>JAOPSE010000001.1:93504673-103504673 GCA_029449295.1 Zea luxurians | reverse complement strand
GACACTTAGCTGACGGGGCGAGCCCGCCTGTCGGTGCCCGACGCGCGTGGAGTGAAGATGGGCCGCACCAGGAAAAGGAAGGTGGGCTGGATTCCAGGGTTTAGGCCCATTGCACCATTCCTTTTTTTCTTTATTCTTTTCTCTTTTCTTTTTCAAGTTTAGATTTTCCTTTCTCCTTTTGGATTTCAAATTCAAATTTGGGGATGGTATGAATATATTTATGTATACATTTATTTTCTATGTTTTATGTGGTATTTCTTTTCTTTCTCCACTTCTAAATTCTAGATTTCCTTTTATTTTCTAAATTCCACCTTGGAACTTTAATATATTTCTTTTCTTATGTTTTTTATATGGTCACAAGATGCACACAAAAATGAAAACCAACATGATGCATAATTTAGTGGCATATCTTTTATTAATTATTTGCTTTTTTAATATGGTGTTCCCATGTGATGATAAGTAGATTCAACCCACACATAAAATAGAGGAAATAACCTTTCTCCTCTTATATTATCTATTACAAATTGGGTATTACAAGATGGCTTGAGTTAATCAAAGACTATGATTTGGAAATACAATATCACCCAGGAAAAGCAAATGTAGTGTCCAATGCTTTGAGCCGTAAAGGTCAAGTGAACAACATCACTACTCATTTGATGTCACAAGAATTGTGTTGGGAAATGGAACAACTCAACCTTGGTTTGCTCAATAATATGGAAGCAACAATTATGGAAGCTGAATCTACCTTGGAAGAAGAAATTCGTAAAGGACAAGAGTCTGATGAGAAAATCAAGGAAATTAAGACACAAATTAGTTTGGGTAAAGCCCTAGATTTCACAGAAGATGAACAAGGCACAGTATGGTTTAAAAAGAGAATTTGTGTACCAGAAATCGAGCACCTACGCCAACTTATTTTAAGAGAAGCTCATGATTCGGCTTATTCTATTCACCCTGGAAGTACTAAGATGTGCCAGGACCTAAAAGAAAAGTATTGGTGGTACGGTTTGAAAAGATATGTGGCTACTCATGTTGCACTATGTGACGTGTGTCAACAAGTTAAAGCCGAACACCAAAGACCAGCAGGATTACTACAACCTCTCAAAGTACTAGAATGGAAATGGGAAGAAATCGGTATGGATTTCATAGTTGAAATACCCCATACATGGGATGGCTATGATTCGATATGGGTTATGGTGGACAAGTTGACTAAAGTGGCACACTTTATACCTGTGAAGACAACTTATTCAGGAGCCCAGTTAGCAGAGTTATACATGTCAAGGATGGTTTGTCTGCATGGAGTACCAAAGAAGATCGTATCAGATCGAGGAACCCAATTTACCTTGTGCTTTTGGAAAAGACTACATGAGTCCATGGATACCAAGCTAAACTTTAGTTCAACTTATCATCTGCAAATGGATGGGCAAACGAAAAGAACAAACCAAGTGTTGGAAGATATGTTAAGAACTTTGTGGCGGAACTGCCCAGATTATTCCAACTTAAGTGCCCATGTCCCGCATTAGAGACAACGACACACTTAAATCGTAATAAACCGTCAGTCCCTCGGATCTAGTCCGATAAAGCCACTAACAGGATCGAGTACCACTTGCTCACTCGAAGGAGAGACACAGAGAAATACAATAAAGCATAATACCATAATTTAAAAGAGTACTTAATGTTATTACATCATCATCGGAGTTTCAAAAGTAGTAACCATTGTTCTCGATGCAGCGGAAATTAACTAACGATAAAAGAAAGGGAGGATGGTGAAGCCTGGCCCATCACTCCTCATGCTCCTCTACTGCTGAGGCAGGGTCCCACTCGAGTATCCAGCCCGGTGGCAGGGTCGATGGCCAAGTCACTCTAGCAACCATGTCATCCAAGGTACATGTAAAATTGTGCCACAAGCAAGGCTGAGTATACTAATACTCAGGTAGACTTACCCAGTGTGAGGAGTCTACTCCTCTACCTCTAGACCATGAAGCTGTTTGGCTGAGGGGTTTGGTTTGCCAAAAGCACTAGCTGAGTCTAAAAACAGTTTTAGCTTTTCCAGTTCTAGCATATTTAATTAAGCTAGGTTTGCTCCTTTCTAAGCATACATGGTAACAATCATTTAGTACAATCAACATGTTTTCTCAAGAAAACCTCATTTCACTTCTTACTCGATGCAGCAGCTTGGATCAAGCAGTCTCATTAGCTGCAAGAAGCAGACGGTTCGAATCGAGTTTTTAACCTTGCAAGGTAAACCTAAACACACGACGTGGAGAGGCACTCCATCCTCACACACGTCAACCATCCCCATCGATTCCCTGGCAACAGAACAGGGCCCACCGCCTTAGCATACAATGCTCCACTGACCCTAGCTGCCGCCGTGCAGTGACCGCACTTGTACCCACCATATCTGGAATGGGAGACCACGTCTCATGATGAGTGAGGAGAGAAGTCTACGGGCAGGTTCACTCAGGTACTAGGCTTACCGATTTTACCATATTTCTCGGCATGTGTTCAGTACGTTCAAACACTTGACACATGGTACCACACATTAATCCTTATTCCAATTTCATCTCATAGACAACGCATGCCCATGGATCAGTGTCCACAGACCATCATCATTCCGATATCAAAAATGGATACAACCAATTCCTGACCTCGCGCGAGTGCTAGAAAAATCACTCGACTTCTACCGAGATCCCTAATTAGCAAAGCAGCTACTCGACCTAGCATACTAATATCCATCTCAAAAGGAATCTTGAGTTCATGCAACTAGGGTTTCAGGCAACTCCTACACTTAAGTGCACGATACAAGCCTACAAACATTAAGTGTAGTAAAATAGCATATATAAACGGTTATGCATAAAACCGGGGCTTGCCTTCAAAAGCTGGGGCGGGGAGATCCTCGGTGGCAGGCTCTGGTGCTGGCTCCTGGACTCCCTCCTAAGCAACGCCTTGCTCCGGGATGAGCACGTACTCTCCGTTAGCGAGGTTGCAATCTATCGAGTGCAATGAATAAGATATATGTATGCTATGATATGCAAAATTTAGTAACTATGATGCATGGTGAAGTAATACTAAGGTAGTTGGTAAACATGGGTTTCCTTGTCGTACGAAGCTCTTAGTGGTTTATACTTAGCAGTCTAGGTTTTGAGTGGATTAAGATTTAGATCATCCCTTAAAGGTTTCAGTGGGTACTTAGAGAGGTTTTGTTGGAGTGGTGAGGGTAACATTAATTTCCTCTACCAATTTCCATTTTCATTCTCTACTTATGCTTTTAAGGTGGGTTTGAACTACCACAGTGATTTAAAATTTTCCAAAAATTATGTAAAAATTACAGTTGGTTAATACTGGTCACTGTAGTCTATCCTATAAATTTGAGGTTAAAAACAAATAGAATAATCCCTAGACAAAAATAACAAAAGTTAGGGCAATGGGTTACTTTGCACTACAACTCTTTTCTAGGTGGGGGTTCTGTACTAAGGGTTATTTTTGCTGGTATCTATATGAAATAACATGCTTCTGTGCCAAAATCATAGAGGGTTACATATTGGTTATTTAGTTGTGATTTTCTAAAGTTTAATACCAAAAAGACAATTATAACTAACTTGCTATTTGAAAAATGTCAAACAACAAAACTTGTATTTTTCCTAGATTCTTATTAGCATAAGAGTAGTCATTCCTAAGGTTGGGGTGTTTTCTCCTTAAGATTATTTTTCTATGACTTTTCAAAGTTCTCTCTGTTTTCATTAAATAAATGGTGGTGCAATTTCTTTTTACTGGACTAGGGTTCAACAAATTTTTCTTATGAACTACATCACCTAGGCAGGTTAGGAAAAATATGGTTGCTCTCTGGTTTCCATTTTCAATCCCCCTTTTTCATTTTCCTAAAGTTTGGGCAAACACAAGTTTTAGTGGATAAACCTTCCTTAACCTAGTATACTAGGGTGTCTAATATTTTTAAATAGTGTAACTACTGGTTAAGTATCTCTCAAAATTTTCTTAGCCCTAGTCTAAAAGCCTCTCTATTTTTCCTTTTGTTATTAAGTTTTGGGTAGTTTTCTTATTTAAATCAAAACTCTAGAAAGTATTGTAGGAACCATGGTGTTTATTATTTTTGCTCGGTAGTTTATAATATGTAGGTCCTAGCAAAATTTGTTTGACAAAATTTGGTTGAATATAACTCAAGTTATGAATTTTTCAAGTTCCCTGCTCATTTGAAAAGAATAAACCTAAAAGTTTAAAGGAAAACGACTTTGCATCGGGGGCCCTGAGCTTATTCTTAACCGAGTCATTTAAACTATGCCCCTGGGGAACTATTCATATGAGGCACTGACTTAACACTTAACCCCCTAGCCTTTTCCCCTCTCTAACCCGCACTCCTCCCTCGCCGGAACAGTAGCCGAGGAGGAAAAAGCGGTGGCATGGCTTACCGGCGATGGTAGAGGTCCGGTGAAGGTCAGGCGAGGTCTGGGGGTCTCTGGCAGTCACGTCGAGGTGCGGGTCGTCGACGGTGGTGACCGGAGGTGGGCTGGCCACGTGCGCAGGCAGTCGGGCTCGTTGGCGGTGCGTGCACCGGCCTGCTCACGGCTGTAGAGTTAAATCAAAGTGCTCAAGGAGCTTCACGGGAAGTCAGTGATGCCGTGGGTGCAAGGAAATTGGAAATGGCTCACCGTGTAGTTTGGTCCACACGCGGCGGTGGTCGGCTAGAGTCCGGCGATGGCGATCCGGTGCCTCCGGCGAAGTAGCGTTCGGTTTGAGGGCTCCAGAAGCTCTACGGGGCTCTAGGGAAGCTAGTCATGGAGCTGGATCGGGTGGAGGTGGAATGGAGTGGTCGGTCCACGGTGGGCAGGCTCGAGCGACAGATGGCGCGTCGTGCTCAGGGAAAACTCCGGCGAACTTGGGCTCAGGCGGAGCTGAGGGCGTGCGGGGGAGTACAGTCATGGCCATGGGCTAGTTTATAGGCAGGGGCGCGGGCGAGGGTGCGGGGTCGGGCGTAGCTTAGCGTAGATGCACGGGGCCGAGCGCTTGGGCGTGCTCTGGCGCGCCAGAAGAGATCGAACATGTGGAGGTTTGTTTCTGCCCTTGTTCAAACGTCTGCCGGTCGACCAAACGTGCATATCTTGCCAAAAATCCTGTGTAGAGTCTCTTCACTGTGCCAAGGGCTCTCTGTCTTGTGTGAGTTCCAAGTGAAGATATGGTATGGGTTGGAAGATATGGTGGTGCAAAGTCGGGTCTGTCTGGACTGTTCAGCCCGAGACAAAACCCATGTCAATTCATGTCAAACGGTTATGTTTTGAGTTCAAACTTTACCAGAGTGTGCCTAGGGTATTTTGGCGCCACTTTGTCAATTGGACCATGTGGATTTGGAGTTTGCAACTAAGTGAACACATGTGATCTTTAGAAGAGGGCTGAAAATAGACTTAGAGAAAAAGTGAATTTTCTTTTGTGCTTCCCACTTGAGTGATCATTTTGGGGATTTTGTGGGACCTTTTTGGGAAAACCTCCTTACTATTTCTAGTAAGTATTTAAATATGCTACAACTTTTGTGAATCGGTCAAGTCAAGATCTTGTGATTTATATAGTTCTACCACTAATCCTTTCTTGGTGCTCTAATGGCTTAAGGAGGGTAGTCCTAGGGTTTGAGCATTTTTCCCAATTGGAGGTGCATGAAAGGGCTAGGATATGACTTCTAGGATGATCAACACTTGGTTAAGACCTTGCTCCTCAAGTTTGGTGTCTCTTTCTCAAACTAAAACACATGTGATAATAGGTCACAGGTGTATGTGTTGAGTAAAGGTCCTGAGTAACACCTGGGGTGTTACAAGCTTGCACTCTAAAGCATGGTAGAAGCTAGGATAAGAGTATGCCTTATACAGAATTCTCGTATAGCAATAGTTACCAGGCAAGTCTAAAAATAGCACCGTCTGAAGCACTTTACGGACGAAAGTGTAGAACACTGCTTTATTGGAATCAGACCGGAGAAGTCAAGTATTTGGTCCAGAAATTCTCCAAGAAGCAGAAAAGCAAGTACAGATTATCAGAGAGAATTTGAAAACAACATAGTCGAGACAGAAAAGCTATGCTAACAATAGAAGAAGAGAGTTGATCTTCGAAGTAGGAGACTTCGTATACCTTAAAGTTTCACCGATGAGAGGCATGAAAAGATTTAAAGTTAAGGGTAAACTATCTCCTCACTACATTGGCCAATTCAAAATTTTGGAAAGAAAAGGTGAAGTAGCGTACCAGCTAGCGCTACCCAATAGTTTATCAGACGTGCATGACGTATTTCATGTATCACAACTTAAGAAATGCTTAAGAGTACCGAAGAAACAATTACCTATGAAGAACTCAACGTTAATGATGATTTGACTTATTCAGAGTACCCTATCAGAATTTTAGAAACATCTTGCAGAATTACTCGGAGTAAAGTTATCAACATGTGTAAAGTTCAGTGGAATCATCATTCAGAAGATGAGGCCACTTGGGAAAGATAAGATGAACTCATAGCAGAATTCCCCCAGTTATTCTAAGAAGTTCCATAATCTCGAGGACGAGATTCTTTTGAGGGAGTAGTGTTGGGGACTTGTTCTCAAATGCTATGAGTGAAGAACAAGGCAACACAAGAATGTTAAATGTTAAAGCCCTTCGTCCTCCGAGGCATTATTTCCATTAGGATATAATGATCTTCGGACGAAGGTAACGAAGGACATACTTTCATCAATGCAACATGTTATAATGAAGAAAGAATCATATGAAATGTAAAAGATAAGATAAACAATTATATATCAACTCATTTCTATTTTATTACTATGGGAAAATAGAAATGATTTCAGATTACAAATGTACCTTCGGCTCGAAAGAAGACAAAAGTACAAGAGTGAAGCAAAAGCAGGATAATCAGTCCGCGTGAACAGTACAAGGGTACTGTTTATCTATTTATAGGCACAGGGCGCAGCCTGTGTAAAATTACATTTATGCCCTTTACAATCGACTACAATACTGACACAAAACATCATGGGTCCTTAGGTCATTTCATCTTTAAGTCGGTTCACCCCTTCGTCTTGAGATCTGTCACTGTGCCGAAGCTTTATAGGTGATAGCTTCAGTGCTGCTTCTGAGAGGATCTGCCGAAGGTGTTCTTCTCTCTTTAGGATCTTCGGCTACGAAGCATACCCCCAACAGTAGCCCCTTCGTGGTGCTAGATCATTTTTCATAATGAGCTTGATCCGTGAAAAAAGTCTTCTAGGCTTCGGAATGCCGAAGATCCAAAAAACACCTTCCCTGAGCTCGTTGGCGAGAAACGATTAAAATAATTCGCGCGCGAGGTGGCCTTATCTTGCAGCAGATTCGCGCGCCCTGGCGATTCACCTTCTCGGACCCTGTGGCCCACCGTTCAGTGAGTGCAGGTGGCTGTTTGTCCGGTGCGGAAGACCTTGACGATTCACCTTTCCACCTGCGGCACTATATAAACAGACGGGTAGGTGTGAAGTTACCACAACATTCATTGCTATTGCACTATTTTGCTGCCAAAATATTGACCAAAGCCAAAGCTTGCTCACTGCTTCCGCAACCGAAGCTATTTATTTTGCTCAAGCTTCGTAACAAGAAAGAGCTTCGGCAAAATAAAGAAAAATTTTCAACTTCATTCAAAAAACAAGAAATTCAATCATCAGATGGCCAGAGTGCGTTCCACAGCTAGGGTTACGCGCGACGGAGAGGAAGCCGAAGGTGCTGAAACTGCTCCAATCTCTGAAGTGATGCAGCGCTCGGGGCTGGTAGCATCAGAAGATGCACCTGCCGCTGAAGTAGAGCAGGCTGATGTTGAGGAGACTGAGTCTGAAGATGATTACAACGCAGTGCCAAGTAAACCCAGCCACCTAGATTTCGGAAAATCCACCAT
Source organism: Zea luxurians (assembly GCA_029449295.1). Lineage (NCBI taxonomy): Eukaryota > Viridiplantae > Streptophyta > Magnoliopsida > Poales > Poaceae > Zea > Zea luxurians. The sequence goes on along the minus strand of JAOPSE010000001.1, from coordinate 103,496,782 downwards.
CTCCGAAGATGATTGGCCTAAGCTGTTGAAATTGGGCTATTTCAGTGAAGCAAAGATAGAGCTGGTTCATTTTGGTGGGGAAGATACTACTCCGAAGCCAAGAAAGGATGAAGTGATAGTCTTCAAAAGTTTCTTTAAGGCTGGCTTAAGATTTCCTTTGAACAAGATGATTGCTGATGTATTGAAGAAGTTTGGGATCTACCTTCAATAGCTAACTCCTAACGCTATTGTCCATCTTAGCTTTATATCTGGGCTCTCCGAAGCCAAGGGGTGGAGCCATTTGGCGAAGGCTTCTGCCGAGTGCACGAGCTTCATTATCAGACGAAAGCTAGAGGAGACGGGCTACATGAAAATTTTGGCTGCTACAATTTTGCCTATCGCAAGAACACAAAATTTACAGTGATTAACTACTGAAGCAAGTGGCCAGCAGGCTGGAAGTCTGAATGGTTTTACGTCAAAGTTGACGAAAACAAGGAGGAGCTGGTCCAGAGCCCGCTAGAATTGATCTTCGGAGAGACCAGACCGCAGTGCAACATGACACTAGGGAGTCCAAGCCAAATTGCTCTGGCTGAATTTCGAGTTATTGCAGATCATATCGGCACTAGGGACTTAGTGCAAGAATTTTTGTCCTTCAGAGTGTTCCCAACTGTGAAAGAGTGGGACATGCCGAAGCTTAAAGGAGAAAAGAAAAAAAGGGGAACTTATTCGGTTACCCTATCATTATAAATTCAAGAAATATTTCAAAGTGCCTTGCCAAGAGTGCTAGACACGATTGAAGTGATGTGCAATGAAATTCTCGGCAATTACTCCAAAAAAGAAGATCAACTAATGACTGCAGCCTTTGGCACCCGTCCGAAGCGAAGGTTGAACCGAGTAATGGATGCTCTGGACTTTGAGTATTTTGACTACGAGCGGCTAGACAAGGATGCCGAAGGGCAGAAAAGAAAGAGAGTGGCTTGTGTTCTGAATAAAGACAATGAAGAACAATTGAAAAAGAAAAAACTGAAGCCTGAGCCGAAAACAGATGCTTCGAAGAAGAGAAAAGCTACAACTTCAAAGCAGAAGGCAATTGACGAAGAAGAAGAAGAAACTGCTACAACACCCTCTACCACCGACGTGGAGGAAATTTTAAAGGTAATGACTGAATCTTTGCCTATCAAGCTGAGTCCACTGGGGCCACATCTGACGAAGCTTTCTCAGAAGGAAAAGGAGCCCGCAAAAACGAAGAAGGCATCTAGGCCGAAGAAACAAAGAATCATTATAGTGACGGAAGTCATTGAAGGGACACCACCAGGAGCTTCAGCTCTGAAGGGGCCAGCTATTGAGAGCACGACAGCCACTGAAGCTGCACCTACGGAAGCCATAGCTACCGATGCTGCCACAGCCAAAGATATTCATTTAGAGTCCACAATTGCCGATATTGATAAGATACTGCTAAACATGGCCGCAGAAGAAGCTGCTGCAGCCACCGAAAAGACTATGACCCCAGAACCCGAGAAGGAGAAAGAAATAGCCGAAGGCACTTCGGAAGATGAAATTTTTAACTTTCATAACTTAGTTGGTCATGAGCTGACAAAGGCTGAAAAAGAAGAGCTAAAAGAATATGCTATATCTTGCGGATATCAGCCGGGAGCACTTCTCTTCGGTGGCATCAATGACGAAAAATTGGGCTGCATCCGGGATCAGACCAGAGCGATGGTTATCGGTACTCTATCAAAGAGTATTGGTTTCCTAATGCTCGAAACAGATATCAGCCGCTACCGACGACAACACATCGTCGGTAGTCTATTCTATTCCAATTTCAAGGTAAACTTTTCTTTAACTTTTATTATTTCAATAACGAAGATGTTTTCTAACGAAGGTTGTTTCTATGCAGAGTATGCTACTGAGTAAAGCTTTGAAAATGCATCAAGATTTGGAAGATAAAAAACACGAAGTTATAATTGAAATTTAGAAAGCAAGATAAAAGACCAATTAGCTACTCTTGAAAAGAAGGACTTCGAGCTTCAGACAACCGCAACCTAATTGGCAGAAGCTGAAGCTAAAATTGCAGAATTAAATACGGAGCTTCTCTCCTAGTCAGAAAGCTTCAAACAAGAAAAGCAGAAGCTTAATGCAAAATTTGAGGTCGAGGTCCAGAAGAGTTCAGATTTGAAAAAATCATTGACAAGCCTTCAAAACAAATATCTGGAGTTAAATAATCGATGTGTTCAACGGCTGAAGCAAGTCTTCTATTCGGTTGGAGCCAGCAGCGAAAAATTTAATCCTTTGTCTGAAGACCTGCCAGGGGCCTTCGAACATATCGAAGGTAGAATTGATGACCTTGAAGAAGTTATAGCTGGACATGGTGACTTTTGTGCCCTGGTAGCTTCTCGGGGAATAGTTGTCACCTTTCTGAAATCTGGCTGTGAACATGGAAAGGTTATCAATAGACCCAATTTCAGCTTATCACCAGCAGACCTGGATAATATTCCCATCCTTGCCCGAAGCATAGCAAATAGATTTATAAAACTGGTATGGACAAAGGGTGGACGAAGCAAAGCTGGTGATGAAGCTCGGAGTCATCTTAAGCCGGTAACAAAATCATACCTTGTGCTTACCTCTTCCTTCGAACTTGAATTTTGCTTACAATACTTGAATACATACAGGATGACGAAGCCGAGGCCGAAGCTAAAGAGTAAGAAGACAAAGCCGAAGTTCAATGGATACTAATGAAGCTTGAATAGATAACTGTAGAAAAAACTCTAAAAACCATTGTAATAACCTTTGTAAAGAGCAATGTAATTAATTTTTACTTTGTAAACTTTGTCCATATCTTGTAATATATTCTTACCTTTCCATCAATGTATAAAGTGTTTTGGTGTGAATGAAATTAGCATTTTTGAGCCGAAGGTGAAAAACACCTTCCCTTCTTTTCATACACAGCGAAGCATAAAGACTGCTTCTTTTTCTTTTTGCCGAAGCCTTATCTTTAGAGCCGAAGCAACTGCCTGTGTTATGATGGTGATGATCCTATGTATGTCTAAATGAATGTTTATGAATGCAAATGTATGATGTAATGTATGGTGCAAATGAATGTCCAAACACACACATACGAAGCCACAACCATATCCTTCATTCCCATAGGAATAACCAAAGTCTCTTTGTCGTTTATTTTTTGGCTTCACCGCTTATTTTTCGGTGTATCAGCGCTGACTTTTCACTGTAAGTTCTGCATTCCCTTAGGAACGTCTTTTGAACTTCTTCGCCTTCTATTTCGGCGGTATCGCGTTGACTTTTCGCGCTTCGCCTTATATTTCGGTGGAATCAGCGTTGACTTTTTGCTGTAAGCACTGCATTCCCTTAGGAACGACTTTTGAGCAGAAAACTTACACTGCGCTCCCTTAGGAACGGCTTTTTGTAGCTTCGTCGTGCTCTGCATCCCCTTAGGGACGTCTTTCGAGCTTCTCCCTGTTTTTTCTTTTCTCTTTGCACTCGATGGTGCATGCTCAGCTTTTACATTTACATCTTTGGGGGATATTGCTCTTGTCGAGCTAAAATAAGAAAAAGAGAAATTACATGCCATGGCACCATTAAAATCCTTTCTCCCCCTTTGGAAAGGAAAAGGGTGCCATAGGAAAAAATAAAAAATAAAAAGATTACATTAAGCTACACATAATATCGTCGAAGCTCATCCGTGTTCCAAGATCTAGGAATGTCATTGCCATCCATATCCTTCAATCTGTAGGAACCGGGTCTTGATGAAGATACTACCAGAAAAGGTCCTTCCCACTTCAACTGTAACTTGCCTACTGTATCTAGGTTGGCAACTCTCCGAAGTACCAAGTGCCCTGGCCTGATATTTTTTAACCGAACCTTTCTATCACGCCATTTTATTGTTTCGGCTTGGTATTTATTGATGTTCTCCACAGCCTGAAGCCTGATCCCTTCTATAGCATCTTTTGCCACAGAATAATCAGTTTCATCCTCTGATGAAGCCACTGTTCTTATTGATCCTGCTTTAGCTTCTTCCGGGGTTATTGCTTCGTAATTAAACAATAATTTGAATGGTGTAAAGCCTGTTGACCTCGACATTGTTGTGTTGTGGCTCCACACCACTTTGATCAATTCATCTGGCCACTTTCCTCTGGGCTGATTGAAGATTAACTTCATTATTCCTGTCATTATAATGCCATTAGCTCTTTCGACAAGTCCATTTGACTCCGGATGTCTAACCGATGCAAAATGGATCTTTGTGCCAATTTGTTCACAGAACTCTTTGAAAGCTTCGGCATCAAACTGTGTTTCGTTGTCGACAGTAATAGCCTTCGGCACTCCGAAACGGCAAACAATATTTTGCCAGAAAAATTTCTGAACAGTGACCGAAGTTATTGTGGCTAAAGGCTTCGCCTCAATCCATTTGGAAAAGTATTCTACTGCCACCACAACATATTTTAAATTTCCTTGTGCTGGTGGAAGTGGGCCTAACAAATCAAGGCCCCACCTTTGCAACGGCCAAGTGGGCTATATTAGCTGAGTCAGAGATGAAGGCTGTTTTTGATCTCTTGCACATTTTTGACAACCTTCGCATTTTTTGGACTAATTCTGCTGCATCCGAAACTGCCTTCGGCCAATAAAATCCTTGACGAAAGACTTTTCCCAGCAAGGGCCTAGATCCGATGTGAGATCCACACAGACCTGCGTGTATTTCCTTCATCAATTCTATACCTTCAGCTCTGGATAAACATTTGAGCAATGGAGAACAGACTCCTTGTTTGTATAACTCCCCTTCTATTATTACATATGGTCGGGCTCTTGCCTCTATTCTCTTATTATAAGCTTCGTCATCTGAAAGGCAATTGCCCTGGAGAAAGGATATAATCTCAGTTCTCCAATCTTCACTATGAACAGGGGATATATTGAGCACTGCTCTTTCAAGAAGTTCCACCGAAGGTGCTCTTATTGTCTCAAAGAATACTTCCGAAGGTAAAGGCAGCCCCTGTGCCGCTGATTTGGCTAACAGATCAGCGTGCTCATTTTCTCCTCGTGGAATATTCTTGACAGAAAACCCTTCGAAAGAAGCTTCAAACCTTTGAACTGTATCCAAGTATTTCTCAAGCTTCGGGTCTCTTGCTCTACAACTCTTGTCAATATGCCCAGAAATAACTTGGGAATCGGTTTTAAGAACCGCCCTTCTTATCCCCATTGCCTTTAACTTCCGAAGCCCCAAAAGCAAAGCTTCGTATTTAGCAATATTATTTGTGCAGCTGAAATCAAGTTTCACTGCATAACATGTTCTGACTTAGGAAGGTGCAACTAAGACAGCAGCTGCACTAGCCCCGAAGGTTCCCTAGGAACGGTCGCAGAACAATGTCCAAGCTTCGGCATCTTTACTTGTTTCTTCTTCCTGAGCCCCTGGCGTCCAGTCAGCAATGAAGTCTGCTAACGCCTGGGACTGGATCAAGGATCTATGCACATAATCAATGGTGAATTCGTTGAGTTATGCAGCCCACTTTCTAATCCTTCCAGTAGCTTCTCTGTTACTCATAATATCCTTCAAAGGCTGTGATGAAGGAACAATTATATGGAATGCTTGAAAGTAATGCCGAAGCTTCCTGGAGGCCATTAAGACAGCATATAGCACTTTCTCCAATTCTGTATAGTTTTTCTTTGATAAGCTGAGGACTTCGAAAATGAAGTATACTGGGGCTTGTTTTTTGATTTGTCCTTCAAGCTTTTCCTGCACAAGCGCTGCGCTTACTGTAGAATGCGAAGCTGCCACATATAATAACAGAGGAGCCCCTGGCGTGGGTGGAGTTAACGTTGTTAGGTCTATCAGGTACTGCTTCAGCTCTTCGAAGGCTTTCTGCTGAGCTGATCCCCATTGAAAGACTTCGGCCGACTTTAGCACTTCAAAGAATGGTAAATTTCTCTCTGCTGATCTAGATATAAATCGATTCAGAGATGCCAGTCTTCCTGTCAGCCGTTGGGCTCCCTTCTTTGTGCTTGGCGGCTCCATCCGAAGAATAGCTTCGATTTTATTTGGATTAGCTTCGATCCCTTTTGTTGAAACTAGACAACCAAGGAATTTTCCCTTCTTTACTCCGAAGACACATTTTTCTGGATTCAACTTCATGCCAGCTTGCCTAAAGTTGGCAAATGTTTCCTGCAGATCAGCAATGTGATTTTCTTGCTTCGTGCTTTTTACTATGATATCATCAACATATGTTAGCACATTTCTGCCTATCTGGGAATAAAGGACTTTTGCTGTCATTCTGCTGAAGCTTCCTCCAGCATTCTTGAGCCCTCAGGCATCCGAAGATAACAATATGTACCACTGGGGGTTATGAAGCTGGTTTTTGCCTCATCGTCCTTCTTCATCCAGATTTGATGGTAGCCTAAATAACAATCTAGTAGACTCATGAGCTTCGATGAAGCTGCTGCATCTACTAGAGAATCTATCCTTGCTAATGGAAACTCATCCTTCGGACATGCCTTATTAAGATCAGTAAAATCAATGCACATTCTCCATTTACCATTGGCCTTCTTCACCATAACAGTGTAAGCTAGCCATTCTGGGTATTTTACTTCTCTGACGACTCCAACACTAAGAAGTCTTTTCACTTCATTCCGAGCACCATCGGCTTTGTCATCAGACATTTTCCGAAGCCTCTGCTTTCTGGGTCTGAAGAATGGATCGACATTGAGCGAGTGTTCAATGACATCCCTGTTGACACCACAGAGATCATTGGCGGACCATGCGAAGACATCTTTGTTGTTGAACAGAAACCTTGTTAGGTTTTTCTCCTGTTCCTCAGACAATTGAGATCCCAGTAACACGTTCTGCTCTGCTATATCTTCACATAAGAGCATGGGCTTCGGCTGATCGGCCGAAGCAACCTTCTCCCTTCTGTACTTGTATTGCTCACAAGCTTCGGCTCCATCTATATTATGGATTGCTTTTGAATCTGTCCAGTTTCCTTCAGCCTTTCTGGCAGCTTCCTGGCTTCCATGAATAGCAATAGGACCTTGGTCCGAAGGTATCTTCATGCAAAGATATGCTGGATGAAGAATTGCTTCAAAATCATTGAGTGTCCCACGACCAATGATTGCATTGTAGGGGTACTCCATGTCGACAATATCAAACACAATTTGCTAAGTTCTTGTATTGTTGACAAATCCGAAGGTCACAGGCATCGTGATCTTACCGAGCGCTACAATTTGTCTTCCTCGAAGCCACAAAGAGGGTGTGTAGCATCATGAATCTTATCCTCTGGCTCTTGCATCTGTCTGAAGGCCTTAGCAAATATAATATCCACTGCACTGCCTGTGTCAACCAGAACATTGTGAACCAGAAATCCTTTGATAACACAAGAGATAACCATAGCATCATTGTGAGGGTAATCCTTGAGCTGAAGGTCCTCTTGGGAGAAGGTAATTGGGATGTGGGACCATCTTGACTTGATGAAGGGTCCCTGCACCCCGACATGCTATACCCTTCTCTGTGCCTCCTTCTTATGCTTCTTGTTGGCCGGCTCTGAGCATGAACCGCCTATTATCGGGAGTACCAGCTTCGAAGCCGAAGCAACTCCAGCTTGGTTGTTGAACGAAGCCATCAGCTCAAAAAGTGGAAGTGAGTTCACCGGAGGTGGGCGCCAATGTTGGGGACTTGTTCTCAAATGCTATGAGTTAAGAACAAGGCAACACAAGAATGTTAAATGTTAAAGCCCTTTGTCCTTCGAGGCATTATTTCCATTAGGATATAATGATCTTCGGATGAAGGTAACGAAGGACATACCTTCATCAATGCAACATGTTATAATGAAGAAAGAATCATATGAAATGTAAAAGATAAGATAAACAATTATATATCAACTCATTTCTATTTTATTACTATGGGAAAATAGAAATGATTTCAGATTACAAATGTACCTTCGGCTCGAAAGAAGACAAAAGTACAAGAGTGACGCAAAAGCAGGATAATCAGTCCGCGTGAACAGTACAGGGGTACTGTTTATCTATTTATAGGCACAGGGCGCAGCCTATGTAAAATTACATTTATGCCCTTTATAATCGACTACAATACTGACACAAAACATCATGGGTCCTTAGGTCATTTCATCTTTAAGTCGGTTCACCCCTTCGTCTTGAGATCTGTCACTGTGTCGAAGCTTTATAGGTGATAGCTTCAGTGCTGCTTCTGAGAGGATCTGCCGAAGGTGTTCTTCTCTCTTTAGGATCTTCGGCTACGAAGCATACCCCCAACAGGTAGGTTTGTAACAATACAAAACCATCAACTAAAAATAATGCATTTAGATTATTAGTGGTAAATATGGTAATGAATTTTTCTTTCAAGTGTTTGATTTTTATTTGCATTTTGAGTAATTTTGTTTGCTCATAATTGATTTATGGTTGTTGCATAGAATTTCTTTTATATTGAAAATCCAATTAATTAATTAGAAATATTGGTCCAAAAATAAATATTTTAGTTATAAATAATTTTGGTATAATTATTATGATTTTTAGAGTTATTTAAAAATATATTTATTTATATTTTTAAATAGAAAAGAATAAATAAATAAATAAATTGAAAAACCCTAACTCTAGCCGGCTAAACCGGCACACTAAGGGCCCAGCCGTGCTCCCCCATTTCCCCCTCCCCTCTCTCACTGACCGGTGCAGCCCACCTGTCAGGGCCCCTATCCTTCTTCCCTCCCGCGCCGCAGCCCTGCGCGCACGCCCGCTGTCGCGCCGCCGCGTCGCGCCAACCGGCCGTGCCGACCCCGCTAGCCACTCGCCTCCCCTCCGAGCTAGAAACCGACACTGCCATCTCTTCCTCTCCCTCCTCACTTCCCTCTCCTTCAAGCCGGTAACGGCCGAGTTATGGCAAACGCCATCGATGGCGTTTTGATGGCGTCGCTGCCGTCTTCTCCCCTCCCCGGCTCTTCTCCTCTTCCCTTCTCTCTATAAATAGGAGCTGGCCAAGCCCATTTTCTCTCCCTCCCCACCATGCTCCCTCCTCCGTCTCTCTCTTGCTCATCGTCGCGCCGAACCACCGACCGGCGGAGCCTCGCCGTCCGCACCCTGCTCGCCGGAGTTCGTCGAGTCGGTTGTGCCTGTCCCCGTCCACCCCAACGCCGAGACTGCCACTGCCCTGCTCCCTGGCCACGATCGTCTCGCCCCTCCCTGCTCGTCGAGTCCCCTGCGCGTGAGCAAGAGCTCCAAGGTAGAAGAAGGCTATTTTGCATTTTAGCCCTCGGTTTTGTATAAAACTAATTCCGAAAAATCCAGTTCAGAAAGTATTGAAAAGAGACTCCTAATGTATACATTTAATTATAGATCAGCCCTATAGAAATATTTTGGATATAGACATTATTTTTGTCTTTTGAAAATAAATAAGTTATGCCATGATTCTATAATATTATGATTAGGTACCAGAATCCTTTTTGATTAACTTCTCATTTGGCACATAAAATAATATTATGTTAGTGATTGTGTAAGTATAATTTTTGATGATATAAGGAATTAAAATAAATACTAGGTCCTATTTTCTTAGTCATGTTAAAATCTAGATTATTTCTAGTCATGATAAATGTGTTCACACGTATAGCACTTAATTACTTAGAATTAGTAAAATATCTATTTATGTCATAATAACTATGTTTATGGTATTAAAGTTCAAAATTAGTAATCTACATTAATTCTTAGAATATTAATGTAAGGTGATTTAGAAATAAACATTACTAGCTATATGTATAATTTCTATTTAGTAAGAAAAGGATAAAACCCAAAAGGACTAGTATTAAGTAATAAAGGAAAAAAATATTTTCCGTAAAGTTTGTTAAGACATTTTTATCTACATTGTACTAGATAAACTAGCGTCGTAGTCACTGTGGCAGAACCTCCCAAGTTATTGGACCCACATGCACCTGTCCTCGTCTCAAAGACCTCAAATGGCTATGCATGTGCACCGAATAACTTAACAAGATCCGTCCGAGTGTCCCAAGGACCCCGGATAAACCACTTATAACCAGGATCACAAGATTAAGTAAACACAAATCACATACCCACATTTGTAGCGGAAATTCTTTATTACAACATGTTATAAGTTACCACAAGTTTACATTATATTTATCGGAGTGATTACAAAAGTGATTCAAAGAAATATACTTTGAAATGTTATAAATTATTTGTAAGTTTGAAATATACGCTAGCTCAATGACAATCCTTAATAAGAAGTATAGAAGAGCTACTTTAACCTATAAGAAGGCCGAGCCCACCGGCACTTAGCACCATCAACAGCAGCACAAATCTAGTACCTGCAACAACATGGATTCAAAAACCCTGAGTACGAAGTGTACTTTTGCAAGTCTTACCCGACTAAGGAAAAATGAGTCTCAAGGATATGCTGGTTAAATAGGAATCAAGGAAAAGGCTTTAGCAATAATCAACTTAGATACTTTTGCAGAAATAACTTACTAATGTGAGTCCTTACTTTCAATATTTTAACGCTAGATTAAATATTAATAGACTCTGGTTGCATCTAGTCTAATTTCACCATCTCATCAATACAACATCATTTTTATTCATAATGTTTACATCCTGACCTAGGTTACAGGTCAGAGATCAAGTTTCCACTATCCGAGGATATAACGGCGATTCGAATCGATTTACTCAGCTGAGTATCTCTAACCACACGACATATGTTTCTCGTAACTCTTGCATATGTCTACCATTCCCACGGATCCTCCGCTGCATGAATAGGTCCACGCCACCCGAGAGCACACCACCCCTTTTAGGTGATCCTTTGCCAGGAACATACGTGCCACTCTCGCCATCTCTCCACTCCCAGTGCGCGATTGTCTTTTCATGTATGGAATAGCCGGATTCAAGCTTACCCTGTCCCATATCCAGGGCATGTGGCCAGTTAAGATAGTCCTTGATCATACAGGCCTACATACGCATCCAATCCTTAATTAACTTGGGTGGAGCATCACCTGTTCCTAGCCCAAGTCTCGAGTTAAGTACTTCCACCCCTAGGATTGTTTTGTGCTCCTAAGGATGAAAAGAGCATTATAGAGAACTTTGCAGTAAGATCCCACCATGCTCCCAATGAAAATATTCTTGCAGGTAGAAGCCATCCTTCCTCAGGATAACCCCTGAGCTAGGCATTATTGCAAAAGACAACCTCTATCCACAAGATCTAAGCAGGGCTAAGCATTTTTGTAAACAATATTTGATGCTTCCAAAGAAGTATCTATAATAGGAATGGATATCAAGGTAGTCAATGCATCAAATAGTTTCTAAGCAATTCCTATAAGCTTAATGCACATTTCACTAGACTTAAGTGTATAAAAATCTTTTTTTTAAAATACAAGGAAGGGGTAAATGCACTGGGGCTTGCCTAGAATAACACTAGGTTAGTGTTTGTTAGATGATGTCCACTTGACGATCAGCTTTTGGTCTGACACTTGTTTAGGTCATCCGTCCTTAAGTTCGTCCATCATCATCACCTTGCAAAGAAGCCCACGCTTAACAGCGTCTTGTGGTCGACTCGGCTCTGGTCCTCCACATCACGTGATCACTTAACGTACCTAAATGATATGCGTAATGCACATGAATGAGAACAAGGAAGAGTAACACAAGATATTATGATGCTCCGTAATATAAAATTAACTACTTAATGATGAGGCACTATAACACTTCATCAGCAAGCACTAGTTATCGACATACGACCAAGCGCAATAATCACGTTTTTTTTGGCTAACCGAATCTAACGCAAACATCACAAAACAACAAACTATACACACCAAGCTAAGCACAACACTCACATTCCTCCTTTCTGATTGTATCTAATTCTGAAATCAAGCAAAAATAAATTATTTAACCCGCACTATCATCCTTAGTAAAATATTTCATCGGGAGTCTAATAAAACTTAGACTTGTCATTATTGAACACCAACGACTTAGAATAAGTATAGGAACAATCTAATTAATTATTTAAACTGTGCGTCTTAATTAACTTGAATTACGCACTTAACTAAATCAAACATCACAATATTTACTCTAACTGATACAACATTAACATATAACATAGCGTTCGGTAAAACTAATTTCTCGACGACTTAAATATCTAGAGTACTTATGTATACTGGCCAACGACAGATGACTAAGTACAATAATCATGCTTCTCAAGATTAGTCGAATCTAGCATAACTACCCTAAAAAAACATGTGAGCTAGTTTTTTTAATACTAAACCTATTTTTAACGTCATCGATTCACCAACATCGTATACTTGTCTACCTAAACCGTATTTTAAACCCGAGCTTTACACGATGTGTCTACTCCACAATTGCGATCACAAGCACATTGCCACTATTAAATCAATTAAATTACCCTAGTCATTTGTATCCACCACCAAAGCACTCCTCGCCTAAATTACATTATCGCCTAAACTTTACCATATACATATAAAAACGTCTAATTAATAATTATTACCAGAAATTACATAAACATTAATAACCTATTTTTAAATAAAAATAGTATATAATAACTACCATTATGACCAGTAATTTAATTCAACGCATCCAATCATTAAAACAAAATAATAGAAGTATGGAATCAGCTCACCACTAAAATAAACTTAAATTGAAGACCACGATATCGACATCGACTTCTGGCTCGCACATAACACCGAACACCTTATGGGGCATCGTACTGCACTGTGTTTCTCCGGCGACAGGATGGCGGGGTCCGAGACGTTCGGCATGGCGATGAAGAGACGATGACGAGCACCATGAAGGGATCGACGACGTTGACGCACATCATGGTGAGGCGGCGTACAGCAAGGGGAACAAGAATGGGTGGACAACCGGTCATAAACTCGACGAGAAGGTACGCGGAGGTGGATCGACGAAGTTGTTGCTCACGGCGCGGAGCCGGAGGATGGCAACGCAACACCAACTAGCGGGAACGGACAGTGTTGTGCCAACGGCGGGGTAGAGAACGACACTGGCCGGGAGCGCGTGCCACACGCGGCTGGAGAAGTGGCATGCGTATGGCGGCTGACTGCCAAGCCGAATCAAGCAGGGAGAAGGGAACGGCACATGGCCCAGAGGAGACGCACGAACTGGCCATAATAAGGCCGTCCGAGAACGTGGCTAGGACGCTGGCATCCATGTCTATGGCGTGATCGAGCACCACAACGAAGTTGAGGAGGAGATTGGCCACCCATAAAGTCGAGGAGGTGGTGAGCAACCCACACAACACGAAGGAGTCGCAACGAGGAGAGAGCTCGAACTGGAGGAAGAGGGTATAGTGAATGGCGACGTCGGCCTGCGTGCTGAGCTGGGAGGAGACACTGGCGTGCTAGGGAAAGCCGAGCAAGAGTGCGACCAGGCCTGCGGCGACCAACAACTGGGCGCAATGGCGAGGGAGAGACGAGTGTGCGTGAAATAAGATCAAATCCCAATTGTGCAGCCCCTATGAGCGAGACACGTGCGTATGGAGGTGGCATGAGGAAGGGAGTCTCCACAAAAATCTACGTGATATCGTACTTTGGATAAGATAAAGGAACGATGGGATAAAGGAGAAAAATTTCCTTATTTTTTTAGAAAAACATGCGGATGTATATAATGTTTTGGGGATTAAGGTTATGTGTGGATGTAAATGGACTAAATCAAAATGATATCAGCTTCAATAATTTACTCTGCATGATTTAGCTGAAGTCAGCCGAAACCTTATCTTCTAATGTACACTCGATTTCGTCGCCACGATAACGTGCTGAAGAAACAATCTAATTAAAAATCCTTAGACGCGATGTCACGGTTGACGAGAGGGGACTAAATTAATTTACACCTAAAAACTTTAGTCATCGACTTCAAATAAATTTTGTTTGAGATGAAATTGGAAGACTGAACTAAGTTTCCAAATTCGTATTTAAGCAATTGATGAATTTTAAATAATCACCAGACTTGCTAATTTTAGGAACAATTATGTTCCGAGCATCACGAAAATTTTTAGAAAGAGTCCAGATGGATGAAAACAGATACAATAATGAAATCATGATAGGTGAAGATGACTAGGACATAAAAGTCATTATCCTCATTGTGAACAAGGAAACAGATTAATTATGAATACTCAATATTAGCTCTAATTATCTCGAGTTCTTTTAAATATGAAAGCGAATCGGCTAACCATTGTTCTGGTTTCATTTAGTTCAAGTTTGATTTATTCTAAACAGTCCACCCTTAATATTATCGCTACAGAGTTTGTAGAGATTGCTCGAACAAGAGCGAAATAATTAGGTGACATTTCTAATTCACCTTAATCGATTAATTTTAATTTGCATTCGTTTTGGCTAAATTTAGACAAATTTTTGCCCGCTATTAGAACATTCGACTAGAGAGCAATTCGATTAATAAATCTACGCCTTATATTTCTTGGACATGAACGCGGTCGAAATTATAAACTCGAACTATTTTGGAAGTCACATTCACGCTCTCGACCAATCTGAACAGCACCGGACTCAGCATTTTTTAAGGTTACTAAAGTCCGAACTTCGTGAAATATTTTGGACAGTCCCGATAAACGGAGACAGATAAGATATTGAAAATCGTAATAGGCGAATACGATTAAAATTTAGTGACTATTATATTCATCGATATCCCATACTTAAGACCATAGTCGATGTCGAACGGGAGATAAACACCTGGGGTGTTACAGTCACCTACTCATATTTTCACCAATAATAACTCAAGGTGGAAGATATAGTGGATTAATAAATATTTATGTTGTAGGCATATTTACGAGTACAGTTGTGTAATGTGTATGTAATGGTGAATGATTACCCAAGTAATGGAGTATGTTTATTTATTTGGCATACGTTTACTTTTGTGTGTACGATACGCAAATCGATGCTAAAAGGTGACAGTGAGGTAGATGAACCAAACTCGTTCGAGGACGACCCACAGGACACTTTCGTGCAAGGCAAGTGGATTTTCCCTCTGCATTTCTATTTGTACCGAAATAATACATACAATAATGTTTACTTTTGGATATATATTACATAATTTGATGGGATTTGCCTAAATAAGGATTTCCTAGAATTACCAACCCTATTCCTTGAATTACCCTAGGATAAATGCTACGCTTAGCAATTTTTGCTATTGCTCAACTTGATAAATATGATGTCACTCTTTTAATGATACTATGTTCCGGAAATGAAGTTTTATTATAATGTTAACCCGATGGTTAAACAAGAACATTTTGTATTAAATGGAACATGGAGTGACCACCCAGGATAACAGTGCAACCACGAGTGCTATAATGGCTCTGGCTTTGGTAATTAACTCTATAGACTTAGTGCTTAGCAACCCTACCTGAAAGATGGGCAAGATGGGGTGGTAGTGGTTTGGTGGCAGCTCATGTTAACTTGGGGTGGTAGTCTTGGGTAAGTTACCTCACCCAGAGGGCCATCAATACTGACGTGGAAACCTTAGCGGGTGGCTTTGTACTAAGGATATTTTGTGAAAGCCTTATAGTGGATTCCTAGCCATTCACCTCGGCAGTGTTTACGGTTCCGATCAACCCAGGCTAGATGGGATACACGGCTTGTGGGTAAAGTTGTACCACCTCGGCAGAGTGTAAAACTGATATGTCAGCCGTGCACACGGTTAAGAGCAACCTAGACCCTCACATAATAATTGAACTTAAAGATGGAAAATAAATCATGATATGATGACCTACCAGTGGTTTGCTTAAGTGATTTCACTTAAGTGCTTTTGATATAATCTTATACCTTTGATTAATTAGGATATTTAGGATACACACTTATTAGTAAGATAGGTGTTGCTAATAAAATATTGACCAACTAAATTGCTTAACGCTTATCCATAGCCTACCTTGTTAACTTGCAATAATTTCCCCCACTTGCTGAGCCCCGACCATAAGTGAGCTCGCCCTTGCTAATATTTTGATCAGAGGGTGATGACGGAGACTTCGCAGATGACGTTGATGAGTTTTGAGTCTAACAATGCGCCAGTCACCTTCCTGTGGAAGAGTGTCCATGTTTAATTCTGTCGTACTTTGATTATGAAACTTGTTTAAGATATTATGATTTAGATGATGTAATAAAGTTACTCTACTCTCTTTACGCCTTTATTGCATTGTCTTTTGATATATTACACTTGTGACGTCACCATATGATCCTGGCCCACATATGCTATGCATTCGGTTTTGCCCCCAGAACCAGGTGTGACACAACCAGAACAACCAAGTAGCTCCAGCGCAAGGAGGAGGTCATGCATGTTTCCACTGTGGGGAACAAGACCATTGGGTGATTCATTGCCCAAAGAAAGCAGCTCAGCAGCAGCCAACTCCCAATGCCCCTGTCAGGCATAATGCAATGCAACAAGGAGGCAACAATCGTGGGCAGCCTCGTGCCCAGTATGGAAAGATGAACCACTTGGAGGCCGACATAGTCCAGGAGACCCCAGGAGTGGCACTAGGTATGTTCTCAGTCGAGTACCATTCTGCAAATGTGTTAGTTGATACTGGAGCAACGCATTCTTTTATGACTGCATCATGGGTAGAATCACACCATATACCAGTAACACCCATGTATCCACCTATGAGGGTTAGTTCAATTGGTGGGAGGACCCAAACAGATAGATTTTGCCCTAGAGCAAGAGTTCAAATAGGGGGGATAGAGTTCCCCGCTGATCTAATAGTTATGGGTAACCAAAATGTGACAATAGATGTCATCCTAGAGATGAATTGGCTAACCAAATATCAAGTCAATCTTAGTTGTGACAAGAGAACGGTGAAGTTAGTGTCCTTATCAATAGAAGAAGTGTTAGTGGAGTTGGTCTTGTGTGGACCAAGGAAAGGAAGTTGTCACCAAGTCACCGCCCATATTGAGAAAATCGAACCATCAGAAGCTATCAACGTAGTATTAGAATTCCCAAATGTGTTTCTCGAGGAGTTACCAGGAATGCCACCTGAAAGGAAAGTTGAATTTTCCATAGAGCTTATACCTGGCACTGCCCCTATTCCCAAGAGAGCCTATCGATTGTCCGGACCAGAATTGGTGGAACTCAAGAAGCAGATTGAAGAGTTGTTAGAGAAAGGCTACATCAGACCAAGTACCTCGCCTTGGGTAGCCCTAGTGCTATTTGTGGAGAAGAAGGATCGAACAAAGTGGATGTGCATTGACTACAGATCCTTGAATGGAGTCACTGTCAAGAACAAGTACCCCCTGCCCAGAATTGAAGACCTATTTGATCAGTTGAGAGGTCAAGTTACCATCAGCTTACTGTCAAGAACCGGTGTGTTCTCAAAGATAAATCTGAGGTCAGGTTACCATCAGCTTAGAATCTGTCCTTCGGATATACCAAAGACATCATTTATCACCAAGTATGGACTATATGAGTTCACTATCATGTCATTCGGTCTGACGAATGCGCCAGCTTATTTCATGTAATTGATGAACGGTGTGTTCATGGACAACCTCGACAAGTTCGTAGTGGTGTTCATTGATGATATCCTTATATATTCCCAGAATGAGCAAGAACATGAAGAGCACTTGAGGAAACTACTACAGAGGCTACAAGATTGCCAGTTGTATGCGAAGCTTAGCAAGTGCGAGTTCTGGATCAGCAAAGTCCTATTCTTGGGTCACATTATAAACCAAGAGGGATTGACTGTGGATCCGAAGAAGGTAGCAACTATTCTAGACTAGGAAGCACCGAAAGACGCCTGAGGAATCAAGAGTTTCATTGGAATGGTCGGTTATTATCGGTGTTTCATTGAAGATTTCTCCAAGATTGGTAGGTCAATGACAGCCTTGTTAGCAAAGAAGGTTGAGTTCAAGTGGACCCCAGCGTGCCAAGAGTCCTTTGAGACATTGAAGGAGAAGTTGACAGTAGCACCAGTATTGATTCTGCCATACGTCCACAAGTCATTCTTAGTATATTGTGATTCTTCGTACACCGTACTGGGATGTGTGTTAATGCAGGAAGGGAGAGTAGTGGCATACTCATCTCGATAGTTGAAGATTCATGAGAAGAATTACCCTACTCATGATCTGGAGTTAGCAGCGGCGGTTCATGCACTGAAGACCTGGAGGCACTATTTGTATGGGTAGAAGTGTGATATCTACACGTACCACAAGACCGTCAAGTACATATTCACCAAGTCAGAGCTGAACATTGCCTTGCACTCGTACTGGTTATGACTCCATCTAGGTAGTAGTGGACCATTTGATAAAGGCAGCCCAGCCGGTTTGTTGCAGCCGTTGCAGATCCCTCAGTGGAAATGGGATGAGATCGGAATGGATTTTATAGTTGGTTTGCCTCGCACTCGTACTGGTTATGACTCCATCTAGGTAGTAGTGGACCGTTTGATAAAGGCGACCCATTTCATACCAGTCAAGACCACCTAAAACAGTGTAGTGTTGGCCGAACTATACATGTCTCGGATTGTGTGCTTTCATGGCATTCTAAAGAAGATAGTATCAGACAGAGGCACCCAGTTCACTTCTCATTTTTGGTAGCAGTTGCATGAAGCATTGGGCACATACTTGAAGTTCAGTTCAGCTTACCACCTGCAGATAGATGGTCAAACAGAGAGAACCAACCAGATTCTTGAAGATATGTTAAGAGCTTGTGCTTTGCAATACAAGATAGGTTGGGACAAGAGGCTACCGTATGCAGAATTCTCCTACAACAATAGCTACCTATGGCAGAACCGTCCGAATTATTCTAGCTTAAGTGCCCAAGTCACGCCTTAGAGGCAGCAACACACTTAATTCGGAATAACCCGTCAGTCCCTTAGATCTAGTTTGATAAAGCCACTTCCCAAGGATTGAAACCACTAGCTCATGCGAAGGTGAGACACAGAGAGAATTTAATAAATATGAAACCAGAAATTAAGCAACTGGAGTTATTACATAAATTGGAGTTTTAATTAAAAGGGAACAAGTTCATAATTAAAATGCAGCGGATAATCGATGATGTCGAATATTGAGGAATAGGGCAAGGCCTATCCCCTACTCCTCCTGATCCTCTCCTGCTAAAGCAGCATCCGACTCAACCGTCCAACCCGGTGGCAGGGTGGAAGGCCAAGTCACACCGTCAACCATTTCCTGTAGCGTACCTGGAAAAAAATATGGCACAAGCAAGACTGAGTATACTAATACTCAGCTAGACTTACCCGGTGTGAGGAGTCTACTCCTCTACCTCTAGACCATGTAGTTGTTTGGCTGAGGAGTTTGGTTTGCCAAAAGCACTAGCTGAATCTAAAAACAGTTTTTGCTTTTCCAGTTCTAGCATATTTAATTTAGCTAGGTTTGCTCCTTTCTAAGCATACATGGTAACAAGCATTTAGTGCAAGCAATATGTTATCTCAAGTAAACCTCGTTTCACTTATTACTCGATGTTGTACAAGGGGTCAAGTAGTCTCATTAGCTACGAGAAGCAGACGATTCGAATCGAGTTTTTGACCTTGCAAGGTAAACCTAAACACACGACATGTAGGGGCACTCCATCCCCGCACATATGAATCGTCTCCATTGATCCCCCGTTCACGGCCAGGGCTCACCGCCTTAGCATACAATGCTCCACTGACCTCGGCTGCCGTCGTGCAGTGACCGCACTTGTACCCACTATAGCTAGCATGGGAGACCCTATCTCAGGACAAGTGAGGAGTAAAGTCCGTGCCTGGCTTCACTCAGGTACTAGGCTTACTGGTTACCATATTTCCCGACATGTGTTTTGTACTTTGAAACGCTTGACTCAGGTATCTGCACATTAATCCTTAATTTCATTTCTGTCTCATAGACAAGGCATCCACCCTAGATCCAAGTCCATAGACCACCATAGATCCCGTTATCAAGATGAATACAATCAATGCCTGACCTCGCGCGAGTGCTAGAAAAATCACTCGACTTCTACCGAGATCCTGATTAGCAAAGCGGCTACTCAAACTAGCACACTAGTATCCATCTCAAAAAGGAATCCTGAGTTCATGCAACTAGGGTTTCAAGCAACTCCTACACTTAAGTGCACGGTACAAGCCTACAAACATTAAGTGTAGTGAAATAGCATATATAAATGGTTATGCATAAAACCGGGGCTTGCCTTCAAAAGCTAAGGCGGCAGGGAGATCCTCGGTGGCAGGCTCCTGGGCTGGCTCCTGAACTTCCTCTTGGACAACTCCTTGCTCGGGATTGAGCACGTACTCTCTGTCAGCGAGGTTGCAATCTAATGAATGCCATGAGTAAGATACATGTATGCCATGATATGCAGTTTAGTAATGATAATGTATGGTGAAATGATTAAGTAAATAAGGTAAAGCTTAATCTTACTACTAGAAATTCTAGAGGTATACTTAGCCATTTAAAGTCAAGTATGGTCAAGTTTAAGTGGGCAATTTTTTTGGTGTCCCACTGATTTTCTTTAGTGTCTTAGTGAATGGTTTTATCAAGATTCTTGCTGAAATCATTATGGGTGAGGTATATTACCTTTGTTAATTCTATCTTTCCCCTTTTTCCATTTATGCTTTTTAAAGTAGGCTTGAACTACAATATAGCTTTAAAAATTTCCAAAAATTCTATAAAAATTACAGTGGCTTCTCACTGGTGTATAATTTCATTTTCAAAAATTGAGGCTTAAAATGATAAGGGTTCTCCTTGTACAAAAATATTAAAATTAGGGTAGAGGAGGTGCTTTGAACTACAACTCCTTTTTAACAGTGAATTTTTCTCTAAGGTTTATTTTTGCTGTCAATTAGGTGCAATAACAAGACTTTGTACCAAATTCTAGCCAATGATACCTATTGGTCATTTTATTGTGATTTTTTAAAGTTTTAGGGCTTAATGGTGCTTTCTACTACTACTATAATTGAAAAATATCAAACAATAGATTTCCTAATTTTTCTATCTTCTTCTTTGCGCAAGAGCAATTATTCTAGAAGTTGGCAAATTTTGCTCAAAGGGAAAGGGTGGTAGAATTTCTTGGAATATATGGCCTTTTCATGGGGTAGGTGGTAATGTGTGTTACATCACATTTTTTATTTTAGTTTCATATTTTTCTCTGGTGGCTTACATCATAAGTAATTGGGTAAAAATTTGCTTGCTCACTGTTTCATATTTTTAGCCTTTCTTTTGATTTAATTGAAGTATTGGCTAAATCCAAGTTATATTTGTTTAATTCACTTACTGTGATGGTGTGGGGTGTTTACCATTTTTGTAGTGGTATACTAGTAGTTAGAGGTCTACTAGATTTTTCTTGCCATTATTGTATTTGTCCTTATATTTTTAATCCTGGCTTTTCTTGATTTCTTAGTGCCCATTAAAATATATAACCTTAGATTAGCTCTAAACTAGGGTTCCATATATTTTTCCTATGTTCTTTATCACTTACGTATACTAGGAAAAATATGGTAATCCTCTGGTTATCACTTTCTACTACCCTTCTTATTTTTTTAAGGTTTGGGCAGAACAAACTTTTAATGGACATTCCTGGTTTATTCTTGTATATTGGGGTGCTCAGTATTTTTAAACAGTGTATATGTTAGGTAAGTGTTGGGGACTTGTTCTCAAATGCTATGAGTTAAGAACATGGCAACATAAAAGGGTTAATGGCTAGTACCCTTCGTCCTTCGAACCATTATATACCTTAGGGTATAATGATCTTCAGACGAAGGGCATGAAGGACATACCTTCGGTATTTCAATACATATTAATGAAGGAAGAAGCATATGAAACATGAAAAATAACATAAATAATCATATGGCATCATTGATATCTTTAAATTATATTATCATGAACAAACGTGAACAATATTGAATTACATTTATACCTTCGGCTTGACAGAAGTGAAAGGGAAATGTGCCCTTGGGCCATTTCTAAGTGTTTTGGTGATTTAGTGTCCAACACAAGTGCCTAAGTGTAAAGAGGTGGACAAAGTACACATCAAGGATAAAGGTATGTTTCTCAGACTTAGTACATTGTTTTATGGACAAATGTATTGTGTCTAAGTGCTGGAAACAGGAAAAATCCAATTGGAAATGTCTTGGCTCAAGCAGCCAAGAATCTGCTGAGTCTGGGAGCACCGGACTGTCCGGTGGTGCACCGGATAGTGTCCGGTGGTGCACCGGACAGTGTCCGGTGCGCCAGGCTGGTTCGAGCGAACTGGCCGCTCTCGGGAATTCACCGGCGACGTACGGCTATAATTCACCGGACTGTCCGGTGTGCACCGGACTGTCCGGTGAGCCAACGGTCGGCCGGGCCAACGGTCGGCCGTGCGATCTGCGTGGGACACGTGGCCGAGCCAACGGCTAGAAGGGGGCACCGGACTGTCCGGTGTGCACCGGACATGTCCGGTGCGCCAACGGCTCCACGTCTGCCAACGGTCGGCTTCGCCATTTAAGGAAAGAAATCTGGCACCGGACTGTCCGGTGCGCCAGTCGACAGAAGGCAAGATCAGCCTTCCAATATTGCTTCCAACGGCTCCTAGCTGCCTTGGGGCTATAAAAGGGACCCCTAGGCGCATGGAGGAGTACACCAAGCATCTCCACAACATTTCTAAGCACTAAGACATCGATTTCGTGCATTTGTTTCATTGTGATAGCATATAGAGCTCTTGTGGAGTTGTGAACTCATTGAGTCGTGTTGCGAGCTCTTGTTGCGATTTGTGTGCGTGTTGACACTCTGATTCTTGTGTCTTGTGTGCGTTGCTAATCCCTCCCTTGCTCCATGTTCTTTGTGAATTTTCAAGTGTAAGGGCGAGAGGCTCCAAGTTGTGGAGATTCCTCGCAAACGGGATTGGAATAAAGCAAGCAAAACACCGTGGTATTCAAGTGGGTCTTTGGACCGCTTGAGAGGGGTTGATTGCAACCCTCGTCCGTTGGGACGCCACAACATGGAGTAGGCAAGCGTTGGTCTTGGCCGAACCACGGGATAACCACCGTGCCATCTCTGTGATTGATCCTTGTTGGTTATTGTGTTTTGTTGAGGATTCCTCCTTAGCCACTTGGCAATTATTGTGCTAACAATTAACCAAGTTTTTGTGGCTATAAGTTTTTGAAGTTTTACAGGATCACCTATTCACCCCCCCCCTCTAGGTGCTCTCAATTGGTATCAGAGCCGTTCTCTTCAAGAAAGGGACTAACTGCCCGAAGATATGGATCCTAAGGGCAAAGGGATGGTGATCAACGATAAGGAGAAGGAGTCCTTCGTCAACGAGCCAAATGATGACAGGCCCACCGACTCAGGCTCGGGCCACAAAAGAAAAGACGGGAGGAAGAAGAAGACAAGGCACATCAAGGAAATTGTCTACTACGACAGCAACGAATCTTCCTCCTCCCAAAAGGACAACGACGACTACGACAGACGAAAGACGGTTAACTCAAACTTTTCTTTCGATTATTCGCGCATTCCGCATAGCTCAAATGCCCAATTGCTCCCCATTCCACTTGGCAAGCCCCCTCACTTTGATGGAGAGGACTACGGATTTTGGAGCCACAAAATGCGTACTCACCTGTTTTCTCTCCATCCAAGCATTTGGGAGATTGTGGAAAGTGGAATGAAATTTGATAGCTCGGATAGCCCTATGTTTATTAATGAACAGATTCATAAGAATGCACAAGCTACTACTGTGTTGCTAGCCTCTTTGTGCAGGGACGAGTATCACAAGGTGAGCGGCTTGGACAATGCCAAGCAGATCTGGGACACCCTCAAGATCTCTCATGAGGGGAACGACGTCACCTTGCTCACCAAAATGGAGTTGGTGGAGGGCGAGCTTGGAAGGTTCACGATGATAAGGGGCGAGGAGCCAACTCAAACATACAACCGGCTCAAGACCCTTATCAACAAAATAAGGTGCTACGGAAGCACGCGATGGACGGACCACGACGTCGTCCGACTAATGCTAAGGTCCTTTACCGTTCTTGATCCTCATTTGGTGAATAATATTCGTGAGAATCCCAGGTACACCAAAATGTTGCCCGAAGAAGTCCTCGGAAAATTCGTTAGCGGGCGAATGATGATCAAGGAGGCGAGGTACGTGGACGACGCCTTGAATGGTCCGATCAACGAGCCACAACCCCTTGCTCTCAAGGCAACAAGAAGCAAGGAGGCGCTACCTAGCAAGGTGGCACAGATTGAGGCAGCCGGACTTAATGATGAGGAGATGGCCCTCATCATTAAGCGCTTCAAGATTGCGCTTAAAGGTCGCAAGGGACAGCCAAGCAAGACCAAAGCCAAGGGGAAGCGCTCATGCTTCAAATGCGGTAAGCTTGGTCATTTTATTGCTAACTGTCCCGACAATGATAGTGATTAGGAACAAGGGAACAAGAGGGAGAAAAAGAAGTACTATAAGAAGGCAAAGGGCGAGGCTCATCTTGGCAAGGAGTGGGATTCGTACTGCTCCTCGTCCGACTCCGACAATGAAGGACTCGCCGCCACCGCCTTCAACAAGTCATCCCTCTTCCCCAATGAGCGTCACACTTGCCTCATGGCAAGGGAGAAGAAAGTAAGCACTCATAATACTAGTACTTATGCTTCTTCAAGTGAGGATGAGTCTAGTGATGATGATGAGATAGATTACTCATGCTTATTCAAGGGATTAGATAGAACCAAGGTAGACAAAATTAATGAATTGATTGATGCCTTGAATGATAAGAATATGCTTTTAGAAAAGCAAGAGGATTTGTTGTATGAAGAGCATGATAAATTTGTAGAAGCACAGAAATCTCTTGCTCTAGAAATTAAGAGGAATGAAATGCTCTCTAGTGAATTATCTTCTTGTCATGAAACTATTGCTAAGTTAAAAAGTTTTAATGATGATTTAAATGCTAAACTAGAAGTAGCTAGTAAATCTGATTCTTGTGTAGAAATTGTTGAAACTTGTAATAGGTGTAAAGATTTTGACATTGATGCTTGTAGTGATCATTTAGTTCAATTTCCAAATTAAATGAGGAATTAGCTAGTCTTAATGCCCAACTTAAGACTAGCAAGAATGAATTTGACAAGCTAAAATTTGCAAGGGATGCCTACACGATTGGTAGACACCCCTCAATTAAGGATGGACTTGGCTACAAGAGGGAAGCCAAGAACTTGACAAGCCATAAGGCTCCCATTTCCGCCAAGGAGAAAGGGAAGGCCCCTATGGCTAGTAGTGTGCAAAAGAACCATGCCTTTATGTACCATGATAGGAGACAATCTAGAAATGCTTATAGGAATTGTAATGCATATAATGCCTTTGATTCTCATGCCATGTTTGCTTCTAGTTCTTCTTATGTGCATGATAGAAATGTTGGTAGGAGAAATGTTGTTCATAATATGCCTAGGAGAAATGTTGTTAATGTTCCTAGGAAAGTAAATGAACCTTCTACAATATATCATGCTTTAAATGCTTCTTTTGCTATTTGTAGAAAGGATAGGAAGATAGTTGCTAGAAAATAAGGGGCAAGATGCACGGGAGACAAAACTTGCATTTGGGTCCCTAAGGATATTTGTGCTAACCTTGCAGGACCCAACATGAGTTGGGTACCTAAGACCCAAGCCTAAATTTGCCTTGCAGGTTTATGCATCTGGGGGTTCAAGCTGGATTATTGACAGCGGATGCACAAACCATATGACGGGGGAGAAGAAGATGTTCACCTCCTACGTCAAGAATAAAGATTCCCAAGATTCAATAATATTCGGTGATGGGAATCAAGGCAAGGTAAAAGGGTTAGGTAAAATTGCAATCTCAAATGAGCACTCTATCTCTAATGTGTTTTTAGTAGAGTCTCTTGGATATAATTTGCTATCTGTTAGTCCATTATGCAATATGGGATATAACTGTCTATTTACAAATGTAGATGTGTCTGTCTTTAGAAGATGTGATGGTTCACTAGCTTTTAAGGGTGTACTAGACGGCAAACTTTACTTAGTTGATTTTGCAAAAGAAGAGGCCGGTCTAGATGCATGCTTAATGGCTAAGACTTGCATGGGCTGGTTGTGGCATCTCCGCTTAGCACATGTGGGGATGAAGAACCTCCACAAGCTTCTAAAGGGAGAACACGTGATAGGTCTAACCAATGTTCATTTCGAAAAAGATAGACCTTGTGCAGCTTGTCAAGCAGGTAAACAAGTAGGAGGAGCGCATCACAGCAAGAATGTGATGACCACGTCAAGACCTCTGGAGCTGCTGCATATGGACCTCTTCGGACCCGTCGCCTATCTGAGCATAGGAGGAAGGTAGAAGAGGCCTTGCTAGATCCGGACTGGGTGTTGGCCATGCAGGAGGAACTCAACAATTTCAAGCGCAATGAAGTTTGGACACTGGTGCCTCGCCCCAAGCAAAATGTTTTGGGAACCAAGTGGGTGTTCCGCAACAAACAGGACGAGCACGGGGTGGTGACAAGGAACAAGGCTCGGCTTGTGGCAAAAGGTTATGCCCAAGTCGCAGGTTTGGACTTTGAGGAGACTTTTGCTCCCATGGCTAGGCTAGAATCAATTCGTATCTTGCTAGCATATGCCGCTCACCATTCCTTCAGGTTGTACCAAATGGATGTGAAGAGCGCTTTCCTCAACGGGCCGATCAAGGAGGAGGTGTACGTGGAGCAACCCCCTGGCTTTGAGGATGAACGGTACCCCGACCACGTGTGTAAGCTCTCTAAGGCGCTCTATGGACTTAAGAAAGCCCCAAGAGCATGGTATGAATGCCTTAGAGACTTTTTAATTGCTAATGCTTTCAAGGTCGGGAAAGCCGATCCAACTCTTTTTACTAAGACTTGCGATGGTGATCTTTTTGTGTGCCAAATTTATGTCGATGACATAATATTTGGCTCTACTAACCAAAAGTCTTGTGAAGAGTTTAGCAGGGTGATGACGCAGAAATTCGAGATGTCGATGATGGGCGAGTTGAACTACTTCCTTGGGTTTCAAGTGAAGCAACTCAAGGACGGCACTTTCATCTCCCAAACGAAGTACACGCAAGACTTGCTAAAGCGGTTTGGGATGAAGGACGCTAAGCCCGCAAAGACGCCAATGGGAACTGACGGACACACCGACCTCAACAAAGGTGGTAAGTCCGTTGATCAAAAAGCATACCGGTCCATGATAGGTTCTTTGCTTTATTTATGTGCTAGTAGACCGGATATTATGCTTAGCGTATGCATGTGTGCTAGATTTCAATCCGATCCTAAGGAGTGTCACTTAGTGGCTGTGAAGCGAATTCTTAGATATTTAGTCGCTACGCTTTGCTTCGGGATCTGGTATCCAAAGGGCTCTAACTTTGACTTAATTGGGTACTCGGATTCCGACTATGCTGGATGTAAGGTCGATAGGAAGAGTACATCGGGGACGTGCCAATTCTTAGGAAGGTCCCTGGTGTCATGGAACTCTAAGAAACAAACCTCTGTTGCCCTATCCACCGCTGAGGCCGAGTATGTTGCCGCAGGACAGTGTTGTGCGCAACTACTTTGGATGAGGCAAACCCTCAGGGACTTTGGCTACAATCTGAGCAAAGTCCCACTCCTATGTGATAATGAGAGTGCTATCCGAATAGCGGAAAATCCTGTTGAGCACAGCCGCACAAAGCACATTGACATCCGGCATCACTTTTTGAGAGACCACCAGCAAAAGGGAGATATCGAAGTGTTTCATGTTAGCACCGAGAACCAGCTAGCCGATATCTTTACCAAGCCTCTAGATGAGAAGACCTTTTGCAGGCTGCGTAGTGAGCTCAATATCTTAGATTCGCGGAACTTGGATTGAATTGTAGCATATATGTGTTTATGCCTTTGATCATGTTCATTCTGCATTCTGTTGCTTATTGTGGTGCTCAAGTTGTACAAACACTCCCTGGACCTCACAAGTCCTTTTTGCAAGTGATGCACGTATTTAGGGGGAGCTGTGCTACAACTTGACCCTTTGAGACTAACCATGTACTTGAGTTTGGTTGTTTTAGTCTCCAAAGAGAATTGAAAGGGAAAAGGTGGACTTGGACCATGCAAGACTTCCACTGCACTCCGATGAGAAAGAGTAACTTTTCCAAGTTCATCTTTATACTCCTATTGCCTTTGTGTTCTTATTTGAAAATTTTGGTGAGGCAATGGGGTTAAAGGGCCAAGATTGATCCCGTTTTGGTGCTTGATGCCAAAGGGGGAGAAAATAAAGGCCAAAGCAATAAATGGATCAGCTACCACTTGAGAAATTTTGAAAATAGTAGATTAGAGCTTTTGGTTTGTCAAAACTCTTTTTGTCTCTTATGTCAAAAGTTGGCCTCTTGTGGGGAGAAGTGTTGATTATGGGAAAAAGGGGGAGTCTTTGAAATCCTTGATCAAATTTCTTTGGAAAACCTCTCTTTATGTCTCTACAAGTGGTTTTGACTTAGAGATAGGAATTTGAGTTTGAGTTGCAAAAACAAACCAAGTGGTGGCATAGAGTGATCCATATATGTCAAATTGAATCAAAACAATTTTGAGTTCTAATTTGAATTGTTTGTGTACTTGTTCTACTTGCTTTATGTTGTGTTGGCATAAATCACCAAAAAGGGGGAGATTGAAAGGGAAATGTGCCCTTGGGCCATTTCCAAGTGTTTTGGTGATTTAGTGTCCAACACAAGTGCCTAAGTGTAAAGAGGTGGACAAAGTACACATCAAGGATAAAGATATGTTTCTCAGACTTAGTACATTGTTTTATGGACTAATGTATTGTGTCTAAGTGCTGGAAATAGGAAAAATCCAATTGGAAATGTCTTGGCTCAAGCAGCCAAGAATCTGCTGAGTCTGGGAGCACCGGACTGTCCGGTGGTGCACCGGACAGTGTCCGGTGGTGCACCAGACAGTGTCCGGTGCGCCAGGCTGGTTCGACCGAACTGGCCGCTCTCGGGAATTCACCGGCGACGTACGACTATAATTCACCGGACTGTCCGGTGTGCACCAGACTGTCCGGTGAGCCAACGGTCGGTCGGGCCAACGGTCGGCCGCGCGATCTGCGCGGGACACGTGGCCGAGCCAACGGCTAGAAGGGGGCACCGGACTGTCCGGTGTGCACCGGACATGTCCGGTGCGCCAACGGCTCCACGTCTGCCAACGGTCGGCTTCGCCATTTAAGGAAAGAAATCTGGCACCGGACAGTGTCCGGTGTGCACCGGACTGTCCGGTGCGCCAGTCGACAGAAGGCAAGATCAGCCTTCCAAGATTGCTTCCAACGGCTCCTAGCTGCCTTGGGGCTATAAAAGGGACCCCTAGGCGCATGGAGGAGTACACCAAGCATCTCCACAACATTTCTAAGCACCAAGACATCGATTTCGCGCATTCGTTTCATTGTGATAGCATATAGAGCTCTTGTGGAGTTGTGAACTCATTGAGTCGTGTTGTGAGCTCTTGTTGCGATTTGTGTGCGTGTTGACACTCTGATTCTTGTGTCTTGTGTGCGTTGCTAATCCCTCCCTTGCTCCGTGTTCTTTGTGAATTTTCAAGTGCAAGGGCGAGAGGCTCCAAGTTGTGGAGATTCCTCGCAAACGGGATTGGAATAAAGCAAGCAAAACACCGTGGTATTCAAGTGGGTCTTTGGACCGCTTGAGAGGGGTTGATTGCAACCCTCGTCTGTTGGGACGCCACAACGTGGAGTAGGCAAGCGTTGGTCTTGGCCGAACCACGGGATAACCACCGTGCCATCTCTGTGATTGATCCTTGTTGGTTATTGTGTTTTGTTGAGGATTCCTCCTTAGCCACTTGGCAATTATTGTGCTAACAATTAACCAAGTTTTTGTGGCTATAAGTTTTTGAAGTTTTACAGGATCACCTATTCACCCCCCCCGCCTCTAGGTGCTCTCAAGAAGGCAAAAGTCCGAGCGTGACGCGCGAGCAAATAACAGTCAGCGTGAACAGTATGGGGGGTACTGTTCATCTATTTATAGGCACAGGGCACAGCCTGTGAGATATTACATTCATGTCCTTTACAAAAGATTACAATTATGACACAAGCTCTCATGGACTAATCAGTCATTTCATCTTTAAGTTGGTGCGATCCTTCGTGTTGAGACATGTCACTGTGCCGAAGCTTCATGGATGGTAGCTTCGGCGCTGCTTTTGAGAGGATCTGCCAAAGGTGTTTCTTCTTACAGGATCTTCGGCGACGAAGCATACCCCCAACAGTAGCCCCTTCGCGGTGCTAGATCTTTTTCGTAACGAGCTTGATCCGTGAAAAAGTATCCTAGGCTTCGGAAAGCCGAAGGTCCGAAAAACACCTTCCCTGGGCTCGTTGCCGAGAAACGAATAAAATATTCCGAGCGTGAAATGGTCCCACCATGCGGCGGGCACGTGTGTCCTGGCGATTCACCTTCTCAAGTTCTGCGGCCCACCATTCAGTGGGTGCGGGCGACTGTTCATCCGGTGCAGAAGACTTGAGGTTTCACCTTCCCACCTGCGGCACTATATAAACAGACGGGTAGGTGTGGAGTTACCACAGCATTCATTGCTATTGCACTGTTTTGCTGCCAAAAATTTGACCATAGCCAAAGCTTGTTCATTGCACTCAACCAAAGCACAGCTTTTGCTTTTGCTTTGCCACAAAAGGGAGCTTCGACAAAATCAAAAAAAGTTAACAACTTCATCAAAAATTGTAAGAAATTCATCACCAAATGGCAAGGGTGCTCTCCACTGCCATGGTTACGCATGACGGGGAAGAAGCCGAAGCCGCTGAAACTGCTCCGATTTCCGAAGTAATAAGATGGTCAGGGCTGGTAGTGCCGGAGGATGTTTCTGACGAAGGTGCACCTGCTGCCGAAGTTGAGCAGGTTGATGTTGAAGAAGGTGAAACTGAAGAAGATTACAGTGTCCTGCCATCTAAACCCAGCCACCTGGAGTTTGGAAAGTCTACTGTTACCGAGGACGATATACCAAAGTTGTTAAAGCTAGGCTATTTCAGTGAAGCCAAGAAGAAGCTGATTCGTTTTGGTGGAGAGGAGATCACCCCGAAGCCAGAAAAGGATGAGGTGGTAGTTTTTAATAGCTTCTTTAAAGCAGGATTGAGATTTCCTTTGCATGAAATGATTGCGGATGTTTTGGAGAGCTTTGGGATTTATCTTCATCAGCTGGCTCCTAACACCATCGTTAGGCTTAGCGTCTATATTTGGGCTCTTCGAAGCCAGGGGGCGGAACCGCTTGCCGAAGGCTTCTGCCGGGTACATGAGCTTCACTATCAGACAAAAGTTAGAGAAGATGGGCTGCACGAGAACTTCGGCTGCTACAATTTTGCTTATCGCAAAGATGCAAAGTCTCTGGTTATTAGCTACCGTACCAAATGGCCAACCGGCTGGAAGGCTGAGTGGTTTTATGTTAAGGTTGATGAGAAAAAGGAGAAGCTGGTTCAGAGCCCATTGGACTTAATCTTCGGAGAAACTAGGCCCCAGTGTGACATGACACCGGGGGGACCATGCCAAATTGCTTTAGGCAAATTTCGAGTTGTTTCGGAGCATATTGGTACTATGGATTTGGTGCAAGAATTCTTAGCTTATAGAGTATTCCCAACTTTGAAAGAATGGGACATGCCGAAGCTCAAAGGGGAAAAGAAAAAGAAGGAACTTGTTCGGCTGCCCTATCATTTCAAGTTAAAGAAACACTTCAAAAAACCCTGCCAAGAATGGTTGGACACAATTGAAGTTATGTGCAACGAGATTTTGGGCAATTACACGAGAAAAGAAGATCAGTTGATGACTGCAGCCTTCGGCACCTGACCGAAGCGAAGATTAAATCGGGTAATGGATGCCCTAAATTTTGAATATCGAGACTATGAGCGATTGAGCAAGGGCGCCGAAGGGCAAAAAAGAAAAAGAGTTGTTAGTGTTGTGGGCAGACAGGCCACTAGAATGGTAAAGAAGATGAAGAAAACCTAAAGAAGAGAAAATTGAGCCCTGAGCCGAAGGCAATCGCTCCGAAGGAAAGGAAAGCTATGGCCCCAAAGCAAGAAGGCAGCTGATAAGGAAGAAGAGACTGCTTCAACACCTTCTGCTGTCGACGTAGAAGAAATTCTAAAGGTAGTGACTGAATCCTTGCCCATCAAGCTAAGTCCACTGGGGCCACATCTGACGAAGCTTTTACAGAAGAAGGAGGAGCCCTCGGCAACGAAGAAGTCTGCTGGGCCGAAAAAAGAAAGAATTATTACTGTGACAGAGGCCATTGAAGAAACACCACCACCAGCTTTGATGCCAAAAGCACCAGCTGTTGAGAGCGCTACAGCTACCGAAGCTACACCTGCTGAAGCTACACCTGCTGAAGATGCAAACTTAAAAGTACACTTTCTGATATTGATAAATTACTTCTGGACATGGCCGCAGAAGAAGCTGCTACAGCCGCCGAAGAGACCATGGCCACAGTGCCTAGGAAAGAGAAGGAAATAGCCGAAGGTACTTCAGAAGGAGAAAATTTCAACTTTCAAAACTTGATTGGACAAGAATTGACAAAGGCTGAGAAAGAAGAATTGAGAGACTATGCCATCTCCAGCGGGTATCAGCGAGGAGCTACTCTTCTGCGACATTGACGACGAAAGCTTAGGTTGCCTCCAAGATCGAACCGAAGCAAAAGTTATCGATACTCTGTCGAAGAGTATTGGTTTGTCGAAGCTAGAGGCTGATATCAGCCACTACCGACGACAGCATATCGTCGGTAGTTTGTTCTATTCCAATTTCAAGGTAAAAATTTTCTTCGGCTTTCTATTGTTTTTAACAACGAAGGTGTTTTCTAACAAAGGATGCTTATGTACAGAGTATGTTATTAAGCAAAGCTTTGAGGATGCAACATGACCTTGAAGATAAAAAGCACAAAGTTATAATTGAAGGGTTAGAAAGCAAAATAAAAGATCAAACAGCTGCACTTGAAAACAAAGATTTTGAACTTCAGACAATGGAAGGTTTACTGGCAGAAGCTGAAGCCAAAATTGCAAAGTTGGATAAAGAGCTTCTCTCAAAATCAGAGAGTTTCGAACAAGAAAAACAGAAATTTGATACAAAGTTTGCGGCTGAGGTTGAAAAAAGTTCAAATTTGCAAAAATCATTGAAACAACTTCAAGATAAATGTCTAGAGTTCAGCAACCGATGCGTGCAACGGCTAAGGCAGATCTTCAACTCAGTTGGAGCTAGCTCTAAGAAATTTAGTCCTTTGGTTCAAGACCTGCCAGGAACCTTCGAACACATTGAGGGCGAAGTTGATGCTCTTGATGAGGTTATAGCAGGACACGGTGATTTCAGTGCCCTGCTAGCTTCTCGGGGCACAGCTATTGCCTTCATGAAGTCTGGTTGCACGCATGGAAAAATTATTAATAGACCAAACTTCAGCTTATCACCAGCAGATCTGATTGATATCCCCAGTCTAGCTCGAAACATAGGAAACAGATTCATAAAGCAAATATGGATGAAGGGTGGGCGAAGCCTAGCTGGTGACGAAGCCCGAAGTCATCTCAAGCCGGTAATAAACATACCTTGTGCTTACCTTTTCCTTGAAACTTGATTTTTCCTTATAATACTTTGATATGTACAGGATGACGAAGCCAAAGAACACAGAGCCGAAGCTTAGCTAGCAATCCGAAGCTCAGCAGATGAAGACGAAGCTAGAGTACCTACCTGTGGAAAAAATTCTAAGGAAACTTTTGTATTAACCCTTGTAAAGAATATTGTAACTTAAGAATCAGATTGTACTATGTAAATATGTCCATACCTTGTGATATATTTTTACCTTTCCATCGATGTATGAAATGCTTTGATGTGGTCGAAACCTGTATTTTTGAGCTGAAGGCAAAAAACACCTTCCCTTCTTTTCGTACACAACAAAGCACGAATCTGCTTCTTGAAGTTGTATGCTTAGACCCGAAGGAACTGTCTGTATCTGTATGATATGATGATGATGATCCTATGTATGTCTAAATGAATGTTTATAAATGCAATGTATGATGTAATGTTTCGTGCAAATGAATGTCCAAACACACACATCCGAAGCTTCATCCACAACCTTCATTCCCTTAGGAATAATTGAAATCTCTTTGCCGTTTATTTTTCGGCTGCACCGCTTATTTTTCGGTGTAAGTTCTGCATCCCCTTAGGAACGTCTTTTAAAATTCTTCGCCTTC
Organism: Zea luxurians; assembly: GCA_029449295.1. Lineage (NCBI taxonomy): Eukaryota > Viridiplantae > Streptophyta > Magnoliopsida > Poales > Poaceae > Zea > Zea luxurians. Next base: position 103,462,685 of record JAOPSE010000001.1, on the reverse strand, counting down.
TATTTCGGCGGTATTCTCATTGACTTTTCGCGCTTCGCCTAATATTTCGGCGGTATTCGCGTTGACTTTTCACGCTTCACCTTATGTTTTGGCGGTATTTGGCTCTGTATTCCCTTAGGAACGACTTTTGAGCAGAAAACTTACGCTGCGCTCCCTTAGGAACGACTTTTTGTAGGTTCGTCATGCTCTGCATCCCCTTAGGGACGACTTTCGAGCTTCTCTCTGTTTTTCTTTTTCTCTACACTCGAAGGTGCATGCTCAGATTTTACATTTACATATTTGGGGGATTTTGCTCTCATGGAGCTAAATAAGAAAAGAAAGATTACAAATTATGGCCCCATTAAAAACCTTTCTGCCCCTTTGGAAAGGAAAAGGGTACCATAGGAAAAATGAAAAAGATTACATCAAGTTACACGTAGTATCGCTGAAGCTCACCCGCATTCCAAGATCTAGGAATGTCGTTGCCGTCCATATCCTTCAATCTGTAAGAACCGGGTCTTGACGAAGATACCACGAGAAAGGGTCCTTCCCATTTCAGCTGTAACTTGCCTACTGTGTCTGGATTGGCCACTCTCCGAAGCACCAGATGACCTGGCTTAATGTTTTTTAGCCGAACCTTTCTGTCACGCCATTTTATTGTTTCGGCTTGGTATTTATTGATATTCTCCATAGCTTGAAGCCTAGTCCCTTCTATAGCATCTTTTGCCATAGAATAATCAGCTTCGTCCTCTGCCGAAGCTGCTGTTCTAATTGACCCTGCCTTAGCTTCTTCCGGAGTTATTGCTTCGTCACCAAACAATAACTTAAATGGTGTAAAACCTGTTGACCTTGATATTGTTGTGTTGTGGCTCCACACCACTTTAATCAACTCATCTGCCCATTTTCCTCTGGGCTGATTGAAGATTAACTTCATTATTCCCGTCATTATGATATCATTTGCCATTTTGACAAGTCCATTTGACTCTGGATGTCTGACTGATGCAAAATGGATCTTCGTGCCAATCCGATCATAGAATTCCTTGAAAGCTTCAGCATCAAACTGTGTGCCATTGTCTATAGTGATAGCCTTCGGTACATCGAAACGACAAATAATGTTTTGCCAGAAAAACTTCTAGACTATGACCGAAGTTATTGTGGCCAAAGGCTTCGCCTCAATCCATTTGGAAAAATATTCTACCGCCACCACAACATGTTTTAAATTGCCTTGTGTTGGTGGAAGTGGGCCTAGCAAATCAAGGCCCCATCTTTGCAACGACCAAGTGGACTGTATTAATTGAGTTAGAGACGAAGGTTGCTTCTGGTTTCTTGCACATTTTTGACAGCCTTCACACTTTTGGACTAGCTCTGCTGCATCCGAAGCTGCCTTCGGCCAATAAAATTCCTGTCAAAAAACTTTTCCCAGCAAAGGCCTAGACCCAATGTGAGATCCACATAAACCTGCATGTATCTCCTTCATCAGCTCTATACCTTCGGCTCTGGATAAACACTTAAGAAGTGGAGAGCAGACTCCATGCTTATATAACTCCCCTTCTATTATTACATATGGTCTTGTTCTTGCCTCCATTCTCTTATTATAAGCTTCATCGTTTGAAAGGCAATTACCTTGGAGGAAAGATATAATCTCAGTTCTCCAATCTTCACTATGAATAGGAGATATAGTGAGCACTGCTCTTTCGAGAAGTTCCACCGAAGGTGCTCTTATTATTTCAAAAAACACTTCTGAAGTTAGAGGCAGCCCCTGTGCCGCTGACTTGGCTAGCAGATCAGCGTGCTCATTTTCTCCTCGCGGAATATTCTTAACAGAAAACCCTTCGAATGAAGCCTCAAGCCTTCGAACTGTATCCAGGTATTTTTCAAGCTTTGGATCTCTTGCTTTGCAACTCTTGTCGACATGTCCAGAAATAACTTGGGAATCGGTTTTATGGACTGCCCTTCTTATCCCCATTGCTTTTAACTTCCGAAGCCCCAAAAGCAAAGCTTCGTATTCAGCAATATTATTTGTGCAGCTAAAGTCAAACTTTATTGCATAGCATGTTCTGACTTTGGAAGGTGCAACTAAGACAGCAGCCGCACCTACCCCAAAGGTTCCCCAAGAACCGTCGCCGAACACCGTCCAAGCTTCGGCATCTTTATTTGCTTCTTCTTCCTGAGCCCCTGGCGTCCAGTCAGCGATGAAGTCTGCTAGCGCCTGGGACTGAATCGAGGATCTATGCACATAATCAATGCTGAATTCGTTGAGTTCCACAGCCCACTTTCCAATCCTTCCAGTAGCTTCTCTGTTCCTCATGATGTCCTTTAGAGGTTGTGACGAAGGAACAATTATATGGAATGCTTGAAAATAATGCCGAAGCTTCCTGGAGGCCATTAAGACAGCATACAACACCTTCTCCAATTCTGTTTAAATTTTCTTTGATAAGCTTAGAACTTCGGAGACAAAGTATACTGGGGCTTGCTTTTTTATTTGTCCATCAAATTTTTCCTGCACAAGTGCTGCACTTACTACAGAGTGCGAAGCTACCACATACAATAGTAACGGAGCCCCTGACGCAGGTGGAGTTAATGTTGTGATATCAATCAAGTATTGCTTCAGCTCTTCAAAGGCTTTCTGTTGAGCTAGGCCCCACTGAAAGACTTCGGCTGACTTTAGTATTTCAAAGAATGGCAAGTTTCTTTCTGCTGATCTAGATATAAATCTATTCAATGAAGCCAATCTTCCTGCCAACCGTTGGGCCCCTTTCTTTGTGCTCGGTGGTTCCATTCGAAGGATAGCTTCGATCTTGCTTGGGTTAGCTTCAATCCTCTGCGTCGAAACCAAACAGCCAAGGAACTTGCCCTTCTTCACTCCAAAGACACACTTTTCAGGATTTAATTTCAGGCCAGCTTGTCTGAAATTAGCAAATGTTTCTTGCAGATCAGTGATATGATTTTCTTGCTTTGTGCTTTTTACTATGATATCATCAACATATGTTAGCACATTTCTGCCTATCTGGGAATGAAGGACCTTGGCCGTCATCCTGCTGAAACTGCCTCCAGCATTTTTGAGCCCCTCAGGCATCCGAAGATAGCGATAGGTTCCACTAGGAGTTATGAAGCTAGTCTTCAGCTCATCCTCCTTCTTCATCCATATTGGATGATATCCTGAGTAGCAATACAGAAGACTCATAAGTTCTGACGAAGCTGCTGCATCCACAAGAGAGTCTATCCTTGGTAATGGGAATTCATCCTTCGGACAGGCCTTGTTGGGATCCGTGAAATCAATACACATTCTCCATTTTCCATTGGCCTTCTTCACCATAACAGTATTGGCTAGCCACTCTGGGTATTTTACTTCTCTGATGACACCAGCACTGAGAAGTCTTTTTACTTCATTCCAAGCACCTTTGGCTTTATCATTAGACATTTTCCGAAGCCTTTGCTTTCTGGGCCTGAAGGATGGATCGACATTGAGTGAATGTTCAATGACATCCCTGTTGACACCACAGAGATCGTTGGCTGACCATGCAAAAACATCTTTGTTGTTGAATAAAAACCTTATCAAAGTTTTTTCCTGCTCTTTAGATAATTGAGACCCCAACAGTACCTTCTGCTCTGCTATGTCTTCACACAGAAGCATGTGCTTCGGCTGATCAGCCGAAGCAGCCTTCTCTCTTCTGTACTTGTGCTGCTCACAAGCTTCAGCTCCATCTATATTGTGGATGGCTTCTGAGTCTGTCCAATTTCCCTCAGCCTTTCTGGTAGCTTCCTGACTTCCATGAATAGCAATAGGCCCTTGCTCCGAAGGTATCTTCATGCATAGATATGCTGGATGAAGAATTACTTCGAAAGCATTAAGTGTCCCTCGACCAATGATTGCATTTTAGGGATATTCCATGTCAACAATATCAAACACAACCTGCTCAGTCCTTGTATTGTGGACAAATCTGAAGGTCACTGGCATTGTGATCTTTCCAAGTGCTACAATCTGCCTTCCTCCGAAGCCACAAAGGGGGTGTGTAGCATCATGAATCTTGTCCTCTAGCTCTTGCATTTGTCTGAAGGCCTTAGCAAATATGATGTCAGCTACACTGCCTGTATCAACCAAAACATTGTGGACCAGAAATCCCTTGATGACACAAGATATGACCATAGCATCATTATGAGGATAATCCTTAAGCTGAAGGTCCTCCTAGGAGAAGGTGGTTGGGATGTGGGACCATTTTGTCTTGATGAAGGGTCCCTGCACCCCAACATGTTGTACTCTTCTCTGAGCCTCCTTCTTCTGCTTCTTGTTGGCTGGCTCTAAGCATGAACCGCCTGTTATTGGGAGCACCAGCTTTGTAGCCGAAGCAACTTCAGCTTGCTTGTTGGACGAAGCCATCAGCTCAATCAGTGGAAGTGAGTTCACCAGAGGTGGGCGCCAATGTTGGGGACTTGTTCTCAAATGCTATGAGTTAAGAACAAGGCAACATAAAAGGGTTAATGGCTAGTACCCTTCGTCCTTCGAAGCATTATATACCTTAGGATATAATGATCTTCAGACGAAGGGCATGAAGGACATACCTTCGGTATTTCAATACATATTAATGAAGGAAGAAGCATATGAAACATGAAAAATAACATAAATAATCATATGGCATCATTGATATCTTTAAATTATATTATCATGAACAAACGTGAACAATATTGAATTACATTTATACCTTCGGCTTGACAGAAGGCAAAAGTCTGAGCTTGAAGCGCGAGCAAATACCAGTCAGCGTGAACAGTACGGGGGTATTGTTCATCTATTTATAGGCACAGGGCGCAGCCTGTGAGATATTACATTCATGTCCTTTACAAAAAATTACAATTATGACATAGGCTCTCATGGACTAATCGGTCATTTCATCTTTAAGTCGGTGCGATCCTTCGTCTTGAGACATGTCACTGTGCCAAAGCTTCATGGATGGTAGCTTCGGCGCTGCTTTTGAGAGGATCTGCCGAAGGTGTTTCTTCTTACAGGATCTTCGGCGACGAAGCATACCCCCAACAGTAAGTATCTCTACAATTTTTCTCCAGACCAGTATAAATGTATTCCTATTTTTCTCTGTATTAATAAAGTTTGGATAGTTTTCTTATTTAATTCAAAACTCTAAAAGTTATTATAGAAAACATGGGGTTTACTAATTTTATTTGAGAGTGCATAAATCACAGAGTCTAACAAAATTTGTTTGACTAAATTTGGATAAGTATTTCTTAAGTTATGCAATTAAATAATTTACTATAGATTTAAAGAATTGAATTTCAAATGGGAAAAGAAAATCTACTTTGCGATACGGTCCCTGGTATTTTCTTCTTGCGTTATTTACAAACAGGTCCTCGGGTTACTATTTCACTGAGTCTCTGACAATGTAGAAAACCCCCTGGGGTAACCCTAAATCAATCTCACGGTCCTTCCCCTATTGGAACAGTACCCGCGGCGGAGGAAAGGGCGGTGGGGCTTACCGGCGGCGGGATAACTTCGATGAGGCATCCAGGGAGGTCGGGGAGGTTATGACAGTCACGTCGAGGTACGGGTCAGCGTCGAAGGTGGTCGGAGTCGGCCGGTCCACGTGCGTAGGTGTGGGAGTTCGTCGGCGGTGAGTGCTCCGACCTGCTCACGGCGAGATAATTCAATTGGTTGGCTCGGGAGGCTTGACCAAGTGACATAGAGGCGGTACACACGAGGAATTGGAAAATGACGCAGAGACTTACCCGGTCCACGTTCTCCGGTGAGCGGAAGAAGTCCGGCAAGGGTGATTCGGGGTCTCCGGCGAGGTTCTGCTGGGTCTGAGGGCTTAGGGAGCTTCACGGGTCTCTAGCGAAGCTAACCGAGCTGCTATCATGGACTGGGACGGCTGGGGTGGGCTGCCCACAGTGGCCGAAGCTCAGGTGGCTTAGCGGACGGTTGCACAATCTCTCTGCGGCGATCTCCGGCTTGGACGAGAGTGAGAGCGTGTGAGGGGATACGGCTAAGGTCGTGGGGGCACTTATAGATCAGAACCACCCCTCGGCCGTGCTCGCCCACGCTTTTAAGACCACCCCCAGACGCACCTTGCCTCACTCTACAGCCACCTTCGCTGGCTAGACACCATCCTTAGCTCCGGCGAGCTCTGCGCCACCCGCCCGAGCCACCCGAGCGCCGGCCACCGCGGCCAGCCATTTCTAGAGACCCTCAGCCTCAACCGAGCCCTTGGACAGCTCCCCCGAGGAGCCATGAAGCTTCTCCAAGCAAGGATCGAATCCTTGCCTCACCGGAACAGCGAGATCATCGTCGCCAGACTTCGGTCGCCCGCCACCGCGCGTAGACCGAGCTATCCGATGAGCCATTCTTCAATTCCTCACACCTATGCCTTCCCTAGCACCTAGTGAAGCCCACTGACCAGCTTAATTGAACCCTACTGCCCTGGATAGGCCGGAACCCTCGCCGTCGACGAGCTCCCCCGCCTGCGCACGTGGTCCGGCCTACTCCGACCATCCCCGAAGACGATCCGCACATCGGCGTGACTGTCACAACTTCCCCTACGCCCTCAGCCACCTCACCAGAGCAATCTCACCGCTGGTAAGCCCCTCCGCCCTTTCCTCCGCCGTGGGTACTGTTTAATTGGGAGAAGGGCCTCGGGTTAGGTTTAGCAAAACCCCAGGGGGTTTTCTGAACTGTCAGTGGCACATTTGAATAGTGACTCAAGGATTAGTCTATAAGGAAACTTAAAAACATTTGCCAGGGACCTCAATGCAAAGTTAGTTTCCATTTAACCATTTCTAATTATTCTTTTTAATGAACAGAGATATTAGGAAATTCATAACTTGAAAAATATTTATACAAAATTAGTCAAACCAATTTTGCTAGATTCAAGATAATATAAACCATCAGGCGAAAATAGTAAACCCCATGTTTTCTGTATTAATTTTTGGAGTTTTGAATTAAATAAGGAAACTGCTCAAACCTTATTAATATGAAGAAAAATAGAAATACTCTTGTGCTAGGCTTGAGAAAATTTGTAGAGATGCATACCCAACTTAGACACTGTTTAAAAATACTGAGCACCCTAGTATACAAGATTAACTCATGTTTTGCTATTGAAAACTACATCTGTCCAAAACTTAGAAAATTAAGAAGGGTTGTGGAAAATAATAAACAAAGGAGGAGCATATTTTTTCTAGTATACTTAAGTGATGAGGAACATAGGAAAAATACAGAGAACCCTAGTCCAAGACTAATCCAGGGTTAAATAATTTATTAGGCAATAAGGAACGAAGGAAAACCATGATTAAAAATATAAGGACCATTTTAAAAATGGTAAGAAAAATTCAATAGACTCCTAACTACTAGGACACCGCTACAAAAATAATAAACACCCCAACCCCTCACAATAGGTAAGCTTAATTCAATTATAGTTTTGTCCCATGTTGTAACTAAATCATAAGAAAGTATAAAATTGTGCAAAAGTAGGCAAATGAATTTTTACCCAATTATTGATGAAGTAGACCACCAGAGAAAAATACAAAGCCTGTTAAAAAATATAAGATAACACCCATTACCGCCTACCCCATGAAAAAGGCCATATAATCCAAGAATTTCTACCCCCTCTTTCCTTAAGCAAAAAGTTGCCAAATTCTAGAATGATTGCTCTTGCACAAAGAAGAAGATAGGAAAAATTAGAAATCTGTTGTTTGACATTTTTCAAGTGTAGTGGTAGTAGAAAGCACCCCATTGGCCAAAAACTTTAGAAAATCACAGTAAAATAACCAATAAGTATTAGTGCCTAAAATTTGGTACAAAGTCATATTATAGCACCTAAATACTAGCAAAAATAAGCCTTAGGGAGTAATCCACTGTTATAGGAAAGTTGTAGTTCAAAGCACCCCCCTCTACCATAAGGTTTGCTAATTTTGTACAGAGAGAACCCTTAAATTTTTAATCCCCAATTTTTGAGGCAGAGAGTTATACACCAGTTATAAGCCACTGTAATTTTTGCAGAATTTTTGGAAATTTATAAAACTAGCTTGTAGTTCAATTCCACCTTAAAACATAAGAGAAAAGAGAAAGAAGAGAGCAATTAGGAAAAATAATGAACTTCACCCCAATGAACATAGCTAGGAATTATAATAAACTTTCACTAAAACACTAAAAGGAAATCAGTGGAACACTAAAATAATCTGACCATTTAACCTAACCCAACTTGACCTAAATAGCTAAGTGTACCACCAAAATTTCCAGTAGTAAGGTTAAGCTTTACCTTATTAATTTAATCATTCACCACCCAATTATAATTGCAAAATTGAATATCATGCCATACATATATCTTACTCATTGCATTCATTAGATTGCAACCTCGCTGACCTAAATAGCTAAGAGTACGTGCTCATTCCCGAGCAAGGAGCTGTCCACGAGGAAGACCAAGAGCCAGCCCCGAGCCTACCACAGAAGATCTCCCTGCAGCCCCAGCATTTGAAGACAAGCCCCGGTTTTATGCATAACCAGTTTATATATATGCTACTTTACTACACTTAATGTTTGTAGGCTTGTAATATGCACTTAAGTGTAGGAGTTATTTGAAACCCTTAGTTGCATGAACTCAAAATTCCTTTTTGAGAAGGATACTAGTATGCTAGGTCGAGTAGCTGCTTTGCTAATTAGGATCTCGGTAGAAGTTGAGTGATTTTTCTAGTACTCGCGCGAGGCAGGAATTGATTGTATTCATCTTGATAACGAGATCTGTGATGGTCTATGGACTTGGATCCAGGGTGGATGCCTTGTCCATGAGACGGGAAAAAGGAACTAAGGATTAATGTGTGGATACTTGAGTCAAGCGTTTGAACGTACTAAACACATGTCGGGAAATATGGTAACCGGTAAACCTAGGACCTGAGTGAAGCCGGGCATGGACTTTCCCCCTCACTTGTCCTGAGACTAGGTCTCCCATCCTAGCTATGGTGGGTACAAGTGCGGTCACTGCACAGCGGCAGCCGGGGTCAGTGGAGCATTGTACACCAAGGTGGTGAGCCCTGGTCGTGAACGGGAAATCGATGGGGACGGTTGATATGTGTGGGGACGGAGTGCCCCTACATGTCATGTGTTTAGCTTTACCTTGCAAGGTTAAAACTCGATTCGAATTGTCTGCTTCTCGCAGCTAATGAGACTGCTTGACCCCTTGTACTGCATCAAGTAAGAAGTGAAATGAGGTTGATCTGAGATAATATGTTGATTGTACTAAATGAGTGCTACCATGTATGCTTTAGAAGAAGCAAACCTAGCTAAAGTGCTACCATGATACTAGAACTGGAAAAGCTAAAATTGATTTTAAATTCAGCTAGTGCTTTTGGCAAACCAAACCCCTCAGCCAAACAACTGCATGGTCTAGAGGTAGAGGAGTAGACTCCTCACACCGGGTAAGTCTAGCTGAGTATTAGTATACTCAGCCTTGCTTATGGCACAATTTTTGCAGGTACGCTTCAGGATATGGTTGATGGAGTGACTTGGCATTCCACCCTACCACCGGGTTGGACAGTCGAGTGGAATGTTGTTCCAGCAAGAGGAGTAGTGAGCTAGGCCTTGCCCAATTCCTCATTATTCGACATTACCGACTATCCACTGCAATTTAAATTATGAACTTATTTCAGTTTACTTGAAAAACTCCGACTCATGTAATATCTTCAGTACTTTAATTTGAGGTTTCCTATTTTATTGTATTTTCTCTGTGACTCACCATCGAGTGAGTTAGTGGTATTTGATCCTAGATAAGTGGCTTTATCAGACTAGATCTGAGGGATTGACGGGTTATTCCGATTTAAGTGTGTTGTGGCCTCTAAGTCGTGACTTGGGCACTTAAGCTGGAATAATTTGGGCGGTTCTGCCATAGCTGGTATTGGAGCAAATTCCACCATAGAGAGAGCAATAAATTGCGAATACCAACTTTTCAAAAATCTAAAACTTGCTTAGAAACCAGTATTGGAATCGTCAGGACTAGAACGCTAGACCTAGGACGAAAGGCCTTAGGAATAGTTGGAAAAACAGGTGGCTAATTAAGTAGGCCCTATGGGTCAGTCTTAGGATTTCAAGGATGCCCCAAAAGCACCCTTCTGATTCGATGAGGAGACGTTCTTTTCCGCATGCATGCATTATAAAACTGAAAGGATCAGAATTAAAGGAGTAAAAATTTGATCTAACCCACTTCTTTTTGACAACCCAGGCTCTCTTATTTTTCTTCCTTCTACCATAACTTTTACATCTGATCATCTTCCACAGATGACTTCACCCACCCCGCCAATGGAGGAGACACCCATTTCAGTTCTGATTTCCTTTCTCACGAGAGTTTTCCTTCCATCTTGTGGGAGGTGCTGAACTCCGCCGGTTACCCTACACCCCCTTTGTGCATAGTGCAGCTGTACGAGGAGCATCGGGTGCCGTGTTGCCAAGTCTGGCTGACTTTGGAGGCACACCCCCTTCAGCCGGGTTGGCATTCCCTTGACTCCGAGACTATTGGATTCAGGACGGACGACACCACCGATGAAGACTCTGACGACTTTCTGCAGCTACCATCCCCTGGAGATGGTGATGCACCCACTAGGACTCTTCCCCGCCGAGAAGAGGGATGACCCCATGTGGTGCAACCGTGTGAGCCATGTGAAGGACGTATGGGCTATGTATCCCGACTTAGTTGGGAGGATCACTGTTCAGTGCATGAGCACACTGTACCGTCTATAGGCCTTGTAGAGCGACGCTATAGCACACCTTGCTAACCTCGCTCAGACCACTAAGCTCACCCTCGATAGTAGAGAGGACTTCATGGTCGACCTGTCTTCAGAGATGGTGGAGAAGGACCTATAGGTGGAACGGTTGAGCCAGCGCATCGCCACCCTAGAGTAGCAGGTGGAGATCCGGGACAACATCATTGATGTCCTGGAAAACCAGCTCCACAATGTGCAGCAGGAGCTTGAGGAAGCTAGCGACCACCTAGACATGCACCACCTAGAGATGGAGGCCAACGAGGCCAGAAGCGAGGGAGAGGAGGCTCCCGAGGAGTTAGGACCAGCCCCTGGTACCAATGTGACTGCCTCCGAGATGCCCCCTTCGCCCGTATCTAGTGTCGCTTCCACTACTCAGGGTTGATGGGTCATTTTGACACAATAGGAGGATAGAAACCCACGTGAGCTTAGTTGACGTCAGATTTTGGACTAGGCATATGGGTGCTTTCCCCTAAATTAATGTAACCTATGAGAACTTTTGTGAACAATTAAGTGATTGTAACCATGTTATCCTCGTTCTAATTGATGTTATGTTATGATATTTTCTTTCCGAATGATAAAAAGCATATTGTTCGGAATTGTGAGTTAGGATAACAATGACAAAAATCTCTATTTTCAGATGGTAGCTAGGCATCATCACGGGCAGAACGAGCAAGTTCCCCCGCCACCTCCTCTAGCTCCCACGGTGCAGGAGCTGATGGCTCAGCAGAATGAAATTCTGTGATAGCTCTTGCAGCGCCAGCCCCACCCTCAGCAGCATGGTGGAGGCCAGTCGCAGCGACCTCCGGCCGTGGTGACTTATCAGAAGTTCCTGAGCACGCAGCCGCCCTTGTTCACCAAGGTAGAGGATCCGTTGGTCGCCAACGTGTGGCTACGTGTCGTGGAGTCCAAGTTTCCCCTCCTCATTGGAGACTGCCCTGGTGACACCAAGGCTCGCTTCACCGCGCAGCAGCTTCACGGACCTGCTCGGACATGGTGGGGCCATTTCCGCGCCATGCTACCTGTAGGTCATGAAGTTTCTTAGGAGGAGTTCAAGACTGCCTTCAGGGGACACCACATTCCAGTTGGGATTCTTGACCACTAGTTGAATGAATTCCTGGCACTCAATCAAGGGACCTGTACTGTGTTGCAATATGCCCAGGCCTTCAACGACCTATGCTAGTACGCGAGGTATCATGCTGACTCTGATGAAAAGAAGAGGGACCGCTTCACAGGGGTCTCAACACCAAGCTGCGTGAGCGTCTCAACACTGTCCGAGCTGATAGCTTCAATAAGTTGGTCAATCTGGCCATATCGCAGGAGGACTGTATTGTAGCTCACCGGGCAGAGAAGAAGAGAAGGGCACCATTGTCAGGACCCTCAGCTCCACCCTAGAGGTTCAGGATTGTTTCCAACAATTAGAGCAGAGGATTTCAGCAGCAGACAGGCAGATGGGTGATCAGGCCACCTCAGCAGCAGCCAGCACCCAACCGCTTTCTAGCTCCCGCTCCAAGGAACAATCAACCTCAGCAGCAGCAGCAGTTCCGCCAGGGAAATGGGAACAAGTGCTTCACTTGTGGCAATGTAGGCCATTATGCCAAGAATTGCCCAAGGAATAGCAGAGGCAGATGCTAGCACCAAATCAAAATAAAGAAAGAAAGCAAAAGGTGCAAGTCAGGCAAGGGAAGCTCAACTTCACTACTCTGGAGGAGTTACCTGAAGGAGCCCCCATCATGATTGGTATCTTTTCAGTTTTTAATCAACTTGCATTAATTCTGTTTGATTCCAGTGCATCTCATAGCTTCATTAGCCAAAAGTTCTGTGCTAAATGTCAACTGCCTTTCTATCATACCAAAGGGTCTTTCATGGTTGCAATGGCTAGAGGCAAAATTGCAGCAAACCAATTAAATCAAAGTGTGCCTATCTCACTGGGAAGTAAGATCTTCAAAACCACACTCCTGATTTTGTGATTAGAGGGAATGGCCATCATTCTCGGAGCTGACTGGATGACTCAACACTGAGTGGTGTTGGATGTAGCTGCCAGAGCTCTAGAAATCCGTTCTCCTACCTTCGGAGACCATGCATTGTATCTACCCAGCCAAGATTCTACTCGATCATGTGCTTTTGCTATGATAGAGTTATGCTTGAAGAAGATTCCAGTGGTCTGTGAGTATGCGGATGTTTTTCTGATGAATTACCCAGAATGCCACCAGACCGGGATATTGAATTCGCCATCTAGTTGCAACCGGGAATGGCACCTATCTCCAAGAGGCCTTACCGGATGCCACCCGCTGAATTGGCATAATTGAAGAAGCAATTGCAAGAGTTGTTAGACAAGGGTTTCATCCACCCAAGTACTTCGCCTTAGGGATGTCCAGCCTTGTTTGTTAAGAAGAAGGATGAAAGCTCGAGACTATGTATAGATTACCGCCCACTTAATGTGGTGACTATCAAGAACAAGTATCCTTTGCCTCGTATTGATGTTCTTTTTGATCAATTGGTCGGAGCCAAAGTGTTTTCCAAATAGACCTTCGCTCTGGCTATCATCAGATCAAGATATGAGCAAGTGATATTCCGAACACTGCCTTCTCAACTAGATAGGGGCTGTATGAGCATTTGGTGATGTCGTTTGGGCTGACTAATGCGCCAGCATACTTCATGTATCTGATGAATTCTGCCTTCATGCCTGAACTGGACAAGTTTGTGGTGGTTTTCATCGATGATATATTGGTGTACTCAAAGAACAAAGAAGAGCATGCTGGTCATCTGCATGTAGTACTTCAACGTCTGTGAGAGCACCATCCTTATGCCGAACTGTCTAAATGTGATTTTTGGCTAAAAGAAATCAAATTCTTGGGCCACACTATCTCTCATGATGGTATAGCTGTTGATCTAGATAAAGTGCAAGAGGTGATGAACTGGAAGCCGCCAACAACTGTTCGTCAGATTCGAAGCTTTCTGGGATTGGCCTGTTATTATTGAAGATTCATTCCAGACTTCTCTCGAATTGCGAAGCCCATGACTGAATTGTTGAAGAAGGGAGCCAAGTTTGACTGGGCCAGAAGTGCGAAGATGCCTTCCATTCCTTGAGGCAGCATCTGACCACAACACCAGTGTTAGCGCAACCCGACAACAGCAAGCCATTTGATGTGTATTGTGATGCCTCTGGCACTAAACTAGGTTGTGTTTTGATGCAAGACAACCGGGTCATTGCCTACGCATCTAGGGCACTCGGGCCTCACGAGCAAAATTATCCCACTCATGACTTGGAGTTAGCAGCCGTGGTTCATGCATTGAAGATGTGGAGACACTATTTGATGGGAACCCACTGCAACATCTTCACATATCATAAGAGCCTCAAGTATATCTTTACTCAGGCTGACCTTAACATGAGGCAGAGAAGATGGCAAGAGCTGATCAAGGACTATGACCTAGAGGTACACTACCACCCAGGAAAAGCCAATGTAGTAGTTGATGCCTTGAGTCGGAAGTCGCAATGCAACTATGTTATGATGGATTCTCGCATCAACACCATGTGTGATGTGTTGAGCAAAATGAAGATTGAAGTGATTCCTTCTGGTGCTTTGTCTCACATTTTCGTTGAGCCAACTTTGCGAGACCAGATAATCATGGCCCAACTTAGTGACAAGGGAGTGCAAATTGTTAAGGAGAACCTCCATCAGAAGACAAAGAAGTACAAGTGTTTCCGCCAAGATGGGAAGGGTATATTGTGGTTTGGAAGCAGACTGGTGGTTCCTAAAAATAAGGATCTCAAGAAGAAAATTTTGGATGAGGCTCATCTCTCCAAATTTTCCATGCATCCAAGAATCACCAAAATGTACCATGATCTGAAGTCCTCGTATTGGTGGACCAGAATGAAGAGGGAGATAGCCCAATATGTATTAGAATGTGACACATGTCAGAGGATAAAGGCAAGCCACTTGAAATCAGCTGGTGCCTTGCAACCCCTATCAATACCTTCATGGAAATGGGATGACATCAGCATGGATTTTAATGTGGGTCTGCCCAACACCTCTCGGTATCATGATTCATTTTTGGTCATCGTGGACCGATTGACAAAAGTGGCACATTTTCTTCTAGTGCACACCACCGATAAGGCTTAGAAGTATGCAGAGTTGTATATTGACCGAATCGTGTGTTTGCACGGGTTACCCCGGACCATTGTTTCTGACTGAGGATCCCAATTCGTTGCTAGATTTTGGGAACAATTGCAAGTCTTTGGGAACCAAGCTAATAAGGAGTTCAGCTTACCACCCACAGACTGATGGTCAGATCGAAAGGGTAAATCAAATTCTTGAAGATATGCTAAGGGCTTGTGCGATCGATTGTGGCAAGAACTGGGATAAGTACCTCTCTTTGGCAGAGTTTGCTTATAACAACAGTTATCAATCCAGCCTAAGGATGGCACCTTTCGAAGCCCTATATGGAAGAAGGTGTCGAACACCCCCTCAATTGGTCTAAGCCTGGAAAAAGAGAAAATTTTGGACCTGACTTAGTGACTGAATCCGAAAGGAAAGTCAAACTAATTAGGAAGAATTTAGAAGCTGCTCAGGCCAGGCAGAAGAGTTACCATGATAAAAGAAGAAAACCCCTCCAGTTTGAAGTGGGAGATTTCATATATCTGAAAGTATCACCCACCAAAGGAGTGCAGAGGTTTGGGATCAAAGGCAAGTTAGCCCCTTGCTACATTGGACCTTATGAGATCATAGAAGCATGTGGTCACCTCCAAAAATGTCTGCCATCCACAATGTATTCCATGTATCCCAACTGAAGAAATGTGTTCGATTGCCGACCGAGATCATAGCAGAACTAGAAGTGGAGATAGAGCCAGATCTATCATACCAAGAGTACCCTTCCAAGGTTCTAGATTGCAAATAAAGATCAACTCGGGCTAAATCGATCAAAATGTATAAGATCCAATGGAGTAATCACTCAGAAGAAGAGGCTACTTGGGAGACTGAGGAATTTCTACGTTTGAATTTCCTCGATTGTCTACCTGAGGGAATTGGTACGTAACCATGCCCAACCCCTCCCCTGCCCTTTGAATCTAAATATAAGAAAAATGACCTTAACATAAAATGAGTCAGTTGTAAGAATAAAATTAAGAGGACTTCCTTCTGAAGTTGCAAACAAGATGACATTCGAAGAGCAGTTAACTAAGAAAAACCTTAATGAACAAACCACCAAATTCAAGCAAGCCTTAACCTTCGCTTCACCCCGAAGGACTTCGACCCAAATCTCGGGATGAGATTCCTTTAAGGGGGGAAGGCTGTAACACCCCAGTAATTCTCAGAGTTCTTCTCAGTGCTAACTCAAGAACCATTATTTAATGTGAATCAAATTGAGTAAAAGACACCAGAAACTTGAGAGCAAAAGTTCAACTAATTCTTTTATCCTAAGACTCATGCCCAAATCATATCATGCATTCAAAATGGGAAAATGTTTAAACCCTAGAACAACCCTAATTAGGCCATTTAAGTAGAAAGAAAGAAATTGGTAAAAAGACCATGAAAAACATGGAATCATGGCTTAGGCCAATTATAAAAGTTGAAATACACTAATTAAGCTACAATAGTTGTTATAAAAGTTTGGCCAAAATAATTGATTAAAATCCCCAAAAAGGCCATCCAAGTGGAAGCTCTCTAGGGAAAATCTAAAATTCAGATTGCTGAATTTCAGCCCTTACCTAGAACTTGAGCACGTTCACCTTGATCCCGAGCTCAAATCCTTAAGTCCCCATTGACAAATTTGTTCTAAACTAACCCCTAGACACGTCAAATCTAGGATTTCCTCTCGGAGTTCAGCAGTGAGACAAACCAAACTTCATCACTCCATATCTTTGAACCATTCAGCAAAACCCATAAGCCTCCACACACAAATGACAAAGGAATGTCAGGGGAAGAGATCTCTCAATGGGATCATGGCCATAATCGCAAAGATTTGGAGCCAATCCGCGCTTGAACTTGACCTCTCTCTGCACTGCCTCGAGCTCGACGCCGTGCCCAGGCGCCAGAGTGCTCACTGGCGCTCGGCCGCGCACACCTCGAGCGTGTGTCAGAGCCACCCCACGGTCGTGCTCACCCACGCCTTTAAGACCATCCCTAGACGCGCATTGCCTCACTCCGCACCCACATTTGCTGGCCAGACGCCATCCTTAGCTCTGGCGAGCTCTGCGCCACCCGCTCGAGCCACCCCAGCGCCGTCCACCGCAGCCACCCATTTCTAGAGACCCTCAGCCTCAACCGAGCCCTTGGACAGCTCCCTCGAGGAGCCGTGAAGCTTCTCCAAGCAAGGATCGAAGCCCTGCCTCACCGGAACAGCGAGATCATCGTCGCCGGACTTCGGTCGCCCACCACCGCACGTAGACCGAGCTATCCGGTGAGCCATTCTTCAATTCCTCGCGCCTATGCTTTCCCTAGCACCTAGTGAAGCTCACTGACCAGTTTAGTTGCACTCTACAGCCCTGGATAGGCCGGAGCCCTCGTCGCCGACGAGCTCCCCCGCCTGCGCACGTGGACCGGCCTACTCCGACCATCCCTGGAGATGATCCGCACATCAGCGTGACCGTCACGACCTCCCCTACGCCCTTGGCCACCTCACAGGAGCAATCTTGCCACCGGTAAGCCCCTCCACCATTTCCTCTGCTGTGGGTACTGTTTAATTGGGAGAAGGACCTCAGGTTAGGTTTAGCAAAACCCTAGGGGGTTTTCTGAACTGTCAGTGGCACATTTGAATAGTGATCCGAGGACTAGTCTATAAGGAAACTTAAAAACATTCGCCAGAGACCCCGATGCAAAGTTAGTTTCCATTTAACCATTTCTGATTATTCTTTTTAATGAACAGAGAACTTAGGAAATTCATAACTTGAAGAATATTTATCCAAAATTAGTCAAAACAATTTTGCTGGATTCAAGATAATATAAACCATCAGGCAAAAATAGTAAACCCCATGTTTTCTGTATTAATTTTTAGAGTTTTGAATTAAATGAGAAAACTGCCCAAACCTTATTAATATGAAGAAAAATAAAAATACTTCTGTGCTAGGCTTAAGAAAATTTGTAGACATGCATACCCAACTTAGACACTGTTTAAAAATACTGAGCACCCCAATATACAAGATTAACTCAAGTTTTGTTATTAAAAACTACATCTGTCCAAAAATTAGAAAATTAAGAAGGGTAGTGGAAAATAAAAAACAGAGGAGGAGCATATTTTTCCTAGTATACTTAAGTGATGAGGAACCTAGAAAAAATACAGAGAACCCTAGTCCAAGACTAATCCAGGGTTAAATAATTTATTAGGCAATAAGGAACCAAGGAAAACCATGATTAAAAATATAAGGACCATATCAAAAATGGTAAGAAAAATTCAGTAGACTCCTAACTACTAGTACACCACTACAAAAATAATAAACACCCTAACCCCTAACAATAGGTAAGCTAAACAATTCAAATATGGTTTTGGCCCATGTTCTAGTTAAATCATAAGAAAGTCTAAAATCGTGCAACAGTAGGCAAATGAATTTTTACCCAACTATTGATGAAGTATACCACCAGAGAAAAATACAAAGCCTGTTCAAAAATATAAGATAACACCCATTACCCCCTACCCCATGAAAAAGGCCATATAATCCAAGAATTTCTACCCGCTCTTCCCTTAAGCAAAAAGTTGCCAAATTCTAGAATGATTGCTCTTGCACAAAGAAGAAGATAGGAAAATTTAGGAATATGTTGTTTGACATTTTTCAAGTATAGTGGTAGTAGAAAGCACCCCATTGGCCAAAAACTTTAGAAAATCACATTAAAATATCCAATAAGTATTAGTGGCTAAAATTTGGTACAAAGTCATATTATAGCACCTAAATACCATCAAAAATAAGCCTTAGGGAGTAATTCACTGTTAGAGGAGAGTTGTAGTTCAAAGCACCCCCCTCTGCCTAAGATTTGCTAGTTTTGTACAGAGAGAACCCTTAACTTTTTAAGCTCCAATTTTTGAGGCAGAGAGTTATGTACCAGTGATAAGCCACTGTAATTTTTGCATAATTTTTGAAAATTTATAAAACTAGCTTGTAGTTCAATCCCACCTTAAAACATAAGAGAAAAGAGAAAGAAGAGAGCAATTGGGAAAAATAATGAATTTCACCCCCTATGTACTTAGCTAGGAATTTTAATAAACTTTCATTGAAACACTAAAAGGAAATCAGTGGAACACTAAAATGATTTGACCATTTAACCTAACCCAACTTGACCTAAATGGCTAAGTGTACCACCAAAATTTCCAGTAGTAAGGTTAAGCTTTACTTATAAATTTAATCATTCACCACCTAATTATAATTGCTAAATTGCATATCATGCCATACATATATCTTACTCATTGCATTCATTAGATTGCAACCTCGCTGACGGAAGGTACGTGCTCATTCCCGAGCAAGGAGCTGTCCACGAGGAAGACCAGGAGCCAGCCCCCGAGCCTGCCACAGAAGATCTCACCGCAACCCCAGCATTTGAAGGCAAGCCCCAGTTTTATGCATAACTACTTTAAATATATGCTACTTTACGACACTTAATGTTTGTAGGCTTGTAATGTGCACTTAAGTGTCGGATTTGCTTGAAACCCTTAGTTGCATGAACTCAGGATTCCTTTTTGAGATGGATACTAGTATGCTAGGTCGAGTAGCTGCTTTGCTAATTAGGATCTCGGTAGAAGTCGAGTGATTTTTCTAGCACTTGCGTGAGGTCAGGAATTAATTGTATTCATCTTGATAGCTGAAACTGTGATGGTCTATGGACTTGGATCCAGGGTGGATGCCTTGTCCATGAGACGGGAAAAAGAAACTAAGGATTAATGTGTGGATACCTGAGTCAAGCGTTTGAACATACTAAACACATGTCAGGAAATATGGTAACCGGTAAACCTAGTACCTGAGTGAAGCCGGGCGTGGACTTTCCCCTCACTTGTCCTGAGACTGGGAATCCCATGATAGCTATGGTGGGTACAAGTGCGGTCACTGCACGGTGGCAGCCGAGGTCAGTGGAGCATTGTACGCCAAGGCGGTGAGCCCTAGCCACGAACGGGGAATCGATGGGGACGATTGATATGTGTGGGGACAGAGTGCCCCTACATGTCGTGTGTTTAGGTTTACCTTGCATGGTTAAAACTCGATTCGAATCGTCTGCTTCTTACAGCTAATGAGACTGCTTGACCCCTTGTACTGCATCGAGTAAGAAGTGAAATGAAGTTGATCTAAGATAATATGTTGATTGTACTAAATGAGTGCTACCATGTATGCTTTAGAAGAAGCAAACCTAGCTAAAGTTAATGATAATAGAACTGGAAAAGCTAAAAATGATTTTAGATTCAGCTAGTGCTTTTTGCACACCAAACCCCTTAGGCAAACAGCTGCATGGTCTAGAGGTAGAGGAGTAGACTCCTCAAACCGGGTAAGTCTAGCTGAGTATTAGTATACTCAGCCTTGCTTGTGGCACAATTTTTGCAGGTACGCTTCAGGATATGGTTGATGGAGTGACTTGGCCTTCCACCCTGCCACCGGGTTGGACAGTCGAGTTGAATGTTGTTCCAGAGGAGAGGAGCAGGAGGAGTAGTGGGCTAGGCCTTGCCCGATTCCTCATTATTCGACGTTACCGACTATCCGCTGCAATTTAAATTATGAACTTATTTTAGTTTACTTGAAAAACTCCGACTCATGTAATAACTCCAGTACTTTAATTTGAGGTTTCCTGTTTTATTGTATTTTCTCTATGACTCACCATCAAGTGAGTTAGTGGTATTTGATCCTGGATAAGTGGCTTTATCAGACTAGATCTGAGGGAGTGACGGGTTATTCTGATTTAAGTGTGTTGCGGCCTCTATGGCGTGACTTGGGCACTTAAGCTAAAATAATTCGGGCGGTTCTGCCACATTAGCCCAAGTCAGCCCAGCAATGTGCGTGCCCGCGCCCGCCCGTGCTGATAGGCGGCCCCCACCTGTCAGGCGGTGGATCTCGCGCCTGCACGCTCTCTCCCTCCCTCTCTCTGCCGCCATGTGGGCCCGCCTAGTCGGCTCCCTAGCCCATTGTGCACTCGCGCGTCGTTGGTGCTGTTCTGCGAGCCCCGCTTGCCAGTCTCTCTCCCCTCCTTCAACCACTCGCCCACGCGGACCGTGCACACGCACGTCGAGATCATCGCTCCCACGTCGCCTCGCAGCGCCAAATCGGCATCCCGACCACCTCCTCAACTCCTCGCACACCCTCACCTCCCCCATGCCTCACTCATTTCGCCCCTGCACACTCACCCGAGCTGCATGCACCCGTTCTTCAAGCTCGCCAGAGCTTCCCCGTCGCCAGGCCTCCTGCACCCGAATCCGCCCCCTAGCAGAGCTCGGGCACCGTCCCCGACTGTGCTCTGCCATCGTCTCAGGCACAACCTTGCCATCGTTCTCGCCCCACCCAAGGTGAATTTACCCGCTGGACATCTTTTTCTCTCTCTCCCGTTTTCTCTGTTCTGTCGATTAGCTGTCGGTGATCGCCGGTATCAGTACCGCGTCGTCGTACCGAGACCCTCCAACCAACCGCAACTGCCCCGTGCCCTCTTCGCCCGCATGGAGTCACCGGCTCCGGCCAGGGCGCTCGCGTCGTGCGCGCGACTGAGGAAGATGGCGGTCCTGACAAGGAGGACCCGCCCGTCAGCCTCACCCCTCCCCGCTTCTTTGTTCCCCTCACATGGTTGCTGACCGGTGGACCCTAGGTCCCACATGTCAGCACAGCGCCTACCCCCTTTTCCCTAGTTCTGTGTCACCATCTGGTGGGCCTCGCCCGCGTGTGTGTACTCTCCGCCGCGTCCGCGTTTGCCCTGCATCGCTGACTAGCGGGCCCAGTCTTGCTGTGGCCCCGCCCGTCAGACTGTCACACCCGGTTTTGGAAGGCAAACCGAATGCAAACAATGTACGTGCCAGGATCAGAAACTCACGTCCACAGCGATTACATAATTGGACATCACCACACAATGCTTGAAATAAATAGCGGAAAGGTACTTAATTACATCAAGATGTCCAAGACATCCACAGAGTCTATTACATAACCATTGTCTTTAACATAACTATCAAAGTGCGGAAATACGAAACGTAGAAGCTAAGCCTACACAGGCAGCTGACTGGGGGTTTGCCACTAAGAAAGAACTAGAACTCGTCATATTCCTGGAACTCCTCGAAGTCATCCATGTTGCCAACATCACCTCCTGAGCACTGATGCAACAGGGACAACCTGGGGTGGGGTGGTTTGTAAAGCAAGGGTGAGTACACATCAATGTACTCAGCAAATGTCCCGTTTGGCTAAAGTGGACTAGCTGTTTATGGAGTTGGGGTTAAGCAGTTGCTTTTAGTTGGGCAAATATTTATTATTATTAGTAGAGCCAAGTTTTTAGTAATAAACCCAGTTATTACCCAGAAGTACCCCCTCAAAAGAGGAAATACCAGAGATCAGATTCTATAACATCATTATTAATCATCATCATAAAAGTATCTAAAGTTCTTCTAATCAAAGAGGACCCTAAGGCTGCTCTTAACCGTGAGCTCGGCTGATATACCAGTTTCTAACACTCTGTAGAGGTTGTACACTTTCCCCACAAGTTGTGATCCCTTTATGCCTCGGGTCGATCAAACCCTCAAACACTACTAAGGTGAGTCGGCAAGGTTTCACTACGTAGCCTTTACAAAGACTCTCCTAGTGCATAGCTGCTCGTTAGGTTTCGCCAGTCGTACAAACGCATTACAGCTCTCCAAGGTGGGTGACTAACAAAACCGAATCGAATGAACCTCTGCACCCCAACCTTGGCAGAGCGAGCACTATGCCTCGGCCCCCATTGACGACCCTCCGGTAAAGCCAACTACACCTCCAGGTTCATCTAATTAGTCGGCTAAGGGCATCCCATTCCACCCTCATGGTTGCACTGTTATCCCGGGTGGTCACTCCATGAACAGGTCTTTGCAGAGAGGTACTCAGGAAAAGGCCTAAGCCCCCTAGATTATCATAAGCTCATCAACATAAATAGGATAACAGTATCGTATCATAAATGTTCACATCATGTTCATTGATTAGAGTTAAGGCAATAGCAAAATGCTAACCATGATAACCCAAAAGGTAAACAAGGATAAGTAAATACAGACTAGTCAATCCTTAGGTTTCATAAAGTAATGCGCTGTGATGGAACCTCCCAAGTCATTAGGCCCACCCACATTTGTCCTTGTCCAACGGACATCAGACAACCCTGCAGGTGTTCCTGAATCACTTGACAAGTTTGGTATCTGCTTTCCTTACCTTCCCAAGAGCGTTTTACCCGTCACGCAGACATTACAAATCATCGGAGATACGAAAATGCGGAAGCGATTACATAAACTTACCTTTATTCAAAAGTAAGACAAAGTTAAATATTACAGACTAGGATATAATATACGAGTGCCGAGTATTATTATTACAAGCCAAGGGAGGCAAAACCCCCTCCCGATAAGTTTCAAACAAAAAGCTTTTATGGAGGATCCTTTCCTCCCGCAGCTTCACTCCTGATGTTCTTCCTTCGGTACCACCTTAGAGCAGAAACAACAGAAGTTTGTTGCTTATTCACCTAAAAGCAATAGGGAATAAAACCCTATGGAATTACTCAGCAAGACTTACTCGACTAAAGAAAAGACTCTCAAGGGTATGCTGGTTGTAAGGGAGTCAAGGTAAGGTTTCTCAGGAATCAACGACTCTGTTTGCAGAAATGCTTACTAATAGTGGATCCTTAAAAATCCAGTTTTATCTTCAAGTTAAGTAAAATTACCTGCACTAGAGTTCTTTCTACCCTAGTTCAATTACTTGACCTGCACTAGCCAATTTCTCAATAACCCTTCGTCTTTACTGGAGTTCTACGTATAGGAGAGTGACCAAGTCTTCATAACCGCGAAGGTACGGCAATCCGAATCAATTATACTCAGCTGAGGATCTCCAATCACACAACATATGTAGCACTTAACCCTTGCATATGTCAACCCGCCACCGGGGTTCTTAAGACCAGATCAGGTTCACGCCAACCGAGAGCACAGTTACACCACCGTCCAGCCTCTTGCCACGGAGGGTACACGCTACTCTCGCCATCTCTCCACTCCCATTGCGTGGTATCTTATTCTGGCCTTAGTCTGCCCGAGGCAAAGCTTACCCATGACGAGGCATGTGACCAGTTAAAGGGTCCTCG
The DNA here is from genome assembly GCA_029449295.1 of Zea luxurians. Classification (NCBI taxonomy): domain Eukaryota; kingdom Viridiplantae; phylum Streptophyta; class Magnoliopsida; order Poales; family Poaceae; genus Zea; species Zea luxurians. The sequence goes on along the minus strand of JAOPSE010000001.1, from coordinate 103,438,716 downwards.
ATCATCAAGCCTACATCGACACGGTCCTTAATCGACTCAGACGGAGACACTACACCGAGACTCTCTTCTCGTGCAAGTCACCTGCCCGGTCTTAGCTTTATCATTTCATATCCCAAAGTTTGGTACCTGTCATAGGTACATCTTTTCTGATGTTGAACCCATCATGGCCTTGATGGATCCACCATCAAGTTTTATTTTCAAAAACATCCCTCCCACTTTGCCACATCATCTTTTGTAAAAACAAAACCTTTTTCATTGCTAGAGCAAGACTGAGCATAGTAAAAACCTTTTATAAAACAGGGATTCAAAGGAAGGTAATCAAATTCAAGGAAGGTAATGCAGGAATTGTTTTAGCATTCAACTCCTATTACCTAATGCATCAAGCAAGTGAGAAAGATTTTAAAACAATCAAGGAGGTGGCAAATGCACCGGGGCTTGCCTTCATTTATAGGTGAGTCAGGCTCAGACCCGCAGATGTCAAAATAAAAATAGCTGCCTGCCTGATGTTCCGTAGGTGGTGGTGGTGAAGTCTTTTCTTCTTCTACCTCAACCTCTTCTTCGTTTTCTAAATATAACCACACATACATGTATAAGAATGAATGACCATAATGCTCATGAGATGCAAATATAGTAAGGGTTTATTAACTAAAGTCTTGAATACAACTTTCCTTCACGGTTCTCCAAGAAACAAGGGTTTCCGGAGTCAGTAAAGGAATTCAAAGGGCAGGGGTGGGGTTTTGGGTTCTAGTTATTAAACAAGGTCCAAATCAAACCAAGCTCTACCCAAGGCTTCCAAATAATGTTAAGAGTTCAAATAAAAAGTTTGGGGATTTTTGGAATTATTATCTATTTTCTAAAAATCCAGAAACAATGTTTAGGCTATTTTAAATACTCCAAAATTCCCCATTTGATCTAAAAATCATGAAACTATTTTTATTAAATACTATGGAAAATTAGGAATCTAGGAAAACTGATTTGACATTTTTACCATTTTTCTACAATTTTCTACAGATTTCCAAAGTCTCATAGAAAAAGAAAAAGCTGAAATAGTGTTGGGCCGAATCTAGCCCAGGCGGCCCATGTCAAGTGGAAAGCGCGCGCCCGCGCCCGCGCTGTAAACTTTGCAAGAAAGGCCCTGGCGTTCTGGTTAACTGGGAATGGGCTCTTTCACTGTTTCATTGAGTCACTAACAGCTTGCAAGAAAGCCCCCCACGTTCTATTCCTTTACGAGCCAAGGTCCCCGGCGGCGATGAGCGCAGCAGAGCTCCGGCGAGCTCCTGGACCGGCCAAACGGGGCAAAGACTAGTGCCCTACTTCGGCAGAAACCGAATTCACACTCTATCCAGTGTTTTCCCTAAGTCAATTGCATGAATGGCTACCTATTCGTCTTTGGCCATGATGACAATGTGGATAATCCAAAGAACAATGCGTTCCCGGTGATTGGTGGCGGTCTAGCTCAATTGGATGGGTTGACGAGCATTATGGGGGTATGAAAGCACTCAAACGAGAGAGCAGAGAGGGTGAACTGACCGTAATTGCGCTGGCCCCGGCGAGGTTGTTTTCACGATGGCGGAAAACCGAATTGGGGGAACGAGAAATTCGTGAGCTCTAGGGAATGATTCGATGTACGAGTTGCTTCACTGGTTGCGTAATTACCTAACGGAGCCGAGGGTGTGCTCAATTTATAGGCTCCGGGGGCGGTGGCTGGTGAATCGGGGATGGCGCGGTGGCGGCCGGAGAGAAGAGGGTGTACTGGCGCAACGATTAGTGGCTTGTACCGTGGCGAGCTCATCGGTGATCACCGGATATGCTTAACGCGATCTACTGTGACATGGTAAGATGCCCGGGCACGTGGCAGGCGACAGTGAAGGATCAACGGCGGTGAGATCCTACCCGAGTGATCGGTGAACAAGGGGGAGGTACGGTGGCTAGCCGGATTGGTGTCCAGCTCAACGACGGCGATGATCTTTCTACCTCGAGGCGTTATCCACTTACCCTGAGCATGAATCGAGACGCCGGTGGCATGAATCGTGGTGGAGAGATCGTCGGCGGCGAGGGGAAGAATCAGATGATCTGATCTATTTCAGGTCACTGCACAATGGTGTTCTTCATTCAGTGCTTCTGACAAAGCGATTTGCAGAGCCGTTTACTTCCAATTTTATGTAGTAACTTGATTGTCTCCCTTTAGCAAAGTTATAGCCCTAAGATCTAGCTACAACATTGTTATAGCAATACTAAGCAAATTCTTGCTCGATCATGCTTTAATTCATGTCCAAAGTCACTGCAGTTGCACTGTCAGTCTGAAATTCAGACTTTAATAGCCTGACAGCCTGACTTTAGGTTTAATTATCTCCAAATTCTTCACAACAACCTTGCTTCCACTCTTAAGCAAAATTGTTCTAATTTGACAGGTCTACAAATTTGATGTGGTTACCTAGGGTAAATTCTCACTATTTTGGAAGATATAGAGCTCCAAAGTGGAGTCAATATCACTGAATTTGCAGACTTAGCCCTAGAACACCCATGGGGTATTTTTGCAAATAGGTCCAAAATTCATGGTTTAGCTTGCAAAACTTCATGATTGTGAACCAATTGACTTTATATGCCTTAACATCATAGTTTTTACACTTTAGTCCAAAAAGTACACTGATCTTGCACCTAACCCCCTAGGGTTTAGGTTTAGGGTTTTCCAGGGTTCCAATTAGGGTTTTTGGTATCTCAGGGGTGTAAATGTAATGTTGGTCGATTCTTAGGAACATTTTATGACCATTTCACTTAAACTTTAGGGTTTTATCTATTTGGCTCTTGTTTTTCCCTTCAGAATCCTATTTAGGGTTAGTACCCTACACTAGGGTCTTATTTGCAAAATGCCATAACAATACAACTTGTTTGAATTTTTTTTGCCTAGTGAATGCATTCTAGGTGTGTCAAACATATGAAATGCCCATGCTTATGATGTTATGCTCAAGTTTTAGTAACAGCAACACCAGGGGTGTTACATGCGCGACAGTGAATCATAAAGTATGTAGGACATAATAGGTCAGAGGACACTTGCCTTCACCAGGTTGTTGCTCAGGGAGGTCAACAACACACGCATGAACCTCGGACTGCTCGTTGTCTAAATAAAGCGAGCATGCATTCAATACATTTGGAAAGTACAAATGAACATAACACCAAACATGTACAAACATTGGAACACATCTTAAAAAGATACAATACTACATAAGGGATAATGAATTCAAAGTATAACATGAACTATAACATAAATTTACTTCATTTGAAAATCGATTATTATTTCCCTAAGTGTTACTTACAAGTACATAATCATAGTTCAATTTACTTTATTGTGACATAAAAATTAGAACAGAGATGAACTCATGTAATACACATTATTAATCTCACAAACTAATGCATGTTTAAATCTCTAAGGTTCTCCTTTTATTTATTTTATTAAATAAATAAAACTACATCTATATTAGTTCATACTCAATCATAAAAATTAGAATGTGCAGACAATAAATGAAACCATTTTATTTAGATAGAGGATAATTCTATAAATATTTTGCAATTTGAATCACTAAATTTGGAGTTCATATGCAAAAGTTATGAAATAAACAAGTTTGGGAATTCAAAATATGAAATTAGGTCTAATTCTGTGAATATTTAAAAGTCTAGGGTTAAATCTACAAGATTACAGGGGCCTGCGCGCGAAAACCAGGGACGGCGGGTTAATTCCCGACAACCTGAGGGTCTCTTTAATAAAACGGCCACGCGAAGGGGTATCTGGTGAATCTAACCGTTAGATCTAAAACCAACGACTGAGATTAGATCTGCGGCCGAGGGCGCGCGGGCACGCGGGCGAGCACTGACAAGCGGGCCAGGGGCGTCAGCGGTAGAGGGGGAGGGCGCACTGATCGAGTGGGCCCAGCGCCAGAGGACTTGGGCGCTGACAGGTGGGCCAGGGCGTCAGGCGCGCATGCGCGAAGCGTTATCCGTGATCTGAGCCGTGCGATGAAGATCGGACGGAGGGGATCAGACCGGGGAGGACGAACGGCTGCGGGCAGCGCTGTTCCTCTCTGCGGCGGTGGGGTCGCCGGAGTTGAGGCTGGTGCGAGTTTGGGTGGCTCCGGGGTCGCCGGAGTTGGGCAGAGAGGGAGAGAACGCCACGACGAACTTAATGGCGGGGAAGAGGCCATGAATCCACGGGCAGAGAGGGGAGAACGGTGAGGAGAGGGTCTTGGGTGGATCAAAGGAGCTCCAGCGAGGCATTCCGGTCACGGGGAAGGGGCTTAAGGCGCGCTAAGGCCTTGGCTAACTTCAGCAGAGGCAGAGGCACCTTAGGGACTAATACCGGGGAACTAGACCGGGCTAAATCGACCGGCCACCGCACGAGCACGGTGGTCCGTCGTGGTCGAGCACCGGCGAAGTTGAAATAGAACGCAATAGGGAAAATTGGGCACGGGGACAGGTGTCTCACCTCGGGGCGGAGCTCGAGGAGGTCTGGCGCGGTCTTCGGTGGCCTGGACAGTCAGGAACGCGGGCGCGGGTCTCCGGTGGCATGGGCAGAGCGCGAGAGAGGGTGAAGCCATGCGAAATGAGGCGAGGGGCAAGTGCGAGGCTCTAAGAAGGGAGCTGGGCGTGTGGGCGAAAGTCGTGGCCGAGAAACCCGGCGACGTGCGCGAGTGCGCACTCGCCAGTCCACGGCGAGGGCGGGCAGCGGCGGAGCTGACAGGGCAGGCCCACAGCGCATAGAAAGAAAAGGGGACGCGTGGGGCAACGGCTCGGCAACTAGCGAACTGGGCCCGCGAGGCAGAGAGAGAGGAGGGGCGCGCGGGTGAAGAAACTGGCGCCGACAGGTTGGCCCCACTAGGCAGCGAGCGAGAGAGGGAGAGCGCGCAGGAGAGAGGGCTGCCGCTGACTGGCAGGGTCCGCCTGTCAGGCAGCGCGGGCACGCGGGCGCGCGGCCTGGCTGTGCCAAGTTGGGCCAGCTAGGCTGGATTTCCCTTTTCTTTTTCTCTGGATTTTCTAATTCCTTTTCTTTTTCTTTTCTATAGGGTTTTCAAATCCAAATTCAAACTAGGTTTCAAATTCAAATAAATTCAAACTTGTGCAACACTTCAAAGAATATTTTAAGCTCAGCATGATGCAACATGTCATGACTCATAAATATTTTGGCAAAAATAAATAATTAAATCCCCCTAAATTTAAGCTATTTCTTCTTAAAAGGGAAAAAAGGGAGAGAGAATCTAGAGAGAGATAAACCTAGAGTGAGAGAGAGAGAAGAGTAACACATGAAATTAGGTGATAATTAGAAAGAAATTTTATACCCCCAAATTCAGGGTGTTACACAGACACTGGCGCCCTAGCACCCAGCCGTCCATCCACCCGAGCCGCTGGCCCATGGACCCCGCATGCCAGGCATCCGCGTCCACGCGCCCGCGCGCTCACCCCACGAGTTCTAATCCTAGTCGTCTATCTGAGATCTGACTGTTAGGGAGGCCCGACACCCTTTCAGTTTTCTGTTTTGTAAAAAGGACCCTGAGTTCTCGGGTAATAGAACCCGTCGTCCTTAGACTTTACGCGCAGGCCCCTGAGTTCTTATAAACAGACCCTTACCCTTTTAAATAATTACATATTTGGACTTAATTTTGTATTTCAAACTTCAAAACTTGTTTATTTCATATATTTTTTATATAAACTCCAAATTGAGTGGTTCAAATTGCAAAATATTCATAAGAATATTCTCTATTCAAATAAATTATGCTCATCTACAGTCTGTGCACTTTAATTTTATACCTAGACTATAGGTTAGTGTATGTGTTGAATTGTTCACTTAATAAAATAAATAAAAAGAAAACCCTAGTGGTTAATGGATATTTAATCTTGTGAGATTAATAATGTGTATTATATGAATTTATCTCTGGTTTAACTTTTATGTCTCATTAAAATGAATAAAATCATATTATGTAATCATGGACAACACTTAAAGAATAATCAACTACTAAATGAGATTAGTTCACCCTATAATTTAAACTCCCTTTTGAGTTTATACTTTTTCTTTTGAGATGTGTTCCAATGTTTGTATATGATTGATGTGATGTTTATTTGTCATTTACCAAATGTATTGAATGTATGATCGCTTTATTTAACCAACAAGCAGCCCATGGTTCCTGAGTGTGTTGCCGAAGAACTTTCTGAGCAACAACCTGATGAAGGCAAGTGTCCTCCGACCTATTATGTCCTACTTACTTTATAATTCATCGTCCCACATTACATTATTGAAACCTAAGGATTGACTAGTCCGTATTTACTTATCCTTGTTTACCTTTTGGGTTAATCCTGGTTAGCTTATGCTATTGCTTCAACTTAATCAATGAACATGATGTGAACATTTATGATACGATGATGTTATCCTGATGATGATATTGTGATACTTTAGGGGACTCAGGCCATTTTCCTGAGTACCTCTCCGTAAGGACCTGTTCATGGAGTGACCACCCGAGATAACAGTGCAACCATGAGGGTGGAATGGGACGCCCTTAGCTGATTAATTAGATAAACCTAGGGGTGTAGTTGGCTTTGCCTGAGGGCTATCAATTAGGGCCGGGGTGTAGTGCTCGCTCTGCCAAGGGGGGGGGGCAGAGGTTCATTCGATTTGGTTTTGTTAGTCACCCACCATGGGGAGGTGTACTACGTTTGTACGACTGGCGAAACCAAATGAGCAGCTATGCACCAGGGGAGTCTTTTGTAACACCCTGAATTTGGGGGTATAAAATTTCTTTCTAATTATCACCCAAATTCATGTGTTACTCTTCTCTCTCTCTCACTCTAGGTTTATCTCTCTCTAGATTCTCTCTCCCTTTTTCCCTTTTAAGAAGAAATAGCTTAAAGTTAGGGGGACTTAATTATTTATTTTTGCCAAAACATTTATGAGTCATGACATATTGCATCATGCTGAGCTTAAAATATTCTTTGAAGTGTTGCACAAGTTTGAATTTATTTGAAACCTAGTTTGAATTTGGATTTGAAAACCCTATAGAAAAGAAAAAAATGGAATTAGAAAATCCAGAGAAAAAGAAAAGGGAAATGCAGCCTAGCCGGCCCAACTCGGCCTAGCCAGGCCACGCGCCCACGCCGCCTGACAAGCGGGCCCCGCCTATCAGCGGCAGCCCTCTCTCCTGCGCGCTCTCCCTCTCTCGCTCGCTGCCCAGTGGGGCCGATCTGTCGGCGTCAGTTTTCTTCACCCGTGCGCTCCTTCTCTCTCTCTATCTCACGGGCTCGGTTCGCTAGTTGCCAAGCTGTTGCCCCGCGCGTCCCCTTTTCTTTCTCTACGCTGTGGGCCTGCCCTGTCAGCTCCACCCTCCCCACCCTCGCCATGGACCGGCGAGTGCGCACTCGCGCACGTCACCGGGTTTCTCGGCTACGACGTCCACCCACGCGCCCAGCTCCCTTCTTAGAGCCCTGCCAGTGCCCCACACTCGCCCCTTGCCTCATTTCGCACAGCTTCACCCTCTCTCTCGCGCTTTGCCCACGCCGCCAGCTGCTACAGGAGACCCGCGCCCGCGTTCCCGACCGTCTAGGCCACCGGAGACCGTGCCAGACCTCCTCGAGCTCCGCCCTGAGGTGAGACACCTGTCCCCGTGCCCAATTTTCCCTATTGCGCTCTGTGCTCGGCCAATTTCATCTTCGCTGGTGCTCGGCCGCGGCGGACCGCCGTGCTCGCGTGGTGGCCGGCCGATTTAACCCGGTCTAGTTCCCCGGCGTTAGTCCCTAAGGTGCCTCTGCCTCTACATAAGTTAGCCAAGGCCTTAGCGTGCCTTAAGCCCCTTCCCCGTGACCGGAATGCCTCGCCGGAGCTCCTTCGGTCCGCCCGAGACCCTCTCCTCGCCGTTCTCCCCTCTCTGCCCGTGGATTCATGGCCTTTTCCACGCAATTGAGTTCACTATGTAATTCTCTCCCTCTCTGCCCAACTCCGGAGACCAGGGAGCCACCCTAGCCCGCGCCAGCCTCAACTCCAGCGACCCCACCACCGCAGAGAAGAACAGCGCCGCCCGCAGCCGTTCGTCCTCCTCGGTCTGATCCCCTCCGTTCGATCTTCATCACACGGCTCAGATCACGGATAACGCTTCACGCACGCGTGCCTGACGCCCTGGCCCACCTGTAAGCGCCGAATTCCTCTGGCGCTGGGCCCGCTCGGTCAGTGCGCCCTTTCCCTCTGCTGCTGACGCCCCTGGCCCGCTTGTTAGTGCTCACCCACCCCCACGCGCGCCCTCGGCCGCAGATCTAATCTCCATCCGTTTGTTTTAGATCTGACGGTTAGATTCACCCGATACCCCTCTGCGTGGCTGTTTTGTTAAAGAGATCCTCGGGTTGTTGGGAATTAACCTGCCATCCCTGGTTTTCACGCGCAGGCCCTATAATCTTGCAGATTTAACCCTCGACTTTTAAATATTCACAGAATTAGACCTAATTTCATATTTTGAATTCCCAAACTTGTTTATTTCATAACTTTTGCATATGAACTCCAAATTTAGTGATTCAAATTGCAAAATGTTCATAGAATTATCCTCTATCTAAATAAAATGGTTTCATTTATTGTCTGCACATTCTAATTTTTATGATTGAGTATGAACTAATATAGATGTAGTTTTATTTATTTAATAAAATAAATAAAAGGAGAACCTTAGAGATTTAAAGATGTGTTAGCTTGTGAGATTAATAATGTGTATTACATGAGTTCATCTCTGTTCTAATTTTTATGTCACAATAAAATAAATTGAACTATGATTATGTACTTGTAAGTAACACTTAGGGAAATAATAATCTACTTCCAAATGAAGTAAATTTATGTTATAGTTCATGTTATACTTTGAATTCATTATCCCTTATGTAGAATTGTGTCTTTTTATGATGTGTTCCAATGTTTGTACATGTTTGGTGTGATGTTCATTTGTACTTTCCAAATGTATTGAATGCATGCTCGCGTTATTTCGACAACGAGCAGTTTGAGGTTCCTGAGTGTGTTGTTGGAGACCTCCCTGAGCAACAACCTGGTGAAGGCAAGTGTCGTCTGACCTATTATGTCCTACATACTTTATGATTCATTGTCCCGCATTACTTTATGAAACCTAAGGATTGACTAGTCTGTATTTACTTATCCTTGTCTACCTGTTGGGTTATCATGGTTAGCATTTTGCTATTGCCTTAACTTTAATCAATGAACATGATGTGAACATTTATGATATGATACTGTTATCCTGATTATGTTGATGAATTGTGATACTCTAGGGGGCTCAGGCCTTTTTCCTGAGTACCTCTCCGTAAGGACCTGTTCATGGAGTGACCACCCGGGATAATAGTGCAACCATGAGGGTGGAATGGGACGCCCTTAGCTGATTAATTAGATGAACCTAGGGGTGTAGTTGGCTTTACCGGAGGGCCATGAATTGGGGCCGGGGTGTAGTGCTTGCTCTGCCAAGGTTGGGGTGCAGAGGTTCATTCGATTTGGTTTTGTTAGTCACCCACCTTGGGGAGGTGTACTGCGTTTGTACGACTGGCGAAACCTAACGAGCAGCTATGCACCAGGGGAGTCTTTGTAAAGGCTACATAGTGAAACCTTGTCGACTCACCTTGGTAGTGTTTGAGGGTTTGATGGACCTAAGGCATAAAGGGATCACGACTTGTGGGTAAAGTGTACAACCTCTGCAGAGTGTTAGAAACTGGTATATCAGCCGATCTCACGGTTAAGAGTAGCCTTGGGATCCTCTTTGATTAGAAGAACATTGGATACTTTTATGATGATGATTAATAATGATGTTATACAATCTGATCTCTAGTATTTCCTCTTTTGAGAGGGTACTTTTGGGTAATAACTGGGTTTATTACTAAAAACTTGGCTCTACTAATAATAATAAATATTTGACCAACTGAAAGCAACTGCTTAACCCCAACTCCATATAAAGCTAGTCCACTTTAGCCAAACAGGACATTTGCTGAGTACGTTGATGTGTACTCACCCTTGCTTTACAAACCACCCCACCCTAGGTTGTCCTCGCTGCACTCAGTGTTCAGGAGGTGATGTTGGCAGCATGGATGACTTTGAGGAGTTCCAGGAATATGACCAGTTCTAGTTCTTTCTTAGTGGCAAACCCCCAGTCAGCTGCTTGTGTAGGCTTAGCTTCTATGTTTCGTATTTCCGCACTTTGATAGTTATGTTAAAGACAATGGTTATGTAATAGACTCTATCGATGTCTTCGACATCTTGATGTAATTAAGTACCTTTCCGCTATTTATTTCAAGCATTGTGTGATGATGTCCAATTATGTAATCGCTATGTACGTGAGTTTCTGATCCTGGCACGTACATGGTTCGCATTCGGTTTGCCTTCTAAAACCGAGTGTGACATAAGTGGTATCAAAGCCAGGCTGACTGTAGGACCGCTAACCTAGACTAGAATGGTCGATCTAAGGAATATAGACCCCTACTCTTACCTTGACCTTAGAGTTCTTTCAAAAGTTGGTCATCTTGACCAACTCTATGTTATTAACTCATCTCAAAAAGTTTTGTCTCACTTTTCTATCTATTTACTTTCTGGTCTCATAGTTCTACTCTTACTCTTGTGCTTACGATGTCTTTTGTAGACGGCCCGTATCAGGTGCACTACACGTAAGTTTGTGATCCCCTTTTTGCCTTCTCGCCTGGCGGAGCGTCCACTGTGTCACACGGTGCTAGGTCAGTCCAGTCACCTAGAGAGACTGCATCGTTGCCTACACGAGGAGCAACAGCGTCGACGCCAGGAGCAGGAGCAGCAGGACTCTTCCCCTCGCCTCAGCAGGTGGTGGAGTCTGAGAGGCCGCCTTCCCCTGTACCTTAGCCAGAGATGCCCCCTGCACCACCACAGGGCATCCCGGCTACTAGAGGAGACGCTGACGGAGACGGAGATGACGATGACGCTGGTGGCAGTTCGAGCCACGGCACAGAGCTCTCGGAGGAGCCAGAGCCGGAGGGATGGATCACTAGACCCATCATTCGTGACGCCGCTCGCGGTTGTCACTTCCACGACGCTCTCAGCACCCTGCTGCGTCGGGCCTTCGACCAACACACATGGTCTATCGAGTACCGTTGTGTAGTCTACCAGCATCGTCGCGGGCTATACCCGGACCAGTGGGAGGCTACTTGTTTGGTGCGTCATCCGGACGATGATCTCCAGGGTGTAGAGGCCTTCTCAGAGCACTATTCTATTACTGAGAGGGATACTGCCGAGGCAGCCATGCAAGATGCAGCACGACGGGCACTTTCTCAGTATTGCTCATTGTTCAGTAGGGTAGCTAATGGCCTCGACCTGAAGTACTACACTCGTGGTTCTACTGGCAGTGTTGGAGGTGTGATTGCCTCGCCAGTTGGTGAGGGCAATCCCATGCTGAACAGCATGGTCAACTTGGCTATCATGCTCAACACAGAGTTGGACCACGCCCTTGACGAGTTGGGCAAGGTTCGGGTGGAGGTTGTGGAATTGCGTGCTGAGTGCGCAGCACGCCACTATCTAGATGGTGGTTCTCCCACCCCTATCGGGATTCAGCACCCTTACCATTCACCGCCCCGTGGTCGCTTCGACTATGGTACCCCAGACTGCAGGACCCGGATAGATTTGGATCCCTAGATCGATAGAGTCGGAGTCTATAATAATGCTTAGTTCAGTGTCTTAGTCTAGTCAGTCTTAGTTAGAGTTAGTTTGCTTATTTCATGTTAGATGCTTGTTATGATGGACATGTACTGAAGTTGGATCTTTGTAATGATTGTCACCAAGGTGTGGGTATCCCCTGCAACTTGGTGTAGTTATTAATAAAGTCAGTTATTTAGTTGGGTAATCCATTTATTTCCACTTTCCTCTTTATCTGAGAAGTTGTCAGTGAAGGTGGTCAATTGTTCAGTGCTATGAAGATTTTCTATACATCTTTTCTTATGCTGAAAGACTGCAGAGTCAGATTTGATATATGTGTGTGATTTCTACAGATGTCTGAGAACAGGCGCAGAAGTGCGAGGCGTGCTCAGCCTGAACAGCAGGCACCCCAAGAGGAGGCAGCCCCGTAGCAGCATTTGCCACCGCCACCACCGATGACCATTGAGCAAATGTTCTTGATGCAGACCCAAGCAGTCCAGGCAATTGGTCAGACCTTAGCAGCTATGCAGCAAGTGCAACAGCAGCCACCACCGCCTCAGCCTCAGGTGCAAGTCCAGATGCCTCAAGTGCCCAGAGACAAGCGGACAGAATTCATGCAAGGCCATCCCCTGTCTTTGACCATTCTATTGATCCCATTGATGTTGAAGATTGGCTACGTACCGTGGAGCGTGAGTTGCACACTGCCCAGTGCAACGATCGTGAGAAGGTGTTGTATAGTCCCCGACAGCTAAGGGGAGCAGCCCAGACTTGGTGGGAGTCTTACCTCGCCACTCATGCCAACCCTGAAGCCATCACTTGGGAAGAATTCAAGGACAACTTCCGTCGCTACCATGTGCCAGAGGGACTGATGATAGTGAGGAAGGAGGAGTTTCTCGCATTGTAGCAAGGTCCCCTGTCCGTCAGTGAGTACTGGAACAAGTTTCTGCAACTATCGCATTATGCCCTAGAGGATGTCAACATGGATGCCAAGAGGCAGTACCACTTTCTAAGAGGATTGGTTGATCCCCTCCATTACTAGCTGATGAACCACACCTTCCCTACCTTCTAGCATCTGATAGACAGAGCAATCATGACAGAGAGGAAGCATCGGGAGATGGAGGACAGGAAACGCAAGATTGGTGGACCTTAGGTTGGGAGTAGCAGCCGTCCTCTCTACTCAGGCAACCCACCTTAGCAATTCAAGCAAGGTCACCAGCACCAGCATCAGCGTCAGAACCGGCAGTAGTAGTACCAGAGGCAGTTTTCTCAGCAGCAGTAGTAGTACCGTCAGAACAACCAGCAGGGAGGAAATCAATACCAGCGTCACAGCAACCAGGCAACCCGTCTTTCGGCCCCAGCAACCAACCAGAACAATCAAGCAGCTCAAGGAGGAAGTCGTGCATGTTTCCACTGTGGGGAACAAGGCCATTGGGCGAATCATTGCCCAAAGAAAGCAGCTCAGTAGCAGCCAGCTCCTAATGCACTAGTCAGACAGAATGCAATGCAACAAGGAGGCAACAACCATGGGCAACCTCACACCCAGTATGGAAAGGTGAACCGCTTGGAGGCCGACACAGTCTAGGAGACTCCAGGAGTGGCATTAGGTACATTTTTAGTCGGCAAATGTCTTATTTGATACTGGAGCAACACATTCTTTTGTGACTGCATCATGGGTAGAAACACATAATATACCAGTAGAACCCATGTATCCACCTATGAGACTTAGTTCAGTTGGTGGAAGGACCCAAACTGATAGATTTTGCCCAAGTGCAAAAGTTCAAATAAGGGGGATAGATTTCCCTGCCAATTTAATAGTTATGGGTAACCAGGATACAACTATAGATGTCATCCTAGGGATGAATTGGCTAACCAAGTATCAAGCTAGTCTTAGTTGTGATAAGAGAACGGTGAAGTTAGTATCCCTATCAGGAGAAGAAGTGTTAGTAGAGTTGGTCTTGTCAGGACCAAGAAAAGGGAGTTGTCACCAAGTCACCGCTCATATTGAGGAGATTAAACCATCATAGGCTATCCATGTAGTGTCAGAATACCCAGATGTGTTTCCCGAGGAGTTACCAGGTATGCCACCTGAAAGGAAGGTTGAATTTGCCATAGAGCTTATCCCTATTTCCAAGAGAGCCTATCGAGTGTTCGGACCAGAATTGGTGGAACTCAAGAATCAGATTGATGGGTTGTCAGAGAAAGGCTACATCAGACCGAGTACCTCGCCTTGGGGAGCCCTAGTGCTATTTGTGGAGAAGAATGATGGAATAAAGAGGATGTGCATTGACTACAGATCCTTGAATGAAGTTATTGTCAAGAATAAGTACCCCCTGCCCAGAATTGAAGACTTATTCGATTAGTTGAGAGGAGCCAGTGTGTTCTCAAAGATAGATCTGAGGTCAGGTTACCATCAGCTTAGAATCCGACCCTCAGATATACCGAAGACAACATTCATCACCAAGTATGGACTATATGAGTTCACGGTTATGTCATTCGGCTTGATGAATGCGCTAGCCTACTTCATGTACTTGATGAACAGTGTGTTCATGGACTACCTCGACAAGTTCATGGTGGTGTTTATTGATGACATCCTCATATATTCCCAGAATGAGCAAGAGCATGAGGAGCATTTGAGGAAGGTACTCCGAAGGCTACAAGATTGTCAGCTGTATGCCAAGCTTAGCAAGTGCGAGTTCTGGATCAGTGAAGTCCTGTTCTTGGGTCACATTATAAACCGAGAAGGATTGGCTATAGATCCAAAGAAGGTAATAGCTATCTTGGACTAAAAAGCACCAAAAGATGTTTGAGGAATCAAGGGTTTCATCGGAATGGCCGGTTATTATCAGCGTTTCATTGAAGGTTTCTCCAAGATTGCCAGGCCAATGATAGCCTTGCTAGCAAAGAAGGCTGAGTTCAAGTGGACCCCAGCATGCCAGAAGTCCTTTGAGACATTGAAAGAGAAGTTGACAACGGCACCAGTATTGATTCTGCTAGATGTTCACAAGCCGTTCTCAGTATATTGCGATGCTTCGTACACCGGATTGGGATGTGTGTTAATGCAGGAAAGGAGAGTAGTGGCATACTCGTCCCGATCGTTGAAGATTCATGAGAAGAATTATCCTACTCATGATCTGGAATTAGCAGTCGTGGTTCATGCATTGAAGACCTGGAGGCATTATCTTTATGGGCAGAAATGTGATATCTACACGAATCACAAGAGTCTCAAGTACATATTCACTCAGTAAGAGTTAAACATGAGGCAGCGAAGATGGCTAGAATTGATCAAGGATTATGAGCTAGAGATTCATTATCACCCAAGCAAAGCAAATGTGGCTGCAGATGCTCTTAGCAGGAAGAGTTCGACAGATTGAGTCTCAGATTTCTGAATAACACCCAAGGGGTGACAATCGAGTTAGAACCCACTCTAGAGCAAGACATCAGGAAAGGTCAGAAGGATGATGAGAAGATCAACAAGATCCGGCAGCTGATCATAGATGGGAAAGGCATGGATTTCCATGAAGATGCAGAAGGAGTGGTATGGTTCAAGGATAGACTGTGTGTTCCCGACATCAAATCAATCCGAGAACTAATTCTTAAGGAAGCTCATGAGACAGCATACTCTATACACCCTAGTAGTGAGAAGATGTACCAAGACCTAAAGAAAATATTTTGGTGGTACGGTATGAAAAGGGAGATTGCAGAGTATGTGGTTGTATGTGACAGTTGTCAAAGGATTAAAGGAGAACATCAGAGACCTACAGGTTTGTTGCAACCATTGTAGATTCCTCAGTGGAAATGCTATGAGATCGCACTAGATTTCATAGTCGGTTTGCCTCGCACTCGTACTGGTTATGACTCCATCTGGTTAGTAGTGGACCGTTTGACAAAGGTGACCCATTTCATACCAGTCAAGACCACCTACAATAGTGCAGTGTTGGCCGAACTATACATGTCTCGGATTGTGTGCTTGCATGGCGTTCCGAAGAAGATAGTATCAGATAGAGGCACCCAGTTCACCTCTCATTTTTGCAGCAGTTGCATGAAGCTTTGGGCACACACTTGAAGTTCAGTTCAGCTTACCACCCACAGACAGATGGTCAAACAGAGAGAACCAATCAGATTCTAGAGGATATGTTGAGGGCTTGTGCTTTGCAAGATAAGGTAGGTTGGGACAAGAGATTACCGTATGCGGAATTCTCTTACAACAACAGCTACCAAGCCAGCCTGAAGATGTCACTGTTTGAAGTGCTTTATGGAAGGAATTGCAGAACTCCATTGCATTAGGATCAACCAGGTGAAAGATAGGTGTTGTGGACTTGTTCTCAAATGCTATGAGTTAAGAACAAGGCAACACAAAATGTTAATGGTTAAGGTCCTTCGTACTTCGAAACATTATCTCCCTTAGGATATAATGATCTTCAGACGAAGGTTTTGAAGGTCGTACCTTCATCATCACAGTTTATATTAATGAAAGTAGAAGCAAATGTAACATAAGAAATAGCATAAATAATCATATAACGTTATTGATATCTCTTTATTATATCATCACGGATGAGCATAAACAAAATTGAATTACAATTGTACCTTCGGCTTGATAGAAGGCAAAAGTTCAAGTATGACACGCGATTGAATACCAGTCAGCGTGAACAGTACGATGTCACTGTTCATCAATTTATAGGCACAAGACGCAGCCTATGTGGAATTACATTCATGCCCTTGACATTTACTATTGACCTAGGGATAAACTATCGAGGACTAGACACCCTTTTCCCCTTTAAGTCGGTTTCATTTTCCACTGCTGAGCCGAAGCTTTTCCACGGGTAGCTTCGGCATTGGTTCATCCTTCTCCTGAACTACGCCCTTCATCTCATGTATAGCTTTATCCCATGTCCGAAGGTTCCTGTACATTTATTATACTTGGGAAACATGTTAGTCGTGTTTTTGAGGACCTTCGGAAGACGAAGGCCCCCAACAGTAGCCCCTCGCAGTATTAATTTGTTATAATAACAAAATTAGACTGCGACGTGAACGAATGCCTTAAGCCAAAGGTCCTAAAAACACCTTCCCTTTGCTAGAATAGCAATAGTCAATGACAGACGAGGCCCTCCAAGTTGCAACGCACTAGGCGTATAAATATGAACCATAGCGGCAGCATTTGATACGCCATTTCTGCCATTTGCGTTATTTTCTCAAACTTTTAGCTCTTACTCATTAGTTCTTGCCTGATTTTTGAGTTTTTAGAGCTTCGGTTTAAAGACATGTTTGCTCCAAATTTGAAGAGAAGAAGATGAGTGGAGAGAAGAAGATGACTGAAGAGATGAAAACAACCGAGGAGACAAAGCTGTATGAAGAGAAAAAAAGTTGCAGATCCTTTCATTGCTGGATTTTATGAGTCCATGGCAAAAACAAATACAGAGAAAATTACTAAGGAGATCATGGAGGGTTTATCCGAAGATTCTGATGACAGTGATAGTTATGACGTGGAAAGTGGGGATGAAGACTCTGAGGATCGGCCGTGGTGCCCAAGCCATACTATCTTCGGAAAATCAACTATCAAGCAAAGTCATATTGATGCCATGAGGGGGAGATAATTTCGTGACATGTCTATTGTCAGAGTTGGAGGAGACAGTACTGCCCCTGCTCCGGAGGAAAACGAAGTTGTTATATACCGAAGCTTCTTGAAGGTAGGTCTTCGGTTCCTGCTGAGTAAATTTGTGGTCGAGGTATTAAAGATATTCCAAATCTTTCTCCATCAAATTACCCCTGAAGCAATTATCAGGATGGGGATATTTGTCAGGGCTATAAGGAGCCAGGGGCTAGAGCCGAGCGCGAAGTGCTTCTGCAGCATGCACGAGCTTTTATATGAAACGAAGGCTATTGGCAAGGAACAATATCACAACAACTTCGATTGTTATGGGTTCATTGCCTGTTCTAATGCAAGCCACCCAGTGCCAACATTCTGGAAAAGATGGCCTGGGGCCTGTATGGAGGAGTGGTTTTATGTAAAAAAATGATTTGATTAAAAGAGAAGACATAAAGGGAATTATCCAGCGCCCCATCTGGTCTCGCTTTGGCCTCCGAAGGCTAAAGGTGGATATTGATGACAATGTTGAAGCATGTCAGAAGGCCTTTAGTACTGTGTGTGCCTTCATTGGTACAAGGGATTTAACTCAAGAGCGCATAGCCTTCAGGGTATGGCCACTTGTGGAGAATTGGGAAATGCCTAAGAATATTGTTGCTGAATCGAGTGAAGGTGGCCTGGTTCGATTAAAGTATACTTTCAGATTTAGGGAGAAGTTTGATGATCCAGATGATGACTGGCTGAAATGTATTGAAGCTACCAGTGACGAGCTGCTTGGGACATACTCCCGGGCCAAAGATGATGCCCTTTCTGCAGCCTTCGGGGACCGGGGGAAGAAAAGACTGAATAGGGTATTTGATGCGATTGGCTTCGTATACCCTGACTACCGCTACCTACTGCGAGGGCAAAGAAAAAAGAGAAAGACTGCCGCTTCGGCCACCACAATTGTGCCGAAGGGCAAAAAGGTGAAGGTTTTTACCTACTGGCCGCGTTATATTGAACCGGCCGTGGTGCCTGAATTTGGCGAAGGAGCCTCTTCAACTATCGAAGCAAGACAAGCTGTTCTGATTGTGCAGAGCGTTGAAGAGCCAACTGTAATGCCGAAGATGCCTACAGTCGGGCCGATCAAAGCTAAGGATGATAAGGCCGAAGAGCCAAAGGTGGAAGAAACAATGAAAAATGCCAAAAATTCTAAGACCTCCAGCAGAGGCAAAACTACCGAAGGTACAAAAGGCTCCTGTCGCAACTCCCAAGAGGAGGAGGATGGCCAGCGTACTAGACGCTGTCATAGAGACCATGAAGACCTTAACTTCTGCTCCTACCAAGAAAGCTGCTGAAGCTGCCAAAAACCAAGTCGAAGCTGAAGCTAGGCCTTCAGCGCCCATTGAGACAAAGGCCGACGTGCCTGAAGATAAGGTGAGTCAGCAAAGTTCAGATACCGGCAAGACGACAGAGCAAGACATGGCAGAAAAAGCAAAATCTCCTTTCCCTGAAGCCTTAGTTGAAGATGTTGATTACATTGTTCGACATGCTTCGTGGAAAAATTATCTAAAGAAGAATTCTTGGAGGCCAAACACTATGCTCAAAAACTGAAATATCCGAAGGGGGCCTTAGTGTTCAATGGTACTAACAAAGATGATTTCCTGCACTGTCTCCCGGATAACAAAGAAATATCTGTTTGCCGGGAGATAGCTAAGAGTATGGGATTTCCTAAGCTTGAATTCCTATGTTCCAACTTCCCCGATTGCCTACCTAAGGAAATTGGTACGTAATCATGCCCAACCACCCCCTCCTCCTGCCCTTCGAATCTAAATTTCAGAAAAATGATCTTAAATCAGAATGAGTTAATTATAGAACTAAAGTTAAAAGGACTTCCTTCTGAAGTTGCAAAGAGAATGAAATTCGAAGAGCAGTTTACCAAGAAGAACCTTAACAAATAAAGCACCCAATTCAAGCTAGCCTTAACCCTTCGCTTCACCCCGGGAGGACTCCAACCCGAATCTTGGGACAAGATTCCTTTAAGGGAGGAAGGTTGTGACACCCCAGTGTCACCTAGGGTTTCTTCCTTAAGCTAACTTGAACTATTATCACATGTGAACCAATTAGAGGCATGAACATCAAAAACTAATAATCAAGGTTTAAAGTGAGTCTTTTTCATCTTAAGAGATTCTCCTAATCATATCATGAACCTCAAGGTAAGAAGAACTCTCAAACCCTAATTAACCCAAAGTGAACCATTAAGCACATAAAAGGGAATTTGGGAAAAAGGCTTGGGAAAAATACAAGATTTTGGTAAGAACCAAATAACAAAGTTTTAATACACTGAACGACCAACAAAACATAGTCAGAAAGTTTGGCCATTTGGTTTTTCCAAAATCCCCAAATCAGCCCTTGAACCAAGGTCCTATGGGGAAATTCAGAATTCAGAATTCCGAATTTTAGAACCCTTTTTCAAGATCAAATGCGTTCCCTATTTTCCAAAACTCGAAACCAAAAGTTCCAAATATCAAAGTGGTGCCAAATTTCCTTGAACACGCTCTGGAAAAATTTGAACTCAAACCAAAATTGTTTGGCATGGTTTTGGCACCATTTGTCCTTGGGACCCGGCTATCTGACACTAGCACCTTGGTGATGCTACAACTCTCTGTCCCTAGCCTAAAACAGCGCGACGTCCACACACAAACGACAAAGCACAGTCAGGGGAACAAATCCTTCACAGCGATCTTACCCAAATTCGCGAAGATTTGCGCCCAATCGGCGTTAGAACTCGGGCAGAAGCAACGGTTCCACGTGTTCGACCATGGCTGACACACCCGGTTCACGCCCGTTCGCGCACCCACGCTCCACAGTGCACGCCCACGTGCGCTCATCGGTCCACGACCGCCGTGCACCGCGCCGTGCCTATAAAGCAGCCCCAGGCCTCGGTCGTACCTCCCCGCGCACTCTCAAGTCTTGCCCGAGCCAAAGTTCACTGGACTTCGCCCTGAGCACGCCGCGCCATCGCCCGCCATCACCACCCGAGCCTCGGTCACCGTGGCTAGCTCCCTCCAATCACTTCCAAGCCGCGCCAGCCACTCGGTTAGCTTCGCCTGCAGCCACGCGTAGACCAAGCAATCCGGTGAGCCATTCTCAAATTCTTCGTGCACATATCTTCCTTGACCTCTGGTGGAGCTCCCTGACCCTTTCAATCGGATTATGGCACCGTGAGCAGGCCGGATTCCTCGCCGCCGATGAGCTCCCCCGCCTGCGCATGCGGACCGACCTACTCTGACCACCGTAGCCGCGACCCGTACCTCGACGTGATCGCCAGAGACTCCCGGACCTCACCCGACCCCTCACCGGAGCAGCCTCGCCGCCGGTAAGCCCCTCCGCCCCTTTCTTCCTCCGCGGCCACTGTTCCATTAGGGAAGGACCGCGAGTTCGATTTCCAGAAACCCTAGGGGGTTTTCTGCAGAGCCGTAGACTCATGTGAATAGTGCACAGGGGACCTGTCTGTAATTCGTTTAAGATCTTTTGCCAGGGACCCCAGCGCAAAATTATTTTTCCTTTATCCATTTCTATTTAACCTTTTTAAATTCAGCAGAGAACTTAGAAAATTTATATCTTGAGTTATATTCAACCAAATTTAACCAAACCAATTTTGCTGGATTCAAAATGTTATGGACTATCAATTAAAAATACTGAACCCTATACTTTCTGTTTTAAATTTTAGAGTTTGAAATTGATAAAGGATAATGACCAAACCTTGTTAAATTAAAGAAAATTAGTTATGCTCCTGTGCTGAACTTAAGAAAATTTGTAGATGTGTAAACCCCTCTTAGGCACTGTTTAAAAATATTGAACACCCCAGTATTGAAGATTTAAGTAATGTTATCTATTAAAAGCTATTTTTGCCCAAAACTTAAGAAAATCAGAAGGGCATTAGAAAATGATGAACAATGAATGCAATTATTTTTCCCAGTCCACTTAAGTAATGGAGAACCTAGGAAAAATAAAGGGACCCCTAGTCCAGAACAGATTCAAAGTGAAATGTTTTATTAAGCACTAACCAAACTAGAAAAACAATTATTTGAATTATGAAAACAATTTCAAAATTGTTAATAAAAACCCAGTGGACTTGTAACCACTAGAACCCCACTACAAAAATGATAAACACCTCAGTCCATCATTTTAAGTAGGGTAAACAAATAAAACTTGATATTGGGCCATATTTCAATTTAATCATGAGCAAACCAAAAATAGTGCAATAATGGGCAAATAAATTTTTACCAGATAGGTAATGTAGTAGGCCACCAGAGAAAAATACAAAACCCAATTGAAAGCTGCAAAATAATACCCATTACCAATACTTCATGAAAAAGACCATTTAGTTCAAGAAATTCCTACCCCCATCCCTTAAGCAAAAAGTTGCCAAACTTCAGAATGATTGCTCTTGCACAAAGAAGATAGGAAAAATTAGAAATCTATTGTTTGATATTTTTCAAGTATAGTGGTAGTAGAAAGCACCCCTTTGGCTAGAAACTTTAGAAAATCATAGTAAAATAACTAATAAGTAGTAGTGGCTAAAAATTTGCACAAAGTCATGTTATAACATCTAGACGCTAGCAAAAATATGTCTTAGAAAATAACCCTCTGTTAAAAAGGAGTTGTAGTTCAAAACACCCCCTTTGCCCTAATATTTGATAATTTTATACAAAGAGAAACCCTCACTTTTTGAACCCCAAATTTTGAGACAGAAACTTATACACCAGTAAGAAGCCACTGTATTTTTTGCAGAATTTTTGGAAATTTATTAAGTTAACTTGTAGTCCAAACCCACCTTAAAAGAATAAAAGAATTAGAAAGGAAGAGAGGAAAATAAACCTCGCTCCAAATAGTTCAACTAGACATCTTAATAAATTCTCACTAAGACATTAAAAGGAAATCAGTGGAACAACAAAATGGACTTACCACTTAGTTTAACTAAGCTTGACCGTAAATTGCTAAGTATACCCCAAGAATCTTCAAGTAGCAAGATTAAGCCCTACCTTGTTAAATTGATCATTCCCCCCAGCAAATCTTAATTATAATTGCATGTCATGCCATGCATATATCTTACTCATTGCATTCATTAGATTGCAATCTCGCTAACGGATAGTACGTGCTCACCCCCGAGCAAGGAGATGTCCACGAGGAAGACCAGGAGCTAGCTCTCGAGACTGCCATCGAGGATCTCCCCGCAGCCCCAGCATTTGAAGGCAAGCCACGGTTTTATACATAACCATATCTATATATGCTACTTTACTACACTTAATGTTTGTAGGATTGTAATGTGCACTTAAGTGTAGGAATTGCTTGAAACCTCTAGTTGCATGAACTTAGGAATCCTTTTTGTGATAGATACTAATATGCTAGGTCGAGTAGCTGCTTGCTAATCAGGATCTCAGTAGAAGTCGAGTGATTTTCCTAGCACTCGTGCGAGGTCAGGAATTGATTGTATTCATCTTGATAACGGGATCTATGTTAGCCTATGAACTTAGATCCAGGGAGGATGCCTTGTCCATGAGACGGGAAAAAGGAACTAAGGATTAATGTGTGGATACCTGAGTCAAGCTTTCGAACGTACTAAACACATGTCGGGAAATATGGTAACCGGTAAACCTAGTACCTAAGTGAAGCCGGGCGCGGACTTTATCCCTCACGCGACCTGAGACTGGGTCTCCCATGCTAGCTATGGTGGGTACAAGTGCGGTCACTGCACGGCGGTAGCCGGGGTCAGTGGAGCATTGTAGGCCAAGGCGGTGAGGCCTAGCCGTGAATGGGGAATCGATGGGGACTGTTTACATGTGTGGGGATGGAGTGCCCTGACATGTCTTGTGTTTAGGTTTACCTTGCAAGGTTAAAACTCGATTCGAATCGTCTGCTTCTTGCAGCTAATGAGACTGCTTGACCCCTTGTACTACATTGAGTAAGAAGTGAAATGAGATTACATGAGATAACTTGTTGTATGTACTAAATGTTACCAGGCATGCTTAGAAGGAGCAAACTTAGTTAAGATAATGATGCTAGAACTTGAAAAGCTAAAATTTGATTTTAGAGACAGCTAGTGCTTTTGGCAAACCAAACCGCTCAGCCAAACAGCTGCATGGTCTAGAGGTAGAGGAGTAGTTTCCTCACACCGGGTAAGTCTAGCTGAGTATTAGTATACTCAGCCTTGCTTGTGGCAAAATTTTTGCAGGTACGCTTCAGGATATGGTTGATGGTGTGACTTGGCCTACCACCCTGCCACCAGGTTGGACGGTCCAATGGGATGCTTCTCCGACAGGAGAGGAGCCGGAGGAGTAGTGGACTAGGCCTTGCCCAATTCCTCGCTACCAACGACATCGATTATCCGCTGCATTTTATCTTATGAACTATTTTAGTTTTCTTGAAAACTCCGATTTATGTAATAACTCAAGTACTTTAATTTGAGGTTTTCCTATTTTATTGTGTTTCTTCTGTGACTCACCTTCGAGTGAGTATGCGGTATTTGGTCCTGGTTAAGTGGCTTTATCAGACTAGATCTGAGGGACTGACGGGTTATTCCGATTTAAGTGTGTTACGGCCCTTGAGGCGTGACTTAGCCACTTAAGCCAGAATAATCCGGGTGGTTCTGCCACAGTTGGTATCGAAGCAAATACCGCCACAGAGAAGGACAATAAACCATGAATACCAATTTTCAAAATCTAAAACTTGCTTAGAAACTGATAAGAATCGTCAGGACTAGACCGCTAGACCTAGGACGAAAGGCCTTAGGGATAGTGGGAGAAATAGGTGGCTAATTAAGTAGGCCCTGTGGGCCAGTATTTAGATTTTTAAAGGATGCCCTAGAAGCACCCTTTATTTCGGATAGGAGACATTATTTTTCGCATGCATGCATTATAAAATTAAAAGGATTAAGAACTAAAGAAGTGAAAATTTGAGCTAAACCGCTTCCTTTTTAAACCACTCAGGCTCTTTTATTTTCTTCCTTCCACCATAATCTTTACATCTGATACCCTTCCGCAGATGACTTCACCCACCCCCGCCAGTGGAGGAGACACTTGTTTCAGCTCTGACTTCCTTTCTCACGATGGCTTTCCTTCCATCTTGTGGGAAGTGCTTAACTCTGTCGGTTACCCTACGCCCCCTTTGTATACGGTGCAGTTGTACGAGGAGCATCGGGTACCACGTTGCCGAGTCTGGCTAACTTTAGAGGCTCATCCCCTTCAGCCGGGTTGGCGTTCTCTTGACTCCGAGACGATTGGATTCAGGATGGACGACACCACTGAAGCAGCAACGATGAAGACTCTGACAACTTTCTATTTCTACCATCCCCTGGAGATGGTGATGCACCCCTTGGGACTCTTCCCTGCTGAGAAGAAGGATGACCCCATGTGGTGTAACCGTGTGAGCCATGTGAAGGATGTGTGGGCAATGTATCCTGATTTGGTTGGGAGGGTCACTGTTTAGTGCATGAGTGCACTGTATCGCCTTCAGGCCCTGCAGAGCGACGCTATGACACATCTTGCTAACATCGCTCAAACCACCAAGCTCACCCTCGACAGCCGAGAAGACTTTGTGGTCGACTTGTCTTCTAAGTTGGTGGAGAAGGACCTACATGTGGAAAGGCTGAGCCAGCGCATTACCACCTTGGAGCAGCAGGTGGAGATACGACATAACACTATTGATACTTGGAGAACGAGCTCCATGATGTGTAGCGAGAACTCGAAGAAGCTAATGACCACCTGGACATGCACCACTTAGAGATGGAGGCCAATGAGGCCAGATGCGAGGGAGAAGAGGCTCCCGAGGAGTTAGGACCAGCCCCTGGTGCCAATGGGACTACCTCCGTGATGCCCCCTTCACCCGCATCCAGTGTCACTTCCACTGCTCAGGGTTGATCAGTCACTTTGACGCTTTAGGCGGATAGAAACCCACGCAAGCTTAGTAATGACAGATTTTGGACTAGGCTTACGGGTACCTTCCCCTAATTGATGTAACCCTTATGAACTTTTGAGATCTGTGGGATGTTTGTAACCATGTTATCTTCATTCGAACCTAATATTATGATTATGGCAATTTCCTTCCATATGAGATAATAGCATGTTGTTCAAAATTATGAGTTGGGATAATAATGGCAACAACCTCTGTTTTCAGATGGCAGCTAGGCAGCGTCACGGGCATAACGAGCAAGTTCCCCCGCCACCTCCTCCAGCTCTCACGGTGTAGGAGCTAATGGCCTAGCAGAATGAGATTCTGCGACAGCTCTTGCAGCGCTAGCCCCACCCTCAGCAGTAAGGTGGAGGCCAGCCACAGCGACCTCTGGCAGCGGCAACCTACTAGGAGTTCCTGAGTATGCAGCCGCCCTTGTTCACCAAGGCAGAGGATCCGTTGGATGCCTACGTGTGGCTATGCGTCATGGAATCCAAGTTTCCTCTCCTCACGGGAGACTGCTCTGATGATACCAAGGCTCGCTTCACCGCGCAGCAGCTTCATGGCCCTGCTTGGGCTTGGTGGGACCACTTCCATGCTATGCTACTTGCTGATCGTGAAGTGTCTTGGGAGAAATTCAAGACTGCTTTCAGAGGGCACCACATTCCAGCTGGAATTCTTGATCGCAAGCTGAATGAGTTTCTGGCACTCAATCAAGGAACCCGCACGGTATTGCAGTACGCTCAGGCCTTCAACGACCTGTGCCAGTATGCAGGTTATCATGCTGATTCTGATGAGAAGAAGAGAGACCGCTTCCGCAGGGGTCTCAACACCAAGCTGCGGGAACGTCTCAACACTGTCTGGGCTGATAACTTCAATGAGTTGGTCAACCTGGCCATCTCCCAGGAGGATTGTATTGTAGCTCATCGGGCAGAGAAGAAGAGAAAGGCACCAATGGCAGCACCATCCGCTTAGGCCCAGAGGTTCAGGATTGTTTCTCATAATCGAAGCAGGGGATTTCAGCAGTAGGCAGGCAGATGGGTGATCAGGCCACCTCAGCAGCAGTAGCCGGCACCCACTTGTTTTCCAGCTCCTGCTCCAAGAAACAATTAGCCTCCGCAGCAGCAGCAGTTCCGCCAGGACAATGGGAACAAGTGCTTCACTTATGGCAATGTGGGCCACTATGCCAAGAATTGCCCAAGAAATCAGCAGAGGCAGATGCCAGCACCAAATCAAGACAAGTGAAGAAAGCAGAAGGTACAAGTCAGGCAAGGGAAGCTCAACTTCACTACTCTAGAGGAGTTACCTGGGGGAGCCCCCATCATGACTGGTTTTCAGTTCATAATCAACCAACTTTAATTCTGTTTGATTCTGGTGCATCTCATAGTTTCATTAGCCAAAAGTTCAGTGCTAAATGTCAACTGCCTTTCTATCACACAAAAGGGTCATTTATGATAGCCACACCTGGGGGTAAAATTGCAACTAACCAATTAAACCAAAGTGTGCCTATTCAATTGGGAAGCCACATTATCAAAACCACCCTTCTTGTTTTGGGTTTGGAAATGTGGATATTATTCTGGGAGCTAATTGGATGACCCTACACCAAGTAGTGCTTGATGTAGCCAGCCGCATCGTGGAAATCAATTCCTCGATCTGTGGGAGTTTCACCATGTTTCTTCCCAGTCAAGACTCTACTCAGTCATGTGCTTTTGCTATGATGGAGTTACCTCTAAAGAAGATTCCAGTGGTCTGTGTGTATGTAGATGTTTTTATTGATAAATTGCCAGGAATGCCACCAGACCGGGATATTGAATTCGCCATCGAGTTGCAACCGGGAATGACACCTATTTCCAATTCGCCAAGAGTTGGTAGAATTGAAGAAGCAATTGCAAGAATTGCTGGACAAAGGCTTTATCCGCCCAATTACTTCGCCTTGGGGATGTCCCGCCTTGTTTGTGAAGAACAAAGATGAAAGTTTGAGGCTATGTATAGATTACCGCCCACTTAATGCGGTGACTATCAAGAACATGTATCCTTTGTCTCGTATTGATGTTCTTTTTGATCAGTTGGTCAGAGCCAAAGTGTTTTCCAAGATAGACCTTCGCTCCGGCTACCATCAGATCAAGATACGAGCAAGTGATATTCTGAAGACTGCTTTCTCGACCAGATATGGGCTATATGAATTCTTGGTGATGTCTTTTGGGCTGACTAATGCACCAGCATATTTCATGTATCTGATGAATTCTGTTTTCATGCCTGAATTGGACAAGTTCGTAGTGGTTTTCATAGATGACATCTTGGTGTACTCAAAGAACAAAGAAGAACATGCCGGGCATTTGCATGTAGTGCTTCAACGTCTGCGAGAGCACCATCTTTATGCCAAATTGTCAAAGTGGGATTTTTGGCTAAAGGAGATCAAATTCTTGGGTCACACTATCTCTGAGGCAGTTATAGCTGTTGATCCTGATAAGGTGCAAGAGGTGATGAACTGGAAGCCACCAACGACTGTCCGTTAGATTCGAAGTTTTCTAGGATTAGCTGGTTATTACCGAAGATTCATTCTGGATTTCTCTCAAATTGTGAAGCCCATAACTGAGCTGTTGAGGAAAGAAGCCAAGTTTGTTTGGGGTCAGAAGTGCGAAGATGCCTTTCATGCATTAAGGCAACATCTGACCACAGCACCGGTGTTAGCACAACCCGACAGCAACAAGCCATTTGATGTGTATTGTGATGCCTCTAGCATTGGACTGGGTTGTGTCTTGATGCAAGACAACTGAGTCATTGCTTATGCATCAAGAGCACTTAGGCCTCATGAGCAGAATTATCCCACTCATGACTTGGAGTTAGCAGCCGTGGTCCATGCATTGAAAATGTGGAGACACTATTTGATGGGAACCCACTAAAACATCTTCACTGATCATAAGAGCCTTAAGTATATCTTTACTCAGGCTGCTCTCAACATGAGGCAGAGAAGATGGCTAGAGCTGATCAAGGATTATGACCTGGAGGTACATTATCACCTAGGAAAGGCCAATGTGGTAGCAGATGCCTTGAGTCGGAAGTTGCAATGCAACTGTGTTATGATGGATTCTCGCATTGACACCTTGTGTGATGAGTTGAGCAAGATGAAGATTGAAGTGATTCCTTCTGGTGCTTTGTGTCACATTTCCGTAGAGCCAGCTTTGCAAGACCAGATCATCATGGCCCAGCTCAGTGACAAGGGAGTGCAAATTATTAAGGAGAACCTCCATTAGAAGACCGAGAAGTATAAATGTTTTCGCCAAGATGGAAAGGGTATATTGTGGTTTGAAAGCAGATTGGTGGTTCCTAAAAGCAAGTATCTCAAGAAGAAAATCTTGGATGAGCCTCATCTCTCCAAATTCTCTATGCATCTAGGGAGCACCAAAATGTACCATGATCTGAAGCCCTTGTATTGGTGGACCAGAATGAAGAGGGAGATAGCCCAATATGTCTTAGAATGTGACACCTGTCAGAGGATAAAGGCAAGCCATTTGAAATCAGCTGGAGCTTTGCAACCCCTATATACCTTCATGGAAATGGGATGACATCAGCTTGGATTTCATTGTGGGTCTGCCCAACACCTCTCGTCATCATGATTCGATTTGGGTTATTATGGACCGACTGAGAAAAGTGGCACATTTTCTCCCAGTGCACACCACTGATAAGGCTCAAAAGTATGCAAAGTTGTACATTGATCGGATCGTGTGTTTGCACGGATTGCCCCGGACCATTGTTTCTGACCGAGGAGCCCAATTTGTTGCCAGATTTTGGGAACAACTGCAAGAGTCTTTGGGAACCAAGCTAATCAGAAGTTTAGCTTACCACCCACAGACTGATGGTCAGACCGAGAGGGTAAATTAAATTCTTGAAGATATGCTGAGGGCTTGTGCAATCGATTGTGGCAAGAACTGGGATAAGCACCTCTCCTTGGTAGAGTTTGCTTATAACAACAGTTATCAATCTAGCCTAAAGATGGCACCCTTCGAAGCTCTCTATGGGAGAAGGTGTAGAACACCCCTCAATTGGTCTTAGCGTGGAGAAAGAGAACTTTTCAGACCTGACTTATTGACTGAAGCCGAAAGGAAGGTCAAACTAATCAGGATGAATCTAGAAGCTGCTCAGGCCAGGCAAAAGAGTTACCATGATAAGAGGAGGAAACCTCTCTAGTTTGAGGTGGGAGATTTCGTATATCTGAAGGTATCACCCACCAAGGGAGTGCAGAGATTCGGGATCAAAGGCAAGTTAGCCCCTCGTTACATTAGACCTTATGGGATCATAGAAGCATGTGGACCTGTGGAATACAAATTGAAGTTACCTCTAAAAATATCTGCCATCCACAATGTGTTCCATGTATCCCAGCTGAAGAAGTGTGTGCGATTGCCGACTGAGATCATAGTAGAACCAGAATTGGAGATAGAGCAAGATCTATCGTACCAAGAGTACCCTTCCAAGAATCTGGATTGCAAAGAAAGATCAACTCAGGCTAAATCGATCAAGATGTATAAGATCCAATGGAGTAATCACTCACAGGAAGAGGCTACTTGGGAGACTGAGCAATTCCTGCGTTCCAACTTCCCCGATTGCCTACCTAAGGAAATTGGTATGTAATCATACCCAACCACACCCTCCTCCTGCCCTTCGAATCTAAATTTCAGAAAAATGATCTTAAATCAGAATGAGTTAATTATAGAACTAAAGTTAAAAGGACTTCCTTCTGAAGTTGCAAAGAGAATGACATTTGAAGAGCAGTTTACCAAGAAGAACCTTAACAAATAAAGCACCCACTTCAAGCCAGCCTTAACCCTTCGCTTCACCCCGGGAGGACTACAACCCGAATCTTGGGACGAGATTCCTTTAAGGGGGGAATGTTGTGACACCCCAATGTCACCTAGGGTTTCTTCCTTAAGCTAACTTGAACTATTATCACATGTGAACCAAATAGAGGCATGAACATCAAAAACTAATAATCAAGGTTTAAAGTGAGTCTTTTTCATCTTAAGAGATTCTCTTAATCATATCATGAACCTCAAGGTAAGAAGAACTCTCAAACCCTAATTAACCCAAAGTGAACCATTAAGCACATAAAAGGGAATTTGGGAAAAAAGGCTTGGGAAAAATACAAGATTTTGGTAAGAACCAAATAACAAAGTTTTAATACACTAAATGACAAACAAAACATAGTAAGAAAGTTTGGCCATTTGGTTTTTCCAATCCCCAAATCAGCCCTTGAACCAAGGTCCTATGGGGAAATTCAGAATTCAGAATTCTGAATTTTAGAACCCTTTTTCAAGATCAAATGCGTTCCCTATTTTCCAAAACTTGAAACCAAGAGGTCCAAATATCAAAGTGGTGCCAAATTTCCTTGAACACACTCTGGAAAAATTTGAACTCAAACCAAATTCGTTTGGCATGGTTTTGGCACCGTTTGACCTCGGGACCCGGCTATCTGACACTGGCACCTTGGTGATGCTACAACTCTCTGTCCCTAGCCTAAAACCACGAGATGTCCACACACAAACGACTGAGCACAGTCAGGGGAAAAAATCCTTCACAGCGATCTTGCCCAATCGGCGTTAGAACTCGGGCAGAAGCAATGGTTCCACATGTTCGAATGTGGCTGACACACCCGGTTCATGCCCGTTCGCGCACACGCGCTCCGCAGTGCACGCCCGCGTGCACTCGCTGGTCCATGACCGCCTGTACACCGTGTCGTGCCTATAAAGCAACCCCAGGCCTCGGTCGTACCTCCCCGCGCGCTCTCAAGTCTTGCTTGAGCCAAAGTTCACTGGACTTCGCCCCGAGCACGCCGAGCCACCGCCCGCCATCACTACCCGAGCCTCAGCCACCGTGGCCAGCTCCCTCCAATCACTTCCAAGCCGCGCCAGCCACTCGGTTAGCTTCGCCAATAGCCCGTGAAGCTTTCCAAGTCCTCAGACCCGGCAGAACTTCACCGAAGACCCGAGATCGTCCTCGTCAGACTTCGGTCACCCGCGGCCGCGCGTAGACCGAGCAATTCAGTGAGCCATTCTCAAATTCTTCGTGCACATATCTTCCTTGACCTCTGGTGGAGCTCCCTGACCCTTTCAATCGGATTATGGCACCGTGAGCAGGCCGGATTCCTCGCCGCCAACGAGCTCCCCCGCCTGCGCACGCGGACCGACCTACTCTGACCACCGTAGCCGCGACCCGTACCTCGACGTGATCGCCAGAGACTCCCGGACCTCACCCGACCCCTCACCGGAGCAGCCTCGCCGCCGGTAAGCCCCTCTGCCCCTTTCTTCCTCCGCGGCCACTGTTCCATTAGGGAAGGACCGCGAGTTCGATTTCCAGAAACCCTAGGGGGTTTTCTGCAGAGCCGTAGACTCATGTGAATAGTGCACCGGGGACCTGTCTGTAATTCGTTTAAGATCTTTTGCCAGGCACCCCAGCGCAAAATTATTTTTACTTTATCCATTTCTATTTAACCTTTTTAAATTCAGCAGAGAACTTAGAAAATTTATATCTTGAGTTATATTCAACCAAATTTAACCAAACCAATTTTGCTGGATTCAAAATATTATGGACTATCAATTAAAAATACTGAACCCTATACTTTCTGTTTTAAATTTTAGAGTTTGAAATTGATAAAGGATAATGACCAAACCTTGTTAAATTAAAGAAAATTAGTTATGCTCCTGTGCTGAACTTAAGAAAATTTGTAGATGTGTAAACCCCTATTAGGCACTGTTTAAAAATATTGAACACCCCAGTATTGAAGATTTAAGTAAGGTTATCTATTAAAAGCCATTTTTGCCCAAAACTTAAGAAAATCAGAAAGCATTAGAAAATGATGAACAGTGAATGCAATTATTTTTCCCAGTCCACTTAAGTAATGGAGAACCTAGGAAAAATAAAGGGACCCCTAGTCCAGAACAGATTCAAAGTGAAATGTTTTATTAAGCACTAACCAAACTAGGAAAACAATTATTTGAATTATGAAAACAATTTCAAAATTGTTAATAAAAATCCAGTGGACTTGTAACCACTAGAACCCCACTACAAAAATGATAAACACCTCAGTCCATCATTTTAAGTAGGGTAAACAAATAAAACTTGATATTAGGCCATATTTCAATTAAATCATGAGCAAACCAAAAATTGTGCAATAATGGGCAAATAATTTTTTACCAGATAGGTAATGTAGTAGGCCACCAGAGAAAAATGCAAAACCCAATTGAAAGCTGCAAAATAATACCCATTGCCAATACTTCATGAAAAAGGCCATTTAGTTCAACAAATTCCTACCCCCTTCCCTTAAGCAAAAAGTTGCCAAACTTCAGAATGATTGCTCTTGCACAAAAAAGAAGATAGGAAAAATTAGAAATCTATTGTTTGATATTTTTCAAGTATAGTGGTAGTAGAAAGCACCCCTTTGGCTAGAAACTTTAGAAAATCATAGTAAATTAACTAATAAGTAGTAGTGGCTAAAAATTTTCACAAAGTCATGTTATATCATCTAGATGCCAGCAAAAATATGTCTTAGAAAATAACCCTCTGTTAAAAAGGAGTTGTAGTTCAAAACACCCCCTCTGCCCTAATATTTGATAATTTTATACAGAGAGAAACCCTCACTTTTTGAACCCCAAATTTTGAGACAGAAACTTATACACCAATAAGAAGCCACTGTAATGTTTACAGAATTTTTGGAAATTTATTAAGTTAACTTGTAGTTCAAAACCACCTTAAAAGAATAAAAGAATTAGAAAGGAAGAGAGGAAAATAAACCTCGCTACAAATAGTTCAACTAGACATCTTAATAAATTGTCACTAAGACATTAAAAGGAAATCAGTGGAACACCAAAATGGACTTACCACTTAGTTTAACTAAGCTTGACCCTAAATTGCTAAGTATACCCCAAGAATCTTCAAGTAGCAAGATTAAGCCCTACCTTGTTAAATTGATCATTCCCCCCAGCAAATCTTAATTATAATTGTATATCATGCCATGCATATATCTTACTCATTGCATTCATTAGATTGCAATCTCGCTGATGGAGAGTACGTGCTCACCCCCGAGCAAGGAGCTGTCCACGAGGAAGACCAGGAGCCAGCTCCCGAGACTGCCATCGAGGATCTCCCCGCCGCCCCAGCATTTGAAGGCAAGCCCTGGTTTTATGCATAACCGTATCTATATATGCTACTTTACTACACTTAATGTTTATAGGATTGTAATATGCACTTAAGTATAGGAATTGCTTGAAACCTCTAGTTGCATGAACATAGGAATCCTTTTTGAGATGGATACTAGTATGCTAGGTCGAGTAGCTACTTGCTAATCAGGATCTTGGTAGAAGTCAAGTGATTTTTCTAGCACTCGCGCGAGGTCAGGAATTGATTGTATTCATCTTGATAACGGGATCTATGTTAGTCTATGGACTTGGATCTAGGGAGGATGCCTTGTCCATGAGACGGGAAAAAGGAACTAAGGATTAATGTGTGGATACCTGAGTCAAGCTTTTGAACGTACTAAACACATGTTGGGAAATATGGTAACCGGTAAACATAGTACCTGAGTGAATCTGGGCGCGGACTTTATCCCTCACGCGACCTGAGACTGGGTCTCCCATGCTAGCTATGGTGGGTACAAGTGCGGTCACTGCACGGCGGCAGCCGGGGTCAGTGGAGCATTGTATGCCAAGGCGGTAATGCCTGGCCACGAATGGGGAATCGATGGGGACGGTTGACATGTGTGGGGACGGAGTGCCCTGACATGTCATGTGTTTAGGTGTACCTTGCAAGGTTAAAACTCGATTTGAATCGTCTGCTTCTCGCAGCTAATGAGACTGCTTGACCCCTTGTACTACATCGAGTAAGAAGTGAAATGAGGTTACATGAGATAACTTGCTGTATGTACTAAATGCTTGTTACCATGCATGCTTAGAAGGAGCAAACTTAGTTAAGTTAATGATGCTAGAATTTGAAAAGCTAAAATTTGATTTTAGAGACAGCTAGTGCGTTTGGCAAACCAAACCCCTCATCCAAACATCTGCATGGTCTAGAGGTAGAGGAGTAGTTCCCTCACACCGGGTAAGTCTAGCTGAGTATTAGTATACTCAGCCTTGTTTGTGGCAAAATTTTTGCAGGTACGCTTCAGGATATGGTTGATGGTGTGACTTGGCCTACCACCCTGCCCCCGGGTTGGACGGTCGAGTGGGATGCTGCTCCGACAGGAGAGGAGCCGGAGGAGTAGTGGGCTAGGCCTTGCCCAATTCCTCGCTACCAACGACATCGATTATCCGCTGCATTTTATCTTATGAACTATTTTAGTTTACTTGAAAACTCTAATTTATGTAATAACTCCAGTACTTTAATTTGAGGTTTTCCTGTTTTATTGTGTTTCTTCTGTGACTCACCTTTGAGTGAGTATGTGCTATTTGATCCTAGTTAAGTGGCTTTATCAGACTAGATCTGAGGGACTGACGGGTTATTCCGATTTAAGTGTGTTACGACCCTTGAGGCGTGACTTAGGCACTTAAGATGGAATAATCCGGGCGGTTCTACCACATGTAGGGCAGTGACTAAGCCTTCATTGTTCGAGAAGTAACAGCGATCTGAATTGATTAATACCCAGCTGGGGGTCTCCGACCACACGACATATGTAGCACTTAACCCTTGCATATGTCAAATCACCACCGGGTTTCTCAAGACCCGAATGGGTTCACGCCAACCGAGACCACAGATACACCATCGTCCAGCCTCTTGCCACGGAGGGTACACGCTACTCTGGCCATCTCTCCACTCCCATTGCATGGTGGCCTTTCTGGTATTAGTACGACCGAGGCAAAGCTTACCCATGATGAGGCATGTGGCCAGTTAAAAGGGCCTTGATCATCAAGCCTACATTGGCTCGGTCCTTAAGCGACTCAGACGGAGACACTACACCAAGAATCCTTTCTCGTGCAAGTCAACCGCCCAGTCTCGTCTTTATTACTTAAAACCCCAAAGTTTGGTACCTAACAGAGGTACTCTTTTCAGATGTTGAACCCATGATTCTCGGTAATCAGTCTTTTCACCATCACAAGTCTTTTCTTTGTAAAAATCCCCATCCCATATGAAGCATCACCTTTTGTTCAAAATAAAACATTTTTGTGTTCTAAAGCAAGGCTAAGCATCAGAAAACTTTAAGTAAATCAGGTAACAAGGAATGGTAATCAGTTTTCCTCAAAGGGCTTTGAGACTGAGACTGATGCATGCACTCTTTTCTTTATCCGTGGAATGATTACACTTGCATCAATCCGCCTTCTTTTGGCTCCTATTTATGAAAGTTGAGGTTCCATTTGGAGAGCTATTGGATGAACAAGGAAAGAAAGAAGAGACTTGGGTTAGGGAAGAAGGAGATATTCACGACTACTGGCGGTTTCATTATGGAGCAGCTCATGATCTTCATATCGATCTATTATCCACCTCTGCATCTATTCTTTCTTAGCTAAACAGGTGGAAGATCCATCCAATTTGGTTATATCATGGACTAAAAAAACGGATCTGAATGTGACTGAAATGCACGATCTTCACAGGTATCACTTTTCACGATACCTTAACCTAAAAGGTGGAATAGCGATTTTTGAACCATTTCCTATAAGAGAATGGTTTCCATTACTTTGAGAAATGGATTCTATATCAAACTATAGCTATTGCATTAAAGAAGAAAAGAAACTAATAGAAGTCAAAGACACGAAATGGTAGTGAATAGAGAAAAATATTCTTCTGATTTTCTTGTTCCTGAAAATATTCGATCTATCTCCTAGACGCCGTAGAGAATTGAGAATTTTCATGTCTTTTAGTTTTCGTAATCATAATTGGAAATTTACGGAAGAAGATCCACATTTTGCAATGAAAACAACAAAAAAAACTCTAGACAATTTCGAAATCAGACCAAGCGTCTTAATACATATGTAAAAAAATTCATTATTGGCCCACCATGGATTAGAAGATTTAGCTTTTATGAATCGCTATTGGTTTGATACGAATAATGGCAGTCGTTTCAGTATGTTAAGGATACAGATGTATCCACAATTCATTTAGAGTTACTTAATAGCCTATTTCTTATATTATATCTCTATCCCATGAAATTCTCGAGCCCAAAGATGGATGCATATGCTATGTTTCATTTTGCTAAATGATATCAATTAAATGGTATATCAATTCTATAAATTGGATATAGCGATAAATAAATCAGCAAAATTATTTTATTTTAGATAGAAGAAATGTTTCTTCTATCTAAAATAAAAGAATGTACCCTTCTATCCAAATCTAATTTGCATTGATAAAATAAATCCAAATTCCAGATTCCAGCAGTAGATGAATAATTGCAAATTTTTGTGTGTACGAGATTAGAATAACTTAAAAATAAATGACATAATTTTTTATTTTTCCTGATCAGAAAAATACATGAAAAAGAAAGGAGGTAGAAAAAAATTTTAAAACAAGGTGATAAAGTTTTTAAAACAACAAGAAAAAAGGGGTAATGCACTGGGGCTCGCCTTGTGTTGCAGGAGGTTCAGGGTCCACTCCGTAGATGTCGAAGTAGAAGTTATTCTCGGCTGGAGGATTTTCAGCTTGGGAGACAACTTCTTCTATCAGTTTCTTCCTCATGTTCTATACATGATAATACATGTACATGAATGCTTATGTGATGTCATGAATATGCAATTACACAATAGAAACATACTAAGTTGTATCTTGAATACAACTTTCCTTCACGGTACAAACTAATCACTAGGGTTTCCTAAGTTGGTATTCTATTAGTGTTAAGTAACTTAACCCTAGGAGGCTAGTTATTGGGTTTGCAACCAAACAATGTCTAAATCATATCAAACTTCACCCAGGGTCTTCAATCATCATACTAAGTTCATCCAAAAAGTTTTAACATTTTTGGAGCTACTAAATTATTTCTAAAATTCTAAAAGGCTTGGTTTGAGCACCTTTAAAGGCTACATAATTCTAGGTTTGGGATAAAAATCTTGGAACCACTTTTATTAAATGCTATGTGATTTTAGAAGTCTAGCAAAATTGGTCTCATGATTTTACCAATTTCTACTATTTCCTAAAAATTTCCTAATCTGCTAGTAAAAAGAAAAAGAGAAATAATGAATAGTGTTGGGCCAATTCTGGCCCAAGTCGGCCCGCGAACAGGAGAACACGCAAGCGCGCCCGCGCCCGCGCTGGTGAACTTGCGTAGAGGGCCCTGGCCTTTTAAATAACTGGAAAGAATCCCTAAGTACTATTCATATGTTTCTCTGACCATTGCACTTAAGCCCCTCTATTTATGTTTCTTCACGACATAGGTCCTCGACGACGACGCGTTTGCCCGCCGGCCACCCCTTGCTGGGACTCGCTTCAAATGGTGATGACCACCGAAACTGAGTATCGGATCATCATCCCCGATCCAAGACGATCCTAGTCCATGTACTAATTGAGCTAATCTTACTCGGAATCCCCCCGTCCACAACAACAGCGAATACCGTGGACAAGCAAAGTTGTTCCCATCGACCTAGCGCGGTAGCGTTCAATCGGTCGAGCTTACAAGCAGCAGGAGACCCTAAGGATACTAGAACACAAACCAAAGTATGAACCGACCTGGAATTCTCTAGCCACGGCGAGGTGTCTCATGGTGGCGTTCCGGCCGATTTGGGATAAATTTGGAATTCACGAGCTATAGTGGATGATCAGGAGTGAGGAGTGGTGTTCTGGCTTCGTAACAAGATAGCAGAGCAGGCAGGGGCATCAATTTATAGAGATCGACCATCGGTGCTATGAATTTGGGCAAGGTTGGGCTTATGGCGGTGAGAGGGTGAGTCACTGGAGTACGGCTACCGTGGCACTAAGTGAGGGTAAAGTCTTGGGGGGTAAGCGACTGTCTCACACGACCTACGGCGAGGTGGTACACGGCTCATGGCGTGGCACAACCGAAGCGAACGGTGGCAATCACGGCGACGGTCGCACAGCCACGTCGCCGGGCAAGTGGGTACGGCGAGGCAGGCTCAATCTAGCACCCCGCTGATCTTTTCACTCCCTCGGTAATATCCTCCCCGAGCCAAGCACGAATCACAGTGGGCGGCGCAAATCCTCGCGCGGAGATCACCGGTGGCGAGATGCACTGCATCTCTGATATTTTACAGTCACTATACCATCGTGATCTTGTTCAGTCATTCTGACAGGGCGATTTGAAGAGCTTCGTTCTCGAATTTTCATGTGACAAACTACTAATCCAACTACATCAAAGTTGTTGCCCAATATACCAGCTTTAATTTTGTTATAGAGATCTTGGTCAAACATCCACTGGATCGAGCACTACTTGGTTCTAAAGTTGATCCAATGCAACTGTGAGTTTGAATTTCAGACTGATACTCGATTGATAGCCCATCTTCAAGTCCATTTTTCTCCAATTTCCATGTAGCTCCAAGGCTTAACCACTTAATCAAATTTAGACTACTACAGTAGATCTACAATTTTGTTGTAGTGACTTATGGCAAAATCTCCATGGATCAGGAGATACAGGGACTCCAAGTTAGCCCAATCACACTGTTTTTTAGAGTTAAGCCATATGGGTGCCTTTGGGACTTTTTGCAATTTACACCAATTTGTTCCACATAACTTGGAAATCTCCAAATGTAAAAGTTACTTAATTTTTGTTACTCTACCACTTTGATATATGCACTTTGGTCCAAAAGTGTATAGAAATTGATCTCATCTCATCGAGCACTTATTAGGGTTTCTGGGTCCTTATTAGGGTTTTGAGTGTTCTAGGGTTTATGTGCCACTGAAACTCTCTAAGTTTAGTCTCTTTTGAACATCTCCACTAACCTTTTAGTTCATACTCAAATTGTTATCTCACCCACCCACATGCTTCTAGCCCTTAGGTAAGTACCCTATCCTAGGGTTAAAGATCAAGTCATGTCATCACATCACAAGCTTGTTTGAGATTTTAGCCTAGTGGATGCACTCTAGGTGTAACATACATAATTAAATGTCAATGCATATGATATCATGCCCAAGTTTTAGTTGGGTGTTACAAGAAAATTCATCAACCAAAAGAAATATGCACTCCAGCATGATGCAACAATCGAAACTTCCCTAGGGTTTTATTCTACTAGACTCACACCTCGATATAAAATAAAATAATTCTTTGCTACTTCATATGAAAAAGAAAAGAGAAGTAAGGAAGAGAGAGTAACACCTAAATTTGGTGGATATTAGGAAAGAAATTTTATACCCCCAAATTCAGGGTGTTACAAATCTAACCCCCTTAACAGAATCTCGCCCTCGAGATTCAAGAAGAGGCTAGCAAGAAAATGAGATTGGTTCATTGGTTTTTCATAGCTTCTTCTAACTCAACTTTAACTCTAGAAACTTTAACTTGCGGACTGGTTGTTTTAACCATCATATACTCGAGGCCAATTGATGCAATTCTTGAGGATTTCTTGGACCTGTGGGTTAGGACCCACACACGCTTCCGCTGCACCACTCTAATCTTGTTGGTTGATGTTGATCGCATTGCCATCATCGGGGTTAGCGGCTAACCCCCTTAACAGGAGCGTTGATATGCACTTGGTGAAGATGCTGCCAACTCTGATCTTGACTGGTTAAGATAGGTTGTAGGATGCCAACCAGACAGGTGCAAGAGGGAAGGTTAAAGACAGAAAAGGTAAGCATAGATGGATTAAACAGAGAAAGGGAGAGCACCTAGCTACCTAACTTTATGGCACTCAGCTAGTAAACTGATGTCATTGCGGACCAAATACCACAACACATCAACGCTCATCACA
Source organism: Zea luxurians (assembly GCA_029449295.1). NCBI lineage: Eukaryota > Viridiplantae > Streptophyta > Magnoliopsida > Poales > Poaceae > Zea > Zea luxurians. The sequence goes on along the minus strand of JAOPSE010000001.1, from coordinate 103,398,719 downwards.
AAGAAGCAAATCAGTCATCACACAAAGACAAACAGCACAAGCATACAACAACAAACATCTCGTTGCTATACATTCCTTTTAATTAAATGGTGGTATTTCTTGAAAAGGCAATAACTACTCTCTAAGGTTATTAAAGGAAAAGGAGAAGAACAAGACGTGCAAGATAGGGGCACGAGCACCATAAAAGATGGAGTTAAAGCAAGCATTGTGGGCGACCAAGAAAAGGATACGACCAAGGGCATAATGGGTAGAACACCACCCTCTAGATGAGATAGAAAAGAGGAGATTTCAAAAAGCAGACCTAAGGTAAGCATCAAGGCAAGATCTAGTGATTTGAAAGGTAAGGGTGATATCAAACAAAAGCTAAGACTTGCAACGTGATAGAGGAAAAGGGAACGACCAAGAGCGGGATGAGTAAGACAACACTCTTAAACTCAAATAGGAGAGGAGGCTTTAAAATGCAGGTACGGGATAAGCACTAAAGTAAAGATCAAGGGATGACAAGGGTTAAGGTGATAACAGACAAACACACAACAAAGGGTGTATTTTAGACAAAACTTGCAGGGTGTCACAGAAGGGGGAGCAGTCAATGATGAAATAGATGAGGCATTATCCTTGAACAAGGATGGAAAAGAGGAGGCTTCAAAGGGTAGGTTCAAGGTAAGCAGGAAGGCAAGGGCATAGATATCACGAGGGTTTTAAAGGTGATAATGTACAAGGATATATGAGAGTAGGGAAATAGGCATAAGAACAAAGGATATAAGTACCATAAAGGATGGAATTAAGACAAGACCTACAAATGGAAAAGGAGAGGGTACGTCCAAGGGCCAGATAAGTAAATTGCCAGTCTCAAATGGAGGTGGAAGAGAGGGGATTTTTAAAGAGCAGGAATAGAGATAAAAGTAAGGTAAGATTGATAGATGACAAGGGAATGGTGATAGCAAATAAAAACACATCAAAGGATGGAATCGGGACAGAACTTGTAAGGCAACAAGGAGTGAAAAGAAATGAAGGGAGAGATATGTAACTCACAGCTCTCAAACTGGGTTGAAATAAAGGGGAGGCTTTTAAAGGATAAGTTCAAGGTAAGAATTTAGGTAGAAGACATAAATATCGCAATGGTCAAAGATGATTGAAAGGGAATTTGGCTTACACCTAGTTCCTAATTAATTTTGGTGGTTGAATTGCCCAACACAAATAATTGGACTAACTAGTTTGCTCTAGTGTATAAGTTATACAGGTGCAAAAGGTTCACACTTAGCCAATAAAATGACCATGTGTTGAGTTCAACAAAAGGGCAAAGGAGCAACCAAAGGCCCCTCTGGTCTGGCGCACCGGACTGTCCGGTGTACACCGGAAAGTGTCCGGTGCACCAGAGGACTTCAGCTCAAACTCGTCGCCCTCGGGAAATTTCCGGAGCCAGCGCGCTAAAATTCACCGGACTGTCCGGTGTACACCGGACAGTGTCCGGTGCTCATTTGAGACGCGGCTCCGGAACTCGCCAGTCTCGGGAATTCGCGAAGACTGCTCCGCTATAATTCACCGGACATGTCCGGTGTACACCGGACTGTCCGGTGCAACCTCGGGGCAACGGCTACTTCGCGCCAACGGTCACCTGCAGGCGCATTTAATGCGCGCCAGAAGCGCGCAGTTGTCAGGCACGCGGGAGCAGGCACACCGGACATCAAACAGTACATGTCCGGTGTGCACCGGACATCCAGGCAGGCCCAGAAGTCAGAACTCCAACGGTCAAATTGCAACGGCTTTGGTGACGTGGCTGTCGCACCGGACATGTCCGGTGTGCACCGGACTGTCCGGTGCGCCATCGAACAGACAGCCTCACCAAACGGCTAGTTTGGTGGTTGGGGCTATAAATACCCCCAACCACCCCACATTCAAGGCATCCAAGTTTTCCACTTCTCAACCACTTACAAGAGCTAGGCATTCAATTCTAGACACACCAAAGAGATCAAATCCTCTCCAATTCCACTCAAGCCTTTAGTGACTAGCGAGAGAGATTTGCCGTGTTCTTTTGAGCTCTTGCGCTTGGATCGCTTTCTTTCTTTCTCACTTGTTCTTGTGATCAAAACTCAATTGTAACCAAGGCAAGAGGCACCAATTGTGTGGTGGCCCTTGCGGGGAAGTTTTGTTCCCGTTTGATTGAGAAGAAGAAAAGCTCACTCGGTCCGAGGGACCGTTTGAGAGAGGGAAGGGTTGAAAGAGACCCGGCCTTTGTGGCCTCCTCAACGGGGAGTAGGTTTGAGAGAACCGAACCTCGGTAAAACAAATCCGCGTGTCTCACTTTATTATTCGCTTGCGATTTGTTTTGCGCCCTCTCTCGCGGACTCTATTATATTACTAACGCTAACCCGTCTTGTAGTTGTGATTATTTTGAGATTTTCAGTTTCGCCCTATTCACCCCCCCTCCAGGCGACTTTCAATTGGTATCAGAGCCCGGTGCTTCATTAGAGCCTAACTGCTCGAAGTGATGTCGGGAGATCACACCAAGAGGGAGATGGAGACCGGCGACAAGCCCACTACAAGCCAAGGGAGCACTTCATCGGAAGAGTCCCGCACCAAGAGGAGGGAGAAGAAGAAGGACTCCTCCAAACGGAAGGAAAAAAGATCTTCCTCTTCTCACCACAAAGAGAAGAAGGAAAAATCTTCTTCTCACAAGCCGCATCGGAGTGGGGACAAGAAGAAGAGGATGAGGAAGGTGGTCTACTACGAGACCGATTCCTCATCGACATCCACCTCCAACTCCGACGCGGCGTCCGTCACTTCTAAACGCCAAGAGCGTAAGAAGTATAGTAAGATCCCCCTACGCTACCCTCGCATTCCTAAACATACACCTTTACTTTCCGTCCCATTAGGCAAACCACCAACGTTTGATGGTGAAGATTATGCTATGTGGAGTGATTTAATGCGATTTCATCTAACCTCACTCCACAAAAGTATATGGGATGTTGTTGAGTATGGTGTACAGGTACCATCTGTAGGGGATGAAGACTATGATGAGGACGAGGTGGCCCAAATCGAGCACTTCAACTCTCAAGCTACAACCATACTCCTTGCTTCTCTAAATAAGGAGGAATATAACAAGGTGCAAGGGTTGAAGAGCGCGAAGGAGATTTGGGACCTACTCAAAACCGCGCACGAGGGTGATGAACTCACCAAGATCACCAAGCGGGAAACGATCGAGGGGGAGCTCGGTCGCTTCCGTCTTCGCAAAGGGGAGGAGCCTCAAGATATGTACAACCGGCTCAAGACCTTGGTGAACCAAGTGCGCAACCTTGGGAGCAAGAAGTGGGACGACCACGAGGTGGTTAAGGTTATTCTAAGATCTCTCATTTTCCTTAACCCCACTCAAGTTCAATTAATTCGTGGCAACCCAAGATATACTCAAATGACCCCCGAGGAAGTTATCGGGAATTTTGTGAGCTTTGAATGTATGATCAAGGGCTCAAGGAAGATCAACGAGCTTGATGATCCCTCCACGTCCGAAGCACAACCGGTGGCATTTAAGGCGACGGAGGAGAAGAAGGAGGAGTCTACACCAAGTAGACAACCAATTGACGCCTCCAAGCTCGACAATGAGGAGATGGCTTTAATCATCAAAAGCTTTCGCCAAATCCTCAAGCAACGGAAAGGGAAAGACTACAAATCCCGTTCCAAGAAGGTTTGCTACAAGTGTGGTAAGCCCGGTCACTTTATAGCTAAATGTCCATTATCAAGTGACAGTGACAGGGACAACGACAAGAAGGGCAAGAGAAGAGAAAAGAAGAGGTACCACAAGAAGAGGGGCGGCGATGCCCACGTGTGCCGCGAGTGGGACTCCGACGAGAGCTCCACCGAGTCCTCCTCCGACGAGGACGCCGCCAACATCGCCGTCACCAAGGGCCTCCTCTTCCCAAACGTCGGCCACAAGTGCCTCATGGCAAAGGACGGCAAAAGGAAGAAGGTTAAATCTAACTCCTCCACTAAATATGAATCTTCTAGTGATGATAATGCTAGTGGTGAGGAAGATAATTTGCGTATCCTTTTTGCCAACCTTAACATGGAACAAAAAGAAAAATTAAATGAGCTAATTAGTGCCATCCATGAAAAGGACGATCTCTTGGACTCCCAAGAAGACTTCCTAATCAAGGAAAATAAGAAACATGTTAAGGTTAAAAATGCTTATGCTCTAGAGGTAGAAAAATGCAACAAATTATCTAGTGAGCTAAGCACTTGCCATGACACTATTGCCAACCTTAGAAATGAAAATGCTAATTTAATTGCTAAGGTTGATTCTCATGTTTGTATTGATTCAACTTCCTATCCTAGAAATGATAATGTTGATTTGCTTGCTAGGATTGATGAGTTGAATGTTTCTATTGCTAGCCTTAGAAATGAGAATGAGAAATTAATTGCTAAGGCTAAAGAATTAGATGTTTGCAATGTTACAATTTCCGACCTTAGAACTAAGAATGATATGTTGCATGCTAAGGTTGTTGAATTAAAATCTTGCAAACCCTCTACATCTACCATTGAGCACACTTCTATTTGTGTTAGATGTAGAGATATTGATATTAATGCTATTCATGATCACATGTCTTTAATTAAACAACAAAATGATCATATAGCTAAACTAGATGCTAAAATTGCCGAGCATAACTTAGAAAATGAAAAATTTAAATTTGCTAGAAGTATGCTCTATAATGGGAGACGCCCTGGCATTAAGGATGGCATTGGCTTCCAAAGGGGAGACAATGTCAAACTTAATGCCCCTCCAAAGAATCTATCTAACTTTGTTAAGGGCAAGGCTCCCATGCCTCAGGATAACGAAGGTTACATTTTGTACCCTGCCGGCTATCCTGAGAGCAAAATTAGGAGAACTCATTCTAGGAAGTCTCACTCTGGCCCTAACCATGCTTTTATGTATAAGGGTGAGACATCTAGCTCTAGGCAACCAACCCGTGCCAAGTTGCCTAGAAAGAAAACTCCTAATGCATCAAATGATCATGCTATTTCATTCAAAACTTTTGATGCATCATATGTTTTGACTAACAAATCCGGCAAGGTAGTTGCCAAGATTGTTGGGGGCAAACACAAGGGCTCCAAAACTTGTGTTTGGGTACCCAAAGTTCTTGTTTCTAATGCTAAAGGACCCAAAACCGTTTGGGTACCTAAAGTCAAGAACTAAAATTGTTTTGCAGGTTTATGCATCCGGGGGTTCAAGTTGGATACTCGACAGCGGGTGCACAAACCACATGACAGGGGAGAAAAATATGTTCTCCTCATATGAGAAAAACCAAGATCCCCAACGAGCTATCACATTCGGGGATGGAAATCAAGGTTTGGTCAAAGGTTTGGGTAAAATTGCTATATCACCTGACCATACTATTTCCAATGTTTTTCTTGTAGATTCTTTAGATTACAATTTGCTTTCCGTATCCCAATTATGTCAAATGGGCTACAACTGTCTATTTACCGATATAGGTGTTACTGTCTTTAGAAGAAGTGATGATTCAATAGCATTCAAGGGAGTGTTAGAGGGTCAGCTATACTTGGTAGATTTTGATAGAGCTGAACTCGACACTTGCTTGGTTGCTAAGACTAACTTGGGTTGGCTCTGGCACCGCCGACTAGCCCATGTTGGAATGAAGAATCTTCGCAAGCTTCTAAAGGGAGAACACATTTTAGGACTAACCAATGTTCATTTTGAGAAAGACAGGATTTGTAGCGCATGCCAAGCCGGGAAGCAAGTTGGCACTCATCATCCACACAAGAACATCATGACTAGTGACAGGCCACTGGAGCTCCTACACATGGACCTATTCGGCCCGATCGCTTACATAAGCATCGGCGGGAGTAAGTACTGTCTAGTTATTGTGGATGATTATTCTCGCTTCACTTGGGTGTTCTTCTTGCAGGACAAATCTCATACCCAAGAGACCTTAAAGGGATTCTTGAGACGGGCTCAAAATGAGTTCGGCTTAAGGATCAAGAAAATTAGAAGCGACAATGGGATGGAGTTCAAGAATTCTCAAATTGAAGGCTTCCTTGAGGAGGAGGGCATTAAGCATGAGTTCTCTTCTCCCTACACTCCACAACAAAATGGTGTAGTGGAGAGGAAGAATCGAACTCTATTGGACATGGCAAGAACCATGCTTGATGAGTACAAGACACCGGATCGGTTTTGGGCCGAAGCGGTCAACACCGCTTGCTACGCCATCAACCGGTTATATCTTCACCGAATCCTCAAGAAGACATCCTATGAACTCCTAACCGGTAAAAAGCCAAATATTTCATATTTTAGAGTTTTTGGCAGCAAATGTTTTATTCTTGTCAAAAGAGGTAGAAAATCTAAATTTGCTCCTAAAACTGTAGAAGGCTTTTTACTAGGATATGACTCAAACACAAGGGCATATAGAGTCTTTAACAAGTCCTCAGGACTTGTTGAAGTTTCTTGTGACGTTGTGTTTGATGAGACTAACGGCTCTCAAGTAGAGCAAGTTGATCTTGATGAGATAGGTATTGAAGAGGCTCCGTGCATCGCGCTAAGGAACATGTCCGTTGGGGATGTGTGTCCTAAGGAATCCGAAGAGCCTCCACATGCACAAGATCAACCATCCTCCTCCATGCAAGCATCTCCACCAACTCAAATTGAGGATGAGGCTCAAGATGTTGAACAAGAAGATCAAGAAGATGAGCCACCTCAAAATGACGGCAACAATCAAGGGGGAGATGCAAATGATGAAGACAAGGAGGATGAACAACCAAGGCCGCCACACCCAAGAGTCCACCAAGCAATACAACGAGATCACCCCGTCGACACCATCCTCGGCGACATTCATAAGGGGGTAACTACTCGATCTCGTGTTGCACATTTTTGTGAACATTACTCTTTTGTTTCCTCTATTGAGCCACACAGGGTAGAGGAAGCACTTCAAGATTCGGATTGGGTGATGGCGATGCAAGAGGAGCTCAACAATTTCACAAGGAATGAGGTATGGCATTTAGTTCCACGTCCTAATCAAAATGTTGTAGGAACCAAGTGGGTCTTCCACAACAAGCAAGACGAGCATGGTGTGGTGACAAGGAACAAAGCTCGACTCGTGGCCAAGGGGTATTCACAAGTCGAAGGTTTGGATTTTGGTGAAACCTATGCACCCGTATCTAGGCTTGAGTCAATTCGCATATTATTAGCCTATGCTACTTACCATGGCTTCAAGCTTTATCAAATGGACGTGAAGAGTGCCTTCCTCAATGGACCAATCAAGGAAGAGGTCTATGTTGAGCAACCTCCCGGCTTTGAAGACAGTGAGTACCCTAACCATGTTTATAGGCTCTCTAAGGCGCTTTATGGGCTCAAGCAAGCCCCAAGAGCATGGTATGAATGCCTTAGAGATTTCCTTATTGCTAATGGCTTCAAAGTCGGCAAGGCCGATCCTACTTTATTCACTAAAACTCTTGACAATGATTTGTTCGTATGCCAAATTTATGTTGATGATATTATATTTGGGTCTACTAACGAATCTACATGTGAAGAATTTAGTAGGATCATGACACAAAAATTCGAGATGTCTATGATGGGGGAGTTAAAGTATTTTCTAGGATTCCAAGTCAAGCAACTCCAAGAGGGCACCTTCATTAGCCAAACAAAGAATACTCAAGATATTCTAAGCAAGTTTGGAATGAAGGATGCCAAGCCCATCAAGACACCCATGGGAACAAATGGGCATCTCGACCTCGACACGGGAGGTAAGTCCGTGGATCAAAAGGTATACCGGTCGATGATTGGTTCATTGCTTTATTTATGTGCATCTCGACCGGACATTATGCTTTCCGTATGCATGTGTGCAAGATTCCAAGCCGACCCTAAGGAATCACACCTTAAGGCCGTAAAACGAATCTTGAGATATTTGGCTTATACTCCTAAGTTTGGGCTTTGGTACCCTCGGGGATCTACTTTTGATTTGATTGGTTATTCGGATGCCGATTGGGCGGGGTGTAAGATTAATAGGAAGAGCACATCGGGGACTTGCCAGTTCTTGGGAAGATCCTTGGTGTCATGGGCTTCAAAGAAGCAAAATTTGGTCGCTCTTTCTACTGCTGAAGCCGAGTATATTGCCGCAGGCCATTGTTGCGCGCAATTGCTTTGGATGAGGCAAACCCTGCGGGACTACGGTTACAAATTAACCAAAGTTCCTCTTCTATGTGATAATGAGAGTGCAATCCGCATGGCGGATAATCCCGTTGAGCATAGCCGCACTAAACACATAGCCATTCGGTATCATTTTCTTCGGGATCACCAACAAAAGGGGGATATCGAGATTTCATACATTAACACTAAAGATCAATTAGCCGATATCTTTACCAAGCCACTTGATGAACAATCTTTTACCAGACTTAGGCATGAGCTTAATATTCTTGATTCTAGGAATTTCTTTTGCTAAACTTGCACACATAGCTCATAAATATACCTTTGATCATGTCTCTTTTATATATGCTATGACTAATGTGTTTTCAAGTGTATTTCAAACCAAGTCATAGGTATATTGAAAGGGAATTGGAGTCTTCGGCGAAGACAAAGGCTTCCACTCCACTCTACTACTCATTCTTCGCCGTCGCTCCGCATCACTCTCCAACGTTGGTATAATCTTCACTCATTTATTTTATGACCAAAGGAGGAGAAAGTACTTCTAAGGGCTTATATCTCACTCAAAGTATCCGTTTTTGGCGATTTATGCCAAAGGGGGAGAAAGTATGAGCCCAAAGCAAAAAGGACCGCACCACCACCCTAATTTTAAAATTGATGTTTTTCAATTGGTAAATTTCAAAATTGGTATCTCTTTGTGTTCTAAAGGGGGAGCAAGTAGTATTTTCAAAATTGATGTCTTAAAACCCTCTTGAACACTAAGAGGAGACTTTATTTGAGGGGGAGTTTTGTTTAGTCAAAGGAAAAAGCATTTGGAACAAAGGAAGAAAATTTCAAAACTTGAAAATGCTTTGCAAAATCTTATTCATTTACCTTTGACTATCTTGCAAAAGGACTTTGAAAAGAATTTACAAAAGAGTTTGCAAAAACAAAACTTGTGGTGCAAATATGGTCCAATATGTCAAAAACAAAGAAAACAATCCATGCGCATCATGTAAGTATTTATATTGGCTCAATTCCAAGCAACCTTTACACTTACATTATGCAAACTAGTTCAATTATGCACTTCTATATTTGCTTTGGTTTGTGTTGGCATCAATCACCAAAAAGGGGGAGATTGAAAGGGAATTAGGCTTACACCTAGTTCCTAATTAATTTTGGTGGTTGAATTGCCCAACACAAATAATTGGACTAACTAGTTTGCTCTAGTGTATAAGTTATACAGGTGCAAAAGGTTCACACTTAGCCAATAAAATGACCATGTGTTGAGTTCAACAAAAGGGCAAAGGAGCAACCAAAGGCCCCTCTGGTCTGGCGCACCGGACTGTCCGGTGTACACCGGACAGTGTCCGGTGCACCAGAGGACTTCAGCTCAAACTCGTCGCCCTCGGGAAATTTCCGGAGCCAGCGCGCTAAAATTCACCGGACTGTCCGGTGTACACCGGACAGTGTCCGGTGCTCATTTGAGACGCGGCTCCGGAACTCGCCAGTCTCGGGAATTCGCGAAGACTGCTCCGCTATAATTCACCGGACATGTCCGGTGTACACCGGACTGTCCGGTGCAACCTCGGGGCAACGGCTACTTCGCGCCAACGGTCACCTGGAGGCGCATTTAATGCGCGCCAGAAGCGCGCAGTTGTCAGGCACGCGGGAGCAGGCACACCGGACATCAAACAGTACATGTCCGGTGTGCACCGGACATCCAGGCAGGCCCAGAAGTCAGAACTCCAACGGTCAAATTGCAACGGCTTTGGTGACGTGGCTGTCGCACCGGACATGTCCAGTGTGCACCGGACTGTCCGGTGCGCCATCGAACAGACAGCCTCACCAAACGGCTAGTTTGGTGGTTGGGGCTATAAATACCCCCAACCACCCCACATTCAAGGCATCCAAGTTTTCCACTTCTCAACCACTTACAAGAGCTAGGCATTCAATTCTAGACACACCAAAGAGATCAAATCCTCTCCAATTCCACTCAAGCCTTTAGTGACTAGCGAGAGAGATTTGCCGTGTTCTTTTGAGCTCTTGCGCTTGGATCGCTTTCTTTCTTTCTCACTTGTTCTTGTGATCAAAACTCAATTGTAACCAAGGCAAGAGGCACCAATTGTGTGGTGGCCCTTGCGGGGAAGTTTTGTTCCCGTTTGATTGAGAAGAAGAAAAGCTCACTCGGTCCGAGGGACCGTTTGAGAGAGGGAAGGGTTGAAAGAGACCCGGCCTTTGTGGCCTCCTCAACGGGGAGTAGGTTTGAGAGAACCGAACCTCGGTAAAACAAATCCGCGTGTCTCACTTTATTATTCGCTTGCGATTTGTTTTGCGCCCTCTCTCGCGGACTCTATTATATTACTAACGCTAACCCGTCTTGTAGTTGTGATTATTTTGAGATTTTCAGTTTCGCCCTATTCACCCCCCTCTAGGCGACTTTCAATGATAACTGACAAGGGTAAAAGATGAAGGCATTGAAGACCCAGTGGTATGAGTACAACAAACAATGGAGTTAAGTTAAGACTCAAAACTAGCATAGATGAGGTTCCGACCAAGGGCGGGATAAGTAAAACACTTCTCTCAAATCTAGATGGAAGAGGGGTTTTAACTGGCAGACATACGACAAGCATTAAGGTAGGATCACAAGGGTAAAGGCGATAGCGAACAAAACACATTAAACGACGGAGTTGAAAGTCCGCAAGCAGCAAAGAATAGGACACATCCAAAGGAAAATGGGTAAAATACAACTCTCAAATTGAGATGGAAGAGAGAAGATTTTAGAGGGTAGGTATAAAATAAGCAGAAAGGGGAGATGTAGAGATGACAAAGGTAGAGATGATATCAATAAAAAGCATAACAACATATAGAATTAAGGTAAGGCTCGTGAAATAGCAAAGTAGAGGAAACAATTAAGGGTAAGATAGGTAAGGTTCCAACAAAATGGTTGAAGTAACAGAAATTATTGCCGAGAGAAGTTATAAGGAAACGATGAGATCATCAAGGATGTGCGAAATAGAATAGTCGCTCATGGATCATCAAGAAATAAGGGTGATCAAAAGCATGTTAACCCAAATGTCTTAAACAGACATTGGGATATCAATGTAAGCATATATAAAATAAGAGTATGCAAGATTTCAATGGTACGAGCGTACCAAGACCAAGAGAATAGAAAAAGCCAAAAGATGGCGGTTTCACAATGGAATAGGAAGGGGTCACAAAAGACAAGAAGTTCATGGACATATAAACTGAAATGTTTAAGTAGGCAGTAGAAATTCATATGTAAGTATTTGAAACAAGAGTATTGAAGAGTCTAGGAGCACGAGCATGTCAATACCCAGTGAATAGAGATGGTCAAATGGTAGCAATTTAATAATGGAAGAGGAAAGAATCGCAAAAGACTAAAGGCTATGGTCAGGGGTCATCTACAAAGATGTCAAAAGCACAAGAGTGAGATCAGATCGAATAGACTGAATAGGTGAAGCATAGACAATATTAGAATAAAATACATTTGGCAAGGTGATATATAGAAGCATAACATAGAATTAGCCGATGTGGCTAATATTTTGAAGTGGCAACAAGGATGAGTTGAAGCAATAGTCAATAAGTCCTTAAAACGGCCAATGCTACTCTAGAATAGCGGTCCTACACTCAGCAAGGCTTTGATACCACTTAAGTCACACCTGGTTTCGGAAGGTAAACCGAATGCGAACCATGTACGTGCCAGGATCAGAAATTCACGTACACAACGATTACATAAATGACTCATCATAGCACAATGCTTCGAATAATAATAAAGAGTAAGTAATAATATTAAAGACTAGAGTCATATACATAATATAAATCAAAATGCACATAGTGGAAACGTAGCCATCGTAAATAAACCCACCACAGGCAGATGTCTAGGGGAGGTCGCTAGCCTAATCCTCAAACTCATCGAAGTCCTAGAACTCCTGGAGATCCGCCTCAACATTTTCTTCTTCTTCTTTACCTGAGCATAGGTTACACGAAAGGCAACCTAGTGCTTTGTGAAAGCAAGGGTGAGTACACATCAACGTACTCAGCAAATGTCTCATTTGGCTGAGGTGGACTAGCTTTATGTGGGGTTATGATCAAAGCAGATATTTTTAGTTCGTCAAGTATTTATTATTAGTAGAAGCCAAGTTTTAGCAATAACTAACCCATGAACCATTTCCTCATCGAGAAAGCATCATTATCATCATCGAACCAAAACCATCAATAGAACTATTATATCTTAGATCATCTACATCTCTAATCAAAGAGGATCCCAAGGCCGCTCTTAACCGTGAGCACGACTGATATATCAGTTTAATTACACTCTGCAGATGTTGCACACTTTACCCATGAGCAGTGATTCCCTTTCTGTCCGAAGAGCACTATTCCCCATTGATAACTTCCTAGGTGATCTGGCAGGGTATCACTACGTGGCTATTCCCTAGGGTCCTCACTATGCGGATGTTGGAAATGGGCACTGCATAAAGTCCATCTGATGTCCCAAAACCTATACCTCCGCCCTCAGGAAAAAGTCATGGGACGATGCCCGTACCTAGATCCCTGAGCGAGAATATAGGAGCCATAACAAATGCGACCACTGCATAGATACCATCTGACGTACCAAAACCTATGCCTCCACCCTTAGGAAAAAGCCGTGGAACGATGCTCGTACCTAGATCCCTGAGCGAGAATATAAGAGCCACAACAGATGCCTCTGTCCCCAATGACCAAAACCAACACCCAACATAAGACTTCCCTAATTACTTGGCCAAGGGCGTCCCAAACCACCCTCATGGTTGCACTGTTTTCCCAGGTGGTCTCTCAACGAACAGGTCCTTATAGAGAGGTACTCAGGAAATAGCCTGAGTCCCCTAAAGTATCACAAGTTCATCATCATAATCAAGATAACATCAATGTATCAAAAATGTTCTAATCATGTTCATTGATTAAAGTAATGCAGTAGCATGAAGCTAACCATAGTAACCCAAAAGGTAATCAAGAACATGGTAAATAGAAAGCTAGTCAATCCTTAGGTTGATCATGGTATGCGGGACAGTGAATTATAAAGTAAATAGAACATAATGGGTCAAAGGACACTTGCCTTCACCAAAACGATGCTCAGGGTCTTCAACTTTGTAGAACTCGAAGAGCCTGGTCACTTGCTCGCCAAGGCTTAATCGTCGATTCCTCAAAGCACGAAAATGGATCGCAATCTATTCGCGACGCGCGGTGAATACGAACAGGCATAAACAAACAAACATATACATGCATAAGAACATTACACCATACAAAGGAAAACATGATAAAAACATGTAATATAAAATAGAGATCGCTTCTACGGACACGCGAGGAAAAGATCCGCGATAGTCGGAGCTACGGTCTAGAAGTTAGCGTGTTTACGCCAAACAAGAATAACTATAACCTATAATTCGACATTATCAAATATAAATAATATCTAATATTTAGTTTTAATTAACCTGCTACACTAACATTTTTCAGTTAAATAAGTAATTTAACTAAAATGAAAGATTCTAAGCGAGACGAATTTATGATGCGTGAAACAGCACGACAGCGTGTGGAACGATGTGCGGACATGTGCGACATAGCACGCGAACAACGCACGAAACAGTGTGCGCGACCAGCGAGAACGACGCGCGAAGCATCACACCACCGCATGCGGAACAACGTGCGCGATAGATGATAAAATATTAAATAGAGGATGTGTTTATACTAAGCAAGTATTAGTTCGAAAATATTCGAGTAGACGTAATCATATTAATAGGTATTTATAAAGTGCAACTAAAACTATAAATTAGTTCAATTAGATAGCTACTTTAATAACTGTCAGATAAATGGATAACCAATTAATTAATATTAGAATGTGCATGATGATAAAGTAATGTTATCTAATACGTCGTTAATATAGCTTTACGAAGCTAACGTAAGAGAAATAAGTCGAAACGGATTTGCTACACAAATATATTGGATATTTAATGGTTCGCGGAATTTAAACGATGTGGCACGCGTCAGCGCGCGAGAACCGCACGTGAATAGCAACAACGATACATGCGGATAGCACGAGCGGTACGCGCGACAACTCGCAAGCAGTGCGCATGCCACTGTGCAAGACGCAAACTCGCAAACACTACAGCGAGGCGACGACGTGCACGAACAACACGTGAGGATCAATAACAGATGTCGTGTTTATTATGAACGAGTATCAATTCAAGACATGTGTGTTGACATTAACTACATTACTCTGTATTTATAAAGACGCAAATAAAGCTATAAAATTACTTTTATTTAAATTAATATTCTAATAAATATCAGATGAACAATTAATTAACTAATTAATTAAAACTTGCGTCATGACAAAATAATGTTACTAATATGAAATTGACACTGCTACAGGGTTGACGCGACCGAAACGAGTTTATGACGCATGAGACTCACAACATTTAAACATATAATGAATTTATAAACAACGTGACACACGAGTACTGCTAAATTATGTTGTATTCATACTAACTACGTCTTAAACACGACATTTAAGTTGGCGTCCACACATTAACAGGTATTCACAAACGCATAATTAAAATTATAGGTTTGGTTCGATCCAACTGTAATTTTAAACAACCGACAGTGTGGAGAAACGATTTTTATTAAATCGCGCGAAAAACGATTCACGCGAAGGAGTGGCTTCATCGGGCAACGCCGACCGGGAGCAGAGTTTGGCAGCTCACTAGAGCGGTGCGCGGCCAAGCTATGGAGGCCGGGCAGGACCACGGCGCCAGCAGCAGTGCGCCTGGGAAGGCGCGGTGGCTCGCTGGTGGCCGGACTGGGTCAACAAAGGTGCGGCTAGCCAGGTCGACTGACGGTGCGCACGCAGGAGGGCTCGACAAGCCATGGTTGCGCCAGCCATGAGGCAGCTCAGGCTAGAAGCCAGCACGACGGTTTGCCTGCGGCGCAACGTAGGGTGAGCTCGCTAGGACGAGGTGGGGGGATGCCATGGAGCTTACTTGCACGGTGGCGATGAGCAGACGTCAGTCTGGTGGCGCGATGAGTAGCTCCAGGGAGGCGAGGGTGATTTCCAGCTTCCTACACGACGGCGAGCGCTGCGACGGCACCAGGCGGACTGGGCAGCTTGGTAGGGGTCATCAATGGGGAAGAAGGACAGGGAGGAGGGGGCGTAGACGCCTAGGGAAGGGAGGGGTTCCCTTTTTCTACATAAATCGTGACGGTTTTTACCTCCCACATCGCAGCCAGGGGAAGCAGGAGGAAATGAAAGCAGCAGTTGAGGACGATGGCTAGTGCGGCGGGTCATGCTGCGCAGGCTAGCGCCTCCACTCGCATGGGCTGGCTGCTGGGTTGTGCTGCCAGGGGCAGCGCCTTGACTGCTGCGGCCTAGGCGTGAACGCCACGCGCGGGGTGGCTAGGGGCGTGCTGGGCCAGCCAGGCGCGCGGGATGGCGAGAGCGTGGGCTACCAGCGCGCTGGGCCACGCGGTCGAGATGGGCCAGGGCAGGGATTGCATGGGGGGAGAGGCTAGGCCAAGGGGTAGGCGCGGGAGTGGGCCAGGGAGGGTGGGCCATGCGCGCAGACCACCAGGGAAGGGCGCTGGGCTGCGCTCGTGCCAGCCCAGGAGAGCAGGCCGGCTTGGGGAGGCTAGGGTGGGCTTTTCCCTATCTCTCTTTCTTTAATTCCAAGCTCGAGCACAAACTCACAACTGAGAAGGATTCACAACAAGCAAATTCAATCAAAAGAAATATGCACTCTAGCATGATGCAACCATCGAAACTTCCCTAGGGTTTTATCCTACTAGGCTCACACCTCGATATAAAATAAAATAATTCTTCACTACTTCATATGAAAAAGAAAAGAGAAGTAAGAAAGAGAGAGAGTAACATCTGAATTTGGTGGTGTTGGGGACTTGTTCTCAAATGCTAAGAGTTAAGAACAAGGCAACATAAAAAGTGTTAAACACTAAGGTCCTTCGTCCTTCGAAACATTATGCCCCTTCGGGAAATAATGATTTTAGGACGAAGGTCATAAGAGACATACCTTCGTAAATATAATAAGTAATGCTGAAGGATTCATATAAAGCGTGAAACATAAACATCAACATAGAATCATTT
Organism: Zea luxurians; assembly: GCA_029449295.1. Classification (NCBI taxonomy): domain Eukaryota; kingdom Viridiplantae; phylum Streptophyta; class Magnoliopsida; order Poales; family Poaceae; genus Zea; species Zea luxurians. Next base: position 103,382,448 of record JAOPSE010000001.1, on the reverse strand, counting down.
CTATTTTATTAACATGTAGAAATAGAAATGATTTCAAATTACAAATGTACCTTCGGTCCTGAGAGAAGGTAAAAAGTACAAGCGTGACGCAAAAGCCAATGCCAAGTCAGCGTGAACAGTACGGGAGTACTGTTCATCTATTTATAGACGCGGGACGCAGCCCACGTAAAATTACATCCATGTCCATTACATTTGTTAATGACTTATGGAAATCTGTCGAGGCCCACGTAGTCTTTTCATCTTTAAGTCGGTTCCCCTTTCCGCTATCGTGACGAAGCTTCCTTGCACACAGCTTCGGCAGCGCACCTTCGTAGAGCTTGGTAATCAGCTCGCCCTTCGTCTGGCTCAAGCTTCGTCCTGACCGTGCTTTATAATTCTGAGACCGAAGATACCTGTTCACATAATCCACTTGGAAAACATTGTCAAATCATGTTTTTGAGGACCTTCGGAGGACGAAGGCCCCCAACAGTAGCCCCTCGCAATATTAATTTGTTAATAATAAATTCAGATTGCGATATGGACGAAGGCCTTGAGCCGAAGGTCCGAAAAAACACCTTCCCTTTGCTAGAATAGCAACATTCACTGACAAGCGGGGCCTTTCAATTTTTAACGCCCTGGGCGTATAAATAAGATCGCACCGCAAACTCATTTGGTACGCACACTTGCCTTCTGCTTCGGCCCACTAAAATTTTTAGCTCTTGTGCACTAAGATTTGCTGGTCTTTTTGATTTTGGAGCTTCGGCCTCGGGAACAATTTTTTAGCGTTTCCGAAGATGTCTGAAGGCAAGAAGATCCCTGCTGAGACGAAGCTGAGTCTCGAGGAGGAGAAAAATCTGGGGTTCCTGATAGCGATGGCAGAGACCAATACAGAGAAAATCACCAAGGAGATTCTCGAAGGTTTGTCCGAAGATACTGGTGACAGCGACAGCTATGATGTAGAGAGTGGTGGGGAAGAGGCCGAAGATCGTCCATGGCGACCAAGTCACACGGTTTTCGGGAAAACCACTATCAAGCAGAGCCATATTGATAATATGAGGGGGAGGTATTTTCGAGATGTATCTATTGTGAGAGCTGACACTGGAGAAAAGACTTCTCCCACTCCCGAAGAAGATGAAGTTGTAATCTTCCGAAGCTTTCTCAAGGCTGGGCTTCGATTCCCCCTGAGCAACTTTGTTGTTGAGGTACTGAAAACATTCCAAGTCTACCTTCATCAACTTACTCCCGAAGCTATCATAAGAATGGGGATTTTTGTCTGGGCTGTGAGAAGCCAAGGTTTGGAGCCAAATGCTAAAAGCTTCTGCAATATTCACGAATTGTTATATGAAACGAAGCCCTGGGGAAAAGAACAATATCACAACAATTTTGGGTGCTATAGCTTCGGTGCCCGCTCCGGGTCGAGCTGCCCTGTGCCGACCTTTCGGAAGAGATGGCCCGGAGCCTGGATGACAGAGTGGTTTTATGTGAAGAATAACTTAACAGCGCAAGAAAATGTTAAAAGTATTATTATGTGCCCCATCTGGCAACGCTTCGGACTACGAAGGCCGAAGGTTGAAATGGACGAAGCAGCCGAGGAGTGCCAAAGAGCCTTCGGCGTAGTCTGCTCCTTCATTGGAACAAGGGACTTGGTGCAAGAGCACATTGCCTTCAGGATATGGCCACTTGGAGAAAAGTGGGAAATGCCGAAGGAAATCATTAAAGAGTCCGACGAAGGCGGACTAGTTAGACTAAAATACACATTCAAGTATGCAGATAAATTTGTTGAACCTGATGATGACTGGTTGAAAAGTATTGAGACATTAAGTGACGAACTGCTTGGCACATATTCGAAGGCTGAGAACACTGCATTATCAGCAGCCTTCGGAGGCCGAAAGAAGAAAAGGCTCAACCGTGTGTTTGACGCGGTCGGGTTTATGTACCCTGACTATCACTATCCGGTATTGGGTCGCAAAAGGAAAAATTCTTCTCCTGCGATAGAAGCTACCACGAGTGCTCCTAGTGAGCCAGCGCCTCAAAGAAAAAAGATGAAGGTGCTCACCCATCGGACACGCTTTATTGAGCCGGCCACAGTGCCAGAATTCATTGGTGAAGTCTCTTTGGCTTCTGAAGCTACCGAACCAGCTTCAGTGCCGAAGATGGAAGAAAAGATTGAAGCGCCTTCAGCGGAAAAATCAGAGAAACCGAAGGTTGACGAGCCAAAAATGTCTGAAATCTTAAGTCCTTCGGTAAGTGTCGAAGCAATAAAAAACCAAAAGGGGCCATCGGTGACCCCAAAAAGGAAAAGAATGGTAAACGTACTAGATGTCTTGGAGACAATCAAGTCTTCAAGCACAACTCCAAAAAAGAGTGTTGAAGTTGCTGAAGCTTCTACTGAAGCTTCGATGCAACAAGCTGAAGCTGAAGCTGGGCCTTCAGAGCCCTACAAGGAGCAACCTTTGGAAACTGAAGCAATAAAAATATCAGAACCAGTTGTAGTTGAAGAAATTGACACTGCCATCCCCGAAGCTCCTGCCAGCATATGCGATTACATTATACGACACGCTTCGGGGAAGAAACTATCTGCAGAGGAAACTTATGAAGCCAACCATTATGCGAAAGAGCTAAAATATCCGAAGGGGGCAGTAATATTCAATGGGACAAACGAAGATGACTTCCTATACTGCCTACCTGATAATAAAGAACTATCTGTCTGCCGAGAGATGGCCAGGAGTATAGGCTTCCCGAAGCTCGAAGCTGGGTTATGCGCTATGACGAAGGAAGATCTTGCGGATAGTCTTGCATATAATAGCCTGAAGGTTTGGGAATTAGACTTTTTGAAAAAAAAAATTTTCAATACGTAATTCATTCCTTTATTCTTATATAGACTCTCTTTTTTTTATAGGGTTTAATCCTGAGCAACGCATTGAGAGCACAAAAGAGTGCCGAAGATGAGAGTTATGAGATTGCGTTCAACAATCTACGATCAGAAGTTATAAAGCTGAGGAACGAAGCTCTAGAAAAAGACAAAATTCTGGTTACTCTAGTAGACAAGATAAAAAAGGACGAAGCTGCTGCAAAGATTCAGGCCGAAGCTCAGAAACACGAGATCAAAGATCTTCAGAAACAACTAGCCCGGGCGAAAGAAGAACGTGTGCTTGAGGAAACAAAACGAGAACTTAGTGACCATATGGTGGATAAGTTGGAGTTAAGGGTTAAGGAGCTTCGTGCCTCTCAAGGAAAATGCTATGTTAAATCTGTAGAATGCGTGAATAAAATTAAAAACAGCTTCGCCAGCGTGGGCGCCTTTTCCAGCGAAGAGAATTTCTCTCGAGGTAATCCCGAAGGTCCACTGGAATGGATTAGTCACGAAGCAGAGGCCTTCGAGGAGATCCTGAGCAGTCGTGGTGACATCTGCGCTTTTTCGGGCGCCAGAGGAATTGCTTCTGTCTTAGAGAAGAAAGGTTGCGGGCATGTAAAATTTTTAGCTCAGTCCGAAGCTGCCTTATCTTCCGAAGACATCAAGGACCCCTCGGCCGAAGCAAGCGTTGTTGGTGGCAAATTTTTTACTGATATCTGGAACGACGGCGGCCGAGGAATGGCGCAAGAAATCATTCAAAGTAGCGAAAAAGGCATCCATGATGCTAGGAAAGTGGCAGAAGCTGCCGAAAAAAGTACAGAGCTCGAAAGGCAATTAGGTATTAATTAGTCGCTCTTATTGTGTTGTAATTTTTGTTTCAAACTTTGCTCACGGTTTGTAATAGTAATGAAGAAATATTCTTTTGCCTCAGAAGCTGCTGAATCGACTGCCGACCCGCACACAAAAGGTGATGATGAAATTAAACAAATGGCCGAAGCTATCATGGACAAAGTTGTTGATCAGCTTCTAAATGAAGCCGCCGAAGCAGTATTAAGAGAAGACTAGATGCTATTTAGAAAAAACATTTGAATTGTGATCTATGTAACATTTTGTACATTTGAATGTAATATACAAGTTTCTTTTCATTATTCAATTCTTTACGATGCATGAAACTCTACATACATACCATTTTTGAGCCTTCGGCGAAAAAACACCTTCCCTTCTTTTCATGCTTCGTGAAGAAAGTATTCTCCGTTAAAACTGTTCTGATAAGTCACATCCATGCTTCGTGAAAGCATTCTCCGAAGCTATACAATTTCGATATTGCTCTGACGAAACTTGTCCATGCTTCGTAAAAATATTCTCCGAAGCTGTATTCCGAATTTATACAATTTCGATATTGCTTTCTCAAAGCATTCTTCCGAAGGTCAATACTGTGTACCCTTCTCTTGCGAAATGCAATATGATGTATGATGCTTATGCTATGCAAGATGATGTGATGATGTTATGTTATGCAAATGACCTTTGTTCCGAAGATACACACAAAATTTATTCGTAAACTCTGCATTCCCTTAGGAACGTCTTTGGAGCTTCTTCGTCTTTTACTTAGACGATATCAGCGTTGACTTTTCGCTGTAAGCCTCCCTTAGGAGCTTCTTCGTCTTTTACTTAGACGGTATCAGCGTTGACTTTTCGCTGTAAGCCTCCCTTAGGAGCTTCTTCGTCTTTTACTTAGACGGTATCAGCGTTGACTTTTCGCTGTAAGCTCTGCATTCCTTTAGGAACGACTTTTGAGCAGAAAACTTACACTGCGCTCCCTTTGGAACGGCTTTTTGTAACTTCGGCAACTTACTCTGCGTTCCTTAGAACGACTTTCTGTTACTCCGAAGGATTTTTAATAATCCGAAGGTCCTCCTTGTTAACACAAAAACTTCATCAACTTGAGCCTGTGGAGAAAATGGATTTTCCTCGTGGGAAACAGCAAAATTATTACATGGAAACGATCAATGTTTTTGCTACAGAGAGTAGAACTGAATGGAAAAGACTGCTATCAAAGGTAGGATATGTGTCAATAAATGTGCTTCGACTCTGGCACAGTGCTATTGACTGTGCGAGCTTCGGATTGTTCTCTGAAGTCCCTTTGATGTGGAGCATATTGACTCCCTTCCGGCTATTGACCCTGTTGCAATGGAGGTGGAGGCGGGGGCTGTTGCCAGGAAGCTTGAGGTTGACTCGCCGAAGCTACAGAGGCTGCAGGGTGGTTGTCTATGTATTGTGGGATGTAAGGCGGATGATACGAAGCAGTATGCATGACCTGCTTCGGCTGAACTTGTTGGGATGCAGCTTCGGCTATCTCCTTTTGCTTTTGGATTGTAATGTAGCACGTCCTGGTGGTATGGCCCTTGTTTTCTCCACAGAACAAGCAAAACAATTTCCTTGGTTGATCTCCAAATCTTCCGCCGAAGCCCCTGGCGCCTCTGCCTCTCGGAGCTGGTGGCCGGAAGGAAGCTTGTTGTTGTCCCGAAGCCTATGAGGAGCACTGCGGTCTGCTCTGCTGACTCCCCTTATCATCATTCTGAGTGGAGCTATGGATGGACCGGACATGCCTCGGGTAGTATCTTCCTCCGAAGCCCCTGGTCATTTCAGAAAACCTGAAGGCCTCCTCCCTTCTTTGGCGAAAGTCATTGTCAGCACGAATGTACTCATCCATCTTTTGGAGCAGTTTCTCCAGGGTCTGAGGCGGTTTTCTAGCAAAGTATTGAGCTGCAGGCCTAGGACGAAGCCCCTTGATCATAGCTTCGATAACAATTTCATTGGGCACCGTTGGTGCCTGTGCCCTCAAACGCAAGAACCTTCTGACATATGCCTGAAGGTATTCTTCATGATCCTGAGTGCACTGAAACAAAGCTTGTGCAGTGACCGGCTTCGTCTGAAATCCTTGAAAGCTGGTTAACAGCATATCCTTCAGCTTCTGCCATGAGGTGATTGTCCCTGGTCGAAGGGAGGAATACCAGGTCTGAGCAACATTCCTGACGGCCATGACGAAAGACTTCGCCATGACTGCGGCATTGCCCCCATACGAAGACACTGTTGCTTCGTAACTCATCAGGAACTGCTTCGGGTCTGAGTGGCCGTCGAACATGGGAAGCTGAGGTGGCTTATAGGATGAAGGCCAAGGTGTAGCCTGCAGCTCAGCGGACAGAGGAGAAGCATCATTGAAAACAAAATTTCCCTGATGGAAATTGTCATACCAGTCATCTTCGTTGACGAAGCCCTCCTGATGGAGGTCTTTCTGCTGAGGCCTTCTGTTTTGCTCATCATGGGTGAGGTGGCGGACTTCCTCAGAGGCTTCGTCTATCTGTCGTTGCAACTCAGCTAGCCGGGCCATCTTCTCCTTCTTCCTTTGCACCTGTTGATGTAGGATCTCCATATCCCTGATTTCTTGGTCTAGCTCTTCCTCCTGAAGCGTCGGGCTGACAGCCTTTCTCTTCTGGCTTCGGGCCTCCCGAAGAGAGACGGTCTCCTGGTTGTGGTCCAGCGGTTGCAGTGCTGAAGCCCCAGTCGCTGAAGCTTTCTTCGGCGCCATAGCGAAGGTCTATAGCTTCCGAAGGTGTTCAAAAAAGCTCGAAGTGGAAGTGAGTTCACCGGAGGTGGGCGCCAATGTTGGGGACTTGTTCTCAAATGCTAAGAGTTAAGAACAAGGCAACATAAAAAGTGTTAAACACTAAGGTCCTTCGTCCTTCGAAACATTATGCCCCTTCGGGAAATAATGATTTTAGGACGAAGGTCATAAGAGACATACCTTCGTAAATATAATAAGTAATGCTGAAGGATTCATATAAAGCGTGAAACATAAACATCAACATAGAATCATTTCTATTTTATTAACATGTAGAAATAGAAATGATTTCAAATTACAAATGTACCTTCGGTCCTGAGAGAAGGTAAAAAGTACAAGCGTGACGCAAAAGCCAATGCCAAGTCAGCGTGAACAGTACGGGAGTACTGTTCATCTATTTATAGACGCGGGACGCAGCCCACGTAAAATTACATCCATGTCCATTACATTTGTTAATGACTTATGGAAATCTGTCGAGGCCCACGTAGTCTTTTCATCTTTAAGTCGGTTCCCCTTTCCGCTATCGTGACGAAGCTTCCTTGCACACAGCTTCGGCAGCGCACCTTCGTAGAGCTTGGTAATCAGCTCGCCCTTCGTCTGGCTCAAGCTTCGTCCTGACCGTGCTTTATAATTCTGAGACCGAAGATACCTGTTCACATAATCCACTTGGAAAACATTGTCAAATCATGTTTTTGAGGACCTTCGGAGGACGAAGGCCCCCAACAGGTGGATATTGGGAAAGAAATTTTATACCCCCAAATTCAGGGTGTTACATGCCGCCATAACAAAACACATACTACGTTAACTCTAATATTATTTCCCTACTGTTGGTCACTTGTTCTCAATTGCTGCAAATCAAGAGCAAGGCAACACATTTGCATATATTCCTCTCGGGTTTAATGAATCTTAGACGAAGGTCATGAATAACAAGTCCTCATCATTCTCAAATATGAAAATATACTTGCGAGATGTGATGTAATACCACATATTTATTTCATAATAAATGTACAAGCACTGTCAAAGTTTATATTACATTGATACCTTCGGCTTGTTTGAAGGTGATGATGTGAGGACAATTACATTCCAGCGTGATCAGTATGGGGGTACTATTCATCTATTTATAAGCAATCATACATCTTCATACGTTATTACATTCATGCCCTTAATAATTACATACATGGTTTACAAATGTCATAAAGACAGTATCGTCATTTGTATTCAGTAACTTGAACAACACATTCTCCCTACGTGGTCTTCATGTTTCATCGTGATGAAGCTTGCTTCGTCGTACTTTTCTTGAGTTATGTCGAAGCTTTTCTGGTGACAAAGCTCCTATAATATTTAGTAGAATGCTGAAAGCAATTGGTTAGCCGTGTTTTTGAGGACCTTCGGAAGAAGAAGGTCCCCAACAGTAACCCCTCAAAGTATTAGTTTGTTTCTTTATAACAAATTCAGACTGCGACGTGAACGAAGGCCTTTAGCCGAAGGTTCGAAAAAACACCTTCCCTTCGCTAGAATAGCGAGACGTTCTGTATTGTGGGACCCATCGTTGAATGGTGCTTTGTATATATATATATATATATATATATATATATATATATATATATATATATATATATATATATATATATATATATGAGTGTTGGTCACTGTAACACCCCTAGTGTTACTGTCACTAAAACTTGAGCATAACATCATGTGCATGGGCATATCATGTGTTTGTTACACCTTGAGTGCATTCACTAGGTAAAAATTTTAAACAAGTTGTACTGATATGACTTGATATGTCATTAACCCTAGGGTAAAGTGCTTAACTTCAGATCAAGGCTTATGGATATAAGTGAAGCCCAAATATGTGAAAACCTTAAGAGACATGATCATAGGATATCAAATTTGAAGGACTTTAGTGACACTAAAACCCTAAAGTGCTAAAAACCCTAGAAAGACCCCTAAAAAACCCTAAACAAGAACCCTAGAGGGTTAAGTGTAAATTTTGTGCACTTTTGGACCCAAGTGCAAAAACCAAAGTATTAGAGCACCACAAATCATATGTTTCACACATTTGAGGATTTGCAAATCAAATTATGGGATTTGGGTTTATTTGCAAAAAGGCACCCTATGCCTCTCGTGTGCCTAAGTCCAAAATCAGTTGAATAGGGCTGACTTTGGAGCTCTAATCTCAGGGTTCTTGAGGATTTTGCTATTGGTCAGTATAGCAAATTTGTAGAGCTATGTAAGGAGAACAAATTTGATTAAGTGACCAAGCACTAGTGTTGCATAGAAATGAGAGATAAATAGGCTTGAAATTGGGCTGTCAGTCAACTCTCGAACTGAATTTTTGGCCACCAATGACATTAGCAGAATTTTGTATCAATTTTGAGTAGCATCCAGTAGGAATTCGGCTGGGGATGCTATAGCAAAATTGAAGATGGTTTATAGATCCACAACTTTGATGCAGATGGGTGATGAAGTTGCCACATAAATTTTGGAGAAAATTTCCCCTAATTGTGCTCTGTCTGTTGCTCTGAAGAACAATCGTGATACTACAGTACTAGAAATATCTCTTGTGTGGAGCACCTCGCCGCCGGCACCAATCCACGCTACAATTCGCGCCATGTTCCGGTTAGGCGCTCGGCAGGCATCTCTTCGCGACGATATTCACAAATTGGGTAAGATCGCCGTGGTGGAGGGCAACTATCCCTGCCGCCACGTGGCCACTGATCTTTGTGGCCATGCCCGGTCACCGGTGCCGCTTCCCTCCGTTCATCCACAGCATCATCGATTTGACCATGTTACTGTCGCGGCGAGACGTGTCAAACCCCTAGAAAAGGACCACGCCTGATGTTGTCGTTGATTGCCAACAAAATCCGGTGAAGGTTATCACCTTGGCCGTCGCCATAGATCACTGGACCTATAAATTCACCGTGCCCTCACCCCCGTCATCTAAATTGACTGTGCACTTCTCTTTGTCTCTTAGTTATGAAGCTAACGGCTCACTAGCCATCCTGTTTTATCCACCATCATCGGAGATCATCGGATTTCCCTGTGATCTGTCACTTCCGCCGCCGTGAAGGACCCATCCGTGGCCAGCCCTCCTCGGGTCAGTACCTACCCATTTGCCTCTTGTTTTAGCTTGCCTTTAGCCTCGTGTTGCTCACGATGTTAGCCAATTTACTTTACCAAAGCCTAAACCTCAGAACACCAAGTCGCCCCGTAGAACATCGTCGCGAACACCCTCTCTGTTGACCCACTCTCTCATCCACGTTCAATCCAAATTCAAACGTGTACATAGTCTCTGGTGAACCCGTGAAGCTCACCCGAGCTTCAATTTTAGCATCACTGTCGTTAGTTGTCCAGAATGTGATCACCAGGGTCTTTCCGTTGCCGTGACCATTAACAAGCTCCAATTAGGGTCAAATCTTTCAAATTAAGTGAGGGTTTTTGCTCGGATAGACTTATGCTTGATGTTTATGAGCTTGTTGCTCTCTGTCCGGGTCACGATCGTCGTGAAATCGCAGCTCCGGCCAGGTGTTCGGCATGGTCCCGTCATGGAACAAGAACTGTGAAGAAATAGAAGTATGGGGTTTTTTTTGTAATTGTCAGTGACACATAGAAACAGTGTGTGGGTGCGTTTTTGTTTTTTTAATTTCTCAGGACCTTTGCACCAAAACGCTAGGCCGGGCGCGCGCAGGCGCGTTTTCGCCCAGACACGGGCTGACTTGGGCTAGTTTACAGCCCAACACTGTTCATTATTTTTCCTTTTTCCTTTTCTGCCAGACTTAGGAAATCCATAGAAAATTATAGGAAAATGATAAAAATATGAGACTAATTTTTTCGACTCCTAGATTTCTCTAGTATTTAATAAAAATAGTTCTAGTATTTTTAGTCCAAACAAGGAATTAATCAGTATTTAAAAGAGCTTAAACCTATACCTCTAGAGTTTTAGGAATTATTTAATGACTCCAAAAATCACCAAACTTTTTGGATAAGTTTAATATGATATTTAGATCCCATGAGTAAAGTTTAATATGCTTTGGATATTGTTTGATGCCTAAACCAAAAACCCTAGCTCCTTAGGGTAAAACTGTCTAACCCTACTAGGATGTTGACTCAGAAAACCCTAGTTTCCTTGGAGCACCGTGAAGGAAAGTTGTATTCAAGATACAACTTAATACATGTTTTCTATTTTTGCATTTTCATAAGCATTACATGAGCATTCATGGTTATATATGACTATGTATAGAGAACGAAGAAGAAATAACTGTTGAAGAGGAAGAGACTACTCCATTGACAGAAAATCCACCTGCCAGGAACTGTTTCTATTTTGATATTCGTGGAACGGAGCCCGACTCTCCTACAAAACAAGGCAAGCCCCGGTGCATTTGCCACCTCCTTGCTATTTTAAACTCTTTATCACTTGAATGATGCATTAGGTGATAGGAGTTGGTTGTTAAACCAATTGATGCATTTCCTCCCTTGGAACTGTTTACCATTCCTTGATTACCTATTTTTCGTAAAAGGATTTTCTTATGCTTAGTCCTGCTTTAGAAAAACAAATGTTTTGTTTTAAAACAAAAGGTGATGCTTCACAATGGATGGGATGTTTTCAAAAATAAAACTTGATGGTGAATCCATCATGGCCATGATAGGTTCAACATCGGAAAGGTACCTCTGCCAGGTACCAAACTTTGGATTTTAAATGATAAAGCTGAGACCAGGTGGGTGACTTGCACGAGAAGAGAGTCTCGGTGTAGTGTCTTCGTCTGAGTCGATTAAGGACCGTCTCGATGTAGGCTTGATGATTGAGGACCTTTTAACTAGTCACATGCCTCATCATGGGTAAGCTTTGCCTCGGGCAGACTAATACCAGAAAGGCCAATATGCAATGGGAATAGAGAGATGGCGAGAGTAGTGTGTACCCTCCATGGCAAGAGGCTGGATGGTGGTGTATCTGTGCTCTCAGTTGGCGTGAACCCAGTCTGGTCTTAAGAACCCCGATGGCGAGTTGACATATGCAAGGGTTAAGTGCTACAAATGTCGTGTGATTGGAGATCCCCAGCTAGGTATTAATCGATTCGGATCACCGTTACTTCTCGGACATGAAGACTTGGTCACTGCCCTACACGTAGCATTCCAGTGAACAAAAATGGGTTGATAAAAGGATGGCTAGCATAGGCCATGTGCTTGAACTAGGGTAGAAAGAACTCTAATGACAGATAATGACTTAATTGGCTAATAAAACTGGATTTTTAAGGATCCACTATTAGTAAGCATTTTTGCAAATAGATTCTTGATTCTTGATTAAGCCTTACCTTGACTCCCTTAAGCTAGCATATCCTTGAGAGTCTTTTATTTTGACTGGTAAGACTTGCGAAAGTACACTTCATACTCAGGGTTTTCGAACCCATGTTGTTGTAGGTGAGGAAACGACAGAATTTTGCTGTTTTTGCACTAAGGTGGTGCCCAAGGACGTGGTGCCCAAAGATGAGCCTCAGCAGTAACGTGGTTGCAGAAGGATGTGGTCCTTCCTTTTGAAAAACAATATACTTTTATGCTAGAGGGGTTTTGCCTCCCAAGTTTGTAATAATAATACTTATGCACTCTTATAACCTGGTGATGTAATAGTAATACTCCTATATTTTAAATGTAAATTAAGTTATTGTAATTCGCTTTCGCTTATTCATTCCCCCGGTGTGTTGTAATACCTGCGTGACGGGTGAAACGCTCTTGGGAAAGGAAAAGGATACAAATACCGAACTTGCCAAGTGATTATGTGCATCTACAGAGTTGCCCAAGGTCCATTGGACAAGGACAACTGTAGGTGGGCCTAATGACTTGGGTGGTTCCGTCACAGTCACTTGTTCTCAAATGTTGTGAATCAAGAACAAGGCAACATAATTGTTAAGGATTAAGGACCTTCGTCCTCCGAAGTATTATCTCCTTTTGGATATAATAATCTTCAGACGAAAGGTCATGAAAGACAAGTCTTCATGATTCTTGAGAGTAAAAATACATAGAGACAATGAATGTAATATATTGGCTCATACACATGAGTATTTCATAATATGGACATGAATATTAACAAAATTTATGTCACATTGGTACCTTTGGCTTGTTCGAAGGTGAAGATGCGAGAATGATTACAATTCAGCGTGAACAGTATGGTGCTACTGTTCATCTGTTTATAGGCACGGGACACAACCCGAGTAAAAGTACATTTGTGTCCTCAACATTTATTCACAACTATAACATAAATCATTAGGGACTGGCTAGTCTTTTTCTCTTCGGGCCAGCATCAAGTTTGGTCTTCATCATCATCTTAAGCCGAAGTTGTTACTCTTCGGCTATAGCTTCAGCGTTCATTCTTATCATCCTCGGGCTATATCTTCGTCTTGTACACCTTTGTCATGGCAGAAAACTTCCATCCTGAAGCCGAAGATCCCTGTAGTAATCCATGTTATGCTAAAAGCAGATGGTTAGTCATGTTTTTGAGGACCTTCGGAAGAGAAAGGCCCCCAAAAACGAGGATTTGCGTTGAAAATATTTTTTGTTCTATCAAGCTTTGTGTTGGGTTTGTCATTTTAGCTTTCTGATTTTGTAACCACAGTTGCTTTGGAGCTTTGGCTTTTTGTTGCAATCAACTCTGAGATTGCCGAAGAAAAGAAAAGCGTGGACCCCACACTAGATGGTTTCTACGAAGCCATGGAAAGGACCAATGTTGAGAAAATTACTGATGAGATGTTAGCTGGACTGTCTAGGGGTTCTAGTGACAGTGAGGATTTTGATGTGGAGAGTGACAACGATGACGCCGAAGATCGGTTGTGAAGGCCAAGCCATGTTGTATTTGGAAACTCCACTATTAAGAGAGGACAAATTGAAGCAATGAAAGGTAAATATTTTTGTGACACAACTATAGTGAGGGCCGGAGGAGAGAATACGGTTCATCTTCCCAAATCTGATGAAGTGGTTGTTTTTAAGGGTTTTATGAAGGCTGGCCTTCGGTTTCCTCAACATAAAATGCTTGTTGAAGTATTAAAAGATTCAAGATATATCTTCATCAATTCACCCCTGAAGCTTTGATCAAAATTGGGGTTTTCATCTGCGAAATGAGGAGCCAGGGGTTGTAATCGGACGCCGATTGTTTCTGTAATATAAATGAATTATCTTATCAAACGAAGGCAATGGGGAAGGAACAATAGCACAACAATTAAGGTTTCTATTCCTTCGTGTACCGCTCTGATCCAAGACGCCATGTTTCCAAGTTTTGCAAGAAATGGCTAGGATCTTGGATGAATCAATGGTTTTATGTTAAGAATGATTTGGTTGAGAGGGAGGATATAAAAGATATAATTCAGCATCCAATGCGATCTTGCTTCGACATCTGAAGGCCCTCAATCATGAATAGTGATAAATCTCAAGCCTGCCTGGTAGCCTTCAACACTTTGTGCAGCTACATTGGCATTAGAGACTTGGTCCAAGAACATATAACTTTCAAAGTATGCCCCCTTGTTAACAAAGGGGAAATGTTGAAGGAGACCACTGATAGCTCAAGCGAAGGTGGCCTAGTTTATTTGAAATATACATGCCGCTACAGAAGTCAGTTTGGGAAGCCACATGACGAATGGCTCGAGGCTATTGAGGCGACCATTGATGATTTGTTGGGGGCATATACGAAGGCTGAAGACGAAGCCATGAATACTATCTTCGGTGCCCATGGAAAGAAAAAAGGTTGAATAGAGTTTTTGACGTTATTGGTTTTGTGTACCCTGTTGGTCACTTGTTCTCAAATGCTATAAATCAAGAACAAGGCAACATGATTGTTAATGGTTAAAGACCTTCGTCCTTCGAAGCATTATTTCCTCTCGGATATAATGATCTTCAGACGAAGGTCATGAAGTATACACCTTCATCATCTTATCATATAAACATGAATATAAATAAGAAAATAAAGGATACAAATAAATGAAGATAATAATTGTTATATGCCAATGATTCATTTATTATTATCTTCATCGAACATTTATAAGCATTAACAATATTCATATTACAATGATACCTTCGGCTTGCCAGAAGGTGAGAGAGTGAAGGGCCCGAGAGTGATTACAATTCAGCGTGAACAGTACGGTGTTACTGTTCATCTATTTATAGGCACATGACGTAGCCTGGACAAAATTACATTCATGTCCCTGACATTTACTGTTGACCATGAAGCAAACTATCAAGGATTAGGTAGTCTTTTCTTCTTTAAATCGGTTCCATCTTTCACCATCGTTATCATGCTAAGCCGAAGGTCCTTCAGCCACAGCTTCGGCGCTCGTTCGCCCTTTGTTCAAACCACACCTTCATATTACGCACACCTTCATCTCATGGCTGAAGCCTCCTGTAACAGTCTGTTATACTGTGAAACATGTTAGTTAAGTTTTTGAGGACCTTCGGAAGAGGAAGGCCCCCCAACATACCCGATTACTGCTTTTCTAACTTGGAAGCAAGGGGTGAAGAGAAGGATTGCATCAACTGCCCCTTCTAGTGCTCTGAAATCGAAAATAATGAAGACTGTAACTCATCGGCCAATGTCTTTTGTTTTGGAGAGAGCTACTGCACTGCCTGCTGCAGGAGGTTCAAAGGTAGAGGTTGCTGAATCTGCTGAAGCTACCCTCTCAGCTTTGGAGGTAATACCCTCTATGACAGCTGGAGCTACCACCGCTCAACCGGAGAAGTTAAAATTAGAAGGTTTGAAAAGTGACCAACAGTCGAAGCTGCAAATTTCTCCAGTAATGCTAGAGTTGCTAAGGACAGAAAATATTCCAGCGGTGACTCCGAGGAGAGGGAGGAGAATGGGAAGCATTCTTGACGCTGTTCTGAAACCTTCGAAGGTGGCTACTCCTGATCCTACTAGGGTTTTCGAAGACAATATTGAAGAATTGGGAGAAGCTATCGCTGCAAGCGCTTCTCCTGCCTGCGCTGAGGCCAGACCTTCGAAAACTAGGCCAATAGAGCAAGTAAAGGAAAGTCTGTGAGAGAAATTAACATTGCCAATACCTGAAGCGGCGTCGACCAAAGATCCTGGTTTTATTATCTGTCACGCTTCGGGAAAGCAGCTAACACAGAGGCAAATTGCCGAGGCAGAGGCAAATTGCCGAGGCCGAACATTACGCCAAGGAACTGAAATATCCTCGAGGGACCTTGGTGTACGAAGGAGATGAAGAAAATGACTTCCTATATTGTCTTCCTGACAGCAAGGAAATCGACGTCTATCGAGAAATGATGGACAAGATGGGTTATCCGAAGCTTGAGCTTGGATTATCCTTAATGCCGAAGGACCATTTGGCAGACAGCTTAGCATACAATAGTCTGAAGGTTTGTGTTTACTATTCCTCTTAATCTTTTGGTAATCATTTCAAGTGTATTTTTCATTTTAATAGACTTTTCTCTATTATTAGGGTCTTATCTTAAGCAAAGCTTTAAAAGCCCAAAAGGATTGCGAAGATCGGAGCACGAAGATAGCCTTTCAGGATTTATGCTCGTAGATGATAACTCTTCGGAATGAGGCGCTTGAAAAAGATAAAATCCTACTTTCCTTGGTTGAAAGATTAAAGGTATGCAAAGCTAGCTTGGCCAAATTCTCTGAAGTGGACCAAAAAAATCTGAAATTTGAGAAAGAAAAAGAAGCAGATGCAAAGCGTATAGCTGATCTGGAGTATGCCTTACCCATTCAAGTTGAATTGCACAGATCTAAAGTAGCAAGATTGGAAAAGAATCTTGATGAAGTTACTGAAAGTTTCAATGTGGAGCAATCGAAACACGAGATATCTGACACCGAGCAGATAAGGGTTCAAAAGAACGTTGAAGAGCTTTGGCGGGCGAAAGAGGAGTGCTATGACATTGCCATGCAGTTCTCAGACAAGCTGAAAAATTCTTTTACTAGTGTTGTCGCGTTCTCAGCTAAGCAGAATTTCATTCGCGGTGACCCCGAGGGTGTACTCAAATGGATTGAGGGCGAAGTCGAAGCATTCGACGAAGTTCTCGCCGGCAGGGGGGATTTTTGTGCCTGTGTAGGCGCTCCGGGAGCTGTATCTTTACTTGAAAAGGCTGGTTGTGACCATGCAAAGGCTGTAATTCAGCTAGACTTCTTGGTTTCAGCGACTAACATCAAGGAGTCGTCAGCCAAAGCTACTGCCCTTAGTGGGAAATTCTATTCTAAAGTGTGGATGAATGGTAATATAGAGGTAGCAGACGAAGCCATTAGGTGGAATAAAGAAGAGGCTCATCTTGCCTGAGAAGTAGCAAGAAAAGCTAAAGAGGCCACTAAGCGTGAAAGACGTATAGGTACATTTTCATATTTTAGCTTCGTAAGTATGTTAACTTCGTGCCTGACAAAAGCTTATATTTTGGTGTAGCTGAACTGTCTCCTCCTTCAGAGCCATACAACCCTAAGGCTGATCCAGCCCTGAAGGGTTCTCTCGATGTAATCAGAATAGCAAATGCAACAATTGATGAAGCTGTAAATAGACTTCTAAACGAAGCTAATGAGAGAGTCCTAAAGGAGGTTGATTAGACTATGTATAAAAACATTTTGCAAATTTTTGTGTGGTGTTTTTTATGTAACAAACAATTGCAAGCTTTGTGTCTCATGATGTAATATATTTCTTTGTATAGCGTGAAATTGTCATACGTACCGTTTTTAGCCGAAGGTGATAAAACACCTTCCCTTCTTTTCACGCTTCATAAAGAAAAATCCCTTTTTTGTCGTAGCAGTATTATCAAACTCGAAGGTCTTGTCGTAGATCTTGCATAAGGAATACCGTTGCCGAAGTAACAAAATTAGTCCGAAGATCTTGCCGTAGGTATTGATTGAGGAAATATTTACCATTTAATAGCAATGGGTAAAACTGCAGCATCCTTTCATAATTCTTTGTCCTAGATACGCTTAACATTATGGGTTAGCTGTTGTGGTCGAAGGAGTAATTTCCCTTCTTTTTCGCTATTTTGGATGATGCAAGATGATGAATGATGCGATGTTATGCAGCATGATGTGAAGATATGATGCAACAAATGTTGATGGACAAACACTTCATAATAGTAAGACTCTTCATCCCCTTAGGAACGACTTTGGAGCCTCTTCACCTTTTACTTAGGTGCCATTTAAGCTCTACATCCCCGTAGGAACGACTTTACAACTTCTTCACCTTTTACTTAGGTGGCATTTAAGCTCTTCATCCCCATAGGAACGACTTTGGAGCTTCTTCACCTTTTACTTAGGTGGCATTTTAGCTCTGCATCCTCGTAGGAATGACTTTGGAGCTAAGCTCTGCATCCCCTTAAGAACGACTTTGGAGCTTCTTCACCTTTTACTTAGGTGGTATTTTAGCTCTACATCCCGGTAGGAACGACTTTAGAGCTTTTTCACTCTTTCTGTTACACTCGATGGTGTAACTCTAGATTTATTACAACATGTTGAAGGTTGTACCTTCTCAAATTGTCTTTGAGGAAAAACATGAAATCGAGAGATGAAATTACATTAGGTATGTATGAAAGTTTTTGATCCAGCCCCTCTATTGCTTCAGTAGATGTGCCTTGATTCTGGTACAGTGTTGTTAACTGTCCGGGCTTTGAACTCTTCCCTTGCATCGCTTTGTTGCTGAATTTGGTGATGCCCTTCAGGCTGTTGGTTATGGGACGAAGTTGGAGCCATGACCGGTGGTGGTGGCAAGGCCCATGCATCTGGGGAGTGGCTCGCCGAAGCTACTAACACTGTGGGTTGTGAAAATGGTTGTTGATTGCCCACATACTCAAGAATGTATGGGGAATAGCACGAAGCAATATGTAGGACTTGCTTCGACTTATTCTATCGTGCTTCAGCCTCAGCTATCTTCTTTTGCTTCTGTATTGTAACTTGGCATGTCCTAGTTGTGTGCCCCTTATCTTCTCCACAAAACAAACAGTACAACCTTCTTGGTTGTGAGCTGAATCTTCCTCCAAGGCTTCGTCCCCCTCTGCCTCTTGGGGCTGGTGGTCTGAAGGAGCTTTGCTACGTCCCAGATGACTGGGAACTGTGTTCATGTCCTTGGTTGTGATTGCCTCTGTCTTCACTTTGGCTAGGATTGTGTATCGTTCTGACATGCCTTAGGTGGAGCCTTCTTCCGAAGCCCCTGGTCATCTTAGAATATCTATAAGCTTCTTCCCTTCTTTGTCGAAAATCATTGTCGACTCTAATATACTCATCCATCTTATGTAGAAGCTTCTCCAGGGTTTGTGAGGGCTTCTTGGCAAAATATTGCGCTGTTGGTCCTGGACGAAGTCCCTTTATCATGGCTTCAATAACAATTTCATTTGGCACCATTGGCTCTTGAGCTCTGGGACATAGAAACCTTTGGACATATGTCTACAAATACTCCTCGTGGTCCTGTGTGCACTAGAATAAGGCTTGAGCATTCACTGGATTCATCTGAAAGCCCTGAAAGCTTGTGACTAGAATATCCTTTAGCTTCTGCCACAATGTGATTGTTCCCGGCCGAAGAGAAAAATACCATGTTTGAGCAACACTCCTGACTGCCATGACGAAGGATTTTGCCATGATGATATGGTTGCTTTGTAACTCATGAGGAACTGTTTCGGGTCCGAATGCCCGTCATACATTGGAAGATGTGGTGGTTTGTATGAAGGTGGCCATGGGGTAGCCTGCAATTCTGTAGCTAGGGGGAAGCAACATCAAAAGCAAGATTATCATGATGAAAATCGTCATACCATACGTCATCATAGCTTGGGCTTTCCTGATGAAGCTCTCTCTGTTGTGGCCTACGCCCTTGCTCATTGTCTTGTGTGATGTGACGCATCTCTTCGGCTGCTATCTTCTTCTAGAGTTTAGTCAGCTGAAGCATTTTCTCCCTTCTTCTTTCCACTTGTTGATGGATAGCCTCTAGATCTCTGATTTATTGATCCAACTCTTCTTCCTGTGGTGTAGGGCTAGTGGCCTTCCTTTTCTGGCTTCGGGCCTCCCTTAGAAGGATCCCCTCTTGATTGGTGTCTAGCGGCGCAAGGGCAGCCCCTGGCGCTACTGCCTTCTTCGGCGGCATGGCGAAGGTAGTTGTTCGAGTTCTTGTTGTCAAAGGTGGTTGTTCGAGTTCACCGGAGGTGGGCGCCAATGTTGGTCACTTGTTCTCAATTGCTGCGAATTAAGAGCAAGGCAACACATTTGTTATATGTTAAAGACCTTCGTCCTTCGAAGCATCATTCCCTCTTAGGTTTAATGAATCTTAGATGAAGGTCATGAATAACAATTCCTCATCATTCCAAATATGAAAATATACTTGCGAGATGTGATGTCATACCACATATTTATTTCATAATAAATGTACAAGCACTGTCAAAGTTTGTATTACATTGATATCTTCGGCTTGTTTGAAGGTGCTGACGCGAGGGCAATTACAATCCAGCGTGAACAGTAAGGGGGTAATGTTCATCTATTTATAGGCAATCATACATCTTCGTACGTTATTGCATTCATGCCCTCAACAATTATATACAGGGTTTATAGATGTCACAAGGACATTATCATCATTTTTATTCAATAACTTGAACAACACCTTCTCCCTATGTGGCCTTCCTGCTTCACTGTGATGAAGCTTGCTTCGTCGTACTTCTCCTGAGTTATGTCGAAGCTTTTCTGGTGTTGAAGCTCCTGTAATATTTAGTAGTATGCTGAAAGCAAATGGTTAGTCATGTTTTTGAGGGCCTTCAGAAGGAGAATGCCCCCAACACCTACTATTATTCTTATAAAATAATAAAGAACTAGCTAAAACTTCTTAAGGCATTATTCAGGGTTTACAAATCCTACCCCCCTTAAAGAGAATCTCGTCCACGAGATTAGTAAGAAAAGGGATGCAACAAGTTGGGTTTGTGGTTTTAGCTCTTAGTTTCTAATTGATTCCAATACCATTTTTAAGGTCTTTAATGAGTATCTTCTATGTCTAGCCATCTTTTAGGCAAGATGAGAGATGTTCATAGCAAGGTTGGGATAAGAAAGATTTGGCAAGGAAAACTTCTATCCCTGATGGTGGATCATGTCCAATTTGGGGAACTTGTTTGGCTTCTATCCCACTTTGTTGAGGTCGATCTATCCCCCCTTCTCCAATCTTGGTGCTACCATCTGAGTTAGGGACATGTGGTTAACATAGTAGTGTAGGTAAACCAGATAGTTTAGTAGGTGGAGCAGATGGCTTAGGAGGTGGACTAAGCTAAATGAGAATAGGCAGAATCGGGTTCAGTTGTTTTGCTTCTAGGTTGAGCTGGATAGGTCATACAACCCACTATGTAGGTTAGGTTGTTGTTCATGTCCGAGTTGGTCTAAGGCACCAATATAGGTTAAAACATGTTTATAGGAGTAGGATCTAATTTATTTCACCACGATTAACTTGTTAAATGACTGACCTTAGATTATGTCATATTTAGATTAGATGGGATCTAGATTAGTTTGGTATGACTAGATAGGATCTAATTGATTTGGATTAGATCATGGTTGATACACTGGGGAGATAGGTATGCTAACCAGGACAAGAAGAATCTACTAGGATAAGATGGAATCTTTTAAGATAAGATGGATCTATTAAGGTAGATATATTTTAATGGGGATAATTTAAGTTGTCTTATAGACATGTGTTTTTTATGCCTATCTATATATGCAGATGCAATTGTGGACATTATTCCACAACTCATCACACTCAATCAAAGAACCAAATTAGATAGGTATCATAAGGACAAGCATTCAAACGTATAGATACCTACAAAAAAAGTTTTATTTTTGTTCCTAAGAGTAGGTCTCCTATTACTAAAGGTCACTTGAGGTACAGGATTCCAAGGTGTGAAATCCACTTTTGTCTTTAGAAAAGAAAAAGGTAAGAGTAATCAGAGTAAAGCAGCAATAGATGAGAAAGGGTTAAGGAAAGTTTTAGAAAGAATCAGAGTAGCAAAGATAAGTAGGTAAGGGTTGTCTAGTGTTCTATCTAGGTTGCATCCTACAGTCAACATTCCTCTAATACCACTTCTATCACCCAGATTTAAGGGCAAAACATGGGCATGAATCAAATGTGTTCTAGGATCAAGTCTCACACATATGATGACTCATGGTACAGAAACGAATGTCACATCTTTAATATATAATAGGAATTCTGTACAAAATAGATAAATAATTACATCATACGAAGACAACGATCCAGCAACCATAGTTGACTGGGAGACGATGGCCTAGACCTCACACGAACTCAACGCGACATCCTTCATGCTCTTCATCTTGTGGTACATGTCCTTGACCTAGGGGGATGTGAGTACATCAAGAGTGAGCTCACATACGTTCGTCGCTCAACAAGTTATGGGGAATAATGTGCATGAGCTCACTTACAGTGGGGGCTCATGTGAAGTGTAAGGCTTACCAAAGGAGATGGTTAAAGCTAAGCATTGCTTTTAAAGATGATCAAAATTTTATTAGCAGTTACTAAGTGAAAGTAGATACCAACCCAATTAAATAAGAGATCACAATTAATAATAACACGTACAATGCAATGCAAATGACAGATTGAGTTTAGTTCCATAAATTAATCATGTGATAGTCCTAAGTCGCTCTTGACCGCGAGCACGATGATATACCAGTTTTGCACTCTCCAGAGGTTGTGCCCTTTACCCACAAGTCGTTTTACCCATTTGCCAAGGGATCGCGACTTCCCATTCATCGCTGCCGAGGAGACGAGGCAGGGTAGCACTATGAGGCCTTTCTGAGAAGGGCAATATAGGAATCCCTCATCCGAAAAGCCATTGTAGCATGATCGACCCGAGAACCTCCCTATATTGTAGCCCCTCTTCCGCCCTTGCCCCATTCGGGTAAGTTAGTCCTCCACTAGCTTTCCTAATTAGTCAGCCAAGGGTGTCTGTGACACCTGGTTTTAGAAGGCAAACCGAATGCGAACCATGTACGTGCCAGGATCAGCAATTCACGTACACAACAGTTACATAATAGGACATCATCACACAGTGCTCGAATAATAACATGAAAGATAGTAATAGTCGATTACATCATGATGTCCAAGACATCCACATAGTCATTAACAATTATCGAAGTGCGAAAAAGAAACATAGATAAACGCGGCCTACATAGGCAGCTGACTAGGGGTTTGCCGCTAACCCACGCCTAGAACTCATCGTACTCTTGGAACTCCTAGAAGTCCTCCTCCACGACTTCATCTTCTCCTGAGTAGTGGTTGCAACGTGGACAACCTAGGGGGTTTGGTATGTAAAGCAAGGGTGAGTACACATCAACATACTCAGCAATTGTCCCATTTGGCTGTAGTGGACTAGCTTTATGTGGGGTTAAGTCAAGCAGTTGCTTTTAGTTGGTCAGGTTATTATTACTAGTAGAGAGCCTGGTTTTAGCATTAACCCAAGTTGTTAACCCAAAAGCACTCTTTCCAAATGGAAAGAATACCAGGAACCATTACCATAATCATAATCAAAAACCATCATCCTCATCATCACCTATAAACCAAACATCTCTGATCAAAGTATCTCTAATCAATGGAGCTCCCTTAGCCGCTCATAACCGCGAGCACGGCTGATATATCAGTTTCGTAACACTTTGCAGAGGTTGCACACTTTACTCACAAGCCGTGATTCCCTTTTTTGCCTCGGGCCGATCAAACCCTTAAACACTACCAAGGTGAACAGGCAGGGTTTCACTATGTAGCCTTTACAAAGATTCCCTAAGGCTGTAGTCGCCCGTTAGGTTTCCTAAATGTACCACACTCCTCCCCAAGGGGCAATCCACCCTCGGCAGAGCGAGCCGCATAGACCAAGCCCCATTGGCGGCACGACGGCGAAGCGAACTACACCTCAGTTCCTCTAATTATTCAGCTAAGGGCGTCCCATACCACCCTCATGGTTGCACTGTTTTCCCGAGCGGTCATCCAACAAACCAGTCCTTACGGAGAGGCACTCAAGAAACCGCTTGAGTCCCCTTAAACGTCAGTATCATCATCATAATCAAAAGGGAAAACATTGTATCATAAATAATCTCATCATGTTCATTGATTAATGTGAAGCACTAGCATAAAGCTAAACCAAAATAACCCAACCAACATAGGTAAACAAGGACAAGATCAACAAAAGCTAGTCAATCCTTAGGTATAAATTGTGTAAATGCGGGGAGTGCATTATAAAATGAAT
Organism: Zea luxurians; assembly: GCA_029449295.1. Classification (NCBI taxonomy): domain Eukaryota; kingdom Viridiplantae; phylum Streptophyta; class Magnoliopsida; order Poales; family Poaceae; genus Zea; species Zea luxurians. The sequence continues at coordinate 103,358,788 of JAOPSE010000001.1, read as the reverse complement.
AGGACATAGATGGGTCAAGGGACACTTGCCTTCACCAACTAGCTACTGCTTAGGGTCTTCACCTGCAACTCCTTTGGACTCCACCAACTGACCATTATCTATACGAGTTCAAACATACATTCCACAAATTTAATATAAAAAGAACAGTGCACCATGCAGTAAAATATAATAAATAAGCAGACGCTCGGTGCAAGGCTCGTACCTACGACCAAGCGAGAAAGAGAAAGCAACGGTCAAGGCTACGATCGAAGAGCGATCACGTTAAGCAGTTATGGATTAAAGTACTTGTCTAAACACAACTATACATAAAATAAAGTTACGCTACACATTTAATCATTATGAACAGTTCACGATAAATTTAAAAGGATTGCCGTGTGGTGAAGCGCACGACGGCACACGTGACTAAACCGAAAATAAAACGAGTCATCGCGCGGCGAAGTGCGCAACGCAACACTTAGACTAAACTTGAAATTTAAGTGGCGCAAAACGTCATGCGACGAAGCGCACAACCGCATACACCACTCTAACTAAATCTAAAATAAATAGTCGCGCGACGAAGCGCGCGACGCAACCTATTAAATAATCTAAAAATAAAATGAATCGTCGCAACACACAGCATACTATATAATCTAAATTTAAATGAATCATCACACGACAAAGCGCGCGACGCAACACGCAAAATTAAATTAAAACTACAACTAATCAAACTGAATTTTAAACATTAAATACAAGGGCTACGCGTGTGGCTAGGGCGCGCGGTCGGGGCACGGCAAGGGCGCGGCCGGGGCGCGCGGCCAAGACAAGGCCGAGGCGCGTGGCTAGGGCACGGCGGGGCGCGGCCGAGGCACGCGGCCAAGGCATAGACGAGGCGCGCGGCTAGGGCGTGGACAAGGCGCGTGGCTAGGGCACGGCGGGGCGCGGCCGAGGCACGCGGCCAAGGCATAGACGAGGCGCGCGGCTAGGGCTTGGACAAGGCGCGTGGCTACGGTGCCAGGGCGCGGTCGAGGCACTTGACCAGGGCACGGCCGAGGCACGGCGGCCAAGGGCGCGGCGGAGGCACACGGCCAAGGCGTAGCTGAGGCGCGCGGTCAGGGCGTGGCCATGGCGCGGCAGCCAGGGTGCGGCTGGGCGTGGCTGGGGCATGGCGGTCAGGGCACATGGCCAGGGACGACCGAGGCACGCGGCCAAGGCGCAACCGAGGCACGCGGCCAGGGCGCTAGGGCGAGGTCGAGGCGCGCGACTAGGGCGCTAGGGCGCGGCCGAGGCACGAGGCCAGGGCGTGGCCAAGGTGCGGCGGCCAGGGCGTGGCTGGGAAGAGAGGAGAAGGAAGAGGAGGGGGAATGAGAGAGGGAGGTGGGGGCTCACCTTGGGGCTGGACGATCGTGGCAACCGTCCATCGGATCACACCTAGGGCAAAGGAGGTGGAAGAGTGGTGGGAGAGGGGTGGGAGAGAGGTGGGAGGAGGTTGTTGCGTGGGAAACAAAATGAGATAGATAGGGAGGGGCGTGCATGGGGGTTGGGGGCGCTAGGGGCGCGCGGCCAGTGTCGGGCTGGGCTGGGCTGGGTCAGGCTGGGCCGGGACAGAAGCCCACTACACGCATGACCATTGACCAGAATCCAATTGCGAATCAAAATCTGAAGCGAGGCGAGACTGACGCGTGATTAAAGACAACATTAGACAAAAGAAATATGCTTCGGCATGATGCAACACCCATGTCAACTTAGGTTTTTGTTTACACGCGAGACGGACACTAGTCGCTGTACTGCTTTGAAAATGGGAAGGAGCGAAATAGAGTAACGCCTAAATTTGGTGAGTATCGAAGAAGAAAAAATTCTACCCCCCCAAAATTCAGGGCGTTACAAACCTATGCCCCTTAAAAGAATCTCGCCCTCGAGATTCAAGGTTGGTTAGCAAAGAGTTCGGAATACCTGGCCATCAGATCATCTTCACGCTCCCAGGTTGCTTCTTCCTCAGAGTGGTGACCCCATCTAACTTTGCACATTCTGATAGTTTTCCTCCGGGTGACCCTGTTGCAATCTCAAGAATCTGTGTTGGCTTCTCTATGTAGGTCAAGTCTTCTTGGACTTCTTGACCTTCCACTGGCAACTATTCTTCTAGCACACGCAGGCACTTCTTCAACTGAGACACATGAAAGACATCATGCACCACTGATAAATCTTCTAGAAGACTGAGCTGATAGGCCACTTCTCCACGCTTTGCAAGGATCTGATACGGACCAACATATCGGGGTGCTAGCTTGCCCTTGACTCCGAATCTTCTGACTCCTCTGATGGGCGATACCTTCAGGTAGACAAAATCTCTAACTTTAAAACTTAGCTCTCTCCTTCTTGTGTCTGCATAACTCTGCTGCCTTGACTGCGCTATCTTTAGATTCTCCCGAACCATCTTGATGTTCTCTTCAGCTTGGAGCAAAATGTCAGGCCCAAACACTTGCCTTTCCCTAGGCTGATCCCATTGCAACGGAGTTCTACAACTCCTTCCATAAAGCGCCTAAAATGGTGACATCTTCAAGTTGGCCTGGTAACTGTTGTTATAGGAGAATTCTACATAAGGTAACCTCTTGTCCCATCCAGACTGATCTTGCTGTGCACAGGCTCTTAGCATATCTTCGAGGATTTGATTAGTTCTTTCAGTCTGACCGTCTGTCTGCGGATGATATGCTGAACTAAAATTCAGATGTGTACCCAAGGCTTCATGCAACTGCTACCAGAAATGAGAGGTCAACTACGTTCCTCTGTCTGACACTATCTTCTTTGGCACACCATGAAGACAAACAATCCGGGACATATATAGCTCCGCCAATATTGCACTGCTGTAGCTAGTCTTGACAGGTATAAAATTGGCTGACTTGGATAAACGGTCCACCACTACCCAAATGTAATTGTAGCTGGCTCGAGTGCGAGGCAATCCGACTATGAAGTCCATCCCGATTTCATCCCATTTCCACTGAGGAATTCGCAACGGCCGCAACAACCTAGCTGGCTTCTGATGCTCTGCCTTGATCCTTCGACAGCTATCACACATAGCCACGTGCTCCGCGATCTCCCTATACATAAAATAAAGTTACGCTACGCGTATAATCATTATGAACAGTTCACGGTAAATTTAAAAGGATTATCGTGCGGCGAAACGCACGATGGCACACGCGACTAAACCGAAAAAAAACGAGTCGTCACGCAGCGAAGTGCGCGAATCAACACTTAGACTAAACTTGAAATTGAATGAATCGTCGTGCGGCGAAGCGTGCAACGAAACACATGAATTAAAGATGAAAGTGACACAAAACATCGCGCGACGAAGCGCACAACTGCATACACCACTCGAACTGAATCTAAAATAAATCATCGCGCGACGCAACCTATTAAATAACCTGAAAATAAAATGAATTGTCGCGCGACGTAGCACACTAAATAATCTAAAATAAACTAAATCATCACACGACAAAGCACGCGACCTAGCACGCTAAATTAAATTAAAACTACAACTAATCAAACTGAATTTTAAACATTATATAATAGGGCTACGCGTGCGGCTGGGGCGCGGCAAGGGCACAGCTGAGGCACGGCAAGGGCGAGACCGAGGCGCGCGGCCAAGACAAGGCCGAGGCGCGCGACCAGGGCGCGGCTAGGGCGTGGCTGGGCGCGGCCGGGCACGGCGGCCAGCGACCAGGGCGCGACCGGGGGCGCTGCGGGGTGCGACCGAGGCGCGCGGCTAGGGCGCGGCCGAGGCACGCGGCCAAGGCACAGCCGAGGCGCACTGTGACACCCCAGGTGTCTATTTCGTGTTATGTCGGGAGATTTATCCTAATCTCAGATGCTCAATGAAAATTTCTATTTCTCGCTCACGTATGTCTCTGATTATCTAGACTATTCATTCTCATTTCACCGAATTCGGAATTATTCGATCTCAAGAACAGCCAAATTTGGAGCCTGTTAAAACTTTTTATTTCTTGAAGTAAACGCAAATTCGAAAGTCAATATTGTCTCACAACTCTCGTCCAGACTCATTTATTCGGACTCTCGATAGTTGTTATGTTATCCAATCAGTGTCCGAATCCAAATCCGCATTCTCCCACAGATTCTCTTTGTGTCAACCTCTAATTATTTTTTATGCAAATCAACTTGTTATCTTTATGTCATCATTCATCTCTATCTATCAAGTGTATTCTAAAGATTTCTTAAAGTTTGAACCAAATATTCGTGTGAAGTTATAAATCCTACGCTTGCCTGAGACTGCTCGATTAAGTAAAAGAAAATTTATAAATTCAACCAAGTCATGCCAACTTTCCCAAAACACTCTATATGAACTCTACAACAAAAGTTATTAGAGATTCATGTAGAGAAAATGCCATGGAAATATCGAAAAAACACCCCAATTGCCTTAAAATATAATTTGAAGCCCTATAATGATGCTACCTTGACCAAAGTAAAACTTTAATTTATATTTAAGATATAAGGTTTTACCTTTAATAAAAGTTGTAGAACCTGTGTTATACAACAAATTTTATATTTAAACCAAGCCATGATTCAATTCTAAGTATCTCAAACAGTGTCATCAAGACAGAATAAAAATCTGATTTCAGGATTCGAATTCTTTTAAGTCTGAAATCAGTGTCGTTCGGGTCGACCTCTCGTGTTCCCAAATTTTTGCTGAACAACTCAAGTTTCCCCAAATATAAAAGTTGTTAATAACTAAGAGGGGCACAACATATTAAAAGATGGCATTCATCCGATTATGTTTGACATATTTTGACACTCAGTTTTCACAAGTTTCCACTGCTTTCTAACCCACTGATAAATCAATTTTCGTGGGTCTATAACTCTCTAACCAATGCCCGAATCACCTCATGGTCTGTACAAGATTTGTAGAGTATATATCAAGGAACATATCTTCTGCAGTGATCCGGGTCCAATTCCAAGCAGAAAATGCCAAAACAGCCATCCAATGCGTGCCTCGCTTATAAAAGCACGTCGTGCACCCTCCGAGCTTCCCTGGACTCGCCTCCGCATTCCGCTCGCCTCGGCTCTCTCATTTCTCTACTTCAGCACGCTAGCGCCATGGATGGACGTCGGGAGTTTCCCGGCTGCATCCAATTCCTTGTCCTCAGTAGCCGGTTACTTAAATTGAGTTTGCCATCACCTCCCCCTCACCACGTCGATCCATTCGGACCCTACCCCGAGCGAAGCCATGGCCGGCGATGCTCGCGCCATCGCCGCAGCAAGCTGCCACCGCGGGCTCGCGTGGCTAGGCCACCTGGGACTGCCACCGGCCTAGCTGACTCCTTGGCCGGGTGCGCCTACCGCTAGGGATGGCCCAGCTGGTCCCGCCGCGCTCGGCAGACGCCGGCGAGCCCCGGCCAGGTGTGGTCGATCCCCTTTCCCATGTATGTTCCTAGGAAGAAGGCGATGGACAGATCTGCAAATTCCAGAACAACAGGGGGGTAAGTGAAGGGTTTGTGACTCTTGTGAATAGTGCTGAAAGGGCATATGTGCTGACGTGTAGGCACGTTTGTTTAGGGACCTGGGTGAAAGTTTGTTGCTCCCTTTTTCGGTTTTGTATTTTAGATTTTGTGCTGAAGTTTGAAAATTCATAGAAAACTGTAGAAAAATAGTAAAAAGGTAAATGAGGACTTTTTGGAATCCTTGTGAAATTCTCTATGCCAAGGATACAAAAGTTGGAATGTTTTAGTAGAAATATTTGGCGGTAGAAATTCGTACTTAAAACTGGTTTAGAGAATAAACGAACTTGCTTCTCTCCATAATTTTATTTATAAACATCCAAAAATAATGAAACTTGTTTTATTAGTTAGATGTTGTCATACTCCATCAAGAAAAAATATAAAACTTATATGTCGTTCATTGTTTTCTTTGTGTGCTAATTAAATCAAGTTAAATAGGAAAAAGAAGATTTATTTGCTTGTTTATTTTTGGATCTGTAGCTCTATTGCTCCAAATGGGTTGAAAATTTTATAGTAGACGCTTGGTGTGATGGTTGGTGACTGGTAAACATTTCATGAATTGTGGTGCATGTATGATTAAGTTAGTGGTTTAACTTGTTTGATGCATATTAAGTAATTTTAAATGGTTTATAAATAATATATGAATGAAAAAATGAAAAATGGTGTTCCACTGTCCTTGCATGATATTATAGTATCCTAAGAAAACTTAATATGGTCATGCATCTAAAGAAAATAATTAGTTCTAGATTTAACTTGCTTTCACATGCTTTATTGCATTAACAAATTGTTATTTTTGTATTAAATAAAATATAAAACTTGGGCATATGAAATTTATACATTGATCATGATTTGTTATTACCTATGCCTCATAAAAATTCCAGCCCAAAATTAGATGGTTTCATATGGTGCTAAAATGACACACATTTCAAAATTATAAGAAGAATTAGTGAAAAATTAGAAGTAAACAAAAGCGTGCATGTTCTTGAAATGCTTAAGTGTCTCTAGTGCACGCCACAATATAATTGTATGCGAGACGGGGTTATTCGCATGATGAGTTTAGTAAAAAAATCCATCAGTGTCACTAGTGCTAAGTTAAGGTTTATTTATACGTGGAAAGTAATAATGTGTTTAATACTTAGAACTCTTAGTCGATAGTAGAAATTGTTTTGGTTTATATAGAAAGGTGGTGACATGCCAAGTAGTCATCGCTTTCTCTCTATTTATAAGTCGAGTCGTGACGATGCGTATTATGTGTTCGTTAAATTATGCTTCGCATATAGTGTATGATTGTGCTCACGATTTCGAGTAGACACTTCAAGTAAGTCAAGTAGGTTTGTGATACAAGTGTGTAATGGAGTTAGTTAAATTATTGAAATACTCGGCTCGTGTGATAAACATGTATGCGTTCATGATTGGGGAAGTAAATACATGGTGTTTGCGAATTGTAGACTAGTGGTTTACGATTCGTATAAATTGGTCGGTGTGCGAAAATACTTGTGAATATGTATGTTTGTAAATGTTGTAGTATATGTTGTGTCTCAGTTTGCAATAATAATAGACAAGCCGACGTGTATGTTGTATAGTGGGCTATGTCGTTGCTCCAGTTAGCCGACTTGTTAGATAGCTTGGGTTAAGCACGTAATCATGATAAATTACTTGTTATAGTCCAAATGTGCATGGTTATGGTCGCAGGTAAAATTAGTGGTGCTCATATGATGTCTAATTTAAAATGCAAATTATTGTGTGAAGAGCGCATCGCTAAACACATCTATACCGGGTTTGATTATTGTGGTGAATACGTTGTTGATTGTGTATGGTAATTCTAGCGCACGAAATAACTTGGATAAAAAGTAGCAAGTCAACTTGTTGGTCCTAATTTAATTGTTTTAACTCTAACAGATGGTAAAGTGTTAGAATGGTTCAAGTCTCTAGAATGCGGCAATTCTTGAAATAATTAGGAGCTGAATTTTATTAGTTGTTGTTTTGGACTGCACGCACTACTTTTGTCGTGCTGTTTATTTAATGAACTAAATTGTGTTTTCTGTAGAAAAGTCATTTAGAAAAGTTGTATATAACTTTATTATCTTACTTGTGTTAAAATTTGACAGCCATAAGTCTGATCGTTTAGAAGTTGTGCTTTTCACAAATTCAGTAACTGAATCTATCCAATTTATGTACAGATTTCAGAGAGTGAATTGTTTGCTTAAGTTAATGTTACAATCTGTTCATGGTCGTTATAAGAAATTTGTATATGCTTTTCTTATCTTCCTTGTGTTAAAATTTCATAACCATAGGCCTGATAGTTCAAGAGTTATGAATTTTACAAAATAGTTGCTGTGTTTTGTCCACTAACAGAACCGATTTCGCAAACTGTATTGTTTGATTTAGTAAACATGAATCACTTCTTGGTGATTATAAAAGTTATGTAGTGCTTTTGCTGAGCTTTCCAAAAAGTCTTGGATCACTATTTTTGGTGATCTGAAGATTAAGTTACGGATGTTTAAAGTGTGAAGACTGAATCTGTCCATTTCTGGAAAGCAAAGCCTTCTAATATCTTTTATCCTAAATTGCATATTGAATAACCTTGAGATGTTTATAAATGATGTGTAGAAAATTTCATTATCTTTCCAGAAAGTTTAGGATCACTTTGTTTGGATGTCTGAATCTTTAGTTGTGAATTTTTGAAGTTGCAAGTCTGAATCTGTCCAAATCTGGACAAAGTTGTCGTGTTAGCACTTTTTGACCATGCTAAGTGTTGAATCATGTTGGGATGATAATACCAAAGTTATAGAGAACTTCTTAAGCTTTCCAGAAAATTCTAGTTTGCTATTTTTGGATTAATATTCAAAGAGTTATGATTAAAATAAGTAACTGGTGTGCTGCTGTTCAAAAATCTGCAAGTGCTCAATTGATTGTTTAGTTCACCCTTTTTGCTAAAAATGTTTGGTTAGCACTTAATTAATGTAGACTTGCCATGGCTAAGCTTAAGATTGCATGTGTGCCATGTTTTATATGTTTCTTTCTCTAGTTGGTTATGATATAGGAGTTCCGTAGTTATTGATGCCGATGTCCTCTGTTAAACTTGTGTTTGTGATGCTTTTGTGTGATTTGTTGGGGGTATGCTTCGTAGCCGAAGATCCTAAAAGAGAAAAACACCTTCGGCAAGATCCTTTCAAGAACAGCGCTGAAGTTGTCACCGATAGAGCTTCGGCACAGTGACAAGTCTCAAGACGAAGGGGGTGAACCGACTTAAACATCAAATGACTCAAAGACCCATGATGTTTTGTGTCAGTATTGTAATTGATTATAAAGGGGATAAATGTAATTTCACATAGGCTGTGTCCTGTGCCTATAAATAGATGAACAGTGCCCTTGTACGGTTCACGCAATCTTGTAATTGCTGACGCATCGCATTGGAATTATTGTTTTCCGTCAAGGAGAAGGTATAAATGTACCCAAATGTCATGTTTTAATATTAAAATCGATATAATGAAATATAAGAATAATTTTATTTGCTTCTAACATATGTTTTATACGTTATGTTTCATTCTACATTGTTCCATAAACTTGATCACGAAGGTAAGACCTTCGTGATATTTAATCTGCGACCTTCGTCCGAAGTTCATTAAATCCTTGGGGAGATAATGCTTCAGCGGACGAAGGGCATTAACATTTAACATTTTTATGTTGCCTTGTTCTTAATTCATAGCATTTGAGAACAAGTCCTCAACATGATTAATAGAAGAACTAATGAAAAGTCCTAGCGAACTTATAAACTTAACTGATTTAAGGTTAGGTAACTAATGGATAATTAAAGTAAACGTGGTAAATGCTTGTGCTCGTGATATCGTGTTTGTGTTGGGTAAATATAAGGAATATTTGTCGTCTTTGTAATGGTGTTAATATTGAACGCCGATAACGTGCAAATAACTAATGCTAGCGTATGGTTGTTTATGATGTCTTACAATTTAGTGTTAGTTCGCTACCGTGTATTGAATGTCTTGTGATATATTTCATCATATTCATACATATGCATCTTGCATCTCATTGTCACCCAGTTCTAGGGGGTAGAACTGAGCGCATAGCATATGTGTGTCAGGATCCATTTCCACACATATGTTGACGTCACAAGTGTAATATATCAAAAGACAATGCAATAAAGGCATAAAGAGAGAGTAGAATACTTTATTACATCATCTAAATCATTATATCTTTAACAAGTGTCGGCGTTTCGAGACCGGGGGGTCCCTAAGCCGACGAGTGAGTGTGCCGCGTGCCCCAGCCCAGATGGGTCGAGCGCGTGGGCGAGCGCGAAGGGGGGAAGCGAGGTGGCCGAAGACGGGCGTGAGAGAGGTGGAAATCCCGCGGCCTTCGTGTTCGTCCCACGCCCAGGTCGGGTGCGCTTGCAGTAGGGGGTTACAAGCGTCCACGCGGGTGAGGGAAGCGAGCGGCCCCAAGAGAGCGCCTGCCCCGTCCTCGTCCCCGCGCGGCCAACCTTCTCTAAGAAGGCCCTGGTCCTTCCTTTTATTGGCGTAAGGAGAGGATCCAGGTGTACAATGGGGGTGTAGCAGAGTGCTACGTGTCTAGCGGGGGAGAGCTAGCGCCCTAAGTACATGCCAATGTGGCAGCGGGAGAGATCTTGGCACCCAGCTGGTGTGGTGTCGTGGCTATCGGAGGAGCAACGGAGCCTGGCGGAGGGACAGTTGTCGGAGCGGTTGGGTCCTTGCTGACGTCCCCCTGCTTCTGTAAGGGAGCTGAGAGCCGCCGTCGTCACAGGGCTAGCGGGGCGCCATCATTGCCTATCTGGCGGAGCTAGCCAGATGGGACACCGGTCTTGTTCTCTGCGGCCCGAGTCGGCTCGGGTAGGGTGATGAGGGCGCTTCCTGTTGACGTGGCGGGCTTGTGCCCTAGGTCGGGCGACGTGGAGGCTCCTCCGAAGCCGAGGTCGAGTCTGTCTTTCATGGCCGAGGCCGAGCCCGAGCTCCTGGGTCGGGCGAGGCGGAGGTCGTTCGGCAGAGGCCAGGGTGGAGTCCGACCCCTGGGGTCGGGCGAAGCGGAGTTCGTCGTCTTCTGGGGCCTAGCCCGAGTCCGAGCCCTGGGTCGGGTGGAGCGGAGTTCGCCATCTTCCGGGGCCTTAGCCCGAGTCCGAGCCCTGGGTCGGGCGGAGCGGAGTTTGCCGTCTTCTGGGGCCTTAGCCCGAGTCCGAGCCCTGGGTCGGGCGGAGCGGAGTTCGCCGTCTTCCGGGGCCTTAGCCCGAGTCCGAGCCCTGGGTCGGGCAGAGCGGAGTTCGCCGTCTTCCGGGGCCTTAGCCCGAGTCCGAGCCCTGGGTCGGGCGGAGCTTCCTATGGCGCCTTTGGCAAGGCCTGACTGCCTGTCAGTCTCACTCTGTCAAGTGGCACTGCAGTCGGAATGGCGCAGGCGGCGCTGTCCTTCTGTCAGACCGATTAGTGGAGCGGCGAAGTGACGGCGGTCACTTCGGCTCTGCCGGGGGGCGCGCGTCAGGATAAAGGTGTCATGCTACCTTTGCGTTAAATGCTCCTGCGACTCGATCGGTCGGCGATTTAGTCAGGGTTGCTTCTTAGCGAAGGCAAGGCCTCGGGCGAGCCGGAGATGTGTCCGCCGTTAAAAGGGGGCCTCGGGCGAGACGGAAACCCCTCGGGGTCGGCTGCCCTTGCCCGAGGCTAGGCTCGGGCGAGGCGTGATCGAGTCGCTCGTATGGACTGATCCCTGACTTAATCGCACCCATCAGGCCTCTGCAGCTTCATGCTGATGGGGGTTACCAGCTGAGAATTAGGCGTCTTGAGGGTACCCCTAATTATGGTCCCCGACAGTAGCCCCCGAGCCTCGAAGGGAGTGTTAGCACTCGCTTGGAGGCTTTCGTCGCACTTTTTTGCAAGGGGACCAGCCTTTCTCGGTTGCATTTTGTTCCGGTGGGTGCGCGCGAGCGCACCCGCCGGGTGTAGCCCCCGAGGCCTCGGAGGAGTGGTTTCACTCCTTCGAGGTCTTAATGCCTTGCGTAATGCTTCGGCTGGTCTGGTGGTTCCCTCATGCGAACTAGCCGTAGCCCGGGTGCACGGTCGGGGCCCAAGTTCTTGGGCTGGTATGTTGACGTTGTCAACGGTTCGGCCGGAGCCGGGTTTGCGAGAGCAGCCCCCGAGCCTCTGCACAGGGCGAGAGGGCGATCAGGGACAGACTCAGCTTTTTTACATACGCCCCTACGTCGCCTTTTCGCAAGGAGGAGGGGGCGAGAGCGCCATGTTACCCTCGATGGGCACCGAACATGGTGTCTCCGGTGAGCTGCAAGCGGGTAATCCGAGTGGACGTCCGTGCCCCGTTCGTTGGGGGTCGGCTAGGGGCCCAGAGGCACGCCCAAAAGTACCTGCGGGTGATCTGCCGGACCCGGTCCCCTGGCGACGGGGTCCGAGGGCTCGATGCCTCCCTCCGATGGGATTCCGTTACAAGATCGCTCCCGCTGGTCTCGGAAATGTCCTAGGGTACCTCGGGAGTGCAGCCCGAGCCTTGGTTATGTATCGAACGTACCCCTGGTCATCCCTCGCTCGGCGTCTGAGGCGACTGTGAACCCTTCGGGGGCCAGCCTTCGAACCCCTGATCAGTAATGGGCGTGGAGCCCGAGTAGCCTGAGGCGGCCATGGAACCCTTCGGGGGGCCGGCCTTCGAACCTCTGACCAGTAGTGGGTGTAGGGCCCACGCGATCTGAGGCGGCTGTTGAACCCTTCGGGGGGCCAGCCTTCGAACCCCTGATCAGTAAGGAGGCTCGGAGCCTAGTTCCTTCACGGGGAAGGATCCCTTTCGGGGTATCCCCCTTTCCCGGTCCCTGTCGCAAGAGATAGAGAAAGAGGAAAAAAGGAAAAAGGATACGAAACCGAACGACGCGGCGTACCTTTTTTGGCGCGGTTGTTTCGGCGAAGGCGAAGCGTCGCCCGCTGCTCCTGCCAGAAGCGCCGCCTGTCCAGCCGCGGAGTTAATGCGACGGGGCGAGTAGTTGGCAGGGCGGCCGTGGCGCGTGCGCGAGCCGTTCGAGGAACGGATCACGGGCGCGTTGTCTTCACGCCGTGAGAGGGGGTTCTCTTGCTGCCCCCGGATGCGACGTGAGCTTGGCTGACGACGTGGCCGCTGCTCCCGCGCGCCTGCCACCGTCATTACTGCCGGCCCACCTTTGGCCGCGTTGGCCGCCGCGTCAGGCTGGCGCTGCTGGGTCGCGCGCTGGGTCGCCTCGAGTCGCGGTATTGGTTCCGCAATCGAGGAGGCGTGGTGGTGGCACAGGCGGTACAGTTGCTTGCATGCAGCATCCGGCGCGCCGGTCGCGCGACGCGTGGGCCTGGGCCTCCATGCTGGCGTGTCGGGAGTCGGAGAAGCGCGTCCACTTGGCGCGGTTGCATGCCGCCTGCATGGCTGCCCGCCTCTTCCGCCCGTTGGTCTGGGTAAAAGTGGAGGGTCACTTGTAACCGCTGGACGGTTGCGTGCACCACGCGTGGCGGTTTGGCTTCTCCTGCTCGGTGCCGGTCTACAAGACATGCGGGACCCAGCCCCCGTGCCGCAGGGGAGGGCTTTGAAGCGTGTTGGAGAAGACTCAGCCGAGGCCTCAGGTCGGGCTGGCGCCCTTGGAAGATGGTTGGCCGAGGCCCCAGGGGTAACCGGCCGAGCCGCCTGCTCGGGCCGGATTCCCGGAGAAGTCCCTGGCAGCGATTGCCCGGGCGTGGTGATGACGTCGTCCTTCGGAGCGGAGACCCTCGGACTGCATCACCGTCCGAGGCTAGGTCGGGCCTCGCCGAAGGTGCCGTCGATGCCGAGGGTGTTGCTGCCCCCTTCCAGCGTCAAGACCCGAGCCTGCAGGATCAGATTGTCTTGTAGCGTGTGCCTTGTGTGGCCGTCGAGGCCAGAACACACACCCTCGCTGCGTTGTAAAGCTGCGTCTCTTTTCCTCTTGTTTCGAGTATCTGGACTTTTTGTCGGTAACAGGGATGTTAGTGCGAGCGAGAGTTGCTTCTCGCGGAAGGTGATGAGTGAGGTATCCGTATCCCGGAGGCGTGGGAGTCCCTCGGCTCGGTCGGCCTTGCCGCTTACGCGTACTTTCACCCGTCCGTGAGGCCCTGTTGCCGACTCGGTCGAGAAGGCTCGAAGGATCGCTTCGGCAGAAGGGCTTCCGAACGTAAAGACTTGTTCGATCCGCGGAGCCACTTTATCTGAACGCGAGTTACTTATCGCAGAAGGTGATGAGTGAGGTATCCGTATCCCGGAGGCGTAGGAGTCCCTCGGCTCGGTCAGCCTTGGCTGCTTACGTGTACTCCGTCGTTTCCAGGACCCACTTTTCGAAGTAGTCAAAAAGCACGAAAGATATTCTCGTAAAAGAGATTTTTTTTTCGAGGAAAATTTTGACGCAGAGGGGGTTTCCCCCCTTTTAGCCCCCGAGGGAGGGTCAGGCTTTGCCGAGGCGAGGCCGACCCTTCCTTGTTGACTAAACTTTGCGTGGGTGCGAGGTATATGAACAACTTGGAAACATCTTAAGGGTAGAAGCGACGTAGCTGTTGGATGTTTCAAGCGTTGCCGTAGACCTCGCCTTGACTGTTGGCCCGCTTGTACGTTTCGGGCTTCAGAACTTTGGCGATGACGAATGGCCCCTCCCAGGGGGGCGTGAGCTTGTGCCTCCCTCGGGCGTCTTGCCGCAGCCGAAGCACCAGGTCGCCCACCTGGAGGTCTCGGGGTCGGACCCCTCGGGTGTGGTAGCGTCGCAGGGACTGCTGATACCGCGCCGAGTGTAGTAAGGCCCTGTCCCGAGCCTCTTCCAGCTGGTCCAGCGAGTCTTCTCAGCTAGCTTGGTTGCTTTGATTGTCGTAGGCCCTCGTCCTCGGGGAGCCGTATTCCAGGTCAGTGGGCAAGACGGCCTCGGCCCCGTAGACCAGGAAGAACGGCGTGAAACCCGTGGCTCGGCTCGGCGTTGTCCTCAGGCTCCAGACCACCGAGGGGAGTTCCTTCATCCATCGCTTGCCGAACTTGTTGAGGTCGTTGTAAATCCGAGGCTTGAGCCCTTGTAGAATCATGCCGTTGGCACGCTCTACTTGCCCATTCGACATGGGATGAGCTACGGTAGCCCAGTCCACCCGGATGTGGTGATCCTCGCAAAAATCCAAGAATTTTCTGCCGGTGAACTGGGTGCCGTTGTCGGTGATGATGGAGTTTGGGACCCTGATGCGATGGATGATGTTGGTGAAGAACGCCACCGCCTGCTCGGACCTGATGCTGTTCAGGGGTCGAACCTCGATCCACTTGGAGAATTTGTCGATGGCGACCAGCAGGTGCGTGTAGCCCCCGGGCGCCTTCTGCAGAGGGCCGACGAGGTCCAGACCCCACACAGCGAAGGGCCAGGTGATGGGTATCGTCTGTAGAGCCTGAGCGGGCAGGTGGGTCTGCTTCGTATAGAATTGACACCCTTCGCAGGTGCGGACAATTCTAGTGGCGTCAGCCACCGCCGTCGGCCAGTAGAAGCCTTGCCGGAAAGCGTTCCCGACGAGGGCTCAAGGCGCTGCATGATGGCCGCAAGCCCCCGAGTGTATCTCTTGCAGGAGTTCCTGACCTTCGGCGATGGAGATGCATCGCTGGAGGATGCCCGAGGGGCTGCGGTGGTAGAGCTCCTTCTCATCGCCCAGCAAGACGAACGAGTTGGCGCGTCGCGCTACCCGCCGAGCCTCGGCTTGGTCGAGGGGTAGCTCTCCTTGGCGGAGATAATGCAGGTACGGGGTCTGCCAATCTCGATCAGGCGTGACCCCACTCCGCTCCTCCTCGATGCGCAGCGCCTCGCCCTCTGGGGCCGAGGGTACCTCGGGCTGAACCGAGGACGCCTCGGGCTGGGCCGAGGGTACCTCGGACTCGGGCGTGTCGTTGATCTTGACGGAGGGTTAGTGCAGATCCCGGGAGAAGACGTCCGGGGGAACCGGCGTTCGCTCCGAGGCTATTTTTGCCAGCTCGTCCGCAGTCTCGTTGTAGCGCCGGACGATGTGGTTAAGCTCGAGCCCGTAGAACTTGTCTTCCAAGCGTCGAACCTCATCGCAGTAGGCCTCCATCTTCGGGTCGCGGCAGTGGGAGTTCTTCATGACTTGGTCGATGACGAGCTGCGAGTCGCCGCGAGCGTCGAGGCGTCGGACCCCTAGCTCGATGGTGATTCGCAATCCGTTGATCAGAGCTTCGTACTCAGCCACATTGTTGGACGCCGGGAAATGGAGGCGCAGCATGTAGCGTAGGTGTTTCCCGAGGGGCGAGATGAAGAGCAGGCCTGTGCCGGCTCCCTTCTTCATCAGCGACCCGTCGAAAAACATGGTCCAGAGCTCCGGTTGGATCGGAGCCGTCGGCAGCTGGGTGTCGACCCATTCGGCTACGAAGTCTGCCAATACCTGGGACTTGATGGCCTTCCGAGGGGCGAACGAGATTGTCTCGCCCATGATTTCCACCGCCCACTTTGCGATCCTGCCCGAGGCGTCTCGGCACTGGATGATCTCCCCCAGGGGGAAGGATGACACCACAGTTACCTGATGAGACTCGAAGTAATGTCGCAACTTTCGCCTCGTCAGGATCACTGCATACAATAGCTTCTGAACTTGTGGGTAGCGGATCTTGGTTTCGGACAGCACCTCGCTGACGAAGTAAACTGGCCTCTGAATGGGCAATGCATGCCCCTCTTCTTGCCTTTCGACCACAATCTCGGCGCTAACCACCTGAGTGGTCGCGGCGACGTAGACCAAGAGGGCTTCTCCATCAGCTAGGGGTACCAAGATAGGCGCCTTGGTGAGGAGCGCCTTCAGGTTCCCGAGAGCTTCCTCGGCCTCAGGGGTCCAAGTGAAGCACTCGGCCTTCCTTAAGACGCGGTATAGAGGCAGTCCTCTTTCGCCGAGGCGTGAGATGAAACGGCTCAAGGCCGCGAGACATCCCATGACCCTCTGTACACCTTTTAAGTCCTTGATGGGCCCCATGCTGGTGATGGCTGCGATCTTCTCCGGGTTGGCTTCGATGCCCCGCTCGGAGACGATGAACCCTAGGAGCATGCCTCGGGGCACCCCGAAGACACACTTCTCGGGATTGAGCTTGACGTCCTTTGCCTTGAGACACCGGAATGTCACTTCAAGGTCGGAGAGGAGGTCGGAGGCTTTCCTTGTCTTGACTACGATGTCATCGACGTAGGCCTCGACTGTACGACCGATGTGTTCGCCGAACACATGGTTCATGCACCGCTGGTACGTCGCACCCGCGTTCCTCAAACCGAACGGCATGGTGACATAGCAGTACATGTCGAAGGGCGTGATGAAAGAAGTCGCGAGCTGGTCGGACTCTTTCATCTTGATTTGATGATACCCTGAGTAGGCATCGAGGAAAGACAGGGTTTCGCACCCAGCAGTGGAATCCACGATTTGATCGATGCGAGGTAGAGGGTAGGGAACCTTCGGACATGCTTTGTTGAGACCAGTGTAGTCTACACACATCCGCCATTTCCCCCTTTCTTTCTCACAAGCACAGGGTTGGCAAGCCATTCAGGATGGAATACCTCTTTGATGAACCCTGCTGCCATTAACTTGTGGATCTCCTCACCTATCACTCTGCGCTTCTCCTCGTCGAATCGGCGCAGAGGCTGCCTGACCGGTCGGGCTCCGGCCCGAATATCCAGCGAGTGCTCGGCGACATCCCTCGGTATGCCGGGCATGTCCGAGGGACTCCACGCAAAGACGTCGGCGTTTGCACGGAGAAAGACGACGAGCACTGCTTCCTATTTGGGGTCGAGCCCGGAACCGATCCGGATCTGCTTGGAGGTGTTGCCACTGGGGTCGAGAGGGACGGCCTTAACCGTCTCCGCTGGCTCGAAGTTGCCGGCGTGTCGCTTTACGTCTGGCACCTCTCTGGAGAGGTTCTCCAGGTCGGCGATGAGGGCCTCGAACTCGGCGAAGGCCTCGGCGTACTCCACGCACTCCACGTCGCATTCGAACGCGTGTTTGTACGTGGGGCCGACGGTGATGACCCCGTTGGGGCCCGACATCTTGAGCTTCAGGTAGGTGTAGTTGGGGACGGCCATGAACTTCGCGTAGCATGGCCTCCCCAATACCGCGTGGTAGGTTCCTCAGAACCCGACCACCTCGAACGTCAAAATCTTTCTTCGGAAGTTGGAGGGCGTTCCGAAGCAGACAGGAAGGTCGAGCCGTCCGAGGGGCTGGACGCGCTTCCCAGGAATGATCCCGTGGAAGGGCGCAGCGCCTGCTCGGACGGAGGACAGATCGATGCGCAGGAGCCTGAGGGTCTCAGCGTAGATGATGCTGAGGCAGCTGCCCCCATCCATCAGGACCTTGGTGAGCCTGACGTCACCGATGATGGGGTCGACGACAAGCGGGTATTTCCCCAGGCTCGGCACGTGGCCGGGGTAGTCAGCTTGGTCGAAGGTGATGGGCTTGTCGGACCAGTCTAGGTAGACTGGCGCCGCCACCTTCACCGAGCAGACCTCTCGATGCTCTCGCTTGCGATGCCGAGCCGAGGCATTCGCCGCATGCCCTCCGTAGATCATGAAGCAGTCGCGGACCTCGGGGAACTCTCCTGCTTGGTGATCTTCCTTTTTGTCGTCGTCGTGGGCCCTGCCACCCTCTGCGGGTGGCCCGGCCTTGTGGAAGTGGCGCCGAAGCATGACGCACTCCTCGAGGGTGTGCTTGACGGGCCCCTGATGGTAGGGGCATGGCTCCTTGAGCATCTTGTCGAAGAGGTTAGCACCTCCGGGGGGCTTCCGAGGGTTCTTGTACTCGGAGGCGACGACAAGGTCCGCGTCGGCGGCGTCGCGTTTCGCTTGCGACTTCTTCTTGCCTTTCTTCTTGGCGCCGCACGGAGTAGACGCCTCGGGAGCCTCTTCCGACGGGCGGCCCTAGGGCTGCTTGTCCTTTCGGAAGATGGCCTCGACCGCCTCCTGGCCAGAGGCGAACTTGGTGGCGATGTCCATCAGCTCGCTCGCCCTGGTGGGGGTCTTGCGACCCAACTTGCTCACCAGGTCATGGCAGGTGGTGCCGGCAAGGAACGCGCCGATGACATCTGAGTCGGTGATGTTGGGCAGCTCGGTGCGCTGCTTCGAGAATCGCCGGATGTAGTCCCGAAGAGACTCTCCCGGCTGTTGCCGGCAGCTTCGGAGGTCCCAGGAAATCCCGGGGCGCACGTACGTGCCCTGGAAATTGCCGGCGAAGGCTTGGACCAAATCATCCCAGTCGGAGATCTCCCCCGGAGGCAGGTGCTCCAACCAGGCGCGAGCAGTATCGGAGAGGAACAGGGGGAGGTTGCGGATGATGAGGTTGTCGTCGTCCGTTCCACCCAGTTGGCAGGCCAGGCGGTAGTCTGCGAGCCACAATTCCGGCCTCGTTTCCCCCGAGTACTTTGTGATAGTAGTCGGGGGTCAGAACCGGGCCGGAAACGGTGCCCGCCGGATGGCCCGGCTGAAGGCCTGCGGACCGGGTGGTTCGGGCGAGGGACTCCGATCCTCCCCGCTGTTGTAGCGTCCCCCACGCCTGGGGTGGTAGCCTCGGCGCACCCTTTCGTCGAGGTGGGCCCGACGATCGCGACGATGGTGCTCGTTGCCGAGGTGGCCCGGGGCCGCAGGCGCGGTGTGGCGCGTGCGCCCGGTGTAGACCGAGGCTTCCCGCATGAATCGGGAAGTCGCGGCATGAGGTTCCGAGGGGTACCCCTGCCTTCGGGAGGCAGAGCTCTCGGCCCGCCGGGCCGCAGCGCCTTCCAGGAGATTCTTGAGCTCTCCCTGGATTCGCCGACCCTCGGTGGTTGATGGTTCTGGCATCGCGCGGAGGAGCATCGCTGCGGCTGCCAGGTTCTGACCGACCCCGCTGGATGCGGGTGGCGGCCTGTCCCTGACATCGTTGGGGACGCGGTGCTGGAAACCCTAGGGCAGGTGACGTATTTCTCCGGCCGGGGGTTGGCCCGCCCATACCTGCCCGACGTCCCGGCGGATCGACTCGAGCGCTCCTGCTCCCTCGTCGAGCCTGGCCTGCGCCCCGCGGACTTGCTCGAGCTGTGGGTCGTGACCCCCCGCCAGAACGGGGACCACAGCTAGCTCCCGCGGGATGTCGGTGCGAGGCACCGACCTAGGGAGATCACCATCCTCCGGCATGCCGAGATGGTTGCCTTCGGAGGGATCCTCTAGCTCGACGTGGAAACATTCGCGGCTTGGGCCGCAATCCTTGTCGTCAAGGCTGCGGCTGCCGTCGGAACAGTCGGAGAGGCAGTAGTCACATGAGGTCATAAAGTCCCGCATGGCACTGGGGTTGCCAAATCCAGAGAAATCCCAACAGACGCTGGGATCGTCATCTTCCTCGGACCCAGAGGGCCCGTAGGTCGAGACGTCCGTCAATCGGTCCCAAGGCGACCGCATACGAAACCCCAGAGGGGTTGCACTCGCCTCAACGTGAGCACCCGCCAAAGTGAGGTCGCTAGGCGGGTTGAGGCCGAGTCGAAATGACGTAGGATGGGAATCAGTCGGTACCTTTTGGTCGACGAGGAGCGACATAGTCACGTCGGGGACTGATTGCGCCGTCGTCTTGGGTACAAGGGCGACGTCCTGCAGGCCCTCCGCGAGCGTGCTGGCGTCGTCCACTTGCTCGGGATTGGCGTGTCGCGGGGGGACGGCGCTCGCCTTCATCTCAAACACGAGGTCGACGCCCGACGCGCCCTCCGTTGGGGCGCTGGGGACGTTGATTCGCTCGACAGCCGACGGAGCGCGGCCTCCCGCTCGGCCTTGGTTGCCCCGCCTCCTCCTCCGATGGCAGGGGAGAGGACGGGGCGAGCTCGAATGTTGTTCTTCCACCACGCGGGGAAGACGTCGTCGATTCCGCCGCCGGCGGGCGGGCTGTCGGCCGCCATTGTCGTCGTCACGTGGCGGTGGAAGGAGTATCACGTCGTAGCTACCGTCGAGAGACATGAACTCGAGACTCTCGAAACGGAGCACCGTCCCGGGTTGGAGAGGTCGTTGGAGACTGCCCATCTGGAGCTTGACGGGAAACTGCTCGTCAACACGTAGCAGGCCCCTACCTGGCGCGCCAACTGTCGGCGTTTCGAGACCGGGGGGTCCCTAAGCCGACGAGTGAGTGTGCCGCGTGCCCCAGCCCAAATGGGTCGAGCGCGTGGGCGAGCGCGAAGGGGGGAAGCGAGGTGGCCGGAGACGGGCGTGAGAGAGGTGGAAATCCCGCGGCCTTCGTATTTGTCCCGCGCCCAGGTCGGGTGCGCTTGCAGTAGGGGGTTACAAGCGTCCACGCGGGTGAGGGAAGCGAGCGGCCCCAAGAGACCGCCTGCCCCGTCCTCGTCCCCGCGCGGCCAACCTTCTCTAAGAAGGCCCTGGTCCTTCCTTTTATAGGCGTAAGGAGAGGATCCAGGTGTACAATGGGGGTGTAGCAGAGTGCTACGTGTCTAGCGGGGGAGAGCTAGCGCCCTAAGTACATGCCAATGCGGCAGCCAGAGAGATCTTGGCACCCAGCTGGTGTGGTGTCGTGGCTATCGGAGGAGCAACGGAGCCTGGCGGAGGGACAGCTGTCGGAGCGGTTGGGTCCTTGCTGACGTCCCCCTGCTTCCGTAAGGGAGCTGAGAGCCGCCGTTGTCACGGGGCTAGCGGGGCGCCATCATTGCCTATCTGGCGGAGCTAGCCAGATGGGACACCGGTCTTGTTCTCTGCGGCCCGAGTCGGCTCGGGGTAGGGTGATGAGGGCGCTTCCTGTTGACGTGGCGGGCTTGTGCCCTAGGTCGGGCGACGTGGAGGCTCCTCCGAAGCCGAGGTCGAGTCTGTCTTTCATGGCCGAGGCCGAGCCCGAGCTCCTGGGTCGGGCGAGGCGGAGGTCGTTCGGCAGAGGCCAGGGCGGAGTCCAACCCCTAGGGTCGGGCGAAGCGGAGTTCGTCGTCTTCTGGGGCCTAGCCCGAGTCCGAGCCCTGTGTTGGGCGGAGCGGAGTTCGCCGTCTTCCGGGGCCTTAACCTGAGTCCGAGCCCTGGGTCGAGCGGAGCGGAGTTCGCCGTCTTCCGGGGCCTTAGCCCGAGTCCGAGCCCTGGGTCGGGCGGAGCGGAGTTCGCCGTCTTCCGGGGCCTTAGCCCGAGTCCGAGCCCTGGGTCGGGCGGAGCGGAGTTCGCCGTCTTCCGGGGCCTTAGCCCGAGTCCGAGCCCTGGGTCGGGTGGAGCTTCCTATGGCGCCTTTGGCAAGGCCTGACTGCCTGTCAGTCTCACTCTGTCAAGTGGCACTGCAGTCGGAATGGCGCAGGTGGCGCTGTCCTTCTGTCAGACCGGTCAGTGGAGCGGTGAAGTGACGGTGGTCACTTTGGCTCTGCCAGGGGGCGCGCGTCAGGATAAAGGTGTCAGGCTACCTTTGTGTTAAATGCTCCTGCGACTCGGTCGGTCGGCGCGGCGATTTAGTCAGGGTTGCTTCTTAGCGAAGGCAAGGCCTCGGGCGAGCCGGAGATGTGTCCACCGTTAAAAGGGGGCCTCGGGCGAGACGGAAACCCCTCGGGGTCGGCTGCCCTTGCCCGAGGCTAGGCTCGGGCGAGGCGTGATCGAGTCGCTCGTATGGACTGATCCCTGACTTAATCGCACCCATCAGGCCTCTGCAGCTTCATGCTGATGGGGGTTACCAGCTGAGAATTAGGCGTCTTAAGGGTACCCCTAATTATGGTCCCCGACAACAAGTATCACATCAAAGTAAAGCGGAATTTAAATAACACGGGCAATCTCCCACAGGAAGATGACTGGCGCATCGTTAGACTTAGACTTCATCGTCGTTAAAATCTCCATCAAAGTCTCCAGCATCACCCTCTGATCAAAATATTAGCAAGGGTTAGCTCACTTATGGTCGGGGCTCAGCAAGTGGGAGAAAAATTAATGCAGGTATAACAAGGTGAGGCTAAGGTTGAGCAGTAAGCATTTTAGTTGGTCAACATTTTATTAATAACACCTATCTTACTAATAAGTGTGAATCCCATGTATCCCAATTAAACAAAGGAAAATGAGTATAACAAAAACACTTAAGTGAAACCACTTAAGCAAATCATTGGCAGATCATCGGATCTCAATTTAATTCCATCTTCAAGTTCAATTATCATGTGAGGAGTCCAGGTCGCTCATAACCGGGAGCACGACTAATATATCAGTTTTACACTCTGCAGAGATGGTACAACTTTACCCGCAAGCCATGTATCCCATCTTGCTCGGGTTGATCGGACCCTTAAACACTGCCGAGGTGAATGGCTAGGGATCCATTATGAGGCTTTCACAAAATACACTTAATACGAAGCAACCCGCTAAGGTTTCTAAAGACGATGGTGGTGGCCCCCTGGGTGAGGTACCTTAGCCAAGAATACGTCCCCATGTTAACGTGGGCTGCCAACACCTACCGCTCCCCCTCTTGCCCATATTTCAGGTAAGGTTGCCAGGCACTAAGCGTATAAAGCTAATTACCAAAGCCAGAGCCATGATAGCACTCGTGGTTGCACTATTATCCTGGGTGGTCACTCCATGTTCCAATTAATATGTAATAATGTTGTTTTTAACCATCGGGTTAATGTCATAATTGCCAATTAAATTTTTGGAACATTAATACCAATTAATGAGTGACATCAAAAATCATTAAGTTGAGCGGTAGCACAAATTTGCAAAGCTTAGTAATTTCCCATGGTAAACAAGGAATACAGTTGGTAAATCTAGGAATCCTTAATTAGGTAAAACCCATCAAATTATGCAGTATATCAAAAAGTAAACATTATTATATGCAATGATTGGGTACAAAAGAATATGCAGAGGGAGAATCCACTTTCCTTGCTCAAAAGTGTCCTTCGGTTCGTCCTCGAACGAATTCGGATCCTCTACCACAAAATCAGCTTCTAATAACGTCGTACGTTGCCACACAAAGAGAAAACATACACCAATAAATAAATATACACCATTCAACAAACAATGAAACATACACTTTACAAATTATACTTGTAAAAGAAAAACATTCCAAAAAGAAAACTTAATTTGTAACTATAAAATAAAATAAAACACATCAACGATCATCTCATTTGTTACGACATATTATTTATTTTGTTTGCAATTCACTAGAGAGATCTATGTGGTACATTTGACTATGAAAGTGTGTACTATATAAATTCATTAATATAGATATCGTGCTAAACCAAACTCTATGAAGTAAGTTTAATTAGCTAATCAATTATTTCTACCGGATAGTACGTGGAGTATATTTTATTATTTCTTTCTAAAAGAAAATTATAGTAGACGTTACAATATTATTTAAAAAGTTATATAACCTTGATATTTAGGAGAACTAAGATAACCTACCCATTTAATTCTACAATTTAGTTTATTGTGGTCCTAGTAGCTATATTATTTAATACTAATTGAGACTCTAGCATGACTTAGCGAAGAAGCAATTTGTCTATAATCGCACATACGAACACATACAATTTGACTAAAAATATACAGTTCATCCAGCATAAATAACCGTAGAATTATTCATATAGTATTTTTATTAAAAAGATATGGTCTACTCTATTCCAAAATTCTTCACTCTAGAAAATTATATTTAATTTAATTTCAACCGACATAACCAAACTAAGATGTAAACATGGAAAATGGCATAAACATATACACAGGAGATCAATCATTCAATTTACACGTGATTCGAACTCTGAAATTTACAAATTTAAAACAACAAAATGCTACAGGGGTTACAATATAATACACTTCTCTTCTACCTCGGGTCTTCGCGCACACAGAGAGAGGTCGGCGAGCAGGGAAGCCTGGCAGGTGGACTACCGAGAGGGCGAGGTTAGGCGTTGGCGAGGAAAGTCACCGGAGCTCTGGGTTCTAGCGGAGGTCGACGAAGGGCTCCGGCAGCCACGGGTGATGGTGCACAGTGGCTGCAAGCGCAGACACAGCAACGAGCAACAAGCAGCAGTGACACAGCACGCAGAAGCGAGTGTTCGAGGAAGAGAGCAGCAAGGATGAGCAGGTAAAGAAAGAGGCTCGTAGACGCAGCTTTTATAGCCGGAGGTGGGTTGAGCTTCGCGACTGCTGTTGAACGTGGATTGAAGAGCTTTGAAATCCATTAATGGTGATTTACGGAGCGATAGAAACGTCCGATGCAATGACTCAGTTTGGTGTAATGAAGGGAGGCGAGCAGGTCGCGCGAAAGGGAGGCGCAAGGGCGCGCGTCGGTGCAGGTAGGGCGCTCGGGTCGTGCGGTGCTGAGGCCGGTCGGGGTCTTGGGCTCGGCCACTTGCGCGAGCGCGTCCAGGGCGCGGCTCAGCGGCAGAGGCGCGGGGCGCGGCTCACTGGTGTGCGCGTGGGGCAGGGTCAGCGTCGGGGCTCGGCGTGGGGTCGGCTCAGCTGCAGAGGCGCGCGGGGAGGGCTCCTAGTGCGTGCTTGGCTACCTGGTGCCGCGGGCATGCAGGGAGCGTGAGAGAGCAAAGAGAGAGAGGAGGGAGATGAGAGGAGAGAGAGAGAAGGAGCAGTAGGTGTTGGGACCATGCTTCATCGCCGAAGGTCCTGCGGAAAGAAAACAGCTTCAGCTGAAGCTGTTTGAACGTAATGCCGAAGGTACCATTCATGGAGCTTCGATATTACAGCATGTCCGAAGATGGGGGATCAAACCGACTTAAAGATAGAATGACCTTTTAGTCCTTAAGGGTCTGAGTCAACATTGTAAACTCTTATGAGGGGTATGATTGTAATTCTTCACAGGCTGCGTCCTGTGCCTATAAATAGTGAACAGTATTTCTTTACTGTACACACATTCTGATAATTGCAAGTGAATCTCTCGGGAATCATTACTTGTCAAAGCGAAGGTATAAACGTACCTCAAAACACTGTATTCAAACATCTTATATTCATATGATAGAATATGTGAATGATGCCATTTATTTCCGACATGTTTATCTTTGATGCTTTACATTTTACATTACTTTATATTATCTTTGTAAATTTAATTACGAAGGTGAAACCTTCGTAATATTATGTTCGAGGCCTTCGTCCGAAGTTCATTAAATCCTAGGGGAGATAATGCTTCAGCGGATGAAGGGTATTTGATATTTAACATTCTTTGTGTTGCCTTGTTCTTGATTTGAAGCATTTGAGAACAAGTCCCCAACATTGGCGCCCACCTCCGGTGAACTCACTTCCACTTTTTTTGAGCTGATGGCTTCGTTCAACAATCAAGCTGGAGCTGCTTCGGCTCCGAAGCTGGTACTCCCGATAACAGGCGGTTCATGCTCAGAGCCAGCTAACAAGAAACAGAAGAAGGAGGCACAGAGAAGGGTACAGCATGTCGGGGTGCAGGGACCCTTCATCATGTCAAGATGGTCTCACATTCCAATTACCTTCTCCCAAGAGGATCTTCAACTCAAGGATTACCCACACAACGATGCTATGGTTATCTCTTGTGTGATCAAAGGATTTCTGGTCCACAATGTTTTGGTTGATACAGGCAGCGCAACTGATATCATATTTGCTAAGGCCTTCAGACAGATGCAAGAGCCCGAAGACAAAATCCATGATGCCACACATCCCCTTTGTGGCTTCGAAGGAAGGCAGATCGTGGCACATGGAAAAATTACAATGCCAGTGACCTTCGGATTTATCAACAACACAAGGACTGAACAAGTTGTGTTTGATATTGTTGACATGGAATACCCTTACAATGCAATCATTGGTCATGGTACTCTCAATGCCTTCGAAGCAATTCTTCATCCAGCTTATCTTTGCATGAAAATACCTTCGGATCAAGGGCCCATTGCTATTCATGGAAGTCAGGAAGCTGCCAGAAGGGCCGAAGGAAATTGGACAGACTCAAAAGCAATCCATAATATAGATGGAGCTGAAGCTTGTGAGCAATATAAGTTCAGAAGGGAAAAAGCTGCTTCGGCTGATCAGCCGAAGCCCATGCTCTTATGTGAGGACATAGCAGAGCAGAAGGTGCTATTGGGATCTCAACTGTCCAAAGAACAGGAGAAAACCTTGATAAGGTTTTTGTTCAACAATAAAGATGTTTTTGCTTGGTCAGCTAATGACCTTTGCGGAGTTAACAGGGATGTTATTGAGCACTCGCTCAATGTTGATCCATCTTTCAGACCTAGAAAGCAGAGGCTTCGGAAGATGTCTGATGACAAGGTCGAAGGTGCTCGGAATGAAGTGAAAAGACTCCTCAGTGCCGGAGTTATCAAAGAGGTAAAATACCCAGAATTGTTGGCTAACACTGTTATGGTAAAGAAGGCCAATGGTAAATGGAGAATGTGTATCAATTTTACTGATCTCAATAAAGCCTATCCGAAGGACGAGTTTCCATTGCCAAGGATAGATTCCCTAGTTGATGCAGCAGCTTCATCAGAGCTTATGAGTCTGCTGGATTGTTATTCAGGCTATCACCAAATTTGGATGAAGAAGGAGGATGAACCGAAAACCAGCTTCATAACCCCTAGTGGAACATATTGTTACCTTCGGATGCCTGAGGGGCTTAAGAATGCTGGAGGAAGCTTCAGCAGAATGACAGTGAAGGTTCTTCATTCCCAGATAGGCAGAAATGTGCTAACTTATGTTGATGATATCATTGTAAAAATCAAGAAGCAAGATAATCACATTGCTGATCTGCAGGAGACCTTCGCTAATTTTAGACAGGCTGGTTTAAAGTTGAACCCAGAAAAATGTGTCTTCGGAGTGAAGAAAGGGAAATTTCTTGGCTGTCTAGTCTCAACAAAAGGGATTGAAGCTAATCCAAACAAAATCGAAGCTATCCTTCGAATGGAGCCACCAAGTACAAAGAAGGGGGCTCAAAGATTGACAGGAAGACTGGCATCTCTCAACAGATTTATATCTAGATCAGCAGAGAGAAACTTACCATTTTTC
This sequence comes from Zea luxurians, assembly GCA_029449295.1. Lineage (NCBI taxonomy): Eukaryota > Viridiplantae > Streptophyta > Magnoliopsida > Poales > Poaceae > Zea > Zea luxurians. The sequence continues at coordinate 103,331,401 of JAOPSE010000001.1, read as the reverse complement.
GAAGTACTGAAATCAGCTGAAGTTTTTCAATGGGGACCAGTTCAGAAGAAAGCCTTCGAAGAGCTGAAGCAATATTTGATAGACCTAACAACACTAACTCCACCAACGCCAGGGGCTCCTCTGTTGTTATATGTGGCAGCTTCGCACTCAGCGGTAAGTGCAGCACTCGTCCAGGAGAAGCTTGAAGGCCAAGTCAAAAAGCAAGCCCCAATATACTTCGTATCAGAAGTTCTTAGTCTATCAAAGAAAAATTATACGGAATTGGAGAAGGTACTGTATGCTGTTTTGATGGCCTCCAGGAAGCTTCGGCATTATTTTCAAGCTTACAATATAATTGTTCCTTCCTCACAACCGTTGAAGGACATCATGAAAAATCGAGAAGCTACTGGAAGGATTGGAAAATGGGCTATAGAGCTCAATGAATTTTGTATTGATTATGTGCATAGGTCTTCGATTCAATCCCAAGCATTGGTAGACTTCATTGCTGACTGGACGCTAGGGGCTCAAGAGGAAGAAACGAATAAAGATGCTGAAGTATGGACAGTGTTTTGCGATGGGTCTTGGGGAACCTTCGGAGCAGGAGCAGCTGCTGTGTTAGTTTGACATTCCAAAGTTAAAACTTGCTATGCGACAAGACATGATTTCAGTTGCACAAACAATATTGCTGAGTATGAAGCTCTGCTCCTGGGTCTTCAGAAGTTAAAGGCAATGGGAATCAGAAGGGCCATTCTTAAAACTGATTCCCAAGTTATTTCTGGTCATATTGACAAAAGCTACAAAGCAAGAGATCCGAAGCTTGAAAAATATTTAGATATAGTCCGAAGGATTGAGGCTTCCTTCGAAGGATTCTCTGTTAAAAATATTCCTCGTGGAGAAAATGAATATGCTGATCTATTAGCCAAGTCAGCAGCACAGGGGCTGCCCTTACCTTCGGAAGTATTTTTCGAAACAATAAAAGCACCTTCGGTCGAGCTTCTTGAAAGAGCAGTTCTCAACATATCCCCTGTTTATAGTGAAGATTGGAGAACTGAGATCATCTCTTTTCTTCAGGGCAATTTTCTTTCAGATGACGAAGCCTATAACAGGAGGATAGAAGCAAGAGCTCGACCATATGTCATAATAGAAGGGGAATTATACAAGCGGGGGGTATGTTCCCCGTTACTCAAGTGTTTATCCAGAGCCGAAGGCATAGAATTGATGAAGGAAATACACACAGGCCTGTGTGGATCTCACATTGGATCCAGGCCTTTGCTCGGAAAAGTTTTTCGTCAAGGATTTTATTGGCCAAAGGCAGCTTCGGATGCAGCGGATTTAGTTCAAAAGTGCGAAGGTTGTCAGAAATGTGCAAGAGATCAAAAACAACCTTCGTCTTTAACTCAATTAATACAACCCACTTGGCCGTTGCAAAGGTGGGGCCTTGATTTGCTAGGTCCATTACCACCAGCACAGGGGAACTTAAGATATGTTGTAGTGGCAGTGGAATATTTTTCTAAGTGGATTGAGGCAAAGCCTTTAGCCACAATAACTTCGGTTACTATTCAAAAGTTTTTCTGGCAAAATATTGTTTGTCGCTTCGGAGTGCCGAAGGCCATTACTGTGGATAATGGGACACAGTTTGATTCTAAAGCTTTCAGAGAATTTTGCGATCAAATTGGCACGAAGATCCATTTTGCATCAGTTCGACATCCAGAGTCAAACGGACTTGTTGAAAGAGCTAATGGGATCATAATGACAGGGATAATGAAGCTAATCTTGAATCAGCCTAGGGGAAAGTGGCCAGAAGAATTAATCAAAGTGGTGTGGAGCCATAACACAACAGTGTCAAGATCAACAGGTTTTACGCCATTCAAACTATTGTTTGGTGACGAAGCAATAACCCCGGAAGAAGCCAAAGCAGGATCAATAAGAACAGTAGCTTCGGCAGAAGGCAAAGATGCAGTTGATCATTCTGTGGAGAAAGATGCTATAGAAGGGATCAGGCTTCAAGCTGTGGAAAACATCAACAAATATCAAGCTGAAACAATAAAATGGCGTGACAGAAAGGTTAGGCTGAAGAACATTGAGCCAGGTCACTTGGTGCTCCGAAGAATAGCCAACCCTGAGACAGTAGGCAAATTACAGCTGAAGTGGGAAGGACCTTTTTTGGTAGCATCTTCGTCAAGACCCGGTTCCTACAGATTGAAGGATATGGACGGCAACGACATTCCTAGATCATGGAATGCGGATGAGCTTCGGCGATATTATGTTTAGCTTGATGTAATTTTCTTTTTCTGTTCTTTTTTGTGGCACCCTTTTCCTTTCCAAAGGGGGAGAAAGGTTTTTAATGGGGCCACAACATGTAATTTTCCTTATTTTAATTCTATAAGAGTGATATCCCCCAAAAATGTAAATGTAAATGCAAAAGGAAAAAGAAAAGAAAACAGGGAGAAGCTCAAAAGTCGTTCCTAAGGGAATGCAGAGCTTACAGCGAAAAGTCAACGCTGATTCCGCTGAAAGTAAAAGGCGAAGAAGCTCCTAAGGGAGGCTTACAATGAAAAGTCAACGCTGATTCCGCTGAAAGTAAAAGGCGAAGAAGCTCCTAAGGGAGGCTTACAGCGAAAAGTCAACGCTGATACACCAAAAAGTAAACGGTGAAGCCGAAAAGTAAACGGGCAGAAGATTTGAATCATTCCCAAGGGGATGAAGGGCTATGATTATGGTTTTTGATTATGTGTTTCGACATTCATTTGCACGATACATTACATCATGTCATTTGCATTCATAAACATTCATTTAGACGTATATAGAATCATCATCATACCACATAAAAAAGACAGATGCTTCGGCAATGAGGAAAAATTTCGAAGAAGGAGAAAATTTTTCATGCTTCGTTGTGTACGAAAAGAAGGGAAGGTGTTTTTCGCCTTCGGCTCAAAAAGAGAAGTTTCGTCCACAGCAAAGCAGATTGTACACGGATAAAGGAGACAAAATATATTACAAGGTATGTACAAATTTACATAAGTTTTTCCATAGTTATATTACAAAGATCCCTTCAGAATTTTTTGTAGGAAAGTCTATTATAGCAACTATCAAGGTTCAGGTCGTCATACTTCAGCTTCGTCATACTCCAGCTTCGTCATCCTGCAAATATTAAAGAGCAGAATAAGAAAGGTGCAAATTTCAAGGAGAAGGCAAAAGTAACAAATATAAGTTTCTTACCGGCTTAAGGTGACTTCGAGCTTCGTCACCAGCCATCCTTCGCCCGCCGTTTACCCAAATCTGGGTCATAAATCTATTTCCGATGCTTCGGGCTAGGCTCGCGATATCAATCAAGTATGCTGCTGACAAGCTAAAGTTCGGTCTATTCACAATTTTTTCATGAGTACAACCAGCCTTCAGAAAAGCGGTAGCTGTGCCTCGAGAAGCTACCAGGGCGCAGAAATCGGCATGCCCACCAATAACTTCGTCAAGAGCATCAACCTCGCCTTCAATATGTTCCAAGGTGCTGGGCAGGTTTTCGGCTGAAGGTGAAAATTTTTTAGAACTGGCTCCGATAGAGTGAAATACGTCCTTCAGCCGCTGCACGCATCGGCTGCCGAAATTTAGGCATTTCTCTTGGAGATCCTTCAATGATTTTTGCAAATTTGAATTTTTCTCGACCTCAGTCTTGAGACTTGCTTCAAGTTTCTCCTTTTCTTGCTCATATTTTTCTGACTGATTGAGTAATTCATTTTTTAACCTGCTATTTTTGGCTTGGGCTTCAGCCAGCAAACCTTCCAAAGATCGAATGACGAAGTCTTTCTTTTCCACGGCAGCTTCGTAATCTTTAACTTTGATTTTAAGATCCTGAATGACGGAGTCTTTTTCTGTCAGAGCAGCTTCGTAATTTTTGATTTTGCTTTCTAGATCTTTGATAATAACTTCGTTCTTCTAATCCTCAAGATCTTGCTACATTCTTAGCACTTTACTTAGAAGTATACTCTGCCAAAACAACCTTCGTCAGAAAACAACTTAATTCAAAATAACAAATATATAATAATAAAAAATCGATACTTTTTTACCTTGAAATTAGCATAGAGCAAACTACCGGCGATATGTTGTCGCTGGTACCTGCAAAGGTCCGCTTCTATCTTCGGCAGGCCAACACTTTTGGAGAAGGTTCTAACAATTTTGGCCTCGGTGCGATTCCGAAGGCATCTTAGCTTCCCTTCGTTGACCCCACCAAATAGCATAGACCCTGGTTTATATCCGCAAGATATGGCATATTTTTTCAGCTCTTCTTTTTCAGCGCCTGTTAGCTCTTGTCCAAGCAAATCTTGAAAGTTTAAATTTCCTTCTTCCAAAATGTCAACAACCTGCTCTTTTCCCTTTTCAGTTGCCGTGTTCACCGCAGTCACAACAGCTTCTTCTTCAGCCATTTTCAGAAGAATATTGTCAATAACCTCAAGTGTGGTTTCCAGGTTCGAATCTTCGGTGGTCCCAGCTTCGGCCCCAGTAGCTTCGGCTTCACCGGTTTCAGCTTCATTGGTTTCCATTCCGGTAGCTTCGGCTGCGGCGCCTTCGGCTTCAGTGATCTCGGCAAAAACAATTTTTGACTCCATTGCCGGTGGCGGTGTCTGATGAATCACATCTGTTACTTGGATAATTCTTCGTTTTCTCGGCTTTACAGGGCTTTCTGCTACCGAAGCTTCTTTGTCCTTCTGAAAAAACTTCGTAAGTTGCGGCGCCAGCGGACTTAGCTTGACAGGCAAGGGTTCAGTCATTACCTTCATAATCTCTTCTACTTCGGCAGCAGAAGGTGTCGCAGGAGTTTCCTCCTCTTGGACCAATGTTTTTGGTTCCGGTGATGCAGTTTTTCTTTTTCTTGAAGCAGCTACCTTCGGCTCAGGGCTCAGCTTTTCAGAAATTTCCTTTTTCTTTTTGGTCAATTTGGTGCTTTCTTCGTCAAGGGTGCTGGCAATTATTTTTCTCTTCGGGCCTCCGGCATCCCCGCCCAATTGCCCGTAATCAGGATAGTCAAAATTCAAGGCATCTAACACCCGATTCAACCTTCGCTTCGGGTGACTACCGAAGGCTGCTGTCATCAACTGATCTTCCTTCTTAGAATAATTTCCAAGGATATCGTTGCACATAATCTCGATTGTGTCTAACCATTCCTGGCAGGGTTCTTTAAAGTTTTTCTTAAACTTGTAGTAATAGGGTAATCGAACAAGTTCGCCCTTTTTCTTTTCCCCCTCCAGCTTCGGCATCTCCCAATCCCTCATTGTTGGGAACACTTTAAAAGCCAAAAATTCCTGCACCAAGTCCCTAGTGCCAATATGTTCTGAAATTATTCGAAATTCAGCCAAAGCAATTTGGCTCGGGCTTCCACTTATCATGTTGCATCGGGGCCTTGTTTCTCCGAAGGTTAGCTCTAGTGGACTCTGGACCAATTTATCTTCATCTTTATCAACTTTAACATAAAACCACTCAGACTTCCATCTAGCTGGCCATTTGCTTCGGTAGCTTATCACTGGAAACTTCGAAGTTTTACGATAAGCAAAGTTGTAACATCCAAAATTCTCATGAAGACCATCTCCTCTGGCTTTAGTCTGATAGTGTAGTTCATGGACTCGACAGAAACCTTCGCCGAACGGTTCCACTCCTTGACTACGAAGGGCCCAGATATAAACACTTAATCTAACAATGGCATTAGGGGTCAGCTGATGAAGGTAAACCCCAAATTTCTTCAAAGCATCAGCAATCATCCCATTCAAAGGAAATCTTAATCCTGCTTTGAAGAAGCTTTTAAACACTACCACCTCATTCTTTTCTGGCTTCGAAGTAGTTTCCTCTCCGCCAAAACGAACCAGCTTCTTTTTTGCTTCGCTAAAGTAGCCCAGCTTCACCATTTTTGGAAGATCAGCTTCAGAGATGGTGGACTTTCCAAAGTCCAAATGACTAGGTTTGCTTGGCATCCCGAAGCTGTACTCATCTTCGGAACCAACTTCTTCAACATCAGATGGCGTTGCTTCGGCAGCAGGTGTGTCTTCTGATGGAGCCAGCCCAGAACGCCTTATCGCTTCAGAAATCGGAACAGTTTCAGCAGCTTCGGCTTCGTCTCTTTCGCACTCAACCCTAGCAATAGAGCGCACTCTGGCCATTTGATTTTGAATTTCTTAAAAATTTCTTGGAAATTAATAACCTTTCTTCCGAAGCTCTTCTTCTGACGAAGCAGGCACAGAGCTGGAGCTTCGTTTGAATGCGAAAGTCAGGCTTCGGCTATGGTTAAATTTTGGGCAGCAAAACAGTGCAATAGCAATGAATGCTGTGGTAACTTCACACCTACCTGTCTGTTTATATAGTGCTGCAGGTAAGAAGGTGAATAGTCAGGATTTTTACACCAGGCAAACAGTTGCTCGCACCTGCTTCACGGTGGGCCGCAAAGACCAAAACAGTGAGCCTGCATGGTGGGACTACTACACGCTCGAAAACTGTATCGTTTCTCGACAACGAGCTCAGGGAAGGTGTTTTTCGGACCTTCGGCTTCCTGAAGCCTAAGAGACTTTTTTCACGGATCAAGCTCGTTACGAAAAACGATCTAGCACCGCGAAGGGGCTACTGTTGGGACCATGCTTCATCGCCGAAGGTCCTGCGGAAAGAAAACAGCTTCGGCTGAAGCTGCTTGAACGTAATGCCGAAGGTACCATTCATGGAGCTTCGGTATTACAGCATGTCCGAAGATGGGGGATCGAACCGACTTAAAGATAGAATGACCTTTTAGTCCTTAAGGGTCTGAGTCAACGTTGTAAACTCTTATGAGGGGTATGATTGTAATTCTTCACAGGCTGTGTCCTGTGCCTATAAATAGTGAACAGTATTTCTTTACTGTACACACATTCTGATAATTGCAAGTGAATTTCTCGGGAATCATTACTTGTCAAAGCGAAGGTATAAACGTACCTCAAAACATTGTATTCAAACATCTTATATTCATATGATAGAATATGTGAATGATGCCATTTATTTCCGACATGTTTATTTTTGATGCTTTACATTTTACATTACTTTATATTATCTTTGTAAATTTAATTACGAAGGTGAAACCTTCGTAATATTATGTTCAAGGCCTTCGTCCGAAGTTCATTAAATCCTAGGGGAGATAATGCTTCAGCGGACGAAGGGTATTTGATATTAAACATTCTTTGTGTTGCCTTGTTCTTGATTTGAAGCATTTGAGAACAAGTCCCCAACAGTAGGGGCTGGCGGCGGCTGGGAAGCCAGGGCATGCGCGTGTAGGGTAGAATAGATGGGCCCTGGTGGGCCGGTTAGGTTAGGAGGTTTTTTTGTTTTTTTTCTAATTCCGGAATACGTTTTTAGATAGCTCAAAAATTCATAAAAATTCACCAAAATTATTTATAAATAAAATACTTGTTTTTAGACTAATAATTATTATACTACTTAATTATTATATTAATTACTAGGACTTCTTTTTAAAAAGAATTGCTACAAAACATCCGATCGTCAATCATGCGCATACAAAGAAAAATGATCAAAATGCAAATAAATAATTAAACACCTAAAACAAAATTATTATCCTAATTACCATAATAACTAAATTCATTATTTTTAGTTGATGGCTTTTATGGTGTTACAAACCTACCCCTCTTAAAAAGAATCTCGTCCTCGAGATTAAGAAACTTTCGAGAATAACTGGGGAAATTCTGCTCTGAGTTCATCTTCTCTTTCCCAAGTGGCCTCATCTTCCGAATGATGACTCCCCTGAACTTTGCACATGTTAATAAATTTACTCCGTGTAATTCTGCGAGATGTTTCCAAAATTCTGACAGGGTATTCCGAATAAGTCAAATCCTCATTGACATTCAGTTCTTCCATGGGTAACTGTTCCTCTGGTACTCTCAAGCACTTCTTAAGTTGTGATACGTGAAATACATCATGCACATCCGATAATCTATCGGGTAGCTCTAACTGGTAGGCTACTTCACCTTTTCTTTCCAAAATCTTGAATGGGCCAATATAGCAAGGAGATAATTTTCCTTTAACTTTAAACCTTTTCATTCCTCTCATCGGTGAAACTTTAAGGTATACAAAGTCTCCTACTTCGAACATCAACTCTCTTCTTCTATTATCAACATAGCTTTTCTGTCTTGACTGTGTTGTCTTCAAGTTTTCTCTAATAATATGCACTTGCTTTTCCGCTTCTTGGAGAATTTCTAGACCAAATACTCGACTTTCTCCAGTCTGATTCCAATAAAGTGGTGTTCTACACTTTCGTCCATAAAGTGCTTCAAATGGTGCCATTTTTAGACTTGCTTGATAACTATTGTTATATGAAAATTCTGTATAAGGCAAACTTTTATCCCAGCTTCTACCATACTTTAGAGCGCAAGCTCTTAGCATATCTTCCAACACTTGGTTTGTTCTTTCTGTTTGCCCATCCGTTTGCAGATGATAAGCTGAACTAAAGTTTAGCTTGGTATCCATGGACTCATGTAATCTTTTCCAAAAGCGCGAGGTAAACTGGGTTCCTCGATCTGATACAATCTTCTTCGGTACTCCATGCAGACAAACAATCCTCGACATATATAACTCTGCTAACTGGGCTCTCGAGTAAGTTGTCTTTATAGGTATAAAGTGTGCCACTTTAGTCATCCTGTCTACTATGACCCATATAGAATCATAGCCATCTCGAGTACGGGGTAGTCCAACTATGAAATCCATACCGATTTCTTCCCATTTCCATTCTGGTACCTTGAGAGGTTGTAGTAATCCTGCTGGTCTTTGATGTTCGGTTTTAACTCACTGACACACGTCACATAATGCAACATGAGTAGCAACATCTCTTTTCAATCCGTACCACCAATACTTTTCCTTAAGATCCTGGTACATCTTTGTACTACCAGGGTGAATAGAGTAAGCTGAATCATGAGCTTCTCTCAAAATAAGTTGGCGCAGGTGTTCGATTTCCGGTACGCAGATTCTCTTCTTAAACCATACTGTGCCTTGATCATCTTCTGTGAAACCTGGGGCTTTACCCATCCCAATCAAAGTTTTAATTTCCTTAATTTTCTCATCAGACTCTTGTCCTTTACGAATCTCTTCTTCCAAAGTAGATTCAACTTCCATAACCGTTGCTTCTACATTATTGAGCATAACAAGGTTGAGTTGTTCCATTTCCCAGCACAATTCCTGTGACATCAAATGAGTAGTGATGTTGTTCGCTTGACCCTTACGGCTCAAAGCATCAGCCACTACATTTGCTTTTCCGGGGTGATATTGTATTTCCAAATCATAGTCCTTGATCAACTCAAGCCATCTTCTCTGTCTGAGGTTGAGTTCTTTTTGAGTGAATATGTATTTCAAGCTTTTGTGATCCATGAAGATTTTGCACTTGTTTCCAATCATATAGTGCCTCCAAATCTTCAAGGCATGCACTACGGTAGCTAGTTCCAAATCGTGCGTAGGATAATTCTTCTCATGATTTCTCAATTGTCTTGAGGCATAAGCTATCACTTTTCCTTCTTGCATTAGCACACATCCAAGTCCAAGGTGTGATGCATCACAATACACATCGAATCCCTTGTGGATGTCTGGCATTACCAATATTGGTGCAGTGGTTAACCTTTTCTTGAGTTCTTCAAAACAATTCTAACAAGCTTCATCCCACTTGAATTCTTTACCTTTCTCCAGTAGAGAGGCAAGAGATTGCACTAACTTGGAAAAACCTTCAATAAATCTTCTATAGTATCCTGCCAATCCAAGAAAACTTCTGATCTTGAACGCATCCTTTGGTTGCTTCCAATCCAGTATCTCACTTATCTTTCCTGGGTCTACTTTAATTCCACCATCGATAACGATATGACCTAACAAAGCAACTTCCTTCAACCAAAAATCACACTTCGAGAACTTCGCATATAGTTGGTTGTCACGAAGCTTTTGTAGGACTAGCCTTAGATGATCTTCATGTGTTTCTTCATTTGGAGAGTATATCAGTATGTCGTTAATGAATACGACCACAAACTGATCCAGATATTCCATGAATACTTTATTCATCAAGTTCATAAAGTATGCTGGTGCATTAGTTAGTCCGAACGACATGACCAAAAACTCATATAATCCATATCTCATCGTGAAGGCTGTCTTGGGTACATCTTCTGCTCGAATTTTTAACTGATGATATCCTAATCTCAGATCTATCTTCGAGAATATCTTAGCTCCCTTCATCTGATCAAATAAATCTTCAATCCGAGGTAATGGGTATTTGTTCTTGATGGTTACTTCATTCAAACTTCTATAATCAACACACATTCTCCTCGAACCATCCTTCTTGTTCACAAATAGAACTAGGGCTCCCCAAGGGGATGAACTTGGGCGAATGAAACCTTTTCTAGTAATTCTTCTATTTGTTTCTTCAGTTCTACTAAATCCTTGACATCCATTCTATAAGGTCTTTTCAAAATAGGTGCGGTTCTGGGTAATAACTCAATAGAAAACTCAATATCACGGTCAGGTGGCATACCTGGTAATTCCTCTGGAAATACGTCTGGGTACTCGCACACTACCTTGATATTTTCCAAGGGCTTTTCTTCTAAGTGATTGATCACTATCTTTCCTTTTGCATCTGTTGACTTATCTATGCTAACTTGGATTCTTTCACCTTGAGGACTTGTCAACATAATTGTTCCATTGGCACACTGTATCACTCCATCACAACTTTTCAACCAATCGCATCCAAGAATCACATCAATACCGTTGGATCCTAGGACCACTGGGTTGACTGAAAAATCTATTCCTTGAATCTTGATACTAACATGGGGGCATGAGTGTTGGTCTTCATGTCACCTCCCGGTGAACTAATATGTAACATCTTCTTAAGAGGATACTTAGGTATGTTGTGTTTTTCAACAAATGACTCAGTTATAAATGAATGTGGTGCTCCAGAGTCAAATAAAACTGATGCAGGTATGGAGTTAACAAGGAACATACCATACACTATGTCGGCATCCTCAGGCACTGATTCCGCTGTGACGTGATTGACCCTTCCTCTACTCTGGTTCTGCGGAGTCTTGTTTTGTGCAGATGCACGAGCGGGGGTGTTCTGGTCATTCTTCTCAGTATTGCTCCTCTGAGGTGTCTGCTAGTTGCGCCTTGAGCAGTTGTTAGCATAGTGGCCTAGCTCACCACACATGAAACAGTCATTGGGTTGGACTAGTGCGTTGTTGCTTCTGGCCTGCGTGTTTACGGCGCCACCTTGACAATTCTGTGAACTCCCACCAGACCTCTGGTTGGTCTGAGAGTTGCTCCTTTGTTGGTTCTGATTTTGATTATTTCTCTGGCCTTGCTGTCCAGAGCGTTGCATCTGATAATTATTTCCGCCTTGATTTCCATAGCGGAACTACGAACCTTGAGCGTTGTTCGGGCGGGTGTTCCTGCTTGACTGACCTTGAGTTTTTTTTTGTGGTCAGATAATTCCCTTCTTTTACTTTCAAGGCCAATTGCCTTATTCAGCAGTGTCTGGAAATTGGGGAAAGTATGACTCTGAAGTTGATAGTTCAGAGGTCCAATTAGTCCTTCCAAGAAACGCTCTTAGCGCTTCTCATCTGTATCCACTTCTTCAGGGGCATAGCGTGAAAGCTGAGTGAGGCGGTCACGATACTCGTTGACAGTCATATTCCCTTGAGTAAGGGAAAGGAATTCTTTCTTCTTCAACTTCATGATTCCCGAGGGAATGTGATGAGCGCGGAAGTTCGCTTGGAACTCCTGCCAGGTTATTGTATCCGCGTTGGGATGTGCCACTGTGAAGGCATCCCACCAGTCGGACGTGGAACCCTCGAGTATTCCCGAGGCGTACAAGACCTTCTCCCGGTCGTTGCACTAGGTGATGTCCAGCTTCTTTCCAATGACCTTGAGCCAGTCATCAGCATCCAGAGGATCAACCGCATGGGAGAATGTTGGCGGGTGATGACTCATAAAATCTCGGTGCTTATCTCTGGCCGGGGGTGCATTCTGCTGCTGCTGCTGATGCTGTTGATTCAGCTAGTTCTGTTGAATCTGCTAAACAGTTGCAGTAAGTCCTTGTAGAAACTGCATCTGGGCGGCAATGAATTGCTCCATATTGGGATTCGGTGGTGGTGGTGGTATCTGTTGACCACACTGGTTCCGGTTGTTGTTGGGTCCTTAACGAGCGTTCACAATCTGATTGGTTAGAAAGTGAAATCCTTAGAAAAGTGAGGAGTAGAAAAGATTCAAGAGGGGAGTATCCTAAGTTTATTATTATTTTTATATGATCTTATGGCCATCATTCCATAAGACCATGGCACTCAAACAAAAATCTAACTCAAACATGTCAATCAACACCATCACATGGTTGTTATTTATTAATAAGATAAATTAACAGAGTGTTCAACGTCTAACGCGAATACTAACTTATTACATCATAACTCAAAACACCTAAAGCAGCCTAGTGACGGATCCGGGCTCCCCATAGCGTAGTCTCTTGCGGGGAGGAGACAACGCCATGGCGGGGACCTGGGCTTCGGGCGGATCCAGTCCTTGAAGTTGGGCTTCTAGGGCTGCAATCCTAGCATGGGCATTCTCCAGCTCCAAGTGCACCCTAGAAAGATCTAGGGTGGCACTGTCTAGGTCGGTGTTGAGACCGGCCACTACACCAGCTAGGGTGTTGAGGCGATCCTCACCAGCTTCACCTGGGACGATGCTGGTCTAACTTCCTCCACTCAGACGCTGAGGAAGATGCCTGAACCTCGTGTTCTGCAGCTGCTGCCGGTAGGTGTGGCTGAGCGACCAAAGGGTCCGATGGGTAGCATCGCTGACCGAGGCAGCATAGGTGGACAGTGGTGTCAGGGACTCGTGAGCAGACAGAGTCCTGAATCCTCTATCCCCTGCATCCATCACCCTGACGTGGATGCGAGTGATGTAGTAGCAAGCCCAGGGAGGCTCGCTCACTCGCCTTGTTTTGTACAAGGGGTGGACGTAGGTGCCTAGCGCGTGCAGCATGTCTTGTAGCAGGTTGGGGAAGTGCCCCATCTCGAACATTGATGTATAATGTTCGACAACTGGACCAAACCCCATGAAGTAGTCCTGCTGGGCGTAGTCGGCTTCCTGGTTGACGTGTTCGTCTTCTCCTTCTTCGTCGTCGTCATCCTCGTCATTGTCGTCCCCAGAGTCGTCGGGGTCGTCGCCCCCAGGTGCAGGTGCTTGGACGGCTGGTGCAGGCGGTGCCGATGTCGATGACCTAGCTATGAAGGCCAGGGACTCTGCCAACGGGATGGGCGACAGCAGCTGTTCCTCTGAGCTGTCCTCCAAGATGACTCCATTCTCCACTTGGATGTGAGGGAGATCCACCAAAACATCCTCGACTACCACTGGGTAGACCGGGATTTGCCGGGGCGGAGGGGCGTAGCTGGTGTTGACACGGGTAGTTTGGAGAGTACGAACCATCTACAAGAGAAATGTCAACTCAGCTGAAGTTTTAAAGAGGTAAGGCTAATAAAATAAGTCATAAGGATAAAATTAGCAAGTTTTGAACAAACTAGGCTTTCCATTTCTAACTAATCTAACGACCTAGGGTCAGCATAGCTTTGATACCACTTCTATCACACTCGGTTCCAGGGGGTAGAACCGAGCGCATAGCATATGTGTGCCAGGATCCATTTCCACACATATGTTGACGTCACAAGTGTAATATATCAAAAGACAATGCAATAAACGCGTAAAGAGAGAGTAGAATACTTTATTACATCATCTGAATCATTGTATCTTTAACAAGTATCACATCAAAGTAAAGCGGAATTTAAATAACAGGACCAATCTCCCACAGGAAGATGATCGGCGCATCGTTAGACTTAGAATTCGTCGTCGTTAAAATCTCCATCAAAGTCTCCAGCATCAGCCTCTGATCAAAATATTAGCAAGGGTGAGCTCACTTATGGTCGGGGCTCAGCAAGTGGGAGAAAAATTAATGCAGGTATAACAAGGTGAGGCTAAAGTTGAGCAGTAAGCATTTTAGTTGGTCAACATTTTATTAATAACACCTATCTTACTAATAAGTGTGAATCCCAAGTATCCCAATTAAACAAAGGAAAATGAGTATAACAAAAACACTTAAGTGAAACCACTTAAGCAAATAATTGGCAGATCATCGGATCTCAATTTAATTCCATCTTCAAGTTCAATTATCATGTGAGGAGTCCAGGTCGCTCATAACCGAGAGCACGACTGATATATCAGTTTTACACTTTGCAGAGGTGGTACAACTTTACCCACAAGCCATGTATCCCATCTAGCCTGGGTTGATCGGACCCTTAAACACTACCGAGGTGAATGGCTAGGGATCCATTATGAGGCTTTCACAAAATACACTTAATACGAAGCAACCCGCTAAGGTTTCTAAAGACGATGGTGGTGGCCCCCTGGGTGAGGTACCTTAGCCAAGAATACGTCCCCATGTTAACATGGGCTGCCAACACCTACTGCTCCCCCTCTTGCCCATATTTCAGGTAAGGTTGCCAGGCACTAAGCATATAAAGCTAATTACCAAAGCCAGAGCCATGATAACACTCGTGGTCGCACTGTTATCCTAGGTGGTCACTCCATGTTCCAATTAATATATAATAATATTGTTTTTAACCATCGAGTTAATGTCATAATTGCCAATTAAATTTTTGGAACATTAATACCAATTAATGAGTGACATCAAAAATCATTAAGTTGAGCGGTAGCACAAATTTGCAAAGCTTAGTAATTTCCCAGGGTAAACAAGGAATACAGTTGGTAAATCTAGGAAATCCTTAATTAGGGAAAACCCATCAAATTATGCAGTATATCAAAAAGTAAACATTATTATATGCAATGATTGGGTACAAAAGAATATGCAGAGGAAGAATCCACTTGCCTTGCTCAAAAGTGTCCTTCGGTTCGTCCTCGAACGAATTCGGATCCTCTACCACAAAATCAGCTTCTAATAACGTCGTACGTTGCCATACAAAGAGAAAACATACACCAATAAATAAATATACATCATTCAACAAACAATGAAACATACACTTTACAAATTATACTTGTAAAAGAAAAACATTGCAAAAAGAAAACTTAATTTGTAACTATAAAATAGAATAAAATACATCAACAATCATCTCATTTGTTACGACATATTATTTATTTTGTTTGCAATTCACTAGAGAGATCTATGTGGCACATTTGACTATGAAAGTGTGTACTATATAAATTCATTAATATAGATATCGTGCTAAACCAAACTCTATGGAGTAAGTTTAATTAGCTAATCAATTATTTCTACCGGATAGTACGTGGAGTATATTTTATTATTTCTTTCCAAAAGAAAATTATAGTAGATGTTACAATATTATTTAAAAAGTCATATAACCTTGATATTTAGGAGAACTAAATTAACCTATCAATTTAATTCTACAATTTAGTTTATAGTGGTCATAGTAGCTATATTATTTAATACTAATTGAGACTCTAGCATGACTTAGCGAAGAAGCAATTTGTCTATAATCGCACATACGAACACATACAATTTGACTAAAAATATACAGTTCATCCCAAGCATAAATAACCGTAGAATTATTCATATAGTATTTTTATTAAAAAGATATGGTCTACTCTATTCCAAAATTCTTCACTCTAGAAAATTATACTTAATTTAATTTCAACCGACATAACCAAACTAAGATGTAAACATGGAAAATGGCATAAACATATACAAAGGAGATCAATCATTCAATTTACACGTGATTCGAACTCTGAAATTTACAAATTTAAAACAACAAAACGCTGCAGGGGTTAGAATATAATACGCTTGTCTTCTACCTCGGGCCTTCGTGCAGAGAGAGAGAGAGGTTGGCGAGCAGGGAAGGCTGGCAGGTGGACTACCGAAGGGGCGAGGTCGGGCGTCGGCGAGGAAAGTCACCGGAGCTCTGGGTTCTAGCGGCGGTCGACGAAGGGCTCCGGCAGCCACTGGTGATGGTGCACGGTGGCTGCAAGCGCAGACACGGCAACGAGCAACAAGCAGCAGCGACACATCACGCAGAAGCGAATGTACGAGGAAGAGAGCAGCAAGGATGAGCAGGTAAAGAAAGAGGCTCGTAGACGCAGCTTTTATAGCCGGAGGTGGGTAGAGCTTCGCGACTGCCGTTGAACGTGGATTGAAGAGCTTTGAAATTCATTAATGGTGATTTACGGAGCGACAGAAACGTCCGATGCAATGACTCGGTTTGGTGTAATGGAGGGAGGCGAGTAGGTCGCGCGAAAGGGAGGCACAAGGGTGCGCGTCGGTGCAGGCAGGGCGCTCGGGTCGCGTGGTGCTGAGGCCGGTCGGGGTCTTGGGCTCGGCCGCTTGCGCGAGCGCGTCCTGGGCATGGCTCGGTGGTGTGCGCGTGGGGCAGGGTCAGCGTCGGGGCTCGGCGCGGGGCCGACTCAGTTGCAGAGGCGCGCGGGGAGGGCTCCTGGTGCCGCGGGCGTGCAGGGAGCGTGAGAGAGCAGAGAGAGAGACAGAGAGGAGGGAGATGAGAGGAGAGAGAGAGGAGCAGTAGGGGCTGGCGGCGGCTGGGAAGCCAGGGCATGCGCGTGTAGGGTAGAATAGATGGGCCCTAGTGGGCCGGTTAGGTTAGGAGGTTTTTTTTGTTTTTGTTTTTTTTTTCCTTTTTTTCTTTTTTTTCTAATTCTGGAATACATTTTTAGATAGCTCAAAAATTCATAAAAATTCACCAAAATTATTTATAAATAAAATACTTATTTTTAGACATAATTATTATACTACTTAATTATTATATTAATTACTAGGATTTCTTTTTAAAAAAGAATTGCTACAAAACATCCGATCGTTAATCATGGGCATACAAAGAAAAATGATCAAAATACAAATAAATAATTAAACACTTAAAACAAAATTATTATCCTAATTACCATAATAACTAAATTCATTATTTTTAGTTGATGGCTTTTATGGTGTTACACTCATTTAGGATCGAGAGATGATGATCGAGCAAGTGATGTGGTGCCAACCACAAGAGGCAGTTGGTGGACGACCTGAAGAAGGATGGACTTAACCAGTAGATGCTCGCCAATCGAGTGTCATCTAGCAAACACTATCTAGTGTTAAACCCCAGGCAAGCCCCGGTTTTATGCATAACCGTTATATATGCTATTTTACTACACTTAATGTTTGTAGGCTTGTACCATGCACTTAAGTGTAGGAGTTGGTTGAAACTCTAGTTGCATGAACTCAGGATTCCTTTTGAGATGGATACGAGTATGCTATGTCAAGTAGCTGCTATGCTAAATCAGGATCTCGGTAGAAGTCGAGTGATTTTTCTAGCACTCGCGCAAGGTCAGGAATTGGTTGTATCCATTTCGATAACAGAATGATGATGGTCTGCGGACACGGATCCATGGGGATGCGTTGTCTATGAGACGAAATTGGAATAAGGAATAACATGTGGATAACTGTGTCAAACGTTTGAACGTACTGAACACATGTCGGGAAATATGGTAACCGGTAAACCTAGTACCTGAGTGAAGCCGGGCGCGGACTTTTCTCCTCACTTGTCCTGAGACTGGGTCTCCCATTCTAGATATAGTGGGTACAAGTGTGGCCACTGCACGGCGGTGGCCGGGGTCAGTGGAGCATTTTATGCCAAGGCAGTGAGCCCTGGCCGCGAACGGGGGATCGATGTGGACGGTTGACGTGTGTGGGGACGGAGTGCCCCTACATGTCATGTGTTTAGGTTTACCTTGCAAGGTTAAAACTTGATTCAAATTTTCTGCTTCTCGCAGCTAATGAGACTGCTTGATCCACTGTACTGCATTGAGTAATAAGTGGAAATGAGATACTGGTAAAGGATGTTGATTTATATAATGTTTGATACCATGTATGAATAGATAGGTTCTCATCTAGTCTAAATTATTATTATAGAACTTGAAAATCTAAAACTTGATTTTAGACTCAGCTAGTGCTTTTGGCAAACCAAACCCCTCAGCCGTACAGCTTCATGGTCTAGAGGTAGAGGATTAGACTCCTCACACTGGGTAAGTCTAGCTGAGTATTAGTATACTCAGCCTTGCTTGTGGCATAATTTTTGCAGGAACCTCCTTGATTGGTTGATCGTGTGACTTGGCCTCCATCCCTGCCACCGGGATAGACGGTCAGGTGGGCTTCTGCTTCCGCAGAAGAGGACCAGGAGGAGTAGCGTGGCCAGGCTTCGCCATGTTACTCGGTTTTCTCCATTAGTTATTTCCGCTGCACTAAAAACTATTGTTACTACTTTTGAAACTCCGATAATGTAATCACTACTGATACTTCTTAAATTTTGTGGTATTATGCTTTATTGTATTTCTCTGTGCCTCACCTTCATGTGAGCTAGTGGTATTCGATCCTTGGTAAGTGGCTTTATCAGACTAGATCCGAGGGACTGGCGGGTTATTCTGATTTAAGTGTGTTGCTGCCTCTAAGGTGTGACTCGGGCACTTAAGCTGGAATAATTTGGACGGTTCCGCCACAGCTGGCATCGGAGCGAATACCATTACAGAGAAGTCAATAGGGCATGATTTCCAACCTTTTCTAAAGTAAAATTTGCTTAGAAACCAATGTTGGATGGACCATCAGGACAATAAGGATAGATCTAGGATGTGAAGCCTTAGGTATAGATGGGTAACTAGGTGGCTATTTATATAGGCCATAAAGGCTACTACTAATACTAATAAGGATGTTGTAGAAGCACCCAAAAAATTAGTTAGGTCTGAGAAGACGACTAGAATGAGCTTGCATCATGATTGTCGCATTAGTATTGTCTCTTGTGCATCAACATGCTTCTCTCACCTTCATTCCAATAATAAGAAATTGTGAATAATGTGTTGTATTGCTATGAACTGCAAAAAAAAATGTCTTATCCTGTGTGTCATGATAGTCTTGACTAGGTTGTGCTATGTGCTTCTCTTGTCTTGCTATCTAGGAAATGTTTTAGTTGTTCAACCCTTTTTCCCCAACCAGGGAAAAAATATATAAAAAGTTGTTTGTTCTGCTCATGAAAAGACCCCCCTCCAAACAACCTTGTAGTTAGCAAGTAAAACCTTTAAAAATATTATTATCATGTGCTTGTTTTGGTGTTTCTAGCCCTTGTGTGTTTTACACTTGAATTTACACAACTTGTAGATTCCCATAGCTTGACCCCTAAATCGACTAAAGCTTCCTTGTGCACTTGTTTATGTAAAAAAGTTAATTGTCTGTTCACGCAAACCATGTCTAGCCTCAAATTCTTTTTGGAAACCTTGTCCAAAATCCTCATTAAATTATCTTCTGCTCAACCTAGAAGCCATCTGGGTTGATGACCTCTCCTTTCACTTGGATTTGGTAACCTTTTTCCTTGTGGATAATGTTGTGGCGTTTTCATCCGAATCTCTAGATCATCCAATGATTCTACCCCGTTATCTGGTTATCTGCTATAACCTGTTCTCAAGTATCGGATGTGGATCAACCTAATATCTTATTTTTCGTCGTTCTCATACTCTTTTCTCCAATAATCATGACGTCGTTTTATCAACCTTATCTCTAAATGGCATATCCATTTGGTTCAATGGATGTTGTTGTTGTCTTTGGTTCTCTCATGTCTCTAAAAGCTCATCAATATTGATCTCATGGTTGGTTCCTCCTCATATCAAATATCGTATCAATGTTTGATTCGATAATCCATGTGGTGATCATGACAGGTTCACGGAGTCGAAGATTCTCATGCGTTGCTCTTTTTGCCAAAAATCTATGTTTCAACTCCTATCATGATCTCATTTTTTGAGCCATACTCTCATAGGCTCCACCTATCTATGCTTTGTGAATTTCTTATTGGTTATGTTTAGTAATGGTGTTGTGACTAAACGACTGATGGTGCCGCGACGAAACCGAGAGCCTCCTATGGGTGCACACATGGTTGAGCTGCTCGACACGCGCTGGTATCATGGTTAATAGTCGTGATCCATTACGATACTATACTGATGTGCTATCTTTTGTGGACATTCTCTCAAAGTGATCGTTGCATTTTGTCTCGATATGTCGTGAAGTTCTATCAAAATCTATCTTTCGTATCTTGTCAGATAACATCTCATGAATTGGAATCTACCTCTATCGTGGGAGTTACATGCTTCTCCACCCTTAAAGATCCTCATTCGAATCTTGGGACGAGATTCTTTTAAGCGGGGGAAGGCTGTGACACCCTAGGTGTCTATTTTGTGTTATGTCGTGAGATTTATCCTAATCTCGGATGCTCAATGAAAATTTATATTTCTCGCTCGTGTATGTCTCTGATTATCCAGACTATTCATTCTCATTTCACCGAATTCGGAATTATTCAATCTCAAGAACAGCCAAATTTAGAGCCTGTTAAACCTTTTTATTTCTTGCAGCAAACGCAAATTCAAAAGTCAATCTCGTCTCACAACTCCCGTGCAGACTCATTTATTCGGACTCTCGATAGTTGTTATGTTATCCCATCGGTGTCCGAATCCGCTTTTCGATAGTCAATCTACGTCCAAATACTTAATCCGAATCCGCATTCTCCCGTAGAATCTCTTTGTGTCAACCTCTAATTAATTTTTATGCAAATCAACTTGTTATCTTTATGTCATCATTCATCTCTATCTATCAAGTGTATTCTAAAGATTTCTTAAAGTTTGAACCAAATATTCGTGTGAAGTTAAAAATCCTACGCTTGCCTGAGACTGCTCGATCAAGTAAAAGAAAATTTATAAATTCAACCAAGTCATGCAAACTTTCCAAAAACACTCTATATGAACACTACAACAAAAGTTATTAAGGGTTCATGCAGAGAAAATGCCAAAGAAATGTCGAGAAAATACCCCAATTGCCATAAAATATAATTTGAAGCCCTATAATGATGCTACCTTGACCAAAGTGAAACTTTAATTTATATTTAAGATAAAAGGTTTGACCTTTAATAAAAGTTGTAGAACCTGCGTTATACAACAAATTTTATATTTAAACCAAGCCTTGATTCAATCTCTAAGTATCTCAAACAGTGCCATCAAGACACAATAAAAATCTGATTTCAGGATTCGAAATCTTTTAAGTCTGAAATCAGTGTCGTTTGGGTCGACGTCTCACGTTCCCAAATTTTTGTTGAACAACTCAAGTTTTCCCAAATATAAAAGTTGTTAATAACTAAGAGGGGCACAACATATTAAAAGATGGCATTCATCCGATTACGTTTGACATATTTTGACACTCAGTTTTCACAAGTTTCCACTGATTTCTAACCTATTGACAAACCAATTTTCGTGGGTCTATAACTCTCTAACCAATACCCGAATCACCTCAAGGTCTATACAAGATTTGTAGAGTATATATCAAGGAACATATCTTCTGCAGTGATTCGGTTCCGATCCCAAGCAGAAAACGCAAAAAACGGCCATCCAGTGCGTGTTTGACTGTTGCTGCAGGGAGGGGCGTGAACAGCAAGCAGCCAGGCGTGTGGCAGTGGCCACCGCCATGGACAGCCGATCCTCGGCCAACGCCCGCCCGTGACTCGCTTTTAAAAGCACGTCGCGCACCCTCCGAGCTTCCCTGGACTCGCCTCCGCATTCCGCTCGCCTCGGCTCCCTCATTTCTCTACTTCAGCACGCTAGCGCCATGGATGGACATTAGTAGTTTCCCGGCTGCATCCAATTCCCTGTCCTCAGTAGCCGGTTACTTAAAATGAGTTTGCCATCACCTCCCCCTCGCCACGTCGATCCATTCGGACCCTTCCTCGAGCGAAGCTTTGGCCGGCGATGCCCGCGCCATCGCTGCAGCAGGCTGCTACCGCGGGCTCGCGTGGCTAGACCACCTGGGACTGCCGCCAGCCTAACTAACTCCTTGGCTGGGTGCACCTATCGCTAGAGATGGCCCAGCTGGTCCCGCCACGATCGGTTGACGCCAGCGAGCCTCGGTCAGGCGAGGCCGATCCCCTTTCCCCTGTACGTTCCAAGGAAGAAGACGACGGACCGATCTGCAAATTTCAGAACAGCAGGGGGGTAAGTGAAGGGTTTGTGACTCTTGTCAACAGTGCTGAAAGGGCATATGTGCTGACGTGTAGGCACGTTTGTTCAAGGACTTCGGTGAAAGTTTGTTGCTCCCTTTTTCGGTTTTATATTACAGATTTTGTGCTGAAGTTTAAAAATTCATAGAAAACCGTAGAAAAATCGTAAAAAGTTAAATGAGGACTTTTTGGAATCCTTGTGAAATTCTCTATGCCATGGGTACATAAGTTAGAATGTTTTAGAAGAAATATTTGGCGGTATAAATTTGTAATTAAAACTGGTTTAGAGAATAAACAAACTTGCTTCTCTCCATAATTTTATTTATAAAAATCCAAAAATAATGAAACCTGTTTTGTTAGTTAGATGTTGTCATCTCCATCAAGGAAAAATATAAAACTTATATGTTGTTCACTATTTTCTTGGTGTGCTAACTAAATCAAGTTAAATAGGAAAAAGAAGATTTATTTGCTTGTTATTTTTGGATCTGTAGCTCTATTGCTCCAAATGGGTTGAACATTTTACAGTAGACACTTGGTGTGATGCTTGGAGACTGGTAAAAATTTCATGAATTGTGGTGCATGTATGATTAAGTTAGTGATATAACTTGTTTGATGTGTATTAAGTAGTTTTAAATGGTTTATAAATAATATATGAATGAAAAAATGGAAAATGGTGTTTCATTGTCCTTGCATGATATTATAGTATCCTAAGAAAACTTAATATGGTCATGCATCCAAAGAAAATAATTAGTTTTAGATTTAACTTGCTCTCACATGCTTTATTGCATTAACAAATTGTTATTTTTGTATTAAATAAAATATAAAACCTGGGCATGTGAAATTTATACATTGATCATGATTTGTTATTATCTATGCCTCATAAAATTCCAACCCCAAATTAGATAGTTTCATATGGTGCTAAAATGACACACATTTCATAATTATAAGAAGAATTAGTGAAAAATTAGAAGTAAACAAAAGCGTGCATGTTTCTTGAAATGCTTAAGTGTCTCGAGTGCATGCCACAATATGGTTGTATGAGAGACTGGGTTATACGCATGATGAGTTTAGTAAAAAAAATCCATCGGTGTCACTAGTGCTAAGTTGAGGTTTATTTGTGCGTGGAAAGTAATAATGTGTTTAATACTTAGAACTCTTAGTCGATAGTAGAAATTGTTTTGGTTTATATAGAAAGGTGGTGACATGCCAAGTAGTCATCGCTTTCTCTCTATTTATAAGTCGAGTCATGACGATGCGTATTATGCGTTCGTTAAATTATGCTTCTCATATAGTGTATGATTGTGCTCACGATTTCGATTATACATTTCAAGTTTGTGATACAAGTGTGTAATGGAGTTAGTTGTTTTAGGATAATTATTGAAATACTCAGCTCGTGTGATAAACATGTATGCGTTCATGATTGGGGAAGTAAATGCATGGTGTTTGCGAATTGTAGACTGGTGGTTTACGATTCGTATAAGTTGATCGGTATGTGAAAGTACTTGTGAATATGTATGTTTGTAAATGTTGTAGTGTATGTTGTGTCTCAGTTTGCGATAATAATAGACAAGCCAACATGTATGTTGTATAGCGGGCTATGTCGTTGCTCCAGTTAGCCGACTTGTTAGATAGCCTAGGTTAAGCATGTAGTCACGATAAATTACTTGTTATAGTCCAAATGCGCATGGTTATGGTCGGAGGTAAAATTAGTGGTGCTCATGTGATGTCTAATTTAAAATGCAAATTATTGTGTGAAGAGCGCATCGCTAAACACATATATACCGGGTTTGATTATTCTGGTGAATACATTGTTGATTGTGAATGGTAATTCTAGCGCACGAAATAACTTGGATAAAAAGTAGCAAGTCGACTTGTTGGTCCTAATTTGATTATTTAACTCTAACAGATAGCAAAGTGTTAGAATGGTTCAATTCTCTAGAACGCGACAATTCTTAAAATAATTAGATGCTGTTTTGGACTGCACGCACTGTTTTCGTCGTGCTGTTTGTTTAATGAACTAAATTGTGTTTTCTGTAGAAAAGCCATATAGAAAAGTTGTAGATAACTTTATTATCTTACTTGTGTTAAAATTTACAGCCATAAGTCTGATCGTTTAGGAGTTGTGCTTTTCACAAATTCAGTAACTGAATCTGTCCAATTTATGTACAGATTTCAGAGAGTGAATTGTTTGCTTAAGTTAATGTTACAATCTGTTCATGGTCATTATAAGAAAGTTGTATATGCTTTTCTTATCTTCCTTGAGTTAAAATTTCATAACCATAGGCCTGATAGTTCAAGAGTTATGAATTTTACAAAATGGTTGTTGTGTTCTGTCCACTGACATAACAGATTTCGCAAACTGTATTGTTTGATTTAGTTAAACATATAATCACTTCTTGGTGATTATAAAAGTTATGTAGTTCTTTTGCTAGATTTCCAAAAAGTCTTGGATCACTCTTTTTGGCGAACTGAAGATTAAGTTATGGATGTTTAAAGTGTGAAGACTGAATTTGTCCAGTTCTGGATAGCGAAGCCTTCTAATGTCTTTTATCCTAAATTGCATATTGAATAACCTTGAGAAGTTTATAAATGATGTGTAGACAATTGCATTATCTTTCCAGAAAGTCTAGGATCACTTTGTTTGGATGTATGAATCTTTAGTTGTGAATTTTTGAAGTTGCAAGTCTGAATCTGTCCAATTCTGGACAGAGCTGTTGTGTTAGCACTTTTTGACCTTGCTAAGTGTTGAATCATGTTGAGATGATAATACCAAAGTTGTAGAGCACTTCTAAATCTTTCCAGAAAATCCTAGTTTGCTATTTTTGGATTAATATTTGAAGAGTTATGATTGAAACAATAACTGGTGTGCTGCTGTCCAAAAAATCTGCAAGTGCTCAATTGATTGTTTAGTTCACCCTTTTTGCTAAAAATGTTTGGTTAGCACTTAATTAATGTAGACTTGCCATGGCTAAGCTTAAAATTGCATGTGTACCATGTTTTATATGTTTCTTTCTCTAGTTGATTGTGATATAGGAGTTGCGTAGTTATTTGATGCTGATGTCCTCTGTTAAACTTGTGTTTGGGATGCTTTTGTGTGATTAATAGAAAAAACTAATGAAAAGCTGTAGCGAACTTATAGACTTAACTGATTTAAGGTTAGGTAACTAATGGATAATTAAAGTGAACGTGGTAAATGCTTGTGCTTGTGATATCGTGTTTGTGTTGGGTAAATATAAGGAATATTTGTCATCTTTTTAATGGTGTTAATATTGAACGCCGATAACGTGCAGATAACTAATGCTAGCGTATGGTTGTTTATGATGTCTTACAATTTAGTGTTAGTTCGCTACCGTGTATTGAATGTCTTGTGATATATTTCGTCATATTCATACATATGCATCTTGCATCTCATTTAGGACCGAGAGATGATCGAGCAAGTGATGTGGTGCCAACCACAAGAGACAGTTGGTGGATGACCTGAAGAAGGATGGACTTAACCAGTAGATGCTCGCCAAGCGAGTGTCATCTAGCAAACACTATCTAGAGTTAAACCCCAGGCAAGCCTCAGTTTTATGAATAACCGTTATATATGCTATTTTACTACACTTAATGTTTGTAGGCTTGTACCATGCACTTAAGTGTAGGAGTTGGTTGAAACACATGTCGAGAAATATGGTAACCGGTAAACCTAGTACCTTAGTGAAGCCAGGCGCGGACTTTTCTCCTCACTTGTCCTGAGACTGGGTCTCCCATTCTAGATATGGTGGGTACAAGTGCGGCCACTGCAAGGCGATAGCCGGGGTCAGTGGAGCATTTTATGCCAAGGTGGTGAGCCCTGGCCGCGAACGGGGGATCAATGAGGATGGTTGACGTGTGTAGGGATGGAGTGCCCCTACATGTCGTGTGTTTAGGTTTACCTTGCAAGGTTAAAACTCGATTCGAATCGTCTGCTTCTCGCAGCTAATGAGACTGCTTGATCCATTGTACTGCATTGAGTAATAAGTGGAAATGAGATACTGGCAAAGGATGTTGATTGATATAATGTTTGATACCATGTATGAATAGATAGGTTCTCATCTAGTCTAAATTATTATTATAGAACTTGAAAATCTAAAACTTGATTTTAGACTCAGCTAGTGCTTTTGGCAAACCAAACCCCTCACCCAAACAGCTTCACGGTCTAGAGATAGAGGATTAGACTCCTCACACAGGGTAAGTCTAGCTGAATATTAGTATACTCAGCCTTGCTTGTGGCATATTTTTGCAGGTACCTCCTTGATTGGTTGATCGTGTGACTTGGCCTCCATCCCTGCCACCAGGATAGACGGTCAAGTGGGTTACTGCTTCCGCAGGAGAGGACCAGGAGGAGTAGCGTGGCCAGGCTTCGCCATGTTACTCGGTTTTCTCCATTAGTTATTTCCGCTGCACTAAAAACTATTGTTACTGCTTTTGAAACTCCGATAATGTAATCACTACTGATACTTCTTAAATTTGTGGTATTATGCTTTATTGTATTTCTCTGTGTCTCACCTTCGTGTGAGCTAGTGGTATTCGATCCTTAGTAAGTGGCTTTATCGGACTAGATCTGAGGGACTGGCGGTTTATTCTAATTTAAGTGTGTTGCTGCCTCTAAGGCGTTACTCGGGCACTTAAGCTAGAATAATCTGGGCGGTCCTGCCACACGCACGGCTGGGCGCAGTCGAGGCGCGTGGCCAAGGCGCAACCGAGGCTCGTGGCTAAGGAGCGGCGGCTAGGGCGCCAGGGCACGGCTGGGAAGAGAGGAGAAGGGAGAGGAGGGGGAAAGAGAGAGGGATGTGGGGGCTCACCTTAGGGCTAGACGATCGCGGCAACCGTCCACCGGATCACACCTAGGGCAAAGGAGGTGGAAGAGAGGTGGGAGAGGGGTGGGAGAGAGGTGGGAGGAGGTTGTTGTGCAGGAAACAAAATAAGATAGAGAGGGAGGGGCGCGCATGGGGAGGTGGGGGAGCCAGGGGTGAGCGGCCAGGGCCGGGCTAGGCTGGGTCGGGCTGGGCCGGGACGGAAGCCCACTACACGCACGACCACTGACCGGAATCCAATTGCGAATCAAAATCTGAAGCGAGGCAAGACGGATGCGCGATTAAACACAACATCAGACAAAAGAAATATGCTTCGGCATGATGCAACACCCATGTCAACTTAGGTTTTTGTTTACACGCGAGATGGACACCAGTCGCTATACTGCTTTGAAAATGGGAAGAAGGAGCGAAACAGGAAGAGAAAAGAGAGTAACGCCTGAATTTGGTGAGTATTGAAGAAAAAAATTCTACCCCTCAAATTCAGGGCGTTACAGCGTCCCATTCCACCCTTGTGGTAGCACGGTTATCTCAAGTTAAGCTCCATGTTCCAATTAACACAATGATCTTGTCATGAACAATAATTAAAACAACAACAAATTTGGAACATGATCATAATTCAAATGTAAAATTAATCCCAAAACCAGGTAGAGCAATAGCAAAAATCTACCTAATAGTTCTTTTGTTTGCAAGGTGCGGGATAAACAATGCCAGGGAAACCTATTGGGTCCCATCAAATTAACGTAAGCATGTCATAGTGATTAACAGGAACATTATTAGGTAAAGAAAAGTGATCAAGAGCACAACTTGCCTTAAACTTGAGAATCTCGGTACATCACCAAATTGTTCTTCGGTCTCTCGTGACCTCGCTGCTACTCGTAGCAATACATACATATAGACAAGGAGTACATAAAGATAATAGTATACCAAACATGAGAACAAATAGCGTAATAATATTCTACGCGCTGTTACAATGACGTAGGTTCAAGAACCACTAAAATCAAAGTTATGGCTATAAAGTTATGATTTTCTAAATGTTTATGTGTCAAACATAAGCTAAATAAATTAAATGCGTGATTTTGACAACATGTTACATAATAAAATAATGTTACTAAGTTGTAGCCAGTATTAATACGAGTCCAACGCAACTGGAACGGGTTAAATCGAAATTATATTACTTAAGTTATCGATTTATTAATGTTCACTAGATTACTCTCCATTTCAAAATCATTTCTAAATAAAATCAGGATATAGCTACTAATACGATAAAGACCAGGGCCTAACACATAAGATCTAGGGACCCAGCTGTGAATACTTCTAGCTGCCAGGGGACGACGGGTTCATTTATAAAAATCTCAGGGGTTCTTTATGAAAATCCACACGATGCAGGGGATATTGGCTTGCTCTGGTTGTTGGATCGTCAACCAACGACCACGATTAGATCATAGGTGTTAAGAATCGGTATCCTATGTTGACCACACGATCGAAGATGGACGGCCCGCGAGACCCCCACACCAGACACCATCTCCAAACGTCTGATCCGATCGGACGGCCAGGATTTAATTATGCCAAGGGGTATCCGAGGGTTTAATCCCAGTCGTTCCTAACGTGATCAACTGTAACACCCTGGATTTGGGGGTATAAAATTTCTTTCTAAATATCTACCAAATTCAGGTGTTACTCTTGTATCTCTCTCTATTTTCTCTCTCTGTCTTTTTCTTTAAGTAGATTTAGCTTAATTAGTGAGGGATTAACTATTTATTTTTGTCAAAACAATATGAGTCATGAAATGTTGCATCATGCTGAGCTTAAATATTCTTTGAATTGTTGCACATGTTTGAATTAGTTTGAATTTGAAACTTGGTTTGAATTTGATTGAAACCCCTAGAGAAAATAAATAGAAAAGGCATTAGAAATTCCAGGAAAAAGAAAAACTCCATTTCGGCCCAGGTCGGCCCAAGCCGACCCAGTAGCGCGCCCATGCCCGCCCACGATGATAGGCGGCCCCCGCCTGTCAGCGGTGGATCTCGCGCCCGCACGCTTGTAATACTCAAAGCTGTATACAAAGAATAATGGAGAGAGAGAGAAAAGAGCTCCTCAATTTCCTGTGCCTCATTTGCATCATAAAAAGAGCATACACAGAATTTAGAGTTTAATGCAAACAAATGATTAAAAAAAATGCATCATGTTGGAGTTCTATATGTCTGTGCATTAAATAAAATAGAAAGGATAAAATAATAGAATAATAATTACTAGAAGTTGAATTAAACCCTAGATTGAAAATTGGATTTTGAAAAAGAGGAGAAGAGAAATGATATAAAAATATAGATAATAAATTAAATTCTCAAAGATTGGTATATTTAGTCTCATAAATATAATTTGGGGTGATGAGCCATAGAAGCTGGAATTTAAATTTGAGTTCAAATTCAAATTGAACATAATGCAGAAAATAAAATAAAAAGAAAGGGGAAAGGCTTACCTGGGCTGCCGTATCCGAATTCGGCCCACCTGGGGGAAATACACCGCGCGGCCCAAGACCAACCGCGCGCCGCCGCCCTGACTCGTGGGTCCCACGCCGTAGTCCCTCGGATAACACCCTTCTTGCCCGCGCTCGAACGCTGGCGCGTGGGGCCGCCTCGTCAGTCTCCCCTCAACAACTGCGCCCGTCTTCTCCGCGCGCCGATCTCCCGTGCATGTCGCGCCGTGCCGAAGGTTTTGGAGCCCGTTGACGCCAGCGCGCCTACAAGTATTGAAGCCTCAACCTCGCCCGTCCGTGCCCCCACCTCCATGACCTACCTGTCTTTTTTTTCCAGTTCACCGCCGTAACACCGAGAGAGAGAAAGGAGAGGAGCGCCGCCGCCGAGGATACCCGTCGTTGGGGGTCTCAGCTCTCGAAATCGGGTCGTGGAGTGTCGTCTTCATCTGGGGAACGCGTTCGTGCACTGGGGAAGCCAAGAGGCCTGTCCAGCGCGGGGCAATTTCTCGCCGTCAGCCTGCAGCCGCCGCGTACCGCACTGCACCGTGGACAAGTGTACTCCCCGGCCTAGTTTCTGGTATGAAGTCCTCCTCCGAGTTCGCCTTGATCTCCTTTATGCGTAGCGCCGTTCTAGGGGTCGGATTATTGCTCTAAATCAGTGGATCGTTGCTCGCCGGTGGGATCGCCGCCGTGGTTGGCCATGGCACCACCGTGTTGAGCTGGTCGAGGGAAGACGTCGCTCGGGCCGTAGATCAGACGATGGATGGCTGTGATTAGACGCTAGGTTACCGGTTCGGGTAGCTTGATCCTGACCGTAGGATCTGATCGGACGAGTCAGGCCGGATCCGAAATAATTAAATCCAGACCGTAGACGGATATCCAACGGCCGCGATCTTATCCCTGTTCGGTCCGCGCTTGATCGGTTTGGGACCGTTCAAATGTGATCCAACGGCCAGGGTCTTTGGATACCCCTTCGGTCGGGTCTTTTTGCTAAAGAGCCCTCGGGGAAATCGGAAATCAACCCGCAGTCTATTGTATAGTAATCTGAGTCTCGAAAATCTTTATAGTTGAGCCCCTGCGCTTTCCAGTATTTGAGGCCCAATCCAGAGAACTTTGAAAATTAGAAATTAATATCAGAAATCAATTTTTAGTGCATAAATAAATGTTAAAACTTGTATAATTCATAGAAAATGCATAGGAACTCCAAATTGGTCCATTCCAGTTCCTAAATTTTTGTAATAATATTGTCTACCCATTAGTGCCTCTGTTCTGACATGACAAACACATTAAAATTATTCTTTCACTTAATCTTGTATTAAATGCATAACACCTTAGAAAATCCATAACTTAAAATATATAACTCCAAATTTAATGATTCCAGTTCCTGTGATCATATTTTAATGTCTAGTTTATTACTGTATATTCTATTTGCATGTTTGATGTGATGTTAATTTATGCTATGCTATGTATGTATTGTATTGATGCGAGTAGACGAGCAAGCCACTGTGGAATCTGAGATTCAACAAGTAGAGACTGCTGAGCAGGAGCTCGTGGAAGGCAAGTTGTGCCCTTGATCACTTCTTTTACCCATTCATGTTCTTATTACTCATAATGATCTGCATAGGATAATTTTGCTGGGACCCAATAGGATGCCCTAGATTTTGACTATCTTTATACCTTGCTTCACCACTGGTTTTACTACTAAAGTTTTGGGTAGTACATGCTATTGCTTTATGTGGATTTGGGTATAGAGATATTCATCACTCATTGTTATACTATTTATTGTTATCTGTTTTATTCTTCCTTGTTCATGTTAAGATCATTATGTTAATGGGAACATGGAGAACCACCCGGGAAAACAGTGCTACCACAAGGGTTTAATGGGACGCCCTTGGCTGATTAACTAGGAAAGCTAGTGGAGGGCTACCTTACCCGAAAGGGGCAAGGGCAGTAGGGGAGTGGTCAGTGTAGGGAGGTCCTTGGGTTGATTTTGCTGCGATGGCGGTCAGACAAGAACCCTGCACTGGAGCTTCCTATAAACTGTAGCGGGTAGTCTGAAGCTAGTGGAACTTTGTAAAGGCCTCGTAGTGGTACCCTGCCTCGCTTCCTTGGTAGAGGTGTATGGAGTCTGATCAACTCCGTGGCAAATGGGTAACACGACTTGTGGGTAAAGATGCGCAACCTCTGCAGAGTGTAAAACTAGTATACTAGCCGTGCTCACGGTCATGAGCGGCTCGGACACTCACATGATTAATTTATGAAACTTAATCTTAACCTGTCATTTCATTGCATTTGGGATTATTTTACCATTACTTTTATTTATTATTACTATGGATTGGTATTCACTTACACTTAGTAACTGCTAATAAAATTTTGACCAACTTATAAAAGCAATGCTCAGCTTCAGCCTTTATTTCATTGATCAGCCTTACACTTCATGAACTCCCACCTTTGGTGAGTTCATGCCACATTATTCCCCACGACTTGTTGAGCTATGAACGTATGTGAGCTCACTCTTGCTGTCTCACACCCCCCACAGGAGAAGAGCAGGTGGTTCAGGAGGAGCCACAAGGCGAGGAGTTTGATCTGATCTAGGTGGCGTTTCTCAGTTGACATTGGCGCCGACGATCCTTAGTTCGTTTTACATTTATCTTTATTTTGTAATAAGTCTTCCGCTATGTAATAAATACTCTGATGTTTATGACATTTATCTCTATACACTCTGTTATTATATATGTTGTCTTCTTTGGCGCATGTATGAGATGCACCCGGCTTTGTTCTTTAAAACCGGGTGTTACAACGCTCTCTCCCTCCCTCTCTCTACCGCCATGTGGGCCTGCCTTGGCAGCGCCCTGGCCCGTTGTGTGCTCGCACGTCTATGTCGCTATTCCCCGAGCCCCGCTTGCCAGTCTCTCTCCCCTCCTTCAACCGCTCGCCCGCGCGGACCGTGCATATGCACACCGAGATCGTCACGCCCACGTCGCCTCCCAGCGCCAAACCGGCAACCCGACCCCCTCCTCAAGTCCCCGCACACCCCCACCTCCCCGTGCCTCACTCATTTCGCCCCTGCACACTCACCCAAGCTACGTGCACCCGTTCTTCAAGCTCGCCGGAGCATCCTCGTCGCCAGGCCTCCTGCACCTGAATCCGCCCCCAGTAGAGCTCGGCCATCATCCCCGACCATGCCCCGCCATCGTCAGGCACAACCTCGCCATCATTCTTGCCCCACCCAAGGTGAATTTCCCCGCCGGATCTCTTTTTCTCTCTCCCCCGTTTTCTTTGTTCCGTCGATTAGCCACCGGTATCGGTACCGCGCCGTCGTACCGAGACCCCCCGACCAACCGCAACCGCCCCGTGCCCTCTGCGCCTGCGTGGAGTCGCCGGCTCCGGCCATGGTGCTCGCGCCATGCGCGTGACCAAGGAAGATAGCGGTCCTAACAAGGAGGACCCACCCATCAACCTCACCCCTTCCCGCTTCTTCGTTCCCTCGTGGTTAGTGTATGTGTTGAATTGTTCACTTTATAAAATAAATAAAAAGAAAACTCTAGTGGTTAATGGATATTTAATCTTGTGAGATTAATAATGTGTATTATATGAATTTATCTCCGCTTTAACTTTTATGTCTCATTAAAATGAATAAAATCAGATTATGTAATCATGGACAACACTTAAAGAATAATCAACTAGTAAATGAGATTAGTTCACCCTATAATTTGAAGTCCCTTTTGAGTTTATACTTTTCCTTTTGAGATGTGTTCTAATGTTTGTACATGATTGATGTGTTGTTTATTTGTCATTTACCAAATGTATTGAATGTATGATCGCTTTATTTACATAATGAGCAGCCTGTGGTCCCTAAGTGTGTAGCCGAAGATCTTCCTGGCAAAAACCTGGTGAAGGCAAGTGTCCTCTGACCTATTATGTCCTACTTACTTTATAATTCACTGTCCCGCATTACATTATTGAAACCTAAGGATTGACTAGTCTGTATTTACTTATCCTTGTTTACCTTTTGGGTTTATCCTGGTTAGCTTATGATATTGCTTCAACTTAATCAATGAACATGATGTGAACATTTTTGACACAATGATGTTATCCTAATGATGATATTGTGATACTTTAGGGGACTCAGGCCATTTTCCTGAGTACCTCTCCGTAAGGACCTGTTCGTGGAGTGACCACTCGGGATAACAGTGCAACCATGAGGGTGGAATGGGACGCCCTTAGCTGATTATTTAGATAAACCCAGGGGTATAGTTGGCTTTGCCTGAGGGCCGTCAATGGGGGCCGGGGCGTAGAGCTCTCTCTACCAAGGGGGGTGCAGAGGTTCATTCGATTTGGTTTTGTTAGTCACCCACCTTGGGGAGGTGTACTACGTTTGTACGACTAGCGAAACCTAATGAGCAGCTATGCACTAGGGAAGTCTTTGTAAAGGCTACGTAGTGTATCCTTGGCCATTCACCACGGTAGTGAAGATAGGGTCTGTACAACCCAGGCTGGGAAGGTATCACGACTCGTGGGTAAAGTGTGCAACCTCTGCAAAGTGTTAGAAACTAGTATATCAGCCGAGCTCACGGTTAAGAGCGGCCTTGGGATCCGCTTTGATTAAAAGAACTTTGGTTACTTTTATAATTATGGTTAATAATGATGGTTATAATTTTGATCTCTGGTATTTCCTCTTGGAGGAGGTACATTTGGGTAATAATTGCGTTACTCCTAAAACTTGGCTCTACTAATAGTAATAAATACTTGACCAACTAAAAGCAACTGCTTAACCTTAACTCCACATAGAGCTAGTCCACTTTAGCCAAACGGGACATTTGCTGAGTACGTTGCTGTGTACTCACCCTTGCTTTACAAACCACCCCCACCCTTGGTTGTCCCCACTGTACTCAGTGCTCAGGAGGAGATGCTGGCAACATGGAGGACTTTTGACGAGTTTCAGGACTACTGTCACATCCGGTTTTAAGGGACAAAGCCGGGTGCATCTCATATATGTGCCAGAAAAAACAACACATATGATAACAGAGTGCATAGAGATAAATGTCATAAATA
This sequence comes from Zea luxurians, assembly GCA_029449295.1. Lineage (NCBI taxonomy): Eukaryota > Viridiplantae > Streptophyta > Magnoliopsida > Poales > Poaceae > Zea > Zea luxurians. Next base: position 103,296,992 of record JAOPSE010000001.1, on the reverse strand, counting down.
TCATAAATGTACTTATTACATAGCGGAAGTCTTACAAAAAAATAAAATAAAGCGAACTAAATATTATTCCTTGGCGCCACAAAGCTGACTGGGAGACGCCACCTAGATCAAATCGTAAGCTTCAGTGTTGGGCGTTCATGTGAAGTGTAAGGCTGACCAATAAAATAAAGGATGACTGTGAGACAACAAGAGTGAGCTCACATATGTTCATCGCTCAACAAGTTGTGGGGAATAATGTGCATGAACTCACCAAAGGTGGGAGTTCATGTGAAGTGTAAGGCTAACCAATAAAATAAAGGTTGAAGCTGAGCATTGCTTTTATGAGTTGGTCAAAATTTTATTAGCAGTTACTAAGTGTAAGTAAATACCAAACCATAGTAATAATAAATAAAAGTAATAATAAAATAATCCCAATGCGATGCAAATGAGAAATTGAATTTAATTTCTTAAATTAATCATGTGAGTGTTCGAGCTGCTCATGACCTTGACCACAGCTAGTATACCCGTTTTACACTCTGCAGAGGTTGCGCATCTTTACCCACAAGTCCTGTTACCCATTTTCCACGGGGTTGATCGGACCCCATACACCTCTACCAAGGAAGCGAGGCAGGGTACCACTATGAGGCCTTTACAAAGTTCCACTAGCTTCAGAAAACCCGCTACAGTTTCTAGAAAGCTCCAGTGCAGGAATCCCTCGCCTGACCGCCATCGCAGAACCCAAGGACCTCCCTACACTGACCACTCCCCTACTGCCCTTGCCCCTTTCGGGTAAGGTAGTCATCCACTAGCTTTCCTAGTTAATCAGCCAAGGGCGTCCCATACCACCCTTGTGGTAGCACTATTTTCCCGGGTGGTTCTCCATGTTCCCATTAACATAATGATCTTATCATGAACAGTAAATAATAACTGATAAACAGTGTAACAATGAGTGATGTATATCTCCATACCCAAAACCACATAAAGCAATAGCATATACTACCCAAAAATATTCAGTGGTAAAACAAGGTATAAAGATAGCCAAAACTAGGGTAACCTATTGGATCCCATCAAAATTAACCTATGCAGATCATTATGATTAATAAGAACATGACTGGGTAAAAAGGAGTGATCAAGGGCACAACTTGCCTGGCACTTGAGATTCTAGGTACCAGGATGATTCTTCAAATCCTCGTGACCTTACTGCTAGTCGTAGCAATACAAACAACCATGGTATAGATAGAATTAACATCACATCAAACATAAGTACAAACTAAATAATAATAATCCATGCGTTGCTACGAGATCACGGGTTCGAGAACCACTAAAATCAGAGTCATGGTCATCAAGTTATGATGTGATTAAATGATTAACACCAGGTTCTATGTTTATTTTATAATTCCAGAGAAAAGATAACCTAGGGTAGTAATTAATTCAGCTTTATTCCAAATTATAATTTGACCATAGATCACATTTTAGTAGATTATATTGATACACAAATTAACAAGTCTTAACCAACATAAATCAAATAAAGATCTAATTAGAAAAGAATGAGACATGGTATAATAAATTTTGTTTCTGCATAGTAAATACTTGTACGAGACTAACGCAACTTGAATGGATCAAATTGGAGTTATAGAATTTATGTTATGAGTTTCTAAAGATTCTATGTGTTTTGTACAAGATTAATTAGGAGATAAATTTTAATGTAGTTTTCATGTCAAAACAGAGACATTAGTTAATAAACAATAATATTACAAAATTATAGAAACTGGAATGGATCAATTTGGACTTGAGATGGATTTTCTAGGGATTAAATGAGTTTCTAAAATTATTTATATACTAAAAATCAATTTCCTATAATCTTTCATCTATTTTATCAACTTTCTGGATTGCGCGCATCAAAACAGAGAAGGTCTGGGTCAACCTTGCAAAATTACCCAGACCCAGATTCAATCCACGGTGGGCGATGAGTTAATAACGTAAAAACGGAGGGGCTCTTACGCAACTCTGCCGCGGCGAAGAGGTATGTTTATATCAGATCCGTTGGATGTTCATCAAACGGCCCACATCGAGCCCACGCCCGATTTAATCTCTACCATCCACTAGCGATCAGACGGCTCACACAAGCCCTACTAGCACAGGATGGCCCAGGACGATGGTGCTCTAATGAGAGTCGTTAGTTAGGAGATCTACGGTATCCGAACAACTCACACACCCTCATCGAATCTGGACCATTAATCGCGAGATTGATACCCAAGCCATTTTATCTCTCACCCTCACCGACCAGCCAACGGCGCCCAAATTCTACGGTGGTGCCATGGCCGGGAAGCTCCCCACTGGCGTTTCCCGTGATTGCCCATGGTCCCCGATCTGATAAAACGAATGTGGAGCACACCTTGAATACAGTATGGACATGTCCTTACCGAGGAGGAAATGAGGATGGAGCTAGTGACGGTCGCCGCGTCAGTTGCAATGAGGCGCAAGCTAGTGATGGGCAGGCGACCAACGAATGCTCCCCGCAGCGCTGCCGCCCTCGAAGAGCTCGAACAAGTCGCTGGACGACCCACAGTGGCCAGGCCAGCCGTGCGCCCATGCCGGAGTCTTGGGTCTGTCGAGCAGGTCGTCCTGCCACAATGGCTGCTCGTCAGTGTGCGTTGATGGTCGTGCCGGTGGGGCGCCTCCCACGGCCGTGCAATTGGGCCGAGCTCAGCATGTGCCGCTTTGATTCCGGCACTAGACTCCCCATCCTAGATCCGAATCCTAGAGGAATTGGTGAGCAGAGCACGGGGGAGGGTAGCAATAATGGGAGGCGGATAAACGGCAAGAGAGACGGAGAGAGTACACAGAGGGCGAGGCCCCAGGAGGATGTCAGTGCATCATCGGCCAAGTCGACAGAGGGAAAGGGTTGGGTACATGGCCGGATCCTTGAGGATGTCCTCATCAGAGAGCACCAGAACAAATGGACGCACTACGACGGCTGGGCGAAGGAGAGAAGTGGCCACGGCAAGGTAACGGCGGTGACGAGGTAACCCCTCCTTGGTATTTATCCCTGATTGCCCAAGCCTAACAAATAGCGAGCTGAGGATCCCCAGCCCGACTGGATTTTGCCGGTTAGTTGCAACAGACTCCACGATTCGAGCGGAGGATTTTTAGCTGCGTGCGATTCCAGCGGGGTGATCGCGAGGAGGGAGAAGACCTGGCAGACGGGCCCACGTGCAAGAGTCTCAAACTAACGCAACAGCACGCTCCCCTTCCTGGGCCCACTTGTCATTGGTACTACCTGAGTGCCCGCATGTGCCGCGAGAACCCACTAGTTGTCTCCGCTTCACGGTAGCCGACCACACGGGCGCACAGGCCAGTCACACCAGGCGCGATTCGCACGTGAACAGGGCCACGCGGATAGAGAACTAGATGGGTCGAGGCAGTGAATTCAGCCCAGCACCCATTTTCCATTTTCTTTATTCTTTTCTTTTCTGGATTGTTTTCCCTTTTTATTTCAAACCTAAAATTTGAATTCAAATATCGTGGAGAATTTGTACTCGAATTTTGAGTATGGTTTGAACATATTATTATGGAATAAATTTATTTTGTTTATAAATTTATTTTGTATTAAATGGTCTTTTCTTTCTTCCTTCCCTATTTTCAAATCCAATTTCAAATTTGGTTTTACTTCAAATCTTCATCTCATTATTTTTTATTAGTGTTATTATTATTCAATGCACAAACAAAACTCCAACATGATGCATGTTTTATTGGGGGATTATCCACTTGATACATGGCTACTAGTAATTCTCATGAATCAAAAGTGCAATACACATAAAATTTATTCTTCTCTGTTATATTCCAAAGTTGGGTACTACAAGTACGACGAGTTCTAGTTTTTCTTAGTGCCAAACCCTCAGTCAACTGCGTGTGTAGGTCTTACCTACTACGTTTCGTATTTCCGCACTGTGGCGGAACTACCCGAATTATTCCAACTTAAGTGCCTAAGCCCTGCCTTAGAGGCTAGACCACACTTAAATGGGAATAACCCGTCAATCCCTCGGATCTAGTCCGACACGGCCACTGACAGGATCAAGTACCACAATCTCACTCGATGGTGAGTCACAGAGCAAATACAATAAAGCATAAAACCATACATGGGAGAGTGTTAATTATTACATCATCATCATCATCATCATCGGAGTTTTGCCAAAAGTAGTCATCATTGTTCGAAGTGCAGCGGAATGAAACTAACGATAAATAAATGGAGAGATGGGGAAGCCTGTCCCATCACTCCTCATGCTCCTCCTCAGCCGAGGCAGGGTCCCACTCGACAGTCCAACCCGGTGGCAGGGTGGATGGCCAAGTCACTCCAGCAACCATGTCCTCCAGAGAACCTGTAAAAATTATGCCACAAGCAAGGCTGAGTATACTAATACTCAGCTAGACTTACCCGGTGTGAGGAGTCTATACTCCTCTACCTCTAGACATGCAGCTGTTTGGCTGTGGGGTTTGGTTGCCAAAAGCACTAGCTGAGTTTCTAAATCAAGTTTTTAACTTTGTCAAATGTAAGTGTGACTCTCTTAAGGCTAAAAGTGTACTATCTATTCATACATAGTAGCAAGCATTTTTAGCAATCAACAGCTTGTATCATCCCAACACAGTTCCACTTGTTACTCAATGTAGCAGCATGGATCAAGCAGTCTCATTAGCTGCGAGAAGCAGACGATTCGAATCGAGTTTTTATCCTTGCAAGGTAAACCTAAACACACGACATGCAGGGGCACTCCATCCCCACACACATCAACCGTCCACATCGATTCCCTAGCAACAGATCAGGTCTCACCGCCTTGGCGTACAATGCCTCACTGACCCCGACTGGCCGTCGTGCAGTGACCGCACTTGTACCCACCATAACCGGAATGGGAGACCTCGTCTCAGGTCGCGTGAGGGGGTATGTCTGCGGGCAGGTTCACTCAGGTACTAGGCTTACCGATTTACCATATTTCTCGGCATATGTTTAGTACATTCAAACGCTTGACTCACGGTACCACACCTTAATCCTTAATCAACTTTTTATCCTGTGAACAACCAATCCCCATGGATTGTTGCCCACAAACCAACCTCAATATGATAAGAAGGTGGATACAGCCAATTCCTGTCCTCGCGCGAGTGCTAGAAAAATCACTCGACTTCTACCGAGATCCTAATTAATAAAGCAGCTACTCGACCTAGCATACTAGTATTCATCTCAATAGGATTCCTGAGATCATGCAACTAGGGTTTCAAACAATTCCTACACCTAAGTGCACAATCAATCCTACAATCATTAAGTGAAGTAAAATAGCATAAATAATAGGTTATGCATAAAACCGGGGCTTGCCTTCCAAAGCAGTGGCAGGCAGGTCCTCTGGTGCAGGCTCTGGTGCTGGGTCTGGGGCAATCTCCTGGGCAGCTCCTTGCTCCGGCACGAGGATGTACTCTCCGTCAGCAAGATTACAGTCTATCGAATGCAATGAAAATGTATGTTATGATTATGCAAGATTTAAGAACATTAAACTATAGAATTTAAGTCAAGAATTAACTTAGGGTTCACTGGCTATGTGGGTCTCCTAGTGGTATACATATAGGCTCATTCCCTCTTTGGTTTAGGTTTTCTTTTTGGACAACATAGGGGGTTTGCATTGCTTTTATAGATTTCAGTGGACAAATTTACAAAGGTCTTATGAGGACATTAATTTCCCTTACTCGATTTCCTCTCTTTAGTGCTCATTTATGAATTCTAGTGGGGTTTGAACTACCAAGGTGAATTAACTATTTTCAATAATTCCACATAAATTACAGTGGCTTGCCCTTGGTCAATAGGGCCTGTCTTAGGAATATGGGATTTAAAATAAAAAGGCTAGGCTGTATAAAAAATAACAAAAAGTGGGGCAATTAAGCCACTTTGCACTACAAGTCCTTTATTAAAGTGGATTCTGACCTAAGGGTTATTTTTGTTGGCCTCTAACAGTGATAATAAGCTCTTGTACCAAAAATGACAGAGAGCCACATGATGGTTAATTAATGATGGATTTCTAAAGTTGGGTGCAAAAAGGGTGATTAGACTAACTTGTCATTTGAAAAATATCAAACAACAGATTTCAGATTTTTCTTAAGTTCTTATTATCAACACATTAGTTATCCTAAGGTTTGGGGAGGTCTCACCTTAGGGTTATTTTTGTAGGGTTTTTCTAAGTTATCCTTATTTTCTTCATTTAAAAGGTATCTTTCTTATCTTACACTACAACAGGGTATGATATATTTTTCCAGTGAACTACATTGACTAAGTATCTCAACAAAAATAGGGGTGCCTTCTGGTTCATTATTTATGTCACTTTTTCTATTTTTCTTAACTTTGAGCATATTATGGAATAAGGGGTTAAAACTAACTTAATGTAGTGGACAGAGAGGTTTAACATTTTTAACTAGGTCAGTAGGTAGATATAAACTTCTCCAAATTTTTCTAACCCTAGTTAAATAGTACAACCATTTTTCTTACTATTATTAAGCTTTTGGTCAAAACTAAAATTAAATCAGAACCTTATATTTTTCTTTAGTACTTATGGGGTTTTATATTTTTCTTAGACAGGTTACATTATTTAGAGTCTGGCAAAATTAGTTTGACCAAATTTGGATAAACCAAACAGAAGTTATGGGTTTTTAAAGTTTCTGTTTGAATTTAAATCAGGTTTTAATTAAGTTTTTCTGAAAAAGCAGTTTGCGCCAAGGTCCCTGGGTTTAAACCGAATCAAACCTCGCAGATCTACCCTTGGGCCACTATTCACTCGGGTCACTGACATTTCACTTACCCCCCTGACTTTCTCTCCCTCCCACCCGCGGTCCCTCCCCCAACTGGAACAGTAGCCGCGGAGAAGGAAAGAATGGCGCGGCTTACCGGCGGCGAGGGGGGTCCGGCGAAGGGCAGGGTTTGCTCGGGGAGGTTTTGGCGATCACGTCGAGGTACACCTCGTCGTCGGGGATGGCCGGAATCGCCCGGACCACGGGCGCAGGCGGGCGAGCTCGCCGGCGGCGTGTGCTCCGGCCTATCCACGGCGGTACAGTTCAATCCAAGGGCATGGGGAGATTCACGGAGGACTAAGGAGTCTAATCGTGCAAGGAATCGAAGAGAGACTCACCGTGTGCCTTGGTCCACGGTTGCCGGCGGGCGGGCGAAGTCCGGTGACCGTGTTCCGGCGTCTCCGGCGAAGTAGAGCCCGATTCCTGGCCCGGGGAGCTTCACTGGCGGGTGCACACTCGTGTCCGATGGTTGGATGGGACTGCGGAAGGCTGGGCTGGCCGGTCTACGGCGGCAGTGGCTCGGGTGGCCGCGGGCACGTCGCGCACAGGCAAACGGCGGTGAACTAAGCTCCGGTGAGACTTGGGTGCGTGCGGAGGGGTACGGCCAAGGCTCTTGGGCGTTTTATAGGCGCGGACGCGGACCAGGGCGCTGGCTTGGCTCGGGCGCGGCGCGGGGCTCGCGGGGGCGCGCGCGGGCGTGCTCTGGCGCGGCAGAACGCGTCGAACACGTGGCGGTTTGTTTCTTCCATTGTTCAAACGTCGGCAGAGGTCGCAAACGTGCGAATCTTTGCAAAGGTTCGGCGCAGACCTCTTCCTGGCACCTAGGGCTGTCACTCAACTGTGAGACGTCGGGGCAGATATGGCCTAGGGAGGGAGATCTTTGGATGCCAAAACAGGTGTGTCACACTGGGCACTTCGCGACAAAAGCCATGCCATGGCATGTCAAACGTCCGAGTCTCGGGCTCAACTTTTTCCAGTGGGTGCCCTAGGTGGTATGCCACGTTTTTGGTATAGATCACAAGTGGATTTGATGCCATCTTCAAGGTGAACACGGCTGATCCTTTAACTAGGGTTAAATATGGACTTAGAGAGGAATAGAGAGCTCTAGCTCTCTCTCCACTTAGTGATTTGATTTGGGGTCTCACCAGGGGCCTTTTTGCAATATTTCCCCCCCTAATTGCTGGTTACAAGGTTACTTAAGGTTTGGGTAAATGTTACTCATGTTTTGCACACTTGCTCACTCTCTTTTCCCTCTTATCTAGGGTTTTGGGAGATAGGGTCTAAGAGAGGTCTAGGGTTCTTCTCCCCTCTCATGCAAGGTAGTAAGTGTGCAAGGATTAGAGTAATGCTTTTGGTTACTCACAATCCTTGGTTAACCTCTAGCTTTCCAAGGCCCTTATGCTTTTATTCATTAAGTTCTTCCACAGGTGCTCATACCCTTTAGCAACAAGGTGGGCTCTAGCCATGGTAACACCTGGGGTGTTACAGCCCTCCCCCCTTAAAGGAATCTCGTCCCGAGATTTTTAGGTAGAGTCCCTTGGAGGGATGCTTGAAGGTGGGTTGATGCTACTTTCCCCTTATACTCAAGTTTCACTTTCCTAACTGCTCTTCGAATGTCATCCTCTTTGCAACTTCAGAAGGAAGCCCTTCTTAAGTTAAATCCATAACTTAGACTATCCTTGTTATCTAAGTTTTTCTTATAATTGACTTCAAAGGGCAGGTGGGGGGGTGGGGTTTTGGGTTACATACCGACTCCTTTGGGCAGAAAGTCGGGGAAGCGAGAGCGTAGAAAATCCTCCGTCTCCCATGTAGCTTCTTCTGCTGAATGGTGACTCCACTGAACTTTATACATTCTGATTGATCTTGCCCTAGTTGATCTTTCCTTTTGATCCAATACCTTGACGGGGTACTCTTGGTAGGACAAGTCTGGTTCTATCTCAATGTCCGGTTCCGGTAGCACTTCAGTGGGTAGACGAACAGATTTCCGCAGCTGAGATACATGGAACACATTGTGAATTGCTGACATATGGGGTGGCAATTCCAATTGGTAAGCTACGGGTCCATACATTTCCTTGATCTTATATGGTCCAATGTAACGAGGGGCTAACTTGCCCTTGATCCCGAATCTCTGGACACCCTTGGTTGGCGATATCTTAAGATAGACATGATCTCCTACCTCAAACTGTAGTGGCTTCCGCCTCTGGTCATGATAACTCTTTTGCCTGGCCTGAGCAGCTTCCAAGTTCTTCCTGATGACTCTGACCTTTTCCTCTGCTTCAATTACCAAATCTGGCCCAAAAATTTCCCTTTCTCCTGCTTGAGACCAATTTAGCGGGGTTCTGCATCTTCTCCCATATAAGGCCTCAAAAGGTGCCATCTTCAGACTAGACTGATAGCTGTTATTGTAAGAAAACTCTGCCAAGGAAAGACACTTGTCCCAGTCCCTTCCATAGTGTAGTGCACATGCTCGCAATATGTCTTCCAAAATCTGATTTACCCTTTCTGTCTGACCATCTGTTTGGGGGTGGTATGCTGAGCTTCGTATGACCTGGGTTCCAAGTGATTTCTGCAATTGCTCCCAAAATCGTGCCACAAAAGGTGCTCCTCGGTCAGAGACTATAGTCCTTGGTATCCCATGCAGACGAACTATCTGGTCGATGTAGATCTCCGCATACTTCTCCGCCCGGTGGGTGGTGTGTACTGGCAAGAAATGAGCAGTCTTGGTCAATCTGTCCACAATAACCCATATGGAATCGTGGTGCCTGGAGGTATTGGGTAATCCCACTATGAAGTCCATGCAAATGTCCTCCCATTTCCAAGATGGTATGGGAAGGGGTTGCAAAGGGCCTGCTGCCTTCAAGTGACTGGCCTTTACCCTCTGGCAAGTGTCACACTCTGATACGTACTTGGCAATTTCCCTCTTCATCCTGGTCCACCAATAAAGAGGTTTGAGATCATGGTACATCTTGTTGCTACCAGGGTGCATGGAAAATTTGGAAAGGTGAGCTTCATCCAGTATCTTCCTTCTGAGCTCTGGGTTCTTGGGAACCACCAGTCGATCTTCAAACCATAGAATTCCCTTGCTGTCCTGACGGAAACACTTGTATTTCTCTACCTTTTGCTTGATCATATCCTTGATGACCTGAACACCCTTGTCCCCAAACTGTGCCTGAGCTATTTGCTCTTGCAATGTGGGCTCCACTGCGATATATCTCAATTCACCAGAAGGAACAACTTCCAGATTCAGCTTGCACAACTCATCACACAGGGTGGTGATTCTTGCATCCATGCTCATGCAATTACATTGGGCCTTTCTGCTCAAAGCATCTGCCACAACATTGGCTTTGCCAGGATGGTAATGCACCTCCAAATCATAGTCCTTGATTAATTCCAACCATCTTCTCTGCCTCATGTTCAGATCTGCCTGAGTGAAAATGTACTTGAGGCTCTTGTGATCAGTGTAGATGTTACGGTGAGCTCCCATCAAGTAGTGTCTCCATATCTTGAGGGCATGAACTACTGCTGCCAACTCCAGATCATGTGTCGGGTAGTTCTGCTCATGGGGCCTGAGTGCTCGGGAAGCATAAGCAATGACCCGGTTATCTTGCATCAAGACACAACCCAATCCGGTACCAGAAGCATCACAATAAACTTCAAATGGTTTGGTATTGTCGGGTTGGGCTAGCACTGGGGCTGTTGTCAATTGCTGCCTCAAGGTATGAAAAGCCTCTTCACACTTTTGGGTCCACTCAAATTTGACTCCCTTCTTCAACAGTTCAGTCATTGGCTTGGCAATTCTGGAGAAATCCGGAATAAATCGTCGGTAATATCCTGCTAATCCCAGAAAACTCCTAATCTGCTTTACCGTAGTCGGGGGTTTCCAGTGCATCACCTCTTGCACTTTCTCAGGATCGACTGATATCCCCTCCTGAGAAATCGTGTGACCCAAGAATTTTATCTCCTTCAGCCAGAATTCACACTTGGACAACTTAGCATACAACTGATGGTCACGAAGTCTCTGAAGCACAATATGCAGATGTTTAGTGTGCTCAGCTTCGTTCTTGGAATAAACCAGAATGTCATCGATGAAGACGACCACGAACTTGTCCAATTCTGGCATAAACACTGAGTTCATCAAGTACATGAAATAAGCCGGGGCATTGGTCAACCCAAAAGACATCACCAAAAACTCATACAGCCCATATCTAGTAGAGAAGGCCGTCTTGGGAATATCACTGGCACGGATCTTGATCTGATGGTAGCCTGAGCGAAGGTCTATCTTGGAGAATACCTTGGCTCCTACCAACTGATCAAACAGAACATCAATGCGGGGTAACGGGTACTTGTTCTTGATAGTCACCGCATTGAGAGGGCGGTAATCAACACACATCCTCAAACTTTCATCCTTTTTCTTCACAAATAATGCTGGACATCCCCAAGGTGAAGTGCTTGGACGAATAAACCCCTTGTCCAACAATTCTTGCAATTGTTTCTTCAATTCTGCCAGTTCCGCGGGAGGCATCCTATAAGGTCTTTTAGAGATAGGAGCAGTCCCGGGTTGCAACTCAATGGCAAACTCAATGTCTCTGTCAGGTGGCATTCCTGGCAATTCATCCGGAAAAACATCGGGGGTAGTCACAGACTACTAGGATCTTCCTTACTGGGGATTCTGCCATAACAAAGGCACAAGACCGGGTACCACTCTGGTTGGGTAAATACAAAACAGTCTCGCCATAAGCAGGGGAATGAATTTCAATGGCTCTGGCTGCAATGTCCAATATTGCCTGATGTTTGGTCAACCAATCAGTTCCCAAGATGATATCCACACTATCCAGTCCCAAGATAAGAAGGTCAGTTTTAATTATCAAACTACCAAACTTTAGAGGCACCTTCATGCTGATTTGATTAGTGGCAATCCTGCCTCCTGGGGTTGAAATGGTAATACCCCCGTTGGTGTGGTGAAAAGGCAACTGGCACTTGACACTAAATTTGGCACTGACAAAACTATGCGAAGCACCAGAATCAAAAAGAACAATAGCAGGAAAATTTAAAACTGTAAAGATACCGGTCATGACGGGTGCTCCCTCTGGAATGTCAGCCATGGTAGTGAAGTTCAGCCTGCCCTGCCTCACCTGCACCTTCTGTCTCTTGCCTTGATTCTGATTGACATTCTGCCCCTGCCTCTGCTGGTTTCTTGGGCAATTCTTGGCATAATGCCCAGTGCTACCACAAGTGAAACACCTGTTATCATTGGCCTGGCGGTACTGCTGCTGCTGATTGTTCCTCTGAGCTGGAAACTGGGCGCGGTTGGGTGCCTGCTGCTGCGGTGGCCTGATCACCCATCTCCCTTGCTGCTGCTAAGGCCCCTTGTTCTGCGTGTCAGACATAATCCTGAAGCGCTGTGGCTGAGATGAGGGTCCTGCCACAGGGGTCTTCCTCTTCTTCTCTGCCTGTCGAGCCAAGATGCAGTCCTCCTGGGAGATAGCCATGTTGACCAACTCATTGTAACTGTTGGCCCTGACGGTGTTGAGACGGTCACGGAGCTTGGTGCTGAGTCCCCTCCTGAACCTGTCTCGCTTCTTCTCATCCGTATCTGCATGCATACTGACACAAATCATTGAAGGCCTGGGCATACTGCAATACCGTCCTGCTGCCCTGAGTGAGTGCCAGAAACTCATTGAGCTTCCGGTCCATGATGCCAGCGGGGATATGGTGCCCTCTGAAAGCCGCCTTGAACTCCCTCCATTCCACTTCTCTACCTTCTGGCTGCATGGCAAGAAAATGGTCCCACCAAGTCCTTGCGGGTCCGCGAAGCTGCTGGGTGGCGAACCTGACCTTGGTGACCTCTGAGCAAATTCCATGGAGCAGTGGGAATTTGGATTCTACCACCCTCAACCACACATCTGCATCAAGCGGGTCCTCCGCCCTGGTAAACAATGGTGGCTGAGTGCTGAGGAACTCCTGGTAGGTAGCAGCGACGGGGTGACGCTGATGGTCTCCACCATAATGCTGAGGTGGTGGTTGACGCTGAGCTAGCTGTCTCAGGATCTCATTCTGCTGGGCCATGAGCTCCTGCAGAGTGGGAGGCGGTGGTGGTGGAGGAACGTGCTCATTCTGACCACGGCGCGCTCTCCCAGCCATCTGAAAAATCACATGGTTGCTCAATAACACATCTCCAAGCTTAAGGTTCAAACATGGTAGGGGAGTTAAAGCAATTTGATAGATTCCAAATAAACAAAACGAAAACATAATCCTTCCGTCCAAATTTAAACTGCCATTTATCATCCCTGAACCTCCAAAAGAGTTTTAACACTAGTTACATCAATGATCCAAAAGACTCAACTCTACCTAGCCTAGTACCCTAAGGGTGCAAAAGCTAAGCTAGCGGCGAGGAGTTCAACTATCATCAGCCTCTAGGATTGGCCTGGCATCTAGTGAGCGAACGAGGCAACGCTGGACTCGGGGGAAGGTGGTCTCCCTGAGCCAGCGGTGTCTACACTGGAGGCAGGCTCATCTCCTCCCTCGATGTCAACGTCCTCGTCAGCCTCCTCATCATGGACCTCTTGGTGATGCATGTCCAGGTGCGCATTAGCCTCTGCTAGCTGCTGCTGGGTGTTGAGGAGCTGATCCTCGAGAACCTCGATGGTATTCTCCCTGGTGCCCACTAGCTCCTCCAACTCATGAATCTCGTCAGTCAGCTGCTCCACTTGCAAATCTTTTTCCACCAGCTCCTGGGATAAATCCACCACGAGCTCCTCCCTGTTGTCCAGGGTGATCTTGGTGGCCTCCAGCAATGCCATCAGGTGAGACATTGCCTCCCCACGCATTACTTGTAGACGATACAGAGCGTTCATGCATCGTACTGACAAGTGAGCGGTGTGGCCTGGGTAGAGAGCCTAGATGTCCTTGGCATGCTCCACCCGATCCCTCCACATCGGGTCGTCCTCCTTTTCCGCGGGGAACAACCCAATGGGGTGGGTAGCCAGCTCCAAGGGATGGAATCCGCAGAAGGTAGTCAGTCCATGCAGAGCGATTGCCTCGATTGTGTCCTCCGCTCGGTACCCGAAAGACTCAGAGTCCAAGGAGCACCAACCTGGCTGCAGGGGATGAGGCTCCAAGGTCATCCTCACCCTACAGCGAGGCACCCGGTGCTTCTCGAACTGCTGCACCGCGTACTGAGGGGGTGTCAAATATCCTGCCCCCTGAAGTACCTCCCATAAGATGCGGGGAAATCCCTCTCGTGCAAGTCCGTCAGTGTGGGTCAGTGCATTTCCATCCTCGGAGGATCCATGGGAAGTCATCTGTGCACGGTTAAGCGTAAGTAAAGAAAAAGAATTACAAAAAGAACAAGAAAATAAAACTCAGCCTGTACCTAACAAGAAAAAGGCATTGGAGACCTAGTTGGCGGTTATCTCATTTTTAAGTCCTTTTACTTAGCTATCCACTTGTTTAATTACGAATGCATGCATGCACGTCCTGAACGACCCCTCCAGAAGATAAAAAGGAATAGGGAAGAACTCCCATCCTTTAGAAGTGGCCTGTAGGGCCTAGTCACTTAGCCACCTAGCTACCCTTCTATTATCCTAAGGCTTCACGTCCTAGGTCTATCCTGCTCGTCCTACGATCTATCCAACATTGTTTCTATCAAATTTTTACTTTAGAAAAGGGATGGCATTTATGGTTTATTGATTCCTCTGTGGTGGTACAAGCTCCGATACCAGCTGTGGCGGAACTGCTCGAATTATTCCAACTTAAGTGCCTAAGCCCTGCCTTAGAGGCTAGACCACACTTAAATGGGAATAGCCCGTCAATCCCTCGGATCTAGTCCGACACGGCCACTGACAGGATCAAGTACCACAATCTCACTCGATGGTGAGTCACAGAGCAAATACAATAAAGCATAAAACCATACATGGGAGAGTGTTAATTATTACATCATCATCATCATCATCATCGGAGTTTTGCCAAAAGTAGTCATCATTGTTCGAAGTGCAGCGGAATGAAACTAACGATAAATAAACGGAGAGATGGGGAAGCCTATCCCATCACTCCTCATGCTCCTCCTGAGCCGAGGCAGGGTCCCACTCGACAGTCCAACCCGGTGGCAGGGTGGATGGCCAAGTCACTCCAGCAACCATGTCCTCCAGAGAACCTATAAAAATTATGCCACAAGCAAGGCTGAGTATACTAATACTCAGCTAGACTTACCCGGTGTGAGGAGTCTATACTCCTCTACCTCTAGACATGCAGCTGTTTGGCTGTGGGGTTTGGTTGCCAAAAGCACTAGCTGAGTTTCTAAATCAAGTTTTTAACTTTGTCAAATGTAAGTGTGACTCTCTTAAGGCTAAAAGTGTACTATCTATTCATACATAGTAGCAAGCATTTTTAGCAATCAACAGCTTGTATCATCCCAACACAGTTCCACTTGTTACTCAATGTAGCAGCATGGATCAAGCAGTCTCATTAGCTGCGAGAAGCAGACGATTCGAATCGAGTTTTTATCCTTGCAAGGTAAACCTAAACACACGACATGCAGGGGCACTCCGTCCCCACACACATCAACCGTCCCCATCGATTCCCTGGCAACAGATCAGGTCTCACCGCCTTGGCGTACAATGCCTCACTGACCCCGACTGGCCGTCGTGCAGTGACCGCACTTGTACCCACCATAACCGGAATGGGAGACCTCGTCTCAGGTCGCGTGAGGGGGTATGTCTGCGGGCAGGTTCACTCAGGTACTAGGCTTACCGATTTACCATATTTCTCGGCATATGTTTAGTACGTTCAAACGCTTGACTCACGGTACCACACCTTAATCCTTAATCAACTTTTTATCCCGTGAACAACCAATCCCCATGGATTGTTGCCCACAAACCAACCTCAATATGATAAGAAGGTGGATACAGCCAATTCCTGTCCTCGCGCGAGTGCTAGAAAAATCACTCGACTTCTACCGAGATCCTAATTAATAAAGCAGCTACTCGACCTAGCATACTAGTATTCATCTCAATAGGATTCCTGAGATCATGCAACTAGGGTTTCAAACAATTCCTACACCTAAGTGCACAATCAATCCTACAATCATTAAGTGAAGTAAAATAGCATAAATAACAGGTTATGCATAAAACCGGGGCTTGCCTTCCAAAGCAGTGGCAGGCAGGTCCTCTGGTGCAGGCTCTGGTGCTGGGTCTGGGGCAATCTCCTGGGCAGCTCCTTGCTCCGGCACGAGGATGTACTCTCCGTCAGCAAGATTACAGTCTATCGAATGCAATGAAAATGTATGTTATGATTATGCAAGATTTAAGAACATTAAACTATAGAATTTAAGTCAAGAATTAACTTAGGGTTCACTGGCTATGTGGGTCTCCTAGTGGTATACATATAGGCTCATTCCCTCTTTGGTTTAGGTTTTCTTTTTGGACAACATAGGGGGTTTGCATTGCTTTTATAGATTTCAGTGGACAAATTTACAAAGGTCTTATGAGGACATTAATTTCCCTTACTCGATTTCCTCTCTTTAGTGCTCATTTATGAATTCTAGTGGGGTTTGAACTACCAAGGTGAATTAACTATTTTCAATAATTCCACATAAATTACAGTGGCTTGCCCTTGGTCAATAGGGCCTGTCTTAGGAATATGGGATTTAAAATAAAAAGGCTAGGCTGTATACAAAAATAACAAAAAGTGGGGCAATTAAGCCACTTTGCACTACAAGTCCTTTATTAAAGTGGATTCTGACCTAAGGGTTATTTTTGTTGGCCTCTAACAGTGATAATAAGCTCTTGTACCAAAAATGACAGAGAGCCACATGATGGTTAATTAATGATGGATTTCTAAAGTTGGGTGCAAAAAGGGTGATTAGACTAACTTGTCATTTGAAAAATATCAAACAACAGATTTCAGATTTTTCTTAAGTTCTTATTATCAACACATTAGTTATCCTAAGGTTTGGGGAGGTCTCACCTTAGGGTTATTTTTGTAGGGTTTTTCTAAGTTATCCTTATTTTCTTCATTTAAAAGGTATCTTTCTTATCTTACACTACAACAGGGTATGATATATTTTTCCAGTGAACTACATTGACTAAGTATCTCAACAAAAATAGGGGTGCCTTCTGGTTCATTATTTATGTCACTTTTTCTATTTTTCTTAACTTTAAGCATATTATGGAATAAGGGGTTAAAACTAACTTAATGTAGTGGACAGAGAGGTTTAACATTTTTAACTAGGTCAGTAGGTAGATATAAACTTCTCCAAATTTTTCTAACCCTAGTTAAATAGTACATCCATTTTTCTTACTATTATTAAGCTTTTGGTCAAAACTAAAATTAAATCAGAACCTTATATTTTTCTTTAGTACTTATGGGGTTTTATATTTTTCTTAGACAGGTTACATTATTTAGAGTCTGGCAAAATTAGTTTGACCAAATTTGGATAAACCAAACAGAAGTTATGGGTTTTTAAAGTTTCTGTTTGAATTTAAATCAGGTTTTAATTAAGTTTTTCTGAAAAAGCAGTTTGCGCCAAGGTCCCTGGGTTTAAACCGAATCAAACCTCGCAGATCTACCCTTGGGCCACTATTCACTCGGGTCACAGACATTTCACTTACCCCCCCTGACTTTCTCTCCCTCCCACCCGCGGTCCCTCCCCCAACTGGAACAGTAGCCGCGGAGAAGGAAAGAATGGCGCGGCTTACCGGCGGCGAGGGGGGTCCGGCGAAGGGCAGGGTTTGCTCGGGGAGGTTCTGGCGATCACGTCGAGGTACGCCTCGTCGTCGGGGATGGCCGGAATCGCCCGGACCACGGGCGCAGGCGGGCGAGCTCGCCGGCGGCGTGTGCTCCGGCCTATCCACGGCGGTACAGTTCAATCCAAGGGCATGGGGAGATTCACGGAGGTCTAAGGAGTCTAATCGTGCAAGGAATCGAAGAGAGACTCACCGTGTGCCTTGGTCCACGGTTGCCGGCGGGCGGGCGAAGTCCGGTGACCGTGTTCCGGCGTCTCCGGCGAAGCAGAGCCCGATTCCTGGCCTGGGGAGCTTCACTGGCGGGTGCACACTCGTGTCCGATGGTTGGATGGGACTGCGGAAGGCTGGGCTGGCCGGTCTACGGCGGCAGTGGCTCGGGTGGCCGCGGGCACGTCGCGCACAGGCAAACGGCGGTGAACTAAGCTCCGATGAGACTTGGGTGCGTGCGGAGGGGTACGGCCAAGGCTCTTGGGCGTTTTATAGGCGCGGACGCGGACCAGGGCGCTGGCTTGGCTCGGGCGCGGCGCGGGGCTCGCGGGGGCGCGCGCGGGCGTGCTCTGGCGCGGCAGAACGCGTCGAACACGTGGCGGTTTGTTTCTTCCATTGTTCAAACGTCGGCAGAGGTCGCAAACGTGCGAATCTTTGCAAAGGTTCGGCGCAGACCTCTTCCTGGCACCTAGGGCTGTCACTCAACTGTGAGACGTCGGGGCAGATATGGCCTAGGGAGGGAGATCTTTGGATGCCAAAACAGGTGTGTCACACTGGGCACTTCGCGACAAAAGCCATGCCATGGCATGTCAAACGTCCGAGTCTCGGGCTCAACTTTTTCCAGTGGGTGCCCTAGGTGGTATGCCACGTTTTTGGTATAGATCACAAGTGGATTTGATGCCATCTTCAAGGTGAACACGGCTGATCCTTTAACTAGGGTTAAATATGGACTTAGAGAGGAATAGAGAGCTCTAGCTCTCTCTCCACTTAGTGATTTGATTTGGGGTCTCACCAGGGGCCTTTTTGCAATATTTCCCCCCCTAATTGCTGGTTACAAGGTTACTTAAGGTTTGGGTAAATGTTACTCATGTTTTGCACACTTGCTCACTCTCTTTTCCCTCTTATCTAGGGTTTTGGGAGATAGGGTCTAAGAGAGGTCTAGGGTTCTTCTCCCCTCTCATCCAAGGTAGTAAGTGTGCAAGGATTAGAGTAATGCTTTTGGTTACTCACAATCCTTGGTTAACCTCTAGCTTTCCAAGGCCCTTATGCTTTTATTCATTAAGTTCTTCCACAGGTGCTCATACCCTTTAGCAACAAGGTGGGCTCTAGCCATGGTAACACCTGGGGTGTTACACGCACTTTGATGATATTAATGACTATGCTATGTATTAGACTCTATGGATGTCGTGGACATCTTATTGTAATAAAAGTACCTTTCTGCTATTTACTTTGAGCAATGTGTGATGATGTCCAATTATGTAATCACTCTGTACGTGTGTTTCTGATCCTGGCACGTACATGGTTCGCATTCGGTTTGCCTTCTAAAACCGGGTGTGACATAAGTGGTATCAAAGCCTTGCTGACTGTAGGACCTTTAACCTAGACTAGAATGGTTGCCCTAAGGACTATAGACCCCTACTCTTACCTTGATCCTTAGTGTCATTTCAAAAGTTGGTCATCTTGACCAATTCTATGTTACTACTCATCTTACAAATTTTGTCTCACTTTTCTTTCTGTTTATTTGCTAGTCATATAATTCTATTCTCACTCTTGTGCTTACGATGTTTTTTGTAGATAGCTCATATTAGATGCACTGCACGTAAGTCAGTGATCCCCTTTTTGCCTTCTCGACTAGCAGAGCGCCCTCTGTGCCACACGGTGACAGGTCAATCTAGCCACCTGGAGAGACTGCATCGTCGCCTGCACGGGGAGCAGGAGCACCGACGCTAGGAGCAGGAGCAGCAGGACTCTTCCCCCTCGCCTCAGCAAGTGGTGGAGTCTGGGAGGTAGCCTTCCGCCTGTGCCTCAGCTAGAGATGCCCCCTGCACCACCACAGGGCATCCCAGCTGCTGGAGGTGACCCTGACGAAGACGACGACGACGATGTTGGTGGCAGTTCGAGCCACAACACGGAGCTCTCAGAGGAGCAGGAGCTAGAGGGCTGGATCGCTAGACCCATCACTCGCGACGCCGCTCGCGAGTGTCACTTCCACGACGCTCTCGACACCTTGCTATGTCGGGCATTCGACCGACACACTTGGTCCATCAAGTACCGTAGTGTAGTCTACCAGCATCGTCGTGGGTTATACCCGGACCGGTGGGAGGCTACTTGTTTGGTGTGTCATCCGGACAATGATCTCCGGGGTGCAGAGGCCTTCTCAGAGCACTACTCTTTCACTGAGAGGGATATTGCCGAGGTAGCCATGCAAGATGCAGCACGACATGCACTTTCTCAATATTGCTCGTTGTTCAGTGGGGTAGATGACAGCCTCGACCTAAAGTAGTACCCTCGCCGTTCGACCGGCAGTGCTGGAGGTGTGATTGTCTCACCCGTTGGTGAGGGCAATCCTAGGCTGAATAGCATGGTCAACCTGGTCGTCGTGCTCAACACCGAGCTGGACCACGCCCTTGACGAGTTGGGCAAGGTCTGGGCAGAGGTTGCGGAATTACGTGCAGAGTGCGCAGCATGCCACTATTTGGATGGTGGTTCTCCTGCCCCTGTTGGGATTCAGCACCCTTACCGTTCGCCGCCCCGTGGTTGCTTCGATTATGGTACCCCTGACTGCAGGATCCAAATAGATTTGGATCCATTGATCGATAGAGTCGGAGTCTATAATAATGCTTAAGTCAGTTCCTTAGTCTCAGTTAGTCTTAGTCAGAGTTAGTTTGCTTGTCATATGTCTTGATGTTTGTCGTGATGAACTTGTAATGAATTGGATCTTTGTAATGATTGTCATCAAGATGTGGGCATCCCCTGCAACTTGGTGTAATTATTAATGTTGGGGGCCTTCGGCTTCCGAAGGTCCTAAAAAAAGTGATTTAACAATGTTTCTGGAGTTTAATACATGAGCAGGTACCTTTGGACATGGACCTTTCGGACTTGAGTCAAAATCACTGTATGAAGAAACACAAGGGGAACGAAGGATGGAACAGAGCCGAAGCTGTACACAAGGGAGCTTCGGCATGATGACAAGAAAAAGGAAACTGACTTAAAGAGGAAAAGGCTATCTAGACCCCGATGAATTACTATAGTGTTATTATCAAATGCAAAGGGCCTGAATGTAATTTTACATGGGCTGTGACCCGTGCCTATAAATAGATGAACAGAACTCCCGTACTGTTCACGCTGACTGGGCATTTGCTTTTGCGTCACGCTTGTATTTTTACTTCCTTCAAGCCGAAGGTACACTTGTAATAAATCATTATCTTTACTTATTCATGATAATAACATAAAAATAATACAATAATGATAACATATTTGATTGTTCGCATTGTTCATGTTTCATATACACCCTTCTTCATTTTTATATACGTCGTACTTACGAAGGTACGCTTTCTGTAACCTTCGTCCGAGAGTCGTTATATCCTAAGGGAAATAATGCTTCGAAGGACGAAGGACTTTAACATTTAACATTCTTTATGTTGCCTTGTTCTTAACTCATAGCATTGGAGAACAAGTCCCCAACATTGGCGCCCACCTCCGGTGAACCCTTTTCGACCACCTTCGGCAAGCATCGACCTTCGTCATGCCGCCAAAGAAAGTTTCAGCAACAGGAGCTGCCGCTCTGCAGCCGCTGGACCCGAATCTGGAGACCCTTTCTCTTCGGGAGGCCCGAAGCCAGAAGAGGAAGGCCACTAGTCCAACGCCTCAGGAGGACGATTTGGACCAAGAAATCAGGAATATGGAGATGCTGCATCAACAAGTGCAAAGGAAGAAATAAAAGATGGCCCGGCTAGCTGACCTACAAAGGCAGATAGACAAAGCCTCTAAAGAAGTTCGTCATCTTACGCAAGATGAGCAGAACCGGAGGCCCCAGTACAGAGAGCTTCACCAAGAGGGCTTCGTCAACGAGGATAATTGGTATGAGGATTTCCATCATGGAAATTTTGCTTTTGATGATGCTTCTCCTCTATCAGCAGAACTGCAGGCTACACCTTGGCCCCGTCTTACAAACCACCTCAGCTCCCAATGTATGATGGACATTCAGATCCGAAGCAATTTCTAATGAGCTACGAAGCAACCATATCTTCATATGGTGGCAATACTGCAGTCATGGCGAAATCCTTCGTCATGGCAGTCAAAAATGTTGCATAAACCTGGTACTCTTCTCTTCGGCCAGGAACAATTACATCATGGCAAAAGTTGAAGGACATGCTCATCACTAGCTTCCAAGGGTTTCAGACGAAGCCGGTCACTGCTCAAGCATTGTTCCAGTGCACTCAGGATCATGAAGAATACCTTCAGGCGTATGTCCGAAGATTCTTACGACTGAGGGCACAAGCGCCAACGGTGCCTAATGAAATTGTTATTGAAGCCATGATTAAGGGGCTTCGGCCAGGACCTATAGCCCAATATTTCGCCAAGAAACCCCCTCAGACCCTGGAGAAACTGCTTCAGAAGATGGATGAATATATCCGAGCAGATAATGACTTTCGACAAAGAAGGGAGGAGGCCTACAGATTCTCTGAAATGACCAGGGGCTTCGGAGGGAGAATCCACCCTAGGCACGTCAGATCCATCCACTCTACTCAGAATGACGACAGGGGAAGTCAACAACAGAGGCCGCAGTATTCCTCTCAGGCTTCGGGACAGCAACAGAACTATCCCTAGCCCCCAGCTCAAAGGGGCAGAGGCGCCAGGGGCTTCGGAGGAAGGTTTGGTGATCAGCCCAGGAAAATTTATTGCCTATTCTGCGGTAAGGACAAGGGCCATACTACCAGGATGTGCCATGTCACCATCCAGAAACAGAAAGAGATAGCAGAAGCTGCAGCCCAACAGAGCCAACCGAACCAGGTTATGCATACTGCTTCGTACCACTCACCATTCATTCCAGAGTATGTGGGTAACCATCCTGCAGTTTCTGTTGCTTCGGCAAGCCAATCTCAGGCATCTTGGCAACAGCCCCCACCTCCACCACCAATGCAACCCGCTTATCCCCAAGGCCAGCAGACAGAAGGGAGCCAGCACAATCACCAGCAGCGAGACCTCAGGGAGCAGTTCGAAGCTCGCACAGTAAACAGTACTATGCCAGAATCGAAGAACATCTACTAAGATATATCATACCTCTGAAACAGCTTTTACATTTGTTATCATTTACCTTTTCAATAAAGAGCAATCATTGAAAACTTAGTTCTTTTGCTGTTTTCAGTTTCTTGTAATAGCTTCGTCATTATCATAATGTAATATACCTTCTTCAAATATCGACGAAGTTCCAAAGGTCTTGACAAAGCAGCCAGAAGTTGTTTTAAGGAATGCATTGCAAGTTTTTGTCGAAGCAACAAAAGCTGTTCTTAAGGGAATGCATCGTAAGTTTTCTGCTCAAAAGTCGTTCCAAAGGGAATGCAGAGCTTACAGCGAAAAATAAACGCTGATACCACCGAAATAAAAGGCGAAGAAGCTCCTAAGGGAGGTTTACAGCGAAAAATAAACGCTGATACTGTCGAAATAGAAGGCGAAGAAGCTCCTAAAGGAGGCTTACATCGAAAAGTCAATGCTGATACACCGAAAAATAAATGGTGAAGCTGAAAAATAAACGGCAAAGAGATTGTATTCTACTGTGGGGATGTGTGTGTACCTTCGGAACAAATGTCATTAGTGCATATCATAGCATCATCACATCATTCGCATAAACATGACATCATACATCATATTGCATCAATGGCACAAGAAGGGGAATACAATGATAATCTTCGGAAATTGTTTTCGAAGAAATTATGCCAAGGCACAAAATAAAGTTTGAAGAAGTGCAGTTTCGGCAACTTTAGTATCGGGGGAAATCTATTGCTTACGAAGCATAATATTTTCACGAATATGGATATTCCTTACGAAGCATGAAAAGAAGGGAAGGTGTTTTTCGTCGAAGGCTCAAAAACGGTATGTACATAAAGTTTCATGCATCGTAAAGAATTGAATTATAAACAGCTTATATATTACATTCAAAATTATAAAATATTACACACATTGTCCAGCAAATATTACATTCCAAATGTCTTTACAATAACAGCTAATCTTCTTTTAAAACTACTTCTGCAGCTTCGTTTAATAGTTGATCAACAATTTTATCCATAATAGCTTCGGCCATTTTTATAATTTCATCATCCTCCTTTGCTTTGGGGTCCGCCAATGGCTCGACGAGCTCTGGGGGAGGAAATAGTGCGGCTATGATGCAAAGTGTAAATAAGTTCGAAGTCATAAAATTAGAACATAAAGTCAAAAGCTGTTAATCAATACCTATTCGCCTCTCGAGATCCGCAGTTTTCTCAGCGGCCTCTGCTGCTTCTCTAGCATCGTGAGTATCTTTTTCACTTTTCCTTATAATTTCTTGAGCCATCTCCCGGCCGCCATTTTCCTAGATGTCGGTGAAAAATTTTCCACCAACCAAGCTTGCTTCGGTCGAGGGGTCTTTTGTATCTTCAATAGATAAGGCAGCCTCGGTTTGCGCCAAGGATTTCACATGTTCGCAGCCTATCCTCTCCAAGATAGCGGCAATCCCCCTAGCACCCGAGAAGGCGCATATGTCCCCACGGCCACTCAAAACTTCCTCAAAAGCTTCAGCTTCGTGGCTGGTCCATTCAATTGGGCCCTCGGGATCGCCCATTATGAAATTCTCCTCGCTTGATTACGCACCAACGTTGGCGAAGCTAATTTTTATTCTCTTCACACAATCCATAGATTTCTCAAAACATTTTTCCTTGGATATACGAAGTTCTTCAATGTTTTTCTCTAAACATTTTGTCCTTTGATCGCTAATTTCTCGTTTAGCTTCTGCAACAGCACATTTTTCTTTAGCTTCGAATAGCTTTTTCGAAGATCTTCGATTTCCTGTTTCTGAGCTTTGGCTTGGGCTTTGGAAACAGCTTCGTCTTCTTTTATTTTACTCAATAGTGAGTTTAATATTTTATCTCTTTCAAGACCTTCGTTCCTTAGTTCAATTACTTCGGAACGAAGGTTGTTCAAGGCTATGGTACACCCTTCATCTTCGGCATCTTTTTGTGCCCTGAGGGCATTGCTAAGAATAAGGCCCTGCAAAAAATACGGTATTAAGTTTAAGCAAATGAAACATTTTGTTTTTAAATACAAAAATCTCAAATTTTCACCTTTAAACTATTGTATGCCAAGCTGTCGGCCAACTCATCTTTTGATAGCACCGAAAGTCCGTCTTCTAATGTCGGGAATCCGAAGCTCTTGCTCATCTTCCGACAGACAGAAATCTCCTTGCTGTCAGGGAGACAATACAAGAAGTCTTCTTCTCCACTGCCGTTGAATATCAGCGCCCCTTTTGGATATTTCAATTTTTGCGCATAGAACTGAGCTTCACGCTTTTCTTTTTCAGTCAATTTTTTACCCGAAGCATGACGTAAAACATCGTTAAGGGCTTCGGAAGATGCTTCGGGAATAGGGATGGCAGTTTTCTCAGATAAAATTTCTTCTACAGATTCTTTTTCTGTTTCTTTTCTAATTTCCAAGGATTCCTTCTTGGCGGGCCCTGAAGGCCCAGTTTCGGTCTCCTCAATTTATGTTTTTGAAGCTTCGGCAGCTCTCTTCGGAGTAGAGCTTGAAGATTTTATTGTTTCTAGCACATCTAAAACGTTGACTATTCTCTTCCTCTTGGGAGTTGTTGTAAGATCCTTTTGTGCCTTCGGCATTGACACCTCAACTCTTGCCGAAGGACTTAAAACTTCCGATGTCCTTGTCTCTTCAGCCCTCGGTTCTTCAAATTTTTCCATCTCCGGCATTGCAGCCGGCTCTTCAATATTCCGCAGATGTGTAGGTTCTCTGGCTTCAGTGGCCGAGGAGGTCTCACCACCAAAATTAGGCACTATGGCCGGCTCAATGTAGCGTGGCCGGTGGGTAAGAACCTTCACCTTTTTTCTCTTCGGTGTAGGCTCACTAGAAGCGGCCGAAGCAATTTCCTTCATAGAAACTGCACCTTTTCTTTTCTGACCCCGTAGCGGGTAACGGTAGTCAGGATAGACGAATCCAATAGCATCGAAAACTCTGTTCAGTCTCTTCTTTTTCCGGCCTCCGAAGGCCGCTGATAGCGCATTATCTTCTGTCTTCGAATATGCCCCAAGCAATTCATCACTTGTAGCTTCGACAATTTCCAACCAATCATCGTCTGGCTCGACAAACTGGTCTACAAATCTGAAGGTATACTTTAGTCGAATAAGACCACCTTCGTGGGGGTTGCTGATAGTTTCCTTTGGCATTTCCCAGTTGGCTACCAACAGCCATATCCTGTAGGCCACGTGCTCTTGAACTAAGTCCCTTGTCCCGATGAAGGAGCAGACTATGCCGAAAGCCTTTCGGCATTCTTCGGCTGCTTCATCAATCTCCACCTTCGGCTTCCGGAGGCCAAAACGCTGCCAGATAGGGTGCATAATAATATCCTTAATATCCTCTCGTGCTTTTAAATCATTTTTTACATAGAACCACTCCTTCATCCAATCCCCGGGCCATCTCTTTCAAAAAGTCGGCACAGGGCAGCTTGACCCAGAGCGGGCACCGAAGCTATAACAGCCAAAATTGTTATGATACTGCTCTTTGCCCCAAGGCTTTATCTCATAAACCAGTTCGTGTATACTGCAGAAACTTTTTGCATTTGGCTCCAAGCCTTGGCTCCTCGCGGCCCAGACAAAGATTCCCATTCTTACGATTGCTTCGGGAGTAATTTGATGAAGGTAGATTTCATATATTTTCAAAACTTCAACCACGAAACTGTTAGAGGGAACCGAAGCCCAACCTTGAAGAAGCTTCGGAAGATCACGACTTCATTTTCTTCGGGAGTAGGACAAGTCTTCTCTCTGTTGTCAGCCCTGACAATAGACATATCCCGAAAATATCTTCCCCTCATATTGACAAGATGGTTTTGTTTAATGGTTGATTTTCCGAAAACTGCATGGCTTGGCCGCCAGGGTCGATCTTCGGAGTCTTCCCCCCACTTTCCACATCATAACTGTTACTCTCACCGGTATCTTCAGATAAGCCTTCTAAAATTTCTCTAGTAATCTTCTCTGTATTTGTTCTCGTTATCGATTCAATGAAGCCCAGATTCTTCTCCTCAGAAAGGCTCAGTTTCATGTCGGCAACAGCTTTCTTTTTCCCGAGACATCTCTTCGAAAATGCTGAAAACGTGCTCTTAGAGCCGAAGCTAAAAAATCTAGAAAGCTGGTCAAGCGTTTGTAAGCAAAGAGCTGTTTGAGCAGGCAAAGCAGATGGCAAGAAGGCGTGCCAAATGAGCCCACGGTCGTAACATATTTATACGCCCAGGGCATTGCAAGTGGGAGGGTCCCGCTTGTCATTGACTGTTGCTATTCTAGCAAAGGGAAGGTGTTTTTTTGGACCTTCGGCTTAGGGCCTTCGTCCATATTGCAATCTGAATTTATTATCCTAACAAATTAATATTGCGAGGGGCTACTGTTGGGGGCCTTCGGCTTCTGAAGGTCCTCAAAAATGTGATTTAACAATGTTTCTAGAGTATAATACATGAGCAGGTACCTTCGGACATGGACCTTTCGGACTTGAGTCAAAATCACTGTATGAAGAAACACAAGGGGAACGAAGGATGGAACAGAGCCGAAGCTGTACGCAAGGGAGCTTTGGCATGATGACAGGAAAAAGGAAACTGACTTAAAGAGGAAAAGGCTATCTAGACCCCGATGAATTACTATAGAGTTATTATCAAATGCAAAGGGCCTAAATGTAATTTTACATGGGCTGCGACCCGTGCCTATAAATAGATGAACAGAACTCCCGTACTGTTCACGCTGACTGGGCATTTGCTTTTGCGTCACGCTTGTACTTTTACTTCCTTCAAGCCGAAGGTACACTTGTAATAAATCATTATCTTTACTTATTCATGATAATAACACAAAAATAATACAATAATGATAACATATTTGATTATTCGCATTGTTCATGTTTCGTATAAACCCTTCTTCATTTTTATATACGTCGTACTTACGAAGGTACGCTTTCTGTAACCTTCGTCCGAGAGTCGTTATATCCTAAGAGAAATAATGCTTCGAAGGACGAAGGACTTTAACATTTAACATTCTTTATGTTGCCTTGTTCTTAACTCATAGCATTTGAGAACAAGTCCCCAACAATTAATAAAGTTAGTTATTTAGTTGGGCAACCTATTTATTTCCACTTTCCTATTCATCTGAGAAGTTGTCAGTGAAGATGATCAATTGTTCAGTGCAATGAAGATTTTCATATATTTTCTTATGATGAAAGACTGAAGAGTTGGGGCTGATTTGTGTGTGCTTTCTACAGATTTTGAGAATATGCGCCAAGGTGCAAGGCGTGCTCAGTAGGAGCAGCAGGCACCCCAGGAAGATGCAGCTCATCAGTAGTTGCCACCGCCACCCCTTATGACCATTGAGCAAATGTTCCTGATGCAGACCCAAGCATTCCAAGCAATTGGTCAGACCTTAGTAGCAATGCAGCAGGTGCAGCAACAACCACCCCCACCTCAACCTCAGGTGCAAGTCCAAATGCCACCGGTGCCCAGAGACAAGCGGGCAGAATTCATGAGGGGTGATCCCCCTGTCTTTGCCCATTCTGCTGATCCTATGGACAACGAAGATTGGCTGCGTACCGTGAAACGTGAGTTGCACACTACTCAGTGCAACGATCGTGAGAAGGTGTTGTATGGACCCCGTCAGCTAAGAGGAGCAACATAGTCTTGGTGGGAGTCTTACTTCACCACCCATGCCGACCCTGAAGCCATCACCTAGGAGGAATTCAGGGACAACATCCGTTGCTACCATGTGCCCGAGGGATTGATGATAGTAAAGAAGGAGGAGTTTCTAGCCTTGAAGCAATGTTTGATGTCTATTAGTGAGTACAGGGACAAGTTTCTGCAGCAGTCACATTATGCGCCAGAAGATGTCAATACGGATGCTAAGAGGCAGTACTGTTTCCTGAGAGGATTGGTTGTTCCCCTTCACTACCAGCTGATGAACCACACTTTCCCTACCTTTCAGCATTTGATCGATAGAGCCATTATGACTGAAATGAAGCGCCGAGAGATGGATGACAGGAAATGCAAGATTGGTGGATCTCAGGCCAGGAGTAGCAGTCGTCCCCACTACTCAAGCAACCCATCTCAGCAATTCAAGCAAGGTCACCAGCACCAGCATCAGTGCTAGAACCACTAGCAGCAATACCAGAGGCAGTTTTTTCAGTAGTAGCAGCAGCAGTACCATCAAAACAACCAGCACGGAGGAAATCAGTATCAGCGTCGGAGCAACCAGGCACCTCGCCTTCCGGCCCCAGCAACCAACCTGTAACACCACAAAACCATCGACCAAAAATAATGCATTTAGATTATTAGTGTTAAATATGGTAATGAATTTTTCTTTCAGGTGTTTAATTTTTATTTGCATTTAGAGTAATTTTGTTTGCTAATAATTAATTTATGGTTGTTGCATAGAATTTATTTTATATTGAAAATCCAATTAAATAATATAGAAATATTGGTCCAAAAATAAATATTTTAGTTATACATAATTTTGGTATAATTATTATGATTTTTAGAATTATTTAAAAATATATTTATTTATATTTTAAAATAGAAAAGAAAAGAAAAAAATAAATTGAAAAACCCTAACCCTAGCAGGCCAAACCGACCCACTAAGGACCCAGCCGCGCGCCCCCATTCCCCCCTCCCCTCTCTCACTGACTGGTGGGGCCCACCCGTCAGGGCCCCTCTCCTTCCTCCCTTCCGCGCCATCGCGTCGCGCCCCCCGACCGAGCCGACCCCGCTGGCCCCTTGCCTCTCCTCCGAGTTGGAAACCGACGCCGCCATCTCTTCCTCTCCCTCCCTCACTTCCCTCTCCTTCAAGCTAGTAATGGTCGAGTTATGGCAAATGCCATCAATGGCATTTTGATGGCGCCACCGCCGTCTTCTCCCCTCCCCGGCTCTTCTCCTCCTCCCTTCTCTCTATAAATAGGAGCCGGCCAAGCCTGTTTTCTCTCCCTCCCCACCGTGCTCCCTCCTCTCTCTCTCTCTTTCTCTTGCTCGTCGTCGCGCCGAACCACCGACTGCCAGAGCATCACCGTCCGTGCCCTGCTCGCCGGAGTTCGTCGTGTCGGCCGCACCAGTCCCTGGCCACCCTGACGCTGAGACCGCATGGTAGAAGCTGGGATAAGAGTTTGCCTTATGCAGAATTCTCGTATAACAATAGTTACCAGGCAAGTCTAAAATGGCACCATTTGAAGCACTTTATGGACGAAAGTGTAGAACACCGCTTTATTGGAATCAGACCGGAGAAGTCAAGTATTTGGTCCAGAAATTCTCCAAGAAGCAGAAAAGCAAGTATAGATCAGAGACAATTTGAAAACAGCACAGTCGAGACAGAAAAGCTATGCTGACAATAGAAGAAGAGACTTGATCTTTGAAGTAGGATACTTTGTATACCTTAAAGTTTCACTGGTGAGAGGCATGAAAAGATTTAAAGTTAAGGGTAAACTATCTCCTCGCTACATTGGCCCATTCAAAATATTGGAAAGAAAAGGTGAAGTAGCGTACCAGCTAGCGCTACCCGATAGTTTATCATACGTGCATGACGTATTTCATGTGTTACAACTTAAGAAATGCTTAAGAGTACCGGAGGAACAATTACCTTTGGAAGAACTCAACGTTAATGAGGATTTGACTTATTAAGAGTACCCTATCAGAATTTTAGAAACATCTCGCAGAATTACTCGGAGTAAAGTTATCAACATGTGTAAAGTTCAGTGGAGTCATCATTTAGAAGATGAGGCCACTTGGGAAAGAGAAGATGAACTCAGAGCAGAATTCCCCCAGTTATTCTCAGAAGTTCCGTAATCTCGAGGACGAGATTCTTTTAAGGGGATATGTTTGTAACACTACAAAACCATCAACTAAAAATAATGCATTTAGATTATTAGTGGTAAATATGGTAATGAATTTTTTCTTTCAAGTGTTTGACTTTTATTTGCATTTAGAGTAATTTTATTTGCTCATAATTGATTTATGGTTGTTGCAAAGAATTTATTTTATATTGAAAATCCAATTAATTAATATAGAAATATTGGTCCAAAAATAAATATTTTAGATTTAAATAATTTTGGTATAATTATTATGATTTTTAGAATTATTTAAAAATATATTTATTTATATTTTTAAATAGAAAAGAAAAAAATTGAAAAACCCTAACCCTAGCCGGCCCACTAAGGGCCCAGCCATGTGCCCCATTTCCCCCCTCCCCTCTCTCACTAACCGGTGGGGCCCACCCGTTAGGGCCCCTCTCCTGCCTCCCTCTCGCGCCGCCGCCGCGTCGCGCCCCGCGGTCAAGCCAACCCCGCTGGCCCCTCGCTTCCCCTCTGAGCTAGAAACCAATGCCGCCATCTCTTCGTCTCCCTCCCCCACTTCCCTCTCCTTCAAGCCGATAACGGCTGAGTTATGGCAAACGCCATCAATGGCGTTTTGATGGCACCACCGACGTATTCTCCCCTCCCTGGCTCTTCTCCTCCTCCCTTCTCTCTATAAATAGGAGCCGACCAAGCTCGTTTTCTCTCCCTCCCCACCGTGCTCCCTCCTCTCTCTCTCTCTCTTGCTCGCCGTCGCGTCGAACCGCTGACCGCCGGAGCCTCGCCGTCTGCCCTGTCCCCGTCCACCCCGACGCCGAGACCGCCACTGCCCTGCTCCCTGGTCGCGATCGTTTTGCCCCTCCCTGCTCGTCGATTCCCCTGCGTCTGAGCAAGAGCTCCAAGGTAGAAGAAGGCGATTTTGCATTTTAGCCCCCGGTTTTGTATAAAACTAATTCCAAAAAATCTAGTTCAAAAAGTATTGAAAAGAGACCCCTGATGTATACATTTAATTACAGATCAGCCCTACAGAAATATTTTGGATATAGACATTATTTTTGTATTTCGAAAATAAATAAGTTATGTCATTATTCTATAATATTGTGATTAGGTACTAGAATCCTTTTTGATTAACTTCTCATTTGGCACATAAAATAATATTATGTTAGTGATTGTGTAAGTATAATTTTTGATGATATAAGGATTTAAAATAAATACTAGGTCCCATTTTCTTAGTCATGTTAAAATCTAGATTATTACTAGTCATGATAAATGTGTTCATACTATAGCACTTAATTACTTAGAATTAGTAAAATATGTATTTATTTAATAATAACTATGTTTATGGTATTAAAGTCCAAAATTAGTAATCTACGTTAATTCATAGAATATTAATGTAAGGTGATTTAGAAATAAACATTTCTAGCTATACATATAATTTCTATTTAGAAAGAAAAGGATAAAACACAAAAGGACTATTATTAAGTAATAAAGAAAATAATTTGTTCTGTAAAGTTTGTTAAGACATTTTTATCTACATTATACTAGATAAACTATCGTCATTGTCACCTACTCATATTTTCACCAAAAATAACTCAAGGTGGAAGATATAGTGGATTAATAAATATTTATGTTGTAGGCATATTTATGAGTACAGTTGTGTAATGTGTATGTAATGGTGAATGATTACCCATGTAATGGTGTATGTTTATTTATTTTGTATATGTATTCTTTTGTATGTACGATACGCAAATCGATGCTAGAAGTTGACTTTGAGGTAGACGAACCAAACTCGTTCGAGGACAACCCACAGGACACTTTCGTGCAAGGCAAGTGGATTCTCCCTGTGCATTTCTATTTGTACCGAAATAATGCATACAATAATATTTACTTTTGGATATATATTGCATAATTTGATGGGATTTGCCTAAATAAGGATTTCCAATAATTACCAACCCTATTCCTTGAATTACCCTGGGTTAAATGCTATGCTTAGCAATTTTTGCTATTTCTCAACTTGATAAATATGATGTCACTCTTTTAATGATACTATGTTCCGAAAATGAAGTTTTATTATGATGTTAACCCGATGGTTAAACAAGAACATTTTGTATTAAATGGAACATGGAGTGACCACCCAGGATAACAGTGCAACCACGAGTGCTATAATGGCTCTGGCTTTGGTAATTAACTCTATAGTGGTATCAAAGCTATGCTGACTTTAGGTCATTAGACTAGTTAGAAATGGAAAGCCTAGTCTGTTCAAAACATGATAATTTTGTTCTTACAAAATTATTTTATTAACCTTACCTCTTTAAAATTCAACTAAGTTGACATTTTCTCTTGTAGATGGTTCGTACAATCCAAACCACTCGGATCAACACCAACTACATCCATCCGCCACGGCAAGTTCCTGTCTACCCAGTGGTAATCGAGGAAATTCCTGTGGATCTCCCTCGCATTCGTGTGGAGAACGGAGTCATTCTGGAGGACAGCTCGGAGGAGTTTCTGCCTACGCACACCCCGTTGGCAGAATCACTAGCCTTCATAGCTGGATCGTCAGCTTTAGCACCGCCTGCACCAGCGGTCCTAGCCCCTGCTCTCGAAGGCAATGACCCGAATGACTCTGGTGACGATGATGAAGACGATGAAGAAGAAGAGGAAAACATCAACGATGAAGCCAACGATGAACAGCAGGACCACTACGTGGGGTTATGGCCTGTCACTGAACATTATACCTCAATGTTCGAGACAGGGCACTTCCCTAACCTGCTGCAGAATGTTCTACATGCGTTGGGAACCTACGTCTGACCCCTGTATGAGACCAGGCGAGTGTGCGAGCCTCTTCGGGCTTGCTTCTACATCACTCGCATTCATGTCAGGGTGATGGATGCAGGTGATAGAGGGTTTAGGACTCTATTAGCTCATGAGCCTCTGATGCTGCAATCCACCTACGTTGCTTCAGTCAGCGATGCTGCTAGGCAAACTCTGTGGTCCCTCAGCCACACCTACCGGCAGCATCTGCACAACACAAAGTACAGGCATCTTCCTCTGCATATTCATGGAGAAAGACAGACCAGCATTGTTCCAGGTGGAGTTGGAGAAGATTGCCTCAACACCCTAACTGGTGTGGTGGCAGGTCTTAACACTGACCGGGATAGTGCTACCCTAGACCTCTCTAGGGTACACTTGGAGCTGGAGGATGCACACGCAAGGATCGCAGCCCTGGAAGCTCAGCTTGATGGAAGGAATCCCCCTAAAGTTCAAGTCCCTGCCATGGCGTTATCCCCTCCCCACAAGAGGATCCGCTATGGAGAACCAGGATCCATCACCAGGCTGCTATAGATTTTTCATTTATGTTGTAATAAGTTAGTTTTCGCGTTAGACGAAGAACACGTTTCTATTACTACACTTATAATAATAACAATCATGTGATGGTGTTGTTTGAAATGTTTGATTTGGATTTTTGCTTGAGTGCAATGGTCTTATGGAATGATGGACATAAGAGCATAAAAAATAATAATAAACTTAACATTAATAATAAGCTATTCCCCCTAGAATCTTTTCTACTCCCCACTTACCCCATGATTGCACTTTCTAACCAACCAGATGGTGAACACTCGATCAGGTCCCAATAACCATCAGAACCAGCGTGGACAGCAGTTGCCACCACCGCCACCCAATCCCACTATGGATCAATTCATCGCAGCGCAGATGCAACTTCTGCAAGGACTCACAACTTCTATATAGTAGATTCAACAGAATCAGCAGAACCAACAGTACCAACAACAACAACAACATGCACCCCAAGCTAGAGACAAGCACCGAGACTTCATGAGTCATCACCCGCCTGCTTTCTCTCATGCAGTAGACCCTTTGGATGCCGATGACTGGCTTAAGGTCATTGGAAAGAAGTTAGACATCACCCAGTGCAATGACCGAGGGAAGGTCTTGTACGCTTCAGGAAGACTCGAAGGAGCCACGTCCGATTGGTGGGATGCCTTCACTGTGGCACATGCTAATGCTAATGTCATAACCTAGCAGGAATTCCAAGTGAACTTCCATGCTCACCATATTCCCTCGAGAATCATGAAGCTCAAGAAGAAGGAGTTCCTTTCCCTCACACAAGGGAACATGACTGTTAGTGAGTACAGTGATCGCTTCACCTAGCTTTCACGTTATGCCCCAGAAGAAGTGGACACTGACGAGAAGCACCAAGAACGTTTCTTGGAAGGCTTGATCGGGCCTTTGAACTATCAGCTACAGAGCCACAACTTTCCTAACTTCTAGACTTTGTTTAACAAGGTAATTGGCCTTGAAAGCAAAAGGAAAGAGTTGTCAGATCACAAGAGAAAGTACCAAGGGCAGAGCAGCAGGAATACCTGTCAGAACAACTCCCAAGGTTCTCACTTCCACTCTAGAAATCAGAGTGGGAACAACAACTACCAAGCACAACGCTCTGGACAACAAGGTCAAAGGAGCAACCAATACCAGAACCAACAAAGAAGCAGCACTCAAACCGGTCAAAGGTCTAGTGGGCAACAACAGAACCGTCAAGGAAGCGCCGTGAACACACCGGCCAAGAACAACAACACAACTACCCTAGTTCAACCTAATGGTTGTTTCAAGTGTGGCGAACTTGGCCACTATGCTAACAACTGCCCAAGGCGTAACCAACAGACACCCCAAAAGAACAGCAACCAGAGGACTGACCAGAACACACCTGCTCATGGATCTGCACAGAACAAGACTCCGCAGAACCAGAGTAGAGGTAGAGTTAATCATGTGACAGCGGAATCAGTTCCTAAGGATGCCGACATGGTGTATGGTATGTTTCTTATTAACTCCATACCTGCATCAGTTTTATTTGATTCTGGAGCATCTCACTCCTTCGTAACAAAGTCATTTGTGGAAAAACATAATATACCAAACTATCCCTTGAAGAAGAAACTATTAATTCAATCACCAGGAGGTGAACTTAGAGCCACTCACTCATGCCCTCAGACTAAGATTGAAATTAGAGGCCTAAGCTTTCTAGTAGAGCTAATAATTTTGGACTTAAGTGGAATCGATGTGATACTTGGAATAGACTATTTGACCAAGTATGATGGAATAATATCCTGTGCCAAGAGGATGGTTACATTAACTAGTCCGCAAGGAGAAAGAATTGAAGTCAATGTCAGTATGCCAGCAACAACAGAGGCAATGGTAAATCAGTTGGAAGAGAAATCTTTGGATAACATCAGAAAAGTGTGTGAATACCCAGACGTATTTCTGGAAGAATTACCAGGTATGCCACCTGATCGTCATACAGAGTTTTCTATTGAATTATTACCCGGAACCGCACCAATTTCAAAAGAGCTTACCGAATGGATGTCAAAAATTTAATTGAACTGAAGAAACAAATAGAAGAATTGCTAGAAAAAGGTTTTATTCGCCCCAGTTCATCACCATGGGGAGCCCTAGTTTTATTTGTGAACAAGAAAGATGGTTCAAGGAGAATGTGTGTCGACTATAGAAGCTTGAACGAAGTAACGATTATGAACAAATACCCATTACCTCAAATTGAAGATCTGTTTGATCAGATGAAAGGAGCTAAAGTATTCTCAAAAATAGATCTAAGATCAGGCTGTTGGGGACTTGTTCTCAAATGCTATGAATCAAGAACAAGGCAACACGATGATGTTAAACATTAAATACCCTTCGTCCGCTGAAGCATTATTTCCTCAAGGGTTTAATGAACTTCGGACGAAGGATATAAACATAATATTACGAAGGTAACAAATAATAACATAAAACGATGTAAAATGTAAAACATTCAAGATAGATATGTCGAGGATAAATGATACCATTCTCATATTTACTTTTAATACAATGTTTAAGGTATGATTATACCTTCGCCTTGACAAGCAATAATTCTCGAATGATGCTTTCGTGATTACAGGAATGCGTGAACAGTAAAGGAATACTGTTCAGTATTTATAGGCACAGGACACAGCCTGTGAACAATTACAATCATACCCCTCATAGAAGTTTACAACATCAACTCAAACTCTTATGGACTAAAAGGTCATTCTATCTTTAAGTCGGTTTGTAACTCCGAAGCTTCATGGGCGACACCCTTCGGCATTACGTACAGACAGCTTCAACCAAAACTGTTTCTTCCTTCAGGACCTTCGGCGACGAAGCATGGTCCCAACAATAGCCCCTTCGTGGTGCTAGATCGTTTTTCGTAACGAGCTTGATCCGTGAAAAAAGTCTCTCAGGCTTCAGGAAGCCAAAGGTCTGAAAAAACACCTTCCCTAAGCTCGTTGTCGAGAAACGATACAGCTTTTGAGCGCGTAGCGATTCCACCATGCGAGTTCACTATTCTGGCTTTTGCGGTCCACCGATCAGCGGGTGCGAGCAACCACTTGCCTGGTGTAAAAATTCCCGACGATTCACCTTCCTTCCTGCAACACTATATAAACAGACTGGTAGGTGTAAAGTTACCACAACATTCATTGCTATTACACTGTTGTGCTGCCAAAATTTTTAACCATAGCCGAAGCTCGACTCTCGAATTCAGACGAAGCTCCAATTTGTTGTCTGCTTCGTCAGAAGAAGAGCTTCGTCAGAAGAAGAGGTTATTTAATTCCCAAGAAATCTTTCAAGAAATTTAAAATTGAATGGCTAGGTTGCGCTCTACTGCTAGAGTTGAGCGTGAGGGAGGCGAAGTCGAAGGTGCAGAGACTGTTCCTATCTCCGAAGCAATGCAACGCTCTGGATTGGTGACTTCGGAAAGAATGCCTACTGCCGAAACAGAACAAGCTGCTACCGAAACAGAACGAGGAGATATTGAGGAAGCTGGTTCTGACGATGACTACCATATCGCAATACCGAGCAAGCCTAGTCATTTGGACTTCGGGAAGTCGACTATTTCCAAGGCGGATTTCTCCAAGATGGTGAAGGCGAGCTATTTCAGAGTAGATGAGAAAAAGCTACTTCGGTTCGGGGGAGAGGAGACTACCCCGAAGCCAGAAAAGGATGAAATAGTTATTTTGAAGAGTTTTTTAAAGGCTGGGTTAAGATTTCCTTTGAATAGGATGATTTCTGATGTGCTGCAAAGGTTTGGGATCTATTTTCACCAGTTGACCCCCAACGCCATCGTCAGGCTTAGCGTTTATATCTGGGCTCTCCGAAGCCAGGCGATGGAGCCATTTGCGGACAGTTTCTGTCGAGTACACGAGCTGCATTACCAGACTAAGGCCAGAAAGGATGGGTTGCACGAAAATTTTGGTTGTTACAATTTTGCCTATCGGAAAACCACAAAATTTCCTGTGATCAACTACCGGAGCAAATGGCCGGCAGGCTGGAAGTCAGAATGGTTTTATGTCAAAGTTGACGAAGACAGAGAGAAGCTAGTACAGAGCCCTCTTGAACTAATCTTCTAAAAAACAAGGCCCCGCTGCAGAATGACAACCGAAGGTCCAACTTCGGCCGCACTGGCCGAATTCAAGATTATTGCAGAACACATTGGCACTAGAGATCTAGTGCAGGAATTTCTGGCCTTCAGAGTATTTCCAACCATGAAGGAGTGGACTATGCCGAAGCTTAAAGGAGAAAAGAAAGAAGGGGAGCTTGTCCGACTACCCTATCATTTTAAATTTAAGAAATTCTTTAAAACGCCTTGTCAAGAATGGCTTGATACAATTGAAGTAATGAGCAATGAAATCCTTGGAAATTACTCCAAAAAAGAGGACCAGCTAATGATAGCAGCCTTCGGCACTCGGCCGAAGCGAAGGCTGAACAGGGTGCTCGATGCCATTGGTTTTGAATATGCTGATTATGACCACCTGGGCGGAGATGCCGGAGGCCCAAAGCGAAAGAGAATTTCCAGCGCTGCTGACGAAGAGGTCGCCAAGGTGACCAAAAAGAAAAGGGGAGATTCTGAAAAACTTATCCCTGAAGAATTGAATCCTGAGCTGAAGGTGGCCACTGGAGGAAAGAGGAAAACTGCATCTCCAGAACCAAAATCGTTGGTCCGAGAAGAAGATACTCCCGCAACGCCTTCTGCTGTTGAAGTAGAAGAGATTATGAAGGTAATGACTGAACCCTTGCCTGTGAAGCTAAGTCCGCTGGCGTTGGAACTAATGAAGTTTTTTCAGAAGGACAAGGCAGCTTCGGCAGAAGAAGGTCCTGCATTGCCGAAAAAATGAAGAATTATTCAAATAGCAGATGTAATACATGGGACACCGCTGCTGACACCGGCATCAAGAATTGTTATTGACCAGACTGCCGAAGCTAAGGGCGCCACAGCCGAAACCACCACCAGAGCGGATACCTCCGAAGCTGAAACTTGCGCAGCCGAAGCTGCCGGAGTTGAAACTGAAGCCACAGAAGATCTGAACCTGGACAAGACACTTGAAGTTATTGATAACATACTCTTGAAAATGACTGAGGAAGAATCTGCTGTGGCCGCGGCGAGCACAAACACTGAAAAGGGGAAAAAACAAGCTGAAGACATTTTGGAGGATGAAGATTTTGAATTTCAAGATCTACTTGGGCAAGAGCTGACAGATGCTGAAAAAGCAGAGCTTAAAAGATGTGCCATAGCCTGCGGGTATAAGCCAGGGGCTACACTATTTGGTGGGGTAAATGAAGGAAAACTGAGGTGCCTTCGAAACCGCAGCGAAGCTAGAATTGTTAGAACTCTCTGCAAAAACATTGGCCTGCCGAAGCTGGAAGTGGACCTCTGCCGCTACCAACGGCACCATATCGCCGGAAGTTTACTTTATGCTAACTTCAAGGTAACAAATATTTTTGTTATTTTATTATTATTATTATTATTATTAGGTTGTTTTATAACGAAGATCATTTCGACAGAGCATACTATTAAGTAAAGTTCTAAAAATGCAACAAGATCTCGAAGAAGAGAAAAACAAAGCCGTCATCCAAAGTTTGGCTAAAAAGGTTGAAAACTACGAAGCTGATTTGAAGAAGAAGGATTTCACCATCCAAGATCTTGAAATGATGGTTAAAGAGCACGAAGGTGCATTAGAAAAGAAAGATTTTATTATTCAGACTATGGAGGGTTCTTTGGCTGAAGTCCAAACTGAGAATGACAACTTGAAGAATGAACTGCTCCAACAGTCAGAAAAATTTGAGCAAGAAAAGAAATATCTCGAAGCAAGGCTGAAAACTGAAATGGATAAAAATTCGATTTTGCAGAAATCCTTTAAAGAACTTCAAGAGAAATGCCTTAGCTTCGGCAGCCGATGCGTGCAACGGCTGAAGGATGTGTTCCATTCTGTCGGAGCTAGCTCTGCAAAATTTACACCTTCAGCTGATAATCTGCCTAGCACGTTAGAATATATTGAAGGCGAGGTTGATGCCCTTGATGAAGTTATTGGTGGGCACGCCGACTTCTGCGCCCTGGTAGCTTCTCGGGGCGCAGCCACCGCTTTTCTGAAGGCTGGCTGCACGCATGGAAATATTGTGAACAGACCAAACTTCAGCTTGTCAGCATCAGATCTGATAAATATCCCAAGCCTAGCCCGAAGCATCGGGAATAGATTCATGACCCAAATCTGGGTAAGTGGCGGGCGAAAGATGGTGGGTGACGAAGCTCGATGTCATCTTAAGCCGGTAAGAGACTTATTTTTGTTACTTTTACCTTCTCCTTGAAATTTGCACCTTTCTTATTTTGCTGTTTGATGTACGCAGGATGACGAAGCTGAAGTTTGACAAAGTAGGAGTTTGACGAAGCCTAGCCTGAAGCTTGATAATTGTTTACAATGTACTGTCCTGCAAAAATTCTAGAGAAACGTTTGTAATATAGTTATGGAACAACTTATGTAAATTTGTACATACCTTGTTATATATTTTGTTTCTGCTGTCTGCGTACAATCTGCTTTGCTGTGGACGAAACTTCTCTTTTGAGCCAAAGGCGAAAAAACACCTTCCCTTCTTTTCGTACACAACGAAGCATAAAAATTTTCCTTCGAGTTTTTCCTCATTGCCGAAGCATCTATGTTTTTATGTGGTACAATGATGATTCTATGTATGTCTAAATGCATGTTTATGAATGCAAATGACATGATGAGATGCATTGTGC
Source organism: Zea luxurians (assembly GCA_029449295.1). Classification (NCBI taxonomy): domain Eukaryota; kingdom Viridiplantae; phylum Streptophyta; class Magnoliopsida; order Poales; family Poaceae; genus Zea; species Zea luxurians. The sequence continues at coordinate 103,256,306 of JAOPSE010000001.1, read as the reverse complement.
AAATGAATATCAAAATACATAATCATAGTCCTTCAGCGTTGACTTTTCGCTGTAAGCCTCCCTTAGGAGCTTCTTCGCCTTTTACTTTCAGCGGAATCAGCGTTGACTTTTCGCTGTAAGCCTCCCTTAGGAGCTTCTTCGCCTTTTACTTTCGGCGGAATCAGCGTTTATTTTTCGCTGTAAGCTCTGCATTCCCTTAGGAACGACTTTTGAGCTTCTCCTTGTTTCCTTTTCTTTTTCCTTTTGCATTTACATTTAAATTTTTTTGGGGGATATCACTCTCATAAAATTGAAATAAGGAAAATTACATGTTGTGGCCCCATTAAAAACCTTTCTCCCCCTTTGGAAAGAAAAAGGGTGCCACGAAGAAGAATATAAAAAATTACATCAAGCTAAATATAATATCGTCGAAGCTCATCCGCATTCCATGATCTGGGAATGTCGTTGCCGTCCATATCCTTCAATCTGTAGGAACCGGGTCTTGACGAAGATACTACCAAAAAGGGACCTTCCCACTTTAGTTGTAATTTGCCTGCTGTCTCAGGGTTGGCTACTCTTCGAAGTACCAAGTGTCACGCCATTTTATTGTTTCAGCTTGATACTTATTGATGTTTTCCACAGCTTGAAGTCTGATCCCTTCAATAGCATCTTTTTCTACAGAACAATCAGCTTCATCTTTGCCTTCTGCCGAAGCTACTATCCTTATTGATCCTGCTTTGGCCTCTTCTGGGGTTATTGCTTCGTCACCGAACAATAGTTTAAAGGGCGTAAAACCTGTTGACCTTGACATGGTTGTATTATGGCTCCATACCACTTTGATTAGCTCGTCAGGCCATTTTCCCCTGGGCTGGTTGAAGATTGACTTCATTATTCCTGTCATTATGATCCCATTAGCTCTTTCGACAAGTCCATTTGACTCTGGGTGTCGAACTGATGCAAAATGGATCTTCGTGCCAATTTGATCACAAAATTCTCTGAAGGCTTCAGAATCAAACTGTGTCCCATTGTCCACAGTAATGGCCTTCGGCACTCCGAAGCGACAAACAATGTTCTGCCAGAAAAACTTTTGAATAGTAAATGAAGTTATTGTGGCTAAGGGCTTTGCCTCAATCCATTTGGAAAAATACTCCACTGCCACTACCACGTATCTTAAGTTCCCCTGTGCTGGTGGTAATGGGCCTAGCAAATCAAGGCCCCACCTCTGCAATGGCCAAGTGGGTTGTATTAATTGAGTTAAAGACGAAGGTTGTTTTTGATCTCTTGCACATTTCTGACAACCTTCGCACTTTTGGGCTATATCCGCTGCATCCGAAGCTGCCTTTGGCCAATAAAATCCTTAGCGAAAAACTTTCCCAAGCAAGGGCCTAGACCCAATGTGAGATCCACACAGGCCTGCATGTATTTCCTTCATTAATTCTATACCTTCGGATCTGGATAAACACTTGAGCAATGGGGAACAGACGCCACGCTTGTATAACTCCCCTTTTATAATGACATATGGTCGAGCTCTTGCCTCTATTCTCCTGTTATAAGCTTCGTCATCTGAAAGAAAATTACCTTGGAGGAAAGAAACAATCTCAGTTCTCCAATCCTCGCTATAAACAGGGGATATATTAAGGATTGCTCTTTCAAGAAGCTTGACCGAAGGTGCTTTTATTGTTTCGAAAAATACTTCCGAAGGTATGGGCAGCCCCTGGGCTGCTGACTTGGCCAATAGATCAGCGTATTCATTTTCTCCACGAGGAATATTTTTGACAGAGAAACCCTCGAAGGAAGCCTCAATCCTTCGGACTGTATCTAGATACTTTTCAAGCTCCGGGTCTCTTGCTTTATAGCTCTTGTCAATATGACCAGAAATAACTTGAGAGTCGGTTTTAAGAATGGCCCTTCTAATTCCCATTGCCTTCAACTTCCGAAGACCCAAGAGTAGAGCTTCATACTCAGCGATATTATTTGTGCAACTAAAATCAAGTCGCGCCGCATAACAAGTTTTAACTTTGGAAGGTGAAACCAACACAGCAGCTGCTCCTGCTCCGAAGGTTCCCCAAGACCCATCGCAAAACACTGTCCATGCTTCGGCATCTTTATTTGTTTCTTCCTCTTGAGCCCCTGGCGTCCAGTCAGCAATGAAGTCTGCTAACGCCTGGGACTGAATCGAGGACCTATGAACATAATCAATACAAAATTCATTGAGCTCTGCAGCCCATTTTCCAATCCTTCCAGTAGCTTCTCGGTTTCTCATGATATCCTTCAGAGGTTGTGAAGAAGGAACAATTATGTTGTAAGCTTGAAAATAATGCCGAAGCTTCCTGGAGGCCATCAAAACAGCATACAGTACCTTCTCCAATTCTGTATAATTTTTCTTTGATAAGCTAAGAACTTCGGATACGAAATATATTGGGGCCTGCTTCTTAACTTGGCCTTCAAGCTTCTCCTGGACAAGTGCCGCACTTACCGCTGAGTGCGAAGCTGCCACATATAATAACAAAGGAGCCCCTGGCATTGGTGGAGTTAATGTTGTTAGATCTATCAAATATTGCTTCAGCTCTTCGAAGGCTTCCTGCTGGATTGGTCCCCATTGAAAGACTTCGGCTGACTTCAGCACTTCGAAGAATGGTAAGTTTCTCTCTGCCGATCTGGATATGAATCTGTTGAGAGATGCCAGCCTTCCCGTCAATCTTTGAGCCCCCTTTTTTGTGCTTGGTGGTTCCATTCGAAGTATAGCTTCGATTTTACTTGGATTAGCCTCAATTCCCTTTGTTGAAACTAGGCAACCAAAAAATTTCCCCTTCTTTACTCCGAAGACACATTTTTCTGGATTCAGCTTTAAACCAGGCTGTCTAAAATTAGCGAAGGTCTCCTGTAAATCAGCAATGTGGTTATCTTGCTTCGTGCTTTTTACAATAATGTCATCAACATAAGTTAATACATTCCTGCCTATCTGAGAATGGATAACCTTCGCTGTCATTCTGCTGAAGCTTCCTCCAGCATTTTTAAGCCCCTCAAGCATCCGAAGGTAGCAATATGTCCTGCTAGGGGTTATGAAGCTGGTTTTCGGTTCATCCTCCTTCTTCATCCAGATTTGATGATAGCCTGAATAGCAATCCAGCAAACTCATAAGCTCTGATGAAGCTGCTGCATCGACTAAGGAATCTATCCTTGGCAATGGAAACTCGTCCTTCGGACAAGCCTTATTAAGGTCAGTAAAATCAATACACATTCTCCATTTACCATTGGCCTTCTTCACCATAATAGTGTTAGCCAACCATTCTAGGTATTTCACCTCTCTAATAACTCCAGCACTAAGGAGTCTTTTCACTTCATTCCGAGCACCTCGGCCTTGTCATCAGACATCTTCCGAAGCCTTTGCTTTCTGGGTCTGAAAGATGGATCGACATTGAGCGAATGCTCAATAACATCCCTGTTAACTCCACAAAGATCATTAGCTGACCAGGCAAAAACATCTTTATTGTTGAACAGAAACCTTAACAAGGTTTTTTCCTGCTCTTCAGACAATTGAGATCCCAATAGCACATTCTGATCTGCTATATCCTCACATAAGAGCATGGGCTTCGGCTGGTCAGCTGAAGCAGCTTTTTCCCTTCTGAACTTGTATTGCTCACAGGCCTCAGCTCCATCTATGTTATGGATTGCTTTTGAATCTATCCAATTTCCTTTGGCCCTTCTGGCAGCTTCCTGACTTCCATGAATAGCAATAGGCCCTTGGTCCGAAGGTATCTTCATGCAAAGGTAAGCTGGGTGAAGAATTGCTTCAAAGGCATTGAGAGTACCGCGACCAATGATAGCATTGTAAGGATACTCCATGTCAACAATATCAAACACAATTTGCTCAGTCCTTGTGTTGTTAACAAATCCGAAGGTTCCTGGCATGGTGATCTTCCCAAGTGCTACGATTTGCCGTCCTCCAAAGCCACAAAGAGGGTGTGTAGCATCATGGATCTTGTCTTCGGGCTCTTGCATTTGTCTAAAAGCTTTAGCAAATATGATATCAGCTGTGCTGCCTGTGTCAACCAAAACATTATGGACCAGAAATCCTTTGATGACACAAGAGATAACCATAGCATCATTGTGTGGGTAATCCTTGAGTTGAAGATCCTCTTGGGAGAAGGTAATTGGAATGTGAGACCATCTTGACTTGATGAAGGGTCCTTGCACCCCAACATGTTGTACCCTTCTCTGTGCTTCCTTCTTCTGCTTTTTGTTGGCTGGCTCTGAGCATGAACCACCTGTTATCGGGAGCACCAGCTTCGGGGCCGAAGTAGGTCCAGCTTGATCGTTGAACGAAGCCATCAGCTCAAAAAAGTGGAAGTGTGTTGATCGGAGGTGGGCGCCAATGTTGGGGACTTGTTCTCAAATGCTATGAATCAAGAACAAGGCAACACGATGATGTTAAACATTAAATACCCTTCGTCCGCTGAAGCATTATTTCCTCAAGGGTTTAATGAACTTCGGACGAAGGATATAAACATAATATTACGAAGGTAACAAATAATAACATAAAACGATGTAAAATGTAAAACATTCAAGATAGATATGTCGAGGATAAATGATACCATTCTCATATTTACTTTTAATACAATGTTTAAGGTATGATTATACCTTCGCCTTGACAAGCAATAATTCTCGAATGATGCTTTCGTGATTACAGGAATGCGCGAACAGTAAAGGAATACTGTTCAGTATTTATAGGCACAGGACACAGCCTGTGAACAATTACAATCATACCCCTCATAGAAGTTTACAACATCAACTCAAACTCTTATGGACTAAAAGGTCATTCTATCTTTAAGTCAGTTTGTAACTCCAAAGCTTCATGGGCGACACCCTTCGGCATTACGTACAGACAGCTTCAACCGAAACTGTTTCTTCCTTCAGGACCTTCGGCGACGAAGCATGGTCCCAACACAGGCTATCATCAGTTGAAGATTCGGACTGAAGATATACCTAAAACGGCCTTCACTACAAGATATGGACTATATGGATTTTTCGTCATGTCTTTTGGACTGACTAATGCACCATCTTACTTTATGAACTTGATGAATAAAGTATTCATGGAATACCTCGATCAGTTTGTTGTGGTATTCATCGACGACATACTAGTATACTCTCAGAGTGAAGAAGCACATGAAGGTCATCTGAGATTAGTTCTATAGAAACTTCAAGACAATCAGTTGTATGCGAAATTTTCAAAGTGCGATTTTTGGCCGAAGGAAGTCACTTTCCTAGGTCATATTATCACCGATGGAGGAATCAAAGTAGACCCTGGTAAAATAAGTGAAATACTAAATTGGAAACAACCCATGGATGTGTTCAAGATCAGGAGTTTTCTTAGATTAGCGGGATACTACAGAAGATTTATCGAAGGCTTCTCCAAAATAGTAAAACCCCTTACTTCACTGTTGGAGAAAGGAAAAGAGTTTAAGTGGGATGAAGCATGTCAGAAATGTTTTGAGGAATTAAAGGAAAGGCTAACCACTGCACCAGTGCTAATTATGCTTGATATTCATAAAGGATTTGATGTGTATTGTGATGCATCACACCTAGGACTTGGATGTGTGTTAATGCAAGAAGGAAAAGTGATTGCCTATGCTTCAATGCAGTTACGGAAGCATGAAAAGAATTATCCTACGCATGATTTGGAATTAGCTGTCGTAGTGCACGCTTTGAAGATTTGGAGGCACTACATGATTGGAAACAAGTGTAAAATCTTCACGGATCACAAAAGCTTGAAATATATCTTCACACAAAAAGAACTCAACCTAAGACAGAGAAGATGTGTCACACCCGGATTTAAGGAACAAAGTCGGGTGCATCTCATATATGTGCCAGAGAAGACAACACATATAATAACAGAGTGCATAGAGATAAATGTCATAAATATCATAAATATACTTATAGTGGAAGTCTTACAAAAATAAATTGTAAAATAAAGCAAACTAAATATTATTCCCTGGCGCCACAAAGCTGACTCAGAGATGCCACCTAGATCAAGTCGAAAGCCTAAGTGCTAGGCGACACTTCTTCGACCACATGTTCTTCTCCTGTGGGGGTTGTGAGACAGCAAGAGTGAGCTCACACATGTTCATCGCTCAACAAGTTGTGGGGAATAATGTGCATGAACTCACCAAGGGTGGGAGTTCATGTGATGTGTAAGGCTGATCAATAAAATAAAGGCTGAAGCTGAGCATTGCTTTTATAAGTTGGTCAAAATTTTAATAGCAATTACTAAGTGTAAATAAATACCAAACCTTAGTAATAATAAATAAAAGTAATAATAAAATAATCCCAATGCGATGAAATGACAAATTGAGTTTAATTCCATAAATTAATCATGTGAGTGTCCGAGTCGCTCATGACCGTGAGCACGGCTAGTATACCAGTTTTACACTCTGCAGAGGTTGCACAACTTTACCCACAAGTCGTGTTACCCATTTGCCACGGGGTTGATCGGACCCCATACACCTCTACCAAGGAAGCGAGGTAGGGTACCACTACGAGGCCTTTACAAATTTCCACTAGCTTCAGAAAACACGCTACAGTTTCTAGGAAGCTCCAGTGTAGGAATCCCTTGCCTGACCGCCATCGTAGCAAAATCAACCCAAGGAGCTCCCTACACTGACCACTCCCCTACTGCCCTTGCCCCTTTCGTGTAAGGTAGTCATCCGCTAGCTTTCCTAGTTAATTAGCCAAGGGCGTCCCATACCACCCTTGTGGTAGCACTATTTTCCCGGGTGGTTTTCCATGTTCCTATTAACATAATGATCTTATTATGAACAGTAAATGATAACTGATAATAAAAGTGTAACAATGAGTGATGTATATCTCCATACCCAAAACCACATAAAGCAATAACATATACTACCCAAAAATATTCCGTGGTAAAACAAGGTATAAAGATAGCCAAAACTAGGGTAACCTATTGGATCCCATCAAAATTAACCTATGGAGATTATTATGATTAATAAGAACATTACTGGGTAAAAAGGAAGTGATCAAGGGCACAACTTGCCTTCAACGAGCTCCTGCTCAACAACTTCTATCTGTTGGGCACCAGGATCCTCAGTGACTTGCTCGTCTACTCGCATCAATACAAACATACATAGTATAAAGGGAAAATTAACATCACACCAAACATGTAAACAAAATACATAATAAAAATCTACACATTAAAATAAGATCCTAGGAACAAGAATCATTAATTTTGGAGTTATAGATTTCAAGATATGAATTTCCAAAAGTTTTATGTATTTAATACATGGTTAAGTAAGAGATAAATTTTAATTTGTCTTTTCATGTCAAAACAGTGGCACTAATGGATAAACAATAGTATTATAAAATTATAGAAATTGGAATGGATTAATTTGGAGTTAAAATGAATTTAATATGAATTATACAAGTTTCTGGAATTATTTTTGTATTAAAAATCAATTTCCAGAATTAATTCTCTATTTTCATTACTCTCTGGATTGGGCACTAAATTCTAGAAAACGCAGGGGGCTAAATCAAAGTGTTCCCATGACTATGGCTACTGGTGCGTGGACTACGGGTTGATTAGCTAAAGGTTCAGGGTCTCTTTTACAAACTTGCCCGCACTGAAGGGGTATTGGACGATCACAGCCGTCCGATAACGCCAGCGGTTAGGATTAGATCGGGCGCATAACGAACCGGTACGCCCACACAACCATTGGATCAGAGATCCACAACCCATATTTTAAATAATCGTGATCCACCCGAGACCATCCGATCACGATCCAACGGATCCGATCCCGCGCGCGAAGCGTTACCCTGACTTCTAATCAGGGACGTCCGATGCACGATCAATGGCTCACGTGCCATCACCAACCTCAGCTCGCTAGGACACGGCGGCGCCGACAGCCCCATGGCAGCGACAACACTGGTGATTCCCGCAATCGAACGCACGTGCCCTAATCTGTGGTCCCCTCAGCTCTCGATACTAAACACCACGCCCCGAATCAACTTCTCCCACTCACAGCGCTCAATTCGCTTCCCCAACAAAGACTTGGCGGCAATCCCATACTCCAGTGAACAATTCCCGATAGACTACACCACCTAACCCAACTAAAACGGACGTGCATGATCCAGGAGTCGGGGAAAATGTAAGAAGGGAGTCGTACCAGTCTATCATCGCGAGAACGGGTCGAACGACTTGATGGCGCGGCTCCCTGGTCCGTCCCGAGTCCGGCAAGCAATTGTCATCGCCCCACGGTCCGCACCCCCCAATTGCTGGTGCAGACAGCTTCTGCATATGCGTACGGTCCTCCAAGAGCCAACTTCGAGAGTGGAGATCCCCCAGCGACGGCTATCCCCAGCGGCGGCCCTCCTTTCTCTCGGTTTGAGCTTTTCGCGGCACTGCGCTTGCTTTAGTCTCCGCGTGGAGGAAGGCAGGGAAGAGGAGAAGGTCGCGGAGATGCCGAGGCTTTATCCACGAGCTCCCACAACTCCCACCCCGATTCACCCGGCCATGCACGAGATCGTCGCAACGGCGTGGCCGCGCATTAGGGACACACAACCTGACACGTCGGGCCCATCCACCAGTGGTACAGCGTGGACAGCTTTAGCGAGGGGTACAGGCACGCGGCAGAAGACACTCAGCTGACGGGGCGAGGCCGCCTGTCGGTGCCCGACGCACGTGGAGTGAAGATGGGCCACACCAGGAAAAGGAAGGTGGGCTAAATTCTAGGGTTTAGGCCCATTGCGCCATTCCTTTTTTTCTTTATTCTTTTATCTTTTCTTTTTCAAGTTTAGATTTTCCTTTCTCCTTTTGGATTTCAAATTCAAATTTGGGGATGGTATGAATATATTTATGTATACATTTATTTTCTATGTTTTATTTGGTATTTCTTTTCTCTCTCCACTTCTAAATTCTAGATTTCCTTTTATTTTCTAAATTCCACCTTGGAACTTTAATATATTTCTTTTCATATGTTTTTTATATGGTCACAAGATGCACACAAAAATGAAAACCAACATGATGCATAATTTAGTGGCATATCTTTTATTAATTATTTGTTTTTTTAATATGGTGTTCCCATCTGATGATAAGTAGATTCAACCCACACATAAAATAGAGGAAATAACCTTTCTCCTCTTATATTATCTATTACAAATTGGGTATTACAAGATGGCTTGAGTTAATCAAAGACTATGATTTGGAAATACAATATCACCCAGGAAAAGCAAATGTAGTGGCAAATGCTTTGAGCCGTAAAGGTCAAGTGAACAACATCACTACTCATTTGATGTCACCGGAATTGTGTTGGGAAATGGAACAACTCAACCTTGGTTTGCTCAATAATATGGAGCAACAATTATGGAAGCTGAATCTACTTTGGAAGAAGAAATTCGTAAAGGACAAGAGTCTGATGAGAAAATCAAGGAAATTAAGACACAAATTAGTTTGGGTAAAGCCCTAGATTTCACAGAAGATGAACAAGGCACAGTATGGTTTAAAAATAGAAGTTTTGTACCAGAAATCGAGCACCTACGCCAACTTATTTTAGGAGAAGCTCATGATTCGGCTTATTCTATTCACCCTAGAAGTACTAAGATGTGCCAGGACCTAAAAGAAAAGTATTGGTGGTACGGTTTGAAAAGATATGTGGCTACTCATGTTGCACTATGTGACGTGTGTCAACAAGTTAAAGCCGAACACCAAAGACCAGCAGGATTACTACAACCTCTCAAAGTACCAGAATGGAAATGGGAAGAAATCGGTATGGATTTCATAGTTGAACTACCCCATACTCGGGATGGCTATGATTCGATATGGTTTATGGTGGACAGGTTGACTAAAGTGGCACACTTTATACCTGTGAAGACAACTTATTCAGGAGCCCAGTTAGCAGAGTTATACATGTCAAGGATGGTTTGTCTGCATGGAGTACCAAAGAAGATCGTATCAGATCGAGGAACCCAATTTACCTCATGCTTTTGGAAAAGACTACATGAGTCCGTGGATACCAAGCTAAACTTTAGTTCAGCTTATCATCTGCAAATGGATGGGCAAACGGAAAGAACAAACCAAGTGTTGGAAGATATGTTAAGAACTTTGTGGTGGAACTGCCCAGATTATTCCAACTTAAGTGCCCAAGTCCCGCCTTAGAGACAACGACACACTTAAATCAGAATAAACCGTCAGTCCCTCGGATCTAGTCCGATAAAGCCACTAACAGGATCGAGTACCACTTGCTCACTCGAAGGTGAGACACAGAGAAATACAATAAAGCATAATACCATAATTTAAAAGAGTACTTAATGTTATTACATCATCATCGGAGTATTGAAAGTAGTAACCATTGTTCTCGATGCAGCGAAAATTAACTAACGATAAAAGAAAGGGAGGATGGCAAAGCCTGGCCCATCACTCCTCATGCTCCTCTACTGCTGAGGCAGGGTCCCACTCGACTATCCAGCCCGGTGGCAGGGTCGATGGCCAAGTCACTCCAGCAACCATGTCATCCAAGGTACCTGTAAAATTGTGCCACAAGCAAGGCTGAGTATACTAATACTCAGCTAGACTTACCTGGTGTGAGGAGTCTACTCCTCTACCTCTAGACCATGAAGCTATTTGGCTGAGGGGTTTGGTTTGCCAAAAGCACTAGCTAAGTCTAAAAACAGTTTTAGCTTTTCCAGTTCTAGCATATTTAATTAAGCTAGGTTTGCTCCTTTCTAAGCATACATGGTAACAATCATTTAGTACAATCAACATGTTTTCTCAAGGAAACCTCATTTCACTTCTTACTCGATGCAGCAGCATGGATCAAGCAGTCTCATTAGCTGCAAGAAGCAGACGGTTCGAATCGAGTTTTTAACCTTGCAAGGTAAACCTAAACACACGACGTGGAGAGGCACTCCATCCCCACACACATCAACCGTCCCCATCGATTCCCTGGCAACAGAACAGGGCCCACCGCCTTGGCATACAATGCTCCACTGACCCTAGCTACCGCTGTGCAGTGACCGCACTTGTACCCACCATATCCGGAATGGGAGACCACGTCTCAGGATGAGTGAGGAGAGAAGTCTACGGGCAGGTTCACTCAGGTACTAGGCTTACCGATTTTACCATATTTCTCGGCATGTGTTCAGTACGTTCAAACGCTTGACACATGGTACCACACATTAATCCTTATTCCAATTTCATCTCATAGACAACACATCCCCATTGATCAGTGTCCACAGACCATCATCATTCCGATATCAAAAATGGATACAACCAATTCCTGACCTCGCGCGAGTGCTAGAAAAATCACTCGACTTGTACCAAGATCCCTAATTAGCAAAGCAGCTACTCGACCTAGCATACTAATATCCATCTCAAAAGGAATCCTAAGTTCATGCAACTAGGGTTTCAGGCAACTCCTACACTTAAGTGCACGGTACAAGCCTACAAACATTAAGTGTAGTAAAATTGCATATATAAACGGTTATGCATAAAACCGGGGCTTGCCTTCAAAAGCTAGGGCAGGGAGATCCTCGGTGCCAGGCTCTGGTGCTGGCTCCTGCACTCCCTCCTAAGCAACGCCTTGCTCCGGGATGAGCACGTACTCTCCGTCAGCGAGGTTGCAATCTATCGAGTGCAATGAATAAGATACATGTATGCTATGATATGCAAAATTTAGTAACTATGATGCATGGTGAAGTAATACTAAGGTGGTTGGTAAACATGGGTTTCCTTGTCGTACGAAGCTCTTAGTGGTTTATACTTAGCAGTCTAGGTTTTGAGTGGATTAATATTTAGATCATCCCTTAAAGGTTTTAGTGGGTACTTAGAGAGGTTTTGTTGGAGTGGTGAGGGTAACATTAATTTCCTCTACCAATTTCCATTTTCATTCTCTACTTATGCTTTTAAGGTGGGTTTGAACTACCACAGTGATTTAAAATTTTCCAAAAATTCTGTAAAAATTACAGTTGGTTAATACTGGTCACTGTAGTCTATCCTATAAATTTGAGGTTAAAAACAAATAGAATAAGCCCTAGATAAAAATAACAAAAGTTAGGGCAATGGGTTACTTTGCACTACAACTCTTATCTAGGTGGGGGTTCTGTACTAAGGGTTATTTTTGCTGGTATCTATATGTAATAACATGCTTCTGTGCCAAAATCACAGAGGGTTACATATTGGTTATTTAGTTGTGATTTTCTAAAGTTTAATGCCAAAAAGACACTTATAACTAACTTGCTATTTGAAAAATGTCAAACAACAAAACTTGTATTTTTCCTAGATTCTTATTAGCATAAGAGTAGTCATTCCTAAGGTTGGGGTGTTTTCTCCTTAGGATTATTTTTCTATGACTTTTCAAAGTTCTCTCTGTTTTCATTAAATAAATGGTGGTGCAATTTTTTACTGGACTAGGGTTTAACAATTTTTTCTTATGAACTACATCACCTAGGCAGGTTAGGAAAAATGTGGTTGCTCTCTGGTTTCCATTTTCAATCCCCCTTTTTCATTTTCCTAAAGTTTGGGCAAACACAAGTTTTAGTGGATAAACCTTCCTTAACCTAGTATACTGGGGTGTTTAATATTTTTAAATAGTGTAACTACTGGTTAAGTATCTCTCAAAATTTTCTTAGCCCTAGTCTAAAAGCCTCTTTATTTTTCCTTTTGTTATTAAGTTTTGGGTAGTTTTCTTATTTAAATCAAAACTCTAGAAAGTATTGCAGGAACCATGGTGTTTATTATTTTTGCTCGGTAGTTTATAATATGTAGGTCCTAGCAAAATTTGTTTGACCAAATTTGGTTGAATATAACTCAAGTTATGAATTTTTCAAGTTCCCTGCTCATTTGAAAAGAATAAACCTAAAAGTTAAAAGGAAAACGACTTTGCATCGGGGGCCCTGGGCTTATTCTTAACTGAGTCATTTAAACCATGCCCCTGGGGAACTATTCATATGAGTCACTGACTTAACACTTAACCCCCTGGCCTTTTCCCCTCTCTAACCCGCACTCCTCCCTCGACGAAACAGTAGCCGAGGAGGAAAAAGTGGTGGCATGGCTTACCGGCGATGGTAGAGGTCCGGTGAAGGGTCGGGCGAGGTCCGGGGGTCTCTGGCGGTCACGTCGAGGTGCGGGTCGTCGACGGTGGTGACCGGAGGTGGGCTGGCCGCGTGCGCAGGCGGTCAGGCACGTCGGCGGTGCGTGCTCCGGCCTGCTCACGGCTGTAGAGTTAAATCAAAGTGCTCGGGTAGCTTCACGGGAAGTCAGTGGTGCTGTGGGTGCAAGGAAATTTGAAATGGCTCACCGTGTAGTTTGGTCCACGCGCGGCGATGGTCGGCTAGAGTCCGGCGATGGCGATCCGGTGCCTCCGGCAAAGTAGCATTCGGTTTGAGGGCTCGGGAAGCTCTACGGGGCTCTAGGGAAGCTAGTCATGGAGCTAGATCGGGTGGAGGTGGAATGGAGTGGCCGGTCCATGGTGGGCGGGCTCGGGCGACAGATGGCGCGTCGTGCTCAGGGAAAACTCCGGCGAACTCAGGCTCGGGCGGAGCTGAGGGCGTGCGGGGAAGTACGATCATGGCCTTGGGCTAGTTTATAGGCACGGGCGCGGGCGAGGGTGCGGGGTCGGGCGTCGCTTGGCGTGGATGCACGGGGCCGAGCGCCTAGGCGTGCTCTGGCGCGCCAGAAGAGATCGAACACATGGAGGTTTATTTCTGCCCTTGTTCAAACGTCTGTTAGTCGACCAAACGTGCATATCTTGCCAAAAATCCTGTGTAGAGTCTCTTCACTGTGCCAAGGGCTCTCTGTCTTGTGTGAGTTCCAAGTGAAGATATGGTATGGGTTGGAAGATTTGGTGGCGCAAAGTTGGGTCTGTCTGGACTGTTCAGCCCGAGACAAAACCCATGTCAATTAGTGTCAAACGGTTTTGGTTTGAGTTCAAACATTACCAGAGTGTGCCTAGGGTATTTTGGCGCCACTTTGTCAATTGGACCATGTGGATTTGGAGTTTGCAACTAAGTGAACACATGTGATATTTAGAAGAGGGTTGAAAATAGACTTAGAGAAAAAGTGATTTTTCTTTTGTGCTTCCCACTTGAGTGATCATTTTGGGGATTTTGTGGGACATTTTTGGGAAAACCTCCTTACTATTTCTTGTAAGTATTTAAATATGCTACAACTTTTGTGAATGGGTCAAGTCATGATCTTGTGATTTATATAGTTCTACCACTAATCCTTTCTTGGTGCTCTAATGGCTTAAGGAGGGTAGTCCTAGGGTTTGAGCATTTTTCCCAATTGGAGGTGCATGAAAGGGCTAGGATATGACTTCTAGGATGATCAACACTTGGTTAAGACCTTGCTCCTCAAGTTTGGTGTCTCTTTCTCAAAATAAAACACATGTGATAATAGGTCACAGGTGTATGTGTTGAGTAAAGGTCCTGAGTAACACCTGGGGTGTTACAAGCTTGCGCTCTAAAGCATGGTAGAAGCTAGGATAAGAGTTTGCCTTATACAAGAATTCTCGTATAACAATAGTTACCAGGAAAGTCTAAAAATAGCACCGTTTGAAGCACTTTACGGACGAAAGTGTAGAACACCGCTTTATTGGAATCAGACTGGAGAAGTCAAGTATTTGGTCCAGAAATTCTCCAAGAAGCAGAAAAGCAAGTACATATTATCAGAGAGAATTTGAAAACAGCAGAGTCAAGACAGAAAAGCTATGCTCACAATAGAAGAAGAGAGTTGATCTTTGAAGTAGGAGACTTCGTATACCTTAAAGTTTCACCGATGAGAGGCATGAAAAGATTTAAAGTTAAGGGTAAACTATCTCCTCACTACATTGGCCAATCAAAATTTTGGAAAGAAAAGGTGAAGTAGCGTACCAGCTAGCGCTACCCAATAGTTTATCAGGCGTGCATGACGTATTTCATGTGTCACAACTTAAGAAATGCTTAAGAGTACCGGGGAAACAATTACCTATGAAGAACTCAACATTAATGATGATTTGACTTATTCAGAGTACCCTATCAGAATTTTAGAAACATCTTGCAGAATTACTCGGAGTAAAGTTATCAACATGTGTAAAGTTCAGTGGAATCATCATTCAGAAGATGAGGCCATTTGGGAAGGAGAAGATGAACTCAGAGCAGAATTCTCCCTGTTATTCTAAGAAGTTCCTTAATCTCGAGGACGAGATTCTTTTAAGGGGGGTAGGTTTGTAACACTACAAAACCATCAACTAAAAATAATGCATTTAGATTATTAGTGATAAATATGGTAATGAATTTTTCTTTCAAGTGTTTGATTTTTATTTGCATTTTGAGTAATATTGTTTGCTCATAATTGATTTATGGTTGTTGCATAGAATTTCTTTTATATTGAAAATACAATTAATTAATTAGAAATATTGGTCCAAAAATAAATATTTTAGTTATAAATAATTTTGGTATAATTATTATGATTTTTAGAGTTATTTAAAAATATATTTATTTATATTTTTAAATAGAAAAGAATAAATAAATAAATAAATAAATTGAAAAACCCTAACCCTAGCCGGCCAAACCGGCCCACTAAGGGCCCAGCCGTGCGCCCCCATTTCCCCCTCCCCTCTCTCACTAACCGGTGCGGCCCACCCGTTAGGGCCCCTATCCTTCCTCCCTCCCGCACCACAGCCCTGCGCGCGCGCCCGCTGTCGCGCCGCCACGTCGCGCCAACCGGCCGAGCTGACCCCGCTGGCCACTCGCCTCCCTGCCGAGCTAGAAACCGACACCGCCATATCTTCCTCTCCCTCCCCCACTTCCCTCTCCTTCAAGCCGGTAACGGCCGAGTTATGGCAAACACCATCAATGGCGTTTTGATGGCGTCGCCGCCGTCTTCTCCCCTCCCCGGCTCTTCTCCTCTTCCCTTCTCTCTATAAATAGGAGTTGGCCAAGCCCGTTTTCTCTCCCTCCCCACCATGCTCCCTCCTCCGTCTCTCTCTTGCTTGTCGTCGCGCCGAACCGCCGACCGGCGGAGCCTCGCCGTCCGCGCCCTGCTCGCTGGAGTTCGTCGAGTCGGTCGTGCCCATCCCCGTCCACCCCAACGCCGAGACCGCCACTGCCCTGCTCCCTGGCCGCGATTGTCTCGCCCCTCCCTGCTCGTCGAGTCCCCTGCGCGTGAACAAGAGCTCCAAGGTAGAAGAAGGCGATTTTGCATTTTAGCCCTCGGTTTTGTATAAAACTAATTCCGAAAAATCCAGTTCAGAAAGTATTGAAAAGAGACCCCTAATGTATACATTTAATTATAGATCAGCCCTACAGAAATATTTTGGATATAGACATTATTTTGTATTTTGAAAATAAATAAGTTATGTCATGATTCTATAATATTGTGATTAGGTACCAGAATCCTTTTTGATTAACTTCTCATTTGGCACATAAAATAATATTATGTTAGTGATTGTGTAAGTATAATTTTTGATGATATAAGGAATTAAAATAAATACTAGGTCCTATTTTCTTAGTCATGTTAAAATCTAGATTATTTCTAGTCATCATAAATGTGTTCACACATATAGCACTTAATTACTTAGAATTAGTAAAATATCTATTTATGTCATAATAACTATGTTTATGGTATTAAAGTCCAAAATGAGTAATCTACATTAATTCTTAGGATATTAATGTAAGGTGATTTAGAAATAAACATTACTAGCTATACGTATAATTTCTATTTAGAAACAAAAGGATAAAACCAAAAGGACTATTATTAAGTAATAAAGAAAAAAATATTTTCTGTAAAGTTTGTTAAGACATTTTTATCTACATTATAGTAGATAAACTAGCGTCGTAGTCACTGTGGAAGAACCTCCCAAGTTATTGGACCCACATGCACCTGTCCTCGTCTCAAAGACCTCAAATGGCTATGCATGTGCACCGGATAACTTAACAAGATCCGTCCGAGTGTCCCAAAGACCCCGGATAAACCACTTATAACCAGGATCACAAGATTAAGTAAACACAAATCACATACCCACATTTGTAGCGGAAATTCTTTATTACAACATGTTATAAGTTACCACAAGTTTACATTATATTTATCGAAGTGATTACAAAAGTGATTCAAAGAAATATACTTTGAAATGTTATAAATTATTTGTAAGTTTGAAATATACGCTAGCTCAATGACAATCCTCAATAAGAAGTATAGAAGAGCTACTTTAACCTATAAGAAGGCCGAGCCCACCGGCACTTAGCACCATCAATAGCAGCACAAATCTAGTACTTGCAACAACATGGGTTCAAAAACCCTGAGTACGAAGTGTACTTTCGCAAGTCTTACCCGACTAAGGAAAAATGACTCTCAAGGATATGCTGGTTAAATAGGAATCAAGGAAAAGGCTTTAGCAATAATCAACTTAGATACTTTTGCAGAAATAGCTTACTAAAGTGAGTCCTTACTTTCAATATTTTAACGCTAGATTAAATATGAATAGACTCTGGTTGCATCTAGTCTAATTTCACCATCTCATCAATACAACATCATTTTTATTCATAATGTTTACATCCTGACCTAGGTTACAGGTCAGAGATCAAGTTTCCACTATCCGAGGATATAACAGCGATCCGAATCGATTTACTCAGCTGAGGATCTCTAACCACATGACATATGTTTCTCGTAACTCTTGCATATGTCTACCATTCCCACGGATCCTCCACTGCATGTATAGGTCCGCGCCACCCGAGAGCACACCACCCCTTTTAGGTGATCCTTTGCCAGGAACATACGTGCCACTCTCGCTATCTCTCCACTCCCAGTGCGCGATTGTCTTTTCATGTATGGAATAGCCAGGTTCAAGCTTACCCTGTCCCATATCCAGGGCATGTGGCCAGTTAAGATAGTCCTTGATCATACAGGCCTACATACGCATCCAATCCTTAATTAAACTGGGTGGAGCGTCACCTGTTCCTAGCCCAAGTCTCGAGTTAAGTACTTCCACCCTTAGGATTGTTTTGTGTTCCTAAGGATGAAAAGAGCATTATAGGGAACTTTGCAGTAAGATCCCACCATGCTCCCAATGAAAATATTCTTGCAGGTAGAAGCCATCCTTCCTCAGGATAACCCCTGAGCTAGGCATTATTGCAAAAGACAACCTCTATCCACAAGATCTAAGCAGGGCTAAGCATTTTTGTAAACAATATTTGATACTTCCAAAGAAGTATCTATAATAGGAATGGATATCAAGGTAGTCAATGCATCAAATAGTTTCTAAGCAATTCCTATAAGCTTAATGCACATTTCACTAGACTTAAGTGTATAAAAGTCTTTTTTTTAAAATACAAGGAAGGGGTAAATGCACTGGGCTTGCCTAGAATAACACTAGGTAAGATGATGTCCACTTGACGATCAGCTTTTGGTCTGACACTTGTTTAGGTCATCCATCCTTAAGTTCGTCCATCATCATCACCTTGCAAAGAAGCCCACGCTTAACAGCATCTTGTGGTCAACTCGGCTCTGGTCCTCCACATCACGTGATCACTTAACGTACCTAAATGATATGCGTAATGCACATGAATGAGAACAAGGAAGAGTAATACAAGATATTATGATACTCCGTAATATAAAATGAACTACTTAATGATGAGGCACTATAACACTTCATCAGCAAGCACTAGTTATCGACATACGACCAAGCGCAATAATCACGTTTTTTTGGCTAACCGAATCTAACGCAAACATCACGAAACAACAAACTATACACACCAAGCACAACACTCACATTCCTCCTTTCTGATTGTATCTAATTCTAAAATCAAGCAAGAATAAATTATTTAACCCGCACTATCATCCTTAGTAAAATATTTCATCGGGAGTCTAATAAAACTTGGACTTGTCATTATTGAACACCAACGACTTAGAATAAGTATAGGAACAATCTAATTAATTATTTAAACTGTGCGTCTTAATTAACTTGAATTACGTACTTAACTAAATCAAACATCACAATATTTACACTAACCGATACAGCATTAACAGATAACATAGCGTTCGGTAAAACTAATTTCTCGACGACTTAAATATCTAGAGTACTTATGTACACTGGCCAACGACAGATGACTAAGTACAATAATCATGCTTCTCAAGATTAGTCGAATCTAGCATAACTACCCTAATAAAACATGTGAGCTAGCTGATTTAATACTAAACCTATTTTTAACGTCATCGATTCACCAACATCGTATACTTGTCTACCGAAACCTCCTTCGCTTAAACCTTATTTTAAACCCGAGCTTTACACGATGTGTCTACGCCACAGTTGCGATCTCAAACACATTGCCACTATTAAATCAATTAAATTAACCTAGCCATTTGTATCCACCACCAAAGGACTCCCCGCCTAAATTACATTGTCGCCTAAACTTTACCATATACATATAAAAACGTCTAATTAATAATTATTACCAGAAATTACATAAACATTAATAGCCTATTTTTAAATAAAAATAGTATATAATGACTATCATTACGACCAGTAATTTAATCCAACGCATCCAATCAATAAAACAAAATAATAAAAGTAGGGAATCAGCTCACCACTAAAATAAACTTAAATTGAAGACCGCGATATCGACATCGACTTCTGGCTCGCACATAACACCGAACACCTTATGGAGCATCGTACTGCACTGTGTTTCTCCGGCGATAGGATGGCGGGGTCCGAGACGTTCGGCATGGCGATGAAGAGACGACGACGAGCACCATGAAGGGATCGACGACGTTGACGCACATCATGGTGAGGCGGCGTACAGCGAGGGGAACAAGAATGGGCGGACAACCGGTCATGAACTCGACGAGAAGGCGCGCGGAGGTGGATCGACGAAGTTGTTGCTCACAGCGCGGAGTCGGAGGATGGCAACGCAGCACCAACTAGCGGGAACGGACAGTGTTGTGCCAACGGCGGGGCACAGAACGACGCTGGCCGGGAGCGCGCGCCACGTGCCGCTGGAGAAGTGGCATGCGTATGGCGGCTGACTGCCAAGCCGGATCAAGCAGGGAGAAGGGAACGGCACATGGCCCAGAGGAGACGCACGGACTGGCCATAATAAGGCCGTCGGAGAACGTGGCTAGGACGCTGGCATCCATGTCCATGGCGTGATCGAGCACCACAGCGAAGTTGAGGAGGAGATTGGCCACCCATAAAGTCGAGGAGGTGGTGAGCAACCCACACAACACGAAGGAGTCGCAGCGAGGAGAGAGCTCGAGCTGGAGGAAGAGGGCGTAGTGAATGGCGACGTCGGCCTGCGTGCCGAGCTGGGAGGAGACACTGGCGTGCTAGGGAAAGCCGAGCAAGAGGGCGACCAGGCCTGCGGCGACCAACAACTGGGCGCAATGGCGAGGGAGAGACGAGTGTGCGTGAAATAAGATCAAATCCCAATTGTGCAGCCCCTATGAGCGAGACACGTGCGTATGGAGGTGGCATGAGGAAGGGAGTCTCCATAAAAGTCTACATGGTCTCGTACTTTGGATAAGATAAAGGAACGATGGGATAAAGGAGAAAATTTTCCTTATTTTTTTAGAAAAACATACGGATGTATATAATGCTTTAGGGATTAAGGTTATATGTGGATGTAAATGGACTAAATCAAAATGATATCGGCTTCAATAATTTACTCTGCATGATTTAGCTGAAGTCAGCCGAAACCTTAACTGCTAATGTACACTCGATTTCGTCGCCACGATAACGTGCTGAAGAAACAATCCAATTAAAAATCCTTAGACAAGATGTCACAGTTGATGAGAGAGGACTAAATTAATTTACACCTAAAAACTTTAGTCATCGACTTCAAATAAATTTTGTTTGAGATGAAATTGGAAGACTAAACTAAGTTTCCAAATTCATATTTAAGCAATTGATGAATTTTAAATAATCACTAGACTTGCTTATTTTCGGAACAATTATGTTCCGAGCATCACGAAAATTTTTAGGAAGAGTCCAGTTGGATGAAAACAGATACAATAATGAAATCATGATAGGTGAAGATGACTATGACATAAAAGTCATTATCCTCAGTGTGAACAAGGAAACAGATTAATTATGAATACTCAATATTAGCTCTAATTATCTCGAGTTTTTTTTAAATAAGAAAGCGAATCGGCTAACCATTGTTCTGGTTTCATTTAGTTCAAGTTTGATTTCTTCTTGTCGGGTACCGTAATTAGGGGTACCCCCAATACTCCTAAGCATAGCTGGAAAACATCTTCAAAACAGACCGTGAAGGCTGATAAGCGCAGCGCAAAGTTAAAGCCTCATCTACCAAGGGACGTGATCTCGTCTCGCCCGAGCCCGGCCTCGAGCAAGAGCAGTGGTCCCGGACGGATTTACGCATCGCCCGAGGACCCCCTCAGGCAGCGGGCGCACCCCCGGCTCGTCCGAGGCTAAGCTCGGGTAAACATTGTCGTATAGCAACCCCGGCCAAATCGCCTTACCGCCGACCGTATCGCATACGCATTTAATGCAAAGATCGCCTGACACCTTACCCTGACACGCGCGCCTCAGTTGGCAAGGTCGAAGTGACCGCAGACACTTCACCCCTTTACTGATCGTTCTGACAAGAAAACAACACTATTCACCACGTTCCGACTACTGTGCCAACCACCAGGGTAAGGCTAACAACAGTGAGTCACGGCTTCTCCCGAGTTCAGCCTCGGGCGCAATAGGGAGCTCCGCCTCGCCCGACCCCAGGCCTCACCTTTGGCCTCGGCCTCGGGAGAAGGTCTCCGTCTCACCCGACCCCGGCCTCAGCCTCGGCCTCGGGAGAAGGTCTCCGCCTTGCCCGACCCCGGCCTCAGCCTCAGCCTCGGGAGAAGGTCTCCGCCTCGCCTGACCTCTACCTCGGCCTCAGGAGAAGTCACCGCCTCGCCCAACCTCGGCCTCGGACCGACTACGCTATAGGGGACACATCATTACCCTACTTCTAGCTAGCTGCCTCAGGCTACGAAGGAACAAGACCGGAGTCACATCTAGATTACTCCGGCAACAGGTAATGTTGGTTCCCCGCATGCGTCCATGACGTCAATAGTCCTCAAGCTCTCTACGAAGGCAAAGAAACGTCAGCAGGACCCAGGACCGCACCGCCAGCTACGCTTCTACAGGGCTCAAGCACTTCTCCGCAGGCCACGTTAGCACATAGCAACACCCCCATATGTACAGCTGGACCATCCCCTTGTATCTATAAAAGGGGATGCCCAGGGCCTTCACAGAGGGACAAGAAAAAAAGGGAGGAGAACACGGACAGCAAGGGCAACGGGGACGGACTCACTCAAACATCGAGCTCCACTCCGCAACACTAGACTCCTCAGGAGGCCTAAGGCCCGTTCCCTCTCTCACGAAGCTTGTAACCCCTACTGCAAGCACCGCCGGTGCAAGATAATATAAGCCTCATCCCTCCTCTTGTGTTCTATCTTGCATCAACCCATCTGGACAGGGGCACGTGGCACAAAATTCACTAGTCGATCCGGTTAAGGGTCCCTCGGGTCCAAAACGCTGACAGTTGGTGCGCCAGGTAGGGGCTCGCTGCGTGTTGACAATACTTTCCCGTTGAGTTCCAGATGGATAATCTTCAGTAGCCTCTTCAGCCCGGGATGGTGCTCCGCTTTGGAAGTCTCGAGTTCATGTCCCCCGACCGCGGCTACGACATGGTACTCCTCCCCCCGCAGCACGACAACAACGACGGTCGTTGGCTCGCCCGGCGGAGGCGAACTCGTCGACGACATCTCCCCGTGACGGAAGAGGAACACCCGAGTCAACCCCGCCACCCTCCTCGCCGGAGGAGGCGGAGACGGGGCAACCATGGCCAGGCAGGAGGCAGCACCTCGTCGACTGTTGAACCAGAGCGAGTCGACGACGCCGACACCCCTGCGGGGGACATGTCAGGTGTTATCCTTGCACCTGAGACAATGATGGGTGTCGCTTCCCAGCAAAACGCTAGCCCTAGGTGCACTGATGACACTGGCACCATTGCGAGGGACTTGTCGGGCATTAGTCTTGCACCTAAGATAACGACGCATTCCACCTCCGATGCAACTTCACCGCCGTCCACCAACCAGGAGGTACCTTCAGTTTTCCATCCTGTCCCTTTAGATTCAGCTTCGACCCACCAAGCGACCCCGCTTCAGTAAGCGCTTTCATAAGAGCATATCCTGACCTTCCGGGGTACCATATGTGGTCAACTTGGGACCGACTGACGGCCGTCTCAACCTCCAGACCCGCGGGTTCCGAGGAAGAGGACGACCCCGACTTCAGTTGGGACTTCTCCGGACTCCGTGATCCCAGTGCCATGTGTGACTTCATGTCCGCATGTGACCACTGCCTCTCCGGCTGCTCTGATGATGGTCACAGCCTTGACGACGAGGGTTGCCACCAAACACGCGAGTGCTTCCACATCAATCAGGATGATCACGACGGAGACAACCACCCCGGCATGCCAGGAGGCGACGGCGCCCTTGCACCTGCGTCTCACGTTGAGATCCTACGGGAGCTAGCTGTGGCCCAGGTCCCCACGGGGGTTAGGGCTCATAGCTCGAGCAACTCCGTGAGATGCAGGCCAAGCTCGACGAAGAAACGGGGCGACTTGAGCAGCTCCGACAAAACCTCGAGCAAGAGTGGGCAGGCCGAGCGCTCGCCGGAGGAGCGCGTCATCGGGCCTGGGACGTCCAGCGTCGTATTGTTGACGATGCCAGGGCAATGCTGCCCTCGACCTTCAACGGGGCCGGCCAGAACCTAGCTACAGCGGCGATGTTACTTCGAACGATGCAGGAGCCATCTACCACCGAGGGGCGACGTATCCAGGGCGAACTCAAGGACCTCCTAGAAAATGCCGCAGCTCGACGAGCCGAGAGCTCTGCCTCCCGAAGGCGAGGGTTCCCCTCGGTGCATCACGTAGCGTCCTCCCGACACATGCGCGAGACCTCGGTCCACACCGAGCTTATAAGAGACGAGACACCTGTAGCCCAGGATCGCCTTAGCGACGATCAACACCGCCGCGACCATCGAGCCCGCCTCTAGGAAAAGGTGCGCCGAGGCTACCACCCCAGACGCGGGGGACGCTACGACAGGGAGGAGGATTGGAGCCCCTCACCCAAACCACTAGGCCCACGGGTCTTCAGCCGAGCCATACGACGAGCGCCGTTCCCAGCCCGGTTCCGGGCCCCGACTACCATTACCAAGTACTCAGGGGAAACGAGGCCGGAGTTGTGGCTCGCGGATTAACGGCTGGCGTGCCAATTGGGAGGGACAGACGACGACAACCTCATCATCCGCAACCTCCCCCTTTTCCTCTCTGACGCTGCCCAGGCCTGGCTGGAGCATCTACCCCTGCGCAGATCTTCGACTGGGACGACCTAGTCAAGGCCTTCGCTGGAAATTTCCAAGGTACGTACGTGCGCCCTGGGAACTCATGGGACCTCCGGAGCTGCCGCCAGCAGCCCGGGGAATCCCTGCGAGAGTATATCCGATGGTTTTCAAAGCAGTGCACCGAGTTGCCTAACATCACTGACTCGGACGTCATCGGGGCATTCCTCGCTGGCACCACTTGCTGGGACCTGGTAAGCAAACTGGGGCGCAAGACACCCACCAAGGCGAGCGAATTGATGGACATAGCCACCAACTTTTCCTCGGGTCAGGAGGCGGTCGAAGCGATCTTCCGGAAGGACAAGCAGCCTCAGGGAAGGCAAAAGGAAGACGACCCCAAGGCGCCCGTCCAGCGTGGCACAAAGAAGAAGACCAGGAAGAAGGCGCAAGCAAAATGCAACGCTGTTGACGCGGATCTCATCGCTGTTGCCGAGCACAGGAATCCTCAGAAGCCCCCCGGAGGGGCCAACATGTTCGACAAGATGCTCAAGGAGTCGTGCCCCTATCACAGGGGTCCCGTCAAGCACACCCTTGAAGAGTGCGACATGCTCCGGCGTTACTTCAATAAGGCTGGACCCTCGGCAGAGGACGGCAAGGACCAAGGCAACAATAAGAAGGGAGGCGACAGGGAAGAAGAGTTCCCAGAGGTCCACAACTGCTTCATGATCTATGGTGGGCAAATGGCGGATGCCTCGGCTTGACATCGCAAGCAGGAGCGCCAGGAAGTCTGCTCGGTGAAGGTAGCAATGCCAGTCTACCTAGACTGGTCCGACAAGCCCATTACCTTCGACTAACGTGTCTACCCCGACTATGTACCGAGCCCAAGAAGATACCCGCTCGTCGTCGACCTTATCATCGGCACGTTAGGCTCTCCAAGGTCCTCATGGACGGAGGCAGCAGCCTCAACATCATCTACGCCGAGACCCTAGAGCTCTTGGGGGTTGATCGGTCCGAGATCTAGGCTGGTGCAGCACCCTTTCACAGGATTGCACCCGGAAAGCTTATCCTGCCCCTCGGGCAGATTGACTTGCCCGTCTGCTTCGGAACTCCCTCCAACTTCCGAAAGGAAACCCTCACCTTCGAGGTAGTTGGGTTCCGAGGAACCTATCACGCGGTGTTGGGAAGACCATGCTACACCAAGTTCATGGCCGTCCCCAACTACACTTATCTCAAGCTCAAGATGCGTGGCCCCAAGGGAGTCATCACCGTCGGACCCACGTACTGCCACGCTTACGAATGCGACGTGGAATGCGTGGAGTACGCCGAAGCCCTCGCTAAGTCCGAAGCCCTCATCGCCGACCTGGATTGCCTCTCCAAAGAGGCGCCCGACGCGAAGCAGCACGTTGGCAACTTCGAGCCAGCCGAGGCAGTCAAATCTGTCTCTCTCGACCCCAGCAACGACGCCATCAAGAAAGTCAGGATCGGCTCCGACCTCGACCCCAAATAGGAAGCAGTGCTTGTCGACTTTCTCCGCGCAAATGCCGAAATTTTTGCGTGGAGTCCCTTGGACATGCCGGGCATACCGAGGGATGTCGCCGAGCACTCACTAGACATCCGAGCTGGAGCCTGACCCATGAAACAGCACCTGTGCCGTTTTGATGAAGAAAAGCACAAAGCCATAGGCGAGGAGGTCCACAAGCTAATGGCTGCCGGGTTCATCAAAGAGGTATTCCATCCAGAATGGTTAGCTAACCCTGTACTTGTAAAGAAAAAAGGTGGGAGGTGGAAGATGTGTGTAGACTACATTGGGCTAAATAAAGCATGTCCCAAGGTTCCCTACCCTCTGCCTTGCATCGATCAAATTGTGGACTCCACCGCTGGGTGCGAAACCCTGTCTTTCCTCGATGCCTATTCAGGCTATCACCAAATCAAGATGAAAGAATCTGACCAGCTCGCGACTTCTTTTATCACACCTTTTGGCATGTATTGTTACACTACTATGCCATTTGGTTTGAGGAATGCAGGTGCAACATACCAAAGGTGCATGAACCATGTGTTCGGAGAGCACATCGACAGAACGGTCGAGGCTTACGTCGATGACATCGTTGTCAAAACAGGGAAAGCCTCCGACCTCCTCTCTGACCTCGAGATGACATTCATGTGCCTCAAAGCGAAGAGCGTAAAACTCAATCTCGAGAAGTGTGTCTTCGGAGTCCCCCGAGGCATGCTCCTAGGGTTCATCATCTTCGAACGAGGCATCGAGGCCAACCCGGAGAAAATCGTGGCCATCACCAACATGGGACCCATCAAAGATTTGAAAGGAGTACAAAGGGTCATGGGATGCCTTGCGGCTCTGAGCCGCTTCATCTCGCGCCTTGGCGAGAAAGGATTGCCCTTGTACCGCCTCTTAAGGAAGGCCGAGCGCTTCACTTGGACTCCCAAGGCTGAAGAAGCTCTCGGAAACTTAAAGGCACTCCTTACTAATGTGCCCATCTTGGTGCCCCCCACTGTAGGAGAAGCTCTCTTGATTTACGTCGCCGCAACCACTCAGGTGGTCAGCGCTGCGGTCGTAGTTGAGAGACGAGAAGAAGGGCATACACTGCTCATCCAGAGGCCAGTCTACTTCATCAGCGAGGTGCTATCCGAGACCAAAATCTACTACCCGCAAATCCAGAAGCTACTCTACTCAGTGATTCTGACACGGCGGAAGCTGCGACACTACTTCGAGTCTCATCCGGTTACTGTGGTATCATCTTTCCCCCTCGGAGAGATCATCTAGTGCCGAGAGGCCCCGGGTAGGATAGCAAAATGGGCAGTGGAACTCATGGGCGAAAAACTTTCATTTGCACCTCGGAAGGCCATAAAATCCCAAGTCTTGGTCGACTTCCTGGCTGAATGGACCGACACCCAGTTGCCAATGGCCCCAATCCAGGCTGAACTTTGGACCATGTACTTCGACGGGTCGTTGATGAAAACCAGAGCAGGCACGGGCTTGCTCTTCATCTCACCCCTCGGATAACATTTGCGTTACGTAATACGCCTCCATTTTCCGGCGTCAAACAACGTGGCCGAATACGAGGCCTTGGTTAATGGGTTGCGCATCGCTGTAGAGCTAGGGGTTCGGCGCCTCGACGCCCGTGGCGACTCGCAGCTCATTATTGACCAAGTCATGAAGAACTCTCACTGCCGTGACCAGAAAATGGAGGCCTACTGCGACGAAGTTCGACGCTTGGAAGATAAGTTCTATGGGCTAGAACTCAACCATGTTGCTCGACGGTACAACGAGACTGCAGATGAGCTGGCTAAGATAGCCTCGGGACGAACAACGGTTCCCCCGAATGTCTTCTCCAGTGACATATATCAACCATCCGTCAAACTCAACAACGCGCCCGAACCCAAGGAGACCTCGACCCAGCCTGAGGTAACCTTGGCCGCCGAAGGTGAGGCCCTGCGTGTCGAGGTGGAGCGGAATAGGGTCACACCAGTCCCAAACTAGCAGACCCCGTACCTAGAATATCTCCTCCGGGGAGAGCTACCCCTCGACAAGGCCGAAGCTCGGCGACTGGCTCAGCGCGCCAAGTCGTTCGTTTTACTGGGTGATGAAAAGAAGTTGTACCACCGTAGCCCCTCAGGCATTCTCCAACGATGCATAACCGTCGCCCAAGGACAAGAGCTGTTACGAGAAATACACTCGGGGGCTTGCGGTCACCATGCAGCACCTCGGACCCTCATAGGAAATGCATTCCGACAAGGTTTCTACTGGCCGACCGTAGTGGCCGATGCCACTAGGATTGTGCACTCCTGCCGAGGGTGTCAATTCTACGCGAGACAAACACACCTGCCTGCTCAGGCTCTATAGACAATACCTATCACGTGGTCGTTTGCTGTGTGGGGTCTGGACCTCGTCGGTCCCTTGCAGAAGGCACCCGGGGGCTTCACGCACCTGCTGGTCGCCATCGACAAATTCTCCAAGTGGATCGAAGTCCGACCCTTAACCAGCATCAGGTCTGAGCAGGCGGTGGCATTTTTTACAAATATCATCCACCGCTTCCGGGTCCCAAACTCTATCATCACCGACAACGGCACGAAGTTCACTGGAAAAAGTTCCTAGACTTCTACGAAGGCCACCACATCCGTGTGGACTGGGCCGCTGTAGCTCACCCAATGACAAATGGGTAGGTGGAGCGCGCCAATGGCATGATTTTGAAGGGGCTAAAACCAAGGATCTACAATGACCTCAACAAGTTTGGCAAGTGGTGGATAAAGGAGCTACCCTCGGTGGTTTGGAGTCTAAGGACGACGTCGAGCCGAGCCACGGGCTTCTCGCCGTTTTTTCTAGTCTATGGGGCCGAGGCCGTCCTACCCACAGACTTAGAATACGGTTCCCCGAGGGCAAAGGCGTACGATGACCAAAACAACCAGACCAGCCGAGAGGATTCATTGGACCAGCTGGAAGAGGCTCGGGACGTAGCCTTGCTACACTCGGCGCGGTATCAACAGTCTCTGCGATGCTACCACGCCTGAAGGATTCGGCCCCAAGGCTTCCAGGTGGGAGATTTGGTGCTTTGGCTACGACAAGACGCCCGAGGGCGCCACAAGCTTACTCCCCCTGGGAAGGGCCGTTCATCATCGCCAAAATTTTGAAGCCCGGGACATCCAAGCTGGCCAACGATCAAGGCGAGGTCTACAGCAACGCTTGGAACATCGAACAACTACGTCGATTTTACCCTTAAAGTGTTTCAAGTCGTTCATGTACCTCGGTCCTTTTACATGTGCAAATAAAAAGTCTAGCTGTCAAGGGAGGATCGGCCTTGCCTCAGCAAAAACCAACCCTCCCTTAGGGGCTAGAAGGCGGGACCCCCCTCTGCGTCAAAATTTTCCTCGGAAAAGTTTTCTACAAAAACGACTTTCGTGCCTTTCGACTGTGTCGATAGCGGAATCAGAGACCTTGAACGGCAAGGCCGACCGAGCCGGGGGACTCCTACGCCTCCGGGATACAGATACCTCACTCATCACCTTCCGCGAAAGGTAACTCACGCTCGGATAAGTGATTCTGCTACCGAACAAGTCCTAATGCTCGGGTAGAAAACGACTTTCATGCCTTTCGACTATGTCGATAGCAGAATCCTAAAAATGACATGAGAGACCTTGAACGACAAGGCTGACCGAGCCGAGGGACTCCTACGCCTCCGGGATACAGATACCTCACTCATCACCTTCCGCGAAAGGTAGCTCACGCTCAGATAAGTGATTTTACTACCGACGAACAAGTCCTAACGCTCGAAACAAGAGGAAAGAAAACGCAGCTTTATACTCTAACACTGAAAATGTTTAGGCCTCAGTGGTCGCAAGAAACATATACTTACTTAGAATAAACTGTTCCCCATAGGCTCAGGTGTCGGCAGGGGGAGGAGTAGCACCCTCGGCGTCGTTCCCACCCGCGGCGGAATCCGGCCCGGCCTCGGATGGTGACACTGGCAGAAGAACCTCCACCTCAAAGAAGGAAGCCAACGCCGCGCCTGGGCCCTCGGCAGCCGCATCAAGCCTTTGGACCTCCGTCAGGGCGGCGTCCTCGTCATCAGGTAGGCAGTAGCCCTCGCTGACCCGCTCCAAATCCATGTCGTAGTGGGAAGCAAGGACGGTGAAAGCCCGCCTAACACCGTGGTGCAGCGCCCCGCGGAGTCTGCTGCGCACGTGGCCGCCCAAGGCCCGCAAGCGACTCTGGGGGGAGCTGCCCGATGGGACGTCGTCGAGGTCAAAGGTCCGGCAGAAGGCTGAGATGGCCTCAGACATGGCCGTGCGGTCGGCCTCTTTCTGCTCAGCCGCCTGGGCAAGTGCCTTGCAGTTCTTGACGGACTCGTCGAGAGCCGCCTCGAACCCTAAAGACAGTTGAACGATGTTCTTCAGACACGAGGAAAAGGATGAAGCTAAACCAAAGTCGCAAAGCAGGCAGAACATACCTTCGGCCCAGGCACGTTGCTGTGAGGCCATGGCTTGGGCGGACCAGGCAGACCCGACGGCCACGGCCAGGCCCTCCGCAAGGGTCCCGGCCCGAGCGGTCGCCTCGGCCAGCCGCTCCGTAACCTCAGCTAGTTGTCCCCTAAAAGCCTCAGCCTGGCTCACAGCCTCGGCAGCTTGGCTCCAGAATTGGTCCCACTCGCTGGTGACCTAGTCGAGCTCCTGCTGCTGCCGCTGCATCTCCTCAGCCTAGGAGGCCACCTGCTCCCGTGCCGACGAAGCCTCCGTTCGTGCCGACGCTGCCTCTGTCCGCGCCGCCACTGCCTCCGACTTCAGCTCATCACAGAGCAGCCGAAGGTCCGCCACCTCGGCGCTCCGTTGGGCAAGGCACTCATTTGCCTCAGTAAGCGTGGCCCACTAGGACCGCAGCGACTCCCGAACGTCGCTCTCACGACGGATGAACAACGACTTAGCGGTGCACATGTCCGCAAGCTCCTGAGGAAGAAAAATAGGATATCACAAAGAATGCCCTGATCACGCGAGGTGTACTCCTAAATCCTTACCTGGAAGACCTGGGAACGTCCCTAGAAAGGATTTCCATGGTCGTCCGGAGTGACCTCATTGCCGCCTCGGTATATTCACAGAAATTACCCCGGAACTGCTCCTCCAACTCATCATTAATGGAAAGGAGGGGCTCCGAGGTGTCGCGGCTCCAGAACAGGAGCGGTTGCCCACACCACTCATTGGGATTGAGTTGCATGGGGATAAGGCCACTGCTCCCCAAGACAGGCCACGGTTCTGCACGCCCCGCTACCGAGGCGTTGGGTCCCCCTACAATCGATGCATCGGGCGTCGCTGTCGTCGACGTGTCGGGCCTCTCCTCGGCCAAGATGACAAGCCTCTGCTCACCGACCTCGGCAACAATGGCCTCCCCATCCTCATGGTCGAAAATGGGGAGATCGGGGGTGACTGAGGGCCGAGGCGCCTCAGCCATCTCAACATCGGCGGTGGCGGGCGGCTCCACGGACGAGTCAGCAATGGCCCCGGCAGGAATCGATGCCGACACCGGCAACAAGACATGCAGACTCGGGGCCGCAGCTGCGCCAACGGCCTCCCTCGGCATGATGGCCGCTCCAACAGGGGGCTCGACCTAGGAGGCTTGCCCCATGATAGCCTGTGCCGCTTGGGCCCCCCACCGGAGGGCGCCTTGCGCGGAGGCCAACCAACCAGCATGGCGCGCCGCAACTCTGGCTACAGAGGTTGGCCCCGTCTTAAGCGCCTTCATGGGGGCCAGTCCAGCCGAGCCCTGCCTCCGCTTGCTAAAAGGGAGAAGGGGCAAATTCAAGACACACAGCGAAATAACGGAAACAGGGGTACCCTCGGATACTTACTCGCTCCGGGGCAAGGCCAATCGTGCCCACGAGGAGACCCCTCGAGCCCTAGTCTCTGCAGGCGCTGTCAGGGGTTGTCCTGCAGCCGGCTTCGACGCCGCTTCCACCTCGGACGCCCGAGGCGCCGAGGGGGCGACCTGCCTCGGCGACATCACAACAGCCAAGGGACCAGCTTCCCATACGGCCGGCACGGGCACCTGCTCTTGGGGGACATGTGGTTCGGCCTGACCTCCCGGGGTCGCCCCGATTATTTCGGCCAAGGGGTCAAGTACCCCCTCGGCCCGCCTCCGTTCCTCGGACCGGGACCCCGGTGTCCTGACCCCAAACTCTGGTGGCGCCAGCCCACCTAGAGGCTGGCTTGACGACCTCTGACCCAGCCTTAGATCTAGAATGAGGCCAAGCCGGGCCGCCATGTCGTCGTCTTCGTCATCATCATCATCATCGTCATCGTCAGGCGTGTCCGGCGACGACTCAAACGGGAGCCCATCCCTTGCTTGCCTCCGACGAAGCTTCTCCAAGGCCTCCCGAGCTCGCATCCTCTCGCGAGCTCGGGCCTTTTCCACGTCCTTCCTCTCCTTATCCTTCTCCACGGCGAGCCTACGCGCGGTTCGGCCTGCCACGTCCTCCGGGACCGGTGGCCGGGAGAGTTTAAAACCCCTCAACCGGTGGGGACGAACGAAAATCCCAACAATAAGAACTAAAAGACGTAAGAAACACGGCACAAAACAGAAGGAGGGTTGGACACTTACCAGGGACACATACCCATGATCGGGACGCATCGGGGGCTAGCTAAGGCACCAGCGTCCAGCCTCCCCACCGTGCCCACTACCTGTCTAAGGAGGTCGTCAGCGGTGAGGGAGGTCGAGGACATCCGTGAACCCTCCAAATCAATCCCCGGCTTCATCTCTGAGAGCCACAGCCGCCGCTCTGCCAATGGGAGCACCCTCCGGCGGTGGATAGCGGTGACGACCCCCGCAGCGGTAAGGCCCTCGGCCTGTAACTTCTGTAGGGCACGGAGAATGGGTTGGAGCTTCTCCTGGTTCTCGCGAGTGGCCCCCAGCGCTAGTTATCACCGGCGGCGGTCACCACTCGTTGAGAATACGGCGGAAGCATCCCGTCGTCATTCCGGAGATAAAACCACCGGTTCTGCCACCCCTTGTTCGAAGATACAAGGGAGGCGGGGATGTACTGTGGTGCGCGCCCCGACCTCAGCTGAAGGGTGCAGCCACCAGCCCGCACCACCATACGGACCTTCTTCATGTCCGTCGATGCAGCAAAAAACTCCGCACAAAAGAGATGGGTCCACAGGTCCCAGTGGGAGTCAATCCCCAAAAACCCCTCACAAATCGCCACGAAAATGGCCGCCTGCGCGATGAAGTTGTGGTTGAAGTTATGCAGCTCCACCCCATAGTATTGCGGGAGTGCCCGCATGAAGCGACTCGCCGGCATCCCAAACCCCCGCTCATGGAAGGGGGTGAAACTGACCACGTATCCCGGCGGCGGAGTCGGTTCGGCCTCGCTCCCAGGGGCCAACCACTCAGGCTGCGGCCCCTCGGAGAGAGGACGGAGCAAACCTTCGGTAACAAGGGCCTACAGATCCTCCACTGTCATGGTGGAGAAAGGCCATGGGTCGCGCGGCAGAATGACGGTCGCCTTGTCAGCCATCGCTGGGCTAAAGCGGTGGAAGCGGAGGGGATGAGGTGCGCGGTTTTCTCTTCTCTGTCTACTTTCTTAGGTCACGAAGACAAAAGCAGAAGACAAGCACAAATGGCAGGATAAAGAACCACTGCCGGCCCCTCTTCTAGGTATATAAAGGCCCGGGCGAAATCCACCCAAAACTTCGCCCAAACCCTTCGTGAAATTCAAACTCGAGGGCAAAATGGTTTTTCCATTCCTCGAACGGCTCGCGCACGCGCAACAGATACCCCGCGAGTCGCCCGTCCCGTCGCATTAACTCCTTGGCAGGACACACGTCTCCTCTGGTAGGCGGGCGGGCGCCGTTTTGCCTCCATCATGATGGCTGCCTCGAAAAAGGTGCGCCACACTGCTTCGAAATATCTCCTTTCTTCCTTTTCTCTCTCTTTCTCTCTCTCTGCAGGGATCGGGAAAAAAGACATTTCGAAGGAGTCCTTCGTAGCGAAGGAAACGGGCCCCGAGCCCTCCTACTGATCAGGGGTTTGAAGGTTGCGCCCTGCGGGGTTCGGCGACCGCCCCAGAGCACTCAGGCTCCAAACCCTTTACTGATCAGGGGTTCGAAGGCTGGCCCTTCGAAGGGATTCGATAGCCGCCCCAGAACATGCAGAGTCAGGGATGACCCTGGGTACGTTCGTTACATGGCCAAGGCTCTGGCTACGCTCCCGAGGTACCCTAGGACTTTTCCAAGACCAGCGGGAACGATTTGTAATGGAATCCCACCGAAGGGAGGCACCAAGCCCTCAGACCCTATCGAATGGGTCCGGGTCTAGCAAATCACCTGCAGGTACTTTTGGAGCGCGCCTCTAGGCCACTAGCCGACCCTTATCGAACAGGGCTCGGGCGTCCACTCGGATTACCCGTTAGCAACTCACTGGAAACACCATGTTCAGCGCCCACTGAGGGTAACATGGCGCGTTCCCCCCCTCCTCCTTGCGAAAAGGCGACGAAGGGGTGTATAATAAAAGCCGAGATGGTCCTCGATCATCCTCTCGCTCCGTGCAGAGGCTCAGAGGCTGCTCTCGCACCCGGCTACGGCCAAATTGTTCACCACGTCAACAAACCAGCTTAAAAACTCGGAGCCTGACCATGCACTCGGCTTGCGGCCAGGCCGCATGAGGGAACAACAAGGCTGACCGAGGAATCACAAGAAGGATTAAGACCTCAGAGGAGTTAAAACACTCCTCCGAGGCCTCGGGGGCTACACCCGACGGGTGCGCTCGCACACACCCATCGGAACAAAACATAACCGAGAAGGGCTAGTCTCCTTGCAAAAAATCCGGCAGAACCTCCAAGCGAGTACCTACACTCCCTTTGAGGCTCAGGGGCTACTGTCGGGTAACATAATTAGGGGTACCCCCAATACTCCTAAGCATAGCTGGAAAACATCTTCAAAACAGACTGTGAAGGCTGATAAGCGCAGCGCAAAGTTAAAGCCTCATCTACCAAGGGACGTGATCTCGTCTTGCCCGAGCCCGGCCTCGGGCAAGAGCAGTGGTCCCGGACGGATTTACGCCTCACCCGAGGACCCCCTCAGGCAGCGGGCGCACCCCCGGCTCGTCCGAGGCTAAGCTCGGGAAAACTTTGTCGTATAGCAACCTCGGCCAAATCGCCTTACTGCCGACTGTATCGCATGAGCATTTAATGCAAAGATCGCCTAACACCTTATCCTGACACGCGTGCCTCAGTTGGCAAGGTCGAAGTGACCGCAGTCACTTCACCCCTTTACTGATCATTCTGACAAGAAAACAACACTATTCACCCTGTTGCGACTACTGTGCGAACCACCAGGGTAAGGCTAACAACAGTGAGTCACGGCTTCTCCAGAGTTCAGCCTCGGGCGCAACCGAGAGCTCCGCCTCACCCGACCCCAGGCCTCAGCTTCGGCCTCGGCCTCAGAAGAAGGTCTCCGCCTCGCCCAACCCTGGCCTCAGCCTCGGCCTCGGGAAAAGGTCTCCGCCTCGCCCGACCCCGGCCTCAGCCTTAGCCTCGGGAGAAGGTCTTCGCCTCGCCCGACCTCGACCTCGGCCTCAGGAGAAGTCACCGCCTTGCCCGACCTCGGCCTCGGACCGACTACACTACAGGGGACACATCATTACCCTACTTCTAGCTAGCCGCCTCAGGCTACGAATGAACAAGACCAGAGTCACATCTAGATTACTCCGGCAACAAGTAATGATGGTTCCCTGCATGCGTCCATGACGTCAATAGTCCTCAAGCTCTCTACAAAGGCAAAGAAACGTCAGCAGGACCCAGGACCGCACCGCTAGCTATGCTTCTACAGGGCTCAAGCACTTCTCCACAGGCCACGTTAGCACATAGCAACACCCCCATATGTATAGCTGGACCATCCCCTTGTATCTATAAAAGGGGATCCCCAGGGCCTTCACAGAGGGAGAAGAAAAAAAGGGAGGAGAACACGGGCAGCAAGGGCAACGGGGACGGACTCACTCAAACATCGAGCTCCACTCCGCAACACTAGACTCATCAGCCCGTTCCCTCTCTCGTGAAGCTTGTAACCCCTACTGCAAGCACTAGACTCATCAACATCGAGCTCCACTCATCAGCTCCACTCCGCAACATCGAGCTCCACTCCGCAGCCCGTTCCCTCTCTCGTGAAGCTTGTAACCCCTACTGCAAGCACCCCCGGTGCAAGATAATATAAGCCTCATCCCTCCTCTTGTGTTCCATCTTGCATCAACCCATCTGGACAGGGGCACGCGGCACAAAATTCACTAGTCGGTCCGGTTGAGGGTCCCCCGGGTCCAAAACGCTGACACTTCTAAACAGTCCACCCTTAATATTATCGCTAAAGAGTTTGTAGAGATTGCTCGAACAAGAGCAAAATAATTAGGTGACGTATCTAATTTGCCTTAATCAATTAATTTTAATTTGCATTCGTTTCGGCTAAATTTAGACAAATTTTTGCCCGCTATTAGAACATTCGACTAGAGAGCAATTCGATTAATAAATCTACGCCTTATATTTCTTGGACATGAACGCGGTCGAAATTATAAACTCGAACTATTTTGGAAGTCACATTCACGCTCTCGACCAATATGAACTGCACCGGACTCAGCATTTTTTAAGGTTACTAAAGTCCGAACTTCGTGAAATA
This sequence comes from Zea luxurians, assembly GCA_029449295.1. Classification (NCBI taxonomy): domain Eukaryota; kingdom Viridiplantae; phylum Streptophyta; class Magnoliopsida; order Poales; family Poaceae; genus Zea; species Zea luxurians. The sequence continues at coordinate 103,219,845 of JAOPSE010000001.1, read as the reverse complement.
TTTTGGACAGTCCCGATAAACGGAGACAGATAAGATATTGAAAATCGTAATAGGCGAAGATGATTAAAATTTAGTGACTATTATATTCATCGATATCCCATACTTAAGACCATAGTCGATGTCGAACGGGAGATAAACACCTGGGGTGTTACAGTCACCTACTCATATTTTCACCAATAATTACTCAAGGTGGAAGATATAGTGGATTAATAAATATTTATGTTGTAGGCATATTTATGAGTACAGTTGTGTAATGTGTATGTAATGGTGAATGATTACCCAAGTAATGGAGTATGTTTATTTATTTGGCATACGTATTCTTTTGTATGTACGATACGCAAATCGATGCTAGAAGGTGATAGTGAGGTAGATGAACCAAACTCGTTCGAGGACGACCCACAAGACACTTTCGTGCAAGGCAAGTGGATTCTCCCTCTGCATTTCTATTTGTACCGAAATAATGCATACAATAATGTTTACTTTTGGATATATATTACATAATTTGATGGGATTTGCCTAAATAAGGATTTCCTAGAATCACCAACCCTATTCCTTGAATTACCCTGGGATAAATGCTACGCTTAGCAATTTTTGCTATTGCTCAACTTGACAAATATGATGTCACTCTTTTAATGATACTATGTTCCGGAAATGAAGTTTTATTATAATGTTAACCCGATGGTTAAACAAGAACATTTTGTATTAAATGGAACATGGAGTGACCACCCAGGATAACAGTGCAACCACGAGTGCTATAATGGCTCTGGCTTTGGTAATTAACTCTATAGACTTAGTGCTTAGCAACCCTACCTGAAAGATGGGCAAGAGAGGGCGGTAGTGGTTTGGTGGCAGCTCATGTTAACTTGGGGTGGTAGTCTTGGCTAAGTTACCTCACCTAGAGGGCCATCAATACTGATGTGGAAACCTTAGCAGGTGGCTTTGTACTAAGGATATTTTTTGAAAGCCTCATAGTGGATTCCTAGCCATTCACCTCGACAGTGTTTATGGTTCCGATTAACCTAGGCTAGATGGGATACACGGCTTATGGGTAAAGTTGTACCACCTCTGCAGAGTGTAAAACTGATATGTCAGCTGTGCTCATGATTAAGAGCAACCTAGACCCTCACATAATAATTGAACTTAAAGATGGAAAATAAATCATGATATGATGATCTACCAGTGGTTTGCTTAAGTGATTTCACTTAAGTGCTTTTGATATAATCTTATACCTTTCATTAATTAGGATATTTAGGATACACACTTATTAGTAAGACAAGTGTTGCTAATAAAATATTGACCAACTAAAATGCTTACCGTTTATCCATAGCCTACCTTGTTAACTTGCAATAATTTCCCCCACTTGCTAAGCCTCGACCATAAGTGAGCTCACCCTTGCTAATATTTTGATCAGAGGGTGATGACGGAGACTTCGCAGATGACGTTGATGAGTTTTGAGTCTAACGATGCGCCAGTCACCTTCCTGTGGAAGAGTGTCCATGTTTAATTCCGTCGTACTTTGATTATGAAACTTGTTTAAGATATTATGATTTAGATGATGTAATAAAGTTACTCTACTCTCTTTACGCCTTTATTGCATTGTCTTTTGATATATTACACTTGTGACATCACCATATGATCCTGGCCCACATATGCTACGCATTCGGTTTTGCCCCCAGAACCAGGTGTGACACAACCAGAACAACCAAGTAGCTCCAGCGCAAGGAGGAGGTTGTGCATGTTTCCACTGTGGGGAACAAGACCATTGGGTGATTCATTGCCCAAAGAAAGCAGCTCAGCAGCAGCCAGCTCCTAATGCCCCTGTTAGGCATAATGCAATGCAACAAGGAGGCAACAATCGTGGGCAGCCTCGTGCCCAATATGGAAATATGAACCACTTGGAGGCCGACATAGTCCAGGAGACCCCAAGAGTGGCACTAGGTATGTTCTCAGTCGAGTACCATTCTGCAAATGTATTAGTTGATACTGGAGCAACGCATTCTTTTATGACTGCATCATGGGTAGAATCACACCATATACCAGTAACACCCTTGTATCCACCTATGAGGGTTAGTTCAATTGGTGGGAGGATCCAAATGGATAGATTTTGCCCTAGAGCAAGAGTTCAAATAGGGGGGATAGAGTTCCCCGCTGATCTAATAGTTATGGGTAACCAAAATGCGATAATAGATGTCATCCTAGGGATGAATTGGCTAACCAAATATCAAGTCAATCTTAGTTGTGACAAGAGAACAGTGAAGTTAGTGTCCTTATCAGAAGAAGAAGTGTTAGTGGAGTTGGTCTTGTCTGGACCAAGGAAAGGAAGTTGCCACCAAGTCACCGCCCATATTGAGAAAATCGAACCATCAGAAGCTATCAACGTAGTATCAGAATTCCAAATGTGTTTCTTGTGGAGTTACCAGGAATGCCACCTGAAAGGAAAGTTGAATTTTCCATGGAAAGTTGAATTTTCCATAGAGCTTATACCTGGCACCGCCCCTATTTCCAAGATAGCCTATCGAGTGTCCGGACCAGAATTGGTGGAACTCAAGAAGCAGATTGAAGAGTTGTTAGAGAAAGGCTACATCAGACCAAGTACCTCGCCTTGGGCGGCCCTAGTGCTATTTGTGGAGAAGAAGGATCGAACAAAGAGGATGTGCATTGACTACAGATCCTTGAATGGAGTCACTGTCAAGAACAAGTACCCCCTGCCCAGAATTGAAGACCTATTCGATCAGTTGAGAGGTCAAGTTACCATCAGCTTACTGTCAAGAACTGGTGTGTTCTCAAAGATAAATCTGAGGTTAGGTTACCATCAGCTTAGAATCTATCCTTCGGATATACCAAAGACATCATTTATCACCAAGTATGGACTATATGAGTTCACTGTCATGTCATTCGGTCTGACGAATGCGCTAGCTTATTTCATGTAATTGATGAACAATGTGTTCATGGACTACCTCGACAAGTTCGTAGTGGTGTTCATTGATGATATCCTTATATATTCCCAGAATGAGCAAGAACATGAAGAGCACTTGAGGAAAGTACTACAGAGGCTACAAGATTGCCAGTTGTATGCGAAGCTTAGCAAGTGCGAGTTCTAGATCAGCGAAGTCCTATTCTTGGGTCACATTATAAACCAAGAGGGATTGACTGTGGATCCGAAGAAGGTAGCAACTATTCTAGACTGGAAAGCACCAAAAGACGCCCGAGGAATCAAGAGTTTCATTGGAATGGTCGGTTATTATCGGTGTTTCATTGAAGATTTCTCCAAGATTGATAGGCCAATGACAGCCTTGTTAGCAAAGAAGGTTGAGTTCAAGTGGACCCCAGCATGCCAAGAGTCCTTTGAGACATTGAAGGAGAAGTTGACAATAGCACCAGTATTGATTCTTCGTACACCGTACTGGGATGTGTGTTAATGCAGGAAGGGAGAGTAGTGGCATACTCGTCTCGATAGTTGAAGATTCATGAGAAGAATTACCCTACTCATGATCTGGAGTTAGCAGCGGCGGTTCATGCACTGAAGACCTAGAGGCACTATTTGTATGGGTAGAAGTGTGATATCTACACGTACCACAAGAGTCTCAAGTACATATTCACCAAGTTAGAGCTGAACATTGCCTCGCACTCGTACTGGTTATGACTCCATCTAGGTAGTAGTGGACCGTTTGATAAAGGCGGCCCAGCAGGTTTCTTGCAGCTGTTGCAGATCCCTTAGTGGAAATGGGATGAGATCGGAATGGATTTTATAGTTGGTTTGCCTCGCACTTGTACTGGTTATGACTCCATCTAGGTAGTAGTGGACCGTTTGATAAAGGCGACCCATTTCATACCAGTCAAGACCACCTAAAACAGTGTAGTGTTGGCCGAACTATACATGTCTCGAATTGTGTGCTTTCATGGCATTCCAAAGAAGATAGTATCAGACAGAGGATCCCAGTTCACTTCTCATTTTTGGCAGCAGTTGCATGAAGCATTGGGCACATACTTGAACTTCAGTTCAGCTTACCACCCGCAGACAGATGGTCAAACAGAGAGAATCAACCAGATTCTTGAAGATACGTTAAGAGCTTGTGCTTTGCAATACAAGATAGGTTGGGACAAGAGGCTACCGTATGCAGGATTCTCCTACAACAACAGCTACCTATGGTAGAACCGCTCGAATTATTCTAGCTTAAGTGCCCAAGTCATGCCTTAGAGGCAGCAACACACTTAATTCGGAATAACCCATCAGTCTCTCAAATCTAGTCTGATAAAGCCACTTCCCAAGGATCGAATACCACTAGCTCATCCGAAGGTGAGGCACAGAGAGAATATAATAAATATGAAACCACAAATTAAGGTACTGGAGTTATTACATAAATCGGAGTTTTAATTAAAAGGGAACAAGTTCATAAATAAAATGCAGCAGATAATCGATGACGTCGAATATTGAGGAATAGGGCAAGGCCTATCCCCTACTCCTCCTGATCCTCTCCTGTTAAAGCAGCATCCCACTCAACCGTCCAACCCGGTGGCAGGGTGGAAGGCCAAGTCACACCGTCAACCATTTCCTGTAGCGTACCTGGAAAAAAAATATGGCACAAGCAAGACTGAGTATACTAATACTCAGCTAGACTTACCCGGTGTGAGGAGTCTACTCCTCTACCTCTAGACCATGTAGTTGTTTGGCTGAGGGGTTTGGTTTGCCAAAAGCACTAGCTGAATCTAAAAATAGTTTTAGCTTTTCCAGTTCAAGCATATTTAATTTAGCTAGGTTTGCTCCTTTTTAAGCATACATGGTAACAAGCATTTAGTGCAAGCAATATGTTATCTCAAGTAAACCTCGTTTCACTTATTACTCAATGTTGTACAAGGGGTCAAGCAGTCTCATTAGTTGCGAGAAGCAGACGATTCGAATCGAGTTTTTAACCTTGCAAGGTAAACCTAAACACACGACATGTAGGGGCACTCCGTCCCCGCACATATGAATCGTCTCCATTGATCCCCCGTTCGCGGCCAAGGCTCACCGCCTTAGCATATAATGCTCCACTGACCTCAGCTGCCGTCGTGTAATGACCGCACTTGTACCCACTATAGCTAGCATGGGAGACCCTATCTCAGGACAAGTGAGGAGTAAAGTCCGTGCCTGGCTTCACTCGGGTACTAGGCTTACTGGTTACCATATTTCCCGACATGTGTTTTTGTGACACCCCAGTGTCACCTAGGGTTTCTCTTAAAATGCTAAACCAAGAACCATCATTTTATGTGAACCAAAGTAAGCATGAGCACCAAATTAACTTAAGAATAAAGAATTCACCAAGCATATACTTAAAAGTATCATGATCACAACAAATGGGTCTTTCAAAAAATATTAATGTTGTAACCCTAATATAAACCCTAAGTGAGCCCCATGAGCAAAATTCAAGAAAATAAGGAAAAGGGTATGAAAAATTTAAAATTTTGACTTGAGCCAATTATAAAAATTGAAGTATATATAATAAACAACAAGAAAGGTTGAGAAAGCTTAGCCAAAATAACTCAATTAAAACCCCAAATCAAGCTTCTCATGTGGGGACTTAATGGGAATTCTGAATTTCAGAATTCTGAAATTCAGACCTTGAGCTAAAGATCAGGGATGTTCACCTTGATCCCCAACTCGAATCCTAATGGCCCCATTGACAAAATTGTGTCTAACTAACCCCTCTGTCGTGTGCCAGAAGATGGCATTGGGACGTGAGCCCTAGACACGACAAAACCTTGGATTTGCCTCGGGTTTGGGCAGGGAGACAGACCGGATTTCCTGGCTCCATTTCTCTGCAACCAGTAGACAAAATCCTATGACCTCCACACAAGAATGGTAGCTTGTAGGGAGGAGAAGAGGTTTTGTGCACTGACCAAGGCGAGAGCAGGCTCGGATGAGCTACCACACGCGCCAGAACTTGGGCAGAACGCACAGGCACACGTGTTCGACCCTGGTCGGCACGCCAGAGCTCGCCCAACCCACGCGCGCGCTCGCCCCGGCGTCCGGTCAAGTCCGCCGCGTGCCCACGCCCTCGGCCGTGCCCGCCCGCGCCTATCAAGCCTCCCAGGGCGCACCTCACTTCGCCCCGCACTCACCCTCACCGGCCAGCCCCCTCTCTTTAGCTCCGGCGAGCTCAATTCCGCCCACCATCGCCGCCAGAGCTTCGGCCACCGTGGCCAGCCCACTCCAGCCATCCTCAAGTCGAGCCAGTGCTTTGGCTAGCTCCGCCAGCAGCCCGTAAAACTTGCCAAGCCCTCGGACCCGGCCGGACTTCACCGGAGGCCCGAGATCGACCTCACCGGACTTCGGTCTTCCGCCGCCGCGCGTGGACCGAGCTATCCAGTGAGTCTCCGACCGATTCCTTGCACCCATATCTTCTCTGGCACCCCGTGAACCCCTCTGACCCATCCAATTGACCTATCTCGCCGTGACCAGGCCGGACTCCTCGCCGCCGATGAGCATCCCCGCCTGCGCACGTGGACCGACCGACTCCGGCCATCCCCGACGGCGACCCGCACCTCGTTGTGATCCTCGAGACCTCCCCTACGTCGTCGACCACTTCACCGGAGCAATCTCGCCGTCGGTGAGCCCCTCCGCCCTTTCTTCCGCCGCGGTTACTGTTTAACTTAGAAGGACCTCGGGTTAGGATTTGTAGAACCCGGGGGGTTTTCTGTAATGTCAGAGACTCATGTGAATAGTAGCTTAAGGACTGATTCGCGAGGAAAACTTAAAAACCCGCCAGGGACCCCAGTGCAAAGTGGATTTCCATTAAACCAATTCTGTTATTCTTTTTAATTGACCAGAGAACTTAGAAAATCCATAACTTGATGAATTTTTCATAAAAAGTTGTCAAACTAATTTTGCTAGCTCCTGAATATTATGAACTATCATTTAAAAATGATAAACCCTATGCTTTTAGTTCAAAATTTTAGAGTTTAAAATTAAAAACAGAAACCCACCAAAACATGTTTAATTAAGGAAAATTAGTTTTTCTCCTGTGCTGAACTTAAGAAAATTTGTAGGTACTCAAACCTCATTTAGACATTGTTTAAAAATAGTAGGAACCCCAGTATTGAAAAATGTGATGTAGATATTCATTTAAAACTATTTTGCCCAAAACTTAGGAAAAATTAGAAAGGCATTAGAAATTAATGAACAGTGATTAGGATTATTTTTCCTAGTTTACTTATGTAACAGAGAACCTAGGAAAAATGCAGAGACCATTAATTTGGACAAGTTTTAAATTAAAATGTTTTATTTGGCCTTATATGGACTGAAAATCAATTATTAGAGTAGCAAAACTAGAACCAAAATGAGTAGTAAAAATCCAGTGGACTTACAACCACTAGAGCCCCACTACAAAAATAAAGAACACGTCAGTTCAACTTTTTAAGTAAGGAGAATAAATATAAAATGATAATGAGGCATTCTCCAAATAAATCATAAACAACCCCTAATAATATGATAATGGGCAACCAAAAATTAGCTAAGTCTATAATGAGATAAACCATCAGAGAAAAATGCAAACCCATGAAGAGGAAGCAAATTCTTATCTATTGCTACTGTTTTATGAGAAAGGCCACTAAATTCAAATAATGCATACCACCCCTCTCCTTAAGCAAAAAGATGCCAAACTTCAGAATGATTGCTCTTGCACAAAACAATAGCTAAGAAAAAAAACTCTGTTGTTTGATATTTTTCAAATATAGTGGTAGTAGAAAGCACCTATTTGGCTAGAAAGTTGAGAAAACCATAGTAAAATAACTAAAAGGTATTAATGGCTAGAAAATTGTATCAAGTCATGTTATAACACCTAAAAGCCAGCAAAAATAAGTTTTAGAGAATTACCCACTGTTAAATAATAGTTGTAGTTCAAAGCACCCCTTCTGCCCTAGAATTTAATAACTTTGTCCAGGGGAAACTATTCACTTCCTGATCCCCAAATTTTGAAACAAAGAAACATACCCCAGTGCCAAGCCACTGTAATTTTTGCAGAATTTTTAGAATTTTATAGAAGCAACTTGTAGTTTAAACCTACTCCAAAACTTTTAAGGGAATAAAAGAAAGGGAAAGAAGAAATAAACCTCACCCCAATAAGCCTATCCTGAATACTTATAATTCTCCCCAAGACTTAAAAAGAATTCAGTGGAACCCCTAAAAGTAAAACCTACCACTTGCCTTAGCTAAAGTTTAACTTAATTTACCAAGTATACCACCCAAGGGTCTTGCATAGGTAAATATAACCTTGTTTAAATCAAGTGGATCATACACCGTCAAAAGTTGTAATTTCTAAAAGCACATATCATATCATGCATATATCTTACGCATTGCATTCATTAGATTGTAATCTTACCGACGGAGAGTACGTGCTCATCCCCGAGCAAGGACCTGTCCAAGAGGAGGACCAGGAGCAGGCTTCAGAGGCTGCTATCGAGGATCTCCCTGCAGCCCCAGCAATTGAAGGCAAGCCCCGGTTTTATGCATAACCGTTTATATATGCTATTTTACTACACTTAATGTTTGTAGGTTTGTAATGTGCACTTAAGTGTAGGAGTTGCTTGAAACCTCTAGTTGCATGAACTTAGGATTCCTTTTTGAGATGAATACTAGTATGCTAGGTCGAGTAGCTGCTTTGCTAATCAGGATCTCGGTAGAAGTCGAGTGATTTTTCTAGCACTCGCGCGAGGTCAGGAATTGATTGTATTCATCTTGATAACGGGATATATATGTTGGTCTATGGACTTGGATCCAGGGAGGATGTCTTGTCCATGAGACGAGAAAAAGAATTAAGGATTAATGTGTGGATACCTGAGTCAAGCTTTTGAACGTACTAAGCACATGCCGGGAAATATGGTAACCGGTAAACCTAGTACCTGAGTGAAGCCGGGCGCGGACTTTATCCCTCATGCGACCTGAGACTGGGTCTCCCATGCTAGCTATGGTGGGTACAAGTGCGGTCACTGCACGGCGGCAGCCGGGGTCAGTGGAGCATTGTATGCCAAGGTGGTGAGGCCTGGACGCGAACGGGGAATCGATGGGGACGGTTGTCATGTGTGGGGTCGGAGTGCCCTGACATGCCGTGTGTTTAGGTTTACCTTGCAAGGTTAAAACTCGATTCGAATCGTCTGCTTCTCGCAGCTAATGAGACTGCTTGATTCCTTGTACTGCATTGAGTAAGAAGTGAAATGAGGTTACATGAGATAACTTGTTGATTGATCTAAATGCTTGTTACCATGTATGCTTAGAAGAAGTAAACCTAGCTAAGTAATGATGATAGAATTTGAAAAGCTAAAAGTTGATTTTAGAAACAGCTAGTGCTTTTGGCAAACCAAACCCCTGAGCCAAACAGTTGCATAGTCTAGAGGTAGAGGAGTAGATTCCTCACACCGGGTAAGTCTAGCTGAGTATTAGTATACCCAGCCTTGCTTGTGGCACAATTTTTGCAGGTACCATTCAGGAAATGGTTGATGGTGTGACTTGGCCTACCACCCTACCACCGGGTTGGACGGTCGAGTGGGATGTTGCTCCGGTAGGAGAGGAGCACGAGGAGTAGTGGGCTAGGCCTTACCCAATTCCTCAATACCGACGACATCGATTATCCGCTGCACTTTATTTTGTGAACTCCCATTGGCTACTCAAAAACTCCGATTTATGTAATAACTCAGTACTTAATTTGTGGATTCCTGTTTTATTGTATTTCTTCTGTGACTCACCTTCGTGTGAGATTGTGGAATTTGATCCTGGTTAAGTGGCTCCATCAGATTAGATCTGAGGGACTGACGGGTTATTCCGATTTAAGTGCGTTACGGCCCCTGAGGCGTGACTTAGGCACTTAAGCTGGAATAATTCGGGTGGTTCCGCCACAGCTGGTATCGGAGCAAATTCCACCACAGAGAAGGACAATAAACCATGAATACCAATTTTCAAAATCTAAAACTTGCCTAGAAACTGCTAAGGATCGTCAGGACTAGACCGTTAGACCTAGGACGAAAGGCCTTAGGCATAGAGGGAAAATGGGTGGCTAATTACTTAGGCCCCGTGGGCCAGTACTTATATTTTCAAGGATGCCCTGGAAAGCACCCTATTTTCTTTCGAGAGGCAACGTTTTCTTTTTCCTAGCATGCATGCATCATAAAACGCAAAGAGGAATTAAAATTTGAGCTAACCCACTTTCTTTAAACCATCCGGGCTCTCTTTTTCTTTTTGCTTCCACCATAATCTTTACCTTTGCTTCCCTTCCGCAGATGAATTCACCCACCCCCGCCAGTGGAGGAGACTCTAGTTTCAGTTCTGACTTCCTTTCTCGGGATGGTTTTCCTTCCATCTTGTGGGAAGTCCTTAACTCTGCCGGTTACCCTACGCCCCCTTTGTACACGGTGCAGTTGTATGAGGAGCATCGGGTACCTCATTGTCGGGTCTGGCTGACTTTGGAGGCTCATCCCCTTCAGCCGGGTTGGCGTTCTCTTGATTCTGAGACGATTGGACTCAGGACGGATGACACCGTCGAAGCAGCAGCCATGAAGACTCTGACGACTTTTTGTGGCTACCATCCCCTGGAGATGGTGATGCACCCTTTGGGACTCTTCCCTGCTGAGAGGAAGGATGATCCCATGTGGTGTAACCGCGTGAGTCATGTGAAGGATGTGTGGGCAATGTATCCTGACTTGGTTGGGAGGGTCACTGTTCAGTGCATGAGTGCGCTGTACCGCCTTCAGGCCCTTCAGAGCGACGCTATGGCACACCTTGCCAACATCGCTCAAACCACTAAGCTCACTCTCGACAGTCGAGAAGATTTTGTGGTCGATTTATCCTCCGAGTTAGTGGAGAAGGATCTGCAGGTGGAGAGGTTAAGCCAGCGCATTACCACCTTGGAGCAGCAGGTGGAGATCCAAGACAACACCATTGATGTCTTGGAGAACCAGCTTCACGATGTGTAGAGGGAACTCGAAGAAGCGAATGACCACCTGGACATGCACCATTTAGAGATGGAGGCCAATGAAGCAGGAAGCGAGGGAGAAGAGGATCCCGAGGAACTAGGACCAGCCCCTGGTGCCAATGGGACTACCTCCGCGATGCCCCCTTCGCCCGCATCCAGTGTCGCTTCCACCGCTCAGGGTTAAGCAGTCGCTTCGACACTTTTAGGCGGATAGAAACCTATGCGAGCTTAGTAATATCACATTTTGGACTAGGCTTATGGGTACTTTCCTCCTAATTGATGTAACCCTGTGAACTTTTGAAATCTGTGGGATATTTGCCACCGTGTTATCTTCATTTCGAACCTAATATTATGATTATGGCATTTTTCCTTCCATATGAGATGATATCTTGTCGTTTGAAACTGTGAGTTGGGATAACAGTGGCGGCAATCTCTGTTTTCAGATGGCAGCTAGGCAGCGTCGCGGGCATAACGAGCAGGTTCCCCCGCCACCTCCTCTAGCTCCCACAGTGCAGGAGCTGATGGCCCAGCAGAATGAGATTCTGCGACAGCTCTTGCAGCGCCAGCCCCACCCTCAGCAGCATGGTGGAGGCCAGCCTCAGCGACCTCCGGCTATGGCCACTTACCAGGAGTTTCTGAGCACGCAGCCACCCTTGTTCGCCAAGGCAGAGGATCCGTTGGACGCCGACGTATGGCTTCGCGTCGTCGAGTCCAAGTTTCCCCTCCTCACGGGAGACTGCCCTGATGCTACCAAGACCCGCTTCGCCGCGCAGCAGCTTCGCGGATCTGCTCGGACTTGGTGGGATCACTTCCGTGCTATGCTCCCCATTGATCGTGAGGTGTCTTGGGAGGAATTCAAGACTTCCTTCAGAGGACACCACATCCCAGCTGGCATTCTTGATCGGAAGTTGAATGAATTCCTGGCCCTTAATCAAGGAACCCGCACGGTACTGCAGTATGCGCAAGCTTTCAACGACTTATGCCAGTATGCAGGGTACCATGCTGATTCTGATGAGAAGAAGAGGGATCGCTTCCGCAGGGGTCTCAATACCAAGCTGCGGGAATGACTCAACACTGTCCGGGCTGATAGCTTCAATGAGTTGGTCAATATGGCCATCTCCCAGGAGGATTGCAATGTTGCTCACCGGGCAGAGAAGAAGAGAAAGGCACCAATGGCAGCACCATCCGCTCAGGCTCAGAGGTTCCGGATTGTTTCTCATAATCAGAGCAGGGGTTTTCAGCAGCAGGGAGGCAGATGGGTGATCAGGCCACCTCAGCAGCAGCAGCCGGCACCCAATCGCTTTCCAGCTCCCGCTCCAAGAAACAACCAGCCTCAGTAGCAGCAGTTCCGCCAGGGCAATGGGAACAAGTGTTTCACTTGTGGCAATGTGGGCCACTATGCCAAGAATTGTCCCAGGAACCAGCAGAGGCAGATGCCAGCACCAAATCAAGACAAGGGAAGAAAGCAAGAGGTGCAAGTCAGGCAAGGGAAGCTCAACTTCACCACTTTGGAGGAAATACCTGAAGGAGCTCCTATCATGACTGGTATTTTTTCAGTTTATAATCAACCTGCTTTAATTCTGTTTGATTCTGGTGCATCTCATAGTTTCATTAGCCAAAAGTTCAGTGCTAGATGCAAACTGCCATTCTCTCACTCTAGAGGGTCATTCATGATAGTCACACCTGGGGGTAAAATTGCAACTAATCAATTAAACCAAAGTGTGCCTATTCAGCTGGGAAGCCACATTGTCAAAACCACTCTTCTTGTGTTGGGATTGGAAAATGTGGACATTATTCTAGGAGCTAATTGGATGACCTTGCACCAAGTTGTGCTTGATATAGCCAGTCGTACCGTGGAAGTTAATTCTCCGTTCTGTGGGAACTTCACTTTAATTCTGCCCCGTCAAGGTCCTACTCAGTCATGTGCTTTCTCTATGACGGAGTTACCTCTGAAGAAGATCCCAGTGGTCTGTGAGTATGCAGATGTTTTCCCTGATGAATTGCCAGGAATGCCGCCGGACCGGGATATTGAATTCGCCATCGAGTTGCAACCGGGAACGGCCCCAATTTCAAAGAGGCCCTACCGAATGCCACCCGCTGAGTTGGTAGAGTTGAAGAAGCAATTGCAAGAGTTGCTGGATAAAGGATTTATTTGCCCAAGCACTTCGCCTTGGGGATGTCCAGCACTATTTGTGAAGAAGGATGAAAGCTTGAGGCTGTGTATAGATTACCGCCCTCTTAATGCGGTAACTATCAAGAACAAGTATCCTTTGCCTCGTATTGATGTTCTTTTTGACCAATTGGTGGGGGCCAAGGTATTTTCCAAGATAGACCTTCGCTCTTGCTACCATCAGATCAAGATACGAGCAAGCGATTTTCCAAAGACGGCATTCTCAACCAGATACGGGCTATATGGATTTTTGGTGATGTCTTTCGGGCTGACGAATGCACCAGCATATTTCATGTATCTGATGAATTCTGTTTTCATGCCTGAATTGGACAAGTTCGTGGTGGTTTTCATCGATGACATCTTGGTGTACTCGAAGAGCGAAGAAGAACATGCCAGGCATTTGCATGTAGTTCTTCAACGCCTACGAGAGCACCACCGTTATGTCAAATTATCCAAGTGTGATTTTTGGCTAAAGGAAATCAAATTCTTGGGTCACACTATCTCTTAGGCTGGAATAGCTGTTGATCCTGATAAAGTGCAAGAGGTGATGAACTGGAAGCCACCACCAACTGTACGTCAGATTCGGAGTTTTCTGGGATTAGCTGGTTATTACCGAAGATTTATTCCGGATTTCTCTCGAATTGCGAAGCCTATAACTGAGTTGCTGAAGAAAGAAGTCAAATTTGTCTGGAGTCAGAAGTGCGAAGATGCCTTCCATGCATTAAGGCAGCATCTGACCACAGCACCAGTATTGGCGCAGCGTGACAACAACAAGCCTTTTGATGTATATTGCGATGCCTGTGGCACAGGGCTAGGTTGTGTCTTGATGCAAGACAACCGAGTCATTGCTTATGCCTCAAGAGCACTCAGGCCTCATGAGCAAAACTATCCCACTCATGACCTTGAGCTAGCAGCAGTGGTTCATGCATTGAAGATGTAGAGGCATTACCTAATGGGGACCCACTGCAACATCTTCACTGATCATAAGAGCCTTAAGTACATTTTCACTCAGGCTGATCTCAACATGAGGCAGAGAAGATGGCTAGAGCTGATCAAGGATTATGACCTGGAGGTACATTACCACCCAGGAAAAGCTAATGTGGTAGCAGATGCCTTGAGCCGGAAGATGCAGTGCAATTGTATTCTGATGGATTCTCGCATTAACACCTTATGTGATGAGTTGAGCAAGTTACAAATTGAAGTGATTCCTTCTGGTTCTTTGTCTCACATTTCTGTTGAGCCAGCTTTGCAAGACCAGATTGTCATGGCCCAGCTCAGTGACAAGGGAGTGCAAATTATCAAGAAGAATCTCCATCAGAAGGTTGAGAAGTATAATTGTTTCCGCCAGGATGAAAAGGGTGTGTTATGGTTTAAAAGCAGATTGGTGATTCCTAAGGACCAGGATCTCAAGAGGAAAATTTTGGACGAGGCTCATCTCTCCAAATTCTCTATGCATCCAGGAAGCACCAAGATGTACCATGATCTGAAGCCTTTGTACTGGTGGACCAGAATGAAGAGGGAGATAGCCCAGTATGTATCAGAATGTGACACCTGTCAGAGGATAAAGGCAAGCCACTTGAAGTCAGCTGGAGCTTTGCAACCCCTGTCCATACCTTCATGGAAGTGGGACGACATCAGCATGGATTTCATTGTGGGTCTGCCCAACACCTCTCATCATCATGATTCAATTTGGGTTATCGTGGACCGATTGACGAAAGTGGCACATTTTCTTCCAGTGCACACCACTGATAAGGCTCGAAAGTATGCAGAATTGTATATTGACCGGATCGTGTGTTTGCACGGACTGCCTCAGACCATTGTTTCTGACCGAGGAGCCCAATTTGTTGCCAGATTTTGGGAACAATTGCAAGAGTCTCTAGGGACTAAGCTAATCAGGACTTCAGCTTACCACCCATAGACTGATGGTTAGACGGAAAGGGTAAACCAAATTCTAGAGGATATGCTAAGAGCTTGTGTGATCGATTGTGGCAAGAACTGGGATAAGCACCTCTCCTTAGCAGAGTTTGCTTATAACAATAGTTATCAATCCAGCCTAAAGATGGCACCTTTTGAAGCTCTCTATGGAAGAAGGTGTAGAACACCTCTCAATTGGTCTCAACCTGGTGAGAGAGAAGTTTTTGGATCTGATTTAGTGACCGAAGCCGAAAGGAAGGTCAAACTAATCAGGAAGAATCTAGAAGCTGCTCAAGCCAGGCAGAAGAGTTATCATGATAGAAGAAGGAAACCTCTCCAGTTCGAGGTGGGAAGTTTTGTATACCTCAAGGTATCGCCCACCAAGGGAATGCAGAGGTTTGGGATCAAAGGCAAGCTAGCCCCTTGTTACATTGGACCTTATGAGATCATAGAGGCATGTGGACCCGTGGCATACAAGCTGAAGTTACCTTCAAAAATGTCTGCCATTCACGATGTATTCCATGTATCTCAGCTGAAGAAGTGTGTTCGGTTGCCGACTGAGATCTTAGCAGAGCCAGAAATGGAGATAGAGTCAGATCTATCGTACCAAGAGTACCCCTCCAAGATTCTGGATTGCAAGGAGAGATCAACTCGGGCTAAATCGATCAAGATGTACAAGGTCCAGTGGAGTAATCACTCAGAGGAGGAACCTACTTGGGAAACCGAGGAATTCCTGAGATCCAACTTCCCCGATTGCCTACCCAAGGAAGCTGGTACGTAATCACCCAACCCCTCCTCCTGCCCTTCGAATCTAATTTCCAAAAATAAGGTCTTAATTCAGAATGAAGTAACTATGAAGTAAAACTTACAAAGGACTTCCTTCTGAGGTTGCAAAGAGAATGACATTCGAAGAACAATTTTATCCTAAAAATAACAGTAATCACCCATTTCCTATAAGTCTCACCCTTCGCTTCACCCCGGGAGGACTCTGGCCCGAATCTCGGGACGAGATTCCTTTAAGGGGGGAAGGCTGTGACACCCCAGTGTCACCTAGGGTTTCTCTTAAAATGCTAAACCAAAAACCATCATTTTATGTGAACCAAAGTAAGCATGAGCATCAAATTAACTTAAGAATAAAGAATTCACCAAGCATATACTTAAAAGTATCTTGATCACAACAAATGGGTCTTTCAAAAAAATATTAATGTTGTAACCCTAATATAAACCCTAAGTGAGCCCCATGAGCAAAATTCAAGAAAATAAGGAAAAGGGTATGAAAAATTTAAAATTTTGACTTGAGCCAATTATAAAAATTGAAGTATATATAATAAACAACAAGAAAGGTTGAGAAAGCTTAGCCAAAATAACTCAATTAAAACCCCAAATCAAGCTTCTCATGTGGGGACTTAATGGGAATTCTGAATTTAAAAATTCTGAAATTCAGACCTTGAGCTAAAGATCAGGGATGTTCACCTTGATCCCCAACTCGAATCCTAATGGCCCCATTGACAAAATTGTGTCTAACTAACCCCTCTGTCGTGTGCCAGAAGATCGCATTGGGACGTGAGCCCTAGACACGACAAAACCTTGGATTTGCCTCGGGTTTGGGCAGGGAGACAGACCGGATTTCCTGGCTCCATATCTCTGCAACCAGTAGACAAAATCCTATGACCTCCACACAAGAATGGTAGCTTGTAGGGAGGAGAAGAGGTTTTGTGCACTGACCAAGGCGAGAGCAGGCTCGAATGAGCGACCACACGCGCCAGAACTTGGGCAGAACGCACGGGCACACGTGTTCGACCCTGGTCGGCACGCCAGAGCTCGCCCAACCCGCGCGCGCGCTCGCCCCGACGTCCGGTCAAGTTCGCCGCGCGCCCACGCCCTCGGCCGTGCCCGCCCGCGCCTATAAAGCCTCCCCGGGCGCACCTCACTTCGCCCCGCACTCACCCTCACCGGCCAGCCCCGTCTCCTTAGCTCCGGCGAGCTCAATTCCGCCCGCCATCGCCGCCAGAGCTTCGGCCACCGTGGCCAGCCCACTCCAGCCATCCTCAAGTCGAGCCAGTGCTTCGGCTAGCTCCACCAGCAGCCCGTGAAACTTGCCATGCCCTTGGACCCGGCCGGACTTCACCGGAGGCTCGAGATCGACCTCACCGGACTTCGGTCTTCCGCCGCCGCGCGTGGACCGAGCTATCCAGTGAGTCTCCGACCGATTCCTTGCACCCATATCTTCTCTGGCACCCCGTGAACCCCTCTGACCCATCCAATTGACCTATCTCGCCGTGACCAGGCCGGACTCCTCGCCGCCGATGAGCATCCTCGCCTGCGCGCGTGGACCGACCGACTCCGGCCATCCCCCACAGCGACCCGCACCTCGTTGTGATCCCCGAGACCTCCCCTACGTCCTCGACCACTTCACCGGAGCAATCTCGCCGCCGGTGAGCCCCTCCACCCTTTCTTCCGCTGCGGTTACTATTTAACTTAGAAGAAGGACCTCGGGTTAGGATTTGTAGAACCCGGGGGGTTTTCTGTAATGTCAGAGACTCATGTGAATAGTAGCTTAAGGACTGATTCGCGAGGAAAACTTAAAAACCCGCCAGGGACCCCAGTGCAAAGTGGATTTCCATTAAACCAATTATGTTATTCTTTTTAATTGACCAGAGAACTTAGAAAATCCATAACTTGATGAATTTTTCATAAAAAGTTGTCAAACTAATTTTGCTAGCTCCTGAATATTATGAACTATCATTTAAAATGATAAACCCTATGCTTTCTGTTCAAAATTTTAGAGTTTAAAATTAAAAACAGAAACCCACCAAAACATGTTCAATTAAGGAAAATTAGTTTTTCTCCTGTGCTGAACTTAAGAAAATTTGTAGGTACTCAAACCTCATTTAGACATTGTTTAAAAATAGTAGGAACCCCAGTATTGAAAAATGTGATGTAGATATTCATTTAAAACTATTTTGCCCAAAACTTAGGAAAAATCAGAAAGGCATTAGAAATTAATGAACAGTGATTAGGATTATTTTTCCTAGTTTACTTATGTAACAGAGAACCTAGGAAAAATGCAGAGACCATTAATTTCGACCAGTTTGTAATTAAAATGTTTTATTTGGCCTTATATGGACTGAAAATCAATTATTAGAGTAGCAAAACTAGAACCAAAATGAGTAGTAAAAATCCAGTGGACTTACAACCACCAGAGCCCCACTACAAAAATAAAGAACACCTCAGTTCAACTTTTTAAGTAAGGAGAATAAATATAAAATGATAATGAGGCATTCTCCAAATAAATCATAAACAACCCCTAATAATATGATAATGGGCAACCAAAAATTAGCTAAGTCCATAATGAGATAAACCATCAGAGAAAAATGCAAACCCATGAAGAAGAAGCAAATTCTTATCTATTGCTAGTGTTTTATGAGAAAGGCCACTAAATTCAAATAATGCATACCACCCCTATCCTTAAGCAAAAAGATGCCAAACTTCAAAATGATTGCTCTTGCACAAAACAATAGCTAAGAAAAATAAAAACCTTGTTGTTTGATATTTTTCAAATATAGTGGTAGTAGAAAGCACCTATTTGGCTAGAAACTTGAGAAAACCATAGTAAAATAACTAAAAGGTATTAATGGCTATAAAATTGTATCAAGTCATGTTATAACACCTAAAAGCCAGCAAAAATAAGTTTTAGAGAATTACCCACTGTTAAATAATAGTTGTAGTTCAAAGCACCTCTTCTGCCCTAGAATTTAATAATTTTGTCCAGGGGAAACTATTAACTTCCCGATCCCCAAATTTTGAAACAAAGAAACATACCCCAGTGCCAAGCCACTGTAATTTTTGCAGAATTTTTAGAATTTTATAGAAGCAACTTGTAGTTTAAACCTACTCCAAAACTTTTAAGGGAATAAAAGAAAGGGAAAGAAGAAATAAACCTCACCCCAATAAGCCTATCCTGAATACTTATCAATTCTCCCCAAGACTTAAAAAGAATTCAGTGGAACCCCTAAAAGTAAAACCTACCACTTGCCTTAGCTAAAGTTTAACTTAATTTACCAAGTATACCACCCAAGGGTCTTGCATAGGTAAAGATAACCTTGTTTAAATCAAGTGGATCATACACCGTCAAAAGTTGTAATTTCTAAAAGCACATATCATATCATGCATATATCTTACGCATTGCATTCATTAGATTGTAATCTTGCCGACGGAGAGTACGTGCTCATCCCCGAGCAAGGACCTGTCCAAGAGGAGGACCAGGAGCAGGCTTCAGAGGCTGCTATCGAGGATCTCCCTGTAGCCCCAGCAATTGAAGGCAAGCCCCGGTTTTATGCATAACCGTTTATATATGCTATTTTACTACACTTAATGTTTGTAGGTTTGTAATGTGCACTTAAGTGTAGGAGTTGCTTGAAACCTCTAGTTGCATGAACTTAGGATTCCTTTTTGAGATGAATACTAGTATGCTAGGTCGAGTAGCTGCTTTGCTAATCAGGATCTCGGTAGAAGTCGAGTGATTTTTCTAGCACTCGCGCGAGGTCAGGAATTGATTGTATTCATCTTGATAACGGGATATATATGTTGGTCTATGGACTTGGATCCAGGGAGGATGTCTTGTCCATGAGACGGGAAAAAGAATTAAGGATTAATGTGTGGATACCTGAGTCAAGCTTTTGAACGTACTAAGCACATGCCGGGAAATATGGTAACCGGTAAACCTAGTACCTGAGTGAAGCCGGGCGCGGACTTTATCCCTCATGCGACCTGAGACTGGGTCTCCCATGCTAGCTATGGTGGGTACAAGTGCGGTCACTGCACGGCGGCAGCCGAGGTCAGTGGAGCATTGTATGCCAAGGCGGTGAGGCCTGGACGCGAACGGGGAATCGATGGGGACGGTTGTCATGTGTGGGGTCGGAGTACCCTGACATGCCGTGTGTTTAGGTTTACCTTGCAAGGTTAAAACTCGATTCGAATCGTCTGCTTCTCGCAGCTAATGAGACTGCTTGATTCCTTGTACTGCATTGAGTAAGAAGTGAAATGAGGTTACATGAGATAACTTGTTGATTGATCTAAATGCTTGTTACCATGTATGCTTAGAAGAAGTAAACCTAGCTAAGTAATGATGATAGAATTTGAAAAGCTAAAAGTTGATTTTAGAAACAGCTAGTGCTTTTGGCAAACCAAACCCCTCAGCCAAACAGCTGCATAATCTAGAGGTAGAGGAGTAGATTCCTCACACCGGGTAAGTCTAGCTGAGTATTAGTATACTCAGCCTTGCTTGTGGCACAATTTTTGCAGGTACCATTCAGGAAATGGTTGATGGTGTGACTTGGCCTACCACCCTGCCACCAGGTTGGACGGTCAAGTGGGATGTTGCTCCGGCAGGAGAGGAGCACGAGGAGTAGTGGGCTAGGCCTTGCCCAATTCCTCAATACCGACGACATCGATTATCCGCTGCACTTTATTTTGTGAACTCCCATTGGCTACTCAAAAACTCCGATTTATGTAATAACTCAGTACTTAATTTGTGGATTCCTGTTTTATTGTATTTCTTCTGTGACTCACCTTCGTGTGAGATTGTGGAATTTGATCCTGGTTAAGTGGCTCCATCAGACGAGATCTGAGGGACTGACGGGTTATTCCGATTTAAGTGCGTTACGACCCCTGAGGCGTGACTTAGTCACTTAAGCTGGAATAATTCGGGTGGTTCCGCCACAGTTTTGTACTTTGAAACGCTTGACTCAGGTATCTACACATTAATCCTTAATTTCATTTCCGTCTCATAGACAAGGCATCCACCCTAGATCCAAGTCCATAGACCATCATAGATCTCGTTATCAAGATGAATACAATCAATGCCTGACCTCACGCGAGTGCTAGAAAAATCACTCGACTTCTACCGAGATCCTGATTAGCAATGCAGCTACTCGAACTAGCACACTAGTATCCATCTCAAAAAGGAATCCTGAGTTCATGCAACTAGGGTTTCAAGCAACTCCTACACTTAAGTGCACGTTACAAGCCTACAAACATTAAGTGTTGTAAAATAGCATATATAAACAGTTATGCATAAAACTGGGGCTTGCCTTCAAAAGCTGAGGCGGCGAGGAGATCCTCGGTGGCAGGCTCCTGGGCTAGCTCCTGAACTTCCTCTTGGACAACTCCTTGCTCGGGAATGAGCACGTACTCTCCGTCAGCGAGGTTGCAATTAGGGATGAAAGTGGTAATCCGAACTGTTAGAACAAATTTAATATTTTAAAATAGATATGTATAAAATTTGATGTTGATCTTTTCTTATGTTATCAAGCACATTAGTAAAAATATGAATAAAATATTACATAAATTGTTTTATGTATTATTTGCTCCCTACAACACAAAAAGTTGAAAAAATTACCGAATTTATTTCCGAATCCATACCGAAGTTTATATCTATTATTTGAGAAAATATAGGATGAATTTGAGGTTTACCTTTTATGAATCTTAACAAGCTGGATGTTAAAAACAAGAATACAAATTTGTATTGTATATTTTATATCACAATCAAAGAAAAACAACTAAAATACTGAGTACCGAATAAATACCGTTTCCGACCGTTTTCATCCCTAGTTGCAATCTAATGAATGCCATGAGTAAGATACATGTATGCCATGATATGTAGTTTAGTAATGATAATGTATGGTGAAATGATTAAGTAAATAAGGTAAAGCTTAATCTTACTACTGCAAATTCTAGAGGTATACTTAGCCATTTAAAGTCAAGTATGGTCAAGTTTAAGTGGTCAATTTTTTTTGGTGTCCCACTGATTTTCTTTAGTGTCTTAGTGAAAGGTTTTATCAAGATTCTTGCTGAAATCGTTATGGGTGAGGTATATTACCTTTGTTAATTTTATCTTTCCCCTTTTTTCCATTTATGCTTTTTAAAGTAGGCTTGAACTACAATATAGCTTTAAAAATTTCCAAAACTTCTATAAAAATTACAGTGGCTTCTCACTGGTGTATAAATTTCAGTTTCAAAAATTGAGGCTTAAAATGATAAGGGTTCTCCTTGTACAAAAATATTAAAATTAGGGCAGAGGAGGTGCTTTGAACTACAACTCCTTTTTAACAGTCAATTTTTCTCTAAGGTTTATTTTTGCTGGCAATTAGGTGCAATAACAAGACTTTGTACCAAATTCTAGCCAATGATACCTATTGGTCATTTTATTGTGATTTTTTAAAGTTTTAGGGCTTAATGGTGCTTTCTACTACTACTATAATTGAAAAATATCAAACAACAGATTTCCTAATTTTTCTATCTTCTTCTTTGCGCAAGAGCAATTATTCTAGAAGTTGGCAAATTTTGCTCAAAGGGAAAGGGTGGTAGAATTTCTTGGAATATATGGCCTTTTTCATGGGGTAGCGAGTAATGTGTGTTACATCACATTTTTTATTTTAGTTTCATATTTTTCTCTGGTGGCTTACATCATAAGTAATTGGGTAAAAATTTGCTTGCTCACTGTTTCATATTTTTAGCCTTTCTTTTGATTTAATTGAAGTATTGGCTAAATCCAAGTTATATTTGTTTAATTCACTTACTGTTATGGTGTGGGGTGTTTACCATTTTTGTAGTGGTATACTAGTAGTTAGAGGTCTACTAGATTTTCCTTGCCATTATTGTATTTGTCCTTATATTTTTAATCCTGGCTTTTCTTGATTTCTTAGTGCCCATTAAAATTTATAACCTTAGATTAGCGCTAAACTAGGGTTCCATATATTTTTCCTATGTTCTTTATCACTTAGGTATACTAGGAAAAATGTGGTCATCCTCTGGTTATCACTTTCTACTACCCTTCTTATTTTTTAAGGTTTGGGCAGAACAAACTTTTAATGGACATTCCTGGTTTATTCTTGTATATTGGGGTGCTCAGTATTTTTAAACAATGTATATGTTAGGTAAGTGTTGGGGACTTGTTCTCAAATGCTATGAGTTAAGAACAAGGCAACATAAAAGGGTTAATGGCTAGTACCCTTCGTCCTTCGAAGCATTATATACCTTAGGATATAATGATCTTCAGACGAAGGGCATGAAGGACGTACCTTCGGTATTTCAATACATATTAATGAAGGAAGAAGCATATGAAACATGAAAAATAACATAAATAATCATATGGCGTCATTGATATCTTTAAATTATATTATCATGAACAAACGTGAACAATATTGAACTACATTTATACCTTCGACTTGACAGAAGGCAAAAGTCCAAGCGTGACGCGCGAGCAAATACCAGTCAGCGTGAACAGTACGGGGGTACTGTTCATCTATTTATAGGCATAGGGCGGCAAGGGCGCAGCCTGTGAGATATTACATTCATGTCCTTTACAAAAGATTACAATTATGACACAGGCTCTCATGGACTAATTGGTCATTTCATCATTAAGTCGGTGTGATCCTTCATCTTGAGACATGTCACTGTGCTGAAGCTTCATGGATGGTAGCTTCGGCGCTGCTTTTGAGAGTATCTGCCGAAGGTGTTTCTTCTTACAGGATCTTCGGCGACGAAGCATACCCCCAACAGTAGCCCCTTCGCGGTGCTAGATCGTTTTTCGTAACAAGCTTGATCCATGAAAAAGTATCCTAGGCTTCGGAAAGCCGAAGGTCCGAAAAACACCTTCCCTGAGCTCGTTGCTGAGAAACGATTAAAATATTCCAAGCGCGAAATGGTCCCACCATGCGGCGGGCACGCGCATCCTGGCAATTCACCTTCTCAAGTTCTGCGGCCCACCATTCAGTGGGTGCGGGCGACTGTTCATCCGGTGCGGAATACTTGACGATTCACCTTCCCACCTGTGGCACTATATAAACAGACGGGTAGGTGTGAAGTTACCACAGCATTCATTGCTATTGCACTGTTTTGTTGCCAAAAATTTGACCATAGCCGAAGCTTGTTCATTGCACTCAACCGAAGCACCGCTTTTGCTTTTGCTTCGTCACAAAAGCGAGCTTCGGCAAAATCAAAAAAAAGTTAACGACTTCATCAAAAATTGTAAGAAATTCATCACCAAATGGCAAGGGTGCTCTCCACTGCCAGGGTTACACATGACGGGGAAGAAGCCGAAGCCGCTGAAACTGCTCCAATTTCCGAAGTAATGAGACGATCAGGGCTGGTTGTGCCGGAGGATGTTTCTGACGAAGGTGCACTTGCTGCCGAAGCTGAGCAGGTTGATGTTGAAGAAGGTGAAACTGAAGAAGATTATAGTGCCCTGCCATCTAAACCCAGCCACCTAGAGTTTGGAAAGTCTACTGTTACCGAGGACGATATGCCAAAGTTGTTAAAGCTAGGCTATTTCAGCGAAGCCAAGAAGAAGCTGATTCATTTTGGTGGAGAGGAGATCACCCCGAAGCCAGAAAAGGATGAGGTGGTAGTTTTTAAAAGCTTCTTTAAAGCAGGATTGAGATTTCCTTTGCATGAAATGATTGCGGATGTTTTGGAGAGCTTTGGGATTTATCTTCATCAGCTGGCTCCTAACACCATCGTTAGGCTTAGCGTCTATATTTGGGCTCTCCGAAGCCAGGGGGTAGAACCGCTTGCCGAAGGCTTCTGCCGGGTACATGAGCTTCACTATCAGACAAAAGCTAGAGAAGATGGGCTGCACGAGAACTTCGGCTGCTACAATTTTACTTATCGCAAAGATGCAAAGTCTCCAGTTATTAGCTACCGTACCAAATGGTCAACCGGCTGGAAGGCTGAGTGGTTTTATGTTAAGGTTGATGAGAAAAAGGAGAAGCTGGTTCAGAGCCCATTGGACTTAATCTTCGGAGAAACTAGGCCCCAGTGTGACATGACACCGGGGGGACCATGCCAAATTGCTTTAGGCGAATTTCGAGTTGTTTCGGAGCATATTGGTACTAGGGATTTGGTGCAAGAATTCTTAGCTTATAGAGTATTCCCAACTTTGAAAGAATGGGACATGCCGAAGCTCAAAGGGGAAAAGAAAAAGAAGGAACTTGTTCGACTGCCCTATCATTTCAAGTTCAAGAAACACTTCAAAGAACCCTGCCAAGAATGGTTGGACACAATTGAAGTCATGTGCAACGAGATTTTGGGCAATTACACGAGAAAAGAAGATTAGTTGATGACTACAGCCTTCGGCACCCGACCGAAGCGAAGATTAAATCGGGTAATGGATGCCCTGAATTTTGAATATCCAGACTATGAGCGATTGAGCAAGGGCGTCGAAGGGCAAAAAAGAAAAAGAGTTGTCAGTGTTGTGGGCAGACAGGCCGCTAGAATGGTAAAAGAAGATGAAGAAAACCTAAAGAAGAGAAAATCTAGCCCTGAGCCAAAGGCAATCGCTCCGAAGAAAAGGAAAGCTATGGCCCCGAAGCAGAAGGCAGCTGATAAGGAAGAAGAGACTGCTTCAACACCTTCTGCTGTCGACGTGGAAGAAATTCTAAAGGTAATGACTGAATCCTTGCCCATCAAGCTAAGTCCACTGGGGCCGCATCTGACGAAGCTTTTACAGAAGAAGGAGGAGCCCTCGGCAACGAAGAAGTCTGCTGGGCCGAAAAAACGAAGAAATATTACTGTGACAGAGGCCATTGAAGAAACACCACCACAAGCTTCGACGCCAAAAGCACCAGCTGTTGAGAGTGCTGTAGATACCGAAGCTACACCTGCTGAAGCTGCACCTGCTGAAGATGCAAACTTAAAAGTACACTTTCTGATATTGATAAATTACTTCTGGACATGGCCACAGAAGAAGCTGCTATAGCCGCCGAAGAAACCATGGCCACAGTGCCTAGGAAAGATAAAGAAATAGCTGAAGATACTTGAGAAGGAGAAAATTTCAACTTTCAAAACTTGATTGGACAAGAATTGACAAAGGCTGAGAAAGAAGAATTGAGAGACTATGCCATTTCCTGCAGGTATCAGCCAGGAGCGCTACTCTTCGGCGGCATTGACGACGAAAGCCTAGGTTGCCTCCGAGACCGAACCGGAGTAAAAGTTATCGGTACTCTATCGAAGAGTATTGGTTTCCCGAAGCTAGAGGCCGATATTAGCCGCTACCAACGACAGCATATCGTCGGTAGTTTGTTCTATTCCAATTTCAAGGTAAAAATTTTTCTTCGGCTTTCTATTGTTTTTAACAACGAAGGTGTTTTCTAACGAAGGTTACTTCTGTACAGAGTATGTTATTAAGCAAAGCTTTGAGGATGCAACAGGACCTTGAAGATAAAAAGCATGAAGTTATAATTGAAGGGTTAGAAAGCAAAATAAAAGATCAAACAGCTGCACTTGAAAATAAAGATTTTGAACTTCAGACAATGGAAGGTTTACTGGCAGAAGCTGAAGCAAAAATTGCAAAGTTGGATAAAGAGCTTCTCTCAAAATCAGAGAGTTTCGAACAAGAAAAACAGAAATTTGATACAAAGTTTGCGGCTGAGGTTGAAAAAAGTTCAAATTTGCAAAAATCATTGAAAGAGCTTCAAGATAAATGTCTAGAGTTCAGCAACCGATGCGTGCAGCGGCTAAGGCAGATCTTCAACTCAGTTGGAGCCAGCTCTGAGAAATTTAGTCCTTCGGTTGAAGACCTGCCAGAAACCTTCGAACACATTGAGGGCGAAGTTGATGCTCTTGATGAGGTTATAGCAGGACACGGTGATTTCTATGCCCTGCTAGCTTCTCGGGGCACAACTGTTGCCTTCATGAAGTCTGGTTGCACGCATAGAAAAATTGTTAATAGACCAAACTTCAGCTTATCACTAGCAGATCTGATTGATATCCCCAGTCTAGCTCGAAGCATAGGAAACAGATTCATAAAGCAAATATGGACGAAGGGTGGGCGAATCCTAGCTGGTGACGAAGCCCGGAGTCATCTCAAGCCGGTAACAAAATCATACCTTATGCTTACCTTTTCCTTGAAACTTGAATTTTCCTTATAATACTTTGATATGTACAGGATGACGAAGCCGAAGAACACAGAGCCGAAGCTTAGCTAGCAATCCGAAGCTCAGCAGATGAAGACGAAGCTAGAGTACCTAGTTGTGGAAAAAATTCTAAGGAAACTTTTGTATTAACCCTTGTAAAGAATATTGTAACTTAAGAATCAGATTGTACTCTGTAAATTTGTCCATACCTTGTAATATATTTTTACCTTTCCATCGATGTATGAAATGCTTTGATGTGGTCGAAACCTGTATTTTTGAGCCAAAGGCGAAAAACATCTTCCCTTCTTTTCGTACACAACAAAGCACGAATCTGCTTCTTGAAGCTGTATGCTTAGACCCGAAGGAACTGTTTGTATCTGTATGATATGATGATGATGATCCTATGTATGTCTAAATGAATGTTTATGAATGCAATGTATGATGTAATGTTTCGTGCAAATGAATGTCCAAACACACACATCCGAAGCTTCATCCACAACCTTCATGCCCTTAGGAATAATTGAAATCTCTTTGCCGTTTATTTTTCGGCTGCACCGCTTATTTTTCAGTGTAAGTTCTGCATCCCCTTAGGAACGTCTTTTGAAATTCTTCGCCTTCTATTTCGGTGGTATTCGTGTTGACTTTTCGCGTTTCGCCTTATATTTCTGCGGTATTCTCGTTGACTTTTCGTGCTTCACCTTATATTTCAGCGGTATTTGGCTCTGCATTCCCTTAGGAATGACTTTTGAGCAGAAAACTTACGCTGCGCTCCCTTAGGAACGGCTTTTTGTAGCTTCGTCATGCTCTGCATCCCCTTAGGGACGACTTTCGAGCTTCTCTCTGTTTTTCTTTTTCTCTGCACTCGAAGGTGCATGCTCAGATTTTACATTTACATATTAGGGGGATTTTGCTCTCATGGAGCTAAATACGAAAAGAAAGATTACAAATTATGGCCCCATTAAAAACCTTTCTCCCCCTTTGGAAAGGAAAAGGGTACCATAGGAAAAATGAAAAAGATTACATCAAGTTACACGTAGTATCGCCGAAGCTCACCCGCATTCCAAGATCTAGGAATGTCGTTGCCGTCCATATCCTTCAATCTGTAAGAACCGGGTCTTGACGAAGATACCACGAGAAAGGGTCCTTCCCATTTCAGCTGTAACTTGCCTACTGTGTTTGGATTGGCCACTCTCTGAAGCACCAGATGACCTGGCTTAATGTTTTTTAGCCGAACCTTTCTGTCACGCCATTTTATTGTTTCGGCTTGGTATTTATTGATATTCTCCACAGCCTGAAGCCTAGTCCCTTCTATAGCATCTTTTGCCACAGAATAATCAGCTTCCTCCTCTGCCGAAGCTGCTGTTCTAATTGACCCTGCCTTAGCTTCTTCTGGAGTTATTGCTTCATCACCAAACAATAACTTAAATGGTGTAATACCTGTTGACCTTGATATTGTTGTGTTGTGGCTCCACACCACTTTAATCAACCCATCTGCCCATTTTCCTTTGGGCTGATTGAAGATTAACTTCATTATTCCTGTCATTATGATACCATTTGCCCTTTCGACAAGTCCATTTGACTCTGGATGTCTGACTAATGCAAAATGGATCTTCGTGCCAATCCGATCATAGAATTCCTTGAAAGCTTCGGCATCAAACTATGTGCCATTGTCTACAGTGATAGCTTTCGGTACACCGAAACGACAAACAATGTTTTGCCAGAAAAACTTCTGGACTATGACCGAAGTTATTGTGGCCAAAGGCTTCGCCTCAATCCATTTGGAAAAATATTCTACCGCCACCACAACATATTTTAAATTGCCTTGTGCTGGTGGAAGTGGGCCTAGCAAATCAAGGCCCCATCTTTGCAACGGCCAAGTGGGCTGTATTAATTGAGTTAGAGACGAAGGCTGCTTCTGGTTTCTTGCACATTTTTGACAGCCTTCACACTTTTGGACTAGCTCTGCTGCATCCGAAGCTGCCTTCGGCCAATAAAATCCCTGTCGAAAAACTTTTCCCAGCAAAGGCCTAGACCCAATGTGAGATCCACACAAACCTGCATGTATCTCCTTCATCAGCTCTATACCTTCGGCTCTGGATAAACACTTAAGAAGTGGAGAGCAGACTACATGCTTGTATAACTCCCCTTCTATTATTACATATGGTCTTGTTCTTGCCTCCATTCTCTTATTATAAGCTTCGTCATCTGAAAGGCAATTACCTTGGAGGAAAGATATAATCTCAGTCCTCCAATCTTCACTATGAACAGGAGATAGAGTGAGCTCTGCTCTTTCGAGAAGTACCCCCGAAGGTGCTCTTATTGTTTCAAAAAGCACTTCCGAAGGTAGAGGCAGCCCCTGTGCCGCTGACTTGGCTAGCAGATCAGCGTGCTCATTTTCTCCTCGCGGAATATTCTTAACAGAAAACCCTTTGAATGAAGCCTCAAGCCTTCAAACTGTATCCAGGTATTTTTCAAGCTTCGGATCTCTTGCTTTGCAACTCTTGTCGACATGTCCAGAAATAACTTGGGAATCAGTTTTAAGGACCGCCCTTCTTATCCCATTGCTTTTAACTTCCGAAGCCCCAAAAGCAAAGCTTCGTATTCAGCAATATTATTTGTGCAGCTGAAGTCAAGCTTTATTGCATAGCATGTTCTGACTTTGGAAGGTGCAACTAAGACAGCAGCTGCACCTGCCCCAAAGGTTCCCCAAGAACCGTCACAGAACACCGTCCAAGCTCCGGCATCTTTATTTGCTTCTTCTTCCTGAGCCCCTGGCGTCCAGTCAGCGATGAAGTCTGCTAGCGCTTAGGACTGAATCGAGGATCTATGCACATAATCAATGCTGAATTCGTTGAGTTCCACAGCCCACTTTCCAATCCTTTCAGTAGCTTCTCTGTTCCTCATGATGTCCTTTAGAGGCTGTGACGAAGGAACAATTATATGGAATGCTTGAAAATAATGTCGAAGCTTCCTGGAGGCCATTAAGACAGCATACAACACATTCTCCAATTCTGTATAATTTTTCTTTAATAAGCTTAGAACTTCGGAGACAAAGTATACTGGGGCTTGCTTTTTGATTTGTCCATCAAATTTTTCCTGCACAAGCGCGCACTTACTGCAGAGTGCGAAGCTGCCACATACAATAGTAACGGAGCCCCTCGCGCAGGTGGAGTTAATGTTGTGATATCAATCAAGTATTGCTTCAGCTCTTCAAAGGCTTTCTGTTAAGCTAGGCCCCACTGAAAGACTTCGGTTGACTTTAGTATTTCAAAGAATGGCAAGTTTTTTTCTGCTGATCTAGATATAAATCTATTCAATGAAGCCAATCTTCCTGCCAACCGTTGGGCCCCTTTCTTTGTGCTCGGTGGTTCCATTTGAAGGATAGCTTCGATCTTGCTTGGGTTAGCTTCAATCCCCTTCGTAGAAACCAAACATCCAAGGAACTTGCCCTTCTTCACTCCAAAGACACACTTTTCAGGATTTAATTTCAGGCCAGCTTGTCTGAAATTAGCAAATATTTCTTGCAGATCAGTGATATGATTTTCTTACTTCGTGCTTTTTACTATGATATCATCAACATATGTTAGCACATTTCTGCCTATCTGGGAATGAAGGACCTTGGCCGTCATCCTGGTGAAACTGCCTCCAGCATTTTTGAGCCCCTCAGGCATCCGAAGATAGCAATAGGTTCCACTGGGAGTTATGAAGCTAGTCTTCGTCTCATCCTCCTTCTTCATCCATATTTGATGATATCCTGAGTAGCAATCCAGAAGACTCATAAGTTCTAATGAAGCTGCTGCATCCACAAGAGAGTCTATCCTTGGTAATGGGAATTCATCCTTCGGACAGGCCTTGTTGAGATCCGTGAAATCAATACACATTCTCCATTTGCCATTGGCCTTCTTCACCATAACAGTATTGGCTAGCCACTCTGGGTATTTTACTTCTCTGATGACACCAGCACTGAGAAGTCTTTTTACTTCATTCTGAGCACCTTCGGCTTTATCATCAGACATTTTCTGAAGCCTTTGCTTTCTGGGCCTGAAGGATGGATCGACATTGAGTGAATGTTCAATGACATCCCTGTTGACACCACAGAGATTGTTGGCTGACCATGCAAAAACATCTTTGTTGTTGAATAAAAACCTTATCAAAGTTTTTTTCCTGCTCTTCAGATAATTGAGACCCCAGCAGTAACTTCTGCTCTGCTATGTCTTCACACAGAAGCATGGGCTTTGGCTGATCAGCCGAAGCGACCTTCTCTCTTCTGTACTTGTACTGCTCACAAGCTTTAGCTCCATCTATATTGTGGATGGCTTTTGAGTCTGTCCAATTTCCCTCAGCCTTTCTGGTAGCTTCCTGACTTCCATGAATAGCAATAGGCCCTTGCTCCGATGGTATCTTCATGCATAGATAAGTTGGATGAAGAATTGCTTCAAAAGCATTAAGTGTCCCTTGACCAATGATTGCATTGTAGGGATATTCCATGTCAACAATATCAAACACAACCTGCTCAGTCCTTGTATTGTGGACAAATCTGAAGGTCACTGGCATTGTGATCTTCCCAAGTGCTACAATCTGCCTTCCTCAGAAGCCACAAAGGGGGTGTGTAGCATCATGAATCTTGTCCTTTGGCTCTTGCATCTGTCTGAAGGCCTTAGCAAATATGATGTCAGCTACACTGCCTGTATCAACCAAAACATTGTGGACCAGAAATCCCTTGATGACACAAGATATGACCATATCATCATTATGAGGATAATCCTTGAGCTGAAGGTCCTCCTGGGAGAAGGTGGTTGGGATGTGGGACCATTTTGTCTTGATGAAGGGTCCCTGCACCCCAACATGCTGTACTCTTCTCTGAGCCTCCTTCTGCTTCTTGTTAGCTGGCTCTGAGCATGAACTGCCTATTATTGGGAGCACCAGCTTTGTAGCCGAAGAAGCTTCAGCTTGCTTGTTGGACGAAGCCATCAGCTCAATCAGTGGAAGTGAGTTCACCGGAGGTGGGTGCCAATGTTGGGGACTTGTTCTCAAATGCTATGAGTTAAGAACAAGACAACATAAAAGGGTTAATGGCTAGTACCCTTCGTCCTTCAAAGCATTATATACCTTA
Organism: Zea luxurians; assembly: GCA_029449295.1. Lineage (NCBI taxonomy): Eukaryota > Viridiplantae > Streptophyta > Magnoliopsida > Poales > Poaceae > Zea > Zea luxurians. Next base: position 103,187,793 of record JAOPSE010000001.1, on the reverse strand, counting down.
GGATATAATGATCTTTAGACGAAGGGCATGAAGGACATACCTTCGATATTTCAATACATATTAATGAAGGAAGAAGCATATGAAACATGAAAAATAACATAAATAATCATATGGCATCATTGATATCTTTAAATTATATTATCATGAACAAACGTGAACAATATTGAATTATATTTATACCTTCGGCTTGACAGAAGGCAAAAGTCCGAGCATGACGCGCGAGCAAATACCAGTCAGCGTGAACAGTACGGGGGTACTGTTCATCTATTTATAGGCACAGGGCGCAGCCTGTGAGATATTACATTCATGTTGAAAGGGAATTAGGCTTCCACCTCTTTCCTAATTGATTTTGGTGGTTGAATTGTCCAACACAAATAATTGGACTAACTAGTTTGCTCTAGTCTATAAGTTCTACAGGTGCCAAAGGTTCACAATAGGCCAATAAAAAGACCAAGAAAAGGGTTCAAGCAAGAGAGCAAGGGACAACCAAAGTGTGCCCTGGTCTGCCACACTGGACTGTCCGGTGTGCCACCGTACAGTGTCCTGTACACCACCGGACAATGTCCGGTGCACCAGGAAACTCGACGACCAACTCTTCACCTTCGGGAATTTTCAGAGGAGCTCCGCTATAATTCACCGGACTGTCCGGTGCACCACCGGACATTGTCCGGTGCTCCAGGGGACTTCGGGAATCCGCTCCGCTATAATTCACTCCGCTCCGCTGCTCCAGGGGACTTCGGGAAACTTCTCCAGGGGCTAGCTTCGGGAATCCGCTCCGCTATAATTCACCGGACTGTCTGGTGAGTCACCGGACAGTGTCCGGTGCGCACCGGACTGTCCGGTGTAACAGCGGGGCAACGGCTAGTTCGAGCGCAACGGTCGTCTGCAACGCATTAAATGCGCGCTAGCGCGCGCAGAGGAGCAGTGCACGCGCGGGTGGCACACTGGACAGCCAGGCGGGCCCACAAGACAGAGCTCCAACGGTCGGAACCCTTCGGCCAGGTGACGTGGCTGGCGCACCGGACAGTGTCCGGTGGCGCACCGGACTGTCCGGTGCGCCATGCGACAGAAGCCTCCACCAACGGTCAAGTTTGGTGGTTGGGGCTATAAATACCCCAACCACCCCCACATTCAAGTCATCCAAGCATTCACCTTCCAACTACTTACAAGAGCTCTAGCATTCAATTCTAGACATACCAAAGAGATCAAATCCTCTCCCAATTCCACTCAAAGCTTTAGCGATTAGAGAGAGTGATTGTTGTGTTCATTTGAGCTCTTGCGCTTAGATTGCTTCTTTTTCTCATTCTTTCTTGCGATCATCTCAATTGTAATCAAGGCAAGAGACACCAATTGTGTGGTGGTCCTTGCGGGAAAGTTTGGTTCCCGGTTGATTGAGAAGAGAAGCTCACTCGGTCCGAGGGACCGTTTGAGAGAGGGAAAGGGTTGAAAGAGACCCGATCTTTGTGACCACCTCAACGGGGAGTAGGTTTGAGAGAACCGAACCTTGGTAAAACAAATCCTTGTGTCTCACTCTTTTATTCGCTTGCGATTTGTTTTTACGCCCTCTCTCGGACTCGCATTATATTTCTAACGCTAACCCGGCTTGTAGTTGTGATTAACTTTGTAAATTTCAGTTTCACCCTATTCACCCCCCTTTAGGTGACTTTCAATTGGTATCAGAGCCCGGTGCTTCATTAGAGCCTAACCGCTCGAAGTGATGTCGTGAGATCATGCCAAGAGGGAAATGGAGACCGGCGACAAGCCCACTACAAGCCACGGGAAGGCTTCATCGGAAGAGTCCCGCAACAAAGGGAAGGGGAAGGAGAAGAAACCCTCTTCCCACAAGTCGCATCGAAGTGGTGACATAAAGAAGAAGATGAGGAAGGTGGTCTACTACGAGACCGACACTTCATCACCATCGACCTCCGGCTCCGACGCGCCGTCCGTTACTTCTAAGCGCCATGAGCGCAAGAAGTATAGTAAGATTCCCCTACGCTACCCACGTATTTCAAAGCATACTCCTTTACTCTCCGTTCCATTAGGCAAACCACCGGTTTTTGACGGTGAAGATTATAACATTTGGAGTGATAAAATGAGGCATCATCTAACCTCACTCCACACAAGCCTTTGGGATGTTGTTGAGTTTGGTGTATAGGTACCATCCGTAGGGGATGAAGACTACGACTCGGACGAAGTGGCCCAAATCCACCACTTTAACTCCCAAGCCACCACTATACTCCTCGCCTCTCTAAGTCGTGAGGAGTATAACAAGGTGCAAGGGTTAAAATGTGTGAAGGAAATTTAGGACGTACTCAAGACCGCGCACGAAGGAAACGAGGTGACAAAGATCACCAAGCGGGAGACGATCGAGGGGGAGCTCGGTCGCTTCATGCTTCACCAAGGGGAGGATCCACAAGCTATATACAACCGCTTGAAGACCTTGGTGAACCAAGTGCGCAACCTCGGGAGCAAAAAATGGGATGACCATGAGATGGTCAAGGTTATTCTTAGATCCCTCATTTTTCTTAACCCTACGCAAGTTCAATTAATTCGAGGTGATCCTAGATACAAGCTAATGTCTCCCAAGGAGGTTATAGGAAAATTTGTGAGCTCTGAGCTAATGATTAAAGGCTAAAAGAAAATCATCGAGCAAGGCACCTCCCCAACGCCCGAAGCACAACCGGTGGCATTCAAGGCGACGGAGGAAAAGAAGGAGGAGTCTACATCGAGTAGACAACCCATCGACGCCTCCAAGCTCGACAACAAGGAAATGGCGCTCATCATCAAAAGTTTCCGCCAAATCCTCAAGCAAAGGAGAGGGAAGGATTACAAGCCCCGCTCCAAGAAGGTTTGCTACAAGTGTGGTAAGCCCGGTCACTTTATTGCCAAATGTCCTATTTCTAGTGACAGTGATAGGGGCGACGACAAGAAGGGGAGAAGAAAGGAAAAGAAGAGGTACCACAAGAAGAAGGGCGGCGATGCCCATGTGTGCCGCGAGTGGGACTCCGATGAGAGCTCCACCGACTCCTCCTCCAACGAGGACGCCGCCAACATCGCCGTCACCAAGGGACTTCTCTTCCCCAACGTCGGCCACAAGTGCCTCATGGCAAAGGACGGCAAAAAGAAGAAGGTTAAATCCAAATCCTCCACTAAATTGAGTCCTCTAGTGATGATAATGCTAGTGATGAGGAGGATAATTTGCGTACCCTTTTTGCCAACCTAAACATGCAACAAAAAGAAAAATTAAATGAATTAATTAGTGCTATCCATGAAAAGGATGACCTCTTGGACTCCTAAGAGGACTTCCTAATCAAGGAAAACAAAAAGCATGTTAAGGTTAAAAATGCTTACGCTCTAGAAGTTGAAAAATGTGAAAAATTGTCTAGTGAGCTAAGCACTTGCCATGATACTATTGCCAACCTTAGAAATGAAAATGCTAAACTTATTGCTAAGGTTGATTCTAATGTTTGTAATGTTTCAATTCCCAATCTTAGAGATGATAATGTTGATTTACTTGCTAAGATTGAAGAATTGAATGATTCTCTTGCTAGCCTTAGGATTGAAAATGAAAAATTGCTTGCTAAGGCTAAAGAATTAGATGTTTGCAATGCTTCCATTTCCGATCTTAGAGATAACAATGACATTTTGCGTGCTAAGATTGTTGAACTTAATTCTTGCAAACCCTCTACATCTACCGTTGAGCATGTGTCTATTTGTGCTAGATGTAGAGATGTTGATATTGATGCTATTCATGATCATGTGGCTTTAATTAAACAACAAAATGATCATATAGCAAAATTAGATGCTAAAATTGCCGAGCATGAACTTGAAAATGAAAATTTTAAATTTGCTCGTAGTATGCTTTATAGTGGGAGACGCCCTGGCATCAAGGATGGCATTGGCTTCCAAAAGGGAGACAATGTCAAACTTAATACCCCTCCTAAGAAATTGTATAACTTTGTTAAGGGCAAGGCTCCCATGCCTCAGGATAACGAGGGTTACATTTTATACCCCTCCGGTTATCCCGAGAGCAAGATTAGGAGAATTCACTCTAGGAAGTCTCACTCTGGCCCTAATCATGCTTTTATGTATAAGGGTGAGACATCTAGCTCTAGGCAACCAACCCGTGCTAAGTTGCCTAAGAAGAAAACTCCTAATGCATCAAATGGTCATGACATTTCATTAAAACTTTTGATGCATCTTATGTTTTGACTAACAAATCCGGCAAGGTAGTTGCCAAGTTTGTTGGGGGCAAACACAAGGGCTCCAAGACTTGTGTTTGGGTACCCAAAGTTCTTGTTTCTAATGCTAAAGGACCCAAAACCGTTTGGGTACCTAAAGTCAAGAACTAAAATTGTTTTGTAGGTTTATGCATCCGGGGGCACAAGTTGGATCATCGATAGCGGGTGCACAAAACACATGACAGGGGAGAAGAAGATGTTCTCCTCCTACGAGAAAAGCCAAGATCCACAACGAGCTATCACATTCGGGGATGGAAATCAAGGTTTGGTCAAAAGCTTGGGTAAAATTGCTATATCTCCTGACCATTCTATTTCTAATGTTTTTCTTGTTGATTCACTAGATTATAATTTGCTTTCTGTTTCTCAATTATGTCAAATGGGCTACAACTGTCTATTTACTGATGTAGGTGTCACTGTCTTTAGAAGAAGTGATGATTCAATAGCATTTAAGGGAGTGTTAGAGGGTCAGCTATACTTAGTTGATTTCAATAGAGCTGAACTCGACACTTGCTTAATTGCTAAGACTAACATGGGTTGGCTCTGGCACCGCCGACTAGCCCATGTTGGAATGAAGAATCTTCATAAGCTTCTAAAGGGAGAGCACATTTTAGGATTAACAAATGTTCATTTTGAGAAAGACAGGATTTGTAGCGCATGCCAAGCAGGGAAGCAAGTTGGTGTTCATCATCCGCATAAGAACATCATGACGACTGACAGGCCACTGGAGCTCCTACACATGGATCTATTCGGCCCGATTGCTTACATAAGCATCGGCGGGAGTAAGTACTGTCTAGTTATTGTGGATGATTATTCTCGCTTCACTTGGGTATTCTTTTTGCAGGAAAAATCTCAAACCCAAGAGACCTTAAAGGGATTCTTGAGACGGGCTCAAAATGAGTTCGGCTTAACGATCAAGAAAAATAGAAGCGACAACGGGACGGAGTTCAAGAACTCTCAAATTGAAGGCTTCCTTGAGGAGGAAGGCATCAAGCATGAGTTCTCTTCTCCCTACACCCCACAACAAAATGGTGTAGTGGAGAGGAAGAATAGAACTCTATTGGACATGGCAAGAACCATGCTTGATGAGTACAAGACTTCGGATCGGTTTTGGGCCGAGGCGGTCAACACCGCTTGCTACGCCATCAACCGGTTATATCTACACCGAGTCCTCAAGAAGACATCATACGAACTCCTAACCGGTAAAAAGCCCAATATTTCATATTTTAGAGTCTTTGGTAGCAAATGCTTTATTTTTGTCAAAAGAGGTAGAAAATCTAAATTTGCTCCTAAGACTGTAGAAGGCTTTTTACTAGTATATGATTCAAACACAAGGGCACATAGAGTCTTTAACAAGTCTTCTGGACAAGTTGAAGTTTCTTGTGACGTTGTGTTTGATGAGACTAACTTCTCTCAAGTAGAGCAAGTTGATCTTGATGAGATAGGTGAAGAAGAGGCTCCGTGCATCGCGCTAAGGAACATGTCCATTGGGGATGTGTGTCCTAAGGAATCCGAAGAGCCTCCAAATGAACAAGATCAACCATCCTCCTCCATGCGAGCATCTCCACCAACCCAAGATGAGAATGAGGCTCAAGATGATGAAGAGGAAGATCAAGAACATGAGCCACCTCAAGAAGACGGCAATGATCAAGGGGGAGATGCAAATGATCAAGACAAGGAGGATGAGAAAGTTGCAAGACCGCCACACCCAAGAGTCCACCAAGCAATTCAACGAGATCACCCCGTCGACACCATCCTCGGCGACATTCATAAGGGGGTAACCACTAGATCTCGTGTTGCACATTTTTGTGAGCATTACTCTTCTGTTTCCTCTATTGAGCCACACAGGGTAGAGGAAGCACTTCAAGATTCGGATTGGGTGGTGGCAATGCAAGAGGAGCTCAACAACTTCACTAGGAACGAGGTATGGCATTTAGTTCCATGACCTAATCAAAATGTTGTAGGAACCAAATGGGTCTTCCGCAACAAGCAAGATGAGCATTGTGTGGTGACAAGGAACAAAGCTCGACTTGTGGCCAAGGGATACTCTCAAGTCAAAGGTTTGGATTTTGGTGAAACCTATGCACCCGTAGCTAGGCTTGAGTCAATTCGTATATTATTAGCCTATGCTACTTAGCATGGCTTCAAGCTTTATCAAATGGACGTGAAGAGTGCCTTCCTCAATGGACCAATCAAGGAAGAGGTCTATGTTGAGCAACCTCCCGGCTTTGAAGACAGTGAGTACCCTAACCATGTCTATAGGCTCTCTAAGGCGCTTTATAGGCTCAAGCATGCCCCAAGAGCATGGTATGAATGCCTAAGAGATTTCCTTATTGCTCATGGCTTCAAAGTCGGAAAGGCCGATCCTACTCTATTCACTAAAACTCTTAACAATGATTTGTTTGTATGCCAAATTTATGTTGATGATATTATATTTGGGTCTACTAACGAATCTACATGTGAGGAATTTAGTAGGATCATGACACAGAAATTCGAGATGTCAATGATGGGGGAGTTGAAGTATTTCTTGGGATTTCAAGTAAAACAACTCCAAGAGGGCACCTTCATTAGTCAAACGAAGTATACTCAAGACATTCTAAACAAGTTTGGAATGAAGGATGCTAAGCCCATCAAGACACCCATGGGAACCAATGGGCATCTCGACCTCGACACGGAAGGTAAATCCGTCGATCAAAAGGTATACTGGTCGATGATAGGTTCATTACTCTATTTATGTGCATCTCGACCGGACATTATGCTTTCTGTATGCATATGTGCAAGATTCCAAGCCGACCCTAAGGAATCTCACCTTACGGCCGTAAAACGAATCTTGAGATATTTGGCTTATACTCCTAAGTTTGGGCTTTGGTACCCTCAGGGATCCACATTTGATTTAATTGGTTATTCCGATGCCGATTGGGTAGGGTGCAAAATCAATAGAAAGAGCACATCGGGGACTTGCCAGTTCTTGGAAAGGTCCTTGGTGTCGTGGGCTTCAAAGAAGCAAAATTCTATGGCTCTTTCAACCGCCAAAGCCGAGTATATTGCCGCAGGCCATTGTTGCGCGCAATTGCTTTGGATGAGGCAAACCCTTAGGGACTATGGTTACAAATTAACCAAAGTTCCTCTTCTATGTGATAATGAGAGTGCAATCCGCATGGCGGATAATCCCGTTGAGCATAGCTGCACTAAACACATAGCCATTCGGTATCATTTTCTTAGGGATCACCAACAAAAGGGGGATATCGAGATTGCATATATTAACACTAAAGATCAATTAGCCGATATCTTTACCAAGCCATTAGATGAAGAAACTTTTACAAAACTTAGGCATGAGCTAAATATTCTTGATTCTAGAAATTTCTTTTGATGTCTTGCACACATAGCTCATAAATATACCTTTGATCATGTCTCTTTTATATATGCTATGACTAATGTGTTTTCAAGTGAATTTCAAACCAAGTCATAGGTGTATTGAAAGGGAATTGGAGTCTTCGGCGAAAACAAAGGCTTCCACTCCACTCCATCACTCATCCTTCGCCGTCACTCCGAGCAATTCTTCGTCTTTGGTATTATCTTCACTCATATGTTATTTACCAAAGGGGGAGAAAGTGGTTAAAAGGGCTTATATTTCACTCAACCATCCGTTTTTGGCGATTCATGCCAAAGGGGGAGAGTATTAAGCCCAAAGCAAAAGGACCGCACCACCACCAAATTTTTTAAACTTATGATTTTCAAAATTGGTATCTCATTGTGTTCTAAAAGGGGAGAAAGTAGCACCTTCAAAAATTGGTATCTTAAAACCCTCTTGAACCTAAGAGGAGAATTTTATTGAAGGGGAGTTTTGTTTAGTCAAAGGAAAAAGCATTTGAAACAGGGAGAGAAAATTTCAAATCTTCAAAAATGCTTCTCAAAATCTTACTCATTTACCTTTGACTATTTGCAAAAGAACTTTGAAAAGAATTTACAAAAGTATTTGCAAAAACAAAACATATGGTGCAAGCGTGGTCCAAAATGTTAAAATTATAAAGAAACAATCCATGCGTATCTTATGAGAATTTATATTGGCTCAATTCTAAGTAACCTTTGCACTTATATATTGCAAACTAGTTCGATTATGCACTTCTATACTTGCTTTGGTTTGTGTTGGCATCAATCACCAAAAAGGGGGAGATTGAAAGGGAATTATGCTTCCACCTCTTTCCTAATTGATTTTGGTAGTTGAATTACCCAACAAAAATAATTGGACTAACTAGTTTGCTCTAGTCTATAAGTTCTACAGGTGCCAAAGGTTCACAATAGGCCAATAAAAAGACCAAGAAAAGGGTTCAAGCAAGAGAGCAAGGGACAACCGAAGTGTGCCCTGGTCTGGCGCACCGGACAGTGTCCGGTGCACCAGGAAACTCGACGACCAACTCTTCACCTTCGGGAATTTTCAGAGAAGCTCCGCTATAATTCACCGGACTGTCCGGTGCACCACCGGACAGTGTCCGGTGCTCCAGGGGAGAGCAACTCTGAACTCGCCAGCTTCAGGAATCCGCTTCACCGGACAGTGTCCGGTGCGCACCGGACTGTCCGGTGTAATAGCGGGGCAACGGCTACTTTGAGCGCAATGGTCGTCTGCAACGCATTAAATGCGCGCCAGCGCGCGCAGAGGAGCAGTGCACGCGTGGGTGGCACACAGGATAGCCTACAGGGCCTGTCCGGTGCACCACCGGACAGCCAGGCGGGCCCACAAGACAGAGCTCCAACGGTCGGAACCCTTCGGCCAGGTGACGTGGCTGGCGCACCGGACAGTGTCCGGTGCGCCATGCGATAGAAGCCTCCACCAACGGTCAAGTTTGGTGGTTGGGGCTATAAATACCCCAACCACCCCCACATTCAAGTCATCCAAGCATTCACCTTCCAACTACTTATAAGAGCTCTAGCATTCAATTCTAGACACACCAAAGAGATCAAATCCTCTCCCAATTCCACTCAAAGCTTTAGCGATTAGAGAGAGTGATTGTTGTGTTCATTTGAGCTCTTGCGCTTAGATTGCTTCTTTTTCTCATTCTTTCTTGCGATCATCTCAATTGTAATCAAGGCAAGAGACACCAACTGTGTGGTGGTCCTTGCGGGGAAGTTTGGTTCCCGGTTGATTGAGAAGAGAAGCTCACTCCGTCCGAGGGACCGTTTGAGAGAGGGAAAGGGTTGAAAGAGACCCGGTCTTTGTGACCACCTCAACGGGGAGTAGGTTTGAGAGAACCGAACCTCGGTAAAACAAATCCTTGTGTCTCACTTCTTTATTCGCTTGAGATTTGTTTTTACGCCCTTTCTCTGACTCGCATTATATTTCTAACGCTAACCCGGCTTGTAGTTGTGATTAACTTTGTAAATTTCAGTTTCGCCCTATTCACCCCCCCCCCCTCTAGGCGACTTTCACATGTCCTTTACAAAAGATTACAATTATGACACATGCTCTCATGGACTAATCGGTCATTTCATCTTTAAGTCGGTGTGATCCTTCGTCTTGAGACATGTCACTGTGCCGAAGCTTCATGGATGGTAGCTTCGGCGCTGCTTTTGAGAGGATCTGCCGAAGGTGTTTCTTCTTACAGGATCTTCGGTGACGAAGCATACCCCCAACAGTAAGTATCTCTACAATTTTTCTCCAGACCAGTATAGAAGTATTCCTATTTTTCTCTGTATTAATAAAGTTTGGACAGTTTTCTTATTTAATTCAAAACTCTAAAAGTTATTATAGAAAACATGGGGTTTACTAATTTTATTTGATAGTGCATAAATCACAGAGTCTAACAAAATTTGTTTGACTAAATTTGGATAAGTATTTCTTAAGTTATGCATTTAAATAATTTACTGCAGATTTAAAGAATTGAATTTCAAATGGGAAAAGAAAATCTACTTTGCGATAGGGTCCCTGGTATTTTCTTCTTGCGTTATTTACAAATAGGTCCTCGGGTTACTATTTCACTGAGTCTCTGACAATGTAGAAAACCCCCTGGGGTAACCCTAAATCAATCTCACGGTCCTTCCCCTATTGGAACAGTACCCGCGGTGGAGGAAAGGGCGGTGGGGCTTACCGGCGGCGGGATAGCTCCGATGAGGCATCCAGGGAGGTCGGGGAGGTTATGACAGTCACGTCGAGGTACGGGTCGGCGTCGAAGGTGGTCGGAGTCGGCCGGTCCACGTGCGTAGGCAGGGGAGTTCGTCGGCGGTGAGTGCTCCGGCCTGCTCACGGCGAGATAGTTCAATTGGTTGGCTCGAGAGGCTTGACCAAGTGACGTAGAGGCGGTACACGCAATAAATTGGAAAATGACATAGAGACTTACCCGGTCCACGTTCGCCGGTGAGCGGAAGAAGTTCGGCAAGGGTGATTTGGGGTCTCCGGCGAGGTTCTGCTGGGTCTGAGGGCTTAGGGAGCTTCACGGGTCTCTAGCGAAGCTAACCGAGCTGCTATCGTGGACTGGGAATGACTAGGGTGGGCTGGCCACAGTGGCCGAAGCTCAGGTGGCTTGGCGGATGGTGGCGCTCGCTCTCTGCGGCGATCTCTAGCTTGGACGAGAGTGAGAGCGTGCGAGGGGATACGGCTAAGGTCGTGGGGGCACTTATAGATCAGAGCCACCCCTCGGCCGTGCTCACCCACGCTTTTAAGGCCACCCCCAGACGCACCTTGCCTCACTCCGCACCCACCTTCGCTGGCCAGACACCATCCTTAGCTCCGGCGAGCTCTGCTCCACCCGCCCGAGCCACCCGAGCGCCGGCCACCGCGGCCAGCCATTTCCAGAGACCCTCAGCCTCAACCGAGCCCTTGGACAGCTCCCCCGAGGAGCCATGAAACTTCTCCAAGCAAGGATCGAAGCCTTGCCTCATCGGAACAGCGAGATCATCGTCGCCGGACTTCGATCGCCCGCCACCGCGCGTAGACCGAGCTATCCGGTGAGCCATTCTTCAATTCTTCACGCCTATGCCTTCCCTAGCACCTAGTGAAGCTCACTGACCAGTTTAATTGAACTCTACTGCCTTGGATAGGACGGAACCCTCGCCGCAAACGAGCTCCCCCGCCTGCGCACGTGGACCGGCCTACTCTGACCATCCCCAAAGATGATCCGCACATCGGCGTGACCGTCACAACCTCCCCTACGCCCTCAGCCACCTCACCAGAGCAATCTCGCCGCCAGTAAGCCCCTCCGCCCTTTCCTCCACCATGGGTATTGTTTAATTGGGAGAAGGGCCTCGGGTTAGGTTTAGCAAAACCCCAGGGGGTTTTCTGAACTGTTTGTGGCACATTTGAATAGTGACCCAAGGATTAGTCTGTAAGGAAACTTAAAAACATTCGCCAGGGACCTCGATGCAAAGTTAGTTTCCATTTAACCATTTTTAATTATTCTTTTTAATGAATAGAGAACTTAGGAAATTCATAACTTGAAAAATATTTACCTAAAATTAGTCAAACCAATTTTGCTGGTGTTGGGGACTTGTTCTCAAATGCTAGGAATCAAGAACAAGGCAACACAAAGATGTTAAATATTAAATACCCTTCATCCGCTGAAGCATTATCTCCTCAAGGGTTTAATGAACTTCGGACGAAGGTCACAAACATAACATTACGAAGGTAATAAAAAATAATGTAAAACGATGTGAAATGTAGAATATTAAAGATAAATATGTTGAGGATAAATGGCACCATTCACATATTTATTATCTGAATCTGAAATGTTTGAATACAATGTTTAAGGTATGCTTATACCTTCATCTTGACAAGCAATAATTCCCGAGTGATGCTCTTGCAATTACAGGAATGCGTGAACAGTAAAGGAATACTGTTCACTATTTATAGGCACAGGACACAACCTGTGAGGAATTACAATCATGCCCTTCATAAAAGTTTACAACAATGACTCAGACCCCTACAGGCTAAAAGGTCATTCTATCTTTAAGTCGGTTCGACCCTTCATCTTCAGATATGTTATAACCCCGAAGCTTCATGAATGATACCTTCGTCGTCACGTACGAGCAGCTTCAGCCGCATTCTGCAGGACCTTCGGCGACGAAGCATGGTCCCAACAGTAGCCCCTTCAAGGTGCTAGATCGTTTTTCGTAACGAGCTTGATCCGTGAAAAAAGTCTCTTAGGCTTCAGGAAGCCGAAGGTCCGAAAAACACCTTCCCTGAGCTCGTTGTCGAGAAACGATACAGTTTTCGAGCGCGTAGCGATTCCACCATGCGGGTTCACTATTCTGGTTTTTGCGGCCCACTGTTCAGTGGGTTCGAGCAACTGTTTGCTTGGTGTAAAAACCCTGATGATTCACCTTCTTTCCTGCAACACTATATAAAAAGACGGGTAGGTGTGAAGTTACCACAGCATTCATTGCTATTGCACTGTTTTGCTGCCAAAATTTTTAACCATAGTCGAAGCTTGATTTTCGCATTCGAACGAAGCTCTAGTCTAGCGTCTGCTTCGTCAAAAGAAGGGCTTCGGGGAAAAAGGTTATTAATTTCTGAGCAATTTCCAAGATATTCAAAATCAAATGGCCAGGGTGCGCTCTACTGCTAGGGCTGAGCGCGAAGGAGACGAAGCCGAAGCTGCGGAAACTGTCCCTATTTCAGAAGCAATGAGGCGAAGTGGGTTGATGACATCGGAGAACACCCCTGCTGCCGAAGCAGAACAAGCAGATATTGAAGAAACTGATTCTGAAGATGACCACAATATCGCAATACCAAGCAAACCTAGCCACCTGGACTTCGGAAAGTCGACTATCTCCAAGGCTGATTTCCCGAAGATGGTAAAATCGGGCTACTTTAGTGAAGATGAGAAGAAGGTGGTTCGCTTCAGTGGAGAAGAAACTATCCCGAAGCCACAGAAAGATGAAATAGTGATTTTCAAGAGTTTCCTCAAAGCTGGTTTGAGATTTCCTTTGAATAGAATGATTGCCGATGTGCTAAAGAAGTTTGGTATCTATTTTCATCAACTAACTCCTAATGCTATTGTGGGACTTAGTGTTTATATTTGGGCTCTCCGAAGCCAGGGGGTGGAGCCATTTGCCGAAGGTTTCTGCCAGGTACACGAGCTACATTATCAAACTAAGGCTAGAAAAGATGGGTTACATGAAAATTTTGGTTGTTATAATTTTGCCTATCGGAAGACTACAAAATTTCCTGTGATCAGCTACCGAAGCAAGTGGCCGGCAGGCTGGAAATTAGAATGGTTCTACGTCAAAGTTGACGATGACAAAGAGAAGCTAGTACAGAGCCCGCTTGAGCTGATCTTCGGAGAGACCAGACCCCACTGTAATATGTCACCAGAAGGTCCAACTCAAATCGCGTTGGCTGAATTCAGGACTATTGCTGAGCACATTGGCACTAGAGATCTTGTGCAGGAATTTCTGTCGTTCAAAATATTTCCAACTAAGAAGGAATGGGCTATGCCGAAGCTCAAAAAAGAGAAGAAAGAGGGGGAACTTGTCCGCCTGCCCTATCACTACAAGTTCAAGAAATATTTTAAAGAACCCTGCCAAGAATGGCTCGAAACAATCGAAGTAATGAGTACTGAAATTCTTGGGAATTATTCTAAAAAAGAAGATCAATTGATGACGGCAGCCTTCGGCACCCGGCCGAAACGAAGACTAAACAGAGTGCTTGATGCTATAGGCTTTGAATACACTGACTACGAGCGATTAGACAAGGGTGCCGAAGGGTAGAAAAGAAAACGAGTGGCTAGCACTTTAATTAAAGACGACGAAGATCAACCAAAAAAGAAGAAAGAAAAGCTTGAACCGAAAATAGTTGTTCCAAGAAAGAGGAAAGCTGTATCTCCGAAGCCTGCGTCTCTAGAACCAGAGACATTGGTCCGAGATGAGGAGACGTCTGTGACACCTTCTGCTACCGAAGTAGAAGAAATTTTGAAGGTAATGACTGAATCTTTGCCTGTCAAGCTAAGTCCGCTGGCACCGGAACTGACAAAGTTTTTTCAAAAGGACAAAAAGACTTCGGCAGCAGAAAGTCCTGCGAAGCCGAAAAAACGGAGAATCATTCAAGTGACAGATGTGATCCATCAGACACCGCCACCGGCGACGGTGTCAAAAATTGCCCTTGCCGAGACTGCTGAAGCCGAAGACACCGCAGCCGAAGCTACCGGATTGGAGACCACTGAAGCTGAAACTGGCGAAGCCGAAGCTACCGGGGCCGAAGCCGAAGCTACCGGGGCCGAAGCCGAAGCTACCAGGGCTACCGAAGAGTCGAACCTGGAAACCACACTTGAGGTTATTGACAATATACTCCTGAAAATGGCTGAAGAAGAAGCTGTTATGGCTGCGGTGAACACGGCAACTGAAAAGAGGAAAAAGCAGATTGATGAAATTTCGGAAGAAGGAGATTTTAACTTTCAAGATTTGCTTGGACATGAGTTAACAGACGCCGAAAAAGAAGAGTTGAAAAAATATGCCATATCTTGTGGATATAAATCAGGGGCTATGCTATTTGGTGGGGTCAACGAAGGGAAGATAAGATGCCTTCGGAACCGTACCGAGGCCAAAATTGTTAGAACCCTCACCAAAAGCGTTGGCTTGCCGAAGATAGAAGCAGACCTCTGTAGGTACCAGCGACATCATGTCGCTGGCAGCCTGCTATACGCTAATTTTAAGGTAAAAATATTATTATTTTGTTATTGTTATTTTTATGTCTTCCTCTGACGAAGGTTGTTTTGGCAGAGTATGTTATTAAGTAAAGTGCTGAAAATGCAACAAGATCTTGAAAAGGAGAAGAACAAAGCTATCATCAAAGATTTAGAAGAAAAAGTTGAAAACTACGAAGCTGTTCTGAAGAAGAAAGACTTCGCCATTCAAGATCTTGAAATTATGGCTAAAGAACACGAAGGTGCTTTAGAAAAGAAAGACTTTATTATTCAGTCTATGGAAGGCTCCTTGGCCGAAGTCCAAGCTGAAAATGACAGTTTAAAGAATGAACTACTCAAAAAAAGGAAAAATATGAGCAAGAAAAAGAGAAGCTTGAAGTAAGCCTCAAGGCTAAGGTTGAGAAAAATTCAAATTTGCAAGAATCATTGAAAGATCTCCAAGAGAGATGTCTAAATTTCGGCAGCCGATGCGTGCAACGGCTGAAGGACGTATTTCACTCTATCGGAGCCAGCTCTGAAAAGTTTTCACCTTCAGCCGAAAACCTGCCCAACACCTTGGAACATATTGAAGGCGAGGTTGATGCTCTTGATGAAGTTATTGGGGGCATACTGATTTCTGTGCCCTGGTAGCTTCTCGAGGCACAGCTGCCGCTTTTCTGAAGGCCGGCTGCACTCATGGGAAAATTGTGAATAGACCAAACTTTAGCTTGTCAGCAGCAGACTTGATTGATATCCCGAGCCTAGCCCGAAGCATCGGGAATAGATTTATGACCCAGATTTGGGTAAATGGCGGGCGAAGGATGGCTGCTGACGAAGCTCGAAGTCACCTTAAGCCGGTAAAAAACTTATATTTGTTACTTTTACCTTCTCCTTGAAATTTGCAGCTTTCTTATTCTGCTCCTTAATATGTGCAGGACGACGAAGCTGAAGTATGACGAGGCTGAAGCTTGATAGTTGCTAGAATAGTCTTTCCTATAAAAAATTCTGAAAGGATCTTTGTAATATCATTATGGAAAAAACTTATGTAAATTTGTACATACCTTGTAATATATTCTGTCTCCTTTATCCGTGTGCATTCTGCTTTGTTGTGGACGAAACTTCTCCTTTTGAGCCGAAGGCGAAAAACACCTTCCCTTCTTTTCGTACACAACGAAGCATGAAAACTTCCTCTTTTCTACAAAGCTTTTCCTGATTGCCGAAGCATCTGTCTTTTATGTGTGGTATGATGATGATTCTATATGTCTAAATGAATGTTTATGAATGCAAATGACATGATGTAATGTATCATGCAGATGAATAGCGGAACACATATTCAAACACCATAATTATAGCCTTTCATCCTCTTGGGAATGATTCAAATCTTTTTGCCATTTACTTTTCGGCTTCACCGTTTACTTTTCGGTGTATTAGCGTTGACTTTTCGCTGCAAGCCTCCCTTAGGAGCTTCTTCGCCTTTTACTTTCAGCGGAATCAGCGTTGACTTTTCGCTGTAAGCATCCCTTAGGAGCTTCTTCGCCTTCTACTTTCGGCGGAATCAGCATTGACTTTTCGCTGTAAGCTCTACATTCCCTTAGGAATGACTTTTGAGCTTTTCTCTGAATTCTTTTCTTTTTCCTTTGCATTTACATTTACATTTTTGGGGGATATCATTTTTATAGAATTGAAATAAGGAAAATTACATGATGTGGCCCCCTTAAAAACCTTTCTCCCCCTTTGGAAAGGAAAAGGGTGCCACAAAAAAGAATAGAAAAAATTACATCAAACTAAACATAATATCGCCGAAGCTCATCCGCATTCCACGATCTAGGGATGTCGTTGCCGTCCATATCCTTTAATCTGTAGGAACCGGGTCTTGACGAAGATACTACCAAAAAAGGGCCTTCCCACTTCAGCTGTAGTTTGCCTACTGTGTCTGGGTTAGCCACTCTTCGAAGCACCAAATGTCCTGGCTTAATGTTCTTCAACCTAACCTTTCTATCACGCCATTTTATTATTTCGGCTTGGTATTTATTGATGTTTTCCACAGCCTGAAGCCTGATCCCTTCTATAGCATCTTTTTCCACAGAGCAGTCAGCTTCATCTTCGCCTTTTGCCGAAACTATTGTTCTTATTGATCCTGCTTTAGCTTCTTCCGGAGTTATTGCTTCGTCACCAAACAATAGTTTGAATGGCGTAAATCCTGTTGATCTTGACGCCGTTGTGTTATGGCTCCACACCACTTTGGTTAATTCTTCTGGCCACTTTCCTCTGGGCTGATTGAAAATTGACTTCATTATTCCTATCATTATGATCCCATTAGCTCTTTCGACTAGTCCATTTGATTCTGGATGTCGAACTGACGCAAAATGGATCTTCATGCCAATTTGGTCACAAAACTCTTTAAAAGCTTCGGAGTCAAACTGTGTCCCATTGTCCACAGTAATGGCCTTCGGCACTCCGAAGCGACAAACAATGTTTTGCCAGAAAAACTTTTGGACAGTGACCGAAGTTATCGTGGCTAAAGGCTTTGCCTCAATCCATTTAGAAAAATATTCCACTGCCACTACAACATATCTTAAATTTCCTTGTGCAGGTGGTAGCGGACCTAACAAATCAAGGCCCCACCTTTGCAACGGCCAAGTGGGTTGTATTAACTGAGTTAGAGACGAAGTTGTCTTTGATCTCTTGCACATTTCTGACAACCTTCGCACTTTTGCACTAGTTCCGCCACATCTGAAGCTGCTTTTGGCCAATAAAATCCTTGGCGAAAAACTTTTCCCAACAAAGGCCTAGATCCAATATGAGATCCACACAGGCCTGCATGTATTTCCTTCATCAATTCTATGCCTTCAGCTCTGGATAAACACTTGAGCAACGGGGAACAGACCCCACGCTTGTATAACTCCCCTTCTATAATGACATATGGTCGAGCTCTTGCTTCTATCCTCTTGTTATAAGCTTCGTCATCTGAAAGAAAATTACCCTGAAGAAAAGAGATGATTTCAGTTCTCCAATCTTCACTATAGACAGGGGATATGTTGAGGACCGCTCTTTTAAGAAGCTCGACTGAAGGTGCTTTTATTGTTTCAAAAAATACTTCCGAAGGTAAAGGCAGCCCCTGTGCTGCTGACTTGGCTAATAGATAAGCATATTCATTTTCTCCACGAGGAATGTTTTTAACAGAGAATCCTTCAAAGGAAGCCTCAATCCTTCGGACTGTATCTAAATATTTTTCAAGATTCGAATCTCTTGCCTTATAGCTCTTGTCAATATGACCAGAAATAACTTGGGAATCAGTTTTAAGAATGGCCCTTCTGATTCCCATTGCCTTTAACTTCCGAAGATCCAAGAGCAAAGCTTCATACTCAGCAATATTGTTTGTGCAACTGAAATCAAGTCTTGCCGCATAACAAGTTTTAACTTTGGAAGGTGAAACCAACACAGCAGCTGCTCCTGCTCCCAAGGTTCCCCAAGACCCATCGCAAAACACTGTCCATGCTTCGGCATCTTTATTCGTTTCTTCCTCCTGAGCCCCTAGCGTCCAGTCGGCAATGAAGTCTGCCAACGCTTGGGACTGGATCGAAGATCTATGCACATAATCAATACAAAATTCATTGAGCTTTGCAGCCCATTTTCCAATCCTTCCAGTAGCCTCTCGATTTCTCATAATATCCTTCAACGGTTGTGAAGAAGAAACAATTATATTATAAGCTTGAAAATAATGCCGAAGCTTCCTGGAGGCCATTAAAACAGCATACAGTACCTTCTCCAATTCTGTATAATTTTTCTTTGATAAGCTAAGGACTTCAGATACAAAGTATATTGGGGCCTGCTTTTTGACTTGCCCTTCAAGCTTCTCCTAAACAAGTGCTGCACTTACCGCTGAGTGCGAAGCTGCCACATATAATAACAAAGGAGCCCCTGGCGTTGGTGGAGTTAATGTTGTTAGATCTATCAAATATTGCTTCAGCTCTTCGAAGGCTTTCTGCTGGACTGGTCCCCATTGAAAAACTTCGGCTGACTTCAGCACTTCGAAAAATGGCAAATTTCTCTCTACTGATCTAGATATGAATCTATTGAGAGATGCTAGTCTTCCTGTCAATCTTTGAGACCCCTTCTTTGTACTTGGTGGTTCCATTCGAAGGATAGCTTCGATTTTGCTTGGATTGGCCTCAATTCCTTTTGTTGAAACTAGACAACCAAGAAATTTCCCCTTCTTCACTCCGAAGACACATTTTTCTGGATTCAGCTTTAAACCAGCCTGTCTGAAATTAGCGAAGGTCTCCTGCAGATCAGCAATGTGATTATCCTGCTTCGTGCTTTTCACAATAATATCATCAACATAAGTTAGCACATTCCTGCCTATCTGAGAATAGAGAACCTTCGCTGTCATTCTGCTGAAGCTTCCTCCAGCATTTTTAAGCCCTTCAGGCATCCGAAGGTAACAATATGTTCCACTAGGGGTTATGAAGCTTGTCTTTGGCTCATCCTCCTTCTTCATCCAGATTTGATGATAGCCTGAATAATAATCCGACAGACTCATGAGCTCTGATGAAGCTGCTGCATCAACTAAGGAATCTATCCTCGGCAATGGAAACTCATCCTTCGGACAAGCCTTATTAAGATCAGTAAAGTCGATACACATCCTCCATTTACCATTGGCCTTCTTTACCATAACAGTGTTAGCTAGCCATTCTGGGTACTTTACCTCTCTGATAACTCCGGCACTGAGGAGTCTTTTCACTTCATTCCGAGCACCTTCAGCCTTATCATCAGACATCTTCCGAAGCCTCTGCTTCCTGGGTCTGAATGATGGATCAACATTAAGGGAGTGTTCAATAACATCCCTATTAACTCCGCAAAGATCATTAGCTGACCAAGCAAAGACATCTTTATTGTTGAACAAAAACCTTATCAAGGTTTTCTCCTGTTCTTCAGACAATTGAGATCCCAGTAGCACCTTCTGCTCTGCTACATCCTCACATAAGAGCATGGGCTTCGGCTGATCAGCCGAAGCAGCTTTTTCCCTTCTGAACTTGTACTGCTCACAAGCTTCAACTCCATCTATGTTATGGATTGCTTTTGAATCTGTCCAATTTCCTTCGGCCCTTCTGGCAGCTTCCTAACTTCCATGAATAGCAATGGGCCCTTGGTCTGAAGGTATCTTCATGCAAAGGTAAGCTGGATGAAGAATTGCTTCGAAGGCATTGAGAGTACCACGACCAATGATAGCATTGTAAGGATACTCCATGTCAACAATGTCGAACACAATTTGCTCAGTCCTTGTGTTGTTGACAAATCCGAAGGTTACCAGCATGGTAATCTTCCCAAGTGCTACAATTTGCCGCCCTCCGAAGCCACAAAGAGGGTGTGTGGCATCATGGATCTTGTCTTCGGGCTCTTGCATTTGTCTAAAAGCCTTAGCAAATATGATATCTGCAGCACTGCCTGTATCAACCAAAACATTATGGACCAGAAATCCTTTGATCACACAAGAGATAACCATAGCATCATTGTGGGGGTAGTCCTTGAGTTGAAGATCTTCTTGAGAGAAGGTAATTTGAATGTGAGACCATCTTGACTTGATGAAGGGTCCTTGCACCCCGACATGTTGTACCCTTCTTTGTGCCTCCTTCTTCTGCTTCTTGTTAGCTGGCTCTGAGCATGAACCGCCTGTTATGGGGAGTACCAGCTTCGGAGCCGACGCAGCTCCAGCTTGCTCGTTGAACGAAGCCATTAGCTCAAAAAAAAGGTGGAAGTGAGTTGACCGGAGGTGGGCGCCAATGTTGGGGACTTGTTCTCAAATGCTAGGAATCAAGAACAAGGCAACACAAAGATGTTAAATATTAAATACCCTTCGTCCGCTGAAGCATTATCTCCTCAAGGGTTTAATGAACTTCGGACGAAGGTCACAAACATAACATTACGAAGGTAATAAAAAATAATGTAAAACGATGTGAAATGTAGAATATTAAAGATAAATATGTTGAGGATAAATGGCACCATTCACATATTTATTATCTGAATCTGAAATGTTTGAATACAATGTTTAAGGTATGCTTATACCTTCGCCTTGACAAGCAATAATTCCAGAGTGATGCTTTTGCAATTACAGGAATGTGTGAATAGTAAAGGAATACTGTTCACTATTTATAGGCACAGGACACAGCCTGTGAGGAATTACAATCATGCCCTTCATAAAAGTTTACAACAATGACTCAGACCCCTACAGGCTAAAAGGTCATTCTATCTTTAAGTCGGTTCGACCCTTCATCTTCGGATATGTTATAACCCCGAAGCTTCATGAATGATACCTTCGTCGTCACGTACGAGCAGCTTCAGCCGCATTTCTGCAGGACCTTCGGCGACGAAGCATGGTCCCAACAGCTGGATTCAAGATAATATAAACCATCAGGCAAAAATAGTAAACCCCATGTTTTCTGTATTAATTTTTAGAGTTTTGAATTAAATAAGGAAACTGCCCAAACATTATTAATATGAAGAAAAATAGAAATACTCATGTGCTAGGCTTGAGAAAATTTGTAGAGATGCATACCCAACTTAGACACTGTTTAAAAATACTGAGCACCCCAGTATACAAGATTAACTCAAGTTTTGCTATTGAAAACTACATCTGTCCAAAACTTAGAAAATTAAGAAGGGTAGTGGAAAATAATAAACAAGAAGGAGCATATTTTTTCTAGTATACTTAAGTGATGAGGAATCTAGGAAAAATACAGAGAACCCTAGTCCAAGACTAATCCAGGGTTAAATAATTTATTAGGCAATAAGGACCTAAGGAAAACCATGATTAAAAATAAAAGGACCATTTCAAAAATGGTAAGAAAAATTCAATAGACTCCGAACTACTAGGACACCACTACAAAAATAATAAACACCCCAACCCCTCATAATAGGTAAGCTAATCAATTCAAATATGGTTTTGGCCCATGTTTTAATTAAATCATAAGAAAGTATAAAATTGTGCAACAGTAGACAAATAAATTTTTACCCAACTATTGATGAAGTAGACCACCAGAGAAAAATACAAAGCCTGTTCAAAAATATAAGATAACACCCATTACCGCCTACCCCATGAAAAAGGCCATATAATCCAAGAATTTCTACCCCCTCTTTCCTTAAGCAAAAAGTTGCCAAATTCTAGAATGATTGTTCTTGCACAAAGAAGAAGATAGGAAAAATTAGAAATCTGTTGTTTGACATTTTTCAAGTATAGTGGTAGTAGAAAGCACCCCATTGGCCAAAAATTTTAGAAAATCACAGTAAAATAACCAATAAGTATTAGTGCCTAAAATTTGGTACAAAGTCATATTATAGCACCTAAATACTAGCAAAAATAAGCCTTAGGGAGTAATCCACTATTAGAGGAAAGTTGTAGTTCAAAGCACCCCCCTCTGCCATAAGGTTTGCTAATTTTGTACGGAGAGAACCCATAACTTTTTAAGCCCCAATTTTTGAGGCAGAGAGTTATACACCAGTGATAAGCCACTGTAATTTTTGCAGAATTTTTGGAAATTTATAAAACTAGCTTGTAGTTCAATCCCACCTTAAAACATAAGAGAAAAGAGAAAGAAGAGAGCAATTGGGAAAAATAATGAATTTCACCCCAATGAACACAACTAGGAATTATAATAAACTTTCACTAAAACACTAAAAGGAAATTAGTGGAACACTAAAATAATCTGACCATTTAACCTAACCCAACTTGACCTAAATAGCTAAGTGTACCACCAAAATTTCTAGTAGTAAGGTTAAGCTTTACCTTATTAATTTAATCATTCACCACCCAATTATAATTGCTAAATTGCATATCATGCCATACATATATCTTACTCATTGCATTCATTAGATTGCAACCTCGCTGACCTAAATAGCTAAGAGTACGTGCTCATTCCCGAGCAAGGAGTTGTCCACGAGGAAGACCAAGAGCCAGCTCCCGAGCCTGCCACAGAAGATATCCCCGCAGCACCAGCATTTGAAGGCAAGCCCCGGTTTTATGCATAACCAGTTTATATATATGCTACTTTACTACACTTAATGTTTGTAGGCTTGTAATGTGCACTTAAGTATAGGAGTTATTTGAAACCCTTAGTTGCATGAACTCAGGATTTCTTTTTGAGATGGATACTAGTATGCTAGGTCGAGTAGCTGCTTTGCTAATTAGGATCTCGGTAGAAGTCGAGTGATTTTTCTAGCACTCGCGCGAGGTCAGGAATTGATTGTATTTATCTTGATAACGGGATCGATGATGGTCTATGGACTTGGATCCAGGGTGGATGCCTTGTCCATGAGACGGGAAAAAGGAACTATGGATTAATGTGTGGATACTTGAGTCAAGCGTTTGAACGTACTAAACACATGTCGGGAAATATGGTAACCGGTAAACCAAGGACCTGAGTGAAGCCGGGCACGGACTTCCCCCTCACTTGTCCTAAGACTGGGTCTCCCATGCTAGCTATGGTGGGTACAAGTGCGGTCACTGCACAGCGACAGCCGGGGTCAGTGGAGCATTGTACGCCAAGGTGGTGAGCCCTGGCCGCGAACGGGGAATCGATGGGGACGGTTGATATGTGTGGGGACGGAGTGCCCCTACATGTCGTGTGTTTAGGTTTACCTTGCAAGGTTAAAACTCGATTCGAATTGTCTGCTTCTCGCAGCTAATGAGACTGCTTGACCCCTTGTACTGCATCGAGTAAGAAGTGAAATGAGGTTGATCTGAGATAATATGTTGATTGTACTAAATGAGTGCTACCATGTATGCTTTAGAAGAAGCAAACCTAGCTGAAGTTAATGATACTAGAACTGGAAAAGCTAAAATTGATTTTAAATTCAGCTAGTGCTTTTGGCAAACCAAACCCCTCAGCCAAATAGTTGCATGGTCTAGAGGTAGAGGAGTAGACTCCTCACACCGGGTAAGTCTAGTTGAGTATTAGTATACTCAGCCTTGCTTATGGCACAATTTTTGCAGTACGCTTTAGGATATGGTTGATGGAGTGACATGGCATTCCACCCTACCACCCGGTTGGATAGTCGAGTGGAATGTTGTTCCAGCAGGAGGAGTAGTGGGCTAGGCCTTGCCCGATTCCTCATTATTCAACATTACCGACTATCCGCTGCAATTTAAATTATGAACTTATTTCAGTTTACTTGAAAAACTCCGACTCATGTAATAACTTTAGTACTTTAATTTGAGGTTTCCTATTTTATTGTATTTTCTCTGTACTCACCATCGAGTGAGTTAGTGGTATTTGATCCTGGATAAGTGGCTTTATCAGACTAGTTCTGAGGGACTGACGGGTTATTCCGATTTAAGTGTGTTGCGGCCTCTAGGGCTTGACTTGGGCACTTAAGCTGGAATAATTTGGGAGGTTCTGCCACAGCCGGTATTGGAGCAAATTCCACCATAGAGAGCAATAAATTGTGAATACCAACTTTTCAAAAATATAAAACTTACTTAGAAACCAGTATTGGAATCGTCAGGACTAGAACGCTAGACCTAGGACGAAAGACCTTAGGAATAGTGGGAAAAATAGGTGGCTAATTAAGTAGGCCCTATGGACCAATCTTAGGATTTCAAGGATGCCCCAAAAGCACCCTTCTGATTCGGTGAGGAGACGTTCTTTTCAGCATGCATGCATTATAAAACTGAAAGGATTAGAATTAAAGGAGTAGAAATTTGATCTAACCCACTTCCTTTTGACAACCCAGGCTCTCTTATTTTTCTTCCTTCTACCATAACTTTTATATCTGATCATCTTCCACAGATGACTTCACCCACCCCGCCAATGGAGGAGACACCCGTTTTAGTTCCGATTTCCTTTCTCACGAGGGTTTTCCTTCCATCTTGTGGGAGGTGCTGTACTTCGCCGGTTACCCTACGCCCCCTTTGTGCATAGTGCAGTTGTGCGAGGAGCATCGGGTGCCGCGTTGCCAAGTCTGGCTGACTTTGGAGGCACACCCCCTTCAGCCGGGTTGGCATTCCCTTGACTCTGAGACTATTGGATTCAGGACGGACGACACCACCGAGGCGACAGCTATGAAGACTCTGACGACTTTTCGTGGCTACCATCCCCTAGAGATGGTGATGCACCCACTAGGACTCTTCCCAGCCGAGAAGAGGGATGACCCCATGTGGTGCAACCGTGTGAGCCATGTGAAGGACGTATAGGCTATGTATCCCGACTTAGTTGGGAGGATCACTGTTCAGTGCATGAGCGCACTGTACCGTCTATAGGCCCTGTAGAGCGACGCTATAGCACACCTTGCTAACCTCGCTCAGACCACTAAGCTCACCCTCGACAGCCGAGAGGACTTCATGGTCGACCTGTCTTCAGAGCTGGTGGAGAGGGACCTACAGGTCGAACGGTTGAGCCAGCGCATCGCCACCCTGGAGTAGCAGGTGGAGATCCAGGACAACACCATTGATGTCCTGGAAAACCAGCTCCACGATGTGCAGCAGGAGCTTGAGGAAGCTAGCGACCACCTAGACATGCACCACC
This sequence comes from Zea luxurians, assembly GCA_029449295.1. Taxonomy (NCBI): domain Eukaryota; kingdom Viridiplantae; phylum Streptophyta; class Magnoliopsida; order Poales; family Poaceae; genus Zea; species Zea luxurians. The sequence continues at coordinate 103,162,425 of JAOPSE010000001.1, read as the reverse complement.
TGGAGATGGAGGCCAACGAGGCCAGAAGCGAGGGAGAGGAGGCTCCTGAGGAGTTAGGACCAGCCCCTGGTACCAACGTGACTGCCTCCGAGATGCCCCCTTCGCCCGTATCAAGTGTCACTTCCACTACTCAGGGTTGATGGGTCATTTTGACGCAATAGGAGGATAGAAACCCACGCGAGCTTAGTTGACGTCAGATTTTGGACTAGGCATACGGGTGCTTTCCCCTAAATTAATGTAACCTATGAGAACTTTTGTGAACAATGAAGTGATTGTAACCATGTTATCCTCGTTTGAATTGATGTTATGTTATGATATTTTCTTTCCGAAAGATATAAAGCATATTGTTTGGAATTGTGAGTTAGGATAACAATGGCAAAAATCTCTATTTTCATATGGCAGCTAGGCATCGACACGGGCAGAATGAGCAAGTTCCCCCGCCACCTCCTCTAGCTCCAACAGTGCAGGAGCTGATGGCTCAGCAGAATGAAATTCTACGATAGCTCTTGCAGCGCCAGCCCCACCCTCAGCAACATGGTGGAGGCCAGTCGCAGCGACCTCCGGCCGTGGTGACTTATCAGGAGTTCTTGAGCACGCAGTCGCCCTTGTTCACCAAGGCAGAGGATCCGTTGGTCGCCGACGTGTGGCTACGCATCATGGAGTCCAAGTTTCCCCTCCTCATGGGAGACTGCCCTGGTGACACCAAGGCTCGCTTCGCCGTGCAGCAGCTTCGCGGACCTGCTCGGACATGGTGGGACCATTTCTGCACCATGCTACCTACAGGTCATGAAGTTTCTTGGGAGGAGTTCAAGACTGCCTTCAGGGGACACCACATTCCAGTTGGGATTCTTGACCACTAGTTGAATGAATTCCTGGCACTCAATCAAGGGACCCGTACTATGTTGCGGTATGCCTAGGCCTTCAACGACCTATGCCAGTACGCGGGGTATCATGCTGACTCTAATGAAAAGAAGAGGGACCGCTTCGCAGGGGTCTCAACACCAAGCTGCGTGAGCGTCTCAACACTGTCCGAGCTGATAGCTTCAATAAGTTGGTCAATCTGGCCATATCGCAGGAGGACTGTATTGTAGCTCACCGGGTAGAGAAGAAGAGAAGGGCACCATTGTCAGGACCCTCAGCTCCACCCTAGAGGTTCAGGATTGTTTCCAACAATTAGAGCAGAGGATTTCAGCAGCAGGCAGGCAGATGGGTGATCAGGCCACCTCAGCAGCAGCCAGCACCCAACCGCTTTCCAGCTCCCGCTCCAAGGAACAATCAACCTCAGCAGCAGCAGCAGTTCCGCCAGGGAAATGGGAACAAGTGCTTCACTTGTGGCAATGTAGGCCATTATGCCAAGAATTGCCCAAGGAATAGCAGAGGCAGATGCTAGCACCAAATCAAAATAAAGAAAGAAAGCAAAAGGTGCAAGTCAGGCAAGAGAAGCTCAACTTCACTACTCTGGAGGAGTTACCTGAGGAGCCCCCATCATGACTGGTATCTTTTCAGTTTTTAATCAACTTGCATTAATTCGGTTTGATTCCAGTGCATCTCATAGCTTCATTAGCCAAAAGTTCTGTGCTAAATGTCAACTGCCTTTCTATCATACCAAAGGGTCTTTCATGGTAGCAATGGCTGGAGACAAAATTGCAACAAACCAATTAAATCAAAGTGTGCCTATCTCACTGGGAAGTAAGATCTTCAAAACCACACTCCTGATTTTGTGATTAGAGGGAATGGACATCATTCTCGGAGCTGACTGGATGACTCAACACCGAGTGGTGTTGGATGTAGCTACCAGAGCTCTTGAAATCTGTTCTCCTACCTTCGGAGACCTTGCATTGTATCTACCCAGCCAAGATTCTACTCGATCATGTGCTTTTGCTATGATAGAGTTATGCTTGAAGAAGATTCCAGTGGTCTGTGAGTATGCAGATGTTTTTCCTGATGAATTACCAGGAATGCCACCAGACTGGGATATTGAATTCGCCATCTAGTTGCAACCGGGAATGGCACCAATCTCCAAGAGGCCTTACCGGATGCCACCCGCTGAATTGGCAGAATTAAAGAAGCAATTGCAAGAGTTGTTAGACAAGGGTTTCATCCACCTAAGTACTTCGCCTTAGGGATGTCCAGCCTTGTTTGTGAAGAAGACGGATGAAAGCTTGAGACTATGTATAGATTACCGCCCACTTAATGTGCTGACTATCAAGAACAAGTATCCTTTGCCTCGTATTGATGTTCTTCTTGATCAATTGGTCGGAGCCAAAGTGTTTTCCAAATAGACCTTCGCTCCGGCTATCATCAGATCAAGATATGAGCAAGTGATATTCAAAACACTGCCTTCTCAACTAGATATGGGTTGTATGAGTATTTGGTGATGTCATTTGGGCTAACTAATGCACCAGCATACTTCATGTATCTGATGAATTCTGTCTTCATGCCTGAACTGGACAAGTTTGTGGTGGTTTTCATCGATGATATATTGGTGTACTCAAAGAACGAAGAAGAGCATGCTGGTCATCTGCATGTAGTACTTCAACGTCTGTGAGAGCACCGTCCTTATGCCAAACTGTCTAAATGTGATTTTTGGCTAAAAGAAATCAAATTCTTGGGCCACACTATCTCTCATGCTGGTATAGTTGTTGATCTAGATAAAGTGCAAGAGGTGATGAACTGGAAGCCGCCAACAACTGTTCGTCAGATTCGAAGCTTTCTGGGATTGGCCGGTTATTATTGAAGATTCATTCCAGACTTCTCTCGAATTGCGAAGCCCATGACTGAATTGTTGAAGAAGGGAGCCAAGTTTGACTGGGGTCAGAAGTGCGAAGATGCCTTCCACTCCTTGAGGCAGCATCTGACCACAGAACCAGTGTTAGCGCAACCCGACAACAGCAAGCCATTTGATGTGTATTGTGATGCCTCTGGCACTAGACTAGGTTGTGTTTTGATGTAAGACAACCGGGTCATTGCCTACGCATCTAGGGCACTCAGGCCTCACGAGCAAAATTATCCCACTCATGACTTGGACTTAGCAGCCATGGTTCATGCATTGAAGATGTGGAGACACTATTTGATGGGAACCCACTGCAACATCTTCACAGATCATAAGAGCCTCAAGTATATCTTTACTCAGGCTGACCTTAACATGAGGCACATGTGTGATGTGTTGAGCAAAATGAAGATTGAAGTGATTCCTTCTGGTGCTTTGTCTCACATTTTCGTTGAGCCAACTTTGTGAGACCAGATAATCATGGCCCAACTCAGTGACAAGGGAGTGCAAAGTATTAAGGAGAACCTCCATCAGAAGACAAAGAAGTACAAGTGTTTCCGCCAAGATGGGAAGGGTATATTGTGGTTTGGAAGCAGACTGGTGGTTCCTAAAAATAAGGATCTCAAGAAGAAAATTTTGGATGAGGCTCATCTCTCCAAATTCTCCATGCATCCAAGAAGCACCAAAATGTACCATGATCTGAAGCCCTCGTATTGGTGGACCAGAATGAAGAGGGAGATAGCCCAATATGTATCAGAATGTGACACATGTCAGAGGATAAAGGCAAGCCACTTGAAATCAGCTGGTGCCTTGCAACCCCTATCAATACCTTCATGGAAATGGGATGACATCAGCATGGATTTTATTGTGGGTCTGCCCAACACCTCTCGGTGTCATGATTCAATTTGGGTCATCGTGGACCGATTGACAAAAGTGGCACATTTTCTTCCAGTGCACACCACCGATAAGGCTCAGAAGTATGCAGAGTTGTATATTGACCGAATCGTGTGTTTGCACGGGTTACCCCGGACCATTGTTTCTGACTGAGGAGCCCAATTCATTGCTAGATTTTGGGAACAATTGCAAGTCTTTGGGAACCAAGCTAATAAGGAGTTTAGCTTACCACCCACAGACTGATGGTCAGACCGAAAGGGTAAATCAAATTCTTGAAGATATGCTAAGGGCTTGTGCGATCGATTGTGGCAAGAACTGGGATAAGTACCTCTCTTTGGCAGAGTTTGCTTATAACAACAGTTATCAATCCAGCCTAAGGATGGCACCTTTTGAAGCCCTATATGGAAGAAGGTGCCGAACACCCCCTCAATTGGTCTAAGCTTGGAAAAAGAGAAATTTTTGGACCTGACTTAGTGACTAAAGCCGAAAGGAAAGTCAAACTAATCAAGAAGAATCTAGAAGCTGCTCAGGCCAGGCAGAAGAGTTACCATGATAAAAGAAGAAAACCCCTCCAGTTTGAAGTGGGAGATTTCGTATATCTGAAAGTATCACCCACCAAAGGAGTGCAGAGGTTTGGGATCAAAGGCAAGTTAGCCCCTTGCTACATTGGACCTTATGAGATCATAGAAGCATGTGGTCACCTCCAAAAATGTCTGCCATCCACAATGTATTCCATGTATCCCAACTGAAGAAATGTGTTCGATTGCCGACCGAGATCATAGCAAAACTAGAAGTGGAGATAGAGCCAGATCTATCATACCAAGAGTACCCTTCCAAGGTTCTAGATTGCAAATAAAGATCAACTCGGGCTAAATCGATCAAAATGTATAAGATCCAATGGAGTAATCACTCAGAAGAAGAGGCTACTTGGGAGACTGAGGAATTTCTACGTTCGAATTTCCTCGATTGTCTACCTGAGGGAATTGGTACATAACCATGCCCAACCCCTCCCCTGCCCTTTGAATCTAAATATAAGAAAAATGACCTTAATATAAAATGAGTCAGTTGTAAGACTAAAATTAAGAGGACTTCCTTCTGAAGTTGCAAAGAAGATGACATTCGAAGAGCAGTTTACTAAGAAAAACCTTAATGAACAAACCACCAAATTCAAGCAAGCCTTAACCTTCGCTTCACCCTGGAGGACTCCGACCCAAATCTCGGGACGAGATTCCTTTAAGGGGGGAAGGCTGTAACACCCCAGTAATTCTCAGAGTTCTTAGTGCTAACTCAAGAACCATTATTTCATGTGAATCAAATTGAGTAAAAGACACCAGAAACTTGAGAGCAAAAGTTCAACTAATTATTTTGTCCTAAGACTCATGCCCAAATCATATCATGCATTCAAAATGGGAAAAATGTTTAAACCCTAGAACAACCCTAATTAGGCCATTTAAGTAGAAAGAAAGAAATTGGTAAAAAGACCATGAAAAACATGGAATCATGGCTTAGGCCAATTATAAAAGTTGAAATACACTAATTAAGCTACAATAATTGTTATAAAAGTTTGGCCAAAATAATTGATTAAAATCCCCAAAAAGGCCATCCAAGTGGAAGCTCTCTAGGGAAAATCTGAAATTCAGATTGCTGAATTTCAGCCCTTACCTAGAACTTGAGCACGTTCACCTTGATCCCAAGCTCAAATCCTTAAGTCCCCAATGACAAATTTGTTCTAAACTAACCCCTAGACACATCAAATCTAGGATTTCCTCTCGGAGTTCAGCAGTGAGACAAACCAAACTTCATCACTCCATATCTTTGAACCCAGTTAGCAAAACCCATAAGCCACCACACACAAATGACAAAGGAATGTCAAGGTAAGAGATCTCTCAATGGGGTCATGGCCATAATCGCAAAAATTTGGAGCCAATCCACGCTTGAACTTGACCTCTCTCTGCGCTGCCTCGTGCTCGATGCCGTGTCCATGCGCCAGAGCGCGCACTGGCGCTCGCCCGCGCACACCCCAAGCGTGTGTCAGAGCCACCCCACGGTCGTGCTCGCCCACGCCTTTAAGACCACCCCTAGACGCGCATTGCCTCACTTCGCACCCACCTTCGCTGGCCAGATGCCATCCTTAGCTCTGGCGAGCTCTGTGCCACCCGCTCGAGCCACCCGAGCGCCGTCCACCGCAGCCACCCATTTCTAGAGACCCTCAGCCTCAACCGAGCCCTTGGACAGCCCCCCGAGGAGCCGTGAAGCTTCTCCAAGCAAGGATCGAAGCCCTGCCTCACCGGAACAGCGAGATCATTGTCGCTAGACTTCGGTCGCCCGCCACCGCGCGTAGACCGAGCTATCCGGTGAGTCATTCTTCAATTCCTCGCGCCTATGCCTTCCCTAGCACCTAGTGAAGCTCACTGACCAGTTTAGTTGCACTCTACAGCCCTGGATAGGCCAGAGCCCTCGTCGCCGACGAGCTCCCCTGCCTGCGCACGTGGACCGGCCTACTCCGACCATCCCCGGAGATGATCCGCACATCGGCGTGACCGTCACGACCTCCCCTACGCCCTTGGCCACCTCACAGGAGCAATCTTGCCGCCGGTAAGCCCCTCCGCCATTTCCTCCACTGTGGGTACTGTTTAATTGGGAGAAGGACCTCGGGTTAGGTTTAGCAAAACCCTAGGGGGTTTTCTGAACTATCAGTGGCACATTTGAAAAGTGATCCGAGGACTAGTCTGTAAGGAAACTCAAAAACATTCGCCAGAGACCCCGATGCAAAGTTAGTTTCCATTTAACCATTTCGGATTATTCTTTTTAATGAACAGAGAACTTAGGAAATTCATAACTTGAAGAATATTTATCCAAAATTAGTCAAAACAATTTTGCTGGATTCAAGATAATATAAACCATCGGGCAAAAATAGTAAACCCCATGTTTTCTGTATTAATTTTTAGAGTTTTGAATTAAATGAGGAAACTGCCCAAACCTTATTAATATGAAGAAAAATAAAAATACTTTTGTGCTAGGCTTAAGAAAATTTGTAGAGATGCATACCCAACTTAGACACTGTTTAAAAATACTGAGCACCCCAATATACAAGATTAACTCAAGTTTTGCTATTAAAAACTACATCTGTCCAAAAATTAGAAAATTAAGAAGGGTAGTGGAAAATAATAAACAGAGGAGGAGCATATTTTTCCTAGTATACTTAAGTGATGAGGAACCTAGGAAAAATACAGAGAACCCTAGTCCAAGAATAATCCAGGGTTAAATAATTTATTAGGCAATAAGGAACCAAGGAAAACCATGATTAAAAATATAAAGACCATATCAAAAATGGTAAGAAAAATTCAGTAGACTCCTAACTACTAGTACATCACTACAAAAATAATAAACACCCCAACCCCTAACAATAGGTAAGCTAAACAATTCAAATATGGTTTTGGCCCAAGTTCTAATTAAATCATAAGAAAGTCCAAAATTGTGCAACAGTAGGCAAATGAATTTTTACCCAACTATTGATGAAGTAGACTACCAGAGAAAAATACAAAGCCTGTTCAAAAATATAAGATAACACCCATTACCCCCTACCCCATGAAAAAGGCCATATAATCCAAAAATTTCTACCTACTCTTCCCTTAAGCAAAAAGTTGCCAAATTCTAGAATCATTGCTCTTACACAAAGAAGAAGATAGGAAAAATTAGAAATATGTTGTTTGACATTTTTCAAGTATAGTGGTAGTAGAAAGCACCCCATTGGCCAAAAACTTTAGAAAATCACAGTAAAAAAACCAATAAGTATTAGTGGCTAAAATTTGGTACAAAGTCATATTATAGCACCTAAATACTAGCAAAAATAAGCCTTAGGGAGTAATTCACTGTTAGAGGAGAGTTGTAGTTCAAAGCACCCCCCCCCCTCTACCCTAAGATTTGCTAATTTTGTATAGAGAGAACCCTTAACTTTTTAAGCTCCAATTTTTGAGGCAGAGAGTTATATACCAGTGATAAGCCACTATAATTTTTGCATAATTTTTGAAAATTTATAAAACTAGCTTGTAGTTCAATCCCACCTTAAAACATAAGAGAAAAGAGAAAGAAGAGAGCAATTGGGAAAAATAATGAATTTCACCCCAATGAACTCAGCTAGGAATTATAATAAACTTTCACTAAAACACTAAAAGGAAATCAGTGGAACACTAAAATAATCTGACCATTTAACCTAACCCAACTTGACCTAAATGGCTAAGTGTATCACCAAAATTTCCAGTAGTAAGGTTAAGCTTTACTTATTAATTTAATCATTCACCACCTAATTATAATTGCTAAATTGCATATCATGCCATACATATATCTTACTCATTGCATTCATTAGATTGCTACCTCGCTGATGGAGGGTACGTGCTCATTCCCAAACAAGGAGCTATCCACGAGGAAGACCAGGAGCCAGCCCCCGAGCCTGCCACAGAAGATCTCCCCGCAACCCCAGCATTTGAAGGCAAGCCCCGGTTTTATGCATAACTAGATTATATATATGCTACTTTACTACACTTAATGTTTGTAGGCTTGTAATGTGCACTTAAGTGTCGGATTTGCTTGAAACCCTTAGTTGCATGAACTCAGGATTCCTTTTTGAGATGGATACTAGTATGCTAGGTCGAGTAGCTATTTTGCTAATTAGGATCTTGGTAGAAGTCGAGTGATTTTTCTAGCACTTGCGTGAGGTCAGGAATTGATTGTATTCATCTTGATAACCGGAACTGTGATGGTCTATGGACTTGGATCCAGGGTGGATGCCTTGTCCATGAGACGGGAAAAAGAAACTAAGGATTAATGTGTGGATACCTGAGTCAAGCGTTTCAACGTACTAAACACATGTCGAGAAATATGGTAACCGGTAAACCTAGTACCTGAGTGAAGCCGGACGCAGACTTTCCCCTCACTTGTCCTGAGACTGGGTCTCCCATGCTAGCTATGGTGGGTACAAGTGCGGTCACTGCATGGCGGTAGCCAAGGTCAGTGGAGCATTGTACGCCAAGGCGGTGAGCCCTGGCCGCGAATGGGGAATCGATGGGGACGGTTGATATGTGTGGGGACAGAGTGCCCCTACATGTCGTGTGTTTAGGTTTACCTTGCAAGGTTAAAACTCGATTTGAATTGTCTGCTTCTTACAGCTAATGAGACTGCTTGACCCCTTGTACTGCATCGAGTAAGAAGTGAAATGAAGTTGATCTAAGATAATATGTTGATTGTACTAAATGAGTGCTACCATGTATGCTTTAGAAGAAGCAAACCTAGCTAAAGTTAATGTACTAGAACTGGAAAAGCTAAAATTGATTTTAGATTCAGCTAGTGCTTTTTGCACACCAAACCCCTCAGCCAAATAGCTGCATGGTCTAGAGGTAGAGGAGTAGACTCCTCACACCGGGTAAGTCTAGCTGAGTATTAGTATACTCAGGTTTGCTTGTGGCACAATTTTTGCAGGTACGCTTCAGGATATGGTTGATGGAGTGACTTGGCCTTCCACCCTGCCACCGGGTTGGACAGTCGAGTTGAATGTTGTTCCAGACGAGAGGAGCAGGAGGAGTAGTGGGCTAGGCATTGCCCGATTCCTCATTATTCGACGTTACTGACTATCCGCTGCAATTTAAATTATGAACTTATTTTAGTTTACTTGAAAAACTCCGAGTCATGTAATAACTCCAGTACTTTAATTTGAGGTTTCCTGTTTTATTGTATTTTCTCTGTGACTCACCATCAAGTGAGTTAGTGGTATTTGATCCTGGATAAGTGGCTTTATCAGACTAGATCTGAGGGACTGATGGATTATTCTGATTTAAGTGTGTTGCGGCCTCTAAAGCGTGACTTGGGCACTTAAGCTGAAATAATTCGGGTGGTTCTGCCACATTAGCCCAAGTCAGCCCAACAACGCGCTCGCCCACGCCCGCCCGTGCTGATAGGCGGCCCCCACCTGTTAGGCGGTGGATCTCGCGCCTGCACGCTCTCTCCCTCCCTCTCTCTACCGCCATGTGGGCCCGCCTAGTCGGCGCCCTAGCCCGTTGTGCACTCGCGCGTCGGTGGCGCTGTTCTGCGAGCCCCGCTTGCCAGTCTCTCTCCCCTCCTTCAACCACTCGCCCGCGCGGACCGCGCACATGCACGTCGAGATCATCGCTCCCACGTCGCCTCCTAGCCCCAAACCGGCATCCCGACCACCTCCTCAAGTCCCCGCACACCCCCACCTCCCCCCTGCCTCACTCATGTCGCCCTGCACACTCACCCGAGCTGCGTGCACCTGTTCTTCAAGCTCGCCGGAGCTTCCCGTCGCCAGGCCTCCTGCACCCGAATCCGCCCCCTAGCAGAGCTCGGGCACCGTCCCCGACTGTGCTCCGCCATCGTCAGGCACAGCCTCGCCATCGTTCTCGCCCCACCCAAGGTGAATTTACCCGTCGGACCTCTTTTTCTCTCTCCCCCGTTTTCTCTGTTTCGTCGATTAGCTGTCGGTGATCGCTGGTATCAGTACCGCGTCGTCGTACCAAGACCCTCCAACCAACCGCAACCGCCCCGTGCCCTCTTCGCCCGCGTGGAGTCACCGGCTCCGGCCAGGGCACTCGCGTCGTGCGCGCGACCAAGGAAGATGGTGGTCCTGACAAGGAGGACCCGCCCGTCAGCCTCACCCCTCCCCGCTTCTTTGTTCCCCTCGCATGGTCGCTAACTGGTGGACCCTAGGTCCCATGTGTCAGCACAGCGCCTACTCCCTTTTCCCTAGTTCTGTGTCGCAATCTGGTGGGCCCCGCCCACGTGTGTGTACTCGCTGTCGCGTCCGCGCCTGCCCTGCATCACTGACTAGCTGGCTCGGTCTTGCTGTGGCCCCGCCCGTCAGACTGTCACACCCAGTTTTGGAAGGCAAACCGAATGCGAACAATGTACGTGCCAGGATCAGAAACTCACGTACACAGCGATTACATAATTGGACATCACCACACAATGCTTGAAATAAATAGCAGAAAGGTACTTAATTACATCAAGATGTCCAAGACATCCACAGAGTCTATTACATAACCATTGTCTTTAACATAACTATCAAAGTGCAGAAATACGAAACGTAGAAGCTAAGCCTACACAGGCAGCTGACTGGGGGTTTGCCACTAAGAAAGAACTAGAACTCGTCATATTCCTAGAACTCCTCGAAGTCATCCATGTTGCCAACATCACCTCCTGAGCACTGAGTGCGGCGGGGACAACCTGGGATGGGGTGGTTTGTAAAGCAAGGGTGAGTACACATCAAGGTACTCAGCAAATGTCCCGTTTGGCTAAAGTGGACTAGCTGTATATGGAGTTGGGGTTAAGCAGTTGCTTTTAGTTGGTCAAATATTTATTATTATTAGTAGAGCCAAGTTTTTAGTAATAAACCCAGTTATTACCCAGAAGTACCCTCTCAAAAGAGGAAATACCAGAGATCAGATTCTATAACATCATTATTAATCATCATCATAAAAGTATCCAAAGTTCTTCTAATCAAAGAGGATCCCAAGGCTGCTCTTAATCGTGAGATCGGCTGATATACCAGTTTCTAACAATCTGCAGAGGTTGTACACATTACCCACAAGTCGTGATCCCTTTATGCCTCAGGTCGATCAAACCCTCAAACACTACCAAGGTGAGTCGGCAAGGTTTCACTATGTAGCCTTTACAAAGACTCCCCTGGTGCATAGCTGCTCGTTAGGTTTCGCCAGTCGTACAAACGTAGTACACCTCTCCAAGGTGGGTGACTAACAAAACCAAATCGAATGAACCTCTGCACCCCAACCTTGGCAGAGCAAGCACTAGGCCCCGGCCCCCATTGATGGCCCTCCGGTAAAGCCAACTACACCCCTAGGTTCATCTAATTAATCAGATAAGGGCATCCCATTCCACCCTCATGGTTGCACTGTTATCCCGGGTGGTCACTCCATGAATAGGTCCTTACGGAGAGGTACTTAGGAAAAAGGCCTGAGCCCCCTAGAGTATCACAAGTTCATCAACGTAATCAGGATAACAGTATCGTATCATAAATGTTCACATCATGTTCATTGATTAAAGTTAAGGCAATAGCAAAATGCTAACCATGATAACCGAAAAGGTAGACAAGGATAAGTAAATACAGACTAGTCAATCCTTAGGTTTCATAAAGTAATGCGGGATAATGAATCATAAAGTATGTAGGACGAAGAGGCCATGAATCCACGGGCAGAGAGGGGAGAACGGCGAAGAGAGGGTCTCGGGCGGACCGAAGGAGCTCCGGCGAGGCATTCCGGTCACGGGGAAGGGGCTTAAAGCACGCTAAGGCCTTGGCTAACTTATGTAGAGGCAGAGGCACCTTAGGGACTAACGCCGGGGAACTAGACCGGGTTAAATCGGCCGGCCACCGCGCGAGCACGGCAGTCCACCGCGTCCGAGCACCGGCGAAGTTGAAATTCGCTGAGCATAAAGCGCAATAGGGAAAATTGGGCATGGGGACAGGTGTCTCACCTCAGGGCGGAGCTCGAGGAGGTCTGGCACGGTCTCCGGTGGCCTGGACGGTCGAGAACGCGGGCATGGGTCTCCGGCGACGGCTGGCGGCGTGGGCAAAGCGCGAGAGAGGGTGAAGCTGTGCGTAATGAGGCGAGGGGCGAGTGTGGAGCACTGGCGGGCTCTAAGAAGGGAGCTGCGTGCGTGGGCGGACGTCGTGGCCGAGAAACCCGGCGACGTGCACGAGTGCGCACTCGCCGGTCCATGGCGAGGGTGGGGAGGGCGGAGCTGACAAGGCAGGCCCACAGCATAGAGAAAGAAAAGGGGACGCGCGGGGCAACGGCTCAGCAACTAGCGAACCGGGCCCACGAGATAGAGAGAGAGAAGGAGCGCGCGGGTGAAGAAAACTGGCGCCGACAGATCGGCCCCACTGGGCAGCGAGCGAGAGAGGGAGAGCCCCGTGCCCTCTTCGCCCGCGTGGAGTCACCGGCTCCGGCCAGGGCGCTCGCGTTGTGCGTGCGACCGAGGAAGATGGCGGTCCTGACAAGGAGGACCCGCCTGTCAGCCTCACCCCTCCCTACTTCTTCGTTCCCCTCGCATGGTCGCTAACCGGTGGACCCTAGGTCCCACGTGTCAGCACAGCACCTACCCCCTTTTCCCTAGTTCTGTGTCGCCATCTGGTGGGCCCCGCCCGCGTGTGTGTACTCGCCGCTGCGTCCACGCCTGCCCTGCATCACTGACTAGCGGGCCCGGTCTTGCTGTGGCCCCGCCCGTCAGACTGTCACACCCGGTTTTGGAAGGCAAACCAAATGCGAACAATGTACGTGCCAGGATCCGAAACTCACGTACACAGCGATTACATAATTGGACATCACCACACAATGCTTGAAATAAATAGCGGAAAGGTACTTAATTACATCAAGATGTCCAAGACATCCACAGAGTCTATTACATAACCATTGTCTTTAACATAACTATCAAAGTGCGGAAATACGACACGTAGAAGCTAAGCCTACACAGGCAGCTGACTGGGGTTTGCCACTAAGAAAGAACTAGAACTCGTCGTATTCCTGGAACTCCTCGAAGTCATCCATGTTGCCAACATCACCTTCTGAGCACTGAGTGCAGCAGGGACAACCTGGGGTGGGGTGGTTTGTAAAGCAAGGGTGAGTACACATCAACGTACTCAACAAATGTCCCGTTTGGCTAAAGTGGACTAGTTGTATATGGAGTTGGGGTTAAGCAGTTGCTTTTAGTAGGTCAAATATTTATTATTATTAGTAGAGCCAAGTTTTTAGTAATAAACCCAGTTATTACCTAGAAGTACCCCCTCAAAAGAGGAAATACCAGAGATCAGATTCTATAACATCATTATTAATTATCATCATAAAAGTATCTAAAGTTCTTCTAATCAAAGAGGACCCCAAAGCTGCTCTTAACCGTGAGCTCGGCTGATATACCAGTTTCTAATACTCTGTAGAGGTTGTACACTTTACCCACAAGTTGTGATCCCTTTATGCCTCGGGTCGATCAAACCCTCAAACACTACCAAGGTGAGTCGGCAAGGTTTCACTACGTAGCCTTTACAAAGACTCCCCTGGTGCATAGCTGCTCGTTAGGTTTCGCCAGTCGTACAAACGCATTACACCTCCCCAAGGTGGGTGACTAACAAAACCGAATTGAATGAACCTCTGCACCCCCAACCTTGGCAGAGCGAGCACTATGCCCCAGCCCCCATTGACGGCCCTCCGGCAAAGCCAACTACACCTCCAAGTTCATCTAATTAGTCGGCTAAGGGCATCCCATTCCACCCTCATGGTTGCACTGTTATCCCGGGTGGTCACTCCATGAACAGGTCCTTATGGATAGGTACTCAGCAAAAAGGCCTGAGCCCCCTAGATTATCATAAGCTCATCAACAGAATCAGGATAACAGTATCGTATCATAAATGTTCACATCATGTTCATTGATTAGAGTTAAGGCAACAGCAAAATGCTAACCATGATAACCCAAAAGGTAAACAAGGATAAGTAAATACAGACTAGTCAATCCTTAAGTTTCATAAAGTAATGTGTGACAGTGAATCATAAAGTATGTAGGACATAATAGGTTAGAGGACACTTGCCTTCACCAGGCTGTTGCTCAGGGAGGTGTCCAACAACACACGCAGGAACCTCGGACTGCTCGTTGTCTAAATAAAGTGAGCATGCATTCAATACATTTGGAAAGTACAAATGAACATCACACCAAACATGTACAAACATTGGAACACATCTTAAAAAGATACGATACTACATAAGGGATAATGAATTCAAAGTATAACATGAACTATAACATAAATTTACTTCATTTGAAAATCGATTATTATTTCCCTAAGTGTTACTTACAAGTACATAATCATAGTTCAGTTTATTTTATTGTGACATAAAAATTAGAACAGAGATGAACTCATGTAATACACATTATTAATTTCACAAACTAACACATGTTTAAATCTCTAAGGTTCTCCTTTTATTTATTTTATTAAATAAATAAAACTACATCTATATTAGTTCATAGTCAATCATAAAAATTAGAATGTGCAGACAGTAAATGAAACCATTTTATTTAGATAGAGGATAATTCTATGAATATTTTGCAATTTGAATCACTAAATTTGGAGTTCATATGCAAAAGTTATGAAATAAACAAGTTTGGGAATTCAAAATATGAAATTAGGTCTAATTCTGTGAATATTTAAAAGTCCAGGGTTAAATCTGCAAGATTACAGGGGCCTGCGCGCGAAAACCAGGGACAGCGGGTTAATTCCCGACAACCCGAGGGTCTCTTTAATAAAACAGCCCCGCGAAGGGGTATCGGGTGAATCTAACCGTCAGATCTAAAACCAACGACTGAGATTAGATCTGCGGCCGAGGGCACGCGGGCGGGCGGGCGAGCACTGACAAGCGGGCCAAGGGCGTCAGCGGCAGAGGGGGAGGGCGCACTGACCGAGTGGGCCCAGCGCTAGAGGACTTGGGCGCTGACAGGCGGGCCAGAACGTCAGGCGTGCGTGCGCGAAGCGTTATCCGTGATCTGAGCCGTGCGATGAAGATCGAACGGAGGGGATCAGACCGGGGAGGACAAACGGCTGCGGGCGGCGCTGTTCCTCTCCACGGCGGTGGGGTCACCGGAGTTGAGGCTGGTGCGAGCTAGGGTGGCTCCGGGGTCGCTGGAGTTGGGCAGACATGGAGAGAACGCCACGACGAACTCAATGGCGGGGAAGAGGCCATGAATCCACAGGCAGAGAGGGGAGAACGGTGAGGAGAGGGTCTCGGGCGGACCGAAGGAGCTCCGGCGAGGCATTCCGGTCACGGGGAAGGGGCTTAAGGCGCGCTAAGGTCTTGGCTAACTTCAGCAGAGGCAGAGGCACCTTAGGGACTAACACCGGGGAACTAGACCGGGCTAAATCGACCGGCCACCGCACGAGCATGGCGGTCCGCTGCGGCCGAGCACCGGCAAAGTTGAAATTGGCCGAGCACAGAACGCAATAGGGAAAATTGGGCACGGGGACAGGTGTCTCACCTCGGGGCGGAGCTCGAGGAGGTCTGTCGCTGTCTCCGGTGGCCTTGATGGTCGGCAACGCGGGCGTGGGTCTCCGGTGTCATGGGCAGAGCGCGAGAGAGGGTGAAGCCATGCGAATGAGGCGAGGGGCAAGTGCGAGGCTCTAAGAAGGGAGCTGGGCGCGTGGGCGGACGTCGTGGCCGAGAAACCCGGCGACGTGCACGAGTGCGCACTCGCCAGTCCACGGCGAGGGCGGGCAGGGCGGAGCTGACAGGGCAGGCCCACAGTGCATAGAAAGAAAAGGGGACGCGCGGGGCAATGTCTCGGCAACTGGCGAACTGTGCCCGCGAGGCAGAGAGAGGAGGGGCGCGCATGTGAAGAAACTGGCGCCGACAGGTTGGCCCCACTAGGCAGCGAGCGGGAGAGGGAGAGTGCGTAGGAGAGAGTGCTGCCGCTGACAGGCGAGGTCCGCCTGTCAGGCGGCGCGGGCACGCGGGCGCGTGGCCTGGCTGTGCCAAGTTGGGCCAGCTAGGCTGCATTTCCCTTTTCTTTTTCTCTGGATTTTCTAATTCCTTTTCTTTTTCTTTTCTATAGGGTTTTCAAATTGAAATTCAAACTAGGTTTCAAATTCAAATAAATTCAAACTTGTGCAACACTTCAAATAATATTTTAAGCTCAGCATGATGCAACATGTCATGACTCATAAATGTTTTGGCAAAAATAAATAATTAAATCCCCCTAAATTTAAGCTATTTCTTCTTAAAAGGGAAAAAGGGAGAGAGAATCTAGAGAGAGATAAACCTAGAGTGAGAGAGAGAAGAGTAACACATGAAATTAGGTGATAATTAAAAAGAAATTTTATACCCCAAATTCAGGTTGTTACACAGACGCTAACACCCTAGCACCCAGCCGTCCGTCCACCCGAGCCGTTGGCCCGTGGACCCCGCATGCCAGGCATCCGCGTCCACGCGCCCGCGCTCACCCCGCCAGTTCTAATCCTGGTCGTCTATCTGAGATCTGATGGTTAGGGAGGCCTGACACCTTTTTAGTTTTCTGTTTATAAAAAAGACCCTGAGTTCTCGGGTAATAGAACCCATCGTCCTTAGACTTTACGCGCAGGCCCCTGAGTTCTTATAAACAGACCCTTACCCTTTTAAATAATTACATATTTGGACTTAATTTTGTATTTCAAACTTCAAAACTTGTTTATTTCATATATTTTTTATATGAACTCCAAATTGAGTGGTTCAAATTGCAAAATATTCATAAGAATATTCTCTATTCAAATAAATTATGCTCATCTATAGCCTGTGCACTTTAATTTTATACCTAGACTATAGGTTAGTGTGTGTGTTGAATTGTTCACTTAATAAAATAAATAAAAAGAAAACCCTAGTGGTTAATGGATATTTAATCTTGTGAGATTAATAATGTGTATTATATGAATTTATCTCTGGTTTAACTTTTATGTCTCATTAAAATGAATAAAATCAAATTATGTACTCATGGACAACACTTAAAGAATAATCAACTACTAAATGAGATTAGTTCACCCTATAATTTAAACTCCCTTTTGAGTTTATACTTTTTCTTTTGAGATGTATTCCAATGTTTCTATATGATTGATGTGCTATTTATTTGTCATTTACCAAATGTATTGAATGTATGATCGCTTTATTTAGACAACAAGCAGCCCATGGTTCCTAATTGTGTTGCCGAAGATCTTTCTGAGCAACAACCTGATGAAGGCAAGTGTCCTCTAACCTATTATGTCCTACTTACTTTATAATTCATCGTCCCGCATTACATTATTGAAACCTAAAGATTGACTAGTCCGTATTTACTTATCCTTGTTTACCTTTTGGGTTAATCCTGGTTAGCTTATGCTATTGCTTCAACTTAATTAATGAACATGATGTGAACATTTATGATACGATGATGTTATCCCGATTATGATATTGTGATACTTTAGGGGACTCAGGCCATTTTTCTGAGTACCTCTCCGTAAGGACCTGTTCGTGGAGTGACCACCCGAGATAACAGTGCAACCATGAGGGTGGAATGGGACGCCCTTAGCTGATTAATTAGATAAACCTAGGGGTGTAGTTGGCTTGGCCTGAGGGCCGTCAATTAGGGTCGGGGCGTAGTGCTCGCTCTGCCAAGGGGGGTGCAGAGGTTCATTCGATTTGGTTTTGTTAGTCACCCACCTTGGGGAGGTGTACTGCGTTTGTACGACTAGCGAAACCAAATGAGCAGCTATGCACCAGGGGAGTCTTTTGTAACACCCTGAATTTGGGGGTATAAAATTTCTTTCTAATTATCACCCAAATTCATGTGTTACTCTTCTCTCTCTCTCTCACTCTAGGTTTGTCTCTCTCTAGATTCTCTCTCCCTTTTTCCCTTTTAAGAAGAAATAGCTTAAAGTTAGGGGGATTTAATTATTATTTTTGCCAAAACATTTATGAGTCATGACATGTTGCATCATGCTAAGCTTAAAATATTCTTTGAAGTGTTGCACAAGTTTGAATTTATTTGAAACCTAGTTTGAATTTGGATTTGAAACCCCTATAGAAAAGAAAAAAAGGAATTAGAAAATCCAGAGAAAAAGAAAAGGGAAATGCAGCCTAGCCGACCCAACTCGGCCCAGCCAGGCCGCGCGCCCGCGCCGCCTGACAGGCGGGCCCCGCCTATCAGCAGCAGCCCTCTCCCCTGCGCGCTCTCCCTCTCTTGCTCGCTGCCCAGTGGGGCCGATCTGTCGGCGCCAGTTTTCTTCACCCGCGCGCTCCTTCTCTCTCTCTATCTCGTGGGCCCGGTTCGCTAGTTGCTGAGCCATTGCCCCGCGCGTCCCCTTTTCTTTCTCTGCGCTATGGGCCTGCCTGTCAGCTCCGCCCTCCCCACCCTCGCCATGGACCAGCGAGTGCGCACTCGCGCACGTCGCCGGGTTTCTCGGCCACGACGTCTGCCCACGCACCCAGCTCCCTTCTTAGAGCCCCGCCAGTGCCCCACACTCGCCCCTCGCCTCATTTCGCACAGCTTCACCCTCTCTCGTGCTTTGCCCACGCCGCCAGCCACCGCCGGAGACCCATGCCCACGTTCCCGACCGTCCAGGCCGCCGGACACCGCGCCAGACCTCCTCGAGCTCCGCCCCGAGGTGAGACACCTGTCCCGTGCCCAATTTTCTCTATTGCACTCTGTGCTCGGCCAATTTCAACTTCACCGAGTGCTCGACCGCGGCGGACCGCCGTGCTCGCGCGGTGGCCAGCCGATTTAACCCGGTCTAGTTCCCCGGCGTTAGTCCCTAAGGTGCCTCTGCCTCTACATAAGTTAGCCAAGGCCTTAGCGTGCCTTAAGCCCCTTCCCCGTGACTGGAATGCCTCGCCGGAGCTCCTTCGGTCTGCCCGAGACCCTCTCCTCACTGTTCTCCCCTCTCTGCCCGTGGATTCATGGCCTCTTCCCCGCCATTGAGTTCACTGTGGCATTCTCTCCCTCTCTGCCCAACTCCGGCGACCTGGGAGCCACCCTAGCCCGCGCCAGCCTCAACTCCAGCGACCCCACCACCGCAGAGAGGAACAGCGCCTCCCGCAGCCGTTTGTCCTCCTCGGTCTGATCCCCTTCGTCCGATCTTCATCGCACGGCTCAGATCACGGATAACGCTTCACGCACGCGCGCCTGACGCCCTGGCCCGCCTGTGAGCGCCGAAGTCCTCTGGCGCTAGGCCCGCTCGGTCAGTGCGCCCTCCCCCTCTGCCGCTGACGCCCCAGGCCCGCTTGTCAGTGCTCGCCCGCCCGCGCGTGCGCCCTCGGCCACAGATCTAATCTCAACCGTTGGTTTTAGATCTGACAGTTAGATTCAGCTGATACCCCTCCGCGTGGTTGTTTTATTAAAGATTTCCTTGGGTTGTTGGGAATTAACCTGTCGTCCCTAGTTTTCACGCGCAGGCCCCTGTAATCTTGCAGACTTAACCCTCGACTTTTAAATATTCACAGAATTAGACCTAATTTCATATTTTGAATTCCCAAACTTTTTTATTTCATAACTTTTGCATATGAACTCCAAATTTAGTGATTCAAATTGCAAAATGTTCATAGAATTATCCTCTATCTAAATAAAATGGTTTCATTTATTGTCTGCACATTCTAGTTTTTATGATTGAGTATGAACTAATATAGATGTAGTTTTATTTATTTAACAAAATAAATAAAAGGAGAAGCTTAGAGATTTAAACATGTGTTAGCTTGTGAGATTAATAATGTGTATTACATAAGTTCATCTCTGTTCTAATTTTTATGTCACAATAAAATGAATTGAACTATGATTATGTACTTGTAAGTAACACTTAGAGAAATAATAATCTATTTCCAAATGAAGTAAATTTATGTTATAGTTCATGTTATACTTTGAATTCATTATCCCTTATGTAGTATTGTGTCTTTTTATGATGTGTTCCAATGTTTGTACATGTTTGGTGTGATGTTCATTTGTACTTTCCAAATGTATTGAATGCATGCTCGCTTTATTTAGACAACGAGCAGTCCGAGGTTCCTACATGTGTTGTTGGAGACCTCCCTGAGCAACAGCCTGGTGAAGGCAAGTGTCCTCTGACCTATTATGTCCTACATACTTTATGATTCATTGTCCCGCATTACTTTATGAAACCTAAGGATTGACTAGTCTGTATTTACTTATCCTTGTCTACCTTTTGGGTTATCATGGTTAGCATTTTGCTATTGCCTTAACTTTAAACAATGAACATGACGTGAACATTTATGATACAATACTGTTATCCTGATTATGTTGATGAACTTGTGATACTTTAGGGGCCTCAGGGCTTTTTCCTGAGTACCTCTCCGTAAGGACCTGTTTGTGGAGTGACCACCCGGGATAACAGTGCAACCTTGAGGGTGGAATGGGATGCCCTTAGCTGATTAATTAGATGAACCTAGGGGTGTAGTTGGCTTTTACCAGAGGGCCATCAATGGGGGCCGAGGCGTAGTGCTTGCTCTTCCAAGGTTGGGTTGCAGAGGTTCATTCGATTTGGTTTTGTTAGTCACCCACCTTGGGCAGGTGTACTGCGTTTCTACGACTGGCGAAACCTAATGAGCAGCTATGCACCAGGGGAGTCTTTGTAAAGGCTACATAGTGAAACCTTGCCGACTCACCTTGGTAGTGTTTGAGGGTTTGATCGACCTGAGGCATAAAGGGATCACGACTTGTGGGTAAAGTGTACAACCTTTGCAGAGTGTTAGAAACGGGTATATCAGCCGATCTCACGGTTAAGAGCAGCCTTGGGATCCTCTTTGATTAGAAGAACTTTGGATACTTTTATGATGATGATTAATAATGATGTTATAGAATCTGATCTCTGGTATTTCCTCTTTTGAGAGGGTACTTCTGGGTAATAACTGGGTTTATTACCAAAAACTTGGCTCTACTAATAATAATAAATATTTGACCAACTAAAAGCAACTGGTTAACCCCAACTCCATATTCAGCTAGTCCACTTTAGCCAAACGGGACATTTGCTAAGTACGTTGATGTGTACTCACCCTTGCTTTACAAACCACCCCACCCCAGATTGTCCCCGCTGCACTCAGTGCTCAGGAGGTGATGTTGGCCACATGGATGACTTCGAGGAGTTCCAGGAATATGACGAGTTCTAGTTCTTTCTTAGTGGCAAACCCCTAATCCGCTGCCTGTGTAGGCTTGGCTTCTACGTTTCGTATTTCCGCACTTTGATTGTTATGTTAAAGACAATGGTTATGTAATAGACTCTATGGATGTCTTGGACATCTTGATGTAATTAAGTACCTTTCCACTATTTATTTCAAGCATTGTGTGATGATGTCCAATTATGTAATCGCTGTGTACGTGAGTTTCTGATCCTGGCACGTACATGGTTCGCATTCGGTTTGCCTTCCAAAACCGGGTGTGACATAAGTGGTATCAAAGCCAGGTTGGCTGTAGGACCGCTAACCTAGACTAGAATGGTCGATCTAAGGAATATAGACCCCTACTCTTACCTTGACCTTAGTGTTCTTTCAAAAGTTGGTCATCTTGACCAACTCTATGTTATTTACTCATCTCAAAAAGTTTTGTCTCACTTTTCTATCTGTTTACTTTCTGGTCACATAGTTCTACTCTTACTCTTGTGCTTACGATGTCTTTTGTAGACGGCCCGTATCAGGTGCACTACATGTAAGTCTGTGATACCCTTTTTGCCTTCTCACCTGGCGAAGCGTCCACTGCGTCGCATGTCTGTGATCCCCTTTTTGCCTTCTCGCCTGGCGGAGCGTCCACTGCGTCGCATGGTGCCAGGTCAGTCCAGTCACCTGGAGAGACTGCATCGTTGCCTACACGAGGAGCAAGAGCGTCGACGCTAGGACCAGGAGCAGCAGGACTCTTCCCCCTCGCCTCAGTAGGAGGTGGAGTCTGAGAGGCTGCCTTCCCCTGCACCTTAGCTAGAGATGCCCCCTGCACCACCACATGGCATCCCGGCTGCTGGAGGAGACCCTGACGGAGACAGAGATGACGACGACGCTGGTGGCAGTTTGAGCCACGGCACGGAGCTCTCGGAGGAGCCGGAGCCAGAGGGATGGATCGCTAGACCCATCATTCGTGACGCCGCTCGCGGGTGTCACTTCCACGACGCTCTCAGCACCCGGCTGCGTCGGGCCTTCGACCGACACACATGGTCTATCGAGTACCGTTGTGTAGTCTACCAGCATCGTCGCGGGCTATACCCGGACCAGTGGGAGGCTACTTGTTTGGTGCGCCATCCAGACGATGATCTCCGGGGTGCAGAGGCCTTCTCAGAGCACTATTCAATTATTGAGAGGGATACTGCCGAGGCAGCCATGCAAGATGCAGCACGACGGGCATTTTCTTAGTATTGCTCATTGTTCAGTAGGGTAGCTGATGGCCTCGACCTGAAGTACTACACTCATCGTTCTACTGGCAGTGTTGGAGGTGTGATTGCCTCGCCAGTTGGTGAGGGCAATCCCATGCTGAACAGCATGGTCAACTTGGTTGTCATGCTCAACACAGAGTTGGACCACGCCCTTGACGAGTTGGGCAAGGTTCGGGCGGAGGTTGTGGAATTGCGTGCTGAGTGCGCAGCACGCCACTATCTAGATGGTGGTTCTCCCGCCCCTATCGGGATTCAGCACCCTTACCATTCACCGCCCCATGGTCGCTTCAACTATGGTACCCCAGACTGCAGGACCCGGATAGATTTGGATCCCTAGATCGACAGAGTCGGAGTCTGTAATAATGCTTAGTTCAGTGTCTTAGTCTAGTCAGTCTTAGTTAGAGTTAGTTTGCTTATTTCATGTTAGATGCTTGTTATGATGGACATGTACTGAAGTTGGATCTTTGTAATGATTGTCACCAAGGTGTGGGTATCCCCTGCAACTTGGTGTAGTTATTAATAAAGTCAGTTATTTAGTTGGGTAATCCATTTATTTCCACTTTCCTCTTTATCTGAGAAGTTGTCAGTGAAGGTGGTCAATTGTTCAGTGCTATGAAGATTTTCTATACATCTTTTCTTATGCTGAAAGACTGTAGAGTCAGATTTGATATGTGTGTGTGATTTCTACAGATGTCTGAGAACAGGCGTAGAAGTGTGAGGCGTGCTCAGCCTGAACAGCAGGCACCCTAAGAGGAGGCAGCCCCGCAACAGCATTTGCCACCTCCACCATCGATGACCATTGAGCAAATGTTCTTGATGCAGACCCAAGCAGTCCAGGCAACTGGTCAGACCTTAGCAGCTATGCAGCAAGTGCAACAGCAGCCACCACCGCCTCAGCCTCAGGTGCAAGTCTAGATGCCTCAAGTGCCCAGAGACAAGCGGGCAGAATTCATGCAAGGCCATCCCCCAATCTTTGACCATTCTATTGATCCCATGGATGTTGAAGATTGGCTACGTACCGTGGAGCGTGAGTTGCACACTGCCTAGTGCAACGATCGTGAGAAGGTGTTGTACAGTCCCCGACAGCTGAGGGGAGCAGCCCAGTCTTGGTGGGTGTCTTACCTCGCCACTCATGCCAACCCTGAAGCCATCACTTGGGAAGAATTCAGGGACAACTTCCATCGCTACCATGTGCCCGAGGGACTGATGATAGTGAGGAAGGAGGAGTTTCTCGCGTTGAAGAAAGGTCCCCTGTCCGTCAGTGAGTACAGGAACAAGTTTCTGCAGCTGTCGCGTTATGCCCCAGAGGATGTCAACACGGATGCCAAGAGGTAGTACCGCTTTTTGAGAGGATTGGTTGATCCCCTCCATTAATAGCTGATGAACCACACCTTCCCTACCTTCTAGAATCTGATAGACAGAGCAATCATGACAGAGAGGAAGCGTCGGGAGATGGAGGACAGGAAACGCAAGATTGGTGGACCTCAGGTCGGGAGTAGCAGCCGTCCTCGCTACTCAGGCAACCCACCTCAACAATTCAAGATAGGTCACCAGCACCAGCATCAGCGTCAGAACCGACAGCAGCAGTACCAGAGGCAGTTTCCTCAGCAGCAGTAGCAGTATCGTCAGAACAACCAGCAAGGAGGAAATCAATACCAGCGTCAGAGCAACCAGGCAGCCCGTCTTCCTGCCCCAGCAACCAACCAGAACAATCAAGCAGCTTGTTGGGGACTTGTTCTCAAATGCTATGAATCAAGAACAAGGCAACACGAAGATGTTAAATATTAAATATCCTTCGTCCGCTGAAGCATTATCTCCTCAGGGGTTTAATGAACTTCGGACGAAGGATATGAACATAATATTACGAAGGTGACGAAAATAACATAAAACGATGTAAAATGTAAAACATTAGAGATAGATATGTGAAGATAAATAACACCATTCACATATTTATTTTTAATACAATGTTTAAGGTTTGATTATACCTTCGCCTTGACAAGCAATAATTCCCGAATGATGCTTTCGCAATTACAGGAATGCGTGAACAGTAAAGGAATACTGTTCACTATTTATAGACACAGGACACAGCCTGTGAACAATTACAATCATACCCCTCATAAAAGTTTACAACATCGACTTAAACTCTTATGGACTAAAAGGTCATTCTATCTTTAAGTCGGTTTGTAACTCCGAAGCTTCATGGGCGACACCCTTCGGCATTACGTACGGACAGCTTCAACCGAAACTGTTTCTTCCTTCAGGACCTTCGGCGACGAAGCATGGTCCCAACAGTAGCCCCTTCGCGGTGCTAGATCATTTTTTGTAACGAGCTTGATCTGTGAAAAAAGTCTCTCAGGCTTCAGGAAGCCGAAGGTCCAGAAAAACACCTTCCCTGAGCTCGTTGTCGAGAAACGATACAGCTTTCGAGCGCGTAGCGATTCCACCATGCGAGTTCACTATTCTGGCTTTTGCGGTCCACCGTTCAGCGGGTGCGAGCAACCGCTTGCCTGGTGTAAAAATTCCCGACGATTCACCTTCCTTCCTGCAACACTATATAAACAGACTGGTAGGTGTAAAGTTACCACAGCATTCATTGCTATTACATTGTTTTGCTGCCAAAATTTTTAACCATAGCCGAAGCTCGACTCTCGGATTCAGACGAAGCTCCAATTTGGTGTCTGCTTCGTCAGAAGAGAAGCTTCGTCAGAAGAAGAGGTTATTTAGTTCCCGAGAAATCTTTCAAGAAATTTAAAATTGAATGGCCAGGTTGCGCTCTACTGCTAGAGTTGAGCGCGAGGGAGGCGAAGTCGAAGGCGCAGAGACTGTCCCTATCTCCGAAGTAATGCAACGATCTGGATTGGTGACTTCGGAAAGAATCCCTACTGCCGAAACAGGACAGGCTGGTGCCGAAACAGAACAAGCTGCTGCCGAAGCAGAACGAGGAGATATTGAGGAAGCTGGTTCCGACGATGATTACCATATCGCAGTACCGAGCAAGCCTAGTCATTTGGACTTCGGGAAGTCGACTATTTCCAAGGCGGATTTCTCCAAGATGGTGAAGACGGGCTATTTCAGAGAAGATGAGAAGAAGCTACTTCGGTTCGGGGGAGAGGAGACTACCCCGAAGCCAGAAAAGGATGAAATAGTTATTTTTAAGAGTTTTTTAAAGGCTGGGTTAAGATTTCCTTTGAATAGGATGATTTCTGATGTGCTGCAAAGGTTTGGGATCTATTTTCACCAGTTGACCCCCAACGCCATCGTTAGGCTTAGCGTTTATATCTGGGCTCTCCGAAGCCAGGCGGTGGAGCCGTTTGCCGATAGCTTCTGTCGAGTACACGAGCTGCATTACCAGACTAAGGCCAGAAAGGATGGGTTGCACAAAAAATTTGGTTGTTACAATTTTGCCTATCGGAAGACCACAAAATTTCCTGTGATTAGCTACCGAAGCAAATGGCCGGCAGGCTGGAAGTCAGAATGGTTTTATGTTAAAGTTGACGAAGATAAGGAGAAGCTAGTACAGAGCCCTCTTGAACTGATCTTCAGAGAAACAAGACCTCGTTGTAGAATGACAACTGAAGGTCCAACTTGGGCCGCGCTAGCTGAATTCAAAATTATTGCAGAACACATCGGCACTAGAGATCTAGTGCAGGAATTTCTGGCCTTCAGAGTATTTCCGACCATGAAGGAGTGGACTATGCCGAAGCTTAAAGGAGAAAAGAAAGAAGGGGAGCTTGTCCGACTACCCTATCATTACAAGTTTAAGAAATACTTTAAAACGCCCTGTCAAGAATGGCTTGATACAATTGAAGTAATGAGTAATGAAATCCTTGGAAATTACTCCAAAAAAGAGGACCAGCTAATGACAGTAGCCTTCGGCACTCGGCCGAAGCGAAGGCTGAACAGGGTGTTCGATGCCATAGGTTTTGAATATGCTGATTATGATCGCTTGGGCGGAGATACTGGAGGCCCAAAGCGAAAAAGAATTTCTACCGCTGCTGACGAAGAGGTCGCCAAGGTAACTAAAAAGAAAAAGGGAGACTCTGAAAAACTTAGCCCTGAAGAATTGAATCCTGAGCCGAAGGTGGCCACTGGAGAAAAGAGGAAAACTGCATCTCCAGAACCAAGATCGTTGGTTCAAGAAGAAGATACTCCTGCAACTCCTTCTGCTATTGAAGTAGAAGAGATTATGAAGGTAATGACTGAACCCTTGCCTGTGAAGCTAAGTCCGCTGTCGTTGGAACTGACGAAGTTTTTTCAGAAGGACAAGGCAGCTTCGGCAGAAGAGGGTCCTGCACAGCCGAAAAAACGAAGGATTATTCAAATAGCAGATGTAATTCATGGGACACCAATGCCGACACCGGCATCAAGAATTGCTATTGACCAGACCGCCGAAGCTAAGGGCGCCACAGCCGAAACCACCACCAGAGTGGAAACCTCCGAAGCTAAAACTGGCGCAGCCGAAGCTGCTGGAGTTGAAACTGAAGCCGCAGAAGATCTGAACCTGGACGAAACACTTGAAGTTATTGATAACATACTCTTAAAAATGACTGAGGAAGAATCTGCTGTGGCCGCGGCGAGCACAGGCACTGAAAAGGGGAAAAAACAAGCTGAAGACATTTTGGAGGGTGAAGATTTTGAATTTCAAGATCTACTTGGGCAAGAGCTAACAGACGCTGAAAAAGCAGAGCTTAAAAGATGTGCCATAGCCTGCGGATGTAAGCCAGGGGCTACACTATTTGGTGGGGTTAACGAAGGAAAGCTGAGGTGCCTTCGAAACCGCAGCGAAGCTAAAATTGTTAGAACTCTCTGCAAAAACATAGGCTTGCCGAAGCTGGAAGTGGACCTCTGCCATTACCAACGGCACCATATCGCCAGAAGTTTGCTTTATGCTAACTTCAAGGTAACAAATATTTTTGCTATTTTATTATTATCTTTTAGGTCGTTTTCTAACGAAGATCTTTTCGACAGAGCATACTGTTAAGTAAAGTTCTGAAAATGCAACAAGATCTCGAAGAAGAGAAGAACAAAGCCGTCATCCAAAATTTGGCTGAAAAGGTTGAAAACTACGAAGCTGATTTGAAAAAGAAGGATTTCACCATCCAAGATCTTGAAATGATGGTCAAAGAGCACGAAGGTGCATTAGAAAAGAAAGATTTTGTTATTCAGTCTATGGAGGGTTCTTTGGCTGAAATCCAAACTGAGAATAACAGCTTAAAGAATGAATTGCTCCAACAGTCAGAAAAATTTGAGCAAGAAAAGAAATATCTCGAAGCAAGGCTGAAAACTGAGGTGGATAAAAATTCAATTTTGCAGAAATCCTTTAAAGAACTTCAAGAGAAATGCCTTAGCTTCGGCAGCCGATGCGTACAACGGCTGAAGGATGTGTTCCATTCTGTCGGAGCTAGCTCTGCAAAATTTACACCTTCAGCTGATAATCTGCCCAGCACATTAGAATATATTGAAGGCGAGGTTGATGCTCTTGACGAAGTTATTGGTGGGCACGCCGACTTCTGTGCCCTGGTAGCTTCCGGGGCACAGCCACCGCTTTTTTGAAGGCTGGCTGCACGCATGAAAATATTGTGAACAGACCAAACTTCAGCTTGTCAGCATCAGATCTGATAAATATCCCAAGCCTAGCCCGAAGCATCGGGAATAGATTCATGACCCAGATCTGGGTAAGTGGCGGGCGAAAAATGGCGGGTGACGAAGCTCGAAGTCACCTTAAGCCGGTAAGAAACCTACTTTTGTTACTTTTACCTTCTCCTTGAAATTTGCACCTTTCTTATTTTGCTGTTTGATGTACGCAGGATGACGAAGCTGAAGTTTGACAAAGTTGAAGTTTGACGAAGCCTAGCCTGAAGCTTGATAATTGTTTGCAATATACTGACCTGCAAAAATTCTAGAGAAACTTTTGTAATATAGTTATGGAACAACTTATGTAAATTTGTACATACCTTGTAATATATTTTGTTTCTACAATCTGCATACAAGCTGCTTTGCTGTGGACGAAACTTCTCTTTTGAGCCGAAGGCGAAAAACACCTTCCCTTCTTTTTGTACACAACGAAGCATAAAAAATTCTCCTTCGAGTCTTTCCTCATCACCGAAGCATCTGTGTTTTTGTGCGGTATAATGATGATTCTATATATGTCTAAATGCATGTTTATGAATGCAAATGACATGATGAGATGTATTGTGCAAATGAATATCAAAATACATAATCATAGTCCTTCAGCGTTGACTTTTTGCTGTAAGCCTCCCTTAGGAGCTTCTTCGCCTTTTACTTTCAGCGGAATCAGCGCTTATTTTTCGCTGTAAGCCTCCCTTAGGAGCTTCTTCGCCTTTTACTTTCAGCGGAATCAGCGCTTATTTTTCGCTGTGAGCCTCCCTTAGGAGCTTCTTCCTGTTTCCTTTTCTTTTTGCTTTTGCATTTACATTTACATTTTTTGGGGGATATCACTCTCATAAAATTGAAATAAGGAAAATTACATGTTGTGGCCCCATTAAAAACCTTTCTCCCCCTTTGGAAAGGAAAAGGGTACCACGAAAAAGAATATAAAAAATTACATCAAGCTAAACATAATATCGTCGAAGCTCATCCGGATTCCAAGATCTAGGAATGTCGTTGCCGTCCATATCCTTCAATCTGTAGGAATCGGGTCTTGACGAAGATACTACCAAAAAGGGGCCTTCCCACTTCAGCTGTAATTTGCCTGCTGTCTCAGGGTTGGCTACTCTTCGAAGTACCAAGTGTCCTGGTTCAATGTTCTTCAGCTTGACTTTTCTGTCACGCCATTTTATTGTTTCAGCTTGATATTTATTGATGTTTTCCACAGCTTGAAGTCTGATCCCTTCAATAGCATCTTTTTCTACAGAGCAATCAGCTTCGTCTTTGCCTTCTGCCGAAGCAACTACCCTTATTGATCCTGCTTTGGCCTCTTCTGGGGTTATTGCTTCGTCACCGAACAATAGTTTAAAGGGCGTAAAACCTGTTGACCTTGACATGGTTGTATTATGGCTCCATACCACTTTGATTAACTCGTCAGGCCATTTTCCCCTAGGCTGGTTGAAGATTGACTTCATTATTCCTGTCATTATGATCCCATTAGCTCTTTCGACAAGTCCATTTGACTCTGGGTGTCGAACTGATGCAAAATGGATCTTCGTGCCAATTCGATCTCAAAATTCTCTGAAGGCTTTAGAATCAAACTGTGTCCCATTGTCCACAGTAATGGCCCTCGGCACTCCGAAGCGACAAACAATGTTCTGCCAAAAAACTTTTGAATAGTAAATGAAGTTATTGTGGCTAAGGGCTTTGCCTCAATCCATTTGGAAAAATACTCCACTGCCACTACCACATATCTTAAGTTCCCCTGTGCTGGTGGTAATGGGCCTAGCAAATCAAGGCCTCACCTCTGCAACGGCCAAGTGGGTTGTATTAATTGAGTTAAAGACGAAGGTTGTTTTTGATCTCTTGCACATTTCTGACAACCTTCGCACTTTTGGACTATATCCTCTGCGTCTGAAGCTGCCTTTGGCCAATAAAATCCTTGGCGAAAAACTTTCCCAAGCAAGGGCCTAGACCCAATGTGAGATCCACACAGGCCTGCATGTATTTCCTTCATTAATTCTATACCTTCGGATCTGGATAAACACTTGAGCAATGGGGAACAGACCCCACGCTTGTATAACTCCCCTTCTATTATGACATATGGTCGAGCTCTTGCTTCTATTCTCCTGTTATAAGCTTCGTCGTCTGAAAGAAAATTACCCTAAAGGAAAGAGACGATCTCAGTTCTCCAATCCTCGCTATAAACAGGGGATATATTAAGGATTGCTCTTTCAAGAAGCTCGATCGAAGGTGCTTTTATTGTTTCGAAAAATACTTCCGAAGGTATAGGTAGCCCATATGCTGCTGACTTGGCCAATAGATCAGCGTATTCATTTTCTCCACGAGGAATATTTTTGACAGAGAAACCTTCGAAGGAAGCCTCAATCCTTCGGACTGTATCTAGATACTTTTCAAGCTTCGGGTCTCTTGCTTTATAGCTCTTGTCAACATGACCAGAAATAACTTGAGAATCAGTTTTAAGAATGGCCCTTCTGATTCCCATTGCCTTTAACTTCCAAAGACCCAAGAGCAGAGCTTCATATTCAGCGATATTATTTGTGCAACTAAAATCAAGTCTTGCCGCATAACAAGTTTTAACTTTGGAAGGTGAAACCAACACAGCAGCCGCTCCTGCTCCGAAGGTTCCCCAAGACCCATCGCAAAACACTGTCCATGCTTCGGCATCTTTATTTGTTTCTTCCTCCTGAGCCCCTGGCGTCCAGTCAGCAATGAAGTCTGCTAACGCCTGGGACTAAATCGAGGATCTATGAACATAATCAATACAAAATTCATTGAGCTCTGCAGCCCATTTTCCAATCCTTCCAGTAGCTTCTCGGTTTCTCATAATATCCTTCAGAGGTTGTGAAGAAGGAACAATTATGTTGTAAGCTTGAAAATAATGCCGAAGCTTCCTGGAGGCCATCAAAACAGCATACAGTACCTTCTCCAATTCTGTATAATTTTTCTTCGACAAACTAAGAACCTCAGATACGAAATATATTGGGGCCTGCCTCTTAACTTGGCTTTCAAGCTTCTCCTGGACAAGTGCTGCACTTACCGCTGAGTGCGAAGCTGCCACATATAATAACAAAGGAGCCCCTGGCGTTGGTGGAGTTAATGTTGTTAGATCTATCAAATATTGCTTCAGCTCTTCGAAGGCTTTCTGCTGAATTGGTCCCCATTGAAAGACTTCGGCTGACTTCAGCACTTCGAAGAATGGTAAGTTTCTCTCTGCTGATCTGGATATGAATCTGTTGAGAGATGCCAGCCTTCCCGTCAATCTTTGAGCCCCCTTTTTTGTAGTTGGTGGTTCCATTCGAAGTATAGCTTCGATTTTACTTGGATTAGCCTCAATTTCCTTTGTTGAAACTAGGCAACCAAGAAATTTCCCCTTCTTAACTCCGAAGACACATTTTTCTGGATTCAGCTTTAAACCAGCCTGTCTAAAATTAGCGAAGGTCTCCTGTAAATCAGCAATGTGGTTATATTGCTTTGTGCTTTTTACAATAATGTCATCAACATAAGTTAGTACATTCCTGCCTATCTGAGAATGGAGAACCTTCGCTGTCATTCTGCTGAAGCTTCCTCCAGCATT
The DNA here is from genome assembly GCA_029449295.1 of Zea luxurians. Lineage (NCBI taxonomy): Eukaryota > Viridiplantae > Streptophyta > Magnoliopsida > Poales > Poaceae > Zea > Zea luxurians. The sequence continues at coordinate 103,130,631 of JAOPSE010000001.1, read as the reverse complement.
TTTAAGCCCCTCAGGCATCCGAAGGTAGCAATATGTCCCACTAGGGGTTATGAAGCTGGTTTTCGGTTCATCCTCCTTCTTCATCCAGATTTGATGATAGCCTGAATAGCAATCCAGCAAACTCATAAGCTCTGACGAAGCTGCTGCATCGACTAAGGAATCTATCCTTGGCAATGGAAACTCGTCCTTCGGACAAGCCTTATTGAGGTCAGTAAAATCAATACACATTCTCCATTTACCATTGGCCTTCTTCACCATAACAGTGTTAGCCAACCATTCTGGGTATTTCACCTCTCTAATAACTCCAGCACTGAGGAGTCTTTTCACTTCATTCCGAGCACCTTCGGCCTTGTCATCAGACATCTTCCGAAGTCTCTGCTTTCTGGGTCTGAAGGATGGGTCAACATTGAGCGAGTGCTCAATAACATCCCTGTTAACTCCGCAAAGATCAATAGCTGACCAAGCAAAAACATCTTTATTGTGGAAAAAAAACCATATCAAGGTTTTCTCCTATTCTTCGGACAATTGAGATCCCAATAGCACCTTCTGCTCTGCTATGTCCTCACATAAGAGCATGGGTTTCGGCTGATCAGCCGAAGCAGCTTTTTCCCTTCTGTACTTGTACTGCTGACAAGCTTCATCTCCATCTATGTTATGAATCGCTTTTGAATCTGTCCAATTTCCTTCGGCCCTTCTGGCAGCTTCCTGACTTCCATGAATAGCGATGGGCCCTTGGTCCGAAGGTATCTTCATGCAAAGGTAAGCTGGATGAAGAATTGCTTCGAAGGCATTGAGAGTACCGCGACCAATGATAGCATTGTAAGGATACTCCATGTCAACAATATCAAACACAATTTGCTAAGTCCTTGTGTTGTTAACAAATCCGAAGGTTACTGGCATGGTAATCTTCCCAAGTGCTACAATTTGCCGTCCTCCGAAGCCACAAAGAGGGTGTGTAGCATCATGGATCTTGTCTTCGGGCTCTTGCATTTGTCTGAAGGCTTTAGCAATATGATATCAGCTGCGCTGCCTATGTCAACCAAAACATTATGGACCAGAAATCCTTTGATCACACAAGAGATAACCATAGCATCATTGTGTGGGTAATCCTTGAGTTGGAGATCCTCTTGGGAGAAGGTAATTGGAATGTGAGACCATCTTGACTTGATGAAGGGTCCTTGCACCCCAACATGCTGTACCCTTCTCTGTGCTTCCTTCTTCTGCTTTTTGTTGGCTGGCTCTGAGCATGAACCACCTGTTATCTGGAGTAACAGCTTCGAGGCCGAAGCAGCTCCAGCTTGATCGTTGAACGAAGCCATCAGCTCAAAAAAGTGGAAGTGTGTTGACCGGAGGTGGGCGCCAATGTTGGGGACTTGTTCTCAAATGCTATGAATCAAGAACAAGGCAACACGAAGATGTTAAATATTAAATATCCTTCGTCCGCTGAAGCATTATCTCCTCAGGGGTTTAATGAACTTCGGACGAAGGATATGAACATAATATTACGAAGGTGACAAAAATAACATAAAACGATGTAAAATGTAAAACATTAGAGATAGATATGTTGAAGATAAATAACAACATTCACACATTTATTTTTAATACAATGTTTAAGGTTTGATTATACCTCGCCTTGACAAGCAATAATTCCCGAATGATGCTTTCGCAATTACAGGAATGCGTGAACAGTAAAGGAATACTGTTCACTATTTATAGACACAGGACACAGCCTGTGAACAATTACAATCATACCCCTCATAAAAGTTTACAACATCGACTCAAACTCTTATGGACTAAAAGGTCATTCTATCTTTAAGTCGGTTTGTAACTCCGAAGCTTCATGGGCGACACCCTTCGGCATTACGTACGGACAGCTTCAACCGAAACTGTTTCTTCCTTCAGGACTTCGGCGACGAAGCATGGTCCCAACACAGCTCTAGGAGGAAGTCGTGCATGTTTCCACTGTGGGGAACAAGGCCATTGGGCGAATCATTGCCCAAAGAAAGCAGCTCAGCAGCAGCCAGCTCCCAATGCTCTAGTTAGACAGAATGCAATGCAATAAGGAGGCAACAACCATGGGCAACCTCACGCCCAGTATGGAAAGGTGAACCACTTGGAGGCCGACATAGTCTAGGAGACTCCAGGAGTGGCATTAGGTACGTTTTCATTCGAGTACCATTCTGCAAATGTCTTATTTGATACTGGAGCAACGCATTCTTTGTGACTGCATCATGGGTAGAAACACATAATATACTAGTAGAACCCATGTATCCACCTATGAGAGTTAGTTCAGTTGGTGGAAGGACCCAAACTTATAGACTTTGCCCAAGTGCAAAGGTTCAAATAAGGGGGATAGAGTTCCCTGCTGATTTAATAGTTAGGGGTAACCAGGATACAACTATAGATGTCATCCTAGGGATGAATTGGCTAACCAAGTATCAAGCTAGTCTTAGTTGTGATAAGAGAACGGTGAAGTTAGTATCCCTATCAGGAGAAGAAGTGTTAGTTGTGACGGAACCTCCCAAGTAATTAGGCCCACCTACAGTTGTCCTTGTCCAACGGACCTCAGACAACCCTATAGGTGCCCCTGAACTACTTGACAAGCTCGGTATCTTTCCTTACCTTTCCAGGAACGTCTCACCCGTCTTGCAGACATTACAGAACATCGGAGAAAAAGAAATGCGGAAGCGATTACATAAGCTTACATTTATTAAAAAGTAAGATCACGTTGTTTATTACAGACTAGGACTATATAACGAGTGCAGAGTATTATTATTACACATACCAAGGGAGGTAAAAACTCCTCCCGACAGCTATCACACAAAAAGTCTTAATGGAGGATCCTTTCCTCCCACACTTCATTCTTGCTTATCTTCATTAGGTACCACCTTGGTACAGAAGCAACAGAACTCTGCTGCTTCCTCACCTAAAAACAACATGGGGATAAACCCTGAGTATGGAATTACTCAGCAAGTCTTACCCGACTAAGGAAAAGACTCTCAAGGGTATGCTGGCTAGAGGGATTCAAGGAGTGGCTTATCAAGAATCAAAGACTCTGTTTTGCAGAAAAGCTTACTACGAGTGGATCCTTAAAATCCAATTTTATTGTCAGGTTAAGTAAAATTACCTGCAGCTAGAGTTCTTTCTACCCTAGAGCAATCACTTTACCTGCACTAGCCAATTTTCTTATCAACCCTTCAACTTCACTGGATTGCTACGTGTAAGTCAGTGGCCAAGTCTCCATAATCGCGGAGGTACGGCGATCCGAATCGATTATACTCAGCTGAGGATCTCCGATCACACGACATATGTAGCACTTAACCCTTGCATATGTCAACCCACCATCGAGTTTCTTAAGACCAGATCAGGTTCACGCAAATCGAGAGCACAGATACACCACCGTCCAGCCTCTTGCCACGGAGGGTACACGCTACTCTCGCCACCGCTCCACGCCCATTTCGTGTTATCTTATTCTGGCCTTAGTCCACCCGAGGCAAAGCTTACCCATGACGAGGTATGTGACCAGTTAAAGGGTCCTCGATCAGCAGGCTTACATCGAGACGGCCCTTAATCGACTCAGACGGAGACACTACACCAAGACTCTCTTTCTCGTGCAAGTCACCCGCCCGGTCTCAGCTTAATCGTTTAACCCCAAAGGTTGGTACCTGGCAGAGGTACATCTTTTCCAATGTTGAATCCATCAAGGCCTTTGACAGATTCACCATCAAGTTTTATTTTGAAAACAACCCTCCCACTTTGCCAAACATCTTTTGTAAAACAAATCCTTTTGTTTTGCTAGAGCAATACTAAGCATAACAAAACCTTTTGTAAAATAGGGTATCAAGGAAGGTAATCAAATTCCAAGGAAAGTAATGCAGGAATTGTTTTAGCAATCAACACCTATCACCTAGTGCATCAAACAAGTGAGAAAGGTTTAAAACACAAGGGGGGTGGCAAATGCACCGGGGCTTGCCTTTGTTAACAGGTGAGTCTGGCTCGGATCCGCAAATATCAAAGTAGAAGCAGTTGCCTGCTTGAGAATCCGAGGGTGGTGGTGTCCTTTCTTTGGTGACTTCCTCTTCTTCTTCGTGTTCTAACATAACCATATATAAGTATAATAATGGATGCCATGGGATGCTCATGAGGGTGCAAAGATAATATAAACTTATTATCTAAGTCTTGAATACAACGTTCCTTCACGGTACTCCGAGAACTTAGGGTTTCCGGAGTCAGTAAAGGAGTTCATAGGGCAAGGGGGGTGTTTTGGGGTTTGGTGATCAAACAAGGTCCAAATCAACCTAAATTCTACCCAAGGCTTCTAAATAATATGAGGAACTCATATAAAAATTTTGAGCATTTTTGGGATTATAACTTATCTTTTAAAAATCCAAAACTACTACTTTGAACTATTTAAATGCCTTAAAATTCCTTATTTAATCTAAAAATCACAAAATTATTTTTATTAAATTTTAGGGAAAATAAGGAACCTGGGAAAATTGGTTTCACAATTTTATCATTTTTCTACTGTTTTCTATAATTGTTTGAACTCTTAGGTAAAAAGAAAAAGAAAAGCTTATGAATAGTACTGGGCTGATTTCAGCCCAGTGGCCCAACTCAGAGGGAGAAAGCGCCCGCGCGCGCGCCCGCGCTGGCGGTTTTGCACAGAGGACCTTGGGGTTTTGGTTAAATTGAAGCAGGTTTATTTACTGTGTTTCTCAGTCATAGACAACTTGCAAAAGAGACCCCCGACTTCTGTTTCTTCGCAGGGGAAGGTCCCCGACGGCGGCAGCGCGCTGAGGAGCTCCGGCGAGCCACCGCACCGGCCGATTGAGGCGATGACCGACGCTCCCGAGCGACCGACACCAAATTGGAGCTACCCTAAGCCTTTCCCCCAATTCAATTGCATTAAAGACCAACTGAGGAGCTCTGGCCACGGTGACCGAGAACATTACGGCTAGATCATCACGTTCCCGGCGATTGGGGGCATCCTAGTTCAAATTGATGGCTTGGCGAGCATCACAGAGTAACCAGAGTGCTTAAACAAGGAAGAGGAAGCAATGAATTAACCTGGAAAGAGCTGGCCGCGGTGAGATTGGGTTTACGGCGGCGGAGAGTGGATTTGGGGCGAATCCAAAATTCGCGAGTTCTAGCGAAGGACTGCTAGCGATTAGTGGTGGTTGAATGCGTGAGGATGTGGTGAAGCTCACGGCGGGGTCAATTTATAGAGCCCCGAGGCGGTGGCGCTTAATTTGAGCGGATAGCGGAGGCGGCCGGAGATAAGGAAGAACCCGGGTGCGGTGAATCCGTGGCTAATCGGCGTGGCAACCTCCCCGACGACGATGGGATGGCCCAGGGGAGTCATGACGGCATGGTGGAAAAGCTAAGCCACGCGGCGTACAGCCGGGAGGTGGCGTTCACCGGCGATTTTATCGGCCCAGCCGCAAAGAGGAAGGGAGAGCCACGGGGTCACCGGAGTGGAGCCCAGCTCACCGGCGGTGAAGATTCTTCTCACCCCGCGATGTTATCCGTCGACCAGCGCACGAATCTGCACGCCAGTGACGCGAATCGCGGCGGGGGATCGTCGACGGTGAAGTCTTCTGATTGCCCCCCCCCCCGAAGGCACTGTACCATCAGATATTCAGTGTATGATGCCTGACAGAGCAACTTCAGAGCCAATTTTCTCTAATTTTTGCATTACAACTTTGTCATCTATCTGCACCAAAGTTGTAGGGCTATAAACCAACAATAATTCGGCTATAGGACTTGAACCCATTTGAGCACTAAATCAAGGTTGAATTCATACTCAAAGTTGGCTTTGTTACACTGCCCATCTGAATTTCAGACTGAATCAGCCTGACAGCCAATCTTTAGGCTTAATTATCTCCAAATTTCTCACAAGAACATGGCTTGCACTCTTAAGCAAAGTTGTTCTTCTATAATTAGGCTACAATTTTGATGTGGTGACCTAGGGCAAAAACCCTAGAATTTGAAAGACACAGGACTCCAAAGTTGAGCCCTCAACATTGAATTTCAGACTTAGAATGAAACCAAATTGAGGTCCATTTTGCATTTAAGTCCAAGACTCAACATTTGGCTTTCAAGTCCACACATTTGTGAACCAAAGGACTTAAGAAACTTATTTGACTTGGTTTTTGCACTTTAGTCCAAAAGTGGACTAATTTTGCACATAGGCCCCTAGGTTTTAGTTTTAGGGTTTTCCAGGGTTCCAGTTAGGGTTTCTGGGATTCCAGGGGTTTAAATGTGATTCCACTTTGTTTTTGGGGATATTTTATGACTCTTTCCCTAAAGCCTTTAGGTTTTCTCATCTTGGGTTAGGTTTTACCCCTTTAACCTCTATTTAGGGTTAAGTCCCTTAACCAGGGTTCTATTTGCAAAAACACTCAAACAATACAACTTGATTGAAATTTTTGCCTAGTGAATGCACTCTAGGTGTATCAAACATATGCAATGTCAATGCTTATGATGTCATGCTCAAGTTTTAGTTGCAGTAACACCAGGGGTGTTACATCCTTCCCCCCATAAAAGAATCTCGTCCCGAGATTTAAAGTCCTAGGGTGAGTAATGGAAAAGGAAATGCTTCACATTTGTATTTCCTTAGTTCTGGTACAAGGCAGGGGTGGTGTGGGGGTTCATTCCTTTATTGCAATAACTATATATACTTTACAAATTACATGAGGCTAGAAAGCCTGGGAAATTCTTATTCAAGAAGTCTTGAGTTTCCCACGTAGCCTCTTCCTCAGAATGTTGGTTCCATTGTATCTTGTAGAACTTGAGAGTCTTTCTCCGGGTAACCCTGTCCTTTTGATCCAGAACTCGAATAGGATGTTCCGAGTATGTTAAATCTGGTTCCAGGACAACATCTGTCACTTCAATGGTTCGATCGGGAACCCGAAGACACTTCTTCAATTGCGATACATGGAACACATTATGTACAGCAGACAATGTTTCGGGAAGTTGAAGTCGATACGCCACTGGCCCATATCTTTGAAGGATAGGAAATGGACCAATGTACCTGGGTGCAAGCTTTCCTTTTATCCCGAAACGCGATACTCCCTTCATTGGTGAAACCTTCAAGTAAACATAGTCCCCTTCAAGGAAATACAAGGGCATTCGCCGTTTGTCTACATAGCTCTTCTGCCGAGCTTGGGCTTTCTTCAGATTATGAATAACTTTCTGAACCTTTTCCTCGGCCTCCTTCACTATGTCAGGCCTAAAGAAATACCTTTCTCCAGGTTCAGACCAATTTAGCGGAGTTCGACACCGTCGCCCATATAAAGCTTCAAAAGGGGCCATCTTGATACTTTCTTGATAACTATTATTGTATGAAAACTCCGCCAAAGGTAAACATTCATCCCATTTTGGTGAGAAATCCAGGACACATGCTCGCAACATATCTTCGAGTACTTGATTAATCCTCTCAGTCTGTCCACTGGTTTGTGGATGATATGCCGAACTATGGAGCAACTTAGTACCCAAGGATTTGTGAAGTGCTTCCCAAAACTTGGCTACAAATTGGGGTCCACGATCCGACACAATGGTCTTCGGAACACCATGCAGACTAAGAATACGAGCAATGTACAATTGGGCGTAGACAGTAACTGGGGAATCTGTCTTGACCGGCAGAAAGTCAGCAATCTTCGTAAGCCGATCAATTATGACCCAGATAGAATCATACCCTTTTGCAGTCCTGGGCAATCCCACGATAAAGTCCATACTTATATCTTCCCATTTCCATGTTGGGATTGGCAAAGATTGTAATGGACCAGCAGTTTTCATGTGTATGGCTTTGACACGTCTGCAAGTGTCACACTTAGCCACATAGCGTGCAATTTCGATCTTCATCTTTGTCCACCAGTAATATTGCTTTAAGTCTTGGTACATCTTAGTGCTTCCGGGATGAATAGAATAGCGACTAAGATGTGCTTCATCTAAGATTTGCTGGTGGAGTTCTTCATTCTTTGGCACTACTATGCGGTTTTTAAACCATAGCACACCTTGATCGTCTTCCTTGAAACATTTGGTTGTTCCAGTCCTTATTTTCTCCCGTATGTGCTTCATACCCAAATTATCCTTTTGAGCATCAATTATCTTTTGCAAAATGATTGACTCAAGCTTTAGCTGATTCAGAGTCCCTTGTTGGACCATCCCCAGGTTTAGCTTTTCCATCTCATGACATAAAGTGTTGTCAGAGGTCTTCACCATAAGACAGTGATAGGAAGCCTTACGGCTTAGTGCATCTGCCACCACATTGGCTTTGCCTGGGTGATAATGGATCTCCAGTTCATAGTCCTTAATAAGCTCAAGCCATCGTCTTTGCCTCATATTTAATTCTGACTGGGTGAAGATGTACTTCAAGCTTTTATGATCTGTATATATATGACAGATATTTCCCAGCAGATAATGACGCCAAATTTTCAGGGCATGAACCACAGCAGCTAGCTCCAGATCATGAGTTGGGTAATGTTCCTCATGTCGGCGCAACTGCCTTGAAGCATATGCAATTACTCGGCCCTCTTGCATTAATACACAGCCGAGTCCACTGCCAGACGCATCACAATATACATCAAAAGGCTTAGTGATGTTCGGTTGAGCCAATACCGGAGCAGTGGTTAATAACGTCTTCAATTGCTCAAAGGCTTCATTACACTTAGAAGACCAATTGAACTTAATGTCATTCTTCAATAAACTTGTGATTGGCTTCACAAGCTTAGAAAAATCTGGTATGAATCTGCGATAATATCCAGCTAGTCCAAGAAAACTCCGGACTTGGTGAACAGTGGTTGGGGGTTTCCATTCCAGAATATCTTTGACTTTGCTAGGATCTACCGCAATTCCTTTGGCCGATAATACGTGCCCCAAAAATTGAATTTCCTCTAGCCAAAATGCGCACTTACTGAATTTGGCATACATCTGATGTTCTCTCAGGCGCGTTAATACAATCCGTAGATGCTGAGCATGCTCCTCTTCATTTTTAGAATATATCAAGATATCGTCGATGAAGACCACCACGAACTTGTCCAACTCGGGCATGAACACCGAGTTCATCAAATAGGTGAAGTGGGCAGGAGCATTTGTTAGCCCAAAAGACATTACCAAATACTCAAATAAACCATACCGCGTAGTAAACGCGGTCTTCGGTATATCCTCGGGCCGAATACGGATTTGGTGATAGCCCGACCTGAGATCAATTTTGGAAAATACCCTCGCCCCAGTCAGTTGATCAAATAAGATGTCGATCCTTGGAAGAGGGTACTTGTTCTTGATAGTGACCTCATTCAGGGGTCGATAATCCACGCACATTCGCAAGGTTTGATCCTTCTTCTTAACAAAAATGGCGGGGCAACCCCATGGAGACGAGCTTGGCCGGATGAATCCCTTATTCAGTAGATCTTGTAATTGAATCTTCAATTCTGCCAACTCATTAGGGGGCATACGGTACGATCTTCGGGAGATAGGAGCCGTACCGGGCTTTAGCTCAATTACAAATTCTACATCTCTTTCAGGGGGCAGTCCAGGCAAATCTTCCGGAAATACATCTGGAAACTCACATACTACCTGAATATCCTTGATTTCCGGTATAATGGCTTCATATACTCTACCAGAAGCTTTGGCTGGATTTATTACGGGGAGAGACAAAAGAATCTCTTCTTGATTATAGCTCAACCTGACGGTTCTGAGTTTAGTGTTGAGTATTGCCTTGTGTTGGGTTAACCAATTCATGCCCAAAATTACATCTATATCCTGGCCTTTCAGAACAATCATGTTAGCAGGAAAGTTCCGTCCGGCCATTGTTACTGGCACTTCATAGGCCACTTCTCGAGTAAAAATATGTCCCCCAGGTGAATGAATTTTAAATCCCTCTTTTGATTCATGGCATGCAATGTGATGTTGCTCCACAAATTTCTTGCTAATGAATGTATGCGAAGCACCAGAATCAAAAAGAATAATTGCAGGGTGACTGGCCACTGGAAACGTACCCATCATCACCGGTTCTCCTTCCGGTGTAGTGGCCACTTGGTGTAGTATACACGCCCCGTCTTCCTTGTATTCTTCTCCACAGTATTTCCCTTAGGTTGAGTTGACTTCCCAGATCCTTGCTGAGCATTAGATTGATTTTGCTTGGGATATGGGCAGTCTTTGATAAAATGTCCCGACTTGCCGCAGTTGAAACACCCGGTTGAAGAGCTGGGCAAAGCAGGGAATCGAGTGCCTGGGGCACCCGGCTGATTTGGGGGAGTGGGGGTATTGTTGGGGCGAATAATGATTGGTTGTTTGAAAGGGAATGCAGGTGGACGAGAAAAAGTGCGATTTTGGCTAGAAGGCCGGATGACAAATCGTTGCCTCTTCGCCTGGCCCTGATTAGGCCTCTCACCACCGAATCCCTTGTTCTTCCCAGAATTTGCGTATCTTTCTTCCACAGATAAGGATGTGCTGACAGCCTTTCCATACGTGAGATCTATACATGTGGCCATCTTTCTCTGCAACCTGTCATTTAGACCCCTCATGAAGCAGTTCTTTTTCTTTAAATCAGTATTCACCTGGTCGATGGCATACTGCGACAGGTGATTAAACTTGTTGAGATACTGGTTGACGGTATCTCCTCCTTGTTTCAGCTTCATGAATTCCTCTTGTTTCATATGCAGCACACCTTCGGGTATGTAGTGCTCATGGAAGGCTGCTTTAAATTCTTCCCAAGTGATTTGATGGTTGACAGGTTGAATAGCCACAAAATTTCCCCACCAGGTACTGGCAGGGCCACGTAGTTGCTGCGCTGCGAATAATGGCTTCTGCGTTTCTGAACAACGGAGAAGACCAAACTTTTGTTCAATAACCCGTATCCACTCGTCGGCTTCCAACGGGTCTTCTGCCTTGACGAATAGGGGTGGACGGGTTTCGGAGAAGTCCAGATAGGTGGTTTCACGGGGGCCTTGCTGATAACCCCTTCCTGCCTGCTGCTGGAATTGTTGTTGACCCGCCATTTCCCTAAGGAAGCGGGTATTGTCTGCGGTGGCATTTACCAAGGCGGCAATCGCCTCGGCTAACGTGGGTGGAACCGGAGGTGGATTTGGGGTGACATCCCGACTCCCAGAAGTTCCCGCTGCGTCCTGTCCCCGAGTCCTGGTCGGCATCTGAGGCAAAGAACATTTGAAATAAACATAATATGCCAAAGAGACCTTCCATTTTACATTACTATAAAAAAGTAATGATACAGACTCGATATTACATAACAGGATACATTACCCATTATACAAAAGTTCAACCTATTATACAACTTACTATCTCTACTTCTACAAGCTACACTACTATTCCTGCTTATTCTTGGTAGCTTCATCGTCAGGGGTGGGAGACCATACGTCGACCAGCCTCAAAGAAGGAGGGGGCCTAAAAAGGTCTAACTCTCCACCAAGTGCTTCTCCCGCAGTGTGCGAGGTTCCGGCTTCAGACCTGACGGGATCCGCAGGGACATTTGGGTGTAATTGCGAATACAGTACATGAACTTCTTCATGTAAAGTATTGCAATATACCTGCAAGTTATCAACAGCAACGCTAAGTTCGTTGACTCGTGCTCGAGCCTTTGCTTCCTTAGCTAAAGCTACTGAGCGAGATTGTACTGCCCAGTCAAGTGCCAAATCTCGGTCAGCTAGTTGATCTTGCAGGGTGCGGATGTAACTTCTTAAATCATTTATCCGGTCACCGTCCGCAACCCATAGATTAGTCCTGCGCTGTAACTCCGCTTGGAGATGATTCACGCGAGCTTCGAGATCACCAATAGGATCGTTGCTCCCGCTACTGCTGTTTTGCTCTTGCTCTCGTGGGGCAAGTTGATGCCGAGGCACACCAATGGGTCCAGTATGCTTACGTGCCGTTTTCCTTGTACGTGGCGGCATTTGCTAAGGGGAAAATTTATTAGTATAATTCTTAGCATGATGCATGAATAAGTATAGAATCAACCTTAGTCAATTCAACCTTCTATACATTGCACTCTTCCTATCTGGTCCTTGGAATAAACTCTTCAGAAATACTTAGATAAGAAGAGAAGCAATTTTCTAGATAAGTCTTAGGAAATTCTTTTGAAGATGTCACAATAATATTTGTCAAGAAGGGCTACGCTCCGATACCAGCTGTGACGGAACCTCCCAAGTAATTAGGCCCACCTACAGTTGTCCTTGTCCAACGGACCTCAGACAACCCTATAGGTGCCCCTGAACTACTTGACAAGCTCGGTATCTTTCCTTACCTTTCCAGGAATGTCTCACCCGTCTTGCAGACATTACAGAACATCGGAGAAAAAGAAATGCGGAAGCGATTACATAAGCTTACATTTATTAAAAAGTAAGATCACATTGTTTATTACAGACCAGGACTATATAACGAGTGCAGAGTATTATTATTACACATACCAAGGGAGGTAAAAACTCCTCCCGACAGCTATCACACAAAAAGTCTTAATGGAGGATCCTTTCCTCCCGCACTTCATTCTTGCTTATCTTCATTAGGTACCACCTTGGTACAGAAGCAACAGAACTCTGCTGCTTCCTCACCTAAAAACAACAAGGGGATAAACCCTGAGTATGGAATTACTCAGCAAGTCTTACCCGACTAAGGAAAAGACTCTCAAGGGTATGCTGGCTAGAGGGATTCAAGGAGTGGCTTATCAAGAATCAAAGACTCTGTTTTGCAGAAAAGCTTACTACGAGTGGATCCTTAAAATCCAATTTTATTATCAGGTTAAGTAAAATTACCTGCAGCTAGAGTTCTTTCTACCCTAGAGCAATCACTTTACCTGCACTAGCCAATTTTCTTATCAACCCTTCAACTTCACTGGATTGCTACGTGTAAGTCAGTGGCCAAGTCTCCATAACCGCGGAGGTACGGCGATCCGAATCGATTATACTCAGCTGAGGATCTCCGATCACACGATATATGTAGCACTTAACCCTTGCATATGTCAACCCGCCACCGAGTTTCTTAAGACCAGATCAGGTTCACGCAAACCGAGAGCACAGATACACCACCGTCCAGCCTCTTGCCACGGAGGGTACACGCTACTCTCGCCACCGCTCCACACCCATTTCGTGTTATCTTATTCTGGCCTTAGTCCACCCGAGGCAAAGCTTACCCATGACGAGGTATGTGACCAGTTAAAGGGTCCTCGGTCAGCAGGCTTACATCGAGACGGCCCTTAATCGACTCAGACGGAGACACTACACCGAGACTCTCTTTCTCGTGCAAGTCACCCGCCCGGTCTCAGCTTAATCGTTTAACCCCAAAGGTTGGTACCTGGCAGAGGTACATCTTTTCCAATGTTGAATCCATCAAGGCCTTTGACAGATTCACCATCAAGTTTTATTTTGAAAACAACCCTCCCACTTTGCCAAACATCTTTTGTAAAACAAATCCTTTTGTTTTGCTAGAGCAATACTAAGCATAACAAAACCTTTTGTAAAACAGGGTATCAAGGAAGGTAATCAAATTCCAAGGAAAGTAATGCAGGAATTGTTTTAGCAATCAACACCTATCACCTAGTGCATCAAACAAGTGAGAAAGGTTTAAAACACAAGGGGGGTGGCAAATGCACCTGGGCTTGCCTTTGTTAACAGGTGAGTCTGGCTCGGATCCGCAAATATCAAAGTAGAAGAAGTTGCCTGCTTGAGAATCCGAGGGTGGTGGTGTCCTTTCTTTGGTGACTTCCTCTTCTTCTTCGTGTTCTAACATAACCATATATAAGTATAAGAATGGATGCCATGGGATGCTCATGAGGGTGCAAAGATGATATAAACTTATTATCTAAGTCTTGAATACAACTTTCCTTCACGGTACTCCGAGAACTTAGGGTTTCCGGAGTCAGTAAAGGAGTTCATAGGGCAGGGGGTGTTTTGGGGTTTGGTGATCAAACATGGTCCAAATCAACCCAAATTCTACCCAAGGCTTCTAAATAATATGAGGAACTCATATAAAAATTTTGAGCATTTTTGGGATTATAACTTATCTTTTAAAAATCCAAAACTACTACTTTGAACTACTTTAAATGCCTTAAAATTCCTTATTTAATCTAAAAATCACAAAATTATTTTTATTAAATTTTAGGGAAAATAAGAAACCCGGGAAAATTGGTTTCACAATTTTATCATTTTTCTACTGTTTTCTATAATTGTTTGAACTCTGGGGTAAAAAGAAAAAGAAAAGCTTATGAATAGTACTGGGCTGATTTCAGCCCAGTGGCCCAACTCAGAGGGAGAAAGCGCCCGCGCGCGCGCCTACGCTGGCGGTTTTGCACAGAGGACCTCGGGGTTTTGGTTAAATTGAAGCAGGTTTATTTACTGTGTTTCTCAGTCATAGACAACTTGCAAAAGAGACCCCCGACTTCTGTTTCTTCGCAGGGGAAGGTCCCCGACGGCGGCAGCGCGCTGAGGAGCTCCGGTGAGCCACCGCACCGGCCGATTGAGGCAATGACCGGCGCTCCCGAGCGACCGACACCAAATTGGAGCTACCCTAAGCCTTTCCCCCAATTCAATTGCATTAAAGACCAACTAAGGAGCTCTGACCACGATGACCGAGAACATTACGGCTAGATCATCACGTTCCCGGCGATTGGGGGCATCCTTGTTCAAATTGATGGCTTGGCGAGCATCACAGAGTAACCAGAGTGCTTAAACAAGGAAGAGGAAGCAATGAATTAACCTGGAAAGAGCTGGCCGCGGTGAGATTGGGTTTACGGCGGCGGAGAGTGGATTTGGGGCGAATCCAAAATTCGCGAGTTCTAGCGAAGGACTGCTAGCGATTAGTGGTGGCTGAATGCGTGAGGATGTGGTGAAGCTCACGGCGGGGTCAATTTATAGAGCCCCGAGGCGGTGGCGCTTAATTTGAGCGGATAGCGGAGGCGGCCGGAGATAAGGAAGAACCCGGGTGCGGTGAATCCGTGGCTAATCGGCGTGGCAACCTCCCCGACGACAATGGGATGGCCCAGGGGAGTCATGACGGCACGGTGGAAAAGCTAAGCCACGCGGCGTACAGCCGGGAGGTGGCGTTCACCGGCGATTTTATCGGCCCAGCCGCAAAGAGGAAGGGAGAGCCACGGGGTCACCGGAGTGGAGCCCAGCTCACCGGCGGTGAAGATTCTTTTCACCCCGCGATGTTATCCGTCGACCAGCGCACGAATCTGCACGCCAGTGACGCGAATCGCGGCGGGGGATCATTGACGGTGCAGTCTTCTGATCCCCCCCCCCCGAAGGCACTGTACCATCAGATATTCAGTGTATGATGCCTGACAGAGCAACTTTAGAGCCAATTTTCTCTAATTTTTGCATTACAACTTTGTCATCTATCTGCACCAAAGTTGTAGGGCTATAAACCAACAATAATTCGGCTATAGGACTTGAAGCCATTTGAGCACTAAATCAAGGTTGAATTCATACTCAAAGTTGGCTTTGTTACACTGCCCATCTGAATTTCAGACTGAATCAGCCTGACAGCCAATCTTTAGGCTTAATTATCTCCAAATTTCTCACAAGAACATGGCTTGCACTCTTAAGCAAAGTTGTTCTTCTATAATTAGGCTACAATTTTGATGTGGTGACCTAGGGCAAAAACCCTAGAATTTGAAAGACACAGGACTCCAAAGTTGAGCCCTCAACACTGAATTTCAGACTTAGAATGAAACCAAATTGAGGTCCATTTTGCATTTAAGTCCAAGACTCAACATTTGGCTTTCAAGTCCACACATTTGTGAACCAAAGGACTTAAGAAACTTATTTGACTTGGTTTTTGCACTTTAGTCCAAAAGTGGACTAATTTTGCACATAGGCCCCTAGGTTTTAGTTTTAGGGTTTTCCAGGGTTCCAGTTAGGGTTTCTGGGATTCCAGGGGTTTAAATGTGATTCCACTTTGTTTTTGGGGATATTTTATGACTCTTTCCCTAAAGCCTTTAGGTTTTCTCATCTTGGGTTAGGTTTTACCCCTTTAACCTCTATTTAGGGTTAAGTCCCTTAACCAGGGTTCTATTTGCAAAAACACTCAAACAATACAACTTGATTGAAATTTTTGCCTAGTGAATGCACTCTAGGTGTATCAAACATATGCAATGTCAATGCTTATGATGTCATGCTCAAGTTTTAGTTGCAGTAACACCAGGGGTGTTACATCCTTCCCCCCATAAAAGAATCTCGTCCCGAGATTTAAAGTCCTAGGGTGAGTAATGGAAAAGGAAATGCTTCACATTTGTATTTCCTTAGTTCTGGTACAAGGCAGGGGTGGTGTGGGGGTTCATTCCTTTATTGCAATAACTATATATACTTTACAAATTACATGAGGCTAGAAAGCCTGGGAAATTCTTATTCAAGAAGTCTTGAGTTTCCCACGTAGCCTCTTCCTCAGAATGTTGGTTCCATTGTATCTTGTAGAACTTGAGAGTCTTGTAGAGGCTATCCATGTAGTGTCAGAATTCCCAGATGTGTTTCCCGAGGAGTTACCAGGTATGCCACCTGAAAGGAAGGTTGAATTTGCCATAGAGCTTATCCCAGGCACCGCCCCTATTTCCAAGAGAGCCTATCGAGTGTCCGGACCAGAATTGGTGGAACTCAAGAATCAGATTGATGAGTTGTCAAAGAAAGGCTACATCAGACCGAGTACCTCGCCTTAGGCAGCCCTAGTGCTATTTGTGGAGAAGAAGGATGGAATAAAGAGGATGTGCATTGACTATAGATCCTTGAATGAAGTTACTGTCAAGAATAAGTACCCCCTGCCCAGAATTGAAGACTTATTTGATCAGTTGAGAGGAGCCAGTGTGTTCTCAAAGATAGATCTGAGGTCAGGTTACCATTAGCTCAGAATCCGACCCTCAGATATACCGAAGACAGCATTCATCACCAAGTATGGACTATATGAGTTCACAATTATGTCATTCGGCTTGACGAATGCGCCAGCCTACTTCATGTACTTGATGAACAGTGTGTTCATGGACTACCTCGACAAGTTCATGGTGGTGTTTATTGATGACATCCTCATATATTCCTAGAATGAGCAAGAGCATGAGGAGCATTTGAGGAAGGTACTCTAGAGGCTACGAGATTGTTAGCTGTATGCCAAGCTTAGCAAGTGCGAGTTCTGGATCAGTGAAGTCCTATTCTTGGGTCACATTATAAACCGAGAAGGATTGGCTGTAGATCCAAAAAAGGTAACAGCTATCTTGGACTGGAAAGCACCAAAAGATGTTCGAGGAATCAAGAGTTTCATCGGAATGGCCGGTTATTATTGGCGTTTCATTGAAGGTTTCTCCAAGATTGCCAGGCCAATGACAGCCTTGCTGGCAAAGAAGGTTGAGTTCAAGTGGACCCCAGCATGCCAGAAGTCCTTTGAGACATTGAAAGATGATTTCTTGTACTGTCTCCTGGATAACAAAGAAATATCTGTTTGCCGGGAGATAGCTAAGAGTATGGGATTTCCTAAGCTTGAAGAAGGCCTTTCGGTCTTGTCGAAGGATGATCTTGCTGATAGCCTCGCGTACAAAAGTATAAAGGTATAGAGGTTAATTTTGAAGCTAGAAAATGAAGTATTTTATTGCCATGCTCAACACTTTCTACTTCTTTGCAGGGCTTAATTCTTAGTAATGCCTTGAGGGCTCAGAAGAGTGCCAAAGACGAAGGTTGTATAATGGCTCTTAACAACCTTCGCTCTGAGGTGATTGAACTGAGAAATGAAGGTCTAGAGAAAGACAAAATTTTGATTTCATTGGTGAACAAAGTAAAGGAAGATGAAGTTAATTACAAAGGTCAGGCCGAAGCCCAGAAAACCAAAATTGAAGACCTTCGAAGACAACTGGCCGAAGCTAAGGAGAACTGCGCACTCGCATAGGCTAATCAAGAAATCAGTGAATATTGGAAAAATAAGCTAGAGAAAAATGTTGAAGAACTTCGTGAATCCAAGGAGAGGTGCTTTGAGAAATCCTTAGATTGCGTGAAGAAATTAAAAACTAGCTTCGCCAAAGTGGGCGCCTACTCTGCTGAAGAAAACTTCATACGAGACGACCCCGAGGGCGTTGTTGAATGGATAAGTGGAAAAGCCGAAGCCTTCGAGGAAATTTTGAGTGATCACGGGGATATTTGTGCATTTTCCGGTGCGTGGGGAATCTTAGCTATTCTAGAGAAGGCCAGATGTGATCATATTAAGGCTATAGCCCAGGCCGAAGCTGCCTTCTCCATAGACGATACGAAGGATCCTTCAGATAAAGCAACTTTAATGGGAGGAAAATTTTATAATGATGTCTGGGTGAATGGTGGCCGAGAGCTGGCCCATGAGATTATAAAAAAGAGGGAAAAAGACACCCACGACGCCCGGACAGAAGCAAAGCAAGCTGAAGAAGCTATAGAACGCGAAAGGCGTATAGGTATTATTCTTTGATTATTTAGCTTCAGTACTTGCTTTGTGGCTTCGAACTAATCTGTTTACCTACTTCAGCTGAACTATCCCCGCCTCCGGAGCCGTACGATCCCCTAGCTGATCCAGAAATGAAGGAAGCACTCGAAATTATAAGCCTGGCGGACTCCATTATCGATGAAGTCATCGATAAGCTTTTGAACGAAGTTGTAGAAAAAGTTCTTAAAGAAGAATAGATTTTATTGTAATAATATTTTGAAAACGCTTTATGTATAGAACAATGGAAGGAAGATTAAGCTTCTGTTGTAACAAAACTATGTAACATTTGATGTATGTGACATTGAATCGAATATGTAAATTGTTGTAATTTATTTCTTTGCGATGCATGAAACGTACATACATACCGCTTTTTGAGCCTTCGGCGAAAAAACACCTTCCCTTCTTTTCATGCTTCGTAAAGAAAGAAACCCCTTCTAGGGCAGATCTGATAGAACTGTCATCTGAAGCTTATCTCGTGCCTTAGCACATTTTCATTCAACGAAGTATTCCTAAAGATATGCTTCGTGTTCAATTTTTCTGTTGATGCGGTATGATGTATGATGTGATGCTATGCTGAATGATGTGATGATATGATGCAATATGATGATGCTTCAACACCTACACATACGCCCACACTGGTACATGGAAGACTGCATCTCCCTAGGAACATCTGTTGAGTCTAAGCTCTACATCCCCTTAGGAACGACTTTTGAGCTTCTTCACCTTCTATTTCGGTGGTATAAGTTCTGCATCCCCTTAGAAATGACTTTTGAACTTCTTCACCTTATATTTCGGTGGTATAAGTTCTGCATCCCCTTAGGAACGACTTTTGAACTTCTTCGCCTTATATTTCGGTAGTATTTGGCTTTGCATTCCCTTTGGAACGACTTTTGAGCAGAAAACTTACGCTGCGCTCCCTTAGGAACGACTTTTTGTAGCTTCGTCAATTTAGGCTCTGCATTCCCTTAGGAACGACTTTTGGGCAGAAAACTTACGCTGTGTTCCCTTAGGAACGACTTTTTGTAGCTTCGTCAATTTAGGCTCTCCATTCCATTAGGAATGACTTTTTGAGCTTCGGAATCTACTTCGTTCCTTTAACAGTCGTTTTTCAAGCTTTGTAAATCTATGAAGAAGATATATTTCATTCTGGGTTTGTAGAATTATTACAAGAAGTTGAAACTGAATTTTTCATTACTTGTTCTTCATACAAAAAAGTAAAATGATATAAAAGACAAAAGTACTTCAAAATGTAGGATATTCCTCAATAAATGTGCTTTGATTATGGTACAGTGCTGTTGACTGTACGAGCTTCGAACTCCTCCCTGAAGTCGTGTTGTTGTTGGGGGTGCTGGCGCCCTTCTGGCTGCTGGCTTTGGGTATGAGTAGGTGGCAATGGTGGTGGCAGTGGAAGTTGGGGCCAAGAAGCTTGTGAATGGCTTGCCGAAGCAACGGAAGCTGCAGATTGATTGTCCACATATTCTGGTATGTAGGGAGAATAGCACGAAGCAGTATGTAAAACTTGCTTCGGCTGGTTCTACCAGGCTTCTGCTTCGGCAATCTCTTTTTGCTTCTGAATGGTAATCTGGCATGTTCTTGTAGTGTGCCCCTTGTCTTCACCACAGAATAAGCAATAGATTTTCCTGGGCTGATCCCCATATCTTCCTCCAAAGCCCCTGCTGCCTCGGCCCCTTGGCGCTGGTGGCCTAAAGGAGCTTTGTTGCTATCCTGAAGACTGTGAGTTATGTTGTGGCCTCTGAAACTGGCCTTCTTTGTCATCGTTCTGACTGGAGCTGTAGATTGATCTGACATGCCTAGGTTGGATTCTTCCTCCGAAGCCCCTAGTCATCTCAGAAAATCTGTAAGCTTCCTCCCTTCTTTGGCGGAAGTCATTGTCAGCCCGGATGTACTCATCCATTTTCTGAAGCAGCTTCTCCAGAGTCTGGGGGGTTTCCTGGCAAAGTATTGAGCCGTAGGCCCTGGCCGAAGACCTTTCATCATGGCCTCAATGACGATTTCATTGGGCACTGTAGGCGCTTGTGCTCTCAGTGCAAGAACCTTCGAACATACGCCTGAAGGTACTCCTCATGGTCTTGAGTGCACTGAAACAAGGCCTAAGCGGTGACTGGCTTCGTTTGAAACCCTTGAAAACTGGGGACCAACATGTCCTTAAGCTTCTGCCATGACGTGATTGTCCCTGGCCGGAGAGAAGAGTACCATGTCTGGGCCACACTTCGGACTGCCATGACGAAGGATTTTGCCATGACAGTAGCATTGCCTCCATATGAGGATATGGTTGCCTCATAACTCATCAAAAATTGCTTTGGGTCCGAGTGCCCATCGTACATGGGCAACTGGGGTGGCTTGTAGGATTGTGGCCATGGGATAGCCTGCAATTCTGCTGCCAGGGGAGAAGCATCATCAAAAGTAAAGTTACCATGATGAAAGTCATCATACCATTCATCTTCATTGAATGAGTTGTCTTGATGAAGCTCCCTGTGCTGAGGCCTTCGGTCTTGGTCATCTTGAGTGAGATGACGCATTTCTTCAGCGGCCTCATCGATCTTCTTCTGAAGGTCAGCGAGACGAAGCATGTTCTCCCTTTTCCTCTGGACCTGTTGATGCATAGCTTCGAGGTCCCTGATCTCTTGGTCCAACTCTTCCTCCTGTGGTGTCGGACTAGTAGCCTTCCTTTTCTGAGTTCTGGCTTGCGCAGAGTGTCCTGGTTGATGTCTAGTGGCTGCAGTGCAGCCCCTAGTCCTAACGAAGCTTTCTTCGGCGGCATGACGCAGCTCATAGCTTGCCGAAGGTGGTCGAATGAGTTCAACGGAGGTGGGTGCCAATGTTGTGGACTTGTTCTCAAATGCTATGATTTAAGAACAAGGCAACACAAAATGTTAATGGTTAAGGTCCTTCGTCCTTCGAAACATTATCTCCCTTAGGATATAATGATCTTCAGACGAAGGTTATGAAGGTCGTACCTTCATCATCACAGTTTATATTAATGAAAGTAGAAGCATATGTGAAATGAGAAATAGCATAAATAATCATATAACATTATTGATATCTCTTTATTATATCATCACGAATGAGCATAAACAAAATTGAATTACAATTGTACCTTCGGCTTGATAGAAGGAAAAAGTTCAAGTATGACGCGCAAGTGAATACCAGTCAGCGTGAACAGTACAATGTCACTATTCATCTATTTATAGGCACAAGACGCAGCCTGTGTGGAATTACATTCATGCCCTTGACATTTACTATTGACCTAGGGATAATCTATCGAGGACTAGACACCCTTTTCCCCTTTAAGTCGGTTTTATTTTCCACTACTGAGCCGAAGCTTTTCCATGGGTAGCTTCGGCATTGGTTCATCCTTCTCCTGAACTACGCCCTTCATCTCATGTACAACTTTATCCCATGTCTGAAGGTTCCTGTACATATATTATGCTTGGTAAACATGTTAGTCGTGTTTTTGAGGACCTTCGGAAGACGAAGGCCCCCAACAACAGGTGTTCGGACCAGATATTCTGCTTGAAGCTGAAGAGAACATCAGAATGGTCTGAGAGAATTTAAAGGCAGCGCAGTCCAGACAGCGAAGCTATGCTAACATCAGAAGAAGGGAATTCAATTTTGAAGTGGGGGACTATGTCTACTTGAAGGTGTCACCCATCAGAGGAACCAAAAGGTTTGGTGTCAAAGGCAAACTAGCACCCCGATATATTGGGCCGTATCAGATTCAAGCAAGACGTGGAGAAGTGGCTTTCCAACTCAGCTCACCGGAGAATCTGTCCGCTGTGCACGATGTGTTCCACGTGTCTCAGTTGAAGAAATGCTTGAGAGTGCCGGAAGAGCAGTTGCCAGCAGAGGATCTTGAAGTTCAAGAAGATCTGACTTATATTGATGTAACACCCTAGGTGTTAAGCGCCACTAAAACTTAAGCATGACATCATCTTGAGCATCAGCATCCCATGTGATTATTCCGAAAAGGTTAATCATGTGTTGCATTCACATTAAAATAATATAACTTGTAATGCTTATGCATGGTTTGTGATGAAAATGTGTGTCGCTTTGTTAAAAGTCATATTTAAAAATCAAAATTTTATTTTATGTTCTAAGGTAAAATAAAACTGGAGAAAGCTTTATTTTTATTTCTTGGTAGAAAAAGTTTAAGTTGTTACCAAATAAGTCGTTTGGCCTGTTAATGAATGACCAGTCACAAAATAATTACCAGCATGGGGTAATAATAATTTTAGGAATCAAAATTAGGTTTCTGCGGCTCGTATCACATTAGTTCTAATCGATGTAAATTTGGTTAAAACGGGGTTCAAATTTTAGTCTGATCCGGTAATTCAAAGATTTTGAAGACGTCAACTCCAATAAATTTTGAAGATGTCAACTCATGTTGGATTGAGCTCTATGGGTAATTAAAGGCAATAGACTTTGGACGGTGAAAAATAATCTGGTCCTAAGTTACTTCCTGGCAGATTATTGTTCTGACTTAGTTTAGCGGAAGCTGGTAGCTAGGAGGTCGGGGTTACTTTGAGCGGTTGTAGCTTTGTTCTATGAAAGTTGACTTCAGTTTTGGGGTAATAATCTGATAATATTAAGTTAGGGAAACATGTTTAGCCGGCTAGATAGGGCAGCTGCCGTTAGAAATTTCTGAAAAACTGGACGTGAACACTAGAGGTTCAGTAAAGACAAAACAAAAGAAAGGTTTAGAGCTGATTAATTGGTAGGACACTGCTGTAAACATATGGTAAAAAGATATTATCCCATTCGGTTTCCAGTTGTTTTGAACTATACGTAAGGATATGTATTTGTATGGCTAGTGATTGGGTGTTACTAATGGATAATTTTGTGGTATAAATTTCTGCCCAAAAAACAAAAGAAAAGGGGGAAATGGTTATCCAAGCCGGTGGTTTGTTGTCCAGTAGTTTCTACGTGAGGGGAGGTGTCGGCCAAGTCTAGGTTTACTGTGGGCTCGCTGTGACGTGGTGTCCATGCGTCCTGGCGCGCGTCGAGGCTCCAAACGTGTTTGCACCAGCTCATTCGATCTCAGTAGAAGCAAAAGAACGTTGGGTATAAACCTGTACTCCCTCGGCGTTTTACGGAGCTCGGCTCCCTGCTACGTTCGGTGGTGTCGTCTTCAGCCACCGGACACCGCTGGTCCTGCTTGTCTTCGTCGTAGCCAAGAAGCCTAGCTGTCCCTGCTGCTCGTCCTCGTGCCTACACCTTGCCGCATCCGCTCTTCTTCGTGCTTGCTCGCTGGACGTCGACTCCCTCCCCAGCTCGTCGCACTCTGACGTTACTCCTTGGTTCGGTCAGCGTTCTCTCTCGCCGGTGAGCCACTCAGCCGTCTCTGCCGTTGGGCATCTCCATGGTTGCGCCCCTCTTCAACATCACCCCTACAGCTCCCTCGTCGACCTGGCGCCGTGAGTCTCTCTCTGCTCGACTCGGCGTGGGCTCTAGCCATTAGCCGAGTGCCTAGACGCTCGTGCTCGGGCATCTGCAGCAGTTGGCTTGGCGTCAGCTCGCTGTGGTCGTTGTCTGCTGCTCGCGGCCGTTATTCCTTGCTCTGGTGTGTCGTTGCGTGGAGCTACTGAACGCCGACGTCACCCTGAGCTCATTCCACACGTGGTGACGTTTCGCTCATCTCGTCGCCAAGCTGTCATGATATTTGGCATGGTAATTTATATTTCCTTGGGTATTAAAATTTGCGCTGGTGATGGTGTGGGTGAATCGCAGTAGTGCGATTAGTGATCGGAATGAATTAGATAGGGAAGAAAAATAAATTTATGTATGTTGCTCGCTAGAAAAAAATGCCTGAGTCAGGTTCGCCACCATTTTGGCGAATCTCCACTCGGCTTTGATATTGCATAGACTTAGATTTTCTTGGAGTGCATTTTGATTTAATTGGGGCGTATTCCGTTAGTCGCCAATTATCTACGTAATTAGAAATACATTTTGCATCAGTTGTCAATTATCCGTTTAATTAGAAGTATCATACCATCGTGAAATAAGTCACCAATGAAAATAATAAAATAATTAATTTGTACCTTGAATTTTTGGAATTTTATGAATATTACACGCGAAGCGCAACTTTTCCGTGTAGGGTTATTACGCTCGGGGGTTTATTGTTGAAATTATTTATATTGCATCTGTGCCCATTTCATCATCACATCATGATCATAGCATGCATCTTTACTTTACGTGTAGATTACGTTATCCGTGGATCAATCGCTTGGTGAAACAATTTTCTGGAGACTGGTCGTCACCCTGAAGACTTGTGAAATTTTATTTCCTTAGTCTTCGGCTCTTCTCTGCAACAAAGGCAAGCCCCAGTGCATTCACCACTTTCCTTGTTGTTTACAAAACTTTTATCACTTGATATGCTGCATTAGGTGATAGGAGTTGTGTGATCAAACAATTGATGCATTACCATCCTTGAGAATTTGAATAATCATTCCTTGATACCTATTTTATGAAAAACTAGTGCCGCTTAGCCCTGCTTAAAGTGATAGGATTTTGGAATTTATTTTGATTACTGGTTATTGTTATGTGTGAATGAACTTGAATTAGATAATTAATATGAGACCGGGCGGGTGGCTTGCATCGTGAAATGAGTCGGTGTAGTGCTCCGCCCGTGTCGATTAAGGACCGTTTGATGTAGGCCTGTTGTGGTTGAGACTTTGCAACTAGCCACATGCCTCGGTAAGCCTGAACCCGGCTATTCCATACATGAAAAGACAACCGCGCACTGGGCGTGGGAGATGGTGGGAGTAGCGTGTACCCTCTTGGCTAGAGGCTGAATGGAGGAGTACTGTGCTCCCGGGTAGCACGGACCGGTTCACGTTGTGGAGGATCTGTGGGAACGGTTGACATATGCAAGGGTTAAGTGCTACATATGTCATGTGGTTAGGGATCCCCAGCTGGGTATAATCGGTTCGAATCGTCGTTGCTCCTCGGTTATGGAGACTTGACCCTTCGACCACTCATCGTAGTTAATAAGTGAAACACGAATTGGCTAAAAGAAAGCTAGATAGGACAAGTGAATGCTCTAGTTCAGGAAAATCTAGAATCAGGTAAGAACGTAAATTGATAATTAAAAGATGGCTTAAGGATCCACTATTAGTAAGCGTTTTTGTAAAATGAGTCCTTGATTATTGCTTAGCCTTACCTTGACTCCCTCTAGCCAGCATACCCTTGAGAGTCTTTTCTTTAGTCGGGTAAGTCTTGCTGAGTAATTGCGTACTCAGGGTTTTATTCCATGTTGTTTTTCATGTCTTAGTTTTGTGCTGCTGATGGTGGTGTTAAGTGTCGGTGGGCTCGGCCTTCTTATAAGTCTAAGTAACCCTTCTATACTTCTTATTGAGGATGGTCTCTTGAGCTAGCATATATTTCAAACTTATACTTTTGTAATCACTCCGATGAAAATAATGTAAAATTTTTGTAACTTGTAAAATTTGTTAATAAAATTTCCGCTGCAAAAATATTGATGTGTGTGATTCGTGTTTACTTAATCTTGCGATCTTGGTGGTAGTGGTTTATCCGAGGTCCCCTGGGATACTCGGACAGATCCTGTTAAGTTATCGGGCACACATGCATAGCTATTTGATGTCTTTGAGACAAGGACAGGTGCATGCGGGTCCTATAACTTGGGAGGTTCCGCCACAGCTGGTATCGGAGCAGGATTAAGTATAATATGATCACATACGTACTTTTAAAAAAAGTTTTGATTTTAAAAAGTCTATTTTTATCCAAACACATTGTTTGGTTAAAAAACAGATTTGAAAAACTATAATGCTAGCGACATCCTCTATTAAGCCCTAAAATTAAGGACTATCATAGACCAAAATACTAACCCACAACCTAGGGAACGTTTAGGACGAGCATGCATCATGACATATAACCTTAAATTCAACCCCCATGTAGCTATTTGAGAGTGTTTCATCCACCCTATTTTTGCTACCCATCCTTGCTTTTCTGTCTTGTATTTTCAAATCCGTGAGATTGGGAGCTAAGATCTCTTTTGTTGATAGAATGAGGACTCATTCTGGATTGGTTCATGGTGAGGGCACTTCCCAGAATAAGGCTAACATATCTAATCCACAGTCAACATCTGCGCTTGAGAATGTAGTTGCACAACTGATCAGTGTAGGCATTGATCATACTCACCTTCTCCATGAGTTGGTTCAGCGTGGTCAGCGGGATTCAAATGCTGCCAGTACTTATAAGGAATTTTTGGACACACAACCACCAGTTTTCACTAGAGCTGAAGATCCGCTTGAAGCTGAGGACTAGCTTCGAACTATTGAGTAGAAGTTTGGACTCATCCATTGTGATGGCGTTCAGAAAACCCAGTTTGCCGCTCAACAACTCCAGGGTCAAGCTGGAGCCTGGTGGGCAAAATATTGTGCGACCTAGCTAGAGGGATATCAAGTTCCTTGGGTTGAGTTCTGTGAGGCATTTCGGGCACATTATATTCCGAAGGGTATCATGAGTATAAAAGTTGATGAGTTTTTTAACCTAAAGCAAGGTGAAGGGGAGAGTGTTGTGGAGTATTTGGAGAGGTTTAATCAGTTATCTCAGTATGCTGCAGATTATGTCAATACTGAAGCCACGAAGAAGTTCTTTTTCATGCGTGGCCTTAATATGAAGCTCCAACGCTTGATGGCACCTAATGTGGCTGAAAGTTATAATGATGTAGTCAGTCAGGCCATTCTGGGTGATGATAAGATTCGCCTTCATCAAGAGTCTAAGAGAAAGAAATTTGCCGAAGAATCCTCAAGTAGCAGTAGCCAACGTCGGAGGATTGTTTATCAACCTATCATTTGTTCTCTTCATCCTCCATCCTGGTTACCCAGTCCACAGTCATGTGTCCGACAGGTTGTTGTTCCTTTTGTCCCACATCAACCGGATACCCCAGGCATTCATCCCGAGAACACTCCTTTCAACACGAGCTCATGTGATAACTGCAGGAAGTCGAGACACACTACCCAAGATTGTTGTTTGCCTAAGCCAGTGACTGAGCAACAGTCACTAACGAATCCATCTCAGAGTAGCCGACAGAATACTAGAAAGAAAAACAAGACTGTTCCTAGGATGGGGCAGGTCAATCTTACTCATATTCATGGAATCTCTGAAGGTGCCCCTGTTATGATGAGTGTGTTTTATGTCGCCAACCATCCTGCAGTGACTCTGTTTGATTCGGGCGCATCTCATACCTTCATCAATAGAGCCTTTGTTGTGAAGTATCAATTACCAATGGAAGAAGGGAAAGATACTTTTTGTATACAATCCCCTGGAGGACGTATCTATACTAAGGAAATGGTGGAGAAGGTGCCCATAAATCTAGAGGGTCACATTTTCCTACCAACTTGCTTGTCCTTCAGAAGCAGGAAATAGATGTGATCCTTGGCATGAACTGGTTACGTCAACATGGAGCTATTATTGATACGTTGCAACGGACAGTTCAGTTGGATTCACCCAATGATAGTTCTAAATTGCTAATCCGGTTGCCGACTCCTAAGAGAGCAGTAGAAAGAGTATGTGTTGTCACCATTAAAGAGATAAAGGATATACCGGTAGTCAGAGAGTTTCCGGATGTGTTCCCCGAAGATTTGCCTGGTTTACCTCCAGAAAGAGATGTGTAATTTGTAATTGAATTGCAGCCAGGAACCGCACCCATATCTAGAAGGTCATACAGAATGCCACCTAAGGAGTTAGCAAAGTTAAAGACTCAGTTGCAAGACTTGCTAGATAAAGGTTTCATTCGGCCAAGTTCATCACCTTGGGGTTGTCCTGCCCTATTTGTGAAGAAGAAAGATCAAACACTCAGGTTATGTGTTGATTACTGACCGCTCAATGAGGTGACTATCAAAAACAAATATCCTCTCCCACGCATTGATCTGCTGTTTGACCAGCTCACAGGAGCAAAAGTGTTCTCCAAGGTTGACCTTAGGTCAGGTTATCACCAGATAAGAATTCGTCATGAAGATGTTCCCAAGACCGCTTTCACTACTTGATATGGTCTTTACGAATATTTGGTTATGTCCTTTGGTCTGACCAATGCTCCAGCTCACTTCATGTATTTAATGAACTCTATGTTCATGCCGGAGCTCGACAAGTTTGTGGTTGTGTTCATTGATGATATCCTGATATACTCCAAGAGCAAGGAAGAACATGCAGACCACTTACGTATTGTTCTGACGCGGCTTAGAGAACACCAACTATATGCTAAATTTAGCAAATGTGAGTTTTGGTTGGATAAAGTTCAGTTTTGGATAAAGCTCGACAAATTTGCTCGGCCTTCTTATAACTCTAAGTAACCCTTCTATACTTCTTATTGAGGATGGTCTCTTGAGCTAGCATATATTTCAAACTTATACTTTTGTAATCACTCCGATGAAAATAATGTAAAATTTTTGTAACTTGTAAAATTTGGTAATAAAATTTCCGCTGCAAAAATATTGATGTGTGTGATTCGTGTTTATTTAATCTTGCGATCTTGGTGGTAGTGGTTTATCCGAGGTCCCCTGGGATACTCGGACAGATCCTGTTAAGTTATCGGGCACACATGCATAGCTGTTTGATGTCTTTGAGACAAGGACAGGTGCATGTGAGTCCTATAACTTGGGAGGTTCCGCCACAATTGAGAAGCCAACTCAAATTCTGGAGACAGCAGATCGGGTCACTCGGAGAAGTACCATCAGGATGTGCAAAGTCAAATGGGGTCACCACTCAGAAGAAGAAGCAACTTGGAAAAGAGAAGATGATTTGAAAGCCAAGTACCTTGAGGGCGATATTCTTTTAAGGGGGATAGGTCTATAACACCCTGAATTTGGGGGTATAAAATTTCTTTCTAATTATCACCCAAATTCATGTGTTACTCTTCTCTCTCTCACTCTAGGTTTATCTCTCTCTAGATTCTCTCTCCCTTTTCCCCTTTTAAGAAGAAATAGCTTAAAGTTAGGGGGGTTTAATTATTTATTTTTGCCAAAACATTTATAAGGCATGACATGTTGCATCATGCTGAGCTTAAAATATTCTTTGAAGTGTTGCACAAGTTTGAATTCATTTGAATTTGAAACCTAGTTTGAATTTGGATTTGAAAACCCTATAGAAAAGAAAAAGAAAAGGAATTAGAAAATCTAGAGAAAAAGAAAAGGGAAATGCAGCACAGCCGGCCCAACTCGGCCTAGCCAGGCCGCGCGCCCGTGCCGCCTGACAGGCGGACCTTGCCTGTCAGCGGCAACCCTCTCTCCTGCGCGCTCTCCCTATCTCGCTCGCTGCCCAGTAGGGCCGATTTGTCGGCGCCAGTTTTCTTCACCCGCGCGCTCCTTCTCTCTCTCTCTGTCTCACGGGCCTGGTTCGCCAGTTGTCGAGCCGTTGCCCGACGCGTCCCCTTTTCTTTCTCTACACTATGGGCCTACCCTGTCAGCTTCGCCCTCCCCGCCCTCGCCGTGGACCGGCGAGTGCGCACTCGCGCACGTCGATGGGTTTCTTGGCCACGACTTCCGCCCACGCGCCCAGCTCCCTTCTTAGAGCCCCGACAGTGCCCCACACTCGCCCATCGCCTCATTTCGCACAGCTTCACCCTCTCTCGTGCTCTGCCCATGCCGCCGCCGAAGACCTGCGCCCACGTTCCCGACCGTCCAGGCCACCGGAGACCGCACCAGACCTCCTCGAGCTCTGCCCCGAGGTGAGACACCTGTCCTCATGCCCAATTTTCCCTATTGCGCTCTATGCTCGACCAATTTCAACTTCGCCGGTGCTCGGCCACGGTGGACCACCGTGCTCGCGCGGTGGCCAGCCGATTTAGCCCGGTCTAGTTCCCCGGCGTTAGTCCCTAAGGTGCCTCTGCCTCTGCCTCTGCTGAAGTTAGCCAAAGCCTTAGCGCGCCTTAAGCCCCTTCCCCGTGACTGGAATGCCTCGCCGGAGCTCCTTCGGTCTGCCAGAACCCTCTCCTCGCCGTTCTCCCCTCTCTGCCCGTGGATTCATGGCCTCTTCCCTGCCATTGAGTTCGTCGTGGCATTCTCTCCCTCTCTGTCCAACTCCGACGACCCTTGAGCCACCCTAGCTCGCGCCAGCCTCAACTCCGGTGACCCCACCGCAGCGGAGAGGAACAGCGCAGTCCACAGCCATTCGTCCTACCCGGTCTGATACTCTCCGTCTGATCTTCATCGCACGGCTCAAATCACGGATAACGCTTCACGCACGCGCGCCTGACGCCCTGGCCCGCTTGTCAGCGCCCAAGTCCTCTAGCGCTGGGCCCGCTCGGTTAGTGCGCCCTCCCCCTCTGCCGCTGACGCCCCTGGCCCGCTTGTCAGTGCTCGCCCACCCGCGCGCGCGCCCTCGGCCGCAGATCTAATCTCAGCCGTTGGTTTTAGATCTGACGGTTAGATTCACCCGATACCCCTTCGCGTGGCTGTTTTATTAAAGAGACCCTCGAGTTGCTGGGAATTAACCCGTCGTCCCTGGTTTTCACGCGCAGGCCCCTATAATCTTGCAGATTTAACCCTCTTTAAATATTCACAGAATTAGACCTAATTTCATATTTTGAATTCTCAAACATGTTTATTTCATAACTTTTGCATATGAACTCCAAATTTAGTGATTCAAATTGCAAAATGTTCATAGAATTATCCTCTGTCTAAATAAAATGGTTTCATTTACTATCTGCACATTCTAATTTTTATGATTGAGTATAAACTAATATAGATGTAGTTTTATTTATTTAATAAAATAAATAAAAGGAGAACCTTAGAGATTTAAACATGTGTTAGCTTGTGAGATTAATAATGTGTATTACATGAGTTCATCTCTGTTCTAATTTTTCTGTCACAATAAAGTAAATTGAACTATGATTATGTACTTGTAAGTAACACTTAGGGAAATAATAATCTATTTCCAAATGAAGTAAATTTATGTTATAATTCATGTTATACTTTTAATTCATTATTGTGATTTTTGGAGTTATTAATCAATTTCTAAAATTCTAGGAGTATAGGTTTTAGCTATTTTAATTACTTCATAATTCCTGGTTTGAAATAAAAATCCTAAAATTATTTTTATTAAATACTATGAAATTTAGAAGTCCAACAAAATTGGTCTCATATTTTAGCATTTTCCTAGAATTTTCTATGGATTTCCTAAGTCCAGTAGAAAAAGAAAAAGGAAAAGGATCAACAGTACTGGGCTAAGTTCAGCCCGGAACGACCCACGATAGGTGAAATGACCCTGCGCGCCCGCGCAGTAGGTTTTGCAGAAAGGTCCCTACTGGTTCAAAAATCAGAACAGCAGTCCTTGGCACTATTCACGCGTCTCACTAACACTTGCAGATAGGCCCTCCTCCTTTTTCTTCACAACCCGCGGTCTCCGACGGCGAACGGCGCCAGGCCGAGCTCCGGTGAGCCTATACTGGCCAAGACACGTAATGGCTGGTGCTCTAACTTGGCTGATACCTAATTCAATATCTAACAAACATTTCCCCTCGATCAATTGCACGGTTCGAGCTCCCAACCTCTCTGTTCACGGTGACCGCACGATCAACGGATAACATGAAGTGTTCCCGGCGATTCAATGGGTTCTAGCTTAATTGGTCGGGTCTAGAAGCATTAGGGGCAAATAAGGGTACTAAAACAAGAGAGCAGAGGACATGAATGGACCTGTAGCACGTTGGCCACGGCGAGGTGCTCACGTGGCGGTGTTTAGACCGATTTGGGGGAATGGGCAATTGGGTGGCTCTGGTGGACAATTGGAGGCAAGTGCTGGTGCGTTGGACGTGGAATTACCTAGCGGAGTTCCCTGAGGCTTCAATTTATAGCACTCAATGGCAGTGGCGCTCAATTTGGAGGAGAAGCGTTGGCGACCGGGGAGAGGGGAGGTTACTGGCGCAATGAATTCGTGGCTTTCACTGTGGCCAGTTCTCAGGCGATGGGCAGGCTTGCAACACTGATACATTGCGACGTGCTAGACTTCCATGACGCGTGGCGCACGATCATTAAGCGGGTAACGCCGGCGAGGACGATCCTGGCCAGTTGCGGTCCAAATGGGTACGGCGGGCACAACGGTGTGCGAGCCCGAGCTAATCCGAGCACCAAGATTTTTACTCCTCTTCGTTGTCCACTTGCGCTGGGCACGAATCACAGCGGCTGGCGTGAATCCGGGCGCACAGCTCACCGGTGGCGAGGTTCTCTGAACCTAGGATATTTGCATAGCACTGTACCATCGGATTCCTTATTCAGAGCGCCAGATAGCCAGAATTGCAGTGCCTAGATCTCGGATTTTTGCGTAAGAACTTGCTAATCCATCTGTAACAAACTTGTAGCTCTATATACCAGCTACAATTCTACTATAGGGATCTTGCTCATTTGCTTATCCCCTTGAGTAAGAATCGAGCCCAAAGTTCCTCAGAACTAACTGCCAGTCAGTATTCAGTCTCAGGGTGGTCTGACAGCCAGACTTTAGGCTAATTATCTCCACTTTTTGTATGTCAACAATCCTTAACCACTTAAGCAAAGTTTTACTCCTATAGTAGCTCTACAAGTTTGATGTGTTGACCCTAGGCAAATTCCTTATATTTTTAGAAATATAGAGCTCCAAAGTCAGCCTTGTTCACTGGTTTTGGACTTCGCCATATGAGAGGTATAGAGTGGCTTTTTGCAAATAAGCCCAAATCTCATCATTTGACTTTGAAATCCTCAAATGTGTGAAGCATATGATTTGAGGTGCCCTAATACCTTAGTTTTTGCACCTTGGTCCAAAAGTGCACCAATTTTACACTTAGCCCCCTAGGGTTTTAATTTAGGGTTTTCCAGGGGTCTTTTTAGGATTTTTGGCACTTTTAGGGTTTGAATGCCACTCAAGTCCATTAAATGTGATATCTTATGATCATTTCTAATGAGTTTTGAAGTTTTCTCA
Organism: Zea luxurians; assembly: GCA_029449295.1. Classification (NCBI taxonomy): domain Eukaryota; kingdom Viridiplantae; phylum Streptophyta; class Magnoliopsida; order Poales; family Poaceae; genus Zea; species Zea luxurians. The sequence goes on along the minus strand of JAOPSE010000001.1, from coordinate 103,097,274 downwards.
TGCTTGGCCTTCATTGTCACTCCTAAGCCTAGTTTAGGGTTAAGTACCCTACCCTAGGGTTACTCACATACCAAGTCACATCAATACAACTTGTTTGAAATTTTTGCCTAGTGAATGCACTCTAAGTGTAACAAACACATGATATGCCAATGCTCATGATGTTATGCTCAAGTTTTAGTGTTAGTAACACCAGGGGTGTTACATCCTTCCCCCCATAAAAGAATCTCGTCCCGAGATTTAAAGTCCTAGTGCTAGAAGTAGAAAAGGAAATGCGACAAATTTTTATTTCCTTATTTCTTGTACAAGGCAGGGGTGGTATGGGGGTCTACTTCTCTATTACAACAATTGTACACATCTCACAATTTACATGTAGCTAAAAAGTCTGGGAAGTTCTTTTCTAAAAAGTCTTGGGTTTCCCATGTAGCTTCATTCTCAGTGTGTTGGTTCCATTGTATCTTATAAAATTTGAGAGCTCTTCTTCGGGTAACCCTGTCCTTTTGATCCAGGACTCGAATAGGATGTTCTAAATATGTTAAGTCTGGTTCCAAGGTAACATCTGCCACTTCAATGGTTCGATCTGGAACCTGAAGACACTTCTTCAATTGGGACACATGGAACACATTGTGCACTGCAGACAAGGTTTCGGGTAGTTGGAGTCAGTATGCCACTGGTCCACACTGTTCAAGAATGGGGAACGGACCAATGTACCAGGGTGTAAGCTTTCCCTTTACCCCAAAACGAGATACACCCTTCATTGGTGATACTTTTAGGTAGACATAATCTTTAACTTGAAAGTACAGGGGTTAGCGTCGTTTGTCTACATAACTCTTTTGTCGAGCTTGTGCTTCCTTCAAATTTTGTATAATTCATTGAACTTTTTCTTCCATTTCTTTAACCATATCAGGCCTGAAAAACCATCTTTGCCCTGGTTCAGACCAATTCAACGGAGTACGGCACTGTCATCCATATAAAGCTTCAAAGGGTGCCATATTGATACTTTCTTGATAACTATTGTTATATGAGAATTCTGCCAATGGTAAACAGTCATCCCATTTCTGTGGAAATTCAAGAACACATGCCCGCAACATGTCCTCGAGTATTTGATTTACTCTTTTAGTCTGCCCACTGGTTTGAGGATGATAGGCCGAACTATGGAGCAACTTAGTACCCAAAGATTTGTGGAGTTCTTCCTAGAATTTGGATACAAATTGTGGTCCACGGTCTGACACAATTGTTTTTGGGATCCCGTGCAGACTGAGAATATGAGCAATGTAAAGTTCTGAATATGTGATTACTGGATACTTTACCTTGACTGGGAGAAAGTGGGCAATCTTTGTAAGTCGATCAATGATAACCCAGATGGAATCAAACCCTTTTGCTGTCCTGGGTAATCCCACAATGAAGTCCATGCTAATGTCCTCCCATTTCCAAGTCGGGATAGGCATAGATTGCAGTGGACCAGCAGTCTTCATGTGTATGGCTTTGACACGTCTAGAGGTGTCACATTTCGCCACATAGCGTGCTATTTTGATCTTCATCTTTGTCCACTAATAATGTTTCTTTAAATCATGATACATCTTAGTGCTTCCGGGATGAATGGAATAGCGACTAAGATGAGCTTCATCCAAAATTTGCTGGCGGACCTCATCATTCTGGGGCACAACTATGCGGTTATTAAACCATACAATACCTTGATCATCCTTTTAGAAACAGTTTGCTTTACCGGCTTTCATTTTCTCATGAATGTGTTTCATACTCTCATCAATTCTTTGTGCATCAATTATCTTTTGCAGAAGGACTGACTCAAGCTTCAACTGATTTAATGTTCCATGCTGAATCATTCTCAGGTTTAACTTCTCCATTTCTTGGCATAATGTGATGTCAGAGATTTTCACTGTAAGACAATGGCAGGAAGCCTTGCGACTTAGTGCATCTGCCACCACGTTGGCCTTGCCTGGGTGATAGTGAATTTCTAATTCATAATCCTTAATCAGCTCAAGCCATCTCCTCTGCCTCATATTTAATTCTGAATGGGTAAATATGTACTTGAAGCTTTTATGATTTGTATATATATGACAAATATTTCCCAGCAGATAATGACACCATATTTTAAGGGCATGAACCACAGCAGCTAATTCTAAGTCATGAGTTGGATAATGTTCCTCATGTCGACGCAACTGTCTTGAAGCATATGCTATAACTCGGCCCCCTTACATTAAGACACATCCGAGACCACTGCCTGATGCGTCACAATATACATCAAAAGGTTTTTCAATGTCAGGTTGAGCTAATACCGGAGCAGTGGTCAATAACACCTTTAGCTGCTCGAAAGCTTCATTACATCTTGAGGACCAGTTAAATTTCGTATCATTCTTTAATAGGCTTGTGATTGGCTTCACAAGCTTAGAGAAATCCGGGATAAATCGGCGGTAATAACCAGCCAGTCCAAGGAAACTTTGAACTTGATGTACAGTGGTTGGTGGTTTCCACTCTAAAATATCCTTGACCTTGCTGGGATCAACCGCAATCCCCTTGGCAGACAATATGTGTCCCAGAAATTGGATTTCCTCCAGCCAAACGCGCACTTGCTGAATTTAGCATATAGTTGATGTTCCCTTAAGCGTGTTAATACGATCCATAGATGCTGAGCATGCTCCTCTTCATTCTTGGAATAAATCAAGATATCATCAATGAAGACCACTACAAATTTGTCCAACTCGAGCATAAATACCGAGTTCATTAGATATGTGAAGTGGGTAGGAGCATTCGTTAATCCGAAAGACATCACCAAATATTCGAATAATAGGTACCGCGTAGTAAATGCGGTCTTGGGTATATCTTCAGGTCGGATACGGATCTGATGATAGCCCGACCTGAGGTCAATTTTAGAGAATACCCGAGCTCGGTAAGTTGATCGAATAATATATCAATCTGGGGAAGAGGGTACTTGTTCTTGATTGTGACCTCATTAAGGGGTCTATAGTCCACGCATATCTGAAGCGTTTGATCTTTCTTCTTGACAAAGATTGCGGGACATCCCCAAGGTGATGAACTAGGTCGGATGAATCCCTTCTCCAGTAGATCTTGTAATTGAGTCTTGAGCTCTGCCAACTCATTTAGAGGCATTCGGTACGACCTTCTAGAAATTGGAGCCATACCGGGCTTCAATTCAATCACAAACTCTACGTCTCTTTCTAGAGGTAATCCAGGCAGATCTTTAGGAAAGATGTCTAGAAACTCACATACTATCGAAATATCTTGGATTTCCGGGATGATAGCTTCATAGACTCTGCCAAATGGTTTAGTTGGAATAGCTACAGGGATGGACAAAAGAACCTCTTCATGGCCATAGCTCAACCTGATGGTTCTCAAATCAGTGTTGAGGATAGCTTTGTGCTGGGCTAACCAATTCATGCCAAGAATTACATCTATATCTTGGCCTTTTAGAACAATCATGTTAGTGGGAAAGTCTCGTTTAGCCAATGTTATGGGCACATGGAAAGCCACTTCTTTAGTGAATATTTGTCCCCCAAGCGAATGAATAATAAACTCTTCCCTTGATTCGATGCAAGGAATGCAATATTTCTCCACAAATTTCTTGCTTATGAATGTATGCGAAGCACCAGAATCCAAGAGAATGACTGCTGGGTGATTGGCCACAAGAAACGTACCCATCATAACCGGCTCTCCCTCCAGTGTAGTGGCCACTTGAGTGTAGTATATTCGCCCAGTCTTATTAGTATTCTTGCCCGCTGAATTATTTGCCATGTTTCCATTGCCTTGATTTGAACTCCCTGAGTTCTGTTGATTGTTGGATTTGTTCTGCCGCAGATATGGGCAGTCTTTGATAAAATGTCTAGACTTCCCACAATTGAAGCAGCCCGTTAAGGAACTAGGGAGGGTGGGGAAACGAGCACCAGGGGCACTCGGCTGACTTGTTGAAGTGGGGGCAGTGGCAGGGCGAATGAAGACAGGCTGTTTGAAGGGGTAGGAGGGTGGACGAGGTGAAGAACAGTTTTGATTGAAAGGTCGGATTACCAACCTTCGTCACTTTTTAGGCCCCTGATTGGACCTGTCACCTCCGAATCCCTTCGATTTTCCTGGGCCTGTATGCTTAGCTTCTACTGTCAGCGCTGTGCTGACAGCCCTGCTGTAGGAGAGATCTAGGCAGGTGGCCATTTTTCTTTGAAGTCGGTCATTGAGGCCTCTCATGAAGCAATTCTTCTTTTTTAGGTCAGTATTTACCTGATCAATTGCATACTGGGACAAATGATTGAATTTGTTAAGATACTGCATGACAGTATCTCCTCCTTACTTGAGTCGCATGAATTCCTCCCATTTCATGTGCAGCACTCCTTCTAGAATATAGTGCTCACAAAACGCTAATTTAAACTCATCCCATGTGACCTGATGCCCGGCAGGTTAAATGGCCACATAATTTCCCCACCAAGTACTGGCAGGGTCTCTTAGCTGTTGAGCTGCGAACAACGGCTTTTGGGTTTCAGTGCAGTGGATGAGTCCAAATTTCTGCTCTATAACCCGTACCCATTCGTCGGCTTCCAAAGGGTCTTCTACTTAAACGAAAAGTGGGGGACGGGTTTCCAAGAAATCCAGGTACGAAGTTTCACAGGGTCCCTACGGATAAGCCCTTCTGCCTTGTTGCTGAAATTGATTTCCCGCCATTCCACGTAAAAAGCGGGTGTTGTCGGGGGTCGCATTGACAAGCAGCGATAGCCTCGGCCAACGTTGGCGGTACCGGCGGTGGATTGGGCGTGTCTTTCCGACCACAGGAAGTATCGGCACTGTCATGTGCACGAGTCCTCGATGGCATCTGAAGCAATGAAATATTTGGGAAAAATATAACATGCTGATATATACCATCATTTTACATTACCAAAATGTAATGATACAGACTCAAACGTACAACATGACTTCATTACCTATTTTACATTAGTATTATATCTAAACTATACTACTCTAGTATTTATTGTCTTTGGTTGCTTCACTGTCTGTTGTAGGGGACCGTTCGTCAGCCAGGTTCATAGAAGGAGGGGGCTTGAAAAGGTCCAATTCCCCACCAAGTGCTTCACCTGCTGTTCCAGAAGGTCCGGCACCCATTCCAACAGGGTCGGTAGGTACATCTGGGTGCAGTCGCGAATATAGTACATGGACTTCCTCATGTAAAGTATTGCAAAACACCAACAAGCTGTCAAGGACCGTGCTGAGCTCATCCACACGGGCTCGAGCTTTGGCTTCCCGGTCCCAAGCAATTGAACGCGAATTGATAGCCCAATCGATTGCCAAATCCCATTCAGCAAGCTCATCTTGCAGATGTCTGACGTCAGCTCTTAACTCATTTATACGCTGACCATCTTCTACCCACACCCTGTTTCGGTGACGTAGCTCCGTTCGAAGCTGCTCCACTTGGGCTTCTAGGTCTCCGATGGGGTCGTTACTGCCGCTGCTGCTCTCATCATGTCTTGTAGCCAGCTGATGTCGAGGTACGCCAATAGGTCCAGTGGACTTACGCGTGGTTTTCCTCGTGCGTGGCAGCATATCTCCATAAGGGGGGAAACTTTATTAGTATAGTTTTTAAATATGATGTATGCATAATTATAGAATCAACATTCGTTGATTCACAACCTCCTATACATTGCACTCTGTTATCTGGTCTTATAAGATAAGTACTCAGAAAGTACTAAGATAAGAATGAAAGAAGTTTTCTTAGATAAGCCTTTGAAAATTCTTTTTGAAATGCCTCATAATATCTAAAGAGATGGGCTTCGCTCCGATACCAGCTGTGATGGAACCTCCCAAGTCATTAGGCCCACCTACAGTTGTCCTTGTCCAACGGACCTCGGACAACCCCGTAGATGCACCTGATCACTTGACAAGTTCGGTATCTGAATTTCATACCTTTCCCAAGAGCGTTTCACCCGTCACGCAGATATTACAACACATCGGAGGAACAAATAAGCGGAAGCAATTACAGTAACTTAATTTACATTAAATATAGAAAAAGTGTTGTTATTACAGACCAGTAATATATATGAGTGCAGAAGTATTATTATTACAAACTCGGGAGGCAAAAACCCCTCTTGTACACAGGTATAAAGTTTTTTAAAAGGAGGACAACATCCTCCCGGGACTTCACTCTTGAGCTTCTTCCTTTGGCACCACCTTGGAGCAAAAGCAACAAAAGTTTGCTGCTTCCTCACCTACAACAACATGGGTTCGAAAACCCTGAGTATGAAGTGTACTTTCGCAAGTCTTACCTGTCAACATAAAAGAATCTCAAGGATATGCTGGCTTGAGGGAGTCAAGGTAAGGCTTAAGCAAGGATCAAGACTCTGTTTGCAAAAATGCTTACTAACAGTGGATCCTTAAAAATCCAGTTTTATTAACAAGTTAAGTCATTACCTGAATCTAGAGTTCTTTCTATCCTAGTTCAAGCACTTGGCCTATACTAGCCATCTTTTATCATTCCTTTAAGTTCACTAGGGTGCTATGTGTAGGGCAGTGACCAAGTTGTAACACCCTAAAGTTCAATTTTGTAAAAATAAGGGAAAATTCACCAGAGGTTTTCAATCAAAACGTCTTTCTTGAGAATATTCATAATTTCAAAGATTACTACTCCCAAAGTTAAAATAAAATTTCTTTAGGTACCTGGATAAGCTAAATTATCATTGGATTGAGATTATATATAAGAATTATGGTTAAACTATTTCTTAATATATAATCTACAATATAAATTATATTTTCCTAAAAAATCATAACATATGAACTATTCTCTATTTCATGATTAAAGTCATGTATAAAAGGACTAAAATAAAACACGTATATAAAATGTATATAAATATATATAGTCTTGCATTCATGCTGATGTTTTATTTGTGCATCTAAAAGTAAAAGTTGGGAATTCAAACTTGTGTTTGAATTGAATTTAAAATAGAAATCAGAAAATGAAAATTAAAGAAAAAGAAAACGAAAAGAAGAAGACTCACTTAACGCTTGGGCCAAATCTCACCTGGTCGGCCCATTTGCTTCTCACGCGCCAGCCCACCACTTCTCTGTTCTGTGCGGCCCACTAACTCATATCACGCACCCAGCCAGCCCACGCAGTCTGCTCCGCTCTCACCCCGCCTTGTGGGCCCTTCCTGGCAGCCACCCACTCGTGACGCCCTCTCTGGATCGTGGGACCACGTCGTCGTCTTCCTCGTCGCGCCGTCGCAACGACCGGCGATTTTGTCGGGATCGGCTGTGGTCCGCGTGCGGATTCCGGGCGTCCAGTCCACGCGCCAAACCGTTCGCCAAGCGTGGAGGAATCTCTGCTGCCCTTCCTCTGTGGCGCTGCCAGCTGGGCCCCGCCAACCCTCCAACCGGATCCGTGCGCGCACTGGTCACCAGGACCGGCTTCTCCGCCGTAGGAATCTCCGGGCGCAACAGAAATCCTACCGCCGCGGATCTCATGGGCGGCACCGGCTAGAGTCGTGCGTCGCGGGCCATATATACCGGGCAGTCGCAACTGTTTTCTCTCTTCTCGCCACTCGTGCCCGCGTCCGCTGAGCCATATCACCACCGCCGCTGCAAACTCGAGGATGGGTCCGCCGTCGTCGTCTAGCAAGTGCACTGGCGCTCGTGCCTCGGTGCTAAGTCTGGGTACTTGTGGCGTTACCCCGGTGGAGATAGCGAGCTCTCCTGCCCCCGGACCAGTGCTACCTCGTCGCAATTGTTCGTCATCACCCACTGTGTACCCCGATCCGCACCTCGCCGAGGTCAGGGCACCCTGTCGCGACGTTCTTGGTGAGACACCCCCTCATAGATTAGGAATTTTCTGCTTTGCGTATAGCGTCGGTTAGAATAGCTGGGGAAGCTTCGGGCGTGTGGGCGGTTCTCCGGCGAGGGCCGCCGCCAAGCCAGGTTGCGCCACCGCAGTTGCCGCGGCGGGTGGAAGAAGGATCCACGACCGTCCGATCGCCTTCGGAGGGTCGATATTAGAAGCGTGGGTAGCCGTCGATCGTGAGTCGGATGGCGCAGATTAGATCCAGTTTAATAAAATCTAAGCCGTTGATTCCAGATCGGGCGGCTAGGGTCGCATACCGCTTCAGTCAATGTCTGCTCTAATCTATACCGCATATCTCTGATCGTGCGGCTGAGAATTGCTAATACCCCTTCGGCTCAGGAATCTTACTAAAGAGTCCTTGAACTTCCTAGGAACCAACCCGCCATCCCTCGTGACTGTACTCTGAGTCCTGGGATTGTTACGCAGAGACCCTGCGTTTATGTCTAATACACGCGCAGTCCAGAGACCATTTAAAGTGGATAAATGATTTAGAAAACGAATTTTTAATATAAAAACAATCAATAGAATCTGTTAAATTCATATAAAATGCATACTTAGTCCAAATTAATTTATTCCAGTTCCTATAATTTTGTAATAATGTTGTTTATCACCTTGTGTCTCTGTTTTAACATGAAAATGGTATTAAAATTTATTTCCTAATTAATCTTGTATCAAATACATAAAACCTTCAGAAATTCATAACTCTTTAGTTTTAAATCTGAATTGACTCGTTCCTATTACGTTAATCTCGTATAAATATTTACTATGCAATAACAACATTTATTGTATCATGTTTCATTCTTTTATAATTAGGTCTTTATTTAACCTATGTTGGTTAGTCTTGTTATCTACTCGCCATTATAATCTACTAAAATATGATCTAAGGTCAATTTATAATGTGGATTAAAGTGTAGATAGTTATTTAGAAAATAACCTCTCATATGATTTATATTAACCAATTTATGATATAGTTTACTATTTTAATCACATGAATCATCTATAAAGTCATAACTTCTTAGTCATAACTCCGATCTTAGTGGTCCTCGTTCCTACGATCTCGTAGCTTCGTGTAGATCATTATTATTCGGTTTGTACTTATGTTTGGTGTGATGTTAATTTTGTCTATACCATGTTTGTTTGTATTGCTACGACTAGCAGTGAGGTCACGAGGATTTGAAGAATCATTCTAGTACCTGGAATCTCAAGTGTCAGGCAAGTTGTGCCCTTGATCCACTTTTGTTACTCAATAATGTTCTTTATTATCACTATTCAATGCATAGGTTTAATTTTGATGGGACCCAATAGGTCATCCTAGTCTGTTTATCCTGTTTACCTTGTTTACCCCTGATTCACTTGGGTAGTTATGCTATTGCATTATTTGGTTTTGGGTTAATATTTCATTATATCCATGTTCCAATTATTATGTTATTTTATTTATGTTCATGTCAAGATCATTAATGTTTATTGGAACATGGAGCTTAACTTGAGAAACACGTGCCACCACAAGGGTGGAATGGGACGCTCTTGGATGACTAATTAGGAAAGCTAGTGGAAGACTACCTTACCCGAAAGGGGCAAGGGCAGTAGGGGAATTGCATGCAAGGAGGTTCTCAGGTTGATTTTGCTGCGATGGCGGTCAGACGAGGGATTCTTGCAAGTGCTCTTCCCATAAACTGTAGCGGGTTGGAAGCTAGTGGAACTTTGTAAAGGCCTCGTAGTGGATCCCTAGCCATTCACCTTGGTAGTGTCTAAGGGCTTTGCAAACCCTGGCGACATGGGATACACGACTTGTGGGTATAGGGTACAACCTCTGCAGAGTGTAAAACTGGTATACTAGCCGAGCTCACGGTCAAGAGCAGCTCAGGACTCTCGCATGATTAAATTATGGAACTTAAACTCAATTTGTCATATGCATTTGCATGGGTTTATTATTAATTTTGTTCTATTATTATTATGGTTTGGTATTTACTTACATCTAGTAATTGCTAATAAACCTTTGACCAACTTTAAAAGCAATGCTCAGCTTCAACCTTTATTTTGTTGATCAGCCTTACACTTCACATGAACTCCCACCTTTGATGAGTTCATGCCACATTATTCCCCACAACTTGTTGAGCGATGAACATGTGTGAGCTCAACCTTGCTATCTCCCCCCCCCCACAGGAGAAGAACAGGTGGTTCAAGAGGAGCCACACATCGAAGAGTTCGATTCGATCTAGGTGGCGTCTCCCAGTTGACTTGCGCCAAGGATGATCCTTAGTTCATTTTATATTTATAATTTATTTTGTAAGTCTTCCGCTATGTAATAAATACTCTGATTATTGTGACATTTATCTCTATACACTCTGTTATTATATATGTTGTCTTCTTTGGCGCATGTATGAGATGCACCTGGCTTTGTCCCTTAAAGCCCGGGTGTTACAGAAGTGGTATTAGAGGAATGTTGACTGTAGGACGAAACCTAGATAGAACTGGATAACCCTTACCTACTTACCTTACTCTGATTCTTTCTATACTTTTCTTGATCCTGTCTCACCTTCTATTGTTCTACTCTGATTAACCTTACCTTTGCTACTCTGATTCTTTTCTAAACTCTTCTTAATCTTTTCTCATCTATTTCCGCTTTACTCTGATTATTCTTATCTGTTCTTTCTAAAGATAAATGTGGATTTCACACTTTGAAATCCTGTGCCTAAAGTGACTTTAGGAATAGGAGACCTACTCTTAGGAACAAAAAAATAAAACTATTTTTATAGATATCTATGCGCTTGAGTATTTGTTCTTATGACATTGCCTGATTTGGATCTTTGATTGAGTGTGATTAGTTATGGAGTAATGTCCACAATTACATCTGCATATACGTATAGGCATAAATAGAATTCATAAGGTAACTTAACAACTTAGATTATTCCCCGTTAAAATGTATACAGTTCCTAGAGATCCCTCTTATCTTAAAAGACTCCCTCTTATCTTAAATGATCCATCTTATCTTAAACGAAACTCTCTTACCATAATAGACTCATCACATCCCAAAAGGATTCTCATCTTATCCTAATAGATCTAACTAATCTCAAAAGATTCTATCTTATTCTTGGAAACTCATCTTGTCCTAATAAGCATACTTATCCCCACCACTTTGCTTATCTCATAATAGTGTAACCAACATGATCTATTCTAAAATAAATAAAGTAGATCTTATCTAGATGAATCCAATTACACCGATTTAAATCTGACCCTACCTAATCTGCTCGGATCTGATCTAATGCATAAACATGATAGATAATATTGGGAAAATAGATTGGACCCTACTTCTATAAGCATGTTTTAACCTAAATTGGTGCCCTAGATTAACTAGACCACATACAACTACCTAACCATATGCGACTACCTTAACCATCAGATAGTTGCATAACCCCTCTGTTTTAACCTGACAGAGATTCTGACCTAGCTACACTATATAATTCATCCTATCTCAAAGGACTCTAACACATATTAATAATACATATTTTCATCCTATCTCAAAGGACTCTAACACATATTAATAATACATATTCTACCCTGGTAGATTTATCTAACTTAAACTAAGGTTAATCCAGTTATATCTAATCTAATCTAGACCCTACCTAATCTAATATGGTCTAATCTATGTTACAAGTATTAACTAAACCATATTCCGATAAATGAGTTTTAAATCTAAACTGGTGTCTTAGACCAATTCGTCCGTGAAACCATGACCCATCCTATGTTATAGGTTGTCCAACCCATTTATTCCAAAAGCAAAGCAAAACTCTATTTAACCTATCTACCCCATGTACCCGTATTGTTATCTCAACTCAGATAATGGCATCCAACACCACAACCGAGGGTCCCTAATTCAAATCCCTAAAGGAAGCGCGATTATGGCATAGTACACTCATTCCATGTCAACACTCTGAGAGCACCTAAAGGGGGGGTGAATAGGTGATCCTGTAGAACTTGAAACTTAAGCCACAAAAACTTGGTTAAGCGTTAGCACAATAATCGCCAAGTGGCTAGAGAGGAGTCTCAACAAAACACAATAACCACAAGAGATCAATCACAGAGATGGCACTGTGGTTATCCCGTGGTTCGGCCAAGACCAACGCTTGCCTACTCCACGTTGTGGCGTCCCAACGGACGAGGGTTGCAATCAACCCCTCTCAAGCGGTCCAAAGACCCACTTGAATACCACGGTGTTTTGCTTGCTTTTCTTAATCCCGTTTGCGAGGAATCTCCACAACTTGGAGCCTCTCGCCCTTACACTTGAAGTTCACAAAGAAGCACGGAGCAAGGGAGGGATTAGCAACTCACACAAGACACTAAGATCACAGCAAATACGCACACACAAGACCCAGACTTAAGCTCAAAAGACTAGCACACTAGAACGGAGCTCAAATCACTAGAATGTCGAACAAGTCTGCAAGAATGGAGTGTGAGTGATCAAGAGTGCTCAAGGAATGCTTGGTGTCCTCCTCCATGCGCCTAGGGGTCCCTTTTATAGCCCCAAGGCAGCTAGGAGCCATTGAGAGCAATCCTGGAAGGCAGATCTTGCCTTCTGTCGACTGGCGCACCGGACAGTCCGGTGCACCACCGGACACTGTCCGGTGCAGATATCCTTCCTTATTTGGCGAAGCCGACCGTTGGAGTCTAAGAGCCGTTGGCGCACCGGACACTGTCCGGTGCACACTGGACAGTCCGGTGCACCAATGTGACCGTTGGCTCGGCCACGCGTCACGCGCGGAATCCTCGGCCGACTGTTGCCCCGGCTGACTGTTGACTCACCGGACAGTCCGGTGCGCCACCGGACAGACCGATGAATTTTAGCCGTACGCCGTTAATCATCTCCCGAGAGCGACGAGTTCGCCTATGAACGGCTCACCGGACAGTCCGGTGCACCACCGGACAGACCGGTGAATTATAGCCGTACACCGCCGTCGAAGTCCCGAGAGCAGCCTGTTCGCCAGAGTCAGCCTGGCGCACCGGACAGTGTCCGGTGCACCCAGACTAAGCAGACTTTGGCTGAACAAAGCCATCTCATTTCCAACTCGATTTTTCCTGTTTCTAGCACTTAGACACAATATATTAGTCCATAAAACAATGTACTAAGTCTAGAAACATACCTTTTGACATGATTTGCACTTTGTCCACCACTTTGCATAGATTAACACAAAAACACTTGTGTTGGCACTCAATCACCAAAATACTTAGAAATGGCCCAAGGGCACATTTCCCTTTCAATCTCCCCCTTTTTGGTGATTTATGCCAACACAACATAAAGCAACTAGAACAAGTGCAATATCAAGGCAAATGAACACTCAAAATTGTTTTGATTCAATTTTGACATATATGGATCACTCTTTGCCACCACTTGGTTTGTTTTTGCAAATCAAACTCAAATTCCTATCTCTAAGTCAAATCCACTTGTAGAGACATAAAGAGAGGTATTCCAAAGGAAATTTGATCAAGGATTTCAAAAACTCCCCCTTTTTTCCATAATCAACACTTCTCCCCACAAGAGGCCAACTTTTGACAAAAGAGACAATAAAAGAGTTTTGACAAACCAAAAGCTCTAATCTACTATTTTCAAAATTTCTCAAGTGGTAGCTGATCCATCTATTGCTTTGGCCTTTATTTTCTCCCCCTTTGGCATCAAGCACCAAAACGGGATCAATCTTGGCCCTTTAACCCCATTGCCTCACCAAAATCTTCAAATAAGAATACAAAGACAATAAGAGTACATGAGATGAACTTGGAATAAGTTACCCTCTCATCGGAGTGCAGTGGAAGTCTGTCATGGTCCAAGTCCACCTTTTCCCTTTCAAACCTCCTTTGAGACTAAAACAAGCAAACTCAAGCACACGGTTAGTCTCAAAGGGTCAAGTTGTAGCACAACTCCCCCTCAATATGTGCATCACTTGCACAAGGACTTGTGAGGTCCGAGGAGTGATTGTACAACTTGAGCACCACAGTAAGCAACAAAATGCATAAGGAACATGATCAAAGGCATAAACACATGTATGCGATAAATCAATCCAAGTTCCGTGAATCTAGGACATTTAGCTCACTACGCAGCCTGCAAAAGGTCTTTTCATCTAAAGGCTTAGTGAAGATATCGGCTAGCTGGTTCTCGATGCTAACATGAAACACTTCGATATCTCCCTTTTGCTGGTGGTCTCTCAAAAAGTGATGCCGGATGTCAATGTGCTTTGTGCGGCTGTGCTCAACAGGATTTTCCGCTATTCGGATAGCACTCTCATTGTCACATAGGAGTGGGACTTTGCTCAGATTGTAGCCAAAGTCCCAGAGGGTTTGCCTCATCCAAAGTAGTTGCGCACAACACTATCCTGCGGCAACGTACTCGGCCTCAGCGGTGGATAGGGCAACGGAAGTTTGTTTCTTAGAATTCCACAACACCAGGGACCTTCCTAAGAATTGGCACGTCCCCGATGTACTCTTCCTATCAACCTTACATCCAGCATAGTCGGAATCTGAATATCCAATCAAGTCAAAGTTAGACCCCTTTGGATACCAGATCCCGAAGCAAGGCGTAGCGACTAAATATCGAAGAATTCGCTTCACAGCCACTAAGTGACACTCCTTAGGATCGGATTGAAATCTAGCACACATGCATACGCTAAGCATAATATCCGGTCTACTAGCACATAAATAAAGCAAAGAACCTATCATGGACCGGTATGCCTTTTGATCAACGGACTTACCTCCTTTGTTGAGGTCGGTGTGTCCGTTGGTTCCCATCGGAGTCTTTGCGGGCTTGGCGTCCTTCATCCCAAACCGCTTTAGCAAGTCTTGCGTGTACTTTGTTTGGGAGATGAAGGTGTCGTCCTTGAGTTGCTTCACTTGGAACCCAAGGAAGTAGTTCAACTCGCCCATCATCGACATCTCGAATTTTTGCGTCATCACCCTGCTAAACTCTTCACAAGACTTTTGGTTAGTAGAACCAAATATTATGTCATCGACATAAATTTGGCACACAAAAAGATCACCATCGCAAGTCTTAGTGAAAAGAGTTGGATCGGCTTTCCCAACCTTGAAAGCATTAGCAATTAAAAAGTCTCTAAGGCATTCATACCATGCTCTTGGGGCTTGCTTAAGTCCATAGAGCGCCTTAGAGAGCTTACACACATGGTCGGGGTACCGTTCATCCTCGAAGCCAGGGGGTTGCTCCACGTACACCTCCTCCTTGATTGGCCCGTTGAGGAAAGTGCTCTTCACATCCATTTGGTACAACCTGAAAGAATGGTGAGTGGCATATGCTAGCAAAATACGAATTGATTCTAGCCTAGCCACAGGAGCAAACGTCTCCTCAAAGTCCAAACCTGTGACTTGGGCATAACCTTTTGCCACAAGTCGAGCCTTGTTCCTCGTCACCACCCCGTGCTCGTCCTGTTTGTTGCGGAACACCCATTTGGTTCCCACAACATTTTGCTTGGGACGAGGCACCAGTGTCCAAACTTCATTGCGCTTGAAGTTGTTGAGTTCCTCCTGCATGGCCAACACCTAGTCCGGATCTAGCAAGGCCTCTTCTACCCTGAAAGGCTCAATAGAAGAGACAAAGGAGTAATGCTCACAAAAATTAACTAATCTTGAACGAGTAGTTACTCCCTTGCTAATATCACCCAATATTTGGTCGACGGGATGATTCCTTTGAATCGTCGCTCGAACTTGGGTTGGAGGTGCCTGAGGTGCTTCTTCCTCTTCAACTTGGTCATCCTGTGCTCCCCCTTGATCATGCGCCTCCACTTGAGGTACCTATTCGTCATCTTGGGTTGGGGGATTCACCATAGTTGAGGAAGACGGTTGATCTTGCTCCAATTGTTCCTGAGGCCGCACATCTCCAATCGCCATGGTGCGTATCGCGGCCGTTGGAACGTCTTCTTCATCTACATCATCAAGATCAACAACTTGCTCTTTTGGAGAGACATTAGTCTCATCAAATACAACGTCGCTAGAGACTTCAACCAAACCCGATGATTTGTTGAAGACCCTATACGCCTTTGTATTTGAATCATAACCTAATAAAAACCCTTCTACAGCTTTGGGAGCAAATTTAGAAGTTCTACCTTTCTTCACAAGAATATAACACTTGCTCCCAAATACACGAAAATAAGACACATTGGGTTTGTTACCAGTTAGCAGCTCATACGAAGTCTTCTTGAGGAGGCGGTGAAGGTAGACCCTGTTGATGGCGTGGCAAGACGTGTTCACGGCTTCCGACCAAAAACGCTCGGGGGTCTTGAACTCTCCAAGCATAGTCCTTGCCATATCGATGAGCGTCCTATTCTTCCTCTCTACCACACCATTTTGCTGAGGTGTGTAGGGAGCGGAGAACTCGTGCTTGATCCCCTCCTCCTCAAGGAACTCTTCCACTTGAAGGTTCTTGAATTCGGACCCGTTGTCGCTCCTTATCTTCTTCACCTTGAGCTCAAACTCGTTTTGTGCTCTCCTGAGGAAGCGCTTGAGGGTCCCTTGGGTTTCAGATTTATCCTGCAAAAAGAATACCCAAGTGAAGCGGGAAAAATCATCAACTATAACAAGACCATACTTACTTCCTCCTATACTCAGATAGGCGACGGGTCCGAAGAGGTCCATATGAAGCATCTCCAAGGGTCTTGATGTGGTCATCACATTTTTGGTGTGATGAGAGCCTCCCACTTGTTTCCCCGCTTGACAAGCTGCACAAGGTCTATCTTTTTCGAAATGTACATTAGTTAGACATATCACGTGTTCTCCCTTTAGAAGCTTGTGAAGGTTCTTCATCCCCACATGTGCTAAGCGGCGATGCCACAACCAGCCCATGCAAGTCTTAGCCATTAAGCATGCATCTAGACCAGCCTCTTCTTTTGCAAAATCAACCAAATAAAGTTTGTCGTCTAGTACACCCTTAAAAGCTAGTGAACCATCACACCTTCTAAAGACAGACACATCTACATTTGTGAATAGACAATTATATCCCATATTGCATAATTGACTAACAGATAACAAATTATATCCAAGCGACTCAACTAAAAACACATTAGAAATAGAGTGCTCGGATGAAATAGCAATTTTACCTAACCCTTTTACCTTGCCTTGGTTCCCATCACCGAATATTATTGAATCTTGGGGATCCTTGTTCTTGACGTAGGAAGAGAACATCCTCTTTTCCCCCGTCATGTGGTTTGTGCATCCGCTGTCGATAATCCAGCTTGAACCCCCGGATGCATAAACCTGCAAGGCAAATTTAGGCTTGGGTCTTAGGTACCCAACTCTTGTTGGGTCCTACAAGGTTAGTCACAATTGTCTTAGGGACCCAAATGCAAGTTTTATCTCCCTTGCATCTTGCCCCTAACTTCCTAGCAATCACCTTCTTATTCTTTCTATAAATGGCAAAAGAAGCATTGCAAGCATGATATATTGTAGAAGGTTCACTAACTTTCCTAGGAACATTAACAACATTTCTCCTAGGCATATTATGAACAACATTTCTCTTACCAACATTTCTATCATGCACATAGGAAGAACTAGAAGCAAACATGGCATGAGAATCAAAAGCATCACATGCATTACTACTCCTATAAGTGTTTCTAGATTGTCTCCTATCATGGTACATAAAAGCATGGTGCTTTTGCACACTACTAGCCATAGGGGCCTTCCCTTTCTCCTTGGCGGAGATGGGAGCCTTATGGCTTGTTAAGTTCTTGACTTCCCTCTTGAAGCCAAGACCATCCTTAATTGAGGGGTGTCTACCAATTGTGTAGGCATCCCTTGCAAATTTTAGTTTGTCAAATTCACTCTTGCTAGTCTTAAGTTGGGCATTAAGACTAGCTACTTCATCATTTAATTTAGAAATGCACTCTAGGTGTTCACTACAAGTATCAACATTAAGATTTTTACACCTAGTGCAAACATGTTCTACACAAGAGTTAGATTTACTAGCTACTTCTAGTTTAGCATTTAAATCATTATTAACACCTTTTAAAGTAGCAATGGTTTCATGACAAGTAGATAGTTCATAAGAAAGCATTTCATTTCTTTTAACTTCTAAAGCATGAGCTTTTTGTGCCTCTACAAATTTATCATGTTCTTCATACAACAAATCCTCTTGCTTTTCTAAAAGTCTATCTTTTTCATTCAAGGCATCAATTAACTCATTAATTTTGCCAATTTTAATTCTATCCAAACCTTTAAATAAACTAGAATAGTCTATCTCATCGTCATCACTAGAATCATCACTGGAAGAAGCATAAGTGGTATCCCGAGTACATACCTTCTTCTCCTTCGCCATGAGGCATGTGTGATGCTCGTTGGGGAAGAGGGATGACTTGTTGAAGGCAGTGGCGGCGAGTCCTTCATTGTCGGAGTCGGAGGAGGAGCAATCCGAATCCCACTCCTTTCCGATATGTGCCTCGCGCTTGGCCTTCTTGTAATTCTTCTTCTTCTCCCTCTTGTTTCCTTTTTCCTGGTCACTATCATTATCGGGACAATTAGCAATAAAATGACCAAGCTTACCACATTTGAAGCATGAGCGCTTCCCCTTTGACTTGGTCTTGCTTGGTTGTCCCTTGCGACTCTTAAGCGCCATCTTGAAGCGCTTGATGATGAGGGCCATCTCTTCATCATTGAGCCCTGCCGCCTCAACTTGCGCCACCTTGCTAGGTAACGCCTCCTTGCTTCTCGTTGCCTTGAGAGCAACGGGTTGAGGCTCATTGATTGGACCATTCAGTGTGTCGTCCACGTACCTCGCCTCCTTGATCATCATTCGCCCGCTTACAAATTTTCCAAGGACTTCTTTGGGCGACATTTTGGTGTACCTGGGATTCTCACGAATATTATTCACCAAATGTGGATCAAGAACGGTAAAGGACCTTAGCATTAGTCGGACGACGTCATGGTCCGTCCATCGCGTGCTTCTGTAGCTCCTTATTTTGTTGATAAGGGTTTTGAGCCGGTTGTATGTTTGGGTTGGCTCCTCGCCCCTTATCATCGCAAATCTTCTGAGCTCGCCTTCTACCAACTCCATCTTGGTGAGCAAGGTGACGTCATTCCCCTCATGAGAGATCTTGAGGGTGTCCCAGATTTGCTTGGCATTGTCCAAGCCGCTCACCTTATGGTACTCGTCCCTACACAAGGAGGCTAACAACACAGTAGTAGCTTGTGCATTTCTATGAATCTGTTCATTAATAAAAATAGGACTATCCGAGCTATCAAATTTCATTCCATTCTCAACAATCTCCCATATGCTTGGATGGAGAGAGAACAGGTGACTACGCATTTTGTGGCTCCAAAATCCGTAGTCCTCCCCATCAAAGTGTGGAGGCTTGCCGAGAGGAATGGAGAGCAAATGTGAATTTGAACTTTGAGGAATACACGAATAATTGAAAGAGAAGTTTGAGTTAACCGTCTTTCGTTTGTCGTAGTCGTTGTCGTCGTTGTCCTTATGGGAAGAAGTGGACTCATCACTGTCGTCGTAGTAGACAATCTCCTTGATGCGTCTCGTCTTCTTCTTCTTTCCATCTTTGCGTCTGTGGCCCGAGCCCGAGTCGGTAGGCTTGTCATCCTTAGGCTCGTTGACGAAAGACTCCTTCTCTTTATCGTTGATCACGATTCCCTTCCCCTTAGGATCCATCTCTTCGGGCGATTAGTCCCTTTGTGAAGAGAACGGCTCTGATACCAATTGAGAGCACCTAGAGGGGGGTGAATAGGTGATCCTGTAGAACTTGAAACTTAAGCCACAAAAACTTGGTTAAGCATTAGCACAATAATCGCCAAGTGGCTAGAGAGAAGTCTCAACAAAACACAATAACCACAAGAGATCAATCACAGAGATGGCACGGTGGTTATCCCGTGGTTCGGCCAAGACCAACGCTTGCCTACTCCACGTTGTGGCGTCCCAACGGACGAGGGTTGCAATCAACCCCTCTCAAGCGGTCCAAAGACCCACTTGAATACCATGGTGTTTTGCTTGCTTTTCTTAATCCCGTTTGCGAGCAATCTCCACAACTTGGAGCCTCTCGCCCTTACACTTGAAGTTCACAAAGAAGCACGGAGCAAGGGAGGGATTAGCAACTCACACAAGACACTAAGATCACAGCAAATACGCACACACAAGACCCAGACTTAAGCTCAAAAGACTAGCACACTAGAACGGAGCTCAAATCACTAGAATGTCGAACAAGTGCGCAAGAATGGAGTGTGAGTGATCAAGAGTGCTCAAGGAATGCTTGGTGTCCTCCTCCATGCGCCTAGGGGTCCCTTTTATAGCCCCAAGGCAGCTAGGAGCCGTTGAGAGCAATCCTGGAAGGCAGATCTTGCCTTCTGTCGACTGGCGCACCGGACAGTCCGGTGCACCACCGGACACTGTCCGGTGCAGATATCCTTCCTTATTTGGTGAAGCCGACAGTTGGAGTCTGAGAGCCGTTGGCGCACTGGACACTGTCCGGTGCAAACCGGACAGTCCGGTGCACCAATGTGACCGTTGGCTCGGCCACGCGTCACGCGCGGAATCCTCGGCCGACCGTTGCCCCGGCTGACTGTTGACTCACCGGACAGTCCGGTGCGCCACCGGACAGACCGATGAATTTTAGCCGTACGCCGCTAATCATCTCCCGAGAGCGACGAGTTCGCCTGTGAACGGCTCACCGGACAGTCCGGTGCACCACCGGACAGACCGGTGAATTATAGTCGTACACCGCCGTCGAAGTCCCGAGAGCAGCCTGTTCGCCAGAGTCAGCCTGGCGCACCGGACAGTGTCCGGTGCACCACCGGACAGTCCGGTGCACCCAGACTAAGCAGACTTTGGCACTTAGACACAATACATTAGTCCATAAAACAATGTACTAAGTCTAGAAACATACCTTTTGACATGATTTGCACTTTGTCCACCACTTTGCATAGATTAACACAAAAACACTTGTGTTGGCACTCAATCACCAAAATACTTAGAAATGGCCCAAGGGCACATTTCCCTTTCACACTCACCTAATAGTTAAAACATGATGTACCCTTGTTTCTATATCACACCTGTTAATGGCATGAAAATTTTGGGTGTATAAAAATATATACTAATTGGAAGTTCCACTGAGAAAAAAATATATATACTAGAATTTCATAAAGATAAAGTCAGTTGGATATGCTCAACTAAATGGTATTCCTAAATCGGATTATAGAATCTAGTGTGATCTAAACTAATGTGGTCTACTTAAACAGATTAGTGGTACTGGGACCCTTCTAGCCAGGTGCAGACCAACTTAACTATGAGTATAAGAGCTAACCCAACCCATAGAGTCATGATGAATGGAATAATCTGTCTATCCCCACCTAACATCAAATAAAATTTTAACCTACATCATGTAGACTATCTCATTTTGACGAAATTCTATCCTACCTTGGGATATTCACCTTATACGACTAGTTACCCCAATCTGGACATAAAACAGATTAAGCCCTACTAAAGAATTTTCAGATCATAACCAGCTACTAGCTTATTCATTCTGCTTATCGGATAAATTCCCTTGCAAAACTATTTTGCCATATGCTTCTAACTCTCATGGTCAATACTAGAAAGGAAAGATTACCAAACAATAGCAAACAGAAATGAATCCTCCAAATCCTCCACCTGTTGAAATCGATCAAGTGGTTGCCGCCCAAAGGTTGGTAATAAAACAATTGACAGACATGGTGACCGAAATGCCAAATCAGATAAGACAAGAACGTGAGGAAATACGTCAAGAAATAAGGCAAGCACGGTTGGAAAGATAACAACAACAACGTCCACTACCTCCACCACCACCACCGGCTCCACCAAGTTACATAAACATATATATAAATTAGTACTATATGTAAGATCTAACTGTTACTTTAGTTAGTAAATGGTATGATACTATTTTAGGAGGAATAAAATAAGGTCTAATTGACCCCATGTGTTGTTAATAAAGTATGCATCATGCTGAGATTTTGTTTGTGCATATGTTTTGATATAACATGGTTATACACCCTTTTTTACAAATCTCGAGGACGAGATTTTTGTTAAGGGGGTAGGATTTGTAACACCCTAAAGTTCAATTTTGTAAAAATAAGGGAAAATTCACCAAAGGTTTTCAATCAAAACATCTTTCTTGAGAATATTCATAATTTTGAAGATTACTACTCCCAAAGTTAAAATAAAATTTCCTTAGGTACCTAGATTAGCTAAATTATCCTTGGATTAAGATTATATATAAGAATTATGGTTAACCTATTTATTAATATATAATGTACAATATAAATTATATTTTCATAAAAAATCATAACATATGAACTATTCTCTATTTCATGATTAAAGTCATGTATAAAAGGACTAAAATAAAATAAGTATATAAAATGTATATAAATATATATAGTCTTGCATTCATGCTGATGTTTTATTTGTGCATCTAAAAGTAAAAGTTGGGAATTCAAACTTGTGTTTGAATTGAATTTAAAATAGAAATCAGAAAACGAAAATTAAAGAAAAAGAAAACGAAAAGAAGAAGACTCACTTAACGCTTGGTCCAAATCTCACCTGGTCGGCCCATTTGCTTCTCACGCGCCAGCCCACCACTTCTCTGTTCCACGCGGCCCACTAACTCATATCGCGCACCCAGCCAGCCCACGCAGTCCGCTCCGCTCTCACCTCGCCTTGTGGGCCCTTCCTGGCAGCCACCCACTCGTGACACCCTCTCTGGATCGCGGGACCGCATCGTCGTCTTCATTTTGAATTTTTAATATAAAAACAATCCATAGAATTTGTTTAATTCATATAAAATGCATACTTAGTCCAAATTAATTCATTTCAGTTCCAATAATTTTGTAATAATGTTGTTTATCACCCTGTGTCTCTGTTTTAACATGAAAATGGTATTAAAATTTATTTCCTAATTAATCTTGTATCAAATACATAAAACCTTCAGAAATTCATAACTCTTTCGTTTTAAATCCGAATTGACTCGTTCCTATTACGTTAATCTCGTATAAAGATTTACTATGCAATAACAACATTTATTATACCATGTTTTATTCTTTTATAATTAGGTCTTTATTTAACCTATGTTGGTTAGTCTTGTTATCTACTCGCCATTATAATCTACTAAAATATGATCTAAGGTCAATTTATAATGTGGATTAAAGTGTAGAGAGTTATTTAGAAAATAACCTCTCATATGATTTATATTAACCAATTTATGATATAGTTTAATATTTTAATCACATGAATCATCTATAAAATCATAACTCCTTAGTCATAACTCCGATCTTAGTGGTTCTCGTTCCCACGATCTCGTAGCTTCGCGTAGATCATTATTAATCGGTTTGTACTTATGTTTGGTGTGATATTAATTTTATCTATACCATGTTTGTTTGTATTGCTATGACTAGCAGTGAGGTCACGAGAATTTGAAGAATCATTCTAGTACCTGGAATCTCAAGTGCCAGGCAAGTTGTGCCCTTGATCCACTTTTGTTACCGAATAATGTTCCTTTATTATCACTATTCAATGCATAGGTTTAATTTCATGAGACCCAATAGGTCACCCTAGTCTGTTTATCCTGTTTACCTTGTTTACCCCTGATTCACTTGGGTAGTTATGCTATTGCATTATTTGGTTTTGGGTTAATATTTCATTATATCCATGTTCCAATTATTATGTTATTTTATTTATGTTCGTGTCAAGATCATTAATGTTAATTGGAACATGGAGCTTAACTTGAGAAACACGTGCCACCACAAGGGTGGAATGGGACGCCCTTGGCTGACTAATTAGGAAAGCTAGTGGAAGACTACCTTACCTGAAAGGGGCAAGGGCAGTAGGGGAGTTGCATGCAAGGAGGTTCTCAGGTTGATTTTGCTGCGATGGCGGTCAGACAAGGGATTCTTGCAAGTGCTCTTCCCATAAACTGTAGCGTGTTTTTGGAAGCTAGTGGTACTTTGTAAAGGCCTCGTAGTGGATCCCTAGCCATTCACCTTGGTAGTGTCTAAGGGCTTTGCAAACCCTGGCGACATGGGATACACGACTTGTGGGTACAGGGTACAACCTCTGCAGAGTGTAAAACTGGTATACTAGCCGAGCTCACGGTCAAGAGCTGCTCAGGACTCTCGCATGATTAAATTATGAAACTTAAACTCAATTTGTCATATGCATTTGCATGGGTTCATTATTAATTTTGTTCTATTATTATTATGGTTTGGTATTTACTTACATCTAGTAATTGCTAATAAAACTTTGACCAACTTTAAAAGCAATGCTCAGCTTCAACCTTTATTTTGTTGATCAGCCTTACACTTCACATGAACATGTGTGAGCTCACCCTTGCTGTCTCACCCCCCTACAGGAGAAGAACAGGTGGTTCAAGAGGAGCCACACATCGAGGAGTTCGATTCGATCTAGGTGGCGTCTCCCAGTTGACTTGCGCCAAGGATGATCCTTAGTTCGTTTTATATTTATAATTTATTTTGTAATTCTTCCGCTATGTAATAAATACTCTGATTATTGTGACATTTATCTCTATACACTCTGTTATTATATATGTTGTCTTCTTTGGCGTATGTATGAGATGCACCCGGCTTTGTCCCTTAAAGCTCGGGTGTTACACAAGTCTTCATTTCCGAGAAGTAACGGCGATCCGAATCGATTAATACCCAGCTGGGGATCTCCGATCACACGACATATGTAGCACTTAACCCTTGCATATGTCAACTCGCCACCGGGGTTCTTAAGACCATATCAGGTTCACGCCAACCAAGAGCACAGATACGCCACCGTCCAGCCTCTTGCCGTGGAGGGTACACGCTACTCTCGCCATCTCTCCACTCCCATTGCGTGTTATCTTATTCTAGTATTAGTCTGCCCGAGGCAAAGCTTACCCATGATGAGGTATGTGACCAGTTAAAGGGTCCTCAATCATCAAGCCTACATCGACACGGTCCTTAATCGACACAGACGGAGACACTACATCGAGACTCTCTTCTCGTGCAAATCACCCGCCCGGTCTCAGCTTTATCATTTCAACCCAAAGTTTGGTACCTGTCAGAGGTACATCTTTTCTGATGTTGAACCCATCACGACCATGATGGATCCACCATCCAGTTTTATTTTTGAAAACATCCCATCCCACTTAAAGCATCATCTTTTGTCAAAACAAAACATTTGTTTTTCTAGAGCAAGACTAAGCATCAGAAAAACCTTTTCATAAAACATGTGATCATGGAAAGATAATCAATCTTCCAAGGAAGGAAATGCATCAATTGTTTAGCACACAACTCCTATCACCTAATGCATGAAGCAAGTGAGAAAGATTTTAAAATAGCATGGAGGTGGCAAATGCACCAGGGCTTGCCTTGTGTTATAGGAGAGTCGGGCTCTGCTCCACAAATATCAAAATAGAAGCAGTTCCTGGCAGGTGGGTCTTTAGGTGATGGTGTAGCTCTTCCTTCTTCAACCTCTACTTCTTCTTCGTTTTCTATATAGAACCATATATAATCATGAATGCTCATGTAATGCTTATGAAAATGCAAAGATAATAAAGGTACATCATATTAGGTCTTGAATACAATTTTCCTTTACGGTTCTCTAGAAAACTAGGGTTTGTGGAGTCAGTATTTTAGTTCATAAAGCAGGCACTACTTAGAAGTTTAGGGTTTTGGGGTTTAGATATCAAACAGTGTCCAACTCAAGTCAAACTTTACCCAAGGTTTCTAAATATCATTTTAAGCTTATCCAAAAAGTTTAGTGATTTTTGGAGTTATTAATCAATTTCTAAAATTCTAGGAGTATAGGTTTTAGATATTTTAATTACTTCATAATTCCTGGTTTGAATTAAAAATCCTAAAATTATTTTTATTAAATACTATGAAAATTTAGAAGCCCAACAAAATTGGTCTCATATTTTTAGCATTTTCCTAGAATTTTCTATGGATTTCTTAAGTCCAGTAGAAAAAGAAAAAGGAAAAGGATCAACAGTAGTGGGCTGAGTTCAGCCCGGAACGGCCCACGATAGGCGAAATGACCCTGCGTGCGCGCCCGCGCAGTAGGTTTTGCAGAAAGGTCTATACCGGTTCAAAAATCAGAATAGCAGTCCTTAGCACTATTCACGCGTCTCACTAACACTTGCAGATAGGCCCTCCTCCTTTTTCTTCACAACCCGCGGTCCCCGACGGCGAACGGCGCTAGGCCGAGCTCTGGCGAGCCTGTACTGGCCAAGACATGTAATGGCTGGTGCTCTAACTTGGCTGATACCTAATTCAACATCTAACAAATGTTTCCCCTCGATCAATTGCACGGTTCGAGCTCCCAACCTCTCTGCTCATGGTGACCGCACGATCAACGGATAACACGAAGTGTTCCCGGCGATTCAATGGGTTCTAGCTTAATCGGTCGGGTCGACAAGCATTAGGGGCACATAAGGGTACTAAAACAAGAGAGCAGAGGACATGAATGGACCTGTAGCACGCTGGCCACGGCGAGGTGCT
Organism: Zea luxurians; assembly: GCA_029449295.1. Lineage (NCBI taxonomy): Eukaryota > Viridiplantae > Streptophyta > Magnoliopsida > Poales > Poaceae > Zea > Zea luxurians. Next base: position 103,070,933 of record JAOPSE010000001.1, on the reverse strand, counting down.
CACGTGGCGGTGTTTAGACCGATTTGGGGGAAATGGACAATTGGTTGGCTCTGGTGGACAATTGGAGGCAAGTGCTGGTGCGTTGGACGCGGAATTACCTAGCGGAGTTCCCTGAGGCTTCTATTTATAGCACTCAACGGCGGTGGCACTCAATTTGGAGGAGAAGCGCTGGCGACCGGGGAGAGGGGAGGTTACTGGCGCAATGAATTCTTGGCTTTCATCGTGGCCAGTTCTCAGGCGATGGGTAGGCTTGCAACATCGATTCATTGCGACGTGCTAGACTTCCAAGACGCGTGGCACACGATCGTTATGCGGCTAACACCGACGAGGATGATCCCGGCCAGCTGCGGTCCAAGTGGGTATGGCGGGCACAAGGGTGAGCGAGCCCGAGCTAATCCGAGCGCCAAGATTTTTACTCCTCTCAGTTATCCACTTGCGCTGGGCACGAATCACAGCGGCTGGCGTGAATCTGGGCGCACGGCTCACCGGCGGCGAGGTTCTCTGAACCTAGGATATTTGCATAGCACTGTACCATTGGATTCCTTATTCAGAGCGCCTGACAGCCAGAATTGCAGTGCCCAGATCTCGGATTTTTGTGTAAGAACTTGCTAATCCATATGTAACAAACTTGTTGCTCTATATACCAGCTACAATTCTGCTATAGGGATCTGGCTCATTTGCTTATCCCCTTGAGCAAGAATCGAGCCCAAAGTTCCTCAGAACTAACTGCCAGTCAGTATTCAGTCTCAGGGTGGTCTGACAGCCAGAATTTAGGGCTAATTATCTCCACTTTTTGTATGTCAACAATGCTTAATCACTTAAGCAAAGTTGTACTCCTACAGTAGCTCTACAAGTTTGATGTGTTGACCCTAGGCAAATTCCTTATATTTTTAGAAATACAGAGCTCCAAATTCAGCCCTGTTCACTAGTTTTGGACTTAGGCATATGAGAGGTATAGAGTGGCTTTTTGCAAATAAGCCCAAATCTCATCTTTTGACTTGGAAATCCTCAAATGTGTGAAGCATATGATTTGAGGTGCCCTAATACCTTGGTTTTTGCACCTTGGTCCAAAAGTGCACCAATTTTACACTTAGCCCCCTAGGGTTTTAATTTAGGGTTTTCCAGGGGTCTTTTTAGGATTTTTGGCACTTTTAGGGTTTGAATGCCACTCAAGTCCATTAAATGTGATATCTTTTGATCATTTCTAATGAGTTTTGAAGTTTTCTCATGCTTGGGCTTCATTGTCACTCCTAAGCCTAGTTTAGGGTAAAGTACCCTACCCTAGGGTTACTCACATACCAAGTCACATCAATACAACTTGTTTGAAATTTTTGCCTAGTGAATGCACTCTAAGTGTAAAAAACACATGATATGCCAGTGCTCATGATGTTATGCTCAAGTTTTAGTGATAGTAACACCAGGGGTGTGTTGGCACGAAGGCGAAGACACTACCCCTCGCTCGATGCCTTCGCCAATCTCGTTGCATCAACGGAGGCAAAACGACCGGCAGCTCCCACCCTTCGTCCAACATGTTGCAAGACGAAGGCCCACGACGAGGTCGCCCCACCCCGCGTCCTCGTCGAACACGAAGGCCCATGTGGATTTCGACCCATTGTAACAGGCCCCACGCGGCCGGATGTATTACGGGCCCAATTTGTAAATGTTTTTATGTAATGACGGTCTGTAACCCTGCTTTATGGGAATATTCCGGGAATGACCTAGGCGCTTGAGGGCACATGCGTCCTTGATCCGAGACGCTAGGCGCTCAGGCACCTATAAATACCCCCGCACAGTGCCCTTGAGGGCCTAGATTAACAGAGCAATTGCTGCCTCCAGTTAAACCGTGTTCCCATCTCGCTCATCCCCCCTGTTGGAATCAACCTGCCCAGGAACGCAAGTTCCAACATTGGCGCCCACCGTTCGTGCTATGAGAAAATCACCTGCGATGGCACCCAAAAGAGCTAACTCGAAGGCAGCCCCATCCGTCGACGAAGCAGCGAAGGCAGCCCTGCTAGCTGAGAAAAAGGACAAGGCCCTCGCTGACAACACCCACCAAGGAGCTGGTGAAGATGAAGCACACAGCAAGAGACAGCGCAATGACCAACACACTCCAGAAGGCACCCTTCGCACCTGCAGCTCCGAAGGGCAGCCACAAGCGCCACCCCCAGGCTTCGCACCACCAGAGGCCGAGGACACAGCAGAGGACGGCGAGGTCCTCAGCGTCCCCGCAGAAGAGCAGCTACAGCTACGGGCCCTGCGCCTCAGAAACCGCAACCTTCAGAAGCAGAAGGAAATCCTCGAGGCCAAGCGCCAACGCGTCACTATGCAGGCCAAGCTGCGCCAAATGATATGAGATGAAGAGCAGAGGGCTCAGGAGCTTGAGCAAGAGATTGCGGTCTTGCAGCGCGAAGGCCAACATGATCTACAGCAGCACGGCCCGCCCCTCCAACAGCTCGTGCCGGTCGAAGACCTATTCGTCCCTCACCGCGGGCCCTTCATCCCGCACGCCATAGCTTTCCAAGGCATCAATTACCTTGACGAGCGAAGCCCCCTGGCGCCGCAACAGCAAGTGTCACCATGGCTCGCCAATTTCAGGGCAGGGACCTACCCCAAGTACAACGGCAGCACAGACCCAGCACAGTATATCATGAGTTATCAAGTCGTCGTTGCATCAGCCGGAGGGGACGACACCATGATGGCTAAGTCATTCATCATCGCCCTCGAAGGCCCGGCTCTCACTTGGTACACCAGATTGCCCCCGCTGTCCATCGACTCCTGGAGAAGTCTCTGGGACAAATTTCTGCTCAACTTCCAAGGGTACCGCCCAGACACCAACGCCTTGGCCGAACTGTCACTCTGCAAGCAGCTAGAAAGAGAGACTCTGCGAGAGTACTACCGCAAGTTTCTGACCCTCAAGTCACAACTGCCTTCGGTCGATGACCAAATAGCCATTCATTATGCCATCAGTGGCCTTCGGGCTGGCGTCCTTTACAGCCACTGCATCAGAGATCCACCCAAGAACCTCCAAGAGTTGTATCAGCTATTCGAGAAGTATGCCAGATCTGAAGAGCTCCACCAGCGCAAGGTCGAGTCCCAGAGGAAACCCAAAGACCCTTCGTAGTCCAGCTACACATGGACGAGACCTTCGCAGACAGAATCCGGTCGGGACGGCCGCAGCCAGCAGCAGATACACAACATCGCCAACCAGCACCCCGCTGGTGAGGCCCCTCGCCGCCAAGATTATCCCCCCAGGGCCGCGGCGGAGGAACCTGTGGTCGAGGCCGAGGACGGGCGCAGCAGCCGCGCAGATTTTACTGCTTGTTCCACGGCGAAGACTGCGCGCACCCAACAAGGGACTGCCCGGAGACGAAGGCCACCAGAGACAGGATGTCTCGGGCGCAACCAGCCGACAACCCAAGAGTTGTCGCGCACACATATCAACAACTCCCACCACCATACAACCACGGCCCCGCTCAGCATCCACCTAACCACGCATACCAACATCACCAGGAGGTACAAATCGTGCCTCTCCCACCCCCACCTCCACACCCGCAATAGCCAAACATCCACCACCCCCACGCACCAAAACAAGAAGACTTCGCTGATCAGCCGTATCGCGGAGTCATTCACATGATCACTGGGGGATCCAGCGCCGACTTCGACACAAAGCGGCAGAAGAGGGACCATTACCGCAGCGTCACCCACGTCGCCGTCACCAGCCCAGTCGTGCAGACGAAGTGGTCCCATGTGTCGTTGACCTTCGACGCCAGAGACGTCGACCTGCGCAGCGCACCCCACATCAACGCCATGGTGATCAACTGCAGCGTGGCAGGATAGGACCTGCACAAAGTCTTAGTGGACAACGGCAGCCATGCGGATATCATTTTCCTCCACGCCTTCGACCGCATGGGCATCAGCCACAGCTTGCTCAAGCCTTCGGACAACCCACTGTATGGCTTCGGCGGCAAGGGCACCTTTCCTGTCGGCAAAATAGAACTACCCCTCTCCTTCGGTGTAGCACCCAATGCCCGAAGTGAGCAAGTTACTTTCGACATTGTCGACATGGTGTACCCGTACAACACCATCATGGGTCGGGGCTCCATCAACAAGTTTGAAGCAGCCATTCACAGACTTTATCTGTGCATGAAGATCCGGGTCCACAAGGCGCAATCACAGTCTATGGCAACCAGCAAGCCGCGCGCAACATAGAAATAGACTTCGTTCCAGGGCAAAGGAACGTACACTGCCTCACGGCGCAGCGCGAGGCCCCCGAGTCAACCAGCCCGATCACTAAAGAACATGAAAAGGCACAGCTGCAGAGCAACGATGGGACCAAGACTGTCCCCCTTGAGCAGTCAACGCCCAAGCAAACGGTCATCATAAGAGAAGACCTTACTTTACATGACGAGGAGAGACTCCTCTCCTGTTTGTCCAAAAATAAGGATGTCTTCGCCTGGTCCACCCTCGACCTGGTCGGAGTCAGTCGCTCTATCATCGAGCACAGCTTGGGAATTGACCCTTCGGTGAGGCCGAAGAAGCAACGGCTGCGCAAGATGTCTGATGAGAAGACAGAAGCCGCCAAGGCCGAGGTACACCACCTGCTTGAGGCCAAGTTCATCGAGCCAGTCGCCTACCCTACGTGGCTCGCCAACGTAGTCATGGTGCAAAAGAAGAACGGCAAATGGCGGATGTGCATCGATTTCACCATCCTCAACAAAGCCTGCCCCAAGGATAATTTCCCGTTGCCTCGGATCGACAAGATCGTCGATAGTGCAGCCAGCTGCGAAGTCATGTCACTCCTCGGCTGCTTCTCCGGCTACCACCGAATTTATATGAAGGAGGACGACAAGGCCAGCACCAGTTTCATAACACCCTTCGGCACGTACTGCTTCATCAGAATGCCGGAGGGACTCAAGAACGCTAGGTCCACATTCTCTCACCTCACCAAAATGGTTCTCGAGAGCCAAGTCGGCAGAAACATATTTACGTATGTGGACGACATCGTCGTTGCCAGCAAAAGCAAAGAAGACCATCTGGCTGACCTCGCAGAAACATTCGTGAACATGCGAGACACACGACTTCGCTTAAACCCCGAAAAGTGCATCTTCGGCATTCGACAGGGGAAGATACTGGGCTACCGGGTGTCGCACCGCGGGATCGAAGCAAACCCGACCAAAATACAGGCCATCATCAACATGACGCCCCCGCAGTCAGCGAGAGACGTCCAACGACTGACCGGCAGATTGGCTGCCCTCAACAGATTTATCTCCAAATCCACAGAGCGAAGCCTACCTTTCCTCAAAACGCTACGCGGCGCAAAAGACTTCGCATGGGGACCAGAGCAAGCGGCGGCCTTCGCTTCACTAAAGCAGCATCTGTCAGAGCTGGCGATTCTTTCAAGCCCCAACCCCTCGCTGCCCCTGTTGCTCTACATCGCGGCTTCGCCGCACGCGGTCAGCGCAGCGCTGGTTCAGGAACAGGACAGAGAGGGCACGACCAGGCAATGTCCAGTTTATTACGTCTCTGAAGTACTCACAGCATCCAAATGCAATATGACAGAACTAGAAAAAATCGCCTACGCAGTAGCCATGGCCTCGCACAAATTGCGCCATTATTTTGAGTCGTTCAAGGTGCAAGTCACCTCGGACAGGGGACTCGGTGAATTATTCAGAAATCCGGAGGCATCAGTCCGGATCGCCAAATGGGCAGCCGAGCTTTCCGGCTACCATATCGCCTTTGAGCCCCGGACAGCCATCAAGTCACAAGTCCTGGCAGACTTCATCGTCGATAGGACCGGGCCAATAATGCAGCCGGACACGTCTGCAGAGACGGTGTGGACCATCCATTGCGACGGCGCATGGTGCCATGCGGGGGCAGGCGTCGCTGCAGTCATCACCTCACCCGCAGGGGTCAAGCACAAATATGCTGCACGCCTCAGCTTTGCTTTGGAGTCTGACAGGTGCACCAACAATATAGCAGAGTACGAAGTTGTCATCCTCGGCCTTCACAAGCTAAGGGCACTTGGCGTTACTACCTGCATAATCAGAACAGACTCCAAGGTAGTTGTCGGCCAAATTGAGAAAGATTACGTAGCGAAGGACCCCGCACTTATGCAGTACCTCGCAGCTATCTGCAGTCTCGAGAGACAATTCAAAGGCTTCACCTTGCAGCATGTGTGAAAGGGAAATGTGCCCTTTGGCCATTTCTAAGTATTTTGGTGATTGAGTGCCAACACAAGTGCTTAAATATGATTTTATGTCCATGGATGAACAAGGTGCAAATCATGAAGTAAAGGTATGTTTCTAAGCCTTAGTACATTGGTTTTGTGTACTAATATACTTGTCTAAGTGTTAGAAACAGAAAGAAGAAGAAAAGAAAAAGAGGAGAAAAAGACTTGGCTGAGTGCAGCCAAGACTCAGCTCGGTCTGGCACACCGGACTGTCCGGTGCGCCAGGCTGACTCGGCGCGAAGTGGCCGCTCTCGGGAATTCGCCGACGGCGTACGGCTAAAATTCACCGGACTGTCCGGTGAGCCAACGGTCGGACAGTCCAACGGTCGGCAGCGCAATCAGCGCGAGACATGTGGCCGAGCCAACGGTCGGATGGGGGCACCGGACTGTCCGGTGTGCACCGGACATGTCCGGTGCGCCAACGGCTCCCAGATCTGCAACAGTCTGCAACGGTCGGCAGAGCTGTTTAAGGAAAGAAATCGGGCACCGGACAGTGTCCGGTGTACACCGGACTGTCCGGTGCACCCGACGACAGAAGGCAAGGATAGCCTTCTAGATTTGCTCTCAACGGCTCCTAGCTGCCTTGGGGCTATAAAAGGGACCCCTAGGCGCATGGAGGAGTCATCCAAGCAACCTTAGAGCATTCTTGATCATCCACACTCAGTCTTTGCGCATGCGTTTGTGATTCTAAGTGATTCGAGCTCCGTTCTAGTGAGAACTTTGAGATAGTCTTTTGAGCTCGATTCTTGGCCGTGTGTGTGCGCGTTTCGTTGTGGATTTGTGTGTGTTGCTTCCCTCCCTTACTCTGTGTTTCTTTGTGATCATATACTTGTAAGGGCAAGAGACTCCAATTTGTGGAGATTCCTTGCAAACGGGATAAAGAAAAGAAAACAAAACACCGTGGTATTCAAGTGGGTCTTTGGACCGCTTGAGAGGGGTTGATTGCAACCCTCGTCCGTTGGGACGCCACAACGTGGAGTAGGCAAGCGTTGGTCTTGGCCGAACCACGGGATAAACCACTGTGCCATCTCTGTAATTGATCTTCTGTGGTTATTGTGTTTTGTTGAGACTCCTCTCTAGCCACTTGGCATTATCTGTGCTAACCCTTAACCAAGTTTTGTGGCTTAAGTTTGAAGTTTTACAGGATCACCTATTCACCCCCCCTCTAGGTGCTCTCAATTGGTATCAGAGCCGTTCTCTTCACAAAGGGACTAACCGCCCGAAGAGATGGATCCTAAGGGGAAGGGTATCGTGATCAACGACAAAGAGAAGGAATCCTTCGTCAACGAGCCGAAGGACGATAAGCCTACCGACTCCGGCTCGGGCCATAGACGGAAGGAAGGGAAGAAGAAGAAGACAAGGCGCATCAAGGAGATCGTCTACTACGACAGCGATGAGTCTACTTCTTCCCAAAAGGACGACGACCACAACGACTACGAGAGAAGGAAACCGGTTAATTCGAACTTTTCCTTTGACTACTCTCGTATTCCGCAAAGTTCAAATTCACATTTGCTCTCCATTCCACTCGGCAAGCCCCCACACTTTGATGGAGAAGACTACGGATTTTGGAGCCACAAAATGCGTAGTCACCTATTCTCTCTCCATCCTAGTATATGGGAGATTGTAGAGAATGGAATGCACTTTGATAGTTCGGATAGTCCCATGTTCATTAATGAACAAATTCATAAGAATGCACAAGCTACTACTGTTCTTCTAGCTTCTTTGTGCAGGGATGAATACCATAAAGTAAGCGGCTTGGATAACGCCAAGCAGATCTGGGACACCCTCAAGATTTCTCATGAGGGGAACGACGTCACCTTGCTCACCAAGATGGAGTTGGTGGAGGGTGAGCTTGGACGGTTCGCGATGATAAGGGGCGAGGAGCCGACGCAAACATACAACCGGCTCAAGACCCTTATCAACAAGATAAGGAGCTACGGAAGCACGCGATGGACGGATCACGACGTCGTCCGACTGATGCTAAGGTCCTTTACCGTTCTTGATCCTCATTTGGTAAATAATATTCGTGAAAATCCCAGGTACACCAAAATGTCGCCCGAGGAAGTCCTAGGAAAATTCGTCAGCGGGCGAATGATGATCAAGGAGGCAAGGTATGTGGACGACGCCTTGAATGGACCGATCAACGAGCCGCAACCTCTTGCTCTCAAGGCAACGAGGAGCAAGGAGGCACTACCGAGCAAGGTGGCGCAAGTTGAGGCGGCCGGGCTAAATAATGAGGAGATGGCCCTCATCATTAAGCGCTTCAAGACAGCGCTTAAGGGTCGCAAGGGACAGCCAAGCAAGACCAAGACAAAGGAGAAGCGCTCGTGCTTCAAATGTGGTAAGATTGGTCATTTCATTGCTAACTGTCCCGATAATGAAAGTGACCAGGAAAAGGGGAACAAGAGGGAGAAGAAGAAGGCATACAAGAAGGCAAAGGGCGAGGCACATCTAGGAAAGGAGTGGGATTCGGATTGCTCCTCCTCCGACTCCGACAATGAAGGACTCGCTGCCACCGCCTTCAACAAGTCATCCCTCTTCCCCAACGAGCGTCTCACATGCCTTATGGCAAGGGAGAAGAAGGTATGTACTCGAGACTCTACGTATGCTTCTTCAAGTGAGGATGATTCTAGCGATGAGGAAATAGATTACTCTAGCTTGTTCAAGGGATTGGATAGAAACAAAATTGATAAAATCAATGAATTGATTGATGCCTTGAATGAAAAGGATAGGCTTTTAGAAAAGCAAGAGGATTTGTTGTATGATGAACATGATAAATTTGTAGAGGCACAAAAATCATATGCTTTAGAAGTTAAAAGAAATGAAATGCTTTCTTATGAACTATCTACTTGTCATGAAACCATTTCTACTTTACAAGGTGTTAACAATGATTTAAATGCTAAATTAGAAGTAGCAAATAAATCTAATTCTTGTGTAGAACATGTTATGATTTGCACTAGGTGTAAGGATTTCGATATTGATGCCTGTAGTGAACACCTAGTTTCAATTTCCAAATTAAATGAGGAATTGGCTAGTCTTAATGCCCAACTTAAGACTAGCAAGAATGAATTTGATAAGCTGAAATTTGCAAGGGATGCCTACACGATTGGTAGACACCCCTCAATTAAGGATGGGCTTGGCTTCAAGAGGGAAGCCAAGAACTTAACAAGCCATAAGGCCCCCATCTTCGTCAAGGAGAAAGGGAAGGCCCCTATGGCTAGTAGTGTTAAAAAGAACCATGCCTTCTTGTACCATGATAGGAGACAAACTAAAAATGCTTATAGGAGTTATAATGCTTATGATGATTTTGACTCTCATGCCATGTTTGCATCTAGTTCTTCCTATATGCATGGTAGAAATATGTCTAGGAGAAATGATATTCATCATGTGCCTAGAAAGAATGTCATTCATGCTCCTAGGAAAGTAGTAAATGAACCTTCTACAATTTATTGTGCTTTAAATGCTTCCTTTGCTATTTGTAGAAAGGATAGGAAAATAGTTGCTAGGAAGTTAGGGGCAAAATGCAAGGGAGACAAAACTTGCATTTGGGTCCCTAAGGATATTTGTGCTAACCTTGCAGGACCCAACATGAGTTGGGTACCTAAGACCCAAGCCTAAATTTGCCTTGCAGGTTTATGCATCCGGGGGCTCAAGCTGGATTATCGACAGCGGATGCACAAACCATATGACGGGGGAGAAGAAGATGTTCACCTCCTACGTCAAAAATAAGGATTCCCAAGATTCAATTATATTCGGTGATGGGAATCAAGGCAAGGTAAAAGGGTTAGGTAAAATTGCGATTTCTAATGAGCACTCAATATCAAATGTATTTTTAGTTGAGTCTCTTGGTTACAATTTGCTATCTGTTAGTCAACTATGCAATATGGGATATAATTGTCTTTTTACTAATGTAGATGTGTCTGTCTTTAGAAGATGTGATGGTTCACTAGCTTTTAAGGGTGTACTAGACGGCAAGCTTTACTTAGTTGATTTTGCAAAAGAAGAGGCCGGTCTAGATGCATGCTTAATGGCTAAGACTTGCATGGGCTGGCTGTGGCATCGCCGCTTAGCACATGTGGGGATGAAGAACCTCCACAAGCTTCTAAAGGGAGAACACGTGATAGGTCTAACAAATGTTTATTTCGAAAAAGATAGACCTTGTGCAGCTTGTCAAGCAGGTAAACAAGTGGGAGGAGCACATCACAGCAAGAATGTGATGACCACGTCAAGACCTCTGGAGCTGCTGCATATGGACCTCTTCGGACCCGTCGCCTATCTGAGCATAGGAGGAAGTAAGTATGGTCTAGTTATTGTTGATGACTTTTCCCGCTTCACTTGGGTGTTCTTTTTGCAGGATAAGTCTGAAACCCAAGGGACCCTCAAGCGCTTCCTCAGGAGAGCTCAAAATGAGTTTGAGCTCAAGGTGAAGAAGATAAGGAGCGACAACGGGTCCGAGTTCAAGAACCTTCAAGTGGAGGAGTTCCTTGAGGAGGAAGGAATCAAGCACGAGTTTTCCGCTCCCTACACACCACAGCAAAATGGTGTGGTAGAGAGGAAGAACAGGACGCTAATCGATATGGCGAGGACGATGCTTGGAGAGTTCAAGACCCCCGAGTGCTTTTGGTCGGAAGCTATGAACACGGCTTGCCACGCCATCAACAGGGTCTACCTTCATCGACTCCTCAAGAAGACTTCGTACGAGCTACTAACCGGTAACAAACCCAATGTATCGTACTTTCGTGTATTTGGGAGCAAATGCTACATTCTAGTGAAGAAGGGTAGAAATTCTAAGTTTGCTCCCAAAGTTGTAGAAGGGTTTTTATTAGGTTATGATTCAAATACAAAGGCGTATAGGGTCTTCAACAAATCATCGGGTTTGGTTGAAGTCTCTAGCGACGTTGTATTTGATGAGACTAATGGCTCTCCAAGAGAGCAAGTTGTTGATTGTGATGATGTAGATGAAGAAGAGATTCCGACGGCCGCTATACGAACCATGGCGATTGGAGACATTCGACCACAGGAACAAGATGAACGAGATCAACCTTCTTCCTCAACAACGGTGCATCCCCCAACTCAAGACGATGAACAGGATCATCAACAGGAGGCGTGTGATCAAGGGGGAGCACAAGATGATCATGTGATGGAGGAAGAAGCGCAACCGGCACCTCCAACCCAAGTTCGAGCGATGATTCAAAGGGATCATCCCGTCGACCAAATTTTGGGTGACATTAGCAAGGGAGTAACTACTCGATCTCGATTAGTTAATTTTTGTGAGCATTACTCCTTTGTCTCTTCTATTGAGCCTTTCAGAGTAGAGGAGGCCTTGCTAGATCCGAATTGGGTGTTGGCCATGCAGGAGGAACTCAACAACTTCAAGCGCAATGAAGTTTGGACACTGGTGCCTCGTCCCAAGCAAAATGTTGTGGGAACCAAGTGGGTGTTCCGCAACAAACAAGACGAGCACGGAGTGGTGACAAGGAACAAGGCTCGACTTGTGGCAAAAGGTTATGCCCAAGTCGCAGGTTTGGACTTTGAGGAGACTTTTGCTCCTGTGGCTAGGCTAGAGTCCATTCGTATCTTGCTAGCGTATGCCGCTCACCATTCTTTCAGGTTGTACCAAATGGATGTGAAGAGCGCTTTCCTCAACGGGCCAATAAAGGAGGAGGTGTACGTGGAGCAACCCCCTGGCTTCGAGGATGAGCGGTACCTCGACCACGTGTGTAAGCTCTCTAAGGCGCTCTATGGACTTAAACAAGCCCCAAGAGCATGGTATGAATGCCTTAGAGATTTCTTAATTGCTAATGCTTTCAAGGTTGGGAAAGCCGATCCAACTCTTTTCACTAAGACTTGTGATGGTGATTTGTTTGTGTGCCAAATTTATGTCGATGACATAATATTTGGTTCTACTAACCAAAAGTCTTGTGAAGAGTTTAGCAGGGTGATGACGCAGAAATTCGAGATGTCGATGATGGGCGAGTTGAACTACTTCCTTGGGTTCCAAGTGAAGCAACTCAAGGATGGCACCTTCATCTCCCAAACAAAGTACACGCAAGACTTGCTGAAGCGGTTTGGGATGAAGGACGCCAAGCCCGCAAAGACTCCGATGGGGACCGACGGACACACCGACCTCAACAAAGGAGGTAAGTCCGTTGATCAAAAAGCATACCGGTCCATGATAGGTTCTTTGCTTTATTTATGTGCTAGTAGAACGGATATTATGCTTAGCGTATGCATGTGTGCTAGATTTCAATCCGATCCTAAGGAGTGTCACTTAGTGGCTGTGAAGCGAATTCTTCGATATTTAGTCGCTACGCCTTGCTTCGGGATCTGGTATCCAAAGGGGTCTAACTTTGACTTGATTGGGTACTCAGATTCCGACTATGCTGGATGTAAGGTCGATAGGAAGAGTACATCGGGGACGTGCCAATTCTTAGGAAGGTCCCTGGTGTCATGGAACTCTAAGAAACAAACATCCGTTGCCCTATCCACCGCTGAGGCCGAGTACGTTGCCGCAGGACAGTGTTGCGCGCAACTACTTTGGATGAGGCAAACCCTCCGGGACTTTGGCTACAGTCTGAGCAAAGTCCCACTCCTATGTGACAATGAGAGTGCTATCCGAATAGCGGAAAATCCTGTTGAGCACAGCCGCACAAAGCACATTGACATCCGGCATCACTTTCTGAGAGACCACCAGCAAAAGGGAGATATCGAAGTGTTTTATGTCAGCACCGAGAACCAGCTAGCCGATATCTTTACCAAGCCTTTAGATGAGAAGACCTTTTGCAGGTTGCGTAGTGAGCTAAATGTCTTAGATTCGCGGAACTTGGATTGAATTGTAGCATACATGTATTTATGCCTTTGATCATGTTCATTCTGCATTTTGTTGCTTATTATGGTGCTCAAGTTGTACAAACACTCCCTGGACCTCACAAGTCCGTTGCAAAGTGATGCACATGTTTAGGGGGAGATGTGTTACAACTTGATCCCTTGAGACTAACCATATGCTTGAGTTTGTTTGATTTAGTCTCAAAGGAGAATTGAAAGGGAAAAGGTGGACTTGGATCATGCAAGACTTCCACTGCACTCCGATGAGAGGGTAATTAATTCCAAGTCCATCTCATGAACTCTTATTGTCATTTGCTCTTAATTGAAGATTTTGGTGAGGCAATGGGGTTAAAGGGCCAAGATTGATCCCGTTTTGGTGCTTGATGCCAAAGGGGGAGAAAATAAAGGCCAAAGCAATAAATGGATCAGCTACCACTTGAGAGATTTTGAAAATAATAGAATAGAGCTTTTGGTTTGTCAAAACTCTTTTGTTGTCTCTCTTATCAAAAGTTGACTTCTTGTGGGGAGAAGTATTGATTATGGGAAAAAGGGGGAGTTTTTGAAATCTTTGATCAATCTCTTTTGGAATGACTCTCTTTATGCTTCAACATGTGTGTTTGACTTAGAGATAGAGATTTGAGTTTGATTTGCAAAAACAAACCAAGTGGTGGCAAAGGATGATCCATATATGTCAAAAATGAATCAAAATAATTTGAGTTCTTATTTGAAGTGTTTTTGTACTTGTTCTACTTGCTTTATGTTGTGTTGGCATAAATCACCAAAAAGGGGGAGATTGAAAGGGAAATGTGCCCTTGGGCCATTTCTAAGTATTTTGGTGATTGAGTGCCAACACAAGTGCTTAAATGTGATTTTATGTCCATGGATGAACAAGGTGCAAATCATGAAGTAAAGGTATGTTTCTAAGCCTTAGTACATTGGTTTTGTGTACTAATATACTTGTCTAAGTGTTAGAAACAGAAAGAAGAAGAAAAGAAAAAGAGGAGAAAAAGACTTGGCTGAGTGCAGCCAAGACTCAGCTCGGTCTGGCACACCGGACTGTCCGGTGTGCACCGGACAGTGTCCGGTGCGCCAGGCTGACTCGGCGCGAAGTGGCCGCTCTCGGGAATTCGCCGACGGCGTACGGCTAAAATTCACCGGACTGTCCGGTGTGCATCGGACTGTCCGGTGAGCCAACGGTCGGACGGTCCAACGGTCGGCAGCGCAATGTGGCCGAGCCAACGGTCGGATGGGGGCACCGGACTGTCCGGTGTGCACCGGACATGTCCGGTGCGCCAACGGCTCCCAGATCTGCAACAGTCTGCAACGGTCGGCAGAGCTGTTTAAGGAAAGAAATCGGGCACCGGACAGTGTCCGGTGTACACCGGACTGTCCGGTGCACCCGACGACAGAAGGCAAGGATAGCCTTCCAGATTTGCTCTCAACGGCTCCTAGCTGCCTTGGGGCTATAAAAGGGACCCCTAGGCGCATGGAGGAGTCATCCAAGCAACCTTAGAGCATTCTTGATCATCCACACTCAGTCTTTGCGCATGCGTTTGTGATTCTAAGTGATTCGAGCTCCGTTCTAATGAGAACATTGAGATAGTCTTTTGAGCTCGATTCTTGGCCGTGTGTGTGCGCGTTTCGCTGTGGATTTGTGTGTGTTGCTTCCCTCCCTTACTCTGTGTTTCTTTGTGATCATATACTTGTAAGGGCAAGAGACTCCAATTTGTGGAGATTCCTTGCAAACGGGATAAAGAAAAGAAAACAAAACACCGTGGTATTCAAGTGGGTCTTTGGACCGCTTGAGAGGGGTTGATTGCAACCCTCGTCCGTTGGGACGCCACAACGTGGAGTAGGCAAGCGTTGGTCTTGGCCGAACCACGGGATAAACCACTGTGCCATCGCTGTAATTGATCTTCTGTGGTTATTGTGTTTTGTTGAGACTCCTCTCTAGCCACTTGGCATTATCTGTGCTAACCCTTAACCAAGTTTTGTGGCTTAAGTTTGAAGTTTTACAGGATCACCTATTCACCCCCCCCTCTAGGTGCTCTCAATGTGGACCGCGCCAAGAATGAGGAGGCCGACGCGTTGGCCAAAGCAGCCGCCAGGGGCGAGGCCCTACCCTCGGACATATTCTACCATGTCATCGGCACACCAGCCGTCCGCAGCCCAGAGGGCCTACAAATAACCAACGACACCGAGGGCCACCGCATAGTCAACCTCATTATGACCAAAGACTAGAGGGCACCAATAACCCTGTTCCTGCAAGGATACTACCATCCAGCCGATGTCAACGAGGCCAAGCGCCTCAAACACCGAAGCCGGGACTTCGCTCTCATCGAAGGCCAGCTTTACAAGAAGGGGGTCAGCCAACCCATGCTCAAATGTGTCACCGAGATCGAAGGCGTCCAAATCCTACGCAAAGTCCACAGCGGGACTTGCGGCTCTCACGCAGGGCCTAGGGCCCTAGCTGCCAAGGTGATCCATCAAGGTTTCTACTGGCCCGCCATGATCTGTGCCGCAAATTGGGTCACAAGGTCATGCGAAGCCTGTCAGAAGTTTTCTCCACGCTCGGGAAGCCCTTCGCAATTCACAAAGCTAATCGCACACATGTGGCCCCTTCAGCGCTGGGGCCTGGACATTGTCGGGCCACTACCCACGGCCTAAGGGAACCTCAAGTTCACCTTCGTCGTCGTCGAGTATTTTACCAAGTGGATCGAGGCGAGGGCGGTATCCACAATAACATCAAAGACTGCCCAGAAATTCTTCTGGCAAAACATTGTTTGCCGATTCGGAGTCCCGTCCGAGCTCACAGTTGACAATGGCAAGCAATTTGACAGCCAAGACTTCAGGGATTTCTGCTTCTCCATTGGCACCAAGCTGGCCTTCGCTTCAGTCTACCACCCACAATCCAACGGCGTCGTGGAGCGCGCCAACGGCAAGATTTTCACGGCGATCAAGAAAATGCTCCTCGACGACAAGAAGGGCAAATGGGCCAACCTACTACCTAAAGCAGTCTGGGCACTAAACACGACTGAGTGTCGGGCGACCGGATTCACTCCTTTTCGCCTGCTATACGGATCGGAGGCCATGACCCCGCAGGAAATCAAACATGGATCCCCGCGGACAACCGCTTCAGCAGTACCCGACGTCGATGAGCCAACTTCCAAAGACCTCATCGACGGAGACCGCGTCTTCGCCCTGCAGGCCCTCAACAAATATCAAGCCCAAACGAAGGCCTGGCGCGACCACGCAGTCGTCCCAAGAGAATTCAACGAAGGGGACCTCGTACTCGTCCGCACAACCCAGACAGAGTCACGAGGTAAGCTGGAACCAAAGTGGGAAGGACCATTTATCGTCAAGACGAAGTCGTCTCCCAGCGCATACAGATTAACAACACAATCTGGCGAAGACCTGGAACATTCCTGGAATATAGATAATCTTCGCAAATTTTTTGTTTGAACCCTCACGGCCATCACGCCCTTGTAATTCGCCAAACATTATTATTCCGGCCCGCACTCTTTTCCTCCCAGGGGGGTGAGGTTTTTAATGAGGTGGAGCCATGTAATATACAAGCAAAAATCCCCCGCAAAAAACTAAGCCAATGTCGAAAAAGACCGCATCAACGGTCTTCGGCATTCGACTACACCAAAGTCACCACGAGGGACAGCGCTGGCTACCCTCGCGTGCGACACTCCGCGCAAAAGTCGCCTACGGGTGCAGCCGGACTAGCACAATACGTGCGCAAAATCGAAGTCCTCTCCAAAGGACTCTCCGTGCAAAAGTCGCCTACGGGTGCAGCCGGACTAGCACAATAAGTGCGCAAAATCGAAGTCCTCTCCAAAGGACTCTCCGTGCAAAACTCGCCTAAGAAGGGTGCAGCCGGACTCTCCGTGCAAAAGTCGCCTATGGGTGTAGCCGGACTAGCACAATAAGTGCGCAGAATCGAAGTCCTCTCCAAAGGACTCTCTGCGCAAAAGTCGCCTAAGGGTGCAGCCGGACTATCCGTGCAAAAGGCGCCCACGGGTGCAGCCGGACTAGCACAGTAAGCGCGCAAAATCGAAAGTATTTTCCAAAAGGTTCCCCGCGCACAAGTCATCTACGGGCATGACCGGATCAACGAAGGCACACAGCCTCATACAAATCACGGGTACCTACATACATCGAGGGCATCACACGTTACATTGGCTCAACTGCTCAACCTTAGGGATGATGCCCATCTCCCTGTAGTTGAACAACATTATCCTCAGCTCCTCACCCTCAAAAAGATTTCGCAACTCCCCCTCACCTACACTCGTCCCAGCCAGCGAGGACAACAATTCTCGTTTGCCAGCCCCGTCAACACGAAGACGACTTCCCTCCACCTCACTAACCCTCCGCCTCGCGACCGCCCTTCGCCGCCAACGCCCAGCACTCGCACTAGGAATAACTTCAGCACCTACCACGCGCGGAGAAGCTTCCACCGCAGCCACATCCAGTGCCGCAAAATAATCCAAGTCCTCATCCGAAGACTCCTCCATCCACACAACCAAACCCCCAGAATCATCAGACTCAAAAAACTTAGACACAGAATCATCCGAAACATCTTCAGCAACCACGGTCGAAGCCGCCACAAAATTAGCATTGTCAGTAGCGGTTGCGTGCGCAGGCCTAAAACCCTGAACCTGCGCAGCAACCGAGGTTCAGTAACACGCAGACAAAACTTACACACTTCCCCGCACCTATTTAGCTACTTAGCCACCTGCGAGGGCCCGGCCGCGGCCGTGGGGTCTTCGACTGGCGGCTCGTTTGCCACCTTCAGGGCACCTCCGATCGTCGGCGCAAGGGCCGACACAGGGTCTTCGTCGCCGGCCATAGCAGGAACGGCCACGGCCGAGGGGCCTTCGCCAGCGTCCAAGGGCAACACCAGATTGACCTCCACAGCCTCAAGCGGCGCGCCGACCAGACTTCCAAAGTCCTCGACGTCCTCGGCACGCTCCATCTGCAGCAACAGCACATTCACTCAGCAAAAACTATACATACCTACACGCAACCAACCACACAAAAATAATAACCTTCACCTGCTCTCTCGCCCGGTCGGATCGCTCCCTGACAGCCTCCCGACCATGTGCCCCCCACATCCTATCAAAAAGGGCCCCGCTGACTGCTTCACAATGGGGTATTTGGCCTTGAAGATCTCGCGCTCAAAGCTCTCGTCTGCTTGGTCGAAGACCTCGTAGTGTCTGCAGCCCTCACGGGACAAGCATTCATGGCCCCCTCGCAGGTGACGAGGGAGGCAAAGGACATGAAACCCTCCATGATGGTTGGGAGTACCAGCAACTCCTCCTGCAACCACTCGAGGAAGCGAAGGCCTGCCTCCCAGTTGGGCACTTCGAAGTCAGCAGTACGCGTGCCCAGCTCGCGATACGAGCTCACGAACTGTGCGAGCGTCCGCTCAACCTCAGAGCGCGTAGAGGCCTCGGCCTTATCCACGCGGCTGCGTAGGGCGTTGAACCTCGCCTCCCACTCCTCGGCGCGTTGGCTGGCGAGACTTCCCTCCGCCCACGCCACCTTGGCCTCCGCTTACGCAGCCTGTGCCTCAGCGATGGCCTGGTTCGCCTCCCTCCTCTCCTCTGCCAGCTGGCGCCGAAGGTCCGTCTTCTCGGTCTCCAAGGCGGCCACTTTCTCCACCAGCCGGCGGCTTTTGCTCTCCGCGGCCGACTTCTCTCGGACTGCATCCGCGTGCTGTGCCCGAAGTCTCTCGACTTCGGCAGCCACATCCGCAGTCAGGACACCAGACGCAACGCGGTCGGTGAAGTCAGCCGCCTGACAAAAACACATGAGACCCAAATCTTCATGGAAATAACAAACACCGAAGTCCAACTCAACTTACTTGACTTAGCTGCTACGACAGCTGCTGTGACAGCCGCTGTGATGCCTCCCTTAGCCACTGGGACATGGTGCCCGCCACGTCCTTAGCGGCAGCGGCTGTCAGAATCTCGCCGCTCACGCAGAAGGCGGCCCACGGGTCCTGCGCGGTCCCCCTCGCCCTTACCTCTGCCGATGGCAAAGCGGTTGCCACCGAAGGCGGGACAACAACCATCTGTCCCTCGCCGGACCCTGCAATGCAACATATCACTGGTCAGAAGACCTCGTAAAAAAACTCACCAACAAAATAGTCCTCCACGCTGATGTTCGTGCTGAAGTCGGTAACACGTTTCCCCAGCGAGGGCAGCTCCCGTCCCTTCGCAGCTTCGACCGGGGGAGACTTGGTCCCGCCAGCGGCGGCTGTCTTCGCGCCCGTCGACGACTTACTAGACCCAGGCGCGGCCGATTTCGCAGCTGGCACCGGCTGGCTGCTGCCGGAGGCAGCAGCCTTCGCGCTCCCCCGTGCTCTCTTCGCCTCACGCCTTGGATCCGCCATCCTGATAACCGCCCGGCGCTTCTGCGCAGCGTCTTGACAGTCCTTGGTCATCACTGCCGACACAACAGCAGCAATATTCCGTCCGTAAGGGAAAATCCTCAAGCCACGAGCTATACGAGACGTAGACATGTCTTCGCCTTCCGCCCAGGGGATTGGAAGACTCTTTGGCCATCGACCCCCGATAACCTCCAGCATTCGCGCCGAAGACTCCCAGAGCTCGGGCGAAGACATCCTTCCCCCGGGGGCCGCGCATGTCCCCATCAACTCCACAGCAAAATTATCAGACACCCCCATTCCTCCCACTATAGTACCTAATTTCCTCTTCTTAGTGGCCGGGGTAGCCTCCTGTGAAGGCTCTTCCTCGGTTTCGCCCATCGGTTTCTTCCCGCGGCGGTCGGCGGCGTCCACACCAGGATAACCACCGTACGGCAAGCGGTTCAGGTCAAAGACCCGGTTCAATCTGTCGTTGGACCCGCGGATATCCCAGCTCCGCAGACCCTCTGTCTTCGGCACGTAGCGCCCCACGATCCTTGCCGCCCCGTCTTCCGCTTCACGCACGAATGCGGCGGGATCTCGGCCATGCAAATCCAGCGCGAAGGTAGGACTTCGCACCAGCTACCTGCCACGGGAGGGCATCTCGCGAGGGCATACTTCGCCCAACACCCAGCCATGCGCCAAGGGCCATACCCCATACCCGACAAATTCCTCAACTAAATCGCGTCCGCTACTCATGTGGGCAGCGCAACGAAGGGCTCCTTCATCTTCGTCATCCTCCGCTACCTCAAATTGCGGGTATGCTACATAATGATGGGAGCACATGACGCCACGGGGAGCCCTGGGTGGTCTTCGACTGCGCCTTCTGAAACGTAAAACCAGAAATCCCACCAGTTGCCCCACTTATTGTGGGCGCAGGAAACCAACTCCACAACCTCCATCGAAGTCTTCCCGGACTTCGGCGTGAATGTGCACAATCCAAACTGTGCAATCTCATCTCCAATCTTCCTCTTTTGCCAATGCAGACAGTAATGTTTTGTGAAGACTTCCACTGAGGGTTGGCCGCCATACGAAGTCGTCGCCCAGACGTACTTCGCCAGGGCCACCACAGCATTCGGCGTCAGCTGGTGGACCTGGACCTCGAACTTCCACAGGACCTCCGCCACGAATCGATGTGCGGGCAGACGAAGGCCACCAGTGAAAAAAGCCTCAAAAACGACCAACTCGCCTTCTGGCTCGGGGACCTCCTCCGCCCCCAGGACACGCCCCACTCCGCTGCCAAAATATCCAAGCTGTTGCATGTCCTGAACACGGACCGAGGAAATTCGTGACACGCCAAACTTCACTTTATCACCAGGATGCAACTCCTCCGCCACCACGTTGCGCAAAGTGTCCTCGGACGATGCGCCGGTCGGCGGTGTATCGGCAGCAGATGAAGAAGAGGACGGCATGGCTACGTACCGGCGGCAGCGGCGGGCGATCTGCTTCACGCGGGTCAGATCTCCGACGAGCAGGAGCAAGGAGGGCAAGCGAGCAGACAAATGGTTTCAAAAGGAGGCTAGGGTTCCGCGGTGCGCAAAAAGAGTACCTGACCCACGCTGCCCCGCCCTCCTTTTTATACATAGGACGCAACGCTTCGAGAAACCCGCAGTCCAACAGTACCGCGTCCATCAACGGTCACATCAAAAAACCCCACGGAACCACTTCGAGCGAGGGCAGCGTCTCCACCATCTAGCGACGTCTTCGGCACCAGATCACTCAGTCGAACTGGTCCCTCGGAGGGCAAATGTTGGGGCGAAGGCGAAGACACTACCCCTCGCTCGATGCCTTCGCTAATCTCGCTGCATCAACGGAGGCAAAACGACCGGCAGCTCCCACCCTTCGTCCAACACGTTGCAAGACGAAGGCCCACGACGAGGTCGCCCCGCCCCGCGTCCTCGTCGAACATGAAGGCCCACGTGGATTTCGGCCCATTGAAACAGGCCCCACGCGGCCGGATGTATTACGGGCCCGATTTGTAAATGTTTTTATGTAATGACGGTCTGTAACCCTGCTTTATGGGAATATTCTGGGAATGACCTAGGCGCTTGAGGGCACATGCGTCCTTGATCTGAGACACTGGGCACTCAGGCACCTATAAATACCCCCGCACAGTGCCCTTGAGGGGCTAGATTAACAGAGCAATTGCTGCCTCCAGTTAAACCGTGTTCCCATCTCGCTCATCCCCCCTGTTGGAATCAACCTGCCCGGGAACGCAAGTTCCAACAGGGTGTTACAATTATCCCTTATGTAGTATTGTCTCTTTTTAAGATGTGTTCTGATGTTTGTCCATGTTTGGTGTGATGTTCATTTGTACTTTCCAAATGTATTGAATGCATGCTCGCTTTATTTAGACAACGAGCAGTCCAAGGTTCCTGAGTGTGTTGTTGGAGACCTCCCTGAGCAACAACCTGGTGAAGGCAAGTGTCCTCTGACCTATTATGTCCTACATACTTTATGATTCACTGTCCCGCATTACTTTATGAAACCTAAGGATTGACTAGTCCGTATTTACTTATCCTTGTCTACCTTTTGGGTTATCATGGTTAGCATTTTGCTATTGCCTTAACTTTAATCAATGAACATGATGTGAACATTTATGATACAATACTGTTATCCTGATTATGTTGATGAACTTGTGATACTCTAGGGGGCTCAGGCCTTTTTCCTGAGTACCTCTCCATAAGGACCTGTTCATGGAGTGACCACCCGGGATAACAGTGCAACCATGAGTGTGGAATGGAACACCCTTAGCTGATTAATTAGATGAACCTGGGGGTGTAGTTGGCTTTGCTAGAGGGCCGTCAATGGGGGCCAGGGCGTAGTGCTCGCTCTGCCAAGGTTGGGGTGTAGAGGTTCGTTCGATTTGGTTTTGTTAGTCACCCACCTTGGGGAGGTGTACTGCGTTCGTACAACTGGCGAAACCTAATGAGCAGCTATGCATTAGGGGAGTCTTTGTAAAGGCTACGTGATGAAACCTTGCCGACTCACCTTGGTAGTGTTTGAGGGTCTGATCGACCCGAGGCATAAATGGATCACGACTTGTGGTTAAAGTGTACAACCTCTGCAGAGTGTTAGAAACTGGTATATCAGTTGAGCTCACGGTTAAGAGCATCCTTGGGATCCTCTTTGATTAGAAGAACTTTGGATACTTTTATGATGATGATTAATAATGATGTTATAGAATCTGATCTCTGGTATTTCCTCTTTTGAAGGGGTACTTCTGGGTAATAACTGGGTTTATTATTAAAAACTTGGCTCTACTAATAATAATAAATATTTGACCAACTAAAAGCAACTGCTTAACCCCAACTCCATATACAGCTAGTCCACTTTAGCCAAACAGGACATTTGCTGAGTACGTTGATGTGTACTCACCCTTGCTTTACAAACCACCCCACCCCAGGTTGTCCCCACTGCACTCATTGCTCAGGAGGTGATGTTGGCAACATGAATGACTTCGAGGAGTTCCAGGAATATGACGAGTTCTAGTTCTTTCTTAGTGGCAAACCCCCAGTCAACTGCCTGTGTAGGCTTAGCTTCTACGTTTCGTATTTCCGCACTTTGATAGTTATGTTAAAGACAATGGTTATGTAATAGACTCTGTGGATGTCTGGACATCTTGATGTAATTAAGTACCTTTCCGCTATTTATTTCAAGCATTGTGTGATGATGTCCAATTATGTAATCGCTGTGTACGTGAGTTTCTGATCCTAGCACGTACATGGTTCGCATTCGGTTTGCCTTCCAAAATCGGGTGTGACCTCTTTGTAAAGGCTACGTAGTGTATCCCTGGCCATTAACCTCGGTAGTGAAGGTCATGTATGTACAACCCAGGCTGGGAAGGGATCACGACTCGTGGGTAAAGTGTGCAACCTCTGCAGTGTGTTAGGAACTGGTATATCAGCCAAGCTCACGGTTAAGAGCGGCCTTGGGATCCTCTTTGATTAAAAGAACTTTGGTTACTTTTATAATGATGGTTAATAATGATGGTTATAATTTTGATCTCTGGTATTTCCTCTTGGAGGAGGTACATTTGGGTAATAATTGGGTTACTCCTAAAACTTGGCTCTACTAATAGTAATAAATATTTGACCAACTAAAAGCAACTGCTTAACCTTAACTCCACATATAACTAGTCCACTTTAGCCAAACAGAACATTTGCTGAGTACGTTGCTGTGTACTCACCCTTGCTTTACAAACCACCCCCACCCCAGGTTGTCCCCACTATACTCAGTGCTCAAGAGGAGATGCTGGCAACATGGAGGACTTTGAGGAGTTTCAGGACTACGACGAGTTCTAGTTCTTCTTAGTGGCAAACCCCTAGTCAGCTGCCTGTGTAGGCCTAATCTACTACGTTTCGTATTTCTGCACTTTAATGATATTAATGACTATGCTATGTATTAGACTTTGTGAATGTCTTGGACGTCTTATTGTAATAAAAGTACCTTTCCGCTATTTACTTTGAGCAATGTGTGATGATGTCCAATTATGTAATCACTGTGTACGTGAGTTTCTGATCCTGGCACGTACATGGTTCGCATTCAGTTTGCCTTCTAAAACTGGGTGTGACATCAATGGCCAGGGGCTAATCTCCTTCCCCCCGACGGTCAGCAGACGGCACAACTCGCCAGCCAACGGCAGTGCCATTGCCGCAACCCTTACTCTCGCGGCTCCACTCATAACCCTTAAATCCATACGCTACTACTTAGAGCGAGGAAGGGCATAAACAAAGGGAGGGAAATCCTACCGGTTCCTGATACAATAGTGTGGCCCGCTCGTGAAGTGGAGTTGTTCCACGGTGACGGCACACTAGTGTGGAATCTTCGCACTCCTCGACCTCCCATGGCCCGGCAATGGTGTGCGTGCGCTCAACAAAGTTCCTTCGTCACCCGCTTCGTAGAGATTTTGCGCTGGGCTCGACGGCAGTGGCGGTGGCGCTACATCTCTCCTCCTTCTCTTAGCAGCAATGGCAAGCGCAGGTTCTCCCTCTCCTGTGTTCTATGGTAACGAGACTCTCGGTTTCTTCCACCGCTACCGCTGGTCAGGTAGAGGATATGGGAGGGATGTGCTCAGAAACTCGGCTCATATAGCCTACAGAGTCGGCATCGGAGGCAGTTATCCAAGGTCAGAACCTAGCTTTTCCGCTCCAGTTTGTTACGATGCGAGAGGAACAAAGAGCTTCTAGTAGAATGGTCCCATGCGGCAATCTCAGCAAAATGCAATACGTGCGGTGATAGCTGGCACTGGCACTGGAGTCCCACGGATCAGCGACCCGGCCATAGCGTATGGTGAGGCTCGTTTTCTATCCCATGTGATCCTCATGTCAGCGAGCAGGGGATGAGAGTGGATGATATCATGCCTGATATCACAATTACACAACGTTCGATGGAAGGAATAAAGAAATAGAGAAAAGAGAAGAAAATAAAAAGATCATAATGCATGGCACTTGACGTGCATGGCTGGTAGTGTGGGTCGACCTACGTAGTTAGTCCAGTTAGTCATTTTCTCCTTATCTTTTTTTAGTTTAAAGATTTCAAACGAAACTTTGATTTGAGGTTTCAAATGAAAACTGAATGCACAATCATAAACTCAACATGATGCACAAGTTTGAATATTTCACCTTGTCTTTGTTTTTAGCAAAAAGAAATATGCCCAAATAATAAAACACCTAAGCAAAATCTCCTTAGTATTATTTCTTTAATGACTCGAGTTTTATATAACCCCAATAGGAATAATTCAAGTTGTAGGAAACGGGTGATGCCTAAGAGGGGGGGTGAATTAGGACTTCTAAAACTTTTACTAAACTAGGCCACAATTAAATCCCTAGAGCAAAACCTATGCAAATAATCAAAACTAGAATGTGCAAACTAGGTTTTGTCTAAGTGATGCTATCTCTACCGCAAAAGGCTAAGTTTCAATCTATACTAAATAAGTATGACTACAAGATTGAAACTTAAATGCTTAATATAAATGCGGAATGTAAAGAGCTAAGTAGAGAAGCAAACTCTCGTGGATGACGCCGGTATTTTTACCGAGGTATCCGGAACCACGCAAGGTCCCGACTAATCCTCGTTGGTGCCCCTACGCAAAGGGAAGCCCACGCGAGGGCCAAGCACCACGGTCGAGTAACTCCGTAGAGAGCCGCGGGCCTTCTCCACGCGCAAGTGGTGCTCCGCTTCCGGCTCCTCTCGGACGCTCCCCACCGTCTCCACTATCGAGCTTCCGGCCGAAACGCCGCGGGCCTCGTTCCCTCCGGTACACGGTGGCGGCCGTGACACAAACGCGGTTGTCACGGTCTCGCAAGACTCTCGCCCCACTCGGTACAATTACAACGACTCACGCAAGAGCCGAGGGGTTGTGTGGTTTTACAAAACTCACTCAACTAACTAGGGTTCACCTAGAGCAAGCGCTAAAGCGGTCTAACTAACCTAAGCACTTCGCAAAGCACCTACGCTAATCACCGAGTGATTCTATTAAGCACTTGGGTGTTTGAGCTCTTGGAAATATGCACTATGTGTATTGGTATGTTGCTTGGGCTCTCACACTTGAGAATGGCCGGTTGGGGTGGTATTTATAGCCTCCACACCCCAAACTAGCCGTTGGACAGAAAGCAGCAGCTTTCTGTCGTCGGGTGCACCGGACAGTCCGATGCACCACCGGACACTGCACAGTAGATGTCCGGTACACGCCACGCCAGCCGACCGTTGGCGCCTGTAGCAGTCGACCGTTGGATCCGACCGTTGCCTTCTGCCCGTTGGCACACCGGACAGTCCGGTGCACACCGGACAGTCCGGTGCTACAGCCAGAGAGCGCCTGTCTGCGGCCTCTCTGCGCAGACTGTCCGGTGCCTCACCGAACAGTCCGGTGCACACCGGACACCAATGTCCGGTGCGCCACCAGGCGCTGGCTGACAGCCCTTATCTTGGATTTCTTTGCTGATTTCTTCGGGCTTCTTTGTTCTTGAGTATTGGACTCCTATGCATCTTTTTATGTCTTCTTTTGAGGTGTTGCATCCTCATTGCCTTGGTCCAATTCTCTTCGCATCCTGTGAACTACAAACACAAACACTAGAAAACTTATTAGTTCACTGATTGTGTTGTTCATCAAACACCAAAACTCAGTTAGCCAAAAGGCCCGGGGTCCATTTTCCTTACAATCTCCCCCTTTTTGGTGATTGATGACAACACAACCAAACAAGCAAATAATACAAGTATTTGAGTGAAAATATGCAATCTACTTGCTAAGATGCATGATTGTCCCCACAATGTGATATTATGGACTTAAGCCTCCCCCTAACTCCATAATTCACTTACTTCCTATTTTTGGACCAAATAACCAAAACCACTTGAAAAGCCATTTGTAGATATAAAATTTTAAATTGGTGGTGTTTGGTGTTTGATATAGTTTTCATTGCTTTGGTCCCTAAACTTCTCCCCCTTTGGCATCAACCACCGAAAAGGAAGACATTAAAAGCATGTAGGAAGTAAATAAAAGCTTGCCCTCATCAAGAATTGTATCAAATGATATCACTAGAAGGATATTAAATTAAATTATGTGAATGATACCACTTGAAGGAGTCCTCAAAAGATTACTCCCCCTAAATGAGTATTCTCCTTTAGAAAGAGTTTTTCTCCCCCTTTAGAGATGAAGAAATACTCCCCCTGACAGAGATCCTCTACTTAGGAAAAAGCATGTGAAAATTAGAGGTGCAAGACATGATTTTGAAAAGACTAACTTCCCTTATGCATAGGTAACAGAATATGAGTTAACTACTTATGCATTTTTGCAACATGGAAGCATATGATATGAAATATAGTCTAATCAAATATTGGAGAAGACATGTAAATGATACTGAATGTAGTCTCAAAAGATACCAATTGAAAGTCAATTGTGAGCTTGAGAGACATAAGAGTTCTTGGAGATTTTGCAGTGGAAGATTGTTGTCTTTCTCTGGGGACTTCATTTTCCTTACAATGAGACTATCACATGAAATAGACTTGAAAAGGTGTTAGTCTCAAAGTGTTAGATTATAGAGTAACCTCCCCATAAAGGTGTGCATACAAGTTTTGAATACTTGTAGGAGACATGCACTTTGATTTGATATCAAGAGGGGCAAATTATCCATAATCCTAACTTTGGCACATATAAGTTAAATGATACACTTTGTAGAAATCAAAATTTTCAATTTATGCATCATTTACTATGGAGTGATATAGAAGCTATGTGCCGTGCTTAAATAAACATTTAAAACCATGTAGGTTTGCTTAAGCATATGAATTAAAAACAAGCAATCCTACCATATGATTTACCTAGTATGCATGATTTTAAACAAAAGTACATAACAAATGTAATACTAGGCAAGAAAGGTAAACTAGATAAAAGGTAAATAGATACGCATATCTAAAAACGAAGAATACAATAAAACTAGTTACCTTAGTCATGGGTGGGAAATTTGGGTCCAAAGTTTTCACTAACCCACTTGGCAATAAACTTGATCCAATATGATGTACCCCATGATATACATCCCAATTTTGCCAAGTCTCCAAATTTCCCGTTGACCTTTGGTCCACTCACTTCCCTTTCGGGATCCAAACCTTCTTGGTGCTTTTCATGGTTGAAATTATCTCTTTTAGCACCCAGATGCGTTTGGCCCCTTTTCCTTTGTTGGCTTGCTTGTTGGCCTTGATTGCTATCACCTTTCCGTTCTTTTTCTTCTTGATCAAATATGGTGTAGCATCCTTTTTGTTCACCTTTTTGATGTAGGTGTTGGAGATTTTGCTTGTTGGCTTTTGCTTGAGCTTTTGTCTTTGTTTATCCCCGGTCATCGCCTTGCATTGGAAAGACTTGTGGCCTTCCTTGTGGCATAGCCTACAAATCACAGTTTCTCCCTCTACAGGCTTGTTCACTCCCGCATTGGTGTTATCCTGTGGAGGTCGGATTTGTTTGGCTTTGCCTTTCTTGTCATACGAAGCCTTGCCAAGGCGAGCCACTTCTTGCTTTAATTGTTCATTTTCCTTTGCAACCTCATCCGTATATGTCTCTACAACAATATTCTCAACAACGACTTGGTTGCAGGGGTTAGAATCATCAATTAAATCAAAGCAGGAAGTAGAAGCATCTTTCTTAATTATTTCAGGTATTTCAACTAAAGATGCTGCTGGGGTGCTACCAATGTTTTCTAGCTTAGTAGTTAGCTCATTATTGTGTATGCTAAGAATTTCCATTTTCTCTAGCAAACTTTCAATATCTTCTTGGGAGCTAGCTAACTTAGCCTTAAGTTTTTCATTTTTAATAAGGCTATCATCGGTAGCAGTGGATGGAGCACTAGATTCTAATAGCTCAATTTTAGTTGATAGCTCACTATTTAAGTTTGCAAAAGTTTCAAATTTTTCTAGCAAACCTTTGTAATCATTTTGAGAGCTAACCAACTTATTTTTCAAAGTTTTAAGTTGAGCTTTTTGCTTAGTGCAAACATCCTGGAAAAATTTTACGGCTTCCGCAAGCTCTTCTAGAGAGGCCTTTCCCTCGCCTTCATCATCACTACTACTTTCATCACTAGAGGATGGAATGCTTTTGTTACCTCTTGCCATAAGGCATTTATGTGATGATCGTGATGATCGTGACGAGGACCGGTGGCTGCGCGTTCTTGGAGGTTCATCTTCACTTGAAGAATCATCCCAAGTTCTAACACTTGTGAGCGCCTTGCCTTTGCTCCTCTCCTTTTTGGGTTTGGCCATATTTGGGCAGTTGTCCCTGAAGTGGCCCTTCTCCCCACATGCGAAGCATCCTCTCTTCCTTTGCTTTTTCCTATCAATGTTAAAGAGAAGATCCTCGACCTGCAGGGGCACACCCATTAGATTAATCTTGCGAATCATCCTCATTACCTTTCCGACGCGTCGGATTGTTTCTTCGTCCTCGGAGGATGATGTGCATGGTTGATTATCTTCATCATCATCACTTTCTTCTTTTTCTTCCTCTTCTTCGCTTGAGGAACTTGGAGTGGGAGCCTTCTTTTTGCCCTTCCTTTCATCACATGCAAAAGCATATGGTCTTGAGGAAGTTGGCTCCTCTCCCCGACTCATTTTTCGCGACATCTCAAAGGCCGCGATTTTCCCAATCACAATGGTCGGGGTCATGTTGCTCAAATCCTCTATATTGTGAAGGATGGTGATGATGCTCCCATATCTTTGTTGTGGTAGCAGGGAGATAATCTTCCTCACAATGTCCGCATCACCTAGCTTATTAATGCCAATAGAGTTGAGCTCATTAATTATTAGATTCAAACGAGAATACATGTCTCTAACAAGCTCATCATCTTTCATGGCAAAAGAATTATACTCATTTAAGACTAGGCAATGTTTTTGCTCACGGACATTGGATGTGCCGTCATGGAGCTCATGCAATTTTAGCCAAATCTCATTAGCAGTTTTCAAGGTAAATACTTGATTGAAAATATCCATGCTAAGAGATTCATACAAGCAATTTTTGGCTCTAGCATTTAAATGGATTTCTTTTTCCTCACTCGTGGTGGGTTTCTCGGGATTCTTGAGAGGTTTCATCCCGTCACGAGTGACTCTCCAAACACCTAGATCAACGGCCTCTAGGTAACAAGCCATTCTAGCACTATAATATGGGAAGTTAGTGCCGTCGAAGTGTGGTGGCCTATGG
The DNA here is from genome assembly GCA_029449295.1 of Zea luxurians. Classification (NCBI taxonomy): domain Eukaryota; kingdom Viridiplantae; phylum Streptophyta; class Magnoliopsida; order Poales; family Poaceae; genus Zea; species Zea luxurians. The sequence continues at coordinate 103,040,771 of JAOPSE010000001.1, read as the reverse complement.
GTATCCATCCCTTCCTCTAAAAAGCGTCGGCTCTTTTAGCGGTGAAGCTAAAGCGTTTCAAATGAGCCAAACCGGTTCTGATACCACTTGTAGGAAACGGGTGACGCCTAAGAGGGGGGGTGAATTAGGACTTCTAAAACTTTTACTAAACTAGGCCACAATTAAATCCCTAGAGCAAAACCTATGCAAATAATCAAAACTAGAATGTGCAAACTAGGTTTTGTCTAAGTGTTGCTATCTCTACCGCAAAAGGCTAAGTTTCAATCTATACTAAATAAGTATGACTACAAGATTGAAACTTAAATGCTTAATATAAATGCGGAATGTAAAGAGCTAAGTAGAGAAGCAAACTCTCGTGGATGACGCCGGTATTTTTACCGAGGTATCTGAAAGGGAAATGTGCCCTTTGGCCATTTCTAAGTATTTTGGTGATTGAGTGCCAACACATGTGCTTAATTGTGAATTTATGTCCATGGATGAACAAGGTGCAAATCATGAAGTAAAGGTATGTTTCTAAGCTTTAGTACATTGGTTTTGTGTACTAATATACTTATCTAAGTGTTAGAAACAGAAAGAAGAAGAAAAGAGAAGAGGAGAAAATGACTTGGCTGTGTGCAGCCAAGACTCAGCTCGGTCTGGAGCACCGGACTGTCCGGTGTGCACCGGACAGTGTCCGGTGCGCCAGGCTGGCTCGGAGCGAACTGGCCGCTCTCGGGAATTCGCCGACGGCGTACGGCTAAAATTCACCGGACTGTCCGGTGTGCACCGGACTGTCCGGTGAGCCAACGGTCGGCCGGGCTAACGGTCGGCCGCGCAATCTGCGCGGGACACGTGGCCGAGCCAACGGTCGGAAGACGGCACCGGACTGTCCGGTGTGCACCAGACATGTCCGGTGCGCCAACGGCTCCAGATCTGCCAACGGTCTGCAACGGTCGGCAGCGCCAGTTAAGGAAAGAAATCGGGCACCGGACAGTGTCCGGTGTGCACCGGACTGTCCGGTGCCCCCGACGACAGAAGGCAAGGATGGCCTTCCGGATTTGCTCTCAACGGCTCCTAGCTGCCTTGGGGCTATAAAAGGGGCCCCTAGGCGCATGGAGGAGATACACAACAACCTTTGAGCATTCTTGATCATCCACACTCAGTCTTTGCGCATTCGTTTGTCATTTTAAGTGATTCGAGCTCTGTTCTAGTGAGAACTTTGAGATAGTCTTGTGAGCTCGATTCTTGGCCGTGTGTGTGCGCGTTTCGCTGTGGATTTGTGTGTGTTGCTTCCCTCCCTTACTCTGTGCTTCTTTGTGATCATATACTTGTAAGGGCAAGAGACTCCAATTTGTGGAGATTCCTTGCAAACGGGATAGTGAAAGGCAAAACAAAACACCGTGGTATTCAAGTGGGTCTTTGGACCGCTTGAGAGGGGTTGATTGCAACCCTCGTCCGTTGGGACGCCACAACGTGGAGTAGGCAAGCGTTGGTCTTGGCCGAACCACGGGATAAACCACTGTGTCACCTCTGTGCTTGATCTCTTGTGGTATTGTGTTTTGTTGAGACTTATATTTAGCCACTTGGCAATCATTGTGCTAACACTTAACAAGTTTTTGTGGCTTAAGTTTTAAGTCTATTCAGGATCACCTATTCACCCCCCCCCCCCTCTAGGTGCTCTCAATTGGTATCAGAGCCGTTCTCTTCACAAAAGGGACTAACCGCCCGAAGAGATGGATCCTAAGGGGAAGGGAATAGTGATCAACGACAAAGAGAAGGAATCCTTCGTTAACGAGCCGAAGGACGACAAGCCTACCGACTCCGGCTCGGGGCATAAACGGAAGGAAGGGAGGAAAAAGAAGACAAGGCGCATCAAGGAGATCATCTACTACGACGATAGTGATGAGTCTACTTCTTACCAAAAGGATGACGACAACGACTACAAAAAGACGGTCAATTCGAACTTTTCATTTGATTATTCTCGTATTCAACATAGTTCGAATTCGCATTTGCTTTCCATTCCTCTTGGCAAACCTCCACACTTCGATGGGGAGGACTACGGATTTTGGAGTCACAAAATGCGTAGTCACTTATTCTCTCTCCATCCAAGCATATGGGAGATTGTGGAGAATGGAATGAAATTTGATAGCTCGGATAGCCCTATGCTTATAAATGAACAAATTCATAGAAATGCACAAGCTACTACTGTTCTATTAGCATCTTTGTGCAGGGAAGAGTACAATAAGGTGAGCGGCTTGGACAATGCCAAGCAGATATGGGACACCCTCAAGATCTCTCACGAGGGGAACGACATCACCATGCTCACCAAGATGGAGTTGGTAGAGGGCGAGCTTGGACGATTCGCCATGATAAGGGGAGAGGAGCCAACTCAAACGTACAACCGGCTCAAGACCCTTATCAACAAAATAAGGAGCTACGGAAGCACGCGTTGGACGGATCACGACGTCGTCCGCCTAATGCTCAGGTCCTTTACCGTTCTTGATCCTCATCTCGTGAACAATATTCGTGAGAATCCCAGGTACACGATGATGACGCCCGAGGAAGTGCTTGGAAAATTCGTAAGCGGGCGGATGATGATCAAGGAGGCAAGATACGTCGACGAAGCGTTGAACGGTCCGATCCACGAGCCTCAACCCATTGCTCTCAAGGCAACAAGGAGCGAGGAGTCGCTACCTAGCAAGGTGGCGCAAGTTGAGGCGGCCGGGCTCAATGATGAAGAGATGGCTCTCATCATCAAGAGATTCAAGACGGCGCTAAATGGTCGCAAGGGGCAGCCAAGCAAGACCAAGACAAAGGGGAAGCGCTCGTGCTTCAAATGTGGTAAGATTGGTCATTTCATTGCTAACTGTCCCGATAATGAAAGTGACCAGGAAAAGGGGAACAAGAGGGAGAAGAAGAAGGCATACAAGAAGGCCAAGGGCGAGGCACATATCGGAAAGGAGTGGGATTCGGATTGCTCCTCCTCCGACTCCGACAATGAAGGACTCGCCGCCACCGCCTTCAACAAGTCGTCCCTCTTCCCCAACGAGCGTCACACTTGCCTCATGGCAAGGGAAAAGAAAGTAAGCACTCATAATACTAGTACTTATGCTTCTTCAAGTGAGGATGAGTCTAGTGATGATGATGAGATAGATTACTCATGCTTATTCAAGGGATTAGATAGATCTAAAATTAATAAGATTAATGAGTTGATTGATGCTTTGAATGACAAGAATAGATTACTAGAAAAACAAGAGGATCTTTTATATGAGGAGCATGATAAATTTGTTAGTGCACAAAATTCTCTTGCTCTAGAAATTAAAAGAAATGAGATGCTTTCTAGTGAATTATCTACTTGTCATGAAACTATCTCTACTTTAAAAGGTGTTAACAATGATTTAAATGCTAAACTAGTAGAAGCAAATAAATCTAACTCTTGTGTTGAACATGTTGAAATTTGTACTAGGTGTAAGGATTTTGATGTTAATGCTTGTAGTGAACACTTAGTGTCAATTTCAAAACTAAATGATGAAGTGGCTAGTCTTAATGCCCAACTTAAGACTAGCAAGAGTGAAGTTGATAAAATAAAATTTGCAAGGGATGCCTACACGATTGGTAGACACCCCTCAATTAAGGATGGTCTTGGTTTCAAGAGAGAAGCCAAGAACTTAACAAGCCATAAGGCTCCCATTCCCGCCAAGGAGAAAGGGAAGGCCCCTATGGCCAGTAGCGCTAAAAAGAACCATGCTTTTATGTATAATGATAGGAGACATGCTAGAAATGCTTATAATGATTTTGATTCACATGTTTATGATTCTCATGCCATGTTTGCTTCTAGTTCTTCCTATAAGCATGATAGAGATATGTGTAGGAGAAATGTTGTGCATATGTCTAGGAGAAATTTTGCTCATGTCCCTAGAAAAGTTGTGAACAAACCTTCTACCATTTATTATGCTTGCAATGCTCCCTTTGCTATTTGTAGAAAGGGTAAGAAGGTAATTGCTAGGAAGTTAGGGGCAAGATGCAAGGGAGATAAAACTTGCATTTAGGTCCCTAAGGATATTTGTGCTAACCTTGCAGGACCCAACATGAGTTGGGTACCTAAGACCCAAGCCTAAATTTGCCTTGCAGGTTTATGCATCCGGGGGTTCAAGCTGGATTATCGATAGCGGATGCACAAACCATATGACGGGGGAGAAGAAGATGTTCACCTCCTACGTCAAAAATAAGGATTCCCAAGATTCAATTATATTCGGTGATGGGAATCAAGGCAAGGTAAAAGGGTTAGGTAAAATTGCAATTTCTAATGAGCACTCAATCTCTAATGTGTTTTTAGTAGAGTCTCTTGGTTACAATTTGCTATCTGTTAGCCAGTTATGCAATATGGGATACAACTGTTTATTTACAAATGTAGATGTGTCTGTCTTTAGAAGATGTGATGGTTCACTAGCTTTTAAGGGTGTACTAGACGGCAAGCTTTACTTAGTAGATTTTGCAAAAGAAGAGGCCGGTCTAGATGCATGCTTAATGGCTAAGACTTGCATGGGCTGGCTGTGGCATCGCCGCTTAGCACATGTGGGGATGAAGAATCTCCACAAGCTTCTAAAGGGAGAACACGTGATAGGTCTAACCAATGTTTATTTCGAAAAAGATAGACCTTGTGCAGCTTGTCAGGCAGGTAAACAAGTGGGAGGAGCACATCACAGCAAGAATGTGATGACCACGTCAAGACCTCTGGAGCTGCTGCATATGGACCTCTTCGGACCCGTCGCCTATCTAAGCATAGGAGGAAGTAAGTATGGTTTAGTTATTGTTGATGACTTTTCCCGCTTCACTTGGGTGTTCTTTTTGCAGGATAAGTCTGAAACCCAAGGGACCCTCAAGCGCTTCCTCAGGAGAGCTCAAAATGAGTTTGAGCTCAAGGTGAAGAAGATAAGGAGCGACAACGGGTCCGAGTTCAAGAACCTTCAAGTGGAGGAGTTTCTTGAGGAGGAAGGGATCAAGCACGAGTTCTCCGCTCCCTACACACCACAGCAAAATGGTGTGGTAGAGAGGAAGAACAGGACGCTAATCGATATGGCAAGGACGATGCTTGGAGAGTTCAAGACCCCCGAGTGCTTTTGGTCGGAAGCTGTGAACACGGCTTGCCACGCCATCAACAGGGTCTACCTTCATCGACTCCTCAAGAAGACTTCGTATGAGCTACTAACCGGTAACAAACCCAATGTATCGTACTTTCGTGTATTTGGGAGCAAGTGCTACATTCTAGTGAAGAAGGGTAGAAATTCTAAGTTTGCTCCCAAAGCTGTAGAAGGGTTTTTATTAGGTTATGATTCAAATACAAAGGCGTATAGGGTCTTCAACAAATCATCGGGTTTGGTTGAAGTCTCTAGCGACGTTGTATTTGATGAGACTAATGGCTCTCCAAGAGAGCAAGTTGTTGATTGTGATGATGTAGATGAAGAAGATGTTCCGACGGCCGCTATACGAACCATGGCGATTGGAGACGTTCGGCCACAGGAACAAGATGAACAAAATCAACCTCCTTCCTCAACAACGGTGCATCCCCCAACTCAAGACGATGAACAGGTTCATCAACAGGAAGCGTGTGATCAAGGGGGAGCACAAGATGATCATGTGATGGAGGAAGAAGCGCAACCGGCACCTCCAACCCAAGTTCGAGCAATGATTCAAAGGGATCATCCCGTCGACCAAATTCTGGGTGACATTAGCAAGGGAGTAACTACTCGGTCTCGATTAGTTAATTTTTGTGAACATTACTCCTTTGTCTCCTCTATTGAGCCTTTCAGGGTAGAGGAGGCCTTGCTAGATCCGGATTGGGTGTTGGCCATGCAGGAGGAACTTAACAACTTCAAGCGCAATGAAGTTTGGACGCTGGTGCCTCGTCCCAAGCAAAATGTTGTTGGAACCAAGTGGGTGTTCCGCAACAAACAAGACGAGCACGGAGTGGTGACAAGGAACAAGGCTCGACTTGTGGCAAAAGGTTATGCCCAAGTCGCAGGTTTGGACTTTGAGGAGACTTTTGCTCCTGTGGCTAGGCTAGAGTCCATTCGTATCTTGCTAGCATATGCCGCTCACCATTCTTTCAGGTTGTACCAAATGGATGTGAAGAGCGCCTTCCTCAACGGGCCAATAAAGGAGGAGGTGTACGTGGAGCAACCCCCTGGCTTCGAGGATGAGCGGTACCCCGACCACGTGTGTAAGCTCTCTAAGGCGCTCTATGGACTTAAACAAGCCCCAAGAGCATGGTATGAATGCCTTAGAGATTTCTTAATTGCTAATGCTTTCAAGGTTGGGAAAGCCGATCCAACTCTTTTCACGAAGACTTGTGATGGTGATTTGTTTGTGTGCCAAATTTATGTCGATGACATAATATTTGGTTCTACTAATCAAAAGTCTTGTGAAGAGTTTAGCAGGGTGATGACGCAGAAATTCGAGATGTCGATGATGGGCGAGTTGAACTACTTCCTTGGGTTCCAAGTGAAGCAACTCAAGGACGGCACCTTCATCTCCCAAACGAAGTACACGCAAGATCTGCTAAAGCGGTTTGGGATGAAGGACGCCAAGCCCGCAAAGACTCCGATGGGAACCGACGGACACACCGACCTCAACAAAGGAGGTAAGTCCGTTGATCAAAAAGCATACCGGTCAATGATAGGGTCTTTACTTTATTTATGTGCTAGTTGACCGGATATTATGCTTAGCGTATGCATGTGTGCTAGATTTCAATCCGATCCTAAGGAGTGTCACTTGGTGGCGGTGAAGCGAATTCTTAGATATTTAGTCGCTACGCCTTGCTTCGGGATCTGGTATCCAAAGGGGTCTAACTTTGACTTGATTGGGTACTCAGATTCCGACTATGCTGGATGTAAGGTCGATAGGAAGAGTACATCAGGGACGTGCCAATTCTTAGGAAGGTCCCTGGTGTCATGGAACTCTAAGAAACAAACCTCTGTTGCCCTATCCACCGCTGAGGCCGAGTACGTTGCCGCAGGTCAGTGTTGCGCGCAACTACTTTGGATGAGGCAAACCCTCCGGGACTTTGGCTACAGTCTGAGCAAAGTCCCACTCCTATGTGACAATGAGAGTGCTATCCGAATAGCGGAAAATCCTGTTGAGCACAGCCGCACAAAGCACATTGACATCCGGCATCACTTTCTGAGAGACCACCAGCAAAAGGGAGATATCGAAGTGTTTTATGTCAGCACCGAGAACCAGCTAGCCGATATCTTTACCAAGCCTTTAGATGAGAAGACCTTTTGCAGGTTGCGTAGTGAGCTAAATGTCTTAGATTCGCGGAACTTGGATTGAATTGTAGCATACATGTATTTATGCCTTTGATCATGTTCATTCTGCATTTTGTTGCTTATTATGGTGCTCAAGTTGTACAAACACTCCCTGGACCTCACAAGTCCGTTGCAAAGTGATGCACATGTTTAGGGGGAGATGTGTTACAACTTGATCCCTTGAGACTAACCATATGCTTGAGTTTGTTTGATTTAGTCTCAAAGGAGAATTGAAAGGGAAAAGGTGGACTTGGATCATGCAAGACTTCCACTGCACTCCGATGAGAGGGTAATTAATTCCAAGTCCATCTCATGAACTCTTATTGCCATTTGCTCTTAATTGAAGATTTTGGTGAGGCAATGGGGTTAAAGGGCCAAGATTGATCCCGTTTTGGTGCTTCATGCCAAAGGGGGAGAAAATAAAGGCCAAAGCAATAAATGGATCAGCTACCACTTGAGAAATTTGAAAATAGTAGAGTAGAGTTTTTGGTTTGTCAAAACCCTTTTATTGTCTCTTTTGGCTTCTTGTGGGGAGAAGTAGTAATTATGGGAAAAAGGGGGAGTTTTTGAAATCTTTGATCAATCTCTTTTGGAATGACTCTCTTTATGCCTCAACATGTGTGTTTGACTTAGAGATAGAGATTTGAGTTTGATTTGCAAAAACAAACCAAGTGGTGGCAAAAGATGATCCATATATGCCAAAATTGAATCAAAGTAAATTTGAGTTTTATTTGAAGTGAGTTTGCTCTTGTTCTAGTTGCTTTATGTTGTGTTGGCATAAATCACCAAAAAGGGGGAGATTGAAAGGGAAATGTGCCCTTTGGCCATTTCTAAGTATTTTGGTGATTGAGTGCCAACACATGTGCTTAATTGTGAATTTATGTCCATGGATGAACAAGGTGCAAATCATGAAGTAAAGGTATGTTTCTAAGCTTTAGTACATTGGTTTTGTGTACTAATATACTTATCTAAGTGTTAGAAACAGAAAGAAGAAGAAAAGAGAAGAGGAGAAAATGACTTGGCTGTGTGCAGCCAAGACTCAGCTCGGTCTGGAGCACCGGACTGTCCGGTGTGCACCGGACAGTGTCCGGTGCGCCAGGCTGGCTCGGAGCGAACTGGCCGCTCTCGGGAATTCACCGACGGCGTACGGCTAAAATTCACCGGACTGTCCGGTGTGCACCGGACTGTCCGGTGAGCCAACGGTCGGCCGGGCTAACGGTTGGCCGTGCAATCTGCGCGGGACACGTGGCCGAGCCAACGGTCGGAAGACGGCACCGGACTGTCCGGTGTGCACCGGACATGTCCGGTGCGCCAACAGCTCCAGATCTGCCAACGGTCTGCAACGGTCGGCAGCGCCAGTTAAGGAAAGAAATCGGGCACCGGACAGTGTCCGGTGTGCACCAGACTGTCCGTTGCCCCCGACGACAGAAGGCAAGGATGGCCTTCCGGATTTGCTCTCAACGGCTCCTAGCTGCCTTGGGGCTATAAAAGGGGCCCCTAGGCGCATGGAGGAGATACACAACAACCTTTGAGCATTCTTGATCATCCACACTCAGTCTTTGCGCATTCGTTTGTCATTCTAAGTGATTCGAGCTCTGTTCTAGTGAGAACTTTGAGATAGTCTTGTGAGCTCGATTCTTGGCCGTGTGTGTGCGCGTTTCGCTGTGGATTTGTGTGTGTTGCTTCCCTCCCTTACTCTGTGCTTCTTTGTGATCATATACTTGTAAGGGCAAGAGACTCCAATTTGTGGAGATTCCTTGCAAACGGGATAGTGAAAGGCAAAACAAAACACTGTGGTATTCAAGTGGGTCTTTGGACCGCTTGAGAGGGGTTGATTGCAACCCTCGTCCGTTGGGACGCCACAACGTGGAGTAGGCAAGCGTTGGTCTTGGCCGAACCACGGGATAAACCACTGTGTCACCTCTGTGCTTGATCTCTTGTGGTATTGTGTTTTGTTGAGACTTATATTTAGCCACTTGGCAATCATTGTGCTAACACTTAACAAGTTTTTGTGGCTTAAGTTTTAAGTCTATTCAGGATCACCTATTCACCCCCCCCCTCTAGGTGCTCTCAGTATCCGGAACCACGCAAGGTCCCGACTAATCCTCGTTGGTGCCCCTACGCAAAGGGAAGCCCACGCGAGGGCCAAGCACCACGGTCGAGTAACTCCGTAGAGAGCCGTGGGCCTTCTCCACGCGCAAGTGGTGCTCCGCTTCTGGCTCCTCTCGGATGCTCCCCGCCGTCTCCACTATCGAGCTTCCGGCCGAAACGCCGCGGGCCTCGTTCCCTCCGGTACACGGTGGCGGCCGTGACACAAACGCGGTTGTCACGGTCTCGCAAGACTCTCGCCCCACTCGGTACAATTACAACGACTCACGCAAGAGCCGAGGGGTTGTGTGGTTTTACAAAACTCACTCAACTAACTAGGGTTCACCTAGAGCAAGCGCTAAAGCGGTCTAACTAACCTAAGCACTTCGCAAAGCACCTACGCTAATCATCGAGTGATTCTATTAAGCACTTGGGTGTTTGAGCTCTTGGAAATATGTACTATGTGTATTGGTATGTTGCTTGGGCTCTCACACTTGAGAATGGCCGGTTGGGGTGGTATTTATAGCCTCCACACCCCAAACTAGCCGTTGGACAGAAAGCAGCAGCTTTCTGTCGTCGGGTGCACCGGACAGTCCGGTGCACCACCGGACACTGCACATTAGATGTCCGGTACACGCCACGTCAGCCAACCGTTGGCGCCTGTAGCAGTCGACCGTTGGATCTGACCGTTGCCTTCTGCCCGTTGGCACACCGGACAGTCCAGTGCACACCGGACAGTCCGGTGCTACAGCCAGAGAGCGCCTGTCTGCGGCCTCTCTGCGCAGACTGTCCGGTGCCTCACCGGACAGTCCGGTGCACACCGGACACCAATGTCTGGTGCACCACCAGGCGCTGGCTGACAGCCCTTATCTTGGATTTCTTCGCTGATTTCTTCGGGCTTCTTTGTTCTTGAGTATTGGACTCCTATGCATCTTTTTATGTCTTCTTTTGAGGTGTTGCATCCTCATTGCCTTGGTCCAATTCTCTTCGCATCCTGTGAACTACAAACACAAACACTAGAAAACTTATTAGTTCACTGATTGTGTTGTTCATCAAACACCAAAACTCAGTTAGCCAAAAGGCCCGGGGTCCATTTTCCTTACACAAGTAACATTCACCATCCACTTTGTTTAAAAGGGATATGCCGCCATAATAAAACACATACTACAATAACTCTAATATTATTTCTTGAATAACTAAAGTCATAGAAATCCCTACTATTATTCTTCTAAAATAATAAAGAACTAGCTAAAACTTCTTAAGGCATTATTCAGGGTTTACAAAATCCTCATTGTTTGTTTACCTAATTTCTGTTTTGTCTCACATGTCCCAAGTGATTAGACTTAGGGTTTTGTAAACTTCCTTCTCTGTTATATGCACCATAAGGTTAAGGTAGGCATCTTAGGATAACAAACACTAGCTGACCCTTTGGTTGTTAAGTTTTGGTCATCTTAGGCTCAACTAAACCACATGTGATAATATGTCATGGTGTGGGTGTAGAGTAGAAACCCTGAGTAACACCTGGGGTGTTACAATTATCTACTAAATCGTCTAAGACTGGCATGGAACCGAAGATGCTAGAACTGCCGAAGGTACAAGAGCAGCCAAAGGTAACATTTGTCCCGATAAGAACTCCTCAGAAGTGAAAGAGAATGGCCAATCTACTAGAAGCTGTTTTGAGGCCTTCGAAGGTAGCGATGCCTACAGTGCCGAAGGTTTCCAAGGACAAAGCTGATGAACCAAAGATGACTACTATCGTAGATATTTCTTCTGATTTGGACATGGCTGGACCTTCGGAGCCCATTCTATCAAAAGAAAAATCTAGGAGCCTACCACAAAAAATGGCAGAGCCAACACCCAAAATGCACCACTTGAAAATCTTGACTACATATTTGCCATGCTTCGGGGAAACAACTAACAAAAGAACAAATTGTTGAAGTGCAACATTATGCAAGGGACCTGAGGTATCCTCGAGGCTCTTTAGTTTACGGGGGCAACGATGAAGATGATTACCTGTAACTATAGATGTCCAAACGGACCGAGCTTGCCGGGCGGCCCAAAACCCGGCACGGGTTTAGCCCGGCACGAACCCGGCACGGCACGTAGTGAACCGGGCCTGTGCCTGGGCCGAAGGCGTGGCACGACGGGCTAGGCCCGGCACAGCCCGATTTTATTTTTTTTCTATTTTTTCATATAAATACGTATATTATACTTGAATATAGAGTATAAAACACAAGAAACATGTGTTTTTGTTGGTTATGTGGGTGTAAATAAATGTTTAGAGCTAATAAATATGGTTTAAACTCTAAAAAATGCATACTTTTAGGATATTTTTATCATTTAAATGTCATATATTATTATGGGCCCGTTAGGCCCGTCAGGCCGTCGGCCGACCCGGCACGATTATTAAACTAGCGGGCCGTGCTTGGGCCTCGCTTGGGGCCCGTGGGCCGGCACGGCATGGCCCGCTAGCTACTCTGGGCCGGGCCGGCACGGTCCTAATCCATGCTGGGCCTAGCCGTGCTCGGGCCAGGCCAGCATGGCCCGCCCATTTGGACATCTATACCTGTAACGCCTCCCAGATAATAAAGAGATTGATGTTTGTCGTGAGATGATGGACAATATGGGTTATCCGAAGCTTGAGCTTGGACTATCCGCAATGCCGAAAGATCATCTTGCAGATTGCCTAGCTTATAATAATTTAAAGGTTTGTATTCAATCTTCTCTTTTATCTTTAATGATTTCTTAGGTGTTCTATATTATTTACACATTTTCTTTCGTTACTGGTAGGGGCTTATTCTAAGTAAGGCCTTGAAAGGACAGAAAGAGGTCAAAGATGAAAGCACTCGAATAGCCTTCAAAAATTTATGTTCCGAAGTTATAACCCTTCGGCACGAGGCTATTAAAAAGATAAAACTCTGCTTTCCTTGGTCGACAAACTAAAAGAGAGTCGGGCTGAATTAGATATGTTTTCTAAAGAGAGCTCATTAGTTACAAAACTAGAAGAAGGAAAGAAAGTTGATTCGGAACGCATTGCTGATCTAGAATATGCACTGTCAACCTAGGTAGAGCTACACAAATCTGAAGTATCAAGGCTATAAGGGAAGCTTGATGAGTTCAATGAAAATTTGGAAGTTGAAAAAGAAAAACTGAAGATAGCTGAAGCTGAGCGGGATAGAGTCCAAAAGAATGTTATAGAGCTTCGACTATCAAAAGAAGAAGGTTTTTCTGTTGCTATTCAATGTTGTGATAAGCTGAAGGATATGTTTGCTAAATTTGGTGCATTCTCAAATGACCAAAATTTTATTCGTGGTGATGTCGAAGGGGCAATTAAGTGGATAGAAGGCGAAGTCGAGGCTTTTGATGAAGTCCTTGCTGGTTCAGGTGATTATTGCGCCTGTGTAGGGGCGCACGGAGCAGTGTCGCTGCTTGAGAAGGCTAGTTGCGAACATGCGAAGGTTGTAATTCAACCGGATTTCACAGTGTCAGTTGAAGATGTAAAAGAACCCTCTGCCGAAGCTATTACTCTAGGAGGAAAATTTTATTCTGGAATTTGGCTCTATGGTGGGAGGGAGATAGCGGATGAAGCTATCAGACGAGATGAAGAAGAGGTCATTTCAAATTCTGAACTCTTACTTTTAGCATCTGTGAGTTACTGTATGTGTTTATCTTACTCTTACATTTTTCTGAGGCTCATTCGGATAAGGAAGAAGCTAGGAAAGTCGAAGAAGCTGCCGAGCTTCAACGGCGCATAAGTATGTGTTTTTATTTTTCATCTGTGTCCTCGTTATTTCTTACCTTCGTCATTTTGTCACTAAACAGTCTCTTTATGTAGCGGAACTTTCTCCACCACCAGAACCATATGACCCCAAAGTAGATATGTCGCTGAAGGGAATCCTTGACGAATTTAGGGTGGCAAACGCAGCAATAGACGAAGTCGTCGACAAACTACTAAACGAAGTTGCGGAGAAAGTTCTGAAGGAAGACGATTGAATTGTTTGTAGAGACTTTGCCAAATTCATGTGTAGAAAATATGTAAAAACACTCTAAAGTTTGTGTGTTGCTCTATGTAAAAACAATTGTGTTCTATATATAATTGCACTGTGTACTATATTTCTTTATGTAGCGTGAAATTAATGTACATACCATTTTTTGAGCCGAAGGCGAAAAAATACCTTCCCTTCTTTTCACGCTTCGTAAAGAAAAGCCCTTTTTAGCCGGAGGTCTTGTAATGTCATAAAATGTTTGTTGCTGGAGTCAAAGCATTGGCCCCTTCTTTGTCCTCTTGATGATGATGAATGTTGGAGATTTAGTATTTTCCATCCTCCAGTTTTCATTCTATGATTTCTCAAGAAACATGTACTTAGCTTCGTAGCTAAGCTTCATCTGTGGATGAAGGAATAATTTCCCTTCATTTCTCTTTACAGTTAATGCAAGATGATATAATGCATGATGGTATGATGCATAATGATGTGATGATATGATGCAAAAATGCTTGGATTAATATGATGATAGAAAAAATATTAAAATAAGACTTTACATCCCCTTAGGAACGATTTTGAAGTCTTTTCACCTTTACTAGGTGGTATCTTAGCTCTGCATCCCCTTAGGAACGACTTTGGAGCTTCTTCACCTTTACTGGGTGGTATTTTGAGCTCTACATCCTCGTAGGAACGACTTTAGAGCTTCTCCATCACTTTTTGTTACACTCGATGGTGTAACCTCAGATTTATTACAGAGTGTCGAAGGATGGACCTTCTTGAAGTGTTTTTGGGGCAAATATAAAGCAAAAGAAACAAAAATTACAATAGGTTCTTTGAATATAGCTTTGGATTCTTAATCCAGCCCCTCTAGTGCTTTAGTAGATGTGTTTAGATTCTAGAACAATGCTGTTAACTGTTCGAGCTTTGGACTCTTCCCTTGCATCATGTTGTTGCTGATCCTGATATTGCCCTTAAGGCTGCTCATTATAAGACGAAGTTGGGACTGATGTGGGTGGTTGAGGTAAGGCCCACCAAGCCAGAGAATGGCTTGCTGAGGCAACTGAAGCTGTAGGCTGTTGAAGTGGCTGTTGGTTGCGTACATACTCTAGGATCTATGGAGAGTAGTACGAAGCAGTATGAAGAACTTGTTTTGGCTGATTCTGCCTTGCTTCGACTTCAGCTATTTTCTTCTGCTTTTGTATTATGACTTGGCAAGTCCTTGTTGTATGTCCCTTATCCTCTCCATAGAACAGGCAGAATAGTCTTCTTGGTTGGGAGTTGTATCTTCCTCCGAAGCTTCATCCTCCCTTGCCTCTTGGGGCAGGTGGTATGAAGGAATTCTGGTGTGTCCCTGTTGATTGGGAGTGACACTGCTACCCTTGATTATGGCTGCTCTTGTCTTCACTTTTGCCTTGGTTGTGTATTGTTCTAACATGTCTTGGATGAAATATTCCCCCGAAGCCCCTTATCATCTCAGAATATTTGTAAGCTTCCTCTCTTCTTTGCCGAAAATCATTATCGGCCCTGATATACTCATCCATTTTTTGGAGAAGCTTCTCTAGAGTCTAAGGAGGCTTCCTAGCAAAATACTGCATCGTTGGACCTGGCCGAAGCCCCTTGATCATTGCTTCAATGACAATTTCATTTGGCACCGTTGGTGCCTGGGCTCTGAGATGCAAAACCTTCGAACGTAAGCCAGTAAATATTTGTCATGGTCTTGTGTGCACTGGAATAAAGCTTGAGCAGTTACCAACTTCATCTGAAACCCCTGAAAACTTGTGATCAACATGTCCTTCAATTTCTTCCAAGATGTAATTGTTCCTGGCCTGAGAGAGGAGTACTAGTTTGAGCAACACTCCTGACCACTATGATAGTTATATTGCCACCATAGGATGATATGGTTTCTTCGTAGCTCATGAGAAATTGCTTCAGGTCAGAATGGCCATTGTACATGGGTAATTGGGGTGGCTTGTATGAAGGTGACCATGGCACTGCCTGTAGCTCTGTAGCTAGAGGAGAAGCATCATCAAAATAAAAATATTGTCATGGTTAAAATCTTCATACCACATATCTTCATGGCTGAGGCCTTCCTGACGAAGGTCTATTTGTTGTGGTCAATACCCTAGTTGCTCAGTATCTTGTGTGATGTGTTGCATTACCTCAGCTGCTTCGTCGATCTCCGTTTGTAGCTCAGACAACGGAAGCATTTTCTCCCTTCTCTTCTCCACTTGTTGGTGTATGGCTTCAAGGTTACTGATCTCTTGATCCAGCTCCTCATCTTGTGGGGTTGGGCTAGCATCCTTTCTTTTCTAGCTTCGGGCTTCTCTTAGGAGGATTCTATCCTGATTGATATCCAGAGGAGCAAGAACAGCCCCTAGCGCCGTTGTCTTCTTCAGCAGCATGACTGAAAGTCGCCTAGAGGGGGGTGAATAGGGCGAAACTGAAATTTACAAAATTAATCACAACTACAAGTCGGGTTAGCGTTAGAAATAATAATGAGTCCGAGAGAGAGGGCGCAAAACAAATCGCAAGCGAATGAAGAGTGTGACACGCGGATTTGTTTTACCGAGGTTCGGTTCTCGCAAACCTACTCCCCATTGAGGAGGCCACAAAGGTCGGGTCTCTTTCAACCCTTACCCTCTCTAAAACGGTCCCTCAGACCGAGTGAGCTTCTCTTCTCAAATCAAAACCGGGAACAAAACTTCCCCGCAAGGACCACCACACAATTGGTGTCTCTTGCCTTGGTTACAATGGAGTTTTGATCACAAGAACAAGTGAGAAAGAAAGAAGCAATCCAAGCGCAAGAGCTCAAAAGAACACGGCAAATCTCTCTCGCTAATCACTAAAGCCTTGTGTGGAATTGGAGAGGATTTGATCACTTGAGTGTGTCTAGAATTGAATGCCTAGCTCTTGTAAGTGGTTGGAAGGTGGAAAACTTGGATGACTTGAATGTGGGGTGGTTGGGGGTATTTATAGCCCCAACCACCAAACTAGCCGTTTGGTGGAAGCTGTCTGTCGTATGGCGCACCGGACAGTCCGGTGTACACCGGACATGTCCGGTGCGACAGCCACGTCACCCGGTCATTAGGGTTCTGACCGTTGGAGCTCTGACGCCGGGCCTGTCTTGATGTCAGATGGCACACCGGACATGAACTGTAGGGTGTCCGGTGCACCAGCATGGGCGTGCCTGACCTCTACGCGCGCTGGCGCGCATTTAATGCACAGCAGGTAGCCGTTGGCGCCTGAAGTAGCCGTTGCCCCGCAGTTACACCGGACAGTCCGGTGTACACCGGACATGTCCGGTGAATTATAGTGGAGCAGCCGATGCGAATTCCCGAGACTGCCGAGTTCAGAGTCGCGTCCTCTTGGAGCACCGGACACTGTCCGGTGTACACCGGACAGTCTGGTGAATTATAGCGCGCCGGCCTCGAGAATTCCCGAAGGTGAAGAGTTTGAAGTCGATCTCCCCTGGTGCACCGGACCCTGTCCGGTGGCACACCGGACAGTCCGGTGCTCCCGACCAGGGTGCCTTCGGTTGTCCCTTTGCTCCATTGTTTGAACCCTTTTTCTTGGTCTTTTTATTGGCTTATGGTGAACCTTTTGTACCTGTAGAACTTATAAACTTGGACAAACTAGTTAGTTCAATTATTTGTGTTGGGCAATTCAACCACCAAAATTAGTTTAGGAAATAGGTGTAAGCCTAATTCCCTTTCAATCTCCCCCTTTTTGGTGATTGATGCCAACACAAACCAAAGCAAATATAAAAGTGCAGAATTTGAACTAGTTTGCATATGCAAGTACAAAGGTTACTTAGAATTGAGCCAATAAATATTACCTACTAGATATGCATGGATTGTTTCTTTATTTTTAACATTTTGGACCACGCTTGCACCACAAGTTTTGTTTTTGCAAATTCTTTTTGTAAATCCTTTTCAAAGTATTTTTGCAAATAGTCAAAGGTAAATAAATAGAATTTTGAAAAGCATTTTCAAGATTTAAAATTTTCTCCCCTTGAACCAAATGCTTTTCCTTTGACTAAACAAAAACTCCCCCTCAATAAATTCTCCTCTTAGTGTTCAAGAGGGTTTTAAGATATCAATTTTGAAAATACTACTTTCTCCCCCTTTAGAACACAAAGAGATACTAATTTGAAATTTACCAATTGAAAATCATTAATTTTTTAAAAATTAGGGTGGTGGTGCGGTCCTTTTGCTTTGGGCCAATACTTTCTCCCCCTTTGGCATGAATCGCCAAAAACGGATACTTGGAATGAAATATAGGCCCTAATCTAACTACTATCTCCCCTATGGCAAATAAAACATATGAGTGAAGATTATACCAAAGACGGAGAGTGATGTGGAGCGACGGCGAAGGAAGAGTAGTAGAGTGGAGTGGAAGCCTTTGTCTTCGCCGAAGACTCCAATTCCCTTTCAATATACCTATGACTTGGTTTGAAATACACTTGAAAACACATTAGTCATAGCATATATAAAAAAGACGTGATCAAAGGTATACTTATGAGCTATATGTGCAAATTAGCAAAAGAAATTTCTAGAATCAAGAATATTGAGCTCATGCCTAAGTTTGGTAAAAGTTTGTTCATCTAGTGGCTTGGTAAAGATATCGGCTAATTG
The DNA here is from genome assembly GCA_029449295.1 of Zea luxurians. NCBI lineage: Eukaryota > Viridiplantae > Streptophyta > Magnoliopsida > Poales > Poaceae > Zea > Zea luxurians. The sequence goes on along the minus strand of JAOPSE010000001.1, from coordinate 103,022,780 downwards.
ATCTTTAGTATTAATATATGCAATCTCGATATCCCCCTTTTGTTGGTGATCCCTAAGAAAATGATACCGAATGGCTATGTGTTTAGTGCGGCTATGCTCAACGGGATTATCCGCCATGCGGATTGCACTCTCATTATCACATAGAAGAGGAACTTTGGTTAATTTGTCTCATCCAAAGCAATTGCGCGCAACAATGGCCTGCGGTAATATACTCGGCTTCGGCGGTAGAAAGAGCGACCGAATTTTGCTTCTTTGAAGCCCAAGACACCAAGGATCTTCCCAAGAACTGGCAAGTCCCCGATGTGCTCTTTCTATTAATCTTACACCCTGCCCAATCAGCATCCGAATAACCAATCAAATCAAATGTGGATCCCCGAGGGTACCAAAGCCCAAACTTAGGAGTATAAGCCAAATATCTCAAGATTCTTTTTACGGCCGTAAGGTGTGATTCCTTAGGGTTGGCTTGGAATCTTGCACACATGCATACGGAAAGCATAATGTCCGGTCGAGATGCACATAAATAAAGTAATGAACCAATCATCGACCGGTATACCTTTTGATCGACGAATTTACCTCTTGTGTCGAGGTCGAGATGCCCATTGGTTCCCATGGGTGTCTTGATGGGCTTGGCATCCTTCATTCCAAACTTGGTTAGAATGTCTTGAGTATACTTTGTTTGGCTAATGAAGGTGCCCTCTTGGAGTTGCTTGACTTGGAATCCTAGAAAATACTTCAACTCCCCCATCATAGACATCTCGAATTTCTGTGTCATGATCCTACTAAATTCTTCACATGTAGATTCGTTAGTAGACCCAAATATAATATCATCAACATAAATTTGGCATACAAACAAATCATTGTCAAGAGTTTTAGTGAATAAAGTAGGATCGGCCTTGCCGACTTTGAAGCCATTAGCAATAAGGAAATCTCTAAGGCATTCATACCATGCTCTTGGGGCTTGCTTGAGCCCATAAAGTTCCTTAGAGAGCCTATAGACATGGTTAGGGTACTCACTATCTTCAAAGCCGGGAGGTTTCTCAACGTAGACCTCTTCCTTGATTGGTCCATTGAGGAAAGCACTCTTCACGTCCATTTGGTAAAGCTTGAAGCCATGGTAAGTAGCATAGGCTAATAATATGCGAATTGACTCAAGCCTAGCTATGGGTGCATAGGTTTCACCAAAATCCAAACCTTCGACTTGGGAGTAACCCTTGGCCACAAGTCGGGCTTTGTTCCTTGTCACCACACCATGCTCGTCTTGCTTGTTGCGGAAGACCCACTTGGTTCCTACAACATTTTGGTTAGGACGTGGAACTAAATGCCATACCTCGTTCCTAGTGAAATTGTTGAGCTCCTCTTGCATCGCCATCACCCAATCCGAATCTTGGAGTGCTTCCTCTACCCTGTGTGGCTCAATAGAGGAAACAAAAGAGTAATGTTCACAAAAATGTGCAACACGAGATCTAGTGGTTACCCCCTTATGAATGTCGCCGAGGATGGTGTCGACGGGGTGATCTCGTTGTATTGCTTGGTGGACTCTTGGGTGTGGCGGCCTTGGCTCTTCATCCTCCTTGTCTTGATCATTTGCATCTCTCCCTTGATCATTGTCGTCATCTTGAGGTGGCTCATCTCTTTGATCTTCTCCTTCATCAACTTGAGCCTCGTCCTCATTTTGAGTTGGTGGAGATGCTTGCGTGGAGGAAGATGGTTGATCTTGTGCATGTAGAGGCTCTTCGGATTCCTTAGGGCACACATCCCCAATGGACATGTTCCTTAGTGCGATGCACGGAGCCTGTTCTTCACCTATCTCATCAAGATCAACTTGCTCTACTTGAGAGCCGTTAGTCTCATCAAACACAACGTCACAAGAAACTTCAACTAGTCCTGAGGACTTGTTAAAGACTCTATATGCCGTTGTGTTTGAATCATATCCTAGTAAAAAGCCTTCTACAGTCTTAGGAGCAAATTTAGATTTTCTGCCTCTTTTAACAAGAATAAAGCATTTGCTACCAAAGACTCTAAAATATGAAATATTGGGCTTTTTACCGGTTAGGAGTTCATTTGATGTCTTCTTGAAGATTCGGTGTAGATATAACCGGTTGATGGCGTAGCAAGCGGTGTAGACCGCCTCGGCCCAAAACCGATCCGGTGTCTTGTACTCATCAAGCATGGTTCTTGCCATGTCCAATAGAGTTCGATTCTTCCTCTCCACTACACCATTTTGTTGTGGCGTGTAGGGAGAAGACAACTCATGCTTGATGCCCTCCTCCTCAAGGAAGCCTTCTATTTGTGAGTTCTTGAACTCCGTCCCGTTGTCGCTTCTAATTTTCTTGATCCTTAAGCCGAACTCATTTTGAGCCCGTCTCAAGAATCCCTTTAAGGTCTCTTGGGTATGGGATTTTTCCTGCAAAAAGAATACCCAAGTGAAGCGAGAATAATCATCCACAATAACTAGACAGTACTTACTCCCGCCGATGCTTATGTAAGCGATCGGGCCGAATAGGTCCATGTGTAGGAGCTCCAGTGGCCTGTCACTTGTCATGATGTTTTTGTGTGGATGATGAGTGCCAACTTGCTTCCCGGCTTGGCATGCGCTACAAATCCTGTCTTTCTCAAAATGAACATTTGTTAGTCCTAAAATGTGCTCTCCCTTTAGAAGTTTATGAAGATTCTTCATTCCAACATGAGCTAGTCGGCGGTGCCAGAGCCAACCCATGTTAGTCTTAGCAATTAAGCAAGTGTCGAGTTCAGCTCTATCAAAATCTACCAAGTATAGCTGACCCTCTAACACTCCCTTAAATGTTATTGAATCATCACTTCTTCTAAAGACAGTGACACCTATATCAGTAAATAGACAGTTGTAGCCCATTTGACATAATTGCGAAACGGAAAGCAAATTGTAATCTAAAGAATCTACAAGAAAAACATTGGAAATGGAATGGTCAGGAGATATAGCTATTTTACCCAAACCTTTGACCAAACCTTGGTTTCCATCCCCGAATGTGATAGCTCGTTGGGGATCTTGGTTTTTCTCATAGGAGGAGAACATCTTCTTCTCCCCCGTCATGTGGTTTGTGCACCCGCTATCGATGATCCAACTTGAGCCCCCGGATGCATAAACCTACAAAACAAGTTTAGTTCTTGACTTTAGGTACCCAAACGGTTTTGGGTCCTTTGGCATTAGACACAAGAACTTTGGGTACCCAAACACAAGTCTCAGAGCCCTTGTGTTTGCCCCCAACAAACTTGGCAACTACCTTGCCGGATCTGTTAGTAAGCACATAAGATGCATCAAAAGTCTTAAATGAAATGCCATGATCATTTGATGCACTAGGAGTTTTCTTTCTAGGCAACTTAGCATGGGTTGGTTGCCTAGAGCTAGATGTCTCACCCTTATACATAAAAGCATGGTTAGGGCCAGAGTGAGACTTCCTAGAATGAATTTTCCTAATTTTGCCCTCGGGATAACCGGCAGGGTACAAAATGTAACCCTCGTTATCCTGAGGCATGGGAGCCTTGCCCTTAACAAAGTTAGACAAATTTTTAGGAGGGGCACTAAGTTTGACATTGTCTCCCCTTTGGAAGCCAATGCCATCCTTGATGCCAGGGCGTCTCCCATTATAGAGCATACTTCTAACAAATTTAAATTTTTCATTTTCTAAGTTATGCTCGGCAATTTTAGCATCTAATATTACTATATGATCATTTTGTTGTTTAATTAAAGCCATATGATCATGAATAGCATCAATATCAACATCTCTACATCTAGTGCAAATAGAAACATGCTCAATGGTAGATGTAGAGGGTTTGCAAGAATTAAGTTCAACAATCTTAGCATGCAAAATATCATTGTTATCTCTAAGATTGGAAATTGTAACATTGCAAACATCCAATTCTTTAGCCTTAGCAATTAATTTTTTCATTTTCAATCCTAAGGCTAGCAAGAGAATCATTTAGCATGTAAATCAACATTATCATTTCTAAGACTGGGAATTGAAACATCACAAACATGTGAATCAACCTTAGCAATTAATCTAGCATTTTCATTTCTAAGGTTGTCAATAGTCTCATGCAAGTGCTTAGCTCACTAGACAATTTTTCACATTTTTCAACTTGTAGAGCATAAGCATTTTTAACTTCAACATGCTTTTTGTTCTCCTTGATTAGGAAGTCCTCTTGGGAGTCCAAGAGATCATCCTTCTCATGGATGGCACTAATTAGCTCATTTAGTTTTTCCTTTTGTTGCATGTTGAGGTCGGCAAAAAGAGTACGCAAATTATCTTCCTCATCACTAGCATTATCATCACTAGAGGACTCATATTTAGTGGAGGATTTGGATTTAACCTTCTTCCTTTTGCCGTCCTTTGCCATGAGGCACTTGTGGCCGACGTTGGGGAAGAGAAGTCCCTTGGTGACGGCGATGTTGGTGGCGCCCTCATCGGAGGAGGAGTTGGTGGAGCTCTCGTCGGAGTCCCACTCGCGACACACGTGGGCATCGCCGCCCTTCTTCTTGTAATGTCTCTTCTTCTCCTTTCTTCTCCCCTTCTTGTCGTCGCCCTTGTCACTATCACTAGATAATGGACATTTAGCAATAAAATGACCGGGCTTACCACATTTGTAGCTTACTTTCTTGGAGCGGGATTTGTAGTCTTTCCCCCTCCTTTGCTTGAGGATTTGGCGGAAGCTCTTGATGATGAGCGCCATCTCCTCGTTGTCGAGCTTGGAGGCGTCGATGGGTGTTCGACTTGGAGTAGCCTCCTCCTTCTTTTCTTCTGTCGCCTTGAAAGCGACCGGTTGGGCCTCGGGCGTGGAGGAGATGCCTTGCTCGATGATTTTCTTTGAGCCCTTAATCATTAGCTCAAAGCTCACAAATTTTCCTATAACCTCCTCGGGAGACATTAGCTTATATCTAGGATCACCTCGAATTAATTGCACTTGTGTAGGGTTAAGAAATACGAGGGATCTAAGAATAACCTTGACCATCTCATGGTCATCCCATTTTTCGCTCCCGAGGTTGCGCACTTGGTTCACCAAGGTCTTCAAGCGGTTGTACATAGCTTGTGGATCCTCCCCTTGGTGAAGCATGAAGCGACCGAGCTCCCCCTCGATCGTCTCCCGCTTGGTGATCTTTGTCACCTCGTCTCCCTCGTGCGCGGTCTTGAGTACGTCCCGAATTTCCTTCGCACTTTTTAACCCTTGCACCTTGTTATACTCCTCTCGACTTAGAGAGGCGAGGAGTATAGTGGTTGCTTGGGAGTTAAAGTGGTGGATTTGGGCCACCTCGTCCGAGTCGTAGTCTTCATCCCTTACGGATGGTACCTGTACACCAAACTCAACAACATTCCATATGCTTGTGTGGAGTGAGGTTAGATGGTGTCTCATTTTGTCACTCCACATATTATAATCTTCACTGTCAAAAACCGGTGGTTTGCCTAATGGAACGGAGAGTAAAGGAGTACGTTTTGAAGTGTGAGGGTAGCGTAGGGGGATCTTACTATACTTCTTGCGCTCTTGGCGCTTAGAAGTTACGGACGGTGCATCGGAGTCAGAGGTCGATGGTGATGAAGAGTCGGTCTCATAGTAGACCACTTTTCTCATCCTCTTGTGCTTGTCGCCTCTCCGATGCGACTTGTGGGAAGAGGATTTCTTTTCCTTCTTCTTCCCTTTGTTGGAGGAGCTCTTCTTCTTCTCCTTCCTCTTGGTGCGGGACTCTTCCGATGAAGTGCTCCCGTGACTCGTAGTGGGCTTGTCGCCAGTCTCCATCTCCCTATTGGTGTGATCTCCCGACATCACTTCGAGCGGTTAGGCTCTAATGAAGCACCGGGCTCTGATACCAATTGAAAGTTGCCTAGAGGGGGGTGAATAGGGCGAAACTGAAATTTACAAAATTAATCACAAATACAAGTCGGGTTAGCGTTAGAAATAATAATGAGTCCGAGAGAGAGGGCGCAAAACAAATCGCAAGCGAATGAAGAGTGTGACACGCGGATTTGTTTTATCGAGGTTCGGTTCTCGCAAACCTACTCCCCGTTGAGGAGGCCACAAAGGCCGGGTCTCTTTCAACCCTTACCCTCTCTCAAACGGTCCCTCGGACCGAGTGAGCTTCTCTTCTCAAATCAAAACCGGGAACAAAACTTCCCCGCAAGGACCACCACACAATTGGTGTCTCTTGCCTTGGTTACAATGGAGTTTTGATCACAAGAACAAGTGAGAAAGAAAGAAGCAATCCAAGCGCAAGAGCTCAAAAGAACACGGCAAATCTCTCTCGCTAATCACTAAAGCCTTGTGTGGAATTGGAGAGGATTTGATCACTTGAGTGTGTCTAGAATTGAATGCCTAGCTCTTGTAAGTGGTTGGAAGGTGGAAAACTTGGATGACTTGAATGTGGGGTGGTTGGGGGTATTTATAGCCCCAACCACCAAACTAGCCGTTTGGTGGAAGCTGTCTGTCGTATGGCGCACCGGACAGTCCGGTGTACACCGGACATGTCCGGTGCGATAGCCACGTCACCCGACCGTTAGGGTTCTGACCGTTGGAGCTCTGACGCCGGGCCTGTCTTGATGTCAGATGGCACACCGGACATGAACTGTAGGGTGTCCGGTGCGCCAGCATGGGCGTGCCTGACCTCTGCGCGCGCTGGCGCGCATTTAATGCACAGCAGGTAGCCGTTGGCGCCTGAAGTAGCCATTGCCCCGCAGTTACACCGGACATGTCCGGTGAATTATAGCGGGGCAGCCGATGCGAATTCCCGAGACTGCCGAGTTCGGAGCCGCGTCCTCTTGTAGCACCGGACACTGTCCGGTGTACACCGGACAGTCTGGTGAATTATAGCGCGCCGGCCCCGAGAATTCCCGAAGGTGAAGAGTTTGAAGTCGATCTCCCCTGGTGCACCGGACGCTGTCCGGTGGCACACCGGACAGTCCGGTGCTCCCGACTAGGGTGCCTTCGGTTGTCCCTTTGCTCCATTGTTTGAACCCTTTTTCTTGGTCTTTTTATTGGCTTATGGTGAACCTTTTGTACCTGTAGAACTTATAAACTTGGACAAACTAGTTAGTTCAATTATTTGTGTTAGGCAATTCAACCACCAAAATTAGTTTAGGAAATAGGTGTAAGCCTAATTCCCTTTCAACGACGAAGGTGGTCGTTAATGAGTTCACCGGAGGTGGGCCTAATGTTGGTCACTTGTTCTCAATTGCTACACACAATCGAAAACAAGGCAACACAATGTTAAAAAAGATAAATCAACCTTTGTCTTCAAGTAGTTATCCCTTTGGGCTAACTCCTTCAAAGACGAAGGTTAGGACTTAACCGAGTAAATTATGACTTAGTTGCATAAATAAATATATAAAGAATGTACAAAAGTTTTAACATGATAACTCATCTTAGATATATCAATATCACATTTCTCCTCTTTCATATAATGAATTTACAATCATACCTTCGGCTTTATAGAGTGAGTTAGAGCGGGGGTGCTCTATAGAAAATATTACACACAACAATTATCCAGCCTTTCAAAAGGTACTTTATGTAGGGCACTGTTCATCTATTTATAGGGAATCATATAGCTTCGTATGAAATTATATTTATACCCACAAAGATAACACATAGGATTTACAAATAATACAAGGGCAACATTGTCTTTTGCTTTTAGCGTTCAGGATGACACCTTCTCCTTACATCATCTTCTTGTGTTGTTATGACGAAGCTAGTTTCGTCGCCCCTCCATCATTCTGCATCGAAGGTGTTTTGGTGTTGAAGCTCCTGGAATACTTGACAATATGTTGACATCCAATGGTTAAATGTGTTTTTGAGGACCTTCAAAAGACAAAGGCCCCCAATAGCTGTCACCTCCTGTTAGAGCTCTACCCTCAGGTTGGTCTCACTTAGGGTTGAAAGGATCACCCCTAGGAAAGATTCCAGGCATGACAGTAGCGATCTCTCTAGGAAAATGGTCCAACAAGTCCTAAAGTATCTTGTACGCTGCTCTGCCTCCCCTTCCCTAGGTGTGCGACCTGAAGTTCCAAAGTGTCAGCCAACCATAGCTGAATTCTCGCCTCTAGGCTTCACCACTTCTATCACCTAAAGACCTTCTCCATTAGAGTGTCGTCTCCTCTCCCAGAAGTAATGCAGTACCTCTCCCTCTGGGTAACCCAAAGCAAAAAGTGAAAGTCACCTAGAGGGGGGGTGAATAGGGCGAAACTGAAATTTACAAAGTTAATCACAACTACAAGCCGGGTTAGCGTTAGAAATATAAGCGAGTCCGAGAGAGAGGGTGAAAAATAAATCACAAGCAAATAAAGAGTGAAACACAAGGATTAGTTTTACCGAGGTTCGGTTCTTACAAACCTACTCCCCGTTGAGGAGGTCACAAAGACCGAGTCTCTTTCAACCCTTTCCCTCTCTCAAACGGTCACTTAGACCGAGTGAGCTTCTCTTCTCAATCACACGGGATACTAAGTCCCCGCAAGGACCACCACATAATTGGTGTCTCTTGCCTCGGTTACAATTGAGTTGATCACAAGAAAGAATGAGAAAGAAAAGAAGCAATCCAAGCGCAAGAGCTCAAATGAACACAAATGTCACTCTCTCTAGTCACTATTTGATTTGGAGTGATTCCGGACTTGGGAGAGGATTTGATCTCTTGGGTTGTGTCTAAAATTGAATGCTATAGCTCTTGTAATGTGTTGGAAGGTGGAAAACTTGGATGCAATGAATGATGGCGTGGTTGGGGTATTTATAGCCCCAACCACCAAACTAGCCGTTTGGTGGAGGTTGCTGTCGCATGGCGCACCGGACAGTCCGGTGCGCCACCGGACATTGTCCGATGCGCTAGCCATGTCACCCGGCCGTTAGGGTTCGACCGTTGGAGCTCTGACAGGTGGGGTCTTCTGGCTGTCCGGTGGTGCACCGGACAAGTACTGTAGACTGTCCGGTGCGCCTTCTGACGCTGCTCTGACTCTGGCGCGCACTGTAGCGCATTGAATGCGGTTGCAGTCGATCGTTGGCGCTGAAGTAGCCGTTGCTCCGCTGGCACACCGGACAGTCCGGTGAATTATAGCGGAGCGCCCTCTGATTTTCCTGAAGGTGACGAGTTTGGAGCTGAGTTCCCTGGTACAGCGGACACTGTCCGGTGGCACACCGGACAGTCCGGTGCACCAGACCAGGGCATACTTCGGTTGTCTTTGGCTCTCTTTGTTTGAACCCTTTCTTGGTCATTTTATTGGTCTATTGGGAACCTTTGGCACCTGTAAAACTTATAATCTAGAGCAAACTAGTTAGTCCAATTATTTGTGTTGGGCAATTCAACCACCAAAATCAATTAGGAAAAGGTGTAAGCCTATTTCCCTTTCAATCTCCCCCTTTTTGGTGATTGATGCCAACACAAACCAAAGCAAATATGGAAGTGCAGAATTGAACTAGTTTGCATAATGTAAGTGCAAAGGTTGCTTGGAATGAAACCAATAAATATTACTTACTAGATGCGCATGGATGGCTTTTCTTCTTATTAACATTTTGGACCACGCTTGCACCACATGTTTTGTTTTGCAAAATGTTTTGGAAATTCTTTTCAAAGTTCTTTTGCAAATAGTCAAAGGTAAATGAATAAGATTTTGAGAAGCATTTTCAAGTTTTGAAATTTTCTCCCCTGGTTCAAATGCTTTTCCTTTGACTAAACAAAACTCCCCCTTAATGAAATCCTCCTCTTAGTGTTCAAGAGGGTTTTAGATATTAATTTTGAAGAGGGTATACCAATTTGAAATTGTATCAAAATAAGATACTACTTGAAAAACTTCTTTTAATACCAATTGAAAGACTACATTTTTTTGAAATTGGTGGTGGTGCGGTCCTTTTGCTTTGGGCTAATACTCTCTCCCCCTTTGGCATGAATCGCCAAAAACGGATGCTTGAGTGAAATATAAGCCCTTTATAAACTACTCTCTCCCTTTGGATGGAAGTAAAGGAGTGAAGATTATACCAAAGTTGGAGAGTTAGTGCGAAGCGACGGCGAAGGATGAATGATTCGAAGGAGCGAAGTGGAAGCCTTGTCTTCGCTGAAGACTTCTTTTCCCTTTCAATCTATGACTTAGCATGAAATGGACTTGAAAGAACGCATTAGTCATAGCATATGAAAGAGATGATCATAGGTATCTATATGAGCTATGTGTGCAAAATATCATTCAAAATTCCTAGAATCAAGAATATTTAGCTCATGCCAAAGTTTGGTAAAGGTTTGTTCATCCAATGACTTGGTAAAGATATCGGCTAATTGTTCTTTGGTGCTAACATATGCAATCTCGATATCCCCCTTTTGTTGGTGATCCCTTAGAAAATGATACCGAATGGCTATGTGTTTAGTGCGGCTATGCTCAACGGGATTATCCGCCATGCGGATTGCACTCTCATTATCACATAGAAGAGGAACTTTGGTTAATTTGTAATCATAGTCCCTAAGGGTTTGCCTCATCCAAAGCAATTGCACGCAACAGTGGCCTGCGACAATATACTCGGCTTCGGCGGTTGAAAGAGCCACAGAATTTTGCTTCTTTGAAGCCCAAGACACCAGAGATCTTCCCAAGAACTGGCAAGTCCCTGATGTGCTCTTTCTATTAATTTTGCACCCTACCCAATCAGCATCGGAATAACCAATTAAATCAAATGTGGATCCCCTGGGGTACCAAAGGCCAAACTTAGGAGTATAAACTAAATATCTCAAGATTCGTTTTACGGCCCTAAGGTGAGCTTCCTTAGGATCGGCTTGGAATCTTGCACACATGCATACGGAAAGCATAATATCCGGTCGTGAAGCACATAAATAGAGTAAGGAACCTATCATCGACCGGTATACCTTTTGATCTACGGATTTACCTCCCGTGTCGAGGTCGAGATGCCCATTTGTTCCCATGGGTGTCTTGATGGGCTTGGCGTCCTTCATCCCAAACTTGGTTAGAATGTCTTGAATGTACTTCGTTTGGCTAATGAAGGTGCCCTCTTGGAGTTGCTTTACTTGAAATCCTAGAAAATACTTCAACTCCCCCATCATAGACATCTCGAATTTTTGTGTCATGATCCTACTAAACTCTTCACATGTAGATTCGTTAGCAGACCCAAATATAATATCATCAACATAAATTTGGCATACAAGCAAATCATTTGCAAGTGTTTTAGTAAAGAGTGTAGGATCGGCTTTTCCGACTTTGAAGCCATTAGCAATAAGAAAATCTCTTAGGCATTCATACCATGCTCTTGGGGTTTGCTTGAGCCCATAAAGCGCCTTAGAGAGTCTATAAACATGGTTAGGATACTCACTGTCTTCAAAGCCGGGAGGTTGCTCAACATAGACCTCTTCCTTGATTGGTCCATTGAGGAAGGCACTTTTCACGTCCATTTGATAAAGCTTGAAGCCATGGTAAGTAGCATAGGCAAGTAAAATGCGAATTGACTCAAGCCTAGCTACGAGTGCATAGGTTTCACCGAAATCCAAACCTTCAACTTGTGAGTATCCCTTGGCCACAAGTCGGGCTTTGTTCCTTGTCACCACACCATGCTTGTCTTGCTTGTTGCGGAAGACCCACTTGGTTCCTACAACATTTTGGTTAGGACGTGGAACTAAATGCCATACCTCATTCCTCGTGAAGTTGTTGAGCTCCTCTTGCATTGCCATCACCTAATCTGAATCTTGAAGTGCTTCCTCTACCCTGTGTGGCTCAATAGAGGAAACAAAAGAGTAATGCTCACGAAAATGTGCAACACGAGATCTAGTGGTTACCCCCTTATGAATGTCGCCGAGGATGGTGTTCACGGGGTGATCTTGTTGGATTGCTTGGTTGACTCTTGGGTGTGGCGGTCTTGGAACTTGCTCATCCTCCTTGTCTTGTTCATTTGCATCTCCCCTTTGATCATTGCCATCGTCTTGAGGTGGCTCATCTTCTTGATCTTCTTCTTCATCATCTTGAGCCTCATCCTCATCTTGAGTTGGTGGAGATGCTTGCATGGAGGAGGATGGTTGATCTTGTGCTTGAATGGGCTCTTCGGATTCCTTAGGACACACATCCCCAATGGACATGTTCCTTAGCGCGACGCACGGAGCCTCTTCATCATCTAATTCATCAAGATCAACTTGCTCTACTTGAGAGCCGTTAGTCTCATCAAACACAATGTCACAAGAAACTTCAACTAGTCCAGTGGACTTGTTAAAGACTCTATATGCCCTTGTGTTTGAATCATATCCTAGTAAAAAGCCTTCTACAGCCTTAGGAGCAAATTTTGATTTTCTACCTCTTTTAACAAGAATAAAACATTTGCTACCAAAGACTCTAAAATATAAAACATTGGGCTTTTTATCGGTGAGGAGTTCGTAGGATGTCTTCTTGAGGATTCGGTGTAGATACAACCGGTTGATGGCATAGCAAGCGGTGTTGACCACCTCGGCCCAAAACCGATCCGAAGTCTTGTACTCATCAAGCATGGTTCTTGCCATGTCCAATAGAGTTCTATTCTTCCTCTCCACTACACCATTTTGTTGTGGCGTGTAGGGAGAAGACAACTCATGCTTGATGCCCTCCTCCTCAAAGAAGCCTTCAATTTGTGAATTCTTGAACTCCGTCTCATTATCGCTTCTAATTTTCTTGATCCTCAAGGCGAACTCATTTTGAGCCCGTCTCAAGAATCCCTTTAAGGTCTCTTGGGTTTGAGATTTTTCCTGTAAAAAGAATACCCAAGTGAAGCGAGAATAGTCATCCACAATAACTAGACAGTACTTACTCCCGCCGATGCTTATGTAAGCGATCGGGCCGAATAGATCCATGTGGAGGAGCTCGAGTGGCCTGTCAGTCGTCAAGATGTTCTTATGTGGATGATGAACGCCAACTTGCTTCCCTGCTTGGCATGCGCTACAAATCCTGTCTTTCTCAAAATGCACATTTGTTAGTCCCAAAATGTGCTCTCCCTTTAGAAGCTTGTGAAGATTCTTCATCCCAACATGGGCTAGTCGGCGATGCGAGAGCCAACTCATGTTAGTCTTAGCAATTAAGCAAGTATCGAGTTCAGCTCTATTGAAATCAACTAAGTATAGCTGACCCTCTAATACTCCCTTAAAAGCTACTGAATCATCACTTCTTCTAAAGACAGTAACACCAGTATCCGTAAAAAGACAGTTGTAGCCCATTTTACATAATTGGGAAACAGAAAGCAAGTTGTAATCTAAAGAATCTACAAGAAAAACATTGGAAATAGAATGGTCAGGTGATATAGCAATTTTACCCAATCCTTTGACCAAACCTTGATTTCCATCCCCGAATGTGATAGCTCGTTGGGGATCTTGGTTTTTCTCGTAGGAGGAGAACATTCTTTTCTCCCCAGTCATATGGTTTGTGCACCCGCTGTCAATGATCCAACTTGAGCCCCCGGATGCATAAACCTACAAAATAAGTTTAGTTCTTGATTTTAGGTTCCCAAACAGTTTTGGGTCCTTTGACATTAGATACAAGAACTTTGGGTACCCAAACACAAGTCTTTGATCCCTTGTGTTTGTCCCCAACATACTTGGCAACTACCTTGCCAGATTTGTTAGTCAGAACATAAGATGCATCAAAAGTTTTAAATGAAATGCTAGGTTTATTTGATGCACTAGGAGTTTTCTTCTTAGGCAATTTAGCATGGGTTGATTGCCTAGAAATAGATATCTCACTCTTATACATAAAATCATGATTAGGACCAGAGTGAGACTTCCTAGAATGAATTCTCCTAATCTTATGCTCGGAATAACCGGCAGGGTACAAAATGTAACCCTCGTTATCCTGAGGCATGGGAGCCTTGGCCTTAATGAAGTTAGATAATTTTTTAGGAGGGGCATTAAGTTTGACATTGTCTCCCTTTTGGAAGCCAATGCTATCCTTGATGCCAGGGCATCTCCCACTATAAAGCATACTACGAGCAAATTTAAATTTTTCATTATCTAGTTCATGCTCGGCAATTTTAGCATCTAATTTTGCTATATGATCATTTTGTTGTTTAATTAAAGCCATGTGATCATGAATAGCATCAATGTTAACATTTCTACATCTAGTGCAAATCGAAACATGCTCAATGGTGGATGTAGAGGGTTTGCAAGTTTTTAGTTCAACAATCTTAGCATGTAAAATGTCATTTTCACTTCTAAGATCAGAAATGGAAGCATTGCAAACATCTAAGTCTTTAGCCTTAGTAATCAATTTTTCATTTTCAATCCTAAGGCTAGCAAGAGAGGTATTCAATTTTTCAATCTTAGCAAGTAAACTAGCATTATCATTTCTAAGATTGGAAATTGAATCATCACAACCATTAGCATCAACCTTAGCAATTAATCTAGCATTCTCATTTCTAAGGTTGGCAATCAAATCATGGCAAGTGCTTAGCTCACTAGTTAATTTTTCACATTTTTCCATCTCTAGAGCATAAGCATTCTTAACCTTAACATGCTTCTTATTTTCCTTAATTAGGAAGTCCTCTTGGCTATCCAAGAGTTCATCCTTATCATGAATAGCACTAATCAATTCATTTAACTTCTCTTTTTGTTGCATGTTAAGGTTGGCAAAAAGAGTAAACAAATTATCCTCCTCATTACTAGAATTGTCTTCATCACTTGAGGATGCATATTTAGTGGAGGATTTAGATTTAACCTTCTTCCTTTTGTTGTCCTTTGCCATGAGGCACTTGTGGCCGACGTTGGGGAAGAGGAGTCCCTTGTTGACGGGGATGTTGGCGGCATCTTCGTCGAAGGAGGAGTCGGTGGAGCTCTCGTCGGAGTCCCACTCGCGGCACACTTGGGCATCGCTGCCCTTCTTCTTGTGGTACCTCTTCTTTTCCTTTCTTCTCCCCTTCTTGTCGTCGCCTCTGTCACTATCACTAGAAATAGGACATTTTGCAATAAAGTGACCGGGCTTACCACACTTGTAGCAAACCTTCTTGGAGCGGGGCTTGTAGTCCTTCCCCCTCCTTTGCTTGAGGAATTGTCGAAAGCTTTTGATAATTAAAGCCATCTCCTCATTGTCGAGCTTTGAGGCGTCGATGGGGAGCCTACTTGATGTAGACTCTTCCTTCTTCTCCTCCGCTGCCTTGAATGCAACGGGTTGTGCCTCGGGCGTGGAGGAGGCACCTTGCTCGATGATTTTCTTTGAGCCTTTGATCATTAGCTCAAAGCTCACAAACTTCCCTATAACATCCTCAGGAGACATTAGCGTGTATCTAGGATCACCTCGAATTAATTAAACTTGCGTAGGATTAAGAAAAACGAGGGATCTTAGAATAACCTTGACCATCTCATGGTCATCCCATTTGGTGCTCCCGAGGTTGCGCACTTGGTTCACCAAGGTCTTCAACCGATTGTACATGGCTTGTGGATCCTCCCCTTGGTGAAGCATGAAGCGACCGAGCTCCCCCTCGATCGTCTCCCGCTTGGTGATCTTGGTCACCTCGTCTCCTTCTTGTGCGGTCTTGAGCACGTCCCAAATTTCCTTTGCGCTCTTCAACCCTTGCACCTTATTATACTCCTCTCGACTTAGAGAGGCGAGGAGTATCGTAGTGGCTTGGGAGTTGAAGTGGTGGATTTGGGCCACTTCGTCCGAATTATAGTCTTCATCCCCTACGGATGGTACCTGTACACCAAACTCAACAATGTTCCAAATGCTAGTGTGGAGTGAGGTTAGGTGATGCCTCATTTTGTCACTCCACATATTATAATCTTCACCGTCAAAAACTGGTGGTTTGCCTAATGGAACGGAGAGTAAAGGAGTACGCTTTGAAATACGAGGGTAGCGTAAGGGAATCTTAATAAACTTCTTGCGCTCATGGCGCTTAGAAGTTACGGACGGCGCGTTGGAGCCGGAGGTGGATGGCGATGAAGAGTCGGTCTCGTAGTAGACCACCTTCCTCATCTTCTTCTTCTTGTCGCCACTCCGATGCGACTTTTGTGAGGAGGATTCCTTATCCTTCCCCTTGTTGCGGGACTCTCCCGATGGAGCCTTCTCGTGGCTTGTAACGGGCTTGTCACCGGTCACCATCTCCTTCTTGGCGTGATCTCCCGACATCACTTCGAGCGGTTAGGCTCTAATGAAGCATCGGGCTCTGATACTAATTGAAAGTCGCCTAGAGGGGGGTGAATAGGGCAAAACTGAAATTTACAAAGTTAATCACAACTACAAGCCGGGTTAGCGTTAGAAATATAAGCGAGTCCGAGAGAGAGGGTGAAAAACAAATCGCAAGCAAATAAAGAGTGAGACACAAGGATTTGTTTTACCGAGGTTTGGTTCTTGCAAACCTACTCCCCGTTGAGGAGGTCACAAAGACCGGGTCTCTTTCAACCCTTTCCCTCTCTCAAACGGTCACTTAGACCGAGTGAGCTTCTCTTCTCAATCACACGGGACACTAAGTCCCCGCAAGGACCACCACACAATTGGTGTCTCTTGCCTCGGTTACAATTGAGTTGATCACAAGAAAGAATGAGAAAGAAAAGAAGCAATCCAAGCGCAAGAGCTCAAATGAACACAAATGTCACTCTCTCTAGTCACTATTTGATTTGGAGTGATTCCGGACTTGGGAGAAGATTTGATCTCTTGGGTTGTGTCTAGAATTAAATGCTATAGCTCTTGTAATGTGTTGGAAGGTGGAAAACTTGGATGCAATGAATGGTGGGGTGGTTGGGGGTATTTATAGCCCCAACCACCAAACTAGCCGTTTGGTGGAGGCTGCTGTCGCATGGCGCACCGGACAGTCCGGTGCGCCACCAGACACTGTCCGGTGCGCCAGCCACGTCACCCGGCCGTTAGGGTTCGACCGTTGGAGCTCTGACAGGTGGAGTCTTCTGGCTGTCCGGTGGTGCACCGGACAAGTACTGTAGACTGTCCGGTGCGCCTTCTGACGCTGCTCTGACTCTGGCGCGCACTGTAGCGCATTGAATGCGGTTGCAGTCGACCGTTGGCGCTGAAGTAGCCGTTGCTCCGCTGGCACACCGGACAGTCCGGTGCGCCACCGGACACTGTCCGGTGAATTATAGCGGAGTGCCCTCTGATTTTCCCGAAGGTGATGAGTTTGGAGCTGAGTTCCCTGGTACATCGGACATTGTCCGGTGGTGCACCGGACAGTCCGTTGTGCCAGAGCAGGGCATACTTCGGTTGTCTTTGGCTCTCTTTGTTTGAACCCTTTCTTGGTCATTTTATTGGTCTATTGTGAACCTTTGGCACCTGTAAAACTTATAATCTAGAGCAAACTAGTTAGTCCAATTATTTGTGTTGGGCAATTCAACCACCAAAATCAATTAGGAAAAGGTGTAAGCCTATTTCCCTTTCAAAAAGAACGTGCCACTGCAGGGTGGGTAAAGCGTACTCCGAAAGAAAAGTGCTATAGCGGCGAGAAATGCTCGTAGTGAGCTGGTGACGAGGAACACGTCCTCCCATAGACTTATGGGCGGTGAGCCTACGGTGGTCCATCTGTTACAAGGTTATATTAGCGTGAGAATTTGGGAAATAATTTTTAATTACCTAATGGTGTAAACAAAAACCTCTACCCATGTTTCCAAGAGGGAATGATGAAATGAATGATAAACATGATGGTTATGCCATAATGTATGCGCGTAACTTACGACCTCACGACATATTTATACTAATGTCATAAGCGGTGGCATACTCGTTCACTCATCGGTACTCAACTACACGAACTACTCGTATCGCGGTGATCTACCTAAGTCACCACTAGACCATTAGGAAGTAATCTAAGTGTTAATCTACCTTTGATTAAATCCTAGTTATGCCACTTGATGCCACTTCCTAGAAGTTTAACTCAATAAATATAAGCTCTCGCCTTAGTTAGGTAACTTAATATAACTCACTATGAATTTTCAATAAGATTTTACATATCATAGCATACATATAACTTATGCATTACATTCGTTAGAATGTAACCTCACGGACGGAGAGTACATGCTGATTCTGGAGCAACGAGTCGAACAAGAAGTCCAAGAGCCAGCTCCCAAACCTGTTGTTGAGGAACTCCCCGCTGCACCCGCACCTGAAGGCAAGCCCCAGTTTTATACATAACCATAAATATTTTATTTTACTCTAACTATTGTTTGTAGGCTTGTACTGTGCACTAAGTGTAGGAGTTGTATGAAAACACTAGTTGCATGAATTTAGAATTCCATTATGAGATGAATGCTAGTATGCTAGTTTGAGTAGTTGTTATCCTAGCTAAGGATCTTGTAGAAGTCGAGTAATTTTTCTAGCACTCGCGCGAGGTCAGGAATTAGTTGTATCCATTCGATAATCGAATTATGATTGGTCTATGGACACAGATCCATGGGGATGCCCTGTCTATGAGACAGAATTGGAATAAGGACTAACATGTGGCTACTTGTGTCAAGCATTTGAACGTACTAAACATACACTGAGAAAAAATGTAATCGGTAAGCCTAGTACCTAAGTGAAGCCGTGCACGGACTTCTCTCCTCACTTGTCTTGAGACGTGGTGAAAGTCGCCTAGAGGGGGGTGAATAGGCGAAACCTGAAATTTATAAACTTAAATACACACTAAGGTCGGGGTTAGCGTTATAATTAAATCTAAGGCTAAAGATTGTTTCTCTTGCCACGAGTTGCTCAAATAATGTGGATGACGTTTGGGAGCAAACTCAAATCATTATTGGCAAGGAAACTTTAGAGAGAGGAAAGAGGGCAAACAAATCAAATGGAAATCAACACAAGTGGACACGGTGATTTGTTTTACTGAGGTTCGGTTCCAAAGAACCTAATCCCCGTTGAGGAGGCCACAAAGGTCGGGTCTATTTCAACCCTTTCTCTCTCTCTCAAACGGTCACTTAGACCGAGTGAGCCTTCTCCTTAATCAAACGGGTCACTAAGACCCCGCAAGGACCACCACACACTTAGGTGTCTCTTGCAAGCTTTACAATCACTTAGAAAAAGAATGAGGAAGGAGAGAAGGCAATCCAAGCAACAAGAGCGCAAATGAACACAAGAACTCTCTCACTCAAGTCGCTAAGCATTGGAGTTGATTTTGGGACTTGGAAAGGATTTTGATCTATTGAATGTGTCTTGGAGTATAGTCTTTTGCTCTTGTATTGAATGTTGAATTCAGAATACTTGGATGGATTTGAATGAGGTGGTTGGGGGTATTTATAGCCCCCAACCATTTCCTAGCCGTTGGCTGACTTTGCTGTCGATGGGTGCACTGGACAGTCCGGTGGTGCACTGAGCAGTCACTGTTCACTGTCTGGTGCGCGCCACATCAGCGCGCTCGTTAGGGTTTGGAGTTGTTGACTGTTGGAGCCCTTTGTCTTTTTGCTACACCGGACAGTCTGGTGCCCTCTGACTCCTGCCCTCTGGCTTCTGCGCGCACTGTTTGACACTGTACACTTTTGTAGTCGGTCGTTGGCGCGCATGTAGCTGTTGCTCCGCTGGCTCACCGGACAGTTCGGTGCACACTGGACAGTCCGGTGAATTATAGCAGAGCGTGCCCATTGAATTCCTGAGAGTGGCTGGTTTGTTACGCGTGGGCTGGTGCACCGGACACTGTCCGGTGCGCCAAAGGCAGCACACTTTAAGTCCTTTTGCTCCAATTTTGATTATCTCCCCAATTGAATTTCTTTCTTGGTTTATGTTGAACCTTATACACCTGAGATAAATGACATCTAGACAAACTAGTTAGTCCACGTGGTTTGTGTTGGACGTCAACCACCAAAATCTATTTTAGGAAATGATTAGGTCCATTTCCCTTTCACGTGGTCTCCCATGATAGTTATGGTGGGTACAAGTGTAGTCATTGCACGGTGGTAGCCGGGGTCGATGGGGCATTGCATGCAAAGGCGGTGGGCCCTTGCCATGAACGGGGGATCGATGATGACGATTGACGTGTGTGGGGATGGAGTGCCCCTACATGTCCTGTGTTTAGGTTTACCTTGCGAGGTTAAAACTCGATTTGAATAATCTACTTCTCATATCTAAAGAGATTGTTTGACCCATTATACTACATTGAGTAAGAAGTGGAAGAGTTTTCATGAGATAAAGTGTTGATTGCATTAAATGCTTGTTACCATGTATCCTTAGAAGGAGACAACCCTAGTTTAAGGAATATCATAGAACTTGAAAACGCGAAAACTTGATTTAGACTCAGCTAGTGCTTTTGGCAAACTAAACCATTCAACCAAACAACATCATGGTCTAGAGGTAGAGGAGTAGACTCCTCGCACCAGGTAAGTGTAGATGAGTTAGTGTACTTAACATTGCTTATGACATAATTTTACAAGTCTCTTGCAACAAATGGTTGAGGTGTGACTTGGCCTTCCACCCTGCCACCGGACTGGACGGTCGAGTGGGATGCTGCCTCTACAGGAGAGGACCAGGAGGAGTAGTGGGTCGGGCTTCCCCTACTCCCCAGTTATCATCGTTAGTTGATATCCGCTGCACTAAAAACAATGTTTCTTACTATTGAACTCTAATTCATGTAATAACTCAAGTACTTTATTAATATGTGGTTTCTTACTAAAAACAAGTGTTTTTCTGGATGGGATTGGGTGTGGAGTTCGGGGTCATGTGGTGCGTCCGACGGAGCTAGAGTGCAAAGTTGATGTTTGGACTATGGGTTAGATTTGAAAGAAGTATTTTTTTCAAAAGAGACGACAATGAAAATTAGAAAAATTGGTGCTTTAAAGTAGAAAAATTAGAGAATAGAAGATATGTATGTTATGTTTTAGATATTTTTTTTGACCGTCTTTGTTCTCTTTAAAAGTGTGTCCACTCTTTTGATTTTCTTCATTATCTATACCACTATATAATCTACTAGTTTTAACTTTACACCCATCCAAGATCCAACCAAATTACCCTAAACTCAGAACCTCCACTAAATTTACTAAACAGATTGCACCAAAACTTAACACACTATTAAAACAACAGTCCAGATCGCTATATAACCCCTCTCTCTTACTTAAATCCAATAATGCTTAATTTGGATACCGATATTGGAGGGCATGGAATTGAATTGAGTTCAATAACAAATCAACCATATTATTCAAAATGAGATGTAATTTCAATTTTATTTTTTCAATGTCACTGATTTGGAGTTTAAAATTGTGCATCTAATTCTACACAATTCAAAGGAGCGACACTTTGTATTGGGAGAGTAAGTTTTTAGTTATAGTCCAATTCCAGAGAATTAGGGGCCTGTTTGGTTCGTGGCTAACTGCGCCACACTTTGCCTAAGGTTAGTCGTTCGAATTAAAGAACTAACTTTAGACAAAAAAGTTAGGCAAAATGTGGCAAGTTAGGTAGCGAACCAAACATACCGGTCTCTCGTTCCAAATCTCAATTTTCACGTGCAACAAAACAATAAAATCTAGAAAAAACTTATTCTAATTTCTAATTCCGTGCTACAATATCTACACCCAAACGGGATATAAGTAATATTATTTGTATCATCCCTCACCTCTCACGCCTCATGAGTCATGACCTCGACGCTCTCCAGCCCTCTCCCCAAGTCCCTATCGCACCTTTCTTTTTCGTTACATCGTAGTCGTCGATCTTTCCCTATTTTCTTTAGTATTGTAGTGTTAGCGAATTCGTTTCCGTTCTATAGAATCGTCCCATACTCCCATCATGACCCAAGTCAGGCGCGTATAGCAGCGTCCTCCGGCGGGAAACGGTAAATAAAAAGAGATGGGATTTGAGGGCCCCAAAACTTCCCTCCCCAAATTCCCCCAAACCCCATCACCATTGTCACCATTGCTCGCCGAACCCTAGAGAGGGCGCGGGGGCGGATACCTTAGCTAGCCATGGTCATCGCCGTTGAGGGCAACGGCTTCGTCCACGACGACGAGGAGGACGACGGAGACCGCCCCATCCGCTACCTTCCCCTCGGCCATATCTACTCCTCTTCCACCCCCGCTCCAGCACCGCGCCCGCCGGCCCAGAAGAAGCCCCGCTTCGACGACGGCAGACCCCCCATGAAAGTATATTACCGCCGCCGTCGCAAGAAGCTGCGGGTCGATGAATCGCTGTCGCCGCCCTCGCCAACGACGGCCCCACTCGCGCCGCCCGAGAGGGACGAGAAGGCTGGGCCCTCGCGCCGGAAAGACTCCCTCAAGCACGAGCTGCTCAGCCTGGGCCCCGCCTCACCTGCATTGGATGGGGAGGAGCCGGAACGGCGTCTAGGACGAACGAGGCGCTGCGGAGGGGCTGAAAAGACGGTTTGCTTCTCAGAACCTGAGAGGCGGCGGCAGCCGGCCAGGTCCAAGGGGTCGGTCGGGAGGAGATGGGTTGAGTGAGTTGGATACGCGCATGCATTTTGCTTGATGGCTTCAGCTGAAATAAATCCGCTTTTAATTAAAAATCGAGCAGTATTGATGCTGGTTCTGGCACAGGTTGGATATTCAGACTGCGGATCCTAATGCCTTTGTCGGATTGGTGTGCAAGGTGTGAAATCTTGACAATTTTGTCTTCTCTTGGAAATGCTGGGATATTGTGATTGGAGTTTTGAATTGTCAGTGTAGGTTTTCTGGCCGCTGGATGATGATTGGTACAAGGGCTCCATCGCATGGTACAATGAGGCAACCAAGAAGCATTCAGTATGTTCTCTGTTCTTGGCGGTGTAAATGCTTTTGCTTCGTGCATGTTAAAATTATTATATTAGTTGCAAGGACCCTCAAATGTTTGCTGAGTTAATTGGATGAGAGGCTTGCTTATGTTTGTATTCCTTCTGTATGTTCATAAACATTCTTTATTTTTATGGTATCAGATGCTAGATACAGCTGATATTTAATTGTTTGCCACTCAATTTGGCATCAATTGTCTGAGTTAGAAAATGTGCTATCCTAGATATCAATAACTGTGTCTACATTACTGCAGGTAAAGTATGATGATGGTGAAGCAGAGGACCTTAGCCTTGCAGATGAAAGGATAAAGTTTTTCATCTCCTCTGAAGAGATGAAGTCTCTGAATCTGAAACTTGGAATTTCCAATCAGGATAAGAAGGGGCATGATGAGTTGCTTGCACTTGCTGTTAGCTTTCATGACTATCAGGGTCTCGACCCAGGTGACCTTGTGTGGGCAAAAATTACAGGTAGTCTGGACACTTGAGTTCTCTATCGCTGAACACTGGTGTTATCATCTAATTAACTTGAATTCAATGGTGATGCTTTTTAGTTTGTCTTAGGTATCATTCCGTCAAAACTTCAATTCTATTCAAATATACCAGGATACAGTTGTGTGGTGCTTCACATATCTGGTGTTGGGTGATTTTTAATTATATTCCCAACACAGTTGTCTTTTGAGCTCCATGACATGTGCATTGTGCTAGATGATTTCACTGAGTCTTTCATAGAAAATGTTTTCAATTAGAGTATTCTGTATGGCCTTCATAGCTTTGCCTTTTAGGGTATTTTTTGATTGCCTGAAATGTTATTGTCTTGGTCACTTTCTACTTTAAATTGGAGTTTTATTCTCGACTTACCTCATAGTTTCCCTTCCTTTTGAATTATGGACTCATGTGTACGCACTTGCCTTTCTCAAGGGCTTACATTCATGATCTTTGATCTATTGATTTAATTTGTTTCATCTGTGGCAATTTCCATTTTTTATTGGTTAGTGGTGTGCTGGCTTTCTCAGTCACCCAAAATTATTTGGTCTTCTCAAATGTGGCCTGGTGTGCTTGAACAGGTCATGCAATGTGGCCGGCGGTTGTGGTGGATGAGTCAAATGTACCTGCTACTCGAGCTTTGAAGTCAATTCGGTTGGACCAATCAATATTGGTCCAATTCTTTGGCACTCACGATTTTGCAAGGTTGGTCCTTTATAATCAATTCTGACATCATTTAACTTCTTTTTCTTGGAACTACCCATTGTGAATTATCCTCAGGATTAAATTGAAGCAAGCTGTGCCGTTTCTGAATGGTCTTGTTTCTTCTTTGCATCTCAAATGCAAGCAAGCAAGTTTCAGTCGGAGCTTAGAAGAAGCAAAAGAGTATGTATCCCTAATCGACTTACAAAAGGAAATCATCTTTCAAGTTTTCTTGGGAGCAGAGCACATAGATGGATCTCGATGTTGTTCTTTTATCCTGTCTGATACTTTTTTGTTGTGGCCATTTAACTTTTTTGTTCTGTAGATTTCTCCACACACAGCAGCTTCCTGAAATTATGTTGCAGCTTCGGAAATCTGTTCAACATGATGTCTCTGATGTTAATTCCTATGAGGGCAAGGTAGACTCTTGCAGTAATTTATCAGAAGCTCTAGCATTGCAAAATGGAGAGGATGCTGAGATGACTCAAATAGAACTAGGGAACCTTCGTGTGAGCAATTTAGGTATGTGTTCAAACATAGAATGTAGTACCTTTTCTATTTCTGTTCCTGCATACATTGTGATTGTTTTTTTAAAACATAGGGCATTAGGGCCTGCTTGGTTGGTTACCAAAATTCGCGATGTCAAAGATTTGGCAAGAAAAAGTTGTCAAAACTAAGGCAAAAATATTTGACATAGATTTGGTATGGCAATTAGAGTTGATGGCTAATAGCAAACCAAATGGCTGCCAAAATCTTGGTTCGCCTAAGTTTTGGCAATCAAATTTTGGCCATCAATCAATCAGGCCCATGGTGTCCATTGAAATTCCACTTTCAAATAGTTTTGTTTATGACATCGTCAATATAGCAGATGGAAATGGTAATAGCCGAGTTATTTATGTAATTATGTACCTCATATTGAAAATTGATGTAAAAAAGTCATAGAGCATGTTATCCAATCCCATTCTGTTTGATTTGTTATATGATGCAAAATTTAAATTTGTCCGCAATTGTGACACCCTCATCAGTTCCTTGATTCCATAGATCAATTAGTGTTTGCATCTCCAGCCATTGTGAATCTTGGTTATTCATATTATATCCTGTCATGCTAAATTTAATATCAATTTTGTTCAAATGTGTTTAATGGCCAGTAAGGTCGAAATATTTTATTTTCTGAGAACAAGAAAAATATGGTTCTCCATAGTGGATACTGCATACCAAACATATTTATGGGATACTGGATATGCTATATATCCGTTCTGTTGAGACTTGGACCACCAGGAGTGACTAAATGTTGCCCAAGTGTCCTAGCACATGCAAAGATATATCTGCGTATAAACATTGAGTAGGCATCACTGGAACCCTTTTAGTTAATTTTTACTGGCACCTACCTCATGGTTATTAAAGCGGTAAAACGTTAAAACGTTATGAACCAACTTTTCAACGTTTAAACGTTTAAGCGAACGTTGAAACGTCTTTTCAGACTTGACCAAGAATTTCAAATATAGAATAAGTTCATACATAAGTTGAGTTCACAAACCAAATAGCATTAGCATAAAAAGAAACAGATCAAGTTCAACAACACAAGTTCAACCACACTTTAGCTATTTGTTGCCATTGAAATTGAAATTCACTGCCACACTTTAGCTAAATGCCCCCAAAATCAGTAGAATGGCAGACAATACCTAGCTTGTGGCTTCCTGCAACACACACAGTAGAATTGTATTATACATTTATACTGTTGCAGCCACACTGGGCAGCGGCAGCTGGAGCACTGCGAATTGGCTGGTGGCTGCTTCACTGCGCACTGGCTGGTTGCTGGCGGCTAGCTGGAGCACTACGCACTGGCTGGTGGCTGGCGGCTGGAGCACTGCGCACTGGCTGGGGGCAAGGGCAACAGCTGGAGCATTGCTGCACTGGGCGGTGGCGCCTGGACCTGAAGCAATGGCACCATGGCGCCTGTAGGTGGAGGGAAGAGGGAGGACCGGAGGAGGGAGGAGGGGGACCGGCAGCTTACCTGCAGAGCGGCGGTGGAGGACGGCCGGCGTCTGGCGTCCCGCGTCTGGCTCTGGCGGCTGGCTGGCGGCTGGGCGTGATCCTTACAGGCAAGGCAGCTGGGCTGGCGTCTGAGTTGGTGGCTGGTTGGTTAAAGGTCCATTAAGACCCACAAACACTTAGAACGTCCGCAGAACGGTTAAAACGTCCAAAACGCGCGTTCCGACGTTTAAACGTCGCTTAAACGTCCAAAACGGACGTTCTACGCGATTTTTTTAAAACGTACGGACGTTTTAACTCCTAATCACGTTTTGGCGCTTAAACGACGCTTAATCGTCGTTTAAACGACGCTTTAATAACCATGACCTACCTTCTATACAGTTCCTATTGCTGACACAGGTTGGTTGAGGAATATACTTGTAGAGTTGTAGGTGATAGTATATATTTAAATGTCTTTTGCTCTTCCTTACCTTTTAGTTCTTTTTGGAACATTTTATTGTCACTTCACTCTGGCTATTCACTTTGCAGTCCACTCTTACCTTGCATGAGCTTTACTTATGTAACAAAAGCACTTGAGTGAATAATTTTGTTTGCTTACCATAACTTGAACTTAGTGATAGGTTATAATGTTGTGCGATATTTAACCTTTTCATGTTAACATTTTTATCCCAATTTATTAATTTACTGTCTAATCCTTCCTTTTGCTGTATGACCAACTTCTGTTTTGAGAGCTTTTTCCAGGTAGGATAGTATCTGACTCTGACCATTTCCATAACAAAAAGGATATATGGCCTGAAGGATATACTGCTTTCAGAAAGTACATGTCAATAGAAGGTAATCATCTTTCAAACTTGTCTAAAACCGTCTGCAGCATTTATTAACCCATTTTGAAACTTTTATACTCATCAGATTATGCATTTTTTTATTTATATATCAAAATGTTATTGCAGACCCACATGCAGTAACATTGTACAAAATGGAAGTACTTAGGAACTCTGATACAAAAGCACGCCCGTTGTTTAGGGTGATCTCAGAAGACGGGGTGCAGGTAATTAAATGAATAACCTTGTCTTGTAGATGCTGTTCTTGTTAGTAAAACTATGGAGATAGTTTTGAAAAAGAACTAGAGTGTCATGTGTTGCATAGACATGTACCGAACATGAAATGTCCTGTAACCCAAAGTATTGGCATAATTGAGGACTGGGAGTTTACCCGTATAGCAAACTAATTGGTTTGTTTTTCACTAGCTAAAGTTTTTTGGGTATTAGAGATGTTTATGAATAATAGGCTGATGATAATCTATATATACTATTGTTTTACAATTGCAGATACATCTATATAAATCTAGTGTCTTTATTCCTAAGATATTGTTCGAGAAAAAAGTATGCATAAGATATTGTAGTATTGCTGTTGTGACTAATGTATTTTAAGCTCCATTGTTTAGCTGCTCCTTCATGTCTCTATATTAGTTCCGTTATCATGGTGGCATCAATGCCATTTAACTTGCATATTCTTTTAGGAATGTGCATAAACACTTTGATGAGCTGATCTGATTCTAATTTTTATGTAGAGAGTGCCATATAGAAACTTTTTCTGATGCTGTTTTCATTTTCAATAATGGTATGTCAAATTGGATGATTAAAGTTGTTCTTGATATTTAGGCTCTGGATTGCCTATTAAATCGTATCTATAAATACTAACATATTGGGTACAGTTAAGGCACTTCACTTGAATGTCTGTTTCTCATGATATTGCTTAAGAAAATAGCTTAGTTTTATTTTTTATAAATATAAATAGCAAGTTAAACCTTGACTAAGATCTATATTTTATGTTTTACTCCATTTAGTACGTCTGTTTTTAGTTATCAGTTTAGATGAAAAAGTAGAAAAATGTATAAAATCATTTTGGTACATGGGGTTGAAAAATGGTTATGAATTCAACTTGAGAGTGTCTTAACCATTTTCTAACTGCATTACAAACGCCAAGTTAAACTTTAGTCAAACACCTTATTTAACATATTTCTATTTCTCTGGTGGAAGTCTATTTCTGCCATTGACACTTATGTTTTTTATAAATAATTACATTGTCATTTTTATGGAAAGACCGGATTTTGATGATTATGACCAAAATTATTTTGTATGCCGTGGATATAACAGCTTTGCGACAAACTTTGTAGTTCCAAATATGTACATTTCCCTAATGTCGAGCCTATATGATGTTTAGATTGATGGATCTACCCCAAATGCGTGCTGGAAAGAGATATACCGAAGAATAAAGGAAAAACTGTGCACTGAATTGGAAAGAAACGTATGCCAAAGTTCTGGTTCCTACATGTTTGGCTTTTCAAATCCGCAGATAAGACAGCTTATTCAGGTATGAAACAAAATATCTGGAAGATATTTTCTTTTATATCAGTTTAAATTTTATTGAGGATTGCATTGGGTTTGGGCCAGACAATTATTTGTCTTTGGTTGATCCATGTATTTGTTTTGTACCCTTGGCTTACTTTTTATAGCCATCCCTATATCTAGAAGTTAAGAAGTTTTTTTCATCAGTTTTCCGAACCATTATATAGCCCCAGCTATATTACTTTCAATTTATTTCTTGTCTTATACTCCCTTCGTTCTTTTTTATTTGTCGCGGTTAGTTCAAAATGAACTAGCGGGCGATAAATATTTATCTGTTTGAAGGATCGAGGTAGAATTTCAGATTTGGAATAGAAGTAGTTGTAAATTTTGGGGATAGAACTTGTTCCTTCTTAAATCTCATCGTTATCTTTTTCTTTTCTTTGCATTTTAGTCCCTAACTATATTCATATTTTTTACAACACACACAACACCCCCTCAAGACGGTGCAAAAATATCATAGAGACCCATCTTGCTACAAAATGTAAAAAAATACCTTTTTAGGCAATCCTTTAGTCGAGACATCAACAAACTAGATGATTCTGATTGTACATAGTGCAAGCAAATTATTCCTCTATCCAGCTTCTCCTTAACAAAGTGACGATCAATCTCAATATGCTTGGGTCTCGCATTGTCATCCCCTTGCTCCTCATATCTTTGCTGCTTGCGTGTCTGGCTTTCTCCACATGATGGCCGCGGACAAAGAGATGAGAGAGAAACTGAGCTCAAAGCCACGTCTTCCTCGCTGCCCCTTGTTTATTTTGTCTTTCATTTTTCTACAAAGGAGAAAGGACATACTGTTTTTGTTTGCCTTGGGTAGTCATTTATGCCTTTTGAACACATCATTTTGGTCTCTACCTCTAGATCTTGCTCCCAGAGAAAAAACAATCTAGTTTAATCTTCCTAGGCAGGCCTAGCGCCTAGTGTTTTTTACAACTTTGTTTGTGATATTGCTAATATACAATGAGTTTGTTCATCAACTCAACTCTTTTTGATCCTTGGGAAAGAATATGGCATTCTTGGGCTCCTTCGAAGTGTAAATTCTTTTTGTGGCTGGTTGCTCTAGGGAGGTGTTGGACAACGGACCGGTTGCAAAAAAGAGGGTTACAACACCCTGAAAGATGCCCACTTTGTGATCAAGAACATGAAACCATTGATCATCTCCTCGTTGGATGTGTCTTTGCAAGGGAATTATGGTTCAAATTGTTTGGACAGATTAATCTACACAACCTTGCTCCGCAACCAGGTGAACATAATACCATTGAGTGGTGGCAAAAGGTGACTGATCAAGTGTAGGGCTTAGCAGCAAAGGGGCTGAATACCTTGATTATTCTTGGTTCCTGGACAATCTGGAACCATAGAAATGGGTGTGTTTTTGATAGACTTTCCCCTAGCTTAGAGCTGGCATTTAGAAGTGTCGGGGGCAATAATTAGGGACACCCGAATTATCCCCCTAACAAACGCACCTAGAGAAATAGGGACTAAAACTCCCGAGGGGTGACAGCCGAGCCACCTATAAAAAACTGAGACATCCCCTTCTCGAGTCTCCCACCTCGAGCAGGGCTCCGCCTCGCCCGAGGTCGACGCCGTTCACTCCGCCTCGCTCGAGGTCGACGCCGTTCACTCCGCCTCGCCCGAGGTCGCCGCAGCCCAGTCTGTCTCGCCCGAGCCAGCCTCAGGCAGATAGGACAAGGGCGCACGAAAACAGGTAGGGGACAAGCGCATTTAATACGTGTGCCAACCCGCGCTTTGGCAGCGGAGCACTGTGACGGACGGGACAACGATCACGTCCGGCACAGCGGCATGATTACGCCTACAGAAACAGTGCACGCACGTCGCCTGA
This sequence comes from Zea luxurians, assembly GCA_029449295.1. Lineage (NCBI taxonomy): Eukaryota > Viridiplantae > Streptophyta > Magnoliopsida > Poales > Poaceae > Zea > Zea luxurians. The sequence continues at coordinate 102,992,729 of JAOPSE010000001.1, read as the reverse complement.
CGCCCTTCGATGGGACGCCTAATACGACAAGCCGAGCGGACAGGCCTTCGGGCGCAACCTCTCCGCCTCGCCCGACCCCGAGTCCAGCCTTCGGGCAATTTCTCTGCCTTGTCCGACGTCAAGCTCAGCCCTCGAGCGAGTTCTCCACCTCGCTCGAGCTCGGCCTCGGCCACCTACTATGCCGCGAATCCCGTAGACAGCCACTCAGCCCGACTGTAGCACACGTCGAGGGATGGCTCGTCTAACGCCTAGGGAAGACTTCCGCATCAACCAAGCAAGGGCTCTGATCTCGATGAATGCAACAGAGAATCTCGATGTCATCACGCGCCAGGACAATAACGCACCCCTTAAGCAGCATTTGGCCTATACCTCGGCGTTGTTACAACCACTACGGTGTGGGCGAACTCTCCCTCGGTAGCTCGGGCGTACGGACGACCCCTCGGTCTCGGCCTCGGCTCTCTACGGGAAGTCAGCAGGCACGAATCAACTGCGCAGTTCGCCGTCACGTCAGACGTCAGGGCATCTCTCCTTCGAATACAAGACTCAACTTCACTGCGGATGCTCCCCTTGGTGTATAAATAGGGCAGTGGTCCCTCCATGGATGGGGGATCAAGATCCAGGCATCAACACACGTAGACGAACGCTCACTCCTCCACTCGGTCTTAGATATTGACACTTGCCTGAATCATCTCTAGGGACTTGGGGATTTCCCCTCTCCCGCTGTGCTTGTAAACCCCTACTACTCGCACCACGGTGCGAGTAATATAAGCCTCATCCTCTCTGCTGGAAGTAGGGCCTTGAGTAGCCCGAACCAGGATAATCGCTTGTGTCTCCTCGCAAATCATCTAGAGTCGGTCACGCGACACATTTACTGGTTGGTTAAGGACCCACGGTCCAAACATCGACAGTTGGCGCGCCAGGTAGGGTCTAGTCGCGTGAAACACTCTCAGTTCTTGCCAGAACTCTAGATGGCAGGTTTCCACCACCCGCTCAGGCTTGGGGCGATGATTAGGTTTGAGTCTTGAGTTCATGTCTCTCGGCATCGAGTACGACATGGTACTCCTCCCACCTATCCCCTCTTAAGCATCCAAGCTCCCGTCGCTGCCCTTCTCGTCGCAGGAGGCAGAGACAGAGCGACCGCGATCGTACCACATAGGGCACTCCATGCACTGGAGGTACCGCCAGGATGGATGACGACATTGAGTCCCTCTCAAGGGACTTGGCCAGCGTCAACATCTCACCCGGAGCGCCGCCAGCCGCAACTGCACAAACATTCCTGGCACCACCTCCTCCGATGCGGGAGACACCAGTCACCCACGACGCTGAGCGAGCGGTGTCAGCTACACCACCGGCCCTCCCACCCGTGGGTCGGGAGGAGCCGGATGCTCCCTGGAGAGACATGGAGTGGGACGGTGGAGAACCGTCCGTGTTCAACCCCATCCCCTTCTAGCCAAGCTTCGACACCAGCTCCGTCACCTGGATGTACGCCGGGCTTCCGTTCCCCTTAGGGAGCCTAGACTTATCCGGGCTAAGGGATCTCGAGTCCATGCTGCAGTTTCTGTATGCTTGTGACGAAATGCTCTCCGAAAGCTTGGAGGGTTACAACTCCGGTGGTGAGGGCTACGATCCGACTCGGGAATGCTTCCACGTCGACCCGGAAATCCCCGAGGAAGATCACCTCGGCATGCCGCAGGAAGGTGACCAGCCTCCACCACATAACCCAGACGGGGCCCAGACTCCTCCAGGGAGCCATGAGGCTCACCTCGAGCAACTCCGGGAGTTGCACAACATGCTCAGAGAAGAGCGGCAACGCCTGTAGCTGCTGCAACAAGCTTTGGAGGGAGAGGCTGCGGGCAAAGCCCTCGATGGGGACGCGCAGGCGAAGGTGCGCGACGTCCTACGTCGCATCGAGGAAGACGCCGACGCTGCCGAGCCCCACATCCTCAACCAAGCGAGCCAAAGCCTCGCAGCGGCTGCGCTCTTGCTCCGCACCATGCCGGAGCCCTCTACCACCGAGGGACGCCACATCCACGGCAAACTTCGAGGGCTTCTAGAATGCGCCGCGGTCCAGCAGACCGAGAGCTCGGCCTCTCGGCTTCGAGCCATCAGCCCGGGCCCTCTCTCTTCGAGAGGGAAGCCTTGGTGCATCCCGTGCATACTAGGCAAAGGGCACCCACTGTGCATGGCCGTCTCCGAGATAACCGCCAACCCAGACAGTCCATGACCGTCTTGGTGGACGCACCCGACAGCGCGAAACATTCGGCTACCGCCCTCGGCGGGGCGGATGCTACGACAGTAGGGAGGACCGAAGTCCTTCCCCCGAGCCACCGGGCCCTCAAGTTTCCAGCAAGGCCATTCGTAGGGCACCATTCCCGCCTCGGTTCCGAGCCTCGACTACAATCACCAAGTATTCGGGGGAGACGAAGCCGGAGCTCTGGCTTGCTGATTATCAGCTCGCTTGCCAGCTCGGGGGGACGAACGATGACAACCTCATCATTCGGAACCTCCACCTCTTTCTCTCCGACTCTGCCCGGGCCTGGCTCGAGCACCTTTTGCCGGCGCAGATCCACGACTGGGAAGACCTGGTCCGTGTCTTCGGAGGGAACTTCCAGGGCACGTACATTCGCCTAGGAAACTCCTGGGACCTCTGAAGCTGCTGACAGAAGCCTGATGAAAGCCTCCACGATTACATTCACATGTTTTTGAAACAACGCACTGAGCTCCCCAACGTCACCGACTTTGATGTCATTGGGGCATTCCTCGCCGGGACCTCCTGTCGGGACTTGGTCAGCAAGTTGGGTCGCAAGACCCCGACCAAGGCTAATGAGCTGATGGACATCATCACGAAGTTCGCTTCGGGGCAGGAGGTGGTCGAGGGCCTTTTCCACAAGGACAAGGGGGACGGGAAGCGAAAGGAGGGCACCCCCGAGGCGTCCACCCAACGCAACCAGAAGAAGGGCAAAAAGAAGACGACGCAGCAGGACCCGCCTGAGGCCCTCGCCGCCGAGCTCGTCGCCGCCGCGGAGAAGCGTAACCCTCGCCCCCCCAAGCGGGGCCAGGTGTCTTCGACAAGATGCTGAAGGAGTCGTGCCCTTATCATAAGGGCCTGGTCAAACACACCCTCGGCGAGTGCGACATGCTTTGGCGCTTCTACAACAAGCCCGGCCCCTCGGCGGAAGGGGGAAACAAGAAGGCCCTGACGGCGAAAACGACAACGACAAGGGCGACGGCTTCCCCGATGTGCATAATTGTTACACGATCTTCGAGGGAGACACCGTCAACATGTCCTCAAGGCAGCGCAAGCAGGAACATCGGGAAGTCTTCTCTGTCGAGGCGGCGACCCCGGTCTACCTAGACTGGTCGAACCGCGCCATCACCTTCGACCGGGATGACCACTTGGACCACGTCCCGAACCTTGGGAAGTATCCACTCGTTGTCGACCCCATCATCGGCAACACGCGCCTCACAAAGGTGCTCATGGATGGAGGCAGTAGCCTCAATATCATCTATGCAGACACTCTAGATCTCCTAGGGGTCGGGCGGTCTCAGATCCGACCTGGGGCCACGCCATTTCATGGGATCACCCCTGGCACGAGGGTGCATCCCCTCGGGCAAATTGACCTGTCTGCTTCGGGACACCCACCAATTTCCGAAAGGAGACCCTCACGTTCGAGGTGGTAGGGTTTCGAGGTACGTACCACACTGTGCTCGGGTGGCCATGTTACGCCAAGTTCATGGTCGTCCCAAACTACACGTACTTGAAGCTGAAAATGCATGGGCTCGCGGGCATCATCACCATCGGCCCCACTTACCGTCATGCCTATGAGTGCGATGTCGAATGCGTTGAATACGTCGAGGCGCTCGTCAACTCTGAGGCCCTCATCGCCGATCTGGAAAACCTCGCTGGAGAGGTGCCCGACGCTAAGAAGCACGCCAGCAACTTCGAGCCGGCCGAAGCCATGAAGATTGTCCCCCTCGACCCTAGCGGCTCTGGGGAGAAGGCGCTGCAGATCGGCTCTCAGCTTGAGCCCAAATAGGAAGCAATGCTCGTCGACTTTCTCCGTGCGAACGCCGAAGTATTTGCGTGGAGTCCCTCGAACATGCCAGGCATAACGAGGGAAGTCGCTGAGCACTCCTTGGACACCCAAGCCAACTCCAGATCGGTGAGGCAACACCTGTGCCGATTCGATGAAGAAAAACACAAGGTCATCGGGGAGGAGGTCCACAAGCTATTGGCGGCCGGGTTCATTAAGGAAGTATTCCATCCAGAATAGTTAGCAAACCCTGTATTAGTTAAGAAAAAAGGGGGGAAATGGAGGATGTGTGTAGACTACACTGGTTTAAATAAGGCATGTCTGAAAGTTCCTTACCCTCTTCCTCGAATAGATCAAATTGTAGGCTCTACTGCAGGGTGCGAAACACTTTCCTTCCTTGATGCGTATTCGTGTTACCACCAAATTTGGATGAAAGAGTCCGACTAGCTCGCGGCTTCTTTCATCACCCCGCAAGGCATGTATTGTTACACAACCATGCCCTTCGGGCTGCGCAACGCATGAGGCACATATCAACGTTGCATGAACCACGTGTTTGGCAACCACATAGGCTCAACAGTTGAGGCCTATGTCGATGATATAGTGGTTAAAACCAAGAAGGCCGACAACCTTGTCACCGACCTGGAAACTGCATTTGCTTGTCTCCAAGCCAAGAACGTTTGACTCAACCTTGAGAAGTGTGTCTTCGGCGTCCCTCGAGGCATGCTCTTCGGGTTCATAGTCTCGGAGTGAGGAATCGAGGCCAGATCGTAGAAGGTCTCGACCATCACCAACATGGGGCCCATCAAAGACGTCAAAGGAGTTCAACGGGTCATGGGATGCCTCGCGGCCCTGAGCCGCTTCATCTCACGACTCGGCGAGAAGGGCCTGCCCCTGTATCGTCTCTTGAGGAAGACCGAGCGCTTCGCCTGGACGCCCGAGGCCGAAGAAGCCCTCGAGAACCTCAAGAAGCTTCTCTCCAACGCTCCTATCCTGGTACCCCCTGCCGAAGGGGAGCCCCTTTTACTCTACGTAGCCGCAACCACCCAAGTGGTAAGCGTCGCTATCGTGGTAGAGAGAAAGGAGGAGGGACATGCCTTGCTGGTCCAAAAGCTTGTTTACTTTGTCAGCGAGGTATTGTCCGAAACGAAGGTACACTACCCACAAGTCCAGAAGCTGCTGTACGCGATAGTCCTAATTCGAGAAAACTGTACCATTATTTTGAGTCCCATCCCGTAACGGTGGTGTCGTCCTTCCCTCTAGGGGAGATCGTCCAGAGTAGGGAAGCCTCGGGCAGGGTAGCCAAGTGGGCCGTCAAACTCATGGGAGAAACTCTCTCCTTCGCCCCCAAGAAGGCCATCAAATCCTAGGCCCTGACTTTCTGACCGAATGGACCGATACCCAATTACCAATGGCTCCGATCCAGGCCGAGTTATGAACCATGTATTTTGACGGGTCGCTAATGAAAACCGGGGCGGGCGTTGGATTACTTTTTATCTCACCCCTCGGCGTACATCTGCGATACGTCATACGTCTCCACTTCGCTGCATCCAACAACGTTGCCGAGTATGAAGCCCTGTTCAATGGTTTGCGCATCGCCATCAAGCTAGGGGTCAGGCGCCTTGACGTCCAAGGGGATTCCTAGCTCGTCATTGACCAGGTCATGAAAAACTCGAGCTGCCATGACGCGAGGATGGAGGTTTATTGTGAGGAAGTTCGGCGCCTCAAAGATAAATTCTTCGGCTTGGAGCTCAACCATGTTGCACGAAGGTACAACGAGGTGGCAGATGAACTGGCAAAGATCGCCTCGGGAGGGACCATAGTCCCCCCGAACGTCTGAGAGCACCTAGAGGGGGGGGGGGGTGAATAGGTGATCCTGTGAAACTTTAAAACATAAGCCACAAAAACTTGTTAAGTGTTAGCACAATTAATGCCAAGTGGCTAGAGAGGAGTCTCAACAAAACACAATACCACAAGAGATCAAACACAGAGATGACACAGTGGTTTATCCCGTGGTTCGGCCAAGACCAACGCTTGCCTACTCCACGTTGTGGCGTCCCAACGGACGAGGGTTGCAATCAACCCCTCTCAAGCGGTCCAAAGACCAACTTGAATACCACGGTGTTTTGTTTTGCCTTTCAATATCCCGTTTGCAAGGAATCTCCACAAATTGGAGTCTCTTGCCCTTACACGTATATGATCACAAAGAAGCACAGAGTAAGGGAGGGAAGCAACACACACAAATCCCCAGCGAAATGCGCACACACACGGCCAAGAAACGAGCTCGAATGACTATCTCAAAGTTCTCACTAGAACGGAGCTCGAATCACTTAGAATCACAAACGAATGCGCAAAGAACGAGTGTGGATGATCAAGAATGCTCTAAGGTTGCTTGTGTGTCTCCTCCATGCGCCTAGGGGCCCCTTTTATAGCCCCAAGGCAGCTAGGAGCCGTTGAGAGCAAATCTGGAAGGCTATCCTTGCCTTCTGTCGTCGGGGGCACCGGACAGTCCGGTGCACACCGGACACTGTCCGGTGCCCGATTTCCTTCTTTAAACAGCACTGCCGACCGTTGCAGACCGGTGCAGATCTGAGAGCCGTTGGCGCACCGGACATGTCCGGTGCCTTCTTCTAGCCGTTGGCTCGGCCACGTGTCCCGCGCAGATTGCGCGACCGACCGTTGGCCCGGCCGACCGTTGGCTCACCGGACAGTCCGGTGCACACCGGACAGTCCGGTGAATTTTAGCCGTTCGCCGTCGGCGAATTCCCGAGAGCAGCCTGTTCGCGCCGAGTCAGCCTGGCGCACCGGATACTGTCTGGTGCACACCGGACAGTCCGGTGTGCCAGACCGAGCTGAGTCTTGGCTGTACACAGCCAAGTCTTTTTCTCCTCTTTTCTTTTTCTTTCTGTTTCTAAACACTTAGATAAGTATATTAGTATACAAAACCAATGTACTAAGACTTAGAAACATACCTTTACTTCATGATTTGCACCTTGTTCATCCATGGACATAAATTCACATTTAAGCACTTGTGTTGACACTTAATCACCAAAATACTTAGAAATGGCCCAAGGGCACATTTCTCTTTCAATCTCCCCCTTTTTGGTGATTTATGCCAACACAACATAAAGCAACTAGAACAAGTGCAAACTCACTTCAAATAAGAACTCAAATTATTTTGATTCATTTTTGACATATATGGATCACTCTATGCCACCACTTGGTTTGTTTTTGCAAATCAAACTCAAATCTCTATCTCTAAGTCAAACACTCATGTTGAAGCATAAAGAGAGTCATTCCAAAAGAGATTGATCAAAGATTTCAAAAACTCCCCCTTTTTCCCATAATCACTACTTCTCCCCACAAGAAGCCAACTTTTGATAAGAGAGACAACAAAAGGGTTTTGACAAACCAAAAACTCTATTCTACTATTGTCAAAATCTCTCAAGTGGTAGCTGATCCATTTATTGCTTTGGCCTTTATTTTCTCCCCCTTTGGCATCAAGCACCAAAACGGGATCAATCTTGGCCCTTTAACCCCATTGCCTCACCAAAATCTTCAATTTTGAGCAAATGGCAATAAGAGTTCATGAGATGAACTTGGAATAAGTTACCCTCTCATCGGAGTGCAGTGGAAGTCTTTCATGGTCCAAGTCCACCTTTTCCCTTTCAATTCTCCTTTGAGACTAAAACAAGCAAACTCAAGCATATGGTTAGTCTCAAAGGGTCAAGTTGTAACATATCTCTCCCTAAACATGTGTATCACTTTGCAACGGACTTGTGAGGTCCAGGGAGTGTTTGTACAACTTGAGCACCATAATAAGCAACAAAATGCAGAATGAACATGATCAAAGGCATAAACACATGTATGCTATATTTCAATCCAAGTTCCGCGAATCTAAGATATTGAGCTCACTACGCAACCTGCAAAAGGTCTTCTCATCTAAAGGCTTGGTAAAGATATCGGCTAGCTGGTTCTCGGTGCTAACATAAAACACTTCGAAATCTCCCTTTTGCTGGTGGTCTCTCAAAAAGTGATGCCGGATGTCTATGTGCTTTGTGCGGCTGTGCTCAACAGGATTTTCCGCTATTCGGATAGCACTCTCATTGTCACATAGGAGTGGGACTTTGCTCAGATTGTAGCCAAAGTCCCGGAGGGTTTGCCTCATCCAAAGTAGTTGCGCGCAACACTGTCCTGCAGCAACATACTCGGCCTCAGCGGTGGATAGGGCAACGGAGGTTTGTTTCTTAGAGTTCCATGACACCAGGGACCTTCCTAAGAATTGGCACGTCCCCGATGTACTCTTCCTATCGACCTTACATCCAGCATAGTCGGAATCTGAGTACCCAATCAAGTCAAAGTTAGACCCCTTTGGATACCAGATCCCGAAGCAAGGCGTAGCGACTAAATATCTAAGAATTCGCTTCACCGCCACCAAGTGACACTCCTTAGGATCGGATTGAAATCTAGCACACATGCATACGCTAAGCATAATATCCGGTCTACTAGCACATAAATAAAGCAAAGAACCTATCATGGACCGGTATGCTTTTTGATCAACGGACTTACCTCCTTTGTTGAGGTCGGTGTGTCCGTCGGTTCCCATCGGCGTCTTTGCGGGCTTGGCGTCCTTCATCCCAAACCTCTTTAGCAGATCTTGCGTGTACTTCGTTTGGGAGATGAAGGTGCCGTCCTTGAGTTGCTTCTCTTGGAACCCAAGGAAGTAGTTCAACTCGCCCATCATCGACATCTCGAATTTCTGCGTCATCACCCTGCTAAACTCTTCACAAGACTTTTGATTAGTAGAACCAAATATTATGTCATCGACATAAATTTGGCATACAAAAAGATCACCATCGCAAGTCTTAGTAAAAAGAGTTGGATCGGCTTTCCCAACCTTGAAAGCATTAGCAATTAAGAAATCTCTAAGGCATTCATACCATGCTCTTGGGGCTTGTTTAAGTCCATAGAGCGCCTTAGAGAGCTTACACACGTGGTCGGGGTACCGCTCATCCTCGAAGCCAGGGGGTTGCTCCACGTACACCTCCTCCTTGATTGGCCCGTTGAGGAAAGCGCTCTTCACATCCATTTGGTACAACTTGAAAGAATGGTGAGCGGCATATGCTAGCAAGATACGAATGGACTCTAGCCTAGCCACAGGAGCAAAAGTCTCCTCAAAGTCCAAACCTGCGACTTGGGCATACCCTTTTGCCACAAGTCGAGCCTTGTTCCTTGTCACTACTCCGTGCTCGTCTTGTTTGTTGCGGAACACCCACTTGGTTCCCACAACATTTTGCTTGGGACGAGGCACCAGCGTCCAAACTTCATTGCGCTTGAAGTTGTTAAGTTCCTCCTGCATGGCCAACACCCAATCCGGATCTAGCAAGGCCTCCTCTACCCTGAAAGGCTCAATAGAGGAGACAAAAGAGTAATGTTCACAAAAATTAACTAGTCGAGACCGAGTAGTTACTCCCTTGCTAATGTCACCCAGAATTTGGTCGACGGGATGATCCCTTTGAATCATCGCTCGAACTTGGGTTGGAGGTGCCGGTTGCGCTTCTTCCACATGATCATCTTGTGCTCCCCCTTGATCACACGCCTCCTTTTGATGAACCTGTTCATCGTCTTGAGTTGGGGGATGCACCGTTGTTGAGGAAGAAGGTTGATCTCGTTCATCTTGTTCCTGTGGCCGCACTTCTCCAATCGCCATGGTTCGTATAGCGGCCGTCGGAACATCTTCTTCATCTACATCATCACAATCAACAACTTGCTCTCTTGGAGAGCCATTAGTCTCATCAAATACAACGTCGCTAGAGACTTCAACCAAACCCGATGATTTGTTGAAGACCCTATACGCCTTTGTATTTGAATCATAACCTAATAAGAACCCTTCTACAGCTTTGGGAGCAAACTTAGAATTTCTACTCTTCTTCACTAGAATGTAGCATTTGCTCCCAAATACACGAAAGTACGATACATTGGGTTTGTTACCGGTTAGTAGCTCATACGAAGTCTTCTTGAGGAGTCGATGAAGGTAGACCCTGTTGATGGCGTGGCAAGCCGTGTTCACAGCTTCCGACCAAAAGCACTCGGGGGTCTTGAACTCTCCAAGCATCGTCCTCGCCATATCGATTAGCGTCCTGTTCTTCCTCTCTACCACACCATTTTGCTGTGGTGTGTAGGGAGCGGAGAACTCGTGCTTGATCCCTTCCTCCTCTAGAAACTCCTCCACTTGAAGGTTCTTGAACTCGGACCCGTTGTCGCTCCTTATCTTCTTCACCTTGAGCTCAAACTCATTTTGAGCTCTCCTGAGGAAGCGCTTGAGGGTCCCTTGGGTTTCAGACTTATCCTGCAAAAAGAACACCCAAGTGAAGCGGGAAAAGTCATCAACAATAACTAGACCATACTTACTTCCTCCTATGCTTAGATAGGCGACGGGTCCGAAGAGGTCCATATGCAGCAGCTCCAGAGGTCTTGACGTGGTCATCACATTTTTGCTGTGATGTGCTCCTCCCACTTGTTTACCTGCTTGACAAGCTGCACAAGGTCTATCTTTTTCGAAATAAACATTTGTTAGACCTATCACGTGTTCTCCCTTTAGAAGCTTGTGGAGGTTCTTCATCCCCACATGTGCTAAGCGGCGATGCCACAGCCAGCCCATGCAAGTCTTAGCCATTAAGCATGCATCTAGACCGGCCTCTTCTTTTGCAAAATCAACTAAGTAAAGCTTGCCGTCTAGTACACCCTTAAAAGCTAGTGAACCATCACATCTTCTAAAGACAGACACATCTACATTTGTAAATAAACAATTATATCCCATATTGCACAGTTGACTAACAGATAGCAAATTGTAACCAAGAGACTCAACTAAAAACACATTTGAGATTGAGTGCTCATTAGAAATTGCAATTTTACCTAACCCTTTTACCTTGCCTTGATTCCCATCACCGAATATAATTGAATCTTGGGAATCCTTATTTTTGACGTAGGAGGTGAACATCTTCTTCTCCCCCGTCATATGGTTTGTGCATCCGCTGTCGATAATCCAGCTTGAACCCCCGGATGCATAAACCTGCAAGGCAAATTTAGGCTTGGGTCTTAGGTACCCAACTCATGTTGGGTCCTGCAAGGTTAGCACAAATATCCTTAGGGACCCAAATGCAAGTTTTATCTCCCTTGCATCTTGCCCCTAACTTCCTAGCAATTACCTTCTTACCCTTTCTACAAATAGCAAAGGGAGCATTGCAAGCATAATAAATGGTAGAAGGTTTGTTCACAACTTTTCTAGGAACATGAGCAAAATTTCTCCTAGGCATATGCACAACATTTCTCCTACACATATCTTTATCATGCTTATAGGAGGAACTAGAAGCAAACATGGCATGAGAATCATAAACATGTGAATCAAAATCATTATAAGTATTTCTAGCATGTCTCCTATCATTATACATAAAAGCATGGTTCTTTTTGGCGCTACTGGCCATAGGGGCCTTCCCTTTCTCCTTGGCGGGAATGGGAGCCTTATGGCTTGTTAAGTTCTTGGCCTCTCTCTTGAAGCCAAGACCATCCTGAATTGAGGGATGTCTTCCAATTGTATAGGCATCCCTTGCAAATTTTAACTTATCAAATTCACTTTTGCTAGTCTTAAGTTGGGCATTAAGACTAGCCAATTCATCACTTAGTTTGGAAATTGAAACTAGGTGTTCACAACAAGCATTAATATCAACATTCTTACACCTAGTACAAACTTCAACATGTTCAACACAAGAGTTAGATTTATTTGCTTCTACTAGTTTAGCATTTAAATCATTGTTAACACCTTTTAAAGTAGAGATAGTTTCATGACAAGTAGATAATTCACTAGAAAGCATCTCATTTCTTTTAATTTCTAGAGCAAGAGAATTTTGTGCACTAACAAATTTATCATGCTCCTCATATAAAAGATCCTCTTGTTTTTCTAGTAATCTATTCTTGTCATTCAAAGCATCAATCAACTCATTAATCTTATTAATTTTAGATCTATCTAATCCCTTGAATAAGCATGAGTAATCTATTTCATCATCATCACTAGACTCATCCTCACTTGAAGAAGCATAAGTACTAGTATCATGAGTGCTTACTTTCTTTTCCCTTGCCATGAGGTAAGTGTGACGCTCGTTGGGGAAGAGGGACGACTTGTTGAAGGCGGTGGCGGCGAGTCCTTCATTGTCGGAGTCGGAGGAGGAGCAATCCGAATCCCACTCCTTTCCGATATGTGTCTCGCCCTTGGCCTTCTTGTAATGTTTCTTCTTCTCCCTTTTGTTCCCCCTTTCCTGGTCACTTTCATTATCGGGACAGTTAGCAATGAAATGACCAATCTTACCACATTTGAAGCACGAGCGCTTCTCCTTTGTCTTGGTCTTGCTTGGCTGTCACTTGCGACCCTTAAGCGCCGTCTTGAAGCGCTTAATGATGAGGGCCATCTCCTCATTATTTAGCCCGACCGCCTCAACTTGCGCCACCTTGCTCGGTAGTGCCTCCTTGCTCCTCGTTGCCTTGAGAGCAAGAGGTTGCGGCTCGTTGATCGGTCCATTCAAGGCGTCGTCCACGTACCTCGCCTCCTTGATCATCATTCGCCCGCTAACGAATTTCCCAAGAACTTCTTCGGGCGACATCTTGGTGTACCTGGGATTTTCACGTATATTGTTCACCAAATGAGGATCAAGAACGGTAAATGACCTTAGCATTAGGCGGACGACGTCGTGGTCCGTCCATCGCGTGCTCCCGTAGCTCCTTATCTTGTTGATAAGGGTCTTGAGCCGGTTGTATGTTTGCGTCGGCTCCTCGCCTCTTATCATCGCGAATCGTCCAAGCTCTCCCTCCACCAACTCCATCTTGGTGAGCAAGGTGACGTCGTTCCCCTCATGAGAAATCTTGAGGGTGTCCCAGATCTGCTTGGCGTTATCCAAGCCGCTTACTTTATGGTATTCATCCCTGCACAAAGAAGCTAGAAGAACAGTAGTAGCTTGTGCATTCTTATGAATTTGTTCATTAATGAACATGGGACTATCCGAACTATCAAAGTGCATTCCACTCTCTACAATCTCCCATATACTAGGATGGAGAGAGAATAGGTGACTACGCATTTTGTGGCTCCAAAATCCGTAGTCCTCTCCATCAAAGTGTGGGGGCTTGCCGAGTGGAATGGAGAGCAAATGTGAATTTGAACTTTGCGGAATACGAGAGTAGTCAAAAGAAAAGTTCGAATTAACCGGTTTCCTTCTCTCGTAGTCGTTGTGGTCCTCGTCCTTTTGGGAAGAAGTAGATTCATCGCTGTCGTCGTAGTAGACGATCTCCTTGATGCGCCTTGTCTTCTTCTTCTTCCCTTCCTTCCGTCTATGACCCGAGCCGGAGTCGGTAGGCTTGTCGTCCTTCGGCTCGTTGATGAAGGATTCCTTCTCTTTGTCGTTGATCACAATACCCTTCCCCTTAGGATCCATCTCTTCGGGCGGTTAGTCCCTTTGTGAAGAGAACGGCTCTGATACCAATTGAGAGCACCTAGAGGGGGGGGGGTGAATAGGTGATCCTGTGAAACTTAAAACTTAAGCCACAAAAACTTGTTAAGTGTTAGCACAATTAATGCCAAGTGGCTAGAGAGGAGTCTCAACAAAACACAATACCACAAGAGATCAAACACAGAGATGACACAGTGGTTTATCCCGTGGTTCGGCCAAGACCAACGCTTGCCTACTCCACGTTGTGGCGTCCCAACGGACGAGGGTTGCAATCAACCCCTCTCAAGCGGTCCAAAGACCAACTTGAATACCACGGTGTTTTGTTTTGCCTTTCAATATCCCGTTTGCAAGGAATCTCCACAAATTGGAGTCTCTTGCCCTTACACGTATATGATCACAAAGAAGCACAGAGTAAGGGAGGGAAGCAACACACACAAATCCCCAGCGAAATGCGCACACACACGGCCAAGAAACGAGCTCGAATGACTATCTCAAAGTTCTCACTAGAACGGAGCTCGAATCACTTAGAATCACAAACGAATGCGCAAAGAACGAGTGTGGATGATCAAGAATGCTCTAAGATTGCTTGTGTGTCTCCTCCATGCGCTTAGGGGCCCCTTTTATAGCCCCAAGGCAGCTAGGAGCCGTTGAGAGCAAATCTGGAAGGCTATCCTTGCCTTCTGTCGTCGGGGGCACCGGACAGTCCGGTGCACACCGGACACTGTCCGGTGCCCGATTTCCTTCTTTAAACAGCACTGCCGACCGTTGCAGACCGGTGCAGATCTGAGAGCCGTTGGCGCACCGGACATGTCCGGTGCACACCGGACAGTCCGGTGCCTTCTTCTAGCCGTTGGCTCGGCCACGTGTCCCGCGCAGATTGTGCGACCGACCGTTGGCCCGGCCGACCGTTGGCTCACCGGACAGTCCGGTGCACACCGGACAGTCCGGTGAATTTTAGCCGTTCGCCGTCGGCGAATTCCCGAGAGCAGCCTGTTCGCGCCGAGTCAGCCTGGCGCACCGGACACTGTCCGGTGCACACCGGACAGTCCGGTGTGCCAGACCGAGCTGAGTCTTGGCTGTACACAGCCAAGTCTTTTTCTCCTCTTTTCTTTTTCTTTCTGTTTCTAAACACTTAGATAAGTATATTAGTATACAAAACCAATGTACTAAGACTTAGAAACATACCTTTACTTCATGATTTGCACCTTGTTCATCCATGGACATAAATTCACATTTAAGCACTTGTGTTGATACTTAATCACCAAAATACTTAGAAATGGCCCAAGGGCACATTTCCCTTTCAACGTCTTCGCTAGGGACATCTTCAAACCCTTGGTGGTCCCAAGGAGGTGTCCGAGCTCACCTCCCACGAAGAAACACCCCCGGCCGACGGGCCCGAGGCGATGCAAATCGACGGCGACGAGGACCGAGCCGCTCCAGCCTCGGACTGGAGGGCACCTTACCTAGAGTATCTCCTCCGAGGAGAGCTCCCTCTAGGGAAGACCGAGGCCCGACGCCTCGCCCGCCGAGCAAAGACCTTTGTGCTGATAGGAGAAGAAAAGGAGCTGTACCGATGCAGCCCCTCGGGAATACTTCAACGATGTATACCAATCAGCCAAGGGCAGGAGTTGTTGGGAGAAATCCACTCGGGGGCTTGTGAGCACCACGCGGCGCCCCGGACCCTCGTCGGCAACGCCTTCAGGCAAGGGTTCTAGTGGCTGACTGCAGTAGCGGACGCTATCACGATCGTGCCGAGGCTGCTAGTTCTACGTGAAGCAGACACATATGCCAGTCCTTCAGATGATCCCAATAATGTGGCCATTCGCCGTGTGGGGATTGGATCTCGTCGGTCCTCTGCCGAAGGTAGGGATGAAAACGGTTTCGGAATTTTTCGGTATTCCGGAAACCGGTTTCGAAAATTTTCGATCGGATTCACCGGTAACGGTATTTTTCGAAAACGGAATCGGTTTTCGAAATTTTCTATCGGAATCGGTATCAGAATCGGCGTAGTGTTTTACCGACCGTTTCCTTCGGTTATCGGTTTTTGTCAGAAATTACCGGATTTGTGTCTCGGAATTTTCCGGAATTGTGTCTCGGAATTTTCCGGAATTGTGTCGGAATTTTTCGGAATTGTGTCTTAGATTTTTCAGAATTTTCCAGCATGTGATTTTTCGCATCGCCTGTATGTCTCTAGATAAGGATTACTTATTTTTGTATTTTTTGGACGTCTTAAGATTTTTTTTGGGATAGATGGTGTTGGAAGGCAGTTGGGATTAACGATTTGGTCTCTCGATCGAATCCACACTTTTCTATGTACATAGGTTTTAGGGTTTTCCTGTGAGGTTGTGAAAAACTCTTTATGTGAGGAAAAAATATTTCATAAGTAAGCATGCCATGTCAGCTAGATCGAGTGGATATTGTGAATTGTGAACTTTGAGTTTGTGAACTTGTGATCTTTATGAACTTGTTATACTGTGAACTTGTTATATTGTGAACTTGTGATCTTTGTAAACTTTTTATATTATAAATTTGTGATCCTTGTGAACTTGTTATATTATGAACTTGTTATATCATGAATTGTGAATTTGTGGTCTTTGTGACCTTTTGTCAGCTTTGTTGTATTGTGAAGTTTGATATGTTTACCGATCGTATTTTAGATTTCGACCGTTACCGATGTATTTTCCGCACCAAAAATTTGTTTCCGATGTTTCCGAAATACCGATATCGTTTCCGTTTCCGGAGTTACCGTTTTCGATTTTGTTTCCGATAAAAAATATGAAAACGGTAATGGTTTTAGTGTTTACCGACCGTTTCCGACTGTTTTCATCCCTAGCCGAAGGCGCCCGGGGGCTTCACCTGATGGTTGCCATCGACAAATTCTCCAACTGGATCAAGGTCTGGCCCCTCAACAACATTAGATGCGAGCAGACGGTCGCATACTTCACGGATATCATTCATCGCTTCGGGGTTCCCAATGCAATCATCACCGACAACGACACCCAGTTCACAGTGCAAACGTGGAAATAAATGGGTGGAGGCACGAATAAAGCCTCTGCCAAGATTCAAACTCGAAACCTTTGGCTTTGATACCATGTTAGAGTGGACACAATAACCAGTTTAACCAAAAGTTTAAGCTGATAGGAGAAGGTAGGCAATCTATTTATATACTTCAACAAATACAAGAGAACCCTAACCTAACCCTAAACATGAGTCTAACGACTATTACCAACTGCTACAGAGTGCTGTCACTGTACAGGTTTTAAAACCCTTTTTTTAGATGATTTTTTATTTTATTTAAATATGAAAAAGCTTCTGGCTCATGCATTTGTCTCTTGATCATGGCTTTTGCTTGCCTCTTTTCATCCTGGACTTTAGAAGATTTTTATTTTATTTAAATATGAAAATCTTCTGGCTCATGCATTTGTCTCTTGATCATGGCTTTTGCTTGTCTCTTTTCATCCTGGACTTTTGGTAGATACTGAATTTCATCCTTAACTTCGAGTCCAATTCTGTATTTATCAGGAACTGCCCAATGCAAGGTCATGTCTGAAATATTTTGAGAATGGTGGGGACACTATCCTGGGTTATAGAGCGGTTCAGGTTAATTGGAAAGATCTGGACTATTGCAATGTTTGTGATATGGATGAGGTAAGCAATCTTGTTCCTGTTCCTACATAGGTTATTCCCTAGGTTATAATCAATCTGAAACTTACTGATCTTTGTTTTGCATCTAGGAGTATGAAGACAACTTATTCTTGCAATGTGACAAGTGTCGTATGATGGTATGAAAGCCTTTCTTGCTTAGCCCAGGTTATTGAATGTGGAAGTGTTTACAAATGCCTTAAAACATTATCCAGGTTCATGCTAGATGTTATGGTGAACTTAAACAATTGGATGGAGGACTTTGGCTTTGCAACTTGTGTCGACCAGGTGCACCTCGTGTGTCCCCAAAATGCTGTCTATGTCCAGTCACAGGTACAGACTTTCATCCCACATCAATGCATAATGAAATATTAGTATATTACTAATGGGTTGTAAAACATTCTTTAGGTGGTGCAATGAAACCTACAACAGATGGCCGTTGGGCTCATCTCGCATGCGCTATATGGATCCCTGGTAATCATTTGTCCTAAATCATCTTGATGTCGTGACGTAACATGCTTTTAGTTTTCTCAATCTGTTATTCTGTCACAGAAACATGCTTAAAGGATGTAAAGAGAATGGAACCTATTGATGGACTGAGCAGAATCAACAAGGTCAACCTCTGTCTTTTGGTGTGAACTGCTTATTTCAATCTTTTAGTACTTCTGTAGAAACATCATTGCTCATCATTGTAGTTTGTCATTGCAGGACCGTTGGAAACTTGTATGCAGCATTTGCGGAGTTTCATATGGAGTTTGTATACAGGTACTTTACAGTTGGTTGAATCTACTGTTATGATGATTAAAACATGTTATAACTCTTCTTGTATCAACATAGTGTTCTCATCCTACCTGTCGTGTCGCGTATCACCCTCTTTGTGCACGTGCTGCTGACCTTTGCATTGAGGTACCGAACTAGTCTTTTTTCTTGAGGTTATTTACTCAATGGTTACTTTTTTTTGCCTCGACTAACATGCATTTCCATTATGGGGACCTGTTTCGTTAATTTTAGCTTGAAAATGATGACAAAATCCATCACATGTATCTTGATGAAGACGAGGATCCTTGTATACGTTTACTCTCGTACTGCAAAAAGCATAGACAGCCTTCTGCTGCTGAACGTCCATCTTTAGAAAGTGATCCTCCTGAACCCATTCAGGTAGTTCAGACAGATATGGCTTCATCATCTGGTTGTGCAAGGACCGGTAAGAGAACAAGCACTGCTAATTTGACAAGGACATGGAGCTTCTTATTGTTCTCTGTATGCTAAGTTTAATCTGAAATCACCTCACAATGATATTAATTAGATTTTTTGGTCCCATGTTTTATTTAGGAAAAAGTCCAATTTACTCCCCTCACTGGACAATGTTCACATAACCAACTAAAGTATTTTTAGTTTATTTTACCCCTCCACTCCTTTGAGTTGGTTCAATTTACCCCTTAAAAAAATTTGTATTTTTTTATTTCTTTATGTACAAACTGAGTTTTTAGTTCAAATTTTGTTGGTTAGTAGCTACTATCATAATTTAGCCTAGAAAATATATTACGCTTTTTATAATTATTTTGATAGGTTAGGGATCAGATAAGGTAATAACTTTAATAGTACTGTTAGAGTTATTGTGCTTCTCCTACTGTAATGGGCTGGCTTTTTGTAATGGCCTTAAGCCCAATTGTTCTATATAAGGGCTAGTTTGGGAACCTCAATTTCCCAAGGGATTTCTATTTTCCCATGGGAAAATGAACTAATTTCCCTTGGGAAAATAGAAATCCCTTGGGAAATTGGGGTTCCCAAACTAGCCCTAAATATATTTCCCAACCCTAGTTAGGGTTTCTACTCTAATATGGTATCAGATTAATCTTCTTCATCCCCTCCCCATCCTTAGCCCCACTATTGCCGTTGCCGGCTACAGTAACTGGGCTGCCACGCCCCCCTCGTGCCTAGCCTCGCCCTCGACGCGCGTGGTCGGCTCCTTCGCGCCCGCGCTTCCCACTCCGAGCGTCGCCTCCTGACATCCGCCCCCGCCATCCGCTCCCCCGCGGCCCCTCTTTGTCGGCTCCTAGACTCTGGCGCGGCTCTGCTCGGCCCATGCCCGCCGGTGTTCTCCAACGGTTGATCGCTGGACTGCCACCCCTCTCCCTACGACGACCCAAGTCGAGAGGACTGCATATCGTTGCGTGCCCGTTCGCCCCTGCTGTCATCATTCGTTCGCACTTCGCTGGTCGCTGCTAGAGAGCGACCAAGAATACTCCATTAAGACAGTGTGGAGCTGCAGTGCATGCCATTGCCACTACTACCACCAGTCATCTACCCAAACCCAATGCATTTTTGCAGCGAGCGCTTTGAGAAGGAACAACCAGGGTGCCACAACACGGGCTCTTCACTCGGCCGGTCGCCACGACCCTGGTGCCTCTCCTCTGCGGACAACCCTGTGCGCCCTCCTCGCCAACCTCGGTGCTGTCGCGACCGTCCTCTCCACGCCCGCGTCCGCTTGGACTTGCACCGCCGTGGCACCCGACGCTGGTGCCATCGCCGCGTCATCCCTCTCTGTCATCCTCGTGGCTATGCTGTCCCTCCTCGGTGTCCACGCGGGCACGCTCGCGCTACCAACCCTCGTCACACCCATCTCCGATGGGCTTGTTGCCGCGGATGGGGGCCCCTTCATCGCCCGTGGGCTCGGCACTGAGGGCGTCGTGCATCCGCCACCCTCTACCGCGCCGACTGCACGCCGTCCTGGCCCCGCGAGTACCGTTGCGCCCTCGCAACCCTTCCTTCGCTCCGACATGGTTTACATGCCTCCCTACCGTGTGCGCTTCTCCCTACATGATGACCTATTTTTTCGGGGCACATTCGTGGCTTCTTTAGCTTCTCCAGGAGCTGCACAGTCTGCTGACCCGGAGCACTCTTGTCTACTGTGACAACGTCAGCGCCATGTACCTCTCCACCTACCTAGTCCAGCATCAGCGCACTAAGCATGTTGAGCTCGATCTCCACTTCGTTCGCGAGCGTGTCGTCGTCCGTGATGTGCGAGTACTTCATGTCCTGACCACTTCTTAGTTCGTCGACATCTGGGCCTCCCTACGTCAGTGTCTGAGGAGCTTCGGTCCAGTCTTAACATTTGCCGTGGCTAGAGTTGCGACTGCATGGGTTGGCTTTGTGTAATGGGCTTAGGCTCAATTGTTCTATATAAATATATCTCCCAACCCTAGTTAGGGTTAGGTTTTCTAGTCTAATAAGTACGAAACTAAATATGAAATAATGATGAAAAATAGTATGTGGATTGTGGAGACAAAAAAAAGGTAGATCTTACTAGGGGGAGATTTGTTTTTTGTTTCTCCACGTAAAAGTTAAATTTCAAGTTAATATTTTTCGAAGTCATTGAAGACATCATAACATATGTTAGAAAAATATGTTAATTTTTTTTCATCATTATTTCATATTTAGTTTTGTATCATTAAAGTTATTTATTTTATATGATGCATAACCTATCAAAATAATTATAAAAATTCATAATATATTTCCTAGGCTAAAATATGTTATTAGCTACTAACCAACAAAATTTGAATTTTGAACTGAAAACTCAGTTTGTACATAAAGAAATGAAAAAATATAAATTTATTTAAGGGTTAAATTGAACCAGCTCAAAGTAGAGGAGAAGTAAAATAAACTAAAAAAATACTTTAGGGGGTTATGTGAACATTGTCCATAGGTGTGGGGAGTAATTTGGACTTTGACCTTTTATTTACTTAAGGGGTTGTTGTTCAGGTGTTGTTATGGTGTAGGTTTGCTGGTTAATATCGTCGATTCCTTGCAGTGCCATCTTGATTGAAGCTGCATTTTTATGCATATGATATAAATTTAATATTTTTTATTTTACTAAAGATTACCTTATTTAGATTGATTATCTATCTTGTTCATATTTATTTCATATCTTAATTCCCTGTTCCTTGGCCAGAACCCTATAATTTACACAGGAGAAGGGGCCAAAAGCAGCCACAAGTTGTCGCTACTGCTTCTCTGAAACGTTTATATGTGGAGAATAGACCTCATATTGTCAGTGGCTACTGCCAAAACAGAGTAGGCAATACATGCGGAGAATCAATTCAACCGTTTGGTTTGTCAGATGCTGTGCAGCAAGAAGCTACTGGCAATGTGTCTTCTATGGTTGAAAAATATACAATCGTGAAGGCTACATTTAGGAAGAGACTAACTTTTGGTGAGTTCTATTCAGTTTCTTATCCTTTTGTATTTCCATATCTTCTGGAGTTGGTCAAGTCTTCATACCATTTTCCAGGAAATACGTTCTGAGCCAAGTATAAGATACTAGTTTTGTAATCTTAATCACTTGTGTTTTTCCTCTGTCTCCAATTTATTTTTACTAGAAAACACATCTTTTTCCTGAATATGTTGTGTTGTTTCAAGGGAGGAAGCTTTTGTCCTATTTCACACATTGCTTCTTCTATACCATTTATCAATATCTGTGCTTTGTCAATGATGGACACATTTTTTGTCTGCAGTAGCAGTGGAGTTTATAGCAATAGATTGAAAATTTTATTGATACAAATCTTTCACTTTTTTGTTGCTTAAAGTCTAATGTTAAATTGGGTGATAGTTTGTAGTGGAATTGGATTTAGTTTGTACCAGTTGTGAGTATTACAGATCGGGGTAGGGATTGTTTTATGATTTTGAGGATGTGATCTGTATTGCCCCTGCATAGGAATATCAGAACTATGGTATTCTATTTTGTTGAATTGTTGGATTTGAATGAAACAATTTGGCAATGTTATGATATTCACTTGTACTTCAGTGAAATGTTCATCATATATTGATTGTATTGTCTTTTGATAGGAAAATCAAAAATTCATGGATATGGTGTCTTTGCCAAGGTTGCACACAAGGCCGGAGATATGGTATATTTTTCTGTTTTCCTTTTATAAAATATTTTATTCAGATGCTTATGTTTTGGAGCTGATTACTTTGAATGCAAAATCTGGTATGAAATTTCACAAAGAAGCAAATAAAACAACATGATATAAAAGAAGGAAATAACACTGCTAAGTCACCTGGAATGTGGGTCCATGCCGTGGTTTCTGTACCAGGCCCATGGTCCCGTAATGTGGGTTGTGGACTTTGTTGGTTGCCACCAGACCTGGACGGTATGGGCCGTAGGAGCATGGTGATCATGTTGAAGTGTATAAGTGGATTGACTACCTTCTCCCATCTGTTTAAACTTTTGGGTTGGACTAGTTAGTGCGTCTACTTTAACATGGTATCAAAGTCAGATGTCTCGAGTTCGAATCCTGGCAGAGGCTTTATTTGTGATTCCATCCATCCATTTTTCATGTCTGCGCCTTTCTCTCGAGCTGCACGTGAGTGAAGGTGTTGAAGTGTATAAGTGGATTGACTACCTTCTCCCATCAACTTAAGTTTTTGGGTATCTTCTCCTATCAACTTAAGCTTTTGGGTTGAACTGGTTAGTGCGGCCACTCTAACAAATGAGACCTTTTGTTATGGAGGCCGGCAGGAGTGCTCGAGAGAGCATGGTGATGTTGGTACTTGGCTGACATAGCAAGTGGTCTCCTAGGAACCAGACAAGACCATGGTTGCTAGGGTCAGAGAATGAGATTAGGGTTTTGATGTTTACCGGCTGTGAGCCACTAACTATAGCACCTTTTCCTTTTTTTGTTTTCCCTTCCCTTCTTTTATGCTATTTTGATAATACTTTATCATCAATTATCATGAACATAGCCTTTTAGTCCCAAGCACATTGGGGTAGGCTAGAGTTGAAATCCAACAAGATGTCACAAAAAAGAGAAAGAGGGAGAAAGGGGAGGGGAAAAGCTTTTGAGAACACTAAAAGGAAAAGGCCTAATCACGGTTCGGGCACGTGGATAGCATCTTTCCAAGCACTTCTATCCAAACACAACTCCATTTGGATATTCCATTCTTTCAAGTCCCTTTTGATTGCCTCTTCCCGTGTCAAGTTTGGTCGACCTCTACCTCTCTTCACATTATTGTCCCGTCTTATGATGCCTCTATGCACCAGTGCTTCTAGGGGTCTCCGGTGGACATGCCCAAACCATGTCAACCGGTGTTGAATAAGATTTTCTTCAATCGGCGCTACTGCTTTTCTTCTATTGGCGCTACTCCTAGCCGATCGCGTATGTCATCGTTTCTAACTCGGTCCAATCTTGTGTGCCCACATATCCAGCACAATATACACATCTCTGCGACACTTAGTTGTTGGATATGTCGTCTCTTAGTAGGCCAACACTTAGCCCCATATAACATAGCAGGCCTAATCACTGTCCTGTAGAACTTGCCTTTCAACTTTTGTGTCACTCTCTTGTCGCATATGACTCCCGATGCTTGACGCCATTTCATCCACCCCGCTTTGATTCTATGGCTAACATCTTCATCAATATTACCATCTCTCTGTAGCATCGATCCCAAATAACGGAAGGTGTCCTTCTTTGGTACTACCTGTCCTCCCAAGCTTACATCTCCATTCTCACTAATTGTAGTACCAAAGTCACATCTCATGTACTTGGTTTTGGTCCTGCTAATTCTAAATCCTTTTGACTCTAGGGTCTGACGCCATAACTCTAGCTTTCTATTTACCCCTTCCCGGCTTTCATCTACTAGAACTACATCGTCAGCGAAAAGCATACACCAAGGGATATCTCCTTGTATATCCCTCATGACCTCATCTATCACTAAGGCAAATAGATAAGGGCTCAAAGCTGAACCTTGATGTAGTCCTTTGTTAATCGGGAAAACATTTGTATCACCATCAGTTGTTCGGACGCTAATCACAACCTTGTCATACATGTCCTTGATGAGCGTAACATACTTTGTTGGGACTTTATGCTTATCCAATGTCCACCACATGAGATTACTAGGTATTATCATAAGCCTTTTCCAAGTCGATAAAAACCATGTGCAAGTCCTTCTGCTCCTTATATCGCTCCATGACCTGCCTTATTAAGAAAATTGCTTCCATGGTTGACCTTCTAGGCATGAATCCAAATTGATTCATGGTGATATGTGTCATTCCTCTCAGACGATGCTCAATAACACTCTTCTATAGCTTTATAGTGTGGCTCATGAGCTTAATCCCTCGATAGTTGGTACAACTTTAAATGTCTCCCTTGTTCTTGAAGATTGGTACTAATGTACTCCTCCACTCATCGTGCATCTTGTTTGATCGAAAAATATGGTTGAACAACTTGGTTAGCCAAACGATAGCAATATCCCCAAGGCATTTGCACACCTCAATTGGGATACCATCTTGGCCCGTCGCCTTGCCCTATTTCATCCTCTTTAAAGCTTCTTTGACCTCTGATTCTTGGATCCTGCGTACAAGGCATCTATTTAAATCATCAAATGAGTCATCCAATTGGGTGTTCATAGTCTCATTTTCACCATCGAAAAGATTGTCAAAATACCTCAGCCACCTCCGTTTGATGTCTTGTCCTTTCACCAAGAATTGATCCATCTCATTCTTAATGCATTTAACTTGGTTGAGGTCCATTGTCTTCTTTTCCTGAATCCTAGCTATCTTATAGACATCCATCTCCCCTTTGTACTTAGTCTTCGGTAAAGATCATCATAGGTTCAACCTTTTGCCTCACTCACAGCTCGCTTTGCAGTCTTCTTTGCCACCTTATACCTCTCTATGTTGACCGCACTCCTGTCATGGAACAAGCTCCTGTAACATTCTTTCTTCTCCTTTATTGCCTTTTGAACATCCTCGATCCATCACCAAGTATCCTTAGGTTCACCGCTGATCCCTTTGGTCACTCCAAACACCTCTAACACCACCTTTCTAATACAAGTTGCCATCTTCATCCACATGTTGTTTGCATCTTCTTCTTCGGACCAAGCGTCCTCCACAAAAACTCTTTTCCTAAAACTTCGGATGTCTCCCATTTGAGTTTCCACCATTTCGTCCTCACAATTTTGGCTTGTTTATCCCTATGGGTACTGATCCGAAACGGAAGTCAGCCACCACAAGATTATGTTGGGGGCACAACACTCTCTCTAGGTATCACCTTGCAATCCAAACAAGCTTGTTTATCTTCTCTCCTTGTGAGCACGGAGTCGATCTAGCTCGAACGATGGCCACTGCTAAAAGTCACCAAATGAGAATCTCTCTTTTTGAAGAAAGTGTTGGCTATTAGTAGGTTGTAGGCTACAACAAAGTCTAAAATATCCTCTCCTTCTTGATTCCTACTACCATACCCGAAACCTCCATGAGCTAGCTCATAACCTGCATTTGTTGAACCTACATGACCATTGAGATCTCCTTCTATGAAAAGCTTCTCATTGGTGGGTACTGCTCTGACCATGCCATCTAAGTCTTCCTAGAACTTCCTCTTCTCGCTCTCACTGAGACCAACCTGAGGGGCATATGCACTTATAATGTTCAAGACTACATCCCCCAAAACTAGTTTGATTAGGATAATCCTATCTTCCTGCCTTTTGATGTCCGCCACTCCATCCTTGAGGGTCTTAACAATCGGGATTCCTACTCCATTTTTGTTTGCCACTGTTCCTGAGTACCAAAGTTTGAAACCAGTGTTCTCCACCCCCTTCGCTTTTTGCCCCTTCCATTTTGTCTCCTGGACACATAGGATACTAACATGCCTCCTGTTCGCTGCATCGACTAACTCTCTTAGCGTACCTGTAAGGGACCCTACATTCCAACTATCTACATAGATCCTAGTCGGCTCAACTAGCTTCCTTACCCATCGCACCCGTTGAGACAGATGCGAAGACCCTTGCACATTTGTCACTACACCCGGGCGCTGATGTAGCGCGCCACTAAGGAAGCGACGACCCGATCCTTGCTAACTTGACACCGCATCCAGATCACGACATGGTACGCCACCAAGGCGGTGGCGTCTCGACCCTTGCCCATTTAACACCACACCCGGGTTCCGATATGGCACGTTGCTAAGAGGGTTACGCCTCAATGGTTTTCTATTGGGTTTCATCTCCATTTTGAGTGGCTAAGTTTTAATAGCTGGCTCGCCACGCCTAACACAACCCTCCTCCTTGTACCTGGAATTGGGACTAGGTTATGCTGCACCAACATATGCTGAGACAACATAGGCGGAGTTGCTATTTCTGATAATACTATTCTTACATATTTTGCTTACATAATAAATGGCTAATAATTAAGTTGTCCTTGTCATCACCTTGGATTTGTTTGATTCACAATCAGTGTAGACAATTATGATCTATTTTGTTAAATTTGCACGGGAAAATGCTATATGTTCTGTTAGACTAAACTAGTCAATTGTTCGCGCATTGCCATAGTTTCTATATATCATATGATAAGGTGGGAGCTAAGCATCTTGACAGTCTGGGGCTTATTTTCGCCTTAAATAGGGTCTACTCGGGCCTGTCGGCCCTCTCCTTAGTTTTGTTTCGCCTTATATGTTGTTGGAGAGGAGGCATGGGTGTTAGGATCTTGGTGATCAGGTCTAGTGTTTGTTTTTCTGCCCTCCAGGGCTTTGTATTTCGGTCCATTTTGGACCTTTCCTTTCTTAATATAATGATGCATAACTCTCCTGCGCGTTCGAGAAAAAAATATATGGTAAGACTGTTTCCACTTTCCAACAGTTCACCCATATGGTCACCCAAAACACTGTTTTACAATGTAGACTACACTGTTCCCAGAGTGAAGTTTGAATATGGGAATAAGGATGTGTAAGCTGTTGGAGATAGCCTAAGACTTTGTTTTAATAAGACACAAAAATATGTGTGTTCTATTGGTTAGGTGGTGTAAATGTAGAGCCAACAACCAAGGTTGAAATCCCAATTTGTGCAGAATTTTAATTTGTTTTTGCATTAAGCGGGAAGCGTGACGTGGAACGACTGTTGAAACTGATGCTTTATATAGTAGAGATTATTAGGGTTTCACTCATTCTAACATGGTATCAGAGTCAAAGGTCATGATTTTGAATCCTGGCTAGCGCAAAATAAAATAGTTGTTGCTTGCTCGTATTCCACATCTGAGACCCAAGAGACGCTTGACATGATGGGGAGTGTTGGAATATAAGTGAATTGCCCAACTTTTCCTATCAGCTTAAGCTTTTGGGCATTCCAACATGTTCAACTGAATTTTTTGATTCGGTACGATCATGCCTCTGCTGGCAGCTTTTGTGCCCAATTCAGATGTCGTGATATGACTTAACAAATTTTCACATGTATAACAGTACTCATTTACATCTATTTGTGCTGAGCTAATTTATCTGAATTTCGACTTACCCTACAGATGGTTGAATACATAGGGGAGATTGTTAGACCACCGATATCAGACACTAGAGAGCGGCGAATTTACAACTCACTAGTGGTAAGTTTCCTTTTGGAATTTAGTTCATTTTTCCATCGAAGATATTTTTATATAGATGTGGATAACTAGACCGGCAGATTTAAATAAGTGCTCTTCTGGTTCTCCATGAACCGATTTTTTGCTTCACAGTTAATTTTCACCTGTACCTGTCTGGCTGGTCCCACGTAACTCTGCTCTACCCTAATATTGCAATGGATTCGAGTTTGCCCCAAGTCAAATATGCTACGTTTGATAAAAGTTATAGAAAAAAGCAAGAATATTAAAACATCAAACGAGCACCATTAGATTATGAGATATATTTTGACATGGTACCGTTTTTTTCACGAACATGTAGGAGAGGTGTGCTTTATTTCATTACAGGAAGAATAGAGTGTACATAGAGTACAAGGGGGAAGAATCCTCAAACACGCACACGCACACGCACGCACACACAAAGAAAACACAGCCCGCATCTCGCCCTTTGAGATAAAAAACATGACCAACACTACTGGAGAGCAAGATCAGCCACTCCAAGTCCACGACTGATCAGAACCTCCTGTAGTCTCTTTGCCCCAATCGAACACCATAAGGAACATTCATTTGCAATGATCTGTAGCACCATCATCATATTTGTTCTTGCTCCATCAAAGACATGTATTTCGGTGTTTCTAAATCTCATAGGTCACGAGAATGATAAGAGAATTGAGATCCTTCCTGATTTCATTGGGCATCATCTTAGTTGAGCAGCATCACCAACTAGAGAACATAGTATATGGTACCTCTTTGATGTGGTAGATATTAATACTCTTTTTTTGTAAACTAGGTCAAACTTAGGACGGTTTGTGTTAGGATAAACTCATAATTTTTAGTATAGAGGTAGTGAGTACTTAGAGCAACTCCAGCAATGGCTTGTCCCTAAAATAGTGTTCTACTTGCTTTTGAGGGCCTTGTTTTTCTGGGCTCAACTCAACTCAAGCGGCAATTCTCAAATCAGGGCCCCACTTTCTTTTTTCCTATTTTCTCAATATATTATACCTATTTGTGCCAACAAAAATTCAAACAAATAATATTAAGAGTGCATCCAAATGGAAAATATTTAAATACACCGATTTAAAATGTCAATTCAAGATGATATTATGGCTGCCCGGTTGTTTCTATAAGGAGTGCTGGCTCATTATTAAAGATGATATTATGGCTACCCTGGTTCAGTTTAGTGTGGTAATTTTAGAAATTTGCAACTCCTAAACACAGCATTATTAACACTTTTACCAAAGGAGGATGCTAACATGGTCAAGGATTTCCAGCTGATTAGCCTCATTCACAACTTCGCTAAACTTGTTGCAAAGCTGCTGGCCAATAGGATGCCTGGGAAACTTAATGAAATGGTGGCAGCAAATCAGAGCGCTTTTGTCAAGGGTAGATGCATCCAGGACAACTTTGTCCTAGTTCAACAAATAGCCAAATATCTGCATCAACAAAAGCAGCCCTGTATTCTTCTGAAGTTGGATATCTCTAAAGCTTTTGATTCGGTGTCCTCGCCGTTTCTGCTGGAGGTCCTTCAAAGAAAGGGTTTTGGACTTAACTTTAGGAATATGATCAGCAGAATCCACTTCCTCAACCCGAGTCCTCCTCAATGGGATTCCAGGAGACATCCTTTACCACTGTCGTTGTCTAAGACAAGGTGACCCCCTTTCTCCTATGCTCTTCATATTGGTGATGGACGTGCTTAACTGTTTGATTGAGAAGACCAGCATTGAGGGATTCCTCCAACCTCTTGCTTCTCGGAGTATTCATCATCGGGTTTCCCTTTAGGCCTTTACGCTGATGATGTGGTGTTATTCCTCCATCCTGTGATCCTGTCGCCCCAGATCTTGAAATGATAAAAGACATCCTATATTTATTTGGGGCAGCAAGTGGCCTTCAGACCAACATACAGAAAAGTAGCATTCTGCCCATACAATATTCGGGGGGAGGAAATGTCAGTACTCCAGAATTATCTTCCTTGTACGTTCCAACTTCCAAGAGTTTCCTTGCAAGTACTTAGGGCTCCCTCTCTCCATCAGAAAATTGTCTAAAGCACAAATGCAACCATACATTGATAGAATTGCTTCACAGCTGCTGGGATGGAAGGCAGACTTATTGAACCGGGCAGGTAGAGCAGTTCTTGTGCAACACGTTATGATGGCCATGCCCATCTACATCGCCACTGCCTTGGACCTTCCCCCATGGTATTGGAAGGTGGTTGATAAGATCCGGAAAGGTTTTCTTTTTCTCGAATGCGCAGGAGAGGTGCACATCATTATATTAAGAAGATAAAAGGGTTCAAAATGGACCATTATAAGAAAGAGGAGCCACCTTACGGTGGCCAGTAACACTGATTTCAAGTCGGGCGCCCAGCCGGTCGTCCCAGAGGACTGACCAGGCGCCTAATTGCGATTAGGGCGATGATTAGGACGCCTAATCGGTCCTGGTCGACCTTAAGTCGTCTCCTAATCGTCCTATACAATTTCTGGACATATATATATATATATACACTGAACTGAGTCTGAAATTACAAGCAGTGAAGCAGCAGAAACGAAAGTCTGAAATTGGAACGGAAATATAGCAGTAGCAGCAGAACTGAAAGTCTGAAACTGAAATATTGGAAAGAAAGTACAAGCAGTAATGCTAATGCAGTACCTACCTGTGACTATTGACTAGAGCAGAAGGCAAGAACTAGAGACTGCAGAATGCACAAGTGCTGTGATGGTAAGAACCAAGAAGGCAAGAACAACTGACTGCAGAGTGTAGACATACTGATAATAAGATAGAAAAGGGGGAGAAGGAAGGGACCAGCGGCAACCTTCAGATGACGAGTTCATGTCGTCAGTCATCACTTTGTCTTCGTCACTGCTCACTGGTGCTGGTCTGGAGACAACACTGGTAACCTGGAGTCCTGGAGACGCCGGAAGTGGGTGTGTGGAGCCGGCGCCGGTGGACTGGAGCAGCCACCGGTGAATGCACTGGACAACTGACGGTGGCAGAGGGCAGACAATGGGCAGGGGCGCAGGCGGGGTTTGGGTTACGGCTGTTACTAACCTTAGGATTGACAATAGATGATTAGACCCTAAGGACTATATATATATATATATATATATATATATATATATATATATATATATATATATATATATATATATATATATAGGCAGTAGACACCTGGGCCTAATGGGCCTTAACACCCCTCCTCAAACTCAATATGGAAAAGGAGGATCTGAAGCATTGAGTTTGATCAAGTGGAACTGATGTTGTGCTCTTGTTTGCGCTTTGGTGAAGAAATCTGCCAATTGAGAGTCTGAAGGCACATATTGAAGATCAATAGTCTTCTGCTGACAATGAGACCGAGTAAATGATGCATCAACATCAATGTGTTTAGTAAGTTCATGCTTCACTGGATCATGAGAAATCTGTATAGCACTCAAGTTATCACATAACAGAGGTGTAGGAGTGTCACAACAGACACCAAGATCAGCCAATAGCCAGCGGAGCCAAATAATTTCAGCAGTGGTAGTAGCAAGAGCACGAAGTTCGGCTTCAACACTAGAGCGAGATATGGCCGCTTGCTTCTTGGATTTCCAAGCAATAGGAGAGGATCCAAGAAGAATACAATAACCTGTAGTAGAACAACAATCAACAGGATCACTTGCCCAAGTGGCATCAGAATACACATGTAGCCGAAGTGGGTTATCAGAAGCATAGAGTAAACATATGGATCGTGTCCCACGTAAATATCGAAGCACACGAAGGAAATGACCATAATGAACTGAAGTTGGTGTGGATACAAATTGGCTCAATATATGAACAACATGAGCAATATCAGGTCTTGTGATGGTGAGATAAACAAGACTACCCACAATATGACGATATCGAGTGGGGTCTGCTAGTGGTGTCCCATCCTTCAGACGAAGTTTTAAATGAATATCCATTGGTGTTGCAGTTGTGCGAGTATCAGTAATTCCAGAGCGATCAAGAAGATCTTGTATATACTTGGACTGAGACAGGTAAAAACCTTTTGGAGTCTGCTGAACTTCAATGCCCAAGAAATAGCTAAGTGGTCCCAAATCAGACATATGGAATTCCTTACTAAGATGCTGCTTGACATGAGAATTATGTTCTGAGTTATCACCTGTAATCAGCATATCATCCACATATAATAGAAGTAAAGTGCGGCCTTTTGGAGAAACATGAACAAACAATGCATGATTATGTTCACTCGAAGAAAAACCAGCAGCTGTGATGACAGAGATGAATATCTGAAACCAAGCACGAGGAGCTTGTTTCAACCCATATAATGCGCGACGAAGACGACAAACGTGCCCTGATGGAGTATCAAACCCCGGAGGAGGATGCATATCAACTGCAATCATAATCAAGTCCTTGAGAAAAGCAATGAGAAAAGCATTCTTGACATCCATCTGGGAGATAGTCCAAGAAGATGAGGCTGCAACTGCAATCAAGGTTTGAACAGTAGTCATATGCGCAACAGGTGCAAAAGTCTCATCATAATCAAGTCCTTGAGTCTGTTGGAAACCATGAGCCACAAGACGAGTTTTATACCTCTCAATGGAACCATCGGATTTTGTCTTAACTTTGAAGACCCATTTACATGTGATAGGAACATGTGAGGGTAAAGGAACAATATCCCATGTACCAGTGCGTTCAAGAGCAGCCAATTCATCAATCATAGCTAGCTGCCACTCAAGAATCCCAGAAGCTTCCTGATAATTAGTGGGTTCAACAATTGCAACAGCAGTTCGTGGGAAACCATAACGATCTGGAGGTTCAATAGTACCACGATCACGAAGACGATATCCATGATTAAAAACATCATAAGACTCAGAGTTGTTAGTACAAGAATTAGGTATAGGATCAGTATCAGGACCAGCCGTAGGGATAGAGCGGGAACGGCGAATGTAGGTTTGGATGATAGGTGGTTTGGAAGAGGAAGAGGTGGATGACATGGAGGTGGAAGGTGGTGTTATGGGAATGAGAACATCAGATGTGGATGTAGAAGATGATGATTCAAATGCAGGAATGGAAGGAAGACACATGAAAGAAGTAGATTCTGTGGGATAATAGGTGGAGTGAGTAGACTGGTTGTGAAAGAAGGGGCGATTTTCATTGAAACTCACATCTCTAGAAATCTGAATACGACGAGTAGATGGATCATAACAACGATAGCCTTTGTGTTCAGGACTGTATCCAAGGAATACACACTCTACAGATTGAGCAGTCAATTTAGTCCGCTCACGTGGTGGTAACAAGACATAGCATATACATCCAAACACACGAAGATGATCATATCGTGGAGAAGTCCCAAAAAGAACTTCACCCGGTGATTTACCAGAAAGTTTAGATGAAGGTTGTCTATGAATGAGATACACGGCAGTGGAAACAGCTTCACTCCAAAAGTGTGAAGGCACAAAAGAAGATATCAAAAGAGTATGAGCACTCTCAATAATATGATGGTGTTTGCGTTCAGCAACACCATTTTGGGCATGAACACCAGGACAAGAAAGTTGAGCTAGAGTACCCTCTATGGTCAATATCTGGCGAAAATTATCAGATAGGAATTCACCACCGAATCTGAACGAAAAATTTTAATAGTACCAGAAAACTGGGTGTGAACCATGCGAGTGAAGGACTTGTAAATAGAAGGCAATTCCGAGCGGCGTTTCATGAAGTAAATCCAAGTATAACGAGAATGATCATCAATAAAAATGACATAATATTTATGACCACCTTTAGAAACAAACGGAGCTGGACCCCAAACATCAGAGTGAATTAGATCAAAAGGTTTAGCAGAATGGGAATTACTAGTAAAATATGGAAGCTGTATTTGTTTTCCAAGATGACAACCTTTACAATGAAAACTAGACTCAACATGAGTAGAGCCTAAACATCCCGACTTTATTAGAGTAGACAGACGGGAACCACATAAGTGGCCCAGACGATGATGCCACTGGGCGAATGACGTCTTGGGGCCCAAGCAGCGAGCACATGAGGTGTAGTGGTAGGGGATGAAGGAAGACGCAAAGTGTCCAAGATGTAGAGGCGAGGCGAAGATTTACGGCGACAGCCAGTCCCAATCACATCCCCTGTTTTGCGATCCTGTACAAAACAAGATGAGTCATCAAATCCAACAAAACAATTGTGATCGGTAATTTGACCAACTGATAGTAGATCCATGGGCGAGGCAAGCTGTTTATATTGCTTACTGTACATGGGCCAAAAAATGATGAAGCCCAATAGTAAGCCCTAGCCGCCACTGGACGACCAGAAATCAACTAATCGGACGATCTGGACGCTTAATCGACGATCTGGACGACCAGAACGTCTGATCGCGTCGTCCGGCTAATCGGCCACTTACAGGCGACCAGCCCGACTAATCGCGATTAGTCGGACGACTTGCAAACAGAGGCCAGTAATTAAAATAGAGAAATGTGTCCATTACAACACCAACCTTTTCGGAAAGGTTTTCTCTGGTGAGGTAGTAAAGAGGCAAGTGGGGGGGGGGGAGCATTGCCTGCTCACTTGTTCAAAAGTTACCTGCCCTAAAGAGTTTGGGGGCCTTGGCAATCTTGGTCTCCAATGTTTTAGTTGGGCACTTCGGGTAAGGTGGTTGTGGTTCAGGAAAACAGAACCTAGAAGGCCTGGGCTGCTCTTCCTGTGCCAGTTCACTGCCGCGCACAAGATCTTTTCGCTGCTGCTACTATCTCAGAAGTCGGCAATGGTGCAACCACAAAATTTTTTAGACAGATAGGTGGTTAAATGGCTGCTCTATTGAGCTATTAGCTCCCCACCTATTTGATTGCGTCCCTAAGAGATGTGCTAAAGGAGGACTGTTCAGGAAGCGTTGGCCAACCAAAGATGGGTGCAAGACCTTAAGGGGCACTACTCAGTTGAGGTACTCTGATTTTTTTTTGAAAGCTGGGATTTACTGCAAGAGTTTGAGCTTCAGCATGAGGTGGAAGATGCACATCAATGGAAATTGGAGCCATCTGGTCAATTCCCAACCAGATCAGCCTACTTGTCTTTCTTCCATGGGTCAGTACAGTTCTCACCAAGCAATCTGATCTGGAAAACCTGGCTCCCAAGGAAATGCAAGTTCTTTCTTTGGTTGGCTGCACCTAACTGTTGCTGGACAACTGATACACTTGCTCGCTGCAGCCTGCCTCACCCAGAACATTGTCTGCTTTGTGACCAGCAAGAGGAGACCACTAATCACATCATATCATCATGTGTCTTTGCACGACAATTTTTGCACCACCTTTTGGGCATTGTCGGGGTGCAAGCATTCACCCCGCAAGGAGACACATATTTCTTTGGTCGGTGGCAGCAAACTAGTAGCTTGGTGGAAGCAGGAGCTACAAAAAGGTTTTAATTCTCTAGTGGTCTTGGGGGCCTGGACAATTTAGAAGACAAGAAACAATTTTGTGTTCAATAACCTCTCCCCTAATATTGGTCAGGCTATCCTCCAACGCCAAGGAAGGAGCTGGAGATCAGGATCTGGCAGGAGCTAAAGGGTTGAGCCTACTCATTGTAGGTTCGGATGGTCCATAGAACCTAAAAGGGTGTGGTCATATTTCTTTTTCTTTTTCTTTCTTCCTGAACCCCATTTGGGCCCTTGAGGCAAGGGGTGGGTATGTTGTATGGCTATTTTAGCCTATCTTATTTGCTAATGCAATGATATGCAGCTCTCCTTCATATTCGAGAAAAAATGGCAACTATGTATGTACTTCTATATTTATTGCACACAAGTCATAATACTCATGCATGCAGGGTGCTGGGACATATATGTTCAGGATAGATGATGAACGTGTTATAGATGCCACTCGGGTTGGAAGTATAGCCCGTCTGATCAATCACTCATGCGAGGTTGTTCTGCATCATTTTTTGTTTGGAGCTTACTTCTCTTAACTCAGATGCTAATGAATGCACATCAACGTATCTACACATGGATAACCGACAAAAATTTCATCAGGCTCGTGTTGACCTTGCATTAGGCCTATTCTTGTCATGCTTTACCCTTCTCAGATACGTAAAATATAATGTTATATGAGCACTCTTTACTCAGCATGGGCCTTAATATATTTGAAATATTTGTATTTGTTCTTAAAGGAATGGGAATAATCTTTGATTAGCTTAGTAGGCTACATGGTTTGATCTTAAATTTGAGGTATTGCTTTTGACAGAAACATAATGGCATACTGCATCTCTTAGATAGCTGTCAATGTAAACCACATCGTTGTACTGTGTTATGACTTATGATCAGGGGAACAGTAGCTGTCAGCCGATGAGTATCCTTTCCCAATTTTACTATGCTTAGTTATACCATGATGTTTACTTGTTTAGCACTTAGTAAGGAGAATAACAAAACAATTAGTATGCTCATTCATCAACACATCATGTTTTCATAACAATCCCTGTTTACCATTGCAGCCTAATTGCTATTCACGTGCCATAACTATTCTTGGGGATGAACACATCATCATTTTTGCGAAACGGGACATAGATCCATGGGAAGAGCTGACATATGATTATAGGTCAGAAGGTTAAGATTTTGCTTTTTGACCTTTTGAACATCATAGTTTTGTACAAAATGTTGTCCATGCTTTCTTCAGGTTTTTTTCAAGTGATCAACGACTTCCATGTTTTTGTGGATTCCCCAAATGCCGTGGAGTAGTTAATGATGTTGAGGCAGAGGAACAGTCGGCTAAAATCAGAGTTAAGAGAAGTGAATTATTTGAAAAAAGTGAAAAGTAAAGGTCAGTGTACAAGAGTTGCTTCGCTGTCCTTGTGCTAATGTAATGTTGCTGCTGAGTAACAAGGTGCTCAATTTCTTTTTTGGATTTGAGAAGGAAGTTTCTAGGTAGGCTGGTTCGATCCGAGGACCACCAGCACACAGTTCTATCATTGCTCTTGGCCTGATTTTCATGGATTCATTTTTATTAGGGAATATGTGTAGGCTAATAGGAAAGGATAAGGATAAGATCTGTTAGATTAGATCTGTTTCTGTTATTAGGAAAGGATAACCATAATATCTGTTAGATTAGATTTGCTTCCGTAACTTCCTTACAACAAGCCAACACCACTATATATGTGAAAGCACCCCCCATTCATGGATGAGGTGTTCCCTGTTCTCTAAATGGTATCATGAGTTCGGCCCCACTCCCGGGCTCCCATCCCTTCCGCAACCCAAACCTAAGCCATGGCCCCCTTGGCCATTGCCCCCCTTCTCCCTCTGATTAGATCCAATCTTAATCTATGCCGGCCGCCACCTTCCCTTCATGTGTTGACCCTTCCCCATCTCTCCTGCAGCGCCATGTCGGCCGCCCCCTCTACCACACTACCATCTCTGCCACCTCTGGCTCCATGGAGATGGACACCAACGACCCTCTTCCTTCCTTGACATAACTGGTGGCTATTCATCTTTATGGCACCGCCTGCGTCAAGTCTCACGTCTCGGTCACCCTGGACTTGGCACACTCCAACTACTCAAAGTGGGCTTCCCGCTTCAAATCTACTTGCGACAAGTTTGGCCTCAGGTCGCACATCGACGACTCTATTCTCCCTCGTCCCGATGATCTGTCCTGGGATCAGGTGGACTGATGCGTCCATAGCTAGATCTTTGGTTCTGTCAGCGACTTTGTCCTCAACCTAGTCATCGAGGATGATGATTAGATCGCTCATGACCTATGGACGGTCATCAAACACATCTTCCATGCCAACCTGGCATCACACACCATCTTCCTCGCCACCGAGTTCCACTTCTTGCAACAGGGTGGCTCCTTCATCGCCGACTACTATCAGCGCATGAAGGTCTCCGCCAATGTCCTTTGTGACGTCAGCCACGTTGGCCACCTTGTGAATGACGATCAACTTGTTCTCAACCTGTTGCGTGACGACAACCCTCGCTTCTCCAACACTGCCGACGACATCACCAATGCCATCGTGCTCCCTGACTTTGCTTGGGCTTGTGACATGCTGCTCCTAAAGGAGCTACACCTCACCAACGACGACAAGGTCAAGCTGG
This sequence comes from Zea luxurians, assembly GCA_029449295.1. Lineage (NCBI taxonomy): Eukaryota > Viridiplantae > Streptophyta > Magnoliopsida > Poales > Poaceae > Zea > Zea luxurians. The sequence goes on along the minus strand of JAOPSE010000001.1, from coordinate 102,955,148 downwards.
TACTGACCTCATTGCTACCAGTTCCTGCACCTCCTCGGATAGGTGCCAATTTGCATTGCAGCCCTCGTGCAGGGTGACAGGAGCAGTTCAGGCGGCGGTAGCACTACCGAGAGTGATGACGACGGTACAGCCAAATGGGCCAATGGTGACAAGCGTTGGAACAAGAACAAGGGTGTTGGCCAGACGTCCAACACGATGCGCCTTTTAGAACCGTGGGTCTGCTTCAACTCGTGGGCACCCTAGCCCCTCTACAACGTTGGTCCTAGCGGGTCTGGAGGTCTAGGTGGCTGGCTGCCACAACTCCATGGCCTCCTTGGCTCTACTCCCTAGGCGCACATCGCCTTCACACCACTCTAGGCATCCTTGCCAGCCCAATCCTAGGATTAGGCTAGGCTGGTCGCTGCCTTGAACCAGCTCGGCCTTCAGAACCCAAGCCCCTAGGTCATGGATTCCAGCGCGACAAACCACATGTCCCTGACGGATGGTATACTCCTCTCCTGCCTTCCATCTTCTCACTCCATCACAGAATGCCTACCATCCTCGTCTCCTCATGGCTCTTCTATCCTCTCCTTAGGGCAACACTCCTTTTCCTTAAACAACGTCCTCGTAGTTTCTTCCATTGTTCATAACCTTCTCTCTGTCCATCAATTTACTCGTGACAATCCAATGTTTTCAAGTCGGACGACTTGTTGGTCGTTATGTCTGACCGACTTGGGCGATTATCTTCTGCAAGAAACAGCGAAGGAGCTAGCTCTGAGAATAGGCCATCTTCTCTCTAAAAGTTCCACCAAGTCACGACTGGGCATGAAGAGAAGATAGCTCGACGACGAGGCTTGCCGCAACATTAAAGAGCTTTCCTCCATGTGGAGCTAGCAACTTTGCAATCTCTGAAGTTGGAACCAGGTCTCGATCACTTATAACCATCAAAAGAATGGCCTTTTGGAGATCATCTTCTGCCCGGGTCATTTGGTGGCTCCACCCCAAGACACACATGTATGTGTTTGGAGATGGAGTCACCGTGGAAGCCGTCGGCAGCAAAGGACCACTAGAAGGCATGGTTCTAGAACGCCGCCTTCAGCCCTGATGCCATTTAGTCCGAACACAATTCAACTCCTGAACATTGGAGGGAACCTCAACTGTTGTCCTCGATCTTGGAATGACACCGACGTCTTGGTGTGGGGAGATGCGTCTCCACTCCTTATCTCTTGCCTTGACCACAGGTGCCCTGTCCTGATCCGCAGACACAGATGTCGAACTGATTCTTCTTCAGACCGAGTCACGAGCCTCGGGTCGAGAATGAATGCTTCCACCACCAACGTTGGTCATGTCATTCTTTGGAAGTTTGATCCTTGTCCAGACCGAGGCAATTTGCTTAGGTCGAGAAGGATCACCACGACATGCTGTCGTCAAGCGCTGGCCATTTGATCCTCCTTCAGACCGAGCCGGAGCCTCAGGTCGAGAAGGATCTCCATTACTGGCACTCTTGACATGCACCACCTCTGGAGCCAATCTCTGCACTACAGGGAGATGAACTGCTCGCACTCAAACGATCGGTGGCCAAAAGCCCATCATTGGAAACATCTAGTCTTCTGTTGTCATTGATAGGCGAGGTGGCTCTAAGAAAAGCAATTAAAACATCTTCCGGCGAGGTCTACAGGCCTCAGTCTTTGTTGCTTCATCTTCAGGCGTCGCTGCTTCGTGCGCTTGGATTCCACTACCTTCCAGGCGCCATCCTTCTCTCCTGACGTTTGAACGTCCTGAGACGCCCCACGCAACCCAACCGATAGTCCGCCCGCACTCTCTTTGGGCGTGACTTGTCCGCACGAAGGGAGCGTCTGCCACCTTAGGGACTGCTTCAGCCGGTTGCACATCAGACGTAGCAATCACCGTATCACGATACGAACAGTGAGATACTGCACGTCGAGGGGGAGAATCCAAATGTCGGGTACCATTATTAGGGGTACCCACAGTACTCCTAAACGTGGCTGGAGAACATATTTAAAACAAATCGTAAAAACTGGTAAGCACGGACCAAGGGGCGCACCCCCGGCTCGCCCGAGGCAAAACTCGGGTGAACTTTGTCGTATAGCGGCCTCGGCCAAACCGCCTTACCACCGACCATATCATGTGCGCATTTAATGCAGGGATCACCTGACATCTTATCCCGACACACGCGCCGCAGTTGGCAAGATCGAAATGACCGCAGTCACTTCACCCTTTTACTGATCGTTCTGACAGGATAACGACACTATTCACCCCGTTCCGACCACTGTGCCAAACACCGGGGTAAGACTAACAACAGTAAGTTACCGCCTCTCCCGAGTTCAGCCTCGGGCGCAACAGGGAGTTCCGCCTCGCCCGACCTAGGCCTCGGCCTCGGGAGGAGATCTTCGCCTCGCCCGACCTAGGCCTAGGCTTCGGGAGAAATCACCGCCTCGCCCGAGACGGCCTCGGACCGACTACGCGAACAGGGAATACAACACTATCCTTCCCCTAGCTAGCCACCTCAGGCTACGAAGGAACAAGACCGGTGTCACATCAAATTACTCCAGTAACAGGTAATGATGATCCTCGGCATGCGCCCATGACGTCGACTGTCCTCAGCTCTCTACAAAGTCAAAGAAACGTCAGCAGGACACAAACTTCAAGGCCACCTCGACGACCAGACCATACCGCCGGCCACGACGCTACAGAGCTTGGCTTCAACTCGGCGGAGCCGGCCGCGTCGCTATAGGGGTCAGGACCTGGGGCCGCGCCGCCGACCACGCTTCTACAGGGCTCAAGCACCTCTCCGCCGTCCACATTAGCGCATAGCTACACCCCCATATGTACAGCTGGGTCACCTCCTTGTGCCTATAAAAGGAGATGCCCAGGGCCTTCCCAAGGCAAGCTTTGAAAGCTCACCTGGACGGCTCACCCAACAGCAACAAAAAACACTTCAGGGCAAACCTTCTCTCCACAACACTAGACCTCTCAAGAGACCTGGGATCCGTTCCCTCTCGCAAAGCTTGTATCCCCTACATCAAGCACCCCGGTGCAAGATAATATAAGCCTCATCCTCCCTCTGCTGGAAGTAGGGCCTTCTTAGCTCGAACCAGGATAAACCTTGTGTTTCATCTTGCATCAATCCATCCGGGCAGGGACACGCAGCATAAAATTCACTAGTCGGTTGAGGGTCTCCCGGGTCCGAAACATCGACACCAAACCTTCAGGATCCGGCGAACCATCAATCCATCTTTCCACGCGCGAAGTCGGGGATTTGTCCTGGCTAGGGCGGCTGGGGGTTAATTGTCAGCCCCGGAGTAGGTGCCGGCGTGGGCTAGTGGGGAGGTGAGGCACCGACGGGAGAGGAAAGGTTGGGGACGAGAGCCATTTCTATACTCGCTACTATTGCATTGAACCTCTAGGGAGAATATATAGGAGTGCATGACTTGCAGGGCAAGAACCCTATCCTAGAGATTAGGAAGGTTATCCTAAACATAAGGAATGTTATCCTAGGATTACAATCAATCCAATCAACCCTAAACCAACTATATCAGGAGTTGCCTAATATACTCTAATACCCCCCCGGCCCTCGCGCAGTCGTAGCGTTAGCAACACGAACGACTAGACTGGAGAACAATGGGGTTATCCCCCCTCGGTCGGAACATCTGTGTGAATGCTGCAACTGGAGTAGCCCATGCAGATGATAGCCCTTTGTGCCGATATTGTCGAGGTAGCCGAATGCAAGGGTGTGGAGCCATTGTTGAGGTGCCGCTGTCCGTAGGGAGCTATGGTCGATGAAGCTATTGTGGACGACGAAGAAGACAAGCCGCACAAGTCGCAAGCGCATCACGCGGGAAGGCCCACGACGCACCAGGGTGATGGTGGCGCAGAAGGAGGCCGCCATAGATGAAGACGACGACGCAATCGAGGCAATCGTAGAGGAAGAAGCTGATGTCGAGGACGATGTTGTCAAACCGTCGTGGACGAAGCGTGCTCCAGGTTTTCCACGCTTGGAAACGTGTCGTGGACGAATGCACGTGTCGGTGTTGCCAGTACCACACGAACTAGGTAGAAGGCCCCAACCAAGTGTCAACATCTGAAGGGACCAGCAGAGAAGACCTCCACGATGGTTGTGGCACGGTATGGCGAGAGTGCTGTCATTGCTCACGATTGTCAGAGCGGAGTAGACGAAGTAGTCGAGGATGAGACGACGACGCTGGCAACAAGGTTGTGCTAGGCGAAGGCTGATGGAATAAGTCATGTGTGGAGGACAGTCCGCAGTCCGCACAGCATCTCTGCTGCAGGACAGCAGCAACACAGCAGCATCTCTGCTGCAGGACAGCAGCAACACAGCAGCTTTGCACAGCAGCAACACAGCAGCTTTGCACAGCAGCAACACAGCAGTCTTTTTGACTGCAAGGACTGCAGCAGGCAGCACAACAGCAGTCTTTTGACTGCAAGGACAGCCTGCAGGCATCTCCTTTTTCTTTTCAGTTTCAGCTTTTTGGAGGACAGCAGCTTGCTGCAGTTTTCTCTTTTGACTAGAGTACAACAGCACCTAGTGGCAGCAGCTTGCTGCAGTTTTCTCTTTTGACTAGAGTACAACAGCACCTAGTGGTTAGTGCAGTTTGTAGGACAGCATATTCGCAACTCTAGGAAGCATATGCTGCAGCCCCTTGGGCTATAAATATGTATTCCGACCCTTAGACGGGTATGGCATTGTGTAGTGTTTGAGGAAATAAACAGAAAATTGCCCCAACTCATAGTGTCATCCTCTGGATGAGAATCAGAGTCCCTTTGCTTACAATTTGTGTAGTGTTTGAGGAAATAAACAGAAAATTGCCCCAACTCATAGTGTCATCCTCTGGATGAGAATCAGAGTCCCTTTGCTTACAATTGGTATCGGAGCCAAACTATCCTGCAGCCTAAACATCTCGTGTTCATCTCCTTCCCGCGCCTCTCCCCACACTCAGTCGGCAGCAAGAGCTCCAACTGTTCCTTCCTCCCCTGCTCAGACGAGCAGCCTTTCGTCTGAGACAGCCTCTTCCACACGCAGCGACCCCTCACTAGCCCACCATGTCCCTACGCTCGGCCACTTCGAGTGCGCGGCGCCAGCAGGAGGCCGAGGTCGCCGCAGCACAAGAACGAGAGCGAGCAGCAGCGGCGGCTGCAGCGACAGCGGCGAGGGCAGCACGGTTGGCGGCGGCGGAACTGGCAGCGGCGAGAGCGGAAGTAGAAGCAGCGGAGGCGGCGGATGCTGCACGTGCGGCGGCAGCAGAGCTCGAGGTTCTGCGCGGCAGTAGAGCTGGCAGCTCTGCTTCTGTCGACGACAACACCGACGAAGAGCTCAGGCTGGCGAGGGAAGCAGCGCGAGAGCAGGCGGCACAGTGGGCAGCCGCGCATCCCCATGGGGGCGCGCGTGGCGGTAGCCCAGATAGGCGCCGACGCGCTGACGGCGCTCTGGGCGAGGGCGCACGCGGTGGCAGCCCAGACGGGCGTAGACGCGCCGGCGGTGCTCCCGGCGGCGGCGACCGGGTCGACGGAGATCGCGGCCTCTACAGGCGGCGCGACTCTCCCTCCCCGGATCGGTACCATGGTCGCCGCATGGCCCAGGCCATTGTCAGGGACATCGGTCCCGGTGGTGGGTGGCCAACCCTCACCAAGACCAACTACGTCGAGTGGGCCGCAGTGATGAGGGTACGGCTCCAGGTTCGCCAAATGTGGGAAGCAGTTCGGTACGGCGACGTCGACTACCACGAGGATCGGCGGGCGCTGGATGCCCTCATTGCTGCAGTCCCGTCCGAGATGCAGTTTTCGCTTTCCCAGAAGCGGACTGCCAAGGAGGCCTGGGACGCCATCGCTGCGACCCGCATCGGCAGCGACCGTGCCCGCAAGACCACACTGCAGGCGCTTCGCAAGGAGTGGGAGAACCTGGCCTTCAAGCCAGGTGAGGATGTTGATGACTTTGCTCTCCGCCTCAACACTCTGTTGCAGAAGATGGTGCAGTTCGGCGACGACACCTACGATGAGGAGAGAGCTGTTGAGAAGCTCTTCCGTTGCATCCCCGAGAAGTACAAGCAGATTGCTCGCTCGATCGAGTCTCTGCTAGACCTCTCCACGATGACAATCGAAGAGGCGATAGGTCGTCTCAAGGTGGTCGATGGCGACGAACCACAGGCTCCCTCTGGGCCTATCACTATCGGCGGGAAACTACATCTCACTCGGGAGCAGTGGGAGGCCTGCCAGGGTGACAAGAAGAAGGGGGAGTCCTCCTCGACACGAGGCCGCAGACGCGGCAAACCGCGCAAGGCGCGTGGAGGCGCCCAGGCCGGGGCGCGAGGACAGGCTGAGGGTGGTGCCCGTGGAGGTGCCCAAGGCGGCGCCGTCGGCAACAAGAAGCCGGCACGAGACGACGGTTGTCACAACTGCGGCAAGCTTGGCCACTGGGCCAGGGACTGTCGGCAGCCACGACGTGGCCAGGCCAACGTCGCACAGGCGGAGGCGGAGGAGGAGGCCCTGCTCCTGGCACATGCAAACATCGAGCCATCTCCAGCGGCACTCCTCCACCTTGATGAGTCAAAAGCACGCGCTTTCCTCGGCGACGGCTCCAGCAAGGACATGATCGAAGGATGGTGCCTCGACACCGGCGCCACTCATCACATGACCGGCCGACGGGAGTTCTTCACCGAGCTTGACTCTAGCGTTCGAGGCTCCGTCAAGTTTGGGGACGCCTCCGGCGTAGAGATCAAGGGCGCCGGCTCAGTCGTCTTCACCGCCGCGTCTGGTGAGCACAGGCTGCTCACCGGAGTCTACTACATCCCCGCACTGAGGAACTCTATCATCAGCTTGGGACAGCTGGATGAGAACGGTTCGCGCGTGGAGGTCGAGCACGGAGTCATGAGGATCTGGGATCCTTCTCGTCGCCTTCTTGCCAAGGTACGCAGGAGTGCAAATCGGCTTTACATCCTCAATGTGAAGGTGGCACAACCTTGCTGCCTTGCTGCTCGTCGAGACGACGGGGCATGGCAGTGGCACGAGCGCTTCGGGCACCTTAACTTCGAGGCCCTGAAGCGGCTCAATGCCAAGGAGATGGTACGAGGCCTGCCGTGCCTTGACCATGTGGAGCAATTCTGCGATGTCTGCGTGTTGACAAAGCAGAGACGGCTCCCCTTTCCCCAGCAGTCGAGTTTCCGAGCCAAGGAGAGGCTCGAGCTCGTGCATGGGGACTTGTGTGGCCCGGTGACACCAGCCACACCAGGAGGACGACGCTACTTCTTGCTGCTCGTCGACGATCTCTCCCGCTACATGTGGGTGATGATCCTTGGCAGCAAGGGAGAGGCTGCAACCGCCATCAGGCGTGTGCAGGTCGCTGCGGAGGCGGAGTGCGGCCGCAAGCTGCGCGTGCTGCGCACCGACAACGGCGGCGAATTCACGGCGGCTGAGTTCGCGTCGTACTGCGCGGATGAGGGCGTTCAGCGCCACTACTCCGCGCCGTACAGCCCGCAGCAGAACGGCGTCGTCGAGCGGCGCAACCAGACGGTTGTGGGGATGGCTCGGGCTCTCCTCAAGCAGAGAGGAATGCCAGCTGTCTTCTGGGGAGAGGCGGTGGTGACAGCGGTTTACATCCTCAACCGCTCGCCCACCAAGGCTCTCAACGGGATGACACCGTACGAGGCTTGGCATGGGCGCAAGCCGGCGGTCTCTCACCTACGGGTCTTCGGCTGCCTCGCGTTCACCAAGGAGCTTGGCCACATCGGCAAGCTCGACGACAGGAGCACCCCGGGGGTGTTCATTGGCTACGCGGAGGGCTCGAAGGCCTACCGCATCCTTGATCCAGGAACACAGCGTGTGCGCACGGCGCGCGATGTCGTGTTCGACGAAGGGCGAGGATGGGCGTGGGACAAGGCGGTGGACGACGGCACGACTCCGACGTACGACGACTTCACCGTCGAGTACGTCCACTTTGAGGGAGCTGGGGGAGTAGGCAACTCTTCTCCGAGCAGGTCCACCCCAGCCCCCAAGTCTCCACCGACTCCAGCGCCACGCTCTCCAGCTCCGGCTACAACGAGCTCTTCACCACCACGCACTCCAGCCACGACTCCGGCTACACCGAGCTCTTCGCCACCACGTACTCCAGCACCGACGGTACCCTCTCCGGGAACGTCCTCTCCGACACCAGCTTGTGTCGAGCACGACCCAGTGGAGCTCGTGACCCCGCTCTCCCGCGACGAGGAGCGCGTCGATGCGTGCTACGACGGCGAGCCGTTGCGGTATCGAAGGGTGGAGGGCCTTCTCATCGACCCGTCGGTGCCGGGTCGTGCGTCTCGCATTCTAGCAGGAGAGTTGCATCTTGCATGCGACGATGGTGAGCCTCGGTCTTTCGCGGAGGCCGAGAAACATGCGGCTTGGCGTGCCGCGATGCAGTCGGAGATGGACGCGGTTGAGACGAACCGCACTTGGGAGCTCGCTGATCTCCCTCATGGTCATCGCGCGATCACCCTTAAGTGGGTGTTCAAACTGAAGAGGGATGAAGCCGGCGCCATCGTCAAGCATAAGGCTCGCTTGGTGGCACGCGGCTTCTTGCAGCAGGAGGGGATCGACTTCGACGATGCCTTCGCCCCTGTAGCACGGATGGAATCCGTGCGACTCCTCGCGCTGGCAGCCCTGGAGGGCTGGCATGTTCATCACATGGATGTCAAGTCGGCGTTTCTTAACGGCGACTTAAAGGAGGAGGTCTACGTACACCAGCCGCCAGGTTTTGCGATCCCTGGTAAGGAAGGCAAGGTGTTGCGCCTGCGTAAGGCTCTCTACGGCTTGCGACAGGCACCAAGGGCGTGGAATGCCAAGCTGGATTCCACGCTCAAGAGGATGGGCTTCATGCCAAGCCCGCACGAGGCGGCCATCTATCGGCGGGGCAATGGAGAAAATGCCCTGCTGGTGGGTGTCTACGTCGACGACTTGGTGATCACCGGCGCCAAGGATGCAGAGGTGGCAGCATTCAAGGAAGAGATGAAGGCCACCTTCCAAATGAGTGACCTGGGGCATCTCTCCTTCTACCTGGGGATTGAGGTGCACCAGGGAGACTCCGGGATCACACTTCGCCAGACCGCCTACGCCAAGCGCATTGTTGAGCTGGCTGGGCTCACCGACTGCAACCCAGCTCTCACTCCGATGGAGGAGAGGCTGAAGCTGAGTCGCGACAGCACGACGGAGGAGGTGGATGCTACTCAGTACCGGCGTCTTGTGGGGAGCCTTCGCTACCTCGTCCACACACGGCCTGACTTGGCATACTCTGTCGGCTACGTTAGTCGGTTCTTGCAGCGACCGACGACGGAGCATGAGCAGGCTGTGAAGAGGATCATTCGCTATGTTGCGGGGACTCTCGACCACGGTCTCTACTACCCGAGGTGCCCTGGGGCGGCACACCTTGTCGGGTACAGCGACAGCGACCACGCCGGCGACATCGACACTAGCAAGAGCACAAGCGGGATCCTCTTCTTCCTCGGCAAGTGCCTCATTAGCTGGCAGTCGGTCAAGCAGCAGGTGGTGGCCATGTCCAGCTGCGAGGCCGAGTACATAGCGGCGTCCACTGCTTCGACTCAGGCGCTCTGGCTGGCTCGACTGCTCGGTGATCTCCTCGGGAGAGACACTGGAGCGGTGGAACTCAGGGTGGACAGCCAGTCCGCTCTGGCATTGGCCAAGAATCCTATGTTCCATGAACGGAGCAAGCACATCCGGGTGAGGTACCATTTCATCCGTGACTGCTTGGCAGAAGGGAGCATCAAGGCGCGCTACATCAACACCAAGGATCAGCTTGCAGACCTGCTCACCAAGCCCCTTGGGAAAATCAAGTTTGTTGAGCTTTGTTCTAGGTCTGGAATGGCTCAACTTTCCCACAAGACGACACACAAGACTTAGGGGGAGAATGATGGAATAAGTCATGTGTGGAGGACAGTCCGCAGTCCGCACAGCATCTCTGCTGCAGGACAGCAGCAACACAGCAGCATCTCTGCTGCAGGACAGCAGCAACACAGCAGCTTTGCACAGCAGCAACACAGCAGCTTTGCACAGCAGCAACACAGCAGTCTTTTTGACTGCAAGGACTGCAGCAGGCAGCACAACAGCAGTCTTTTGACTGCAAGGACAGCCTGCAGGCATCTCCTTTTTCTTTTCAGTTTCAGCTTTTTGGAGGACAGCAGCTTGCTGCAGTTTTCTCTTTTGACTAGAGTACAACAGCACCTAGTGGCAGCAGCTTGCTGCAGTTTTCTCTTTTGACTAGAGTACAACAGCACCTAGTGGTTAGTGCAGTTTGTAGGACAGCATATTCGCAACTCTAGGAAGCATATGCTGCAGCCCCTTGGGCTATAAATATGTATTCCGACCCTTAGACGGGTATGGCATTGTGTAGTGTTTGAGGAAATAAACAGAAAATTGCCCCAACTCATAGTGTCATCCTCTGGATGAGAATCAGAGTCCCTTTGCTTACAATTTGTGTAGTGTTTGAGGAAATAAACAGAAAATTGCCCCAACTCATAGTGTCATCCTCTGGATGAGAATCAGAGTCCCTTTGCTTACAAAGGCAAAGAGGTAGGTGTGGTGACATATCGAGGTTCCTGGAGTTGCAGCGGCGGGAGAGCTACGACGCATAGGAAGAAGGTACTCGAGGACGCCCCTGTAGCGTGGCGACGATGCTTGAAGTCGACGAAGAACTCGAACGCTCGAAGAAGACCATGCACGAGAGACGTTCACAGACAAGCGTTGACAGCGTGTAGATCCACGACGATAGGCAGGAACATTGCTGTCCGAGGAGGCGACGCATCGACAACCCTCTTGCTTGGCGAAACATCGTGCGATAGATGACATACGTCTCAGGAGGGTGGTTCGCTCGCGATCGGCTGATCAGGCCGATGACGTGTAAGGTGGAGACGACGATGGCTAAGGCAATGTCGAAGGTGGAGCCTCCCGATCAGTGGTGGCGACGACAAGCCGACGTAGGTGGACGTGCAGATGAAGAGGTGCGGGACAGGCAGTCGTTCCGTTTATGCCGCAGGCCACGCCCGCTGCATGGTCGAAGAAGATGAGGAAGTCGGTGTTGTCGAAGCCGTTGTCAATGACGCGTGAGTCGACGAGTTGGGGCGATGGGGACACAAACTCGATCTCTGATCAGGAAGGAAAAAAACATAGCACCGACAGACTAGGTACATCACTGAGTATCCCTAGCCCATCTCATCTTAACCCTCTATCGCATCATCAAAGTAACACACGACAGAGAGGAGAGCCTCTGCTTGTGTCCCTAGCAAAGATGGGGGACAGAGGGGGTTAGAGAGTAGATCAAGCAGGGGCAGGGCACCCACCAGCGTTGGGTGGCGCGACTAGGACGAGCGGCGGTGGCCCACGATCCTGCTTCCTCCTAACCGGCAGCGGCATGGTCCTTAGCCCCCGGTGGCTCCGAATCGGTGGCGAGATGGCCTGTAGCTACCGGATCCCTGGTGGCGAGGCAGAGGAAGGTGAAGACCAAGGGTTTGAACCTAGGCTCGTGATACCATGTAGGAAGGAGAGATTGTGTATAATGCTTGGAATGTATTGCATTGAGCCTCTAGGGAGAATATATAGGGTACATGACTTGAGGGCAAGAAGCCTATCCTAGAGATGAGGAAGGTTATCCTAGACATAAGGAAGGTCATCTCGGGATTACAATCAATCCAATCAATCATTAACTAACCATATTAGGAGTTGCCTAATATACTCTAACACTTACGCGCTCCTGTACGTTGACAACATCGTCCTCACGTCTTCCTCGCCTCCTCTCCTCCAGTGTGTCAGGCTCTTCTGCATTCGGAGTTTGCAATGACCGACCTTGGCGACTTGCATCACTTTCTAAGCATCCCCATCATGTGCTCTTTGGCTAGCATGTTCCTCTCTCAGCGTCAGTATACCGTGGATCTCCTCCAGCGTGCAGGCAATTTGCCGAGTGTCACTCTATAGCGACAACTGTGGACACTCGGACCAACCTGTCCGTGACAGACAACCCTCCGGTTGTTGGCCCCTCTAAGTACAGGAGTATTGCAACTGCTCTTAAGTATCTGACCCTGGCTCGCTCGGACCTGGCATATTCTGTGCAACATGTGTGCTTGTTTAGCACAATCCCCGTGAGTTCCACCACCTTGATAAAGTGTATCCTGCGCTATGTCAAAGGCACACTTTTTATCGGTCTCCACATCGGTGTTTCGTCACCTCGTTCTCTCATGGGTCACGTCATACTTTGATGCTGATTGGCGGGCTGTCCAGACTCTAGGCTTGGTCTCTGGGTCCACCAAGTGTCAAACCACAGTTTTTTGCTTAGGCCGAGTACCGTGTTGTTGCATATTTTGTCACCGAGTGTTGTCAGCTTCTGCAGGAACTTCACGTCTCGATTGCTTATGCAATCGTCATGTGTTGCAATAATGTTAGTGCTGTCTACATGACTGCTAATCTGGTGCACCATCGTTGTACTAAGCACATCGAGGTCGATATTCACTTTTTTCGCGAGAAGGTTGCTTTGGGACATGTTCGGTTGTTTCATGCTCCATCTTCGCATCAGTTCGCAGACATCATGACTAAAGGCTTAATTGTACAGTTTACTAATTTTCGGTTTAGTCTTTGCGACTGAGATCCTCCCGCTGTGACTGCGGGTGGGTATTAGGGAACATGTATAGGCTATTAGTAAAGGATAAGGTGATGTCTTGAGCAGCCTGATTTCGAAGGCTGAGATTGAGGGTCTCCATGAGCCACTCCCATCAAGGCCCTTGCAACATAGAATTTCACTGTATATGGACAATGTGGTCCTCTTCCTTCACCCTGATCAAAGTGATATCCAAATTGTGCTCCAAGTTTTGAACCTTTTGGGGGAAGCCTCTGATCTGAAAAATAATGTTCAAAAGAGCAGTGTGTACCCTATAAGATGTTGACATGATGAAATTGCTATCCCTAGTTTCCCCTGCAAATATTTGGGCCTTCCTCTTTCCTTGAAAAAGCTCACTAAGAATTAGGTTCAACCTATCATTGATAGAATAGTGAGCAGCTGTCGAGATGGAAAGCAGATTTGATGACAATGATGGTTCGAAAAGTTCAAGTGCAGTTTGTCTTAACCGGATTGCTTATCTACTTAGCTATGGCAGTTGAGCTGCCCCCTTGGGCTTTTAAGGAAATCGACAAGATTATGAAAGGGTTCCTTTGGTGGGGAAGGATGTTAAAGGTAGTCACTGCTTAGTGGCCTGGGGAAGAGTGTGCCGGCCTTTGGAGCTTGGAGTTCTTGGGGTTTTCAGCCTCAAAGAGCTTGGTTGGTCACTCCGCATGAGATGGTTGTGGCTTGTCAAAACTGATCCCTCCTGGCCTTGGCCGAATCTGCCCCTCCAAATTTCTAATAAAGTTAAGGCCATGTTCCATACTGTTGTGATCTCTGAGCTTGGTAGTGGTATCTCAATAAAGTTTTGGCGTGATAAATGGATTCATGGCCAATGCATCGGTGACTTTGCTCCTAGACTTTTATCTGCTGTCCCCAAGCGCATTGCCAACATCAGGACAGTTAGACAAGCCCTCACTGACAGATGGATTTCAAATATTAGGCGAGCCTTACAGTAGGTGTTCTTGCTGACTTTCTATCTCTTTGGGATGCTTTAGCTAATACGGAGTTGCAGATGGACAGTGAAGACAAGCACATTTTCTGGTTTGCTAGTAATGAGGAATATTCGGCCAAGGCTGCCTATGACAGCATGTTTATAGGTTCAACACAGTTTGCTTTCTATGATATCATTTGGAAACCTGGGCACCCTCGACGTGCAAATTTTTCATGTGGCTTACTGCTCTTAGGTGACGCTGGACGACGGATCGTTTATAGAGGCGTGGTCTTGATCATTCGGACAGATGCCTCCTTTGTGATCAGGCTCCCGAAACAATTAATCATCTGCTCACTGATTGCCCTTTTGCTAGAGAATTCTGGTTCCGCTTCCTAGGACTTGTTAACCTCCAGACCTTGGCGCCTCAGCCAGGTGATTATGTCTTCATGGACTGGTGGAAAAGTGTCTGAGCAAGTGCAGGGCATCGCAAGGCAAGGCCTTAATTCGTTAATCATCCTAGGAGCTTGGACCATTTGGAACCACAAAAGAAACAATTGTGTTTTCGATTAGACAAACCCCAACATGGAGACAGCCATCAGAAAAGCTGAGGAAGGTGTCATGTAGGAGATGGCGGGGGACAGGAGTTTTTCCCTCATGGTGCCTATTCCAGGTCTGCTGTAGAGGGTTCTTAATCTAGTTCAATGGATAGAGATGCTTTCTTGTACCCTCGTTTTTGGCCATCATGAAGGGGCTGTTTTGTTCTCTGTACTGGTCTTCTTTAGACTGACTTTTATTCCTTCTTAATATAATGATGGACAGTTCTCCTACGCGTTCGAGAAAAAAAAGATTTGTTTCTGTAACTTCTTTGTGCAGCAAGCTTATACGGATATATATATGAAAGCCATTCATGGGCCTGAGGTGTTCCTTAATTCTCCACAATTTTCATTTGAACTCAGGGTATACGTATGAATCGGGATGTGGGCTCTAAAGAAATGAACACGATGATAAATACAAACTTAGCGTTTGACCATGGCAATTGGTGAAAAAAGAGTGGTAATCCATTATTTCTACCTTTTGGACTTCGTTTCTTTAGTGAAAACTATACAGATTGATGCATATTGTAAGCCTAGTTTTTGTTTGTTTATTGAAGTGTTTATGATATGAGATTTTTAGCTGTTTTTTTCCTTCTGTAGTTGTGCCATTAATGTAAATATACTTTTTTTGGCAGGTACATCATATTGGTTGGGATATGATATGCTTGTGTGATATGCTTGCCAGTGCCTAAAGGCAGATTCTAAAAAAATGGTTGAGTTTCATTCTTGAATCCTGATAATTATTCTCATTATTTGAGTGGAAGACGAATCTAATTGTATAGGTACCCAATATAGGATCGGCAATCCAATTTGGGGACATAAGTTGAATCAATTGTCGTGTACCATTGAAATGTTAGTTGTTACACATATATTTCGGCCACTTGTTGAACCTACCCTATTTTCAACCGTTTGAGCTGGGAATCGGAGGGGTGGTTTGGTTAAATGATTTGAGATGGCCTGCCATGTGTAATGTAATCGAAGTACATGGTTGCACTTTTCGGTGATGCCCATATATTATCCATAACAATATGTAGTTTCAGCTGTTCTGCATTTACGAAAATGTATTGGAAGAGAAACGTCCACTTGAACTGAATGTATTCTACGAAATCTTTATTTATGGGTATCCGTCTGTTGTGCATTCTAACCTTTGTGAATATAGAGCGTGTATCTTATACTCCTTAAGTTTCAATTTACAATTTGTTTGACTTGACTGACTCTCTTATTTTTATAATTATTATTAATTTTTATCGTGATATAGTTTAGCATATAATATACTTAAAGTATGGTTTTAAATTTTTTAACTTTTTAAATAAGACGAGGCAATATTAATAAAAAATACAAACACGGAGACAGTACTGTACTCTCTACCGCCACTTGTCGTTGCTGCCTGTGCCGCCCACTGCAATGCCGTCCGTCGCCGTCCCCTAATCCACAGCACATCTTGCTGCGTCGTTGTTGCTGATCTTGCCACCCTCACTGGTTAGCGATGGCATTCACCCTTGCCACTCGGTGCTTGTCCTCACCCAACTAGGGTATGAAGAGACGGACCTGTACTCTCTAGGGCCTGTTCGGTTAGCATGGATTTAATTCCTAGGTGGAATTAAGGCATGATTGGTTTGCTGTTTAACTTATCATATTTTATCTAACTTTTCGGTTTAAGGTTAGTTCTTTAATTCGAACGATTAACCTTAGTTAAAGTGTGGCACAATTATCCTCGAACCAAACATACCCTTATTCTACAAGATGATTCAATGGATCCCTGCTGGCACTCTTTCCCTGGATGGTTTAATTCCTTATTCAACAATTCCTAGTCTCTATTTTTTTTTGTTCGGTTAGCTCCAACCGCCAAAATAGAGAATACTGATGTTTTTCAGCCTACAGGCCCCATGTAGCAGCTGCGTGTTGCAAAGCAACTTGTATAATACAATTCAACAAGTTCATGTTTCAAATAACTCATATCATGCAAAGCAAATTGGATGTTTTTCGGCCCTAGTAATTAAATGGAAATCAAGTTTTCCAACCTATCAAGCACTATATGATTAATTGAAACCTTCAGTTTTGCATTGGTGCCAATCTAGCCAATAGAAGTGCTATTGCTTATGCAGTTTGCACATGATTTAAATAGATGAAAACA
The DNA here is from genome assembly GCA_029449295.1 of Zea luxurians. Lineage (NCBI taxonomy): Eukaryota > Viridiplantae > Streptophyta > Magnoliopsida > Poales > Poaceae > Zea > Zea luxurians. Next base: position 102,938,841 of record JAOPSE010000001.1, on the reverse strand, counting down.
AATAACAAAGCAGAGTTAGTGCTTGCAGTCAGTTTGTCCCAGTCCAATACTTGCTTTGCACTTTTCCTCCCAGCAAACTAGTACTAGCTTTTACATGTCCTCATCATAACCAGTATTAACCAAGAATCAGAATACAGACATCACTCATAGCTCACAGTTCCAGGCTATGGTTACAGCCTAGCACCAAGTTGACCAAGGCTTCTAAGTTTAGAACTTTATATAGTAATAGCAGAAGTGCCTTGAAGATGTAAAGCCTACAAAAATAAGGGGGGACAATGATCAGATTCTACACCAACAGAACTCATTAGCGTCAATCATATAAAGGAACCAAGTTATGCTAACAGAAAATTATTTTGAATAATACCAGTAATCATATAAAAGAACCAAATTATGCTGACAAAAGCAACATAAAGACCAAGAAACTATATGACAGAAATTTTGTGAAACTTCAATTCGGTAATTTTAAGAAATCGTACATAATCTCATGCAGTCACGCCTCTTCTGGTAAAGGATTGCAACAATGAAGTCACTGTGACTTGTGTCAAGATAAATATATACATATATGACAGAGAAACAAAAATTTGTACTAACACTTTAGACATATTAGCTAATAGGAAGTCTAGTTTGGCTCCATCATAAGATGGATAATACACATGTTCAGAAAATGTAAATCAGTTACAACAGGTCCTTAATGCAACTAAAGCATTATATGTAGAGAAGGTTGGCACACACAAGTTTAAAATCAACAAAAGAATTTGAAAAAAAAACAATTTACATCTGGCTGTGAGGTACTCTCCGTTCACCAAGAAATACAACTAAGGTATCCTCACCAGTCAATCTAACTCAAGTTGGCCAAGTTTATAGTAAAAAATATTAACATTTATGTCTCCAAAAAATATTTTAAAAATATATTATATAGACATTCTACGATACTTATTTTCTATTATGAATATTTGTATATTTATACATAAATTTAGTCAAAGTTCACACTGTTGAACTCCTTAAAAGCAAGAACAACATTCTTTTGTGGACGAAGAGTATATGTAGATGTTAGTTTATTTAGAAAATTAAAAAGTTAGTTTAAAATTTAGTTAAAGCTCATTTTTTCGCTTGAATCAAGGTAATACAACACATCAATATCACATGTCCAAATATGTGGATTCACCAGCTCAAAGGAAGATAGCAAATACATTATCAGGTTAGCGTTGCTGAACTGTAAAGTCCAGAACTAGCTAGTGTTGCTGAATTGTAAAGTCCACAAGCAAATTGTTGCAGCTCGCCTTCATGCTAAGAAACTGACATGCTGAATTGATGAGCATGCAACTGAAACACACTTAGATAAACTAAGGTATATATACATGCAGGCTAATTAAAGTACTAGAACTACTAATTAGTTGGCAATGCACTACATATGTGTAGAATGTTCAGAGGAACAGCTAGCGTTGTTCCAACATGTGCATGAACTTTTAACCGAAAGGGCATGTTTTATCAATCTCTTTAGACCTCAGTAGAGTCTAGGCAGTGGAACGCTCTAACTAACTAGGAGAGATGTCTTTTCTTTCTTAACTTTCACTTAACAGGTAGAATACGCCAAACAAAAAAGGACCATGCTTTTACATAGACGACCTGTAAAGTCCATGTGACAGGAAATATATTCGAAGCAAACTGACTTGGGAACTAAAAAGAACTTGAATCTTTTTGTATTTAGATCCAAAGAACCCCTGGCCATTTTTCAAAATGACTGTTAAGAAAACCTTGAAAATTCTTGTCCATTATATCCTATTGTTACTTGATTTCTGAAACCAATGTATAAATAATCAGAGCAAACTTTACTGATTGCCAACCACCCCAAGTGTAACAGGCTAAGGTTCACCTTTGATACTACCAAGAAATTGCTAGTATATTATTCTTTTGCATCTACTGTATTGTTTACTAATAACCACGAACTATCTATCATCAAGTATTCATCAAAGTATGAAATCAGACTGACATCAGGAGTTCGTCGTTCCTCACACCACAGGCAATAGCAAATGCATATAAAGGTTGCTGGATTTGGCTATTGTCGCTCATCAAAGATCACCGTTACTGACACACATCAAGAACCCTAAAACTGACACATAAGAAAAAGGAGAAGGTAGAGGAGGGTTACGAGTACCGGTGAGAAGGCAGCCACTAGATGCGAATGGGAGGCCACCAGGTCGCTATCGCCGTTGGATTTGGCCGGAGGCGAGGGAGACTCATGGAATTGGAGGGGAGGCTGGAGGCTGGAGGCGACCGAGCTGCTAGATCCGTGCTGTAGCCCCCCGTAGTCACTCGTGCGCAGCCCCGCTGTCATGCCGCCTTGCATTGTCACCGATGCCCGCTTGGTGTTGTGCTCTGTGGATAATTCCACACCCTTTGGATGGGGGCTACTTCCCGAGCCAGGGACAGGGTAGAAGCTGGGAACCGACAGGTGATGGATCCTCAAGTCGAGTCGGTTAACCGAACACATCTTCTACCATGGACAGGGAAGAATTCCAGACTAGGCCGATTCACGTGGTTTCGTTCCCGTTCCCGGCCAAAACGAATAGGCCCTTAGGGGGTTATTTGGTCTATTAAGATAATTTAGAATAGATCGACAATTTTGGTTCGCTCTATTGTGTCCACACAATAGATCAAATAATAGACACTAATATATTTTGTTAAAATATATACAATAAATAATTAAATAAGGATATTGTAATAAAACATATAGCCATATATACACTATCATTAAGACGACATCATAATTTTTGGCTAATAAATTCATAAATCACATAAAAATATAATCAAACACCAAGATTTTTTCTACATTTTAAGTTATTCTGTCTATTCGAGTTTTAAAAACTAGGAATTGAACCCCTGAAATATAACACATGTAGGGCAGTGGCGGAGCCAAGATCTCTCTAAACGTAGGGCTGAATATAACACTAAAAATATCTATACCAACTATTTTTTCATAGCATAGATAATGGCACATGTAAACTTCATTTGAACACAATCATTACAATTTAACATAAAGTTTACTTAAACAAGTGGTTATCTAATTAAGAAATATGATAGATCGTCGCCTCAATGGTCAATTCATCTTGGGTTGATTTTATAGAAAATAGGAAGACTTTCTAAAACTGAATAATATTACGTTATTACATGCATACTCAAAGAAAACAAACTACAAAAGTATATAATTGTAAGAATTAAATGTACTACACTACCACCCTTATTTGTGTTTGGTATTTGCTCCCTTCATGTTCCGCTTAGTATGTATATTTGCTAATATATAATATAGCTCTATCATACTCCCACATCCGATGGTTTAGGTATATTAATCTAGACATTAAATTTAATTGTTTTTTCTAATCTTCTGTAACAACCGACTGTCTTGATCCCTGGTCGTGCAGCAATGCTGAGACTATCTTTAGTGGATCGCATAAAATAGGGGATGTAGAACTGTAGATGACACCGTTTGACAGAATTTGCAGAGTGAAGATTGAGATAGGAGATCTGCTGGAGATAGCCTGAGGTAGTATCCCTCTGAACCTAGGTTTTTTAGAATTAATTGAAAGAGAAGTTGTTGAATCGGCTTGGAATTGCACGACTACATCGGGCTTGAATGGCCACGCGGCCCGTGCCCGTCGCCTTGGATGGCCATCGTGTGCACACCAACGCTGGCATGCCGCCATGGATGGTCGCCATGGCCGTAGCCCTGCCTCGTCGCCACAACCCGCAACACCGCGCATCATTCACTGTGAATCTTGAATGCTCCAAACTCTAGCAGCTAGCACTGCAGCGCTCACCCATCGCCCGCTTGGTCCCTTCCTCTTATGTTAGTGAAATTTCACATGTGAGGTGGCTTTTATGTTCTAGACCGATGCTAATTATAATACATGGCACTATAGCGATTATTTAGTGATTTAGCCTGAGAGTAGGGTCAAGGTCCTAGTGGCCACATGTGTAAATCCGCCACTGCATGTAGGAACCGAACCTAGACTCCATATCAAAATAGACCAATAATCAGTCTATTCAGTTTGGATTTAGATTTGATCTTTGGTTTCAAAATGTGCATCCACACTCATATTTGCGTGCCCAGCCATCGGATGCCGGACCTATGTCCTCGTTGTTTGTCCTGGCCATTGGATGCCAAGCCCTGCTCGCTCGGCGGTGCTTTGTCGCCTCCCTCACCGTCTGCTCAAATCTTGGCATGTTCAATCAGTCCAGACTAATTATGATTAATGTTGAATGTAACACCCCTGGTTACTATTACTAAAACTTGAGCATAACATCATAAGCATGGGCATCTCATATGTTTGATACACCTAGAATGCATTCACTAGGCAAAAATTTCAAACAAGTTGTATTGATATGGCATTTTGCAAACGAAACCCTAGAGTAGGGTACTTAACCCTAAATGGGGTTCAGAAGGGTAAAACAAAATCCAAATAGAGAAAACCCTAAAGCTTAAGTGAAATAGTCATAAAAAGTTACTAAGAATGGACCTAAATTACATTCACACCCCTGAAATACCAAAAACCCGAAAAAGGAACCCTAGAAAACCCTAGACCTAAACCCTAGGGGGCTAAGTGCAAAATCAGTGCACTTTTGGACTAAAGTGCAAAAACTATGAAAGTAAGGTATCTTAAGTCATATGGTTCACAATCATGAAGATTTGCAAGCTAAACCCTGAATTTTGGACCTATTTGCAAAAGGACCCTATTTGAGTTCTAAAGCTAAGTCTGAAATTCAGTGTTTTGAGCTCATCTTTGTGACCTTGTAACTTCCAAACTAGAAGGATTTTGCCCTAGATCACCACATCAACATTGTAGACCTATCAAAGGAGAATAACTTTTCTTAAGAGAGTAAGCATGGTTGTTATGAAGAAATTGGAGAAAAATGCACCCAAAGATGGGCTGTCAGGCTATTTGAAGTCTGAATTTCAGACTAACATTGCAACTGCAAGAACTTTGGGCATGAATTCAGGCATGATCGAGCAAGAATTTGCCTAGGGTTGCTATACAAAGATTATAGCTAGATCCTAGAGCTATAACTTTGCTAAAGAGTGTTGATCATGCTACTAAATAAAATTAAGAGAAAATTCGCCCTAAACTTTGGCTGTCAGGTGCACTAAATGAGGAATGGCCATGGTACAGTACTGAAGAAGATTGACTGCCAGCCGTTCACCGTCGACGACCTCTCCGCCACGATTCGTGCCGCCGCCATCTCGATTCGTGCTCGGGGAGGAATGGATAACACCGGGGATGGGTAAAAAGAACGGGCGCGGGATGGATTGAGGTTGCTAGCTAGTCCGGCCATCCTGTCCACTTGCCGCGCGACCAGCCGAGTTTATCCTCACCGGAGCTCGCCGTTTCACGCAACCGTGCCACGCCGCAAAGCATTCTCCACGTCATAGGGATCATGGAGGATAGCCAGTTACCCCTCCTGCACCGTTTTCTCCACGCGCGCCACGATACACAGAGCACGGTGAAATATCCAAGTTGCCGTGAGCTGATCTCCAACCCAAATTCACTGACCGCCGCTCACGATCACTATAAATTGAGTGCACCCGCGGCTCCATAGGGTAATCACGCATCTATTGCACCAATCCTTGCCCCGGATTATCCACCAGGGACCGAGAATTGCTCACTTCCCCCAATCACGGTTTCCACCACCGTAAAACGCACCTTACCGTGGCCAGCCACTTCCAGGTTTGTTCATGCTCTCTACTGCCTTGTTTTAGCATTAGTGTGCTTCCCTGATGCTCCTCAACCAACCCAATTACACTGAGTCCCCCTTAATCGTCGGGAACGCGTTCAACTGTCCGCGACGCCCACGGTCGCCGTGGCCAGAGCCAACCCGGTAACTATTCTTGGAATTAGGTTGGGGGAAACGTTCATTAGATCCCGAATTTTGTTTAGGCCAAAGAAGGGCGCCGATCCTTGCGCAAATCAGCCAGTACGCGAGCTCGCCGGAGCTCTGCAACACCGCTCACCGTCAAGGATCTCGGCGTGTAAAGAACAGAAAGGCGGAGGGTTTAAGTGAAAACGTCAGCGACACAGGGAATAGTAGCTAGGACTCTTAATAAAATAGTTGAATCGTGTGGGCATTTTTGCAAAGTCTGCAGCGCGCGAGCGCGGGCGCGCGCTTTCCACCTGGGTTTGGGCCGTCTGGGCTGGATTCGGCCCAGGACTATTCACTATTTTTCTTTTTCTTTTTCTACCAGAGCAAAAATAATTCTAGCAAATTGTAGAAAAATGGTAAAAATGTAAGACCAATTTTGCTAGGTTTCTAATTTTCCATAGAATTTAATAAAAATAGTTTCATGATTTTTAGATCAAATAGGGAATTTTGGAGCATTTAAAATAGCCTAAAATAGTGTTTCTGGATTTTTAGAAAATCAATAATAATTCGAAAAATCCCCAAACTTTTTATATGAACTCTAAACATTATTTAGAAGCCTTGGGTAGAATTTGGTATGATTTGGACCTTGTTTGATACCTAGAACCCAAAACCCTACCCCCTGCCCTTTGAATTCCTATATTGACTCTAGAAACCCTAATTCTCTAGAGTACTGTGAAGGAAAATTGTATTCAAGACTTTAGATAATAAACTCTTATTATCTTTGCACTCTCATGAGCATTACATGGGCATTCATTATTATGTATGGTTATATTTAGAAAACGAGGAAGAAGTTGAAGTAGAAGAAGAGAAGACTTCGCCACCACCACCTGAGGAACATCAGGCATGCAACTACTTTTATTTTGATATCTGCGGATCTGAGCCTGAATCACCTGTAAACCAAGGCAAGCCTTGGTGCATTTGCCACCTCCTTGATTCTTATAAAATCTTTCTCACTTGCTGGATGCATTAGGTGATAGGAGTTGAATGCTAAAACAATTCCTGCATTACCTTCCTTGAATTTGATTACCTTCCTTTGAATCTCTATTTTACAAAAGGTTTTACTATGCTTAGTCTTGCTCTAGCAAAACAAAAGGTTTTGTTTTACAAAAGATGATGTGGCAAAGTGGGAGGGATGTTTTCAAAAATAAAACTTGATGGTGAATCCATCATGGCCATGATGGGTTCAACATCGGAAAAGATGTACCTCTGTTAGGTACCAAACTTTGGGTTGAAATGATGAAGTTGAGACCGGGCGGGTGACTTGCACGAGAAGAGAGTCTCGGTGTAGTGTCTCCGTCTGAGTCGATTAAGGACCGTCTCGATGTAGGCTTGATGACCGAGGACCCTTTAACTGGTCACATGCCTCGTCATGGGTAAGCTTTGCCTCGGGCAGACTAAGGCCAGAATAAGATACCACACAATGGGAGTAGAGAGATGGCAAGAGTAGCATGTACCCTCTGTGGCAAGATGCTGGACGGTGGTGTATCTGTGCTCTCGGTTGGCGTGAACCTGATCTGGTCTTAAGAACCCCAGTGGCGGGTTGACATATGCAAGGGTTAAGTGCTACATATGTCGTGTGATTGGAGATCCTCAGCTGAGTATATTCGATTCGGATCGCCGTACCTTCGCGGTTATGAAGACTTGGTCACTGACTTACACGTAGAAATCCAGTGAAGATGAAAGGGTTGTTAAGAAATTGGCTAGTATAGGCCAAGTGCTTGAACTAGGGTAGAAAGAACTCTAGATGCAGGTAACTTTACCTAACCTGACAATAAAGTTGGATTTTTAAGGATCCACTTTTAGTAAGCATTTCTACAAATAGAGTCTTTGATTATTGTTAAGCATTACCTTGACTCCCTTAAAACCAAAATCCCCTTGAGAGTCTTTTCTTTAGTCGGGTAAGACTTGCTGAGTAATTTCATACTCAGGGTTTTATTCCCTATTGTTTTTAGGTGAAGAAGCGACAAACTTTTGTTGCTTCTGTTCTAAGGTGGTACCGAAGGAAGAGCACCAGGAGTGAAGCTACGGGAGGGAAGGACCCTCCATAAAACTTTTTGTTTGATACTTATCGGGAGGGGTTTTTGCCTCCCATGGTTTGTAATAATAATACTCTGCACTCGTATATTATATTCTGGTCTATAAATATTTAACTCTGTCTTACTTTCAAATAAAGGTAAGTTTATGTAACTGCTTCCGCATTTTCGTATCTCCGATGCTTGTAATGTCTGCGTGACGGGTAAAACGCTCTTGGGAAAAGTAAGAAAAGCAGATACCGAACTTGTCAAGTGATTCAGGGGCACCTGCAGGGTTGTCTGAGGTCCGTTGGACAAGGACAACTGTAGGTGGGCCTAATGACTTGGGAGGTTCCGTCACAGCTGGTATCAGAGCGAAGCCCATCTCTGCAGATATTATGAGACATCTTCAAAAAGAATTTTCCAAGACTTATCTAGAAAATTTCTTCCCTTCTTACCTAAGTATTTCTAATGAGTTTATTTTGAAGACTAGATAGGAAGAGTGCAATGTATAGAAGGTGCGAATCAACTAAGGTTGATTCTGTAATTACACATGCATCATGCTAGAAACTATGCTAATAAATTTCCCCTTAGAAAAATGCCGCCACGTACAAGAAAGACTGCACGCAAGTCAACCGGGCCGATTGGCGTACCTCGTCATCAACTTGCCCCGAGACATGACGACAGCAGTAGCGGTAGTAACGATCCAATCGGGGATCTAGAAGCTCAAGTTAATCAGCTTCAATCAGAACTCCAACGTAGGAATGACATATGGGTCGCGGATGGCGAAAGAATCAATGAATTAAGAAGAGACATCCGCCAACTGCAAGACCAGCTAGCGGATTGGGATCCAGCGCTCGACTGGGCTGTGAACTCTCGTTCACTAGCTTGGGCAAAGGAAGCTAGAGCTCGAGCCCGAGTGGAAGAGCTTAGCTCAACCATGGATAGCTTGCAGGTTTATTGCAACACACTACATGAAGAAGTTCATGTACTGTACTCGCAACTGCACCCGAACGTCCCTGCGGATCCTATCAGGATGGAAGCCGGACCTTCTAGAGTAGCGGGAGAAGCACTGGGTGGTGAGCTGGACCTTTTTAGGCCCCTCCCTCTATGAAGCTGGTCGACGAATGGTCTCCTACGCCTGACAGCAAGGCTACCTAGAGTGACAAAAAGCAGGAATAGTATAGAAGTAGTACTATTGTGTAATAGGTGGTGTAATCCTATTGTAAGTACAAATCTGTAACATTACCTTTTTAAGTAATGTGAAATAGATGGTTTGTATGGCATATCATGTTGCTCCAAATGTTCTTTGCCTCAGATGCCTTCCAGGACTCGCGCTCAGGATGGGGCTGGTACCTCCCGTGGGAGGGAAGCAACCCCGAATCCACCTCCAGTACCCCCAACACTTGTCGAGGCCATCGCTGCCTTGGTAAACTCTACAACAGACAATACCCGCTTCCTACGGGAGATGGCAGGTCAACAACTCCAACAACAAGGCGGGCGGGCATATTCGCAAGGCCCCCGTGAGACATCTTATCTGGACTTGTCCGAGACGCGCCCTCCATTGTTCGTCAAAGCAGAAGATCCTTTAGAGGTGGATGAATGGATCTGCGTCATTGAACAAAAATTCGGGCTTCTTCGGTGTTCAGAAACTCAAAAGCCCCGGTTTGCAGCCCAATAACTATGAGGCCCTGCCAGTATGTGGTGGGGAAACTTTGTGGCCGTTCAGCCGGCCGGTCATCAGATCACTTGGGATGAGTTTAAGTTGGCGTTGAGAGAGCATTATATACCGGAAGGAGTCCTCCATATGAAGTAGGAGGAGTTCATGAAGCTTAAGCAAGGCGGGGATACTGTTACCCAGTATCTCAATAAATTCAATCACTTATCCCAATACGCAATCGATCAAGTCAACACAGACATAAAGAAGAAGAATTGTTTCATGAGAGGCTTGAATGATCGAATGCAAAGAAAGATGGCCACTGAAAGTCGCCTAGAGGGGGGTGAATAGGGCGAAACTGAAGTTTAACAACTTAAACACAACTACAAGTTGGGTTAGCGTTAGAAATATAAACGAGTCCGAGAGATTAGAAATATAAACGAGTCCGAGAGAGGGCGTAAAAACAAATCGTGAGCGAATAAAGAGTGAGACACGTGGATTTGTTTTACCGAGGTTCGGATCTCGCAAACCTACTCCCCGTTGAGGAGGCCACAAAGGCCGGGTCTTTTTCAACCCTTTCCCTCTCTCAAACGGTCCCTCAGACCGAGTGAGCTTCTCTTCTCAAATCAACCGGGAACAAAACTTCCCCGCAAGGACCACCACACAATTGGTGTCTCTTGCCTCGGTTACAAGTGAGTTTTGGTCACAAGAACAAATGAGAAAGAAAGAAGCAATCCAAGCGCAAGAGCTCAAAAGAACACAACAAATCTCTCTCGCTAATCACTAAAGCCTTGTGTGGAATTGGAGAGGATTTGATCACTTGGGTGTGTCTTGTATTGAATGCCTAGCTCTTGTAAGTGGTTGAGAGGTGGAAAACTTGGATGACTTGAATGTGGGGTGGTTGGGGGTATTTATAGCCACAACCACCAAACTAGCTGTTTGGTGGAGGCTGTCTGTCGCATGGTGCATCGGACAGTCCGGTACACACCGGACAGTGTCCGGTGCGCTAGCCACGTCACCCGGCCGTTAGGGTTCGACCGATGGAGCTCTGTCTGCTGGGCCCGCCTGGATGTCCGGTGGCGCACCAGACATGTACTGTAGAGTGTCCGGTGCGCCACGACGCGCGTGCCTGACCTCTGCGCGCTCTGGCGCGCATTTAATGCCGCTGCAGGTGACTGTTTGTAACACCCCTGGTGTTATTGTAACTAAAACTTGAGCATGGCATCATAAACATTGGCATTGCATATGTTTGACACACTTAGAGTGCATTCACTAGGGAAAAATTTCAAACAAGTGTATTGTTTTTAGTGTTTTACAAATAGGACCCTGGATAGGGAACCTGACCCTAAATAAGGCTCAAAGGGGCAAAACTTAACCCAAATGAAGAAAACCTAAAAGCTTTAAGGGAAGGGTCACAAAATGATCCCAAGACTTAAGTAGAATTACATTTATACCCTTGGGATACCAGAAACCCTAAATGGAACCCTGGAAAACCCTAAAACCAAACCCTAGGGACCTATGTGCAAAATTGGTGCACATTTGGACTTAAGTGCAAAAATTAAGTTAAATAAGTATCTTAAGTCACTTGGTTCCCTAAGGTGTGATTTTGGAAACCAAGCCCTAAGAATTGGGCTTATTTGCAAAGGTCCCTAGTTGTGAATTCAGCCTAAGTCTGGATTTCAGTGTAATTTGCTCAACTTTGGAGCCTTGTATCTTTTAAAATATAGGATTTTTGCCCTAGGTGGCCACAACAAGTTTGTAGACCAATCAAAGGAGAACAATTTAGCTGAAGAGAGCAAACCATGTTCTTGTGAGAAATTTGGAGATAATCATGCTCAAACTTGGACTGTCAGACTAATACAGTCTGAATCTCAATTTGACAGTGACTTTGCTCCAAGTTCGAGAGCCATTTTAACCTTGATCCAGTGCTCAACTGATTCCAATCCCTATAGTCAAAATATAGCTGGTATATAGCTCCCCAACCTTGCTGCAGAGCTTGGTATGTGTTGTCATATAAATCTGAGAGAAAATCAAGCTTGAAGATTGTCTGTCAGGTGACTGAATCAGGTCTTCCCATGGTACAATACCTGTTAACTGCAGAAGATCCTGAATCCCCCCCCTCTGCTCGTCGTCGGTGGTCCGTCACCGTTGATCACTGCTCGCCATGATTCGTGCGCCGTGGCCATCAGATAAGTCTAGCCCAGTAAAAATCCTCGCCGCCGGTGAGCTGGACTCCACTCCGATGACTCCCGTCGTACCCCCCTTGCCCGGCGGCCGAAGCGGATTAGCTCACCGGTGACAGCCGCCTCCCGGCTGTGCGCCGCGTGGCTTAGGTTTTTCACCGCATCGCCGTGACTCCCTAGGACCGTCCCATCGTCGCCGGGGAGGTTGCCACGCCGTTAGCCACGGATTCACGTGCGCCAGTGCTTTCTTCCACCTCCGACTGCCACGCGTCCTTCGTGAAATTCCCGGCCACCGCTCGCTCCTTCTATAAATTGAGCACCCGGGCAGTTGCGCTAGATCATTGCGAAGCCAACGCACCCACTCCCACCCGTAATCGTTCATCCGAGCTCTGGAATTTCCAACTTCCCCCAAATCAAGCTTCCGCTACCGTGAAAGGAGCTTCACCGTCGCCAGCCATTTTCCGGTCAGTCCCCGTCCTCTGCTTCCTTGTTGGAGCACTCTCATAGCTCTGTGATACTTATCGTGTCACCAATTTGAACTTAGAGACCACCATTCATCGGGAACGCGTTCATCTGCCCGCCACCCATTCGGTTCACGCGGACAGAGCTTGATAGCTCACCAAATGTGCAATTAACTTAGGGGAAATACTCTCCAGGTCGTGGATTTGGTTTAGTCCAAAGCTGAGCGCCGGTCTTGGTCCCCTCCGGCCGGTCTAGCTCGTCGGAGTTGCGCTCCCCGCGCTGCCACCGTCGTGGGCCTCGCGTCGCGAAGAATTAGAAACCGGAGGGGTTTTCTGTAAGCTGTCAGTGACACGGTGAAACAGTGTATGAACTTGTCTCTAGTTAGCGAGGAATCCGGGGACCTCTGTGCAAAGCTGCCATCGCGCGGGCGCGCGCGCGGGCGCCTTTCCCCTCTGGACTGGGCCGCTGGGCTGAAACCGGCCCAACACTGTTCAACCCTTTTCCCTTTTCTTTTTCAGAAGAACTTTAGAAATATGTAGAAAATTGTAGAAAAATGGTAAAATTTTGAAACTAATTTTCCATAGAATTTAATAAAAATAATTTCATGATTTTTAGATTAAATTAGGAATTTTAAGGTATTTAAAATAGTTTAAGGTGGTAGTTATGGATTTTTAAAAGATAAATGATAATCCTAAAAATGCTCAAACTTTTTATATGAGTTCCTCATATTATTTAGAAGCCTTGGGTAGAATTTGGATTGATTTGGACCTTGTTTGATCACTAAACCCCAAAACCCCCCTGCCCTATGAACTCCTTTACTGACTCCGGAAACCCTAAGTTCTCGGAGTTCCGTGAAGGAAAGTTGTATTCAAGACTTAGATAATAAGTTTATATTATCTTTGCACTCTCATGAGCATTACATGGCATTAATTCTTATATAAATATGTATGGTTATGATTAGAACACGAGGAAGACGTGGAAGCCACTGAAGAGCAAGTACCACTACCTTTGGACACTCAGGCTGAGAATTGTTTCTACTTCGATATTTGTGGATCTGAGCCTGACTCACCCATAAACAAAGGCAAGCCCCGGTGCATTTTCCACTCCCCTTGTGTTTTAAAATCTTTCTCACTTGCTTGATGCACTAAGTGATAGGTGTTGATTGCTTAAACAATTCCTGCATTACTTTCCTTGGATTTGATTACCTTCCTTGAAATCCCTGTTTTACAAAAGATTTGCCAAGTGCTTAGTCTTGCTTTAAATAAAATGTTTTGTTTTTACAAAAGTTGATGTGGCAAAAGTGGGTGGGATGTTTTCAAAAATAAAACTCGATGATGAATCCATCACGGCCGTGATGGATTCGACATCGGAAAAGATGTACCTCTGCCAGGTACCAACCTTTGGGGTTAAATGATTAAGCTGAGACCGAGCGGGTGACTTGCACGAGAAGAGAGTCTCGGTGTAGTGTCTCCGTCTGAGTCGATTAAGGACCTTGTCGATGTAGGCCTGCTGACCGAGGACCCTTTAACTGGTCACATGCCTCGTCATGGGTAAGCCTTGCCTCGGGCAGACTAAGGCCAGAATAAGATAACACGAAATGGGCGTGGAGCGGTGGCGAGAGTAGCGTGTACCCTCCGTGGCAAGAGGCTGGACGGTGGTGTATCTGTGCTCTCGGTTTGCGTGAACCTGATCTGGTCTTAAGAAACTCGATGGCGGGTTGACATATGCAAGGGTTAAGTGCTACATATGTTGTGTGATCGGAGATCCTCAGCTGAGTATAATCGATTCGGATCGCCGTACCTCCGCGGTTATGGAGACTTGGCCAATCACTTACACATAGCAATCCACTGAAGATGAAGGATTGATAAGAAATTGGCTAGTGCAGGTCAAGTGATTGAACTAGGGTAGAAAGAACTCTAGCTGCAGGTAATTTTACTTAACCTGACAATAAAATTGGATTTTAAGGATCCACTTTAGTAAGCAATTCTGCAAACAGAGTCTTTGATTATTGAAAGGCCATACCTTGACTCCCATATGACCAGCATATCCTTGAAAGTCTTTTCTTTAGTCGGGTAAGACTTGCTGAGTAATTCCATACTCAGGGTTTATTCCCCCTTGTTTTTAGGTGAGGAGACAACAAAGTTTTGTTGTTTTTGTACCAAGGTGGTGAAAAATGAGGACAATCAAGAATGAAGCTGCTGGAGGACTGGGTCCTCCTTAAAAACTTTTATGTAAAGAACTTAATGGGAGGAGTTTTTGCCTCCCAGGTATTGTAATAATACTTTTCAGCACTCGCTTTACACTCTGGTCTGTACTAAATAACTTACTCTTACTTTTTAAATAAATGTAAGTTTATGTAATCACTTCCGCATTTCCGCATCTCCGATGAACATACTGTCTGTCAGACGGGTGAAACGTTCCTGGAAAGGTAAGGAAAAAGATACCGAACTTGTCAAGTGATTCAGGAACATCTACAGGGTTGTCTGATGTCTGTTGGACAAGGACAACTGTAGGTGGGCCTAATGACTTGGGAGGTTCCGTCACAGCTGGTATCGGAGCGTAGCCCTTCTTGGCAGATATTATATAGCATCTTCAAAAGAGTTTTCTTAGACTTATCTAGAAAATTTCTTCTCTTCTTACCTAAGCCTCTCTGAAGAGTTTATTTCAAAGACCAGATAGGAAGAGTGCAATGTATAGAAGGTTGAATCAACTAAGGTTGATTCTGTAATTATTCATGCATCATGCTAAGAATTATACTAATAAAATTTCCCCCTTAGAATATGCCGCCGCGTACAAGGAAAACGCCGCGAAAGCATACTAGGCCTATCGGTGTACCTCGACACCAACTTGCCCCGCGGGAGGAAGATAGCAGTAGTGGAAGCAACGATCCAATTGGGGATCTCGAAGCCCGCGTGAATCAACTTCAAACAGAGTTACAACGCCAGACCAATTTATGGGTTGCGGATGGCGACCGAATAAATGAATTAAGAAGTTACATCCGCACCCTGCAAGATCAACTTGCTGATCGAGATTTGGCACTTGATTGGGCAGTACAGTCTCGTTCAGTAGCTTGGGCTAAGGAAGCAAAGGCTCGAGCACGAGTCGAAGAACTTAGCACTGCTATTGACAACTTGCAGGCATATTGCAATACTTTACATGAGGAAGTTCATGTATTGTATTCGCAATTACACCCACATGTCCCTGCGGATCCTGTCAGGTTAGAAGCCGGACCCTCGCATAATGCGGGAGAAGCGCTTGGTGGTGAGTTAGACCTTTTTAGACCCCCTCCTTCTATGAGGCTGGTCGACGTATGGTCTCCCACACCTGACGATGAAGCTGCCAAGAGCAACCAGAAGCAGGAGTAGTAGTGTAGTTGTAGAAATAGAAGTAGTATGTTGTATAATAGGTTGAACTATTGTATAATGGGTAATGTATCCTGTTGTATAACATCAAGTCTGTATCATTACTTTTGATAGTAATGTAAAATGGAAGGTTTCTCTGGCATATTATATTTATTTCAAATGTTCTTTGCCTCAGATGCCTACCAGGACTCGAGGACAGGATGCAGCAGGAACTTCTAGGGGAAGGGAGGTTACCCCAAATCCACCTCCGGTTCCTCCCACATTGGCCGAGGCGATTGCCGCCTTGGTGAACGCAACTGCAGACAATACCCGCTTTTTGAGAGAAATGGCGGGCCAACAATTCCAGCAGCAGGGTGGAAGGGGTTATCAGCAAGGCCCCCGTGAAACCACATATTTGGATTTCTCTGAAACCCGTCCACCACTATTTGTCAAGGCTGAGGACCCGTTGGAAGCTGATGAATGGATACGAGTTATTGAGCAAAAATTTGGTCTTCTCCGCTGTTCAGAGACAGAAGCCGTTGTTCGCAGCGCAACAACTGCGCGGCCCTGCCAGCACCTGGTGGGGAAATTTTGTGGCTATTCAACCTTCTAATCATCAAGTAACTTGGGAAGAATTTAAAGTGGCCTTCCGCGAGCACTATATACCCGAAGGTGTTCTGCATATGAAGCAAGAAGAGTTCATGAAACTGAAACAAGGAGGAGATACTGTCAATCAGTATCTCAATAAGTTCAATCACCTGTCGCAGTATGCCATCGATCAGGTGAACACTGATTTAAAGAAGAAGAATTGCTTTATGAGGGGTCTAAATGATCGATTGTAGAGAAAAATGGCCACCTGCATAGATCTCACGTATGGAAAGGCTGTCAGCACAGCCCTATCTGTTGAAGCAAAATATGCAGGTTCCGGGAAGAACAAGGGATTTGGTGGTGAGAAGCCTAATCAGGGCCAGGCAAAAAGGCAACGGTTTGTGATCCGGCCTTCTAGCCAAAATCGCTCTTTTTCTCGACCGCCCTCATTTCCTTTCAAGCAGCCAATCATTATTCGTCCCAACAATGCCCCCACTACCCCAAGCCAGCTGGGTGCCCCGGGCACTCGATTTCCTGCTTTGCCCAGCTCCTCAACCGGGTGTTTTAATTGTGGCAAGTCTGGACATTTCATCAAGGATTGCCCATATCCCAAGCAGAATCAATCAAATACTCAGCAAGGATCTGGGAAATCAGCTCAGCCTAAGGGAAATAATGTGGAGAAGAGTACAAAGAAGACGAGGCGGATATACTATACTCAAGTGGCCACTACACCGGAAGGTGAACCGGTGATGATGGGTACGTTTCTCGTGGCCAGTCACCCTGCAATTATTCTTTTTGATTCTGGTGCTTCGCATACATTTATTAGCAAGACATTTGTGGAGCAACATCACATTTCATGCCATGAATCAAAAGAAGGGTTTAAAATTCATTCACCTGGGGGACACATTTTTACTAGAGAAGTGGCCTATCAAGTGCCAGTAACAATGGCCGGACGGAACTTTCCTGCTAACATGATTGTTCTGAAAGGCCAGGATATAGATGTAATTTTGGGTATGAATTGGTTAACCCAACATAAGGCAATTCTCAACACTGAACTGAGAACCGTCAGGTTGAGCTATAATCAAGAAGAGATTCTTTTGTCCATCCCCGTAACCAACCCAGCCAAAGCTTCTGGTAGAATCTATGAAGCCATTGTACCGGAGATCAAGGATATTCCGGTAGTATGTGAAATTCCAGATGTATTTTCAGAAGATTTGCCTGGACTGCCACCTGAGAGAGATGTAGAATTTGTAATTGAGTTAAAGCACGGTACGGCTCCCATTTCCCGAAGATCATACCGTATGCCTCCTAATGAGTTGGCAGAATTGAAGATTCAATTACAAGATCTACTGAGTAAAGGATTCATCCGGCCAAGCTCGTCTCCATGGGGTTGCCCCGCCATTTTTGTTAAGAAGAAGGATCAAACCTTACGAATGTGCGTGGATTATCGACCCCTGAATGAGGTCACCATCAAGAACAAGTACCCTCTTCCAAGAATCGACATCTTATTTGATAAACTAACTGGAGCGAGGGTATTCTCCAAGATTGACCTCAGGTCGGGCTATCACCAAATCCGTATTCGGCCTGAGGATATACCGAAGACCGCGTTTACTACGCGGTATGGTTTATTTGAATATTTGGTAATGTCCTTCGGACTAACAAATGCTCCTGCCCATTTCACTTATTTGATGAACTTGGTGTTCATGCCCGAGTTGGACAAGTTCGTGGTGGTCTTCATCGATGATATTTTGATATATTCCAAAAATGAAGAGGAGCATGCTCAACATTTGCGGATTGTGTTGACGCGCTTGAGGGAACATCAGTTGTATGCCAAGTTCAGCAAGTGCGCGTTCTAGCTGGAGGAAATTCAATTTTTGGGGCACGTGTTATCTGCTAAGGGAATTGCGGTAGATCCTAGCAAAGTCAAGGATATTCTGGAGTGGAAACCCCCAACCACTGTTCACCAAGTCCGGAGTTTTCTTGGACTAGCTGGATATTATCGCAGATTCATACCAGATTTTTCTAAGCTTGTGAAGCCAATCACAAGTTTATTGAAGAATGACATTAAATTCAATTGGTCTTCTAAGTGTAATGAAGCTTTTGAGCAATTGAAGACATTATTAACCGCTGCTCCGGTATTGGCTCAACCGGACATCACCAAGCCTTTTGATGTATATTGTGATGCATCAGGCAGTGGACTCAGCTGTGTATTAATGCAAGAGGGCCGAGTAATTGCATATGCTTCAAGGCAGTTGCGCCGACATGAGGAGCATTACCCAACTCATGATCTAGAGCTAGCTGCTGTGGTTCATACCCTAAAAATTTGACGTCATTATCTGCTGGGAAGTATCTATCATATTTATACAGATCATAAAAGCTTGAAGTATATCTTCACCCAGTCAGAATTGAATATGAGGCAAAGGCGATGGCTTGAGCTTATTAAGGACTATGAACTAGAAATTCATTATCACCCAGGCAAAGCCAATGTTGTGGCAGATGCACTGAGCCGTAAGGTTTCCTGCCACTGTCTTATGGTGAAGACCTCTGACAACACTTTATGTCAAGAGATGGAAAAGCTAAACCTGGGGATGGTCCAACAAGGAACCCTGAATTAGCTAAAGCTTGAGTCAATCATCTTGCAAAGGATAATTGATGCTCAAAAGGATAATGCGGGTATGAAGCACATTCAGGAGAAGATAAGGGCTGGAACAGCCAAATGTTTCAAAGAAGACGATCAAGGTGTGATATGGTTCAATAACCGCATAGTGGTGCCGAAGAATGAAGAACTCCGCCAACAAATCTTAGATGAAGTGCATCTTAGTCGCTATTCTATTCATCCGGGAAGTACTAAGATGTATCATGATCTGAAGCAGCACTACTGGTGGACGAAGATGAAAATTGAAATTGCACGCTATGTGGCTAAGTGTGACACTTGCAGACGTGTCAAAGCCATACACATGAAAACTGCTGGTCCATTACAATCTTTGCCGATCCCAGCATGGAAATGGGAAGATATAAGTATGGACTTTATCGTGGGATTGCCCAGGACTGCAAAAGGGTATGATTCTATCTGGGTTATAATTGATCGGCTTACGAAGATTTCTCACTTTTTGCCGGTCAAGACAAATTACCCGGTTATTGTCTATGCCCAATTGTACATTGCTCGTATTCTTAGTCTGCATGGTGTTTCGAAGACCATTGTGTCGGATCGTGGACCTCAATTTGTAGCCAAGTTTTGGGAAGCACTTCACAAATCCTTAGGTACTAAGTTGCTCCATAGTTCGGCATATCATCCACAAACCAGTGGACAGACTGAGAGGATTAATCAAGTACTCGAAGATATGTTACGAGCATGTGTTCTGGACTTCTCACCAAAATGGGATGAATGTTTGCCTTTGGCGGAGTTTTCATATAATAACAGCTATCAAGAAAGTATCAAGATGGCACCTTTTGAAGCTTTATATGGGCGACGATGTCGAACTCTGCTAAATTGGTCTGAACCTGGAGAAAGGTATTTCTTTAGGCCTGATATAGTGAAGGAGGCCGAGGAAAAGGTTCAGAAAATTATTCATAATATGAAGAAAGCACAAGCCCGTCAGAAGGGTTATGCAGACAAACGGCGAATGCCCTTGTATTTTCATGAAGGGGACTATGTCTACCTGAAAGTTTCACCAATGAAGGGAATATCGCGTTTCGGGGTTAAAGGGAAACTTGCACCCAGGTACATTGGTCCATTCCCGGTACTTGAGCAATGTGGACTAGTGGCGTATCGACTGCAGCTCCCCGAAATTCTGTCTGCTATCCATAATGTGTTCCATGTGTCGCAATTGAAGAAGTGTCTTTGGGTTTCCGATCGAACCATTGAAGTGACAGATGTTGTCCTGGAACCAGATTTAACATACTCGGAACATCCTATTCGAGTTCTGGATCAAAAGGACAGGGTTACCCGGAGAAAAACTCTCAGGTTCTATAAGATACAGTGGAACCAACATTCTGAAGAAGAGGCTACATGGGAAACTCAAGACTTTTTAGATAAGAATTTCCCAGGCTTTCTAGCCTCATGTAATTTGTAAAGTGTATATAGTTACTGTAATAAAGGAGTGAACCCCCACACCATGTGGCGGAACTGCCCGACTTATTCCAACTTAAGTGCCTAAGCCCCGCCTTAGAGGCTAGACCACACTTAAATGGGAATAACCCGTCAATCCCTCGGATCTAGTCCGACACGGCCACTGACAGGATCAAGTACCACATTCTCACTCGATGGTGAGTCACAGAGCAAATACAATAAAGCATAAAACCATACATGGAAGAGTGTTAATTATTACATCATCATCATCATCATCGGAGTTTTGCCAAAAGTAGTCATCATTGTTCGAAGTGCAGCGGAATGAAACTAACGATAAATAAACGGAGAGATGGGGAAGCCTGTCCCATCACTCCTCATGCTCCTCCTCAGCCGAGGCAGGGTCCCACTCGACAGTCCAACCCGGTGGCAGGGTGGATGGCCAAGTCACTCCAGCAACCATGTCCTCCAGAGAACCTGTAAAATTATGCCACAAGCAAGGCTGAGTATACTAATACTCAGCTAGACTTACCCGGTGTGAGGAGTCTATACTCCTCTACCTCTAGACATGCAGCTGTTTGGCTGTGGGGTTTGGTTGCCAAAAGCACTAGCTGAGTTTCTAAATCAAGATTTTATCTTTGTCAAAATTAAGTGTGACTCTCTTAAGGCTAAAAGTGTACTGTCTACTCATACATAGTAGCAAGCATTTTTAGCAATCAACATCTTGCATCAACTCATCATATTTCCACTTGTTACTCAATGCAGTACAATGGATCAAGCAGTCTCATTAGCTGCGAGAAGCAGACGATTCGAATCGAGTTTTTATCCTTGCAAGGTAAACCTAAACACACGACGTGGCGAGGCACTCCGTCCCCACACACATCAACCGTCCCCATCGATTCCCTGGCAACAGATCAGGACTCACCGCCTTGGCGTACAATGCCTCACTGACCCCGACTGGCCGTCGTGCAGTGACCGCACTTGTACCCACCATAACCGGAATGGGAGACCTCGTCTCAGGTCGCGTGAGGGGGTATGTCTGCGGGCAGGTTCACTCAGGTACTAGGCTTACCGATTTACCATATTTCTCGGTATGTGTTTAGTACATTCAAACGCTTGACACAGGTATCCGCACGTTAATCCTTATTCCAATTTTCATCTCGTAGACCACGCGTCCCCATGGACCGTGTCCACATAACATCACCATTCTGTTATCAAAGTGGATACAACCAAATCCTGACCTCGCGCGAGTGCTAGAAAAATCACTCGACTTCTACCGAGATCCTAATTAATAAAGCAGCTACTCGACCTAGCATACTAGTATTCATCTCAATAGGATTCCTGAGATCATGCAACTAGGGTTTAAATCAACTCCTACACTTAAGTGCACAATACAAGCCTACAAACAATAAGTGTAGTAAAATATCATATAGAACAGGTTATGCATAAAACCGGGGCTTGCCTTCCAAAGCAGTGGCAGGCAGGTCCTCTGGTGCAGGCTCTGGTGCTGGGTCTGGGGCAACCTCCTGGGCAGCTCCTTGCTCCGGCACGAGGATGTACTCTCCGTCAGCAAGATTACAATCTATCGAATGCAATGAACATGTGTGTCATGATTATGCAAGATTTAAGAACATTAAGCTACAGAAACTAAGTCAAGAATTAACTTAGGGTTCCTTGGCTACGTGGGTCTCCTAGTGGTTTATATTTAGCACTTTTATATTTAAGTCTTTATTTGGGGTAAACAAGGAGAATTGGTATTGCATTTGTATATTTCTATTTCAGGGAATAACTTACAAGGGTCTTAGGGGGATACTAATTTCCATTGTTCATTTTTCCTCTCTTTAGTGTTCATTTATGAATTCTAGTGGGGTTTGAACTACCAAGGTGAATTAACTATTTTCAATAATTTCACAAAAATTACAGTGGTTTGCCCTTGGTCAATAGGGCCTGTCTTAGGAATATGGGATTTAAAATAAAAAGGCTAGGCTGTATACAAAAATAACAAAAAGTGGGGCAATTAAGCCACTTTGCACTACAAGTCCTTTATTAAAGTGGATTCTGACCTAAGGGTTATTTTTGTTGGCCTCTAACAGTGATAATGAGCTATTGTACCAAAAATGGCAGAGAGCCACATGATGGTTAATTAATGGTGGATTCCTAAACTTTGGTGCAAAAAGGGTGATTAGAACTAACTTGTCATTTGAAAAATATCAAACAACAGATTTCAGATTTTTCTTAAGTTCTTATTATCAACACCTTAGTTATCCTAAGGTTTGGGGAGGTTTCACCTTAGGGTCATTTTTGTAGGGTTTTTCTAAGTTATCCTTATTTTCTTCATTTAAAAGGTATCTTGCTTATCTTACACTACAACAGGGTATGATACATTTTTCCAGTGAACTACATTGACTAAGTATCTCAACAAAAATAGGGGTGCCCTCTGGTTCAGTATTTATGTCACTTTTTCTATTTTTCTTAACCTTAAGCATATTATGGAATAAGGGGTTAAAACTAACTTAATTTAGTGGACAGAGGGGTTTAACATTTTTAACTAGGTCAGTAGGTAGATATAAACTTCTCCAAATTTTTCTAACCCTAGTTAAATAGTACAACCATTTTTCTTGCTATTATTGAGCTTTTGGCCAAAACTAAAATTAAATCAGAACCTTATATTTTTCTCTAGTACTTATGGGGTTTTATATTTTTCTTAGACAGGATACATTATTTAGAGTCTGGCAAAATTGGTTTGACCAAATTTGGGTAAACCAAACAGAAGTTATGGGTTTTTAAAGTTTCTGTTTGAATTTAAATCAGATTTTAATTAAGTTTTTCTTAAAAAGCAGTTTGCGCCAAGGTCCCTGGGTTTAAACCGAATCAAACCTCGCAGATCTACCCTCGGGCCACTATTCACTTGAGTCTCTGACTTTTCACTTAACCCCCTGACTTTCTCTCCCTCTCACCCGCAGTCCTTCCTTCACTGAAACAGTAGCCGCGGGAAAGGAAAGGGTGGCGCGGCTTACCGGCGGCGAGGGAGGTCCGGCGAGGTGGTCAGCGATGTTCAGGAGGTCGCGACGGTCACGTCGATGTGCGGGTCGGCGCCAGAGGTGGTCGGAGCTCCCCTGGCCACGAACACAGGCGGCGGGGATCGTCGGCGACGCCTGCTCCGGCCAAACCACGGCGGTAGAGTTCAATTAAGGTGCACGAGGAGCTTCACGGGATGACACAGAGGCCATGCGCGCAACGAATCGGAAAATGGTGAAGGGGTTTACCCGGTCCACGAGCGCCGGCGAGTTCTTGAACTCCGGTGAGCGCGATTTGGCTATTCCGGTGACGCGGGTCCCCAAGTCAAGCTTGAGCAAGTCTCACGGCCTCACCAGGAAGCTATCTGGGGGCTTGGATCGAACGGAGGAGGACGGGAGAGGGGTTGGCCACGGTGGTGGCTTTCGGGTGGCATTGCCGGGTCGCGGGGAGGTCGCCGGAGGCAAAGGCTGGCTCGGGCGAGTCCGGCGAGGTACGGAGGAGGTAATGGGGAAGGCAACCGAGCACTGGGGCGGGTTTTATAGCCGCGGCTCGGGCATGGTCACGGGCGGCCGCGGGCGCGCGGGGGTTCGCGCACGGGCGTGCTCTGAGCGCGCCCCCGGATGCCAGCTCGCGCTGAACACGTGGAGGGTTGCTTCTGCCAAGGTTCAACGGCCGATTTGAGCACCATGGCGTGCGTATCTTGGCAAAGTCACTGTGTACGGTCACTTCTCTGCTCCAAATCCTACCCTCTTGCTGTGAGTTCCAAGTCGAGATATGGTCAGGGCAGGGAGATAGAGAGGGAAGAAGTTTGCTGTGTCAGCTGGGTCCAACCCGAGACAAAAGGGGTGTCAAGTCGTGTCTAGCGCCCTAGGGTAGGTGTCATCTCTTGCCAGGGTGTTCTAGGGTTAATTTGGCG
Source organism: Zea luxurians (assembly GCA_029449295.1). Lineage (NCBI taxonomy): Eukaryota > Viridiplantae > Streptophyta > Magnoliopsida > Poales > Poaceae > Zea > Zea luxurians. The sequence continues at coordinate 102,914,685 of JAOPSE010000001.1, read as the reverse complement.
CCATTTTGTTAATTGGGTCGACTGGTTTTGAAAAGGGGATCAAGGTGAACATGAGGGATCTTTGCTCAAGGGTTGGTTTTTGACTTAGGCAAAATCTGAATTCCTCCCTTGTGTTCAACCTTTGGTGATCTTTTTAGGACCTGTTGGAGACTTGTTCTCAAATGCTTCGGATTAAGAACAAGGCAACATAGAAAGTGTTAAATGTTAAGGCCCTTCGTCCTACCAATCATTATTCCCCTTCAGGAATAATGAGTTCCGGACGAAGGTCACAAGAGACATACCTTCGTAAATTCAACAAGTAATAACGAAGGATTCATATAAAATATGAAATGTAAATCATAGAATCATTTCTATTTTATTGACGCAGAGAAATAGAAATGATTACAAATTACAAGTGTACCTTCGGTCTTGAGAGAAGGTAAAAAAAGTACAAGCGTGACGCAAATGCCAATGCCAAGTCAGCGTGAACAGTACGGGAGTACTGTTCATCTATTTATAGACGCGGGACGCAGCCCACGTAAAATTACATCCTCGTCCATTACATTTGTTAATGGCTTATGGAAATTTGTCAAGGCCCACGCAGTCTTTTCATCTTTAAGTCGGTTCCCCCCTCTGCTGTTACGACGAAGCTTCCCTGCGCACAGCTTCGGCTGCGCTCGTCCTTCGTCTGGTTCAGGCTTCGTCCTGGCCGTGCTTCATATTCATAGTTCTGAGTCCAAAAATACCTGTTCACATAATCCACTTGGAAAACATTGTCAAATCATGTTTTTGAGGACCTTCGGAGGACGAAGGCCCCCAACAGTAGCCCCTCGCAATATTAATTTGTTAATAATAAATTCAGATTGCGATATGGACGAAGGCCTTGAGCCGAAGGTCCGAAAAAACACCTTCCCTTTGCTAGAATAGCAACATTCACTGACAAGCGGGGCCTTTCAATTTTTAACACCCTGGGCGTATAAATAAGATCGCACCGCAAACTCATTTGGTACGCACACTTGCCTTCTGCTTCGGCCCACTAAAATTTTTAGCTCTTGTGCACTAAGATTTGCTGGTCTTTTTGATTTTGGAGCTTCGGCCTCGGGAACAATTTTTTAGCGTTTCCGAAGATGTCTGAAGGCAAGAAGATCCCTGCTGAGACGAAGCTGAGTCTCGAGGAGGAGAAGAATCTGGGATTCCTGATAGCGATGGCAGAGACCAATACAGAGAAAATCACCAAGGAGATTCTCGAAGGTTTGTCCGAAGATACTGGTGACAGCGACAGCTTTGATGTAGAGAGTGGTGGGGAAGAGGCCGAAGATCGTCCATGGCGGCCGAGTCACACGGTTTTCGGGAAAACCACTATCAAGCGGAGCCATATTGATAATATGAGGGGGCGGTATTTTCGAGATATATCTATTGTGAGGGCTGACGCTGGAGAAAAGACTTCTCCCACTCCCGAAGAAGATGAAGTTGTAATCTTCCGAAGCTTCCTCAAGGCTGGGCTTCGATTCCCCCTGAGCAACTTTGTTGTTGAGGTACTGAAAACATTCCAAGTCTACCTTCATCAACTTACTCCCGAAGCTATCATAAGAATGGGGATTTTTGTCTGGGCTGTGAGAAGCCAAGGTTTGGAACCAAACGCTAAAAGCTTCTGCAATATTCACGAATTATTATATGAAACGAAGCCCTGGGGAAAAGAACAATATCACAACAATTTTGGGTGCTATAGCTTCGGAGCCCGCTCCGGGTCGAGCTGCCCTGTGCCGACCTTTCGGAAGAGATGGCCCGGAGCCTGGATGACAGAGTGGTTTTATGTGAAGAATGACTTATCAGCGCAAGAAAATGTTAAGAGTATTATTATGTGCCCCATCTGGCAACGCTTCGGACTTCGAAGGCCGAAGGTTGAAATGGACGAAGCAGCCGAGGAGTGCCGAAGAGCCTTCGGCGTTGTGTGCTCCTTCATTGGAACAAGGGACTTGGTCCAGGAGCACATTGCCTTCAGGGTATGGCCACTTACAGAAAAGTGGGAAATGCCGAAGGAAACCATTAAAGAGTCCGACGAAGGCGGACTAGTTAGACTGAAATACACATTCAAATATGCAGATAAATTTGTTGAACCTGATGATGACTGGCTAAAAAGCATTGAAACATTAAGTGATGAACTACTCGGGGCATATTCGAAGGCCGAAAATACTGCGCTATCAGCAGCCTTCGGAGGCCGAAAGAAGAAAAGGCTCAACCGTGTGTTTGACGCGGTCGGGTTTATGTACCCTGATTATCAATATCCGATGTTGGGTCGCAAAAGGAAAAACACTTCTCCTGCGACAGAAGCTACCACGAGTGCCCCAAGTGAGCCAGCGCCTCAAAGAAAGAAGATGAAGGTGCTCACCCATCGGACACGCTTTATTGAGCCGGCCACAGTGCCAGAATTCATTGGTGAAGTCCCACTGGCCTCTGAAGCTATCGAACCAGCTTCAGTGCCGAAGATGGAAAAAAAGGTTGAAGCGCCTTCAGCGGAAAAATCAGAGAAACCGAAGGTAGACGAGCAAAAAATGTCTAAAATCTTAAGTCCTTCGGTAAATATCGAAGCAATAAAAAACCAAAAGGGGCCATTGGTGACCCCAAAAAGGAAAAGAATGGTAAACGTACTAGATGTCTTGGAGACAATTAAGTCTTCAAGCACAACTCCAAAAAAGAGTGTTGAAGTTGCTGAAGCTTCTACTGAAGCTTCGACGCAACAAGCTGAAGCTGGGCCTTCAGAGCCCTACAAGGAGCAACCTTTGGAAGCCGAAGCAATAAAAATATCAGAACCAATTTTAGTTGAAGAAATGGACAGTGCCATCCCCGAAGCTCCTGCCAACATATACGATTACATTATACGACACGCTTCGGGGAAAAAACTATCTGCTGAAGAAACTTATGAAGCCAACCATTATGCAAAAGAGCTAAAATATCCGAAGGGGGCAGTGATATTTAATGGGACAAACGAAGATGATTTCCTGTACTGCCTCCCAGACAATAAAGAATTATCCGTGTGCCGGGAAATGGCTAGAAGCATGGGATTCCCGAAGCTCGAAGCTGGGCTATGCGCCATGACGAAAGAGGATCTTGCAGACAGTCTTGCATATAATAGCTTAAAGGTATGGAAATTAATCGTTTGAAAAATCTTTTTAATGCGTAATTCGTTCCTTTATTCTTATATGGATTCTTCTCTTTTTTTTACAGGGCCTAATTCTGAGCAACGCGTTAAGAGCCCAAAAAAGCGCCGAAGATGAAAGCTATGATATTGCGTTTAACAATTTACGCTCCGAAGTTATCAAACTGAGGAACGAAGCTATGGAAAAAGACAAAATTCTGGTTACTCTAGTAGACAAGATAAAAAAGGACGAAGCTGCTGCAAAGAATCAGGCCGAAGCTCAGAAACACAAGATCAAAGATCTTCAGAAACAACTAGCCCGGGCGAAAGAAGAACGTGTGCTTGAGGAAACAAAACGAGAACTTAGTGATCATATGGTGGATAAGTTGGAGTTAAGGGTTAAGGAGCTTCGTGCCTCTCAAAGAAAATGCTATGTTAAATCTGTAGAATGTGTGAACAAAATTAAAAACAGCTTCGCCAGCGTGGGCGCCTTTTCCAGCGAGGAGAACTTCTCTCGAGGTAATCCCGAAGGTCCACTGGAATGGATTAGTCACGAAGCAGAGGCCTTCGAGGAGATCCTGAGCAGTCGTGGCGACATCTGCGCTTTTTCGGGCGCCAGAGGAATTGCTTCTGTCTTAGAGAAGAAAGGCTGCGGGCATGTAAAATTTTTAGCTCAGTCCGAAGCTGCCTTATCTTCCGAAGACATCAAGGACCCCTCGGCCGAAGCAAGCGTTGTTGGTGGCAAATTTTTTACTGATATCTGGAACAACGGCGGCCGAGGAATGGCACAAGAAATCATCCAAAGGAGCGAAAAAGGCATCCATGATGCTAGGAGAGTGGCAGAAGCTACCGAAAGAAGTACAGAGCCCGAAAGGCAATTAGGTATTAATTAGCCGTTCTTATTGTGTTGTAATTTTTATTTCAAACTTTGCTCATGGTTTGTAATAGTAATGAAAAAATATTCTTTTGCCTTAGAAGCTGCTGAATCGACTGCCGACCCGCACACAAAAGGTGATGATGAAATTAAACAAATGGCCGAAGCTATCATGGACAAAGTTGTTGATCAGCTTCTAAATGAAGCCGCCGAAGCAGTATTAAGAGAAGACTAGATGCTATTTGGAAAAAACATTTAAATTGTGATCTATGTAACATTTTGTACATTTGAATGTAATATACAAGTTTCTTTTCACTATTCAGTTCTTTACGATGCATGAAACTCTACATACATACCATTTTTGAGCCTTCGGCGAAAAAACACCTTCCCTTCTTTTCATGCTTCGTGAAGAAAATATCCTCCGTTAAAACTGTTCTGATAAGTCACATCCATGCTTCGTGAAAACATTCTCCGAAGCTGTATTCCGAATTTATACAATTTCGATATTGCTTTCTCAAAGCATTCTTCCGAAGGTCGACACTGTGTACCCTTCTCTTGCAAAATGCAATATGATGTATGATGCTTATGCTATGCAAGATGATGTGATGATGTTATGTTATGCAAATGACCTTTGTTCCGAAGATACACACAAAATTTATTCGTAAGCTCTGCATTCCCTTAGGAACGTCTTTGGAGCTTCTTCGTCTTTTACTTAGACGGTATCAGCGTTGACTTTTCGCTGTAAGCCTCCCTTAGGAGCTTCTTCGTCTTTTACTTAGACGGTATCAGCGTTGACTTTTCGCTGTAAGCTCTGCATTCCTTTAGGAACGACTTTTGAGCAGAAAACTTACACTGCGCTCCCTTTGGAACGGCTTTTTGTGACTTCATGAGCTTACTCTGCGTTCCTTAGAACGACTTTCTGTTAAACCGAAGGATTTTTAATATTTCGAAGGTCCTCCTTGTTAACACAACTTCATCAACTTAATCCTGTGGAGAAAATAGATTTTCCTTGTGGGAAACAGCGAAATTATTACATGGAAACGATCAATGTTTTTTGCTACAGAGAATAGAACTGAATGGAAAAGACTGCTATCAAAGGTAGGATATGTGTCAATAAATGTGCTTCGACTCTGGCACAGTGCTGTTGACTGTGCGAGCTTCGGATTGTTCTCTGAAGTCCCTTTGATGTGGAGCATATTGACTCCCTTCTGGCTGTTGACCCTGTTGCAATGGAGGTGGAGGCGGGGGCTGTTGCCAGGAAGCTTGAGGTTGACTTGCCGAAGCTACAGAAGCTGCAGGGTGGTTGTCTATGTACTGTGGGATGTAAGGCGGATGATACGAAGCAGTATGCATGACCTGCTTCGGCTGAACTTGTTGAGATGTAGCTTCGGCTATCTCCTTTTGCTTCTGGATTGTAATATGGCACGTCCTGGTGGTATGGCCCTTGCCTTCTCCACAGAACAAGCAAAACCACTTCCTTGGTTGATCTCCGAATCTTCCGCTGAAGCCCCTGGCGCCTCTGCCTCTCGGAGCTGGTGGCCGGAAGAAAGCTTGTTGTTGCCCCGAAGCCTGTGAGGAGCACTGCGGTCTGCTCTGCTGACTCCCCTTATCATCATTCTGAGTAGAGCTGTGGATGGACCGGACATGCCTCGGGTAGTATCTTCCTCCGAAGCCCCTGGTCATCTCAGAAAATCTGAAGGCCTCCTCCCTTCTTTGGCGAAAGTCGTTATCTGCACGAATGTACTCGTCCATCTTCTGGAGTAGCTTCTCCAGAGTCTGAGGAGGCTTCCTAGCAAAGTATTGGGCTGCAGGTCCAGGACGAAGCCCCTTGATCATAGCTTCGATAACAATTTCATTGGGCACCGTTGGTGCCTGTGCCCTCAAACGCAAGAACCTTCTGACATATGCCTGAAGGTATTCTTCATGATCCTGAGTGCACTGAAACAAAGCTTGTGTAGTGACCGGCTTCGTCTGAAATCCTTGAAAGCTGGTTAACAGCATATCCTTGAGCTTCTGCCATGAGGTGATTGTCCCTGGTCGAAGGGAGGAATACCAGGTCTGAGCAACATTTCTGACAGCCATGACGAAAGACTTCGCCATGACTGCAGCATTGCCCCCATACGAAGACACTGTTGCTTCGTAGCTCATCAGGAACTGCTTCGGGTCTGAGTGACCGTCGAACATGGGAAGCTGAGGTGGCTTATAGGATGGAGGCCAAGGTGTAGCCTGCAGCTCAGCGGACAAAGGAGAAGCATCATCGAAAACAAAATTTCCCTGATGGAAATTGTCATACCAGTCATCTTCGTTGACGAAGCCCTCCTGATGGAGGTCTTTCTGCTGAGGCCTTCTGTTCTGCTCATCATGGGTGAGGTGGCGGACTTCCTCAGAGGCTTCGTCTATCTGCCGTTGCAACTCAGCTAGCCGGGCCATCTTCTCCTTCTTCCTTTGCACCTGTTGATGTAGGATCTCCATATCCCTGATTTCTTGGTCTAACTCTTCCTCCTGAAGCGTCGGGCTGACAGCCTTTCTCTTCTGGCTTCGGGCTTCCCGAAGAGAGACGGTCTCCTGGTTGTGGTCCAGCGGTTGCAGTGCTGAAGCCCCAGTCGCCGAAGCTTTCTTCGGCGCCATAGCGAAGGTCTACAGCTTCCGAAGGTGTTCAAAAAAGCTCGGAGTGGAAGTGAGTTCACCGGAGGTGGGCGCCAATGTTGGAGACTTGTTCTCAAATGCTTCGGATTAAGAACAAGGCAACATAGAAAGTGTTAAATGTTAAGGCCCTTCGTCCTACCAATCATTATTCCCCTTCAGGAATAATGAGTTCCGGACGAAGGTCACAAGAGACATACCTTCGTAAATTCAACAAGTAATAACGAAGGATTCATATAAAATATGAAATGTAAATCATAGAATCATTTCTATTTTATTGACGCAGAGAAATAGAAATGATTACAAATTACAAGTGTACCTTCGGTCTTGAGAGAAGGTAAAAAAAGTACAAGCGTGACGCAAATGCCAATGCCAAGTCAGCGTGAACAGTACGGGAGTACTGTTCATCTATTTATAGACGCGGGACGCAGCCCACATAAAATTACATCCTCGTCCATTACATTTGTTAATGGCTTATGGAAATTTGTCAAGGCCCACGCAGTCTTTTCATCTTTAAGTCGGTTCCCCCCTCTGCTGTTACGACGAAGCTTCCCTGCGCACAGCTTCGGCTGCGCTCGTCCTTCGTCTGGTTCAGGCTTCGTCCTGGCCGTGCTTCATATTCATAGTTCTGAGTCCAAAAATACCTGTTCACATAATCCACTTGGAAAACATTGTCAAATCATGTTTTTGAGGACCTTCGGAGGACGAAGGCCCCCAACAGGACCTTTCTGAAAACTTTTTGGGGGTACTTCCTTACTATTAATTGTAGGTTATTAAGTATATTACAACTTTTATATTTGGCCCAAACCATGATCATGATGTTTACATGATCTTTTGATCATGGCTTCAATTAGGGTTATTATTGCATATGGGGGTTTTGCTCTAGGGTTTTGGGAGATCCCTACTTAGATGTGTATTACAAGCTAGGGCATGGTATCCAAGATAGTTTGCACTTGATTAGGACCCTGAATTCCAAGATTAAGGTACTCTATCCACAAATCCTTATGTAATCATGGGTAAAAAGGGGGTAACCCTGGGGTGGACACCCTGAGTAACACCTAGGGTGTTACAGCCCTCCCCCCTTAAAGGAATCTCGCCCCGAGATTTCAGGTAGAGTCCCTTGGAGGGATGCTTTGAAGGTGTGCTGGTGCTACTTTCCCCTTAAACTCAAGTTCCACTTTCCTAACTGCTCTTCGAATGTCATCCTCTTTGCAACTTCAGAAGGAAGCCCTTCTTAAGTCGTTTCCACAACTTAGACTATCCTCGTTATCTAAGTTTTTCTTATAATTGACTTCAAAGGGCAGGTGGGGGTGGGGTTTTGGGGCTACATACCGATTCCTTTGGGCAGAAAGTCGGGGAAGCGAGAGCGTAGAAAATCCTCCGTCTCCCATGTAGCTTCTTCTGCTGAATGATGACTCCACTGAACCTTATACATTTTGATCGATCTTGCCTGAGTTGATCTTTCCTTCTGATCCAACACCTTGACGGGGTACTCTTGGTAGGACAAGTCTGGTTCTATCTCAATGTCCGGTTCCGGTAGCACTTCAGTGGGTAGACGAACACATTTCCGTAGCTGAGATACGTGGAACACATTGTGAACTGCTGACATACGGGGTGGCAATTCCAATTGGTAAGCTACGGGTCCACAACTTGCCTTGATCTTATAGGGTCCAATGTAGCGAGGGGCCAACTTGCCCTTGATCCCGAATCTCTGGACACCCTTGGTTGGTGATATCTTAAGATAGACATGATCTCCTACCTCAAACTGTAGAGGCTTCCGCCTCTGGTCATGATAACTCTTTTGCCTGGCCTGAGCAGCTTCTAAGTTCTTCCTGATGACTCTGACCTTTTCCTCTGCTTCAAGTACCAAATCTGGCCCAAATATTTCCCTCTCTCCTGCTTGAGACCAATTTAGCGGGGTCCTACATCTTCTCCCATACAAAGCCTCAAAGGGGGCCATCTTCAGACTGGACTGATAGCTGTTATTGTAAGAAAACTCTGCCAAGGAAAGACACCTGTCCCAATCCTTTCCATAATGTAGCGCACATGCCCGCAACATGTCTTCCAAAATCTAATTTACCCTTTCGGTCTGACCATCTGTTTGAGGGTGATAAGCTGAGCTCCGGATTACGTGGGTCCCGAGAGCTTCTTGCAGTTTCTCCCAAAAGCGTGCCACAAACAGTGCTCCTCTGTCCGATATAATGGTCTTTGGGATGCCATGCAATCTTACTATTTGATCCACGTAAATTTCCGCGTACTTTTCTGTCTTGTGGGTGGTGTGTACTGGCAAGAAATGAGCAGTCTTGGTCAATCTGTCCACAATAACCCATATAGAATCATGGCGCCTGGAGGTATTGGGCAATCCCACTATGAAGTCCATGCAAATGTCCTCCCATTTCCAAGATGGTATGGGAAGGGGTTGCAGCGGGCCTGCTGCCTTCAAGTGACTAGCTTTTATCCTCTGGCAAGTGTCACACTCGGAGATGTACTTGGCAATTTCCCTCTTCATCCTGGTCCACCAATAAAGAGGTCTGAGATCATGGTACATCTTGTTGCTACCAGGGTGCATGGAGAATTTGGAAAGGTGAGCTTCATCCAGTATCTTCTTTCTGAGCTCAGGGTTCTTGGGAACCACCAATCGATCTTCAAACCATAAAATTCCCTTGCTGTCCTGACGGAAACACTTGTATTTCTCGGCCTTTTGCTTGATCATATCCTTGATGACCTGAACACCCTTATCCCCAAACTGTGCCTGAGCTATTTGTTCTTGCAATGTGGGCTCCACCGCGATATATCTCAATTCACCGGAAGGAACAACTTCCAAATTCAGCTTGCACAACTCATCACACAAGGTGGTGATTCTTGTATCCATGTTCATGCAATTGCATTGGGCCTTTCTGCTCAAGGCATCTGCCACAACATTGGCCTTGCCAGGATGGTAATGCACCTCCAAATCATAGTCCTTGATTAATTCCAACCATCTTCTCTGCCTCATGTTCAGATCTGCCTGAGTGAAAATGTACTTGAGGCTCTTGTGATCAGTGTAAATGTTACAGTGAGCTCCCATCAAGTAGTGTCTCCATATCTTGAGGGCATGAACTACTGCTGCCAACTCCAGATCATGTGTCGGGTAGTTCTGCTCATGGGGCCTGAGTGCTCGGGAAGCATAAGCAATCACTCTGTTCTCTTGCATCAAGACACACCCCAATCCTGTACCAGAAGCATCACAATAAACTTCAAATGGCTTGTTATTGTCGGGTTGGGCTAGCACTGGGGCTGTTGTTAATTGTTACCTCAAGGTATGAAAAGCATCTTCACACTTTTGGCTCCACTCAAATTTGACTCCCTTCTTCAACAGTTCAGTCATTGGCTTGGCAATTCTGGAGAAATCCGGAATAAATCGTCGGTAATACCCTGCTAATCCCAGAAAACTCCTAATCTGCTTTACCGTAGTCGGGGGTTTCCAGTCCATCACCTCTTGCACTTTCTCAGGGTCGACTGATATCCCCTCCTGAGAAATCGTATGACCCAAGAATTTTATCTCCTTCAGCCAGAATTCACACTTAGACAACTTAGCATACAACTGATGGTTACGAAGTCTCTGAAGCACAATATGCAGATGTTTAGTGTGCTCAGCTTCATTCTTGGAATAAACCAGAATGTCATCAATGAAAACGACCACAAACTTATCCAACTCTGGCATAAACACTGAGTTCATCAAGTACATGAAATAGGCCGGGGCATTGGTCAGCCCAAAAGACATTACCAAAAACTCATACAGCCCATATCTGGTAGAGAAGGCCGTCTTGGGAATATCACTGGCACGGATCTTGATCTGATGGTAGCCTGAGCGAAGGTCTATCTTGGAGAATATCTTGGCTCCTACCAACTGATCAAACAGAACATCAATGCGGGGTAACGGGTACTTGTTCTTGATAGTCACCGCATTGAGAGGACGGTAGTCAACACACATCCTCAAACTCTCATCCTTCTTCTTCACGAATAAGGCGGGACATCCCCATGGTGAAGTACTGGGACGAATAAACCCCTTATCCAACAATTCTTGCAATTGCTTCTTCAATTCTGCCAATTCCGCGGGAGGCATCCTATAAGGTCTTTTAGAGATAGGAGCAGTCCCAGGTTGCAATTCAATGGCAAACTCAATGTCTCTGTCAGGTGGCATTCCTGGCAATTCATCCGGAAAAACATCGGGGTAGTCACAGACTACTGGGATCTTCCTTACTGGGGATTCTGCCATAACAAAGGCACAAGACAGGGTACCACTCTGGTTGGGTAAATACAAAACAGTCTCGCCATAAGCAGGGGAATGAATTTCAATGGCTCTGGCTGCAATGTCCAATATTGCCTGATGTTTGGTCAACCAATCAGTTCCCAAGATGATATCCACACTATCCAGTCCCAAGATAAGAAGGTCAGTTTTAATTATCAAACTACCAAACTTTGGAGGCACCTTCATGCTGATTTGATTAGTGGCAATCTTGCCTCCTGGGGTTGAAATGGTAATAGCCCCGTTGGTGTGGTGAAAAGGCAACTGGCACTTGACACTAAATTTGGCACTGACAAAACTATGCGAAGCACCAGAATCAAAAAGAACAATAGCAGGAAAATTTAAAACTGTAAAGATACCAGTCATGACGGGTGCTCCCTCTGGAATATCAGCCATTGTAGTGAAGTTCAGCTTGCCCTGCCTCACTTGCACTTTCTGCCTCTTCCCTTGGTTCTGATTAACATTCTGCCCCTGCCTCTGCTGATTTCTGGGGCAATTCTTGGCATAGTGCCCAGTGCTGCCACAAGTGAAACACCTGTTATCATTGGCCTGGCGGTACTGCTGCTGCTGATTGTTCCTCTGAGCTGGAAACTGGGCGCGGTTGGGTGCCTGCTGCTGCTGCTGCGGTGGCCTGATCACCCATCTCCCTTGCTGCTGCTGAGGCCCCTTGTTCTGCGTGTCAGACACAATCCTGAAGCGCTGTGGCTGAGCTGAGGGTCCTGCCACGGGGGTCTTCCTCTTCTTCTCCGCCTGTCGAGCCAAGATGCAGTCCTCCTGGGAGATAGCCATGTTGACCAACTCATTGTAACTGTTGGCCCTGACGGTGTTGAGACGGTCACGGAGCTTAGTGCTGAGCCCCCTCCTGAACCTGTCTCGCTTCTTCTCATCCGTATCTGCATGATATCCAGCATACTGACACAAATCATTGAAGGCCTGGGCATACTGCAATACCGTCCTGCTGCCCTGAGTGAGTGCCAGAAACTCATTGAGCTTCTGGTCCATGATGCCAGCGGGGATATGGTGCCCTCTGAAAGCCGCCTTGAACTCCCTCCATTCCACTTCTCTACCATCTGGCTGCATAGCAAGAAAATGGTCCCACCAAGTCCTCGCGGGTCCGCAAAGCTGCTGGGTGGCGAACCTGACCTTGGTGACCTCTGAGCAAGCCCCATGGAGCAGTGGGAATTTGGATTCCACCACCCTCAACCACACATCTGCATCAAGTGGGTCCTCCGCCCTGGTAAACAATGGTGGCTGAGTGCTGAGGAACTCCTGGTAGGTAGCAGCGACAGGGTGACGCTGATGGTCTCCACCATAATGCTGAGGTGGTGGCTGACGCTGAGCTAGTTGTCTCAGGATCTCATTCTGCTGGGCCATGAGCTCCTGCAGAGTGGGAGGCGGTGGCGGTGGGGGAACGTGCTCATTCTGACCACGGCGCGCTCTCCCAGCCATCTGAAAAATCACATGGTTGCTCAATAACACATCTCCAAGCTTAAGGTTCAAACATGGTAGGGGAGTTAAAGCAATTTGATAGATTCCAAATAAAACAAAACGAAAACATAATCCTTCCGTCCAAATTTAAACTGCCATTAAACATCCCCAAACCTCCAAAAGAGTTTAACACTGTTACATCAATGATCCAAAAGACTCAACTCTACCTAGCCTAGTACCCTAAGGGTGCAAAAGCTAAGCTAGCGGCGAGGAGTCCAACTATCATCAATCTCTAGGATTAGCCTGGCGTCTAATGAGCGAACGAGGCAACGCTAGACTCGGGGGAAGGTGGTCTCCCTGAGCCAGCGGTGTCTACACTGGAAGCAGACTCGTCTCCTCCCTCGATGTCAACGTCCTCGTCAGCTTCCTCACCATGGATCTCTTGGTGATGCATGTCCAGGTGCTCATTTGCTTCTGCTAGCTGCTGCTGAGTGTTGAGGAGCTGATCCTCGAGAACCTCGATGGTGTTCTCCCGGGTGCCCACTAGCTCCTCCAACTCATGAATCTCATCAGACAGCTGCTCCACTTGCAAATCTTTTTCCACGAGCTCCTGGGACAAGTCCACCACGAGCTCCTCCCTGTTGTCCAGGGTGATCTTGGTGGCCTCCAGTAGTGCCATCAACTGAGACATGGCCTCCCCACGCATCACTTGCAGACGATACAGAGCGTTCATGCATCGTACCGACAAGTGAGCGGTGTGGCCTGGGTAGAGAGCCCAGATGTCCTTGGCATGCTCCACCCGGTCCCTCCACATCGGGTCGTCCTCCTTTTCCGCGGGGAACAACCCAATGGGGTGGGTAGCCAGCTCCAAGGGGTGGAATCCGCAGAAGGTAGTCAGTCCATGCAGAGCGATTGCCTCGATTGTGTCCTCCGCTCGGTACCCAAAAGACTCAGAGTCCAAGGAGCGCCAGCCTGGCTGCAGGGGATGAGGCTCCAAAGTCATCCTCACCCTACAGCGAGGCACCCGGTGCTTCTCGAACTGCTGCACCGCGTACTGAGGGGGTGTCAAGTATCCGGCCCCCTGAAGTACCTCCCACAAGATGCGGGGAAAACCCTCTCGTGCAAGTCCGTCAGTGTGGGTCAGTGCATTTCCGTCCTCGGAGGATTCGTGGGAAGTCATCTGTGCAAGGTTAAGCGTAAGTAAAGAAAAAGAATTACAAAAAGAACAAGGAAAATAAAACTCAGCCTGCCTCTAGCTAAAAGAAAAAGGCATTGGGGACCTAGTTGGCGGTTATCTCATTTTAAGTCCTTTTACTTAGTTATCCATTTGCTTAATTAAGAATGCATGCATGCACGTCCTGAACGACCTCTCTAGAAGATAAAAAGGATTAGGGAAGAACTCCCATCCTTTAGAAGTGGCCTGTAGGGCCTAGTTAATTAGCCACCTAGCTACCCTTCTACTATCCTAAGGCTTCACGTCCTAGGTCTATCCTGCTCATTCTACGATCTATCCAACATTGTTTCTATCAAATTTTACTTTAGAAAAGGGATGGCATTTATGGTTTATTGATTCCTCTGTGGTGGTACAAGCTCCGATACCAGCTGTGGCGGAACTGCCCGACTTATTCCAACTTAAGTGCCTAAGCCCCGCCTTAGAGGCTAGACCACACTTAAATGGGAATAACCCGTCAATCCCTCGGATCTAGTCCGACACGGCCACTGACAGGATCAACTACCACATTCTCACTCGATGGTGAGTCACAGAGCAAATACAATAAAGCATAAAACCATACATGGAAGAGTGTTAATTATTACATCATCATCATCATCATCGGAGTTTTGCCAAAAGTAGTCATCATTGTTCGAAGTGCAGCGGAATGAAACTAACGATAAATAAACGGAGAGATGGGGAAGCCTGTCCCATCACTCCTCATGCTCCTCCTCAGCCGAGGCAAGGTCCCACTCGACAGTCCAACCCGGTGGCAGGGTGGATGGCCAAGTCACTCCAGCAACCATGTCCTCCAGAGAACCTGTAAAATTATGCCACAAGCAAGGCTGAGTATACTAATACTCAGCTAGACTTACCCGGTGTGAGGAGTCTATACTCCTCTACCTCTAGACATGCAGCTGTTTGGCTGTGGGGTTTGGTTGCCAAAAGCACTAGCTGAGTTTCTAAATCAAGATTTTATCTTTGTCAAAATTAAGTGTGACTCTCTTAAGGCTAAAAGTGTACTGTCTACTCATACATAGTAGCAAGCATTTTTAGCAATCAACATCTTGCATCAACTCATCATATTTCCACTTGTTACTCAATGCAGTACAATGGATCAAGCAGTCTCATTAGCTGCGAGAAGCAGACGATTCGAATCGAGTTTTTATCCTTGCAAGGTAAACCTAAACACACGACGTGGCGAGGCACTCCGTCCCCACACACATCAACCGTCCCCATCGATTCCCTGGCAACAGATCAGGACTCACCGCCTTGGCGTACAATGCCTCACTGACCCCGACTGGCCGTCGTGCAGTGACCGCACTTGTACCCACCATAACCGGAATGGGAGACCTCGTCTCAGGTCGCGTGAGGGGGTATGTCTGCGGGCAGGTTCACTCAGGTACTAGGCTTACCGATTTACCATATTTCTCGGTATGTGTTTAGTACATTCAAACGCTTGACACAGGTATCCGCACGTTAATCCTTATTCCAATTTTCATCTCGTAGACCACGCGTCCCCATGGACCGTGTCCACATAACATCACCATTCTGTTATCAAAGTGGATACAACCAAATCCTGACCTCGCGCGAGTGCTAGAAAAATCACTCGACTTCTACCGAGATCCTAATTAATAAAGCAGCTACTCGACCTAGCATACTAGTATTCATCTCAATAGGATTCCTGAGATCATGCAACTAGGGTTTAAATCAACTCCTACACTTAAGTGCACAATACAAGCCTACAAACAATAAGTGTAGTAAAATATCATATAGAACAGGTTATGCATAAAACCGGGGCTTGCCTTCCAAAGCAGTGGCAGGCAGGTCCTCTGGTGCAGGCTCTGGTGCTGGGTCTGGGGCAACCTCCTGGGCAGCTCCTTGCTCCGGCACGAGGATGTACTCTCCGTCAGCAAGATTACAATCTATCGAATGCAATGAACATGTGTGTCATGATTATGCAAGATTTAAGAACATTAAGCTACAGAAACTAAGTCAAGAATTAACTTAGGGTTCCTTGGCTACGTGGGTCTCCTAGTGGTTTATATTTAGCACTTTTATATTTAAGTCTTTATTTGGGGTAAACAAGGAGAATTGGTATTGCATTTGTATATTTCTATTTCAGGGAATAACTTACAAGGGTCTTAGGGGGATACTAATTTCCATTGTTCATTTTTCCTCTCTTTAGTGTTCATTTATGAATTCTAGTGGGGTTTGAACTACCACGGTGAATTAACTATTTTCAATAATTTCACAAAAATTACAGTGGCTTGCCCTTGGTCAATAGGGCCTGTCTTAGGAATATGGGATTTAAAATAAAAAGGCTAGGCTGTATACAAAAATAACAAAAAGTGGGGCAATTAAGCCACTTTGCACTACAAGTCCTTTATTAAAGTGGATTCTGACCTAAGGGTTATTTTTGTTGGCCTCTAACAGTGATAATGAGCTATTGTACCAAAAATGGCAGAGAGCCACATGATGGTTAATTAATGGTGGATTCCTAAACTTTGGTGCAAAAAGGGTGATTAGAACTAACTTGTCATTTGAAAAATATCAAACAACAGATTTCAGATTTTTCTTAAGTTCTTATTATCAACACCTTAGTTATCCTAAGGTTTGGGGAGGTTTCACCTTAGGGTCATTTTTGTAGGGTTTTTCTAAGTTATCCTTATTTTCTTCATTTAAAAGGTATCTTGCTTATCTTACACTACAACAGGGTATGATACATTTTTCCAGTGAACTACATTGACTAAGTATCTCAACAAAAATAGGGGTGCCCTCTGGTTCAGTATTTATGTCACTTTTTCTATTTTTCTTAACCTTAAGCATATTATGGAATAAGGGGTTAAAACTAACTTAATTTAGTGGACAGAGGGGTTTAACATTTTTAACTAGGTCAGTAGGTAGATATAAACTTCTCCAAATTTTTCTAACCCTAGTTAAATAGTACAACCATTTTTCTTGCTATTATTGAGCTTTTGGCCAAAACTAAAATTAAATCAGAACCTTATATTTTTCTCTAGTACTTATGGGGTTTTATATTTTTCTTAGACAGGTTACATTATTTAGAGTCTGGCAAAATTGGTTTGACCAAATTTGGTTAAACCAAACAGAAGTTATGGGTTTTTAAAGTTTCTGTTTGAATTTAAATCAGATTTTAATTAAGTTTTTCTGAAAAAGCAGTTTGCGCCAAGGTCCCTGGGTTTAAACCGAATCAAACCTCGCAGATCTACCCTCGGGCCACTATTCACTTGAGTCTCTGACTTTTCACTTAACCCCCTGACTTTCTCTCCCTCTCACCCGCAGTCCTTCCTTCACTGAAACAGTAGCCGCGGGAAAGGAAAGGGTGGCACGGCTTACCGGCGGCGAGGGAGGTCCGGCGAGGTGGTCAGCGATGTTCAGGAGGTCGCGACGGTCACGTCGATGTGCGGGTCGGCGCCAGAGGTGGTCGGAGCTCCCCTGGCCACGAACACAGGCGGCGGGGATCGTCGGCGACGCCTGCTCCGGCCAAACCACGGCGGTAGAGTTCAATTAAGGTGCACGAGGAGCTTCACGGGATGACACAGAGGCCATGCGCGCAACGAATCGGAAAATGGTGAAGGGGTTTACCCGGTCCACGAGCGCCGGCGAGTTCTTGAACTCCGGTGAGCGCGATTTGGCTATTCCGGTGACGCGGGTCCCCGAGTCAAGCTTGAGCAAGTCTCACGGCCTCACCAGGAAGCTATCTGGGTGCTTGGATCGAACGGAGGAGGACGGGAGAGGGGTTGGCCACGGTGGTGGCTTTCGGGCGGCACTGCCGGGTCGCGGGGAGGTCGCCGGAGGCAAAGGCTGGCTCGGGCGAGTCCGGCGAGGTACGGAGGAGGTAATGGGGAAGGCAACCGAGCACTGGGGCAGGTTTTATAGCCGCGGCTCGGGCATGGTCACGGGCGGCCGCGGGCGCGCGGGGGTTCGCGCACGGGCGTGCTCTGAGCGCGCCCCCGGATGCCAGCTCGCGCCGAACACGTGGAGGGTTGCTTCTGCCAAGGTTCAACGGCCGATTTGAGCGCCATGGCGTGCGTATCTTGGCAAAGTCACTGTGTACGGTCACTTCTCTGCTCCAAATCCTACCCTCTTGCTGTGAGTTCCAAGTCGAGATATGGTCAGGGCAGGGAGATAGAGAGGGAAGAAGTTTGCTGTGTCAGCTGGGTCCAACCCGAGACAAAAGGGGTGTCAAGTCGTGTCTAGCGCCCTAGGGTAGGTGTCATCTCTTGCCAGGGTGTTCTAGGGTTAATTTGGCGCCATTTTGTTAATTGGGTCGACTGGTTTTGAAAAGGGGATCAAGGTGAACATGAGGGATCTTTGCTCAAGGGTTGGTTTTTGACTTAGGCAAAATCTGAATTCCTCCCTTGTGTTCAACCTTTGGTGATCTTTTTAGGACCTTTCTGAAAACTTTTTGGGGGTACTTCCTTACTATTAATTGTAGGTTATTAAGTATATTACAACTTTTATATTTGGCCCAAACCATGATCATGATGTTTACATGATCTTTTGATCATGGCTTCAATTAGGGTTATTATTGCATATGGGGGTTTTGCTCTAGGGTTTTGGGAGATCCCTACTTAGATGTGTATTACAAGCTAGGGCATGGTATCCAAGATAGTTTGCACTTGATTAGGACCCTGAATTCCAAGATTAAGGTACTCTATCCACAAATCCTTATGTAATCATGGGTAAAAAGGGGGTAACCCTGGGGTGGACACCCTGAGTAACACCTAGGGTGTTACACACCACCCCTGCCTTGTACCAGAAATAAGGGAATAAAGATGTGACACATTTCCTTTTCCATTACTCACCCTAGGACTTTTAATCTCGGGACGAGATTCTTTTATGGGGGAAGGATGTAACACCCCTGGTGTTACTGTAACTAAAACTTGAGCATGGCATCATAAACATTGGCATTGCATATGTTTGACACACTTAGAGTGCATTCACTAGGGAAAAATTTCAAACAAGTGTATTATTTTTAGTGTTTTACAAATAGGACCCTGGATAGGGAACCTGACCCTAAATAAGGCTCAAAGGGGCAAAACTTAACCCAAATGAAGAAAACCTAAAAGCTTTAAGGGAAGGGTCACAAAATGATCCCAAGACTTAAGTAGAATTACATTTATACCCTTGGGATACCAGAAACCCTAAATGGAACCCTGGAAAACCCTAAAACCAAACCCTAGGGACCTATGTGCAAAATTGGTGCACATTTGGACTTAAGTGCAAAAATTAAGTTAAATAAGTATCTTAAGTCACTTGGTTCCCTAAGGTGTGATTTTGGAAACCAAGCCCTAAGAATTGGGCTTATTTGCAAAGGTCCCTAGTTGTGAATTCAGCCTAAGTCTGGATTTCAGTGTAATTTGCTCAACTTTGGAGCCTTGTATCTTTTAAAATATAGGGTTTTTGCCCTAGGTGGCCACAACAAGTTTGTAGACCAATCAAAGGAGAACAATTTTGCTGAAGAGAGCAAACCATGTTCTTGTGAGAAATTTGGAGATAATCATGCTCAAACTTGGACTGTCAGACTAATACAGTCTGAATCTCAATTTGACAGTGACTTTGCTCCAAGTTCGAGAGCCATTTTAACCTTGATCCAGTGCTCAACTGATTCCAATCCCTATAGTCAAAATATAGCTGGTATATAGCTCCCCAACCTTGCTGCAGAGCTTGGTATGTGTTGTCATATAAATCTGAGAGAAAATCAAGCTTGAAGATTGTCTGTCAGGTGACTGAATCAGGTCTTCCCATGGTACAGTACTTGTTAACTGCAGAAGATCCCGAATCCCCCCCTCTGCTCGTCGCCAGTGGTCCATCGCCGTTGATCACTGCTAGCCGTGATTCGTGCATCGTGGCCATCAGATAAGTCCAGCCCAGTAAAAATCCTCGCCGCCGGTGAGCTGGACTCCACTCCGATGACTCCCGTCGTACCCCCCCTTGCCCGGCGGCCGAAGCGGATTAGCTCGCCGGTGACAGCCGCCTCCCGGCTGTGCGCCACGTGGCTTAGGTTTTTCACCGCGTCGCCGTGACTCCCTAGGGCCGTCCCATCGTCGCCGGGGAGGTTGCCACGCCGTTAGCCACGGATTCACGTGCGCTAGTGCTTTCTTCCACCTCTGACTGCCACGCGTCCTTCGTAAAATTCCCGGCCACTGCTCGCTCCTTCTATAAATTGAGCACCCAGGCAGTTGCGCTAGGTCATTGCGAAGCCAACGCACCCACTCCCACCCGTAATCGTTCATCCGAGCTCTGGAATTTCCAACTTCCCCCAAATCAAGCTTCCGCTACCGTGAAAGGAGCTTCACCGTCGCCAGCCATTTTCCGGTCAGTCCCCGTCCTCTGCTTCCTTGTTGGAGCACTCTCATAGCTCTGTGATACTTACCGTGTCACCAATTTGAACTTAGAGACCACCATTCATCGGGAACGCGTTCATCTGCCCGCCACCCATTCGGTGCACGCGGACAGAGCTTGATAGCTCACCAAATGTGCAATTAACTTAGGGGAAATACTCTCCAGGTCGTGGATTTGGTTTAGTCCAAAGCTGAGCGCCGGTCTTGGTCCCCTCCGGCTGGTCTAGCTCGTCGAAGTTGCGCTCCCCGCGCTGCCACCGTCGTGGGCCTCGCGTCGCGAAGAATTAGAAACCGGAGGGGTTTTCTGTAAGCTGTCAGCGACACGGTGAAACAGTGTATGAACTTGTCTCTAGTTAGCGAGGAATCCGGGGACCTCTGTGCAAAGCTGCCATCACACGGGCGCGCGCGCGGGCGCCTTTCCCCTCTGGACTGGGCCGCTGGGCTGAAACTGGCCCAACACTATTCAACCCTTTCCCCTTTTCTTTTTCAGAAGAACTTTAGAAATATGTAGAAAATTGTAGAAAAATGGTAAAATTTTGAAACTAATTTGCCTAGACTTCTTATTTTCCATAGAATTTAATAAAAATAATTTCATGATTTTTAGATTAAATTAGGAATTTTAAGGTATTTAAAATAGTTAAAGGTGGTAGTTCTGGATTTTTAAAAGATAAATGATAATCCTAAAAATGCTCAAACTTTTTATATGAGTTCCTCATAATATTTAGAAGCCTTGGGTAGAATTTGGATTGATTTGGACCTTGTTTGATCACTAAACCCCAAAACCCCCTGCCCTATGAACTCCTTTACTGACTCCGGAAACCCTAAGTTCTCGGAGTTCCGTGAAGGAAAGTTGTATTCAAGACTTAGATAATAAGTTTATATTATCTTTGCACTCTCATGAGCATTACATGGCATTAATTCTTATATAAATATGTATGGTTATGATTAGAACACGAGGAAGAAGTGGAAGCCACTGAAGAGCAAGTACCACCACCTTTGGACACTCAGGCTGAGAATTGTTTCTACTTCGATATTTGTGGATCTGAGCCTGACTCACCCATAAACAAAGGCAAGCCCCGGTGCATTTGCCACTCCCCTTGTGTTTTAAAATCTTTCTCACTTGCTTGATGCACTAAGTGATAGGTGTTGATTGCTTAAACAATTCCTGCATTACTTTCCTTGGATTTGATTACCTTCCTTGAAATCCCTGTTTTACAAAAGATTTGCCAAGTGCTTAGTCTTGCTTTAAATAAAATGTTTTGTTTCTACAAAAGTTGATGTGGCAAAAGTGGGTGGGATGTTTTCGAAAATAAAACTCGATGATGAATCCATCACGGTCGTGATGGATTCGACATCGGAAAAGATGTACGTCTGCCAGGTACCAACCTTTGGGGTTAAATGATTAAGCTGAGACCGAGCGGGTGACTTGCACGAGAAGACAGTCTCGGTGTAGTGTCTCCGTCTGAGTCGATTAAGGACCTTGTCGATGTAGGCCTGCTGACCGAGGACCCTTTAACTGGTCACATGCCTCGTCATGGGTAAGTCTTGCCTCGGGCAGACTAAGGCCAGAATAAGATAACACGAAATGGGCGTGGAGCGGTGGCGAGAGTAGCGTGTACCCTCCGTGGCAAGAGGCTGGACGGTGGTGTATCTGTGCTCTCGGTTTGCGTGAACCTGATCTGGTCTTAAGAAACTCGGTGGCGGGTTGACATATGCAAGGGTTAAGTGCTACATATGTTGTGTGATCGGAGATCCTCAGCTGAGTATAATCGATTTGGATCGCCGTACCTCCGCGGTTATGGAGACTTGGCCACTGACTTACACGTAGCAATCCACTGAAGATGAAGGATTGATAAGAAATTGGCTAGTGCAGGTCAAGTGATTGAACTAGGGTAGAAAGAACTCTAGCTGCAGGTAATTTTACTTAACCTGACAATAAAATTGGATTTTAAGGATCCACTTTAGTAAGCAATTCTGCAAACAGAGTCTTTGATTATTGAAAGGCCATACCTTGACTCCCATATGACCAGCATATCCTTGAAAGTCTTTTCTTTAGTCGGGTAAGACTTGCTGAGTAATTCTATACTCAGGGTTTATTCCCCCTTGTTTTTAGGTGAGGAGACAACAAAGTTTTGTTGTTTTTGTACCAAGGTGGTGAAAAATGAGGACAATCAAGAATGAAGCTGCTGGAGGACTGGATCCTCCTTAAAAACTTTTATGTAAAGAACTTAATGGGAGGAGTTTTTGCCTCCCAGGTATTGTAATAATACTTTTCAGCACTCGCTTTACACTCTGGTCTGTACTAAATAACTTACTCTTACTTTTTAAATAAATGTAAGTTTATGTAACCACTTCCGCATTTCCGCATCTCCGATGAACATACTGTCTGTCAGACGGGTGAAACGTTCCTGGAAAGGTAAGGAAAAAGATACCGAACTTGTCAAGTGATTCAGGAACATCTACAGGGTTTTCTGATGTCTGTTGGACAAGGACAACTGTAGGTGGGCCTAATGACTTGGGAGGTTCCGTCACACCATTGGCGCCGAAGTAGCCGTTGCTCCGCCGTTACACCGGACAGTCCGATGTACACCGGACATGTCCGGTGAATTATAGCGGACTAGCCGTTGTGGATTCCCGAAGCTGGCGAGTTCAGAGTCGCTTCTCGTTGGAGCACCAGACACTGTCCGGTGTTCATCGGACAGTCCGGTGAATTATAGCACGGCGGCTCTGAGTTTTCCCGAAGGTGCAAGTTTGCGTTGGACTCCCCTGGTGCACCGGACAGTCCGGTGCGCCAGACCAGGGTGCCTTCAATTATCCCTTGCTCTTTTTGTTGAACCCTTTTCTTGGTCTTTTTATTGGCTTGTTGTGAACCTTTGGCACCTGTAGAACTTATAAACTAGAGCAAACTAGTTAGTCCAATTATTTGTGTTGGGCAATTCAACCACCAAAATCAGTTTAGGAAATGGGTGTAAGCCTAATTCCCTTTCAATCTCCCCCTTTTTGGTGATTGATGCCAACACAAACCAAAGCAAGTATGGAAGTGCATAGTTGAACTAGTTTGCAAAATGTAAGTGCAAAGGTTACTTAGAATTGAGCCAATAAATATTACTTACTAGATATGCATGGATTGTTTCTTTATTTTTAACATTTTGGACCACCCTTGCACCACATGTTTTGTTTTTGCAAATTCTTTTTGTAAATCCTTTTCAAAGTCTTTTTGCAAATAGTCAAAGGTAAATGAATAAGATTTTGCGAAGCATTTTCAAGATTTGAAATTTTGTCCCCTTGTTTCAAATGCTTTTCCTTTGACTAAAACAAAAACTCCCCCTCAAATAAATTCTCCTCTTAGTGTTCAAGAGGGTTTTTAAGATACTAATTTTTTGAAGGTGCTACTTTCTCCCCCTTTAGAACACAAAGAGATACCAATTTGAAATTTACCAATTGAAAATCATTAGTTTTAAAATTAGGGTGGTGGTGCGGTCCTTTTGCTTTGGGCCAATACTTTCTCCCCCTTTGGCATGAATCGCCAAAAACGGATACTTAGAATGAAATATAGGCCCTTCACTAACTACTTTCTCCCCTTTGGCAAATAAAACATATGAGTGAAGATTATACCAAAGACGGAGAATTGCTCGAAGCGACGGCGAAGGATGAGTAATAGAGTGGAGTGGAAGCCTTTGTTTTCGCCGAAGACTCCAATTCCCTTTCAATATATCTATGACTTGGTTTGAAATTCACTTGAAAACACATTAGTCATAGCATATATAAAAGAGACATGATCAAAGGTATATTTATGAGCTATGTGTGCAATATATCAAAAGAAATTTCTAGAATCAAGAATATTTAGCTCATGCCTAAGTCGGGTAAAAGTTTGTTCATCTAGTGGCTTGGTAAAGATATCGGCTAATTGATCTTTAGTATTAATGTATGCAATCTCGATATCCCCCTTTTGTTGGTGATCCCTAAGAAAATGATACCGAATGGCTATGTGTTTAGTGCGGCTATGCTCAACGGGATTATCCGCCATGCGGATTGCACTCTCATTATCACATAGAAGAGGAACTTTGGTTAATTTGTAACCATAGTCCCGCAGGGTTTGCCTCATCCAAAGCAATTGCGCGCAACAATGGCCTGCGGCAATGTACTCGGCTTCGGCGGTAGAAAGAGCAACCGAATTTTGCTTCTTTGAAGCCCAAGACACCAAGGACCTTCCCAAGAACTGGCAAGTCCCCGATGTGCTCTTTCTATTAATCTTGCACCCCACCCAATCGGCATCCGAATAACCAATTAAATCAAATGTGGATCCCCGAGGGTACCAAAGCCCAAACTTAGGAGTATAAGCCAAATATCTCGAGATTCGTTTTACGGCCGTAAGGTGAGATTCCTTAGGGTCGGCTTGGAATCTTGCACACATGCATACGGAAAGCATAATGTCCGGTCGAGATGCACATAAATAGAGTAATGAACCAATCATCGACCGGTATACCTTTTGATCGACGGATTTACCTCCCGTGTCAAGGTCGAGATGCCCATTGGTTCCCATGGGTGTCTTGATGGGCTTGGCATCCTTCATCCCAAACTTGTTTAGGATGTCTTGAGTATACTTTGTTTGGCTAATGAAGGTTCCTTCTTGGAGTTGCTTGACTTGGAATCCTAGAAAATACTTCAACTCCCCCATCATCGACATCTCGAATTTCTGTGTCATGATCCTACTAAATTCTTCACATGTAGATTCGTTAGTAGACCCAAATATAATATCATCAACATAAATTTGGCATACAAACAAATCATTGTCAAGAGTTTTAGTGAATAGAGTAGGATCGGCCTTGCCGACTTTGAAGCCATTAGCTATAAGGAAATCTCTTAGGCATTCATACCATGCTCTTGGGGCTTGCTTGAGCCCATAAAGCGCCTTAGAGAGCCTATAGACATGGTTAGGATACTCACTGTCTTCAAAGCTGGGAGGTTGCTCAACATAGACCTCTTCCTTGATTGGTCCATTGAGGAAGACACTCTTCACGTCCATTTGGTAAAGCTTGAAGCCATGGTAAGTAGCATAGGCTAATAATATGCGAATTGACTCAAGCCTAGCTACGGGTGCATAGGTTTCACCGAAATCCAAACCTTCGACTTGGGAGTATCCCTTGGCCACAAGTCGAGCTTTGTTCCTTGTCACCACACCATGCTCGTCTTGCTTGTTGCGGAAGACCCATTTGGTTCCTACAACATTTTGGTTAGGACATGGAACTAAATGCCATACCTCATTCCTAGTGAAGTTGTTGAGCTCCTCTTGCATCGCCATCACCCAATCCAAATCTTGGAGTGCTTCCTCTACCCTGTGTGGCTCAATAGAGGAAACAAAAGAGTAATGCTCACAAAAATGTGCAACACGAGATCGAGTAGTTACCCCCTTATGAATATCGCCGAGGATGGTGTCGACGGGGTGATCTCGTTGGATTGCTTGGTGGACTCTTGGGTGTGGCGATCTTGGTTCTTCATCCTCCTTGTCTTGACCATTTTCATCTCCCCCTTGATCATTGCCGTCATCTTGAGGTGGCTCATCTCTTTGATCTTCTCCTTCATCAACTTGAGCCTCATCCTCATTTTGAGTTGGTGGAGATGCTTGCGTGGAGGAGGATGGTTGATCTTGTGCATTTGGAGGCTCTTCGTATTCCTTAGGACACACATCCCCAATGGACATGTTCCTTAGTGCGACGCACGGAGCCTCTTCATCACCTATCTCATCAAGATCAACTTGCTCTACTTGAGAGCCGTTAGTTTCATCAAACACAACGTCACAAGAAACTTCAACTAGTCCTGAGGACTTGTTAAAGACTCTATATGCCCTTGTGTTTGAATCATATCCTAGTAAAAAGCCTTCTACAATCTTAGGAGCAAATTTAGATTTTCTACCTCTTTTGACAAGAATAAAGCATTTGCTACCAAAGACTCTAAAATATGAAATATTGGGCTTTTTACCGGTTAGGAGTTCGTATGATGTATTCTTCAGGATTCGGTGTAGATACAACCGGTTGATGGCGTAGCAGGCGGTGTTGACCGCCTCGGCCCAAAACCGATCCGGCGTCTTGTACTCATCAAGCATGGTTCTTGCCATGTCCAATAGAGTTCTATTCTTTGTCTCCACTACACCATTTTGTTGTGGCATGTAGGGAGAGGAGAACTCATGCTTGATGCCCTCCTCCTCAAGGAAGCCTTCAATTTGAGAGTTCTTGAACTCCGTTCCGTTGTCGCTTCTAATTTTCTTGATCCTCAAGCCGAACTCATTTTGAGCTCGTCTCAAGAATCCCTTTAAGGTCTCTTGGGTTTGAGATTTTTCCTGCAAAAAGAATACCCAAGTGAAGCGAGAATAATCATCCACAATAACTAGACAGTACTTACTCCCGCCGATGCTTATATAAGCGATTGGGCCGAATAGATCCATGAGTAGGAGCTCCAGTGGCCTGTCAGTCGTCATGATGTTCTTATGCGGATGATGAACTCCAACTTGCTTCCCAGCTTGGCATGCACTACAAATCCTGTCTTTCTCAAAATGAACATTTGTTAATCCTAAAATGTGCTCTCCCTTTAGAAGCTTATGAAGATTCTTCATTCCAACATGGGCTAGTCGGCGGTGCCAGAGCCAACCCATGTTAGTCTTAGCAATTAAGCAAGTGACGAGTTCAGCTCTATCAAAATCTACCAAGTATAGCTGACCCTCTAACACTCCCTTAAATGCTATTGAATCATCACTTCTTCTAAAGACAGTGACACCTACATCAGTAAAGAGACAGTTGTAGCCCATTTGACATAATTGGGAAACAGAAAGCAAGTTGTAATCTAAGGAATCAACAAGAAAAACATTGGAAATGGAATGGTCAAGAGATATAGCTATTTTACCCAAACCTTTGACCAAACCTTGGTTTCCATCCCCGAATGTGATAGCTCGTTGGGAATCTTGGTTTTTCTCGTAGGAGGAGAACATCTTCTTCTCCCCCGTCATGTGGTTCGTGCACCCGCTATCGATGATCCAACTTGAGCCCCCGGATGCATAAACCTACAAAACAAGTTTAGTTCTTGACTTTAGGTACCCAAACGGTTTTGGGTCCTTTGGCATTAGAAACAAGAACTTTGGGTACCCAAACACAAGTCTTGGAGCCCTTGTGTTTGCCCCCAACAAACTTGGCAACTACCTTGCCGGATTTGTTAGTTAAAACATATGATGCATCAAAAGTTTTGAATGAAATGCTATGGTCATTTGATGCACTAGGAGTTTTCTTCTTAGGCAACTTAGCACGGGTTGGTTGCCTAGAACTAGATGTCTCACCCTTATACATAAAAGCATGGTTAGGGCTAGAGTGAGACTTCCTAGAATGAATTCTCCTAATCTTGCTCTCGGGATAACCGACAGGGTACAAAATGTAACCCTCGTTATCCTAAGGCATGGGAGCCTTGCCCTTAACAAAATTAGACAATCTTTTAGGAGGGGCATTAAGTTTGACATTGTCTCCCCTTTGGAAGCCAATGCCATCCTTGATGCCAGGGCGTCTCCCACTATAGAGCATACTTCTAGCAAATTTAAACTTTTCATTCTCTATGTTATGCTCGGCAATTTTAGCATCTAATTTAGCTATATGATCATTTTGTTGCTTAATTAAGACCATATGATCATGAATAGCATCAATATCAACATCTCTACATCTATCACAAATAGACACATGCTCAACGGTAGATGTAGAGGGTTTGCAAGAATTAAGTTCAACAACCTTAGCACGCAATATATCATTTTTATCTCTAAGATCGGAAATTGTAATATTGCAAACATCAAAATCTTTAGCCTTAGCAATCAATTTCTCATTCTCATTTCTAAGGCTAGCAAGAGAAACATTCAACTCATCAATCTTAGCAAGTAAATCAACATTATCATCTCTAGGATTGGGAGTTGAAACATCACAAACATGTGAATCAACCTTAGCAATTAACCTAGCGTTTTCATTTCTAAGGTTGGCAATAGTGTCATGGCAAGTGCTTAGCTCACTAGTTAATTTCTCACATTTTTCAACTTCTAGAGCATAAGCATTTTTAACCTTAACATGCTTTTTATTTTCCTTGATTAGGAAGTCCTCTTGGGAGTCCAAGAGATCATCCTTTTCATGGATGGCACTAATCAATTCATTTAATTTTTCCTTTTGTTGCATGTTTAGGTTGGCAAAAAGAGTGCGCAAGTTATTCTCCTCATTGCTAGCATTGTCCTCATCACTAGAGGTTTCATATTTAGTGGAGGATCTTGATTTTACCTTCTTCCTTTTGCCGTCCTTGGCCATGAGGCATTTGTGGCCGACGTTGGGGAAGAGAAGACCCTTGGTGACGGCGATGTTAGCGGTGTCCTCGTCGGAGGAGGAGTCGGTGGAGCTCTCGTCGGAGTCCCACTCGCGGCATATATGGGCATCGCCGCCCCTCTTCTTGTAGTGCCTCTTCTTCTCCTTTCTTCTCCCCTTTTTGTCGTCGCCCCTGTCACTATCACTAGATAATGGACATTTAGCAATGAAATGACCGGGCTTACCACATTTGTAGCATACTTTCTTGGAGCGGGGCTTGTAATCTTTCCCCCTCCTTTGCTTGAGGATTTGACGGAAGCTCTTGATGATGAGCGCCATCTCCTCGTTGTCGAGCTTGGAGGCGTCGATGGGTGTTCGACTTGGAGTAGCTTCCTCCTTCTTTTCTTCTGTCGCCTTGAATGCGACCGGTTGTGCTTCGGACGTGGAGGGGCCATCAAGCTCGTTGATCTTCTTTGAGCCTTTGATCGTCAACTTGAAGCTCACAAAATTACCTATAGCTTCCTCGGGGGTCATTTGTGTATATCTAGGATTGCCACGAATTAATTGAACTTGAGTAGGGTTAGGAAAACAAGAGATCTTAGAATAACCTTAACCACTTCGTGGTCATCCCATTTTTTGCTCCCGAGGTTGCGCACTTGGTTCACCAAGGTTTTGAGCCGGTTGTGCATGTCTTGTGGCTCCTCCCCTTGGCGAAGACGGAAGCGACCGAGCTCCCCCTCGATCGTTTCCCGCTTGGTGATCTTGGTCACCTCATCTCCTTGGTGCGCGGTCTTTAGCATGTCCCAAATTTCCTTGGTGCTCTTCAACCCTTGCACCTTGTTATACTCTTCTCGACTTAGAGAGGTGAGGAGTATAGTGGTGGCTTGTGAGTTGAAGTGTTCGATTTGGGCCACTTCGTCCTCATCATAATCTTCATCCCCTACGGATGGTACCTGTACACCAAACTCAATAACATCCCATATACTTTTGTGGAGTGAGGTTAGGTGATATCGCATCATATCACTCCACCTAGCATAATCTTCACCATCAAATGTTGGTGGTTTGCCTAATGGGACGGAAAGTAAAGGTGTATGTTTAGGAATGCGAGGGTAGCGTAGGGGGATCTTACTAAACTTCTTGCGCTCATGGCGCTTAGAAGTGACGGATGGCGCGTCGGAGCCGGAGGTCGATGGTGATGAGGAGTCGGTCTCATAGTAGACCACTTTCCTCATCCTCTTGTGCTTGTCGCCTCTCCGATCTGACTTGTGGGAAGAGGATTTCTTATCCTTCCCCTTCCCTTTGTTGGAGGAGTCCTTCTTCTCCTTCCTCTTGTTGCGGGACTCTTCCGATGAAGTCTCCCCGTGGCTTGTAGTGGGCTTGTCGTCGGTCTCCATCTCCTTCTTGGCGTGATCTCCTGACATCACTTCGAGCGGTTAGGCTCTAATGAAGCACCGGGCTCTGATACCAATTGAAAGTCGCCTAAAGGGGGGGTGAATAGGGCGAAACTGAAGTTTAACAACTTAAACACAACTACAAGCCGGGTTAGCGTTAGAAATATAAATGAGTCCGAGAGAGGGCGTAAAAACAAATCGCGAGCGAATAAAGAGTGAGACACGTGGATTTGTTTTACCGAGGTTTGGTTCTCGCAAACCTACTCCCCGTTGAGGAGGCCACAAAGGCCGGGTCTTTTTCAACCCTTTCCCTCTCTCAAACGGTCCCTCGGACCGAGTGAGCTTCTCTTCTCAAATCAACCGGGAACAAAACTTCCCCACAAGGACCACCACACAATTGGTGTCTCTTGCCTCGGTTACAAGTGAGTTTTGGTCACAAGAACAAATGAGAAAGAAAGAAGCAATCCAAGCGCAAGAGCTCAAAAGAACACAACAAATCTCTCTCGCTAATCACTAAAGCCTTGTGTGGAATTGGAGAGGATTTGATCACTTGGGTGTGTCTTGTATTGAATGCCTAGCTCTTGTAAGTGGTTGAGAGGTGGAAAACTTGGATGACTTGAATGTGGGGTGGTTGGGGGTATTTATAGCCCCAACCACCAAACTAGCCGTTTGGTGGAGGATGTCTGTCGCATGGTGCACCGGACAGTCCGGTGCACACCGGACAGTGTCCGGTGCGCCAGCCATGTCACCCGGCCGTTAGGGTTCGACCGATGGAGCTCTGTCTGCTGGGCCCGCCTGGATGTCCGGTGGCGCACCGGACATGTACTGTAGAGTGTCCGGTGTGCCACGACGCGCGTGCCTGACCTCTGCGCGCTCTGGCGCGCATTTAATGCCGCTACAGGTGACTGTTGGCGCCGAAGTAGCCGTTGCTCCACCGTTACACCGGACAGTCCGGTGTACACCGGACATGTCTGGTGAATTATAGCGGACTAGCCGTTGTGGATTCCCGAAGCTGGCGAGTTCAGAGTCGCTTCTCCTTAGAGCACCGGACACTGTCCGGTGTTCACCGGACAGTCCAGTGAATTATAGCGCGGCGGCTCTGAGTTTTCCCGAAGGTGAGAAGTTTGCGTTGGACTCCCCTGGCACACCGGACACTGTCCGGTGGCACACCGGACAGTCCGGTGCGCCAGACCAGGGTGCCTTCAGTTATCCCTTGCTCTTTTTGTTGAACCCTTTTCTTGGTCTTTTTATTGGCTTGTTGTGAACCTTTGGCACCTGTAGAACTTATAAACTAGAGCAAACTAGTTAGTCCAATTATTTGTGTTGGGCAATTCAACCACCAAAATCAGTTTAGGAAATGGGTGTAAGCCTAATTCCCTTTCAGCCACCTGCATCGACCTTACTTACGGAAGGGCTGTCAGCACAGCGCTGACAGTTGAAGCTAAATATGTAGGATCCGGAAAATCCAAGGGGAATGGAGGCAGCAGGCCCAATCAGGGCCCCGAGAAAAGGCAAAGGTTGGTTATCCGACCTTTCAATCAGAATCGTTCTTCATCACGCCCACCCTCCTTCCCATTCAAGCAACCAGTGTTTATCCGTCCAACCACTGCCCCCACCACTACAAATCAGCCGGGTGCCCCAGGCACTCGTTTCCTTGCTCTTCCAAGCTCATCAACCGGCTGCTTCAACTATGGAAAGTCCGGGCATTTCATTAAGGACTGTCCATACCCGAGGCAGAATCAATCAAATAATCAGCAAAGCTCCGGAGGTTCCAAGGGAAATGTGGCAACCAATACCGCGGGCAAGAATGCAAGGAAAACAGGACGTGTTTATTACACTCAAGTGGCCACAACACCAGAAGGCGAACCGGTGATGATGGGTACGTTTCTCGTGGCAAATCACCCTGCACTTATTCTCTTTGATTCTGGTGCTTCACATACTTTCCTAAGCAAAAAGTTCGTGGAGAAACATTGCATTCCATATACTGAATCAAGGGAAGGGTTTAAAATACATTCGCCTGGGGGACAAATATTTACCAAAGAAGTGGCTTTCCAAGTGCTTGTAACATTGGCTGGACGGGACCTTCCTACTAATATGATTGTTTTGAAAGGCCAAGACATAGATGTAATTTTGGGCATGAATTGGTTAGCCCAGCATAAAGCAATCCTCAACACTGATCGAAGAACTATCAGGTTGAGTTATGGCCAAGAAAAAATTCTTTTGTCTATCCCCATAGCCATTCTAGCTAAACCAATTGGCAGAATTAATGAAGCCATTATACCGGAGATCAAAGATATTCCGGTAGTATGTGACTTCTCAGATGTCTTTCCAGAAGATTTGCCTGGATTGCCACCTGAAAGAGATGTAGAATTTGTAGTTGAGTTGAAGCCCGGTACGGCACCCATTTCTAGAAGATCGTACCGAATGCCTCCCAATGAGCTAGCAGAACTCAAGACCCAATTGCAAGATCTACTAGAGAAGGGATTCATCCGGCCAAGCTCGTCACCATGGGGTTGTCCTGCCATCTTCGTCAAGAAGAAGGATCAAACATTACAGATGTGCGTGGATTATTGACCCCTTAATGAGGTCAATATCAAGAATAAGTACCCTCTTCCACGAATTGACATTCTATTTGATCAACTGACTGGAGCAAGGGTTTTCTCTAAGATTGACCTCAGATCAGGCTATCATCAGATCCGTATCAGGTCCGAGGATATACCAAAGACCGCATTCACTATGCGGTATGGGTTATTCGAATATTTGGTAATGTCTTTCGGACTGACGAATGCTCCTGCCCACTTCACTTATTTGATGAACTCAGTATTTATGCCTGAGTTAGACAAGTTTGTGGTGGTCTTCATCGATGATATCTTAATATATTCCAAGAATGAAGAGGAGCATGCTCAGCACTTGCGGATTGTATTAACGCGCTTGAGAGAACATCAGTTATATGCCAAGTTCAGTAAATGCGCGTTCTGGCTGGAAGAAATCCAACTTCTGGGACATGTGTTATCTGCCAAGGGGATTGCGGTAGATCCCAGCAAAGTCAAGGATATTTTGGAGTGGAAACCCCCAACCACTGTACATCAAGTCTTAAGTTTCCTTGGACTGGCTCGCTATTACCGCCAATTTATTCCAGATTTTTCTAAGCTTGTGAAACCAATCACAAGTTTACTGAAGAATGATATTAAATTCAATTGGTCTTCAAAATGTAATGAAGCCTTTGAGAAATTGAAGGTATTATTAACCATTGCTCTGGTATTGGCTCAATCAGATATTGAAAAGCCTTTTGATGTGTATTGTGACGCATCAGACAGTGGTCTCGGCTGTGTATTAATGTAAGAAGGCCGAGTAATAGCTTATGCTTCAAGGCAGTTGCGCCGGCATGAGGAGCATTATCCAACTCATGATCTGGAGTTAGCTACAGTGGTTCATGCCCTAAAAATTTGGCGTCATTATCTACTGGGAAATGTCTGTCATATCTATACAGACCACAAAAGTTTGAAGTATATCTTTACCCAGTCTGAGCTCAATATGAGACAAAGGAGATGGCTCGAGCTTATTAAGGATTATGAACTGGAGATCCATTATCACCCAAGCAAAGCCAATGTAGTGACAGATGCACTCAGTCACAAGGCCTCTTGCCATTGTCTAACAATGAGGACTTCTGACATTACATTATGCTAGGAAATGGAGAATCTGAACCTAGGAATGATTCAGCATGGAACTTCAAATCACTTGAAGCTTGAGTCAGTCATCTTACAAAGAATAATTGACGCACAAAAGAATGATGAGAGTATGAGACACATTCATGAAAAGATAAAGGCTGGAAAAGCCAATTGCTTCAGAGAAGACGATCAAGGTGTTGTATGGTTCAACAACCGCATAGTGGTGCCTAAAAATGACGAAGTCCACCAACAAATTCTAGATGAAGCCCATCTTAGTCGCTATTCTATTCATCCCAGAAGCACTAAGATGTATCAAGATCTGAAACAGCATTATTGGTGGACGAAGATGAAGATTGAAATTGCACGCTATGTGGCTAGATGTGACACTTGTAAACGTGTCAAGGCCATACACATAAAAGCTGCCGGTCCATTACAATCTCTACCAATACCAACATGGAAATGGGAATATATTAGTATGGACTTTATTGTGGGATTGCCCAGAACCGCGAAGGGGTATGATTCTATTTGGGTTATTGTTGATCGGCTTACGAAAATTGCTCATTTTCTGCCAGTCAAGACACATTACCCGGTTCTCACCTATGCGGAATTATACATTGCTCGCATTCTCAATTTGCATGGTATTCCAAAGACTATAGTGTCGGATCATGGACCTCAATTTGTATCCAATTTTTGGGAAGAACTTCACAAATCCTTGGGTACTAAATTGCTCCATAGTTCGGCCTATCATCCTCAGACCAGTGGGCAGACTGAGAGGGTAAACCAGATACTTGAAGATATGCTGCGGGCATGTGTTTTGGAGTTCCCACAAAAATGGGATGAATGTTTACCATTAGCGGAGTTCTCATATAATAATAGCTATCAAGAAAGCATTAAGATGGCACCCTTTGAAGCTTTATATGGATGACTGTAACACCCCTAGTGTTACTGTAACTAAAACTTGAGCATGGCATCATAAGCATTGACATTGCATATGTTTGATACACCTAGAGTGCATTTACTAGGTTAAAATTTCAAACAAGTTGTATTGTTATAGCATTTTGCAAATAGGACCCTGGATAGGGAACCTGACTCCAAATAAGGCTCAAAGGGGCAAAACTTAACCCAAATGAAGAAAACCTAAAGATTTTAAGGGAAATGTCATAAAATGATCCCAATACTAAAGTTGAATTACATTTATACCCCTGGGATACCAGAAACCCTAATTGGAACCCTGGAAAACCCTAAAACCAAACCCTAGGGACCTATGTGCAAAATTAGTCCACTTTTGGACTAAAGTGCAAATACCAAGTCAAGTAAGTATTTTAAGTCATTTGGTTCACAAATGTGTGGACTTGTAAGCCAAACATTGGATTTTGGACTTAAATGCAAAATGGACCTCACTTAAGTCTATTCTAAGTCTGAAATTTAGTGTTGAGGGCTCAACTTTGGAGCCTTGTATCTTCCAAATTCTAGGGTTTTTGCCCTAGGTCACCACATCAAAATTGTAGCCCAATTATAGGAGAACAACTTTGCTTAAGAGTGCAAGCCATGTTCTTACAAGAAATTTGGAGATAATCCACTCAAAGTTGGACTGTCAGGCTGATGGGTCTGAATTTTCAGACTAACAGTGAACTACCACAAACTTCAAGCCCCATTTCAGACATGATCCAATGATTTTCAGTGGCAACACCATATGGCAACATTGTAGATGGTACATTACTCTACAATTTTTCTATAGAGCTTAACATGGGTTATCACTAAGAATTGAGAGCAAAATCGACCCAAACATTGTCTGTCAGACGCTCTGAACAAGTTCTTCGATGGTACAGTGCCACCCAAAATATCCTAGGTTCAGATCCCCTCGCCGCCGGTGATCCCGTGCCACGATCCTCGTCGCCGTTGCGATTCGTGCATCGTGGGTTGCAGACAACTCATAAGGGTAGGAAATAACGCGACGTGGGTGAACTCCGGTCACTATTCTACTTCGGCCGCCGTACCAAGCTTGGATCACGACCACTTCGGATAAGCTCGTCGGAGTTAGCCACTTCGCGACCGTGCGCCACGTGCCTCGGTGGTTTACCACGTCGCAGTAGCTCAACTTGTGCATATCTGGTGATCGCCGGTGACTCCGCCACGGTGACAGCCACTAATCTCTTGCAACAGCACTCTTTTCACTCTCCGACCACCACCGCGCCATCCGAAATTCACAGAACACCACCCACGGAGCCTATAAATTGAGGGCTAGGTCAGTTGCGCCATGTAATTGTCAAGCTATAGCACCCACTCCCATCTCCGCTCGTTCACCGTAGCTCCGCAATTCGAGTTTTCCCCCAAATTGGTCTCTGCCACCGTAAAGCACCACTCCACCGTGGCCAGTCCGTTCTGGTAAGGCACCATCCAATTCGTGCGTTGTTCTCGTGTCCCTGTATGCTGGTGATGCTCTCCAAACCGTCCAATTAAGCTAGAAGCCCACCAGTCACTGGGAACACGGATGAATGTCCATAGCTTTCGCTGTCCCCGTGGGCAGAGGGTTGTAGAGCTCCAATTCTGAAATTGAGTTGGGGGAAAGGCTTGGGATGGATTCAATTAGGTGTTAGTCGCTCGGGAGCGCCGGTCATAGCCCCGTTTGGCCGGTACAGTTGCTCACCGGAGCGAGGCTGCGTTCACCGCCGTCGAGGACCTCCTACTGCGAAGAAATAGAAGTTTGAGGACTTCTTTGCAATTTATCAGTGACCTAAAGAAACAGTAACGGGACCCGTTTCTAGTTAGCTAGAACCCCGAGGGTGTCTTCGCAAAACGACCAGCGCGGGCGCGCGCGCGGGCGCGCTTCTGCCCGGGTCTGGGCCGGCTGGGCTAGATTCAGCCCAATACTGTTGGGTATTTTCCTTTTTCTTTTTCAGGAGAACTTTAGAAATATGTAGAAAAATGTAGGAAAATGGTAAAATTGTGAAACTAATTTTCCTAGACTCCTTATTTTCCCTAGAATTTAATAAAAATAGTTTCATGATTTTTGGGTTAAACAGGGAATTTTAGGGCATTTAAAATAGTTTAAAGAAATGGTTCTAGAATTTTAAAGAATTAATAATAATGCCAAAAATGTTCAAAATTTTTATATGAACTCCCCACATTATTTAGAAGCCTTGGGTAGAGTTTGAATTGATTAGGACCTTGTTTGACCACCAAACCCCAAAACACCCCCCTCCTGCCCTGTGAACTCCTTTACTGACTCCGGAAACCCTAAGTTCTCGGAGTTCCGTGAAGGAAAATTGTATTCAAGACTTAGATAATAAGTTTATATTATCTTTGCACCCTCATGAGCATTCCATGGCATCCATTCTTATACATATGTATGGTTATGATTAGAACACGAAGAAGAAGTGGAAGCCACTGAAGAGCAAGAACCACCACCTTTGGAAACACAGGCTGAGAACTGTTTCTACTTCAATATTTGTGGATCTGAGCCTGACTCACCCATAAACAAAGGCAAGCCCCGGTGCATTTGCCACCCCCTTGTGTTTTAAAATCTTTCTCACTTGCTTGATGCACTAGGTAATAGGTGTTGATTGCTTAAACAATTCCTGCATTACTTTCCTTGGAATTTGATTACCTTCCTTGAAATCCCTGTTTTACAAAAGATTTTTGATGCTTAGCCTTGCTTTAGAAAAACAAAATGTTTTGTTTTTACAAAAAGATGATGTGGCAAAAGTGGGTGGGATGTTTTCGAAAATAAAAACTTGATGGTGAATCCATCACGGTCGTGATGGATTCAACATCGGAAAAGATGTACCTCTGCCAGGTACCAACCTTTGGGGTTAAATGATTAAGCTGAGACCGAGCGGGTGACTTGCCCGAGAAAGAGAGTCTCGGTGTAGTGTCTCCGTCTAAGTCGATTAAGGGCCGTCTCGATGTAAGCCTGTTGACCGAGGACCCTTTAACTGGTCACATGCCTCGTCACGGGTAAGCTTTGCCTCGGGTGGACTAAGGCCAGAATAAGATAACACGAAATGGGCGTGAAGCGGTGGCGAGAGTAGCGTGTACCCTCCGTGGCAAGAGGCTGGATGGTGGTGTATCTGTGCTCTCGGTTTGCATGAACCTGATCTGGTCTTAAGAAACTCGGTGGCGGGTTGACATATGCAAGGGTTAAGTGCTACATATGTCGTGTGATCGAAGATCCTCAGCTGAGTATAATCGATTCGGATCGCCGTACCTCCGCGGTTATGGAGACTTGGCCACTGACTTACACGTAGCAATCTAGTGAAGATGAAGGGTTGATAAGAAATTGGCTAGTGTAGGTCAAGTGATTGAACTAGGGTAGAAAGAACTCCAGCTGCAGGTAATATTACTTAACCGGACAATAAAATTGGATTTTAAGGATCCACTTTAGTAAGCAATTCTGCAAACAGAGTCTTTGATTATTGAAAGGCCTTACCTTGACTCCCATATAACCAGCATACCCTTGAGAGTCTTTTCCTTAGTCGGGTAAGACTTGCTGAGGAATTCCATACTCAGGGTTTATCCCCTCATTGTTTTTAGGTGAGGAGACAACAAACTTTTGTTGTTTTTGTACCAAGGTGGTGAAAAGTGAAGATAATCAAGAATGAAGCTACCGGAGGACCGAGTCCTCCTTAAAAACTTTATGTAAAGAACTTTATGGGAGGAGATTTTACCTCCCAGGTATTATAATAATACTTTTCAGCACTCTCTGGTCTGTACTAAATAACTTACTCCTACTTTATAAATAAATGTAAGTTTATGTAATCACTTCCGCATTTCCGCATCTCCGATGAACATATTGTCTGTCAGACGGGTGAAACGTTCCTGGAAAGGTAAGGATACCGAACTTGTCAAGTGATTCAGGAACATGTACAGGGTTGTCTGATGTCTGTTGGACAAGGACAACTGTAGGTGGGCCTAATGACTTGGGAGGTTCCCTCACAGCTGGTATCGGAGCGTAGCCCTTCTTGGCAGATCTTATGTAGCATCTTCAAAAGATTTTCTTAGACTTATCTAGAAAATTTCTTCTTACCTAAGTATTTCTGAAGAGTTTATTTCAAAGACCAGATAGGAAGAGTGCAATGTATAGAAGTTTGAATCAACTAAGGTTGATTCTGTAATTATTCATGCATCATGCTAAGAATTGTACTAATAAAGTTCCCCCTTAGAAAATGCCGCCACGTACAAGGAAGACAGCACGAAAGCATACTGGACCTATCGGTGTACCTCGACACCAACTTGCCCCGCGGGAGCAAGATAGCAGTAGCGGGAGCAACGATCCAATTGGTGATCTCGAAGCTCCTGTGAATCAACTTCAAGCAGAGTTACATCGCAGGACCAATTTATGGGTTGCGGACGGTGACCGAATAAATGAATTAAGAAGTTACATCCGCACCCTGCAAGATCAACTTGCTGATCGAGATTTGGTGCTTGATTGGGCAGTACAGTCTCGTTCAGTAGCTTGGGCTAAGGAAGCGAAGGCTCGAGCACGAGTCAAAGAACTTAGCACTGCTATTGATAACTTGCAGGTATATTGCAATACTTTACATGAGGAAGTTCATGTACTGTATTCGCAATTACACCCACATGTCCCTGCGGATCCTGTCAGGTCAGAAGCCGGACCCTCGCATAATGCGGGAGAAGCGCTTGGTGGCGAGTTAGACCTTTTTAGGCCCCCTCCTTCTTTGAGGCTGGTCGACGTATGGTCTCCCACACCTGACGATGAAGCTGCCAAGAGTAACCAGAAGCAGGAGTAGTAGTGTAGTTGTAGAAACAGAAGTAGTGTGTTGTATAATAGGTGGAACTATTATATAATGGGTAATGTATCCTGTTGTATAACATCGAGTCTGTATCATTACTTTTTATAGTAATGTAAAATGGAAGGTTTCTCTGGCATATTATGTTTACTTCAAATGTTCTTTGCCTCAGATGCCTACCAGGACTCGAGGACAGGATGCAGCAGGAACTTCTGGGGGAAGGGATGTTACCCCAAATCCACCTCTGGTTCCTCCCACATTGGCCGAGGCGATTGCTGCCTTGGTGAACGCAACTGCAGACAATACCTGCTTTCTTAGAGAAATGGCGGGCCAATAATTCCAGCAGCAGGGTGGAAGGGGTTATCAGCAAGGCCCCCGTGAAACCACATATCTGGATTTCTCTAAAACACGTCCACCACTATTTGTTAAGGCTGAGGACCCGTTGGAAGCTGATGAGTGGATACAGGTTATTGAGCAAAAATTTGGCCTTCTCCGCTGTTCTGAGACACAGAAGCCGTTGTTCGCAGCGCAACAACTGCGCGGCCCTGCCAGTACCTGGTGGGGAAATTTTGTGGCTATTCAACCTGCCAACCATCAAGTCACATGGGAAGAATTTAAAGTGGCCTTCCGCGAGCACTACATACCCGAAGGTGTTCTGCATATGAAGCAAGAAGAGTTCATGAAGCTGAAACAAGGAGGAGATACCGTCAATCAGTATCTCAACAAGTTTAATCACCTGTCGCAGTATGCTATCGAGCAGGTGAACACTGATATAAAAAAGAAGAACTGCTTTATGAGAGGGCTAAATGATCGATTGCAGAGAAAAATGGCCACCTGCATAGATCTCACGTATGGAAAGGCTGTCAGCACAACCCTATCTGTTGAAGCAAAATATGCAGGTTCCAGGAAGAATAAGGGATTTGGTGGTGAGAAGTCTAATCAGGGCCAGGCAAAGAGGCAACGGTTTGTGATCCGGCCTTCTAGCCAAAATCGCTCTTTTTCTCGACCGCCCTCATTCCCTTTCAAGCAGCCAATCATTATTCGCCCCAACAATGCCCCCACTACCCCAAATCAGCCGGGTGCCCCGGGCACTCGATTCCCTGCTTTGCCCAGCTCCTCAACCGGGTGTTTTAATTGTGGCAAGTCGGGACATTTCATCAAAGACTGCCCATATCCCAAGCAGAATCAATCAAATGCTCAGCAAGGATCTGGGAAATCAGCTCAGCCCAAGGGAAATAATGTGGGAAAGAATGCAAAGAAGACGGGGCGGGTATATTATACTCAAGTGGCCACTACACCGGAAGGAGAACCGGTGATGATGGGTACGTTTCTCGTGGCCAGTCACCCTGCAATTATTCTTTTTGATTCTGGTGCTTCACATACATTTATTAGCAAGAAGTTTGTGGAGCAACATCACATTTCATGTCATGAATCAAAAGAGGGATTTAAAATTCATTCACCTGGGGGATACATTTTTACTAGAGAAGTGGCCTATCATGTGCCAGTAACAATGGCCGGACGGAACTTTCCTGCTAACATGATTGTTCTAAAAGGCGAGGATATAGATGTGATTTTGGGTATGAATTGGTTAACCCAACACAAGGCAATTCTCAACACTGAACTCAGAACCGTCAGGTTGAGCTATAATCAAGAAGAGATTCTTTTATCCCTCCCCGTGACCAATCCAGCCAAAGCTTCTGGTAGAATATATGAAGCCATTGTACCAGAGATCAAGGATATTCCGATAGTATGTGAGTTTCCAGATGTATTTCCGGAAGATTTGCCTAGACTGCCCCCTGAAAGAGATGTATAATTTGTAATTGAGCTAAAGCCCGGTACGGCTCCCATTTCCCGAAGATCGTACCGTATGCCCCCTAATGAGTTGGCAGAATTGAAGATTCAATTACAAGATCTACTGAATAAGGGATTCATCCGGCCAAGCTCGTCTCCATGGGGTTGCCCCGCCATTTTTGTTAAGAAGAAGGATCAAACCTTACGAATGTGCGTGGATTATCGACCCCTGAATGAGGTCACCATCAAGAACAAGTACCCTCTTCCGAGGATCGACATCTTATTTGATCAACTGATTGGGGCGAGGGTATTTTCCAAAATTGATCTCAGGTTGGGCTATCACCAAATCCGTATTCGGCCCGAGGATATACCGAAGACCGTGTTTACTACACGGTATGGTTTATTTGAATATTTGGTAATGTCCTTCGGGCTAACAAATGCTCCTGCCCACTTCACCTATTTGATGAACTCGGTGTTTATCCCTGAGTTGGACAAGTTCGTGGTGGTCTTCATCGACGATATCTTGATATACTCTAAAAATGAAGAGGAGCATGCTCAACATTTGCGGATTGTATTAACGCGCTTGAGGGAACATCAGTTGTATGCCAAGTTCAGCAAGTGCGCGTTCTGGCTGGAGGAAATTC
The DNA here is from genome assembly GCA_029449295.1 of Zea luxurians. NCBI lineage: Eukaryota > Viridiplantae > Streptophyta > Magnoliopsida > Poales > Poaceae > Zea > Zea luxurians. The sequence continues at coordinate 102,873,197 of JAOPSE010000001.1, read as the reverse complement.
AATTTTTGGGGCACGTGTTATCTGCCAAGGGAATTGCGGTAGATCCTAGCAAAGTCAAGGATATTCTGGAGTGGAAACCCCCAACCACTGTTCACCAAGTCCAGAGTTTTCTTGGACTAGCTGGATATTATCGCAGATTCATACCAGATTTTTCTAAGCTTGTGAAACCAATCACAAGTTTATTGAAGAATGACATTAAATTCAATTGGTCTTCTAAGTGTAATGAAGCCTTTGAGCAATTGAAGACATTATTAACCACTGCTCCGGTATTGGCTCAACCGGACATCACCAAACCTTTTAACGTATACTGTGATGCATCAGGCAGTGGACTCGGCTGTGTATTAATGCAAGAGGGCCGAGTAATTGCATATGCTTCAAGGCAGTTGCGCTGACATGAGGAGCATTACCCAACTCATGATCTGGAACTAGCTGCTGTGGTTCATGCCCTGAAAATTTGGCGTCACTATCTGCTGAGAAATATCTGTCATATTTATACAGATCATAAAAGCTTGAAGTATATCTTCACCCAGTCAGAATTGAATATGAGGCAAAGGCGATGGCTTGAGCTTATTAAGGACTATGAACTGGAAATTCATTATCACCCAGGTAAAGCCAATGTTGTGGCAGATGCATTGAGCCGTAAGGCTTCCTGCCACTGTCTTATGGTGAAGACCTCTGACAACACTTTATGTCAAGAGATGGAAAAGCTAAACCTGGGGATGGTCCAACAAGGGACTCTGAATCAGCTAAAGCTTGAGTCAATCATTTTGCAAAGGATAATTGATGCCCAAAAGGATAATTTGGGTATGAAGCACATACGGGAGAAAATAAAGGCTAGAACAGCCAAATGTTTCAAGGAAGACGATCAAGGTGTGCTATGGTTCAATGACCGCATAGTAGTGCCGAAGAATGAAGAACTCCGCCAGCAAATCTTAGATGAAGCGCATCTTAGTCGCTATTCTATTCATCCGGGAAGCACTAAGATGTATCATGATCTAAAGCAGCACTACTGGTGGACGAAGATGAAAATTGAAATTGCACGCTATGTGGCTAAGTGTGACACTTGCAGACGTGTCAAAGCCATACACATGAAAACTGCTGGTCCATTACAATCTTTGCCGATCCCAACATGGAAATGGGAAGATATAAGTATGGACTTTATCGTGGGATTGCCCAGGACCGCAAAAGGGTATGACTCTATCTGGGTTATAATTGATCGGCTTATGAAGATTGCTCACTTTCTGCCGGTCAAGACAGATTCCCCAGTTACTGTCTACGCCCAATTGTACATTACTCGTATTCTTAGTCTGCATGGTGTTCCGAAGACCATTGTGTCGGATCGTGGACCTCAATTTGTAGCCAAGTTTTGGGAAGCACTTCACAAATCCTTGGGTACTAAGTTGCTCCATAGTTCGGCATATCATCCACAAACCAGTGGACAGACTGAGAGGATTAATCAAGTGCTCGAAGATATGTTGCGAGCATGTGTCCTGGATTTCTCACCAAAATGGGATGAATGTTTGCCTTTGGCAGAGTTTTCATATAATAATAGTTATCAAGAAAGTATCCAGATGGCACCTTTTGAAGCTTTATATGGACGACAGTGTCGAACTCCGCTAAATTGGTCTGAACCTGGAGAAAGGTATTTCTTTAGGCCTCACATAGTGAAAGAGGCCGAGGAAAAGGTTCAGAAAATTATTCATAATCTTAAGAAAGCCCAAGCTCGGCAGAAGGGTTATGCAGACAAACGGCGAATGCCCTTGTATTTTCTTGAAGGGGACTATGTCTACTTGAAGGTTTCACCAATGAAGGGAGTAGCATTTCAGGATAAAAGGAAAGCTTGCACCCAGGTACATTGGTCCATTTCCTATCCTTCAAAGATATGGGCCAGTGGCGTATCGACTTCAACTTCCCGAAACATTGTCTGCTGTACATAATGTGTTCCATGTATCGCAATTGAAGAAGTGTCTTCGGGTTCCTGATCGAACCATTGAAGTAACAGATGTTGTCCTGGAACCAGATTTAACATACTCAGAACATCCTATTCGAGTTCTGGATCAAAAGGACCGGGTTACCCGGAGAAAGACTCTCAAGTTCTATAAGATACAATGGAACCAACATTCTGAGGAAGAGGCTACATGGGAAACTCAAGACTTTTTGAATAAGAATTTCCCCGGCTTTCTAGCCTCATGTAATTTGTAAAGTATATTTAGTATTGTAACAAAGAAGTGACCCCCACACCACCCCTGCCTTGTACCAAAAATAAGGGAATAAAGATGTGACACATTTCTTTTTCCATTACTCACCCTAGGACTTTAAATCTCGGGACGAGATTCTTTTATGGGGGGAAGGATGTAACACCCCTGGTGTTACTGTAACTAAAACTTGAGCATGGCATCATAAGCATTGACATTGCATATGTTTGATACACCTAGAGTGAATTTACTAGGTTAAAATTTCAAACAAGTTGTATTGTTATAGCATTTTGCAAATAGGACCCTGGATAGGGAACCTGACTCCAAATAAGGCTCAAAGGGGCAAAACTTAACCCAAATGAAGAAAACCTAAGGATTTTAAGGGAAATGCCATAAAATGATCCCAAGTCTAAAGTTGAATTACATTTATACCCCTGGGATACCAGAAACCCTAATTGGAACCCTGGAAAACCCTAAAACCAAACCCTAGGGACCTATGTGCAAAATTAGTCCACTTTTAGACTAAAGTGCAAAAACCAAGTCAAATAAGTATTTTAAGTCATTTGGTTCACAAATGTGTGGACTTTTAAGCCAAACATTGGATTTTGGACTTAAATGCAAAATGGACCTCACTTAAGTCTATTCTAAGTCTGAAATTCAGTGTTGAGGGCTCAACTTTGGAGCCTTGTATCTTCCAAATTCTAGGGTTTTTGCCCTAGGTCACCACATCAAAATTGTAGCCCAATTATAGGAGAACAACTTTGCTTAAGAGTGCAAGCCATGTTCTTATGAGAAATTTGGAGATAATCCAGCTCAAAGTTGGACTGTCAGGCTGATGGGTCTGAATTTTCAGACTAACAGTGAACTACCACCAACTTCAAGCCCCATTTCAGACATGATCCAATGATTTTCAGTGGCAACACCATATGGCAACATTGTAGATGGTACATTACTCTACAATTTTTCTATAGAGCTTGACATGGGTTATCACTAAGAATTGAGAGCAAAATCGACCCAAACATTGTCTGTCAGACGCTCTGAACAAGTTCTTCGATGGTACAGTGCCACCCAAAATATCCCAGGTTCAGATCCCCTTGCCGCCGGTGATCCGGCGCCGCGATCCTCGTCGCCGTTGCGATTCGTGCGTCGTGGGTTGCAGACAACTCATAAGGGTAGGAAATAACACGGCGTGGGTGAACTCCGGTCACTATTCTACTTCGGCCGCCGTACCAAGCTTGGATCACGACCACTTCGGATAAGCTCGTCGGAGTTAGCCACTTCGCGACCGTGCGCCACGTGCCTCGGTGGTTTGCCACGTCGCAGTAGCTCACCTTGTGCATATCCGGTGATCGCCGGTGACTCCGCCACGGTGACAGCCACTAATCTCTTGCAACAGCACTCTTTTCACTCTCCGACCACCACCGCGCCATCCGAAATTCACAGACCACCGCCCCTAGAGCCTATAAATTGAGGGCTATGTTAGTTGCGCCATGTAATTGTCAAGCTATAGCACCCACTCCCATCTCCGCTCGTTCACCGTAGCTCCGCAATTCGGGTTTTCCCCCAAATTGGTCTCTGCCACCGTAAAGCACCACTCCACCGTGGCCAGTCCGTTCTGGTAAGGCACCATCCAATTCGCGCGTTGTTCTCGTGTCCCTGTATGCTGGTGATGCTCTCCAAACCGTCCAATAAAGCTAGAAGCCCACCAGTCACTGGGAACACGGATGAATGTCCATAGCTTTCGGTGTCCCCGTGGGCAGAGGGTTGTAGAGCTCCAATTCTGAAATTGAGTTGGGGGAAAGGCTTGGGATGGATTCAATTAGGTGTTAGTCGCTTGGGAGCGCCGGTCATAGCCCCGTTTGGCCGGTACAGTTGCTCACCGGAGCGAGGCTGCGTTCACCGCCGTCGAGGACCTCCTACTGCGAAGAAATAGAAGTTTGAGGACTTCTTTGCAATTTATCAGTGACCTAAAGAAACAGTAACGGGACCCGTTTCTAGTTAGCTAGAACCCCGAGGGTGTCTTCGCAAAACGACCAGCGTGGGCGCGCGCGCGGGCGCGCTTCTGCCCGGGTCTGGGCCGGCTGGGCTAGATTCAGCCCAATACTGTTGGGTATTTTCCTTTTTCTTTTTCAGGAGAACTTTAGAAATATGTAGAAAAATGTAGGAAAATGGTAAAATTGTGAAACTAATTTTCCTAGACTCCTTATTTTCCCTAGAATTTAATAAAAATAGTTTCATGATTTTTGGGTTAAACAGGGAATTTTAGGGCATTTAAAATAGTTTAAAAAAATGGTTCTGGAATTTTAAAGAATTAATAATAATGCCAAAAATGTTCAAAATTTTTATATGAACTCCCCACATTATTTAGAAGCCTTGGGTAGAGTTTGAATTGATTTGGACCTTGTTTGATCACCAAACCCCAAAACACCCCCCCTCCTGCCCTGTGAACTCCTTTACTGACTCCGGAAACCCTAAGTTCTCGGAGTTCCGTGAAGGAAAATTGTATTCAAGACTTAGATAATAAGTTTATATTATCTTTGCACCCTCATGAGCATTCCATGGCATCCATTCTTATACATATGTATGGTTATGATTTGAACACGAAGAAGAAGTGGAAGTCACTGAAGAGCAAGAACCACCACCTTTGGAAACACAGGCTGAGAACTGTTTCTACTTCGATATTTGTGGATCTGAGCCTGACTCACCCATAAACAAAGGCAAGCCCCAGTGCATTTGCCACCCCCCTTGTGTTTTAAAATCTTTCTCACTTGCTTGATGCACTAGGTGATAGGTGTTGATTGCTTAAACAATTCCTGCATTACTTTTCTTGGAATTTGATTACCTTCCTTGAAATCCCTGTTTTACAAAAGATTTTTGATGCTTAGCCTTGCTTTAGAAAAACAAAATGTTTTGTTTTTACAAAAAGATGATGTGGCAAAAGTGGGTGGGATGTTTTCGAAAATAAAAACTTGATGGTGAATCCATCACGGCCGTGATGGATTCAACATCGGAAAAGATGTACCTCTGCCAGGTACCAACCTTTGGGGTTAAATGATTAAGCTGAGACCAGGCGGGTGACTTGCCCGAGAAAGAGAGTCTCGGTGTAGTGTCTCCGTCTGAGTCGATTAAGGGCCGTCTCGATGTAAGCCTGCTGACCGAGGACCCTTTAACTGGTCACATGCCTCGTCATGGGTAAGCTTTGCCTCGAGTGGACTAAGGCCAGAATAAGATAACACGAAATGGGCGTGGAGCGGTGGCGAGAGTAGCGTGTACCCTCCGTGGCAAGAGGCCGGACTGTGCTCTCGGTTTGCGTGAACCTGATCTGGTCTTAAGAAACTCGGTGACGGGTTGACATATGCAAGGGTTAATTGCTACATATGTTGTGTGATCGGAGATCCTCAACTGAGTATAATCGATTCGGATCGCCGTACCTCCGCGGTTATGGAGACTTGGCCACTGACTTACACGTAGCAATCCAGTGAAGATGAAGGGTTGATAAGAAATTGGCTAGTGTAGGTCAAGTGATTGAACTAGGGTAGAAAGAACTCGAGCTGCAGGTAATTTTACTTAACCGAACAATAAAATTGGATTTTAAGGATCCACTTTAGTAAGCAATTCTGCAAACAGAGTCTTTGATTATTGAAAGGCCTTACCTTGACTCCCATATAACCAGCATACCCTTGAGAGTCTTTTCCTTAGTCGGGTAAGACTTGCTGAGTAATTCCATACTCAGGGTTTATTCCCCCGTTGTTTTTAGGTGAGGAGACAACAAACTTTTGTTGTTTTTGTACCAAGGTGGTGAAAAGTGAAGATAATCAAGAACGAAGCTACCGGAGGACCGGGTCCTCCTTAAAAACTTTATGTAAAGAACTTTATGGGAGGAGCTTTTACCTCCCAGGTATTGTAATAATACTTTTCAGCACTCTCTGGTCTGTACTAAATAACTTACTCCTACTTTATAAATAAATGTAAGTTTATGTAATCACTTCCGCATTTCCGCATCTCCGATGAACATATTGTCTGTCAGACAGGTGAAACGTTCCTAGAAAGGTAAGGATACCGAACTTGTCAAGTGATTCAGGAACATCTACAGGGTTGTCTGATGTCTGTTGGACAAGGACAACTGTAGGTGGGCCTAATGACTTGGGAGGTTCTGTCACAACGACGATGTCGTACTCCGCTAAATTGGTCTGAACCAGGTGAAAGGTATTTCTTCAGGCCTGATATGGTGAAAGAGACCAAAGAAAAGGTTCAGAGAATAATTTATAATTTGAAGAAAGCTCAAGCTCGTCAGAAGAGTTATGCAGACAAGCGACGACAACCCTTGTACTTTCTCGTGGGAGATTATGTCTACCTGAAAGTTTCACCGATGAAGTGTGTATCACGTTTCGGGGTTAAAGGGAAGCTTGCACCATGATATATTGGTCCTTTTCTCATTCTTGAAAGATATGGGCCAGTGGCGTATCGACTTAAACAACCCGAAATCTTGTCTGCTGTACATAATGTGTTCCACGTGTCTCAGTTGAAGAGGTGTCTTCGGGTTCTAGATCGAACTATCGAAGTAACAGATGTTGTCCTAGAGCCAGACTTGACATATTCAGAGCACCCTATTCGAGTCTTGGATCAAAAGGACAGGGTTACCCGGAGAAAAACTCTCAAGTTTTACAAGATACAGCGGAACCAACATTCCGAGGATGAGGCTACATGGGAAACTCACGACTTTTTAGAAAAGAATTTCCCAGGCTTTTTAGCCTCATGTAATTTGTAAAGTGTATACAATTGTTGTAATAAAAGAGTGAGCCCCAAACCACCCCTGCCTTGTACCAAAAATCAGGAAATAAAAATGTGAAGCATTTCCTTTTCCACTACTTACCCTAGGACTGTTAATCTCGGGACGAGATTCTTTTTTGGGGGGAAGGATGTAACACCCCTGGTGTTACTGTTACTAAAACTTGAGCATAACATCATAAGCATGGGCATCTCATATGTTTGATACACCTAGAATGCATTCACTAGGCAAAAATTTCAAACAAGTTGTATTGATATGGCATTTTGCAAATAAAACCCTAGAGTAGGGTACTTAACCCTAAATGGGGTTCAGAAGGGTAAAACAAAATCCAAATAGAGAAAACCCTAAAGCTTAAGTGAAATAGTCATAAAAAGTTACTAAGAATGGACCTAAATTACATTCACACCCCTGAAATACCAAAAACCCTAAAAAGGAACCCTGGAAAACCCTAGACCTAAACCCTAGGGGGCTAAGTGCAAAATCAGTGCACTTTTGGACTAATGTGCAAAAACTATGAAAGTAAGGTATCTTAAGTCATATGGTTCACAATCATGAAGATTTGCAAGCTAAACCCTGAATTTTGGACCTATTTGCAAAAGGACCCTATTTGAGTTCTAAAGCTAAGTCTGAAATTCAGTGTTTTGAGCTCATCTTTGTGACCTTGTAACTTCCAAACTAGAAGGTCTTTGCCCTAGATCACCACATCAACATTGTAGACCTATCAAAGGAGAATAACTTTGCTTAAGAGAGTAAGCATGGTTGTTATGAAGAAATTGGAGAAAAATGCACCCAAAGATGGGCTGTCAGGCTATTTGAAGTCTGAATTTCAGACTAACAGTGCAACTGCAAGAACTTTGGGCATGAATTCAGGCATGATCGAGCAAGAATTTGCCTAGGGTTGCTATACCGAGATTATAGCTGGATCCTAGAGCTATAACTTTGCTAAGTGTTGATCATGCTACTACATAAAATTAACAGAAAATTCGCCCTAAACTTTGGCTGTCAGGTGCACTGAATGAGGAATGGCCATGGTACAGTACTGAAGAAGATCGACTGCCAGCCGTTCACCGTCGACGACCTCTCCACCACGATTCGTGCCGCTGCCGTCTCGATTCGTGCTCGGGGAGGAATGGATAACACCGAGGATGGGTAAAAAGGTCGAGCACGGATTGCGATTGCTAGCTGGTCCGGCCATCCTGTCCACTTGCCGCGCGGCCGGCCGAGTTTATCCTCACCGGAGCTCGCCGTTTCACGCAACCGTGCCATGCCGCAAAGCATTCTCCACGTCGTAGGGATCGTGGAGGATAGCCAGTTACCCCTCCTGCACCGTTTTCTCCACGCGCGCCACGATACGCATAGCACAGTGAAATATCCAAGTCGCCGTGAGCTGATCTTAAACCTAAATTCACTGACCGCTGCTCACGATCACTACAAATTGAGTGCACCCGCAGCTCCATAGGGTAACCATGCATCTATTGCACCAATCCTTGCCCCGGATTATCACCAGGGACCGAGAATTGCTAACTTCCCCCAATCACAGTTTCCGCCACCGTAAAACGCACCTCACCGTGGCCAGCCACTTCCAGGTTTGTTCATGCTCTCTGCTGCCTTGTTTTAGCATTAGTGTGCTTCCCTGATGCTCCTCAACCAACCCAATTACACTGAGTCCCCCTTTATCGCCGGGAACGCGTTTAACTGTCCGCGACGCCCACGGTCGCCGTGGCCAGAGCAAACCCGGTAACTATTCTTGGAATTAGGTTGGGGGAAACGTTCATTAGATCCCGAATTTGGTTTAGGCCAAAGAAGGGCGCCGGTCCTTGCACAAATCAGCCGATACGCGAGCTCACCGGAGCTCTGCAACGCCGCTCACCGTCGAGGATCTCGGCGTGTAAACAACAGAAAGGCGGAGGGTTTAAGTGAAAACGTCAGCGACACAGGGAATAGTAGCTAGGACTCTTAATAAAATAGTTGAATCATGTGGGCATTTTTGCAAAGTCTACAGCGCGCAAGCGCGGGCGCGCGCTTTCCACCTGGGTTTGGGCCGTCTGGGCTGGATTCGGCCCGGGACTATTCACTGTTTTTCTTTTTCTTTTTCTATCAGAGCAAAAACAATTCTAGAAAATTGTAGAAAAATGGTAAAAATGTAAGACCAATTTTGCCAGGTTCCTAATTTTCCATAGAATTTAATAAAAATAGTTTCATGATTTTTAGATCAAATAGGAAATTTTGGAGCATTTAAAATATCCTAAAACAGTGTTTCTGGATTTTTAGAAAATCAATAATAATTCCAAAAATCCCCAAACTTTTTATATGAACTCTAAACATTGTTTAGAAGCCTTGGGTAGAATTTGGTATGATTTGGACCTTGTTTGATTACTAGAACCCAAAACCCTACCCCCTGCCCTTTGAATTCCTATTTTGACTCTAGAAACCCTAATTCTCTAGAGTACTGTGAAGGAAAATTGTATTCAAGACTTTAGATAATAAACTCTTATTATCTTTGCACTCTCATGAGCATTACATAGGCATCATTATTATGTATGGTTATATTTAGAAAACGAGGAAGAAGTTGAAGTAGAAGAAGAGAAGACTTCGCCACCACCACCTGAGGAACATCAGGCAGGCAGGTACTTTTATTTTGATATCTGCGGATCTGAGCCTGAATCTCCTATAAACCAAGGCAAGCCCCTGTGCATTTGCCACCTCCTTGATGCTTATAAAATCTTTCTCACTTGCTGGATGCATTAGGTGATAGGATTTGAATGCTAAAACAATTCCTGCATTACCTTCCTTGAATTTGATTACCTTCCTTTGAATCCCTATTTTACAAATGGTTTTACTATGCTTAGTCTTGCTCTAGCAAAACAAAAGGTTTTGTTTTACAAAAGATGATGTCGCAAAGTGGAAGGGATGTTTTCAAAAATAAAACTTGATGGTGAATCCATCATGGCCATGATGGGTTCAACATCAGAAAAGATGTACCTCTGTTAGGTACCAAACTTTGGGTTGAAATGATTAAGCTGAGACTGGGCGGGTGACTTGCACGAGAAGAGAGTCTCGGTGTAGTGTCTCCGTCTGAGTCGATTAAGGACCATCTCGATGTAGGCTTGATGACCGAGGACCCATTTAACTAGTCACATGCCTCGTCATGGGTAAGCTTTGCCTCGGGCAGACTAAGGCCAGAATAAGATACCACATAATGGGAGTGGAGAGATGGCGAGAGTAGTGTGTACCCTCCGTGGCAAGAGGCTGGACGGTGGTGTATCTGTGCTCTCAGTTGGCGTGAACCTGATCTGGTCTTAAGAACCCCCGGTGGCGGGTTGACATATGCAAGGGTTAAGTGCTACATATGTCGTGTGATTGGAGATCCTCAGCTGAGTATAATCGATTCGGATCACCGTACCTTCACGGTTATGAAGACTTGGTCATTGACTTACACGTAGAAATCCAGTGAAGATGAAAGGGTTGTTAAGAAATTGGCTAGTATAGGCCAAGTGCTTGAACTAGGGTAGAAAGAACTCTAGATGCAGGTAACTTTACCTAACCTGACAATAAAGTTGGATTTTTAAGGATCCACTTTTAGTAAGCATTTCTGCAAACAGAGTCTTTGATTATTGTTAAGCCTTACCTTGACTCCCTTAAAACCAGCATCCCCTTGAGAGTCTTTTCTTTAGTCGGGTAAGACTTGCTGAGTAATTCCATACTCAGGGTTTTATTCCCTATTGTTTTTAGGTGAAGAAGCGACAAACTTTTGTTGCTTCTGTTCTAAGGTGGTACCGAAGGAAGAGCACCAGGAGTGAAGCTACGGGAGGGAAGGACCCTCCATAAAACTTTTTGTTTGATACTTATCGGGAGGGGTTTTTGCCTCCCATGGTTTGTAATAATAATACTCTGCACTCGTATATTATATTCTGGTCTGTAAATATTTAACTCTGTCTTACTTTCAAATAAAGGTAAGTTTATGTAACTGCTTCCGCATTTTTGTATCTCCGATGCTTGTAATGTCTGCGTGACGGGTAAAACGCTCTTGGGAAAAGTAAGAAAAGCAGATACCAACCTTGTCAAGTGATTCAGGGGCACCTGCAGGGTTGTCTGAGGTCCGTTGGACAAGGACAACTGTAGGTGGGCCTAATGACTTGGGAGGTTCCGTCACATTGGATCATTAAATAAAATATAGAGCAAGGACTTTTAGTCCTATTTATATTGAAAGCAAGCTTATATCAGGAGAAATAGAAAAAGGATAAGAAACAATGTGAATAAGGGCAACATCCATAGAATAAGGGCAATAGAAAAAGGATAAGAAACCAACACCTTAAGCCTAAAGCAGACTATGGAAACAAAATATCTCCTTCACTAGGTCTTTGGGCCGCCCTGCAACTTTATGATAGTATCCTCCATCTTGCCATGCTCCTTTGGTTTCATCATCTCCTTCAATTGTATAAAAAATGCCACAACTTTGTAAGCAAACACCGTAGGAGAATTTATCAGGACATTGTTAAACACCCAATCATTTCTAGATTTCCAAAGACTCTATACAACACTAACCATAATATAAAAAGGGCTTGTATCTAAGAGATCCCAACTTAATTCCCATCATGTCTTGATATTGTTGGACATAAGTAGGTCTTTCATCTACCTGAAGCTCACTTTGACCAATATAAAGGGTTATTATCTCTAAGAGATCCCAACTTAATTTGCATCATGTCTTAATATTGTTGGACACAAGTAGGTCTTTCATCTACCTCAAGCTCACTTTAACCCGCACCCATATGATCTACGTAGTGGCGAAGTTAAAATAAGAGATGATTTAGAGTTTCCAACTTTTGACAATATTTACAACTCACATACTTCACATTTTCTCTTTTTCAATTGCTCTCTAGTCTAGACCGTGTTATGCTAAATCATTCAGAGAAAGATGAATAAAACGGTGATGTATAAGAGGAAGTGTTAAATTATGCAATCCAATTTTTCTATAAACTTTGGCCACTATTTTTCTCCTAGGTAAAGCCTAGGTCTATGTCCCCTTTCTCATAATTGCCTCCTAGAAAATGAAAGCGAGCATCTATGTGCTCGGTCTTGGAGTGCAGCACTGGATTTTTGGCAAAACTAATGGCATTAGTGCTATCACAAAGCAAAGGCACACACTCAATGAAGTCTCTCAAAGTGACCATCATTCAAAGCAAACTGCGAGCAACATCTAGCGACAACAACATACTCATCCTTTGTGGTGGATTGGGCTACTCTAGTCTGCTTGCGAGAAGATCAAGAAACCAATGAAGACCCTAAAAAACTATCAAGTCTTAGAAGTGGCTTTGCGATCCAATCGACAACCCACAAGATCTGCATCAAAATACCCATGCAAAGATAGGACTAAAGATAGAAATACCAATTTGCAAACTCAAGAGTGAAATGAAGGTACCTCATAATCCTTTTGACCACTTGCTTGTGGTATGTGCATAGAGAAGCCTGGAACCAAGCCTAGACACACAACAAAGTGTATGTCTGGTCGTATCACCGGTGAGCGGATCATGCTCTTGTACTCCTTCGGGTACATGGGCTCATCGTCCTCATCGGCATCCAATACCGTCATGGTGGACATGGAATTGAAAGAGGCTTGGCCTCTGGTGGCATTGACTTTGTTCACTAGTCAACTATTTAATCCGATCTCTAGAAGACTTCATTACTGATTAGACTCCAAACAAGCAAGAACCAAACTTGGTCTTAGATGAAGCTATTTGGATAGTGTTTTTGATGGCTCATGGGCTCTTTGGGCATATGGGCTTTAGCAATAATCATTTCACCTTTAGGGCTCAAGACAACATAGTCAACAAACTGCAATTTCAGTCTACAAACAACACAACTGAGTACTAAGCAATACTGCTAGGTCTTTAAAAATGATGGCAATGTGTGTGAAAAGGGATGTCCTAAAATTAGATTCTCAAGTAATCTCAGGTCATGTGTACAAAAGATGTAGAGCAAAGAATACGTCTTTGGAAAAGTATATGCACACCGTGTGAAGGATGGGATATCCTTTCAAAGGTTTTTCAATTAAAAACATTTTGAGAAGTGAAAAGAAGTAGGTAGACCTACTTGCAAAATTTATGACCTAGGGGCTACCATTCCTTTCCAAAGTTTGGGTAAAAAGCATGGAGCAACTAGCACGGCCATAGAAAGCTCATAGAAGGGGATTTGTTTAAAGAAGTAGTATGTGCCCATTACTAAAATTCTTGTCCCACTCCAAAAGATAAGAACTTGTGAAAGACATACACATGGGCATATGTAGTTCTCACATTGGTTCAAGGGCCCTCCTCAGCAAGGTTATTTAGCAAGGTTTCTATTGGCCAAAAGCAGCTATATATGTCAAAGACTTGGTATGAGGAAGTGATAGTTGTCAGAGATGTGCAAGAAGCCAAAAGCAAAACGAACATGGCCGCTACAAAGATTGGGCATATCATTGGACCAATGCCACGAGTGCAAGAAAATTTGAAATATGCAGCGACGACGGTCAAATACTTCACCAAATGGATTTAAGGAAAAGCTTTGGCCACCATGACTTTAGCCTCAATAAAAAAGTTTTACTGGGAAAACATCATCTACCACTTTGGTGTGCCTATAGCTTTAACTATAGACAATGACATCTAACTTAATTCTAAAGCCTTCAGGCTATTGTATGACCAAGTTGGAACAACCAAGCATTTCATCTTTGTAAGGCACCCTAAGTCCAATGGTTTGGTGGAAAGGACAATTAGAATCATTTTGTTTGACATCTTTAATTCCTAAGTAGGGTAGCTAAAGGGAAATGGGTAGACGAGCTGACAAAGGTTGTCGGTAACCACAACACAATGGTTTTTCGATCCACTAGATTTACACGATCTAAGCTTTTATTTGGTGATGAGGCAATGACCCCAAAGAAGCTAAGAGGAGGTCAGTTTGAGTGATATGTGAAGGTGAAAGTAAAAAACACTAGAATACTTCAAATGACATGGTGGAAGTAATAAGAATTGAAGGTATTGAAGATCTAAGCAAATATCAAAACATGATAAAAAAGTGGAGAGATAGAAAAGTGAAGCTAAAGTAGATAGCACTAGGGGACTTCATCCTTTGAAGTATAGTCAATCCTAGGTAATTTGCAAAGCAAATGGGAAGGCCCTTTTCTGGTAATAACTTTGAATCTCCCTAGCTCTTTTGGATTGAATGACCTACAAGGCAACAAAGTTCCTTGTTCATGGAATGCCAACGACATTCGAAGTTATTATGTGTAAATAGTAGCATAATTTCTTTACCAACTTCTTATTTTTAAGTCCTCCAATTTAAGGCGTCACCCTTTTTTTGTTATAGGGTGACAAATAGTAAAAAATATAAAGGCACTTTCTCCCCAAAAGGATGGATTCTCTTATGTGTTTGCACCTTCAAACGAAAGATTCCAAAGTCCATCAAGAAGGCAGAATCAAAACATCACAATAATTCTAAAGTCCTTAAGCAAGAAGGCAGAATCGAAAAGACTTTGTCGCTGTGTCTAAAGTGAGAAGGCACAATACTTTCAATGTCCTTCAACAAGAAGAAAAATTGAAATAACGTTCATCGCTATGTCTAAAGTGAAATGTCATAATGATTATGAAGTTAATCAATAAGAAGGCAAAATTGAAAAGATCTTTACCGCTATGTCTAAAGTGGGAAGGCATAATGATTCTGAAGTCCTTCAACAAGAAAGTAGAATTGAAAAGACCTTTGTCGCTTTATTTAAATTGAGAAGGCATAATGATTCCAAAATTCTTCAACAAAAAGGAAGAATCAAAAAGACCTTCATCACTATGTCTAAAGTGAGAAGACATAATGATTATGAAGTATTTCATCAAAATATTGAATTGACAAAACAATTCTAAAGTCCTTCATTGTTATGTGTAAAGTAAGAAGACATAATAAAAAATTACTCAAGATTACTAATCCTTCGCCACATAGGCAGGATTGAAAAGATAATGTCCATCACAGATCCGATCAATTTTATTGTTAGGATGTTTATTTTTGACATAAATCCAATGTGTTGTCATAATATGAACACAAACTAACACTCAATTATTCAATCTAGTGTAGTTCAGTAAGCATTTGATATGACTCAAACAATCTTCATTGACATGACGTTAATTAACAATTTCAAATAACCAAGTGCTCGGTGTATACAACTTCATGTATGTGAAAAGAAGGGAAGATGTTTTTACCTTCAACTAAAAGAAATTTTTGTTTCACACACATGAAGCTAGAAAAACATATTCAAGTTATAATAATTCCATTTCATTCCACATAAAAGTGTACATTTACATAATGTTATCTACTATGAGCATGATAGCTTCAATACATAGCACCCTAACAACTAACTCTATGATGTAGTTAGCTTTGGACCGACAAAATCTCTCATCTTGCACCATTCTCAGTTTGGATGCCATCTCAGACTTCTTGGTGGTGGTTGAATCCCTTGCCAACAACATGTGCACAAACACCAATGACCAGTTTTTGTGATTGTTGGGGGCCTCTATCATCGAAGGTCCTCAAAGTGTTGCATTATCTACTAAAACATGTTTCAGGTGCTATCAAGGATTGACGAAACCAACCATCATCCAAATTGGCAAGTGAAACGAGAGCGAAAATGAGGAGCTTCATCCCCGAAGGGCTAGTGACAGATGAAGTCGGAAGGAGAGGCTTCAACTTCATAGCATCAACACACGATAGATAGGATAAAAGACAGCTCTACCGTCACAAATGTTATAGATCATGTAAATAGGACTTATGGGCATGTTTGTAATTTCATACGAAGCTACACCTCACACTATAAATAGAGGAAAATTGTCATTCATTAAGGGATAATGTTGAATGGAGTGCATTGAAATTCCTCTGCCTTTAAAGGTGTTTTATCTTACGTTCATGTTCTCATTTGTAAAGCTGAAGGTAACTTTATAACTATATATAAGGAAAGAAGACTAAATTGAGTTGATTGCCTAAGATGTCTTGCTATGTTATTTTTTAATGATTTATTAATTCTCTTTTATTCAATATGCTCTAATAGTTCGTTCTTATCCTACCTTCTCCCTTTAGTCAACCCCTTCAAAGAAGGGAATTTGCTAAAGGGAGAAATGCAAGTCCTCTTATTTGTGTTGCCTTGTTCTTGGTTTCTCTGATAAGCCAAAAGCAAGTGACCAACATTGGTGCCCACCTTTGGTGAATCCACGACATCAAGAGTACCTTCATCATGACACCAAAGAAGTCTACAACTATTGGTTCTGTTCTTGCTCGAATAGACCGAAAGCAAGTTGATGATACACTTTTTCATGAAGCATGAAACCAGGAAAGGAAGGCTATGGACCCTCCACCATAGGATGAGTCGCATCAAGATGGCCTTGATTAGGAACAATCTTGAAGCTATCCAACAAGAAGTTGAGAAGCGTAGGGAGAAGATGCTTTGGTTCTCTCAGCTGCAAAAGCAAATTGACTAAGCATTATAGTAGTTCCACAACATAACACAACAAGTTGAGAAACCTAGGGGTTAACACTATCAAGGCAACTTTCATTATGAAGAGTAGAATTTTGATGGTTTCCTCTATGATGGTGCTTCTCCTTTAACATCTGAATTGCAAGCTACACCACGACACATTGTACAGGCCACCCCAATTACCAATGTATGATGGCTTATCGGAGCCGAAGTAATTCTTGATGAGCTATGAAGCTACAATATTGTCCTATATTGGCAACGTGACAGTGATGACAAAATCCTTTGACATGGCAGTTAGGAGGGTGGCTCAGACTTGGTATTCATCTCTTTGGCCGAGCACTATCTCATCATAGCAGAAGCTTAAGGATATGCTCCTCACCAGCTTTCAAGGTTTCCAGATGAATCCCATTACTGCACAAGCCATGTTCCAATGTACACAAGAGAAAGATGAATACCTTCTCCGGGCTCAAGCACCAACCATACAAGATGACATTGTCAAAGAAGCAATGATCAAGGGGGTTCGTCCAGGACCTGTAGCTTAGTACTTCATGAGGAAACCCCCTCATTTCCTAGAGAAACTACTATAAAAGATGGATGCGTATATCAGGGTGGACAATGATTTTCATCAAAGAAGGAAGAAGCATAGAGATATGTAGAAACGACTAGGGGCTTCGAGGGAAGAATTCATCTAAGACACATCCGAAGCATACACAACCCAAGCCAGAACGAAGAAAAAATGGTCAGTCTCAAGGCCAGCCAAGCCTGCCCTAGAAATCAGGCACACAACAACAATCCTTATAGGGCAATTTTCGCTCGCCAGCTCCAAGAGGATGAAGAGGTGGCCAAAGCTTTGGAGGCAGGTCCAATGCACAACCAATAAAGTTGTACTATGTCTTCTATGGAGAGAATAAATAACACACTATGAAGACCTGTCAAATAACAATACAAAAGCAAAAGGAGCTCACTGCTGTTGTTGCTCAAACAACTCAACCGACGGAAGTATTCAGTACATCTTCGTACTACTTACCATACGTTCCTCAACATGTTCCACATTAGGACCCCAAGCCTTAGCAACCTTCGACCTCTAATGCTTCAAGCAATCCTTCGCCCAATGGTTGGCTAGCACCTCCATCTTTCATCTTGGGACCACCTCCATATGATCAAGTTCCCATCGACTACCCTCGGTTCCCAGTATGGGACATGCAACAACACAATAGAAGAGAACCTTGCAAAGCTTGTACAGTTAACAAGATGGTCCCAAGAACTAAGCATATATACTAGGGCTTGAGGGGCTAGACCGGTGGAGCCGAAGTCGCCACAAAAGAACCTTACATATCTCTTGTTTGCTACATTTTCTTGTAATTTGTTTTCATCACAGTGGACTAAGAAGATATACATTTCAACAAAATGTGTAAATTAATGTAACTCTATGGTTGGACCTTTGAGAGCACCGAAAAAGTAAAAAGATCCCAAAGACCTTTGTATGAAGGCATGATCAAGACTCTGAAGTCGTTCATAAGGAAGTGCAAAGTCATAAAGAAAACACCTAGTAAAGGTGAAAAGGCTCCAAAGTAGTTCCTATGGGAATGTAGAGTTAGAAAGAAAACACCTAGTAAAGGTGAAAAGGCTCTGAAGTCATTCATAAGGGAATGTAGAGCCAGATCCCGGAGACCTTTGTATGAAGGCAGGATCATTCATAGATCTTGATACAATTTCATGCGAGTAATTTACGCTTCGCATCATGTGCATCATTTTGCATATTTCCA
This sequence comes from Zea luxurians, assembly GCA_029449295.1. NCBI lineage: Eukaryota > Viridiplantae > Streptophyta > Magnoliopsida > Poales > Poaceae > Zea > Zea luxurians. The sequence continues at coordinate 102,854,966 of JAOPSE010000001.1, read as the reverse complement.
ATGCATCATGGAGACATACATCTTTGCATTGTGGCATCACACTCCAGAGTACATGGCAGAACCGCCTAGATTATTCCAGCTTAATTGCCCAAGTCCCGCCTTAGAGGCAATGATACACTTAAACCAGAATAAAAGATCAGTCTGTCAGATCTAGTTTGATAAAACCACTCACACCAGATCAAATTAAAGAATTTATTTTTGGACCAAAGTTCTCATATTAATTAATTGGGTTCTCATACAAAAGAAATTTTATAAAAACAAACATCAATCAAATATGAGCAACCAAAAATTATTCTAGAGGTAAGTAAGATCAAACACTTGAAAGAAAAAAAGTTCTTTACTATACTCACTACTAATAAATTAAATGCATTATTTATAGTTGATGGTTTTGAGGTGTTATAGAAAGTGATCCCACCATGTTCTTGCAGGTCCCTGGAGTTGTTGGGTGGCGTAGCGAGTCTTGGCAGCATCAAGGCAAGCTCCCATGAGAAGGGGAAACTTGGACTCCACAACCCTGAGCCATACGTTGACGTCTAGTGGGTCGTCAGCCTTCGTGAATAATGACGGCTGAGTGCTTAGAAACTCCTGATATGTGGGAGCTGCTTGCGGGCGCTATTGTTGCCCACCACCAAAATGCTGGGGCTGCACCAACTACAGTAGAATTTCGTTCTGCTTAGCCATTAGTTCCTGCATTATTGGAGCCTAGGGTGGTGGCAGGGGAACTTGCTCATTTTGCTCATGGCATGCTCTTGCTACCATCTAAAAATAGGAATTTGTCGTTGTTATACTCAAGCCCTTATTTTACGTGGTGACTTAACATTGTGAGCAAAAAGGAACATAAGTTTTCATTTTGAGCTTGAGACTTAAAACTGCACCAGACCATCTTGAACCAAATTGAAGATTAACATTCATCTTTTCATAAAGCATAAAGGTTTTCCGAGTTACAACATATCAGAAGACTCAACCCTCTAGCCTAGTACATTATTTTGTGCTAAAAGCTAAGCTATGTAGGTTACATCTTCCTAATATGCCTCTTCCTAACCCATCTAGCCTTGAGTAGCAGAGGCGACACTGGCCTTAGGTGCAGGGGGTCCTCCAGAGTGAACCGTGTCTAGGCTAGAAGCTAGCTTGATCTCCTCGGGGTCCTCCTCCTCGCTATCCTCATCTGCCTCCATCTCTTACTGCACCTCCTGATGGAGCATCTCCAAATGAGCATTAGCCTCATCCAGTTCCACTTGCACATCATGGAGTTGATTCTCTAGGACTACAATAGTGTTGTCCTGGATCTCCACCTACTGTTCCAACTCTCGGGTGTGATTGCCCATTTGCTCCATTTGGAGATCCTTCTCCACCAACTCAGAGGACAAATCAACCATGAAGACCTCCCTATCATCAAGGGTCATCTTGGTAGTCTGAGCTAGCCTAGTAAAATGTGTCATGGCAACACTTTGCAAGGCTTGCAGGCGATACAACACACTCATGCACTAGTTAGTGATCCTCCCAACTTGGTTGGGATGCATGGCCCACACATCCTTAGCATGGAGCACCCAGTCACACCACATCGGATCATCCCTCTTTTCAACGGGGAAGAGTCCGAGCTGGTGCATCATCATCTCCAGTGGGTGGTATCCGCAGAAGGTCGTAAGAGCCTTCAATGTTGCGACCTCAATGGTGTCATCCGCCCTAAATCCGATGGTCTCAGAGTCTAGCAAACGCCACCCGGGCTACAGAGGGTGGGGCTCCAGAGTTAGCCAAACCCTGTAGCGTGGCACCCGATGCTCCTCGTACAGCTGCGCTCAGTACCTCCCACATAATAGAGGGAAAACCCTCTCGAGAAAGGTAGTCAAAAGCTGAAGCGGATGTGTCCAGCATCGGTGGGGGTAGGTGAAGCCATTTGTGTAAGAAGGTGAGTGTGAGTGCAGGGGAAACAATAGAAGAGAGAAAGGTGTGCTTAGGTGCAAGTGAAAAATACTTACTTAGATTGACTTGTGTTGACTTAGCTCACTTCTATGTTAGCAATCCTTATACAAATTTTTAGGGTGCCTTAAGTTAATGTAGTCTTCCTCTTTCACTAATTAATGTCACCTCCTTTTAATCATGATTAAATATGCATGAATGCTCGTATGTATGTCCTCTCATCAAGCATACGGGTGCTCCTAGGGCATCCCTCCTATTATAGTAACAACTTGAACAACTTACTTATATAGCCACCTAGCTACCCAACTACTCCTAAGGCCTTTCGTTCTAGGTCTAGTGGTATAGTCCTGATGATCTAACCAATACTGGTTTCTTATCAAGTTTTTAATTTTAGAAAAGGTTGGAATACATGATTTATTGGCTTCTCTGTAATGGTATTTGCTCTGATACCAACTATGGCGAAACCGCCTAGATTATTCCAGCTCAAGTGCTCAACCATCTCCTAGAAGGCAATTTTTTACACTTAAACCGGAATAAACTTTCAGTCCATTGGATCAAGTCTAATTAACCACTTGACAAGGATCAAGTACCACTTTCTCACGCGAAGGTGAGACATAGAGAATAACAATAAAGCATAAAACCACAATGTAAAGTACTTGAGTTCTTACATAAATCGATGTTTTGCGAGAGGGAAACATTGTTCTTAATGTTGCAGCGGATAATAATTATCGTCGATAGTTGGGGAGTGGGGCAAGGCCTGGCCCACTACTCCTCCTGGTCCTCTCCTGTTGAGGCAGCATCCCACTCGACCGTCCAACCCGGTGACAGGGTGGCTAGCCAATTCACACCATCAACTATATCTTGCAACAAACCTATAAAAATGATGCCATAAGCAAGGCTGAGTATACTAATACTCAGCTAGACTTACCCGGTGTGAGGAGCCTACTCCTCTACCTCTAGACCATGAAGCTGTTTGACTGAGGGGTTTGGTTTGCCACATTTCTCTTTTGCAAGTAGTGGCATGAAAGTGTGTGTGAATCGGAGAAACAGACGAGTTGTGTTGTTTGATGTGGTTAGTAAGTAAGAAGCGTTGGTTTGTGTGAAGGATGTGTTATCAGATATATGTGACGGAGTGCGTTGTATAAATAACTGTGTAAGGTTTAATGGAAATGTTTCAAATGCATGCCATGATATGGTACTATTCAAGACAGGGAAGTATATGTTTTAGTCAATAAGAAGTTTGGTCGTTATGGTTCAAATTATTTTGGCATATGTAGTGAAGCGATGACATGCTGAAGTAGTCATCGCTTCCTATATGCTACAAGTTGAGTCAATACACACTATGCGTCTGTTGAATTACGTGTCACATATGGTGTATGGTAGTAAGGATTGATTTTGAGTGTGGATGTCACGAGAAATGAATTAGTGCACATATAGGCGTTGAATGATGTGTGATGAAGCAGTGACATGCATTCGTAGTCATCATAACGTCTGTTTGGTGACCTGGTTGAAAGTCGTAGAGAAAAGTCAATTACTTGCGTGTTATTTATTATTATCGTTCTATCGCCATGTATTAACTGCAATGTGAAGTAGTGGGCTCTCTATGTGAAGCTAGATGTCTAGGTAGACTTCCATGAATTGTGGTGCTCAAATTGTCGAGTAGGGGTTATGTAACGCCCTGAATTTGGGGGTAGAATTTTTTCTTCTTTAATACTCACCAAATTCTGGCATTACTCTCTTTGCTCTTTCGTTTCGCTCCTTCCCAATTTCAAAGCAGTATAGCGACGGGTGTCCGGGTTGTGTGTAAACAAAAAACCTAAGTTGTCATGGGTGTTGCATCATGCCGAAGCATATCTCTTTTGTCTGATGTCATTTTTAATCGCGCGTTCGTCTCGTCTCCTTGCGGATTTCGTTTCACGTTTGGTTTCCGATCTGTGGTTGTGCATGTCATGGGATTTTGGCTCATGACGTGACCCAGCCCGGCTCGGCCCGGCCTGGCCCAGCACGGCCCGACCCTGGCCCACGCGCCCCTGGCGCCCTGCCTCTCCCCATACGCGCCCCTCCCTTCTCTTCTTTTCCCTCATTCAATTCTCCTGCGCAGCAACTTCCTCTCCTCCACCTCTCTCTCTTCTCCCTGTGGTGCCCTAGGATTTGGAGACGGAGATCGCCGGGTTCTGGACCCCAAGGTGAGCTCCCTTCCCTCCCTCTCTCTCCCTCTCCCCCTCTCCTTTTTTCCCTTTCCCCACGCGTCCCTGGCCCCTGCGCGCGCACCCCTGTGCGGCCCTCGGCCTCCCCCGGTGGCGCGCCCCTGCCCCCTCGGCGGCGCAGCCCTCGGACCCCCGCGGCGCCCCCTAGCCACCCCCGCGGCGTGGCCTCGGCCTTCCCCGCGGCGTGGCTCTGAGCCCCCTCGGCGGCGCGGCCTTGCCCCCCCGACGGTGCGGCCCAGCCCCCTCGGCGGCGCGCCCCTGCCCCCCCGGCGTGACCCAGCCCCCTAGTGGCGCGGCCTTGGCCTCCCCAGTGCGGCCCCTACCTGGTGCCCGGCCCCTAGCCCCCGGCAGCGCGGCCCCTTGCGGCTTGCCCAGCGCATTCCCGCGCGCGCGACAATCAAATTTTAGTTTAATTAGTTTTGAATTTAGTTTAATGAACGTGCTGCGTCGCGCGCTTCGTCGCTCGACGAATGAGTTTAATTTCAGATTTATTAGTGTGGTGTGTCGCGCGCTCCGTCGTGCGACGAGTTGGATTAATTTTGGTTATTTAGCGTGCTGTGTCGCGCGCTTCGTCGCGCGGCGATCGATTTAATTTCATACCTTGTTAATATGCTGTCGCGCGCTTCGCCGTGCGGCGAATTAGTTTGATTTCAGATTCTATTAATGTGTGGCGTCGCGCGTCCAGTTGCACGATGTTTTCGTTTTAAATTAAGTTTAGATGACGCATGTCGTCGTGCGTTTCGTCGCGCGATGCTTGACGTTATTTTTATAATTAATGCAAGAGTCTCGTTGCGCGCTCCATCACGCGACGAGTCGTTTATTTCTTAATTCAATTTAATTGTTGTGTCACGTGTTTTACCGTGCGACAATCTTTTTAATTTTACTTTGATCTGCTTATGATAATTAAATATGGAACATGACTTTATCCTATGCCTAACATGATGACCAAATTAAGATTGTTCTGTTAGACGAGTTCTCTGATTTATCGTGTAACGTGATCGCTTCTCGACCATAGCCTCGACCATTACTCTCTCTCTCTTTCTCGCTTAGTCGTAGGTGTGAGCCCTACATCGAGCTTCTGCTTATTTATTACATTCTATTGTATGATGTACTATTCTTTTGTATTAAATTCGGGGAATGTATGTTTGAACTCGTATAGATAACAGTCAGTTGGTGCAGTCTGAAGGAATTGTAGGTGAAGACCCTGAGCAGTAGCTGGTTGGTGAAGGCAAGTGTCCCTTGACCTATCTATGTCCTATACAATTCTATAATTCACTTTCCGCATTTACACAGTTTATACCTAAGGATTGACTAGCTTTTGTTATCTTGTCCTTGCTTACCTATAGGGGTTGGGTTATTTTGGTTTTAGCTTCATGCTAGTGCTTCACATTAATCAATGAACATGATGAGATTATCTATGATACACTGTTTTCCCTTTTGGATTATGATGATATACTTGTGGCAATTAAGGGGACTCGAGCGGTTTCTCAAGTACCTCTCCGTAAGGACCTGTTCGTTGGATGACCGCCCGAGAAAACAGTGCAACCATGAGGGTGGAATGGGACGCCCTTAGCTTAATAATTAGAGGAACCAGGGTGTAGTTTGCTTCGCCGTCGTGCCGTTAATGGGGCTCGATGCATGTGGCTCGCTCTGCCAAGGTTGGTTCGCCCCTTGGACAGGAGTGCGGTGCATTTAGGAAACCTAACGGGTGGCTACAGCCTCGGGGAATCTTTGTAAAGGCTACATAGTGATGCCCTGCTAGGCCACCTAGGTAATGGTCAATGGGGAGTAGCTCTCTCCGGGCAGAAAGGGAATCATGACTTGAGGAAGTGCGCAACGTCTGCTGAGTGTTATGAAACTGATATATTAGCCATGCTTGCGGTTATGAGCGGCCAAGGGAGCTCCATTGATTAGAGATACTTGATCAGGGATGGTTGGTTTACAGGTGGTGATTTGGATGATGTTTATGACTATGGTAATGGTAAGTGATATTCTTTCCGTTTGGAAAGGGTACTTTTGGGTTAACAACTTGGGTTAATACTAAAACCTAGCTCCCTATACTAGTAATAATAAACTGACCAACTAAAAGCAACTGCTTGACTTAACCCCACATAAAGCTAGTCCACTACTACCAAACAGGACATTTGCTGAGTATGTTGATGTGTACTCACCGTTGCTCTACACACCAAATCCCCCCTTCCCCAGGTTGTCCACGTTGCAACCACTACTCAGGAGAAGATGAAGCTGTGGAGGAAGACTTCCAGGAGTTCCAAGAGTACGACGAGTTCTAGGCGTGGGTTAGCGGCAACCCCCAGTCGGCTGCCTGTGAAGGCCGTGTGTATCTATGTTTCTTTTCCGCACTTTGATTAATGTTAAAGACTATGTGGATGTCTCAGACATATGATGTAATCGACTATTATTACCCTTTTATGTTATTATTTGAGCACTGTGTGATGAAGTCCAATTATGTAACTGCTGTGTACATGAATTGCTGATCCTGGCACGTACATAGGTGGTATCAAAGCCGTGCTGACTGTAGGACCACTAACCTAGAGTAGAATGGTCGTTCTAAGGATTATAGACCCCTATTTTCACCTTGACTTTGGTATCCCTTCAAAAGTTTGTCATATTGACCAAACCTATGTTATACTATATATATTATACCTTGCTGAAAAAAATTTGTTTTATTCTAATTCCTTTTATGGTTTACTTGCTGGTCATATTAGCTCTGTTCTCACTATTATGCTTACGATGCCTTTTGTAGATGTCTCGTTGAGCGTCCGCTTCGCCGTCCAGTGACTAGTCAGTCTAGCCATTTGGAGAGGCTGCACCACCGCCTACACGATGAGAAGGAGCATCGATGACAGGAGCTAGAGCAGCAGGGCTCTTCTTTCTCGCTTCAGCAGGAGATAGTCTATGAGGAGCTGCTCCCCTGTGCTCCCACTGGAGGCGCCCCCTGCACCACCACTGAGCGCCCTAGCCGCTGGAGTAGCCATCGGAGGAGACCCTGACGACGGAGGTGGCGACAGTAGCTCGAGCTTCAGCACCAACCTTTCAGCCGAGCAGGAGCCAGAAGGATGGGTTACTCGACCTATCACTCGCGACGCCGCTCACGGGTGTCACTTCCACGATGCGCTCGACACCCTGCTACGCCAGGCACTCGACCGACGCACTTGGTCCATTGAATATCACTGTGTTGTCTTCCAGCACAGTCGTGGGGTTTACTCGTACCGCTGGGAGGCGACCTGCTTGGTGCGCCGTCCGGAGAACAGTCTCCAGGGTGCAGAGGTTTGCTCAGAGCACTATTCTATCTCTGAGCGAGACTCAGGTGAGGCAGCCATGCAAGATGCCGCACGACGTGAGCTTTTGCACTACTGCTTAGTGTTCGGTGGGGTAGCCGATGGTCTCAACCTGAGGTACTACCCTCGCCGTCCATCTGGCAGCACAAGAGGTGTGGTTGTCTCACCTGTCAGTGAGGACAACCCTAGGTTGAGCAGCATAGTCAACCTAGCCGCCATGCTAAACACAGAGCTGGATCATGCCCTAGACGAGCTGAGTAGGGCTCGTGCTGAGATCGCCCAGCTGCGGGATGAGTGCGTGGAGCATCGTCACCTGGAGGATGGCTCCCCCGCTCCCGTCGGGACTCAGCACCCGTACCACTCACCTCGGCGTGGACACCAGGCTTATGGCAACCCTGACTGCAGGACCAGGATAAATTTAGAACCATAGATCGTCAGCGTCGGATCTTGTAATTAATGCTTAAAATAGAAGTTATAGTCTTAGCCTTAGTCTTACTCTCAGTTAGTTTTAGTTAGACAGGGTAGTTTGCTTATCCTGTGTTTTTATGTTTGTCATGATGAACTATGATGGATTTGGATCTTTGTAATGATTGCCGCCAGAGTGTGGGTATCCCCTGCACTTTGGTTTACCTGTTAAATGTTAATAAGATTAGTTATCTAGTTGGGAAGCCCTTTTATCCTACTTTCCTCTTTATCTGAGAAGCTGTGTTTGCCTGTGTTGGAAATCAGTGAAGATGTTCATCTGTTCAGTACTGTGGAAGGATTCTATACTCTTTTCTTATGCTATAAGCTTGCAAGATCAGTTCTGATGTGTGATTGCATTCTGCAGATGTCAGAAAACAGGCACAGAGGAGGAAGGCGTGCTTAGTAGGAGCAAGCAGCACCGCAGGATGAGCCACCCTGGCAGCAACTACCACCACTGCCCCTGATGACCATCGAACAGATGTTCCTGATACAGACTCAGGCAGTTCAAGCCATCGGTCAGACTCTGGCCGCTATTCAGCAGCAGCAGCATCAGCCCCCACCTTAGCCTCAGATGCCTCAGATGCCCAGGGACAAGCGTGCTGAATTTATGAGAGGTCATCCCCAGTGTTCGCTCACTCTTCTGACCCCATGGATGCTGAAGATTGGCTGCGCACCATGGAGTGGGAGTTGCACACCGCTCAGTGTGACGACAGAGAGAAAGTTCTATATGGTCCCTATCTGTTGAGAGGAGCAGCTCAGTCGTGGTGGGAGTTCTACCTTGCCACCCACGCCAACCCTGACACCATCACTTGGGAAGAATTCTGAGATAACTTCCATCAGTATCATGTTCCAGCAGGTCTGATGACAGTGAAGAAGGAGGAGTTCCTGGCACTCAAGCAAGGGTCAATGTCTGTCAGTGAGTACCGAGACAGGTTTCTGCAGCTGTCCCGCTATGCTACTGAAGATGTCAACACAGACGCTAAGAGGCAGTATCATTTCTTGAGAGGCTTGGTTGACCCTCTGCATTATCACTGATGAACCACACCTTCCCCACATTTCAGCACCTAATCGATAGAGCGATCATGACGGAGAGGAAGCTCAAAGAGATGGAGGATCGCAAGCGCAAGATCAGTGGACCCAGCCTAGGAGCGGTAATCGCCCTCGTTTCTCAGGCAACCCACCTCAGCAGTTCAGACAGAACCAGCGCCCTCCTCAGCAGCAGCAGTTTCAGAAGCAGTACCCTCAGTACCAGCAACAGAATCACCAGAACAACCAGTCAGGAGGAAGTCAGTTCCAGAGGTAGAATCAGCAAGCACCTTGTCTTCCTGCCCCAGTTCAAGGTGGAGACAGAGCATGTTTTCACTGTGGAGAGCAAGGCCATTGGGTGATGCATTGTTCGAAGAAGGCAGTCCAGCAGCAGTCAGGTCCTGGTGCTCCAGCAAAGCAGAATGTGTCTCAGCCTGGAGCAAGCAACCGCTCCCAGCCACGCTACAACCATGGGAGACTGAACCACTTGGAGGCTGAAGCAGTTCAGGAAACCCCTGGCATGATAGTAGGTATGTTTCCTGTTGACTCCCATATTGCAGAAGTGTTATTTGATACTGGAGCAACACATTCATTTATTACTACATCATGGGTAGAAGCACATAATCTTCCAATAACTACCATGTCAACACCCATTCAAATTGACTCAGCCGGTGGTAGAATTCGAGCCGATAGCATTTGCTTGAATGTAATTGTGGAAATAAGGGGGATAGCGTTTCCCGCTAATCTCATAATAATGGGTACTTAGGGAATAGATGTCATCCTAGAGATGAATTGGCTAGATAAATACCAAGCAATTATCAGTTGTGATAGGAGGATAATTAAGTTGGTGTCCCCACTAGGAGAAGAAGTGGTAGCCGAGTTAATCTCACCGAGCCAAGGAAAGGAGGTTGTCATCAGATGGCTATTGATAGCAAAGAGCCAGATTCACTCAAGATTATCAAAGTGGTGTCCGAATTCCCAGATGTGTTCCCGGAAGACTTACCAGGCATGCCACCTAAGCGGAAAGTTGAGTTTGCCATAGAGCTTCTTCCTGGCACCGCCCCCATTTCTAAAAGAGCCTACAGGGTATCTGGACCAGAGTTGGTTGAACTTAAGAAGCATATTGATGAGCTGTCAGAGAAAGGTTATATACGGCCAAGCACCTCGCCTTGGGCCGCCCCTGTCCTGTTCGTGGAGAAGAAAGATGGCACTAGAAGGATGTGCATCGATTATCGAGCTCTGAATGAAGTCACAATTAAGAACAAGTACCCCTTGCCCAGAATAGAAGATCTGTTCGATCAGTTGAGAGGAGCTAGCATGTTTTTAAAGATAGATCTAAGGTCAGGTTATCACCAGCTCAGGATCTGACCCCCAGACATTCCGAAGATGGCATTCATTACCAAGTATGGGTTGTATGAGTTCACTGTGATGTCTTTTGGCCTAACGAATGCACCAGCCTTCTGCATGAATCTGATGAATAGTGTATTCATGGATTATCTCCACAAGTTTTTGGTGGTATTTATTGATGACATTCTCATATATTCTCAAAGTGAGGAGGAGCATGCGGATCATTTAAGGATGGTATTACAGAGACTGCGGGAGCACCAACTGTATGCAAAGTTGAGCAAGTGCGAGTTCTAGATTGATGAAGTCCTGTTCTTGGGTCACATAATCAACAAAGATGGATTAGCTGTGGATCCAAAGAAAGTGGCAGATATTCTGAACTGGAAAGTGCCAACAGATGCTCGAGGAATCAAGAGCTTCATTAGAATGGCCGGATATTATCAGCGATTCATTGAAGGGTTTTCGAAGATCGCGAAACCGATGACAACTTTGCTAGGCAACAAAGTTGAGTTCAAGTGGACCCAAAAATGCCAAGAAGCCTTTGAAGCGCTGAAAGAGAAGTTGACCACAGCGCCTGTCTTAGTCTTGCCAGATGTGCACAAGCCCTTCTTAGTGTATTGCGACACTTGTTACACTGGTTTGGGATGCGTGTTGATGCAAGAGGGAAGAGTTGTGGCCTACTCTTCCCGACAGCTGAAGGTTCATGAGAAGAATTACCCAATCCATGACCTAGAGTTGGCAGAAGTGGTTCATGCACTGAAGACATGGAGGCACTATCTATATGGGCAGAAATGTGATGTTTACATAGACCACAAGAGTCTAAAGTACATATTCACTCAGTCAGAGTTGAATATGAGGCAAAGAAGATGGTTAGAGTTGATCAAATACTATGAATTGGAGATTCACTACCATCCAGGCAAAGCGAACGTGGTAGCAGATGCCTTGAGCAGGAAAAGTCAAGTCAATATGATGGTCGCTCATCCGATGCCTTATGAGTTGGCCAAAGAGTTTGACAGGTTGAGTCTCGAATTTCTGAACAACATGCGAGGAGTAACAGTTGAGTTAGAGCCCACTTTGGAGCGGGAGATCAAAGAAGCATAGAAGAACGATGAGAAGATCAATGAAATCCGATAGCTGATTCTGGAAGAAAGAGGTAAAGATTTTCGAGAGGATGGAGAAGGTGTGATATGGTTCAAGGATCGTTTGTGTGTTCCCAATGTCCAGTCTATTCGGGAATTGATCCTCAAGGAGGCTCATGAGACAGCTTATTCTATACACCCTAGAAGTGAGAAGATGTATCAGGATTTGAAGAAGTTCTGGTGGTACGGAATGAAGAGGGAAATCGCAAAGCACGTGGCTATGTGTGATAGTTGTTGACGTATCAAGGCGGAGCATCAGAAACCAGCTGGATTGTTGCAACCGTTGCGGATTCCTTAGTGGAAATGGGATGAAATTGGGATGGACTTCATAGTCGGATTGCCTCACACTCGAGCTGGCTACGATTCCATTTGGGTAGTGGTGGACCGCTTAACCAAGTTAGCCCACTTCATACCTGTCAAGACCAACTACAACAGTGCAGTATTGACAGAGTTGTACATGTCCCGGATCGTTTGTCTTCACGGTGTGCCAAAGAAGATAGTGTCAGACAGAGGAACGCAGTTCACCTCTCATTTTTGGCAGCAGTAGCATGAAGCCTTGGGTACACATTTGAATTTCAGTTCAGCTTATCATCCGCATACAGATGGTCAGATCGAAAGAACCAATCAAATCCTCGAAGACATGTTAAGAGCTTGTGCGTTGCAAGATCAGTCCGGATGGGACAAGAGATTACCTTACGCAGAATTCTCCTATAACAACAGTTACCAGGCTAGCTTGAAGATGTCACCCTTTCATTTGCTTTATGGAAGGAGTTGTAGAACTACGTTGCAATGGGATCAGCCTAGGGAAAAGCAAGTGTTTGGGCCAGACATTTTGCTCGAAGCTGAAGAGAACATCAAGATGGTTCGGGAGAACCTGAAAATAGCACAACCAAGGCAGCAAAGTTATGCAGACACAAGAAGGAGAGAGCTGAGTTTTGAAGTTGGAGATTTTGTCTACCTAAAGGTATCACCTATTAGAGGAGTCAGAAGATTTGGAGTCAAATGCAAGTTAGCACCTCGCTACATCGGTCTGTATCAGATTCTCGCAAGGCGCGGAGAAGTGGCCTACCAACTTAGCCTACCAGAAAATTTGTCCGCAGTGCATGATGTCTTTCATGTGTCTCAGTTAAAGAAATGTCTGCGTGTGCCAGAGGAGCAGTTGCCAGTGGAGGGTCTCGAAGTCCAGGAAGTCTTGACCTACTTTGAGAAGCCAATGCAAATTCTTGAGACTGCAGACAGAGTCACCCGGAGAAAAACTATCAGAATGTGCAAAGTAAGATGGGGCCACCACTTCGAAGAAGAAGCAACATGGGAGCGTGAGGATGATCTGATGGCTAAATATCCCGAACTCTTTGCTAGCCAACCTTGAATCTCGAGGGCGAGATTCTTTTAAGGGGGATAGGTTTGTAACGCCCTGAATTTGGGGGGTAGAATTTTTTTCTTCTTTAATACTCACCAAATTCAGGCGTTACTCTCTTTGCTCTTTCGTTTCGCTCCTTCTTCCCAATTTCAAAGCAGTATAGCGACGGGTGTCCGGGTTGTGTGTAAACAAAAAACCTAAGTTGTCATGGGTGTTGCATCATGTCGAAGCATATCTCTTTTGTCTGATGTCGTGTTTAATCGCGCGTTCGTCTCGTCTCGTTGAGGATTTCGTTTTGCGTTTGGTTTCTGATCTGTGGTTGTGTGTGTCGTGGGATTTTGGCCCGCGACGTGACCCAGCCCGGCCTGGCCCAGCTTGGCCTGACCCTAGCCCGCGTGCCCCTGGCGCCCTGCCTCTCCCCATACGCGTGCCCCCTCCCTTCTCTTCTTTTCCCTCATTCAATTCTCCGGCGTAGCAACTTCCTCTCCTCCACCTCTCTCTCTTCTCCCCGTGGTGCCCTAGGATTTGGAGATGGAGATCGCCAGATTCTGGACCCCAAGGTGAGCTCCCTCCCCTCCCTCTCTCCCTCTCCCCCTCTCCTTTTTCCCCTTTTCCCGCGTGTCCCTAGCCCTTGCGCGTGCACCCTTGCGCGGCCCTCGACCCCCCCGTGGCGCGCCCCTGCCCCTGTCCCGCGGCGTGGCCCCGGCCTTCCCTACAGTGCGGCTCCGAGCCACCTCGGCGGCGCGGCCTTGCCCCCCCAATGGCTCGGCCCAGCCCCCTCGGTGGCGCGCCCCTGCCCCGCCGATGGCGCAGCCCAGCCCCCGCGGCGTGGCCTTGGCCCCTGTCTGGTGCCTGGCCCCTAGCCCCCGGCAGCGCGGCCCCTCGCAGCTTGCCCAGCGCGTTCCCACGTGCGCAGCCCCAGCGCGCGCGGCGATCAAATTTCAGTTTAATTAGTTTTAAATTTAGTTTAATGAACGTGCTGCGTCGCGCGCTGCATCACGTGACGAATGAGTTTAATTTCAGATTTATTAGTGTGGTGCGTCGCGCGCTCCGTCGCGCGACGAGTTGGATTAGTTTTGGTTATTCAGCGTGCTGTGTCGCGCGCTTCGTCGCGCGGGAATCGATTTAATTTCATACCTTGTTAATATGCTGTCACGCGCTTCGCCGCGTGGTGAATTAGTTTGATTTCAGATTCTATTAATGTGTGGCATCGCGAGTCTAGTTGCGCGATGTTTTCGTTTTAAATTCAGTTTAGATGACGTATGTCATCGTGCGTTTCGTCGCGCGACGCTTGACATTATTTTTATAATTAATGCAAGTGTCTCATTGTGCGCTCCGTCGCGCAACGAGTCGTTTATTTCTTAATTCAATTTAAGTGTTGTGTTGCGTGTTTCGCCACGCGACAATTCTTTTAATTTTACTTTGATCTACTTATGATAATTAAATACGGAACATGACTTTATCCTATGCCTAACACAATGACCAAATTAAGATTGTTCTGTTAGACGAGTTCTCTGATTTATAATCGTGTAACGTGATTGCTTCTCGACCATAGCCTCGACCGTTACTCTCTCTCTCTCTCTCGCTTAGTCGTAGGTGTGAGCCCTACGTCGAGCTTCTGCTTATTTATTACATTCTATTGTATGGTGTACTGTTCTTTTGTATTAAATTCGGGGAATGTATGTTTGAACTCATATAGATAACAGTCAGTTGGTGGAGTCCGAAGGAATTACAGGTGAAGACCCTGAGCAGCAGCTGGTAGGTGAAGTCAAGTGTCCCTTGACCTATCTATGTCCTATACAATTCTATAATTCACTTTCCGCATTTGCACAGTTTATACCTAAGGATTTACTAGCTTTTGTTATGTTGTCCTTGCTTACCTATATGGGTTGGGTTATTTTGGTTTTAGCTTCATGCTAGTGCTTCACATTAATCAATGAACATGATGAGATTATCTATGATACACTGTTTTCCCTTTTGGATTATGATGATATACTTATGTCATTTAAGGGGACTCGAGTGGTTTCTCGAGTGCCTCTCCGTAAGGACCTGTTCGTTGGATGACCGCCCGGGAAAACAGTGCAACCATGAGAGTGGAATGGGATGCCCTTAGCTTAATAATTAGAGGAACTGGGGTGTAGTTCGCTTCGCCGTCGTGCTGTTAATGGGGCTCAGTGTATACGGCTCGCTCTGCCAAGGTTGGTTCGCCCCTTGGGGAGGAGTGTGGTGCATTTAGGAAACCTAACGGGCGGCTACAACCTCGGGGAATCTTTGTAAAGGCTACGTAGTGATGCCCTGCCAGGCCACCTAGGTACTGGTCAATGGGGAGTAGCTCTCTCCAGGCAGAAAGGGAATCACGACTTGTGGGTAAAGTGTGCAACCTCTACATAGTGTTATGAAATTGATATATCAGCCATGCTCGTGGTTATGAGCGGCCAAGGGAGCTCCATTGATTAGAGACACTTGATCAGGGATGATTGGTTTACAGGTGGTGATGTGGATGGTGTTTATGACTATGGTAATGGTAAGTGATATTCTTTCCGTTTGGAAAGGGTACTTTTGGGTTAACAACTTGGGTTAATACTAAAACTTGGCTCTCTCTACTAGTAATAATAACCTGACCAACTAAAAGCAACTGCTTGACTTAACCCCACATAAAGCTAGTCCACTACAACCAAACAGGACATTTGCTGAGTATGTTGATGTGTACTCACCCTTGCTCTACACACCAAATCCCCCCTTCCCCAGGTTGTCCACGTTGCAACCACTGCTTAGGAGAAGATGAAGCCGTGGAGGAAGACTTCTAGGAGTTCCAAGAGTACGACGAGTTCTAGGCGTGGGTTAGCGGCAACCCCCAATCGGCTGCCTGTGAAGGCCGTGTGTATCTACGTTTCTTTTCCGCACTTTGATTAATGTTAAAGACTATGTGGATGTCTCAGGCATATGATGTAATCGACTATTATTACCCTTTTATGTTATTATTTGAGCATTGTGTGATGATGTCCAGTTATGTAACTACTATGTACGTGAATTGCTGATCCTGGCACGTACATGGTCCGCATTCGGTTTGCCTTCTAAAACCGGGTGTGACAGGTTATGTCGATTGATGCCGATTAAGTGGTTAAAATGATTAATAATGTAATCGTAGGAATAAAACTAGAAACTAGTGCTTTTATATCCTCATGGGATGTTGTGGTCGCTTGATGACATTAGAATGGATATGTGTTGCAATATAAACTTTGGAATTAACTTACCTTCACATGTCAGTTTACATTAGCAAAGTAAGGTATCTCTTTCATGGTAGTCAATTTATATAACATAAGCACGTGAAATTGGTGCCTCGAAATAAATTACTAGTTGACAACTAAGTCATGATAATTTAGACCTAAGAATTGGTGGCGGTATCTCTATAATTTTGCTTGGTGATTGAGTTGAGTGCACTTGTGCTAGCAAGCTGAAACTTCCTCATGTGCAGTTTTAGTTGTGCGATTAATCTAGTAAAGTAAAATATGTTTGCTGTAGACATGTGCTATATAAAAGTTGTAGTTAACTTAGATGTCTAGCTCGTCCTAAATTTTATGACCTAAGGATTAATAGTTTATAAGTTATGCTTTTCACAAGTCTAGTACCCAAATCTATCCAATTTCTGCACAAATTTCAAAGGATGCAATGTTTGTTTGATGTTAAGCATAGAATTAATTTTTGTTGATCATAAGAAAGTTGTAGATAACTTCCTTATCTTGTGTTTATTAAAATTTCATGACCCTAGGCCTGATAGTTTGAGAATTATGAATTTTACAAAACGATTGCTATGTTCTGTCCCCTCTCGGACGGATTTTGAAAACTATATTGTTTGGGTTGATTAAACTTGGAATCACTTCTTGGTGATTATTGAAGTTGTGTATTACATTTTCTATGCTTTCCAAAAAGTTATGGATCACCCTTTTTGGTGGCCTAAAGGTGATGTTACAACTGTTTGAAATATGGAGCCTAAATCTGTCCAAATCTGAACAACAAGGCCTTCCAAGTGTCCCTTACCCTTGATATGCATTGAATCAACCTGAGATATTTATAAATGTTTTGTTAGCAATTTCGTAAGCTTTCTAGAAATTCTTAGATCATTACATTTGGATGAATATATCTAAAGTTATGATTAAAACATGTAATTGTTGTACTACTATCCAAATATGTTTGTTTTGAATCGATTGCTTTACTTGCCTTGATTGTGATTGAGCATGATTGATAGTGTTATCTCATGATCTATAATAGTTTCTTACATAATTAAAGAGATATAAGTAACTAGTGCAAGTCTCCCTAAGTAGTAAATTAAATTATTGAAGTCTACTAAGTAATTAGCTTCAATCAACATTAATTTAGCAAGTGTCGTAATATGGACAAGAAACACAATTAATGATATATTACCATTTCTAATACTTACGCTGCTAATCTAATATTACTAAATAACCAACCTCATTAGACTAGTATAATAAGTAGTATGATTTGGCTATCACCTCCTATGTGTTTTCTAGGTATGTGCTTGCATTAGGATATTGTGAATAATGGTAGAACACGATTAAGTGATTATTCCCTATTAAACTAAGTCTATCTGTATGACGTTTATAAGTTGTAGTGAATGTACATGTAATTAACTAGTATAATAATAAATGAACTGTAACACTATAAAAACATCAACTAAAAATAATGCATTTAGTTTATTAATGGAAAATATGGTAATGAAATTTTCTTTCAAGTGTTTGATTTTTATTTGCATTTAGAGTAATTTTGTTTTCTCATATTTGATATTTAGATGTTTAGTAGAATTTCTTTTATATTGAAAATCCAATTAATTAATATAGAAATATTGGTCTAAAAATATTTTAGTTATAAATAATTAAAAGTATTATTATTATGATTTTTAAATTATTTAAAAAATATTTATTTATATTTTTAAATAGAAAAGAGAAAAAAACCGAAACCCTAGCCATGTTGGCCATTTTGGCCCACGAGGGCCCAACCGGCCACACGCCCTAGCCCCTCCTCCCTCTCTCTATGGTGTGTGGGCCCGCCCTGGCCCTGGGGCCCCTCTCTCCTCTCCTCCCTCCTCTCCTTCCCTCCCACGCCGCCGTCGCTGGCCCACGCCGCGCCGCGCCCGCGTCACGACCGTGCCTGGCCTCCCTCGGCGCCCGACCCTGCACAAACGCCAGGCCCGTCCGCCTCCCCTGCACTGGAAACCGACACCCGTTTCTCTCCCTCCTCCCTCACGTTCTCTCCCCCATTGAAGGCCGCCATTGATGGCGTTTGAAGCCGCCGGCGCCGTTACTCCCTCCCCGGCTCTCCTTATCCTCCTCCTCTCTCTATAAATAGGACCGGTTGGAGCTTCTCTCTCCCTCCCCGAGCTCGCTCTCATTCCCTCACTCTCTCTCGCGCGCACTCGCCGTTCGCCGGAGCCACGCCTCGCCGGAGCCGTGCCTCGCCTCTCTAGAGCCGTGCCCCGCACCCCGGCCGAGCCCCTCCCCTAATCCCCTGCTCGCCGACCCCCCTACGCGTGAGCACAAGCTCAAGGTAGAAGAACACCAGTTTTGCATTTTAGCTCCTGGTTTTGTAAATAAATTTAATTTCGAGATTTTCAATTTGGAAATTATCGAAAAGAGACTCCAATGTATACGTGTAGTCATAGACAAACCTCGCAACAATATTTTTACAGGTGTATGAATTTATATTTCAAAAATAAATTATGTCAAGTCACTAACTTGGTGATTTTCATACTAGAAACGTTTACGATTAATTTTGTTGTAGCACATGAACAATATTTGTTAGTAGTGGTTTAAGTATAAATTTATTGATATAAAAAAGTAGAACAAATACTAGGCCACGTATTCTCGGTCAGATGAAAATATAGATTTTTACTAGTCATGATAAATATTCATAAGTATAGCACTTAATTACTTAGAATTAGTAAAATACTTATTTATGTCATAATAACCATGATTATGTTATTAAAAGTCCAATTAGTAATTTACATTAATTCTTAGAATATTAATGTTAGGAGATTTATAAATAAACATTTTTAGCTATACGTATAATTTCTATTTAGGAAGAAAAGGGATAAAACTCAAAAGTCTATTATTAGTAATAAAGAAATAAATTAGCAATTATTTTCCATAAAGATTGTTAATACATGTTTATCTATATTATACTAGATGAAACTAATGTCATAGTCACTTACTCATATTTTCACCAATAATAACTCGCATTAGTAGTCATAATGGATTAATAAGTATTTACGCTTTAAGACGTATTTATGAGTATAATTGAGTGATGTATGAATGTGTATATAATGGTGAATGATTACCCCTGTAATGGTGTATGTTTATTTATTTGGCGTACATATTATTTTGTATGTACGATACACAAATCGATGCTAGAAGTTAACTCTGAGGTAGACTTACCAAACTCGTTCGAGGACGACACACAAGACACTTTCGAGCAAGGCAAGTGGATTCTCCCTCTGCATATTCTATTTGTACCCAAGTAATGCATATAATAATGTTTACTATTTGGATATATTGCATAATTTGATGGGACTTGCCTAATTAAGGATTTCCTAGAATTACCAACCCTAATCCTTGAATTACCCTGGGATAAATGCTATGCTTAGCAATTTTTGCTATTGCTCAACCTGATGAATATGATGTCACTCTTTTAATGATACTATGTTCCGGAGATGAAGTTTTATTATGATGTTAACCTGATGGTTAAACAAAAACATTTTGTGTTAAATAGAACATGGAGTGACCACCCAGGATAACAGTGCAACCACGAGTGCTATAATGGCTCTGGCTTTGGTAATTAGCTCTAGAGACTTAGTGCTTTGCAACCCTACCTGAAAGATGGGCAAGAGGGGCGGCAGTGGTTTGGTGGCAGCTCATGTTAACATGGGGTGGTAGTCTTGGCTAAGTTACCTCACCCAGAGGGCCATCAATACTGGTGTGGAAACCTTAGCGGGTGGCTTTGTACTAAGGATATTTTGTGAAAGCCACATAATGGATCCCTAGCCATTCACCTTGGCAGTGTTTACGGGTCCGATCAACCCAGGCTAGATGGGATACATGGCTTGTGGGTAAAGTTGTACCACCTCTGCTGAGTGTAAAACTGATAGGTCAGTCGTACTCATGGTTAAGAGCAACCTGGACCCTCACATGATAATTGAACTTGAAGATGGACAATAAATCGAGATCTGATGATCTACTAATGGTTTGCTTAAGTGATTTCACTTAAGTGCTTTGGATATAATCTATTACCTTTGATTAATAGGGATATTTGGGATACACACTTATTAGTAAGACATGTGTTGCTAATAAAATATTGACCAACTAAAATGCTTACCGCTTATCCATAGCCTACCTTGTTAACTTGCATTAATTTTCCCCCACTTGCTGAGCCCCGACCATAAGTGAGCTCACCCTTGCTAATATTTTGATCAGAGGGTGATGCTTAAGACTTCGCTGATGATGTTGATGAGTTTTTAGTCTAACGATGCGCCAGTCACCTTCCTGTGGAAGAGTGTCCATGTTATTTCTACCGTTCTTTGATTTTGATACTTGTTAAAGATACAATGATTCAGATGATGTGTAGGAAACGGGTGACGCCTAAGAGGGGGGGGGGTGAATTAGGACTTCTAAAACTTTTACTAAACTAGGCCACAATTAAATCCCTAGAGCAAAACCTATGCAAATAATCAAAACTAGAATGTGCAAACTAGGTTTTGTCTAAGTGTTGCTATCTCTACCGCAAAGACTAAGTTTCAATCTATACTAAGTAAGTATGACAACAAGATTGAAACTTAAATGCTTAATATAAATGCGGAATGTAAAGAGCTAAGTAGAGAAGCAAACTCTCGTGGATGACGCCGGCATTTTTACCGAGGTATCCGGAACCACGCAAGGTCCCGACTAATCCTCGTTGGTGCCCCTACGCAAAGGGAAGCCCACGCGAGGGCCAAGCACCACGGTCGAGTAACTCCGTAGAGAGCCGCGGGCCTTCTCCACGCGCAAGTGGTGCTCCGCTTCCGGCTCCTCTCGGACGCTCCCCGCCGTCTCCACTATCGAGCTTCCGGCCGAAACGCCGCGGGCCTCGTTCCCTCCGGTACACGGTGGCGGCCGTGACACAAACGCGGTTGTCACGGTCTCGCAAGACTCTCGCCCCACTCGGTACAATTACAACGACTCACGCAAGAGCCGAGGGGTTGTGTGGTTTTACAAAACTCACTCAACTAACTAGGGTTCACCTAGAGCAAGCGCTAAAGCGGTCTAACTAACCTAAGCACTTCGCAAAGCACCTACGCTAATTACCGAGTGATTCTATTAAGCACTTGGGTGTTTGAGCTCTTGGAAATATGCACTATGTGTCTTGGTATGTTGCTTGGGCTCTCACACTTGAGAATGGCCGGTTGGGGTGGTATTTATAGCCTCCAAGCCCCCAACTAGCCGTTGGACAGAAAGCAGCAGCTTTCTGTCGTCGGGTGCACCGGACAGTCCGGTGCACACCGGACACTGAACAGTAGATGTCCGGTGCACGCCACGTCAGCCGACCGTTGGCGCCTGTAGCAGTCGACCGTTGGATCCGACCGTTGGATTCGACCGTTGCCGTCTGCCCGTTGGCACACCGGACAGTCCGGTGCACACCGGACAGTCCGGTGCTACAGCCAGAGAGCGCCTGTCTGCGGCCTCTCTGCGCAGACTGTCCGGTACCTCACCGGACAGTCCGGTGCACACCGGACACCGATGTCCGGTGCGCCACCAGGCGCTGGCTGACAGCCCTTGTCTTGGATTTCTTCGCTGATTTCTTCGGGCTTCTTTGTTCTTGAGTATTGGACTCCTATGCATCTTTTTATGTCTTCTTTTGAGGTGTTGCATCCTCATTGCCTTGGTCCAATTCTCTTCGCATCCTGTGAACTACAAACACAAACACTAGAAAACTTATTAGTTCACGGATTGTGTTGTTCATCAAACACCAAAACTCAATTAGCCAAAAGGCCCGGGGTCCATTTTCCTTACAATCTCCCCCTTTTTGGTGATTGATGACAACACAATCAAAGCAAGCAAATAATACAAGTATTTGAGTGAAAATATGCAATCTACTTGCTAAGATGCATGATTGCCCCCACAATGTGATATTATGGACTTAAGCCTCCCCCTAACTCCATAAATCACTTACTTCCTATTTTTGGACCAAATAACCAAAACCACTTGAAAAGCCATTTGTAGATATAAAATTTTAAATTGGTGGTGTTTGGTGTTTGATATAGTTTTCATTGCTTTGGTCCCTAAACTTCTCCCCCTTTGGCATCAACCACCGAAAAGGAAGACATTAAAAGCATGTTGGAAGTGAATAAAAGCTTGCCCTCATCAAGAATTGTATCAAGTGATATCACTAGAAGAATATTAAATTAAGCCATGAATGATACCACATTTAGGAATCCTTAAAAGATTACTCCCCCTAAATGAGTATTCTCCTTTAGAAAGAGTTTTTCTCCCCCTTTAGAGATGAAGAAATACTCCCCCTGACAGAGATCCTCTACTTAGGAAAAAGCATGTGAAAATTAGAGGTGCAAGACATAATTTGAAAAGACTAACTTCCCTTATGCATAGGTAACAGAATATGAGTTAACTACTTATGCATTTTTGCAACATGGAAGCATATGATATGAAATATAGTCTAATCAAATATTGGAGAAGACATGTAAATGATACTGAATGTAGTCTCAAAAGATACCAATTGAAAGTCAATGGTGAGCTTGAGAGACATAAGAGTTCTTGGAGATTTTGCAGTGGAAGATTGTTGTCTTTCTCCGGGGACTTCATTTTCCTTACAATGAGACTATCACATGAAATAGACTTGAAAAGGTGTTAGTCTCAAAGTGTTAGATTATAGAGTAACCTCCCCCTAAAGGTGTGCATACAAGTTTTGAATACTTGTAGGAGACATGCACTTTGATTTGATATCAAGAGGGGCAAATTATCCATAATCCAAACTTTAGCACATATAAGTTAAATGATACACTTTGTAGAAAACAAAATTTTCAATTGATGCATCATTTACTATGGAGTGATATAGAAGCTATGTGCCGTGCTTAAATAAACATTTTAAGCCATGTAGGTTTGCTTTAAGTATATGAATTAAAAACAAGCAATCCTACCATATGATTTACCTAGTATGCATGATTTTTAAGCAAAAGTACATAACATATGTAATACTAGGCAAGAAAGGTAAACTAGATACAAGGTAAATAGATACGCATATCTAAAAATGAAGAATACAATAAAACTAGTTACCTTAGTCATGGGTGGGAAATTTGGGTCCAAAATTTTCACTAACCCACTTGGCAATAAACTTGATCCAATATGATGTATCCCATGATATACATCCCAATTTAGCCAAGTCTCCAAATTTCCCGAATACCTTCGGTCCACTCACTTCCCTTTCGGGATCCAAACCTTCTTGGTGCTTTTCATGGTTGAGATTATCTCCTTTGGCACCCAGATGCGTTTGGCCCCTTTTCCTTTGTTGGCTTGCTTGTTGGCCTTGATTGCTATCACCTTTCCATTCTTTTTCTTCTTGATCAAATATGGTGTAGCATCCTTTTTGTTCACCTTATTGATGTAGGTGTTGGAGATTTTGCTTGATGGCTTTTGCTTGAGCTTTTGCCTTTGTTTATCCCCGGTCATCGCCTTGCATTGGAAAGACTTGTGGCCTTCCTTGTGGCATAGCCTACAAATCACAGTTTCTCCCTCTACAGGCTTATTCACTCCCGCAGTGGTGTTATCCTGTGGAGGTCGGATTTGTTTGGCTTTGCCTTTCTTGTCATACAAAGCCTTGCTAAGGCGAGCCACTTCTTGCTTTAATTGTTCATTTTCCTTTGCAACCTCATCCGAACATGTCTCTACAACAATATTCTCAACAACGACTTGGTTGCAGGGGTTAGAATCATCAATTAAATCAAAGCAGGAAGTAGAAGCATCTTTCATAATTATTTCAGGTATTTCAACTAAAGATGCTGCTGGGGTGCTACCAATGTTTTCTAGCTTAGTAGTTAGCTCATTATTGTGTATGCTAAGAATTTCCATTTTCTCTAGCAAATTTTCAATAGCTTCTTGGGAGCTAGCTAACTTAGCCTTAAGTTTTTCATTCTTTTTACTAAGGCTATCATCGGTAGCAGTGGATGGAGCACTAGATTCTAATAGCTCAATTTTAGTTGATAGCTCACTATTTAAGTTTGCAAAAGTTTCAAATTTTTCTAGCAAACCTTTGTAATCATTTTGAGAGCTAACCAACTTATGTTTCAAAGTTTTAAGTTGAGCTTTTTGCTTAGTGCAAACATCCTGGAAAAATTTTACGGCTTCCGCAAGCTCTTCTAGAGAGGCCTTTCCCTCACCTTCATCATCACTACTACTTTCATCACTAGAGGATGGAATGCTTTTGTTACCTCTTGCCATAAGGCATTTGTGTGATGACCGTGATGATCGTGATGAGGACCGGTGGCTGCGCGTCCTTGGAGGTTCATCTTCACTTGAAGAATCATCCCAAGTTCTAACACTTGTGAGCGCCTTGCCTTTGCTCCTCTCCTTTTTGGGTTTGGCCATATTTGGACAGTTGTCCCTGAAGTGGCCCTTCTCCCCACATGCGAAGCATCCTCTCTTCCTTTGCTTTTTCCTGTCAATGTTAAAGAGAAGATCCTCGACCTGCAGGGGCACACCCATTAGATTAATCTTGCGGATCATCCTCATTACCTTTCCGACGCGTCGGATTGTTTCTTCGTCCTCGGAGGATGATGTGCATGGTTGATTATCTTCATCATCATCACTTTCTTCTTCTTCTTCCTCTTCTTCGCTTGAGGAACTTGGAGTGGAAGCCTTCTTTTTGCCCTTCCTTTCATCACATGCAAAAGCATATGGTCTTGAGGAAGTTGGCTCCTCTCCCCGACTCATTTTTCGCGACATCTCAAAGGCCGCGATTTTCCCAATAACAATGGTCGGGGTCATGTTGCTCAAATCCTCCATGTTGTGAAGGATGGTGATGATGCTCCCATATCTTTGTTGTGGTAGCAGGGAGATAATCTTCCTCACAATGTCCGCATCACCTAGCTTATTAATGCCAATAGAATTGAGCTCATTGATAATTAGATTCAACCGAGAATACATGTCTCTAACAAGCTCATCATCTTTCATGGCAAAAGAATTATACTCATTTAAGACTAGGCAATGTTTTTGCTCACGGACATTGGATGTGCCGTCATGGAGCTCATGCAATTTTAGCCAAATCTCATTAGCAGTTTTCAAGGTAAATACTTGATTAAAAATATCCATGCTAAGAGATTCATACAAGCAATTTTTGGCTCTAGCATTTAAATGAATTTCTTTTTCCTCACTCGTGGTGGGTTTCTCGGGATTCTTGAGGGGTTTCATCCCGTCACGAGTGACTCTCCAAACACCTAGATCAACGGCCTCTAGGTAACAAGCCATTCTAGCACTATAATATGGGAAGTTAGTGCCGTCAAAGTGTGGTGGCCTATGGGTATCCATCCCTTCCTCTAAAAAGCGTCGGCTCTTTTAGCGGTGAAGCTAAAGCGTTTCAAATGAGCCAAACCGGGCTCTGATACCAATTGTAGGAAACGGGTGACGCCTAAGAGGGGGGGGGGTGAATTAGGACTTCTAAAACTTTTACTAAACTAGGCCACAATTAAATCCCTAGAGCAAAACCTATGCAAATAATCAAAACTAGAATGTGCAAACTAGGTTTTGTCTAAGTGTTGCTATCTCTACCGCAAAGACTAAGTTTCAATCTATACTAAGTAAGTATGACAACAAGATTGAAACTTAAATGCTTAATATAAATGCGGAATGTAAAGAGCTAAGTAGAGAAGCAAACTCTCGTGGATGACGCCGGCATTTTTACCGAGGTATCCGGAACCACGCAAGGTCCCGACTAATCCTCGTTGGTGCCCCTACGCAAAGGGAAGCCCACGCGAGGGCCAAGCACCACGGTCGAGTAACTCCGTAGAGAGCCGCGGGCCTTCTCCACGCGCAAGTGGTGCTCCGCTTCCGGCTCCTCTCGGACGCTCCCCGCCGTCTCCACTATCGAGCTTCCGGCCGAAACGCCGCGGGCCTCGTTCCCTCCGGTACACGGTGGCGGCCGTGACACAAACGCGGTTGTCACGGTCTCGCAAGACTCTCGCCCCACTCGGTACAATTACAACGACTCACGCAAGAGCCGAGGGGTTGTGTGGTTTTACAAAACTCACTCAACTAACTAGGGTTCACCTAGAGCAAGCGCTAAAGCGGTCTAACTAACCTAAGCACTTCGCAAAGCACCTACGCTAATTACCGAGT
This sequence comes from Zea luxurians, assembly GCA_029449295.1. Classification (NCBI taxonomy): domain Eukaryota; kingdom Viridiplantae; phylum Streptophyta; class Magnoliopsida; order Poales; family Poaceae; genus Zea; species Zea luxurians. Next base: position 102,828,821 of record JAOPSE010000001.1, on the reverse strand, counting down.
GATTCTATTAAGCACTTGGGTGTTTGAGCTCTTGGAAATATGCACTATGTGTCTTGGTATGTTGCTTGGGCTCTCACACTTGAGAATGGCCGGTTGGGGTGGTATTTATAGCCTCCAAGCCCCCAACTAGCCGTTGGACAGAAAGCAGCAGCTTTCTGTCGTCGGGTGCACCGGACAGTCCGGTGCACACCGGACACTGAACAGTAGATGTCCGGTGCACGCCACGTCAGCCGACCGTTGGCGCCTGTAGCAGTCGACCGTTGGATCTGACCGTTGGATTCGACCGTTGGATCCGACCGTTGGATTCGACCGTTGCCGTCTGCCCGTTGGCACACCGGACAGTCCGGTGCACACCGGACAGTCCGGTGCTACAGCCAGAGAGCGCCTGTCTGCGGCCTCTCTGCGCAGACTGTCCGGTACCTCACCGGACAGTCCGGTGCACACCGGACACCGATGTCCGGTGCGCCACCAGGCGCTGGCTGACAGCCCTTGTCTTGGATTTCTTCGCTGATTTCTTCGGGCTTCTTTGTTCTTGAGTATTGGACTCCTATGCATCTTTTTATGTCTTCTTTTGAGGTGTTGCATCCTCATTGCCTTGGTCCAATTCTCTTCGCATCCTGTGAACTACAAACACAAACACTAGAAAACTTATTAGTTCACGGATTGTGTTGTTCATCAAACACCAAAACTCAATTAGCCAAAAGGCCCGGGGTCCATTTTCCTTACATGATGTAATAAAGTCACTCTACTCTCTTTACGCCTTTATTTCATTGTCTTTTGATATATTACACTTGTGACGTCAACATATGTGTGGAAAGTGGATCCTGGCCCACATATGCTATGCATTCGATTTTGCCCCCAGAACCAGATGTGACAGAAGTGGTATCAAATCTATGCTGACTCTAGGTCATTAGACTAGTTAGAAATGGAAAGCCTAGTCTATTGAAAACATGCTAATTTTGTTACAAAATTATTTCATTGACCTTACCTTTTTAAGCATCAACTAAGTTAACATTTTCTCTTATAGATGGTTCGTACTATCCATACCACTCGGATCAACACCAACTACATCCCTCCACCATGACAAGTTCCTGTCTACCCAACGGTAGTCGAGGAAATCCCTATGGATATCCCTCGCATTCGGGTGGAGAACGAAGTCATTCTGGTGGACAACTCAGAGGAGTTTCTACCTACGCCCACCCTGTTGGCAGAATCACTAGCCTTCGCAGCTGGATCGTCCGCTTCAACGCCGCCTACACCAGCAGTCCAAGCCCCTGCTCCCAGAGGCGACGACCCAGACCACTCTAGTGACAATGATGAAGACGAAGAAGAAGATGATGATGAGGAAATCCTCAACGAGGAAGCCAAGAAAGAACAGCAGGACCACTACGTGGGGTTATGGCCTGTCACTGAACATTACACCTCAATGTTCGAGATAGGGCACTTCCCTAACCTGCTGCAGGATGTTCTGCACATGTTGGGAACCTACATCTGGCCCCTGTACGAGACCAGGCGAGTGTATGAGCCTCCTTGGGCTTGCTACTACATCACTCGCATTCATGTCAGGGTAATGGATGCAGGTGATAGAGGGTTCAGGACTCTGTCAGTGCATGAGTCTCTAACACCGCTATCCACCTACACTGCTTCGGTCAGCGATGCTGCTAGGCGAACTCTATGGTCTCTCAGCCACACCTACCGGCAGCAGCTGTACAATACAAAGTATAAGCATCTTCCTCTATGAATTCGTGGAGAGAACCAGACCAGCATTGTTCTAGGTGGAGCTAATGAAGATCACCTCAACACCCTAGCTGGTGTGGTGGCAGGTCTTAATACCGACCTGGATAGTGCTACCCTGGACCTCTCTAGGGTACACTTGGAGCTGGAGGATGTACATGCAAGGATCGCAGCCCTGGAAGCTCAACTTGATGGAAGGAATCCCCCTGAAGTTCAAGTCCCTGCCATGGCATTATCCCCTCCCCGCAAGAGGATCCGCTATGGAGAACCAGGATGCATCACGAGACTGCTTTAGATTTTTCATTTATATTGTAATAAGTTAGTTTTCACATTAGACGAAAAACATCTTTATATTATTACACTATTAATAATAACAACCATGTGATGGTGTTGTTTGAAATGTTTGATTTGGATTTTTGCTTGAGTGTAATGGTCTTATGGAATGATGGCCATAAGAGCATAAAAAATAACATTAAACTTAACATTAATAATAAGCTATTCCCCTTAGAATCTTTTCAACTCCTCACTTACCCCAGGAGTGCACTTTCTAACCAAACAAATGGTGAACACTCGATCACGTCCCAATAATCACCAGAACTAGCGTGGTCAGTAGTTGCCACCACCACCACCCAATCCCACGATGGGTCAGTTCATCACAACGCAGATGCAACTTCTGCAAGGACTTACAGCTTCGGTACAGCAGATTCAACAGAATCAACAAAACCAGCAGTACCAACGACAGCAGCAGCATGCACCCCAAGCTAGAGACAAGCATCGGGACTTCATGAGTCATCACCCGCCTGCTTTCTCTCATGTAGTAGACCCTTTGGATGTCGATGAGTGGCTTAAGGTCATTGGAAAGAAGTTAGACATCACCTAGTGCAATGACCGAGAGAAGGTCTTGTATGCTTCGGGAAGACACGAAGGAGCTGCGTCCGATTGGTGGGATGCCTTCACTGCAGCACACGCCAATGCTGATGCCATAACCTGGCAGGAGTTCCAAGTGAACTTCCATGCTCATCATATTCCCTCGGGAATTATGAAGCTTAAGAAGAAGGAGTTCCTTTCCCTCACTCAAGGGAACATGACCATTAGTGAGTACCGTGATCGCTTCACCCAGCTTTCACGTTACGCCCCAGAGGAAGTGGACACTGACGAGAAGCGCCAAGAACGTTTCTTGGAAGGCTTGATTGGACCCTTGAAGTACCAACTACAGAGCCATAGTTTCCCCAATTTCTAGACTTTGCTTAACAAGGCAATTGGCCTTGAGAGCAAAAGGAAAGAGCTGTCCGATCACAAGAGGAAGTACCAAGGGCAGACTAGCAGGAATACCCGACAAAACAATTCCCAAGGTTCTCAGGTTCGCTCCAGAAACCAGAGTGGGAACAACAACTACCAAGCATAACGCTCTGGACAACAAAGTTAGAGGAACAATCAATATCGGAACCAGCAGAGAAGCAACACCCAGACCGGTCAAAGGTCTAGTGTCCAACAACAGAATCGTCAAGGAAGCACCATGAACACACCGGCCAAGAACAATAGTGCAACTACCCTAGTTCAACCCAATGACTGTTTCAAGTGTGGCAAACTTGGCCACTATGCCAACAACTGCCCTAGGTGTAACCCACAGACATCCCAGAAGAACAACAACCAGAGGACTGACCAGAACACACCTGCTTGTAGATCTGCACAGAACAAGGCTTCGCAGAACCAGAGTAGAGGAAGAGTCAATCATGTGATAGCGGAATCAGTTCCTGAGGATGCTGACATGGTGTATGGTATGTTTCTTATTAACTCCATACCTGCATTAGTTTTATTTGATTCTGGAGCATCTCATTCCTTCGTAACAAAGTCATTCGTGGAAAAACATAATATACCAAACTATCCCTTAAAGAAGAAACTATTAATTCGATCACTAGAAGGTGAACTTAGAGCCACTCACTCATGCCCTCAGACTAAGATTGAAATTAGAGGCCTAAGCTTTCTAGTAGAGCTGATAATTTTGGAATCAAGTGGAATCGATGTGATACTCGGAATAGACTACTTGACCAAGTATGATGGAGTAATATCCTATGCTAAGAGGATGGTCACATTAACCAGTCCACAAGGAGAAAGAATTGAAGTCAATGTTAGTATGCCAGCAACAGCAGAGACAATGGTAAATCAGCTGGAAGTTAAATCTTTGGAGCACATCAGGATAGTGTGTGAATACCCAGACGTATTTCAGGAACCGCACCAATTTTGAAAAGAGCTTACCGAATGGATGTCAAAGATTTAATTGAACTGAAGAAACAAATAGAAGAATTACTAGAAAAAGGTTTTATTCGCCCAAGTTCATCATCATGGGGAGCCCCAGTTCTATTCGTGAACAAGAAAGATGGTTCAAGAAGAATGTGTGTGGACTATAGAAGCTTGAACGAAGTAATGATTAAGAATAAGTACCTGTTACCTTGGATTGAAGATCTGTTTGATCAGTTGAGAGGAGCTACAGTATTTTCAAAGATAGATCTAAGATCAGGCTGTCATCACTTGAAGATACGGACTGAAGATATACCTAAAACAGCTTTCACTACAAGATATGGACTATATGAGTTTTTGGTCATGTTTTTCGGACTGACTAATGCACCAGCTTACTTTATGAACTTGATGAATAAATTATTCATGGAATACCTAAACCAGTTTCTGGTGGTATTCATCGACGACATACTGGTATACTCTCAAAATGAAGAAGCACATGAGGACATCTAAATTAGTTCTACAGAAGCTTCGCGATAATCAGTTGTATGCGAAATTTTCGAAGTGTGATTTTTGGCTGAAGGAAGTTGCTTTCCTAGGTCATATTATCACCAATGGAGGAATCAAAGTAGACCCCAGTAAAATAAGTGAAATACTAAATTGGAAACAATCCACCGATGTGTCCAAGATCAGGAGTTTTCTTGGATTAGCAGGATACTACAGAAGATTTATCGAAGGCTTCTCCAAAATAGTGAAACCCCTTACTTCACTGTTGGAGAAAGGTAAAGAGTTTAAGTGGGATGAAGCATGTGAGAAATGTTTCGAGGAATTAAAAGAAAGGCTAACCACTACACCAGTGTTAATTATGCCTGATATTCATAAAGGATTTGATGTGTATTGCGATGCATCACATCTAGGACTTGGATGTGTGTTAATGCAAGAAGGAAAAGTGATTGCCTATGCTTTAAGGCAGTTATAGAAGAATGAAAAGAATTATCCTACACATGATTTGGAATTAGCTGCCGTAGTGCATGCTTTGAAGATTTGGAGGCACTACATGATTGGAAACAAGTGTAAAATCTTCATGGATCACAAAAGTTTGAAATACTTCTTCACGCAGAAAGAACTCAACCTAAGGCAAAGAAGATGGCTTGAGTTAATCAAAGACTATGATTTGGAAATACAATATCACCCAGGAAAAGCAAATGTAGTGGCAGATGCTTTGAGCCGTAAAAGTCAAGTGAACAACATCACTACTCATTTGATGTCACAAGAATTATGCTAGGAGATGGAACAACTCAAACTTGGAATGCTTAATAATATGGAAGCAACAATTATTGAAGCTGAATCTACTTTAGAAGAAGAGATTTGTAAAGGACAGGAGACTGATTAGAAAATCAAGGAAATTAAGACACAAATTAGTTTGGGTAAAGCCCTATATTTCACAGAAGATGATCAAGGCATAATATGGTTTAAAAAGAAATCTGTGTACCAGAAATCGAGCACCTACGCCAACTTATCTTAAGAGAAGCCCATGATTCAGCTTATTCTATTCACCCTGGAAGTACTAAGATGTACCAGGATCTAAAGGAAAAGTATTGGTGGTACGGTTTGAAAAGAGATGTGGCTACTCATGTTGCACTATGTGCCATGTGTCAACGAGTTAAAGCCGAACATCAAAGACCCATAGGATTGCTACAACCTCTCAAAGTACCGGAATGGAAATGGGAAGAAATCAGTATGGATTTCATAGTTGGACTACCCCGTACTCGGGATGGCTACGATTCAATATGGGTTATAGTGGACAGGTTGACTAAAGTGGCACACTTTTTACCGGTGAAGACAACTTACTCAGGAGCCCAGTTAGCAGAGTTATACATGTCAAGAATTGTTTGTCTGCATGGAGTACCAAAGAAGATCGTATCGGATCGAGGAACCCAATTTACCTCGCGCTTTTGGAAAAGACTACATGAGTCCATGGATACAAAGCTAAACTTTAGTTCAACTTATTATCTGCAAACGGATGGGCAAATGGAAAGAACAAACCAAGTGTTGGAAGATATGCTAAGAGCTTGCGCTCTAAAGCATGGTAGAAGCTAGGATAAAAGTTTGCCTTATGCAGATTTCTCATACAACAATAGTTACCAGGCAAGTCTAAAAATGGCAACATTTGAAGCACTTTATGGACGAAAGTGTCGAACACCGCTTTATTGGAATCAGACCGGAGAAAGTCAAGTATTTGGTCCAGAAATTCTCCAAGAAGCAGAAAAGCAAGTACAAACTATCAGAGAGAATTTGAAAATAGCACAGTCGAGAAAGAAAAGCTATGCTAACAATAGACGAAGAGAGTTGATATTTGAAGTAGGAGACTTCGTATACCTTAAAGTTTCACCGATGAGAGGCATGAAAAGATTTAAGATTAAGGGTAAACTATCTCCTCGCTACATTGGCCCGTTCAAGATTTGGAAAGAAAAGGTGAAGTAGCTTATCAGTTAGAGCTACCTGATAGTTTGTTGGATGTGCATGACGTATTTCATGTGTCACAACTTAAGAAATGCTTAAGAGTATCGGAAGAACAATTACCTATGGAAGAACTCAATGTTAAGGAGGATTTGACTTATTCGGAGTACCCTATCAGGATTTTGGAAACATCTCGTAGAATTACACAGAGTAAAGTTATCAACATGTGTAAAGTTCAGTGAAGTCACCATTCAGAAGATGACGCCACTTGGGAAAGAGAAGATGAACTCAGAGCGGAATTCCCCCAGTTATTCTCAGAAGTTCCTTTATCTCGAGGACGAGATTCTTTTAAGGGGGTAGGTTTGTAACACTATAATAACCATCAACTAAAAATAATGCAATTTGTTTATTAATGGAAAATATGTTAATGAATTTTTCTTTCAAGTGTTTGATTTTTATTTGCATTTAGAGTAATTTTGTTTGCTCATATTTGATTTTTGGATGTTTAGTAGAATTTCTTTTATATTGAAAATCTAATTAATTAATATAGAAATATTGGTCTAAAAATAAATATTTTAGTTATAAATAATTAAAGTATAATTATTATGATTTTTGAATTATTTAAAAATATATTTATTTATATTTTTAAATAGAAAAGAGAAAAAACCGAAACCCTAGCCGTGTTGGCCATTTCGGCCCTACAGGGCCCAACCGGCTGCGTGCCCTAGCCCCTCCTCCCTCTCTCTATGGCGTGTGGGCTTGCCGTGGCCTCGCGGCCCCTCTATTTTTCCTCCCTTCTCTCCTTCCCTCCTGCGCGCCGCCGCTGGCACGCGCCACGCAGCGACTGCGCCTGGCCGCCCTCGGCGCCCGACCCTGCATTAACGCCGCGCCCGTCCGCCTCCCCTGCAGCGGAAACCGACGCCCGTTTCTCTCCTTCCTCCCCTGTAACACTATAAAAACCATCAACTAAAATAATGCATTTAGTTTATTAATATGGTAATAAATTTTCTTTCTAATGTTTGATTTTTATTTGCATCTAGAATAATTTTTGGTTTTGTTCATGTTTGATTTGGGATGTTTAGTAGAATTTCCTTCTTAATGAAAATCCAATTAAATTGTAACACCCTTGGTATTACTATCACTAAAACTTGAGCATAACATCATAGCAATGGCATATCATGTGTTTGTTACACCTAGAGTGCATTCACTAGGTAAAAATTTCAAATCAGTTGTACTGATGTGACTTGATGTGTGGTTAACCCTAGGATAAAGTGCTTAACCTCAGATTAGGGCTTATAGATATAAGTGAAACCCAAATATGTGAAAACCTCAAAAGACATGAGACATGATCCTAAGATATCATCTTGGAAGGACTTTAGCGACACCAAAACCCTTAAGTGCTAAAAACCCTGAAAAGACCCCTTAAAAACCCTAAACTAGAACCCTAGGGGGCTAAGTGTAAAATTGGTGCACTTTTGGACCAAAGTGCAAATACCAAAGTATTATAACACCACAAATCATGTGTTTCTCACATTTGAGGATTTGCAAGTCAAAATGTGGGATTTGGGCTTATTTGCAAAAAGCACCACTTAAGCCATATAAGCCTAAGTCTGAAATTCAGTGAGCTTGCGGCATATTTGGAGCCTTGTATCTCTTAATCCATAAGAAATTTGCCTAGGGTCAATACATCAAATTTGTAGAGTTACTAAAGGAGTATAACTTTGTTTAAGACATCAAGCATAAGTGTTGTACAAAAGTTGGATTTAAATGGACTCAAAGTCTGGCTGTCAGTCAGCACAGAGTCTAAACTTTTACCGACAGTGACATGGGGTGAACTTTGGGAGCTCTTTTGAAGATAATCCAGTGAGTGTTTGAGCATGGTTACTATAGCAAGATTGTAACTGGATTATAGGGCTACAACTTTGATACAGAGAGGTGGTCCAGTCACTACATGAAATTTGAAGCAAATCAACCTGCAAATTGCTGTGTCAGAACAACTGAAACAGCCCTGATAGTACAGTGTCTGCAGAAATATCTTAGGTTCAGCCCCCTTGCCGCCGGTAATCTTGCGCTCGGATTTGCGCCGGATGCCGTGATTCGTGCCTGGCACGTAGTAGATATCCACGAGGAGGTAAAAAGATCTCGCGGAGGCACGGATTTGGTCGTGGCAGAAACTTATCACCGTGATTGTAGCCGTGCGACGTGGCCGGACCGCCGGTGTCGCCGTGGAAACTCCGGTGACCTCGGTTATGCCACGCCGTGGCTCGTTACTATGCGGTAGTAACCGTGGCACATTTAGGATTAAAATCTTTGAGCCGTTGCACCGGTGAACGCCACGACTAAGCCACCAGCGTTCTCCCCTCTCTCCGGCCGCCAGCGCGCCATCTCAAATTCATGGGCCACCACCCTCGGGTCCTATAAATTGAGCGTGCCATCAGTTCCGCTAGGTAGTCACGCACCCAATACACCAACCCGTGCCTCAGATAGTCCACCAGAGCGCCCCAATTTGAGATTTCTCCCAAATCGGTCAAGAACACCGCGTTTGTGAGCCCGCTGCGGTCAGCCCTTCACAGGTCTGATCACGTAGTCCTTGCTCTTGTTTTAGCATACCTATGTTCTTGTTATGCTTCTCGACCCGGCCAATTGAGCTAGAACACGTAGGATCACCGGGAACGCTTCTGGTTGTCCGTTGATCGTGCTATCACCGTGGGCAGAGAGATTAGGGGTTATAACCTTGAAATTGATTGACGGGTAATGGTTATTAGGGGTGGAATTAGGTTTCAACCGTTCTAGAGCACAAGTAGTTGAGTTATCCAGCCAGTACGGGCTCACTGGAGCTGCTGCTCTGCCGTCCTCGGTCGGGGACTTCAGTTCGTGAAGAATTAGAAAGTGAAGGGCCTCTGCGTAAAGAGTCAGTGACACATAGGAACAGCACGCGGGACTATTAATGGGTTTTTCAAACAACTAGGGACCCCTGTGCAAAGTAGACACTACGAGCGCGCGCGGGTGCGCTTTTGCCTGTCTTGGGCTGACTCGGGCTAAATTGAGCCCATCACTGTTGATGCTTTTCCTTTTTGTTTTTCTACTAGACTTAGGAAATCCATAGAAAATTGTAGAAAAATGATAAAAATATGAAACTAATTTTGTTGGAATCCTAGATTTCTCTAGTATTTAATAAAAATAGTTCTAGGATTTTTAGTCCAAACAAGGAATTAATTAGTATTTAAAAGAGCTTAAACCTATACCTCTGGAATTTTAGGAATTATTTAATAGCCCCAAAAATCATAAAACTTTTTGGGTGAACTTATTTTGGTACTTAGAACCCATGGGTAAAATTTGATATGCTTTGGACATTATTTGTGTCTCAAACCCAAAACCCTAGTTCCTTAGGGTAAAAATGTCTAACCCTACTAAGGCACTGACCTAGAAAAACCCTAGTTACCGTAGTGCACCGTAGAGGAAAGTTGTATTCAAGATACAACTTGATACATCTTTTCTATTATTGCATTTTCATAAGCATTACATAAGCATTTATGGTTATATATAGAGAACCAGGAAGAAGTGACTGTTGAAGAGGAACAGACTACTCCATCAGCAGAAAATCCACCTACCGGGAACTGTTTCTATTTTGATATTTGTGGAACAGAGCCCAACCCTCCTAAAACACAAGGACCATCTCGATGTAGGCTTGCTGATCGAGGACCTTTTAACTGGTCACATGCCTCATCATGGGTACGCTTTGCCTCGGGCAGACTAATACCAGAAAGGCCAACACGCAATGGGAGTGGAGAGATGGCGAGAGTAGCGTGTACCCTTCATGGCAAGAGGCTAGACGGTGGTGTATCTGTGCTCTCGGTTGGCGTGAACCTGGTCTGGGCTTAAGAACCCCAGTGGCAAGTTGACATATGCAAGGGTTAAGTGCTACATATGTCGTGTGATTGGAGATCCCCAGCTGGGTATTAATTGATTCGGATCGCCGCTACTTCTCGGACATGAAGACTTGGTCACTGCCCTACACGTAGCATTCTAGTGAACAAAAAGGGGTTGATAAAAGGATGGCTAGCATAGGCCAAGTGCTTGAACTAGGGTAGAAAGAACTCTAGTGACAGGTAATGACTTAACTCAGGGTAAGACTTGCGAAAGTACACTTCGTACTCAGGGTTTTCGAACCCATGTTGTTGTAGGTGATGAAACAGCAGATTTTTGCTGTTTTTGCACTAAGGTGGTGCCCAAGGATGAACCTCAACAGTAACGTGGTTGCGGAAGGACGTGGTCCTTCCTTTTGAAAAACAATATACTTTTATGCGGGAGGGGTTTTTGCCTCCCAAGTTTGTAGTAATAATACTTATGCACTCTTATACCCTGGGTTGTAATAACTCTAATACTCTTTCTATATTTTAATGAATGTAAATTAAGTTATTGTAATCCGCTTCCGCTTATTCGTTCCTCCGATGTGTTGTAATATCTGCATGACGGGTGAAACGCTCTTGGGAAAGGAAAAGGATATAGATACCGAACTTGTCGAGTGAATATGTGCATCTACAGAGTTGCCCAAGGTCCATTGGACAAGGACAACTGTAGGAGGGCCTAATGACTTGGGAGGTTCCGTCACAGCTGGTATCGGAGCGAAGCCCATCTCTTCAGATATTATGAAGCATTTCAAAAAGAATTTTCAATACTTATCCAAAAAAATTTCTTTCATTCTTACCTTGCCACTTTCTAGAAGTACTCATCTTGTAATACCCGGTAATAGAGTGCAATATATAGGAGGTTGGGAATCAACGAAGGTTGATTCCGTAATTATGCATGCATCATGTTTAAAAACTATACTAATAAATTTTCCCCCTTATGGAGATATGCCACGTACGAGGAAAACCGCGTGCAAGTCCACTGGACCTATTGGCGTGCCTCATCATCAGTTGGCTCCAAGACATGAAGGGAGCAGCAGCGGCAGCAACGATCTAATCGGAGACTTAGAAGCCCAAGTGGAACAACTTTGGACGGAGTTATATCACCAAAATAGGGTGTGGGCAGAAGATGGTCAGCGTATAAATGAGTTGGTAGCTGACGTCAGACGCCTGCAAGACGAGCTTGCTGAATGAGATCTAGTGGTCGATTGGGCCATCAACTCACATTCGGTTGCTTGGGATCGGGAAGCCAAGGCTCGTGCTCGTGTGACCGAGCTTAGTGCGGCCCTTGACAACTTGCAGGTATACTGCAATACTCTACATGAGGAAGTGCATGTACTGTATTCGCGACTGCACTCGGACGTACCTGCCGACCCTGTTCCAATGGGAGTCGGTCCATCAAGGACAGCAGGTGAAGGAACTGATGAGGAGCTAGACCTTTTTAGGCCTCCTCCTTCCATGAACCTGGCTGACGATCGGACTCCCACAGTTGGAAATGAAGAAACCAAGGACGATGAAGACTAGACTAGTATAGTTAAGAAAATATACCTATGTAAATTAAGTAATGAAGTCATGTTGTACACTTGAGTCTGTATCATTACATCTTGGTAATGTAAAATGATGGTGTGTATCGGCATGTTATATTTTTCCCAAATGTTTCTTTGCCTCAAATGCCATCAAGGACTCGTGCGCAGGACGGTGTGGGTACTTCCCATGGTCGGGAAGATACTCCTAATCCACCACATGTACCACCAACACTGGCCGAGGCTATTGCTGCCTTGGTTAATGTGACTGCCGATAATACCCGCTTCCTACGTGAAATGGCGGGTAACCAATTCCAGCAGCAAGGCGGAAAGGCTCCTCCCCAGGGACCACGTGAAACCTCATACCTGGACTTCTCTGAAACGCGTCCCCCACTCTTTGTTAAAGCTGAAGATCCTCTTGAAGCTGATGAGTGGATCAGGGAAATGGGGCAGAAGTTTGGATTAATCCGCTGCACCGAAACACAGAAGCCGTTGTTCACCGCCCAATAACTAAGAGGTCCTGCCAGTACCTGGTGGGGAAATTTTGTGGCAATTCAACAAGCCGGACATCAGGTCACTTGGGATGAATTTAAATTGGCATTCTAAGAGCACTATATTCTAAAAGGAGTGCTTCACATGAAACAAGAGGAATTCATTCGACTAAAACAAGGAGGGGATACTGTGATGTAGTATCTCAATAAGTTTAATCATTTATCCCAATATGCGATTGATCAAGTAAACACTGACCTGAAAAAGAAGAATTGCTTCATGAGAGGACTCAATGACCGGCTCCAAAGGAAAATGGCCACCTGCCTAGATCTTACATACATCAGGGCTATCAGCACAACGCTGGCAGTAGAAGCCAAGAATACATGCCAAGGAAAATCCAAGGGATTTGGAGGTGACAGGTCCAATCAGGGACTTGAGAAGCGAACAAGGTTAGTAATCTGACCTTTCAATCAGAATCGTTTTTCGCCTCGTCCACCCTCCTATCCATTTAGACAGCCTGTTTTCATTCGTCCTACCACTGCCCCCACTTCTACAAATCAACCGAGTGCCCCTGGTGCTCGTTTCCCCGCCCTCCCTAGTTCCTCAACTGGCTGCTTCAACTGTGGGAAGTCTGGTCATTTTATCAAAGACTGCCCATATCCGAGGCAGAATAAGTCCAACAATCAGCAGAACTCTGGGAGCTCAAATCAAGGCAAAGGGAATGTGGCAAATAATTCCGTGGGCAAAAATGTGAAGAAGACTGGGCGAATTTATTACACGCAAGTGGCTACTACACCGGATGGAGAGCCGGTAATGATGGGTACATTCCTTGTGGCTAATCACCCATCAATCATTCTCTTTGATTCTGGTGCTTTGCATACAGTCATAAGCAAGAAATTTGTGGAAAAATATTGCATTCATTGCACTGAATCAAGGGAAGGGTTTATCATCCATTCGCTCGAGGGACAAATATTTACTAAGGAAGTAGCCTTCCATGTGCCAGTAACATTGGTTGAACGGGATTTTCCCACCAACATGATTGTCTTAAAAGGCCAAGATATAGATGTGATACTAGGCATGAATTGGTTGGCCCAGCATAAAGCTATCCTCAATACGGACTTAAGGACTATCAAGTTGAGCCATGGCCATGAAGAAGTTCTCCTGTCCATCCCTGTTGTTGTCCCCACCAAACCATTTGGACGGGTCTATGAAGCTATTATACCAGAAATCCAGGATATTCCGGTAGTATGTGAATTTCTAGATGTATTTCCTAAAGATCTGCCTAGATTACCTCTAGAAAGGGATGTAGAGTTTGTGATTGAACTGAAGCCCGATACAGATCCTATTTCTAGAAGATCGTACCGAATGCCCCCAAATGAATTGGCGGAGCTCAAGATTCAATTACAAGACTTGCTTGAGAAGGGATTCATTCAACCTAGTTCATCACCTTGGGGATGTCCCGCAATATTTGTCAAGAAGAAGGATCAAACACTTCGAATGTGCGTGGACTATAGACCCCTTAATGAGGTCACTATCAAGAATAAGTACCCTCTTCCTTGGATCGATATCCTGTTCGATCAACTTACCGGAGCTTGGGTATTTTCCAAGATTTACCTCATGTCGGGCTATAATCAGATCCGTATTCGACCCGAGGATATACCCAAGACCATATTTACTACGCGGTATGGATTATTCGAATATCTGGTTATGTCCTTCGGCTTGACAAATGCTCCTGCCCACTTCACATATCTAATGAACTCAGTGTTTGTGCCCGAGCTAGATAAATTTGTGGTGGTCTTCATTGATGATATCTTGATCTATTCCAAGACTGAAGAGGAGCATGCTAAACATTTACGGATCGTATTAACGCTCTTAAGGGAACATCAATTATATGCTAAATTCAGCAAATGCGCGTTTTGGCTGGAGGAAATCCAATTTTTGGGACATGTATTGTCTGCAAATGGGATTGCGGTTGATCCCAGCAAGGTCAAGGATATTCTTGAGTGGAAACCGCCAACCACTGTACATCAAGTTCGAAGTTTCCTTGGACTGGCTGGCTATTACCGTAGATTTATCCCGGATTTCTCCAAGATTGTGAAGCCAATCACAAGTCTATTGAAGAATGATACAAAATTTAACTGGTCCTCAAGATGCAACTAAGAATTCGAGCAGCTGAAGGTATTGTTGACCACTGCTCCGGTATTGGCTCAACCGGACATTGAAAAGCCTTTTGATGTGCATCGGGCAGTGGCCTCGGATGTGTCTTAATGCAGGAGGGCCGAGTTATAGCATATGCTTCAAGACAGTTGAGCCGGCATGAGAAACATTATCCAACTCATGACTTAGAATTAGCTACTGTGGTTCATGCCCTTAAAATATGGCGTCATTATCTGCTGGGAAATATCTGCCATATATATAAAGATCATAAAAGTTTGAAGTATATTTTTACCTAGTCAGAACTAAACATGAGGCAAAGGAGATGGCTTGAGCTGATTAAGGATTATGAATTAGAAATTCACTATCACCCAGGCAAGGCCAACATGGTGGCTGATGCACTAAGTCGCAAGGCTTCTTGCCATTGTCTTACAGCAAGGACCTCTGACACCACATTGTGTCAAGAAATGGAGTAATTAAACCTGGGAATGATTCAACATGGAACCTTGAACCAATTGAAGCTTGAGTCAATTCTTCTGTAAAAGATTATTGATGCCCAAAGAAGTGATAAGGGTATGAAACATATTCATGAGAAAATAAAAGCCGGTAAAGCAAATTGTTTCAGAAAGGATGATCAAGGCATAGTATGGTTTAATAACCGCATAGCTGTGCCTAGGAATGACGAAGTCCGCCAACAAATTTTAGAGGAAGCTCATCTTAGTCGATATTCCATTCACCCCGAGAGCACTAAGATGTATCAAGATTTAAAACAACATTATTGGTGGACGAAGATGAAGATCGAAATTGCACGCTATGTGGCGAGATGTGACACCAGTAGACGTGTCAAAGCCATACATATGAAGACTACTGGTCCACTGCAATCTTTACCCATCCCAACTTGGAAATGGGAGGACATTAGCATGGACTTCATAATGGGATTACCCAGGATAGCAAAAGGATTTAATTCTATCTGGGTTATAATTGGTCGACTTACAAAGATCACCCACTTTCTTCCAGTCAAGGTAAAGTATATAGTGGCCACATATGCGAAACTTTACATTGCTCGTATTCTCAGTCTGCATGGGGTCCCAAAAACAATTGTGTCGGATCGTGGACTGCAATTTGTATCCAAGTTTTGGGAAGAACTACATAAGTCTCTGGGTGCTAAGTTGCTCCACAGTTCGGCCTACCATCCTCAAACAAGTGGACAGACTGAGAGAGTGAATCAAATACTCGAAGACATGTTAAAGGCATGTGTTCTAGAATTTCCATAGAAATGGGATGACTGTTTACCACTGGCAGAATTTTCATATAACAATAGTTATCAAGAAAGTATTAAGATGGCACCATTTGAAGCTTTGTATGGACGACGGTGCCGAACTCCATTGAATTGGTCTGAACCAGGAGAAAGGTGGTTTTTCAGGCCTGATATGGTGAAAGAAATGGAAGAAAAGGTTAAACGAATCGTACATAACTTGAAAGAAGCACAAGCTCGACAAAAGAGTTATGCAGACAAACGACGCCAACCCTTGTACTTTCAAGTTGAAGATTATGTTTACCTAAAAGTATCACCAATGAAGGGTGTATCTCGTTTTGATGTAAAAGGAAAGCTTGCACCCCGGTACATTGGTCTGTTTCCTATTCTTGAAAGATGTGGACCAGTGGCGTACTGACTCCAACTACCTAAAACATTGTCTACAGTGCACAATGTGTTCCATGTATCCCAATTAAAGAAGTGTCTCTAGGTTCTGGATCGAACCATTGATGTGATGGATGTTACCTTGGAACCAGACTTGACATATTCAGAATATCCCATTCGAGTCCTAGATCAAAAGGACAGGGTCACCCGAAGAAGAGTTCTCAAATTTTATAAGATACAATGGAACCAACATACGGAAGATGAAGCTACATGGGAAACCCAAGACTTTTTAGAAAAGAATTTCCCTAGCTTTTTAGCTTCATGTAATTTGTGAGATATGTACCGTTGTTTGTAAGAATGGAATAGAACCATACCACCCCTGCCTTGTACAAGAAACAAGGAAATAAAAATATGACGCGTTTCCTTTTCCACTACTTGCCCTAGGACTCTAAATCTCTAGACGAGATTCTTTTATGGGGGGAAGGATGTAACACCACTGGTGTTACTGTCACTAAAACTTGAGCATAACATCATGAGCATTGGCATATCATGTGTTTGTTACACCTAGAGTGCATTCACTAGGTAAAAAATTCAAATCAGTTGTACTGATGTGACTTGATGTGTGGTTAATCCTAGGATGAAGTGCTTAACCTCAGATCAGGGCTAAGTGTAAAATTGGTGCACTTTTGGACCAAAGTGCAAATACCAAAGTATTATAACACCACAAATCATGTGTTTCTCACATTTGAGGATTTGCAAGTCAAAATGTGGGATTTGGGCTTATTTGCAAAAAGCACCACTTAAGCCATATAAGCCTAAGTCTGAAATTCAGTGAGCTTGAGGCATATTTGGAGCCTTGTATCTCTTAATCCATAAGGAATTTGCCTAGGGTCAATACATCAAATTTGTAGAGTTACTAAAGGAGTATAACTTTGTTTAAGACATCAGGCATAAGTGTTGTACAAAAGTTGGAGTTAAATGGACTCGAAGTCTGGCTGTCAGTCAGCTTAGAGTCTGAACTTTTACTAACAGTGACATGGGGTGAACTTTGGGAGCTATTTTGAAGATAATCTAGTGAGTGTTTGAGCATGGTTACTATAGCAAGATTGTAACTGAATTATAGGGCTACAACTTTGATACAGAGAGGTGGTCCAGTCACTACATGAATTTTGAAGCAAATCGACCTGCAAATTGCTCTGTCAGAACAACTAAAACAACCCTGATGGTACAATGTCTGCAGAAATATCTCAGGTTTAGCCCCCCTCACCGCCAGTGATCTTGCGCTCGGATTCGTGCCGACTGCCGTGATTCATACCTGGCATGTAGTAGATATCCACGGGGAGGTAAAAAGATCTCGCGGGGGCGCGGATTTGGTCGCGGCAGAAGCTTATCACCGTGCCTGTAGCCGCGTGACATGGCTGGACCGCCGGTGTCACCGTGGAAACTTCGATGACCTCGGTTATGCCACGCCGTGGCTCGTTACTATGCGGTAGTAACCGTGGCACATTTAGGATTAAAATCTTTGAGTCGTTGCACCGGTGAACGCCACGACTAAGCCACCAGTGTTCTCCCCTCTCTCCGACCACCAGCGCACCATCTAAATTCATGGGCCACCGCCCTCAGGTCCTATAAATTGAGTGTGCCATCGGCTTCGCTAGGTAGTCACGCATCCAATACACCAACCCGTGCCTCAGATCGTCCACCAGAGCGCCCCAATTTGAGATTTCCCCCAAATCGGTCAAGAACACCGTGTGTGTGAGCTCGCTGCGGTCAGCCCTTCACAGGTTCGATCACGCCCTCCTTGCTCTTGTTGTAGCATCCCTATGTGCTTGCGATGCTTCTCGACCTGGCCAATTGAGCTAGAACACGCAGGATCACTGGGAACGCTTCGAGTTGTCCGTTGATCGCGCTGTCACCGTGGGTAGAGAGATTAGGGGCTAGAAACTTAAAATTGGTTGAGGGGTAATGGTTATTAGGGGTCGAATTAGGTGTCAACCGCTCCAAAGCACCGATAGTTGAGTTATCCGGCCAGTACGGGCTCGCCAGAGCCGCTGCTCCACCGTCCTCGGTCGGGGACTTCAGTTCGCGAAGAATTAGAAAGTGAAGGGCCTCTGCGCAAAGAGTCAGTGACACATAGGAACAGTGCGTGATACTATTAACGGGTTTTTTCAAACAACTAGGGACCCCTGTGCAAAGTAGACACCGCGGGCGCGCGTGCGGGTGCGCTTTCGCTTGTCTTGGGCTGACTCGGGCTAAATTGAGCCCATCACTGTTGATGCTTTTCCTTTTTCTTTTTCTACCAGACTTAGGAAATCCATAGAAAATTATATAAAAATGATAAAAATATGAAACAAATTTTGTTGGACTCCTAGATTTCTTTAGTATTTAATAAAAATAGTTCTAGGATTTTTAGTCCAAACAAGGAATTAATTAGTATTTAAAAGAGCTTAAACCTATACCTCTGGAATTTTAGGAATTATTTAATATCCCCAAAAATCATAAAACTTTTTGGGTGAACTTATTTTGGTACTTAGAACCCATGGGTAAAATTTTATATGCTTTGGACATTGTTTAAGTCTCAAACCCAAAACCCTAGTTCATTAGGGTAAAAATTTCTAACCCTACTAAGGCACTGACCTAGAAAAACCCTAGTTACCCTAGTGCACCGTGAAGGAAAGTTGTATTAAAGATACAACTTGATACATCTTTTCTATTATTGCATTTTCATAAGCGTTACATAAGCATTCATGGTTATATATGGTTATATATAGAGAACGAGGAAGAAGTGACTGTTGAAGAGGAAGAGACTACTCCATCAGCAGAAAATCCACCTGCCGGAACTGTTTCTATTTTGATATTTGTGGAACAGAGCCTGACTGTCCTACAACACAAGGCAAGCCCTGGTGCATTTGCCACCTCCTTGCTGTTTTAAACTCTTTATCACTTGAATGATGCATTAGGTGATAGGAGTTGGGTGTTAAACCAATTGCTGCATTTCCTTCCTTGGAACTATTTAACATTCCTTGATTACCTGTTTTATTCAAAAGGTTTTTCTAATGCTTAGTCCTACTTTATGAAAACAAATGTTTTGTTTTAACAAAAGATGATGCTTCACAATGGATGGGATGTTTTCGAAAATAAAACTTGATGGTGGATCCATCATGGCCATGATGGGTTCAATATCGGAAAAGATGTACCTCTGCCAGGTACCAAACTTTGGGGTTTTAAATGATAAAGCTGAGACCGAACGGGTGACTTGCACGAGAAGAGAGAGTCTCGGTGTAGTGTCTCCGTCTGAGTCGATTAAGGACCGTCTCGATGTAGGCTTGCTGATCGAGGACCTTTTAACTGGTCACATGCCTCATCATGGGTAAGCTTTGCCTCGGGCAGACTAATACCAGAAAGGCCAACACGCAATGGGAGTGGAGAGATGGCAAGAGTAGCGTGTACCCTCCGTGGCAAGAGGCTGGATGGTGGTGTATCTGTGCTCTCGGTTGGCGTGAACCTGGTCTGGTCTTAAGAACCCCGGTGGCAAGTTGACATATGCAAGGGTTAAGTGCTACATATGTCGTGTGATTGGAGATCCCCAACTGGGTATTAATCGATTCGGATCGCCGCTACTTCACGGACATGAAGACTTGGTCACTGCCCTACACGTAGCATTCCAGTGAACAAAAAGGGTTTGATAAAAGGATGGCTAGCATAGGCCAAGTGCTTGAACTAAGGTAGAAAGAACTCTAGTGATAGGTAATGACTTAACTGGATAATAAAACTGGATTTTTAAGGATCCACTATTAGTAAGCATTTTTGCAACAGAGTCTTGATTCTTGATTAAGCCTTACCTTGACTCCCTTAAGCCAGCATATCCTTGAGAGTCTTTTATTTTGACGGGAAAGACTTGCAAAAGTACACTTCATACTCAGGGTTTTCGAACCCATGTTATTGTAGGTGATGAAACAGCAGATTTTTGCTATTTTTGCACTAAGGTGGTGCCCAAGGATGTGGTGCCCAAGGACGAACCTCAACAGTAATGTGGTTGTGGAAGGATGTGGTCCTTCCTTTTGAAAACAATATACTTTTATGCGGGAGGGGTTTTTTGTGACAGAACCTCCCAAGTCATTAGGCCCACCTACAGTTGTCCTTGTCCATTGGACCTTAGACAACCCTGCAGGTGCACCTGATCACTTGACAAGTTCAGTATCTGTGTTCTTTACCTTGCCCAAGAGCGTTTAACCCGTCACACAGATATTACAACACATCGGAGGTACGAGTATGCGGAAGCAGTTATAACAACTTTATTTTAGATTAAAGTATAGAAAGAGTAGTATTATTACAGACCTGTAAAATATAAGAGTGTTGGAGTAATATTATTACATATTTTGGGAGGCAAAACCCCTCCCGATTAACAGTAAAAAGTTTTAAAGGAGGACACTTCCTCCCGAGGCTTCACTTTTGGTTTTCCTCCTTGGGCACCACCTTGGAACAAAAGCAACAAAAATTTGCTGCTTCCTCACCTACAACAACATGGGTTCGAAAACCCTGAGTATGGAGTGTACTTTCGCAAGTCTAAACCGTCAAAATGAAAAGACTCTCAAGGATATGCTGATCTTTGGGAATCAAGGTATAGCTTCTCAATAATCAAAGACTCTGTTTGCAGAAATGCTTACTAATAGTGGATCCTTAAAAGTCCAGTTTTATTAGCAAGTTACGTCATTACCTGAGTTCTAGAGTTCTTTCTACCCTAGTTCAAGCACTTGACCTATACTAGCCAATTTCTTATCAACCCTTCAGTTCACTGGATTGCTACGTGTAGGTCAGTGACCATGTCTTCATGTCCGAGAAGTCACGGCAATCCGAATCGATTAATACCCACCTGGGATCTCCGATCACACAACATATGTAGCACTTAACCCTTTCATATGTCAACTCGCCACCGGGGTTCTTAAGACCAGATCAGGTTCACACCAACCGAGAGCATAGATACACCACTGTCTAGTCTCTTGCCACGGAGGGTACACGCTACTCTTGCCATCTCTCCACTCCCATTGCGTGTTATCTTATTCTGGTATTAGTCTGCCCAAGTGTAAAGCCTAAAATTTGTATCAGGAAAATAAATAAATAAATATAGTTATTCTTAGTGTTTGAGAATTTATGGAACCTTGGAGATCATTTGAACTCCTATTTCTGCATATTCAAATAATAGAATTATATTGGTCACGAAACAAATAAATGAGTTTAGAAATATGCATCTCATGCCGATGATTTTGTGATGAGCATTTTTGTTTGAACAAAGGAATCAAGACTTAATTTGACCTCAATTCACATATATATATATATATATATATATAGTAAAGAATTTGAGAAAGGTAATTATGATAATCCTTTATTCCTTTTTGAAATAAAGGGTGAGGAGGAAGATAAATAATAAAAATAATAATAGTAACAGTAATAAGAATAAATATGAAGATATGATTTCTGTCCACATCAGAATTTTGCTTGAAATTCAAAGATGAATCATGGTTGAATTTGAAATAGAAATCATAAAAAAAGAAAAGAAAACAGGAATGGGACCAAAACCGCATCTGGGCCCTATTTTCCTGCCTGGCCCAAGACTAAATCGCACCCCACTGGCCCATCAGCGCCCTTATATTTTTCTCTGAGTCACTTACGCGTGGGCCAATTCTCCCCCATCCGGCCCACAAAAGCCCACGCACTCCCGGGCACGCTCGCATGCGGTGTGCCATTGTGCCGCGGAACTACTGCCTCTGCCGGTGGGGCCCATGGATCAACTTCATCCCTTTCCCTCTGCAACAGACTTGCCAGATGACATGTGGGGCCTGCGCGCCAGGGTCTTCCTCCTGCTCGGACTTCCCTCATCGCCTAACAAATCCCGAACACTGCTCAATCCCACCAAGATCGGGTTCGCTGCGATCCCATAAACAAATCGGACTTCAGGGTATAAGTAGGAAGCCTGCGTTGGCGTCTACTCCTCCACCAGGTTGGGTAATTCGGCAGAAGGGAGAGAGAAATTGGGGAGAGAGAGAAGCCGGGGCCTCTTCGTCGAGGACACAGAGAACCGCGGGCGGGGTCGAGGTGTGCCGCCGGTGTGCGTGGTCGGGCAATACCTCGGTCGCTAGGGCCATCGGTGTCCGGTGAATTGCCCATTGGAGCTCCAAATCGCCGCGGCGCCGCCATTCACCGTTACTAGGCCTCTGCGTCGTCTTATATGCCGGTAATACCCTCCCGTAGTGTTCGCCTTTGTCTTCTCAGTATGTAGCACCCGTAGGATTCGAGTTTGCGCAGCCGTGTGTGGGGGAGGGAGGTCCGGCCAGGGAGCGCCGTCGCCGGCCACTGCTCCCTCGTCCATGGCTACCGGGAGGTAGGAGAAGCCCTTGGACCGTTGATTGACCAAGGTGTGGCTAGGATTAGATCATGACAAATTTTGATCCAGACCATCGATGCCGCAGCGGACGGATAGGATTAGGTATGAGCGTACCCCTTCGCTCATTAAATCCGGGCCGTGAATCGACGGTTGTGTAGCCTGTGTTTAATCAAATCATGCCCATCGATCACAGATCCGGCGGTCTCTGGTGCATACCGCTTGGATAGGGATGTGATCTAATCTGCACCGTCCGCGCAAGATCCAACGACCCAAATAGCCCGATACCCCTTTGCCCTGGCCTATTTGCTAAAGAGACCCCGTAATTTTTACAAATTAACCCGCCGTCCGATTCGGATACAAACTAAGTCTTAAGACAATTTATGAGTTAGACCTCGAGTTCTCTGTTAATGTGTGCGCAGTCCAGAACCTAAAAGAAATTCGAGATTAAATAAGGAAAAATGGAATTTTAGTATAAAAATAAATCTTGAAACTTATTTAATTCATATCTAATTCATTTTAAATCCAAATTGATCCATTCCAATTGCATTAGATCCATGATAATATTGTTTATTCCCTGGTAGCTTTATTTTGTTATGAAATCTAAAAATTAAAATTATGTGCTTAATATCTTATGTACCGGACTCCTAAATCTTTGGAAAATCATAACTCCTTAATCGTAACTTCGATTTTAGTGGTTCTCAATCCCGTGATCTCGTAGCGGCGCGTAGATTATTATTACGCAGTTTATTCTTATGTTTGGTGTAATGTTAATTTTGCCTATACACTGTTTGTTTGTATTGCTACGACTAGTGTGAGGTCACGAGTCATCTGAAGATCATCCTGGTACCTGGAATCTCAAGTCCCAGGCAAGTTGTGCCCTTGATCACTTCTTTTTACCCACTCATGTTCTAATTAATCATAATGATCTGCATAGGTTAATTTTGATGGGACCCAATAGGTTACCCTAGTTTGTCTATCTTTATACCTTGTTTACCATTGAACTTTTTGGGTAGTACTTGCTAGTGCTTGACGTGGTTTTGGGTATGAAGATACATTATTCATGATCACACTTTTATTATGTGTTTATTATTACTGTTCATGATAAGATCATTATATTAATTGGAACATGGAGCGACCACCCGGGAAAATAGTGCTACCACAAGGGTTTAATGGGATGCCCTTGGCTGATTAATTAGGAAAGCTAGTGGAAGACTATCTTACCTGAAAGGGGCAAGGGCAGTAGGGGAGTGGTCAGTGTAGGGAGGTCCTTGGGATGATTTTGCTGCGATGGTGATCATGCGACGGATCCCTGCATTGGAGCTTCCTTTAAACTGTAGCGGGTTTTCTGAAGCTAGTGAAACTTTGTAAAGGCCTCGTAGTGTTACCCTGTCTCGCCTCCTCAGTAGAGGTGTATGGGAAGTCGCGATCCCTTGGCATATGGGTAACATGACTTGTGGGTAAAGATGCGCAACCTCTGCAGAGTGTAAAACTGGTATATCAGCCGTGCTCACGGTCATGAGCAGCTCGGACCCTCACATGGTTAATTTATGGAACTAAATTCAATTTGTCATATGCATTGCATCGCAGGTGATGTTATTATTACTTTTGTTCTACTACTTAATTGGGTTGGTATTTACTTATACTTAGTAATTGCTAATAAAATTTTGACCAACTTTAAAAGCAATGCTCAGCTTCAACCATCCTCTTTGGTAAGCCTTACACTTCACATGAGCTCCCACCTTTGGCGAGTTCATACACATTATTCCCCACAACTTGTTGAGCTATGAACGTATGTGAGCTCACTCTTGCTGTCTCACACCCCCCACAGGTCAAGAACAGGTACCACAGGATGAGGCACATGGAGGATGCTGTGACGAGTTCGTGAGAGGTCTAGGCCGTCATCTCCCAGTCAACTTTGGGTTGCTGGACCGTTGTCTCCTTATAATGTAATTATTTATTTATTTTGTATAGAACTCTGATTATATAATAAAGATCTGACATTCGATCCTGTGCCATGATTCATCATATGTGTGAGATTTGGTCCTAGCACACCTGGTGATTATGTTCGCGCTCGGGTCTTGGTGCCCCGAAACCCGGGTGTGACACCAAGGCAAAGCTTACCCATGATGAGGCATGTGACCAGTTAAAAATTCCTCGATCATCAAACCTACATCGAGACGGTCCTTAATGGACTTAGACGGAGACACTACACCGAGACTCTCCTCTCGTGCAAGTCACCCGCCCGGTCTTAGCTTTATCATTTCAAACCCAAAGTTTGGTACCTGGCAGAGGTACATCTTTTCCGATGTTGAACCCATCATGGCCATGATGGATCCACCATCAAGTTTTATTTTAAAAACATCCCACCCACTTGAAGCATCATCTTTGGTCAAAACAAAACATTTTGTTTTTCTAGAGCAAGGCTAAGTATAAGAAAAACCTTTTTGTAAAATAGGGGATCAAGGAAAAGTAATCAATTTCTCAAGGAAGGAAATGCATCAATTTGTTTAGCACGCAACTCCTATCACCTAATGCATCAAGCAAGTGAAAAAATTTTAAAATAACAAGGAGGTGGCAAATGCACCGGGTCTTGCCTTGTGTTATAGGTGAGTCAGGCTCTGCTCCACAGATGTCAAAGTAAAAGTAGTTCCCGGTCTGTGGTTTTTCAGGTGGTGGTGTAGTTCTTGCTTCTTCAACTTCTACTTCTTCTTCGTTTTCTATATATCACATATATATAATCATGAAAGCCCACGTAATGCTTATGAGGATGCAAAGATAATAAAAGTATATTATCTAAGGTCTTGAATACAATTTTCCTTCACGGAACTCCAGAAAACTAGGGTTTTTCGAGTCAAAAGTGAAGTTCATAGGGCAGGCTTTATTAGAATACTAGGGTTTTGGGTTCTAGGTACCAAACATGGTCCAAATCATACCAAACTTTACCCAAGGCTTCTAAATAATATTTAAAGCTTATCTAAAAAGTTTGGTGATTTTTGGGATTATTAATTAATTTCTAAAATTCCAGGGGTATGGGTTTTCGCTATTTTAAATACTCCATAATTCCCTATTTGGAATAAAAATCATAAAACTATTTTTATTAAATACTATATAAAATTAGGAACCTAGAAAAATTGGTCTTGCATTTTTAGCATTTTTCCATAATTTTCTAGAAATTCTTTAATCCTTGTGGAAAAAGAAAAAGGAAAAACAATGAATAGTGTTGTGCTGATTTCAGCCCAACCGGCTTGCAAAAGGGGGAAAGCACGCGCGCGCCCGTGCTGCTGGTCTTGCAAAAAGGCCCTCGATGTTTTAAATAACTTGAAAGGCGTCCAACGGACTATTCCCTGTGTCACTGACATTCACAAAAACCCCCTTCAAGTTCTATTTCTTTACAGATCGTGGCCCTCGACGGAATCAAGCCGAACACCTGGCCGGAGCCATGGTTTCCGGGCGGTGGCAACCCAGACAGGGAGTAATAGGCTCATAAACATTAAGTATAAGTTGGTCCGAGTAAAAGCCCTCATTTAATTTGAACGATTTGACCCTAAGTGAAGCTTGTTCTTGGTCACGACGGCGGAACGACCCTAGAGAGCGTGTTCCGAACGATTAACCGGATCGATGCTAAAATTGAAGCTTGGAGAAACTTCACGGGTTCACCAGGGACTAGGTACATGATTAAATTTAGGCCGAACGAGGATAGGGAAGCGGGTCGACAGAGAAGGTGTATACGACGGCGTTCTACAAAACAATGGAGTGTTCCGGTGGTGGGACTCTGGTAAACTTCAATTGGTTGGCACTGAGAGCAACATGAAGCTAAGGACATGCTAGAACAAGAGGCAATTGGGTGAGTACTAACCCGAGAAGGGCTACCCACGAAGAGGTCCTTCACGACGGCGGAAGAGACCGATCCTAGGGAAATTCGATGATCTCCGATGATGGTGGAGAGAACAGGGTGGCTAGTGAGCCGTTAGCTTTGTAACTAAGGGACCAAGAGCAGTGCTCGGTTGATTTGGATGATGGTGGTGAGAGCGCAGTGAATTTATAGGCCCGGTGATCTATGGCGACGGCCATGGCGATAACCTTCACCAGATTTTGCTGGCAACCATCGACGACGTCGGGCGCGGTCCATTTCTAAGAGTTTGACACGTCTCGCTGCGACAGTAACGCGGTGAAATCGGTGATGTCGTGGATGAACGGAGAGGAGCGGCGCCGGTGACCAGGCACGGCCGTAAAGATCAGTGGCCGCATGGCGGCCGGAATAGTTACCCTCCACCGCGGCGATCTTACCCGATTCACGAATATCGTCGCGAAGAGATGCCCGACGAGCGCTTTACCGAACCACGGCGCGAATCATGGCGCGGATCGGTGCCGGCGGCGAGGTGCCCTGCACCAGAGATATTTTGACACTGTAGCATCGCGATTGATCTTTAGAACATCTGACAGAGCACAATCTAGGGCAAATTTTCTCTAAATTCTATGTGGCAACTTCATCACCCATCTGCATCAAAGTTATGGATCTACAAACCATATTCAATTTTGCTATTATATCCCTAGTCGAATTCCTCCTGGAAGCTACTCAAAATTGATACTAAGCTTATGTTAATGTCACTGATGTCCAAAATTCAGTTCGAGAGCTAACTGACAACCCAACTTTAAGCTCATTTTTCTCCAAACTTTTTATGTGATCAAAGCTTAGTTACTTAAGCAAAGTTGCACTCCTATAGTAGCTCTTTAAGTTTGATGTGTTGACCCTAGGCAATTTCCTAATATTTTTAGAACTACAGAGCTCCAAGGTCAGCCTTGTTCAACTGTTTTCAGACTTAGCCACATGAGAGGAATTGAGTGGCTTTTTGCAAATAAGTCCCTTCCACATCTTTTGACATGGAAATCCTCAAATGTGTGAACCATGTGCTTTGGGGTGCCCTAATACCATGATTTTTGTACTTGGGTCCAAAAGTGGGCAACATTTGCATATAACCCCCTAGGGTTTCTATTTGGGGTTTTCACTGGTCCTTTTTAGGGTTTTTGGCACTTCTAGAGTTTGGATGCTATCAATTCCTATTAGAGTTGATATCTTATGTCCATTTCTAATAAGTTTTGAGAATGTAACACATTTGGGCTTTATTGACACCCTAAGCTTAGTTTAGGGTTAAGTACTCTACCCTAGGGTTTCACCCATGACTAGTCTTATCAATACAACTTGTTGAAATTTTTGCCTAGTGAATGCACTCTAGGTGTGACAAACACATGATATGCCAATGCTTATGATGTTATGCTCAAGTTTTAGTGACAGTAACACCAGGGGTGTTACATCCTTCTGTCACACCCAGATCTAGGGGGTAGAACCGAGCGCATACCATATGTGTGCCAGGATCCTTTTCCACACATATGTTGACGTCACAAGTGTAATATATCAAAAGACAATGCAATAAAGGCGTAAAGAGAGTATAAAACTTTATTACATCATCTAATACATTGTGTCTTAAACAAGTATCATATCAAAGTCAAGCGGAAATAAACAACTGGGCAATCTTCCACAGGAAGTTGACCGGCGCATCGTTAGACTTAGAATTCCTCGTCGATAAATTCTCCATCAAAGTCTCCAGCATCACCCTCTGATCAAAATATTAGCAAGGGTGAGCTCACTTATGGTCGGGGCTCAGCAAGTGGGGGAAAAATTAATGCAGGTATAACAAGGTGAGGCTAAGGTTGAGCAGTAAGCATTTTAGTTGGTCAACATTTTATTAACAACACCTGTCTTACTAATAAGAGTGAATCCCAAATATCCCAATTAAACAAAGGAATATGAATATAACAAAAACACTTAAGTGAAACCACTTAAGCAAATTATTGGCAGATCATCGGATCTCAAATTAATTCCATCTTCACGTTCAATTATCATGTGAGGAGTCCAGGTCGCTCATAACCGGGAGCACGGCTGATATATCAGTTTTACACTCTGCAGAGGTGGTACAACTTTACCCACAAGCCATGTATCCCATCTAGCCCGGGTTGATCGGACCCTTAGACACTGCCGAGGTGAGTGGCTAGGGATCCATTATGAGGTTTTCACAAAATACACTTAATACGAAGCAACCCGCTAAGGTTTCTAAGACGATGGTGGTGGCCCCCTGGGTGAAGTACCTTAGCCAAGAATACGACCCCATGTTAACGTGGGCTGCCAGCACCTACCGCTCCCCCTCTTGCCCATCTTTCAGGTAAGGTTGCTAGGCACTAAGCATATAGAGCTATTTACCAAAGCCAGAGCCATGATAGCACTCGTGGTTGCAATGTTATCCTGGGTGGTCACTCCATGTTCCAATTAAATTTGCAATGAAGTTATCTTAACCATCGGGTTAATGCCATAATTGCCAATTAAATCTTTGGAACATTGAAACCAATTAATGAGTGACATTAGGAATCATTAAGTTGGGCGGTAGCATAAATTTTGCACAGCTTAACAATTTTCCCAGGTGAAACAAGGAATACAGGTAGTAAATCTAGGAAATCCTTAATTAGGTTATCCCATCAAATTATGCAATATATCAAAAATTAAACCTTATTGTATGCAATGAATAGGTACAAACAGAATATGCAGAGGGAGAATCCACTTGCCTTGCTCAAGCGAGTCCTGCGGATCGTCCTCGAACGAGTTCGGATTCTCTACCGCACAATCCGCTTCTAATAGGGTCGCACATCGCACATACAAAAAATAAAGTATACATCCATAAGTAAACATGCACCATTACATAATCATACACCATTACATGCACATTAACACGTCGTACTAATCACATTTTAATTACGTACTAATCGCGTAAATACTTATTAATTTAATTATAGCTATTAATGTGAATCCTAATGGTGAATTTAGGAGTGGGTGCAATAAGTATAATTTTAACTAATATTAATTTATTTTAACACCATCAATGAAGTTAAATAATACTTATGATCTTTTAATACTAATAAATAAATTAATACCCTTTATTATTTCTAACTCAAATTGTTTAGTATGACCAAAAATGAATCTAATAATATTAATATTCTAAAAGTCTACATAAATTGGTAATTGTACTTTTTATAAAACAAGTGAGGATATTCTGACATAAACTAGTAGTTTGTTTAATCCAAAAAAAAATCTAAGTGCTCAATTTGCGAACATGATTATTTAACTAGTAAAAATCTATTTACCACACTACCGGTGATCTTTTCCCCTTTTCTTTCAAAAAAAGAAAATGATAAATAAAATAATTAGATAAATCATCTAAAAATCCTATAATATTCATATGACATCTATACCATTTTCCATATCCATTTAAAATGCACCTATAATTCACCAAGTAGTTTCTAAAATTTATCGTGACCAAATTTAACTACAAAAATTCCTGTCTAGCATTTTTATCGCCAAAGTGACTACTAAATGTTGTCATATTTCTCTAATCCAAAATTCAACGCGTCGATTACATGGAATAACACGGTGCACTACTAATCGCATATTTTTTAACAAATTCCGTAGCGCACACAAATACATAAATTGGAATCACATGTGTTCATATTACAACAAACAACTATACAACACATGAATCGAATCGAAAGCACTTTATAAAATACAAAAAAATAAATTTGGGTCATCAACAACCTCGGGTTCGTGCGTGTGACGGGGACGGATCGACGGAGAGCGGGGCTCGACTACGGACAGCTAGTACGCGGCTCCGGCGAACTCCAGCGACGAACGGCACACGTTGGCGACGAACGGCAACGAACTATGGCAACGGCACTAGCGAGGAGCGGGGAGTGCTAGAGAGAGAGGTAAATTCGAGTGGACAGGAAGGGGAGACCTCTGCTGCCTTTTATAGAGAGAGGGAGGGAAGAAGAAGGGTCTACCAGAGAGAGTAACGTGGTCTGCAAATGGCCATCACTGCGTCAGTTTTATTTTGGCATCAATGGTGTGAGAAATGGGGGAGGAGAAACGGTAACAGTGATTTTCATTAACGCAGAAACGATCGCGGCTTGATGCATAGGGGCGCGCGCGAGGCGGCTCGGCTCCCTGCGCGCGGTGGGGCCGGCCTCGCTGCGGCGTGCAGGGCAGCACGCAGGGCGCGCGGCGCAGTCGCGCGGCGGGGCGGGCGCTCGGCCGCGGCAAGGCCTGCTGCCTGCCTTGCTTGTGCGTGAGAGAGAAAAAGCAAGGGAGAGAGAAAACAGAGAGGAGAGAGGGAGACGTGAGGGAGAGAAACAGGGGAGAGAAGAGAGAGAATAGAGGGAGAGAAGGAATAGGGAGGGCGGCGGCGGCGCCTGGGAAAATTCCCAGGGAGCGTGCGCGCAGCTGTGTAGTCTAGGGTTTGGGGCATGGGCCCCTAGTGGGCCGGTAGTGTAGGAATTGTTTTTTTTTAAAAAAAAATTCCTAAATTCATTTTTAAAGAACTCTAAAAATCATAAGAAATTACCAAAAATATTTATAAATGAAGTACTTATTTTTAGACTAATAATTACTATAATACTTAATTATTATTTAATTACTAGTACTTCTTTTTAAAATGGATTGATATTTAAACATCCGATAAGAAATCACGTGCATGCAAAGAAAAAAAACGATGCAAATAAATAGTTAAACACTAAGAAAAATTTATTACCCTAATTAATATAATGTCTAAATTTATTATTTTAATTGATGGCTTTTATGGTGTTACAAACCTACCCCTCTTAAAAAGAATCTCGTCCTCGAGATTAAGAAACTTCCGAGAATAACTGGGGAAATTCTGCTCTGAGTTCATCTTCTCTTTCCCAAGTGGCCTCATCTTCCGAATGATGACTCCACTGAACTTTGCACATGTTAATGACTTTACTCCGCGTAATTCTGCGAGATGTTTCCAGAATTCTGATTGGGTACTCCGAATAAGTCAAATCTTCATTAACATTCAGTTCTTCCATGGGTAACTGTTCTTCTGGTACCCTTAAGCACTTCTTGAGTTGTGATACGTGAAATACGTCATGCACATCTGATAGTCTATCGGGTAGCTCTAACTGGTAGGCTACTTCGCCTTTTCTTTCCAAAATCTTGAATGGGCCAATATAGCGAGGTGATAATTTTCCTTTAACCTTAAACCTTTTCATTCCTCTCATCGGTGAAACTTTAAGGTAGACAAAGTCTCCTACTTCAAACATCAATTCTCTTCTTCTATTATCAGCATAGCTCTTCTGTCTTGACTGTGCTGTCTTCAAATTTTCTCTGATAATCTGCACTTGCTTTTCTGCCTCTTGGAGAATTTCTGGACCAAATACTTGACTTTCTCCAGTCTGATTCCAATAAAGCGGCGTTCTACACTTTCGTCCATATAGTGCTTCAAACGGTGCCATTTTGAGACTTGCTTGATAACTGTTGTTATATGAAAATTCTGCATAAGGCAAACTTTTATCCCAGCTTCTACCATGCTTTAGAGCGCACGCTCTTAGCATATCTTCCAAGACTTGGTTTGTTCTTTCCGTTTGCCCATCTGTTTGAGGATGATAAGCTGAACTAAAGTTTAGCTTGGTATCCATGGACTCATGAAGTCTTTTCCAAAAGCGCGAGGTAAACTGGGTTCCTCGATCGGATACGATCTTCTTCGGTACTCCATGCAGACAAACAATCCTCGACATGTACAACTCTGCTAACTGGGCTCCTGAGTAAGTTGTCTTCACAGGTATAAAATGTGCCACTTTGGTTAACCTGTCTACTATGACCCATATTGAATCATAGCCATCTTGAGTACGGGGTAGCCCAACTATGAAATCCATACTGATTTCTTCCCATTTCCATTCAGGTACCTTGAGAGGTTGTAGCAATCCTGCTGGTCTTTGGTGTTCGGCTTTAACTCGCTGACACACGTCACATAATGCAACATGAGTAGCAACATCTCTTTTCAAACCGTACCACCAATACTTTTCCTTAAGATCCTGGTACATCTTTGTGCTTCCAGGGTGAATAGAGTAAGCTGAATCATGAGCTTCTCTCAAAATAAGTTGGCGTAAGTGCTCAATTTCCGGTACACAGATTCTCTTCTTAAACCATATTGTGCCTTGTTCATCTTCCGTGAAATCTGGGGCTTTACCCAAACTAATCAAAGATTTAATTTCCTTAATCTTCTCATCGGACTCCTGTCCTTTACGGATCTCTTCTTCCAAAGTAGATTCGACCTCCATCACTGTTGTTTCTACATTATTGAGAAATCCAAGGTTGAGTCGTTCCATTTCCCAGCATAATTCTTGTGACATCAAATGAGTAGTGATGTTGTTCACTTGACCCTTACGGCTCAAAGCATCTGCTACTACATTTGCTTTTCCGGGGTGATATTGTATTTCCAAATCATAATCTTTAATCAACTCAAGCCATCTTCTCTGTCTGAGGTTGAGTTCCTTCTGAGTGAATATATATTTCAGGCTTTTGTGATCCGTGAAGATTTTGCACTTGTTTCCAATCATATAGTGCCTCCAAATCTTCAAAGCATGCACTACGGCCGCTAGTTCCAAATCATGTGTAGGATAATTCTTCTCATGTTTCCTCAACTGTCTTGAAGCATAAGCAATCACCTTTCCTTCTTGCATTAGCACACATCCAAGTCCAAGGTGTGATGCATCGCAATACACATCAAATCCCTTGTGGATGTCTGGCATTACCAGTATTGGTGCAGTGGTTAACCTCTTCTTGAGCTCCTCAAAACAATTCTGACAAGCTTCATCCCATTTGAACTCTTTGCCTTTCTCCAGTAGAGAGGTAAGAGGCTTCACTAACTTGGAAAAACCTTCAATAAATCTTCTATAGTATCCTGCTAATCCAAGAAAACTTCTGATCTTGGACGCATCTGTGGGTTGCTTCCAATTTAGTATCTCACTTATCTTTCCTGGGTCCACTTTAATTCCACCATCGGTAACAATATGCCCTAAGAAAGCAACTTCTTTCAACCAAAAATCACACTTCGAGAATTTTGCGTACAGTTGGTTGTCACGAAGCTTTTGTAGGACCAGCCTTAGATGATCTTTGTGTGTTTCTTCATTCGGAGAATATATCAGTATGTCGTCAATGAATACGACCACAAACTGATCCAGATATTCCATGAATACTTTATTCATCAAGTTCATAAAGTATGCTGGTGCATTAGTCAGTCCAAACGACATGACTAAAAACTCATATAATCCATATCTCATCGTGAAGGCTGTCTTCGGTACATCTTCTGCTCGGATCTTTAACTGATGATATCCCGATCTTAGATCTATCTTCGAGAATATCTTAGCTCCCTTCATTTGATCGAATAAATCTTCAATCCGAGGTAGTGGGTATTTATTCTTGATGGTTACTTCATTCAAACTTCTATAATCAACGCACATTCTTCTCGAACCATCCTTCTTGTTCACAAACAGCACTGGGGCTCCCCAAGGGGATGAACTTGGGTGAATAAAACCTTTTTCTAGTAATTCTTCTATTTGTTTCTTCAGTTCTACTAAATCTTTGCCATCCATTCTATAAGGTCTTTTCGAGATAGGTGCGGTTCCAGATACTAATTCAATAGAAAACTCTATATCACGGTCAGGTGGCATACCTGGTAATTCTTCCGGAAATACGTCTGGGTATTCGCACACTACTTTGATATTTTCCAAGGGCTTTTCTTCCAAGTGATTGATCACTGTCTTCCCTTTTTCATCTGTTGACTTGTCTATGTTGACTTGGATTCTTTCACCTTGAGGACTTGTCAACGTAATTGTTCCGTTGGCACACCGTATCACTCCATCACAACTTTTCAACCAGTTGCATCCAAGAATCACATCAATCCCGTTGGATCCTAGGACCACTGGGTCGACTGTAAAATCTATTCCTTGAATCTTGATATTAACATGAGGGCATGAGTGTGTGGCCTTCATGTCACCTCCCGGTGAACTAATGTGTAATATCCTCTTCAGAGGGTACTTAGGTATGTTATGTTTTTCCACAAATGACTCAGTTATAAATGAATGTGATGCTCCAGAGTCAAATAAAACTGATGCAGGTATGGAGTTAACAAGGAACATACCATACACAATGTCGGCATCCTCAGGCACTGATTCCGCAGTGACGTGATTGACCCTTCCTCGGCTCTGGTTCTGCGGAGTCCTGTTCTGAGCAGATCCACGAGCGGGGGTGCTCTGGTCATTTCTCTGAGTGTTGCTCCTTTGGGGTGTTTGCTGGTTGCGCCTTGGGCAATTGTTGGCATAGTGGCCTAGTTCACCGCACTTGAAACAGCCGTTGGGTTGGACAGGTGCGTTGTTTCTGGCCTGAGTGTTGTTGGTGCCACCCTGACGGTTCTGTGAATTTCCACGAGACCTCTGGTTGGTCTAGGGGTTACTCCTTTGTTGATTCTGATTCTGGTTGTTTCTCTGGCCTTGCTGTCCAGAGCGTTGCACTTGATAATTATTTCCACCCTGATTTCCAGAGCGGAACTGCGAACCTTGAGCATTGTTTGGCCGGGTGTTCCTGCTGGACTGACCTTGGAATTTTCTCTTGTGGTCAGATAGCTCCTTCCTTTTGCTCTCAAGGCCAATTTCCTTGTTCAGGAGTGTCTGGAAGTTGGGGAATGTGTGACTCTGAAGTTGATAGTTCAGAGGTCCAATCAACCCTTCCAGGAAACGCTCTTGGCGCTTCTCATCAGTGTCCACTTCCTCAGGGGCATAACGTGAAAGCTGAGTGAAGCGATCACGATACTCACTGACAGACATATTCCCTTGAGTAAGGGAAAGGAACTCCTTCTTCTTCAGCTTCATGATTCCAGAGGGGATGTGGTGAGCGCGGAAGTTCTCCTGAAAGTCCTGCCAGGTTATGGTATCAACGTTGGGATGTGCCGCTGTGAAGGCATCCCACCAATCGGACGTAGCTCCCTCGAGTCTTCCCGAGGCGTACAAGACCTTCTCCCGGTCGTTGCACTGAGTGATGTCCAGCTTCTTTCCAATGACTTTGAGCTAGTCATCAGCATCCAGGGGATCAACCGCATGAGAGAATGTAGGCGGGTGGTGACTCATGAAGTCCCGGTGCTTATCTCTAGCCGGGGGTGCATATTGCTGCTGCTGGGGTTGCTGATTCTGTTGGTTCTGTTGTAATTGTTGGACCGCAGCAGTGAGTCCTTGCAGAATCTGCATTTGGGCGGCGATGAACTGCTCCATGTTGGGATTAGGTGGTGGCGGTGGTGGTGGTGCTTGTTGTCCACGCTGGTTCCGGTTGTTAGGTCCTTGACGTTGGTTCACCATCTGATTTGTTAGGAAGTGAAGTCCTTAGAAAAGTGAGGAGTAGAAAAGATTCAAGAGGGAAAATAGCTTAAGTTTTACAAATTTTATATGTTCTTATGGCCATCATTCCATAAGACCATAGCACTCAAACAAAGATTCAAATCAAGCATTTCAACCAATCACCATCACATGGTTGATATTTATTAATATAAAAAAATTAAAGATAGTTTCATCGTCTAACGCGAAGCGTAACTTATTACATCATGATCAACACTCCTACAGCAGCCTAGTGACGGATCCGGCCTCTCCGTAGCGCAGCCTCTTGCAGGGAGGAGACAACGCCACGGCGGGAACCTGAGCTTCTGGCGGATTCAGTCCCTGCAGTTGGGCTTCCAGGGCTGCAATCCTGGCGTGGGCATTCTCCAGCTCCAAGTGCACACTGTAGAGGTCCAGAGTGGCACTGTCCAGGTCGGTGTTGAGACCGGCCACTACACCAGCTAGGGTGTTGAGGCGATCCTCACCAGGTTCACCTGGGACAATGTTGGTCTGGCTCTCTCCACGCAGGCGCTGAGGGAGATGCCTGAACCTTGTGTTCTGCAGCTGCTGCCGGTAGGTGTGGCTAAGCGACCACAGGGTCCGACGGGCAGCGTCGCTGACAGAGGCAGCGTAGGTGGACAGCAGTATCAGGGACTCGTGAGCAGACAGAGTCCTGAATCCCCTGTCACCTGCATCCATCACCCTGACATGGATGCGAGTGATGTAATAGCAAGCCCGGGGAGGCTCGCTCACTCGCCTCGTCTCGTACAGGGGGCGGACGTAGGCTCCTAGCTCGTGCAGCACTGCTTGCAGCAGGTTGGGAAAGTGTCCTGTCTCGAACATTGATGTGTAATGTTCGACAACTGGACCAATCCCCATGAAATGGTCCTGCTGAGCGTAGTCAGCTTCCTCGTGGACGTGTTCGTCCTCTCCATCATCGTCGTCGTCGTCATCCTCGTCGTCGCCGTCTCCGGAGTCATCGGGGTCGTCGCCTCCAGGTGCAGGTGCTTGGAAGGCTGGTGCCGACGATGCTGACGTCGCTGACCCAGCTGCGAAGGCCACGGACTCAGCCAACAGGGTGGGGGTTGGCAGCTGCTCCTCCGAGCTGTCCTCTAGGTTGATCACGTTCTCCACTCGGACGGGAGGGAGATTCGCTGGGGCATCCTCGACTACCACTGGGTAGACCGGGATCTGCCGGGGCTGAGGGGCGTAGCTGGTGTTGACGCGAGTGGTTTGGAGAGTGCGAACCATCTACAAGAGAAGAGTCAACTTAGTTGAATTTCAAAGAGGTAAGACTGATAAAGGAATCTATAGGAATGAAATTAGCAAGTTTTGAACAACTAGGCTTTCCATTTCTAACTAATCTAACGACCTAGGGTCAGCATACCTTTGATACCACTTCTGTCACACCCGGATCTAGGGGGTAGAACCGAGCGCATACCATATGTGTGCCAGGATCCTTTTCCACACATATGTTGACGTCACAAGTGTAATATATCAAAAGACAATGCAATAAAGGCGTAAAGAGAGTATAAAACTTTATTACATCATCTGATACATTGTGTCTTAAACAAGTATCATATCAAAGTCAAGCGAAAATAAACAACTGGGCAATCTTCCACAGGAAGTTGACCGGCGCATCGTTAGACTTAGAATTCCTCGTCGATAAATTCTCCATCAAAGTCTCCAGCATCACCCTCTGATCAAAATATTAGCAAGGGTGAGCTCACTTATGGTCGGGGCTCAGCAAGTGGGGGAAAAATTAATGCAGGTATAACAAGGTGAGGCTAAGGTTGAGCAGTAAGCATTTTAGTTGGTCAACATTTTATTAACAACACCTGTCTTACTAATAAGAGTGAATCCCAAATATCCCAATTAAACAAAGGAATATGAATATAACAAAAACACTTAAGTGAAACCACTTAAGCAAATTATTGGCAGATCATCGGATCTCAAATTAATTCCATCTTCACGTTCAATTATCATGTGAGGAGTCCAGGTCGCTCATAACCGGGAGCACGGCTGATATATCAGTTTTACACTCTGCAGAGGTGGTACAACTTTACCCACAAGCCATGTACCCCCTAGATCCAGGTGTGACACCTTCCCCCCATAAAAGAATCTCGTCCTGAGATTTTAAAAGTCCTAGCGCAAGTAATGGAAAAGGAAATGTGTCATATTTTTATTTCCTTAATTTTGTTACAAGGCAGGGGTGGTATAGGATCTATTCCTCTATTACAACAAGTGTACATAGTTCACAATTTACATGAAGCTAAAAAGCCTAGGAAATTCTTTTCTAAAAAGTCTTGAGTTTCCCAAGTAGCTTCATCTTCTGTGTGTTGGTTCCATTGTATCTTATAAAATTTGAGAGTTCTCCTTCGGGTAATTCTATCCTTTTGATCCAAGATCGAACAGGATGTTCTGAATACGTCAAGTCTGGTTCTAAGGCAACATCTGTCACTTCAACAGTTCGATCTGGAACCTGAAGACACTTCTTCAATTGGGATACATGGAACACATTGTGCACTGCAGACAATGTTTCGGGTAATTGGAGTCAGTATGCCACTGATCCATATCTTTCAAGGATGGGAAAAGGACCAATGTACCAAGGTGCAAGCTTCCCTTTTACCCCGAAACGAGATACACCCTTCATTGGTGAGACTTTCAGATAGACATAATCTTCAACTTGAAAGTACAAGGGTTGACGTTGTTTGTCTACATAACTCTTTTGGCGAGCTTGGGCTTCTTTCAAATTATGTATTATTCGTTGAACCTTTTCTTCTGTTTCTTTTACCATATCAGGTCTGAAAAACCATCGCACTCCTGGTTCAGACCAGTTTAACGGAGTACGACACCGTCGCCCATACAAGGCTTCAAAGGGTGACATTTTGATGCTCTCTTGATAGTTGTTATTGTATGAGAACTCCGCTAAGGGTAAATAGTCATCCCATTTCTCTGGGAATTCCAGAACACATGCTTGCAACATATCTTCAAGTATCTGATTTACCCTCTCAGTCTGCCCACTAGTTTGTGGATGATAGGCCGAACTGTGGAGCAACTTAGTATCCAAGGATTTGTGAAGTTCTTCCTAGATTTTGGATACAAATTGAGGTCCACGATCCGACACTATTGTCTTCAGAACACCATGCAAACTTAGGATGCGAGCAATATACATCTAGGCATAAGTGATGACCGGGTAATATGTCTTGACTGGCAGAAAATGAGCGATTTTCGTAAGCCGATCAATTATAACCCAAATAGAATCATATCCTTTTGTTGTCCTGGGCAATCCCACAATAAAGTCCTTGCTTATATCCTCCCATTTCCAAGTTGGGATAGGTAATGATTGCAATGGACCAGAAGTTTTCATATGTATGGCCTTGACACGTCTGCAAGTGTCGCATCTCGCCACATAACATGCAATTTCAATCTTCATCTTAGTCCACCAATAATGCTGCTTTAGATCATGATCCATCTTAGTGCTTCCGGGATGAATAGAATAGCGACTAAGATGTGCTTCATCTAAAATTTGCTGGCGGATCTCATCATTCTTGGGCACAACTAAGCGGTTGTTAAACCATACAACACCTTGATCATCTTTTCTGAAGTAGTTGGCTTTACCGGCCTCCATTTTTTCATGAATGTGTTTCATACCATCATCATTTCTTTGTGCATCAATTATTCTTTGCAGAAGAACTGACTCAAGCTTCAAGTGATTGAAAGTTCCATGTTGAATCATTCCCAGGTTCAACTTCTCCATTTCTTGGCATAATATAATGTTAGAAGTCTTCATTTCAAGACAATGGCAGGAAGCCTTGCGACTTAATGCATCTACCACTACATTGGCCTTGCCTGGGTGATAGTGAATTTCCAATTCATAATCCTTAATCAGCTCAAGCCATCTCCTCTGCCTCATATTAAGCTCTGACTGGGTAAAGATGTATTTCAAGCTTTTATGATCTGTACAGATATGACAAATATTCCCCAGCAGATAATGACGCCATATCTTCAGGGCATGAACCACAGCAGCTAATTCTAGGTCATGAGTGGATAATGTTCCTCATGTCGGCACAACTGTCTTGAGGCGTATGCTACAACTCGGCCTTCTTGCATCAAGACACAACCTAAACCACTGCCTGATGCGTCACAATACACATCAAATGGTTTTTCAATGTCCGGTTGAGCTAATACCGGAGCAGTGGTCAATAACATCTTCAGCTGCTCCAAGGCTTCATTGCATCTTGAAGACCAGTTAAATTTCATATCGTTCTTCAAAAAACTTGTGATTGGTTTGACAAGCTTGGAAAAATCTGGAATAAATCGGCGGTAATAACCAGCCAGTCCAAGGAAACTTCAGACTTGATGTACAGTGGTTGGTGGTTTCCACTCCAAAATATCCTTGACTTTGCTGGGATCAACCGCAATCCCCTTGGCAGACAACACGTGTCCCAAAAATTGGATCTCCTCCAGCCAAAACACGCATTTACTGATTTAGCATATAATTGATGCTCCCTTAAGCGTGTTAATACGATCCGCAAATGCCGAGCATGCTCCTCTTCATTCTTGGAATAAATCAAGATGTCATCAATGAAGACTACCACAAATTTATCCAACTCAGGCATGAATACCGAGTTCATAAGATATGTGAAGTGGGCGGGAGCATTAGTTAATCCGAAAGACATAACCAGATATTCAAATAATCCATATTGCATAGTGAATGCGGTCTTGGGTATATCTTCGGGTCAGATACGGATCTGATGGTAACCCGACGTGAGGTCAATCTTGGAAAATACCCGAGCTCTAGTAAGCTGATCAAATAAGATATCAATCCGGGGAAGAGGGTATTTATTCTTGATTGTGACCTCATTAAGGGGTCTGTAATCCACACACATCCGAAGCGTTTGGTCCTTCTTCTTGACAAAGATGGCTGGACAACCCCAAAGTGACGAGCTTGGTCGGATGAATCCCTTTTCTAGCAGATCTTGTAATTGTGTCTTGAGCTCCGCCAACTCATTCGGAGGCATTCGGTACGGCCTTCTAGAAATAGGAGTCGTATCGGGCTTTAACTCAATCACAAATTCTACATCTCTCTCTGGAGGCAATCCAGGCAGATCTTCCAGAAAGACGTCCGGGAATTCACATACTACCGTAATATCTTGGATCTCCGGTATGATAGCTTCATATACTCTACCAAATGGTTTAGCTGGAATAGCTACAGGGATGGACAAGAGAACCTCTTCCTGGCCATAGCTCAACCTGATGGTTCTCAGATCAGTTTTGAGGATAGCTTTATGCTGGGCTAACCAATTCATGCCCAG
This sequence comes from Zea luxurians, assembly GCA_029449295.1. NCBI lineage: Eukaryota > Viridiplantae > Streptophyta > Magnoliopsida > Poales > Poaceae > Zea > Zea luxurians. Next base: position 102,787,716 of record JAOPSE010000001.1, on the reverse strand, counting down.
AATTACATCTATATCTTGGCCTTTTAGAACAATCATATTTGTAGGAAAGTCCCATTCAGTCAATGTTACGGGCACATGGAAAGCCATTTCTTTAGTGAATATTTGTCCCCCAGGCGAATGAATAATAAACCCTTCCCTTGATTCAATGCATGGAATGCAATATTTCTCCACAAACTTCTTGCTTATGAATGTATGTGAAGCACTAGAATCAAAGAGAATGACTGCAAGGTGTTTGGCCACGAGAAACGTACCTATCATGACCGGATCTCCCTCCGGTGTAGTGGCCACTTGGGTATAATAGATTCACCCAGTTTTCTTCACATTCTTGCCCGCTGCATTATTTGCCATGTTTCCCTTGCCTTGGCTGGAACTCCCCGGGTTCTGCTGATTATTGGAGTTGTTCCGCCTCGGATATGGGCAGTCTTTGATGAAATGTCCAGATTTCCCACAATTGAAGCAACTAGTTGATGAACTCGAGAGTGCAGGGAAATGAGCACCAGTGGCACTCGACTGAGTTGTTGAGGTGGGGGCAGTAGCAGGGCGGATGAATACAGGTTGTTTAAAGGGGTAGGAGGGTGAACGAGGTGAAGAACGGTTTTGATTGAAAGGTCGGATCACCAACCTTTGTCACTTTTCAGGCCCCTGGTTGGACCTGTCACTTCCAAAGCCCTTTGACTTCCCTGGGCCTGCATACTTGGCTTCAACTGCCAGCGTCGTGTTGATAACCCTGCTATAGGAGAGGTCGACAGAGGTGGCCATCTTCCATTGTAGCCGGTCATTAAGGCCTCTCATAAAACAATTCCTCTTTTTCAAGTCAGTGTTGACCTGGTCAATGGCGTACTGAGACAAATGATTGAACTTGTTGAGATACTGTGTAACAGTATCTCCACCTTGCTTAAGCTTCATGAATTCTTCTTGCTTCATATGGAGCACTCCTTCTGGAATGTAGTGCTCCTGAAATGCCAATTTAAATTCGTCCCAGGTGACTTGATGTCCTGCAGGCTGAATAGCCACATAATTTCCCCACCAGGTGCTGGCAGGGCCTCTTAACAGCTGAGCCGCAAACAAGGGCTTCTCGGTCTCCGTGCATCGGAGAAGTCCAAACTTCTGCCCAATAGCCCGAATCCATTTGTCAGCTTCGAGGGGATCTTCGGCTTTAACGAATAGTGGGGGACGGGTTTCCGAGAAATCCAAATACGAAGTTTCGCGGAGTCCTTGTGGATAAGCCTTCCCGCCTTGATGTTGAAGTTGCTGTCCCGCCATTTCACGAAGGAAGCGGGTGTTGTCAGTTGTTGGGGACTTGTTCTTAAGTGCTATGAATTAAGAACAAGGCAACATAAAATGTTAAAGGTTAATGCCCTTCGTCTTCCGAAGCATTATTTCCCATAGGATATAATGATCTTCAGACGAAGGTGGTGAAGGACTCACCTTCATCATCACAACACATATTAATGAAAGAAGAAGTATATGAAACATAAAAGACAACATGAATAGTGATATGACATTGCTAACATATTTATTATTATCGTGAATAAACAGAAACAATATTGTATTACATTTGTACCTTCGGCTTGACAGAAGGTAAAGGTCCAAGCGTGACGCACGAGTGAATACAAGTCAGCGTGTCTATTTATAGGCACAGGACGCAGCCTGTGAAAAATTACAGTTATGCCCTTTGCATTCACTATTGACTTATAGAAAAATCTATGAGGACTAGATAGCCTTTTCCCTTTTAAGTCAGTTCCTCTTTACGCGATTGAGCCGAAGCTTCCTTTTGCATAGATTCGGAGCAACAACAACCTTCATCACGATCATGCCCTTCTCATCGTGTATGCTTTTAATCCTGAATCCGATGATACCTGTCTATAAACCATACTTGGAAGACATTGTTAAATTACGTTTTTGAGGACCTTTGGAGGACGAAGGCCCCCAACAGTAGCCCCTCACAATATTAATTTGTTTAGGGTGACAAATTCAGACTGTGACATGGACGAAGGCCTTAAGCCGAAGGTCCAAAAAAACACCTTCCCTTTGCTAGAATAGAAACAGTCAATGACAGGCGGGACCCTCTAGTCTGGGGCGTTCCGAGCGTATAAATAAGAACTTGCAGCAACCGCATTTGGTACGCTACTCATGGTATTTGCTTTGTTTTATCAATTTTATAGCTCCTGCTTATTGACGCTTGCTAGTTTTTCAAGCTTCCTCGGCTTCGATTTGAAAGATTTTTGCCATTTCCGAAGAGTAATGTCTCAAGACAAGAAGGCTGTTGTGGAGACGAAGCTGGCTGAAGAGGAGAAGCTTTTTGAAGAGAAGAAGGCTGCAAATCCTTACATAGTTGGATTTATCGAGTCAATGGTAAAAACAAACATAGAAAAGATTACTAAGGAAATATTGGAGGGCCTGTCTGAAGAAACTAGTGACAGTGATAACTATGACGCAGAAAGTGGTGGCGAAGATTCTGAGGATCGACCCTGGAGGCCTAGTCATACAATTTTTAGAAAATCTTCCATTAAGCAGAGTCACCTCGAAAACATGAGAGGAAGATACTTTCGAGATATGTCTATTGTGAGAGTTGGTGGAGACAACAAAGTTCCTGCCCCTGAGGAAGACGAAGTAGTGATTTACCGAAGCTTCTTCAAGGCTAGGCTTCGGTTTCCATTGAGCAGGTTTGTGGTCGAAGTGCTAAAAATTTATCAGATTTACCTTCATCAAATAACCCCCGAAGCTGTTATTAGAATGGGGATTTTTGTTTGGGCGGTGAAAAGCCAAGGACTGGAGCCCAGCGCCAAATGCTTTTGCAGTTTGCACGAGCTTGTGTACGAGACGAAGGCCATGGGCAAAGAACAATATCATAATAATTTTGGCTGCTACGGATTTGCTGCCTGCCCCAATGCAAGCTACCCGGTGCCAACATACCGGAAAAGGTGGCCTGGGGCCTGGATGGAGGAATGGTTTTATGTGAAAAATGACTTGAAGGCGAGAGAAGATATCAAGGAAGTTATTATGCACCCTATTTGGTCCCGCTTCGGCCTCCGAAGGTTGAAATTGACGAAGCCGCCGAGGCATGTCAAAAGGCATTTGGTACTGTCTGCTTCTTTATTAGTTCGAGAGATTTGGTTCAAGAGCACATATCATACAGAGTATGGCCGCTTATAGAGGGCTGGGAAATGCCGAAGGAAACCATCACCAAATCTAGTGAAGGTGATCTGGTCCGGCTGAAATACATGTCCAGATACGGAGATAAATTCGATGAACCGAATGATGACTGGTTAAAATGCATTGAAGTTACCAGTGATGAGCTTCTTGGATCGTACTCCAAGGCGGAAGATAATGCACTATCCACAGCCTTCGGAGGCCAGGGAAAGAAGAGGTTGAACAGAGTTTTTGACGCTATTGGCTTTGTTTATCCGGACTACCACTATCCACCGCGAGGCCAGGGAAGAAAGAGGAAGCCTGCTGCTTCGGCCACTCTAGACGAGTCTGCACCGAAGGGCAAAAAATTGAAGGTCCTTACCCACCGGCCACACTATATCGAGCCGGCCGTGGTGACTGAGTTTGACGGGGAAGCTTCTTCAGCTACTGAATTAGGAAAAGTTGCTCCCCCTACGCAAAGGACTGAAGAACTAACTGTAATGCCGAAGCAACCTTCAGCTGATCTAGCTAAAACGAGGACTGATGAGGGTAAAGTTGAAGAATCAAACATTGGAGAAATAAAAGTGTTAGAAATTTTAAGCCCTTCGACAGAAGCAACAGTGCCAAGGGCACAAAAAAGTTCTGTCGCAACTCCCAAGAGGAGAAGGATGGCAAACGTACTAGATGTGCTTGAAACAGTGAAGACTTTGACCTCAACTCCTTCGCGGAGAATTGTCGAAGCTTCGAGAGCGCAAACTAAAGTTGAAACAAACAAAGCCGAAATTGAAATTGCAGTAGCTCAAGCTAGTACCGAAGCTGGGCCTTTAGAGCCTGGTGAAGAAAAATCTGCAAAAATTGAAGAAAAAGCAACAGAAGAAAAAGCCACAGAGCAAATTTCGCCTGAAAAGGCTGCCGCTCCTGCTCCCGAAGCTTTAAAAGAGAGCATTGATTACATTATTCGCCATGCTTTGGGAAAGAGACTTTCTAAAGAAGAAGAACGGGAAGCTCAACATTATGCCCAAAGATTAAAATACCCAAAGGGGGCATTGGTGTTTAATGGTATTGGGGAGGAAGGCTTTTTGTACTGTCTCCCGGATAGTAAGGAGATATCCGTCTGTTAGGAGATGGGTAGAAGCTTCGGATTTCCAAAGCTAGAAGAAGGTCTTTCAGTATTATCAAAGGATGAATTGGCTGACAGTTTAGCATACAACAGCATAAAGGTATAAAAGCTAATTTTGTATTTGAAAACGAATTGTTTCATTTGCTTATACTTGATCTCGTTCTCCTTTTGCAGGGCCTAATCCTTAGCAATGCCCTTAGAGCACAAAAAAACGCTGAAGATGAAGGGCATACAATGGCTTTGAACAACCTTCGTTCAGAGGTGATTGAGCTAAGGAACGAAGGCCTTGAAAAAGACAAGATATTAATTTCATTGGTAAACAAAGTAAAAGTAGACGAAGTTAATTTCAAAGCTCAAGCCAAGGTCCAAAAGAATGAGATCGAAGACTTCCGGAAACAACTAGCAGAAGCCAAAGAAAAATGTGTTGTTGCAGAAGCTGATCGAGAGGCCAGTGATTATTGGAAAAATTATTTTGAAAAAATAGTAAAAGAGCTTTGCGCATCCAAGGAGAGATGTTTTGAAAAATCTTTAGGCTGCGTGAAGAAGATAAAGACCAGCTTCACCAACGTGGGCGCCTTTTCAAACGAAGATAATTTCATACGAGGTGACCCTGAGGGTGTAATCGAGTGGATCAGCGAAGAAGCTAAAGCTTTTGAGGAAATCTTAAGTGATCATGGAGATGTTTGTGCGTTCTCTGGTGCGAGAGGAGTTTCAGCTATCTTGGAGAAGGCGGGTTGCAATCATGTTAAAACCTTGGCCTAGGCCGAAGCTGCCCTCTCCGTGGATGACACGAAGGACCCCTCGGCCGAAGCTAGTTTTCTTGGTGGAAAATTTTTCACTGACATCTGGGAGAATGGTGCCGAGAAATGGCCCATGAGATAATGAAAAAGAGCGAAAAAGATATTCATGATGCTCGAGAAGCAGCAAAAGAAGCTGAGAAACCTGCAGAGATCGAAAGACGGATAGGTATTGTTGACTTGGTTTTAGGCTTCATCATTTACTTTCATGGTTTCGAACTGATTGATTATTTCTTTCGCAGCTGAATTATCTCCTCCACCGGAGCCATTTGACCCCCTGGCTGACCTGGAGTCAAAGAAAGCAATAGAAATCATCAACGTAGCTGAATCTATTGTTGACGAAGTCGTCAACAAGTTACTTAACGAAGTCGCGGAAAAAGTTTTGAAGGAAGAGGACTAGTTGTTGTAAAAACGTTCTTAGGTGGTTAATGTAGCATTTGTTGAACTAAGTCTGTAATATTTGGTGCGTATAGTTTTTAATCTAATATGTGAACTATTTTGCAATTCACTTCTTGGTGATACATGAAACTTTTTACATACGTACCGTTTTTGAGCCTTCGGCGAAAAAACACCTTCCCTTCTTTTCATGCTTCGCAAAGAAGAATACTTATGTTTCGTGAGAATATCCATACTTCGTAAAGAGCACCCAAGCTTCGTAAAAATAGCAATGCTTTGAAAACAATAGACCTCTTCTTTCACATCAGAGCTGATGAAGCCATAATTCCCAGTTTACTTTGTGCCTTAGCACCTTTTGACCTTTGTAAAGCATTCTCCTAAGATGGACTTTGCTTCCAATTCGTGTCATTGGTGCAATATGATGTATGATGTGATGATATGTGAGATGATGCGATGATATGATGCGAAGAATGATGCTAATGCCGAAGACACACGCCCCTGCTGAAACACACAATCTCTGCGTCCCCTTAGGAACGATCAAAATCTCTTTGCCGTTTATTTTTCGGTGGTATTTTCACGTTGACTTTTTGCGCTTCGCCTTATATTTTGGCGGTATTTTCGTGTTGACTTTTCGCGCTTCGCCTTATATTTCGGCGTTATTTCGCGTTGACTTTTCGCGCTTCGCCTTGTATTTCGACGGCATTTGGCTCTGCATTCCCTTAGGAACGACTTTTGAGCAAAAAACTTACTCTACGCTCCCTTGGGAACGACTTTTGAAGCTTCGACAAAACTTTTGCTGCACTCCACTAGGAACGACTTTTTGATGCTTCGGTGAATTTTGAGCTTCGTAAATATGTGAAGAAGATACATTTCATTTTAACAGAAATGAAACTATTACATAGAATTAAAACTAGATTTGCATTACTTGTCCTTTATTAAGAAACAAAATGACATAAAGTAAAATGGTGCTTCAGAGGGTAGGATATCTCTCAATAGATATGCTTTGACTCCGGTACAGTATTGTTAACTGTGCGAGCTTCGGATTCCTCTCTGAAATCCCTATGTTGCTGAGTATGTTGGCTCCCTTCTGGCTGCTGACCCCGTGAATAAGCAGGCTGTAGAGGGGGCGGAGCTGGAAGCTGTGGCCAAGGAGCCTGTGGCTGACTAGCCGAAGCAACAGAAGCTGCAGAGTGATTACCCACATATTCTGGTATGTAGGGTGAATGGCACGAAGCAGTGTGCAAGACCTGCTTCAGCTGATTCTACCGAGCTTCGGCTTCTGCAATCTCCTTCTACTTTTGGATAGTGATTTGGCACATTCTTCTGGTATGGCCCTTGTCCTCACCACAGAATAAATAGTAGATCTTTCTAGGCTGATCCCCATATCTTCCTCCGAAGCCCCTGGCACCTCTGCCTCTTGGAGCTGGCGGCCGAAAAGAGCTTTGTTGCTGCCCCGAAGATTGTGAAGTATACTGTGGCCTCTGCTGCTGACCTCCTTTGTCATCATTCTGAGTGTTGTGAATCGACCTGACGTGCCTCGGATGAATTCTTCCTCCGAAGCCCTTAGTCATTTCGGAGAATCTGTAAGCTTCCTCCCTTCTTTGGCGGAAGTCATTATCAGCCCGAATGTATTCATCCATCTTTTGAAGCAGCTTTTCTAGAGTTTGAGGGGGCTTCCTTGCAAAATATTGGGCAGTAGGTCCTAGGCGAAGACCTTTGATCATGGCCTCAATAACAATCTCATTGGGCACTATAGGCGCTTGTGTCCTCAATCGCAAGAACCTTCATACATACGCTTGAAGGTACTCTTCATGGTCTTGTGTGCATTGGAATAGGGCCTGAGTTGTGACCAGCTTCGTTTGGAAGCCTTGGAAGCTAGTGACCAACATGTCCTTGAGCTTCTGCCACGACGTGATGGTCCCTGGCCGAAGAGAAGAGTACCATGTTTGGGCTACATTTCGGACTGCCATGACAAAGAACTTAGCCATGACTACAATATTGCCTCTGTACGAAGATGTAGTTGCTTTGTAGCTCATGAGAAACTGCTTTGGATCTGAATGCCCATCATACATGGGAAGATGGGGCGGCTTGTACGATGGGGGCCATGGAGTAGCCTGCAGTTCTGCCGCCAAGGGAGAAGCATCATCAAAGGTAAAGGTATCATGATTAAAATCATCATACCATCCATCTTCGTTGAATGGGCCTTCTTGACGAAGCTCCCTGTGCTGAGGCCTTCAGTTTTGTTCGTCTTGCACAAGATGGCGCACTTCTTCAGTTGCTTTGTCGATCTGCCTTTGAAGGTCAGCCAGTCGCGCCATCTTCTCCTTCTTTCTTTGTACTTGCTGATGAATGATTTCCATATCCCTGATCTCTTGGTCCAACTCCTCCTCGTGGAGTGTTTGACTGGTGGCCTTCCTTTTCTGGCTTCGGGCCTCTCGAAGAGAAAGAGTCTCCTGGTTCGGATCCAGCGGCTGCAATGCAGTAGCCCCTAGCGCTGAAGCTTTCTTCGGCGGCATGACGCAGGTCAGTGCTTGCTAAAGGTGGTCGAAAAGGGTTCACCGGAGGAGGGTGCCAATGTTGGGGACTTGTTCTTAAGTGCTATGAATTAAGAACAAGGCAACATAAAATATTAAAGGTTAATGCCCTTCGTCTTCCGAAGCATTATTTCCCATAGGATATAATGATCTTCAAACTAAGGTGGTGAAGAACTCACCTTCATCATCATAACACATATTAATGAAAGAAGAAGTATATGAAACATAAAAGACAACATGAATAATGATATGACATTGCTAACATATTTATTATTATCGTAAATAAACAGAAACAATATTGTATTACATTTGTACCTCTGGCTTGACAAAAGGTAAAGGTCCAAGCATGACGCACGAGTGAATACAAGTCAGCGTGAACAGTACAGGGGTACTGTTCATCTATTTATAGGCACAGGACACAGCCTGTGAAAAATTACAGTTATTCCCTTTGCATTCACTATTGACTTATAGAAAAATCTATGAGGACTAGATAGCCTTTTCCCTTTTAAGTCGGTTCCTCTTCACGCGATTGAGCCGAAGCTTCCTTTTGCATAGCTTTGGAGCAACAACAACCTTCATCACGATCATGCCCTTCTTATCGTGTATGCTTTTAATCCTGAATCCGATGATACCTGCCTATAAACCATACTTGGAAGACATTGTTAAATTACGTTTTTGAGGACCTTCGGAGGACGAAGGCCCCCAACATCAGTGGTCGTGGTGACCAAGGCAGCGATAGCCTCGGCCAGCATGGGTGGAACTGGTGGTGGATTAGGTGTATCTTCTTGGCCACAGGATGTTCCCGCGTAGTCATGTGCATGAGTTCGAGATGGCATCTGAAGCAAATAAATATTTGGAAAATATCACATGCTGATACGTACCATCATTTTACATTACATACGAGGTAATGTTACAAACTCAATGTACAACATGACATCATTACCTATTCTATAATAACATTATTTCTAAACTATACTAGTACTAGTACTTATTATCCTTAGAAGCTTCATTGTCGGGTGTAGGAGTCCATTCATCAGCCAGGTTCATTGAAGGAGGGGGCTTGAAAAGATCCGGTTCCCCACCAAAAGCTTCACCTGCTGTTCCAGAAGGTCCAGCTCCCATTTCGATAGGGTCTACAGGTACATCAGGGTGCAGTTGCGAATACAATTCATGAACTTTCTCATGCAATGTATTGCAATACACTTGCAAGTTATCCACGGCTGTGCTAAGCTCCTCCATATGGGCTCGAGCTTTGGCCTCTCGGTCCTAGGCAATGGAACGCGAGTTGACACCCTAATCGAGTGCCAAATCTCGTTCGGCAAGCTCGTCTTGCAGATGCCGGATGTCAGTTCTTAACTCATTTATGCGCTGACCATCCTCAACCCACACATTGTTTCTATGACGCAATTCCATTCGAAGTTGCTCCACCTGAGCTTCTAGATCTCCAATGGGATCAATGCTGCCACTGCTACTATCCTCATGCCTCAGAGCCAGTTGACGGCGAGGTATGCCAATCGGTCTAGTGGACTTGCGCGCAGTTTTCCTTGTGCACGGCGGCATATCTCCATAAGGGGAAAATCTTATTAGTATAGTTTTTAACATGATGCATGCATAATTACAGAATCAACCTTGGTTGATTCACAACCTTCTATACATTGCACTGTACTATCTGGTCTTAATATAAGTATTTCAGAAGGTAGTTAGATAAGAAGGAAAGAAATTTCTTAGGTAAGCTTTTGAAAATTCTTTTTGAAAATGCCTCATAACATCTGCAGAGATGGGCTTCGCTCCGATACCAGCTGTGACAGAACCTCCCAAGTCATTAGGCCTACCTACAGTTGTCCTTGTCTATCGGACCTTAGACAACCCTGCAGGTGCACCTGATCACTTGACAAGTTCGGTATTTGTGTTCTTTACCTTTCCCAAGAGTGTTTCACCCGTCACGCAGATATTACAACACATCGGAGGTACGAGTATGCGGAAGCAGTTATAACAACTTTATTTTAGATTAAAGTATAGAAAGAGTAGTATTATTACAGACCAGTAAAATATAAGAGTGTTGGAGTAATATTATTACATATTTTGGGAGGCAAAAACCCCTCCCGATTAACAGTAAAAAGTTTTAAAGGAGGACACTTCCTCCCGAGGCTTCACTTTTGGTTTTCCTCCTTGGGCACCACCTTGGAACAAAAGCAACAAAAATTTGCTGCTTCCTCACCTACAACAACATGGGTTCAAAAATCCTGAGTACGGAGTGTACTTTCGCAAGTCTTACCCGTCAAAATAAAAAGACTCTCAAGGATATGCTGGTCTTTGGGAATCAAGGTATGGCTTCTCAATAATCAAAGACCCTGTTTGCAGAAATGCTTACTAATAGTGGATCCTTAAAAGTCCAGTTTTATTAGCAAGTTAAGTCATTACCTGAGTTCTAGAGTTCTTTCTACCCTAGTTCAAGCACTTGACCTATACTAGCAAATTTCTTATCAACCCTTCAGTTCACTGGATTGCTACGTGTAGGTCAGTGACCAAGTCTTCATGTCTGAGAAGTCACGACGATCCAAATCGATTAATACCCAACTGGGGATCTCCGATCACATGACATATGTAGCACTTAACCCTTGCATATGTCAACTCGCCACCGAGGTTCTTAAGACCAGATCAGGTTCACGCCAACCGAGAGCACAGATACACCACCGTCCAGCCTCTTGCCCCGGAGGGTACATGCTACTCTCGCCATCTCTCCACTCCCATTGCGTGTTATCTTATTCTGGTATTAGTCTGCCCGAGGCAAAACTTACCCACGATGAGGCATGTGACCAGTTAAAAGGTCCTCGATCATCAAGCCTACATCGAGACAGTCCTTAATCGACTCAGACAGAGACACTACACCGAGACTCTCCTCTCATGCAAGTCACCCGCCCGGTCTCAGCTTTATCATTTCAAACCCAAAGTTTGGTACCTGGGAGAGGTACATATTTTCCGATGTTGAACCCATCACGGCCATGATGGATCCACCATCAAGTTTTATTTTGAAAACATCCCACCCACTTGAAGCATCATCTTTAGTCAAAACAAAATATTTTGTTTTTCTAGAGCAAGGCTAAGCATAAGAAAAACCTTTTTGTAAAATAGGGGATCAAGGAAAAGTAATCAAATTCTCAAGGAAGGAAATGCATCAATTTGTTTAGCACGCAACTCCTATCACCTAATGCATCAAGCAAGTGAAAAAGATTTTAAAATAGCAAGGAGGTGGCAAATGCATCGGGGCTTGCCTTGTGTTATAGGTGAGTCAGGCTCTGCTCCACAGATGTCAAAGTAAAAGTAGTTCCCGGTCTGTGGTTCTTCAGGTGGTGGTGTAGTTCTTGCTTCTTCAACTTCTACTTCTTCTTCGTTTTCCTTCACGGGACTCCAGGAAACTAGGGTTTTTGGAGTCAAAAGTGTGTTCATAGGGCACGCTTTATTAGAAGACTAGAGTTTTGGGTTCTAGGTACCAAACATGGTCCAAATCATACCAAACTTTACCCAAGGCTTCTAAATAATATTTAAAGCTTATCTAAAAAGTTAGGTGATTTTTGGGATTATTAATTAATTTCTAATATTCCAGGGGTATGGGTTTTCACTATTTTAAATACTCCATAATTCCCTATTTGGAATAAAAATCATAAAACTATTTTTATTAAATACTATAGAAAATTAGGAACCTAGCAAAATTGGTCTTGCATTTCTAGCATTTTTCCATAATTTTCTAGAAATTCTTTAATCCTGGTAAAAAAGAAAAAGGAAAACAATGAATAGTGTTGGGCTGATTTCAGCCCAACCGGCTTGCAAAAGGGGGAAAGCACACGCGCGCCCGCACCCGCGCTGCTGGTCTTGCAAAAAGGCCCTCGATGTTTTAAATAACTTGAAAGGCGTCCAACGGACTATTCCCTGTGTCACTGACATTCACAAAAACCCCCTTCAAGTTCCATTTCTTTAAAGATCGCGACCCTCGATGGGATCAAGCCGAACACCTGGCTAGAGCCATGGTTTCTGGGCGGTGGCGACCAGGACAGGGAGTAATAGTCTCATAAACATTAAGTATAAGTTGGTCCGAGTAAAAGCCCTCATTTAATTTGAATGATTTGACCCTAAGTGAAGCTTGTTCTTGGTCACGGCGGCGGAATGGCCCTGGAGAGCGTGTTTCGGACGATTAACGGGATCGATGCTAAAATTGAAGCTTGGGGAAACTTCACGGGTTCACCAGGGACTAGGTACACGATTAAATTTAGGCCGAACGAGGATAGGGAAGCGGGTCGATAGAGAAGGTGTATACAGCGGCGTTCTATGGAACAACGGAGTGTTCCGGTGGTGGGACTCTGGTAAACTTCAATTGGTTGGCACCGAGAGCAACATGAAGCTAAGGACATGCTAGAACAAGAGGCAATTGGGTGAGTACTAACCCGAGAAGGGCTACCCACGAAGAGGTCCTTCACGGCGGCGGAAGAGACCGATCCTAGGGAAATCCGATGATCTCCGATGATGGTGGACAGAACAGGGTGGCTAGTGAGCCGTTAGCTTCGTAACTAAGGGACAAAGAGCAGTGCTCGGTTGATTTGGATGACGGGGGTGAGAGCGCGGTGAATTTGTAGGCCCGGTGATCTATGGCGACGGCCATGGCGATAACCTTCACCGGATTTTGTTGGCAACCATCGACGACGTCGGGCGCGATCCATTTCTAAGAGTTTGACACGTCTCGCCGCGACAGTAACGCGGTCAAATCGGTGATGTCGTGGATGAACGGAGAGGAGCAGCGCCGGTGACCAGGCACGACCGTAAAGATCAGTGGTCGCGTGGCGGCCGGAATAGTTACCCTCCACCACGGCAATCTTACCCGATTCACAAATAATGTCGCGAAGAGATGCCCGCCGAGCGCTTAACCAGACCACGGCGCGAATCATGGCGCGGATCGGTGCCGGCGGCGAGGTGCCCTGCACCAGAGATATTTTGACACTGTAGCATCGCGATTGATCTTCAGAAAAACTGACAGAGCACAATCTGGGGCAAATTTTCTCCAAATTCTATGTGGCAACCTCATCACCCATCTGCATCAAAGTTATGGATCTACAAACCATCTTCAATTTTGCTATAATATCCCTAGTCGAATTCCTCCTGGAAGCTACTCAAAATTGATACTAAACTTATGTTAATGTCACTGATGTCCAAAATTCAGTTCGTGAGCTAACTGACATCCCAACTTTAAGCTCATTTTTCTCCAAACTTTGTATGTGATCAAAGCTTAGTTACTCAAGCAAAGTTGCACTCCTACAATAGCTCTTTAAGTTTGATGTGTTGACCCTAGGCAATTTCCTAATATTTTTAGAACTACAGAGCTCCAAAGTCAGCCTTGTTCAACTGTTTTCAGACTTAGCCACATGAGAGGAATTGTGTGGCTTTTTGCAAATAAGTCCCTTCCACATCTTTTGACTTGGAAATCCTCAAATGTGTGAACCATGTGCTTTGGGGTGCCCTAATACCACGATTTTTGTACTTGGGTCCAAAAGTGGGCAACATTTGCATATAACCCCCTAGGGTTTCTATTTAGGGTTTTCACTGGTCCTTTTTAGGGTTTTTGGCACTTCTAGAGTTCGGATGCTATCAATTCCTATTAGAGTTGATATCTTATGACCATTACTAATAAGTTTTGAGAATTTAACACATTTGGGCTTTATTGACACCCTAAGCTTAGTTTAGGGTTAAGTACTCTACCCTAGGGTTTCACCCATGACTAGTCTTATCAATACAACTTGTTTGAAATTTTTGCTTAGTGAATGCACTCTAGGTGTGACAAACACATGATATGCCAATGCTTATGATGTTATGCTCAAGTTTTAGTGACAGTAACACCAGGGGTGTTACATTTTTGCCTCCCAAGTTTGTAATAATAATACTTATGCACTCTTATACCCTGGGATGTAATAACTCTAATACTCTTTCTATATTTTAATGAATGTAAATTAAGTTATTGTAATCCACTTCCGCTTATTCGTTCCTCCGATGTGTTTTAATATCTGCGTGACGGGTGAAACGCTCTTGGGAAAGGAAAAGGATACATATACCGAACTTGTCGAGTGATTATGTGCATCTACAGGGTTGCCCAAGGTCCATTGGACAAGGACAACTGTAGGTGGGCCTAATGACTTGGGAGGTTCCGTCATATAAATAATATAATAATAATGGTTCACAAATTAATATTTTGTTTATAAATAATTTTTGTATAAATACCATGATTTTTAGAATTTTTAAAATACATATATTTATATTTTGAAATAGAAAAGAAAAAACTCCAAACCCTAACCTAACCGGCCAATTTGGCCCATTTTTGCCCAACCGGCCAGTCGGCCACCTTCCCCATCCCCTCCTCTCACTTGCAGGTGGACCCGCCCTGGCCGCGTGTCATGCGCCTGTGCTGGCGCGGCGTCGCCGCCACGTCTTGGCCGCGCCTGACCGCCCTGAGGCCGCGTCGCCTCCGCCATCCGAGCCACCTGGCTCTCGCCCAAGCCGGACTGGTCAACTCCCCGCGCCGGAAACAGTCGTGCCTCCTCCTCTCCTCTCTCTCGCCCACCTCTTCTACTCCATCAATGAGGAAACCTTCACCGTAATGGCCATCAATGGCGCTAATACCGACCGTTTCTTCCTCTCCCGGGTGCCCCTCCCCTCTCCTCTCTCTATAAAAGTCGCCATCTCCCTCTCCCCAAACTCGCCCTCTCTCTCTCTCGCTCTCCTCACTCACGAACACGGCTAGACCGCTCCCATGCCGTTGCTGGAGCTCCACCGTCCGAGCTCGCCGTCTGGCCGGACCTCGCCGCGCCCGTCCCCGGCCACCCCGACGCCAAGACCGCCCCTGCCCTGCTCCCTTGCCGTGACCGACCCGCCGAGCCCCCTATTTGCCGACCTCCATTTCCCTGCGTTTGAGCAAGAGCTCCCAAGGTAGAAGAAGACGGTTTTTGCGATTTAGTCCCCGGATTGTAAATTTAATTAATTTCGAGATTTTCAGTTTAGAGATTATCAAAATGAGATTTCGATGTATATGTATAGCCATAATCAAACCCCGCAACAATATTTTGGACATGTGTATGGTTTTATAATTTAAAAAATGAATACTGACACTATTCACTACCTCAGTGATTTTCATACTGGAAAATGTTTACAAATTTAACTTTGCCTTAGCATATGGAACGATAATTGTAATAGTATTCTAAGTGTAAATTTATTGATATGAAGAAGTAGAAGAAAATACTAGACCACGTGTTTTCGGTCAGATGGAAATAGATTTTTACTAGTCAAAATACATGTGTTCATAAGTATAGCACTAAATTAATTAGAATTGGTAAAATACTTGTTTATGTCATAATAACCATAAATATGTTATTAAAAGTCCAATTAGTGATTTACATTAATTCTTAGAATATTAATGTTAGAAGAATCATAAATAAACCATTTTTAGCTATATGCATAAATTCTATTTAGAAATAAAAGAAATAAAACTAATAAGTCTATTATTAGTAATAAAGAAAATAATTAGCATTTATTTTTCATAAAGAATGTTAACACATATTATACTAGATAAAACTAGTGTTATAGCCACCTACTCATATTTTCACCAATATCGACTCACATTAATGAGCATAATGGATTAATAAGTATTCACGCTTTAAGACATATTTATGAGCATAATTGTGTGATGCATGAATGTGTATGTAACGGTGAATGATTACTCCTGTGATGGTGTTTGTTTATTTATTTTGGCGTATGTATTCTTTTTGTATGTACGATACGCAAATCGATGCTAGAAGTTGACTGTGGGGTAGACGAACCAAACTCGTTCGAGGATGACCCACAGGACACTTTCGAGCAAGGCAAGTGGATTCTCCCTCTGCATAATCTATTGTACCCAATCAACGCATATAATAATGTTTCTCCACCATTCCCCCTCTCTAACCTCGGATTCGTGGCCACAACCCCGCCACTGAGTTCGCTGTGTCGTTCTCCCCTCTCTAACCCACCCCGGCGACCCTGGAACCACCCTAGCACGCGCCTGCCCCAACTCCGGCGACTTCACCATTGCAAGGAGGAGCGGCGCCACCCACAACCATTCACCCTCCCCTGGTCTGATCTCCCCCGTCCGATCTTGATCGCACGGCCCAGATTGCGGGATACCGCTTCGCGCACACGCGCCCTGCGCCCCTAGCCCGCCTGTCAGCGCCCGTGTCCCCTGGCGCTGGGCCCGATCGGTCAGTGCGCTCTCCCCCTCGGTCGCTGACACCCCCTAGCTCGCCTGTCAGCGCTCGCCCGCCCGCGCGCCCCCTCGGCTGCAGATCTAATCTCGGCCGTTGGTTTCTGATCTAACGATTTAAATCGTCCGATACCCCTTCGCACGGTAGTTTTATTAAAGAGACCCTCGGTTTGTTTATAATCAACCCGCCATCCCTGGTTTTCGTGCGTTGGCCCCTGTAACCTTGCAGATTGAACCCTGGACTTTTAAATATTCATAGAATTAGACCTATTTTCATATTTTGAATTCCCAAACTTGTTTATTTCATATCTTTTGCATATGAACTCCAAATTTAGTGATTCAAATTGCAAAATGTTCATAGGATTATTCTCTGTGTGTTATAATTTTTATGGTTAATTATGAACTAGTATAGGTGTAGATTTATTTATTTAATAAAATAAATAAAAGGAAAACTCTAGAGATTAAAGTGTATTTAATCTTGTGAAGATTAATAATGTGTATTACATGAATTCATCTCTGGTCTAACTTTTAGGTCACAATAAAATAAATTGAACTAGGTTATGTAATTATGGGCAATACTTAAAAAAATAATAATCTATTTCTAAATGAAATTAGTTTATGTTATAGTTCATGTTATACTTTGATCTCATTATTCCTTATTTAGTATTATGTCCTTTTAAGATGTATTCCTATGTTTGTACATGTTTGGTGTGCTGTTCATTTGTACTTTCCAAATATATTGAATGCATGCTCGCTTTATTTAGACAACGAGCAGTTCGAGGTTCCCGAGTGTGTTGTTGGACACCTCCCTGTGCAACAACCTGGTGAAGGCAAGTGTCCTCTGACCTATTATGTCCTACATACTCTATAATTCACTGTCCCGCATTACTTTATGAAACCTAAGGATTGACTAGTCTGTTTTTACCTTATCCTTGTTTACCTTTTGGGTTATCATGGTTAGCATTTTGCTAATGCCTTAACTTAATCAATGAACATGATGTGATTGTTTATGATACGATGATGTTATCCCATTGATGCTATTGTGATACTCTAGGGGGCTCAGGCCTTTTTCCTGAGTACCTCTTCGTAAGGACCTGTTCGTGGAGTGACCGCCCGGGATAACAGTGCAACCATGAGGGTGGAATGGGACACCCTTAGCTGAATAATTAGATGAACCTGGGGGTGTAGTTGGCATTGCCGGAGGGCCGTCAATGGGAGCCGGGGCGTAGTGCTCGCTCTGCTAAGGGGGGGTGCAGAGGTTAATTCGATTTGGTTTTGTTAGTCACCCACCTTGGGGAGGTGTACTGTGTTTGTACGACTGGTGAAACCTAACGAGCAGCTATGCACCAGGGGAGTCTTTGTAAAGGCTACGTAGTGTATCCCTGGCCATTCACCTCGATAGTGAAGATCGGGTTTGTACAACCCAGGCTGGAAAGGGATCACGACTTATGGGTAAAGTGTACAACCTCTGTAGAGTGTTAGAAACTGGTATATCAGCCGAGCTCACGGTTAAGAGCGGCCTTGGGATCCTCTTTGATTAGAAGAACTTTGGATACTTTTATGATGATGGTTAACAATGATGTTATAAATCTGATCTTTGGTATTTCCTCTTTTGAGGGAGTATTTTTGGGTAATAACTAGGTTTATTACTAAAACTTGGCTCTACTAATAATAATAAATACTTGACCAACTAAAAGCAACTGCTTAACCTCAACCCCACATACAGCTAGTCCACTTTAGCCAAACGGGACATTTGCTAAGTATGTTGATGTGTACTCACCCTTGCTTTACAAACCACCCCACCCCAGATTGTCCCCACTGTACTCAGTGCTCAGGAGGTGATGCTGGCAACATGAAGGACTTCGAGGAGTTCTAGGATTACGACGAGGTTTAGTTTATCTTAGTGGCAAACCCCCAATCAGCTTCTTGTGTAGGCTTATCATCTACATTTCGTTTTCTCCGCACTTTGATGTTTAAGTTAAAGACAATGGTTATGTATTAGACTCTATGGATGTCTCAGACATCTTGATGTAATTAAGTCCCTTTCCATTATTTAATTCGAGCATTGTGTGATGATGTCCAATTATGTAATCGCTGTGTACGTGAGTTCTGATCCTAGCACGTACATGGTTCGCATTCGGTTTACCTTCCAAGACACGGTGTGACATAAGAGGTATCAAAGCCTTGCTGACTGTAGGACTGCTAACCTAGACTAGAATGGTCGACCTAAGGACTATAGACCCCTACTCTTACCTTGACCTTAGTGTCCTTTCAAAAGTTGGTCATCTTGACCAACTCTATGTTATTTACTCATCTCAAAAGTTTTGTCTCACTTTTCTTTCTGTTTACTTTCTGGTCTCATAGTTCTACTCTTACTCTTGTGCTTACGATGTCTTTTGTAGATGGCTCGTATCAGGTGCACTGCACGTAAGTCTGTGATCCCCTTTTTGCCTTCTCGCCTAGCGGAGCGTCCACTGAGTTGCACGGTGCCAGGTCAGTCCAGTCACCTGGAGAGACTACATCGTCACCTGCACGAGGAGCAGGAGCGCTGATTCTAGGAGCAAGATCAGGACTAGAAGTAGCAGGACTCTTCCCCCTCGCCTCAGCAGGAGGTGGAGTCTGAGCAGCAGGACTCTTCCCCCTGCACCTCAGCTAGAGATGCCCCCTGCACCACCACAGGGCATCCCGGCTACTGGAGGAGACCCTGACGGAGATGGAGACGACGACGACAACGCCGGTGGCAGTTCGAGCCATGACACGGAGCTCTCGGAGGAGCTGGAGCCGGAGGGATGGATCGCTAGACCCATCACTCGTGACGCCGCTCGCGGGTGTCACTTCCATGACGCTCTCGACACCCGGCTACGTCGGGCCTTCGACCGACACACTTGGTCCATCGAGTACCGTTGTGTAGTCTACCAGCATCATCACGAGTTATACCCGGACCAATGGGAGGCTACTTGCTTGGTGCGCCGTCCGGACGATGATCTCCAGGGTGCAGAGGCCTTCTCGAAGCACTATTCTATTACCGAGAGGGATACTGCCGAGGCAGCCATGCAAGATGCAGCACGACGAGCACTTTCTCGGTACTGCTTGTTGTTCAGCGGGGTAGCTGATTGCCTTGACCTAAAGTACTACCCTTGTCGTTCGACTAGTAGTGCTGGAGGTGTGATTGTCCCGCCAGTTGGTGAGGGCAATCCTAGGCTGAACAACATGGTCAACCTGGCTGCCGTGCTCAACACAGAGTTGGACCACGCCCTTGACGAGTTGGGCAAGGTTCGGGTGGAGGTAGC
Source organism: Zea luxurians (assembly GCA_029449295.1). Lineage (NCBI taxonomy): Eukaryota > Viridiplantae > Streptophyta > Magnoliopsida > Poales > Poaceae > Zea > Zea luxurians. Next base: position 102,768,175 of record JAOPSE010000001.1, on the reverse strand, counting down.
GGAGTTGCGTGCTGAGTGCGCACCACGCCACTATCTAGATGGTGGTTCTCTCGCCCCTGTCGGGATTCAGCACCCTTACCGTTCACCGCCCCGTGGTCGCTTCGACTATGGTACCCCAGACTGCAGGACCCGGATAGATTTGGATCCCTAGATCGACAGAGTTGGAGTCTGTAATAATGCTTAGTTCAGTGTCTTAGTCTAGTCAGTTTTAGTTAGAGTTAGTTTGCTTATCTTATGTTGGATGCTTGTTATGATGGACATGTAATGAAGTTGGATCTTTGTAATGATTGTCACTAAGGTGTGGGTATCCCCTGCAACTCGGTGTAGTTATTAATAAAGTCAGTTATTTAGTTGGGTAATCCATTTATTTCCACTTTCCTCTTTATCTGAGAAGCTGTCAGTGAAGATGGTCATTTGTTCAGTGCTATGAAGATTTTCTATACATCTTTTCTTATGTTGAAAGACTGCAGAGTTAGATTTGATATATGTGTGCGATTTCTGCAGATGTTTCAGAACAGGCGCAGAGGTGCGAGGCATGCTCAGCCAGAAAAGCAGGCACCCCAAGAGGAGGCAGCCCCGCAGCAGCATTTGCCACCGCTACCACCAATGACCATTGAGCAAATGTTCTTGATGCAGACTCAGGTAGTCCAAGCAATTGGACAGACTCTAGCAGTAATGCAGCAGGTGCAGCAGCAGCCACCACTGCCTCAGCCTCAGGTGCAAGTTCAGGTGCCACAAGCGCCCAGAGACAAGCGGGCAGAATTCATGAGGGGCCATCCCCCAGTCTTTGCCCATTCTGCTGATCCCATGGACGCCGAAGATTGGCTGCGTACCGAGGAGCGTGAGTTGCAAACTGCCCAGTGCAACGATCGTGAGAAGATGTTGTATGGTCCCCGACAGCTGAGGGGAGCAGCCCAGTCTTGGTGGGAGTCTTACCATGCCACCCATGCCAACCCTGAAGCCATCACTTGGGAAGAATTCAGGGACAACTTTTGTCGCTACCATGTTCCCGAGGGACTGATGATAGTGAGGAAGGAGGAGTTTCTTGCCCTAAAGCAAGGTCCCCTGTCCGTCAGCGAGTACAGGGACAAGTTTCTGCAGCTGTCGCGTTATGCCCTAGAATATGTCAACACGGATGCCAAGAGGCAGTACCGCTTCCTGAGAGGATTGATTGATCCCCTCCACTATCAGCTGATGAACCACACCTTCCCTACCTTCCAGCATCTGATCGACAGAGCAATCATGACTGAAAGGAAGCGTCGGGAGATGGAGGACATGAAACACAAGATTGGTGGATCTTAGGCCGGGAGTAGCAGCCATCCTCGCTACTCAGGCAACCCACCTCATCCATTCAAGCAGGGTCACCAGCACGAGCACCAGCATCAGCGTCAGAACTAGCAGCAGTAGTACCAAAGGCAGTTTCCTTAGCAGCAGCAGCAGTACCATCAGAATAACCAGTAGGGAGGAAATCAATACCAGCGTCAGAGCAACCAGGCAGCTCGTCTTCTTGCCCCAGCAACCAACCAGAGCAACCAAGTAACGCCAGCGCAAGGAGGAAGTCGTGCATGTTTTCACTGTTGGGAACAAGGCCATTGGGCGAATCATTGCCCAAAGAAAGTAGCTCAGCAGCAGCCAGCTCCCAATGTCCCAGTCAGACAGGATGCAATGCAGCAAGGAGGCAACAACCGTTGGTAGCCTCGTGCCCAGTATGGAAAGGTGAATCACTTGGAGGTCGACACGGTCCAGGAGACTCCAGGAGTGGCACTAGGTATGTTTTCAGTCGAGTACCATTCTGCAAATGTCTTATTTGATACTAGAGCAACACATTCTTTTGTGACTGCATCATGGGTAGAAACACATAATATACCAGTAGCACCCATGTATCCACCTATGAGGGTTAGTTCAGTTGGTGGAAAAACCAAAACAGATAGATTTTTCCCTAGTGCAAGAGTTCAAATAAGGGGGATAGAGTTCCCCGATGATTTAATAGTTATGGGAAACCAGGATTCAACTATAGATGTCATCCTAGGGATGAATTGGCTAACTAAGTATCAAGCCAGTCTTAGCTATGATAAGAGGATGGTGAAGATAGTGTCCTTATCAGGAGAAGTGTTAGTGGAGTTGGTCTTGGCTAGACCAAGGAAAGGAAGTTGTCACCAAGTCACCGCCCATATTGAGAAGATTAAACCATCAGAGGCTATCAATGTAGTATCAGAATTCCCAGATGTGTTTCCCAAGGAGTTACCAGGTATGCCACCTGAAAGGAAGGTTGAATTTGCCATAGAGCTTATACCTGGCACCGCCCCTATTTCCATGAGAGCCTATCGAGTGTTCGGACCAGAGTTGGTGGAACTCAAAAAGAAGATTGATGAGTTGTCGAAGAAAGGCTACATCAGATCGAGTACCTCACGTTGGGCAGCCCCAGTGCTGTTTGTGGAGAAGAAGGATGGCACGAAGAGGATGTGCATCGATTATCGAGCCTTGAATGAGGTTACTATCAAGAACAAGTACCCCCTGCCTAGAATTGAAATTTATTCGACCAGTTGAGAGGAGCTAGTGTGTTCTCGAAGATAGATCTAAGGTCAGGCTACCATTAGCTCAGAATCCGACCCTCAGACATACCGAAGACAACATTCATCACCAAGTATGGACTGTATGAGTTCACGGTCATGTCATTCGGTTTGACGAATGCACCAGCTTACTTCATGTACTTGATGAATAGTGTGTTCATGGACTACCTCGACAAGTTCGTGGTGGTGTTCATTGATGATATTCTTATATATTCCCAGAATGAGCAAGAGCATGCGGAGCATTTGAGGAAAGTACTTCAGAGGCTATGAGATTGTGAGCTGTATGCAAAGCTCAGCAAGTGCGAGTTCTGGATCAGTGAAGTCCAGTTCTTGGGTCACATTATAAACCGAGAGGGATTGGCTATAGATCCAAAGAAGGTAACAAATATCTTGGACTAGAAAGCACCAAAAGATGTCTGAGGAATCAAGAGTTTCATTGGAATGGCCAGTTATTATCGACGATTTATTGAGGGTTTCTCCAAGATTTCCAAGCCAATGACAGCCTTGTTGGCAAAGAAGGTTGAGTTCAAGTGGACCCCAGCATGCCAGAAGTCCTTTGAGACATTGAAGGAGAAGTTGACAATGACACTAGTACTGATTCTGCTAGATGTTCACAAGCCATCCTCAGTATATTGCGATACTTCGTATACCGGACTGGGATGTGTGTTAATGCAGGAAGGGAGAGTAGTGGCATACTCGTCCCAACAGTTGAAGATTCATGAGAAGAATTATCTTACTCATGATCTAGAATTAGCAGCCGTGGTTCATGCATTGAAGACCTAGAGGCATTATCTTTATGGGCAGAAGTGTGATATCTACACGGACCACAAGAGTCTCTAATATATATTCACTCAGTCAGAGCTAAACATGAGATAACAAAGTTGGCTAGAGTTGATCAAAGATTATGAGCTGGAGATTCATTATCACCCAGGCAAAGCAAATGTGGTTGCAGATGCTCTAAGCAGAAAAAGTCAAGTCAATATGTTGGCCGTTCACCTGATGCCGTATGAGCTAGCGAAGGAGTTCGATAGATTGAGTCTCCGATTTCTGAACAACACCCAAGGGGTGACAATCGAGTTGGAACCCACTCTAGAGCAAGACATCAGGAAAGGTCAAAAGGATGATGAGAAGATCAATGAGATCCGACAGCTGATCATAGATGGAAAAGGCAAGGATTTTCGTGAAGATGCAGAAGGAGTGGTATGGTTCAAGGATAGACTATGTGTTGCCAACATCAAATCGATCCAGGAACTGATTCTCAAAGAAGCTCATGAGACAACATAGTCTATACACCCTGGTAGAGAGAAGATGTACCAAGACCTAAAGAAAAGATTCTGGTGGTACGGTATTAAAAGGGAAATAGCAGAGTATGTAGCTGTATGCGATAGTTGTGAGAGGATTAAAGCGGAACACCAGAGACCTAAAGGTTTATTGCAGCCGTTGCAGATTCCTCAGTGGAAATGGATGAGATCAGAATGGACTTCACAGTCGGTTTGCCTCGCACTCGTATTTGTTATGACTCCATCTAGGTAGTAGTGGACCGTTTGACAAAAGTGGCCCATTTCATACCAATCAAGACCACCTACAACAGTGCGGTGTTAGTCGAACTATACATGTCTCAGATTGTGTGCTTGCATGGCGTTCCAAAGAAGATAGTATTAGATAGAGGCACTCAGTTTACCTCTCATTTTTTGCAGTAGTTTCATGAAGCTTTGGGCACACACTTGAAGTTCAGCTCAGCTTATCACCCGTAGACAGATAGTAAAACAAAGAGAACCAGTCAGATTCTGGAGGATATGTTGAGGGCTTGTGCTTTGCAAGACAAGATAGGTTGGGACAAGAGATTACCATGTGTGGAATTCTCTTACAACAACAACTATCAAGCCAGTCTGAAGATGTCACCATTCGAAGTGCTCTATGGGAGGAATTGCAGAACTCCATTGCATTGGGACCAACCCAGTGAAAGATAGGTGTTTGGTCTAGATATTTGCTTGAAGTCGAAGAGAACATCAGAATGGTCCGAAAGAATTTGAAGGCAGCACAGTCCCGACAGCGAAGCTATGCTGACACCAAAAGAAGGGAACTTAGTTTTGAAGTAGGAGACTATGTCTATTAGAAGGTGTCACCCATCAGAGGAACCAAAAGGTTTGGAGTCAAAGGCAAGTTAGCACCTCGATATATCGGGCCATATCAGATTCGAGCAAGACATGGAGAAGTGGCTTATCAACTCAGCTTACCAGAGAATTTATCCGTTGTGCACGATGTGTTTCATGTGTCTCAGTTGAAGAAATGCTTGAGAGTGCCAGAAGAGCAGTTGCCAACAGAGGATCTTGAAATTCAAGAAGATCTGACATATATTGAGAAGCCAACTCAAATTCTGGAGATAGCAGATCGGGTCACTCGGAGAAGTACCATCAGGATGTGCAAAGTCAAATGGGGTCACCACTCAGAAGAAGAAGCAACCTAGGAAAGAGAAGATGATATAAAAGCCAAGTACCCTGAGCTCTTTTCTAGCCAGCCCTGAATCTCGAGGGCGAGATTCTTTAAAGGGGGATAGGTCTGTAACACCCTGAATTTGGGGGTATAAAATTTCTTTCTAATGATCACCCAAATTCATGTGTTACTCTTCTCTCTTTCACCCTAGGTTCTATCTCTCTCTAGATTCTCTCTCCCTTTTTCCCTTTTAAGTAGAATTATCTTAAGTTAGTGGAGGTTAATTATTCATTTTTGCCAAAACGCTATGGGTCATTGTAACACCCCAGGTGTTACTTAAGGTTTTCACTTAAGATTACACAAGTGAAGCCCATCATCACATGTGACTAAATTGAGGAAAGTACACCAAATTTGGAAATCAAGATCCTAAGTAAGTGCAACCCATCTTGAAAGTCATGCCTTGGCTTTGTCATGCACCTATAGTGAGGAAATGCCCAAACCCTAATTCAAACCCCTTTTTGGACAATTGGAGCCCTAGAAGTGAGCAGGACCAAAAGGCTATAAAAACCACATGGTCATGACTTGGGCCAATTATAAAAGTTGTAGTACACTTAATACCCTACAAAAAATAGTAAGAAAGTGACCCCAAAAAGAGTTCAGAAAAACCCCAAAAGGTTCACCCAAAGAGTTGAGCACAAAAGGAAAATCAGAATTTTTCTAAGTCCAAAACCAATCCTCTTCCAAAGATCAAACATGTTCACCCTCATTCAAACTTCAAAACCACTTGACCCAATTGACAAAGTGGCGCCTAAAGACCTCTAGAACACCCTGGAAAAGTTTGAACCCGACCCTAAGTCGTTTGACATGACTTGGCACAAGTTTTGTCTCGGTATGGATAGCTTTGACAGAGCCGACTTCCCACCCCCATATCTCTCTAACCCGACCACATCTCCCCTTGGAACTCATATGAACTAGGTAGCCCTAGGTGCAGGGAAGAGATCTCTCAAAGGCCTTAGGGCAAGATTCTAACGTTTGGTTGCTCAGCAAGGGATAGAAGAAGAGCAGAAGCAAAGAGCCACGTGTTCGACGCGCCCTGGGCTCGCCAGAGCATGCCCAATGCCCGCCCCCCCGTGCCCCGCGTCGCGCCAAGCCGAGCCGGCATCGTTGCCCGTGCCCGCACCTATAAAGCCACTAGAGACTTCAACCATACTCCCCCGCACGCACTCGACCTCACCGGAGCACTAGATCACCGGCGTTGCCTAGCGCACGGCGTGCCCGCGGCCACCTGATCCCCCGCCACCGTAGACCGGCGAGCAGAGCCTCTCCCAACCCCATCCGACCCACGGAGTAGACCCTGCGTGCCTCGGTGAAGCTCCCCGAGTGAGGAATCGAACTTTGCCTCGCCGGAGAAGCCATTTCACGGTCGTCGGACTTCACCCGACCGCCGGCAAGCGTGGACCGAGCGCCACGGTGAGTCATTCTCCGATTCCTTGCACGAGTCGATTGCTTGACATCCCGTGAAGCTCCCCGTGCCCTTGGATTGACCGGTATCGCCGTGGTTAGGCCGGAGCACTCGCTGTCGACGAGTTCACCCGCCTGCGCACATGGACCGGCCGATTCCGACCACCACCGTCGTCGAGCCGTACCTCGCTATAACCGCAAGAGCCTCCTGAAGCCAACCCCGCCCTTCACCAGACCTCCCTCGCCGCCGGAAAGCCACGCCGCCCTATTTACTTCCGCGGGTACTATTTAAAAGAGGGGAGGGACCTCGGGGGAGAAGAGAGAAAGGCTAGAAGGATTTTTGAAGTGTCAGCGACTCAAAGGAATAGTGGCGCAGGGGTATAAATGAAGGGATTGATTTAGAAAGAACCCAGGGTCTTCGATGCAAATGGGTTTTGTAGAAAACCTTTTTAATATTCTCATTTAAATACAAACAGAACATGAAAAATTCATAACTTCAGTTTTGCTCACCCAAATCGAGTCAAACCAATTTTGCCAGATCCTAAATAATGTAAACTACTTAGGAAAAATATAAAACCCTTAAGTGTTGCAGAAAACTTCAAGGTTTTGATTTAAATGATTAACTGGTCAAAAGCTAAATGAAATAAGGAAAAATGGCTACACTATTAGACTAGGATTAAGAAAATTCAGATAAGTACTTAATCACTTCCTAACTTGTTTAAAAATTATAAACCCCTCTGTACACCAAATTAAGGTAGAGTTTGCCATTTAAATCATTTTCAGCCTAAAATTAAAGAAAATATAATGGGTAGTTTAGATTAAAAACCAGGGAGCACCCACATTTTTGTTAGCTCCCTTATTCAGTATAGTTCACTAGAAAATTTTGTTAGACCTTTGTTTAGTACAAAAGAAATGAGCTACCTTTTATTTTAAGAAAACAAGGAAAACTTAGAAAAACCCTAGAAAAATAACCCTGAAGAGAAAACACCCCAAACCTTGGGATAACTAATGTTTTGATATTATAAACATAGAAAATATATGAGTTCTGTTGTTTGACATTTTTCACATAACAAGTTAGTTGTAAGTGTCTCTTTAGCATTAAACTTTAGAAAATCATAACTAAATAACCACTAAGTAGCCCTCTGTGATTTTTTGCACAGAAGCATGTTATTACCTATAGATACCAACAAAAATGACTCTTAGTACAGAACCCACACCTAGATAAGAGTTGTAGTGCAAAGTGATCCCTTTGCCCCAACTTTTGTTATTTTTGTCCAAGGCATATTCTAATTATTCTGGGGCTCAAATTTATAGGACAGACTACAATGACCAATAGTAACCCACTGTAATTTTTACAGAATTTTTGGAAAAATTTAAATCACTGTTGTAGTTCAAACCCATCCTAAAATTTATAAATAAAAAAATTAAAAAGGGGAATTAATAGTGGAGACTAATGTTACCTTAACCAAACCAGCAAAACCCCTTGAGTGCCTACCAAAATATTTAAGGGGCAATCCAAGTCTTAATCCATTATGCTTAGGCAAAATCTCAAACCTAATTTGGTAAGCATAAACCACTAAGAGCCTCTTATAACAAGAGAACCCTAAGTTATTAACTAATTTAGTTTTTCTGCACTAGGCATAATTGTTACCAAATTCTACATATCATAGCATACATATATCTTATTCATTGCATTCGATAGATTGTAACCTCGTGGACGGAGAGTACATCCTCGTGCCGGAGCAAGGAGTTGTTCAGGAGGTAGCCCCGGATCCAGCAGGAGAGCCTGCCCCAGAGGATCTGCCTGTCCCAGCTTTGGAAGGCAAGCCCCAGTTTTATGCATAACCTGTTCTATATATTATTTTACTGCACTTAATGATTGTAGGATTGACTGTGCACTTAAGTGTAGGAGTTGTTTGAAACCTTAGTTGCATGAACTCAGGATTCCTTTTGAGATGGATACTAGTATGCTAGGTCGAGTAGCTGCTTTACTAATTAGGGATCTCGGTAGAAGTCGAGTGATTTTTCTAGCACTCGCGCGAGGTCAGGAATTGGTTGTATCCACTTTTATAGTATAATGATGTTGGTCTGTGGACAACAATCAATGGGGATTGGTTGTCTACGAGTTGGAAATTGGAATAAGGATTATGGTGTGGTACCGTGTGTCAAGCGTTTGAACGTACTAAACATATGCCGAGAAATATGGTAAATCGGTAAGCCTAGTACCTAAGTGAACCTGGCAGCAGATTGCCCTCCTCACGTGACCTGAGACGTGATCTCCCATTCCGGTTATGGTGGGTACAAGTGCGATCACTGCACGACGGCAGTCGGGGTCAGTGAGGCATTGTACGCCAAGGCGGTGAGCCCCTCTCTGCTGACGGGGAATCGATGGGGACGGTTGATGTGTATGGGGACGGAGTGCCTCGCCACGTCGTGTGTTTGGATTTACCTTGAAAGGTTTAAAAACTCGATTCGAATCGTTTGCTTCTCGCAGCTAATGGGACTGCTTGATCCATGCTGCTACATTGAGTAACAAGTGGAAATGTGATGACTTGGCAAAAGTTGTTGATTGCTAAATGTTTGATACCATGTATGGTTAGATAGGTATACATTTAGTCTTAAGAGAGTCACACTAAAACTTGAAAAAGCTAAAACTTGATTTATAGACTCAGCTAGTTCTTTTGGCAGCCAAACCCCTTAGCCAAACAGCTGCATGTCTAGAGGTAGAGGAGTAGACTCCGCACACCGGGTAAGTCTAGCTGAGTATTAGTATACTCAGCCTTGCTTGTGGCATAATTTTATAGGTTCTCTGGAGGACATGGTTGTTGGAGTGACTTGGCCGTCCATCTTGCCACCGGGTTGGATAGTCGAGTGGGACCCTACCTCGGCTGAGGAGGAGCATGATGAGTGATGGGACAGGCTTCCCCATCTCTCTGTTTATTTATTGTTAGTTTTATTCCACTGCATTCTGAACAATGATGACTACTTTTGCTAAAACTCCGATGATGATGTAATAAATTTAATACTCCTTAATGTATGGTTTTATGCTTTATTGTATTTGCTCTATGCCTCACCATCGAGTGACTACGTGGTACTTGATCCTGTTAGTGGCCTCGTCGGACTAGATCCGAGGGATTGACGTGTTATTCCCATTTAAGTGTAGTCTAGCCTCTAAGGCGGGACTTAAGCACTTAAGTTGGAATAATTCGGGCGGTTCCGCCACAGTCATGACATGTTGCATCATGCTGAGCTTAAATATTCTTTGAATTGTTGCACATGTTTGAATTAGTTTGAATTTGAAACTTTAATTGAATTTGGATTGAAAACCCTAGAGAAAAGAAATGGAAAAGCAATTGGAAAATCCAGAGAAAAATAAAAAGGCAAAGTAGCCCAGCCGGCCTAGCTCGGCCTAGCTAGGTTGCGCGCCCGCGCGCCCACGCCGCCTGACAGGTGGGTCCACCTATCAGTGGCAACTTCCTCTCCCGCGCGCCCTCTCTCTCCCGCTCACTGCCTAGTGGGGCCAGGCTGTCGGCGCTGGTTTCTTCGCCCGCGCGCCCCTCTCCCATCTCTGCCTCGCAGAGCTAGTTCGCCAGTCGCCAAGCCGTTGCCCCGCGTGCCCCTTCTCTCTCTCTCTGCGTCGTGGGCCTCCCCTGTCAGCTCCGCCCTCCCCACGCCCAACGTGGACCAGCGAGCGCGCACTCACACACGTCGCCGGGATCCTTGGCCACATCACTCTGCCGAAGCCCCAGCTCCTTTTTGAGCCCCACCCGTGCCCACACTCACTCCCCCGCCACATTTCACATAGTCCCGCCTCACTCGCGCTCTGCTCGCACCGCCAGACCTCGCCGAAGGCCCACGCCCACCTCCCCGGCCATCTAGCTCACCGGAGACCGCGCCAAGCAACCCCGAGCTCCGCCCCGAGGTGAGGCACCTGTGCCCGTGCTTAGTTTCCCCAATTTCGCTTTGTTGTCGGCCAATTTCGGCTTCCCCAGAGTTTGGCCGTGGCGGTCCGCCATGCCCGCACGGTGACTGGCCAAATTAGCCTGGCCCATTGCCCCTGCGTTGGTCCTTAAGGTACCCCTCCCTCTGCTGAAGCTATCCCAGGCCTTAGTGCGCCTCAAGCCCCCTCCCCGCGGCTGGAATCCCTCACCGGAGTTCCTCCGGTCCGCCCGAGGCCTTTTCTCTGCCATTCCCCTCTCTGACCTCGGATTCGTGGCCACAACGCCGCCACTGAGTTCGCCGTGTCGTTCTCCCCCTCTCTAACCCACCTCGGTGACCCCGGAACCACCCTAGCACGCGCCTGCCCCAACTCCAGTAACTTCATCGTCGCGAGGAGGAGCGGCGCCGCCCACAGCCGTTCACCATCCCCCGGTCTGATCTCCCTCGTCCGATCTTGATCGCACGACCCAGATCGCGGGATACAGCTTCGCGCACGCGCGCCCTGCGCCCCTGGCCCGCCTGTCAGCGTCCGTGTCCCCTGGCGCTGGGCTCAATCGATCAGTGCGCTCTCCCCCTCGGTCGCTGACACCCCCTAGCCCACCTGTAAGTGCTCGCCCGCCCGCGTGTGCCCTCGGCCGCATATCTAATCTTGGTCGTTGGTTTCTGATCTAACGGTTTAAATCTCCCAATACCCCTTCGCGCGGTAGTTTTATTAAAGAGACCCTCGGTTTGTTTAGAATCAACCCACCGTCCCTGGTTTTCGTGCGCAGGCCCCTGTAACCTTGCAGATTGAACCCTGGACTTTTAAATATTCATAGAATTAGACCTATTTTTATATTTTGAATTCCTAACTTGTTTATTTCATATCTTTTGCATATGAACTCCAAATTTGGTGATTCAAATTGCAAAATGTTCATAGGATTATTCTCTGTTTAAATAAATTAGTTTTAGTTACTGTCTGCGCATTCTAGTTTTTATGGTTAATTATGAACTAGTATAGGTGTAGATTTATTTATTTAATAAAATAAATAAAAGGAAAACCCTAAAGATTAAAGTGTATTTAATCTTGTGAAGATTAATAATGTGTATTACGTGAATTCATCTCTGGTCTAAATTTTAGGTCACTATAAAATAAATTGAACTAGGTTATGTAATTATGGGCAATACTTTAAAAAATAATAATATATTTCTAAATGAAATTAGTTTATGTTATAGTTCATGTTATACTTTGATCTCATTATTCCTTATTTAGTATTGTGTCTTTTTAAGATGTATTCCTATGTTTGTACATATTTGGTGTGCTATTCATTTGTACTTTCCAAATGTATTGAATGCATGCTTGCTTTATTTAGACAACGAGCAGTTCGAGGTTCCCGAGTGTGTTGTTGGAGACCTCCCTGAGCAACAACCTGGTGAAGGCAAGTGTCCTCTGACCTATTTTGTCCTACATACTCTATAATTCACTGTCCCGCATTACTTTATGAAACCTAAGGATTGACTAGTCTGTATTTACCTTATCCTTGTTTACCTTTTGGGTTATCATAGCATTTTGCTAATGCCTTAACTTAATCAATGAACATGATGTGATCATTTATGATACGATGATGTTATCCCAATGATGACATTGTGATACTCTAGGGGGCTCAGGCCTATTTCCTGAGTACCTCTCCGTAAGGACCTATTCGTGGAGTGACCACCCGGGATAACAGTGCAACCATGAGGGTGGAATGGGACACCCTTAGCTGAATAATTAGATGAACCTGAGGGTGTAGATGGCTTTGCTGGAGGGCCGTCAATAGGGGTCGGGGTGTAGTGCTCGCTCTGCCAAGGGGGGTGCAGAGGTTCATTTGATTTGGTTTTGTCAGTCACCCACCTTGGGGAGGTGTACTGCATTTGTACGACTGGCGAAACCTAACGAGCAGCTATGCACCGGGGGAGTCTTTGTAAAGGCTACATAGTGTATCCCTGGCCATTCACCTCGGTAGTGAAGATCGGGTCTGTACAACCTAGGCTGGAAAGGGATCACGACTTATGGGTAAAGTGTACAACCTCTGCAGAGTGTTAGAAACTGGTATATCAGCCGAGCTCACGGTTAAGAGCAACCTTGGGATCCTCTTTGATTAGAAGAACTTTGGATACTTTTATGATGATGGTTAACAATGATGTTATAAATCTGATCTCTGGTATTTCCTCTTTTGAGGGAGTACTTTTGGGTAATAACTGGGTTTATTACTAAAACTTGGCTCTACTAACAATAATAAATACTTGACCAACTAAAAGCAACTTCTTAACCTCAACCCCACGTACAACTAGTCCAATTTAGCCAAACGGGACATTTGCTGAGTATGTTGATGTGTACTCACCCTTGCTTTACAAACCACCCCACCCCAGGTTGACCCCACTGTACTCAGTGCTCAGGAGGTGATGCTGGCAACATGGAGGACTTCGAGGAGTTCCAGGATTACGAAGAGTTTTAGTTTATCTTAGTGGCAAACCCCCAGTCAGTTGCCTGTGTAGGCTTATCATCTACGTTTCGTTTTCTACACACTTTGATGTTTAAGTTAAAGACAATGGTTATGTATTAGACTCTATGGATGTCTCAGACATCTTGATGTAATTAAGTACCTTTCCGTTATTTAATTCGAGCATTGTGTGATGATGTCCAATTATGTAATCGTTGTGTACATGAGTTCTGATCCTGGCACGTACATGGTTCGCATTCGGTTTACCCTCCAAAACCGGGTGTGACACGCGCACTCGCCGATTGTCGGAGTCACGCCTCGCCGAAGCCGCGCTTCGCACCCTGGCAAAGCCCCAACCCTGCTCCCCTGCCCGGCTGAGCCCTCCCCTGCTCACCAAGCCCCCTGCGCGTGAGCACAAGCGCAAAGTAGAAGAACGCCAGTTTTGCATTTTAGCCCCTGGTTTTGTAAATATATTTAATTTCGAGATTTTCAGTTTGGAAATTATCGAAAAGAGACTCCAATGTATACGTGTAGTCATAGACAAACCTCGCAACAATATTTTTACAGGTGTATGAATTTATATTTCAAAAATAAATTATGTCACGAGTCACTAACTTGGTGATTTTCATACTAGAAACGTTTACGATTAATTTCGCTTTAGCACATGAATCATATTTGTTAGTAGTGGTTTAAGTATAATTTTATTGTTATAAGAAAGTAGAATAAATACTAGGCCATGTATTCTCGGTCAGATGAAAATATAGATTTTTACTAGTCATGATAAATATTCATAAGTATAACACTTAATTACTTAGAATTAGTAAAATACTTATTTATGTCATAATAACCATGATTATGTTATTAAATGTCCAATTAGTAATTTACATTAATTCTTAGAATATTAATGTTAGGAGATTTATAAATAAACATTTTTAGCTATACGTATAATTTCTATTTAGGAAGAAAAGGGATAAAACTCAAAAGTATATTATTAGTAACCATAAAGATTGTTAATACATGTTTATCTATATTATACTAGATGGAACTAGTGTCATAGTCACTTACTCATATTTTCACCAATAATAACTCGCAGTAGTAGTCATAATGTATTAATAAGTATTTACACTTTAAGACGTATTTATGAGTATAATTATGTGATGTATGAATGTGTATGTAATGGTGAATGATTACCCCTGTGATGTTGTATGTTTATTTATTTGGCGTACGTATTCTTTTGTATGTACGATACGCAAATCGATGCTAGAAGTTGACTGTGAGGTAGAACCAAACTCGTTCAAGGACGACCCACAGGACACTTTTGAGCAAGGCAAGTGGATTCTCCCTCTGCATATTCTATTTGTACCCAAGTAATGCATATAATAATGTTTACTTTTTGGATATATTTCATAATTTGATGGGATTTGCCTAATTAAGGATTTCCTAGAATTACCAACCCTGTTCCTTGAATTATCCTAGGATAAATGCTATGCTTAGCAATTTTTGCTATTGCTCAACCTGATGAATATGATGTCACTCTTTTAATGATACTATGTTTCAAAGATAAAGTTTTATTATGATGTTAACCCGAGGGTTAAACAAGAACATTTTGTGTTAAATGGAACATGGAGTGACCACCCAAGATAATAGTGCAACCATGAGTGCTATAATGGCTCTGGCTTTGGTAATTAGCTCTAGAGACTTAGTGCTTAGCAACCCTACCTGAAAGATGGGCAAGAGGGGGCGGCAGTGGTTTAGTGGCAGCTCATGTTAACATGGGGTGGTAGTCTTGGCTAAGTTACCTCACTAGAGGGCCATCAATACTGACGTGGAAACCTTAGCGGGTGGCTTTGTACTAAGGATATTTTGTGAAAGCCTCATAATGGATCCCTAGCCATTCACCTCGGTAGTGTTTACGGGTCCGATCAACCCAGGCTAGATGGGATACATGGCTTGTGGGTAAAGTTGTACCACCTCTGCAAAGTGTAAAACTGATATGTCAGCCGTGTTCACGGTTAAGAGCAACCTGGACCCTCACATGATAATTGTACTTAAAGATGGACAATAAATCAAGATCTGATGATCTACCAATGGTTTGCTTAACTGATTTCACTTAAGTGCTTTGGATATAATCTATTACCTTTGATTAATTGGGATATTTAGGATACACACTTATTAGTAAGACAGGTGTTGCTAATAAAATATTGACAACTAAAATGCTTACCGCTTATCAATAGCCTACCTTGTTAACTTGCATTAATTTTCCACCACTTGCTGAGCCCCGACCATATGTGATCTCACCCTTGCTAATATTTTGATCAGAGGGTGATGTTGAAGACTTTGATGATGATGTTGATGAGTTTTGAGTCTAACGATGCGCCAGTCACCTTCTAGTGGAAGAGTGTCCATGTTTTTTCTGCTGTACTTTGATTTTGATACTTGTTAAAGATACAATGATTCAGATGATGTAATAAAGTTACTCTACTCCCTTTATGCCTTTATTGCATTGTCTTTTGATATATTACACTTGTGACGTCAACATATGTGTGGAAAATGGATCCTGGCCCACATATGATATGCATTCGGTTTTGCCCCTAGAACCAGGTGTGACATGAACTAATGAAAGATCAGAGTGAATGTGGTACTGCATGTAATCGTGATGCCATGTTTGCGATGGCTAAGTATAGGAAGTGTACGTTGTTTTCGAGTGATGATTGATTACGTGTGCCCAATGACGTGTAGATAGCTAGCACCAGTGTGTGGTTGTTTACATGTCTTACTAGCTAATGTTTAGTTCGCTACCGTGTTCTTTGGCGTATCTTGATCTCATTTTCCATCATATTCATACATATGCATACTGCATCTCAATTAGGACTGAGAGATGATCGTGCGAAGTAAAGTGGTGCCACTGCCAACCACAAGATGTAGTTGATGGACAACCCGAAGAAGGACAGACGGAACAAAGGCCAAGATAGGAGATGCTCGCCAAGCGAGTGTCATCTAGCGAACACTAAATTGTGTTGGATTCCAGGCAAGCCCCGGTTTTATGCATAACCATTATATATGTGTCACACGCGGTTCTGGGGGCAAAACTGAATGCATAGCATATGTGGGTCAGGATCCATTTTCCACACATATGTTGACGTCACAAGTGTAATATATCAAAAGATAATGCAATAAAGGCATAAAGAGAGTAGAGTAACTTTATTACATCATATGAATCATTGTATCTTTAACAAGTATCAAAATCAAAGTACGACGGAAATAACATGGACACTCTTCCACAGGAAGGTGACTGGCGCATCGTTAGACTCAAAACTCATCAACGTCATCAGCGAAGTCCTCAGCATCACCCTCTGATCAAAATATTAGCAAGGGTGAGCTCACTTATGGTCGGGGCTCAGCAAGTGGGGGAAAATTAATGCAAGTTAGCAAGGCAGGCTATGGATAAGCGGTAAGCATTTTAGTTGGTCAATATTTTATTAGCAACGCCTGTCTTACTAATAAGTGTGTATCCCAAGTATCCCAATTAATTAAAGGTATAAGATTATATCCAAAGCACTTAAGTGAAATCACTTAAGCAAACCATTGGTAGATCATCAGATCTTAATTTATTTTCCATCATTAAATTCAATTATCATGTGAGGGTCCAAGTTGCTCTTAACCGTGAGCACGGTAGACATATCAGTTTTACACTCTGCAGAGGTGGTACAACTTTACCCACAAGCCATGTATCCCATCTAGCCTGGGTTAATCGGACCCATAAACACTGCCGAGGTGAATGGCTAGGGATCCATTATGAGGCTTTCACAAAATATCCTTAGTACAAAGCCACCCGCTAAGGTTTCCACGTCAGTATTGATGGCCCTCTTGCCCATCTTTCAGGTAGGGTTGCTAAGCACTAAGTCTATAGAGCTAATTACCAAAGCCAGAGCCATTATAGCACTCGTGGTTGCACTGTTATCCTGGGTGGTCACTCCATGTTCCATTTAACACAAAATGTTCTTGTTTAACCATCAGGTTAAGATCATAATAAAACTTCATTTCCAGAACATATTATCATTAAAAGAGGGACATCATATTTATCAAGTTGAGCAATAGCAAACATTGCTAAGCAAAGCATTTATCCCAGGGTAATTCAAGGAATAGGGTTGGTAATTTTAGGAAATCCTTAATTAGGCAAATCCCATCAAATTATGCAATATATCCAAAAAGTAAACATTATTATATGCATAACTTAGGTGCAAATAGAATATATAGAGGGAGAATCCACTTGCCTTGCTCGAAAGTGTCCTGTGGGTCGTCCTCGAAAGAGTTTGGTTCGTCTACCTCATAGTCAACTTCTAGCATCGATTTGTGTATCGTACATACATACAAAATAATACATACGCCAAATAAATAAACATACACCATTACAGGGGTAATCATTCACCATTACATACACATTCATACATCACACAATTATACCCATAAATACGTCTTAAAGGGTAAATACTTATTAATTCATTATGACTATTACTGCGAGTCATTATTGTTGAAAATATGAGTAAGTGACTATGACACTAGTTTTATTTAGTATAATATAGACAAACATGTATTAACAATCTTTATGGAAAATAATTGTTTTATTACTAATAATAGACTTTTGAGTTTTATCCCATTTCTTTCTAAATAGAAATTATACGTATAGCTAAAAATGTTTATTTATAAAACTCCTAACATTAATATTCTAAGAATTAATGTAAATTACTAATTGGACTTTTAATAACATAATCATGGTTATTATGACATAAATAAGTATTTTACTAATTCTAAGTAATTAAGTGCTATACTTATGAATACATTTATCATAACTAGAAAAAACTATATTTTCATCTGACCAAGAATATGTGGCTTATTATTTATTCCACTTTCTTATATCAAGAAAAATTATACTTAATCATCTACTAATATAATATTGTTTTATACGCTAATATGAGAAGTTAGTCGAAATACTAGATCACAAAATTAAAGAGTCACGACAACCTATGTATTTTTTTTCAAATATAAAAATAATGTCCATAATCAAAATACTATGGCTAGGGTTGATTCCAAATTACACGTATACTTCGGGGAGTAGCACATAAGGTTTTTGGATCTCTTTTACATACACTGGTACTGCAGAAAATACAGAAATAATTTTCAGAAATTCGGAGGGCCAAAACGCAAAACTGTCATCTTCTACCTTGGACTAGAGCTTGTGCACTAGGAGAACTCGGCGAGCAGGGAGCAGGGCAGGGCGATCTCAGAGGGCAGGGGACGGACACGACGAGCAGACTATCCGGCCAGGGCACGGACGTCGAGGCGCGGCGCGGTGGTCCGGTGAGGCGCGGCTCCAGCGAACGGCGAGTGCGCACGAGAGAGAGAGAGAGAGAGAGTGAGGGAGTGAGAGCGAGCTCGGGGAGGGAGAGAAGAGCTTGGACCAGTCCTATTTATAGAGAGAGGGGAAAAGAGGGAGAGAGAGGGACGCTAGGGAGGAGGAAATGGCCGTCAATGGCCAGCAATTGCGGCCATAACTCCATTGAGGGAGAGAGGACGTGGGGGAGGGAGAGGAGGAGCCGGCGGCTTCGATTTCTGGCTTGGGAGGCGGACGGGCGCAGGCGTGCGGACGTTGAGGGACCAGGCGCGGTCGGGCGCAGGTCGGGTGTAGGCGCGCGACGCGGCGAGCGCGCGCAGGGCGCGGTGCGTGCCAGCGGCAGCGGCACGAGAGGGAAGGAGAGGAGGGAGGGGCCATGGGGCCAGGGTAGGCCCACGCGCCATAGAGAGAGGGAGGAGGGGCTAGGGCGCGCGGCCGGTTTGGGCCTAATGGGCCAGATTGGCCGGTCGGTTAAGGCTTCGTCCGTTTTTCTTTTTTTCTTTTCCTTTTCTATTTAAAAATATAAATAAATATATTTTTAAAAATTCTAAAAAATCATAATAATTATACCAAAATTATTTATAACTAAAATATTTATTTTTGGACCAATATTTCTATATTAATTAATAAATTGGATTTTCACTATGAAAGAAATTCTACTAAACATCCAAAAATCAATTATGAGCAAACAAAATTATTCTAAATGTAAATAAAAATCAAATACTTGAAGGAAATTCATTACCATATTTACCATTAGTAATCTAGATTCATTATTTTTAGTTGATGGTTTTATAGTGTTACAAACCTACCCCCTTAAAATAATCTCATCCTCGAGATTAAGGAACTTCTGAGAATAACTGGGGGAATTCCGCTCTGAGTTCATCTTCTCTTTCCCAAGTGGCCTCATCTTCTGAATGGTGACTCCACTGAACTTTACACATGTTGATAACTTTACTCCGTGTAATTCAGCGAGATGTTTCCAAAATTCTGATAGGGTACTCCAAATAAGTCAAGTCCTTCTTAACATTGAGTTCTTCCATAGATAATTGTTCTTCTGGTATTCTTAAGCATTTCTTAAGTTGTGACACATGAAATATGTCATGCACATCCGACAAACTATCGGGTAGCTCTAACTGGTACGCTACTTCACCTTTTCTTTCCAAAATCTTGAACGGGCCAATGTAGCGAGGAGATAGTTTACCCTTAACCTTAAATCTTTTCATGCCTCTCATCGGTGAAACTTTAAGCTATACGAAGTCTCCTACTTCAAAGATCAACTCTCTTCTTCTATTGTCAGCATACCTTTTCTATCTCGACTATGCTGTTTTCAAATTCTCTCTGATAATCTGTACTTGCTTTTCCGCTTCTTGGAGAAATTCTGGACCAAATACTTGACTTTCTCCAGTCTGATTCCAATAAAGCGGTGTTCTACACTTTCATCCATAAAGTGCTTCAAATGGTGCCATTTTTAGACTTGCCTGGTAACTATTGTTGTATGAGAATTCTGTGTAAGGCAAACTCTTATCCTAGCTTCTACCATGCTTTAGAGCTAGCTCTTAACATATCTTCCAACACTTGGTTTGTTCTTTCCATTTGCCCATCGGTTTGCGGATGGTAAGCTGAACTAAAGTTTAGCTTGGTATCCATGGTCTCATGTAGTCTTTTCCAAAAGCGCGAGGTAAATTGGGTTCCTCGATCCGATACGATCTTCTTTGGTACTCCATGCAGACAAACAATTCTTGACATGTATAACTCTGCTAATTGGGCTCCTTCACAGGTATAAAATGTGCCACTTTAGTCAACCTGTCCACTATAACCCATATTGAATCATAGCCATCCCGAGTACGGGGTAGTCCATTAATTAAATCCATACTGATTTCTTCCCATTTCCATTCCGGTACTTTGAGAGGTTATAGCAATCCTGCTGGTCTTTGATGTTCGACTTTAACTCGTTGACACACGTCACATAGTGCAACATGAGTAGCCACATCTCTTTTCAAACCATACCACCAATACGTTTCCTTTAGATCCCAGTACATCTTAGTACTTCCAGGGTGAATAGAATAAGCTGAATCACAGGCTTCTCTTAAGATAAGTTGGTGTTGGTGCTCAATTTCTGGTACACAGATTCTCTTTTTAAACCAAACTGTGCCTTGATCATCTTCAGTGAAATCTGGGCTTTACCCAAACTAATTTGTGTCTTAATTTCCTTGATTTTCTCATCAGTCTCCTGTCCTTTACGAATCTCTTCTTCTAAAGTAGATTCAACTTCCATAACTGTTGCTTCCATATTATTGAGCATTCCAAGGTTGAGTTGTTCCATCTCCCAGCACAGTTCCTGTGACATCAAATGAGTAGTGATGCTGTTCACTTGACTTTTAAGGCTCAAAGCGTCTGCCACTACATTTGCTTTACCTGGGTGATATTGTATTTCCAAATCATAGTCTTTGATGAACTCAAGCCATCTTCACTGTCTTAGGTTTTGTTCTTTCTACGTGAAGATGTATTTCAAGCTTTTGTGATCCGTGAAGATTTTACACTTGTTTCCAATCATGTAGTGCCTCCAAATCTTCAAAGCGTGCACTACGGCAGCTAATTCCAAGTCATGTGTAGGGTAATTCTTTTCATGCTCCGTAACTGCCTTGAAGCATAGGCAATCACTTTTCCTTCTTGCATTAACACACATCCAAGTCCTAGATGTGATGGATCGCAATGCACATCAAATCCTTTATGAATATCCGGCATAATTAACACTGGTGCAGTGGTTAGCCTTTCCTTTAATTCCTTGAAACATTTCTAACATGCTTCATCCCACTTGAACTCTTTACCTTTTTCCAATAGTGAAGTAAGGGGTTTCACTATTTTGGAGAAGCCTTCGATAAATCTTCTATAGTATCCTGCTAATCCAAGAAAACTCCTGATCTTGGACACATTGGTGGGTTGTTTCCAATTTAGTATTTCACTTATTTTACCAGGGCCTACTTTGATTCCTCCATTGGTGATAATATGACCTAGGAAAGCAACTTCCTTTAGCTAAAAATCACACTTCAAAAATTTCACATACAACTGATTGTCACGAAGTTTCTATAGAACTAATCTTATATGATTTTCATGTGCTTCTTCATTCTGAGAGTATACCAGTATGTCATCGATGAATACTACCACAAACTGGTCAAGGTATTCCATGAATACTTTATTCATCAAGTTCATAAAGTAAGCTGGTGCATTAGTCAGTTCAAAAGACGTGACTAAAAACTCATATAGTCCATATCTTGTAGTGAAGGCCATTTTAGGTATATCTTCAGTCCAAATCTTCAACTGATGATAGCCTGATCTTAGATCTATCTTTGAAAATATTGTAGCTCCTCTCATCTGATCAAACAAATCTTCAATCCGAGGTAATGGGTACTTATTCTTAATCGTTACTTCGTTCAAACTTCTATAGTCCACACATATTCTCCTTGAACCATCTTTCTTGTTCACAAATAGAACTGGGGCTCCCCATGGTGATGAACTAGGGCGAATAAAACCTTTTTCTAGTAATTCTTCTATTTGTTTCTTCAGTTCAATTAAATCTTTGACATCCATTCGGTATGCTCTTTTCGAAATTGGTGCGGTTCCGGGTAATAGTTCAATAGAAAACTCTATATCACGATCAGGTGGCATACCTGGTAATTCCTCTGGAAATACGTCTGGGTATTCGCACACTATCCTGATGTGCTCCAAAGATTTCTCTTCCAACTGATTTACCATTGTCTCTGCTGTTGCTGGCATACTAACATTGACTTCAATTCTTTCTCCTTGTGGACTGGTTAATGTAACCATCCTCTTAGCACAAATATTACTCCATCATATTTGGTCAAGTAGTCTATTCCAAGTATCACATCGATTCCACTTGATTCCAAAATTATCAACTCTACTAGAAAGCTTAGGCCTCTAATTTCAATCTTAGTCTGAGGGCATGAGTGAGTGGCTCTATGTTCACCTCCTGGTGATCGAATTAATAGTTTCTTCTTCAAGGGATAGTTTGGTATATTATGTTTTTCCACGAATGTCTTTGTTACGAAGGAATGAGATGCTCCAGAATCAAATAAAACTGATGCAGGTATGGAGTTAATAAGAAACATACCATACACCACATCGGCATCCTCAGGAACTGATTCCGTTGTCACATGGTTGACTCTTCCTCTACTCTGGTTCTGCGGAGTCTTGTTCTATGCAGATCCACGAGCAGGTGTGTTCTGGTCAGTCCTCTGGTTGATGTTCTTCTGGGGTGTCTGTTGCTTACGCTTGGGGCAGTTGTTGGCATAGTGGCCAAGTTCGCCACACTTGAAACAGCCATTGGGTTGAACTGGGGTAGTTGCATTGTTGTTCTTGGCCGGTGTGTTCATGGCGCTTCCCTAACGATTCTGCTATTGCCCACTAGACCTTTGACCGGTCTGAGTGCTGCTTCTCTGTTGGTTCTGGTATTGATTGTTCCTCTGACTTTGTTGTCCAGAGCGCTGTGGTTGGTAGATGTTGTTCCCACTCTAGTTTCCGGAGCAGAACCGAGAACCTTGGGAGTTGTTTTGTCGGGTGTTTCTGCTGGTCTGCCCTTGGTACTTCCTCTTGTGATTGGACAGTTCTGTTCTTTTGTTTTCAAGGCCAATTTCCTTGTTCAGCAAAGTCTAGAAATTAGGGAAACTGTGGCTCTGTAGCTGGTAGTTCAAGGATCAATCAAGCCTTCCAAGAAACGTTCTTGGTGCTTCTCGTCAGTGTCCACTTCCTCTAGGGCGTAACGTGAAAGCTGGGTTAAGCGATCACGGTACTCACTAACGGTCATGTTCCCTTGAGTGAGGGAAAGGAACTCCTTCTTCTTAAGCTTCATAGTTCTCGAGGGAATATGATGAGCATGGAAGTTCACTTGGAACTCCTACTAGTTTATGGCATCAGCATTGGCGTGTGCCGCAGTGAAGGCATCCCACCAATTGGACGCGGCTCCTTCGTGTCTTCCCGAAGCGTACAAGACCTTTTCTCGGTCATTGCACTAGGTGATGTCTAACTTCTTTCCAATGACCTTAAGCCAGTCATCGACATCCAAAGGGTCTACTGCGTGAGAGAAAGCAGGCGGGTGATGACTCATGAAGTCCCGATGCTTGTCTCTAGCTTGGGGTGCGTGCTGTTGTTGTTGTTGGAATTGCTGGTTTTGTTGATTTTGTTGAATCTGCTGTACCAAAGTTGTATGTCCTTGCTGAAGTTGCATCTACGCTGCGATGAACTAATTCATCGTGGGATTGGGTGGTGGTGGCAACTGCTAACCATGCTAGTTCTGGTGATTATTAGGACCTAATCGAGTGTTCACCATCTGTTTGGTTAGAAAGTGCACTCCCGAGGTAAGTGAGGAGTAGAGAAGTTTCTAAGGGGAATAACTTATTATTAATGGTAAGTTTATTTTTATTTTTTATGATCTTATGGCCATCATTCCATAAGACCATTGCACTCAAGAAAAAACCCAAATCAAACATTTCAAACAACACCATCACATGGTTGTTATTATTAATAATGTAATAATATAAAGATATTTTTCGTCTAACGCAAAAACTAACTTATTACAATATAAATGAAAAATCTAAAGCAGCCTAGTGATGGATCCTGGTTTTCCATAGCGGATCCTCTTGCGGGGAGGGGATAATGCCATGGCAGGGAATTGAACTTCAGGGGGATTCCTTCCATCAAGTTGAGCTTCCAGGGCTGTGATCCTTGCATGTGCATCCTCTATCTCTAGGTGTACCCTAGAGAAGTCCAGGGTAGCACTATCCAGGTTGGTGTTAAGACCTGCCACCATACCAGCTAGGGTGTTGAGGCAATATTCATTAGCTCCACCTAGAACAATGCTGGTCTGGTTCTCTCCATGAATACATAGAGGAAGATGCTTGTACTTCGTATTGTGCAGCTGCTGCCGGTAGGTGTGGCTGAGAGACCACACAGTTTGCCTAGCAGCATCGCTAACCGGAGCAGCGTAGGTGGATAGCAGCGTCAGAGACTCATGTGCTGACAGAGTCCCGAGCCCTCTATCACCTGCATCCATCACCCTGACATGAATGCGAGTGATGTAGTAGCAAGCCTGAGGAGGCTCGTACACTCTCCTGGTCTCGTACAGGGGTCGAGCGTAGGTTTCCAACGCGTGCAGAACATCCTGCAATAGGTTAGGGAAGTGCCCTGTCTCGAACATTGAGGTGTAATGTTCAGTGACAGGCCATAACCCCACATAGTTGTCCTGCTGTTCTTTGTTGGCTTCCTCGTTGAGGTTTTCCTTATCTTCTTCTTCTTTGTTGTCATCTTCATCATCGTCACCAGAGTCATCTGGGTCGTCACCTCCGGGAGCAGGGGCTTGGACTGCTGGTGCTGGCGGTGCTAAAGCTGACGATCCAGCTACGAAGGCTAGTGATTCTGCCAACGGGGTGGGCGTAGGCAGAAACTCCTCCGAGCTGTCCTCTAGAATGACTCCGTTCTCCACCCGAATGCGAGAGAAATCCATAAAAAATTCCTCGACTACCACTGGGTAGACAGGAACCTGCCGTGGTGGAGGGATGTAGTTGGTGTTGATCCAAGTGGTTTGAATGGTACAAACCATCTATAAGAGAAAACGTCAACTTAGTTGATGTTTAAAGAGGTAAGGTTAATAAAATGATTTTGTAATAACAAAATTGACATGTTTTGAATAGACTAGGCTTTCCATTTCTAACTAATCTAACGACCTAGAGTCAGCATAGCTTTGATACCACTTCTGTCACACCCGGTTCTGGGGGCAAAACCGAATGCATAGCATATGTGGGCCAGGATCCATTTTCCACACATATGTTGGCGTCACAAGTCTAATATATCAAAAAGACAATACAATAAAGGCATAAAGAGAGTAGTGTAACTTTATTAACATGGACCTCTTCCACAGGACCTCTTCCATATGTGGGTCGGCATAGCTTTATTAACATGTAAGGTTAATAAAAATCATTGTATCTTTAACAAGTATCAAAATCAAAGTACGGCAGAAATAACATGGACCTCTTCCACATGAAGGTGAATGGCGCATCGTTAGACTCAAAACTTATCAACGTCATCAGCGAAGTCCTCAGCATCACCCTCTGATCAAAATATTAGCAAGGGTGAGCTCACTTATGGTCGGGGCTCAACAAGTGGGCGAAAATTAATGCAAGTTAACAAGGCAGGCTATGGATATGCGGTAAGCATTTTAGTTGGTCAATATTTTATTAGCAACGCCTATCTTACTAATAAGTGTATATCCCAAGTATCCCAATTAATCAATGGTATAAGATTATATCAAAAGCACTTAAGTGAAATCACTTAAGCAAACCATTGGTAGGTCATCAGATCTCGATTTATTTTCCATCTTTATGTTCAATTATCATGTGAGGGTCCAGGTTGTTCTTAACCGTGAGCACGGCTGACATATCAGTTTTACACTCTGCAGAGGTGGTACAACTTTACCCACAAGCCATGTATCCCATCTAGCCTGGGTTAATCGGACCCGTAAACACTGCCGAGGTGAATGGCTAGGGATCCATTATTAGGCTTTCACAAAATATCCTTAGTACAAAGCCACCCGCTAAGGTTTCCACGTCCGTATTGATGGCCCTCTGGGTGAGGTAACTTAGCCAAGACTACCACCCCATGTCAACATGAGCTGCCATCAAACCTGCCGCCTCCTCTTGCCCATCTTTCAGGTAGGGTTGCTAAGCACTAAGTCTATAGAGCTAGTTACCAAAGCCAGAGCCATTATAGCACTCGTGGTTGCACTGTTATCCTGGGTGGTCACTGCATGTTCCATTTAACATAAAATGTTCTTGTTTAACCATCGGGTTAACATCATAATAAAACTTCATTTCAGAACATAGTATCATTAAAAGAGTGACATCATATTTATCAAGTTGAGCAATAGCAAACATTGCTAAGCAAAGCATTTATCGCAGGGTAATTCAAGGAATAGGGTTGGTAATTCTAGGAAATCCTTAATTAGGCAAATCCTTAATTAGGTAACGTTATTATATGCCTTACTTGGGTACAAATAGAATATGTAGAGGGAGAATCTACTTGCCTTGCTCGAAAGTGTCCTGTGGGTCGTCCTCGAACGAGTTTGGTTCATCTACCTCACAGTCAACTTCTAGCATCGATTTGCGTATCGTATATACATACAAAAGAATACGTACGCCAAATAAATAAACATACACCATTATAGGGGTAATCATTTACCAATACATACACATTCATACATCACACAAATATACCCATAAATACGTCTTAAAGCGTAAATACTTATTAATACATTATGACTATTACTACGAGTCATTATTGGTGAAAACATGAGTAAGTGACTATGACAGTAGTTTTATTTAGTATAATATAGACAAACATGTATTAACAATCTTTATGGAAAATAATTGTTATTTATTTTCTTTATTACTAATAATAGACTTTTGAGTTTTATCCCTTTTCTTTCTAAATAGAAATTATACGTATAGCTAAAAATGTTTATTTATAAAACTCATAGCATTAATATTCTAAGAATTTATGTGAATTACTAATTGGACTTTTAATAACATAATAATGGTTATTATGACATAAATAAGTATTTTACTAATTCTAAATAATTAAATGCTATACTTATTAATACATTTATCATGACTAGAAAAATCTATATTTTCATCTGACCAAAAATATGTGATATAATTTCCATATTCAAATATAAAAATAATGTCCATATTCAAAATACTATGGCCGGGGTTGATTCCAAATTACACGTATACTTCAGGGAGTAGCACATAAGGTTTTTGGATCTCTTTTACATACACTGGTACTGCAGAAAATATAGAAACAATTTTCGAAAATTGAGAGGGCCAAAACACAAAACTGTCATCTTCTACCTTGGGCTAGAGCTTGTGCACTAGGAGAACTCAGCGAGCAGGGAGCAGGATAGGACAGTCTCGGCGTGTAGGGGACGGGTGCGACGAGCGGACTGTCCGGCCGGGGCACGGACGTCGAGGCGTAGCGCGGCGGTCCGGCGAGGGGCGACTCCGATGAACGGTGAGTGCGCGTGAGATAGAGAGAGAGAGTGAGGGAGTGAGAGCGAGCTCGAGGAGGGAGAGAAGAGCTCGGGCCGGTCCTATTTATAGAGAGAGGGAAGGAGAGGGAGAGAGAGCGACGCCGGGGAGGAGGAAATGGCCGTGAATGACCATCAATGGCGGCCATAACTCAATTGAGGGAGAGAGAACGTGGGGGAGGGAGAGGAGGAGCTGGTGACTTCGGTTTCCGGCTCGGGAAGCGGACGGGCGCGAGCGCGTAGACGTCGATGGACCGGGCGCGGGTCGGGCGCAGGCGTGTGCCAGCAGCGGCGACGTGGGAGGGAAGGAGAGGAGGGAGGGGCCGCGGGGCCAGGGCGGGCCCACACGCCATAGAGAGAGGGAGGAGGAGCTAGGGCGTGCGGCCGGTTTGGGCCTAATGGGCCAGATTGGCCGGTCAATTAGGGTTTCATCAGTTTTTCTTTTTTTTCTTTTCTTTTCTATTTAAAAATATAAATAAATATATTTTAAAAAATTCTAAAAATCATAATAATTATACCAAAATTATTTATAACTAAAATATTTATTTTTTGACCAATATTTCTATAATAATTAATAAATTGGATTTTCACTATAAAAGAAATTCTACTAAACATCCAAAAATCAATTATGAGCAAACAAAATTATTCTAAATGTAAATAAAAATCAAATACTAGAAAGAAAATTCATTACCATATTTACCATTAGTAATCTAGATGCATTATTTTTAGTTGATGGTTTTTATAGTGTTACAATATGTTATTTTACTGTAATTATTGTTTGTAGGCTTGTACTGTGCACTTAAATGTAGGAGTTGTCCGAAACCCTAGTTGCATGAACTCAGTTTCCTTTTTGAGATGGATACTAGTATGACAGGTCGAGTAGCTGCTTTGCTAAATAAGGATCTCGGTAGAAGTTGAGTGATTTTTTTCTAGCACTTGTGCGATGTTAGGAATTGGTTGTATCCATTTTTTATAACAGAATTATGATTGTTTATGGACATGGATCCATGGGGATTCCATGTCTACGAGACGAAATCGGAATAAAGATTAACGTGGGGATACTTGTGTCAAGTGTTTGAACGTACTAAACACATGTCGAGAAATATGGTAATCGATAAGCCTATGTAAAGCCCAAAATTGGTAAAAAATAATAAATAATAAAATAAAGAGATAAATATATATGTATATATATAATAAGTGTGGTGAGAATTTTTGAAGATCTTTGAAATCTATTAGATTTCTCCCTCCTCATATTCAAACAATAATATTAAAATTAGTTAAGTAACTGATAAATTGAAGAAGAGAAGGTTGATCTCTTGATGATGAATTTGGGGTGATGCATTTTATGGAAAACATAAACTTGACCTCCAATTCTAAGTAAAATATAAAATAGTAAATGAGGAAGGAAATGTTTATGAAACCATTTATTCCTCCCATAAATAAATGATAAGGAAAATAATAAACAATAATATTAGAAACAGTAGAGGTTATATTCACAATTGAATGGTATTCAATATTTGAAACCCTAGAATTTAAAATAGGAATTTAAAATTCAGTTTGAGTCTTTAAAATTTGGAATATGAAAAGAAAACAGATTTGGAGAAAAGGGAGAGAATATAAATATTATAAGGAAAAATATAGATAAATAAATATAATTCTTGAGGCTAGTACTTTACTAGTTTCTTATATTGAATCTGGACTATGAACTTTAAACTTGAATTGAAATGTGAAAATAGAAATTGAGAAAGAAAATAAAAAAGGAAAAAGGTGAGAGACCAGATCAGCTTTTGGGCCAAAATTCTCCTAGCTCGGCCTGGGAAACAGCTCTAGCCGGCCCACTCTCATCTCTTGTTGACACTGCCGCATCGGGCCCACGGGTCAGTCTCGCCTCGCTCTTGCAGCGCGCACTGCGCGTATCAAACCCACACCGATCCATGGGCCCCACTTGGCATCCACTAACGCACACCTCCCCATATTGGCTTGTTTCACTGAATCGTGGGACCGCCCCATCTGACCGCTTCCTTCTCCCTTAGGTCATTGTACCAGATGCCAATTTCTGCGCACCGCAACAACCTCGCCGCGCGGATTTAGGGTGAGCTCCGACCGAGCACATCGGACTCCGAACTTTATAATCCAGGATCCACGACTATCTCACCCATCTAGCCAGAGCTCTGCAAGCACCAAGCGCAGCCTGCGCCTGGAGAAGAAAGAAAGCCATCGCGCACCTCGCCTTGCCTCCACTGCCGCTCGGTGCTCGCCGTGGGGTCGGGGTGCATCGCTATTGGGCATATATCATGTAACACTCAGGCTTTAAGGGACAAAGCCGGGTGCATCTCATACATGAGCCAAAGAAGACAACATATATAATAACAGAGTGTATAGAGATAAATGTCACAATAATCAGAGTACTTATTACATAGCGAAAGTCTTACAAAATAAAAGATAAATATAATAGGATCTAAAATCCATCCTTGGTGCCAGAAAATCAACTAGGAGACGCCACCTAGATCGAATCGAACTCCTCGATGTGGCTGCACTTGAACCACCTGTTCTTCTCCTATGCATGGGGTGTGTGAGACAACAAGGGTGAGCTCACACATGATCATAGCTCAACAAGTTGTGGGGACCTAGTGGCATGAACTCACCAAAGGTGGGAGTTCATGTGATGTGTAAGGCTAATCAACAACAGGGGTTAAAGCTGAGCATTGCTTATAAGTAGTTGGTCAAAATTTTATTAGCAGTTACTAAATGTAAGTAAATAACAAACCTGAAATAAAGTAGTAGAACAAAATTAATACATAATCCCATGCAATACAAATGACAAATTGAATTTAAGTTCCATAAATTAATCATGCGAGAGTCCTGAGTTGCTCATGACCGTTAGCTTGGCTAGTATACCAGTTTTACACTCTGTAGAGGTTGTACCCTGTACCCAAAAGTCGTGTATCCCATGTCGCCAGGGTTAGCTAGAGCCTTAGACACTACCGAGGTGAATGGCTAGGGATCCACTACGAGGCCTTTACAAAGTTCCACTAGCTTCCAAAAACCCGCTACAGTTTATGGGAAGAGAACTTGCAAGAATCCCCTGTCTGACCGCCATCGCAGTAAAATCAACCTGAGAACCTCCTTGCATGCAATCCCATACTGCCCTTGCCCCTTTCGGGTAAGGTAGTCTTCCACTAGCTTCCCTAATTAGTTAGCCAAGGGCATCCCATTTCACCCTTGTGGTGGCACGTGTTTCTCAAGTTAAACTCCATGTTCCAATTAACATTAATGATCTTGACATGAACATAAATAGAATAACAAAATAATTGGAACATGGATATATTGATATATTAATCCTAAAACCAAATAATGCAATAGCATAAATACCCAAGTGAATCACGGGTAAACAAGGTAAACAGGATAAACAGACTAGGGTGACCTATTAGGTCCCATGAAAATTAAACCTATGCATTGAATAGTGATAATAAAGAATATTATTGGGTAACAAAAGGGGATCAAGGGCACAACTTGCCTAGCACTTGAGATTCCAGTTACTAGGGTGATTCTTCAGATCCTCGTGACCGCACTGCTAGTCGTAGCAATACAAACAAACATGGTATATACAAAATTAACATCACACCAAACATAAGTACAAACTGAATAATAATAATCTACGCGTTGCTACGAGATCGTGGGAACGAGAACCACTAAAATCGAAGTTACGATTAAGGAGTTATGATTTCATGGAGGATTTATGTGATTAAAATGTTAAACTATATTATAAATTGGTTAATACAAATCATATAAGAGGTTATTCTATAAATAATTATCTCAACTTTAATCTATGTTATAAATTGACCATAGATCATAGTTTAGTAAATAATGATGAACACCTTAACAAGACTAACCAACATAAGTTAAATAAAGATCAACGAGACATGATATAATAAATGGTGTTATTGCATAGTAAATATTTATACGAGACTAACGCAACTTGAACGGATCAAATCGGAGTTAAAATGAAGGAGTTATGATTTTCTGAGGATTCTATGTATTCAATACCAGATTAATCAAGAGATTAATTTTAGTACAGTTTTCATGTAAAACCAGAGGTACTATGTGATAAACAATAATATTATAGAATTATAGAAATTGGAATGAATAAATTTGGACTAAGTATGCATTTCCTATGAATTAAACACATTCTAGTATTTATTTTTACACTAAAATTCAATTTCTATAATATTTTCCTGATTTTTCTAATCATCTGGACTGCGCCCCAAATTCCAGAAAGACCAGGGGCAACCACGGAAAATGCCCGAAGACACAGGACGCCAGTCACTGGACCGCGGGTTGATTTATAAATACTTCAGGGTCTCTTATGCTATTCTGACATGGCAAAGGGGTATCAGCAACCGTGGGCCGTTGGATCCAATCCGGATGGCTTCGATTAGATCTAATCCACGTGAGACCCGGTAAACGCTGGTGACCGCCAGATCCAAAATCAACGGCCCCCAACTACCCGCGTCACTAATCAAACCCAGCCATACGATCGGAGATCTATGGCTGACGTTTGTTTCGACCGGAGCGGTATGGCTGACTTGATCATGGCCTTTGCCCTTTCGATCAACGGCCAGGGCCAAACTTCCCCCTAGATCTAATCCTAGCCCTACAACGGTTGATCAATGGTCAAGAGAGACCTTCCCCAATCCCCTTCCTAAATACCGGACCACGGCAGCGTCGCCCCCTGTGAACAGAGGAGGACCTCACCGGAATTGCCCCTAGTGACTCCTGGGGCCTTATCTGCTGACCCAACACGCGCCAAAGGAGAAGGAATATATGGCGAACGCGATCGAGGCACCGTGAATAGGCAAAAGGCAATGTACAAGGCAGGCCACTCGACGTGGCGGGGATGGGCGGAGTTGGAACTCAAGCGAGCAATTCCGCGACATAGAGGGCCAAATTCGAAGCGCAGTTGAATGATACACGATCATGAAGTAAGGATGGGCACGTGGAAGGGCATCATACCGGTGATGCATGGGCAGACCGTCTTGTCCACGAGTCGAGGCGGAAATCTGTGGCGGGCGACCCATGACGGCGAGCGATTACCGTCGATTCACGGCCCAACGCACGACAGTGACCTCGCGCATGTAATACTCCTCTAGACGACCTGCCCGGGTCACATGCCAGGCCTAGAGCTGTGCCGCCGGTGAGCTACCCATGCGACAGACGCGACCACACCCGGTGGCACCCATTGCCTCCCCTGGTTCCATGAGGATTGGGCTATCGCACGCAGGCGAACTACGAAAGTGAATCACCCCGAAGGGAGGGCGCCAGGTCTAATATCGTGACCGACGTGGACTCAAGGGGTCAACGAACGAACTCCCGCGGATGCGGGGAATTCTGTTGACGCCACGCCGCGCGCGAGATTGGTTGCAAGGGGGAAGACCCAGCTGATGAGCGAGTCCCGCCCGACAGCAGTGGGGTGAGGCGGACGGGGCTGACACATGGGTCCCACACGTTAGTGGCGTGCGCGGGCGTGCGGCAGACCAGGGCGCGCCCATCAGTCATTGGCGCAGAGGTGGCGACAGTGTTGGCACGGTGAAGGTCCTTCGTGGGCCACGATGAGGCAGCAGCGCGGAGGAAAGGTGGGCCAAAGATGAGATCTAGGCCCAGGACGCAATCTCCCTCCCATTTTCTTTATCTTTTCTGTTTTTCTTTTCTTTTTCCTATTTCTCCCATTTTATTCTCTATTTTCTTTTTATTCCAGATTTGAATTCAAAGTTTTGTGGCAAATTTGCACTAAATTTTGAATGTATAATTTGAGTCATACCATTATGGAATTAATTTATTTATTTACGAATTTATCTTGTATTTTATAGTGTTTCTCTCTCTTTATTCTCTTTTCTCCATTCAAATCAAATTCAAACTCCCATTTTGAACTTCAAATTCCCAAGTGTCAAAGTTAATCACTAATGTGATTATAACATCTATGGTTTATAACATTATTATTTATTCTTCTCATTTTTATTTATTTATGGAAGAAATAAATAGTCCCAGTAAATCCCCTTTCCTATTTTCTATTTTATTTTCATTTATGCTTTAAAGTCCCAAATTTAAATTATGACTCTTTATAAAAAAATGTTTCACCACATATCCATAAGTATAAAATGCCTATATTGCATCATTTGATGTTGTGCATAGTTATTTAGTTGAATAGAAAACTTTTCTATATTTTTTAAAATAATTCTTAGTTTTCAAAATTCAGTCCTCAAATTTCACACTTAAGTATAATTTGAGATATCTAAATTTACTATTTTATCTCTTCAAATTTTTATTTTATTATTATTATATTTTTTTTTCTTATACACATTTTGGGCATCTACCCCCCTTAACAGAAATCTCGTCCTCGAGATTTGTAAGGAAAAGACTGTATTCTCATATTGTCTCAACATATATGCACAAACAAAAATCTCAGCATGATGCATAATTTATTAGCAACACTTGGGGTCAATTAGACCTTATTATTCATCCTACAATAGTATCACACCGACTACTAACTAAAGTAACACTTAGATCTTACAAATAGTAGTATATACATATATATATATATTTCTAAGTGGAACTTCCAATTAGAATTTTTTTATACACCTAAAATTCTTCATGCCATTAGTAGGCGGAGCTTGGAAAATAAGGGTACCTCAGTTTTTAGCTATTAGGTGAGTGTAGAGAAGATTTGGGGTAAAAGAAAGTTAGGTATGGAAAACTTTTATTTCGGGTGGTGGATCTTGATTCATCTGAAGATCTGTTTCTACTTATATCTTTTATTGTTGAGGTTAACCTTCTTCTTAGGTCTGATTTAGGAACCATCGGTCGTGGTGTTAGATGCCATACTCTGAGTTGGGATAACAATTGTGGGTACATGTAGTAGGTAGGTTAAACAGAGGTTTACGTTGCTTGTAAGATAAATGAGTTGGGCAACCTATAACATAGGCTAGGTCGTGATTTCATGGACAAGTTGGTCTTAAGACACCAATTTAGATTTCAAAACCCATTTATAGGAATATGGTTTAATTGATATTTGTAACATAGATTAGATCATATTAGATTAGGTAGGGTCTAGATTAGATTGGATATAATTGGATTAAACTTAGTTTAAGTTAGATAAATCTACTAGGGTAGAATACATATTATTAAGATATGTTAGAATCCTTTGAGATAGGATAGATTACATGGGTAGATAGATCAGAATCTCTGTTAGGTTAAAATAGAGGAATTATGCAACTGTCAGGTGGTTAGGGTAGTTGTGTATGGCCAGGTTGTTGTATGTGGTATAGTCTAAATTTGAATCTTAGTCTAACTTGGATTAAAACATTTTTATAAGAGAGGATCCAATCTTATTTTACCAGTACTATCTAACATGTTTGTCCATTTGGTTAGATCTGATCAAATTAGATGGGATCAGAATTAAATTGGTGTAATCAGATCAGACTAGACAAGATCTACTTAATTTATTTTAGAATAGATCGTGTTTGTTATAATATTAGGAGATAAGAAAAGTGATGGGGATAAGTATGCTTATTAGGACAAGATGAGTCTCTAAGAATTAGATAGAGTTTTTTTTGAGATTAGTTAGATCCATTAGGATAAATTTTTTTAAGATAAGATGAATCTATTAAGATAAGAAAGAATCTTTTTAAGATAAGATGGATCTATATGAAATAGATACACTTCAGTGGAGGATAATCTAAGTTGTTTAGTTATCTCATGAATTTTATTCATTTATGCCTATACGTATATGTAGATGTAATTGTGGACATTACTCCACAACTACTCACACTCAATCAAAGATCCAAATCAGACAAATATCATAAGAACAAACACTCAAGCATATAGATAACTATAAAAATAGTTTTGTTTTTGTCCCTAAGAGTAGGTCTCCTATTCCTAAAGGTCACTTTAGGCACAGGATTTCAAAGTGTGAAATCCACATTTGTCTTTAGAAGGGAAAGGTAAGAATAGTCACAGTAAAGCGGAATTAGATGAGAAAAGATTAAGAAAAGTTTAGGAAAGAATCAAAGTAAGGTAAGTAGGTAAATGTTTGTCCATTTCTATCTAGGTTTCGTCCTACAGTCAACATTCCTCTGATACCACTTTTGTAACACCCGGGCTTTAAGGGACAAAGCCGGGTGCATCTCATACATGCGCCAAAGAAGACAACATATATAATAACAGAGTGTATAGAGATAAATGTCACAATAATCAGAGTACTTATTACATAGCGGAAGTCTTACAAAATAAAATATAAATATAACAGGATCTAAAATCCATCCTTGGCGCCAGAAAATCAACTGGGAGACGCCACCTAGATTGAATCGAACTCCTCGATGTGGCTGCACTTGAACCACCTGTTCTTCTCCTGTGGGGGGGGTGTGAGACAGCAAGGGTGAGCTCACACATGATCATAGCTCAACAAGTTGTGGGGAACCAGTGGCATGAACTCACCAAAGGTGGGAGTTCATGTGATGTATAAGGCTAATCAACAACAGGGGTTAAAGCTGAGCATTGCTTTTAAGTAGTTGGTCAAAATTTTATTAGCAGTTGCTAAATGTAAGTAAATACCAAACCTTAAATAAAGTAGTAGAACAAAATTAATACATAATCCCATGCAATGCAAATGACAAATTGAATTTAAGTTCCATAAATTAATCATGCGAGAGTCCTGAGCTGCTTATGACCGTGAGCTCGGCTAGTTTACTAGTTTTACACTCTGCAGAGGTTGTACCCTACCCACATGTCGTGTATCCCATGTCGCCAGGGTTAGCTAGACCCTTAGACACTACCGAGGTGAATGGCTAGGGATGCACTACGAGGCCTTTACAAAGTTCCACTAGCTTCCGAAAACCCGCTACAGTTTATGAGAAGAGCACTTGCAAGAATCCCCCGTCTGACCGCCATCGCAGCAAAATCAACCCGAGAACCTTCTTGCATGCAATCCCCTACTGCCCTTGCCCCTTTCGGGTAAGGTAGTCTTCCACTAGCTTTCCTAATTAGTTAGCCAAGGGCGTCCCATTCCACCCTTGTGGTGGCATGTGTTTCTCAAGTTAAGCTCCATGTTCCAATTAACATTAATGATCTTGACATGAACATAAATAGAATAACAAAATAATTGGAACATGGATATAATGAAATATTAATCCCAAAACCAAATAATGCAATAGCATAAATACCCAAGTGAATCAGGGGTAAACAAGGTAAATAGGATAAACAGACTAGGGTGACCTATTGGGTCCCATCAAAATTAAACCTATGCATTGAACAGTGATAATAAAGAATATTATTGGGTAACAAAAGTGGATCAAGGGCACAACTTGCCTGGCACTTGAGATTCCAGTTACCTGGGTGATTCTTCAGATCCTCGTGACCCCACTGCTAGTCGTAGCAATACAAACAAACATGGTATATACAAAATTAACATCACACCAAACATAAGTACAAACTGAATAATAATAATCTACACGTTGCTACGAGATCGCAGGAACGAGAACCACTAAAATCGAAGTTACGGTTAATGAGTTATGATTTCATGGAGGATTTATGTGATTAAAATGTTAAACTATATTATAAATTGGTTAATACAAATCATATAAGAGGTTATTCTATAAATAATTATCTCAACTTTAATCTAAGTTATAAATTGACCATAGATCATAGTTTAGTAAATAATGATGAACACCTTAACAAGACTAACCAACATAAGTTAAATAAAGATCTAATCATAAAATAATGAGACATCATATAATAAATGGTGTTATTGCATAGTAAATATTTATATGAGACTAACGCAACTTGAACGGATCAAATCGGAGTTAAAATGAAGGAGTTATGATTTTCTAAGGATTCTATGTATTCAATACCAGATTAATCAAGAGATTAATTTTAATACAGTTTTCATGTAAAACTAGAGGTACTATGTGATAAACAATAATATTATAGAATTATAGAAATTGGATTGAATAAATTTGGACTAAGTATGCATTTCCTATGAATTAAACACATTATAGTATTTATTTTTATACTAAAATTCAATTTCTATAACATTTTCCTGATTTTTCTAATCTTCTGGACTGCGCCCCAAATTCCAGAAAGACCAGGGGCAACCACGAAAAATGCCCGAAGACACAGGACACCATTCACTGGACCGCGGGTTGATTTATAAATACTTCAGGGTCTCTTATGCTATTCTGCCATGGCGAAGGGGTATTAGCAACCATGGGTCGTTGGATTCAATCCAGATGGCTTCGATTAGATCTAATCCACGCGAGACCCGGTAAACGTTGGTGAGCGCCAGATCCAAAATCAACGGCCCCCAACTACCTGCGTCACTAATCAAACCCAACCCTACGATCGGAGATCTACGGCTGACATTTGTTTCGACCGAAGCGGTATGGCTGACTTGATCATGGCCGTTGCCCTTCCGATCAACGGCCAGGGCCAAACTTCCCCCCAGATCTAATCCTAGCCCTACAACGGTTGATCAACGGTCAAGAGTGACCTTCCCCAATCCCCTTCCTAAATACCGGACCACGGTGGCGCCGCCCCCCGTGAACATAGGAGGACCTCACCGGAATTGCCCCCAGTGACTCCCGGGGCCCTATCCGCTGACCCAACATGTGACAGAACCTCCCAAGTTATTAGGCCCACCTACAGTTGTCCTTGTCTAACGGACCTCGGACAACCCTGTAGATGCCCCTAAATTACTTGAAAAGTTCAGTATTTTTCTTACCTTTCCCAAGAGCGTTTCACCCGTCACGCAGATATTACAGAACATCGGAGATACAGAAATGCGGAAGCGATTACATAACTTACATGTATTTGAAAGTAAGATAAAGTTAGTTATTACAGACCAGCATATAAACACGAGTGCAGAGTACTTATTATTACAATACCAAGGGAGGTAAAAAATCCTCCCGATAAGTTCTTACATAAAAGTTTTTATGGAGGACTAGGTCCTCCCGCAGCTTCGTTCTCGCTTTTCTTCATTTGACACCACCTTGGTACAAAAGCAACAAAAATTTGCTGCTTCCTCACCTAAAAACAATAGGGAATAAAACCCTGAGTATGGGATTACTCAGCAAGTCTTACCCGACTAAAGAAAAGACTCTCAAGGGTATGCTGGTTATAAGGGAGTCAAGGTAAGGTATCTCAAAGATCAAAGACTCTGTTTTGCATAAATGCTTACTAAAAGTGGATCCTTAAAAATCCAGTTTTATTTTCAGGTTAGGTAAAATTACCTGCATCTAGAGTTCTTTCTAACCTAGTTCAATCACTTCACCTGTACTAGCCAATTTCTTAACAAGTCCTTCATCTTTACTGGAATTCTACGTATAGGGCAGTGACCAAATCTTCATGACCGCGAAGGTACGGCGATCCGAATCGATTATACTCAGCTGAGGATCTCCAATCACACGACATATGTAGCACTTAACCCTTGCATATGTCAACCCGCCACCGGGGTTCTTAAGACCAGATCAGGTTCACGCGAACCGAGAGCACAGATACGCCACCGTCCAGCCTCTTGCTACGGAGGGTACACGCTACTCTCGCCACCGCTCCACGCCCATTTCGTGTTATCTTATTCTGGCCTTAGTCTACCCGAGGCAAGGCTTACCCATGACGAGGCATGTGACCAGTTTAAGGGTCCTCGGTCAGCAAGCCTACATCGAGACGGTCCTTAATCGACTCAGATGGAGACACTACACCGAGACTCTCTTTCTCGTGCAAGTCACCCGCCCGGTCTCAGCTTAATCATTTCAACCCAAAGTTTGGTACCTGGCAGAGGTACATCTTTAGCGGATGTTGAACCCATCACGGCCATGATGGATCCACCATCAAGTTTATTTTCAAAAACATCCCTCCCACTTTGCCAATCATCTTTTGTAAACAAAACCTTTTGTTTTGCTAAAGCAATACTAAGCATAGTAAAAACCTTATGTGAAAACAGGGTTTCAAGGAAGATAATCAAGTTCAAGGAAGGTACTGCAGGAATTGTTTAAGCATTCAACTCCTATCACCTAATGCATTAATCAAGGGAGAAAGATTTTAAAAACATCAAGGAAGGTGGCAAATGCACCGGGGCTTGCCTTCGTTGATAGGTGAGTCAGGCTCGGACCCGCAGATATCAAGGTAGAAACAGTTTCCTGCCTGAGATTCCGAGGGTGGTGGTGGTGTCTTCTCTTCGATTACTTCGACTTCTTCTTCGTTTTCTAAACATAACCATATATATGTGCATATAAGAATGAATGCCATGTAATGGTCATGAGAGTGCAAAGATAATAAGAATGTATTATCTAAAGTCTTGAATACAACTTTCCTTCACGGAACTCCGAGAACTTAGGGTTTCCAGAGTCAGTAAAGGAATTCAAAGGGCAGGGGTAGGGTTTTGGGTTCTAGTTATCAAACAAGGTCCAAATCAAACCAAACTCTACCCAAGGCTTCTAAATAATGTGTAGAGCTTATATAAAAATTTTGGGGATTTTTGGAATGATTATCTTTTTTCTAAAAATCCAGAACCAATGCTTTAAGTTACTTTAAATACTCCAAAATTCTTTATTTAATCTAAAAATCATAAAACTATTTTTATTAAATACTATGAAAAATAAGGAATCTAGTAAAATTGGTTTGACATTTTTAGGATTTTTCTACAATTTTCTACGGATTTCCAAAGTTCTATTGAAAAGGAAAAAGAAAAGGTTTCAACAGTACTGGGCTGATTCCAGCCCAGACGGCCCAGCAACACAAGGAAAGCGGGGCGCGCCCGCGGTGGAAACTTTGCAGAAAGGTCCTCAGGATTTTGGCTAACTGGAGATGGGTTCGGTTACTATTTTTCTGAGTCACTGACGAGTTGCACAGAGGTCCCTCAAGTTCTAATTCTTCACAGTGGTACGCCCCCGATGTCGCACGGCGGAGGTCCGATCACCGGCGAGGTTAGACCGGCCGGATTACACAAGGACTGGCACTCTCGAGCGGCAGACACCAAATCAGACCCCCTCCGAGCAATTCCCCTAAGTTAATTGCACGATAGGTGACCCATTCCGCTCTGCCCACGAGGACAGCGAAGGTTATGGACATTTGCTCGTGTTCCTGGCGATGGGTAGTGGTCCAGTTCAATTGAAGGGGTTGTAGAGCTTGAGGAGGGTCTAGGGACACTAGAACAAGCAACAGAGAGACTGGAACTAACCTGAGTTGGGCTGGCCGTGGTTGAGCTGTTCTTCGCGGTGGCGGAGACCAGTTTGGGGGAAACAAGAAATTCTCGAGCTCTGGCGAACGATCGTGGCTAATTAGCGGTGGCCGGATACTTCACTGCCTTACGGAGCTCGTGGCGGGGTCAATTTATACGCTTAGCGAGCGGTGGTCGCGAATTTGGACGAGACACACGGCGGCCGGAGGAAAGGAAACTTTACTGGTGCAGTGGATTCGTGGCCTCTACCGTGGCGGTCTTTCCGGTGATCGACGGAAGGCTAAAGTGAATCACGGTGATGCGGTGGCGAGGCTTGGACACGCGACGCAAGGTCGGACGATGGCTGTCGCCGGTGAGCTTATCAGCACAAGCCGCAAAGCACGGGGGGTACGACGGTGAGTCATCGGAGTGGCGTCCAGCACGGGGTGACGATCCTTTTTACCAAAGCGTTATCCCCAATCCTAGTGCACGAATCCAAACGCCAGCGACACGAATCGCGGCGACGAGTCACCGGCGGTGAGATCTTTTTGGCGCTGGTGGTCTGATCATCTCCGGACACTGTACCATGGCGAGTGTTCGTCAGACAACCTGACAGAGTGATTTGCAGAGCCAATAACTTCCAGTTTTGTGTAGTAACTCGATTGCCACTCTTTAGCAAAGTTATAGCCCTAAGATCTGGCTATAATGTTGTTATAGTAACCTCAAGCAAATTTTGGCTCGATCTTGTTTAAAATTGAGCCCCAAGTTCATGTAACCCTATTGTCAGACCAAGTTTCAGTCATCAGTCAGCCTGACAGTCCAACTTTAGGCTTAATTATCTCCCAATTTTTCATAACAACAATGCTTAACCTCTTAAGCAAAGTTGTTCCCCTTTAGTAGGTCTACAATTTTGATGTGGTGACCTAGGGCAAAAACCCTAGAATTTGAAAGATACAAGGGCTCAAAGTTGAAGGAATCACACTGAAATTCAGACTTCATCAAATGAGTCAAGTGTGGCTCTTTTACACTTAAGTCCAAATCTCAAGTTTTGGATTGCAAACCCTCATGATTGGGAACCATATGACTTAGGATACTTATTTAACATGGTTTTTACACTTTGGTCCACAAGTGCACTAATTTTTGCACATAGGCCCCTAGGGTTTAGATTTAAGGTTTTCCAGGGTTCCAATTAGGGTTTTTGGTATCCCAGGGGTATAAATGTGATTCAAATTCATTCTTAGGAGTATTTTATGACTATTCCACTAAAGCTTTTGGGTTTTCTCAATTTTGGTCATGTTTGACC
Source organism: Zea luxurians (assembly GCA_029449295.1). NCBI lineage: Eukaryota > Viridiplantae > Streptophyta > Magnoliopsida > Poales > Poaceae > Zea > Zea luxurians. Next base: position 102,726,317 of record JAOPSE010000001.1, on the reverse strand, counting down.
CCCTTAATCCCTATTTAGGGTTAAGTATCCTATTCCAGGGTTCTATTTGCAAAACACCAAAACAATACAACTTGTTTGAAATTTTTCCCTAGTGAATGCACTCTAGGTGTGTCAAACATATGCAATGCCAATGTTTATGATGTCATGCTCAAGTTTTAGTAGCAGTAACACCAGGGGTGTTACATCCTTCCCCCCATAAAAGAATCTCGTCCCGAGATTAAAAGTCCTAGGGTAAGTAATGGAAAAGGAAATGGTTCACATTTTTATTTCCTTATTTTTGGTACAGGGCAGGGGTGGTTTGGGATTCACTCCTTTATTACAACAATGTTGTACACTTTACAAATTACAAGAGGCTAAAAAGCCTGGGAAATTCTTATCTAAAAAGTCTTGAGTTTCCCATGTAGCCTTATCTTCGGAATGTTGGTTCCACTGTATCTTGTAAAACTTGAGAGTTTTTGTTCGGGCAATCCTATCCTTTTGATCCAAGACTCGAATGGGAAGTTCGGAATATGTTAAGTCTGGTTCAAGGACAACATCTGTCACATCAACGGTTCGATCTGGTACCCGAAGGCACTTCTTCAGTTGAGACACGTGGAAAACAATATGCACAGCAGACAAAATTTCGGGTAGTTGAATTCGATATGCCACTGGCCCATATCTTTCAAGAATGAGAAAAGGACCAATATATCGTGGTGCAAGTTTCCCTTTGACCCCGAAACGCGATACACCCTTCATTGGCGAAACCTTTAGGTAGACATAGTCTCCCTCAAGAAAATATAAGGGCATTCGTCGTTTGTCTGCATAACTCTTCTGACGGGTTTGAGCTTTCTTCAAATTATGTATTATTCTCTTAACCTTCTCTTCGGTTTCTTTTACCAGGTCAGGCCTGAAGAAGTACCTTTCACCTGGTTCAGACCAACTTAGCGGAGTACGACATCGTCGTCCATATAAAGCTTCAAAGGGTGCCATCTTGATGCTTTCTTGGTAGCTATTATTATATGAGAACTCCGCTAACGGTAAACATTCATCCCATTTTTGTGAGAAGTCTAACACACATGCCCGCAGCATATCTTCCAGTATATGATTTACCCTCTCAGTGTGCCCACTGGTTTGAGGGTGATAGGCTGAGCTGTGGAGCAATTTAGTACCCAGGGATTTATGAAGTTCTTCCCAAAACTTGGAGACGAATTGCGATCCACGATCTGACACTATCGTCTTTGGAATACCATGCAAACTGAGAATACGAGCAATGTATAATGTTGCATAAGTGGCCACTGTGTATTTTGCCCTCACGGGTAGGAAGTGGGCGATCTTTGTGAGTCGATCAATGATAACCCAGATAGAACAATACCCTTTGGCAGTCCTGGGCAATCCCACAATAAAGTCCATACTTATATCTTCCCATTTCCATGTTGGTATTGGTAGAGACTGTAATGGACCGGCAGTTTTTAGGTGTATGGCCTTGACACGTTTACAAGTGTCACATCTAGCCACATAGCATGCAATTTCAATTTTCATCTTCGTCCACCAATAATGTTGTTTCAGATCTTGATACATCTTAGAGCTTCCGGGATGAATAGAATAGCGACTAAGATGTGCTTCATCCAGAATTTGCTGGCAGACTTCATTTTTTAGCACAACTATACAGTTATTGAACCATACAACACCTTGATCATCTTTTCGGAAGCAATTGGCCTTGCCAGCTTCAATCTTTTCAGGAATATGTTTCATGCCTTCATCATTCTTTTGTGCGTCGCTTATCCTTTGCAGGATGACTGACTCAAGCTTCAAATGATTTGAAGTCCCATGTTAAATCATACCCAAGTTTAGATTCTCCATCTCCTGGCACAACGTAATGTCAGAAGTCCCCATAGTTAGGTAATGGCAGGAGGCCTTGCGACTGAGTGCATCTGCCACTACATTAGCCTTGCCTGGGTGATAATGGATCTCTAGTTCATAATCTTTAATAAGCTCAAGCCATCTCCTTTGTCTCATGTTGAGTTCAGACTGGGTAAAGATATATTTCAAACTTTTGTGGTTTGTATAAATATGACAGACATTTCCCAGTAGATAATGACGCCATATCTTCAGAGCATGAACTACTGCAGCTAGCTCTAGATCATGAGTAGGATAATGCTCCTCATGCCGGCGTAACTGCCTTGAAGCATACGCAATTACTCGGCCTTCTTGCATTAATACACAACCGAGACCACTGCCAGATGCGTCACAATACACATCAAATGGCTTGTTAATATCCGGTTGAGCCAATACCGGAGCAGTGGTTAATAATGTCTTCAATTTCTCAAAAGCTTCATTACAGTTGGAAGACCAATTTAATTTAGTATCATTCTTCAATAGACTTGTCATTGGCTTCACAAGTTTAGAAAAATCTGGTATAAATCGGCGGTAATAACCAGCCAGTCCAAGGAAACTTCGGACTTGGTGAACAGTGGTTGGGGGTTTCCACTCCATAATGTCCTTGACTTTGCTGGGATCTACCGCAATCCCCTTGGCAGATAGAACATGTCCCAGAAATTGAATTTCTTCCAGCCAAAATGCGCACTTACTGAACTTGGCATATAATTGATGTTCTCTCAAGCGCGTTAATACGACCCGTAAATGTTGAGCATGCTCCTCTTCATTTTTTAAATATATCAAAATATCATCTATGAAGACCACCACAAATTTGTCCAACTCGGGCATGAATATCGAGTTCATCAGATAAGTGAAGTGGGCAGGAGCATTCGTCAGTCCGAAAGACATTACCAGGTATTCAAATAATCCGTACCGCGTAGTGAATGCGGTTTTTGGTATATCCTCGGGCCGAATATGGATCTGATGATAGCCCGATCTGAGATCAATCTTGGAGAATACCCTCGCCCCGGTCAGCTGATCAAATAAAATGTCAATTCGTGGAAGGGGGTACTTGTTCTTGATAGTGACCTCATTCAGGGGTCGATAATCCACGCACATACGTAAAGTTTGATCCTTCTTCTTGACAAATATGGCGGGACAACCCCATGGTGACGAGCTTGGTCGGATGAATCCTTTCGATAGTAGATCTTGTAACTGAATCTTCAGTTCTGCCAGCTCATTTGGAGGCATGCGGTACGATCTTCTAGAAATGGGAGCCGTACCGGGCTTCAATTCAATTACAAACTCTACTTCCCTCTCGGGTGGCAATCCAGGCAAATCCTCTAGAAAGACATCTGGGAACTCGCATACTACCGGAATATCCTTGACTTCCGGTATAATGGCTTCATAAACTCTGCCAGTAATTTTGGTTGGAATGGGGATAGACAAGAGAATTTCTTCTTTATTATAACTCAACCTGATGGTTCTCTGATCAGTGTTGAGGGTTGCTTTATGTCGGGCCAGCCAATTCATACCCAAAATCACATCTATGTCTTGGCCTTTCAGAACTATCATATTAGTAGGAAAGTCCTGTCCGACCAATGTTACGGGCACTTGATAGGCCACTTCTCTAGTAAAAATTTGTCCCCCAGATGACTGGATTTTAAACCCCTCTTTTGATTCATGGTAAGAAATGCAATGTTGCTCCACAAATTTCTTGCTGATGAATGTATGGGAAGCACCAGAATCAAAGAGAATAATTGCGAGATGATTGGCCACAAGGAACGTATCCATCATGACCGGTTCACCATCTAGGGTAGTGGCCACTTGCGTATAATATATGCGTCCTGTCTTCTTTGTATTTTTGCCCATGGTATTTCCCTTGGCTTGAGATGAATTCCCAGATCCTTGTGGATTGTTTGACTTGTTTTGCTTCGGATAAGGGCAATCCTTGATAAAATGCCCAGATTTTCCACAATTAAAACATCATGTCGATGAACTGGGAAGAGCAGGGAATCGAGTGCTAGGGGCACCCGGCTGACTTGTTGTAGGGGCAGTGTTGGGACGGATGAATACTGGCTGTTTAAATGGGAAGGAGGGTGGACGTGCTGAAGAACGACCCTGATTAACAGGCCGGATAACAAACCGTTGCCTTTTTTCAGGGCCCTGAGTAGGCCTGTTTCCGCCACTCCCCTTGATCTTTCCAGAACTTGCATATTTAGATTCGACTGCCAACGCTGTGCTGACAGCCCTTCTGTAGGTAAGGTTAATGCAAGTAGCCATTTTTCTTTGCATCCTGTCATTCAGTCCTCGCATGAAACAATTCTTCTTCTTCAGATCGGTGTTAACTTGATCGATTGCATACTGTGACAAATGATTGAATTTATTGAGATACTGATTAACAGTATCCCCTCCTTGCTTCAGCTTCATAAATTCTTCTTGTTTCATGTGAAGTACACCTTCTGGTATGTAATGTTCGCGGAAGGCCAACTTAAATTCTTCCCATGTTATCTGATGATTGGCCGGTTGAACGGCCATAAAATTTCCCCACCAAGTGCTGGCAGGGCCGCGCAGTTGCTGGGCTGCGAACAAGGGCTTCTGGGTTTCAGAACATCGCAGAAGTCCAAGCTTTTGCTCGATGATACGAATCCATTCGTCTACCTCTAAAGGGTCTTTGGCTTTGACAAATAGCAGTGGACGCGTTTCGGAGAAGTCTAAATAGGATGTCTCATGGGGCCCTTGTGGATAGCCCCGTCCGCCTTGTTGAAATTGCTGACCCGCCATTTCCCTAGGAAACGGGTATTATCCGCTGTCGCATTTACTAAGGCGGCGATAGCCTCGGCAAGTGTGGGAGGGACTGGAGGTGGATTTGTGGTGGACTCCCTCCCACTGGAGGTTCCGGCTGCATCCTGTGATCGGGTCTTGGATGGCATCTGTGGCAACAAACATTTGGAAACAAATATAATATTCCAAAGAAAAACCATCCAATTTACATTACTAAAAAGAGTAATGTTACAGACTCGAATTTATACAACAGGAGTACAGTACCCATTATACAATAACACCACTAATTTTACAACTATACTATTCCTACATCCTATCACTCTTAGTAGCTTCACTGTCGGGCGTAGGAGACCATTCGTCGACTAACTTCATGGAGGGAGGGGGCCTGAAAAGGTCCAGTTCACCACCAAAAGCTTCTCCCGCTTTGTGAGAAGGTCCGGCTTCTGTCCCGACAGGTTTTTGCAGGTACGCTGGGGTGCAATTGCGAATACAGTACATGAACTTCTTCATGTAGGGTATTGCAATATGCCTACAGATTATCAATAGCTGAGCTAAGTTCTTCGACTCGGGCTCGCGCCTTTGCCTCCTTAGCCCAGGCAAGTGAACGAGACTGAACCGCCCAGTCGAGCGCTAAATCTCGATCAGCGAGCTGATCCTGCAGGCGGCGGATGTGGCTTCTTAATTCATTTATTCTGTCGCCATCCGTGACCCATATGTTAGTCCTGCGTTGAAGTTTCTCTTGAAGCTGATTTACTTGGGCTTCAAGATCCCCGATCGGATCGTTACTCCCACTACTACTATTCTCATGTCTGGAAGCGAGTTGATGACGGGGTACACCAATTGGACCAGTTGACTTGCGCGCGGTTTTCCTCGTGCGCGGCGGCATTTCTCTAAGGGGGAAATTTTATTAGTATGGTTATTAGCATGATGCATGTATAATTACAGAACCAACCTTAGTTGATTCATACCTTCTATACATTGCACTCCTCCTATCTGGTCTTTCACATAGATTCTTTAGATATAAGGGGTAAGAATAGAAGAAATCTTTCTAGGTAAGTCTTTAGAAAATCCTTTCGAAGATGCCTCATAATATCTGCAGGGAAGGGCTTCGCTCCGATACCAGCTGTGACGGAACCTCCCAAGTTATTAGGCCCACCTACAGTTGTCCTTGTCCAACGGACCTCGGACAACCCTGTAGATGCCCCTGAATTACTTGAAAAGTTCGGTATTTTTCTTACCTTTCCCAAGAGCGTTTCACCCGTCACGCAGACATTACAGAACATCGGAGATACAGAAATGCGGAAGCGATTACATAACTTACAAGTATTTGAAAGTAACATAAAGTTAGTTATTACAGACCAGCATATAAACACGAGTGCAGAGTACTTATTATTACAATACCAAGGGAGGTAAAAACTCCTCCCGATAAGTTCTTACATAAAAGTTTTTATGGAGGACTAGGTCCTCCCGCAGCTTCATTCTTGCTTTTCTTCATTTGACACCACCTTGGTACAAAAGCAACAAAAATTTGTTGCTTCCTCACCTAAAAACAATAGGGAATAAAACCCTGAGTATGGGATTACTCAGCAAGTCTTACCCGACTAAAGAAAAGACTCTCAAGGGTATGCTGGTTATAAGGGAGTCAAGGTAAGGTATCTCAAAGGTCAAAGACTCTATTTTGCATAAATGCTTACTAAAAGTGGATCCTTAAAAATCCAGTTTTATTTTCAGGTTAGGTAAAATTACCTGCATCTAGAGTTCTTTCTAACCTAGTTCAATCACTTCACCTGTACTAGCCAATTTCTTAACAAGTCCATCTTTACTGGAATTCTACGTATAGGGCAGTGACCAAGTCTTCATGACTGCGAAGGTACGGCGATCCAAATCGATTATACTCAGCTGAGGATCTCCAATCACACGACATATGTAGCACTTAACCCTTGCATATGTCAACCCGCCATCGGGGTTCTTAAGACCAGATCAGGTTCACGCGAACCGAGAGCACAGATACGCCACCGTCCAACCTCTTGCTACGGAGGGTACACGCTACTCTCGCCACCGCTCCACGCCCATTCCGTGTTATCTTATTCTGGCCTTAGTCTGCCCGAGGCAAGGCTTACCCATGATAAGGCATGTGACCAGTTTAAGGGTCCTCGATCAGCAAGCCTACATCGAGACGGTCCTTAATCGACTCAGACGGAGACACTACACCGAGATTCTCTTTCTTGTGCAAGTCACCCGCCCGGTTTCAGCTTAATCATTTCAACCCAAAGTTTGGTACCTGGCAGAGGTACATCTTTAGCGGATGTTGAACCCATCACGGCCATGATGGATCCACCATCAAGTTTTATTTTCAAAAACATCCCTCCCACTTTGCCAATCATCTTTTGTAAACAAAACCTTTTGTTTTGCTAAAGCAATACTAAGCATAGTAAAAACCTTTTGTGAAAACAGGGTTTCAAGGAAGATAATCAAGTTCAAGGAAGGTAATGCAGGAATTGTTTAAGCATTCAACTCCTATCACCTAATGCATTAATCAAGGGAGAAAGATTTTAAAAACATCAAGGAAGGTGGCAAATGCACCGGGGCTTGCCTTCGTTGATAGGTGAGTCAGGCTCGGACCCGCAGATATCAAGGTAGAAACAGTTTCCTGCCTGAGATTCCGAGGGTGGTGGTGGTGTCTTCTCTTCGATTACTTCGACTTCTTCTTCGTTTTCTAAACATAACCATATATATGTGCATATAAGAATGAATGCCATGTAATGCTCATGAGAGTGCAAAGATAATAAGAATGTATTATCTAAAGTCTTGAATACAACTTTCCTTAACATAACTCCGAGAACTTAGGGTTTCCGGAGTCAGTAAAGGAATTCAAAGGGCAGGGGTAGGGTTTTGGGTTCTAGTTATCAAACAAGGTCCAAATCAAACCAAACTCTACCCAAGGCTTCTAAATAATGTGGAGAGCTTATATAAAAAGTTTGGGGATTTTTGGAATGATTATCTTTTTTCTAAAAATCCAGAACCAATGCTTTAAGTTACTTTAAATACTCCAAAATTCTTTATTTAATCTAAAAATCATAAAACTATTTTTATTAAATACTATGAAAAATAAGGAATCTAGTAAAATTGGTTTGACATTTTTAGGATTTTTCTACAATTTTCTACGGATTTCCAAAGTTCTATTGAAAAGGAAAAAGAAAAGGTTTCAAAAGTACTGGGCTGATTCCAGCCCAGACGGCCCAGCAACACAAGGAAAGCGGGGCGCGCCCGCGCCCGCGGTGGAAACTTCGCAGAAAGGTCCTCAGGGTTTTGGCTAACTGGAGATGGGTTCGGTTACTATTTTTCTGAGTCACTGACGAGTTGCACAGAGGTCCCTCAAGTTCTAATTCTTCACAGTGGTACGCCCCCGATGTCGCACGGCGGAGGTCCGATCATCGGCGAGGTTAGACCAGCCGGATTACGCAAGGACTGGCGCTCTCGAGCGACATACATCAAATCAGACCCCCTCCGAGCATTTCCCCTAAGTTAATTGCACGATTGGTGACCCATTCCGCTCTGCCCACGAGGACAGCAAAGGTTATGGACAGTTGCTCGTGTTCCCGGCGATGGGTAGTGGTCCAGTTCAATTGAAGGGGTTGTAGATCTTGAGGAGGGTCTAGGGACACTAGAACAAGCAACAGAGAGACTAGAACTAACCTGAGTTGGGCTGGCCGCGGTTGAGCTGTTCTTCGCGGTGGCGGAGACCAGTTTGGGGGAAACAAGAAATTCTCGAGCTCTGGCGAATGATCATGGCTAATTAGCAGTGGCTGGATACTTCACTGCCTTACGAAGCTCGCGGTGGGGTCAATTTATACGCTTAGCAAGCGGTGGTCACGAATTTGGACGAGACACACGGCGGCCAGAGGAAAGGAAGCTTTACTGGTGCAGTGGATTCGTGGCCTCTACCGTGGCGGTCATTCCGGTGATTGACGGAAGGCTAAAGTGAATCACGGCGATGCGGTGGTGAGGCTTGGACACGCGGCGCAAGGTCGGACGACGGCTGTCGCCGGTGAGCTTATCAGCACAAGCCGCAAAGCACGGGGGGGGGGGGGGGGGGGGTACGACGGTGAGTCATCGGAGTGGCGTCCAGCGCACGGGGTGACGATCCTTTTTACCGAAGCGTTATCCCCAATCCTAGTGCACGAATCCAAACGCCAGCGACACGAATCGTGGCGGCGAGTCACCAGCGGTGAGATTTTTTTGGCGCTGGCGGTCTGATCATCTCGGGACACTGTACCATGGCGAGTGTTCGTCAGACAACCTGACAGAGTGATTTGCAGAGCAAATAACTTCCAGTTTTGTGTAGTAACTCGATTGCCACTCTTTAGCAAAGTTATAGCCCTAAGATCTGGCTATAATGTTGTTATAGTAACCTCAAGCAAATTCTGGCTCGATCTTGTTTAAAATTGAGCCCCAAGTTCATGTAACCCTATTGTCAGACCAAGTTTCAGTCATCAGTCAGCCTGACAGTCCAACTTTGGGCTTAATTATCTCCCAATTTTTCATAACAACAATGCTTAACCTCTTAAGCAAAGTTGTTCCCCTTTAATAGGTCTACAATTTTGATGTGGTGACCTAGGGCAAAAACCCTAGAATTTGAAAGATACAAGGGCTCAAAGTTGAAGCAATCACACTGAAATTCAGACTTAAGTCCAAATCTCAAGTTTTGGATTGCAAACCCTCATGATTGGGAACCATATGACTTAGCATACTTATTTAACATGGTTTTTACACTTTGGTCCACAAGTGCACTAATTTTTGCACATAGGCCCCTAGGGTTTAGATTTAAGGTTTTCCAGGGTTCCAATTAGGGTTTTTGGTATCCCAGGGGTATAAATGTGATTCAAATTCATTCTTAGGAGTATTTTATGACTATTCCACTAAAGCTTTTGGGTTTTCTCAATTTGGGTCATGTTTGACCCCCTTAATCCCTATTTAGGGTTAAGTATCCTATTCCAGGGTTCTATTTGCAAAACACCAAAACAATACAACTTGTTTGAAATTTTTACCTAGTGAATGCACTCTAGGTGTGTCAAACATATGCAATGCCAATGTTTATGATGTCATGCTCAAGTTTTAGTAGCAGTAACACCAGGGGTGTTACACAACACGCGCCAAAGGCAGAGGAGTATATGGCGAACGCGATCGAGGCACCGTGAGTAGGCGAAAGGCAATGGACGAAGAAGGCCACTCCACGTGGAGGGGATGGGCGGAGTTGGAACTCAGGCGAGCAATTCCACGACACAGAGGGCCAAATTCGAAGCGCAGTTGAATGATACACGATCATGAAGTAAGGATGGGCACGTGGAAGGGCATCATACCGGCGATGCGGGGGCAGACCGTCCCGTCCACGAGTCGAGGCAGAAATCCATGGCGGGCGACCCATGACGGCGAGCGATTGCCGTCGATTCACGACCCCAATGCACGACAGTGACCTTGCGCATGTAATACTCCTCCAGGCGACATGCCCGGGTCGCACGCCAGGCCCAGAGCTGTGCCGCCGGTGAGCTACCCATGCGACAGTCGCGACCTCACCTAGTGGCACCCATTCCCTCCCCTAGTTCTGTGAGGATTGGGCTACCGCACGCAGGTGAACTATGGAAGTGAATCACCCCGAAGGGAGGGCACCAGGTCTAATATCGCGGCCGACGCGAACTCAAGGGGGTCAATGAACGAACTTTCGCGGATGCAGGGAATTCTGTTGACGCTGTGCCGCGCGCGAGATCGGTTGCAAGGGGGAAGACCCAGCTGATGAGCGGGTCCCACCCGACAGTAGCGGGGTGAGGCGGACAGGGCTGACACATGGGTCCCACGCGTCAGTGGAGTGCGCGGGCGTGCGGCAGATCGGGGCAGGACCATCCGTCATTGGCGCAGAGGTGGTGATAGTGCTGGCATGGTGAAGGTCCTTTGTGGGCCGCGATGAGGCAGCAGCGCGGAGGAAAGGTGGGCCAAAGATGAGATCTGAGCCCAGGACGCAATCTCCCTCCCATATTCTTTATCTTTTCTATTTTTCTTTTCTTTTTCCTATTTCTCCCATTTTATTCTCTAGTTTCTTTTTATTCCAGATTTGAATTCAAAGTTTTGTGGCAAATTTGCACTAAATTTTGAATGTATAATTTGAGTCATACCATTATGGAATTAATTTATTTATTTACAAATTTATCTTGTATTTTATAGTGTTTCTCTCTCTTTATTCTCTTTTCTCCATTCAAATCAAATTCAAATTCAATGTGACGGAACCTCCCAAGTCATTAGGCCCACCTACAGTTGTCCTTGTCCAACGGACCTCAGACAACCCTGCAGGTGCTCCTAAATCACTTGACAAGTTTGGTATCTGCTTTCTTTACCTTTCCCAAGAATGTTTCACCTGTCACGCAGACATTACACACATCGGAGATACGAGAATGCGGAAGCAATTACAATAACTTACCTTATATTATAGTAAGAAAGAGTTATAATATTACAAACCAGAGCGAAATATAAGAGTGCTGGGTATTATTATTACATCACTTTGGGAGGCAAAAACCCCTCCCGAAAAACATCAACAAAAGTTTTTAAAGCAGGATCCTTTCCTCTTGAAGCTTTACTCCTGGTTTTCTTCTTTGGGCACCACCTTTGAACAAAAGCAGCAAAAATTTGCTGCTTCCTCACCTAAAACATGGGACAAAGCCCTAAGTACAAAGTGTACTTTCGCAAGTCTTACCCATCAAAATAAAAGACTCTCAAGGAATATGCTGGCTTAAGGGAGTCAAGGTAAGGCTTATCGATAATCAAAGACTCTGTTTGCAGAAATGCTTACTAAAAGTGGATCCTTAAAAATCCAGTTTTATTTATCAGATTTAGTATAGTTACCTGCATCTAGAGTTCTTTCTACCCTAGTTCAAACACTTGACCTATACTAGCCAATTTCTTATCAACCCTTCATCTTCATTGAATTGCTACGTGTAGGGCAGTGACCAAGTCTTCATATCCGCGAAGTTACGGCGATCCGAATCGATTATACTTAGCTGAGGATCTCCGATCACACGACATATGTAGCACTTAACCCTTGCATATGTCAACTCGCCACCGAGGTTCTTAAGACCAGATCAAGTTCACGCCAACCGAGAGCACAGATACACCACCGTCCAGCCTCTTGCCATGGAGGGTACACGCTACTCTCGCCATCTCTCCACTCCCATTGCGTGTTATCTTATTCTAGTATTAGTCTGTCCGAGGCAAAGCTTACCCATGACGAGGCATGTGACCAGTTAAAGGGTCCTCGATCATCAAGCCTACATCAACATGGTCCTTAATCGACTCAGACGGAGACACTACACCGAGACTCTCTTCTCGTGCAAGTCACCCGCCCGGTCTCAGCTTTATCTTTTCAATCCAAAGTTTGGTACCTGGCAGAGGTACATCTTTTCCGTTGTTGAACCCATCATGGCCATGATGGATCCAGCATCAAGTTTTATTTTCGAAAACATCCCACCCACTTTGAAGCATCATCTTTTGTGAAAACAAAACATTTTGTTTTTCTAGAGCAAAGCTAAGCATAAGAAAAATCTTCTGTAAAACAGGGACTTAAGGAGAAGTAATCAAATCCAAGGATGGAAATGCAGGAATTGGTTTAGCACACAACTCCTATCACCTAATGCATCAAGCAAGTGAGAAAGATTTTAAAAGGAACAAGGAGGTGGCAAATGCACCGGGGCTTGCCTTGTGTTACTGGTGAATTAGGCTCTGTTCCGCAGATATCAAAATAAAAACAGTTTCCTGCCTAATGTTCTTCATGTGGTGGTGGTGGTGAAGTCCTTGCTTCTTCGACTTCTACTTCCTCCTCATTTTGTAAATATAGCCATATATAATAATGAATGCTCATGTAATGCGCATGAGTTCGCAAAAGATAATAAAAGTTTATTATCTAATACCTTGAATACAACTTTCCTTCATGGATCTCCGAGAAACTAGGGTTTTCGGAGTCAATAGTGAAGTTCATAGAGCAGGGAGACTAGGGTTTTGGGTTCTAAGTACCAAACATGGTCCAAATCATACCAAACTTTACCCAAGGCTTCTAAATATTATTTAGTGTTTACCCTAAAAGTTTAGTGAATTTTGGATTTATTATTTATTCCCTAAAAATCCAGAAGCATAGTTTTTTGCTGTTTTAAATGTCCCAAAATTCCCTATTGGAAATAAAAATCATGAAACTATTTTTATTAAATACTAGAGGAAATTAGAAGTTTAGCAAAATTGGATTGGTATTTTTATCATTTCTCTACAATTTTATAGGAATTCTTTAATCCAGGAAGAAAAAGAAAAGGAAAAGCAATTAATAGTGTTGGGCTGAATTCAGCCCAACCAGCCTACAGCAGGGGAAAAATCCACGCGCGCCTGTGCCCGAGGGGCAGTTTTACACGGGAGCCCTCCGAGGTTTGAATATCTATAGACGAATCCTGCGCACTATTCAACTGAGTCGCTGACACTTGCAGAAAGGTCCCTGCACTTCTATTTCTTCATAGTCCGAGGTCCCTGACGGCGAACGGTGCTGGGCCGCGCTCCGGCGAGCTTACACCGGTCGATTTACTCAATGACCGGCACCCTACTTTGGCAGAGACCGAATTCAAGACCTAACAATCATTTCCCCTCAACTAATTTCACGAACGGTGATCTAACTTGCTCTGTCCACGGTGACAGCGGGCATCACGGACATTCACACGCGTTCCCGGCGATCCTAGGGACTCTAGCTCAATTGGATGGGTCAGCAAGTATTAGAAGCATCCAAGAACACTGAAACGAGGACTTAGAAGGCATGAACGGACCTGAGATGCACTGACCACGGCGAGGTCAAATCGCTCGGTGTTTTGAAGTGATTTGGGGGAAATCCCAAATTGGAGAGCTCTAGGGGATGATTCGAGGCACGGGTTGCTTCACTGGTTGCACAACTACCTAGCGGAGCAGGAAGGGTCAGCAATTTATAGCAGGCTTGAGCGGTGGCGACCAATTTTGCAAAGATGTGCTGGCGGCCGGAGAGGAAGAAGGTCACTAGCGCTCGGGGTTAGTGGCTTTCACCGTGGCAGCTCTCCGGCGATCACCGGGCATGCACGACGTGTTTCACTGTGACGTGGTCTAGTGCTTTAGCACGGGGCGCACAGCGGTGAGCGGCCAACGGCGGCGAGGTCTATCCTGGCCGCACGACAAGCAAGTGGGTATAGTAAACCTCATCCGCGACCGAGCCCGAGCTGATCTGGTGTCAAGATTTTTACTCCGCCGTGGTTATCCACTTACCGGAGAGCATGAATCGTGGCGTCAGTGCATATCGTAGCGCAATGGTCACCGGCGGTGAGGCGGTTGAACTTGTGATCTATTTCAGTTACTGTACCATCAGACTCCTTTCAGACGCCTGACAGAGCAGATTCAAGGCAGCTTTTCTCCAAATTTTATGCGACAACCTCATAATTCATCTGCATCAAAGTTATAGATCTATAATCCATGTTCACTTTTGCTATAGCATCCCTAGTCAAATTCCCACTAGATCATGGTCGAACTATAATCCAAAGATTGCCCAATCTCACTGCTATGCTGAATTCAGACCAAGGGCAGTCTGACAACCCAGCTTTGGGCACATTTATCTCAAAATACTTCATGGTACCAAGGCATGATCTCTATAGCAAAGTTATTCTCCTTACATAGCTCAACAATCTTGATGTGTTTACCTAGGGCGAAACCTTCATAATCTGGGAGATATAGGGCTTCAAAGTTGAGCCAATCTACTGAAATTCAGACTTAACATATGGAGCCTAATTGTGGCTTTTTGCAAATAGGCCCAAAACTTAGGGTTTCATTTGCAAATCTTCAATTATGTGAACCATATGACCTAAGGTACCTTATTTCCATGGTTTTTGCACTTAGGTCCAAAAATGTGCACATTTTGCATATAACCCCTTAGGGTTTCAATCTAGGGTTTTCCAGGGGTCCTTTTAGGGTTTTCGTTATTTTTAAGGTTTGGATGCTACTTAAGTCCATCCATGGTGATATTTTATGGTCATTTCAACTAAGTTTTGAAGTTTTCTCTTATTAGGCCTTGTTTGCTCTATTAAGCCCAATCTAGGGTTAAGTACTGTACCCTAGGGTTTCACTTAAAACATATCTCATCAATACAACTTTGTTTGAAATTTTTGCCTAGTGAATGCATTCTAGGTGTGACAAACACATGATATGCCAATGCTTACGATGTCATGCTCAAGTTTTAGTGGCAGTAACACCAGGGGTGTTACATTCAAACTCCCATTTTGAACTTCAAATTCCCAAGTGTCAAAGTTAATCACTAATGTGATTATAACATCTATGGTTTACAATATTATTATTTATTCTTCTTCTTGTTATATATTTATGGAAGAAATAAATAGTCCGAGTAAATCCCCTTTCCTATTTTCTATTTTATTTTCATTTATCCTTTGAAGTCCCAAATTTAAATTATGACTCTTTATAAAAAAATGTTTCACCACATATCCATAAGTATGAAATGCCTATATTGCATCATTTGATGTTGTGCATAGTTATTTAGTTGAATAGAAAACTTTTCTATATTTTCTAAAATAATTCTTAGTTTTCAAAATTCAGTCCTCAAATTTCACACTTAAGTATAATTTGAGATATCTGAATTTACTATTTTACCTCTTCAAATTTTTATTTTATTATTATTATATATTTTTTTCTTATACACATTTTGGGCATTACAAATCATGTATCGCCTGGACCTTGGTCGCCGGAGTCGGTAGTGTCCTGTGAATTGCTCACTGGAGCCCGTGTTCGTAGTGGACTGCATCTCTTCACCACCAAATCCAGTGAGTGTGGTCCCTCATTAGTTCATCGCAACCATAGCATTGTGTAGCGCCTATCAGTTTTGAAATAGGAGCACATGAACGCTAACCGGCCCTTCACCGGCCATGGCTCCGCCGTGGATATTGGGCGGCCGCCGGGCTCGGGTCGGTGGAGGGAGTGGTTCGGCCACGACCGTTGGATACTCGAGGAGCGGATTCGATTAAATCATCCCATACTCCCTTCGTAGATCGTTGGATCACGACCCAAAGGCCCTGGTCAATTATCGGTGTAGAAAACAATAGATCTAATCTGAACCCTCGATATCTGATCGTGCAGCTCAGAAAGACCCATACCCCTTTGGCTGGGAGATTTTGCATTAGAAGCCCTCGACTTTTGAGAAACTAACCCACCTTCTAGGTAGTGTTGGGAGAGATATAATTTGGGTCCCTGGTATTTGCAAGCGGGACCCTGCATTCTTGGAAAATAGTGTCCCCAGTCCATAATTAGTAGGAATATTCATAATTTAAATCAGAAAATGATTTTCTTTGTATAAATAATTCCATAGACTTGATTAGTCCATATCTAATTCATTTTAATTCCTTTTTGATCCATTTCAGTTGCAATAAATGCATGATAATATTGTTTATTATCTAGTAACCTTATTTTAGTATGAAGCATATAGTTAAATTTATGCGCTTGATTTGTTTTTTGTCCACCACTTAAAACTTTGAAAAATCATAACTAATTCATTTTAACTCTGAATTGACCTATTCAAAATGCGTTAATTTCATAATAAAGTTGCCTACACAGTAGCAATATCATTTGATCAAGTCCTATAACTTTTATATATAGGTATTATTTAACCTATGTTATGGGTAGATTAATCTTTCTTAATATATCCATAATTATAACCAACCTAGGTTATGCCCTGCTTAAGTTGTAACTTAAAATAGAGTTGAATGGGATGTATCTTTAATATAGTCTCTTGTATACTTTAATTAACCCACATAGAATCTAGTTTTTATTATTCAATCACGTAGGTCTTTTGAAAATCATAACTCATTAACCACATTTCCGAATTTAGTAATTCTTGAACCCACGATCTTGTAGCAACGCGTAGATTATTATTTCTATAGTTTGTTCTTATGTTTGGTGTGATGTTAATTTAGTCTATACCATGTTTGTTTGTATTGCTACGACTAGCAGTGATGTCACGAGTCATCTGAAGATCATCCTGGTACTTGGAATCTCAAGTCCCACGCAAGTTGTGCCCTTGATCACTTTTATTTACCTAATAATGTTCTTTAAAACCATTTATTCATGCATAGGTTTAATTTTGATGGGACCCAATAGGTCATCATAGTCTGATTATCTTATTATCTTGTTTACCCCTGAATCATTTGGGTAGTTTTGCTATTGCTCTATATGGTTTTGGGATTAATATCACATTATGTCCATGTTCCAATTATTTTGTTATTTTATTTATTGTTCATGTCAAGATCATTATTTTTAATTGGAACATGAAGCTTAACTTGAGAAACACGTGCCACCACAAGGGTGGAATGGGACGCCCTTGGCGGACTAATTAGGAAAGCTAGTGGAAGACTACCTTACCCGAAAGGGGCAAGGGCAGTAGGGGAGTAGGCGCATAGGGAGGTTCTCGAGTTGATTTTGCTGCGATGGCAGTCAGACGAGGGATTCCTACATTGCTCTTCCTAGAAACTGTAGCGGGTTTTCAGAAGCTAGTGGAACTTTGTAAAGGCCTCATAGTGGATCCCTAGCCATTCACCTCGGAAGTGTATAAGGGTCTAGCTAACCCTAGCGACATGGGATACATGACTTGTGGGTACAAGGTACAACCTCTATAGAGTGTAAAATAGGTATACTAGCCAAGCTCGCGGTCATGAGCAGCTCAGCACTCTCGCATGATTAAATTATGGAACTAAATTCAATTTGTCATTTGCATTGCATTGGATTTATTATTAATTTTGTTCTATTATTATTATGGTTTGGTATTTACTTAAACATAGTAATTGCTAATAAATTTTTGACTAACTTTAAAAGCAATGCTCAGCTTTAACCATCCACTTTGGTAAGCCTTACACTTCACATGAGCTCCCAGCTTTGGCGAGTTCATGCACATTATTCCCCACAACTTGTTGAGCGATGAACGTGTGTGAGCTCAACCTTGATGTCTCACACCCCACTAGTTAAGAACAGGTACCACCGGATGAGGCGCATGGAGGATGTTGCGATGTGTTCGTGAGAGGTCTAGGTCATCGTCTCCTACTCAACTTTGGGTTGCTGGATCGTTGTCTTCATATGATGTAATTATTTATTTATTTTGTACAGAACTCCTGTTATGTAGTAAAGATGTGACATTCGATCCTGTGCCATGATTCATCATATGTGTGAGACTTGGTCCCAGCACACCTAGTGTTTATGTTCGCGCTCAGGTCCCTAAAACCCGGGTGTCACAGAAGTGGTATTAGAGGGATGTTGACTGTAGGACAAAACCTAGATAGAACTGGACAACCATTATCTCCTTACCTTTGCTACTCTGATCCTTTCTAAACTTTTCTTAATCTTTTCTCATATATTTTCGCTTTACTCTGATTATTCTTACCTTTTCACTTCTAAAGACAAAAGTGAATTACACACTTTGAAATCCTGTAGTGACCTTTAGGAATAGGAGACCTACTCTTAGGAACAAAATCAAAACTATTTTTGTAAATATTTGTATGCTTGAATGTTTGTTCTTGTGATACATGGCTGATTTGGATCTTTGATTGAGTGTGATGAGTTGTGGAGTAATGTCCACAATTACATCTGCATATACACATAGGCATAAATATAAATAAATAAAATGCATAAGATAACTAAACAACCTAGATTATCCTCCATTAAGGTGTATCTATTTTAAGTAGATCCCTCTTATCTTAAAAGACTTTCTCTTATCTTAATAGATCCATCTTATCTTCAAATACTCTCTCTTATCTTAATGGATTCATTTTATCCGGAAGGAATCATCCTATCCTAACCACTTTACTTATTAACAACCAGGAGATAATCCAAAAGAATGAGATCTTATCTAGTCACATAAATATAACTTAGATCTGATCTAATATGACAGATTAATTTAACCTAACAAAGGCTAAAGTGGAGCTAATCTAATGTATGTTGCTTAACAAGAACGATAATACTGATGAAATAAATGAGACTCTACTCCTATGAAATATGTTTTAACTTAATTCACTCTGCACTAAATTAAGAACGACAGACAAACTTGGCCTTATGCAACTACCTTAACTATTCGATGGTTGCATAACCCCTCTATTTTAACCTAACAGAGATTCTGACCTACTTACCCATAATCCATCCTATCTCAAAAGATTCTAGCATATCCTAATAATATATATCCTACCCTGGTAGATCTATTTAAACGAGTCTAATCTAGTTATATCCAATCTAATCTAGACCCTACCTAATCTAATATGATCCAATCTAAAGGGAGTGACTTAAACAAGTCAGTTAATACTGGTAATAGATAGACCATATTCCTATAAATGGGTTTTAAACCTAAATTGGTGTCTTAAACCAACTTTTCCGTGAAACCATGACCTAGCCTATGTTAAAGGTTGCCCAACTCATTTATCCCAAAAGCAAAGTAAAACTCTATTTAACCTATCTACCCCATGTACCCGCAATTGTATCCCAACTCAGATAATGACATATCACACCACCACCGATGGTCCCTAAATCAGACCTAAGAAGAAGGTTAACCTCGACAATGAAGGATATGAGTAGAACCAGATCTTCTGATGAATCAAGATCCACCATCCGGAATAAAAAGTCTCCCTTACCTAACTTTCTCTTACCCCCAAATCTTCTCTACACTCACCTAATAGCTAAACCCTGATGTACCCTTGTTTCTATACCACGCCTGCTAATGGCATGAAAATGTTAGGTGTATAAAAAATACTAATTGGAAGTTCCACTTAGAAAAAAGGGGATACTAGAATTTCATAGAGATAAAGTCAACTTGATATGATCAAATAAATGGTATTCTTAAATAGGATTATAGAATCTAATGTGATCTAATCTAATGTGGTCTACTTAAAACAGATCAGTGATACTGGTAGAAGAGATTAAACCCTACTAGCCAGGTATTAACTTAACTTAGCATATTAGACTAACTCAACCATGAGCAGAGGATCTAACCCAACCAGTAGAGTCATGATGGATTATATAATCTATCTATCCCCACCTAACATCAAACAAGATTTTGACCTACATCATGTAGTCTATCTCACCCATATCTATCTCATCTTGACAAATTCTATCTTACCTTTGGACATTCACATTATACGACTAGTTATCCCAATCTTGACATAAAACAACAGATTAAGCCCTACCAAAGAACCTTCAGTTCATAACCAGCTACTAGCCTATTCGTTCTGCCTACCAAATAATTTCCCTTGCAAAACTATCTAACCATATGCTTCTAACTCTGATGGTCAATATCAGGAAGGGAGGATTATCAGGCAACAACAAGCAGAAATGAATCCTCCAAATCCTCCGCCAGCTGGAACCGATCCAGTGGTTGCCACCCAAATGCTGGTGCTACAACAAATGATAAATGTGGTTAACGAAATGCAAAATCAGATAAGGCAAGAACGCCAAGAAATGCGTCAGGACCGGCTCGAGATGCGTCAAGAAATGAGGCAAGCACGGTTGGAAAGACAATAGCAACAACACCCACCACCACCAACTCCACCAAGATATATATATATATATATATATACTATTTGTAAGACCTAAATGTTACTTTAGTTTGTAGTTTAGGAATAATAATAAGGTCTATTTGACCCTATGTGTTGCTAATAAATTATACATCATGCTGAGATTTTTGTTTGTGCATATGATCTGAGACAATATGGTTATACACCCTTTTTTATAAATCTCGAGGACAAGATTTCTGTTAAGGGGGGGTAGGATTTGTAAAGCCCAAAATTGATTAAAAAAATAATAAATAATAAAATAAAGAGATAAAAAATATATAATAAGTGTAGTTAGAATTTTTGAAGATCTTTGAAATGTATTAGATTTCTCCCTCCTCATATTCAAACAATAATATTAAAACTAGTTAAGTAACTGATAAATTGATGAAGAAAAGGTTGATCTCTTGATGATGAATTTGGGGTGATGCATTTTATGAAAAAACATAAACTTGACCTCCAATTCTAAGTAAAACATAAAATAGTAAATGAGGAATGAAATGTATATGAAACCATTTATTCCTCCCACAAATAAATGACAAGGAAAATAATAAACAATAATATTGGAAAAAGTAGAGGTTATATTCACAATTGAATGGTATTCAATATTTGAAATCCTGAAATTTAAAACAGGAATTTAAAATTCAGTTTTTGTCTTTAAAATTTGGAATATGAAAAGAAAACAGATTTGGAGAAAAGGGAGAGAATATAAATATTATAAAGAAAAAATAGATAAATAAATATAATTCTTCATGCCAGTACTTTACTAGTGACTTAGATTGAATTTGGACTATGAACTTTAAACTTGAATTGAAATGAGAAATTAGAAATTGAGAAAGAAAATAAAAAAGGAAAAAGGTGAGAGACTAGATCAGCTTTTGGGCCAAAATCCTCCTAGCTCGGCCTAGGAAACAGCTCCAGCCGGCCCACTCTCATCTCTTGCTGACACTGCAGCATCGGGCCCGTGGGTCAGTCTCGTCGCGCTCTCGCAGCGCGCGCCGCGCGTATCAAACCCGCACCGAACCATGGGCCCCACTTGGCATCCACTAACACACACCTCCCTAGAGTGGCTTGTTTCACTAAATCGTGGGACCACCCCATCTGACCGCTTCCTTCTCCCTTGGGTCGTTGTACCAGATGCCGATTTTCGCGCACTGCAACAACCTGGCCGTGTGGATTTAGGGTGAGCTCCAACCGAGCACATCGGACTCCGCACTTTATAATCCGAGTTCCACGACTATCTCACCCATCTAGCCAGAGCTCTGCAAGCACCAAGCGCTGCCTGCACCCGGAGAAGAAAGAAAGTCGTCGCGCCCCTCACCTTGCCTCCACTGCCGCTCGGTGCTCGCCGTGGGGTCGGGGTGCATCGCTATTGGGCATATATCACATATCGCCTGGACCTTGGTCGCTGGAGTCGGCGGTGTCCTATGAATTGCTCACTGGAGCCCGTGTTCGCCGTGGACTGCATCTCACCGTAGCCGTGGTCTCTTCGCCACCAAATCCGGTGAGTGTGGTCCCTCATTAGTTCGTCGCAACCATAGCATGGTGTAGGGCCTGTCAGTTTTGAAATAGAAGCACTTGAACGCTAACCGGCCCTTTGCCGGCCATGGCTCCACCGTGGATATTGGGCGGCGCCGCTGGGCTCGGGTCAGTGGAGGGAGTGGTTCGGCCACGACCGTTGGATACTCGAGGAGCGGATCTGATTAAATCATCACATACTCCCTTCGTATATTGAAGGTAGACCGTTGATGCGTGATCGAGTGGTGGGGAGTAAATCACGTGTTTGGGCCTCGGTGTGTGGATCTGATCGTTGGATCACGATCCAAAGACCCTTGTCAAATACCGGTGTATAAAACAATAGATCTAATCCCAGCCCTCGATATTTGATCGTGCGACTCAAAAAGACCCGTACCCCTTCGGCTGGGAGATTTTTACATTAGAAGCCCTCGACTTTTGAGAAACTAACTTGCCGTCGAGGTAGTGTTGGGAGAGATATAATTTGGGTCCCTGGTATTTGCAAGTGGGACCCTGCGTTCTTGGAAAATAGTGTCCCCAGTCCATAATTAGTAGGAATAGTCATAATTTAAATTAGAAAATGATTTTCTTTGTATAAATAATTCCATAGACTTGATTAGTCCATATCTAATCCATTTAAATTCCTTTTTGGTCCATTTTAGTTGCAATAAATGTATGATAATATTGTTTATCATCTAGTAACCTTATTTTAGTATGAAGCATATGGTTAAATTTATGCGCTTGATTTGTTTTGTGTCCACCACTTAAAACTTCAAAAAATCATAACTGCTTCATTTTAACTCCGAATTGACCCATTCAAGATGCGTTAATTTCGTAAAAAAGTTGCCTACACAGTAGCAATATCATTTGATCAAGCCCTGTAACTTTTATATATAGGTATTATTTAACCTATGTTATGGGTAGATTAATCTTTCTTAATATATCCATAATTATAACCAACCTAGGTTATGCCCTGCTTAAGTTGTAACTTAAAGTAGAGTTGAATGGGATGTATCTTTAATATAGTCTCTTATATACTTTACATTGAACCACATATAATCTAGTTTATATTATTCAATCACGTAGTTCTTTTGAAAATCATAACTCTTTAACCACATCTCCGAATTTAGTAATTCTCGAACCCACGATCTCGTAGCAACACGTAGATTATTATTCTACAGTTTGTTCTTCTGTTTTGTGTGATGTTAATTTTGTCTATACCATGTTTGTTTGTATTGCTACGACTAGCAGTGAGGTCATGAGTCACCCGAAGATCATCCTGGTACCTGGAATCTCAAGTCCCAGGCAAGTTGTGCCCTTGATCACTTTTATTTACCCAATATTCTTTGTAATCATTTATTCATGCATAGGTTTAATTTTGATGGGACCCAATAGGTCACCCTAGTCTGATTATATTATTACCTTGTTTACCCCTGAATCATTTGGGTAGTTTTGCTATTGCTCTATATAGTTTTGGAATTAATATCAGATTATGTCCATGTTCCAATTATACTAATATTTTATTTATTGTTCATGTCAAGATCATTATTTTTAATTGGAACATGGAGCTTAACTTGAGGAACACGTGCCACCACAAGGGTGGAATGGGACGCCCTTGGTTGACTAATTAGAAAAGCTAGTAGAAGACTATCTTACCCGAAAGGAGCAAGGGCAGTAGGGGAGTAGGCGTGTAGGGAAGTTCTCGGGTTGATTTTGCTGCGATGGCGGTCAGACGAGGGATTTCTACATTGCTCTTCCTAGAAACTGTAGCGGGTTTTTGGAAGCTAGTGGAACTTTGTAAAGGCCTTGTAGTGGATCCCTAGCCATTCACCTCGGAAGTGTCTAAGGGTCTAGCTAACCCTGGCGACATGGGATACACGACTTGTGGGCACATGGTACAACCTTTCCTGAGTGTAAAACTGGTATACTAGCCGAGCTCGCGGTCATGAGTAGCTCAGGACTCTCGCATGATTAAATTATGGAACTAAATTCAATTTGTCATTTGCATTGCATTAGATTTATTAGTAATTTTGTTCTATTATTATTATGGTTTGGTATTTACTTATACTTAGTAATTGCTAATAAAATTTTGACCAACTTTAAAAGCAATGCTCAGCTATAACCATCCACTTTGGTAAGCCTTACACTTCACATGAGCTCCCACCTTTGGCGAGTTCATGCACATTATTCCCCACAACTTGTTGAGTGATGAACGTGTGTGAGCTCACCCTTGCTGTCTCACACCCCCCCACAGGTTAAGAATAGGTACCACCGGATGAGGCGCATGGAGGATGCTGCGATGTGTTCGTTAGAGGTCTAGGTCTTCGTCTCCCAATCAACTTTGGGTTGCTGGATCGTTGTCTTCATATGATGTAATTATTTATTTATTTTGTACAGAACTCCTATTATGTAGTAAAGATGTGACATTCGATCCTGTGCCATGATTCATCATATGTGTGAGACTTGGTCCCAGCACACCTGTTGTTTATGTTCGCGCCAGAGTCCCTAAAACCTGGGTGTTACAGCCTAGTACCTGATTGAAGCTGTCCACAAACGTTACTCCTCACTGGACCTGAGACGGAGTCTCTCATTGTAGATATGGTGGGTATAAGTGCGATCACTACACGGTGGCGACTGGGGTCAGTCAACATTGTATGCTAAGGCTATGGGCCCCATTATGTTGCAAGGGAATTGATGGGGATGGTTGAAGTGTGTGGAGACGGAGTGCCCTGACATGTCATGTGTTTAGGTTTACCTTGCAAGGTTAAAACTCGATTTGAATTGTCTGCTTCTTGCAGCTAATGAGACTGGTTGATCCATTGTATTGCATTGAGTAAAAAGTGGAAATGAGGTTACTTGCAAAAATATGTTGATTGACATAATGTTTGATACCATGTATGGATAGTTAGGTGCTCATCTAGTCTAAAAGTATTATTCTAGAACATGAAAAGTTAAAACTTGTTTTAGACTCAGCTAGTGCTTTTGGCAAACCAAATCCCTCAACCAAATATCTTCATGCTCTAGAGGTAGAGGAATAGAATCCTTACACCGGGTAAGTCTAGTTGAGTATTAGTATACCCAACCTTGCTTGTGGCATAATTTTTTTACAGGTATTTACTTGGATGAATTGGTTGCTGGTGTGACTCATCCTTCATCCCTGTCACCGGTATGGACGGTCAAGTGGGATGCCATGGTCAGTGTTTAGAGTCCGAACGCACACCTAGGGATACCCTTGCGATGCTTTTGGGTAGGACGGTGTTGTTGATTTTAGCTCGATGGTTCATGCTAGGAGCACGAGAGAGAGAGAGACAATTTTCTTCAGGTTTGGGCCGCTTTGAGAGGCATAATACCCTACTTCCTGGGATGGGTCTGTATGTGTGGTGTGTTACAAGTGGCGTCTCCTGAATGGAGAAGGGCTAATGAGATGAAAATGATGGGGTTCCCCCTAGGCCTTATATACACGATTGTGGGATACTCCCTACGTACATGATGAACACGTTCTTCTAGTATATCTCCTAACTAATAGCGAACCGACTTAGCTTATCTTAAGGAAAACCCGTCGACTCTATCCCAAACTATCCCGACATTCAAGGGCACTGGGCGCGGGGAGAACGGACGGTTCCTTGAGATTGTGTGCAATCCGATGGGTTATTCGGGCATGAACCCATTGCTCTCTTGGGTCAGCCCATCTTATTTGCAGTCTTTGCCTAGCCCACGACGAGGCGACCTTGTGAGGTGACTGGTCTGTGGCCTCATGCAAGGGTCTTTCGCCTTCTAGTGGACCCGGGGGTATCTGTCCCCCATAAGCCCCCAATCTTTGAGTTGATTTTGAAATAATCGACTCAAAAGTTCTTGGTCCTACCTGTGGGTTCATTGCATGGCTTGATTTTTGTACTGTTGTTGGGTGCACCGAAAGTGCACCTATTGGGTGTAGCCCCCGAGCTTTGAGTGGATTTTAGAAATAATCCATTCAAAGGTATTCATTTTTATGCTTTTGAGATCAACATTTTGGCTTTGAGGTATTGTGAATCTATTGGGTGCACCGAAGTTGCACCCAATGGGTGTAGCCTCCGAGCTTTGAGTGGATTTTAGAAATAATCCATTCAAAGGTCTTCATTTTTATGCTTTTGAAATCAGCATTTTGGCTTCAAGGTATTGTGAATCTATTGGGTGCACCGAAGGTGCACCCAATGGGTGTAGCCCCCGAGCTTTGAGTGGATTTTAGAAATAATCCATTCAAAGGTCTTCATTTTTATGCTTTTGGGATCAGCATTTTGGCTTTGAGGTATTGTGAATCTATTGGGTGCACCGAATGGGTGTAGCCTCTGAGCTTTGAGTGGATTTTAAAAATAATCCATTCAAAGGTCTTCATTTTTCTGCTTTTGAAATCCACATTTTCTGAATAACCAAGCGATGCCATCTGTCCATACCTTGTTAGGTCTCAAATCAATTTGATCGGTGACAGGCTAGACATCTAGCTGGTTCAGACAGATGGCCTTCGGCTGGACATCACACAACTCTGTGCTTCAATGCTTCTTTTGATTGGACTTGCGCTTCAGTAACCACAATTGGACTTCTTCCTGTCTCAGCCGATCTCCCCCTTTTGTCGTGGTACATTCATTGCGTATATTTTGTGGATATCGTTCCTTCAAGAAATCTTGAAAATTTTGGGCGACACACCCAATGGGTGTGCCCAAGGGGTGTCTTGGTGCGTAGAGTGTTTATCGCGTTGTCCTGAAGTAGTAACTTGATGTGACGGAGAGATGTAATCATTTGCCTGAGCAGTTGACTTGGGTCCAACCGGTGCCGTGTTACGCGAAGCAGCGCGAGTTGCCTGACTCATTTTTAGGTGGCTTGAATTGCTTATTGAATTCTTGCGACTGTTCGACGAGCGGGGTATGAAGTGGATGGTCACCACTCGGCTTCTTTAAATAGCCCGCTTGCCCTGGCTATTTTCTTCACTTGTTCTTTGATCACTTGCTCTCTTCTTCTTCTTCACTTCCTCACTTTCCACCCAACCATGTGCAAGGGCAAGAGGGGCAATGGCTAGCCTCGCCACGCCGACATCAAGCGCAAGCGCCACCCCAAGTTCTCCCTCGGAGGATTTTGGTGACTCGGAGTACTCGCAGGAGGCTTCCTCTGAGTATGATCAATCGCCCGCTCCCGCATCCCCCGTGGCGTCATCCAAGGACTCGGATGACTCCATGGGGTTGTCCACTGCAGCCCAAGCGTACTGGCGCTCCATCGAGCGTGCCGGGCTTAGTGGATCGGATGACTCGGAGGAGGTCTCCTCAGAAGAGGTGGACTCTTCTGACTCTTCTGAGGAGTGGAGCGGCAGTGAAGGTGACAATGGGGACGACGACAGCAGCAGCGGCGACGATGATGGCAAGGGCGGTGGCGACGACGAGGGCGATGGTGACGGCGACAGCGAGGGCGACGGCAAGGGCAACGGTGACGGCAAGGGCAATGGCGATGGTGGCAAGGGCGACGGCGACGACGGCAAGGCCAGTGGCATAATGCTACTAGTTTAGATATTAGTATAGATAATGGTAGTAGTAGTAAGTAGTACTAAGCAGTAGTAGATTAGAGTAGTATTAGTATAGCGTAGTGTAAGTAGTAGAGTAGTGTAATATAATGTAATGACCAAGGGGTAGAAGAGGCTGACTCATAATGAGTCGGTTTCAAGTTTGTGACGAACTCCCCTTATGAATAAAAAATGCAGTTCTTTGCTTATCCACCGTTGCGTGCTTTTGCTTACGCATTAGCGGCTCGCTGGCATTTTAGAGATAATGCCCGAGTGATGATTGTGATCTTCGCTTTTCCGAGTTATGCTCTAGCATTTTTTGTGCTCGACTTATCGAGCCAACTCATATTTATGCTGACGTATCCCCTTGAGTTTCGAACCCTAACTCTAGCTTTTTCCTCCGTCGCTTCTCTATTTTCTGAGTTCTTGAGCCTGTCCACTTCACTTGAGAGACTGTGATGGCCCCCAAGAGGAAGAGACGGAGTGCTACTGCTCCAATCATTCCGCCATCGATTCTAATAGCCAGCTTCCGTTTGTCGGTAACCATATGTCTATTGTCTCTGAGTCTGATGTCTTGCACCTCGTCGAAACCGGTGTTCTGCCACCGAAGGAGCTGTGTTCCTAGTGAATCTGGTGCGGGGTTACCGTTCCGACAGAGGACACTCACGAAGCTGTTGTCTTCATGCCTTTCATCATCCGAGGGCTTGCCCTGTCAGCTTCTCCCTTTTTCCGCGGCCTCCTTGATTTTTACAATCTAAATCTTACACATTTAAACTCCACTTCTCTTCTTCAAATTGTCGTTTTTGTGCACCTCTGCGAAGCTTTCCTTGGAATTCTTCCTCATTTTGGGCTTTGGAAATATCTCTACCACTGTCGACTCGGGATGGTCGGAGGACAGCATCAACTTGTTGGTGGTGCCAGACTGCTAGCTTAGAGCTTTGTAAGGGTAGGAAAATAGAGTATCTTTATATCCCCCTGAAGGATAGCATTAAAGGATGGCACATTGAGTGGTTTACCATGGAGAACCACAACAAGTCCCTCCCTCCTCGATCGAGGAGGTAGCTCGACGTCCGTACGCCCAGCTGGTCAGAGTCCCCCATAGGTTTAGAGCTAACCGAGTCTAGGGTGCTGCTTGCCGAGATATGCTCACGGAAAAACAAAGGCCTGACTGCTGAGGTTGTGGTCGCTGACTTTGTTTTCAAGAACATCTAGCTCCTAAAGGATAGAGTTTACCCAGTTTATCTGTACACCGGGGTCAACAACCCTACCTGAAATACCAATAGACAGATTTCTGATGAGGACCTGTTGAGCCAAATTGACTTGATGCTAAGGGGCAGGGTTCAAATGCTGGTGCCCCCTTGTCTTATTCTGCTTGGAATCTACCTCCACAGAGTCCCTTTTATGATTTCATTTCCAACCCTCCTGTTCGATATGGCAGTTCAGGTCATAGAGTGCGACCCTCATTAGATGGCATCGAGGCTTTCATTGCTCCATTCTGGGGTCTTCCCGAGGCTGAGAGGTAGACCCACTTCGAGATGCTGACCATTACTGACGAGGCTGAGATGAACGTTATTATCATCATGCTGGCTAGGGAATCATCTGACTCTGCCCGCACTGAGTCGATGGATGTTGTAATTGGGCAGAACCTTGGTGAAGACGAAGAAATTCAGAAAACTGAAGGTGCTCATCACAAGTGATCACGCCGGACGAACCATCCAGCTGCGCCTGATGAGGAGAAAAAGAGAAAGAAATGACTCCGGTGGTTATCATGCTTAGAACAAGACGCTGGCCCTTCAACATCACTCCCTGGTGATGGCCCGGTGAGCACTACCCTCAAGGACGATGTCATAGGTTGTGACGATGCTAGGGTTGGCGGTTGTGTGCTTGATGAGGATGCGGAGGAGGAAGAAGAAATTCCCTTGATTCACAAGAACAGCCATCGTAGCAGGAGTAGTGACATCCCGATGCAAGCCTTATCAGGACTTGTCGGCCTCCAGGGGTTGTTAATGAGGACATCACTTCTATACATATAATGAATGGACCGATAACACGATCTCGTGCACGGCAGCTAAATCTCCATGTACGTTCTACCCTAGTCAATTGTGTTTCAGAGCTTGCTTGGGGCCATGGATGTTTTGATAATTAGGTACCGTGGAGAGGATCAACAAGGATTTGGGAAAGGCCAAGGTGTTGAGGAGGAGCAACAAGGGCGTCCACAACAGGAAGGAGATCAAGTCCGAGTCGGCTGCGACTCCATCTCGGGTTCCAGGACCAGTCTGCACTAAAATGGATGCCCAAGATGCATCCGGACACCGATTGCGACGGACTGGATATGGTAGGAAAGATAACGAGATTATCTAACCAGCCCAACTGGTTCCACCCTAAAATTCATCTGGAGTCAACGGGAATCGTCAAAACAAGTCAGCATTCAGATTCTGTTTTGGTGCTGCGACACCGTCTGTTGGGCCGTGTATCGCGTCGGAGCCCATTAGGGGCGAGTCTAGGGGTCACGCACGCCCTAATACTCTATTTATTTAGCAGCCGCCGCCATATTTAGGTTTGGGTTTAGCTTAGATCAATTCTGTCATCGAACAGTGTCGCCATCATCAGCTTGTGAGACCCCATCTCGTAATCAATACAATTTTGGTTGCGTTTCTTTCCTATTCTTGCTTGTGTTCTTGATTGCGCTTGCAGGGATAAGCCTTCGTGGCAAGGTCATTCGTGTGTCACGGGTGATAACCAACGGAGCCATGGTATAGTGATTGCAAGGAACCGTTCGCTCGGAGCCTCGGATCATCAACGTCGAGATCTCCACTCAATCAAGTTATCGTATCTCACGGAAGATCGGGCCGCGTCTACTATCAGTTGTCAATGTCTGATTTTGACCATGCATTAGAAGAGATCATCCCTGAGCCCCCTGAGGTTGACAGTTCCATCATCCATTCAGAGGTCTCGGACGATGTTCCTGTGCCATGCGATCCTGTCGGGCAAGAGGCAACCCGGACAATCTCTCGTCTTTCGTTGACCTTGGAGGGAGGTCTAGCTTGTGAGGACACGCTGGCCCTCAATGCCGCTGATTAGAGTCACCCGACTCCTCTAGGCACGGCTGAGGGAGTTTCAGCTTTGGAGGTTGCTGCTAAGGAGGACCTAGCCCCCGAGGGTGGTGGTGAGGGTGACCCAGCCCTCGAGGGTGTTGGGCCACACTCCTCTTCTGCTGCTTCTATGGACGTTCACACCGGATCACCACTGGTTCAATCTGAGGAACTCATGGTGACAAACTTATCTGCTGCACTCATCGGTCCGGTCACCTTAGAGGCCAATGACCCAGATGTTAGGAGTCCGCTGCCTACTAATGGAGCTGAGGTCTCTTCGAGTCGTGCTTTCAACATCATTCCTATTGACGCCCCCTCAACAAGCAGTGCACCAATGCTTCCGGCTTTGGGTCTTCCCCTATTTCTCTCCAATCTTCAGGTGAATCAACTTTTGCCTCTTACTATTCATGTTAGCAAACTGGCTCTCTAGCTGATTTTTTGCAATTGCAGAATGTCTTCGATTCTATATCTGCCCAACTGAAATCCTGTGGAGCTCCTGTCCCTAACCAAATTTCATCCTTGATGTGGTGGAACCCTCTACTGCTTCAAAGGCAGACAGAGGATCTGAAGGCCTCCACCTTGGTTAGTGAGTCTACAGTTTCCATTTTTGTTTTTTATTGCTCTTCTTATCTTATATCTTGTGCTTTTCTCTACTGTTTTGTCAGCTTTGACTCAGCGATGCTTTGATGCTGAGAAGTATACCTAGAGTCAGGCTGACTTGAACCAAACCTCTGCCTTCTTGGACAGTGCTCGCACCTTAAATTCTTCTCTAAATGCTCAACTTGACTCCGAGAAAATGGCTTATGAGGTAAACTTTATTGGCTACTTCTGTTTTGCTTTCTTTGCTTCAATGCTCAGTGTTGTTCTTGCTTGTAGGAGTAGAGGCGATCGCTCATTGCTTCTCGCGACAATCTGGACAGACTATATCGCGACGCTAGCAATTCCTTGACTATTCTAAAGAGGAGTGACCGCTTCACCATGTCACACTTGGACCATCATCAGGATGAACTAAGGGTGTCCCAGTCTAAAGTGCCCCGACTTGGTAAGCTACTGTCTTCCAAAGATTCTATCATCAAGGAGCTGCGTGCTTCAAAGAGGCTCGTCACGCAAGAGCTGGAGGCCACCCTCCTCAACATCAAGGCCTTAGAGGATGACCGCGTTGTTATGAAGGTGATGTGCGACAAGGCCATGGATAAGGCTGTTCGCACTAGGCGGATCCTGATGAGGAGGCCTGGCGTTGTGGTGCCTGAAGACATTATTGTCGATGTTCTTGTCGCGCCTGCTGTCGTGAGTCGACCATCTTCTTCTGCTACTCCTGCAGTCGAGGCTTCCTGCAAAAACGCTCCTGTGCAGTGATTCGTTTGAATCGAAAACATCTCTTTATTGAGTTAGTACTTCTTAGTGAAACAGTGTATTATGAATTCCGTGTGTATGTAATTTTGCTATGTTTGTATTGATCATTCTATCAGTAGGGTGCTGAAAACACCCTTGAGGATGTGAATGAGTTATTTTTCTTCGAAGTGCTCCCGATTTGAGTTGACTATTTTGTTAGTAGGGTATAGTGATCACCCTGAGTCGTGTAAGCGTGAGCATGTCGCACCGACTTAAGGCGTTTCCGACTTAAGTCGATTGCTCCGTTATTAGGGTATAGTGATCACCCTAAGTTCTGTAAGCGTGAGCATGTCGCACCGACTTAAGGCGTTTCCGACTTAAGCCGATTGCTCCGTTAGTAGGGTATAGTGATCACCTTGAGTCGTGTAAGCGTGGGCATGTCGCACCGACATAAGGCATTTTCGACTTAAGTCGATTGCTCCATTAGTAGGGTATAGTGATCACCCTGAGTGTGCCGTACTGATTTTGAGTTGAGTCTGTCCTAGGTCAGTTGTTGATCAAGAACTTGTATGCCTTGGAAAATGGAAGCTTTATTGATGATGAAACCTTCTGCTTACAAAGTACAACTCGTCCTCAAGAGTTTTGAGTCATTGTTAGGGGTAGAATTTCCTGAGGTGCTCAATATTCCATGAATTCCCCACTTCGGTGTCGTCCATCTGAGTGAGCCGGTAGGATCCTGGTCGTGTGACCTCTGCAACGATGAACGGTTCTTCCCACGGTGACAACAGTTTGTGCCGTCCTTCCCCCGTTAGTACTTGGCGGAGGACCAAGTCTCCCACTGCGAAGGATCGATGTCGCACCGCTTTGTCGTGGTAGCGCCTCAGGGTCTGCTGGTGTCTCGCCGACTGAATTACCACATTTAGTCGTTCTTCCTCTAGTACGTCGATGTCCTCTAGCCTGGTTGCTTCTGCTTCGGCTATGCTTTCAAAGGTTAATCTGGGCGCTCCAAAGATCAGATCTGCTGGTAGCACTGCCTCCGACCCATACACCATGAAGAATGGGGTGTTTCTGTGTAGAGCTCGGCTCGGCTAGGTTCGCAAGCTCTAGACTACATATGGTAGTTCCCTGATCCACTTCCCTGCAAGCTTCTCGCTTTTGTCAAAGACTTTCTTCCTGAGTGCATCGAGTATCATCCCGTTGGCTCTTTCCACCTACCCATTAGCTCTTGGGTGTGCCACTGATGCATACTTTATCTAAATGCTCCTCTGCTCGCAGAAGTTGAAGAACTCCAAGCTGGGGAAGTTAGACCTTAGGTCAGTGATGATGATGTTAGGTATTCTGAACCTGAACATTATCTCTTGAATGAACTCCACTACCTTTACTAAGGTCAAAGAAGCGATTGGCTTGTATTCTATCCACTTTGTAAATTTGTCAATGGCAACCAATATGTGAGTATATCCTCCTTGAGCTTTCTTGAAGGGCCCGATCATGTCCAGCCCCCAGCATGCAAATGGCCAGGTCACAGGAATAGTCTGCAACTGCTATGGGGTAGATGTTGTTGTTTTGACAAGAATTGGCACGCCTCGCACTTCTGGACTAACTTAGCGGAATCATTCTTCACAGTTGGCCAGTAAAACCCTAAACAAGAGTTCTTGATGCTGCATGTATGCCACACCAGAGTTCTTGATGCGGCATGTATGCCACACTGCCTAGCATGAATCTCATCTAATAGTTGCCTCCTAGTAGCTGAGTGGATGCACTTCATGAGGACCCCTCCTGTGCCTCTTCTATACAGCATGCCCCCTATGAGGGTATAGTGGGCCGACTATCTTGCAATGCGCTCCGCCGCGGCCTTGTCATCCGATTCTTCCTCGTTTCTTATGTATCTAATGATCGGCACTCTCCAGTCATTAGGATCTGTCTCTGTCTGACTCAGATGGTTGCATTCCTCCTTGTGATCAATAGCAATACTTGGTTGTTATATTTCTTGGATGAAGACCCTAGGTGGAACTTGGGCCCGACTGGATTCCAGCTTTGACAATGCGTCAGTCGCTGCATTTCGATCCCTTTCCATGTGGTGGAACTCTAATCCTTCAAACTTGTCCTCCAACTTCCGCACTGCTGCACAATATTTGCCCATTGAGTCGGTCGAGCAATCCCAATCTTTGTTTATTTGACTTATGACCACCAGTGAGTCGACGTACACCATTAACTTCTTGATGCCGAGTGAAACCGCGATGCTCAGCCCGTGGACCAGTGCTTTGTACTATGCTGCATTATTGGATGTTGGAAACAAAAGCTAGAGTGCATACTTGAGTTGTTCACCTCCGGGAGCAATAAAGAGAATCCCTGCCCCTACTCCTTGCAGTCTCAGTGAGCCATCGAAGTACATCCTCCATATTTCAGTGACCTCTGGGCTTTCCGGGACCTGGTGCTCAGTCCATTCTGATATGAAGTCGACCAGTGCCTAAGTTTTTATTGCCGTGCGGGGTCGGAACTCTATGTCATGAGCTCCAAGCTCGCACGCCCACTTGGCTATTCTCCCAATAGCTTCTTTGTTGTGAAGAATATCACCTATTAGAAATCCTGTGACTACTATGACTTTGTGGGCGTCAAAGTAGTGCCGAAGCTTGTGAGCGGTTAGAAGTACCGCGTACAGCAGCTTCTAAACTTGAGGATACCTTATCTTTGAGGGTCTATGGACTTCGCTGATGAAGTAAAACGGATGCTGTACTGGGTATGCATGCCCCTCTTCCGCCCGCTCGACTTCTAACGTGGTGCTTACCACATGAGTCATGCAGGAGATATATAGTAGCAAATCTTCTGCCGTCTAACCAGGCATAGCTCGGCGTGGTGGCTTGAGTACCGGCGGAGTGGTCAAGAATTTTTTAGTGCCTCTAGAGCCTCCTGTGCTTGTGGTCCACTGAAATTTGTCCACCTTCTTGAGCATTTTATAGAATGACATTCCTTTCTCGCCTAGCCTTGATATGAATCTGCTTAGCGCTGCCATGCACCTAGTGAGCCTTTGCACCTTTTTCTGTGACCGTGGTGTTTCCATTCTCATGATGGCCTCAATCTTCTTTGGATTTGTCTCTATTCCCCCATGACTGACAATGAACCTGAGTAGCTTTCTGGCTCGCACTCCGAATACGCACTTTTCCGGGTTTAGTTTACACTGGTAGCGCCTCAGGCTATTGAAGAATAATTGCAGATTCTCGAAGAAGTTTTCTGAGTTTTCTGTCTTGATAACCACATCATCGACGTAAGCCTCCAACCGCTTGCCCTAGTGATCGGCTAAGCATGTCTGGATGGCTCTCTAGTAAGTCGCTCCATCATTCTTGAGGCTGAACGACATGGAGGTATAGCAGAAAGCTCCAAATGGTGTGATGAAGGCGGTCTTCTCCTCGTCTTCTTTCGCCAAGCTGATCTGATGATACCCAGAGTAGCAGTCTAGGAAGGAGAGCATAGAGCAGTCTCCTGTTGAGTCAACTACCTGATCTATCCTGGGGAGCCCGAAGGGATCCTTTGGGCAATGTTTGTTGAGATTAGTACAGTCGACGCACATGTGCCAATCAACTTTATTCTTTTTTAGTACAAGAACAGGGTTTGCCAGCCACTCAGGGTGTAGCACTTCTCTAATGAATCCTGCCGACACTAGGCGAGCTAACTCTGCACGAATAGCTTCTCTTTTATCGGGCGTGAAACGACACAGCTTTTGTCGAATCGGTCTCGCCTGAGGATACACTTTAAGTTTGTGCTCGGCCAGTTCTATCGGGACTCCCAGCATGTCTGCAGGTTGCCATGCGAATACATCCTGATTATCTTGCAGGAACCGAATGAGCGCGCTTTCCTATTTGTCGTAGAGGCTGGAGCTGATGATGGTGGTCTTGCATTCATCAGAGAATCCTATGTTAACCCTTTTAGTTTCTTCAGTCGGTTGTATAGAGGTCACGACTTGAGCTTCGTTTGAGGGGATCGTGAGACTTTGTTCCTCGAGTCTGTTGTTCGCCTGTGTGGGAAGAGCTACCATGGGCCCGGCAGTGAGAGCTATTTGGATGGCACCCGAAAGCACTCTGCAGCTCCTTGGAAATCAGCGCGCACGGTGATGATCCCCTGAGGTCCCGGCATTTTCAGTATCATGTACGGGTAATGAGGAATAGCCATGAACTTCACTAGTCCTGGTCTTCCAATGATGGCGTTGTACCCATAGTCGAAGCGTGCCACTTCGAACCTCAGGAACTCCGTTCTATAGTTCTCTGGAGTTCCCAAGGTGACGAATAGGTAGATGTGTCCGAGCAGGTACTCCCCTTCAGTCAGCACAATGCCGAAGAAGGGAGTATCTAACTCAGTGAGGTCTTTGACAGCAACCCCCAAGGCTTGGAGCATCCGGGGGAAGGTGACGTTGATGCTGCTTCCCCCATCCACCAACACTTTCTTTACCCGACTTTCTCAGATCACCGGATCAACGAGTAGCGGGTACTTGCCGAGATGATCAAAGTTAAGCCATTAATCAACTCGGCTGAAGGTTGTCGCGTGCTCTGACCACCGGTACGGAGCTGGGGCACTGGTGGTGCCCACTAGGACCTGCTGGTCTTTGAGCTTTTGTTGCCTTCTGTTTTCTTGTGCGCCATGACCTTCGAAGATAACATTGACCTCCCTATCAACACGCGGGAAAGCTCCACCCCTCCCCTCTTCTAGCTGCTGAGGCTGTCTGGGCTCGCTAGGCTCTCCTCGCGGCAGGGGAGGTGGTAGTGGCTGTAACGGTCGATCATGTCCGACGGAATCTTTCAAGTCTCTGTAGTTCCGCAGGGTGTGGCACATGTCCTTGTGGTACGGAAACTAGGAGCCAAGGATTTCATCTAGTGTCCGTACTCCTCCGTGAGGTGCGTCACGGGCCCGAGCAGCAGGCGGCCCAGCGGTGTGCACCTCCTCACAAGGCCTCTTCTCCCAGCACTTGTCTGGCTGCTGGTTCGCATCCCACCGTGGCGTGGGTGGCGTGGATTTCATGCCCCCGATGTGGTCCTAGGCCCGTTCATCCGTGATCATGTAGATGTCCGCCTCTTGGAACAATTGTTCGGAGGTGGCTAGCGCTTTCTAGAGTATGGCTCAGACGAAGGCTAAGTCGTTGGATCCCCTGTAGAAGTCTTCAATTACGGCCGCCTTAGCGACTTCTGGGATGCGGTTCCTCATTGTTTGAAACCTTTTGAGGAACGATCGGAGGGTCTCATCATTCTGGCACCCGATGGATTTGAGGTCCCATGGCTGCGCTGGCTTGTCGAAGAGAGACTGGAAATTTGCGATGAAGCGACGACTGAAGTCGCTCCAGTCGTCGATGTAGTGCCGGGGTAGATGTCAGAGCCACAGCAGCGCGTCTTGCCCTAGGACAATGAGCAAGTATGTCGTCATGACATCCTCCGTTGCCCCAGCTGCCCGGGCGGTAGCCGTTTAGACAGCCAACCAGCCGCCCGGGTCTTGCTTAGGCTCATACTTGTCGACGTTAGAGACCTTGAAGTTGGGAGGACATTGGATGGCCCAGAGACGCGGAGTGAGCGTGGAGACTCCACACGTGACCACCTGCTGCTGTTCATGTCGTCGGTCCCCAGGAGGGGAGTCGGTAGTAGGTCATCTCGACCATCCCCGAAACGGCCCACTAGTTGAGGCTACCGTCGACTCAACACGGCTTACACGACTCTATGCTGGTATGTCGTGATCCTGGTCATACTCCTCCTGGTGCCTTATCTCATTTTCATGCCACTGGTTGCGCGAAGCGTTGATGGAGCTCTACGCATCTTGTCGGCTATTGATGGCGTGATGCAGGTCGTTCGCAGGATGAGCGATGGGTAGAAGGTGATTATCTGCCTGAGTATGCAGCCACTGGTTGCCTTCTGCGTCTAGGGTTCGTGGGAGACCGCCAGCTATCTATGCCAGTACTCCTCCGACTTCACTCGGCGTGTTCAGTGCTCGAGCAAAATTGGGGTATAGGTTTCGAGCAAGGAGAGGGTTCTCTCGCCATAGCCTAGCGTCCTGCTCGGCTAGCTCTCACTCCTGGTCTTGAGCTTATCGGTCATCGCTGCGGCGAGAGTTACGCCTTTCTCAGTGCACTTGTTCGTCGGGAGTTTCTCCCACTTCTGAGGCTTCGTCTCGGGATACGGGCTGCACCGGATCCCGTTCCCCGGCTTCATGATGCCACCGCATGTTCCAGTGTCTGTTCCTCCGTTGTCGTGCTTCACGCTAGGGAGGCTCCTCCCCTTGCATGGTAGGCTCATCGTCGGAGATGGGCGCTGACTCCAATCTCCCCTGAATGAAGAGGATGTTGGGGTAGAAGGGAGCCGGCGTGATGGTGTTCTTCTTCCCGTCCTCCTTTGAGGGCGGAGGTATCGGAAAGGTGGCTCGACGTGTTCTCATCCCCTGACTCGGGATGTTTATTTTCTTCTTTCGAGTGATTTGTGTCCACTCCTTAGTAGGTGAGGTGGACAACGGAGTTTTTCGGGTAAGCGAAACCCCGACCGGTCAATCTTTTTTCTCCCGAGGGCTCCCGAACCTTGGTCCGCGAGGGATCATCTTCCCTCGAGCTACGGGCGGTGGCGCTGTCTACAGTCTTGCTCTGGCTTCCCTCGGGATTCCCGAGGAAGGCTTTTTCTTGGGTGGATCCGCTATGCGGTGTAGAGTCCCCTCTTTGTCTGCTATGCATGAGATGGTTCCAAAATGGAACATAGCTCCTGGGCGAAGAGTGACCTTGTTCTTGAAAGTGATGGCCATTGAGCTAGCTTTGATCAACGACACACCCCCTACCTGGCGCGCTAGCTGTCGGTGTTTAGAGTCCGACCGCACACCTAGGGATACCCTTGCGGTGCTTTTGGGTAGGACGTTGTTATTGATTGTAGCTCGATGGTTTGTGCTAGGAGCACGAGAGAGAGAGACGATTTTCTGCAGGTTCGGGCCGCTTTGAGAGGCGTAATACCCTATGTCATGGGATGGGTCTGTATGTGTGATGTGTTACAAGTGGCGTCTCCTGAATGGAGAAGGGCTAATGAGATGAAAATGATGGGGTTCCCACTAGGCCTTATATACACGACCGTGGGATACTCCCTACGTACATGATGATCACGTTCTTCTAGTATGTATCCTAACTAATAGCGAACCAACATAGCTTATCTTAAGGAAAACTTGTTGACTCTATCCCGACATTCAAGGGCGCCAGGAGCGGGGAGAATGGATGGTTCCTTGAGATTGTGCACGATCCGACAGGCGATTCGGGCATGAGCCCATTGCCCTCTTGGGTCGGCCCATCTTATTTGTAGTCTTTACCCGACCCACGATGAGACGACTGTGTGGGGCGACTGGTCTGTGGCCCATGCAAGGGTCTTTCACCTTCTCACACCCGGGGGATATCTGTCTCTCACATCCACCTATGCAGGACAGGACCAGGAGGCGTAGCATGGCCAGTCTTCGCTATGTTACTCGGTTTTCTTCGTTAGTTATTTCCGCTACATTAAAAATGGTTACTGCTTTTGGAACTCCGATAATGTAATCACTATTGATACTTCTTAAATTTGTGGTATTATGCTTTATTGTATTTGAAAGGGAAATGGATCTAATCATTTCCTATAATCGATTTTGGTGGTTGACGTCCAACACAAACCACGTGGACTAACTAGTTTGTCTAGATGTCATTTATCTCAGGTGCATAAGGTTCAACACAAACCATGAAAGAAATTCGTTGTGGACTTAAATTCATTTGGAGCAAGACTTGAGGGTGTGCTCAAAAGTGGCGCTCCAGACACTGTCTGTTGCACTAGGCCCGTACACAATCAAACCAGCCACTCTCGGGAATTCAGCAGGCGCGCTCCGCTATAATTCACCGAACTGTCCGGTGTGCACCAGCTGTCCAGTGAGCCAGCGGAGCAACGGCTCTCTGCGCGTCAACGGTCGACTGCTCAGATGAACAGTGCCACACAGAAGTCAGAGCAGAGAAGTCAGAACGCACTGGACATGGCCGGTGTGCCACCGAACTGTCCGGTGCCGCTTGAAGACAGAAGACGCCAACGGTCAACTGCTCCAAACCCTAACGGATAGCTGACGTGGCGCGCACCGGACAATGAACAGTGCAGTGTTCGATGCGCCACCGGACTGTCCGGTGCGCCCATCACCAGCAGAAACAACCAACTGCTAGGTAGTGGATGGGGGCTATAAATACCCCCCAACCACCTCATTCAAAGCCATCCAAGTTTTCTGAGATTCTCATTCAATACAAGAGCAATAGCATTCACTCCAACACACAAGTCCAAAGATAAAATCCTCTCCAGGTCCCAAATTCAACTCAACCACTTAGTGACTTGAGAGAGAGAGAGAGTTTTTGTGTTCATTTGAGCTCTTGAGAGAGAGTTTTTGGTGGTCCTTGCGAGGTCTTAGTGACCCGTTTGATTAAGGAGAAGGCTCACTCGGTCCAAGTGACCGTTTGAGAGAGAGGGAAAGGGTTGAAATAGACCCAGCCTTTGTGGCCTCCTCAACGGGGACTAGGTTCTTTGGAACTGAACCTCGGTAAAACAAATCACCGTGTTCACTTGTGTTGATTTCCATTTGAATTGTTTTCCCTATTTCCTCTCTCTGACGTTTCCTTGCTAATATTGATTTGAGTTCACTCCCAAACGTCATCCGCATTATTTGAGCAACTCGTAGCAAGAGAAACAATCTTTTGGACTCGGATTTAATTCTAATGCTAACCCTGGCCTTAGTGTGTGTTTATGTTTGTAAATTTCAGGTTTCACCTATTCACCCCCCTCTAGGCGACTTTCAATTGGTATCGGAACCAGTGCTTCATTAAGAGTCTAACAAACTCGAAGTGATGTCTGGAGATCACGCCAAGAGGGAGATCGTGACCAGCGACAAGCCCACGGGCTCGGGGAAGACTCCATCAAGGGAGTCCAGCAACAAGTACAAGGAGGAATCCTCTTCCTCCATCAAGTCACATTGGAGGGGTGTAACACCCTGAATTTGGGGGTATAAAATTTATTTCCAAGTATCTACCAAATTTAGGTGTTACTCTTGTTTCTCTCCCTAATTTCCCTCTCTCTTTTCCTTTTGAGTAGACTTAGCCTAATAAGGGAGGGAATTAATTATTTATTTTTGCCAAAACAATTATGAGTCATGAAATGTTGCATCATGTTGAGCTTAAATATCCTTTGAAATGTTGCACATGTTTGAATTAGTTTGAATTTCAAACTTGGTTTGAATTTGAATTGAAAACCCTAGAGAAAATAAAATAGAAAAGAAATTAGAAATTCCAAGACAAACCAGCCCGGTCCAGCTCAGCGAGGCCGCGCGCGCGCCCGCGCTGCCTGACAGGTGGGCTCCACCTGTCAATGGCAGTTTCTCCCCGTGCGCGCCCCCTCCTCTCCCTCTACCCAGTGGGGCCGCTCTGTCGGCGCCAGTTGCCCTCGCCCGCGCGCCCCTTTCCCTCTCTGCCTCGTAGGCCCGCCTTGTAAGCTCACTAAACCATTTCGCCGCGCGTCCGTTCTCTCTCGCTGCGCTGTGGGACCCCCTGTCAGCTCCGCCTTCCCCGCGACCCGCCGTGGACCAGCACGCGTGCACTCATGCACGCCCGCCCATGCCCCTAGCTCCCTTTTGAGCACTACCCGCACCCGCACTCGCTCCCCCATCCCATTTCGCACAATCTCGCTCTCTCTCGCGCTCTGCCTTCGCCACTCGGCCATGTCGGAGACCCGCGCCCGCCGTGCCGGTCACTTAGCCCGCTAGACGCCGCGCCAAGCGACCCCAAGCTTTGCCCCAAGGTGAGTTCATCCGCGGCGCTCTGCTACGCCCGTGCGGTGACCGGCCGAATTAGTCTAGTCCAGCGCCCCCGTGTCCGTCCCTGATGTTCCCCTCGCTCTACTGAAGCTAGTCCAGGCCCTAGTGCGCCTCAGACCCCCACTCCTCGGCCGCGATTCCTCACCTGAGTTGCCTCGACCTGCCCGGAGCCTTTCCTCCGCCGTTCTCCCCTCTCAAACCCCGGTCTTGTGGCAAAGCCCCACCAGTGAGTTCGCCGAGTGCTCCTCTTCGTTTCTGGCCAGCCCCGGTGACCCTGGAACTGTCGTAGCCCGCACCCGCCCCACCTCCGGCGACCTCACCGCCGTGAGCAGGAGCGACGCCACTCGCAGCCAACCAGCTCTCCCGGCTTTGATCTCCACTGTCCGATTCGGATAGCACAGCCCATATCACGGGATACCGCTTCACACATGCGCGCCCTGCGTCCGGACCCACTTGTCGGTCGCCTGTGCCCCTGGCACCAGGCCCGACCAGTCCGTCCGCCCTCCCCGCCTTGGTCGCTGATTGCCTTGTCCCGTTGGTCAGTGCGCGCCTGAGCCCACGTCTGCGCGCTCACCAGTGGATCTAATCTCGGCCGTTGATTTTAGATCTAACGGTTTAGCGGACCCGATACCCCTTCGCGCGGTAGTTTTATTAAAGAGACCGTCAGTTTGTTGGGACCTGGTTTTCGCGCGCAGGCCCCTGTAATCTTGCAGATTGAACCCTAGGCTTTTAAATAATTACAGAATTAGACCTATTTTCATATTTTAAACTCCCAAACTTGTTTATTTCATATATTTTGCATTTGAACTCCAAATTTAGTGATTCAAATTGCAAAATGTTTATAGGAATATTCTATGTTTAAATAAATTATGTTCATTCATAGTCTGCACACTCTAATTTTTGTGTCTAACTATAAATTAGTATATGTATTGATTTATTTACTTAATAAAATAAATAAAAAGGGAAACCCTAGTGGTAAATAGATGTTTAATATTGGGAAGATAATAACATGTGATGTATGAATTTATCTCTGGTGTAACTTTGATGTCTCATTAAAAGAAATAGAATCAGATCATGTAATCATGGACAACACTTAAAGAATAATCAACTACTAAATGAGATTAGTCTACCCTATAATTTAAACTCCCTTTTGAGTTTATACTTTTCTTTTTGAGATGTGTTTCCATGTTTGTACCTGATTGATGTGTTGTTTATTTGTCATTTACCAAATGTATTGAATGCATGATCGCTTTATTTAGACAACGAGAAGTATGTGGTTCCTGAGTGTGTTGCTGAAGATCATCCTGAGCAACAACCTGGTGAAGGCAAGTGTCCTCTGACCTATTATGTCCTACTTACTCCATAATTCACTATCCCGCGTTACATTATTGAACCTAAGGATTGACTAATCTGTATTTACCTTATCCTTGTTTACCTTTTTGGGTTAATCATGGTTAGCTTATGCTATTGCTTTAACTTAATCAATGAACATGATGTGATTATTTATGATACGATGATGTTATCCCGATGATGATATTGTGATACTCTAGGGGACTCAGGCCATTTTCCTAAGTACCTCTCCGTAAGG
Source organism: Zea luxurians (assembly GCA_029449295.1). NCBI lineage: Eukaryota > Viridiplantae > Streptophyta > Magnoliopsida > Poales > Poaceae > Zea > Zea luxurians. Next base: position 102,683,198 of record JAOPSE010000001.1, on the reverse strand, counting down.
ACCTATTCGTTGAGTGACCACCCGGGATAACAGTGCAGCCATGAGGGTGGAATAGGGACGCCCTTAGCTGATTAATTAGATGAACCTGGGGGTGTAGTTGGCTTTGCCTGAGGGCCGTCAATGGGGGCCGGGGTGTAGTGCTCGCTCTGCCAAGGGGGGTGCAGAAGTTCATTCGATTTGGTTTTGTTATTAATCCACCTTGGGGAGGTGTACTGCATTTGTACGACTGGCGAAACCTAATGAGCAACTATGCAACAGGGGAGTCTTTGTAAAGGCTACGTAGTGTATCCCTAGCCATTCACCTCGGTAGTGAAGATCGGGTCTGTACAACCTAGGCTGGAAAGGGATCACGACTCGTGGGTAAAGTGTACAACCTCTACAGAGTGTTATAAACTGGTATAACATCCGAGCTCATGGTTAAGAGCGGCCTTGGGATCCTCTTTGATTAGAAGAACTTTGGTTACTTTTATGATGATGGTTAATAATGATGGTTATAATTTTGATCCTCGGTATTTCCTCTTGGAGGAGGTACATTTTGGTAATAATTGGGTTACTACTAAAATTTGGCTCTACTAATAGTAATAAATACTTGACCAACTAAAAGCAATTGCTTAACCTTAACCTCGCATACAGCTAGTCCACTTTAGCCAAATGGGACATTTGCTGAGTACGTTGATGTGTACTCACCCTTGCTTTACAAACCACCCCCACCCCAGGTTGTCCCCACTGTATTCAGTGCTCAGGAGGAGATGCTGGCAACATGGAGGACTTTGAGGAGTTCCAGGACTACGACAAGTTCTAGTTTTTCTTAGTGGCAAACCCCCAGTCAGCTGCCTGTGTAGGCCTTATCAGTTACGTTACGTTTTTCCGCACTTTGATGATATTAATGATTATGGCTGTGGCGGAACTGCTCGAATTATTCCAACTTAAGTGCCTAAGTTCTGCCTTAGAGGCTAGACCACACTTAAATGGGAATAACCCGTCAATCCCTCGGATCTAGTCCGACGAGGCCACTGACAGGATCAAGTACCACAATCTCACTCGAGGGTGAGTCACAGAGCAAATACAATAAAGCATAAAACCATACATTAAGGAGTATTAAACATATTACATCATCATCGGGGTTTTAGCAAAAGTAGTCATCATGGTTTGAAGTGCAGCGGAATAACACTAACGATAAATAAACATAGAGATGGTGAAGCCTGTCCCATCACCCCTCATGCTCCTCCTCAGCCGAGGCAGGATCCCACTCAACTGTCCAACCCGGTGGCAAGATGGACGGCCAAGACACTCCAGCAACCATGTCCTCCAGAGAACCCGTAAAAATTGTGCCACAAGCAAGGCTGAGCATACTAATACTCAGCTAGACTTACCCGGTGTGAGGAGTCTACTCCTATACCTCTAGACATGCAGCTGTTTGGCTATGGGGTTTGGTTGCCAAAAGCACTAGCTGAGTTTGTAAATCAAGTTTTAGCTTTGTCAAGTTTAAGTGTGACTCTCTTAAGGCTAAATGTGTACTATCTACTCATACATGGTATCAAACATATTTAGCAATCAACATCTTGTGTCAACTCATCACATTTCCACTTGTTACTCAATGCAGTACAATGGATCAAGCAGTCTCAATAGCTGCGAGAAGTAGACAATTCGAATCGAGTTTTTATCCTTGCAAGGTAAACCTAAACACACGACATGGCGAGGCACTCCGTCCCCACACACATCAACCGTCCCCATCGATTCCCTGGCAGCAGATCAGGGCTCACCGCCTTGGCATACAATGCCTCACTGACCCCGACTGCCGTCGTGCAGTGACCGCACTTGTACCGACCATAACCGGAATGGGAGACCACGTCTCAGGTCACGTGAGGGGATATGTCCGCTGGCAGGTTCAATCAGGTACTAGGCTTACCGATTTACCATATTTCTCGGCATGTGCTTAGTACATTCAAACGCTTGACACAGGTATCCACACGTTAATCCTTATTCCAATTTCATCTTGTAGACCACGCATCCCCATGGATCCGTGTCCATAGACCAACATCAGTATGATATGAAAGTGGGTACAATCAATGTCCTGACCTCGTGCGAGTGCTGGAAAAATCACTCGACTTCTACCGAGATCCCTAATTAGCAAAGCAGCTACTCGACCTAGCATACTAGTATCCATCTCAAAAAGGAAATCCTGAGTTCATGCAACTAGGGTTTCAAACAACTCCTACACTTAAGTGCACATACAATCCTACAATCATTAAGCATAGTAAAATAGTATAAATAACAGGTTATGCATAAACCGGGGCTTGCCTTCCCAAGCTGGGGCAGGCAGATCCTCTGGTGCAGGCTCTGGTGCTGGATCTGGGGCTACCTCCTGAGCAGCTCCTTGCTCCGGCACGAGGACGTACTCTCCGTCGGCGAGGTTGCAATCTATCGAATGCAATGAATAAGAATATGTATGCCATGATTAGGCTGGATTTGGTAAACATTATGCTAAGTAAAAGAAAACTAAGTTAGTTTAGGGACTTAGAGTTTCTTGGTCTTACTTGGCTCTTGGTGGTGTATGCTTATTAACTTAGGTTTGGAGTTTTGTTAGGGATAAGCAGAGTGGATTTGTACTTGCCTTATATATTTCAGTGGACAAATTAAAAGAAAGGATTTTGCTGGTTGGGCTAGGGTGGCACTAATTCCCACTATAAATTTCCCCTTTTTCATTTTCTATTTATGAATTCTAGTGTTGATTTGAACTACAACAGTGGTTTAACCTTTTTCCAAAAATTCTATAAAATTACAGTGGGTTACTAATGGTTACTGTAGTTTGTCCTATAAATTTGAGGTGGTTATTGATTTAGATACTACTTGTGTAAAATTTACAAGGATAAGTTTGGAAAGGGCACTTTACACTATAGCTATGATTTAATTGAGGTTTTTGTACCAAATTTTATTTTTGTCCAGACACATAGGTGATATTAGGCCTCTGTGTTAAAAATCACAGAAAAAGGCATACTGGATATTTAGTTGTGAATTTCTAAAGTTTTATGCCAAAAAGGTGCTTATAACTAACTTGTTATTTGAAAAATATCAAACAACAGATTTCATATTTTTCCTATGTTCATAATAACAAAACATTAGTTATCCAAAGGTTTGGGGTGTTTTCTCTTTGGGGTTATTTTTCTAGGGCTTTTCTAAGTTTTCCTAGTTTCCCTAAAATCAAAGGTATCCCAATCATTTTATACTAAACCAGAGTATAATAAATTTTTCTAGTGAACTATCCTGAATAAGTAGACCAACAAAAATGTGGGTGCTCCCTGGTTCTCTATTTAAATTACCTTTTCTATTTTCTTTAATTTTAAGCACAAGGTGAAATAAATGGCAAACTCTAACTTAATGAGGTATACAGAGGGGTTTATCATTTTTAAACAGGTTAGTAGGTGATCAAGTACTTCTCTAAATTTTCTTAACCTCAGTCAAATAGTGTAACTATTTTTCCTTATTTCTTTTAGCTTTTGGCCAGTTAATCATTTAATTCAAAACTCTAAAGTTTTCTGTAACACTGAGGGGTTTTATATTTTTCCTAATGGTTTACATTATTTAAGATCTGGCAAAATTGGTTTGACTCGATTTGGGTGAACAAAACAGAAGATATGAATTATTCAAGTTCTGTTTGAATTTAAATCAGATTAATAAAAAGGTTTCCTGGGAAAACAGTTTACACCGAGGACCCTGGGTTTAATCCAAATCAACCCACTCAAATCTACCCCTGCACCACTATTCCCCTAAGTCACTAATAGTTCAAAAATCCCCCCAACCTTTTCTTCTTCTTCCCCGAGGTCCTTCCCCTAATGCAAACAGTACTCGCGGGAAAGAAAAGGGCGGCACGGCTTACTGGCGGCGAGAGAGGTCCGGTGAGGGGCGGGGTTGGCTCCGGGAGGCCCTAGCGGTCACAGCGGTGTACGGCTCGACGGCGGAGGTGGCCGGAATTGTCTGGTCCACGTGCACAGGCGGGTGGTCTCATCGGCGGCGGGTGTTCCGGCTAAACCACTGCGATCTAGTGCAATCAAATGGCACGATGAGCTTCACGGGGTGACGTAGAGGCTATGTGCACAAGGAATCGAAGAATGGAACAGAGGATTACCCGGTATACATTCACCGGCGGTCGGGCGAAGTCCGGCGACTGTGGACTGGCTTCTCCGGTGAAGCAAACTCCGATTCCTTGCTCGGGGAGCTTCACCGAGGCGTGCACAGTCTATTCCAAAGGTTGGACGGGGTTGGGAAGGGCTCTGCTAGCCGGTCTACGGTGGCAGGGGCTCGGGTGGCCGCGGGCACGCCGTGCACAGGGCAAACGCCGGTGGTTTCGGGCTCCAGTGAGGTCGAGCGTGCGCGGAGGAGTACGGTCGACGCCTGAGGGTGATTTATAGGCGCGGGCGCGAGCAGGAGACGCAGGCACGGCTTGGCGTGGCGCGGGGCACGCGGGGTCGGGCGCGGGCGTGCTTTGGCGCGCGCAGAGCGCGTCGAACACGTGGAGGTGTTCTTCTGCCCATGTTCAAAAGCTTGTTGAGATCGCATACGTGCGAATCTTGGCAAAAATCCGGCGCAGACCTCTTCTTGGCACCTATGGCTATCTCTTGTATGTGAGTTCCAAGGGAAGATAAGCCCTAGGTCAGAAGATATGCGGACGCCAAATCTGGCTTGTCTCCCTATCCGCTGCGCGACAAAAATGATGCCAAGACATGTCAAACTTCAAGGGCTTGGTCTCAACTTTTTCCAGGGGGTGCCCTAGGTGGTATGCCACATTTTTGGTATAGAACTTAGGTGGTTCTGGTGCCATCTTCAAGGTGAACACGGTGGATCTCTAGATTAGGTGTAGATTTTGACTTAGAGAGAATTAGAGAGCTCTAGCTCTTTCTCTACTTAAAGAATGGATTTGGGGTTTCTTAAGGGGTCTTTTTGCAATGTTTCCTCTCTATATTTGTTGATTAATATGTTACTTAACTTTTGCCAAAGGTTAGGTCATGATTTGCACATTTGCTTAATCTCCCCCCCCTTCAACCATGGTTTTAGGAGATAGGGGTTCAAGAGAGGTCCAGGGTTTACTCCCCTCTTGCCCAAAGTGGTAAGTGCACAAAAGCTTGAGTAATGCTTTTAGGTCATTAACATTCTTGGCTAACACAGGGTCTCCAAGGTTCTTATGCTCTTCTCCTTAAGTTTCTTCCACATGTGATCACATTCATTAGTGTATAGATGTGCCATAGCCATGGTAACACTTGGGGTGTTACAGCCCTCCCCCTTAAAGGAATCTCGTCCCGAGATTTTAGGTAGAGTCCTCAGGAGGGGTGCCATGAAGGTGTGCTAGTGTGTGGTTTCTGCTTTTATTTAAGTTTCTCTAGTTAACTGCTCTTCGAATGTCATCCTCTTTGCAACTTCAGAAGGAAGTCCTTTTTGAGTCATTTTTAGAGCTTACACTACCTTAAACATCTAAGTTTTTCTTATAATTAGATTCAAAGGGCAGGTGGGGGTGGGGGTGGGGTTTTGGGTTACGTACCGACTCCTTCGGGCAGAAAGTCGGGGAAGCGGGAATGTAGGAGATCCTCAGTCTCCCATGTAGCTTCTTCTACTGAATGGTGACTCCACTGAACCTTATACATTCTGATCGACCTTGTCCGCGTTGACCTCTCTTTCTGATCCAATACCTTGACGGGGTACTCTTGAAGGATAGGTCTGGTTCTATCTCAATTTCTGGTTCAGGTAGCACTTCAGTGGGTAAGCGGACACATTTCCGCAGCTGAGATACATGGAACACATCATGAATTGCCGACATGTGGGGTGGCAACTCCAATTGATAGGCTACGGGTCCACAATTTGCTTTGATCTCATAGGGTCCAATGTAGCGAGGAGCTAACTTGCCCTTGATTCCAAATCTCTGGACACCCTTGGTGGGCAACACCTTAAGATAAACATGGTTTCCCACTTCAAACTGTAGAAGCTTCCTTCTCTTGTCGTGATTGCTCTTTTGCCTAGCCTGAGCAGCTTCTAGATTCTTCTTTATAACTCTGACCTTTTCCTCTGCTTCAAGTACCAAGTCTGGTCCAAATATTTCTCTTTCTCCGACTTGTGACCAATTTAGTGGTGTCCTACACTTTCTCCCATATAAGGCCTCAAAAGGTGCCATCTTCAAGCTGGACTGGTAACTGTTATTATAAGAAAACTCTACCAACGAAAGACACTTGTCCCAATCCTTTCCATAATGTAGCACACATGCCCTTAGCATGTCTTCCAAAATTTGATTTACCCTTTCGTTCTGGCCATCAGTTTGAGGATGGTATGGTGAGCCTTGTATTACATGGGTCCCAATTGATTCTTGCAGCTGTTCCCAAAAGCGTGCCACAAACAGTGCTCCCCTGTCAGAAACAATGGTCTTCGGAATGCCATGCAAGCGCACGATTTGATCAACATAGATTTCTGCATATTTTTCTGTCTTATGGGTAGTATGCACTGGTAGGAAATGAGCGGTCTTGGTCAATCTGTCCACAATGACCCAAATGGAATCATGGTGCCGAGAGGTATTGGGCAATCCCACGATAAAGTCCATGCAAATGTCCTCCCATTTCCAAGATGGTATGGGAAGGGGTTGCAAAGGGCCTGCTGTCTTCAAATGATTAGCCTTGATCCTTTGGCAAGTGTCACACTTGGATATGTACTTGGCAATTTCCCTCTTCATTCTGGTCCACCAGTATAAGGATCTGAGATCATGATACATCTTTGTACTGCCCGGGTGCATGGAGAATTTTGAAAGGTGAGCTTCATCCAATATCTTCTTTCTAAGCTCAGGGTCCTTGGTAACAACCAATCGATCTCCAAACCATAGGATTCCTTTGCTGTCCTGCCGGAAGCATTTGTACTTTTCTGCTTTCTGCTTGATCATTTCCTTGATAACCTGAATACCCTTGTCTTCAATTTGTGCCCTCACTATTTGCTCTTGTAATGTGGGCTCCATCGAGATATAAGTTAAGGCACCTGAAGAAACAACTTCTAGGTTCAGCTTGCACAACTCATCACACAGGGTGGTGACTCTTGCATCCATGCTCATACAATTGAACTGGGCCTTTCTGCTCAAAGCATCTGCCACAACATTGGCTTTGCCAGGATGGTAATGCACCTCCAAATCATAGTCCTTGATTAGCTCTAACCATCTCCTCTGCCTCATATTAAGATCTGCTTGAGTGAAAATGTATTTGAGGCTCTTATGGTCAGTGTAAATGTTACAGTGAGCTCCCATCAGGTAATGTCTCCATATCTTGAGAGCATGAACCACAGCTGCTAACTCTAGATCATGCGTAGGGTAGTTCTGCTCATGGGGTCTGAGTGCTCGGGAGGCATAAGCAATTACTCTGTTATCTTGCATTAAGACACATCCCAATCCAGTACCGGAAGCATCGCAATATACTTCAAAGGGCTTGGTGTTGTCAGGTTGAGCTAGCACTGGTGCTGTTGTCAAATGTTGCCTTAGTGTATGAAAGGCATCCTCACACTTCTGGCTCCAATCATACTTGACTCCCTTCTTCAACAATTCGGTCATTGGCTTGGCAATTCTAGAGAAATCCGGAATGAATCGTCGATAATACCCTGCCAATCCAAGAAAACTCCGAATATGTCTCACTGTGGTAGGAGGTTTCCAATCCATCACTTCTTGTACCTTCTCAGGATCAACTGATATTCCATCCTGAGAAATTGTGTGACCTAAGAATTTAATTTCCCTCAGCCAGAATTCACACTTAGACAACTTAGCATAAAGACGATGATCGCGAAGTCGCTGAAGCACGATGTGCAGATGCTTAGTATGCTCATCTTCATTCTTGGAATAGACCAGGATATCATCAATAAAAACCACTACAAATTTGTCCAGCTCTGGCATAAAAACTGAGTTCATCAAGTACATGAAATAAGTCGGGGCATTGGTCAGCCCAAAAGACATCACCAAGAATTCATAGAGCCCATATCGGGTAGAGAAAGCTGTCTTCGGAATATCACTGGCATGGATCTTGATCTGATGGTAGCTCGAGCGAAGGTCTATCTTGGAGAATACCTTGGCTCCTACCAACTGATCAAACAAAACATCAATGCGGGGCAGTGGGTACTTGTTCTTGATGGTCACCGCATTGAGAGGGCGGTAATCGACACACATTCTCAGACTTTCATCCTTCTTCTTTACAAACAAGGCTGGGCATCCCCAAGGTGAAGTACTTGGGCGAATGAACCCCTTGTCCAACAACTCTTGCAGTTGCCTTTTTAGTTCTGCCAATTCCGCGGGAGGCATCCTATATGGTCTCTTGGAGATAGGAGCAGTCCCGGGTTGCAATTCAATTGCGAACTCAATGTCTCTATCAGGTGGCATCCCTGGCAATTCATCCGGGAAAACGTCTGGGTAGTCACAGACCACTGGGATCCTTTCCACTGGGGATTCTATCATAACGAAGGCACAAGAACGGGTACAACCCTGGTCGGGCAAATATAATGTGGTCTCACCACAGGTCGGTGAGTGCACTTCAATGGCCCTAGCTGCAATATCAATCACTGCCTGATGTTTGGTCAACCAGTCAGTTCCCAATATGATATCTACACTATCCAAACCCAAAATGAGGAGTTTGGTTTTGATTATCAAACTACCAAACTTTATAGGCACATTCTTGCTGATTTGATTGGTGGTAATCCTGCCTCCTGGTGTTGAAATTGTAATACCCCGATTGGTGTGGTGAAAAGGTAACTAACACTTGGCACTAAATTTGGCACTGATAAAACTATGCGATGCACCAGAATCAAAAAGAATAATAGCAGGATAATTCAAAACTGTAAATATACCAGTCATGACAGGTGCTCCCTCTGGAATATCAGCCATGGTGGTGAAGTTCAGCCTGCCTTGCCTCACTTGCACCTTCTGCCTCTTGCCTTGGTTCTGATTAACATTCTGTCCCTACCTCTGCTGGTTTCTGGGGCAATTCTTGGCATAATGTCCGGTGTTGCCACAAGTGAAGCACCTGTTGTCATTGGCCTGACGGTACTGCTGCTGCTGTTTATTGTTCCTCTGAACTAGAAACTGGGTGCGGTTGGGTGCCTACTGCTGCTGCTGTGGTCGGATCACCCAACGCCCTTGCTACTGCTGCGGTCCCCTGTTCTGAGTGTTAGACACAATCCTGAAGCGCTGTGGCTGAGCTGAAGGTCCTGCCACAGGGGTCTTCCTCTTCTTCTCTGCCTGACGAGCTGTGATACAGTCCTCCTGAGAAATGGCCATGTTGACTAACTCATTATAGCTGTTGACCCTGACTGTGTTGAGGCGGTCACGGAGCTTAGTGCTGAGCCCCCTCCTGAACCTGTCCCTCTTCTTCTTGTCCGTGTCTGCATGATATCCGGCATACCGGCACAGGTCATTGAAGGCCTGAGCATACTGTAACACTGTCCGGTTCCCTTGCGTGAGTGCCTGAAACTCGTTGAGCTTTCGGTCCATAATGCCTGCTGGTATATGGTGTCCCCTAAAAGCTGCCTTGAACTCTCTCCATTCCACCTCTCGGTCATCTGGCTGCATAGCAAGAAAATGGTCCCACCATGTCCACGCGGGTCCGTGAAGGTGCTGGGTGGCGAACCTGACCTTAGTGACCTCTGAGCAAACTCCATGGAGTAGCGGGAATTTGGATTCCACTACTCTCAACCATACATCCGCATCAAGTGGGTCCTCTGCCCTGGTGAACAATGGTGGCTGGGTACTGAGGAACTCCTGGTAGGTGGCTGCTGCCGGGTGGCGCTGATGATCACCACCACCATAGTGCTGAGGTGGCGGCTGACGCTGAGCTAGCTGCCTCAAGATCTCATTCTGCTGGGCCATTAGCTCCTGCAGCGTAGGGGGCGGTGGCGGCGGTGGAGGAACGCGCTCATTTTGACCACGACGCGCTCTCCCGGCCATTTGAAAAATCATATATATTTTTAATACACATCTTTGAGGTTCAAGGTTCAAGCGCGATGAAAGAGCCAAAAGGCGAAACAGATAGATTCTTGCATAATCATTAGAGATTTCACATGGCATAATTTTCCTTCTTAATTTAAGACTGACACATTCATCAACCATGCTTCCAAAAGAGTTTATCACGATTACATCATTAGTCCCAAAAGACTCAACTCTATCTAGCCTAGTACCCTAGGGGTGCAAAAGCTAAGCTAGCTTCGAGGAGTTCTACCATCACCGACTTCTAGCTCTATCCCTGATACCTAGTGAGCGAACGAGGCAACACTCGACTCGGGGGAAGGTGGTCTCCCTGAGCCAGCAGTGTCCAAGCTGGAGGCAGGCTCCTCTCCTCCCTCGATGTCGACATCCTCGTTGGCCCCCATGTCTTGGATCTCCTGGTGGTGCATATCCAGATGCTCGTTAGCCTTGGCAAGCTGCTGCTGGGTGTTAATCAACTGATCCTCGAGAACCTCGATGGTGTTCTCCCTCGTTCCCACTAGCTCCTCAAGTTCGTGAATCTCATCTAAAAACTGCTCCACTTGTAGATCTTTTTCTACCATCTCAGTGGACAAGTCAACCACAAGCTCCTCTCTGTCATCCAAGGTGATCTTAGTCGCCTCCAATAATGCCATCAGATGGGACATGGCCTCACCACGCATCACTTGCAAACAGTACAGGGCATTCATGCACCATACTGTCAAGTGAGCAGTCTGACCTGGGTAGATAGCCCATATGTCCTTGGCATGCTCCACTCGGTCCTTCCACATTGGGCCGTCCTCCTTCTCAGCTGGGAACAAGCCAGGGTGAGTGGACAGCTCCAAGGGGTGGAATCCGTAGAAAGTGGTCAATCCGTGAAGAGCAATCGCCTCGATCGTATCCTCAGCCCGGTATCCAAAGGACTCAGAGTTCAGCGAACGCCAGCCGGGCTGCAGGGGATGAGGCTCCAGGGTCATCCTCACCCTACAGCGGGGCACTCGGTGCTTCTCGAACTACTGCACCACGTACTGAGGAGGCGTCGTGTAACCAGCTCCTTGAAGTACCTCCCATAAAATACGGGGAAAACCCTCTCGTGCAAGCCCGTCAGTATGGGACAGTGCATTCCCTTCGTCCGAGGATCCGTGAGAAGTCATCTGTGTACGGTTAAGCGTAAGTAAAAGAAAAAGAATTATAAAAAGAAAAGGAATCACAACTCAGCCTCTCTATAACCATGGCAACGGTACTGGGGGTACTTATTTGGTCATCGTTTGTATCAAAGTTTTTACCCAATTATCCATTTGTTTAATTAATGATGCATGCATGCTCGTCCTGAACGACCTCACATCAATCTTAGAGGGAATAGGGAAGAACTCCCATCCCTTATAGTAGCCTGTAGGGCTGACTCAGTTTGCCACCTAGCTACCCCTCTATCATCCTAAGGCTTCACGTCCTAGGTCTATCCTGATCGTCCTACGGTCTATCCAATATTTGTTTCTATCAAGTTTTACTTTGGAAAAGGATGGTATTTATAGTTTATTGATTCCTCTGTGGTGGTACAAACTCCGATACCAGCTGTGGCGGAACTGCCCGAATTATTCCAACTTAAGTGCCTAAGTTCCGTCTTAGAGGCTAGACCACACTTAAATGGGAATAACCCGTCAATCCCTCAGATCTAGTCCGACGAGGCCACTGACAGGATCAAGTACCACAGTCTCACTCGAGGGTGAGTCATAGAGCAAATACAATAAAGCATAAAACCATACATTAAGGAGTATTAAACATATTACATCATCATCGGGGTTTTAGCAAAAGTAGTCATCATGGTTCGAAGTGCAGCGGAATAACACTAACGATAAATAAACAGAGAGATGGGGAAGCCTGTCCCATCACCCCTCATGCTCCTCCTCAGCCGAGGCAGGATCCCACTCGACTGTCCAACCCGGTGGCAAGATGGACGACCAAGTCACTCCAGCAACCATGTCCTCCAGAGAACCTGTAAAAATTGTGCCATAAGCAAGGCTGAGCATACTAATACTCAGCTAGACTTACCCGGTGTGAGGAGTCTACTCCTCTACCTCTAGACATGCAGCTATTTGGCTGTGGGGTTTGGTTGCCAAAAGCACTAGATGAGTTTGTAAATCAAGTTTTAGCTTTGTCAAGTTTAAGTGTGACTCTCTTAAGGCTAAATGTGTACTATCTACTCATACATGGTATCAAACATATTTAGCAATCAACATCTTGTGTCAACTCATCACATTTCCACTTGTTACTCAATGCAGTACAATGGATCAAGCAGTCTCATTAGCTGCGAGAAGCAGACGATTCGAATCGAGTTTTTATCCTTGCAAGGTAAACCTAAACACACGACATGGCGAGGCACTCCGTCCCCACACACATCAACCGTCCACATCGATTCCCTGGCAGCAGATCAGGGCTCACCGCCTTGGCGTACAATGCCTCACTGACCCCAACTGCCATCGTGCAGTGACCGCACTTGTACCCACCATAACCGGAATGGGAGACCACGTCTCAGGTCGCGTGAGGGGATATGTCTGCTGGCAGGTTCAATCAGGTACTAGGCTTACCGATTTACCATATTTCTCGGCATGTGCTTAGTACATTCAAACGCTTGACACAAGTATCCGCACGTTAATCCTTATTCCAATTTCATCTCGTAGACCACGCATCCCCATGGATCCATGTCCACAGACCAACAACAGTATGATATGAAAGTGGGTACAATCAATGTCCTGACCTCGCGCGAGTGCTGGAAAAATCACTCGACTTCTACCGAGATCCCTAATTAGCAAAGCAGCTACTCGACCTAGCATACTAGTATCCATCTCAAAAAGGAAATCCTGAGTTCATGCAACTAGGGTTTCAAACAACTCCTACACTTAAGTGCACATGCAATCCTACAATCATTAAGCGTAGTAAAATAGTATAAATAACAGGTATTCATAAACCGGGGCTTGCCTTCCAAAGCTGGGGCTGGCAGATCCTCTGGTGCAGGCTCTGGTGCTGGATCCGGGGCTACCTCCTGAGCAGCTCCTTGCTCCGGCACGAGGACGTACTCTCCGTCGGCGAGGTTGCAATCTATCGAATGCAATGAATAAGAATATGTATGCCATGATTAGGCAGGATTTGCTAAACATTATGCTAAGTAAAAGAAAACTAAGTTAGTTTAGGGACTTAGAGTTTCTTGGTCTTACTTGGCTCTTGGTGGTGTATGCTTATTAACTTAGGTTTGGAGTTTTGTTAGGGATAAGCAGAGTGGATTTGTACTTCCCTTATATATTTTAGTGGACAAATTAAAAGAAAGGATTTTGCTGGTTGGGCTAGGGTGGCACTAATTCCCACTATAAATTTCCCCTTTTTCATTTTCTATTTATGAATTCTAGTGTTGATTTGAACTACAACAGTGGTTTAACCTTTTTCCAAAAATTCTATAAAATTATAGTGGGTTACTAGTGGTTACTGTAGTTTGTCCTATAAATTTGAGGTGGTTATTGATTTAGATACTACTTGTGTAAAATTTACAAGGATAAGTTTGGAAAGGGCACTTTACACTATAGCTATGATTTAATTGAGGTTTTTGTACAAAATTTTATTTTTGTCCAGACACATAGGTGATATTAGGCCTCTGTGTTAAAAATCACAGAAAAAGGCATACTGGATATTTAGTTGTGAATTTCTAAAGTTTTATGCCAAAAAGGTGCTTATAACTGACTTGTTATTTGAAAAATATCAAACAACAGATTTCATATTTTTCCTATGTTCATAATAACAAAACATTAGTTATCCCAAGGTTTGGGGTGTTTTCTCTTTGGGGTTATTTTTGTAGGGCTTTTCTAAGTTTTCCTTGTTTCCCTAAAATCAAAGGTATCCCAATCATTTTATACTAAACCAGAGTATAATAAATTTTTCTAGTGAACTATCCTGAATAAGTAGACCAACAAAAATGTGGGTGCTCCCTGGTTCTCTATTTAAATTACCTTTTCTATTTTCTTTAATTTTAAGCACAAGGTGAAATAAATGGCAAACTCTAACTTAATGAGGTATACAGAGGGGTTTATCATTTTTAAACAGGTTAGTAGGTGATCAAGTACTTCTCTAAATTTTCTTAACCTTAGTCAAATAGTGTAACTATTTTTCCTTATTTCTTTTAGCTTTTGGCCAGTTAATCATTTAATTCAAAACTCTAAAGTTTTCTGTAACACTGAGGGGTTTTATATTTTTCCTAAGTGGTTTACATTATTTAAAATCTGGCAAAATTGGTTTGACTCGATTTGGGTGAACAAAACAGAAGATATGAATTATTCAAGTTCTGTTTGAATTTAAATCAGATTAATAAAAAGGTTTCCTAGGAAAACAGTTTACACCGAGGACCCTGGGTTTAATCCAAATCAACCCACTCAAATCTACCCCTGCACCACTATTCCCTTGAGTCACTGACAGTTCAAAAATCCCCCGACCTTTTCTTCTTCTTCCCCGAGGTCCTTCCCCTAATGCAAACAGTACCCGCGGGAAAGAAAAGGGTGGCGCGGCTTACTGGCGGCGAGAGAGGTCCGGCGAGGGGCGGGGTTGGCTCCGGGAGGCCCTGGCGGTCATAGCGGTGTACGGCTCGACGGCGGAGGTGGCCGGAATCGTCCGGTCCACGTGCACAGGCGGGTGGTCTCATCGGCGGCGGGTGTTCTGGTTAAACCACGGTGATCTAGTGCAATCAAAAGGCACGATGAGCTTCACGGGGTGACGTAGAGGCCATGTGCACAAGGAATCGAAGAATGGAACAGAGGATTACCCGGTCTACGTTCACCGGCGGTCGGGCGAAGTCCGGCGACCGTGGACTGGCTTCTCCGGTGAAGCAAACTCCGATTCCTTGCTCGGGGAGCTTCACCGAGGCGTGCACAGTCTATTCCAAGGGTTGGACGGGGTTGGGAAGGGCTCTGCTAGCCGGTCTACGGTGGCAGGGGCTCGGGTGGCCGCGGGCACGCCGTGCATGGGACAAACGCCGGTGGTTTCGGGCTCCGATGAGGTCGAGCGTGCGCGGAGGAGTACGGTCGATGCCTGAGGGTGATTTATAGGCACGGGCGCGAGTAGGAGACGCGGGCATGGCTTGGCGTGGCGCGGGGCGTGTGGGGTCGGGCGCGGGCGTGCTCTGACGCGCGCAGAGCGCGTCGAACACGTGGAGGTGTTCTTCTGCCCATGTTCAAAAGCTTGCTCAGATTGCATACGTGCGAATCTTGGAAAAAATCCGGCGCAGACCTCTTCCTGGCACCTATGGCTATCTCTTGTATGTGAGTTCCAAGGGAAGATAAGCCCTAGGTCAGAAGATATGCGGACGCCAAATCTGGCTTGTCTCCCTGTCCGCTGCGCGACAAAAATGATGCCAAGACATGTCAAACGTCCAGGGCTCGATCTCAACTTTTTCCAGGGGGTGCCCTAGGTGGTATGCCACATTTTTGGTATAGAACTTAGGTGGTTTTGGTGCCATCTTCAAGGTGAACACGGTGGATCTCTAGATTAGGTGTAGATTTTGACTTAGAGAGAATTAGAGAGCTCTAGCTCTTTCTCTACTTAAAGAATGGATTTGGGGTTTCTTAAGGGGTCTTTTTGCAATGTTTCCTCTCTATATTTGTTGATTAATATGTTACTTAACTTTTGCCAAAGGTTAGGTCATGATTTGCACTTTTGCTTAATCTCCCCCCTTCAACCATGGTTTTAGGAGATAGGGGTTCAAGAGAGGTCCAGGGTTTACTCCCCTCTTGCCCAAGGTGGTAAGTGCACAAAAGCTTGAGTAATGCTTTTAGGTCATTAACATTCTTGGCTAACACAGGGTCTCCAAGGTTCTTATGCTCTTCTCCTTAAGTTTCTTCCACATGTGATCACAGTCATTAGTGTATAGATGTGCCATAGCCATGGTAACACTTGGGGTGTTACAATGGCTATGTATTAGACTATGTGGATGTCTTGGACATCTTATTGTAATAAAGTACCTTTTCGCTATTTACTTTCAGCATTGTGTGATGATGTCCAATTATGTAATCGTTGTGTACGTGAGTTTCTGATCCTTGCACATACATGGTTCACATTCGGTTTGCCTTCCAAAACCGGGTGTGACATAAGTGGTATCAAAGCCTTGCTGACTGTAGGACCGCTATCCTAGACTAGAATGGTCGCCCTAAGGACTATAGACCCCTACTCTTACCCTTGATTTTTAGTATCACTTCAAAAGTTGGTCACCTTGACCAATTCTATGTTATTACTCCTCTTACAAAATTTTGTCTCACTTTCCTTTCTAGTTACTTTCTGGTCTTATAGTTCTACTCTCACTCTTGTGCTTACAATGTCTTTGTAGATGGCTCGTCTTAAATGCACTGCACATAAGTCAGTGATCCCCTTTTTGCCTTCTTGCTTGGCGGAGCACCCTCTACGTCGCATGGTGCTGGGTCAGTCTAGCCACTTGGAGAGACTGCATCGGCGCTTGCACGAGGAGCAGGAGCGCCGACGCCAGGAGCAGGAGCAGCAGGACTCTTCCACCTCGCCTCAGCAGGAGGTGGAGTCTGGGAGGCAGCGTTCCCCTGCACCTCAGCCAGAGATGCTCCCTGCACCACCATAGGGCCTCTCGCTGTTGGAGGCGACCTTGACGGAGATGGAGACGACGATGCAGGTGGCAGTTCGAGCCACGGCACGGAGCTCTCGGAGGATCAAGAGCCTGAGGGATGGATCGCTAGACCCATCACTCACGACGTCGCTCGCGGGTGTCACTTCCACGACGCTCTTGACACCTTGCTGCGTCGGGCCTTCGACCAAGACACTTGGTATATCGAGTACCATTGTGTAGTCTACCAGCATCGTCGCGGGTTATACCCGGACCAGTGGGAGGCTACTTGCTTGGTGCGCCGTCCGGACAATGATCTCTAGGGTACAGAGGCCTTCTCAGAGCACTATTCTATCACTAAGAGGGATATTGTCGAGGCAGCCATGCAAGATGCAGCACGACGTGCACTTTCATAGTATTGCTCGTTGTTCAGCGGGGTAGCCGATGGCCTTGACCTGAAGTACTACCCTCGTCGTTCGACCGCCAGTGTTGGAGGTGTGATTGTCTCGCCTGTTGGTGAGGGCAATCCTAGGCTGAACAGCATGGTCAACCTGGCTGTCGTGCTCAACACCGAGCTGGACCACGCCCTTGATGAGATAGGCAAGGTTCTGGCGGAGGTTGTGGAATTGTGTGTTGAGTGCGCAGCACGCCACTATTTGGATGGTGGTTCTCCTGTATTTCCAAGCGCGCTCCTCTACTTTCCGTTCCCTTAGGCAAACCACCATATTTTGATGGTGAAGCCAATTGTATGTGGAGTGATAAAATGAGGCATCATCTAACCTCACTCCACCAAAGCATATGAGACATTGTAGAATTTGGAGCGCAGGCACCACAGGTGGGGGACGAGGACTATGACTCGGACGAGGCCGCCCAAATTATGCACTTTAACTCACAAGCAACTTCTATACTCCTCACCTCTTTATGTCAAGAGGAGTATAATAAGGTGCAAGGGTTAAAGAATGCCAAAGTGATTTGGGACGTCCTCAAAACCACAAACGAAGGGGACGAGGTGACCAAGATCACCAAGCACAAGACGATCGAGGGAGAGCTCGGTTGATTTGTCCTTAACAAAGGAGAAGAGTCGCAAGCCATGTACAACCGGCTCAAGACAATGGTCAACCATGTGCGCAACCTCGGGAGCACCAAATGGGATGACCATGAAATGGTCAAGGTTATTCTAAGATCCCTCGATTTTTGTAGTCCTACTCAAGTGCAATTAATACGTGGGGATCCTAGATATAAACAGATGTCTCCCGAGGACGTTATTGGCAAGTTTGTGAGCTTTGAACTTATGATCAAAGACTCCACACATATTGTCAACTTGGAGCAAGGCGTCACGTCCACACCCGAGGTGCAACCCGTTGCATTCAAAGCAATGAAAGAAAAGAAGGAGGAGTCTACACCAAGTAGGCTTCTAATCAACGCCTCCAAGCTCGACCATGAGGAGATGGCTCTAATCATTAAGAGCTTCCATCAAATCCTCAAGCAAAGGAGGGGGAAGGACTACAAGCCCCACTCCAAAAGGGTGTGCTATCGGTGTGGTAAGTCCGGTCACTTTATAGCTAAATGTCCATATTCTAGTGAAAGTGACAAGGATGAAGACAAGAAGGGGAAGAAGAAGATGGAAAAGAAGAAGTACTACAAGATGAAGGGCGGCGAGGCGCACATGGGGTGGGAATGGGACTCCGAAGAGAGCTCCATCGACTCCTCCGACGAGGACGCCGCCAACATCGCCATCAACAAGGGACATCTCTTCCCCAACATCGACCAGAAGTGTCTCATGGCTAAGGATGGCAAGAAGAAGAAGGTATACTCTAGAGCCACCCCTAAATATACTAAATCCGATGATGAAGGTAGCTCTAGTGATAATGAAGATGATTTAATTTCTCTCTTTGCCAACCTTAACATGGACCAAAAGAAAAAATTGAATGAATTAATAGAAACCATTAATGAGAAGGATGATCTCTTGGAATGCCAAGAGAACTTGATCGTTAAAGAAAACAAAAAAATTGTTAAATTTAAAAATGCTTATGCTCTATAAGTAGAAAAATGTGAAAATTTGTCTAAATGAAAGTCGCCAGGAGGGGGGTGAATAGGTGAAACCTGAAATTTATAAACTTAAACACACACTAAGGCTAGGGTTAGCGTTAGAATTAAATTCAAGTCCGAAAGAATGTTTCTCTTGCTAAGAGTTCCTTAAAGGATGCGGATGATGTATGGGAGAAAACTCAAATCAATACTAGCAAGGAAAAGTTAGAGAGAGAAAAGAGGGTGTAACACCTCAAATCCATCAATTAAAACAATTCATTACTAGTTGATAAACATAGTAGAGGATAAAATTTAAATTTTAAATCAAGTGCTTGATTTCTTTTATTTATTTTTCAGAGGATGATTTTTTATTGAATTAATGATTGAGGATTGTTTTAGTAGTATTTCATTATTTCAAAACACAATTAGCTTACATATATAAAATAAATATTTAGTGTCAGAAACTATTATTGGATTATTAGAATTTTTTATACTATAAAGTATACTTATATTTAGAGAAAAAACCCCACGGAGCTCGGCCAGGCCGAATTCGGCCCAGCCGAGACCTAACCCTAGCCGTTTTTGGCACACCAGGGCCCAGCCGCGTGCCCTCCACTCTCCCCTTCACCCTCTCTCTATGGCGCGTGGAGCCCACCCGCAGGCACCGTCTCTTCCCCACGCGGGCGCGCCTGTGCGCTTGCGGACGCGCCGCCGCGTCGCTTAGGCTCCTGGCGCCGCCTCGCCTACCCCGCGCCCCCTTGGCTCCGGACGGAAGTGGAGCATTCAAGCGGTGGTCATTTTCTTCTCCACCCCCCCACTCTTCTCTCTCTCTCCCACTTCTTCTTCCCCATCAATGAGGAAACCTCCGCCGGAATGGCCATTAATGGTGCCATTACCGGCTGTTTCTTCCTCTCCCGGGTGCCCCACTTCTCTACCTCTCTCTCTATAAAAGCCGAGGCCGCACCCTTGGAGCCCTGACCAAACCGCTAGCCCCTCGTGCCCTTCTCTCCTGCTGTGAGCCACCCGCAGAGATGTCGTCGTGCCCTTCATCACCAGAGTTTCCTTCGTCGCCGACCACCAGAGGTAGGGCGTCGTACACTGTTGAGCCGAGTGAAGCCACGACCCCGACGACCACCACTGTCCCTGCTCGGCCATCCCAATTCCACTCACCGAGCCCCCTATTCGCCGACCTCCATCTCCCTGTGCGCAAGAACTGAACCGAGGTAGAAGATGAACATCTCTCATTTTAGTCCCTGCCAATGTGTAAATCGTGCTCAAGTCTTCTACAGGACAAATAACTTCAATTTAGGCCCTTATAATCTTATGTGCTACCCCTAAATGTCTATATTTAATTGGAAGTTAGCCCTGCAGAAACAATTTGACGCTGCGTTGGTTTCCTATGTTCACACGAGTAGTATTATTGATAGTAATTGTTTAAATGTGGAAATGTGGTTTTGCGAAAGATTAAAATAAAAATGTTGTAACACTCGAAGTCTTATTTTGGAAAACTAGTAAGATGCTCCCAAGATTTTTAAGTTAAAATATATTTTTTCATTTGGATTATCTTACGTTTGAAACCATTCATCCTGAAAAATTTGTTCCTTTGACAATTCATATATTTCTAGACTCTTCTCTTAAGGATTTTTTTATAAACTAGAACTATACTTCTTAGAATACATATTTTATGCATATGCCTACGTAAATGAGATAAAAAATAACATAAAATTTTATTTGCATGCTGAAGTTTTATTATGGATTGTGCATGTAGATATGAATCCTAAAACCATATTTGAGTTCAAATTCAAAAAAATATAAAAATTGAAATGGAAAAGTAAAAAGGGATAAAAGAAATTAAAAATAAAATAAAATAAAAGGAAACATGTTCGCGACCCATTCCTCTAAATCGACCCATAACTGCTCACCCAACTCCCTTTCACGCCAACCCACCCTCCTCGTCCCTTTTCTTTTTCTTGGGGTCACTAGCACGTGGGCATTTGGTGTCAGCCGGATACCACGCTCGTGCTCACCGCGCGAGGCCCGCTGCACAGGGCTTTCTCCTACCTGCAATCCCGCATGTCGCAGCAAACACAGGAATTGGATCGATCTGGTGTGGCGTTCGCGGAGCTTTCCAACAAATCCATCGTGATCACTGAGGGATTCACCGATGCGGACCTGTGCCATTATAAAACCAGCCCCCCTTCATATGCCGTGTGCCATCCTACTCCTGCACATGCCACGAAACCGTTGTGCCGCCTCACGAGTCTTCTCCGGCCATCTTCTTCGACCCCAGTGAGCTGCTAGTGTCGCTCCCCGCCCGGTAAGGCCGCCCACCATTCTAGCCCATTCCCTATTGTGCCGCGCATAGCATAGCTCCTGCATGCATTCCGTTCGTCGCTGCTCAACGCGTCAGAGCATCGTCGTAGTTGGACCCCGCCTAGCCAGCTCCTCCGCGCCACCATGTCCAGGGACCCCTGCATGCGGGCGTTGTTGAGTCCGCTCGCTCCGGCGTGGCTGAGCACTGTGCGCCACCGGACGCGCTCCTGGCCGCGTGTCCTGGCCTCGGCAAGCCACGCTGCGCAGCACCATGGCTGTCCAGCCCTCCCATTGTCAGGCTCCTCAACCTCGGGTGTTCTAAGACCAACGGTGGGCTGCCGTGGCCATGCTCGTTCGGCAAGCTCCGCCTGGTCCCAGCGGCGCACCTCCCTGTGCCCCTATAGTCCTGCCTCACCACCGGCTGGCAAGCCACCGGTGACTGGTGCTACCCCTCGGCCCCTCCCCACGGTGGTTCAGGCCCGAGCGAGCGCCATGCGGTTGCAGGAAAACTGGAGCATGCAGTTGCAGGAAAAGTGGAGGAAAGAACTGCCTTGGGGACTCCTCTCCCATGCGCATGATCTGCATGCAGCCGAAGCCAGAAAAAACGCCACATGCGCCCACCCCCATGCACGACGCATGCTACCATGAGATAGGAAAAACATGCATGCCGCTCAACCACCAGAGCTCCTGCATCATGTGGCCCCCACCTGCATGCCATTCAACCTCACATTCTCCTTAATCCAATAGATCCCAGAGATTGTCTACGGTTGTGTTTCCACGTGGTTCTCTTTGTGGCAAGTTCTCGACAACAAAATTGCACCACGCCGTTTAATCCACGAAATATTATTTATTCAATAATTTTTGCGTCATAAACTCGTTTCGGCTGACTTTGTAATAATGTTGTCAACATGTTAAAATGTTATTTTGTCACGACACGAGTTTTTTTAATTGTTTATTTGTTTATCCGATATTTATTAAAATAATAATTTGATTAAAACTACTTTATAGTTTTCATTTGCACTTTTATAAACATACATTAACGTGATTAATACCAACATACATGTTTTAATTCAATACGTGTTTAGTGTAATTGCGACGCAGTCACATAGATTATTATTACACCGTTTGTTCTTATATTTGGTGTGATGTTAATTTTGTCTATAACTATAACATGTTTGTTTGTATTGCTACGACTAGCGCGAGGCTACGAGTCACCTGAAGAGCAAGTTGGTACCTGGAACCTCAAGTCCAAGGCAAGTTGTGCCCTTGATCACTTCTTTTTACCCAATCATGTTCTTATTAATCATAATGATCTGCATAGGTTAATTTTGATGGGACCCAATAGGATACCCTAGTTTGACTATCATTATACCTTGTTTACCACTGATTTTTTGGGTAGTACCTGCTATTGCTTTATGTGGTTTTGGATATAGAGATATACATTATTCATGATTATACTTTATTATCAGTTTGTTATTAACTGTTCATGATAAGATCATTATGTTAATTGGAACATGGAGAACCACCCGGGAAAACAGTGCTACCACAAGGGTGCTATGGGACGCCCTTGGCTGACTAATTAAGAAAGCTAGTGGAGGACTACCTTACCCGAAAGGGGCAAGGGCAGTAGGGGAGTGGTCAGTGTCGGGAGGCCCTTGGGTTGATTTTGCTGCGATGGCGGTCAGGCGAGGGGGTCCCTGCATTGGAGCTTCCTAGAAACTGTAACGGGTTTTCTGAACCTAGTGGAACTTTGTAAAGGCCTCGTAGTGTTACCCTGCCTCGCCTCCTCGGTAGAGGTGTATGGGAAGTCGTGATCCCTTGGCAGATGGATAACATGACTTGTGGGTAAAGATGTGCAACCTCTGCAGAGTGTAAAACTGGTATACTAACCATGCTCACGGTCATGAGCAGCTCGGACACTCACATGATTAATTTATGGAACTAAATTCAGTTTGTCATATGCATTGCATTGAGGGAGTTGTTATTACTTTTGTTCTACTACTTAATTGGGTTGATATTTACTTATACTTAGTAATTGCTAATAAAATTCTGACCAACTTTAAAAGCAATGCTCAGCTTCAACATCTCCTTTGGTAAGCCTTACACTTCACGTAAACTCCCACCTTTGGCGAGTTCATGCACATTATTCCCCACAACTTGTTGAGCGATGAACGTATGTGAGCTCACTCTTGCTGTGTCACCCCCCTACACACACATAGGTCAAGGACAGGTACCGCGAGAAGAGGCGCATGGAGGATGTTGTGATGAGTTCGTGAGTGGTCTAGGCCGTCGTCTCCCAGTCAACTTTGGGTTGCTGGATCGTTGTCTCCTTATGATGTAATTACTTATTTATTTTGTAAAGAAACCCTATTATATAGTAAAGATGTGACATTCGTTTCTGTATCACTATTCATCATATGTGTGAGACTTGGTCCCAGCACACCTGGTGATTATTTCGCGCCCGAGTTTTGGACCCCTAAAACCCGGGTGTGAAAAATGTACATCCCGTATTCCTAACCAAAAGATATGTGATCATTTATCTTTGCACAAAAGTAGTTTAGGTATATATATATATATCCAAGATTTTTATGTGTATACGCATGTCTATATTGTTTATGCATACTAAGAAATAATAGAACTCCTAATAGAAGTTGAAATGTAATAATTGTGATCATGTCTACTATAGTCTAAATCGTAGTTTAATGAACTACATGCTACTTATTTTATGAATAAATGTCATATTGTTTTAATATAGTTTTTGAAATGAATAGTAAAGGAAAATATAACCCACATCCTTTCCGATAGAAATACAATAATTAATGGGTTAATTTTCTAGATTCTATAAAGTTTGAATTAGCGCCATATTTATGTATTTTTAAATGAATCCATATAGTATATGCTTCCATAGTCAATTTGCCATATAGATTCCTCTAGTGGATTCTTGAAACTAAATTATTAGTATTTTACCTCATAGCAAATGAGATGATCGTCGATAGGGATAGACTTATATTATAGTTACAAATCAAGTTTTTTTAGATGTCTTCCTTTTATAAGTATTGTTAGGGGCCTTCATCTTACCAAGGTCCTCAAAATCACGACTAACATGTTTTCCAAGTATAATACATTCACAGGGACCTTCGGCCTTGGGATGAAGCTGTACACGATATGAAAAGCATGGTCTGGCAGAAGGATGAACCAGTTCCGAAGATACACGTGGAGAAGCTTCGGCTTAGCAGTGGAAAATCAAACCGACATAAAGAGGAAAAGGCTATCTAGTTCTCGATAGATTGTCCTTAAGTCAATAGTATATATCAAGGGCATGGATGTAATTTTACACAGGCTGCGTCCTGTGCCTATAAATAGATGAACAGTAGCACCGTACTGTTCACGCTAACTTGTATTCACTCGCACGTCACTCTTGAGCTCACACCTTCTGTCAAGTCGAAGGTACAAATGTAATTTATTGTTACTCATGTTTATCCATGATAAGATAATGAGAATATAAATAATCTGTCGATTCAATATGATTGTTCATGTCATTCTCCATGTTTCATATGCTTCTACCTCATTATCACATACTGAGATGATGAAGGTATGTCCTTCATAACCTTCGTTTGGAGATCATTATATCCTAAGGGAGATAATGTTTTGAAGGACAAAGGTCTTTAATCATTAACATTTTGTGTTGCCTTGTTCTTAACTCATAGCATTTGAGAACAAGTCCCCAATATTGGCGCCCACCTCCGGTGAACTCATTCGATCACCTTCAGCAAGCTATGACCTTCGTCATGCCACCGAAGAAAGCTTCAGCGCTGGGGGCTGCATTGCAGCTACTGGACGTCAACCAGGAAACACTGTGTGAAGCTAGAAGCCACAAGTCCAATGCCTCAGGAGGAGGAGCTGGACTAAGAAATAAGGGACCTCGAAGCCATCCATCAACACGTCCAAAGGAAGAAGAAGAATATGCTTCGTCTCTCTGATCTACAGAAGAAGATCGACGAGGCTGCTGAGGAAATGCGTCATCTCACTCAAGATGACTAGGACCGGAGACCTCAATACAGAGAGCTTCGTTAGGATAATTCCTACGATGATGATGAGTGGTATGATGATTTCCATCATGGAAAATTTTCTTTTGATGATGCTTCTCCTCTGTCAGCAGAACTGCAGGCTACCCCATGGCCCCCATCATACAAGCCACCCCAGCTCCCCATGTATGATGGGCACTCAAATTCGAAGCAGATTCTGATGAGCTATGAAGAAACCATATCTTCATATGGGGGCAATACCGCAGTCATGGCGAAATCCTTCGTCATGGCAGTCAAGAATGTTGCGCAAACCTGGTACTCCTCTCTTTGGCCAGGAACAATCACATCATGGCAGAAGCTGAAGGACATGCTGATCACTAGTTTCCAAGGGTTTCAGACGAAGCCGGTTACTGCTCAAGCTTTGTTCCAGTGCACGCAAGACCACGAAAAATACCTCTAGGCGTATGTCCGAAGGTTCTTGCATCTGAGAGCACAAGCGCCCACAGTGCCCATTGAAATTGTCATTGAGGCCATGAACAAAGGGCTTCGGCTAGGACCTACGGCTCAATACTTCGCCAGGAAACCCCCTCAAACTCTGGAGAAGCTGCTTCAGAAAATGGATGAGTACATCTGGGCTGATAATGATTTCCGCCAGAGAAGGGAAGAAGCTTATAGGTTTTCTGAGATGACTAGGGGCTTCAGAGGAAGAATCCACCCTAGGCATGCCAGATCAATCCACAACTCCAGTCAGAGTGATGACCGAGGAAGCCAGTTTTAGAGGCCACATCATATCTCACAGTCTTCAGGCCACCAGCTCCACGAGGCAGAGGCGGCAGGGGCTTCGGAGGAAGATATGGGATCAGCCTAGGAAACTCTATTGATTATTCTATGGTGAAGACAAGGGCCACACTACAAGAACATGCTAGGTCACCATTCAGAAGCAAAAAGAGATTGCAGAAGCACGGCAGAATCAGGCGAAGCAGGTTTTACATACAGCTTCGTGCTACTCTCCCTATATACCAGAATATGTGGGTAATTAACATGCAGCTTCTATTGCTTCGGCAAGTCATTCACAAGCCTCCTAGCCCTAGCTCCCACTACCACCACCATTGCCACCTACTCATACCCGAAGCCAGCAGCCAGAAGGGCATCAGCATGCCCAACAGCAGCGCGACTTCAGGGAGGAGTCCGAAGCTCGTATAGTCAATAGCATTGTACCAGAATCGAAGCATATATACTGAGGAATATCCTACTTTTGATGTAGTTTTATCTTTTATGCCATTTTATTCTTTGTGTGAAAAACAAGTAATGAAGAACTTAATTTCAATTTTTTGTAATAATTGTGCCCGCACCAGAGTGAAATATATCTTCTTCATGGATTTACGAAGCTTGAAAGACGTGTCTAAGAAAGTAGAGTAAAACTCCGAAGCTCAAAAGTCGTTCCTAAGGGAGCGCAGCGTAAGTTTTCTGCTCAAAAGTCGTTCCTAAAGGAATGCAGAGCCAAAAATTATGATCCGAAGCTAGAAAAAAGTCGTTCCTAAGGGAGCGCAGCGTAAGTTTTCTACTCAAAAGTCGTTCCTAAGGGAATGCAGAGCAAAATACCACCGAAATATAAGGTGAAGAAGCTCAAAAGTCATTCTTAAGGGGATGCAGAGCTTAAATGCCACCGAAATAGAAGGTGAAGAAGCTCAAAAGTCGTTCCTAAGGGGATGCAGAGCTTAAAGACTCAAAAGTCGTTCCCAAGGGGATGTAGAGTCTTGTGTGTTACAGTGTGGGCGCGTGCGTGTGTATGGTCAACATCACCATCATTTTGCATCATATCATAATATCATTCCGCATAACATTACATCAAACATCATATCGCATTAACGGCACAAAAATTGAATACAAAGCAAAACTTCGGCAAGTGCTTTATCAAAATGAAATTGTGCTTCGAGAAATACAGTTTTATCAAACTTGCCATAGAAGAGCTCTTTCTTTACAAAGCATGAAAAGAAGGGAAGGTGTTTTTTTGCCGAAGGCTCAAAACGGTATGTGTGCAAATTTCACGCATCGTAAAGAAATATATTACAGTAATTTACATGTCCCATCAATTGTTCCATACATCAAATATTATAAAGTATTGTTACAATAAAGTTATAAAGTATTATCACAACAGTCTACTCTTCTCTAAGGATTTTTTCTGTAGCTTCATTTAATAACTTGTCGACAACTTCGTCGATAATAGAGTTTGCAATGTTTATAACATCCTATGCTTCTTTCATCTCCGGATCAGCCAGGGGAATGTACGGCTCTGACAGCGGTGATAGCTCAGCTGTAGTAAGTAAACTATTAGTTCGAAGCTACAAAGTAATTACCAAAGTTAAAATTCAAAAACAATAGCTATGTGCCTTTCCCGTTCAGCAGCCTCTTCAGTTCGCCTAGGTTCTTCTCGGGCGTCATGGGTGTCTTTTTCATTCTTTTTTATAATTTCGTTAGCCAATTCTCGGCCACCGTTTACCTAGACATCAGAATAAAACTTTCCGCCCACTAAAGTTGCTTCGGCTGAAGGGTCCTTCGTGTCGTTTATAGAGAAGGCGGCTTCAGCTTGAGCTACAGTTTTCACATGATCGCATCCAGCATTCTCCAGAATAGCTGCGATTCCCCGGGCGCCGGAAAAAGCACAAATATCTCCGCGATCGTTTAGAATTTCCTTGAAAGCTTTGGCTTCCCCGCTTATCCATTCAATGACGCCTTCGGGGTCGCCTTGAACGAAGTTCTCCTCAGAGGAGTAGGCACCTACCTTTGCAAAGCTATTTTTCAAATTTTTCACGCAATCCAAGGATTTTTCGAAGCATCCTTCCTTGGATTCACGAAGCTCCTCGATATTTTTCTCTAGCCTGGCCTTCCACCATTCACTTATTTTTTGGCTGGCCTTTGCAACTTCACAATTTTCTTTGGCTTCGGCCAGTTGTTTCCGAAGGTCTTCAACCTCGGCTTTTTGGGCTTCGGCCTGATCATTGTATTTAGCTTCGTATTCTTTCATTTTACTCACCAATGAAATTAAAATTTTGTCTTTCTCTAGACCTTTGTTTCTCAGCTCAATTACCTCTGAGCGAAGGTTGCTGAGAGCTATTGTGCAGCTTTCATTTTCGACGCTTTTTTGAGCCCTCAAGGCATTACTAAGAGTTAAGCCCTGAAAGAAAAAG
The DNA here is from genome assembly GCA_029449295.1 of Zea luxurians. NCBI lineage: Eukaryota > Viridiplantae > Streptophyta > Magnoliopsida > Poales > Poaceae > Zea > Zea luxurians. The sequence continues at coordinate 102,655,085 of JAOPSE010000001.1, read as the reverse complement.
AAAGAATTAAGCATGACGATGAAATACTTCATTTCAAACTTTAAAGTTAACACCTTCTTGTCGGGGATCATAATTAGGGGTACCCCCAATGCACCTTAATCCGGCTGGAAAACATCTTCAAAACAAACCATAAACGACCGATAAAGCGCAGGCTTCGTCTATCAAGGGACGCGACCTCATCCGAGCCCAGCCTCGGGCAAGGACAGTAGTCCCGGACGAATTCACGCCTCGCCCGAGGGTCCCCTCAGTCAGCAGACAGACCCTCGGCTCGCCCGAAGCACAGCTCGGGCAGACTTTGTCGTGCAGCGACCTCGTCCGAATTGCCTTACCAACCGACCGTATCGCATGCGCATTTAATGCGGGGATCGCCTGACACCTTATCCTGACACGCGTGCCTCAGTCGGCAAAGTCGAAGTGACCGCAGTCACTTCGCCCCCTTTACTGACCATTCTGACAGGAAAACAGCGCTGTTCACCCCGCTTCGGCAACTGTGCCAGCCACCAGGGAAAGGCTGACAACGGCAAGTCACGACCTCCCTCGAGTTCGGCCTTGGGCGCAACAGGGAGCTCCGCCTCACCCGACCTCGACCCCGACCTCGGCCTCAGCTTCGGCCTTGGGAGAGGGTCTCCGTCTCGACCGACCCCGACCTCGGCCTCAGCTTCGACCTCGGAAGAAGGACTCCGCCTCGCCCAACCCTAGGCCTTGGCCTCAGCCTCGGCCTCGGGAGAAGGACTCCGCCTTGCCCGACCTCAGCCTCGACCTCGGAGGAGTCGTCGCCTCGCCCGACCCTGGCCTCGTATCAGCTACGCTACTGGGGATCCATCATTACCCTACCCTTAGCTAGCCACCTCAGGCTACAAAGGAACAAGACCGGTGTCCCGTCTAAGTTACCTCGGTAACAGGTAATGATGGTTCCCCGCGTGCGCCCATGACGTCGGTTGCTCCCAACCCCCTACGGAAGCAAGGAAACGTCAGCAGGATCCATGCCGCACCATCAGCCATGCTTCTACAGGGCTCAAGGCAATTCTCCGACGGCCACGTTATTACCTCTACAGGGCTCAAGGCACTCCTCCGACGGCCACGTCGGTACATCTACAGGGCTCAAGGCGCTCCCCCGACGGCCACGTTATTATCTGTACAGGGCTCAGGGCACTTCCCTGCCAGCCACGTTAGCTCCAAGCTAACCCCCCATTGTACAGCTGGGCATCTCCTTGTGTCTATAAAAGGGGGTGTCCAGGGCCCCACGGAGGAGGAGGACGGGGGGGGGAAGGGACGGGAGGGGAGGGGAGACGAACGTGCAACGTACGAACACAAGGACGCACGACGTTGATGAGCGGAGGCAGCCAGAGTAGGAGAGACGCGGTACAGGCAGCCTCAGACGGCTTGCCTCGAGGCCGAACCCTCTCCTTCTCTCGCTCTCTCTCTCGCTCTCGCTCTCGCTCTCCTGCAACGCTTATAACCCCTACTGCAAGCGCCCCCTGGTGCAGGATAATATAAGCCTCATCCCATCGCTTCTGTTCCATCTTGCATCGACCCATCTGGACAGGGGCACGCACTACTAAAATTCACTAGTCTGTCCGGCTGAGGGCCCCTCAGGTCCGAAACACCGACAGTTGGCGCGCCAGGTAGGGGCTCGCTACGTGTTAACGAATACTTTCCCGTTGAGTTCCAGATGGATAGCTTTCAGCAGCCTCTTCATCCCGGGATGGTGCTCCGCTTTGGAAGTCTCGAGTTCATGTCCCTCGATGGCAGCTACGACATGGTACTGCTCCACTCGCAGCAAGACAACGACGACGGTCGTCGGCTCGCCCGGCGGAGACGAACTCGACGACGATGGCATCTCCCTGTGGCAGAAGAGGAACACCCGGGTTTACCCTACCACCCTCCTCACCAGAGGAGACGGAGACGGGGCAACCATGGCCAGGAAGGAGGTGGCACCTCATCAGCTGTCAAACCAGAGCGAATCGACGACACCGGCACCCTTGCTGGGGACATGTCGGGTGTTGTCCTCGCACCTGAGACAATGACGGATGTCGCCTCCCCTCAACGGGCCAACCTCAAGCGGACTGATGACGCCAGCACACGCGCGAAGGACTTGTTGGGCGTTAGCCTCATACCTGCGATAACGGTGCAGTCCGTCCCCAACGCGACTTCACCACCGTCCATCGACCAAAAGGTACCGTCTATTTTCCACCCTGTTCCCTTTAGATTCAGTTTCGATCCACCGAGCGACCCCGCTTCGGTGAGCGCTTTCGCTAGGGCATATCCTGACCTTCCGGGGTACCATATGTGGTCCTCTTGGGACCGACTGACGACCGTCTCAACCTCCGGACCCGCGGGTTCCGAGGAAGAGGACGACCCTGACGTCAGTTGGGATTTCTCCGGACTCCGTGATCCCAGTGCCATGCGCGACTTCATGTCTGCATGTGACCACTGCCTCTCTGGCTACTCTGATGATGGTCACAGCCTTGACGACGAGGGTTGCGACCCAACTCGCGAGTGCTACCACATCGATCAGGAGGATCACGACGGAGAAACCACCTTGGCATGCCAGGAAGTGACAGTGCCCTTGCACCTGCGTCTTGCGCTGAGATCCCGTGGGAGCTAGCCGTGGTCCAAGTCTCTGCGGGGGGTCAGGACACACAGCTTGAGCAACTCCGCGAGATGCAGGCCAAGCTTGACGAAGAAGCGGGGCGACTTGTGCAGCTCCGACAAAACATCGAGCAGGAATGGGCAGGCCAGGCACTCGTCGGAGGAGCACGCCATTGGGCCCAGGACGTCCAGCGCCGCATTGTTGACGATGCCAGGGCGATGCCGCCCCCGGCCTTCAATGGGGCCGGCCAGAGCCTAGCCGCAGCAGCAATGTTGCTTCGGACGATGCCGGAGCCATCCACCACCGAAGGGCGACGTATCTAGGGCGAGCTCAAGGGCCTCCTAGAGGACGCCGCTGTCCGACAAGCTGAGAGCTCTACCTCTCGGAGGCGAGGAGACCCCTCGGAGCATCATGCAGCGCCCTCCCGACGCATGCAGGAGGCCTCGGTCCACACTGAGCGCACATAGGACGGGACACCTGCAACCCCAGAACGCCTCGGCGCCGAGCAACACCGCCGCCACCGTTGAGTCTGCCTCGAGGAGAAGGTGCGCCGAGGCTACCATCCTAGGCGCGGGGGACGCTACTGTTGGTGACTTGTTCTCAAAGGCTATGAGTTAAGAACAAGGCAACATAGAAATGTTAAGTGTTAAGGTCCTTCGTCCTTCGGAACATTATGTCCCTTCGGGAGATAATGCTTTCCGGACGAAGGTCATAAGAGACATACCTTCGTAAACACAATAAGTAATGACGAAGGATTCATATAAGGCATAAAATATAACGTAAACACCATCATAGAATCATTTCTATTTTATTAACATGGAAAAATAGAAATGATTTCAAATTACAAATGTACCTTCGGTCCTGAGAGAAGGTAAAAAGTACAAGCGTGACGCAAAAGCAGATGCCAAGTCAGCGTGAACAGTACGGGAGTACTGTTCATCTATTTATAGACGCGGGACACAGCCCATGTAAAATTACATCCATGTCCATTACATTTGTTAACGGCTTATGAAAATCTGTCGAGGCCCACGTAGTCTTTTCATCTTTAAGTCGGTTCCCCTTTCCGCTATCGCGACGAAGCTTCCCTGCACACAGCTTCGGTTGTGCACCGTCCTTTGTAGAACTTGGTAATCAGCTCGCCCTTCGTCTGGCTCAGGCTTCGTCCTGACCGTGCTTTATGTTCATAATTCTGAGTCCGAAGATACCTGTTCACATAATCCACTTGGAAAACATTGTCAAATCATGTTTTTGAGGACCTTCGGAGGATGAAGGCCCCCAACAGTAGCCCCTCGCAATATTAATTTGTTAATAATAAATTCAGATTGCGATATGGACGAAGGCCTTGAGCCGAAGGTCCGAAAAAACACCTTCCCTTTGCTAGAATAGCAACATTCACTGACAAGCGGGGTCTTTCAATTTTCAGCGCCCTGGGCGTATAAATAAGATCACACCGCCAACTCATTTGGTACGCACACCTGCCATCTGCTTCGGTCCACTAAATTTTTAGCTCTTGTGCATTAAGATTGGTGACCTTTTTGATTTCGAAGCTTCGGCCCTGAAAGCAGTTTTTTAGCGTTTCCGAAGATGTCTGAAGGTAAGAAGATCCCTGCTGAGACGAAGCTGAGTCTCGAAGAAGAGAAGAATTTGGGGTTCCTGATAGCGATGGCGGAGACCAATACAGAGAAAATCACCAAGGAGATTCTTGAAGGTTTGTCCGAAGATACTGGTGACAGCGACAGCTATGATGTAGAAAGTGGTGGGGAAGAGGCCGAAGATTGACCATGGCGGCCAAGTCACACGGTTTTCGGTAAGACCACTATCAAGCAGAGTCATATTGATAATATGAGGGGGAGGTATTTTCGAGATATATCTATTGTGAGGGCTGATGCTGGAGAAAAGACTTCTCCCACCCCAGAAGAAGATGAAGTCGTAGTCTTCCGAAGCTTTCTCAAGGCTGGGCTTCGGTTCCCCCTAAGCAACTTTGTTGTTGAAGTCCTGAAGACATTTCAAGTCTACCTTCATCAAATTACCCCCGAAGCCATCATAAGAATGGGGGTGTTTGTCTGGGCTGTGAGAAGCCAAGGTTTGGAACCAAACGCTAAAAGTTTCTGCAATATTCATGAGTTATTATACGAGACGAAGCCCTGGGGAAAAGAACAATACCACAACAATTTTGGGTGTTATAGCTTCGGTGCCCGCTCCGGGTCAAGCTGCCCTGTGCCGACCTTTCGGAAGAGGTGGCCCGGAGCCTGGATGACAGAGTGGTTCTATGTGAAGAATGACTTAACAGCGCAAGAAAATGTTAAAAGTATCATTATGCGCCCCATCTGGCAACGCTTCGGACTTCGAAGGCCGAAGGTTGAAATGGACGAAGCAGCCGAGGAATGCCAAAGAGCCTTCGGCGTAATCTGCTCTTTCATTAGGACAAGGGACTTGGTCCAAGAGCACATTGGCTTCAGGGTATGGCCACTTACAGAAAAGTGGGAAATGCCGAAGGAGACCATTAAAGAATCCGACGAAGGCGGATTGGTCAGACTGAAATACACATTCAAATATGCAGATAAATTTGTTGAACCTGATGATGACTGGTTGAAAAGCATTGAAACATTAAGTGACGAACTGCTTGGGGCATACTCGAAGGCTGAAAATACTGCGCTATCAGCAGCCTTCGGAGGCCGAAAGAAGAAAAGGCTCAACCGTGTGTTTGACGCAGTCGGGTTTATCTACCCCGACTATCATTATCCGGTATTGGGTCGCAAAAGGAAAACTGCTTCTCCTGCGACAGAAGCTACCACAAGTGCCACTAGTGAGCCAGCGCCTCAAAGGAAAAAGATGAAGGTGCTCACCCATCGGACACGCTTTATTGAGCCGGCCACAGTGCCAGAATTTATTGGTGAAATTTCTTTGGCCTCTGAAGCTACAGAACCAGCTCCAGTGCCGAAGACAGTAGAGAAAACTGAAGCGCCTTCAGCAGTAGAAAAGCCGAAGACTGAAGGGCCAAAAACATCAGAAATTTTAAGTCCTTCAGCAAATGTCGACACAACAAAAAATCAAAAGGGCCCATCGGTGACCCCAAGAAGAAAAAGAATGGTGAACGTGCTGGATGTCTTGGAGACAATTAAGTCTTCAAGCACAACCGCAAAGGAGCCTGTTGAACTCGCTGAAGCATCTACAGAATCTTCGAAACAACAAACTGAAGCTGAAGCCGAAGCTGGGCCTTCAGAGCCCGCCAAGGAACAATCCAAGAAAATATCAGAACCAGCTTTAATTGAAGAAATTGACACTGTCGCCCCTGAAGCTCCCTCCAGCATACGCGACTACATCGTGCGACATGCTTCGGGGAAGAAACTGTCTGAAGAAGAAATCTATGAAGCGAATCACTATGCTAGGGAGTTGAAGTATCCGAAGGGGGCAGTAGTATTCAATGGGACAAACGAAGATGATTTCCTGTACTGTCTCCCGGACAATAAAGAACTATCCGTGTGCCGGGAAATGGCTAGAAGCATGGGGTTCCCGAAACTCGAAGCTGGATTATGCGCCATGACGAAAGAGGATCTTGCAGACAGTCTTGCATATAATAGCCTAAAGGTATGGAAATTAAGCGGTTGAAAAAAAACTTTTTAATGCGTAATTCATTCCTTTATTCTTATATGGATTCTTTTTCATATAGGGCTTGATTCTGAGCAACGCATTAAGAGCCCAAAAAAACGCCGAAGATGAAAGCTATGACATTGCGTTTAACAATTTACGCTCCGAAGTTATCAAACTGAGAAACGAAGCTCTAGAAAAGGATAAAATTCTGCTTACACTGGTAGATAAAGTGAAGAAGGACGAAGCTGCTTCAAAAGCCCAGGCCGAAGCCCAAAAGCGTGAAATTAAAGATCTTCAGAAACAGCTAACTAGAGCCAAAGAGGAACGTGTGCTTGAGGAAACGAAACGAGAACTTAGTGATTATATGGTCAATAAATTGGAGTTAAGTGTTAAAGAGCTTCGTGCATCTCAGAGGAAATGTTATGTTAAATCTGTAGAATGCGTGAATAAAATTAAAACCAGCTTCGCCAGCGTGGGCGCCTTTTCCAGCGAAGAGAATTTCTCTCGAGGCAATCCCGAAGGTCCACTGGAATGGATTAGTCACGAAGCAGAGGCCTTCGAGGAGATCCTGAGCAGTCGTGGCGACATCTGCGCTTTTTCGGGCGCCAGAGGAATTGCTTCTGTCTTAGAGAAGAAAGGTTGCGGACATGTAAAATTTTTAGCTCAGTCCGAAGCTGCCTTATCTCCCGAAGACATCAAGGACCCCTCGGCCGAAGCAAGCGTGGTTGGTGGCAAATTTTTTACTGATATCTGGAACGACGGCGGCCGAGGAATGGCGCAAGAAATCATCCAAAGGAGCGAAAAAGGCATCCATGATGCTAGGAAAGTGGCAGAAGCTGCCGAAAGAAGTACAGAGCCCGAAAGGCAATTAGGTATTAATTAGTCGTTCTTATTGTGTTGTAATTTTTATTTCAAACTTTGCTCACGGTTTGTAATAGTAATGAAGAAATGTTCTCTTCCCTCAGAAGCTGCTGGATCGACTGCCGACCCCCACACAAAAGGGGATGATGAAATTAAACAAATGGCCGAAGCTATCATGGACAAAGTTGTTGATCAACTTTTAAATGAAGCCGCCGAAGCAGTATTAAGAGAAGACTAGATGCTATTTAGAAAAAACATTTAAAATGTGATCTATGTAACATTTTGTACATTTGAATGTAATATTCAAGTTTCTTTTCATTATTCAATTCTTTACGATGCATGAAACTCTACATACATACCATTTTTGAGCCTTCGGCGAAAAAACACCTTCCCTTCTTTTCATGCTTCGTGAAGAAGACATTCTCCGTTAAAATTATTCTGATGAAGCACGTTCATACTTCATGAAAACATTCTCCGAAGCTATATTCCGAAGATTATCATTATATTCCCTCGTGACTTTACACAATTTTCACTTTCTCAAAGCATCCTTTCAAAGGTTGATACTGTGTCCCCTTCTTTTGCCAAATGCAATATGATGTATGATGCTTATGTTATGCAAAATGATGTGATGATGTTATGTTATGCAAATGACACTTGTTCCGAAGATACACACAAAATATATTCGTAAGCTCTGCATTCCCTTAGGAACGTCTTTGGAGCTTCTTCGCCTTTCACTTAGACGGTATAAGCTCTGCATTCCCTTAGGAACGTCTTTGGAGCTTCTTCGCCTTTTACTTAGGCGGTATCAGCGTTGACTTTTCGCTGTATGCTCTGCATTCCCTTAGGAACGTCTTTGGAGCAAAAAACTTACACTGCGCTCCCTTTGGAACGGCTTTTTGTAACTTCGGCGACTTACTCTGCGCTCCTTAGAACGACTTTTTGTTGCTTCGAAGGGTTTTTAATAATCCGAAGATCCTCCTTGTTACCGCAAATTTTTAAGCTTCAGCAACTTAAACCTGTAGAGAAGATAGGTTTTTCTGATAACTAACCACGAAACTATTATATGAAATCTGAAGTGTTCTTTATTACACAGAAAACAGAACTTGAACGGAAAAGACTGCTATCAAAGTAGGATATTTGTCAATAAATGTGCTTCGACTCTAGCACAGTACTATTGACTGTACGGGCTTCAGATTGCTCTCTGATATCCCTTTGGTGCGGAACATATTGGCTCCCTTCTGGCTGCTGGCCTTGTTGCAGCGGAGGTGGAGGCGGGGGCTGTTGCCATGAAGCTTGAGGTTGACTTGCCGAAGCTACGGAAACTGCAGGGTGGTTGCCCACGTACTCCGGGATGTAAGGCTGATGGTACGAAGCAGTATGCATGACCTGCTTTGGCTGTCCCTGTTGCGCTGCAGCTTCTGCTAGCTCCTTTTGTTTCTGGATGGTAACATGGCACATCCTGGTGGTATGGCCCTTGTTCTCACCGCAGAATAAGCAAAATGTCCTCCTTGGTTGATCTCCAAATCTCCCGCCGAAACCCCTAGCGCCTCTGCCTCTTGGAGCTGGTGGCCGAAAGAAAGTTTGTTGCTGCCCCGAAGCCTGTGAGGAGCACTGCGGCCTGTTCTGCTGACCCCCCTTGTCATCATTTTGAGTGGAGTTGTGAATGGACCTGACATGCCTCGGATAGAATCTTCCCCCGAAGCCCCTGGTCATCTCAGAAAATCTGAAGGCCTCCTCCCTTCTTTGGCGAAAGTCATTATCAGCACGAATGTACTCGTCCATCTTTTGGAGCAGCTTCTCCAAAGTCTGAGGAGGCTTCCTAGCAAAGTATTGGGCTGCAGGTCCAGGACGAAGCCCCTTGATCATGGCTTCGATAACAATTTCATTGGGCACCGTTGGTGCCTGTGCCCTCAAACGCAAGAACCTTCGGACATACGCCTGAAGGTATTCTTCATGATCCTGAGTGCACTGAAACAAGGCTTGAGCAGTAACCGGCTTCGTCTGAAATCCTTGAAAGCTGGTTAACAACATATCCTTCAGCTTCTGCCATGAGGTGATCGTTCCTGGTCGAAGGGAGGAATACCAGGTCTGAGCAACATTCCTGACGGCCATAACGAAAGACTTCGCCATGACTGCAGCATTGCCCCCATACGAAGACACTGTTGCTTCGTAGCTCATTAAGAACTGCTTCGGGTCTGAGTGGCCGTCGAACATGGGGAGCTGGGGTGGCTTATAGGATGGAGGCCAAGGTGTAGCCTGCAGCTCAGCGGACAAAGGAGAAGCATCATCGAAAACAAAATTTCCCTGATGGAAATTGTCATACCAGTCATCTTCGTTGACGAAGCCCTCCTGATGAAGGTCTTTCTGCTGAGGCCTTCTGTTTTGCTCATCGTGAGTGAGATGGCGAACCTCCTCAGAGGCTTCGTCTATCTGCCGTTGCAACTCAGCTAGCCGGGCCATCTTCTCCTTCTTCCTCTGCACCTGTTGATGTAGCATCTCCATGTCCCTGATTTCTTGGTCTAGCTCTTCCTCCTGAAGCGTTGGGCTGACGGCCTTTCTCTTCTGGCTTCGGGCCTCCCGAAGAGAGACGGTCTCCTGGTTGTGGTCCAGCGGTTGCAGTGCCGCAGCCCCAGCCACTGAAGCTTTCTTCGGTGCCATAGCGAAGGTCTACAGCTTCCGAAGGTGTTCAAAAAAAACTCGAAGTGGAAGTGAGTTCACCGGAGGTGGGCGCCAATGTTGGTGACTTGTTCTCAAAGGCTATGAGTTAAGAACAAGGCAACATAGAAATGTTAAGTGTTAAGGTCCTTCGTCCTTCGGAACATTATGTCCCTTCGGGAGATAATGCTTTCCGGACGAAGGTCATAAGAGACATACCTTCGTAAACACAATAAGTAATGACGAAGGATTCATATAAGGCATAAAATATAACGTAAACACCATCATAGAATCATTTCTATTTTATTAACATGGAAAAATAGAAATGATTTCAAATTACAAATGTACCTTCGGTCCTGAGAGAAGGTAAAAAGTACAAGCGTGACGCAAAAGCAGATGCCAAGTCAGCGTGAACAGTACGGGAGTACTGTTCATCTATTTATAGACGCGGGACACAGCCCATGTAAAATTACATCCATGTCCATTACATTTGTTAACGGCTTATGAAAATCTGTCGAGGCCCACGTAGTCTTTTCATCTTTAAGTCGGTTCCCCTTTCCGCTATCGCGACGAAGCTTCCCTGCACACAGCTTCGGTTGTGCACCGTCCTTTGTAGAACTTGGTAATCAGCTCGCCCTTCGTCTGGCTCAGGCTTCGTCCTGACCGTGCTTTATGTTCATAATTCTGAGTCCGAAGATACCTGTTCACATAATCCACTTGGAAAACATTGTCAAATCATGTTTTTGAGGACCTTCGGAGGACGAAGGCCCCCAACAGCTACGATAGTGAGGAGGATCGAAGCCCCTCACATGAGCCACCGGGTCCGCGAGTCTTCAACCGGGCCATACGACGAGCGCCGTTCTCGGCCCGGTTCCGAGCCCCGACTACCATCACCAAGTACTCAGGGGAGACAAGGCCAAAGCTGTGGCTTATGGACTACCGGCTGGCATGCCAGTTGGGAGGGGCGGACGACGACAACCTCATCATCCGCAACCTCCCCCTTTTCCTCTCTGACTCTGCTCGAGCCTGGTTGGAGCATCTGCCTCCTGTGCAGATCTCTAACTGGGACGACCTGGTCAAGGCTTTCGCTAGAAATTTCTAGGGTACGACGTGCGCCCTAGTAACTCATGGGATCTCCGAAGCTGCCGCCAGCAGCCAAGGGAATCCCTGCGAGAGTACATCCGGAGGTTTTCGAAGCAGCGCACCGAGCTGCCCAACATCACCGACTCGGACGTCATCGGGGCATTCCTCGCTGGCACCACATGCCGAGACCTGGTGAGCAAGCTAGGGCGCAAGACTCCTACCAAGGCGAGCGAATTGATGGACATTGCCACCAAGTTCACCTCTGGTCAGGAGGCGGTCAAAGCCATCTTCCGGAAAGACAAGCAGCCTCAGGGAGGGCAGAAGGAAGACGCCCCCGAGGCGTCCGCCCAGCGTGGCGCGAAGAAGAAGGCCAAGAAGAAGGCACAAGCAAAGCGCAACACCGTCGACATGGATCTCATCGCCGCTGCCGAGCACAGGAACCCTCGGAAGCCTCCTGGAGGGGCCGACGCGTTCGACAAGATGCTTAAGGATTCATGCCCCTATCACCGGGGTCCCGTCAAGCACACCCTTGAGGAGTGCGACATGCTCCGGCGCTACTTCAACAAGGCTGGACCCTCGGTAGAAGGTGGCAAAGACCAAGGCAATAACAAGGGGGGCAACAGGGAAGAGGAGTTCCTAGAGGTCCACAACTGCATCATGATCTACGGCGGGCAGGTGGCAAACGCCTCGGCTCGGCACCGCAAACAGGAGCGCCGGGAGGTCTGCTCGGTAAAGGTGGCAGCGCCAGTCTACCTAGACTGGTCCGACAAGCCTATCACCTTCGACCAAGGCGACCACCCCGACTACGTGCCGAGCCTAGGAAGGTACCCGCTCATCGTCGACCCGATCATCAGCAACGTTAGGCTCTCCAAGGTCCTCATGGACGAAGGCAGCAGCCTCAACATCATCTACGCCGAGACCCTGGAGCTCTTGGGGGTTGATCGGTCCGAGATCCGGGCTGGTGCAGCACCCTTCCACGGGATTGCACCCAGAAAGCGTATCCTGCCCCTCGGGCAGGTTGACTTGCCCGTCTGCTTCGGAACTCCCTCCATCTTCTAAAAGGAAACACTCACCTTTGAGGTAGTTGGGTTTCGAGGGACCTATCACACAGTGCTGGGGAGACCGTGCTACGCCAAGTTCATGGCCATCCCCAACTACACTTACCTCAAGCTCAAGATGCCTGGCCCCAAGGGAGTCATCACCGTCGGACCCACATATCGCCACGCTTACGAGTGCGACGTGGAATGCGTGGAGTATGCCGAGGCCCTCACCGAGCCGAAGCCCTCATCGCCGACATGGATTGCCTCTCTAAGGAGGCGCCCGACGCGAAGCGGTACGCCGGCAACTTCGAGCCGGCCAAGGCGGTCAAGTCCGTCTCTCTCGACCCCAGCAACGACGCTGGCAAGAAAGTCAGGATCGGCGTCGAGCTCGACCCCAAATAGGAAGCAGTGCTCGTCGACTTTCTCCGCGCGAACGCCGAAGTTTTTGCGTGGAGTCCGTCGGACATGTCGGGCATACCGAGGGATGTCACCGAGCACTCACTGGACATCCGAGCTGGAGCCCGACCCGTGAAGCAGTCCCTGCGCCGTTTTGATGAAGAGAAGCGCAGAGCCATAGGCGAGGAGGTCCACAAGCTGATGGCTACAGGGTTCATCAAAGAGGTATTCCATCCCAAATGGTTAGCTAACCCTGTGCTTGTAAAGAAAAAAGGTGGGAAATGGAGGATGTGCGTAGACTACACTGGTCTAAACAAAGCATGTACGAAGGTTCCCTACCCTCTGCCTTGCATCGATCAAATTGTGGACTCCACTACTGGGTGCAAAACCCTGTCTTTCCTCGATGCCTACTCAGGCTATCACCAAATCAAGATGAAAGAGTCCGACCAGCTCGCGACTTCTTTTATCACACCTTTTGGCATGTATTGTTATACTACAATGCCATTTGGCTTGAGGAATGCAGGTGACACCTACCATAGGTGCATGAACCATGTGTTCGGAGAACACATCGGCAGAACGGTCGAGGCTTACGTCGATGACATCATCGTCAAAACAAGGAAAGCCTCCGACCTCCTCTCTGACCTTGAGGCAACATTCAGCTGCCTGAAAGCGAAGAGCGTAAAACTCAATCCTGAGATGTGTGTCTTCGGAGTCCCCCGAGGCATGCTCTTAGGGTTCATCGTCTCCGAACGAGGAATCGAAGCCAACCCGGAGAAAATCGCGGCCATCACCAACATGGGGCCCATCAAAGATTTGAAAGGAGTACAAAGGGTCATGGGATGCCTTGCGGCTCTAAGCCGCTTCATCTCGCGCCTCGGCAAGAAGGGATTGCCCTTGTACCACCTCTTAAGGAAGGCCGAGCGCTTCACTTGGACCCCCGAGGCCTAGGAAGCCCTCGGAAACTTAAAGGCACTCCTTACAAATGCGCCCATCTTGGTGCCCCCTGCTGCGGGAGAAGCCCTCTTGATCTACATAGCCGCAACCACTCAGGTGGTCAGCGCCACGATCATAGTCGAGAGACGGGAAGAAGGGCATGCACTGCTCGTCCAAAGGCCAGTCTACTTCATCAGTAAAGTGCTATCCGAGACCAAAGTCCGCTACCCGCAAATCTAGAAGCTGCTCTACGCAGTGATTCTGACATGGCGAAAGCTGCGACACTACTTCGAGTCTCATCCGGTTACTGTGGTGTCATCTTTCCTCCTGGGAGAAAGCATCCAGAGCCGAGAGGCCTCGGGGAGGATAGCAAAATGGGCAGTGGAACATATGGGCGAAACACTTTCATTTGCCCCTTGGAAGGCCATAAAATCCTAAGTCTAGGCCGACTTCCTGGCTGAATGGACTGACATCCAGTTGCCGATGGCCCCGATACAACCCGAACTTCGGACCATGTACTTCGATGGGTCGCTGATAAAAACAGGAGCAGGTGCTGGCTTGCTCTTCATCTCACCCCTCGAGAAACATGTGCGCTACATACCGCGCCTCCACTTTCCGGCGTCAAACAACGTGGCTGAGTACGAGGCCTTGGTTAATGGCCTGCACATCGCCGTTGAGCTAGGGGTTCGGCGCCTCGACGCTCGTGGTGACTCGCAGCTCGTCATTGACCAGGTCATGAAGAACTCCCACTACTGCGACCAAAAAATGGAGGCCTACTGCGACGAAGTTCGGCGTTTGGAAGACAAGTTCTACGGGCTGGAACTCAGCCATGTTGCTCGACGGTACAACGAAACCGCAGATGAGCTGGCAAAAATAGCCTCGGGGCGAATGACAGTTTCCCCAGACGTCTTCTCCAAGGATATATATCAACCATCTGTCAAACTCGACGACGCGCCCGAGCCCGAGCAGGCCTCGGCCCAGCCCGAGGTACCCTCGGCCACCAAGGGTGAGGCCCTGCGCGTTGAGGGGGAGCGAAATGGGGTCACACCGGTCCCGAACTCGCAGACCCCGTACCTGGAATATCTCCTCCGAGGAGAGCTGCCCCTCGACAAAGCCGAAGCTCGGCGACTGGCTCGGCGCGCCAAGTCGTTCGTTTTACTAGGTGATGAAAAGGAGCTGTACCACCACAGCCCCTCGGGCATCCTCCAACGATGCATATCCATTGCCCAAGGACAAGAGCTGTTACAAGAAATACACTCGGGGGCTTGTGGTCACCATGCAGCACCTCGAGCCCTCGTGGGAAACGCTTTCCGACAAGGGTTCTACTGGCCAACCGCGGTGGCCGACGCCACTAGGATTGTACGCTCCTGCCGAGGGTGTAAATTCTACGCAAGACAGACGCACCTGCCTACTCAAGCCCTACAGACAATACCCATCACTTGGCCGTTTGCCGTGTGGGGTCTGGACCTCGTTGACCCCTTGCAAAAGGCACGCGGGGGCTTCACGCACCTGCTGGTCGCCATCGACAAATTCTCCAAGTGGATCGAGGTCCGACCCTTAACCAGCATCAGGTCTGAGCAGGCGGTGGCGTTCTTCACAAATATCATCCATCGCTTTGGGGTCCCAAACTCAATCATCACCGACAATGGCACGCAGTTCACTGGGAAAAGGTTCCTGGACTTCTGCGAGGACCACCACATCCGTGTGGACTGGGCCGTCGTAGCTCACCCAATGACAAATGGGCAGGTGGAGCGCGCCAACGGTATGATTTTGCAGGGACTAAAGCCGAGGATCAACAACAACCTCAATAAATTCGGCAAGCGGTGGATAAAAGAGCTACCCTCGACGGTTTGGAGTCTGAGGACGACGCTGAGCCGGGCCACGGGTTTCTCGCCGTTTTTCCTGGTCTATGGGGCCGAGGCCATCTTACCCACGGACTTGGAATACGGTTCCTCGAGGACAAAGGCTTACGACGACCAAAGCAACCAGACCAGCCGAGAGGATTCGTTGGACCCGCTGGAAGAGGCTCAGGACATGGCCTTACTACACTCGGCGCGGTACCAGCAGTCTCTGCGACGCTACCACGCCCGAAGGGTTCGGCCCCGAGACTTCCAAGTGGGAGACTTGGTACTTCGGCTACGGCAAGACGCCCGAGGGTGCCACAAACTTACCCCTCCCTGGAAAGGGCCCTTCATCATTGCCAAGATTTTGAAGCCTGGGACATACAAGCTGGCCAACGATCAAGGCGAGGTCTACAGCAACGCTTGGAACATCAAACAGCTACGTCGCTTTTACCCTTAAAATGTTTCAAGTCGTTCATGTATCTCGCTTTCTTTACATGCGTAATTAAAGTCTAACCATCAAGGAAGGATCAGCCTTGCCCCGGTAAAGCCCGATCCTCCCTCAGGGGCTAGAAGGGGGGAACCCCCTCTGCGTCAAAATTTTTCTCGAAAAAGTCTTTCGCCAGAATGTCTTTCGTGCATTTCGACAGTATCGATAACAGAATCCTAAAGACGAGCAAGAGAGACCATAAGCGGCAAGGCCGACCGAGCCGAGGGACTCCTACGCCTCCGGATATGGATACCTCACTCATCACCTTCCGCGAAAAGGTAGCTCACGCTCGGATAAGCGATTTTGCTACCGAACAAGTCCTAACGCTCGAAAACTTTTCTGCCAGAACGACTTTTCGTGCCTTTTCGACCGCGTCGCTAACAGAATCCTAAAAAAGATGGGAGAACACGTAAGCGGCAAGGCCGACCGAGCCGAGGAACTCCTACGCCTCCGGGATACGGATACCTCACTCATCACCTTCCGTGAAAAGTAACTCACACTCGGATAAGCGATTCTGCTACCGAACAAGTCCTAACGCACGAAACAAGAGGAAAGAAAATGTAGCTTTATAATCCGACAATACTGTCTAAGCCTCAGCGGCCACAAAAGACATACGCATACTTCGAGCAAACTGTTCCTGCAGGCTCAGACATCGGCAGGGGGAGGAGCAGCACGCTCGGCGTCATTCCCACCCTCGGTAGGATCTGGCACGGCCTCAGATGGCGACATGGGCGGAAGGATCTCCACCTCAAAGGAGGAAGCCAGCGCCGCACTTGGGCCCTCGACGGCCGCGTCAAGCCTCTGGACCTCGGCTAAGGCAGCCTCCTCTTCATTGGGTAGGAAGTACCCCTCGCTGACCTGCTCCAGATCCATGTCGTAGTGGGAAGCGAGCACGGCGAAGGCCCACCTAACGCCGTGGTGCAGCGCCCCACGGAGTCTGTTGCGCACATGGCCGCCCAAGGCCTGCAGGTGACTCTGAGGGGAGCTACCCGAGAGGACGTCGTCGAGGCCATAGGCCTGGCAGAAAGCCGAGATGCCCTCGGACATGGCCACACGGTCGACCTCCTTCTGCTCAGCCGCCTCGGCAAGCGCCTTGCAGTTCTTGACGGACTCATCAAGAGCTGTCTCGAACTCTGCAGACAGCAGGACATCATTCTTCAGATGCAAGGAGAAGAATGGAGACAAAAAATGAAGTCACGAAGCAGGCAAAACATACCTTCGGCCCGAGCGGACGCCTCGGCTAGCTGCTCCGTAGCCTCAGCTAGCTGACCCCCAAGGGCCTTAGCCTAGCTCACGGCCTCGGCAGCTTGGCTTCGAGACTGGTCCCACTCGCTGATAGCCAGGCCGAGCTCCAGCTACCACAGCTGCATCTCCTTGGCCTGGGAAGCCACCTGCTCCCGGGCCGACAAAACCTCCGCTCGTGCCGACGCCGCCTCTGTCCGCGCCGCTGCTGCCTCCACCTTTAGCCCGTCGCAGAGCAGCTGAAGGTCAGCCACCTCGGCGCTCCGTTGGGCAAGGCGCTCATTGGACTCGGCAAGCGCGGCCCACTGGGATCCCAGCAACCTCCAAACGTCGCTTTCTCAGCGAATGAACAGCGACTTGGCGGTGCTCGCGTCCGCGAGCTCCTGAGGAAGGAAAATGAGATGTCGCAAAGAATGCCCTGGTCACGCAAGGTGTACGTCTAAGTCCTTACCTGGAAAACCCTGGGAACGTCCCTGGAAAGGGTTTCCATGGTCGACCGAAGAGACCTCATCACCGCCTCGGTATACTCACGGAAACTATCTCGAGCCTTCTCCTCCAACTCATCGTTAAGGAGGAGGAGGGGCTCCGAGGTACCGTGGCCCCAGAACCGGAGCGGCTGCTCGCACCATTCATTGCGATTGAGCTGCGCAGGGATAAGGCCGCTGCTCCCCATGACAGGCCACAGTTCTACACGCCCGTCCACCAAGGCATTGGGCCCCCCTGTGGCCGACGCGTCAGGTACCACCGTCGTCAACGCACTGGGCCTCTCCTCGGCTAAGGTGGCGGGCCTCCGACCACCAGCCTCAACCACGATGGCCGCACTCTCCTCGTGGTCGAGAACGGGGAGCTTAGGAATGACCACGGGCGGTGGCACCTCAACCATCCCGACGTCGGCTGCGATGGGCGGTTCCGCGGGCGAATCAGCGACGGCCCCGGCGGGAGTCGATGCCGGCACCAACGACGAGTCAGGAGGACTCGGGGCCGCGGCCTCGTCAGCAGGCCGCTCCAATGGGGGGTCATCCTGAGAGGCTTGCCCCATGGCAACTCGCACCGCCTGGGCCCCCCGTTGGAGGGCGCCTTGCACGGAGGCCAAACAACTGGCATGGCGTGCCACAGCACCGGCCGCTGAAGCCGGCTTCGTCTTAAGAGCCTTTGTGGGGGCCAGACCAGTCGAGCCCTGCCTCCGCTTGGTGAAAGAAAGAGAGAGCAAGTTCAAGGCACATAGCAAAAGACCGAAACAGAGGTATCCTCAGATACTTACCCGCTCCGGAGCAAGATCAATCATGCCTGTGGGGAGGCCCCTCGGGCCCCTATCCCCGCAGGCGCTGCCAGGGGCTGCCCCACCACCGGCTTCGGCGTCATTTCCACCTTGGACCCTAAACCCTAAACCCTAAACCGTTGACCACGTCGACAAACCAGCTTGAAAACTTGGAGCCTGACCGTGCACCCGGGATGCGGTCGGGCCGCATGAGGGAACAACAAGGCTGACCGAGGCATCACAAAAAGGATTAAGACCTCAGAGGAGTCAAACCACTCCTCCGAGGCCTCGGGGGCTACACCCGGCGGGTGCGCTCACACGCACCCACCGGAACAAAGCATAACCGAGAAGGGCCGGTCCCCTTACGAAAAATCCGGCAGAACCTCCAAGCGAGTACCTACACTCCCTTCGAGGCTCGGGGGCTACTTTCGGGGACCGTAATTAGGGGTACCCCCAATGCACCTTAATATGGCTGGAAAACATCTTCAAAACAAACCATAAACGACCGATAAAGCGCGGGCTTCGTCTATCAAGGGACGCGACCTCATCCGAGCCCAGCCTCGGGCAAGGACAGTAGTCCCGGACGAATTCACGCCTCGCCCGAGGGTCCCCTCAGTCAGCAGACGCACCCTCAGCTCGCTCGAAGCACAGCTCGGGCAGACTTTGTCGTGTAGCAACCTCGTCCGAATCACCTTACCAACCGACCGTATCGCATGCGCATTTAATGCGGGGATCGCCTGACACCTTATCCTGACACGCGTGCCTCAGTCGGTAAAGTCGAAGTGACCGCAGTCACTTCGCCCCCTTTACTGACCATTCTGACAGGAAAACAGCACTGTTCACCCCGCTTCGGCAACTGTGCCAGCCACTAGGGAAAGGCTAACAACAGCAAGTCACGACCTCCCTCGAGTTCGGCCTCGGGCGCAACAGGGAGCTCCGCCTCGCCCGACCCCGACCTCGGCCTCAGCTTCGGCCTCGGGAGAAGGACTCCGCCTCGCCCAACCCTAGGCCTTGGCCTTAGCCTCGGCCTCGGGAGAAGGACTCCGCCTCGCCCAACCTCAGCCTCGGCCTCGGAGGAGTCGCCACCTCGCCCAACCTCGGCCTCGTATCAGCTATGCTACTGGGGATCCATCATTACCCTACCCTTAGCTAGCCACCTCAGGCTACGAAGGAACAAGACCGGTGTCCCATCTAAGTTACCCCCGTAACAGGTAATGATGGTTCCCCGCGTGTGCCCATGACGTTGGTTGCTCCCAACCCCCTACGGAAGCAAGGAAACGTCAGCAAGATCCATGCCGCACCATCAGCCATGCTTCTACAGGGCTCAAGGCACTTCTCCGACGGCCATGTTATTACCTCTATAGGGCTCAAGGCACTCCTCTGACGGCCACATCGGTACATCTACAGGGCCCAAGGCGCTCCCCCGACGGCCACGTTATTATCTGTACAGGGCTCAGGGCATTTCCCTGCCAGCCACGTTAGCTCCAAGCTACACCCCCATTGTACAGCTGGGCATCTCCTTGTGTCTATAAAAGGGGTGTCCAGGGCCCCACGGAGGAGGAGGACGGGGGGAAAAAGGGACGAGAGGGGAGACGAACGTGCAACGTACGAACACACGGACGCACGGCGCTGATGAGCGGAGGCAGCCAGAGTAGGAGAGACACGGTACAGGCAGCCTCAGACGGCTCGCCTCGAGGCCGAACCCCCTCCTTCTCCCTCTCTCTCTCGCTCTCGCTCTTGCTCTCCCGCAACGCTTGTAACCCCTACTGCAAGCGCCCCCTGGACAGGGGCACGTGGCACTAAAATTCACTAGTCGGTCCGGCTGAGGGCCCCCCGGGTCCGAAACACCGACACTTCTGTACCTTTATACTATTGTATGCAAGGCTATCAGCAAGATCATCCTTCGACATCGCCGAAAGGCCTTCCTCAAGCTTTGGAAATCCCATACTTTTTGTTATCTCTCAGCAAACGGATATTTCTTTGTTGTCCGGAAGATAGTATAAGAAGTCATCTTCGTTAGTGCCATTGAACACTAAAGCCCCCTTCGGATATTTTAATTTCTGGGTGTAGTGTCTGGCTTCTAAGATTTCTTCTTTGGATAGTTTTTCCCCCGAAGCATGTCGAATAATGTAATCAACATCTTCGGCCGGAGCTTTGGGGGTAGGAGATTTTGCTTTTTCTATCATACCTTGCCCCACCGTCGTGCCAGTATCTGAGGTTTGTTGCTCAGCTTTATCCTCAGGCGCGGCAGCCTTCGTTTCAATGGGCACTAAAGGCCCAGCTTTGGCTTCAGCCTGGACTTTGATAGCTTCAGCAGCTTTCTTAGTAGGAGCAGGGCTTAAGGCCTTTGTGGTCTCCATGACAGCGTCTAGCACGCTGGCCATCCTCCTTCTCTTGGGAGTTGCGGCAGGAGCCTTTTGCACTTTCGGCAATTCTGCATGGCATTATCAATGTTTTTTTCCAATTTTGGCTCTTCAGCCACATCATCTTTGGCTTCGGCTTGTCCGACTGTAGGCACCTTCGGCACTACAATCGATTCTTCAGTGCTCTGCACGATGGGAGCAACTTTTTTTGTTTCGGCAGTTGAAGAGGTCCATTCACCAAATTCAGGCACTACGGCTGGTTCAATATATCGCGGCCGGTGGGTCAGAACCTTCATTTTCTTGCCCTTCGGCACAGCAGTGGTGGCCGAAGCGACAGTTTTTCTCCTCTTTCCTTACCTTCGCAATGGGTAGTGATAATTAGGGTATATGAAGCCAATTGCATCAAATACCCAGTTCAATCTTTTCTTACCCCGACCCCCGAAGGCTGCAGACAAGGCATCATCTTCGGCCTTCGAATATGTCCCAAGCAGCTTGTCGCTGGTAGCTTCAATGCATTTCAACCAAACATTGTTTGGTTCGTCAAACTTCTCCCTGAATTTGAAGGTATATTTCAATCGAACTAGGCCACCTTCACTGGATTCAGTAGTAGTCTCCTTCGGCATTTCCTAGCCATCCACAAGTGGCCACACCCTATAAGCTATGTGCTCTTGGATTATATCTCTTGTACCAATGAAGGCACAAACATTGCTAAAGGCATTTTGGCATGCTTCGATGTCACCTTCAATAGCCACCTTCTGCCTTCGGAGGCCGAAGCGAGACCAGATGGGGCACTGTATGATTTCCTTGATATCCTTCCTTTTAATCAGATCATTTTTAACATAAAATCACTCCTCCATCCAGGCCTCGGGCCATCTTTCCGATATGTTGGCACCGGGTAGCTTGCATTAGAGCGAGCAATGAATCCGTAACAACCGAAGTTGTTGTGGTACTGTTCCTTGCTGGTAGCCTTCGTCT
Source organism: Zea luxurians (assembly GCA_029449295.1). Classification (NCBI taxonomy): domain Eukaryota; kingdom Viridiplantae; phylum Streptophyta; class Magnoliopsida; order Poales; family Poaceae; genus Zea; species Zea luxurians. The sequence goes on along the minus strand of JAOPSE010000001.1, from coordinate 102,633,764 downwards.
CGTATAATAGCTCGTGCATATTGCAGAAGCACTTTGCGCTTGGCTCTAGCCCCTGGCTTCTTACAGCCCAGACAAACATCCCCATCCTAATTATAGCTTCGGGGGTAATTTGATAAAGAAAGATCTGGAATATCTTTAACACTTCAACCACAAATTTGCTCAACGGAAACCGAAGGCCTGCCTTCAAGAAGCTTCGGTAAATAACAACTTTATTTTCCTCAGGAGCAGGGGCAGTGCTGTCTCCTCCAACCCTCACAATAGACATGTCGCGAAAATATCTCCCTCTCATGGCGTCAATATGACTTTGTTTAATGGTCAATTTTCCGAAGATGGTATGGCTTGGCCGCCGGGGCCAATCCTCAGAATCTTCATCTCCACTCTCCACATCATAATTATCACTGTCATCAGAATCTTCAGACAAACCCTCCATTATCTCCTTAGTAATTTTCTCTGTATTCGTTTTTGCCATAGACTCATAAAACCCAGCAATAAAAGGATCCGCAACTTTCTTCTCTTCATACAGCTTCTTCTCCTCAGACATAGAGCAAGCACGTCTTTAAACCGAAGCTCAAAAATCAGGCGAGAGCTGATAAGCAAGAGTTAAAAATTCGAGAAAATAACGCAAACAGCAGAAATGGCGTATCAAATGCCGCCGCTGTGGGTTTCTATTTATATGCCTAGCGCTTTGCAACTTGGCGAGCCCCGTTTGTCATTGACTTTCGCTATTCTAGCGAAGGGAAGGTGTTTTTTTCGAACTTTCGGCTTAAGGCCTTCATTCACGTCGCAGTTTGAATTCGTTATTACAATAAATTAATACTGCGAGGGGCTACTGTTGGGGGCCTTCATCTTCCGAAGGTCCTCAAAAACATGACTAACATGTTTTCCATGTATTATACATTCATAGGGACCTTCGGCCTTGGGATGAAGCTGTACACGATATGAAAAGCGTGGTCTGGGAGAAGGATGAACTAGTTCCGAAGATATGCGTGGAGAAGCTTCGGCTTAGCAGTGGAAAATCAAATTGACTTAAAGAGGAAAAGGCTATCTAGTCCTCGATAGATTGTCCTTAAGTCAATAGTAGATATCAAGGGCATGGATGTAATTTTACATAGGCTGCGTCCTGTGCCTATAAATAGATGAATAGTAGCACCGTACTATTCACGCTGACTTGTATTCACTGGCACGTCACTCTTAAGCTCACACCTTCTGTCAAGCCGAAGGTACAAATGTAATTTATTGTTACTCATGTTTATCCATGATAAGATAATGAGAATATAAATAATCTGTCGATTCAATATGATTGTTCATGTTATTCTCCATGTTTCATATGCTTCTACCTTCATTATCACATATTGAGATGATAAAGGTATGTCCTTCATAACCTTCGTCTGGAGATCATTATATCCTAAGGGAGATAATGTTTTGAAGGACGAAGGTCTTTAATCATTAACATTTTGTGTTGCCTTGTTCTTAACTCATAGCATTTGAGAACAAGTCCCCAAAAAGTATGATTTGTAAAGTGTATGTTTTATTATTTGTTGAATGGTGTATGTTTATTTATTTGGCGTACGTATTCTTTTTGTATGTACGATACGCAAATCGATGCTAGAAGTTGATTGTGAGGTAGACGAACTAAACTCGTTCGAGGACGACCCACACGACACTTTCAAGCAAGGCGAGTGGATTCTCCCTCTGCATATTCTGTTTGTACCCAATTAATGCATATAATAATGTTTACTTTTTGGATATTGCATAATTTGATGGGATTTGCCTAATTAATGATTTCCTAGATTTACTAACTAGGATAACAGTGCAACCATGAGTGCTTGATTACCCTGGGAAAAATACTATGCTTTGCAATTTTTGCTGTCGCTCAACTTGATAAACATGAGGTCACTTTTTCATAGATACTATTGCTCTGGAAATGAAATTTGTATTATGATGTTAACCTGATGGTTAAACAAGATTATTTCATATTAAATGGAACATGGAGTAACCACCTAGGATAACAGTGCAACCATGAGTGCTATTATGGCTCTGGCTTTGTTAATTAGCTTTATATGCTTAGTACCTAGCAACCTTACCTGAAATATGGGCAAGAGGGGAGCGGCAGTGGTGGCAGCTCATGTTAACATGGGGACGTATTCTTGGCTAAGGTACCTCGCACAGAGGGCCTCCACACCGACTTAGAAACCTTAGCAAGTTGCTTTGTATTAAGTGTATTTTGTGAAAACCTCATAGTGGATCCCTAGCCATTCACCTCGGTAGTGTTTAAGGGTTCGTACAACCCAGGCTAGCTAGGATACATGGCTTGTGGGTAAAGTTGTACCACCTCTGCAGAGTGTAAAACTGATATGTCAGTCGTGCTCACGGTTAAGAGCAACATGGACCCTCACATGATAATTGAACATAAAGATGGAGAATAAATCGTGATCCGATGATTGACAAATGGTTTGCTTAAGTGATTTCACTTAAGTGTTTTTGATATAATTTTATGCCTTTGTTTACTTGGGATATTTGGGACACACTTATTAGTAAGATAGGTGTTGCGAATAAAATATTGACCAACTAAAATGCTTACCGCTTAACCTTAGCCTTACCTTGTTAAACTTGCACTAATTTTCCCCCACTTTCTGAGCCCCGACCATAAGTGAGCTCTCCCTTGCTAATATTTTGATTAGAGGGTGATGAAGAAGACCTTGATGGAGATTTCGATGAATACTGAGTCTAACGATGCGTCGGTCATCTTCCTGTGGGAGATTACCCATGTTATTTCCGCTATACTTTGATGATACTGTTTAATATACTTATGTCTGGATGATGTAATAAAGTTACTCTACTCTCTTTATGCCTTTTTGCACTGTCTTTTCATATATTACACTTGTGACGTCAACATATGTGTGGAAAATGGATCTTGGCACACATATGCTATGCATTCGGTTTTGCCCCCAGAACCAGGTGTGACAGAAGTGGTATCAAAGCTATGCTGACCCTAGGTCGTTAGACTAGTTAGAAATAGAAAGCCTAATATGTTCAAAACTTGCTAATTTCGTTCTTATAAAATTATTTTATTAGCCTTACCTATTTAAAAATTCATCTGAGTTGACAATTTCTCTTGTAGATGGTTCGAACCCTTCAAACCACCCGAGACAACACCAACTACGTCCCTCCGCCACGGCAAGTTCCTGTCTACCCAGTGGTAGTCGAGGAAATTCCTTTGGATCTCCCTCGCCTTCGTGTGGACAATGGAGTCATCCTAGAGGACAGCTTGGAGGAATTTCTGCCTACACCCACCCTATTGGTAGAGTCGCTAGCCTTCGCAGCTGGATCGTCAGCTTCAGCACTGTCAGCACCAGCAGTCCAAGCCCCTGCTCCCGGAGGCGACGACCCGAACGACTCTAGGGACGATGATGAAGATGACAACGACGAATAAGATGATGAGGAGAATGTCAACGAAGAAGCCGACCGTGTGCAACAGGACTACTTCTAGGGTTAGGGCCTATCACCGAACATTATACATCAATGTTCGAGACAGGGCACTTCCCTAACCTGCTGCAGGATGTGCTGCATGCGTTGGGAACCTACGTCCGACCCTTGTACGAGACAAGGAGAGTGTGCAAGCCTCCTCAGGCTTGCTACTACATCACTCGCATTCATGTCAGGGTGATGGATGTAGGGGATAGAGGGTTTAGGACTCTATCAGCTCATGAGCCCCTGACACTGCTATCCACCTACGCTGCTTCAGTCAGCGATGCTGCTAGGCGGACTCTGTGGTCTCTCACCCACACATACCGGCAGCAGCTGCATGACACGAAGTACATGCATCTTCCTCTGTGTCTGAGTGGGGGGAGCCAGACCAGCATTGTTCTAGGTGGAGCTGGAGATGATCGCCTCAGCACCCTAGCTGGTGTAGTGGCTGGTCTTAACACAGACTTAGACAGTGCTACCCTGGATCTAGGTTCACTTGGAGCTGGAGGATGCCCACAAAAGGATTGCAGCCTTGGAAGCTCAGCTACAAGGAAGGGATCCCCCTAAAGCCCATGTCCCTGCCATGGCGTTGTCCTATACCCGCAAGAGGATTCACTATGGGGAACCAGGATCCATCACCAGGTGCTATAAATTTTTAAGTTATATTGTAATAAGATAGTTTTCGCGCCAGACGATGAACACTTCCTTTATAATTTATGCTTATAATAATAACAACCATGTGATGATGTTGGTTGTAATGTTTGATTTGGATTTTTGTTTGAGTACAATGGCCTTATGGAATGATGGCCATAATAACAAAAAAACAAACTTAACTTTAATAATAATAATATATTCTCCTCTAGAATCTTTCTTACTCCTCACTTACCTAAGAATTGCACTTTCTAACCAACCAGATGGTGAACGCTCGCTTAGGTCTCAGGAACAACATAAACCAGCGTGGTCAGCAGTTGCCACCACCACCACCGAACCCCAATATGGAGCAATTTATCGTAGCTCAAATGCAGCTTCTGCAAGGACTCACTGCTTCTGTGCAATAGATTCTGCAGAATGTACCCCAAGCTAGAGATAAGCATTAAGATTTTATGAGCCACCACCCGCCTGCTTTCACTCATGCCATAGACCGTTTGGATGCCGATGACTGGCTAAAGGTCATTGGGAAGAAGTTAGACATCACCCAGTGCAATGACCGAGAAAAGGTCTTATATGCTAAGACTCGAAGGCTCCGCGTCCGACTGGTGGGATGCTTTCACAGCGGCCCATGCAAACGCAGATACTATAACATGGTAGGAATTCCAAGAAAATTTTCGGGCACATCATATTCCCTCGGGAATAATGAAACTAAAGAAGGAGTTCTTATCCCTCACTCAATGAGGTATGTTCGTTAGTGAGTATCGGGATCGTTTCACCCAACTTTCTCGATACGCACCGGAAGAAGTGGACACTGATGAGAAGCGCCAAGAGCGTTTACTGGAAGGTTTGATTAGACCGCTAAACTATCAGCTGTAGAGTCACACATTCCCCAACTTCTAGACTCTGTTGAACAAGGCAATTAGCCTTGAGAGCAAAAGAAAAGAATTGACTGATCATAAAAGGAAAATTCAAGTTCAGTCTAGCAGGAATACTCGCTAGAACAACTCGCAGGGTTCTCAGTTTCGCTCTGGAAATCAGGGTGGAAACAACTATCAAATGCAACGCTCTGGACAACAAGGTCAGAAAAGCAATCAAACCCAGAACCAGCAGAGGAACAACTCTTAGACCAACTAAAGGTCTGGTGGTAATTCGTAGACTCGTCAAGGAAGCGCCGTAAACACACAGGCCAAAAACAACAACAACACACCAGTCCAACCCAATGGGTATTTCAAGTGTGGCAAACTTCACCACTGTGCTAACAACTGCCCAAGGCGCAACCAACAGACACCTCAGAAGAACAGCAGTCAGAGATCTGACCAGAACACACCAGCTCGTGGATCTACACAGAACAAAATGCCGCAAAATTGGAATAGAGGAAGGGTTAATCACGTGACAGCGGAATCAGTTCCTAAGGATGCCGACGTGGTGTATGGTATGTTTCTTATTAACTCCATACCTGCTTCTGTTTTATTTGACTCTAGAGCATCTCATTCATTTATAACTGAGTCATTCGTGGAAATACATAAGATACCAAAGTACCCTCTTAAGAAGATGTTTCATATTAGTTCACCGGGAGGTGATATGAAGGCCACACACTCATGCCTCCATGTTAATCTCAAGATTCAAGGAAAATATTTTCTAGTCAACCTAGTGGTCCTAGGATCCAATGGTATTGATGTGATTCTTGGATGTGACTAGTTGAAAAGTTGTGATGGAGTGATACAATGTGCCAAAGGAACAATTATGTTGACAAGTCCACAAGGTGAAAGGATCCAAGTTAGCACAGACATTACAACAGATGCAGAAGCAGAAACAATGATAAATCACCTAGAAGAAAAGCCCCTGGAAAATATCAAGGTAGTGTGAATACCCAGACGTATTTTCGGAGGAATTAACAGGTATGCCACCTGATCGTGATATAGAGTTTTCTATTGAATTATTACCTAGAACTGCACCTATCTCAAAAAGACCTTATAGAATGGATGTCCAAGATTTAGTTGAACTGAAGAAACAAATAGAGGAATTACTAGAAAAAGGTTTCATTCACCCAAGTTCATCCCCTTGGGGAGCCCCCGTTCTATTTGTGAGCAAGAAAGATGGTTCGAGAAGAATGTGTGTTGATTATAGAAGTTTGAATGAAGTAACAATTAAGAATAAATACCCTTTACCTCAGATTGAAGATTTATTCAATCAGATGAAAGGAGCTAAGATATTCTCAAAGATAGATCTAAGGTTAGGATATCACCAGCTAAAGATTCGAGCAAAAGATGTACCCAAGACAGCCTTCACTACGAGATATGGATTATATGAGTTTTTGGTCATGTCGTTTGGACTGACTAGTGCACCAGCATACTTTATGAATCTGATGAATAAAATATTCATGGAATATCTGGATCAATTTGTGGTCGTATTCATTGACTACATTTTGGTATACTCTTTGAATGAAGAAACACATGAAGATCATCTAAGACTAGTCCTACAAAAGCTTCGTGACAACCAATTGTATGCAAAGTTCTCGAAGTGTGATTTTTAGCTGAAGGAAGTTGCTTTCCTAGGACATATTCTTACTGATGGTGGAATTAAAGTAGATCCACGAAAGATAAGTGAAATACTAAATTGGAAGTAACCAAAGGATGCGTCCAAGATCAGAAGTTTTCTTGGATTGACAGGATACTACAGAAGATCTATTGAAGGTTTTTCCAAGTTAGTGAAACCTCTTACCTCACTACTGGAGAAAGGTAAAGAGTTTAAGTTCGATGAAGCATGCTAGAAATGTTTTGAGTAACTCAAGAAAAGGTTAACTACTGCACCAATATTGGTAATGCGAGACATTCACAAAGGATTTGATGTGTATTGCGATGCATCACACCTTGGACTTGGATGTGTGCTAATGCAAGAAGGAAAAGTAATAGCTTATGCCTCAAGGCAGTTGAGGAAGCATGAAAAGAATTATCCTACGCATGACTTGGAACTAGCTGCCATAGTGCATGCTTTGAAGATTTGGAGACACTATATGATTGCAAACAAGTGCAAAATCTTCACGGATCACAAAAGCTTGAAATACATATTCACTCAGAAAGAACTGAACCTAAGACAGAGAAGATGGCTTGAGTTAGTCAAAGACTATGATTTGGAAATACAATATCACCCAGGAAAAGCAAATGTACTGGATGATGCTTTGAGCCGTAAAGGTCAAGTGAACAACATCACTACTCATTTGATGTCACAGGAATTGTGCTGGGAAATGGAACAACTCAACCTTGGTACGCTCAATAATATGGAAGCAACAGTTATGGAAGTTGAATCTACTTTGGAATGAGAGATTCGTAAAGGACAAGAATCTGATGAGAAAATTAAGGAAATTAAAACTTTGATTGGTTTCGGTAAAGCCCCAGATTTCATGGAAGATGAACAAGGCATGGTATGGTTTAAAAAGAGAATATGTGTACCAGAGATCGAACACCTACGCCAACATATTTTAAGAGAAGCTCATGATTCGGCTTATTCTATTCACCCTGGAAGTATCTAAGATGTACCAGGATTTGAAGGAAAAATATTGGTGGTATGGTTTAAAGAGAGATGTTGCCACTCATGTTGCACTATGTGATGTGTGTCAACGAGTTAAAGCCGAACACCAAAGACCAGCAGGATTACTACAACCTCTCAAGGTACCAGAATGGAAATGGGAAAAAATCAGTATGGATTTCATAGTTGGACTACCCCGTACTCGTGACGGCTATGATTCAATATGGGTTATAGTGGACAGGTTGACTAAAGTGGCACACTTTATACCTGTGAAGACAACTTACTTAGGAGCCCAATTAGCAGAGTTATACATGTCAAGGATTGTTTGTTTGCATGGAGTACCAAAGAAGATTGTATCAGATCAAGGAACTCAATTTACCTCGCTCTTTTGGAAAAGACTACATGAGTCCATGGATACCAAGCTAAACTTTAGTTCAGCTTATCATCTGCAAACGAATGGGCAAACGGAAAGAACAAACCAAGTGTTGGAAGATATGTTAAGAACTTGCGCCCTAAAGCATGGCAGAAGCTGGGATAAGAGTTTTCCTTATGCAGAATTTCCGTATAACAATAGTTATCAAGCAAGTCTAAAAATGGCACCATTTGAAGCACTTTACGGACGAAAGTGTAGAACCCCGCTTTATTGGAATCAGAATGGAGAAAGTCAAGTATTTGGTCCAGAAATTCTCCAAGAAGCAGAAAAGCAAGTACATATGCTGACAATAGAAGAAGAGAGTTGATCTTTGAAGTAGGAGACTTCGTATACCTTAAGGTTTCACCAATGAGAGGAATGAAAAGATTTAAGGTTAAGGGAAAATTATCTCCTCGCTACATTGGCCCATTCAAATTTTGGAAAGAAAAGGAGAAGTAGCGTATCAGTTGGAACTACCCGATAGTTTGTCAGATGTGCATGACGTATTTCATGTGTCACAATGTAAGAAATGCTTAAGAGTACCGGAGGAACAATTACCTATGGACGAACTGAATGTTAATGAGGACTTGACTTATTCAGAGTACCCTATCAGAATTCTGGAAACATCTCGTAGGATTACTTGGAGTAAAGTTATTAACATGTGCAAAGTTCAGTGGAGTCATCATTCGGAAGATGAAGCCACTTGGGAAAGAGAAGATGAATTCAGAGCACAATTCCCCCAGTTATTCTCAGAAATTCCTTAATCTCGAGGACGAGATTCTTTTTTAGGGGGTAGGTTTTGTAACACCTCAAATCCATCAATTAAAATAATTCATTACTAGTTGCTAAACTTAGTAGAGTATAAAATTTTAAATTTTAAATCAAGTGCTTGATTTCTTTTATTTATTTTTGAGAGGATGATTTTTGATTGAATTAATGATTGAGGATTGTTTTAGTAGTATTTCATTATTTCAAAACACAATTAACTTACATATATAAAATAAATATTTAGTGTTAGAAACTATTATTGGATTTATTAGAATTTTTTATACTATAAAGTATACTTATATTTAGAAAAAAACCCTGCGGAGCTCGGCCAGGCCGAATTTGGCCCAGACGAGACCTAACCCTAGCTGTTTTTGGCCCACCAGGACCCAGCCGCGCGCCCTCCACTCTCCCCTTCATCCTCTCTCTATGGCGTGTGGGGCCCACCCGCAGGTGCCGTCTCTTCCCCGCGTGGGTGCGCCTGTGCGCTTGCGGACGCGCCGCCGCGCCGCATGGCCTCCCAGCGCTGCCTCGCCTACCCCGCGCACCCTTGGCTCCGGACGGAAGTGGAGCATTCAAGCGGCGGCCATTTTCTTCTCCATCCCCCCTCTTCTCTCTCTCCCCCACTTCTTCTTCCCCATCAATGAGGAAACCTCCGCCGTAATGTCCATCAATGGTGCCATTACCGGCTGTTTCTTCCTCCCCCGGTTCCACTCTTCTCTATCTCTCTCTATATAAAAGCCAAGGCCGCGTCCTTGGAGCCCTACCCAAACCTCTAGCCCCTCGTGCCCTCCTCTCCTGCTGTGAGCCGCCCACAGAGATGTCGTCGTGCCCTTCATCGCTAGAGTTTCCTTCGTCACCGACCACCGGAGCTAGGGCGTTGTACGCCGTTGAGCCGAGTGAAGCCACGACCTCAACGACCACCACTGCCCCTGCTCAGCCATCCCAATTCCACTCGCCGAGCCCCCTGTTCGCCGACCTCCATCTCCCTGTGCTCACGAACTGAACCGAGGTAGAAGATGAACATTTCTCATTTTAGTCCCTGCCCATGTGTAATGGTGCTCAAGTCTTCTATAGTACAAATAACTTCAATTTAGGCCCATATAATCTTATGTGCTACCCCCTAAATGTCTATATTTAATTGGAAGTTAGCCCTACAAAAACAATGTGACGCTGTGTTGGTTTCCTATGTTCACACGAGTAGTATTATTGATAGTAATTGTTTAAATGTGGTTTTGCGAAAGATTAAAATAAAAATGTACATCCCGTATTCCTAAACAAAAGATATGTGATCATTTATCTTTGCACAAAAGTAGTTTAGGTATATATATCCAAGATTTATATGTGTATACGCATGTCTATATTGTTTATGCATACTAAGAAATAATAGAACTCCTAATAGATGTTGAAATGTAATAGTTATGATCATGTATACTATAGTCTAAATCGTAGTTTAATGAACTACATGCTACTTATTTTATGAATAAACGTCATATTGTTTTAATATTGTTTTTGAAATGAATAGTAAAGGAAAATATAACCCACATCCTTTCCGATAGAAATACAATAATTAATGGGTTAATTTTCTAGATTTTATAAAGTTTGAATTAGCGCCATATTTATGTATTTTTAAATGAATCCATATAGTATATGCTTCCATAGTCAATTTGCCATATAGATTCCTCTAGTGGATTCTCGAAACTAAATTATTAGTATTTTAACTCATAGCAAATGAGATGATCATCGAAAGGGATAGACTTATATTATAGTTACAAATCAAGTTTTATTTTTAGATGTCTTCCTTTTATAAGTATGATTTGTAAAGTGTATGTTTCATTGTTTGTTGAATGGTGTATGTTTATTTATTTGGCGTACGTATTCTTTTTTTATGTACGATACACAAATTGATGCTAGAAGTTGAATGTGAGGTAGACGAACCAAACTCGTTCGAGGACGACCCACAGGACACTTTCGAGCAAGGCAAGTGGATTCTCCCTCTGCATATTCTGTTTGTACCCAATTAATGCATATAATAATGTTTACTTTTTGGATATTGCATAATTTGATGGAATTTGCCTAATTAAGGATTTCCTAGATTTACCAACTTTATTCCTTGATTACCCTAGAAAACTACTATGTTTGCAAATTTTGCTATCGCTCAACTTGATAAACATGAGGCCACTTTTTCACCGATACTATTGTTCCAGAAATGAAATTTTTATTATGATGTTAACCCGATGGTTAAACAAGATTATTTCATATTAAATGGAACATGGAGTGACCACCCAGGATAACAGTACGAGTGCTATAATGGCTTTGGCTTTGGTAATTAGCTTTATATGCTTAGTACCTAGCAACCTTACCTGAAATATGGGCAAGAGGGGGAGCGGTAGTGGTGGCAGCTCATGTTAACATGGGGACGTATTCTTGGCTAAGGTACCTCACCCAGAGGGCCTCCACATCGACTTAGAAACCTTAGCAGGTTGCTTTGTATTAAGTGTATTTTGTGAAAACCTCATAGTGGATCCCTATCCATTCACCTCGGTAGTGTTTAAGGGTCCGTACAACCCAGGCTAGATGGGATACACGACTTGTGGGTAAAGTTGTACCACCTCTGTAGAGTGTAAAACTGATTTGTTAGCCGTGCTCACGGTTAAGAGCAACCTGGACCCTCACATGATTATTGAACATAAAGATGGAGAATAAATCGTGATCCGATGATTTACAAATGGTTTGTGTTGGCCACTTTGTTCTCAAAAGCTATAAATTAAGAACAAGGCAACACAAATGTTAATGGTTAAAGACCTTCGTCCTTCGAAACATTATCTCCCTTAGAATATAATGATCTTCGGATGAAGGTTATGAAGGACGTACCTTCTTCGTTTTCATAAGCAAGGGTGTAAACTAATATATATGAAGTGTAAAGGAAAATACGAATAATCATTTCAGATCATTAAACTATTCATATTCTTATTATATAAACATGAACAAACATCAACGATATTTAAATTACATTTGTACCTTCAGCTTGACAGAAGGTGAAAAAGCAGGAGTGACGCGTGAGTGATTACAAGTCAGCGTGAATAGTACGGTGTTACTGTTCATCTATTTATAGGCACAGGACGCAGCCTGGGCAAAATTACATTCATGTCCCTGACATTTACTGTTAGCCAAAGGGCAAGCTGTCGAGGACCAATCAGTCTTTTCCCCTTTAAGTCGGTTTCATTCACCATCACCATCCTTGTGCCAAGCCGAAGCTTCTCCATCCACAGCTTCGGAGCTGGTTCATCCTTCTTCTAGATCACTCCTTTCATGTCATGCATACCTTCATCTTAAAACCGAAGCTTCCTAGGAAACATGTTAGTTGTGTTTTTGAGGACCTTCAGAAGAGGAAGGCCCCCAACAGTAGCCCCTCGCAGTATTTATTTGTTTTTGTGTCTAACAAATTCTGACTGCGACGTGAACGAAGGTCTTTAGTCAAAGGTCCGAAAAAACACCTTCCCTTCGCTAGAATAGCGAAAGTCAGTGACATGTAGGGCCCGCCAAGTTGCAATGCGCTGGGCATATAAATAGGAACCTGCAGCGGTAGCATTTGTTGCGCCATTTCAATCGCTTGTGCTAGTTTATCAAGTTTTAGTTTTCTTGTTGTTAAATCGTGCTTGTTTTGTGAGCTTCGTCATTTACACAAGTGCTCGTTAGATGTCTGAAGAGAAGAAGATGTCTAAGGAGAAGAAGGTTGTGGACCCTGCTCTAGCTGGGTTTTACGAAGCTATGGAAAAAACAAACACAGAGAAGATTACAAACGAAATACTAGCTAATTTGTCTGAAGATTCTGGCGATAGCGATAACTTTGATGTGGAAAGTGGGAATGAAGATGCCAAAGATCGACCCTGGCGGCCAAGTCATACCATTTTCAGAAAGTCATCCATCAAACAGAGTCAGATTGATGCCATGAAGGGAAGATATTTTCGTGATATGTCTATTGTGAGAGTTGGGGGGGGGGACAGCGCCGCCCCTGCACCCGAAGAAGATGAAGTTGTTGTTTACAGAAGCTTTATGAAGGCAGGTCTTCAGTTCCCATTGAGCAAATTTTTGGTTGAAGTTTTGAAGACATTTGAAATCTTCATCAAATTACTTCCGAAGCTATAATCAGAATGGGTATTTTTGTTTGGGCCGTGAGAAGCCAAGGGCTAGAACCGAGCGTGAAGTGCTTCTGGAACATACACGAACTACTGTACGAGACGAAGGCCACTAGCAAAGAGCAATTTCACAACAACTTTGGTTGTTATGGCTTCGTTCCTCATTCTGATGTAAGTTACCCAGTTCCAACATTTCAAAAAAGGTGGCCCGGGGCCTAGATGGAGGAATGGTTTTATGTTAAGAATAACTTGATTGAAAGGGAAGACATAAAAGGGATTATCTAACGCCCATCTGGTCTCGCTTTGGCCTCAAAAGGTCGGCTACTGCCCTTGGGAATGATACCGAAGCATGCCAAAAGGATTTCAATAATGTTTGTGCCTTCATTGGCACAAGAGACTTAGTTCAGGAGCACAGAGCCTACAGGGTATGGCCACTTGTGGATAACTGGGAGATGCCGAAGGAGATTGCTGCCGGGTCTAGTCATGGTGGTTTCGTTTACTTGAAATACACCTTCAGGTACAGAGACCAGTTTGACGAACCAAATGACGAGTGGCTGACATGTGTTGAGGCGACTAGCGATGAGTTACTTGGAGCGTACACAAGAGCCGAAGATGATGCCTTGACCTTACCCTTCGGAGGGTGAGGCAAGAAAAGGTTGAACAGAGTTTTTGACATTATCGACTTCGTGTATCCAGACTACACTTACCCCTCGCGAAAGTAGGCGAAGAAAAGGAAAACTACCACCTCGGCCATCTCTGTTGTGTCGAAGGGCAAGAACATCAAGGTCTTGACCCACTGTCCAAGATACATTGAAACGGCCACAGTGCCGAAGCTTGGTGAAGGAACATCTTCCACTGCCGAGGCAGAACAAGCTATTCCTACCAACCGGAGCACCGAAGAATCGGCTGTAGTGCTGAAGGTTCCTGCAACCGGATCGGCTGAAGTACTGATACATACTGCTGAAGCTAAAGGAAAGACGGCCGAGAAGCCAGACCAAGAGGAAACGGCAGGACCACCGGAGCCAGAATTGCTGAAGGTGGCAAAAACTCCTCCAATAACTCCTAAGAGGAGAATGGCAAGCGTGCTAGACGCTATCATGGAGACGGCAAGGGCATTAACTCCTACCCCTATGAAGAAGGTTGCCGAGGCTGCTATAGCCCGTGCTAAAACTGAAGCTGGGCCCTCAGTGCCCTCTGAGGCAGATCCTGCTGAAACTGAGCAGAGAGCTGAGCAAGAATCTTCAGATGATGGCCTGATTATAGAAAAGAAAGTCATGCCCGAAAAAGCTAAATCTGCTATTCCCAAAGCACCCTCCAAAGATTGTGACTTTTTCATTCGACATGCTTCAGGAAAAAGGTTGTCTGAAGAAGAAATCGTGGAAGCCAAACACTACGCCCGAGAACTGAAATACCCGAAGGGGGCCTTGGTGTTCAATGGCACCAACGAAGATTTCTTATATTGTCTCCCAAACAACAAAGAAGTATCTGTTTGCCGGAAGATGGCCAAAAATATGGGATTTCCGAAGCTTGAAGCTGGCCTCTCTGCCATGTTGAAGGATGACCTTGTAGACAGCCTCGCGTACAACAGTCTAAAGGTACAGAAGTTATGGACTTAAAAATAAATTTTGTCCTTTATTCTCATGCTAATCCTTTATCTCTCTTCTTTTTTGCAGGGCTTAATTCTTAGCAACGCTTTGAGGGCGCAGAAGAATGCTGAAGATGAAAGCTACCAGATAGCCCTCGGCAACCATCGGTCAGAGGTCATCAAGCTAAGAAATGAAGCCTTAGAAAAAGATAAAATTCTGCTTTCATTGGTAGACAGAGTGAAAAAAGACGAAGCAAAATTCTATGCTCAATCTGAAGCTCATAAAGCCGAAGTTGAAGGCCTTCAGAAAAAACTTGCCGAGGCTAATGAAAATTTCGAAGTTGCAAAAGTAAAGCAAGAGATAAGCGAATGGTCAAATGCTAGGCTGGAGAAGAATGTTGAGGAGCTTCATGAATCCAAGGAGATATGCTTTGAGAAAACCTTGGATTGCGTAAGAAAATTGAAAAGCAGTTTTGCCAAGGTGGGTGCATATTCTTTCGAAGAGAATTTCATTCGAGGTGACCCCGAGGGAGTTATTGATTGGATAAGCGGAGAAGCCGAAGCTTTTGAAGAGATCCTCAATGATTGCGGGGAGATTTGTGCCTTTGCCAGCGTGCGAGGGGTTGCAGCAATTCTAGAGAAGGCTGGTTGTGACCATGTTAAAGCTGTAGCCCAGACCGAAGCCGCCTTCTCCACAGATGACACAAAAGACCCTTCGACCGAAGCTACTTATTGGGTGGAAAATTTTATTCTGATGTCTGTGTGAATGGTGGCCGAGAATTGGCCAATGAAATCATAAAGAAAAATGAAAAAGAAACCCATGATGCTCGAGAAGAAGCGAAACAAGCCGAAGAAGCTGCGGAGCGCGCCAGGCGTATAGGTATTTTTATTGAATTTTAGCTTTGGTGATTGTTTTCTGGCTTCAGACTAACTGTTTGTTTACTACAACTGAACTCTCTCTGCTACCCGAGCCATACGACCCCAGGCCGATCCCATTATGAAAAAGGCGCTAGATATGATGAGTGTGGCCAATTCCATCGTCGACGAAGTTGTCGATAAACTTCTGAATGAAGCTGCCAAGAAAATTCTTAAAGAAGATTAGGCTTTTTGTTGTAATGATACAATGTAACATTTGTGTATGAAGCAATTAACAGACATGTAAATTAATGTATATATTTCTTTGCGATGCATGAAATTTAAGCACATACTGTTTTTGAGCCTTCGGCAAAAAACACCTTCCCTTCTTTTCATGCTTCGTAAAGAAAGAAGCCCCTATTATGGCAAATCTGCTGACACTAATAGATTTTGTTGATAAAATTATATTTGTCGAAGGTTTCCTTCGTGCCTCAGCACATTTTCATCCAAGTTATTGCCGAAAACTTGCTTCGTATCCAACCTTTGCTGTTGATGCAATATGATGTATGATGTAATGTTATGCGGAATGGTGCAATGATATGATGCAACATGGTGTTTATGCCAAACACAGACACGCCCACATTGAAACACTCAAGACTCTGCATCCCCTTAGGGACGTCTTTGGAGTCTTTAAGCTCTGCATCCCCTTAGGAACGACTTTGGAGCTTCTTCACCTTCTATTTCGGTGGTATTTAAGCTCTGCATCCTCTTAGGAACGACTTTGAAGCTTCTTCACCTTCTATTTCGGTGCTATTTAAGCTCTGCATCCCCTTAGGAATGACTTTGGAGCTTCTTCACCTTCTATTTCGGTGGAATTTGAGCTCTGCATCCCCTTAGGATCGACTTTTGAGCTTCGGAACTTACTCTGCGCTCCCTGAGGAATGACTTTTGTAGCTTTGGAACTTACTATGCGCTCCCGTAGGAATGGCTTTTATGACTTCAGAAGTCTGTTAGGAGGACGCATTTTACTTGTTGATACGGGCACAATTATTACATGAAATCGAAATTCAGTCCTTCGTGACTTGTTTTTCATACAAAAAATAAAATGGCATAAAAGAAATAGATACATCAAGAGTAGGATATTCTTTAGTAGATATGCTTGGATTCAGGCATAGTGTTGTTAACTGTGCGAGCTTCAGATTCCTCCCAAAAGTCGCGCTACTGTTGGGCATGTTGGTGCCCTTCTGTCTACTGGCTTTGGGTCAGAGTAGGTGGTAAAGGTGGTGGTGGTTGGAGATGAGCCCAGGAACCTTGAGAGTGGCTTGCCGAAGCGATAGAGGTTGTAGGCTGCTGATTACCTATGCACTCTGGGATGTAGGGAGAATAGCACGAAGCAGTATGTAGGACCTTCTTCGGCTGATTCTGCTGTGCCTTAGGTTCGGCAATCTCTTTTTGTTTCTGAATTGTGACTTGGCATGTTCTTGTGGTGTGGCCTTTGTCTTCGTAGCAGAATAAGAAATATAATCTTCTGGGCTGATCTCTGTATCTTCCTGCGAAGCTTCTACCCCCTCTTTCTCTTGGGGCTGGTGGCCTGAAGGAGCTTTGTTGTGGCCCTGATGACTAGGAGATGTGTTGTTGCCTTTGGGGTTGACTTCCTCTATCATCACTTGGATTGGCATTATGGATTGACCTGACATGGCTGGGGTGAAGTCTTCCTCCGAAGCCCATGGCCATCTCGGAAAACCTGTAAGCTTCCTCCCTTCTTTGGCGGAAATAATTATTAGCCCGGATATACTCATCCATCTTCTGAAGAAGCTTCTCTAGGGTTTGTGGGGGCTTCATGGCAAAATATTGAGCCATAGGTCCTAGCCGAAGCCCCTTGATCATGGCCTCAATGACAATTTCATTGGGCACTATAGGCGCTTGTGCTCTTAGACGCAGGAACCTTCGGACATACACGCGAAGGTACTCCTCATGGTCTTGCGTGCACTGAAACAAAGCCTGAGCAGTGACTGGCTTCGTCTGAAAGCCTTGGAAGCTAGTGATTATCATATCCTTGAGCTTCTGCCATGATGTGATTGTCCCTGGCCGAAGAGAAGAGTACCAAGTTTGTGCGACACTTTTGACTACCATGACGAAAGATTTCACCATGACTGCAGTATTGCCACCATATGAAGATATGGTTGCCTCGTAGCTCATTAGGAACTGCTTCGGGTCTGAGTGCCCATCATACATAGGAAGCTGAGGTGGCTAGTATGATGGGGGCCATGGGGTAGCCTGCAACTCTGCTGCTAGAGGAGAAGCATCATCAAAAGCAAAATTGCCATGATGGAAATCATCATACCATTCATCATCATTGCATGAATTATCTTGACGAAGCTCTCTATGTTGAGGCCTTCGGTCTTGGTCATCTTGTGTGAGGTGACGCATTTCCTCAGCAGCCTCATCAATCTTCCTCTGAAGATCGGCGAGACGAAGCATCTTTTCTTTCTTCTTTTGAACCTGTTGATGGATGGCTTCGAGGTCCCTGATTTCTTGGTCCAACTCCTCCTCCTCCTGAGGTGTTGGGCTAGTAGCCTTCCTTTTCTGGCTCCTAGCTTCGCGTAATGTTTGTTGATTAACGTCCAATGGCTGCAGTGCAGCCCCTGGCCCTAATGACTTCTTCGGGGGCATGACGAAGGTCAAAGCCTTCCGAAGGTGGTCGAGTGAGTTCACTGGAGGTGGGCACCAATGTTGGCCACTTTGTTCTCAAAAGCTATAAATTAAGAACAAGGCAACACAAATGTTAATGGTTAAAGACCTTCGTCCTTTGAAACATTATCTCCCTTAGAATATAATGATCTTCGGATGAAGGTTATGAAGGACGTACCTTCTTCATTTTCATAAGCAAGGGTGTAAACTAATATATATGAAGTGTAAAAGGAAATATGAATAATCATTTCAGATCATTAGACTATTCATATTCTTATTATATAAACATGAACAAACATCAACGATATTTAAATTACATTTGTACCTTCGGCTTAACAGAAGGTGAAAAAGCAGGAGTGATGCGTGAGTGATTACAAGTCAGCGTGAACAGTATGGTGTTACTGTTCATCTATTTATAGGCACAAGACGCAGCCTGGGCAAAATTACATTCATGTCCCTAACATTTACTGTTAGCCAAAGGGCAAGATGTCGACGACCAATCAGTCTTTTCCCCTTTAAGTCGATTTCATTCTCCATCACCATCCTTGTGCCAAGCCGAAGCTTCTCCATCCACAACTTCGGAGCTGGTTCATCCTTCTTACATATCACGCCTTTCATGCCATGCATACCTTCATCTTAAAGCCGAAGCTTCCTGGGAAACATGTTAGTTGTGTTTTTGAGGACCTTAAGAAGAGGAAGGCCCCCAACAGTTTGCTTAAGTGATTTCACTTAAGTGTTTTTGACATAATTTTATGCCTTTGATTAATTGGAATATTTGGGACACACTTATTAGTAAGACAGATGTTGCGAATAAAATATTGACCAACTAAAATGCTTATCGCTTAACCTTAGCCTTACCTTGTTAAACTTGCATTAATTTTCCCCCACTTTCTAAGCCCCGACCATAAGTGAGCTCTCCCTTGCTAATATTTTGATCAGAGGGTGATGAAGAAGACCTTGATGGAGATTTCGATGAATACTGAGTCTAACGATGTGTCGGTCATCTTCCTGTGGGAGATTACCCATGTTATTTTCGCTATACTTTGATGATACTGTTTAAGATACTTATGTCTGGATGATGTAATAAAGTTACTCTACTCTCTTTATGCCTTTTTGCACTGTCTTTTCATATATTACACTTGTGACGTCAACATATGTCACACCCGGTTTTGAAGGTAAACCGAATGCGAACTATGTACGTGTTAGGATCAGTAATTCACGTACACAGCGATTACATAAATGACTCATCATAGCACAATGCTTCGAATTACAATAAAGAGTAAGTAATAATATTACAGACTAGAGCCATTTACATAATATAAATCAAAGTACATAGAATCGAAACGTAGCCAACGTAAACAACCCACCACAGGCAGCTGACTGGGGGAGGTCGCTAGCCTAATCCTCGAACTCATCAAAGTCTTGGAACTCCTGGAGATCCTTCTCGACACCTTCTTCTTTGCCTGAGCATAGATTGCACCAAAGGCAACCTGGTGTTTTGTGAAAGCAAGGGTGAGTACACATCAACGTACTCAGCAAATGTCCCGTTTGGCTATAGTGGACTAGCTTTATGTGGGGTTAAGTCGAGCAGTTGCTTTTAGTTGATCAGGTTATTCTTACTAGTAGAAAGCCAGGTTTTAGCACTAACCCAAGTTATTAACCCAAAGTACCCTTTCCAAACGGAAAGAATACCACTTACCATTACTATAAGCATAATCATAACCATCCTCCTCATCATCATCTGTAAACGAACCATCTCTGATCAAGTATCTCTAATCAATGGAGCTCCTTTGGCCACTCATAACCGCGAGCACGGCTGATATATCAGTTTCATAACACTCTGCAGAGGTTGTGCACTTTACCCACAAGCCGTGATTCCCTTTTGCCTCGGGCCGATCAAACCCTTAAACACTACTAAGGTGAATAGGCAGGGTTTCACTACGTAGCCTTTACAAAGATTCCCTAGAGCTGTAGCCGCCCGTTAGGTTTCCTAAATGTACCGCACTCCTCCCCAAGGACAAATCAACCTTGGCAGAGCGAGCCGCATACACCGAGCCCCATTGACGGCACGACGGCTAAGCGAACTACACCCCGGTTCCTCTAATTATTCAACTGAGGGCGTCCCATTCCACCCTCATGGTTGCACTGTTTTCGCGGGCGGTCATCCAATGAACAGGTCCTTACGGAGAGGCACTCGAGAAACAGCTCGAGTCCCCTTAAATGCCACAAGTATATCATCATATCCAGAATAAAACCATAGTATCATCATTGTATCTCATCATGTTCATTGATTAAAGTAAGGCGCTAGCATGAAGCTAACCATAGTAACCCAAAAGGAAATCAAAGACAAGGTAAATAAAAAGCTAGTCAATCCTTAGGTTGTTCATAGTATGCGGGACAGTGAATTATAAAGTAAATGGGACATAATGGGTCAGAGGACACTTGCCTTCACCAAACAGATGCTCAGGGTCTTCGATCTCGTAGAACTCGAAGAACTGGATCACTTGGTCGCCGAAGCTTGACCGTCGATTCCACGAAGCTCAGGAACAGATCGCAATCTATTCGCGTCACCCATCGAATACCAATAGGCACAAACAAACAGACATATGTGTATGCATACGAACATTACACCATTCAAATAAAAACATAATAAAATATACAAAACGAAATAGAGCACGTTACTACGGTCACGCGAGGAAAATGAAACGTCAAACTCGAGGCTACGGTCGAGAAGATATCGCGTTTACGCTAAACAAATATTAACTATAACGTTTAATTCGACCTGATTATATTAATCGATATTTATTTAAAATGAAACTAGAGCTATCTCACAATCTTAATTAGCTGACCACACTAACAATTCTTAGTTAAATAAGTAATTTAAATAACATCAGCGACTCTAAGCGGGACGAATTTATGACGCGTGAAACAGCACGACAGCATGCAAACGACGCGCGGACACGCGCGACGTAGCACGCTGACGACACACGAAACAGCACGCACGATGGGCACGAATGCGCACGAATCAGCACGCGACCACGGGCACATTACGCACGAACAACGCGCAGACAGCACGTGCATGATGCGTGAAGCAGCACGCCACCATGCGCGGAACAACACCCGCAAGAGGAGAGAATAACTGAACAGGTGACATGTTTATACTAAACGAATGTTAAATAAATAGAAAGTAGATAAATTAATGTTATCCATGTTAATATTTATTATAAAAGCCCAAGATAAACGCTACACCCTTTAATCTGATTGGAATATTAATCTAATAAATATTAGTCGAGCAATCCTTAAGTTAGTTATCTAAAATATGAAACCTAACAAATTAATGTTATTAACGTGAGCGTTCATAGGCGAAAACAATTTATTATCACAAGAAAACGTCGTGCGACCCGCGTCATCGACACGCGAGATACGTGCGAACGATGCGCAGCAAGGCGAGCGACATGTGTAAGTGGCACACGCGACGCACACAAACGACGTGTGACAACGTGTGCGAACCACACGCGTGACACGCGCGAACGACGCACGACAACACGAGAATAATGCCTGGACTATACGCATGAACAACACGGCGACGGCGAGCGCCACACGTGCGAATAGCGTAGACAGCACGCGACATGCGACTATCACCAGATTATAATTAGATGTTCAAAACTATGTTTCTAAGTTGATTTTTAGTTAGTATAATTTATTTACGTAGAACATTTTAGATAAATTGAATTAACAATCAGTCAACGATCAACAAGATCTCATTACTAATTATAAACGATAAAAGCGGAATGATTAACTAATGTGTGCGGATCGCGTGCGCGACGTACGCGAAACAACGCGAATGGACGGTGACGCACGCGGATCGCGCACGCGAACGACAACAACGGACACGAGCGAATGGCGCGAACGCGCGCACGGTGCAAGGGGGGTAGACGGGGGTAGATGGCCTCATCTCAGACAACGACGCGGTCGCAGTGGTGAGACGACGGTGGGAATAGGAAAGCAAGGCACGACAGGAGCCTCAACCACGGAGTCCGAGCAGCATGGACCGGCGGTGAGGACACGACACGCCCACACACGGAATCAATGGGAACGGCGTGGCGGGGAGCGCACAAACGTTCTGCGAGTCGGGCGGTTGCGTCCACACACACACGCACACGACGCGCTAGATGAGGGACACTGGTCGCGCTAGCCCGAGCGAGCTTGCTATGGAGGGCACAAGGCCTGGCCACTCGCCGGCGCAGGGAGCATGCTCATGGGCACTGGGCCACAGCGTGACTCGCAGGGACAAGCAGCACGACGGTAGGGCGCCATCGTCGGAGGTTTTCTCGCAGCCATCCGAGACCGGGGCAAGATGACCAGAGAAGACGATGAACACAGTGAAGGTAAACAGAGGAAGGACAAGCGAGCTCACCAGAGAAGACGATGAAGTTCAACGGGCAGAGAAGGGAGCGAGCTGCGACCAATCCGCGGTCCGGCATCGTGAGCGCGCGCAGGGGGAGGGGATTGGCTGCAGCAGCAGGGTGAGGGCACCGAGGGGCTTCACCGGCTGCTATGTGACTACGCTGCAGGGAGTTGTTCTTGGGCTTAAGAGCTGAGCGACGTGGGGGCAGGTTCCTCGGCGTGGGCGCGGCGTGCGCGCAGATGACAACGTCGTGGGTGGGGCCCACATGCAGACGACGGTTGGCGCGCTGGGCGAGGAGCGTGGATGTGCAGAGCCACGGTCGCTGCGGGTGAGCGGCGCGCCGGCGACTGAGCGAGCGCGCGCGGGCTCCAGGGCAGCGCGGGGCACGGCCGAGCCAGGGGCGTGCGCGGGAGGTAGGCAAGGCGGTAAGGCGGGCCACGAGCGGGGCTGGGGATGCGGCAGGGCGCGGCACGCTAAGCAGGCACGCGCAGGCGGCGGCGGCGGCTGCTAGGCAGCACGCGCGACGCTAGGGTTGCGGGGCGCTGGGCCGCGGAAGCTGGCCGGGTGGGCCGCGTCCGCGCGGCTGCTGCGCGCGCGTGAGCGCAAGGTGGGCCGGGGAGGGGCGCTGGGCCGCGCGGCTGGGGGCGCCGAGCTAGGCCACAGAAAGGCCGGCTAGGGGCTTAGGGAGGATTTCCATTTTATTATTTTTCTTCCTTTTCTTTTTTCTATTTTCTGATATCAAATTTATTTACCATAATGAGTTACATATTAAATGGATACACACCAAAGCAAAACATCACACAAAAACAAATGCATTTCCGCATGATGCATCAACCATTATCCCCTTATGGTTTTATTAATAGCTATAAATGGAGTAAAAATTTCCTATTACTTGGAAATAAATAAATTGAGGAGCGAGAAGAAAGAGGAACAAGAAAGTAATGCCTGAATTTGGTGTATATTAGAGAAAAAATTTTATACCCCCAAATTCAGGGTGTTACAGATCTAACCCCCTTAACAGGAATCTCGCCCTCGAGATTCAAGAAGAGGCTACCATGAAAGTGAGGTTGGTTTATTGGTTGCTCACGGCTTTCTTGAGTTGACTTTGACTCGAGCAACTTTAACTTGAGGATTGGTTGCTTTGACCTTCAGATGCTTGAGCCCAATGGATACAATTCTTGAGGATCTCTCGGACATGTGGGTTAGGACCCACAAACGCTTTCGCTGCGCCACTCTGATCTTGTTGGTTGATGTTGATCGCATTGTCTTCATTGGGGTTTGCGGCTAACCCCCTTAACAGGAGCGTTGATACGCACTTGATGAAGATGTCGTCGACTCTGATCTTGACTGATTTGGAGGGGTTGGAGATTGCCAAATGGACAGGTGCGAGAGGGAAGGGTATAGATAGAAATGGTAAGCACAGATGGATTAAAGAGAGAAAAGGGAGAGCACCCAACTACCTAACTCTATGGCACTTGCCTCGTAAACTGATGCCATTGTGGACCAAAGGCCACAACACACCAACACTCATTTCAAAGAAGCAAATCAGTCATAGCACAAGGACAAACAACATAAGCATATAACAACAAACATCTCGTTGCTATACATAACTTGTAATTAAATGGTGGTCTTTCGTTACAAAGGGGAAACTACTTTAAGGCCATCAAAAGACAAGGAGAATGATAAGACATGCAAGATAGGAGCATGAGCACAATAAAGGATGGAGCTAAAGCAAGAGTAGTAATCGACAAGGGAGAGAATGCAATCAAGGGCAGGGTAGGTAAACACCATTCTCAAATCGAGATGGGAAAGATGATATAAAAGCTAGGCATAGGATAAGCATCATGGAAGGATCTAGTGATGACAAAGGTAAAGGAGGTAACAGGCAAAGGGACACCAAAGGATTGAGTTAAGACAAGAGTTGCAACGAGATAGAAGCATAGGGAACGAACAAGAGCGGGGAGGGGTAAGGCAACACTCTTGAAATGAAATGGGAGAGGCAGCTTTAAAATGTAGGTAAGCATCAAGGTAAAGATCGAGGGATGATAAGGGTTAAGGTGATAACGGACAAGCACACAATAAATGATGTATTTGAGACCAAACTTGCAAGGTGATCAAAGAAGGGGAAGCAGTCAATGATGAAGTAGGTGAGGCATTATCTCCGAACAGGGATGCAAAAGATGAGGCTTCAAAGGGTAGGTTCAAGGTAAGCAAGAAGGCAAGAGCATAGATATCACGAGGGTTTTAAAGGTGATAATGGACAAGGATATAGGAGAGAAGGTAAAACCAGCATAAGAACAACGGATATAAGTACCATAAAGGATGGAGTTAAGACAGAACATGTAAATGAAAAAGGAAAAGGTGTGTCCAAGGGCCAGATAGGTAAACTGCCACTCTCAAATTGAGGTGGAAGAGAGGAGATTTTTAAGGAACAAGCATAAACATAAGTATGAAGGTAAGATCGATGGATGGCGAGGTAATGGTGATAGCAAATAAAAACACAACAGAGGATGGAATTAGACAAGACTTGTAAGGCGACAAGGAGGGAAAAGAAATCAAGGGAGAGATAGGTAACTCGCAACCCTCAAACTGGGTTGAAAGAAAGGGGAGGCTTTTAAAGGATAAGTTCAAGGTGAGCATTTAGGTAGAAGACCTAAATATCGCAAGGGTCAAAGGCGATAATAAACAACGGCATAAGGGAAAAGATGAAGGCATAGAATAGCTAGTGGCATAAGTACAACAAAGAATGGAGTTACATCAAGGCTTACACACGGTAAAGAAGAGGATATTGCCAAGAGTAAGGTAAGTAAAACACCATTCCCAAATTGGGATGGGAGATTGGAGATTTTAGATAACAAACATAACGTAATCACAACGTAGGATAGAGTGCTGAGAAGAGTAAAGGAAATAACAAACAAAAACCCAACAAATGATAGAGTTAAAAACTCGTAGGTGATAAAGAAGAGGACACGACCAAGGGAAAAGTAGGCAAAGTACAACGCTCAGATCAAGATGGAAAAGAAGAGGTTTTAAAGGGCGGGTATAAGATAAACATCAAAGTAGGATATAGAGATGATAAGGGTAAAAGTGATGATGATGAAAAGCATAGTCCATGGACAGAGTTAAGGAAAGACTTACGAAGTCACAAAGTGGAGAAAACAATCAAGGATAAGATAAGTGAGGTTCCAACATAAGAGTTGAAATAGAGATTCATAACCGAAAGAAGTTACAAGGAATTAGCGAGATCACCAAGTATGTGCAAAATAAGATGACCGCTCATGGATCATTAAGAAACAAGGGTGATCAAGGATATGTTAACTAAAATGTCTTAAACAGACATTGGGATATAAAGGTAAGCATATATAGAATAAGAGTATGTAAAAATCCAATGATACGAGCGTACCCAGACAATGGAATAGAAAAAAGGCAGAGGATAATGATTAACAGCGAAATAAGAAGGGATCTCAGAAGACCAGAAGTTCATAGGCATATAAACTAGAGTGTTTAAGTAGGCAGGAGAAATACAGATGTAAGTATTTGAAACAAAAGTACTGAAGAATCTAGGGGTACGAGCATGTCAATACTAAGAAAAAAATAGTCAAAGGGTAGCAACTTAATGACGGGAGAGGGAAGAATCCCAACAAACAAAAAGGTTATGGTCAGGGGGCATCTGCAAAGATGTTGCAAGCACAAGATTGAGATCAAATCTAAAAGATTGAGAGAAGTATATACCATAATAGAATAAAATACTTTTGGCAAGGGGGCATATAGGGACACAACATAGAATTAGTCGAGGTGACTAAAATTTTGAAGTAGAATCAAGGATGAGGTGAAGGAATAATCAATAAGTCCTTAAAACGGCCAATGCTACTCTAGGTCAGCGGTCCTACAGTCAGCAGGGCTTTGATACCACTTATGTCACACCCGGTTTTGAAGGTAAACCAAATGCGAACCATGTACGTGCCAGGATCAGTAATTCACGTACACAACGATTACATAAATGACTCATCATAGCACAATGCTTCGAATTACAATAAACAGTAAGTAATAATATTACAGACTAGAGCCATTTACATAATATAAATCAAAGTACACAGAATCGAAACGTAGCCAACATAAACAACCCACCACAGGCAGCTGACTGGTGGAGGTCGCTAGCCTAATCCTCGAACTCGTCAAAGTCCTGGAACTCCTGGAGATCCGCCTCGACACCTTCTTCTTTGCCTGAGCATAGATTGCACCAAAGGCAACCTGGTGTTTTGTGAAAGCAAGGGTGAGTACTCATCAACGTACTCAGGAAATGTCCCGTTTGGCTATAGTGGACTAGCTTTATGTGGGGTTAAGTCGAGCAGTTGCTTTTAGTTGATCAGGTTATTATTACTAGTAGAAAGCCAGGTTTTAGCATTAACCCAAGTTCTTAACCCAAAGTACCCTTTCCAAACGGAAAGAATACCACTTACCATTACTATAAGCATAATCATAACCATCCTCCTCATCATCATCTGTAAATGAACCATCTCTGATTAAGTATCTCTAATCAATGGAGCTCCCTTGGCCGCTCATAACCGTGAGCACGACTGATATATCAGTTTCATAACACTCTGCAGAGGTTGCGCACTTTACCCACAAGCCGTGATTCCCTTTTGCCTCGGGCCGATCAAACCCTTAAACACTACCAAGGTGAATAGGCAGGGTTTCACTACGTAGCCTTTACAAAGATTCCCCGGAGCTATAGCCGCTCGTTAGGTTTCCTAAATGTACTGCACTCCTCCCCAAGGGACAAATCAACCTTGGCAGAGCGAGCCGCATACACCGAGCCCCA
Organism: Zea luxurians; assembly: GCA_029449295.1. Classification (NCBI taxonomy): domain Eukaryota; kingdom Viridiplantae; phylum Streptophyta; class Magnoliopsida; order Poales; family Poaceae; genus Zea; species Zea luxurians. Next base: position 102,606,443 of record JAOPSE010000001.1, on the reverse strand, counting down.
TTGACGGCACGACGGCTAAGCGAACTACACCCCGGTTCCTCTAATTATTCAGCTAAGGGCGTCCCATTCCACCCTCATGGTTGCACTGTTTTCCCGGGCGGTCATCCAACGAATAGGTCCTTACGGAGAGGCACTCGAGAAACAGCTCGAGTCCCCTTAAATGCCACAAGTATATCATCATATCCAGAATAAAACCATAGTATCATCATTGTATCTCATCATGTTCATTGATTAATGTAAGGCGCTAGCATGAAGCTAACCATAGTAACCCAAAAGGTAATCAAGGACAAGGTAAATAAAAAGCTAGTCAATCCTTAGGTTGTTCATAGTATGCGGGATAGTGAATTATAAAGTAAATGGGACATAATGGGTCAGAGGACACTTGCCTTCACCAAACAGATGCTCAGGGTCTTCGATCTCGTAGAACTCGAAGAACTAGATCACTTGGTCGCCGAAGCTTGGCCATCGATTCCTCGAAGCTCAGGAACAGATCGCAATCTATTCACGTCACACAGCGAATACCAACAGGCACAAACAAACAGACATATGTGTATGCATAAGAACATTACACCATTCAAAAAAAAACATAATAAAATATACAAAACGAAATAGAGCACGTTACTACGGTCACGCGAGGAAAATGAAACGTCGAACTCGAAGCTACGGTCGAGAAGATATCGCGTTTACGCTAAACAAATATTAACTATAAAGTTTAATTCGACCTGATTATATTAATCGATATTTATTTAAAATGAAACTAGAGCTATCTCATAATCTTAATTAGCTGACCACACTAACAATTCTTAGTTAAATAAGTAATTTAAATAACATCAGCGACTCTAAGCGGGACAAATTTATGACACGTGAAACAGCACGACAACATGCAAACGACGCGCGGACACGCGCGACGTAGCACGCTAACGACACACGAAACAGCGTGCATAACGGGCGCGAATGCGCACGAATCAGCACGCGACCACGGGCACATTACGCACGAACAACGCGCAGACAGCACGTGCATGATGCACGAAGCAGCACGCCACCACGCGCGGAACAGCACCCGCAACAGGAGAGAATAACTGAACAGGTGACACGTTTATACTAAACGAATGTTAAATAAATATAAAGTAGATAAATTAATGTTATCCATGTTAATATTTATTATAAAAGCCCAAGATAGACGCTACACCCTTTAATCTGATTGGAATATTAATCTAATAAATATTAGTCGAGCAATCCTTAAGTTAGTTATCTAAAATATGAAACCTAACAAATTAACGTTATTAACGTGAGCGTTCATAGGCTAAAACAATTTATTATCACGAGAAGACGTCGTGCGACCCGCGTCATCGACACGCGAGATACGTGCGAACGATGCGCAGCAAGGCGAGCGACATGTGTAAGTGGCACACGCGACGCACACAAACGACGTATGACAACGCGTGCGAACCACACGCGTGACACGCGCGAACGACGCACGACAACACGAGAATAATGCCTAGACTATACACATGAACAACACGGCGACGGCGAGCGCCACACGTGCGAATAGCGTAGACAGCACGCGACATACGACTATCACCAGATTATAATTAGATGTTCAAAACTATGTTTCTATGTTGATTTTTAGGTAGTATAATTTATTTACGTAGAACATTTTAGATAAATTGAATTAACAATCAGTCAACGATCAACGAGATCTCATTACTAATTATGAACGATAAAAGTGGAATGATTTACTAATGTGTGTGGATCGCGTGCGCGACGTACGCGAAACAACGCGAATGGACGGTGACGCATGTGGATCGCGCACGCGAACGACAACAACGGACACGTGCGAATGGCGCGAACGCGCGCACGGTGCAAGGGGGGTAGACAGGGGTAGACGGTCTCATCTCAGACAACGACGCGGTCGTAGTGGTGAGACGACGGTGGGAATAGGAAAGCAAGGCACGGCAGGAGCCTCAACCACGGAGTCCGAGCAGCATGGACCTGCGGTGAGGACACGGCGCGCCCGCACACGGAATCAATGGGAACGGCGTGGCGGGGAGCGCACAAACGTTCTGCGAGTCGGGCGGTTGCGTCCACACACACACGCACACGTCGCACTAGATGAGGGACATTGGTCGCGCTAGCCCGAGCGAGCTTGCTATAGAGGGCACAAGGCCTGGCCACTCGCCGGCGCAGGGAGCATGCGTGTGGGCACTGGGCCACGGCGTGACTCGCAGGGACAAGCAGCACGACGGCAGGGCGCCATCGTCGAAGGTTTTCTCGCAGCCATGCGAGACCGGGGCAAGATGACGCGGCGCAACCCGCAAGACCCTTTCCATGGCAACATTCGCGCAAGAACATAGTGAAGGTAAACAGAGGAAGGACAAGCGAGCTCACCAGAGAAGACGATGAAGTTCAACGGGCAGAGAAGGGAGCGAGCTGCGACCAATCCGCGGTCCGGCATCGTGAGCGCACGCAGGGGGAGGGGATTGGCTGCAGCAGCAGGGTGAGGGCACCGAGGGGCTTCACCAGCTGCTATGTGACTACGCAGCAGGGAGTTGTTCTTGGGCTTAAGAGCTGAGCGACGTGGGGGCAGGTTCCTCGGCGTGGGCGCGGCGTGCGCGCAGATGACGGCGTCGTGGGTGGGGCCCACATGCAGACGACGGTTGGCGCGCTGGGCGAGGAGCATGGATGCGCAGAGCCACGGTCGTTGTGGGAGAGTGGCGCGTCGGCGGCTGAGCGAGCGCGTGCGGGCTCCAGGGCATCGTGGGGCACATCCGAGCTAGGGGCGTGCGCGGGAGGCAGGCAGGGCGGCAAGGCGGGCCACGAGCGAGGCTGGGGACGCAGCGGGGCGCGTCACGCTAAGCAGGCACGCGCAGGCGGCGACGGCTGGGCAGCATGCGCGACGCTAGGGTTGCGGGGCGCTGGGTCGTGGAAGCTGGCCGGGTGGGTCGTGTCTGCGCGGCTGCTGCGCGCGCGCGAGCGCGAGGTGGGCCGGGGAGGGGCGCTGGGCCGCACGGCTGGGGGCGCCGAGCTAGGCCACAGAAAGGCCGGCTAGGGGCTTAGGGAGGATTTCCATTTTATTATTTTTCTTCCTTTTCTTTTTTCTATTTCCTGATATCAAATTTATTTACCATAATGAGTTACATATTAAATGGATACACACCAAAGCAAAACATCACACAAAAACAAATGCATTTCCGCATGATGCATCAACCATTATCCCCTTAGGGTTTTATTAATAGCTATAAATAGAGTAAAAGTTTCCTATTACTTGGAAATAAATAAATAGAGGAGCGAGAAGAAAGAGGAACAAGAAAGTAACGCCTGAATTTGGTGTATATTAGAGAATAAATTTTATACCCCCAAATTCAGGTTGTTACAACATATGTGTGGAAAATGGATCTTGGCACACATATGCTATGCATTCGGTTTTGCCCCCTGAACTGGGTGTGACAGAAGTGGTATCAAAGCTATGCTGACCCTAGGTCATTAGACTAGTTAGAAATAGAAAGCCTAATATGTTAAAAACTTGCTAATTTTGTTCTTATAAAATTATTTTATTAGCCTTACCTATTTAAAAATTCATCTGAGTTGACAATTTCTCTTGTAGATGGTTCGCACCCTTCAAACCACCCGAGACAACACCAACTACGTCCCTCCTCCACGGCAAGTTCCTGTCTACCCAGTGGTAGTCGAGGAAATTCCATTGGATCTCCCTCGCCTTCGTGTGGAGAATGGAGTCATCCTGGAGGACAGCTCGGAGGAATTTCTGCCTACACCCACCCCGTTGGCAGAGTCGCTAGCCTTCGCAGCTGGATCGTCACATGATAATTGAACATAAAGATGGAGAATAAATCGTGATCCGATGATTCACAAATGGTTTGCTTAAGTGATTTCACTTAAGTGTTTTTGATATAATTTTATGCCTTTGATTACTTGGGATATTTGGGACACACTTATTAGTAAGATAGGTGTTGCGAATAAAATATTGACCAACTAAAATGCTTACCGCTTAACCTTAGCCTTACCTTGTTAAACTTGCATTAATTTTCCCCAGTTGCTGGGCCCCGACCATAAGTGAGCTCAGCCTTGCTAATATTTTGATTAGAGGGTGATGAAGAAGACCGTGATGGAGATTTCGATGAATACTGAGTCTAACGATGTGCCGGTCATCTTCCTGTGGGAGATTACTCATGTTATTCCCGGTATACTTTGATGATACTGTTTAAGATACTTATGTCTGGATGATGTAATAAAGTTACTCTACTCTCTTTACTCCTTTTTGCATTGTCTTTTGATATATTACACTTGCGACGTTAACATATGTGTGAAATAGATCTTGGCACACATATGCTATGCATTCGGTTTTGCCCCCAGAACCGGGTGTGAAAGAGGGCAAACAAATTAAGCGAGAATCAAAGCGAGTAGACACGGTGATTTGTTTTAACGAGGTTCGGTTCCAAAGAACCTAATCCCCGTTGAGGAGGCCACAAAGGCCGGGTTTATTTCAACCCTTTCCCTCTCTCTCAAACGGTCACTTAGACCGAGTGATCCTTCCCTTAATCACACGGGTCACTAAGACCCCACAAGGACCATCACACACTTGGTGTCTCTTGCTAAACCTTACAAAGCACTTGAGAAATGGAATGAGAAAGGAAGAAGGCAATCCAAGAGACAAGAGCAACAAAAGAACACAAATTATCCTCTCACAAGCCCTAAAGCACTAGCGTTGATTTTGGAACTTTGAGTGGATTGATTGCTTTGATTTTGTCTTGGAGTGTTGCACTTTGCTCTTGCAATGAATGAATATTTCAGAAGGCTTGGATGGCTTTGAAGTAGGTGGTTGGGGGTATTTATAGCCCCCAACCACTTCCTAGCCGCTGCTGGCGATGGGCGCACCGGATAGTCCGATGGCGCACCGGACAGTCACTGTTCACAGTCCGGTGCGCGCCATGTCAGCGCGTCCGTTAGGGTTTGGAGCAGTTGACCATTAGAGAACCTTGTCGTCTTGTTGCACCGGACAGTCTGGTGCCACACTAGACAGCCCGATGACCTCTGACTTCGCTGCTCTGACTTCTGACTTGCAGTGTTCATCGTGGCAGACGACCGTTGGCGCACAGAGAGTCGTTGCTCCGCTGGCTCACTGAATAGTCCGGTGGCACACCGGACAGTCTGGTGAATTATAGAGGAGCGCACCTCTGAATTCCTGAGAGTAGCTAGCTTGAGGGGTGCCTGGCCTGGTGCACCGGACCAGTGCGCCAAAAATCAGCGCACTCTAAGTCTCGCTCTAATTTTTGATTGTGTCCCTATCTGAATTTCTTTCTTGGTTTGTGTTGAACCTTATGCACCTGAGATAAATAATATCTAGACAAACTAATTAGTCCATGTGGTTTGTGTTGTACGTCAACCACCAAAATCGATTATAGAAAATGGTTGACCCTATTTCCCTTTCAATCTCCCCCTTTTTTGTGATTGATGCCAACACAAACCAAAGCAAATATGAAGTGAAGAAATGTAACTAGTTTGCAATTGAGATAGATGTGCATAGGTTACTTGGAGTTTAAACCAATGAAAGGTTTTATGCATATGAATGGATTGCTTTTCTTTTATTTAACATTTTGGACCACATTTGCACCACTTGTTTGCTTTTGCAAATGTTTTTGGAAAAAACCTTTCTAAATCTTCTGCAAATAGTAAAAGGTATAGGAATATGATTTCCAAGAAGCATTTTAGGTTTGAAATTCCTCCCCCTATTTCAAATGCTTTTCCTTTGAATAAATAAAAGCTCCCCTTGAATGAATTCTCCCCTTAGCTTTCAAGAGGGTTTTTTTTAAATGATTTTCCTTTTTTAAATGGATACCAAAAACCAATTGAAATTTTTCATACTAATGGGATACTAATTGAAAATTGATTTTCAGACACCAATTGAAAATTTCATTTTGAGGCTAACTCACATCCCAATTGAAATAATCATTTGTGAAAATTTTGGAAATGGTGGTGCTGTCCTTTTGCTTTGGGCTTAATACTTTCTCCCCCTTTGGCATTTATCGCCAAAAACAGAGAACTTCATAGCCCTATTTTATTACACTTTCTCCCAAATGGTAAAATAAATATGAGTGAAGAGTCATACCAATTGAGAGTTGTAGGAGTAACGGCAAAGGGTAAATGATACGGTCAGAGTTGGAGTGGAAGCGTTGTCTTTGTCGAAAACTCCTTTTCCTTTCAATCTAAGACTAAGTATAGAAAATTCACTTGAAATCACATTAGTCTTAGCCTTGGTACAGGAAGAATAAGAAATATGCATTTGTACCAAATGAAAGAGACGTGATCAAAGGTATATTCATGAGCTATGTGTGCAATGTTTCAATCAAAGTTCCGAGAATCAAGTATATTTCGCTCATTTCTAAGCTTGCTAAAAGTTATCTCATCTAGTGGCTTGGTAAAGATATCGGCTAATTGGTTGTGGGTGCTCACATAAGCAATTTTGATATCCCCTTTTGTTGGTGATCTCTCAAAAAGTGATATTGGATGTCTATGTGCTTAGTGCGGCTGTGTTCAACGAGATTATCCGCCATACGGATTGCACTCTCATTATCACATAGGACCGGGACTTTGCTCAATTGGTAGCCATAGTCCCTAAGGATTTGCTTCATCCAAAGTAATTGCGCACAACAATGACATGCGGCAATGTACTCGGCTTCGGCGGTGGAAAGAGCTACAGAGTTTTGTTTCTTTGAAGCCCATGACACTAGGGATCTTCCCAAAAACTAACAAGTCCCTGATGTGCTCTTTCTATCAATTTTACATCTGGCGTAATCGGCATCGGAATACCCAATTAGATCAAAGGTAGATCCCTTAGGGTACCAAAGCCCAAACTTAGGAGTGTAAACTAAATATCTCATAATTCTTTTCATGGCCCTAAGGTGAACTTCCTTAGGATTTGCCTGGAACCTTGCACACATGCATACAGAAAGCATAATATCCAGTCGAGATGCACATAAGTAAAGATCATATCATTGACCGGTATACCTTTTGATCTATGGATTTACCTCTCGTGTCGAGGTCGAGATGCTCATTGGTTCCCATGGGTGTCTTGATGGGTTTGCCATTCTTCATTCCAAACTTCTTAAGTATGTCTTGAATGTACTTAGTTTGGCTGATGAAGGTGCCCTCTTGGAGTTGTTTGATTTGAAATCCAGGGAAATACTTCAATTTTCCCATCATAGACATCTCAAATTTCTGTATCATAATCCTACTAAACTCTTCACAAGTTGACTTGTTAGTAGACCCAAATATAATATCATCAACATAAATTTGGCATGTTGGGGGCCTGCTTCTTCGCCGAAGTTCCTTTAAGCAAAAACACCTTCGGCAGGATGGCATGAAAGCAAACATAACACGAAGGTATACACCGAAGCTATGATCCAGGTAGCTTCGGCATAATAACATGCCTTAAGACGAAGGGCTGCACCGACTTAAAGAGGAAAAGACCGATTAGTCCATGATAATTTGTGTCACGTTTATAGTTAGTTATCAAGGACATGAATGTAATTTCGACCGGGTTGCGTCCCGTGCCTATAAATAGATGAACAGTAACCTCGTACTGTTCACGCTGACTTGTATTCACTCGCACGTCACACTTGGATTTGTTTCTGTCAAGCCGAAGGTATAAATGTAATTCGATATTGTACATGTTTATTCATGATGATATTATAAAACTATCCTAATGATGTCATATGATTATTCATGCTATTTTCCATATTTCATATGCTTCTACTTTCATCATTATATATTGAGATGATGAAGGTATGTCCTTCATAACCTTCGTCTGAAGATCATTATATCCTAAGGGAGATAATGCTTCGAAGGACGAAGGTCTTTAACCATTAACATTTTGTGTTGCCTTGTTCTTAATTCATAGCATTTGAGAACATGTCCCCAACATTGGCGCCCACCTCTGGTGAACTCATGTTGGGGTCATGCTTCGTGGCGCCGAAGGTCTTGTAAGGAGAAGCAGCTTCGGCTGAAGTTGTCCCCAGGAGATGACCGAAGGTCCCTCTTCATGAAGCTTCGGTATTACAAACCGACTTAGAGATAGAATGACCTTTTTATCCATAAAGGTCTGGGTCAATGTTGTAAACTTTTATGAGGGGCATAATTGTAATTCTTCACAGGCTGCGTCCTGTGTCTATAAATAGATGAACAGTACCCCGTACTGTTCACGCTGACTTGGCATTTGCTTTCCGTCATCTTTGTACTTCTGCCTTCCTGCAATCCGAAGGTACACTTGTAATTTGAAGTCATTTCTATTCTTAGATGATAATAAAATAGAAATGACGTTGTGACAATATTTAAATGTTTATATTATGCAAGTTCTTCGTCATAGTTTATTGTGCTTACGAAGATATGCTATTTGTGACCTTCGTCCGGAACACATTATATCCCGAAGGGAAATAATGTTTTTAAAGGACGAAGGGCCTTATCATTTAACACTTTTTATGTTGCCTTGTTCTTAATCCGAAGCATTTGAGAACAAGTCCCCAATATTGGCGCCCACCTCCGGTGAACTCACTTCCACTTTTTTGAGCTGATGGCTTCGTTCAACGATCAAGCTGGAGCTGCTTCGGCTCCGAAGCTGCTGTTCCCGATAACAGGCGGTTCATGTTCAGAGCCAGCCAACAAGAAGCAGAAGAAGGAAGCACAGAGAAGAGTACAGCATGTTGGGGTGCAAGGACCCTTCATCAAGTCGAGATGGTCTCATATTCCTATCACCTTCTCCCAAGAGGACCTTCAACTCAAGGATTACCCACACAATGACGCCATGGTTATCTCTTGTGTGATCAAAGGATTTCTGGTCCACAATGTCTTAGTTGATACAGGCAGTGCAGCTGATATCATATTTGCTAAGGCCTTCAGACAAATGCAAGAACCCGAAGACAAGATCCATGATGCTACGCACCCTCTTTGTGGCTTCGGAGGGCGGCAGATTGTAGCACTTGGGAAGATTACCATGCCAGTAACCTTCGGATTTGTTAACAACACAAGGACTGAGCAAATTGTGTTTGATATTGTTGACATGGAGTATCCTTACAATGCTATCATTGGTCGCGGTACTCTCAATGCCTTCGAAGCAATTCTTCACCCAGCTTACCTCTGCATGAAGATACCTTCGGACCAAGGGCCTATTGCTATTCATGGAAGCCAGGAAGCTGCTAGAAGGGCCGAAGGAAGCTGGACTGACTCCAAAGCAATCCATAACATAGATGGAGCCAAAGCTTGTGAACAGTACAAATTCAGAAGGGAGAAAGCAGCTTCAGTAGATCAGCTGAAGCCCATGCTCTTATGTGCGGACATAGCAGAGCAGAAGGTGCTGTTGGGCTCTCAATTATCCGAAGAGCAGGAGAAAACCTTGATAAGGTTTTTGTTCAACAACAAAGATGTTTTTGCATGGTCAGCTAATGACCTCTGCGGAGTAAATCGGGATGTTATTGAACACTCGCTCAATGTTGACCCATCCTTCAGACCCCGAAAGCAGAGGCTTCGGAAAATGTCTGATGATAAGGCCGAAGGGGCTCGCAATGAAGTAAAAAGACTCCTCAGTGCAGGAGTTATCAGAGAAGTAAAGTACCCAGAGTGGCTAGCTAACACTGTTATGGTGAAGAAGGCCAATGGCAAGTGGAGAATGTGTATAGACTTTACAGATCTCAACAAGGCCTGTCCGAAGGACGAATTCCCATTGCCAAGAATAGACTCTTTAGTTGATGCAGCAGCTTCTTCAGAGCTCATGAGTCTGCTAGACTGTTACTCAGGCTATCACCAAATCTGGATGAAGAAGGAAGATGAGCCAAAGACTAGTTTCATAACCCCAAGTGGCACATATTGCTATCTTCGGATGCCTGAGGGGCTCAAAAACGCTGGAGGAAGTTTCAGCAGAATGACTGCGAAGGTTCTCCAGTCTCAGATAGGCAGAAATGTGCTAACTTATGTTGATGACATCATTGTAAAAAGCACGAAACAGGAAAATCATATTGCTGATTTGCAGGAGACCTTCGCCAGTTTCAGACAAGCTGGCTTAAAGCTGAACCCAGAAAAATGTGTCTTCGGAGTAAAGAAGGGGAAATTTCTTGGATGCTTGGTTTCAACAAAGGGAATTGAAGCTAATCCAAATAAAATTGAAGCTATACTTTGAATGGAGCCGCCAACCACAAGAAAGGGGGCCCAAAGATTGACAGGGAGGCTGGCATCTCTCAATAGATTCATATCTAGATCAGCAGAAAGAAATTTACCATTCTTCGAAGTGCTGAAATCAGCCGAAGTCTTTCAATGGGGACCAAATCAACAAAAAGCCTTCGAAGAGCTGAAGCAATATTTGATAGATCTAACAACATTAACTCCACCAACTCCAGGGGCTCCTTTGTTGTTATATGTGGCAGCTTCGCACTCAGCAGTAAGTGCAGCACTTGTCCAGGAGAAGCTTGATGGCCAAGTCAAGAAGCAGGTTCCAGTGTATTTTGTATCTGAAGTCCTTAGTGTATCAAAGAAAAATTATACAGAACTGGAGAAGGTATTATATGCCGTTTTGATGGCATCCAGGAAGCTTCGGCACTATTTTCAAGCATACAATATTGTTGTTCCTTCTTCGCAGCCGTTGAAGGATATTATGAGAAATAGAGAAGCTACTGGACGGATTGGAAAATGGGCTGCGGAGCTCAATGAATTTTGCATTGATTATGTGCATAGATCCTCGATCCAGTCTCAAGCGTTGGCAGATTTCATTGCCGATTGGACGCCAGGGGCTCAGGATGAAGAAACAAATAAGGATGCCGAAGTGTGGACAGTGTTTTGTGATGGCTCTTGGGGAACCTTCGGAGCACGAGCAGCCGCTGTGCTGGTCTCACCATCCAAAGTTAAAACTTGTTATGCAGCAAGACTTGATTTTAGCTGTACAAACAATGTTACTGAGTACGAAGCTCTGCTTTTGGGCCTTCGGAAATTAAAAGCAATGGGAATCAGAAGGGCCATCCTTAAAACTGATTCCCAGGTTGTTTCAGGTCATATCGACAAGAGTTGCAAGGCTAAAGATCCGAAGCTTGAAAAATATCTGGACACGGTCCGAAGAATCGAAGCTTCCTTCGAAGGATTTTCTGTCAAAAATATCCCTCGAGGACAAAATGAGCATGCTGATTTGCTAGCCAAGTCAGCAGCACAGGGGCTGCCTCTACCTTCGGATGTGTTTTTCGAAACAATAAAGGCACCTTCAGTGGAACTCCTTGAAAGAGCAGTCCTCAACATATCTCCTGTTTATAGCGAAGATTGGAGAACTGAAATCATCTCTTACCTTCAGGGTAAGTTCCTTTCAGATGACGAAGCTTATAACAGGAGGATAGAGGCAAGAGCTCGTCCATATGTCATGATAGAAGGGGAGTTGTACAAGCATGGAGTTTGCGCTCCGCTGCTCAAGTGTTTATCTAGAGCCGAAGGTATAGAGTTGATGAAAGAAATACATGCAGGCCTGTGTGGATCTCACATTGGATCTAGACCGTTACTTGGAAAAGTTTTCCGCCAAGGGTTTTATTGGCCGAAGGCAGCTTCGGATGCAGCGGAATTGGTTCAAAAGTGCGAAGGCTGTCAGAAATGTGCAAAAGATCAGAAACAACCTTCGTCTTTAACACAGCTCATACAACCCATCTGGCCATTGCAGAGGTGGGGCCTCGATTTATTAGGTCCATTGCCACCGGCTCAAGGGAATCTAAAATATGTTGTAGTGGCTGTGGAGTATTTTTCTAAATGGATTGAGGCAAAGCCACTAGCCACAATAACTTCGGCCACTGTCCAAAAGTTTTTCTGGCAGAATATTGTTTGTCGTTTCGGGGTACCGAAGGCCATCACTGTAGATAATGGAACACAATTCGACTCCGAAGCCTTCAGAAATTTCTGTGATCAAATTGGTACGAAGATCCATTTTGCATCAGTCAGGCATCCGGAGTCAAATGAGCTCGTTGAAAGAGCCAACGGCATTATAATGACAGGAATAATGAAGTTAATCTTCAATCAACCCAGGGGAAAGTGGCCAGATCAGTTAACTAAAGTGGTGTGGAGCCACAATACAACAACATCAAGGTCTACAGGCTTTACTCCATTCAAGTTATTATTCGGTGACGAAGCAATAACTCCAGAAGAAGCTAAAACTGGATCAATAAGAGTAGTAGCTTTGGCAGAATCAGGCCCTGAAGATGCTTGTTTTGTGGAAAAAGATGCCTTAGAAGGGATCAGGCTTCAGGCTGTGGAGAATATCAATAAATACCAAGCTGAAACAGTTAAATGGCGAGATAGAAAAGTTCGGCTAAAAAATATTGAGCCGGGACACTTGGTGCTTCGAAGAGTGGCCAACCCAGACACAGTGGGCAAGTTACAGTTGAAATGGGAGGGACCTTTCTTGGTAGCATCTTCGTCAAGGCCTGGTTCATACAGATTGAAGGACATGGACGGCAACGACATTCCAAGATCTTGGAATGCGGATGAGCTTCGGCGATATTATGTGTAATTTGATGTAACCTTTTTATGTTTTTCTTTTTTCATGGCACCCTTTTCCTTTCTAAAGGGGGAGAAAGGTTTTTAAAGGGGCCATCATATGTAATTTTCTTTTTAGTTCTATAAGAGCAACATCCCCCAAAGAATGTAAATGTAAAAACTGAGAACGCACCATCGAGTGCCGAAAACTGAAAAAGCGAAGAAGCTCCAAAGTCGTTCCTAAGGGGATGCAGAGCTTACAGCGAAAAGTCAACGCTGATTCCGCCGAAAGTAAAAGGCGAAGAAGCTCCAAAGTCGTTCCTAAGGTAATGTAGAGCTTACAGCGAAAAGTCAACGCTGATTCCGCCGAAAGTAAAAGGCGAAGAAGCTCCAAAGACGTTCCTAAGGGAATGCAGAGCTAATGTGTGATTGTTTCTAAGGAAATAATGGCTGAGGGTATGGCTTCGGATATGTGTTTGGACATTCATTCGCACATCACATTACATCATAGCATTTGCATTCATAAACATTCATTCATGGCATAAGTGGTTGTTTCGGCAAAAGAGAAGAAGCGGTCTTTTATGCTTCGTTGTGTATAAAAAAGAGAGGTTTCGGCAAAAGAGAAGAAGCGGTCTTTTATGCTTCGTTGTGTATAAAAAAGAGAGGTTTCGGCAAAAGAGAAGAAGCGGTCTTTTATGCTTCGTTGTGTATAAAAAAGAGAGGTTTCGGCAAAAAAGAAGAAGCGGTCTTCTATGCTTCGTTGTGTACGAAAAGAAGGGAAGGTGTTTTTTCGCCTTCGGCTCAAAATACTAATTTCGTCCACATCAAAGCGCCTCAATGGAGGGGTAAGGATATATTACAAGGTATGAACAAAGTTCATTAAGAACAGTTTAGCTGTATTTACAAAAGTTATTACAAAAGTCTCTTGAGTTTTTCTAGTCTACTCCTACTAATCTTCATCGGGATTCAGCTTCGGCGGCATATTCTTTAAGCATCAGTTTCAGCTTCGTCATCCTACATAAATCAAGGTATTGTGAGTAAAAATCAAGTTTGAGCGAGAAGGTAAGCACAAGGTATGATTTCTTACTGGTTCAAGATGACTTCGAGCTTCGTCTCCAGCTTTTTCTCGCCCGCCTTTGGTCCATATCATTTTTATAAATCTGTTTGAAATGCTTCGGGCGAGGTCGGGAATATCGTCTAGCATTGATGAAGATAGAGTGAAATTGGGCCTGTTGACGATTTTTCCATGATCACAGCCGGCCTTCAGAAATGCTGCAGCAGTGCCCCGAGAAGCTACCCAGGCACAGAAGTCACCGTGCCCGGCTATAACTTCGTCAAGCTCATCAATTTCAGCTTCAATATGTTCGAAGGTTCTTGGCAAATTTTCAGCTGAAGGGGTGAACTTTCCACTGCTGGCTCCAACTGAATAAAAGATCTTTTTTAATTGTTGAATACAGTTGTCACTAAATTTCAAACATTTGTCTTGAAGGCTTGTCAATGATTTCTTCAAATCTGAGTTTATTTGGACTTCGGCCTCAAATTTTGAATTAAGCTCTAGCTTCTCTTGTTCAAATTGTTTTGATTGGCAGAGAAGCTTCGAATTCAATTCTGCTACTTTAGCTTCAGTTTCTGCCAATAAGCCTTCGGTTGTTTGGAGTTCGAAGTCTTTCTTTTCAATAATAGCTGTTTGCTCTTTTATTTTGCTCTCTAAATTTTCAATTATAATTTCGTGTTTTTTATCCTCTAAATCTTGCTGCATCTTCAAAGCTTTGCTCAGTAGCATGCTCTGCACATAAACAACCTTCGTTAGGTGCATTTTCATTATTAAAAACAATAAAAGTCAGAGAAAAGTTGTTTACCTTGAAATTGGAATAAAATAAGCTACCAACGATATGTTGTCGTCGGTAGCGGCTGATATCCGTTTCCAGCTTCGGAAAACCGATACACTTCGATAGAGTACCGATGACCTTAGCTCCAGTTTGATCCCGGATGCAGTCCAATTTCTCATCGTCAATACCTCCAAAAAGAAGAGCTCCTGGCTTATATCCGCAAGATTTGGCATATTCTTTAAGCTCTTTTATTTCGGCCTTCGACAGTTCTTGCCCAACTAAATTTTGAAATATGAAGGCTTCGTCCTCCGAAGTATCTTCGGCTTTTTCCTTTCCCTTCTCAGGCACTGTGGCCATGGTTTCTTCGGCAGCAGTGGTAGCTTCTTCTGCGGCCATGTCTAACAGTATTTTGTCGATGTCTTCAATTGTAGTTTCCAAGTTCAAATCTTCGGCCGAAGCGGCTTCGGTAGCCGCGACCTCTGAAGGTGCGACTTCGACATTTGTTGTGCCCTCAGCCGCTGGCGCTTTCCGAGCTGAAGCTCGCGGCGGCGTCTTGTCAATGACTTCGGTTACTGCAATAATTCTTTGTCTCTTTGTTTTGGATATCTTCTTCGTTTTTTCGGGATCCTCCACCTTTCGAAAAAGCTTCGTCAGTTGAGGCCCTAATGGACTTAGCTTTGCGGGCAGGGTTTCAGTCATTACCTTTAAAATTTCCTCCACATCGGTGGTAGAGGGTGATGCAGGAGTCCCCTCTTCATCGGATAATTTTCGCTTCGGAGATGATATTCTTCTCTTTTTTGGAATATTCTTCTCTTTTAGTGGTTCTTCCTCATCTTTGTTCAAAGTTTCGGCCACCCTTTTCCTCTTTTGGCCCTCAGCACCCTTATTCAGCCGTTCATAGTCAGGGTACTCGAAACCCACGGCATCAAACACTCGGTTTAGTCTTCGCTTCGGGCGGGTGCCGAAGGCCGCAGTCATTAGCTGATCTTCTTTCTTGGAGTAATTACCAAGTATTTCATTACACATTACTTCAACTGTATCCAGCCACTCTTGGCAATGTTTTTTAAAGTATTTCTTGAACTTGAAATGGTAAGGAAGCCGGACAAGTTCCCCTTCCTTCTTCTCCCCTTCTATCTTCGGCATTTCCCATTCTTTTAAAGTAGGGAAAACCCTGAAGGCCAAGAACTCTTGCACCAGGTCCCTGGTACTGATATGCTCTGAAATAATTTTAAACTCTCCCAGTGCAGCCCAGGTGGGACCTTCTAATGTCATGTGGCATCGTGGTCTTGTTTCTCCAAAGATTAATTCAAGTGGGCTTTGTACCAACTTCTCTTTGTCTTCGTCAACTTTCACATAAAACCACTCTGACTTCCAGCCTGCCGGCCATTTGCTTCGGTAGCTAATAATAGGAAACTTTGTGGTTTTTCGATAGGCAAAATTGTAGCAACCAAAGTTATCATGTAATCCATCCTTTCTGGCCTTCGTCTGGTAATGTAGCTCATGAACTCGACAAAAACTGTCGGCAAACGGTTCCACCGCCTGGCTTCGGAGGGCCCAGATGTAAACACTAAGCCTAACGATAGCGTTAGGAGTCAACTGGTGAAAGTAAATACCAAACTTCTTCAATACATCTGCAATAATCCCATGAAGGGGGAATCTTAACTCAGCCTTTAGGAAGCTCTTGAAAATGACTATCTCATCCTTCTCTGGCTTCGGGGTAGTTTCTTCTCCCCCGAAGCGAAGTAGCTTCTTCTGATTTTCACTGAAATAACCTGACTTTACCATCTTGGAGAGATCAGCCTTCGAAACAGTCGACTTTCCGAAGTCCAAGTGGCTGGGCTTACTTGGCATGGCAATGCGATAATCATCTTCGGGATCAGTTTCTTCAATGTTCTCATCTTCAGCTTCGGCAGTTGCTTGTACTGCTTCAACAGTGGGGATTTTCTCCGAGGTTACCAGTCTGGATCGTTGCATTGCTTCGGAGATGGGAACAGTCTCCGAACCTTCAGCTTCGTCTCCTTCACGCTCAACCCTGGCGGTAGATCGCACTCTGGCCATTTAATTGAGTTTGGGGAAATTGAATACTTTTTTCTCTCGAAGCCTTTCTTTCTGACGAAGCAGACTTCGAGTTGGACCTTCGTTCGTTTCCGAGAGTCAAGCTTCGGCTATGGTTAAAAATTTTGGCAGCAAAACAGTGCAAATAGCAATGAATGCTGTGGTAACTTCACATCTACCCGTCTATTTATATAGTGTTGCAGGTAAGAAGGCGAAGCGCCAGGATTTTTACACCAGGCGGACAATCACTAGCACTCGCTGCGCGGTGGACCGTAGAAACTAAACAGTAACTCTGTAAGGTGGGCCTGACACACGCTCGGAAACTGGATCGTTTCTTGACAACGAGCTCAGGGAAGGTGTTTTTTGGACCTTCGGCTTCCCGAAGCTGAAGAGGTTTTTTTTCACGGATCAAGCTCGTTGTGAAAAACGATCTAGCGCCGCGAAAGGGGCTACTGTTGGGGTCATGCTTCGTGGCACCGAAGGTCTTATAAGGAGAAGCAGCTTCGGCTGAAGTTGTCCCCAGGAGATGACCGAAGGTCCCTCTTCATGAAGCTTCGGTATTACAAACCGACTTAGAGATAGAATGACCTTTTTATCCATAAAGGTCTGGGTCAATGTTGTAAACTTTTATGAGGGGCATAATTGTAATTCTTCACAGGCTGCGTCCTGTGTCTATAAATAGATGAACAGTACCCCCGTACTGTTCACGCTGACTTGGCATTTGCTTTCCGTCATCTTTGTACTTCTGCCTTCCTGCAATCCGAAGGTACACTTGTAATTTGAAGTCATTTCTATTCTTAGATGATAATAAAATAGAAATGACGTTGTGATAATATTTAAATGTTTATATTATGCAAGTTCTTCGTCATAGTTTATTGTGCTTACGAAGATATGCTGTTTGTGACCTTCGTCCGGAACACATTATATCCCGAAGGGAAATAATGTTTTAAAGGACGAAGGGCCTTATCATTTAACACTTTTTATGTTGCCTTGTTCTTAATCCGAAGCATTTGAGAACAAGTCCCCAACAACTCACTTCTACTGTTGAGCTGATGGCTTCGTTCAACAACCAAGTTGTAGCACCTTCGGCTACGAAGCTGGTGTTCCCAATCATAGGCGGTTCAAGTTCAGAGCCAGCCAACAAGAAGCAGAAGAAGGAAGCGTAGAGAAGAGTGCAGCATATTGGTGTGCAAGGACCCTTTGTTAGGTCCAAGTGGTCCCACATCCCAATCACCTTCTCCCAGGAGGATCTTCAGCTAAAAGACTATCCTCATAATGATGCTATGGTCATATCTTGTGTCATCAAGGGATTTCTGGTCCACAATGTTCTGGTTGACATAGGCAGTGCAGCGGAGATTACATTTGCAAAGGCTTTCAAGTAGATGCAAGAGCCAGAGGACAAGATTCATGATGTTACACACCCTCTTTGTGGCTTTGGAGGACGGCAGATTGTGGCACTTGGCAAAATCACAATGTCAGTTACCTTTGGTTATGTCCACAACATAAGAACTGAGCAAGTTGTTTTTGACATTATCGACATGGAATACCCGTACAATGCAATCTTTGGTCGAGGAACACTTAATGCCTTCGAAGCAATACTTCATCCAACATACTTATGCATGAAGATACCTTTGGAACAAGGGCCCATTGCCATCCATGGAAGTCAGGAAGCTACCAGAAGGGCCGAAGGGAGTTGGACAGATTCAAAGGCAATCCACAACATAGATGGAGCCGAAGCTTGTCAAAAATATAAGCACAAAAGACAGAAGGCTGCTTCGGCAGATCAGCCGAAGCCTATGCTCCTATGTGAAGATATAGCAGATCAAAGGGTACTGCTGGGATCTCAGCTATCTGATGAGCAAGAAAAAACTCTAATAAGGTTTTTGTTCAACAACAAAGATGTCTTTGCTTGGACAGCCAATGATCTTTGGGTGTCAACAGAGATGTCATCGAACATTCACTTAATGTGGATCCATCTTTCAGACCAAGGAAGCAAAGACTTCGGAAGATGTCTAATGATAAAGCTGAAGGTGCTCGGAACGAAGTAAAGAGACTTCTCAGTGCTGGTGTTATCAGAGAAGTAACTATCCAGAATGGCTAGCTAACACTATTATGGTAAAGAAGGCTAATGGCAAATGGAGAATGTGTACTGATTTTACAGATCTAAACAAAGCATGTCTAAAGGATGAGTTCCCATTACCAAGAATAGATTCTCTTGTAGATGCAGCAGATTCTTCGGAGCTCATGAGTTTATTGGACTGCTACTCAGGTTATCATCAAATTTGGATGAAGAAGGAAGATGAGCCAAAAACTAGCTTCATAACTCCCAGTGGTACTTATTGCTACCTTCGGATGCCTGAGGGGCTCAAGAATGCTGGAGGAAGCTTCAGCAGAATGAAATCCAAGGTCCTTCACTCTCAAATAGGCAGGAATGGGCTGACTTATGTTGATGACATCATAGTAAAGAGCACAAATCAAGAGAATCATATAGCTAACTTGCAGGAGACATTTGCCAATTTCAGACAAGCTGGTCTGAAATTAAATCCAGAAAAGTGTGTTTTTGGAGTAAAGAAGGGCAAGTTCCTTGGTTGTCTAGTATCAACAAAGAGAATTGAAGCTAACCCAAATAAGATCAAAGCTATCCTTCGGATGGAGCCGCCAAATACAAAGAAGGGGCCCAACGGTTGGAAGGAAGGCTGGCATCGTTAAATAGATTTATATCCAGATTAGCAGAAAGGAATCTACCATTCTTTGAAATACTAAAGTTAGCCGAAGTTTTCCAGTGGGGTCCGGCTCAGCAAAGGGCTTTCGAAGAGTTAAAGCAATACTTGATCGACTTCACAACTCTAACTCCACCTTCGCTAGGGGCTCCATTGCTCTTATATGTAGCAGCCTCTCACTCTGCAGTCAGTGCGGCGCTTGTATAGGAGAAGCAAGATGGCCAGGTTAAAAAACAAGCACCAGTATATTTTGTCTCCGAAGTTCTAAGCTTATCAAAGAAAAATTATACAGAATTGGAGAAGGTGCTATATGCTGTGTTGATGGCCTCCAGGAAGATTCGACATTACTTTCAAGCATATCATATAATTGTTCCTTCGTCGTAACCTTTGAAAGACATAATGAGGAATAGAGAAGCTACTGGGAGGATCGGAAAATGGGCTACCGAGCTCAATGAATTTTCTATTGACTATGTACACAGGTCCTCAATTCAGTCTCAGGCGTTAGCGCATTTCATCGCTGATTGGATGCCGGGGGCTCAGGAAGAAGTAACAAAGGACGCCAAAGCCTGGACAGTCTTCTATGATGGTTCTTGGGGAACCTTCGGCGCAGGAGCCGCCGCTGTCCTAGTAGCGCCCTCTAAAGTCAGAACATGCTATGTAACAAGACTGGATTTTAGTTGTACAAATAACATTGCTAAGTACGAAGCCCTTCTGTTGGGGCTTCGGAAACTAAAGGCAATGGGAATCAGAAGGGTGATCCTTAAAACTGACTCCCAAGTCATCTCTGGCCATGTAGACAAAAGCAGCAAGGCAAGGGATCCAAAGCTTGAAAAATATTTGGACACAGTCCGAAGGTTGGAGGCCTCTTTCGAGGGTTTTTCTATAAAAAATATTCTAAGAGGGGAAAACGAGCATGCAGATCTACTAGCTAAGTCAGCAGCACAGGGGCTCCCTCTACCTTCGGAAGTATTCTTTGAGACAATAAAAGCACCTTCGGTTGAACTTATGGAAAGAGCAGTACTCGCAATATCACCAGTACATAGTGAAGACTGGAGGACTGAAATCATATCTTTCCTCCAAGGCAATTGTCTTTCGGATGACGAAGTTTATAATAAAAGAATGGAAGCAAGGACAAGACCATATGTCATGATAGAAGGGGAGTTATACAAACATGGAGTGTGCTCTCCACTTCTCAAGTGTTTATCCAGAACCGAAGGTATAGAACTAATGAAGGAAATACACGCAGGTTTGTGTGGATCTCACATTGGGTCTAGGCCTTTGCTGGGAAAAGTTTTTAGACAAGGATTTTATTGGCTGAAGGCAGCTTCGGATGCAGCAGATCTGGTTCAAAAGTGCGAAAATTGTCAAAAATGTGCAAGAGACCATAAGCAAACTTCATCGCTAACTCAGCTAATACAGCCAACCTGGCCATTGCAAAGATGGGGCTTAGATTTGTTGGGTCCACTCCCACCAGCACAAGTTAACTTGAAGTATGTTGTAGTGGTAGTTGAATATTTTTCCAAATGGATTGAGGCGAAGCCCTTAGCTACAATAACTTCGGTCATGGTCCAAAAATTCTTCTGGCAAAATATTGTTTGTCGCTTCGGTGTGCCGAAGGCAATAACCGTGGACAATGGTACACAGTTTGATGCCGAAGCATTCAAAGATTTCTGTGGCCAAATTGGTACGAAGATTCATTTTGCATCAGTTAGGCATCTAGAGTCAAATAGGCTGGTAGAAAGAGCAAATGGTATTATAATGACAGGAATAATAAAGCTAATCTTCAATCAGCCCAGAGGAAAGTGTCCAGACGAGCTGACTAAAGTGGTGTGGAGCCATAATACAACGGCGTCAAGGTCAACAGGATTTACACCCTTCAGGCTCCTATTTGGTGATGAAGCAATAACTCCGGAAGAAGCAAAAACAGGGTGAATAAGAACAATAGCTTCGACAGAAGACGAAGCTGATTATCAAGTAACAAAAGATACTATAGAAGGGACTAGACTTCAGACTATAGAGCACATCAATAAGTATCAGGCCAAAACAATAAAATGGCGTGACAGAAAAGTTCGATTGAAAAATATCAAGCCAGGGCATCTGGTGCTTCGGAGAGTGGCTAACCCAGACACAGTGGGCAAGTTGCAACTGAACTAGGAAGGTCCTTTTCTGGTAGTATCTTCATTAAGGCCCGGTTCTTATAGATTGAAGGATATGGACGACAACGACATACCCAGATCTTGGAATGCAGATGAGTTTCGACGATACTATGTGTAATATGATGTAATCTTTTTCATTTTTTCTATGGCACCCTTTTCCTTTCAAGAGGGGAGAAAGGTTTTTAATCGGGCCATAATTTGTAATTTTTTCACTTATTTAGCCCTACGAGGGTAGAATCCCCAAAAGATGTAATATGTAAAATCTGAGCATGCACCATTGAGTGCAAAAAGAAAAACAGGGAGAAGCTCAAAAGATGTCCCCAAGGGGATGCAGAGCATGACGAACCTGCAAAAAGTCGTTCCTAATGGAGTGCAGCATAAGTTTTCTACTCAAAAGTCATTCCTAAGGGAATGCAGAGCCAAGAGCATGATGAAGCTGCAAAAAGTCATTCCTAAGGGAGCGCATAGTAAGTTTTCTGCTCAAAAGTCGTTCCAAAGGGAATGCAGAGCCAAATACCACCGAAATAGAAGGTGAAGAAGTTCAAAAGTCGTTCCTAAGGGGATGTAGAACTTAAATACCACTGAAATAGAAGGTGAAGAAGCTCAAAAGTCATTCCTAAGGGGATGTAGAGCTTAAGACTCAAAAGTCGTTCCTAAGGGGATGCAGAGTCTGGGTGTGGCTTCGTGTGTGTGTGTTTGGGACATTCATTTGCACGTTACATTACATCATTCATTGCATTCATATACATTCATGTAGACATTCGTAGGATCATCATCATCATAACATAAAGCACAAACAGATACTTCAGCTTTGATAACAATGCTTCGATGAGCATGAAGAAGCAAAGATATGCTTCGTTGTGTACGAAAAGAAGGGAAGGTGTTTTTCACCTTTGGCTCAAAAGATACAAGTTTCGTCCACAGCAAAGCAATTTACACATGGAAAAAAGGTAAAAATATATTACAATGTATGGACAAATATACAGAGTAATGTTCAATTCTTGATTACACTGTCTTTTACAGAGATGATACAAATGCCTCTAAAGATCTATGCAGGCAGGCCTAAAAATTAGCTTCGATAGCTCTTCAGAGTCTGCTTCGGATTATTAATCTTCGGCATCATCATCCTACACATGTCAAAGCTGTATAAGGTAAAAAGTAATCACAAGAAAAGGTAAGCAACAGGTATAAGTTTCATACCGGTTTAAGCAAGCTTCGGGCCTCGTAACCAGCCAAATCTCAACCACCCTTCGCCCAAATTTGAGTTATAAATCTGCTCGCTATGCTTCGGGCCTCGCTGGGAATGTCAACCAAATCCGTTGAAGATAGACTAAAAGTTGGTCTATTGACAATCTTCCGTGTGTACAGCCAGCTTTCAGAAATGTTGCAGTTGTGCCGCGAGAAGCTAGCACGGCACAGAAGTCGTCGTGCCCCGCTATTACTTCGTCAAGCGCCTCGACTTCGCCTTCAATGTGTTCGAAGGTGCTTGATATGTTTTTGGCCGAAGGGGTAAACTTTTTAGCGCTGGCTCCAACTGAGTTGAAAACCTTCTTCAATTGCTGCACGCCGCGACTGCCAAAACCCAGACACATGTTCCGAAGCTCTTTCAAAGATTGCTTCAGCTTCGTATTTTCAATAGCTTCAGCTTCATATTTTGTCTGCAAGTTTTTTCTTTCTAGTTCAAAGCTCTCTGATTTTTGGAGAAGCTCCCTGTTCAATCTAGCATTTTCGGTTTGCACTTCTGCAAGGGAACCTTCCATTGCTTGGAGTAGGAAATCTTTCTTTTCAAGAGAAGCTTCGTATTCTTTAATCTTATTCTCTAAACCCTCGATTATAATTTTGTTCTTTTTATCCTCGAGGTCTTGTTGCATTTGCAGTGCTTTGCTCAGCAGCATACTCTGTACAAATAGACCTTCATCAGCAAACTTGCTTCGTCACAAAAATAAAAAAAAGTAAAATTTTGCTTCATCACAAGAATTTTACCTTAAAGTTGGAATAAAACAAACTACCAACGATATGTTGTCGTCGGTAGCTGCAAATATCGGCTTCAAGCTTCGGAAAACCGACACTCTTCGATAGAGTGCCGATTACTTTCGCCCCGGTATGGTCGCAAACGCATCCCAAGGCCTCTTCATCGATCCCACCAAAGAGCATGGCTCCTGGCTGGTAGCCACAGGAAATGCCATATTCCTATAGCTCCTTTTCGGCCTCAGATAGTTCTTGTCCAACCAGGTTCTGAAGGTCGAAATATTTTTCTTCCGAACCAGCTTCGGCAATTTTCTTCCCTTTGTCAGGCACTGGGGCCATGACCTGTTCTGCAGCTGCAGCTGTTTCTTCTGTAGGCATATCCAATATCAATTTATCAATTCCAGATAGGGTGGCCTCCAAGTTGGCAGCTTCGGTGGTAGCTGCAGCTTCAGCAGAAATGTTTGCTTCGGTAGTGGTCGAGACCGATGGTGGTGTCCGTTCAATGGCTTCCATTACGGTGCCGATCCTTTGCTTCTTCTGCCCATCCACCTTCTTTGTAGTTGAGGGCTCGTCCTTCTTTTGTAAAAGCTTCGTCAGTTCCAGTCCTAGAGGACTTAGCAGCTTGATAGACAAAGATTCAGTCATTACCTTTAAAATTTCTTCTACTTCGGCAGCAGCAGGTGTTGAAGGAGTTTCCTCTTCCACCTCAATCACCTTCGGCTCTGGAGTAGCAGCTTTTCATTTCTTCAAAGCCGCCACCTTCGACTTGGGACTAGATTTTCTCTTCTTTAAAATTTTTTCATCTTCCTTCACCATTCTGGCAGCTTGTCTGCTCAGAACACTAACAATCCTTTACCTTTTCGACCCTTTGGCACCCTTGTTGAGTTGCTCGTAATCAGGGTATTCAAATTTTAGAGCGTCCATTACCCGGTTTGACCTTCATTTTGGCCAGGTGCCGAAGGCTGCTGTCATTAGTTGGTCTTCTTTTTTGGTGTAGTTCCCCAAAATCTCATTACACATAGTTTCAATCATTTCCAGCCATTCTTGGCAAGGTTGCTTGAACTGTTTTTCAAATTTGGACTTATAAGGCAATTGAACAAGTTCATATTTTTTCTTTGTTCCCTTCATCTTCGGCATCACCCAATCACTGGATGTTGGGTACGTCCGGTTGGCTAGGTATTCCTGCACCAAGTCCCTAGTGCTGATCTGTTCAGCCACTACCCTGAATTCTACCTTGGCCAACTGGCATGCTGACCGTATCTGCATGTTGCACAGGGGTCTAGTCATTCCAAAGCTTAAAGTCAGCAGGCTCATGACCATCGTCATCAGTTTCCCCCTCTTCTTCTCATCGACCTTGATATAAAACCATTTACCTTTCCAGCCGGTTGGCCATTTGGTGCGGTAGCTAAGAACTGGAGCCTTTGTATCCTTGCGATATGCAAAGTTGTAGCAGCCAAAATTTTCATGCAGACCATCTGCCCTGGCCTTCGTTTGGTAATGCAACTCATGTACTCGGCAGAATGCTTCGGCATCTGGGCTCATCCCCTAGCTTTGGAGGGCCTAGATGAAAACACTAAGCCTAACAATGGTGTTAGGGGTCAGCTGATGAAGATATATTTCGAAATTTTTCAAAACTTCCCCAATCATCTCGTTCAGAGGAAGTCGTAGCCCTGCTCTGAAAAAACTCTTGAAAACCACTACTTCATCATCCTTCGGCGCTGGGGTGGTTTCTTCTCCGGCAAACCGAACAAGTTTCCTTTTAGCCTCCCCAAAGTAGCCAAGCTTCATCATCATCGGCATGTCAGCTTCAGACACAATAGACTTTTCAAAATCTAGGTGGCTCGGCTTTGATGGGGACAAAATATTGTAATATTCTTCGTCCTCTTCGACATCTTCTTCTTCAGTAATGGCCTGTTCAGCTTCGACAACAGGGGCACCTTCATCAGTAGTTCCCTCTGTCACTACTAAACCTGACTGTCACATGACTTCGGAAATTGGAGCTGTCTCAGTGGCTTTGGACTCCTCTCCTTCATGAGTCACCCTTGCAGTCGAACGCACTCTAGCCATCTGATGGATTTTTTGTGGTTTTTATGAAGTTGATGTTTCTTTTTTGCAGCTTTGACGAAGCTCTATCTTTTGACGGAGTTAATTCTAAATGATGGTGTTCGATTGAGAGCACAGTGAAAAAGCTTCGGCTATGGTTAAGTTTTTAACAGCACAACAGTGCAATGACAATGAATGTTGTGGTAACTCTACACCAACTCGTCTGTTTATATAGTGCTACAGGTGGGAAGGTGAACCGCCAAACCGCCCGCACCCGCTGAACGGTGGACCACTCGGCGCCTGGAAGGTGAATCGCCAGATCGCTCGTACACACTGAACGGTGGACCACCCGACGCTTAGAGTATTTTGACCGTTTCTCAGCAACAAGCTCAGGGAAGGTGTTTTTCGGACCTTCGGCATTCCGAAGCCTTTGAGATTTTTTTGCGGATCAAGCCTGTTACGAAAAATGATCTAGCACCGCAGAGGGGCTACTATTGGGGGCCTGCTTCTTCGCCGAAGTTCCTTTAAGCAAAAACACCTTCGGCAGGACGGCACGAAAGCAAACATAACACGAAGGTATACACCGAAGCTATGATCCAGGGAGCTTCGGCATAATAACATGCCTTAAGACGAAGGGCTGCACCAACTTAAAGAGGAAAAGACCGATTAGTCCATGATAATTTGTGTCATGTTTATAGTTAGTTATCAAGGACATGAATGTAATTTCGACCGGGCTGCGTCCCGTGCCTATAAATAGATGAACAGTAACCCCGTACTGTTCACGCTGACTTGTATTCACTCACACGTCACACCTGGATTTTCACCTTCTGTCAAGCCGAAGGTATAAATGTAATTCGATATTGTACATGTTTATTCACGATGATATTATAAAAATATCCTAATGATGTCATATGATTATTCATGCTATTTACCATGTTTCATATGCTCCTACTTTCATCATTATATACTGAGATGATGAAGGTATGTCCTTCATAACCTTCGTCTGAAGATCATTATATCCTAAGGGAGATAATGCTTCGAAGGACAAAGGTCTTTAACCATTAACATTTTGTGTTGCCTTGTTCTTAATTCATAGCATTTGAGAACAAGTCCCCAACATGGCATATAAACAAGACTTTTGCAACAATTTTAGTGAAGATAGTAGAATTGGCCTTTCCGACCTTGAAGCCATTAGTGATAAGTAAGTTTCTTAGGCATTCATACCTTGATCTTGGGGCTTGCTTGAGCCCATAAAGTGCCATTGAGAGCTTATACACATGGTTAGGGTACTCACTATCTTCAAAGCCAGGAGGTTGCTCAACATAGACCTCTTCCTTGATGGGGCCATTGAGGATGGCACTTTTCACGTCCATTTGATAAAGCTTGAAGCCATGGTGAGTAGCATAGGCAAGTAATATGCGAATTGATTCAAGCCTAGCTACGAGTGCATAGATTTCATCTAAATCCAAACCTTCGACTTGTGAATATCCCTTTGCCACAAGTTGGGATTTGTTCCTTGTCACCACACCATGCTCCTCTTGCTTGTTGCGGAATACCCACTTGGTACCTACAACATTTTGGTTAGGACGTGGAACTAAGTGCCATACCTCATTCCTCGTGAAGATGTTGAGCTCCTCTTGCATTTCCACCACCCAATCCGGATCTCTTAGTGCATCCTCTATCCTGTATGGCTGAATAGAAGACATAAAAAAGTAATGTTCACAGAAATGAGCAACTCGAGATCTAGTGGTTACCCCCTTATGAATGTCACCAAGAATAGAGTTGACCGGGTGATCCCTTTGAATTGCTTGGTGGACTCTTGGGTGTGGTGGTCTTTGGTCCCTAATTTCTTGATCATCTTCCTTGTCTTGATTATCTTATCTCCCCCTTGATCAATGTCCTCCTCTTGAGGTGGCTCATCGTCTTGATCTTCATCCTCTTCTTCTTGAGCCTGATCCTCATCTTGAGTTGGTGGAGATGCTTGCCTGGAAGATGATGGTTGATCTTGTGCTTGTGTGGGCTCCTCGGATTCCTTAGGACACACGTCCCTAATGGACATGTTCCTTAGTGTGACGCATGGAGCCTCTTCATCATCTAGTTCATCAAGATCAACTTGCTCCACTTGGGAGCCATTAGTCTCATCAAACACAATGTCACAAGAAACTTCAACTAATCCAGTGGATTTGTTGAAGACTCTATATGCCCTTGTGTTTGAGTCATAACCAAGTAAAAAGCCTTCTACTGCTTTAGGAGCAAATTTAGAACTTCTATCTGTCTTAATAAGAATAAAGCATTTGCTGCCAAAGACTCTAAAATAAGAAATATTGGGCTTTTTACTAGTGAGGAGTTCATTCGATGTTTTCTTAAGGATTCGGTGAAGATATAATCGGTTGATGGAGTAGCAGGCGGTGTTGATTGCCTCCGCCCAAAACCGGTCTGGTGTCTTGTACTCATCAAACATGGTTCTTGCCATATCCAGTAGAGTTCTATTCTTCCTCTCTACTACACCATTTTATTGAGTTATGTAGGGAGAAGAGAACTCATGCTTCATGCCTTCCTCCTCAAGAAATCCTTTGATTTGTGAATTCTTGAACTCCGTCCCATTATCGCTTCTAATCTTTTTGATTCTCAATCCAAACTCATTTTGAGCCCGTCTTAAGAATCTCTTTAAGGTTTCTTGGGTCTGAGATTTTTCCTACAAAAAGAATACCCAAGTGAAGCGAGAATAATCATCCACAATAACAAGATAGTACTTACTCCTTCCGATGCTTATGTAAGCAATCGGGCCGAATAGATCCATGTGGAGTAGCTCAAGCGGCCTGTCTGTCATCATGATGTTATTGTGTGGATGATGAACTCCAACTTGCTTCCCTGCTTGACATGAGCTACAATTCATGTCTTTCTCAAAATGAACGTTGGTTAGTCCTAAAATGTGCTCTCCCTTTAGAAGCTTGTGAAGATTCTTCATTCCAACATGGGCAAGTCGGCAGAGCCAACCCATGTTAGTCTTAGCAATTAAGCAAGTGTCTAGTTCAGCTTGGTTATCATTAAAATTAACTAAGTATAGCTTACCATCTAGCACTCCCTTAAAAGCTATTGAATCATCACTTCTTCTAAAGACATTAACACCTATATCAGCAAAAAGGCAGTTGTAGCCCATTTTGCATAATTGGGAAATAGAAAGCAAATTGTAGTCTAATGAATCTACAAGAAAAACATTGGAAACAGAATGGTCATGGGATATAGCAATTTTACCCAAACCTTGATTTTCATCCCCGAATGTAATAGCTCGTTGGGGATCTTCATTTTTCTCATATGAGGAGAACATCCTTTTCTCCCCTATCATGTGGTTTGTGCACCCGCTATCGATTATCCAACTTGAACCACCGGATGCATAAACCTACAAAACAAAATGTAGGCCTTGTTCTTAGGTACCCAAACAGTCTTGGGTCCTTTTACATTAGAAACAAGCACCTTGGATACCCAAACACAAGTCTTTGGACTCTTGTGTTTGCCCCTAACATATTTGGCAACTACTTTGCCTGATTTGTTTGTTAGCACATATGAAGCATCAAAAGTCTTAAATGAAATGTTATGCTCATTTGATGCATTAGGAATTTTCTTCTTAGACATTTTGATATGAGTGGAATGCCTAAAACTAGAAGCCTCATTTTTATACATAAATGCATGATGAGAGACAAAATGAGAATTCTTAGCATGAATTTTCCTAATTTTATGCTCAGGATAGTTTGCAGGATATAAAATGTAGCCCTCACTATCCTGAACCATGGGAGACTTACCTTTAACAAAATTAGACAATTTCTTAGGGGCATTAAGTTTGGTGTTGTTTTGGTTCCCTTGTTGGAAGCCAATTCCATCCTTAATGCCAGGGCGTCTCCCATTATAGAGCATGCTTCTAGCAAATTTAAATTTTTCATTTTCAAGTTCATGCTCGGCAATTTTTGCATCTAATTTAGCTATATGATCATTTTGTTGTTTAATTATAGCAAGGTGATCATTAATAGCTTCAACATTAACATCTTTACATCTAGTGCAAATGGAAACATGCTCAACATTAGATGTAGATGGTTTGCTAATATTCAATTCATCAATCTTAGCATCTAGGCTAGCATTCTCATCTCTAAGACATGAAATTGAATCATTGCAAATGCTAAGCTCTCTAGTTAAGTTTTCACATTTTTCTACTTCTAGAGCATAAGCATTTTTCAACTTAACAAATTTTTTGTTCTCCTTAACGAGCAAGTCCTCTTGGAATTCCAAGAGATCATCCTTCTCGATAATGGTCTCTATTAATTCATTTAATTTTTCTTTTAGTCCATGTTAAGGTTGGCAAAGAGAGAAACTAAATCATCTTCATTATCACTAGAACTACCCTCATCATTGGATGTAGTATATTTGGGGGTACTTCTAGAATGTACCTTCTTCTTTTTGCCATCCTTTGCCATGAGACACATGTGGCCGACGTTGGCGAAGAGGAGGCCCTTGTTGACGACGATGTTGACAGCGTCCTCGTTGGAGGAGTCGGTGAAGCTCTCGTCGGAGTCCCATTCGTGTCCCATATGCGCCTCGCCGCCCTTCTTCTTGTAGTATCTCTTCTTCTCCTTCTTCCCCTTCTTGTCTTCGTCCCTGTCACTTTCACTAGAATATGGACATTTAGCGATAAAGTGACCGGACTTACCACACCGGTAGCACACCCTTTTGAAGCGAGGTTTGTAGTCCTTCCCCCTCCTTTGCTTGAGGATTTGGTGAAAGCTTTTGATGATGAGTGCCATCTCCTCATTGTCAAGTTTGGAGGCGTCGATTGGAAGCCTACTTGATGTAGACTCATCCTTCTTTTCTTCTGTTGCCTTGAATGCAACGGGTTGCATCTCGGGTGTAGAGGTGCCTCCTTGCTCCAAATTGACAATATGTTTGGAGTCTTTGATCATAAGTTCAAAGCTCACAAACTTGCCAATCACTTCCTCGGGAGACACCGGTTTATATCTAGGGTCTCCATGGATTAGTTGCACTTGAGTGGGATTATGAAAAACAAGTGATCTAAGAATAACCTTGGCCATCTCATGGTCATCCCACTTTGTGCTCCCGAGGTTGCGCACGTGGTTGACCATCGTCTTGAGCTGGTTGTACATGGCTTGCAGCTCTTCCCCTTTGTTGAGGATGAATCGACCGAGTTCTCCCTCGATTGTTTCGTGCTTGGTGATCTTGGTCACCTCGTCCCCTTTGTGCGTAGTTTTGATGACGTCCCAAATCTCTTTGGCGTTCTTTAACCCTTGCACCTTATTATACTCCTCTCGACATAAAGAGGCGAGGAGTATATAAGTTGCTTGGGAGTTAAAGTGCCTTATTTGGGTGGCCTCGACCGAGTCATAGTCCTCGTCCCCCACTTGAGGTGCCTGCGCTCCAAATTCAACAATATGCCAAATACTTTCGTGGAGTGAGGTTAGATGGTGCCTCATTTTATCACTCCACATGCAATAATCTTCACCATCAAAATATGGTGGTCTGCCTAGGGGTATGGAAAGTAATGGAGCACACTTTGAAATACGGTGATAGCGTAGTGGCATCTTACTATACTTCTTGTGCTCATGGCGCTTAGAAGTAGTTGACGACTCAGTGCCCGATGTGGAGGGTGATGAAGAGTTGGTATTGTAATAGACCACCTTCTTCATTTTCTTCTTCTTCTTGTCACCTCTCTGATGTGACTTGATGGAGGAAGAGGATTCTTCCTTGTACTTATTGCCAGACTCTCTTGAGAGAGTCTTCACCGAGCCCACGGGCTTATCGCCGGTCATGATCTCCCTCTTGGAGTGATCTCTAGACATCACTTTGAGTTGGTTAGGCTCTTAATGAAGCACTGGCTCTGATACCAATTGAAAGTCGCCTAGAAGGGGGTGAATAGGCGAAACCTGAAATTTATAAACTTAAACACACACTAAGGCCCGGGTTAGCGTTAGAATAAAATTCAAGTCCGAAAGAATGTTTCTCTTGCTAAGAGTTGCTCGAAGGATGTGGATGACATATGGGAGCAAACTCAAATCAATACTAGCAAGGAAACGTTAGAGAGAGGAAAGAGGGCAAACAAATTAAGCGAGAATCAAAGCGAGTAGACACGATGATTTGTTTTACCGAGGTTCGGTTCCAAAGAACCTAATCCCCGTTGAGGAGGCCACAAAGGCCAGGTTTATTTCAACCCTTTCCCTCTCTCTCAAATGGTCACTTAGACCGAGTGAGCCTTCCCTTAATCACATGGGTCACTAAGACCCCGCAAGGACCACCACACACTTGGTGTCTCTTGATAAACCTTACAAAGCACTTGAGAAATGGAATGAGAAAGGAAGAAGGCAATCCAAGCGACAAGAGCAACAAAAGAACACAAATGATCCTCTCACAAGCCCTAAAGCACTAGCGTTGATTTTGGGAACTTTGAGTGTATTGATTGCTTTGATTGTGTCTTGGAGTGTTGCACTTTGCTCTTGCAATGAATGAATATTTCAGAAGGCTTGGATAGCTTTGAATGAGGTGGTTGGGGGGTATTTATAGCCCCAAGCACTTCCTAGTCGTTGCTGGCGTTGGGTGCACCGGACAGTCCGGTGGCGCACCGGACAGTCACTATTCATTGTCCGGTGCGCGCCACGTCAGTGTGTTCGTTAGGGTTTAGAGCAGTTGACCGTTGGAGTGCCTTATCGTCTTGTTGCACCGGACAGTCTGGTGCCACACCGGACAGTCCGGTGACCTCTGACTTCGCTGCTCTGACTTCTGACTTACACTGTTCATCGTGGCAGATGACCATTGCCGCGCAGAGAGCTGTTGCTCCGCTGGCTCACCGGATAGTCCGGTGGCACACCAGACAGTCTGGTGAATTATAGCGGAGCGCGCCTCTAAATTCCCGAGATTGGCTGGTTTGAGGGGCGCCTGTCTAGTGCGCCAAAAATCAGCACACTCTAAGTCTCGCTCTAATTTTTGATTGTGTCCCTAACTGAATTTCTTTCTTAGTTTGTGTTGAACCTTATGCACCTGATATAAATAATATCTAGACAAACTAGTTAGTCCATGTGGTTTGTGTTGTACGTCAACCACCAAAATCGATTATAGAAAATGGTTGACCCTATTTCCCTTTCACTAAAGAGCTTAGCATATGCAATGATTCAATTTCTAGTCTTAGAATTGAGAAGTATAATTCAATTGCTAAGATTGAAGAATTGAATGATTGCAAAGCATCTACATCTACTGTTGATCATGTTGCTATTTGTACTAGATGTAGAGATATTAATGTTGAAGCTATTGATGATCACCTTGCTATGATTAAATAACAAAATGATCACATAGCTATATTAAATGCTAAAATTGCTGCACATGAGCTAGAAAATGAAAATTTTAAATTTGCTAGGAGCATGCTCTATAATGGGAGACGCCCTGGCATTAAGGATGGGATTGGTTTCCAACAAGGGAGCCAAAACAACATCAAACTTAATGCCCCCAAGAAATTGTCTAATTTTGTTAAGGATAGAGAGGGCTATATTTTATATCCTACAAACTATCCTAAACACAAGATTAGGAAAATTCATGCTAGAAAACCTCATACGGTTTCTCATCATGCTTTTATGTATAAAAATGAGGCTTCTAGTTTTAGGCATACCACCCATATAAAAATTCCTAAGAAGAAAATTCCTAATGCATCAAATGAGCATAATATTTCATTTAAGACTTTTGATGCTTCATATGTGCTGACTAACAAATCAGGCAAAGTAGTTGCCAAATATGTTGGGGGCAAACACAAGAGTCCCAAGACTTGTGTTTGGTTACCCAAGGTGCTTGTTTCTAATGTCAAAGGACCCAAAACCATTTGGGTACCTAAGAACAAGGCCTAAATTTGTTTTGTAGGTTTATGCATCTGGTGGATCAAGTTGGATAATCGATAGCGGGTGCACAAACCACATGACAGGAGAGAAAAGAATGTTCTCCTCCTATGAGAAAAATGAAGATCCCCAAAGAGCTATTACATTCGGGGATGGAAATCAAGGTTTGGTCAAAGATTTGGGTAAAATAGCTATATCTCCTGACCATTCTATTTCCAATGTTTTTCTCATAAATTCTTAAGATTACAATTTGCTTTCTGTTTCTCAATTATGCAAAATGGCCTACAACTGTCTTTTTACTGATATCGGTGTTACTGTCTTTAGAAGAATTGATGATTCAATAGCATTCAAGGGAGTGTTAGATGGTCAACTATATTTAGTTGATTTTAATGATAACCAAGCTAAATTAAACACTTGCTTAATTGCTAAGACTAACATGGGTTGGCTCTGGCATCGCCGACTTGCCCGTGTTGGAATGAAGAATCTTCACAAACTTCTAAAGGGAGAACACATTTTAGGACTACCAAATGTTCATTTTGAGAAAGACAGGATTTGTAGCGCATGCCAAGCAGGGAAGCAAGTTGGAGTCCATCATCCACACAAGAACATTATGACGACTGATAGGCCGCTTGAGCTACTCCACATGGACCTATTCGGCCCGATCGCTTATATAAGCATCAGTGGGAGTAAGTACTATCAAGTTATTGTGGATGATAATTCTCACTTCACTTGGGTATTCTTTCTGCAGGAAAAATCTCAAACCCAAGAGACCTTAAAGAGATTCTTAAGACGGGCTCAAAATGAGTTTGGATTGAGAATCCAAAAGATTAGAAGCGACAATGGAACGGAGTTCAAGAACTCACAAATTGAAGGATTTCTTGGGGAGGAGGGCATCAAGCATGAGTTCTCTTCTCCCTACACACCTCAACAAAATGGTGTAGTGGAGAGGAAGAATAGAACTCTATTGGACATGGCAAGAACCATGCTTGATGAGTACAAGACATCGGATCGGTTCTAGGCTGAGGCGATTAACACCGCCTGCTACTCCATCAACCGGTTATACCTTTACAGAATCCTCAAGAAGACATCATATGAACTCCTCACTGGTAAAAAGCATAAGGTTTCTTATTTTAGAGTCTTTGGGAGCAAATGCTTTATTCTTATTAAGAGAGGTAGAAGTTCTAAATTTAACCCTAAAGCAGTAGAAGGCTTTTTACTAGGTTATGACTCAAACACAAGGGCATATAGAGCCTTCAACAAGTCCACTGGATTAGTTGAAGTTTCTTGTGACATTATCTTTGATGAGACTAATGGCTCTCAAGTAGAGCAAGTTGATCTTGGTAAACTAGATGATGAAGAGGCTCCATGCATCGCGTTAAGAAACATGTCCATTGGGGATGTGTGTCCAAAGAAATCCGAGGAGCCCATACAAACACAAGATCAACCATCATCTTCTAATCAAGCATCACCACCAACTCAAGATGAGGACAAGGCTCAAGAAGAAGAGGATGAAGATCAAGACGATGAGTCACCTCAAGAGGAGGACATTGATCAAGGGGGAGATGAAGATGATCAAGACAAGGAAGATGATCAAGAAATTAGGGATCAAAGACCGCCACACCCAAGAGTCCACCAAGCAATTCAAAGAGATCACCCCGTCAACTCCATTCTTGGTGACATTCATAAGGGGGTAACCACTAGATCTCGAGTTACACATTTTTGTGAACATTACTCTTTTGTGTCTTCTATTGAGCCATATAGGATAGAGGATGCAATAAGAGATCCGGATTGGGTGGTGGCAATGCAAGAGGAGCTCAACAACTTCACGAGGAATGAGGTATGGCATTTAGTTCCACGTTCTAACCAAAATGTTGTAGGTACCAAGTGGGTATTCCACAACAAGCAAGACGAGCATGGTGTGGTGACTAGGAACAAAGCCCAACTTGTTGCAAAAGGTTATTCATAAGTCGAAGGTTTGGATTTCGATGAAACGTATGCACCCGTAGCTAAGCTTGAGTCAATTCGTATATTATTTGCCTATGCTACTTACCATGGCTTTAAGCTTTATCAAATGGACGTGAAAAGTGCCTTCCTCAATGGCCCTATCAAGGAAGAGGTCTATGTTGAGCAACCTCCCGGCTTTGAAGACAGTGAGTATCCTAACCATGTGTATAAGCTCTCAAAGGAGCTTTATGGGCTCAAGCAAGCCCCAAGAGCATGGTATGAACGCTTGCGAGATTTTCTTATCACTAATGGCTTCAAAGTCGGTAAAGCCGATCCTACTCTCTTTACTAAAACTATTGCTAAAGACTTGTTTATATGCCAAATTTATGTTGATGATATTATATTTGGATATACTAACAAGTCCTCTTGTGAAGAGTTTAGTAGGATTATGATACAGAAATTCAAGATGTCTATGATGGGGGAGTTGAAGTATTTCCTTGGATTTCAAATCAAGCAACTCCAAGAGGGCACATTCATCAGCCAAACTAGGTACATTCAAGTCATACTTAAGAAGTTTGGAATGAAGAACGACAGACCCATCAAGACACCCACAGGAACCAATGGGCATCTCGACCTCGACACGGGAGGTAATCCGTAGATCAAAAGGTATACCGGTCGATGATAGGTTCTTTACTCTACTTATTTGCATCTCGACCGGATATTATGCTTTCTGTATGCACGTGTGCAAGGTTCTAGGCAAATCCTAAGGAAGTTCACCTTAGGGCCATGAAAAGAATCATGAGGTATTTAGTTTACACTCCTAAGTTTGGGCTTTGGTACCCCAAAGGATCTACCTTTGATTTAATTGGGTATTCCAATGCCGATTATGTCGGATGTAAAATTGATAGAAAGAGCACATTAGGGACTTGTCAGTTTCTGGGAAGATCCCTAGTGTCTTGGGCTTCAAAGAAACAAAACTCAGTAGCTCTTTCTACCGCCGAAGTCGAGTATATTGTTGTAGGACATTGTTGTGCACAATTACTTTGGATGAGGCAAACCCTTAGGGACTATGGCTAAAAATTGAGCAAAGTCCCTCTCCTATGTGATAATGAGAGTGCAATCTGCATGGTGGATAATCCCGTTTAACGCAGCTGCACTAAGCACATAGACATCCGGTATCACTTTCTGAGAGATCACCAACAAAAGGGGGATATCGAAATTGCTTATGTAAGCACCCACAACCAATTAGCTGATATCTTTACCAAGCCATTAGATGATAAGACTTTTAGCAAACTTAGGAATGATTTAAATATACTTGATTCTCAGAACATTGATTGAAACATTGCACACATAGCTTATGAACATAACTTTGATCATGTCTCTTTTATTTGGTACAAATGCATATTTCTTATTCTTCTTGTGCCAACGCTAAGACTAATGTGTTTTCAAGTACATCTCTATGATTAGTCTTAGATTGAAAGAGAAATGGAGTACTCGGCAAAGACAAGGCTTCCACTCCAACTATGACGGTATCATTTACCCTTTGCCGATACTCATGTAACTCTCAAGTGGTATGACCCTTCACTCATATTTATTTTACCATTTGGGAGATAGTATTAGGCCCCAAAGGGGGAGAAAGTGTGAAAAGGGTTCTCAAGTTCTCCATTTTTGGTGATTAATGCCAAAGGTGGAGAAAGTATTAGCCCAAAGCAAAAGGACCGCACCACCATTTCAAAATATTCAAAAATGGTTATTTCAATTGGCATTTGAGTCAATTTTCAATTGGTATCTTATTTCAAAATACCAAGTTAGTATAAAGAATTTCAATAGGCATAATATTAATTGGTATCCATTTCAAAAAATGGGAAAATCATTTCAAAACCCCTCTTGAAAGTTAAGGGGAGAATTATATTCTGGGGGAGCTTTCTTTTAGTCAAAGGAAAAGCATTTGAAACAGGGGGAGAAATTTCAAATATTAAAAATGCTTCTTGCAATCATATTCCTATACCTTTGACTATTTAGCAAAAGATTTTGAAAGGATTTGTAAAAACGAACAAGTGGTGCAAATGTGGTCCAAAATGTTAAATAAGAGAAAAGCAATCCATTCATATGTATAAAGCCTTTCATTGGTTTAATTCTAAGTTACCTATGCACGTCTATTTCAATAGCAAACTAGTTACATTTCTACACTTCTTATTTGCTTTGGTTAGTGTTGGAATCAATCACCAAAAAGGGGGAGATTTAAAGGGAAATGGATCTAATCATTTCCTATAATCGATTTTGGTGGTTGACGTCCAACACAAACCACATGGACTAACTAGTTTGTCTAGATGTCATTTATCTTAGGTGCATAAGGTTCAACACAAACCAAGAAAAAAATTTGTTGGGGACTTAAATTCATTTGGAGCAAGACTTGAGAGTGTGCTGAAAAGTGGCGCACCGGACACTGTCCGGTGCCCCAGGCCTGTACACAATCAAACCAGCCACTCTCGGGAATTCAGCAGGCGTGTTCCGCTATAATTCACCGGACTGCCCGGTGTACACTGGACTGTCCAGTGAGCTAGTGGAGCAACGACACTCTGCGTGTCAACGGTCGACTGCTCAGATGAACAGTGATGAATAGTGTCGCACAGAAGTCAGAGCAGAGAAGTTAGAACGCACTGGACATGTCCGGTGTGCCACCGGACTGTCCGGTGCCACTTGAAGATAGAAGACGCCAACGGTCAACTGCTCCAAACCCTAACGGATAGCTGACATGGCGCGCACCAGACAATGAACAATGCAATGTCTGGTGCGCCACCAGACTGTCCGGTGCGCCCATCGCCAGCAGAAACAGCCAACGACTAGGAAGTGGTTGGGGGCTATAAATACCCCCCAACCAACTCATTCAAAGCCATCCAAGTTTTCTGAGATTCTCATTCAATACACGAGCAATAGCATTCACTCCAAGACACAATTTCAAAGATCAAATCCTCTGCAAGTCCCAAATTCAACTCAACCACTTAGTGGCTTGAGAGAGAGAGAGAGAGAGTTTTTGTTCATTTTTGCTCTTGTCACTTGGATTGCCTTTCTTCCTTCCCATTCTTATTTATAAGTGCTTGTAAAGCTAGCAAGAGACACCTAAGTGTGTGGTGGTCCTTGCGGGGTCTTAGTGACCCGTTTGATTAAGGAGAAGGGTCACTCGGTCTAAGTGACCGTTTGAGAGAGAGGGAAAGGGTTGAACTAGACCCGGCCTTTGTGGCCTCCTCAATGGACCTCGGAAAAACAAATCATCGTGTTCACTTGTGTTGATTTCCATTTGATTTGTTTTCCCTATTTCCACTCTCTAACATTTCTTTGCTAATATTGATTTGAGTTCGCTCCCAAACATCATCTGCATTATTTGAGCAACTCGTAGCAAGAGAAACAATCTTCCGGACTCGGATTTAATTCTAACGCTAACCCCGGCCTTAGTGTGTGTTTATGTTTGTAAATTTTAGGTTTCGCCTATTCAACCCCCCCTCTAGGCGACTTTCAGTATTTCTCTGTGCCTCACCTTCGAGTGAGCAAGTGGTATTCAATCCTTGTTAAGTAGTTTTATCGGACCAGATCCGACGGACTAATAGTTTATTCTGATTTAAGTGTGTTGTTGCCTCTAAGGCGAGACATGGTCACTTAAGCTGGAATGATCCAGGTGGTTCCGCCATAGTCGGGGTACCTATCATCCTCGAAGCCAGTGGTTGCTCCACGTACACCTCCTCCTTGATTGGCCCATTGAGGAAACCAGTCTTCATGTCCACTTGATAGAGCTTGAAGGAATGGTGAGCAGCATAGGCTAATAGTATGCGAATATACTCAAGCCTAGCTACAGGAACAAAAGACTCTACAAAATTCAAACCTGCGACTTGGGCATATCCTTTTCCACAAGTCTCGCCTTGTTTCTTGTCGCCGCCCCATACTCGTCTTTTTAGTTGCGGAACACCCACTTGGTTCCTACAACGTTTTGTTTAGTATGTGGCACCAAACTCCATACTTTATTTCTCTTGAAGTTTTTTAGCTCCTCATGCATGACCAACACCTAGTTTGGATCCTACAAGGCTTCTTGTACCCTAAAAAGTTCAATAGAAGAAACAAAGGAGTAGTGCTCACAAAAATTTGCAATACGTGAACGCGTAGTAAGCCCTTGCTAATGTCACCATGGATTTGATCCACCGATTGATCCCTTTGAATATTGGCGCGGGCTTGGGCTAGAGGTGCATGTGGTACTTCTTCCCCCTCCTTTTCTTCTTGTCCTTGTGCTCCCCTTGATTTATGTCATTGTCTTGAGGTACATGTTCCTCATCTTGAGTTGGGGGTTGCACCATCGTTGACGAAGAGGTAGATCTTGCTCATGTTGTTCCTGCAGTCGCACATCGCCTATTGCCATAATCCTCATTGCGACCGTCGGAACCTCGTTTTCATCTATGTCATCAAGATCAACTTGCTCTTTTGGAGATCCATTAGTCTCATCAAATACAACATCACTAGAGACTTCAACTAAACCCGAAGATTTGTTGAAGACCCTATATGCCTTTGTATTTGAATCATAACCAAGTAAAATCCCTTCAACGACTTTGGGACCAAACTTTGAACGTCTACCTTTCTTGACCAAGATGTAGCATTTGCTCCCAAATACACGAAAATAAGAAACATTGGGTTTGTTACCGGTTAGGAGCTCATATGTCGTCTTCTTGAGGAGGCGATGAAGATAGAGACAATTTATAGCATGACAGGTCGTATTTACGGCTTCCGACCAGAATCGCTCCAACGTCTTGTAGTCTCCTAGCATTGTCCTTGCCATATCAATGAGTGTCCTGATATTCCTCTCCAGTACACCAATTTGTTGTGGAGTGTAGGGAGCGAAGAACTCATGCTTGATGCCTTCCTCCTCAAGATATTCCACCACTTGAAGATTCTTAAACTCAGATCCATTGTCGCTCCTTATCTTCTTCACTTTTAGCTCAAACTCATTTTGAGCCCGTCTTAGGAAACGCTTGAGGGTTTCTTGGGTTTCAGATTTATCCTACAAAAAGAATACCCAAGTGAAGCGAGAATAGTCATCAACAATAACAAGACAATACTTACCCTGATGCTAAGATAAGCAACTGGTCCAAAGAGATCCATATGAAGAAGCTCCAGTGGTCTTGATGTCGTCTTCACGTTCTTGCTTGGATGAGTTGTTCCCACCCGTTTCCCTGCTTAACACGCTGCACAAGGTCTATCTTTCTCAAAACAGACATCAGTTAGTCCTAACACATGTTCTCCCTTTAGAAGCTTATGAAGGTTCTTCATCCCAACATGTGCCCATGTTAGTCTTAGCAAGTAAACATGCATCTAGATCGGCATTCTCTTTAGTAAAATCTACTAAATAAAGCTTGCCGTCAGATGCCCATTTAAATGCTAATGAACCATCACTTCTTCTAAAGACAATTACATCAATATTTGTAAATAAACAATTATATCTCATATGACATAAATGGCTGATAGAAAGCAAATTGTAACCAAGTGATTCTACCAAAAATACATTAGCGATAGAGTGCTTAGTAGTAATTGCTATTTTACCTATCCCCTTTACCTTGCCCGGGTTCCCATCTCCAAAGATGATCATGTCATGGGAATCCTTATTATTGAGATAGGAGGTGAACGTCTTCTTCTCCCCCGTCATGTAGTTTGTGCATCCACTATCAATGATCCAGCTTGAGCTCGTGGATGCATAAACATGCAAGGAATTTAGGCTTGGGGTTTAGGTCCCCAACTTGTGTTGGGTCCTGTCAGGTTAGTTACATAAGATTTTGGAACCCAAATGCAAGTCTTAACTTTCTTGCATTTCTGTCTAACAATTGGTATCAAAGCCAGGTTGACCCAGTTCATTCTTAGACAAATCTCGGTTCACAATGTGTTAGCGGAGATTGTTGGGAATAGTCCCACATTGTGTATTGTGGAGGAGCAAGCATGGTTTATATGGTTGAGAGTGCAACCTCTAATGAGCTAGCTTTTTGGGGGAGTGTTGGCCCAAGAGACCTAAAGCTTGCTGCTATGCGTTCGAACGTGTTTGTCGCAGCCAGATGGCCTGGGTGGGCGTGCTGTGTGTGCGTGTGGCCCGATGGACACGTCATGTGTTGGCGGTCCGGCAACACATAAAAGATGCTTATGCCTTCCTAATCACCTATTAATTAATGATTAAGGATAACAAAACATTGGTACTATAACCAACTAGAAACTAGAAGCTAAAGAAGGAAAGTGAAGCAAACCAAACTAATTACATCACTTTTCTTACTAATCTCGAGGATGAGATTATTTTTAAGGGGGTAGAATTTGTAACACCTCTGTAAGTGCAATCAACCTCTTGAGGGTTTTGGTTATTAATGCACAAAACAAATAAAAATGTACTAATAAGTTTGCTCCTAGTGTATGTCAGTTTTAAATTATAAAAGGATGCACATGAATGAAATAGATGAATGAACAGGGAACCAACTGATGAAAAGTAAAGATCTCCAAGTGGTTTTCGGAAAGATTCCCTAGTGTTTTGATCATCTACTCTTAGTAATAGGGATCTCCGCGTGCTTAGTTCTTTCGCAAGGAAAGACTGGTATGCACCAACTAATTCTATCCACTTTAAAATTCTTGTTTTGAAAAGTTGCGAAGTCAAGATTTGGTTTCTCCATCTTTCTTTTCAAAATCTATTTTTAATACCGGTTCAACCAGGATCAGGACCGGTTCAACTGGAATTTCAAATTCAGGTTCAAACGAGAATTTACATAGAGTTCTCTGTTGAATTGTGGTTCAATCGGGATTCACACCGTTTGAACCAGGATTTATGTAGTCACCCAGAATTTTCAGATCTGAGTCGAGGGTGGCTATATAAGTCTTTCCCTCTCACTCTAAACCCTAAGACTTACGAACTAAACCAGTTTGATGGTTGTTATAATACCCCTAGTGTTTATCTCCTATTCGACAACGACTATGGATTTAAGCGCGAGTATTGGTGTGAATAAAAGTCTTTATGTCTTAATCCTCTTCACTTATCTTGAGTTTGACATTATTCTTGTCTTTATCTATCTAGAATATCTCATATGTTTCACAAGTTTTAGACTTTTGTAATCTTTCAAAATATTGAATCCAGTGATGTTCAGGTTGATCTAGTATGTGAATGTGATTTCAAATAGGAGTTTGATTTTTATAAACTCGACCATGTTCCATATCTAAGAAATACAAGGTGTAAGTTTTTAATCAAGTTGCCTTCGATACAAATGTTTGGGTTGAGCCATCGACGTCTTGCCCAAACTCTAATCCTTGAAACCAAATCTGGTTCTTAAATTGCATTCCAATTTCTTTCACGTCTTTGATGGATGCATCTCTCTGTGGACTAGGATCGGGCCATGTAGCGGGTACGAACCTGTGCATGGACAACGTATAACCTCTCACCTATATGAATGACTCGAGACATAACCCCGTGAGTGTAACACCTCTGGTGCTACTAAAACTAAAACTTGAGCATGGAATCATATGCATTGACATGTCATTATATTTGTTACACCTAGAATGCATTCACTAGGCTAAAACTTCAACACAAGTTGTGATGTGGTGATTTGAAGTGCTCTTAACCCTAGAATAGGGTACTTAACCCTGGAATTAGGGAATATGGGTAAATGTGAAGCCAAAATGAGTAGTACCTCAAAAGTTATTGGAAATGTTCACAAGAGATTAAGTTTGATGGATTTGAGTGGCATAAAAACCCTAAAGCACCCAAAACCCTAAATGGAACCCTAGAAACCCTAATTTGTGCCTATATGGTGATTTTAATTTCTAGGCACTTTTGGACCAAAGTGTATATATTAAGTGGTAGAATATCAAAAACCAAACAACTTTTACATTGGAGGATTTTTAATTAATGTGGAACAAATTGGACTAAATTGTGAAAAAGCCACAAGGTCATCCATAGGACTAACTCTGAAATCAGTGAGATTAAGCTGACTTTGGAACCTTGTATTCCTTAATCTATAAAGGTTTTGCTCTAGATCAATGCATCAAACTTGTAGAGCTCTGTTAGGGGTACAAATTTGATTAAGTGACTAAGCATTAGTGCTGTACAGAAATTGGAGATAAATGGACTTAAAGTCAGGCTGTCAGTCACCCCTGGATCTGAATTTTGACTGACAGTGAACTGGGACAAACTTTGGGAGCAATTTCGAGTAGGATCCATTAAGTGTTTGATTATGGTTGCTATAACAAAATCAAAGCTGGTTTGTAGGAGATCAACTTTGCGACAGATGGATTAGTGAGTTGCCACACAAAAATTTGAGAACAAAGCCCTACAAGTTGCTCTGTCACACAGACTAAAGAAGATAGCCATGGTACAGTAAACGAAAATATCTTCAGATGCAGTGAACGTGCCGCCGGTGAACTCCGTGTCGCGATCCTTGCCAGTGTCGCGATTCGTGCGCCCTGGTGTGAGGATAACGGCTGGCGGTGAAAGATCTCATTGCAGGGAAGAGTTGGAGCCTTATCACCAGACTGTTCACTGTACCCACTTGTCGCGCGATTGACCGAGGTATCCTCGCCGGAGTTCGCCGCCCTTCGTAGCCGTGCCACGTACTTAGAAGTGTTACCAAGTCATAGTAGATCGTCGTAGGTAGCATGTCCATTGCCTGAGACATTGCCTCGATGAAAGCCACGATAGATCGCGCCGGTGACTCACCCCCTCTCTCCGGCCGCCAGCTTCCCTCTTCCAAAGTCAGAGCCACCGCTCTCGGATACTATAAATTGAGTGCATCGCTAGCTCCACTAGGTTGTTACAAAGTCAGAGCACCAACCCTCGCCTCCGATTAGCCACTGTAGCGCCCGAATTTGGAATTTCCCCCAAATCTATTCTCCGCATCGCCGTGAGCACCCCTCCATCGACCCACCGCCTTGTCCCTCCACCCGTCTTCCTAGCTACCATTCTTGAGCCCTGGTATGTTGCTAAAGCTTACTGTGCTCCCAATTTGTATGTTACTGCACTGTGTCATCGGGAACACATCGGGAAAGTCGCTAGCTCCACGGTGTACGTGGACCGAACTCTAGAATGGTGTTTAGGTTAAATTAGTGACTCCCATTGGATCGCCTAGGTTAGAATTAGGCGTAGACCGAATTAGAGCATGGATGGTTGGGTATTAGGCTGGTATGAGTTTGCCGGAGAGCGTGCACGTCGTCGTCCATCGTCAGGGACTCGGTCTTGCGAAGGAGAGAAAGGAGAGGGGTTTAAGTGTGATTGTCAGTGAGATAGGGAATAGTGCCGAGGGTTCTTTACTGTTTGTTCAAATGACCGAGGGACCCTGCGCAAAATTATCAGCGCGGGCGCCCGGGCGCGTTTTGCTTGGATGTGGGCCGGTTCGGGCTGAATTCAGCCTAATACTATTCATCTTTTTCCTTTTTCCTTTTCCAGCCAGACTTGGAAATTTATAGAAAATTCTATAAAAATGGTAAAAATATGAGATTAATTTTATTAGACTTCTAAAATCATCTAGTATTTAATAAAAATAGTTCCAAGATTTTTAATCCAAACCTAGATTTATTTGGCATTTAATGGT
The DNA here is from genome assembly GCA_029449295.1 of Zea luxurians. Lineage (NCBI taxonomy): Eukaryota > Viridiplantae > Streptophyta > Magnoliopsida > Poales > Poaceae > Zea > Zea luxurians. The sequence continues at coordinate 102,561,760 of JAOPSE010000001.1, read as the reverse complement.
GCGTTTGGTTGAATGTACGAGGAGGCATGGAATGAGGCGGCCACGTTTTCTAAAGTGTTTGGTTGAGAGTCAAGCAGGGGCGAGGTGAACCCCGAAGTGATTTTTGGGGGCGGTGTGATCCTAAAAACTCGAAGGGACGGTGTCGCCCCCGACTCATCCAACTTTGACCTCAAACCAAACACACCCTAAAGATGCCTAAACCTAGCCTTTTAGAATTTTAGAATTAATTTGGTAGCTCCAAAAATAATAAAACTTTTTGGGTAAGCTTAATTTGATGATTAAAACTCTTGGGTAAAGTTCGGCATGCTTTGGACATAGTTTGGTCCCAAACCCAAGATACTAGCCTCTTAGGATATAAGTGTCTAATTCTAATAGAGTACTAACCTAGGAAACTCTAGTGACTAGTGGGCACCGTGAAGGAAAGTTGTATCCAAGATACAACTTAGTGTGTATCTATTACAACTACATATTCATAGCATCACATAAGCATTCATGTATATGTATTGTTATGTATAGAGAACGAAGAAGAAGTGGTAGTCGAAGAAGTTGCCCCGCAAGCTGAAATTCCACCTGTCGAGAACAACTTCTATTTTGACATTTGTGGGACAAACCCTGATCCTCCTACAACACAAGACAAGCCCTGGTGCATTACCTCTTTCCTTGTGTTTTAAAATCTTTATCACCTTATATGATGCATTAGGTGATAGGAGTTGAGTGCTAAACAATTGCTGCATTTCCTTCCTTCGAACTGTTTACCATCCCTTGATACCTGTTTTATTTAAAAGTTTTCTGATGCTTAGTCTTGCCTTAGAAAACAAAATGTTTTGTTTTAAACAAAGATGATGCTTCATATGGGATGGGAAGTTTTCAAACAAAAGACTTGATGGTGAATCCATCATGGCCATGATGGGTTCAACATCGGAAAAGACGTACCTCTTGAGAGCACCTAGAGGGGGGTGAATAGGTGATCCTATAAAATTCAACACTAAAATAGCCACAAAACTTGGTTATAGAAATGTAAGTGCGACTAAGTGGTTGAGAAGCGAATTCTTGTGGACAAGACAATCACAGAAAGATCAACACAAGACACGCGATTTTTATCCCGTGGTTCGGCCAAGTAACACTTGCCTACTTCCACGTTGTGGCGTCCCAATGGACAAGGGTGTTGGAACTTGCTCACTGGCGCAAGTTGATCCAACAGGGGGGGAGTAATAACGCAAACAGGGTTTCAGCACGTGATGGCAAAAGCTCTGTTCATCTAGCCTCTCAAGGGCACTGTGCGGGGGTATTTATAGGTACCTGAGTGCCCAGCATCTTGTGTTAAGGACGCATGTGCCCTCAGACACCTAGGTTATCCCCAGAATATTCCCATAAAGCGGGGTTACAGACTGTAATTACAGGGATGCCTTTACAAATTAGGCCCATAACACACAGCGGCCACGCAGGGCCCGTTACAATGGGCCGGATCACACATGGGCCCCCATGCTGGACGAGGCCGCACGGTGGGATGACCTCGTCACAGGTCTTCGTCCGATGTCGTATGGGGCGAAGGGTGTCCCCTGCCCATTGTCTTGTCTCCGTTGGACCAACGACTACGGCGAAGGCCTCGAGCGAAGGGTGGCGTCTTCGCCTTCGCCCCAACATTTGTCCTCCGAGGGACCAGTTCGACTAAGTCATCTGGTGCCGAAGACGTCGCTAGATGGCGGAGACGCTGCCCTCACTCGAAGTGGTTCCGCGGGGGTTTTTGACATAACCGTTGATTGACACCGTACTGTTGGACTATGGGTTTCCCGAAGCGCCGCGCCCTGTGTATAAAAGGGGGCGGGGGGCGGCACGTTTTGAACCTTATATTTCCACGCTCCGTGAAAACCCTAGCCGCCTTTTCCACCATCTTGCTGCTCGTCTGCCCTCCTTGCTCTTGTTCGCCGGAGATCTGGCTCGAGTGAAGCAGGCCGCCCGCCGCCGCCGCCGGTACATAGCGATGCCGACCTCTTCTTCTTCTGCTGCCGCTACGCCGCCGGCCGACGCGTCGTCTGAGGAAACGCTGAGTACTGTGGCGGCGGAGGAGTTGCACACCGGCGATACGGTGGATTTTGGTGTGTCGCGGATGTCGTCGGTCCGCGTGCAAGATATGCAGCGGCTGGGTTACTTTGGCGGCGGAGTCGCTCGTGTCCCGGGGACGGAGGAAGTCCCCGAGCCAGAAGGCGAGTTGGTTGTGTTCGAGGCGTTCTTCGCCGCTGGTCTCCGCCTGCCTGCGCACCGATTTGTTGGAGAAGTCCTGTGCAGATTTAACATTCAGATTCATCAGCTGACTCCGAATGCCGTGGTGGCTCTGTCGAAGTATGTCTGGGCGACGACTTCGTACGGTGGACAGCCATCAGTCGAAGTCTTCGCGAAGTACTATTGCCTGCACTGGTAGAAGAGGATGATTGGAGGTGAAGTTGCCTAGTTTGGGTCCTGTACATTTACGCCGAAGACCGGCAAGACCACGATGGAGGTAGTTGAGTTGGTTCCTTGCGCCCGCAACAAGTGGGGCAATTGGCATGAGTTTTGGTTCTACGTCGCGGAGGGTACAATCGAAGACCATCCGGGGTTCCCCGTGTCCGAGATGTGCTCGCATTTTTACTCAGCATACCCGCCTTTTGAAGTGGCGGAGGAGGATGCGGACGAAGGGGCCCTGCGGTGCGCCGCCGGCCTGACCAGCGGGCGCGATTTGGTTGAGGAATTTGTGGCGTACGGGGTATGGCCTTTGGCGCATGGCTGGGCGCTGGGCGAAGTGTGCCCTCGCCAGATGCCTTCCCATGGTGGGAAGTTGGTGCGAAGTCCTGCCTTCGCGCTGGATCTGCATAGCCGCGATCAGGCCGCCTTTGTGCGTGAGGCGGAGGATGGGGCGGTGCGGATCGTTGGTCGATACGTGCCGAGGACAGAGGGCCAGCGTAGCTTGGATATTCGCGGGTCGAATGACCGCCTGAATAGGGTTTTTGAGTTGAATCGTCTGCCGTATGGCGGTTATCCCGGCCAAGACGATGTGGATCGTCGCGGGAAGAAACCGGTGGTAGAGTCTGGAGACGACCCCGCGCCGGCAGCCGCCCCGTCCTCTAAGAAGAGGAAACTAGGTACTGCTATGGGAGGACTTGGGGTTTCCGATGGTTTTGCTAGAGAATTGATGAGGACATGCATGGCCCCGGGGGGAAGGATGTCTTCGCCCGAGCTCCAGGAGTCTTCGGCGCGGATGCTGAGGGTTACCGGGGGTTGGTGGCCTAAGAATGTTCCTATCCCCTGCGTGGCCGGCGAAGACTTTTTTACATCTCGAATGGTTCGTGAATGGGAAGTGTTTCCTTACGGGCGGAATATTGCTGCTGTTGTGTCGGCAGTGATGGACAAGGATCGCCAGGGAGCTGCACAGAAGCGCCAGGCGGTCGTCAGGCTTCATGAAGCGAGGCCGAAGAGGCAGCGGGGGGCTGCGAAGGCTACTGCCCCCGGCGGTGGCCAGCCGCCGCTGGCGGCGAAGTTGGACGTCCCTGCATCCAGCAGGGCGCCGGAGGCTGCGGCTGCCGCCGGTGGTTCCAAGTCTGCGAAGGCTGCACCAGCGTCGAGCAGGGTGCCGGAGGCCGCGAAGGCGGCCCGAGAGTTGCCGCCGCCGGGCAAGCGCGTCGCCGACTTCGCCACTGACATTAGTGTGGACGACTATCTTGTTGGTAAGCCGTTGGCTCATTTTTTTATATATAATTTGTTGATACGTCGCAGGGTCGGACGAAGTCCAATTTGTTGTTGTTTCGCCTGACGCGGCGACCACGGCGGCTGTCGTGGTGCCAAAGGCGAAGGGCGGTCAGGGACGAGGCGAGTGCTGTGTCCCGCCGGCTGAAGGAGATGAAGGAGGCGCTAAGTCAGGTACGTTGAGCTAGACTTCGATTTTTTTCTGCTTCGTTGGGGCTGCGGCCTTATGTGTGTTTTGCAGGCGGCTGACTTCGCAGACCGCGCGGCATCGGGGGCCCTCACGGTAGTTGTGTCTGCCGAAGTCGAGAGACTTCGGACGCAACATGCTGACGTCGTCCGGGAGAAGTCAGCTGCCGACAGTAAATGCCGCAAGCTGGCGGATAAGGTGGCCGTGCTGGAGGGTGAGAAGACTGTCCTCCGGTGCCAACTGGTGGAGCAGAGGAAGGAGGCCAATGAGGCCCTCGCCAAGGCGCAGTCTGCGCAGGCGGAGGCCAATTTGGCGTGGGCGGAGGGCAGTCTTGCCAAGCAGCGTGCCGAGCAGTTGGAGGAGCGGCTCAGCGCTCTGCGGGCTCGTGTGGAGAGGGCCGAGGCCTCGACGCGCGCGGAGGTTGAGCGGACACACAAACAGCTTATGGATTCATACCATGAGCTGGGCGCGCGGACCGCTGATTTCGAAGTGCCGGACCGAGAGCCCGGACTTCGCTGCCTTGAGTGGGTACAGGAGGAGTTGCAGGCGCTCCCCACCATCGTGGAGGGGTTTATGTCCTATGCTTCCCTGGTCACCTGCGAGGGGGTGATGAACGCGCTCTCTCGCGAAGGGTGCCGGCACTATGAGGTCTTCAACCAAGCTGATGAGGATTTTGAGCGTGATATCTACAAGGTTGAGGACCCTATAGTGAAGGAATCCGCCGGAGCCCTCTACGACCGGATGTGGGGCCCCCACGGTCGAGAGGTGGTCAGGGAGCAGGCCGAGACGGCGAGGGGTCAGGTAATGTTTGGCTTTTGTTTGGTGTTTGTTGAATGTGGGCTATGTATGGGTTTGCTGAATTTGTGTGCTATGTCTCAAGCGGCGCGTGGCGAGAGGGTGGATGATTTCGGGGCTTTGAATAGCGCGCTGCCTGACCCGGAGTCGAACCCGGCGGAGGCTGTGGTCGAGGCCGCCCTGGAGCTGCCCCTGGAAACCGCCGAAGGCGCTCCTGATGCCCCCGCAGCCGCTGCGGCCGGCGGAGGCCCGCCCCTGGAGACCACCGAAGGCGTTCCTGATGCCCCTACAGCCGCTGCGGCCGGCGGAGGCCCGCCGCCAACTGCTGCGCCGAGGGCTGAGGATCCTGTGACGGTGGCGGCGGAGGCTCCCGCGACGGCTGGGTCTTCGCAGGTGGCCTAGTGGGTGTGGGTAGTTAGGAAATTTTGGATATTGTTCCTGAACCTTGGTTGCTGCGCAGGTTCAAGATTTTGGGCCTGCGCACGCAACCGCTACTACTAATTTTTTGGCGGCTTCGACTGTGGATGATGGGAACAAATCGGATGATTCTGCATCTAAGTTTTCTGATTTTGGTGACTCTGGGGGCTCGGTTGAGTGGACCGAAGAGTCGTCGGATGAGGACTTGGACTATTTTGCGGCCTTGGATGTGGCAGCGGCGGAGGCTTCGCCGCATGCTGCGGATGCTGAAGTTGTGCCTGGTTCGAGTGCTGGGCGTAAGCGGCGAAGGGCGGTCGCGAAGCGTAGAGTGAGTGAGGTGGACGGTGGTCGGCTTCGTGTGAGTAGAGCTGGCAGGCAGGAACTGTTGTCCTTGTCGGCCGCTGCGAATGTAGGTGAGGGGGAGCTGCGGCGTCTTTTTGCGGGTGAGGAGCTGAGGATAATGCTATTTAATTATAGGGAGATGGGAATTATTCCGAAGGTTGAGCCGATGTAAAGTGTGATGCCCTCGCTTGTACATATGTAATGGCTTGTATGATGGGGTTGTGTGCCTTCGCACATTCGGTTATGCGCACGAAGGCGTTACGTACTGGGTCTGGTGTGTTTGTTATGTTGGTCTGGTGCGCGTGCAGTCGGTCTTTTTTGCGGATAGTTTTGGTGTAGTCGTTTTCGCACTTGTTGGGCTTCGTCCAGCTGCACCCGTAGGCGATTGTTGCACGGGTAGTTCTCGCGGAAGACCTTGATTTTTCGTATTTGTGGTGCTAATCCGGCTGCACCCTTGAGCGACTTCTGCGCGGATAGCCTTCGCGGAAGCCTTCGATTTGTCGCACTTGTGGTGCTAATCCGGCTGCACCCTTAGGCGACTTTTGCGTGGATAGTCTTCGCGGATGACTTCGATTTTTCACACTTGTTGTGCTAGTCCGGCTGTACCCGTAGGCGACTTCTGCGCAGATAGTCTTCGTGGAAGACTTCGATTTTTCGCACTTGTTGTGCTAGTTCGGCTGCACCCGTAGGCGACTTCTGCGCGGATAGTCTTCGTGGAAGACTTCGATTTGTCGCACTTGTTGTGCTAGTCCGGCTGCACCCGTAGGCGACTTCTGCGCGGATAGTCTTCGTGGAAGACTTCGATTTGTCGCACTTGTTGTGCTAATCCGGCTGCACCCTTATGCGACTTCTGCGCGGAATTGTCGCACGCGAGGGCGGCTGCCGCTGGGCCTCGCGGTGACTTTGTATTGGTCGAATGTCGAAGACCGTCGGTGCTGTCTTTTTTCGACGTGGATTTTGCGGGGGATTTTTTTCTTGTATATTACATGACTCTGCCTCGTCAAAAACCTCACCCCCCGGGAGGAAAAGAGTGCGGGCCAGAACAAAATTGTTTTTGCAAATTACAAGGGCGAGCTGGCCCTGATGAGTCAAACAAAAAACTTGCGAAGATTATCAATGTTCCAGGAATGCTCTAAGTCTTCGTCGTTTGGCGTTGCGAGCCTGTATGCGCTGGGGGAGGCCTTCGACTTGACAATGTAGGGGCCTTCCCACATGGGCTCGAGCTTGCCTCTGGACTCCGTTCGAGCTGTCCGGACGAGTACGAGGTCTCCTTCGCTGAATTCCCTTGGGATGACTGCCTGGTTGCGCCATGCTTTTGTTTGGGCTTGGTATTTGTCCAGAGCCTGTAGGGCGAAGACGCGGTCTCCGTCGATGAGATCCTTCGAAGTCGGCTCGTCTACGTCTGGGACGGCCGACGTGGCTGTCCGAGGCGACCCATGCTTTATTTCTTGCGGAGTCATGGCCTCCGATCCGTATAATAGGCGGAAGGGGGTGAACCCAGTCGCCCTGCACTCAGTTGTATTTAGTGCCCAGACCACTTCGGGTAACAGGTCGGGCCACTTGCCTTTTTTTGTCGTCGAGGAGCATTTTCTTGACAGCTGTGAAAATTTTGCCATTGGCGCGCTCCACGACTCCGTTGGACTGGGGGTGGTACACGGAGGCGAAGGCAAGCTTGGTGTCGATGGAGAAGCAGAAGTCTTTGAAATCTTGGTTGTCGAACTGCTTGCCGTTGTCGACCGTGAGTTCGGATGGTACTCCGAAGCGGCAAACAATATTTTGCCAGAAGAATTTATGGGCCGTCTTTGATGTGATGGTGGATACTGCCCTCGCCTCAATCCATTTGGTGAAGTATTCAACGACTACAAAGGTGAACTTGAGGTTCCCCTGAGCCGTGGGCAGGGGCCTGACAATGTCTAGGCCCCAGCGCTGAAGGGGCCACGTGTGGGCGATCAGCTTCGTGAACTGCGAGGGGCGTCCCGAGCTTGGGGAAAATTTCTGACAGGCCTCGCAGGATCTGACAACCCGATTTGCGGCGCAGATAATGGCGGGCCAGTAGAAACCTTGGCGTATCACCTTTGCCGCTAGGGCCCTGGGGCCTGTGTGGGAGCCGCAGGTCCCCCTGTGGACTTCGCGTAGGATTTGAACGCCTTCGGTCTCGGTGACGCACTTAAGCATCGGCTGACTGATCCCCTTTTTGTAAAGTTGGCCCTCGATTAATGCGAAGTCCCGGCTTCGGTGGTGGAGGCGCTTGGCCTCGTTGCTGTCGACTGGGTGATAGTACCCTTGCAGGTACAAGGTTATTGGCACCCGCCAGTCTTCGGTCATGATAAGGTTGATCATGCGGTGGCCCTCGCTGTCGTTGGTTATTTGGAGCCCTTCAGGGCTGCGGACGGCTGGCGTGCCGATGACGTGATAGAACATGTCGGAGGGTAGGGCTTCACCCCTGGCGGCTGCCTTGGCCAATGCGTCAGCTTCTTCATTCTTGGCCCAGTCCACATGCTGCAATGTGAATCCCTTGAATTGTTTCTCGAGACTTCGGATGGCCGCGATGCTGCAATGTCCAAACCTTCTCTGCGGATGGATCCGGCTGTGTTATTGGCCCGGTCCAGTCGACGACGAAGTCTGCTAGAACTTGTGACTTGATCGCTGTCCTGGGCTCGAAAGTGATGTGGTAGCCGGAGAGTTCGGCCGCCCATTTGGCGATCCGTACCGAGGCCTCCGAGTTTCTGAATAATTCACGAGTCCCCTATCTGAGGTGACGCGAACCTTGAATGCTTCAAAGTAGTGGCACAATTTGCGCGAAGACATAACAACTGCATATGCAATCTTTTCGAGCTCCGTCATGTTACATTTTGATGGTGTGAGCACTTCGGAGACATAATATACTGGGCACTGCCTGATCATGCCCTCTACTGTCTGCTCCTAAACCAGTGCCGCACTGACCGCGTGCGGCGAAGCCGCAACATAAAGCAACAGTGGTAGCGAGGAGTCGGGGCTCGTAAGAACGGCCAACTCCATCAGGTACTGTTTTAGTGAGGCAAAGGCTGCCGCCTGCTCTGGTCCCCAAGCGAAGTCTTTTGCGCCGCGGAGTGTTTTGAGGAAGGGAAGACTTCACTCAGCAGATCTGGAAATGAACCTGTTGAGGGCGGCCAATCTGCCCATCAGACGCTGGACCTCTCTGGCTGACTGCGGGGGCGTCATGTTGATAATGGCCTGGATTTTGGTTGGGTTGGCCTCGATGCCGCGGTGTGATACCAGATAACCCAATATTTTCCCCTGGCGAACACCGAAGACGCACTTATCGGGGTTCAGGCGAAGTCGTGCGTCCCGCATGTTCACGAATGTCTCGGCGAGGTCTGCGAGGTGGTCCTCTTTATTCCTGCTGGCGACGACGATGTCATCCACGTATGTGAATACGTTTCTGCCGACATGCCCTTCGAGCACTGTTTTAGTGAGCCGGGAGAAGGTGGACCCGGCGTTCTTGAGTCCCTCCGGCATTCTGATAAAGCAATATGTGTCGAAGGGTGTTATGAAGCTGGTGCTGGCCTTGTCCTCCTCCTTCATGTATATTTGATGATAACCGGAGAAGCAGTCGAGGAGTGACATGACCTCGCACCCGGCCGCGCTATCGACTATTTTGTCGATCCGGGGCAACGGAAAGTTGTCCTTTGGGCAGGCCTTGTTGAGGCTGGTGAAGTCTATGCACATTTGCCACTTGCCGCTCTTTTTCTGCACCATTACCACGTTGGAGAGCCACGTGGGGTAAGCCACTGGCTCAATAAATTTGGCTTCCAGGAGGCGGTGTACCTCTGCCTTGGCGGCCTCTGCCTTCTCGTCGAACATTTTGCGAAGCCGTTGTTTTTTCGGTCTCACCGAGGGGTCGATTCCCAAGCTGTGCTCAATTATGGATCGGCTGACCCCGACTAGGTCGAGGGCTGACCATGCGAAGACGTCCTTGTTCTTGGACAAGCAGCACAGGAGTTTTTCCTCGTCGTGCAAAGTGAGGCCTTCGCTGATCATGACTGTTTGCTTGGGCGTGGCCTGGTCGAGGGGGACAGTCTTGGTCCCGTCGATGCTTTGCAGTTGTGCCTTGTGTTGTTTTTCAGTTGGGCTGGCGGGCGCTGGGACCTCGCGCTGGGACGTGAGGCAGTGGACATTTCTTTGCCCGGGGATGAAGTCCCGCTCAATATTGCGTGCAGTCTGCTGATTGTCGTAGACCGAGATGGCGCCTAACGGACCTGGTATCTTCATGCACAGGTACAATCCGTGAATGGCTGCCTCAAACTTGTTGATGGAGCCCCGGCCCATGATGGTGTTGTACGGATACACCATGTCGACGATGTCAAAGGTTATTTGCTCACTTCGGGCATTGGGCGCTACACCGAAGGAGAGAGGCAACTCTATTTTGCCGATAGGAAAAGTGCCCTTGCCGCCGAAGCCGTACAACGGATTGTCCGAAGGCTTCAGCAAGCTGTGGCTTATGCCCATGCGGTCGAAGGCATGGAGGAAAATGATGTCTGCCTGACTGCCATTGTCGACGAGGACTTTGTGCAGGTCCCAGCCTGCCACGCTGTAGTTGATGACCATGGCATCGATATGGGGGGCGCTACGCAGGTCGACGTCTCGGGCGTCGAAAGTTAGCGGTACGTGGGACCACTTCGTCTGCACGACTGGACCGGTGATGGCGATGTGGTTGATGCTGCGGTAGTGGTCCCGCTTCTGTCGCTTGGTGTCGAAGTCGACACTGGACCCTCCAGTGATCATATGAATGACTCCGCGATACGGCTGATCGGCGAAGTCTTCTTGCTTGGGGGCGTGGGGGTGGGGGATGTTTTGTTGTTGCTGGTGTGGAGGCAGGGGTGGGGGAGGTACGATTTGTACTTCCTGATGGTGTTAGTAAGCGTGGTGCGGTGGATGCGGGGCGGGGGCGTGGATGTATGGTGGAGGGTGTTGCTGATAAGTGTGCGCGACGACTCTTGGGTTGTCGGCTGGTTGCGCCCGTGCCATCCTGTCTCTGGTGGCCTTCATCTCTGGGCAGTCTTTGGTTTGGTGGGCGCAGTCTTCGCCGTGGAAGAGACAGTAGAATTGGCGCGGCGGCTGCGCGCGTCCCCGGCCCCTACCGCGAGTTCCACTTCTACGGCCCTGGGGGGGATATTCCTGGCGGCGAGGGGCATCACCAGCGGGGTGCTGGTTGGCAATGTTGTGCACCTGCTGCTGATTACGGCCGTCTCGGCCGGAGTCTGGCTGCGGAGTCCTCGTCCACGTGCGGCTGGACTATGGAGCATCTTTGGGTTTCCTCTGAGACTCAACCTTGCGCTGGTGGAGCTCTTCGGATTTGGCATATTTTTCAAATAGTTGATATAATTCCTGGAGGTTCTTGGGCGGGTCCCTGATGCAGTGGCTGTAAAGGATGCCGGCGCGAAGGCCACTGATGGCGTAGTGAATGGTGATCTGGTCATCAACTAAGGGCAGCTGTGACTTGAGTGTTAGAAACTTGCGGTAATACTCCCGCAGAGTCTCTTTTTCCAGCTGCTTGCAGAGTGAGAGTTCGGCCAAGGCGTCGGTGTATCGGCGGTACCCTTGGAAGTTGAGCAGGAATTTGTCCCTTAGGCTTCTCCAGGAGTCAATGGACAGCGGGGGCAACCTGGTGAACTAGGTGAGAGCTGGGCCTTCGAGGGCGATGATGAAAGACTTGGCCATTGTGGCGTCGTCCCCTCCGGAAGATGCAACGGCGACCTGATAACTCATGATGTACTGTGTTGGGTCCGTGCTGCCGTTGTACTTGGGATAGGTCCCTGCCCGGAAGTTGGCAGGCCAGGGTGTCACTTGCAGATGTGGCGCCAGGGGACTTCGCTCGTCGAGGTAGTTGACCCCTTGAAATGGCGCGGCGTGTGGGAAGGCATAGTCGCGCTGGGGGAAGTGCGGGTCTTCCACTTGCGCGCGCTGTTGCAGGGGTGGCCCGTGCTGCAAGCTGAGGTGTCCTTCGCGCTGCATCAGCGCAATCTCCCGCTCGAGGTCCTGGGCCTTCTGCTCTTCGTCGCGTATCATTTGCCGCACCTTGGCTAGTGCAGACACGCGCTAGCGCTTGGCCTCCAGTATCTCTTTTTGCCTCTGGAGATTGCGGTTCTTGAGGCGCAGGGCGCGCAGCTGTAGCTGTTCTTCCGCTGAAACGCCGAGGACTTCACCGTCCTCGGTGAGGTCCACGCCCTCCAGTGGGGCAAAGCCGAGGACTTCACCGTCCTCGGTGAGGTCCGTGCCCTTCGGTGGGGTCAAGCCTGGGGGAGGTTGCGGTTGTCCTGCAAGGCCACAGGTGCGGAGAGCGTCGTCTTCGTAGGTGCGGGGAACATCGTCTTCAGGAGCCTCTTGGTGGGTGGAGTGGGTAAGTGCGAGGGCCTTGCCCTTTTTTGTGGCCAGCAGTGCTGCCTTCGCAGCCTCGTCAGCCTTCGAGCTAGCTTTCTTGGGTGCCATCGCGGGTGGTTTTTTCGTAGCACGAACGGTGGGCGCCAAATGTTGGAACTTGCTCACTGGCGCAAGTTGATCCAACGGGGGGGAGTAATAACGCAAACAGGGTTTCAGCACGTGATGGCAAAAGCTCTGTTCATCTAGCCTCTCAAGGGCACTGTGCGGGGGTATTTATAGGTACCTGAGTGCCCAACGTCTTGTGTTAAGGACGCATGTGCCCTCAGACACCTAGGTTATCCCCAGAATATTCCCATAAAGCGGGGTTACAAACTGTAATTATAGGGATGCCTTTACAAATTAGGCCTATAACACACAGCGGCCACGCAGGGCCCATTACAATGGGCCGGATCACACGTGGGCCCCCATGCTGGACGAGGCCGCACGGTGGGATGACCTCATCACAGGTCTTCGTCCGATGTCGTATGGGGCGAAGGGTGTCCCCTGCCCGTTGTCTTGTCTCCATTGGACCAACGACTACGGCGAAGGCCTTGAGCGAAGGGTGGCGTCTTCGCCTTCGCCCCAACAAAGGGTTGCACTCAACCCCTTTCAAGCGATCCGATGATCAACTTGAATACCATGGTTTTTCCTTTAGATGATTATTCCCGTTTGCGAGGAATCTCCACAAGATTAGAGTCTCTCGCCCTTACAACAAAGATCACAATGAAAACACGGAGTAAGGTTGGGATGAGCAACACACACAAGACATAAATCGCAGCACAACTTCGCACACAAGTCACAACTTCAGCTCAAAACACAACGCACGGAGTTCATAAGTCAAATGGACCTCAAGTCACTATCACAAAGAATCGAATGCATGAAGTTGGAGTCTTGGAGTCTTAGAATGTTTCTTGTAAGCTTGGGTAGCTCCTCCATGCGCCTAGGGGTCCCTTTTATAGCCCCAAGGCAGCTAGGAGCCGTTGAAGGCCAACAAGGAAGGCCATCCTTGTCTTCTGTCGAGTGGCGCACCGAACAGTCCGGTGCGCCACCGGACAGTCACTGTAGACGGTCCGGTGCCGATCTCCTTCCTTTTCTGGCGCAGACGACCGTTGCACCTCCGGGCCAGTTGGCGCACCGGACACTGTCCGGTGTACATCGAACAGTCCGATGCCCCCTGCCGTCCGTTGGTGCGGGCCACGCGTCGCCCGCGGATTGTGCTGGCGACCGTTGCGCTGGCGACCGTTGGCTCACCGGACAGTTCCGGTGCACCACCGGACAGTCTGGTGAATTATAGTCGTACGCCGCCAAACTTTTCCCGAGAGCGGCCTGTTCACCGGAAACCAGCCTGGCGCACCAGACAGTTCGGTGTGCCAGGCCGAGCTGGACTTTGGCTGCACACAGCCAAGTCATTTGCAATTCTTTCTTTTCCTGTTTCTAGCACTTAGACAAAATATGTTAGTACTCAAAACAATGTACTAAGTCTAGAAACATACCTCATGTCTTGATTTGCACTTTTCTCTTCATTTAGCACATAAGAACTTAATTAAATGTGTTGGGCACTTAATCACCAAAACATAATAGAAATTGCCCAAGGGCACATTTCTCTTTCAATCTCCCCCTTTTTGGTGATTTATGCCAACACATCCAAAAGCAACCAAAAGAAGTGCAACATCAATGCAATTGAGAACAAAATTGTCTTTGCACAAGTTTTGACATATTTGGATCACTCTTTGCCACAATGGTGGTTTGTTTTTGCAAATCAAATTCATTTTCCTATCTCTAATTCAAACTCACTTGTTTGGGCACAAGGAGAGATAATCCAAGAGTGAAATTGATTAAGAGCCTAAAACTCCCCCTTTTCCCATAATCAAAATTTTCCCCCACAAGAGGCTAAATTTTGCAATAAGAGTATTTTGGATAAATCAAAAATTCTAACTCTACTATTTTCAAAATTCACAAGTGGTAGCTGATCCATTTGCTTTGGCCTTAATTTCTCCCCTTTGGCATTAAGCACCAAAACGGGATCATTCTTGGCCCTTTAACCCCATTGCCTCACCAAAATTGTCAATTAAGAGCAAAAAGGCAATAGGAGCATAAGTATGAACTTGGAGGTGAGTACACTAATACCGGAGTGCAGTGGAAGTCTTTGCATGATCCAAGTTCATCTTTCCCTTTCAATGCTGTTTTGAGACTACACCAAGTCAACTCAAACACAAAGGTTAGTATCAAAGGGTCAAGTTGTAGCACTTCTCCCCCTAAATATGTGCATCATTCACACATGGACTTGTGAGGTCCGGGGATCCCTTGCACAACTTGAGCACCATAAATAGCAACAATTCACATAAATACATGAAGTAACATGATCAAAGGCATAGAACACATGTGTGCTATAGATCAATCCAAGTTACGTGAATCTAAGACATTTAGCTCACTACACAACCTGCGAAACCTTTTCTCATCTAAAGGCTTGGTGAAGATATTGGCTAGCTGGTTCTTAGTATTAATATGGTACACCTCGATATCTCCCTTTTGCTGGTGGTCTCTCAGGAAGTGATGCCGGATGTCTATGTGCTTAGTGCGGCTGTGTTCAACAGGATTATCCGCCATGCGGATTGCACTCTCATTGTCACATAGGAGTGGGACTTTGCTCAGATTGTAGCCAAAGTCCCGGAGGGTTTGCCTCATCCAAAGTAGTTGTGCGCAACACTGTCCTGCGGCAACATACTCGGCCTCAGCGGTGGATAGGGCAACGGATGTTTGTTTCTTTGAACTCCACGACACCAGGGACCTTCCTAGAAATTGGCACGTCCCAGATGTACTCTTCCTATCAACCTTGCACCCGGCATAATCGGAGTCTGAATATCCAATTAAGTCAAAGGTAGAACCCTTTGGATACTAGATCCCGAAGCAAGGCGTACCAACTAAATACCTAAGAATTCGCTTAACGGCCACAAGGTGACATTCCTTGGGGTCGGAATGAAATCTAGCACACATGCATACACTAAGCATAATGTCCGGTCTACTAGCACATAAATAAAGCAAGGAACCTATCATAGACCGGTATGCATTTTGATCAACGGACTTACCTCCTTTGTTGAGGTCGACATGCCCATCGGTTCCCATCGATGTCTTCGTGGGCTTTGCGTCCTTCATCCCAAACCTCTTAAGAAGGTATTGAGTGTACTTCGTTTGGGAGAGGAAGGTGCCATCCTTGAGTTGCTTCAGTTGGAACCCAAGGAAGTAGGTCAACTCGCCCATCATCGACATCTCAAACTTTTGAGTCATCACCCTGCTAAACTCTTCATAAGACTTTGGGTTAGTAGAACTAAATATTATGTCATCGACATAAATTTGGCACACAAAAAGATTACCATCACAAGTTTTAGTGAAAAGAGTGGGATCGGCTTTCCCAACCTTGAAAGCATTAGCAATTAAGAAACCTCTAAGGCATTCATACCATGCTCTTGGGGCTTGCTTAAGTCCATAGAGCGCCTTAGAGAGCTTAAAAACATGGTCGGGATACCTGTCATCCTCAAAGCCAGGGGGTTGTTCCACATACACCTCCTCCTTGATTGACCCGTTGAGGAAAGCGCTCTTCACATCCATTTGAAACAACCTGAAAGAGTGGTGAGCGGCATAGGCTAATAATATTCGAATAGACTCTAGCCTAGCCACAGGAGCAAAAGTCTCCTTGAAATCCAAACCTGCGACTTGGGCATAACCTTTTACCACAAGTCGAGCCTTGTTTCTTGTCACCACTCCGTGCTTGTCTTGCTTGTTGCGGAACACCCACTTGGTTCCCACAGCATTTTGCTTGGGACGTGGCACCAGGCTCCAAACTTCATTCCTCTTGAAGTTGTTGAGCTCTTCCTGCATGGCCAACACCCAGTCCAGATCCTGCAAGGCCTCTTCTACCCTAAAAGGCTCAATAGAAGAGACAAATAAGTAATGCTCACAAAAATTAGCTAAACGTGAGCGAGTTGTTACTCCCTTGCTTATGTCACCTAGAATCTGATCGATGGGTGATTTCTTTGGATCGTTGCTCAGACTTGAGTTGGAGGGGCCAGTGGTGCTTCTTCCTCAATAACTTGTTCTTCTTGTGCTCCCCCTTGATCACGTGCTTCTTCTTGAGGAACCTGTCCATCATCTTGAGTTGGGGGATGCACCATTGTTGAGTAAGAAGGTTGATCTTGCTTCTGTTGTTCCTGTGGTCGCACATCTCCAATCACCATCGTGCGCATTGCGGCCGTTGAAACATCATCTTCATCTATGTCATCAAGATCAACTTGCTCTCTTGGAGAGCCATTAGTCTCATCAAATACAACATTGCTAGAGACTTCAACCAAACCCAATGATTTTGAAGACTCTATACGCCTTTGTATTTGAGTCATACCCTAGTAAAAACCCTTCTACTGCCTTGGGAGAAAATTTAGAATGTCTACCTTTCTTCACCAAAATGTAGCATTTGCTCCCAAATACACGAAAGTAAGAGACATTGGGTTTGTTACCAGTAAGAAGTTCGTAGGAGGTCTTCTTAAGGAGGCGATGCAGATATAGCCGGTTTATGGCGTGGCAGGCTGTGTTCACAGCTTCCGACCAAAACCGCTCGGGTGTCTTGAACTCTCCAAGCATCGTCCTCGCCATGTCGATAAGCGTCTTGTTCTTCCTCTCTACCACACCGTTTTGCTGTGGTGTGTAGGGAGCGGAGAACTCGTGCTTAATGCCTTCCTCCTCAAGATACTCCTCCACTTGCAGATTCTTGAACTTGGACCCGTTGTCGCTTCTTATCTTTTTCACCTTGAGCTCAAATTCGTTTTGCGCCCTCCTTAGAAAGCGCTTTAGGGTCCCTTGGGTTTCTGTTTTATCCTGCAAAAAGAACACCCAAGTGAAGCGGGAAAAATCATAAGCAATTACTAGACCATACTTACTTCCCCCGATGCTAAGGTAGGCGATGGGTCCGAAGAGGTCAATGTGAAGAAGCTCCAGTGGTCTTGATGTTGTCATCACATTCTTGTTGTGATGAGTGCTTCCCACCTGTTTTCCTGCCTGACAAGCTGCACAAGGTCTATCTTTTTTGGAACATACATTGGTTAGTCCTAACACATGTTCTCCCTTTAGAAGTTTATGAAGGTTCTTCATCCCAACATGTGCTAGACGGCGACGCCACAACCAGCCCATACTAGTCTTAGCTATTAAGCATGCATCTGGATCGGCCTCCTCTTTTGAAAAATCAACTAAATAGAGTTTGTCGTCTAATACACCCTCAAATGCTAATGAACCATCACTCCTTCTAAAGATAGAAACATCAACATTTATAAACAAACAATTGTAGCCCATGTGGCACAATTGACTTACAAACAGGAGGTTGTATCCTAATGACTGTACTAAAAATACATTTGAAATAGAGTGCTCGCTTGTGATGGCTATCTTTCTCAAACCTTTGACCTTGCCTTGGTTCCCATCTCCAAATATAATCGTATCCTGGGAATCCTTGTTCTTGACGTAGGAGGTGAACATCTTCTTCTCCATCGTCATGTGGTATGTGCATCCGCTGTCGATAATCCAGCTTGAGCCCCCGGATGCATAAACCTGCAAGGCAATTTACACTTGGCTTTTAGGTACCCAACTCTTGTTGGGTCCTACAAGGTTAGTCACAATAGCCTTTGGGACCCAAATACAAGTCTTGTCTCCCTTGCATTTGGATCCCAACTTTCTAGCAACTACTTTTTCATTATTACATACAAGCGCAAATGAAGTATTGCAAGCATGGTAAATAGTGGAAGGTTCATTACACACTCTCCTAGGCACATGATGCACAACATGATTTCTTCTAGGCCTACTTCTACCATGCACAAAAGTAGAGCTAGAGGCAAACATAGCATGTGAATCAAAAGCATTATGATCATAACTCCTATGAGCATTCCTAGAATATTTTCTATCATAAATATAGGCATGACACTTTTGAGAACTACTAGCCATAGGAGCCTTCCCTTTCTCTTTGTTGAGAACGGGAGCCTTTTGGCTTGTTAAGTTCTTGGTTTCCTTTTGAAAACCAAGTCCATCCTTAATAGAGGGGTGTCTACCAATTGTGTAGGCATCCCTAGCAAATTTTAATTTATCAAAATCATTTTTGCAAGTCATAAGTTGAGCATTAAGACTTGCCACTTCATCATTCAATTTTGTAATAGCAATAAGATGTTCATTACAAGCATTAACATCAATGTCCTTACATCTATTACAAATACTAACATGCTCTACACATGAACTAGATTTATTAGCTTCCTCTAGCTTAGCATTTAAATCATCATTTAAACTTTTTAAACTACATACAGTTTCATGGCAAGAAGATAACTCAGAAGATAGCATTTCATTCCTTTTAATCTCTAAAGCAAGAGATTTTTGCACACTAACAAATTTATCATGCTCCTCATATAAGATATCCTCTTGTTTTTCTAACAATCTATTCTTTTCATTTAAAGCATCAATTAATTCATTGATTTTATCTACTTTAGCTCTATCTAAACCCTTAAATAAATTAGTATAATCTACTTCATCATCACTAGAATCATCATCGCTAGAAGTAGTGTAGTTAGGGGTATCTTGAACACTTACCTTCTTCTCCTTGGCCATGAGGCAAGTGTGGCGTTCGTTGGGGAAGAGAGAAGACTTGTTGAAGGCCGAGGCAGCGAGTCCTTCATCATCGGAGTCGGAAGAGGAGCAGTCCGAGTTCCATTCCTTTCCAAGGTGCGCCTCTCCCTTTGCCTTCCTGTAGCTCTTCTTTTTCTCCTTCTTCCCGCTCTTTTCTTGTCCCTGGTCACTATCATTATTGGGACAATTTGCAATAAAGTGACCAGTCTTACCGCATTTGAAGCAGGAGCGCTTTCCCCTTATTTTGTTCTTGTTGGGGTACTCCTTTCGTCCTTTAAGTGCAGTCTTGAAACACTTTATGATAAGCGCCAGATCATCTTCGTTGAGGCCGGCAGCGTCCACTTGAGCTACCTTGCTTGGTAGCACCTCCTTGCTGCTTGTTGCTTTGAGAGCAACGGGCTACGGCTCGTAGATGGGTAGTGGACCGTTCAAGGCGTCATCCACGTATCGTGCCTCCTTTACCATCATGCGCCCGCTCACGAATTTTCCGAGGATATCCTCGGGTGTCATCTTGGTGTACCTGGGGTTTTCACGAATGAGGTTGACAAGATGGGGGTCAATTACAGTAAATGACCATAGCATGAGTCGGACGACATCATGATCCATCCATCTTGTGCTTCCGTAGCTTCGTATTTTGTTGACCAGGGTCTTGAGCCTGTTGCAGGTTTGCGTTGGCTCCTCTCCCCTAATCATCGCAAATCTCCCCAGCTCGCCTTCCACCAACTCCATTTTGGTGATCATGGTGGCATCGTTTCCCTCATAAGATATCTTGAGGGTGTCCTAGATTTGCTTGGCATTGTCCAAGCCGCTCACCTTGTTGTATTCGTCCCTGCACAAAGATGCTAGCAAAACAGTGGTAGCTTGTGCATTCTTATGAATTTGTTCATTTATCATCATAGGGTTATCCGTACTATCGAAATGCATTCCATTCTCTACTATTTCCCAAATGCTAGGATGGAGAGAAAATAGATGACTACGCATTTTA
Source organism: Zea luxurians (assembly GCA_029449295.1). Classification (NCBI taxonomy): domain Eukaryota; kingdom Viridiplantae; phylum Streptophyta; class Magnoliopsida; order Poales; family Poaceae; genus Zea; species Zea luxurians. Next base: position 102,542,270 of record JAOPSE010000001.1, on the reverse strand, counting down.
TGACTCCAAAATGAGTAGTCCTCTCCATCAAAATGTGGAGGTTTTCCTAGTGGAATAGAAAGTAAATGTGCATTCGAATTGTACGAAATGCGAGAATAGTCAAAAGAGTAATTTTGATTAACCGTTTTTCTCTTTGACGAAGAATCGTCATCGTCGTCGTCTCTTGGTGAAGAAGTTTCATCGCTGTCGTAGTAGACGATATTCTTGATGCGCCTCTTCTTCTTCCCGTCCTTCTTCTTGTGACTCGAGCCAGAGTCAGTGCGCTTGTCATCTCTTGGCTCGTTGAAGATGGACTCCTTCTCCTTGTCGTTGACCACCATCCTCTTTCCTTTAGGATCCATCTCTTTGGGCGATTAGTCCCTTATGTGAAGAGAACGGCTCTGATACCAATTGAGAGCACCTAGAGGGGGGTGAATAGGTGATCCTGTAAAATTCAACACTAAAATAGCCACAAAACTTGGTTATAGAAATGTTAGTGTGACTAAGTGGTTGAGAAGCGAATTCTTGTGGACAAGACAATCACAGAAAGATCAACACAAGACACGCGATTTTTATCCCGTGGTTCGGCCAAGTAACACTTGCCTACTTCCACATTGTGGCGTCCCAATGAATGAGGGTTGCAATCAACCCCTTTCAAGTGATCCGATGATCAACTTGAATACCATGGTTTTTCCTTTAGATGATTATTCCCGTTTGCGAGGAATCTCCACAAGATTGGAGTCTCTCGCCCTTACAACAAAGATCACAATGAAAACACAGAGTAAGGTTGGGATGAGCAACACACACAAGACACAAATCGCAGCACAACTTCGCACACAAGTCACAACTTGAGCTCAAAACACAACACACGGAGTTCACAACTCAAATGGAGCTCAAGTCACTATCTCAAAGAATTGAATGTGTGAAGTTGGAGTCTTGGAGTCTTAGAATGTTTCTTGTAAGCTTGGGTAGCTCCTCCATGCGCCTAGGGGTCCCTTTTATAGCCCAAAGGCACCTAGGAGCCGTTGAAGGCCAACAAGGAAGGCCATCCTTGCCTTCTGTCGAGTGGCGCACCAGATAGTCCGGTGCGCCACCGGATAGTCACTATAGACGGTCCGGTGCCAATCTCCTTCCTTTTCTAGCGCAGACGACCGTTGCACCTCCGGGCTAGTTGGCGCACCGGACACTGTTCGGTGTACACCGGACAGTCTGGTGCCCCCTGCCGACCGTTGGTGAGGGCCACGCATTGCCCGCGGATTGCGCGACCGACCGTTGCGCTGGCGACCGTTGGCTCACCGGGCAGTCCGGTGAATTATAGTCGTACACCGCCAAACTTTTCCCGAGAGCGGCCTGTTCACCAGAAACCAGCCTGGCGCACCGGACAGTCCGGTGTGCCAGGCCGAGCTAGACTTTGGCTGCACACAGCCAAGTCATTTGCAATTCTTTCTTTTCCTGTTTCTAGCACTTAGACAAAATATGTTAGTACTCAAAACAATGTACTAAGTCTAGAAACATACCTCATGTCTTGATTTGCACTTTTCTCTTCATGAAAGGGAAATGTGCCCTTGGGCCATTTCTAAGTATTTTGGTAATTGAGTGCCAACACAAGTGCTTAAGTGTTAATCTATGCCAATTGATGGACAAAGTGCAAATCAAGAGTAAAGGTATATTTCTAAGACTTAGTACATTGTTTTGAAGACTAATGTATTGTGTCTAAGTGCTAGAAACAGGAAAAGACCAATTTGGAAAAGACTTGGCTAAGCAGCCAAGTCTCTGCGCAGTCTAGGTGCACCGGACTGTCCGGTGTGGTGCACTGGATAGTGTCCGGTGCGCCAGGCTGGCGACTGTCAACCGGCTGCTCTCGGGAAGCGATTAACAGCGTACGGCTATAAATCACCGGACTGTCCGGTGGTGCACCGACTGTCCGGTGAGCCATTCACAGGCGAAGTCGTCGCTCTCGGGAAGCAATTAACGACGTACGGCTATAAATCACCGGACTGTCCGGTGAGCCAACGGTCGGTCGGGCCAACGGTCGGCTGTGTAATCCACGCGCGACGCGTGGTCGAGCCAACGGTCAGAAGGGGGCACCGGACTGTCCAGTGTGCACCGGACAGTGTCCGGTGCGCCAACGGCTCTAGATCTTCAACGGTCGGCTTCGCCAAATAAGGAAAGAGATCCGCACCGGACAGTGTCCGGTGGTGCACCGGACTGTCCAGTGCGCCAGGTGACGGAAGGCACGAATTGCCTTCCTGGAATGCTCTCAACGGCTCCTAGCTGCCTTGGGGCTATAAAAGGGACCCCTAGGCGCATGGAGGAGTACACCAAGCATTCTCTAAGCATTCCTAAGCACCAAGACTTCAATTCCGCGCATTCGATTCTTTGTGATAGCAACTAGAGCTCCATTTGAGTAGTGTACTCTTCGGGTTGTGTTGAGAGCTCGTGTTGTGACTTGTGTGCGTATTGCTGCTCTGATTTTGTGTCTTGTGTGCATTGCTCATCCCAACCTTACTTCCGTGATTCTTTGTGAACATCTTTGTAAGGGCGAGAGGCTCCAAGTTGTGGAGATTCCTCGCAAGCGGGACATAGTAAAGTGCAAGCAAAACACCATGGTATTCAAGTGGGTCTTTGGACCGCTTGAGAGGGGTTGAGTGCAACCCTCGTCCGTTGGGACGCCACAACGTGGAGTAGGCAAGTATTGGACTTGGCCGAACCACGGGATAAACCACTGTGCCATCTCTGTGTTGATCTCTTTGTGGTTATTGTGTTTTGCTAAGACTCCTCTCTAGCCACTTGGCCTTATTGTGCTAACTCCTAATCAAGTTTTTGTGGCACTTAGTTTCAATCTTTACAGGATCACCTATTCACCCCCCCCCCCTCTAGGTGCTCTCAATTGGTATCAGAGCCGTTCTCTTCAAGAAAGGGACTAATCGCCCGAAGAGATTGATCCTAAGGGCAAGGGGATGGTGGTCAATGATAAGGAGAAGGAGTCCTTCGTCAATGATCCAAAGGATGACAAGCCTACTGACTCGGGTTCGGGCTACAAAAGAAAAGACAAGAAGAAGAAGAAAACAAGGCGCGTCAAGGAGATAATCTACTACGACAGCGACGAATCTTCCTCTTCCCAAAAGGACGATGACAACCGCTACGAGAAAAGGAAGACGGTTAATTCAAACTTTTCCTTTGATTATTCTCGTATTCCGCAAAGTACCAATGTTCATTTACTCTCCATTCCACTTGGTAAACCTCCTCACTTTGATGGAGAGGACTACGGATTTTGGAGTCACAAAATGCGTAGTCACTTGTTCTCTCTCCATCCAAGCATATGGGAGATAGTAGAGAGTGGAATGAAATTTGATAGTACTGATAGTCCCATGTTCATTAATGAGCAAATTCACAAAAATGCACAAGCTACTACTGTTCTTCTAGCTTCATTGTGCAGGGACGAATACCATAAGGTGAGTGGCTTGGATAACGCCAAGCAGATTTGGGACACCCTCAAGATCTCACATGAGGGGAACGACGTCACCATGCTCACCAAGATGGAGTTGGTGGAAGGCGAACTTGGGAGATTCGCAATGATCAGGGGCGAGGAGCCAACCCAAATGTACAACTGGCTCAAGACCCTCGTCAACAAAATAAGGAGCTATGGAAGCACGCGATGGACGAACCACGACGTCATCCGCCTAATGCTAAGGTCTTTTACCGTCCTTGATCCACATCTTGTGAACAATATTCGTGAGAATCCTAGGTACACCAAGATGACGCCCGAGGAGATACTTGGAAAGTTTGTAAGCGGGCGGATGATGATCAAGGAGGCTAGATACGTTGATGATGCGTTGAATGGCCCAATCCAAGAGCCTCAAACCATTGCTCTCAAAGCAACAAGGAGCAAGGAGGCGCTACCTAGCAAGGTGGCGCAAGTTGAGGTGGCCGAGCTTAATGATGAAGAAATGGCCCTCATCATCAAGCGTTTCAAGACGGCGCTAAAGGGTCGCAAGGGGCATCCCAACAAGAACAAGACAAAGGGGAAGCGCTCATGTTTCAAATGTGGTAAGATTGGTCATTTTATCGCTAATTGTCCCGATAATGATAGTGACTAGGAACAAGGGAACAAGAGGGAAAAGAAGAAGACTTACAAGAAGGCTAAGGGCGAGGCACACCTTGGCAAGGAGTGGGACTCGGATTGTTCGTCGTCCGACTCCGACAACGAAGGACTCGCCACCACCGCCTTCAACAAATTGTTCCTCTTCCCCAACGAGCATCACACCTGCCTCATGGAAGGGAAAAGAAGGTAAGCACTCATGATACTAGTACTTACGCTTCCTCAAGTGATGAAGAATCTAGCGATGATGAAATAGACTATTCATGTTTCTTCAAGGGCCTAGATAGAACTAAGGTTAACAAGATTAATGAATTAATTGATGCCTTGAATGATAAGAATAGGTTATTAGAAAAGCAAGAGGATCTTTTGTATGAAGAACATGATAAGTTTGTAGAGGCACAAAAATCCCTTGCTTTAGAAATTAAAAGGAATGAAATGCTCTCTTGTGAATTGTCTACATGCCATGACTCTATTGCTAGCTTAAAGAGCATAAATGATGATTTGAATGCTAAGTTTGAAATAGCTAATAAATCAACATCTTGTGTAGAACATGTTGCAATTTGCAATAGGTGTAAAGATTTTGATGTTGATGCTTGTAGTGAACACCTAGTTTCAATTTCCAAATTGAATGATGAAGTGGCTAGTCTTAATGCCCAACTTAAGACTAGCAAGAGTGAATTTGACAAAATAAAATTTGCAAGGGATGCCTACACGATTGGTAGACACCCCTCAATTAAGGATGGTCTTGGCTTCAAGAGGGAAGTCAAGAACTTAACAAGCCATAAGGCTTCCATCTCCGCCAAGGAGAAAGGGAAGACCCCTATGGCTAGTAGTACTCAAAAGAATCATGCTTTCATGTATCATGATAGGAGACATTCTAGGAATGCTTATAGAAGTTATGATGCTTTTGATTCTCATGCCATGTTTGCTTCTAGTTCTTCTATTATGCATGATAGAAATTTGGCTAGAAAAAATGCTATGCCTAGAAGAAATATTGTTCATGTTCGTAGAAAAGTAAACAATGAACCTTCTACAATTTTTCATACTTGCAATGCTTCCTTTGCTATTTGTAGAAAGGATAAGAAGGTGATTGCTAGGAAGTTAGGGGCAAGATGCAAGGGAGATAAAACTTGCATTTGGGTCCCTAGGACCATTGTGACTAACCTTGTAGGACCCAATAAGAGTTGGGTACCTAAGACCCAAGTCTAAATTTGCCTTGCAGGTTTATGCATCCAGGGGATCAAGCTAGATTATCGACAGCGGATGCACAAACCACATGACGGGGGAGAAGAAGATGTTCACCTCCTACGTCAAGAATAAAGATTCCCAAGACTCAATCATATTCGGTGACGGGAACCAAGGCAAGGTGAAAGGGTTAGGAAAAATAGCTATTTCATCCGAGCACTCCATTTCCAATGTGTTTTTAGTTGAGTCGCTTGGATATAACTTGTTGTCTGTGCGTCAGCTTTGTAATATGGGATATAACTGCTTATTCACAAATTTAGATGTGTCTGTCTTTAGAAGGAGTGATGGTTCATTAGCTTTTAAGGGTGTATTAGACGGCAAACTCTATTTAGTTGATTTTGCAAAAGAGGAGGCCGGTCTAGATGCATGCTTAATTGCTAAGACTAGCATGGGCTGGCTGTGGCATCGCCGGTTGGCTCATGTGGGGATGAAGAACCTTCACAAGCTTCTAAAGGGAGAACACGTGATAGGTCTAACTAATGTAACTTTCGAAAAAGATAGACCTTGTGCAGCTTGTCAAGCAGGTAAACGGGTGGGAAGCTCTCATCATACCAAAAATGTGATGACCACATCAAGACCCCTGGAGCTGCTACATATGGACCTCTTCGGACCCGTCGCCTACCTAAGCATCGGAGAAAGTAAGTATGGGATAGTAATTGTTGATGATTTTTCCCGCTTCACTTGGGTATTCTTTTTGCAGGATAAATCTGAAACCCAAGGGACCCTCAAGCGTTTCCTAAGGAGAGCTCAAAATGAGTTTGAGCTCAAGGTGAAGAAGATAAGGAGCGACAACGGGTCCGAGTTCAAGAACCTTCAAGTGGAGGAGTACCTTGAGGAGGAAGGGATCAAGCACGAGTTCTCTGCTCCCTACACACCACAGCAAAATGGTGTGGTAGAGAGGAAGAATAGGACGCTCATTGACATGGCGAGGACGATGCTTGGAAACTTCAAGACCCCCGAGCGGTTTTGGTCGGAAGCCGTGAACACGGCTTGCCACGCCATCAACCGGGTCTACCTTCACCGCCTCCTCAAGAAGACTTCGTATGAGCTTCTAACCAGTAACAAACCCAATGTGACTTACTTTCGTGTATTTGGGAGCAAATGCTATATTCTAGTGAAGGAAGGTAGAAATTCTAAGTTTGCTCCCAAAGCTGTAGAAGGGTTTTTATTAGGTTATGACTCAAATACAAAGGCGTATAGGGTCTTCAACAAATCATCGGGTTTGGTTGAAGTCTCTAGCGATGTTGTATTTGATGAGACTAATGGCTCTCCAAGAGAGCAAGTTGTTGATCTTGATGATGTAGATGAAGAAGATGTTCCAACGGACGCAATACGCACCATGGCGATTGGCGATGTGCAACCACAGGAACACGAGGAGCAAGATCAACCTTCTTCCTCAACAATGGTGCATACCCCAACTCAAGATGATGAACAGGTTCATCAAGAGGAGGCGTGTGATCAAGGGGGAGCACAAGATGATCATGTAATGGAGGAAGAAGCACAACCGGCACCTCCAACCCAAGTTCGAGCGACGATTCAAAGGAATCACCCCGTCGACCAAATTTTGGGTGACATTAGCAAGGGAGTAACTACTCGTTCTAGATTAGTTAATTTTTGTGAGCATTACTCCTTTGTCTCTTCTATTGAGCCTTTCAGGGTAGAAGAGGCCTTGCTAGATCCGGACTGGGTGTTCACCATGCAAGAGGAGCTCAATAATTTCAAGAGAAATGAGGTTTGGACACTGGTGCCTCGTCCCAAGCAAAATGTTGTGGGAGCTAAGTGGGTGTTCCGCAACAAACAAGACGAGCATGGGGTGGTGACAAGGAACAAGGCTCGACTTGTGGCAAAAAGTTATGCCCAAGTCACAGGTTTGGACTTTGAGGAGACTTTTGCTCCTGTGGCTAGGCTAGAGTCCATTCGTATTTTGCTAGCATATGCCGCTCACCATTCTTTCAGGTTGTTCCAAATGGATGTGAAGAGCGCTTTCCTCAACGGGCCAATCAAGGAGGAGGTGTACGTGGAGCAACCCCTGGCTTCGAGGATGAACGGTACCCCGACCACGTATGTAAGATCTCTAAGGCGCTCTATGGACTTAGGCAAGCCCCAAGAGCATGGTATGAATGCCTTAGAGACTTTTTAATTGCTAATGCTTTCAAGGTTGGGAAAGCCGATCCAACTTTATTCACTAAGACTTGTGATGGTGACTTATTTGTGTGCCAAATTTATGTCGATGACATAATATTTGGTTCTACTAACCAAAAGTCTTGTGAAGAGTTTAGCAGGGTGATGACTCAGAAATTCAAGATGTCGATGATGGGCGAGTTGAACTACTTCCTTGGGTTCCAAGTGAAGCAACTCAAGGACGGCACCTTCATCTCCCAAACGAAGTACACACAAGACTTGCTAAAGCGGTTTGGGATGCAGGACGCCAAGCCCGCAAAGACTCCGATGGGAACTAACGGACACGTTGACCTCAACAAAGGAGGTAAGTCCGTTGATCAAAAAGCATACCGGTCCATGATAGGTTCTTTGCTTTATTTATGCGCTAGTAGACCGGATATTATGCTTAGTGTATGCATGTGTGCTAGATTTCAATCCGATCCAAGGGAGTGTCACTTAGTGGCTGTGAAGCGAATTCTTAGATATTTAGTCGCTACGCCTTGCTTCGGGATCTGGTATCCAAAAGGGTCTACCTTTGACTTAATTGGATATTCAGACTCCGATTATGCTGGATGTAAGGTCGATAGGAAGAGTACATCAGGGACGTGCCAATTCTTAGGAAGGTCCCTGGTGTCATGGAGTTCTAAGAAACAAACTTCTGTTGCCCTATCCACCGCTGAGGCCGAGTATGTTGCCGCAGGACAGTGTTGCGCGCAACTACTTTGGATGAGGCAAACCCTCAGGGACTTTGGCTACAATCTGAGCAAAGTCCCACTCCTATGTGACAATGAGAGTGCTATCCGCATAGCGGACAATCCTGTTGAGCACAGCCGCACAAAGCACATTGATATCCGGCATCACTTTTTGAGAGACCACCAACAAAAGGGAGATATCGAAGTGTTTTATATTAGCACCGAGAACCAGCTAGCCGATATCTTTACCAAGCCTTTAGATGAGAAGACCTTTTGCAGGCTGCGTAGTGAGCTAAATGTCTTAGATTCGCGGAACTTGGATTGATTTATAGCATACATGTGTTTTTGCCTTTGATCATGTTCCTTATGCATTTTGTTGTTTACTTATGGTGCTCAAGTTGTACAAACAGTCCCTGGACCTCACAAGTCCTTTTCGCAAGTGATGCACATATTTAGGGGGAGATGTGCTACAACTTGACCCTTTGAGACTAACCGTGTGCTTGAGTTTGCTTGATTTAGTCTCAAAGGTGGATTGAAAGGGAAAGGTGGACTTGGACCATGCAAGACTTCCACTGCACTCCGATGAGAGGGTAACTTACTCCAAGTCCATCTCAATATCCTTATTGCCTTGGTACTCTTATTTGAAGATTTTGGTGAGGCAATGGGGTTTAGGGGCCAAGATTGATCCTGTTTTGGTGCTTGATGCCAAAGGGGGAGAAAATAAGGGCAAAGCAATAAATGGATCAGCTACCACTTGAGAAAATGGATCAGCTACCACTTGAGAATTTTGAAAATAAGTAGAATAGAGCTTTTGGTTTGTCAAAACTCTCTTGTTGTCTCTTTTGTCAAGAGTTAGCTTCTTGTGGGGAGAATAGTTGATTATGGGAAAAAGGGGGAGTTTTTGAAATCTTCGATCAATTTCTCTTGGAACAACTCTCTTTATGTCTCAACAAGTGTGTTTGACTTAGAGATAGGAAATTGAGTTTGATTTGCAAAAACAAAACCAAGTGGTGGCAAAGAATGATCCATATATGCCAAATGTGAATCAAAACAAATTTGTGTTCTCATTTGCATTGATGTTGCACTTCTTTAGTTGCTTTTTGTTGTGTTGGCATAAATCACCAAAAAGGGGGAGATTGAAAGGGAAATGTGCCCTTGGGCCATTTCTAAGTATTTTGGTAATTGAGTGCCAACACAAGTGCTTAAGTGTTAATCTATGCCAATTGATGGACAAAGTGCAAATCAAGAGTAAAGGTATGTTTCTAAGACTTAGTACATTGTTTTGAAGACTAATGTATTGTGTCTAAGTGCTAGAAACAGGAAAAGACCAATTTGGAAAAGACTTGGCTAAGCAGCCAAGTCTGTGCGCAGTCTGGGTGCACCGGACTGTCCGGTGGAGCACCGGACAGTGTCCAATGGTGCACCGGACAGTGTCCGGTGCGCCAGGCTGGCGACTGTCAACTGGCTGCTCTCGGAAAGCGATTAACGGCGTACGACTATAAATCACCGGACTGTCCGGTGGTGCACCGGACTGTCCGGTGAGCCATTCACAGGCGAAGTCGTCGCTCTCGGGAAGCAATTAACGGCGTACGGCTATAAATCACTGGACTGTCCGGTGGTGCACCGGACTGTCCGGTGGTGCACCGGACTGTCCGGTGAGCCAACGATCGGCCGGGCCAACGGTCGGCCGCGTAATCCGCGCGCGACGCGTGGCTGAGCCAACGGTCAGAAGGGGGCACCGGACTGTCCGGTGTGCACCAGACAGTGTCCGGTGCGCCAACGGCTCTGGATCTTCAACGGTCAGCTTCGCCAAATAAGGAAAGAGATCCGCACCGGACAGTGTCCGGTGGTGCACCGGACTGTCCGGTGCGCCGGGCGACGGAAGGCAAGAATTGCCTTCCTGGAATGCTCTCAATGGCTCCTAGCTGCCTTGGGGCTATAAAAGGGACCCCTAGGCGCATGGAGGAGTACACCAAGCATTCTCTAAGCATTCCTAAGCACCAAGACTTCAATTCCGCGCATTCGATTCTTTGTGATAGCAACTAGAGCTCCATTTGAGTAGTGTACTCTTCGGGTTGTGTTGAGAGCTCGTGTTGTGACTTGTGTGCGTATTGCTGCTATGATTTTGTGTCTTGTGTGCGTTGCTCATCCCAACCTTACTTCTGTGATTCTTTGTGAACATCTTTGTAAGGGCAAGAGGCTCCAAGTTGTGGAGATTCCTCGCAAGCGGTACATAGTAAAGTGCAAGCAAAACACCGTGGTATTCAAGTGGGTCTTTGGACCGCTTGAGAGGGGTTGAGTGCAACCCTCGTCCGTTGGGACGCCACAACGTGGAGTAGGCAAGTATTGGACTTGGCCGAACCACGGGATAAACCACTGTGCCATCTCTGTGTTGATCTCTTTGTGGTTATTGTGTTTTGCTAAGACTCCTCTCTAGCCACTTGGCCTTATTGTGCTAACTCCTAATCAAGTTTTTGTGGCACTTAGTTTCAAGCTTTACAGGATCACCTATTCACTCCCCCCCTCTAGGTGCTCTCACTTCATTTAGCACATAAGAACTTAATTAAATGTGTTGGGCACTTAATCACCAAAACATAATAGAAATTGCCCAAGGGCACATTTCCCTTTCACCTCTGCCAGGTACCAAACTTTGGTTTATAAATGATAAAGACGAGATTGGACGGGTGACTTGCACGAGAAGGAAGTCTCGGTGTAGTGTCTCCGTCTGAGTCGATTAAGGACCGTGTCGATATAGGCTTGCTGACTGAGGACCTTTTAATTGGCCACATGCCTCATCATGGGTAAGCTTTGCCTCGGTTGGACCAATACCAGAAAGGCCACCATGCAATGAGAGTGGAGAGATGGCGAGAGTAGCGTGTACCCTCCGTGGCAAGAGGCTGGACAGTGGTGTATCTGTGCTCTCGGGCGTGAACCCATTCTGGTCTTGAGAAACCCGGTGGCGAGTTGACATATGCAAGGGTTAAGTGCTACATATGTCGTGTGGTTGGAGATCCCCAGCTGGGTATTAATCGATTCGGATCGCCGTTACTTTTTGGACATGAAGACTTGGTCACTGCCTAGACATAGCAATCCAGTAAAGTAAAGGGTTGATAAAAGACGGCTAGCATAGGCTAAGTGCCTGAACTAGGATAGAAAGAACTCTAGATACATGTAATGACTTAACTTGATAATAAAACTGGATTTTTAAGGATCCACTGTTAGTAAGCACTTCTGCAAACAGAGTCTTTGGTTATTGATCAGCTTTACCTTGAATCCTACAAGCCAGTATATCCTTGAGAGTCTTTTCCTTTGTCGGGTAAGACTTGCGAAAGTGCATTCCGTACTCAGGGTTTTCGAACCCATGTTGTTGTAGGTGATGAAACAACCGAATTTTGTTGTTTCTGCTCGAAGGTAATGCCAAAGGAGGAGGCAAATCAGTGAACTTGTTGGTGGAATGATGTTTTACCTCCCTGATATGTAATATTATGTTATGCACTCAGACACCTGGTGTTGTAATAAATACTCTCCCTAAGTCCCTATGTTTTATATATGAATGTAAATTAAGTTATTGTAATCCTTTCGTTTATTCTTTACTCCGGCTATGTGTGTAATGTCTGGGTAATGGATGAAGCGCTCTTGAACGATATGATGATGATACAGATAATCGAACTTGTCGAGTAATTATGCATATCTATATGGTTTTTCGAGGTCCTTAAGACAAGAACATCGGTAGGTGAACCTAATATTTTGGGAGGTTCCGTGACAGAAAGAACACGCGTACGCATCTTATCTCCCTATCGTATCTTTCTGGTTTATTTAGACCAGCTTAAAATTCGAACTCTAGAACCTAGGTGCTTGTTCATATGCGCTTTAGTAACAAAGAAGGAAAATCATTTCTCTTGTTTTGTTAGTCAGCCGTATATCCACGCCGCCCCTGGTTCCTTCTTGAAGCAACCATTGGCCTTATCTGGCTGTAGCCTTATCCTAGCTCCTCCATCACTCTTGTGCCTGGACACCGGTTCCCAGCTCCCCTGACCTTGGTGCCGACCACCCTGCACCAGCCGCCGTTCTTGTCTCCTCCTTGTCGTTGCCAGTCCCATCTCCGAGTCGCCCTCCCTCATCAGCCATGATCGTGATGGCCTCCAACTCCTCCCTATGCCGCAGCTGCTCCACTGCCTCTCCCTCATCTCCCTTTCCTACAGCAAGTCTGCCATGGCCGATCCTCCCTGGAGTTCGCCTAGCCTCCTCTTGCTGTGGTGCCCAGCCCCAGCTCGCCCATGGTGGCTTCCCCATGCCGACACTGCTCTATGCTTCTCCCACGCCAGCCTCCTCCCTTGCCATCTCCTATGGCCGCCACCTGTACCTGCCCTCTGTTCTGGCGCTCAGCTATGACCGCGTGGTGGTGAGCACAGGAACGCCCAGGTCTAGCCACAACTGCTCCCTCTGTTGTCGATGCTCGGTGACCCTAGCTGCTTCTCCTCTGGTGTCCTTCAGGCGTGAGTGTCCTCGTTCTGTCCGTGGAACTACAACAGCTATGGAACCACCTCCGTGTCACGTCCTCGGCATGGTCGATGAAATGCCACAGCGAGCTACACCTCGATCTGTGCAGCCCAGTCGTGACCTCGTCACCCTAGTGAGGACCCACTGACTCCTTGTGTTTATTCCTCGTCAGCACCTGTACCAGCATCAATTTATTAGATGCTAATCCTGTGTATGTTTGTGTGTGCTTGTGAGGAGAGAATCCGGGATGTTGGGTGAAAACAACCAAGGTACGGGTGACGCTTGTCAGGTCCGATAGAAGGACCAAACCCAAAACCATTGCCGTGTTTGTGGATGTCACATCGAGTTTAGTCGTGATAAGTCCATCTATTATTTCCGTTAGTCGGATAAATGGTCGATTTATATGAATGCATTGGTCACGGTGATCAGCTTGTTTGTAGCATGCGTATTATGGTTATAATCGATTAAATAATGTGTTTGGTAGAAAGCCGAAGCTTGAGTCGTTGTTTTTTTGTGAAATTCGCGACGGATTAGTAATAGTACTCTGATTTGTTACTACTACTCATCGAGTTATTAGTGAATAGGATAGATATTCCGGTCATGATACTTGTGGCTTGGGATTAGTTTTATCTACTCTTTTGTGCTCATGTAATTGTATGTAAGGCATGCGTTGAAATGTCCATTTGTTTATATGTATGGTTCATTGCTTTCTTGATACTTGGGCTAGACCTTGTGGGTTTAGAAAGGAGGCAATAATTTGGTGTATGTGTTTGTCAAGTACGATTTAGCAGATTCGATGTTTGAGATGTGTTGTTCCGTGATGATGTTTAGAAAAGAATATGATATCCTTTTTCCTTTGTTTGAGTGTGTGGCTTATAAGATGTTTGTGAAATAATATATCATATTTGAAGAGTGTGTAATGGAATTAGTAGTGGATAGCTATAATTATTGAAATACTTCGTTTCATGCATTAAAATGATTGTAAACTGATTATGAAGTGAGTTAATACTTTGATGATTGTAGTTGAGCTAGTGGCTATATTTAGGTCTTTTGTGGTTTTAAAGAAGTCAGTAATGCGGAGAAGGCTTGGTAGACGAGTATATCTAGTGGCATCAACTTGATTTGGTAATCTTGTGTTCATAAGCGTATTGTAAGTGCCATGTGATTAAGTAGTAAAGTTTAGAGTTGAAGTGCGTGCTTTGCATAAAAGTGTGTTAGATCTTTAACTTGAGATAAATTCTACTCCCTAGAATTCTATGCTAGTTATCAATGGGTTGTTTATTAGTGCTAAGAATGATGTTAATCCTTTGGTAGTGTACTCTAGTCCATGAGGCTAAGATTTATGTGTAGCATTATGGTTTCTTAATTCTTGAGTTAGATCTATTTAAATGTAAAAGTCGTGCTTGTGGTACTTAGAGGTATATCAACATCTAGTGATTGTTTTTAAGTATTGTAAGTCATCGGTGTTATATTCTAAGTATGTTAGAGCTTGTTTAGTCAATGTTGCTTGATGTTTAGTGTAGGTCCATTTGATTAGAAAGTTAGTGATTGTTTATATGAATTATGCATTTCCAATAGGTATGCTAGATGATGATGCGAGATGAAGGACATGGATCAGAGCGAACCACAAGATCGTATTGATGGATTGATATTATGGATGCATCAAGCTAGTACTAGAGTAGGAGATACTCGCAAGCGAGTGTCATCTAACAACACTAACTTAGTGTTATCTCAGGCAAGCCCTGGTGCATTTGTCCCCTCGTGTTTTTAAAAATTTTATCACTTATATGCTGCATTAGGTGATAGGATTTGAGTAATAAAACATTTGACATATTTTCTTCCACTACAACAGCTACAGCCATTTTCGGCGGCCAGAAGCCGCCGAAAATAAGCCATTTGCCGCCGAAAATAATCTATTTTCGGCGGCAAACGGCTTATTTTCGGCGGCTTCTGGCCGCCAAAAAAAACCGGCCGAAAATAAGGCTTTATTTTCGGCGGCCAGGCCCCAGCCGCCGAAAATTAGTTATTTTCGGCGGCCAGACCCCAGCCGCCGAAAATAACTATTTTGGCCGCCGAAAATAACTATTTTTTATTTTCGGCGGCCAGACCCCAGCCGCCGAAAATAACTAATTTTCCGCAACTCCGTCGAATCGATACAATTATTCTCTTCCACAAATCTAGATTGTCCACATTTCAGACATTTTTTCTCTTCCGCATGCTCCTTCATGAAAAACATACAATTATTTTTGCACACATCAATCTTCTCATAATCCATACCGAGACCTTTGATAATTGTCTTTGATTGGTACATGTCTTTAGGCAACTTATTGGGCTTTGGGAGCACATCTCCTAATAACTTTAAAATCTCATTGTAACAATTGTTCGAGAAAAAGTACTTGGACTTAATGGCCATGAGCCGAGTCACAAAAGCGAGTATACTCACATCTGTGTGTTCATGCAACGGCTCTTCAGAGTCTTTTAGTAGTTTAAAAAATCTGGAAACCTCTGGTGTGGCAGGATCCTCGGAGCTTAGGTTGAATTCTGGACGTAGCGAATCTAGCATCTCATGCATCGCATCATCGCCAGCCCAATCATTGTTCTCCTCCTCTTCTACATTCCTGTTGGGTACTACCTCACCATGATGTTCCCACACCTCATATCCGGGCATAAATCCAAACTGACAAAGATCTAGGCTAACTCTTTTCTTATTAAGAAATATACTGTTTTCGTGCCGCCTACAAGGGCATCTGACAGTGCCGGTTAAGGACAAGGCGAATACGTGGTCCACAAAATCTTTGGTCTTGGCTACCCACTCATTAGAATGACGTCCATTCCTACTCCAGCCATTGTACATCCATGCACGGTCTTCAGCCATGCCTGAGACTGTTAAACCGAACCATATCGTTAAACCATTATTCAACTTCGTTAAGGGTTTAGTTCCTATATGTATAGGCAAGGATAGGTTCTAAACCCACAGCAAACTAGAAGGATCAAAAAAAATTCAGCAGCATAACCTCGCTGCCACTAAACAATATATTACGTATATATAAAACATAAAATGATATATTATTAATTAAATCAAACTAACTACCACATATGTATAGGCAAAGATAGGTTCTAAACCCACAGCAAACTAGAAGGATCAAAAAAAAATTCGGCAGCATAACCTCGCTGCCACTAAACAATATATTACGTATATATAAAACATAAAATGATATACTATTAATTAAATCAAACTAACTACCACATATCATAATAATGCAACAATTCTACGTACAAATATAATGGACTTGTAAAACTAATAATATAATAGTAATATAAAATTAATGACACAAATACAATATTAATGAAATCAAATTAAACAATAACACTAATCAAACACAAATCAAACAAACATTTACAAATATATGCCACTAATACCTAAACCACATATACCACTAATATATTAATGAAATCAAATTAAACAATAACACTAACCAAACACAAATCAAACAAACATTTACAAATATATATTAATTTCGGCGGCAATTAAATAACGGCCGTCGAAAATATGAAATAAAATACGCAAAAAAATACCTTTGGATGGCGAAGAGTTTGGCGACAACGGCGGAGTGGTAGAAGAAGTAGACGCGGGCGGTCGACCGTAGCGGAGGACGACAGCGGACGTCGACGGTGGCGGCGGACGGCGATGGCGGCCGGGGTCGGGCGGCGCGGCCGACGGGCAGCACACGGCGGGTGGGCAGCGCGGGACGGGCAGGGCAGCGTGCGCTGTTGGGCAGGGGCAGCAGCGGCGCGGCGGGCAGGCAAGTAGCGGCGCGGCGGGCGGGCGGGCAGCGGCGCGGCGGTGGTCGGCGCGCGCGCGCGGGCGAGCAGGGCGGCACAGCGCGCGCGGCGACCGAGCAGGGGCGCGCGCGGCGCACGGGCGGGCGGGTAGGGGCAGCGCGCAGGGGCAGAAGGTGGCGATGGGCGTCGCGGTGGCGGCGGCGCGGGGCAGAAGCGGCGGCGCGGCGCGGGGCAGAAGCGGCGGCGCGGGGAAGAAAGCAGAAGCGGCGGCGCGGTTGAGAAAGAGACGGAGAAGGAAGGAGTCGGGAGCCTTTTTTAAATCCTAATTTTCGGCGGCTTGGTCAGAGGCCGCCGAAAATAGGCTTATTTTCGGCGGCCAGTGTCAGAAGCCGCCGAAAATAAGCCTATTTTCGGCGGCTAGTGTATGCCGCCGAAAATAGTATAATATTTTCGGCGGCCTGCCCCGTGCCGCCGAAAATAACTTTAGCCGCCGAAAATCATGTACAGTGCTGTTGTGTTCCTTGGAATTTGATTATCCTCCTTGTTACCTGTTTATAAAGAGAACTCATGATGCTTAGCCCTGCTTAGAAAACTAAAAGTTATTCCTTTCAAAAAGAATGATATGTAACACTGGATATAGGTTTTATGAAAAAGGAACTTGCAATAATAAAGGCATCACTCGCAATGATGAATTCATTATTGAAGTATTTTACCTTTGTTAGGTACTTGATTTTGGGAGGTAAATAATAAGATGAGACCAGACATTGAGCAGGATAGGTCGCCTCGCCTATGTCGTTTAAGAACCGTAATGATTGTTGGCATGTTGATTTAGGACCTTTTAACTGGACACATACCTTGTCATGGGTAAGCTTAGCGTCGGTCGGACCAGTACTAGAACAGCTCGTACGCACTGGGAGTGGAGCCAGAGAGTAACATGTGCCCACCTTGCAAGTGACTGGATGGTGGGGTACTATGCTCTCGAGTCGCGTGAACCTGTTCTGGTCTTGAGAAACCCGAGTGCGAGTTAATATATGCAAGGGTTAAGTGCTACATATATCGTGTTGTTGGAGATCCCTAGCTGGGTATTAATTGATTCAAATCATCGTTACTTCTCTGATATGAAGACTAGATCTTCGACTCTCATCGTAGATAACAAGTGAAAGTAAAGTTGATAAAAGGAGGCCTGTGTAGGACAAGTGAATGCTCTAGATTAAGCAAATCTAGATTTAGGAAAAGTACTTAACTTGTGAAGTAAAATTTTGGCATAAGGATCCACTACTAGTAAGCTCTTCTGCAAAATGAGTCTTTCAAATTTGATGAGCTTTACCTTGATTCCCAACAAATCAGCATACCCTTGAGAGTCTTTTCTTTAGTCGGGTAAGTCTTGCTGACTAATTATATACTTAGGGTTTTATTCCCTATGTTGTTGCAGATTACGAGTTGCTTTGATTGTGAGTGATGTTAAGTGTCTGTGGGCTTGGCCTTCTTATATAAGTACATCCCATCTATAACTTCTTTTATCAGGATTGTCACTTGAGCTAACAATTATTTCAAACTTACAAAATGATTTATAACATTTAAAAGTGTAATTCTTTTGAATCACTTTGTAATCACTCCGATAATTGTATAATGTAAACTCATTGTAACATGTAATCATTTTGTAATAAAGAATTTATTTCTGCTGCAAATGTTTGTATGTGAGTTGTGTATACTTAATTTTGCGATCCTAGTGATATGTGGTTTATCTGGGGTCCTTGGGACTCTCGGATGGATCTTGTTAAGTTATCAGGTACACATGCATAGTCGTTTGAAGTCCTTGGGAGAAAGACAGGTGCATGTGGACCCTGTAACTTAGGAGGTTCTACCATACCTGCTCTCCCTCGATTCAAAGGGATTCAACTCTGATCTTGTGCCCCAAGTCCTTCCCCTTTGATTGGTGGGATGATTCTTCGATGTGAAATAAGTTCTTGATCTAAAGAACGATTTTGACTCAAGTTCTTCGATCTCTCTCTCTTTCTAGTTGGTGCAATTGTTCTTACTTTTGAACTCTTTCTTCTTGGAATGTGTTGTTTCTTGTGTTCTTGTAATCTTGCCTTGGGAGTCTCTAAAGTTGTGGATGAGC
This sequence comes from Zea luxurians, assembly GCA_029449295.1. NCBI lineage: Eukaryota > Viridiplantae > Streptophyta > Magnoliopsida > Poales > Poaceae > Zea > Zea luxurians. Next base: position 102,523,687 of record JAOPSE010000001.1, on the reverse strand, counting down.
CCAAGAACGATATGTATCACCAGCTCTTTGTGGGCAAATTGAGTAAAGGGTCGCCTTGACCTATTTGGTTGGCAAACTTAGTTGGTTTTAATTCAACACTTCTACTAGGTTTATTATTAGTAGATCTAAGTATTTTTAATTAACTTCGCAATTGAATAGGCAAATCTCGGTTGAACTAGACTCAAACTTAGTTGAATCGGACTCCTCTGTTGACCTGCCTTTTCTCACAAAAGTTCATTTTTTGTAGCCTATTCATCCCCTCTTGGCTACTTTCAATTGGTATCAGAGGTATGTACCTCATTTATAACACTTAACCGCGTGCGGAAATGATCATGTCGGCTCCAAGGAATACTGAGGATTCCATCATCGAGGGGATCTTGACCACGTCGAGTGGTGAGGAGTTAGATCCTCAAATTTTTAACATCGCCATGAAGCTTGTTGAAAAGATGTTTGTTGGTCACTTGTTCTCAAATGTTGTGAATCAGGAACAAGACAACACAATTGTTAAAGATAAAAGACCTTCATCCTCCGAAGCATTGCCTCCTCTCGGATTTAATGATCATAGGATGAAGGTCATGAAAGGGCATGCCTTCATCATGTTATAAATAAATAAGAATACATAAGGATAAATACAATGAATACAAGTCATTGATTCATTCGTATTAGTATTCCATAAAGTTTATATGAGTATTAACAAAATCTGTATTACATTGATACCTTCGGCTTGCTCGAAGGTGATGACGCGAGAGTGATTACAATTCAGCGTGAACAGTACGGTGCTACTGTTCATCTATTTATAGGCATGGGACGTAGCCCGAGTAAAATTACATTTATGACCTTCAACATTTGCTCATAATCGCGACTTAAATCACTAGGGATCGAGTCTTTTCATTCTCTGTTTGGTTTAAGCTGAAGCTAGTGGCCGCTTCGGCGCTTACCATCATTGCTTCTCGACGAGATCTTCGTCTTGAGGAGCTTTGGCAGAGAAGAAAGAAAATCCTTAGTATCACTTTGTCAATGGTCTATGTCTTGAGGATCTTCGGCGGAGAAGAAAACCCTCAACAGTAGCCCCTTCGCGGTGTTAAATCGTTTTTTCATAACGAGCTCGATTCGCGAATAATACGAAGGCTTCAGAATACCGAAGGTCCGAAAAACACCTTCTCTTAGCTTGTTATAAAAAACGAATAAAATATTCCCAGCGCTTGCCGGTCCACCGATCAGCCAGTATGCACATTTTGGCAGTTCGCCTTCTTATCCTGTAGGGCTATATAAACAGACAGGATGGTGAGAAATTATAATAGCATTCATTGCTATTGCACCATTGTGCTGTTGAAAATTTTCACCGAAGTCGAAGCTCTCTACATTGTACTTTCGAACAAGCATTTCATTGCTTAAGAACAACTTTGTCTGAGAGAGGCTGAACAACGAAATGGCCAGAGTAAGATCCACTGCAAGGGTATCCCGCGAGGTAGATAAAACTGAAATGACTGAGACAGCACCCATCTCAGAAATGATGAGGCGATCGAGGCTGATTGTGTAGGAAGGAGCTATTACCGAAGGTGCCTCTAATGCTGAAGCTGAACAGGCCGTGACTAAAGTTGAGAGTGATAATAAAAGTGAAGATGACGATAGCATTCTATGTCCAACTAAGCCCAGCCATGTTGAATTTGGGAGGTCCACAGTTAAGGCTGAAGATGTAATTCTAATGAAGAAGCTAGGATATTTTGGAGAAAATGATGATGAACTGGTTCGCTTTGCTGGAGAGAAAATAATTTCAGAGCCAAAGGAAGATGAAGTTGTGGTATTCAAGAGCTTCTTTAGGGCAAGGCTTCGGTTCCCTCTTTACGAGATGATAGGTGAGGTTTTAAAGAAGTTTGAGATCTACCTCCATCAGCTGACCCCGAACACCATTGTCAGGCTCAGCGTTTACATCTGGGCTCTCCGAAGCCAAGGAAAGAGCGCTAACGCCGAAGGGTTCTGTTGGGTACATGAGCTTCATTACCAGATGAAGGCAAGGGCTGACGGCCTGCACAAAAACTTCAGATGCTACAACTTTGCATACCGAAAGGATATGAAGGCCCCCGTGATAGGCTACCGCACCAAGTGGCCGACTGGTTGGCCGAGCGAATGGTTTTATATGAAAGCAGACAAGAAGAAAAGGGAAAAACTTATGAGCATGGTGATGAGTCCACTGAGGTTAAACTTCGGCATGACTCGACCCCTGTGCAATATGCAGTTGGGGTCTCCTTGTCAGCTAGCTGAAGTGGAGTTCAGGGTCGTGGCTAAACATATCAGCACTAGAGATTTAGTTCAAGAATATCTAGCGAACCAGATATTCCCGACTTCTGGCAGTTGGGGAATGCCAAAGAGGAAAGAAGGGGGAAAAAGTATGAGCTTGTCCGTCTGCCTTATCGTTTCAAGTTTCAGAAAAGATTTAAAGAACCATGCAATGAATGGTTAGAATTAATAGAAACCATGTGCAATGAAATTCTTGGAAATTATACAAAGAAAGAAGATCAGTTGATGACTGCTGCCTTCGGCACCCGCCCAAAGTGAAGGCTAAACCGTGTGATGGATGCTCTGAAATTTGAGTATCCTGATTACGAAAGGCTTGATGAAGCGGCTAGAGGAGTCAAAAGGAAGAGAATTGTCAGCATTCTAAATAGGCAGGCTATCCTGTCAGTTAAAGAGGACCAGAAGGCTTTGAAAAAGCAGAAAACTATATCGGAGCCGAAGGAATCAGCTCACAAGAAACGGAAGCTTGTCAAGATATCCTCTAAGGAGACGAAGGTACAAGATGTGCCAAAGCAGACTATGAGCCCTTCTTCGTCTTCTGCTGCTGAGGTCTCTGAAAGTCGCCTAGAGGGGGGTGAATAGGCAAAACCTGAAATTTATAAACTTAAACACACACTAAGGTCGGGGGTTAGCGTTAGAATTAAATTCAAGTCCAAAAGAATATCTCTCTTGCTAGGAGTTGCTCAAGGATTGCAGATGACGTATGGGAGCCAACTCAAATTCACACTAGCAAGGAAACATTAGAGAAGGGAAAACAAATCAAACAAGAATCAAGGCAAGTGAACACGATGATTTGTTTTACCGAGGTTCGGTTCCAAAGAACCTAGTCCCCGTTGAGTATGTCACAAAGACCGAGTCTATTTCAACCCTTTCCCTCTCTCAAACGGTCACTTAGACCGAGTCAGCCTTTTCCTTAATCTCTCGGGTCACTTAGACCCCGCAAGGACCACCACACACTTAGGTGTCTCTTGCTTCGATTACGAGTCACTTGAGAAATAGAAGGGAAAAGAAAAAGGGCAAACCAAGCGACAAAAGCAACAAAGAACACAAGTGATCCTGTCACAAGCCCTAATGCACTAGAGTTGATTTTGAGGCTTTGAGTGGATTGATTGCTTTGATTGTGTCTTAGAGTGTTGGGCTTTTGCTCTTGCAGAATGTAGAATTCAGAATGCTTGGATGGATGTGAATGAGGTTGTTGGGGGGTATTTATAGCCTCCCAACCGCTTCTAGCCGTTAGCTGAATTTTGCTGCCGATGGGCGCACCGGACAGTCTGGTGCGCCGCCAGACAGTCACTGTGCACTGTTCGGTGCGCGCCACGTCAGCGCAACCGTTAGGGTTCAAAGCAGTTGACCGTTGGAGACCTTTGTCTTCTAGGTGCATCGGACAGTCCGGTGTGCTCTGACTTTGCTGTTCTGACTTCTGCGTGACACTGTTTCGCTCTGACATCTCCACAGTCGACCGTTGGGTGAGCAGGTAGTCGTTGCTCCACTGTCTCACTAGACAGTCCGGTGGCACAATGGACAGTCCGGTGAATTATAGCGCAGCGTGCTGCTAGAAACCCGAGAGTAGCTGGTTTGGAGGGCGCCTGGCTGGTGCACCGGACAGTGTCTGGTGCACCATTTTCCAGCACACTAAAGTCCTTTTGCTCCAATTAAATTGTGTCCCTAACTTGATTTCTTTCTTGGTTTATGTTGAACCTTATGCACCTGTAATACATGAATTCTAGACAAACTAGTTAGTCCATGTGATTTGTGTTGGTCGTCAACCACCAAAATTAATTATAGGAAATGGTTAACCCTATTTCCCTTTCAATCTCCCCGTTTTTGGTGATTTTTTGGTGATTGATACCAACACAAACCAAAGCAAATGAAATGTGTAGAAATGTAACTAGTTTGTAATTTGAGATGATTGTGCATATGTTACTTAGAATTAAATCAATGAAAGATTTTAAACATGTGAATAAGAGTGAATGGTTTGGCTTTCTTTTATTTAATATTTTGGACCACATTTGCACCACAGGTTTTGTTTTTGCAAATCTTTTTGAAATCTATTCAAAAACTTTTGCAAATAGTCAAAGTTATAGAAATATGATTGCAAGAAGCATTTTTAAGATTTGAAATTCCTCCCCCTATTTCAAATGTTTTTCCTTTGACTATATGAAAGCTTCCCCTGAATGAAATTCTTCCCTTAGCTTTCAAGAGGGTTTTTGAAATAGATACCAATTTGAAGTCTTATTTTCACATATTAATTGAAAGTTAGATACCAATTTAAAAATACATCATTCGAAATTTACAAATTGAAATTCATTTCAAAATTTTTTAAAATGGTGGGTGCGGTTCTTTTACTTTTGAGCTTAATATTTTCTCCCCCTTTGGCATTAAGCGCCAAAAACGGAGAACTTGAGAGCCCTTTAGCATTTTTTCTCTCCCTTTGGGGCCTAATATTTTCTCTCAAATGGTAAAATAAGTATGAGTGAAGATTCATACCATTGAGAGTGACATGAGTAACGGCAAAGGGTAAATGATACCATCAGAGTTGGAGTACAAGCCTTGTCTTTGCCGAAAACTCCATTTCTCTTTTAATTTACGACTAAGTATAGAAATACACTTGAAAGCACATTAGTCGTATCCTTGGCACAATAAGAAATATGCAGTTGTACCAAAAGAAAGAGACATGATCAAAGGTACACATATGAGTTATGTGTGCAATGTTTCAATCAAAATTCCGAGAATCAAGTATATTTAGCTCATTCCTAAGTTTGCTAAAGGTTTTATCATCTAGTGGCTTGGTAAAGATATCGGCTAATTGGTTGTGGGTGCTCACATAAGCTATTTTGATATCCCCTTTTGTTGGTGATCTCTCAGAAAGTGATACCGGATGTCTATGTGCTTAGTGCGGCTGTGTTCAACAGGATTATCCGCCATGCGGATTGCACTCTCATTATCACATAGGAGAGGGACTTTGCTCAACTTGTAGCCATAGTACCTAAGGGTTTGCCTCATCCAAAGTAGTTGCGCACAACAATGACCTGCGACAATGTACTCGGCTTCGACGGTGGAAAGAGCTACGGAATTTTGTTTCTTTGAAGCCCATGACACCAGGTATCTTCCCAGAAACTGACAAGTCCCTGATGTGCTTTTTCTATCTATTTTACATCCGGCATAATCGGCATCGGAATACCCAATTAGATTAAAGGTAGATCCCTTGGGGTACCATAGCCCAAACTTAGGAGTGTAATTAAGTATCTCATGATTCTCTTTACGACCCTAAGGTGAACTTCCTTAGGATTTGCCTGAAATCTTACACACATGCATACAGAAAGCTTAATATCCGGTCGAGATGCACATAAGTAGAGGAAAGAACCTATCATCGACCGATATACCTTTTGATCTACGGATTTACCTCTCGTGTCGAGGTCGAGATACCCATTAGTTCCCATGGGTGTCTTGATGGGTTCGTCGTTATTCATTCCAAACTTCGTAAGTATGTCTTGAACGTACTTAGTTTGGCTGATGAAGGTGTCGTCCTGGAGTTGCTTGATTTGAAATCTAAGGAAATACTTCAACTCCCCCATCATAGACATATCGAATTTCTGTATCATGTTCCTACTAAACTCTTCACAAGTTGACTTGTTAGTAGACCCAAATATAATATCATCAACATAAATTTGGCATATAAACAAGTCTTTTGCAACAGTTTTAGTAAAGAGAGTAGGATCGGCTTACCGACTTTGAAGCCATTAGTGATAAGAAAATCTCTCAGGCATTCATACCATGCTCTTGGGGCTTGCTTAAGCCCGTAAAGCGCCTTTGAGAGTTTGTAAACAAGATTAGTGTACTCACTATCTTTAAAGCCAGGAGGTTGCTCAACATAAACTTCTTCCTTGATAGGTCCTTGAGAAAGGCACTTTTTACGTCCATTTGGTAAAGCTCAAAGCCATGATAAGTAGCATAGGCAAGTAATATTCGAATTGACTCAAGCCTAGCTACGGGTGCATAAATTTCATCAAAGTCCAAACCTTCGACTTGTGAATAACCTTTAGCCACAAGTCGGGCTTTGTTCCTTGTCACCACACCATGCTCATCTTGCTTGTTGCGGAATACCCATTTGGTGCCTACAACATTTTGATTAGGACGTGGAACTAAATACCATACCTCATTCCTTGTGAAGTTGTTGAGCTCCTCTTGCATTGCCACTACCAGTCCAGATCTCTTAGTGCATCCTCTATCCTGTATGGCTCAATAGAGGAAACAAAAGAGTAATGTTCACAGAAATGAGCAACTCAAGATCTAGTGGTTACCCCTTATGAATGTCACCAAGGATGGAGATGACAGGGTGATCTCTTTGAATTGCTTGGTGGACTCTTGGGTGTGGTGGTCTTTGATCCCTTATTTCTTGATCATCTTCCTTATCTTCATTATCTTCATCTCCCCCTTGATCAATGTCCTCCTCTTAAGGTGGTTCATCCACCTGATCTTTATCTTCATCATCATGAGCCTCGTCCTCATCTTGAGTTGGTGGAAATGCTTGCATGGAAGATGACAGTTGATCTTGTGCTTGTGGAGGCTCATCGAATTCCTTAGGACACACATCCCCAATAGACATGTTCCTTAGTGCGATGCATGGAGCCTCTTCATCATCTAGTTCATCAAGATCAACTTGCTCCACTTGGGAGCCATTAGTCTCATCAAACACAATGTCACAAGAAACTTCAACCAATCCAGTGGATTTGTTGAAGACTCTATATGCCCTTGTGTTTAAGTCATATCCTAATAAAAAGCATTCTACGGCTTTAGGAGCAAATTTGGAACTTCTACCTCTTTTGATAAGAATAAAGCATTTGCTCCCAAAGACTCTAAAATAGGAAACATTAGGCTTTTTACTAGTGAGGAGTTCATATGATGTCTTTTTGAGAATTCGATGAAGATATAACCAGTTGATGGAGTAGCAGGCAGTGTTAATCGCCTCAGCCCAGAACCGGTCCGGTGTCTTGTACTCATGAAGCATGGTCCTTGCCATGTCCAGTAGAGTTCTATTCTTCCTCTCCACTACACCATTTTGTTGAGGTGTGTAGGGAGAAGAGAACTCATGCTTGATGTCCTCATCCTCAAGAAAACCTTAAATTTGTGAATTCTTGAACTCCGTCCCATTGTCGCTTCTTATCTTTTTGATTCTCAATCCAAACTCATTTTGAGCCCGCCTTAAGAATCTCTTTAAAGTCTCTTGGGTTTGAGATTTTCCTGCAAAAAGAATACTCAAGTGAAGCGAGAATAATCATCCATAATAACTAGACAGTACTTACTCCCGCCGATGCTTATATAAGCGATCGGGCCGAATAGATCCATGTGGAGTAGCTCAAGCGGCCTGTCAGTCATCATAATGTTCTTATGTGGATGATGGACTCCAACCTGCTTTCTTGCTTGACATGCACTACAAATCCTGTCTTTCTCAAAATGAACATTTGTCCGTCCTAAAATGAGTTCTCCCTTTACAAGCTTGTGAAGATTCTTCATTCCAACATAGGCAAGTCGGCGATGCCAGAGCCAGCCCATATTAGTCTTAGCAATTAGGCAAGTGTCTAGTTTAGCTTGGTTATCATTAAAATCAACTAAGTATAGATGACCATCTAGCACTCCCTTAAATGCTACAGAATCATCACTTCTTCTAAAGACAGTAACAGCTATATCAGTAAATAGACAGTTGTAGCCCATTTTGCATAATTGAGAAACAGAAAGCAAATTGTAGTCTAAAGAATCTACAAGAAAAACATTGGAAATAGAATGGTCAGGAGATATAGCTATTTTACTCAAACCTTTGACCAAACCTTGATTTCCATCCCCGAATGTGATAGCTCGTTGGGGATCATCATTTTTATCATAGGAGGAGAACATCCTTTTCTCCCCTGTCATGTGATTTGTGCACCCGCTATCGATTATCCAACTTGAACCACCAGATGCACAAACCTACAAAACAAGTTTAGGCCTTGTTCTTAGGTACCCAAATGGTATTGGGTCCTTTTACATTAGAAACAAGCACCTTGGGTATCCAAACACAGGTCTTGGGACTCTTGTGTTTGCCCCTAATATATTTGGCAACTATTTTGCCTGATTTGTTAGTTAAAACATATGAAGCATCAAAAGTCTTAAATGAAACATTATGTTCATTTGATGCAGCAGGAATTTTCTTTCTAGACATTTTAACATGAGTGGTATGCCTAGAGCTAGAAGCCTCATTTTTATACATAAATGCATGATGAGAAACAAAATGAGGTTTTCTAGCATGAATTTTCCTAATTTTATGTTCGAGATAGTTTGCAGGATATAAAATGTAACCCTCACTATCCTGAACCATGGGAGCCTTACCCTTAACAAAATTAGACAATCTTTTAGGGGCATTAAGTTTGATATTGCTTTGGTTCCCTTGTTGGAACCTAATACCATCCTTAATGTCAGGCTGTCTCCCATTATAAAGCATACTACGAGCAAATTAAAATTTTTCATTTTCTAGTTCATGCTCGGCAATTTTAGCAGTTAATTTAGCTATGAGATAATTTTGTTTCTTTAATTATGGCAAGGTGATCATCCATAGCTTCAATATTAACATCTCTATATCTAGTACAAATAGTAACATAATCAACAGTAGATGTAGATAGTTTGCAGGTATTCAATTTTTCTATCTTCGTATTTAGTATAGCATTCTCATCTCTAAGACAAGAAAGTGAATCATTGCAAACATTCAATTTTTCAATCTTAGAAACTAAATTAGCATTCTCAGTTATAAGACTTGAAATTGAATCATGGCAAATGCTAAGCTTCTTAGATAAGTTTTCACATTTTTCTACTTCCTGAGCATAAGCATTTTTCAACTTAACAAATTTCTTATTTTCTTTAACGAGCAAGTCTTCTTGGCATTCCAAGATGTCATCCTTCTCGTTAATGGTTTCAATTAATTCATTTAATTTTTTATTTTGTTCCATGCTAAGGTTGGTAAAGAGAGAAAGTAAATCATCCTCATTATCGCTAGAGCTACCCTCATCACTTGATGTTGTATATTTGGGGGTGGCTCTAGAGTGTACATTCTTCTTCTAGCCATCCTTAGCCATGAGACATTTGTGGCCGACGTTGGGGAAGAGAAGGCCTTTATTGACGGCGATGTTGGCAACGTCCTCGTTGGAGGAGGAGTCGGTGGAGCTCTCGTCGGAGTCCCATTCCCAGCACACGTGCGCATCGTCGCTCTTCTTCTTGTTGTATCTCTTCTTTTCCTTCTTCTTCCCTTTCTTGTCTTCGTCCCTGCCACTTTCACTAGAAATTTGGCATTTAGCAATAAAGTGACTGGACTTACCACATCGGTAAGACACCCTTTTGGAGCGAGGCTTGTAGTCCTTCCCCCTCCTTTGTTTGAGAATTTGGCGGAAGCTCTTAATGATGAGCGTCATTTCCTCGTTGTCGAGCTTGGAGGTGTCAATTGGAAGCCTACTTAATGTAGACTCCTTCTTCTCTTCTTCCGTTGCTTTGAATGCAACTGGTTGCACCTTGGGTGTGGAGGTGGTGCCTTGCTCCAAGTTGACAATGTGTTTGGAGTCTTTGATCATTAGTTCAAAGCTCACAGACTTGCCAATAACCTCCTTGGGATACATTAGTTTATATCTAGGATCCCCACGTATTAATTGAACTTGAGTAGGATTGCGAAATATGAGGGATCTAAGAATAACCTTGACCATCTCATGGTCATCCCATTTGGTGCTCTCGAGGTTGCGCACTTGGTTCACCATGGTCTTGAGCCGGTTGTACATGGCTTGCGGCTCTTCTCCTTTATTGAGAACGAATCGACTGAGTTCTCCCTCGATCGTTTCACACTTGGTGATCATGGTAACCTCGTCACCTTCGTGCGCGGTTTTGAGGACGTCCCAAATTTCTTTGGCGTTTTTTAACCCTTGCACCTTGTTATACTCCTCTCTACATAAAGAGGCGAGGAGTATAGATGTGGCTTGGGAGTTAAAGTGCCTAATTTGGGCGGCCTCATCCAAGTCATAGTATTTGTCCCCCACCTTTGGTACCTACGCTCCAAATTCAATGATATCCCATATGCTTTCGTGGAGTGAGGTTAGATGATGCCTCATTTTATCAATCCACAAACAATAATCCTCACCATCAAAATATGGTGGTTTTCCTAAGGGAACGGAAAGTAATGAAGCGTGCTTTGAAATACGGGGATAGTGTAGGGGCATCTTACTATACTTCTTTCGCTCATGACACTTAGAAGTAGTGGACGACTCAGAGCTTGATGTAGAGGGTGACGAAGAGTCGGTCTCATAGTAGACCACCTTCTTCATCTTCTTCTTCTTGTCACCTCTCCGATGCGACTTGATGGAGGAGGAGGATTCATCCTTGTGTTTGTTGCCGGACTCCCTTGAGAGAGTCCTCCCCGAGCTTGTGGCCTTTTTGCCGGTCATGATCTCCCTCTTGGCGTGATCTCCAGACATCACTTCGAGTTGGTTAGACTCTTAATGAAGCAGTGGCTCTAATACCAATTGAAAGTCGCCTAAAGGGGGTGAATAGGCGAAACCTGAAATTTATAAACTTAAACACACACTAAGGTCAGGGGTTAGCGTTAGAATTAAATTCAAGTTCAAAAGAATATCTCTCTTGCTAGGAGTTGCTCAAGGATTGCGGATGACGTATGGGAGCCAACTCAAATTCACACTAGCAAGGAAACGTTAGAGAAGGGAAAACAAATCAAACAAGAATCAAGGCGAGTGAACACGATGATTTGTTTTACCGAGGTTCGGTTCCAAAGAACCTAGTCCACGGTGAGCAGGTCACAAAGACCGGGTCTATTTCAACCCTTTCCCTCTCTCAAATGGTCACTTAGACCGAGTGAGCCTTTTCCTTAATTTCTCAGGTCACTTAGACCCCGCAAGGACCACCACACACTTAGGTGTCTCTTGCTTCGATTACAAGTCACTTGAGAAATAGAAGGGAAAAGAAAAAGGGCAAACCAAGCGACAAGAGCAACAAAGAACACAAGTGATCCTGTCATAAGCCCTAATGCACTAGAGTTGATTTTGAGGCTTTGAGTGGATTGATTGCTTTGATTGTGTCTTGGATTGTTGGGCTTTTGCTCTTGAAATGAATGTATAATTCAGAATGCTTGGATGGATGTGAATGAGGTGGTTGGGGGTATTTATAGCCTCCCAACCACTTCTAGCCGTTAGCTGAATTCTGCTGCCGATGGGCGCACCAGACAGTCACTGTGCACTGTCCGGTGTGCACCACGTCAACGCAACTGTTAGGGTTCGGAGCAGTTGACCGTTAGAGACCTTTGTCTTCTAGCTGCACCGGATAGTCCGGTGCCACACCAGACAGTCTAGTGCGCTCTGACTTTGCTGTTCTGACTTCTGCGCGACACTATTTCGCTCTGACATCTCCACAGTCGACCGTCGGGTGAGCAGGTAGCCGTTGCTCCACTGGCTCACCGGACAGTTTGGTGGCACACTGGATAGTCTGGTGAATTATAGCAAAGCGTGCTGCCAGAAACCCAAGAGTAGCTGGTTCGGGGGGCGCCTGGCTGGCGCACCGGACAGTGTCCGGTGCCCCAGTTTCCAGCACACTCAAGTCCTTTTGCTCCAATTAAATTATCCCTAACTTGATTTCTTTCTTGATTTATGTTGAACCTTATGCACCTGTAATACATGAATTCTAGACAAACTAGTTAGTCCATGTGTTTTGTGTTGGTCGTCAACCACCAAAATTAATTATAGGAAATGGTTAACCCTATTTCCCTTTCAGTCTCGGAGATTTTGAAGGTAATGATTGAACCTTTCCCATTTGTACCGCTAAGTCCTCTGAGGTTGGATCTGACTAGCATTTTGGAGTCAAGGGAAATCGCTTTGGCTACCGAGGGAAAAACAGGGGGCGAAAGAAGTGACGTATGATGAGTATAATGGAAGTTATTGAACAGACCCCACCCTCAGCTTCGGCGGACAAAGCTACTATACCTGTCAATGCCAAAGCTACCGCCGCGGCCGAAGCCGAGAATCTCGCAACCACCCTGTCGAAAATTGACAAACTTATATCGGACGTGGTTGCAGAGAAAGATGTAGCCACAGTGGCTTCTGATAAGGGGAAGAAAATTGAAGAAACCTCTTCGGAAAGTATGAATTTCGACCTACGGCACCTGGGCGGCCAACAACTTTCCGAAGAGGACATACCAGGATTAAAGGAATTTGTCATATCCTACGGCTACCAGCCTGGATCAATGCTCTTCAGTGGGGTTGATGAAGAAATTGTGGGATGCATTCGCGATCGCGCTGGGGCTAAAATTATAAGCACTCTGTCAAAGAGCATTGGATTCCCGAAGCTTGAAAAAGATATTAGCTGCTATAGACGTCAGCATATCGTTGGCAGCTTATTTTACTCAAACTTCAAAGTAAGACTCCTGTGCAAGTTATCGATGGTATTTTTGTGTCGATTTAAGTATTCTGACTTTAGTTCATTTTTTCAGAGTTTATTGCTAAGCAAAGCCTTGAAAATGCAAAAAGATGACGAAGATAGGAAAAACGAAATTGTCGTTAAAGGCTTTGAAGATAAAATCAGAAAACTTTAAGATTCTTTGAAAGAAAAAGATAGTCTGCTACATTCAACCGAAGGATCACTTGTCGAAGCTTAGGCTCAGAATGAGAAATTAAGCAAAGAGTTGAAGAAGACTTAGATACTTTTGGAAGAGAACTCCAGCCAGATCAGCCGTGAAACCGAAGCTTTAAATATGACAATCAGGGTTGAAGCTGAGAAGAACCTGAAGCTGAGTGAAGCACTCAGAGCTCTTAAGAATAAATGTTTCAACTTTGCAGCCCAATGCACTACTTGGCTAAAAAGTATATTCAATTCAGTTGGAGCAGCATCTGAAGAAGCCAGTCTTTCTGCCAAAGATATCCCAGAGCACTTGAATTCATTGAGAACGAAATTGACGTCCTCGATGAAGTCATAACTGGCCAAGGTGGCTTCTGTGCGCTAGTAGCTTCTCATGGTACGGGTGCTGCTTTCATAAAAGCTGGGTGCAACCATGCAAGGGCCGTTAACAGGCCAAACTTTAGCATGTCTCCAACTGACCTTATTGACATTTCGGTCGAAGCCCAAAGCATAGGTAATAGATTTATTACCCCGATCTAGGCAAAGGCCGGCCGAGAACTAGTTGGAGATGAAGCTCGAAATTTGCTTAACAAGGTATAAAAAATCTTTTTACCTTTGTACTTTTATTTTATGCTTTATCTTACCACGTTCCTCAGTACCTGCCTTTGTCAGGCTTCAGGATGACGATACCAAAAGCTAGCAGGCCGAAGCTATATCTGAAGCATTAGAGGAAACTTCAAAAACTTTGTTTGCTAGTATATGTAGAAATACTTTTTGGAAACTCTTGGTGGAAAGAGATGTATTATTCGACGAAGAATTATAATTGACTATGAACAAATAGTTGTAAATATTTGTAAATGCTTTGTAATGCTATTTTACCTTTCCTCCGTGCGTTATCTGCTTTGCTGTGGACAAAACCAATGCTCGTAGCTTTTTGAGCCGAAGGCGAAAAACACATTCCCTTCTTTTCGTTCACATTGAAACACTTTTTGAGCAGAATCAAACATCGGCTCCTCATATGCAATGAGATGAAGCATCTTCGTATACAAAAACCTTTGCTTTTCCTGTTAATGTTTTGTGCTTTATGTCATGATGATGAATCTACGGATGCCTAATGCATGTTTGTATGAATGCAAAAGATGATGTAATGAAGCGTGCAAATGTATGCGGAAGGTAAAAAACTCACACGAACGCATACCCAGACTATGCATCTCCTTAGGAACGACTTTGGAGTCTCTTCACCTTTTACTTAGGTGGTACTTTAGCTCTGCATTCCCTTGGGAACGACTTTGGAGCTAAGCTCTACATCCCCTTACGAATGACCTTGAGCTTCTTCACCTTTCACTTAGGTGGCATTTAAGCTCTACATCCCCTTAGGGACGACTTTGGAGCTTCTTCACCTTTCACTTAGGTGGCATTCTAGATTTGCATCCCCTTAGAGATGACTTTGGAACTTCTTCATACTTTTTACACTCGATGTGTAATCCCAGATCTTTACATTTTACATGTTTGAGAATATGGCCCTTGTATTGCACGGGCTGCACAAAAAAAAATTACAACCTTAAGCCCCATTAAAAACCTTTCTCCCCACTTGAAAGGAAAAGGGTGCCATAAGGAAAAGTAAGAAAATCATAAAATTTACACATAATATCTTCGAAGCTCATCTGCATTCCAAGATCATGGAATGTCATTGTCGTCCATGTCTTTCAACCTATATGACCCAGGTCTTAACGAAGATACCACCAAGAAAGGACCTTCCCATTTAAGCTGAAGTTTTCTCACTGTATCCAGGTTGGCCACTCTCTAAAGTACCAAGTGTCCTAACTTGATATTCTTTAGTCTTACCTTCCGATCACGCCATTTGACTGTTTCGGCTTGATACTTATTGATGTGATCTATTGCCTGAAGTCTGGTCCCTTCTATGGTGTCTTTTGTTATTTTACAATCATCTTCGTCTTCTGCCGAAGCTAAGATCCTTATTGAACCCACTCTTGCTTCTTCCGGTGTTATTGCTTCATGTAATACTAAAAAAATTGTATACAAGGTCTATATTGGACTTCCTCATTTTATGTGCCATATTTGTATCATAAAAAGAGCATACATATAATTAAGAGTGATTAATTAAAATAAATGATACTAAAATAAAAGAAAGTGCATCTTGTTGGAGTTTTATATGATTGTGCATTAAATAAAATAATAAGTATAAAAATAATAAGATAATAATTAATAGAAGTTGGATTAAACCCTAAAATTTAAAATAGGATTTGGAAATAAGAAAAAGAGAAGGGATATGAAAATATAAATAATATATATAAATAAATATATTCAGAATTAATACCCTAATTTCACAAATATAATTTGTAGTGATGAGCCATAGAAGCTTGAGTTCAAGTTTGAGTTCAAATTCAAATTTGGAAATAAAACAGAAAATAAAAGAAAAGATAAAAGAAAAAGAGGGGAAACCTAATTGGGCCTCGGTCCACATATTTGGCCCAACAGAACTCCACTCCCGCGCACATTCGGCCAAGCTCAGTCCAAGGCGCCGACATGTGGACCACAGGGGTTAGTCGCGAGTGTGCCATGCATTAGGGATCGGGCCCCACCGATCAGACAGCAGTCGCGCGCGTTCGTTCTTCCGGCTGTGGGACCCGGAGGTCTGTCTCATGCCCTCACAGCACCGAGCGGGGGACCCACCTTTCATCGCGCAACGGCGAGCTAACTAACCCGCGCGCATGGCGGATGGATCGTGGAGCTGGGCTCCGACCTTCCCTCATCCAACATAAACCCTCGGGGGCCGTGCTCTCGACTCCTTCGTCAGAACCTTTACCTACACCTAGCCGAAACCGACGGAGGGTGTGAAGGAGACAGAGAGAGAGAAGAGGGCCGCCGCTAGTGATCTTCACCCTTGTCGACGTTCCGACCTCGGCGTGTGGCTGCCGACGTGCGTCTGTGCCAGGGGAAGCTGGCCGTGTTCTCAAGACGAATCCTACATCTTCACGGCACAAGGAATTGCTCGTCGGACGACAAAGGAAGCACCGTGCCGCAGACCGTCGCGGACTGCCTCACCTTCATCGGAAATTTGGGTGAGAACCTCCCCTCTAATTTTACTTTGAACTCCGCGTCGCGTAGGCTAAAGTGATTGAGATTTGGACCACGGGCCTGCCGAATCGTAGTTCACAGGAAAATTGCCCCATCGTGGCTCGTCGTCGGGTGGGTGGCGCCGCCGCGGTTTGGTTTTGGGTGGGAGAAGGGCATCTGGCCGTCCATTCCCTAACGATCGGCCTGGATCAGATCTGGCATACCCCCTTTGGATTCATTAAATACGGGCGGTCTGATTGGGATCGGGCGGTAGCGATTAGACCAGAGTATGTTTGCGGTTTGGATCGTAGATCTCAGATCCAACGGCGGAGACTTCGTACCGCTTCGATTAAATGGGTGGTGTAATCTGGTGCGACGGTTTCTAATCCAACGACTAAAAACACAGGATACCCCTTCGCAGGTCTAAATTGCATTTGAGCCCCTCAGTTTATGTCAAAACAACCCGCGGTCCTCTGGGTACTATTCGTTGTGTCTCAAGAATCTTGCACCGAGGCCCCTGACCTTCCTAAAATTTGGCGCCCAGTTCAGAGCCTGTTTAAAATGAATAAATGAATTAGTAAATGCATTTTTAATACAAAAACAATTCCTAGAACTTATGTAATTCATAGAAAATTCATTTGTAGTCCAAATTAATCCATTCCACTTCCTATAATTTTGTAACATTATTCTCTATCAATTAGTGTCTCTGTTTTGACATGAAAGACAACTTAAAATTTATCTATCACTTAATCTTGTATTAAATACATAAAACCTTGAAAAATTCATACCTTGAAATATATAACTCCAAATTTAATGGCTCTAGTTCCTATGATCTTATTTTAATGTCTAGATTATTATTATGTATTTTATTTACATGTTTGGTGTGATGTTAATTTTTGCTATACTATGTATGTATTGTATTGATGCGAGTAGACGAGCAAGCTACTGAGGATCCTGAGGTTCAGCTGGTAGAGAGTGCTGAGCAGGAGCTCGTTGAAGGCAAGTTGTGCCCTTGATCACTTACTTTTTCCCAGCCATGTTCTTATTAATTATAATAATCTGCATAGGATAATTTTGATGGGATCCAATAGGTTACTCCAGTTTTGGCTATTTTTATACCTTGTTGCCACTGAATATTTTTGGGTAATGCTTGTTATTGCTTATTGTGGTTTTGGGTATGGAGATACACTATTCATGATTTCATCTTTATTATCTGTTCATTATTACCCTTCATGTTAAGATCATTATGTTAATGGGAACATGGAGCGACCACCCGGGAAAACAGTGCTACCACAAGGGTTTAATGGGATGCCCTTGGCTGATTAACTAGGAAAGCTAGTGGATGACTTCCTTACCCGAAAGGGGCAAGGGCAGTAAGGGAGTGGTCAATGTAGGGAGGTTCTTGGGTTGATTTTGCTGCGATGACGGTCAGGCGAGGGATTCCTGCACTTGAGCTTCCTATAAACTGTAACGGGATTTCTGAAGCTAGTGGAACTTTATAAAGGCCTCGTAGTGTTACCCTGCCTTGCCTCCTCGGTAGAGGTGTATGGGATTGGCCGTCTCTTGGCAGATGGGTAACATGACTTGTGGGTAAAGATGCACAACCTCTGCAGAGTGTAAAACTGGTATACTAGCCGTGCTCATGGTCATGAGCAGCTCGGACCCTCACATGATTAATCTATGGAATTAAAACTCAATTTGTCATTTGCATCGCATTTGGGATTATTTTATTATTACTTTTACTTATTATTACTTAGGTTTGGTATTTACTTATACTTAGTAACTGCTAATAAATTTGACCAACTTATAAAAGCAATGCTCAGCTTCAGCCTTATTTTGTTGATCAGCCTTACACATCACATGAACTCCCACCTTTGGTGAGTTCATGCACATTATTCCCCATAACTTATTGAGCTATGATCGTATGTGAGCTCACTCTTGCTGCCTCACCCCCCCCCACGGGAGAAGAATAGGTGGTCGAAGAGGAGCCGCCTAGCACTGAGGCTTTCGACTTGATCTAGGTGGCGTCTCCCAATCAGCTTTGTGGCGCCAGGGAATAATACTTAGTTCGTTTTATTTTATCATTTATTTTTGTAAGACTTCCGCTATGTAATAAGCACATTTATGATATTTATGACATTTATCTCTATGCACTCTGTTATTATGTGTGTTGTTCTTCCTTGGCACATATATGAGATGCACCCGGATTTGTCCCTTAAATCCGAGTGTGACAGAAGTGGTATCAGAGCAAATGTTGATTGTAGGACGAAACCTAGATAGAAATGGACAAAACCCTTTCCTACTTACCTTACTCTGATTCTTTCTATACTTATCTTGATCCTGTCTTACCTTCTACTGTTCTACTCTGATCATTCTTATCTTTTCTACTCTAAGACAAGATGGATTTCACACCTTGGAATCTTACATTTATGACCTTTTTAAGAGATAGGAGACCTAAGACAAAAATTAAAATTATTTTCTCTATTAAAAAGTTGGTTGATTGTTCTGATGATCAATGCCTAATTTGCTTCTTTGATTGATTGAAATAGTATAGAGGGGCATCTTAGCATGTACCACCATAAGTTAATGAATTAGCTTTAGTAGGCAACACACTTAGCTAATGAATCCCCCAAAGTAACATGATTCGTAATCACCTGCTTTGTCTACTATCCTTTCTTAACATATGTTTCTAACTCAGATAGACAATACCAGGAAGGGTGGTGGAATTGATCTACCTCCCAATCGACACACTCGGTGGATATATAGGCAACCCCAACCACAACCAGCAGAGATGGATCCTCCACCGCCGCCTCCACTAGTCGGAGCTGACCCAATGGTTGCAGCTCACATGAGGATGATGCGACAAATGGCTGACACCATGGCAGATATGCGCGCACAGATGCAGCAGGAACGCCAAGAGATGCGCTAGGAAAGAGAAGAGATACGCCAGGAGCTGCATTAGGAAAGAGAGGAGATACGCTAGGAAAGGAGGGCGCAACAACAACAGCAACAGCAACAACAGCAAATACCACTGCCACCACCACCACCTCCACTTCCACCCTGGGACAAGCACCAGGAGTTTGAGTCACAAGCTGCCCACCTTCGCCAGTTCGCTAGATCCACTAGATGCTGACGATTGGTTGAAATCTATTGAGAAGATGCTCAATATCGCCCAATGCTCTGACCGGGAGAAGGTTCTTTATGCTTCTGGTCGCCTGACTGGTCCTGCTGCTGACTGGTGGGATTCTTATGTTGCTGCCCATGATGTTGCTGACACTATTACTTGGGCAGAGTTCAGTACACAGTTCAGAAACTACCACATTCCTACTGGATTAATGAAGATCAAGAAGAAGGAGTTTCTGTCATTGAAGCAAGGCAACATGTCTGTCAGCGAGTACCACGACAAGTTCATTCAGCTCTCCAGATATGCTCCGGATGAGGTTGTGGAGGATGAGAGTAAGCAAGAGCATTTTATTGAAGGACTCAATGGACCCCTGCAGTATGCTCTTGTGGCACATACATTTCCATCATTTCAGAGGCTGCTTGATAAGGCTCTTGCTATTGAACACAACCGGGCTCAACTGGGAGATCTGAAGAGGAAGGCTATTTCACAGGGATAGGGTAGCAGCAGTGTTTGTCCTCGCTACGTTCCACCACAGGGTACCCTAGCTCGTCCAGGAGGAGGACCACGCCTAGCTGATAGTCGCCTAGAGGGGGGGTGAATAGGGCGAAACTGAAACTTACAAAAAATAATCACAACTACAAGCCAGGTTAGCGTTAGAAATATAAACGAGTCCACGAGAGAGGGCGCAAAACAAATCGCAAGCAAATAAAAGTGTGACACGCGGATTTGTTTTACCGAGGTTCGGTTTTCGCAAACCTACTCCCCGTTGAGGAGGCCACAAAGGCCGGGTCTCTTTCAACCCTTCCCTCTCTCAAACGATCCCACGGATCGAGTGAGCTTTCTCTTCTTCTCAATCAACCGGGAACAAAACTTCCCCGCAAGGGCCACCACACAATTGGTGCCTCTTGCCTTGGTTACAATTGAGTGATGAACACAAGAACAAGTGAGAAAGAAAAGAATGCGATCCAAGCGCAAGAGCTCGAAAGAACACAAGCAAATCACTCTCTCTAGTCACTATGGTGTTGAGTGGAATTTGGAGAGGACTTGATCTATTTGGTGTGTCTAGAATTGA
This sequence comes from Zea luxurians, assembly GCA_029449295.1. NCBI lineage: Eukaryota > Viridiplantae > Streptophyta > Magnoliopsida > Poales > Poaceae > Zea > Zea luxurians. The sequence continues at coordinate 102,503,489 of JAOPSE010000001.1, read as the reverse complement.
ATGCTAGAGCTCTTGTAGTAGTTGAGAAGTGGAAAACTTGGATGGCAATGAATGTGGGGTGGTTGGGGTATTTATAGCCCCAACCACCAAAAGTGACCGTTGCTGGAACCTGTCTGTTCGATGGCGCACCGGACAGTCCGGTGCACACCGGACAGTCCGGTGCCCCTGCCACGTCACCATTGCCGTTGGATTCTGACCGTTGGAGCTTCTGACTTCTGGGCCCGCCTGGGTGTCCGGTGCACACCGGACATGTACTGTTTGATGTCCGGTGCACCGGTATGGGCGTGCCTGACGACTGCGCGCGCTGCGCGCGCATTAAATGCACCGCAGGTAGCCGTTGGCGCCGAAATAGCCGTTGCTCCGCTGGCACACCGGACAGTCCGGTGCACACCGGACAGTCCGGTGAATTTTAGCGGAGCGGCTGCCGCGCGAACCCGAGGCTGGCGAGTTCCGGAGACCGCGCTTCCTTGGAGCACCGGACATGTCCGGTGCACACCGGACAGTCCGGTGAATTATAGCGCGCCGGCTTCCGAGAATTCCCGAGGGCGAAGAGTTTGAGTCGGAGTTCTCTGGGCGCACCGGACACTGTCCGGTGCACACCGGACAGTCCGGTGCCTTCAGCCAGAGATGCCTTCGGTTGCCTCGGAGCTCCTTTGTTGAATCCAACACTTGGTCTTTTTATTGGCTAAATGTGAACCTTTTGCACCTGTATAACTTATGCACTAGAGTAAACTAGTTAGTCCAATATTTGTGTTGGACAATTCAACCACCAAAATTATTTGGGAACTAGGTGTAAGCCTAATTCCCTTTCAATCTCCCCCTTTTTGGTGATTGATGCCAACACAAACCAAAGCAAATATAGAAGTGCATAATTGAACTAGTTTACATAATGTAAGTGCAAAGGTTGCTTGGAATTGAGCCAATATAAATACTTATGCGCATGGATTGTTTTCTTTGTTTTTAACATATTGGACCACATTTTGCACCAAAGGTTTTGTTTTTGCAAACTCTTTTGAAATTCTTTTCAAAATCATTTTGCAATATAGTCAAAGGTAAATAAGAAAGATTTGCAAAGCATTTTCAAGTTTTGAAATTTTCTTCCTTTGATCCAAATGCTTTTCCTTTGACTAAACAAAACTCCCCCTAAATGAGATCCTCCTCTTAGTGTTCAAGAGGGTTTTGATTTGTGATTTTAAAATAGTACTTCCTCCCCCTTTAGAACACAATAAGATACCAGTTTTGAAATTGACCAATTGAAAATCTCCAAAATTTATAAAATTAGGTGGTGGTGCGGTCCTTTTGCTTTGGGCTAATACTTTCTCCCCCTTTGGCATGAATCGCCAAAAACGGAGTCATTAGAGCCCTACGAAGTAGTTTCTCCCCCTTTGGTTATGAAATGAATGAGTGAAGATTATACCAAAGTTGGAGAGATGATGCGGAGCGACGGTGAAGGATGAATAGTCGAGTGGAGTGGAAGCCTTTGTCTTCGCCGAAGACGCCAATTCCCTTTCAATATACCTATGACTTGGTTGGAAATACACTTGAAAACACATTAGTCATAGCATATATAAAAGAGACATGATTAAAGGTATATTTATGTGCTATGTGTGCAAGTTTAGCAAAAGAAATTCCTAGAATCAAGAATATTGAGCTCATGCCTAAGCCGGGTAAAAGATTGTTCATCAAGTGGCTTGGTAAAGATATCGGCTAATTGATCTTTAGTGTTAATGTAAGAAATCTCGATATCCCCCTTTTGTTGGTGATCCCGAAGAAAATGATACCGAATGGCTATGTGCTTAGTGCGGCTATGCTCGACGGGATTGTCGGCCATTTTGATTGCACTCTCATTGTCACATAGCAAAGGGACTTTGGTTAATTTGTAACCGTAGTCCCGCAGGGTTTGCCTCATCCAAAGCAATTGCGCGCAACAGTGACCTGCGGCAATGTACTCGGCTTCGGCGGTAGAAAGAGCGACCGAATTTTGCTTCTTTGAAGCCCAAGACACCAAGGATCTTCCCAAGAACTGGCAAGTCCCCGATGTGCTCTTCCTATTAATCCTACACCCTGCCCAATCGGCATCCGAATACCCAATCAAATCAAAAGTGGATCCCCGAGGGTACCAAAGCCCAAACTTAGGAGTAAAAGCCAAATATCTCAAGATTCGTTTCACGGCCGTAAGGTGTGATTCCTTAGGGTCGACTTGGAATCTTGCACACATGCAAACGGAAAGCATAATGTCCGGTCGAGATGCACATAAATAAAGCAATGAACCAATCATCGACCGGTATACCTTTTGATCCACGGACTTACCTCCTGTGTCGAGGTCGAGATGCCCATTTGTTCCTATGGGTGTCTTGATGGGCTTGGCATCCTTCATTCCAAACTTGCTTAGAATGTCTTGAGTATACTTTGTTTGGCTGATGAAGGTGCCCTCTTGGAGTTGCTTGACTTGGAATCCTAGAAAATATTTCAACTCCCCCATCATCGACATCTCGAATTTTTGTGTCATGATCCTACTAAATTCTTCACATGTAGATTTGTTAGTAGACCCAAATATGATATCATCAACATAAATTTGGCATACAAACAAATCATTATCAAGAGTCTTAGTAAATAAAGTAGGATCGGCTTTGCCGACTTTGAAGCCATTTGCAATAAGGAAATCTCTAAGGCATTCATACCATGCTCTTGGGGCTTGCTTAAGCCCATAAAGCGCCTTAGAGAGCCTATAAACATGGTTAGGATACTCACTGTCTTCAAAGCCGGGAGGTTGCTCAACATAGACCTCCTCCTTGATTGGTCCATTGAGGAAGGCACTCTTTACGTCCATTTGATAAAGCTTGAAGCCATGGTAAGTAGCATAGGCCAATAATATACGAATTGACTCAAGCCTAGCTACGGGTGCATAGGTTTCTCCAAAATCCAAACCTTCGACTTGTGAATACCCTTTGGCCACGAGTCGAGCTTTGTTCCTTGTCACCACACCATGCTCGTCTTGCTTGTTGCGGAAGACCCACTTGGTTCCTACAACATTTTGATTAGGACGTGGAACTAAGTGCCATACCTCATTCCTTGTGAAATTGTTGAGCTCCTCTTGCATCGCCATTACCCAATCCGAATCTTGAAGTGCTTCCTCTACCCTGTGTGGCTCAATAGAGGAAACAAACGAGTAATGCTCACAAAAATGAGCAACACGAGATCGAGTAGTTACCCCCTTATGAATATCGCCGAGGATGGTGTCGACGGGGTGATCTCGTTGTATTGCTTGGTGGACTCTTGGGTGTGGTGGCCTGGGTTGTTCATCCTCCTTGTCTTCATTATTTGCATCTCCCCCTTGATCGTTGCCGTCATTTTGAGGTGGCTCATCTTCTTGATCTTCTTGTTCAACATCTTGAGCCTCATCCTCAACTTGAGTTGGTGGAGATGCTTGTATGGAGGAGGATGGTTGATCTTGTGCATGTGGAGGCTCTTCGGATTCCTTAGGACACACATCCCCAATGGACATGTTCCTTAGCGCTATGCATGGAGCCTGTTCTTCACCTATATCATCAAGATCAACTTGCTCTACTTGAGAGCCGTTAGTCTCATCAAACACAACGTCACAAGAAACTTCAACAAGTCCTGAGGACTTGTTAAAGACTCTATATGCCCTTGTGTTTGAGTCATATCCTAGTAAAAAGCCTTCTACAGTTTTAGGAGCAAATTTAGATTTTCTACCTCTTTTGACAAGAATAAAACATTTGCTACCAAAAACTCTAAAATATGAAATATTGGGCTTTTTACCGGTCAGGAGTTCATATGATGTCTTCTTGAGGATTCGGTGAAGATATAACCGGTTGATGGCGTAGCAGGCGGTGTTGACCGCCTCGGCCCAAAACCGATCCGGTGTCTTGTATTCATCAAGCATGGTTCTTGCCATGTCCAATAAAGTTCGATTCTTCCTCTCCACTACACCATTTTGTTGTGGAGTGTAGGGAGAAGAGAACTCATGCTTGATGCCCTCCTCCTCAAGAAAGCCTTCAATTTGGGAGTTTTTGAACTCTGTCCCGTTATCGCTTCTAATTTTCTTGATCCTTAAGCCGAACTCATTTTGAGCCCGTCTCAAGAATCCCTTTAAAGTCTCTTGGGTATGAGATTTGTCCTGCAAAAAGAACACCCAAGTGAAGCGAGAATAATCATCCACAATTACAAGACAATACTTACTACCGCCGATGCTTATGTAAGCGATCGGGCCGAATAGATCCATGTGTAGGAGCTCCAGTGGCCTGTCGGTAGTCATGATGTTTTTGTGTGGATGATGGACACCAACTTGCTTCCCGGCTTGGCATGCGCTACAAATCCTGTCTTTCTCAAAAAGAACATTGGTTAGTCCTAAAATGTGTTCTCCCTTTAGAAGCTTGTGAAGATTCTTCATTCCAACATGGGCTAGTCGGCGGTGCCAGAGCCAACCCAAGTTAGTCTTAGCAATTAAGCAAGTGTCGAGTTCAGCTCTATCAAAATCTACCAAGTATAGCTGACCCTCTAACACTCCCTTAAAAGCTATTGAATCATCACTTCTTCTAAAGACAGTAACACCAGTATCAGTAAAAAGACAGTTGTAGCCCATTTGACATAATTGGGATACGGAAAGCAAATTGTAATCTAAGGAATCTACAAGAAAAACATTAGAAATGGAATGGTCAGGGGATATAGCAATTTTACCCAAACCTTTGACCAAACCTTGGTTTCCATCCCCGAATGTGATAGCTCGTTGGGGATCTTGATTTTTCTCATATGAGGAGAACATCTTTTTCTCCCCTGTCATGTGGTTTGTGCACCCGCTGTCGAGTATCCAACTTGAGCCCCCGGATGCATAAACCTACAAAACAAGTTTAGTTCTTTGTTTTAGGTACCCAAACGGTTTTGGGTCCTTTGGCATTAGATACAAGAACTTTGGGTACCCAAACACAAGTCTTGGAGCCCTTGTGTTTGCCCCCAACAATTTTGGCAACTACCTTGCCTGATTTGTTAGTTAAAACATAAGATGCATCAAAAGTTTTAAATGAAATGCTATGATCATTTGATGCATTAGGAATTTTCTTTCTAGGCAACTTGGCACGGGTTGGTTGCCTAGATCTAGATGTCTCACCCTTATACATAAAAGCATGATTAGGGCCAGAGTGAGACTTCCTAGAATGAGTTTTCCTAATCTTGCTCTCAGGATAGCCGGCAGGGTACAAAATGTAACCCTCGTTATCCTGAGGCATGGGAGCCTTGCCCTTAACAAAGTTAGATAGGTTCTTTGGAGGGGCATTAATTTTGATATTGCCTTCCTTTTGGAAGCCAATGCCGTCCTTAATGCCAGGGCGTCTCCCATTATAGAGCATGCTTCTAGCAAATTTAAATTTTTCATTTTCTAAGTCATGCTCTCTAATCTTAGCATTAAGTTGTGCTATGTGATCATTTTGTTTTTTAATTAAGGCTAGGTGATCATGGATAGCATCAACATTAATATCTCTACATCTAGTACAAATGGAAATATGCTCAGTAGATGTAGAAGGTTTGCAAGATTTCAATTCAATGACCTTAGCATGCAACAAATCATTCTTGGTTCTAAGGTCCAAAATAGTAGCATTGCAAACATCAAAATTCTTAGCCTTAGCAATTAATTTCTCATTCTCATTTCTAAGGCTAGCAAGAGAAATATTTAATTCTTCAATCCTAGCAAGCAAATCATCATTATCATTTCTAGGATTTGGAATTGAAACATTGCAAGTATGAGAATCAACCTTAGCTATCAAATTAGCATTTTCATTTCTAAGGTTGTCTATAGTCTCATGGCAAGTACTTAGCTCACTAGACAATTTTTCACATTTTTCTATTGCCAGAGCATAAGCATTTTTAACCTTAACATGTTTCTTATTTTCCTTGATTAGGAAGTCCTCTTGAGAGTCCAAGAGATCATCCTTTTCATGGATGGCACTAATTAGCTCATTTAATTTTTCCTTTTGATCCATGTTGAGGTTAGCAAAAAGAATACGCAAGTTGTCCTCCTCATTTTTATTATTATCCTCATCACTAGATGTTTCATATTTAGTGGAGGACCTTGATTTTACCTTCTTTTTGCCGTCCTTGGCCATGAGACACTTGTGGCCGACGTTGGGGAAGAGAAGGCCCTTGGTGACGGCGATGTTGGCGGCGTCCTCGTCGTCGGAGGAGTCCCTTGAGCTTTCGTCGGAGTCCCACTCCCGACAAACATGGGCATCGCCGCCCTTCTTCTTGTAGTATCTCTTCTTCTCCTTCCTCTTGCCCTTCTTGTCGTCGCCCCTGTCACTATCACTAGACATAGGACATTTTGCAATAAAATGACCGGGCTTACCACACTTGTAGCAAACCTTCTTGGAACGGGATTTGTAATCTTTCCCCTTCCGTTGCTTGAGGATTTGTCGGAAGCTCTTGATGATTAGGGCCATCTCCTCGTTGTCGAGCTTGGAGGCGTCAATTGGTTGTCTACTTGGTGTAGACTCCTCCTTCTTCTCCTCCGTTGCCTTGAAGGCCACCGGTTGCGCCTCGGATGTGGAAGACTCGTCAAGCTCGTTGATCTTCTTGGAGCCCTTAATCATGCATTCAAAGCTTACAAAATTCCCGATAACTTCCTCGGGAGTCATTAGCGGATATCTAGGATTACCATGAATTAATTGAACTTGTGTGGGGTTAAGGAAAATAAGAGCTCTTAGAATAACCTTAACCACTTCGTGGTCATCCCATTTTGCGCTCCCGAGGTTGCGCACTTGGTTCACCAAGGTCTTGAGCCGGTTGTACATGTCTTGTGGCTCCTCCCCTTGGCGAAGACGGAAGCGACCGAGCTCCCCCTCGATCGTTTCCCGCTTGGTGATCTTTGTGAGTTCATCACCCTCGTGCGCCGTCTTGAGTAGGTCCCAAATCTCTTTTGCGTTCTTCAACCCTTGCACTTTGTTGTATTCCTCCTTGCTTAGAGAGGCAAGGAGAATGGTTGCGGCTTGGGAGTTGAAGTGCTCGATTTGGGCTACTTCGTCCGTGTCATAGTCCTCATCCCCTATAGATGGTACCTGTACACCATACTCAACAACATCCCATATACTTTTGTGGAGAGAGGTTAGATGAAATCGCATCAAATTACTCCACATAGCATAATCTTCACCATTAAAAGTTGGTGGTTTGCCTAATGGGACGGAAAGTAAAGGTGTATGTTTAGAAACGCGAGGGTAGCGTAGGGGGATCTTACTATACTTCTTACGCTCTTGGCGTTTAGAAGTGACGGACGCCGCGTCGGAGCCGGAGGTAGATGTCGATGAAGTGTCGGTCTCGTAGTAGACCACCTTCCTCATCCTCTTGTGCTTGTCCCCACTCCGATGCGGCTTGTGAGAAGAGAATTTTTCCTTCTTCTCCTTGTGGTGAGAAGAGGAAGATCTTTTCTCCTTCCGCTTGGAGGAGTTCTTCTTCTTCTCCTTTCTCTTGGTGCGGGACTCTTCCGATGAAGTGCTCCCTTGGCTTGTAGTGGGCTTGTCGCCGGTCTCCATCTCCCTCTTGGTGTGATCTCCCGACATCACTTCGAGCGGTTAGGCTCTAATGAAGCACCGGGCTCCGATACCAATTGATAGTCGCCTAGAGGGGGGTGAATAGGGCGAAACTGAAACTTACAAAAAATAATCACAACTACAAGCCGAGTTAGCGTTAGAAATATAAACGAGTCCGCGAGAGAGGGCGCAAAACAAATCGCAAGCAAATAAAAGTGTGACACGCGGATTTGTTTTACCGAGGTTCGGTTTTCGCAAACCTACTCCCCGTTGAGGAGGCCACAAAGGCCGGGTCTCTTTCAACCCTTCCCTCTCTCAAACGATCCCACGGATCGAGTGAGCTTTCTCTTCTTCTCAATCAACCGGGAACAAAACTTCCCCGCAAGGGCCACCACACAATTGGTGCCTCTTGCCTTGGTTACAATTGAGTGATGAACACAAGAACAAGTGAGAAAGAAAAGAATGCGATCCAAGCGCAAGAGCTCGAAAGAACACAAGCAAATCACTCTCTCTAGTCACTATGGTGTTGAGTGGAATTTGGAGAGGACTTGATCTATTTGGTGTGTCTAGAATTGAATGCTAGAGCTCTTGTAGTAGTTGAGAAGTGGAAAACTTGGATGGCAATGAATGTGGGGTGGTTGGGGTATTTATAGCCCCAACCACCAAAAGTGACCGTTGCTGGAACCTGTCTGTTCGATGGCGCACCGGATAGTCCGGTGCACACCGGACAGTCCGGTGCCCCTGCCACGTCACCATTGCCGTTGGATTCTGACCGTTGGAGCTTCTGACTTCTGGGCACGCCTGGGTGTCCGGTGCACACCAGACATGTACTGTTTGATGTCCGGTGCACCGGTATGGGCGTGCCTGACGACTGCGCGCGCTGCGCGCGCATTAAATGCACCGCAGGTAGCCGTTGGCGCCGAAATAGCCGTTGCTCCGCTGGCACACCGGACAGTCCGGTGCACACCGGACAGTCCGGTGAATTTTAGCGGAGTGGCTGCCGCGCGAACCCGAGGCTGGCGAGTTCCGGAGACCGCGCTTCCTTGGAGCACCGGACATGTCCGGTGCACACCGGACAGTCCGGTGAATTATAGCGCGCCGGCTTCCGAGAATTCCCGAGGGCGAAGAGTTTGAGTCGGAGTTCTCTGGGCGCACCGGACACTGTCCGGTGCACACCGGACAGTCCGGTGCCTTCAGCCAGAGATGCCTTCGGTTGCCTCGGAGCTCCTTTGTTGAATCCAACACTTGGTCTTTTTATTGGCTAAATGTGAACCTTTTGCACCTGTATAACTTATGCACTAGAGTAAACTAGTTAGTCCAATATTTGTGTTGGACAATTCAACCACCAAAATTATTTGGGAACTAGGTGTAAGCCTAATTCCCTTTCACTAGCTCAGTACGCTCCACAGGGGTCACCACGGACACCTCCTACTCGTCAGGCTGCCCCCACTGGCACCCCGGTGAGACCTATAGGACAGATGACTGGCCCTACATGCTTCAAGTGCAGTCAGATTGGGCACTATGCTAATGCTTGTCTGGTGGGGAATTCTGGTACACCAGCTCAGAACAAGCAACAGACTCCTGGCAAGGGATATTCTATTGCCAAGGTTAATCAAGTCACCGCTGATGCTACTCCTGATGGTGCTGACATCGCACTCGGTATGTTTTATATTAATGCAATTCCTATAACCATATTATTTGATTCTGGTGCTACGCATTCATTCATGTCTGCTCGATATGCCAATACAAATGAGATACCACTGCTAAATACGAGAAAACCAATGATAGTAATTACACCTAAAGGGCCTGTTGAGGCAAATCATATGACACACAGATTGACATTAACCATTATGGGAAGAGAGTTCTAGGCTACCGCTATAGTATTAGAGGAAAGCAGTATAGATCTGATCCTCGGTATGTCATGATTAAGGAAGGCAAAGGCCATTATACAATGTGGTAGGGGTACTGTAGAACTCACTAGCCCTAAAGGAGAAAGATTTCAAGTTCAAATTGTAGTAACCACCTCTTCCAGACGTGTGATGTTCTTTATAGCTGACGAATTTGTTAGAGACAACATCCGTGTGGTTAGGGATTTTCTGGATGTCTTTCCAGAGGAGTTACCAGAGATGCCACCGGAGAGGAAAGTTGAGTTTGTTATTGATCTCTTACCTGGGACTGCTCCTATTTCTAAACGCCCCTATAGAATGTCCGTAGAAGAGTTACAAGAACTTAAGAAGCAGCTAACGGAGTTGCAGGAGGCAGGGTACATACGTCCGAGTTCCTCACCTTGGGGAGCACCGGTACTGTTTGTACAGAAGAAGGATGGTTCGCAACGGATGTGTGTGGACTATAGAGCACTTAATGATGTTACCATTAAGAATAAGTACCTGTTACCTCATATTGATGACTTATTTGATCAGATGAGAGGTGCTCGGGTGTTCTCTAAGATTGACCTTAGGTCGGGCTACCATCAAATGAAGATTAGGCCATCTGATATTCCCAAGATGGCTTTCTCTACCTGATACGGTCTATATGAGTTCACAGTCATGTCATTTGAATTAACCAATGCACCAGCTTATTTCATGAATCTGATGAATAAGGTGTTCATGGAGTATCTGGATAAATTCGTCGTAGTTTTCATCGACGACATTCTTATTTATTCTTAGAATGATAGTGAGCATGAGGAGCATTTGCGGATGGTGCTACAGAAGTTACGAGATAATCAGCTTTATGTCAAATTTACCAAGTGTGATTTCTGGCTTGATGAAGTACATTTTCTCAGGCATATCATCTCCAAAGGAGGAATCGCTGTTGATCCGGCTAAAGTAACAACAATAATGGATTGGAAGACACCAAGTACAGTTTCGGAGATCCAGAGTTTCTTGGGACTCGCAGGTTATTACCGGCGATTCATTGAAGGGTTCTCTAAGATTACCAAGCCTATGACCTCATTGTTGGAGAAGGGCAAGGAGTTTAAGTGGATTGATAAATGCTAAGAGAGTTTTGATCAGTTGAGATCTAAGTTGATGGCTGCTCCAGTATTGATTATACCAGATCTACAGAAGAATTTTGATGTATATTGTGATGCAAGTCGCCAGGGCCTGGGATGTGTGCTTATGCAGGAAGGACACGTCATTGCCTACGCATCTCGCCAGTTGCGGAAACATGAGTTGAACTACCCTACTCATGACTTAGAATTGGCAGCAGTTGTGCATGCTCTCAAGATTTGGAGGCACTATATTATGGGAACCAAGTGTCGAATCTACACCGATCACAAGAGCTTGAAGTACATTTTCACTCAGAAGGATCTTAACCTTAGGCAACGTCGATGGTTGGAGCTCATCAAGGATTATGACCTAGAAATTCACTACAACTCGGGCAAGGCGAATCTGGTTGCAGATGCCTTGAGTCGAAAGGGGCAGGTTCATGCAGCTATTGTCACCCAGTTACCCGATGAGTTAGCAGAAGATTTTGAGAGGCTCAACCTAGGAATAGTTGCTCATACAGAAGAAATTACCATAGAATTGGAACCTACCTTAGAGCAAGAAATACAGAAAGGTCAGATCGGTGATGCCAAAATTCAGGAGATCAAGGATCTGATAACAGAAGGTAGAGGCCCGGATTTCATGGAGGATGAGCAAGGCACGGTATGGTTCAAGAATCGGATTTGTGTTCCTGATATCGATAGTCTTCGTGAAACCATATTGAAGGAGGCACATGACTCAGTTTATTCTATCCACCCTGGTAGTACTAAGATGTACCAGGACCTGAAGCAGAAGTATTGGTGGTATGGACTAAAGAAGGATGTTGCTCCACATATGGCCCTATGTGATGTTTGCTAGAGGGTGAAAGCGGAACATCAAAGACCTGCTGGTTTACTACACCCGCTTAAGATACCTGAGTGGAAATAGAAAGAGATTGGCATGGACTTCATTGTTGGATTACCTCGCACATCTGCTGGATATGACTCTATATGGGTGATTGTGGACAGGTTAACTAAAGTAGCCCATTTTATTCCAGTGAAGACCACATATTCAGGAGCCAAGCTAGCAGAGTTGTACATGGCACGGATTGTATGCTTACATGGGGTGCCAAAGAAGATTGTGTCAGACTGGGGATCACAGTTTACTTCTCAGTACTGGAAGAAGTTGCACGAGTCCTTAGATACAGGATTGAATTTTAGTTCGGCCTACCACCCTCAGACTGATGGGCAAACTGAGAGGACCAACCAAGTACTGGAGGATATGTTAAGAGCTTGTGCTCTTAAACATGGTGGTAGTTGGGATAAGAGTTTGCCCTATGCGGAGTTCTCTTACAATAATAGCTACCAGGCCAGTTTGAAGATGTCATCATTTGAGGCTTTGTATGGCAGAAAATGCAGGACTCCACTGTATTGGGATCAAACTGGTGAAAGGCAGTTATTTGGGCCAGAGATTATACAGGAGGCTGAAGAACAAGTCCATCAAATAAGAGAGAATTTGAGAACTACGCAGTCAAGACAGAAAAGCTATGTTGATACCCGGAGAAGACTGCTAGAGTTTAAGGAAGGTGATCATGTCTATTTGAAGGTGTCACCACTCCGGGGTATGAGAAGATTTAAAGTCAAAGGAAAGTTGTCCCCTCGCTTTATTGGACCCTTCTTGATCTTAAAGCAAGTGGGAGAGGTTGCATATCAACTGGAATTACCTGATCATCTCGCGGATGTGCATGATGTCTTTCATGTGTCACAACTGAAGAAGTGTCTCAGGGTACCTGAAGAGCAGCTACCACTGGAGGACCTTAGTGTTCAAGATGATCTGACTTATGCTAAGTATCCCATCAAAATTCATGATACACTGACTCGGATTACAAGAAATAAGGTGATAAAGATGTGCAAAGTACAATGGAGTCACCATGGTGAAGATGAAGCTACTTGGGAGAGAGAAGAAGAGCTTCGCATAGATTTTCCCCATCTTTTCCTTAGATCTTCCTAAATCTCGAGGACGAGATTCTTTGTAAGGGGGGTAGGATTTGTAATACTCAAAATTTGTATACAAGGTCTATATTGGACTTCCTCATTTTATGTGCCATATTTGTATCATAAAAAGAGCATACATATAATTAAGAGTGATTAATTAAAATAAATGATACTAAAATAAAAGAAAGTGCATCTTGTTGGAGTTTTATATGATTATGCATTAAATAAAATAGTAAGGATAAAAATAATAAGATAATAATTAATAGAAGTTGGATTAAACCCTAAAATTTAAATTAGGGTTTGGAAATAAGAAAAAGAGAAGGGATATGAAAATATAAATAATATATATATATAAATATATTCAGAATTAATACCCTAATTTCACAAATATAATTTGTAGTGATGAGCCATAGAAGCTTGAATTCAAGTTTGAGTTCAAATTCAAATTTGGAAATAAAACAGAAAATAAAAGAAAAGATAAAAGAAAAAGAGGAGAAACCTAATTGGGCCTCGGTCCACATATTTGGCCCAACAGAACTCCACTCCCGCGCACATTCGGCCCAAGCTCGGTCCAAGGCGCCGACATGTGGACCACAGGGGTTAGTCGCGTGCGTGTCGTGCATTAGGGATCGGGCCCCACCAATCACACAGCAGCTGTGCGCGTTCGTTCATCCGGTTGTGGGACCCGGAGGTCTCTCTCATGCCCTCACAGCACCGAGCTGGGCACCCACCTATCATCGCGCAACGGTGAGCTAACTAACCCGCGCGCATGGCGGACGGATCGTCGAGCTCGGCTCTGACCATCCCTTGTCCTACATAAACCCTCGGGGGCCGCGCTCTCGGCTCCTTTGTCAGAACCTTTACGTGCACCTAGCCGAAACCGACGAAGGGTGTGAAGGAGACAGAGAGAGAGAGAAGAGGGCCGCCGCAAGTGATCTTCACCCTTGCCGACGTTCCGACCTCGGCGTGTGGCCGCCGACGTGCGTCTGTGCCCGGGGAAGCCGGTCGTGTTCTTGAGACGGACCCTATGTCTTCACGGCGCAAGGAATTGCTCGTCAGACGACAAAGGAAGCACCGCGCCGCAGATCGTCGCGGACTGCCTCACCTGCATCGGAAATTTGGGTGAGAACCTCCCCCCTAATTTCGCTTTCAACTCCGCGTCGTGTAGACTAAAGTGATTGAGATTTGGACCACGGCCTGTCGAATCGTAGTTCGCCGGAAAATTGCCCCGCCGTGGCTCGTCGTCGGGTGGGCGCCGCCGCCGCGGTTTGGTTTTGGGTGGGAGAAGGGCATCTGGTCGTCCATTCCCTGACGATCGGCCTGGATCAGATCTGGCGTACCCCCTTTGGATTCATTAAATATGGGCGGTCCGATTGCGATCGGGCGGTAGAGATTAGACCAGAGTATGTTTGCGGTTTGGATCATAGATCTCAAATCCAACGGCGGAGATTTTGTACCGATTCGATTAAATGGGTGGTGTAATCTGGCGCACCGGTTTCTAATCCAACGACTTAAAACACAGGATACCCCTTCACGGGTCTAAATTGCATTTGAGCCCCTCGGTTTATGTCAAAACAACCCGCGGTCCTCTGGGTACTATTCATTGTGTCTCGAGAATCTTGCACCGAGGCCCCTGACCTTCCTGAAATTTGGCGTCCAATTCAGAGCCTGTTTAAAATGAATAAATGAATTAGTAAATGCATTTTTAATACAAAAACAATTCCTAGAACTTATGTAACTCATAGAAAATTCATTTGTAGTCCAAATTAATCCATTCCACTTCCTATAATTTTGTAATATTATTCTCTATCAATTAGTGTCTCTGTTTTGACATGAAAGACAATTTAAAATTTATCTATCCCTTAATCTTGTATTAAATAAATAAAACCTTGGAATATTCATATCTTAAAATATATAACTCCAAATTTAATGACTCCAGTTCCTATGATCTTATTTTAATGTATAGATTATTATTATGTATTTTATTTACATGTTTGGTGTGATGTTAATTTTTGCTATACTATGTATGTATTGTATTGATGCGAGTAGACGAGCAAGCTACTGAGGATCCTGAGGTTCAGCTGGTAGAGAGTGCTGAACAGGAGCTCGTTGAAGGCAAGTTGTGCCCTTGATCACTTACTTTTTCCCAGCCATGTTCTTATTAATTATAATGATCTGCATAGGATAATTTTGATGGGATCCAATAGGTTACTCCAGTTTTGGCTATCTTTATACCTTGTTGCCACTGAATATTTTTGGGTAATACTTGTTATTGCTTATTGTGGTTCTGGGTATGGAGATACATTATTCATGATTTCATCTTCATTATCTGTTCATTATTACTGTTCATGTTAAGATCATTATGTTAATGGGAACATGGAGCAACCACCCGGGAAAATAGTGCTACCATAAGGGTTTAATGGGACGCCCTTGGCTGATTAACTAGGAAAGCTAGTGGATGACTTCCTTACTCGAAAGGGGCAAGGGCAGTAAGGGACTGGTCAGTGTAGGGAGGTCCTTGGATTGATTTTGCTGAGGTGGCGGTCAGGCGAGGGATTCCTGCACTAGAGCTTCCTATAAACTATAGCGGGATTTCTAAAGCTAGTGGAACTTTATAAAGGCCTCGTAGTGTTACCCTGCCTCGCCTCCTCGGTAGAGGTGTATGGGATTGGCCGTCTCTTGGCAGATGGGTAACATGACTTGTGGGTAAAGATGTGCAACCCCTGCAGAGTGTAAAACTGGTATACTAGTCGTGCTCACGGTCATGAGCAGCTCGGACCCTCACATGATTAATCTATGGAATTAAAACTCAATTTGTCATTTGCATCGCATTTGGGATTATTTTATTATTACTTTTACTTATTATTACTAAGGTTTGGTATTTACTTATACTTAGTAACTGCTAATAAAATTTGACCAACTTATAAAAGCAATGCTCAGCTTCAGCCTTATTTTGTTGATCAGCCTTACACATCACATGAACTCCCACCTTTGGTGAGTTTATGCACATTATTCCCCATAACTTGTTGAGCTATGATAGTATGTGAGCTTACTCTTGCTGTCTCACACCCCCCACAGGGGAACAGGTGTCGAAGAGGAGCCGCCTAGCACTGAGGCTTTCGACTTGATCTAGGTGGCGTCTCCCAGTCAGCTTTGTGGCGCCAGGGAATAATACTTAGTTCGCTTCATTTTATCATTTATTTTTGTAAGACTTCTGCTATGTAATAAGTACATTTATGATATTTATGACATTTATCTCTATGCACTCTGTTATTATGTGTGTTGTTCTTCCTTGGCGCACATATGAGATGCACCCGGATTTGTCCCTAAAATCCGGGTTTGACACTTCATCACCGTATAAAAGCTTGAATGGGGTGTGGCAGAACCGCCCAAATTATTCCAGCTTAAGTGCCCAAGTCACGCCTTAGAGGCAGCGACACTTAAATCGGAATAACCCGTCAGTCCCTCAGATCTAGTCTTATAAAGCCACTTCCCCGGGATCAAATACCACTAGCTCATTCGAAGGTGAGTCACAGAGAGAATACAATAAACATGCAACCACAAATTAAGTACTGGAGTTATTACATGAATCAGAGTTTTTAAGTAAACGGAAACAAGTTCATAATTTAAAATGCAGTGGATAGTCGATAACGTCGAATGCTGAGGAATAGGGCAAGGCCTAGCCCACTACTCCTCCTGCTCCTCTCCTGCTGGAGCAGCATCCCACTCGACTGTCCAACCCGGTGGTAGGGTGGAAGGCCAAGTCACACCATCAACCATGTCCTGTAGCGTACCTACAAAAATTGTGCCACAAGCAAGGCTAAGTATACTAATACTCAGCTTGACTTACCTGGTGTGAGAAATCTACTCCTCTACCTCTAGACCATGCAGTTGTTTGGCTGAGGGGTTTGATTTGCCAAAAGCACTAGCTGAGTCTAAAATCAAGTTTTAGATTTTCAAATTCTAGCATCATTAATTTAGCTAGGGTTGCTACTTCTAAGCATACATGGTAACAATCATTTAGCACAATCAACATGTTATCTCAAGTAAAACCTCATTTCACTTCTTACTCAATGCAGTACAAGGGGTCAAGCAGTCTCATTAGCTGCGGGAAGCAGACGATTTGAATCGAGTTTTTAAACCTTGCAAGGTAAACCTAAGCACACGACATGTAGGGGCACTCCGTCCCCACACACGTCAACCGTCCCCATCGATTCCCCGTTCGCGGCCAGGGCTCACCGCCTTGGCATACAATGCTCCACTGACCCCGGCTGCCGTGGTGCAGTGACCGCACTTGTACCCACTATAGCTAGCATGGGAGACCTAGTCTCAGGACAAGTGAGGGGGAAAGTCCGCGCCCGGCTTCACTCAGGTACTAGGCTTACCGGTTACCATATTTCCCAACATGTGTTTAGTACTTTCAAACGCTTGACTCAGGTATCTACACATTAATCCTTAATTCCATTTCCGTCTCATGGATAAGGCATCCACCCTAGATCCAAGTCTATAGACCATCATAGATCCTATTATCAAAATGAATACAATCAATTCCTGATCTCGAGCGAATGCTAGAAAATCACTAGACTTCTACCAAGATCCTAATTAGCAAAGCAGCTACTTGACCTAGCTTACTAGTATCTATCTCAAAAAGGAATCCTGAGTTCATGCAACTAAGGGTTTCAAGCAACTCCTACACTTAAGTGCACATTACAAGCCTACAAACATTAAGTGTAGTAAAGTAGCATATATAAATTGGTTATGCATAAAACCGGGGCTTGCCTTCAAATGTTGGGCTGCGGGGAGATCCTCTATGGCAGGCTCGGGAGCTGGCTCTTGGTCTTCCTCGTGGACAGCTCCTTGCTCGGGAATGAGCACGTACTCTCTGTCAGCGAGGTTGCAATCTAATGAATGCAATGAGTGAGATATATGTATGCCATGATATGCAATGTGGTAGTAATAGGAATGATTAAATTGACAAAGTAAGGTTGAATCTTACTACAGGAATTTTAGTGGTATACTTAGCCAATTTAGGGTCAAGCTTGGTTAAGTTAAATGGTGAGATTATTTTAGTGCTCCACTGATTTCCTTTTAGTGTCTTAGTGAAAGTTATTATGATCCTTGTTGAATTCATTAGGGTGAGATTCATTACCCTTGCTAATTCTCTCTTCTTCTCTTTTTCTCATATGCTTTTAAGGTGGGGTTGAACTACACTATGGCTTTATAAATTCCCAAACATTCTGTAAAAATTACAATAGCTTCTCACTGGTGTATAACTCTCAGTCTCAAAAACTGGGGCTTAAAAAGTTAAGGGTTTACTCTGTACAAAATTATCAAGTTGTAGGGCAGAGGGGGTGCTTTGAACTACAACTCTCTTCTAACAGTGGATTAATCACTAAAGCTTATTTTTGCTGGCAATTAGGTGCTATAATATGACTTTGTACCAAGTTTTAGCCACTAATACTTATTGGTCATTTTATTGTGATTTTCTAAAGTTCTTGGCCAAAGGGGTGTTTTCTACTACCACTATACTTGAAAAATGTCAAACAACAGATTTCTAATTTTTCCTATCTTCTCCTTTGTGCAAGAGCAATCATTCTAGAATTTGGCAACTTTTTGCTTAGGGGGAGAGGGTGGTAGAAATTCTTGGAATATATGGTCTTTTTCATGGGGTAGGGGGTAATATGTGTTACCTTACCTTTTTAATTGGGTTTCATATTTTTATCTCGTGGTCTACTTTATAAGTAATTGGGTAAAAATTTGTTTGCCCACTGTTGCACAATTTTAGCCTTTCTCATGATTTAATTAAAACATGGGCCAAAATCAAGTTTTAGTTGTTCAACCCACTTATTATGATGGGTTGGGGTGTTTATCATTTTTGTAGTAGTGTTCTATCAGTTAGGAGTCTACTGGATTTTTCTTGTCATTTTTGTATTGGTCCTTATATTTTTAATTATGGCTTTTCATGATTTCTTAGTGCCTAATAAAATATTTAATTATGGATTTGCTCTGGACTAGGGTCCTCTGTATTTTTTCTATGTTCTTCATCACTTAAGTATACTAGAAAAAAATATGTTCATCCTCTGTTTATTATTTTCCACTGCCTTTCTTATTTTTCTAAGTTTTGGACAGATATAGTTTTTAATAGACAATCTTGAGTTATTCTTGCATACTAGGGTGCTTAGTATTTTTAAACAGTGTCTATGTTGGGTATGTATCTCCACAAATTTTCTTAAGCCTAGTATAGAAGTATTTCTATTTTTCTCTGGATTAATAGGTTTTGGGTAATTTCCTAATTTAAATCAAAACTCTAAAAAGTACTGCAGAAGCCATGGGGTTTACAATTTTTGTCTGATAGCCTATAATATTTGGAATCAAACAAAAATTGTTTGACTAATTTTGGTTGAATAATACTCAAGTTATGAATTTCCTAAGTTCTCTGCTCATTAAAAAGAATAAACATAAATGGTTAAAGGAAATAGGTTTTGCATCGGGGTCCCTGGGCTTATTTCTATCTGAGTTGTTTAAATCGTGCCCCTGAAACACTATTCACTTGAGTCTTTGACTACGCAGAAAACCCCCTGGGGTGACTCTAAATCAAACCCGCGGTCCTTCCCCTATTGCAACAGCACCCGCGGCGGAGGAAAGGGTGGAGGGGCTTACCAGTGGCGAGATAGCTCCAGTGAGGTGTCCAGGGAGGCTAGGGAGGTGACGATGGTCACGTCGATGTGAGGATCGTCGTCGGAGGTGACCGAAGCTAGCGGGTCCACGTGCACAGGCGGGGAAGTTTGTCGGCGGCGAGGACTCCGGCCTAACCAGGGCGGTAGGGTCCAATCAAACCGGTCAGCGAGCTTCACTAGGTGTCAGGGAAGGCATGGGCGCGAGTAATTGAACTACGGCTTACTGGTTAGTCGTGGCCACGCGCGCCGGCGGGGAAAACAACTCTGGCGAGGGTGGAACGGCTTCTCCGGTGAAGTAGCATCTGGTTTCTTGCTTCGGGGAGCTCTACGGGGCTCTAGGGAAGCTAGCTGAGGCACGAGATCGAGTGGAGATGGCCGGGAGTGGTCTGGCCACGGTAGTCGAGTGCTCGGGCTGCCTGGTGGACGGCGTAGAGCTTGCTGGAGCTAAGTGCTGGGTCTGGGGAGTAAGGTGAGGCGCGGAGGGAGTACGACCGAGGCTTCCCTACTCTTATAGGCGCGGGCGTGGTGCACGGGCGGGTGTGGACCAGCACGGGCGTGCGGGCGTGCACGGCTTGGCGCGAGTGCGCGGGCTGGCGTGCACCGGGCATGTCAGCTGCGGTCGAGCACGTGGCACCATTGCTTCTGCCCGTGTTCTAACGCCGATAGGGCATAGATCTTTGCGAATTTGGGCAAGATTGTCGTGTAAGATTTATTCCCCCGACTGAGCTCTGTCGTTTGTGCGTGGAGCCGAGTGGTTTTGGGTCAAGGGCAGAGAGTTATCGCCTCGCCAATGTGCTAGTGTCACAAGGCCGAGTTCTAAGGTAAATCCCTGCCAAGATCATGTCAAACGGCTGAGTCTTGCTCCCAAATTTTTCCAGTGTATGTTCAAGGTAGTTTGGCACCATCTTTATATTTGGACCAAATGGATTTGTGTTTTTGAATTAAGAGAACGCAGTTGTTCTTTATGAAGAGGTCAGACTTTCAGAAATCTGAATTTTTGAATTTCTCAAGGAGGCTTTACTTCAAGGGCTGTTTTGGGAATTTTGCACAACTCTTTTGATTAGAATTTCTTACTAGGCTTTGTAGCTTATTTGGTGTATTACATCTTTGATAATTGGTCCACATTAAGATTTTGCATTTTTCACAATCTTTTCACTAATTTCCTCCTTCATGTTCCAAAGACTTAATTGGGGTAGTGTTAGGGTTTTGAACCCATTTCTCTCTTGAGGTGTATGATATGTTTAGAGTGTGGCTTTTGAGATGAAAGAGACTTAACTTAGGTTTTAGTTCCTTAAGTTTGATGTTTGCTTAATTAAAATCACATGTGATAATGGTCACAAGTTGGGGCACTTGGGAAAACCCTAAGTAACACTGGGGTGTTACAGCCTTCCCCCATAAAGGAATCTCGTCCCAAGATTCGGGTCGGAGTCCTCCGGGTGAAGAGAAGGTTATGGCTTGCTCTAATTTTGTGGGTTTGTTTATTAAGGTTCTCTAGTAAACTGCTCTTCGAATGTCATCCTCTTTGCAACTTCAAAAGGAAGTCCTTTTTGATTTAGTTTTACAACTAACTTATTATAGGATAAGGTCATTCTTATTATATTTAGATTCAAAGGGCAGGGGAGGGGTTGGGTATGGTTACGTATCGATTCCCTTAGGTAGACAATCAGGGAAGTTCGAACGTAGAAATTCCTCATTCTCCCAAGTAGCTTCTTCCTCTGAGTGATTGCTCCATTAGATCTTATACATTTTGATCGACTTAGCCCGAGTTGATCTTTCCTTGCAATCCATAACCTTGGAAGGGTACTCTTGATATGATAGATCTGGCTCTATCTCCACTTTTGGTTCTGTTATGACCTCGGTTTGCAATCGAACACATTTCTTCTATTGTGACACATGGAATACATTGTGGATGGCAGACATTTTCAGAGGTAGCTTCAATTTGTATGCCACGGGTCCACATGCTTCCACGATCTCATAAGGTCCAATGTAGCGAGGGGCTAACTTGCCTTTGATCCCAAACCTTTGCACTCCTTTGGTGGGTGATACTTTTAGATATACGAAATCTCCCACATCAAAATGGAGGGGTTTTCTTCTCTTATCATGGTAGCTCTTTTGCCTTGCTTGAGCAGCTTCTAGATTCTTCCTGATTAGTTTGACTTTCCATTCGGCTTCAGTCACTAAGTCAGGCCCAAAAATTCCTCTTTCTCTAGGCTGAGACCAGTTGAGGGGTGTTCGACACCTTCTTCCGTATAGGGCTTCGAAGGGTGCCATCTTTAGGCTGGATTGATAACTGTTGTTATAAGCAAACTCTGCCAAAGAGAGGTACTTATCCCTGTTCTTGCCGCAATCGATCGCACAAGCCCTTAGCATATCTTCGACAATTTGTTTCACCCTTTCGGTCTGACCATCAGCCTAGGGTGGTAAGCTGAACTCCTTATTAGCTTGGTTCCCAAAGACTCTTGCAATTGCTCCCAAAATCTGGCTATGAATTGGGCTCCTCGGTCAGAAACAATGGTCCGGGGTAACCCGTGCAAACACACGATTCGGTCAATATACAACTCTGCATACTTCCGAGCCTTATCGGTGGTGTGCACTGGAAGAAAATGTGCCACTTTTGTCAGTCGGTCCATAATGACCCAAATCGAATCATGATGCCGAGAGGTGTTGAGCAGACCCACAATGAAATCCATGCTCATGTCATCCCATTTCCATGAAGGTTTTGTAGGGGCTGCAAGGCACCAGCAGATTTTAAGTGGCTTGCCTTTATCCTCTGACATGTGTCACATTCCAAAACATACTGAGCTATTTCCCTCTTCATTCTGGTCCACCAATATAGGGGCTTCAGATCATGGTACATCTTGGTGCTTCTCGGATGCATAGAGAATTTGGAGAGGTGAGCCTCATCCAAGATTTTCTTCTTGAGATCTTTATTCTTAGGAACCACCAATCTATTTTCAAACTACAATACCCCCTTCTTATCTTGGCAAAAACACTTATACTTCTCTGTCTTCTGATGGAGGTTTGAAAGAGAAATGTGCCTTTGGGCAATTTCCATTATGTTTTGGTGATTAAGTGCCCAACACATTGAAATGAGCCCTCTTGTGCTAAATCAAGAGAAAAGTGATAATCACAGCAAAGGTATGATAATAGACTTAGTACATTGGTTTTTGTGTACTAATATATTTGTCTAAGTGCTGGAATCAGAGAAAAGAGAAGAAGAAAAGAACTTGGCTCGAAGCAGCCAAGACTCAGCGCAGTCTGGCACACCGGACTGTCTGGTGGTGCACCGGACAGTGTCCGGTGCGCCAGGCCAGCCTCCGGTGAACAGGCCACTCTCGGGAACTGACGGCAGTGTACGGCTATAATTCACCGGACTGTCCGGTGGTGTACCGGACTGTCTGGTGAGCCGTCTGCGGCGAAGTCATCGCTCTCGGGAATCGTTCAACAGCGTATGGCTAAAATTCACCGGATGGTCCGGTGAGGCACTAGACTGTCCGGTGAGCCAACGGTCGACTGCGCCAACGGTCGACCGCGCAATCCACGCGCGGCGCGTGGGCGCGCCAACGGTCGGCAGGGGGCACCGGACAGTGTCCGGTGCGCCAACGGCTATAATTCTGCAACGGTCGGCTGTGCCATTTTAGGAAGGAGATCTGCACCGGACCATGAACAGTGCCTGTCCGGTGGTGCACCGGACTGTCCGGTGCGCCACCCGACAGAAGGCAAGAATTGCCTTCCCAGATTGCCTCCAACGGCTCCTAGCTGCCTTGGGGCTATAAAAGGGATCCCTAGGCGCATGGAGGAGTTACACAAGCATTCCTTGATCATCTCTAAGCACCAAGACTCCATTCTCGCGCATTTGATTCTTTGTGATAAGTGACTTGAGCTCTAGTTGAGTAGAGAACTCCCCGCATTGTGTTGTGAGCTCAAGTTGTGGCTTGTGTGCGTGTTTGTGTTCGTGCTTTGAGTCTTGTGTGTGTTGCTCTCCCCTCCCTTACTTCCGTGCTTCTTTGTGATCATCAATTGTAAGGGCGAGAGGCTCCAAGTTGTGGAGATTCCTCGTGAACAGGAGATAGTAAAAGAAAGGAAAACACCGTGGTATTCAAGTTGATAATTGGATCACTTGAAAGGGGTTGGGTGCAACCCTCGTCCATTGGGACACCACAACATGGAGTAGGCAAGTGCTACTTGGCCGAACCATGGGATAAATCATCGTGTCTCTTGTGCCTGTTTTCTTCGTGACTATTGTGTTCCACAAGAGCTCGATCCTTAGCCACTTGTTTCTATTGAGCTAACACTTAACCAAGTTTTTGTGGCTACAAGTGTTTGTTTTTTCATAGGATCACCTATTCACCCCCCCCCTCTAGGTGCTCTCAATTGGTATCAGAGTCGTTCTCTTCACAAAAGGGACTAATCGCCCGAAGAGATGGATCCTAAGGGAAAGGGGATGGTGGTCAACAATATGAGAAGGTATCCATCTTCAACGAGCCAAGGGACGACAAACTTACTGACTCTGGCTCGAGTTATAGGAAGAAGGACGAGAAGAAGAAGAGGCGCATCAAGAAGATCGTCTACTACGACAGCGACGAGTCTTCTTCTTCCAAAAGAGACGACGACTATGACGAGAAAAAGAAAACAGTCAACTCAAACTTTTCTTTTGATTATTCTCGTATTCCATTTAACTCTAATGCCCATTTACTTTCAATTCCACTTGGGAAACCTCCGCACTTTGATGAAGAAGACTACCCATTTTGGAGTCACAAAATGCGTAGTCACCTATTCTCTCTCCATCTAAGCATTTGGGAAATTGTTGAAAACGGAATGCTTTTTGATAGTACTGACAACCCCGTTTTCATTAATGAGCAAATCCATAAAAATGCACAAGCTACCACTGTTTTGTTAGCATCCTTGTGCAGGGACGAGTACAATAAGGTGAGCGGCTTGGACAACGCCAAGCAAATCTGGGACACCCTCAAGATCTCCCATGAGGGGAACGACGCCACCATGATCACCAAGATGGAGTTGGTGGAAGGCGAACTGGGGAGGTTCGCAATGATCAGGGGAGAGGAGCCAACGCAAACGTACAACCGGCTCAAGACCCTGGTCAACAAAATCAGGAGCTATGGAAGCACGAGATGGACCGATCACGACGTCGTCCAGCTTATGCTCAGGTCCTTCACTGTTCTTGATCCTCATCTTGTGAATTCAATCCGTGAGAATCCTAGGTACACAAAGATGACGCCCGAGGAAATACTCGGAAAGTTTGTAAGCGGGCGTATGATGATCAAGGAGGCAAGATATGTTGATAAGGCATTGAATGGCCCAATGCCTATCTGCGAGCCTCAAACCATTGCTCTCAAAGCAACAAGCAGTAGGGAGGCGCTATCTAGCAAGGTGGCGCAAGTTGAGGCGGCCGGGCTAAACGAAGATGAAATGGCCCTCATCATCAAGCGCTTCAAGACGGCGCTAAAAGGACGCAAGGAGCATCCCAACAAAAGCAAGACAAAGGGAAAGTGCTCCTGCTTCAAGTGTGGTAAGATTGGTCACTTTATTGCTAACTATCCCGATAATGATAGTGACTAGGGACAAGAAAAGAGCGGGAAGAGGGAGAAAAAGAAGTCCTACAAGAAGGTGAAGGGCGAGGCTCACCTTGGCAAGGAGTGGGATTCGGATTGCTCTTCGTCCAACTCCGACGACGAAGGACTCGCCGCCTCGGCCTTCAACAAGTCGTCTCTCTTCCCCAACAAGTGCCACACCTGCCTCATGGCAAAGGAGAAAAAGGTAAACGCTCGAGATACCCTTACGTATGCTTCTTCAAGTGATGATGAATCTAGTGATGATGAAGTAGACTACACAAGTTTATTCAAAGGTTTAGATAGAACTAAAATTGATAAGATCAATGAATTGATTGATGCTTTAAATGAGAAGAATAGATTGTTAGAGAAGCAAGAAGATATTTTATATAAAGAGCATGACAAATTCATTAGTGTGCAAAAATCTCTTGCTTTAGAAGTAAAGAGGAATGAGATGCTTTCCTCTGAATTATCTACTTGTCATGAAACTGTGTCTAGCTTAAGAAGTATTAATGATGATTTAAATACTAAGCTAGAAGTTGTTAATAAATCTAGTTCTTGTGTAGAGCATGTTGTTATCTGTAATAGATGTAAGGATTTTGATGTTGATGCATGTGTTGAGCACCTTACCTCTATTACAAAATTAAATGGTGAAGTGGCTAGTCTTAATGCCCAACTTAAGACTAGCAAAAATGACTTTGATAAACTAAAATTTGCAAGGGATGCCTACACTATTGGTACACACCCCTCTATTAAGGATGGGCTTGGCTTTCGAAAGGAAGCCAAGAACTTACCAAGTCAAAGGGCTCCCATTTCCGCCAAGGAGAAAGGGAAGGCCCCTATGGCAAATAGTGCTCAAAGAAATCATGCTTTCATCTATAGTGATAGAAAGTTTTCTAGAAATGCTCATAGGAGTTATGCTTATGATTCACATGCTATGATTGCATCAAGTTCTTCTTTTGTGCATGGTAGAAATATGCCTAGGAAAAATGTTGCTCATGTGCCTAGGAAAGTTTGTAATGAACCTTCTATAATTTACCATGCTTGCAATACTTCTTTTGCAATTTGTCGTAAGAATAAGAAAGTGATTGCTAGGAAGTTGGGGGCCAAATGCAAAGGAGACAAGACTTGCATTTGGGTCCCAAAGACTATTATAATTAACCTTGTAGGACCCAATAAGAGTTGGGTACCTAAAACCCAAGCCTAATTTGCTTTGCAGGTTTATGCATCCAGGGGCTCAAGCTGGATTATCGACAGCGGATGCACAAACCACATGACGGGGGAGAAGAAGATGTTCACTTCCTACGTCAAGAACAAGGATTCGCAAGATACAATCATATTTGGAGATGGGAATCAAGGCAAGGTCAAAGGCTTAGGCAAGATAGCCATCTCCAATGAGCACTCTATCTCTAAAGTATTTCTAGTAGAGTTGCTAGGCTATAATCTGCTGTCTGTTAGTCAATTGTGTCACATGGGTTATAATTGTCTATTTACAAATGTAGATGTGTCTGTCTTTAGAAGGAGTGATGGTTCACTAGCTTTTAAGGGTGTACTAGATGGCAAACTCTATTTAGTGGATTTTTCGAAAGAGGAGGCCGATCTAGATGCATGCTTAATTGCTAAGACTAGCATGGGCTGGCTGTGGCATCGTCGTCTAGCACATGTTGGGATGAAGAACCTTCAAAAACTTCTAAAGGGAGAACATGTGTTAGGTCTAACAAATGTGTTTTTCGAAAAAGATAGACCTTATGCAGCTTGTCAAGCAGGAAAATAGGTGGGAAGCGCTCATCACAGCAAGAATGTGATGACCACATCAAGACCTTTGTAGCTACTTCACATGGACCTCTTCGGACCCATCGCCTACCTCAGCATAGGAGGAAGTAAGTATGGTCTTGTTGTTGATGATGATTTTTCCCGCTTCACTTGGGTATTCTTTCTGCAGGATAAATCAGAAACCCAAGGGACCCTCAAGCGCTTTCTAAGGCAAGCTCAAAACGAGTTTGAACTCAAAGTGAAAAATATTAGAAGCGACAACGGGTCCGAGTTCAAGAACCTTCAAGTGGAGGAGTTTCTTGAGGAGGAAGGAATCAAGCACGAGTTCTCCTCTCCCTATACACCACAGCAAAACGGTGTGGTAGAGAGGAAGAACAGGACGCTTATAGACATGGCGAGGACGATGCTTGGAGAATTCAAGACGCCCGAGCGGTTTTGGTCGGAAGCTGTCAACACAGCTTGTCACGCCATAAACCGAGTCTACCTTCATCGCCTCCTCAAGAAGACGTCGTATGAACTTCTAACCAGTAACAAACCCAACGTGTCTTATTTTCGTGTATTTGGGAGTAAATGTTACATTCTAGTGAAGAAAGGTAGGAATTCAAAATTTGCTCCCAAAGTTGTAGAAGGGTTTTTGCTAGGTTATGACTCAAATACAAAGGCGTATAGAGTCTTCAACAAATCATCGGGTTTGGTTGAAGTCTCTAGCGACGTTGTATTTGATGAAACTAATGGCTCTCCAAGAGAGCAAGTTGATCTTGATGATATAGATGAAGATGATGTTCCAACGGACGCAATTCGCACCATGGCGATTGGAGATGTACGACCACAGGAACACCAAGTGCAAGATCAACCTTCTTCCTCAACAATGGTGCACCCCCCCCAACTCAAGATGATGAACAGGTTCCTCAAGAGGAGGCATGTGATCAAGGGGGAGCACAAGATGTCCAAGAAGAGGAGGAAGAAGCACCACGGGCCCCTCCAACTCAAGTTTGAGCGACGATTCAAAGGAATCATCCCGTCGACCAGATTTTGGATGACATAAGCAAGGGAGTAACTACTCGCTCACGTCTAGCTAATTTTTGTGAGCATTACTCTTTTGTCTCTTCCATTGAGCCTTTTAGGGTAGAAGAGGCCTTGCTAGATCCAGACTGGGTGTTGGCCATGTAGGAAGAGCTCAACAACTTCAAGCGAAATGAAGTTTGGACACTGGTGCCATGTCCCAAGCAAAACGTTGTGGGAACCAAGTGGGTGTTCCGCAACAAGCAGGACGAGCACGGGGTGGTGACACGAAACAAGGCTCGACTTATGGCAAAAGGTTATGCCCAAGTCGCAGGTTTGAATTTCGAGGAGACTTTTGCTCCTGTGGCTAGGCTAGAGTCAATTCGCATTTTGTTATCCTATGCCGCTCACCATTCTTTCAGGTTGTTCCAAATGGACGTGAAGAGCGCTTTCCTCAACGGGCCAGTCAAGGAGGAGGTGTACGTGGAGCAACCCCCTGGCTTTGAGGATGAACGGTACCCCGACCACGTGTGTAAGCTCTCTAAGGCGCTCTATGGACATAAGCAAGCCCCAAGAGCATGGTATGAATGCCTTAGAGATTTTCTAATTGCTAATGCTTTCAAGGTTGGGAAAGCTGATCCAACTCTTTTCACTAAGACTTGTGATGGTGACCTATTTGTGTGCCAAATTTATATCGATGACATAATATTTGGTTCTACTAACTAAGAGCACCTAGAGGGGGGTGAATAGGTGATCATGTAAAACTTCAAAAACTTATAGCCACAAAAACTTGGTTAATTGTTAGCACAATAATTGCCAAGTGGCTAAAGAGGAATCCTCAACAAAACACAACAACCAACAAGGATCAATCACAGAGATGGCACGGTGGTTATCCTGTGGTTCGGCCAAGACCAACGCTTGCCTACTCCACGTTGTGGCGTCCCAACGGACGAGGGTTGCAATCAACCCCTCTCAAGCGGTCCAAAGACCTACTTGAATACCACGGTGTTTTGTTTGCTTTTTCTCAATCCCGTTTGCGAGGAATCTCCATAACTTGGAGCCTCTCGCCCTTACACTTGAAATTCACAAAGAACACGGAGCAAGGGAGGGATTAGCAACGCACACAAGACACAAGAGTCAGAGTGTCAACACGCACACAAATCGCAACAAGAGCTCACAACACGACTCAATGAATTCACAACTCCACAAGAGCTCTATATGCTATCACAATGAAACGAATGCGCGAAATCTATGTCTTGGTGCTTAGAAATGTTGTAGGAATGCTTGGTGTACTCCTCCATGCGCCTAGGGGTCCCTTTTATAGCCCCAAGGCAGCTAGGAGCCGTTGAGAGCAATCAGGGAAGGCAATTTTTGCCTTCTGTCGTCTGGCGCACCGAACAGTCCGGTGCACACCGGACACTGTCCGGTGCCAGATTTCTTTCCTTAAATGGCGAAATCGACCGTTGGCAGACCTGGAGCCGTTGGCGCACCGGACATGTCCAGTGCACACCGGACAGTCCGGTGCCCCCTTCTAGCCGTTGGCTCGGCCACGTGTCCCGCGCAGATCGCGCGGCTGACCGTTGGCTCACCGGACAGTCTGGTGCACACCGGACAGTCCGGTGAATTATAGCCGTACGTCGCCGGTGAATTCCCGAGAGCGCCCAGTTCGCTCGAACCAGCCTGGCGCACCGGACACTGTCCGGTGCACCACCGAACAGTCCGGTGCTCCCAGACTCAGCAGATTCTTGGCTGCTCGAGCCAAGACATTTCCAATTGGATTTTTCCTGTTTTCAGCACTTAGACACAATACATTAGTCCATAAAACAATGTACTAAGTCTGAGAAACATACCTTTATCCTTGATTTATACTTTGTCCACCTCTTTACACTTAGGCACTTGTGTTGGACACTAAATCACCAAAACACTTAGAAATGGCCCAAGGGCACATTTCCCTTTCAATCTCCCCCTTTTTGGTGATTTATGCCAACACAACATAAAGCAAGTAGAACAAGTACAAAAACAATTCAAATTAGAACTCAAAATTGTTTTGATTCAATTTGACATATATGGATCACTCTATGCCACCATTTGGTTTGTTTTTGCAAATCAAACTCAACTTCCTATCTCTAAGTCAAAACCACTTGTAGAGACATAAAGAGAGGTTTTCCAAAGAAATTTGATCAAGGATTTCAAAAACTCCCCCTTTTTCCCATAATCAACACTTCTCCCCATAAGAGGCCAACTTTTGATATAAAAGACAATAAAAGAGTTTTGACAAACCAAAAGCTCTAATCTACTATTTTCAAAATTTCTCAAGTGGTAGCTGATCCATTTATTACTTTGGCCTTTATTTTCTCCCCCTTTGGCATCAAGCACCAAAACGGGATCAATCTTGGCCCTTTAACCCCATTGCCTCACCAAATTTTCAAATAAGAACACAAAGGCAATAGGAGTATAAAGATGAACTTGGAAAAGTTACTCTTTCTCATCGGAGTGCAGTGGAAGTCTTGCATGGTCCAAGTCCACCTTTTCCCTTTCAATTCTCCTTGGAGACTAAAACAACCAAACTCAAGTACATGGTTAGTCTCAAAGGGTCAAGTTGTAGCACAGCTCCCCCTAAATATGTGCATCACTTGCAAAAAGGACTTGTGAGGTCCAGGGAGTGTTTGTACAACTTGAGCACCACAAAAAGCAATAAAATGCAGAATGAACATGATCAAAGGCATAAACACATATATGCTACAATTCAATCCAAGTTCCGCGAATCTAAGATATTGAGCTCACTACGCAGCCTGCAAAAGGTCTTCTCATCTAGAGGCTTGGTAAAGATATCGGCTAGCTGGTTCTCGGTGCTAACATGAAACACTTCGATATCTCCCTTTTGCTGGTGGTCTCTCAAAAAGTGATGCCGGATGTCAATGTGCTTTGTGCGGCTGTGCTCAACAGGATTTTCCGCTATTCGGATAGCACTCTCATTGTCACATAGGAGTGGGACTTAGCTCAGATTGTAGCCAAAGTCCCGGAGGGTTTGCCTCATCCAAAGCAGTTGCGCGCAACACTGTCCTGCGGCAACGTACTCGGCCTCAGCGGTGGATAGGGCAACGGAGGTTTGTTTCTTAGAGTTCCATGACACCAGGGACCTTCCTAAGAATTGGCACGTCCCCGATGTACTCTTCCTATCGACCTTACATCCAGCATAGTCGGAATCCGAGTACCCAATTAAGTCAAAGTTAGACCCCTTTGGATACCAGATCCCGAAGCAAGGCGTAGCGACTAAATATCTAAGAATTCGCTTCACAGCCACTAAGTGACACTCCTTAGGATCGGATTGAAATCTAGCACATATGCATACGCTAAGCATAATATCCGGTCTACTAGCACATAAATAAAGCAAAGAACCTATCATGGACCGGTATGCTTTTTGATCAACGGACTTACCACCTTTGTTGAGGTCGGTGTGTCCGTCAGTTCCCATCGACGTCTTTGCGGGCTTGGCGTCCTTCATCCCAAACCGCTTTAGCAAGTCTTGCGTGTACTTCGTTTGGGAGATGAAAGTGTTGTCCTTGAGTTGCTTCACATGAAACCCAAGGAAGTAGTTCAACTCGCCCATCATCGACATCTCGAATTTCTGCGTCATCACCCTGCTAAACTCTTCACAATACTTTTGGTTAGTAGAGCCAAATATTATGTCATCGGCATAAATTTGGCACACAAAAAGATCACCATCGCAAGTCTTAGTAAAAAGAGTTGGATCGGCTTTCCCGACCTTGAAAGCATTAGCAATTAAAAAGTCTCTAAGGCATTCATACCATGCTCTTGGGGCTTGCTTAAGTCCATAGAGCGCCTTAGAGAGCTTACACACGTGGTCGGGTTACCGTTCATCCTCAAAGCCAGGGGGTTGCTCCACGTACACCTCCTCCTTGATCGACCCGTTGAGGAAAGCGCTCTTCACATCCATTTGGTACAACCTGAAGGAATGGTGAGCGGCATATGCTAGCGAGATATGAATTGATTCTAGCCTAGCCACGGGAGCAAAAGTCTCCTCAAAGTCCAAACCTGCGACTTGGGCATAACCTTTTGCCACAAGCCGAGCCTTGTTCCTTGTCACCACCCCGTGCCCGTCCTGTTTGTTGCGGAACACCCACTTGGTTCCCACAACATTTTGCTTGGGGCGAGGCACCAGTGTCCAAACTTCATTGCGCTTGAAATTGTTGAGTTCCTCCTGCATGGCCAACACCCAGTCCGGATCTAGCAAGGCCTCTTCTACCCTGAGAGGCTCAATAGAAGAGACAAAAGAGTAATGCTCACAAAAATTAACTAATCTTGAACGAGTAGTTACTCCCTTGCTAATATCACCCAAAATTTGGTCGACGGGATGATCCCTTTGGATCGTCGCTCGAACTTGGGTTGGAGGTGCCTGAGGTGCTTCTTCCTCTTCAATTTGAACATCCTATGCTCCCCCTTGATCATGCGCCTCCACTTGAGGTACCTGTTCGTCATCCTAGGTTGGGGGATGCACCATAGTTGAGGAAGACGGTTGATCTTGCTCCAAATGTTCCTGAGGCCGTACATCTCCAATCGCCATGGTGCGTATCGCGGCCGTTGGAACGTCTTCTTCATCTACATCATCAAGATCAACAACTTGCTCTCTTGGAGAGCCATTAGTCTCATCAAATACAACGTCGCTAGAGACTTCAACCAAACCCGATGATTTGTTGAAGACCCTATACGCCTTTGTATTTGAATCATAACCTAATAAAAACCCTTCTACGGCTTTGGGAGCAAATTTGGAATTCCTACCCTTCTTTACTAGAATGTAGCATTTACTCCCAAATACACGAAAGTACGATACATTGGGTTTGTTACCAGTCAGCAGCTCATATGAAGTCTTCTTGAGGAGGCGGTGAAGGTAGACCCTGTTGATGGCGTGGCAAGCCGTGTTCACGGCTTCCGACCAAAAGCACTCGGGGGTCTTGAACTCTCCAAGCATAGTCCTCGCCATATCTATGAGCGTCCTGTTCTTCCTCTCTACCACACCATTTTGCTGAGGTGTGTAGGGAGCGGAGAACTCGTGCTTGATCCCCTCCTCCTCAAGGAACTCCTCCACTTGAAGATTCTTGAATTCGGACCCGTTGTCGCTCCTTATCTTCTTCACCTTGAGCTCAAATTCATTTTGAGCTCTCCTGAGGAAGCGCTTGAGGATCCCTTGGGTTTCAGACTTATCCTGCAAAAAGAACACCCAAGTGAAGCGGGAAAAGTCATCAACAATAACTAAACCATACTTACTTCCTCCTATGCTCAGATAGGCGACTGGTCCGAAGAGGTCCATATGCAGCAACTCCAGAGGTCTTGACGTGGTCATCACATTCTTGTTGTGATGTGCTCCTCCCACTTGTTTACCTGCTTGACAAGCTGCACAAGGTCTATCTTTTTCGAAATGAACATTGGTTAGACCTATCACGTGTTCTCCCTTTAGAAGCTTGTGGAGGTTCTTCATCCCCACATGTGCTAAGCGGCGATGCCACAACCAGCCCATGCAAGTCTTAGCCATTAAGCATGCATGGTATTAAGCAATTTAGCAATCAACATCCTTTGCCAAATCATCACATTTCCACTTGTTACTCAATGCAGTACAATGGATCAAGCAGTCTCATTAGCTGCGAGAAGCAGACGATTCGAATCGAGTTTTTATCCTTGCAAGGTAAACCTAAACACACGACATGGCGAGGCACTCCGTCTCCACACATATCAATCGTCCCCATCGATTCCCCGTCAGCACATCAGGGCTCATCGCCTTCGCGTACAATGCCTCACTGACCCCGACTGTCGTCGTGCAGTGACCGCACTTGTACCCACCATAACCGAAATGGGAGACCACGTCTCAGGTCGCGTGAGGAGTAAAGTCTACTGCCAGGTTCAATCAGGTACTAGGCTTACCGATTTACCATATTTCTCGGCATGTGCTTAGTACGTTCAAACGCTTGACACAGGTATCCGCACGTTAATCCTTATTCCAATTCCATCTCGTAGACTACGCATCCCCATGGATCTCATAACTTGTTATTTGAAAAATATCAAACAACAGAACTCATAATTTTTCTATGCTTATAATAACAAAACATTTGTTATCCCAAGGTTTGGGGTGTTTTCTCCTCAGGGTTATTTTTCTAGAGTTTTTCTAAGTTTTCCTTGCTTTCTTAAAATAAAAGGTATCTCATTTCTTTTGTACTAAACAAAGGTCTAACAAAATTTTCTAGTGAACTATAATGAATAAGGAAGCTAACAAAAATGTGGCTACTCCCAGGTTCTTATTTTAAACTTCCTTTTATATTTTCTTTAACTTTAAGCCAAAAATGATTTAAATGGCAAACCCTACCTTAATTGGGTGTACAGAGGGGTTTATTATTTTTAAACAGGTTAAGAAGTGATTAAGTGTTTCTCTGAATTTTCCTAATCCCAGTCTAATAGTATAGCTATTTTCCCTTATTTCATTTAGCTTTTGACCAGTTAATCATTTAAATCAAAACTTTGAAGTTTTCTGCAACACTTAGGGGTTTTATATTTTTCCTGAGTAGTTTACATTATTTAGGATCTGGCAAAATTGGTTTGACTTGACTTGGGTAAACAAAACTGAAGTTATGAATTTTTCAAGTTCTATTTGTATTTAAATCAGAAATATCAAAAAGGTTTTCTGGAAATCCACTTTGCATCAAAGACCCTGGGTTCTTTATAAACCAATCCCTTCAGTTATACCCCTGCGCCACTATTCCCTTGAGTCGCTGACAGCGCACAAAACCCCATGTCCTTTACTTCTTCTTCTCCGAGGTCCCTTGTAACACCCGGATTTTAGGGGTCCAAAACCCGGGGTTAACATAAACACCAGGTATGCTGGGACCAAGTCTCATACATATGATGTATAGTGGCACAGGATCGAATGTCACATCTTTATATATAACAGGAGTTCTATACAAAATAAATAATTACATTATAGGGAGACAACGGTCCAGCAACCCAAAGTTGACTGGGAGACGACGGCCTAGACCTCTCACGAACACCTCATAGCATCCTTCAAGCGCCTCATCCTGTGGTACCTGCTCCTGTCCTGTGGTGTGTGTGAGACAGCAAGAGTGAGCTCACATACGTTCATCGCTCAACAAGTTGTGGGGAATAATGTGCATGAACTCACCAAAGGTGGGAGCTCACGTGAAGTGTAAGGCTTACCAAAGAAGATGGTTAGAGCTGAGCATTGCTTTTAAAGTTGGTCAAAATTTTATTAGCAATTACTAAGTATAAGTAAATACCAACCCAATTAAATAGTAGAACAGAAGTAATAACAACATCACCTGCAATGCAATGCATATGACAAATTGAATTTAGTTCCATAAATTAATCATGTGAGTGTCCGAGCTGCTCATGACCGTGAGCACGGCTAGTATACCAGTTTTACACTCTGCAGAGGTTGCGCATCTTTACCCACAAGTCGTGTTACCCATTTGCCACGGAGTTGATCAGACTCCATACACCTCTACCTAGGAAGCGAGGCAGGGTACCACTACGAGGCCTTTACAAAGTTCCACTAGCTTCAGAAAACCCGCTACAGTTTATAGGAAGATCCAGTGCAGGAATCCCTTGCAGGACCGCCATCGCAGCAAAATCCTCCCGAGGGCCTCCCTACACTGACCTCTCCCCTACTGCCCTTGCCCCTTTCGGGTAAGGTAGTCTTCCACTAGCTTTCCTAATTAATCAGCCAAGGGCGTCCCATTCCACCCTTGTGGTAGCACTGTTTTCCCGGGTGGTTCTCCATGTTCCAATTAACATAATGATCTTAACATGAACCATAAATAACAACTGATAACAAAAGTATAATCATGAATAGTGTAACCTTCGTACCCAAAACCACATATAGCACTAGCAAGTACTACCCAGAAAGCTCAGTGGTAAACAAGGTATAAAGATAGACAAACTAGGGTAACCTATTGGGTCCCATCAAAATTAACCTATGCAGATCATTATGATTAATCAGAACATGGCTGGGTAAAAAGAAGTGATCAAGGGCACAACTTGCCTGGGCCTTGAGATTCCAGGTACCAGGATGATCTTCAGGTTCTCGTGGCCTCACTGCTAGTCGTAGCAATACAAACATACATGGTATAGGCAAAATTAACATTACACCAACCATAAGGAAAAAAATACACATTAATAATACACATATTAAAATAAGATCATAGGAACAGGAACCATTAATTTTGGAGTTATAGATTTTAAGTTATGCATTTTCAAAGGTTTTATGTGCTTAAAATGGATTAAGTGAGAGATTAAATTTCTAATTGTTTTCATGACAAAACAGAGGTTCTAGGTGGTAGAGAATAAAATTACAAAATTTTAGAAAGTGGAATGGATTAATTTGGACTAAAAATGGATTTTCTATGATTTAAACAAGTTTCTGGAATTATTTTTGTATCAAAAATCATTTTCTATTTCATTTTACTGGATTTTCTATTCCCTTGGACTGCGCGCCAAAACCAGAGAAAGTCAGGGGCCTGTACGCATGAAATCCTAGACTCAGCGCACAGAGCAGGTGGATGGCGGGTTAATTACGAAAAAGGGCAGGGGCTCTTTTGTATAATGCTCAGGCCGAAGGGGTATCTGCGTTTCAGAGCCATCGGATCCAAATCTGACCACCAGGATTTTATGAGCTCTAAACTACTCGCCACTCACCGATCTGCGATCAACGGTCCGTATTCATTTGACGAAAAGGTACCTAGGATCAAATCTCCTCCGTCGGCCGAAGATCCAACGGTGCACAAGGCGTCTTCTCCATCCGACCGCCCACCGGCCATGGTGCCCAGAGCTGACGAGCACCCGCAGCCGCCACATTCGCCGCCGGTGCAGAAGAATGGCGACGCCGCCGTGCAGCCGTAGATGGGGATCGTGTCCGTCGAGCTACCCGACGGCGGCACCACATCCCTTCTCTTGTTTCCCCCTGTTATCCTCGAGCACCAACTCGGCAGGCCGCGGTCCACCCGTGGTTGGTCACGTAGAAGAACCCATGCATCACTCTCGCCAGCCGAATGGATTCAGTGGCGGCGTGGAGGCCTACCACGGGATGGTACAGGCACCCCGCCATGACTTCCGCCGTTCTAGCGAGAGACCGTTGCATGCATTGGCCACGACCGCTCCCGCAGATGCGGCGCGCAGTTTCCACGAGCGAAGAACTCCCCAACCACCCGGTGGCGCTTGGTTCAAGCCCAGGCAGGCATCGATGGAGACAAGGCAGCGGTGCAGGCACTCTTTTCTCTTCCTCTCGGTTCGTACTCCCTTCATGTCGTCTCAGATCTTGTATGGGGTCAAGGCGAGGTGCGACAGCTTATATACACAAAGGTGACCACCTGACGGTCGAGCAAACCGGAGATTATTAGTGGAGTTTGTTACGGAGTCTGTTGGCCGGGGGGGCGCGTGATTTCTTCTGTCCGAGAACGCAGGGAGGTAGGTGAAGTTGCCCGCACAGAGGGGATGGAGCTGCCATGCGGGCCCCATCGTGAAGCGTCCACAGGGTTGGCGAGCGCCAGCGATTTGGGCCTGCCAGGAAAACATTTTGGCCCACGCGGGGTGAATGCAGGCGCGCGCAAGGACGTGGAGATGGGCCGCGACAGGTGAGAATCGGCCCAGGTGTTGGTTTCCTGCTCTTTTTTTCTTTTTATTTTCTGATTTCCTTCCATTTTTATTTATTTTGAACCATTTCCAAATTCAAATTTTGACTCTGGTTTCAAATTTAATATTCAAAATCATAAACCAACAAGTGATGTAGTATTCATTTTATTTATTTGTTATTTGCATAAATTAATGCCATTAGTTGAATATGAAAGAAAAAGGAAATCAAGGAATCCTTGAAACACCCACTTATAAATTTATTTATTTATTTATTTATTATTATTATTTTTTTTATATACCAATTTTTTTGGGCTTTACAAATCCTACCCCCCTTAAAAATAATCTCGTCCTCGAGATTTGCAAGAACAGGATATATAACCAAGTTATCTCAAAACATATGCACAAAGAAAAATCTTGGCATGATGCATAATTTATTAGCAATACATGGGGTCAATTAGACCTTATTATTCCAACTAAAATAGTATCTTTATCAACTACTAACTAAAGTAACACTTAGAGCTTACAAATAATCGTAATCTATATATATGTTTATGTAGCTTGGTGGAACTGGTGGTTAGGAAAGCATGGGTGTATATATGTATGTCCACTTTATTATGTAGGATAGAAGATGCCTTTAAAGCATAGATAGGTTTGGGCAAGAAAGGCTAGGGTAAGGAAAGACTCCATCCAAGATTGTGGATCTTGATTCCGCTGGCGATTCAACTTGATCTTTGAAGACTTGAGTTGATGCTTATCCCTTCCTTGATGAAGTTGATCATGTTCTCCGGTCTTGTCTCTTTGATTAGGAGTTAGTGTATATTATCGGAGTTGGGGAAATATGGTTAGAATAGTTATGGGTGAGATGGACTACATGATGTAGGTTAAAAGTTTGTTTTGTTGTTAGGTGGGAATAGAAAGGTTATGCCATTCATCATAGCTCTAGGTTAGGTTAATACATGGCTAGTAGGGTCTAATTTCTTCTACTAGTATCACTAATATGTTTAAGTAGACCACATTAGATTAGATCATATTAGATTAGATGGGATCTAGATTAGATTGGTATGACTAGCTTGACTAGATAGGATCTAATTGATTTGGTTTAGATCATGGTGGTCACCCTAGGATGGGATATGTATGCCTATTAGGACAAGATGAATCCATAAAGATAAGGTAGAATCTTTTGAGGTCGGTTAGATCTATTAGGATAAGATAGAATCTTTGCAAGACAAGATGAATCTATTAAAGTAATAGAGTATCTTTTAAGATAAGATGGATCTGTTAAGTTAAATATATTTTAATTAAGATAAGTTAGGATCTTTTGAGATGAGATGGATCTACGAGTGTAGGATAGAATCTTCTTCGA
Source organism: Zea luxurians (assembly GCA_029449295.1). Lineage (NCBI taxonomy): Eukaryota > Viridiplantae > Streptophyta > Magnoliopsida > Poales > Poaceae > Zea > Zea luxurians. The sequence goes on along the minus strand of JAOPSE010000001.1, from coordinate 102,464,961 downwards.
GATAAGATGGATCTATTAAGGTAAGAAAGAGTCTTTAAGATAAGAGGGACTTCTGTGAAATAGATACCTTTTAGTGGAGGATAATCTAAGTTGTTTAGATATCTTATGAATTCTATTTATGCCTATAAGTATATGCAGATGTAATTGTGGATATTACTCCACAACCCATCACACTCAAACAAAGATCCAAATCAGGCAGATATCATAAGAACAAACTTTCAAACACATAGATACTTATAAAAATAGTTTTGTTTTTGTTCCTAGGATTAGGTCTCCTATTCCTAAAGTCACTTTAGGCACTGGATTTCAAAGTGTGAAATCCACATTTGTCTTTAGAAGAAGAAAAGGTAAGGATAATCAGAGTAAAGCGGAAATGGAGGAGAAAAAGATTATGATAAGTTTTAGAAAAGAATCAGAGTAAGGTAAGTAGGTAAGGGTTGTCCAGTTCTATCTAGGTTTCGTCCTACAGTCAACATTCCTCTGATACCACTTCTGTAACACCCGGATTTTAGGGGTCCAAAACCCGGGGTTAACATAAACACCAGGTATGCTGGGACCAAGTCTCATACATATGATGTATAGTGGCACAGGATCGAATGTCACATCTTTATATATAACAGGAGTTCTATACAAAATAAATAATTACATTATAGGGAGACAACGGTCCAGCAACCCAAAGTTGACTGGGAGACGACGGCCTAGACCTCTCACGAACACCTCATAGCATCCTTCAAGCGCCTCATCCTGTGGTACCTGCTCCTGTCCTGTGGTGTGTGTGAGACAGCAAGAGTGAGCTCACATACGTTCATCGCTCAACAAGTTGTGGGGAATAATGTGCATGAACTCACCAAAGGTGGGAGCTCACGTGAAGTGTAAGGCTTACCAAAGAAGATGGTTAGAGCTGAGCATTGCTTTTAAAGTTGGTCAAAATTTTATTAGCAATTACTAAGTATAAGTAAATACCAACCCAATTAAATAGTAGAACAGAAGTAATAACAACATCACCTGCAATGCAATGCATATGACAAATTGAATTTAGTTCCATAAATTAATCATGTGAGTGTCCGAGCTGCTCATGACCGTGAGCACGGCTAGTATACCAGTTTTACACTCTGCAGAGGTTGCGCATCTTTACCCACAAGTCGTGTTACCCATTTGCCACGGAGTTGATCAGACTCCATACACCTCTACCTAGGAAGCGAGGCAGGGTACCACTACGAGGCCTTTACAAAGTTCCACTAGCTTCAGAAAACCCGCTACAGTTTATAGGAAGATCCAGTGCAGGAATCCCTTGCAGGACCGCCATCGCAGCAAAATCCTCCCGAGGGCCTCCCTACACTGACCTCTCCCCTACTGCCCTTGCCCCTTTCGGGTAAGGTAGTCTTCCACTAGCTTTCCTAATTAATCAGCCAAGGGCGTCCCATTCCACCCTTGTGGTAGCACTGTTTTCCCGGGTGGTTCTCCATGTTCCAATTAACATAATGATCTTAACATGAACCATAAATAACAACTGATAACAAAAGTATAATCATGAATAGTGTAACCTTCGTACCCAAAACCACATATAGCACTAGCAAGTACTACCCAGAAAGCTCAGTGGTAAACAAGGTATAAAGATAGACAAACTAGGGTAACCTATTGGGTCCCATCAAAATTAACCTATGCAGATCATTATGATTAATCAGAACATGGCTGGGTAAAAAGAAGTGATCAAGGGCACAACTTGCCTGGGCCTTGAGATTCCAGGTACCAGGATGATCTTCAGGTTCTCGTGGCCTCACTGCTAGTCGTAGCAATACAAACATACATGGTATAGGCAAAATTAACATTACACCAACCATAAGGAAAAAAAATACACATTAATAATACACATATTAAAATAAGATCGTAGGAACAGGAACCATTAATTTTGGAGTTATAGATTTTAAGTTATGCATTTTCAAAGGTTTTATGTGCTTAAAATGGATTAAGTGAGAGATTAAATTTCTAATTGTTTTCATGACAAAACAGAGGTTCTAGGTGGTAGAGAATAAAATTACAAAATTTTAGAAAGTGGAATGGATTAATTTGGACTAAAAATGGATTTTCTATGATTTAAACAAGTTTCTGGAATTATTTTTGTATCAAAAATCATTTTCTATTTCATTTTACTGGATTTTCTATTCCCTTGGACTGCGCGCCAAAACCAGAGAAAGTCAGGGGCCTGTACGCATGAAATCCTAGACTCAGCGCACAGAGCAGGTGGATGGCGGGTTAATTACGAAAAAGGGCAGGGGCTCTTTTGTATAATGCTCAGGCCGAAGGGGTATCTGCGTTTCAGAGCCATCGGATCCAAATCTGACCACCAGGATTTTATGAGCTCTAAACTACTCGCCACTCACCGATCTGCGATCAACGGTCCGTATTCATTTGACGAAAAGGTACCTAGGATCAAATCTCCTCCGTCGGCCGAAGATCCAACGGTGCACAAGGCGTCTTCTCCATCCGACCGCCCACCGGCCATGGTGCCCAGAGCTGACGAGCACCCGCAGCCGCCACATTCGCCGCCGGTGCAGAAGAATGGCGACGCCGCCGTGCAGCCGTAGATGGGGATCGTGTCCGTCGAGCTACCCGACGGCGGCACCACATCCCTTCTCTTGTTTCCCCCTGTTATCCTCGAGCACCAACTCGGCAGGCCGCGGTCCACCCGTGGTTGGTCACGTAGAAGAACCCATGCATCACTCTCGCCAGCCGAATGGATTCAGTGGCGGCATGGAGGCCTACCACGGGATGGTACAGGCACCCCGCCATGACTTCCGCCGTTCTAGCGAGAGACCGTTGCATGCATTGGCCACGACCGCTCCCGCAGATGCGGCGCGCAGTTTCCACGAGCGAAGAACTCCCCAACCACCCGGTGGCGCTTGGTTCAAGCCCAGGCAGGCACCGATGGAGACAAGGCAGCGGTGCAGGCACTCTTTTCTCTTCCTCTCGGTTCGTACTCCCTTCATGTCGTCTCAGATCTTGTATGGGGTCAAGGCGAGGTGCGACAGCTTATATACACAAAGGTGACCACCTGACGGTCGAGCAAACCGGAGATTATTAGTGGAGTTTGTTACGGAGTCTGTTGGCCGGGGGGGGCGCGTGATTTCTTCTATCCGAGAACGCAGGGAGGTAGGTGAAGTTGCCCGCACAGAGGGGATGGAGCTGCCATGCGGGCCCCATCGTGAAGCGTCCACAGGGTTGGCGAGCGCCAGCGATTTGGGCCTGCCAGGAAAACATTTTGGCCCACGCGGGGTGAATGCAGGCGCGCGCAAGGACGTGGAGATGGGCCGCGACAGGTGAGAATCGGCCCAGGTGTTGGTTTCCTGCTCTTTTTTTCTTTTTATTTTCTGATTTCCTTCCATTTTTATTTATTTTGAACCATTTCCAAATTCAAATTTTGACTCTGGTTTCAAATTTAATATTCAAAATCATAAACCAACAAGTGATGTAGTATTCATTTTATTTATTTGTTATTTGCATAAATTAATGCCATTAGTTGAATATGAAAGAAAAAGGAAATCAAGGAATCCTTGAAACACCCACTTATAAATTTATTTATTTATTTATTTATTTATTATTATTTTTTTTTATATACCAATTTTTTTGGGCTTTACATCCCTCCCCTTATTTAAACAGTAACCGCGGAGAAGAACAGGGCGGCGCGGCTTACCGGCGGCGAGGGAGGTCCGGTGAGGGGCGGGGTTGGCTCCGGGAGGTTCTGGCAGTCACAACGAGGTACGGCTCGACGGCGGTGGTGGCCGGAATCGGCTGGTCCACGTGCGCAGGCGGGTGAACTCATCGGCGGCGAGTGCTCCGGCCTAACCACGGTGACATAGGTCAATCCCAGGGCACGGGGAGCTTCACAGGGTGTTGATGAGTCGACTCGTGCAAGGAATTGAAGAACAACTCATCGTGGAGCTCGGTCTACGTTCACCGGCGGTCGGGTGAAGTCCGGCGACCCTGGACTGGCTTCTCCGGCGAGGCAAAGTTCAATTCCTTGCTCGGGGAGCTTCACCGAGGCATGCATGATCTACTCCGAGGGTTGGACGGGGTTGGGAGAGGCTCTGCTGGCCGGTCTACGGTGGCGGGTGTTCGGGTGGCCGCGGGCACGCCGTGCACGGGGCAATGCCGGTGAGCTGGTGCTCCGGTGAGGTCGAGCGTGTGTGGGGGAGTACGGTCGAAGTCCCTGGTGGCTTTATAGGCACGGGCGCGGGCAACGGCGCTGGCCTGGCTTGGCGCGATGCAGGGGCATGCGGGGGCGGGCGTCGGGCGTGCTCTGGCGAGCTCAGTGCACGTCGAACACGTGTAGGTTTGTTTCTGCTCTTGTTCTATCCTCTGCTGAGCGGCCAAAACGTGCAAGTCTTGCCCTAAGACTTTTGAGAGATCTCTTCCTTGCACCTAGGGCTACCTAGTTCATGTGAGTTCCAAGGGGAGATGTGGTCGGGTTAGAGAGATATGGGGTGGGAAGTCGGCTCTGTCTGAGCTGTCCACACCGAGACAAATCTTGTGCCATGTTGTGTCAAACGACTTAGGGTCGGGTTCAAATTTTTCCAGGGTATTCTAGAGGTATTTTGGCGCCACTTTGTCAATTGGGCCAAGTGGTTTTGAAGTTTGAAAGAGGGTGAACAAGTTTGATCTTTGAAAAAGGGTTGGTTTAGGACTTAGAAAAATTCTGATTTTTCTCTTATGCTCAACACTTTGGTGAACCTTTTGTGGTTTTTCTGAAATCTTTTTGGGGTCACTTTCTTACTATCATTTGTAGGGTATTAAGTGTACTACAAATGTTATAATTGGCCCAAGTCATGATCATGTGGTTTTTATAGCTTTTGGTCATGCTCACTTATAGTGCCCCAATTGTCCAAAGGGGTTTGCATTAGGGTTTGGGCATGTCTCTCCACTATATGTACATGATAAGGCCAAGTCATGACATCTAAGATGGATTGCACATACTTAGGATTTTGAGTTCCAAGTTTGGAGTCCTTTACACAATTTAAGTCTCATGTGATGATGGGCTTACTTGTGTAGCCTTGAGTGAAAACCCTAAGTAACACCTAGGGTGTTACAGCCCTCCCCCTTAAAGGAATCTCGTCCCGAGATTTTAGGTAGAGTCCTTTGTAGGGGGTGCCATGAAGGTGTGCTGGTGTGTTGCTTCTTCCTTTATCTATGTTTGTCTAGTTAACTGCTCTTCGAATGTCATCCTCTTTGCAACTTCAGAAGGAAGTCCTTTTTGAGTCATCTTTAAAGCTCACTATACCTTTAACATCTAAGTTTTTCTTATATTTAGATTCAAAGGGCAGGTGGGGGTGGGGTTTTGGGTTACGTACCGACTCCTTTGGGCAGAAAGTTGGGGAAGCGAGAACGTAGAAAATCCTCTGTCTCCCAGTTAGCTTCTTCTACTGAATGGTGACTCCACTGAACCTTATACATTCTGATCGACTTTGCCCGCGTTAACCTCTCCTTTTGATCCAATACCTTGATGGGGTGCTCTTGATAGGACAAGTCTGGTTCTATCTCAATTTCTGGTTCAGGTAGTACTTCAGTGGGTAAGCGGACACATTTCCGTAGCTGAGATACATGGAACACATCATGAACTGCTGACATGTGGGGTGGCAACTTCAATTGATATGCTACAGGTCCACAATTTGCTTTGATCTCATAGGGTCCAATGTAGCAAGGAGCTAACTTGCCCTGGATTCCAAATCTCTAAACACCTTTGGTGGGTGACACCTTAAGATAAACATGGTCTCCCACTTCAAACTGTAAAGGCTTCCTCCTCTTGTCATGATAGCTCTTTTGCTTGGCCTGAGCAGCTTCTAGGTTCCTCTTAATAACTTTGACCTTTTCCTCTGCTTTGAGTACCAAGTCTGGTCCAAATATTTCCCTCTCTCCTGCTTGAGACCAATTTAGCGGTGTCCTACACCTTCTTCCATACAAGGCCTCGAAAGGTGCCATTTTCAAACTGGATTGGTAGCTGTTATTATAAGAAAATTCTGCCAAGGAAAGGCACTTGTCCCAATTTTTACCATAGTGTAGCACACAGGCTCGCAACATGTCTTCGAGGATTTGGTTCACTCTTTCTGTCTGACCATCTGTTTGTGGATGGTATGCTGAGCTTCTTATTGCATGGGTCCCTAGTGATTCTTGGAGCTGCTCCCAAAAGCGTGCCACAAACAGTGCTCCTCTGTCAGATACAATAGTCTTCGGAATTCCATGCAAACGCACTATTTGATCAACATAGAATTCTGCATATTTTTCTGTCTTGTGGGTGGTATGCACTAGCAAGAAATGAGTTGTCTTGGTCAACCTATCCACAATGACCCAGATGGAATCATGGTGCCGGGAGGTATTGGGCAATCCCACGATAAAATCCATACAGATATCCTCCCATTTCCAAGATGGTATGGGAAGGGGCTGCAAGGTGCCTGCTACCTTCAGATGGCTGGCCTTGACTCTCTGGCAGGTGTCGCATTCGGATATGTACTTAGCAATTTCCCTCTTCATTCTGGTCCACCAGTACAAGGATCTGAGATCATGATACATCTTGTTACAGTCGGGGTGCATGGAAAATTTTGAAAGGTGAGCTTCATCTAATATTTTCTTTCTGAGCTCTAGGTTTTTGGGAACAACCAATCGGTCCCCAAACCATAGGATCCCTTTGCTGTCCTGACAGAAGCATTTGTATTTTTCTGCCTTTTGTTTGATCATTTCCTTAATGACTTGAACACCCTTGTCACCAATCTGTGCCATGACTATCTGCTCATATAATGTGGGCTCCACTGAAAAATAACTTAAAGCACCGGAGGAAACGACTTCTATTTTTAACTTGCACAACTCATCACATAGGGTGGTGATTCTTGCATCCATAGTCATACAATTGCACTGGGCTTTCCTGCTCAAGGCATCTGCCACAACATTGGCCTTGCCAGGATGGTAATGCACCTCCAAATCATAGTCCTTGATTAGCTCTAACCATCTTCTCTGCCTCATATTAAGATCAGCCTGGGTGAAGATATATTTGAGACTTATGATCAGTGTAAATATTACAGTGAGCTCCCATCAAGTAATGTCTCCAAATCTTGAAAGCATGAACCATAGCTGCTAACTCCAGATCATGTGTGGGGTAGTTCTGCTCATGGGGTCTGAGTGCTCGGGAGGCATAAGCAATGACTCTGTTGTCTTGCATTAAGACACATCCCAATCCAGTACCGGAAGCATCACAATAAACCTCAAATGGTTTAGTGTTATCCGGTTGAGCTAGCACTGGTGCTGTTATCAAATGCTGCCTTAGTGTATGAAAGGCATCCTCACACTTCTGGCTCCTTTCATACTTGACTCCTTTTCTCAATAATTCAGTCATTGGCTTGGCAATTCTGGAGAAATCCAGAATGAATCGTCGATAATACCCTGCCAATCCTAGAAAACTCCGAATCTGCCGCACTGTGGTAGGAGGTTTCCAATTCATTACTTCTTGTACCTTCTCAGGATCAACTGATATCCCATCCTGAGAAATTGTGTGACCCAAAAATTTAATTTCTCTCAACCAGAAACCACATTTAGACAACTTAGCATAAAGACGATGATCGCGCAGTCACTGAAGCACGATGTGTAGATGCTCAGTATGCTCGTCTTCATTCTTGGAATAGACCAGAATATCATCAATGAAAACCACCACAAATTTGTCCAGCTCTGGCATGAATACTGAGTTCATCAGGTACATGAAATAAGCCGGGGCATTGGTCAGCCCAAAAGACATCACCAAAAACTCATAAAGCCCATATCTGGTAGAGAAAGCCGTCTTGGCAATATCGCTGGCACGGATCTTGATCTGATGGTAGCCCGAGCGAAGGTCTATCTTGGAGAACACTTTGGTTCCTACCAACTGATCAAACAAAACATCAATGCGGGGCAGTGGGTATTTGTTTTTGATGGTCACCGCATTGAGAGGGTGGTAATGGACACACATTCTCAGACTTTCATCCTTCTTCTTTACAAACAAGGCTGGGCATCCCCATGGTGAAGTACTTGGGCGAATGAACCCCTTGTCCAACAACTCTTGTAGTTGCTTTTTCAATTCCGCCAATTCCGCTGGAGGCATCCTATAGGGTCTCTTGGATATAGGAGCAGTCCCGGTTTGCAATTCAATCGAGAACTCTATGTCTCTGTCGGGTGGCATTCCCGACAATTCGTCAGGAAAAACATCTGGGTAGTCACAGACCACAGGAATTCTTTCAACCGGTGACTCTATCATGGTGAATGCACAAGAGCGGGTACAACCCTGCTCAGGCAAATATAAAGTAGTCTCGCCACAAGTAGGGGAAAGAATCTCAATGGCCCTTGCTGCAATATCGAGTACTGTCTGATGCCTGGATAACCAATCAGTTCCCAATATGATATCCACACTATCCAAACCCAAAATGAGGAGGTTGGTTTGGATTATCAAACTACCAAACTTTATAGGCACATTCTTATTGATTTGATAGGTGGCAACCCTACCTCCTGGTGTTGAAATTGTGATACCCCCATTGGTGTGATGGAAAGGTAGCTGACATTTGGCACTAAATTTTGTACTGATAAAACTATGTGATGCACCAGAATCAAAAAGAATAATTGCAGGATATTTCGAAACTGAAAAGATACCAGTCATGACGGGTGCTCCTTCCGGAATGTCAGCCATGGTGGTGAAGTTCAGCCTGCCTTGCCTCACTTGCACCTTTTGCCTCTTACCTTGATTCTGGTTGGAATTCTATCCCTGCCTCTGTTGGTTTCTGGGGCAATTCTTAGCATAATGTCCGGTGTTACCACAAGTGAAACACCTGTTGTCATTGGCCTGACGGTACTGCTGCTGCTACTGATTGTTCCTCTGCACTGGGGGCTGAGAGAGGTTGGGTGCCTGCTGCTGCTGTTGAGGTCGAATCACCCAACGTCCTTGCTGCTGCTGGGGTCCCCTGTTCTGGGTGTCAGATACCATCCTAAAGCGCTGTGGCTGAGCTGAAGGTCCTACCACAGGGGTCTTCCTCTTCTTCTCTGCCTGCCGTGCTGTGATACAATCCTCCTGAGAAATGGCCATGTTGACTAACTCATTATAGCTGTTGGCCCTGGCTGTGTTGAGACGGTCGCGGAGCTTAGCGCTGAGCCCTCTCCTGAATCTATCCTTCTTCTCATCAGTGTCTGCATGATATCCGGCGTACTGGCACAGGTCATTGAAGGCCTAAGCATACTGTAACACTGTCCGGTTCCCCTGAGTGAGTGCCAGGAACTCATTGAGCTTGCGGTCCATAATACCTGCTGGTATATGATGCCCCCTGAAGGCTGCCTTGAACTCTCTCCATTCCACCTCATGGTCAACTGGCTGCATAGCAAGAAAATGGTCCCACCATGTCCGCGCGGGTCCGTGAAGCTGCTGGGTGGCGAACCTAACCTTAGTCACCTCTGAACAAACTCCATTGAGTAGTGGGAATTTGGATTCCACTACCCTCAGCCATACATCAGCATCAAGTGGGTCCTCTGCCCTGGTGAACAACGAGGGCTGGGTGCTGAGGAACTCCTGATAAGTGGCTGCTACCGGGTGACGCTGATGGTGATCACCACCACCATAGTGCTGCGGTGGTGGCTGACGCTGAGCCAACTGACCCAAAATCTCATTCTGCTGAGCCATCAACTCTTGCATGGTAGGAGGCGGTGGAAGGGGTGGAGGAATGCGCTCATTCTGTCCACGACGCGCTCTTCCTGCCATGTGAAAAATCATGGATATTCTCCATATCATATCTCTGAGGTTCAATACTCAATCATGGTGAAAGAGTCGAAGGGGGTAAAACCAACATATACATCCTTGCATAATTTATAAAAGATTTCACATGGCATAAACTTTTCTTCTTAATTTAAACTAACATCATTCATCATTCATACTTCCCAAAAAAGTTTGTCACGATTACATCGACAACTCAAAAGACTCAACTCTAGCCTAGTACCCCAAAGGTGCAAAAGCTAAGCTAGCCTCGAGGAGTTCTACCGCCACTGACTTCTAATTCTACCTTTGCGACCTAGTGAGCAAACGAGGCAACGCTCGACTCGGGGGAAGGTGGTCTCCCTGAGCCAGCAGTGTCCAAGCTGGAGGCAGGTTCCTCTCCTCCCTCGATGTCGACATCCTCGTTGGCCTCCATGTCCTGGATCTCCTGGTGGTGCATATCCAGATGCTGGTTAGCCTCCGCAAGCTACTGCTGAGTGTTGATTAGCTGATCCTCGAGAACCATGATGGTGTTCTCCCTGGTTCCCACTAGCTCCTCAAGCTCTTGGATCTCATTTGACAACTGCTCCACTTGTAAGTCTTTTTCCACCATCTCAGTGGACAAGTCTACCACAAGTTCCTCCCTGTTATCCAAGGTGATCTTGGCAGCCTCCAACAATGCCATTAGATGAGACATTGCCTGTCCTCGCATCACTTGCAGACGATACAGGGCATTCATGCACCGCACCGTCAAGTGAGCAGTCTGACCTGGGTAGATAGCCCATATATCCTTGGCATGCTCCACTCGGTCCTTCCACATTGGGTCGTCCTCCTTCTCCGCGGGGAACAAACCAATGGGGTGAGTGGACAGCTCTAAGGGGTGGAAACCACAGAAGGTGGTCAGCCCGTGAAGAGCAATCGCCTCGATAGTATCCTCAGCCCTGTACCCAAAAGACTCAGAGTCTAGCGAACGCCAGCCTGGCTGCAGGGGATGAGGCTCTAGGGTCATCCTCACCCTACAGCGGGGCACTCAGTGCTTCTCGAACAGCTGCACCGCATACTGGGGAGGCGTCGTGTAACCAGCTCCCTGAAGTACCTCCCATAAGATACGGGGGAAACCCTCTCGTGCAAGCTCGTCTGTGTGGGACAGTGTATTCCCTTCGTCCGAGGATCCGTAAGAAGTCATCTGTGTATGGTTAAGCGTAAGTAAAAGAAAAGAACTATAAAATGAAAAGGGATCGCAACTCAGCCCCTATATAACTATGACAATGGCACTAGGTGTACTTAATCTGTCATCATTGTGTATTAAAGTTCTTACCCAATTATTAAGTAGTTTAATAAGGATGCATGCATGCTCATCCTAAACGACCTCATTTCAATCTAGAGGGATTAGGGAAGAACTCCCATCCCTTATAGTAGCCTGTAGGGCTTACTCAAATAGCCACCTAGCTACCCCTCTATCATCCTAAGGCTTCACGTCCTAGGTCTATCCTGATCGTCCTACGGTCTATCCAACATTTGTTTCTACCAAGTTTTACTTCAAAAAAAAGATGGTATTTATAGTTTATTGATTCCTCTGTGGTGGTACGAGCTCCGATACCAGCTGTGGCGGAACCGCCCGAATTATTCCAACTTAAGTGCCTAAGTCCCACCTTAAAGGTTAGACCACACTTAAATAGGAATAAAACGTCAGTCCCTCGGATCTAGTCCGACGAGGCCACTAACAGGATCAAGTACCACGTACTCACTCGATGGTGAGGCACAGAGCAAATACAATAAAGCATAAAACCATACATTAAGGAGTATTAATTATTACATCATCATCGGAGTTCAGCAAAAGTAGTAATCATTGTTCGGAATGCAGCGGAATAAAACTAACAATAAGTAACCGGAGGGATGGGGAAGCCTGTCCCATCACTCCTCATGCTCCTCCTCGGTCGAGGTAGGGTCCCACTCGACTGTCCACCCCGGTGGCAAGGTGGACGGCCAAGTCACTCCAGCAACCATGTCCTCCAGATAACCTGTAAATTTATGCCACAAGCAAGGCTGAGTATACTAATACTCAGCTAGACTTACCCGGTATGAGGAGTCTACTCCTCTACCTCTAGACATGCAGCTGTTTGGCTGAGGGGTTTGGTTGCCAAAAGCACTAGCTGAGTCTAAAAATCAAGTTTTAGCTTTTGCAGGTTTTAGTGTGACTCTCTTAAGACTGAATGTGTACTAGCTACTCAATCATGGTATCAAGCAATTTAGCAATCAACATCCTTTGCCAAATCATCACATTTCCACTTGTTACCACTAGTAGAAAAGAGCTCATAGCCTGCGGCACCCAAAAATTATCACTGGCGGTTTCAGTTATCGCGCGCCAGTAAAAAAAACGAGGTGGGCCCGGCTTTGGAACCGCCAGTGGAAACACTTTTCCACTGGCGGTTGTCTTAACACAACCGCCAGTGGAAATAGGATGTTTCCACTGGCGGTTGGTGTAACATAACCGCCAGTGGAAAACCAATGTCCACTGGCGGTTGGTGTAACCGAACCGCCAGTGGAAACATCCTATTTCCACTGGCGGTTGTGTTAAGACAACCGCCAGTGGAAATGTGTTTCCACTGGCGGTTTTTCAAGCCAACCGCCAGTGAACTGTCTGTTATAAATAGCTCTCTTCTTTCCCCCGACAGTGAACTGTATGCTCGCAGCCAGCTTCCATTGGAGGCGATTTTAGAGGTCCAGATTTCAAAAAATATAAGGGGGGAGGTTTTGCTCTTCATTTCTTCGAAGAAGGTGGATAAGAAAGGTTGGTTTATGTTTCTTTGTCAATTTTTGTTCATTCTTGCTCAATTTTAGCCACATTTTGGATCTAGGGTTTTACATGTGAGAGAGAAGTAGCTAGGTAATTTTCTCTATTTACTCAAATGAGGTTGCTTAAGATGGTTAGTTTTTGTCTATTCCCTCTCCTTTTTCATGTTTAGTTATCAAATAAGTTTATCCATAACACATATTTAGTTGCTTTATGAATGGTGAATGTGTTGTATGTAAGGTTGGTTTAATTATTTCAATTGTCAGTTATTGTTTATTTTTGCTCAATTTTAACTACATTTTGAAACTAGGCTTTCACCATGTGTTAAAGATAGGTTTGGGTATTAATTTTTTTTGTTTATTAGTTGCTAAAAAAGTTTGGCTTATGTTTCTTTTGCCAAATTTTGTTCATTTTTCCTCCATTTTATTAGCCACATTTTGGATATAGGGTTTCACCATGTGTTAGAGATAAAGTAGTCTAACTACTTTTATTGGAAGCATGTAATTTTACACGACTTGCAAACCGAAGCATGTGTTAGCGACAAACCGAAGCATGTGTTAAAGAGGTGAGAGAGAGGAGAGAGAGGATAGAGAGAGAGAGGAGAGAGAGAGAGAGGGAGGGTTTCACATTTTAGCCACATTTTTGGATATAGGGTTTCACCATGTGTTTTATGTTACTTTTTTACAGGTGGTGATGGAGAGGACATCCTGGATGTATAACTTATCAAGGCTAGATCCATCATACATATCCGAAGTCCATAGGTTTATTGATGTCGCTACGAACCATGCTTGGAGAACAAAGACAAAACACATATATTGTCCATGCATGGACTGCAAAAATGCTGCTGTATTTAATGACACAGAACAAATCATATCTCATCTGGTATGCCGAGGATTTATGAAGGATTACACAATTTGGACAAAGCATGGAGAGGGTAGCTCTTCGCCTTATACGACTGGAAACCCTGAGAACATCGACGACAGATTTCAGTTCGTTCACGAGACACACCAACCTCTTCCACAGAGCGAACATGTAGTGCAAAATGTTACTGATCATGGTTACGCTGGAGGAAATGAACATGATAGACCTCATGTTCTGCCAAGTGTTATGGCTGAGGAAGATGCAGAGTTGCTAGAGGCAATGTTGCATCGTCATACAGATCAATCGATGTTCTTAATGAAAGGTATGGAGTCCCTGAAGAAGGCAGCAGAAGAGCCTTTGTACGACGAGTCTAAGGGTTGTACCAAAGAGTTCACGACGCTCCGGTCTGTGCTAAAGCTGTTGATGTTAAAAGCTAAATATGGTGTGTCTGATGCTGGCTTCGATGCGTTCTTGAGTATTATCGCAGACATGCTTCCAAAGGAGAACAATGTGCCTGCTAACACGTACTATGCAAAGAAACTAATCAATCCGCTCACTATGGGTGTGGAGAAGATCCACGCGTGTAGAAATCACTGTATCCTTTATCGAGGTGATGATTATAAAGACTTGGAGAGCTGCCCAAAGTGCGGTGCAAGTAGGTACAAGACGAATAAAGACTATCGAGAGGACGAAGAGTGTGTTGCATCCGTGTCTAAAGGGAAGAAGCGAAAGAAAGCCCAAAAAAAGACTTCAAAATCCACGAGTAAAGAAAAAGAAGAAGTAGACTATTATGCGCTCAAAAAGATTCCTGCTTTGGTGATGTGGTACCTCCCCGTCGTCGATCGATTGAGGTGTTTGTTCGCTAATCCTGAGGATGCCAGACTTATGAGCTGGCATGCTTCTGATGAGCACAAAAACGATGGGAAGCTTCGACATCCAGCCGATGGGAAGCAGTGGCAAGATTTCAATGACAACCACCGAGACTTTGCCGATGAACCGAGAAATGTTAGGTTCGCACTGAGTACTGATGGAATGAACCCATTTGCTGAGAGGAGCAGCAAGCATAGCACATGGCCGGTGATCCTCACCATATACAACCTTCCTCAATGGTTGATGCAGAAACGGAAGTACATTTTGCTAACCATCCTTATTTCTGGACCTACACAACCTGGAGTTGACATGGATGTATTTTTGGAGCCCTTAATGGAGGATATGAAAATATTGTGGGAAACGGGTGTTCAAATGTTGGATGAGTATCGTAAAGGTTCATTCACGCTGAGAGCAATTCTTTTTGTTACGATCAACGATTACCCTGCTCTCTTCACATTATCAGGCCAGTTTAAGGGAAAGGTTGGTTGCACAGTATGCATTGATGGAACTGCTTACGTATCCCTTGCTGCATCTAGGAAGATAGTTTACATGAGGCACAGACGCTTTTTATTGGAAGGACACAGGTACCGCATGCGAAAAATGGATAAGTACTATGCGTGCGAGTTCATGAGAGTGAACGGACGATACATCACGAACCCTGACAAGGTATTATTAGTAATAGTCAAGTATGTATTTATGTCATTAAAGATGCAAATGTGTTATTATTGAGTATAAATAGATGATGTTTATAAAATTCCTTTACAGCAATTTCAACGAGGAAACCTGGAGAACTTGACCGAAGCTGCATTGTATGGCATAGTCGAGGACCTCTGCACATTCATATTGAAAGAGGTCATTCCCGCAGAAGGAAAATATCACGATGCTTCCGGGACATTAGCTTTGCCAGAGTTCAGAATACTAACAGAAATTAGTAGATTATCTCTTAGCCGAGATAGTTATTAGAGCTTAGGTGAAAACTTATGATGTATAGAATGCATGAAGCATATATGGTTGTAAAAAGAATACTTTGATGTATATAAATATATGAATGTTGCTTTCAATATCAATATAGATCTATATATATATATATATGTTTGTGTGTGTGTAAATAAATATATATATAATTCAGTATTGTTTGAAATTTGAAAAAAGGCGGGAAAACTTCCACTGGCGGCTAAATAAAGTAAACCGCCAGTGAAAAGTGCATTTCCACTGGCGGTTTGCTTTATAAAACCGCCAGTGGAAATGCATTTCCACTGGCAGGTTTTCTTTATACAGCCGCCAGTGGAAATGCACTTTTCACTGGCGGTTTTCTTAAGAAAACCGCCAGTGAAAATGCACTTTTCACTGGCGGTTCCAAAATAACCGCCAGTGGAAATGCTGATTTCCACTGACCCCTAGCACTGGCGGTACTGAAAAACGCCTGTGTAAATAGGTTTAGAACCGCCACTATAGAGCTTCTGTGTACTAGTGTACTCAATGCAGTACAATGGATCAAGCAGTCTCATTAGCTGCGAGAAGCAGACGATTCGAATTGAGTTTTTATCCTTGCAAGGTAAACCTAAACACACGACATGGCGAGGCACTCCGTCCCCACACATATCAACCGTCCCCATCGATTCCCCATCAGCAGATCAGGGCTCACCGCCTTGGCGTACAATGCCTCACTGACCCCGACTGCCGTCGTGCAGTGACCGCACTTGTACCCACCATAACCGGAATGGGAGACCATGTCTCAGGTCGCGTGAGGAGTAAAGTCTGCTGCCAGGTTCAATCAGGTACTAGGCTTACCGATTTACCATATTTCTCGGCATGTGCTTAGTACGTTCAAACGCTTGACACAGGTATCCGCACGTTAATCCTTATTCCAATTCCATCTCGTAGACTACGCATCCCCATGGATCCGTGTCCACAGACCAACATCAGTATGATATGAAGGTGGATACAACCAATTTCCTGACCTCGCGCGAGTGCTAGAAAAATCACTCGACTTCTACCGAGATCCCTAATTAGCAAAGCAGCTACTCGACCTATCATACTAGTATCTATCTCAAAGGAAATCCTGAGGTAATGCAACTAGGGTTTCAGGCAACTCCTACACTTAAGTGCACAATACAAGCCTACAATCATTAAGTGCAGTAAAATAATATATAGAACTGGTTATGCATAAACCAGGGCTTGCCTTCCAAAGCTGAGGCATGCAGATCCTTTGGGGTAGGCTCTGGTGCTGGATCCGGGGCTACCTCCTGAGCAACTCCTTGCTCTGGCACGAGAATGTATTCTCCGTCTGCGAGGTTACAATCTATCGAATGCAATGAATAAGATATATGCATGCTATGATATGTAAAATTTATTAACAATTATTCCTAGTGAAGAAAAACCAAGTTAGTTAATAACTTAGGGTTTCCTTGCCATAAGAGGCTCTTAGGGGTTTATGCTTATCATTTTAGGTTTGAGGTTTTGCCTAGGATAAGCATAATGGATTAAGACATGGATTGCCCCTTAGATGGTTTAGTAGGCACTCAAGGGGTTTTGCTGGTTTGGTTAGGGTAACATTAGTCTCCACCATTAAATTCCCCTTTTCTTTTTCTATTCATGATTTTAGGGTGGGTTTGAACTACAACAGTGATTTAAATTTTTTCAAAATTCTGTAAAAATTACAATGGTTTACTATTGGTCACTGTAGTTTGTCCTATAAGTTTGAGGTCCAGAAAAATTATAATATGCCCTGGACAAAAATAACAAAAGTTGGGGCAAAGGGGTCACTTGCACTACCACTCTTACCTAGGGGTTGGTTTTGTACTAGGAGTCATTTTTGTTGGCATCTATAGGTAATAACATGCTTCTATGCAAAAAATCACAGAGGGCTACTTAGTGGTTATTTAGTTAGGATTTTCTAAAGTTTAATGCTAAAAAGACACTTACAACTAACTTGTTATTTGAAAAATATCAAACAACAAAACTCATAATTTTTCTATGCTTATAATAACAAAACATTAGTTATCCCAAGGTTTAGGGTGTTTTCTCCTCAGGGTTATTTTTCTAGAGTTTTTCTAAGTTTTCCTTGCTTTCTTAAAATAAAAGGTATCTCATTTCTTTTGTACTAAACAAAGGTCTAACAAAATTTTCTAGTGAACTATACTAAATAAAAAAGCTAACAAAAATGTGGGTACTCCTTGGTTCTTATTTTAAACTTCCTTTTATATTTTCTTTAACTTTAAGCCAAAAATGATTTAAATGGCAAACCCTACCTTAATTGGGTGTACAGAGGGGTTTATTATTTTTAAACAGGTTAGGAAGTGATTAAGTGCTTCTCTGAATTTTCTTAATCCCAATCTAATAGTATAGCTATTTTTCCTTATTTCATTTAGCTTTTGACCAGTTAATCATTTAAATCAAAACTTTAAAGTTTTCTGCAACACTTAGGGGTTTTATATTTTCCTGAGTAGTTTACATTATTTAGGATCTGGCAAAATTGGTTTGACTTGATTTGGGTAAACAAAACTGAAGTTATGAATTTTTCAAGTTCTGTTTGTATTTAAATCAGAAATATCAAAAAGGTTTTCTGGAAATCCACTTTGCATCGAAGACCCTGGGTTCTTTCTAAACCAATCCCTTCAGTTATACCCCTGCGCCACTATTCCCTTCAGTCGCTGACAGCGCACAAAACCCCCTGGCCTTTACTTCTTCTTCCCCGAGGTCCCTCCCCTTATTTAAACAGTAACCACGGAGAAGAACAGGGCGGCGCAGCTTACCAGCGGCGAGGGAGGTCCAGTGAGGGGCGGGGTTGGCTCCGGAAGGTTCTGGCGGTCACAGCGAGGTACGGCTCGACGGCGGTGGTGGCCGGAATCGGACGGTCCACATGCGCAGGCGGGTGAACTCGTCAGCGGCGAGTGCTCCGGCCTAACCACGGCAACATAGGTCAATCCCAGGGCACGGGGAGCTTCACAGGGTGTTGATGAGTCGACTCGTGCAAGGAATTGAAGAACAACTCACCGTGGAGCTCGGTCTATGTTCACTGGCGGTCGGGTGAAGTCCGGCGACCGTGGACTGGCTTCTCCGGCGAGGCAAAGTTTGATTCCTTGCTCGGGGAGCTTCACCGAGGCATGCACGGTCTACTCTGTGGGTTGGACGGGGTTGGGAGAGGCTCTGCTGGCCGGTCTACGGTGGCGGGTGTTCGGGTGGCCGCGGGCACGCTGTGCACGGGGCAATGCCGGTGAGCTGGTGCTCCGGTGAGGTCGAGCGCGTGCGGGGGAGTACGGTCGAAGTCCCTGGTGGCTTTATAGGCGCGGGCGCGGGCAACGGTGCTGGCCTGGCTTGGCGCGACGCGGGGGCATGCGGAGGCGGGCGTCGGGCGTGCTCTGGCGAGCTCAGTGCACGTCGAACACATGTAGGTTTGTTTCTGCTCTTGTTCTATCCTCTGTTGAGCGGCCAAAACGTGCAAATCTTTCCCTAAGACCTTTGAGAGATCTCTTCCCTGCACCTAGGGCTACCTAGTTTATGTGAGTTCCAAGGGGAGATGTGGTCGGGTTAGAGAGATATTGTAACACCTCAGGTGTTACCATTGCTAGAGCACATCTATGCACTGGTGACTGTGATCACATGTGGTAGAAACTTGAGAAGAACATAAGAACCTTGGAGGCCATGGGTTAATCAAGAATGTTAATGACCTAAGAGCATCACTCAAGCTTTTGTGCACTTACTACCTTGGGCAAGAGGAGAATAAACCCTAGACCTCTCTTGAACCCTATCCCCCAAAGTCATGGTTGAGAGGGGAGGGAGAATAAGCAAATGTGCAAATCAGGAGTTAATCTTTAACCAAACTTTAAGTAACTTCATAACCAGCAATTATGGGGAGGAAATATTGCAAAAAGATCCCTGGAGAAACCCCAAATCAAATCTCCAAGTAGAGTGAGAGCTAGAGCTCTCTAATTCTCTCTAAGTCAAAAACTATACCTAATCTAAAGATCCACCGTGTTCACCTTGAAGATGGCACCAAAACCACCTAAGTTCTATACCAAAAATGTGGCATACCACCTAGGGCACCCACTGGAAAAAGTTGAGCCCGAGACCTTGACGTTTGACATGCCTTAGCATGGTTTTTGTCGCAAGGTGGGCAGAGGGACATACCTGATTTGGCGTCCAAAGATCTCCTTACCTAGGGCATATCTGCCATGGCGACTCACGGATGAGAAACAGCCCTAGGTGCCAGGAAAAGACTCGCGCCGGATTTTTGCCAAGATTCGCACGTTTGTGACTTGGGCGAGCTGTGGAACATGGGCAGAAGAAAACTTACACGTGTTCGACGCGCTCTGCGCACGCCAAAGCACGCTCGCGCCCGACACCGCGCCGCGCTGAGCCGCGTCCATGTCCCCTATGTGCGCCATGCCTATAAAGCCCACTCAGGCGTCGTCCATACCCTCCCGCGCACGCTCAAACCTCCCCGGAGCTCAACTCACCGTCGTTTGCCCGTGCACGGCGTGTCCGCGGCCACCCGAGCCCCTGCCGTCGTAGACCGGCCAGCCCAGCCTTTCCCAACCCCGTCCAGCCCTCGAAGACGACTAAGCACACCTCGGTGAAGCTCCCCAAGCGAGGAATCGAAGTCTGCTTCGCCGGAGAGGTCAGTCCACGATCGCCGGAGTGCGTGGACAGGGTAATCCGCTAAACCATTTTCTGATTCCTTGTGCACACAGTCTCTACGTCACCCCGTGGAGCTCACCGTGCCATTTGATTGCACTAGGTCGCCGTGGTTTGGCCGGCACACCCGTCGCCGATGAGAACACCCGCCAGCGCACGTGGACCCAGCGATTCCGGCCATCCCCGCCGTCAAACCGTACACCGTTGTGACCGCTGGGGCCTCCCCGAGCCAACCCTACCCCTCGCCGGACCTCTCTCGCCGCCGGTAAGCCGCACCACCCTTTTCATTCTTGCGGGCACTGTTTAAACCTAGGGAAGGACCGCAGGGAAGAAGAAGGGAAGGTCAGGGGGCTTTTTGAACTGTCAGTGACTCAAATGAATAGTAATGCGGGGGTATAACTGAGAGAGTTGAACTGGATTAAACCCAGGGTCCTCGGCGCAAACTGTTTTTCCAGGAAACCTTTATTAAATCTGAATTAAAATCTGAACAGACTTTGAATAATTCATAACTTCTGTTTTATTCATCCAAATTTAGTCAAACCAATTTTGTCAGACTATAAATAATGTAAACTACTTAGGAAAAATATAAAACCCTTATGTACTACAGAAAAACTTTAGGGTTCTGATTTAAGTATTGTTTTGGCCAAAAGCTAGATAATAGGGAGAAAAATAGTTGCACTATTTGACTAGGGTTAGAAAAATTTGGAGAAGCTTATGTCCACCTACTGACCTGTTTAAAAATGTTAAACCTCTCTGTCCATCCCATTAAGTTAGCTTTTGCCATTTATTTTATAATATGCTTAAAGTTAAGAAAAATAGAAAAGGTGATTAAAATGATGAACCAGAGAGCACTCCTACTTTTGTTAGGGTACTTATTTAAGGTAGTTCACTAGAAAAATCTATGATACCCTGGTTTAGTATAAAATAAATAGGATACCTTCTATTTTAAGAAAACAAGGAAAATTTAGAAAAACCCTAGAAAAATAACCCCAAGGAGAGAACACCCCAAACCATGGGATAACTAATGTTTTGTTATTATGAACATAGGAAAAATACAAAATCTATTGTTTGATATTTTTCAAATGGCAAGATAGTTATAAGCACTTTTTTGGCATAAAAATTTTAAGAAATCACAACTAAATAACCACCAATTAACCTTCTGTGATTTTTGGCACAGAAGCTTATTATTACTGTTAGATACCAACAAAAATAACCCTTAGGGCAGAACCTACTCCTAGTTAAGAGTTGTAGTACAAAGTGGCCCATTTACACAACTTTTGTTATTTTGTCTAAAGCATAGCCTTTTATTTTTGAACCTCAAAACTCCTAGAACAGGCTATATTGACCAATGGCAAGCCACTGTAATTTTTACAGAATTTTTGGAAAAAGTTAACTCATTGTTGTAGTTCAAACCTACACTAGAATTCATAAATAGAAAATAAAGAAAGGGAAAATGAATAATGGAAATTAGTGTCATCCTAAAACCTAAACCTAGAGTGATAAGCATAAACCACTAAAAGCCACATATGACCAATGAACCCTAAGTTGCCAACTAACTCAGTTTTTCTTCCCTTAGCATAATGTTGCAGAATCATGACATACATATTCATTGCATTTCGATAGACTGTAACCTCGCTGACGGAGAGTACGTCCTCGTGCCGGAGCAAGGAGCTGCTCAGGAGGTTGCCCCGGATCCAGCACCAGAGCCTGTACCAGAGGATCTGCCTGCCCCCGCTTTGGAAGGCAAGCCCCGGTTTTATGCATAACCTGATATTTATGCTATTTTACTATACTTAATGATTGTAGGATTGTCTGTGCACTTAAGTGTAGGAGTTGTATGAAACCCTAGTTGCATGATCTCAGGAATCCTTTTGAGATGGATACTAGTATGCTAGGTCGGGTAGCTGCTTTACTAATTAGGGATCTTGGTAGAAGTCGAGTGATTTTCCCAGCACTCGCGCGAGGTCAGGAATTTGTTGTGCTCACTTTCATATCATAATGAGGTTGGTTTGTGGGCAACAATCCATGGGGATTGATTGTCTACAGGATGAAAATTGGAATAAGGATTAAGGTGTGGTACCGTGTGTCAAGCGTTTGAACGTACTAAACATATACCGAGAAATATGGTAAATCGGTAAGCCTAGTACCTGAGTGAACCTAGCAGCAGTTTGCCCTCCTCACGCGACCTGAGACGAGGTCTCCCATTCCGGTTATGGTGGGTACAAGTGCGGTCACTGCACGACGGCAGTCGGGGTCAGTGAGGCATTGTACGCCAAGGCGGTGAGCCCCTCTCTGCTGACGGGGAATCGATGGGGACGGTCGATGTGTGTGGGGACAGAGTGCCTCGCCATGTCGTGTGTTTAGGTTTACCTTGCAAGGTTTAAAAACTCGATTCGAATCGTCTGCTTATCGCAGCCAATGAGACTGCTTGATCCATGCTGCTACATTGAGTAACAAGTGGAAATGTGGTGAGTTGATACAAGATGTTGATTGCTAAAAATGTTTGATACCGTGTATGAGTATATAGTACACTTTTAGCCTTAAGAGAGTCACACTTACATTTGACAAAGTTAAAACTTGATTTAGAAACTCAGCTAATGCTTTTGGCAACCAAACCCCACAGCCAAACAGCTGCATGTCTAGAGGTAGAGGAGTAGACTCCTCACACCGGGTAAGTCTAGCTGAGTATTAGTATACTCAGCCTTGCTTGTGGCATAATTTTTACAGGTTCCCTGGAGGACATGGTTGCTGGAGTGACTTGGTCGTCCGCCTTGCCACCGGGTTGGACTGTCGAGTGGGACCTCGCCTCGGTCGAGGAGGAGCATGAGGAGTGATGGGACAGGCTTCCCCATCTCTCTGTTTATTTACCGTTAGTTTTATTCCGCTGCACTTCGAACAATGATGACTACTTTTGCAAAACTCCGATGATGATGATATAATAATTCAATACTCTCCCATGCATGGTTTTATGCTTTATTGTATTTGCTCTGTGACTCACCATCGAGTGAGATTGTGGTACTTGATCCTGTTAGTGGCCTTGTCGGACTAGATCCGAGGAATTGACAAGTTATTCTCATTTAAGTGTGGTCTAGCCTCTAAGGCGGGACTCAGGCACTTAAGTTGGAATAATTCGGGCAGTTCCGCCACAGCTGGTATCGGAGCTTGTACCACCACAGAGGAATCGATAAAATATAAATACCATCCCTTTCCGAAGTAAAACTTGATAGAAACAATGTTGGATAGATCGTAGGACGAGCAGGATAGACCTAGGACGTGAAGCCTTAGGATGATAGAAGGGTAGCTAGGTGGCTAAGTAATTAGGCCCCACAGGCCACTTTAGGGGATGGAAGTTCTTCCCTAATCCCTTTTCATTGCTGTGAGCTCGTTCAGGACGAGCATGCATGCATTCTTAAATTAAACAAATGGAAAAATTTAGTAAGGACTTAAATTATGACCAACTAAGTTTCCCAGTACTATTCTGTTTTAATTAGAGAGGAGCTGAGTCTTATTTTCCTTGTTCTTTTTATAATTCTTTTCCTTTACTTATGCTTAACCGTCCATAGATGGCTTCCCACGGATCCTCAGACAACGGGAATGCACTGTCCCACACTGACGGGCTTGCACGAGAGGGCTTTCCCCGCATTTTGTGGGAGGTACTTTAGTGGGCCGGGTACATGACACCCCCTCAGTACGCGGTGCAGCAGTTCGAGAAGCACCGGGTGCCCCGTTGTAGGGTGAGGATGACCTTGGAGCCTCATCCCCTGCAGCCAGGCTGGCGTTCACTGGACTCTGAGTCCTTTGGATACCAGGCTGAGGACACGATCGAGGCGATCGCTCTGCACGGGTTGACTACTTTCTGCGGATTTCACCCCTTGGAGCTTTCCACCCACCCCATTGGCTTGTTCCCCGCTGAGAAGGAGGACGACCCGATGTGGAAGGATCAGGTGGAGCATGCCAAGGATATCTAGGCTATCTACCCAGGTCAGACTGCTCACTTGACAGTACGGTGCTTGAATGCCCTGTATCGTCTGCAAGTGATGCGGGGTGAGGCGATGTCCCATCTGATGGCGTTGCTGGAAGCAACTAAGATCACCCTGGATAACAGGGAGGA
Source organism: Zea luxurians (assembly GCA_029449295.1). Taxonomy (NCBI): domain Eukaryota; kingdom Viridiplantae; phylum Streptophyta; class Magnoliopsida; order Poales; family Poaceae; genus Zea; species Zea luxurians. Next base: position 102,440,943 of record JAOPSE010000001.1, on the reverse strand, counting down.
GCTTGTGGTTGACTTGTCCCAGGAGATGGTGGAAAAGGACTTACAAGTGGAGCAGTTGTCAGATGAGATCCAAGAGCTGGAGGAATTAGTGAGGACAAGGGAGAACACCATTGAGGTTCTCGAGGATCAGCTCATCAACACCCAGCAGCAGCTCGCCGAGGCTAATGAGCACCTGGATATGCATCACCCGGAGATCCATGATGTGGAGGCTAACGAGGACGTCGACATTGAGGGAGGGGAGGAGCCTGCTTCCAGTGTGGACACTGCTGGCTCAGGGAAGCCACCTTCCCCCGAGTCGAGTGTTGCCTCGTTCGCTCACTAGGTATCAGGGGTAGGAATAGAAGTTGGTAATGTTAGGACTCCTCGCAGCTAGCTTAGCTTTTGCACCCTTGGGGTACTAGGCTAGATAGAGTTGAGTCTTTTGGGGCCATTAATGTAATCGTGATAAACTCTTTTGGGAGCATGGTTGATGGATGCTTTTAGTTTTAAATTTGGAATGAAAGTTTATGCCTTTTGAAATCCTTTATGTTTATGTTGGGAACTATCAATTCGCCTTTGGCTCTTTCACCGTGATTAAACCTTAAACTTGAAGATGTGTTATTGAGGATATATGTGGTTTTTCAGATGGCCGGGAGAGCGCGTCGTGGCCAGAATGAGCGCATTCCTCCACCGCCGCCACCGCCTCCCACTCTGCAGGAGCTAATGGCTCAGCAGAATGAGATCTTGAGGCAGCTAGCTCAGCGTCAGCCACCACCTCAGCACTATTGTGGTGGAGATCATCAGCGTCACCCCGCAGTAGCCACTTACCAGGAGTTCCTCAGTACTCAGCCGCCCTTGTTCACCAGGGCAGAGGACCCACTTGATGCTGATGTATGGCTGAGGGTAGTGGAATCTAAATTCCCACTACTCAATGGAGTTTGTTCCGAGGTGACAAAGGTCAGGTTCGCCACCCAGCAGCTTCGCGGACCCGCGCGGACATGGTGGGACCACTATCTTGCTATGCAACCAGCTGACCATGAAGTGGATTGGAGAGAGTTCAAGGCAGCTTTCAGAGGACACCATATCCCAGCTGGCATTATGGACCGTAAGCTCAACGAGTTTCTGGCACTCACTCAGGGCAACAGGACAGTGTTGCAGTATGCTCAGGCCTTTAATGACCTGTGCCAGTATGCTGGGTATCATGCAGACACGGATGAGAAGAAGAGAGACAGATTCAGGAGGGGGCTCAGCACTAAGCTCCGTGACCGCCTCAACACCGTTAGGGCCAACAGCTACAATGAGTTGGTCAACATGGCCATTTCTCAGGAGGACTGTATCACCGCTCGTCAGGCAGAGAAGAAGAGGAAGACCCCTGCGGCAGGACCCTCAGCTCAGCCACAGTGCTTCAGGATTGTGTCTGACACTCAGAGCAGGGGACCTCAGCAGCAACAAGGGCGTTGGGTGATCCGACCGCAGCAGCAGCATGCACCCAACCGCACCCAGTTTCCAGCTCAAAGGAACAATCAGCAGCAGCAGCAGTATCGCCAGGCAAATGACAACAGGTGTTTCACATGCGGCAACACCGGACATTATGCCAAGAATTGCCCCAGGAACCAGCAGAGGCAGGGGCAGAATGTTAATCAGAACCAAGGTAAGAGGCAGAAGGTGCAAGTAAGGCAAGGCAGGCTGAACTTCACCACCATGGCTGATATTCCAGAGGGAGCACCCGTCATGACTGGTATCTTTACCGTTTTGAATTATCCTGCTATTATTCTTTTTGATTCTGGTGCATCACATAGTTTTATCAGTGCAAAGTTTAGTGCCAAGTGTCAATTGCCTTTTCACCACACCAATGGGGGTATTACAATTTCAACACCAGGAGGCAGGATTGCCACTAATCAAATCAACAGGCAAGTGCCTATAAAATTTGGTAGTCTTGTGATTAGAACCACCCTTCTCATCTTAGGATTGGATAGTGTGGATATTATATTGGGAGCTGACTGGTTGACCAGGCATCAGGCAGTATTGGATATTGTAGCCAGGGCAATTGAAATTCATGCCCCTGCTTACGGCGAGACTGTTTTATATTTGCCTGATCAGGGTTGCACCCGTTCTTGTGCCTTCGTTATGATAGAATCCCCAGTGGAAAAGATTCCAGTGGTTTGTGACTACCTAGATGTTTTTCCGGATGAATTGCCAGGAATGCCACCTGACAGAGACATTGAGTTTGCGATTGAATTGCAACCCGGGACTGCTCCTATCTCCAAGAGACCCTATAGGATGCCTCCCGCGGAACTGGCAGAACTGAAGAAGCAACTGCAAGAATTGTTGGACAAGGGGTTCATTCGCCCAAGTACTTCACCTTGGGGATGTCCTGCATTATTTGTGAAGAAAAAGGATGAGAGTTTGAGAATGTGTGTTGACTACCGCCCTCTCAATGCGGTGACCATCAAGAACAAATACCCACTACCCCGTATTGATGTCTTGTTTGATCAATTGGTGGGAGCCAAAGTATTCTCCAAGATAGACCTTCGCTCGGGCTACCATCAAATCAAGATCCGTGCCAGTGATATTCCAAAGACTGCTTTCTCTACCAGATATGGGCTTTATGAGTTTTTGGTGATGTCTTTTGGGCTGGCCAATGCCCCGGCTTATTTTATGTACCTAATGAACTCAGTATTCATGCCAGAGTTGGACAAGTTTGTGGTCGTTTTCATTGATGATATTCTGGTCTATTCCAAGAATGAAGACGAACATACTGAGCATCTGCACCTCGTGCTTCAGCGACTGCGCGATCATCGTCATTATGCTAAGTTGTCTAAATGTGAATTCTGGCTGAAGGAAATTAAATTCTTGGGTCACACAATTTCTCAGGATGGGATATCTGTTGATCCTGAGAAGGTACAAGAGGTGATGGATTGGAAACCCCCGACTACAGTGAGGCAGATTCAGAGTTTTCTGGGATTGGCAGGGTATTATCGGCGATTTATTCCAAATTTTTCCAGGATTGCCAAACCAATGACTGAACTATTAAAGAAGGGAGTCAAGTACAATTGGAGCCAAAAGTGCGAAGATGCTTTTCATACACTGAGGCAACATTTGACAACAGCCCAGTGCTGGCTCAACCTGATAACACCAAGCCCTTCGAAGTCTATTATGATGCTTCTGGTACGGGATTGGGATGTGTCTTGATGCAAGATAACAGAGTAATTGCTTATGCTTCCCGAGCACTCAGACCCCATGAGCAGAACTACCCTACACATGATCTGGAGTTGGCAGCTGTGGTTCATGCTCTTAAGATATGGAGGCACTACTTGATGGGAGCTCACTGTAACATCTACACGGATCACAAGAGTCTCAAATACATCTTCACTCAGGCAGATCTGAACATGAGACAGAGGAGATGGTTAGAATTGATCAAGGACTACGATTTGGAGGTGCATTACCATCCTGGCAAAGCCAATGTTGTAGCAGATGCCTTGAGCAGAAAGGCCCAGTGCAATTGTATGAGCATGGATGCAAGAGTTACCACCCTGTGTGATGAGTTGTGTAAGCTGAACCTGGAAGTTGTTCCTTCCGGTGAATTATGTTATATCTCAGTGGAGCCCACATTGCAAGAGCAAATAGTCCAGGCATAGATTGGGGATAAAGGTGTTCAGGTTATCAAAGACATGATCAAGCAGAAGGCAGAAAAATACAAGTGCTTCCGTCAGGACAGTAAGGGAATTTTATGGTTTGGAGATCGATTGGTTGTTCCCAAGGACCCTGAGCTCAGAAAGAAGATACTAGATGAAGCTCACCTTTCAAAATTCTCCATGCACCCTGGGAGCAACAAGATGTATCATGATCTCAGATTTTTATACTGGTGGACCAGAATGAAGAGGGAAATTGCCAAGTACATATCCGAGTGTGACACCTGCCAAAGGATTAAAGCCAGTCATTTGAAGGCAGCAGGCCCTTTGCAACCCCTTCCCATACCATCTTGGAAATGGGAGGACATTTGCATGGACTTTATCGTGGGACTGCCCAACACCTCCAGGCACCATGATTCAATTTGGGTTATTGTGGACAGATTGACCAAGACCGCTCATTTCTTGCCAGTACACACCACCCACAGGACGGAGAAGTATGTGGAAATCTACATTGACCAGATAGTTCGTTTGCATGGGATACCAAGGACTATAGTATCAGACAGAGGAGCACCATTTGTGGCACGATTTTGGGAACAATTGCAGGAATCACTTGGGACCCATGTAGTACGAAGCTCAGCATACCATCCTCAAACAAATGGCCAGACAGAAAGGGTAAACCAGATTTTGGAAGACATGTTAAGGGCATGTGTGCTACACTATGGAAAGGATTGAGACAAGTGTCTTTCTTTAGCAGAGTTTTCTTATAATAACAGCTACCAGTCCAGTTTGAAGATGGCACCTTTTGAGGCCTTATATGGGAGAAGATGTAGAACCCCGCTGAATTGGTCTCAAGCAGGAGAGAGGGAAATATTTGGGCCAGATTTGGTACTGGAAGCAGAGGAAAAGGTCAGAGTCATCAAGAAGAACTTAGAAGCTGCTCAGGCCAAGCAAAAGAGCTATCATGATAAGAGGCGGAAACCTCTACAGTTTGCAGTGGGAGACCATGTTTATCTTAAGGTGTCACCCACCAAGGGTGTCCAGAGATTCGGGATCAAGGGCAAGTTAGCTCCTCGTTACATTGGACCCTACGAGATCAAGGAGACTTGTGGACCTGTAGCATATTGATTGAAGTTGCCACCCAGCATGTTAGCTGTTCATGATGTGTTCCATGTATCTCAACTGCGAAAATGTGTTCGCCTACCCACTGAAGTGCTACCGAAACCAGACATTGAGATAGAACCAGACCTGTCCTATCAAGAGTACCCCGTCGAGGTATTGGATCAGAAGGAGAGATCAACACGGGCAAGGTCAATCCGAATGTATAAGGTTCAGTGGAGTCACCATTCAGCAGAAGAAGCTACATGGGAGACTGAGGATTTTCTACGCTCTCGCTTCCCCGACTTCCTACCCAAAAGAGTCCGTACGTAACCCAAAACCCCACCTCCACCTGCCCTTTGAATACAAATATAAGAAAAACTTAGATAACAAGGATAGTCTAAGTTGTGGATTTAACTTAAAAAGGGCTTCCTTCTGAAGTTGCAAAGAGAATGACATTCGAAGAGCAGTTAACAAGAGAAACTTGAGTATAAGAAGGAGTAGCCCATCATCGTGCCTTCGTAGCACCCTCTAGAGGACTCCGCCTGAAACCTCGGGACGAGATTCCTTTAAGGGGGGAGGGCTGTAACACCTCAGGTGTTACCATTGCTAGAGCACATCTATGCACTGGTGACTGTGATCACATGTGGTAGAAACTTGAGAAGAACATAAGAACCTTGGAGGCCATGGGTTAATCAAGAATGTTAATGACCTAAGAGCATCACTCAAGCTTTTGTGCACTTACTACCTTGGGCAAGAGGAGAATAAACCCTAGACCTCTCTTGAACCCTATCCCCCAAAGTCATGGTTGAGAGGGGAGGGAGAATAAGCAAATGTGCAAATCAGGAGTTAATCTTTAACCAAACTTTAATTAACTTCATAACCAGCAATTATGGGGAGGAAATATTGCAAAAAGACCCCTGGAGAAACCCCAAATCAAATCTCCAAGTAGAGTGAGAGCTAGAGCTCTCTAATTCTCTCTAAGTCAAAAACTATACCTAATCTAAAGATCCACCGTGTTCACCTTGAAGATGGCACCAAAACCACCTAAGTTCTATACCAAAAATGTGGCATACCACCTAGGGCACCCACTGGAAAAAGTTGAGCCCGAGACCTTGACGTTTGACATGCCTTGGCATGGTTTTTGTCGCGAGGTGGGCAGAGGGACATACCTGATTTGGCGTCCAAAGATCTCCTTACCTAGGGCATATCTGCCATGGCGACTCACGGATGAGAGACAGCCCTAGGTGCCAGGAAAAGACTCGCGCCGGATTTTTGCCAAGATTCGCACGTTTGCGACTTGGGCGAGCTGTGGAACACGGGCAGAAGAAAACTTACACGTGTTCGACGCGCTCTGCGCACGCCAGAGCACGCCCGCGCCCGACCCCGCGCCGCGCCGAGCCGCGCCCGTGTCCCCTGTGTGCGCGACGCCTATAAAGCCCACTCAGGCGTCGTCCATACCCTCCCGCGCACGCTCAAACCTCCCCGGAGCTCAACTCACCGTCGTTTGCCCGTGCACGGCGTGTCTGCGGCCACCCGAGCCCCTGCCGTCGTAGACCGGCCAGCCCAGTCTTTCCCAACCCCGTCCAGCCCTCGAAGACGACTAAGCACACCTCGGTGAAGCTCCCCAAGCGAGGAATCGAAGTCTGCTTCGCCGGAGAGGTCAGTCCACGATCGCCGGAGTTCACAACCCTGCCGGAGTGCGTGGACAGGGTAATCCGCTGAACCATTTTCCGATTCATTGTGCACACAGTCTCTACGTTACCCCGCGGAGCTCACCGTGCCATTTGATTGCACTAGGTCGCCGTGGTTTGGCCGGCACACCCGCCGCCGACGAGAACACCCGCCTGCGCACGTGGACCCAGCGATTCTGGCCATCCTCGCCGTCAAACCGTACACCGTTGTGACCGCCGGAGCCTCCCCGAGCCAACCCTACCCCTCGCCGGACCTCTCTCGCCGCCGGTAAGCCGCACCACCCTTTTCATTCTTGCGGGCACTGTTTAAACCTAGGGAAGGACCACGGGGAAGAAGAAGGGAAGGTCAGGGGGCTTTTTGAACTGTTAGTGACTCAAATGAATAGTAATGCGGGGGTATAACTGAGAGAGTTGAACTGGATTAAACCCAGGGTCCTCGGCGCAAACTGTTTTTCCAGGAAACCTTTATTAAATCTGAATTAAAATCTGAACAGACTTTGAATAATTCATAACTTCTGTTTTATTCATCCAAATTTAGTCAAACCAATTTTGTCACACTATAAATAATGTAAACTACTTAGGAAAAATATAAAACCCTTATGTACTACAGAAAAACTTTAGGGTTCTGATTTAAGTATTGTTTTGGCCAAAAGCTAGATAATAGGGAGAAAAATAGTTGCACTATTTGAATAGGGTTAGAAAAATTTGGAGAAGCTTATGTCCACCTACTGACCTGTTTAAAAATGTTAAACCTCTCTGTCCATCCCATTAAGTTAGCTTTTTCCATTTATTTTATAATATGCTTAAATTTAAGAAAAATAGAAAAGGTGATTAAAATGATGAACCAGAGGGCACTCCTACTTTTGTTAGGGTACTTATTTAAGGTAGTTCACTAGAAAAATCTATGATACCCTGGTTTAGTATAAAATAAATAGGATACCTTCTATTTTAAGAAAACAAGGAAAATTTAGAAAAACCCTAGAAAAATAACCCCAAGGAGAGAACACCCCAAACCTTGGGATAACTAATGTTTTGTTATTATAAACATAGGAAAAATACAAAATCTGTTGTTTGATATTTTCAAATGGCAAGATAGTTATAAGCACCTTTTTGGCATAAAACTTTAAGAAATCACAACTAAATAACCACCAATTAACCTTCTGTGATTTTTGGCACAGAAGCTTATTATTACTGTTAGATACCAACAAAAATAACCCTTAGGGCAGAACCTACTCCTAGTTAAGAGTTGTAGTACAAAGTGGCCCATTTACACAACTTTTGTTATTTTGTCTAAAGCATAGCCTTTTATTTTTGAACCTCAAAACTCCTAGAACAGGCTATATTGACCAATGGCAAGCCACTGTAATTTTTACAGAATTTTTGGAAAAAGTTAACTCATTGTTGTAGTTCAAACCTACACTAGAATTCATAAATAGAAAATAAAGAAAGGGAAAATGAATAATGGAAATTAGTGTCATCCTAAAACCCTTTGTGAATTGTCCACTAAATTATATAAAGGAAATACCAACCCACTATGCTTATCCTTAACAAAACCTAAACCTAGAGTGATAAGCATAAACCACTAAAAGCCACATATGACCAATGAACCCTAAGTTGCCAACTAACTCAGTTTTTCTTCCCTTAGCATAATGTTATTAAATCCTGCAGAATCATGACATACATATTCATTGCATTTCGATAGACTGTAACTTTGCTGACGGAGAGTATGTCCTCGTGCCGGAGCAAGGAGCTTCTCAGGAGGTAGCCCCGGATCCAGCACCAGAGCCTGTACCAGAGGATCTGCCTGCCCCCGCTTTGGAAGGCAAGCCCCGGTTTTATGCATAACCTGATATTTATGCTATTTTACTATACTTAATGATTGTAGGATTGTCTGTGCACTTAAGTGTAGGAGTTGTTTGAAACCCTAGTTGCATGATCTCAGGAATCCTTTTGAGATGGATACTAGTATGCTAGGTCGGGTAGCTGCTTTACTAATTAGGGATCTCGGTAGAAGTCGAGCGATTTTCCCAGCACTCGCGCGAGGTCAGGAATTTGTTATGCTCACTTTCATATCATAATGAGGTTGGTTTGTGGGCAACAATCCATGGGGATTGATTGTCTACAGGATGAAAATTGGAATAAGGATTAAGGTGTGGTACCGTGTGTCAAGCGTTTGAACGTACTAAACATATACCGAGAAATATGGTAAATCGGTAAGCCTAGTACCTGAGTGAACCTGGAAGCAGTTTGCCCTCCTCACGCGACCTGAGACGAGGTCTCCCATTCCGGTTATGGTGGGTACAAGTGCGGTCACTGCACGACGGCGGTCGAGGTCAGTGAGGCATTGTACGCCAAGGCGGTGAGCCCCTCTCTGCTGACGGGGAATCGATGGGGACGGTTGATGTGTGTGGGGACGGAGTGCCTCGCCACGTCGTGTGTTTAGGTTTACCTTGCAAGGTTTAAAAACTCGATTCGAATCGTCTGCTTCTCGCAGCCAATGAGACTGCTTGATCTATGATGCTACATTGAGTAACAAGTGGAAATGTGGTGAGTTGATACAAGATGTTGATTGCTAAAAATGTTTGATATCGTGTATGAGTAGATAGTACACTTTTAGCCTTAAGAGAGTCACACTTACATTTGACAAAGTTAAAACTTGATTTAGAAACTCAGCTAGTGCTTTTGGCAACCAAACCCCACAGCCAAACAGCTGCATGTCTAGAGGTAGAGGAGTAGACTCCTCACACCGGGTAAGTCTAGCTGAGTATTAGTATACTCAGCCTTGCTTGTGGCATAATTTTTACAGGTTCCCTAGAGGACATGGTTGCTGGAGTGACTTGGTCGTCCGCCTTGCCACCGGGTTGGACTATCGAGTGGGACCCCGCCTCGGTCGAGGAGGAGCATGAGGAGTGATGGGACAGGCTTCCCCATCTCTCTGTTTATTTACCGTTAGTTTTATTCCGCTGCACTTCGAACAATGATGACTACTTTTGCAAAACTCCGATGATGATGATGTAATAATTCAATACTCTCCCATGCATGGTTTTATGCTTTATTGTATTTGCTCTGTGACTCACCATCGAGTGAGATTGTGGTACCTGATCCTGTTAGTGGCCTTGTCGGACTAGATCCGAGGAATTGACAAGTTATTCCCATTTAAGTGTGGTCTAGCCTCTAAGGCGGGACTCAGGCACTTAAGTTGGAATAATTCGGGCAGTTCCGCCACAGATATGGGGGTGGGAAGTCGGCTCTGTCAGAGCTGTCCACACCGAGACAAATCTTGTGCCAAGTCATGTCAAACGACTTAGGGTCAGGTTCAAATTTTTCTAGGGTATTCTAGAGGTATTTTGGCGCCACTTTGTCAATTGGGCCAAGTGGTTTTGAAGTTTGAAAGAGGGTGAACAAGTTTGATCTTTGGAAAAGGGTTGGTTTAGGACTTAGAAAAATTCTGATTTTTCTCTTATGCTCAACACTTTGGTGAACCTTTTGGGGTTTTTCTGAAATCTTTTTGGGGTCACTTTCTTACTATCATTTGTAGGGTATTAAGTGTACTACAAATGTTATAATTGGCCCAAGTCATGATCATGTGGTTTTATAGCCTTTTGGTCATGCTCACTTGTAGTGCTCCAATTGTCCAAAGGGGTTTGCATTAGGGTTTGGGCATGTCTCTCCACTATATGTACATGATAAGGCCAAGTCATGACATCTAAGATGGATTGCACTTACTTAGGATTTTGAGTTCCAAGTTTGGAGTCCTTTACTCAATTTAAGTCTCATGTGATGATGGGCTTACTTGTGTAGCCTTGAGTGAAAACCCTAAGTAACACCTAGGGTGTTACATCCCCAAGGTGAAGTACTTGGGTAGATGAAACCCTTGTCTAACAACTCTTGTAGTTGTTTCTTCAATTCTGCCAATTCAGCGGGTGGCATCCGGTAAGGCCTCTTGAAAATAGGTGTCGTTCCAGGTTGCAACTTGATGGCGAATTCAATATCCCGGTCTAGTGGCACTCCTGGCAACTCATCAGGAAAAAAATCTGCATACTCACAGACCACTAGAATTTTCTTAAAGGGTAACTCTATCATAGCAAAAGCACACGATCGAGTGGGTTCTTGGCTGGGTAGATACAATGTAAGGTCTCCGAAGGTAGGAGAACGGATTTCCAGAGCTCTAGCAGCTACATTCAACACCACCTGGTGTTGAGTCATCCAGTCAGCTCCGAGAATGATGTCCATACCCTCTAATCCCAAAATCAGGAGCGTGGTTTTGAATATTTTACTTCCTAGTGAGATAGGCACACTTTGATTTAATTGGTTTGTTGCAATTTTGCCCCCAGGTGTTGCTATCATGAAAGACCCTTTTGTATGATAGAAAGACAGTTGGCATTTAACGCTAAACTTCTGGCTAATGAAGCTATGCGATGCACCAGAATCAAACAGAATTAATGCAGGTTGATTAAAAACTGAAAAATATCAGTCATGACGGGTGCTCCTTCAGGTAGCTCCTCCAAGGTAGTGAAATTGACTAATTGAGCTTCCCTTGTCTGACTTGCACCTTCTGCTTCCTCCCTCTGCCTTGATTTGGTGCTGGCATCTGCCTCTGCTGGTTCCTTGGGCAATACTTGGCAGTTGGCATAATGACCCACATTGCCGCAAGTGAAGCATTTGTTCCCATTTCCCTAGCGAAACTGCTGATGCTGCTGCTGGGGTTGATTGTTCCTTGGGGCGGGCGCTGAAAAGCGGTTGGGTGCTTGCTGCTGCTGAGGTGGCCTGATCACCCATCTTCCTACCTGTTGCTGAAATCCTCTGCTCTGGTTGCTGGAGAAAATCCTGAACCTCTAGGGTGGAGCGCAGGGTCCTGACATTGGTGCCTTCCTCTTCTTCTCTGCCCGGTGAGCTACAATATAGTCTTCCTGTGATATGGCCAGGTTGACCAACTCATTGGAGCTATCAGCCCGAACAGTGTTGAGACGCTCAAGCAACTTGGTGTTGAGGCCCCTGCGGAAACGGTCTCTCTTCTTCTCATCAGAATCTGCGTGATAACCCGCATACTGGCACAGGTCATTGAAGGCCTGGGCATACTGCAACACAGTGCGGGTCCCCTAAGTCAATGCCAGAAACTCATTCAGCTTGCGATCCAGAATCCCTGCTGGAATGTGGTGTCCCCTGAAAGCAGTCTTGAACTCCTCCCATGTCACTTCATGATACGTAGGTAGCATGGCGCGGAAATGGTCCCACCATGTCCGAGCAGGTCCACGAAGCTGCAGTGCGGCGAAACGAGTCTTGGTGTCATCAGGACAAGCTCCCGTCAGGAGGGGAAACTTGGACTCCATGACTCGTAGCCACACATCGGCGTCAAGCGGATCTTCTGCCTTGGTGAACAAGGGTGGCTGCGTGCTCAGGAACTCCTGATAGGTTGCCGCGGCCGGAGGTCGCTGCAGCTGGCCTCCACAATACTGCTGAGGGTGGGGCTAGCGCTGCAAAAGCTATCGCAAAATTTCATTCTGCTAAGCCATCAGCTTCTACACCGTGGGAGCTGGAGGAGGTGGCGGGGAACTTGCTCGTTCTGCCCGCGACACTGCCTAGCTGCCATCTGAAAACAGAGATTGTTGTCATTGTTATCCCAATTCACAATTTCGAACAATAATCTTTATATCGTATGGAAAGAAAATGTCACAACATCAAATCGGATGAGGATAACATGATTGCATTCACTTCATTACTCACAAAAGTTTTTTCCTGGGTTACAATAATTTAGGGGAAAGTACCCATAAGCCTAGTCCAAAATCTGATGCCAACTAAGCTCGTGTGGGTTTCTATCCTCCTAATACGTCAAGCTAACCCATCAACCCTGAGTAGTAGAAGCGACACTGAATACGGGCGATGGGGCATCTCAGAGGGAGTCGCATTGGTACCAGGAGCTGGTCCTAACTCCTCGGGAGCCTCCTCCCCCTCGCTTTCGGCCTTGTTTGCCTCCATATCCAGGTGGTGCATGTCCAGGTGGTTGTTAGCTTCCTCAAGCTCCTCCTGCACATGGCGGAGCTAGTTCTCCAAGACATCAATGGTGTTGTCCCGGATCTCCACCTGCTGCTCTAGGGTGGCAATGCGCTGGCTCAACTATTCCACCTGTAGGTCCTTCTCCACCAACTCTAAAGATAAGTCGACCATGAAGTCCTCTCAGCTGTCGAGGGTGAGCTTAGTGGTCTGAACAAGGTTAGTGAGGTGTGCCATGGCGTCACTTTGCAGGGCCTGCAGGCGGTACAGTGCGCTCATACACTGAACAGTGATCCTCCCAACTTGGTCGAGATGCATGGCCCACACGTCCTTCACATGGCTCACATAGTTGCACCACATGGGGTCATCCCTCTTCTCAGTGGGGAAGAGTCCCAGTGGGTGCATCACCATCTCCAAGGGATGATAGACGCAGAAAGTCGTTAGAGTTTTCATAGATGCCGCCTCGGTGGTGTCGTCCGACCTTAATCTAATAGTCTCGAAGTCAACGGAACGCCAACCCAGCTGAAGGGGGTGAGCCTCCAGAGTCAGCCAGACTCGGCAACGTGGCACCCGATGCTCCTCGTACAACTGCACCGTGTACAGAGGAGGCGTAGGGTAACCGACGGAGTTGAGCACCTCCCACAAGATGGAAGGGAAACCCTCATGGGAAAGGAAGTCAGAACTGAAACGAGTGTCTCCTCCATTGGCGGGGGTGGGTGAAGTCATCTGTGGAAGAGGATCAGATGAAAAGGTTACAGTAGTGGAAAGGGAAAACATGTGCCGGGTTGTTAAGAGGATGTGGGTTAGATTTGATTCTACTCCTTATGTTATTTATTATTATCCCTATTTGCTACATTCACACTTAGATGCATTTTTTCCTTTAATTTCTAATCCTTTCATGTTTTATAATGCATGCTGAAAAGAACGTCTCCTCACCGATCAGAAGGGTGCTTTTAGGGCATCCTTGCAATTCTAAAACTGGCCCATATGGCCTACTTAATTAGCCACCTGATTTTCCCACTATTCCTAAGGCCTTTCGTCCTAGGTCTAGCGTTCTAGTCCTGACGATTCCAATACTGGTTTCTAAGTAAGTTTTATTTTTGAAAAGTTGGTATTCACGATTTATTGCTTTCTCTGTGGTGGTATTTGCTCCGATACCAGCTGTGGCAGAACCGCCCGAATTATTCCAGCTTAAGTGCCCAAGTCACGCCTTAGAGGCAGCGACACACTTAAATCGGAATAACCCGTCAGTCCCTCAGATCTAGTCTGATAAAGCCACTTCCCTAGGATCAAATAGCACTAGCTCACTCGAAGGTGAGTCACAGAGAGAGTACAATAAAGCATGCAACCACAAATTAAGTACCGGAGTTATTACATGAATCAGAGTTTTTAAGTAAACGGGAAAAAGTTCATAATTTAAAATGTAGCGGATAGTCGATAACGTCGAATGCTGAGGAATATGGCAAGGCCTAGCCCACTACTCCTCCTGCTGGAGCAGCATCCCACTCGACCGTCCAACCCGGTGGTAGGGTGGAAGGCCAAGTCACACCATCAACCATGTCCTATAGCGTACCTGCAAAAATTGTGCCACAAGTAAGGCTGAGTATACTAATACTCAGCTAGACTTACCCGGTGTGAGGAATCTACTCCTCTACCTCTAGACCATGCAGCTGTTTGCTGAGGGGTTTGATTTGCCAAAAGCACTAGCTGACTCTAAAATCAAGTTTTAGATTTTCAAATTCTAGCATCATTAATTTAGTTAGGGTTGCTCCTTATAAGCATACATGGTAGCAATCATTTAGCACAATCAACATGTTATCTAAAGTAAAACCTCATTTCACTTCTTACTCAATGCAGTACAAGGGGTCAAGCAGTCTCATTAGCTGCGAGAAGCAGACGATTTGAATCGAGTTTTTAAACCTTGCAAGGTAAACCTAAACACATGACATGTAGGGGCACTCCGTCCCCACACATGTCAACTGTACCCAACGATTCCCCGTTCGTGGCCAGGGCTCACTGCCTTAGCATACAATGCTCCATTGACCCCGGCTGCCGCCGTGCAGTGACCGCACTTGTACCCACCATAGCTAGCATGAGAGACCCAATCTCAGGACAATTGAGGGGGAAAGTCCACGCCCGGCTTCACTCAGGTACTAGGTTTACTGGTTACCATATTTCCCGACATATGTTTAGTACTTTCAAACGCTTGACTCAGGTATCCACACATTAATCCTTAATTCCATTTCCGTCTCATGGACAAGGCATCCACCCTGGATCCAAGTCCATAGACCATCATAGATCCGTTATCAAGATGAATACAATCAATTCCTGATCTCGCGCGAGTGCTAGGAAAATCACTCGACTTCTACCGAGATCCTAATTAGCAAAGCAGCTACTCGACCTAGCATACTAGTATCCATCTCAAAAAGGAATTCTGAGTTCATGCAATTGGGTAAAAATTTGTTTGCTCACTGTTGCACAATTTTAGCCTTTCTCATGATTTAATTAAAACATGGGCCAAAATCAAGTTTTAATTGTTCAACCCACTTTTATGATGGGTTGGGGTGTTATCATTTTTGTAGTGGTGTTCTATCTGTTAGGAGTCTACTGAATTTTTCTTGTCATTTTTGTATTGGTCCTTATATTTTTAATTATGGCTTTTCATGATTTCTTAGTGCCTAATAAAATATTTAATTATGGATTTGCTCTGGACTAGGGTCCTCTGTATTTTTCCTATGTTCTTCATCACTTATGTATACTGGGACAAATATGTTCATCCTCTGTTTATTATTTTCCACTGCCTTTCTTATTTTTCTAAGTTTTGGACAGATATAGTTTTTAATAGACAATCTTGAGTTATTCTTGCATACTGAGGTGCTTAGTATTTTTAAACAGTATGTATGTTGCGTATGTATCTCCATAAATTTTCTTAAGCCTAGTATAGAAGTATTTCTATTTTTCTCTAGATTAATAGGTTTTGGGTAATTTCCTAATTTAAATCAAAACTCTAAAAGTATTGAAGAAACCATGGGGTTTACTATTTTTGTCTGATTGCCTATAATATTTGGAATCCAGCAAAATTGGTTTGACTAATTTTGGTTGAATAATACTCAAGTTATGAATTTCCTAAGTTCTCTGCTCATTAAAAAGAATAAACAGAAATGGTTAGAGGAAATAGGTTTTGCATCGGGGTCCCTGGGCTTATTTTTATCTGAGTTGTTTAAATCGTGCCCCTAAAACACTATTCACCTGAGTCTAATTACGCAGAAAACCGCCTGGGGTGACTCTAAATCAAACCCGCGGTCCTTCCCCTATTGAAACAGTACCCGTGGCGGACGAAAGGGCGGAGGGGCTTACCGGCGGCGAGATAGCTCCAGTGAGGTGTCCAGGGAGGTTGGGGAGGTGACGGCGGTCACGTCGATGTGCGGATCATCGTCGGAGGTGATCGGAGCTGGCGGTCCACGTGCGCAGGCAGGGAAGTTCGTCGGCGGCTAGGACTCCGACCTAACCAGGGCGGTAGGGTCCAATCAAACTGGTCAGCGAGCTTCACTAGGTGTCAGAGAAGGCATGGGCGCGAGTAATTGAACTACGGCTTACTAGTTAGTCGTGGCCACGCGCGCTGGCGGGGAAAACAACTCCGACGAGGGTGGAACGGCTTCTCCAGTGAAGTAGCGTCCAATTTCTTGCTTCGGGGAGCTCTACGGAGCTCTGGGGAAGCTAGCCGAGGCACGGGATTGAGTGGAGATGGCCGGGAGTGGTCTGGCCACGGTGGTCGAGTGCTCGTGCTGCTCGGCGGGCGGCGTAGAGCTCGCCGGAGCTAAGTGCTGGGACTGGGGAGTCAGGTGAGGCGTGGAGGGAGTACAGCCGAGGCTTCCCTATTCTTATAGGCGCAGGCGCGGTGCACGGGCGGGTGTGGACCAGCGAGGGCGCGCGGGTGCGCACGGCTCGGCGCGGGTGCGCGGGCTGGCGTGCACCGGGCATGTCAGTCGCGGTCGAGCATGTGGCACCGTTGCTTCTGCTCATGTTCTAGAGCCGATAGGGCACAGATCTTCGTGAATTTGGGCAAGATCGTCATGTAAGATTTGTTCCCCCGACTGAGCTCTGTCGTTTGTGCGTGGAGCCGAGTGGTTTCGGGTCAAGGGCAGAGAGTTGTCGCCTCGCCAATGTGCCAGTGTCACAAGGCCGAGTTCCGAGGTAAATCCCTGCCAAGATCATGTCAAACGGCCGAGTCTTGCTCCCAAAATTTTCCAAGGTATTTTCAAGGTAGTTTGGCACCATCTTTATATTTGGACCAAATGTATTTGTGTTTTTGAATTAAGAGAACGCAACTGTTCTTTATGAAGAGGTCAGATTTTCTGAAATCTGAATTTCTGAATTTCTCAAGGATGCTTTACTTCAAGGGCTATTTTGGGAATTTTGCACAACTCTTTTGATTAGAATTTCTTACTAGGCTTTGTAGCTTATTTGGTGTATTACATCTTTGATAATTGGTCCACATTAATATTTTGCATTTTTCACAATCTTTTCACTAATTTCCTCCTTCATGTTCCAAAGACTTAATTGGGGTAGTGTTAGGGTTTTGAACCCTTTTCTCTCTTGAGGTGTATGATATGTTTAGAGTGTGGCTTTTGAGATGAAAGAGACTTAACTTAGGTTTTAGTTCCTTAAGTTTGATGTCTCTTTCTTAATTAAAATCACATGTGATAATTGTCACAAGTTGGGGCACTAGGGAAAACCCTAAGTAACACTAGGGTGTTACATGGGGTAAATCCTGTTGACCTTGAGACAATAGTGTTATGGTTCCATACCACTTTTATTAGTTCATCCGGCCACTTTCCTTTTGGCTAATTGAATATTGACTTCATTATTCTTGTTATTATGATTCCATTAACTCGTTCTACCAGTCCATTTGATTCTGGATGTCTCACAAATGCAAAATTTATTTTTATACCGATTTGGTCATAAAAAGCTTTGAACGTTTCAGCATCAAACTGAGTTCCGTTATCAACTGTAATGGCCTTCAGCACACCGAACCGATAAATAATACTCTGCCAAAAAAAATTCTGGACCGTGGCCAAAGTGATTGTAGCTAGAGGTTTAGCTTCAATCCACTTTGAAAAATACTCCACTGCTACCATAACGTATTTTAAATTTCCTTGTGCTGGTGGAAGTGGGCCTAATAAATCTAGGCCCCACATTTGCAATGGCCAAGTGGGCTGGATTAGCTGAGTTAAAGACGAAGGTTGTTTTTGGTCTCTAGCACACTTCTGGCAGTTTTCACATTTTTGAACTAAATCTGCTACATCTGAAGCTGCCTTCGGCCAATAAAATACTTGTTTGAAAACTTTTCTAAGTAAAGGCCTGGACCCAATATGAGTTCCGCATAGCCCTGCATGTATTTCCTTCATTAGCTCCTGACCTTCGGCTCTAGATAAACACTTCAGCAATGGAGAGCAAACTTCTTGTTTATACAATTCTCCTTCTATGATCATGTAAGGCCTTGTCCTAGCTTCCATTCTTTTTATATAAGCTTCATCATGCGAAGGATAATTGCCTTGTAAGAAAGATACAATCTCAGTCCTCCAATCTTCACTGTGCATTGGTGAGATTGTAAGCACGGCTCGCTCCATGAGCTCGACTGAAGGTGCTTTTATTGTTTCAAAAAATACTTTCGAAGGTAATGGGAGCCCCTGTGCTGCTAACTTAGCTAATAGATCTGCATGTTCATTTTCTCCTCTTGGGATATTCTTTACTGAGAAGCGTTCGAAAGAGGCTTCCATTCTTTGGACTGTATCGAGATATTTCTCAAGCTTCGGATCTCTTGCTTTGCTGCTTTTGTCGATGTGGCCTGTGATAACTTGTGAATCAGATTTGAGGATTGCCCTTCTTATTCCCATTGCTTTGAGTTTTCGAAGCCCCAAGAGAAGGGCTTCGTACTCTGCAATGTTATTTGTGCAGTTAAACTCCAGCCCGGCTGTGTAACAGGTTCTGATCTTAGATGGTGAGATTAGAATAGCAGCTACACCTGCGCCAAAGGTTCCCCATGACCCATCACAGAACACTGTCCAAGCTTCGTTATCTTTTGTTCTTTTCTCGTCCTGAGCCCCTGGCGTCCAATCAGCAATAAAGTCCGCTAACGCTTGAGATTGAATTAAAGACCTGTGAACATAATCTATAGTGAATTCATTCAACTCTGTAGCCCACTTTCCAACTCTTCATGTGGCTTCTCTGTTCCTTATTATGTCCTTGAGAGGCTGAGAAGAAGGTACTATAATATGGTATGACTGGAAATAATGCCGAAGCTTTCTGGAGGCCATCAATACCGCATATAGTACCTTCTCCAACTCTGTGTAATTTCTCTTTGACAGACTAAGTACTTCAGAGACGAAGTACACTAGCACTTGCTTCTTTGCTTGGCCATCTTGCTTTTCTTGCACCAATGTTGCACTAACTGCAGCGTGAGAAGCTGATACATACAACAGCAATGGGGCTCCTGACGAAGCTGGGGTTAATGTTGTTAGTTCTATTAGATATTGCTTCAGCTCTTCGAAAGCCTTTTGTTGGGTTGGTCCCCATTAGAAGACTTCGACTGATTTCAGCACTTCAAAGAATGACAAGTTCCTTTCTGCTGATCTTTAAATAAATCTATTCAATGAGGCCAACCTTCCTGTCAATCTTTGGGCACCTTTTCTTGACTTCGGTGGCACCATCCGAAGTATAGCTTCTATCTTGTTTGGGTTGGCTTCAATTTATTTTGTTGACACAAGAAACCCAAGAAATTTCCCCTTCTTTACTCTAAAGACACATTTCTCTAGGTTGAGCTTGAGGTCAGCCTTTCTAAAATCGGTAAATGTTTCTTGTAAATCAGCGATGTGATTTTCTTGCTTGATACTTTTCACTAGGATATCATCGACATATGTTAGAACATTCCTACCAATTTAAGAGCAAAGGACTTTAGCAGTCATGCTGCTGAAGCTTCCTCCGGCATTCTTGAGCCCCCTCGGTCATCCGAAGGTAGCAGTAGGTCTCGCTGGGGGTTATGAAGCTTGTCTTAGGTTCGTATTTCTTCTTCATCCAGATTTGATGATAGCATGAATAGCAGTCCAATAGACTCATGAGCTCCGAAGTAGCTGCTGATCCACAAGGGAGTCTATTCTTGGCAAAGGGAACTCATCCTTCGGACATGCCTTATTTCCTTGCGAAGCCAATGTCACGGTCGTGGAAGTGAGATCACTGGAGGTGGGTGCCAATGTTGGTCACTTGTTCTCAAATGATGTGAATCAAGAACAAGGCAACACAATTGTTAAAGATAAAAGACCTTCATCCTCCGAAGCATTGCCTCCTCTCGGATTTAATGATCATCGAACGAAGGTCATGAAAGGACATGCCTTCATCATGTTATAAATAAATAAGAATACACAAGGATAAATACAATGAATACAAGTCATTGATCCATTCGTATTAGCATTCCATAAAGTTTATATGAGTATTAACAAAATCTGTATTACATTGATACCTTTGGCTTACTTGAAGGTGATGACGCGGGAGTGATTACAATTTAGTGTGAATAGTATGATGCTACCGTTCATCTATTTATAGGCACGAGACGCAACCCGGGTAAAATTATATTTATGACCTTCAACATTTGCTCATAATCGCGACTTAAATCACTAGGGACTATCTAGTCTTTTCATCCTCAGCCTGGTTTAAGTCGAAGCTAGTGGCAGCTTCGGCGCTTGCCATCGTTGCTTCCAGACGAGATCTTCGTCTTGAGGAGCTTCGGTAGAGAAGAAAGGAAATCCTCAGTATCACTTTGCCAATGGTCTATGTCTTGAAGACATTCGGTAGAGAAGAAGACCCTCAACAATGTTCCTCAAGATGAAAAAGGACGAGGCCAAGAGAAAGGCTAAAGAAGAAGAAACAAAGAGAAAAGTCGAGGAATAAGATAAAGGAAAGAAGACAATCGACTACAACGACGACTTGGTTGAACTCCTGGTGTCTAAGGTAATGAGATAAATGAACATCAACACTGAGGAGTCACCAAGTAAGGGTAAGGTTCACGAGTTCAATAAAAGACATATCTGAGACCCTAGGGAGCAATTCGTGACGGTATCCCATCGTAGGGAGGCATCGAGCCCTCGGACCCCATCAAACGGGTTCGGGACCAGGCGAATCACCCGTAGGTATCTTTTGGGGTGTGTCCTTGGACCACTAGCCGACTCTAATCGAAAGGAGCTCGGACCCCTGCTCGGATTACCCAATAACAGCTCAACGGAAACGCCCTTCTCATCACCCATCGAGGGTAGCATGACGCATTCCCACCTTCCTCCTCACGGAGAGTCGACGAAGGGGCGTATGAATGAAAGTCGAGACATCCCTCGATCTACCTCTTGCCCCATGCAAAGGCTCAGGGACTGTCCTCGCAAACCATGCCAAAGGTTCCAACAGATCGACTAAAGATCAAACATGACCTATTAAGGACAAAAGCCCCCGAAGGAGCAAGCAGCATAGCCTGCGAGCAAGCAGCAGAGCCTCCAAACAAGTACCAAAGTACTTCCTTGGAAGGCTCGGGGGCTATTGTCGGTGGTGATAACTAGGGATACACGAATTATTCCCCTGAAGAGCGCACTCAGGAGAAATAAAGATGTAACCCTCGAGGGGAAATATCCGAGGTACCTCTTAAACCGAGGCTTCTCCCAGAGAGTCTCCCACCTCGGGCAGAACTCTGCCTCACCGGAGGTCGCCACCACTCCGTTTGTCCCGCTTGAGCTAATCCCATGTAGATAAGACAAAAGCACCTGAAAACAGGAGGGGAACATCCGCATTTAATGCGCATACCTACCCCACGCCTCGGCGACAGGAGCACAATGGCTAATAAGACAACAGACATATCCGTGCGCAACAACATGATTACGCCCTCAATACAGTATGCGCACACTGCCTGCCATCCCCGATGGGACATCTAATACGACAAGCAAAGCAGACCGGTCCTCGGGCGCAAATCTCCGCCTCGCCTGATGCCGAGTCAGGCCCTCGGGCGATTTCTCCGCCTCACCCGACGCTGAATTCGACCTCAGGTAAATTCTCTGCATCGCCCGAGCTCGGCCTCGACCACCTACTCCACCGCGAATCCCGCAAGCGGCCACTCCATCGACTGTGGCTCATGTCAAGGGATGGCTCATCCAATGCTCGCGAAGACTTCCGCCTCGCCCGAGTAGGGCTCTGACCTCGATAAACACAATAAGGATTCACGATGTCACCACAAGCAAGGATGAAGACGCAACCCGTAAGCAGGCTTTTTACTCATACCGAAGCCCTGTTACAACAACTACGGTATGGGCATCTCCCCCTGGGGGCTCGGGCATACGGCCAACCCCTCGGCCTTGGCCTTGGCTCTCAGCGGGAAAACAGCAAGCCTAAGTAAACAACGCAGTGCATCGTCATGTCACCCATAGGACGCCAAGACTTCTCCTCTGGAAACACGACGACCCCCGTTCAACAGTGTGCATCTCCTAGGTGTATAAATAGGGCAATCGTAGCTCCTCCAAGGGCCAGGCGAACATTCAGTAGTTTTCCTCCAAGTCATTCGGTGTTGGCACTTGCCTCAATCAGTTCTAGAGACTTGGTGATACGACCACGCCATTAAGCAACACATTACAACCCCAAGTTATACTACATCAACTCAAGTACAACCAACATCGTCACCAACCCGAGTCTTTGATGGACCAATTACACGTAGCCGAGCTAAGAAGCTACACCAAGAGGTGCACGCGCTAGTCTTTGATGGACCAATTACACGTAGCCGAGCTAAGAAGCTACAGCAAGAGGTGCACGCGCTACTTTATGAATTTCAATTAAAAACTAATGCGAACTTTATGCTACCTAAGTCATGTATGTTGATATTACTTAGGTTCACCAAGAGGAAGGACAAAACATATCAAAGGCGAATCAGCAAGAAGAGCTACGTCCGAGTCAGTCCAGCGCTACAGAACCGTCCAGAAGAAACAGTCATAACTTTTGATTCCCAAAAGCTATGAAGGCCCATAAGTACTTTTTGGAAAGCTCTTGAAGTCTAGTTTCCAATGCTTCTACAGCCGACTTAACCACATCTATCAGAAAGGCAACCGACCTACTTTAGTGCTGACTGGTCAGAAGGTCAACAGTCTGCTTGATGACCAAGTTTTCGTATTAAACTGCATCATTCTACGAAATTTCATTAAGCATGCTATATATGGTGAGAAAGCTTATCAAGTCAGCTTTCCAACGCATCCAGCCCCACGTCATTTGAAGATTCCTAGAAGAAGTTATTGTCAAAACACTGAAGGCTGCGCAGAAGTCAAACAGCCACACGGAAATCATTTCTGCATATCTCCCGAAGAGGCTCCTTCACATTAGCTCGTGAAAATACTTTTGTTTTGTGTTTATACCTCGCTAAGGCTGGTTGTTACTAGTATAAATACCCCCCTATATCTATGATGTAAGGCAGCTTATGATAATCTAAAACAGAACCCCTTTGTTCAGCTGTGTGCTAACAAATATTGAGAGTGATCTCTACCCCTTTGCTCTTGTGAATTCCTTCGCGGGATTGCAGAAGCGGCGGCTTCATCCGCTCCCAATTGGTGCTCTTACTCCCTTCGAGGTCTCCTCGATTGATTGTAGGCTGTGTTGGTTGGTTCTTTGAGAGTGTGGTTGGGCGAATCCTCGATTCAGGCTGCCGGTTAAAGACGGTGGTTGGCTTCGAGTTTTATTTGTCAGGTTGCACTAGTTATCGCTGCTTGCAGCAAGTTATCTTGGCTTCTTTGAAGCTAGTTATCTGAAGATTGATCCTACGTCGTGAAGATCGGGCATCGTGACACATCATCTGGTATCAAAGCCTCAGTTGCCACGGTAGGATTCTTTACCCTTAGCTACATATATTTTGTGTTCGTCCTATCCACCAAAAAGCCATAAAATATTTTGTCATAGCCCTTTGTTTCAATCTGTTGTTCCAGTGAGTTTTGTTAAGTTTCAGTCCTTAGAGTCTTTGTTTAGTTGCTGGTTACTCTATCCTTTGTGTTCCCTTTGAGCCTCTTATATATATCTGAAAATATCCACAAAAAGAAAAATCTAAAAACTCTCATCATTTCCTTCGCGTTAACTTTGATCCTATTTAAGTTATAGCTGCTGGTTGAGTTCTTTGTTAAGTATTATAAAGTGTGCAATATCATATCAGATCTCTGTGTTTAGTTCGATAAAAAAAAGAGTATCGAAAAAAAAGAGAAGAAAGAAAAGTACCAAAAAAAAAGTGTTGAACAAGATTGTGAAAGAAAAGTAAAACAATCAGTTTGTTTATGTGCACAAATGCTGAAAATTTTATCAAGTTGTTCAACCAGTTTGCTATTGTCATTTGGTGCAAAATTTTGGTTGGATCTGATTGCAACACTTGCATTCCAATCATACTCCTTGTCTGCATCAAATCTGAAATTTCTTACGCGTGTGTTTGATCTATTTACATCACTCGTATCTTGTGGTCAGCACTAGGCAGGGAACTTCTAGTCGGATGGTTATTTAACTTAACAACAACTAGAATTCAGATTGTATCCCTTGTTTATTAATCCCCACCAAGCTCCACATATAAGCCATCGTAATCGGTACTCTGGTCTTGTATTCGCTTAACCACCACTTTCTTGTTACCACCACACATTTTCTTGCAACCCGCAGGGAACTCATAAGAGCTTTGGTTGGTAAGAGTGGTGAGGTTGTGAGATTCTATATAGCTTCATATTCCACCTATATTTGTTGTCCTGTTTCCACTAACTTCGCAGGAAGATGGATCCCAACGTTGAGATTGAAGAATGTGTCACCCTGATACAATTCAATGAGCTCAAACAAAGCATAGAAGCCAAGCAAGATCTGTTGGCACAAGATCTTCAGACACTTATGGCTGAAATCAGAGGTCGTCGTCGACTCCCCGACGGTGTAAGAAACCATGATGAAGATGGGGAAGAAGATGAAGGAAATTATTCTAGAAGAGCAAGTGAACATGGGAGGAGAAATCAAGGTGCTGCATATGGTAGAGGAAGAGGCCGGAATCGAAGAAATAATGACAATGAAGAATCTAAATTTGGGGATGATCAGTCTCAACATCGCTATGGTCGTCGTCATCGTAGAGGTGTCAACCAAGAAGAGAGATTTGGGAAACTTAAGTTTACCATGCCAAAATTTGATGGTAGATCTGATCCTGAAGATTATTTCACATGGGAATTGAAGGTGGAGAAAATCTTCCGCCTACATAATTATTCAGAGGAGAAGAAACTCGCAATGGCATCTCTTGAGTTTGAGGGATATGCTCTGATTTGGTGGGAGCAACTTCTTCGTGATCGTGAAGAAGATGGAGAGGACCCTATTGTTACTTGGCAATAGATGAAGCGAGAAATGAGAATTCGTTTTGTGCCGAAGCATTATCGGCGTGATCTTTTTGATAAATTGCAGAATTTGAGGCAAGGAAGTTTCTCTGTTGAGGAGTATTATAAGGAGATGGAGAAGGCCATGATTAGAGCCAATGTGTATGAAGACGAAGAGCAAACCATTGCACGTTTCATGGCTGGGTTACACCGCAACATTCAGCATATTGTTGAGTTTCAGCCGTACCAAAGTCTTATTGATTTGGTACATCAAGCCACCAAAGCTGAACGCCAGCTACAGCAAGATGCTAAGAACAACAAACCTTTGTCATATGGTGTACGAACCATGACTGGAGGAAGCTCAAGGTTTACTGTTGCACCCTTAGCGTCAAAAGTTTCAACTGGAGACTTGCGATCCCACAATCAAAGCAATTATAGTGGAAAGAACGCTGCTGCTCCAATCATGGATTCTAAATCAGCAGCATCCACTTCTACATCAGTGGGCTCTACAGCCAAGAGTAGTGGTATTCAGTGCTTCAAGTGTGGAGGTCGTGGTCATGTCATAAAGGAATGTCCAAATAATCATGTGATCCTTGTGACTGATGATGGAGAATATACATCAGCTAGTGAAGAGGAAGCTAAAGCAGGAAATGAAGATGACATTGATAAATCTGAAGAACATACGGGATGTGAATTTGAGCATGGTACTACTCTTGTGGTTACACAAATTTTGAGTGTTCAAATGAAAGAAGCTGAAATTGGACAGCGACATAATCTTTTTCAAACGCGAGCCAAAGTGCAAGACAAAGTAGTAAAAGTGATCATTGATGGAGGGAGTTGCCATAATCTTGCAAGTCGTGAGATGGTTGAAAAGCTTGGTTTGAAGTTGCAGCGACACCCTCATCCATATCATGTCCAATGGTTGAATGAATCAGGAGATATCAAGATTGGTTATAAGGTGAAAGTTTCTTTCAAGATTGGAGAGTATGTTGACACAGTGGAGTGCGATGTTGCACCCATGTCTGTGTGTCACATGCTGCTAGGAAGACCTTGGCAATATGATCGATATTCTCAGCATTGTGGAAGAACAAATCAATACACGCTAGATCTGAAAGGGAGAAAGTTTGTACTCAAGCCTATGACCCCTCAACAAATCATGGCTGAACATTTACAAAAGAAAACTGAAATTAGTGCAGCAAGTAGAGGAGGAGAAGAGCAAAAGAAATTGAGTGCCATCCACAATTCGGTGAGCGAGTGCTACAAGCCAAATTCAAGAGATAAAAGGAAGGAAGAGGGAGAACATCTAGTTATGCTAGCCACAAAATCTGAGCTGAGAGAAGTGAGGAACAACCCATATCAAGTACTCTTTGTACTTGTGAACAAAGATGTTTTGATTTCTCCTAACGACATAACATCTCTTCCTAGTGTTGTGGCTGATCTTTTGCAGGACTTTGAAGACGTGTTTCCACAAGAAACACCGGCTGGACTACCTCCAATTCGAGGGATTGAGCATCAAATCGATCTTATTCCAGGGGCTGCGCTTCCTAACCGTCCACCATATCGAACCAATCCTGAAGAAACTAAGGAAATACAAAGGCAAGTGCAAGAACTTCTTGATAAAGGTTTTGTTCGTGAAAGCTTAAGCCCTTGTGCTGTTCCTGTGATTTTAGTACCTAAGAAAGATGGATCTTGGAGGATGTGTGTTGATTGTAGAGCTATAAATAATATTACCGTTCGCTATCGCCATCCTATTGCACGACTAGATGATATGCTTGATGAATTAAGTGGTTCCACAATTTTTACTAAAATTGATTTGAGAAGTGGATACCATCAAATAAGAATGAAAACTGGAGATGAATGGAAGACTGCATTTAAAACAAAATTTGGGTTGTATGAATGGTTAGTGATGCCCTTTGAGTTAACTAATGCTCCTAGTACCTTTATGAGATTAATGAACCATGTCTTAAGAACTTTCATTGGAAAATTTGTTGTTGTCTACTTCGATGATATTCTAATTTACAGCAAGACTTTTGATGAACATGTGAAACACATTCGACAAGTTTTAGATGAGCTAAGAAAGGAGAAATTATTTGCTAATCTTGAGAAGTGCAGTTTTTGCACAGACCATGTTGTGTTTCTTGGCTTTGTTGTTTCAGCAAAAGGAATAGAGGTGGATGAATCCAAGGTGAAAGCCATCAAAGATTGGCCAGCTCCAACGAATGTAAGTCAAGTAAGAAGTTTTCATGGTCTTGCTGGGTTTTATAGAAGATTTGTGCGAGATTTCAGTACTATCGCTTCTCCTTTAAATGAATTGACAAAGAAAGGTGTTGAATTTAAATGGGGAAACTCACAAGAAGATGCTTTTCAAGAATTGAAGAAACGTTTGACTGAAGCACCTGTACTTATTCTTTCTGATTTCACTAAAACTTTTGAAGTAGAATGTGATGCTAGTGGGATTGGGATAGGAGGAGTTTTAATGCAACAAGGAAAACCTATAGCATATTTTAGTGAAAAATTGGGAGGTGCTCAATTAAATTATTCTGTGTATGACAAAGAATTGTATGCTTTGGTCCGAGTGCTTGAAACATGGCAGCACTACTTATGGCCAAAAGAGTTTGTTATTCATTCCGATCATGAAGCTTTTAAGTATTTGAAAGGGCAAGCCAAACTGAACCATCGCCATACCAAATGGGTTGAGTTTATCAAAACATTTCCATACATTGTGAAATATAAGAAAGGTAAGGACAATGTGGTCGTTGATGCCTTGTCTCGAAGGAATGTGTTGTTGAATCAACTAGAGGTAAAAGTTTTGGGTCTTGAAAATTTGAAAGAAATGTATAATGATGATCTTGAATTTTCAGAACCATACATTCGTTGTAAAGATGGGAAAGGTTGGGAGAAATATCATATACATGATGGATTTTTGTTTGGAGCTAACAAACTTTGTGTACCAAATTCTTCGGTTAGATTGCTTTTATTGCAGGAGCCACGAGGGAATGGTCCATTTCGTGTTCTTGCCAAGATCAATGATAATGCATACAAGATATATCTTCCACCGAGCTATGGCGTGAGCAACACGTTCAATGTTGCTGACCTCTTACCATTTACAAGTGAAGACACTTCAGAGTCGAGGACGACTCCTTTTCAAGGGGAGGAGGATGATACGACCACGCCATTAAGCAACACATTACAACCCCCAAGTTATACTACATCAACTCAAGTACAACCAACATCGTCACCAACCCGAGTCTTTGATGGACCAATTACACGTAGCCGAGCTAAGAAGCTACACCAAGGGGTGCACGCACTAGTCTTTGATGGACCAATTACACGTAGCCGAGCTAAGAAGCTACAGCAAGAGGTGCACGCGCTACTTTATGAATTTCAATTAAAAACTAATGCGAACTTTATGCTACCTAAGTCGTGTATGTTGATATTACTTAGGTTCACCAAGAGGAAGGACAAAACATATCAAAGGCGAATCAGCAAGAAGAGCTACGTCCGAGTCAGTCCAGCGCTACAGAACCGTCCAGAAGAAACAATCATAACTTTTGATTCCCAAAAGCTATGAAGGCCCATAAGTACTTTTTGGAAAGCTCTTGAAGTCTAGTTTCCAATGCTTCTACAGCCGACCTACTTTAGTGCTGACTGGTCAGAAGGTCAACAGTCTGCTTGATGACCAAGTTTTCGTATTAAACTGCATCATTCTACGAAATTTCATTAAGCATGCTATATATGGTGAGAAAGCTTATCAAGTCAGCTTTCCAACGCATCCAGCCCCACGTCATTTGAAGATTCCTAGAAGAAGTTATTGTCAAAACACTGAAGGCTGCGCAGAAGTCAAACAGCCACACGGAAATCATTTCTGCATATCTCCCGAAGAGGCTCCTTCACATTAGCTCGTGAAAATACTTTTGTTTTGTGTTTATACCTCGCTAAGGCTGGTTGTTACTAGTATAAATACCCCCCTATATCTATGATGTAAGGCAGCTTATGATAATCTAAAACAGAACCCCTTTGTTCAGCTGTGTGCTAACAAATATTGAGAGTGATCTCTACCCCTTTGCTCTTGTGAATTCCTTCGCGGGATTGCAGAAGCGGCGGCTTCATCCGCTCCCAATTGGTGCTCCTACTCCCTTCGAGGTCTCCTCGATTGATTGTAGGCTGTGTTGGTTGGTTCTTTGAGAGTGTGGTTGGGCGAATCCTCGATTCAGGCTGCCGGTTAAAGACGGTGGTTGGCTTCGAGTTTTATTTGTCAGGTTGCACTAGTTATCGCTGCTTGCAGCAAGTTATCTTGGCTTCTTTGAAGCTAGTTATCTGAAGATTGATCCTACGTCGTGAAGATCGGGCATCGTGACGCATCATCTGGTATCAAAGCCTCAGTTGCCACGGTAGGATTCTTTACCCTTAGCTACATATATTTTGTGTTCGTCCTATCCACCAAAAAGCCATAAAATATTTTGTCATAGCCCTTTGTTTCAATCTGTTGTTCCAGTGAGTTTTGTTAAGTTTCAGTCCTTAGAGTCTTTGTTTAGTTGCTGGTTACTCTATCCTTTGTGTTCCCTTTGAGCCTCTTATATATATCTGAAAATATCCACAAAAAGAAAAATCTAAAAACTCTCATCATTTCCTTCGCGTTAACTTTGATCCTATTTAAGTTATAGCTGCTGGTTGAGTTCTTTGTTAAGTATTATAAAGTGTGCAATATCATATCAGATCTCTGTGTTTAGTTCGATAAAAAAAAGAGTATCGAAAAAAAAGAGAAGAAAGAAAAGTACCAAAAAAAAGTGTTGAACAAGATTGTGAAAGAAAAGTAAAACAATCAGTTTGTTTATGTGCACAAATGCTGAAAATTTTATCAAGTTGTTCAACCAGTTTGCTATTGTCATTTGGTGCAAAATTTTGGTTGGATCTGATTGCAACACTTGCATTCCAATCATACTCCTTGTCTGCATCAAATCTGAAATTTCTTACGCGTGTGTTTGATCTATTTACATCACTCGTATCTTGTGGTCAGCACTAGGCAGGGAACTTCTAGTCGGATGGTTATTTAACTTAACAACAACTAGAATTCAGATTGTATCCCTTGTTTATTAATCCCCACCAAGCTCCACATATAAGCCATCGTAATCGGTACTCTGGTCTTGTATTCGCTTAACCACCACTTTCTTGTTACCACCACACATTTTCTTGCAACCCGCAGGGAACTCATAAGAGCTTTGGTTGGTAAGAGTGGTGAGGTTGTGAGATTCTATATAGCTTCATATTCCACCTATATTTGTTGTCCTGTTTCCACTAACTTCGCAGGAAGATGGATCCCAACGTTGAGATTGAAGAATGTGTCACCCTGATACAATTCAATGAGCTCAAACAAAGCATAGAAGCCAAGCAAGATCTGTTGGCACAAGATCTTCAGACACTTATGGCTGAAATCAGAGGTCGTCGTCGACTCCCCGACGGTGTAAGAAACCATGATGAAGATGGGGAAGAAGATGAAGGAAATTATTCTAGAAGAGCAAGTGAACATGGGAGGAGAAATCAAGGTGCTGCATATGGTAGAGGAAGAGGCCGGAATCGAAGAAATAATGACAATGAAGAATCTAAATTTGGGGATGATCAGTCTCAACATCGCTATGGTCGTCGTCATCGTAGAGGTGTCAACCAAGAAGAGAGATTTGGGAAACTTAAGTTTACCATGCCAAAATTTGATGGTAGATCTGATCCTGAAGATTATTTCACATGGGAATTGAAGGTGGAGAAAATCTTCCGCCTACATAATTATTCAGAGGAGAAGAAACTCGCAATGGCATCTCTTGAGTTTGAGGGATATGCTCTGATTTGGTGGGAGCAACTTCTTCGTGATCGTGAAGAAGATGGAGAGGACCCTATTGTTACTTGGCAAGAGATGAAGCGAGAAATGAGAATTCGTTTTGTGCCGAAGCATTATCGGCGTGATCTTTTTGATAAATTGCAGAATTTGAGGCAAGGAAGTTTCTCTGTTGAGGAGTATTATAAGGAGATGGAGAAGGCCATGATTAGAGCCAATGTGTATGAAGACGAAGAGCAAACCATTGCACGTTTCATGGCTGGGTTACACCGCAACATTCAGCGTATTGTTGAGTTTCAGCCGTACCAAAGTCTTATTGATTTGGTACATCAAGCCACCAAAGCTGAACGCCAGCTACAGCAAGATGCTAAGAACAACAAACCTTTGTCATATGGTGTACGAACCATGACTGGAGGAAGCTCAAGGTTTACTGTTGCACCCTTAGCGTCAAAAGTTTCAACTGGAGACTTGCGATCCCACAATCAAAGCAATTATAGTGGAAAGAACGCTGCTGCTCCAATCATGGATTCTAAATCAGCAGCATCCACTTCTACATCAGTGGGCTCTACAGCCAAGAGTAGTGGTATTCAGTGCTTCAAGTGTGGAGGTCGTGGTCATGTCATAAAGGAATGTCCAAATAATCATGTGATCCTTGTGACTGATGATGGAGAATATACATCAGCTAGTGAAGAGGAAGCTAAAGCAGGAAATGAAGATGACATTGATAAATCTGAAGAACATACGGGATGTGAATTTGAGCATGGTACTACTCTTGTGGTTACACAAATTTTGAGTGTTCAAATGAAAGAAGCTGAAATTGGACAGCGACATAATCTTTTTCAAACGCGAGCCAAAGTGCAAGACAAAGTAGTAAAAGTGATCATTGATGGAGGGAGTTGCCATAATCTTGCAAGTCGTGAGATGGTTGAAAAGCTTGGTTTGAAGTTGCAGCGACACCCTCATCCATATCATGTCCAATGGTTGAATGAATCAGGAGATATCAAGATTGGTTATAAGGTGAAAGTTTCTTTCAAGATTGGAGAGTATGTTGACACAGTGGAGTGCGATGTTGCACCCATGTCTGTGTGTCACATGCTGCTAGGAAGACCTTGGCAATATGATCGATATTCTCAGCATTGTGGAAGAACAAATCAATACACGCTAGATCTGAAAGGGAGAAAGTTTGTACTCAAGCCTATGACCCCTCAACAAATCATGGCTGAACATTTACAAAAGAAAACTGAAATTAGTGCAGCAAGTAGAGGAGGAGAAGAGCAAAAGAAATTGAGTGCCATCCACAATTCGGTGAGCGAGTGCTACAAGCCAAATTCAAGAGATAAAAGGAAGGAAGAGGGAGAACATCTAGTTATGCTAGCCACAAAATCTGAGCTGAGAGAAGTGAGGAACAACCCATATCAAGTACTCTTTGTACTTATGAACAAAGATGTTTTGATTTCTCCTAACGACATAACATCTCTTCCTAGTGTTGTGGCTGATCTTTTGCAGGACTTTGAAGACGTGTTTCCACAAGAAACACCGGCTGGACTACCTCCAATTCGAGGGATTGAGCATCAAATCGATCTTATTCCAGGGGCTGCGCTTCCTAACCGTCCACCATATCGAACCAATCCTGAAGAAACTAAGGAAATACAAAGGCAAGTGCAAGAACTTCTTGATAAAGGTTTTGTTCGTGAAAGCTTAAGCCCTTGTGCTGTTCCTGTGATTTTAGTACCTAAGAAAGATGGATCTTGGAGGATGTGTGTTGATTGTAGAGCTATAAATAATATTACCGTTCGCTATCGCCATCCTATTGCACGACTAGATGATATGCTTGATGAATTAAGTGGTTCCACAATTTTTACTAAAATTGATTTGAGAAGTGGATACCATCAAATAAGAATGAAAACTGGAGATGAATGGAAGACTGCATTTAAAACAAAATTTGGGTTGTATGAATGGTTAGTGATGCCCTTTGAGTTAACTAATGCTCCTAGTACCTTTATGAGATTAATGAACCATGTCTTAAGAACTTTCATTGGAAAATTTGTTGTTGTCTACTTCGATGATATTCTAATTTACAGCAAGACTTTTGATGAACATGTGAAACACATTCGACAAGTTTTAGATGAGCTAAGAAAGGAGAAATTATTTGCTAATCTTGAGAAGTGCAGTTTTTGCACAGACCATGTTGTGTTTCTTGGCTTTGTTGTTTCAGCAAAAGGAATAGAGGTGGATGAATCCAAGGTGAAAGCCATCAAAGATTGGCCAGCTCCAACGAATGTAAGTCAAGTAAGAAGTTTTCATGGTCTTGCTGGGTTTTATAGAAGATTTGTGCGAGATTTCAGTACTATCGCTTCTCCTTTAAATGAATTGACAAAGAAAGGTGTTGAATTTAAATGGGGAAACTCACAAGAAGATGCTTTTCAAGAATTGAAGAAACGTTTGACTGAAGCACCTGTACTTATTCTTTCTGATTTCACTAAAACTTTTGAAGTAGAATGTGATGCTAGTGGGATTGGGATAGGAGGAGTTTTAATGCAACAAGGAAAACCTATAGCATATTTTAGTGAAAAATTGGGAGGTGCTCAATTAAATTATTCTGTGTATGACAAAGAATTGTATGCTTTGGTCCGAGTGCTTGAAACATGGCAGCACTACTTATGGCCAAAAGAGTTTGTTATTCATTCCGATCATGAAGCTTTTAAGTATTTGAAAGGGCAAGCCAAACTGAACCATCGCCATACCAAATGGGTTGAGTTTATCAAAACATTTCCATACATTGTGAAATATAAGAAAGGTAAGGACAATGTGGTCGTTGATGCCTTGTCTCGAAGGAATGTGTTGTTGAATCAACTAGAGGTAAAAGTTTTGGGTCTTGAAAATTTGAAAGAAATGTATAATGATGATCTTGAATTTTCAGAACCATACATTCGTTGTAAAGATGGGAAAGGTTGGGAGAAATATCATATACATGATGGATTTTTGTTTGGAGCTAACAAACTTTGTGTACCAAATTCTTCGGTTAGATTGCTTTTATTGCAGGAGCCACGAGGGAATGGTCCATTTCGTGTTCTTGCCAAGATCAATGATAATGCATACAAGATATATCTTCCACCGAGCTATGGCGTGAGCAACACGTTCAATGTTGCTGACCTCTTACCATTTACAAGTGAAGACACTTCAGAGTCGAGGACGACTCCTTTTCAAGGGGAGGAGGATGATACGACCACGCCATTAAGCAACACATTACAACCCCCAAGTTATACTACATCAACTCAAGTACAACCAACATCGTCACCAACCCGAGTCTTTGATGGACCAATTACACGTAGCCGAGCTAAGAAGCTACACCAAGAGGTGCACGCACTAGTCTTTGATGGACCAATTACACGTAGCCGAGCTAAGAAGCTACAGCAAGAGGTGCACGCGCTACTTTATGAATTTCAATTAAAAACTAATGCGAACTTTATGCTACCTAAGTCGTGTATGTTGATATTACTTAGGTTCACCAAGAGGAAGGACAAAACATATCAAAGGCGAATC
Organism: Zea luxurians; assembly: GCA_029449295.1. Lineage (NCBI taxonomy): Eukaryota > Viridiplantae > Streptophyta > Magnoliopsida > Poales > Poaceae > Zea > Zea luxurians. Next base: position 102,406,799 of record JAOPSE010000001.1, on the reverse strand, counting down.
AGCAAGAAGAGCTACGTCCGAGTCAGTCCAGCGCTACAGAACCGTCCAGAAGAAACAATCATAACTTTTGATTCCCAAAAGCTATGAAGGCCCATAAGTACTTTTTGGAAAGCTCTTGAAGTCTAGTTTCCAATGCTTCTACAGCCGACTTAACCACATCTATCAGAAAGGCAGCCGACCTACTTTAGTGCTGACTGGTCAGAAGGTCAACAGTCTGCTTGATGACCAAGTTTTCGTATTAAACTGCATCATTCTACGAAGTTTCATTAAGCATGCTATATATGGTGAGAAAGCTTATCAAGTCAGCTTTCCAACGCATCCAGCCCCACGTCATTTGAAGATTCCTAGAAGAAGTTATTGTCAAAACACTGAAGGCTGCGCAGAAGTCAAACAGCCACACGGAAATCATTTCTGCATATCTCCCGAAGAGGCTCCTTCACATTAGCTCGTGAAAATACTTTTGTTTTGTGTTTATACCTCGCTAAGGCTGGTTGTTACTAGTATAAATACCCCCCTATATCTATGATGTAAGGCAGCTTATGATAATCTAAAACAGAACCCCTTTGTTCAGCTGTGTGCTAACAAATATTGAGAGTGATCTCTACCCCTTTGCTCTTGTGAATTCCTTCGCGGGATTGCAGAAGCGGTGGCTTCATCCGCTCCCAATTGGTGCTCCTACTCCCTTCGAGGTCTCCTCGATTGATTGTAGGCTGTGTTGGTTGGTTCTTTGAGAGTGTGGTTGGGCGAATCCTCGATTCAGGCTGCCGGTTAAAGACGGTGGTTGGCTTCGAGTTTTATTTGTCAGGTTGCACTAGTTATCGCTGCTTGCAGCAAGTTATCTTGGCTTCTTTGAAGCTAGTTATCTGAAGATTGATCCTACGTCGTGAAGATCGGGCATCGTGACGCATCACTTGGGGACTTCCCCTCTTCCGCCATGTTTGTAATCCATACTACAGGCACCTTGGTGCGAGTAATATAAGCCTCATCCCCCTCTGCTGGAAGTAGGGCTTTGCATTGCCCGAACTAGGATAAACTGCTTGTGTCAACTCGCACACCATCTAGACTCTGGCCACGCGACATTATTTACTAGTTGGTTAGGACCCTTAGTCCAAACACCGACAAAACGGATTATTGACCCTTCTGATGTTGTTTTCCTCTATTGCCACTGGTTGGATTTCTGGGCAATTTTGTAGAAAAGGAAGGAAAGAAGGATGCTGGAGGAAGGAAGCCAGCTAATCAATGGGATGGCAAAGGAGGTTTTTGATGGCTCGAAAGGATGAGCGCTAATATCTAGAAGAATTCTTGGATGAAGACCTGGTGGCTAATGATGCAAGAAGAAATATTGGATTTAGTAGTTCTGTTGCTGGTCATAATTGGCTTGGTATCATTAGGTGTTTGAAAAAGGTGATGCTTCAACTAGCAGAAAATTGAGCCGTAATAGACTGCCTAGTGCTCCATGGGATGTTTCCCCGGAACTCCATATGTAGGTTGCTGGGTGTCTTTTTAGTTTTTGGTATGTTTGCCTAGGTTTATATGGAAACCTTAATCCTGTTGTGTTCTGTAAGATCTTTGAATTCTCCATTTCATAATGAATAGGGAGGCTTCTGGCCTTATGGTAAAAAAAGAGATATCTTGGAGTATTTTTAGAAAATATAGTGAAATATAATAAAAAATACAAATAGAGAGAAAAATATAATTACTTGTAGATGGCCTAAACTGTTAAGTCTATATTTATCAATACTTAGAGCAACTTTAAAAGGATGTTAAAAATTTTACCCCAAAACTGATTATTAAGAGTAGTCTAAAAAGTTTTAAGAGTGAATCATGATGGGTACTCCAACAGTTCCTCTAAATATGACATGTGGCGTGATCTATACAGTCGTCAGGAGGCTGTAGATGATCTGATACGTTGAAGAATGAATTGGGGAGGATGAAACACACTAAAATATGAGGGATACGAGGCGATTTTTTTGAAAAAAAGAATAAGAGAGCTGTTGAAGTAAAAAACCACTATTCTTGACTAATATCTATTTTGGGATTAATTTACACATTTTTTAGTTGCTCTTACTATTTTAAACTTTATTTAACAAATAATACAATCTATAGTATAAATAATATTCTGCAAGACCACTGAGAACACCACTTACACGAACTGCTGGACCGGAGATGGCCTAAACATAGGGTTTAGACCGTTGCCGTCCCTACTCCCGCCTAGCCGACCCCACTCGATCGTCCCAGACCCCAGTCCCAGTCCGCCGCCTGGTTCCTTCTTGCTCTTCCCTCCACTCTCTACAGACGCAGATTGACAAGGAAGAGAGAGAGAGGCCGAGGGGAGGAGGCGTCGTCGTCTTCTTCTGAATGCCTGAACGTGAGTTGGAATCCGCTCGTATCTTCCTTGTGGCTCGCAATGACCGAATCTAGTGCGGGGAAACCTTTTGCTTGTGGGGTTTTGTGGGGTGCGGGGTTTGTGTTTTTCTGTTTGATTCTATGCAATGTGGGTTTGTCGTGTTGGCGGAATGTTCGTAGATTCGGGGTATTTGACTGGTAGCTGGGGCCTGGGTGGTCTTCGAGGCGCGCAGAGCCCTGTTCGTGGTGAATTCCATTTACTGGCTGATGCAGTAATAATTTATCGGGGGCGCGTTTCCATGCGTGCGCCGCATCGATTTGTTTGTGTGTTTTCGTATGTGTCTCATTCGATTCGCGGCGTGGCATTAGCCCTTCGAGTTCTGATTGCGAGTTTGAGTTTGCTCTTGCGACCAGTGGTTTCGTATCTCCTTTCGTTCCAATCGACGAACTAAATTACTTCGTTTCTGCATTCCGGTGGTTGTAATCAACTAATCATGGAGATCTTTTTAGATTTCTTCAGTTCGTTTGCCGCATGCTTATTAGCATGGACGCGGCAATAGCTTCGTGTTCTACCTGTGCGGGTGTGTTTTCAATTTCTGGAAATCACTTGGTTGGTTCAATTAGATTTTTTTTGCTTGCAAAGGATTTTGGGTTCCAGTTCTTTGGCGGATGAAACACTGCTGTCATTTTTTCGCCTGACTGTGCGTGGTTGGAATTAGAGGTCGTTTAGTACGCGTGCTCGTTTTTGCTCTATAATTTCTCTACCCTGTCACTCTGGGATTCTGTTTCTGCGTTGATCATGACCTCCAATTGCAATGATTGAATGGTTCGCTTCGTCTGTGTTTGGAAATCAGTGTAACATTCGGCTCCTGCTTCCATTGTTTCTGTTTCCGAAATTATAGTTCTGACTTCTGAGATATATGACATGAGGAAGTCACTCTCGCATATATCTGGCCACTGAGGATAGTGTTAAGTGTTATGTCAAGTACTTGTTTCTATTTGAGCTAGGTTTACATTCTGATTAGTGGTGTTTTTAAAATTTTCCTCTGCACCTTGTTAGCTTTTTTTTGAGGAATTCACTCCATTCCAAATTTTAAGACGTTCTTCCTTTCCAGGTAAATTGCTATTGCTAAGAATCTAGATATATACTAACTATGTTTCTAGAAAAGCTAAAGTGTCTCATAATTTGGAACTGAGGAACTGAGGGAGTAATTTTATTGCCTTGGCTTTTCTGGATGCACATTTTGTTGTAGGCGGAAACTGTATTATCCTTATAGTTGTGCTTTTGATACTCTAGTTTTAAAAGCCTCTTTGCTGTCTTTTTCTGAATTTGAAAACATAGACCAAAGTGCTGCAGTACATTCTAGATTGCCACTTGGGTTTTGGGTCTCCATTGCTAATGATTCTGCAGAAAGCAATAGGCATTCCCGTTACTAGTTGTTTGCCCCTTTTAAAATATACGAGCAGCCTTCTTGCTTGTTGACTTGACCCTTTGACTTTCAAACGAAATTCCATTGTGTTACAATTTATTCTTCTTGCAAGAATACTCTGATACTATTATATCTATGCTCTTTTCACTTTTATTGTCATGTCAAAAAGCAAAAACATACTTTAAATGCTTGATGGAGGTTATTAATGGTAGTGTCTGTCATCATTTACATTTCCACCCTTTTCCCCTTTGTATTGGTTATATATGTCAGTGTTCAAAAAACGTCATTAAATGCTTGCTTAGGCACGTCTAAGCGCAAAACAGAGCCCTATCGTGTTGCCTAGGGTATATGTGTCTGATTAAATGTGGGACGAGCTGACAAACCCATCGTGGTGAAGAAATCAAGGGGTAGGGTTAGGACCTCATGTGGTGTCCATGTCACGTGATTTTGCTTGCCCTTTGGTCGATTTTGCATCCAGTACTCGATTATGCCTTGCCTGATGTGTGCAAACATACACCCTCAGAGGGAGAGAGGGGGAGAGAGAGGGAGGGAGGGAGCAAAGAGCGGATGGGGATGGAGTGCCATGAAAGATGAAAGAAGAGCTGAAGGAGACGAGGTTGCCCACAAGCGGAGCGGAGGTGGCATGCCATGGAGCAAAGAGCGTATGGGGTGCCACGAAAGGGGAGTGAAGGAGACGAGGTTGCCCACAAGCGGATTGGAGGTGGCGTGCCATGGAGCAAAGAGCGGATGGGGATGAGATGCTGGAACAGATGGGGATGGGGGCATGCCGGTGTTGGGAGCAGAAGCAGAAGCGGCTGTGTGAGAACTTAGAACCCGTGGCGGCTGTGTACATTAATTTGATGATTGCATTATCTTAACTTTTAGGATAACTGTGCTACATTTATATTTTTTCAAGCTACTTAATTCTAGCGAAACATGAACATTATGCTTCTTCTGTTGTTGGAGCTTGTTTCCACATTTTGATTTTGATGCACGTGATCTTCCCTTGCAATGTTTATTGTTGCAAACTGTGAAGAGTTATGTAATCCTAGCTGAACATTGGCTCTGATGCCCCTACTTTTCAGTAATGTGTTTTTATCTGGGTGACATGCATATTTGCATGTTTTCATATTTATATTTTCTTTGTTCTCCTTATTTGCATAGCTTTTGGTGTTTTATGGTTTAGAATTATTCCTAAGGAAACTAATTTATGCGTCTATTTGCTGTTTCTATTTTCTTTTTTCTCTTATCCCTTACAGTCAACAACAGTTTTATTTGGATTCCAGATAGTATGGCTGCCAAAATGGCTGGAGCTGTCCAAGTGCTCAAGGATGACACTGTTAAACGCACACCCATGGCACGACCTAGTAACGGCCGTGAAGGAAAGCCCATTAGGTTGTTGTCGAACCACTTCTCAGTGAAGCTTAGAGGAGTTGATGCTGTTTTCTACCAATACAGTGTAATGAACAACTTCGAAATTCTGCATCTGGTCCGTACCTCATCTATTTATTCTGAAATTACTTTTGGTTACATTGTAGGTCTGCATCAAATCTGAGGATGATAAGGTGGTTGATAGCAAGGGTATTGGCCGAAAGGTCATAGATAAACTATTGCAAACATACTGTTCTGAGCTTGATGGGAAGGATTTTGCATATGATGGAGAGAAATGTCTATTTACTGTGGGACCTCTTCCACAGAATAACTTTGAGTTCACTGTTATCTTGGAGGAAACATCTTCAAGGTACATGCACTTTTAGTTGACACAACTTTTCAGAATGATCTGCTAGAAAGTGAAAATTTATGACTGTCCACTGTTGACTGATTATCATGCCTAGTTTATTTAGATCTCTAACCATTTCCTAATCTGTTTTTGTTCAAGTGGTTTTGGCTGGCCAGCCCACTTCTTACGCCTTCCTAATGTTTCTTTTTTCTTGTTTCTATGTGGTTCTATGCTGCTGATTGCATTTTTTCTTAGATAGATATGTTGCCTCTAAAACAGTCAGGCGGTAGTTAGTCACCAATGCTCTCCTTGATAAGTGATAACCATGATGTTGTGATCTATCATTAATTTGCAAAAGAGAGAAAGGGCCTCTAGCCTAGTGGCAGTTGTTAAGGCTTCCGAGTAGTACCTCCAAGTTCCGGGTTCGATTTCCCTCGGGGGCGAGTTTTTGGGCTTGGTTAAAAAAATCCTCTTGCTGTGCCTCATCCGCTCTCGGGTTATGATGTCCTGTGCGTTACCCTCCGGTTGGGTCGTTGCAGAGTGGACGGTTGACGCCGGCCTGTAAGTGATGGGAGGCCAGGGTTCGGGAATTTTCTCGGCCGGGACCATTGTTTCGGTCTCTTCTTAATATTATACCGGGATGACGGTCATTCCCTCCTCGGCCGAGTTTTTTTTTTAATTTGCAAAAGAAATTGAACCTCAACAGAGATAGTACTGTTTGATATTTTTTAAAAGGTCTGTTTGCACTGTGATGAGGAACTCAGTAGGCAGCTAATATGAATAACTACTCAAAGTTCATGTGCTATTCAGGGCTGCTGGTGGAAGTCCGGTGCATGAAAGCCCTACTCAAGCTAACAAAAAGCGAGTCAAGCGATCACATCTGGCAAAAAAGTTCAGTGTAGACATAAGTTATGCCGCAAAGATTCCTCTTCAGTCGGTTGCTTTGGCTCTTCGAGGAAGCGAGTCAGAACATGCTCAAGATGTTCTGAGAGTCCTTGACGTTGTTTTAAGGCAACAGCAGGCTAAGAGGTATGCTTATTTGTTTTGTCAGTGCAATAACATATTTTCTCTGTTTGGTTATCATTTGTCTGTTGTTTGTTTTGTACAGAGGTTGTCTACTTGTTAGACAGTCATTTTTCAGTGATGATAGTCGAAACCTTGTTGATTTAACTGGTGGAGTTAGTGGTTGTCGTGGACTCCACTCTAGTTTCCGTACTACAATTGGTGGTCTTTCACTAAATATGGGTATGGATTTTAATACATGTAACTGGACTTTGATTCAAATTGCCAACATTGATATAATCGTTTTTTTGGTTATACAGATGTTTCAACCACTATGGTTGTAACTCCTGGACCAGTTATTGATTTTCTCGTCACAAATCAAAATGTAAGAGACATCAGAGATATTGACTGGCCCAGGGTCTGTGGAATAACATACTCCCTAAAATGTTACATTATTTGTTTTCTGGAGAGCAGAGCTTCAAATATTTTTATTAACTTCTATCTTTAAGTGATGCAGGCCAAGAAAATGCTTAAAAATCTCAGAGTTAAAGCTAAGCACAACAACATGGAGTTCAAGATTATTGGCCTTAGTGATCAACCATGCTCTAGACAGATGTATGGATCTGTTCTTTCGATGTGCTTTCTTCACTATTCCATTTCTTTGCTGATCCTGTACTATATTGTGCACAGGTTCCCAATGAAAGTTCGAAATGGAAACATTGAAATTAAATCTGTTGATATCACTGTTCAGGATTATTTTAAATCCAAGCAAGTTGAGCTAACAATGCCTTATCTGCCATGTCTTGATGTGGGAAAACCAAAACGCCCTAATTATCTCCCAATTGAGGTTGCAACCCTGCTTTCGTTTCAGTCTACATTCTACAATGTAGTCTGGTTAGCATAGTTCCTAGATAAAGGGGGTTGTCATAATATCTTACTGCACTTGATGTTTGAGTTGGTGCTATTAAAAATTTTCTTTTGCAGTTATGCCACATGGTATCACTTCAACGTTATACAAAGGCACTGTCTTCTCAACAAAGGGCAATGTTGGTTGAAAAGTCACGACAGAAACCTCAAGAAAGAATGCGAGTTGTTACAGATGTGGGTTATTAAATTCGGTCAATGTTATTACCTCTCCCTGCTTTATCCCCTTAACTTGGTACTTACAGTTAAAATGTGCAGGCTGTAAAAAGTAATATGTATGATGATGATCCAATCTTATCTTCATGTGGTATTGAAATTGAGAAACAACTTACTCGTGTTGACGCTCGTGTTCTCTCTGCACCAGCGGTTAGCCTATTTTGCCTTCTCAAGTTCTCATTCTCTATGACACTTTCATATATAAGTCATATTTTTTAATTGTTTTGATTGGATATGCTATTCAGCTAGTTGTGGGCAACAGTGAAGATTGCATCCCAAACAGGGGTAGGTGGAACTACAATAATAAGGTTGCTACTAAGCTACTTACGAGAGAACACATTTATCTCAAAACATTTGTGCTGAACTTTACCCTTTATTTTCACTATTGCAGAGGCTATTCGATCCCGTCAAGATTGAGCGTTGGGCCATTGTTAATTTCTCTGCTCGTTGTGACATGAGCCGAATCTCAAGAGAACTGATAAACTGTGGACGCAGCAAAGGCATTGTAAGTCTTTTGTGGTATTTTATTTTCTTGCATGCTTTGATGGATGGGATGGCGATGGATCATCTCAAGTTCTCATCCTAACAAACTTACTTTGTTTGAAGCACCCTCACAAACAAAAATTTGTGTAACATGAGGAATGGTGTGATCCAACTAAAATTCATGGGATTACCCCATGATGGGCCACACTATCCTTGTTGGGGTTGATCCTAAAACCAAAATGCCACGAAAGTTTGAACACGTTTAGCATTCATGTTATACTGTGCTTTGACCATACAAGTTATCCCTTGTTTTCTTCAGTTCATTGAATGTCCTCACAGTTTGGTGGATGAGGACAGCCAGTCTAGGAGATGTTCACCTGTGGAAAGGGTTGAAAAGATGTTTGAAAAAGTCAAAGCAAGCCTTCCTGGTCCTCCAGAGTTTCTCCTTTGTCTTTTACCAGAGAGGAAGAATTGTGATATTTACGGTAATATATGATAGATTACTGTTTCTATGCTACCATGTATCCTTTATGCAACTAATCTCAATATGCTTTGAAGGGCCATGGAAGAAGAAAAATCTTCATGAAATGGGTATTGTCACTCAATGCATTGCTCCAAGTCATAAGATGAATGATCAATATTTCACCAATGTTCTTCTAAAAATTAATGCTAAGGTATACATTTATCAGCATCTGATTTGTGGCTGCACCTTGTTTGAACAAGTATCCTATTATTAGCTTTCTTTCTTGACTAATATGATTTTTCCTGTCGACTAGCTTGGTGGAATAAACTCTAAACTGGCACTGGAACATCGTCAAATGATACCAGTTGTGACTCAAATACCAACATTAATTCTTGGCATGGATGTTTCACATGGTTCTCCAGGTCGAGCAGATATACCATCAATTGCTGCGGTGTGTCTTGTTCTCTCTTGTGTTACTTGCAGCAAGCAAAGATTGGCCTTCACATTACTTTTCATATACCTATATGCAGTCTCATAGTTTAAATGAACAGCAAGCACAATAAGTTGCACTATATCTAGGGAACACCAACATGAATGTTATGGCGAATGCGCCGAAGTGTTGCGGTGAGTGTGTTGGTTCTTGCCCTGGACGTGCTGCATCACAACCTAGGATAAATTCAGGGTTTGTTAGTTTGTTCAGATCTGCTAGTATATAGAGTTGATTTGTTACTTGAATAAGATTTGCTAGGAGGTCTGTGAGGTGCCTAGTCTATAAAGGCAGTTGCGAGTGTTAGAAGCATTGATATGTATTGTGTATTAGACTTAATTGACTGGGCCCACCTTCTGCGTGAGGGATGGGGCCCAACCCATGTATAGGGGGTTTGCGCCTTAGGGTTATGGTCAGCTATCGGCTCCTCCTGTCGCTGGTCGGGCTCCTCCCTCCCCTATATATGTACTCCTATACACATGAATACAATCATCTGACTTAGGCGACACATCCCTCTAACATGGTATCATGAGACTAGATCCGATTTTCTTCCACCCTCTGATCTTGTCCTAGGGTGTGCCGCACCCCCGTCTTCCTTCTCCCTAGCCGCACCTCCTGTTTGCCATGGTGGATAGCATCAGCGAGGGCCACTCTAGCCTGACCGACAAACAGAAAGCCGCTCTAGCTGCTGCCAGCAAGAAACAAGAAGAGAAATAGGCGTCTGCTCGCGCTGCTGCGGAGAAGGCAAGCCTCGATCTGGAGGTTGCTCGACAACGTGAGCCGTTGCTCTCGCCCTGGAGAAGGAACAAGATGCTGTCTGTGCCTACCGACGAACAGAAAGCCGCTCTAGCTACTGCCAGCAAGAAACAAGAAGAGAAATAGGCGTCTACTCGCGCTGCCGCGGAGAAGGCAAGCCTTGATCTGGAGGTTGCTCGATAGCGTGCAGGCCGTTGCTCTCGCCCTAGAGAAGGAACAATATGCTGTCCGTGCCATGGAACGCCACCTCGCAACATAGAAAGTAGTGGCGCCGACCAAGAACAATGATGACACCGCCTCTAGCGATGACACAACTGCTGCCCATGACACTGCAGTCATCTACACCTCCACGCCTAGGCAACCATGATCCAGGACAACCATGCCTTGGTCACGATCGTCCTCGATCTCTCGTCCACCAAGTACCCTAGGTGGCGTGACATGGTGCTGCTTGCCCTTCGCTGCTACGACCTCGACGATCACGTTCTCTCCAACAACGTTGAGACCATCGTGTACTGGCACCACTACGACAAGCTTGTCCTTTCATGGATTCTTGACACCCTCTCCATTGAACTCCTGGAGCGAGTTTGCGAGCCCTCTAAGACAACTTACTAATTACTAGGCATGGCAGGCGATCGAGTCTAAGTTCCTTGGCAATCATGAGTCTCGAGTCCCCAAACCTGAACACTTTTGTGCTTTCAAACACGGTGACCTCAGCATCAGCGAGTATTGTCGCAAGATGAAGGATATGGTGGACGAAATTCGTTCTTTGGGCGAGGAATTGGTAGACAATTATCTCGTCCTCACATGAAGACCAATCTTAGCTCACATGAAGACATCGACAAGTATTGTTCCATGAAGGCGCCGATCAAGCGTCAATCACCGCCCCCCTGTTCCATGTCGTCTGCAACGACCTCGAGCTTGAGGAACTCGACAAGGAGACTACGATCGATCTGGACTCAGCAACAACCTTCTACTCCACCATAGGTTGCCCACAACAACTTGCGTAACAGCAGCCTGCTACGCAAGCTGCGGCTCTTAGGCATATGCCCCCTACTGGCGGCAACAACAAAGGGAAGGGCAAAGGAAGATGCGCCAACGACCACTCCTCCAGCGGCAACCATGACCTTGGCACCGAGAGCATCAACACCCCATGGCTATCGTTCGACAAGCCGTGCACAGGCATGATCACCATGTGGCCCAGACCACGTCCCCCTCTACAACAACAGGTGCACCCTCATCAACATACCCTGATGGCTGTCTCGCCCCACCTGACGCCTAAATGGGAGGGGTTTAGTTTATTAGCGTGTTGTGGCGGTTGAGTGTTGTCATGGGCATGTGGGGCCGCACCTATGAGCGCCAAAAGCGAGAGGCCGCAGGGGGCGCTGGCAGCAGCGCGCGCAAGGAAGGCATGGCAAAGGAAAGCGCACGCAAGGAAGGCATGGCAAAGGAAAGTGACTGATTTGGTGGCTAAATTGATAGACCTAAATTGTAGGGGAGATAATTCCAATTAGTCACTTGCCTAATTAGTGGTTGCCTAGTTGGTCAACCGGTGGCCTATATATAGGCCTGTACGCAGGAGACAAGGAAAAAAGGAGGAAGATATTATCAAACCAATCCCTCTCTCTTGCAATGACTCTCAAGCGCCTAGGGCTGCTACCCTAGAACCAAGCCTGCGACAGAGGGGTATAACCTCGCCGGAGAAGACAGCTATCCCCATGGACCGAAGACACCTGGTATCAGCTCCAGGTTATCCTCACCACCACCAGCCGCCACGCCAGCAGCTGCCGCAACGCCAGCAGCTGCCGCAACGCCCTCCCACCCGCCCTCTCCAACTCCAGATGCATTCACTCGGCTCAAAGAGAGTTTTGGCCGTTTCGCAGAGCAGTGGGATTAGTTCGTTGTGATGTTCCACCGCTACAAGGAGAAGACAGAGAAGGAACTCCAAGCAGTGGTGCGGCTTCAGACGACAGCGCAAGGGTTCCTGGCACGCCACCAGGTACAGTCCCTTTGTGGGGAGAAGCACCTTGCTGTGGCCTCCAGGGCCACCCCATCACATGAGCAGGCCGTGGTGTGCCTGCAAGCCGCAGTGCGCGGCTTCCTTGTTAGGCGGGCGGTGCGGAAGCTGCACTTGCTGATCAGCTCATCGCTGCACCAACTCGCAGCCTGCACGCCCAATCACCAGGTCTCGTCTATACTTTTTGACCCCCCTGCAGAAGTCGAGATCTGGGTATGTAGCCCCCTGCACGGCCAAAGAGGGTCGTCTCCTTCATTCGGGCACCTGCCTTGGTGTTGGACAGACCCAACATAAGAACGGGCTGGTTCCTCCTCCACCTTTCATCCAACGTGAAGGCCGCAGTTCAGCACTTTCCTTGGGATCCAGGAGGACAGGAGGACATAGCTGCAGTTCAAATTTATATTTTAGTTCCACAATTATTTTGTATTTTCGTCTTAAATAATAAAGGTAAGCCGAGATGTAAAAGGTTTAACCTTAAGTCGTGTCCGGTAAGTCTATGGCAGCTCGAGGACGAGCTGGTCCTCAAGGGAGGGGGAGATGTCATGGGCATCATAGGGAGCGGTCACTCATGTGGGGCCGCACCTATGCGCGCCAAAAGCGAGAGGCCGCAGGGGGCACTGGCAGCAGCGCGCGCAAGGAAGGCATGACAAAGGAAAGCGCACGCAAGGAAGGCATGGCAAAGGAAAGTGACTGATTTGGTGGCTAAATTGATAGACCTAAATTGTAGGGGAGATAATTCCAATTAGTCACTTGCCTAATTAGTCGTTGCCTAGTTGGTCAACCGGTGGCCTATATATAGGCCTATACGCAGGAGACAAGGAAAAAAGGAGGAAGATATTATCAAACCAATCTCTCTCTCTTGCAATGACTCTCAAGCGCCTAGGGCTGCTACCCGAGAACCAAGCCTGCGGCAGAGGGGTATAACCTTGCTGGAGAAGACAGCTATCCCCATGGACCGAAGGTCCATGACAAGTGTTCTGGGAGTGTTGTTTGTGTTTTTTCTTGTATGTTTTGGACCCTAGGCCCTTCTCCTCTCCTTTTAATATAATCATACACAACTCTCCTACGTATTCGAGGAAAAAAGGCTTAACTGACTAGGCCAACCTCCTGCGTGAAGGATGGGGCCCAACCCATGTATAGGGGCCTATGCCCTAGGGTTAGGGCCAACCGCTAGCTCCTATTGCCGGTCGAGCTTCTCCCTCCCGTATGTATGTACTCCTATACACATGAATTCAGCCATTTGTCTTAGGTAATCTTGTGCCTGGCCGGCTATAGTATACATGGATAGAGGGAATTAGGGAGAGGAGGCCGGATCCTATTGATCCTGTGTATTATTGGCTTCCATAGACATATGGGTTTCCTTTTGCCTCTCTTCCTCCTCTCCTATATATGTACACAGTCTGTCCCTCAATGAATACAATCAATCATTCTTCCTCAATTCCATTCACTTACATAGTATCAGATACCTAGAATTAGTGATTTACTGATCCTTCCTTCTTTTTTTCCTCACCGCTTCCGCCTCATTGCACGCCCATCCTTCGGCACAGCCATGACCGGCCTCCCCTCGCCGCTGCCTCTAGTTCTGAGGTGTTTCACCAGGTCAACACCGTCGACATCTCTGTTGTTGTGGCGTCCGAGCACGCTGATCCTATCCGCGTCGCCAAGGAAGAACACGAGCGCAAGGCTCTGGCCGCTCGTCAGGCTTTCCTCGCGCAGCAAGAGCGCGGTCGAAGCCCGCGTTCGCGCCGCTCAGGAGCGCACCACCCGGGAGCGCGCGACCGCTGCTCCTCTCCAGCCGGAGGAGGAAACTCATTCCTTTGGCACCGCCGCCGTCGACATCCCACCTGCAACCCTTTATGCGGCCCTTCACCACGAGGCAGCAGCGCTGCTCAATCTCCACGCCCAGGCTGTTGCGGTAACCAACATCCGGGATCTCATTCCGCTCTTCCTTGACACCAACTCCACCTTCTACGCCTGATGGTGTGAATCCTTCCTTCTCACGCTCACCAAATTCTCCTTGGAGCGTCACGTCCTCTCCGACTTTGTCTTCCACGAGTCACCCGATTGGGTCTGCATGAATGCCGTCGTCCGCACTTGGCTTCTTGGCACTCTTTCTGATGCCCTAGCTGACATTGTCTCTCAGCGCGACGCCTCTGCCCGCACTCTCTGGCTCCCTATAGAGTCCCAGTTTCTTGGCAATCGCACCACGCTGCTCTTTATGCCGACCAAGAATTCTGCTCCTTCTCCAGGCGATCTCCCGGTCGTTGAATATTGTCGCCGCTACAAGAAACTCGCCGAAGATCTACACGATCTCGGCGAACCAGTCTCTGGCCGGACTTTTGTCCTCAACATTGTCAGAGGCCTCAACGAGCACTTCCAGGTTCTCGGACTTCACCTGCGCCGCACCCACCCACTCCCTAGTTTCCTGTAGGTTCGTGATGACCTGGTGCTTGAGGAATGGCAAAGGCCGCATCGGCCGCTGCCCTCGCTGCTCTGTCCAATACCGGCAGCTCCAGCGGATCCCAGTCGTCCTAGCGGCGCCCCCTTCACCCAACTAGCAACAGCAGACTGGTGGGCATGGCAGTGACGACTCTTTCCAGTAGCGGGGCAAGCGAGGCAAGCATGGTGGCCGGACCTCTGGTGGTAACCGTGGTGCACTGTTCGCTGGTTCCAGCCAAGTTCTCACTCCACAAGGCGGCCATAGCTACTACAATCCTTAGACGGGGTCGATTTACATGTGGCCAGGGTGCTACTACAATCTCCAGCACCTCGTCCACCGACCTCAGGGCCCCCTGCTCTAGCCCAACCGCCTCAGGCCTTCCTCGCTGGTCCCCCTGGTTAGTGGGCGGGCTCCTGGGGGCCCCCCTCAGGCATACGGGCCGGCCCCCGACTACACCGGCGCTGCTCTAACCTCTCCTGGCGGGATCTCCAGCAACTCGCCGCCAACTTCCAAACCACAACCCTTCAACATCCCAGCAACACGAGTGGTTCTTCGACACTGGTGCCTCCAGCCACATGACTTCCAACGCTGGTATACTTTCCCACCCCTCTTCCTCACATCATCTTCCCTCCAACATTGTTGTTGCAATGGTAATCTTCTTCCTGTCACATCCACTGGCACTACTCAACTTTCCCATAATTTTCGTCTTAACAATGTCTTTGTTTCACCTTCTCTCATTAAAGATTTAATTTCTGTTCGCCAGTTCACCATTGACAACAATTGTTCTGTGGAATTTGACCCTCTTGGCTGTTCTGTGAAGGATCTTCCCACTCGGCGCGTGATCCTTCGGTGTGATAGCTCCGACTCGCTCTACCCGCTCAGGAGCACGATATCTTCTCCATGCTACCACCTATGCGTTGTGGCATCAACGGCTTGGACACCTAGGACCTACGGTTTTATCCTAGCTAGCTCAGTCTTCTGCCATCCCTTACCTCGAATAATAGCAACTCCATATGCCATGCTTGCCAGCTAGGACGTCACGTTCGTCTACCTTTTCATTTTTCTTCATCACATGCTACTCAAAATTTTCAATTAATACATTGTGATCTTTGGACTTCACCAATCACTAGTGTCTCCGGTCATAAATATTATTTGGCCATTTTGGACGACTGTTCCCACTACTTGTGGACGTTTCCCTTGCGCCTTAAGTCTGACACCTTTTCCACCCTTACAATTTTTTTGCCTATGTTCGCACCCAAATTGGTGTCACCATCCAGAGTGTTCAATGTGACAATGGTCGCGAATTCGACAACCTCAACGCTCGCAATTTTTTCTCCTCCCATGGGTTCTTTTGTGCATGTCTTGCCCTTACACTTCCCCCAAAACGGCAAGGCCGAATGCATCGCTCCATCAACAATGTCGTCCGTGCGCTACTTTTTCAAGCTAGCATCCCACCCACATTCTGGGCCGCTGCTCTTGGCACCGCCACATATCTTCTCAATATCCTTCCCATAAAGACACTTGCTTTCGCCACACCCCACTTCGCCCTTCTTGGCAAAAACTGATATATATATATATATATATATATGAACGTCACCACCTCACTGTGGTGTGTGGTGTTTTCTCCAATCTTCCTATCTCTCTACATGGTATCACAGACCGAGATCAATTAGATCCTAGACCTTCTGCTTCCGCCTCTCCCCCCTCACCTTTCCAGGGGCTGTCCTCCGACGCCATCATCCACCTCAGGGTGTGCGCCACTCCCCCTGTTTGCAGCCACCCACGATGCCTGATGACGACGCTGCTGCTACTGCTGCAGCCGCTGCCGAGGCCGTAGCCGCCGCTGCACCACCACCACCACCGCCGCAGGCTGTCATCGTCCACACCTACACCGCCGTCAACGTGAAGGCCCACATTATGGTAACTTTGGAGATGAAGAATCCCAATTTCACCAAGTGGGCGTCCTTCAAGGCCCTGTGTGGGAAATTCAGTCTTCGCCCCCACATCAACGGGCCTCCTCCTCCAGCCGGTGATCCATCGTGGGACATTGCTGAGTGCACTGTCCGTGGCTGGATCTTGGACATCGTCGCCGACTCGGTTCTTGATCTTGCCCTCACCGACGAGAACCAGTCTGCCCACAAACTGTGGGTGGCGATTGAAGGCCTCTTCCGCTCCAATCGTGTACCCCGCGCTGTCTTCCTGCTTGAGGAGTTTCACTCCTTGAAGCAGGGGACTTGACGATTGATGAGTATTGCCAACGACTCAAGGTCAAGGCTGCTGCCCTACGGGACGTCGGTGAAACCATCGAGGACGCCCGACTCGTCCTCAGCCTCCTCCGCGGCCTCAACCCGAGCTTCAGTGGCACTGCCGACGACATCGCAAATTCTGTTGTCCTGCCATCCTTCTCCAGGGCCCGCGAGATGCTCTCCCTCAAAGAGCTACGTCTCGCCAATGACGAGAAGACCACAACAACCTCCTCCATGGTGGCTGCCTCTGGCTCCACCTGCACCTCCACGGGATGCCACTCCTCCTACGATGCTCCCATCGGTGCTCCTCCCAAGGGCTCCGGGGGCGGGGGCAACAAGAAAGGCAAAGGCAGCAAGAAGCAAGGCGTCTGGCGCGGCCAGGGCAATGCCAACAACGGCTGCAGCAGGGCAGCGACAGCGGCTGGCAGCAAGGCCCCATGGGGCCATGGTTTTGCTACAACCCATGGGCTTCCCAGGGCGGTGCTCCTTTAGGTGGCGGCTGGCTGCAAGGCCCCAAGTCTGGCAGCTGGCAGCAAGGCGACCAAGGTGGGCGCAACCAGGGCCTCATGGGTGCCAACCCATAGGCCCACTTCGCCGCACCGCCACCTCCTTCCCCGGTGTGGGATCAGGCCGGCCTCATCGCCGCCCTGAATCAGATGGCGCTCCAGAACTCCGGCTGGGTCATGGACTCTGGCGCCACCTCCCACATGCACAACACGGATGGTATACTTCTCTCCCGTCAACCCTCTGTCCCATCCATCACTGTTGGCAACGGTCATCACCTTCCTGTGTCTTGCTCTGGCACCTCCACATTGCCTGGTAGCACTTCATCCTTTTCGCTTCGCAATGTTCTAGTTGTCCCATCTCTAGTGTGCAACTTACTTTCAGTTCGCCAATTTACTCGTGACAACAATTGCACTATCGAATTTGACGCGTTTGGTTTTTCTGTTAAGGACCTGCAGACCAGACGCGTGATTCTCCGCTCTAATAGCTCCGATGACCTCTACACCGTCCCTGCCACGCCCCAAGCCAACCTCGCCACCTCCACCAACCTCTGGCACCGTCGTCTTGGTCATCCAGGAGCTGCTGCCCTAAATTTGCTTAGACAAAATAATTCCATCTCATGTAATAAGTCCGCTCATACTCTATGTCATTCATGCCAACTTGGCAAGCACGTGTGGCTGCCCTTTGGAAATTCCAGTTCAGTTTCATCTCTACCATTTGAGCTTATTCACTGTGATGTTTTGACCTCTCCCGTTGCCAGTGCGCAGTACTACCTAGTCATCCTCGATGACTTCACTCACTTTTGCTGGACTTATCCTCTAGTCCGCAAGTTCGAGGTAGCCACTCACATCATTAATTTTTGCGCTTATGTCCACACACAGTTTAGCCTCCCTATCAAGGCTGTACAAGCTGATAATGGCACTGAGTTTGTTAATTCCCTCACCACATTCTTTGCCTCCAGCGGCATTCACTCACGACTCTCCTGCCCTTACACCTCCTCTCAAAATGGCAAAGCTGAACGCATCATTCGATCTCTGAACTATATCTGCCGCACACTGCTCATCCATGCTCACATGCCGCCCAAATACTGGGCAGAGGCGCTAGCTACAGCCACCTATCTCCTAAACAGACGTGCCTGCTCAGCCATTGGCCATAGAGTTCCCTTTGAGCAACTCCACCAGTAGCCCCCTGACTACACCATTCTTCGTGTTTTCGGTTGCCTTTGCTATCCCAACCTCATAGCCACCTCCAAACACAAGCTGGCACCACGTTCCATAGCTTGTGTATTTCTCGGATACCCCTCTTCCCATAAGGGTTACCACTGTCTTGACCTCACCACTAGACGGATTATCATTTCCCGTCATGTTGTCTTCGATGAGATGTGATTTCCTTTTAGTGCGCTCCCCAGCTCTCTGGATTTCCTTGTTACAGGTCATACCGTGCCGGTGCCCCGCACTGCTGCCATGACACCCCATGCGGTCGCTCCGTCGCCAGCCGACGTTGAGCAGCCGCAACATCGAGCTCACTTGGAGGAGCTCGCTGAGGACCAGCTATCCTCCAGATTGGCCAAGTTCTTGCACCTGCTCCGGCTCAGCCTCCACCCCTACGGGTGTACACTTGACAGCGTGCTGCTGCTCAGCCACCTCCACCAGAGCTGGAGGTACCACCACCGGCGCCCGCTGTTGCTTCACAGACGACGCCCGCCGTTACTGCACAGCCGGCGACCGCTGTTACTGTACAGCCGGTTCCGGCTCCAGCTGTGGCGGCTCCTTTGATCCCGCTGCCTCCCACCTCGAGCCGTCCGGTGACACGGCTCCAGACAGGCTCGCTGAAGCTTGTCGACCGATATGGCTTCCCACCGGCAGCTCACGTCGTCACCGTCTCCACTGCCTCGCCGGTTCCCCGTGACTACCGAGGGGGCCTTGCGGACCCCAATGGCGCCTATGGCTGAAGAGCACAAGGCGCTTGTCGAAACCAACACCTGGCGCCTCGTTCCCCGTCCACCTGGTGCCAACGTGGTCACCGGCAAATGGATCTTCAGGCATATGTTCCACTCCGATGGCACCCTGGCTCGCCACAAGGCTCGCTGGGTGGTCCGCGGCTTCACCCAGCGCTAAGGCGTCGATTACAACGAGACCTTCAGCCTCGTCGTCAAGCCTGCCACCATTTGGGTCGTCCTCAGCATCGCGGCCTCTCGCCAGTGGCCCATCCACCAGTTGGACATGAGAACGCATTCCTTCACGGCCACCTGAATGAGACGGTCTACTGTCAGCAGCCTCCTGGCTTCGTTGACCCGGCACGCCCTGACGCTGTCTGCCTTCTTCAGCGCTCACTCTACGGGCTCAAGCAGGCCCCTCGGGCGTGGCACCAGTGCTTTGCCACGTTCCTTCGACAGCTCGGCTTCGTCGCCTCTGCCACCGACGCCTCGCTCTTCATCTTCACTGAGGGCAGCTCCACAGCTTACTTACTGCTGTACGTCGACGACATCGTTTTCACAGCCTCTTTGGCTACTCTACTTCGACGACCCATCGACAGGCTTCACTCTGAGTTCGCCATGACAGACCTTGGGGAGCTCCATCACTTCCTGGGGATATCCGTCACTCGCTCCTCCGACGGTCTCTTCCTTAGCCAGCGATAGTATGCTGTCAACCTTCTTCAGAAGGCGGGCATGACCGAGTGTCACTCGACATCGACGCCTGTTGACTCTCGTGCGAAGCTCTCTGCCACGGTGGGCGCTCCTGTCACCGACCTCGCCACGTACCGAAGTCTCGCGGGCTCTCTTCAGTACTTGACGCTCACCCGCCCCGACCTGGCATATGCTGTGCAGCAAGTGTGCCTGTTCATGCATGATCCGCGCGAGCCTCACCTCGCGCTGATCAAGCGCATCCTTCGGTACGTGAAGGGCACTTTATCGGCCGGTCTCCACATAGGCACTGGACCCGTCGACAAGCTGATTGCATACTCTGATGCTGATTGGGCTGGGTGCCCTGACTCCCGCCGCTCCACATCAGGCTTCTGTGTCTTCCTCGGCGACAATTTGGTTTCCTGGTCCTCCAAACGGCAAACCGCCGTGTCACGGTCCAGTGCGGAGGCCGAGTACATGGCTGTTGCTCATGTGGTCGCAGAATGCTGTTGGCTTCGACAACTCCTTCAGGAACTTCATCTTCCCTTGAAGGTCACCACAGTCGTTTACTGTGACAACATCAGCGCTGTCTACATGACAGCCAACTCGGTCCATCACCGCCGTA
Source organism: Zea luxurians (assembly GCA_029449295.1). Lineage (NCBI taxonomy): Eukaryota > Viridiplantae > Streptophyta > Magnoliopsida > Poales > Poaceae > Zea > Zea luxurians. Next base: position 102,386,520 of record JAOPSE010000001.1, on the reverse strand, counting down.
CCAAGCACATCGAGATTGACATCCACTTCGTCCGTGAGAAGGTGGCTCTCGGTGAGGTTCGAGTTCTCCATGTGCCGTCCAAGTATCAATTCGCTGATGTCATGACTAAAGGCCTGCCAGTTCAGCTATTTGAGGATTTCCGGTCCAGTCTTTGCATCCGGATTCCTGACGCTTCGACTGCGGGAGGCTGATATATATATATATATATATAGCAAGTGTATATTAGGCAAGTCCACAATCAGTGTGATTAGCACCTGTCATGTATTGTGATTGGCACCTGCCATGTACACTCAGCCACATTGGCTATATATATGAACGTCACCACCTCACTGTGGTGTGTGGTGTTTTCTCCAATCTTCCTATCTCTCTACAAAAACCCCTCATACGAACACCTTTGAGTTTTCGGCTCCAAGTGCGATCCTAACCTTACCCCCACTACACCCCACAAGCTCTCCTCTCGCTCCACCTTATGTGTTTTCCTTGGCTACTCCCCCACCACAAAGGATATCTTTGCCTTGATCGCCTCTCCAACCGCATCATCATCTCTTGCCACGTGGTCTTCGAGGAAACATCCTATCCCTTTTCAGAGGATCCCTCTCCACCCACGAGCGCAACATTTGATTTTTTGGATGACATACCTGACACGGTTCCAGTTCCATTCGAGTTGTCACCTTTCTTCACTGCAGGTACCACCAGCAACTCTGGTCTTCGACCGGTTGCCTCTACGTCGGACTCGACTGGGCACACCGGCGACCCCCGAACACCGGTAGTCCCGCTCATTGGGCCTGCCACTTCAGCCGGCCCTCCTGTTGGACCTTCCTGGCGTTCTTCGACGTCTAGCACCACCGGCGCTCCACCAGGCTTCTCTCCCATCGGCTCTACATCAACGCTCGCCGATGGGACGTGCACCCCTGTCGACCTAGCAACGACCGGTGGTACTTCTTCAACTGGCCCTGCCACGCTCGCTGGGCCTCCTTACCCTTCCCTGGTCACTTCCTCGGTCAGGTCTACTCTCGATGGCAGAACAACACCGTGGCGCCAACTTCACCGCCACCCAGTCTCTGCGTCCTGGCTTCTAGGACCTCGCCTCCACCCTCGGTCCTTGCCAGTGCGGTACCTGTTCCCCCGGTCACCAATCAGCATGACATGACCACTCGTGGCAAGCACGGACTGCGGTTCCCGGCTCTATTTGAAGCTTCTGTGCTCTCACCAGTGCCTCAGAGTTATCGTGTTGCTCTCCCTGATCCCAATTGGTGGACAACCATGGAATTGGAGTACTCAACGCTCCTTGATAACTTGGGACCTCATCCCCCGTCCTTCACACTCCAACATTGTCACTGGCAAATGGGGTTTCAAGCACAATTTCACTGTTGACGGTTCTCTTGAGCGCTACAAAGCGCGTTGGATTCTTCGAGGCTTCACCTAGCGTTAAGACATTGATTTCTTCGAGACTTTCAGTCCAGTTGTTAAACCTGCTACCTTACGGACAGTCCTGTCACTGGCTCCATCTCATGGTTGGCCCATTCATTAGCTAGAGATGTCAACAATGCATTCCTTCAGGGCACTCTGTTAGAAACAACTTATTGTGCACAACCTTCAGGGTTCAAGGATTCTGTCCATCCAGATTATGTCTGCTGTCTCAACCGCTCACTGTACGGTCTTAAGCAAGCTTCTCGTGCCTGGTATAGTCGCCTTGCCTCTCATCTATTTCAGCTTGGTTTTGCATAAACCAAATCCGATACATTATTGTTCGTGCATCGCAAAGGCGAAGACATGATTTACCTTCTACTCTATGTTGATGATATTGTACTGACTGCATCCTCCATGGCACTTCTTCGGCGCACCATCAGTGCTCTTCACCAGGAATTCTCTTTGAAGGACCTTGGGCAATTACATCACTTCCTTGGAATGCATGTTCAACACACCAGTTCCGGTCTCTACCTGTAACAATGGCAATACATGATTGAGATCCTTGAGCAAGTTGGCATGAGTGAATGCAAACCATGCTCTACTCCTGTTGATATGAATCCCAAGCTTTCAGCCGATGGTGATCTAGTTTCAGACGCTACAGATTTTCACAGTCTTTGCAGGAGCTCTTCAGTATCTGACATTCACACGTCCTAATATTTCATATGTAGTTCAGCAGATTTGCCTTCACATGCACGATCCAAGAGAGGCTCACCTTACTGCCCTCAAGCGTATTCTGCGCTACATTCGTGGCACATTGGACTTGGTTCTTCTTGTGCGCCCTTCTTCTCAGTTTGAACTGGAACTCAGATGCAGATTGGGCTGGCTGTCCGGTTACTCGCAGATCTACGTCTGGATATGCAATCTTCCTTGGGGACAATCGAGTCTCCTGGTCCTCTAAGCAGCAAAACATTGTTTCCCGCTCGAGTGCAGAAGCTGAATATCGCGATTTCGCCAATGTAGTCGCTGAGGCTGCCTGCATTCGTCAGCTCTTGACTGAGTTGCACTCCCCCCTGCCCAAGACCACCCTGGTGTATTGCGACAACATTAGCGCAGTCTACATGTCTTCTAATCAATCCAATCCAGCACCAGCGTACCAAGCACATTGAGATTGACCTTGACTTTGTCCGCGAGCATGTTGCTCTTGGTGATGTCCGAGTTCTCCATGTTCCAACGACATACCAGTTTGCTGACATCTTCACCAAAGGACTTCCGTCATCGGTGTTCTGTGAATTTCGGTCTAGTGTCAACGTCCGCTGCCACTATGGGGGGTGTTAGAGAATCTGTTATATATGGGAGGGCCTGAGCCTGGCAATCTTGTGCTGGCCGGCTATAGTATACATGGATAGAGGGAATTAGGGAGAGGAGTCTGGATCCTATTGATCCTTTGTATTATTGGCTTCCATAGACATAGGGGTTTCCTTTTGCCTCTCTTCCTCCTCTCCTATATATGTACACACCAATCATTCCTCCTCAATTCCGTTCACTTACAGGGGGAGAGGAGTACTGGTCAGGATCAATCACGATCCTTACCATTTAGGGCCTATTCGGTTTGTTATGGATTGGAGGGGATTAAATCCCCTCCTATTAAATCCTCTCTTCCTCCTCTTCTATATATGTACACACCAATCATTCCTCCTCAATTCCGTTCACTTACAGGGGGAGAGGAGTACTGGTCAGGATCAATCACGATCCTTACCATTTAGGGCCTATTCGGTTTGTTATGGATTGGAGGGGATTAAATCCCCTCCTATTAAATCCCCTCCTATTTAGGAGGAGGGGATTTAATCCTCTCCAATCCATAACAAACCGAACATGGCCTTAGGAGATTTCCTTTTGTCTCACCTCCTCCTCCCTTATATATATGTACATGTATTTCCTCTCAATCAATCAATCCATTATTCCTACCACCATCTAACACTCTCGTTTCTTGTTCGGCGTCGCCTCCACCCGCTCAAGCACTGCCTCGTCTCTACCTATGCTCGCTCGAGGCCCGCCACCATTTTTCCTGGCTTGGGTACCATAGTCGGAGGTTTGTGAGGTGCCTATTCCATGGGCCTATTTGAACTGCTTTTGTTCTGATTCTGGTGGAAAAATGCCGATAAACGGCACCAAATGCCTCGCTTCCGACGCCGCGTAACTTGCCATGCTTCCCCCCCATGGAGAAACGTGAGCGTGGAATGAGTTATCCTCAAGCATCGATGAAAATCTCCTCGATTCTCTTGTTTTTTGTTTGGTGCCGCCTCCACCTACTCGAGCTTGCTCACTCAAGCGTCGCCCCGCCTCTGCCTCTGCCTCTACTCGCTTGAGGCCTACCTCCATCTCTCCTTGCTTGGGCACTGTAGCCGAAGCTAGACCCTGACCTGAGCTCAACATTTTCGCCACCAGACATGCCTCCCTCCTTGCTTAGGCACTAGAGTTGGTGTAGGATATGTGCCTGGAACTGTTGTCTACTCTTTTGGCGGCAACAAGGATGGGCATCCCTTGTAAGGGGAATATGCCTCCTTCTCCGATGACAACAGTGGTGGGTGGTGCATGAGCAGAGTCCGTCGCTAATAGGTGGCCTACCTCCTCTTCTACCTTGCCTCGCCCCACCTCACCCTTGTCGTCCTTACCAGAGCCCAAGCACGTCCATGAGTTCTTGTCTGGAAGTGAACACTAAGCTTTCTTTTCCCCGTGATTCTCATAAAAACATTATTCTTGTGTCCCGTTTCTCAATCAATCTACTACAAAAATGAGTTTATAAAAAAACTCGACCTGCGGGTGTAAGACCGCCCTACGACATTATGTTAAGAAGTCCTCACGCAGGTCGAGAAAACCCTCGAATTCGTGTCCCACCCATACAAAGCGGCAACGTAGCCCATGTGATAATTACCGTGACCGGAGCTAGGCCTTAGACCTGTGCTTTGGTGTGGGACAGACGAGGGGATTTATTTAACCAGGCCTGAAATTCGCTCGCACGGGGAGTCAAACTAAGGACCTAAGGAGTGCTACTCAGACCACCTAACGAAGTCAATTCAGGCCCTTTCGCTACAATAATGAGTTTATGACACTTTATTTGTAAAATTTAGAGCACAATTACTGTTAGACTATGTGTGTATGTGGGGGTCGACACCACTGTTGAGCTGCCGGCCCATTAGGGTTAAGGTCTCCTGTGAGTCTATATGTTGTAACCCCTTCTCTATGCAATACAATCAAGCATCACATTCCAATATGGTATTGAGCTAGGGTTTCCCACCTTCCCTCCCATAGTCGCCGGCTCATCCCAACTCCCAGCCGCCGGCCTTGCTGCTTCCGCTCCGTCGTCCCCCGGGGGTTCGTCTGTCCTCCCGGGCGGCTCTCCTTCTAATGCTCCTTCCGCTCCTCTTTCCCTCCCTCAGCTCTAGGTCGCCATCGTTCTTCTCGGCCATGTCAAAGCCCAAGGCCGTTGGCCTCAACTCCAGTAGCATCAGGGCAAGCTCCTCCACACCTGGGCACCGGACTCCCTAGCGGCTTGGCCTGATGCGCTCGGCCACCGTTCCCCAGCGTCGACCACCGCAACCAAGTCTTCACCAGCGCCTCCTCTAGCTCTATTCTCAGCATCGCTCGTCCTTCTTCCGAGACACAGGGTGCTCCACTTGGCCTCCTGTAGCCCCATGGTCGAGGCCCCCTTGTCTCGAATCCCGCCATCGCCGTCCGGATCCCCACTGCCGTCGCCAAGATCTCGACGCCGCCGCCCTTCCTTGCCAAGCCGTGCCTCTGCCACAGCTCGAGCCTACCTTCTTGGCGAGTCGCCCTTCGTCTCAGCTTCAACGGTGCAGCTCGACAACCCTCTCCACTGCTCCCCAGCTCGCGGCGCAGGCACGGCCGCGACTGTTCGCCCCTACGCCGCCGGCGGCTGACCGCATGGCCAGTCGAGGCAGAGCCATGGCTGATGGCCTGCTGCTATGCTACTGGCAGTGGAGGCTAGCTGGCGTGACACCCGGCCACCTCCCTCTCTTGGGCCGCAGGCCCCCGCGCCCTGCGCCCTAATCGGATCCACGTGGCCGCCACGTCGTGCTGCTCCTCTCCTTCCCCAGCTCTTGTGAGCCGTGTGCGCCAGGTGACCTCCAATGCGGGTTCCATGGTGCGCCCCTGGCGGCGCGGCCTCCAGCGCGGGCTCGGCCAGCCAAGCGTAGCCTCGGCTCCGGCACAGGCGTGGCACTGGTAGGGCATCGTCGGACAGGGGCCGCCACGACGCCTGGATCCCCCCCGGCCGCCGGCAACCAAAGCCACCGGCCTCCTCTCTGGCAGCGTCGACCCGCCACATCTGCCCGCTGCGGTCGGCCCTAGTTCTCCTCGGCGCTGGCGCGCTTCCGCGGCCACGACGTGGCATCCCCTCTCCACTGGCACTCTTCCCCGCCCCGCTGGCTACCCCGCTCCCCCTCCTTCCTCGTGGCTCAGATCCGCCGTGGACCGACCCTGCCATGGCAAGTCCCTGCATTGTCGCGCGACCTTCCCCGCCGCCGGCTCTACTGCGTCGTTGGCCGCCTGATCCGCCGCCGCCGCGTCTCCACGCGCCGTTGGCTGCCTGATCCGCCGTGCCTCCACTCGTCGCCGACCGACCAGCAGGTCACTCCCTTTCTCTTCCCCTGCCTTGTGCGCTATGTAGCCCCCGTTGTCGTGCCATCCACCTCGTCCCTGACTGCGCCGATGCCCAGCAACGCCTCCAATTGTCACACTTCTCCCGTTGCCGGCGTCAAGCTCCCCTTCCAGGTCCGGCCCCTTCCCGGCTGGACCCGCCCTGCTGTTCACCTTCCTTCTTCGTCGCCTTTGTTGGATCCGTCGCTGTCGCGACCTTCCCAGCTAGATTCGTCCTCCCTTTGGCCGGATTGCCGTCTTCATGGCTGGATCCATCACTGTCGTGGCTTTCCCGACCGGATCCGCCGGGCGCGGCCACCCTGACCGACGCAGACGCGCGTGCGTTGTTGCTAGCCGCCCTGGTGAGGCTCCTCGACGACCGGTCGCGGAACGAAGCAAGAAGGCTCTGAGGTTGATGCTGTCCTTTTGTGTCACCTCGCCGATCGTTGACCCTCGAGCGTCGACCCCTCTCGAAGAATAGGCTTGTGCTGCGTGTCTCCTGACCACGGCCACTTCAACTTCGGCTAACTCGGCATCCAGAGGCTATCGTCTTCTCGGAGTCCACACCGGTCTCTACTCCAACAACAACATTCGCACCCTCACGACGCTGCGACTGTGGAGGGATTTCAACCTGTCGGCTCCTAACTTCGGCTTCTACTCCAGTATCATCGTGTGTGGTGCCCCCTTTGCGATTGTGGGGCGATGTTAGACTATGTGTGTGTGTGGGCCGGCACCACTATTGGGCTGCCGGCCGTTAGGGTTCCTGTGAGTATATTGTAACCCCTTCTATATGCAATACAATCAAGCATCACATTCCAATAATTACAACTTGCTTTCCTACTTTATGATTGCTGGTTTCAACTCTCTTTTTATTGCCTCCCCATGCCAATTTAGGTTGACAAAGACCGAAATTTACATGGGGAGATGCGATAAAAAGAGACTTAAATGTTTGGGGATATACCTAAAGGCTTGTGCTTGAGTAACAGTGCTTGAAAAGCAACAATTGATGTGCCTCAACCATGATTAGGGGCTCTTGTTTGGGACTGAAAGACTCGGTGTTGTTGTTGTAATACTATGCTCTGCAGGTTGTTGGATCTAGATGCTGGCCATTGATATCACGGTACAGAGCATCTGTGCGGACCCAGTCTCCAAAGGTAGAGATGATTGATTCTCTATTTAAGCCACTGGATGATGGGAAGGATGATGGCATAATGAGGTGATTTAGATTAACATCTTTTCAGTTCTTCGTTATGTTCTAGTTGACCTCACAGTACCTTCATGTTGTATGAAGTTATTTGGATCAGCAAGTGGGGCCTTAGTCTGTTATTATCTAAAAGAGAAGAGGAATGACCTATTACCCTTTTCACTTTATCAATGCATTGCAGGGAACTTCTACTAGACTTCTACCAAACCAGTCAACAAAGAAAGCCTAAGCAGATAATCATCTTCAGGTGTGTACTGAGTTATTTTTACCCAGTTATATATGCCTATGGTGGTGTCGTTCTTTTATGTAAAAGGTGTGTTTGTTTCCGATGCTAGTTTGTAAGTGTGTTGGTGTGAGTGTGGTGGGTGTGTTGTAATTTATTTGTTATCTCCTAAATGCAATGATACACAACTCTCTTACATAATCTACAAAAAAATTGTGTCATACATTGTTAAGCTGCGTTGAATGTGTTACTTCATTTTTTTCCCTCCAACTCGAAGGATCATTATTTTGGTGCAGACAAGAATTTTTTTGTTTTCTTGAATGACCATTATTTTGGTGACTCAAAGGAACATTTGGTCTTTCTTTCCATGTTAATTTGATGTTTTTTAATTTAGAATAATGAATGGGGGTCTGGTAAGAAGTGTTTGACTCTACAGCATTTTACTAATCTTAAGCCAGGAAAAGTCAAATATCTGTAGTGCTGATTTTGTATCTATATAGTTATTGGTTCTTTTGTTAATAAAAACTATCATTTCCTACCAGCTTTTCTTAAAATTGTCTATGCAGTTTCTATTCAAATGTGAGCTCTTCTGTGTTAAAGGATGAAGATCAGTTTATAGTACAGAATTGACTTTTCTTTGTGTGAAATGCACCATAAACATCCATGTTGTTCTTGCCAGTAAGAACTATATCTGAATATTCAGTTGGTGTCCTTTGATTTTCTTTTTGAGGATTAAAGTTGATACATTTCATTAAATGAATGTTATATTTACAGTGATGGTAATTAAATCATGTATGTTCCTTTCTATTTATTTTGTGGATGTAAGAGTATATTTGTGGTTTATTTTTTCTGTATTGATTTGCTTTTTTGGTTGCTGCACGATGAACTGTGGGCGTTCACTGGTGCTGTGACTTTTTTGGTGTTTCTGTCAAGAGTTCTCGGTATTCAGTGTTGTTGAATTCTTATCCTTATGGTCTGCATATGCAGGGATGGTGTTAGCGAGTCTCAGTTTAGCCAAGTACTGAACGTAGAACTTAATCAAATTATAAAGGTTCTTCTATGCACTGTTTTGCTTGAGAATTCCTTCGTTTTCTTGCATTTTTTAACAAGAGTTAGACGATGCAGGCATATCAGAGTATGGGACAGGGGGACCTTCCGAAGTTCACAGTGATAATTGCTCAAAAGAATCACCACACAAAACTCTTCCAAGCTGATTCACCAGAGAACGTTCCACCTGGTAAGTACCCTTGTCCCACTTAATACTGTTAAAGATTCTTCCCCTTTAAACGGCTTGAGCAACTTACACTTTTTCTTTGCATCAGGGACTGTTGTGGACTCCGGCATAGTTCATCCAAGACAGTATGATTTCTACATGTGTGCTCATGCCGGACCAATTGTAAGTTCTCCTGAGTAGTTTTGGATTTTGTTTGACCGTGCTTGTTAGTAAGCTTGACTGGATATGTGTCAGACATGTTTCATATTGAGCATCCTAATTATGCTATCTTACACAGGGTACTTCAAGGCCAACCCATTACCATGTGTTGCTTGATGAGATTGGCTTCTCTGCAGATAATCTCCAGAAGCTAGTTCTTTCACTTTCATATGTGTAAGTACATACTTTCATGTCTATTTCCTTAACTCATGTGAAAATAACATGTTTGTGCTTTGTATAGGTACCAGAGGAGCACCACTGCGATTTCTGTGGGTACGTTGATGTTTTCTTTTGTGCTAAAAAAACATCACGCACTCTTTGCTGAATGCTGTTTTTTGCTTTTTCAGTGGCACCTATCTGTTATGCCCACCTCGCAGCAGCTCAGATGGGCCAGTTCATGAAATTTGAAGAGTTTGCAGATACGTCGTCAGGGAGTGTCAATTCATCGTCGCCACCATCAATACCAGAATTGCCACGGCTGCATGCTGATGTCTGCAGTTCCATGTTCTTCTGTTGACGTGATTTTAGTTTGACCGTTGTGGGGTAGGGCCAATTCTTTGTGAAAGGAACCTTACCTTATATGTTGGCACACAGCAGGCTAACCGTTTTTGTGAAGAAACCATGTAGGTCGTTAGTTGTCGTATATCGCACGCGTGCATCTTTTTGGAGCGGTGGCGGTTCCGTTAGGTACAGTTTCCAGATTTTAAGGATGCTAATACAGTAGAAGCAGTTTGTACATTCTACGCAGATTTTGCAGGGATACGTGGTTAGATGATCTTTTTGTTATGCCCAAAAATACGTGTGCATTGGGGGGTTATGAAAGTGAGCTAAATTTCTGTGCCTCGCATGGCATCCAATTGTACTCGGAGATTGTGTTTGTGCTCGATACGCTTCCTGCCACTGAAATGCGAAAATGACCACTGCCACTCGCTACTCGTGACACCACAGGAAAATTATTGGGGTCGAACACGTCTCCGAAGTTGTCGATGCAACAGGTATAGCGTTTTTTAAGATGTAATCTTTGTAGTACTACTATGACAAAATGTAATTGTTTGCCATGGAAGAGATTTCTGTTTTCTCGTCTTTGCCTAAAGATAGTGCAATCTTAGGACCCTCTAAATTAACAAACGGTGGGACTAAAATAGAGACTAAACTGTTTTAGTCTCTAGTCCCTCAAGGGGTGAGTAAAATAAACTAAACCATATAAATTCTAACTTTTGTTCCTCATTTATTTCAGTTACACTAATGGTGGGAGAATGTTAAGGGGTATTTTGGTCCTCTTAGGGCTAGTTTAGAAACTGAAATCCCCTTCGGGATTGAGAGAGATTGGAGAGTAAATTAGTTTATTTTCACCTCAATCCCCTCCAATCTCGAAGGGGATTTGAGGTTCCCAAAGTAGCCCTTATGGCTAATTTGATGCCCATGGATCATGGGGGGTGTTGGGGTTTTCTTCTCTGTCGAAGGTTCTCAAGACAAAGACACCATCGACAAAGTGATTCTAAAGACTTTCTTTTTTCTGCTGAAGGTCCTCAAGACGAAGATCTCGTCTGGATGCAACGATGGCAAGTGCCGAAGCTGTCACCAGCTTCGGCTTAAACCAAACAGAGGAGAAAAAGACTAGCTAGTCCCTAGTGATTTATGTTATGATTATGAACAAATGTTAAAGGTTACAAATGTACTTTTACTCGGGCTGAATCCCGTGCCTATAAATAGGTGAACAGTATTCCCATACTGTTGGGGGCCTTCGGCTCCCGAAGGTCCTCAAAAACACAGTTTGACAATGTTTTCCAAGTGTAAAATGTGAACAGGCACCTTCGGAACAGGCACCTTCGGAGTCAGGTCGCGAATATACAAGGGCATGTTTAAGACGAAGCTGGAATGAAAAGCGGTCATGACGAAGGATAAGACGATCATGAAGCCATATGCAGAAAAGCTTCGGCATAACGGCAGAAAAGAGGAACCGACTTAAAGATGAAAAGCCAAATTGGACCTCGAAGGATTACTATAGAGTTATTGATAAATGTAAAGGGCATCAATGTAATTTTACACGGGCTGCGTCCCGTGCCTATAAATAGGTGAGCAGTACTCCCGTACTGTTCACGATGACTTGGCACACGTCTTTTTGCATCACGACTTGTACCTTTGCCTTACATCAGTTTGAAGGTATATTTGTAATTCGTTTTCATGAATTTAATAATGGAAATGTATTGATGATAATGCTGGTATTATTACTTTCGCACTTTATATATATGTTTATTCTGTTTACTCATTTACTAACTTAACGAAGGTCTTTTCCTTCGTAACCTTCGTTATATTATGTTCATATCCTTCGTCCGAAGTTCATTAAACCCTCGAGGAGATAATGCTTCAGCGGACGAAGGGTATTTAATACTTAACATCTTCGTATTGTCTTGTTCTTGATTTATAGCATTTGAGAACAAGCCCCCAACATTGGCGCCCACCTCCGGTGAACTCACTTCCACTTTTTGAGTTTTGAAAATCTTCGGCAAGCATCACCTTCGTCATGCCGCCGAAAAAAGCTTCAGCAACAGGGGCTGCTGCTCTGCAGCCGCTAGACCACAATCAAGATGTCGTTTCTCTTAGGGAGGCCCGAAGCCAGAAGAGAAAGGCCACCAGTCCAGCGCCTCCGGAGGACGAATTGGATCAAGAAATCCAAAATTTGGAAATGCTCAATCAACAGGTCCAACGCAAGAAGGAGAAGATGGCTCGTCTAGCTGATCTTCAAAGGCAGATAGACGAAGCCTCTGAAGAGCTTCGACATCTTGCTCAAGATGACCAGAACCAAAGGCCCCCGCACAGAGAGCTTCATCAAGAGGGTTTCTACAACGAGGATTACTGGTATGAAGATTTCCATCACGGAAATTTTGCTTTTGATGATGCTTCTCCCTTGTCAACAGAACTGCAGGCTGTTCCTTGGCCACAGTCTTACAAGCCACCTCAGCTCCCCATGTACGACGGTCATTCAGACCCGAAACAATTCTTGATGAGCTACGAAGCAACTATATCTTCGTACGGTGGCAACACGGCGGTCATGGCAAAGTCCTTCGTCATGGCTGTCAGAAGCGTCGCACAAACTTGGTACTCTTCCCTTAGGCCAGGGACAATCACCTCATGGCAAAAGTTGAAGGACATGCTGATAACCAGCTTCCAAGGCTTTCAGACGAAGCCAGTCACTGCTCAAGCTTTATTCCAGTGCACCCAGGATCATGAAGAATATCTTCAAGCATATGTCCGAAGGTTCCTACGTCTGAGGGCGCAGGCACCAACAGTGCCCAATGAAATTGTCATTGAGGCCATGATCAAGGGGCTTCGGCCAGGACCTGCAGCTCAGTACTTTGCCAGGAAGCCTCCCCAAACTCTGGAGAAGCTGCTCCAGAAGATGGACGAGTACATTCGAGCTGACAATGATTTTCACCAAAGAAGGGAGGAAGCCCTCAGGTTCTCTGAAATGACTAGGGGCTTCGGAGGAAGATTTTATCCAAGGCACGTCAGGTCAATTCACAATTCTACTCAAAATGACGACAAAGCGAGTCAACAGCAAAGGCCACAGTGCTCCTCCCAAGCTTCGGGGCAGCAGCAAAGCTCCTTCCGGCCGCCAGTGCCAAGGGGCACAGGCGCCAGGGGCTTCGGGGGAAGATTTGGGGATCAACCAAGAAAAATATACTACCTATTCTGTGGTGAAGGTAAGGGCCACACCACCATGATGTGTCACATTACCATCCAGAAGCAAAAGGAGCTAGCAGAAGCTGCTGCACAACAGAATCAGCCGAAGCAGGTCCTGCATACTGCTTCGTACCATTCGCCTTACATTCCAGAATATGTAGGCAATCACCCTGCAGCTTCTGTTGCTTCGGCAAGTCAACCCCAATCATCCTGGCAACAGCCTCCACCGCTGCCATCGACGCAGCCAGGGCTCCAGCCAGAAGGGAGTCACCACAATCAGAGGGATTTCAGAGAGGACTCCGAAGCTCGCACAGTCAATAGCACTGTGCCAGAGTCGAAGCACATTTACTGATAAATATCCTACCTCAACAACAGTTTTTTCGCATTTTTACATTCGGTATTACTTTTTTGTTAATAAGGAACAATTATGGGAAGATCAAGTGTCCTTTATCATTTTTTAATTCCTTGTAACACTTTCGTCTTCCAATTTAATAAAAATGTGTCTTTTTCATAGGCTTGAATCGTTGAAGCATACGAATTTATGGTGGCATGAAGGACCTTTGTATTATCAAAATTTTGTTTTAATAGACACAGAGCAAGTTGTTCGAAACAGTAAAAAGTCGTTCCTAAGCGAGCGCAGTGTAAGTTTTCTGAGCATACAGCGAAAAGTCAGCGCTGATTCCGCCGAAAGTAAAAGGCGAAGAAGCTCCTAAGGGAGGCTTACAGCGAAAAATAAACGCTGATTCCGCTGAAAGTAAAAGGCGAAGAAGCTCCTAAGGGAGGCTTACAGCGAAAAGTCAACGCTGATATAAAAAGTGTGTATGCTCTATTACAGGGATATGTATCTGTGGCACAAACGTCATCTTGCATAACATAACATCATCACATCATTCTGCATAACATAAGCATCATACAGCATATTGCATATGGAACAAGAAGGGGATACAAGCCGAGAAGAAGTGTAGCTTCATTAGAGAGGCAACAAAAACTTTTCTATAACTTCGGAGAATATTTCACGAAGCCTGGATAATCTTCACCACGAACGTATGCAACTTCTGGTGATATAAAATTTTCTTCATGAAGCATGAAAAGAAGGGAAGGTGTTTTTTCGCCGAAGGCTCAAAAAACGGTATGTACGCAAGATTTCATGCATTGTAAAGAATTAAAACTGTACATGGATTATATATTACATTCAAAGTCACAATATATTACATACGTTACGTTCCAAATGTTTTTACAGTAGCATTTAATCCTCTCTTAGAACTATTTCTGCAACTTCGTTCAGTAGCTGGTCAACAACCTTGTCCATAATGGCTTCGGCCATTTTTCTAATTTCATCGTCCCCCTTCGGGTGGGGGCCCGGAGATGCCTCAGCAGGTTCTGAGCGAAGAGAAGATACGACTATATTACTATTACAAACCGTGAGCAAAGTTTGGAATAAAAAATTACAACACAATAAAAATCACTAATTAATACCTATTTGCCCTTCGGGCTCGGTACTTTTTTCGGCAGCCGCCGCTACTTTTCTGGCATCATGGATGCCTTTTTCGCTTTTTTTGAATAATTTCTTGTGCCATTTCTCGGCCGCCGTTGTCCTAGATATCAGTGAAAAATTTTCCGCCGATCATGCTTGCTTCGGCTGAGGGGTCTTTAATGTCTTCGGAGGACAAAGTAGCTTTGGATTGCGCTAAAGATTTTACATGCTCACAACCTTTCTTCTCCAAAACAGTAGCAATTCCTCTAGCACCCGAAAAAGCACATATGTCTCCGCGGCTATTCAGGATTTCTTCGAAGGCATCAGCTTCGTTACTAATCCATTCCATCGGACCTTCGGGATTGCCCCTTGAGAAATTCTCCTCGCTAGAGAATGCGCCAACGTTGGCAAAGCTGGATTTTATCTTTTTAACGCACTCTATGGATTTAACATAGCATTTTCTTTGAGAAGCATGAAGCTCTTTAACATTAACTTCCAAATGATCTGCCCATTGTTCACTTAACTCTCATTTTGTTTCTTCAAGAATACATTCTTCTTTGGCTCGGGCTAGTTGTTTACGAAGATCTTCAATCTCACGCCTCTGTGCCTCGGCTTGAGTTTTAGAGTTAGCTTCGTCCTCCTTCATTTTTTCCACTAATGTAAGCAGAATTCTGTCTTTCTCCAAGGCTTCGTTTCGTAGCCTAATAACCTCTGTTCGAAGGTTGTTGAGAGCAATGGTGCAGCTCTCATCTTCAGCATTCTTTTGTGCTCTTAAGGCATTGCTGAGAATTAAGCCCTATTCAAAAAGAATGAATGGATTAACACAACAGTAAAGGATTCATTCAAAATCCACAAAATTCAAAGTTTACAATCTTCGTACCTTTAGACTGTTATATGCAAGACTATCCGCAAGATCCTCCTTCGTCATGGCGCAAAGGCCAGCTTCAAGCTTCGGGAATCCCATGCTTCTAGCCATTTCCCGGCACACGGATAATTCTTTATTGTCTGGGAGGCAATATAAGAAGTCATCTTCGTTTGTCCCGTTGAATACTACGGCCCCCTTCGGATATTTCAGTTCTCGGGCATAGTGATTGGCTTCAAAAATCTCTTCTTCAGACAGTTTCTTCCCCGAAGCATGTCGCACAATATAATCATGTATTTTGGAGGATGCTTCGGGGGTGGCAGTACCAATTTCCCCAATCAGAATCGGTTCTGTTATTGTTGCTTTTTCAGTTCCTAAACTTGCCTTTGACATTTTTTCGACCTCCAAAGGCTGTATCTTGGTGGATTCCGAAGGCCCAGCTTCAGTTTCAGATTGCTGCATCGAAGTTTCAGCAGCAAAGGCTTCAATAGGCGCCTCAATAATTTTCTTTGGAGTTGTGCTTGAAGATTTAATCGTCTCCAGGACATCCAGCACATTAACCATTCTTTTTCTTTTCGGGGTTGCTGCTGGTCCCTTCTGGCTTTTAGCTGTCTCAACTTTTGTTGAAGGACTTATAACATCTGGTGTTTATCTTTCTTCAGATTTCTCCTTTCTTATTGCTAGTGCCTCGGCCATTTCTTCGGATTTTAGCACTGCAGTTGGTTCTCTGGCTTCGGTGGCCGAAGAGGCCTCGCCAATAAACTCGGGCACTATAGCCGGCTCAATACAACGTGGAGGGTGTGTGGACACTTTTACTTTCTTCCTCTTCGGTGCTGGCTCCCCGGGAGCAGCCGAAGTAGTGTCCTTTGCAGGAGTAGTATTTTTTCTCTTTTGACATCGCATTGGATAATAGTAGTCGGGATAGATAAACCCAATAGCATCAAATACTCGGTTGAGCCTCTTCTTCTTTCGGCCTCCAAAAGCCGCTGATAATGCAGTGTTTTCAGCCTTTGAATAGGTCCCAAGCAATTCATCACTTACATTCTCAATACTTTTCAGCCAATCATCATCCGGTTCAACAAATTTATCTCCGTACTTGAATGTATATTTCAGTCTAATTAGTCCACCCTCGTCAGCTTCTTTGATGGTCTCCTTCGGCATTTCCCAGTCATCTACAAGTGGCCACACTCTGAAGGCAATGTGCTCTTGCATTAAATCCCTGGTCCCAATAAAGGAACAGACTACGCCGAAGGCCCTCTAACATTCTTCAGCTGCTTCGTCCATTTCTACCTTTGGTTTCCGAAGTCCGAAGCGCTGCCAGATAGGGCGCATGATGATATCCTTGATATCTTCCTGAACCGTCAAATCGTTTTTCACATAGAACCATTACTTCATCCATTCCCCGGGCCATCTCTTCCGAAAGGTTGGCACGGGACAGCTCGACCCAGAGCGGGCACCGAAGCTATAACAACCAAAATTATTATGATATTGTTCCTTACCCCACGGTTTCGTCTCATATACTAGCTCGTGTATATTGCAAAAGCTTTTAGCACTTGGCTCCAAACCCTGGCTCCTCACGGCCCAGACGAAGATTCCCAATCTTATCACTGCTTCAGGGGTAAGTTGATGAAGGTAAATTTGATATATTTTTAGAACTTCTACTACAAACTTGCTTAGGGGGAATCGTAGCCCAGCCTTTAAAAAGCTTCGGAAGATCACAACCTCATTATCTTCGGGGGTCGGCGTAGTTTTTTCTCCGTCATCCGCCCTCACGATGGATATATCTCGGAAGTATCTCCCCCTCATGTTTTCAAGGTGACTCTGCTTTATAGTTGATTTTCCGAAGTTTGAGTGACTAGGCCGCCACGGGCGATCTTCGGAATCCTCTCCGCCACTATCCACATCATAGCTATCACTGTCGCCAGTATCTTCAGATAAACCCTCCAAAGTTTTCTTGACAATCTTTTCAGTATTGGTCTTCGACATTGACTCAAGAAAACCCAGGTGCATCTCCTCCGAAAGGCTTAGCTTCGAAGCACCAGCAGCTGTCTTATCTTCAGACATTTTCGTGAATGCTGGCAAACTAGACTTGAAGCCGAAGCTTAAAAATTTAAGGCCGAGCAAATGCTGTCGCGCGCAGGCTAAGAGCAGGGTGCGCAGGTTGAAAGCTGGTGAGTAAAAAGCAGGTGGCAAAAGGGTGTGTCAAATAAACTCGCGGAGAGCTTGTATTTATACACCCAGTATGTCGAAAACTGGAGGGCCCCGCTTGTCAATGACTGTTGTTATTCTAGCAAAAGGAAGGTGTTTTTACGGACCTTCGGCTTAAAGCCTTCGTCCATGTCGCAATATAAATTTATCTTTACAATAAATTGATATTGCGAGGGGCTACTGTTGGGGGCCTTCGGCTCCCGAAGGTCCTCAAAAACACAGTTTGACAATGTTTTCCAATTTTAAAATGTGAACAGGCACCTTCGGAACAGGCACCTTCGGAGTCAGGTCGCGAATATACAAGGGCATGTTTAAGACGAAGCTGGAATGAAAAGCGGTCATGACGAAGGATAAGACGATCATGAAGCCATATGCAGAAAAGCTTCGGCATAACGGCAGAAAAGAGGAACCGACTTAAAGATGAAAAGCCAAATTGGACCTCGAAGGATTACTATAGAGTTATTGATAAATGTAAAGGGCATCAATGTAATTTTACACGGGCTTCTTCCCGTGCCTATAAATAGGTGAACAGTACTCCCGTACTGTTCACGATGACTTGGCACACGTCTTTTTGCATCACGACTTGTACCTTTGCCTTACATCAGTTTGAAGGTACATTTGTAATTCGTTTTCATGAATTTAATAATGGAAATGTATTGATGATAATGCTGGTATTATTACTTTCGCACTTTATATATATGTTTATTCTGTTTACTCATTTACTAACTTAACGAAGGTCTTTTCCTTCGTAACCTTCGTTATATTATGTTCATATCCTTCGTCCGAAGTTCATTAAACCCTCGCGGAGATAATGCTTCAGCGGACGAAGGGTATTTAATATTTAACATCTTTGTGTTGTCTTGTTCTTGATTTATAGCATTTGAGAACAAGCCCCCAACACATACTGTTCACACTGAATTGTAATCACTCTCGCGTTAGTACCTTCGAGCAAGCCGAAGATATCAATGTAATATAAACTTTGTTAATTTTCATGTGTATATTATGAAATATAAATGTGAAAGAACCAATGAATTATATTCTTCATCTTAATGTATTCTTATTTATCCCTGAAATGATGAATGCATGTCCTTCATGACTTTTGTCTGATGATCATTATATCCCTTATGATTCATTTAATGTGTTTTGAATAGTATTAGTCACTAAAAGCAAACACGGTAGGGACCAAACTTTAGTATCCTAATTAAACTTTAGTCGCTAGATTAAAGGAACCAAATAGGCCCTTATTACTGCTCCTATAACACGCATATCATCGAGGCCTACCTACAGACAAAGGGTATTGCCCCCACCCCCCTCGCCCCAAAAAGTCGAAATCTTTTTGGTAGTCATAGTGATTTTGATTTTTGGCGAACACTGTGTTCATAGGAGCAAGGTCTAAGGTTATCGTTGAGCTCTATATGTGGCATCTAAGAAGGTCGGACGGTCCGGCCATGTGACTGGATAGTCCGCGGGTTAGCCCAAATGGTCCACGATTAGATCAAATTAGACAAGGTATTACCTTTTTTCGTGCGTGTTTATTCAACTAATCACGTGGATTCTGTTTGGGAACGCCTAGAAATGGGTCCAGATCTCTCCTTTATATATGAAGGGGTAGAGTCGATTGTGCGTATGAACAATCAAACCAATCAATCAAATCTACTTTATTTCCTTCATCGCATTAGAAGTAGGAGTAATTTAGACCTAGTTTAGCCTTTTCCCCAACCCTAAATCTTCATCCCTCTTTGACTCTACGTCTACTAGGGAAGTTCTAGGTGGCCTGTCTATCCTGGAGCACCCCCTATAACTCTCCTCCCTGAAGGGGTCCCTCCTGGGGGCGAGTTCTAGGGTTCTTCGCGAGGAAGAAGACCCTCTGCTCAGGCGCAGACCATTTGGTCCAAAGCACGGACAGTTTAGCACACGAGCAGAGGAGACCCGCTCCTGCCGCAGGGTCACGGATCGTCTGCTCCGCTGTAGAGGGCAGCGTCGTGCGGTATGCCCCAATTGTTTGGTCCCGAATCAGAGCCAACACACTTTTTAGCGAGTTCGATGGGGACAAGATGTGTGACCTAATAGGGATCAGCCCATATGGCTGGTTCAAAGGATCATTCTGATACCTTCCCAAGCAACATCATGAAGCCGACTATGGAGAACCCATCCGCTAAAGATCAACAAGAATTCAAAGAGTACAAAATGTAGTTGATCAAGGAAGGCGAGGCGAAGTACTTGGCCAATTTCAAGATGGACCAACATCAGAAGGTCATCTGACAAAGGGAGACTGACATAGCATCACTCTGACCTACTGCACCCACCTCCAATTTAAGTAAAATATACGACATTCAATCTCTTAGGGCTTACATAAATGAACATCGAGAGCAAATGCAACAAGTAATAGGGGGTATGCAAGAGGATTATAAAAGAATGACACGTGCATTTGAAAAATTTGTCGTTCCCAATTTCTCATCGTATGACGTTGATGCTAGGAATGTGTAACATCTCGGGTGTTTATCTCGTGTTAGGTCACGAGATTTGACATAAACATAGATAATTAGTAAGGATAATGATTTCTTAATTGCGCCTATCTCCGTTTATCAAGATTATTCATGAAAGTTCCACCGAATTCAGAGTTATTCGTTCTCGAGAAACGCCAAATTTAGAGGCTATTAAAATTTTATTCTTGAAATGAATGCGAATTCCAAAGTCAATCTCGTCTTGCAAATCCCGTCCAAAATCATTTATTCAAACTTCTCGACAAAAGTCATCCAATCTGTGTCCGACTTTGATTCCTTATAATCGACCCATGTCCAGGATTTTTTATTCGAACCTTTATTCTCAAGGGGGATCTTTAATGTGTTGGCATCCATTTTTAAATCTTTCTGACCTGATTTGTTAATACCCGTATTCGCCCCAAGTTCGAAACCAATGTCAACAATGCTTTTAATTAACCCAATTCGCATTATCCCGGTCGTAAATCCAAAAGCCTGTCAAATCTCAAGTCGATTTATTTTAAAATAGCACACAAAAGATTTTGTCGAGTGACGCGTGAGAAATTCTAGGCATCGACAATTTAAATTCCTGTGCAATTAAGTGTTCGACCATCTGTTCGTCAGGAGACCGATTGGACTGTTCTTAGCACTGGCCAATCCCACGGGAGAATTTTTCATCTTTAAAATAGCTTCCTTAGTCTAGAAGAAACTTCCTTTGCTTCTCCCCTAAGCAAACCAGCCGAAATCTTAACCCCACCTTGTCTATAAATATGGATCTCATTCCTTGCACTTGGAGCCATTTTCCACCCACCCCTAGCCGCCACATAGCCACCTCGTCTCCCCTCTATCCAAAACGCAGGGGCAGGGAGCTATTTTCCCATGGCTAGACTCCATCCCCATCTCCCCTGCTCGGCACCCCTCCCCATGCGCAGGAACCTGCTCCCATAGCGCCAGGACGTGCGCCCCCCTTCATCCCCCTCGACGCAACGCACGCCCTTGGCCCTTGTCTCCACCTCCTATAGCACGTTCGACCTTGCCCTAGGCACATCAACAATATCTGGTCATCACCTCGAGCATGCCCCTGCCCATCCCCATGGAGCCCCTCCCTGTTACCATGGAAGCCCACAACCTTTTCCCCATCATGCATGAAGCACCAGGGCTGGCACCCTCTCCTCCCCATGTGCATACGCTCCCTCCTTGTCTCCACTAGCATGGCGACATGCCCCTCCTGCTCTCCCAAGGGCACACTTGCACCCCATGGCATGGAGCCCGAGCCCCCCTTACTATGATGTAACACCAAAAATTCTATTTCTGGGATTTAAGGGAGTTCTCCTAAGGTTTGGAATTAAGATATCTTTTAATAAGATTTTTTTACCTCTGAGTTTAGTTTTCAAGAATAGATAAATAATAAGTTTAAAATTTTAATTTAGATTTGGACTTTTGAAATTGGAAATCAAATGTTGACATGAAGAAAAAGAACTGAAATCCCTTCAAACTGTTTTCTAAAGTAGAGTATTTCCTCCATGGACTAGAAGATTAAAGAAACAATTAATAAGTGAAATATAAAATTATGCATCTCATTCTACGTTTTCTGTATTGTTGCATTTGTATCACAGACTTGAATTTGAAGAATGAATTTAAAACTTAATCTTGGAATAGAAATAAGAGAAAGAAAACAAGAAATAAGAATAAAAAAGAGAAGAAGAAAGGGCTTCACCTACCGATGTGCTGGGCCCATTTTATTTTTCTAACCGGCCTAGTACTTCATACACCACTGCATGGCCCACACACCCACCCCTCCTTTCCTTTCTTTTCTCCACTGGCCCATTTCCGCGCGGCCCAACCAGCCGGATCTGCGCTCGTGCCCACCGCCAGGTGGGGCCCGTATCCCAGACACACGTACCACGCCACATACTTGCTATCAGTGACATGTGGGGCCCAACACGCAGTCGTCTTCCCCAAACAGAACCGAATCCCATGCGTTCATTCGCCATAATCCACTTTGGTTGTTATGATTTAACCGCGTAACAAGAATCCGTGGCGGACGAATTCTCCTGTGATCTTTGTAGGGTTGTTAGGATCTGTACTCGAGACTATATGTGCGTGCACCGTCTCCCTAGGACCGCTCGCGTGGCACACACGCCGAGGGCCGGATCTCGCTGTGAAGGAGAAAGAAGCCGCCGCGATGGGACCGTGTCCCTGTTGCCGTTCGGTGCACAAGTTCGGCCTTGGGAGCTTTGCCGTGATCTCTGGGCTCGGATATGGCGACATCTGGCCTAGAGAGGCCCTGGTGGTCGGCGGATTGCTCGTCGTCATCACAGACGTTGGAAAAACCGCACCTCACCGTGGGCCAAGATCTCCACTACACCATTGCTGGTGAGAAATACTCCTCTAGGTTCACCTTGACCTCCTCTACGCGTAGCATCATCGGGATCGGAGTTCTAGCAACTAAGTGCGGTTGGGGCTGTTGGCCGGCAATGGCGGCCACCGTGGTGGCGCACCCCGCCGCCGGTGGTTCATCGGGGGGGGGGGGGGGGAGAATAGGGGGAGCAACACCCGAGTCGTCGATGGATGATCTAATGGCCACGATTAAATGTTCAGCAATTGTAGGAAACGGGTGACGCCTAAGAGGGGGGGGGGTGAATTAGGACTTCTAAAACTTTTACTAAACTAGGCCACAATTAAATCCCTAGAGCAATGTCTATGCAAATAATCAAACTAGAGAGTGCAATCTAGGTTTTGTCTAAGTGTTGCTATCTCTACCGCAAAGGCTAAGTTTCAATCTACACTAAATGAGTATGAATATAAGATTGAAACTTAAATGCTTAATATAAATGCGGAATCTTAAAGAGCAAAGTAGAGAAGCAAACTCTCGTGGATGACGCCGGTATTTTTACCGAGGTATCCAGAACCACGCAAGGTCCTGACTAATCCTCGTTGGTGCCCCTACGCAAAAGGAAGCCCACGCGAGGGCCAAGCACCATGGTCGAGTAACTCCGTAGAGAGCCGCGGGCCTTTTCCACGCTCAAGTGGTGCTGCGCTTTCGGCTCCTCTCGGACGCTCCCCGCCGTCTCCACTATCGAGCTTCCGGCCGAAACGCCGCGGGCCTCGTTCCCTCCGGTACACGGTGGCGGCCGTGACATAAGCGCGGTTGTCACGGTCTCGCAAGACTCTCGCCCCACTCGGTACAATTACAACGACTCACACAAGAGCCGAGGGGTTGTGTGGTTTTACAAAACTCACTCAACTAACTAGGGTTCACCTAGAGCAAGCGCTAAAGCGGTCTAACTAACCTAAGCACTTCGCAAAGCACCTACGCTAATCACCGAGTGATTCTATTAAGCACTTGGGTGTTTGAGCTCTTGGAAATATGCACTATGTGTCTTGGTATGTTGCTTGGGCTCCCACACTTGAGAATGGCCGGTTGGGGTGGTATTTATAGCCTCCAAACCTCAAACTAGCCGTTGGACAGAAAGCAGCAGCTTTCTGTTGTCGGGTGCACCGGACAGTCCGGTGCACCACCGGACAGCCACTGTGCAGTGTCCGGTGCACGCGACGTCAGCCGACTGTTGGCGCCTGTAGCAGTCGACCGTTGGATCCGACCGTTGCCGTCTGTCCGGTGCACACCGGACAGTCCGGTGCCGACTGTCCGGTGCCGACTGTCCGGTGCTCCACCGGACAGACCGGTGCTACAACCAGAGAGCGCCTGTCTGTGGCCTCTCTACGCAGACTGTCCGGTGCCATACCGGATAGTCCGGTGCACACCGGACAACACTGTCCGGTGTGCCACCAGGCGCTGGCTGACAGCCCGTTTCTTGGATTCTTCGCTGATTTCTTCGGGCTTCTTTTGTTCTTGAGTATTGGACTCCTATGCATCTTTTTATGTCTTCTTTTGAGGTGTTGCATCCTCATTGCCTTGGTCCAATTCTCTTTGCATCCTGTGAACTATAATTATAAACACTGGCAAACATATTAGTCCACAGGTTGTGTTAATCATCAAACACCAAAACTCAATTAGCTAAATGGCCCGGGGTCCATTTTCCTTACAATCTCCCCCTTTTTGGTGATTGATGACAACACAACCAAAGCAAGCAAATAATACAAGTATTTGAATTAAAATATGCAATCTACTTGCTAAGATGCATGATTTTCCCCACAATGTGAAATTATGGACTTAAGCCTCCCCCTAACTCCATGATTCACTTACTTCCTATTTTTGGACCAAATAACCAAAACCACTGGAAAAACCATTTGTAGATATAAAATTTTAAATTGGTGGTGTTTGGTGTTTAATATAGTTTTCATTGCTTTGGTCCCTAAACTTCTCCCCCTTTGGCATCAACCACCGAAAAGGAAGACATTAAAAACATGTAGGAAGTAAATAAAAGCTTGCCCTCATATCAGATGATGCCATTTGAAGGATACTAAATTAAACCACATGAATGATATCAGTTGAAAGGATTACTCCGCCTAAACGAGTGTTCTCTTTAGAAAGAAATTTCTCCCCCTTTTTAGAGATGAAGAAATACTCCCCCTGACAGAGATTCTCTACTTAGGAAAAAGCATGTGAAAATCAGAGGTGCAAGACATGATTTGAAAAGACTAACTTCCCTTATGCATAGGTAAAAGAATATGAGTTAACTACTTATGCATTTTTAGCAACATAGAAGCATATGATATGAAATATAGTCTAATCAAAATTTGGAGAAGACATGTAAATGATACTAGATATAGTCTCAAAAGATACCAGTTGAAAGTCAATGACGAGCTTTAGAGACATGAGAGTTCTTGGAGATTTTGCAGTGGAAGATTGTTGTCTTTCTCCGGGGACCTTATTTTCCTTACAATGAGACTATCACATGAAATAGACTTGAAAAGGTGTTAGTCTCAAAGTGTTAGATTATAGAGTAACCTCCCCCTAAAGGTGTGCATACAAGTTTTGAATACTTGTAAGAGACATGCACTTTGATTTGATATCAAGAGGAGCAAATTATCCATAATCCAAACTTTGGCACATATAAGTTAAATGATACACTTTGTAGAAATCAAAATTTTCAATTTATGCATCATTTACTATGGAGTGATATAAAAGCTATGTGCCGTGCTTTTAACTAAACATTTTAAACCTTGTAGGTTTGCTTAAGTATATGAATTGAAAGCAAGCAATCCTATCATGTGATTTACCTAGTATGCATGATTTTAAACATAAGTAAATAACAAATGTAATACTAGGCAAGAAAGGTAAACTAGATAAAAGGTAAATAGATACGCATATCTAAAAACAAGAGATACAATAAAACTAGTTGCCTTAGTCATGGGTGGGAAATTTGGGTCCAAAATTTTAACTAACCCACTCGGCAAGTAATCTTGATCCAATATGATGTATCCCATGATATACATCCCAACTTTGCCAAGTCTCCAAATTTCCCGACGACCTTCGGTCCACTCAGTTCCCTTTCGGGATCCAAACCTTCTTGGTGCTTTTCATAGTTGAAATTATTTCCTTTGGCACCCAGATGTGTTTGGCCCCCTTTCCTTTGTTCGCTTGCTTGTTGGCCTTGATTGCTATCACCTTTCCATTCTTTTTCTTCTTGATCAAATATGGTGTAGCAGCCTTTTTGTTCACCTTTTTGATGTAGGTGTTGGAGATTTTGCTTGATGGCTTTTGCTTGAGCTTTTGCCTTTGTTTATCCCCGGTCATCGCCTTGCATTGGAAAGACTTGTGGCCTTCCATGTGGCATAGCCTACAAATCACAGTTTCTCCCTCCATAGGCTTGTTCACTCCCGCAGTGGTGTTATCCTGTGGAGGTCGGATTTGTTTGGCTTTGCCTTTCTTGTCATACAAAGCCTTTCCAAGGCAAGCCACTTCTTGCTTTAATTGTTCATTTTCTTTTGCAACCTCATCCGAACATGTTTCTACAACAATATTCTCAACAAGAACTTGGTTGCAGGGGTTAGAATCATCAATTAAATCAAAGCAGGAAGTAGAAGCATCTTTCTTAATAATTTCAGGTATTTCAACTAAAGATGCTGCTGGGGTGCTACCAATATTTTCTAGCTTAGTAGTTAGCTCATTATTGTGTATGCTAAGAATCTCCATTTTCTCTAGCAAATTTTCAATAGCTTCTTGGGAGCTAGCTAACTTAGCCTTAAGTTTTTCATTCTTTTTAATAAGGCTATCATCGGTAGCAGTGGATGGAGCACTAGATTCTAATAGCTCAATTTTAGTTGATAGCTCACTACTTAAGTTTGCAAAAGTTTCAAATTTTTCTAGCAAACCTTTGTAATCATTTTGAGAGCTAACCAACTTATTTTTCAAAGTTTTAAGTTGAGCTTTTTGCTTAGTGCAAACATCCTGAAAAAATTCTACGGCTTCCGCAAGCTCATCTAGAGAGGGCTTTCCCTCACCTTCATCATCACTACTACTTTCATCACTAGAGGATGGAATGCTTTTGTTACCTCTTGCCATAAGGCATTTGTGCGATGACCGTGATGATCGTGATGAGGACCGGTGGCTGCGCGTCCTTGGAGGTTCATCTTCACTTGAAGAATCATCCCAAGTTCTAACACTTTCTAGCGCTTTGCCTTTGCTCCTCTCCTTTTTGGGTTTGACCATATTTGGACAGTTGTCCCTGAAGTGCCCTTCTCCCCACATGCGAAGCATCCTCTCTTCCTTTGCTTTTTCCTATCGATGTTAAAGAGAAGATCCTCGACCTGCAGGGGCACACCCATTAGATTAATCTTGCGGATCATCCTCATTACCTTTCCGACGCGTCGGATTGTTTCTTCGTCCTCGGAGGATGATGTGCATGGTTGATTATCTTCATCATCATCATCACTTTCTTCTTCTTCCTCTTCTTCACTTGAGGAACTTGGAGTGGGAGCCTTCTTTTTGCCCTTCCTTTCATCACATGCAAAAGCATATGGCCTTGAGGAAGTTGGCTCCTCTCCCCGACTCATTTTTCGCGACATCTCAAAAGCCGCGATTTTCCCAATCACAATGGTCGGGGTCATGTTGCTCAAGTCCTCCATGTTGTGCAGGATGGTGATGATGCTCCCATATCATTGTTGTGGTAGCAGGGAGATAATCTTTCTCACAATGTGAGAGCACCTAGAGGGGGGGGTGAATAGGTGATCTTGTGAAACTTAAAAACTTAAGCCACAAAACTTGGTTAATCGTTAGCATAATAATTGCCAAGTGGCTAGAGAGGAGTCAAAACACAATAACCACAAGAGATCAAACACAAAGATGGCACGGTGGTTATCCCGTGGTTCGGCCAAGACCAACGCTTGCCTACTCCACGTTGTGGCGTCCCAACGGACGAGGGTTGCAATCAACCCCTCTCAAGCGGTCCAAAGACCCACTTGAATACCACGGTGTTTTGCTTGCTTTTCTCATCCCGTTTGCGAGGAATCTCCACAACTTGGAGCCTCTCGCCCTTACACTTGAAATTCACAAAGAAACACAGAGCAAGGGAGAATTAGCAACGCACACAAGACACAAGAATCAGAGTATCAACACGCACACAAGTCGCAACAAGAGCTCGCAACACAACTCAATGAGTTCACAACTCCACTAGAGCTCTATATGCTATCACAATGAAACGAATGCGTGGAATCGAGGTCTTGGTGCTTAGAAATGTTGTAGGAATGCTTGGTGTACTCCTCCATGCGCCTAGGGGTCCCTTTTATAGCCCCAAGGCAGCTAGGAGCCGTTGAGAGCATTCTAGGAAGGCTGATCTTGCCTTCTGTCGACTGGCGCACCGGACAGTCCGGTGCACATCGGACACTGTCCGGTGCCCGATTTCTTTCCAAAAATGGCGCAGTCGACCGTTGGCAGCCTGAGAGCCGTTGGCGCATTGGACATGTCCGGTGCACACCGGACAGTCCGGTGCCCCCTTCTAGCCGTTGGCTCGGCCACGTGTCCCGCGCAGATCGCGCGGCCGACCGTTGGCTCACCGGACAGTCCGGTGCACACCGGACAGTCCGGTGAATTATAGCCGTACGTCGCCGATGAATTCCCGAGAGCGACGAGTTCGCCTGTGAACGGCCCACCGGACAGTCCGGTGCACCACCGGACAGTCCGGTGAATTATAGCCGTACACCGCCGTCGAAGTCCCGAGAGCAGCCTGTTGGCTAGAGCCAGCCTGGCGCACCAGACACTATCCGGTGCACCACCGGACAGTCTGGTGCTCCCAGACTGAGCATACTTTGGCTGCTCGAGCCAAGGTATTTTCAATTGGATTTTTCCTGTTTCCAGCACTTAGACACAATACATTAGTCCATAAAACAATGTACTAAGTCTGAGAAACATACCTTTATCCTTGATTTGTACTTTGTCCACCTTTTTACACTTAGGCACTTGTGTTGGGCACTAAATCACCAAAATACTTAGAAATGGCCCAAGGGCACATTTCCCTTTCAATCTCCCCCTTTTTGGTGATTTATGCCAACACAACATAAAGCATGTAGAACAAGTACAAAATCAATTCAAATAAGAACTCAAAATTGTTTTGATTCAATTTTGGCATATATGGATCATACTTTGCCACCACTTGGTTTGTTTTTGTAAATCAACCTCAACTTCCTATCTCTAAGTCAAACACACTTGTTAAAACTTAAAGAGAGTCATTCCAAGAGAAATTGAGTCAAGATTCAAAAACTCCCCCTTTTTCCCATAATCAACATTTCTCCCCACAAGAGGCCAATTTTAGACAAGAGAGACAATAAAAAGAGTTTTGTCAAACCAAAAGCTCTAATCTACTATTTTCAAAATTTCTCAAGTGGTAGCTGATCCATTTATTGCTTTGGCATTTATTTTCTCCCCCTTTGGCATCAAGCACCAAAACGGGATCAATCTTGGCCCTTTAACCCCATTGCCTCACCAAAATCTTCAAATGAGAACACAAAGGCAATAAGAGTATAAAGATGAACTTGGAAAAGTTACTCTTTTCATCGGAGTGCAGTGGAAGTCTTGCATGGTCCAAGTCCACCTTTTCCCTTTCAATCCTCCTTTGAGACTAAAACAACCAAACTCAAGTACATGGTTAGTCTCAGAGGGTCAAGTTGTAGCACAGCTCCCCCTAATTATGTGCATCACTTGCAAAAAGGACTTGTGAGGTCCAGGGAGTGTTTGTACAACTTGAGCACCACAATAAGCAACAAAATGCAGAATGAACATGATCAAAGGCATAAACACATGTATGCTACAATTCAATCCAAGTTCCGCGAATCTATGACATTTAGCTCACTACACAGCCTGTAAAAGGTCTTCTCATCTAGAGGCTTGGTAAAGATATCGGCTAGCTGGTTTTCGGTGCTAACATGAAACACTTCGATATCTCCCTTTTGCTGGTGGTCTCTCAAAAAGTGATGCCGGATGTCAATGTGCTTTGTGAGGCTATGCTCAACAGGATTTTCCGCTATTCGGATAGCACTCTCATTATCACATAGGAGTGGGACTTTGCTCAGATTGTAGCCAAAGTCCCTGAGGGTTTGCCTCATCCAAAGTAGTTGCGCGCAACACTGTCCTGCGGCAACATACTCGGCCTCAGCGGTGGATAGGGCAACGAAAGTTTGTTTCTTAGAATTCCATGACACCAGGGACCTTCCTAAGAATTGGCACGTCCCCGATGTACTCTTCCTATCGACCTTACATCTAGCATAGTCGGAATCTGAGTACCCAATCAAGTCAAAGTTAGACCCCTTTGGGTACCAGATCCCGAAGCAAGGCGTAGCTACTAAATATCGAAGAATTCGCTTCACAGCCACTAAGTGACACTCCTTAGGATCAGATTGAAATCTAGCACACATGCATATGCTAAGCATAATATCCGGTCTACTAGCACACAAATAAAGTAAAGACCCTATCATAGACCGGTATGCCTTTTGATCAACGGACTTACCTCCTTTGTTGAGGTCGGTGTGTCCGTCAGTTCCCATCGGCATCTTTGTGGGCTTGGCGTCCTTCATCCCAAACCGCTTTAGCAAGTCTTGCGTGTACTTCGTTTGGGAGATGAAAGTGCCGTCCTTGAGTTGCTTCACTTGGAACCCAAGGAAGTAGTTCAACTCGCCCATCATCGACATCTCGAATTTCTGTGTCATTACCCTGCTAAACTCTTCACAAGACTTTTGGTTAGTAGAACCAAATATTATGTCATCGACATAAATTTGGCACACAAAAAGATCCATCACAAGTCTTAGTGAAAAGAGTTGGATCGACTTTCCCAACCTTGAAAGCATTAGCAATTAAAAAGTCTCTAAGGCATTCATACCATGCTCTTGGGGCTTGCTTAAGTCCATAGAGCGCCTTAGAGAGCTTACACACGTGGTCGGGGTACCGTTCATCCTCGAAGCCAGGGGGTTGATCCACGTACACCTCCTCCTTGATCGGCCCGTTGAGGAAAGCGCTCTTCACATCCATTTGGTACAACCTGAAAGAATGGTGAGCGGCATATGCTAGCAAAATACGAATTGATTCTAGCCTAGCCACAGGAGCGAATGTCTCCTCAAAGTCCAAACCTGCGACTTGGGCATAACCTTTTGCCACAAGCCGAGCCTTGTTCCTTGTCACCACCCCGTGCTCGTCCTGTTTGTTGCGGAACACCCACTTGGTTCCCACAACATTTTGCTTGGGACGAGGCACCAGTGTCCAAACTTCATTGCGCTTGAAGTTGTTGAGTTCCTCCTGCATGGCCAACACCCAGTCCGGATCTAGCAAGGCCTCTTCTACCCTGAAAGGCTCAATAGAAGAGACAAAGGAGTAATGCTCACAAAAATTAACTAATCTCGAGCGAGTAGTTACTCCCTTTCTAATATCACCCAAAATTTGGTCGACGGGATGATCCCTTTGAATCGTCGCTCGAACTTGGGTTGGAGGTGCCTGAGGTGCTTCTTCCTCTTCAACTTGAACATCCTGTGCTCCCCCTTGATCATGCGCCTCCACTTGAGGTACCTGTTCGTCATCTTGGGTTCGGGGATGCACCATAGTTGAGGAAGACGGTTGATCTTGCTCCAATTGTTCCTGAGGCCGTACATCTCCAATCGCCATGGTGCGTATCGCGGCCGTTGGAACGTCTTCTTCATCTACATCATCAAGATCGACAACTTGCTCTCTTGGAGAGCCATTAGTCTCATCAAATACAACGTCGCTAGAGACTTCAACCAAACCCGATGATTTGTTGAAGACCCTATACGCCTTTGTATTTGAATCATAACCTAATAAAAAACCTTCTACAGCTTTGGGAGCAAATTTAGAGGTTCTACCTTTCTTCACAAGAATATAACACTTGCTCCCAAATACACGAAAATAAGACACATTGGGTTTGTTACCAGTTAGCAGCTCGTATGAAGTCTTCTTGAGGAGGCGGTGAAGATAGACCCTGTTGATGGCGTGGCAAGCCGTGTTCACGGCTTCCGACCAAAAACGCTCGGGGGTCTTGAACTCTCCAAGCATAGTCCTCGCCATATCAATGAGCGTCCTGTTCTTCCTCTCTACCACACCATTTTGCTGAGGTGTGTAGGGAGCGGAGAACTCGTGCTTTATCCCCTCCTCCTCAAGAAACTCCTCCACTTGAAGGTTCTTGCACTCGGACCCATTGTCGCTTCTTATCTTCTTCACCTTGAGCTCAAACTCATTTTGAGCTCTCCTTAGGAAGCGCTTGAGGGTCCCTTGGGTTTCAGACTTATCCTGCAAAAAGAACACCCAAGTGAAGCGGGAAAAGTCATCAACAATAACTAGACCATACTTACTTCCTCCTATGCTCAGATAGGCGATGGGTCCGAAGAGGTCCATATGTAGCAACTCCAGAGGTCTTGAAGTGGTCATCACATTTTTGGTGTGATGAGAGCCTCCCACCTGTTTCCCTGCTTGACAAGCTGCACAAGGTCTATCTTTTTCGAATTGCACGTTAGTCAAACCTATCACGTGTTCTCCCTTTAGAAGCTTGTGAAGGTTCTTCATCCCCACATGTGCTAAGCGGCGATGCCACAGCCAGCACATGCTAGTCTTAGTAATTAAGCATGCATCTAGACCGGCCTCCTCTTTTGCAAAATCAACTAAATAAAGTTTGCCGTCTAATACACCCTTAAAAGCTAATGAACCATCACATCTCCTAAAGACAGACACATCTACATTTGTAAATAGACAATTATATCCCATATTACATAATTGACTGACAGATAGTAAATTATATCCAAGAGACTCAACTAAAAACACATTAGAGATAGAGTGCTCATTTGATATTGCAATCTTGCCTAAACCTTTCACCTTGCCTTGGTTCCCATCACCGAATATGATTGAATCTTGGGAATCCTTATTCTTGACGTAGGAGGTGAACATCTTCTTCTCCCCCGTCATATGGTTTGTGCATCCGCTGTCGATAATCCAGCTTGAACCCCCGGATGCATAAACCTGCAAGGCAAATTTAGGCTTGGGTCTTAGGTACCCAACTCTTGTTGGGTCCTACAAGGTTAGTCACCATTTCCTTAGGGACCCAAATGCAAGTTTTATCACCCTTGCATTTTGCCCCTAATTTCCTAGCAACTATCTTCCTATCCTTTCTACAAATAGCAAAGGAAGCATTTAAAGCATGATAAATTGTAGAGGGACCATTCATAACTTTTCTAGGAACATGAACAATATTCTTTCTAGGCACATGATGAATATTTTTCCTAGGCATATCTCTACCATGCATATAGGAAGAACTAGAAGCATACATAGCATAAGAATCATAGGCATGTGAATCAAAAGCATTACAACTCCTATGAGACTGTCTTCTATCATTGTACATAAAAGCATGGTTCTTTTTAGTACTACTTGCCGTAGGGGCCTTCCCTTTCTCCTTGGCGGAGATGGAAGCCTTATGGCTTGTTAAGTTCTTGGCTTCCCTCTTGAAGCCAAGCCCATCCTTAATTGAGGGGTGTCTACCAATCGTGTAGGCATCCCTAGCAAATTTTAGTTTATCAAAATCACTTTTGCTAGCCTTAAGTTGGGCATTAAGACTAGCCATTTCATCATTTAATTTTGCAATAGAAGCTATGTGTTCACTACAAGCATCAATATCAAAATCTTTACATCTATTGCAAATAACAACATTTTCTACACAAGTTGTTGATTTACTAGCTATTTCTAACTTAGCATTCAAATCATCATTAATGCTCCTTAAGCTAGAAATCGTCTCATGGCAAGAAGATAATTCACAAGAAAGCATTTCATTTCTCTTAACTTCTAAGGCATGAGATTTTTGTGCTTCTACAAATTTGTCATGTTCTTCATACAACAAGTCCTCTTGTTTTTCTAAAAGCCTATTCTTATCATTCAAGGCATCAATCAATTCATTAATTTTATCTACCTTGGTTCTATCTAGGCCCTTAAATAAACATGAATAATCTATTTCATCCTCATCACTAGATTCGTCCTCACTTGAAGAAGCATAAGTAGAGTTTCGAGTACATACCTTCTTCTCCCTTGCCATAAGGCATGTGTGACGCTCGTTGGGGAAGAGGGATGACTTGTTGAAGGCGGTGGCGGCGAGTCCTTCATTGTCGGAGTCGGACGAGGAGCAATCCAAATCCCACTCCTTTCCAAGATGTGCCTCGCCCTTTGCCTTCTTATAGTTCTTCTTCTTCTCCCTCTTGTTCCCTTGATCCTGATCACTATCATTATCGGGACAGTTAGCAATAAAATGACCAAGCTTACCACATTTGAAGCATGAGCGCTTCCCCTTTGTCTTGGTCTTGCTCGGCTGCCCCTTGCGACCCTTTAGCGCCGTCTTGAATCTTTTGATGATGAGGGCCATTTCTTCATCATTAAGTCCGGCCGCCTCAATTTGTGCCACCTTGCTAGGTAGCACCTCCTTGCTTCTTGTTGCCTTGAGAGCAAGGGGTTGAGGCTCGGTGATTGGACCATTCAATGCGTCGTCCACGTATCTCGCCTCCTTGATCATCATTCGCCCGCTTACGAATTTTCCAAGGACTTCTTCGGGCGACATTTTGGTGTACCTGGGATTCTCACGAATATTATTCACCAAATGAGGATCAAGAACGGTAAAGGACCTTAACATCAGTCGGACGACGTCATGGTCCGTCCATCGCGTGCTTCCGTAGCTCCTTATTTTGTTGATAAGGGTCTTGAGCCGGTTGTATGTTTGGGTTGGCTCCTCGCCCCTTATCATTGCGAATCGTCCAAGCTCGCCTTCCACCAACTCCATCTTGGTGAGCAAGGTGACGTCGTTCCCCTCATGAGAGATTTTGAGGGTGTCCCATATTTGCTTGGCGTTATCCAAGCCGCTCACTTTGTGGTATTCATCCCTGCACAATGAAGCTAGAAGAACAGTAGTAGCTTGTGCATTCTTATGAATTTGCTCATTAATGAACATGGGACTATCCGTACTATCAAAGTGCATTCCACTCTCTACAATCTCCCATATACTAGGATGGAGAGAGAATAGGTGACTACGCATTTTGTGGCTCCAAAATCCGTAGTCCTCCCCATCAAAGTGTGGAGGCTTGCCGAGAGGAATGGAGAGCAAATGTGAATTTGAACTTTGAGGAATACGAGAGTAGTCAAAAGAAAAGTTCGAATTGACCGGTTTCCTTCTCTCGTAGTCGTTGTGGTCGTCGTCCTTTTGGGAAGAAGTAGACTCATCGCTGTCGTCGTAGTAGACGATCTCCTTGATGCGCCTTGTCTTCTTCTTCTTCCCATCTTTCCGTCTATGGCCCGAGCCTGAGTCGGTAGGCTTGTCATCCTTCGGCTCGTTGACGAAAGATTCCTTCTCTTTATCGTTGATCACGATACCCTTCCCCTTTGTGAAGAGAACGGCTCTGATACCAATTGAGAGCACCTAGAGGGGGGGGGGGGTGAATAGGTGATCTTGTGAAACTTAAAAACTTAAGCCACAAAACTTGGTTAATCGTTAGCACAATAATTGCCAAGTGGCTAGAGAGGAGTCAAAACACAATAACCACAAGAGATCAAACACAGAGATGGCACGGTGGTTATCCCGTGGTTCGGCCAAGACCAACGCTTGCCTACTCCACGTTGTGGCGTCCCAACGGACGAGGGTTGCAATCAACCCCTCTCAAGCGGTCCAAAGACCCACTTGAATACCACGGTGTTTTGCTTGCTTTTCTCAATCCCGTTTGCGAGGAATCTCCACAACTTGGAGCCTCTCGCCCTTACACTTGAAATTCACAAAGAAACACAGAGCAAGGGAGAATTAGCAACGCACACAAGACACAAGAATCAGAGTATCAACACGCACACAAGTCGCAACAAGAGCTCGCAACACAACTCAATGAGTTCACAACTCCACTAGAGCTCTATATGCTATCACAATGAAACGAATGCGTGGAATCGAGGTCTTGGTGCTTAAAAATGTTGTAGGAATGCTTGGTGTACTCCTCCATGCGCCTAGGGGTCCCTTTTATAGCCCCAAGGTAGCTAGGAGCCGTTGAGAGCATTCTAGGAAGGCTGATCTTGCCTTCTGTCGACTGGTGCACCGGACAGTCCGGTGCACACCGGACATTGTCCGGTGCCCGATTTCTTTCCAAAAATGGCGCAGTCGACCGTTGGCAGCCTGAGAGCCGTTGGCGCATTGGACATGTCCGGTGCACACCGGACAGTCCGGTGCCCCCTTCTAGCCGTTGGCTCGGCCACGTGTCCCACGCAGATCGCGCGGCCGACCGTTGGCCCTGCCGACCATTGGCTCACCGGACAGTCCGGTGCACACCGGACAGTCCGGTGAATTATAGTCGTACGTCGCCGATGAATTCCCGAGAGCGACGAGTTCGCCTGTGAATGGCCCACCGGACAGTCCGGTGCACCACCGGACAGTCCGGTGAATTATAGCCGTACACCGTCGTCGAAGTCCCGAGAGCAGCCTGTTGGCTAGAGCTAGCCTGGCGCACCGGACACTGTCCGGTGCACCACCGGACAGTCCGGTGCTCCCAGACTGAGCATACTTTGGCTGCTCGAGCCAAGGCATTTTCAATTGGATTTTTCCTGTTTCCAGCACTTAGACAAAATACATTAGTCCATAAAACAATGTACTAAGTCTGAGAAACATACCTTTATCCTTGATTTGTACTTTGTCCACCTTTTTACACTTAGGCACTTGTGTTGGGCACTAAATCACCAAAATACTTAGAAATGGCCCAAGGGCACATTTCCCTTTCACAATGTCCGCATCACCTAGCTTATTAATGCCAATAGAGTTGAGCTCATTGATAATTAGATTCAAACGAGAATACATGTCTCTAACAAGCTCATCATCTTTCATAGCAAAAGAATTATACTCATTTAAGACTAGGCAATGGTTTTGCTCACGGACATTGGATGTGCCGTCATGGAGCTCATGCAATTTTAGCCAAATCTCATTTGCATTTTTCAAGGTAAATACTTGATTAAAAATATCTATGCTAAGAGATTCATATAAGCAATTTTTGGCTCTAGCATTTAAATGAATTTATTTTTCCTCACTTGTGGTGGGTTTCTCGGGATTCTTGAGGGGTTTCATCCCGTCACGAGTGACTCTCCAAACACCTAGATCAACGGCCTCTAGGTAACAAGCCATTCTAGCACTATAATATGGGAAGTTAGTGCCGTCGAAATGTGGTGGCCTATGGGTATCCATCCCTTCCTCTAAAAAGCGTCGGCTCTTTTAGCGGTGAAGCTAAAAACGTTTCAAATGAGCCAAACCGGCTCTGATACCACTTGTAGGAAATGGGTGACGCCTAAGAGGGGGGGGGGGTGAATTAGGACTTCTAAAACTTTTACTAAACTAGGCCACAATTAAATCCCTAGAGCAAAGTCTATGCAAATAATCAAACTAGAGAGTGCAATCTAGGTTTTGTCTAAGTGTTGCTATCTCTACCGCAAAGGCTAAGTTTCAATCTACACTAAATGAGTATGAATATAAGATTGAAACTTAAATGCTTAATATAAATGAGGAATCTTAAAGAGCAAAGTAGAGAAGCAAACTCTCGTGGATGACGCCGGTATTTTTACCGAGGTATCTAGAACCACGCAAGGTCCCGACTAATCCTCGTTGGTGCCCCTACGCAAAGGGAAGCCCACGCGAGGGCCAAGCACCACGGTCGAGTAACTCCGTAGAGAGCCGCAGGCCTTTTCCACGCTCAAGTGGTGCTCCGCTTCCGGCTCCTCTCGGACGCTCCCCGCCGTCTCCACTATCGAGCTTCCGGCCGAAACGCCGTGGGCCTCGTTCCCTCCGGTACACGGTGGCGGCCGTGACACAAGCGCGGTTGTCACGGTCTCGCAAGACTCTTGCCCCACTCGGTACAATTACAACGACTCACACAAGAGCCGAGGGGTTGTGTGGTTTTACAAAACTCACTCAACTAACTAGGGTTCACCTAGAGCAAGCGCTAAAGCGGTCTAACTGACCTAAGCACTTCGCAAAGCACCTACGCTAATCACCGAGTGATTCTATTAAGCACTTGGGTGTTTGAGCTCTTGGAAATATGCACTATGTGTCTTGGTATGTTGCTTGGGCTCCCACACTTGAGAATGGATGGTTGGGGTGGTATTTATAGCCTCCAAACCCCAAACTAGCCGTTGGACAGAAAGCAGCAGCTTTCTGTCGTCGGGTGCACCGGACAGTCCGGTGCACCACCGGACAGCCACTGTGTAGTGTCCGGTGCACGCCACGTCAGCCGACCGTTGGCGCCTGTAGCAGTCGACCGTTGGATCCGACTGTTGCCGTCTGTCTGGTGCACACCGGACAGTCCGGTGCCGACTGTCCGGTGCTCCACCGGACAGACCGGTGCTACAACCAGAGAGCGCCTGTCTGTGGCCTCTCTTTGCAGACTGTCCGGTGCCACACCGGACTGTCCGGTGCACACCGGACAACACTGTCCGGTGCGCCACCAGGCGCTGGCTGATAGCCCGTTTCTTGGATTTCTTCGCTGATTTCTTCGGGCTTCTTTTGTTCTTGAGTATAGGACTCCTATGCATCTTTTTATGTCTTCTTTTGAGGTGTTGCATCCTCATTGCCTTGGTCCAATTCTCTTTGCATCCTGTGAACTATAATTGTAAACACTGGCAAACATATTAGTCCACAAGTTGTGTTAATCATCAAACACCAAAACTCAATTAGCCAAATGGCCCGGGGTCCATTTTCCTTACATCAATGTTTGGATGGACTCGATCTGAGCCGTGGATCTCTGATCCCTCGGCTCGGATTAAAATCTGTGTTTCATTGAACTGATACCTTTGATCTCCGATCTTGTGGACTAGCGTGCATAACGGTTCAAAACTAATCTATGCCGCCAGATCTGATCGGGCAGTCCATATGGGCCGATACCCTTTCGGCCGCACGATTTTGCAAATAGGACCTTCAGTGTATGAGTAATCAACCCGCAGTCCTTGTGCGTTGTTAGTATGTTTAAATCTGAGCCCTGGAAATTATATATTGGCCCTGTGGATTTTGGTATTAGTATTCACGGTCCATGGCCATTAAAAATAATCAAAATTAACATAGAAATTGATTTATAGTATAAAAATAAATCTAGAAACTTGTTTAATTCATATTAAATTCATCTTGACTCCTTTTTAATACATTCCAGTTGCATTAAATTTATATTAATATTATTTATCATCTAGTAACCTTATTTTATTATGAAACATAGGTATAATTTATGCACTTAATTTCTTTTGTGTCCAACACTTAAATCTTTATAAAATCATAATTTTTTAACCGTAATTCCGATTTGATCCGTTCGAATTGCGTTAGATTCATAATAATATCATCTATATAGTATGACACTAACATTTATCACACCCCATACTTTTATTATTAGAAATTTGTCTAGCCTATGTTTAATTAATTAACTCCTCTAATCAAAGTAATCTATCCATAATTATAATTTGATTAAAAATATGATCTCTAGTTAAGTTATAATTAAGATTGAGGTTGAGTTAATTATTTACAGATTAGTCTCTCATATGATATACACTAACCAATTTATAATTTAATATTTAAACCACATAGATCTACCATAAATCCTAATTCTTTAACCATAACTCCGATTTTGGTGATTCTCGAACCCACAATTTCGTTACGACGCGTAGATTATTATTATGCAGTTTGTTCTTATGTTTGGTGTGATGTTAATTTTGTCTATATCATGTTTGTTTGTATTGCTACGACTAGCGCGAGGTTACGAGTCATCTAAAGAGCAAGTTGGTACCTGGAATCTCAAGTCCCAGGCAAGTTGTGCCCTTGATCACTTCTTTTTACCCAATCATGTTCTAATTACTCATAATGATCTGCAAATGTTAATTTTAATGGGACCCAATAGGTTACCCTAGTTTGACTATCTTTATACCTTGTTTACCACTAAATTTTTGGGTAGTACCTGCTATTGCTTTATGTGGTTTTGGGTATAGAGATACACATTATTCATGATTATCCCACGCGAAGGCCAAGCACCACAGTCATGTAACTCTGTAGAGAGCCGCAAGCCTTCTCCACGCGCAAGTGGTGATCCGCTTTCGGCTCCTCTCGGGCGTCCCCACCGACTCCATTATCGGGCTTCCGGCCAAAAACGTCGCAGGCCTCGTTCCCTCCGATACACGGTGCCGACCGTGACACAAACGCGGTTGTCACGGTCTCGCAAGATTCTCGCCCCACTCGGTACAATTACAATGGCTCACACAA
The DNA here is from genome assembly GCA_029449295.1 of Zea luxurians. Taxonomy (NCBI): domain Eukaryota; kingdom Viridiplantae; phylum Streptophyta; class Magnoliopsida; order Poales; family Poaceae; genus Zea; species Zea luxurians. Next base: position 102,347,208 of record JAOPSE010000001.1, on the reverse strand, counting down.
GAGACGAGAGGTTGTTTGATTTTTCTAAACTCACTCAACTAACTAGGATTCACCTAGAGCAAGCGCTAATGCGGTCTAACTAACCTAAGCGCTTCGCAAAGCACCTACACTAATCACCGAGTGATTATATTAAGCACTTGGGTGTATGAGCACTTGGAAATGTCTACTGTATGCCTTGGTATGTTACTTGGGCTCCCACACCTTGAAATGGTCGGTTGGGGTGGTATTTATAGGCCCCAACACAAAACTAGTCGTTGGAGAAAAGCTGCTGTTCTCTGCGGCACAACGAACAGTCGGGTGGGGTCACCGGACAGTCCGGCGCCCCTGTCCGGTGCGCCTAGCCGTTGGATCTGACACTGCACGTGGTCGTTGGTGCTATAGGATTTTACACCGGACAGTCCGATGGCTTCTCTCCACCAGTGCTACCTAGAACTAGCCGCTGGGCTACTGTTCCTCGGTGCACCGGACAGTCCGACGTGTGTGAAAGGGAAATGTGCCCTTGGGCCATTTCTATAAATGTTTTGGTGATTAGATGCCCAACACAAATTACTTTGGTATTAAGTGTGGAAGAGATGCAAATCAAAGAATCAAAGTATGACTTTGGCCTTAGTAAATTGTTTTTGGGTACTAACATATTTCTCTAAGTGCTAGGAACCTTGGTTAATCAACTAAGATTGAATTGGAGAAGTTTGGCTAAGTGCAACAAAACTTGAACCAGCCTGAGGTGCACCGGATTGTCCGGTGCCCAGGCTGGCTCGGCGACGAACTTGTCGCTCTTGGGAATTCACCGAGGGCGCTGTGGCTATAATTCACCGGACTGTCCAGTGAGCCAACGGTGCCCGCGCAAACGGTCGGCAGCGCAATCAGCGGGCGACGCGTGGTCTGGGCCAACGGTAACTTGGTCGCACCGGATAGTGTCCGGTGCGCCAAGGGGACTGAGGGCTCAATGGTTGGCTTCACTAGAAAAGGAAGGAGATCGGGCACTGGACAAGGACTGTTGATGTCTGGTGGTGCACTGGACTGTCCGGTGCGTCACTCGACAGAAGGCAAGAATTGCCTTCCAAATAGAATTCCAACGGCTTCTAGCTGCCTTAGGGTTATAAAAGGGACCCCTAGGCGCATGGAGCACAACACCAAGTCTCCATTGAACACTCTAAGACGCCTAGACTCCGCAACCATGCAATCGGATCATCGTGTTTGAGATTTGAGCACTTCTTGAGTTGCAAAGTCCCTGCGCTGTGTTCGTGTGCTCATGTCTTGACTTGTGTGCGTCTGATTGTGCGATTCTTGCATGTGTTTCTTTCCCTCCCTTACTCTTGTGCTCTTGTTGTGATCAACTTTGTAAGGGTGAGAGGATCCAACTTGTTGAGATTCCTCACAAATGGGAAAATAAGTATAAGGAAGAAAACTGTGGTATTCAAGTGGATCATTGGATCACTTGAAAGGGCTTGAGTGCAACCCTCGTCTATTGGGACGTCACAACATGGAAGTAGGCAAGTGTTTTACTTGGCCGAACCACGGGATAAAATCACCGTGTCTCTTGTGTGGCTTTTCTTTGTGATTGATTTCTTCTCAAGAGTTCTCGCTTTAGCAACTTGGCTTTAATCTTACTAACATTTCATAACCAAGTTGTGCTATCAAGTGTTGAATTTTACAGGATCACCTATTCACTCCCCCTCTAGGTGCTCTCAATTGGTATCAGAGTCGTACTCTTCATTTAGGGACTAACCGCCCGAAGAGATGGATCCTAAAGGTAAGGGGATGATGATCAACGATAAGGAGAAGGAGTCCCTCTTCAACAAGCCAAGAGATGACAAGCCCACTGACTCAGGCTCGAGTCACAAGAAGGACAGGAAGAAGAAGAGGCACACAAAGAAGATCATCTACTACGACAGCGATGCCTCCTCTTCACCAAGGGATGATGACGACGAAGACTCTTCGTCGAAAAAGAAAACAGTTAATCAAAATTATTCTTTTGATTATTCTCGCATCCCTTATAACTCAAATGCTCATTTACTATCACTTCCTCTTGGAAAACCCCCACACTTTGATGGAGAGGATTATTCTTTTTGGAGTCATAAAATGCGTAGTCATTTATTTTCCCTCCATCCTATTATCTGGGAGACTGTTGAAAATGGGATGCATTTTGATAGCTCTGACAATCCTGTGTTTATCAACGAGCAAATACACAAAAATGCACACGCTACTACTGTTTTGTTAGCATCTCTATGCAGGGATGAATACAACAAAGTAAGTGGCCTAGATAATGCCAAACAGATATGGGACACCCTCAAAATTTCTCACGAGGGAAATGATGCCACCATGATCACTATAATGGAACTGGTGGAAGGTGAGCTAGGGAGATTCACGATGATAAGGGGAGAAGAGCCAACACAAACGTACAACAGGCTCAAGACCCTTGTCAACAAAATCCGAAGCTACGGGAGTACAAGATGGACGGATCATGGCGTCGTCCGACTAATGCTTAGGTCATTTACTGTTATTGATCCTCATCTTGTAAACCTTATTCGTGAGAACCCCAGGTACACCAAGATGATGCCCGAGCAAATCCTCGGAAAATTCTTGAGCGGGCGCATGATGGTAAAAGAAGTGAGGTATGTGGATGACGCATTAAACAGACCGCTTCCTCTACACGAACTGCAACCCGTTGCTCTCAAAGAAACCATCAGCAAGGAGGTATTACCTAGCAAGGTAGCACAAGTGGAGGCTAACGGGCTCAACGAGGATGAGATGGCACTCATCATCAAGCGCTTCAAGACCGCCTTAAAAGGACGCAAGGAGTACCCTAACAAGAACAAATCAAGGGGAAAACACTCCTGTTTCAAATGTGGTAAGTCTGGTCATTTTATAGCACAATGCCCCGATAACGATAATGACCAGGCACAAGAGAAGCATGGGAAGAAGGAAAGGAAGAAGAACTACAGGAAGGCAAAGGGCGAGGCAAAGAGTGGGACTCTGACTGTTCCTCATCCGACTCTGATGATGAAGGACTAGCTGCCTCGGCCTTCAACAAGTCTTCCCTCTTCCCCAACGAACGACACACGTGCCTCATGGCTAAGGAGAAAAAGGTACGTATTCGAGATACCCCCAAGTATTGTTCTTCTAGTGATGGGGACTCGTCTGATTATGAAGTAGATTATACTGATTTGTTTAAAGGATTATATAGAACTAAAGTAGGCAAAATAAATGAATTAATTGATGCTCTTAATGAAAAGGATAGGCTTCTAGAAAAGCAAGAAGATATTCTTTATGAAGAACATGATAAATTCATTAATGTTCAAAAAGCCCTTGCTCTAGAAACTAAGAAGAATGAACTATTGACTTATGAATTATCTGCTTGTAATGAATCTATCTCTAGCCTAAAGAATTTAAATGATGATTTAAATGCTAAGTTAGAAGAAGCAAATTCTGCTAGTTCATCCATAGAGCATGTTGATAGATGCAAAGATTTTAACGTTGATGCTTGCCATGAACATGCTTTGTAACACCCCTGGTGTTACTATCACTAAAACATGAGCATAACATCATGTACATGGGCATATCATTTGTTTGTTACACCTAGAGTGCATTCACTAGGTAAAAATTTCAAATATGTTGTACTGATGTGACTTGATGTGTGGTTAACCCTAGTGTAAGGTACTTAACCCTAAATCTGGGCTTATGGATGCAGCAGAAGCCCAAGTATGAGAAAACTTCAAAAGACATGAAAAATGATCCTAAGATATCCTCTTGGAAGGACTTGAGTGGCAGCAAAATCCTAGAGTACTAAAAACCCTGAAAAGAACCCTGGAAAACCCTAAAATGAAATCCTAGGGGGTTAAGTGCAAATTTTGTACACTTTTGGACTAAAGTGCAAAACAAAGGTAACATAACACCACAAACTATGTGCTTTTCACATTTAAGGATTTGCAAGTTAAAAAGTGGGATTTGGACTTAATTGCAAAAAGTACCTTTTGAACCCCATATGCTTAAGTCAGAATTCACTGCAATTGGAGCAACTTTGGAGCTTTATATCTTTTAATCCATGAAGATTCTATTCTGGCTTAGTACATCAAGATTATAGAGCTATTATAGTAGTACAACTTTGCTTAAGTGATTAAGCCTTGGTGTTGTACAAAAATAGGAGTTAAATCGGTTTGAAGTCTGGCTGTCAGACCACCCTGTGACTGAATATTAACTGACAGTGAGTTCTAGCGAACTTTAGACTTGATTCTAGCTCAAGGGAATAAGCAAATGAGCAAGATCTTTACAGCAGAATTGTAGCTAGTTTATAGAGCTACAACTTTGTTAAAGGTGGATTAGCATGTTGTTACATGGAATTTTGAAGTTTGGGCGCTGCAATCTGCTCTGTTAGGTGTTCTGAATAACATACTGATGGTACAGTAACTGACACAGATCCCAGGTGCAGCTCCCATCACCGTCAGTGAGCCATGCACCCAGATTCGCGCCAGCCGTCGTGAGTCGTGCCTCGGATGTATGGATTACGCTCAACGGTAAAAAGATCTCGTCGCAGATGAGCTCGGGACACTGTGGCCACGCTGTCACTCGTCCACTTGCGTTGGCGACGTGGTCAAGTGACCGTCGTCGAGGTATGCGTCGTCGGCCATGATTGCGACACGCTATGACCCTTTAACCATGTCGCAGTACATCACCTTAGCATGTCTATTCGTCGCCGGTGGTCTTGCCACGGTAACATCCACGAATTGCTTGCGCCAGTAACTTCTTCCCTCCCTGGCCACCACCGCGCCATCTCCAATTCACGGGCCACCGCCCTTGAATACTATAAATTGAGCATGCCATCGGCTCCGCTATGAAGTCAAGCACCCAACACACCCACCCGTGCCTCCGATTATCCACCAGAGAGCCCCAATTTGAGACTTCCCCGAAATCGGTCCAGAGCACCGTACTGAGTGAGCTCGCCATGGCCAACGCTCTATAGGTCCGTTCACGCCCTCTGTTTCCTCGTTTTAGTACCCTTATGTGCCCTTGATGCTTCTCGACTCGGCCGATTAAGCTAGAACCCATAAGATCACCGGGAACGCTTCAAGTTATCCGTTGATCGCACTGTCACCGTGGACAGAGAGATTGGGGCCTAGAACCTTGAAATTGGTTGAGGGAAAATGATTATTAGGGGTCGAATTAGGTGTCATCCACTTCTGAGCACCGGTCATTGCGTATCTTGGCCGGTACAAGCTCGCCGTAGCCACTGCTCCGCCGTTCAGCATCATGGACCTGGCGTTGTGAAGGAATAGAAGTGCGAGGGTCTCGGTGCAATTGTCAGTGACTCAGGGAAATAGTACTGCAAATTCTGTTCAGATTGTTTAAATCGCCAGGGGCCTTTGCGCAAAGTCATCAGCGCGGGCGCGTGCGCGGGCGCTTTCGCCTGTCTTGGGCCAACTTGGGTTAGATTAAGCCCATCACTGTTGATGCTTTTTCTTTTTCTTTTTCTACCAGACTTTGGAAATCCATAGAAAATTCTAGAAAAATGCTAAAAAAGTGAGACCAATTTTGTTGGACTCCTAAATTTCTATAGTATTTAATAAAAATGGTTCCAAGATTTTTAGTCCAAACCAAGAGTTATGAAGTATTTAAAATAGCTAAAACCTAGTCTCTTGAAATTTTAGGAATTAATTGAAGACTCCAAAAATCACCAAACTTTTAGGATGAGCCTAATTTAGTAATTAGATCCCATGAGTGAAGTTTGACTTGTTTTGGACATTGTTTGTTTCCTAAACTTGAAACCATAGTCTTCTAGGTAGGGTCTGCCCTCTGAAATGAAGAACTGACTCCAAAAACCCTAGTTCCCTAGAGTACCGTGTGGGAAAGTTGTATTCAAGATACAACTTGATAAACCTTTTTCTATTACTGCATTTTCGTAAGCATTACATGAGCATTCATGGTTATATATGATTATATATAGAGAACGAGGAAGAAGTAGTGGTTGAAGAAGGAGTTGCACCACCACCACCTGAAGACCCACCTGCTGGGAACTGCTTTTATTTGGACATTTGTGGAGCAGAACCCGACTCTCCTATAACACAAGGCAAGCCCCGGTGCATTTGCCACCTCCTTGCTATTTTAAAATATTTCTCACTTGCTTAATGCATTAGGTGATAGGAGTTGTGTGCTAAACAATTGATGCATTTACTTCCTTGGAAAATTGATTACTTTTCCTTGATCACCTGTTTTATGAAATGGTTTTTCTGATGCTTAGCCTTGCATTAGAAAAACAAAATGTTTTGTTTTTGAACAAAAGATGATGCTTCACAATGGATGGGATGTTTTCAAAAATACAACTTGATGGTGAATCCATCATGGCCATGATGGGTTCAACATCGGAAAAGATGTACCTCTGTCAGGTACCAAACTTTGGGTTAAAATGATAAAGCTGAGACCGGGCGGGTGACTTGCACGAGAACAGAGTCTCGGTGTAGTGTCTCTGTTGGGGGCCTTCGGCTTCCGAAGGTCCTCAAAAATATGATTTAACAGTGTTTCTGGAGTATAATGTGTGAACAGGTATCTTCGGACTCGAATCAGCACCACAGTGGGAGAAGAATACGAAGGTTGATACAGCGCCGAAGCTGTGAGCAGGAAAGCTTCGGCATGATAGCAGAAAAGGAAACCGACTTAAAGATGAAAATGCTATTTAGGCCTCGGTGGATTACTATAGAATCACTACCAAATGTAAAGGGCATGGATGTAATTTTACATGGGCTGTGTCCCGTGCCTATAAATAGGTGAACAGTGCCCCCGTACTGTTCACGCTGACTTGGCATTTTACTTTTGCGTCACGCTTGTACTTACATCTTCCTTCAAGCCGAAGGTACATTTGTTATTGGATATCATTTCTATTTTTCCATAATAATAATATAAAAAATGAGTTGATGATTATACATAATTGTTTACGTTATTCTTTATATTTTATATGATTCTTTCTTCATTATTATATGTTGTGTTGATGAAGGTATGTCCTTCATAACCTTCGTCCGAGAATCATTATATCCCAAGGGAAATAATGCTTCGAAGGACGAAGGACTTTATCACTTAGCATTTTTTGTGTTGCCTTGTTCTTAACTCATAGCATTTGAGAACAAGTCCCCAACATTGGCGCCCACCTCCGGTGAACTCACTTCCACTCTGAGTTTTGAACATCTTCGGCAACCATAAACCTTCGCTATGGCGCCGAAGAAAGCTTCAGCAACTGGGGCTGCAGTTCTGCAACCGCTGGACCCCAATCAGGAGACTCTCTCTCTTCGGGAGGCCCGAAGCCAGAAGAGGAAGGCTGTCAGCCCGACACCGCAAGAGGATGAGCTAGACCAAGAAATCAGAGACATGGAGGTGCTTCATCAGCAGGTGCAGAGGAAGAAGGAAAAGATGGCAAGGCTAGCAGAACTGCAAAGGCAGATAGACGAAGCCTCTGAAGAAGTTCGTCATCTTACTCAGGATGAGCAGAACCGAAGGCCTCAGCACAAGGATCTTCATCAGGAGGGTTTCTTCAATGAAGATGACTGGTATGAGAATTTCCACCATGGAAATTTTGCTTTTGATGATACTTCTCCTCTGTCCACTGAGCTGCAGGCTACACCTTGGCCTTCATCCTACAAGCCGCCCCAGCTTCCCATGTTCGACGGCCATTCAGACCCGAAGCAGTTTTTGATGAGCTACGAAGCAACAGTATCTTCGTATGGTGGCAATACTGCAGTCATGGCAAAATCTTTTGTTATGGCTGTCAGGAGTGTTGCTCAAACCTGGTATTCCTCCCTTCGACCAGGAACGATCACTTCATGGCAAAAGCTGAAGGACATGTTGTTAACCAGCTTCCAGGGGTTTCAGACGAAGCCGGTCACTGCTCAAGCTCTATTCCAGTGCACCCAGGATCACGGAGAATACCTTCAGGCGTATGTCCGGAGGTTCTTACGATTGAGGGCACAGGCGCCAACAGTGCCCAACGAAATTGTAATTGAGGCCATGATCAAGGGACTTCGGCCGGGACCTTCAGCTCAGTACTTTGCTAGGAAACCTCCTCAAACTTTGGAGAAGCTGCTCCAGAAGATGGACGAATATATTCGGGCCGACAATGATTTTCGTCAAAGAAGGGAGGAAGCTTTCAGGTTTTCCAAAATGACCAGGGGCTTCGGAGGAAGATTTTATCCGAGGCACATCAGGTCAATTCACAACTCTACTCAAAATGATGATAAGGGGAGTCAGCAGCAAAGGCCACAATGCTCCTCACAAGCTTCGGGGCAACAGCAAAGCTTCTTCCGGCCGCCAGCTCCAAGAGGCAGAGGCGCCAGGGGCTTCGGTGGAAGATTTGGAGATCAACCAAGGAGAACATTTTGCTTGTTCTGTGGTGAAAACAAGGGCCATACCACCAGGATGTGCCATGTTACCATCCAGAAGCAAAAGGAGATAGCCGAAGCTGCAGCACTACAGGGTCAGCCGAAGCAAATTATGCACACTGCTTCGTATCATTCGCCTTACATCCCAGAATATGTAGGCAATCACCCTGCAGTTTCTGTTGCTTCGGCGAGTCAACCTCAAGCTTCCTGGCAACAGCCTCCGCCTCCACCACCGCTGCAACAAGGCCAGCAGCCAGAAGGGGGCCAATATGTTCAACAGCAAAGGGACTTCAGAGAACAGTCCGAAGCTCGCACAGTCAATAGCACTGTGCCAGAGTCGAAGCACATTTATTGACAAATATCCTACTTTGATAGTAGTCTTTTCCATTCAGTTTTATTTTCTGTGTAATAAAGGACAATTTTTAAATCTCATGTAATAGTTTTGTTGATTGCCACAAGGAAAGTATATCTTCTCCACAGGCTTAAGTTGTTGAAGCTTAAAGATTTGCGATAGCAAGGAGGATCTTCGAATTATCAAAAATTTATTTTAAAAGGCACGGCATGAATTCTTTGAAGCATCAAAAAGTCGTTCTAAGGAACGCAGAGTAAGTTTGCTGAAGTTACAAAAAGCCGTTCCAAAGGGAGAGCAGTGTAAGTTTTCTGCTCAGAAGTCGTTCCAAAGGGAATGCAGAGCTTACAGCGAAAAATAAACGCTGATACCGCCTAAGTAAAAGGCGAAGCGCGAAAAGTCAACGCGAATACCGCCGAAAGTAAAAGGCGAAGAAGCTCCTAAAAGAGGCTTACAGCGAAAAATAAACGCTGATTCCGCTGAAGTAAAAGGCGAAGAAGCTCCTAAGGGAGGCTTACAGCGAAAAGTCAACGCTGATTTAAAAAGATTATGTGTTTTATTGCAGGGATGTGAGTGTATCTTCGGAATAAATACCATTTTACATAACATAACATCATCACATCATTTCGCATAGCATAAGCATCATACATCATGCTGCATATGGCACAAGAAGGGGGCACAATATCGATCTTCGGAAAAATGCTTTGAAAAAGGGAAAATTATGCAAAGTCACAAGGAGATACAATATTGATCTTCGGAGTGTAGCTTCGGAAAATATTTTCACGAAGCTTGGAAATTCTTCATCAGAGCACTATGGATATCATTGTGATGAATGAAAATTCTTCTTCACGAAGCATGAAAAGAAGGGAAGGTGTTTTTTCGTCAAAGACTCAAAAACGGTATGTATGTAAAATTTCATGCAACGTAAAGAATTGAACCATAAAAAACAAGTATATTACATTCAGGGTTACAAGATATTACACATATTACATTTCAGATGTTTTTACAATAGCACCTAGTCTTCCCTAAGTACTACTTCTGCAGCTTCGTTCAGGAGTTGATTGACAACTTGATCCATGATAGCTTCGGCCATCTTTTTGATTTCATCGTCGTCCTTCGGGTGAGGGCCCGGAGGCGTTTTAGCAGGATCTGAGGGAGGACAGGATACGGCTACATTGCTATTACAATTGGCGAACGAAGTTTGAAATCAAAAATTACAACACAATAAAAACCATTAGTTAATACCTATTTGCCCTTCGGGCTCTGCGCTTTTCTCAGCAGCCTCGGCCACTTTTCTAGCATCATGAATGCCTTTTTCGCTTTTTTGGATAATTTCTCGGGCCATTTCTCGGCCACCATTATCCCAGATATCGGTGAAAAATTTTCCACCAACTATGCTAGCTTCAGCCGAAGGGTCTTTAGCGTCTTCGAAGGACAAGGCAGTTTCGGATTGTGCTAAAATTTTTACATGTTCGCAGCCTTTCCTTTCTAAAATGGTGGCAATCCCCCTAGCACCCGAAAAAGCGCATATGTCTCCGCGACTATTTAAAATTTCTTCAAAGGCCTCAGCTTCGTGATTAATCCATTCAATGGGACCTTCGGGGTTGCCTCTCGTAAAGTTTTCTTCACTCGAAAATGCGCCAACGCTGGCGAAGCTAGCTTTCATTTTCTTAACACACTCCATAGATTTGTCATAGCATCTTTTCTTGGACGAACGAAGCTCTTCGACAGTTCCTTCTAAATGATTTGCCCATTGGTCGCTAAGTTCTCGCTTTGTTTCTTCAAGTATGCGTTCTTCTTTAGCCCGGGCTAATTGCTTCCGAAGATCGTCAATCTCGTGCTTTTGAGCTGCAACTTGTGCTTTAGACGCAGCTTCGTTCTCCTTTATTTTATCCACCAATGTAACTAGAATTTTGTCCTTTTCCAAGGCTTCATTCCTTAGTTTGATAACCTCTGTTCGAAGGTTGTTGAAAGCAATTTCATAGCTCTCGTCTTTGGCATTCTTTTGCGCTCTCAGCGCGTTGCTAAGTATTAAACCCTATATGAAAAAGAGTTAGTATAAGAATAAAACAGTAGATTTCAAATCATAAAGTTTCTAAATGCGCAGATCTCGTACCTTCAGGCTATTATACGCAAGGCTGTCCGCAAGATCGTCCTTTGTCATCGCGTAGAGGCCAGCCTCTAGCTTAGGAAACCCCATGCTTCGGGCCATTTCCCGGCAGACGAGTAATTCTTTGTTATCCGGGAGGCAGTATAGGAAATCTTCTTCATCTGTACCATTGAACACTAGTGCCCCCTTCGGATATTTCAATTCTTTGGCATAGTGGTTAGCTTCAAAAACTTCTTCTTCTGATAACTTTTTCCCCGAAGCGTGCCGAACAATATAATCAAGGACTTTGGAGGATGCTTCGGGGGCAACAGCACTGACTTCTTCAACAAGAATTGGCTCCGTCATTTTTTCTTCCTCGGTTTCCAAGGATTTTACCTTTGTGGGCTCTGAAGGCCTAGCCTCAGTCTCAGTTTGTTGCTTTGGAACTTTAGTGTCAAAGATTTTAGTTTCCACTTCGGAAGTTTCAACAGTCTTCTTCGGAGTCGTGCTTGAAGACTTAATTGTCTCCAGTACATCTAGCACATTGACCATTCTTTTTCTTTTCGGGGTCACTGCTGGGCCTTTTTGGTTTTTTATTGTCTCAACACTTGCTGAAGGACTTAAAATTTCCAATTTTTTCGTTCCTTCAGTTCTCAGTTTTTCTGCTTTCTCTGCTGAGGGTGCTTCAGTTTTTTCTTCGATCTTCGACACTGAAGTTGGTTCTTTAGTTACGGTGGCCGAAGAGGTTTCACCGGCGAACTCAGGCACTGTAGCTGGTTCAATGTAGCGTGGCCGGTGTGTGAGAACCTTTACCCTTTGTCTCTTTAGCATTGGCTCGCTGGGAGCGGCTGAAGCAGTTTCTTGTGCAGAGGTTGCGCTTTTTCTTTTTTGGCCCCGCGCTGGATAGTGGTAGTCGGGGTACACGAACCCAATTGCGTCAAACACTCGGTTCAGTCTTTTCTTTTTCCGGCCTCCGAAGGCTGCTGACAATGCAGTATCTTCGACCTTTGAATAAACCCCAAGTAGTTCATCACTTAAATTTTCAATGCTTTTTAGCCAGTCATCATCTGGCTCAACGAATTTATCTCCAAACTTGAAAGTATACTTCAGCCTGATAAGTCCACCTTCGTCAGCCTCCTTTATGGTTTCCTGCGGCATTTCCCATTTTTCCGCGAGCAGCCATACTCTGAAGGCAATATGCTCTTGGACCAAATCCCTCGTTCCAATAAAAGAGCAAATAACTCCGAAGGCTCTCTGGCATTCTTCGGCAGCTTCATTCATTTCAACCTTCGGCTTCCGCAGGCCGAAGCGTTGCCAAATAGGACACATAATTATACCTTTAACATCTTCCCGTGTTTCCAGGTCATTCTTGTCATCCAGTCGCCGGGCCATTTCTTCCGAAAGGTTGGCACGGGGCAGCTTGACCCAGACCGAGCGACGAAGCTGTAGCAGCCGAAATTATTGTGATACTATTCCTTACCCCAGGGCTTTGTCTCGTATAACAATTCGTGTATGTTGCAGAAACTTTTCGCATCCGGTTCCAGACCTTGGCTTCTCACCGCCCACACGAAGATATTCATCCTTATGATTGCTTCGGGGGTAAGTTGGTGAAGATAAATTTCAAATATTTTCAGCACCTCTACGACAAAGCTGCTCAGGGGAAATCGTAGTCCAGCTTTCAAAAAGCTTCGAAACACTACGACTTCGTTTTCCTCAGGAGTCGGACAAGTCTTCTCTCCTTCGTCGGCCCTCACAACGGACAAGTCCCGGAAATATCTTCCCCTCATATTGACAAGATGATTTTCTTTGATACTCGATTTGCCGAAAACCGCATGGCTTGGTCGCCAAGGGCGATCTTCGGAGTCTTCACCACCACTATCCACATCATATCTGTCGCTGTCATCAGTATCTTCAGATAAACCTTCTAAAATCTCTTTGGTGATTTTTTCTGTATTGGTCTTCGACATTGCTTCAAGAAACCCCAGGTTTTTCTCTTCAGAAAGACTCAACTTCATCTCGGCAGCAGCCTTTTCACCTTCAGACATCTTCGAAAATGCTAAAAACTGTTTTCAGAGCCGAAGCTTAAAAACTTAAAAAACTAAGCAGTTGGTGCGTAAGAGCTAAAAAATTAAGCAAGAGCAGACGACAAGAAAGCGTACCAAATAAGTTCGTGGTATGCTCTTATTTATATGCCCAGTGCATTGAAAATTGGGAGACCCTACTTGTCAGTGAATGTTGCTATTCTAGCAAAGGGAAGGTGTTTTTTCGGACCTTCGGCTTAAGGCCTTCGTCCATGTCGCAATCTAAATTTATCATTCTAACAAATTAATATTGCGAGGGGCTACTGTTGGGGGCCTTCGGCTTCCGAAGGTCCTCAAAAATATGATTTAACAGTGTTTCTGGAGTATAATGTGTGACCAGGTATCTTCGGACTCGAATCAGCACCACAGTGGGAGAAGAAAATACGAAGGTTGATACAGCGCCGAAGCTGTGAGCAGGAAAGCTTCGACATGATAGCAGAAAAGGAAACCGACTTAAAGATGAAAATGCTATTTAGGCCTCGGTGGATTACTATAGAATCACTACCAAATGTAAAGGGCATGGATGTAATTTTACATGGGCTGTGTCCCGTGCCTATAAATAGGTAAACAGTGCCCCCGTACTGTTCACGCTGACTTAGCATTTTACTTTTGCGTCACGCTTGTACTTACATCTTCCTTCAAGCCGAAGGTACATTTGTTATTGGATATCATTTCTATTTTTCCATAATAATAATATAAAAAATGAGTTGATGATTATACATAATTGTTTACGTTATTCTTTATATTTTATACGATTCTTTCTTCATTATTATATGTTGTGTTGATGAAGGTATGTCCTTCATAACCTTTGTCCGAGAATCATTATATCCCAAGGGAAATAATGCTTCGAAGGACGAAGGACTTTATCACTTAGCATTTTTTGTGTTGCCTTGTTCTTAACTCATAGCATTTGAGAACAAGTCCCCAACAGTCTCCGTCTGAGTTGATTAAGGACCTTGTCGATGTAGGCCTGATGATCGAGGACCTTTTAACTGGTCACATGCCTCATCATGGGTAAGCTTTGCCTCAGGCAGACTAATACCAGAATAGGACAACACGCAATGGGAGTGGAGAGATGGCGAGAGTAGCGTGTACCTCCATGGCAAGAGGCTGGACGGTGGTGTATCTATGCTCTCGGTTGGCGTGAACCCGATCTAGTCTTAGGAACCCCGGTGGTGAGTTGACATATGCAAGGGTTAAGTGCTACATATGTCGTGTGATTGGAGATCCCCAGCTGGGTATTAATCGATTCGGATCGTGTTACTTCTCGGACATGAAGACTTGGTCACTGACCTACACGTAGCATTCTAGTGAACTTGAAGGAATAATAAAAGATGGCTAGTATAGGCCAAGTGCTTGAACTAGGGTAGAAAGAACTCTAGTGACAGGTAATGACTTAATTGCGAATAAAACTGGATTTTTAAGGATACACTATTAGTAAGCATTTTTGCAAACAGAGTCTTGATTCTTGATTAAGCCTTATCTTGATTCCCTCAAGCCAGCATATCCTTGAGAGTCTTTTATTTTGATGGGTAAGACTTGCGAAAGTACACTTCGCACTCAGGGTTTCAAACCCATGTTGTTGTAGGTGAGGAAGCAACAAACTTTTGTTGCTTTTGCTCTAAGGTGGTGCCAAAAGAAGAATCTCAAGAGTGAAGTCTCGGGAGGATGTTGTCTTCCTTTTGAAAAACATTATACTTCTATGCGGGAGGGGTTTTTGCCTCCCGAGTTTGTAATAATAATGCTTATGCACTCATATACCGCTGGTCTATAATAATAACACTCTTTCTATATTTTAAAGTAAATTAAGTTACTGTAATTGCTTCCGCTTATTCATTCCTCTGATGTGTTGTAATATCTATGTGACGGGTGAAACACTCTTGGGAAAGGTAAAGAATACAGATACCGAACTTGTCAAGTGATTATGTACATCTACAGGATTGTCCGAGGTTCATTGGACAAGGACAACTGTAGGTGGGCCTAATGACTTGGGAGGTTCCATCACATGCTTCTACCATTATTAAGTTAAACAATGATGTTGCAAGTCTTAATGCTCAACTTAGGACTTGCAAAGATAATTATGAGAAACTCAAATTTGCCAGGGATGCCTACACCATTGGTAGACATACCTCAATTAAGATGGACCTGGTTTCCGGAAAGAAACAAAGAACTTAACAAGCCAAAGGACTTCCAGTCTCAACAAGGAGAAAGGGAAGGCTCCTATGGCTAGTAGCTCATATTCTTCACATGATCAAAAGAACCATGCTTATCTTTATGCTCATTTCAAGAAAATTTTCAATGTTGCACATCATGATAAGTGTTATAATCATGTTGCTTTACCTACTTATCATAATTCTCATGCTATGTTTGCATCTAGCTCCACATATGTTCATGGTAGAAGTAGGCCTAGGCATAATCATACTGTTCCTCATGCACCTAGGAAAGTATACACTGGACCAACTACCATGTATCAAACATGTAATGCTTCTTTTGTATTGTCATGTAAAAATACCAAAGTAATTGCTAGAAAATTGGGATCTAAATGCAAGGGAGAAAAAACTTGCATTTGGGTTCCAAAATCTGTTGTAACTAACCTTGTAGGACCTGACAAGAGTTGGGTACCTAAAACCCAAGCTTAATTACCTTGCAGGTTTATGCATCCAGGGGCTCAAGCTGGATTATTGATAGCGGATGCACAAACCACATGACGGGGGAGAAGAAAATGTTCACCTCCTATGTCAAGAACAGGGATTCCCAAGATACTATCATTTTTGGAGATGGGAACCAAGGCAAGGTTAAGGGATTAGGAAAAATAGCCATCACGACCGAGCATTCAATTTCAAATGTGTTTCTAGTAGAATCGCTCGGGTATAATTTATTGTTTGTAAGTCAATTATGTCATATGGGCTATAATTGTTTATTTACATATATTGATGTATCCATCTTTAGAAGAAGTGATGGTTCATTAGCTTTTAAGGGTGTATTAGACGACAAGCTCTATTTAGTTGATTTCTCAAAAGAGAATGCCGATCTAGATGCATGCTTAATCTCTAAGACTAATATGGGCTGGCTTTGGCATCACCGTCTAGCACATGTTGGGATGAAGAACGTTCATAAGCTTCTAAAGGGAGAACATGTGTTAGGACTAACTGATGTCTGTTTTGGGAAAGACAGACCCTTTGCAGCATGTCAAGCAGGAAAGCAGGTGGGAAGCACTCATCATAGCAAAAATGTGATGACGACGTCAAGACCACTGGAACTTCTACATATGGATCTCTTCGGGCCCGTTGCTTATCTCAGCATCGGGGGAAGTAAGTATGGTCTTGTTATAGTTGATGATTTTTCCTGCTTCACTTGGGTGTTCTTTTTGCAGGATAAATCTGAAACCCAAGGAACACTGAAGCGCTTCTTAAGGAGAGCTCAAAATGAATTTGAGCTAAATGTAAAGAAGATAAGGAGCGATAATGGATCTGAGTTCAAGAATCTTCAAGTTGAAGAATATCTTGAGGAGGAAGGCATCAAGCATGAATTCTCTACTCCCTACACACCATAACAAAATGGTGTAGTAGAGAGGAAGAACAGGTCGCTAGTTGATATGGCAAGGACGATGCTTGGGGAATACAAGACGCCTTAGCAATTTTGGTCGGAAGCTGTGAACACAGCTTGCCATGCCATAAACCGGCTCTATTTGCATCGCCTCCTCAAGAAGACCTCATACAAACTCCTAACCGGTAACAAACCTAATGTTTCATACTTTCGTGTATTTGGGAGCAAATGTTACATTTTGGTGAAGAAAGGTAGACATTCGAAGTTTGCTCCCAAAGCTGTAGAAGGTTTTTACTAGGGTATGACTCAAATACAAAAGCGTATAGGGTCTTCCACAAATCATCAGAATTAGTTGAAGTCTCTAGCGATGTTGTATTTGATGAAACTAATGGCTCTCCAAAAGAGCAAGTTGATGATATAGATGAAGATGAGATTCCGACAGCCGCAATGCGAACAATGGCGATAGGTGATGTGCGACCACAGGAACCACAAGAGCAAGATCAACCTTCCTCCTCTACACTAGTGCATCCCTCAACTCAAGATGGTGAATAGGTACCTAAAGAAGAAGGGAAGGATCAAGGGGGAGCACATGAAGAACAGGATAAGGAGGAAGAAGCATCATGGGCCCCTCCAACTCAAGTCCGAATAACAATCCAAAGAAATCATCCAGTGGATTAGATTCTAGGTGACATCAGCAAGGGAGTAACAACTCGCTCACGATTAGCTAATTTTTGCGAGCATTACTCATTTGTTTCTTCTATTGAGCCTTTTAGGGTAGAAGAAGCTTTGCAGGATCTGGACTGGGTGTTGTCCATGCAGGAAGAGCTCAACAACTTCAAAAGAAATGAAGTTTGGAGCCTGGTGCCACGTCCAAAGCAAAATGTTGTGCGGACCAAGTGGGTGTTCCGCAACAAGCAAGACGAACACAGAGTGGTGACAAGAAACAAGGCTTGACTTGTGGCAAAAGGTTATGCCCAAGTCACAGGTTTGGATTTTGAGGAGACTTTTGCTCCTGTGGCTAGGTTAGAATCAATTCAGATTTTATTAGCCTATGCTGCTCACCATTCCTTTAAGCTATTCCAAATGGACGTGAAGAGCGCTTTCCTCAATGGACCAATCAAGGAGGAGGTATACGTGGAACAACCCACTGGCTTGGAGGATGATAGGTATGCCGACCACGTCTACAAGCTCTCTAAGGCGCTCTATGGACTTAAGCATGCCCCAAGAGCATGGTATGAATGCCTTAGAGATTTTTTTATTGCTAATGCTTTCAAGGTTGGGAAAGCTGATCCTACTCTATTCACAAAGACTTGTAATGGTGATCTTTTTGTATGCCAAATATATGTCGATGACATTATATTTGGTTCTACTAATCAAAAGTCTTGTGAGGAGTTTAGCAGGGTGATGATGCAAAAGTTCGAGATGTCAATGATGGACGAGTTGAACTACTTCCTTGGATTTCAAGTGAAGCAACTCAAGGAAGGCACCTTCATCTCCCATACGAAGTACACTCAAGATCTTCTCAAGAGATTTGGGATGAAGGACGCAAAGCACGCAAAGACACCTATGGGAACTGACGGACATCTGGACCTCAACAAAGGAGGTAAGTCGATTGATCAAAAGGCATACCGGTCTATGATAGGATCTTTGCTTTATCTTTGCGCTAGTAGAACGAATATTATGCTAAGTGTATGCATGTGTGCTAGATTTCAATCCGACCGCAAGGAGTGTCTTGTGGCTGTTAAGAGAATTCTTAGATATTTAGTTTCTATGCGTTGCTTTGGGATCTGGTATCCAAAGGGGTCTACCTTTGACTTAATCGGATACTCAGATTGCGACTATGCCGGGTGCAAGGTTGATAGGAAGAGCACATCTGGGACATGCTAGTTTCTAGGAAGGTCCCTGGTGTCTTGGAGCTCTAAGAAATAAATATCTGTTGTCCTATCCACCGCTGAGGCCGAGTATGTTGCCGCAGGACAGTGTTGCATGCAACTACTTTGGATGAGGCAAACCCTCTGGGACTTAGGCTACAATCTGAGCAAAGTCCCACTCCTATGTGACAATGAGAGTGCAATCCGTTTGGCGGATAATCCTGTTGAACACAGCCGCACTAAGCACATAGACATCCGGCATCACTTCCTGAGAGACCAACAACAAAGGGGAGATATCGATATATATCACATTAGCACCGAGAACCAGCTAGCCGATATCTTCACCAAGCCTTTAGATGAGAAAAGGTTTTGCAGGTTGCGTAGTGAGCTAAATGTCTTAGATTCACGTAGCTTGGATTGATCTAAAGCATACATGCGTTCTATGCCTTTGATCATGTTACTTTAAGCTTTATTGTCTTAATTGCTTATATTTGGTGCTCAAGTTGTACAAGTCATCCCCGGACCTCACAAGTCCCTATGCAAATGATGCACATGTTTAGGGGGAGGATGTGCTACAACTTGACTCCTTTGCGACTAACTTGTTTGTTTAAGTGCTCTTGTAATAGTCTCAAAGGGATATTGAAAGGAAAATGTGAACTTGGACAAAGAAAAGAGCTTCCACTGCATTTCGGTAAAATGTATCTTGTCCTAAGTTCCTTGTTGCACTCTAATTGCCTTTTTGCTCACATTTGACATTTTGGTGAGGCAATGGGGTTAAAGGGCCAAAAAGGTCTCCCGTTTTGGTGCTTAATGCCAAAGGGGAGAAAATTAAGGCCAAAGCAAATGGATTAGCCAATCACTTTTGAAATTTTGTTTAGGAGCTTTGTATTTGATCAAAACCCTTTTATTGCAAAATCGTTCTCTTACGGGGGAGAATTTTAATTATGGGAAATGGGGGAGTTTGTTGCATTTGATCAAATTTACTCATAAAATATTTCTCTATTTGCCCAAATAAGTGTGTTTGACTTAGAGATAGGAAAAAGAATTTGTTTTGTGAAAATAAATCAAGAGGTGGCAAAAGTGATCCAAATATGCCAAATCCTAAGTGAAGATAAATTGGTCTTCAAATTTGCACTCTTTGAGAATGATATTGCACTTTTAATTGCTTTTAATGTGTTGGCATAAATCACCAAAAAGGTGGAGATTGAAAGGGAAATGTGCCCTTGGGCCATTTCTATAAATGTTTTGGTGATTAGATGCCCAACATAAATTACTTTGGTATTAAGTGTGGAAGAGATGCAAATCAAAGAATCAAGGTATGACTCTAGCCTTAGTAAATTGTTTTTGGTTACTAACATATTTCTCTTAGTGCTAGAACCTTGGTTAATCAACTAAGATTGGATTGGAGAAGTTTGGCTAAGTGCAGCCAAACTTGAACCAGCCTAAGGTGCACCGAACTGTCCAGTGTGCATCGGACAGTGTCTGGTGCCTAGGCTGGCTCGGCGACGAACTCGTCACTCTCGGGAATTCACCGAGGGCACTGCGGCTATAATTCACCGGACTGTCCGATGTGCACCAGACTGTCCGGTGAGCCAACAGCGCCCGCGCCAACGGTCGACAGCGCAATCAGCGGGCGACACGTGGTCTGGGTCAACGGTAACTTTGTCGCACCCAAGGGGACTGAGGGCTCAATGGTCGGCTTCACCAGAAAAGGAAGGAGATCGGGCAACGGACAAGGACTGTTCATGTCCGGTTGTGCACCAGACTGTCCGGTGCGCAACCCGATAGAAGGCAAGAATTGCCTTCCAAATGGAATTCCAATGGCTCCTAGCTGCCTTGGAGTTATAAAAGGGACCCCTAGGCGCATGGAGCACAACACCAAGCCTCCATTGAACACTCTAAGACACCTGGACTCCACAACCACACAATCAGATCATCGTGTTTGAGATTTGAGCACTTCTTTGGTTGCAAACTCCCTGCGCCGTGTTCGGTGCTCACATCTTGACTTGTGTGCGTGTGATTGCTGCGATTCTTGGGTGTGTTTCTTTCCCTCTCTTAGTCTTGTGCTCTTGTTGTGATCAACTTTGTAAGGATGGGAGGCTCCAACTTGTGGAGATTCCTCACAAACGAGAAAACATGTATAAGAAAGAAAACTATGGTATTCAAGTGGATCATTGGATCACTTGAAATGGGTTGAGTGAAACCCTCGTCCATTGGGACGCCACAACGTGGAATTAGGCAAGTGTTTTACTTGGCCGAACCACGGGATAAAATCATCGTGTCTCTTGTGTCGCTTTTCTTTGTGATTGATTTCTTCTCAAGAGTTCTCGCTATAGCAACTTGGCTTTAATCTTACTAACATTTCATAACCAAGTTGTGCTATCAAGTGTTGAATTTTACAGGATCACCTATTCATCCCCCTCTAGGTGCTCTTAGTGTGCCACCTAACAGTCCGACGTGTGCCACCGGACAGTCCGGTGCTCTCAGCTGGATAGTCCGCCGTGGCAACACTTATCTTCGTTCCTTGGACTTTGCTTGGTACTTGTTGATCTTCACTTGTGATCTTCATAATGTCTTCTTTTTAGGTGTTGCTTTCCTTAATGCCTTACATCCTGTGAACTACAAACTTAAGCACTAGCAAACACATTAATTCATAGGTTATGTTGATCATCAAACACCAAAATCTATTGAGCCAAATGGCCCAATGTCCATTTTCCTTATAATGAGACAGGGTCTCCCATTCTGGTTATGGTGGGTACAAGTGCGGTCACTGCATGGCGGCGGCCGGGGTCTGTGGAGCATTGTATGCCAATGACAGTGGGACTTGATCTGTTGCCAAGGAATCGATGGGGACGGTTGACGTGTGTAGGGACGGAGTGCTCCTACATGTCGTGTGTTTATGTTTCCCTTGCAAGGTTTTAAACTCGATTTGAATCATCTATTTCTCGCAGCTAATGAGACTGCTTGATCCATTGTACTGCATTGAGTAATAAGTGGAAATGAGGTTACTAGCAAAAGATGTTGATTGTCATAATGTTTGATACCATGTATGAATAGCTAGGTACTCATCTAGTCTAAAATTATTATTCTAGAACTTGAAAAACTAAAATTTGATTTTAGACTCATCTAGGGCTTTTGGCAAACCAAACCCCTCAGCCAAACAGATTCATTGACTAGAGATAGAGGAGTAGACTCCTCACACCGGGTATGTCTAGCTGAGTATTAGTATACTCAGCCTTGTTTGTGGCATAATTTTTACAGGTACCATCGAGGAGGATATGGTTTCTAGGTTGACTTGGCCGTCCACCTTGCCACCGGGTTGAACAGTCGAGTGGAACCCTACCTCAGCAGGTGATGATCAGGAGGAGTGATGGGCCAAGCTTCGCCTCACTCCTTATTTACCGTTAGTTAATTTCCGTTGTATCAAGAACAATGTTTACTATTTTCAAACTCCGATGATGTAATAACTCTAAGTACTTATTTAAGTTGTGGTATTATGCTTTATTGTATTTCTCTGTGCCTCACCTTCGTGTGAGCAAATGGTACTCGATCCCTAGGTAAGTGCCTTCAATCAAACTAGATCTGAGGAATTGACAGTTTATTCTGTCTTAAGTGTGTGCCATTGCCCTCGAGGTGAGACCAAGGCACTTAAGCTGGAATAATATGGGCAGTTTTGCCACATCTCCCCTGGATCTTAACCAAGATGGAGTCCTCATGAGGGAAGCATGAAGCTAGAAAATAAAAGCGGTTAGTCCAACCGAAGAAATGCGAAACATTTTGTACGATACTGAGCAACAAGAGTATCGTCAGCATCAGAAAGACCTTCGACATGAAGGCCTGAATATGAGGACATGTAATATGAAGCCTTCAATGATGACAATTTCCTTATGATGATACTTCTCCTTTAGCTACAGAGCTGCAGGCAGTACCATGGCCACCTTCATACAAACCACCTCAATTGCCTATGGATGATGACCATTCTGACCCGAAGCAGTTCCTAATGAGATATGAAGCAACAATATCTTCATACGGAGGCAATACAGTTGTCATGGCCAAATGCTTCGTCATGTGGGTAAGGAGTGTTGCTCAAACATGGTAGGTATTCTTCTCTTCGGCTAGGAACAATAACCTCTTGGTAGAAATTAAAGGACATGTTGATCACAAGTTTTCAAGGATTCTAGATGAAGCTAGTCACTGCCAAGGCCCTTTTCCAATGCACACAAGACCACGACGAATACTTGCAAGCCTATGCCTAGAGATTCCTTCGACTTTAGGCTCAAGCACCAACAGTACCAAATGAGATAGTTACTAAGGCCATGATGAAGGGGGCTTCGTCTAGGACCGCTGGCACAATACTTCGCTAGAAAAGCCCCTCATACCCTAGAAGAACTTCTCTAGAAGATGGATGAATATATCAGAGCAGATAATGATTTTCGGCAAAGGAAAGAGGAGGCCTTCAGGTATTCTAAAATGACCAGGGGCTTCGATGGAAGTTTCAACCCAAGGCATGTCAGGACCATACATAATACAAATCAGAACAAAGACAAAAACAATCACACCCAGGGACAACAAAGTCACTCCCAATCCACAGGAATCTAGCAAAGCACCTTCAAACCACTGGCCCCAAGAGGTGGGAGGGGAGGTAGGAGTTTTGGAGGAAGATTCAACCTAAACCAAGGAAACTATTCTGCCTTTTCTATGGAGAGGACAGGGGGCATACAACAAGAACCTGTCAAGTCACGATCCAAAAAACAAAAGGAAATCGCTAAAGTCGAAGTAGGTCCTCCACACCGCATCATACTATTCTCCATACATTTTAGAGTATGTTCGCAACCAACAACCCTCAACTTCAGTTGATTCAGCAAGTCACTCTTCTGCTCAATGGATCGCACCTCAGCCGTTTACACAAGCACCACCTTCGCCATATGAGCAGCAACATCCAGGACAACTCGAGGTCTAGCCGCTGTTTTCTACACAAGATGTACCACAGTGAGACACAAGGGAACAATCCGAAGCCAGAACAGTAAATAACACTATACCAGAGTTGAAGCACATTTATTGAAATGCCTGAGGGGCTGAGACAAACGTCCGAAGCTGTTTCAAAGAATCTATTGTAATTTCATTTTGTCCTTTACATTTTTGTCCAAAGAAACATCAAGAAGGTATATCCTTCATCATTCTGTAATAAATCTGACACTACACCATCGTGTGTAAAAGCTCCAAAGTCATTCCTAAGGGAATGCAGACCTCAATGAAACATCTAGTACAAGTGTATAAGCTCTAAAGTCGTTCCTAAGAGGATACAGAGCTCAATGAAACACCTAGTAAAGGTGTATAAGCTCCAAAGTCGTTCCTAAGGGAATGCAGAGCTCAAATGAAACACCTAGTAAAGGTGTATGAGCTCCAAAGTCATTCCTAAGGGGATGCAGAGTCATGATACAACTGTTTTCTTTTTCATTTCATCATCATCTCGCAGCAAGCATCATGCATCATATCATCATTATAGTATCATGCATCATACCATCATGCATCAAGTATGAAGTGAGAAGAAGGGAAATTGCTCCCCTCATGAACAAGTGAAAAAGGACTCTGAAGCAGTTCACTAGGGAACGAAAAGATCAAATCTAAAAGGATGAAGGTGCATTTAAACTTTGATGACCTCCTTTCGCTTCACACATAGTTTTTTGTAAATATTATGTAATGAAGATAGAAGGGCGAAAGAAGGGAAATGGTTCTTGTTCAACAGTAAGATATTTTTCAAGGCATTATAAGACCTTCGGTTGGAAGTGCATTTCTTTACGAAGCGTGAAAAGAAGGAAAGGTGTTTTTTGCCTTCGGATCAAAACAGTACGTACACTTATTTCACGCTACATAAAGAAATATCAAAGAAACTATTAGTTAATTTCCACTGCATCAAGAACAATGTTTACTATTTTCAAACTTCGATGATGTAATAACTCTAAGTACTTGTTGGTGCCTTTTTGGTCACCAAACACTATAATGAACCGCTTGGCGGTACTTGGCACCTTTAAATGATGTAGGGTCAAATAAAGTGGTTATCCTAAATGTGGGGCAACACCTCTATGATGGTCACCACCTATTTGGGACCAAAAAACAACGAACCCTAGGACCTTCTCATGATGAGCAATACCTTGGGTTTGGCTCTGTAAGGTGAACAGTGGTGGCGGCCTGCCACGGGTCGCCGGATCGCCTGGCAGTGCTCACTGCGGGGGGTGCGGACGGTTCGCGGCTCTGGGTCGGACGGTCCACAACATGGTGGCAGAAGCGGCGCCTTCACTGCGCGCAGTTCGGACGGTCCGAGCTATGGGCCGGACGGTCCGTGATGGCGCAGGGTCGTCTTCTTCTCCTCGTATGACCTATATCTCGTCCCCTGGGGGAGAGACCTTAGGGTGCTCCGGGTCAGCAGGTCACCCAGGGCGTCTCCAGATGACATAGAGTCACCTAGAAATTAAGAGATCAATTCGAGGAAGAGATCTTGATTGAAGTAGACAAAGTAGATCTTGCCCCTCAGGAGGGGTAAAGATCATAGGGTTGTCCTAGGGTCGGTAGGCCACCCCAGGACGGATCTAGACGACGTAGAGTCAAATAGGGGTGGAGGTGGATAAGAGAAATACTACAACTAGAACTACGCTACATCTACTCCTAGGGCAGGAAAGATAAATAAAGTAATTGGTTTAATTGGAATGTGTTTGTGGTTCTCAATCGGCCGTACCCCTTTATATTTATAGCGGAGAAGGTCTGGACCTGCTCCTAAGAGATAGCCAACAACTCCCACGTGATTAGATGGATAACCACACATGAGATAAGGATAATCACCCGAGTTAATCTAATCTCGAGGCACGCGGACTATCCGGGCCCAAGGGCCGGACCGTCCGCTCATTTTGGTGCTCAACAGTACTTATTTAAATTGTGGTATTATGCTTTATTGTATTTCTCTGTGCCTCACCTTCGTGTAAGCAAATGGTACTCGATCCCTAGGTATGTCGCTTCAATCGGACCAGATCTGAGGAATTGGTAGTTTAGTCCATCCTAAGTTTGTGTCATTGGCCTTGAGGTGAGGCCAAGGCACTTAAGCTGGAATAATCTAGGCAGTTCTGCCACAGCTGGTATCAGAGTGAGTACACTTCAGAGAAGTCAATACATTATAAATACCAATCTTTTCAAAAGTAAAACTTGCTTAGAAACCAATGTTGGATAGATGTCACGACGATAAGGATAGACCTAGGACGTGAAGTCTTAGGAAGTAGCAGGGTAACTAGGTGGCTAGTTAAGCATGCCATGTAGGCTGCTACTATTATAAGAAGGATGGCTTACATCCCTATGATTGAAGAGAGGACGTATAGGTTAAGCATGCATGCATCATTACATAATAAAAATCGGGTGTAACCAAGGTAGAGCTATCTCAAACACTTAACATGAATACATGGGAAAGGAGAACCGAGTCCTAAATAGTTAGAGGAAAAAAATTTAGAGAAAAATGAGGTCGTTCCAAAACCTTTATGAAGTTTTTGCCTTTTTTTCTTTTCCACCTTCGTGTTTTTGTTTTCCCACCTTACTTACACTCACCTTCGCATAGATGGCCTCACCCACACACATCGAGGGAGGAGACACAGCTTACCACACTGACAACCTTGCTCAGGAGGGCTTTCCCCTCATTCTGTGGGAAGTACTACAGGAGGCAGGATACCACACACCTCCACAGTACACGGTGCAGTTGTTCGAGGAGCATGAAGTGCCTCGCTGTAAGGTGTGGCTAGCCTTAGAGCCCCACCCCTTGTAGCTAGGGTGGCATTCGTTAGACTCTGAGACCCTTGGTTTCCGAGCCCACGACACCACAGAGGCCGCAACCATGCACACACTAACTACCTTCTGTGGATTTCACCCCTTGGAGAAGGCAACTCACCCCATTGGTTTATTCCCCCGTGCAAAGGAGGATGACCCGATTTGGAGGGATTGGGTTGAGCATGCCAAGGAGGTGTGGGCACTCTTCCCTGGGGCTACTGCTCGACTGACAGTTTGGTGCATGAGTGCACTCTACCGTCTGCAGGTCCTACAGTGCGAGGCCATGGCACAGTTGATGGGCTTGGCTCAAGATGCAAAGGTCACCATCATCGACTGGGAGGATCTTGTGGTGGATCTATCTACCGAGTTGGTGGAGAAGGATCTCCAGACTGAGCAGATGGGTACCCAAATTCGTGAGCTTGAAGAACAAGTGGAAGAAAGGAACCACACCATTGAGGTTCTAGAAAACCAGCTCCAAAATACCCAGCAAAGCTCGAGGAGGCAAAGAGCACCTAGACATGCATCACTAGGACATGCATCAGGACATGGACACAGATGAGGATGTGGACAACGAGGGAGAGGATCCCGAGCCAGCTTCTAGGTTGGATACCGCTAGCGTAGCTCGCTCCGGTGGGCCACCTTCTCTATAGTCTAGCGTTAACTCCTATGCCATCTAGGTGCCATGCTAGGAGTAGATGTGATAGGAAGTAGCGCTCCTCAGGATAGTTTAGCTTTTGGGTTTCATGGTATACTAAGCTAGGAGTCGAATCATTGTCTTGGCAATTGTAACAATGGAGAACTTTATTTTGTATGATGGGAGAACAAATGAGATTAAGTTCGTTTATGAATTTACTATGACCAGATCTAAAATTGGAATCCCCACTGTTTGCTTATTGCTTATCACGAGTATAGATTGTGAGTAACAATAGGAGCTCCTTAATTTTAGATGGCAGGAAGAGCGTGCCGTGGGCAGAACCAGCAGATTCCCCCGCCACCACCACAACCTTCCACTATATAGGAGCTGATGGCTCAGCAGAATGAGATTTTGCGGTAGCTTGCACAGCGTCAGCAGCAGCCTCAACACTTTGGGGGCGGCGAGCAATATCAATGCACACCGGCTGCAGCCACTTATCAGGAGTTCCTCAGCACACAGCCACCACTCTTCACAAGGGTAGAGGATCCACTTAACGCGGACGTATGGCTCTGGGTGGTGGAATCCAAATTTCCACTACTTACGGGGCCATGTCCCGATGCCGCCAAGATCAGGTTTGCCGCGCAGCAACTTCGCAGACCAGCCAAGACATGGTGGGACCATTTCCTTGCTATGCAGCCAGTGGGGCACATAGTTACTTGGGAGGAATTCAAGACAACCTTCAGGGGATATCATATACCGACTGGCATTATGGACTGCAAGCTTAATGAGTTTCCGGCCTTAACTCAAGGAAATCACACAATGTTGCAATATGCTTAGGCCTTTAACGATCTTTGTCAATATGCTGGCTATCATGCAGATACAGATGAGAAAAAGAGGGATAGATTCAGGAGGGGTCTTAGTACCAAGCTCCAACAGCGCCTCAACACGGTCCGGGCCAACAGTTACAATGAGCTAGTCAATTTGGCCATCTCACAAGAAGACTGCATTAGGGCCCATAAAGCAGAGAAGAAGAGGAAGGCACCTGTGGCAGGAACCTCTACCTAGCCGTAGCGTTTTAGGATCATGTGAAACATCCAGAGCCAGGGACCGCAGCAGCAACAGGGAAGATGAGTGATTAGGCCACCATAGCAGCAAGCACCCAATCGCCCTCAAGTTCCAGCTCAGAGGAATGTCAACAACAAGCCTCCACAATAGCAACAGAATACCGCCAGGGTAATGGCAACATATGCTTCACTTGTGGCAATGCTGGCCACTATGCCAAGGACTACCCTCGAAACCAGCCAAAGCCAGCTCAGAATGCAAATCAGAACCAGGGAAGGAAACATAAGGTGCAAGTGAGGCAAGGCAGATTGAACTTCACCACTCTAGCTAAACTTCCAGAAGGAGCAACCGTCTTGACTGGTACCTTTACCGTTTTAATCATCCTGCCCTTATTCTATTTGATTTCGGTGCATCGCATAACTTCATCAGTCAAAGGTTCAGTGTTAAGTGCTAACTACCATTTTTTCACACAAAAGGGGCAATCATAATCGCAACACCAGGGGCAAGATTGCATCTCACCAAATTGTCTGACATGCACCTATAAAGATGGGAACTAAATTATTCAAAACTGATCTCATTATTTTAGGGCTAGAAAATGTGGACATCATCTTAGGAACTGCTTGGATGACCCAACACCATGTTTTGCTGGATGTCGCATCCCAAGCCCTCGAAATACACTCCCCTACTTATGGAGAGCTCGTCTTATACCATCCCAGCCAGGGTGACACACATTCTTGTGCTTTCTCCATGATTGAAACACCCTTGGAAAGGATTCCCATGGTTAGTGAGTACCCCGACGTCTTTCCTAAGGAATTGCCTGGAATGCCTCCCAACCGCGATATAGAGTTTGCCATAGAATTGCAGCCAGGAACCACACCAGTATCCAAAAGGCCATACATAATGCCACCAGCAGAGTTAGCCGAATTGAAGAAGCAGCTACAAGAGTTACTGGACAAGGGATTCATCCGTCCAAGTACTTCACCTCGGGGATGTCCGGCTTTGTCGGTAAAGAAGGATGACAGTCTAAGGTTGTGTTTATATTACCGCCCTCTTAATGCGATGACTATTAAGAACAAGTATCCTTTACCCCACATTGACGTTCTTTTTGATCAGTTAGTTGAGGCCAATGTATTTTCAAAAATTGATCTTCGCTCTGGCTATCATCAGATTAAGATCAGGACGAGCGATGTCCCGAAAACTGTTTTCTCAACCAGATATGGGCTTTATGAGTATTTAGTGATGTCTTTTAGATTGACTAATGCCCTAGCTTATTTCATGTATTTGATGAACTCAGTATTCATGCCAGAATTGGACAAATTCGTTGTGGTTTTCATCGATGACATCTTGGTGTATTCAAAGAATGAAGATGAACATACTAGCCATCTGCACATTGTACTTCAACGCCTATGAGATCACCGCTTATATGCCAAGCTTTCTAAATGTGAATTTTGGCTGAAGCAAATTAAGTTCTTGGGTCACATAATTTCTTAGGAAGGGATAGCTGTTGACCCGACAAGGTGCAAGAAGTAATGGAGTGGAAGCCTCCTACTATGGTCCGACAGATTCGAAGTTTTCTAGGATTAGCTAGATATTATCGATAATTCATTTCGGATTCTTCTATAATTGCTAAATCAATGACTGAGCTCTTGATGAAGTAAAATTTGAGTGGAGCCAGAAATGTGAGGATGCCTTTCATATCTTAAGGCAGCACTTGACACCGCACCCATGTTAGCACAACCCGACAACACCAAGTCTTTCAACGTATATTGCGATGCTTCAGGTACAAGAATTGGATGTGTTCTAATGCAAGACAACCATATCATCGCATACGCATCAAGAGCACTCAGGCCTCATGAGCAGAATTATCCCACCCATGACTTGGAACTAGCAACTGTAGTTCATGCTCTAAAGATCTGGAGGCACGTGATGGGAGCCCGATGTAACATCTACACTGACTTCCATCTTCAAGTTCAATTATCATGTGAGGAGTCCAGGCCGCTCATAACCGGGAGCATGGCTGATATATCAGTTTTACACTCTGCAGAGGTGGTACAACTTTACCCACAAGCCATGTATCCCATCTAGCTCTAGTTGATCAGACCCTTAAACACTACCGAGGTGAATGGCTAGGGATCCATTACGAGGCTTTCACAAAATACACTTAATACGAAGCAACCCGCTAAGGTTTCTAAAGCCAATGGTGGTGACCCCCTGGGTGAGGTACCTTAGCCAAGAATACGTCCCCATGATAACGTGGGCTGCCAACACCACCGCTCCCCCTCTTGCCCATATTTCAGGTATGGTTGTCAGGCACTAAGCATATAAAGCTAACTACCAAAGCCAAAGCCATGATAGCACTCGTGGTGGCACTGTTATCCTGGGTGGTCACTCCATGTTCCAATTAATATGAAATAATGTTGTTTTAACCATCAGGTTAATGTCATAATTGCCAATTTCAATTTTGGAACATTAATACCAATTAATGAGTGACATTAAAATCATTAAGTTGAGCGGTAGCACAAATTTGCAAAGCTTAATAATTTCCTAGGTTAAACAAGGAATACATTTGGTAAATCTAGGAAATCCTTAATTAGGTAAAACCCATCAAATTATGCAGTATATCAAAAAGTAAACAATATTGTATGCAATGATTGGTTACAAACAGAATATGCAGAGGGAGAATCCACTTGCCTTGTTCAAAAGTATCCTGCGGATCGTCCTCGAACAAATTCGGATCCTCCACCCCAAAGTCAGCTTCTAATAATGTCGTACGTTGCCATACAAAAAGAAAACATACACAAATAAATAAACACGCACCATTACATAAACATACACCATTACATACACATTAACACATCGCACTTATCACACCTTAAATACGTCCTAAACGCGTAAATACTTATTAAATCTATTATAGCTATTATTGTGAGTCTTAAATGATGAATTTATGAGTGGGTGCAATAAATACAGTTTTAATAGTATTAATATATTTTAACATCATCAATGAAAATAAATGATAGTTATCGTCTTTAATACTAATAAATAAATTAATAGCTTTTATCCTTTTTATTTCTAACTCGAATTAATGAGTATAGCCAAAATGAATTTAATATTCTAAAAATCCCTATAAATTACTAATTGAACTTTTTATAACACAAGCGAGGTTATTTTGATATAAACAAGTATTTTACTAACTCTAAGAATTTGAGTGCTATATTTGCGAACATGTTTATTTTGGCTAGTAAAAATCTATTTTCCATACTACCGGTGATATTTTCTCCTTTCTTTCTAAAAGAAAATATTCATAAAATAATCGGAGCTAAATCATTTAAAATCCTATAATGTTTATATGACGTGAATTCTATACTATTTTCTAAATCTATTAAAATGAACCTATGACTATAATTCTCCAAATAGTTTCTAAAGTTCCTTGTGGCCACATTTTAACTACAAAATTTCCTATCTAGTGTTTTTATCATCAACGTGTGACTACTAAATTTTCGTCATATTTCTCTCTAATCCAAAAATCATCGCATCGACTAACATGAACAATCACGGTGTACTAATAATCGCATATCTCTACCAAAATTTCCGTAACGCACATACACATGAATTACGGATCACACATGTTCATATTACAACAAAATAAACATACAACTCATGAATTGAATCAAAAGAATTTCAAAAATACACAAATTAATTTGGGGTTGTCTTCCACCTTGGGTTCTCGCTTGCGCAAGGAAATGGAGATGGCTCGGCAAGGAGGTCGGTCGAGCAAGAGAAGCGGGCAGGGGTCCTCGACGTCGGGCGGGCTCCGGCGGGGCGAGCTCCGGCGAACTCCGGCGAGTAGGGCGCGTGGTGGCGAGCTCCGGCGACGATGGCAAGCGAGGAGAGCTAGAGAGAGAGGCGAGTTCGGGTAGGGGAGGAAGTGAGAGCTCGGCGTCGGATTTATAGGGAGCAGGAGGGAGATGGAGAGTCGGCCAGGGAGAGGAGAACGGTCGGTGTTTAACTCCATTACACGAATTAATGGCATCGGTTTCTTCTCCATGGCGTTAATGGAGAGCAAATGGGAGAGGGAGAAGAAACAGTCGCGTGAAGGGCTCCTTAATGTCATGGACGAGCAGACGGTCGGGGTCGTGGACGTCGGACACGGCCGGGCGCTGAGCAGGCGCGAGGCTTGGTGCAGTCCTGGCGCGCGGTGCTGCTCGCGTGGTTGGCTTCCTGGTGCGCGGTCGTGCAGCTGGGGCTGCTGGGGCGCGGGCTGGAGAGCGGCGGGGTGGGCGCTCGGCTGCGGCTTGCACGAGCATGAGAGAGAGCAGAGTGAGGGAAGAGAGATGAGAGGAGAGAGAGAGAGTTAGGGAGGGAGAAGGAAGCACAAGCGGCGGCTGGCTTGGAATGCCAGGCGCACGCACGGTTAGAAAATAGATGGGCCCCTAGTGGGCCGGTTAGGGTTAGGGAGTTTTGTTTGTTTTTTTTTAATTTCGAAATGAATTTTTGAAGAGCTCAAAAATTCCTAGAAATTCACCAAAATTATTTATAAATACCATATTTATTTTTAGACTAATAATTATTATATTATTTAATTATTATATTAATTACTAGGATTTCTTTTAAAAGAATTGATAATAAACATCCGATACTCAATCATGCGCATACAAAGAAAAATGATTCCAAGTGCAAATAAGTAACTAAACACTTAAAAAAAATTATTATCCTAATTACCATAATAACTAAATTCATTATTTTTAGTTGATGGCTTTTGTGGTATTACAAACCTACCCCTCTTAAAAAGAATCTCGTCCTCGAGATTAAGAAACTTCCGAGAATAACTGGGGGAATTCTGCTCTGAGTTCATCTTCTCTTTCCCAAGTGACCTCATCTTCCGAATGGTGACTCCGTTGAACCTTGCACATGTTAATGACTTTACTCCGTGTAATTCTGTGAGATGTTTCTAGAATTCTTACCAGGTACTCCGAATAAGTCAAATCCTCATTGACATTCCGTTCTTCCATGGGCAACTGTTCCTCTGGTACTCTTAAGCACTTCTTGAGTTGTGATATGTGAAATACGTCATGCACATTCGATAAACTATCGGGTAGCTCTAACTGGTAGGCTACTTCACCTTTTCTTTCCAAAATCTTGAATGGGCCGATATAGCGAGGTGATAATTTTCCTTTAACTTTAAACCTTTTCATTCCTCTCATCGGTGAAACTTTAAGGTAGACAAAGTCTCCTACTTCAAACATCAACTCTCTTCTTCTATTATCAGCATAGCTTTTCTGTCTTGACTGTGCTGTCTTCAAATTTTCTCTAATAATCTACACTTGCTTTTCCGCCTCTTGGAGAATTTCTAGACCAAATACTTGACTTTCTCCATTCTGGTTCCAATACAGCGGTGTTCTACACTTTCGTCCATAAAGTGCTTCAAATGGTGCCATTTTTAGACTTGCTTGATAACTATTGTTATACGAAAATTATGCATAAGGCAGACTTTTGTCCCAGCTTCTACCATGCTTTAGAGCGCAAGCTCTTAGCATATCTTCCAACACTTGGTTTGTTCTTTCCGTTTGCCTATCCGTTTGCGGATGATAAGCTGAACTAAAGTTTAGTTTGGTATCCATGGACTCATGTAGTCTTTTACAAAAGCGCGAGGTAAACTGGGTTCCTCGATCCGATATGATCTTCTTCGGTACTCCATGCAGACAAACAATCCTCGACATGTATAACTCTGCTAATTGGGCTCCTGAGTAAGTTGTCTTCACAGGTATAAAGTGTGCCACTTTAGTCAACCTATTTACTATGACCCATATTGAATCATAGCCATCCCGAGTACAGGGTAGTCCAACTATAAAATCCATACCGATTTCTTCCCATTTCCATTCCGGTACCTTGAGAGGTTGTAGCAATCCTGCTGGTCTTTGGTGTTCGGCTTTAACTCGCTGACACACATCACATAATGCAACATGAGTAGCAACATCTCTTTTCAATCCGTACCATCAATACTTTTCCTTAAGATCCTGGTACATCTTTGTACTACCAGGGTGAATAGAGTAAGCTGAATCATGAGCTTCTCTCAAAATAAGTTGGCGCAGGTGTTCAATTTTCGGTACGCAGATTCTCTTCTTAAACCATACTGTGCCTTGATCATCTTCCGTGAAATCTGGGGCTTTACCCAAACTAACTTGCATCTTAATTTCTTTGATTTTCTCATCAGACTCTTGTCCTTTACGAATCTCTTCTTCCAAAGTAGATTCAACTTCCATAACAGTTGCTTCTACATTACTGAGCATACCAAGGTTGAGTTGTTCCATTTCCCAGCACAATTCTTGTGACATCAAATGAGTAGTGATGTTGTTCATTTGACCCTTATGGCTCAAAGCATCAGCTACTACATTTGCTTTTCCTAGGTGATATTGTATTTCCAAGTCATAGTCCTTAATCAACTCAAGCTACCTTCTCTGTCTTAGGTTGAGTTCCTTCTGAGTGAATATATATTTCAAGCTTTTGTGATCCAGGAAGATTTTGCACTTGTTTCCAATCATATAGTGCCTCCAAATCTTCAAAGCATGCACTACGACATCTAGTTCCAAATCGTGTGTAGGATAATTCTTCTCATGCTTTCTCAACTGCCTTGAGGCATAAGCTATCACTTTTCCTTCTTGCATTAGCACACATCCAAGTCCAAGGTGTGATGCATCGCAATACACATCAAATCCCTTATGGATGTCTGGCATTACCAATATTGGTGCAGTAGGTTAACCTTTTCTTGAGTTCTTCAAAACAATTCTGACAAGCTTCATCCCACTTGAACTCTTTACCTTTCTCCAGTAGAGAGGTAAGAGGTTTCACTAACTTGGAAAACCTCCAATAAATCTTCTATAGTATCCTGCCAATCCAAGAAAACTTTTAATCTTGGATGCATCCTTTGGTTGCCTCCAATCCAGTATCTCACTTATCTTTCCTGGGTCCACTTTAATTCCACCATCGATAACGATATGCCCTAAGAAAGCAACTTCCTTCAACCAAAAATCACACTTCCAGAACTTCGCATATAACTGGTTGTCACGAAGCTTTTGTAGGACTAGCCTTAGATGATCTTCATGTGTTTCTTCATTCGGAGAGTATATCAATATGTTGTCAATGAATACGACCACAAACTGATCCAGATATTCCATGAATACTTTATTCATCAAGTTCATAAAGTATGCTGGTGCATTAGTCAGCCCGAACGACATGCCCAAAAACTCATGTAATCCATATCTCGTCGTGAAGGCTGTCTTGGGTACATCTTTTGCTCGAACTTTTAACTGATGATATCCTGATCTCAGATCTATCTTCGAGAATATCTTAGCTCCCTTCATCTGATCAAATAAATCTTCAATCGGAGGTAATGGGTATTTATTCTTGATGGTTACTTCATTCAAACTTCTATAATCAATGCACATTCGCCTCGAACCATCCTTCTTGTTCACAAATAGAACTAGGGCTCCCCAAGGGGATGAACATGGGTGAATGAAACCTTTTTCTAGTAATTCTTCTATTTGTTTCTTTAGTTCTACTATATCCTTGACATCCATTCTATAAGGTCTTTTTGAAATAGGTGCGGTTTCGGGTAATAACTCAATAGAAAACTCTATATCACGGTCAGGTGGCATACCTGGTAATTCCTCTGGAAATACATCTGAGTACTCGCACACTACCTTGATATTTTCCAAGGGCTTTTCTTCCAAGTGATTGATCACTGTCTTCCCTTTTGCATCTGTTGACTTGTCTATGCTAACTTGGATTCTTTCACCTTGAGGACTTGTCAACATAATTGTTCCGTTGGCACACTATATCACTCCATCATAACTTTTCAACCAGTTGCATCCAAGAATCACATCAATACCATTGGATCCTAGGACCACTGGGTTGACTGAAAAATCTATTCCTTGAATCTTGAGGTTAACATGGGGGCATGAGTGTGTGGCCTTCATGTTACCTCCCGGTGAACTAATATGTAACATCTTCTTAAGAGGATACTTAGGTATGTTGTGCTTTTCCACAAATGACTCAGTTATAAATGAATGCGATGCTCCAGAGTCAAATAAAACTGATGCAGGTATGGAGTTAACAAGGAACATACCATACAGTACGTCAGCATCCTCAGGTACTGATTCTGCGGTGACGTGATTGACCCTTCCTCTACTCTGGTTCTACGGAGTCTTGTTTTGTGTAGATCCACGAGCGGGGGTGTTCTGGTCATTTCTCTGATTACTGCTTTTCTGAGGTGTCTGCTGGTTGCGCCTTGGGCAGTTGTTAGCATAGTGGCCCAGCTCACCGCACATGAAACAGCCATTGGGTTGGACTGGTGCGTTGTTACTTCTGGCCTGCGTATTCACGACGCCACCTTGACGATTCTGTGAATTCCCACTAGACCTCTGGTTGGTCTGAGAGTTGCTCCTTTGTTGGTTCTGATTTTGATTATTTCTCTGGCCTTGCTGTCCAGAGCGTTGCATCTGATAATTGTTTCCGCCTTGATTTCTAGAGCGGAACTGCGAACCTTGAGCGTTGTTCCTACTGGACTGACCTTGAAACTTCCTTTTATGGTCAGATAATTCCCTTCTTTTACTTTCAAGGCCAATTGCCTTGTTTAGCAGTGTCTGGAAATTGGGGAAAGTATGACTCTGAAGTTGATAGTTCAGAGGTCCAATCAGTCCTTCTAGGAAACGCTCTTGGCACTTCTCATCTGTGTCCACTTCTTCTGGTGCGTAGCGTGAAAGCTGAGTAAAGCGATCACGATACTCACTGACCGACATATTCCCTTGAGTAAGGGAAAGGAATTCCTTCTTCTTGAACTTCATAATTCCTGAAGGAATGTGGTGAGCGCGAAAGTTCGCTTGGAACTCCTGCCAGGTTATTGTATCCGTGTTGGGGTGTGCCGCTGTGAAGGCATCCCACCAGTCATACGCGGCTCCCTCGAGTCTTCCCGAGGCGTACAAGACCTTCTCCCGGTCATTGCACTAAGTGATGTCAAGCTTCTTTCCAATGACCTTGAGCCAGTCATCGGCATCCAGAGGATCAACCGCATGGGAGAATGTTGGCGGATGATGACTCATAAAATCCTGGTGCTTATCTCTGGCTGGGGGTGCATTCTGCTGTTGTTGCTGATGCTGTTGATTCAGCTGGTTCTGTTGAATCTGCTGAACAGTTGCAGTAAGACCCTACAGGAACTGCATCTGGGCGGCAATGAACTGCTCCATGTTGGGATTCGGTGGTGGTGGTGGTATCTGTTGACCGCGCTGGTTCCGGTTGTTGTTGGGTCCTTGACGAGCGTTCACCATCTGATTGGTTAGGAAGTGAAATCCTTAGAAAAGTGAGGAGTAGAAAATATTCTAGAGGGGAATATCCTAAGTTTATTATTTTTTATATGCTCTTATGGCCATCATTCCATAAGACCATTGCACTCAAACAAAAATCCAACTCAAACATGTCAATCAACACCATCACATGGTTGTTATTTATTAATAAGATAAATTAAAAGAGTATCATCGTATAACGCAGAAACTAACTTATTACATCATAACTTAAAATACTTAAAGCAGCCTAGTGACGGATCTGGGCTCCCCATAGCGCAGCCTCTTGCGGGGAGGAGACAACGCCATGGCGGGGACCTGGGCTTCGGGCGGATCCAGTCCTTGAAGTTGGGCTTCTAGGGCTGCAATCCTGGCATGGGCATTCTCCAGCTCCAAGTGCACCCTAGAGAGATCCAGGGTGGCACTGTCTAGGTCGGTGTTGAGACCGGCCACTACACCAGCTAGGGTGTTGAGGCGATCCTCACCAGCTTCACCTGGGACGATGCTGGTCTGACTTCCTCCACTCAGACGCTGAGGAAGATGCCTGAACCTCGTGTTCTACAGCTGCTGCCGGTAGGTGTGGCTGAGTGACCACAGGGTCCGTCTGGCAGCGTCGCTGACCGAGGCAGCATAGGTGGATAGTGGTGTGAGGGACTCATGAGCAGACAGAGTCCTGAATCCCCTATCCCCTGCATCCATCACCCTAATATGAATGCGAGTGATGTAGTAGCAAGCCCGGGGAGGCTCGCTCGCTCGCCTTGTTTCGTACATGGGGCGGACATAGGTGCCTAGCGCGTGCAGCACGTCTTGCAACAGGTTGGGGAAGTGCCCCGTCTCGAACATTGATGTGTAATGTTCGACAACTGGACCAAACCCCATGAAGTAGTCCTGCTGGGCGTAGTCGGCTTCCTAGTTGACATGTTCGTCTCCTCCTTCGTCGTCGTCGTCGTCATCCTCGTCATCGTCATCCCCAGAGTCGTCGGGGTTGTCGCCTCCGGGTGCAGGTGCTTGGACGGCTGGTGCAGGCGGTGCCGATGTCAATGACCTAGCTGCGAAGGCTAGGGACTCTGCCAATGGGGTGGGCGTCAGTAGCTGTTCCTCCAAGCTATCCTCCAGGATGACTCCATTCTCCACTCGAATTTGAGGGAGATCCACCGAAACTTCCTCGACTACCACTGGGTAGACAGGGATTTGCCGGGGCGGAGGGGCGTAGCTGGTGTTGACACGGGTAGTTTGGAGAGTACGAACTATCTACAAGAGAAATGTCAACTCAGTTGAAATTTTAAAGAGGTAAGACTGATAAAATAATTTATAAGAATGAAATTAGCAAGTTTTGAACAACTAGGCTTTCCATTTCTAACTAATCTAACGATCTAGGGTCAGCATAGCTTTGATACTACTTCTGTCACACCCGGTTCCAGGGGGAAGAACTGAGTGCATACCATATGTGTGCCAGGATCCATTTCCACACTTATGTTGATGTCACAAGTGTAATGTATCAAAAGACAATGCAATAAAGGCGTAAAGAGAGTAGAATACTTTATTACATCATCTGAATCATTGTATCTTTAACAAGTATCACATCAAAGTAAAGTGGAATTTAAATAGCAGGGGCAATCCCACAGGAAGATGACCGGCGTATTGTTAGACTTAGAATTCCTCATCGTCAAAATCTCCATCAAAGTCTCCAGCATCACTCTCTGATCAAAATATTAGCAAGGGTGAGCTCACTTATGGTCGGGGCTCAGCAAGTGGGGGAAAAATTAATGTAGGTATAACAAGGTGAGGCTAAGGTTGAGCAGTAAGCATTTTAGTTGGTCAATATTTTATTAACAACACCTGTCTTACTAATAAGTCTGAATCCCAAATATCCCATTTTAACAAAGGAATATGAATATAACAAAAACACTTAAGTGAAACCAATTAAGCAAACAATTGGCAGATCATCGGATCTCAATTTATTTCCATCTTCAAGTTCAATTATCATGTGAGGAGTCCAGGCCGCTCATAACCGGGAGCACGGCTGATATATCAGTTTTACACTCTGCAGAGGTGGTACAACTTTACCCACAAGCCATGTAACCCATCTAGCCTGGGTTGATCGGACCCTTAAACAATGCCGAGGTGAATGGCTAGGGATCCATTATGAGGCTTTCATAAAATACACTTAATACGAAGCAACCCGCTAAGGTTTCTAAAGCCGATGGTGGTGACCCCCTGGGTGAGGTACCTTAGCCAAGAATACGTCCCCATGATAACGTGGGCTGCCAACACCACAGCTCCCCCTCTTGCCCATATTTCAGGTAAGGTTGTCAGGCACTAATAACGTTGTATGTTGCCATACAAAAAGAAAACATACACAAATAAATAAACATACACCATTACATAAACATACACCATTACATACACATTAACACATCGCATTTATCACACCTTAAATACGTCCTAAACGCGTAAATACTTATTAATTCTATTATAGCTATTATTGTGAGTCTTAAATGATGAATTTATGAGTGGGTGCAATAAATACAGTATTAACTAGTATTAATATATTTTAACATCATCAATGAAAATAAATGATAGTTATCGTCTTTAATACTAATAAATAAATTAATAGCTTTTATCCTTTTTATTTCTAACTTGAATTATTGAGTATAGCCAAAATGAATTTAATATTCTAAAAATCCCTATAAATTACTAATTGAACTTTTTATAACACAAGCGAGGTTATTTTGATATAAACAAGTATTTTACTAACTCTAAGAATTTGAGTGCTATATTTGCGAACATGTTTATTTTGGCTAGTAAAAATCTATTTTCCATACTACCGATGATATTTCTCCTTTCTTTCTAAAAGAAAATATTCATAAAATAATCGGAGCTAAATCATTTAAAATCCTATAATGTATATATGACGTGAATTCTATACTATTTTCTAAATCCATTAAAATGAACCTATGACTATAATTCTCCAAATAGTTTCTAAAGTTCCTTGTGGCCACATTTTAACTACAAAATTTCCTATCTAGTGTTTTTATCATCAACGTGTGACTACTAAATTTTCGTCATATTTCTCTCTAATCCAAAAATCATCGCATCGACTAACATGAACAATCACGATGTACTAATAATCTCATATCTCTGCCAAAATTTCCATAACACACATACACATGAATTACGGATCACACATGTTCATATTACAACAAAATAAACATACAACTCATGAATTGAATCAAAAGAATTTCAAAAATACACAAATTAATTTGGGGTTGTCTTCCATCTTGGGTTCTCGCTTGCGCAGGGAAATGGAGATGGCTCTGCAAGGAGGTCGGTCGAGCAAGAGAAGCGGACAGGGGTCCTCGACGTCGGGTGGGCTCCGGCGGGGCGAGCTCCGGCGAACTCCGGCGAGCAGGGTGAGTGGTGGCGAGCTCCGGCGACGATGGCAAGCGAGGAGAGCTAGAGAGAGGCGAGTTCGGGTAAAGGAGGAAGTGAGAGCTTGGCGTCGGATTTATAGGGAGTAGGAGGGAGCTGGAGAGTCAGCTAGGGAGAGGAGAACGATCGACGTTTAACTCCATTACACGAATTAATGGCGTCGGTTTCTTCTCCATGACGTTAATGAAGAGCAAATGGGAGAGGGAGAAGAAACGGTCGCGTGAAGAGCTCCTTAATGTCATGGACGAGCGGACGGTCGGGGTCCCGAATGTCGGACACGGCCAGGCGCTGAGCAGGCGCGAGCCTTGGCACAGTCCTAGCGCGCGGCGCTGCTCGTGTGGTTGGCTCCCTGGCGTGCGGTCGTGCAGCTGGGGCTGCTGGGGCACGGGCTAGAGAGCAGCGGGGTGGGCGCTCGGCTGCGGCTTGCGCAAGCGTGAGAGAGAGAGCAGAGAGAGGGAAGAGAGATGACAGGAGAGAGAGAGAGAGTTAGGGAGGGAGAAGGAAGCACAGGCGGCGGCGGCTGGCTTGGAATGCCAGGCGCACG
Source organism: Zea luxurians (assembly GCA_029449295.1). Lineage (NCBI taxonomy): Eukaryota > Viridiplantae > Streptophyta > Magnoliopsida > Poales > Poaceae > Zea > Zea luxurians. The sequence continues at coordinate 102,306,102 of JAOPSE010000001.1, read as the reverse complement.
CATGGTTAGAAAATAGATGGGCCCCTAGTGGGCCGGTTAGGGTTAGGGAGTTTTGTTTGTTTTTTAATTTCGAAATGAAATTTTAAAGAGCTAAAAAATTCCCAGAAATTCACCAAAAATATTTATAAATACCATATTTATTTTTAGACTAATAATTATTATATTATTTAATTATTATATTAATTACTAGGATTTCTTTTAAAAGAATTGATAATTAACGTCTGATACTCAATCATGCGCATACAAAGAAAAATGATTCCAAGTGCAAATAAGTAACTAAACACTTAAAAAAATTATTATCCTAATTACCATTATAACTAAATTCATTATTTTTAGTTGATGGCTTTTATGGTGTTATAGAGCAGCAGGACTCTTCCCCCTCGCCTCAGTAGGAGGTGGAGTCTGGGAGGCAGCCTTCCTCTACAGCTCAGCCAGAGATGCCCCCTGCACCACCACAGGGCATCCCGGTTACTGGAGGAGACCCTGACGGAGACGGAGACGACGACGACGCCGATGGCAGTTCGAGCCACAGCATAGAGCTCTCGGAGGAGCAAGAGTCGGAGGGATGGATCGCAAGACCCATCACTCGCGACACCGCTCGCGGGTGTCACTTCCATGACGCTCTTGACACCTTGTTGCATCGGGCCTTTGACCGACACACTTGGTCTATTGAGTACCGTTGGGTAGTCTACCAGCATCGTGCGGGTTATACCCGGACTAGTGGGAGGCTACTTGCTTGGTGCGCCATCTAAACGATGATCTCCGCGGTGTAGAGGCCTTCTCAGAGCACTATTCTATCGTTGAGAGCGATACTACCGAGGCAGCCATGCAAGATGTTGCACGGCGTGCGCTTTCTCAGTATTGCTTGTTGTTCAGCAGGGTACCTGACGACCTCGACCTGAAGTACTACCCTCGCCGTTCGACCGGCAGTGCTGGAGGTGTAATTGTCTCGCCCGTTGGTGAGGGCAATCCCAGGCTGAACAACATGGTCAACCTGGTCGCTGTGCTCAACACCGAGCTGGACCACGCCCTTGACGAGTTGGGCAAGGTTCGGGCGGAAGTTGCGGAATTGCATGCTGAGCGCGCAGCGTGCCACTATCAGGATGGTGGTTCTCCCATGCCTGTTGGGATTCAGCACCCTTACCGCTCGCCGCACCGTGGTCGCTTTGATTACAGCACCCCTCACTACAGGACCGAGATAGATTTGGAGACATAGTTCGACAGAGTCGGAGTCTGTAATAATGCTTAATTCAGTGTCTTAGTCTTAGTCAGTCTTAGCCTTAGTTTGCTTATCATATGTTTTGATGCTTGTCATGATGAACTTATAATGAACTTGGATCTTTGTAATGATTGTCACTAAGTTGTGGGCATACCTCGTAACTTGGTGTAGTTATTAATAAAGTTAGTCATTTAGTTGGGCAATCCCCTTATTTCCACTTTCCTCTTTATCTGAGAAGCTATGTTGGCTGTGTTGAGAGTCAGTGAAGATGATCAATTGTTTAGTATTATGAAGATTTTCGTATATCTTTTCTCGTGCTGAAAGACTGCAGAGTCATATCTGATGTGTGTGTGCTTTCTACAGATTTTGAGAACAGGCGTAGAGGTAGAAGGCGTGCTCAGCAAGAGCATCAGGCACCCCAGGAGGAGGCAGCTCAGCAGCATTTGCCACCGCCACCCCTGATGACCATTGAGAAGATGTTCCTGATGCAAACCTAAGTAGTCCAAGCAATTGGTCAGACTTTAGTAGCAATGCAGTAGGTGCAATAGCAGCAACGCCCACCAGGTGCAAGTTCAGATGCCACGGTGCCCAGAGACAAGCGGGAAAAGTTCATGAGGGGCCATCCCCCTGTCTTTGCCCATTCTGCTGACCCCATGGACATTGAAGATTGGCTGCATACCATGGAGCGTGAGTTTCACACTGCTCAGTGCAATGATCGTGAGAAGGTTTTGTATGGTCCCCGCCTACTAAGGGGATCTGCAGAGTCCTAGTGGGAGTCTTACCTTGCCACCCATGTGGACCCTGAAGCCATTACCTAGGAGGAGTTCAGGGACAACTTCCGTCATTACCATGTGCCTGAAGGGCTGATGATAGTAAGGAAGGAGGAATTTCTAGCACTAAAGCAAGACCCCCTGTCTGTAAGTGAGTACATGGACAAGTTTCTGCAGATGTCACGCTACGCACTTGAGGATGTCAATACAGACGCTAAGAGGCAGTACCATTTTCTGAGAGGTTTGGTTGACCCTCTTCACTATCAACTGATGAACCACTCTTTCCCTACCTTCCAGCATTTGATTGACACAACAATCATGACTGAAAGGAAGCACCGTGAGATGGACAGGAAACACAAGATTGGTGGACCTCAGGCAAGGAGTAGCAGCCGTCCTCGCTACTCAGGCAACCCACCTCCGCAGTTCAAGCAGGGTCACCCTCAAGGTCACTAGCACCAACATCAACGACAACACCAGCAGCAGCATCAGAGACAGTTCCCTCAGCAGCAGCAGCAGTACCGTCAGAACAACCAACAAGGAGAAAATTAGTACCAGCGCTAGAACAACCAGGCACCTTGCCTTCCTTCCCTAGCAACCAACCAGAACAACCAAACAGCTCCAGTGCAAGGAGGAGGCAGCGCATGTTTCCATTCTGGGGAATAGGGCCACTGGGTGAATCATTACCCAAAGAAGGCAACTCAGCAGTCGCCAGCTTTCAACACTTCAACAAGACAAGGAGCACCACAACAAGTGCTAGTATGCCGTGGCCAGGACTACAACCATGGAAAGGTGAACCACTTGGAGGCCGAAGTAATCCAAGATGCACATGATGTGGCAGTAGGTATGTTTCTAGTCGAATCCTATCCAGCAAAAGTATTATTTGATAATGGTGCCACACATTCTTTTGTTTCTACATCATGGGTAGAAGCACATAACATCCCCGTAGAACCAATGATTCCACTCTTAAGAGTTAATTCAGTTGGGGAAAAGTTCAGTCTGATAAGATGTGTCCGAATCTAAGGATTGAAATAAGGGGGATAGACTTCCCCGCTAACCTAGTAGTAATGGGTACTCAAGGGTTAGATGTCATCCTAGGGATGAATTGGCTAAACAATAACCAAGTCACTGTCAGTTGTGATAAGAGGAAAGTAAAGTTAGTGTCCCCATCCAGAAAGGAAATAATAACTAAACTGTTCATGCCTGAACTATAAGAAGGAGCCTATCACCATTTGTCGGTAGATGGCAAGGAGGCCAACCTGATTAAGGATATTAGAATTGTTTCGAAGTTCCCCGACGTGTTCCCTGAGGAGTTACCAGGCATGCCACCTGAGCGTAAAGTTGAGTTTGCCACGGTGCTTATCCCTAGCACCGTCCCTATTTCCAAGAGAGCCTATCGAGTGTCCGAACCAGAATTGGTGGAATTCAGGACGCAGATTGACGAATTGTTAGAGAAAGGCTACATCAGAACAAGTACATCGCCTTGGGCAGCCCCAGTGTTATTTGTGGAGAAGAAGGATATGACAAATAGGATGTGCATTGATTACAGATCTTTGAATGAAGTCACTGTCAAGAACAAATACCCCCTGCCCCATATTGAAGATCTTTTTGACCAGCTGAGAGGAGCCAGCGTGTTCTCGAAGATAGATATGAGGTCAGGTTACCATCAGCTCAGGATTCGACCTTCGGACATATCGAAGACAACATTTATCACCAAATATGGATTGTATGAGTTCACTGTCGTGTCATTCGGTTTGACAAATGCGCCAGCTTATTTCATGTACTTGATGAACAATGTGTTCATGGACTATCTTGACAAGTTCGTAGTGGTGTTCATTATGATATCCTCATATATTCCAAGAATGAGCAAGAACATGAAGAGTACTTGAGGAAAGTACTACAAAGACTACGAGATTGTCAATTATATGCCAAGCTAAGCAAGTGCGAGTTCTGGATCAGTGAAGTTATGTTCTTAGGTCATATTATAAACTGAGATGGATTAGTTGTGGATCCAAAGAAAGTAGCAATGATTCTGGACTAGAAAGCACCGAAAGATGTCCGAGGAATCAAGAGTTCCATTGGAATGGCTGGCTACTATCGGTGTTTCATTGAAGTTTTCTCCAAGATTTGCCAGGCCAATGACAGCCTTGCTGGCAAAGAAGGTTGAGTTCAAGTGGACCCAACGTGCTAAGAGTCCTTTGAGATGTTGTAGAAGAAGTTGACAACAACACTGGTATTAATTCTGCCAGATGTTCAGAACCCATTCTCAGTATATTGTGATGCTTCGTACACCGGTCTGGGATGTGTGTTAATTTAAGAGGGGAGAGTAGTGGCGTACTCGTCCTGACAGTTGAAGATTCATGAGAAGAATTACCCCACTCATGATCTAGAGTTAGTAGCAGTGGTTCATGCACTGAAGACCTGGAGACACTATTTGTATGGGCAGAAGTGTGATATCTACACAGATCACAAGAGTCTCAAGTACATATTCACCCAGTCAGAGTTGAACATGAGGCAGCAAAGATGGCCGGAGTTGATCAAGGACTACGAGCTGGAGATACATTATCACCCAGACAAAGCAAATGTGGTGGCAGATGCTCTGAGCAGAAAGAGTCAAGTCAATATGTTGGCCGCTCATTTGATGCCGTACGAGCTAGCAAAGGAATTCGACAGGCTGAGTCTCGGATTTCTGAACAACACTCAAGGAGTGATAGTCGAGCTAGAACCCACTCTAGAGCAAGATATCAGGAAGGGCCAGAAAGATGATGAGAAGATTAACGAGATATGGTGGCTGATCATAGATGGGAAAGGCTGAAATTTCCATGAAGACGCAGAAGGCATGGTGTGGTTTAAGGATAGGTTGTGCGTTCCCAACATCAAATCGATCCACGAACTGATTTTCAAAGAAGCTCATGAGACAACATATTCTATACACCCTGGTAGCGAGAAGATGTACCAAGACGTGAAGAAAAGATTCTGGTGGTACGGTATGAAAAGGGAGATAACATAGTATGTTGCTAGATGCGATAGTTATCAGAGAATCAAGGAAGAGCATCAGAGGCCCACAGGCTTGTTGCAGCCGTTGCAGATCCCTCAGTAGAAATGGGATGAGATTGGGATGGACTTTATAGTCGGTCTGCCTCACACTCATGCTGGTTATGACTCCATCTGGGTAGTAGTGGACCGTTTAACAAAGGCAAACCATTTCATACCAGTCAAGACAACCTATAACAGTGCGGTGTTGGTAGAACTATATATGTAGTAGAGGCCCACAGGATTGTATGCTTGCATGGCGTTCCAAAGAAGATAGTATTAGATAGAGGTACCCAATTCACTTCTCATTTTTGGCAGCAGTTGCATGAAGCTTTGGGCACACACTTGAAGTTCAGTTCAGCTTATCACCTGCAAACAGATGGTTAGTCTGAGAGAACCAACCAGATTCTTGAAGATATGTTGAGGGCTTGTGCTTTGCAAGACAAGTTAGGTTGGGACAAGAGGCTATCGCATGCAGAATTCTCCTACAACAACATCTATCAGGCTAGTCTGAAGATGTCACCATTCCAAGCACTCTATGGGAGGAATTGTAGAACTCCGTTGCATTGGGACCAACCTAACGAAAGGCAGGTGTTTGGTACAGATATTTTGCTTGAGGCTGAAGAGAAAATCAGAATGATTCGAGAGAATCTGAAGACCGCACAGTCCAGGTAGCGAAGCTATGCTGACACCCAAAGAAGAGAATTGAGTTTCAAAGTAGGAGATTATGTCTACTTGAAAGTTTCACCCATCAGACGAATCAAAAGGTTTGGAGTCAAGGGCAAGCTAGCACCTCGATACATCGGACTGTACCAGATTCAAGCAAGACGTGGAGAAGTGGCATATCAACTTAGCCTACCAGAAAGTCTGCTAGTTGTGCATGATGTGTTCCATGTGCTTCAGCTGAAGAAATGCTTGCGAGTACCGGAAGAGCAGTTGCTAGCAGAGGACCTTGAGGTTTAAGAAGATTTGACTTATATTGTGAAGCCAACTCAGATTCTAGAGACAGCGGACATAGTCACTCGGAGAAGCATGATCAGGATGTGCAAAGTCAAATGGGGCCATCACTCAGAAGAAGAAGCAACCTAGGAAAGAGAAGATGATTTGAAAGCCAAGTACCCCGAACACTTTGCTAGCCAACCCTGAATCTCGAGAGCGAGATTCTTTTTAAGGGGGTTAGGTTTGTAACACCCTGAATTTGGGGAATAAAACTTCTTTTCTAGATGCCTACCAATTTCAGGTGTTATCTCTTGTCTATCTCCCTAGTCTCTCTATCCCTTTCTTTTGATTAAAATTAAGTTGATTAGGAGAGGGATTAATTATTTATTTTGTCAAAACTATCTGAGTCATGAAATGTTGCATCATGCTGAGTCTAAATTATCCTTTTGTTTGATGCACAGGTTTGAAATGGTTTGCATTTGCATTTGGTTTGAATTTGAATTGAAAAGACTAGAGAAAAATAAATAGAAAAGCAATTAGAAATTCTAGGGAAAAAGAAAAAGCCAATTCGGCCCAACTAGCCCAAGCTGACACAACCTCTGAAAATTTCATTCCTTCTCTCGCTGTCCCACGTGCCCCGCTCATCAGTAAAGCCACCTGATCGCTCGTCCGTTCTCGCTGACCCGTGGGTCCCGTCTGTCGGCCTCGTCCTCCCCGAACCGTCGCGCACGACCCACGCGTCGCCATGGACTTCGTGCCCACGACGCACGTCGAGGCCGTGCCCCGTCCCACCTCGACCTTTTTCTAGCTGCCCAGTACCCACTTGCCCTCCTCTTCCCTCACTCGCGCAGTCACAGCTCTCAGCACTCGCCTCGCACCGTGTGCACACCCAGGGAGCTTCACTGTCGTTCGCCGTGGTCTCGTGTTCGTTCTGCAGTCGCCGTGCCCTCGCCATGTCTGTTGGCTCGGTGAGCTTCGCTTTGTCACCCATGACCTGGGACACCCCTTGGTTAGTCCCCTCCCCCTCTGTATCTCTCGGTCCACGCTCACCGGTTCTCCCTCTGCCCCACCGCAGCTCCGCCGCCGTCGACCCGTGTCCTAGCCGTGCCCCTGACGTCGTTCGAGAGTCACCGAGCCTCCTCTCAAGGTAACCGATCTAACCCCACCCCTAATTTCCCCTGGTATGCCCTTAGTCGCGCGTGATTGCTCGCTGGAGTATTCCCTGATCCGTCGAGGACTCCCCCTCCGCCGTCTGGCCGCCTTAGCCCCATTCATGCAACACTGACCTCGCCATAACACTTGTCAGGTCATCCCCAACCTCTCCAGCCACCTAGACCAACCCCTAGTGCCCTAGGAGCCCCGTTCTGCCTTGCCTCCGGTGACGGTGTTGTCGTGTCCGTGGAGCATGCCGCCCCTGGCTGGCCGGAGAAGGCAAAGCCCCTGGCACCCACCCTAACCGTTCAGTTCTAATCTGATGGCCCAGATTTGCAGATAACGGTTCGCGCGGTTCGTGGAACCAGAGCCGTCGATCTGCGATCCAGTGGCCAGCGCGCTCCGCGCCCTCGGCATACTGCTAGTCTGTGGGCCCCGCGTGTCAGCGTCTCAACCCCCCGATGTCAGCACATGTAATTTTGTTAAAGAAACCCTCGGTTTCCTGAGAATCAACCCGGCATCCCTGTATTCTTGTAAACAGACCCCTGACATTTTAATTAATCACAGATTTGGACCTAATTTTGTATTTTAAACTTCAAACTTGTTTATTTCATATCTTTTTCATATGAATTCCAAATTGAGTGATTCAAATTGCAAAATGTTCGTAGGATTATTCTCTGTCCAAATAAATTATGATCATTCACTGTCTGCACACTTTAATTTTATGCCTAAGCTATAGGTTAGTAGATGTAATAATTTGTTTATGAAACATGAAAATGAAAAGGAAAACCCTAATGGTACTTAGGAGTTTAACTTTGTGAGATTAATGATATGTCATGTATGAATTTATCCCTAGTATAATTTTGTGTCTCACTAAAATTCGAGGAACTAGATTATGTAATTCATGGAGATAGATAATATTTAAGGAATCACAAACACAAACCTCTAAGTGTGCCAGTTCATCCTAGCGCCTAAGTTTACCTTTTGTGTTTATACTGCTCTGTCAAACTTGTGTTCACTTCATTGCATTTGTTTGTTGTATTGTTCTTTTGTCTTTATCCAAATGTATTGAATGCATGATCGCTTTGTTTAGACAATGAGCAGCCCGTGGTTCCTGAGTGTGTTGCAGAAGATCTTCCAGAGCAACAACCTGGTGAAGGCAAGTGTCCTCTGACCCATTATGTCCTACTTACTTTATAATTCACTGTCCCGCATTACTTTATTGAAACCTAAGGATTGACTAGTCTTTATTTCTCTTATCCTTGTTTACCTTTTGGGTTATCATGGTTAGCTTCATGTTATTGCTTTACTTTAATCAATGAACATGATGTGAACATTTTTGATACGATGATGTTATCTCGATGATGATCTTGTGATAATTTAGGGGACTCAGGTTGTTTACTGAGTACCTCTTTGTAAGGACCTATTCATTGAGTGACCACTTAGGATAATAGTACAACCATGAGGGTGGAATGGGACGCCCTTAGCTAATTAATTAGAGGAAATTGAGGTGTAGTTGGCTTCGCTGTAGGGCGGTCAATGGGTCCGGGCACAGTACTTGCTCTGCCGAGGCTGGATGCTGAGGTTCTTTTGATTTGGTTTTGTGCTATGGGGAGAGGTACTGTGTTTATCAAACTGGAGAAACCTAACAAGCGACTATGACCTCTGGGGAATCTTTGTAAAGGCTACGTAGTGTGACCCTGCTAGGTCACCTTTTTAGTGATCAATGGGGAGTCATGATCTCCGGGCAAAATGAGAATCGCGACTTGTGGGTAAAGTGTGCAACCTCTGTAGATTATTAGAAACTAGTATATCAGCCGTGCTCACGGTTAAGAGCGGCCTTGGGATCCTCTTTGATTAGAAGAATTTTCATGATGATGATGTTTAATGATGATGGTTATAATTATGATCTCTGATATTTCCTCTTGGAGGGAGTACATTTGTGTAAAAACTGGGTTTATTACTAAAATTTGGCTCTACTATTAGTAATAAATACTTGACCAACTAAAAGCAACTGCTTAACCTTAACTCCATATACAGCTAGTCCACTTTAGCCAAACGGGACATTTGCTGAGTACGTTGATGTGTACTCACCCTTGCTTTAAAAACCATCCCACCCTAGGTTGTCCCCACTATATTCAGGGCTCAGGAGGAGAGGTAGGCAACATGGAAGACTTTGAGGAGTTCCAGGACTACGACGAGTTCTAGTTATGTTAGTGGCGAACCCCCAGTCTGCTGCCTGTGAAGGCCTTATCTGCTACGTTTTGTATTCCGCACTTTGATAATGTTAATGAATATGTTATAGACTCTATAGATGTCTTGGACATCTTGATGTAATAAAGTACCTTTCTGCTATTTACTTTGAGCAATGTGTGATGATGTCCAATTATGTAATCGTTGTGTACGTGAGTTTATAATCCTGACACATACATGATTCGCATTCGGTTTGCCTTCCAAAATTGGGTGTGACACCTCCTTTTGCTTCACACATAGTTTTTTTGTAAAGATTATATAATGAAGATAGAAGGGCAAAAGAAGGGAAATGGTTCTTCTTCAATAGTGAGATATTTTTCAAGGCATTACAAGACCTTTGGTTGGAAGTGCATTTCTTTACGAAGCGTGAAAAAAGAGGTGTTTTTTCACCCTCGGATCAAAATGGTACGTACACTTATTTCACACTATATAAACAAATATCAAAGAAGTTGTCGAGGGTCTCCTCTGCCGAAGGTCCTCAGGATGGAGAAATCGCCTATAAGCAATGGGACTGAGTGCCGAAGCTGCAACAATCATGTGTAAAGCGCCGAAGGATTGCAACTTTGGCTCAAGGTGGTTACGCAGGTCAAACGTGATGTTGAGCCAAAGAGAAAAAGACCCATTAATCCTTGATGTTTGTATTAGGATTATGTGTATATGTTAGGATCATAAATGTACTTTTTCTTGGGTTGGGTCCCATGCATATAAATAGATGAACAATACCTCCGTACTGTTCACACTGAATTGAAATTGTATTCACACTTTTGCCTTCGAGCAAGCTGAAGGTACAATTGTAATATACGTTATGTATCACTTTGTCAATATATGATATGGATATTAATGTTGTTTAACATTTGATATGAAATGGATAATCAGCATAACGTTACATCTATAATTACATTTTTATGTTTATGAATGATGAAGACTTGTTCTTCATGACCTTCGTCCAAGAACCATTATGCTCGAAAGGAGATAATGCTTCGAAGGACGAATGTCCTTAACGTTTAACAATTGTGCTGCCTTGTTTTATGATTCAATAATAAAAAACAAGAGACCAACATTGGCACCCACCGTTGGGCAACTCACTTCCACAACTACGACAATGGCTTCGCAAGGTGATCAAGCTGCGTCACCTTCAGCGATGAAGCTCATGCTTCCAATCACAGGTGGTTCAAGTTTAGAACCAGCCAATAAGAAGCAAAAGAAGGAAGCATAAAGAAGGGTTCAACATGTTGGACTACAAGGACCGTTCATCAAGTCCAAATGGTCTCATGTGCTGATTACATTCTCTCAAGAGGACCTTCAGCGTAAGGATTATCCCCACAATGATGTCAAGGTCATGTCATGTTTCATTAAAGGGTTCTTGGTTCACAATGTCCTCATGGACATGGGTAGTATAGCAGACATAATCTTTGCAAAAGCCTTCTGTAACACCCCTGGTGTTACTGGCACTAAAACTTGAGCATAACATCATGTGCATTGACATTTCATGTGGTTGTTACACCTAGAATGCATTCACTAGGTAAAATTTTCAAACAAGTTGTGATGATGTGACTTGAAGAGTGCTTAACCTTAGGGTAGGGTACTTGACCCTGGAATTAGGGCCTATGGATGAAAGTGAAGCCAAAATGTGTAAAAATCTCAAAAGCCATGAGAAATGTTCACAAGATATTAAATTTGATGAACTTTAGTGGCACAAAAACTCTAGTGTGCCCAAACCCAAAAAAACAAACCCTAGAAAACCCTAATTGGAACCCTAGGAGGGTAAATGCAAAATCTATGTACTTTTGGACCAAAGTGCAAATATCAAAGTGATAAAATACCACAAACCAAGAAACTTTCACATTGGAGAATTTTCAAGAGGAGTGATGAAGTTTGGACTTATTTGCAAAAAGTACCCCATGAACACTATATGGTTAAGTCTGAATTTAAGTAGAATGGGGTCAACTTTGGAGCTTGGTATCTTTGAATTCATAAGGAATTTGCCCTAGATCAATACATCAAACTTATAGAGCTATGTAAAGGGTACAAATTTGATTAAGTGAGTAAGCCCTAGTACTACATGAAAATGGGAGAAAAAATAGACTTGAAACTAGCCTGTCATACAGCCTTAGCTCCGAAAACCTAAGTTCAGTGACATTTGGTTAACTTTGGAAGCATTTCATGGTTAATTCAATGGAGATAAGGTCAGGGTCACTGTGGCAAAGTTGAAGCTCTAACATTAGTAAAGAACTTTGTTATACCAAGCTTGACCAGGCGCTGAACGATTTTTGGAGTAAAACGCTCTCAAACTTGCTCTAGCAGGCGCCCTGAAGGGAGTTCGCGATGGTACAATAACCTGACGAAGATCGCCAGGTTCAGTGCACCGCCACTGGTGATCCCGCGCCATGATCCTCGCCGCAGTTGTGATTCGTGCCCGGTGGAGTGCAGATAACTATGTAGGGTGAAAAATCTCACGCACGGGATGAACTTGGGGCACTGTTTTGCCCTGTCGCCGACCCACTTGCACCGGCGACGTGGCTACGCGACCGTCACCGTTGTGCCACCGTCTAGCTCGGTTGTGACATGCCTTAAGTCATCTCACCACTTGTTGCAAGCCGTGAAGACTCGGCAGTGACTGCTGTAGACCGTAACCAAGTGAACACCACGTTAACAAACTCCGGTGACTCTTCCCCCTTCTCACTGCGCGCGCTTCCCTGTCCAAATTTGCCCTCCTCGTGGCCGTCCTCTATAAATTGATGCCTTGGCCTGTTCCGTCTACTTGTTACGAACCCAGTGAACCACTCCTCGCCTCCGATCATCCACCGTAGCGCCCTAATTTGGAATTCCCCCAATCCACTCTCCGCGCCGTCGTGAACACCTCCTCCGTCGCCCACTGTCCTGACCTTCCACCCGCCTTCCTAGTGACCGTTCTTGGGTCCTGGTATGTTGCAGAAGCTCACCATGCTCCCAATTTGTGTATTGCTGTAATATGTCGCCAGGAACACGTCGGTGTTGCCTCAAGTTTCGCGGTGTGCGTGAACTGAGCTCTAGAGTGGCGTTCCGACCAACTTGGGGATTCCCGGTGGAGCGCTAGGGGTAGAATTAGGTATAGACCGAAGTAGAGTGCGGACTATTGGGTATTATGGCCGGTACAAGCTCGCCGGAGCAGCTTCTCCGCCGTCCGTGGTCGGGGACCTGATCTTGCGAAGAATAGAAAAGGGAGGGGCCTCGGTGCAAACGTTAGAGACATAGAAGAATAGTGCTAAGGGTTCTTTACCGGTTATTCAAATCCCCAAGGGTCTCTGCGCAAATTGTCCAACATGGGCGCGCGCAGGTGCGTTTCCCTGTTCATGGGCCGGCTCGGGCTAGTTTGAGCCCGTTACTATTCATTCCTTTTCTTTTTCTTTTTCTGCCAGGCTTAGGGAATTTATAGAAAATTCTAGAACAATGATAAAAATATGAGACCAATTTGGCTAGACTCCCAAATTTCTCTAGTAATTAATAAAAATAGTTCCAAGATTTTTAGCCCCAACCATGAATTATTTAGTATTTAAAAAAGGCCTAAACCTAGACTTTTGGAATTTTAGAAATTACTGGATAGCTCCAAAAATCATAAAACTTTTTGGGTAAGCTTAATTTGATAATTAGAGCCCTGGGTGGAGTTTGAAATGTTTTGAACATTGTTTGATCCCCAAACCTAAAACCCTAACTTTATAGGTAATATTTGCCTTATCCTAGTGAAGTACTGACTCAGAAAACCCTAGCTTCCCTGGTATACCGTGAAGGAAAGTTGTATTCAAGATACAACTTGATGTATCCTATTATAATTGCATATTCATAGCATCACATGAGCATTCATGTATATGTATGGTTATGTATAGAAAACGAAGAAGAAGTAAGTGTCGAAGAAGAAGAGACTGCACCACCAACTAAGACTCCACCTGTCGGGAATTGTTTTTATTTTGATATCTGTGGAATAGATCCTGACTCCCTACAACACAAGGCAAGCCCTGGTGCATTTACCTTTTCCTTGTGATATTAAACTTTTTATCACTTGAATGATGCATTAGGTGATAGGAGTTGAGTGTTAAACCAATTGCTGCATTTCCTTCCTTGGAACTGTTTACCCTTCCTTGATTGCCTGTTTTGTTAAAAAGTTTTCTGATGCTTAGTCTTGCTTTAGAAAACAAAAATGTTTTGGTTTTAACAAAAGATGATGCTTTAGATGGAATGGGATGTTTTCAAAAATAAAACTTGATGGTGAATCCATCATGGTCGAGATGGGTTAAACATCAGAAAAGATGTACCTCTGCCGAGTACCAAATTTTGGGATTGAAAATGATAAAGACGAGACCGGGCGGGTGACTTGCACGAGAAGGAAGTCTCGGTGTAGTGTCTCAGTCTGAGTCGATTAAGGACCGTACTGATGTAGGCTTGATGATCAAGGTCCTTTTAACTAGTCACATGCCTCGTCATGGGTAAGCTTTGCCTCGGGAGACCAATACCAGAAAGGCCAACACGCAATGGGAGTGGAGAGATGACGAGAGTAGCGTGTATCCTCCGTGGCAAGAGGCTGGACGGTGGTGTATCTGTGCTCTCGGTTGGCGTGAACCCGGTCTGGTCTTGAGAACCTCAGTGGCGAGTTGACATATGCAAGGGTTAAGTGCTACATATGTCGTGTGGTTGGAGATCCCCAGCTGGGTATAAATCGATTCGAATCGCCGTTACTTCTCGGACATGAAGACTTGGTCACTGACTTACACGTAGCATTCTAGTGAACTAAAGGGTTGATAAAAGACGACTAGTGCACGCCAAGTGCTTGAACTAGGGTAGAAAGAACTCTAGCTATAGGTAATGACTTAACTTGATAATAAAACTAGATTTTTAAGGATCCACTATTAGTAAGCATTTCTGCAAACAGAGTCTTTGATTTTTGAATAGCCTTACCTTGACTCCCTCAAGCCAACATATCCTTGAGAGTCTTTGCTTTTGTCGCGTAAGACTTGCGAAAGTACACTTCATACTCAAGGTTTTCGAACCCATGTTGTTGTAGGTGAGGAAACAACAGACTTTTGATGTTTCTATTCAAAGATGGTACCCAAGGAAGAGCCCCAGTAGTGAAGTCACGGGAGGATGTTGGCCTCCCACTTTAAAAAAACAATAAACTTTTGTGCGGGAGGGTGTTTTGCCTCCCTGGTCTGTAATAATACTCTATGCACTCATAATTAAGTTTGATGAATGTAATAATAATACTCTCTCTATATTTGATGAATGTAAATTATGTTATTGTAATTTGCTTCTGCTTATTCTTTCCTCCGATATGATGTAATATCTGCGTGACGGGTGAAGCGCTCTTGGGCGAAAGGATGAGGATACAATTACCGAACTTGTCAAGTGATTATGTGCATCTAAAGGGATGTCCAAGGTCCTTAGGACAAGGACAACTGTAGGTGGGCCTAATACCTTGGGAGGTTCCGTCACATCTGGTATCGGAGCGAAACCCATCTTCTCAGATATTACATAGTATTCCAAAAGAATTTTTAAATACTCACCTAGAAATATTCATTCATTCTTACCTTATCACTTTCTGGTAGTCTCTTATCTTGTGTAGTTGGGTAACATATATGGGTACTCTATGTCAACAATGTCAAAGACAACCTGTTCAGTCCTTGTGTTATGGACAAAGCCGAAGGTCACTGGCATTGTGATTTTACCGAGTGCTACAATCTGCCTTCCTCCGAAGCCACAAAAAGGGTGTGTAGCATCATGAATCTTGTCTTCTGGCTCTTGCATCTGTCTGAAGGCCTTAGCAAATATGATATCCGCTGCACTGCCTGTATCAACCAGAACATTATGGACCAGAAATTCCTTGATGACACAAGATATGACCATAGCATCATTGTGAGGGTAATCTTTAAGCTGAAGGTCTTCCCGGGAGAAGGTAATTGGGATGTGGGACCATTTTGACTTGATGAAGGGTGCCTGCACCCCAACATGTTGTACCCTTCTCTATGCTTCCTTCTTCTGCTTCTTGTTAGCCAGCTCTGAACTTGAGCCGCCTGTTATCGGGAGCACCAGCTTCGTAGCAGAAGGTGCTTCGACGTGGTTGTTGAATGAAGCCATCTGCTCAAAAGTGGAAGTGAGTTCACCGGAGGTGGGCGCCAATGTTGGGGACTTGTTCTGAAATGCTATGAATTAAGAACAAGGCAACACAAAAAGAGGTTAATGGTTAATGTCCTTTGTCCTTCGAAGCATTATTTCCCTTAGAATATAACGATCTTCGGACGAAGGTCATGAAGGACGTACCTTCATCGTCACAGTATATATTGATGAAAGACGAAGCATATGGGACATGAGAAATAACATGAATGATTATATGACTATTTATATATCTTTATTATACTATCATAAATGAATAAGAACAACATTGAAATACATTTGTACCTTTGGCTTGATAGAAGGCAAAAGTACAAGTGTGACGCACGAGCGAGTACAAGTCAGCGTGAACAGTACGGGGGTACTGTTCACCTATTTATAGGCACGAGACACAGCCCGGTCAAAATTATATTTATGTCCTTTACAACTAGTTACAATCATGACACAAATTATCATGGGCTGATCGATCTTTTCATCTTTAAGTCGGTGCAACCCTTCGTCTCAGGGCGTGTTGCTATGCCGAAGCTCTCTAGATGGTAGCTTCGGCGTTACTTCCGTGCTGATCCTCCGAAGGTGTTTCTTCTTACAGGACCTTCAGCGACAAAGCAGACCCCCAACACCTGATATCTGATGCTGGAGTTAGAGTTGTGTCCTCAAGAGCTAGGCGATAGAAGTCGAACTGCAATCTAGGGGCCTCGAGGGTGGCCTGGAACTGAGGAGGCCGGATTAGCTGAGCAAATATGTAACAGAGATAGTGAGCGTACGGCAGCTGACGCCGAGCACAGAGACCATCCAAAATTGTGTCCTCAATCTCACAAATTAGAAAATCGACCACGTCAAACTCAGAGTGTGAGATCAAGGCACCGAGTAGCCAGAGCTTGATGTGAGTGGTGGCCTCTCTATATCCCATCCTCAGTAGCAAAGTGTGCCTCATGAGCTCATAGAGAAACTTGGCTGCTGGAGTGAAGTCTGCTGGCGAGCGCCGTGAACCATCTGTGAACAGAGGTCAAAACAGGGCGGCGACGTGAGCAATGGCAAGGGCAACTCCGTTGTGAGGGCAACAAGGAGGATCTAACGTGCCATAGCACAAACTATGGAGCCTCATCGATGACTCAGGAAATCCAAATAGCTCTATGATCTGAGTTGCATGCAGAGTCACGTCCTCTCGGTCAAACCTGAACCTCATCCACTGATGATCTAGGTCAATCCAGACTATGGCATAAAATACTCTGATCCACTTCTCAATATATGTGCCACCAAAGGTCAGAACAGAGTGTAAACCTGGCATATATGAGATATGACCCTCTGACTCTGCACCGACTGCTAAAAGAAAGGCAGGAAGATCCAAACACCGATGTGCTCTTAAGGCAATATGAGCAGACAGTTATGCCCTAAAGAAGGACTTCTGGGACCTGGTGCTGAAGAGTGGCGCAGCTGCTGGGTCCCTCTGAGCTGGCAACCAAGAATCCACGGGTACGTGTCTGAACCGACATACCCGAGCAGCCGTGGCTCGCTAAAGATCAAGTAGACGAGGATCAGCGCAAGTGGTCACACCTCGGTCTCATCACGCTCCCAGAAGTGAGGTGGAGGAATAGGTGGAGCGAAAGCGGGAGCAGGAGCAGTGGAAGCTGGAGTGGTGGAGGTAGTGGAAGCAACAGGAGTAGTGGACGGCTCGAGAGCGGCAGGAGCTGGCGAAGTGGGAGGTGGAGTGGAGACTGGGTCGGAAGGAGTGGAGCGAGCAGTGGAGGAGCGAGTCCGAGACCCAAGGCGACGAACTCAGAAGGTAATCTAATCAGAAGAAATCCGTAACTGGCCCCCCTGCTCTTCCTGATTTGCTGCTGCAATGGTTGCACGAGTGGCTCTGTCAAGATGCCTTTTCTTTCTTCCCTCTTGCTGCTCAAGGTAGACAGTCTTGCCCTTGACCTATCTGAAGGGGCGAGGAGGGTCCTCGTCATCTCCTCCCCCTGACGGTGTGACATTCTTCATCCTCAATGTCCTGAACTGACTGCTGCAAGATAAGGAGAAAAGATAAGTGAGAGTAGAGAGCAGTAGGTAAGGCCTGAATAGAGTGATAGCTACCTGGGAACTTCTCAAGAGAGAGAGAGGAACCAGGCAGGAAAGGAGATGCGCAGGCGAGCAGGTGAAATCACTGAAATGACAGAAGAGGTGTGCACGTAGTAGTCACATAGTCATAAGTATATGAAATGTGAATAAATACATACACGGAGAGTTATGATACAAAAATGGAGCGATTTGAAGAAATAGAGGTCAAACGGCGCGAGAACGATGTTTGAACGGTGAATTGTGCCATAGTGGGTTTGAAATTCGAAATGAGGCAAGAAATGACTGGGAATTGAGACAACACTTCATGGATAGGTATATATGTATGAAAATGAGTGAAGTGAGTGCTTGGTTTGATGTTTGGTAGAGCAAAAACATTTTTCGCACTTGGCTCAAATCGGATTATCATAAAGATAAAAGGTTGTGAAACAAGTGTCTAGAATATCGGATAGGTGTGAAATTTGGTGTGAGAGGTACTAGTAGTAGGTGGAGTGTGCTGGAAAAATTTGGGGTCGATTTGCGCTATTTTGACTGGTTTGGGCATTTCACTGAGCACTTGGTGCACGAGGTTTTGGAACGTCAGTGAAATGACTATTTCTGTGAGTAAAACCTCCCAAATGGAGAAGATTACCTGCAGGGAAACTCTAGGGACACACAAGCACACATGGATTCATGGATTTTTCACAGAGATTTTGAAGGAATTTGAGATTGAGAGGGGGTGTGAAAGGTGAGATCCATGACAGCCGGAGAACAAAGAGACTGCGAGAGGAGTTGCTCACCAAGGGAAAAGGGGGAAGCAGCACCAGCTGGTGCAGCACGCCAGAGTTCAAACACCGGCGATCTCCACCGGCAAAAGAGGGGCGGAGGAGAAGGGTGCTCAGCGCAGAGGAGAAAGGAGTTGGCAGCGCACGGAGAAAAAAGAGAGCCTGGGCTTGGCCTCAGGCAGAGAAAGTTTTTTAAAAACGCATCATCGGCACACCAGGTAGTGTACAGTGCCTGTTCGGTACACACCAGACAGCGCACAGTCACTGTCTGGTGGACCACCGGATAGGGCTGCACAGTGGCAGATCCACGCGTGCCTAGCCAGAGCACCACACATTGCACAATGCAGTGTCGGGTACACATCGGACTGTCCGGTGAGCCCAGACAGAGGAAATTTTGAATTTTTCTAGGAAATTTTGAACTAAACCAAATCCCAACTTATAAGCACAAAAAAGAATACCTATTCGGACAGGTATTGATACCCTCACATATTCTCTCATATTTTTCAAAATATTGTGCCATAGGCTAGATAGTTTTTAGAGAAAATAGGTAAATGGTGAGATTTTCCATTTGGGTGTTGCACTAGAGGTTTCATGTATGAATTGAGTTGTGAATACTCCCCCTAAGTGCAGTACCACATGCATATCTCAAAAACCAACAATTGTACAGTAAATGAAATTTAAGTACCAAAAGCTTAAAAGCTAGAACTTGTCAAGTTTGAGCCCGAGTTAAGCTTTTTCACTCGCTTTGTTGGTGGTTATCTCAACTAGGTTAGACAAGCCCTAGATGCAATACAAGAAATTTAAATATGCAATGCAAGCTTGACATCACCATTTTATGATTTAAGTAAAATTTCTGAGACCAAGAATATTTAGCTCATTCCTCAACATAAAGAAGCGGGTTTTGTCTAAAGGTTTTGTGAAAATATCCGCTACCTAATTGATCTTTCGATCTCACTCCTAATATTATATCTCCTTTAGCAACATGATCTCTAAGGAAGTGATGACGGATATCAATGTGCTTGGCGCGAGAGTGTTGTACAGGATTATTAGCAATTTTAACAGCACTTTCATTATCACACAACAAAGGTACCTTTTCTAGAACTAGACCATAGTCTATAAGAGTTTGTTTCATACAAAGAATTTGTGTGCAACAAGCATCTGTGGCAATGTATTCTGCTTCGGTGGTTGACAAGGCAACACTGTTTTGCTTTTTAGAGGTCCATGAAACTAGTGATCTCCCAAGAAAATGGCATCCTCCAAATGTACTTTTTCTATCAATTTTGGAACCGACGTAATCCGAATCGGAATAGCCAATTAATTCAGAAGAAGCTCATTTGGGATACCAAAGACCAATGCTTGGGGTGTGCTTAAGATATCTAAGAATTCTTTTAACAGCGGGAAGATGAGCTTTCTTAGGATTTGCTTGAAATCAAGCACACATACAGACACTAAACATGATATCGGGCCAAGATGTGGTAAGATATAGTAAACTACCAATCATAGAATGGTAGAGAGTTTGATCAACCGGGTTACCTCCCTCATCTAAGTCGATATGTCCATTAGTAGGCATGGGTGTCTTGATTGGTTTGCACTTCTCCATTTTGAATCTCTTCAGTAAGTCTTTGGTGTACTTCTCTTGTGAGAGGAAGTTCCCATCTTTCATTTGCTTGACTTGGAAGCCGAGGAACAAGGTTAGCTCACTGTTGGTCACTTGTTCTCAAACGTTGTGAATCAAGAACAAGGCAACACAACTGTTAATTATTAGGGACCCTCATCTTTCGAAGCATTATATCCCCATGGGTAGAATGATCATCAGACGAAGGTCATGAAGGACATGCCTTCATCATTTAATATGTGAACACGAATGCAAAAGGACGAAGATAGTAATTGCATCTCATTAAATCCTACATATTCGCATTCTATAAAACATGTATGAATATCAACAGAATTCATATTACATTGATACCATTGGCTTGCTCGAAGGTGAAGACGGGAGAGAGTGATTACAATTCAGCGTGAACAGTACGGTGCTACTGTTCATCTATTTATAGGCACGGGACACAGCTCGGGAAAAAGTACATTTATGTCCCCAATATTCACATATGATTGTAATACAAGTCATTAAGGACTAAGTAGTCTTTTCCCTTTCGATCAACATCATCATTATACTTCATCTCCTTTATGAGCCGAAGTTGTCCATCTGGCGATAGCTTCGGTGTTTACTGTTATTAACTTTGGATCTGTCTTCATCTCTTGTGCCTTCATCATGAGGAAGAGGCTTGCATCTTGAAGACGAAGCTTCCTGTAATAGCTTATACCGAAAACAAATGGTTAATCATGTTTTTGAGGACCTTCGGAAGGAGAGGGCCCCCAACTGTAGCCTCTCGTAGAATTAATTTGTTTTATTGTAAAAATTCAGACTATGACGTGAATGAAGGCCTTTTGCCGAAGGTCCGAAAAAACAGCTTCCCTTCACTAGAATAGCGAATCATTCTGACCCGTGGGGCCCACCGAGCTGTGGGGCTCTGAGTATATATATAGAAGGTTGTGTCGCAAATATTTTTGTGCCATCTAGCCTTCGGGCTGCAGTTGTTGTTTAGTTTCCTGTTCTCTGAGTTTAATTTTTTGCGAGCTTTGGCTTTCGAACGCGACCATCACCGAAATGGCTGAAGACAAGAAAATCACTGACCTCACACTCACTGGCTTCTACGAAGCCATGGAAAGGATCAATGTAGAGAAGATCACCAATGAAATCTTGGTTGGGCTATCTGGTGATTCAAGCGATAGTGAAAGCTTCGATATTGAGATTGAATGAGATTACCAAAGATTGGCCGTGGAGACCTAGCCACGTTGTTTTTTGGAAATCCACCATCAAGCAAGATCAGATTGAAGTGATGAAGGGGAATTACATTCATGATGTATCTATAGTGAGGGCTGGGGTAGAGGACACTGTTCCCCTGCTAGAAAGCGATGAAGTGGTAGTCTTCAGGAGCTTCATGAAAGCTGGGCTTTGTTTTCGCTTCATAAGATGCTAGTCGATGTTTTGGAAACATTTGAGATATACCTTTATCAAATTACCTCGAAGCTCTTATTAGAGTGGGGGTTTTATCTGGGCCATGAGGAGCCAAGGACTGGAACCAGATGCAAGATGCTTTTTCAATATTCATGAACTGTCTTATCAGACGAAGGCGAGCAGAAAAGAACAATATCAAAACAATTTTGGTTGTTATAGCTTCGTGCCTCGATCTGAGGCGAATTACCCTGTTCCCACATTTCGAAAAAGGTGGAAAGGTTCTTGGATGTAGGAATGGTTTTATGTGTAGAATGACCTGAGTCAGAGGGAGGATGTGAGAGGGATTATTCAATGCCCTATATGGTCTCGCTTCGGCATTAGAAGGCCACCCAATGCACTTGGGAATGATGTGCAAGCGTGCCAGGCTGCTTTCAACACAGTGTGCACCTATATTGGCACAAGAGACTTAGTTCATGAGCATAATTCTTACAAAGTATGGCCTCTTGCGAGCGAGTGGGAAATGCCGAAGGAGACCGCCGCTGGTTCCAGCCATGGTGGCCTAGTTTATCTGAAGTACACTTTTCGATTCAGGAATCAGTTTGACGAGCCAAATGATGATTGGTTGGATGGCATAGAAGCAACAAGTTATGAGATACTCGGAGCATATTCGAAGGCAGAAGACGAAGCTATGACAACAGTCTTCAGCGCTCGTGGCAAAAAGAGGTTGAACAGAGTGTTTGATGTTATTGGGTTCGTTTACCTAGACTACTGCTATCCTACCTAGAAGCAAGGGAGGAAAAGGAAAGCCGCTACCTTGGCATCTATTGGTGTGTCGAGGTCAAAGAAAAACAACATTTTGACACGTAGACCTAGGCGCATCGAGACGACCGATGTGCCGAAGTTAAGTGAAAGGGTGGAAAGAACCCCCTGGCCATAGATATTGTTCTTGTTGAGCCTATTGGAACTATTGCAGACCTGGCCAGACAGCCAGAGCCAGAAAAGGTAGCAGAAAAAGTACCAGAGCAGCTGAAGATGAAGGTGACATTACTGCCGAAGCTGCCAGCTACCACAGGAACTCCAAGGAAAAGGATGATGGCTAGTGTCTTGGAAGCTGTTCTAGAATCTGTGAAAACGCCACCTCCTTCTGCTGAGGCTTCTGGCAGTAAAACTGAATATGTCCCATAGATGATTACTACTAGTACCTCTACCAATGCCGAGGTGAGACCTTCAGAAGCTGTACTAGAAAATCTTACAGAAGAGAGCCTTCTAGAGAAACCCTCGGCGTCTGCTCCCGAAGCACCTTCCCAAGGTGATTTGGACTATATCGTTCGACATACTTCAGGAAAGCAACTATTAGAAGAGCAGATTGCCAAAGTGCAACACTATGCCAAGGATCTGAAATACCCCCGAGGGTCCTTGGTATATGGTGGAAATGACAAAGATGACTTCCTTTACTATCTACCAGACAGTAAAGAGATAAATGTCTGTCGAGAAATATTGGACAACATAGGTTATCTGAAGCTTGAACTTGGCATGTCTGCAATGTCGAAAGATCAACTTGCAGATAGTCTTGCTTACAATAGCCTGAAGGTGTGTATACTTTGATTTGTAATTCCGCAATTTGCGCTACGATAAACTATTTTTATGGTTTTTCTTGTCGTCGTTACATGCTCACTCTTTGTTTTCCAGGGCTTGATTCTAAGCAAGGCTTTGAGGGCCCAGAAAGATGCAGAGGATAAGAGCTACCGAATAGCTCTTGAGAACGTTCGTTCAGAAGTTATTACATTAAGAAACGAAGCTCTTGAAAAGGATAAAATATTACTCTGTTTAGTGGAAAGATTGAAATCTAGCGAGGCCAGGCTTTCCGCTCAAGCCAAAGCTCATGAAGCCAAAGTACAAGAACTATAGAGGAAGGTTGTCGAAGCAACTGAAATGTTTGAAGTTGAAGTGGTGAAGCATGAGATATGCGAAATTGAAAGATCAAGAGCGCAAAAGAATGTCGATGAGCTTCATGCTACCAATGAAAAATGTTATGAAATATCCTTGGAATGCACTAAGAATTTAAGGAATAACTTTACTAAGGTTGGAGCCTATTCCTCCGAGTAGAAATTTATTCGTGGAAATCCTGATGAGATCATTAAATGGATAAATGGCAAAGTTGAAGCTTTCGAAGAAGTTCTTAGTGATCGAGGAGATTTTTGTGCTTTCACTGGTGCCCGTGGGGCCACGTCCATCTTGGAGAAGGCTGCTTGCGATCATGCTAAGCTTGTAACTTAGCCATACTTTGCCTTCTCATCTGATGATATCAGAAACCCTTCAGGTGAAGCTATTACCCTAGGTGGGAGATTTTATTCCAAAGTATGGCTAAAGGGTGGATGAGAAATCACCGATGAAGCCATCAAAAGAAATGAAAAGGAATCTCATGATGCTTCAGAAGAGGCGAAAAGAGCTGAAGAAGCTGTCACGCGGGCTAGACTTATAGGTATGCATTTTTTTAACTTATTTTCATAAGTTTTTCAGCTTCGACACTGATAGATGTTTGTACCTCAATGCAGCTGAACTCTCTCCACCTCCTGAACCATACAATCCCGAAGGTGACCTGTCCATCAAAGAGGCGTTGGACATTATTAAAATTGCTAATGACGCTATTGACGAAGCTGTCGACAGACTTCTGAACGAAGCTGCCGATAAAGTCCTTAGGGAAGATTAAAAACTTTGCATCTCTGCTAGCTTAATGTCCTGGAAGATGATTCTTAGTTTTGTAAGAAATACTTGTAAACAATTTGTATGTATATTGATGTAATTTATTTCTTTATGAAGCGTGGAACCTTCGTACATACCGTTTTTGAGCCTGCGGCCAAAAAACACCTTCCCTTCTTTTCACACTTCAGAAAGAAATCCCCCTTCTTTGCTGAAGTGGTTGTATGATGCTTGATTCTTGGTGTAGTCATTGCGTAGGAATACTATTGCCGAAAGCATAAATTTCACATGGCAGTAGTTTCAAGCATGAACCGTGCACCTTTAATACTTTTTCACAAATCTTTGCCGAAGCTGAAGGAGAAATTCCATTTTTCCACTGCTTTTGTTGATGCAAAATGATGATGCGATGTCCTGATGCAATATGATGCTATGGCATGATGCAAATGATGGTAGCGCACGAAACATAAAAGATAAGACTCTGCATCCCCTTAGGAACGACTTTGAAGTCTCTTCACCTTTTTCTTAGTTGGTATTTCAGCTCTGTATTCCCTTAGGAATGACTTTAGAGCTAAGCTCTGCATCCCCTTAGGAATGACTTTGGAGCTCCTTCACCCTTGACTTAGGTGGCATTTAAGCTTTGCATCCCCTTAGGAATGGCTTTGGAGCTTCTTCACCTTTCACTTAGGTGGTAACTTAGCTCTGCATCCCCTTAGGAACGACTTTGGAGCTTCGTGATACTTTTTTGTTACACTCGATGGTGTAACCACAGACTTATTAAACCTCCTTGTATTGTCTTTTGAGAAGAAAAGTATAAAGGCAAAAAGGGTAAAGATACATTGGATTAAGACACTCAGTAGATATGCCTTAACTCGAGCACAGTGTTGTTGACTGTGTGTTGGGGACTTGTTCTCAAATGCTATGAATTAAGAACAAGGCAACACAAAAATAGGTTAATGTTTAATGTCGTTCGTCCTTCGAAGTATTATTCCCCTAAGGATATAACGATCTTTGGACGAAGGTCATGAAGGACGTACCTTCATCATCAAAACATATATTAATGAAAGACGAAGCATATGAAACATGGGAAATAACATGAATAATCACATGACACCATTAATATATCTTTTATTATATAATCATGAATAACTAAGAACAATATTGAATTACATTTGTACCTTCGGCTTGACAGAAGGTAAACGTACAAGCGTGACGCACGAGCGAGTACAAGTCAGCGTGAACAGTACGGCAGTACTGTTCATCTATTTATAGGCACAGGACGTAGCCTGCGTAAAATTACATTCATGCCCTTCATATTCACTATTGACTTAATAACAATCTATCGAGGACTAGATAGCCTTTTCCTCCTTAAATCGGTTCCTCTTTCTACTACTGAGCCGAAGCTTCCTTGTGCGCAACTTCGGTGCTGGTTCAACCTTCGTTTCGATCCTGCTTTCCATATTGTGTACAGCTTCATCTCGAGTCCAAAGGTTCCTGTACATATATTATGCTTGGGAAACATTATTAATCATGTTTTTGAGGACCTTTAGAAGACGAAGGCCCCCAACAGTAGCCCCTCGCAGTATTAATTTTTTATAATAACGAATTCAGACTGCGACGTGAACGAAGGCCTTAAGCCGAAGGTCCGAAAAAACACCTTCCCTTTGCTAGAATAGCAACAATCATTGACAGACGGGGCCCTCCAAGTTGCAGCGTGCTAGGCGTATAAACATGAACTCACACCGGCATCATTTGATACACTGTTTCTACCATTTGCATTATTTTTCTCAAACTTTTATCTCTTGCTTAATAGCTCTCGCTAGATTTTCAAGCTTCTTGAGCTGCGGTTTAAAGTCGCGTTTTCACCATGTCTGAGGAAAAAATGACCAAGGAAAAGAAGGTTGTTGCGGAGACGAAGCTGTTTGAGGAGAAGAAGGCTGTGGATCCTTATATTGCTGGATTTTTTGAATCGATGGCAAAGACAAACACAGAGAAGATTACAAAGAGATACTAGAAGGTTTATCTGAAGATACTGGTGACAGCGATAGCTATGATGTGGAAAGTGAAGACGAAGATTCTGAAGATTGGCCCTGGCGGGCAAGCCATACAATCTTCGGAAAATCAACGATTAAACACAGTCATCTTGACAACATGAGAGGAAGGTACTTTCGAGACATGTCTATCGTGAGAGTTGGCAGAGACAACACCACCCCTGCCCCTAAGGAAAATGAAGTTGTTATTTTGTGAAGCTTTTTCAAGGCTGGTCTCCGGTTTCCTTTGAGCAAGTTTGTAGTTGAAGTGCTGAAGATCTACCAGATCTTCCTTCACCAGATCACCCCCGAAGCTATAATGAGGATGGAGATTTTTGTCTGGGCTGTGAGGAGTCAGGGGCTAGAGCCTAGCGTGAAGTGCTTCTGTAGTATGCACGAACTCTTATATGAGACAAAGGCTACTGGCAAAGAACAATATCACAACAACTTCGGTTGTTATGGATTTATTGCTCGCCCCAACGCAAGCCACCCAGTGCCAACGTTTCGGAAGAGATGGCCCGAAGCCTGGATGGAAGAGTGGTTTTATGTGAAGAATGATTTAAAGGCAAGGGAAGACATTAAAGAAATCATCATGCTCCCCATCTGGTCCCGCTTCGGCCTCCAAAGGCCGAAAGTGGAAATTGATGACATTGTCAAAGCGTGTCAGAGGGCTTTCAGCACTGTTTGCTCCTTCATTGGCATAAGAGATTTAATTCAAGAACATATAGCCTTCAGGGCATGGCTTGTGGAAAGCTAGGAAATGCTAAAGGAGACCACCACCGATTCCAGTGAAGGTGGTCTGGTCCGACTGAAGTATACCTTCAGATTCAGGGAGAAGTTTGATGAGCCAAACAACGACTAGCTGAAGTGTATCGAAGGTACCAGTGATGAACTGCTTGGAGCATATTCCAAGGCAGAAGATAATGCTCTGTCCGCAGCCTTCGGAGGTCGGGGGAAGAAAAGACTAAATAGAGTTTTTGACACAATCGGCTTCATATACCCCGATTACCGCTACCCACTGCGAGGATAGGAGAAAAAGAGGAAGATTGTTGCTTCGGTCACCCTAGCTGAGCCTATGCTGAAGAGCAAAAAGGTGAAGGTTCTGACCCACCAGCCGCGTTATATTGAACAGGCCGTGGTGCCTGAATTCGGCGCAGGGTCCTCCTCAGCAACCGAAGCAATAGAAACTGCTCCGATTGCATAGAGCACTGAAGAGGCAACCGTAATGCCGAAGGTACCCACAACCGAGCCATTCGAGGCTAAGGTTGATAAGGCTGAAAAGTCAAAGATTAAAGAAATAATAATAATGCCAAAAATTCTGAGCCCTCCGACAGAGACAAAACTGTCGAAGGTGCAAAAGGCTTCTGCTGCAACTCCCAAGAGGAGGAGAATGACCAATGTGCTGGATGCTGTGCTGGAAACTACGAAGGTTTTAAGCCCTGCTGCTACAAAGAAAGTTGCTGAAATTTCAAAAACACAGGCCAAAACCAAAATTAGGCAAACAGAAACTGAAGCTGCGCTAGCTCAAACTGAAGCTGAAGCTGGGTCTTCAGTGCCCACCGAGATGGAGCCTGTTGATCTTAAGGAAAAAACGACAGAGTAGATTGCATCTGAGAAAATCGAAGTTTCTGCTCTCGAAGCTTCGATCAAAAGCATTGACTACATTATTCGTCATGCTTCGGGAAAAGAACTATCCCAAGAAGAAATGCTAGAAGCACGACACTACGCCCAAAAATTGAAATATCCGAAGGGGGCGTTAGTGTTCAATGGTAGTGACAAAGAAGATTTTTTGTACTGTCTCCCAGATAACAAAGAAATATTCGTTTGCTGGGAGATAGGTAAAAGCATCGAATTCCCAAGGCTGGAAGACGGCCTTTCGATTTTATCGAAGGATGAACTTGCTGACAGCCTAGCATACAATAGCATAAAGGTATAAAAGTTAACTTTGAATTTGAAAATGAGGTATTTCATTTGTCATACTCAACTCTTTCCTCCTCTTGTAGGGCTTGATTCTTAGTAATGCCCTTAGGGCGCCGAAAAATATTGAAGACGAAGGCTATACGA
This sequence comes from Zea luxurians, assembly GCA_029449295.1. Taxonomy (NCBI): domain Eukaryota; kingdom Viridiplantae; phylum Streptophyta; class Magnoliopsida; order Poales; family Poaceae; genus Zea; species Zea luxurians. The sequence goes on along the minus strand of JAOPSE010000001.1, from coordinate 102,277,972 downwards.
TGGCCCTGAACAACCTTCGTTTAGAAGTGATTGAATTGAGAAACGAAGGTCTTGAAAAAGACAAAATCTTAATTTCTCTGATTAACAAAGTGAAAGAAGACGAAGCTAGTTTCAAAGCTCAGGCCAAAGCCCAAAAGATTGAAATTGAAGACCTTCGGAGGCAACTAGCCGAAGCTAAGGAAAAATGCGCACTGGCAGAAGCTAACTAAGAAATCAGCGAATAATGGAAAAATTATTTAGAGAAAAATGTTGAAGAACTTCGCTCCTCCAAGGAAAGGTGTGAAGAAAATAAAAGCTAGTTTCGCCAAAGTGGGTGCCTATTCTGCCGAAGAAAACTTCATACGAGGCAACCCCGAAGGCGTTATTGAATGGATAAGTGGAGAGGCCAAGACCTTCGAAGAAATTTTAAGTGATCGCGGGGATGTTTGCGCTTTTTCCGGTGCGCGGGGAATTTCAGCCATCTTGGAGAAGGCGGGATGCGACCATATTAAAACCATGGCCCAGACCGAAGCTGCCTTCTCCATAGGTGATACGAAGGATCCTTCAGCTGAAGCAACCTTAATGGGCGGAAAATTCTATAATGATGTCTGGGTGAATGGTGGCCGAGAGATGGCCCATGAAATTATAAAGAAAAGTGAAAAAGACACCCATGACGCCCGAGTAGAAGCAAGACAAGCTGAAGAAGCTGTAGAGCGCGAAAAGCGTATAGGTAATATCTATTGATTTTCAGCTTCGGCATTTGTTTTTGTGGCTTCGGACTAATTAATTTTTCCTATTTCAGCAGAATTATCTCCGCCACCGGAACCGTTCGATCCCCTGGTTGATCCAAAAACGAAGGAAGCGCTAGAGATCATTAATATGGCTGAATCTATTGTTGATGAAGTCGTCAATAAATTGCTAAATGAAGTTGCGGAGAAAGTCCTTAAAGAGGAATAACACTTATTGTAAACATTTTTAAATGGTCAACGTAAGAGACACTAGAATGGACATTGTGCTTTTATTTTAACAAAGCTGTAATATTTGATGTGTGTAACTTTGAATCGAATATGTAAATTATTGTAATTTATTTCTTTACGATGCATGAAACTTACATACATACCGTTTTTGAGCCTTCGGCGAAAAAACACCTTCCCTTCTTTTCATGCTTCGTAAAGAAAAAGGTCCATGCTTCATAAAGATAAAGATATCCATGCTTCGCAAAGAGAGATCCCCTTTTTGTGTGCAGGCTGACGAAGTTGTAATTCTCGAAGCTTTCTTCATGCCTTAGCACTTTTTCATTTTGACGAAGTATTTCCTGAAAAACAGCTCCATATTCCATTCTCGTGTCATTGATGCAATATGATGTATGATGTGATGTTATGTGAAATGATGTGATGATATGATGCAAAATGATGATGATGCCAAAGACACATACTCACACGCCCACATTGGAACACACGAGCTCTGCATTCCCTTAGGAACGACTTTGGAGTCTCTTTGCCGTTTATTTTTTGGCTTTACCGTTTATTTTTCGGTATAAGTTCTGCATCCCCTTAGGAACAACTTTTGAACTTCTTCGCCTTCTATTTCGGCGGTATAAGTTCTGCATCCCCTTAGGAACGACTTTTGAACTTCTTCGCCTTATATTTCGGCGGTATTTGGCTCTGCATTCCCTTTAGAACGACTTTTGAGCAGAAAACTTACGCTGTGCTCCCTTAGGAACGACTTTTGTAGCTTCAGCAATTTTGGCTCTACATTCCCTTGGGAACGACTTTTGAGCTTCGTAAATCTGTGAAGAAGATATATTACATTCTGATAGAAGTAAAATCATTACAAGAAATTAAAACTAGATTTACATTGTTTGTTCCTTATTTAAAAAGCAAAATGGCATAGAATATAAAAGTATCTCAAAAGCAGGATATCGTTCAGTATAGGTGCTTCGATTCTGGTACAGTACTATTGACTATACGAGCTTCGGATTCCTCCCTGAAGTCGTGTTGTTGTTGAGAATGTTGGCGCCCTTCTGGCTGCTGGCTTCGTGAGTAAGTAGGTTGCATTGGTGGTGGCGGTGGGAGCTGATGCCACGAAGCTTGTGAATGGCTTGCCGAAGCGACAGAAGCTGCCGGTTGGTTGCCCACATATTCTGGTATGTAAGGAGGGTGGCACGAAGCAGTGTGTAAAACCTGCTTCGGCTGATTCCGTCGAGCTTCTATTTCGGCAATTTCCTTTTGCTTCAGAATGGTGATTTGACACATTCTTGTAGTGTGGCCCTTGTCTTCACCACAGAATAAGCAATAAATTTTCCTGGGTTGATCCCTATATCTTCCTCCGAAGCCCTTGGCGCCTCTGCCCCTTGGAGCTGGCGGCCTGAAAGAGCTCTGCTGCTGTCCCGAAGACTGTGAGGTGTGCTGTGGCCTCTGAAGCTGGCTTCCTTTATCGTCATTCTGACTGGAGCTATGGATTGATCTGACATGCCTAGGGTGGATTCTCCCTCCGAAGCCCCTAGTCATCTCAGAAAATCTGTAAGCTTCCTCCCTTATTTGTCGGAAGTCATTATCAGCCCAGATGTACTCATCCATTTTCTGAAGGAGCTTCTCCAGCGTCTGAGGAGGTTTCCTGGCAAAGTATTGAGCCGTAGGTCCTGGCCTAAGACCCTTGATCATGGCCTCAATGACAATTTCATTGGGCACTGTGGGCGCTTGTGCTCTCAATCGCAAAAACCTTCAGACATACGCCTGAAGGTATTCCTCATGGTCTTGTGTGCACTAGAACAAGGCCCGAGCTATGACTGGCTTCGTCTGAAAACCTTGGAAGCTGGTAACCAACATGTCCTTGAGCTTCTGCCATGACGTGATTATCCCTGGCCGAAGAGAAGAGTACCATGTCTGGGCCACATTTCAGACTGCAATGACGAAAGACTTTGCCATGACAGTTGCGTTGCCTCCATATGAGGATATTGTTGCTTCGTAGCTCATCAAGAATTGTTTTGGGTCCGAGTGTCCATCGTACATGGGTAACTGAGGTGGCTTGTAGGATTATGGCCATGGGATAGCCTGCAATTCTGCTGCTAGGGGAGAAGCATCATCAAAAGTAAAGGTACCATGATTAAAATCATCGTACCATTCATCTTCATTCAATAAGCCCTCTTGATGAAGCTCCCTGTGTTGGGGCCTTCGGTCAAGATCATCTTGAGTAAGATTACGTACTTCCTCAGTAGCTTCGTCGATCTTCTTCTGAAGGTCGACCAGCCGGGCCATCTTCTCCTTTTTCCTTTGCACTTGTTGGTGTATAATTTCTAGATCCCTGATCTCCTGGTCCAACTCCTCCTCCTAAAGTGTTGGACTAGTGGCTTTTCTTTTTGGCTCCTGGCCTCCCGCAGAGAGAGAGTCTCCTGGTTTGTGTCTAGTGGCTGCAGTGCAGCCCCTGGCGCTGTTATCTTCTTCGGCGGCATGACAAAGGTTGATGCTTTTGCCGAAGGTTGTGGAAGTGAGTACACCAGAGGTGGGCACCAATGTTGGGGACTTGTTCTCAAATGCTACCAATTAAGAACAAGGCAACACAAAAATAGGTTAATGGTTAATGCCCTTTGTCCTTCGAAGTATTATTCCCCTAAGGATATAACGATCTTTGGACGAAGGTCATGAAGGACGTACCTTCATCATCACAACATATATTAATGAAAGACAAAGCATATGAAACATGCGAAATAACATGAATAATCATATGACACCATTAATATATCTTTTATTATATAATCATGAATAAATAAGAACAATATTGAATTACATTTGTACCTTTGGCTTGACAGAAGGTAAACATACAAGCGCGACGCACGGGCGAGTACAAGTCAGCATGAACAGTACGGGGGTACTGTTCATCTATTTATAGGCACAGGACGCAGCCTGCGTAAAATTACATTCATGCCCTTCATATTCACTATTGACTTAATAACAATCTGTCGAGGACTAGATAGCCTTTTCCTCCTTAAGTTGGTTTCTCTTTCTGCTACTGAGCCAAAGCTTCCTTGTGCGCAGCTTCAGCGTTGGTTCAACTTTAGTTCTGATCCTGCTTTCCATATTGTGTACAGCTTCATCCCAAGTCCAAAGGTTCCTGTACATATATTATGCTTGGGAAACATTGTTAATCATGTTTTTGAGGACCTTCGGAAGACGAAGGCCCCCAACACTATGCGAGCTTCAGATTTCTCCCGAGTGTCAAGCTACTGCTGAGCCTGGCGATGCCCTTCTGGCTATTGGTTATGGATCAAGGTAGGCACTAGTGTAGTGGTGGTGGCAACTGAGCCCATGAGGCTTGGGAGTGACTCGGCGAAGCAACGGACGTCGTAGGCTGTTGATTGCCCACATACTCAAAGATATATGGAGAATAGCATGAAGCAGTATGCAAGATCTGCTTCGGCGGGTTCTGCCGTGCTTCGGCTTCAGCGATTTCCTTCTGCTTTTGGATCGTGACTTGGCAAGTCCTTGTCGTGTGTCCCTTATCTTCCCCACAGAATAGGAAGAACAGTCTCCTGGGCTAATTACCATACCTTCCTCCGAAGCTTCTCCCCCTCTGCCTCTCTAGGCTGGTGGCCTATAGAAAGTTTGTTGCATTCCCGAAGACTGTGAGTTGTGCTGGCTGCTCTGAGTATGATTTGCCCTGTCATCATTTATGTTGGGATTGTGGATCATTCTGACATGCCTGGGGTGGAGTCTTCCTTCGAAGCCCCTAGTCATCTCAGAATACATGTACGCTTCCTCCCTTCTTTGGCAGAAATCGTTGTCATCTCGGATGTATTCATCCATCTTCTGGAGAAGCTTCTCCAAGGTCTGTGGTGGCTTCCTTGCAAAATATTGTTCTATGGGTCCTGGTCAAAGGCCCTTGATCATGGCCTCGATGACGATTTCATTAGGCACCATTGGTGCCTGGGCTCTCATCCGCAAGAAGCTTTGGACGTATGCCTGCAAGTATTCCTCATGGTCTTGCGTGCACTGGAACAAAGCTTGATCAATCACTAGCTTCATTTGGAAGCCTTGGAAGCTTGTGACTAGCATATCCTTTAACTTCTGTCATTATGTAATTGTTCTTGGCCGAAGAGAAGAATACCAAGTCTGAGCCACACTCCTGACTGCCATGACGAAGGACTTAGCCATGACAGCAGTGTTTCCACCATACGATGATATGGTTGCTTCATAGCTCATGAGGAATTGCTTTGGGTCAGAGTGCCGATCATATATGGGGAGCTGTGGCGGCTTGTATGAAGGTGGCCATGGGGTAGCCTGCAGTTCTGCTGCCAGGGGAGAAGCATCATTGAAAGCAAAATTACCATGATATAGATCATCATACCATCCATCATCGTTGACTGGAGTTTCTTGACGAAGCTCTCTATGTTGAGGCCCTCGTCCTTGATCGTCCTGCACAAGGTGGCGCATTTCTTCAGCTGCTTCGTCGATCTTCCTTTGAAGTTCGGCTAACTGAAGCATCTTTTCTATTTTTCCTCTGCACCTGGTGATGTATAGATTCTAAATCCCTGATCTCCTGGTCCAATTCTTCCTCTTGAGGTGTAGGGCTGGTAGCTTTTCTCTTCTGGCTCCTGGCTTCTCTTAGTGAGAGCGTTTCCTGATTGGTGTCCAGTGGATGCAGAGCAGCCCCTGGCGCTGTTGTCTTCTTCGGCGACATGACGAAGGCTAGCATTTGCCGAAGATTGTGGAAGTGAGTTCACCAGAGGTGGGCGCCAATGTTGGTCAATTGTTCTCAAATGCTGTGAATCAAGAACAAGGCAACACAATTGTTAATTATTAGGGACCATCGTCTTCCGAAGCATTATCTCCCCATGGGTATAATGGTCATCAGACGAAGGTCATGAAGGACAGGCCTTCATCATTTAATATGTGAACACGAATGCGAAAGGACAAAGACAGTAATTGTATCTCATTAATTCCTTCATATTCACATTATATAAAACATGATGAATATCAACAGAATTCATATTACATTGATACCTTCGGCTTGCTCGAAGGTGAAGACGTGAGAGAGTGATTACAATTCAGCGTGAACAGTATGGTGCTACATTACATCTATTTATAGGCACGGGACACAGCCTGGGTAAAAGTACATTTATGTCCCCAATATTCACATATGATCGTAATACAAGTCATTAAGGACTAAATAGTCTTTTTCCCTTTTGGTCAGCATCATCATTATACTTCATCTCCGTTATGAGCCGAAATTGTCCATCTGGCGATAGCTTCGGCATTTACTCTTATTAATTTTGGATCTGTCTTCATCTCTTGTGCCTTCATCATGAGGAAGAGGCTTGCATCCTAAAGATGAAGCTTCCTGTAATAGCTTATGCTGAAAACAAATGGTTAATCATGTTTCTGAGGACCATCGGAAGGAGAAGGACCCCAACATTCACCAATCATTGACATCTCAAACTACTTCGACGTCAACTCACCAAATTACTTGCAATTACAATCGTTTGTCGATCCAAAGATTATATCATCAACATAAACTTGACAAATGAAAAGATCACCATTATGTTTCTTTGTGAATAGAGTTGTGTCGAGGGTCCCGATCTTGAAGCCCTTCTCAATGAAGAAGTCACGAAGACGCTCATACGAAGCCCTTAGAGCTTTCTTTAGTCCATATAGCGCCTTGGACAACCTGTAAGCATTATTAGGATATCTAGGGTCTTCAAACCTGGGTGGTTTCTCAACATATACTAGTTCATTTATGAAGCCATTTAAAAATGCACTTTTTACATCCATTTGGTAAAGTTTTGTGTCATAGTTGGATGCATATGCTAGAAGGATACAGATGGCTTCAAGTCGAGCAACCGGTGCAAAGGAATCTATTTTGCCTTGTATTGACTTGTTGCTTTCTTTTGCACAAAAGAATTGTATCCAATACCACTCTTATTATTTCTTATAACAGTGTTCATGAGTAACTCATTTTGAAGGTATTGGCCTTTGTTGAACTTTTGTACACTTGTGGCAAGGTGTTCTTTCTCAATCTTAAGTTTCTTGACTTCATCTCTAAGCCTTTGATTGTCCACTGCCAACTCATTATTAATATCATTGCTTTCTATGGCAACTTTTCCTCTAATGGTTGAATTTGTCAAGTACTTCTTCAATTTCTAGTTCTCTAGTGTCATGACTTCAACTTTTTCAATCAATTCATCATGAAGACTAGACTGGTCAACTTGGCTCAAATCATCACATGAGGTTGCTACATCAATCTTAACAACAGGGTTATAAGCCTCATGTGTATTACTAGATAAAAGCTCATTTGCAATAAGGAGATTATCATAATTAATTTTAATTTTTGTATAATCTTCCTTTACTTTGACAAGTCTATCTTTTAGCTCCCTATTTGCTTCACTTAATTTTTCACATTTATCTTTGGCATCTTTAAGGGAGGTTTTGAGCTCATTTTTGGGGGATGACATAGTTTTAATTTTTTCCTTCATTTCTTCACTAGCTTTAACAACTATGTCATACTTGCCAGTTAAGAACTCATTTTCATCCTTTAACTTGTCACATTTAGCTTTTGACTTTCTAATGACTTGAGTATATTATTTAAGTAAGTCAGCTAATTCATCATAGGTAGGAGAAGCATACTCGTCATCACTATCACTGTCACAATCATCAACAATATCATTTATAGGTTGTACCTTCTGTTCACCTTTAGCCATGAGGCATAGGTGTGAAGTGGATGAAGGTGATGGTGGTGGTGAAGAGAAATCTCTAGCAATGGTGGCAACCTTTTCATCAGTTTCTTCTTCACTTGAAGAAGACCCACTTGAGGATTCAATGTCAGTGAGCCAGTCACCAACAATATATGCTTTTCCATTTTTCTTTTTATGAAATCTCTTGTGCTTGCCTTCCTTCCTCTTGAAGAATTTCTTTTCCTTCTTCTCATCATCACTATCATCATCTTTCTTGCCCTTGAACGTGTTTTTCTTGGGCTTGTTGCATTAATGAGAAAGATGACCAAGTTCTTCACAATTATAGCAATCCATCTCGGAGATAGGATTTCTTTTGCTAGAGAAAAACTTTTTCTGTCTTGAATCAAACTTGATACCTTCTCGATTGAGTTTCTTCAACATTTTTGTGGTCTTTCTCATCATCAAGGCAATGTTTTCATCAAGATCATCATCACTTGAGGATTCTTCCTCAACTTGCATTCTGACCTTCCCTTTCTTTTCTTCGCTAGATTTGAGAGCTAAATATTTTCTCTTGGAAGACGACCCATCCTTGTCATTTATGTGCATATACATTTCATGAGCATTGATCTTTCCCAATATTTGAGTTGGTATAGTAATATTAAGATGCATTTGATGTAGCACAGTGACAATGTGTCCATATTTTTCAATTGGGAGGACACTGAGAATTTTCCTCACAACATCCGATTGTGAAATTTGGGTGAGCTCCAAACCATTGACTTCCTCTACAAGAATGTTAAGTGTTGAGTACATGTCATTAGCATTCTCATTTGCAAGCATTTCAAAAGAATTTAATTTTTTCATTGCAATATGATATCTTTCCTCACGCTCACTTCTAGTTCCTTCATGTAGAGCACAAATATCCAACCATAAATCATGAGCATTTTTGTGATTTCTTACTCTATTGAAAACATCTTTGCAAAGGCCCCTAAAGAGTGTTTTTTGCCTTAGCATTCCATTTTTCATAATCATACTCATCACCTACAAGATTTGTGGATCTCTATGTTTGGGGAACCCTTGAGTGGTGGCTTTATAGATACCAATGTCTATGGTCTCTAGATAAGCTTCCATACAAATTTTCCAATAAGGAAAATTATCACCATCAAAAATGGGAGGAGGTCTATCCCCGCCGGACATCGCTACTCTAGCGGTTAAGCTAAACTATGAGCAACTAGGCTCTGATAACAATTGAGAGGATCACGATGCCCAAGAGGGGGGTGCATTGGGCTTTTCTAAAATCGCACAAATGTTAAACCCTAAGCAAGAGCCCAACTTCACCCAACTACTAGAAATAAATAAAAAATACTAGAAAAACAACAACCCTAAGTCATTACTTCAAATACTTGCTAAGTAATTGAAACACTGAAATGCTCAAATTAAATGTGGAATGTAAAGCAAGGGTAAGAAGACTCCTCCAATTTTTTGCTGAGGTATCGAAGAGTCGGCACTCTTCGCTAGTCCTCGTTGGAGCACCCGTGCAAGGGTATCACTCCCCCTTGGTCCTCGCAAGAACCAAGTGCTCTCTATGAGATTATCCTTTGCCACTCCGGTGCGGTGGATCCCTCATGATCGCGTACAAACTTGAGCCGGGTCAGCAACAAATCCTCCAGGGTGATCACCGCGCTCTGATTGCCAACAAGCCGTCTCGGTGATGCCGATCATCAAGAGTAACAATCCATAGACTTTCACTTGACCAATAGAAGCCTAATGCAAGTGGTGTGTGCTCTCGGTGGCTCTCACGTGCACTAATGAGGTCCTATCACGGGATTATGATTTTCTAATCACCTCACTAGGCTTTGTGGGGCTTGCAATGCTCTAGCAATGAATGGACTTGAATGTGGGCAGCAAGATAGTAAATGAGGCTGTTGGAGGGGGTATAAATAGCCCCAACCACCAAACTAGTCGTTGTTGTAGCTCTCTATGCATGGGCGCACTGAACAGTACGGGGCGCACCAGTGCGCCAACGGTTGGCTCCAACGGCTAGTTCTGACAGCTAGTTGTTGGACTGACAGTGCACCAGACAGTGAACAATGACTGTACGGTGCACACCGGACAGTCCGGTGTGATTGCTAAAAATCATCTTCACAAACTCGTCGCTCTCGGGTTTCTCAGGGGCAGAGGCACTGCCCCTGGGGCTAGCTAGCCCCATCGTAAGAGGGTGCACCGGACAGTCTGGTGCACACAGGACAGTCCGGTGCCCCTAAGACTGCAAACCCAAATTCTATTCCTTAAGTTTTTTCTAAACCATTTTCGTTCTAACTTGTGAGTGTGTTATAGAGTGACACCAAGCACTAGATGTGAGTGTGAATATGCACCAACACTACACTAGAAATCTCTTGGTCAAACTACTCATCCACAACCCCTTTTTATAGTACGGCTAAAATAAAAATAGAAGACCTAATTCTATACCAAGTGTCCGCAATTCCTTCGACACTCGGAATATGAAGACCTTCATCTTTTGATTCGCCTTTTTTAGTCGTCGCTTTAAGTTCTCATCTGAGGGATTGTTTTCACCATTCCAACGCAACTTCTTGTAATGTGACCTAACTTACCATTTGCTCTGCAAAACACATGTTAGTCACATATAATATTATGTTGTCATTAATCATTAAACCAACCAGAGGCCTAGATGCTTTCAATCTCCCCCTTTTTGGTGATTGATGACAATCCTACTAGAGTGTGAGAGTAGTTTGTTTGTTTTTCTATCAATAGAGAAGATGGTTAGTGATATTCAACAAATTTGACAGAAAAAGTTGTGTAATAGAATAGTAAGTATAAGCGTATACACAACATACTCCCTAACTCCCCCTAGCTCTCACAACTCACATCTCTCCCCTTTTGGCGTCAAACACCAAAATTGTGACCCAAACCTACAGCCCAGAAGAAGAAGGAGGGGGTGAAGGCGCATCAGGTCGCGGCCGAGGCAGAAGAGCAAATGCGAGCTGAGTATCGTAGTAAGTCTTGGATCTAGGATCTGTAGTAGAGGCTGGAGCTGGTGCTGACTCTGACGTTGGCTGCGGTGCAGGATCTGCCAGAGCTGGAGTAGTCACAGAACCGGTAGTACATACTCCTAGCAGCCCTGTCCACTCCCGAACCAGCGGTACATACTCCTAGAAGCCCTCTAGGATCATAGACCATCCCCACAAACCAACATGAGCCTTTTGTGTCCACTTTGTCCTCACTCATGCACCCGAGAAGACTTCCCAGTCGATCACCCATCCCAACATTGCTCTTTGCTCTAGGCCAAGCATGCTTAACCTGGAGGTTCGATAGGCTTCCAAAAAAGAAGATACACCTTGTTGGTATGAGTACTCTATTAATTCTATTAAGCTTGGGCCAGGATATCAACATCTACTGGGGCCAGCATATCACAATCCACCCCTTTAGAAGAGCGACGTTCTCGTCGGTCATCCCCAAGCTAGGAACCTACCTTGTTGGTCACGTCTGTATGTCTAGTGTCGTCATTTAACATGCCATGTGACCACTCCGAGCCCACATGTGTAATGCGCCATATACCCGAACCCCTAGCCCACACACGCCAGTGAAACTGCAAGGATCGGCTCTGATCCCAAAATTGTGATATCCTGGCCCTAGTGGATGGTGATATCCTAGTCCAAGGCTTAATAGAATTAATAGAGTACTCATACCAACAAGGTGCATCTTCTTTTTCAGAAGCCTACCTCGAAAAACCCTCTAGGTTAAGTGTGCTTAGCCCAGAGCAATATTGGGATGGGTGACCAACTGGGAAGTTTTCTCAGATGCGCACGAGTGATGACAAAGTATGCACAAAAGACTCGTGTTGGTATGTGGGGATGGTCTATGGTCCTAGAGGGCTATTAGGAGTAAGTACCGCCAGTCTGGGAGTGGACGGGTTGTTACAAATGGAATCATAGCTGACCCTCATGGTTTCACGGGCGTGTGTGGGCTAGGTGTTCAAGCATATGGCGCATGTGGGCCTAGAGTGGTCACATGACATGGCATACGATGACACTAGACACACAAATGTGGCCAAGAGGGGAGGTTTCTGGCTTGGGGTTGATCAACGAGGACGTTGGTCTTCTAAGGATTGTGATATCCTAGCCCTGATGGATGGTGAAATCCTAGCACAAGGCTCAATAGAATTAATTGAATACTCATACCAGCAAGTGCATCTTCTTTTTTGGAAGCCTACCTCAAAAGAACCTCTGGGTTAACCGTGCTTGGCCCAGATTAATCTTGGGATGGGTGACCAACCAGGAAGTTTTTCCAAGTGCACATGAGTGAGGACAAAGTACACAGAAAAGACTCATGTTGGTCTGTGGGGATGGTCTATGGTCCTAGAAGGCTACTAGGAGTAAGTACCACTAGTCTGGGAGTGGATGGTGTGTTCACGTTAGATCTGAACTGAGGGCCAAGATTAAATGGTAACATACACCTTCATATCGTTAAAATCCAGTCGTCACTTGATAGATAGACGCCTAGGATTAGACAGAGCATGCCTATTCACTCGATTCTATCCGGGTCATTGAATCTAATCCGAACGGCTGAAGATGGTCAATACCCCTTCGGCCAGCTATTTTTGCATAAGAGCCCTTGCCTTTAATCCAATTCAACCCGCAGTCACACCTAGTAGAAAGAATATAACAAACTAGTCCTGATTTTTGTATAAATGACCCTGGCCTTTTGTAAAATATGAGCCGACATCTAAGAAATTATAAAATAAAACCAGGATTGATTTTTTTAGTGTGAAGGATAATTCCAAAAATATTAGAAAACTCATATCTTATCCGTTTTAACTTTGTTTTTAGTGGTTCTTGAACCTACGATTTTGTAGCTACACATAGAGTATTATTGTGTGGTATGTTTCCATCATTGGTGTAATGTTATTTTTACCTATTACATGTCTATTTATATGTATTACTGTGAATAGAAGCGAGGTTACGAGGAACTTGAAGCTTCAATTAGAGAAGTACTTGGAGTTTGCACCAAAAAGGCAAGTTGTGTCCTTGATCACATACTTTTACCTAATAATGTTCTGTTAATCATCGTGCCATAGTTAGGTTAACATGATGGGGACCTAATCCAAGCTTTGTTTACCCTACACCTGGCAAACAAAAAAATTATTAGGTAGTCTTTCGATTGCTCTATCTAGTTTTGGGATTACTGCTATTTATGAATTATGACCATGCTTTATTGTTTTTGTCAATGGATTCTTTATTGTTCATGATAAGATCATTTTGTTAATTGGAACATGGAGCTTAACACGAGAAAACAATGCTATCACAAGGGTGGAATAGGACGCCCTTGGTAAATTAATTAGGAAACCTAGTGTGAGATAATCCCTTCATGAATGGGGCAAGCGAGGAGGTGTCGCTGTAGAGTATAGTGCTGGCTGTAATTACTGCGATGGGGTTACATACCATGGAAAAGGCATATGCTTCTTTTGTCCTAAAACCGTAGCAGGGTTATTTTCTCATGCTGGTGGAAGTTTGTAAAGGCCTCGTAGTGTGCTCTTAACAACTCACCTTGGAAGTGTTTAAGGGTTGATCAACCCGAGGCGACAAAGGGAACATGTCTTGTGGGTAAACATGTGCAACCTCTGCAGAGTGTAAAACTGGTATATCAGTTGTGATTATCGTTAAGAGCGGTTTAGGACTCTCGCATGATTAAATGATGGAACTAAACTTAAACTTAACATGCATTGCATTACAATTTGGGGTTTTGTTCATCTGTGATCTATTATTTAATTGGGTTGTAATCACTTATACTTAGTAACTGCTAATAAAATTTTGATCACCTTAGTAAAAGCTATGCTCAGCCTTAACCATTGTCCTTGGTAAGGCTTACACTACACGTTTTTCCCACACATGCTGAGCGATTACCGTATGGGAGCTCACCCTGGCTATAATCACACCATGTCATGTAGAAGTACTGCAAGATGAGGAGCAAGAAGGTGTTACAATGAGTTTGAAGAGGTCTAGGCCATCGTTTTCCAGTCAACTTTGGTTGCAGAGAATCGTTGTCGTCATATGATGTAATCTATTTAGTTATTTTTGTATAGACCCTCTATTATATAATAAAGATGTGACATTGATTTTTGTACCACGAATCATCATATGTGTGAGACTTGATCCTAGCACACATTTAATATGCATCTAGATTTGTCCTTAAATTTGGTTGTGAAAAAAGTGGTATCAGAGTAATGTTGACTGTAGGACGTAGCCTACATAGAACTGGACAAACCCTTACATACTTTCCTATGCTACTCTGATTCTTTCTAAACTTTAATTATTCTTCTCTCATCTTTTATTGCTTTACTCTGATTACACTTATCTTTTATTTTTTAAACCAAAAGAGGATTTCACACTTTGGAATCCTATACCCCATTTGTCCCTAAGTAATAGGAGTCCTAATCTTAAAAAAACTATTTTTGTAGGTAACTATACACTTGAATGCTTGTTCTTATGATACCTATGTGATTTTGTTTTTTGATTGAGTGTGATGAGTTGTGGAGTAATGTTCGCAATTGCATCTGCATAAACAATTAGGCATAAAAATGTTTTTTCAAGATAGCTAATCAACTTAGATTATCCCCCATTAAAATATGTACCTATCTTATAAGATTCTTCCTTATCCAAATAGATTCATTTGGTCAAGATAAACATAGGTATCCCACCCTAGAGTAGCAACCATGATCTAATCCAAATCAATTAGATCTTATCTAATCCAACCTAGTCATAAACCTAACCTAGTTAAGTCAGACTAATCTAATGTGAAATTCTTATTCTATATGGTTCATCTTTCTTGCCTATATATAAAGGATAGGACCAAATAACTTAGATTAGTTAAATCTGGTAAAATAAATTAGGCTCTATTCATAAATTGCTTTCTTACCTAACCCACTCTACCCCAAAGTGGTGTCATAGACCAACTCGGTCATACACATGTACACCTAGCTTACATATTCATGATAGGTTTCCTAAACTATCTATCACAAGCCTAATCTACCTACTTCAACCTAAACAATATCTTGACCCATCTTATATTCAACAACCACCTACCTAACTAGATCTCCTAGACACGATAACACCAAGACCCAGGAAGAAAAACATCAACGTCGACAAGGAAGGATATGAGTCGAACCAAATCTTTAGATGGATCAATATCCACCGTCTAAGATGAAGTCTTTCCTTGCCATAATCTTTCTTACCCCGACCTATCCTCGCTGTAAACCAAATCTCATCCTGCCTAATAGATGGCTAGACATAAAAGAGACCCTTGCTTTCCTGTTCACCTACTAAATTAATATTAAAGAGAAAAAACATTTGGTTCTTGAACTGATTCGAAACTAAAAGCTAAAGTGCAACCCAATCTTTCTGCATCCCTTTCTTACTAATCTCGAGGACGAGATTATTTTTAAGGGGGTAGAATTTGTAACACCCAAAATCATATTTTGGAATTTATAAAAGTTTTTTCAAAAGATAAAGAATTAAAATGTCTCTTAATATGGATTCCTCACTTTTAAAGTTATGTTCTCCTAAAATAAATAGTTAGCAATACTAGAATGTTGTTGGTCAAATATAGAACTTATAACTTTTGAAACTAGAATTTAATTTGAAATCTAGAAAAGAGAAAAAATAATAATAGAAAGCCCTTCAATCGATATACTAGAATGTATTATTCCCCTCACGAACTATATGATTAGAAATAAATACTTGAACTAAAGTTACCCTTGATTAGATATTCACCTCTCCTAAAAAATAAATAAGTAATGAATATGAATTTGATTACTTTTCAAAATATTTTCCTTGGAATGGATGATGTGCATTGTATTTGTCTAAATAAATGGGTAAATAATTAATATATAAAGTATATATAACTTTGCACACATGCTGGCATTTATTTGAATGTGCATATGAATTGAATTTAGTTTGAATCTGAAGTTTGAAAATTAACTTTAGATGTAAAAATTAGAAATAGAAAAGGAATAGAAAACAGAAAAGATAAAAGAAAAATAAAAATAAAAAGAAAAAGAAAAAAGACAACGCTTACCTGCACCTGGGCCACCTCCCCTCGGCCGTGCAGCTTCACCACATGCCCATCTCCATTTTACCCCTCGCCAGCCTAGCTTCACCATTACTGCACCCCCATAGTCCACTGCTTGGTGGGGCCAACGCCACAGGCTCGCTTGTAGCACGCCTTCTTTCTCAACAAATGCCTTGAGGGCCCGCCCCGTAAGACTGTCTCAGCCCTAGCTCGTGCTTGGTACCACGTTGCCTTCTCTCTATGTGTGATCTTCTTCATTCGCTAACAGAGGGGGCCTCCTCGACAGGAGGTTCTTCCCCCTCCCAATTCTGTTATGGTGAGTTAGCCGCCATGGGGTTTGTTGCGATTCTCCCAGATCTTGCGAGCTAGTTGCCCTAGCTTCGGTGTATATAAGCGGATGACCCCTTCACCTTGACAACCAATTTCCTAGGACACCATAAACAAGAGAGTGGAGAGGAGACAGAGGCCCGACATTGCATATGCCATTGCTGCCATGGAGGATTGAGGGCCGCAACCATGGACGAACACGTACACCATCGCTTGGTCCTCAATGGGTGACGCGGAGGAATGCCAGGGTGCAACAGATGTCTGTGTAGCCGATAGGAGGGTGGAGGACTGTGGATTCTTCGCAGGAGTCGGATCCTTGCCGCTGATCTGACCACTCCATGTCTCGACCACTCTCGGTGTCCCAATCACTCGTGAGGATGCATGGACCTGTTCGCCTATTTCTCAGCAATGTATAGTGTGATTCTGGTTAGAGCTAGGGTCACTAGGTTTCTCAAAGCCATACCATGTCCATGGCACCACCACACCAGACCATGCCAATGCCGCCTGGTGGCGTTGTGGGGTGGCAATGAAATGTGTGCTGTTAGATCTAGAATTGAGGGTCAAGATTAAATAGTAATATACCCCTTTGTATCATTAAAATGTAGTCGTCGCTTGATAGATAGGATGCCTAGGATTAGATGGAGTGTACCGATTTGCTCTGTTCCATTTGGGCCGTTGACTCTAATCTGATTGGCTGAAGATGGCTGATACCCCTTCGGCCAGTTATGTTTACATAAGAGCCCCTACCTTTAATCCAAATCAACCCGCAGGCACACCTAGTAGAAAGAATATAACAAACTAATACTGATTTTTGTATAAATGACCCTGGCATTTTGTAAAATATGAGCCACCGTCCGAGGATTATAAAATAAAACCAGAATTGATTTTTTAGTGTGAAGAATAATTCTAAAAATATTAGAAAACCCATATCTTATATGTTTTAACTTTGTTTTTAGTGGTTCTCGAACCTACGATCTCATATTGACACATAGAATATTATTGTGTGGTTTGTTTCAATCTTTAGTGTAATGTTATTTTTACCTATTACATATCTAACTGTATGTATTGCTAGGAATAGAAGCGAGGTTATGAGGAACCTGAAGCTTCAATTGGAGAAGTACCTGGAGTTTGCACCAAAAAGGCAAGTTATGTCCTTGATCACATTCTTTGACCTAATAATGTTCTGTTAATCATGGTGACATAGTTAGATTAACTTGATGTGACCTAATAGGTTACCTAGTTTTGTTTACCCTACACCTTGCTAACAAATGAATTATTGGGTAGTCTTGTTATTGTTTTACCTGGTTTTGAGATTAATGCTATAAATGAATTATGACCATGCTTTATTATTATTGTCAATAGATTTTTTATTGTTCATGATAAGATTATTTTGTTAATTGTAATATGGACCACAAGGATGGAATGGGACGTCCTTGGCCAATTAATTAGAAAAGTTAGTTTGATATAATCCTTTTGTGAAAGGGGCAAGCGGGGAGGCGTCGCTGTAGAGTATAGTGTTGGCTGTAATTACTGAGATGGGGCCATAGACCGTGGAAAAGAGCATATGCTTTCTTTGCCCTGAAACCATAGCGAGTTTTCTCATGCTAGTGGAACTTTGTAAAGACCTCGTAGTGTGCCCTCGCCAACTCACCATGGAAGTGTTTAAGGGTCCGATCAACCCGAGGCGACAAAGGGAACACACCATGTGGATAAAGATGTGCAACCTCTGCAGAGTGTAAAACTGGTATATCAACCGTGCTCATGGTCAAGAGCGGTTCGGGACTCTCGTGTGATTAAATGATGGAACTGAACATAAACTTGACATGCATTGCATTACATAGTAGGATTTTGTTCATCTACGATCTATTATTTAATTAGGTTGGTAATCACTTATACTTAGTAATTGCTAATAAAATTTTGACCAACTTATTGAAAGTTATGCTCAGCCTTAACCATTTTCCTTGCACTACATACTTTTCCTACACTTGCTGATCGATTATCGTATGTGAGTTCACCTTACCTATAATCACACCAGGTCAAGTACAGATACTGCAAGATGAAGAGCATGAAGGATGCTACGATTAGTTCGGAGAGGTCTAAGTCATCGTCTTTCTAGTCAACATTGGTTGCGGAGGATCGTTATTGTCATATGATGTCATATTTAGTTCTTTTTATACAAACCCTCTATTATATAATAAAGATGTAACATGAATTTCTGTATCATGAGTCATCATATGTGTGAGGCTTGATTCTATCATACATTTGAGATGTATTTGGATTTATCCTTAAATTCGAGTGTGACAAATTACTTATTTAAAATAATTAATATTATATATTAATCATTTTTGCATGAAATAAACAATGAATCAAATTTTAGGACAGATGCGGATCACTCGCGGGTTAAAATAGGAACACGCAGCCACAACTACCAAACTTCGTACATATTGCGTCCGCGAGTCAAAATCTTTATCCATGCATATATGAAACTAGGTGTATTCCCATGCGTTGCTACGGAATCAATATGATAAAATATATTGATATGCAAAAACGTTAACAATTATTCTATATTTTTGTTAGCATCACTAAAGTGGATGTTTACATAACTTCAATAATATATAAGATTGTACTCGTACTTTGTCATTAACATCTCAAATAAAACACGTTGGATTCCATAATAGAATAGTTTATTATATAAGACAGTAAAGTGCATGTGCCTTACTACGGAATTTACAATGATATAAATTATGCATGCAACTAAAAATTGCGTTATGAAATACTATCACTTTACCTTATTCTACAATTTGCATTTACTATTGGTGCATGTCTGTTATTGTATATATCATCATGTCTGATATTTTGTAGTAACAACAGACCAAATAAGCATGAAACCTTTTAGCTCCCAAAGGTAATATTTGGATGCTAGTAAATAGTTGATGACAAATAATAAACATTGCATAGCTTAGAATAAAAATCAATTGCAAGAAAGTCAACATGCAACCTTAATATATCTTTATATAACTGATCTATTGTATGGTGTGCGAGAAAGAGGGTGAGGCAAAGTCATTCTTTTATTAGTTTGGTGTGTGAGATAATTGGGAGAACCTTGAACCGCTGAACCAGGCTAGCTTACAAAAGAATCAATAGTTACTGTTGGGGAAACTTTTGATGTCGAATTGTCTCCATGACTCAAAGCTCTAAATTTCCTCTTTTTGGACTCATGTACAGAAGCTAATAGTAGACGTGGCTCGATCTTCCGTGAGATACGATAACTTGATTGAGTGGAGATCTCGACATTGATGATCCAAGGCTCCGAGCGATCGGTTCCTCACAATCACTACACCACGGCTCCGTTGGTTATCACCCGTGACACACGAATGACCTCGCCATGAAGGCTTATCCCTGCAAGCGCAATCAAGATCACAAGCAAGAAAAGGAAAGAAACGCAACCAAAATTGTATTGATTACGGGATGGGGTCTCACAAGCCGATGACGGCGACACTGTTCGATGACAGAATTGATCTAAGCAAAACCCAAACCTAAATGTGGCGGCGGCTACTGAATAAATAGAGTATTAGGGCATGCGTGACCCCTGGACTCGCCCCCTAATGGGCTCCGACGCGATACACGGCCCAACAGACGGTGTCGCATCACCAAAACAGAATCTGAACGCTGACTTGTTTCGACGATTTCTGTTGACTCCGGATGAATTTTAGGGTGGAACCAGTTGGGTTAGTTAGATAATCTCCTTATCTTTCCAACCATTTCAAGTCCGTCGCAATCGGAGTCCGGATGCATCCTGGGCGTCCATTTTAGTGCAGACTGGTCCTAAAACCTAAGATGGAGTCGCAGCCGAGTCGGACTTGATCTCCTTCCTGTTGTGGCCGCCCTTGCTCCTCCTCCTCAACACCTTGGCCTTTCCCAAGTCCTTGCTGGTCCTCTCCAAGGTACCTAATCATCAAAACATCCATGGCCCCAAGCGTAAGCTCTGAAACACAATTGACTAGGGTAGAACGTACCTGGAGATTTAGCTGTCGTGCACGAGATCGTGTTATCGATCCATCCATTGTATAGAAGTGATGTCCTCATCATCCTCCTCCTCTTGAATTGGAGTCGCCCTCGACTCGATCTCATCTTCGTCACCCATATATGGCTTCAAATCTGAAATGTTAAAGGTGGAACTAACCCGAAAATCTGGAGGCAACTCAAGTGGTAATCCAGGGGTATCTCAGAGGTAAACACATCCATATACTCTTGCAAAAGATTAGCAATAGCCGGTGGCAAAGCAATAGACGTATCATCAATGGAATAGAAAACATTTTTGCACACTAAGGTATAGCAAAGTCCAACAGAGGCATGTAACTCATCAAGATCAGATTTAGTGGCTAGCAAAGTAGGAGTTTTTAACTTAATAGGTTGCTGATTTTCAGAGTTCAAAACACCTTTTTGCTTAGCATTAATCTTTTTCTCATGTTCTAAGTGGACCATTTCAGTGGGAGTCATAGGAAGCAACATAATTTTCTTTCCCTTATGCATGAAAGTATATTTATTAGATCTACCATGGTGAATAGCATCAATATCAAACTCCCAAGGACGTCCCAGTAAAAGAGAGCAAGCATCCATACTCATCACATCGAAATCAGCAAAGTCATGGTAAGAGCCAATAGAAAAATGCACCCTTGCTATTTTTGTTACCTTGAACTTACCGCTGTTGTTAAACCATTGAATGTGATAAGGGTGGTGATGCTCTCGTGTGGTCAAGCCAAGCTTCTTGACCAACTCAACGTTCACCAAGTTGTTGCAGCTACCACTGTCAATGATGGTATGTACACGGCAGTCCTTGACGATGAGGAACATGTTGAAGAGGTTGTGGCGCTGTCTGTTTTCGTTGTCACTAGCCATGGCACTCAAAGCTCGTTGCACAATCAATGCCTTATAGGTCTTGGTCACTGTTGTACCAAGAACCTCTTCATCACCATCATAAGTTTGTAATGTTAGCTCCAACAGTATCTTCATCTTCAACATCAGAAGCACTAACATACCCACCATCACCAGTAGCAATGTATGCCCGTTTGCTAGGGCAATCTCGCTGAATATGGCCAAGTCCCTGGCAGCGGTGGCACTCGATGTCAGAGGAGCGGCCTGTGGAAGAGGTGGTCGTAGCAGGTTTTGCTGCAACACCCGAAGGCACCAAGGACTTGCTGTTGTCGTGTCCCTGTGATGCCAAAGGTGCGGTGCTGCGTGTGTCGCTGGTGGAGGAAGATGTGGACATCTGTACGCCCGAAGAGGATGACGCCTTGGCTGGCACCGGTGGCTG
The DNA here is from genome assembly GCA_029449295.1 of Zea luxurians. Classification (NCBI taxonomy): domain Eukaryota; kingdom Viridiplantae; phylum Streptophyta; class Magnoliopsida; order Poales; family Poaceae; genus Zea; species Zea luxurians. The sequence goes on along the minus strand of JAOPSE010000001.1, from coordinate 102,256,604 downwards.
GTGTGGCGCGAAAGTGCTGCTCCTCCGCTGTTGACGACCCTGCAATTCTTTTTCTACCAACATAGAAAGATGGAACAAGCGTTGTATAGAATGATATTCTTTATAATCAACAATATCTTGAATCTCCCGCCTCAATCCCCCATAAAACCTAACCATTTGATCCTCCGGATCCTCAACTACCCCACATCATAGCATACCTTTCTGAAGCTCTTGGTAGTATTCCTGTACTGACATGTCTCCCTAATCTAAGCGTTGCAATTTTTTTCGAAGATCACATCTATAAGAAGGGGGAACAAAGCAAGCTCGCATCTCCTCTTTTAACGCATTCCATGTTTGTGGTGCAGCACATGTTTTAACAAGTTCATTCCACCAAATGATAGCAAAATCTCTAAATTCACTAGTGGCTTGTCTAACCCTATGCTGCTCAGGAACAAGATGGAAATTAAATTTTTGTTCTACCATCATCTCCCAGTCTAAGTAAGCTTCAGCATCATAAGAACCCATGAACGGTGGAATAAAGAACTTAATCTTAGCAAATGGATCATAGTCTGGTTCAGGATTATGATGATGACGTCTACCATTACCTCCCATACCTTGTCGATTACGTGCGAGGCGTTGTCGCAGCGGTGCATACACATCATCGTCATCATCGTCGTCATCCATAGGAGAGTGAGCTGGGACTGGAGTTGCTGGTGGGGGACGAGCCTCCAGTACGTCCATGCGTGTAACAAGTTCATCAACTCGTCGATCAAGCTGCTCATAGGATGTCGCCGCAGAGTCCTGGTATTTTTTAAAAGCTTCAGTCATCGCGCGCATCATCTCCTTCAATTCCATCTGAGAGACACACTCATCGTCATTAAGCTTAGGCCCCTTGTCCTTGTCTATTTGATTCTTTGGTCCTATCATTGTTAGCACAAAATAGAGACAAAAAGGCAACAAACAATGTGAACCCTACAACTATCTCTCTGGGTGGTGGTGGAGGTGGTGGAATACAAATTATGAAGCGTCTTACCCCGCTCTTACAAGGTTCTTACCAGCACTGCAGGTGGCAAACGGCGACCGGTGTGACGGTCCAACGAGCGTGGGTGTGATTGCAAAGGAGTACCTGTTCTGCTCGAGAGAAAGCTAGAGTTCTGGGAAGGCTGACTAAATATATATATGTGGCACACAAGTCAGTAACAGATAGCAATGCTGAATAAGTGTTCCAAGTACTCGTCCTAGTTGCTGGCCTAGAAAATGTAATAGAATAGTTGGACCAAAGCACAAGAAAGGAGGTACAAGTATCTAGTAGAAATGGCAGTTCGGTAAATAGAGCAGATTTTTTAGCACTAGTAGAAATCAAAGACGCGTTTGCAAAGGAGTGCCAGCAAAAGAGCTCGAAATATTCTAAGTTTTTTTACCACTGATCCAAAAACACAAAGGATGGAAGCACACAAAATTTCACTTGAAACAAAGTTGTATTGTGACCTAAAGAAATTCATGAAGGATCTCAGAAATTCCTGAAAACACTTAAACAATTTTTTAATTATCTTCCCGATTTTTTTTGAATTTTTTGACCGAACCAAACAGGCCGAAGGCACAAATCTGCTGTAAAAAATTGAGTTGTATTTTGAGTTTGGGTCACCCCAGAATGGAGTCAAGAATCTGTTGTAAAAAATTGAGCTCAAACGGAGCACCGAGCGAAAAAGTTATGCCCGTTTTATGGAAGATACCTCAAGTTATGGTTTTCAAAGGCATAAATCGGCAGGAATTGAAGCGACGGCTATGGAGCACAGCGTCGGTTTTAGAGATAGGATTTGTTTTGTGGATAGGGCCGATTGTAGAGATAGGATCTGTTTTGTGGATAGGGTCTGTTTTAGAGATAGGATCTTTTTTGTAGATAGGATCGGTTTTGTAGGATCGAAGCAGATGGACAGAATAAAACTGAACCAAAACAAATCTAATCCAGCAACCAAACTCAACTAGAACACGAACTCAGAACTGCGGACTCTAAAACTGAATTGTGCAAAAGCTAAGGCGATGGTTTTAGGTCAGAATAAACTGATCGTAATTATATATTTTTTGGCTTTTTGTGGACTATGGGACGAAACAAAACTAATCTAAAGGTAGGATTATACCTCATGGGCAACCTGGAAATCTGATACCAATTGATAGTGGACGCGGCCTGATCTTCCGTGAGATACGATAACTTGATTGAGTGGAGATCTCGACGTTGATGATCCAAGGCTCCGAGCGATCGGTTCCTCGCAATCACTACATCGCGGCTCCGTTGGTTATCACTCGTGACACATGAATGGCCTTGCCACGAAGGCTTATCCCTACAAGCGTAATCAAGAACACAAGCAAGAACAGGAAAGAAATGCAACCAAAATTGTATTAATTACGGGATGGGGTCTCACAAGCCGATGACGGCGACACTGTTCGATGACAGAATTGATCTAAGCAAAACCCAAACCTAAATGTGGCAGCGGATGCTGAATAAATAGAGTATTAGGGCATGCGTGACCCCTGGACTCGCCCCTATTGGGCTCCGACGCGATACACGGCCCAACGGCCCAATAGACGGTGTCGCAGCACCAAAACAGAATCTGAATGCTGACTTGTTTCGATGATTCCTGTTGACTCCGGATGAATTTTAGGGTGGAACCAGTTGGATTGGTTAGATAATCTCCTTATCTTTCCAACCATATCAAGTCCATCACAATCGGAGTCCAGATGCATCCTGGGCATCCATTTTAGTGCATACTGGTCCTGAAACTTGAGATGGAGTCACAACCGAGTCAAACTTGATCTCCTTCCTGTTGTGGCTGCCTTTGCTGCTCCTCCTCAACACCTTGGCCTTTCCCAAGTCCTTGGTGGTCCTCTCTAAGGTACCTAATCATCAAAACATCCATGGCCCCAAGCGTAAGCTCTAAAACACAATTGACTAGGGTAGAACATACCTGGAGATTTAGCTGTCGTGCACGAGATCGTGTTATCGGTCCATCCATTGTATGTATAGAAGTGATGTCCTCATCAGAATTTGTGGTCTATGCTTGCATAAAATCTTTGGCAATTTCAATTTGTGAAAAACCAATATCATGCACCCAGAATGCCAGTAAAGCACAAGATAAGAAAAATCAACAAATCAAGCAAAAAAGGAAGGATTATTATTATATTGCTTAAGCACTGAGCATATATAACTCTCCAGTCTCCAGCACAACCTCTGCTACTATGGGAGGGAGGGAGATTAAAATGTTTGAATTGTTTTAACTACAAGCATACTTTAACTTCAAAAGCATATAGGCAGGATTCACATCACATAGAAATATAACAAGCAACAAGATCATCAGGTATCTACCAATATGTTATGTATAGATAAGTAATCATGAGTTGATATTCCACAGTTCAGTCATCCTTAAATTGGATGATGGAACAATATCAGTCCTCCAAGGTGGCCAAGCCTTAATCAGTTTGGCAGGTGTAGAAAATGTGGTTTCAAAACCTTTTGCAGTAGATACAGGAGGTCTCTCGTCTTCAATACTAAAATCAGAAGTCCTTGACCACATGATCTCTATATCATGTATAAAATATAAAAGGTTCACAAGCATTTGAATTTCCAACCCTAAATGCACAATAAACTCAAGAAACACTGGTAAATTGTTGTCCAATGTAGATAGAAACCTTTCTCCACACATTATCAAAGCACAAGCATATGATATGGAGTCGATATGTTAATAAAATATATTGAGATATAGAAACATTAATTGTCGTTATATCTTCATGTAAATAGCAAATGGCCTAACACATTTTTAGTGTTTTTATTTGCCTATGATATTTAGCTAGGTTTTAGGATTGTAATAGATCTTTATATATACTTCCATTTGACTGCAATGACACACAAATACTACAACTTAGAAGAAGGCAAAAACCAATTTCTAGTTTTTATTTTATTTCTAAAAGAAGAGTAATTGGTATTGAGTATCTGAAAGCATGAGTGTTCAATACAAGAGGATTTACTTAAACATACAATGTGATTGCCACTGATGAATGAAAAAAATCAACATCAGTTGGGACTTACTTTCCACCACATGTAATAATAGTCGACTGTCCCAACAGCAACAATAGGTACTATCAAAGTTGATACAACTACAAAGAGGTAAAAATTACTTAAAAAAGGGCTTTAATTATGTCAACACAAAAGCCTAAATAAAAATACATATTTAACCAAGTACATCTCCATTTTCATTACCACGACACACAAAAAAAATTGGTTTAGAGTACTCCAAAAGAAAGAAAAACATGCCTGAAAGTGCCATATAAATTTTAGCATATGGTGGTACACAAAGTAGCGAATTTAAACACTTAGATTTGACAATTACTATTATATTGTCAAAGCAGTAACTGGGAAGAATAAATAAAGATAACAAGGAAAATAACATCTTCATTCACCAACAACTTGAGAATATAACCAACAAGAAATCAGTTTGATGGTATCCTTAGAGTGAAAGAAAAAGGTGATGCCTAAGAGGGAGGTGAATTAGGACTTCTAAAACTTTTTCTAAACTAGGCCACAAATAAATCCCTAGAGCAAAACCTATGCAATTAATCAAACTAGAAATGTGCAAACTAGGTTTTGTCTAAGTGTTGCTATCTCTACCGCAATGGTTAAGTTTCAATCTAAACAATATAAGTGTAAAGACAAGATTGAAACTTAAATGGTTAATATAAATGCGGAAGCTAAAGAGCAAGGTAGAGATGCAAACTCTCATGGATGACGCCGGTATTTTTACCGAGGTATCCGAAACCACGCAAGGTCCCGACTAATCCTCGTTGGTGCCCCAACGAAAAGGGAAGCCTACGCAAGGGCCAAGCACGTCGGTCGAGAAACTCTATAGAGAGCCGCTGTCACACCCGGATTTAAGGGATAAAGCTTGGTGCGTCTCATATGTGCGCTAAGGAAGAACAACACATATAATAACAGAGTGTGTAGAGATAAATGTCACAATATCATGAAAGTAATTATTACATAACGAAAGTCTTACAAAAATAAATGATAAATATAAAACAAACTAAGAGTCCATCCATGGCGCCATAAAGTTGACTAGGAGACGCCACCTAGATCAAATCATACTCCTCGTTGTGCAGCTCCTCCTGGGCCACCTTTTCTTCTCATGTGGGGGCGGTTTATATATCGGAAGGGTGAGCTCACAAAATATCATAGCTCAACAAGTTGTGGGGAATAATGTGCATGAACTCACCAAAGGTGGGAGTTCATGTGAAGTGTAAGGCTGATCAACAATAGGGGTTAAAGCTGAGCATTGCTTTTAATAAGTTGGTCAAATTTTATTAGCAATTACTAGATGTAAGTAAATACCATACCAGAATAGAAATAATAGAACAAAATTAATAATAAATCCCATGCAATGTAAATGACAAATTGAATTTAGTTCCATAGTTTAATCATGCGAGAGTCCTGCTGAGCTGCTCATGACCGCGAGCACAGCTAGTATACCAGTTTTACACTCTGCAGAGGTTGTACCCTGTACCTACAAGTCATGTTACCCATAAGCCAAGGGGTCATGAATCCCATACACCTCTACCAAGGAAGCGAGGCAGGGTAATACTACGAGGCCTTCACAAAGTTCCACTAGCTTTAGAAAACCTACTACAGTTTCTAGGAAGAGCAATATAGGTCGTCTAACCGTCATCGCAGCAAAATCAACCCAGGAACCTCCCTACACGCCTACTCCCCTACTGCTCTTGCCCCAATCGGGTAAGGTAGTCCTCCACTAGCTTTCCTAGTTAGTCAGCCAAGGACGTCCCATTCCACCCTTGTGGTGGCACGTGTTTCTCGAGTTAAGCTCCATGTTCTAATTAAAAATAATAATCTTGACATGAACAATAAATAAAATAGGAGTATAATTTTAACATGAACATAATGTAATATTAAACCGAAATCCATATAGAGCAATAGCAAAACTACCCAAATAATTCAGGGGTGAACAAAGTACAAAGATAATCAGACTAGGGTGATCTATTGGGTCCCATCAAAATTAAGCCTATGCATGAATAAATGCTTATAAAGAATATTATTGGGTAATAAAAGTGGTCAAGGGCATAACATGCCTTCAATGAGCTCCTGCTCAGCAACTTCTACCTGCTGAACACCCGGATCCTCGGCCACTAGCTCTTCTACTTGCCACAATACAAACAAGTATAGTACAAAGGAGAAATTAACATCACACCAAACATGTATGCAAAATACATATCAATAAACTACACATTAAAATGAGATCATACGAAAAAGAATCACTAAATTCGGAGTTATGGATTTTAAGTTATGAATTTCTGAAGGTTTTATGTATTTGATACAAGGTTAATTAAGAGATCAATTTTAATACAGTTTTCATGTCAAAATAGAGAAACTATGTGATGAACAATATTATTACAAAAATATAGTAACTAGAATGGATTAATTTGGACTTCATATGAATTTTCTAGGAAATTATACAAGTTCTAGTGATTATTTTTACATTAAAAATCAATTTCTGTTATTAATTATCAAATTCATCTGGTCTCTGGACTGCACTCCAAAAACTAAGAAGTGCAGGGGCCCAGCGCGATAAATCCTAAGACTCAGATCGCCCAGCGCAGGACTGCGGGTTGATTTTCTAATTTCCAGGGGGTTCTTATGCAAGTTTGTCTGAGTGAAGGGGTATCTTTTGATAATGGCCGATGGATCGAGCACCAACGGTTCAGATTAGATCTAACACGACAGCCGAAGCCATGAGCAGTAGTAGCCACTAGATCAAATATCCATGGCCAGAGATCTGCCACGCCTACATCCACGCGTGGTCATCCGATTCAACCTTGATGGTCGGATCATTGTGCGTCGAAGGGGTACACTAAATTCTAATCCACACCGTTCACTCCAAAATCAACTGCGTAGCACCCTTCTCCTACCCCGATGGCGCGCCAATGAACAGGGGCGATGAGGCGGTGCTCCTCGCCGATGAACAATTACTCCGCTACCGGAGCGCGTAACTACCTAATTGGTAGGCTCTATGCAACTACAGTAGATGCGGATAGATGGGAAGGATCTATACCTGGTTTCGGGTGTGGGCGCGCTGAGGCCACGGAGCGCGAGGTTTGTGACGGAGATGTTACGCCGGCGAGCAATTGCCGGCTCTCCGGTTGATAATCGCGCCCAAGAAGAAATGCTTCGCTATCCACGGGGTTCTGCGCGGCACCCAGGTGAAACACCGATCCACAAGCGGCCGCATGGAAGGATGTCGCCGACGGTGATGCACTCACTCACACGGCACGGTGATCCTGCGTAGCGGGTTAACCTAATGACGGCGTCTGCCTAGGGTTAAGATGCGGGGCGAGGAAACGGTCCTAGGGTCCCTTTTTATCACTCTGCCCCGGCCCAGAGGAGTAACACGACTGTGCCACGTCCTGTGCCGTGCACTGGCTAATTTGCGGGGTTCTATTGCGCCTTAGACGAAGGAGATGACACAGGGGGGTCCACCAGCCAGCGTCCAAAGACATAGTGAGTTTGCGCGAAACCGAGCGGCTGATAAGTTGGCCCCATGTGATAGAGCGTGGGTAGAGTGAGCGGTCGGTTGGTGGGTGCAACATGACAGTCGGCTCCGCGCGCGGTGGACAGGGAACTGGGCCGCCGAAGGAATGTTGTCCTGGCCGAAAGCAAGGTTGTTGGCCCAATAGTATTCTTTTCCCTTTTTCTTTTCTGGTTTATTTCTTTTTTGTTTTTAGAATTCAAATTTGAATTCAATTTTAATTGTGAACTTATACACATTTTAAATGTATAAATTGAGCCCAGTAATATGGAAGGTCTAATTATTTTTATATTTATTTTCTTTATTTTTGTTTAGTATTCTTCCTTCCTTTTCTCCACATTTTAATTTTCCAAATTTAGGTTTAAATGTCTATTTCACTGTTTGTTTATTTCTACTATCATTACCTTTATGGACGAATGCACAAACAAATAAACACCAGCATGATGCATAGGTTATTTAGGTGTCTTTGGCTTTTAATCTTTTTTAAAGGTGTTTATTCACATGTGATATTAGGTAGAGACAAATCATATAAGGGAAAATTTGTCTCCTTTCTTATTCTTTACAACTTGGGTATTACAAATCCTACCCCCTTAACAAGAATCTCGTCCTCGGGATTTAGGAAGGACTAGGGAAAAGATGGGGAAATTCTATTCGAAGCTCTTCTTCTCTCTCCCAAGTAGCTTCATCTTCTCCATGGTGACTCCATTGCACTTTGCACATCTTTATCACTTTATTTCTGGTAACTCGAGTCAAAGTGTCAAGAATCTTGATAGGATATCTGTGTAAGTCAGATCTCCCTGAACACTGAGTTCTTCCATTGGTCACTGTTCCTCAGGGACACAGAGACACTTCTTGAGTTGAGACACGTGGAATACATCATGCACATCAGATAGATGATTAGGTAGCTCGAGTTGAGAGGGTCCAAAGATTCTGAAGGGTCCAATAAAGCGAGGGGATAATTTGCCTTTGACTTTGAATCTTCTCATTCCACGAAGTGGTGACACCTTAAGGTACACATGATCTCCTTCCTCAAGCTCTTTTGTCTGGTCTGTGCTACCCTCAAGTTCTCCTGGATTATACGGGCTTGTTCTTCTGCCTCTTGAATAAGTTCAGGCCCAAAGAACTGTCTTTCTCTAGTATGATGCCTATATAGAGGAGTCCTACACTTCCTGCCATATAAAGCTTCAAATGGTGACTTCTTCAGACTGGCCTGGTAACTATTATTATAAGAGAACTCAGCGTATGGTATACTCTTGTCCCAACTGCCTCCAAGCTGAAGGGCACAAGCTCTCAACATATCTTCTAGTACTTGATTAATCCTTTCAGTCTGGCCATCAGTTTGAGGATGATAGGACGAACTGAAGCTCAACTTTGTATCCATATTCTCATGAAAGCTTTTCCAAAATCTGGAGGTAAACTGTGAGCCTCTATCAGAAACGATCTTCTTTGGTACACCGTGTAAACACACAATCCGAGCCATGTATAACTCTACCAATTGAGAACCTTTATAAGTAGTCTTGACCGGAATGAAGTGAGCCACTTTAGTTAGTCTATCCACAATCACCCATATCGAATCATAACCCTTTGAGGTGCGAGGCAACCCAGTAATGAAATCCATGCCAATTTCTTCCCACTTCCATTCGGATACCTTTAGCGGGTGCAGTAGTCTTGCTGGTCTTTGGTGTTCAACTTTGACCCTTTGACACACATCACACAAATCCACGTGTGTAGCCACATCTCTTTTCATCCCATACCACCAATACTTTTGCTTTAGATCTTGGTACATCTTAGTGCTCCTAGGATGAATAGAGTAATCAGAGTCATGGGCTTCCTTCAATATAGTCTCACGGAGGCTGTCAATCTCAGGAACACATATTCGGTTCTTGAACCATACCTTGCTCATCCTCCATGAATTCTGGACCCCTACCTTTAGTAATCAGATCTTTGATTTCTTGGATTTTAGCATCACCAATCTGACCCTTGCGGATTTCTTGCTCTAAGGTAGGTTCCACTTCAATAGTGACTCCTTCCATGTGAGCAACTATTCCCAGGTTGAGTCTTCGAAAGTCTTCTACTAACTCATCGGGTAGCTGAGCGACATTAGCTGCGTGGACGAGCTCCTTTCGACTCAAAGCATCAGCAACCAGATTCTCCTTGCCTGGATGATAATGAATCTCTAAATCATAATCCTTAATGAGCTCCAACCAACGGTGTTGCCTAAGGTTGAGATCCTACTGAGTGAATATGTATTTCAAACTCTTGTGATCGGTGTACACTTGGCACTTGGTTCCCATAATATAATGTCTCCATATCTTGAGCGCATGCACTACGACTGCCAGTTCTAAGTCATGAGTGAGATAGTTCAACTCATGTTTTCGCAACTGACGAGACATGTAGGCAATCACGTGTCCTTCTTGCATAAGAACACATCCCAAGCCTTGGCCGCACGCATCACAATAGATATCAAATCCCTTTTGCAGATCTGACATAATCAACACTGGGGGTGACATCAATCTTAACTTCAGTTGATTAAAACCATCTTGGCACTTCCAGGTCCATTCAAACTCTTTCCCTTCTCTAGCAATGAGGTCATAGGCTTAGTAATTTTAGAGAACCCTTCAATAAATCGCCAATAATAGCCCGCAAGTCCCAAGAAACTCCGGACCTCAGTAACTGTGCTAGGTATGCTCCACGCCACCATCTCCTAGACTTTAGCAGGATCCACTGATATTCCACCATTAGAGATGATGTGCCCAAGTAATGGCACTTCGTTAGTCCAGAACTCACATTTGCTGAACTTGGCGTAGAGTCGATTATCCTATAGCTTTTGTAGCACCAACCACAGATGTTCCTCATGATCACTATCACTCTTGGAATAAATAAGTATATCATCGATGAATACCATGACAAATCTGTCAAGATACTCAATGAACACCTTATTCATTAGATTCATAAAATAGGCTGGTGCATTAGTTAGTCCAAATGACATAACTGTGAATCATATAAACCATATCGGGTTGAGAAAACCGTCTTGGGAATATCTGATGGCCTAATCTTCATTTGTTGATACCCTGATCTGAGAACAATCTTCGAGAATACCCTAGCACCTCTCATTTGATCAAATAAATCTTCAATGCAGGGTAACATATACTTGTTCTTCATAGTAACATCATTAAGGGATCTATAATCCACACACATCCTCTATGATCCATCCTTCTTCTGTATAAACAGAACCAGTGCTCCCCAAGGTGCGGAACTTGGACGAATGTATCAAGCCACCTGTAACTCTGTTAACTATTTCTTAAGTTCTTTTAGTTCTTCTACAGACATCATGTATGGTCTTTTCAAAATAGGAGCAGTCCTAGGTAAGAGATCAATGACAAACTCAACTTCCCTATCTGGCGGCATCTCGGGTAACTCCTCTGGAAAGACATCAGGGAAATCTCTAACCACACGGATGTTGTTGCCTACAAACTTCCCATATACTAGAAACACGACGGGTCTGGTAGAGGAAGTTATGGTAATTTCGACTTTAAATCTTTCACCTTTAGAGCTAGTGAGTTCTACAGTTCCCCTAGCACATTGTATAACTACCTTTGCCTTTCTTAACCATGATATACCAAGAATTAGGTCTATACTGCTTTCTTCTAATACTATAGGGGTAGGCCAGAATTCTCTTCCCATAATTGTCAATGTTAATCTATGTGTCATATAGTTTGCTTCAACAGGCCCTTTAAGTGTAGTTACTACCATTGGTGTTTTCATAGCTTGAAGTGGTAATTCATTTGTGTTGGTATATCGAGCAGAAATAAATGAAGGTGTAGCACCAGAATCAAATAATATTGCTGCAAATTGCATTAATATAAAACATACCTGTTGGGGTCGTGCTTCGGTGCGCCGAAGGTCTCACACGAAGAAGCAGCTTCGGCTGAAGTCGTCTCCAAGAGATGGCCGAAGGTTCCTTTTCATGGAGCTTCGGCGTTTCAAACCGACATAGAGATAGAATGACCTTTTTATACATATAGGTCTGAGTCAATGTTGTAAACTTTTGTAAGGGGCATAATTGTAATTTGTCACAGGCTGCGACCTGTGCCTATAAATAGATGAACAGTACCTCTGTACTGTTCACGCGAACCTGTTATTTGCCTTCGCATCACACCTGTACTCTCGCCTTCCTCAGGACCGAAGGTACATTTGTAATTTGAAATCATTTATATTCGTTCATGTTAGTAAAAATGGAAATGATTCTATGTTAACATTTAAATGTCTATTTTATACATCATGATTTATACGAATACTTCATCCTTCATTATTATGTCTACGAAGGTACGTCCTTCGTAACCTTCGTCCGAAGTCCCTTATATTCCGAAAGGATATAATGTGATGAAGGACGAAGGACCTTAATATTTAACATTTTCTGTGTTGCCTTGTTCTTAACTCTTAGCACTTGAGAACAAGCCCCCAACATTGGCGCCCACCTCCGGTGAACTCACTTCCACTTTTCTGAGCTGATGGCTTCGTTCAACAATCAAGCTAGAGCTGCTTCGGCTTCAAAGCTGGTGCTCCCGATAACAGGCGGTTCTTGCTCAGAGCCGGCTAACAAGAAGCAGAAGAAGGAGGCTCAGAGAAGGGTGCAGCATGTTGGAGTGCAGGGACCCTTCATCAAGTCAAAATGGTCCCACATTCCAATTACTTTCTCTCAGGAAGACCTTCAGCTTAAGGATTATCCTCACAATGATGCCATGGTTATTTCTTGCGTGATCAAAGGATTTCTGGTCCACAATGTCCTAGTTGATACAGGCAGTGCAACTTACATTATATTTGCTAAAGCCTTCAGACAAATGCAAGAGCCTGAAGACAAGATTCATGATGCTACGCACCCCCTTTGTGGCTTCGGAGGGCGGCAGATTGTAGCACTTGGGAAGATTACCATGCCGGTAACCTTCGGATTTGTTAACAACACAAGCACTGAGCAAATTGTGTTTGATATTGTTGATATGGAGTATCCTTACAATGCTATCATCGGCCGTGGTACTCTTAATGCCTTCGAAGCAATTCTTCACCCAGCTTATCTCTGCATGAAGATACCTTCGGACCAAGGGCCTATTGCTATTCATGGAAGCCAGGAAGCTGCTAGAAGGGCCGAAGGAAGCTGGACTGACTCCAAGGCAATCCATAACATAGATGGAGCTGAAGCTTGTGAACAGTACAAATTCAGGAGGGAGAAGGCAGCTTCAGCAGATCAACCGAAGCCCATGTTATTGTGTGAAGACATAGCAGAGCAAAAGGTGTTGTTGGGCTCGCAATTATCTGAAGACCAGGAGAAAACCTTGATAAGGTTTTTATTCAACAACAAAGATGTTTTTGCATGGTCAGCCAATGATCTCTGTGGAGTGAATCGGGATGTTATTGAACATTCGCTCAATGTTGACCCATCCTTCAGACCCCGAAAGCAGAGGCTTCGGAAAATGTCTGATGACAAGGCCGAAGGGGCTCGCAATGAAGTAAAAAGACTCCTCAGTGCAGGAGTTATCAGAGAAGTGAAGTATCCAGAGTGGCTAGCTAACACTGTTATGGTGAAGAAGGCCAATGGCAAGTGGAGAATGTGTATTGATTTCACAGATCTCAACAAGGCTTGTCCGAAGGATGAATTCCCGCTGCCAAGGATAGACTCTTTAGTTGATGCGGCAGCTTCTTCGGAGCTCATGAGTCTCCTGGACTGCTACTCAGGCTATCATCAAATCTGGATGAAGAAGGAAGATGAGCCGAAGACTAGTTTCATCACCCCAAGTGGTACATATTGCTATCTTCGGATGCCCGAGGGGCTCAAGAATGCTGGAGGGAGTTTCAGCAGAATGACTGCGAAGGTTCTCCAATCTCAGATAGGCAGAAATGTGTTGACTTATGTCGATGACATCATTGTAAAAAGCACGAAGCAAGAAAATCATATTGCTAATCTGCAGGAGACCTTCGCCAGCTTCAGACAAGCTGGTCTGAAGCTGAATCCAGAAAAATGTGTCTTCGGAGTGAAGAAGGGCAAATTTCTTGGATGCTTGGTTTCAACAAAGGGGATCGAAGCTAATCCAAATAAAATCGAAGCTATACTTCGAATGGAGCCACCAACCACAAGAAAAGGGGCCCAAAGATTGACAGGAAGGCTGGCATCTCTTAACAGATTTATATCCAGATCAGCAGAAAGAAACTTACCATTCTTCGAGGTGCTGAAGTCAGCTGAAGTCTTTCAATGGGGCCCAAGTCAACAAAAAGCCTTCGAAGAGCTGAAGCAATACTTAATAGATCTCACAACATTAACTCCACCAACGCCAAGGGCTCCTCTGTTGTTATATGTGGCAGCTTCGCACTCAGCAGTAAGTGCGGCACTTGTTCAGGAGAAGTTTGATGGACAAGTCAAGAAGCAGGTCCCAGTATATTTTGTGTCTGAGGTCCTTAGTGTCTCAAAGAAAAATTATACAGAGCTGGAGAAGGTATTGTATGCCGTTTTAATGGCATCCAGGAAGCTTCGGCACTATTTTCAGGCATTCAACATTATTGTTCCTTCTTCGCAGCCGTTGAAGGACATCATGAGAAATAGAGAAGCTACTGGGCGTATTGGAAAATGGGCTGCGGAGCTCAATGAATTTTATATTGATTATGTGCATAGATCCTCAATTCAGTCTCAAGCATTGGCAGATTTGATTGCCGACTGGACGCCAGGGGCTCAGGACGAAGAAGCGAATAAAGACGCCGAAGTATGGACGGTGTTTTGTGATGGCTCTTGGGGAACCTTCGGAGCAGGTGCAGCTGCTGTGTTGGTCTCACCGTCCAAGGTTAAAACTTGCTATGCAGCAAGACTTGACTTCAGCTGCACAAATAATATAACTGAGTACGAAGCCCTGCTCCTGGGTCTTCGGAAACTAAAGGCAATGGGGATCAGAAGGGCGATTCTTAAAACTGATTCCCAGGTTGTTTCGGGTCATATTGACAAAAGTTGCAAGGCTAAAGACCCGAAGCTTGAAAAATACCTAGACACGGTCCGAAGGATCGAAGCTTCCTTCGAAGGATTTTCTGTTAAGAATATCCCTCGAGGACAAAATGAGCATGCTGATTTGTTGGCCAAGTCTGCAGCACAGGGGCTGCCGCTACCTTCGGATGTGTTCTTCGAAACAATAAAGGCACCTTCAGTGGAGCTACTTGAAAGAGCAGTCCTTAACATTTCTCCTGTGTACAGTGAAGATTGGAGAACTGAAATAATCTCTTACCTTCAGGGTAACTTCCTATCAGATGACGAAGCTTATAATAAAAGAATAGAGGCAAGAGCTCGTCCGTATATCATGATAGAAGGGGAGCTATACAAGCATGGAGTTTGTGCCCCGCTGCTCAAGTGCTTATCTAGAGCCGAAGGTATAGAATTGATGAAAGAGATACATGCAGGCCTGTGTGGATCCCACATCGGATCCAGGCCCTTGCTTGGAAAAGTTTTTCGCCAAGGGTTTTATTGGCCGAAGGCAGCTTCGGATGCAGCGGAGTTGGTTCAAAAGTGCGAAGGTTGTCAGAAATGTGCAAGAGATCAAAAGCAACCTTCGTCTTTGACACAGCTGATACAGCCCATCTGGCCATTGCAAAGGTGGGGCCTCGACTTGCTGGGTCCATTACCACCGGCTCAAGGCAATCTGAAATATGTTATAGTAGCTGTGGAATATTTTTCCAAGTGGATTGAGGCGAAGCCATTAGCCACAATAACTTCAGCCACTGTCCAAAAATTTTTCTGGCAGAACATTGTCTGTCGCTTCGGAGTACCGAAGGCCATCACTGTAGATAATGGAACACAGTTCGACTCCGAAGATTTCAGAAATTTCTGTGATCAAATTGGAACGAAGATCCATTTTGCATCAGTCAGGCATCCGGAGTCGAATGAGCTTGTTGAAAGGGCCAACGGCACCATAATGACAGGAATAATGAAGCTAATCTTTAACCAACCAAGGGGAAAGTGGCCAGATCAGTTGACCAAAGTGGTGTGGAGCCACAATACAACAACATCAAGGTCTACAGGCTTTACCCCATTCAAGTTATTATTCGGTGACGAAGCAATAACTCCAGAAGAAGCTAAAGCTGGATCAATAAGAGTGGTAGCTTCGGCAGAACCAGGTGCCGAAGATACTTGTCTTGTGGAAAAAGATGCCCTAGAAGGGATCAGGCTTCAGGCCGTGGAGAATATCAATAAATATCAAGCTGAAACAATCAAATGGCGAGATAGAAAGGTCCGGCTAAAAAATATTGAGCCAGGGCATTTGGTGCTTCGGAGAGTGGCCAACCCAGATACAGTGGGCAAGTTACAATTGAAATGGGAAGGGCCTTTCTTAGTAGCATCTTCGTCAAGGCCTGGTTCGTACAGACTGAAGGACATGGATGGCAATGAAATTCCAAGATCTTGGAATGCGGATGAGCTTCGACGATTTTATGTATAACTCGATGTAATTTTGTATGTTTTTTCTTTTCTTTTTCATGGCACCCTTTTCCTTTCTAAAGGGGGAGAAAGGTTTTTAATGGGGCCATCATATGTAATTTTCCTTTTTAGTTTTATAAGAGCAAAATCCCCCAAAGAATGTAAATGTAAAAGCTGAGAGCGCACCATCGAGTGCCGAAACTGAAAAAGAGAAAAAGCTCCGAAGACGTCCCTAAGGGGATGCAGAGCTCACAGCGAAAAGTCAACGCTGATTCCGCCGAAAGTAAAAGGCGAAGAAGCTCAAAAGACGTTCCTAAGGGAATGCAGAGCTTATACCGCCTAAGTAAAAGGCGAAGAAGCTCCAAAGACGTCCCTAAGGGGATGCAGAGCTTACAGCGAAAAGTCAACGCTGATACTGCCTAAGTAAAAGGCAAAGATGCTCCAAAGTCGTTCCTAAGGGAATGCAGAGCTGATGTGTGGTTGGTTCTAAAGAAGTAATGGTTGAGAATGAGGCTTCGGACATACGCTTCGGACATTCATTCGCACATTACATTACATCATGGCATTTGCATGCATAAGCATTCATTCATAGCATTTGTGTTCCTAAGTGGTTGCTTCGGCAAAAAGAAAAGCTTCGGAGAAGTGGTTTTTTATGATTCGTTATGTAAAAGAAAAGCTTCGGAGAAGTGGTTTTTTATGATTCGTTATGCTATGTTGTGTACAAAAAAGAGAAGCTTCGGTAAAAAGAAGAATTGCTTTTATGCTTTGTTGTATACAAAAGAGAAAAGCTTCGTTGCTCGGCAAAAAGAAGAATTGCTTTTATGCTTCGTTGTGTACGAAAAGAAGGGAAGGTGTTTTTTCGCCTTCGGCTCAAAATACTGATTTCGTCCACATCAAAGCGCCTCAATCGAAGGGTAAGAATATATTACAAGGTATGTACAAAGTTCCTTGAGAATAGTTTAAATGTATTTACAAAAGTTGTTACAAAAGTATCCTAAGTTTTTATCCTATAGTACATTTCTACTGATCTTCATTAAGCTTCAGCTTCGGCGACAGCTTCGGCGATATAACTTAAGCATCATCTTCACCTTCGTCAACCTACATAAATCAAGGAATCGTAAGTAAAAATCAAGTGCAAAGGAAAAGGTAAGTACGAAGTATCATTTCTTACTGGTTCAAGATGACTTCGTGCTTCGTCTCCAGCCTTCTCCCGCCCGCCTTTTGTCCATATCATTTTTATAAATCTATTTGAGATGCTTCGGGCGAGGTCAGGTATATCATCCAGGATTGATGGAGATAGGGTGAAGTTGGGCCTGTTGACAATCTTTCCATGATCGCAACCGGCCCTCAGGAATGCAGCAGCGGTACCCCGAGAAGCTACCCAGGCACAGAAGTCGCCGTGCCCGGCTATAACTTCGTCAAGTTCTTCGATTTCGGCTTCGATATGATCGAAGGCCTGTGGTAAATTTTCCGCTGAAGGGTTAAATTTCCCGCTGCTGGCTCCAACAGAGTAAAATATCTTTTTTAATCGTCCAATACAATTGTTGCTAAATTTTAAGCATTTGTCTTGAAGGCTTGCTAACGATTTCTTCAACTCTGAACTGGTCTGGACTTCGGCTTTAAGTTTCGAATTAAGCTCCAGCTTCTCCTGATTGAATTGTTCTGATTGACTGATAAGCTTCGAATTCAATTCTGATACCTTAGCCTCAGTCTCTGCCAGCAGGCCTTCGGCGGATTGGAGCTCGAAGTCTTTCTTTTCAATGATAGTTGATTGTTCTTTTATCTTGCTCTCTAAATTTTCGATTATAGCTTCGTGTTTTTTGTCCTCCAAGTCTTGTTGCATCTTCAGAGCTTTGCTCAGTAGCATGCTCTGTACAGAAACAACTTACGTTAGTAGTATTTTCATTATTAACAGCAATAAAAACCAGAGAAAAGGTTGTTTACCTTGAAGTTGGAGTAAAATAAGCTGCCGACGATATGTTGTCGTCGGTAGCGGCTGATGTCTGTCTCTAGCTTCGGAAAACCGATACTCTTTGATAGAGTACCGATTACCTTAGCTCCAGTTTGGTCTCGAATGCAGCCCAATTTTTCGTCATCAATGCCTCCAAATAGAAGGGCTCCTGGCTTGTAGCCGCAAGATTTGGCATAGTCCTTGAGTTCTTCTATTTCGTCCTTCGTCAGTTTCTGCCCAACTAAATTCTGGAAAGAGTAGGCTTCGTCGTCCGAAGTGTCTTCGGCTATTTCTTTTCCTTTCTCAGGCACTGTGGCCATGGTTTTTTCAGTAGTAGCACCAGCTTCTTCTGCAGCTATGTCTTCCAAAATCTTGTTAATGTCTTCAATGGTAGTTTCTAAGTTTGTATCTTCGGCTGTAGCGGCTTCGGTAGCCGCGACCTCCGAAGCTGCGCCTTCGACGATTGCTGTACCTTCAGCAGCTGCCGTTTTCTGAATTGACGCCCTAGGCGGCGTCTTGTCGATAACTTCAGTTACCGCAATAATTCTTTGCCGCTTGGGTTTGTTTATCTTCGTTTGATCCGGCTCGTCCACCTTTTGAAAAAGCTTCGTCAGTTGGAGCCCTAATGGACTTAGCTTCGTGGGCATGGGTTCAGTCATTACCTTTAAAATTTCCTCCACGTCGCTGGTAGAAGGCGGTGTGGGGGACCCCTCTTCTTCGGGTGATTTGCGCTTCGGAGTAGATATTTTTCTTTTCTTGGGAATTTTCTTCTCCTTTGCTGGTCTTTCTTCATCCCTGATCAGAGTTTCGGCTACTCTTTTTCTTTTGTGGCCCTCGGCACCCTTGTTCAACTGCTCATAGTCTGGGTACTCGAAGCCCAGGGCATCAAGCACTCGGTTCAGCCTTCGCTTCGGTCGGGCACCGAAGGCCGCTGTCATTAGTTGATCCTCTTTTTTGGAGTAATTCCCCAGGATTTCATTGCACATCACCTCAACTGTGTCTAACCACTCTTTGCAGGGTTTTTTGAAGTACTTCTTAAACTTGAAGTGATAGGGAAGCCGGACAAGCTCCCCCTTCTTCTTCTCTCCCTCCAGCTTCGGCATTTCCCACTCTTTTAGAGTAGGGAAAACTCTGAATGCCAAGAACTCCTGAACTAGATCCCTGGTGCCAATATGTTCTGAAATAATTTCAAATTCACCCAGAGCAGCCCAGGTGGGACCTTCTAGATCGCCGATGCGGCATCGTGGCCTTGTCTCTCCGAAGATTAAATCCAGAGGGCTTTGTACCAATTTTTCTTTGTCTTCGTCAACTTTTACATAAAACCACTCAGATTTCCAGCCTGCTGGCCATTTGCTTCGGTAGCTGATGACAGGACACTTTGTTGTCTTCCGGTAGGCAAAATTATAGCAACCGAAATTATCATGTAGCCCATCTTTTCTGGCCTTTGTTTGGTAATGTAATTCGTGAACTCGGCAGAAGCTGTCGGCAAACGGTTCCACAGCTTGGCTTCGGAGGGCCCAGATATAAACATTGAGCCTAACGATGGCGTTAGGAGTCAATTGATGAAAGTAGATACCAAACCTCTTCAGTATCTCCGCAATAATATTGTGAAGAGGGAATCTAAGCCCAGCCTTTAAAAAGCTCTTGAAGATAACAATCTCATCCTTCCCTGGCTTCGGGGTGGTTTCTTCTCCCCCGAAGCGGAGTAGCTTCTTCTGATCTTCATTGAAATAACCTGCTTTCACCATCTTCGAAAGATCAGCTTTTGAAACAGTTGATTTCCCAAAATCCAGGTGACTGGGCTTGCTGGGCATAGCAATGCGGTAGTCATCTTCGGGGTCAGTCCCTTCAATGTTTTCTTCTTCTCCTTCGGCAGTTGTTGGGTTTGCTTCAGCAGCAGGCATTTCTTCCGCAGTCAGTAGACCGGAACGCTGCATCGCTTCGGAGATGGGCACAGTGTCCGAACCTTCGGCTTCGTCTCCCTCACGTACAACTTTGGCAGTAGATCGCACTCTCGCCATTTGATTCTGAGTTTGGGGAAGTCAGAAACTTTTTTCCTTTTTCTTTTCTCCGAAGCTCTTCTTTCTGACGAAGCAGACGTCGAGATGGACCTTCGTTCGATTCTGAGACTCAAGCTTCGGCTATGGTGGAAAATTTTGGCAGCAAAACAGTGCAAATAGTAGTGAATGCTGTGGTAACTTCACACCTACCCGTTTGTTTATATAGTGCTGCAGGTAAGAAGGCGAAGCGGCAGGATTTTTGCACCACGCGGGCAGTCACTTGTACTCGCTGTGCAGTGGACCGCAAAGGTCAAACAGTAACTCTGCAAGGTGGGCCTGGCACGCGCTCGGAAGCCGGATCGTTTCTCCGCAACGAGCTCAGGGAAGGTGTTTTTTGGACCTTCGGCTTCCCGAAGCTGAAGAGGCTTTTTTCACGGGTCAAGCTCGTTACGAAAAACGATCTAGCACCGCGAAAGGGGCTACTGTTGGGGTCGTGCTTCGGTGCGCCGAAGGTCTCACACGAAGAAGCAGCTTCGGCTGAAGTCGTCTCCAAGAGATGGCCGAAGGTTCCTTTTCATGGAGCTTCGGCGTTTCAAACCGACATAGAGATAGAATGACCTTTTTATACATATAGGTCTGAGTCAATGTTGTAAACTTTTGTAAGGGGCATAATTGTAATTTGTCACAGGCTGCGACCTGTGCCTATAAATAGATGAACAGTACCTCTGTACTGTTCACGCGAACCTGTTACTTGCCTTCGCATCACACCTGTACTCTCGCCTTCCTCAGGACCGAAGGTACATTTGTAATTTGAAATCATTTATATTCGTTCATGTTAGTAAAAATGGAAATGATTCTATGTTAACATTTAAATGTCTATTTTATACATCATGATTTATACGAATACTTCATCCTTCATTATTATGTCTACGAAGGTACGTCCTTCGTAACCTTCGTCCGAAGTCCCTTATATTCCGAAAGGATATAATGTGATGAAGGACGAAGGACCTTAATATTTAACATTTTCTGTGTTGCCTTGTTCTTAACTCTTAGCACTTGAGAACAAGCCCCCAACAATACCAATTGACATGTCAGCTCCATCAGCAGTAGCATCAGCAATGACTTGATAGACCCTAGCAATACTGAATCCCTTGCCAGATCCTGGAGTCTGCTGCTTGTTCTGAACGGGGGTACTAGCAATCCTCTGCGGACAAACATTAGCATAATGCCCATTCTTACCACACTTATAGCATGTGGTGCTAGCACTCTGTCCTAAGAATTTCGCCGGGGTGCCAGTGGGGCAGCCCGATGTGTCGGTGGAGTCCCCTATGGTGTGAACTGTGCTGGGCGCTGGCCTCCTCCAGTGCTAACCAGTGTACCCTAGGGTGGAACATAGTAAGGACGAACGCTACTGCTCCCCTAACCCTGGGTGATCGCTTCCTCTTCATGGCCCGCAGCTGAACACGCTTGTGTTCAATGGCTAGGGCCTTGTCAAGCAGCCTATAGAATGACGGAAAGGAGTGAGCCACTAGTGCATACTGTAGAGGTCCATTAAGTCCTTCAATGAAGTGTTCCTGCTTCCTCTCATCCTCAGCCACTTCAACTGGTGCATATCTTGAGAGCTGAATGAATCTGTCGCGGTACTTGCTGACTGACATGCTGCCCTGCTTCAGCGATAGAAATTCCTTCTTCTTGATCTTCATCAGTCCAGCAGGAATGTGATAGTTTCTGAACTGAGTAGCAAATTTTTCCCAGGTGATAGTATCAGCAGCATCGTGGGCAGCAATGTAAGAATCCTACCAATCAGCAGCAGGACCAGTAAGTCGACTAGAAGCATAGAGCACTTTGCAATAATCAACATCTTCACCACTGACTTCAGCCAATCATCAGCGTGTAGAGGATCTAGAGAGCTGGTGAACGTCGGTGGCTTGTGACTCATGAACTCTTGGTGCTTGTCCCAGGGTGGAACTAGTGGTGGTGGTGGTGGAGGCAATGATGCTTACTGCTGTCACACCATTCGCTCTTGGCGCATCTCCTCCCTCATCTCCTGCCTCTCTTGGCGCATCTCCTGACGCTCCTGTCGCATCTGCGCCTACATATCCTACATCGTGTTCGCCATTTGTTGCAACATCTGCATTTGAGCTGCAACCACTGGATCAGTCCCAGCCGGTGGAGGATTCGGAGGATTCATCTCAGCTTGCTGTTGTCTAAGCACCCTCCGATTAAATGGGTTGGCAGGTAGATCAATTCCGCCTCCCTTCCAGGTATTGACTACCTGAGTTAGAAACACATGGTAAGAAAGAATTGTAGACAAGACAAGTAGTTATGAGACATGTTACTTTGGGGGTATTATTAGCTAAGTAGATTAGTGTGTCACCTACTAAAGCTAATATATTACCTTATGTAGTACATGCTAAGATGTATGACTATACTATTTCAATCAATCAAAGAAGCAAATCAGGCATTTATCATTAGAACAATCAACCAATCATTTTAAATAGAGAAAATAATTTTAATTTTTTTCTTAGGTTTCCTATCTCTTTAAAAGGGATCATAAATGTAGGACTCCAAGGTGTGAAATCCATCTTGTCTTAGAGTAGAAAAGATAAGAGTAATCAGAGTAGTAATAGCAAAAGGTGAGACAGGATCAAGATAATTATAGAAAAATCAATGTAAGGTAAGTAGGTAAGGGTTTTGTCCATTTCTATCTAGGTTTTGTCCTACAGTCAACATTTCCTCAGATACCACTTCTGTCACACCTGGATTTAAGGGATAAAGCCGGGTGCGTCTCATATGTGCGCCAAAGAAGAACAACACATATAATAATAGAGTGTATATAGATAAATGTCACAATAATGAAAGTAATTATTACATAGCGGAAGTCTTACAAAAATAAATGATAAATATAAAATGAACTAAGAGTCCATCCATGGCGCCATGAAGTTGACTGGAGACGCCACCTAGATCAAATTGTACTCCTCGTTGTGCGGCTCCTCCTGGGCCACCTGTTGTTCTCCTATGGGGGTTTATATATTGCAAGGGTGAGCTCACAGAAGATCATAACTCAACAAGTTGTGGGGAATAATGTGCATGAATTCACCAAAGGTGGGAGTTCATGTGAAGTGTAAGGCTGATCAACAATAGGGGTTAAAGCTGAGCATTGCTTTTGATAAGTTGGTCAAATTTTATTAGCAATTACTAGATGTAAGTAAATACCATACCAGAATAGAAATAATAGAACAAAATTAATAGTAAATCCCATGCAATGCAAATGACAAATTGAATTTAGTTCCATAATTTAATCATGCGAGAGTCTTGAGCTGCTCATGACCGCGAGCACGGCTAGTATACCAGTTTTACACTCTGCAGAGGTTGTACCCTCTACCCACAAGTCATGTTACCCATCTGCCAAGGGGTCATGAATCATATACACCTCTACCAAGGAAGCGAGGCAGGGTAACACTACGAGACCTTTACAAAGTTCCACTAGCTTCAGAAAACCCACTACAGTTTCTAGGAAGAGCAATGCAGGAATCCCCTGTCTGACCGCCATCGCAGCAAAATCAACCAGGGGACCTCCCTACACGCCTACTCCCCTACTGCCCTTGCCCCTATCTGGTAAGGTAGTCCTCCACTAGCTTTCCTAGTTAGTCAGCCAAGGGCATCCAATTCCAGCCTTGTGGTGGCACGTGTTTCTCAAGTTAAGCTCCATGTTCCAATTAAAAATAATAACCTTGACATGGACAATAAATAAATAACAGAATAATTGGAACATAAACATAATGTAATATTAAACCTAAAACCATATAGAGCAATAGCAAAACTACCCAAATAATTCAGGGGTGAACAAGGTAAAAAGATAATCAGACTAGAGTGACCTATTGGGTCCCATCAAAATTAAGCCTATGCATGAATAAATGATTATAAACAACATTATTGGGTAATAAAAGTTGTCAAGGGCACAAATTGCCTTCAATGAGCTCCTGCTCAGCAACTTCTACCTACTGAACACCCGGATCCTCGGCCACTGGTTCTTCTACTCACCACAATACAAACAAGCATAGTACAAAGGAGAAATTAACATCACACCAAACATGTATGCAAAATACATATTAATAAACTACACATTAAAATGAGATCATAGGAAAAAGAATCACTAAATTCGGAGTTATGGATTTTAAGTTATGAATTTCCGAAGGTTTTAGGTATTTGATACAAGGTTAATTAAGAGATCAATTTTAATACAGTTTTCATGTCAAAATAGAGACACTATGTGATGAACAATATTATTACAAAATTATAGGAAATTGAATGGATCAATTTGGACTTCATATGAATTTTCTAGGAATTATACAAGTTCTAGTGATTATTTTTACATTAAAAATCAATTTTTGTTATTAATTATCAAATTCCTCTAGTCTCTGGACTGCGCCCCAAAAACTGAGAAGTGCAGGGGCCCCAGCGCGATAAATCCCAAGACTCAGATCACCCTGCGTAGGACTGTGGGTTGATTTTCTAATTTCCAGGGGGTTCTTATGCAAGTTTGTCTGGGTGAAGGGTTATCTTTCGCTAACGGCTGATGGATCGAGCACCAGCGGTTCAGATTAGATCTAACGCGACATAAGAAGCCGTGAGCATTAGCAGCAACTGGATCAAAGATCCATGGCTAGAGTTCGGCCACGCCTACATCCACGCGCGGTCATCCGATTCAACCTTGACGGTCGGATGATTGTGCGCCGAAGGGGTACGCTAAATTCTAATCTGCACCGTTCACTCCAAAATCAACGGCGCAGCACCCTTCTGCTACCCCGACGGTGCGTCGATGAATAGGGGCGACACAGTGGCGCTCCGCGTCGATGAACAATTACTCCACTACCGCAGCGCGTAACTACCTAATCGGTAGGCTCTATGCAACTACAGTAGATGCGGATGGATGGGAAGGGTCCATACCTGGTTTCGGGTGTGGGCGCGTCGAGGCCACAAAGCGCGAGGTCTGGCGATGGAGATGTTACGCTGGCGAGCAATTGCCAGATCTCTGGTTGATAATCGCGCCCGGGAAGAAATGGTTCGCTATCCACGGGGTTCTGCGCGGCACCCAGGTGAAACTTAGATCCACAAGCGGCCGCACGGAAGGATGTCGCCGACGGCGATGCACTCACTCACACGACACGGTGATCCTGCATAGCGGGTTAATCAAATGACGACGTCTGCCCAGGGTTAAGATGCGGGGCGTGGAAACGGTCCTAGGGTCCCTTTTTATCACTCCGCGCTAGCCTAGAGGAGTAACACGACCATGCCACGTCCTGCGCTGTGCGCCATCTAATTTGTGAGGCTCTGTTGCGCCTTGGACGAAGGAGCTGACACGGGGGGTCCACTAGCCAGCGTCCAAAGACGAAGTGAGTTTACGTGAAACCGAGCGGCTGATAAGTGGGCCCCATGTGACAGAGTGCGGTTAGAGTGAGTGGCCTCTCGGTGGGTCCCACATGACTGTCGGATGCGCGGGCGATGGACAGGGAATTGGGCCGCGCGAAGGAATGTCGTCCTGGGCCGAAAGCAAGGTTGCTGGCCCAATAGTATTCTTTTCCCTTTTTTCTTTTCTGGTTTATTTTTTTTGTGTTTTTAGAATTCAAATTAGAATTCAATTTTAATTGTGAACTTATACTCATTTTAAATGTACAAATTAAGCCCAGGAATATGGAAGGTCTAATTATTTTTATATTGATTTTCTTTATTTTTGTTTAGTATTCTTCCTTCCATTTCTCCACATTTTAATTTTCCAAATTTAGGTTTAAATGTCTATTTCACCATTTGTTTATTTCTACTATCATTACCTTTATGGACGAATGCACAAACAAATAAACACCAGCATGATGCATAGGTTATTTAGGTGTCTTTGGCTTTTAATATGTTTTAAAGGTGTTTATTCACATGTGATAGTAGGTAGAGACAAATCATATAAGGGAAAAATTATCTCCTTTCGTATTCTTTACAACTTGGGTATTACAGTCATGGGCCTTCTCCACGTGCAAGTGGTGCTCCGCTTCTGGCTCCTCTCAGACGTAGACGAGTGGCGCTCAGGCCTCGTTCCGACCAAAACGCCGTCTCCACTAACGAGCTTCCGACCAAAACACTACGGGCCCTGTTCCCTTCGGTACACGGTGGCGGCCGTGACACAAACACAGTTGTCACGGTCTCGCAAGACTCTCGCCCCGCTCGTTACAATTACAACGACTCGCGTAAGAGCCGAAGGATTGTGTGGTTTATCTAAACTCACTCAACTAACTAGGGTTCACCTAAAGCAAGCACTAAAGTTGTCTAACTAACATAAGCACTTCGCAAAGCACCTACGCTAATCACCGAGTGATTCTATTAAGCACTTGGTTGTATGATCACTTGGAAATGTCTACTATATGCCTTGGTATGTTGCTTGGGCTCCCACACCTTGGAATGGCCGGTTGGGGGTGTATTTATAGCCCCCAACACAAAACTAGCCATTGGAGAAAAGTTGTGCTCTCTGCGACACACCGGACAGTGCACAGTTCACTATCCGATGCGCCTAGCCGTTGGTCTGACACTGCAGACGACCGTTAGCACGCAGGCTTTTTGCACCAGATAGTCTGGTGGTCTTCTCTCTGTCACATCCAGGTTTCAGGGGTCCAAAACCCGAGCGTGAAATAAACACAAGTGTGCTACGACCAAATCTCACACATATAATCATGGTACATAAACGAATGTCACATCTTTACTATATAATATCCGGTGCGCCTAGCCGTTGGTCTGACGCTGCAGATGACCGTTAGCACGCAGGCTTTTTGCACCAGATAGTCTGGTGGTCTTCTCTCTGTCACATCCAGGTTTCAGGGGTCCAAAACCCGAGCGCGAAATAAACACCAGGTGTGCGGGGACTAAATCTCACACATATGATGAATCATGGTACATAAACGAATGTCACATCTTTACTATATAATAGGAGTTCTGTACAAAATAAAAAAATAATTATATCATAAGGAGACAACGATCACTGGGAGACGACGGCCTAGACCTCTCACGAACTCATCACAACATCCTCCATGCATCTCATCCTGCGGTACATGTTCTTGACCTGTGGGGGTTGTGAGACAGTAAGGGTGAGCTCACATACATTCACCACTCAACAAGTTGTGGGGAATAATGTGCATGAACACGCCAAAGGTGGGAGCTCATGTGAAGTGTAAGGCTTACCAAAGAGGATGGTTAAAGCTGAGCATTGCTTTTAAAGTTGATCAAAATTTTATTAGTAGTTACTAAATGTAAGTGAATACCAAACCATAGTAATAGTAAATAAAAATAATTCCAATGCGATGCATATAACAAATTGAATTTAGTTCCATAAATTAATCATGTGAGTGTCCGAGCTGCTCATGACCGTGAGAACGGCTAGTATACCAGTTTTACACTCTGCAGAGGTTGCGTATCTTTACCCACAAGTCATGTTACCCATCTGCCAAGGGATCACGACTTCCCATACACCTCTACCAAGGAAGCGAGGCAGGGGAACACTATGAGGCCTTTACAAAGTTCCACTAGCTTCAGAAAACCCGCTACAGTTTCTAGGAAGCTCCAATGCAGGGCCCCTCGCCTGACCGTCATCACAACAAAATCAACCCAAGGGCCTCCCTACACTGACCACTCCCCTGCTGCCCTTGCCCCTTTCAGGTAAGGTAGTCCTACACTAGCTTTCCTAATTAGTCAGCCAAGGGCATACCATACCACCCTTGTGGTAGCACTGTTTTCCCGGGCGATTCTCCATGTTCTAATTAACATAATGATCTTATCATTAACAGTAAATAACAAACTGATAATAGAAGTGTGATCATGAATAATGTATATCTCTATACCCAAAACCACATAAAGCAATAGCAGGTACCACCCAAAAATTCAGTGGTAAACAAGGTATAAAGATAGCCAAACTAGGGTGACCTATTGGGTCCCATCAAAATTAACCTATGCAGATCATTACGATTAATAAGAACATGATTGGGTAAAAAGAAGTGATCAAGGGCACAACTTGCCTAGGAGTTGTTCAAGGTACCAACTTTCTCTTCCAGTGACTCGTGACCTCACTGCTAAACGTAGCAATACAGACAAACATGGTATAAGCAAAATTAACATCACATCAATCATTAAGCACAACCTGAATAATAATAATTTATGCGTTGCTACGAGATCTTGGGATTGAGAACTACTAAGATCGGAGTCGTGGTTAAGGAGTTATGATTTATGGGAGATGTATGTGATTTGAATATTAAATCATACAATAAATTGATTAGTATCAGAGCATATTCTATAAATAGTTAACTCAACTTCAATCTAGATTATAACTTGACTAGAGATCCTATTTTAATCAGATTATAATTATGGATATGTTAGCTTTTGGTTTAGAAAAGTTAATCTAGTAGACATAGGATAAATAAATATCTAATTATAAAATTATGCGATATGGTATAATTGATGGTGTTTCTGCGTAGAAAATATTTATACGAACTAACGCAACTGGAGCGGGTCCACTCGGAGTTAAAACGGATATGTTATG
This sequence comes from Zea luxurians, assembly GCA_029449295.1. Lineage (NCBI taxonomy): Eukaryota > Viridiplantae > Streptophyta > Magnoliopsida > Poales > Poaceae > Zea > Zea luxurians. The sequence goes on along the minus strand of JAOPSE010000001.1, from coordinate 102,228,076 downwards.
AATTTCTGAAGTTCCAAGTGTTGGATAAAAAGAAACTAAAGTGCATAACTTTAATTCATGTTTCATAATAACATAAGATTACTAGCTGATAAAAAACATTATTATGAATTTAATGCAACTGGAATGGGGGTTGAAATCATAGTTATGAATTTCCTAAGATTACTGAATTATTTTTATATGAAAAATCATTTTATATATCCATTTTATCAATTCTTTTGACATGGTGGACTTCGGCTACTATTTTATAAGAGCCCAAGGTTGTTTTTACAAACTTTAGGACTATTATGTAATGATCTTATTGTTGGGGGCCATGCTCCGTCACGCCGAAGGTCCCATAGAAAGAAGCAGCTTAGGCGGAAGCTGTCTGCAAGAGATGACTGAAGGTTCCTCTTCATGAAGCTTCGGTATTACAAACCGACTTAAAGATAGAATGACCTTTCAATCCATAAAGGTCTGAGTCAATGTTGTAAACTTTTATGAGGGGCATAATTGTAATTTTTCACAGGCTGTGTCCTGTGTCTATAAATAGATGAATAGTACCCACGTACTGTTCACGCCGACTGGTACACGCTCTTGCATCACGCTTGTATCTTTGTCTTTTACCAAGCCGAAGGTACAAATGTAATTCAATATTGCTCTTATTCTTTTATGATTACATAATAAAAGGCACATAATAATGTTATATGATTATTCACGTTATTTCTCTCATGTTTCATATGCTTCTCCTTTTATCAGTATAAATTATAATGATGAAGGTATGTCCTTCATGACCTTCGTCTGAAGATCGTTATATCCTAAGGGAAATAACGCTTCGAAGGACGAAGAATATTTGCCATTAACTTTTTTCTGTGTTGCCTTGTTCTTAATCCGAAGCAGTTGAGAACAAGTCCCCAACATTGGCGCCCACCTCCGGTGAACTCACTTCCACTTTTTTGAGCTGATGGCTTCGTTCAACGATCAAGCTGGAGCTGCTTCGGTTCCAAAGCTGCTTCTTTCGATAACAGGCGGGTCATGTTCAGAGCCAGCCAACAAGAAGCAGAAGAAGGAAGCACAGATAAGGGTACAACATGTTGGGGTGCAAGGACCCTTCATCAAGTCGAGATGGTCTCACATTCCTATTACCTTCTCCCAAGAGGACCTTCAACTCAAGGATTACCCACACAACGATGCCATGGTTATCTCTTGTGTTATCAAAGGGTTTCTGGTCCACAATGTCTTGGTTGATACAGGCAGTGCAGTTGATATCATATTTGCTAAGGCCTTCAGGCAAATGCAAGAGCCAGAATATAAGATTCATGATGCTACGCACCCTCTCTGTGGCTTCGGAGGAAGACAGATTGTAGCGCTGGGCAAGATCACCATGTCAGTTACCTTCGGGTTCATCAACAACACTAGAACTGAGCAAGTTGTGTTTGACATTGTTGACATGGAATACCCTTACAACGCAATTATTGGTCGTGGCACCCTCAATGCTTTCGAAGCAGTCCTTCATCCTGCCTATCTTTGCATGAAGATACCTTCGGATCAAGGACCAATCGCTATTCATGGAAGTCACGAAGCTGCCAGAAGGGCCGAAGGAAGCTGGACTGACTCCAAAGCAATCCATAACATAGATGGAGCTGAAGCTTGTGAACAGTACAAATTCAGAAGGGAGAAAGCAGCTTCAGCAGATCAGCCGAAGCCCATGCTCTTATGTGAGGACATAGCAGAGCAGAAGGTGCTGTTGGGCTCTCAATTATCCGAAGACCAGGAGAAAACCTTGATAAGGTTTTTGTTCAACAACAAAGATGTTTTTGCATGGTCAGCTAATGACCTCTGTGGAGTAAATCGGGATGTTATTGAACACTCGCTCAATGTTGATCTATCCTTCAGACCCAGAAAGCAGAGACTTCGGAAAATGTCTGATGATAAGGCCGAAGGTGCTCGTAATGAAGTAAAAAGACTCCTCAGTGCAGGAGTTATCAGAGAAGTAAAGTACCCAGAATGGCTAGCTAACACTGTTATGGTAAAGAAGGCCAACGGCAAGTGGAGAATGTGTATCGATTTTACAGATCTCAACAAGGCTTGTCCGAAGGACGAATTCCCATTGCCAAGGATAGACTCTTTAGTTGATGCAGCAGCTTCTTCAGAGCTTATGAGTCTGCTAGACTGTTACTCAGGCTATCACCAAATCTGGATGAAGAAGGAAGATGAGCCGAAGACTAGCTTCATAACCCCAAGTGGCACATATTGCTATCTTCGGATGCCTGAGGGGCTCAAAAACGCTGGAGGAAGTTTCAGCAGAATGAATGCGAAGGTCCTCCAGTCTTAGATAGGCAGAAATGTGCTAACTTATGTTGATGACATCATTGTAAAAAGCACGAAACAGGAAAATCATATTGCTGATTTGCAGGAGACCTTCGCCAGTTTCAGACAAGCTGGCTTAAAGCTGAATCCAGAAAAATGTGTCTTCGGAGTAAAGAAGGGGAAATTTCTTGGATGCTTGGTTTCAACAAAGGGAATTGAAGCTAATCCAAGTAAAATTGAAGCTATACTTCGAATGGAGCCACCAACTACAAAAAAGGGGGCCCAAAGATTGGCAGGGAGGCTGGCATCTCTCAATAGATTCATATCCAGATCAGCAGAAAGAAATTTACCATTCTTCGAAGTGCTGAAATCAGCCGAAGTCTTTCAATGGGGATCAAATCAACAAAAAGCCTTTGAAGAACTGAAGCAATATTTGATAGATTTAACAACATTAACTCCACCAACGCCAGGGGCTCCTTTGTTGTTATACGTGGCAGCTTCGCACTCAGCAGTAAGTGCAGCACTTGTCCAGGAGAAGCTCGATGGCCAAGTCAAGAAGCAGGTTCCAGTGTATTTTGTATCTGAAGTCCTTAGTGTGTCAAAGAAAAACTATACAGAATTGGAGAAGGTATTATATGCTGTTTTGATGGCATCCAGGAAACTTCGACATTATTTTCAAGCATACAATATTATTGTTCCTTCTTCGCAACCGTTGAAGGATATTATGAGAAATAGAGAAGCTACTGGACGGATTGGAAAATGGGCTGCAGAGCTCAATGAATTTTGCATTGATTATGTGCATAGATCCTCGATCCAGTCTCAAGCGTTGGCAGATTTCATTGCCGATTGGACGCCAGGGGCTCAGGATGAAGAAACAAATAAAGATGCCGAAGTGTGGACAGTGTTTTGCGATGGGTCTTGGGGAACCTTCGGAGCAGGAGCAGCCGCTGTGTTGGTCTCACCATCCAAAGTTAAAACTTGTTATGCGGCAAGACTTGATTTTAGCTGTACAAACAATATTACTGAGTACGAAGCCCTGCTCCTGGGCCTTCGGAAATTAAAAGCAATGGGAATCAGAAGGGCGATCCTTAAAACTGATTCCCAGGTTGTTTCGGGTCATATCGACAAGAGTTGCAAGGCTAAAGATCCGAAGCTTGAAAAATATCTAGACACGGTCCGAAGAATCGAAGCTTCCTTCGAAGGATTTTCTGTCAAAAATATCCCTCGAGGACAAAATGAGCATGCTAATTTGCTAGCTAAGTCAGCAGCACAGGGGCTGCCTTTACCTTCGGATGTGTTTTTCGAAACAATAAAGGCACCTTCAGTGGAACTCCTTGAAAGAGCAGTCCTCAACATATCTCCTGTTTATAGCGAAGATTGGAGAACTGAGATCATCTCTTACCTTCAGGGTAAGTTCCTTTCAGATGACGAAGCTTATAACAGGAGGATAGAGGCAAGAGCTCGTCCATATGTCATGATAGAAGGGGAGTTGTACAAGCATGGAGTTTGCGCTCCGCTACTCAAGTGTTTATCTAGAACCGAAGGTATAGAGTTGATGAAAGAAATACATGCAGGCCTGTGTGGATCTCACATTGGATCTAGGCCGTTACTTGGAAAAGTTTTTCGCCAAGGGTTTTATTGGCCGAAGGCAGCTTCGGATGCAGCGGAATTAGTTCAAAAGTGCGAAGGCTGTCAGAAATGTGCAAGAGATCAGAAACAACCTTCGTCTTTAACACAGCTCATACAACCCGTCTGGCCATTGCAAAGGTGGGGCCTTGACTTGTTAGGTCCATTACCACCGGCTCAAGGGAATTTAAGATATGTTATAGTGGCTGTGGAGTATTTTTCTAAATGGATTGAGGCAAAGCCACTAGCCACAATAACTTCGGCCACTGTCCAAAAGTTTTTCTGGCAGAATATTGTTTGTCGTTTCGGGGTACCGAAGGCCATCACTGTAGATAATGGAACACAATTCGACTCCGAAGCTTTCAGAAATTTCTGTGATCAAATTGGTACGAAGATCCATTTTGCATCAGTCAGGCATCCGGAGTCAAATGGGCTCGTTGAAAGAGCCAACGGCATTATAATGACAGGAATAATGAAGTTAATCTTCAACCAACCCAGGGGAAATTGGCCAGATCAGTTAACTAAAGTGGTGTGGAGCCACAATACAACAACATCAAGGTCTACAGGCTTTACTCCATTCAAGTTATTATTCGGTGACGAAGCAATAACTTCGGAAGAAGCTAAAACTGGATCAATAAGAGTAGTAGCTTCGACAGAATCAGGTCCTGAAGATGCTTGTTTTGTGGAAAAAGATGCTTTAGAAGGGATCAGGCTTCAAGTTGTGGAGAATATCAATAAATACCAAGCCGAAACAGTCAAATGGCGACATAGAAAAGTTCGGCTAAAGAATATTGAGCCGGGACACTTGGTGCTTCGGAGAGTGGCCAACCCAGACACAGTGGGCAAGTTACAGTTGAAATGGGAGGGACCTTTCTTAGTAGCATCTTCGTCAAGACCTGGTTCATACAGATTGAAGGACATGGACGGCAACGATATTCCAAGATCTTGGAATGCGGATGAGCTTTGGCGATATTATGTGTAACTTGATGTAACTTTTTATGTCTTTTCTTTTCTTTTTCATGGCACCCTTTTCCTTTCTAAAGGGGGAGAAAGGTTTTTAATGGGGCCATCATATGTAATTTCCTTTTTTAGCTCTATAAGAGCAAAATCCCCCAAGGAATGTAAATGTAAAAGCTGAGAACGCACCATTGAGTGCCGAAAACTGAAAAAGCGAAGAAGCTCCAAAGTCGTTCCTAAGGGAATGCAGAGCTTACAGCGAAAAGTCAACGCTGATTCCGCCGAAAGTAAAAGGCGAAGAAGCTCCAAAGTCGTTCCTAAGGGAATGCAGAGCTTACAGCGAAAAGTCAACGCTGATTCCGCCGAAAGTAAAAGGCGAAGAAGCTCCAAAGTCGTTCCTAAGGGAATGCAGAGCTGATGTGTGATTGTTTCTAAGGAAATAATGGCTGAGGATACGGCTTCGGATATGTGTTTGGACATCCATTCGCACATCACATTACATCATAGCATTTGCATTCATAAACATTCATCCAGGCATATATAGGATAATCATCATCATGGCATAAGTGGTTGCTTCGGCATAAGAGAAGAGCTTCTTCGCGTACAAAAAGGAGAGCTTCGGAAGAAAGGGCAATGTTGTTTTTTATGCTTCGCTGTGTACGAAAAGAAGGGAAGGTGTTTTTTTCGCCTTCGGCTCAAAATACTAATTTCGTCCACATCAAAGCGCTTTATACATTGATGGAGGGGTAATAAGGTATGAACAAAGTCCATTAAGAACAGTTTAGCTGTATTTACAAAAGTTATTACAAAAGTCTTTTGAGTTTTTTCTACAGTCTACTCCTACTGGTCTTCACTGGGCTTCAGCTTCGGCTGCATATTCTTCAAGCATTAGCTTCAGCTTCGTCATCCTACATGAATTAAGTTGTTGTGGGTCAAAACCAAGATTGAAGGAAAAGGTAAGCACATAACTTCTTACTGGTCCAAGATGACTCCGAGCTTCGTCTCCAGCCTTTTCTCGCCCGCCTTTTGTCCATATCATCTTTACAAATCTGTTAGAAATGATTCGGGCGAGGTCAGGAATATCATCTAAAATTGTTAGTGATAGAGTGAAATTGGGCCTATTGACAGCTTTTAAGAAGGCAGCAGCAGTGCCCCGAGAAGCTACCTAGGCACAGAAGTCACCGTGCCCGGCTATAACTTCGTCAAGCTCATCAATTTCGCCTTCAATATGTTCGAAGGTATTTGGTAAATCTTCAGCTGACGGAGTGAATTTCTCACTGCTAGCTCCAACTGAGTGGAAGATTTTTCTCAGTCGTTCAATACATTTGTTGCTAAATTCCAAACATTTATCTTGAAGGCTTGCCAATAATTTTTTCAAAACCGAATTTTCTTGGACTTCGGCTTCAAGTTTCGCATTTAGTTCTTGCTTTTCTTGTTCAAACTGTTCAGATTGGTAGAGAAGCTTCGTATTCAATTCCGCTATTTTAGCTTCGGCTTCTGCTAATAAGCCTTCAGTTGCCTGAAGCTCAAAGTTCTTCTTTTCAATAGTAGCTAATTGCTCTTTTATTTTGCTCTCTAAATTTTCAATTATAACCTCGTGCTTTTTGTCTTCCAGATCTTGCTGCATTTTCAAAGCCTTGCTCAGCAGCATACTCTGCACGTAAACAACCTTCGTTAAGACAGGTCTACATTATTGAAAACAATAAAAGTCAAGGGAATAGTAGTTCACCTTGAAATTGGAATAAAATAAACTACCAACGATATGTTGTCGTCGGTAGCGGCTAATGTCCATTTCCAGCTTCGGAAAACCGATACTCTTTGATAGAGTACCGATGACCTTAGCTCCAGTTTGATCCCGAATGCAGTCTAATTTTTCATCATCAATACCCCCGAAGAGGAGTGCTCCTGGTTTATATCCGCAGGATTTGGCATACTCTTTAAGCTCTTCTATTTCGGTTTTTGATAATTCTTCTCCAACTAAATTTTGGAACATGAAGGCTTCGTCCTCTGAAGCTTCATCAACAGTTTCCTTTCCTTTCCCAGACACTGCGGCCATGGCCTCTTCGGCGGCAGCAGCAGCTTCTTCTGTGGCCATGTCTAGCAGTATTTTGTCGATATGTTCAATTGTGCTTTCCAAGTGCAAACCTTCAAGTGAGGTAGCTTCGGCAGCTGCGACCTCCGAAGGTGGGATTTCAATATCTGTTATTTCTTCAGCCGCTGGTATCTTTCGAGCTGAAGCTCTCGGTGGTGTCTTGTCAATGACTTCTATCACTGCTATGATTCTTTGTCTCTTTGTTTTAGTTGTTTTCTTCGTTTTTTCGGGCTCCTTTTCCTTCTGAAAAAACTTTGTCAGTTGAGGCCCCAATGGACTTAGCTTCGCAGGCAGGGATTCAGTCATTACCTTTAAAATCTCTTCCACGACAGTGGCAGAGCGTGATGCGGGAGTCTCCTCTTCGTCAGATACTTTTTGCTTCGGAGATGATGTTTTTTTCTTCGGAATATTCTTCTTTTTTGGTGGATCTTCCTCATCTTAATTTAAAGCTTCGGCTCCCCTTTTCCTTTTCCGACCTTCGGCACCTTTATTCAGATTTTCGTAGTCAGGGTATTCAAAACCCAGGGCGTCCAGCACTCGATTCAGCCTTCGCTTCGGATGGGTGTCGAAGGCCGCAGTCATCAATTGATCTTCTTTTTTGGAGTAATTCCCAAGAATTTCATTGCACATTATTTCAACTGTGTCCAGCCATTCTTGGCAAGGCTTTTTAAAGTATTTCTTAAACTTGTAATAGTAAGGTAACAGCACAAGTTCCCCTTCTTTCTTCTCCCCCTCTAGCTTCGGCATTTCCCATTCTTTTAAAGTAGGAAAAACCCTGAAGGCCAAGAACTCTTGAACTAGGTCCCTAGTACTGATATGCTCTGAAATAATTTTAAACTCAGCCAGTGTAGCCCAAGTGGAACCTTCTAATGACATTTGGCATCATGGTCTTGTTTCTCCGAAGATCAATTCAAGAGGGCTTTGTACCAGCTTCTCTTGGTCTTCGTCAACTTTCACATAAAACCATTCTGATTTCCAGCCTGCCGGCCATTTGCTTCGGTAACTGATTACAGGAAACTTTGTGGTTTTCCGATAGGCAAAATTGTAGCAACCAAAGTTATCATGTAATCCATCTTTTCTAGCCTTCGTCTGGTAATGCAGCTCATGAACTCGACAAAAGCTGTCGGCAAACGGCTCCACCGCCTGGCTTCGGAGGGCCCAGATATAAACACTAAGCCTGACGATAGCGTTAGGAGTCAACTGATGAAAGTAGATACCAAACTTCTTCAATACATCTGCAATAATCCTATGAAGGGGGAATCTCAACCCAGCCTTTAGAAAGCTCTTGAAAATGACTATTTCATCCTTTTCTGGCTTCGGGGTAGTTTCTTCCCCCCCGAAGCGAAGTAGCTTCTTCTGACTCTCACTGAAATAACCTGACTTTACCATCTTGGAGAGATCAGCCTTCGAAACGGTCGACTTTCCGAAGTCCAAGTGGCTGGGCTTACTGGGCATGGCAATGCGATAATCATCTTCGGGATCAGTTTCTTCAATGTTCTATTCTTCTGCTTCGGCAGTTGCTTGTTCTGCTTCAACAGTGGGGGTTCCTTCCGAAGTTACCAGTCCGGATCGTTGCATTGCTTCGGAGATGGGAACAGTCTCCGAACCTTCAACTTCGCCCCCCTCACGCTCAACCCTAGCGGTAGACCGCACTCTGGCCATTTAATTCTGAGTTTATGGAAATTGAATACTTTTTTCTTCCGAAGTCTTTCCTTCTGACGAAGCAGACTTCAAGTTGGAGCTTCGTTCGATTTCGAGAGTCAAGCTTCGGCTATCGTTAAAAATTTTGGCAGCAAAACAGTGCAAATAGCAATGAATGCTGTGATAACTTCACACCTACCCGTCTGTTTATATAGTGCTGCAGGTAAGAAGGCGAAACACCAGGATTTTTACACCAGGCGGATAATCGCCTGCACTCGCTGCGCGGTGGACCGCAGAGACCAAACAGTAACTCTGCAAGGTGGGACTGCCACGCGCTCGGAAACTGAATCGTTTCTCGACAACGAGCTCAGGGAAGGTGTTTTTTGGACCTTCGGCTTCCCGAAGCTTAAGAGACTTTTTTCACGGATCAAGCTCGTTACGAAAAACGATCTAGCGCCGCGAAAGGGGCTACTGTTGGGGGCCATGCTCCGTCACGCCGAAGGTCCCATAGAAAGAAGCAGCTTCGGCGGAAGCTGTCCGCAAGAGATGACTGAAGGTTCCTCTTCATGAAGCTTCGGTATTACAAACCGACTTAAAGATAGAATGACCTTTCAATCCATAAAGGTCTGAGTCAATGTTGTAAACTTTTATGAGGGGCATAATTGTAATTTTTCACAGGCTGTGTCCTGTGTCTATAAATAGATGAACAGTACCCACGTACTGTTCACGCCGACTGGTACACGCTCTTGCATCACGCTTGTATCTTTGTCTTTTACCAAGCCGAAGGTACAAATGTAATTCAATATTGCTCTTATTCTTTTATGATTACATAATAAAAGGCACATAATAATGTTATATGATTATTCACGTTATTTCTCTCATGTTTCATATGCTTCTCCTTTTATCAGTATAAATTATAATGATGAAGGTATGTCCTTCATGACCTTCGTCTGAAGATCGTTATATCCTAAGGGAAATAACGCTTCGAAGGACGAAGAATATTTGCCATTAACTTTTTTCTGTGTTGCCTTGTTCTTAATCCGAAGCAGTTGAGAACAAGTCCCCAACACTTATAATGGCATAGGATGGCGGATTTATTTGGTAAAACGACAAGGGTTCTTATGCATAATTTCTCGGCGAAGGGATATTGTACTATCGCAGCTGTCCGATTAGCCTTGGACGGTCACGATTTAATCCTATCTCTAATGAACTGGTACGCCACTAGGACCGTCCGATACCGATCAGCGCCCAGGATTTAAAAATGCTAGGACCAAATCTCCACCGTGCACGACCGGATCGAAGGCCATGATTTTGAAAACCCCTCACCAACCCTCAACCGCTCGCTAGCTAACAAAGGGCCAAGGTCAGCCACACCGATTCACTCATCCCCCCTAATCACATCCATGCGATAAGGATCCGACGGTCCACAGATCGTCATCTCCACCTAGCCACAAGATGCGGTGGCACACGCCCCGTGATGGCGAAGCGCCGGCGGACCCCCCCCCGGACCAACGGTCCACCGCCCCAAACCGAGATACGAGGAGTGCGGGTTGATGCGGATGCAACGGCGAGTTCAGAGGAGCGATCACCAACCGGAATCGCGACGATGTTGACGGTCCATCCCATCTCCCTCACTCTCTGGTTGTCGATGATGGCTAAGGCAGGGTGGCGGCGCCAGGTCTTCATGCACTGGGGCAAGGGTCCCATAGAGCATGGATTGGGTCGCATGGATCCCATAATGGCAGGCAGATCTCTGTCATGGCGACGGCGACATCCCTTGGTTTCGCCCGCAGCGGCGTCCGCGAGAGATTTGACATTATGAAACACGACGGATGCGGCTTCGACGAAATAGAGGCTCAGGCGAGGGTTTCTCCATTATAGAAAAGCTGGGCATAGCCAACACTCTAAAATGAACATGCCAACTCTATTAACAGGAAATGACAATCTCAAACTCACGTTGTCGTATTTCCGTTACCATATACGTGAGGCTTGCTGCTCGCTCTTGCTGCCGTCCACGGACATGGCACCTGCTGCTCGCTCTTGCTGCCATCCACGGACATGGCACTGACAGTGTTGGAGACCACCGAGCAGCAGCTCCTCCCGTGCCAGCAGTCCGTCGAGCAGGGACCGCTCGTGCCCGGGCTGCGGCGACGACGAGCGCGGGGGGAGGAGGAGGTGGCCCCGCACGCGGCCCCGCCCAGGGCGTTCCCGCCGCCGCTGCCGTCGCTGGCGCGGCGCAGGTGGAGCCCACCACCATGGAGATCTCCACCACACATGGATTTCTCCGGCGGCGGCAGCGGCCGCAGCCGCGCCGAGCCGGCCCGGTGGCTCGAGATCGCCCAGAAGCTACTCGCCACGCGAGACCTGGTCGGCTGCAAGCGACTGCCCAACTTATTATACTGAACAGTTATTCCTGAAGAACTAACCACACTATGATCAGCAGGGGAGAAAGCATTGGTCTGATCCACACTAGGGTTGTTCCTTGTATGTCCAGTGCCAACCAGTGTTGCCTTGCTACTTGTATGTGATGCAGCCTGAGTGAAATCTTTCTGCTGTTTTGAAAGCACTTCAGTCAACAGCAAAGATCTCTCCTCACTCTCAAATGTAAGCCATACTCTCAGATCACGTGGGAAGTAACTTGTCCACTTTGATAGTTGCAAAAGAGTAAATGGACCTTGGACATTCCTAGAAGGATCCTTGTAGTGCCAGACTTTCTCCGGCTCCGTGTCATTTGACATTGTTACTCCAGAAGATGAAAGTGATTCAGCTTCATACATAGTTCTGTTTGCTGTGCTGTTCTCCAAACTTCTTGCTCCTGATCCACATATTGTACTTTCTGTTGATAAGTTTTTTGGATGGTGGCTACAATCAGAAACTTTTTGAGGATGGTTCTGCATAGTGCTAAGATATCTTGATATTCGTCGTGATATGGTTGTATCTGGTCTTGTCCGATCTACCGACTTTCCAACTGCATATAATAAACAAGCAAATGCTCAGACACTACACTTAATTAAAGCTTAGGTTCAGAAATCTGATTTATTGTAATAGAGTTGATGCTTATCGCAACATTAATTCAAATGTACTGCATTGCAACTTTGCAAGAAAATTAAGGTGCAGTATAGTAGATTTATATTTAGACTATACTGCAACAAACCACATGAAATTATGCTACAGCTCCAAGAGAATTCCAATATTTATTAATCAACAAACAACATGAAGCATTAACATTACAGGAAGAAATATACCAGTTCTTTTCTCATCTGTTTCTTCAGCAGACTCATAATTAGGATCCATATGTGAGTCAACATACACTTCCAGAACTTCATTAATCCTGCGGGTTCATTCCTCAGAATCGTTGAGAAGCTGCAGCTTTTCTACATATTCTCTAAGTGTATGATACAGTCAAGGATCACAAAATAATGAAACATGTAGTACAAGTAATAGCCTATAGTTCTATAATACAAAAAAAGTTGTACTTGATTATTATGAATATTTGCAATTCCTGAGCAAAGGATTACGAGCTATTGGAAGCATGCCTCTAGCATTAAAAGACCTATGGCGAAGCTATGACAAGAAAATGGACATCGCTCTTCATTTCATCCCCGCTGCGGACACCGCTCTTGATTTCATCCAAGAAGCCTTTGCTGATCTCTCCAGCAACGCCTCGCCTGCTCCTGTCGTTCGCGGACACGGCCACCCCTGCCCTAGACGAGCTGTACAGGAGGAGCGGCGACCAGCCGGAGACCGAACAGCAGGCTGACGAGGAAGACGAAGAGGTCGAGGTCGTGGAGAACGCGACGGGTATGGCTGCCGCGCGAAGTCTTGGTCGGAGGCAGCGGCGCCCGGCTGCCGCGCGAAGGACAACAACGGAGATGGAGAACGGCGACGGGGATGGAGGAGAACTGACGGCGACGGCGCTGGGACGGAACCCGGTTTCAACGAGACTAATACTGCTCTGAATCCGTTAATGGAGTTGGCATGTCTATTTTAGAGTGTTGGCTATGCCCAGCTTTTCTATAATGGAGAAACCCTCGCCTGAGCCTCTATTTCGTTGAAGCCGCATCCGTCGCGTTTCATAATGTCAAATCTCTCGGCGTCCGCTACATCGCGCCTGGTGCCCTATTCCGACCTCTCATCGAGGTCTGGTATGAATCGATGGAGGAATTGGGAGGGCCTGGCTCTTACTTATACGCGCATAAGGCAGGGCATTGCAACAACTTTGGCCACATCTGGCTGGTGATAGCCTGAGGTCTACGGCGGAATTGCAACAACCAAGCCACGATGCAGGGGGTCAGGATGACATGGGGTCCCACCAAGCAGAGACGTGGCTGAAACGCTAGATGAACAGGGATAGGGGTAACGACTAACGACGCGGCCCCGCGGGACGACGGTAGCCCCTGTGGGGCGGCCACTGGCTGGGCGGGCCCACCCTCCAGTGATCGGACTTAGTGGGCTAGCGGTGACAACAGGAGGTGGGCTAAGTCTAGTTTCGGCCCAAACTGGTTTCCCCGCTTTTTTTCCTTTTTTTATTTATCTCTTTTTCTAAATTCAAATGTTCATGCCCAATTCAAATTTTGTTTTGAATTTGAGATTTCCAATCACGCACATAAGCCTAATGTGAATATCAATACTACTATTTGTAATATTTTTATTTATTTCCCCCCTTTTTATTCAAGTATGGGAGACATAATGAATTTATTATCATTTCCTTTCTTTTTACTCATTTTCTGTTTTATATTTTCATTTATAACTTGAGGTCAAATTTAAGTTATGATTCCTTTATTCAAATAAAATGCATCACAAAAATATAACATCAACATGAGATGCATATTTATTTATTTATTTATTTATTTTGGTCACTTGACTAGCTTGATGCTATTAATTGAATATGAGAGAAAAAAATCTAATTAATCTCTATTGGTTCCAAAAATCCTCAAAACACTTAACTTAACTACATTTATTTATATCATTGTTATTTTTTCTGATACAAATTTTTGGGCTTTACAAATCCTACCCCCTTAACAGAAATCTCGTCCTCGAGATTAGTAAGAAAAAGGGATGTATGTTGGCTTCTAGTTTTCCAAACGAGATCATAGCTAGTTTTAAATTTAGCCGGTGGTCATGGGAATCTTTTAAGTTTGGCTATTTTGGCAGAAGTAGAGGAGGTTGAAGTTAAGTAAGGTTAGGATAAGAATAGTTTCGGATAAGAAAGATTATGGTGAGGAAAAGAATTCATCAGAAATGTTTAAGTCTTGATTCATCACGAGATTCACTTTGACTGTTATATCCCTCCTTGTCGATGTCGATCTTTTCTTCTCCAGTATTGGTCTCATTGATTCGAGGTTAGTGTATATCATCAGGGTTGGGGAATATGGTTAAGATAGATATGGACGAGATAGACTACATGATGTAAGTCAAAATCTTGTTTGATGTTAGGTGAGGATAGTCAGATTATACAATTCATCATGACTCTACTAGTTGAGTTAGCTCTTTTGCTCATGGTTGAGTTGGTCTAATGTGCTAAGTTAGGTTAACACCTGGCTAGTAGGGTCTAGTCTCTTCTACTTGTATCACTAGTCTGATTAAGTAGACCACATTAGATTACTCACATTAGATTGAATAAGATCTAGATTAGTATAAGTTGAGCGTGTTATGTCAAAAGCTTTGTGTTAGGTCGGACTTGGTAAAATGATGTACATCATTGGAAACATGTAGGTCAGGCTGGCAGAATAGAATCTCTCTTTTTTATAGATAGATTAGGCAATTTATCAAGAATGTGTAGGTTGTTGGTATATGACCAAGTTGGCCGAGTTGATCTTTGTTACTGTTGGTCACTTGTTCTCAAATGCTAAGAATTAAGAACAAGGCAACACAATTGTTAATGATTAAAGATCTTCGTCCTTCAAAAAATTATTTCCTTTTGGATATAATGATCTTCAGACGAAGGTCATGTAGGACGTACCTTCTTCATGTCAGCATATAAATATGAGTACAAATTATAATGCGAAAGAACATTAAAGAATGTAAGTAATGAATAAATCCTCGAAATTTATTTATATTCATATTTATAGATAAGAAATAACATTAATGATATTTTATAGTACAATAGTACCTTCAGTTCGCCAGAAGGTGGAAATGCAAAGATGACGCGAGAGCGATACAGCGTGAACAGTGCGGGGGTACTGTTCATCTATTTATAGGCGTGGGACGCAACCCAAACACAATTACATTCATGTCCCTGACATTCACTTACAATCATAATACGAATAATCAAGGACTAAACAGTCTTTTTCCCTTGAGTCGGTGACGACCTTCGGCTTCATCATAATACTAGGCTGAAGCTTCTTCAGTCATAGCTTCGACTTTCATCTGTATCATCTTGTCGCGTATGCGTTTATATTATCTTATCGAAGGTGTTTTCACATTGAGGGCCTTCGGCAATGAAGAAGACCCCCAACAGTAGCCCCTTCGCGGTGCTAGATCGTTTTTCGTAACGAGCTCGATCCGCGAAAAACACGAAGGCTTCAGAATGCCGAAGGTTCGAAAAACACCTTCCCTGAGCTCGTTGTCGGGAAACGATTAAAATATTCCGATCATCGCTCGGTCCACCACTCAGTCAGTGTAAGCGGTATGACGGTTCACCTTCTCCCTCCGCAACACTATATAAACAGATGGATTGGTGAGGAGTTACCACAGCATTCATTGCTATCGCACCGTTGTGCTGTTAAAAATTTTAACCATAGCCGAAGCTTCCTATGTTGCATTTTCAAGCAAGCGCTTCATCACCGGAGATAGCTTCACCATAAAGAACCTGAACACACAAATGGCTAGGGTAAGATCCACTACCAGAGTATCTCATGAAGGAGAGGAGACCGAAATCGCTGAAACAACACCAATTTCAGAAGTGATGAAGCGATCGGGTCTGGTTGTGTCAGAGGAAGTTGCTGCCGATGGTGCCTCCAATGCCGAAGCTGAACAGATTATAGCTGGAGACAAAAGTGACAATGAAATTGAAGAAGACTACAGCATTCTGAGCCCAACAAAGCCTAGCCATATTGAGTTTGGGAAATCTACTGTAACCGAGGATGATATGGTTATGTTGAAAAAACTTGGTTATTTCGGGGAGGCTGAAAGCAAGCTTGTCCAGTTTGCTGGAGAGGAAATAATTCTGGAGCCAAAAGAGGATGAAGTTGTCATTTTCAAGAGCTTCTTTAGAGCAGGACTTTGGTTCCCCTTAAATGACATGATAGGGGAAGTTTTAAAGAACTTTGAGCCTTCATCAATTGACACCCAATGCTATTGTTAGGCTTAGTGTTTTTATTTGGGCTCTTTGAAGCCAGGGTATGAGCGCAAATGCCGAAGCTTTTTGCCGGGTGCATGAACTACACTATCAGACGAAGGCTATAGTAGATGGTCTTCATAAGAACTTTGGATGCTACAACTTCACCTATAGAAAAGATACAAAGGCTCTAGTAATTGGCTATCGTACTAAATGGCCAACTGGGTGGACAAATGAACGATTTTATGTGAAAGCGGACGAGAGGAGAAGGGAGAAATTGATAACCATGGTCATGAGGCCTATGAAATTAAGTTTCAGAATGACAAGACCCTTATGCCATATGCAGCTTGGCTCCCCATGCCAGCTAGCCAAAGTTGAATTTAGATTGGTGGCCACTGAGATTAGTACTAGAGACATAGTACAAGAATATTTGGCAAACAAAACATTCCCAACTTCCTATGGTTGGGGGATGCCAAAGAAAAAAGAAGGGGGAAAATATGAGCTTGTACGTCTCCCCTATCGCTTTAAATTTGAGAAACAATTCAAGAAACCTTGCAACGAATGGCTGGAGATGATTGAGACCATGTGCAATGAGATACTTGGTAATTATACCAAAAAATAAGATCAATTGATGACTGTCACCTTCGGCACCTGGCCAAAACGAATGCTGAATCGTGTTATGAATGCCTTAAACTTCGATTACCCTGACTATGAGAAGCTCGACGAAGGGGCCAAAGGGATAAAAAGAAAAAGAATAGTCAGCATTCTAAATAGGCAAGCTACCCGATTGATAAAGGAAGATGAAAAAGCTTTGAAGAAACCAAGAATAGCACTAGAGCCAAAGATGGCAATTTCCATGAAGTGAAAGCTTGACATAGTGCCTTCTTCTGAGCCGAAGGCAAGAGAAGAAGATCCTTCGACGCCCTCTGCTGCCAAAGTAGCAAAAATTCTGAAGGTAATGACTGACTCCCCACCCTTCAAGATGCTAAGTCCACTAGGATCAGAACTGACAAAATTTTTACAGAAGAAAGGACAACCTTTGGCTACAGAGGAGAAAGTAAAGGAGCACAAGAAACGACGGATTGTAAATGTGATGCAGGCCATTGAAAGAACACCGCCTTCAGCTTCGGCGGCTAAGACCATGACTGCTGCGGTTGCCAAAGCTAAAGCTGCTGTCGAAGCCAAGGGCACCAGTGAAGCCGAAGCTACAATGTCGGATATTGACAGAGTTATATCAAATGTAATTAAAGATGTGGCTGCAGAGGAGGACATGGCCACAACGCTAGATGAAGAAAAGGAAATTGATACCAGTCCTTCGGGCGAAGAAGAATTCGACCTTCGGCACCTAGGTGGTCAGGAGCTTTCGGAAGAAGAAAAATTGGAGTTAAAAGAATTTGTTGTATCATGTGGATACCAACCGGGGCCTTTGCTTTTTGGCGGGGTTGATGAAGAGATCTTAGGATGTAACCGCGCCGGGGCGAAGATAGTCGGCACTTTGTCGAAGAGTGTCAGCTTTCTGAAGCTAGAGATTGATATTAGCTGCTACCGACGACAACATATTGTCGGTAGCTTATTTTATTCCAACTTCAAGGTGAGACCTTTGACTAAGTTATTATTATTATCTTCGTGGTGAATTAAATGTTCTGACTATAACTTGTTGCAGAGCCTGCTGTTGAGCAAAGCGTTAAAAATGCAGCAAGATAACGAAGATAGGAAAAACAAAACTACAATTGAAGGCTTGGAGAATGAGATTAAAGATCTTGAAGCCTCTCTAGAGAAGAAAGATTTCCTGCTGCAAGCAGTCGAAGGCCCCCTCGCGGAAGCACAATCTCAAAACACTAAGTTAAGCCAGGAACTTGATGATGTCGAACAACTTTGAAGAAAAAATCAGAGCACTTTGACCAAGAAACAAAAGAACTTCGAACAAGGGCTGAAGCCGAAGCTGAGATAAATACGAAACTACATGAGTCTATGAAAGACCTTCGGAACAAGTGCACGGACTTCACCACTAGCTGTGTAAACCGACTGAAAGGAATATTCAACTCGGTTGGGACTACCTCTGAAGAAATTGCCCCTTTAGCTGAAGATATTCCCAAAGCCTTTGAGCATATTGAAAACGAAGTTGAAGCTCTCGATGAAGTTATAACTGGACATAGGGATTTCTATTCTCTGTTAGCTTCTCTTCGCACAGCTGCTGCGTTTTTGAAGGCCGGATGTACTCATGCCGAAATAGTTAACAAGCCAACCTTCAGCCTCTCAACGTCAGAATTAGTTGATATCCTCGCTGAAGCCCAAAGCATCGAAAATCGATTTATTACTCAAATTTGGGCAAAAGGCGGTCGTGAGCTGGCTGGAGGCGAAGCTCAGAAACTGCTTAACTCAGTATGAAACTTTTATCTTTGCATTTTTACCTTAGTTTACATTTATTAGATTGTCAGCCACCTTATTCCTTTACCTATATGCAGGATGGTGGTGCTGAAGACCGTTAGACTGAAGTATGTTCCGAAGGTCCTGAAGACTAGGATTCCCGTCTTGCATTTATCTGTAGAAAAACTTAGACTCCTGTTTGGCGAAAGATTGTAATCGACATTTGAGCAGAATATTGTACATATTTCTCCATACCTTGTAATATAATCTTACCTCTTCATCTATGTATAAATTGCTTTGCTGTGAGCGAAACCAACACTTAAAGTTTTTTGAGCCAAAGGCGAAAAACACCTTCCCTTCTTTTGTTCACAACGAAGCATTTTTCATTAAAGAAGAAGCACCTCCATACATCATGTTGTATCTGAGACGAAGCATCTTCGTATTTGACGAAGCATTTTGTCACCATAGACAAGCATCTGTTTTCTTTCCTGTTAGCGCATGTGCTTCATGTCATGATGATAATGATGATCCTACGAATGTCTAATGGATGCTTATCTGAATGCAAAAAATGATGTGATGAGACATGCAAATGTATGACACAAACACACACAACCGCACCCAGACTCTACATCCCCTTAGGAATGACTTTGGAGTCTCTTCACCTTTTACTTAGGTGGTATTTTAGCTCTGCATCCCCTTAGGAATAACTTTGGAGCTAAGCTCTGCATCCCCTTAGGAACGACTTTGGAGCTTCTTCACCTTTTATTTAGGTGATATCTTGGCGCTGCATTCCCATAGGAACGAATTTTGAGCTTTGGAACTTACTCTGCGCTCCCTTAGGAACCGCTTTGTAGCTTCTTCACCTTTTACTGAGGTGACATTTTAGCTCTGCATCTCCTTAGGGACGACTTTTGAGCTTCTCCCTGTCCTTTTGCACTCGATGGTGCGGATTCTGTTGTTACATGTTAGATTTTTTGGGGGAATTTGGCCCTTGTATTGCATAGAGCTAAACAAGAAAAATTGAAAATTACAACCTATGGCCCCATTAAAAACCTTACTCCCCTCTTGAGTGCCATAGGGAAAAATGAGAAATTTACATCAATTACATATAATATCTCCAAAGCTCATCCGTGTTCCAAGACCTGGGTATGTCGTTGTCGTTCATATCCTTGAGCCTGTAAGAACCGGGTCTTGACGAAGATACCTCCAAGAAAGGGCCTTCCCATTTGAGCTGAAGCTTTCCTACCGTATCAGGGTTAGCCACCCTTCGAAGGGCTAAATGACCAAGATTGATGTTTTTCAATTTAACTTTCTTGTCTCGCCATTTTATTGTTTTGGCCTGGTATTTGTTGATGTGTTATATGGCTTGAAGTCTGGTCCCTCCTATGGTATCTTTTGTTACTTGGCAGTCACTTTCATCTTCTGTCGAAGCTAAGGTTCTTATTGAACCCACTATTGCTTCCTCTGGTGTTATTGCTTCGTAACCGAACAGAAGCTTAAACGGAGTAAACCTTGTTGACCTTGACATAGCAGTGTTGTGGCTCCAAACCACCTTTATTAACTCGTCTGGCCACTTTCCTTTAGGCTGATTGAAAATTGACTTCATTATTCCTGTTATTATGATTCCATTTGCCCTTTCTACCAACCCATTTGACTCAGGATGCCTTACTGATGCAAAGTGTATTTTTGTACCAATTTGACTACAAAAAGCTTTAAAAGTCTCGGCATCAAACTAAGTTCCATTATTAACAGTAATAGCCTTCGGCACACCGAAGCGACAAATGATGTTTTGCCAGAAGAATTTTTGTATTGTGGCCGAAGTTATTGTGGTCAAAGGCTTTGCTTCAATCCACTTAGAGAAATTTTCCACTGCCACCACAACATATTTCAAATTGCCCTGTGCTGGTGGGAGTGGTCCTAATAGATCCAAACCCCATCTTTGCAATGGCCAAGATGGTTGTATTAGTTGAGTCAAAGACGAAGGTTGCTTCTGATCTCTGGCGCATCTTTAGCAATTTTCACATTTCTGTACTAACTCTACTGCATCTGAAGCTGCCTTCGGCCAATAGAAACCTTGTCTAAAAACTTTCCCTAGCAGAGGTCTAGAACCAATGTGGGCTTCACATATTCTTGCATGTATTTCCTTCATTAATTCTTGTCCTTCGGTTCTAGACAAGCATTTGAGCAATGGAGAGCAAACTCCGTGTTTGTACAATTCCTCTTCTATTGTTACATATGGCCTTGTTCTTGCTTCCATTGTTTTGTTGTAATCTTCATCATCTGAAAAATAGTTGCCCAAGAGGAAGGATACAATTTCAGAACTCCAATCTTCACTATGTACAGGTGAAATTGTGAGCACTGCTCTTTCCATGAGCTCGACCGAAGGTGCTTTTATTGTTTCAAAAAATACTTCCGAAGGTAAAGGGAGCCCCTGTGCCGCTGATTTGGCTAGTAAGTTTGCATGCCCATTCTCTCCCCTTGGGATATTTTCTACAAAAAAACCTTCAAAAGAGGCTTCCAACCTTCGGACTGCAACTAGATACTTTTCAAGCTTCAGGTCTCTTGCCTTACTGCTTTTGTCCACATGGCCCGAAATAACTTGCGAATCAGTCTTGAGGATTGCCCTTCTTATTCCCATTGCCTTTAGCTTCTGAAGCCCCAAGAGAAGAGTTTCGTACTCGGCAATATTATTTGTATAGCTGAAGTCCAATTTTATTGCATAACATGTTCTGACTTTGGAAGGTGCAACTAGGACAGCAGCTGCCCCTGCACCGAAGGTCCCCCAAGACCCATCACAAAATACCGTCCAAGCTTCGGCATCTTTTATTGTTTCTTCACCCTGAGCCCCTGGCGTCCAATCAGCAATGAAGTCTGCCAACGCCTGAGATTGTATTGAAGATCTATGTACATAATCAATGGTGAATTCATTGAGTTTTGCGGCCCATTTTCTGACCCTTCCTGTAGCTTCTATGTTCCTCATTATGTCCTTTAAGGGTTGCGATGAAGGCACTATTATGTGATATGCTTGGAAGTAATGTCGAAGCTTTCTAGAGGCCATCAATACAGCATACAGTACCTTCTCCAATTCTATGTAATTTTTCTTTGATGGACTAAGTACTTCGGAGACGAAGTATATCGGTGCTTGCCTTTTTATTTGGCCATCTTGTTTCTCTTGTACAAGTGTCGCACTGACCGCATCATGGGAAGCAGCCACATATAGAAGTAACAGGGTCCCTGATGAAGGTGGGGTTAGAGTTGTTAAATCTATCAAGTACTGCTTCAGCTCCTCGAAAGCTTTCTACTGAGCCAGACCCCATTGGAAGACTTCGGATGATTTCAATATTTCAAAGAAAGGTAGATTCCTCTTTGCTAATCTTGAAATAAATCTGTTTAATGATGCTAGCCTTCCTGCCAACTGTTGAGCCCCCTTTTTTAAATTTGGTAGCTCCATCCGTAGGATAGCTTTGATTTTGCTCGGGTTAGCTTCGATGCCCTTTGTCGATACCAGACAACCAAGAAACTTACCCTTCTTCACTCCGAAGACACATTTTTCTGGATTTAACTTGAGACCAGCTTGTCTA
This sequence comes from Zea luxurians, assembly GCA_029449295.1. Classification (NCBI taxonomy): domain Eukaryota; kingdom Viridiplantae; phylum Streptophyta; class Magnoliopsida; order Poales; family Poaceae; genus Zea; species Zea luxurians. The sequence continues at coordinate 102,206,247 of JAOPSE010000001.1, read as the reverse complement.
AAATTGGCAAATGTCTCTTGCAAATCAGCGACATGGTTTTCCTGCTTTGTGCTTTTTACTATGATATCATCAACATATGTCAGCACATTTCTGCCAATTTGAGAGTGAAGAACTTTGGCAGTCATTCTGCTGAAGCTTCCTCCAGCATTCTTGAGCCCCTTAGGCATCCAAAGATACCAATAGGTGCCACTAGGAGTTATGAAGCTTGTCTTCGGCTCATCCTCCTTTTTCATCCAGATTTGGTGATAGCCTGAGTAGCAATCCAGTAAGCTCATGAGTTCTGATGTAGCTGCTGCTTCTACAAGGGAATCTATTCTTAGCAATGAGAATTCATCCTTCGGACATGCCTTGTTGAGATCTGTAAAGTCAATGCACATCCTCCAATTTCTGTTGGCTTTCTTTACCATAACTGTGTTGGCCAGCCACTCTGAGTATGTTACCTCTCTAATAACACCAGCACTTAGAAGTCTTTTTCACTTCATTTCGTGCACCTTTGGATTTATCATCGGACATTTTCCGAAGCCTCTGCTTCCTTGGTCTGAAGGACGAGTCCACATTGAGTGAGTGCTCGATGATGTCCCTATTGACACCACAGAGATCATTGGCTGTCCAAGCAAAGACATCATTGTTGTTAAACAAAAATCTCAGCAATGTCTTTTCCTAGTCATTAGATAACTGAGATCCCAGCAACACCTTTTGCTCTTCTATGTCTTCACACAAAAGCATAGGCTTTGGTTGATCTGCCGAAGCAGCTTTTTCTCTTTTATGCTTATACTGCTGATAAGCTTTGGTTTCATCTATATTATGAATAGCCTTCGAATCTGTCCAACTTCCTTTGGCTCTCCTAGCAGCTTCTTGACTCCCATGCACAGCAATGGGCCCTTGTTCCGATGGTATCTTCATGAAAAGGCATGCTGGGTGGAGGATAGCTTCGAATTGAGCGTCCCTCGACCAATAATTGCATTGTATGGAAACTCCATATCAACAATATCAAAGACAACTTGCTCTATCCTTGTGTTGTGGATTAGCCGAAGGTGGATGGCATTGTTATCTTGCCAAGTGCCACTATCTGTCTCCCTCTGAAGCCACATAGAGGGTGTGTTGCATCATGTATCTTGTCATCTGGCTCTTGCATTTGCCTGAAAGCCTTTGCAAAGATGATATATGCTGCACTGCCTGTTTCTACTAGGACATTGTGGACCAGAAATCCCTTGATAACACAAGATATGACCATTGCATCGTTGTGAGGATAATCCTTAAGCTGAAGGTCTTCCTGAGAGAAGGTGATTGGAATATGAGACCACTTGGACTTGATGAAGGGTCCTTGCACCCCAACATGTTGTACCCTTCTCTGTGCTTCTTTCCTCTGCCTCTTGTTAGCTAGTTCAGAAGTTGAACCACCTGTGATTTGGAGCACTAGCTTCATAGCCGAAGGTTGGTTGCTTTGCAGAGCCATCATCACAGTTGTGGAAGTGAGTTCACCGGAGGTGGGCGCCAATGTTGGTCACTTGTTCTCAAATGCTAAGAATTAAGAACAAGGCAACACAATTGTTAATGATTAAAGACCTTCGTCCTTCGGAACATTATTTTCTTTTGGATATAATGATCTTTAGACGAAGGTCATGTAGGATGTACCTTCTTCATGTCAGCATATAAATATGAGTACAAATTATAATGCGAAAGAACATTAAAGAATGTAAGTAATGAATAAATCCTCACAATTTATTTATATTCATATTTATAGACAAGAAATAACATTAATGATATTTTATAGTACAATAGTACCTTCGGTTCACCAGAAGGTGGAAATGCAAAGATGACGCGAGAGCGATTACAATACAACGTGAACAGTACGGGGGTACTGTTCACCTATTCATAGGTGCGGGACGCAGCCTGGACACAATTACATTCATGTCCCTGACATTCACTTACAATCATAATATGAATAATCAAGGACTAAATAGTCTTTTTCCCTTGAGTCGGTGACGACCTTCGGCTTTGTCATAATACTAGGCCGAAGCTTCTTCAGCCATAGCTTCGGCTTTCATCCGTATCATCATGTCGTGTATGCCTTTATATTATCTTGTTGAAGGTGTTTTCACCTTGAGGGCCTTCGGCGACGAAGAAGACCCCCAACAGTTACCAATGTAGGCTTAAGTGAATTAGGAGTATGGCTTTATCTTTTGTACCAACATTAAGTAACTCACTCTCGATTAGATCATAATTGATTAGATAGAATCTAGATTAGGTTGGTATGGCTAGATTAAACTTGTTAAGATCTGATTAATTTATTTAGGGACAAGTAGGTAGATGCGGGTAGGATAAGTTATGATAGTTGAAAATCTTAGGTGCTTATAATTTTATGTCGGTCTATACAGATTTTGCAACCCAACACATAAGTCAAGTACATGTATATGGCTGAGCTGGTATAGGGAACCGGTTTAGGTTAATCGTGTGTATAGGAGTAGGGTCTATTTTAGATTGGATATAACTAGATTATACTGGATAATATCTAATTACTTTGGATTAGATCATGGTTGTTACACTAGTGTGGGACAAATATGCTTATTAGGGCAAGATGAATTCATAAGGATAAGGTAGAATCTTTTAAGATGAGATGGATATTGTTAGGCTAGATACTTTAATGAGGGATAATCTAGTTTATCTAGTTATTTTTATAAGCATTTTTTCTATATGTAAATGCAGATGTAATTGTGGACATTACTCCACAACTCATCGCACTCAAATCAAAGATCCAAATCATACAAGCATCATAAGAACAAACATTGAAGTACATAGATACTTATAAATAAAAATATAGTTTTTGTTTTTGTCCCTATGAGTAGGTCTCTATTCCTAAAGGTCACTTTAGGCACAGGATTTCAAAGTGTGAAATCCACATTTGTCTTTAGAAGGAAATGGTAAGAATAATTAGAGTAAAGGAGCAGTGGATGAGAAAAGATTAAGAAAAGTTTAGAAAGAATCAAAGTAGCAAAGGTAAGTATGTAAGAGTTGTCCAGTTCTATCTAGGTTTCGTCCTACAATCAATATTGCTCTGATACCACTTCTGTCACACCCGGGTTTCAGGGGTCTAAAACCCGGGCGCGAAATAAACACCAGGTGTGCTGGGACCAAATCTCACACATATGATGAATCATGGTACAGAAATGAATGTCACATCTTTACTATATAATAGGAGTTCTGTACAAAATAAATAAATAATTACATCATATGGAGATAACGATCCAGCAACCCAAAGTTGACTATGAGACGACGGCCTAGACCTCTCACGAACTCATCACATCATCCTCCATGCACCTCATCCTAAGGTACCTGTTCTTGACCTGTGGGGGTGTGAGACAGCAAGGGTGAGCTCACATACGTTCATCGCTCAACAAGTTGTGAGGAATAATGTGCATGAACTCGCCAAAGGTGGGAGTTCTTGTGAAGTGTAAGGCTTACCAATGAGGATGGTTAAAGTTGAGCATTGCTTTTAAAGTTGATCAAAATTTTATTAGCAGTTACTAAACGTAAGTGAATACAAAACCATAGTAATAGTAAATAAAAATAATAATTATCCCAATGCCATGCATATGACAAATTGAATTTAGTTCCATAAATTAATCATGTGAGTGTCCGAGCTGCTCATGACCGTGAGCACGACTAGTATACCAGTTTTACACTCTGCAGAGGTTGCACATCTTTACCCCTCGCCTAACCGCCATCGCAGCAAAATCAACCCAAGGGCCTCCCTACACTAACCATTCCCCTACTGCCTTGCCCCTTTCGGGTAAGATAGTCCTCCACTAGCTTTCCTAATTAGTCAGCCAAGGGCGTCTGCGAGCACCTAGAGGGGGGTGAATATGTGATCCTGTAAGATCAAACACTAAATAGCCACAAGCTTGATTATAAAGATGTTAGTGCGAGTTAATCAAGTTTATGAAGCGAACTCTTGCGAACACAAGCAATCACAGAGAGGAGCAACACAAGAGACATGCGATTTTTATCCCGTGGTTCGGCCAAGTAACACTTGCCTACTTCCATGTTGTGGCGTCCCAATGGACGAGGGTTGCACTCAACCCCTTTCAAGTGATCCGATGATCAACTTGAATACAATGGTCTTTCCTTTGAGATCTTTTCCCGTTTGCAAGGAATCTCCACAAGTTAGAGCCTCTCGCCCTTACAAAGTTTTGTTCACAAGAAGCACAAGACTAAGGGAGGGAAAACAACACACACAAAAGATTCAATCCGCAACACACACACGCACATAAGCCAAGACTTGAGCTCAAAGCACAGCACAGGGAGTTCACAACTCAAACAGAGCTCAAATCACTAACACAACAAATCTAATGCGTGGAGGTGGAGTGTGGATGTCTTAGTATGCTTAGAGAATTCTTGCCTTCCGTCGAGTGGTGCACCGAACAACTACTGTAGCAGTACGGTGCTCGATTTCCTTCCATACGGGGAGCAGCCGACCGTTGGTCCTCGGGATCAGTTGGCGCACCGGACATAGTCCGGTGCACACCAGACAGTCTGGTGTGCCCAACCGACCATTGGCACGACCACGTGTCGCGCGTTGATTGCGCGGCCGACCGTTGGCTGCTGGCACAGTTGACTCACCGGACAGTCCGGTGCACCACCGGACAGTCCGGTGAATTATAGTCGTACAACTCCATTGATTTCCGAGAGCAGCTGATTCACCGTTGACCAGCCTGGGGCACCGGACACTGTCCGATGTGCCACCGGACAGCCAGGCCCGAGCTGGTGTTGGCTGTACACAGCCAACTCTTTCCCATTTCTTTTCTCCTTCTTTTGTCACTGTTTCTAGCACTTAGACAAACACATTAGTATTCAAAAAACAATGTACTAAGTCTAGAAATATACCTTGTACTTTGATTTGCACTTCTTGCTCATTTAGCACATAAGGACTCAATTAATATGTATTGGGCATCTAATCACCAAAATACTTATAGAAATGGCCCAAGGGCACATTTCCCTTTCAATCTCCCCCTTTTTGGTGATTTATGCCAACACATTAAAAAGCAACAAAAGACGTGCAACATCAATGCAATTGAAGACCAAATTGTTTTTGCTTATGATTTGGCATATTTGGATCACTCTTTGCCACCACTTGGTTTGTTTTTGCAAATCAAATTATTTTTCCTATCTCTAAGTCAAACACACTTGTTTGGGCAAATAGAGAGATATTCCAAGAGTAAAATTGATCAAGTGCCAAAAACTCCCCCTTTTCCCATAATCAAAATTCTCCCCATAAGAGACCAAATTTTGCAATAAGAGGATTTTGGGCAAAATGCAAATTCTAACTCTACCATTTTTGAAATTCACAAGTGGTTGGCTGATCTATTTGTTTTGGCCTTAATTTCTCCCCCTTTGGCATTAAGCACCAAAACGGGATCATTTTTGGCCCTTTTAACCCCATTGCCTCACCAAAAATGTCAATTAAGAGTAAAAAGGCAATGAGAGCATAAGTATGAACTTGGAAATAAATACACTAATACCGGAGTGCAGTGGAAGTCTTTGCGTCGTCCAAGTTCATTTTCCCTTTCAATGTAACTTCGAGACTACATCAAGTGTACTCAAACAAACAAATAAGTCTCAAAGGGATCAAGTTGTAGGACACTCCCCCTAAACACATGCATCATTTGCATACAGACTTGTGAGGTCCGGGGGTGACTTGTACAACTTGAGCACCATAAATAAACAACAAATTATATAAATGCTCAAATTAACATGATCAAAGGCATAGAACACATGTATGCTATAGATCAATCCAAGTTACGCGAATCTAAGACATTTAGCTCACTACGCAACCTGCAAAATGTTTTCTCATCCAAAGGCTTGGTGAAGATATCGGCTAGCTGGTTCTCGGTGCTAATATGATAGATATCGATATCACCCTTTTGCTGGTGGTCTCTCTGGAAGTGATGCTGGATGTCTATGTGCTTAGTGCGGCTGTGTTGAATAGGATTATCTGCCAAGCGGATTGCACTCTCATTGTCACATAGGAGTGGGACTTTACTCAGATTGTAGCCAAAGTCTTGGAGGGTTTGCCTCATCCAATGTAGTTGCGCGCAACACTGTCCTACGGCAACGTACATGGCCTCAGCGGTGGATAGGGCAACGGATGTTTGTTTCTTCGAACTCCAGGACACTAGGGACCTTCCTAGAAATTGGCATGTCCCTGATGTACTCTTCCTATCAACCTTGCACCTGGCATAGTCAGAGTCTGAGTATCCAATCAAGTCAAAGGTAGACCCCTTTAGATACCAGATCCCGAAGCAAGGCGTAGAAACTAAATACCTAAGAATTCGCTTAACGGCCACAAGGTGACATTCCTTGGGGTCGGATTGATATCTAGCACACATGCATACACTAAGCATAATGTTCGGTCTACTAGCACAAAGATAAAGTAGTGACCCTATCATTGACCAGTATGCCTTTTCATCAACGGACTTACCTCCTTTGTTGAGGTCAATGTGCCCGTCAGTTCCCATCGGTGTCTTCACAGGCTTGGCGTCCTTGATCCCAAACCTTTTGAGAAGATCCTGAGTGTACTTCTTTTGGGAGATGAAAGTGCCATCCTTGAGTTGCTTCACTTGGAATCTAAGGAAGTAGGTCAACTCGCCCATCATCAACATCTCGAACTTTTGCATCATCACCCTGCTAAACTCCTCACGAGACTTTTGGTTAGTAGAACCAAATATTATATCATTGACATAAATTTGGCACACAAAAAGACCACCATTGCATGTCATTGTGAAAAGAGTGGGATCGGCTTTCCCAACCTTGAAAGCATTAGAAATAAGGAAATCTCTAAGGCATTCATACCATGCTCTTGGGGCTTGCTTAAGTCCATAGAGCACCTTAGAGCAACTCCAACAATGCCTCAAACTAGTGCCTCAAATTGAAATATGTGTCTCTATACAGGAAAAACTACTCCAACAGTGCCCTATTTCATAAATTTTTGTCAAAAAACTATAGGGCACCCTCTCAAGTGACTCAAATATACTACACCGTAGTGGGCTGCCGTATAATCTAGATTTGGGGCTTTACTGTTGGAGCGAGGTGTTTTGTTGGTGCCCTAAATTCTATAAAATATACTTATTTTCAAATTATAGGATATTTTTATAGGTCACGTTGTTGGAGATGCTCTTAGAGAGCTTATACACATGGTCAGGATACTTGTCATCCTCAAAGCGAGGGGGTTGTTCCACGTATACCTCCTCCTTGATTGGCCCATTGAGGAAAGCGCTCTTCATGTCCATTTGAAATAGCCTAAAGGAATGGTGAGCGGCATAGGCTAATAGTATTCGAATTGACTCTAACCTAGCCACAGGAGCAAAAGTCTCCTCGAAATCCAAACCTGCGACTTGGGCATAACCTTTTGCCACAAGTCGAGCCTTGTTTATTGTCACCACCCTGTGCTCGTCTTGCTTGTTGCGGAACACCCACTTGGTTCCCACAACGTTTTGCTTTGGGCGTGGCACTAGGCTCCAGACATCATTTCTTTTGAAGTTGTTGAGCTCTTCTTGCATGGCCAACACCCGTCCGGATCCTGCAAGGCCTCTTCTACCCTGAAAGGCTCAATAGAAGAGACAAACGAGTAATGCTCACAAAAATTAGCTAATCGTGAGTGAGTAGTTACTCCCTTGCTGATGTCACCCACAATCTGATCGATGGGGTGATGTCTTTGGATCGTCGCTCGGACTTGGGTTGGAGGAACTCGTGGTGCTTCTTCCTCCATCACTTGTTCTTCCTGTGCTCCCCCTTGATCCTGCCTCTCTTCTTGAGGTACCTGTTCATCGTCTTGAGTTGAGGGATGCACCAATATCGAGGAAGATGGTTGATCTTGCTCCTGTAGTTCCTATGGTCGCACATCTCCTATCGCCATCGTGCGCATTGCAGCCATCGGAACTTCATTCTCATCTATGTCATCAAGATCGACTTGCTCTCTTGGAGAGCCATTAGTCTCATCAAATACAATATCGCTAGAGACTTCAACTAATCCTGATGATTTGTTGAAGACCCTGTATGCCTTTGTATTTGAGTCATACCCTAGTAAAAACCCTTCTACTGCCTTGGGAGCAAATTTTGAATGTCTACCTTTCTTCACCAGAATGTAGCATTTGCTCCCAAATACACGAAAGTAAGAGACATTGGGTTTGTTACCGGTAAGGAGTTCGTAGGAGGTCTTCTTGAGAAGGCGATGCAGATAGAGCCGGTTTATGGCGTGGCAGGCTGTGTTCACAAGTTCCGACCAAAATCGCTCGGGCATCTTGAACTCTCCAAGCATCGTTCTCGCCATGTCGATTGGCGTCCTATTCTTCCTCTCTACCACACCATTTTGTGGTGGTGTGTAGGGAGCGGAGAACTCATGCTTGATTCCTTCCTCCTCAAGAAACTCTTCAACTTGTAGATTCTTGAACTCGGACCCATTGTCGCTTCTTATCTTCTTCACCTTTAGCTCAAATTCATTTTGAGCTCTCCTTAGGAAGCGCTTTAGGGTCCCTTGGGTTTCTGACTTATCCTGCAAAAAGAATACCCAAGTGAAGTGGGAAAAATCATCAACAACTACAAGACCATACTTACTTCCCCCGATGCTGGGGTAGGCAAAGGGTCCGAAGAGGTCCATGTGAAGAAGCTCCAGCGGTCTTGATGTTGTCATTACATTCTTGCTGTGATGAGTGCTTCCCACCTGTTTCCCTGCCTGACATGCTGCACAAGGTCTGTCTTTCTCAAAACAGACATCGGTTAGTCCTAACACATGATCTCCCTTTAGAAGCTTATGAAGATTCTTCATCCCAACATGTGCTAGATAGCGATGCCAAAGCCAACCCATATTAGTCTTAGCCATTAAGCATGCATCTAGATCAGCATTCTCTTTCGAAAAATCAACTAAATAGAGCTTGTCGTCTAATACACCCTTAAAGGCTAATGAACCATCACTCCTTCTAAAGATAGATACATCTACATTTGTGAATAAACAATTATAACCCATGTTACATAATTGACTCACAGACAATAAGTTGTTCCCGAGCGATTCAACTAAAAACACATTACAGATAGAATGCTCGGATGTGATGGCCATCTTTCCCAATCCTTTAACCTTGCCTTGGTTCCCATCTCCAAATATGATTGTATCCTGGGAATCCTTGTTCTTGACGTAGGAGGAGAACATCTTCTTCTCCCCCCATGTGGTTTGTGCATCTGCTGTCGATAATCCAGCTTGAGCCCCTGGATGCATAAATCTGCAAGGCAATTTAAGCTTGGGTTTTAGGTACCCAACTCTTGTTGGGTCCTTCAAGGTTAGTCACAATCACTTTTGGAACCCAAATACAGGTCTTGTCTCCCTTGCATTTGGATCCCAACTTCCTAGCAACTATTTTTGCATTCATACATGAAAGTACAAAAGAAGTATTGCAAGCATGATAAATAGTAGAGGGTCCATTGCACATTCTCCTAGGAGCATGAGACACAACATGATTTCTCCTAGGCCTACTTCTACCATGAACAAAAGTGGAACTAGAGGCACCCATAGCATGTGAATCATTAGCAGCATGATCATAACTCCTATTATAATGAGAATGACTAGCAATTTTCCTATTATAAATAAAGGCATGGTTCCTTTGAGGACTACTAGCCATAGGGGCCTTCCCTTTCTCCTTGTTGAGAACGGGAGTCCTTTGGCTTGTTAAGTTATTGGTTTTCTTTTGAAAACCAAGTCCATCCTTAATTGAGGGGTATCTACCAACAGTGTAGGCATCCCTAGCAAATTTCAATTTATCAAAATCAACTTTGCAAGTCTTAAGTTGAGCATTAAGACTTGCCACCTCATTGTTCAATTTAGTAATAGAAGCAAGATGTTCATCACAGGCATCAACATCAAAATTCTTACATCTATTACAAATAATAACATGCTCTACACATGAACTAGTTTTATTAACTTCCTCTAGCTTAGCTTTTAATTCATTATTTAAATTCTTTAAACTAGAGATAGATTCATGGCAAGCAGACAACTCAGAAGATAGCATTTTATTTCTCTTAATTTCTAAAGCAAGAGATTTTTGCACACTAACAAATTTGTCATGTTCCTCATATAAAATATCCTCTTGCTTTTCTAGTAGTCTATCTTTTTCATTTAGAGCATCAATTAATTCATTAAATTTCTCTACTTTGGCTCGATCTAACCCCTTAAATAAATCAGAGTAATCTACTTCATCATCAGAAGATTCCTCATCGCTAGAAGAAGTGTACTTAGGGGTATCTCGAATATGTACCTTCTTTTCCTTGGCCATAAGACATGTATGGCTTTCATTGGGGAAGAGTGAAGACTTGTCGAAGGCCGAGGCAGCTAGTCCTTCATCGTCGGAGTCTGATGAAGAGCAGTCAGAATCCTATTCCTTTCCAAGGTGCGCCTTGCCTTTCGCCTTCCTGTAGTTCTTCTTCTTTTCCCTCTTCCCGCTTTTTTCTTGTCCCTGGTCATTATCATTATCAGGGCATTGTGCTATGAAATGACCAGTCTTACCACATTTGAAGCAGGAGCGCTTTCCCCTTGTTTTGTTCTTGTTGGGGTACTCCTTATGTCCTTTTAGCGCGGTGTTGAAACGCTTGATGATAAGCGCCATTTCTTCCTCATTGAGCCTGGCAGCCTCCACTTGTGCTACTTTGCTTGGTAGCGCCTCCTTGCTGCTTGTTGCTTTGAGAGCAACGGGCTGCGGCTCATAGATGGGTAGTGGACCATTTAGTGCATCGTCCACATATCGCGCCTCCTTCACCATCATGCGCCCGCTCAAAAATTTTCCAAGGATCTCTTCGGGTGTCATCTTGGTGTACCTGGGGTTTTCACGAATAAGATTGACAAGATGGGGGTCAATAACGGTAAATGACCTGAGCATGAGTCGGACGACATCATGATCCGTCCATCTTGTGCTTCCGTAGCTTCGGATCTTGTTGACCAGGGTCTTGAGCCTGTTGTAGGTCTGAGTTGGCTCCTCTCCCCTGATCATCACGAACCTCCCCAGCTCGCCTTTTACTAGTTCCATCTTGGTGATCATAGTGGCATCGTTTCCCTCATGAGATATCTTGAGGGTGTCCCAGATTTGCTTAGCATTGTCCAAGCCACTCACTTTATTATACTCATCCCTGCAAAGTGACGCTAGCAAGACAATAGTAGCTTGGGCATTTTTATAAATTTGTTTATTAATAATCACAGGATTATCCATACTGTCAAAATGCATCCCATTTTCCACAATTTCCCAAATGCTAGGATGGAGAGAAAATAGATGACTGAGCATTTTATGGCTCCAAAATGAGTAAACGTCTCCATCAAAGTGTGGGGGTTGTGGCGGAACCGTCTGAATTATTCCAACTTAAGTGCCTAAGTCTCACCTAAGAGGCTAGACCACACTTAAATAGGAATAAAACGTCAGTCCCTCGGATCTAGTCCGACAAGGCCACTAACAGGATCAAGTACCACCTACTCACTTGAATGTGAGGCATAGAGCAAATACAATAAAGCATAAAACCATACATTAAGGGAGTGCTTAAGATTATTACAACATCATCGGAGTTTTTGCAAAAGTAGTAATCATTGTCCTGGATGCAGTGGAAATTAGCTAACGGTAAATAAGAGGGAGGATGGGGAAGCCTGGCCCATCACTCCTCCTGCTCCTCTCCTGCTGAGGTAGGGTCCCACTCGACTGTCCAACCCGGTGGCAGGGTAGACGGCCAAGTCACTCCAGCAACCATATCCTCTAGAGAACCTATCAAAATTAAGCCACAAGCAAGGCTGAGTATACTAATACTCAGCTAGACTTACCCGGTGTGAGGAGTCTACTCCTCTACCTCTAGACATGCAGCTGTTTGGTCAAGGGATTTGGTTTGCCAAAAGCACTAGCTAAGTCTAAAATCATGGTTTAGCTTTTCAAGTTTTAGTATAATCCTTTTTGACTAGATGTGTACACAGCTAATCATACATGGTATCAAATATTTTTATCAATCAACATATTTTGCAAATCAACTCATTTCCACTTATTACTCAATGCAGTACAATGGATCAAGCAGTCTCATTAGCTACAAGAAGCAGACAATTCAAATCGAGTTTTTAAACCTTGCAAGGTAAACCTAAACACACGACGTGGCGAGGCATTCTGTCCCCACACACATCAACCGTCCCCATCGATTCCCCGTCAACAGAGAGGGGCTCACCACCTTGGCGTACAATGCCTCACTGACCCCAACTACCGTCGTGCAGTGACCGCACTTGTACCCACCATAACCGGAATGGGAGACCATGTCTCAGGTCGCCTGAGGAGGGCAATCTGCTGCCAGGTTCACTCAGGTACTAGGCTTACCGATTTACCATATTTCTCGGCATGTGCTTAGTACGTTCAAACGCTTGACATAGGTATCCGCACGTTAATCCTTATTCCAATTTCTCATCTCGTAGACAACACATCCCCATGGATCGGTGTCCACAGACCATCATTATTCTGTTATAAAAATTGATACAACCAATTCCTGACCTCGCGCGAGTGCTGGAAAAATCACTCGACTTCTACCGAGATCCCTAATTAGTAAAGCAGCTACTCGACCTAGCATATTAGTATCCATCTCAAAAGGAGTCTTGAGTTCATGCAACTAGGGTTTCTGACAACTCCTACACTTAAGTGCACAGTACAAACCTACAATCATTAAGTGCAGTAAAATAGCATATATAAATGGTTATGCATAAGACCGGGGCTTGCCTTCAAAAGCTGGAGCAGGCAGGTCCTCAGTAGCAGGCTCTGGTGCTGGCTCCTGGACTACCTCCTGAGCAACTCCTTGCTCCAGAATGAGGACGTACTCTCCGTCAGTGAGATTACAATCTATCGAATGCAATGAATAAGATATATGCATATTAATGACATGTCAATTTGTAAATGCTACGCCTGGTGAAACAATATTAAAACAGTGGGTAAACTAGGGTTTCTTATTGGATGGTGCCTTAAGTGTTCCATACACACTTATCTTAGGGTCTTGAGTGAACTTAAAACTTTTAATCATCTCCTTTATGTTTTAGGGGGCTCTTAGAGAGATTTAGTTGTATAATCTTAATTTCTTCCACAATTCTCCTTTTACTCTTTATTTATGCTTATTTTTGGGTGCTCTTGAACTACCATGGTAATTTAGAATTTTCCAAAAATGTTGCAAAAATTACAGTGGGTAAACATTGGTCTCTGTAGTTTATTCTACAACTTTGAGGTTGGAATTAATTCAGATACACCTTGGGCAAAAATGATAAAAGTGAGGGTAGAAGGTCACTTTGCATTACAGCTCTGATTTAGGTGAGGGTTCTAGATTAAAAATTATTTTTTGCCAATATCTATGGTTAATAATAGGTCTCTTTGCAAAAAAATCACAGAAAGTGCTCGACTGGTCATTTAGTTATGATTTTCCAAAGTTTAATGTTAAAAAGGCACTTATAACTAACTTGTTGTTTGAAAAATATCGAACAACAAAACTTATATTTTTCCTAGATTTATACTAGCATATTAGTAGTTATCCCAAGGATTGGGGTGGTTTCTCCTTAGGGTTATTTTTCTAAGATTTTTCTAAATTCTCATTGTTTTTAAGAAATAAAATGTGGTGCATTTCTTTTGTACTAACAAAGGGTTCAACAAAATTTTCTTGTGAACTATTCTACTTAAGGAGGCTAGGAAAAATGCGGTTGCCCTCTGGTTCTTATTTTAAACTTCCTTTTTTATTTTCTTAAGGTTTGGACCAAAACAAGTTTTAGTGGTTAATCTCTTCTTAGCTAAGTATACTGGGGAGTTTAACATTTTTAAACAAGGTAATTAGTAGTTAAGCATGTCTCTGATTTTTCTTACCCTCAGTCCAAAAGTATTTCTATTTTTCCTCTATTTATTTAGTTTTGGGCAGTACACTTAATTAAATTAAAACTCTAAAAGTCTTGCAGTACATAGGGTGTTTGTTATTTTTCCTAAGTAGTTCATAATATTTAGGACCTAGCAAAATTGGTTTGACCAAATTTGGTTGGGTAAAATTCGAGTTATGAATTTTGCAAGTTCTGTATTCATTTAAAAGAATAAAACTTAAAAGGTTTAAGGAAAACTGGTTTGCACCGAGGCCCCTAGTGTTTCCTTTAATTATTTCTTTCAACGGTGCCCCTACGGAACTATTTCCCTGAGTCACTGACCTCGCAGAAACCCCCCTGGCTTTTGTTTCTTTCAACCCGGGCTCCTTCCCCATTGTAACAGTGACCGCGGAGAGGAAAAAGGGTGGCGCGGCTTACCGGCGGCGAGGGAGGTCCGGTGAAGGGCTAGGGGAGGTCCGGGAGGTCCTGACAGTCACGTCAAGGTGCGGATCGTCAACGGTGATGGCCGGAATAGGGCTGGCTGCGTGCGCAGGCGGTCGGGCTCGTCGGCGGCGTGTGCTCCGACCTGCTCACGGCGGTAAGGTTCAATCAAATGGCACATGGAGCTTCATTGGATGCTAAGGATGCTATAGGTACAAGGAATCGATGAATGGCTTACCGTGGGGCTCGGTCTACGTGCGACAGCGGCCAGTTGAAGTCCGGCGACGTCGATCCGATGTCTCCAATGAGGTGGTGTCCAATCCGCGGCTTGGGGAGCTTCACTGAGGTCCGGAGAAGCTATCCCAAGGGTTAGACGGGGTGGAGGATGGCTGGCTCGGCCGGTCTACGGTGGTCGTGGCTTGCGCGACCGCTAGCATGCCGTTCTCTAGGCAAACGCCGGCGAACTCGAGCTCGGGTGAGGTTAGGAGCGCGCGATGGTATACGGTCGAGACTGGTGTGGGTTTTATAGCCGCGGGCATGGGCGTGGGCGCGAGGGGTGACATGGCATGGGGCTATGCCCGCGGGCCGAGTGCCGAGGGCGTGCTCTGGCATTGCCAGGGCGCGTCGAACACGTGGCCGTGTTCATCTGCCCAAGTTCTTGCGCCTGCAGAGCTCTCAAACGTGCGAATCTCGCCAAATGTCTTATGCAAGATTTCTTACTGGCTCCTAGGGCTAGCTAGTTCATGTGAGTTCCAAGGGAAGTTCTGGCCTAGCTTAGAAGATATGGTGACGCCAAGTCTTGTCTGTCTGCACTGTTCACCCACGACAAAAAGGATGCCAAACCGTGTCAAATGACCCTAGTTTGGTTTCAAATTTTTCAGGGGTGTGCCTTGGGCAGTTTGGCCACTTTTTGTTATTTGGACCAAGTGGTTTTGGCGCCAGCACAAGGGTGAACACATCTGATCTTTAGGCTAGGGTTGATTTTGGGACTTAGAGAGAATTTGGATGGCTCTAGTGTGCTTTCCACTTAGTGAATTGATTTGGGGTTTTTGTTGAGCCTTTTTGTAATATCTTCCTTAATACATTTTGTAGCTTTATTAATATAGTTCATTTTTGGTAAAGGTTTCATTTCATGATTTGGCCATTTGCATAACCTTTTCCCTTTTATCCAATGTTTAGGGTTTAATGGCCTAAGAAGGAAATTAGGGTTTTAGAATCTTTTTAATGAGTGAGAATGTATGAAGGCTAGGGTATCTCTCTTATTATGATCAATACTTATCTTAGCCATGATTCTAAAACTTTTAGTGCCTTCACTTTCCATTTTAACATATTGGATAACTAGGCCACAGGTGGGTTCATTGGGCCAGGGCCTTGGGTAACACCTGGGGTGTTACAGCCCTCCCCCTTAAAGGAATCTCGTCCCAAGATTTGGGTAGGGACCCTTCAGAGGGGTGCTAGGATGGTGCGTGCTCGCGCAGTGTGGTTTCTTTTGTCAAGGTTCTTTAGTAAACTCCTCTTCGAATGTCATCCTCTTTGCAACTTCAGAAGGAAGTCCTTCTAGATTTAGTTTCATAATTTACTAGGTTCTCATTAACTAGGTTTCTCTTATACTTAGATTCAAAGGGCAGGTGGGGGTTGGGTGTCTTGGGTTACGTGATCCCTTTAGGCAGAAAATCGGGGAAGTGAGAGCGCAGAAAATCTTCAGTTTCCCAAGTAGCCTCTTCTTCTAAATGGTTGCTCCACTGAATCTTATACATTCGGATTGACCTTGCTCGAGTTGACATTTCCTTTTGGTCCAATACCTTGACGGGGTGCTCTTGATATGACAAGTCCGGTTCTATCTCCAATTCAGGCTCAGGTAGCACTTCCGTGGGTAAGCGGACACACTTCCTTAGCTGAGATACGTGGAACACATCATGAATTGCTGACATATGAGGTGGCAACTTCAACTGGTATGCTACAGGTCCACAAGTCTCCTTGATCTCGTATGACCCAATATAGCGAGGAGCTAATTTGCCCTTGATCCTAAATCTCTGAACACCTATGGTGGGTGACACTTTGAGATACACATGATCCCCCATGTGGCGGAACCACACAAATTATTCTAGCTTATGTGCCCAAGTCAAACCCGCGAGGGCAGCAACACACTTAAACCGGAATAATCCGTCAGTCCCTCGGATCTAGTCTGATAAAGCCACTTATCCAGGATCGAATAGCACTAGCTCACTCGAAGGTGAGGCACAGAGAAATACAATAAAGTATAATACCATAAAAGAAAAGATCATTAGTGATTACATTATCGGAGTTTCAGAAATAATAACTGTAATTTTTGATGCAGTGGAAATAACTAACGAAGAAAACCGAGTAACATGGCGAAGCCTGGCCACACTACTCCTGGTCCTCTCCTGCGGAAGCAATAACCCACTCGATCGTCTATCCCAGTGGCAGGGATGAAGGCCAAGTCACACCAACAACCAATCGTCCTAAGGAGTACCTGCAAAAATTATGCCACATGCAAGGCTGAGTATACTAATACTCAGCTAGACTTACCCGGTGTGAGGAGTCTACTCCTCTACCTCTAGACATGTAGATGTTTGGCTGAGGGGTTTGATTTGCCAAAAGCACTAGCTGAGTCTAAAATCAAGTTTTAGCTTTTTCAAGTTTTAGTGTGACTCTCTTAAGACTAAATGTGTATCTAACAATCAACATCTTTTGCCAAATCAACACATTTCCACTTATTACTCAATGTAGCAGCATGGATCAAGCAGTCTCATTAGCTGCGAGAAACAGACGATTCGAATCGAGTTTTCAAACCTTGCAAGGTAAACCTAAACACACAACGTGGCGAGGCACTCCGTACCTACACACATCAACCGTCCCCATCGATTCCCTGGCAACAGAAAGGGGCTCACCGCCTTGGTGTACAATGCCTCACTGACCCCGACTACCGTCGTGCAGTGACCGCACTTGTACCCACCATAACCGGAATGGGAGACTACGTCTCAGGTCGCGTGAGGAGATCAATCCTCGGGCAGGTTCACTCAAGTACTAGGCTTACCGATTTACCATATTTCTCGGCATGTGTTTAGTACGTTCAAACGCTTGACACACGGTACCACACCTTAATCCTTATTCCAATTTCCGTCTCGTAGACAACGCATCCCCATGGATCGTTGTCTATAGACCATCATCATACGATATATAATTGGATACGATCAATTCCTGACCTTGCGCGAGTGCTAAAAAATCACTTGACTTCTACCCAGATCCCTAATTAGTAAAGCAGCTACTCGACCTAGCATACTAGTATCCATCTCAAAAGGAATCCGAGTTCATGCAACTAGGTTTTCAGTCAACTCCTACACTTAAGTGCACAATACAAGCCTACAATCATTAAGTGCAGTAAATTAGCATATAGAATTTGGTTATGCATAAAACCGGGGCTTGCCTTTAATTTAACATATAGATAGTGTTTGCTGGGGGTACTCGCTTGGCGAGCATCTACTGGATAAGTCCATCATTCTTTAGGTCGTCCACCAACTGTATCTTGTGGTTGGCACCACATCACTTGTACGATCATCCTCTCTCAGTCCTAAATGAGATGCAAGATGCATATGTATGAATATAATGAAAGTAGCATAAAAGTAGCACAAGCTATACAAAGACACAGTGGCGAACTAAACATTAAATTGGAAGAAACCATAGACAACCACATGTTAGCTTTAGTTATCTACACGTCGTCGAGCATACGTAGTCACTACCACTGTAAAGATGACGACACTTACTTTACTTAACCAATACAAACATGACCTCACAAGCATGAGCATTTATTTAGTTTGCTATGGCTTTTCATTAGTTCTTCTATTAATCACACAAAAGCATCCCAACATAAGTTTAACAGAGGGCATATGCATCAATGTCTATCGAACCCCTATACCACAATCAACTAGAGAAAGAAACATATAAAACAGGACATACATGTTATCTCAAGCTTAGCCAATACAAGTCTATATCCGTTAAGTGCTAACTAAGCATTTTTAGCCAAAAGGGTGAACTAACAATTAAATGAGCACATGCAGATTTTTAGGACAGCAGCACAGCAGTTACTTGTATTAATCATAACTTTTCAAATATTAATCCAAAAAGAGCAAACTAGGACTTTCTGGAAAGCTTAAAAAGTGAACTACAACTTTGGTATTTTTACCTCAACAAGATTCAACACATAGCAAGGTCAAAAAGTGCTAATACAAAAGCTCTGTCCAGATTTGGACAGATTCAGACTTGCAACTTTAAAAATTCACAACTAAAGATTCAAACATCCAAAAAAAGTGATCTTAGACTTTCTGGAAAGCTAACTAAATGTTCTACAAATTATTTATAAACATCCCTAGCTGGTTTAATATGTATCAAGGGTAAAATACGCTATGAAGGCTGTGCTGTCCAGAACTGGACAGATTCAGTCTTCACACTTTAAACATCCATAACTAAATCTTCAGACCACCAGAAAGAGTGATCCATGACTTTTTGGAAAGCTCAGAAAAAGTACTACACAACTTTTATAATCACCAAGAAGTGATTCAATGTTTAACTAAATCAAACAATACAGTTTTCGAAATCTGTTCTGACAGTGGACAGAACACAACAACCACTTTGTAAAATTCATAACTCTTAAACTATCAGGCCTATGGTTATGAAATTTTAACAAAAGCAAGATAAGAAAAGCACCTACAACTTTCTTATAACGACCACGAACAGATTGTAACATTAACTTAAGCAACCAATTCAATTTCTGAAATCTGTACAGAAATTGGACAAATTCAGTTACTGAATTCGTGAAAAGCACAACTCCTAACTATCAGACTTATGGCTGTCAAATTTTAACACAAGTAAGATAATAAAGTTATCTACAACTTTTCTATATGGCTTTTCTATAGAAAACATGATTTAGTTCAGTAAACAAACAGCACGGCGAAAACAGTGCGTGCAGCCCAAAACAACAACTAATAAAATTTAGCTCCTAATTACTTCAAGAATTGCTGCGTTTTAGAGACTTGAATTATTCTAACACTTTACCATTTGTTAGAGTTAAAATAATCAAATGAGGACTAACAAGTTGACTTACAAATTTTATCCAAGTCATTTCGTGCGCTAGATTTACCATACTCAATTAACAACGCATTCTCCACGATAATCAATATCGAAGCGTTTTCACCCAATAATTTGCATTTTAACTCTGACATCTCATGAGCACTAATACTTTTCATCCGCGGCCATAACCATACACATTTAGACCATAACAAGCAATTCATCGTGACTATGAGCTTAACCAAACCCATCTAACAAGTTGATTAACCGGAGCAACAGCATGGGTCGCTATACAACATACTCATCGGCTAGCCTATTATTATTGAAATTCGAGACACACATATATATAACAGTCATTTAACAAAATTGACTCCTACTTATCATGAGTTGGCTAATCACAGTGTAAGACATAGCAAACCATTTTACACATTGCAACTCCAAACATGGGTGGGAGCAGATTAATTAGTTTTTCTTAACCATTTCTCAACTTAATTTAGTTAGCACACCAGTCACCTAAAATAGCACATTTTAGAGGGTCTAACATAAAGGTACTAACACCTAGCGTAAAATTCCATAAGACTACATTTGCTACTAAAGGACCTAAAGCACTTATGTGCATATGTTATCAGATTGTTCTTCAATTTTAACCAGGACCGACTTGTGAACGCTACTCGCCTCCAATAATTATTGGGCTGCGATCACGTTCATATAAGACCTCTAATCAATCAACAAGATATTTATTTATCCAATGGGCATAGAATGCAATGATTGACAAAGCAAAGCATCACATTGCCATACAACAAAAATCATGACAACACCGATAGATACTATCCACTAACCGTTTGAAAAACTAAACTTACTTCTCGCTTTGCCACTACAACACTTTATTTGACCATCATGAGCATCCTTTATTTGATTATACGACAGCAACCTAAACGTCGTGTTACCCAATGCACACATCTTTCCTCATTGCGAGTATAACCATATTACGACATAAACCCACACACCTCAAACAAATATCTCACGCCACCACTACCATAACACACCACGGCACACCCACACATACGTGCACTAATTCAATCCTCACATCACATGTATTTCCAATTTACTCATCACATTAAATAACACAACACGTTTGCTTACCCAAAACGTGAAGGCAACCTTGCTACGGCATATAACCAAAACATTTTATACCCACACACATTCCAACACCAATGTACACCACATCGACCGAAACATAATTAGACAAACTACAACCGCACACATCAAACAACCTCTTGTTCTCTAACCGCAAATGCGATCCTACCAATGTGTATAGCCAAAACATTTTACATACATCCACACACATACATGCACTACCTATCATCAACCAAAGCATATGTATTGTAAACTATAAATCAATCAACCCGAACGAGTCGTGACTAGACGCATGGGCTGTCCACATGGCTCGACATTTCGTCGAACGGGCAAGGCGCGAAGCGCGGCGTTGACCACTAGCTGCGATTAGACACACGCAACAGTTCAACATTTTTCCGAGCACAAAAATATGATAATAGCAAGGGCAGCGGGGTGTTTCTCACCACGGGTTTCGACGACGTCGTGGAAGGGGCTGCGCAGCGAGCACGAGAGCGACGACACACGACGATGGGAGTGCAGATCGAACGGGAGGGCTGCTGCAGTTCGAGGCTTGCTACGCATTTTGTCGAACAACCGGCGGGCACCACAGAGAACAGCGAGGAAGGGGGCTCGCTGTTTGGGGAGGGGGAGTCGTGCAGAGGCACTGCGCGGGGCGCTAGCCATGGAGGAAATGGAGCTCCTGCTGGTTTCCATGGGAGAGTAGAGCACAAGGAACAGCAGGGTGCTTTCGCATGCTGGGGAAGAGGGAAACAGGGAAGGGTGTTTTCCTGGCCGGACAGGGAAAAACAGGGGCGAGGGAACGTTGTGCAGGGCGCCGTGACTGCTGACCGGAGATGGAGTTCGGTCTGCAACAGAGGGGTGTCGGCCATGGGGAAGAAGGGGAGGGAAGAAGCCGAGCTAGAGAGGGGCGCTGGCTTCCTGTGCTTGAGTCCCAGGGAAAACAGAGAGGAGGGGGGCGCATCCATGGGAGAAGCAGAGGGCCCGCTCGCCATGGAAGAGAGGGCGCGGGGGAGGTGGAGCTGCTGCTGGGCGCCGGTCCGAGGTGGAAGAAGGGGCGCCTGCACCTTCTTGCGCGATGGCGAGGTCGAGCTGGGAGATGCAGCATGCGCAAGGAGCATGAAGGAGGATGGCGCCATGGAGGAGAGGGAGCTCGGTTGGAATTTTCTAGGCGCCGTGGGTGGAGCAGACTCGCGCAGAGGAGGGAGGAAGGGCGAGCAGCAGCAGGGGAGGGAGCTCAGTGGCCATGGGAGACTGGAGGAAGGAGCTCGCCGCAGGGGAAGGCTGGTGGCCATGGAGCTCCCACGCGCTTGCTGCTGTTGCCGTGGAGCAGGGAGGAAGAAGCTGCTGGCGGCTGAAAGAAATGGAGGGGTGGGAGTGCAAAATTGCCAAGTGCAAGGGGGAGGGATCCTATTTATAGAAGGAGCCCTAGGGTTAGGGTTTCTTAGTGGGCCTATTGGGCTTGAATGGGCTTGGCCCAAAACATGTAATCGGGCTGCGCTAAATATTTTCCGGAATAAAAATGCTCCTGGGGAATTCGTCTCAATAGAGAACAGAGCGAAATAGAGTTCGGACAAACGGACGATTGAGCGATTAACTCGGCCGAGAGTCTGATTTGAATTTGCTCGGAAATAACTCCCTACGCGTGATTTGAAAATAAATCGTCTTGGGATGTGACTGGGTTTCGGATTTATGATTGAAAGAGACAAATCACAATATTTAAAATCATTGTCGAGGTTGATTTTCGAATTCGGATCGAACATAGAGGTATTAAGCTGAGTCGGATAAGAATTGATTTGAGGACGACATATTGAGTATTCCGTGTGAGAGTACGGACTCAGATTAAAATAGTCAGACATAGATCAACGTTCGAGGAATTAAACTCGGGCTCAGACCAAATAACAGCCGTCGAGAGTTTGATTTAATGAGCTTCAGATAAGATTTATAATTCGAGAATGATTTTTGAGTTTGCATTCGTTCTGAGAAATAAAAGTTTTAACAAGCTCTAAATTCGACATTCGCCGAGATCGAATAGCTTCGAATTCAGTGAATTTCCATGGGAAAGCCGGATAAACAGAGATAGACACGATCGAGAAATAGAAATTTTTACTGAGTATTCAAGTTAGGGACAAATCTCCCGACATAACGCGAAAGTGACACCTGGGGTGTCACAACCTTCCCCCCTTAAAAGAATCTCGTCCTGAGATTCGAATGAGGATCTTCAAGGGTGGAGAAGCATGTAACTCCCAGGCTAGAGATAGATGCAAATTCATGAGATGGGACCTGACAAGATACTGAAGATAGATTTGAGAGAATATCACGACATATTGAGACGAAATGCAGTGATCATTCTGAGAGAGTGTCCACAAAAGATAGCACATCGGTATAGCCTCGTAATGGATCACAACTATTAACCATGATACCAGCGCGTGCCGAGCAGCTCAACCATGTGTGCACCAAATTAGGCTCTCGGTTTCGTCGCGGCACCATCGGTCGTTGGTCATAACACCATTACCAAATGTAACCAATGAGAATTCCACATAGCATAAATAGATGGAGCCCATGAGAGTATGGCTCATAAAACAAGAATGTGACCAGAGTTGAAGCAAAGATTGTTGGCAAAAGAGCATCACATGAGAATTTTCTTCAACTCAGAGAACCATTTTATGATCATCACGGGGATTATCAGCCAAAGATTGATACGATATTTAATATGAGGAGGAACTAACCATGAGATCGAGATTGATAAGCTTTTAGAGACATGAGAGATCCAAAGATAACAGCAACATTCATTAATCCACATGGATATGCCGTTTAGAGATAAGTTGATAAAACAAGCGTCATGATCCTCGGAGAAGGGGTTATGAGAATGACCATAATTAAGAGATTTAGGCAAGATCAACATCTGATACTTGAGAACGGGTTATAGCAGATAACCAGATAATAGGGCAGAATCATTAAAGGATTTAGAGATTTAGATGATAAAGCCACAACATGATTCATAAGGAAAAAGATTACCAGATCCAAGCGAAAGGAGAGGTAGGCAAACAGGATCAGCTAGGATGATCAACAGAAATGCTATGAAGTTTTGGATTAAGGATTTACGGAAAGAAACATGGCTGGCATATGGTTTGCGCAACTAGACCCAACAACAATATTTTTGACACAACAAGTGCACAAGGAGACTTGGGTTGGTCTAGCGGTCAAGCTATGGGGATCCACAAACCCTGCAGGTGCAACTTTAGGGGTAGAACACACAAGGGGTAGAAAATACCAACTCAAGCATGAATATTTTTTTGGAGGTTTTACTTGCTAAACTCAAGGTTGGTTAAAGGGGGGTCTTTTCATGAGCAGAACAGACATCACTTTTTTTTGCAAAAAGGGTTGAATATTTACAATACCACCTAGATAGCAAGACAAGAGCAACACATAACATGACCTAACAAGACTTACCAATCTGACATGAGGTAAGACATTTCTTATAGTTCCTAACCTAGACGTGTAGCACATTATTCACAAGTTCTTATTGTTGGAATAAAGGTGAGAGAAGCATGTTGATGCACAAGAGACAATTATAATGCGACAATCATGATGCATGCTCATTCTAGTCGTCTTCTCAGACCTAACTAATTTTCGGGTGCTTCTACAACATCCTTATTAATAGTAGTAGTAATCTTTATGGCCTATATAAATAGCCACCTAGCTACCCATCTATTCCTAGGGCTTCACGTCCTAGGTCTATCCTTATCGTCCTGACGATCTATCCAACTCTGGTTTCTAAGCAAGTTTTACTTTTAAAAGTTGGTATTCATGACTTATTGACTTCTCTGTAATGGTATTCGCTCTGATACCAGCTGTGGCGGACCCACCCAAATTATTCCAGCTTAAGTGCCCAAGTCACACCCGCGAGGGCAGCACCACACTTAAACCGGAATAATCCGTGAGTCCCTCAGATCTAGTCCGATAAAGCCACTTATCCAGGATCGAATACCACTAGCTCACTTGAAGGTGAGGCACAGAGAAATACAATAAAGCATAATACCATAAATTAAGAAAAGATCATGTTGGGGTCACGCTTCGTTGCGCCGATGGTCTTGTAAGAAGAAGCAGCTTCGGCTGAAGTTGTCCCCAGGAGATGACCGAAGGTTCCTCTTCATGAAGCTTCGGTATTACAAACCGACTTAGAGATAGAATGACCTTTTAATCCATAAAGGTCTGAGTCAATGTTGTAAACTTTTATGAGGGACATAATTGTAATTCTTCACAGGCTGTGTCCTGTGTCTATAAATAGATGAACAGTACCCCCGTACTGTTCACGCTGAAATGATATTGGCTTTCAGTCATCCTTGTGCTTTTGCCTTCCTGCAATCCGAAGGTACATTTGTAATTTGAAGTCATTTATATTTTTATATGATAATAAAATAGAAATGACGTTGTGATAATATTTAAATGTTCATATTACTTTTTATATTGCATGTAAGTTCTTCGTCATAGTTTATTGTGCTTACGAAGATATGTTGTTTGTGACCTTCGTCCGAAACACATTATATCCCGAAGGGAAATAATGTTTCAAAGGACGAAGGGCTTTATCATTTAACACTTTTTATGTTGCCTTGTTTTTAATCCGAAGCATTTGAGAACAAGTCCCCAACATTGGCGCCCGCCTCCGGTGAACTCACTTCCACTTTTTTGAGCTGATGGCTTCGTTCAACGATCAAGCTGGAGCTGCTTCGGCTCCGAAGCTGCTGTTCCCGATAACAGGCGGTTCATGTTCAGAGCCAGCCAACAAGAAGCAGAAGAAGGAAGCACAGAGAAGAGTACAGCATGTTGGGGTGCAAGGACCCTTCATCAAGTCGAGATGGTCTCACATTCCTATCACCTTCTCCCAAGAGGACCTTCAACTCAAGGATTACCCACACAATGATGCTATGGTTATCTCTTGTGTGATCAAAGGATTTCTGGTCCACAATGTTTTAGTTGATACAGGCAGTGCAGCTGATATCATATTTGCTAAGGCCTTCAGACAAATGCAAGAACCCGAAGACAAGATCCATGATGCTACGCACCCTCTTTGTGGCTTCGGAGGGCGGCAGATTGTAGCACTTGGGAAGATTACCATGCCAGTAACCTTCGGATTTGTTAACAACACAAGGACTGAGCAAATTGTGTTTGATATTGTTGACATGGAGTATCCTTACAATGCTATCATTGGTCGCGGTACTCTCAATGCCTTCGAAGCAATTCTTCACCCAGCTTACCTCTGCATGAAGATACCTTCGGACCAAGGGCCTATTGCTATTCATGGAAGCCAAGAAGCTGCTAGAAGGGCCGAAGGAAGCTGGACTGACTCCAAAGCAATCCATAACATAGATGGAGCCGAAGCTTGTGAATAGTACAAATTCAGAAGGGAGAAAGCAGCTTCAGCAGATCAGCCGAAACCCATGCTCTTATGTGAGGACATAGCAGAGCAGAAGGGGCTGTTGGGCTCTCAATTATCCAAAGAGCAGGAGAAAACCTTGATAAGGTTTTTGTTCAACAACAAAGATGTTTTTGCATGGTCAGCTAATGACCTCTGCGGAGTAAATCGGGATGTTATTGAACACTCGCTCAATGTTGACCCATCCTTCAGACCCCGAAAGCAGAGGCTTCGGAAAATGTCTGATGATAAGGCCGAAGGGGCTCGCAATGAAGTAAAAAGACTCCTCAGTGCAGGAGTTATCAGAGAAGTAAAATACCCAGAGTGGCTAGCTAACACTGTTATGGTGAAGAAGGCCAATGGCAAGTGGAGAATGTGTATAGACTTTACAGATCTCAACAAGGCCTGTCCGAAGGACGAATTCCCATTGCCAAGAATAGACTCTTTAGTTGATGCAGCAGCTTCTTCAGAGCTCATGAGTCTGCTAGACTGTTACTCAGGTTATCACCAAATCTGGATGAAGAAGGAAGATGAGCCGAAGACTAGCTTCATAACCCCAAGTGGCACATATTGCTATCTTCGGATGCCTGAGGGACTCAAAAATGCTGGAGGAAGTTTTAGCAGAATGACTGCGAAGGTCCTCCAGTCTCAGATAGGCAGAAATGTGCTAACTTATGTTGATGACATTATTGTAAAAAGCACGAAACAGGAAAATCATATTGCTGATTTGCAGGAGACCTTCGCCAGTTTCAGACAAGCTGGCTTAAAGCTGAACCCAGAAAAATGTGTCTTCGGAGTAAAGAAGGGGAAATTTCTTGGATGCTTGGTTTCAACAAAGGGAATTGAAGCTAATCCAAATAAAATTGAAGCTATACTTCGAATGGAGCCACCAACTACAAGAAAGGGGGCCCAAAGATTGACAGGGAGGCTGGCATCTCTCAATAGATTCATATCCAGATCAGCAGAAAGAAATTTACCATTCTTCGAGGTGCTGAAGTCAGCTGAAGTCTTCCAATGGGGACCAAGCCAACAAAAAGCCTTCGAAGAGCTGAAGCAATATTTGATAGATCTAACAACATTAACTCCACCAACGCCAGGGGCTCCTTTGTTGTTATACGTGGCAGCTTCGCACTCAGCAGTAAGTGCGGCACTTGTCCAGGAGAAGCTTGATGGCCAAGTCAAGAAGCAGGTTCCAGTGTATTTTGTATCTGAAGTCCTTAGTGTATCAAAGAAAAACTATACAGAATTGGAGAAGGTATTATACGCCGTTTTGATGGCATCCAGGAAGCTTCGGCATTATTTTCAGGCATACAATATTGTTGTTCCTTCTTCGCAGCCGTTGAAGGATATTATGAGAAATAGAGAAGCTACTGGACGGATTGGAAAATGGGCTGCAGAGCTCAATGAATTTTGCATTGATTATGTGCATAGATCCTCGATCCAGTCTCAAGCGTTAGCAGATTTCATTGCTGATTGGACGCCAGGGGCTCAGGATGAAGAAATAAATAAAGATGCCGAAGTGTGGACAGTGTTTTGCGATGGATCTTGGGGAACCTTTGGAGCAGGAGCAGCCGCTGTGTTGGTCTCACCATCCAAAGTTAAAACTTGTTATGCGGCAAGACTTGATTTCAGCTGTACAAACAATATTACTGAGTACGAAGCCCTGCTCTTGGGCCTTCGGAAATTAAAAGCAATGGGAATCAGAAGGGCCATCCTTAAAACTGATTCCCAGGTTGTTTCAGGTCATATCGACAAGAGTTGCAAGGCTAAAGACCCGAAGCTTGAAAAATATCTAGACACGGTCCGAAGAATTGAAGCTTCCTTCGAAGGATTTTCTGTCAAAAATATCCCTCGAGGACAAAATGAGCATGCTGATTTGCTAGCTAAGTCAGCAGCACAGGGGCTGCCTTTACCTTCGGATGTGTTCTTCGAAACAATAAAGGCACCTTCAGTGGAACTCCTTGAAAGAGCAGTCCTCAACATATCTCCTGTTTATAGCGAAGATTGGAGAACTGAGATCGTCTCTTACCTTCAGGGTAAGTTCCTTACAGATGATGAAGCTTATAACAGGAGGATAGAGGCAAGAGCTCGTCCATATGTCATGATAGAAGGGGAGTTATACAAGCATGGAGTTTGTGCTCCGCTCCTCAAGTGTTTATCTAGAGCCGAAGGTATAGAGTTGATGAAAGAAATACATGCAGGCCTGTGTGGATCTCACATTGGATCTAGGCTGTTACTTGGAAAAGTTTTCCGCCAAGGGTTTTATTGGCCGAAGGCAGCTTCGGATGCAGCGGAATTAGTTCAAAAGTGCGAAGGCTGTCAGAAATGTGCAAAAGATCAGAAACAACCTTCGTCTTTAACACAGCTCATACAACCCATCTGGCCATTGCAGAGGTGGGGCCTTGATTTGTTAGGTCCATTGCCGCCGGCTCAAGGGAATCTAAGATATGTTATAGTGGCTGTGGAGTATTTTTCTAAATGGATTGAGGCAAAGCCACTAGCCACAATAACTTCGGCCACTGTCCAAAAGTTTTTCTAGCAGAATATTTTTTGTCGTTTCGGGGTACCGAAGGCCATCACTGTAGATAATGGAACACAATTCGACTCCGAAGCCTTCAGAAATTTCTATGATCAAATTGGTACGAAGATCCATTTTGCATCAGTCAGGCATCCGGAGTCAAATGGGCTCGTTGAAAGAGCCAACGGCATTATAATGACAGGAATAATGAAGTTAATCTTCAATCAACCCAGGGGAAAGTGGCCAGATCAGTTAACTAAAGTGGTGTGGAGCCACAATACAACAACATCAAGGTCTACAGGCTTTACTCCATTCAAGTTATTATTCGGTGACGAAGCAATAACTCCGGAAGAAGCTAAAACTGGATCAATAAGAGTAGTAGCTTCGGCAGAATCAGGCCCTGAAGATGCTTGCTTTGTGGAAAAAGATGCCTTAGAAGGGATCAGGCTTCAGGCTGTGGAGAATATCAATAAATACCAAGCTGAAACAGTCAAATGGCGAGATAGAAAAGTTCGGCTAAAAAATATTGAGCCGGGACATTTGGTGCTTCGAAGAGTGGCCAACCCAGACACAGTGGGCAAGTTACAGTTGAAATGGGAGGGACCTTTCTTGGTAGCATCTTCGTCAAGGCCTGGTTCATACAGATTGAAGGACATGGACGGCAACGACATTCCAAGATCTTGGAATGCAAATGAGCTTCGGCGATATTATGTGTAACTTGATGTAACTTTTTTATGTTTTTTCTTTTTCATGGCACCCTTTTCCTTTCTAAAGGGGGAGAAAGGTTTTTAATGGGTCCATCATATGTAATTTTCTTTTCTAGTTCTATAAGAGCAAAATCCCCCAAGGAATGTAAATGTAAAAGCTGAGAACGCACCATCGAGTGCCGAAAACTGAAAAAGCGAAGAAGCTCCAAAGTCGTTCCTAAGGGGATGCAGAGCTTACAGCGAAAAGTCAACGCTGATTCCGCCGAAAGTAAAAGGCGAAGAAGCTCCAAAGTCGTTCCTAAGGGGATGCAGAGCTTACAGCGAAAAGTCAACGCTGATTCCGCCGAAAGTAAAAGGAGAAGAAGCTCCAAAGACGTTCCTAAGGGAATGCAGAGCTAATGTGTGATTGTTTCTAAGGAAATAATGGCTGAGGGTATGGCTTCGGATATGTGTTTGGACATTCATTCGCACATCCCATTACATCATAGCATTTGCATTCATAAACATTCATGCATGGCATAAGTGGTTGTTTCGGCAAAAAAGAAGAAGCGGCCTTTTATGCTTCGTTGGGTATAAAAAAGAGAGGTTTCGGCAAAAAAGAAGAAGTGGTCTTTTATGCTTCGTTGTGTACGAAAAGAAGGGAAGGTGTTTTTTTCGCCTTCGGCTCAAAATACTAATTTCGTCCACATCAAAGCGCCTCAATGGAAGGGTAAGGATATATTACAAGGTATGAACAAAGTTCATTAAGAACAGTTTAGCTGTATTTACAAAAGTTATTACAAAAGTCTCTTGAGTTTTTCTAGTCTACTCCTACTAATCTTCATCGGGCTTCAGCTTCGGCGGCATATTCTTTAAGCATCAGTTTCAGCTTCGTCATCCTACATGAATCAAGGTATTGTGAGTAAAAATCAAGTTTGAGCGAGAAGGTAAGCACAAGGTATAATTTCTTACTGGTTCAAGATGACTTCGAGCTTCGTCTCCAGCTTTTTCTCGCCCGCCTTTGGTCCATATCATTTTTATAAATCTGTTTGAAATGCTTCGGGCGAGGTCAGGAATATCGTCTAGAATTGATGGAGATAAAGTGAAATTGGGCCTGTTGACGATTTTTCCATGATCACAGCCGGCCTTCAAAAATGCTGCAGCAGTGCCCCGAGAAGCTACCCAGGCACAGAAGTCACCGTGCCCGGCTATAACTTCGTCAAGCTCATCAATTTCAGCTTCAATATGTTCGAAGGTTCTTGGCAAATTTTCAGCTGAAGGGGTGAACTTTCCACTGCTGGCTCCAACTGAATAAAAGATCTTTTTTAATTGTTGAATGCAGTTGTTACTAAATTTCAAACATTTGTCTTGAAGGCTTGTCAATGATTTCTTCAAATCTGAGTTTGTTTGGACTTCGGCCTCAAACTTTGAATTAAGCTCTAGCTTCTCTTGTTCAAATTGTTTTGATTGGTAGAGAAACTTCGAATTCAATTCTGCTACTTTAGCTTCAGTTTCTGCCAATAAGCCTTCAGTTGTTTGGAGTTCAAAGTCTTTCTTTTCAATAATAGTTGTTTGCTCTTTTATTCTGCTCTCTAAATTTTCAATTATAATTTCGTGTTTCTTATCCTCTAAATCTTGCTGCATCTTCAAAGCTTTGCTCAGTAGCATGCTCTGTGCATAAACAACCTTCGTTAGGAGCATTTTCATTATTAAAAACAATAAAAGTCAGAGAAAAGTTGTTTACCTTGAAATTGGAATAAAATAAGCTACCAACGATATGTTGTCGTCGGTAGCGGCTGATATCCGTTTCCAGCTTCGGAAAACCGATACTCTTCGATAGAGTACCGATGACCTTAGCTCCAGTTTGATCCCGGATGCAGTCCAATTTCTCATCGTCAATACCTCCAAAAAGAAGAGCTCCTGGCTTATACCCGCAGGATTTGGCATATTCTTTAAGCTCTTTTATTTCGGCCTTCGACAGTTCTTGCCCAATTAAATTTTGAAATATGAAGGCTTCGTCCTCCGAAGTATCTTCGGCTTTTTCCTTTCCCTTCTCAGGCACTGTGGCCATGGTTTCTTCGGCAGCAGTGGTAGCTTCTTCTGCGGCCATGTCTAACAGTATTTTGTCGATGTCTTCAATTGTAGTTTCCAAGTTCACATCTTCGGTCGAAGCGGCTTCGGTAGCCGCGACCTCCGAAGGTGCGACTTCGACATTTGTTGTGCCCTCAACCGCTGGCGCTTTCCGAGTTGAAGTCCTTGGTGGCGTCTTGTCAATGACTTCGGTTACTGCAATAATTCTTTGTCTCTTTGTTTTGGTTATCTTCTTCGTTTTTTCGGGCTCCTCCACCTTTCGAAAAAGCTTCGTCAGTTGAGGCCCTAATGGACTTAGCTTCGCGGGCAGGGGTTCAGTCATTACCTTTAAGATTTCCTCCACGTCGGTGGTAGAGGGTGATGCAGGAGTCCCCTCTTCGTCAGATACTTTTCGTTTCGGAGATGATATTTTCTTCTTCGGAACATTCTTCTTTTTTGGTGGTTTTTCTTCATCTTCAGCTTCGGCTCCCCTTTTCCTTTTTTGGCCCTCAGCACCCTTATTCAGCCGTTCATAGTCAGGGTACTCGAAACCCACGGCATCAAGCACTCGATTGAGCCTTCGCTTCAGACGGGTGCCGAAGGCCGCAGTCATCAATTGATCTTCTTTTTTCGAGTAATTCCCAAGAATTTCATTGCACATTACTTCAACTGTGTCCAGCCACTCTTGGCAAGGTTTTTTAAAGTATTTCTTGAACTTGAAATGGTAAGGAAGTCGGACAAGTTCCCCTTCTTTTTTCTCCCCCTCTAGCTTCGGCATTTCCCATTCTTTTAAAGTAGGGAAAACCGTGAAGGCCAAGAACTCTTGCACCAGGTCCCTAGTACTGATATGCTCTGAAATAATTTTAAACTCTCCCAGTGCAGCCCAGGTGGGACCTTCTAATGTCATGTGGCATCGTGGTCTTGTTTCTCCAAAGATTAATTCAAGTGGGCTTTGTACCAACTTCTCTTTGTCTTCGTCAACTTTCACATAAAACCACTCTGACTTCCAGCCTGCCGGCCATTTGCTTCGGTAGCTAATAACAGGAAACTTTGTGGTTTTCCGATAGGCAAAATTGTAGCAACCAAAGTTATCATGTAATCCATCTTTTCTAGCCTTCGTCTGGTAATGTAGCTCATGAACTCGACAAAAGCTGTCGGCAAACGGTTCCACCGCCTGGCTTCGGAGGGCCCAGATGTAAACACTAAGCCTAACGATAGCGTTAGGAGTCAACTGGTGAAAGTATATACCAAACTTCTTCAATACATCTGCAATAATCCCATGAAGGGGGAATCTTAACCCAACCTTTAGGAAGCTCTTGAAAATGACTATCTCATCCTTATCTGGCTTCGGGGTAGTTTCTTCTCCCCCGAAGCGAAGTAGCTTCTTCTGATTTTCACTGAAATAACCTGATTTTACCATCTTGGAGAGATCAGCCTTCGAAACGGTCGACTTTCCGAAGTCCAAGTGGCTGGGCTTACTTGGCATGGCAATGCGATAATCATCTTCGGGATCAGTTTCTTCAATGTTCTCATCTTCTGCTTCGGCAGTTGCTTGTACTGCTTCAACAGTGGGGGTTTTCTCCGAGGTTACCAGTCCGGATCGTTGCATTGCTTCGGAGATGGGAACAGTCTCCGAACCTTCAGCTTCATCTCCTTCACGCTCAACCCTGGCGGTAGATCGCACTCTAGCCATTTAATTCTGAGTTTGGGGAAATTGAATACTTTTTTCTCCCGAAGCCTTTCTTTCTGACGAAGCAGACTTCGAATTGGACCTTCGTTCGATTCTGAGAGTCAAGCTTCGGCTATGGTTAAAAATTTTGGCAGCAAAACAGAGCAAATAGCAATGAATGCTGTGGTAACTTCACACCTACCCGTCTGTTTATATAGTGCTGCAGGTAAGAAGGCGAAGCGCCAGGATTTTTACACCAGGCGGGCAGTCACTTGCACTCGCTACGTGGTGGACCGCAGAGACCAAATAGTAACTCTGCAAGGTGGGCCTGACACGCGCTCGGAAACTGAATCGTTTCTCGGCAACGAGCTCAGGGAAGGTGTTTTTTGGACCTTCGGCTTCCCGAAGCTTAAGAGGCTTTTTTCACGGATCAAGCTCGTTACGAAAAACGATCTAGCGCCGCGAAAGGGGCTACTGTTGGGGTCACGCTTCGTTGCGCCGAAGGTCTTGTAAGAAGAAGCAGCTTCGGCTGAAGTTGTCCCCAGGAGATGACCGAAGATTCCTCTTCATGAAGCTTCGGTATTACAAACCGACTTAGAGATAGAATGACCTTTTAATCCATAAAGGTCTGAGTCAATGTTGTAAACTTTTATGAGGGACATAATTGTAATTCTTCACAGGCTGTGTCCTGTGTCTATAAATAGATGAACAGTACCCCCGTACTGTTCACGCTGACTTGGCATTGGCTTTCAGTCATCCTTGTGCTTTTGCCTTCCTGCAATCCGAAGGTACATTTGTAATTTGAAGTCATTTCTATTTTTATATGATAATAAAATAGAAATGACATTGTGATAATATTTAAATGTTCATATTACTTTTTATATTGCATGTAAGTTCTTTGTCATAGTTTATTGTGCTTACGAAGATATGTTGTTTGTGACCTTCGTCCGAAACACATTATATCCCGAAGGGAAATAATGTTTCAAAGGACGAAGGGCTTTATCATTTAACACTTTTTATGTTGCCTTGTTCTTAATCCGAAGCATTTGAGAACAAGTCCCCAACAGATCATTAGTGATTACATTATCGGAGTTTCAGAAATAATAGCCATAATATTTAATGCAGCGGAAATAACTAACGAAGAAAATAGAGTAACATGGCGAAGCCTGGCCACACTACTCTTCCTGGTCCTCTCCTACGGAAGCAATAACCCACACGACCGTCTATCCCGGTGGCAGGGATGAAGGCCAAGTCACACCAACAACCAATCATCCTAAGGAGTACCTGCAAAAATTATGCCAAAAGCAAGGCTGAGTATACTAATACTCAGCTAGACTTACCCGGTGTGAGGAGTCTACTCCTCTACCTCTATACATGCAGCTGTTTGGCTATGGGGTTTGATTTGCCAAAAGCACTAGCTGAGTCTAAAATCAAGTTTTAGCTTTTCAAGTTTTAGTGTGACTCTCTTAAGACTAAATATGTATCTATCTAATCATACATGGTATCAAGCATTTAACAATCAACATCTTTTGCCAAATCAACACATTAGCTGCGAGAAACAGACGATTCGAATCGAGTTTTCAAACCTTGCAAGGTAAACCTAAACACACAACGTGGCGAGGCACTCCGTCCCCACACACATCAATCGTCCCCATTGATTCCCTAGCAATAGAAAGGGGCTCACCGCCTTGGCGTACAATGCCTTACTGACCCCGATTGCCGTCGTGCAGTGATCGCACTTATACCCACCATAACCGGAATGGGAGACTACGTCTCAGGTCGCGTGAGGAAATCAATCCATGGGCAGGTTCACTCAGGTACTAGGCTTACCGATTTACCATATTTCTCGGTATGTGTTTAGTACGTTCAAACGCTTGACACATGGTACCACACCTTAATCCTTA
Organism: Zea luxurians; assembly: GCA_029449295.1. Taxonomy (NCBI): domain Eukaryota; kingdom Viridiplantae; phylum Streptophyta; class Magnoliopsida; order Poales; family Poaceae; genus Zea; species Zea luxurians. Next base: position 102,171,448 of record JAOPSE010000001.1, on the reverse strand, counting down.
TTCCAATTTCCGTCTCGTAGACAACGCATCCCCATGGACTGTTGTCCACAGACCATCATCATACGAGACCTCGCGCGAGTGCTAAAAAATCACTCGACTTCTACGGAGATCCCTAATTAGTAAAGCAGCTACGCGACCTAACATACTAGTATCCATCTCAAAAGGAATCTGAGTTCATGCAACTAGGTTTTCAGTCAACTCCTACACTTAAGTGCACAATACAAGCCTACAATCATTAAGTGCAGTAAAATAGCATATAGAATTTGGTTATGCATAAAACTAGGGTTTGGCTTTAATTTAACACTTAGATAGTGTTTGCTGGGGGTACTCGCTTGGCGAGCATCTACTGGATAAGTCCATCATTCTTCAGGTCGTCCACCAACTGCATCTTGTGGTTGGCACCACATCACTTGTACGATCATCCTCTCTCGGTCCTAAATGAGATGCAAGCTGCATATGTATGAATATAATGAAAGTAGCACAAAAGTAGCACAAGATATACAAAGACACAGTGGCGAACTAAACATTAAATTGGAAGACACCATAGACAACCACATGTTAGCTTTAGTTATCTACACGTCGTCGGACATACGTAGTCACTACCACTGGAAAGATGACGACACTTACTTTACTTAACCAATACAAACATGACCTCACAAGCATGAGCATTTATTTAGTTTGCTATGGCTTTTCATTAGTTCTTCTATTAATCACACAAAAGCATCCCAACACAAGTTTAACAGAGGGCATATGCATCAATGTCTATGGAACCCCTATATCACAATCAACTAGAGAAAGAAACATATAAAACAGGACATACATGTTATCTCAAGCTTAGCCATTACAAGTCTCTGTCCGTTAAGTGCTAACTAAGCATTTTTAGCCAAAAGGGTGAACTAACAATTAAATGAGCACATGCAGATTTTAAGGACAGCAACACAGCAGTTACTTGTTTTAATCATAACTTTTCAAATATTAATCCAAAAAGAGCAAACTAGGACTTTCTGGAAAGCTTAAAAAGTGAACTACAGCTTTGGTATTTTTACCTCAACAAGATTCAACATTTAGCAAGGTCAAAAAGTGCTAATACAACAGCTCTGTCCAAATTTGGACAGATTCAGACTTGCACCTTTAAAAATTCACAACTAAAGATTCACACATCCAAACAAAGTGATCTTAAACTTTCTGGAAAGCTAATTAAATGTTCTACAAATTATTTATAAACATCCCTGGTTAGTTTAATATGTATGAAGGGTAAAATACACTATGAAGGCTATGCTATCCAGAACTGGACAGATTCAGTCTTCACACTTTAAACATCCGTAACTAAATCTTTAGACCACCAGAAAGAGTGATCCATGACTTTTCGGAAAGCTCAGAAAAAGTACTACACAACTTTTATAATCACCAAGAAGTGATTCAATGTTTAACTAAATCAAACAATACAGTTTTTTAAATCTGTTCTGACAGTGGACAGAACACAACAACCAGTTTGTAAAATTTATAACTCTTAAACTATCAGGCCTATGGTTATGAAATTTTAACACAAGCAAGATAAGAAAAGCATCTACAACTTTCTTATAACGACCACAAACAAATTGTAACATTAACTTAAGCAACCAATTCAATTTCAGAAATCTGTACAGAAATTAGACAGATTCAGTTACTGAATTTGTGAAAAGCACAACTCCTAATGTTATGTATGGCCAAGCCTATGTTAGGCGCAATAGGGCCAAGGCTGCCCAGGTGGGGCCCAAGGCCCAATAGCTAATAGATAAGCTCTATCTAGTTAGTTATACTTATCCAAAGTTAGTAGATAAAGATCAGCTCTATCTAGATAGTTATACTTATCCAAAGTTAGTAGATAGACTTGAGATAGCTCTATATATAGATCTGTAAACTCTGGAATAAAGACAAGCAGAATTCCAATCTATTCTGGCTTCCCAGAGGGAGCCAGAGTCTCCTGTGATCTTCTCCCTGCGCGCAACCCAGCCAGGATCACGACGGCGCCCCAGCGCCGCCACCCTGGTCCCACCAAATCTCCTCCATACCATCTACGCAATCTGCCCGGTAGAATCCGTAGTTCTACCAATCTGGTATCAGAGCACTCGACGATCATGAGTTCCTCTAAGTCGCCGTCACCGGGACAGCAGCCGCCGCCGGCCTCAAGCCCGCCCGCAGCGCCGATCGTCTCCCTAGCCGCGGTCCCTGCGTCGTCGGAGGCCATGGCGCTCGGCCCTCCCGGCGCGGCCATCAACCAGCAGGCCGCCCCCGCGCTCACACCGGCCCAGATCGCGGCGTCCTTGGCGGATCTCAGCCACGCCGTGCGCGATATGCAGATCACCATGAACGCCATGCTGACAGGCCACCTCCCCTTCCCCAATCCACAAGCCGCCCATCCACCCCAGCCGCCGCACCTGTCCCTGACAGCGCAGCCACCGCCGGCCGCACTGCCCCCACCCACGCAGCCACCTGCGCCACTCCCTCCACTCGCCCGGCAACCAATTTCTTACCAGTACGGCATGCCGATCGACCCCGGGCCTTCATCCACCGCATCACCGACCACAGCCCCCATCCATATGATCCGCTTCCCACCATCCCCATCCCCCATCCCATCTTGGGTGCAGGGCGCGCCTACGGTTTCACCACCAGTGTACTCTGAGGCACTCCCGCGACTGGCGCTCACGACTTCCTTACCCAGCAGCACCGTCGGTGGGCCTCCCGGGATGCTGTTAGGAGGCGGCGACGGCCCCCTGTTCCTGGGTCGGGGGCCCTTGCACCCCCACGTACCCGCAGCGACAGCAGCGTGGTCACCGTACCACGGGCTGCCTCAGGACGACGACGTGGAGACCGCAGCCTACGGGGGCGCTGAGGCGCGCGCACCTCCATGCTACTACAAACTGGATTTCACCACATACGATGGCTCTGAGGATCCGCTGAACTGGCTAAATCATTGTGAGCAGTTCTTCCGGGGGCAGCGCACGCCAGCCTCGGATCGCACGTGGCTGGCCTCGTACCATCTTAAGGGGCCGGCACAGACGTGGTACTATGCCCTGGAACAGGACGAGGGCATGCCGTCTTGGGATCGCTTCGCCGAGCTGTGTCGCCTTCGCTTCGGTCCAGCAGTGCGCGGTTCTCGCCTTGCGGAACTGGGACGCCTCCCCTTCCTGTCCACGGTCCAGGAGTACTCGGACCGCTTCCAGGCATTGCTGTGTCGAGCTCGGGACGTCTCCCCCATGCAGAAGACAGAGCTATTCGTGGGTGGCCTTCCCGAGTACTTGCAGGTGGACGTTGAGCTGCGCGAACCGCAGGATCTACAAACTGCCATGTACCTGGCACGGGCGTTCGAACGGCGCGCGGCGGCATGGCCCCCATTCCAGCAGCGCGGGTCGCGACCACCGCAACGGGCGCAGGGCTCGGGTCGTGTGACACCAGCACCGCCCGGGGCTCTACCGACCGGTATGACGACGCCAGGCGATAGTACGACTCCGACACGCCCGTTTCGCCGATTGTCCCCGGGCGAGCAGCAGGAGCGGCACCAGCAGGGGCTCTGCTTCAACTGCGATGAACCCTACGTTCGGGGACACGTCTGCCAGCGGTTGTTCTACTTGGAGGTCGACGACTTCCTCGACGAGGCGTCCGGTGAGGGAGGGGTCGACCCCCTTGAGGAGCCGGCCGCCCCAGACGTCACGGGAGCCAACGCGTTGGTGGTCTCGTTACACGCGCTGGCGGGCATCCGGACGGACAAGACGCTGTTGCTACCAGTCACCATCAACGGCGAGCGACTACTCGCGCTCATGGACACAGGGTCAACCCACAACTTCCTCAACGCTGACACGATGAGCCGCCTCGGATTAGCTATGGCGGGTGGCAAGCACCTTCGGGTCACGGTGGCCAACGGTGACCGCCTACCCTGCGCCGGCATCGCCCGCGACGTCCCCGTCATCATCAACGATGAGTCCTTCTCCATCACGTGCGTCGGGATGCGCCTGGGCTGCTTCGACTTCATCCTCGGCGTGGACTTCCTGGAGACGCTGGGCACCATCCAGTGGAACTTCCGAGCACTGACCCTGTCGTTCCAGCGCCAGGGCCGGCGCATCCACTGGCAGGGTGTGCGGGCCACGCAACAGCCTGCCCCGCAGCAGCTGGCTGTGGCAGTCGTCGACACTGCCCAACAGCCCCTCATGGATGTCCTTCTGCAGCAACATGGCGCCATCTTCGACGAGCCCACGGGACTGCCCCTGGCCCGCCCCTACGACCATCGCATCCACTTGCTGCCCGGTACAGCTCCGGTGGCCGTACGACCGTACCGGTACGCACAGCTGCAGAAGGACGAGCTGGAGCGACAGTGTGAGGCCATGCTCACACAAGGCATCATACGACCCAGCACATCGCCGTTCTCCACTCCGGTGCTCTTGGTTCGCAAGGCGGACCGCTCGTGGCGTTTCTGCATCGACTACCGCGCCCTCAACGCCAAGACGTCCAAGGACAAGTTCCCGATCCCGGTGGTGGACGAGCTCCTCGACGAGCTCCATGGAGCCCGTTTCTTCTCCAAGCTGGACCTACGCTCAGGCTACCACCAGGTGCGGATGCACACCGATGACATCGCCAAGACGGCGTTCCACACCCATCATGGCCACTATGAGTTCCTGGTCATGCCGTTCGGCCTCTCGAACGCGCCTGCTACTTTCCAGTCCCTGATGAACGACGTACTCCACCCATATCTTCGGAAGTTTGTGCTTGTCTTCTTCGACGATATCCTGATCTACAGTGCATCATGGGCGGAGCACCTCCAGCATGTGGGCATCGTCCTCGAGACATTGCAGGCACACCACCTCCACCTGAAGCGCTCCAAGTGTTCCTTCGGCGCCACATCAGTGGCCTATCTGGGCCATGTCATCTCCGAGGTCTGGGTCGCCATGGACGCTGACAAGGTCGCGGCAGTGGCCTCCTGGCCGCCCCCGCGGTCTGCACGAGGCCTCCGGGGCTTCTTGGGACTAGCAGGGTACTACCGGAAGTTCATCAAAGACTTCGGCCTCATCGCAGCCCCGCTGACACGTCTCTTGCGACGAGACGCGTTTGCCTGGGACGATGACGCGACAACAGCCTTCCACGCCCTAAAGCACGCCCTAACGACGGGTCCAGTGCTCCAGATGCCGGACTTCACCAAGCTCTTCGTCGTCGACTGTGACGCGTCAGGTGCAGGGTTCGGTGCTGTCCTTCATTAGGGCGCGGGACCTCTCGCCTACTTCAGCAAGCCATTTGCAGCCCGCCACCTTAAGTTGGCAGCCTACGAGAGGGAGCTCATCGGCCTCGTGCAGGCCATCCGTCACTGGCGCCCATAGTTGTGGGGGCGCCCACTTTTCTGTTCGGACTGACCACTATAGTCTCAAATTCTTGCTGGATCAGCGCTTGTCCACAGTTCCTCAGCATCAGTGGACCAGCAAGTTGTTCGGTTTCGATTTCTCGGTGGAATACAGGCCGGGGCGCCTGAACACCGTGGCCGACGCCCTATCCCGCCGCGACTCGGAGGCTGCCGTGGAGGACACGGCTATGGCAACACTGGCCATCTCGGGCCCGACATTCTCCCTGTTGGACGACATCAGGCGGGCGCTGGCAGCTGCACCTGACGGGCAGCACCTCCTCCAGCATCTGCGGGACGGCGTATTGGCTGCGCCATGGCGCCTCATCGATGGGCTGCTCCTGCACGGCACACGCATCTTCGTGCCGAACTACGACGACCTGCGCCACCAGGTGCTGACACTGGCGCACTCGGCAGGTCATGAGGGCATCCAGAAAACCCTCCATCGACTACGGGCAGACTTCTACATGCCACATGATCGCGCGCTCGTCCAGGACTGGGTGCGCACCTGCACCATGTGCCAGCAAAACAAGACACTGGCGCAGCAGCCGGGCGGCCTCCTGCAACCCCTTGAGGTGCCGTCCCAGGTGTGGGCCGACATCTCCATGGACTTCATCGAGGGGCTGCCCAAGGTGGCAGGCAAGTCCGTCATCCTCACGGTGGTGGATCGCTTCTCCAAATACGCCCACTTCATCGCCCTCGGCCACCCCTAGACCGCGTCGTCCGTAGCACGGGCATTCTTCGACGGCATCGTACGACTGCACGGGTTCCCGTTGTCTATTGTTAGTGACCAGGACCCCGTCTTCACCGGGCACGTGTGGCGCGACCTTTTCAGGATGGCGGGGGTGACACTAAAGATGAGCACCGCCTTCCACCCACAGACGGATGGACAATCGGAGGTGGTCAACAAAATTATTGCGATGTATCTTCGGTGTGTCACCGGCGATCGACCGCGGGCATGGGTGGATTGGCTGTCCTGGGCGGAGTATTGCTATAATACCTCCTACCACACAGCATTGCGTGCCACTCCCTTCGAGGTGGTATATGGCAGATCCCCACCCTCCATGCTACCTTACACGCCAGGGACAGCACGTACTGAGGCCGCAGACGACATGCTACGCTCCAGAGATGAGATGCTGGCCGAGGTGCGCCAGCGCCTTTTGCAGGCCCAGCAGCTCGCCAAGAAGTATTACGATGTCGGGCATCGGGAGGTCCAGTTCCAGGTGGGCGACTGGGTGTGGCTACGCCTGCTACACCGCACCTTTCAGTCCCTCCATCCGCGCGCGAAGGGAAAGCTGGGACCTCGCTACGCAGGCCCTTTCCGTGTCCAGGAAAGGATTGGGTCGGTAGCCTACCGCCTGCAGTTGCCAGATGGTGCTCGCATCCATGATGTCTTCCACGTCAGCCTGCTGAAGCCGCATCGTGGGGATCCTCCTGCAACTCCGGTGACGCTTGACCCAGTGATGGATGGTCGGCTGCTTCCAGTGCCGGCCAAGGTGCTTCGCGCTCAACTTAGGCGGGGCAAGTGGCAGGTTCTCGTACAGTCGCGTGGACTGGCTGAAGATGACGCCACATGGGAAAAGCTTGAAGAGTTCCGTGCTGCTTACCCCAACTTACAGCTCGAGGATGAGCTGTTTGAGAAGGCGGGGAGAGATGTTATGTATGGCCAAGCCTATGTTAGGCGCAATAGGGCCAAGGCTGCCCAGGTGGGGCCCAAGGCCCAATAGCTAATAGATAAGCTCTATCTAGTTAGTTATACTTATCCAAAGTTAGTAGATAAAGATCAGCTCTATCTAGATAGTTATACTTATCCAAAGTTAGTAGATAGACTTGAGATAGCTCTATATATAGATCTGTAAACTCTGGAATAAAGACAAGCAGAATTCCAATCTATTCTGGCTTCTCAGAGGGAGCCAGAGTCTCCTGTGATCTTCTCCCTATGCGCAACCCAGCCAGGATCACGACGGCGCCCCAGCGCCGCCACCCTGGTCCCACCAAATCCCCTCCCTACAATCTACGCAATCTACCCGGTAGAATCCGTAGTTCTACCACCTAACAATCAGACTTATGGCTGTAAAATTTTAACACAAGTAAGATAATAAAGTTATCTACAACTTTTCTATATAGATTTTCTACAGAAAACATGATTTGGTTCAGTAAACAAACAACACGGCGAAAACAGTGCGTACATCCCAAAACAAAAACTAATAAAATTCAGCTCCTAATTACTTCAAGAATTGCTGCGTTTTAGAGACTTGAATTATTCTAACAATTTACCATTTGTTAGAGTTAAAATAATCAAATGAGGACTAACAAGCTGACTTACAAATTTTATCCAAGTCATTTGGTGCCCTAGATTTACCATACTCAATTAACAACGCATTCTCCATGATAATCAATATCGAAGCGTTTTCACCCAATAATTTGCATTTTAACTCTGACATCGCATGAGCACTAATACTTTTCTTCCGCGACCATAACCACACACATTTAGACCACAACAAGCAATTCATCGTGACTACGAGCTTAACCAAACCCATCTAACAAGTTGATTAACCGCAGCAACAACCTAGGCCGCTATACAACATACTCGTCGGCTAGCCTATTATTATTGAAATTTGAGACACACACATATATAACAATCACTTAAAAAAATTGACTCCTACTTATCATGAGTTGGCTAATCACAGTGTAAGACATAGCAAACCATTTTACACATTGCAACTCCAAACATGGGTGGGATCAGATTAATTAGTTTTTCTTAACCATTTCTCAACTTAATTTAGTTAACACACTAGTCACCTAAAATAGCACATTTTAGAGGGTCTAACATAGAGGTACTAACACCTGGCATAAAATTTCATAAGACTACATTTGCTACTGAAAGAGCTAAAGCACTTATGTGCATATGTTATCGGATTGTTCTTCAATTTTAACCAGGACCAACTTATGAACGCTACTCGCCTCCAATAATTATTGGGCTGCGATCACGTTCATATAAGACCTCTAATCAATCAACAAGATATTTATTTATCCAATGGGCATGGAATGCAATGATTGACAAAGCAAAGCATCACATTGCCATACAACAAAAATCATGACAACACCAATAGATACTATCCACTAACCGTTTGAAAAACTAAACTTACTTCTCGCTTTGCCACTACAACACTCCTCAATCACACGACCATCATGAGCATCCCTTATTCGATTATACGACAACAACCTAAACATCATGTTACCCAATGCACACATCTTTCCTCTTTGCGAGTATAACCATATTACGGCATATACCCGCACACCTCAAATAAATATCTCACGCCACCACAACGATAACACACCACGGCACACCCACACATACGTGCACTAATTCAATCCTCACATCACATGTATTTCCAATTTACTCATCACATTAAATGACACAACACGTTTGCTTACCCAAAACGTGAAGGCAACCTTGCTACGACATATAACCAAAACATTTTATACCCACACACATTCCAACACCAATGTACACCACATCAACCGAAACATAATTAGACAAACTACAACCGCACTGTAACACCCGGTTTTAAGGGACAAAGCCGGGTGCATCTCATACATGCGCCAAAGAAGACAACATTTATAATAACAGAGTGTATAGAGATAAATGTCACAATAATCAGAGTACTTATTACATAGCGGAAGACTTACAAAAATAAAGATAAATATAATAGGATCTAAAATCCATCCTTGGCGCCAGAAAGTCAACTGGGAGACGACGACCTAGACCTCTCACGAACACAGCGCAACATCCACCATGCGCCTCATCCAGTGGTATCTGTTCTTGACCTGTGGGGGGTGTGAGACAGCAAGGGTGAGCTCACACATGTTCATAGCTCAACAAGTTGTGGGGAATAATGTGGCATGAACTCACCAAAGATGGGAGTTCATGTGAAGTGTAAGGCTGATCAACAAAATAGAGGCTGAAGCTGAGCATTGCTTTTATAAGTTGGTCAAAATTTTATTAGCAATTACTAAGTGTAAGTAAATACCAAACCATAATAATAAATAATAGAACAAAATTAATAACAAATCCCATGCAATGCATATGACCAATTGAGTTTAAGTTCCATAATTTAATCATGTGAGAGTCCGAGCCGCTCATGACCGTGAGCACGGCTAGTATACTAGTTTTACACTCTGCAGAGGTTGCGCATCTTTACCCACAAGTCGTGTTACCCATCTGCCAAGGGGTCATGAATCCCATACACCTCTACCGAGGAGGTGAGGCAGGGTAACACTACGAGGCCTTTACAAAGTTCCACTAGCTTCAGAAAACCCGCTACAGTTTATAGGAAGCTCCAGTGCAGGAATCCCTCGCCTGACCGCCATCGCAGCAAAATCAACCCAAGGACCTCCCTACACTGACCACTCCTCTACTACCCTTGCCCCTTTCGGGTAAGGTAGTCATCCACTAGCTTTCCTAGTTAATCAGCCAAGGGCGTCCCATTAAACCCTTGTGGTAGCACTGTTTTCCCGGGTGGTTGCTCCATGTCCCAATTAACATAATGATCTTATCATGAACATAAATAACATAACAGAATAATTGGAACATGGATATAATGAAATATTAACCCAGAAACCGTGTAAAGCTATAGCATAACTACCCAATGATTCAGGGATAAACAAGGTAAAAGGATAAACAGTCTAGGGTGAACTATTGGGTCCCATCAAAATTAAACCTATGCATTAAATAGTGATAATAAAGAAACATTATTGGGTAACAAAAGTGGATCAAGGGCACAACTTGCCTGGCACTTGAGATTCTAGTTACCAGGGTGATTCTTCGAATCCTCGAAACCTCGCGCTAGTCGTAGCAATACAAACAAACATGGTATAGACAAAATTAACATCACACCAAACATAAGAACATACTGCATAATAATGATCTACGCGTTCTACAAGATCGCGAGAACGAGAACCACTAAAATCGGAGTTACGGTTAAGGAGTTATGATCTATGTGGTTAAAGTATTAAATTATATTATAAATTAGTTAGTATAGATCAAATGAGAAATTATTCTATGAATAATTATCTCAACTTTAATCTAAGTCATTATTTGATTAAAGATTATCTAGTTAAATTGTAACCATAAGATCAGAGGTTAATCCAATAGACATAGGTTAATCCAAATACATAGGATAAATAAATATCTAATTATAAAAGTATGAGACATGGTATAATCAAGGTTGTTACTGCGTAGTAAATATTTATACGAAGCTAACGCAACTGGAACAGATCAAATCGGAGTTAAAACGAAGGAGTTATGAATTTCTGAGGGTTTTATGTATTTGATATAAGATTAATTAGGATATTAATTTTAATATAACTTTCATGTCAAAACAGTGGCACTAATGGATAAACAATAATATTACAAAATTATAGGAACTAGAATGGATTAATTTGGACCTAATATGAATTTTCTAGGAATTAAATAAGTTTCTGCAATTATTTATATATTCATAAATCAATTTATAAATAGTTTTCTCTGATTTACCTAGTCCTCGGACTGCGCGCGGGAATACACAGAAAACCAGGGGCTAGCGCAAAAAGTACCCAATACTCAGGACCTACCCGCGGTGGACTGTGGGTTATTTTTCTAGAAACCGAGGGTTCTATTTGCAAGGTGGCGCGACCGAAGGGGTATCCTAAGATCCCAACCGTTGGATCGGATCCGAGGGACCAGATTAGTTTGCGTTGCGGTAAGTGATGAAGCGATCCTAACCGTTGGCATCTGGATCCACGGCCCGAAATCACCCACGCAAAGGGATACATGTATTCTATTCACAGCCGCATGATACCGGAGCAACGGCCCAGGGATCTTCTTCTCTCCCCGACCCAGCACTACGGCGGAGGCGCCCTGTAATACTCAAATTTGTATACACTGAATAGAGATTGAATTCCTCATTTTATGTGTCTTATTTGCAACATAAAAAGAGCACCCATATAATTGAGAGTGATTAATTAAAACCAATGATTCTAAAATAAAATAAAATGCATCATGTTGGAGTCTTACATGTTTGTGCATTAAATAAAAATAATAAGGGTAATAGGATGATAAATGCTAGAAGTGGAACCAATCCCTAAATTAAAATTAGGGTTTTATAAAATGAGAAGAAGAGGAAGTATATAGAAAAAATATAAATAATATAATTATATGTTAAAACTGGTATTTTTAATTTCACAGAAGTAAAAGGTATTAATGTGGCACAAGCTTGAATTTAAATTTGAATTCAAAATTTAAATTTGGAAATAGAGGAGAGAGAAAGAAAATCAGAAAAAGAAAAGAATAAACCACCTTATGTGGGCCTTCCCGCCTCAATTCAGCCCACCAGGGAATATCCCCGCGCTGTCCACTTGAAGTTTGGCGCCGACATTAGGGCCCCACCGGTCAGTCTCACGCGCTCGACCACGGCTTCTCCCCTCGCTGCTCTGCGGGACCCGCGCGCCAGCCGTCTACCTCCTATCGCGCGTCACTGGGTGCTCGGGCCCACTGACCGGCCACCGAACGCGCTAATCTCCTTCCCGGTCGCGGCGGCTGGTAAACCATCGCTCCGCGCCTACCGCCGTGATCCTCGCGGGCGTGGGCAACTCTCCTCCATCCAGTGCCAGGGCTCGCGGGGGATAAGTTGGTACCTTCTACGCCCCTCTCCACTTCTCCGTCGACCTCGCGACTTCTCTCTCGCCTCAGCCGCCTGCGCACCGTGCTCGTTGGAGGAATCACGGGCCCGCCGTCGTCGTCCTCGGTGCCCTCCACAAATTGGCACCCGGTGCGCGGTCGGGTGGGTTCGCTTTAGCTGGTGGACTGGGTGGCTGACCGCGCCCCCAATTCGAGCTGCGCACCTCTTGAGCTCGTGGAATTGCTCGCCGGTGGTCAATCAAGGGCGGAATCACATCCTTTCCATGGTCGGGCGCCACCTCGTCTCGGACTGGCAAATGTGAGTTTCCCCTATGTTCGTCTCCCTCCTCTCTGCGTTTTGCTCCATCGAATTGATTTATAGGGTAGCGTATCGCGTGGGCGGGGTGCACGGCAATGGCGCCGCCGTGCCACAACTTTGCGCCTCCGTGAGCCGTGAGCACTGCGGGATCATTGCGTGTGAAACCTCATCGAATCGAATCGCCGTGTTGTGGGCATCGAGCAGTAGCTTTTAATTTGAGTTTGGCGCGGTGGCGCGCCGTATTGGCCGTACGCCGGCGGTGCTCCGCCGTGTGGAGCCGAGCGCCACCGTCGCTCGTAGGGAGATTGGGGAAAACCACGTGGACCGTTGATCTGGCGGCCAACGGCTCTGATTAGAGGCATTTTGTCGGGTGCGCATGGGCCATAGGATCTGAATCCGTGGGCTAGGAATGGCCCGAACTCCATAAAATCCAGTGCGCAGATTGGTGATCCAACGGTAGAGATTGAGTACCGGTTCAGATGGGTTGGATCTAATCTGATCCGTTGATTAGTGATCCAACGGCTTGGATCCGAGGATACCCCTTCGTGGGTATGTTTTATAAAAGAGACCCTGAGCTTTCTCGGATTCAACCCGCCGTCCTGACCAGGGGCGCTTTGAGTCTTGAGAATACTTACATGTTGGCCCCTGGACTTTCTGGTAATGGTGCGCGCAGTCCAGAAGTCAGTAAAAAGGATAAATAATTAAGGAAAATGATTTTTAGTATGAAATTAATTGCAGAAACTTGTAAAATTCCTAGAAAATTCCTTTGAAGTCCAAATTGATCCAATCCAATCTCTATAATTTTGTAATAATGTTGTTTATCACCCTGTATATCTCTTTTGACATGAAAACAGTTAGAAAATTAATTTCTCATTTAATCCTATTTTAATCACATTAAACCTTAGGAAATTCATAACTTGAATACTATAACTCCAAATTTAGTGATTCCAGTTCCTAGGATTTCATTTTAATATGTAGATTTTTACTGCGTATTTTATTTACATGTTTGGTGTGATGTTGATTTTGGCTATACTATGTATGTATTGTGTTGATGCGAATAGACGAGCAAGCCACTGTGGAAACTAAGGTTCAACAGGTAGAGATAGCTGAGCAGGAGCTCATTGAAGGCAAGTTGTGCCCTTGATCACTTCTTTTACCCATTCATGTTCTTATTATTCATAATGATCTGCATAGGATAATTTTGCTAGGACCCAATAGGATGCCCTAGATTTTGACTATCTTTATACCTTGCTTCACCACTGGTTTTACTACTAAAGTTTTGGGTAGTACATGCTATTGCTTTATGTGGATTTGGGTATAGAGATATTCATCACTTATTGTTATACTATTTATTGTTATCTGTTTTATTATTCCTTGTTCATGTTAAGATCATTATGTTAATGGGAACATGGAGCGACCACCAGGGAAAACAGTGCTACCACAAGGGTTTAATGGGACGCCCTTGGCTGATTAACTAGGAAAGCTAGGGGAGGGCTACCTTACCCGAAAGGGGCAAGGGCAGTAGGGGAGTGGTCAGTGTAGGGAGGTCCCTGGTTGATTTTGCTGCGATGGCGGTCAGCCAGGAACCCTGCACTGGAACTTCCTATAAACTGTAGCGGGTAGTCTGAAGCTAGTGGAACTTTGTAAAGGCCTCGTAGTGTTACCCTGCCTCGCCTCCTCGGTAGAGGTGTATGGGATTGGCCATCTCTTGGCAGATGGGTAACATGACTTGTGGGTAAAGATGCGCAACCTCTGCAGAGTGTAAAACTGGTATACTAGCCGTGCTCACGGTCATGAGCGGCTCGGACCCTCACATGATTAATTATGGAACTTAAATTCAATTTTGACATTTGCATCGCATTTGGGATTATTTTACTATTACTGTTCTTTATTATTATTAAGGTTTGGTATTTACTTACACTTAGTAATTGCCAATAAAATTTTGACCAACTTATAAAAGCAATGCTCAGCCTCAGCCTCTATTTCATTGATCAGCCTTACACTACATGAACTCCCACCTTTGGTGAGTTCATGCCACATTATTCCCCACGACTTGTTGAGCTATGATCGTATGTGAGCTCACTCTTGCTGTCTCACACCCCCCCACAGGAGAAGAGCAGGTGGTTCAAGAGGAGCCTCAAGGCGAGGAGTTTGACTTGATCTAGGTGGCGTTTCTCAGTCGACATTGGCGCCGACGATCCTTAGTTCGTTTTATGGTTATACTTTTATTTTGTAATAAGTCTTCCGCTATGTAATAATTACTCTGATGTTTTATGACATTTATCTCTATTCCCTCTGTTATTATATATGTTGTCTTCTTGCGCATGTATGAGATGCACCCGGCTTTGTCCTTTAAAACCGGGTGTTACAGAAGTGGTATCAGAGGAAATGTTGACTGTAGGACGAAACCTAGATAGAAATGGACAAAACCCTTACCTACTTATCTTATTCTGATTCTTTCTACACTTATCTTGATCCTGATTCACCTTCTACTGTTCTACTCTGATCATGCTTACCTTTTCTACTCTTAGACAAGATGGATTTCACACCTTGGAATCCCTACCCCTATGACATTTTTAAGAGATAGGAAGCCTAAGACAAAAAAAATCAAAACTATTTTCTCTATTTAAAAATGTTGGTTGATTGTTCTGATGATCAGTGCCTGATTTGCTTCTTTGATTGATTGAAATAGTATAGATGGGCATTTTAGCATGTACCACTATAAGGTATTGTATTAGCTTTAGTAGGTGACACACTAATCTACTTAGCTAATAAGTCCCCCAAAATAACATGATTGTAATTACTGCCTTGTCTACTGCTCTTTCTTACCTTATGTATCTAACTCAGATGGTCAATACCAGGAAAGGAAAGGTTATCACGCAACAGCAAACAGAAATGAATCCTCCAAATCCTCCACCTGTTGAAGCAGATCAAGTGATTGCAACCCAAAGGCTGGTAATACAACAGTTGACAGACATGGTGACCGAAATGCAAAACCAGATAAGACAAGAACGCGAGGAAATACGTCAGGCCCGTTTGGAGATACATCAAGAAATAAGGCAATCACGGTTGGAGAGACAACAACAAGAGCAACCACCATCTCCACCACCACCGGCTCCACCAAGCTACATAAACATATATGTAAATTACTACTATTTGTAGGATCTACAGGTTCCTTTAGTTAGTATTCGGTATGATACTATTTTAGGAGGAATAAAAAGGTCTATCTGTCCCCATGTGTTGCTAATAAAATTATGCGTCATGCTGAGATTTTGGTTTGGGCATATGTGTTGGACAATATGAGAAAACCCATGAGAGTAATTACACCTAAAGGGCCTGTTGTGGCGAATCAAATGACACGTAGATTGTCATTGACCATTATGGGTAGAGAATTTGGAGCCACTGCTATAATGTTAGAGTCAAGCAGTATAGATCTGATCCTTGGTATGTCATGGTTAAGAAAGGCAATGGTGGTTTATACACTGCGCTAAGGGAACCGTAGAACTCACCAGTTCCAAAGGAGAAAGATTTGAAGTTGGAATTGCAGTAACTATTGCCACCAGACTAGCGACATTCTTAGTAGATGAGAAGTTTTTGGGTGACAACATCCGGGTGGTTAGAGATTTTCTGGATGTCTTTCCAGAGGAGTTACTAGGGATGCCACCTGATAGAGAAGTTGAGTTTGTCATAGATCTCTTACCTGGAACCGCCCCTATTTCTAAACGGCCATATAGGATGTCCGTAGAGGAGTTGAAGGAACTTAAGAAGCAGTTAACTGAGTTACAGGAGGCTGGTTACATTCGTCCGAGTTCCTCACCTTGGAGAGTACCAGTTTTGTTTGTAAAGAAGAAAGATGGATTGCAAGGGATGGGCGTGGATTAAAGGTCCCTTAATGATGTCACTGTGAAGAACAAGTTTCTGTTACCCCGCATTAAGGATTTATTTAATCGGATGAGAGGAGCCAGGGTATTCTCGAAGATTGATCTCCGATCGGGTTATCATCAAATGAAGATTAGGCCATCGGATATTCCCAAGATGGATTTATCGACTCGATATGGATTATATGAGTTCATCGTTATGTCATTTGGACTAACTAATGCACTAGCTTATTTTATGGATCTGAAGAATAAGGTGTGCATGATCTGGACAGATTCGTCGTGGTTTTCATGGACGATATTTTTATTTATTCCAAGAGTGATAGTGATCATGAGGAACATATGTGATTGGTACTACAGAAGCTTTAAGATAATCAACTCTACGCCAAGTACGGTAAGTGCGAGTTTTGGATTGACAAGGTGCCATTCCTTGGTCATATTATTTCTAATGGAGGAATAGCAGTGGATCCTGCTAAGGTGAAGGAGATTATGGAGTGGAGAGTGCCCACTACAGTTACTGAGATTCGGAGTTTCTTGGGACTCGCAGGATATTATCGGAGATTTATTGAGGGATTTTCTAAGATTGCTAAGCCTATGACTTCGCTTTTGGAGAAAGGAAAAGAATTGAAGTGGGACGAGAAGTGCCAAGACAGCTTTGATCAATTGAAGAAGAGATTGATGTCACCACCAGTGTTGGTTATGCCAGATCTGCGGAAGGGATTTGACATTTATTGTGATGCATGTGGCCAAAGCTTGGGATGTGTGCTCATGCAAGGACATGTGATTGCCTACAGTCTCGTCAGTTGCGAAAACGCAAGTTGAACTACCCCACTCATGACTTAGAGCGGGCAACCGTTGTGCATGCGCTTAAGATTTGGAGACATTATATTATGTGAACCAAGTGTTAGGTATACATGGATCATAAGGATTTGAAGTATATATTCACTTAAAAGGATCTCAACCTTAGGCAACGTCGTTGGTTGGAGCTTATTAAGGATTATGATTTGGAGATTCACTATCACCCGGGCAAGGCAAATTTGGTTGCAGATGCCTTGAGTCGAAAGGAGCATGTTATTTAGCTGTTGTTGCCCAGCTACCCGATGAGATTGTTGAGGATTTCAGGAGACTTAACCTGGGGATAGTTGATCACACTGAAGGAGTTATTATTGGTGCGGAACCTACCTTGGAG
Source organism: Zea luxurians (assembly GCA_029449295.1). Classification (NCBI taxonomy): domain Eukaryota; kingdom Viridiplantae; phylum Streptophyta; class Magnoliopsida; order Poales; family Poaceae; genus Zea; species Zea luxurians. The sequence goes on along the minus strand of JAOPSE010000001.1, from coordinate 102,154,042 downwards.
CAAGAAATCCGCAAAGGACAAATTGGTGATGCTAAAATACAAGAGATTAAGGATCTTATTACTGAAGGTCGAGGTCTAGAATTCACGGAAGATGAGCAAGGCACCGTATGGTTCACGGATCGGATATGTGTTCCGGAGATTGAAAACCTTCGTGAGACTATATTGAAGAAAGCCCATGGCTTGGATTATTCTATTCATCCTGATAGTACCAAGATGTATCAGGATTTAAAGCAGAAGTGCTGGTAATATGGACTGGAGAGAGATATGGCTGCACATGTGGTTATGTGCGATGTGTGCCAAAGAGTTAAGACCGATCACCAAAGACTAGCTGGACTATTACACCCACCAAAGATGTCCAAGTGGAAGTAAGAAGAGATTGATATGGATTTCATTACTGGATTGCCTCGCACCTAGAAAGGATATGATGAAATATGGGTGATTGTGGATAGATTGACTAAAGTGGCTCATTTCATTCCGGTCAAGACTACTTATAAAGGATCTTAGCTAGCAGAGTTATATATGGCTCGAATTGTGTCTCCACATGGAGTACCAAAGAAGATCGTTTTGGATAAGAGGATCACAGTTTACCTCCAGATCTTGGAAAAGTTTTCATGAGAATATGGATACGAAGTTGAAATTTAGTGCAGCCTATCACCCTCAGACTCATGGACAAACTAAAAGGACTAACCAAGTATTGGAGGATATGTTGAGAGCTTGTGCCCTTCAGCATGGTGGAAGTTGGGATAAGAGTCTACCGTATGCGGAGTTCTCATATAATAATAGCTATCAGGCCAGCTTGAAGATGTCACCGTTTGAGGCTTTGTATGGCAGAAAGTGCAGGACTCCCTTGTATTGGAATCAAACTGGTGAAAGGCAGTTGTTTGGGCCTGAAATTATACAAAAAGCAGAGGAACAAGTCCAACAGATCAGGGAGAATTTGAGAACTGCACAGTCCAGGCAGAAAAGTTATGCTGATACCCGGAGAAGACTGCTTGAGTTTAAAGAGGGAGATTATGTTTATTTGAAGGTGTCACCCCTCCGGGGCATGAGAAGATTTAAAGTCAAAGGAAAGTTGTCCCCTCGCTTTATTGGACCCTTCTTAATCTTAAAGCGAGTGGGAGAAGTTGCATATTAACTGGAGTTACCCGATCATCTGTCAGATGTACATGATGTATTCCATGTGTCCCAGCTAAAGAAGTGCCTCAGGGTACCTGAAGAACAGTTACCAATGGAAGACCTTAGTGTTCAAGAGGACTTGACTTATGCTGAGTACCCCATCAAGATTTTGGATACTTTGACTCGAGTTACGAGAAATAAGGTGATAAAGATGTGCAAAGTACAATGGAGTCACCACGGTGAAGATGAAGCAACTTGGGAAAGAGAAGAAGAGCTTCGTATAGATTTTCCCCACGTTTTCTCTAGTTCTTCTTAAATCTCGAGGACGAGATTATTTTTAAGGGGGGTAGGATTTGTAATACTCAAATTTGTATACACTGAATAGAGATTGAATTCCTCATTTTATGTGTCTTATTTGCAACATAAAAAGAGCACCCATATAATTGAGAGTGATTAATTAAAACCAATGATTCTAAAATAAAATAAAATGCATCATGTTGGAGTCTTACATGTTTGTGCATTAAATAAAAATAATAAGGGTAATAGGATGATAAATGCTTGAAGTGGAACCAATCCCTAAATTAAAATTAGGGTTTTATAAAATGAGAAGAAGAGGAAGTATATAGAAAAAATATAAATAATATAATTATATGTTAAAACTGGTATTTTTAATTTCACAGAAGTAAAAGGTATTAATGTGGCACAAGCTTGAATTTAAATTTGAATTCAAAATTTAAATTTGGAAATAGAGGAGAGAGAAAGAAAATCAGAAAAAGAAAAGAATAAACCACCTTATGTGGGCCTTCCCGCCTCAATTCAGCCCACCAGGGAATATCCCCGCGGTGTCCACTTGAAGTTTGGCGCCGACATTAGGGCCCCACCGGTCAGTCTCACGCGCTCGACCACGGCTTCTCCCCTCGCTGCTCTGCGGGACCCGCGCGCCAGCCGTCTACCTCCTATCGCGCGTCACTGGGTGCTCGGGCCCACTGACCGGCCACCGAACGCGCTAATCTCCTTCCCGGTCGCGGCGGCTGGTAAACCATCGCTCCGCGCCTACCGCCGTGATCCTCGCGGGCGTGGGCAACTCTCCTCCATCCAGTGCCAGGGCTCGCGGGGGATAAGTTGGTACCTTCTACGCCCCTCTCCACTTCTCCGTCGACCTCGCGACTTCTCTCTCGCCTCAGCCGCCTGCGCACCGTGCTCGTTGGAGGAATCACGGGCCCGCCGTCGTCGTCCTCGGTGCCCTCCACAAATTGGCACTCGGTGCGCGGTCGGGTGGGTTCGCTTTAGCTGGTGGACTGGGTGGCTGACCGCGCCCCCAATTCGAGCTGCGCACCTCTTGAGCTCGTGGAATTGCTCGCCGGTGGTCAATCAAGGGCGGAATCACATCCTTTCCATGGTCGGGCGCCACCTCGTCTCGGACTGGCAAATGTGAGTTTCCCCTATGTTCGTCTCCCTCCTCTCTGCGTTTTGCTCCATCGAATTGATGTATAGGGTAGCGTATCGCGTGGGCGGGGTGCACGGCAATGGCGCCGCCGTGCCACAACTTTGCGCCTCCGTGAGCCGTGAGCACTGCGGGATCATTGCGTGTGAAACCTCATCGAATCGAATCACCGTGTTGCGGGCATCGAGCAGTAGCTTTTAATTTGAGTTTGGCGCGGTGGCGCGCCGTATTGGCCGTACGCCGGCGGTGCTCCGCCGTGTGGAGCCGAGCGCCACCATCGCTCGTAGGGAGATTGGGGAAAACCACGTGGACCGTTGATCTGGCGGCCAACGGCTCTGATTAGAGGCATTTTGTCGGGTGCGCGTGGGCCATAGGATCTGAATCCGTGGGCTAGGAATGGCCCGAACTCCATAAAATCCAGTGCGCAGATTGGTGATCCAACGGTAGAGATTGAGTACCGGTTCAGATGGGTTGGATCTAATCTGATCCGTTGATTAGTGATCCAACGGCTTGGATCCGAGGATACCCCTTCGTGGGTATGTTTTATAAAAGAGACCCTGAGCTTTCTCGGATTCAACCCGCCGTCCTGACCAGGGGCGCTTTGAGTCTTGAGAATACTTACATGTTGGCCCCTGGACTTTCTGGTAATGGTGCGCGCAGTCCAGAAGTCAGTAAAAAGGATAAATAATTAAGGAAAATGATTTTTAGTATGAAATTAATTGCAGAAACTTGTAAAATTCCTAGAAAATTCCTTTGAAGTCCAAATTGATCCAATCCAATCTCTATAATTTTGTAATAATGTTGTTTATCACCCTGTATATCTCTTTTGACATGAAAACAGTTAGAAAATTAATTTCTCATTTAATCCTATTTTAATCACATTAAACCTTAGGAAATTCATAACTTGAATACTATAACTCCAAATTTAGTGATTCCAGTTCCTAGGATTTCATTTTAATATGTAGATTTTTACTGCGTATTTTATTTACATGTTTGGTGTGATGTTGATTTTGGCTATACTATGTATGTATTGTGTTGATGCGAATAGACGAGCAAGCCACTGTGGAAACTAAGGTTCAACAGGTAGAGATAGCTGAGCAGGAGCTCATTGAAGGCAAGTTGTGCCCTTGATCACTTCTTTTACCCATTCATGTTCTTATTATTCATAATGATCTGCATAGGATAATTTTGCTGGGACCCAATAGGATGCCCTAGATTTTGACTATCTTTATACCTTGCTTCACCACTGGTTTTACTACTAAAGTTTTGGGTAGTACATGCTATTGCTTTATGTGGATTTGGGTATAGAGATATTCATCACTTATTGTTATACTATTTATTGTTATCTGTTTTATTATTCCTTGTTCATGTTAAGATCATTATGTTAATGGGAACATGGAGCGACCACCCGGGAAAACAGTGCTACCACAAGGGTTTAATGGGACGCCCTTGGCTGATTAACTAGGAAAGCTAGGGGAGGGCTACCTTACCCGAAAGGGGCAAGGGCAGTAGGGGAGTGGTCAGTGTAGGGAGGTCCCTGGTTGATTTTGCTGCGATGGCGGTCAGCCAGGAACCCTGCACTGGAACTTCCTATAAACTGTAGCGGGTAGTCTGAAGCTAGTGGAACTTTGTAAAGGCCTCGTAGTGTTACCCTGCCTCGCCTCCTCGGTAGAGGTGTATGGGATTGGCCATCTCTTGGCAGATGGGTAACATGACTTGTGGGTAAAGATGCGCAACCTCTGCAGAGTGTAAAACTGGTATACTAGCCGTGCTCACGGTCATGAGCGGCTCGGACCCTCACATGATTAATTATGGAACTTAAATTCAATTTTGACATTTGCATCGCATTTGGGATTATTTTACTATTACTGTTCTTTATTATTATTAAGGTTTGGTATTTACTTACACTTAGTAATTGCCAATAAAATTTTGACTAACTTATAAAAGCAATGCTCAGCCTCAGCCTCTATTTCATTGATCAGCCTTACACTACATGAACTCCCACCTTTGGTGAGTTCATGCCACATTATTCCCCACGACTTGTTGAGCTATGATCGTATGTGAGCTCACTCTTGCTGTCTCACACCCCCCCACAGGAGAAGAGCAGGTGGTTCAGGAGGAGCCTCAAGGCGAGGAGTTTGACTTGATCTAGGTGGCGTTTCTCAGTCGACATTGGCGCCGACGATCCTTAGTTCGTTTTATGGTTATACTTTTATTTTGTAATAAGTCTTCCGCTATGTAATAATTACTCTGATGTTTTATGACATTTATCTCTATTCCCTCTGTTATTATATATGTTGTCTTCTTGGCGCATGTATGAGATGCACCCGGCTTTGTCCTTTAAAACCGGGTGTTACAGAAGTGGTATCAGAGGAAATGTTGACTGTAGGACGAAACCTAGATAGAAATGGACAAAACCCTTACCTACTTATCTTATTCTGATTCTTTCTACACTTATCTTGATCCTGATTCACCTTCTACTGTTCTACTCTGATCATGCTTACCTTTTCTACTCTTAGACAAGATGGATTTCACACCTTGGAATCCCTACCCCTATGACATTTTTAAGAGATAGGAAGCCTAAGAAAAAAAAATCAAAACTATTTTCTCTATTTAAAAATGTTGGTTGATTGTTCTGATGATCAGTGCCTGATTTGCTTCTTTGATTGATTGAAATAGTATAGATGGGCATTTTAGCATGTACCACTATAAGGTATTGTATTAGCTTTAGTAGGTGACACACTAATCTACTTAGCTAATAAGTCCCCCAAAATAACATGATTGTAATTACTGCCTTGTCTACTGCTCTTTCTTACCTTATGTATCTAACTCAGATGGTCAATACCAGGAAAGGAAAGGTTATCACGCAACAGCAAACAGAAATGAATCCTCCAAATCCTCCACCTGTTGAAGCAGATCAAGTGATTGCAACCCAAAGGCTGGTAATACAACAGTTGACAGACATGGTGACCGAAATGCAAAACCAGATAAGACAAGAACGCGAGGAAATACGTCAGGCCCGTCTGGAGATACATCAAGAAATAAGGCAATCACGGTTGGAGAGACAACAACAAGAGCAACCACCATCTCCACCACCACCGGCTCCACCAAGCTACATAAACATATATGTAAATTACTACTATTTGTAGGATCTACAGGTTCCTTTAGTTAGTATTCGGTATGATACTATTTTAGGAGGAATAAAAAGGTCTATCTGTCCCCATGTGTTGCTAATAAAATTATGCGTCATGCTGAGATTTTGGTTTGGGCATATGTGTTGGACAATATGAGAAAACCCATGAGAGTAATTACACCTAAAGGGCCTGTTGTGGCGAATCAAATGACACGTAGATTGTCATTGACCATTATGGGTAGAGAATTTGGAGCCACTGCTATAATGTTAGAGTCAAGCAGTATAGATCTGATCCTTGGTATGTCATGGTTAAGAAAGGCAATGGTGGTTTATACACTGCGCTAAGGGAACCGTAGAACTCACCAGTTCCAAAGGAGAAAGATTTGAAGTTGGACTTGCAGTAACTATTGCCACCAGACTAGCGACATTCTTAGTAGATGAGAAGTTTTTGGGTGACAACATCCGGGTGGTTAGAGATTTTCTGGATGTCTTTCCAGAGGAGTTACTAGGGATGCCACCTGATAGAGAAGTTGAGTTTGTCATAGATCTCTTACCTGGAACCGCCCCTATTTCTAAACGGCCATATAGGATGTCCGTAGAGGAGTTGAAGGAACTTAAGAAGCAGTTAACTGAGTTACAGGAGGCTGGTTACATTCGTCCGAGTTCCTCACCTTGGAGAGTACCAGTTTTGTTTGTAAAGAAGAAAGATGGATTGCAAGGGATGGGCGTGGATTAAAGGTCCCTTAATGATGTCACTGTGAAGAACAAGTTTCTGTTACCCCGCATTAAGGATTTATTTAATCGGATGAGAGGAGCCAGGGTATTCTCGAAGATTGATCTCCGATCGGGTTATCATCAAATGAAGATTAGGCCATCGGATATTCCCAAGATGGATTTATCGACTCGATATGGATTATATGAGTTCATCGTTATGTCATTTGGACTAACTAATGCACTAGCTTATTTTATGGGTCTGAAGAATAAGGTGTGCATGATCTGGACAGATTCGTCGTGGTTTTCATGGACGATATTTTTATTTATTCCAAGAGTGATAGTGATCATGAGGAACATATGTGATTGGTACTACAGAAGCTTTAAGATAATCAACTCTACGCCAAGTACGGTAAGTGCGAGTTTTGGATTGACAAGGTGCCATTCCTTGGTCATATTATTTCTAATGGAGGAATAACAGTGGATCCTGCTAAGGTGAAGGAGATTATGGAGTGGAGAGTGCCCACTACAGTTACTGAGATTCAGAGTTTCTTGGGACTCGCAGGATATTATCGGAGATTTATTGAGGGATTTTCTAAGATTGCTAAGCCTATGACTTCGCTTTTGGAGAAAGGAAAAGAATTGAAGTGGGACGAGAAGTGCCAAGACAGCTTTGATCAATTGAAGAAGAGATTGATGTCACCACCAGTGTTGGTTATGCCAGATCTGCGGAAGGGATTTGACATTTATTGTGATGCATGTGGCCAAAGCTTGGGATGTGTGCTCATGCAAGGACATGTGATTGCCTACAGTCTCGTCAGTTGCGAAAACGCAAGTTGAACTACCCCACTCATGACTTAGAGCGGGCAACCGTTGTGCATGCGCTTAAGATTTGGAGACATTATATTATGTGAACCAAGTGTTAGGTATACATGGATCATAAGGATTTGAAGTATATATTCACTTAAAAGGATCTCAACCTTAGGCAACGTCGTTGGTTGGAGCTTATTAAGGATTATGATTTGGAGATTCACTATCACCCGGGCAAGGCAAATTTGGTTGCAGATGCCTTGAGTCGAAAGGAGCATGTTATTTAGCTGTTGTTGCCCAGCTACCCGATGAGATTGTTGAGGATTTCAGGAGACTTAACCTGGGGATAGTTGATCACACTGAAGGAGTTATTATTGGTGCGGAACCTACCTTGGAGCAAGAAATCCGCAAAGGACAAATTGGTGATGCTAAAATACAAGAGATTAAGGATCTTATTACTGGAGGTCGAGGTCTAGAATTCACGGAAGATGAGCAAGGCACCGTATGGTTCACGGATCGGATATGTGTTCCGGAGATTGAAAACCTTCGTGAGACTATATTGAAGAAAGCCCATGGCTTGGATTATTCTATTCATCCTGGTAGTACCAAGATGTATCAGGATTTAAAGCAGAAGTGCTGGTAATATGGACTGGAGAGAGATATGGCTGCACATGTGGTTATGTGCGATGTGTGCCAAAGAGTTAAGACCGATCACCAAAGACTAGCTGTACTATTACACCCACCAAAGATGTCCAAGTGGAAGTAAGAAGAGATTGATATGGATTTCATTACTGGATTGCCTCGCACCTAGAAAGGATATGATGAAATATGGGTGATTGTGGATAGATTGACTAAAGTGGCTCATTTCATTCCGGTCAAGACTACTTATAAAGGATCTTAGCTAGCAGAGTTATATATGGCTCGAATTGTGTCTCCACATGGAGTACCAAAGAAGATCGTTTTGGATAAGAGGATCACAGTTTACCTCCAGATCTTGGAAACGTTTTCATGAGAATATGGATACGAAGTTGAAATTTAGTGCAGCCTATCACCCTCAGACTGATGGACAGACTAAAAGGACTAACCAAGTATTGGAGGATATGTTGAGAGCTTGTGCCCTTCAGCATGGTGGAAGTTGGGATAAGAGTCTATCGTATGCGGAGTTCTCATATAATAATAGCTATCAGGCCAGCTTGAAGATGTCACCGTTTGAGGCTTTGTATGGCAGAAAGTGCAGGACTCCCTTGTATTGGAATCAAACTGGTGAAAGGCAGTTGTTTGGGCCTGAAATTATACAAAAAGCAGAGGAACAAGTCCAACAGATCAGGGAGAATTTGAGAACTGCACAGTCCAGGCAGAAAAGTTATGCTGATACCCGGAGAAGACTGCTTGAGTTTAAAGAGGGAGATTATGTTTATTTGAAGGTGTCACCCCTCCGGGGCATGAGAAGATTTAAAGTCAAAGGAAAGTTGTCCCCTCGCTTTATTGGACCCTTCTTAATCTTAAAGCGAGTGGGAGAAGTTGCATATTAACTGGAGTTACCCGATCATCTGTCAGATGTACATGATGTATTCCATGTGTCCCAGCTAAAGAAGTGCCTCAGGGTACCTGAAGAACAGTTACCAATGGAAGACCTTAGTGTTCAAGAGGACTTGACTTATGCTGAGTACCCCATCAAGATTTTGGATACTTTGACTCGAGTTACGAGAAATAAGGTGATAAAGATCTGCAAAGTACAATGGAGTCACCACGGTGAAGATGAAGCAACTTGGGAAAGAGAAGAAGAGATTCGTATAGATTTTCCCCACCTTTTCTCTAGTTCTTCTTAAATCTCAAGGACGAGATTATTTTTAAGGGGGGTAGGATTTGTAATACTCAAATTTGTATACACTGAATAGAGATTGAATTCCTCATTTTATGTGTCTTATTTGCAACATAAAAAGAGCACCCATATAATTGAGAGTGATTAATTAAAACCAATGATTCTAAAATAAAATAAAATGCATCATGTTGGAGTCTTACATGTTTGTGCATTAAATAAAAATAATAAGGGTAATAGGATGATAAATGCTAGAAGTGGAACCAATCCCTAAATTAAAATTAGGGTTTTATAAAATGAGAAGAAGAGGAAGTATATAGAAAAAATATAAATAATATAATTATATGTTAAAACTGGTATTTTTAATTTCACAGAAGTAAAAGGTATTAATGTGGCACAAGCTTGAATTTAAATTTGAATTCAAAATTTAAATTTGGAAATAGAGGAGAGAGAAAGAAAATCAGAAAAAGAAAAGAATAAACCACCTTATGTGGGCCTTCCCGCCTCAATTCAGCCCACTAGGGAATATCCCCGCGTTGTCCACTTGAAGTTTGGCGCCGACATTAGGGCCCCACCGGTCAGTCTCACGCGCTCGACCACGGCTTCTCCCCTCGCTGCTCTGCGGGACCCGCGCGCCAGCCGTCTACCTCCTATCGCGCGTCACTGGGTGCTCAGGCCCACTGACCGGCCACCGAACGCGCTAATCTCCTTCCCGGTCGCGGCGGCTGGTAAACCATCGCTCCGCGCCTACCGCCGTGATCCTCGCGGGCGTGGGCAACTCTCCTCCATCCAGTGCCAGGGCTCGCGGGGGATAAGTTGGTACCTTCTACGCCCCTCTCCACTTCTCCGTCGACCTCGCGACTTCTCTCTCGCCTCAGCCGCCTGCGCACCGTGCTCGTTGGAGGAATCACGGGCCCGCCGTCATCGTCCTCGGTGCCCTCCACAAATTGGCACCAGGTGCGCGGTCGGGTGGGTTCGCTTTAGCTGGTGGACTGGGTGGCTGACCGCGCCCCCAATTCGAGCTGCACACCTCTTGAGCTCGTGGAATTGCTCGCCGGTGGTCAATCAAGGGCGGAATCACATCCTTTCCATGGTCGGGCGCCACCTCGTCTCGGACTGGCAAATGTGAGTTTCCCCTATGTTCGTCTCCCTCCTCTCTGCGTTTTGCTCCATCGAATTGATGTATAGGGTAGCGTATCGCGTGGGCGGGGTGCACGGCAATGGCGCCGCCATGCCACAACTTTGCGCCTCCGTGAGCCGTGAGCACTGCGGGATCATTGCGTGTGAAACCTCATCGAATCGAATCGCCGTGTTGCGGGCATCGAGCAGTAGCTTTTAATTTGAGTTTGGCGCGGTGGCGCGCCGTATTGGCCGTACGCCGGTGGTGCTCCGCCGTGTGGAGCCGAGCGCCACCGTCGCTCGTAGGGAGATTGGGGAAAACCACGTGGACCGTTGATCTGGCGGCCAACGGCTCTGATTAGAGGCATTTTGTCGGGTGCGCGTGGGCCATAGGATCTGAATCCGTGGGCTAGGAATGGCCCGAACTCCATAAAATCCAGTGCGCAGATTGGTGATCCAACGGTAGAGATTGAGTACCGGTTCAGGTGGGTTGGATCTAATCTGATCCGTTGATTAGTGATCCAACGGCTTGGATCCGAGGATACCCCTTCGTGGGTATGTTTTATAAAAGAGACCCTGAGCTTTCTCGGATTCAACCCGCCGTCCTGACCAGGGGCGCTTTGAGTCTTGAGAATACTTACATGTTGGCCCCTGGACTTTCTGGTAATGGTGCGCGCAGTCCAGAAGTCAGTAAAAAGGATAAATAATTAAGGAAAATGATTTTTAGTATGAAATTAATTGCCGAAACTTGTAAAATTCCTAGAAAATTCCTTTGAAGTCCAAATTGATCCAATCCAATCTCTATAATTTTGTAATAATGTTGTTTATCACCCTGTATATCTCTTTTGACATGAAAACAGTTAGAAAATTAATTTCTCATTTAATCCTATTTTAATCACATTAAACCTTAGGAAATTCATAACTTGAATACTATAACTCCAAATTTAGTGATTCCAGTTCCTAGGATTTCATTTTAATATGTAGATTTTTACTGCGTATTTTATTTACATGTTTGGTGTGATGTTGATTTTGGCTATACTATGTATGTATTGTGTTGATGCGAATAGACGAGCAAGCCACTGTGGAAACTAAGGTTCAACAGGTAGAGATAGCTGAGCAGGAGCTCATTGAAGGCAAGTTGTGCCCTTGATCACTTCTTTTACCCATTCATGTTCTTATTATTCATAATGATCTGCATAGGATAATTTTGCTGGGACCCAATAGGATGCCCTAGATTTTGACTATCTTTATACCTTGCTTCACCACTGGTTTTACTACTAAAGTTTTGGGTAGTACATGCTATTGCTTTATGTGGATTTGGGTATAGAGATATTCATCACTTATTGTTATACTATTTATTGTTATCTGTTTTATTATTCCTTGTTCATGTTAAGATCATTATGTTAATGGGAACATGGAGCGACCACCCGGGAAAACAGTGCTACCACAAGGGTTTAATGGGACGCCCTTGGCTGATTAACTAGGAAAGCTAGGGGAGGGCTACCTTACCCGAAAGGGGCAAGGGCAGTAGGGAAGTGGTCAGTGTAGGGAGGTCCCTGGTTGATTTTGCTGCGATGGCGGTCAGCCAGGAACCCTGCACTGGAACTTCCTATAAACTGTAGCGGGTAGTCTGAAGCTAGTGGAACTTTGTAAAGGCCTCGTAGTGTTGCCCTGCCTCGCCTCCTCGGTAGAGGTGTATGGGATTGGCCATCTCTTGGCAGATGGGTAACATGACTTGTGGGTAAAGATGCGCAACCTCTGCAGAGTGTAAAACTGGTATACTAGCCGTGCTCACGGTCATGAGCGGCTCGGACCCTCACATGATTAATTATGGAACTTAAATTCAATTTTGACATTTGCATCGCATTTGGGATTATTTTACTATTACTGTTCTTTATTATTATTAAGGTTTGGTATTTACTTACACTTAGTAATTGCCAATAAAATTTTGACCAACTTATAAAAGCAATGCTCAGCCTCAGCCTCTATTTCATTGATCAGCCTTACACTACATGAACTCCCACCTTTGGTGAGTTCATGCCACATTATTCCCCACGACTTGTTGTGCTATGATCGTATGTGAGCTCACTCTTGCTGTCTCACACCCCCCCCACAGGAGAAGAGCAGGTGGTTCAGGAGGAGCCTCAAGGCGAGGAGTTTGACTTGATCTAGGTGGCGTTTCTCAGTCGACATTGGCGCCGACGATCCTTAGTTCGTTTTATGGTTATACTTTTATTTTGTAATAAGTCTTCCGCTATGTAATAATTACTCTGATGTTTTATGACATTTATCTCTATTCCCTCTGTTATTATATATGTTGTCTTCTTGGCGCATGTATGAGATGCACCCGGCTTTGTCCTTTAAAACCGGGTGTTACACGCCCTGCCCACGACGGCAAGGCTCGCCGGAGCGCACCAAAGCCCCACCAGGCGCCCCAAATCTCGATTCGTTAAGGTAATATGCAAAGAAGGACATCGCGAACTCGGGGGAGGCTTCCTCACTATGATTAGTGTGATGCAACACTCTGCCCACAAGCCGCTGCGGAACTAATGGATTTCCCTGCGCCGATGAGCAATTAAGCTCCACCGCCACCTAATCCCGCCCGATGAAGCCTACGAACATGATCTACGTGTCTAAGCTAATGCGGGAGTTGGTTCTGTACCTGATGTCGTAGAAGCAATCGCGATGCCCATTGAAGCCCGACACCTGGCGTGTTTACGACGGGCTCGCAGCGGCGAGAAGACCTTCTCAAGTCTTCTGGGCGCACAGCGTGTATAGGCATCTGAGCAAGAGGCTGCTGGGGAGGGGTCAGTGGCACGCGGCGCAAGCTCCACACAGTCATGGCGGACGGCGAACCTCTCTCTCTCATCACTGCGCTTGACCATGGTGACGGCTACCAACCATCTCGGCGAGCACGCGAGGGTCAGAGGGCATGGCGCCCAAGCTTTGTAGAAGGGCAGGAGGAGGCGCAGGTGCCATGGGGGTCTTATCCCAGGACCGAGTCCGATTGTGGGAGGGGGTCGATCAAGGGAGCGCGTGATGCGCGTGGTCCGTTCTAAACGGCCAGCGGAGAAGACAGGTCTGGTCATCGGGTCCCACTGACAGTCCCACGGAGCAGCGCGAGCTGATTTGGTGAGGGGATGACACGTGGGTCCCACTCCACAGTGTCTAGGAGCGCACGCAATACTGGGCTGCGCGGAAATGGAAATGGAGGAAATGCCGATAGGGAGAAAAGAAATGGCCGGTCGCAGCTAAAAAAATGGGCTGGTGAGGAGGAGATGTTGGGCCATTTGACCAGTGGAAGAAGAAGTGGGCCAAAAATCTGTTTTGTTAATTTCTTTCCTTTATTTTTCTTTAATTTCTATCCTTTCTTAATTATGATTCAAATAAGGTTCAAAACTCATATATAATGCTCACTCAAAACTCAATAATGATGCAATAGATATATTTATTTTAATTAGTTTTATTTGTTTGGTAGATGTTTTAATTATGACATACTCATATTGTTCCTTTCTTTTTTAGGGAAAATAGCATTTCGAATGTGGGATGAGAATTCAAAGTTACTTCAAAAATAAATATTCATGTAAATAAATGCTTATGATGCATCATTTAATGATATGCATAATCATTTAGTTTAAGAAAACTTTTGTATTACTTCTTTTCTAAAATAGTTCTTTGTTTTCAGAATTCAGTCCTCAACATTCATTGCTCAAGCATACATTGCGATGTCAGAATTTACTATTTTGTTTCTTCCTATATTTATTTTGTTATTATTAACTTTTTTCTTATACAGATTTTGGGTATTACACGCACACATGAAACAACCTCTTGTTCTCTAACCGCAAATGCGATCCTACCAATGTGTATAGCCGAAACATTTTACACACATCCACACACATACATGCACTGCCTGTCATCAACCAAAGCATATGTATTGTAAACTATAAATCAATCAACCAGAACGATTCGTGACTAGACGCATGGGCTGTCCACATGGCTCAGCATTTCATCGAATGGGCAAGGCACGAAGCGCGGTGTTGACAACTAGCTGCGATTAGACACACGCAACAGTTCAACATTTTTCCGAGCACAAAAATATGATAATAGCAAGGGCAGCGGGGTGTTTCTCACCACGGGTTTCGATGGCGTCGCGGAAGGGGCTGCGCAGCGAGCACGAGAGCGACGACACGCGACGATGGGAGTGGAGATCGAACGGGAGGGCCGCTGCAGCGCGTGACTTGCTACGCATTTTGTTGAACAGCCGGCGGGCACCATGGAGAACAGCGAGGAAGGGGGCTCGCTGTTTGGGGAGGCTGGAGTCGCACAGAGGCGCTGCGCGGGGCTCCGGCCATGGAGGAAATGGAGCTCCTACTGGTTTCCATGGGAGAGTAGGGCGCAGGGAACAACAGGGTGCTTTGGAGTGCTGGGGAAGAGGGAAACAGGGAAGGGTGTTTTCCTGGTCGGACAGGGAAAAACAGGGGCGAGGGAACGTTGTGCAGGGCGCCGTGACTGCTGGCCGGAGATGGAGTTCGGTCTGCAACAGAGGGGTGTCAGCCATGGGGAAGAAGGGGAGGGAAGAAGCCGAGCTGGAGAGGGGCGCTGGCTTCCTGCGCTTGAGTCCCAGGGAAAACACAGAGGAGGGGGGCGCATCCATGGGAGAAGCAGAGGGCCCGCTCGCCATGGAAGAGAGGGCGCGAGGGAGGTGGAGCTGCTGCTGGGCGCCGGTCCGAGGTGGAAGAAGGGGCGCCTGCACCTTCCTGCGCGATGACGAGGTCGAGCTGGGAGACGCAGCGTGCGCGAGGAGCATGAAGGAGGATGGCGCCATGGAGGAGAGGGAGCTCGGTTGGAATTTTCTAGGCGCCATGGGTGGAGCAGACTCGCGCAGAGGAGGGAGGAAGGGCGAGTAGCAGCAGGGGAGGGAGCTCGGTGGCCATGGGAGGCTGGAG
The DNA here is from genome assembly GCA_029449295.1 of Zea luxurians. Taxonomy (NCBI): domain Eukaryota; kingdom Viridiplantae; phylum Streptophyta; class Magnoliopsida; order Poales; family Poaceae; genus Zea; species Zea luxurians. The sequence continues at coordinate 102,138,944 of JAOPSE010000001.1, read as the reverse complement.
GAAGGATGTCGCCGTAGGGGAAGGCTGGCGGCCATGGAGCTCCCACGCGCTGGCTGCTGTTGCCGTGGAGTAGGGAGGAAGAAGCTGCTGGCGGCTGAAAGAAATGGACAGGTGGGAGTGCAAAATTGCCAAGTGCAAGGGTGAGGGATCCTATTTATAGAAGGAACCCTAGGGTTAGGGTTTCTTAGTGGGCCTATTGGGCTTGAATGGGCTTGGCACAAAACACGTAATCAGGTTTCGCTAAATATTTTCCGGAATAAAAATTCTCCTGCGGAATTCGTCTCAACAGAGAACAGAGCGAAATAGAGTTCGGACGAACGGACGATTGAGCGATTAACTCGACCGAGAGTCTGATTTGAATTCGCTCGGAAATAACTCCCTACACGTGATTTGAAAATAAATCGTCTTGGGATGTGACCGGCTTTCGGATTTATGATTGAAAGAGACAAATCGCGACATTTAAAATCATTGTCGAGGTTGATTTTCGAATTCGGATCGAACACAGAGGTATTAAGCCGAGTCGGATAAGAATTGATTAGAGGACGACATATTGAGTATTCCGTGTGAGAGTATGGACTCAGATTAAAATAGTCAGACATAGATCAACGTTCGAGGAATTAAACTCGGGCTCAGACCAAATAACAGTCGTCGAGAATTTGATTTAATGATCTTCAGATGAGATTTATAATTTGAGAATGATTTTTGAGTTTGCATTCGTTCTGAGAAATAAAAGTTTTAACAGGCTCTAAATTCGGCATTCGTCGAGATTGAATAGCTCCGAATTCGGTGAATTTCCATGAGAAAGCCTGATAAACAGAGATAGACACTATCGAGAAATAGAAATTTTTACTGAGTATTCAAGTTAGGGACAAATCTCCTGACATAACGAGAAAGTGACACCTAGGGTGTCACACCCCACTTCGAATCGTACAAGCTTCCTTCTTTTATCATGATAGCTCTTCTGCCTGGCATGAGCAGCTTCCAAGTTCTTCTTAATGACTCTGACTTTATCCTCAGCTTCAAGCACTAGGTTAGGTCCAAATATTCCCCTTTCTCCAGCTTGTGACCAATTTAGCGGTGTTCTACACCTTCTCCCATACAAGGCCTCGAACGGTGCCATCTTTAGGCTGGATTGGTAACTGTCGTTGTAAGAGAATTCTGCCAGAGAAAGGCACTTATCCTAATCCTTACCATAGCGCAACACACATGTCCTCAAGAGTCTGATTCACTCTTTCTGTTTGGCCGTCAGTTTGAGGATGGTACGCTGAGCTTCTTATCACGGTGGTTCCAAGTGACTTTTGCAGCTGCTCCCAGAAACGTTCCACAAACATTGCTCCTCTATCAGACACAATAGTTCTCGGGATTCCATGCAAATGCACTATTTGGTCGATATTAATCTCTGCATACTTTTCCGCCTTGTGGGTGGTATGTACCGGCAGGAAATGAGCTGTCTTGGTTAACCTATCCACAACGACCCAAATAGAATCATGGTGCCGGGAGGTGTTTGGCAAACCCACAACGAAATCCATGCAAATGTCCTCCCACTTCCAAGAAGGGATGGGGAGAGGCTGTAAGATACCTGCTACCTTCAAATGACTAGCCTTGACTCTTTGGCAAGTGTCACACTCAGATACATACTTAGCAATTTTTCTCTTCATCTTGGTCCACCAATATAAGGATCTGAGGTCATGATACATCATGTTACTTCCGGGGTGCATGGAAAACTTGGAATGATGAGCTTCGTCCAATATTTTCTTCCTGAGTTCTAGGTTCTTGGGAACAACCAATCTGTCTTCAAACCATAGAACACCCTTGCTATCCTGACGAAAGCATTTATACTTATCCACTTTTTGGTTGAGCATTTCCTTGATGACTTGAACACCCTTGTCACCAATCTGCGCCATGACTATCTACTCTGGTAGAGTTGGCTCCACGGAGATATAATCCAAGGTACCTAGGGAAACAACTTCCATGTTCATCTTGCGCAACTCGTCACATAGAGTGGCGATCTTAGAGTCCATGGTCACACAGTTGCACTAGGCTTTTCGACTTAAGGCATCTGCCACAACATTTGCCTTGCTGGGATGGTATTGTACTTCCAGATCATAATCCTTGATCAATTCCAACCATCTTCTCTGCCTCATATTTAGATCAGCCTGAGTGAAAATATACTTGAGACTCTTGTGGTCAGTATAGATGTTTCAAAGAGCTCCCATTAGATAATGTCTCCATATCTTCAGAGCATGGACTACTGCTGCTAACTCCATATCATGTGTGGGGTAATTTTGCTCATGAGGCCTGAGGGCTCTGGATGCGTAGGCAATAACTCGGTTGTCCTGCATCAAAACACAACCTAGTCCAGTGCCCAAAGCATCACAATACACATCAAATGATTTGGTGTTGTCAGGCTGCGCTAGCACGGGTGCTGTTGTCAGATGCTGCCTTAATGCATGAAAGGCATCTTCAACAATTCTATCATTGGTTTAGCAATCCTGGAGAAATCCAGAATGAATCGCCGATAGTATCCTGCCAATCCTAGAAAACTCCGAATCTGTCGCACGGTGGTAGAAGGCTTCCAATCCATCACTTCCTGCACCTTCTTAGGATCAACTGATATCCCATCTTGAGAAATGGTGTGACCCAAGAATTTGATTTCTCTCAGCCAGAAATCACACTTTGAGAATTTGGCATACAAATGATGATCGCGCAGTCGCTGAAGTACGATGTGCAAATGCTTGGTATGCTCGTCTTCACTTTTTGAATAGACCAAGATATCATCAATGAAGACCACTACAAATTTGTCCAGCTCAGGCATAAATACTAAATTCATCATATACATGAAATATTCCGGCGCATTAGTCAGCCCGAATGACATTACCAAGTACTCATAAAGTCTGTATCTGGTAGAGAAAGCCGTCTTCAGAATATTGCTGGCCCTAACCTTGATTTGATGGTAGCCAGAGCGAAGGTCTATTTTGGAAAACACATTGGCTCCTACCAACTGATCAAACAATACATCAATGCGGGGCAAAGGATACTTGTTTTTAATAGTTACCGCATTGAGAGGGCGGTAGTCCACACACAACCTCAGACTCTCATCCTTCTTCTTTACGAACAAGGCTGGACATCCCCACGGTGATGTACTTGGGCGAATGAACCCTTTGTCCAACAATTCTTGCAACTGCTTCTTTAGTTCTGCTAACTCCGATGGAGGCATCCTATAGGGTCTCTTGGATATAGGTGCAGTCCTAGGTTGCAGCTCTATTGCAAACTCTGTCTCTGTTGGGTGGCATCCCTGGCAATTCATCTGGGAAAACATCAGGGTACTCACAAACTACTGGAATCCTCTCCACAGGTGATTTTACCTTTGTGAATGCACAAGAATGGGCACAACCCTGGTCAGGTAAGTACAAGGTGATTTCTCCACAAATTGGTGAGTGTATTTCAATGGCTCTAGTTGCGACATATATTATCGCATGATGCTGTGACAACTAATCAGTCCCCAAAATAATGTCCATGCTCTCCAATGCCATGATAAGGAGGGTGGTTCTAAATATAATACTACCCAGTTTTATTGGCACCTGTCGATTGAGTTGATAGGTGGCAACCCTACCTCCCGGTGTTGCAATCATAATGCCCCCATCGTGTGATGAAAAGGTAGCTGACATTTGGCACTAAATTTTGTGTTGATAAAACTGTGTGATGCACCAGAATCAAATAGAATGACTGCAGGGTATTTCAAAATAGAAAAGATATCAGTCATGACGGGTGTGCCCTCTTGAATATCAGCCAATGTGGTGAAGTTCAGCCTGCCCTGCCTCACTTGCACCCTCTGTCTCTTGCCTTGGTTCTGATTTGCATTCTACCCTTGCCTCTGCTGGTTCTTGGAACAATTCTTTGCATAATGTCCGGTGCTACCACAAGTGGAACACCTGTTGTCATTGCCCTGACAGTACTGCTGCCGTGGCTGGTTGCTGTTCTTCTGAACTAGGGGTTGAGAGCGGTTGGGTGCCTGCTGCTGCTGAGGTCCCCTACTCTGAGTGTCGGACACAATCGTGAAGCGCTAAGGCTGAGCGGAAGGTCCTGCCATTGGGGTCTTTCTCTTCTTTTCTACCTGACAGGCTATGATGCAATCCTCCTAAGAGATGGCCATGTTGACTAGCTCATTGTAGCTGTTGGCCCTGACCATGTTGAGACGGTCACAGAGCTTAGTGCTAAGGCCCCTCCAGAATCTGTCTCTCTTCTTCTCATCCGAGTTAGCTTGATAGCCTATGTACTGACATAGGTCATTGAAAGCTTGGGCGTACTGCAACACTGTACGGCTCCCCTGAGTGAGTGCCACAAATTCATTGAGCTTACGGTCCATGATGCCTGCTGGTATGTGATGCCCTCTGAATGCTGCCTTGAATCTCCCCACTCAACCATGTGGTCAACCGGCTACATAGCGAGGAAATGGTCCCACCATGTCCGCGCGGGCCCACGAAGCTGCTGGGTGGCAAAACGGACCTTGGTCACATCTGAACAATCTCCATTAAGCAGTGGGAATTTGGATTCCACCACCCAGAGCCACACATCAGCATCAAGGGGATCTTCTGCCCGAGTGAACAGCGGCGGCTGAGTACTGAGAAACTCCTGATAGGTGACCGCTGCTGGGGGACGCTGATGATGATCACCGCCCCCATAGTGCTGAGGCAGTGGCTGACACTAGGCTAGCTATCGCAGAATCTCATTCTGCTGAGCCATCAGCTCCAGCATGGTAGGTGGCTACGGCGGTGGTGGAGGAATGCGCTCATTCTGTCCACGGCGCGCTCTTCCTACCATCTAAAATTTAGGATGTTCTTAATATCATACTTTGAAATCTATGATTGCACATGATAAAAGATCTTAAATAACAAGGTTTGTAAGATTCCAAATAATTCCTTACTTTTCACAATTGGTACCAATAGAATATAATCTCATTCATACTTAAAAATAGGAACCATCCATCATTCAGCATGCCAAAAGAGTTTTCCAACAGTTACAGCAGTGCCCAAAATACTCAACTCTCTCTAGCCTAGTACCTCCCAGGTGCAAAAGCTAAGCTAGTTTTGAGGAGTTCTACTGCTGCATACTTCTATCCTAACTCTAAAATCTAATGAGCAAACGAGGCAACGCTAGACTCGGGGGAAGGTGGTCTTCCTGAGCCAGCAGTGTCCAAGTTGGATGTAGGCTCCGGCTCCTATCCTCCCTCAATGTCTACATCCTCATCAGCTCCTTCTGCCTCCATGTCCTGAATCTCTTGATGGTGCAGATCCAAGTGCTGGTTGGCTTCCTTAAGATGTTGCTAGGTGGTTTAGAGCTGATCTTCTAAAACCTCGATGGTGTTCTCCCTGGTCTCCACCTGATCCTCAAGCTCTTGGATTTGAGTGGCCATCTGCTCCACCTGGAGATCCTTCTCCACCAGCTCAGTGGACAAGTTGACCACAAGGTCCTCCTAGTTATCCAGGGTGATCTTGGTAGACTCCACTAGACCCATCAGCTGGGACATTGCCTCACCTCGCAAGGCCTGCAGACGATACAGGGCATTCATGCACCAAACCGTCAGGTGAGCGGTATGTCTAGGGTAGAGAGCCGATACATCCTTGGCGTGCTCAACCCGATCCTTCCACATTGGGTCGTCCTCCTTTTCAGCAGGGAACAAGCCAATGGGGTGGGTTGACAACTCCAAGGGGTGAAAACCGCAGAAGGTTGTCAGCACGTGCAGAGCCATGGACTCAATAGTATCCTCGGCCCTGAAACCGAAGGACTCCGAGTACAAAGAACGCTAGCCGGGCTGCAAGGGATGAGGCTCCAGGGTCATCCTCACCCTGCAGCGTGGCACCCGGTGCTCCTCGAACAACTACACCACGTACTAGGGAGGCATAGCATAACCGGCTCCCTGCAGTACCTCCCAAAAAATGCGGGGAAAGCCCTCTCGTGCAAGCCCATCTGTGTGGGAATGTGCATTCCCTCCTTCCGTGGATACATGAGAAGTCATCTGTGTAAGGGCAAGTGTAAGCGAAAAAGAAAAAGAATCCCAAAAATAAAAGGAAGCTGGTGCTTGGCTTTTCCATGGTTAAGTTGAGATCTTCAATATAGGTTTGAAATTTCATTACGGTTGCCTCTTTGTTTATGTAGCTTCTTATTAATAATGACATTTTACTAAGAGGATAGAAAAATAATGCATGCATGCTCGTCCTAAGCGACCTCTCATCAAGTATATAGGGGTATAGAAATCCCCCTCCTATATCATAGCAGCCTGTAGTGCATATTCAAATAGCCACCTAGCTACCCATCTAGTATCCTAAGGCTTCACGTCCTAGGTCTATCCTTATCGCCCTAACAGCTATCCAACTTGGTTTCTAAATAAGTTTTACTTTTTTTAAAAAGGTTGGTAATTATGATTTATTGATTCCTCTATGGTGGTAAAAGCTCCGATACCAGCTGTAGCGGAACCACTCGAATTATTCCAACTTAAGTGCCTAAGTCCCACCTTAGAGGCTAGACCACACTTAAATAGGAATAAAACGTCAGTCCCTCGGATCTAGTCCGACAAGGCCACTAACAGGATCAAGTACCACCTACTCACTCGAAGGTGAGGCACAGAGCAAATACAATAAAGCATAAAACCATACATTAAGGGAGTGCTTAAGATTATTACAACATCATCGGAGTTTTTGCAAAAGTAGTAATCGTTGTCCTGGATGCAGTGGAAATTAGCTAATGGTAAATAAGAGGGAGGATGGGGAAGCCTGGCCCATCACTCCTCCTGCTCCTCTCCTGCTAAGGTAGGGTCCCACTCGACTGTCCAACCCGGTGGCAGGGTAGACGGCCAAGTCACTCCAGCAACCATATCCTCCAGAGAACCTATCAAAATTATGCCACAACCAAGGCTGAGTATACTAATACTTAGCTAGACTTATCCGGTGTGAGGAGTCTACTCCTCTACGTCTAGACATGCAGCTGTTTAGTCGAGGGGTTTGGTTTGCCAAAAGCAATAGCTGAGTCTAAAATCATGTTTTAGCTTTTCAAGTTTTAGTATAATCCTTTTTGACTAGATGTGTACATAGCTAATCATACATGGTATCAAACATTTTTATCAATCAACATATTTTGCAAATCAACTCATTTCCACTTACTGAATGCAGTACAATGGATCAAGCAGTCTCATTAGTTGCGAGAAGCAGATAATTCGAATCGAGTTTTCAAACCTTGCGAGGTAAACCTAAACACACGACATGGCGAGGCACTCCGTCCCCACACACATCAACCGTCCCCATCGATTCCCCGTCAATAGAGAGGGGCTCACCGCCTTGGCGTACAATGCCTCACTGACCCCGACTGCCATCGTGCAGTGACCGCACTTGTATCCACCATAACCGGAATGGGAGACCACGTCTCAGGTCGCGTGAGGAGGGCAATCTGCTGCCAGGTTCACTCAGGTACTAGGCTTACCGATTTACCATATTTCTCGGCATGTGCTTAGTACGTTCAAACGCTTGACACAGGTATCCGCACGTTAATCCTTATTCCAATTTCTCATCTCGTAGACAACGCATCCCCATGGATCCGTGTCCACAAACCATCACTTATATTTTTCCTAGATTCATACTAGCATATTAGTAGTTATCCCAAGGATTGGGGTGGTTTCTCCTTAGGGTTATTTTTCTAATATTTTTCTAAGTTATCACTATTTTAAGAAATAAAATGTGGTGCATTTCTTTTGTACTAACAGAGGGTTCAACAAAATTTTCTTGTGAACTCTTCTACTTAAGGAAGCTAGGAAAAATGGGGTTGCCCTCTGGTTCTTATTTTAAACTTCCTTTTTCATTTTCTTAAGGTTTGGACCAAAACAAGTATTAGTGGTTAATCTCTTCTTAGCTAAGCATACTGGGGAGTTTAACATTTTTAAATAGGGTAGTTAGTAGTTAAGAATGTCTCTGATTTTTCTTACCATCAGTCCAAAAGTATTTCTATTTTTCCTCTATTTATTTAGTTTTGGGCAGTACACTTAATTAAATTAAAACTCTAAAAGTATTGCAGTACTCAGGGTGTTTGTTATTTTTCCTAAGTAGTTCATAATACTTAGGACCTAGCAAAATTGGTTCGACCAAATTTGGTTGGGTAAAGTTCGAGTTATGAATTTTGCAATTTATGTATTCATTTAAAAGAATAAAACTTAAAAGGTTTAAGCAAAACCGGTTTGCATCAAGGCCCCTGGGGTTTCCTTTAACTATTTCTTTCAACGGTGCCCCTGTGGAACTATTTCCCTGAGTCACTGACCTCGTAGAAACCCCCCTAGCTTTTCTTTCTTTCAACCCGGGCTCCATCCCCATTGTAACAGTGACCGCAGAGAGGAAAAAGGGTGGTGCGGCTTACCGGCGGCGAGGGAGGTTCGGTGAAGGGCTGGGTGAGGTTCGAGATGTCCTGGCGGTCACGTCGAGGTGCGGATCGTCGATAGTGATGGCCGGAATAGGGTTGGCCGTGTGCGCAGGCGGTCGGGCTCGTCGGCGGCGTGTGCTCCGGCCTGCTCACAGCGGTAGGGTTCAATCAAATGGCATAGGGAGCTTCATTGGATGCTAAGCATGCTATAGGTACAAGGAATCGACGAATGGCTTACCGTGGGGCTCGGTCTATGTGCGACAACGGCCGGTTGAAGTCCAGCGACGTCGATCTGGTGTCTCTGGTGAGGTGGTGTCCAATCCGCGGCTCGAGGAGCTTCACTGAGGTCCGAAGAAGCTATCCCAAGGGTCGGACGGGGTGGAGGATGGCTGGCTCTGTAACACCCAGCTTTAAGGAACAAAGCCAGGTGCACCTCATACATGCGCCAAGAAGACAACATATATAATAACAGAGTGTATAGAGATAAATGTCATGAAACATCAGAGTATTTATTACATAGTGGAAGACTTATTACAAAATAAAAGAGTAAATATAAAACGAACTAAGGATCGTCGGCGCCAATGTCAACTGAGAAACGCCACCTAGATCAAGTCGAATGCCTCAGTGTTAGGCGGCTCCTCTTCGACCACCTATTCTTCTCCTGTGGGGGGGGTGTGAGACAGCAAGATTGAGCTCACATACATTCATAGCTCAACAAGTCGTGGGGAATAATGTGGCATGAACTCGCCAAAGGTGAGAGTTCATGAAGTGTAAGGCTAATCAATGAAGTAAAGGCTGAGGCTGAGCATTGCTTTTATAAGTTGGTCAAAATTTTATTAGCAATTACTAAGTGTAAGTAAATACCAAACCTTAATAATAATAAAGAAAAGTAATAGTAAAATAATCCCAAATGCGATGCAAATGTCAAATTAAATTTAAGTTCCATAATTAATCATGTGAGGGTCCGAGCCGCTCATGACCGTGAGCACGGTTAGTATACTAGTTTTGCACTCTGCAGAGGTTGCGCATCTTTACCCACAAGTCATGTTACCCATCTGCCAAGAGACGGCCAATCCCATACACCTCTACCAAGGAGGCGAGGCAGGGTAACACTACGAGGCCTTTACAAAGTTCCACTAGCTTCAGAAATCCCGCTACAGTTTATAGGAAGCTCCAGTGCAGGAATCCCTCGCCTGACCGCCATCACAGCAAAATCAACCCAAGGACCTCCCTACACTGACCACTCCCCTACTGCCCTTGCCCCTTTCGGGTAAGGAAGACCTCCACTAGCTTTCCTAGTTAATCAGCCAAGGGCGTCCCATTAAACCCTTGTGGTAGCACTGTTTTCCCGGGTGGTCGCTCCATGTTCCCATTAATTTAATGATCTTAACATGAATAGTAATAATAACAAGATAATAACAGAATAATCATGAATAGTGTATCTCCATACCCAAATCCACATAAAGCAATAGCAGGTACTACCCAAAAATATTTCAGGGGTGAACAAGGTATAAAGATAACCAAAACTGGGGTAACCTAAAGGATCCCATCAAAATTAACCTATGCAGATCATTAAAATTAATAAGAACATGGCTGGGAAAAAGTAAGTGATCAAGGGCACAACTTGCCTTCAATGAGCTCCTGCTCAGCTACTTCTACTTGTTGAACCTCAGATTCCAAAGTGGCTTGCTCGTCTACTCGCATCAACACAATACATACATAGTATAGCATAAATTAACATCACACCAAACATGCAAAATAAAATATACAGTAAAAATCTATACATTAAAATGAGATCATAGGAACTGGAATCACTAAATTTGGAGTTATAGATTTCAAGTTATGAATTTCCTAAGGTTTAATGTGCTTGAAATAGGATTAAGTGAGAGATTAATTTTCTTACTGTTTTCATGTCAAAACAGAGACACTAATTTATAGACAATAATATTACAAAATTTTAGGAACTGAAATGGACCAATTTGGAGTTCATATGCATTTTTTATGAATTATACAAATTCTATGGTTTATTTTCATATTAAAAATCCAATTTCCAATTCATTTTATCAATTTAACTCTGTATTGGACTGGGCCTCGAAATCCAGAAAGCGCAGGGGTTATTTCAGAAGAATTCCTAAGACTCAGAACCTAGCTAAGTGGACGGCGGGTTCATTTACAAAAAGAACAGGGGCTCTTTACGAAGATTGCCACAGCGAAGGGTTACTCACAGATCTCAGCTGTTGGATCGTAAGTGGACGGCTAAGATTAGAAGGTTGTTAAAATGAACCGATATTCATTAACAGCCACCCGATGCTAGATCTACTGCTCAGATTTTAAATACCCGAGATCCACCCTGAGCCCTCCGATCGACAACCAACTGCCCAAATCTGCACACCCAAAAAGGTATTCCCTGCTCTAATCGCCACCGTTGGATCAACATCCTACGATCAGAGCTTTATAAGGACACGATCTAATCTCGACCACTGATTGCTCATCCTACGGCCTGGATCACCATTGGACACGTTTTAATCCTGACCATCTACTAGTGATCCAACGGCCAGACCACCTTCTTCTTCCCCGGGCGCGACACCAAGCGCACAGCCGACCACTACCCTGCTTCTCCCGCCAGATACTGGCATCCGGCGCTCGCCCATGACCCGACAGAGGTACCCCAGCCCGTTCTCCGACCCCAGGTCTACTCCTCACCCTGCTATCATCGCCCGCTCCCAAGTACCAGCTGCAAGCAAGGATAGGGCGAAGGGCGGGCGACTCACCGAAGATGGTGCGCTGCGCTGACCGCCGTAGATGGTTTGCCGTGCCCCGAAGACTCAAATCGGTGACAAGCCGAACCCGAGCGAGGGGGGGAGTGCGGTGACGACGTCGTCCTCAAGCACGCAATCTCTCTCCTCCCGGTCTCTAGTTCTCGCTGGCGGTGATCTACAGCGCGTCCTAGCTGTTGCAAACCAATGAAGGAAGGAGGGGCGCAGTTCCTTTTGTAGCTCGGAATGAGTCGGTCTGAGCTGGAGAGAAGAGCGGAGCGGTAGTTGTAACAACCTGGCGAGTGCGCAGCCGTGGAACGACAGCCGCGGGGGAGAGAACGACTCTGCACAACTGCCCGTCCAGTCAATGCATGCGCGAATCAGGGAAATGAGTGGCAGACGTGTGGGCCCGCACGCCAGGGCAGATGGTTGCTCGCGCCCGCGTGGAGCTCGGTGAAGCCATTGGCCCGCGGTCTGACATCTCGGTCCCACATGTAGGTGACAGTAAGCGACGTGTGAATGAGAAGCGGGCCCGGTCTGCCAGATACACAGCGCGCAGGGAATAAAATAGGCTGCCAGGGGAGCAGAGGTATGATGGGCTGCGCGCGCATCAGAGGAAAAGGAAGAGTGGGCCGAAATGAAGTTAGGGCCCAGGTAAGGCCACCCTTCCTTTTTCTTTTATGTTATATTTTCTGCTTTTCTTTTTCTTTGAGTTTGAAATTCAAAGTTCAAAATTCAATTTTGCTCTGTGGTAAATCCTCCCCAATTTAAGAGAATCATGTTGCACATAATATTCTTACCTTTATTTATAATTTTGTATACACCTTTTCTATTCTTTTTCCACTTCTAGATTATAGAATTTTCTTTTACATTTTATATTCCACTTTGTGACCTTAATATATTTATTTTCACATTATTATTTTTATATGGTCACAATATGCACACAAAATAAAATCCAGCATGATGCATAATTTTAGTGGCATATAGTTTGTATTTATTTGTTTTCATGTGATGTTCTCATGAAAAGATAAACATGGACAACACACATATATACAAATTCTTTTAGGATATCCTCCACAAATTACAAGTTGGGTATTACAGGCTCGATCGGTCTACGGTGGTCGTGGCTTGCGTGGCCGCTGGCACGCTGTTCTCTGGGCAAACGCTGGCAAACTCAAGCTCGGGCGAGGTTAGGAGCGTGCTGGGGTGTACGGTCGAGACCGGTGTGTATTTTATAGGAGCGGGCATGGGCGTGGGCATGGGGGTGACACGGCGCGGGGCTGTGCGCGTGGGCCAAGCGCCGAGGGCGTGCTGTGGCATTGCCAGGGCGCGTCGAACATGTGGTCGTGTTCATTTGCCCAAGTTCTTGCGCCTGCAGAGCTCTCAAACGTGTGAATCTCGCCAAATGTCTTGTGCAAGATTTCTTCCTAGCACCTAGGGCTAGCTAGTTCATGTGAGTTCTAAGGGAAGATCTGGCCTATCTTAGAAGATATGGTGGCACCAAGTCTTGTCTGTCTACACTGTTCACCCGTGACAAAAAGGATGCCAAACCGTGTCAAATGACCCTGGTTTGGTTTCAAATTTTTCAGGGGTGTGCCTTGTGTAGTTTGGCCACTTTTTGTTATTTGGACCAAGTGGTTTTGGTGCCAACACAAGGGTGAACACATCTGATCTTTAGCCTAGGGTTGATTTTGGGACTTAGAGAGAATTTGGATGGCTCTAGTGTGCTTTTCACTTAGTGAATTGATTTGGGGTTTTTGTTGAGCCTTTTTGTAATATCTTCCTTAACACATTTTGTAGCTTTATTAATGTACTTCATTTTTGGTAAAGGTTTCATTTCATGATTTTGCCATTTGCATAACCTTTTCCCTTTTATCCAATGTTTAGGGTTTAATGGCCTAAGAGGGAAATTAGGGTTTTAGAATCTTTTTCATGAGTGAGAATGTATGAAGGCTAGGGTATCTCTCTTATTATGATCAATACTTAGCTTAGCCATGATTCCAAAACTTTTAGTGCCTTCACTTTCCATTTTAACATATTGGATAACTAGGCCATAGGTGGGTTCATTGGGCCAGGGCCTTGGGTAACACCTGGAGTGTTACAGGGGTTTTCCAAGAGGAATAGAAAGTAAATGGGCATTCGAATTGTACAGAATACGGGAATAATCAAAGGAATAGTTTTGATTAACAGTCTTTTTCTTGGACGAGGAGTCGTCGTCCTCCCTTGGTGAAGAAGAAGATGCCTCATTGTCGTAGTAGATGATCTTGTTGATGCGTCTCTTCTTCTTCCTGTCCCTCTTCTTGTGACTCGAGCCGGAGTCGGTAGGCTTGTCGTCTCTTGGCTCATTGAAGAGGGACTCCTTCTCCTTGTCAATAATCACCATCCCCTTACCCTTAGGATCCATCTCTTTGGGCGGTTAGTCCCTTAAATGAAGAGTACGGCTCTGATACCAATTGAGAGCACCTAGAAAGGGGGTGAATAGGTGATCCTATAAAATCAAACACTTAATAGCCACAAACTTGATTATAAAGATGTTAGTGTGAGTTAATCAAGTTTATGAAGCGAACTCTTGCGAACACAAGCAATCACAGAGAGGAGCAACACAAGAGACACGAGATTTTTATCCCGTGGTTTTGCCAAGTAACACTTGCCTACTTCCACGTTGTGGCATCCCAATGGACGAGGGTTACACTCAACCCCTTTCAGGTGATCCGATGATCAACTTGAATACCACAGTCTTTCCTTTGAGATCTTTTCCCGTTTGCGAGGAATCTCCACAAGTTAGAGCCTCTCGCCCTTACAAAGTTTTGATCACAAGAAGCACAAGAGTAAGGGAGGGAAAACAACACACACACACAAGATTCAATCCGCAGCACACACACGCACACAAGCCAAGACTTGAGCTCAAAGCACAGCATAGGGAGTTCACAACTCGAACGGAGCTCAAATCACTAACACAACGAATCTAATGCGTGGAGGCAGAGTCTGGATGGCTTAGTATGCTTAGAGAATGCTTGATATGCTGCTCCATGCGCCTAGGGGTCCCTTTTATAGCCCCAAGGCAGCTAGGAGCCGTTGAACATCAATTTGGTAGGCAATTCTTGCCTTGTGTTGAGTGGTGCACCGGACAGTCTAGTGAACCACTGGATAGCTACTGTAGCAGTCCGGTGCTCGATTTCCTTCCATAGGGGGAGCAGCCGACCGTTGGTCCTCGGGATCGGTTGGTGCACATCGGACACTCCAGTGTGCCCAACCGAACATTGGTGCGACCACGTGTCGCACGTTGATCGCGAGGCCGACCATTGGCCGCTAGCGCAATTGACTCACCGGACAGTCCAGTGCATCACCGGACAGCCCAGTGAATTATAGCCGTACAACTCCGTTGATTCTCGAGAGCATTCGATTCACCGTTGACCAGCCTAGGGCACCGGACACTGTCCGGTGCGCTAGGCCCGAGCTGGTGTTGGCTGTACACAGCCAACTCTTTCCCATTTCTTTTCTCCTTTTGTCACTGTTTCTAGCACTTAAACAAACACATTAGTATTCAAAAAACAATGTACTAAGTCTAGAAACATACCTTGTACTTTGATTTGCACTTCTTGCTCATTCAGCACATAAGGACTCAATTAATATGTGTTGGCCATCTAATCACCAAAATACTTATAGAAATGGCTCAAGGGCACATTTCCCTTTCAGCGTCCCATACCACCCTTGTGGTAGCACTGTTTTCCCGGGTGGTTCTCCATGTTCCAATTAACATAATGATCTTATCATGAACAGTAAATAACAAACTGATAATAAAAGTGTGATCATGAATATTGTATATCTCTATACCCAAAACCACATAAAACAATAGCAGGTAGTACCCAAAAATTCAGTGGTAAACAAGGTATAAAGATAGCCCAACTAGGGTGACCTATTGGGTCCCATCAAAATTAACCTATGCAGATCATTATGATTAATAAGAACATAATTGGGTAAAAAGAAGTGATCAAGGGCACAACTTGCCTAGGACTTGTTCCAAGTACCAACTTGCTCTTCCAGTGACTCATGACCTCACTGCTAAATGTAGCAATACAGACAAACATGGTATAGGCAAAATTAACATCACATCAATCATAAGCACAAATTGAATAATAATAATTTACGCATTGCTACGAGATCGTGGTATCGAGAACTACTAAGATCGGAGTCATGGTTAAGGAGTTATGATTTATGGGAGATGTATGTGATTTGAATATTAAATCATACAATAAATTGATTAGTATGAGAGCATATTCTATAAATAGTTAACTCAACTTTAATCTAGATTATAACTTGACTAGAGATCTTATTTTAATCAGATTATAATTATGGATATGTTAGCTTTTGGTTTAGAAAAGTTAATCTAGTAGACATAGGATAAATAAATATCTAATTATAAAATTATGTGATATAGTATAATTGATGTTGTTACTGCATAGTAAATATTTATACAAAACTAACGCAACTGGAACGGGTCAATTCGGAGTTAAAACGGAGATGTTATGAATTTCTGAAGTTTCAAGTGTTGGATAAAAAGAAACTAAAGTGCATAACTTTAATTCATGTTTCATAATAACATAAGGTTACTAGCAGATAAAAAACATTATTATAAATTTAATGCAACTGGAATAGATCAAAAAGGGGTTAAAATCGTAAAGTTATGAATTTCCTAAGATTACTGAATTATTTTTATATGAAAAATCATTTTATATATCCATTTTATCAATTCTTTTGACCTGGTGGACTTCGGCTACTATTTTATAAGAGCCCAAGGTTGTTTTTACAAACTTTAAGACTATTATGTAATGGTCTTATAATGGCACGGGATGGCGGGTTTATTTGGTAAAACAACAGGGGTTCTTATGCATAATTTCTCGGCGAAGGGGTATCCTACTATCACAGCTATCCGATTAGCCTTGGACGGTCATGATTTAATCCTAACTCTACCGAACCGGTACGCCACTGGGACCGTCCGATACTGATCAACGCCCAGGATTTCAAAATGCTGGGACCAAATCTCCACCGTGCACGACCGGATTGATGACCATGATTTTGAAAACCCCTCACTATAAGGTCCAAAATTTGTATAAAATAATAATAATAATAATAATAATAATAATAATAATAATAAAATGAATATATGAAGAAATAAAATAATAAATTTAGATACCTCAAATTACACTTGAGTATTGAAAATTGAGGATTGAATTTTGAAAACCAATAATTATTTTAGAAAAGATGTAATAGAAAAGTTTCCTATTCAACTAAATGATTATGCATTTCATTAAATGATGCACCATAAGCTTTTATTTACATGAATATTCAAGTTTGAAGTAACCTTTAATTCTTGTCCCACAATCAAAATACCATTTTGCTAAAAAGAAAGGAACAATATGAGTGTGTCTCATATTTCAAACATTTAATCAATTAAAATAAATATATATCTATTGTTTCATAATTGATTTGGAGTATGTATTAAAAATGTGAATTTCTAAACTTTATCTTAGATTGGAATTAGAATTTTGTAATATCAAAAAGGAATAATATGGGAATATAATAATGAGATGAGAATTGGGATTTAACCCAAAGGTACAATTTTAGAATTTGAGAAAAGAGAAGAAAATACTAAACAAATGAGGTAAAAATGAAATATATAAATAAGAATATATTTTTTACACTAATATTTGAATTTGGTATATTTTGATCCATGGTGAGACTCATAACAAAATTTAAATTTAGGTTTTAAAACCAAGTGTAAGGCCCAAAAATTTGTGTAAGAAAAAAAATAAAATAAATAAATAAAGAAATAAAATAGAAAACTCCGATATCTCAACTTATACTTGAGCAATGAATGTTGAGGACTGAATTTTGAAACTGAGAGTTAATTTAGAAAAGATAGAAAGGTTTTCTATTCAACTAAATGATTATCCATTTCATTAAATGATACACTACAAGCATTTATTTAAATGAGTATTAAATTTAGATGACTCAAATTTTGACTAAAGTCTTTAAATCTAAATCGTAAAATTGAAGCTCGGGAAAATAAATAATAGCGAGATACTCCATTGATTTGTTCTCCTCATAAATTATACATACTCTTAAAACAATCAAGAAGTCCTTAAATGAAAGTATATAATACTTTTATAAAAATAAACAGAAAAAGAATAGTTATTTTGAAAGTAACTTGTTGCTTTATGTGGTGCTTCTTCATGGAAACCTAGAGATCCAAACCCTACTTGAATTCCAATTCAAAGGGAAGGGATGTGAGATCAAAGTTTAGAAAAGATGATTTAAAAATAAGTAAATTATTCCTCCCATAATTGAATAATAGGAAGGAAAATAAATAAAGAATTATGGTAAATAGTAGTATTTATAGTCACATTAGGATTATGTTGGATATTGGAAATCTGAAATTCAAAACATTTGAATTTAGCTTGAACATTTGGATTTGGAAAAGAAGAAAAAGAAAAGAAAAATGCAGCAACCTACTCTTGGGCCACATCTGTCCTCTGCTCTACCCAACTCCCACACAGCCCATGCTCCCTCGTGCCACTGACCTATGGGGCCCCCCGTCAGCCTACTCACTAATGGGTGCCGACAACAGGGGTCCACTGACTAGCCGCTTAGCGCCCTCGCTCGGCATCGTTGCGCCGACGGGTGGGCCCGCACCGTCGGTCGCTCATCCGCACACGTATTGGTTGAGTGTATGGCATCTAGGCCCCACTTGACAGTCCTCGTCTTCATCCTCCCGAGAATACCGCGGACTCGCGCCCACGCTGAGAATAACCCCACTCTCCACCTCCACTCTGAACGCTGCGTTGGCCGGATCTAACCGCCACGCGAGCTCCTAAGCCGGGAGTTAGCCAACCACATGGGCATGTGGGCTATAAGCTTCGGCATCGTCATCTCGCCTGGTTCACAAAAGATCGCAACACACTAAATCGCCGATAGGAGAGAGAAAGAAAGTTGCGACGGTGAGGGTAGTCATCGGGCGCTGTTTCAAATCGCGGCCACTTCGGGCGCCGGGGGAGTCTTGGCACGGTCGTCCTTATCTGGGCGTGCCATTGCCGGAAAAATTTCAGGGCAGTGTGTGCGCAGGAAGTCGGACCTCACCGCGGTCGGCGCTTCGTCGTTAGTGAACCTCGCCATCAAGGTGAGAGCCCCTCGTACAGTCTAGTTAAGATTTCCGTTCTTGATAGCATACTTCGCGTAGAGATTCACTCATTAGCGAACTGGGTTGACAGATGTTCATGGCACCACCGCTGCTACACCATAGTCGCGGATCGTGGTGGTCCGTGCCGCTGTGACCGCAATCCGAGATAACACTCATCTCAATCGGATCGGGTAGTAGCGAATTTGGTTCTACATGGATGCGGACGCGAATTATCCACTGGCGCGGCGGATTGGATTTCTCCAGCGAGCTCATCAGAGATTTGGCGGAGCTTTGCCGCCTGGGCACTTCAGTTAGGAAGAGACATTATGGGCGGTCGATGGACAGATCGATGGTCCATAGCATGACATGGTGTAGAAGTAATCTGGGCCATTGGATTGATCATAGTTGGTGCAGATGCGGTCTTGAGTGTTTTAAATCCAGAACGTAGATTGCAAGGGAACGGCCTGGATCAACCATAGGACGGATGTATCGCTAGGACGATTCGGGGGCGGGAGTGTTGAGCAGCCTTCGATCTAATCGGGGGCGTTAGAGTTATATCGGACGTCCGAAAAGCTCCCGTACCCCTTCGACCTGTAAAATTGTGTAAGAGACCCGGCATTTTAGGGAAAATAACCCGCAGTCCTAGCGGCTGCGCTCTGTGTCTTAGGAACAGTTACACCGAGACACCTGCGTTTCCTTGAAATCATGCGTGCAGTCCAGGGAACTGGAAAAACAGGTAAAATCCTTTGGAAAATACATTTTAATGTAAAAATAATTATTAAAACTTGTTTAGCCCCTAGAAAATTTATACTAAGTCCAAATTAGTCCATTCCAGTTCCTATAATTTTGTAATAATGTTTTCTATCACATAGTGACACTGTTTTAACATGAAAATGGTATTAAAAGGTATTTCTTAATTAATCTTGTATCAAATACATGAGACCTTCGGAAATTCATAACATTCCCATTTTAACTATGAATTGACCCGTTCTAGTTGCGTTAGCTTCGTACAAATATTTACTACGCAGTAGCAACATTGATTATATGATATCCCATACTTTTATAATTAGGTAACTAATTTGATTAATCTATGTTTTTTGGATTAGCTTATTCTAATATTAATATAGTATCATGATCTTATTTTTATCTTTGGCCTAAAAGATGATTTATAATCAAGTAATGACTTGGATTAATTTTGAGTTAATTATTTATAAGATATTCTCTCGTATGATGTATACTAATCAATTTATAATATATTTTAATAATTAAATCACATAGATGTCCCATAAATCATAACTCCTTAACCGTAACTCCGAATTTAGTGATTATTGAACCTACGATCTCATAACGATGCGTAGATTATTATTACACAGTTTATTCTTATGTTTGGTGTGATGTTAATTTTGTCTATATCATATTTGTTTGTATTGCTACGACTCGCGTGAGGTCACGAGTCACCTAAAGATCATCCTGGTACCTGGAATCTCAAGTCCCTAGCAAGTTGTGCCCTTGATCCACTTTTATTACACAATAATATTCTTTATTATCATTATTCAATGCATAGGTTTAATTTTGATGGGACCCAATAGGTCACCCTAGTCTGTTTATCCTGTTTACCTTGTTTACCCCTGATTCACTTGGGTAGTTATGCTATTGCATTATATGGTTTTGGGTTAATATTTCATTATATCCATGTTCCAATTATTATGTTATTTATTTATGTTCACGTCAAGATCATTATATTATTTTAATTGGAACATGGAGCTTAACCTGAGAAACACATGCCACCACAAGGGTGGAATGGGACGCCCTTGGCTAACTAATTAGAAAAGCTAGTGGAAGACTACCTTACCACAAAGGGGCAAGGGCAGTAGGGGAGTTGCATGCAGGGAGGTTCTCGGGTAGATTTTGCTGCGATGGCGGTCAGATGATGGATTCTTGCAAGTGCTCTTCCCATAAACTATAGCGGGTTTTCGGAAGCTAGTGGAACTTTGTACAAGCCTCGTAGTGGATCCCTAGCCATTCACCTCAGTAGTGTCTAAGGGTCTAGCTAACCCTGACGACATGGGATACACGACTTGTGGGTACAGGGTACAACCTCTACAGAGTGTAAAACTGGTATACTAGCCGAGCTCACGGTCATGAGCAGCTCAGGACTCTCGCTTGATTAAATTATGGAATTAAATTCAATTTGTCATTTGCATTGCATGGGTTTATTATTAATTTTGTTCTATTACTTATTATGGTTTGATATTTACTTACATCTAGTAATTGCTAATAAAATTTGACCAACTTATTAAAAGCAATGCTCAGGTTTAACCCCTATTATTGGTCAGCCTTACACATCACATGAACTCCCACCTTTGGTGAGTTCATGCATATTATTCCCCACAACTTGTTGAGCGATGAACATGTGTGATCTCACCCTTGTTGTATCACACCCCTCCCCCACAGGTTAAGGACAGGTGGTTCAAGAGGAGGCACACATCGAGGAGTTCGGTTTGATCTAGGTGGCGTCTCCCAGTCAACTTTGGCTTGCTGGATCGTTGTCTCCTTACGATGTAATTATTTATTTATTTTGTACAGAACTCTTATTGTATAATAAAGTTGTGACATTCATTTCTGTACCACTATTCATCATATGTGTGAGACTTCGTCCCAACACACCTGGTGTTTATGTTCGCGCCCGGGTTACTAAAACCCGGGTGTGACAGAAGTGGTATCAGAGGAAATGTTGACTGTAGGACGAAACATAGATAGAAATGGACAAAACCATTACCTACTTACCTTACTCTGATTCTTTTCTAAACTTATCTTAATCTTTTCTCATCTATTTTTGCTTTACTCTGATTATTCTTACCTTTTCTTTCTAAAGACAAATGTGGATTTCACACTTTAAAATCCCGTACCTAAAGTGACCTTTAGGAATAGGAGACCTACTCTTAGGAACAAAAACAAAACTATTTTTATAGTTATCTATATGCTTGAGTGTTTGTTCTTATGATATTTGTCCGATTTGGATCTTTGATTGAGTGTGATTAGTTGTGGAGTAGTGTTGTGACACCCCAGTGTCACCTAGGGCTTCTCTTAAAATGCCAAACCAAGAACCATCATTCTATGTGAACCAAAGTAAGCATGAGCATCAAATTAACTTAAGAATGAAGAATTCCCCAAGCATATACTTAAAAGTATCATGATCAAAACAAATAAAAGGAAGTAATGTGGCAACCCTAATAAAAACCCTAAGTAAGCCAAGTTATGCGTAAAGGGTAATTGGGAGAAGTCATGGAGAAAAATGCAAAATTTCAGATATGATTAAATTACAAAGTTTTAGTTCATCAAATAACTAACAAAACATAGTAAGAAAGTTTGGCCATTTGGTCTTTTTTTTAAAATTCCCAAACCAGCCCTTGAACCATAAGCCCTTGGAGAAATTCAGATTTCTGAATTTCTGAATTTTAGACCTCTTTCCAAAGATTGACTGTGTTCTCTGTTTTTCGAAACTTAAAACCAGGAGATCCAAATATCAAAGTTGTGCCAAATTCCCTTGAACACGCTCTGGAAAAGTTTGATCTCAAACCAAATTCATTTGACATAGTTTTGGCGCAGTTTGACCTCGGGACCAGACATTCTGACACTTGCACCTTGGTGACGCTACAACTCCCTGTCCCTAGCCTAAAACCGCGCGACGTCCATACACAGAAGACAAAGCAAGGTCTGGTGAACAAATCCTTCACAGCGATCTTGCCCAAATTCGCGAAGATTTGCACCCAACCAGCGCTTGAACTCGGGCAGAAGCATCGGGCACACGTGTTCGACCGTGGCTGACACCTCTGGTTCACGCCCGTTCGCGCACCCGCGCCTCCCAGTGCACGCTCGCGCGCTCGCCGGTCCACGGCCGCCCATGCACCGTGCCGTGCCTATAAAGCCTCTCCGGGCGCGCCTCACTTCACCCCGCACTCACCCTCACCGGCCAGCCACCTCTCCTTAGCTCCGGCGAGCTCATTTCCGCCCGCCATTGCCGCCAGAGCTTCGGCCGTCATGGCCAGCCCACTCCAGCCACCCCCAAGTGGAGCCAGTGCTTCGGCTAGCTCCGCTAGTGGCCCGTGAAGCTTGCCGAGCCCTCGGACCCGGCCAGACTTCACCAGAAACTCGAGATCGACCTCGCCGGACTTCGGTCTTCCACCGTTGCGCGTGGACAGAGCTAACCGGTGAGTCTCCGACCAATTCCTTGCACCCATATCTTCTCTGGCATCCCGTGAACCCCTCTGACCAGTTCGATTGAACTATCCCGCCGTGAGCAGGCCGGACTCCTTGCCGCCGACGAGCAACCCCGCCTGTGCACGTGGACCGTTCAACTCCGGCCATCCCCGACGGCGACCCGCACCTCGTTGTGATCCCCGAAACCTCCCCTACGTCCTCGATCACTTCACTGGAGCAATCTCACCGCCGGTAAGCCCCTCCGCCCTTTCTTCCGCCGTGGTTACTGTGTAAAATAGGAGAAGGACCTCGGGTTAGGATGTGAAGAACCCGAGGGGTTTTCTGTAACGTCAGTGACCCATGTGAATAGTAGCCTAGGGGCTGATCTGCGAAGAAAACTTGAAATACCCGCCAGGGACCCCAGTGCAAAGTGGATTTCCATTTAATCAATTCTGTTAATCTTTTAAAATGATCAGAGAACTTAGAAAACCCATAACTCGATGAATTCATAATGAAAAGTTGTCAAACTAATTTTGCTAGCTCCTGAATATTATGAACTATCATTTAAAAATGATAAACCCTATGCTTTCTATTCTGAATTTTTGAGTTAAAAATTAAAAACAGAAACCTACCAAACCTAGTTTAATTAAGGAAAATTTGTTTTTCTTCTGTACTAAACTTAAAAAAATTTATGGGTATTCAAACCTCATCTAGACACTATTTAAAAATAATAGGAACCCCAGTATCGAAAAATATGATGTAGATATTAATTTAAAGCTATTTTGCCCAAAACATAGGAAAATCAGAAAGGCATTGGAAATTAATGAACAGTGAGTGAAATTATTTTTCCTAGTTTGCTTAAGTAACAAAGAACCTAGGAAAAATGAAGAGACCATTAGTCCAGATCAGTTTTAAATTAGAATGTTTTATTTAGCCTTATTTGAACTAAAAATTCAATTATTAGAATTTCAAACCTATGCCCAAAATGGATAATAAAATTCTAGTGGACTTGTAACCACCAGAGCCCCACTACAAAAATGATGAACACCTCAGCCCAACATATTAAGTAAGGAAAATAAATATAGAATGATAAGGAGGCAATTTCCAAATAAATCATGAACAACCCCTAATGATGCAATAATGGGCAACCAAAATTTTGCTAAGGCCGTAATGAGATAAACCACCAGAGAAAAATGCAAACCCATGAAAAAGGAACAAACTCATACCTATTACTAAGGATTTATGAGAAAGGCCACTTAATTCAAATAATGCATACCACCCCTTCCCTTAAGCAAAAAGATGCCAAACTTCAGAATGATTGCTCTTGCACAAAACAATAACTAAGAAAAATAAGAAATCTGTTGTTTGATATTTTTCAAATATAGTGGTAGTAGAAAGCACCAATGTGGCTAGAAACTTGAGAAAACCATAGTAAAATAACTAAAAGGTATTAATGGCTGGAAATTTGTATCAAGTCATGTTATAACACCTAAAAGCCAGCAAAAATAAGTTTTATAGAACTACCTACTGTTAAGTAATAGTTGTAGTTCAAAGCACCCCTTCTGCCCTAAAATTTAATAATTTTGTCTAGAGAAACTATTCACTCTCTGATTCCCAAATTTTAAGAGAGAGAAATATAAACCAGTGCCAAGCCACTGTAATTTTTGCAGAATTTTTGGAATTTTATTAAAGCAACTTGTAGTTCAAACCCTACTCCAAAACTTTTAAGAGAATAAAAGAAAAGGAAAGAAGAGATAAACCCCACCCCAATAAGTCTAACTTAAGTACTTATCAACTCTCACTAAGACTTAAAAAGAATTCAGTGGAACCCCCAAAAATAAAACCTACCACTTGCCTTAGCTAGGTTTAACCTAATTTACCAAGTATACCACCCAAGGGTCTTACATAGGTAAAGCTAACCTTGTTAACTCAAGTAGATCATACACCATCAAAAGTTGTAATTTCTAAAAGTACATATCATATCATACATGTATCTTATGCATTGCATTCATTAGATTGTAATCTTGCCGACGGAGAGTACGTGCTCATCCCCGAGCAAGGACCTGTCCAAGAGGAGGACCAGGAGCAGGCTTCAAAGGCTGCTAGTAAGGATCTCCCCGCAGCCCCAGCAATTGAAGGCAAGCCCCGGTTTTATGCATGACCTGTTAATTATGCTATTTTACTACACTTAATGCTTGTAGGATTGTAAGGTGCACTTAAGTGTAGGAGTTGCTTGAAACCTCTAGTTGCATGAACTTAGGATTCCTTTTTGAGATGAATACTAGTATGCTAGGTCGAGTAGCTGCTTGCTAATCAGGATCTCAGTAGAAGTCAAGTGATTTTTCTAGCACTCGCGCGAGGTCAGGAATTGATTGTATTCATCTTGATAACGGGATCTATGTTGGTCTATGGACTTGGATCCAGGGAGAATGCCTTGTCCATGAGATGGGAAAAAGGAATTAAGGATTAATGTGTGGATACCTGAGTCAAGCTTTTGAACGTACTAAGCACATGCCGGGAAAAATGGTAACCGGTAAACCTAGTACCTGAGTGAAGCCGGGCGTGGACTTTATCCCTCATGCGACCTGAGACTGGGTCTCCCATGCTAGCTATGGTGGGTACAAGTGCGATCACTGCACGGTGGCAGCCGGGGTCAGTGGAGCATTGTATGCCAAGGCGGTGATGCCTGGACGCGAACGGGGAATCGATGGGGACGGTTGTCATGTGTGGGGTCGGAGTACCCTGACATGTCGTGTGTTTAGGTTTACCTTGCAAGGTTAAAACTCGATTCGAATTGTCTGCTTCTCGCCGCTAATGAGACTGCTTGATTCCTTGTACTGCATCGAGTAAGAAGTGAAATGAGGTTACATGAGATAACTTGTTGATTGAACTAAATGCTTGTCACCGTGTATGCTTAGAAGGAGCAAATCTAGCTAAGTTAATGATGATAGAAATTGAAAGGCTAAAAATTGATTTTAGAAACAGCTAGTGCTTTTGGCAAACCAAACCCCTCAGCCAAACAGCTGCATAGTCTAGAGGTAGAGGAGTAGACTCCTCACACCGGGTAAGTCTAGCTGAGTATTAGTATACTCAGCCTTGCTTGTGGCATAATTTTTGCAGGTACCATTCAGGAAATGGTTGATGGTGTTACTTGGCCTACCACCCTGCCACTGGGTTGGACGGTCGAGTGGGATGTTGCTCCGGTCGGAGAGGAGCACGAGGAGTAGTGGGCTAGGCCTTGCCCCGTTCCTCGATACCGACGACATCGATTATCCGCTGCACTTTATCTTGTGAACTCTTATTTGCTACTCGAAAACTCCGATTTATGTAATAACTCCGTACTTAATTTGAGGTTTCCTGTTTTATTGTATTTCTTCTGTGACTCACCTTCGAGTGAGATTGTGGAATTTGATCCTGGTTAAGTGGCTCTATCAAACTAGATCTGAGGGACTGACGGGTTATTCCGATTTAAGTTTGTTACGACCCCTAAGGCGTGACTTAGGCACTTAAGCTGGAATAATTCGGGTGGTTCCGCCATAGCTGGTATCAAAGCAAATTCCACCACAAAGAAAGATGATGAACCATGAATACCAATTTTCAAAATCTAAAACTTGCATAGAAACTACTACAGATCGTAAGGACTAGACCGCTAGACCTAGGACGAAAGGCCTTAGGCATAGAGGGGAAAATTAGGTGGCTAATTACTTAGGCCCCGTGGGCCAGTACTTATATTTTTATGGATGCCCTGAAAGGCACCCTACTTTCTTTTGAGAGGCAACGTTACTTCCAGCATGCATGCATTATAAAACACAAAGAGGAATTAAAAATTTGAGCTAACCCACTTTCTTTAGAACCATCCGGGCTCTCTATTTCTTTTTCCTTCCACCATAATCTTTACCTTTGATTCCCTTCCGCAGATGAATTTACCCACCCCCGCCAGTGGAGGAGACTCTCGTTTCAGTTTTGACTTCCTTTCTCGCGACGGTTTTCCTTCCATCTTGTGGGAAGTGCTTAACTCCGCCGGTTACCCTACGCCCCCTTTGTACACGGTGCAGTTGTATGAGGAGCATCGGGTACCTCGTTGTCGGGTCTGGCTTACTTTGGAGGCTCATCCCCTTCAGCCGGGTTGGCGTTCTCTTGATTCCGAGACGATTGGACTCAGGACGGACGACACCATTGAAGTAGCAGCCATGAAGACTCTGACGACTTTCTGTGGCTACCATCCCCTGGATATGGTGATGCACCCTTTGGGACTCTTCCCTGCTGAGAAGAGAGATGATCGCATGTGGTGTAACCGCGTGAGCCATGTAAAGGATGTGTGGGCGATGTATCCTGACTTGGTTGGGAGGGTCACTGTTAAGTGCATGAGTGCGCTGTACCGTCTTTAGGCCCTTCAGAGCGATGCTATGGCACTCCTCGCTAACATCGCTCAAACCACCAAGCTCACTCTCGATAGTCGAGAAGATTTTGCGGTCGATTTATCCTTCGAGTTAGTGGAGAAGGATCTGCAGGTGGAAAGGCTGTGCCAGCGCATTACCACCTTGGAGCAGCAGGTGGAGATCCGAGACAACACCAATTATGTCTTGGAGAACCAGCTTCACGATGTGCAGAGGGAACTCGAAGAAGCAAATGACCATTTGGACATGCACCACTTAGAGATGGAGGCAAATGAAGCCGGAAGCGAGGGAGAAGAGGATCCCGAGGAGCTAGGACCAGCCCCTGGTGCCAATGGGACTACCTCCGCGATGCCTCCTTCACCCGTATCCAGTGTCGCTTCCACCGCCCAGGGTTAAGCAGTCATTTCGACACTTTTAGGCGGATAGAAACCTATGTGAGCTTAGTTAATGTCAGATTTTGGACTAGGCTTATGGGTACTTTCCCCTGATTGATGTAACCCTGTGAACTTTTGAAATCTATGGGATATTTGTCACCATGTTATCTTCATTTCGAACCTAATATTATGATTATGGCATTTTCCCTTCCTTATGAGATGATATCTTGTTGTTCGAAACTGTGAGTTGGGATAACAATGGCGACAATCTCTGTTTTCAGATGGTAGCTAGGCAGCGTCGCGGGCATAACGAGCAGGTTCCCCCGCCACCTCCTCCAGCTCCCACAGTGCAGGAGCTGATGGCCCAGCAGAATGAGATTCTGCGACAGCTCTTGCAGCGCCAGCCCCACCCTCAGCAGCATGGTGGAGGCCAGCATCAGCGACCTCCGGCTATGGCAACGTACCAGGAGTTTCTAAGCACGCAGCCACCCATGTTCACCAAGGCAGAGGATCCATTGGACGCCGACGTATGGCTTCGCGTCGTTGAGTCCAAGTTTCCCCTCCTCACGGGAGACTGCCCTGATGCTACCAAGACCCGCTTCGCCGCGCAGCAGCTTCGCGGATCTGCTCGGACTTGGTGGGATCACTTCCGTGCTATGCTCCCCGCTGATCGTGAGGTATCTTGGGAGGAATTCAAGACTGCCTTCAGAGGACACCACATCCCAGCTGACATTCTTGATCGGAAGTTGAATGAATTTCTGGCCCTTAATCAAGGAACCCGCACGGTACTGCAGTATGCGCAAGCCTTCAACGACCTGTGCCAGTATGCAGGGTACCATGCCGATTCTGATGAAAAGAAGAGGGATCGCTTCCGCAGGGGTCTCAATACCAAGTTGCGGGAACGACTCAACACTGTTCGGGCTGATAGCTTCAATGAGTTGGTCAACATGGCCATCTCCCAGGAGGATTGCATTGTTGCTCACCGGGCAGAGAAGAAGAGAAAGGCACCAATGGCAGCACCATCCGCTCAGGCTCAGAGGTTCCGGATTGTTTCTCACAATCAGAGCAGGGGTTTTTAGCAGCAGGCAGGCAGATGGGTGATCAGGCCACCTCAGCAGCAGCAGCCGGCACCCAACCGCTTTCCAGCTCCCGCCCCAAGGAACAATCAGCCTCCGCAGCAGCAGCAGTTCCGCCAGGGCAATGGGAACAAGTGTTTCACTTGTGGCAATGTGGGCCACTATGCCAAAAATTGTTCCAGGAACCAGCAGAGGCAGATGCTAGCACCAAATCAAGACAAGGGAAGAAAGCAGAAGGTGCAAGTTAGGCAAGGGAAGCTCAACTTCACCACTCTTGAGGAAGTACCTGAAGGAGCTCCTATCATGACCGGTATCTTTTCGGTTTATAATCAACCTGATTTAATTCTGTTTGATTCTGGTGCATCTCATAGTTTCATTAGCCAAAAGTTCAGTGCTAAATGTGAACTGCTATTCTCTCACTCTAAGGGATCATTCTTGATAGTCACACCTGGGGGTAAAATTGCAACTAATCAATTAAACCAAAGTGTGCCTATTCAACTGGGAAGCCACATTGTCAAAACCACTCTTCTTGTGTTGGGATTGGAAAATGTGGACCTTATTCTGGGAACTAATTGGATGACCTTGCACCAAGTTGTGCTTGATGTAGCCAGCCGTACCGTGGAAGTTAATTCTCCGTTCTGCGGGAAATTCGCCTTAATTCTGCTCAGTCAAGGTTCTACTCAGTCATGTGCTTTCTCTATGACGGAGTTACCTTTGAAGAAGATCCCAGTGGTCTGTGAGTATGCAGATGTCTTCCCTGACGAATTGCCAGGAATGCCACCAGACCGGGATATTGAATTCGCCATCGAGTTGCAACCGGGAACGGCCCCAATTTCCAAAAGGCCCTACCGAATGCCACCCGCTGAGTTGGCAGAGTTGAAGAAGCAATTGCAAGAATTGCTGGACAAGGGATTTATTCGCCCAAGTACTTCACCTTGGGGATGTCCAGCACTGTTTGTGAAGAAGAAGGATGAAAGCTTGAGGCTGTGTATAGATTACCGCCCTCTTAATGCGGTAACTATCAAGAACAAGTATCCTTTGCCTCGTATTGATGTTCTTTTTGACCAATTGGTCGGGGCTAAGGTATTTTCCAAGATAGATCTTCGCTCTGGTTACCATCAGATCAAGATACGAGCGAGTGATATTCCGAAGACGGCATTCTCAACCAGATATGGGCTATATGAATTCTTGGTGATGTCATTCGGGCTGACAAATGCACCAGCATATTTCATGTATCTGATGAATTCTGTTTTCATGCCGGAATTGGACAAGATCGTAGTGGTTTTCATTGATGACATTTTGGTGTACTCAAAGAACGAAGAAGAACATGTCGGGCATTTGCATGTAGTACTTCAACGTCTGCGAGAGCACCACCTTTATGCCAAGTTATCCAAGTGTGATTTTTGGCTGAAGGAAATCAAATTTTTGGGTCACACTATCTCTCAGGCTGGTATAGCTGTTGATCCTGATAAAGTGCAAGAGGTGATGAACTGGAAGCCACCGACAACTGTCCGTCAGATTCGGAGCTTTCTGGGATTAGCTGGTTATTACCGAAGATTTATTCCGGACTTCTCTCAAATTGCGAAGCCTATAACTGAGTTGCTGAAGAAAGAAGTCAAATTTGTTTGGAGTCAGAAGTGCGAAGATGCCTTCCATGCATTAAGGCAGCATCTGACTACAGCACCAGTATTGGCGCAACCCGACAGCAGCAAGCCTTTTGATGTATATTGCGATGCCTCTGGCACCGGGCTAGGTTGTGTCTTGATGCAAGACAACCGAGTCATCGCTTATGCCTCAAGAGCACTCAGGCCTCATGAGCAAAACTATCCCACTCATGACCTCGAGTTGGCAGCAGTGGTTCATGCATTAAAGATGTGGAGGCATTACTTAATGGGAACCCACTGCAACATCTTCACTGATCATAAGAGCCTTAAGTACATTTTTACTCAGGCTGATGTCAACATGAGGCAGAGAAGGTAGCTAGAGCTAATCAAGGATTATGACCTGGAGGTACATTATCACCCAGGAAAAGCTAATGTGGTAGCAGATGCCTTGAGTCGGAAGTTGCAATGCAATTGCATTCTGATGGATTCTCGCATTAACACCTTGTGTGATGAGTTGAGCAAGATGCAAATTGAAGTGATTCCTTCTGGTTCTTTGTCTCACATTTCTGTTGAGCCAGCTTTGCAAGACCAGATTATCATGGCCTAGCTCAGTGACAAGGGAGTGCAAATCATCAAGAAGAATCTCCATCAGAAGGTTGAGAAGTATAATTGTTTCCGCCAGGATGAAAAGGTTGTGTTATGGTTTAAAAGCAGATTGGTGATTCCTAAGGACCAGGATCTCAAGAGGAAAATCTTGGATGAGGCTCATCTCTCCAAATTCTCTATGCATCCGGGAAGCACCAAGATGTACCATGATCTGAATCCTTTGTACTGGTGGACCAGAATGAAGAGGGAGATAGCCCAGTATGTATCAGAATGTGACACCTGTCAGAGGATAAAGGCAAGCCACTTGAAGTCAGCTGGAGCCTTGCAACCCCTGTCCATACCTTCATGGAAGTGGGATGACATCAGCATGGATTTCATTGTGGGTCTGCCCAACACCTCTCGTCATCATGATTCAATTTGGGTTATTGTGGACCGATTGACAAAAGTGGCACATTTTCTTCCTGTGCACACCACTGATAAGGCTCAGAAGTATGCAAAATTGTATATTGACCGGATCGTGTGTTTGCACGGATTACCTCGGACCATTGTTTCTGACCGAGGAGCCCAATTTGTTGCCAGGTTTTGGGAACAATTGCAAGAGTCTTTGGGAACCAAGCTAATCAGGAGTTCGGCTTACCACCCACAGACTGATGGTCAGACGGAAAGGGTAAACCAAATTCTGGAGGATATGCTGAGAGCTTGTGCGATCGATTGTGGCAAGAACTGGGATAAGCACCTCTCCTTGGCAGAGTTTGCTTATAACAATAGTTATCAATCCAGCCTAAGGATGGCACCTTTTGAAGCTCTCTATGGAAGAAGGTGTAGGACACCACTCAATTGGTCTCAACCTGGAGAAAGAGAAGTTTTTGGACCTGACTTAGTGACTGAAGCCGAAAGGAAGGTCAAACTAATCAGGAAGAATCTAGAGGCTGCTCAGGCCAGGCAGAAGAGTTACCATGATAGAAGAAGGAAACCTCTCCAGTTCGAGGTGGGAAGTTTTGTGTACCTCAAGGTATCACCCACCAAGGGAGTGCAGAGGTTTGGGATTAAAGGCAAGCTAGCCCCTCGTTACATCGGACCTTATGAGATCATAGAAACATGTGGACCCATGGCATACAAGCTGAAGTTACCTTCAAAAATGTCTGCCATTCACGATGTATTCCATGTATCTCAGCTAAAGAAGTGTGTTCGATTGCCGACTGAAATCTTAGTAGAGCCAGAATTGGAGATAGAGCCAGATCTATCGTACCAAGAGTACCCCTCCAAGATTTTGGATTGCAAGGAAAGATCAACTCGGGCTAAATCGATCAAGATGTACAAGGTCCAGTGGAGTAATCACTCAGAGGAGGAAGCTACTTGGGAAACCGAGGAATTCCTGAGATCCAACTTCCCCGATTGCCTACCTGAGGAAGCTGGTACGTAATCACCCCCAACCCCTCCTCCTGCCCTTCGAATCTAATTTTCAAAAATATGATTTTAATTCAGAATGAAGTAACTATGAAGTAAAACTTAAAAAGGACTTCCTTCTGAAGTTGCAAAGAGAATGACATTCGAAGAACAGTTTTACCCTAAAAATAACAATAATCACCCATTTCGTTTAAGTCTCACCCTTCGCTTCACCCTAGGAGGACTCTAGCCCGAATCTTGGGACGAGATTCCTTTAAGGGGGGAAGGCTGTGACACCCCAGTGTCACCTAGGGCTTCTCTTAAAATGCCAAACCAGGAACCATCATTCTATGTGAACCAAAGTAAGCATGAGCATCAAATTAACTTAAGAATGAAGAATTCCCCAAGCATATACTTAAAAGTATCATGATCAAAACAAATAAAAGGAAGTAATGTGGCAACCCTAATAAAAACCCTAAGTAAGCCAAGTTATGCGTAAAGGGTAATTGGGAGAAGTCATGGAGAAAAATGCAAAATTTCAGATATGAGTAAATTACAAAGTTTTAGTTCATCAAATAACTAACAAAACATAGTAAGAAAGTTTGGCCATTTGGTCTTTTTTTTAAAATTCCCAAACCAGCCCTTGAACCATAAGCCCTTGGAGAAATTCAGATTTCTGAATTTCTGAATTTCAGACCTCTTTCCAAAGATCGACTATGTTCTCTGTTTTTCGAAACTTAAAACCAGGAGATCCAAATATCAAAGTTGTGCCAAATTCCCTTGAACACGCTCTGGAAAAGTTTGAACTCAAACCAAATTCATTTGACTTAGTTTTGGCGCAGTTTGACCTCGGAACCAGACATTCTGACACTAGCACCTTGGTGACGCTACAACTCCCTGTCCCTAGCCTAAAACCGCGCGACGTCCATACACAAAAGACAAAGCAAGGTCTGGTGAACAAATCCTTCACGGCGGTCTTGCCCAAATTCGCGAAGATTTGCACCCAACCAGCGCTTGAACTCGGGCAGAAGCATCGGGCACACGTGTTCGACCGTGGCTGACACCTCCGGTTCACGCCCGTTCGCGCACCCGCGCCTCCCAGTGCACGCTCGCGCGCGCTCGCTAGTCCACGGCCACCCGTGCACCGCGCCGTGCCTATAAAGCCTCCCCGGGCATGCCTCACTTCACCCTGCACTCACCCTCACCGGCCAGCCACCTCTCCTTAGCTCCGGCGAGCTCATTTCCGCCCGCCATTGCCGCCAGAGCTTCGGCCGTCGTGGCCAGCCCACTCCAGCCACCCCCCAAGTCGAGCCAGTGCTTCGGCTAGCTCCGCCAGTGTCCCGTGAAGCTTGCCAAGCCCTCGGACCCGGCCAGACTTCACCAGAAACCCGAGATCGACCTCACCAGACTTCGGTCTTCCGCTGTCGCGCGTGGACAGAGCTAACCGGTGAATCTCCGACCAATTCCTTGCACCCATATATTCTCTGGCATCCCGTGAACCCCTCTGACCAGTTCGATTGAACTATCTCGCCGTGAGCAGGCCGGACTCCTCGCCGCCGACGAGCAACCCCGCCTGCGCACGTGGACCAGCCAACTCCGGCCATCCCCGACGGCGACCCGCACCTCGTTGTGATCCCCGAAATCTCCCCTACGTCCTCGACCACTTCACCGGAGCAATCTCGCCGCCGGTAAGTCCCTCCGCTCTTTCTTCCGCCGTGGTTACTGTGTAAGATAGGAGAAGGACCTCGGGTTAGGATGTGAAGAACCCGAGGGGTTTTCTGTAACGTTAGTGACCCATGTGAATAGTAGCCTAGGGGCTGATCTGCGAAGAAAACTTAAAATACCCGCCAGGGACCCCAGTGCAAAGTGGATTTCCATTTAATCAATTCTGTTAATCTTTTAAAATGATCAGAGAACTTAGAAAACCCATAACTCGATGAATTCTTAATGAAAAGTTGTCAAACTAATTTTGCTAGCTCCTGAATATTATGAACTATCATTTAAAAATGATAAACCCTATGCTTTCTATTCTGAATTTTTGAGTTAAAAATTAAAAATAGAAACCTACCAAACCTAGTTTAATTAAGGAAAATTTGTTTTTCTTCTGTACTAAACTTAAGAAAATTTATGGGTATTCAAACCTCATCTAGACACTGTTTAAAAATAATAGGAACCCCAGTATCGAAAAATATGATGTAGATATTAATTTAAAGCTATTTTGCCCAAAACTTAGGAAAAATCAGAAAGGCATTGGAAATTAATTAACAGTGAGTGAAATTATTTTTCCTAGTTTGCTTAAGTAACAAAGAACCTAGGAAAAATGAAGAGACCATTAGTCCAGATCAGTTTTAAATTAGAATGTTTTATTTAGCCTTATTTTAACTAAAAATTCAATTATTAGAATTTCAAACCTATGCCCAAAATGGATAATAAAATTCCAGTGGACTTGTAACCACGAGAGCCCCACTACAAAAATGATGAACACCTCAGCCCAACATATTAAGTAAGGAAAATAAATATAGAATGATAAGGAGGCAATTTCCAAATAAATCATGAACAACCCCTAATGATGCAATAATGGGCAACCAAAATTTTGCTAAGGCCGTAATGAGATAAACCACCAGAGAAAAATGCAAACCCATGAAAAAGGAACAAACTCATACCTATTGCTAAGGATTTATGAGAAATGCCACTTAATTCAAATAATGCATACCACCCCTTCCCTTAAGCAAAAAGATGCCAAACTTCAGAATGATTGCTCTTGCACAAAACAATAACTAAGAAAAATAAGAACTTTGTTGTTTGATATTTTTCAAATATAGTGGTAGTAGAAAGCACCAATGTGGCTAGAAACTTGAGAAAACCATAGTAAAATAACTAAAAGGTATTAATGGCTGGAAATTTGTATAAAGTCATGTTATAACACCTAAAAGCCAGCAAAAATAAGTTTTATAGAACTACCCACTGTTAAGTAATAGTTGTAGTTCAAAGCACCCCTTCTGCCCTAAAATTTAATAATTTTGTCTAGAGAAAACTATTCACTCTCTGATTCCCGAATTTTAAGACAGAGAAATATACACCAGTGCCAAGCCACTGTAATTTTTGCAGAATTTTTGGAATTTTATTAAAGCAACTTGTACTTCAAACCCTACTCCAAAACTTTTAAGAGAATAAAAGAAAAGGAAAGAAGAGATAAACCCCACCCCAATAAGTCTAACTTAAGTACTTATCAACTCTCACTAAGACTTAAAAAGAATTCAGTGGAACCCCCAAAAATAAAACCTACCACTTGCCTTAGCTAGGTTTAACCTAATTTACCAAGTATACCAGCCAAGGGTCTTACATAGGTAAAGCTAACCTTGTTAACTCAAGTAGATCATACACCGTCAAAAGTTGTAATTTCTAAAAGTACATATCATATCATACATGTATCTTACGCATTGCATTCATTAGATTGTAATCTTGCCGACGGAGAGTACGTGCTCATCCCCGAGCAAGGACCTGTCCAAGAGGAGGACCAGGAGCAGGCTTCAGAGGCTGCTAGTGAGGATCTCCCCACAGCCTCAGCAATTGAAGGCAAGCCCCGGTTTTATGCATAACCTGTTAATTATGCTATTTTACTACACTTAATGCTTGTAGGATTGTATTGTGCACTTAAGTGTAGGAGTTGCTTGAAACCTCTAGTTGCATGAACTTAGGATTCCTTTTTGAGATGAATACTAGTATGCTAGGTCGAGTAGCTGCTTGCTAATCAGGATCTCGGTAGAAGTCGAGTGATTTTTCTAGCACTCGCGCGAGGTCAGGAATTGATTGTATTCTCTTGATAACGGGATCTATGTTGGTCTATGGACTTGGATCCAGGGAGGATGCCTTGTCCATGAGACGGGAAAAAGGAATTAAGGATTAATGTGTGGATACCTGAGTCAAGCTTTTGAACGTACTAAGCACATGCCGGCAAAAATGGTAACCGGTAAACCTAGTACATGAGTGAAGCCGGGCGCGGACTTTATCCCTCATGCGACCTGAGACTGGGTCTCCCATGCTAGCTATGGTGGGTACAAGTGCGATCACTGTACGGCGGCAGCCGGGCTCAGTGGAGCATTGTATGCCAAGGCGGTGATGCCTGGACGCGAACGGGGAATCGATGGGGACGGTTGTCATGTGTGGGGTCGGAGTACCCTGACATGCCGTGTGTTTAGGTTTACCTTGCAAGGTTAAAACTCGATTCGAATCGTCTGCTTCTCGCAGCTAATGAGACTGCTTGATTCCTTGTACTGCATCGAGTAAGAAGTGAAATGAGGTTACATGAGATAACTTGTTGATTGAACTAAATGCTTGTCACCATGTATGCTTAGAAGGAGCAAATCTAGCTAAGTTAATGATGATAGAAATTGAAAGGCTAAAAATTGATTTTAGAAACAGCTAGTGCTTTTGGCAAACCAAACCCCTCAGCCAAACAGCTACATAGTCTAGAGGTAGAGGAGTAGACTCCTCACATCGGGTAAGTCTAGCTGAGTATTAGTATAGTCAGCCTTGCTTGTGGCATAATTTTTGCAGGTACCATTCAGGAAATGGTTGATGGTGTGACTTGGGCCTACCACCCTGCCACCGGGTAGGACGGTCGAGTGGGATGTTGCTCCGACAGGAGAGGAGCACGAGGAGTAGTGGGCTAGGCCTTGCCCCGTGCCTCGATACCGACGACATCAATTATCCGCTGCACTTTATCTTGTGAACTCTTATTTGCTACTCGAAAACTCCGATTTATGTAATAACTCCGTACTTAATTTGAGGTTTCCTGTTTTATTGTATTTCTTCTGTGACTCACCTTCGAGTGAGATTGTGGAATTTGATCCTGGTTAAGTGGCTCTATCAGACTAGATCTGAGGGACTGACGGGTTATTCCGATTTAAGTGTGTTACGACCCCTAAGGCGTGACTTAGGCACTTAAGCTGGAATAATTCGGGTGGTTCCGCCACAAGTGTCCACAATTACATCTACATATACATATAGGCATAAATATAAATAAATAAAATCCATGAGATAACTAAACGATTTAGATTATCTTCCATTAAAGTGTATCTATTCTATATAGATCCATTTTATCTTAAAAGATTATCTCTTATCTTAATAGACCAATCTAATCTTAAAAGATTCTTTCTTACCTTAATAGATTCATCTTATCTCGAAAAGATTCGATCCTATCCTAATAGATCTAACTAATCTCAAAAGATTCTATCTTATTCTTAGAGACTCATCCTGTCCTACTAAGCATACTTATCCCCACCACTTTGCTTATCTCATAACAGTGTAACAAACATGATCTATTCCAAAATAAAATAAGTAGATCTTATCTAGTCTAATCTGATTACACCAATTTAATTCTGATCTCATCTAATCTGTTCTGATCTAACCTAATGGACAAACATGTTAGGTAATACTGGTAAAATAAGATTGGATCCTACTCTTATAAATATGTTTAAATCTAAATTGGAGTCTTAGTCCAACCTGACCATATGCAACTACCTTAACCACCCGATAGTTGCATAACCCCTCTATTTTAAACCTCACAGAGATTCTGATCTACCTACACCATATAATCCATCCTATCCCAAAAGATTCTAACATATCCTAATATTATATATTCTACCCTGGTAGATCTATCTAACTCAAACTAGTCTAATCTAGTTATATCCAATCTAACCTAGACCTTACCTAATCCGACATGATCTAATCTAAAGGAAGTTACTTAGACAAGTTAGTTAATACTGGTAACATAGATAAGACCACATTCCGATAAATAAGATTTAAAAACCTAAAATTGGTGTCTTAAACCACCTCATCCATAAAACCATGACTAGCCTATGTTATAGGTGGCCCAACCCATTTATCCCAAAAGTAAAGTAAAACTCTATTTAACCTACCTACCCCATGTACTCGCAATTGATATTCCAACTCAAATAAGGGCATCCAACACCACTACAGATGGTCCCTAAATCAGACCCAAGAAGAAGGTTAACCTCGATAATAAAGAATATGAGTAGAAGCAAATCTTCAGATGAATCAAGATTCACCACCCGGAATAAAAGTCTTCCTTACTTCACTTTCTTTTGCCCCTAAATTTTCTCTACACTCACCTAATGGAAAAAATCTGATGTACTCTTGTTTCTATGCCACACCTGTTAATGGCATGAAAATTTTAGGTGTATAAAAATATATACTAATTGGAAGTTCCACTGAGATAAAAAAATACTAGAACTTCGTAAAGATAAAGTCAGCTTGACATGCTAAACTAAATGGTATTCTTAAATAGGATTATGGAATCTAGTGTGATCTCCAATGTGGTCTGCTTAAAACAGATTAGTGGTACTTGGATTCTTCTAACCAGGTGTTAACTTAACTTAGCATATTAGACCAACTCAACCATGAGCAGAAGAGCTAACCATAAGAGTCATGATGAATGGTATAATCAATTTGTCCCCACCTAACATCAAACAAACTTTTGATCTACATCATGTAGTCTATCTCATCTTGACAAACTCTATCTTACCTTTGGATATTCACCTTATACGACTAGTTACCCCAATCTGGACATAAAACAAAGATTAAGCCCTACTTAAGAATCTTCAGATTATAATCAGCTATTGGCCTATTCATTCTGCTTACCAAATACTTTTCATTGCAAAGCTATCCTACCATATGCTTTTAACTCTCATGGTCAATACCAGGAAGGGAAGATTATCAGGCAATAGCAACAAAAATAAATCCTCCAGATCCTCCGCCAGTTGGAATCGATCAAGTGCTTGCCGCCCAGATGACGGTAATACAACAAATGGCAGTCATAGTTACCGAAATGCAAAATCAGATAAGACAAGAACGCCAGGAAATACGTCAGGACCGGCTGGAGATACGTCTAGAAATAAGGCAAGCACGGTTGGAAAGACAATAACAACAACGCCCACTACCTCCACCACCACACCCAGCTCCACCAATATACATAAATATATATACTACTATTTGTAAGATCCAAGTGTTACTTTAGTTAGTAGTTGGTATGATATTATGTTAGGAGGAATAATAAGGTCTAATTGACCCCATGTGTTGCTAATAAATTATGCATCATGCTAAGATTTTGTTTGTGCATATGTTTTGAGATAACATAGTTATACACCCTTCTCTTACAAATCTCGAGGACGAGATTTCTGTTAAGGGGGGTAGGATTTGTAAGGCCCAAAATTTTGTATAAGAAAAAAATAAATAAAGAAAGAAATAAAATAGTAAACTCCGATATCTCAACTTATACTTGAGCAATGAATGTTGAGGACTGAATTTTGAAACTGAGAGTTAATTTAGAAAAGATAGAAAGGTTTTCTATTCAACTAAATGATTATCCATTTCATTAAATGATACACTACAAGCATTTATTAAATGAGTATTAAATTTAGATGACTCAAATTTTGACTAAACTCTTTAAATCTAACTCATAAAATTGAAGCTTAGGAAAATAAATAATAGTGAGATACTCCATTGATTTGTTCTCCTCATAAATTGTACATACACTTAAAACAATCAAGAAGTCCTTAAATGAAAGTATACAATACTTTTTTTTCAAAATAAACAGAAAATGAATAGTTATTTTGAAAGTAACTTGTTACTTTATGTGGTGCATCTTCATGGAAACCTAGATATCCAAACCCTACTTGAATTCCAATTCAAAGGGAAGAGATTTGAGATCAAAGTTTAGAAAAGAAGATTGAAAAATAAGTAAATTACTCCTCCCATAATTGAATAATAGGAAGGAAAATAAATAAACAATTATGGTAAATAGTAGTATTTATAGTCACATTAGGATTATATTGGATATTGGAAATCTGAAATTCAAAACATTTGAATTTAGCTTGAACATTTGGATTTGGAAAAGAAGAAAAAGAAAAGAAAAATGCAGCAACCTACTCTTGGGCCACATCTATCCTCTGCTCGGCCCAACTCCCACACAGCCCATGCTCCCTCGTGCCACTGATCTGTGGGGCCGCCCCGTCAGCCTACTCACTAATGGGCGCCGACAACAGGGGTCCACTGACCAGCCGCTTAGCGCCCTCGCTCGACATCGTTGCGCCGACGGGTGGGCCCGCACCGTCGATCGCTTGCCCGCACAAGCGTCGGGTGAGTGTATGGCTACTGGGACCTGCTTGACAGTCCTCGTCTTCATCCTGCCGAGAATACCGCGGACTCGCGCCCACGCTGAGAACAGATCCACTCTCCACCTCCGCTTCGAATGTCGCGTTGGCCAGATCTAACCGCCACGCGAGCTCCTGCGCCGGGATTTACCCAACCACCTGGGCGCGTGGCTATAACCTCGGGCATCTTCATCTCGCCTGGTTCACAAAAGCTCGCAACGCACTAAATCGCCGATAGGAGAGAGAAAGGAAGTTGCGACAGTGAGGGTAGTCATCGGGCGCTGTTCCGAATCGCGGCCACTGCGGGCGCCGGGGGAGTCTCGGCACGGTCATCCTCATCTAGGCGTGCCATTGCCGGAAAAATTTTGGGGCAGTGTGTGTGCAGGAAGCCGGACCTCGCCGCGGTCAGCGCTTCGTCGTCAATGAACCTCGCCGTCAAGGTGAGAGCCCCTTATAAAGTCTAGTTAAGATTTCCGTTCTTGGTAGCGTACTTCGCGTAGAGATTCACTCGTTAGCGAACTGGGTTGACGGATGTTCATGGCACCGCCGCCGCTACACCATAGTCGCGGATCGTGGTGGTCCATGCCACTGTGACTGCAATCTGAGATAACACTCATCTCAATCGAATCGGGTAGTAGCGAATTTGGTTCTACGTTGATGCAGGCACGAATTATCCACTAGAGCGGCGGATTGGATTTCTCCGGCGAGCTCATCAGAGATTGGGCGGAGCTTTGCCGCATGGGCACTTTGGTTAGGAAGAGACATTGTGGGCGGTCGATGGACAGATCGACGGTCCAGAGCATGACACGGTGTAGAAGTAATCTAGGCCACTGGATTGATCATAGTGTGTGCAGATGCGGTCTTGAGTGTTCTAAATCTAGAACGTAGATTGCAAGGGAACGGCCTGGATCAACCGTAGGACGAATGTATCGCTGGGACGATTCGGGCTCTTGGATCCTAATCGGGCGGCGAGAGTGTTGAGCGGCCTTCGATCTAATCAAGGCCGTTAGAGTTAGATCGAACGTCCAAAAAGCTCTTGTAACCCTTCGACCTGTAAAATTGCGTAAGAGACCCTATATTTTAGGGAAAATAACTCGCAGTCCTGGCGGCTGCGATCTGTGTCTTAGGAACATTTACACCGAGACCCCTGCCTTTCCCTGAAATCATGCGCGCAGTCCAGGGAACTGGAAAAATAGGTAAAATCCTTTGGAAAATACATTTTAATGTAACAATAATTAGTAAACTTGTTTCACCCCTAGAAAATTCATACTAAGTCCAAATTAGTCCATTCCAGTTCCTATAATTTTGTAATAATATTGTCTATCACATAGTGACACTGTTTTAACATGGAAATGGTATTAAAAGGTATTTCTTAATTAATCTTGTATCAAATACATGAGACCTTCGGAAATTCATAACATTCCCATTTTAACTCTGAATTGACTGAAAGGGAAATGTGCCCTTGGGCCATTTCTAAGTATTTTGGTGATTTAGTGTCCAACACAAATGCCTGAGTGTAAAATGGTGGACAAAGTGCAAATCAAGGTTAAAGGTATGTTTCTCAGACTTAGTACATTGTTTTAGTGACTAATGTATTGTGTCTAAGTGCTGGAAACATGAAAAATCCGATTGGAAAGGTCTTGGCTCGAGCAGCCAAGAATCTGCTCAGTCTGGGAATACCGGAGTGTCCGGTGTGCACCGGACAGTGTCCGGTGCGCCAGGCTGGCTTGAGCAAAGTGGCTGCTCTCGGGACTTCGACAGAGGTGTACGGCTATAATTCACCGGACTGTCCGGTGTGCACCGGACTGTCCGGTGAGCCAACGGTCGGCCGGGCCAACGGTCGGCCGCGCAATCTGCGCGGGACACGTGGCCGAGCCAACGGATAGAAGATGGCACCGGACTGTCCGGTGTGCACCGGACATGTCGGGTGCGCCAACGGCTCCAGGTCTGCCA
The DNA here is from genome assembly GCA_029449295.1 of Zea luxurians. Classification (NCBI taxonomy): domain Eukaryota; kingdom Viridiplantae; phylum Streptophyta; class Magnoliopsida; order Poales; family Poaceae; genus Zea; species Zea luxurians. The sequence continues at coordinate 102,096,841 of JAOPSE010000001.1, read as the reverse complement.
ACGATCGGCTTCGCCATTTAAGGAAAGAAATCTGGCACCGGACAGTGTCCGGTGTGCACCGGACTGTCCGGTGCGCCAGACGACAGAAGGCAAGAATTGCCTTCCCTGATTGCTCTCAACGGCTCCTAGCTGCCTTGGGGCTATAAAAGGGACCCCTAGGCGCATGGAGGAGGAAACCAAGCATCTCAACAACATTTCTAAGCACCAAGACATCGATTTCGCGCATTCGTTTCATTGTGATAGCATATAGAGCTCTTTTGGAGTTGTGAACTCATTGAGTCGTGTTGTGAGCTCTTGTTGCGATTTGTGTGCGTATTGACACTCTGATTCTTGTGTCTTGTGTGCGTTGCTAATCCCTCCCTTGCTCCGTGTTCCTTGTGAATTTCAAGTGTAAGGGCGAGAGGCTCAAAGTTGTGGAGATTCCTCGCAAACGGGATTGAGATAAAGCAAGCAAAACACCGTCGTATTCAAGTGGGTCTTTGGACCGCTTGAGAGGGGTTGATTGCAACCCTCGTCCATTGGGACGCCACAACGTGGAGTAGGCAAGCGTTGGTCTTGGCCGAACCACGGGATAACCACCGTGCCATCTCTATGATTGATCCTTGTTGGTGTTGAGGATTCCTCCTTAGCCACTTGGCAATTATTGTGCTAACAATTAACCAAGTTTTTGTGGCTATAAGTTTTTGAAGTTTTACAGGATCACCTATTCACCCCCCCCCCCCTCTAGGTGCTCTCAATTGGTATCAGAGCCGTTCTCTTCAAGAAAGGGACTAACCGCCCGAAGAGATGGATCCTAAGGGCAAGGGGATGGTGATCAACGACAAGGAGGAGTCCTTCATCAACGAGCCCAATGATGACAGGCCCACCGACTCAGGCTCGGGCCATAAAAGAAAAGACGGGAGGAAGAAGAAGACAAGGCGCATCAAGGAAATTGTCTACTACGACAGCGACGAATCTTCCTCCTCCCAAAAGGACAACGACGACTACGACAGATGAAAGACGGTTAACTCAAACTTTTCTTTCGATTATTCACGCATTCCGCATAGCTCAAATGCTCAATTGCTTCCCATTCCACTTGGCAAGCCCCCTCACTTTGATGGAGAGGACTACGGATTTTGGAGCCACAAAATGCGTACTCACTTGTTTTCTCTCCATCCAAGCATTTGGGAGATTGTGGAAAGTGGAATGAAATTTGATAGCTCGGATAGCCCTGTGTTCATTAATGAACAGATTCATAAGAATGCACAAGCTACTACTGTGTTGCTAGCCTCTTTGTGCAGGGACGAGTATCACAAGGTGAGCGGCTTGGACAATGCCAAGCAGATCTGGGACACCCTCAAGATCTCTCATGAGGGGAACGACGTCACCTTACTCACCAAAATGGAGTTGGTGGAGGGCGAGCTTGGAAGGTTCGCGATGATAAGGGGCGAGGAGCCAACACAAACATACAACCGCCTCAAGACCCTTATCAACAAGATAAGGAGCTACGGAAGCACGCGATGGACGGACCACGACGTCGTCCGACTGATGCTAAGGTCCTTTACCGTTCTTGATCCTCATTTGGTGAATAATATTCGTGAGAATCCCAGGTACACCAAAATGTCGCCCGAAGAAGTCCTCAGAAAATTCGTTAGCGGGCGAATGATGATCAAGGAGGCGAGGTACGTGGACGACACCTTGAATGGTCCGATCAACGAGACGCAACCCCTTGCTCTCAAGGCAACAAGAAGCAAGGAGGCGCTACCTAGCAAGGTGGCACAGATTGAGGCGGCCGGACTCAATGATGAAGAGATGGCCCTCATCATCAAAAGATTCAAGACGGCGCTTAAAGGTCGCAAGGGACAACCAAGCAAGACCAAAGCCAAGGGGAAGCGCTCATGCTTCAAATGCGGTAAGCTTGGTCATTTTATTGCTAACTGTCCCGACAATGATAGTGAACAGGACCAAGGGAGCAAGAGGGAGAAGAAGAAGGCATACAAGAAGGCAAAGGGCGAGGCACATCTAGGCAAGGAGTGGGATTCGGATTGCTCCTCCTCCGACTCCGACAATGAAGGACTCGCCGCCACCGCCTTCAACAAGTCATCCCTCTTCCCAAACGAGCATCACACTTGCCTCATGGCAAGGGAGAAGAAAGTAAGCACTCATAATACTAGTACTTATGCTTCTTCAAGTGAGGATGAGTCTAGTGATGATGATGAGATAGATTACTCATGCTTATTCAAGGGATTAGATAGAACCAAGGTAGACAAAATTAATGAATTGATTGATGCCTTGAATGATAAGAATATGCTTTTAGAAAAGCAAGAGGATTTGTTGTATGAAGAGCATGATAAATTTGTAGAAGCACAGAAATCTCTTGCTCTAGAAATTAAGAGGAATGAAATGCTCTCTAGTGAATTATCTTCTTGTCATGAAACTATTGCTAAGTTAAAAAGTTTTAATGATGATTTAAATGCTAAACTAGAAGTAGCTAGTAAATCTGATTCTTGTGTAGAAATTGTTGAAACTTGTAATAGGTGTAAAGATTTTGACATTGATGCTTGTAGTGATCATTTAGTCTCAATTTCCAAATTAAATGAGGAATTAGCTAGTCTTAATGCCCAACTTAAGACTAGCAAGAATGAATTTGACAAGCTAAAATTTGCAAGGGATGCCTACACGATTGGTAGACACCCCTCAATTAAGGATGGACTTGGCTACAAGAGGGAAGCCAAGAACTTGACAAACCATAAGGCTCCCATCTCCGCCAAGGAGAAAGGGAAGGCCCCTATGGCTAGTAGTGTGCAAAAGAACCATGCCTTTATGTACCATGATAGGAGACATTCTAGAAATACTTATAGGAATTGTAATGCATATAATGCCTTTGATTCCCATGCCATGTTTGCTTCTAGTTGTTCTTATGTGCATAATAGAAATGTTGGTAGGAGAAATGTTGTTCATAATATGCCTAGGAGAAATGTTGTTAATGTTCCTAGGAAAGTAAATGAACCTTCTACAATATATCATGCTTTAAATGCTTCTTTTGCTATTTGTAGAAAGGATAGGAAGATAGTTGCTAGAAAATTAGGGGCAAGATGCAAGGGAGACAAAACTTGCATTTGGGTCCCTAAGGATATTTGTGCTAACCTTGCAGGACCCAACATGAGTTGGGTACCTAAGACCCAAGCCTAAATTTGCCTTGCAGGTTTATGCATCCGGGGGTTCAAGCTGGATTATTGACAGCAGATGCACAAACCATATGACGGGGGAGAAGAAGATGTTCACCTCCTACGTCAAGAATAAAGATTCCCAAGATTCAATAATATTCGGTGATGGGAATCAAGGCAAGGTAAAAGGGTTAGGTAAAATTGCAATCTCAAATGAGCACTCTATCTCTAATGTGTTTTTAGTAGAGTCTCTTGGATATAATTTGCTATCTGTTAGTCAATTATGCAATATGGGATATAACTGTCTATTTACAAATGTAGATGTGTCTGTCTTTAGAAGATGTGATGGTTCACTAGCTTTTAAGGGTGTACTAGACGGCAAACTTTACTTAGTTGATTTTGCAAAAGAAGAGGCCGGTCTAGATGCATGCTTAATGGCTAAGACTTGCATGGGCTGGTTGTGGCATCGCCGCTTAGCACATGTGGGGATGAAGAACCTCCACAAGCTTCTAAAGGGAGAACACGTGATAGGTCTAACCAATGTACATTTCGAAAAAGATAGACCTTGTGCAGCTTGTCAAGCAGGGAAACAGGTGGGAGGCTCTCATCACACCAAGAATGTGATGACAACATCAAGACCCCTGGAGCTGCTACATATGGACCTCTTCGGACCCGTCGCCTATCTGAGCATAGGAGGAAGTAAGTATGGTCTAGTTATTGTTGATGACTTTTCCCGCTTCACTTGGGTGTTCTTTTTGCAGGATAAGTCTGAAACCCAAGAGACCCTCAAGCGCTTCCTCAGGAGAGCTCAAAATGAGTTTGAGCTCAAGGTGAAGAAGATAAGGAGCGACAACGGGTCCGAATTCAAGAATCTTCAAGTGGAGGAACTTCTTGAGGAGGAAAGGATCAAGCATGAGTTCTCCTCTCCCTACACACCTCAGCAAAACGGTGTGGTAGAGAGGAAGAACAGGACACTCATAGATATGGCGAGGACTATGCTTGGAGAGTTCAAGACCCCCGAGTGCTTTTGGTCGGAAGCCGTGAACACGGCTTGCCACGCCATCAACAGGGTCTACCTTCACCGCCTCCTCAAGAAGACTTCATATGAGCTGCTGACTGGTAACAAACCCAATGTATTGTATTTTCGTGTATTTGGGAGTAAATGCTACATTCTAGTGAAGAAGGGTAGGAATTCCAAATTTGCTCCCAAAGCCGTAGAAGGGTTTTTATTAGGTTATGATTCAAATACAAAGGCATATAGGGTCTTCAACAAATCATCGGGTTTGGTTGAAGTCTCTAGCGACGTTGTATTTGATGAGACTAATGGCTCTCCAAGAGAGCAAGTTGTTGATCTTGATGATGTAGATGAAGAAGACGTTCCAACAACCGCGATACGCACCATGGCGATTGGAGATGTATGGCCTCAGGAACATTTGGAGCAAGATCAACCGTCTTCCTCAACTATGGTGCATCCCCCAACCCAGGATGACGAACAGGTACCTCAAGTGGAGGCGCATGATCAAGGGGGAGCACAGGATGTTCAAATTGAAGAGGAAGAAGCACCTCAGGCACCTCCAACCCAAGTTCGAGCGACGATCCAAAGGGATCATCCCATCGACCAAATTTTGGGTGATATTAGCAAGGGAGTAACTACTCGTTCAAGATTAGTTAATTTTTGTGAGCATTACTCTTTTGTCTCTTCTATTGAGCCTTTCAGGGTAGAAGAGGCCTTGCTAGATCCGGACTGGGTGTTGGCCATGCAGGAGGAACTCAACAATTTCAAGCGCAATGAAGTTTGGACACTGGTGCCTCACCCCAAGCAAAATGTTGTGGGAACCAAGTGGGTGTTCCGCAACAAACAGGACGAGCACGGGGTGGTGACAAGGAACAAGGCTCGGCTTGTGGCAAAAGGTTATGCCCAAGTCGCAGGTTTGGACTTTGAGGAGACTTTTGCTCCCGTGGCTAGGCTAGAATCAATTCGTATCTTGCTAGCATATGCCGCTCACCATTCCTTCAGGTTGTACCAAATGGATGTGAAGAGCGCTTTCCTCAACGGGCCGATCAAGGAGGAGGTGTACGTGGAGCAACCCCCTGGCTTTGAGGATGAACGGTACCCCGACCACGTGTGTAAGCTCTCTAAGGCGCTCTATGGACTTAAGCAAGCCCCAAGAGCATGGTATGAATGCCTTAGAGACTTTTTAATTGCTAATGCTTTCAAGGTCGGGAAAGCCGATCCAACTCTTTTTACTAAGACTTGCGATGGTGATCTTTTTGTGTGCCAAATTTATGTCGATGACATAATATTTGGCTCTACTAACCAAAAGTCTTGTGAAGAGTTTAGCAGGGTGATGACGCAGAAATTCGAGATGTCGATGATGGGCGAGTTGAACTACTTCCTTGGGTTTCAAGTGAAGCAACTCAAGGACGGCACTTTCATCTCCCAAACGAAGTACACGCAAGACTTGCTAAAGCGGTTTGGGATGAAGGACGCCAAGCCCGCAAAGACGCCGATGGGAACTGACGGACACACCGACCTCAACAAAGGTGGTAAGTCCGTTGATCAAAAAGCATACCAGTCCATGATAGGTTCTTTGCTTTATTTATGTGCTAGTAGACCGGATATTATGCTTAGCGTATGCATGTGTGCTAGATTTCAATCCGATCCTAAGGAGTGTCACTTAGTGGCTGTGAAGCGAATTCTTAGATATTTAGTCGCTACGCCTTGCTTCGGGATCTGGTATCCAAAGGGGTCTAACTTTGACTTGATTGGATACTCAGATTCTGACTATGCTGGATGTAAGGTCGATAGGAAGAGTACATCGGGGACGTGCCAATTCTTAGGAAGGTCCCTGGTGTCATGGAACTCTAAGAAACAAACCTCCATTGCCCTATCCACCGCTGAGGCTGAGTACGTTGCCGCCGGACAGTGTTGCGCGCAACTGCTTTGGATGAGGCAAACCCTCCGGGACTTTGGCTACAATCTGAGCAAAGTCCCACTCCTATGTGACAATGAGAGTGCTATCCGAATAGCGGAAAATCCTGTTGAGCACAGCCGCACAAAGCACATTGACATCCGGCATCACTTTTTGAGAGACCACCAGCAAAAGGGAGATATCGAAGTGTTTCATGTTAGCACCGAGAACCAGCTAGCCGATATCTTTACCAAGCCTCTAGATGAGAAGACCTTTTGCAGGCTGCGTAGTGAGCTCAATATCTTAGATTCGCGGAACTTGGATTGAATTGTAGCATATATGTGTTTATGCCTTTGATCATGTTCATTATGCATTCTGTTGCTTATTGTGGTGCTCAAGTTGTACAAACACTCCCTGGACCTCACAAGTCCTTTTTGCAAGTGATGCACGTATTTAGGGGGAGCTGTGCTACAACTTGATCCTTTGAGACTAACCATGTACTTGAGTTTGGTTGTTTTAGTCTCCAAGAAGAATTGAAAGGGAAAAGGTGGACTTGGACCATGCAAGACTTCCACTGCACTCCGATGAGAAAGAGTAACTTTTCCAAGTTCATCTTTATACTCCTATTGTCTTTGTGTTCTTATTTGAAAATTTTGGTGAGGCAATGGGGTTAAAGGGCCAAGATTGATCCCGTTTTGGTGCTTGATGCCAAAGGGGGAGAAACTAAAGGCCAAAGCAATAAATGGATCAGCTACCACTTGAGAAATTTTGAAAATAGTAGATTAGAGCTTTTGGTTTGTCAAAACTCTTTTATTGTCTCTTATGTCAAAAGTTGGCCTCTTGTGGGGAGAAGTGTTGATTATGGGAAAAGGGGGAGTTTTTGAAATCCTTGATCAAATTTCTTTGGAAAACCTCTCTTTATGTCTCTACAAGTGGTTTTGACTTAGACATAGGAATTTGAGTTTGATTTGCAAAAACAAACCAAGTGGTGGCATAGAGTGATCCATATATGTCAAATTGAATCAAAACAATTTTGAGTTCTAATTTGAACTGTTTTTGTTATTGTTCTACTTGCTTTATGTTGTGTTGGCATAAATCACCAAAAAGGGGGAGATTGAAAGGGAAATGTGCCCTTGGGCCATTTCTAAGTATTTTGGTGATTTAGTGTCCAACACAAATGCCTGAGTGTAAAATGGTGGACAAAGTGCAAATCAAGGTTAAAGGTATGTTTCTCAGACTTAGTACATTGTTTTAGTGACTAATGTATTGTGTCTAAGTGCTGGAAACAGGAAAAATCCGATTGGAAAGGTCTTGGCTCGAGCAGCCAAGAATCTGCTCAGTCTGGGAACACCGGACTGTCCGGTGTGCACCGGACAGTGTCCGGTGCGCCAGGCTGGCTTGAGCAAAGTGGCTGCTCTCGGGACTTCGACGGCGGTGTACGGCTATAATTCACCGGACTGTCCGGTGTGCACCGGACTGTCCGGTGGGCCGTTCACCGGCGAACTCGTCGCTCTCGGGAATTCATCGGCGACGTACGGCTATAATTCACCGGACTGTTCGGTGAGCCAACGGTCGGCCGGGCCAACGGTCGGCCGCGCAATCTGCGCGGGACACGTGGCCGAGCCAACGGCTAGAAGATAGCACCGGACTGTCCGGTGTGCACCGGACATGTCGGGTGCGCCAACGGCTCCAGGTCTGCCAACGGTCGGCTTCGCCATTTAAGGAAAGAAATCTGGCACCGAACAGTGTCCGGTGTGCACCGGACTGTCCGGTGCGCCAGACGACAGAAGGCAAGAATTGCCTTCCCTGATTGCTCTCAACGGCTCCTAGCTGCCTTGGGGCTATAAAAGGGACCCCTAGGCGCATGGAGGAGGAAACCAAGCATCTCAACAACATTTCTAAGCACCAAGACATCGATTTCGCGCATTCGTTTCATTGTGATAGCATATAGAGCTCTTTTGGAGTTGTGAACTCATTGAGTCGTGTTGCGAGCTCTTGTTGCGATTTGTGCGCGTATTGACACTCTGATTCTTGTGTCTTGTGTGCGTTGCTAATCCCTCCCTTCCTCCGTGTTCCTTGTGAATTTCAAGTGTAAGGGCGAGAGGCTCAAAGTTGTGGAGATTCCTCGCAAACGGGATTGAGATAAAGCAAGCAAAACACCGTCGTATTCAAGTGGGTCTTTGGACCGCTTGAGAGGGGTTGATTGCAACCCTCGTCCATTGGGACGCCACAACGTGGAGTTGGCAAGCGTTGGTCTTGGCCGAACCACGGGATAACCACCGTGCCATCTCTATGATTGATCCTTATTGGTTATTGTGTTTTGTTGAGGATTCCTCCTTAGCCAATTGGCAATTATTGTGCTAACAATTAACCAAGTTTTTGTGGCTATAAGTTTTTGAAGTTTTACAGGATCACCTATTCACCCCCCCCCCTCTAGGTGCTCTCATTGACCCGTTCTAGTTGCGTTAGCTTCGTATAAATATTTACTGTGCAGTAGCAACATTGATTATATGATATCCCATACTTTTATAATTAGATAACTAATTTGATTAATCTATGTTTTCTGTATTAGCTTATTCTAATATTAATATAGTATCATGATCTTATGTTTATCTTTGGCCTAAAAGATTATTTATAATCAAGTAATGACATAGATTAAATTTGAGTTAATTATTTATAAGACATTCTCTCATATGATGTATACTAATCAATTTATAATATAGTTTAATAATTAAATCACATAGATCTCCCATAAATCATAACTCCTTAACCGTAACTCCGAATTTAGTGGTTCTCGAACCTACGATCTCGTAACGACGCGTAGATTATTATTACACAGTTTATTCTTATGTTTGGTGTGATGTTAATTTTGTCTATACCATATTTGTTTGTATTGCTACGACTAGCACGAGGTCATGAGTCACCTGAAGATCATCCTAGTACCTAGAATCTCAAGTCCCAGGCAAGTTGTGCCCTTGATCCACTTTTATTACCCAATAATATTCTTTATTATCATTATTTAATGCATAGGTTTAATTTTGATGGGACCCAATAGGTCACCATAGTCTGTTTATCGTGTTTACCTTGTTCACCCCTGATCCACTTGGGTAGTTATGCTATTGCATTATATGGTTTTGGGTTAATATTTCATTATATCCATGTTCCAATTATTCTGTTATGTTATTTATGTTCACGTCAAGATCATTATATTATTTTAATTGGAACATGGAGCTTAACTTGAGAAACACGTGCCACCACAAAGGTGGATTGGGATGCCCTTGGCTAACTAATTAGGAAAGCTAGTGGAAGACTACCTTACCCGGAAGGGGCAAAGGCAGTAGGGGAGTTGCATGCAGGGAGGTTTTCGGGTTGATTTTGTGGCGATGGCGGTCAGACGAGGGATTCTTGCAAGTGCTCTTCCCATAACTGTAGCGGGTTTTCGGAAGCTAGTGGAACTTTGTAAAGGCCTCATAGTGGATCCCTAGCCATTCACCTCGGTAGTGTCTAAGAGTCTAGCTAACCCTGGCGACATGGGATACACGACTTGTGGGTACACGGTACAACCACTACAGACTGTAAAATTGGTATACTAGCCGAGCTCACGATCATGAGCAGCTCAGGACTCTCGCATGATTAAATTATGGAATTAAATTCAATTTGTCATTTGCATTGCATGGGTTTATTATTAATTTTGTTCTATTATTTATTATGGTTTGGTATTTACTTATATCTATTAATTGCTAATAAAATTTGACCAACTTATTAAAAGCAATGCTCAGCTTTAACCCCTATTACTGGTCAGCCTTACACATCACATGAACTCCCACCTTTGGTGAGTTCATGCACATTATTCCCCACAACTTGTTGAGTGATGAACATGTGTGAGCTCACCCTTGCTGTCTCATGCCCCCCACAGGTTATGGACAGGTGGTTCAAGAGGAGCCACACATCGAGGAGTTTGGTTTGATCTAGGGGCATCTCCCAGTTGACTTTATGGTGCCAAGGACGGACTTTAGTTCGATCTATATTTTATTTTGTAAAGACTTCTGCTATGTAATAAGTACTCTGATTATATTGTGACATTTATCTCTATACACTCTGTTATTATATATGTTATCTGTTGGGGACTTGTTCTCAAATGCTATGAGTTAAGAACAAGGCAACACAAAAAATGTTAAACGTTAAAGTCCTTCGTCCTTCAAAGTTTTATTTCCCTTGGGATAAAATGATTTTAGGACGAAGGTTATGAAGGACAAACCCTCATCAACACAACATATCATAATGAAAAAAGGAATCATATGTAATACAAGGGATAACATAAACAATTATGTATAATTATCAACTTATTTCTATATCATCATTATAGAAAAATAGAAATGATATCAAATTACAATTGTACCTTCAGCTCGAAAGAAGGTAAAAGTACAAGCGTGACGCAAAAGTAAATGCAAAGTCAGCGTGAACAGTACGGGAGTACTGTTCACCTATTTATAGGCACGGGACGCAGCCCATGTAAAAATACATCCATGCCCTTTACATTTGGTAGTAATTCTATAGTAATCCACCGAGGTCTGAATAGCCTTTTCATCTTTAAGTCGGTTTCATTTTCTGCTATCACGCCGAAGCTTTCCTGCTCACAGCTTCGGCGCTGTATCAACCTTCGTATTCTTTGGGCTTCTCCCACTGTGATACCGATTCGAGTCCGAAGATACCTGTTCACACATTATACTCCCGAAACATTGTTTAAATCATATTTTTGAGGACCTTCGGAAGCCGAAGGCCCCCAACAGTAGCCCCTCGCAATATTAATTTGTTAGAATGATAAATTTAGATTGCGACATGGACGAAGGCCTTAAGCCGAAGGTCCGAAAAAACACCTTCCCTTTGCTAGAATAGCAGCATTCACTGACAAGTGGGGTCTTCCAATTTTTAATGCACTGGGCGTATAAATAAGAGCATACCACGAGCTCATCTGGTACGCTTTCTTGCCACCTGCTCTTGCTTACTCAATTTTTAGCTCTTGCGCACCAACACTTGCTTGGCTTTTTAAGTTTTTAAGCTTCAGCTTTGAAAGCAGTTTTTTAGCATTTCCGAAGATGTCTGAAGATAAAAGGGCTGCTGCCGAGATGAAGCTGAGTCTCTCTGAAGAGAAAAACCTGGGATTTCTTGAAGCAATGTCGAAGACAAATACAGAAAAGATCACCAAAGAGATTTTAGAAGGTTTATCTGAAGATACTGATGACAGCGACAGTTATGATATGGATAGCGGTGGTGAAGACTCTGAAGATCGCCCTTGGCGACCAAGCCATGCGGTTTTCGGCAAATCAAGTATCAAAGAAAATCATCTTGTCAACATGAGGGGAAGATATTTCTGGGACTTGTCCATTGTGAGGGCCGACGAAGGAGAGAAGACTTGTCCGACTCCTGAGGAAGATGAAGTCGTAGTGTTCCGAAGCTTTTTGAAAGCTGGACTACGATTTCCCCTGAGCAGCTTTGTCGTAGAAGTACTGAAAATATTTGAAATCTATCTTCACCAACTTACCCCCGAAGCAATCATAAGGATGAATATCTTCGTGTGGGCCGTGAGAAGCCAAGGTCTGGAACCTGATGCGAAAAGTTTCTGCAACATACACGAATTGTTATACGAGACAAAACCCTGGGGTAAAGAGCAGTATCACAATAATTTCGGCTGCTATAGTTTCGTCTCTCGGTCCGGGTCAAGCTGTCCCGTGCCAACCTTTCGGAAGAGATGGCCCGGCGATTGGATGATAGAATGGTTTTATGTGAAGCATGACCTGAAAACACGGGAAGATATTAAAGGTATAATCATGCGCCCTATTTAGCAACGCTTCGGCCTACGGAAGTCGAAGGTTGAAATGAACGAAGCTGCCGAAGAATGCCAGAGAGCCTTCGGAGTTATTTGCTCTTTTATTGGAATGAGAGATTTGGTTCAAGAGCATATTGCCTTCAGGGTATGGCCGCTCGCGGAAAAATGGGAAATGCCGCAAGAGACCATAAAGGAGGCTGACGAAGGTGGACTTATCTGGCTGAAGTATACTTTCAAGTTTGGAGATAAATTTGTTGAGCCAGATGATGACTGGCTAAAAAGCATTGAAAATTTAAGTGATGAACTACTCGGGGTTTATTCAAAGGCCGAAGATACTGCATTGTCAGCAGCCTTCGGATGCCGGAAAAAGAAAAGACTGACCCGAGTGTTTGACGCAATTGGGTTCGTGTACCCCGACTACCACTATCCAGCGTGGGGTCAAAAAAGAAAAAACGCAGCTTCTGCACAAGAAACTGCTTCAGCCGCTCCTAGCGAGCCAGCGCCGAAGAGACAAAGGGTAAAGGTTCTCACACACCGGCCACGCTACATTGAACCAGCTACAGTGCCTGAATTCGCCGGCGAAACCTCTTCGGCCACCGAAATTAAAGAACCAACTTCAGTGCCGAAGATCGAAGAAAAAACTGAAGCACCCTCAGCAAAGAAAGCAGAAAAACCGAGAATTGAAGGAACAAAAATATTGGAAATTTTAAGTCCTTCATTAAGTGTTGAGACAATAAAAAACCAAAAGGGCCCAGCGGTGACCCCGAAAAGAAAAAGAATGGTTAATGTGCTAGATGTTCTAGAGTCAATTAAGTCCTCAAGCACGACTCCGAAGAAGACTGTTGAAACTTCCGAAGCGGAAACTGAAATCTTTGATACTAAAGCTCCAAAACAACAAACTGAGACTGAAGCTGGGCCTTCAGAGCCCACGAAGGTAAAACCCTTGGAAACCGAGGAAGAAAAAATAACGGAGCCAATTCTTGAGGAAATCAGTGATGTTGCCCCCGAAGCATCCCCCAAAGTCCTTGATTATATTGTTCGACATGCTTCGGGGAAAAAGCTATCAGAAGAAGAAGTTTTTGAAGCTAATCACTATGCCAAAGAATTGAAATATCCGAAGGGGGCACTAGTGTTCAATGGTACAGATGAAGAAGATTTCCTATACTGCCTCCCGGATAACAAAGAATTACTCGTCTGCCGGGAAATGGCCCGAAGCATGGGGTTTCTGAAGCTAGAGGCTGGCCTCTGCGTGATGACAAAGGACGATCTTACGGACAGCCTTGCGTATAATAGCCTGAAGGTACGAGATCTGTGCATTTGGAAACTTTATGATTTGAAATTTATTCTTTTACTCTTATACTAACTCTTTTACATATAGGGTTTAATTCTAAGCAACGCGCTGAGAGCGCAAAAAAATGCCGAAGATGAGAGCCATGAAATTGCTTTTAACAACCTTCGAACAGAGGTGATCAAACTAAGAAACGAAGCCTTGGAAAAGGACAAAATTCTAGTTACATTGGTGGATAAAATAAAGGAGAACGAAGCTGCCTCGAAGGCACAAACTGTAGCCCAAAAGCACGAGATTGACGATCTTCGGAAGCCATTAGCGCGAGCTAAAGAAGAACGCATACTTGAAGAAACGAAGCGAGAACTTAGCGACCAATGGGCAAGTCATTTAGAAGGAACTGTTGAAGAGCTTCGTTCATTCAAGAAAAGATGATATGACAAGTCTATGGAGTGTGTTAAGAAAATGAAAGCTAGCTTCGCCAGCGTTGGCGCATTCTCGAGCGAAGAAAACTTTACAAGAGGCAACCTCGAAGGTCCCATTGAATGGATTAATCACGAAGCTGAGGCCTTTGAGGAAATTTTAAATAGTCGCGGAGACATATGCGCTTTTTCGGGTGCCAGGGGGATTGCCACCATTTTGGAAAGGAAAGGCTGCGAACATGTAAAAATTTTAGCACAATCCGAAACTGCCTTGTCCTTCGAAGATGCTAAAGACCCTTCAGCTGAAGCTAGCATGGTTGGTGGAAAATTTTTCAGCGATATCTGGGATAATGGTGGCCGAGAAATGGCCCGAGAAATTATCCAAAAAAGCGAAAAAGGCATCCATGATGCTAGAAAAGTGGCCGAGGCTGCTGAGAAAAGCGCAGAGCCCAAAGGGCGAATAGGTATTAACTAATGGTTTTTATTGTGTTGTAATTTTTGATTTCAAACTTCGTTCGTCAATTGTAATAGCAATGTAGCCGTATCCTGTCCTCCCTCAGATCCTGCTAAAACGTCTCCGGGCCCTCACCCGAAGGAAGACGATGAAATCAAAAAGATGGTCGAAGCTATCATAGATCAAGTTGTCAATCGACTCCTGGACGAAGCTGTGGAAGTAGTACTTAGGGAAGACTAGGTGCTATTGTAAAAACATCTAAAATGTAATATGTGTAATATCTTGTAACCCTGAACGTAATATACTTGTTTTTTTTATGGTTTAATTCTTTACGATGCATGAAATTTTACATGCGTACCGTTTTTGAGTCTTCGACAAAAAAACACCTTCCCTTCTTTTCATGCTTCGTGAAGAAGAATTTTCATTTATCAGAACAATATCCATAGTGTTCTGATGAAGAATGTCCAGGCTTCGTGAAAATATTTCCCGAAGCTACACTCCAAAAATCAATATTGTATCTCCTTGTGACTTAGCATGATTTTCCATTTTTCAAAGCATTTTTCCGAAGATCGATGTTGTGCCCCCTTCTTGTGCCATATGCAGCATGATGTATGATGCTTATGCTATGCGAAATGATGTGATGATGTTATGTTATGTAAAATGGTATTTATTTCGAAGATACACGCGCATCCCTGCAATAAAACACATAATCTTTTTAAATCAGCGTTGACTTTTCGCTGCAAGCCTCCCTTAGGAGCTTCTTCGCCTTTTACTTCAGCGGAATCAGCGTTTATTTTTCGCTGTAAGCCTCCCTTAGGAGCTTCTTCGCCTTTTACTTTCAGCGGTATTCGCGTTGACTTTTCGCGCTTCGCCTTTCACTTAGGCGGTATCAGCGTTTATTTTTCGCTGTAAGCTCTGCATTCCCTTTGGAACGACTTCTGAGCAGAAAACTTACACTGCGCTCCCTTTGGAACGGCTTTTTGTAACTTCAGCAAACTTACTCTGCGTTCCTTAGAACGACTTTTTGTTGCTTCGAAAAATTCATACCGTGCCTTTTAAAATTTTTGATAATTCGAAGGTCCTCCTTGCTATCGCAAATCTTTAAGCTTCAACAACTTAAGCCTGTGGAGAAGATATATTTTCCTTGTAGCAGACAACGAAACTATTACATGAGATTTAAAAAGTGTCCTTTATTACACAGAAAATAAAACTGAATGGAAAAGACTACTATCAAGGTAGGATATTTGTCAATAAATGTGCTTCGACTCTGGCACAGTGCTATTGACTGTGCGAGCTTCGGACTGTTCTCTGAAGTCCCTTTGATGTTGAGCATATTGGCCCCCTTCTGGCTGCTGGCCTTGTTGCAACGGTGGTGGAGGCGGAGGCTGTTGCCAGGAAGCTTAAGGTTGACTCGCCGAAGCAACAGAAACTGCAGGGTGATTGCCTACATATTCTGGGATGTAAGGCGAATGATACGAAGCAGTGTGCATGATCTGCTTCGGCTGACCCTGTTGTGCTGCAGCTTCGGCTATCTCCTTTTGCTTCTGGATGGTAACCTGGCACATCCTGGTGGTATGGCCCTTGTTTTCACCACAGAACAAGCAAAATGTTCTCCTTGGTTGATCTCCAAATCTTCCGCCGAAACCCCTGGCGCCTCTGCCTCTTGGAGCTGGCGGCCGGAAGGAGCTTTGCTGTTGCCCCGAAGCCTATGAGGAGCATTGTGGCCTTTGCTGCTGACTCCCCTTATCATCATTTTGAGTAGAATTGTGATTGACCTGACGTGCCTCGGATAAAATCTTCCTCCGAAGCCCCTGGTCATTTCGGAAAACCTGAAAGCTTCCTCCCTTCTTTGACGAAAATCATTGTTGGCCCGAATATACTCGTCCATCTTCTGGAGCAGCTTCTCCAAAGTTTGAGGAGGCTTCCTAGCAAAGTACTGAGCTGAAGGTCCTGGCCGAAGTCCCTTGATCATGGCCTCAATTACAATTTCGTTGGGCACTGTTGGCGCCTGTGCCCTCAAACGTAAGAACCTCCGGACGTACGCCTGAAGGTATTCTTCGTGATCCTGGGTGCACTGGAATAGAGCTTGAGCAGTGACCGGCTTCGTCTGAAACCCTTGGAAGCTGGTTAACAACATGTCCTTCAGCTTTTGCCATGAAGTGATCGTTCCTGGTCGAAGGGAGGAATACCAGGTTTGAGCAACACTCCTGACTGCCATAACAAAAGATTTTGCCATGACTACAGTATTGCCACCATACGAAGATACTATTGCTTCGTAGCTCATCAAAAACTGCTTCGGGTCTAAATGGCCATCGAACATGGGGAGCTGGGGCGGCTTGTAGGACGAAGGCCAAGGTGTAGCCTGCAGCTCAGTGGACAGAGGAGAAGCGTCATCAAAAGCAAAATTTCCATTGTGGAAATTCTCATACCAGTCATCTTCGTTGAAGAAACCTTCCTGATGAAGGTCCTTGTGCTGAGGCCTTCGGTTCTGCTCAGCTTGAGTAAGATGACGAACCTCTTCAGAGGCTTCATCTATCTACCTTTGCAGTTCTGCTAGCCTGGCCATCTTTTCCTTCTTCCTCTGCACCTGTTGATGAAGCATCTCCATGTCTCTGATTTCTTGGTCTAGCTCATCCTCTTGCGGTGTTGGGCTGACAGCCTTCCTCTTCCGGCTTCGGGCCTCCCGAAGAGAGAGAGTCTCCTGATTGGGGTCCAGCGGTTGCAGAACTATAGCCCCAGTTGCTGAAGCTTTCTTCGGCGCCATAGCAAAGGTTTATGATTGCCGAAGATGTTCAAAACTCAAAGAGTGGAAGTGAGTTCACCGGAGGTGGGCGCCAATGTTGGGGACTTGTTCTCAAATGCTATGAGTTAAGAACAAGGCAACACAAAAAATGTTAAACGTTAAAGTCCTTCGTCCTTCGAAGTTTTATTTCCCTTGGGATAAAATGATTTTAGGACGAAGGTTATGAAGGACAAACCCTCATCAACACAACACATCATAATGAAAAAAGGAATCATATGTAATACAAGGGATAACATAAACAATTATGTATAATTATCAACTTATTTCTATATCATCATTATAGAAAAATAGAAATGATATCACATTACAATTGTACCTTCGGCTCGAAAGAAGGTAAAAGTACAAGCGTGACGCAAAAGTAAATGCCAAGTCAGCGTGAACAGTACGGGAGTACTGTTCACCTATTTATAGGCACGGGACGCAGCCCATGTAAAATTACATCCATGCCCTTTACATTTGGTAGTAATTCTGTAGTAATCCATCGAGGTCTGAATAGCCTTTTCATCTTTAAGTCGGTTTCATTTTCTGCTATCACGCTGAAGCTTTCCTGCTCACAGCTTCGGCGCTGTATCAACCTTCGTATTCTTTGGGCTTCTCCCACTGTGATACCGATTCGAGTCCGAAGATACCTGTTCACACATTATACTCCCGAAACATTGTTTAAATCATATTTTTGAGGACCTTCGGAAGCCGAAGGCCCCCAACATTATCTTCTTTGGCGCATGTATGAGATGCACCCGACTTTGTCCCTTAAATCCGGGTGTAACACCAAGAGAATAAAAATAGGAAAGGAGGGAAGAAAGAAAGATTATACAATATAAAATAATATTATTAAATAACTTCATCACATGATGGTATGACCACATTGCATAGTTAATATGAGTTTAAATTTGCACTTAAGTATGAATTCTGATAAGAATAAAGGAAAACAGAAAAAAAATGAAAAAGAAAAAGAAATGGAAAATAGAAAATAGTACCTGGGCTGGCCTTCACCCCGCGCGGCCCAGTTGAGATAAATCACGCGCTGGCGCGTGAGTCACACCAGTCATTTGCAACGCACGAACCCCACGTCTAATTTCGCTATAATCGCTGACCGATTGGGCCCACTGGTCAATCGTCTGCCGCAAGCCTCGGCTCATTACTTCACGTCGAATCTTCCGGTCTCTGTGGGTGGGACCACCGGGTCAGTGTCGTGGTTGCTTCACTCCTTCGCGGTCAACTCGCAGCGCCAACAGCTCCGCCGGGATCCTAGCGCATGTGGATCGGAGGAAGGGAACTACCTCCGGGACCGAGTCCGGTGCTATTTGAACCACGTCGCCCTGCCCTTCTCGCTCACACACAAACTCCCACCATACTTGCCATCCCCGCGACCAGAGGATTAGGCGCACCACTACCGTAAAGCTAGGGAGAGGGACGCGTCCGTCAAAGCGTGCATCAGTCAAAATTGTGGTTCTGTGGGGTGTTAGCCGGGCGCGAAGGACCAAGCTGCAGGTCTTTGCTACCCAATTGTGTCGCTGATGTGACCAGAGTGTGGACAATTGCTCACGGTTGACGCTTCGCTGCCGCGCCGCATGGGAAGAAACTTCCACGGCATAATCCACCGTGAGTATCACTTCTACAAGTTCGTGGTACTTAGCTCATTACCAATTACCTGGGAATTCGGCGTTGAGTGCGGGTGGATCGGCTGCCACTCCCTCATGGAGAAGACGCGGGAGAGCCGTCGGATGCTGGTGAAGGGTTGTGATTAGAAGTTAGAGAGAGACATTGTGAACTGTGGGATGGACAACGGACGAGTGCGATTAGGTCTGGCCATACCGCTTCGGCAGTCTAACCTTGACCGTGGGCTGTTGATCCATCGGATCCTAGGAAGATTTGTTTCCGTCGATGATATGGGGATCAACAGTCTCGGTGTAAGCGATACGACCATCGTGTGGATCTAATCCGTGCCATTGGATTTTGATCCAACGGACCGTATAGGGCGATACCCCTTCGGCTCGCCGTTTCCTTAAAGAGCCCCTGGAAATTACTAAAAATAACCCGCAGTCCTGCGCAGGATGATTCTGAGTCTTGGGAATTCTTGCGCATCAACCCCTGTGTTTCTGTTTAAATGACGCTCGGTCCAGAGAACATATAAATTATGTAAATAAATACAAAAATTGATTTTTAATGTAAAAATTGCTAGAACTCATTTAATTTATAGAAAATTCATATTGAGTCCAAATTAGTCCATTCTAGTTTCTATAATTTTGTAATATTATTGTTTATCAACTAGTGTCTCTGTTTTGACATGAAAACCATATCAAAATTTATCTCTTAAGTAATTCCGTATTAAATACATAAAACCTTCGAAAATTCATAACTTGAAATCTATAACTCCAAAATAATGATTCATGTTCCTATGATCTTATTTTAATGTGTAGATTATTATTATGTATTTTGTTTACATGTTTGGTGTGATGTTAATTTTGTCTATACCATGTTTGTATGTATTGCTACGACTAGCGTGAGGTCACGAGTCACTGGAAGATTATCCTGGTACCTGGAATCTCAAGTCCCAGGCAAGTTGTGCCCTTGATCACATCCTTTTTACCCAGTCATGTTCTTATTAATCATAATAATTTGCATAGGTTAATTTGATGGGATCCAATAGGTCACCCTAGTTTTGGCTATCTTTATACCTTGTTTTACCACTGAATTTTTGAGTAGTATATGCTATTGCTTTATGTGGTTTTGGGTATAGAGATATACATTACACATGTTCACACTTTTGTTATCAGTTTATTATTTATTGTTCATGATAAGATCATTATGTTAATGGGAACATGGAGAACCACCCGGGATAACAATGTCACCACAAGGGTGGTATGGGATGCCCTTGGCTGACTAATTAGGAAAGCTAGTGAAAGACTACCTTACCGGAAAGGGGCAAGGGCAGTAGGGGAGTTGCATGCAGGGAGGTTCTTGGGTTGATTTTGCTACGATGGCGGTCAGACGAGGGATTCTTGCAAGTGCTCTTCCCATAAACTGTAGCGTGTTTTCGGAAGCTAGTGGAACTTTGTAAAGGCCTCATAGTGGATCCCTAGCCATTCACCTCGGTAGTGTCTAAGAGTCTAGCTAACCCTGGCGACATGGGATACACGACTTGTGGGTACACGGTACAACCACTGCAGACTGTAAAATTGGTATACTAGCCGAGCTCACGATCATGAGCAGCTCAGGACTCTCGCATGATTAAATTATGGAATTAAATTCAATTTGTCATTTGCATTGCATGGGTTTATTATTAATTTTGTTCTATTATTTATTATGGTTTGGTATTTACTTATATCTATTAATTGCTAATAAAATTTGACCAACTTATTAAAAGCAATGCTCAGCTTTAACCCCTATTACTGGTCAGCCTTACACATCACATGAACTCCCACCTTTGGTGAGTTCATGCACATTATTCCCCACAACTTGTTGAGTGATGAACATGTGTGAGCTCACCCTTGCTGTCTCATGCCCCCCACAGGTTATGGACAGGTGGTTCAAGAGGAGCCACACATCGAGGAGTTTGGTTTGATCTAGGGGCATCTCCCAGTTGACTTTATGGCGCCAAGGACGGACTTTAGTTCGATCTATATTTTATTTTGTAAAGACTTCTGCTATGTAATAAGTACTCTGATTATATTGTGACATTTATCTCTATACACTCTGTTATTATATATGTTATCTGTTGGGGACTTGTTCTCAAATGCTATGAGTTAAGAACAAGGCATCGCATTGGGATTACTTTATTACTACTTCTATTTATTATTACTAAGGTTTGGTATTTACTTACACTTAGTAACTGCAAATAAAATTTTGACCAACTTATAAAAGCAATGCTCAGCTTCAACCTTTATTTTGTTGATCAGCCTTACACTTCACATGAACTCCCACCTTTGGTGAGTTCATGCACATTATTCCCCACAACTTGTTGAGCGATGAACATGTGTGAGCTCACCTTTAGTGTCTCACACCCCCATAGGAGAAGAACAGGTGGTTCAATAGGAGCCACACAACGAGGAGTTCGATTCGATCTAGGTGGCGTCTCCCAGTTGACTTTTTGGCACTAAGTATGGACTTTAGTTCGATCTATATTTATCTTTTATTTTGTAAGACTTCCGCTATGTAATAATTACTTTGCTTATATTGTGACATTTATCTCTATACACTCTGTTATTATATGTGTTGTCTTCTTTGGCGCATGTATGAGATGCACCCGGCTTTGTCCCTTAAATTCGGGTGTTGTTGGGGCTATGCTTCGTCGCGCCGAAGGTCTTGTAGGAAGAAGCAGCTTCGGCTGAAGCTGTCTGCAGGAGATGACCGAAGGTTCCTCTTCATGAAGCTTCGGAATTACAAACCGACTTAAAAGTAGAATGACCTTTCAGTCCATAAATGTTTGGGTCGCTGTTGTAATCCCTTATGAGGGACATAATTGTAATTCCTCACAGGCTATGTCCCGTGCCTATAAATAGTGAACAATACTCCCTTACTGGGGACGGAGATTTTTCCGGTATTTGCAGTCGCGTCATTTGAGAATCAATCTTTCTCAAGGCAGAGGTATAATTGTATTCAACACTTAAATATATTGAATGGATATAATATGGTTCGTTTATGATTCATTTACCTTTGATATTCTATATTTTTATGCTATCTTATACAATCTGTTGAAATTCAATTACGAAGATTTAACCTTCGTAATTGTATTGACGCCAATATTCGTCCAAGGCTCATTATCCTCAAGGGAATAATGTTTCATTGGACGAAGAACATTAACATTTAACATTCTATGTTGCCTTGTTCTTAATTCATAGCAGTTGAGAACAAGTCCCCAACATTGGCACTCTTATTGATCCAGTTTTAGCTTCCTCCGGAGTTATTGCTTCGTCACCAAACAATAATTTGAATGGGGTAAAGCCTATTGACCTTGATGTTGTCGTGTTGTGGCTCCATACTACTTTGATTAGTTGATCTGGCCACTTTCCCCTGGGTTGGTTGAAAATTAACTTCATTATTCCTGTCATTATGATGCCATTGGCTCTTTCAACGAGTCCATTTGACTCCGGATGCCTGACTGATGCAAAATGGATCTTCGTGCCGATTTGATCATAGAATTCTCTGAAAGCTTCGGAGTCGAACTGTGTTCCATTATCTACAGTGATGGCCTTTGGTACTCCGAAACGACAAACAATATTCTGCCAGAAAAACTTTTGAATGGTGGCCGAAGTTATTGTGGCTAAAGGCTTTGCCTCAATCCATTTAGAAAAATATTCCACAGCCACTACAACATATCTTAAGTTTCCTTGGGCCGGTGGTAACGGACCTAACAAGTCAAGACCCCACCTTTGCAATGGCCAGATGGGTTGTATCAGCTGAGATAGAGACAAAGGTTGTTTTTGATCTCTTGCACATTTCTGACAACCTTCGCACTTTTGAACTAATTCCGCTGCATCCGAAGCTGCCTTCGGCCAATAAAACCCTTGACGAAAAACTTTTCCAAGTAACGGCCTAGATCCAATGTGAGATCCACACAAGCCTGCATGTATTTCTTTCATCAACTCTATGCCTTCGGCTCTGGATAAACACTTGAGTAGTGGAGCACAAACTCCATGCTTGTACAACTCCCCTTCTATCATGACATATGGACGAGCTCTTGCCTCTATCCTCCTGTTATAAGTTTCGTCATCTAAAAGGAAATTACCCTGAAGGTAAGAGATGATCTCAGTTCTCCAGTCTTCACTATAAACAGGAGATATATTGAGGACTGCTCTTTCAAGAAGTTCCATTGAAGGTGCTTTTATTGTTTCGAAGAACACATCCGAAGGTAAGGGCAGCCCCTGTGCTGCTGACTTAGCTAGCAAATCAGCATGCTCATTTTGTCCTCGAGGGATATTTTTGACAGAAAATCCTCCGAAGGAAGCTTCGATTCTTCGGACCGTGTCTAGATATTTTTCAAGCTTCGGATCTTTAGCCTTGCAACTCTTGTCGATATGACCCGAAACAACCTGGGAATCAGTTTTAAGGATGGCCCTTCTGATTCCCATTGCTTTTAATTTCCGAAGGCCCAAAAGCAGGGCTTCGTACTCAGTAATATTGTTTGTACAGCTAAAATCTAGTCTTGCCGCATAACAAGTTTTAACTTTGGATGGTGAGACCAACACAGCGGCTACTCCTGCTCCGAAGGTTCCCCAAGACCCATCGCAAAACACTGTCCACACTTCGGCATCTTTATTTGTTTCTTCATCCTGAGCCCCTGGCGTCCAATCGGCAATGAAATCTGCCAACGCTTGAGACTGGATCGAGGATCTATGCACATAATCAATGCAAAATTCATTGAGCTCTGCAGCCCATTTTCCAATCCGTCCAGTAGCTTCTCTATTTCTCATAATATCCTTCAACGGCTGCGAAGAAGGAACAACAATATTGTATGCTTGAAAATAATGCCGAAGCTTCCTGGATGCCATCAAAACATCATATAATACCTTCTCCAATTTTGTATAGTTTTTCTTTGATACACTAAGAACTTCAGATACAAAATACACTGGAACCTGCTTCTTGACTTGGCCATCAAGCTTCTCCTGGACAAGTGCTGCACTTACCGCTGAGTGCGAAGCTGCCACGTATAACAACAAAGGAGCCCCTGGCGTTGGTGGAGTTAATGTTGTTAAATCTATCAAATATTGCTTCAGTTCTTCAAAGGCTTTTTGTTGGCTTGGTCCCCATTGAAAGACTTCGGCTGATTTCAGCACTTCGAAGAATGGTAAATTTCTTTCTGCTGATCTGGATATGAATCTATTGAGAGATGCCAGCCTCCCTGTCAATCTTTGGGCCCCCTTTTTTGTAGTTGGTGGCTCCATTCGAAGTATAGCTTCAATTTTACTTGGATTAGCTTCAATTCCCTTTGTTGAAACCAAGCATCCAAGAAATTTCCCCTTCTTTACTCCGAAGATACATTTTTCTGGATTCAACTTTAGGCCAGCTTGTCTAAAACTGGCGAAGGTCTCCTGCAAATCAGCAATGTGGTTTTCTTGTTTCGTGCTTTTTACAATGATATCATCAACATAAGTTAGCACATTTCTGCCTATCTGGGACTGGAGAACCTTCGCAGTCATTCTGCTGAAACTTCCTCCAGCGTTCTTGAGCCCCTCAGGCATCCGAAGGTAACAATATGTTCCACTAGGGGTTATGAAACTGGTCTTCGGCTCATCCTCCTTCTTCATCCAAATTTGATGATAGCCTGAATAACAATCGAGAAGACTCATAAGCTCTGACGAAGCTGCTGCATCAACTAAGGAGTCTATCCTTGGCAATGGGAATTCGTCCTTCGGACAGGCCTTGTTGAGATCCGTAAAATCGATACACATCCGCCATTTGCCATTGGCCTTTTTTACCATAACAGTGTTAGCTAGCCATTCTGGGTACTTTACTTCTCTGATAACTCCTGCACTGAGGAGCCTTTTGACTTCATTCCGAGCACCTTCGGCCTTGTCATCAGACATTTTCTGAAGCCTCTGCTTTCTAGGTCTGAAGGATGGGTCAACATTGAGCGAGTGTTCAATAACATCCCTGTTAACTCCTCAAAGATCATTGGCTGACCATGCAAAAACATCTTTGTTGTTGAACAAAAACCTTATCAAGGTTTTCTCCTGTTCTTCGGATAATTGGGAGCCCAACAGCACCTTCTGCTCTGCTATGTCCTCACATAAGAGCATGGGCTTCGGCTGATCTGCTGAAGCTGCTTTCTCCCTTCTGAATTTGTACTGTTCACAAGCTTCAGCTCCATCTATGTTATGGATTGCTTTTGAGTCAGTCCAGTTTCCCTCGGCCCTTCTGGCAGCTTCTTGACTTCCATGAATAGCAATGGGTCTTTGATCCGAAGGTATCTTCATGCAAAGGTAAGCAGGATGAAGGATTGCTTCGAAAACGTTGAGGGTGCCACGGCCAATAATTGCATTGTAAGGGTATTCCATGTCAACAATGTCAAACACAACTTGCTCAGTTCTGGTGTTGTTGATGAATCCGAAGGTCACTGGCATGGTGATCTTGCCCAGTGCAACAATCTATCTTCCTCCAAAGCCACAGAGAGGGTGTGTAGCATCATGAATCTTATCTTCTGGCTCTTGCATTTGTCTGAAGGCCTTAGCAAATATGATATCAGCTGCACTGCCTATATCAACCAAGACATTGTGGACGAGAAACCCTTTGATAACACAAGAAATAACCATAGCATCGTTATGAGGAAAATCCTTGAGCTGAAGGTCCTCCTGGGAGAAGGTGATTGGAATGTGGGACCACCTTGACTTGATGAAGGGTCCCTGCACTCCAACATGTTGTACCCTTCTCTGCGCCTCTTTCTTCTGTTTTTTGTTGGCTGGTTCTGAGCACGAACCACCTGTTATCGGGAGCACCAGCTTCGGGGCCGAAGCAGCTCCAGCTTGATCGTTGAACGAAGCCATCAGCTCAAAAAAGTGGAAGTGAGTTCACCGGAGGTGGGCGCCAATGTTGGGGACTTGTTATCAACTGCTATGAATTAAGAACAAGGCAACATAGAATGTTAAATGTTAATGTTCTTCGTCCAATGAAACATTATTCCCTTGAGGATAATGAGCCTTGGACGAAGGTTGGCGTCAATACAATTACGAAGGTTAAATCTTCGTAATTGAATTTCAACAGATTGTATAAGATAGCATAAAAATATAGAATATCAAAGGTAAATGAATCATAAACGAACCATATTATATCAATTCAATATATTTAAGTGTTGAATACAATTATACCTCTGCCTTGACAAAGATTGATTCTCAAATGACGCGACTGCAAATACCAGAAAAATCTCCATCCCCAGTAAGGGAGTACTGTTCACTATTTATAGGCACGGGACATAGCCTGTGAGGAATTACAATTATGTCCCTCATAAGGGATTACAACAGCGACCCAAACATTTATGGACTGAAAGGTCATTCTACTTTTAAGTCGGTTTGTAATTCCGAAGCTTCATGAAGAGGAACCTTCGGTCATCTCCTGCGGACAGCTTCAGCCGAAGCTGCTTCTTCCTACAAGACCTTCGGCGCGACGAAGCATAACCCCAACAGGTGTGACACTCACCAACCCTCAACCGCTCGCTGGCTAACCAAGGGCCAAGATAAGCCACACCGATTCACTCTTGCCCCCTAATCACATTCATGCGATAAGGATCCGACGGTCCACAGATCATCGTCTCCACCTAGCCACAAGATGCGGTGGCGCACGCCCCGTGATGGCGAAGCGCCGGTGAACCCCCCCTGACCAATGGTCCACTGCCCCAAACCGAGATACGAGGAGTGCGGGTTGATGTAGATGCAGCGGCGAGTTCAGAGGAGCGGCCACCAACTGGAATCACGACGATGTAGGCGGTCTATCCCATGTTCCTCACTCTCTGGTTGTCGATGATGGCTAAGGCAGGGTGGCGGCGCTAGGTCTTCATGCACCAGGGCAAGGGTCCCGTAGAGCACAGATCGGGTCGCGTGGATCCCACAACGGCAGGCGGATCTCTGCCATGGCGTCGGCGACATCCCTTGGTTTCACCCGCAGCGGCGTCCGCCACATCACGCCCTGTTGGTCCTTGTTCTCGGATGCTATACATCAAGAATAAAGCAACACAATTGTTAACGATTAGAGGCCTTCGTCTTTTGAAGCATTATCTCCCTTGGGATATAATGATCTTCAGACGAAGATCATGAAGGACATACCTTCATCATTTCAGTAAACAAATATAATTGAAAGTACATGAAATACAAAAGAGTATATTTAATGATGATATATCAGTAAATCATTTATATTCTCATTTCATAAACATGAATAAATATCCATAATATTTATATTACATTGATACCTTCGACTTGCTAGACGGTGAAAATGCGAGTGACGCAAGAATGATTACAATCCAGCCTCTACAGTATGGTGTTACTATTCATCTATTTATAGGCGCAAGATGTAGCCCAGACAAAATTACATTCATGTCCCTAACATTTACTGTTAATCATAAGGCAAGCTATCAAGGACTAAGTAGTCTTTTCTCCTTTAAGTCGGTTCCATCTTTCACCTTCGTCATTATACTAAGCCGAAGCTCTTTCAGCCACAGCTTCGGCGTCCATTCATCCTGCCTTCAGGTCGTATCTTTATATCACACATACCTTCATCTCAAAGTCGAAGCCTCTTGTAACAGTCTATGTTACACTGAAAAACATATTAGTCACGTTTTTGGGACCTTCAGAAGAGGAAGGCCCCCAATAGTAGCCCCTCGCAGTATTAATTTGTTTATATATTAACAAATTCAGACTGCGACGTGAAAAGGCCTTTAGCCGAAGGTCCAAAAAAACACCTTCCCTTCGCTAGAATAGCGAAAGACACTGACATATATGGCCCACTAAGCCGCTGGGCATATAAATAGGGACTCACATTGATAGCGTTTGATGTGCCATTTCAACTGCTTGCTCTATTTCTGTCATTCTAAATTTTCTTGCTCTGCCAAATTTTGATTAATTTGTAAGCTTCGGCATTTACACAAGCGCTGACTAAATGGCTGAAGAGAAGAAGGTTGTTGACCCTGCACTAGCTGGGTTTTATGTGGCTATGGAGAAGACAAACACAGAGAAAATCACCAATGAAATGCTGGCTGGGTTATCTGAGGATTTCAAAGATAGCGAAAGTTTTGATTTGGAATGTGGAAATGAAGATGCCGAAGATCGGCCCTGGCGGCCGAGTCATACCATCTTCGAAAAGTCATCCATCAAGCAAAGTCAGATTGATGCTATGAAAGGGAGATATTTCTGCGATATTTCTATTGTGAGGGCTGGAGGAGATAGCGCCGCCCTTGTGCCCGAAGTAGATGAAGTTGTTGCCTATAGGAGCTTCATGAAGGCAGGGCTTCGGTTTCCCTTAAGTAAATTTTTAGTTGAAGTTCTAAATACTTTTGAGATTTACCTTCATCAGATTACCCCCAAAGCTATCATCAGGATGGGGATTTTTATTTGGGCCGTGAGGAGCTAGGGACTAGAGCCAAGTGCAAAATGCTTCTACAACATGCACGAGCTGTCCTATGAGACGAAGGGTACTGGCAAGGAGCAATATCATAATAATTTTGGTTGTTATGGCTTCATGCCTCGCTCTGATGTGAGCTATCCAGTTCCAACATTTAGGAAGAGGTGGCCAGGAGCCTGGTTGGAAGAATGGTTTTATGTAAAAAACAACTTAATTGAAAGAGAAGATATAAAGGGGATCATCCAACGCCCTATTTGGTCTCGCTTCGGTATCAAAAGGCTAGCCACTACTCTTGGAAATGAAATTGAAGCATGCTAGAAGGCTTTTAATAGTGTATGCACTTTTATTGGCACAAGAGACTTAGTCCAAGATCATATTTCTTATAGAGTATGGCCTCTTGTTAGTGACTGGGAGATGCCGAAGGAAGCTGCTGCCGAATCTAGTCAAGGCGTCTTGGTTTATCTGAAATACACCTTCAGATACAGAGATCAATTTGATGAGCCGAACGATGATTGGCTAAATTGTGTCGAGGCAACCAGTGACGAATTGCTTGGGGCCTACACAAGGGCCAAAGATGATGCCATGACATTAGCCTTCGGAGGACGAGGCAAAAGAAGATTGAACAGAGTTTTCGATGTAATTGGTTTTGTATACCCAGACTATTGCTATCCCTTGTGAAAGCAGGGAAAGAAAAGAAAAGCTGCTGCTTCGGCCATCTCTACTACATCGAAGGGTAAAAAGATTAAGGTTTTGACACACTGGCCTAGATATATTGAAACGGCCAGGGTGCCAAAGCTTGCCGAGGGGACTTCTTCCGCCACTGAGCCGGAATACCCCACTCCTGCCGGTGCCAAGGGAGAATCGGCTAAAGTGCTGAAAGCAATGGGACAGGAGAAAACTGAGTTGGCCGAAGCATCCTGCCGAAGCCAAGGAAAAAATCTGTCCAAGAACTAGAACTGGAGGAATTGGTAGGGCTGCCAAAAATCCAGAGCCTGTCACCCGAGCCGGAGTTGCCGAAGGTGTCCAAAGTTCCTGTAATAACTCCCAAAAGGAGGAGGATGGCTAGCATGCTAGATGTTGTACTGGAGTCGACAAGGGTACCAACTCCTGTCTCTACAGAGGTGCCCAGCATGAGCGAGGAAAATATAAAGGAGGCCGCTGAAGTTGTTACAATTCGTGTTGAAGCTGAAGTTGGGCCCTCAGTTCTCGCAGAAACAAGGCCTGTTGAAACTGAATAAGGACCTTCGGATGCCACACTAATCTTGGAAAAAGAAGACGCGCCCAAGATGGTTAAATCTCTTGCCCCCGAAGCATCTACTAAAGAGCTAGATTTTATTATACGACATGCTTCGGGGAAACAGTTGTTGGAAGAGCAGATTGCCGAAGCCAAACAATATGCCAGCGATTTGAAATACCCAAAGGGATCCTTGGTGTACAATGGCACTGATGAAGACGACTTTCTGTACTGCCTTCCAGATAACAAGGAGTTATCTGTTTGTCGGGAGATGGCAAGGAACATAGGGTTTCCGAAGCTTGAGCTTGGCCTCTCCGCAATGTCGAAGGATGACCTTGCAGA
The DNA here is from genome assembly GCA_029449295.1 of Zea luxurians. Taxonomy (NCBI): domain Eukaryota; kingdom Viridiplantae; phylum Streptophyta; class Magnoliopsida; order Poales; family Poaceae; genus Zea; species Zea luxurians. The sequence continues at coordinate 102,067,370 of JAOPSE010000001.1, read as the reverse complement.
CAGCCTTGCTTACAACAGTCTTAAGGTGAAGATGCTTTGACTTATAACCAGATTATTTTTGCATCTTTTATTACTATGCTGATCCGCCCTCTTTTTTGTAGGGCTTAATTTTGAGGAATGCTTTAAGGGCACAAAAGAATGCTGAAGATGAAAGCTGCCAAATAGCCCTTGGGAACCTTCGGACAGAGGTTATCATACTAAGGTAGAAAAGGATAAAATTCTGCTTTCCTTGGTGGACAGAGTAAAGGTTAGCGAAGCTAATCTTAGTACGCAGTCCGAAGCTCATAGAGCCAAAATTGAAAATCTAAAGAAAAAGCTTGTCGAAAAGAGTGAGGATTTCGAAGTGGCAAAAGCCAAACAAGAAATAAGCGAATAGACTAGTTCAAGATTACAAAAGAATGTGATGAGCTTCGTGAATCGAAGGATAGATATTATGAGAAATCCTTGGATTGTGCTAAAAATTGAAAGATAGTTTTGCAAAGGTGGGTGCATACTCATTAGATCAAAAATTTATTAGAGGCGATCCCGAAGGAATCATTGAATGGATCGACGAAGAAGCTGAAGCTTTTGAAGAAATTCTTAGCGATCGTGGGGATTTTTGCGCCTTCGCCGGTGCAAGAGTGTCACACCTGGTTTTAGAAGGCAAACCGAATGCAAACCATGTACGTGCCAGGATCAGTAATTCACGTACACAGCAGTTACATAACTGGACATCATCACACAATGCTCAAATAATAACATAAAAGGGGAATAATAGTTGATTACATCATATGTCTGAGACATCCACATAGTCTTTACATCACACAGTGCGGAAAAGAAACGTAGATACACGCGGCCTTCACAGGCAGCCGACTGGGGGTTGCCGCTAACTCACGCCTAGAACTCGTCGTAATCTTGTAACTCCTAGTGGTCTACTTCCACGGCTTCATCCTCTCCTGAGCAGTGGTTGCAATGCGGACAACCTGGGGGGAGGGGGTTGGTGTGTAGAGCAAGGGTGAGTACACATCAACATACTCAGCAAGTGTCCTGTTTGGCTGTAGTGGACTAGCTTTATGTGGAGTTAAGTCAAGCAGTTGCTTTTAGTTGGCCAGGTTATTATTACTAGTAGAAAGCCAGGTTTTAGCATTAACCCAAGTTATTAACCCAAAGTACCCTTTCCAAACGGAAAGAATACCACTTACCAGTACCATAAGCATAATCAAAACCATCATCCTCGTCATCACCTGTAAACCATACATCTCTGATCGAGTATCTCTAATCAATGGAGCTCCCTTGGTCGCTCATAACCGCGAGCACGACTGATATATCAGTTTCATAACACTCTACTGAGGTTGCGCACTTTACCCATAAGCCGTGATTCCCTCTTGCCTCGGGCCGATCAAACCCTTAAACACTACCAAGGTGAATAGGCAGGGTTTCGCTACGTAGCCTTTACAAAGATTCCCTAGGGCTGTAGCCACCCGTTAGGTTTCCTAAATGTACCGCACTCCTCCCCAAGGGGCGAACCAAACTTGGCAGAGCGAGCTGCATACACGGAGCCCCATTAACGGCACGACGGTGAAGCAAGCTACACCCCGGTTCCTCTAATTATTCAGCTAAGGGCATCCCATTCCACCGTCATGGTTGCACTGTTTTTCCTGGGCGGTCATCCAACGAACAAGTCCTTACGAAGAGGCACTCGAGAAACCACTCGAGCCCCCTTGAATACCACAGATACAACATCATAATAAAGGAGGTTAACAGCGTATCATTGATAATTCTCATCATGTTCATTGATTAGAGTTGAGCAATAGCATAAAGCTAAACCATAATAATCCAACCCAAATAGGTAAACAAGGACATGGATAACAAAAGCTAGTAAATCCTTAGGTATAAATGTGAAATGCGGGAGGTGAATTAAAGAATATATAGGACAAAGATGGGTTAAGGGACACTTGCCTCCACCAACCAGTTGCTGCTCAGGGGCTTCTCCTGCGAGTTCCTCGAGCTCTTCAACCAGATCGTTCTCTATGCGAGGGCAAACATACATACATCCATTCATTCGAATTAGGAAATAAACAGTACACCATACAAGAGAACAGATAGATTGAACATGCATAGAGTATGACATACGATATTGCATTCGCTATGGCTAGAAAGAGAAGAAAGAAGGTCTCGCAGTGGTTAAAGCTATACTCGAAGCGTATTACGAATAGATGTATAACTAATCATTACGTGATCTAGTTCCACCTAGTTACACTAACAGGTATTAATCACATGCACTAATAGAATTATATTGATTTTCAATTGATCAATATTAAACAAGGTCAAAGATTAATTACATGAAATAACTAACGTAACCAATTTCTAAATTGAGTTCCGTGTATTGATATAAATATAGCGATCACTACACATAGAGTATACGGGGGGTAGACGGGCACGGGGTGGACCAGCGCGCCGAGGGCACGGCGAGCCATGCCAAAACACCGCGTGCACCACACGAGCACGCACGTGCGCAAGGCCGCGCTAACGTGCCGCGAACGAGTCGCGCACACGTCGGGGCCGAGCTGCGCACATGTCGCGGTGCACGCCACGAGCGGCAACGAGGCCTCGCCGGGGCCGCGCGCCATAGGCACGCCAGGCCAAGCTCCAGGACGCGCTGGGACCGACACGCTGCGAACGCGCCGGGCAGGGGTAGGGCACGCCAGGGCGGGCGGGCGCCATGGCCACGCGCGTCGGGCGGGAGCAGGGGCCGGGCTGGCCGAGCGCGCGCGTAGGGCGCCGCGTCGCGCCGCCGCGCCGGGACCGGCGAGGTCGGGTCGCCATGGCCGGGGCAGGGGTAGCGTGGGCGCATTGGGCAAGGGGAGGGGGTTGCCAACCGAGGCTGAGGCGAGGCAGGGCGCCATGGCCACGGCCACGCCGGACCTGGCGAGCCGCTGTGCGGGTAGGGGTGGGACGGGGAGCTGCGCCGCGGGCGAGGCCGCGCAGGCACGCCACACCGAGGCCGCACCGCCACGGCCGTGCCAAGGACGGGGCGCGAGGGAGGCCGAGCCGGGGCAGGGCTGCACGCAACGGCGAGCGAGGACAGACCGGGGCCGGTGGGCCGGGGCGGGCACGGGCGCCGCGGCCGCGCCAGGGACGAGGCGGGCGCATCGCGCCGGGGCCGCCGAGGCCGGGCCGCGCGGGCACCCGATGGCCGCGCCGGGCCGAACGGCGCTGCGGCTGGGGAAGGGAAGGAGGGGAGGGTTGAGAGGAAGGGGAGGGAGGGGGCTTACCGCGAGGGGCGAGGCCAGTGTCGAGGGGGCAGTTCTGGTCCGCGACGAGGTGGAGGGGGAGAGGGAAACGAGCTGCACGGGGAAGGAGTCATGTGCGAGAGGGAGAGAGAGAAAAAGGGAGGCGGTTTGGTGGGGGCGGCTAACGGGCGGGGCCCACCCGGGATGGCGGCGGCGGCGGTTTCAACTGACCGCGCGCTGCGCGCGGGGGAAACGCGGCGAGGCGCTGGGCCGCCAAGCGGGGCCCACGGCAGGGAGGGAAGGGGGGGAAGGCCGGCTGGGCCGCCCAGGCTGACTGGGCCGCACGCGAGGGGGGGGGGAGAAGTCGCTGGTCCGCGGCTAGGCTGAAAGGGGAGGAGGGGGGAGAGAGAGAAAAAGAAAAGGTTTTCCTTTTTCTCTATCTTCTAGATGAATGGTTTCACAGTTTCATTCAATCAAAACAAATGCATGGTTCGGCATGGTGCATCAAACAAAAGAAAGTATTTCTAGGGTTTACTTACACGAGATCTCAAGCCGAACCTCGCTATAACTTTGAAGAACTAGGCATAGCTAGAAGAAAAGAGAAAAAGGAAAGGTAACGCCCGAATTTGGTGAGTAAAAGAGAAAGAAAAAATTCAACTCAAAAAATTCGAGGCATTACAAACCTATCCCCCTTAAAAGAATCTCGCCTTCGAGATTCAAGGTTGGCTAGCAAAGAGCTCAGGATATTTAGTCATCAGATCATCTTCACGCTCTCAGGTTGCTTCTTCCTCTGAGTGGTGATTCCATCTGACTTTGCACATTCTAATGGTCTTCCTTCGGGTGACTCTGTCTGCAGTCTCGAGGATTTGCGTTGGCTTCTCAATGTAGGTCAAGTCCTCCTGGACTTCAAGACCCTCCACTGGTAACTGCTCTTCTGGCACACGCAGGCATTTCTTCAACTAAGACACATGAAAGACATTATGCATAGCAGACAAATTTTCTGGCAAGCTGAGCTAATAGGCCACTTCTCCGCGCCTTGCGAGGATCTGATATGGACCAACATAGCGGGGCGCTAGCTTGCCTTTGACTCTGAATCTCCTGACTCCTCTGATCGGTGACTCTTTCATATAGACAAAATCCCCAACTTCGAAACTCAGCTCTCTTCTTCTTATGTGTGCATACCTTCGCTGGCTTGATTGCGCTATCTTCAAATTCTCCCGAACCATCTTGATGTTCTCTTCAGCTTCAAGTAGAATGTATGGCCCAAACACTTGCTTTTCTCCAGGCTGGTCCCATTGCAATGGAGTTCTACAACTCCTCCCATAGAGCGCCTAAAATGTTGACATCTTCAAGCTGGCCTAGTAACTGTTGTTATAGGAGAACTCTGCATAAGGCAACCTCTTGTCCCATCGGGACTAATCTTGCAATGCACAGGCCCTCAACATGTCTTCAAGGATTTGATTAGTTCTTTCGGTCTGACCATCTGTCTGCGGATGATAAGCTGAACTGAAATTCAGGTGTGTGCCCAAAGCTTCATGCAACTGCTGCCAGAAATGAGAGGTGAACTGCATTCCTCTGTCTGACACTATCTTCTTCGGCACACCATGAAGAAAAACGATTCGAGACATGTACAACTCTGCTAATACTGCACTGCTGTAGTTGGTCTTGACGGGTATGAAGTGGGCTGACTTGGTTAAGCGGTCCACCACTACCCAAATGGAATCGTAACCGGCTCGAGTGCGAGGCAATCCGACTATGAAATCCATACCGATTTCATCCCATTTCCACTGAGGAATTTGCAACGGTTGCAACATTCCAGTGGGCCTCTGATGCTCTGCCTTGATCCATCGACAACTATCACACACCGCCACATGCTCGGCGATTTCCCTCTTCATTCCGTACCACTAGAATTTCTTCTTGAGATCTTTATACATCTTTTCACTTCCAGTGTGTATCGAATAAGCTATCTCATGAGCTTCCTTGAGGATCAACTCTCGAATAGACTAGACATTGGGAACACAAAAGCGGTCTTTGAACCATATCACACCTTCTGCATCTTCCCGAAAATCTTTGCCTCTGCCGTCTAGAATCAGTCGCCGGATTTCATTGATCTTCTCATCATTCTTCTGTGCTTCTTTGATTTCTCGCTCCAAGGTGGGTTCTAGCTCAACTGTTACTCCTTGCATATTGTTCAGAAATCCAAGACTCAACCTGTCAAACTCTTTGGCCAACTCATAAGGCATCGGGTGAGCGACCATCAGGTTGACCTGACTCTTCCTGCTCAAAGCATCTGCCACTATGTTTGCTTTGCTTGGATGGTAATGAATCTCCAATTCATAGTCTTTGATCAACTCTAACCATCTTCGCTACCTCATATTCAACTCTGACTGAGTGAATATGTACTTCAGACTCTTGTGGTCTGTGTAAACATCACATTTCTGTCCATACAGATAGTGCCTCCATGTCTTCAGTGCGTGAACCACTGCTGCTAACTCTAGGTCATGGATTGGGTAATTCTGCTCATGAACCTTCAGCTGTCGGGACGAGTAAGCCACAACTCTTCCCTCCTGCATCAACACGCATCCCAAACCAGTGTAACAAGCATCGCAATACACTGAGAAAGGCTTGTGCACATCAGGCAAGACTAAAACAGGCGCTGTAGTCAACTTCTCTTTCAGCGCTTCGAAGGCCTCTTGACATTTCAGGGTCCACTTGAACTCAACTTTGTTGCCTAGCAAAGCTGTCATTGGTTTCGCAATCTTCGAGAACCCTTCAATGAATCACCGATAATATCCGGCCATTCCAATGAAGCTCTTGATTCCTCGGGCATCTGTTGGCGCTTTCCAGTTCAGAATATATGCCACTTTCTTTGGATCCACAGCTAATCCTTCTTTGTTGATTATGTGACCCAAGAACAGGACTTCATCAATCCAGAACTTGCAATTGCTCAACTTTGCATACATCTGGTGCTCTCGCAATCTCTGCAATACCATCCTCAAATGATCTGCATTCTCTTCTTCGCTTTGAGAATATATTAGAATATCATCAATAAATACCACCACAAACTTGTCAAGATAATCCATGAATACACTGTTCAACAGATTCATGAAGAAGGCTAGTGCATTTGTCAAACCAAAAGACATCACAGTGAACTCATACAACCCATACTTGGTAATGAATGCCGTCTTCGGAATGTCTGAAGGTCGAATCCTGAGTTGATGATAACCTGACCTTAGATCTATCTTGGAGAACACATTGGCTCCTCTTAACTGGTCAAACAGATCTTCTATTCTAGGCAAGGGGTACTTGTTCTTGATCGTGACCTCATTCAGAGCTCGATAATCGATACACATCCTTCTGGTGCCATCTTTCTTCTCCACGAATAGGACAGGGGCGGCCCAAGGCGAGGTGCTTGGCCGGATGTAACCTTTCTCTAACAGCTCATCGATCTGCTTCTTAAGCTCAACCAACTCTGGTCCAAATACTCTATAAGCTCTCTTAAAGATGGGGGCGGTTCCAAGAAGAAGCTCTATGGCAAACTCAACTTCTCGCTCGGGTGGCATACCTGGTAGGTCCTTTGGAAACACATTTGGGAACTCGAACATAACCTTGATAATTTCAATTGGGTCTGCTCCACTACTATCAATAGTCATCTGATAACAACTTCCTTTCTTTGGCCCAGGCGGGACTAACTCGGTCATCACTTCCTCTCCTAGTGGGGACACCAACTTAATTGTCCTCTTATCACAACTGATAACTGCCTGATACTTATCTAGCCAATTCATCCCTAGGATGACATCTATTCCCTGAGTACCCATTACTATGATATTAGCGGGGAACACTATCCCCCTTATTTCCACACTTACATTCAAACAAATGCTATTGGCTCGAATTCTACCACCGGCTGAGTCAATTTGAATAGGTGTTGACACGGTAGTTATTGGAAGATTATGTGCTTCTACCCATGATGCAGTAATGAATGAATGTGTTGCTCTAGTATCAAATAACACTTCTGCAATATGGGAGTCGACTGGAAACATACCTACTATCATGCCGGGGGTCTCCTGAAGTGCTTCAGCCTCCAAGTGGTTCAGTCTCCCATGGTTGTAGTGTGGCTGAGAGCGGTTGCCTGCTCCAGGCTGAGACACATTCTGCTTTGCTGGGGCATTGGGGCCTGACTGCTGCTAGGCTGCCTTCTTCGGACATTGCATCACCCAATGGCCCTGCTCTCCACAATGGAAACATGCTCTACTTCTGCCTTTAACTGGTGTTGCTTGACTGTTCTGCTGGTTTGCTAGGGCAGGGGGACGAGGTGCCTGCTGATTCTGCCTCTGGAACTGACCTCCTCCTAACTGATTGTTCTGGCGATTCTGATGCTGGTGCAGAGGGTACTGCCTTTGGAACTGCTGCTGCTGAGGTGGATGCTGGTTCTGCCTGAACTGCTGAGGTGGATTACCTGAGAAACGAGGACGATTGCTGCTTCGAGACTGAGGTCCACTGATCTTGCGCTTGCGATCTTCCATCTCTTTGTGCTTCCTCTCTATCATGATTGCTCTATCAATCAGGTGCTGAAAGGTCAGGAAGGTATGATTCATCCGCTGATACTGCAGAGGGTCAACCAAACCTCTCAGGAAACGATACTGTCTCTTAGCGTCGGTGTTGACGTCTTCAGGAGCATAGCGAGACAGTTGCAGAAATCTGTCTCGATACTCACTAACTGACAATGACCCTTGCTTAAGTGCAAGGAACTCCTCTTTCTTCACTGTCATCAGACCTACAGGAACATGGTACTATCGGAAATTGCTTCTGAATTCCTCCCAGGTGAAGGTGTCGGGGTTGGCATGGGTGGCGAGGTAAGACTCCCACCAGGACTAGGCTGCTCCTCTCAACAAACAGGGACCATACAGAACTTTCTCTCTGTCATCACACTGAGCGGTATGCAACTCCCGCTCCACTGTGCGCAGCCAGTCTTCAGCATCCATGGGGTCAGAAGAATGAGCAAACGTTGGGGGATGACCTCTCATGAATTCAGCACGCTTGTCCCTGGGCATTTGAGGATCTGAGGATGAGGTGGTGGCTGCTGCTATTGTTGTTGCTGAATGGCGGCCAAAGTCTGACCGATGGCTTGAACTGCCTGAGTCTGCATCATGAACATCTGCTCGATGGACATCGGGGGCGGGGGTGGCAGCTGCTGTTGCTGGGGTGCCTCATCCTGTGAGGCTGCCTGCTCCTACTGAGCACGCCTTCCTCCTCTGCGCCTATTCTCTGACATCTGCAAAATGCAACCGCACATCAGAATTGATCTTGCAAATCTTGCAGCATAAGAAAAGAGTATAGAATTCTTCCTCAACACTGAACAGATGAATGTCTTCACTGATCTCCAACACAGACCAACACAACTTCTCAGATAAAAAGGAAAGTGGAATAAAAGGCTTTCCAACTAGACAGCTAACTTTACTAACATATAACATATAACAGATAAACCAAAATGCAGGGGATACCCACACTCTGGTGACAGTCATTACAAAGATTCAACTCCAACATTGTTCATCATAACAAGCATAAAAGCACAGGATAAGCAAACTACCCTGTCTAACTAAGACTAACTAAGAGCGAGACTAACGCTAAGACTGAGACTGAGACTAAGACTAAAACTTCTATATTAAGCATTTATTACAAGACTCGACACTGACGATCTATGGTTCTAAGTCTATCTTGGTCTTGCAGTCGGAGTTGCCATAAGACTGGTGTCCATGCCGAGGTGAGCGGTACGGGTGCTAAGTCCCGAAGTGAGCGGGGGAGCCATCATCCAGGTGACGACGCTCCAAGCGCTCAGCCCGCAGCTGGGCGATCTCAGCACGAGCCCTATTCAGCTCGTCTAATGCAAGGTCCAGCTCTGTGTTTAGCATGGCGGCTAGGTTGACTGTGCTGCTCAACCTAGGATTGTCCTCACCAACAGGTGAGACAATCACGCCTCCTGTGCTGCCAGATGGACGGCGGGGGTAATACTTCAGGTTGAGACCATCAGCTACCCCACCGAGCACTGAACAGTAGTGTGAAAGCGCACGTCGTGCGACATCTTGCATGGCCGCCTCAGCTGAATCCCGCTCATAGATGGAATAGTGCTCTGAGCAGATCTCAGCACCCCGAAGACTATTCTCCGGACGGCGCACCAAGCAGGTCGCCTCCCAGCGATCCGGGTAGACCCCGCGACGGTGCTGGAAGACCACACAGCGATACTCAATGGACTAAGTATGCCGGTCAAGTGCCCGACGTAGCAGGGTGTCGAGCGCATCGTGGAAGTGACAACCGCGAGCAGCGTCGCGAGTGATGGGTCGAGCAACCCATCCTTCCAACTCCTAATCGGCGGAAAGGTCGGTGTCGTAGCTCGAGCTACTGTCACCACCTCCGTCGTCTGGGTCTCCTCCAGCAGCTACTCCAGGGACTGGGGCGCTGAGTGGTTGTGCAGGGGGCGCCTCCAGCGGGAGCGCAGGGGAGCAGCTCCTCACAGACTCCATCTCCTGCTGGAGCGAGAAAGAAGAGTCCTGCTGCTCCTGCTCCTGTCGTTGATGCTCCTGCTCCTCGTGCAGGCGATGGTGCAGCCTCTCCAAATGGCTGGACTGACCGGTCACTGGACGGCGAAGCGGACGCTCCGTGAGATGAGAGGGTAAGAAGGGGATGACAGACTTCCGTGTAGTGTGTCTAAGACGAGCCATCTACAAAAGACACCGTAAGCATAAGAATGAGAACAGAACTAATATGACCAGCAAGTAATAAACCATAAATAAAATGAGGAATTAGAATAAGCAAAAGATTTTTAGCAAGGTATAATATATAGTAGAACATAGGTTTGGTCGATATGACCAACTTTTGAAGGGATACCAAAGTCAAGGCAAGAATAGGGGTCTATAATCCTTAGAACGACCATTCTACTCTAGGTTAGCGGTCCTACAGTCAGCACAGCTCTGATACCACCTATGTCACACCCGGTTTTAGAAGACAAACCGAATGCGAACCATATACGTGCCAAGATCAGCAATTCACGTACACAGCAGTTACATAACTGGACATCATCACACAGTGCTCAAATAATAACATAAAAGGGGAATAATAGTCGATTACATCATATGTCTGAGACATCCACATAGTCTTTACAATAATTAAAGTGTGGAAAAGAAACGTAGATACACGCGGCCTTCACAGGCAGCCGACTAGGGGTTGCCGCTAACCCACGCCTAGAACTCATCGTAATCTTGTAACTCCTGGTGGTCTCCTTCCACGACTTCATCCTCTCCTGAGCAGTGGTTGCAATGCGGACAACCTGGGGGGAGGGGGTTGGTGTGTAGAGCAAGGGTGAGTACACATCAACATACTCAGCAAGTGTCCTGTTTGGCTGTAGTGGACTAGCTTTATGTGGAGTTAAGTCAAGCAGTTGCTTTTAGTTGGCCAGGTTATTATTACTAGTAGAAAGCCAGGTTTTAGCATTAACCCAAGTTATTAACCCAAAGTACCCTTTCCAAACGGAAAGAATACCACTTACCAGTACCATAAGCATAATCAAAACCATCATCCTCGTCATCACCTGTAAACCATACATCTCTGATCGAGTATCTCTAATCAATGGAGCTCCCTTGGCCGCTCATAACCGCGAGCACGGCTGATATATCAGTTTCATAACACTCTACTGAGGTTGCGCACTTTACCCATAAGCCGTGATTCCCTCTTGCCTTAGGCCGATCAAACCCTTAAACACTACCAAGGTGAATATGCAGGGTTTCACTACGTAGCCTTTACAAAGATTCCCTGGGGCTGTAGCCGCCCGTTAGGTTTCCTAAATGTACCACACTCCTCCCCAAGGGGCGAACCAAACTTGGCAGAGTGAGCCGCATACACCGAGCCCCATTAACTGCACGATGGCGAAGCAAACTACACCTCGGTTCCTCTAATTATTCAGCTAAGGGCATCCCATTCCACCCTCATGGTTGCACTGTTTTTCCCGGGCGGTCATCCAACGAACAGGTCCTTACGGAGAGGCACTCGAGAAACCGCTCGAGCCCCCTTGAATACCACAGATACAACATCATAATAAAGGAGGGAAACAGCGTATCATTGATAATTCTCACCATGTTCATTGATTAGAGTTGAGCAATAGCATAAAGCTAAACCATAATAATCCAACCCAAATAGGTAAACAAGGACATGGATAACAAAAGCTAGTAAATCCTTATGTATAAATGTGAAATGCGGGAGGTGAATTAAAGAATATATAGGACAAAGATGGGTCAAGGGACACTTGCCTCCACCAACCAGTTGCTGCTCAGGGGCTTCTCCTGCGAGTTCCTCGGGCTCTTCAACCAGATCGTTCTCTATGCTATGCGAGCGCAAACATACATACATCCATCCATTCGAATTAGGAAATAAACAGTATACCATACAAGAGAACAGATAAATTGAACATGCATAGAGTATGACATACGATATTGCATTCGCTATGGCTAGAAAGAGAAGAAAGAAGGTCTCACAGTGGTTAAAGCTATACTCGAAGCGTATTACGAATAGATGTATAACTAATCATTACGTGATCTAGTTCCACCTAGTTACACTAACAGGTATTAATCACATGCACTAATAGAATTATAACGATTTTCAATTGATCAATATTAAACAAGGTCAAAGATTAATTACATGAAATAACTAACGTAACCAATTTCTAAATTGAGTTCCGTTTATTGATATAAATAAAGCGATCACTACGCATAGAGTATACATGGGGGGGGGTAGACGGGCATGGGGTGGACGAGCGCGCCGAGGGCACGGCGAACCGTGCCAAAACACCACGTGCACCACACGACCACACGAGCACACGACGGGGAGCTGTGCCGCGGGCAAGGTCGCGCGGGCACGCCACGCCGAGGCCGCACCGCCATGGCCGCGCCGAGGACGGGGCGCGAGTGAGGCCGAGCCGGGGCCAGGCTGTGCGCAACGGCGGGCGAGGTCGGGCCGGGGGGGGGGACGCCGGGAGAGGGCGGGCGTGGACGCGCCGGGGCCGGCGAGGCTGAGCCACGCCGCGGCCGAAGCAGGGGGCCGCACGGGCATGCCATGGCCGGGACGTGGGGGAGGGGGAAGCCGGGACCAGTGGGCCGGGGCGGGCGCGGGCGCCGCGGCCACGCCGGGGACGAGGCGGGTGCGTCGCGCCGGGGCTGCCGAGGCCAGGCCGCGCGGGCATGCCATGGCCGCGCCGGGCCGAACGGCGCCGCGGCTGGGGAAGGGATGGAGGGGAGGGGCGAGAGGAAGGAGAGGGAGGGGGCTTACCGCGAGGGACGAGGCCGGCGTCGAGGGGGCGGTTCCGGTTGGTGACGAGGTGGAGGGGGAGAGGGAAACGAGCTGCACGGGGAAGGAGTCATGCGCGAGGGGGGTAGAGGGGGGAGAGAGAAAAAGGGAGGCAGTTTGGGGGGTGGCTGACGGGCGGGGCCCACCCGGGATGGCGGCGGCGGCGGTTTCAACCAACCGCGCGATGCGCGCGGGGGAAACGCGGCGGGGCGCTGGGTCGTGGCTGGGCCGCCAAGCGGGGCCCACGGCGGGGAGGGAAGGGGGGAAGGCCGGCTGGGCCACCCAGGTCGACTGGGCCACGTGCGAGGGGGGGAGAAGCGGCTGGGCCACGGCTAGGCTGAAAGGGGAGGAGGGGGAGAGAGAAAAAGAAAAGGTTTTCCTTTTTCTCTATCTTCTAGATGAATGGTTTCACAGTTTCATTCAATCAAAACAAATGCATGGTTCGGCATGGTGTAACAAACAAAAGAAAGTATTTCTAGGGTTTACTTACACGAGATCTCAAGCCGAATCTCGCTATAACTTTGAAGAAGAACTAGGCATAGCAAGAAGAAAAGAGAAAAAGGAAAGGTAACGCCCAAATTTGGTGAGTAAAAGAGAAAGAAAAAATTCAACTCAAAAAATTCGGGGCGTTACACAGAGGGGTTGCAGCAATTTTAGAGAAAACTGGCTGTGAACATGTTAAAGTTGCAACCCAGACGGAAATTGTCTTCTCCGTAGACAACACGAAGGATCCTTCGGCTGAAGCTACTATGATGGCCGGGAAATTCTATTCCAACGTTTGGATGAAGGGCGACCGGGAGATAGCCGACAAAGCTATAAAGAAGAATGAAAAAGAATCCCATGATGCCCGAGAAGAAGCCAAGCGAGCCAAAGAGGCTGTTGAGCGCCCAAGGCGTATATGTATTTTTATTGGATCTTAGTTTCAATATTTTTTCTGGCTTCTGATTAACAACTCGCTACTTTACTGCAGCTGAACTTTCACCGCCACCTGAGTCGTATGATCCCGTGGCCGATCCAGCCATGAAAGCGGCACTAGAAACAATAAAGATTGCCGAAGAAGCTGTTGATGAAGCTGTCAACAAACTTCTGAACGAAGCTGCCAAGAAGATCTTAAAAGAAGACAAAATTTTTGTGTACTTAAGAAATGTAGTATTTGGGAAATATAATATCCATACATGAGTTAAACATTGTGTATCTATGTATATATTAATGTAATATATTTCTTTGCGATGCATGAAATTTACGTACATATCATTTTTGAGCCTTCGGCGAAAAAACACCTTCCCTTCTTTTCATGCTTCGTAAAGAAAGAGGCCTTCTATAGCACAGCTGTTGTATAATATTGTTGTCGACGAAAATTTTCTTGGCACATAAAATTATAATTGCCGAAGGTGTACTTTGTGCTCCAGCACACTGTTTCATTCATCGCATATTTTGTGTTCCAGCACACTTTGTGCTCCACAATCTTGCTGCTGATGCGACATGATGTATGATGTAATGCTATGCGAAATGATGCGATGATATGATGCAGCATGATGTTTATGCAGAAGACACAAATCCACACGAAAACACACCCAGACTATGCATCCCCTTAGGAACGTCTTTTGAGTCTCTTCACCTTCTATTTCGGTGGCATTTAAGCTCTACATCCCCTTAGGAACAACTTTTGAGCTTCTTCACCTTCTATTTCGGTGGTAAATGGGCTCTACATTCCCTCAGGAACGACTTTTGAGCTTCGAAACTTACTCTGCGCTCCCTTAGGAACGACTTTTGAGCTTCAGAACTTACTCTGTGCCCCCTTAGGAATGACTTTGGAGCTTCGAAACTTAGTCTGTGCTCCCTTAGGAACGACTTTTGAACTTTGGAACTTGCTCTGCGCCCCCTTAGGAATGACTTTGGAGCTTCGGAACTTAGTCTGCGCTCCCTTAGGAACAACTTTTGATAATCATTAGTGTAACCAAAGTATTATTATTACATGAAATTGGATACTAATTCTTCCTAAATTGTCTTTCGTGCAAGAAAATATAAAGGCAAAAAAATTTAAAATATATCAGATCAAGATATTCTTTAGTCGCACCACTGTAGCCTTTTTAGTAAATGTGCTTTGATTCCAGCACAGTGTTATTGATTGTGCGAGCTTCAGACTCCTCCCGAAGGTCGCGTTGCTACTGAGCATGGCGTTGCCCTTCTAGCTGCTGACTGTGACCCAAGCCAGGTGCCAGTGGTGGTGGTTGTGGCAACTAGGCCCAGGAAGATTGAGAATGGCTTGCCGAAGCAATAGAAGCCGTAGGCTGTTGGTTGCCCACATAATCCGGGACATAAGGAGAATAGCACGAAGTAGTGTGGAGGACTTGCTTCGGTTGACTCTGCCGCGCTTCAGCTTTAGCAATTTCCTTCTACTTATGAATGGTAACATGGCATGTCCTTTTTGTGTGGCCTTTGTTCTCGCCACAAAAAAGACAGTACAGTTTCCTGGGTTGGTTACCAAACTTTCCTCCACTGAAACTTCTTCTTCCTCCGCCCCTCTGAACTGGTGGTCTGAAAGAAGTCATGCTTGAAGACTGAGAATTTTGATGACTAAGCTGAGTATTGTTGGCCCTTTCATCATTGGCATTGGAGTTGTGAATGGACCGGTCATGCCTAGAATGAATCCTCCCTCTGAAGCCCCTAGTAATCTCGGAGAACCTGTAGGCCTCCTCCCTTCTTTGGCAAAAGTCGTTGTCGGCCCAGATGTACTCATCCATTTTCTGAAGCAGTTCCTCCAAAGTTTGTGGAGGCTTCCTAGCAAAATACTGAGCTGTGGGTCCTGGCCTAAGTCCCTTGATCATGGCCTCAATGACAATCTCATTGGTCAATGTGGGTGCTTGTGCTCTTAGTCGCAGGAACCTTCGGACATACGCCTGAAGGTATTCTTCCAGGTCTTGTGTGCATTGGAACAATGCCTGAGCAGTAACTGGCTTCGTCTAGAAACCTTGGAAGCTAGTGACCAGCATGTCTTTGAGCTTCTGCCATGATGTAATTGTGCGTGGTCGAAGAGAGGAGTACCATGTCTGGGCCACACTTCGGACTGCCATGACGAAGGACTTTGCCATGACAGCGGCATTGCCTCCATATGAGGATATTATTGCCTCATAACTCATTAAGAATTGCTTTGGATCCGAGTGCCCATCGTACATGGGCAACTGTGGTGGCTTGTAGGATTGTGGCCATGGAATAGCCTGCAGTTCTGCTGCCATGGGAGAAGCATCATCAAAAATAAAGTTGCCATGATGGAAATCATCGTACCATTCATCGTCATTGTATGAGCTCTCTTGACGAAGCTCCCTGTGCTGAGGCCTTCGGTCCTGGTCATCTTGAGTAAGATGATGCATCTCTTCAGCAGCTTCATCAATTCTCTTCTACAGATCAGCCAGACAGGCCATCTTATCCTTCTTCCTCTGCACCTGATGATGAATGACTTCCAGGTCCCTGATCTCCTAGTCCAGCTCCTCCTCCTAAAGTGTTGGGCTAGTAGCCTTTCTCTTCTAGTTTCTGGCTTCACAGAGAGGGAGCGTCTCCTGGTTCATGTCCAATGGCTGTAGTGCAGCCCCTGGCGCTGTTGTCTTCTTCGGTGGCATAACGAAGGTTGATGCTTTGCCGAAGGTTGTGGAAGTGAGTACACCAGAGGTGGGCGCCAATGTTGGTCCTTGTTCTCGGATGCTATACATCAAGAACAAAGCAACACAATTGTTAACAATTAGAGGCCTTCGTCTTTTGAAGCATTATCTCCCTTGGGATATAATGATCTTCAGACGAAGGTCATGAAGGACATACCTTCATCATTTCAGTAAACAAATATAAGCGAAAGTACATGAAATACAAAAGAGTATAATTAATGATGATATATCAGTAAATCATTTATATTCTCATTTCATAAACATGAATAAATATCCACAATATTTATATTACATTGATACCTTCGGCTTACCAGAAGGTGAAAATGCGAGTGACGCAAGAATGATTACAATCCAGCGTCTGCAGTATGGTGTTACTGTTCATCTATTTATAGGCGCAGGACGTAGCCTGGACAAAATTACATTCATGTCCCTGACATTTATTGTTAATCATAAGGCAAGCTATCAAGGACTAAGTAGTCTTTTCTCCTTTAAGTCGGTTCCATCTTTCACCTTTGTCATTATACTAAGCCGAAGCTCTTTTAGCCACAGCTTCGGCATCCATTCATCCTGCCTTCAGGTCGTATCTTCATATCAAACATAGCTTCATCTCAAAGCCGAAGCCTCCTGTAACAGTCTATGTTACACTGAAAAACATATTAATCACGTTTTTGAGGACCTTCGAAAGAGCAAGGCCCCCAACATGCCTGGTGCCCTATTTCGAGCTCGCATCAAGGTCTGGTATGAATCGATGGAGGAAGAGGGAGGTCCTGGATCTTACTTATATGCGCATAAGGCAGGGCATTGCAACAACTTTGGCCACATCTGGCCGGCGATAGCCCGAGGTTTGCGGCGGAATTGCAACAACCAAGCCACGATGGAGGGGGTCTGGCTGACATGGGTTCCCACCAAGCAGAGACGAGGGGGCTGAAACGCT
The DNA here is from genome assembly GCA_029449295.1 of Zea luxurians. Lineage (NCBI taxonomy): Eukaryota > Viridiplantae > Streptophyta > Magnoliopsida > Poales > Poaceae > Zea > Zea luxurians. Next base: position 102,050,238 of record JAOPSE010000001.1, on the reverse strand, counting down.
AGATGAATAGGGATAGGGGGAACGACTGACGACGCGGGCCCACAGGACGACGGTAGCTAGGCCTGTGGGGCGGCCACTGGCTGGACGGGCCCACCCTCCAGTGATCGGACTTAGTGGGGTTGCGGTGACAACATGAGGTGGGCTGAGTCTGGTTTTGACCCAAACTGGTTTCCCCGCTTTTTTCCTTTTTTATTTATCTCTTTTTCCAAATTCAAATGTCCAAGCCCAATTCAAATTTTGTTTTGAATTTTAGATTTCCAATCACCCAAATAAGCCTAATGTGAATATCAATACTACTATTTGTAATATTTTTATTTATTCCCCCCCTTTTATTCAAGTATGAGAGACATAATGAATTTATTATCATTTCCTTTCTTTTTACTCAATTTCTGTTTTATATTTTCATTTATAACTTGATGTCAAATTTAAGTTATGATTCCTTTATTCAAATAAAATGCATCACAAAAATATAACATTAGCATGAGATGCATATTTATTTATACTGAAAAGGAAGACATTAAAAGCATAGGAATCAAATATGGCTTGCCCTCATAAAAGATTTATTAATTAATACCAATTGAAGAACTTGACATTATAACTCCCCCTAAATGAGTGTTCTCCTTCAGAAAGAATTTTCTCCCCCATTAGAGACGAAGAAATACTCCCCTGATAGTGATCTTCTACTTAGGAAAAAACATGTGAGAAATAGAGGTGCAAGATATGATTTGATTAGACTAACTTCCCTTATGCATAGGTAACGGAATATGATTTAACCATTTATGCATGTATAGCAACATGGGAAGTAAAAGATATGAAATATAGTCTAACAAAATTTTGAAGAAGACATGTAAATGATGGCAAATGTAGCCTCAAAGTTACCAATTGAAAATTAATGGCGGACCATTTGAAGACCAATGGTAGGCTTGTGAGACATAAGAATTCTTGTAGATTTGCAGTGGAAGCTTGTTGTCTTTCTCCAGGGACTTCATTTTCCTTACAATGAGAGTACCACATGAAATAGACTTGAAAAAGGTATTAGTCTCAAAGTCTTAGATTATAGAGTAACCTCTCCCTAAAGGTGTGCATACAAGTTTTGAATATTTGTAGGAGACATGCACTTTGATTTGATATCAAGAGGGGCAAATTATCTATAATCTAAGCTTTGGCACATATAAGTTAAATGATACTAATTGAAGCATACCAAATGAAGTATAATTGAAGTGTTATACCACTTGAAGTATTTTATCATATCAATTGATGTATCATTTTCTTAGGAATATTAAATAAGCTATGTGTCGTGCTTATCATTTTAAACCATGTAGGTTTGCTCAACAGTATGAATTTTTTAAAGTGAGCCATCCTACCATATGATTTACCTAGTATGCATGCATTGTTAATAAATACCAATTGTAAAACTAGGTATGAAAGGTAAAACTAGATACAAGAAAAATAGATACGCATATCTAAAAACAAGAAATACAATAAATCTAGTTACCTTAGTCATGCGTGGGGAAATTTGGGTTCAAAATATACACTAACCCACTTGGCAATAGACTTCATCCAATATGATGCATCCCATGATGTACATCCTAATTTTGCCAAGTCTCCAAATTTCCCGTTGTCCTTCGGACTCCTCACTTCCCTTTAGGGATCCAAACCTTATTTGTGCTTTTCATGGTTGAAATAATTTCCTTTGGCATCCAGATATGTTTGGCCCCTTTCCTTTGTTGGCTTGCTTGTTAGCCTTGAATGCTATCACCTTTCCTTTCTTTTTCTTCTTGATCAAATATGGTGTAGCAGCCTTTTTATCCACCTTGTTGATGTAGGCGTTGGAGATTTTGTTTTTGGCTTTTGCTTAAGCTTTTGCTTATTCCCGGTCTTCGCCTTGCATTGGAAAGACTTGTGGCCTTCTTTGTGACATAGCCTACAAATCACAGTTTCGCCCTCCACAGGCTTGTTCACTCCCGCAGTGGTGTTATCCTGTGGAGGTTGAATTTTTTGGCTTTGCCTTTCTTGTGATACAAGGCCTTTCCAAAGCGAGCCACCTCTTGCTATAATTGCTCATTCTCCACTGCAATCTCGTCCGAACATGTTTCTATAAAAACATTCTTAACAAGAACTTGATTGCTGGGGTTAGAATAATCAATTAAATCAAAGCAGGAAGTAGAAGCATTTTTCTTAATAATTTCAGGTATTTCAACCAAAGATACTTCTGGGGTGCTACCAATGTTTTCTAGCTTAGTAGTTAGCTCATTATTGTGTATGCTAAGAATTTCCATTTTCCCTAGCAAATTTTCAATAGCTTCTTGGGAGCTAGCTAACTTAGCCTTAAGTTTTTCATTCTTTTTAATAAGGCCATCATCATAGCAGTGGATGGAGCACTAGACTCTAATTGCTCAATTTTAGTTGATAGCTCGCAATTCAAATTTGCAAATGTTTCAATTTTTTCTAGCAAACCTTTATAATCATTTTGGGAGCTAATCAACTTATTTTTCAAGGCTTTAAGTTGAGCCTTTTGATTAGTGCAAACATCCTGGAAAAATTTAATGGCTTCTGCAAGCTCATCTACGGAGGGTTTACCCTCACCTTCATCATAACTACTACCTTCATCACTAGAGGATGGAATACTCATTTTACCTCTTGCCATAAGACACTTGCGTGATGACCGTGATGAGCGAGATGAGGACTGGTGGCTGTGCGTCCTTGGAGGCTCATCTTCGCTTGAAGAATCATCCCAAGTTTTAACACTTGTTAGCGCCTTGTCTTTGCTCCTCCCCTTTTTTGGTTCGGCCATAGTTGGATAGCCGTCCCTGAAGTGGTCCTTCTCCCCACATGCGAAGCATCCTCTCTTTCTTTGTTTTTTCCTGTCAATGTTAAAAAGAAGATCCTCTACCTGTAGGGGCACACCCATTAGATTAATCTTGCGGATCATCCCCATTACCTTTACGACGTGTCAGATTGTTTCTTCGTCCTCGGAGGATGATGTTGATGGTTGATTATCTTCACCATCATCACTTTCTTCTTCTTCCTCTTCTTCACTTGAGGAACTTGGAGTGGGAGCCTTCTTTTTGCCCTTCCTTTCATCGCATGCAAAAGCATATGGCCTTGAGGAAGTTGGCTCCTCTCACCGACACATTTTTCATGACATCTCAAAGGCTGCAATTTTCCTAATCACAATGGTCGAGGTCATTGTACTCATGTACTCCATGTTGTGAAGTATAGTGATGATGCTCCCATATTTTTGTTGTGGTAGTAGGGAGATAATCTTCCTCACAATGTTCGCGTCACCTAGCTTATTAATGCCAATAGAATTGAGCTCATTGATGATTAGATTCAAACGAGAATACATGTCTCTAACAAGCTCATTATCTTTCATAGCAAAAGAATTATACTCATTTAAGACATGGCAATGTTTTTGCTCATGAACATTTGATGTGCCATCATGGAGCTCATGCAATTTTAGCCAAATCTCATTAGCAGTTTTTAATGTAAAAACTTGATTAAAAATATCCATGCTAAGAGATTCATACAAGCAATTTTTGGCTCTATCATTTAAATAAATTTCTTTTTCCTCACTCGTGGTGGGTTTCTTGGGATTCTTGGGTGCTTTCATCCCGTCACGAGTAACTCTCCAAACACCTAGATCAACGACCTCTAGGTAACAAGCCATTCTAGCACTATAATATGGGAAGTTACTGCTGTCGAAGTGTGGTGGCCTATGGGTATACATCCCTTCCTCTAAAAAGCGTCGACTCTTTTAGCGGTAATGCTTAAGTGTTTCAAATGAGCCAAACTAGGCTCCGATACCAATTGAAAGAAAAAGGTGATGCCTAAGATGGGGGTGAATTAGGACTTCTAAAACTTTTCTAAACTAGACCACAAATAAATCTGTAGAGCAAAACCTATGTAATTAATCAAACTAGAAATGTGCAAACTAGGTTTTGGCTAAGTGTTGCTATCTCTACCACAATGGCTAAGTTTCAATCTAAACAATAGTGAAGACAAGATTAAAACTTAAATGCTTAATATAAATGCGGAAGCTAAAGAGCAAGGTAGAGATGTAAACTCTCGTGGATGACGCCGATATTTTTACCAAGGTATCCGGAACCACGTAAGGTACCGATTAATCCTCATTGGTGCCCCTACGCAAAGGGAAGCCCACACGAGGGCCGAGCACATCGGTCGAGTAACTCCGTAGAGAGCCGCGGGCCTTCTCCACGCGCAAGTGGTGCTCTGCTTTCGGCTCCTCTCGGATGCTCCCCGCCGTCTCCACTAACGATCTTCCGACCAAAACGCCGCGGGCCTCCTTCCCTCTGGTACACGGTGGCGGCCGTGACACAAACGCGGTTGTCACGGTCTCGCAAGTCTCTCGCCCCACTCAGTACAATTATAACGACCCGCGCAAGAGCTGAGGGGTTGTGTGGTTTATCTAAACTCACTTAACTAACTAGGGTTCACCTAGAGCAAGCGCTAAAGCAGTCTAACTAACCTAAGCACTTCACAAAGCACCTACGCTAATCACCGATTGATTCTATTAAGCACTTTGGTGTATGAGCACTTGAAAATGTCTACTATATGCCTTGGTATGTTGCTTGGGCTCCCACTCCTTGGAATGGCCGGTTGGGGGTGTATTTATAGCCCCAACACAAAACTAACCATTGGAGAAAATTGTGCTCTCTACGGCACACCGGACAGTCCGGTGTGCCTAGCCATTGGTCTGACACCGCAGACGACCGTTGGCGCGCAGGCTTTTTACACCGGACACTCCAGACTTCACACCGGACAGTACGGTGGTCTTCTCTCCATAGTGCCACCTGAAACTAGCCGTTGGGGTTACTGTTCCTGGTGCACCGGACAGTCCAGTGTGTGGCACCAGACAGTCCGCAAGCAACACTTTCTTCGCTTCTTGGACTTCACTTGATCTTCATAATGTCTTCTTTTGAGGTGTTGCTTTCCTCAATGCCTTGGTCCAAGTAACTTTAGCATCATGTGAACTACAAACACAAACACTAACATATATATTAGTCCACAATTTATGTTGCTCATCAAACACCAAAACCTATTGAGCCAAATGGTCCAAGGTCCATTTTCCATACTCAGAGGAGAAAAGAAAATTTGACCTGAACTTCACGCAAGTTCCTTAATATTCTTTTTTCCTTCAGTTGCCATGCATTGTTTAGCTGAAATTGCAGTCATAGAATGTTATTGTCTTATTTCTCAGAGATAGATGGTTGGTATTATTCTTCGTGAATTATCTTACTGTGGAGCAGCAATGGCACCCACTGTGGCTGTGGTGGGACTGTGGGAGCAACAGTCGGACAGCCACGCCGGGTATGGGTAAAAGTACAACCAGGGTAGGGGACCTTCACCACCTTGGGTGACGCTGGGACGAGCTTCTCCTCCTTGGATGGTGGTTGTAGATCCCGTGGGAGCTTCAAGTGGCGACGTTGCACGTAGCCATCGTTGGTGTTGCCTTTAGCGAGATTTCTCGGAGAAGGTGACCGTCACCGCCACCGCTTCTTTTTGCAGTCCGTCACCGCCGCCGATGGCCTCATCGGTGAGTCAGTGGAGCCCGAAGCCAGGACCTCTGTGTCGTCCTCCGCGACGATCTAGATCAACCTCTTCTGGTGCCATTTGCAGGCGCGCGGGGTGAGGGAGAGTGTAGAGAAGAAGAGAAGCAAGCAACACACGGATGAGGGCGTCAAGCGTAGCGGGCGGCTGAGCAAGGATGTCAATAATCCGGGAGAAAGTAGACCAAATCGACGGAAGTCTTGGGCGGGAGAGGGGGGAAGGCTACAGTTGTCTTTGGCAGGGGCGAGGACGCCGACAATTCCAGAGGAGGCAGGTCAAATCGACGGAAGTCTCGGACTGCGAGGGGAGAGGGGTGTCGGACGGGGTATTACGCACACCTTTTAGAGTTGTAGTAATAAGTAGTAGTAGACAAATATGGTAGCGGTTAGGCTAAATAATTAATATTCGTCCGTACTTTGCTTGTCGGGCAACCTAAAAACAGACACGCTAATCTTCTTGTGGCGCAAGCCTCGAGGGCGACGGAGGCAGGGTCACTCGAAAGGAGAGGCAGGCCAGGCTCCCAAGCGCATCGCCGCCGTGCACAACGCCGTCTGGAACCTCCCCACACGCTCCACCGGTCGCCACTCGTCTGACGGTCCGCTCCCTTCCTTTCTGCCCGTGCGAAGTGCGTTAGTTACAAACCCTTGCTTGGTTGGATTGGATTTGTTCCGACGTGCTAAGCGCTTAGGGTTTTGTTTTCAGTTTTTGTCCTCCTTCGATAGCAGCCGGGCCCTTCTATTTTTTTCTCCGTTCAGACTCCATTACTCGTGGTCCCAAAAATTGGGAATAAAGTACGCCCCTGAGATACGCTGATGATCGGATGATTGTTTCGTCCCCCACCCCCGTCCCGCCCCCGGGTTGTAGAATACATCTGTTTCGCGTTAGCTTCTTGTAACCTGTTGTTTGGTTCGACTATCCAAGAACGTGTAGTGCCTTGTTCTCGACTTTTCGTACTGTGATTCCTCCACTTTTATTTTTGTTAAATATCTGAAGTTTGTGTGGCGGTGGTAATTTGGATCACTTGCTCAGCATTTCAGTCGGTAGGTATCCCATTCCCACCACGTGATGTCGTTTTGCTTAGTTGCATTTGTCTTGCTTTGCTATTACCACTTCCTGAATGGTATCGGAATCCGAATACAGATAACCTTCTTTCACTTTGTGTGTAAGAGATAATGTTGGTTTTCTAATAAGTTTTGTTAATTCTATCATATTGCTGACTATTTGGTGTGTTTTGATTTTTTTTTTATTTTGACTAAGTGATCCTGTTGTCAGTATTGCATTGCTTGTATGAAAGAACAAAAACTATACGCATGTTCATCAAATCGAGGGTTGCGATGAACATGCACATGTTGAAATTCTAGAGTTTTCAGGATTACTGTGTAAATCATAATTACTGAGATGTTATTTTTTGAGAGATTATTTTCTGGAGATGTCTGTGTAGAGCGTGTGCTGTTTGTCTCTTAGGCAAGTTAATGTTCTATTGTGTGTAGCATGCTCATACTGGAGGACTTTTCATATGTTCAGGGGCTTATATTTTCCTTGAACTTACTGGGAACTGCTCATAAGTCTAGTGCCTTTTGTTTTGTGTGTAGTTCAGTATATCATTTGTTATGAACTGTCAAGAACATAACACTAAAATAACTGGGTTCTCCCATAGTATTGACCTGAAAGCACAAGATCATATTGATTCTGGCTTCCGTCATTGTTCTGTTGACTTGATATGTTTCTTGGCTGGTTGAACTTAGTAATATTCTTTTGCTATCCTTTCTCCTCATTCTCTTATTGGACAATATCTCTCTCTGGTTGACAGGGAGCATGGAGGGTTCTAACTTGAAAGGTTTGGTAGATGATGAAATTGTCGTGAAGACAGGCAAGGCTGCAGGCATCGGTTTAGCTTTTGGCAGTGTGTATGGTGCACTACATTCTATGTTGTTTGATGGACCTCAAGTTGGAAATAATGTCAAGTATCCCCAGCTGATCAGAACTACCAAGGTGTGTGGGCATTATGCCGCAAGCTTAGCGGTTTTTGGAGCTACATTTGTAGGTGTCGAGCAGGCTCTTGCAAGGTACAGGATGAAGAAGGACATCATTAATGGTGCTGTTGCAGGTTTTGCTGCTGGTGCTTCTCTGGGTTTCAGTGGTAAGAGACATTTACCTTGCTCCAGTGTTATTTCTAACTTAAAGCTATAGTAAAAATAAACTCCAGTGTTACCTGTATTTGTGTGAATTGTCATCGATGACATTTTACTTGAAATTTCTCTATTAATGCCTACCACTTGTTCACACAATTTTCTTTGGTGTTGGGGCCATCATGCTTTGGAAATTTCTTATGCAGCATAGTAGAAATTATCTTCGTGCTATATGTGAACTTCATTTCTCAATTAATAGATAGAATTGCACTGGTGAGAAATGCGATGCCATAAAGGTTGCTTTGGAATTAGATTTGCTGTATGCATTTTTTTGATAGGAGATTCTTGTCTGTTATCATAAGGTCTAGGATGCTAATTCTACCAGAGGAAAAAAATCAACATGAAATATTCGACGATGCTTTACTGCAAATTTACATTCGACATAGTTACACCCATTGTTGCATGTTAGATATCATGGGAAGGCATCTATTTATTGATTTCCTACTCATGTTACTCTTCCACTTCCACTGATGATCCTCATGTGTTGTCCCATGTGTTCATTACACAACTATTACCTTGTTCGATGAAGTAATATACTAATTTGTCAATGAGGCCTTGCTGTTTGTGCAGCTGGAAGCTTCCGGGCAGCATTCTTTTCAGGCTCTGCAGTCGCTTTGACATCTGTAGTGCTGGATGTCACCGGAACGAAAGCTACTGATGAAGAAGAAAAAGGCCAGCACTAGCCACCCTCTGAGATATGGAAGAGTACTATCTGTTTCAGAGGAGTTTCATCTCTAAAGAAATGCTAGTAGAGTAGTAATATTGGCGGCAGTGAGGATTTCTTAACCATCGATACTAGCACACAAACACACAAACGTACTACTCCCTCCGTTTTTTTATTTGTCGTGTTTTAGTTCAAAAATAGGCGACAAATATTCAATAATGGAGGTAGTATGTTCATAATAGAAGTAGTAGGTTGTATACTTCGCTGGGGTCATGGTCTGAAGTCGATGGTAAGACTGTTCAAGTACCATCAGGTTTCACCAAATTCTGAGATCTTGTTGGTTGTTTCTTCCTGACGTATGCTCTATGCTTAAGAATGTATATCCCTTCTGTGCAGAGGGTTCATGCTCTTCTATGGTTTAGAGAGAGAGAGAGAGCTCTAGGCTCTAGTTAGCTACAAGAAGCTCCAGCCAAATATGAACGCACGTGCACTGATAGCCAAATATGAACGCACGTGCACTGATAGCCGACCGAACTTTTCAGATTTCATGTATAATGACGTGTTGTCACCATTAGCTCTTCTTTCTTTTCCTGGTCTCAGTTTCCATAACCGCCTACAATACCGTAAAACCCCAACCCTCTCTGCGCGACTCTAGGTCTCTTCGCTGACTTCGCTCCATTTGTCGCTCGCAGTCGATCTAGGCGCAATCGGTGATAGAGCGGCGCCTCCTTATCGACCCCAATCCGAGCTCCTCTATCCTCGCTGCTGCAACTTGAGACGAGAGACTAGATCGAAGAAAACCCCAGTTTCTTCGCCGACATGGCTGCTTCCACATTCTCTGCTGTCGTTCCATATTCTCCACCATCAACGGGTGTCGCTCCAATGGGTAGCCCTTCCCCAACTATCTACGGTGGGTTCTTTCGAACCCTAGCTTGCCGCATTACCTGGGATCGTCGTCGACCGTCAACAAAGTTAGCAAACCCTAAAAAGGTAAATCGATCTCCTGAAGTACAAATGTGTTGTTTTTTGTTCATACTGCATTCTAATGATTACGGCAGGTGACAAATATTTATGCAGATGCATTAATACATTTACGCACAATTACACAGGTGGTTACGCATATTAGAATACATGTTTATGCATATCAGTTAAAGTTATTTTTTACATAGATGATGTTCAAGTGGTAATGGAGCGGTCAACTAGTTGTTTTTTGTAGAGTATATGATTCATTCAAAAGTTCATATATTTTTAGTGACTGCATACATTTATTTATTCCATTAGTTTATAGTTAATACATTATTATTTACAGCATGTATTGTTTTATTGAATCATATCCAGTTTTTTATGATTATAAAACAGGACAATATTTATTCCATTAGTTCACAGTTAATACATTAATGTTTACAACAAGTTTTGTTTTGTTCAAACATATTCAGTTTGTTATGATTATAAAACAGGACAGAACATGTATGCAAGTGATTTTTGTAAAGGAGCAATCAATTAGTTGTTTTTGGTAGAGTATATTATTTATTTAGAATTTCTTATATGGTTAGTGATATGCATTAATTTATGTATTCATTAGTCTATAGTTAATACATTACTATTTACAACAAGTTTTGTTTTATTGAAACATATTCAGATTTTTATGATTGTAGAACAAGACAGAACATGTATGCAACTATTTTTAGTAAAGGAGCAGTCAATTAGTTGTTTTTGATAGAGTATATGATTTATTCAAAATTTCATATATGTTTAGTGCATATATTTATTTATTTTAGATGTTTATAGTTAATACATTATTGGTTACAACAAGGTCTGTTTTTATTGAAACATATTCAGATGTTTATGATGATAGAACAGGACAGTATATGTATGCAAGTGTAAATAGAGAACAGTGTATTCAGATGTTTATTGAAACATATTATAAGTACCATGCAAAATTTTACAGATTACTTTTATGCTTGGTATTTAAAACAATTAGGTTCATTGATTCAATCATACCACACAATCAATACATCTGCATATCCAACAGATTAATGTTTATAGTAGTGTGTATTATGCATGCAGTTTTGACTTAAAAAAATGAAGCACGTGGACCGTCCTCCGAATAATCCCAAACGTATAACAATTCAGTCAAGCCATGAGTGTTTCAGTGTTGACATTCCATACGCAGAACAGTCTAATCCATCTCCAGAAGTGGGAAATCCTCCAAATATTGACAGTCAAACTTTGATCAATGAAACAGTATAGCTGGATTCTAATGAAGATGACTTCATGCCAGCTGTTAAGAAGCGTAATAATTCTGAAAGCCATACAAGAGTTCTAAGAAAAGTTGTGACAAAGAGGATAAAAGCTGAGGATCTTCCCCGATAGGTTAGTTTTATGCATACTCAACAAACAATTTCCTATTCGTAAGCTTCTGAATATTATTTTGTTTTTGATAATAACAAAATTGTTTCCAGTTCTATATTTTATAACAGAGGCTCAATGTCAGGTGCAACCCACAAGATGTCATTGCAAGCATTAACATATTGAATGAAAGACAACGTCAGGCCATAAGACGTAAAGGTTTCTCTAACATTCTTGATATGACAGTAGATGCGATGTGTAGTAGATCACACCTTCAATGGTTGATGGACAAGCTTGACCACAAGGACATGACAATTCGTCCTAGTCCAGGAAAGGAACTAAAAATCACAAAGGACATTGTGCATCTTATCCTTGGTGTACCAAATCATGGCGGTGGAAAACCATTAGGGATTGACGAAGCAGTTGCAGCAAGCAACTTGAGGGCAGAGCTTGGTTTGGCTAAAGACGAGTTCAATGTGACATTACTACAGGATCGTTTAAGGAAAGGCGAGGATGATGACCTTACCATCAGATGTTTCTTCCTCATCTTATTCAACCGTCTGTTGTTTCTAACTGCTAGCTGGGGCATAACAAACCATGAAGTGCTTCTGATAGAAGAAATGCACCGTTTCTACGAGACCGAATGGTGCCAGCTTATTTTTAATGATCTTTGTGAAGCTGCGAAGAAGTGGCATAACTGAAGCACCACAAACGTCTCCACGACTATATACGGATGCTCAATTGTTGTCCTTGTAAGTATAGAGTTTCTCTTATGTACATATATTGCAATTTTGGTTGCTCATTGTGGGCCATGATATAACATGTTTTATGATGTTTGTTATGTTTACTTACACAGCCATTGCACATTGAAATTTTTTATGTAGTTGTATTACCTGGATCACATGCATGCAGCCGCTGCCCCTCAAAATAAGCTTGGTACACCTCGCATAAAATTCTTTGATAAGAATATCATTAAAGCTTTGACTAAAGCCGATAAGAGGAAGGCACGCCATGGGGCCGAACCTTTCAGATATTGTGAAGTAAGTTATTCATATTTAACCAAGTGTATTTTATGACAAATTTTATGTCAAATATATGTGCTTTGTTTTGAGTACCATTGTTTTGCATTACAAACTCATGGTCCAGTTCAACATTCACTTAAATTTTATATTTTAGTTTCGAAGCTCGACTGAGACATGCTATTCAGTTGTACCTAAGCTCGATCGCCAATCCGAGGCAAGTTTTTGCTGTATTATATACATCTATTTTTAAGATTTATGAAACAAATGGAATAGGAGTGTGGTGATGGATTCTTATTATTTTTGCTGAACAAAGAGCCGAAGTGCAGGACCAACATTTTTGATGCACCGCGCCCTGCCCCTACTCCTCGGCCCACTTTTAACATCCAATTTCCATCGATCAAGGAGATGATGTCAAGTAAGATCAACGAGCTCCCACCTCGTCATCGATCTAAATTCATAGAGAAACTTGTTGCATATGACTTGGAGGTTGACAAGGCATGCTTCGCCATAAAAGACAGCATTGACAAAATTATTGAGAAGCAATATGACATAGTAGACAACTTTATAGAACTGATCGACGAGGTACTACGTGCCGAGTCTGATAATTTAGAAAACGAGACAGATGAGCCACAACAATCAAGGAATTCGGCTGATTCAGTAGGTCAGTCATATAATTATCACTTTTCATACATTCAGAACCTTACACAGACTACATGTGCATAGGGTTTTTTTATATGTATAGTAAACATCATTTTGTTATTTTTAGTATATGCAGCAACATTTGATCTATAATGCAAGTTTTGACATACATTATTTTTAATATAATTTTGTATAAGGACACACTGTCCATGCCACCCAACCCACACTGGATCTGTCATCCCAAGCATCGCAACTTGAGACCCAGCTAGGTGGTACTCAGTTTGAAGAAATTCATGAAAGACAACAGCATATTCGTAGAGTGCTGGAGACTTGTCCTGACGAAGCGGACGTTGGTACAGGACATCAGGTAATGTATACAACCCCATGAGCTTTTTTACGCATCATACGTACATTGTTTGCATATTTCTTTTTAGCTGGATACGAACCACACTATTTGTCAATAGGATTTCTGCTTTGATGTTCGAAACAACATGTTGAGGAACACAAATATCACACCTCAACCCACACCAGCTTGCACCCATTTGCCAAAATTTGATGTGGCACCGCAAAAAATGTTTGTTTAGAAGTCCTTGTCTCATGTTATAATTCCATTTTACGATTACATTAGTACAATACATATTACATAATTTTACTAATCATATACCTTTGTGTAGAGAGGTGAAATGGCAACAGATGAAATGGAACACAATGACAGTGGACCAGTCTTTGATCAGACCCCAATGCCTCATGTCAGTATAATAACATACATCTTCTATAATACACTTTATGCCATTAAACTAATTATTCTAATGTTCAAACACTTATAACCAGGTTGCATCTCAGGATGATACACTGAAAGGGACAACACTTTCTGGAACTGCTCCACTCCTTATAGAGCTTGATTGCTTTTGTTCTCTGTGGGATTTACTCTGTTCCAAGGACATTGACCAAAGCAGGTACACGTTACACAAATTACGAAGACCGTACTTATTAGTTTGTTTCATGTATGTAATATGAATATATAACTATATTCTTCATACATGGTTGTCATAGATTACGGTGAATACAGTGGAAACTGTCTCGATATTTATGAATCTTTCGCAGAGGGGAAGTGTCTTGAGAATGTCTTCATGCAGTGCTTCATTGAGTGTGTTCGTGATGATTCCAAAAATCATCGCCAAACTATGACTTCTAACAGATTATTACTTGATGTCAATGTTGGGGTACGTTCTTCTTCACAGTTATTGTAATTATTCACAGAATATACTTACACACTCTCTATGTTGTTTCTAGGCTCTGCTAAATTTTGAAGAGCAGGAACGTCATAGTAAGAATCCTCAGCCGTTTGATCAAAATGTGTTACAGAATTGCTTACATAACACACTGACTTCGTTGGTAAATCTGGATAAATGCAAGTCAGTAAGCCACAGTATTCTTTTTTCACAGGTTCATTAGTATATTAACTGTACTTTTTACTCATCACGGCATTGTAACAGCAACATGTACCTTGTTTACATTTTTTCATCAACAGATATTGGTACCTATGCTTAGTATGGGACATTGGACACTGTATGTGTTGGTGACTTGTTCTCAAATGCTATGAGTTAAGAACAAGGCAACATAAAATGTTAAAGATTAATGTCCTTCATCCTTCGAAGCATTATCTCCCTTAGGATATAATGATCTTCAGACGAAGGTCACAAAGGATGAACCTTCATCATTGTAGTATATGCTAATAAAAGAAGAAGCACACAGAATATAGAAAACAATATAAGTAATCATATAACATTATTAATTCATTCTCGTTATCTTATTACAGAAAAATAGAAACAATACTGAATTGCAAATGTACCTTTGGTTTGATAGAAGACAAAAGTACAAGTGTGACACACAGATGGATACAAGTCAGCATGAACAGTATAGGGGTACTGTTCATCTATTTATAGGCACAGGACACAGCCTGTGAGAAATTACATTTATGCCCTTTATATTTACTATTGATTTATAGACAAATCTATGAGGACTAGATGGTCTTTTCCCCTTTAAGTTGGTTCCTTTTTTTCGCTATTTAGCCGAAGCTCCCTTGCGTGTAGCTTCGAAGCGACTCCAACCTTCGTCACGATCATGCTTTTCACATCGTACACGCTTTTAACCCGAGCCCGAAGGTACCTGTTCATATGTCACACTTGGAAGATATTGTTAAATCACGTTTTTGAGGGCCTTCGGAGGACAAAGGCCCCCAACAGTAGCCCCTCGCAGTATTAATTTGTTTAAGATAACGAATTCAGACTGCGACCTGGACGAAGGCCTTAAGCCGAAGGTCCGAAAAAACACCTTCCCTTTGCTAGAATAGCAACAGTCAATGAAAAACGGGGCCCCCTAATTTGGAGCGTGCTGAGCGTATAAATAAGAACTCACACCAGCTATATTTGATACGCTGCTTGTGCCATTTGTTTTACTTCCTCAATTTCGCAGCACTTGCTCACTAACGCTTGCTAGTTTTTCAAGCTTTTTGAGCTTCGGCTAAAAAGATGCATTTTCGTCCTTGCTAAAGGAGAAATGTCTCAGGACAAGAAAGTTGCTGCTGAGACGAAGCTGAGTGAAGAGGAGAAGCTTTTTGAGGAGAAGAAGGCTGTGAATCCCTACATTGCTGGATTTATCGAGTCAATGGCAAAGACAAATACAGAGAAGATTACTAAGGAGATACTGGAAGGCCTGTCTGAAGATACTAGTGACAGTGATAGTTATGATGCGGAAAGCGGGGGCGAAGATTCTGAGGATCGGCCCTGGAGGCCAAGTCATACAATATTTGGGAAATCAACAATTAAACAGAGTCATCTTGACAATATGAGAGGAAGGTACTTTCAGGATATGTCTATTGTAAGAGCTGGTGGAGACAACAACGTCCCTGTCCCCAAGGAAAACGAAGTTGTGATCTACCGAAGCTTCTTCAAAGCTGGGCTTCGGTTCCCACTAAGCAGGTTTCTAGTTGAAGTGCTAAAAACCTACCAAATCTTCCTTCATCAGCTGACCCCCGAAGCCATATTGAGGATGAGAGTCTTCGTCTGGGCAATAAGAAGCCAAGGGATAGAGCCACGCGCGAAATGTTTCTATAGCATGCACGAACTTCTGTATGAGACGAAGGCCATGGGTAAAGAACAGTATCACAACAACTTCGGTTGTTATGGATTTATCGCCCGTGCCAACGCAAGCCACCCAGTGCCAACATTTCGGAAGAGATGGCCCGGAACTTGGATGGAAGAATGGTTTTATGTGAAGAACGACTTAACGGCGAGGGAGGACATCAAGGAGGTTATCATGCGCCCCATAAGGTCCCGCTTCGGTCTCTGAAAGCCGAAGGTTGAAATTGATGAAGCCGCCGAAGCGTGTCAGAAGGCGTTTGGTACGGTCTGCTTCTTCATTGGTACAAGAGATTTAATTCAAGAGCATATAGCGTTCAGAGTGTGGCCGCTTGCGGAATGCTGGGAAATGCCAAAGGAAACCATCAATGATTCTAGCGAAGGTGATTTGGTCTGGCTGAAATACACCTTCAGATTTGGAGATAAGTTTGATGAACCAAATGATGATTGGCTGAAGTGTATTGAATTTACAAGTGATGAACTGCTTGGATCATATTCCAAGGCAGAAGATAATGCATTATCCACAGCCTTCGGAAGTCGGGGAAAGAAGAGATTGAACAGAATTTTTGATGCTATTGGCTTCGTCTACCCCAACTACCGCTACCCGCTGCGGGGACAGGGGAAGAAGAGAAAAACTGATGCATTGGCCGCCCCAGCTGAGCCTGTGCCGAAGGCTGTGAGCAAAAAGATTAAGGTACTTACCCATCGGCCGCGTTACATTGAACCGACCGTGGTTCCTGAGTTTGGCGCAAGGACATCTTCTGCTACCGAAAGAAAAGAAACTGCTTCAACTACACAGGATACTGAAAAGCTGGCTAGAATGCCGCAGGTACCTTCGGTTGAGCTAGTTGAAACGAAGGTTGACAAAGATAAGGCTGAAAGGTAAAAAACAGAAGAAGTAACAAAAATGCCAGGGATTTTGAGTCCTTCAACAGAAGCAACAGCGCTGAAGGCACAAAAGAGTTCTGCCACAACTCCTAAGAGAAGGAGGATGGTAAATGTATTAGATGTACTGGAAACGACCGACTCCATAAGTCTTGCTCCCATAGGGAAGGTTGTCGAAGCTGACAAAACGCAACCCAAAGCTAATACTAAGCAAATAGAAGTTGAAGCTATAAGAACCCAGGCTGAAACCGAGGCAGGGCCCACATTGCCTACTGAGACGAAACTTGCCACAACCGAGCAAGGGGCCGAAAGAATAACTCCAGATACTAATATAGCTTTTGAGAAAAGTGTGGCCAAAGAAACCGAATCCCTTACTCCCGAAGCACTCTCCGAAGATTTTGATTATGTCATTCGACATGCTGCGGGAAAAAGATTGTCTGAAGAAGAAATTTTTGAAGCCAAACACTATGCTCGGGAACTGAAGTACCCGAAGGGGGCCTTAGTGTTCAACGGTACGAACGAAGATGATTTCTTGTACTGTCTCCCGGACAATAAAGAATTATCCGTCTGTCGGGAGATGGCCAGAAGTATGGGCTTCCCGAAGCTTGAAGCTGGCCTTTGCGCCATGACGAAGGCCGATCTCGCAGATAGTCTTGCATACAACAGTCTGAAGGTACAGAAATTTTGAATTTTGAAGCTTATAAACTCTGGAATGAAGTCCTTTACTCTCATGTTAATCCTTTTATTCTTTCTTGCAAGGCTTAATACATAGCAACGCCCTAAGGGCGCAAAAGAATGCTGAAGACAAGAGCTGCACTATAGCTCTCAACAACCTTCGAACAAAGGTTATTAGGCTGAGAAACGAGGCCACAGAAAAAGACAAAATTCTACTTTCATTGGTGGATAAAGTAAAAGAAGATGAAGCAAGTTTCAAGGCTCAAGCTAAAATTCAAAAGAATGAGATCGAAGACCTTCGGAAACAGCTGTCCGAAACCAAAGAAAAATGTGGGCTCACAGAGGCCAACCGAGATATTAGTGAATATTGGAAAAACTATTTAGAAAAAACAGTTGAAGAACTGCGTGCATCCAAAGAAAGATGCTTCAAAAAATCCCTGGGCTGCGTGGAGAAGATAAAGGCTAGCTTCGCCAAAGTGGGCGCCTATTCCAATGAAGATAACTTTATACGAGGCAACCCTGAAGGTGTTATCGAATGGATAAGCGGAGAGGCTGAAGCTTTTGAAGAAATTTTTAAGTGATCGCGGCGATGTGCGTGCGTTCTCCGGTGCAAGAGGAATTTCAGCCATCCTAGAGAAGGCAGGTTGCGATCATGTCAAGACCCTAGCCCAAGCCGAAGCTGCCTTCTCCGTGGATGACACAAAGGATCCTTCAGCTGAAGCAAGCTTAATGGGCGGAAAATTTTACACTGACATCTGGGCAAATGGTGGCCGAGAAATAGCTCACGAAATTATGAAGAAGAGTGAAAAAGACATCCATGACGCTCGAGTACAAGCTAAGCAAGCTGAAAAAGCTGTAGAGTGCGAGAGGCGCATAGGTATTGTTTCGCGGCGTCTAGCTTCGACATTTGTTTTCGTGACTTCAAAATGATTAATTTTTTCTACTGCAGCTGAACTATCTCCTCCATCGGAACCGTTCGACCCCCTTGGCCGACCCAGAAATGAAGAAAGCAATAGAGATCATCAATATGACCGAATCTGTTGTTGACGAAGTTGTTAACAAGTTGTTAAATGAAATTGCAGAGAAGGTCTTAAAAGAGGACTAGTACTTATTGTAAAAACATTTTCACATGATCAATGTAGCATTGCTGTTTGAAGACTATAATCTTCGATGTGCATATTTTTGAATCTAATATGTAAATTATTTGTGATTTAGTTTTTTGCAATGCATGAAACTTTATATACATACCGTTTTTTGAGCCTTCGGCGAAAAAACACCTTCCCTTCTTTTCATGCTTCGTAAAGAAGAAAACTCGTGCTTCGTGAAAATATCCATGCTTCGTAAAAACATCCCAGCTTCGTATTCAAAGGATCCCTTCTTTTGCAACAGAGCTGACGAAGCTGTATTTTTCAGCTTACTTTGAGCCTTAGCAGATTTTCATTTTTTATAAAGCAGTCTCTGAAGGTCGACTTCGTATTCAATTCGTGTCATCGGTGCAATATGATGTATGATGTGATGCTATGCTGGATGATGTGATGATGCGAAGGATGATGCTAATGCCGAAGATACGCACCCACACGCCCACACTGGAACACACCATCTATGTGTCCCCTTAGGAACGATTGGAATCTCTTTGCCGTTTATTTTTCGGCTTCACCGCTTATTTTTCGGTGTAAGTTCTACATCCCCTTAGGAACGTCTTTTGAACTTCTTCGCCTTCTATTTCAGCGGTATCACCGTTGACTTTTCGGTGTAAGTTCTGCATTCCCTTAGAAACGTCTTTTGAACTTCTTCGCCTTATATTTTGGTGGTATTTGGCTCTACATTCCCTTTGGAATGACTTTTGAGCAGAAAACTTACACTGCGCTCCCTTAGGAACAACTTTTTTGTAGCTTCATCAAAACTTACACTACGCTCCCTTAGGAACGTCCTTTTCTTATAGCTTTGGTATTTATCTAGCGTTGTATCCCCTTCGGAACGACTTTTGAGCTTCGGTAATTTTTGAGCTTCATAAATCTGTGAAGAAGATATATTTCATTTTAATAGAAACGAAACTATTACAAGGAATTAAAACTAGATTTACATTACTTGTTCTTTATTGAAAAACAAAAATGACATAGAATGTAAGAAATTTTTTAGAGGTAGGATATCTGTCAATAAATGTGTTTTGATTTTGGCACAGTACTGTTGACTGTGCGAGCTTTGGATTCCTCCTTGAATTCCCGTTGCTGTTGAGAGTGCTGGTGCCCTTCTGGCTGCTGGCTTCAGGAATAGGTCGGTTATAGTGGTGGTGGGGGTGGGAGTTGTGGCCAAGAAGCATGTGAATGGCTAGCCGAAGCAATAGAAGCTGCAGGATGATTGCCCACATACTTTGGTATGTAGGGAGAGTGGCATGAAGCAGTGTGCAAGACCTGCTTCGGCTGATTCTGCCGAGCTTCAGCTTCTGCTATCTCCTTTTGCTTCTGAATGGTGATTTGGCACATTCTTGTAGTATGGCCCTTGTCCTCACCAAAGAATAAGCAGTAGATCTTTCTAGGCTGATCCCCAAATCTTCCCCTGAAGCCCCTGGCGCCTGTGCCCCTTGGAGCTGGTGGCCTGAAAGAGCTTTGCTGTTGCCCCGAAGATTGCGACCTCTGAGGCTGACTCCCTTTGTCATCACTCTGAGTGTAATTATGGATTGACCTGACGTGCCTCGGGTGGATTCTTCCTCCGAAGCCCTTGGTCATTTCCGAGAATCTGTAAGCTTCCTCCCTTCTTTGGCGGAAGTCGTTGTCAGCCCGGAGTACTCATCCATTTTTTGGAGTAGCTTCTCCAAAGTTTGTGGGGGCTTCCTGGCGAAGTACTGAGCCGTAGGTCCTGGTCGAAGGCCCTTAATCATGGCCTCAATGACAATTTCATTGGGCACTGTGGGTGCTTGTGCCCTCAATCGCAAGAACCTTTGGACATACGCCTGAAGGTATTTCTCATGATCTTGCGTGCATTGGAACAGGGCCTGAGCTGTGACTGGCTGTGACGGAACTGCCCGGATTATTCCGACTTAAGTGCCTAAGTTCCGCCTTAGAGGCTAGACCACACTTAAATGGGAATAACCCGTCAATCCCTCAGATCTAGTCCGACAAGGCCACTGACAGGATCAAGTACCACAATCTCACTCGAAGGTGAGTCACAGAGCAAATACAATAAAGCATAAAACCATACATTAAGGAGTATTAAATTATTACATTACCATCGGAGTTTTGCAAAAGTAGTCATCATTGTTTGAAGTGCAGCGGAATAAAGCTAACGATAGATAAGTGGAAGGATGGGGAAGCCTGTCCCATCACTCCTCATGCTCCTCCTCAGCCGAGGCGGGGTCCCACTCGACAGTCCAACCCGGTGGCAGGGTGGACGGCCAAGTCACTCCAGCAACCATGTCCTCCATGGAACCTGTAAAATTGTGCCACAAGCAAGGCTGAGTATACTAATACTCAGCTAGACTTACCCGGTGTGAGGAGTCTACTCCTCTACCTCTAGACATGCAGCTGTTTGGCTGTGGGGTTTGGTTTGCCAAAAGCACTAGCTGAGTTTCTAAATTCCAGTTTTAACTTTGTCAAATTTAAGTGTGACTCTTTTAAGGCTAAATGTGTACTATCTACTCATACATAGTAGCAAACATTTTTAGCAATCAGCATCTTGTAGCATCTCATCATATTTCCACTTGTTACTCAATGTAGCAGCATGGATCAAGCAGTCTCATTAGCTGCGAGAAGAAGATGATTCGAATCGAGTTTTTATCCTTGCAAGGTAAACCTAAACACATGACATGGCGAGGCACTCCGTCCCCACACACATCAACCGTCCCCATTGATTCCCTGGCAACAGAAAGGGGCTCACCGCCTTGGCGTACAATGCCCCACTGACCCCGACTGCCGTCGTGCAGTGGCCACACTTGTACCCACCATAACCGGAATGGGAGACCACGTCTCAGGTCGCGTGAGGAGGGCAATCTGCGGGCAGGTTCACTCAGGTACTAGGCTTACCGAATTACCATATTTCTCGGTATGTGTTTAGTACGTTCAAACGCTTGACACACGGTACCACACCTTAATCCTTATTCAAATTTTTATCCGTAGACAACCAATCCCCATGGATTGTTGCCCACAAACCAACCTCATTATGATATGAAAGTGAGTACAACAACTCCCTAATTTCCCGCGAGTGCTGGAAAAATCACTCGACTTCTACCGAGATCCCTAATTAGTAAAGCACCTACTCGACCTAGCATACTAGTATTCATCTCAAAAGGATTCCTGAGATCATGCAACTAGGGTTTCAAACAACTCCTATACTTAAGTGCACAATCAATCCTACAATCATTAAGTATAATAAAATAGCATAAATAACAGGTTATGCATAAAACCGGGGCTTGCCTTCCAAAGCTGGGGCAGGCAGATCCTCTGGTGCAGGCTCTGGTGCTGGATCCGGGGCTACCTCCTGAGCAGCTCCTTGCTCCGGCACGAGGGCGTACTCTCCGTCAGCGAGGTTACAGTCTATCGAAATGCAATGAATATGTATGTCATGATTATGCAAGATTTAATAACATTATGCTAAGGAAGAAGAACTAAGTTAATCCGTAACTTAGGATTTTCTTGGTCATACGTGTCTTTTAGCAGTTTATGCTTATCACTCTAGGTTTAGGTTTTGTTAAGGATAAGCATAGTGGATTTGTAATTCCCTTTATATACTTTAGTGGACAATTTACAAAGGGTTTTAGGGTCACACCAATTTCCATCATATCCTTTTCCCCTTCTTTACTTTCTATTTATGCATTTTAGTGTGGGTTTGAACTACAACAGTGATTTCAAAATTTCCAACAATCTGGTAAAAATTATAGTGGCTTGTCATTGGTCAATCTAGTCTGTTCTAGGAGTTTGAGGTTCAAAATAAAAAGGTTATGCTTTGGACAAAATAACAAAAGTTGTGTAAATGGGCCACTTTACACTACAACTCTTGACTAGGGGTAGGTTCTGCCCTAAGGGTTATTTTTGTTGGCATCTAACAGTAATAATAAGTTTCTGTGCCAAAAATCACAGAAAGTTTATTGGTGGTTATTTAGTTGTGATTTTCTAAAGTTTTATGTCAAAAAGGTGCTTATAACTAAATTGTTATTTGAAAAATATCAAACAACAGATTTTGTATTTTTCCTATGTTCATAATGACAGAACGTTTGTTATCCCAAGGTTTGAGGTGTTTTCACCTTCGGGTTATTTTTGTAGGGTTTTTCTAAGTTTTCCTTGTTTTCCTAAAATAAAAGGTATCCTATTTATTTTATATTAAACCAGGGTATCCTAGATTTTTCTAGTGAACTACACTGAATAAGTGTCCTAACAAAAATAGGAGTGCCCTCCGGTTCATTCTTTAAATCACCTTTTCTATTTTTCTTAACCTTAAGCATATTGTAAAATAAATGGCAAAAACTAACTTAATGGGCTTGACAGAGAAGTTTAGCATTTTTAAACAGGTCAGTAAGTGGATATAAACTTCTCCAAATTTTTCTAACCCTAGTCAAATAGTGCAACTATTTTTATCCCTATTATTTAGTTTTTGGTCAAAACAATAATTAAATCAGAACCTTATAGTTTTCTGTAGTACATAAGGGTTTTATATTTTTCTTAAGCAGTTTATAATATTTAAGGTCTGACTAAATTGGTTTGACCAAATTTGGATGAATAAAACAGAAGTTATGAATTATTCAAGTTCTGTTCAATTTAAAATCAGATTGAATAAAGGTTTCCTGGAAAAACTACTTTGCACCGAGGACCCTGGGTTATTCCCAAACTAACTCTCGCAGTTATACCCCCGCGTTACTATTCATTTGAGTCACTAACATTTCACAGAACCCCCCAGGCTTCTTTCCTTCTCCCCCGCGGTCCTTCCTTGGGTTTAAACAGTGCCCGCAAGAAAGAAAAGGGTGGCGCGGCTTACCGGCGGCGAGAGGGGTCCAGCGAGGGGTAGGGTTGGCTCGGGGAGGCTCCTGCGGTCACAACGATGTATGGCTCGATGGCGGGGATAGCCGGAATCGCTCGGTCCACGTGTGCAGGCGGGGGTCCTCGTCGGCGGTGGGGGTGCCGGCCAAATCACGGCGACCTAGTTCAATCCAATGGCACGGTGAGCTCCACGGGGTGAAGTAGAGACTGTGCGCACAAGGAATCGGAAAATGGTTCAATGGATTACCCTGTCCACATACTCCGGCGGGGTTGCGAACTCCGGCGACCGTGGACTGACCTCTCCGGCGAAGTAGACTTCGATTCCTTGCTCGGAGGGTTCACTGAGGTGTGCTCAGTCGTCTCCGAGGGTCGGACGGGGTTGGGAAAGACTTGGTTGGCCAGTCTACGGCGGCAGGGGCTCGGGTGGCTGCGGACATGCCGTGCACGGGCAAATGACGGTGAGTTTGAGCTCCGGTGAGGTCGAGTGCGTGCGGAGGGGTGTGGTCGACGCCTGAGTGGGTTTTATAGGCGTGGGCGCGGGCCATGTTGTCTACTGGCCTTTGGCACGACGCGGGGCGCGCGCGGGCGTGCTCTGGTGTGCACAGAGCGCGTCGAACACGTGGAGCTTTTCTTCTGCCCGTGTTCCACAGCTCGCCCAAGTGGCAAACGTGCGAATCTTGGCAAAAATCCGGCGCGAGTCTTTTCCTGGCACCTAGGGCTGTCTCTCATCCGTGAGTCGCCATGGCAGATATGCCCTAGGTAGGGAGATCTTTGGACGCCAAATCAGGTATGTCTCTCTGCCCACATCGCGACAAAAACGATGCCAAGGCATGTCAAACGTCATGGTCTCGGGCTCAACTTTTTCCAGTGGGTGCCCTAGGTGGTGTGCCACATTTTTGGTATAGAACTTAGGTGGTTTTGATGCCATCTTCAAGGTGAACACGGTTGATCTTTAGATTAGGTGTAGTTTTTGACTTAGAGAGAATTTGAGAGCTCTAGCTTTCTCTCTACTTAGGGAACGGATTTGGGGTTTCTCAAGGGGTCTTTTTGCAACATTTCCTTCCCACAATTGCTGGTTATAAAGTTACTTAGAGTTTGGTTAAAGATTAACTCATTATTTGCATATTTGCTTATTCTCTCCCCTCTCAACCATGGTTTTGGGAGATAGGGTTCAAGAGAGGTCTAGGGTTTACTCTCCTCTTGCCCAAGGTAGAAAGTGCTCAAAAGCTTGAGTGAGGCCCTTAGGTCATTAACAGTCTTGATTAACACATGGTCTCCTAGGTTCTTATGTTTCTTATCAAGTTTCTACCACATGTGATCACAGTCATCAGTGCATAGATGTACTCTAGCCATGGTAACACCTGAGGTGTTATAGCCCTCCCCCCTTAAAGGAATCTCGTCCTGAGATTTTAGGCAGAGTCCTCTAAAGGGTGCTACGAAGGCACGTTGATGGGCTACCCCTTCTTATACGCAAGTTTCTCTTGTTAACTGTTCTTCGAATGTCATTCTCTTTGCAACTTCAGAAGGAAGCCCTTTTTAAGTCAACTCCATAACTTAGACTACCCTTATCATCTAGATCTTTCTTATATTTGGATTCAAAGGGCAGGTGGGGGTGGGGTTTTGGATTATGTACCGGCTCCTTTAGGCAGGAAGTCGGGGAAGCGAGAGCGCAGAAAATCCTCAGTCTCCCATGTGGCTTCTTCCACGGAATGGTGACTCCACTAAACTTTATACATTTTGATCGATCTTGCCCGCGTTGATCTCTCTTTCTGATCCAATACCTTGACAGGGTATTCTTGATAGGACAAGTCTGGTTCTATCTCAATTTCGGGTTCAGGTAGCACTTCAGTGGGTAAGCGGACACATTTCCGCAGCTGAGATACATGGAACACATCATGAACAGCTGACATGCTGGGTGGCAACTTCAATTGATATGCTACCGGTCCACAAGTCTCTTTGATCTCGTAGGGTCCAATGTAACGAGGAGCTAACTTGCCCTGAATCCCGAATCTCTGGACACCCTTGGTGGGTGACACCTTAAGGTAGACATGGTCTCCTACTTCAAACTACAGAGGCTTCCTTCTCTTGTCATGATAGCTCTTTTGCCTGGCCTGAGCAGCTTCTAAGTTCTTCCTAATGATTCTGACCTTTGCCTCTGCTTCAAGTACTAAATCTGGCCCAAAAATCTCCCTCTCTCCTGCTTAGGACCAATTCAGTGGGGTCCTGCACCTTCTCCCATATAAGGCTTCAAAAGGTGTCATCTTTAGACTGGACTGGTAGCTGTTATTATACGAAAACTCTGCCAAGGAAAGACACTTGTCCCACTCCTTTCCATAGTGTAGTACACATGCCCTTAACATGTCTTCCAAAATCTGGTTTACCCTTTCCGTCTGGCCATCTGTTTGTGGATGGTATGCTGAGCTTCGTACTACATGGGTCCCAAGTGATTCCTGCAATTGTTCCCAAAATCGTGCCACAAAAGGTGCTCCTCTGTCAGATACTATCGTCTTTGGCATCCCGTGCAAACGAACGATCTGATCAATAGAGATCTCTGCATACTTCTCTGTCCTGTGGGTGGTGTGCACTGGCAAGAAGTGAGCGGTCTTGGTCAACCTGTCCACAATAACCCAAATGTAATCATGGTGCCTGGAGGTATTGGGCAATCCCACGATGAAGTCCATGCATATGTCCTCCCATTTCCAAGATGGTACGGGAAGGGGTTGCAAAGGGCCTGCTGCCTTCAAATGACTGGCTTTGATTTTCTGGCAGGTGTCACACTCGGATATGTATTTGGCAATTTCCCTCTTCATCCTGGTCCACCAGTATAAGGATCTGAGATCATGGTACATCTTGTTGCTGCCGGGGTGCATGGAGAATTTAGAAAGGTGAGCTTCATCCAATATCTTCTTTCTGAGCTCCGGGTCCTTGGGAACAACCAATCGATCTCCAAACCATAGAATTCCCTTGCTATCCTGACGGAAGCACCTGTATTTCTCTGCCTTTTGCTTGATCATGTCTTTGATAACCTGAACACCCTTATCCCCAATCTGGGCCCTGACTATTTGCTCTTGCAATGTGGGCTCCACCGAGATATAACTTAGGGCACCTGAAGAAACAACTTCCAGGTTCAGCTTGCACAATTCATCACATAGGGTGGTGACTCTTGCATCCATGCTCATACAATTGCACTGGGCCTTTCTACTCAAGGCATCTGCCACAACATTGGCTTTGCCAGGATGGTAATGCATTTCCAAATCATAGTCCTTGATTAATTCTAACCATCTCCTCTGTCTCATGTTCAGATCTGCCTGAGTGAAAATGTATTTGAGGCTCTTGTGATCAGTGTAAATGTTACAGTGAGCTCCCATCAAGTAGTGTCTCCATATTTTGAGAGCATGAACCACGGCTGCTAACTCCAGATCATGTGTAGGGTAGTTCTGCTCATGGGGCCTGAGTGCTCTGGAAGCATAAGCATTTACACTGTTGTCTTGCATTAGTACACATCTCAATCCTGTACCAGAAGCATCACAATAGACTTCGAAGGGCTTGGTGTTATCAGGTTGAGCCAGCACTGGGGCTGTTGTCAAATGCTGCCTCAGTGTATGAAAAGCATCTTCGCACTTCTGGCTCCAATCATATTTGGCTCCCTTCTTCAATAACTCAGTCATTGGCTTGGCAATTCTGGAGAAATCCGGAATAAATCGTCCGTAATATCCTGCCAATCCCAGAAAACTCTGAATCTGCCTTACTGTAGTCGGGGGTTTCCAGTCCATTACTTCTTGTACCTTCTCAGGATCAACTGATATCCCATCCTGAGAAATTGTGTGACCTAAGAATTTGATTTCCTTCAGCCAGAATTCACATTTGGACAACTTGGCATAAAACTGATGGTCACGCAGCCTCTAAAGTACAGTATGCAAATGTTTAGTGTGCTCAGCTTCATTCTTGGAATAGACCAGAATATCATCGATGAAAACGACCACGAACTTGTCCAACTCTGGCATGAATACTGAGTTCATCAGGTACATAAAATAAGCTGGGGCATTGGTCAATCCAAAAGACATTACCAAAAATTCATAGAGTTCATATCTGGTAGAGAAGGCCGTCTTGGGAATATCACTGGCATGGATCTTAATCTGATGGTAACCTGAGCGGAGGTCTATCTTGGAGAATACCTTGGCTCCCACCAACTGATCAAACAGAACATCGATGCGGGGTAGCGGGTATTTGTTTTTGATGGTCACCGCATTGAGAGGGCGGTAGTCAACACACATTCTCAGGCTTTCATCCTTTTTCTTCACAAATAAAGCAGGACATCCCCAAGGTGAAGTACTTGGGCGAATGAACCCCTTGTCCAACAACTCTTGCAATTGCTTCTTCATTTCTGCCAGTTCCGCGGGAGGCATCCTATAGGGTCTCTTGGAGATAAGAGCGGTCCCGGGTTGCAATTCAATGGCGAACTCAATGTCTCTGTCAGGTGGCATCCCTGGCAATTCATTCGGAAACACATCTGGGTAGTCACAGACTACTGGGATCTTTTCCACTGGGGATTCTATCATAACGAAGGCATAAGAACGGGTACAACCTTGGTCGGGCAAATATAAAATAGTCTCGCCATAAGCAGGGGAATGAATTTCAATGGCCCTTGCTGCGATATCCAGTATTGCCTGATGCCTGGTCAACCAGTCAGTTCCCAATATAATATCCACACTATCCAATCCTAGGATGAGAAGGGTGGTTCTAATCACAAGACTACCAAATTTTATAGGCACTTGCCTGCTGATTTGGTTGGTGGCAATCCTGCCTCCTGATGTTGAAATTGTAATACCCCCATTGGTGTGGTGAAAAGGTAACTGACACTTGGCACTAAATTTGACACTGATAAAACTATGTGATGCACCAGAATCGAAAAGAATAATAGCAGGATAGTTTAAAACGGTAAAGGTACCAGTCATGACGGGTGCTCCCTCTGGAATATCAGCCATGGTGGTAAAGTTCAGCTTGCCCTGCCTCACTTGCACCTTCTGTCTCTTGCCTTGATTCTGGTTAACATTCTGCCCCTGCCTCTGCTGGTTCCTGGGGCAATTTTTGGCATAATGCCCGGTGTTGCCACAGGTGAAACACCTTTTGTCATTTGCCTGGCGATACTGCTGCTGCTGCTGATTGTTCCTCTGAGCTGGAAACTGGGTACGGTTGGGTGCCTGCTACTGCTGCTGTGGTCGGATCACCCAACGCCCTTGCTGCTGCTGAGGTCCCCTGTTCTGAGTGTCAGACACAATCCTGAAACGCTGTGGCTGAGCTGAAGGTCCTGCCACAGGGGTCTTCCTCTTCTTCTCTGCCTGACGAGCTGTGATGCAGTCCTCCTGGGAGATGGCCATGTTGACCAACTCATTGTAGTTGTTGACCCTGACTGTGTTGAGACGATCATGGAGCTTAGTGCTGAGCCCCCTTCTGAACCTGTCTCTCTTCTCCTCGTCCGTATCTGCATGATACTCGGCATACTGGCACAGATCATTAAAAGCCTGAGCATACTGCAACACTGTCCTGTTGCCCTGAGTAAGTGCCAGAAACTCGTTGAGCTTACGGTCCATAATGCCAGCTGGAATATGGTGTCCCCTGAAAGCTGCCTTAAACTCTCTCCAATCCACTTCATGGTCAACTGGTTGCATAGCAAGATAGTGGTCCCACCATGTTCGCGCGGGTCCGCGAAGCTGCTGAGTGGCGAACCTGACCTTAGTCACTTCGAAACAAACTCCATTAAGTAGTGGGAATTTAGATTCCACTACCCTCAGCCATACATCAGCATCAAGTGGGTCCTCTGCCCTGGTGAACAAAGGCGGTTGAGTACTGAGGAACTCCTGGTAAGTGGCTACTGCGGGGTGACGCTGATGATCTCCACCACCATAGTGCTGAGGTGGTGGCTGGCGCTGAGCTAGCTGCCTCAAGATCTCATTCTGCTGAGCCATTAGCTCCTGCAGAGTGGGAGGCGATGAAGGAATGCGCTCATTCTGTCCACGACGCGCTCTTCCGGCCATCTGAAAAATTACATATATCTCAATAACACATCTTCAAATCTAAAGGTTTAATCGCGGCGAAAGAGTCAAAAGGCGAATGGATAGATCCTACATAGACATAAAAGATTTAAAAAGGCATAAACTTTTCTTTCCAACTTAAAACTGAGAGCATCCATCAACCATGCTTCCAAAGGAGTTATAATGATTACATCAATGGCCCAAAAGACTCAACTCTATCTAGTCTAGTACCCCAAGGGTGCAAAAGCTAAACTAGCCTCGAGGAGTCCCACCATTACCGACTTCTAGCTCTACCCTTGATACCTAGTGAGCGAACGAGGCAACACTCGACTCGGGGGAAGGTGGCCTCCCTGAGCCAGCAGTGTCCACACTGGAAGCAGGCTCCTCCCCTCCCTCAATGTCGACGTCCTCGTTAGCCTCCACATCCTGGATCTCCTGGTGATGCATATCCAGGTGCTCATTGGCCTCGGCAAGCTGCTGTTGGGTGTTGAGGAGCTGATCCTCGAGAACCTCGATGGTGTTCTCCCTGGTCCCCACTAATTCCTCCAACTCTTGGATCTCATCTGACAACTGCTCCAATTGTAAGTCCTTTTCCACCATCTCCTAGGACAAATCAACCACAAGCTCCTCTCTGTTGTCCAAGGTGATCTTTGTCGCCTCCAATAATGCCATCAGATGGGACATTGCCTCACCACGCATCACTTGCAGACGGTACAGAGCATTCATGCACCGTACGGTCAAGTGCGCAGTCTGACCCGGGTAGATAGCCCAGATGTCCTTGGCATGCTCCACCCTATCTTTCCACATTGGGTCGTCCTCCCTCTCCACGGGAAACAAGCCAATGGGGTGGGTGGAAAGCTCCAAGGGGTGGAATCCACAGAAGGTAGTCAACCCGTGCAGAGCGATCGCCTCGATCGTGTCCTCAGCCCGGTATCCAAAGGACTCAGAGTCCAGTGAACGCCAGCTTGGCTGTAGGGGATGAGGCTCCAGGGTCATCCTCACCCTACAGCGGGGCACCCGATGCTTCTCGAACTGCTGCACCGCTTACTGGGGAGGTGTCATGTAACCAGCTCCCTGAAGTACCTCCCACAAAATACGGGGAAAACCCTCTCGTGCAAGCCCGTCAGTGTGGGACAGTGCATTTCCGCCGTCTGAGGATCCGTGAGAAGTCATCTGTGTACGGTTAAGCGTAAGTAAAAGAAAAGAATTATAAAAAGAAAGGGAAACACAACTCAGCCTCTCTCTAAATATAACAATGGTACTAGGGTACTTAGTTGGTCATCATATTGCATTAAAGTCTTTACTTAATTATCTATGTGTTTATTTAAGAATGCATGCATGCTCGTCCTGAACGACCTCACATCAATATACAGGGAATAGGGAAGGTCTCCCATCCCTTATAGTAGCCCGTAGGGCTTAATCATTTAGCCACCTAGCTACCCTTTATCACCCTAAGGCTTCACGTCCTAGGTCGGTCCTAATCGTCCTACGATCTATCCAATATTTGTTTCTATCAAGTTTTATTTTGGAAGGATGGTATTTATATTTTACTGATTCCTCTGTGGTGGTACAAGCTCTGATACCAGCTGTGACGGAACTGCCCGGATTATTCCGACTTAAGTGCCTAAGTCCCGCCTTAGAGGCTAGACCACACTTAAATGGGAATAACCCGTCAATCCCTCGGATCTAGTCCGACAAGGCCACTGACAGGATCAAGTACCACAATCTCACTCGAAGGTGAGTCACAGAGCAAATATAATAAAGCATAAAACCATACATTAAGGAGTATTAAATTATTACATTACCATCGGAGTTTTACAAAAGTAGTCATCATTGTTTGAAGTGCAGCGGAATAAAGCTAACGATAGATAAGTGGAAGGATGGGGAAGCCTGTCCCATCACTCCTCATGCTCCTCCTCAGCCGAGGCGGGGTCCCACTCGACAGTCCAACCCGGTGGCAGGGTGGACGGCCAAGTCACTCCAGCAACCATGTCCTCCACGGAACCTGTAAAATTGTGCCACAAGCAAGGCTGAGTATACTAATACTCAGCTAGACATACCCGGTGTGAGGAGTCTACTCCTCTACCTCTAGACATGCAGCTGTTTGGCTGTGGGGTTTGGTTTGCCAAAAGCACTAGCTGAGTTTCTAAATTCCAGTTTTAACTTTGTCAAATTTAAGTGTGACTCTTTTAAGGCTAAATGTGTACTATCTACTCATACATAGTAGCAAACATTTTTAGCAATCAGCATCTTGTAGCATCTCATCATATTTCCACTTGTTACTCAATGTAGCAGCATGGATCAAGCAGTCTCATTAGCTGCGAGAAGCAGACGATTCGAATCGAGTTTTTACCCTTGCAAGGTAAACCTAAACACATGATGTGGCGAGGCACTCCATCCCCACACACATCAACCGTCCCCATGGATTCCCTGGCAACAGAAAGGGGCTCACCGCCTTGGCGTACAATGCCCCACTGACCCCGACTGCCGTCGTGCAGTGGCCGCACTTGTACCCACCATAACCGGAATGGGAGACCACGTCTCTGGTCGCGTGAGGAGGGCAATCTGCGGGCAGGTTCACTCAGGTACTAGGCTTACCGATTTACCATATTTCTCGGTATGTGTTTAGTACGTTCAAACGCTTGACACACGGTACCACACCTTAATCCTTATTCAAATTTTTATCCCGTAGACAACCAATCCCCATGGATTGTTGCCCACAAACCAACCTCATTATGATATGAAAGTGAGTACAACAACTCCCTAATTTCGTGCGAGTGCTGGAAAAATCACTCGACTTCTATCGAGATCCCTAATTAGTAAAGCAGCTACTCGACCTAGCATACTAGTATTCATCTCAAAAGGATTCCTGAGATCATGCAACTGGGGTTTCAAACAACTCCTATACTTAAGTGCACAATCAATCCTACAATCATTAAGTATAGTAAAATAGCATAAATAACAGGTTATGCATAAAACCGGGGCTTGCCTTCCAAAGCTGGGGCAGGCAGATCCTCTGGTGCAGGCTCTGGTGCTGGATCCGGGGCTACCTCCTGAGCAGCTCCTTGCTTCAGCACGAGGACGTACTCTCCGTCAGCGAGGTTACAGTCTATCGAAATGCAATGAATATGTATGTCATGATTATGCAGGATTTAATAACATTATGCTAAGGAAGAAGAACTAAGTTAATCCGTAACTTAGGGTTTTCTTGGTCATACGTGGCTTTTAGCAGTTTATGCTTATCACTCTAGGTTTAGGTTTTGTTAAGGATAAGCATAGTGGATTTGTAATTCCCTTTATATACTTTAGTGGACAATTTACAAAGGGTTTTAGGGTCACACCAATGTCCATCATATCCTTTTCCCCTTCTTTATTTTCTATTTATGCATTTTAGTGTGGGTTTGAACTACAACAGTGATTTCATAATTTCCAAAAATCTGGTAAAAATTACAGTGGCTTGTCATTGGTCAATCTAGTCTGTTCTAGGAGTTTGAGGTTGAAAATAAAAAGGTTATGCTTTGGACAAAATAACAAAAGTTGTGTAAATGGGCCACTTTACACTACAACTCTTGACTAGGGGTAGGTTCTGCCCTAAGGGTTATTTTTGTTGGCATCTAACAGTAATAATAAGTTTCTGTGCCAAAAATCACAGAAAGTTTATTGGTGGTTATTTAGTTGTGATTTTCTAAAGTTTTATGTCAAAAAGGTACTTATAACTAACTTGTTATTTGAAAAATATCAAACAACAGATTTTGTATTTTTCCTATGTTCATAATGACAGAACGTTTGTTATCCCAAGGTTTGTGGTGTTTTCACCTTAGGGTTATTTTTGTAGGGTTTTTATAAGTTTTCCTTGTTTTCCTAAAATAAAAGGTATCCTATTTATTTTATATTAAACTAGGGTATCCTAGATTTTTCTAGTGAACTACACTGAATAAGTGTCCTAACAAAAATAGGAGTGCCCTCTGGTTCATTCTTTAAATCACCTTTTCTATTTTTCTTACCCTTCAACATATTGTAAAATAAATGGCAAAAACTAACTTAATGGGCTTGACAGAGAAGTTTAGCATTTTTAAACAGGTCAGTAAGTGGATATAAACTTCTCCAAATTTTTCTAACCCTAGTCAAATAGTGCAACTATTTTTATCCCTATTATTTAGTTTTTGGTCAAAACAATAATTAAATCAGAACCTTATAGTTTTCTGTAGTACATAAGGGTTTTATATTTTTCTTAAGCAGTTTATAATATTTAAGGTCTGACAAAATTGGTTTGACCAAATTTGGATGAATAAAATAGAAGTTATGAATTATTCAAGTTCTGTTCAATTTAAAATCAGATTTAATAAAGGTTTCCTGGAAAAACTACTTTGCACCGAGGACCCTGGGTTATTCCCAAACTAACTCTCGCAGTTATACCCCCGCGTTACTATTCATTTGAGTCACTGACATTTCACAGAACCCCCCAGGCTTCTTTCCTTCTCCCCTGCGGTCCTTCCCTGGGTTTAAACAGTGCCCGCAAGAAAGAAAAGGGTGGCGTGGCTTACCGGCAGCGAGAGGGGTCCGGCGAGGGGTAGGGTTGGCTCGGGGAGGCTCCGGCGGTCACAACGATGTACGGCTCGACGGCGGGGATAGCCGGAATCGCTCGGTCCACATGCGCAGGCGGGGGTCCTCGTTGGCGGCGGGGGTGCCGGCCAAATAACGGCGACCTAGTTCAATCCAATGGCACGGTGAGCTCCATGGGGTGAAGTAGAGACTGTGCGCACAAGGAATCGGAAAATGGTTCAATGGATTACCCTATCCACGTACTCCGGCGGGGATGCGAACTCCAGCGACCGTGGACTGACCTCTCCGGCGAAGCAGACTTCGATTCCTTGCTCGGAGGGCTTCACTGAGGTGTGCTCAGTCGTCTCCGAGGGTCGGACGGGGTTGGGAAAGACTTGGTTGGCCGATCTACGGTGGCAGGGGCTCGGGTGGCCGCGGACACGCCGTGCACGGGCAAATGACGGTGAGTTTGAGCTCCGGTGAGGTCGAGTGCGTGCGGAGGGGTGTGGTCGACGCCTGAGTGGGTTTTATAGGCGCGGGCGCGGGCCATGGCGTCGACGGGCCTTTGGCACGACGCGGGGCGTGCGCGGGCGTGCTCTGGCGTGCATAGAGCGCGTCGAACACGTGGAGCTTTTCTTCTGCCCGTGTTCCACAGCTCGCCCAAGTGGCAAACGTGCGAATCTTGGCAAAAATCCGGCGCGAGTCTTTTCCTGGCACCTAGGGCTGTCTCTCATCCGTGAGTCGCCATGGCAGATATGCCCTAGGTAGGGAGATCTTTGGATGCCAAATCAGGTATGTCTCTCTGCCCAGATCGCGACAAAAACGATGCCAAGGCATGTCAAATGTCATGGTCTCGGGCTCAACTTTTTCCAGTGGGTGCCCTAGGTGGTATGCCACATTTTTGGTATAGAACTTAGGTGGTTTTGATGCCATCTTCAAGGTGAACACGGTTGATCTTTAGATTAGGTGTAGTTTTTGACTTAGAGAGAATTTGAGAGCTCTAGCTTTCTCTCTACTTAGGGAATGGATTTGGGGTTTCTCAAGGGGTCTTTTTGCAACATTTCCTTCCCACAATTGCTGGTTATAAAGTTACTTAGAGTTTGGTTAAAGATTAACTCATTATTTGCACATTTGCTTATTCTCTCCCCTCTCAACCATGGTTTTGGGAGATAGGGTTCAAGAGAGGTCTAGGGTTTACTCTCCTCTTGCCCAAGGTAGCAAGTGCTCAAAAGCTTGAGTGAGGCCCTTAGGTCATTAACAGTCTTGATTAACACATGGTCTCCCAGGTTCTTATGTTTCTTCTCAAGTTTCTACCACATGTGATCATAGTCATCAGTGCATAGATGTACTCTAGCCATGGTAACACCTGAGGTGTTACACTACTTTGTCTGAAAACCTTGGAAACTGGTCACCAGCATGTCCTTAAGCTTCTGCCACGATGTGATAGTCCCTGGCCGAAGAGAAGAATACCATGTTTGGGCTACATTCCGGACTGCCATGACGAAGGACTTCGCCATAACTGCAGCATTGCCCCCATACGAAGATATAATTGCTTCGTAGCTCATCAGAAACTGCTTTGGATCTAAGTGCCCATCATATATGGGAAGCTGAGGTGGCTTGTATGACGGGGGCCATGGGGTAGCCTACAGTTCTGCTGCCAAGGGAGAAGCATCATCAAAAGTAAAGGTATCATGATTAAAATCATCATACCATCCATCTTTGTTGAACAAGCCTTTTTGACGAAGCTCCCTATGTTGGGGCCTTCGATCTTGGTCATCTTGAACAAGATGACACACTTCTTCAGTAGCTTCGTCGATCTTCCTTTGAAGATCAGCCAGCCACGCCATCTTTTCCTTCTTCCTTTGTACTTGCTGATGGATTATTTCCATGTCCCTGATCTCTTGGTCCAACTCCTCCTCCTGGAGTGTTGGACTGGTGGCTTTCCTCTTATGGCTTCGAGCCTCTCGGAGAGAAATAGTTTCCTGGTTTGGGTCCAGCGGCTGCAGTGCAGCAGTCCCTGGTGCTGAAGCTTTCTTCGGCGGCATGACGAAGGTCAGTGCTTGCCGAAGGTGGTCGAAAGAGTTCACCGGAGGTGGGCGCCAATGTTGGTGACTTGTTCTCAAATGCTATGAGTTAAGAACAAGGCAACATAAAATGTTAAAGGTTAATGCCCTTCGTCCTTCGAAGCATTATCTCCCTTAGGATATAATGATCTTCAGACGAAGGTCACAAAGGATGAACCTTCATCATTGCAGTATATGCTAATAAAAGAAGAAGCATACAGAATATAAAAAATAATATAAGTAATCATATAACATTATTAATTCATTCTCATTATCTTATTACAGAAAAACAGAAACAATACTAAATTGCAACTGAACCTTCGGTTTGATAGAAGACAAAAGTATAAGTGTGACACACAAATGGATACATGTCAGCGTGAACAGTACAGGGGTACTGTTCATCTATTTATAGGCACATGACGCAGCCTGTGAGAAATTATATTCATGCCCTTTATATTTACTATTGATTTATAGACGAATCTATGAGGACTAGATGGCCTTTTCCCCTTTAAGTCGGTTCCTTTTTTCGCTATTTAGCTGAAGCTCCCTTGCGCGTAGCTTCGGAGCGACTCCAACCTTCGTCACGATCATGCTTTTCACATCATACATGCTTTTAACCCGAGCCCGAAGGTACCTGTTCATATGTCATACTTGGAAGATATTGTTAAATCACGTTTTTGAGGACCTTCGGAGGACGAAGGCCCCCAACAGTATGTAATCAACCTACAGCATCGGTATATACACATTTT
Source organism: Zea luxurians (assembly GCA_029449295.1). Classification (NCBI taxonomy): domain Eukaryota; kingdom Viridiplantae; phylum Streptophyta; class Magnoliopsida; order Poales; family Poaceae; genus Zea; species Zea luxurians. The sequence goes on along the minus strand of JAOPSE010000001.1, from coordinate 102,013,752 downwards.
AGATTCGAATCCGTATGGTATACAACTCGATGGCACCACATGGAAGGACTTCCATTATGACCCAATCTATTTAGGTGGAAGGAAATTCCCATGGGCTAGGGTCATAATGAGTAGGTTGAGCAAAGCGTTACAACATGTTTGCCCCAATGCATCCTTCCCCAAATTTGGTAACTTTCCAATGGATATGCCATCAAATTGCCCAACAATGAGAACAGGGTCAAACGACTGTGGCTTTTATGTAATGAGTTACATGAAGTATTATGATCACAATTCAGGTGTCATCACTTCTTTCACTCAACCAGTAAGTGATTATGCTAAATATTTATCTTCCGGTTGCCATCGTTGTACATGTTAGCTATATACGTGTATAATTAATGCTATGCTTGTATTGCAGGACAATTCTCGAGACCTACATGCTCATGCCATATATCATCTCACATTCCATTGCATGAACAAGGCGCTGCCACTACCAATAGAGATCCAGAGATTTATGTTTGCGCGCAAGTAGTTAACTATGTGTCAGAACTAAGTAATGGTGCGGGCCATGTATCGTACTGTGGTATTTTGGTCATGCTTGTTAGTTAACAATGTTAGGATGCTTCCTTACATGTGATGTTTAGAACAGTTGTTATGCTACCTTGTCTTAGTTTGTTACGCAGGTACTTTTGTGAACATTAGTTGGTCGGATACTTCTGGTTAGGCTGCAACGATGCTTTTATGTCTTATGAACACCAGATGTTTTTACGTTAGTGGGCTTAAATATGATCTTTTTAGATGTTATGAAGTTCTTCTTTTGTTAATTGCCTACATTATTTATGCATACCACATTTCTTAATATTACGACCAATTCATTTAAGGTTATACTTTTGGTTAATATGTCTATAAACTTATTGGTATCCCAATCATTTTTATAATCTTTGTTATTCTGTTATTCACGATGCATATTGCTCATTCATCACATTTTTGGTCATATAGTTTATCTATTATACGATTATCATACGGTTGTATACGATGTTTTATTAGTACCAATTATGCAACATTAGTAAGGAATATATGCTATATTTACTAGATTTCAACAACCAACTGTATATAAATCATTTGTGACACATGCAATGTTTATTGCAAAAAAAGAATTGTTTGTATCACATACAACATACTAATCACTGCCTGACTCGCTGTTATCGAAATCAATTGCGTGTTTTTTGATGTTGTTGTCTCATTCCAATGAGGAGCGTTACTTCCAACCTTGTTCCTAGATCCAGGAGGTTGTCCTCTCTTACGTCCAGCAAGGCTAGCCAACCGTAATCTATTCTCCTCCAATGACAAACATGTCCTACTGTTGTAACCATCAGCAATTCCACACTTCTGGCATTTCCTGTTCATTTTATTTGTACCTTTTGCTTCCAATTTAATAACCTTTTATTCACTCCCCTTTATTGTTCTTCCTTTGGGTTTTGAGTTATTTGGTCTTGCCAAGCTTATCCCATCGACTGCAAAATCCAGTTTCTGCAATTCAAAAGTATATATTTTTTCAGCACATAATATTATGCAGTCCCACATTCAGTCTAATACCATTATTACCTTTCTAGCATGATCATTTTGTTCATGGTCACCACTCTCATTCATATCCGCGTGATCCTGCAAATTAACCTGTACCCGCCAACACATTTTTAAGCTCAATCATAAGCCAATAACACAAACCAATACATTATTTGTATGTACAACTGCAAATCAATATAGTTGTTAAAGTTATTACCTCTTCAAATGAATGTATCGGTATAGGTATTTGAACATTGTCCACACCCCCTTCAAGTATATTAGATACGTCTTGAATTTCCTAAAAAATTGGTTTACATCAGTTACAAATAAACATACACAACAATTTAATCAAAATCTTGTTATTCCTTTCACCTAATTCACCATCTCTTTCGACGTCTCTATTGTCTTCATCATCGTCCTGAAATTTTATTGTTTTATACCTCATCAATGTATTAGGATGAATAATATGTTAACAATATATACATTAAAACATCATATACCTTTATACCATCTCCCCCACTAGTTCCACAAGTCTCCTCAACTTCTATATCTGTCTCCAAACGCGAAAGTACCTCAAGAAGCTCATCCATTACTACTAGGGCTCTATCATTACCTGCCTTTGATAAACTAGCATGATGAACTACTTTCATTGCTTTTTAGCAACATCTTCTGTCTATATGATTTTGTTTCTCCATCCTTTCCCTTCAAATTCCTATCTGTTGGGGGTATGCTTCGTGGCCGAAGATCCTAAAGAAAGAGAACACCTTCGGCAGATCCTCTCAGAAGCAGCGCCGAAGCTATCACCTATAAAGCTTCGGCACGGTGACAGATCTCAAGACGAAGGGGTGAACCGACTTAAAGATGAAATGAATTAAAGACCCATGATGTTTTGTGTCATTATTGTAGTCGATTGTAAAGGGCATAAATGTAATTTTGCACAGGATGCGCCTTGTGCCTATAAATAGGTGAACAGTACCCCTATACTGTTCACGCAATCTTGTAATCGCTGACACATTACGCTGGAATTATTGTTTTCTGCCAAGGCGAAGGTATAAATACACCTAAATATTATGTATAATGTTTAGGTTTGTATAATAAAATATGTGAATGATATTATCTATCTTTGGTATATTTTTCTCTAATATTTTATATTTTATATTTCATTGTTTTATAAGTCTGATTACGAAGGTGTGACCTTCGTAATATTTTGCTCATGGCCTTCGTCCGAAGTTCATTAAATCCTTGGGAAGATAATGCTTCAGCGGATGAAGGACATTAATATTTAACATTTTATGTTGCCTTGTTCTTAATTCATAGCATTTGAGAACAAGTCCCCAACATTGGCGCCCACCGTGGGTGAACTCACTTCCACCTTTTGAGCTGATGGCTTCGTTCAACAACCAAGCTGGAGCTGCTTCGGTTTCGAAGCTGGTACTCCCGATAACAGGCGGTTCATGCTCAGAGCCGGCCAACAAGAAGCAGAAGAAGGAGGCACAGAGAAGGGTACAACATGTCGAGGTGCAGGGACCCTTCATCAAGTCAAGATGGTCCCACATCCCAATTACCTTCTCCCAAGAGGACCTTCAGCTCAAGGATTACCATCACAATGATGTTATGGTTATTTCTTGTGTTATCAAAGGATTTCTAATTCACAATGTTCTGGTTGACACAGGCAGTGCAACGGATATTATATTTGCTAAGGCCTTCAGACAGATGCAAGAGCTAGAGGATAATATTCATGATGCTACACACCCTCTTTGTGGCTTCGGAGGAAGACAGATTGTAGCGCTCGGCAAGATCACGATGCCAGTGACCTTCGGATTTGTCAACAATACAAGAACTGAGCAAGTTGTGTTTGATATTGTCGACATGGAGTACCCCTACAATGCAATCATTGGTCGTGCGACACTCAATGCTTTTGAAGCAATTCTTCATCCAGCATATCTTTGCATGAAGATACCTTCGGATCAAGGGCCTATTGCTATTCATGGAAGCCAGGAAGCTGCCAGAAAGGCTGAAGGAAATTGGATAGATTCAAAAGAAATCCATAATATAGATGGAGCCAAAGCTTGTGAGCAATACAAGTACAGAAGGGAGAAGGCTGCTTTGGCCGATCAGCCGAAGCCCATGCTCTTATGTGAAGATATAGCAGAGCAGAAGGTGTTGCTGGGATCTCAATTGTCTGAGGAACAGGAGAAAAACCTAACAAGGTTTCTGTTCAACAACAAAGATGTCTTTGCATGGTCGGCCAATGGTCTCTGTGGTGTTAACAGGGATGTCATTGAACACTCGCTCAATGTCGATCCATCCTTCAGACCCAGAAAGCAGAGGCTTCGGAAAATGTCTGATGACAAAGCCAAGGGTGCTCGGAATGAAGTGAAAAGACTTCTTAGTGCTGGAGTCATCAGAGAAGTAAAATACCCAGAATGGCTAGCTAACACTGTTATGGTGAAGAAGGCCAATGGTAAATGGAGAATGTGCATCGATTTTACTGATCTTAATAAGGCATGTCCGAAAGATGAGTTTCCATTACCAAGGATAGATTCTCTAGTAGATGCAACAGCTTCGTCAGAGCTCATGAGTCTACTAGATTGTTATTCAGGCTACCATCAAATCTGGATGAAGAAGGAAGATGAGGCAAAACCCAGCTTCATAACCCCCAGTGGTATATATTGTTATCTTCGAATGCCTGAGGGGCTCAAGAATGCTGGAGGAAGCTTCAGCAGAATGACATCCAAAGTCCTTCATTCTCAGATAGGCAGAAATGTGCTAACATATGTTGATGATATCATAGTAGAAAGCACGAAGCAAGAAAATCACATTGCTGATCTACAGGAAACATTTGCCAACTTTAGGCAAGCTGGCCTGAAGTTGAATCCAAAAAAAATGTGTCTTCAGAGTAAAGAAGGGAAAATTCCTTGGTTGTCTAGTTTCAACAAAAGGAATCAAAGCTATTCTTCGGATGGAGCCGCCAAGCACAAAGAAGGGAGCTCAACGGCTGACAGGAAGACTGGCATCTTTGAATCGATTCATATCTAGATCAGCAGAGAGAAATTTACCATTCTTTGAGGTGCTGAAGTCGGCCGAAGTCTTTCAATGGGGATCAGCTCAGCACAAAGCCATCAAAGAGCTGAAGCAGTACCTGATAGACTTAACAACGTTAACTCCACCCACGCCAGGGGCTCCTCTGTTATTATATGTGGTAGCTTCACATTCTACAGTAAGCGCAGTGCTTGTGCAGGAAAAGCTTGAAGGACAAATCAAAAAGCAAGCCCCAGTATACTTCGTCTCCGAAGTCCTCCGCCTATCAAAGAAAAACTATACAGAATTGGAGAAAGTGCTATATACTGTCTTAATGGCCTCCAGGAAGCTTCGGCATTACTTTCAAGCATTCCATATAATTGTTCCTTCATCACATCCTTTGAAGGATATTATGAGGAACATAGAAGCTACTGGAAGGATTGGAAAGTGGGCTACGGAACTCAATGAATTCACCATTGATTATGTGCATAGATCCTCGATTCAGTCCCAGGCATTAGCAGACTTCATCGCTGACTGGACGCCAGGGGCTCAAGAAGAAGAAGCAAGTAAAGATGCTGAAGCTTGGACAGTGTTCTGCGACGGTTCCTGGGGAACCTTCGGGGCAGGTGCAGCTGCTATTTTAGTTGCACCTTCCAAAGTCAGAACATGCTATGCAGTGAAACTTGATTTTAGCTGCACAAAATAATATTGCTGAATACGAAGCTTTGCTTTTGGGGCTTCGGAAGTTAAAGACAATGGGGATAAGAAGGGCGGTTCTTAAAACCGATTCCCAAGTTATTTTTGGGCATATTGACAAGAGTTGTAATGCAAGAGACCTGAAGCTTGAGAAATACTTGGACACAGTTCGAAGGCTTGAAGCTTCTTTCGAAGGGTTTTCTGTCAAGAATATTCCACGAGGAGAAAATGAGCACGCTTATCTGTTAGCCAAATCAGCAGCACAGGGGCTGCCTTTACCTTCTAAAGTATTCTTTGAGACAATAAGAGCACCTTCGGTGGAACTTCTTGAAAGAGCAGTGCTCAATATATCCCCTGTTCATAGTGAAGATTGGAGAACTGAGATTATATCCTTTCTCGAGGGCAATTGCCTTTCAGATGACGAAGCTTATAATAAGAGAATAGAGGAAAGAGCCCGACCATATGTAATAATAGAAGGGGACTAATACAAACATGGAGTCTGCTCTCCATTGCTCAAATATTTATCCAAAGCTGAAGGTATAGAATTGATGAAGGAAATACACGCAGGTCTGTGTGGATCTCACATCGGATCTAGGCCCTTGCTAGGAAAAGTCTTTCGTCAAGGATTTTATTGGCCGAAGGCATCATAATTAGTCCAAAAGTGCGAAGATTGTCAAAAATGTGCAAGAGATCAAAAACAGCCTTCATCTCTGACTCAGCTAATACAGCCCACTTGGTCGTTGCAAAGGTGGGGCCTTGATTTGTTAGGCCCACTTCCACCAGCACAAGGAAATTTAAAATATGTCATGGTGGCGGTAGAATATTTTTCCAAATGGATTGAGGCGAAGCCTTTAGCCACAATAACTTCGGTCACTGTTCAGAAATTTTTCTGGCAAAATATTGTTTGTCGCTTTGGAGTGCCAAAGGCTATTACTGTGGACAACGGAACACAGTTTGATGCCGAAGCTTTCAAAGAGTTCTGTGAACAAATTGGCACGAAGATCCATTTTGCATCGGTTAGACATCCGGAGTCAAATGGACTTGTCGAAAGAGCTAATGGCATTATAATGACGGGAATAATGAAGTTAATCTTCAATCAGCCTAGGGGAAAGTGGCCAGATGAATTGATCAAAGTGGTGTGGAGCCACAACACAACAATGTCAAGGTCAACAGGCTTTACACCATTCAAATTATTGTTTGGTGACGAAGCAATAACCCCGGAAGAAGCTAAAGCAGGATCAATAAGAACAGTGGCTGCGGCAGAGGACGAAGCTGATTATTCTGTGGCAAAAGATGCTATAGAAGGGATCAGGCTTCAGGCTGTGGAGAACATCAATAAATATCAAGCCGAAACAATAAAATGGCGTGACAGAAAAGTTCGGTTAAAAAATATCAGGCCAGGGCACTTGGTACTTCGGAGAGTTGCCAACCCAGATACAGTAGGCAAGCTACAGTTGAAGTGGGAAGGACCTTTTCTGGTAGTATCTTCGTCAAGACCCGGTTTCTACAGATTGAAGGATATGGACGGCAACGACATTCCTAGATCTTGGAATGCGGATGAGCTTCGGCGATATTATGTGTAGCTTGATGTAATCTTTTTATTTTTTCCTATGGCACCCTTTTCCTTTCCAAAGGGGGAGAAAGGTTTTTAACGGGGCCATAGCATGTAATTTCTCTTTTTCTTATTTCAGCTCTACAAGAGCAATATCCCCCTAAGATGTAAATGTAAAAGCTGAGCATGCACCATCGAGTGCAAAGAGAAAAGAAAAAGCAGGGAGAGGCTCGAAAGACGTCCCTAAGGGGATGCAGAGCACGACGAAGCTACAAAAAGCCGTTCCTAATGGAGTGCAGTGTAAGTTTTCTGCTCAAAAGTCATTCCTAAGGGAATGCAGAGCTTACAGCGAAAAGTCAACGCTGATTCCGCCGAAATATAAGGCGAAGCGCGAAAAGTCAACGCAATACCGCCGAAATAGAAGGCGAAGTAGTTCAAAAGACGTTCCTAAGGGAATGCAGAACTTACAGCGAAAAGTCAGCGCTGATACACCGAAAAATAAGCGGTGAAGCCGAAAAATAAATAGCAAAGACAGTTTGGTTATTCCTAAGGGAATGAAGGATATGGTTGTGGCTTCGTATATGTGTGTTTGGACATTCATTTGCACCGTACATTACATCATACATTTGCATTCATAAACATTCATTTAGACATACATAGGATCATCATCATCATAACACAGGCAGTTGCTTCGGCTCTAAAGATAAGGCTTCGGTAAAAAGAAAAAGAAGCAGTCTTTATGCTTCGCTGTGTACGAAAAGAAGGGAAGGTGTTTTTCGCCTTCGGCTCAAAAATGCTAATTTCGTTCACACCAAAGCACTTTATACATTGATGGAAAGGTAAGAGTATATTACAAGGTATGGACAAAGTTTACAAAGTAAAAATTAATTACATTGTTCTTTACAAAGGTTATTACAAGGGTTTTTAGAGTTTTTTCTACAGTTATCTATTCAAGCTTCATTAGTATCCATTGAGCTTCGGCTTCGGCTTCGACTTCGTCATCCATTAAACTTCGGCTTCGTCATCCTGTACGTATTCAAGTATTGTAAGCAAAATTCAAGTTCGAAGGAAGAGGTAAGCATAAGGTATGATTTTGTTACCGGCTTAAGATGACTCCGAGCTTCATCACCAGCTTTGCTTCGTCCACCCTTTGTCCATACCAGTTTTATAAATCTATTTGCTATGCTTCGGGCAAGGTTGGGAATGTCATCTAGGTCTACTGGTGACAAGCTGAAATTGGGTCTATTGATAACCTTTCCATGTTCGCAGCCAGATTTCAGGAAGGCGACAGCTGTGCCCTGAGAAGCTACCAGGGCACAAAAGTCACCATGTCCAGCTATAACTTCTTCAAGGTCATCAATTTCACCTTCGATATGTTCGAAGGCCCCTGGCAGGTCTTCAGACGAATATTAAATTTTTTGCTGCTGGCTCCAACCGAATAGAAGACTTGCTTCAGCCATTTAACACATCGATTACTGAACTCCAGACATTTGTTTTGAAGGCTTGACAATGATTTTTTCAAATCTGAACTTTTCTGGACCTCGGCCTCAAATTTTGCATTAAGCTTCTGCTTTTCTTGTTCGAAGCTTTCTGATTGGGAGAGAAGCTTCGTATTTAATTCTGCTATTTTAGCTTCAGCTTCTGCTAATAAGCCTTCGGTTGTCTGAAGCTCGAAGTCTTTCTTTTCAAGAGCAGCTGATTGGTCTTTTATCTTGCTTTCTAAGTTTTTAATTATAACTTCGTGTTTTTTATCTTCCAAATCTTGCTACATTTTCAAAGCTTTACTCAGTAGCATACTCTGCATACAAACAACCTTTGTTAGAAAATATCTTCGTTATTGAAATAATAAAAGTTAAAGAAAAGTTTACCTTGAAATTAGAATAGAATAAACTACCGACGATGTGTTGTCGTCGGTAGTGGCTAATATCTGTTTCGAGCTTTGATAGGGTAGCAGTAACCTTCGCTCCGGTCTGATCCTGGATGCAGCCCAATTTTTCGTCATCAACGCCACCGAAGAGAAGTGCTCCCGGCTGATATCCATAAGATATAGCATATTCTTTTAGCTCTTCTTTTTCAGCCTTTGTCAGCTCTTGACCAACTAAGTTTTGAAAGTTAAAAATTTCATCTTCCGAAGTGTCTTCGGCTATTTCTTTCCCCTTCTCGGGTTCTGGGGTCATAGTCTCTTCGGTGGCTGCAGTAGCTTCTTCTGCGGCCATGTTTAGCAGTATCTTATCAATATCGGCAATCGTGCTCTCTAAATGAATATCTTCGGCTGTGGCAGCTTCGGTAGCTATGGCTTCCGAAGGTGCAGCTTCTGTGGCTATCGTGCTTTCAACAGCTAGCGCCTTCAGAGCTGAATCTGTTTGTGGCTCAGGCTTCAGCTTTTTCTTTTTTAATTGTTCTTCATCGTCTTTATTCAGAGCACCAGCCACTCTCTTTCTCTTTTGCCCTTCGGCATCCTTGTCTAACCGCTCGTAGTCGGGATACTCGAAGTCCAGAGCATCCATTACTCAGTTTAGCCTTCGCTTCGGACGGGTGCCGAAGGCCGCAGTCATCAATTGATCTTCTTTTTTAGAGTAATTACCTAGTATTTCATTGCACATTACTTCGATCGTATCCAGCCACTCTTGGCAAGGCACTTTGAAATGTTTCTTGAATTTATAATGGTAAGGTAACCGAATAAATTCCCCCTTCTTCTTTTCCCCCTTCAGCTTCGGCATGTCCCACTCCTTCAAAGTTGGGAACACTCTGAAGGCCAAAAATTCTTGCACTAAGTCCCTAGTGTCGATATGATCTACAATAACTCGAAATTCAGCTATGGCAATTTGGCTTGGACTCCCTGGTGTCATGTTGCACCGGGGTCTGGTCTCTCCGAAGATCAATTCTAGCGGACTCTGGACCAGCTTCTCCTTGTCTTTGTCAACTTTGACGTAAAACCATTCAGACTTCCAGCCAGCTGGCCACTTTCTTCAGTAGCTAATCACTGGAAATTTTGTGTTCTTGCAATAGGCAAAATTGTAGCAGCCAAAATTTTCAGGTAGCCCATCTCCTTTAGCTTTCGTCTGATAATGAAGCTCATGCACTCAGCAGAAGCCTTCGCCAAATGGCTCCACCCCTTGGCTTCGAAGAGCCCAGATATAAATGCTAAGCCGGACAATAGCGTTAGGAGTTAGCTGATGAAGGTAGATCCCAAACTTCTTCAATACATCAGCAATCATCTTGTTCAAAGGAAATCTTAAGCTAGCCTTAAAGAAACTTTTGAAGACTACCACTTCATCCTTTCCTAGCTTCGGAGTAGTCTCTTCCCCACCAAAATGAACCAGCTCTTTCTTTGCTTCACTGAAATAGCCCAATTTCAACAGCTTAGGCAAATCATCTTCGGAGATGGTGGATTTCCCAAAATCCAGGTGGATGGGTTTACTTGGCACCGCGCTGTAATCATCTTCAGACTCAGTTTCCTCAACATCAGCCTGTTCTGTTTCAGCGGTAGGTGCATCTTCCAATGCTACCAGCCCTGAGCGCTTCATCACTTCGAAGATTGGGGCAGTTTCAGCACCTTCGGCTTCCTCTCCGTCGCGCGTAACCCTAGCTGTGGAACACACTCTGGCCATCTGATGATTGAATTTCTTGTTTTTTGAATGAAGTTGAAAATTTTTCTTTATTTTGCCGAAGCTCTTTCTTACGAAGCTTGAGCAAAGTAAATAGCTTCGGTTGAGGATGCAGCAAACAAGCTTCGGTTTTGGTCAATATTTTGGCAGCAAAACAGTGCAATAGCAATGAATGCTGTGGTAACTTCACACCTACCCTTCTGTTTATATAGTGCCGCACGTGGGAAGGGGAATCGTCAAGGTCTCCCACACCGGACAAACAGCCACCCGCACTCACAGAACGGTGGGCCATAGGGTCCGAGAAGGTGAATCGCCAGGGCGCGCGTAACTACTGCAAGATGAGGCCACTTCGCGCGCAGATTATTTTAATCGTTTCTCGCCAACGAGCTCAAGGAAGGTGTTTTTCGGATTTTTGGCATCCCGATGCTAAGAAGACTTTTTCACGGATCAAGCTCGTTACGAAAAATGATCTAGCACCGCAAAGGGGCTACTGTTGGCGGTATGCTTCGTGGCCAAAGATCCTAAAGAAAGAGAACACCTTCGGCAGATCCTCTCAGAAGCAGCGCCGAAGCTATCACCTATAAAGCTTCGGCACAGTGATAGATCTCAAGACGAAGGGGAGAACCGACTTAAAGATGAAATGACTTAAACACCCATGATGTTTTGTGTCATTATTGTAGTCGATTGTAAAGGGCATAAATGTAATTTTACACAGGATGCGCCCTGTGCCTATAAATAGGTGAACAATACCCCTATACTATTCACGCAATCTTGTAATCGCTGATACATTACGCTGGAATTATTGTTTTCTGCCAAGGCGTAGGTATAAATACACCTAAATATTATGTATAATGTTTAGGTTTGTATAATAAAATATGTGAATGATATTATCTGTCTTTGGTATATTTTTCTCTAATATTTTATATTTTATATTTCATTGTTTTATAAGTCTGATTACGAAGGTGTGACCTTCGTAATATTTTGCTCATGGCCTTCGTCCGAAGTTCGTTAAATCCTTGGGGAGATAATGCTTCAGCGGATGAAGGACATTAATATTTAACATTTTATGTTGCCTTGTTCTTAATTCATAGCATTTGAGAACAAGTCCCCAACACTATCATCTGTTGAAAACGAAACATCTTGCCTTGCTGAGTAGGTGTATCTTTGTAAAATGTATTCCTTAGGTATCCGTTCAATCTAAAGATGCATAAACGCGCGTAGTACATGTACACAGAATAGCCCTATAAAAACAATAACGATCATAAGAATTTTTTATATGTTTTTAATATAAAGGTATATAATTACTATTTCGTACTCCATACCGGTATGTTCCCAATGTTTGCATTCACACGTATACTTTCTTGACTCTTCATTAGCTGTCACTTTGAATTGGTGTTGTCCCCACACAATTTTATTCGATCTTGTTGTATGTTGCACTACCCAATCATTTGCACCCCCTTCTTGATCATGCATTATCTTGAATGCAGTTGCATATTTCAAAGACTCCTGGAATTTATTCATCACAGCCCTTGTGTATGCTCTTGCAACCCTTATCTCAAACATATATAGCGTGTTTGTTTCCTTTTGACCCTGTGTCGTATATAATTCAAATTAGATGACACTTATATTAAGGTATAAATATACTTCATAACAATTTGTCCTCACCATGCTTCCCACAACTTCTTTTGACTCTTTCATCTTTCTACTGTGTAGAAGCTTCATCATTTGCTTAGCGAATTGATGAAGCAGAGTGTTTGCATCGACATATGCACTTTTCACAAGCTTGTTCATGCTTTCGCTACGCTGTGTAGACAACATTAGCCCACAATAATGATTCTTGAAAAAGGCAGGCACCCAATCCTTACGTATTCCATACATCTTGTTGAGAGTAATGTTATCGTGCAGATGGAGATCTTCAAGTAGCATTGAACATGCAGTCTCAAACTCCAACTCAGTCAAAGGATGATGTATTGTAGATTGGAACCTTGTCTTAAAGTCCATTTCCTCAAACCTTGCATACAACTCGTTTAGAAAAGGCATATACCTATTTTGCACATGCCATAGATACAATCGATGTATTGTGTGTGGGAAAACCCTCTCGAGTGCTACTGGCATTGTAGGATCTTGTTCTACATTCATAGATGTCAAAAATGTATGAATCTTATTCCATGTTAGAAAGAAAATAAAATCAAATTTAAGACATATTTTATGTATATACATCTCCTTCATTATTATTAGTCGTACCTGTCAGCATCACTCGTGGCCCTTTGGTTCCCATGCATGTTTTGAAGGCGTTGAATACCCATTCAAATGTATCAACAGTTTCATCCCCCAATAATGCGAAAGCAAATATGGTGCAATGGAGGTGGTGATGGAGGTGGTGATTCGAACCAACAAACATACCTAGTGGTTTTTTATACAGATTAGTCTTATGTGTTATGTCAAATGTAACTGCATCACCAAAATCCATGTAGTCCCCTTGCTGGCTTGCATGTGACCAAAATATGCTCAAAATATTTCCTTCTTTATCCAATTGGAAGTCAGAGAAAAATTATGGATTATCCTTTTTGCATGATGCAAAAAAAGATAGTAGCTTAGCCACATCATTTGCATTTCTCTCTCGTTGCTTTACCTTTTTCCTGAAATTATTGTCAATATTTAGCATTGGGCGAAACCAACATTTATGCAAATTTCAATTCTGGATTAGAATCTAAAACTATTATAAACTTACAGGTTATACATGTCCTGTGCTGTTACAGGCACACTCTCAGGACCACCGTGCATTTCTGAAACATAATCCATAATACAATGTTGCGGGACTCGACTCTCCTGCATTGAACTTATGAACTCCATGTATTCAGGATCATGCGTCGTGTTGCATTGTAATTGATTCTTTTCTGTATCCTTCTTAAAAAATTCATGATTATGATCCAAGTGCAACAGATCAATACACACTGATATAATTGTCTCTTTGGCATCATCATAAATTTTTTTAAGTTTCATACCGGCCTTGCATTGTGTCCGCTTCGAGCTGGTATTACGTACCTTTGGGTTTGATATTCCCCATACTGCACTCTTTCCTTCCATCGAGCAATTCAACCACTTACAATTTTTCCGTTCCCTATACTTTTCAATGGGAAGCCAACTTCATATGCATACCTACTATAAAATTGATATGCTTCATCCACACCACTAAATGCCATACCATCTTTAGGTACCAACCTCGGATCAATTGTAACTTCATGTGCAAATAAATAAAATATATATGTATGTACATATATCCATAACATGTATGCTAAATGGTGTCCTACCTAATTTTCCATCGTATGCACAATATAACATTTCATACCATCTAGCTACATAATATTACCCTCTATTTAATGTTTCCATCGTATACAATTTAATCTATAATACTAAAAATCCAAATCAGTTATATAGTACTTACATGTCTCTGCAGAATCACTGGTATGTCCTGTTCATGCTCACCAATAGTACGCATAATAGTAAGTTGTTGTCCTTCTTGACTTATGGTCATCCTCGATGCATCTGATGTGTTCTGATCATCAACCCCCGGCGCCATCAATGCTGTTGGTGGAGTAATTGCCCCTATGGTAGTAGCTGTTTGCATTTGTGCACTTGCATCCGAGGCAAACTGGTTCCCTCCTGGTTGATCTTCCTGCACCATTGTTACGATATCCAAGCATGGATTTAATCGATGAACTGATGTCGACGTCATATACTCTCTGATTGGCTCTTTACCCCATGGCGTCGCCATCTTCTAGCTCCGGTTACGCCCTTCAGCCAGGCGCACCCTAACAAATGATTCCTACTGTCTAACTTTTCTAGAAGCATGGGATTTTTTCCTTTTTCCCATGCACATATCCATTATCATGGACGCGATAATCACGGCGAGTTCGCGTGCGTATATGCTACATTATAGGATCGTGGGCGTGCTGATCGTGGGTGTAACAGTCATTTATGCAAGTTCGACGTATGTCTTATGCTGTCGTAACTCACTGTTTAGATCCGCTTCCATAATACTCGGGTGACACGTCACCGGCCCATGTTCTGTTACGCATTTTTTGTCTAACATTTATACTTGCATAAATGCATTCCACCATTCGTGTCACCTGGCTCGGCCCATTCGGTGCGTCCGGCTTGGCTCGTTTACATACCCTGGCCAGGGCTCTCCCGCTCTCTCTCTCTCTCTATATATATATATATACTATATTTAAAGCACCAGTTTCAACGGTCGTCAAGCGTCATCTTTTTACAAATAACCCCTTACAACTATTTCAAATTAATCTGTTGCACGACTATAGATGGCCAAACGGCGGCCCGGCATGGGCCAGATGCCCACGGGCCACAACTCTAGCCCAGACACGTTATGCCGGCCTGCTAACTGTGTCGGACCAGTCCTTTAGCCCGTCGGGCCATTTGATTAAATAAACGTAAAATGTTAAAAACAGTGTATTAGGTGGGGTTCAAACCCATGCCTTGATGAAAGAAAGGCGGGAGACACTGGGTGAAGCTGTCTAACCAGTAGAACATTATGCTAAGATGTTTTTAATATTGAATATAAATTGCATATATGTATATACGTTTTTTATAAAATGAAAAAAATAATCGTGTTGGGCCGGGCCAGCACTACGGGCCGAGTCTACAGCCCAAGCACAACACGGCGTTCTTAGCTCTTGCAAGCATTAGGTCGTTTCTGAGACCACATTGCCGCAATGGACTCCACGGTATTTGAGGTTGCTGAATTGGATGGAGCAAAAATGATTTGTCACACTAACAGTAAGATGAAAGGTTATTTATTGGTTTTAAACGTTAGTAATTGCTACGAAGTATCATAATTTATATGGAGCGCATCCAGTTTTTATTAATGGCTGACTTTAGCAATCACTCTATATTTTGATCTATCTTTTTTATAAGTTTGAGTTTATGTGACTTATTTTATAAACTTGAGCTCACAAACTTTCTCTTATTTGGTCTCTGTATGGTGGAATTATGTCATTTTATAATATCTGTTTGTTCAATCAGTCGTTGTAAACTATCTTCTAATCGCTCACTTCATTGGCCATGTTGTACCAAGATATATTGCATGGAGTAAACAATAACATCAGTTAGCCAAATCAAAAAATATTATACGGAAAGCGGAGATAATCAATAAAAAATCTTGAATTTTTTTTGGTGGATAGTTTACGTGGGTTTGTAAGCCGTCACAACGCACGGGCAACCGACTAGTGTGTATATATATATATATATATATATATATATATATATATAAGATTTTGCTGTTCATTCATGCTGAAAAACAAAGTTGATCATGTTCTAAAAATAATTTGTCAAGAATTTTTCTCTCTTCATTCATGCTGAAAAACAAAGTTAATCATTTCCTAAAAATACTTTGCCAAGAGTTTTGTAGCCTAACAAGATCTGGCTAAACCTCACGAGGCTGGTGGTCTGCCCAGCACAAATGTCCAAAAGACAGTGGATCTGGCTAAACCTCCCGTGGATCCAGCGTGGCGTGATTCCATTGGCTCCCTGGATATCCCTCCTCTCCCTCTCGCGCTTGCAGCAAGATCCAATGCTGCGCTCTCGCTTCTGCAGATTGCTCGCTCCCCAAAACCTTCACTAAAAAAGCCACCCAAAAAAATCCGTTTCATAACTGAAAAAATCAAATAGAAAAATCAAGTGAAGCCGGTAAAGAAAAAAATGGCAGTGGTTGGCCTATCCAGTGCTTTCGCTCCTCTCAGGTGAACAAAGATTTCATTTCATCCCTGAGTGTAAGATTTTCTGCTGAAACCTGACGCCAATAGAATCTGTGTGCATGTGTTCAGAGGTTCTTGGATAGCCGTAAGGATCAGGCAGGGTGGCCAACGTGCAGGGATTAGCTTGTGTCCATCTCCAAGGAGCAGGAGGGGCTGCGGGGCCGTGGTTCGGGCGGAGGTGAGCTTCGTGGACGCCGACGAGGCGAAGAGGCTCGTGGGCGAGGAGGGCTATACGGTGCTGGACATCAGGGACAGGACGCAGCGCGAGAGGGCACACATCAAGTCCTCCACACACGTGCCTCTCTTCATTGAGAACCAAGACAACGACATTGGTACGCAAACAACTATCGCCCGTGCATTGAGAAAGGCTATGCTTTTCTTCCACTTTGAGTTGAGTTCAGACCCTGTGTGCTGTGTTTAATTTTGATTTCTTCTTATTACTAATATAAGGGACCATCGTGAAGCGCCAGCTGCACAACAATTTCGCGGGGCTCTTCTTCGGGCTGCCCTTCACCAAGCTCAACCCGGACTTCGCCCTGACAGTCAAGGACAAGTTCTCGCCGGAAAGCAAGCTGCTGGTTGTCTGCCAGGAAGGTCTCAGGTTTGTGGCTGAGCAAATCTCTCATCAAATCCCTTTGTCAGGACATGCTATTTGGATGGGAAAGTCAAGTACTCCCTATGATTGTAGAAACAAGTTGCCTCCACGGTTTTATGGGCCTCTTTGGGATTGGGAGGGATGCTGCTACAGTGCCCAAAGGAATTGAAGCCAGTTTTTCTGGCTTCTAGTTCATTTTGGGAAGATAGAAAAACAACTCACTGCTACATTGCACAGTATTTTCTAGAAGAAAAAAAAAGAGAGCTGTTTTGGGAAGATAAACTCTCCAAACAAGACCAATATGTTCTCACGTCGAGGACCTCCGGCAGGCGGTCTCGGGGCGACGTCAAGAAGGTCTGGTGCGTCATTCCCTGCCCCCGTCTCCTCGGCGGCAGGAAGTCGACGGGTGGCAAACCGTTGAAAGGCGGCGTGGGCGGCGTTTTGAGCAAGCTCCGCGTCGTCCGGTGGACCTCCGTGGGAAGTGTTTCAACTGTCTGTCCAGCAACCACTTCGTTGCTGCGTGCAGACGCCCTACTCGCTGTTTCCGCTGTCGTCTTCTTGGGCATCAAGCAAGGAGGTGTCCCTCTCTTCTCCCGGTAGAGAAAGGGACGTCTGGAAAGCCACCAGGTGTGCAAGGCGGGCGTGTTCAGGTTTGGCAGCGGCTGGGTCCACCGGTTCCATCCTCTGTGCTCAATCACAGGATGTCTGTGTGGCAGAGAATTGGCCCTCAGCTGCCGCCGTCGAAGTTTTCTCATTCTCCAGCAGCAGAGGCAAGCTTGGTGGAGAGCAATATCTCGAGTCATTCTGGTAAGAAGAAGAGGAGGCGGGCTAAACGTCATAAGGAGGTTTCTTGGCAGTCCACAGCTCCGGTGGGTGCCGCTTCGACCTTGGAGCCCTCGCCAGGAGTAGGGACGCAAGCGAGAGTGAAGACCTGCGTGCTTGAGTTCTCCACTGCTATGGCTCGGGAGGAGGCGGCTCTTCGCCGGGCCTTGTTCGTCTCTATTGTTGGCAGTAGGCCGGAGATCAGTGGAGCTGAAGTGCGGGATGAAGTGGCTCGGGCTTTTGGAATTGACGTTAATTCAATATCGATTCATCAGTCCTTGCCAGAAGATTTCCTATTGTTGTTACCGGATGAAAGTTCGGCTGATAGAGTCTTCAGCGGAGGAAAATTGTTTAGGGGCCCTCTTTTCAATCTTCAATTCAGACGGTGGTCACGGTTGGCTCATGCTGAGGCGGCTAGGTTGCCAGCACTGGTGGAAGTCGAGGTTCATGGCATCCCTGCCCACGCATGGGACCGTTCTACGGCGGAGTATCTGCTCCGTGACTCCTGCATTATCACAGACATTCATCCGAGCACGTCATTGAAGAATGATCTGTCCTCCTTCAGGCTTCGTGCATGGTGTTCGAACACAGATTTGTTCCCTCGGTCGATGAAGCTCCTCATTGTTGAGCCGGGGACGAATGTGCAGGAGAAAAGATGTCTTTCCTATGATATTGATGTGGCTGTTACTGCTGTGATGGTCCCGACGAATTTTGACCCCCCTCCAGCTCATTCCCCTGCGGCTGATGGGCGGGATCGGCATGAGGATGGCGGCGGGAGGCACTCGGACGACTCCAATTCTCCACGTCCGGACGGCGGGCGGCATCAGCGCCCAATTTTCCAGCGTCTGGGCCCGAGGGGACAGTCAACGTCTGGTGGCCGTGGTGCTGCGTTCCAGCGCTGTGCTCTCTCGGTCGCGGGCCCGGCTGAAGGAATCGAGGTGGTGGCCTCCCCAACGCGCCTGCTGGACGGACCTCCTTTATCGTTGAAGATTGGCGCAGGAGCCGAGGAGGACCTTGCTGCGGGGATCGAGGAGGCGCGACGGCTGCATTGCCCCCTCCCTTTACTGCTGGTTTCTGCGGGGGTCGAGGAGGTGCCTCCCCCTGTGCGGCGGCTGGCTGTTAATTCTGTGGCGGGAGTCGAGGAGGTGGCCTCTTCAATGGGACGGGCGGTCTATTCTCCTTCATTATTGGCGGCAGGCACAGGAACCGAGGCGCACATTGGGAGAATGCTGGCGGCCGACATAGGAACCGAGGCGCACTTTGGGGGAATGCTGGCGGTCAGCACAGGAGCCGAGGCACACACTGGGGGCATGGCGGCCGTTCCTGCCAGGGATGTGTTGGCTGTCCAGATGGAACTCACGGCAGCAGACATGGGCACAGGTCCCGGGACAGACTGCGCGAAGGTTGGCCCTGTGGGCTGTGATGTTGATGCTCCTGTTGTGCAACAGTCGCAGATGGATGGGCACAGGGGGCTCATGTGGACAAGGTTGGCTGGGTCGCTGAAATCGCTTGGGTCGGGCTCTCCCCGACAGAGGTTTGTCGGGTTGCAGAGGCTGACCAAGACCGTTTCGCCCCGCAACTGTTTCAATGTCGGGATCGAGTTGGTCCCCCGGCTGACCTCAACTCAATCTTTGGTTGGGACGTCGGAGGCGGACAGGAACTCTCCCGCTGGAATGTCACTTGATGCTCAGGTCCATGAGAGCCCCAGACTGAAGGTGTACTCAAGATTGAAAAAGGGCAGACTTCAGATACCTGCGTCGGTTTCATCCCAGATGGAGGGGTCGGCACCAGTTTTGGATCTGGTACCTGCTGGTGTTTCTTCTCAGTTGGAGGAGGCGACCCCCGTTATGAAGCTGGTGGCTAATATCACCAGGGACATTGACTGCTTGCTTCCGCAACCTCCAATTCAAAAAAGAAGAACTAAACAGCTTCCGCCAGATTTTGTCCCACGTCGCAGTAGTCGCTTGTCAAAGAAAAGGGAAGGCTTAAATTCAACAGTCAGACAAGTCCAGACGGAGCTCATGTTGAAGTTGAACGTCACAAACTCTCAGGTGGCTGCTACTGATGAAATGCTGGAGGAATTTGGACAGCTGTTTGACAAACCCCTTTCCAACTCTCACATCAAGGCCCTGGCAGCTTTGTTTGGATGGCCGGTCCCAGATAATGTGCAAGAATGCTTGGATGTTCCTTTGCTTAGGGAGTTAAGCATTGAAACGTGTGCTTGATGGCCTGCTGTAGCCTCACTTTGTGTTGGTTGTATGTCTGTTATCAATGAATCTGTCAAAAATCCTCATTTGGAATGTCAGAGGTCTTAATAGGAAAGCTAGGAGGGATGCTGTGCGTATGATGGTTGAGTCTGCTCGCCCCGACATAGTATGTTTGCAAGAAACGAAGAAGGAATCTATTTCCAGATTTATGATCTTCTCCCTCCTTGGAAATGTGTTTGATCAGTTCACCTTTCTACCAGCAATTGGCACTCGGGGGGGTATTCTGCTTGCGTGGAAAGGGTCGGTGTGCTCTGCTCTCCAGACAAGGGTGGATGAATTTTCAATTTCAGTTCAGTTCAATCATGATAGTAACCTTCCCTGGTGGTTTACTGGAGTTTATGGACCACAATCTAATGGAAAAAAGTTGCAGTTTCTGCAGGAGCTTCGCATGGTCCGGTCTGTTTGTATTGGGCCATGGGCAGTTGGGGGGGATTTTAATCTAATCTATCAGGCTGAAGACAAAAATAACAACAACCTTGATAGGGCCATGATGGGGAGATTCCAGAGGGTTATCAATGATCTGCAGTTAGTTGAGCTCCCGCTCTTGGGAAGGAAATTCACGTGGTCCAACGAAAGGTCATCCCCCACCCTTGTGCGTCTTGACAGATTTTTCTATTCCAGGGACTGGGAGGATTTATTTCCTGATTGTTTGATGCAAAGTTCCTCTTCCTCAATCTCTGATCACTGTCCTCTGGTGGTGGGTTTGCACGAGTTCACTCAAGGCAAACGTCGTTTTCATTTTGAAAGTTTTTGGACTAAGTTGGAAGGTTTCATGACAGAGGTAGAAAATTCCTGGTGTCAACCAATTGCAGCGGTTTGTCCTTTGCAGCGGATGGCAGATAAATTAAAAAGGCTATCTAAACACCTCCAATCTTGGAGTAGCAAAAGGGTTGGGCATGTTAAACGGCAGCTGGTAATGACTAATGAGATTCTGCATAGGCTGGAAGTTGCTAGAGACTCAAGAGATCTCTCCTATCATGAAGAATGGCTGCGTCGTAAACTAAAACACCACTCTTTGGGGCTGGCATCATTAGAGAGAACAATGGCTAGACATAGGAGTGGTCTGAACTGGTTGAAGGAGGGAGATGCTAACACTGCTTATTTTCATCACCATTCAAGGTATAGAAAGAAAAAAAAATTTTATTGGCAAATTGAAAGTAGAGGATCGGATCGTGGTTGATCAAGCAGAAAAGAAACATGCTGTTTGGAATTTCTACAATAATCTCCTTGGGGTTGCTGCTTCTAGGGAATTTACCCTCAATCTGGGAGTCTTCCACCGACCAGCCAGCAATCTTGAAGTGCTGGATCATGGATTTAGTGAAGAAGAGGTCTGGAATACTATCAAGTCTATTCCTTCAGACAAAGCCCCGGGCCCAGATGGTTTTACTGGGCGTTTTTATAAGTGTGCCTGGACGGTTGTCAAAGGGGATTTCTTGGCAGCCCTGTCAGTAATTCTCCAGGGGGACTCTTCCAAGCTTTATCTCCTTAACTCGGCGTATGTGACTCTCTTACCAAAAAAGGCTGAGGCTGTGGAGGTAAAAGACTTCAGACCGATTAGTTTAATTCACAGTTTTGCCAAGATTCTCACTAAGATTCTGGCCAATAGGCTTGCTGCAATCCTCCCTAATTTGGTCTCCCCCAATCAGAGTGCATTCATCAAGGGAAGAAGTATTCATGACAATTTTATGATGGTTAGAGAAACTGCAAAAGCGATTCACAGGCAGAAAATTCCTAGAATCTTGCTGAAGTTAGACATTGGCAAGGCCTTCGACTCAATTTCGTGGCCTTTCCTCCTTGAAGTTCTGGAACATGTGGGATTTGGTCTATTCTGGCGTAATTTAATTGCTAAGCTATTGTGTTCCTCCTCTACTCGAGTGCTAGTTAATGGGGAACCAGGAGATCTCATTTGTCATCAGCAAGGCCTACGGCAGGGAGATCCTCTCTCCCCAATGCTCTTTATATTAGTAATGGATGTGCTGAACTCTCTTTTTCAGAAAGCAAATGAGGTTGGGCTCTTGGGACCTTTATTAAGAAGGGGAGGGGGTCAGCGGGTCTCTCTTTACGCAGATGATGTTGTATTATTTGTTCAGCCTAACAGAAATGAGCTGAGTGTGGTCAAGGAGCTGTTGAGGGTGTTTGGCAAGGCATCAGGGCTGATTACAAACATAAATAAATGCAGTATGACACCTATTCAGTGCAACGAGCATATCATTGCTGCTGCTCGACAGATGTTACTCTGCAATGTTGTTCCTTTTCCATGTAAATATCTAGGTCTTCCTCTCTCTGTTAAAAAGCTCCCTAGAAGATCCTTTCTGGAGCTTATTGATAAGGTGGCAGCAAAGCTTCCTGGCTGGAAAGCTGCTAATCTTAACCTGGCCGGAAGGGCAACTTTGGTTAAAGCTGTGCTCACTGCTATTCCCATTTATCATCTAATTGCTTTGCAATGTCCAAGGTGGGTAATCAAGGCAATAGACAAGATTCGCAGGGGTTTTCTTTGGAAAGGAAGAACTGACATTAGAGGAGGACATTGTGCCGTTGGGTGGTCCAAGGTCTGTCGTCCCCTCTCTCTTGGTGGCTTGGGAATTCACAATTTGGAAGTTATGGGATGGTCTTTAAATTTGAGATGGCTTTGGCTCCAGAAAACTGAACCAGCTAGGCCTTGGGCAGATTTTCAAATAAAGGTGCACCGATTTGCTTCAGCTCTCTTCGCAGCCTCTGTGTGTTCGGTTGTTGGTAATGGGGCAAACACTCTCTTCTGGACAGATAAATGGCTTCAGGGCCAATCTTTGCTCCAGATTGCCCCCGCTCTAATAAATCGGGTGCCCGTGAATATAAGACGGCGCAGATCTGTCCAAGCAGCCTTAACAGCCAATGGATGGGTGCATGATATCTCTGGAAGCCTTACGGCGCAGGTGCTGTTTGAATTTTTATTGGTCTGGGATTTACTCCAAGAGGTGCAACTGTATCCTAATGTGGAGGATCAACATCGGTGGTTGCCATCCTCCTCAGGGCTGTATTCCGCCAGCTCTGCTTATTTGCGCTTCCATGGTGGTGCAACAACCTTTGAGCCTGCTACAAGAATTTGGAAGACTTGGGCCCCCCCGCGCTGCAAGTATTTCATTTGGCTTGCATCTCTCAACCGATGTTGGACGGCTGATCGACTGGCACGTCATGGAATGGATCATCCAGATAGTTGTCCGTTGTGTGATCAGCAGGGTGAGACAGTGCATCACTTGCTGGTGGATTGTGTTTTTACGAGGGAAGTTTGGTTTAAAACACTAAGCAGGCTAGGTTTGCAACATCTTGCTCCCACGTCTGATGCTACAGGATTTCAAGATTGGTGGAGTGAGGCAGAAAGACAAGTGTCTAAGCATAAGAAAAAAGGTTTCAACTCTATTGTAATTTTAGTAGCTTGGCAGATTTGGAAGCATAGAAATGCGTGTGTGTTTGACAATGCTTCCCCAAACATTCACGCAATTTTGCTGTCCATCCATGATGAGGCTTTATTATGGGGTCTTGGAGGGGCTGCTGCTCTTAGGCAGGTTTGGTTGTAGTTTGATTTTTGTTTTTTGTTTTTTTTATTTTCGGGGGTGCTTTCTTGGCACCTTTGTACTGGGTCTTTTCTAGACCTTTTTTCTTATCTTCTTAATATATATTGATGCGTGGGTCTCCCACGTGTTCGAGAAAAAAAAAAATGTTCTCAATATATATAGTTATCTATGTATTGATGGCCCAAATTAAAATGTTCACCCAAAATTAATCCTAGAATGTCCTATACATGCAATGAGAGAGAGAGAGAGAGAGTAACAACTGTATCGAAGTGGGATTGTTGTGTAGTTGGATGATCTGGCATCGGTTACTCATCTGCTGTGCCTTTCGTCTGCTGAAGGTCAGCAGCCGCTGCAGATGCACTGGAGAAAGAAGGCTTCCAAAATATTGCATGCATCACATCAGGTCTTCAAACAGTGAAGCCAGGTACCACACTAATAAGCTTCATAGAATTTGTTGCTTCAAAGTGTCTTGGAGTTTAAGCTGTAACATATAGCTCAAAGTAACTTTACAGGAACGTTTGAATCTGTGGGGAAAAGTGAGCTGCAGAACGCGGGGAAAGCTGGCCTTGTGACCATCCAAGGGAAGATTTCTGTAGTCCTTGGGACTGTATTGATTAGTAAGATTATTGGATTACCCTCTTTCAGAGATAATCAAATGTACCAGCTCATCACCCTATCTTATGGGCGCTCATGTGCAGGTGCCTACCTGTTTATAACATTCTTCCCAGACCAGGCTGAGAAGCTTTTTGACTTGGCTGGCATCAGCTTGTGATCAGAGCTGATGTTCTTCGGTACTCCACTTCGTAATCAGGTCATCATTTGCATCTGTTCGCTGAAATTATGTCAGAATTATGTTTATCCAGAGATCCCTGTCCTCTCCAAAATAGAAACGTTACAATTATTTGATGTCGATACGAGTTACATCTTGATTCTGAGGTTCCTTCATGTATTTCAATTCTACTTTGGAGTTTTCTAATGAATTTGACATGACTGCTCAAGTTAATGCTAGAATGCCTCTAACAATTCATTTGACATGCAAAAGTGCAAATGCCCTTGCTTTATTGTAATAACATCATAAACTCCCTTCTTCATAGGTAGTAAGACCAAAAAATGCTTTTAGATGCTAACTAGGGAAAAATACTATTTGATACTCATAAATTTGTAATAGTACCAAAAACAATGTGTTCTGTGGCAAGCCACAAAACTAGTTCAGGTTTTGATTTTCACCCAAGGAGCTAAGGTACTATTCTTTTACAAATAAGATGATAATCATTGCAGAATCTGGGTAAATGCTCAATATGAACTAATTGTATATAATTTCCATTTTCTGTAGGATGGTTGATCAAGTCAGATTCACTCAGATGTTTCCAGACTGAAAAGGAATTTTTGCTCTGTGTACTATTAGGGAATTCTTGAGAGATTAGCACTTAAATTCTTTGAAACATCCCTTTTCTCGATGTACCTCCTATATATATCGTATGCTTGATTCATCTACATGTTTGTGTTGCTTTTTGAAGTATCTAGACCTGCAGCTATGATTCAGGATTTCAAATAGAAGCTTTTTATCCATCTAATCATGCTCATCCACTTGAGAACATTGACCCTGAAAGATTATGTAGACCTTGATACCAATTGCAGTTGCAGATGAAATGATTGTCTTGTGTAATGGCGTAATAATAGATCTTGCACTTTTTGGGGTGTGTTAGCATCAATCTGGGTGCCAGTCACTGGGAGTTGTTCCGCTCGGTGGGCTCTCTGTGGCGGCGTGGACGGTCCGCGACCTGGACAGTAGGAGCAGGGTTCCCTGTGCCGAGCCAGACGGTCCGCTCTACGCTAGGCTGGCGGCGTTCAGCAACGACACCTGGAATCTTGCCCTCCGAGAGGGACCTTGTCAGGGAGGAGAGATCCTATGGTTTATCTTGGGATCGATAGGCCACCCAAGATGCCTCTAGATGACGTAGAGTCACAGAGGTGAAGATTGGAATAAAGAAGACTACGTTACTGGACTCCTAGGACAAGAATGTAAAGAAATTAATAAACAGGTTGATTGGTTCGATTGATGGTGTCTACAATCGATCGTACCCCTTCATATATATAAGGGGGTCTAAACCCGTTTCTAGGCGTTTCCCAACAGAATCCGTGAGTTTAGATGGATAAACACGCACGAAAAAGGGGTTAATTACTCCTGATCTGGTCTAATTGCAGATCGTGTGCGTCTATGGGAGGACCGTCTATAGGCCAGACCGGCCATGCCTAGTGCCACAAATGGTGCTCAACACCTGCCCCCTGGCTTTTGGGAAAGCTGAGCGACCAAAAGCACCGGTACAGGCTGAAATCAACTCGATATGTAAATATCAGTTTTTCTAAGCATCTTGCCACATAATAGGTTGATATTGCTTCAAGAAACGACCATTTAGCGCCTTGGATAGGTCCTCACCTTGTAAAGTCTGTAACATGTATCCATTACCAGCTATTACCTGTGTGATTCTATAAGGTCCTTCCTAGCTTGGTGACCACTTGCCGAACTTCCGGTCCTTGTTTCTTAGTGGTAAGGTGGTCTTCCATACCAGGTCTCCGGCTTGGAACGAGTTAGTCTAAGGGCCTGTTTGTTTCAGCTTATAGATTATATAATCTGGATTATAATCTAAAGTATATAATTCAGATTATAATCTACGTGTAGCTATTTGGTAGTCTAGATTATACAAATGTAGATTATTCACAAAGACAATAGTATCCTTGTTTGTTTATTTGAGGTGATGAAAGAAGGATGTCATATATTGTAATTTCTATTTACATAACCATGGGTAGTGGGTCTTTTACCAAAAATAATCTCAAATATAAGCTACTCTTAAAGAGATTATGAGATTATCATAATATGGGCTTTAGATTATATAATCTAAACCCATAATCTGGATGCTTCTTTACCTGCTAGATTATTTGCGCTGGATTATATAATTTGGAGAGAATATAATCTGAAACAAACAGGGTGATGAGTACATCACTACCATGGATACAAACAACACTCCCCTAGTTGACGTTCAAGGTCCGATTACTCGCGCACGCGCAAGACAATTGAATTTGCAGGTGAGCTCGTTCCTATGTACTTATTCTTGTGCATTTGAGAATAGTGTGCTACCTAATAAATTAATTATACTTAGAAATGAAGGAAAGGACCAGCAAGGACATGGTGAAGGACTTGGAGGCGTGGAAGGCCAGCAAAGACGTTCGGATCAAGGTGGAGGACCAAACCGACGTCCGTAATCTGTCTCGATGCTGCGACACCGTAATTGGCCTTTGTGTCGTGTATCTTTGTTGGGCCCATTAGGGCGCGTCCAGGGAGGGAGTCACGCTCCTAATCCTTATATAATCAGTAGCCGCCACCACATTAGGGCTCAGGTTTTGCTTAAGTTAGATCTGTCAAGAACAGTCGCCGTAGATCGGTTTGTGAGACCCCAACTTGTGAGCTTAATCATTCATCTGCAATATTCCAGATTGTGTTCTTTCTCGTTTTTGCTTGTGTCATCGATTCGCAGGCAAGGGTTAACCCTCATGGCGAGGTCAATCGAGCAGCGCACGGTTGATAACCAGAGGAGAAGTGGTGCTGCGATTGCGGGGTTCTAGTCGTGTTGATTGGAAGCCGGATCGTCTGTGTGACATCTCCACCAAATCGATAGTTACCTTCATCGGACGGAAGATCGGGCACCCCCTTTCCTATCAAGTGGTATCAAAGCCTCAGGTATTACCGTCAGGTTTACCCTAGTTTAGTTTATGTTTTTCATCCTATAACTCCAGAAAATTGCCAAACATAAAAATTCCGCTGTCCTATAACCCTATTTAGCCTTGCAATTTCGTTTCATATTGCTTTGTTGAGTTTGTGTCTGTGTTCGAGTCTTGTTGCTGGTTTAGGTCGTGTCATCATCATAGTTCAACCACTCCATCGCTGTTATTTGTTTCCGCCGCTATCCCATCCACCTTTCCCAGATTACAAGTCGAGACACCACATTACTCGATTTGCCCTTGCTAGCCACCTTGTGTGAACTCTCGCCATGCTAGCCCTAGATTAGGTTGCAAGCCGCCTTGCATCGTAGCCCCTCCTTGTTTCATCATCTGGCGCATACGGTTCCTGCCAATTTGTGCATTTGAAAACCATAACTTGAAAACCATAGCCGCCGTGCTCCATAGCCGCCGCTACGGTTCCTGCCAATTTGTGCCTTTGAAAACCATAACTTGAGGTACCTTCCATAAAACGGACATAACTTTTCCCTCGGTGCTCCATTTGAGCTCAAATTTTTACAGTAGATTCCTGATTCCATTCTGGGGTGACCCAAACTTTGCCTTCGGCCTGTTTGGTTCGGTCAAAAAATTCAAAAAAAAATCGGGAAGATAATTAAAAAAATTGTTTAAGTGTTTTCAGGAATTTCAGAGATCCTTTGTGATTTTCTCTAGGCCACAATACAACTTTGTTTCAAGTGAAACTTTTTGTGCTTCCATCCTTTGTGTTTTTGGATCAGTGGTAAAAAATTCAGAATATTTTGAGCTCTTTTGCTGGTACTCCTTTGGAAACACGCCTTTGATTTCTACTAGTGCTGAAAAATCTGCTATATTTACAGAACTGCCATTCTACTGGTTCTTTAAGTTTTTGTCCACCGTTCCTTGTTACCTTTACCTTGTTGTGCTTTGATAGGACATGTCTTAGCCAGCAATTGTGACTTGTGCTTTAGACACTTATTGAACTTCGCTAATCTGCACTCGATTTTTGCTAATCCTTGATATTAATTTTTGGCCTCCTAAGCTCTACATACTTTCTTCTGATCAATACAGCTGTGACCTTGCAATCGTGGTTTCACTCCCTCTTGGTAAGTATCACGAACCAGCCTCCGATTGTACCATCCTTTGCTTTGTATTTCGTCAGACACTTGTAAGAGCTTGGTAAGATACAATAGAGCGTGTTCCTGTGTTCCACCTGAGAGGAGCGTGTAGTGAAATTATTAGAGATAACTTTCACTGTTTGTTTCCTGTTTTTGTGTTTTGATGGCAGGCGACGCAGAAGAAGCAAGGATCCCTATAGACTTCGATGAATGTGTTAGCCGCCAAGATCTTGAGGCAAACAACAAGCTCCTGAAGGAGCAAATGGAGGAGACGATACACAAGTCAGTGCATGATGCCTTCATTGACATGGACCTTGGCAAGACTTATGAGAGGCTGGATCAACGATTGTCCGAGATCGTCGACAAACTTGCTGTGTTGGAGACGCAACAACAAGCACCGCCACCACCACCTCCTTGTCCACGTCTTCCCGATGATGCGGTGTTTGATGCAGAAGGTAATTATGATGAAGCGGCCACCAGAGATTTGCGCTTATGTCGTCGTCTTCATCAAAACACAGAAGATATGCCACACCGCCAGCAAGGTAATAACAATCGTGCTCCTGACGACACTTATGCTAAGATTAAATTTACTATACCATCTTTTTCGGGTCATTATGATGCTGAGTGATATCTTGATTGGGAGATGACGATAGAACAGAAATTTGCTGCCCACCTTGTACCTAAACGACATCAAGTTAGACAAGCCACTAGTGAATTTAAAGATTTTGCTATTGTTTGGTGGACTGGTCTAGTTGGGGATGGTAGAGCACCTACGACTTGGGAAGATCTTAAGGTAGCTATGCGCGATAGATTTCTTCCCCCATCTTATCATATAGAATTGCGTAAGAAATTGATGCATTTAGAGCAATGGGATAAATCTGTTCAAGATTATTATGCTGAGCTTCAGAAGGGATTGCAACGTTGTGGGATAGTAGAGGGACATGAGGACGCTCTTTGCCATTTTTATTCAGGTTTGCGGCGTGACATTCAGGACATTGTGGATTACAAAGAATTTAACACTGTCAACAAGTTGTTCTAGTTTGCTATGCTTGCAGAGAAGGAATTGCAGGGATGCCAACATCGACCTACTTTTGGTGCCTCCTCTACATCACGGACGCACACACCTGCCTCGAGGCGTATACCTTCGACCACTCCAGCGTCCACACGACCTTCCTCGACACCTGCTGCATATGTTGGTAAACTTCCTTTGCAGGTACCCGCCAAGAAACAGAATTCACCAGCATCTGCAGCACCTTCCAGTGGTCGTTCTTCGGGTATTGTTTGCCACCGTTGTCATGGGATTGGTCACGTGAAGAAGGATTGCCCGAGTCAGCGAACATACATTGCTACATATGATGGCTACATTAGTGCTTCCGACGGTGAGGATGACGATGATGACTCCAGTGATGTTGCTGCTAATGATGATGCCATGCTTGGTGCTGAAGCTACGGTGAACCTTCGAATCATCATGGTGCTGCGTGTTCTTTGTTCTCAACCTGAATCATCAGAGAAGCAGCACCACCATAATTTGTTCCAGACTTTCTTCGCCATCGAGAATCAGCGTGCACGTGTTATTATTGATGGTGGAAGCTGCAATAATTTGGTGAGTTCAGATTTGGTCAAGAAGCTTGGCCTGACCACACGTCCACGGCCACATCCATACCACATTCAGTGGATTAATGATTCAGGCAAGGTTAAGGTAACACACATGGTACGAGTGCATTTCTCCATTGATATGTATTCTGATTATGCAGATTGCGATGTAGTACCTATGGAAGCTTGTTCTCTTTTGTTGGGTAGACCTTGGGAATATGATACTGATGCACGTCACCATGGTAGGAGTAATACATACACTTTTAGGCATAAAGATAAAAACATTACTTTGCTACCTTTGACTCTTGCTGAAATTGTACAAGCTGATAAAGATAGAGCTGCAAGTACCCATAAGGAACCAACTAATGAGACAGAAATTCAGCAACAAATTAAATTGAAAGCTCCTGTCATGCTTGCTACTAAATTTGATCTTCTTGAAACTCAGGCTACTGATGCTTGTTGCTATGCCTTGGTTTGCAAAGATGCTTTCTTTTCTATTCATGATATTCCTAGCACTTTGCCTACATCTGTGACTAACCTTTTGCAGTAGTTCCGAGATGTTTTTCCCTCTGAGTTACCTCCAGGACTTCCTCCCATTCGTGGGATTGAGCACCAGATTGATTTGATTCCTGGAGCGAGCTTGCCCAACCGTGCTGCATATCGAGCAAATCCTGAGGAGACTAAGGATATTCAGCGCCAAATCCAAGACCTTTTGGACCGCGGGTATGTACGTGAGAGCCTTAGTCCTTGTTCTGTTCCTGTCATTTTGGTTCCAAAGAAAGATGGCAGTTGGCGCATGTGTGTAGATTGTAGAGCCATTAACAACATCACTATCTAGTACCGTCATCCTATTCCTCGATTAGATGATATGCTTGATGAGTTAAGTGGTTCTAAAATATTTTCTAAGATTGATTTGCACAGTGGGTACCACCAAATTAGAATGAAATTAGGCGATGAATGGAAAACTGCTTTTAAAACCATGTTCGGCTTGTATGAGTGGTTAGTGATGCCTTTTGGATTAACTAATGCCCTAGTACTTTTATGCATTTGATGAACGAGGTTTTGCGCCCATTTATTGGAAAATTTGTGGTGGTTTATTTTGATGATATCTTGATCTACAACACTTGTTTATCTGAACATCTTGACCATCTACGTGCTGTTTTTGATGCTTTGCGCGCCGCGCGCTTATTTTCTAACCTTGAGAAATGCACCTTTTGCACCGAACGAGTATCATTTCTTGGCTATGTTGTCACTCCATAGGGTATTGAGGTTGATGAGGCCAAGGTGCATGCTATTCAGAGTTGGCCAACGCCATCGACGGTGACACAAGTGCGGAATTTTCTTGGACTTGCAGGATTTTACCGTCGTTTCGTGAAGGATTTCAGCACCATCGCTGCCCCATTACATGAGTTGACCAAGAAGGGTGTTTCATTTAATTGGGAGTAGTCACAATAGGATTCTTTTGCTCTTTTAAAAGAGAAGCTTACTCACGCGCCACTACTCCAACTTCCTGACTTTGGTAAGACTTTTGAACTCGAATGTGATGTAAGTGGAGTTGGCATTGGTGCTGTTTTGATGCAAGGAGGTAAACCCATTGCATATTTTAGTGAGAAATTGAATGGCCCTGTTCTTAATTATTCCACTTATGATAAAGAATTATATGCTCTCATACGATCTTTGCAAACATGGAAACATTATTTGTGGTCTAAAGAATTTGTTATTCATTCTGATCATGAGTCACTTAAGCATCTTCGTAGTCAAACAAATCTGAACCGCAGACATGCTAAGTGGGTAGAATTTCTTGAAACTTTTCCTTACATCATTAAACATAAAAAGGGGAATGATAATGTGATTGCCGATGCTTTGTCTAGACGCTATGCTATGTTGTCTCAACTTGATTGTCGTATTTTTGGACTTGAAACAATTAAGGGACAATACGCTTTTGATGATGATTTTAAAGAGGTTGCATTAAATTGTAAAGAGGGCCATACATGGAATAAATTTGTGCTAAATAATGGATACTTGTTTAGAGCTAACCGCCTATGCATTCCAGTTGGTTCGGTTCATCTTTTGTTGTTGCAGGAAGCGCATGGTGGTGGTTTGATGGGTCACTTTAGTGCCAAGAAGACAGATGCTGTGTTGTCCACACACTTCTTTTGGCCTCGAATGCAGCGTGATGTTGAGCGCTTTGTAGCAAGATGCACGACGTGTCAAAAAGCTAAGTCACGATTGAACCCACATGGTTTGTGTATGCCTCTTCCTATTCCTTCAGTTCCATGGGCGGATATTTCTATGGATTTTGTTTTGGGATTGCCTAGGACGAAGAGGGGGAGCGATAGTGTTTTTGTTGTGGTTGATCATTTTTCTAAGATGGCACATTTTATACCTTGTCACAAAACGGATGATGCCATTCATATTGCTAACCTCTTTTTTAAAGAGATTGTCCGTTTGTATGGTATGCCTTCTACTATTGTTTCAGATCGTGATGTAAAATTCTTGAGTCATTTTTGGCGTACTCTATGGAACAAATTGGGGACAAAATTGCTGTTTTCTACTACTTGTCATCCCCAAACTGATGGACAAACGGAAGTTGTGAATAGAACATTGTCTGCAATGCTGCGAGCAATATTGAAGAAAAACATGAAAATGTGGGAAGAGTGTTTGCCGCATATGGAGTTTGCATATAATCGGGCAGAACACTCCACCACCAAGGTAAGTCCTTTTCAGGTAGTGTATGGTTTTAACCCTCGTGCTCCTATTGATCTTTTGCCTCTACCTACTACCGAGCAAGTACGTAGTGATGCTAAGGAGCGTGCTGACTTTATTTTGAAACTTCATGCTTCAACTAAAGCCAACATTGAAAAGATGACTGAAAAATATAGAATTGCTGGTAGTCAAGGTAGAAAACCAGTTAAGCTTGAAGTGGATGATTTAGTGTGGTTGCACTTGAGAAAAGATAGATTTCTAGAGTTAAGAAAGTCTAAATTGATGCCACATGCTGCTGGTCCATATAAGATTTTGGAGAAAATAAATGATAATGCATATAAACTTGAGTTGCCTCCCGAGTTCCGGGTTAGTCCTACATTTAACATTGCAAATTTGAAACCGTATTTGGGGGAAGAAGATGAGCTTAAGTCGAGAACGACTCCACTTCAAGAGGGGGAGGATGATGAGGACATCACTACCATGGATACAAACAACACTCCCCTAGTTGATGTTCAAGGTCCGATTACTCGCGCATGCGCAAGACAATTGAATTTGCATGTGAGCTCGTTCCTATGTACTTATTCTTTTGCATTTGAGAATAGTGTGCTACCTAATGAATTAATTGTACTTAGGAATGAAGGAAAGGACCAGCAAGGACATGGTGAAGGACTTGGAGGCATGGAAGGCCAGCAAGGATGTTCGGATCAAGGTGGATGACCAAACCGACGTCTGTAATCTGTCTCGGTGCTGCGACACTGTAATTGGCCTTTGGGCCGTGTATCTTTGTTGGGCCCATTAGGGCGCATCTAGGGAGGGAGTCATGCTCCTAACCCTTATATAATCAGTAGCTGCCACCACATTAGGGCTCGGGTTTTGCTTAAGTTAGATCTGTCAAGAACAGTCACCGTAGATCGGTTTGTCAGACCCCAACTTGTGAGCTTAATCATTCATCCGCAATATTCCAGATTGTGTTCTTTCTCGTTCTTGCTTGTGTCTTCGATTCGCAGGCAAGGATTAGCCCTCGTGGCGCGATCAATCGAGCAGGGCACGGTTGATAACCAGAGGAGAAGTGGTGCTGCGATTGCAGGGTTCTAGTCGTGTTGATTGGAAGCCGGATCGTCTGTGTGACATCTCCACCAAACCGATAGTTACCTTCACCTGAAAGAAGATCGGGCACCCCCTTTCCTATCACAGGGCCTTAACCTTCTTGTTGTAAGCTTTGATAACTATGACTTTGTCCTTCTCAATCTCCCTTAGAGCCACTAAACTCTTGTCAATCACCTCATCAATATTGTCCATTATCAGATCAAAATAATCACTGACAGCTAGATCATTCTGCCTCACGAACCTGATAGCATTTAAGCTAATCTCCATAGGTAAAACATCTTTTTGTCCATAAATAAGCTCAAAAGGGGAAACTTTAGTAGCACGGTGTTTAGATATTCTATGATCCCATAGATACTCAGACAAAACCGTGTGCCAATTCCTAGGATGATCTTATATTTTCTTTTTAATAAGGCTAATCAATGTCCAATTGCTAGACTCGGTCTGTCCATAATATGAAGATGAATTGAGCAATTTGATCTTATATAATTCAGCGAACTCACGTGTAACACCCGAGGTGTTACCCAAGGCCCTGGCTCAATGCAAGCACTTATGGCCTTTTATCACATGTGTTTAAGTGGGGGAGAAGGGGGCACCAAAACCTTAGAAACCATGGATTAATTAAGGAATATTCATGACAAAAGCAATACCCAAGAATTTTATACATTTTCACCTTGGACAAAAGAGGCTCAAACCCTAGACCCCCTTTTTGAGCCATTAGACCCCCAAACACTGGATTAGTGGAAAGGATAAGCAAATGAACATTTCATGACTTAAACCCTTTACCAAAGTTTAAGTACATTAATACATCTACAAGAAATGGTAAAGAAGGTATTCCAAAAAGGTCCCACAAAATGCTCAAATTCAGCCCCCAAGAGAAGAACACCCTAGGGCAACCAATTTTTCTCTAAGTCAAAAACCAGCCTTCTTCCAAATATCATAGATGTTCACCTAGTTGCTGGCACCAAATCCATGAGGTCTAATTGACAAAAGGGAGCCAAATTACCTAAGGAACACACTGGAAAAGTTTGAACCGAAGCGAAGATCGTTTGACACGAGTTGACACCTGTTTTGTCTTGGGTTGAATAGTGCGGACAGACAAGACTTGGCGCCACCATATCTTCCAAGCCAGACCAGATCTCCCCTTGGAACTCACATGAACTAGGTAGCTCTAGGTGCAGGGAAGAAATCTTACACAAGCCATATGGCAAGATTCGCACGTTTGGGTGCTCAGCAGGCGCAAGAACTTGGGCAGAATAACACAGCCACGTGTTCGACGCGCCCTGGCAACGCCAGAGCATGCCCCGGCGCTCAGCCCCGCGCGCACCGCGCCACGCCAAGCCAAACCCGTTCCCATGCCCGTGCCTATAAAGCCAACCGAGGCCTCGACCGTACACCCCCGCTCGCTCTCAACCTCATCGGAGCGCAAGATCGCCGGTGATCGCTCTGCGCACGGTGTGCCAGCGGCTGCCGAGACCCAACCACCGTAGACCAGCCACCCTAGCTATTCCCTGCCCCGTCCGACCCTCGAGATAGCCTCTGCTTGCCTCAGTGAAGCTTCCAGAGCCAGGAATTGAGCTCTACCTCGCCGGAGACCTCGGATTGACGTCGCCGGACTTCACCCAACCGCCGGCGTACGTAGACCGAGCTCCATGGTGAGTCTTTCTTCGATTCCTTGCACGGGTAGTTTCTTTAGGACCCCGTGAAGCTCCCTTTGCCCTTGGATTGAGCTCTACCGCCGTGAGCAGGCCGGAGCACACGCCGTCGACGAGCCAGCCCGCCTACGCATGTGGCCCGACCGATTCCGGCCATCACCGTCGACAAGTCGTACCTCGACGTGACCGTTAGGACCTCCCGATGCTAACCCCGCCCTTCGCCGGACCTCCCTCGCCGTCACTAAGCCGCGCTGCCCTATTTACTTCCGCGGTTACTGTTTCAAAGGGGGGAGGGATCTCGGGGAGAAAGGAGAAGAAGTCGGGGGGGGTTGAACAGTCAGAGACTCAGGTGAATAGTTCCGTAGGGGCATAAGTTAAAGAATTGGTTTGGGAAAAGCCCAGGGTCCTCGGTGTAAACTAGTTTTCCATAAAACCTTTTAAACATTATTCATTTAAATGTAAACAGAGCTTATAAAATTCATAACTTCCATTTTATTCAACCAAATTTAGTCCAACTAATTTTGCTAGGTTCTAAACATTAAGAACTACTTAGGAAAAATACAAAACACCCTAAGTATTACAAAATTTTTTTAAGTTTACATTTAAATAGTAAACTGACCAAAAGCTAATTAAAGAAGGGAAAAATAGCTACACTTTTAGACTAGGGTTAAGAAAAATTAGAGAAGTACTTAACCACTACCTAGCCTGGTTAAAAATAATAAACCCCTCAGTACACTAGATTAGGGAAGGGTTTACCATTTAAACTCATTTTGACTCAAAGTTAAGGAAAATAGAAAAGGAAGTTTAAAATAAGAACCAGGGGGCAACCACCTTTTTGCTAGCTCACTTATTTAACATAGTTCACTGGAAAATTTTGTTAGACCCTCTCTTAGTACAAAAGAAATGCACTACCTTTTATTTTGTGAAAACAATGAAAACTTAGAAAAACCTTAGAAAAATAATCCTAAGGAGAACCCACCCCAAACCTTGGGATAACTAATAATATGTTATTATGAATCTAGGAAAAATGTAAGTTCTGTTGTTTGATATTTTTCAATAACAAGTTAGTTATAAGTACCTTTTGGCATTAAACTTTAGAAAATCACAACTAAATATCCAGTAGGTCTTTTTCTATGATTTTTAACACAAAGACCTGTTATCCCCTGGGAATCTTTGCAAAAATAAATGTTGACCCAGAACCCTTACCTAAATTAGAGCTATAGTGTAAAGTGCCCTTTCAACCTTGCTTTTGTTAATTTTGCACAAAGAGTATCTGAATTAATTTCAGCCTCAAATTTTTAGGATAACCCACAAAGGTCAATGTTTACCCACTGTAATTTTTCTAACATTTTTGGAAAATTCTAACTTGCCATGGTAGTTCAAAAATACTTAATAACAAGCACAATAGGAAGAAAAATGGGAATTTTGGGAGAACGAGATAATGTATAACTAAAACCTTCTAAGAATCCCATGAAACCTAAAGATGTGATTAAAGATTGTAAGTTCATTCGAAACCCTAAGGATGAATGAATGAAACCCTTAGGGCTAACAACGAAAATCCTAGTATACCACTATTTTAATAATGTTTCACTATGCTTAGTGTTTCCAAAATGCCATCATTAATATGCATACATTTTATTCATTGCATTCGATAGATTGTAATCTCGCTGACAGGGAATACCTCCTCGTTCCAGAGCAAGGAGTTGCTCAAGAGGTAGTCCAGGAGCCAGCACCAGAGCCTGCCATCGAGGATCTGCCTGGCCGAGCTTTGGAAGGCAAGCCCCGGTTTTATGCATAACCTATTCTATATGCTATTTTACTACACTTAATGTTTGTAGGTTTGTAATGTGAACTTAAGTGTAGGAGTTGTTTGGAACCTTAGCTGCATGAACTCAGGATTCTTTTTGAGATGGATACTAGTATGCTAGATCGAGTAGCTACTTTACTAATTAGGGCTCTCGGTAGAAGTCGAGTGATTTTTCTAGCACTCGTGCGATGTCAGGAATTGCTTGTATCCATTTATATATCGTACTAATGATGGTTTGTGGACAACGGTCCATGGGGATGCGTTGTCTACAAGACGGAAATGGGAATAAGGATTAAGGTGTGGTACCGTGTGTCAAGCGTTTGAACATACTAAGCACATGCTGAGAAATATGGTAAATCGGTAAGCCTAGTACCTGAGTGAACCTGCTCGCAGACTTTATCCCTCATGCGACCTGAGATATGGTCTCCCATTCCGGTTATGGTGGGTACAAGTGCGGTCACTGCACGACGGCAGTCGGGGTCAGTGAGGCATTGTACGCCATGGCGGTGTGCCCAGATCTATTGCCAAGGGATCGATGGGGATGGTTGATGTGTGTGGGGATGGAGTGCCCTGCCGCGTCATGTGTTTAGATTTACCTTGCAAGGTTTAAAAACTCGATTCGAATTGTCTGCTTCTCGCAGCTAATGAGACTGCTTGATCGATGCTGCTACATTGAGTAACAATTGGAAATGTGTTGATTTTGCCAAAGATGTTGATTGCTAAATGCTTGATACCATGTATGGTTAGCTAGATACACATTTAGTCTTAAGAGAGTCACACTAAAACTTGAAAAGCTAAAACTTGATTTTAGACTCAGCTAGTGCTTTTGGCAAACCAAACCCCTCAGCCAAACAGCTGCATGTCTAGAGGAAGAGGAGTAGACTCCTCACACCGGGTAAGTCTAGCTGAGTATTAGTATACTCAGCCTTGCTTGTGGCATAATTTTTACAGGTTCTCTAGAGGACATGGTTGCTGGAGTGACTTGGCCGTCCACCTTGCCACCGGGTTGGACAGTCAAGTGGGACCCTTCCCCGGCAGAGGAGGAGCATGAGGAGTGATGGGCTAGGCTTCCCCATCCCTCCGTTTATTCACCGTTTGTTATATTCCGCTGCATTTTGAACAATGACTACTACTTTTGATAAACTCTGATGATGATGTAGTAAATTGAGTACTCTTAATGTATGGTTTTATGCTTTATTGTATTTGCTCTGCGCCTCACCTTCAAGTGAGTACGTGGTACTTGATCCTGTTAGTGGCCTCGTCGGACTAGATCCGAGGGACTGACGTTTTATTCCAATTTAAGTGTGGTCTAGCCTCTAAGGTGGGACTTAGGCACTTAAGTTGGAATAATTCGGGCGGTTCTGCCATAGCTGGTATCGGAGCTTGTACCACCACAGAGGAATCAATAAATCGTAATTACCATACTTTTCAAAAAGTAAAACTTGTTAGAAACCAATGTTGGATAGATCGGTAAGGCGATAGGGATGGACATAGAGCGTGAAGCCTTAGGATACTAGATGGGTAGCTAGGTGGCTATTTGAACGCACCCTATAGGCTACTATAAGGGATGGCGATTTCTCTATTCCCTATTGGTTGATATGAGGTCGCATAGGGCGAGCATGCATGCATCATTTTTCTAACTACTTAGTGAATGGTCAAGAAATTTCACAAAATCTAGGAAGCAAGGTAATAAAAGATTAAGTATACCTCCAAGATCTATACCTAACCCTAGGAAAGCCAAGCCCCAATCCATTTTTAAAAAATTCTTTTTCTTTTTTGCTTATGCTTACCCTTACACAGATGACTTCTCACGAGTCCCCGGGAGGAGGGAGCGCGCATTCCCACATGGACGGACTTGTGCGAGAGGGTTTTCCTCGCATTTTGTGGGAAGTGCTGCAGGGAGCCGGTTATACGACACCTCCCCAGTATGTGGTGCAGTTGTTCGAGGAGCACCAGGTACCCCGCTGTAGGATGAGGATGACCTTGGAGCCTCATCCCTTGCAGCCAGGCTGGCGTTCGTTTAACTCCGAGTCTTTCGGATACCGGGCTGAAGACACTATTGAGGCCATTGCTCTCCACGGGCTGATGACCTTTTGTGGCTTTCACCCCATGGAGCTGTCCTGTAACACCCCTGGTGTTACTGCAACTAAAACTTGAGCATGACATCATAAACATTGGCATTGCAAATGTTTGACACACCTAGAGTGCATTTACTAGGTAAAAATTTCAAACAAGTTGTAATGTTATAACATTTTGCAAATAGAACCCTGGATAGGGTACTCAACCCTAAATAGGGATTAAAGGGGGTAAAACCTAACCCAAATTGAGAAAACCTAAAAGCTTTAGGGGAATAGTCATAAAATGTTCCCAAGAATGAACTTGAATCACATTTATACCCCTGAGATACCAAAAACCCCATTTGAACCCTAGAAAACCCTAAGTCCAAACCCTAGGGGCCTATGTGCAAAATTGTGCACATTTGGACTAAAGTGTAAAAATTACAATATTAAGGCATATTAAGTCCTTTGGTTCACAAATATGTGAATTTGCAAGTTAAACCCTAAGTTTTGGGTCTATTTGCAAAAATCACCTCTTAAGTCCTATATAGCCTAAGTCTGAATTTCAGAGTTTTTGCTCAACTTTTGAGCATTGTAACTTTCAAACTCTAGGGTCTTTGCCCTATGTCACCACATCAAAGTTGTAGACCAATCATAGGAGAACAACTTTGCTTAAGAATGTGAGCTCAGTTGTTAAGAATAAATTGAAGATAATTAAGCCCAAAGTTGGGCTGTCAGACTACTTAAAGTCTGAAATCAGACTGACAGTGGACTGATATGAACTTCAAGCCCAATTTCAAGTATGATCCAATGGCTTTTTGTGGCAGCACAATATAGCAATGTTGTAGATGGTATATTGCCCTACAATTTTGCTGCAGAGTATTGATCATGTTGCCAAATGAATCTGGGAGAAAATGGAGCTCTAAACTGCTCTGTCAGGCGACTGAATGGGGATTCTGATGGTACAGTGCTTGGCTGGGATCAGATCGCCCGCGGCAGAAAAATCTCACCGCCAGTGACTCCCCGCCGTGATTCGTGTCACCGGCAGGATTCACGCTTGTGGTGGATGGATAACGTTGCGGGGAAAAGGATCTTTGCCGCCGATGAGCTGGAGGTCACTCCGCTGACTCACCGTCATCTCCCCATTCTGGTTTGCGGCTAGTGCGGATAGCTTCGCCGGTGAACCACCGCCTCTCGGCCTTGTGCCGCGTGGCTTTGCCTTTCCACCGCGTCGCCGTGACTCGCTATGGCTGTCCAATCATCGCTGGTGAGCTCGCCACGACTGAGGACACGAACCCACTGCGCCAGGGTCCTTCCTTGTTTCCGGCCGCCAGCGTTGCCCGGCCAAATTAAGCGCCACCGTCGAAGCCTCCTATAAATTGATGGCCCAGGCAACTGCGCTAGATTATCGCGAAACCATTCTCCAAGAATCGTTCACAATTGTTCACTAGAGAGCACTGATTTCAAACTTCCCCCAAAACTGTTTTCCGCCACCGTGAAGAGTGCCTCACCGCGGCCAGCACAATTCGAGTCAGCTCACGCCTTTTGCTCCCTCAATTGAGTATTCTCAGGTACCCGTGATGCTCCTCGACCTATCCAATTGCATTATACCGCCATGAATCGCTTGGAACCTGCTGTTCCTTTAAGTCTCTCCGCTGTCACCGTGGGCAGAGAGTTGTAGAACTTCAATTCAGAAATTGAGTGAGGGGAAATATTTCTTTGGGGTAGAATCAGGGGTAAACCGAAGACTAGCGCCGGTCTTGGCCTTCTCCGGCCGGTCTAGCTCGCTGGAGTTGGGCCTCCCGTGCGGAGCGCCGTCGGGGACCTCGCCTCGCGAAGGAATAGAAGACCGAGGGTTTTTCTGCAATCGGTCAGCGACACAAAGAAACAGTAATAGAACCCAGTTATAGTTAGCCAAAACCCCAAGGCCCTTTCTGCAAAACCTCCCTCACGGGCGCGCGCGCAGCACGTTTCTGCATGAACTTGGGCTGCCTGGGCTAGAAACGGCCCATCACTATTTAGATCTTTTCTTTTTCTTTTTCAGTAGAGCTTTGGAAATTTGTTATAAATTGTAGAAAAATCCTAAAATTGTCAAACCAATTTTCCTAGACTTCTTATTTTCCATAGTATTTAATAAAAATAGTTTCATGATTTTTAGATTAAATAAGGAATTATGAGGCATTTAAAGTAGTTTAAAACATTAGTTCTGGATTTTTAGAAAATAAATGGTAATTCCAAAAATATCCAAATTTTTTATATGAGCTCTACACATTATTTAGAAGCCTTGGGTAGAGTTTGGTTTGATTTGAACCTTGTTTGATAAATAGAACCCAAAACCCCCACCTCTGCCCTTTGAACTCCTTTACTGACTCCGGAAACCCTAAGTTCTCGGAGTTCTGTGAAGGAAAATTGTATTCAAGGCCTTAGATAATAAATTCTTATTATCTTTGCACTCTCATGAGCATTACATGGCATTCATTCTTATATGCATATATATGGTTATGTTTAGAGAACGAAGAAGAGATCGAAGTGACCGAAGAGAAGACACCACCACCTTTGGAATCTCAGGCAGGGACTTGTTTCTACTTTGACATCTGCGGGCCCGAGCCTGACTCACCTACTAACGAAGGCAAGCCCCGGTGCATTTGCCACCTCCGTGTGTTTTAAAAACCTTTTTCACTTGCTTGATGCATCAGGTGATAGGAGTTGATTGCTAAAACAATTCCTGCATTACCTTCCTTGAATTTGATTACCTTCCTTGATCACCATTTTACAAAAGATTTTTGATGCTTAGCCTTGCTTTATAAAAACAAAATGTTTTGTTTTCACAAAAGATGATGTGGCAAAAGTGGGTGGTGTGGCGGAACTGCCCGAATTATTCCAACTTAAGTGCCTAAGCCCCGCCTTAGAGGCTAGACCACACTTAAATGGGAATAACCCGTCAATCCCTCGGATCTAGTCCGACACGGCCACGGACAGGATCAAGTACCACAATCTCACTCGATGGTGAGTCACAGAGCAAATACAATAAAGCATAAAACCATACATGTCAGAGTATTAAATCATTACATCATCATCATCATCATCATCATCGGAGTTTTTGCAAAAGTGACCATCATTGTTTCGAAGTGCAGCGGAAATAAACTAACGGTAAATAAATAGAGAGATGGGGAAGCCTGTCCCATCACTCCTCATGCTCCTCCTCAGCCGAGGCAGGGTCCCACTCAACAGTCCAACCCGGTGGTAAGGTGGACGGCCAAGTCACTCCAGCAACCATGTCCTCCAGAGAACCTGTAAAAAAATTATGTCACAAGCAAGGCTGAGTATACTAATACTCAGCTAGACTTACCCGGTGTGAGGAGTCTACTCCTCTACCTCTAGACATGCAGCTATTTGGCTGTGGGGTTTGGTTGCCAAAAGCACTAGCTGAGTTTCTAAATCAAGATTTTAACTTTGTCAAAATTAAGTGTGACTCTCTTAAGGCTAAAAGTGTACTATCTACTCATACATAGTAGCAAGCATTTTTAGCAATCAACATCTTGTATCATCTCATCACAGTTCCACTTGTTACTCAATGTAGCAGCATGGATCAAGCAGTCTCATTAGCTGCGAGAAGCAGACGATTCGAATCGAGTTTTTATCCTTGCAAGGTAAACCTAAACACACGACATGCAGGGGTACTCCGTCCCCACACACATCAACCGTCCCCATCGATTCCCCGTCAGCAGAGAGGGGCTCACCGCCTTGGCGTACAATGCCTCACTGACCCCGACTGGCCGTCGTGCAGTGACCGCACTTGTACCCACCATAACCGGAATGGGAGACCTCGTCTCAGGTCGCATGAGGAGGGCAATCTGCTGCCAGGTTCAATCAGGTACTAGGCTTACCGATTTACCATATTTCTCGGTATATGTTTAGTACGTTCAAACGCTTGACTCACGGTACCACACCTTAATCCTTATTCAAATTTTCATCCCGTGGGCAACCAATCCCCATGGATTGTTGTCCACAACCAGCATCATTATGAGAAGAAAGTGGATACAACCAATTTCCTGACCTCGCGTGAGTGCTAGAAAAATCACTCGTCTTCTACCGAGATCCTACTTAATAAAGCAACTACTCGACCTGTCATACTAGTATTCATCTCAAAAGGATTCCTGAGATCATGCAACTAGGGTTTCAAACAACTCGTACACTTAAGTGCACATTCAATCCTACAATCAATAAGTGTAGTAAAATAGCATAAATAACAGGTTATGCATAAAACCGGGGCTTGCCTTCCAAAGCAGTGGCAGGCAGGTCCTCTGGTGCAGGCTCGGGTGCTGGATCTGGGCTACCTCCTGAGCAGCTCCTTGCTCCGGCACGAGGATGTACTCTCCGTCAGCAAGATTACAGTCTATCGAAATGCAATGAACATGTATGTCATGATTATGCAAGATTTAAGAACATTAAGCTACAGAAACTAAGTCAAGAATTAACTTAGGGTTCCCTGGCTACGTGGGTCTTCTAGTGGTATATATATATACATAGACTTATTACATTTTAGGTTTAGGTTTTCTTTTAGGATAACATAGTGGATTTGCATTGTCTTTATAGATTTCAGTGGACAAATTTACAAAGGTCTTAGGAGGACACTAATTTCCATTATCCATTTTCCTTCCTTTAATTTCCATTTAGGGTTTCTAGTGTAGGTTTGAACTACGACAGTGTTTTAATAATTTCCAAAAATTCTGTAAAAATTACAGTGGGTTGTCACTTGCTATTCTAGCTTGTTTTAAGAATTTGAGGCTTAAAGTACAAAAGCTAGGCTTTAAACAAAAATAACAATAGTTAGGCAAAATGGGCCACTTTACACTACACCTCTTAGTTAGGGGTAGGTTCTGTCCTAAAGGTCATTTTTGCTGGCATCCCATAGTAATAATAGGCCTTTGTGCTAAAAATCACAGAAAACTAAGGGGTGGTTATTTAGTTATGATTTTCTTAAGTTTAATATCAAAAAGGCACTTTCTACTACATTATTATTTGAAAAATGTCAAACAGTAGATTTCATATTTTTCCTAAGTTCTTTCTAATAAAACAATAGTTATCCCAAAGGTGGGGGTGTTTTTACCTTGGGGTTATTTTTGTAGAGTTTTTCTAAGTTTTACTTGTTTTATTAAAACAAAAGAGATCTTACTTATTTTACACTAAAACAAGGTATGATATATTTTTCCAGTGAACTATATTGAATAAGTAACCTAACAAAAATAGAGGTAC
The DNA here is from genome assembly GCA_029449295.1 of Zea luxurians. Lineage (NCBI taxonomy): Eukaryota > Viridiplantae > Streptophyta > Magnoliopsida > Poales > Poaceae > Zea > Zea luxurians. The sequence goes on along the minus strand of JAOPSE010000001.1, from coordinate 101,969,281 downwards.
TCTCTGGTTCATTAATTAAATTACATTTTCTATTTTCCTTATCCTTAAGCATATTATAGAATAAGGGGTAAAACTAATTTAAATGGAGTAGACAGAGAGGTTTAACATTTATACTTGGTCTAGTAGGTAGATATAAGCTTCTCAAAATTTTTCTAACCCTGGTCAAACAATATTCCTATTTTTCCTTCTAATATTGAGTTTTGAGTGGTTTTCTTATTTAATTCAAAACTTCAGAAAGAAATACAGAAGCCATGGGTTCTATTATTTTTATCTGATAGTTCATAAATTCCAGAATCTAGCAAAATTGGTTTGAACATTTTTGGATGATTATCCTTCCAGTTATGCATTTATTTAGCTATCTGTTATAACAAAAAGAAAAGAAATTCGAAAATGGAAAAGAAAACAGGTTTACGCTGAGGCCCCTGGGGTTTTTCCTTTTCTTTTCTCACAGAACAGCCCTTGGTCCACTATTGGCTTGGGTCACTGACATTGCGCAAAGCCCCTGGACTTATCTAAAATCTAACCCGCGCTCCCTGACCGGCTTAAATAGTACCCGCGGCATAGATTACGACGGTGGGGCTTACCGGCGGTAGTAGAGCTCCGGCGGGGTGGTCAGTGACGTCGGGGAGGTCGCGACGGTCACGCCGGTGTGCGGGTCGGTGTCGGAGGTGGTCGGAGTTACCCTGGCCACGAGCACAGGTGGCGGGGGTCGTCGGCGACGCCTGCTCCGGCCAAATCACGGCGGTATAGTTCAATTAGGGTGCACGAGGAGCTTCACGGGGTGACACAGAGGCCATGCGCGCAACGAATTGGAAAACGGTGTAGGGGCTTACCCGGTCCACGTGCGCCGGCGGGTTCTTGAACTCCGGTGAGCACGATTGGGCTATTCCGGTGACGAGGGTCCCCGGGTCAAGCTTGAGCAAGTCTCACGGCCTCACCAGGAAGCTATCTGGGGGCTTGGATCGAACGGAGGAGGACGGAAGAGGGGCTGGCCACGGTGGTTGCTCTCGGGCGGCACTGGCGGGTCACGGGGAGGTCGCCGGAGCTAATGGCTGGCTCGGGTAAGTCAGGCGAGGTACGGAGGAGGCAATGGGGAAGGCAGCCGAGCACTGGGGCGGGCTTTATAGCCGTGGCGCGGGCGTGGTCACGGGCGGCCGCGGGCGCGCGGGGGTTCGCGCACGGGCGTGCTCTGAGCGCGCCCCCAGATGCCAGCTCGCGTCGAACACGTGGAAGCTTGCTTCTGCCATGGTTCAACGGCCGATTTGAGCGCCATAGCGTGCGTATCTTGGCAAAGTCACTGTGTACGGTCGCTTCTCTGCTCCAAATCCTATCTTTTCGCTGTGAGTTCCAAGTCGAGATATGGTCGGGGTAGGGAGATAGAGAGGGGAGAAGTTTGCTGTGTCAGCTAAGCCCGAACCGAGACAAAAGGGGTGTCAAGTCATGTCTAGCGCCCTAGGGTAGGTGTCATCTCTTTCCAGGGCGTTCTAGGGTTAATTTGGCGCCATTTTGTCAATTGGGTCGAAAGGTTTTGAAAAGGGGATCAAGGTGAACATGTGGAGTCTTTGTGTAAGGGTTAGTTTTTGTACTTAGGCAAAAACTGAATTCTCCCTTGTGCTAAGTCTTAGGTGAACTGTTTAGGGCTTTTCTGAAAACTTTTTGGGGGTACTTCCTTACTATTAATTGTAGGTTATTAAGTATATTACAACTTTTATATTTGGCCCAAACCATGATCATAAGGTTTACATGATCTTTTGATCATGGCTTCAATTAGGTTTCTCATTGCCTATGGGGGTTTTGCTTTAGGGTTTTGGGAGATCCCCACTTAGATGTGCATGATAAGCTAGGGCAGGACATCCAAGGTGGGTTACACTTGCTTAGGACCTAGAATTCCAAGTTTGGTATACTTTGCCCAATTCAATCTTCATGTGATAATGGGTAAACAGGGTAACCCTAGGGGTGGACACCCTGAGTAACACCTAATGTGTTACAGCCCTCCCCCCTTAAAGGAATCTCGTCCCGAGATTTCAGGTAGAGTCCCTTGGAGGGATGCTTGAAGGTGTGTTAGTGCTACTCTCCCTTTATGCTCAAGTTTCACTTTTTAACTGTTCTTCAAATGTCATCCTCTTTGCAACTTCAGAAGGAAGCCCTTCTTAAGTTAAATCCACAACTTAGACTATCCTTGTTATCTAAGTTTTTCTTATAATTGACTTCAAAGGGCAAGTGGGGGTGGGGTTTTTGGGGTTACATACCGACTCCTTTGGGCAGAAAGTCGGGGAAGCGAGAGCGTAGAAAATCCTCCGTCTCCCATGTAGCTTCTTCTGCTGAATGATGACTCCACTGAACCTTATACATCTTAATTGATCTTGCCCGAGTTGATCTCTCCTTTTGATCCAATACCTTGACGGGGTACTCTTGGTAGGACAAGTCTGGTTCTATCTCAATGTTCGGCTCCGGTAGCACTTCAGTGGGTAGACGAACACATTTCCGCAGCTGAGATACATGGAACACATTGTGAACTGCTGACATACGGGGTGGCAATTCCAATAGGTAAGCTACGGGTCCACAACTTGCCTTGATCTTATAGGGTCCAATGTAACGAGGGGCTAACTTGCCCTTGATCCCGAATCTCTGGACACCCTTGGTTGGTGATATCTTAAGATAGACATGATCTCCCACCTCAAACTGTAGAGGCTTCCACCTCTTGTCATGATAACTCTTTTGCCTGGCCTGAGCAGCTTCTAGGTTCTTCTTGATAATTTTGATCTTTGCTTCTGCTTCAAGTACCAAATCGGGCCCAAAAATTTCCCTTTCTCCTGCTTGAGACCAATTTAGTGGGGTCCTACACCTTCTCCCATATAATGCCTCAAAAGGTGCCATCTTCAGACTGGACTGATAGCTGTTATTGTAAGAAAACTCTGCCAAGGAAAGACACTTGTCCCAATCCTTTCCGTAGTGTAGTGCACATGCTCGCAACATGTCTTCCAAAACCTGATTTACCCTTTCTGTCTGACCATCTGTTTGGGGATGGTATGCTGAGCTTCGTATAACCTGGGTTCCAAGTGATTCCTGTAATTGCTCCCAAAATCGTGCCACAAAAGGTGCTCCTCGGTCGGAGACTATAGTCCTTGGTATCCCATGCAGACGAACTATCTGGTCAATGTAGATCTCCGCATACTTCTCCGCCTGGTGGGTGGTGTGCACTGGCAAGAAATGAGCAGTCTTGGTCAATCTGTCCACAATAACCCATATAGAATCATGGTGCCTGGAGGTATTGGGCAATCCCACTATGAAGTCCATGCAAATGTCCTCCCATTTCCAGGATGGTATGGGAAGGGGTTGCAAAGGGCCTGCTGCCTTCAAGTGACTAGCTTTTATCCTCTGGCAAGTGTCACACTCGGAGATGTACTTGGCAATTTCCCTCTTCATTCTGGTCCACCAGTATAAAGATCTAAGATCATGGTACATCTTGTTGCTACCAGGGTGCATGGAGAATTTGGAAAGGTGAGCTTCATCCAGTATCTTCTTTCTAAGTTCAGGGTCCTTGGGAACCACCAATCGGTCTCCAAACCATAAAATCCCCTTGCTGTCCTGTCGGAAACACTTGTATTTCTCTGCCTTTTGCTTGATCATATCCTTGATAACCTGAACACCCTTATCCTCAACCTGTGCCCTGACTATCTGTTCTTGTAATGTGGGCTCCACCGAGATATAGCTTAGGTTACCCGAAGAAACAACTTCCAGGTTCAGCTTGCACAACTCATCACACAGGGTGGTCACTCCCACATCCATGCTCATACAATTACACTGGGCCTTTCTGCTCAAGGCATCTGCCACAACATTGGCCTTCCCAGGGTGGTAATGCACCTCCAAATCATAGTCCTTGATCAACTCTAACCATCTCCTTTGCCTCATGTTCAAATCTGCCTGAGTGAAGATGTATTTGAGACTCTTGTGATCAGTGTAGATGTTACAGTGAGCTCCCATCAAATAGTGTCTCCATATCTTAAGAGCATGAACCACAGCTGCCAATTCCAGGTCATGTGTAGGGTAGTTCTGCTCATGGGGTCTGAGTGCTCGGGAAGCATAAGCAATCACTCTGTTCTCTTGCATCAAGACACATCCCAATCCGGTACCTGAAGCATCACAATAAACTTCAAATGGCTTGGTATTGTCGGGTTGGGCTAGCACTGGGGCTGTTGTCAAATGTTGCCTCAAGGTATGAAAAGCATCTTCACACTTTTGGCTCCACTCAAATTTGACTCCCTTATTCAACAGTTCAGTCATTGGCTTGGCAATTCTGGAGAAATCCGGAATAAATCATCGGTAATACCCTGCCAATCCCAGGAAACTCCGAATCTGCTTCACTGTAGTCGGGGGTTTCCAGTCCATTACCTCTTGTACCTTCTCAGGATCAACTGATATCCCATCCCGAGAAATTGTGTGACCCAAGAATTTAATGTCCTTCAGCCAGAACTCACATTTAGACAATTTAGCATAAAGATGATGATCGCGCAGCCGCTGAAGCACGACGTGCAGGTGCTCAGTATGTTCATCTTCATTCTTGGAATAAACCAGAATGTCATCAATGAAAACGACCACGAACTTGTCTAACTCTGGCATGAATACTGAGTTCATCAAGTACATAAAATAAGCCGGGGCTTTGGTTAGCCCAAAAGACATCACCAGAAACTCATACAGTCCATATCTGGTAGAGAAGGCCGTCTTGGAAATATCGCTGGCACGGATCTTGATCTGATGGTATCCTGAGCGAAGGTCTATCTTGGAGAATACCTTGGCTCCAATCAACTGATCAAACAGAACATCAATGCGGGGCAGCGGGTATTTGTTCTTTATAGTCACCGCATTGAGAGGACGGTAGTCAACACACATCCTCAAACTCTCATCCTTTTTCTTCACAAATAAAGCTGGACATCCCCATGGTGAAGTGCTTGGACGAATAAACCCCTTGTCTAACAATTCTTGCAATTGTTTCTTCAATTCTGCCAATTCCGCGGGAGGCATCCTATAGGGTCTCTTGGAGATAGGAGCAGTCCCGGGTTGCAATTCGATGGCGAACTCAATATCTCGGTCAGGTGGCATCCCTGGCAATTCATCCGAAAAAACATCCGGATAGTCACAGACCACTGGGATCTTTTCCACTGGGGATTCTATCATAACAAGGGCACAAGATCGGGTACAACCCTGGTTGGGTAAATGCAAAACAGTCTCGCCATAAGCAGGGGAATGAATTTCAATGGCTCTGGCTGCAATGTCCAATACTGCCTGATGCCTGGTCAACCAGTCAGCTCCCAAAATAATATCCACGCTATCCAATCCTAAGATGAGAAGGGTGGTTCTAATCACCAGACTACCAAATTTTATAGGCACTTGCCTGTTGATTTGATAAGTGGCAACCCTGCCTCCGGGTGTTGAAATTGTAATGCCCCCATCGGTATGGTGAAAGGGCAACTGGCATTTGGCACTAAACTTGGCACTGATAAAACTATGTGAAGCACCGGAATCAAAAAGAACAATAGCGGGATAATTTAAAACTATAAAGATACCAGTCATGACGGGTGCTCCCTCTGGAATGTCAGCCATGGTGGTGAAGTTCAGCCTGCCCTGCCTCACTTGCACCTTCTGTCTCTTGCCTTGGTTCTGATTGACATTCTGCCCCTGCCTCTGCTGGTTTCTGGGGCAATTCTTGGCATAATGCCCAGTGTTGCCACAAGTGAAGCACCTGTTGTCATTGGCCTGGCGGTACTGCTGCTGCTGCTGATTGCTCCTCTGAGCGGGAAATTGGGTGCGGTTGGGTACTTGCTGCTGCTGCTGCGGTGGTATGATCACCCATCTCCCTTGCTGCTGCTGAGGTCCCTTGTTCTGCGTGTCGGACACAATCCTGAAGCGCTGTGGCTGAGCTGAGGGTCCTGCCACAGGGGTCTTCCTCTTCTTCTCTGCCTGTCGAGCTATAATGCAGTCCTCCTGGGAGATAGCCATGTTGACCAACTCATTGTAGCTGTTGGCCCTGACGGTGTTGAGACGATCACGGAGCTTGGTGCTAAGCCCCCGTCTGAACCTGTCCCTCTTCTTCTCGTCCGTGTCTGCATGGTATCCAGCATATTGGCACAAATCATTAAAGGCCTGGGCATACTGCAACACTGTCCTGTTGCCCTGAGTGAGTGCCAAAAACTCATTGAGCTTCCGGTCCATGATCCCGGCTGGTATATGGTGTCCTCTGAAAGCCGCCTTGAACTCCCTCCACTCCACCTCTCGGTCCTCTGGCTGCATAGCAAGAAAATGATCCCACCAAGTCCTTGCAGGTCCGCGAAGCTGCTGGGTGGCGAACCTGACTTTGGTGACCTCTGAGCAAACTCCATGGAGCAGTGGGAATTTGGATTCCACCACTCGCAACCATACATCTACATCAAGTGGGTCCTCTGCCCTTGTGAACAATGGAGACTGGGTGCTGAGGAACTCCTGATAGGTAGCCGCCGCAGGGTGACGCTGATGGTTTCCACCACCATAGTGCTGTGGTGGTGGCTGACGCTGAGCCAGCTGCCTCAAGATCTCATTCTGCTGAGCCATGAGCTCCTGCAGAGTGGGAGGCGGTGGCGGTGGAGGAACGTGCTCATTCTGGCCACGACGCTGCCTCCCGGCCATCTGAAAAGCCACATACATGCTTAACACCACATCTCCAAATTCAAGATTTAATTGCGGGGGAAAAGTTAAAACAACATGATAGACTCCAACTTCAACATAAAGATTTTTAAAAGTCACAAATTCTTCTTTCCAAATTTAAACTGATATTAGCATCCATTAAACAAGCCTCCAAGAGAGTTTAGTACGATTACATCGATTGGTCCCAAAATGACTCAACTCTATCTAGCTTAGTACCCCAAGGGCGCAAAAGCTAAGCTAGCCGCGAGGAGTCCTACCATCACCAACGTCTAACTCTACTCTGAACATCTAGTGAGCAAATGAGGCCGCACTCGACTCGGGGGAAGGTGGTCTTCCCGAGCCAGCAGTATCCACACTGGAGGCAGGCTCATCTCCTCCCTCGATGTCGACGTCCTCGTTGGCCTCTTGGTCCTGGAGCTCCTGGTGATGCATATCCAGGTGCTCGTTTGCCTCAGCAAGCTGCTGCTGAGTATTAATGAGCTGATCCTCTAAAACCTCGATGGTGTTCTCCCTGGTGCCCACTAGCTCCTCCAACTCATGAATCTCATCAGACCGCTGCTCCACTTGCAAATCTTTTTCTACCAGCTCCTGGGACAAGTCAACCACTAGCTCCTCCCTGTTGTCCAAGGTGATCTTGGTTGCCTCTAGCAGTGCCATCAAATGAGACATGGCCTCCCCACGCATCTCTTGCAGACGATACAGGGCGTTCATGCATCGCACCGACAAGTGAGCCGTGTGGCCTCGGTAGAGAGCCCAGATGTCCTTGGCATGCTCCACCTGATCCTTCCACATTGGGTCGTCCTCCTTTTTCGCGGGGAACAACCCAATGGGGTGGGTAGCCAGCTCCAAGGGATGGAATCCGCAGAAAGTAGTCAATCCATGCAGAGCGATTGCCTCGATCGTGTCCTCCGCTCGGTATCCGAAAGACTCGGAGTCCAAAGAGCGCCAGCCTTGCTGCAGGGGATGAGGCTCCAAAGTCATCCTCACCCTACAGCGAGGCACCCGGTGCTTCTCGAACTGCTGCACCGCGTACTGAGGGGGTGTTGCGTATCCGGCCCCCTGAAGCACCTCCCACAAAATGCGGGGAAAGCCCTCTCGTGCAAGTCCGTCTGTGTGGGTCAGTGCATTTCCATTATCGGAGGATCCGTGGGAAGTCATCTGTGTACGGTTAAGCGTAAGTAAAAGAAAAAGAATTACAAAAGAACAAGGAAAATAAAACTCAGCCTGTCTCTAGTTAAAAGAAAAAGGCACTGGGGACCTAGTTGGTTGTTATCTTGTTTTTAAGTCCTTTTACTCAGTTATCCTTTTGCTTAATTAAGAATGCATGCATGCTCGTCCTGAACGACCTCTCAAAAAGATAAAAGGAATAGGGAAGAACTCCCATCCTGTAAAAAGTGGCCTGTAGGGCCTAGTCACTTAGCCACCTAGCTACCCTTCTATCATCCTAAGGCTTCACGTCCTAGGTCTATCCTGCTCGTCCTACGATCTATCCAACATTGTTTCTATCAATTTTACTTTAGAAAAGGGATGGCATTTGTGTTTTATTGATTCCTCTGTGGTGGTACAAGCTCCGATACCAGCTGTGGCGGAACTGCCCGAATTATTCCAACTTAAGTGCCTAAGCCCCGCCTTAGAGGCTAGACCACACTTAAATGGGAATAACCCGTCAATCCCTCGGATCTAGTCTGACACGGCCACGGACAGGATCAAGTACCACAATCTCACTCGATGGTGAGTCACAGAGCAAATACAATAAAGCATAAAACCATACATGTCAGAGTATTAAATCATTACATCATCATCATCATCATCATCATCGGAGTTTTTGCAAAAGTGACCATCATTGTTTCGAAGTGCAGCGGAAATAAACTAACGGTAAATAAATAGAGAGATGGGGAAGCCTGTCCCATCACTCCTCATGCTCCTCCTCAGCCGAGGCAGGGTCCCACTCAACAGTCCAACCCGGTGGTAAGGTGGACGGCCAAGTCACTCCAGCAACCATGTCCTCCAGAGAACCTGTAAAAAAATTATGCCACAAGCAAGGCTGAGTATACTAATACTCAGCTAGACTTACCCGGTGTGAGGAGTCTACTCCTCTACCTCTAGACATGCAGCTGTTTGGCTGTGGGGTTTGGTTGCCAAAAGCACTAGTTGAGTTTCTAAATCAAGATTTTAACTTTGTCAAAATTAAGTGTGACTCTCTTAAGGCTAAAAGTGTACTATCTACTCATACATAGTAGCAAGCATTTTTAGCAATCAACATCTTGTATCATCTCATCACAGTTCCACTTGTTACTCAATGTAGCAGCATGGACCAAGCAGTCTCATTAGCTGCGAGAAGCAGACGATTCGAATCGAGTTTTTATCCTTGCAAGGTAAACCTAAACACACGACATGCAGGGGCACTCCATCCCCACACACATCAACCGTCCCCATCGATTCCCCGTCAGCAGAGAGGGGCTCACCGCCTTGGCGTACAATGCCTCACTGACCCCGACTGGCCGTCGTGCAGTGACCGCACTTGTACCCACCATAACCGGAATGGGAGACCTCGTCTCAGGTCGCATGAGGAGGGCAATCTACTGCCAGGTTCAATCAGGTACTAGGCTTACCGATTTACCATATTTCTCGGTATATGTTTAGTACGTTCAAACGCTTGACTCACGGTACCACACCTTAATCCTTATTCAAATTTTCATCCCGTGGGCAACCAATCCCCATGGATTGTTGTCCACAACCAGCATCATTATGAGAAGAAAGTGGATACAACCAATTTCCTGACCTCGCGCGAGTGCTAGAAAAATCACTCGTCTTCTACCGAGATCCTACTTAATAAAGCAACTACTCGACCTGTCATACTAGTATTCATCTCAAAAGGATTCCTGAGATCATGCAACTAGGGTTTCAAACAACTCGTACACTTAAGTGCACATTCAATCCTACAATCAATAAGTGTAGTAAAATAGCATAAATAACAGGTTATGCATAAAACCGGGGCTTGCCTTCCAAAGCAGTGGCAGGCAGGTCCTCTGGTGCAGGCTCGGGTGCTGGATCTGGGGCTACCTCCTGAGCAGCTCCTTGCTCCGGCACGAGGATGTACTCTCCGTCAGCAAGATTACAGTCTATCGAAATGCAATGAACATGTATGTCATGATTATGCAAGATTTAAGAACATTAAGCTACAGAAACTAAGTCAAGAATTAACTTAGGGTTCCCTGGCTACGTGGGTCTTCTAGTGGTATATATATACATAGACTTATTACCTTTTAGGTTTAGGTTTTCTTTTAGGATAACATAGTGGATTTGCATTGTCTTTATAGATTTCAGTGGACAAATTTACAAAGGTCTTAGGAGGACATTAATTTCCATTATCCATTTTCCTTCCTTTAATTTCCATTTAGGGTTTCTAGTGTAGGTTTGAACTACGACAGTGTTTTAATAATTTCCAAAAATTCTGTAAAAATTACAGTGGGTTGTCACTTGCTATTCTAGCTTGTTTTAAGAATTTGAGGCTTAAAGTACAAAAGCTAGGCTTTAAACAAAAATAACAATAGTTAGGCAAAATGGGCCACTTTACACTACACCTCTTAGTTAGGGGTAGGTTCTGTCCTAAAGGTCATTTTTGCTGGCATCCCATAGTAATAATAGGCCTTTGTGCTAAAAATCACAGAAAACTAAGGGGTGGTTATTTAGTTATGATTTTCTTAAGTTTAATATCAAAAAGGCACTTTCTACTACATTATTATTTGAAAAATGTCAAACAGTAGATTTCATATTTTTCCTAAGTTCTTTCTAATAAAACAATAGTTATCCCAAAGGTGGGGGTGTTTTTACCTTGGGGTTATTTTTGTAGAGTTTTTCTAAGTTTTACTTGTTTTATTAAAACAAAAGAGATCTTACTTATTTTACACTAAAACAAGGTATGATATATTTTTCCAGTGAACTATATTGAATAAGTAACCTAACAAAAATAGAGGTACTCTCTGGTTCATTAATTAAATTACATTTTCTATTTTCCTTATCCTTAAGCATATTATAGAATAAGGGGTAAAACTAATTTAAATGGAGTAGACAGAGAGGTTTAACATTTATACTTGGTCTAGTAGGTAGATATAAGCTTCTCAAAATTTTTCTAACCCTGGTCAAACAATATTCCTATTTTTCCTTCTAATATTGAGTTTTGAGTGGTTTTCTTATTTAATTCAAAACTTCAGAAAGAAATACAGAAGCCATGGGTTCTATTATTTTTATCTGATAGTTCATAAATTCCAGAATCTAGCAAAATTGGTTTGAACATTTTTGGATGATTATTCTTCCAGTTATGCATTTATTTAGCTATCTGTTATAACAAAAAGAAAAGAAATTCGAAAATGGAAAAGAAAACAGGTTTACGCTGAGGCCCCTGGGGTTTTTCCTTTTCTTTTCTCACAGAACAGCCCTTGGTCCACTATTGGCTTGGGTCACTGACATTGCGCAAAGCCCCCTGGACTTATCTAAAATCTAACCCGCGCTCCCTGACCGGCTTAAACAGTACCCGCGGCATAGATTACGGCGGTGGGGCTTACCGGCGGTAGTAGAGCTCCGGCGGGGTGGTCAGTGACGTCCGGGAGGTCGCGACGGTCACGCCGGTGTGCGGGTCGGTGTCGGAGGTGGTCGGAGTTACCCTGGCCACGAGCACAGGCGGCGGGGGTCGTCGGCGGCGCCTGCTCCGGCCAAATCACGGCGGTATAGTTCAATTAGGGTGCACGAGGAGCTTCACGGGGTGACACAGAGGCCATGCGCGCAACGAATTGGAAAACGGTGTAGGGGCTTACCCGGTCCACGTGCGCCGGCGGGTTCTTGAACTCCGGTGAGCACGATTGGGCTATTCCGGTGACGAGGGTCCTCGGGTCAAGCTTGAGCAAGTCTCACGGCCTCACCAGGAAGCTATCTGGGGGCTTGGATCGAACGGAGGAGGACGGGAGAGGGGCTGGCCACGGTGGTTGCTCTCGGGCGGCACTGGCGGGTCACGGGGAGGTCGCCGGAGCTAATGGCTGGCTCGGGTAAGTCAGGCGAGGTACGGAGGAGGCAATGGGGAAGGCAGCCGAGCACTGGGGCGGGCTTTATAGCCGTGGCGCGGGCGTGGTCACGGGCGGCCGCGGGCGCGCGGGGGTTCGCGCACGGGCGTGCTCTGAGCGCGCCCCCGGATGCCAGCTCGCGTCGAACACGTGGAAGCTTGCTTCTGCCATGGTTCAACGGCCGATTTGAGCGCCATAGCGTGCGTATCTTGGCAAAGTCACTGTGTACGGTCGCTTCTCTGCTCCAAATCCTATCTTTTCGCTGTGAGTTCCAAGTCGAGATATGGTCGGGGTAGGGAGATAGAGAGGGGAGAAGTTTGCTGTGTCAGCTAAGCCCGAACCGAGACAAAAGGGGAGTCAAGTCGTGTCTAGCGCCCTAGGGTAGGTGTCATCTCTTTCCAGGGCGTTCTAGGGTTAATTTGGCGCCATTTTGTCAATTGGGTCGAAAGGTTTTGAAAAGGGGATCAAGGTGAACATGTGGAGTCTTTGTGTAAGGGTTAGTTTTTGTACTTAGGCAAAAACTGAATTCTCCCTTGTGCTAAGTCTTAGGTGAACTGTTTAGGGCTTTTCTGAAAACTTTTTGGGGGTACTTCCTTACTATTAATTATAGGTTATTAAGTATATTACAACTTTTATATTTGGCCCAAACCATGATCATAAGGTTTACATGATCTTTTGATCATGGCTTCAATTAGGGTTCTCATTGCCTATGGGGGTTTTGCTTTAGGGTTTTGGGAGATCCCCACTTAGATGTGCATGATAAGCTAGGGCAGGACATCCAAGGTGGGTTACACTTGCTTAGGACCTAGAATTCCAAGTTTGGTATACTTTGCCCAATTCAATCTTCATGTGATAATGGGTAAACAGGGTAACCCTGTGGGTGGACACCCTGAGTAACACCTAGGGTGTTACAACCCTCCCCCCTTAAAGGAATCTCGTCCCGAGATTTCAGGTAGAGTCCCTTGGAGGGATGCTTGAAGGTGTGTTAGTGCTATCTCCCTTTATGCTCAAGTTTCACTTTTTAACTGTTCTTCAAATGTCATCCTCTTTGCAACTTCAGAAGGAAGCCCTTCTTAAGTTAAATCCACAACTTAGACTATCCTTGTTATCTAAGTTTTTCTTATAATTGACTTCAAAGGGCAGGTGGGGGTGGGGTTTTTGGGGTTACATACCGACTCCTTTGGGCAGAAAGTCGGGGAAGCGAGAGCGTAGAAAATCCTCCGTCTCTCATGTAGCTTCTTCTGCTGAATGATGACTCCACTGAACCTTATACATCTTAATTGATCTTGCCCGAGTTGATCTCTCCTTTTGATCCAATACCTTGACGGGGTACTCTTGGTAGGACAAGTCTGGTTCTATCTCAATGTCCGGCTCCGGTAGCACTTCAGTGGGTAGACGAACACATTTCCGCAGCTGAGATACATGGAACACATTGTGAACTGCTGACATACGGGGTGGCAATTCCAATTGGTAAGCTACGGGTCCACAACTTGCCTTGATCTTATAGGGTCCAATGTAACGAGGGGCTAACTTGCCCTTGATCCCGAATCTCTGGACACCCTTGGTTGGTGATATCTTAAGATAGACACGATCTCCCACCTCAAACTGTAGAGGCTTCCGCCTCTTGTCATGATAACTCTTTTGCCTGGCCTGAGCAGCTTCTAGGTTCTTCTTGATAATTCTGATCTTTGCTTCTGCTTCAAGTACCAAATCGGGCCCAAAAATTTCCCTTTCTCCTGCTTGAGACCAATTTAGTGGGGTCCTACACCTTCTCCCATATAATGCCTCAAAAGGTGCCATCTTCAGACTGGACTGATAGCTGTTATTGTAAGAAAACTCTGCCAAGGAAAGACACTTGTCCCAATCCTTTCCGTAGTGTAGTGCACATGCTCGCAACATGTCTTCCAAAACCTGATTTACCCTTTCTGTCTGACCATCTGTTTGGGGATGGTATGCTGAGCTTCGTATAACCTGGGTTCCAAGTGATTCCTGTAATTGCTCCCAAAATCGTGCCACAAAAGGTGGTCCTCGGTCGGAGACTATAGTCCTTGGTATCCCATGCAGACAAACTATCTGGTCAATGTAGATCTCCGCATACTTCTCCGCCCGGTGGGTGGTGTGCACTGGCAAGAAATGAGCAGTCTTGGTCAATCTGTCCACAATAACCCATATAGAATCATGGTGCCTGGAGGTATTGGGCAATCCCACTATGAAGTCCATGCAAATGTCCTCCCATTTCTAGGATGGTATGGGAAAGGGTTGCAAAGGGCCTGCTGCCTTCAAGTGACTAGCTTTTATCCTCTGGCAAGTGTCACACTCGGAGATGTACTTGGCAATTTCCCTCTTCATTCTGGTCCACCAGTATAAAGATCTAAGATCATGGTACATCTTGTTGCTACCAGGGTGCATGGAGAATTTGGAAAGGTGAGCTTCATCCAGTATCTTCTTTCTAAGTTCAGGGTCCTTGGGAACCACCAATCGGTCTCCAAACCATAAAATCCCCTTGCTGTCCTGTCGGAAACACTTGTATTTCTCTGCCTTTTGCTTGATCATATCCTTGATAACCTGAACACCCTTATCCTCAACCTGTGCCCTGACTATCTGTCCTTGCAATGTGGGCTCCACCGAGATATAGCTTAGGTTACCCAAAGAAACAACTTCCAGGTTCATCTTGCACAACTCATCACACAGGGTGGTCACTCCCACATCCATGCTCATACAATTACACTGGGCCTTTCTGCTCAAGGCATCTGCCACAACATTGGCCTTCCCTGGGTGGTAATGCACCTCCAAATCATAGTCCTTGATCAACTCTAACCATCTCCTTTGCCTCATGTTCAAATCTGCCTGAGTGAAGATGTATTTGAGACTCTTGTGATCAGTGTAGATGTTACAGTGAGCTCCCATCAAATAGTGTCTCCATATCTTAAGAACATGAACCACAGCTGCCAATTCCAGGTCATGTGTAGGGTAGTTCTACTCATGGGGTCTGAGTGCTCAGGAAGCATAAGCAATCACTCTGTTCTCTTGCATCAAGACACATCCCAATCCGGTACCTGAAGCATCACAATAAACTTCAAATGGCTTGGTATTGTCGGGTTGGGCTAGCACTGGGGCTGTTGTCAAATGTTGCCTCAAGGTATGAAAAGCATCTTCACACTTTTGGCTCCACTCAAATTTGACTCCCTTCTTCAACAGTTCAGTCATTGGCTTGGCAATTCTGGAGAAATCCGGAATAAATCGTCGGTAATACCCTGCCAATCCCAGGAAACTCCGAATCTGCTTCACTGTAGTTGGGGGTTTCCAGTCCATTACCTCTTGTACCTTCTCAGGATCAACTGATATCCCATCCCGAGAAATTGTGTGACCCAAGAATTTAATCTCCTTCAGCCAGAACTCACATTTAGACAAATTAGCATAAAGATGATGATCGCGCAGCCGCTGAAGCACGACGTGCAGGTGCTCAGTATGTTCATCTTCATTCTTGGAATAAACCAGAATGTCATCAATGAAAACGACCACGAACTTGTCTAACTCTGGCATGAATACTGAGTTCATCAAGTACATAAAATAAGCCGGGGCATTGGTTAGCCCAAAAGACATCACCAGAAACTCATACAGTCCATATCTGGTAGAGAAGGCCGTCTTGGGAATATCGCTGGCACGGATCTTGATCTGATGGTATCCTGAGCGAAGGTCTATCTTGGAGAATACCTTGGCTCCAATCAACTGATCAAACAGAACATCAATGCGGGGCAGCGGGTATTTGTTCTTTATAGTCACCGCATTGAGAGGACGGTAGTCAACACGCATCCTCAAACTCTCATCCTTTTTCTTCACAAATAAAGCTGGACATCCCCATGGTGAAGTGCTTGGACGAATAAACCCCTTGTCTAACAATTCTTGCAATTGTTTCTTCAATTCTGCCAATTCCGCGGGAGGCATCCTATAGGGTCTCTTGGAGATAGGAGCAGTCCCGGGTTGCAATTCGATGGCGAACTCAATATCTCGGTCAGGTGGCATCCCTGGCAATTCATCCGGAAAAACATCCGGATAGTCACAGACCACTGGGATCTTTTCCACTGGGGATTCTATCATAACAAGGGCACAAGATCGGGTACAACCCTGGTTGGGTAAATGCAAAACAGTCTCGCCATAAGCAGGGGAATGAATTTCAATGGCTCTGGCTGCAATGTCCAATACTGCCTGATGCCTGGTCAACCAGTCAGCTCCCAAAATAATATCCACGCTATCCAATCCTAATATGAGAAGGGTGGTTCTAATCACCAGACTACCAAATTTTATAGGCACTTGCCTGTTGATTTGATAAGTGGCAACCCTGCCTCCGGGTGTTGAAATTGTAATGCCCCCATCGGTATGGTGAAAGGGCAACTGGCATTTGGCACTAAACTTGGCACTGATAAAACTATGTGAAGCACCGGAATCGAAAAGAACAATAGCGGGATAATTTAAAACTATAAAGATACCAGTCATGACAGGTGCTCCCTCTGGAATGTCAGCCATGGTGGTGAAGTTCAGCCTGCCCTGCCTCACTTGCACCTTCTGTCTCTTGCCTTGGTTCTGATTGACATTCTGCCCCTGCCTCTGCTGGTTTCTGGGGCAATTCTTGGCATAATGCCCAGTGTTGCCACAAGTGAAGCACCTGTTGTCATTGGCCTGGCGGTACTGCTGCTGCTGCTGATTGCTCCTCTGAGCGGGAAATTGGGTGCGGTTGGGTACTTGCTGCTGCTGCTGCGGTGGTATGATCACCCATCTCCCTTGCTGCTGCTGAGGTCCCTTGTTCTGCGTGTCGGACACAATCCTGAAGCGCTGTGGCTGAGCTGAGGGTCCTGCCACAGGGGTCTTCCTCTTCTTCTCTGCCTGTCGAGCTATAATGCAGTCCTCCTGGGAGATAGCCATGTTGACCAACTCATTGTAGCTGTTGGCCCTGACGGTGTTGAGACGATCACGGAGCTTGGTGCTGAGCCCCCGTCTGAACCTGTCCCTCTTCTTCTCGTCCGTGTCTGCATGGTATCCAGCATATTGTCACAAATCATTAAAGGCTTGGGCATACTGCAACACTGTCCTGTTGCCTTGAGTGAGTGCCAAAAACTCATTGAGCTTCTGGTCCATGATCTCGGCTGGTATATGGTGTCCTCTGAAAGCCGCCTTGAACTCCCTCCACTCCACCTCTCGGTCCTCTGGCTGCATAGCAAGAAAATGATCCCACCAAGTCCTTGCAGGTCCGCGAAGCTGCTGGGTGGCGAACCTGACTTTGGTGACCTCTGAGCAAACTCCATGGAGCAGTGAGAATTTGGATTCCACCACTCGCAACCATACATCTGCATCAAGTGGGTCCTCTGCCCTTGTGAACAATGGAGGCTGGGTGCTGAGGAACTCCTGATAGGTAGCCGCCGCAGGGTGACGCTGATGGTCTCCACCACCATAGTGCTGTGGTGGTGGCTGACGCTGAGCCAGCTGCCTCAAGATCTCATTCTGCTGAGCCATGAGCTCCTGCAGAGTGGGAGGCGGTGGCGGTGGAGGAACGTGCTCATTCTGGCCACGACGTTGCCTCCCGGCCATCTGAAAAGCCACATACATGCTTAACACCACATCTCCAAATTCAAGATTTAATTGCGGGGGAAAAGTTAAAACAACATGATAGACTCCAACTTCAACATAAAGATTTTTAAAAGTCACAAATTCTTCTTTCCAAATTTAAACTGATATTAGCATCCATTAAACAAGCCTCCAAGAGAGTTTAGTACGATTACATCGATTGGTCCCAAAATGACTCAACTCTATCTAGCTTAGTACCCCAAGGGCGCAAAAGCTAAGCTAGCCGCGAGGAGTCCTACCATCACCAATGTCTAACTCTACTCTGAACATCTAGTGAGCAAATGAGGCCGCACTCGACTCGGGGGAAGGTGGTCTTCCCGAGCCAGCAGTATCCACACTGGAGGCAGGCTCATCTCCTCCCTCGATGTCGACGTCCTCGTTGGCCTCTTGGTCCTGGAGCTCCTGGTGATGCATATCCAGGTGCTCGTTAGCCTCAGCAAGCTGCTGCTGAGTATTAATGAGCTGATCCTCTAAAACCTCGATGGTGTTCTCCCTGGTGCCCACTAGCTCCTCCAACTCATGAATCTCATCAGACCGCTGCTCCACTTGCAAATCTTTTTCTACCAGCTCCTGGGACAAGTCAACCACTAGCTCCTCCCTGTTGTCCAAGGTGATCTTGGTTGCCTCTAGCAGTGCCATCAAATGAGACATGGCCTCCCCACGCATCTCTTGCAGACGATACAGGGCGTTCATGCATCGCACCGACAAGTGAGCCGTGTGGCCTCGGTAGAGAGCCCAGATGTCCTTGGCATGCTCCACCTGATCCTTCCACATTGGGTCGTCCTCCTTTTCCACGGGGAACAACCCAATGGGGTGGGTAGCCAGCTCCAAGGGATGGAATCCGCATAAAGTAGTCAATCCATGCAGAGCGATTGCCTCGATCGTGTCCTCCGCTCGGTATCCGAAAGACTCGGAGTCCAAAGAGCACCAGCCTTGCTGCAAGGGATGAGGCTCCAAAGTCATCCTCACCCTACAGCGAGGCACCCGGTGCTTCTCGAACTGCTGCACCGCGTACTGAGGGGGTGTTGCGTATCCGGCCCCCTGAAGCACCTCCCACAAAATGCGGGGAAAGCCCTCTCGGGCAAGTCCGTCTGTGTGGGTCAGTGCATTTCCATTATCGGAGGATCCGTGGGAAGTCATCTGTGTACGGTTAAGCATAAGTAAAAGAAAAAGAATTACAAAAGAACAAGGAAAATAAAACTCAGCCTGTCTCTAGTTAAAAGAAAAAGGCACTGGGGACCTAGTTGGTTGTTATCTTGTTTTTAAGTCCTTTTACTCAGTTATCCTTTTGCTTAATTAAGAATGCATGCATGCTCGTCCTGAACGACCTCTCAAGAAGATAAAAGGAATAGGGAAGAACTCCCATCCTGTAAAAAGTGGCCTGTAGGGCCTAGTCACTTAGCCACCTAGCTACCCTTCTATCATCCTAAGGCTTCACGTCCTAGGTCTATCCTGCTCGTCCTACGATCTATCCAACATTGTTTCTATCAATTTTACTTTAGAAAAGGGATGGCATTTGTGTTTTATTGATTCCTCTGTGGTGGTACATGCTCCGATACCAGCTGTGGCGGAACTGCCCGAATTATTCCAACTTAAGTGCCTAAGCCCCGCCTTAGAGGCTAGACCACACTTAAATGGGAATAACCCGTCAATCCCTCGGATCTAGTCCGACACGGCCACGGACAGGATCAAGTACCACAATCTCACTCGATGGTGAGTCACAGAGCAAATACAATAAAGCATAAAACCATACATGTCAGAGTATTAAATCATTACATCATCATCATCATCATCATCATCGGAGTTTTTGCAAAAGTGACCATCATTGTTTCGAAGTGCAGCGGAAATAAACTAACGGTAAATAAATAGAGAGATGGGGAAGCCTGTCCCATCACTCCTCATGCTCCTCCTCAGCCGAGGCAGGGCCCCACTCAACAGTCCAACCCGGTGGTAAGGTGGACGGCCAAGTCACTCCAGCAACCATGTCCTCCAGAGAACCTGTAAAAAAATTATGCCACAAGCAAGGCTGAGTATACTAATACTCAGCTAGACTTACCCGGTGTGAGGAGTCTACTCCTCTACCTCTAGACATGCAGCTGTTTGGCTGTGGGGTTTGGTTGCCAAAAGCACTAGCTGAGTTTCTAAATCAAGATTTTAACTTTGTCAAAATTAAGTGTGACTCTCTTAAGGCTAAAAGTGTACTATCTACTCATACATAGTAGCAAGCATTTTTAGCAATCAACATCTTGTATCATCTCATCACAGTTCCACTTGTTACTCAATGTAGCAGCATGGACCAAGCAGTCTCATTAGCTGCGAGAAGCAGACGATTCGAATCAAGTTTTTATCCTTGCAAGGTAAACCTAAACACACGACATGCAGGGGCACTCCGTCCCCACACACATCAACCGTCCCCATCGATTCCCCATCAGCAGAGAGGGGCTCACCGCCTTGGCGTACAATGCCTCACTGACCCCGATTGGCCGTCGTGCAGTGACCGCACTTGTACCCACCATAACCGGAATGGGAGACCTCGTCTCAGGTCGCATGAGGAGGGCAATCTGCTGCCAGGTTCAATCAGGTACTAGGCTTACCGATTTACCATATTTCTCGGTATATGTTTAGTACGTTCAAACGCTTGACTCACGGTACCACACCTTAATCCTTATTCAAATTTTCATCCCGTGGGCAACCAATCCCCATGGATTGTTGTCCACAACCAGCATCATTATGAGAAGAAAGTGGATACAACCAATTTCCTGACCTCGCGCGAGTGCTAGAAAAATCACTCGTCTTCTACCGAGATCCTACTTAATAAAGCAACTACTCGACCTGTCATACTAGTATTCATCTCAAAAGGATTCCTGAGATCATGCAACTAGGGTTTCAAACAACTCCTACACTTAAGTGCACATTCAATCCTACAATCAATAAGTGTAGTAAAATAGCATAAATAACAGGTTATGCATAAAACCGGGGCTTGCCTTCCAAAGCAGTGGCAGGCAGGTCCTCTGGTGCAGGCTCGGGTGCTGGATCTGGGGCTACCTCCTGAGCAGCTCCTTGATCCGGCACGAGGATGTACTCTCCGTCAGCAAGATTACAGTCTATCGAAATGCAATGAACATGTATGTCATGATTATGCAAGATTTAAGAACATTAAGCTACAGAAACTAAGTCAAGAATTAACTTAGGGTTCCCTGGCTACGTGGGTCTTCTAGTGGTATATATATATACATAGACTTATTACCTTTTAGGTTTAGGTTTTCTTTTAGGATAACATAGTGGATTTGCATTGTCTTTATAGATTTCAGTGGACAAATTTACAAAGGTCTTAGGAGGACATTAATTTCCATTATCCATTTTCCTTCCTTTAATTTCCATTTAGGGTTTCTAGTGTAGGTTTGAACTACGACAGTGTTTTAATAATTTCCAAAAATTCTGTAAAAATTACAGTGGGTTGTCACTTGCTATTCTAGCTTGTTTTAAGAATTTGAGGCTTAAAGTACAAAAGCTAGGCTTTAAACAAAAATAACAATAGTTAGGCAAAATGGGCCACTTTACACTACACCTCTTAGTTAGGGGTAGGTTCTATCCTAAAGGTCATTTTTGCTGGCATCCCATAGTAATAATAGGCCTTTGTGCTAAAAATCACAAAAACTAAGGGGTGGTTATTTAGTTATGATTTTCTTAAGTTTAATATCAAAAAGGCACTTTCTACTACATTATTATTTGAAAAATGTCAAACAGTAGATTTCATATTTTTCCTAAGTTCTTTCTAATAAAACAATAGTTATCCCAAAGGTGGGGGTGTTTTTACCTTGGGGTTATTTTTGTAGAGTTTTTCTAAGTTTTTCTTGTTTTATTAAAACAAAAGAGATCTTACTTATTTTACACTAAAACAAGGTATGATATATTTTTCCAGTGAACTATATTGAATAAGTAACCTAACAAAAAAAGAGGTACTCTCTGGTTCATTAATTAAATTACATTTTCTATTTTCCTTATCCTTAAGCATATTATAGAATAAGGGGTAAAACTAATTTAAATGGAGTAGACAGAGAGGTTTAACATTTATACTTGGTCTAGTAGGTAGATATAAGCTTCTCAAAATTTTTCTAACCCTGGTCAAACAATACTCCTATTTTTCCTTCTAATATTGAGTTTTGAGTGGTTTTCTTATTTAATTCAAAACTTCAGAAAGAAATACAGAAGCCATGGGTTCTATTATTTTTATCTGATAGTTCATAAATTCCAAAATCTAGCAAAATTGGTTTGAACATTTTTGGATGATTATTCTTTCAGTTATGCATTTATTTAGCTATCTGTTATAACAAAAAGAAAAGAAATTCGAAAATGGAAAAGAAAACAGGTTTACGCTGAGGCCCCTGGGGTTTTTCCTTTTCTTTTCTCACAGAACAGCCCTTGGTCCACTATTGGCTTGGGTCACTGACATTGCGCAAAGCCCCCTGGACTTATCTGAAATCTAACCCACGCTCCCTGACCGGCTTAAACAGTACCCGCGGCATAGATTACGGCGGTGGGGCTTACCGGCGGTAGTAGAGCTCCGGCGGGGTGGTCAGTGACGTCCGGGAGGTCGCGACGGTCACGCCGGTGTGCGGGTCGGTGTCGGAGGTGGTCGGAGTTACCCTGGCCACGAGCACAGGCGGCGGGGGTCGTCGGCGGCGCCTGCTCCGGCCAAATCACGGCGGTATAGTTCAATTAGGGTGCACGAGGAGATTCACGGGGTGACACAGAGGCCATGCGCGCAACGAATTGGAAAACGGTGTAGGGGCTTACCCGGTCCACGTGCGCCGGCGGGTTCTTGAACTCCGGTGAGCACGATTGGGCTATTCCGGTGACGAGGGTCCCCGGGTCAAGCTTGAGCAAGTCTCACGGCCTCACCAGGAAGCTATCTGGGGGCTTGGATCGAACGGAGGAGGACGGGAGAGGGGCTGGCCACGGTGGTTGCTCTCGGGCGGCACTGGCGGGTCACGGGGAGGTCGCCGGAGCTAATGGCTGGCTCGGGTAAGTCAGGCGAGGTACGGAGGAGGCAATGGGGAAGGCAGCCGAGCACTGGGGCGGGCTTTATAGCCGTGGCACGGGCATGGTCACGGGCGGCCGCGGGCGCGCGGGGGTTCGCGCACGGGCGTGCTCTGAGCGCGCCCCCGGATGCCAGCTCGCGTCGAACACGTGGAAGCTTGCTTCTGCCATGGTTCAACGGCCGATTTGAGCGCCATAGCGTGCGTATCTTGGCAAAGTCACTGTGTACGGTCGCTTCTCTGCTCCAAATCCTATCTTTTCACTGTGAGTTCCAAGTCGAGATATGGTCGGGGTAGGGAGATAGAGAGGGGAGAAGTTTGCTGTGTCAGCTAAGCCCGAACCGAGACAAAAGGGGTGTCAAGTCGTGTCTAGCGCCCTAGGGTAGGTGTCATCTCTTTCCAGGGCGTTCTAGGGTTAATTTGGCGCCATTTTGTCAATTGGGTCGAAAGGTTTTGAAAAGGGGATCAAGGTGAACATGTGGAGTCTTTGTGTAAGGGTTAGTTTTTGTACTTAGGCAAAAACTGAATTCTCCCTTGTGCTAAATCTTAGGTGAACTGTTTAGGGCTTTTCTGAAAACTTTTTGGGGGTACTTCCTTACTATTAATTGTAGGTTATTAAGTATATTACAACTTTTATATTTGGCCCAAACCATGATCATAAGGTTTACATGATCTTTTGATCATGGCTTCAATTAGGGTTCTCATTGCCTATGGGGGTTTTGCTTTAGGGTTTTGGGAGATCCCCACTTAGATGTGCATGATAAGCTAGGGCAGGACATCCAAGGTGGGTTACACTTGCTTAGGACCTAGAATTCCAAGTTTGGTATACTTTGCCCAATTCAATCTTCATGTGATAATGGGTAAACAGGGTAACCCTGGGGGTGGACACCCTGAGTAACACCTAGGGTGTTACAGGTGGGATGTTTTAAAAAAAATAAAATTTGATGGCGAATCTGTCAAAGGCCTTGATGGGTTCAACATCGGAAAAGATGTACCTCTGCCAGGTACCAGACTTTGGGTTTGAAATGATTAAGCTGAGACCGGGCGGGTGACTTGCACGAGAAAGGAGTCTCGGTGTAGTGTCTCTGTCTTAGTCGATTAAGGACCGTGTCGATGTAGGCCTGATGACCGAGGACCCTTTAACTGGTCACATGCCTCGTCATGGGTAAGCCTTGCCTCGGGCAGACTAAGGCCAGAATAAGATAACACGAAATGGGCGTGGAGCGGTGGCGAGAGTAGCATGTACCCTCCATAGCAAGAGGCTGGACGGTGGTGTATCTGTGCTCTCGGTTTGCGTGAACCTGATCGTGTCTTAAGAAACCCGGTGGCAGGTTGACATATGCAAGGGTTAAGTGCTACATATGTCATGTGATTGGAGATCCTCAGCTGAGTATAATCGATTCGGATTGCCATACCTTCGCGGTTATGAAGACTTGGTCACTGACCTATACGTAGAAAACCAGTAAAGATGAAGGATGGATTAAGAAATTGGCTAGTTCAGGATAAGTGTTTGAACTAGGTTAGAAAGAACTCTAGATGCAGGTAAGTTTACCTAACCTGAAAATAAAATTGGATTTTTAAGGATCCACTCTTAGTAGGCATTTATGCAAAATAGAGTCCTTGTCTTGAGATACCTTACCTTGACTCCCTTATAACCAGCATACCCTTGAGAGTCTTTTCTTTAGTCGGGTAAGACTTGCTGAGTAATTCCATATTCAGGGTTATTTCCCCGTTGTTTTTAGGTGAGGAAGCAGCAAATTTTTGTTGCTTTTGTACCAAGGTGGTTCCACATGAAGATAAACAAGAGTGAAGCTGCGGGAGGACATGGTCCTCCATAAAAACTTTTATGTAAGAACTTATCGGGAGGAGTTTCTGCCTCCCTTGGTATTGTAATAATACTACTCAGCACTCGTTTATAACTCTGGTCTGTAATAAATAGCTTGATCTTACTTTCTAAATAAATGAAAGCTTATGTAATCGCTTCCGCATTTCTATACCTCCGATGTTTTGTAATGTCTGCAAGACGGGTGAAGCGTTCCTGGAAAGGTAAGAAAGAAGATACCGAACTTGTCAAGTGATTCAGGAACATCTACAGGATTGTCTGATGTCTGTTGGACAAGGACAACTGTAGGTGGGCCTAATGACTTGGGAGGTTCCGTCGCAGCTGGTATCGGAGCGAAGCCCTTCTCTGCAGATATTATGAGGCATCTTCAAAAGGATTTTCTAAAAAAAACTTACCTAGAGATATTTCTTCCATTCTTATCCCTTATATCTGAAGAATCTATATGAAAGACTAGATAGGAGGAGTGCAATGTATAGAAGGTATGAATCAACTAAGGTTGGTTCTGTAATTATACATGCATCATGCTAAGAACCATACTAATAAAATTTCCCCCTTAGAGAAATGCCGCTGCGCACGAGGAAAACCGCGCGCAAGTCAACTGGCCCAATTGGTGTACCTCGTCACCAACTTGCTCCACGGCACGAGGATAGTAGTAGCGGAAGCAACGATCCGATTGGGGATCTTGAAGCCCGAGTGAATCAGCTTCAAATGGAACTGCAACGCAGGACCAACATATGGGTCGCGGATGGCGACAAAATAAATGAATTGAGAAGTTACATCTGCCGTCTGCAGGATCAGCTTGCTGATCGAGATTTAGCGCTCGATTGGGCAGTTCAGTCTCGTTCAGTGGCTTGGGCTAAGGAAGCAAAGGCTCGAGCTCGAGTCGAAGAACTTAGCTCTGCTATTGACAACCTGCAGGCATATTGCAATACCCTACATGAGGAAGTCCATGTACTGTATTCGTAACTACACCCCAGTGCACCTACAGATCCTGTCGGGTCGGAAGCCGGACCCTCGCATGTTGCGGGAGAAGCGCATGGTGGTGAGTTGGACCTTTTTAGGCCCCCTCCTTCTATGAGGCTGGTCGATGAATGGTCTCCCACACCTGACGACGAGGCTGCCAGGAGCAACCAGAAGCAGGAATAGTGGTGTAGTAGTAGAAATAGAAGTAGTGTATTGTATATTAGGTTGTATTATTGTATAATGGGTACTGTACTCCTGTTGTATAAAATCAAGTCTGTATCATTACTCTTGTTAGTAATGTAAATTGGATGGTTTTTCTTTGGCATATCATATTTGTTTCCAAATGTTTGTTGCCACAGATGCCGTCCAAGACCCGATCACAGGATGCAGCTGGAATCTCCAGCGGGAGGGAGTCTACCCCAAATCCACCTCCTGTCCCTCCCACACTTGCCGAGGCGATTGCTGCCTTGGTAAATGCAACCGCGGATAATACCCGTTTTCTGAGAGAGATGGCAGGTCAACAGTTTCAACAACAAGGTGGGTGGGGTTATCAACAGGGCCCCGTGAAACCTCTTACTTGGACTTCTCAGAGACACGTCCACTGCTGTTTGTCAAAGCCGAAGACCCATTAGAGGCAGATGAGTGGATTCGTGTCATTGAGCAAAAGTTCAGACTTCTACGATGTTCGGAAACCCAGAAGCCCTTATTCGCAGCCCAGCAACTGTGCGGCCCTGCCAGCACTTGGTGGGGAAATTTCGTGGCCGTTCAACCGGCCAATCATCAGATAACATGGGAAGAATTCAAGGTGGCCTTCCGCGAACACTATATCCCAGAAGGTGTCCTTCACATGAAGCAAGAAGAATTTATGAAGCTGAAGCAAGGAGGGGATACTGTTAATCAGTATCTCAATAAGTTCAATCATTTGTCGCAATATGCAATTGATCAAGTGAACACCGATCTGAAGAAGAAGAAGAATTGTTTTATGAGAGGTTTAAATGATTGACTGCAAAGAAAGATGGCAACCTGCATAGATCTTACTTATGGAAGAGCTATCAGTACAACATTGGCAGTAGAAGCGAAGTATGCAGGCGCCAGAAAATCCAAGGGTTTTGGAGGTGACAGGCCTAGTCAGGGCCCGGTGAAAAGGCAACGGTTTGTTATCCGGCCTTCCAACCAGAATCGCTCTCGTCCACCCTCCTTCCCTTTTAAGCAACCAATATTTATTCGTCCCAATAATGCCCCCACTGCACCAAGTCAGCCGGGTGCCCCAGGCACTCGATTCCCTGCTCTTCCCAGTTCATCGACTGGATGTTTCAATTGTGGAAAATCTGGGCATTTCATCAAAGATTGCCCTTATCCAAAGCAGAACCAGTCAAATAATCAGCAAGGATCTGGGAATTCATCTCAAGTCAAGGGAAATAATTCGGGCAAAAATATAAAGAAGACATGACGCATATATTATACGCAAGTGGCCACTACGCCGGATGGTGAACCGGTCATGATGGGTATGTTCCTTGTGGCCAATCATCCCGCAGTTATTCTCTTTGATTCTGGTGCTTCGCATACATTCATCAGCAAGAAATTTGTGGAGCAACATTGCATTTCATGCCATGAATCAAAAGAAGGGTTTAAAATTCACTCACCTGGGGGACAAATCTTTACTAGAGAAGTGGTCTATCAAGTGCCCGTAACATTGGCCGGACGGGACTTTCCTACTAATATGATCGTTCTGAAAGGCCAAGACATAGATGTCATTTTGGGCATGAATTGGTTGGCCAAACATAAAGCAACCCTCAACATTGATCAAAGAACTATCAGGTTGAGTCATAATCAAGAGGAAATTGTATTACCCATCCCCATTCCAACCAAAGCTACAGGCAGAGTTTATGAAGCCATTATACTGGAAATCAAAGATATTCCGGTAGTATGCGAGTTTCCCGATGTCTTTCCAGAGGATTTGCCTGGATTGCCACCTGAAAGGGATGTAGAGTTTGTAATTGAGTTAAAGCCCGGTACGGCTCCTGTTTCTAGAAGATCGTACCAAATGCCTCCTAATGAACTGGCAGAGCTGAAGATTCAATTACAAGATCTACTAGATAAAGGATTCATCCGGCCAAGCTCGTCACCATGGGGTTGTCCAGCCATATTCGTCAAGAAGAAGGATCAAACTTTACAGATGTTTGTGGATTATCGACCCCTGAATGAGGTCACTATCAAGAACAAGTACCCTCTTCCGAGGATTGATATTTTATTTGATCAACTGACCGGGGCGAGGGTATTCTCCAAGATTGATCTCAGATCGGGCTATCATCAGATCCGTATTTGGCCCGAGGATATACCAGAGACCGCGTTCACTACGCGATATGGTTTATTTGAATACCTGGTAATGTCTTTCGGATTGACAAATGCTCCTGCCCACTTCACGTATTTGATGAACTCGGTGTTCATGCCCGAGTTGGACAAGTTCGTGGTGGTCTTCATAGACGATATTTTAATATATTCCAAGAACGAAGAGGAGCACGCCCAACATTTACGGATCGTGTTAACGCGCTTGAGAGAACATCAGTTATATGCCAAGTTCAGCAAATGCGCGTTTTGGCTGGAGGAAATTTAGTTTCTAGGACATGTACTATCTGCCAGGGGGATTGCGATGGATCCCAGCAAAGTCAAGGACATTTTGGAGTGGAACCCCCCAACCACTGTTCATCAAGTCCGAAGTTTCCTTGGACTGGCTGGATATTACCGCCGATTTATACCAGATTTTTCTAAGCTTGTGAAGCCAATCACAAGTTTATTGAAGAATGATATTAAATTCAATTGGTCTTCCAAGTGTAATGAAGCTTTTGAACAATTGAAGACATTATTAACCATTGCTCCAGTATTGGCTCAACCGGATATCACTAAGCCCTTTGATGTGTACTGTGATGCATCAGGCAGTGGTCTCGGCTGTGTGTTAATGCAAAAAGGCCGAGTAATTGCATATGCTTCAAGGCAGTTGCGCCGACATGAGGAGCATTATCCAACTCATGATCTGGAGCTAGCTGTTGTGGTTCATGCCCTGAAGATTTGGCATCATTATCTGCTGGGTAATATCTGTCACATTTATACAGATCATAAAAGCTTGAAGTATATCTTCACCCAGTCAGAGTTGAACATGAGACAAAGGCGATGGCTTGAGCTTATCAAGGATTATGAACTGGAAATTCATTATCACCTAGGCAAGGCCAATGTAGTGGCAGATGCACTTAGCCGTAAGATTTCCTGTCACTGTCTTACGGTGAAGACCTCTGACAATACATTATGTCAGGAGATGGAGAAGCTAAACCTAGGAATGGTCCAACAAGGAACTCTAAGTCAGCTAAAGCTTGAGTCAGTCCTCTTGTAAAGGATAATTGATGCTCAAAGGGATAATGAGGGTATGAAACACATTCGTGAGAAGATAAGGGCTGGAAAGGCCAAATGTTTTAAAGAAGATGATCAAGGCATTGTATGGTTTAGTAACCGCATAGTGGTGCCGAAGAATGAAGAGTTCCGCCAGCAAATTCTGGATGAGGCACATCTTAGTCACTATTCTATTCATCCCGGAAGCACTAAGATGTACCAAGATCTGAAACAATATTATTGGTGGACAAAAATGAAGATCGAGATTGCACGCTATGTGGCTAAATGTGACACCTGTAGACGTGTCAAGGCCATACACCTGAAAGCTGCCGGTCCATTACAGTCTCTACCAATACCGACATGGAAATGGGAAGACATAAGTATGGACTTTATTGTGGGATTGCCCAGGACTGCAAAAGAGTATGACTCTATCTGGGTTATTGTTGATCGGCTCACAAAAATTGCTCACTTTTTGCCAGTCAAGACATCTTACCCGGTTCTTACCTATGCGGAATTATACATTGCTCGCATTCTCAGTTTGCACGGGGTTCCAAATACTATAGTGTCGGATTGTGGACCTCAATTCGTATCCAAATTCTGGGAAGAACTTCATAAATCCCTGGGTACCAAACTGCTCCACAGTTCGGCCTATCACCCTCAAACAAGTGGGCAGACTGAGAGGGTCAATCAAATACTTGAAGATATGCTGCGTGCATGTGTTTTGGACTTCTCACAGAAATGGGATGAATGTTTGCCTTTAGCGGAGTTTTCATATAATAATAGCTATCAAGAAAGTATCAAGATGGCACCTTTCGAAGCTTTATATGGACGACGATGTCGTACTCCGCTAAATTGGTCTGAACCTAGAGAAAGGTATTTCTTTAGACCTGATATGGTGAAAGAAACTGAGGAAAAAGTTCATAAAATAATTCATAATATGAAGAAAGCCCAAGCTCGTCAAAAGAGTTATGCAGACCAACGACGACAACCCTTGTACTTTCTCGTGGGAGATTATGTCTACCTGAAAGTTTCACCAATGAACGGCGTATCGCATTTCGGGGTTAAAGGGAAGCTTGCACCCAGGTACATTGGTCCATTCCCTATACATGAGCAATGTGGACCAGTAGTGTATCGACTTCAGCTCCCCGAAACTTTCTCTGCTGTACATAATGTGTTCCACGTGTCCCAATTGAAGAAATGTCTTCGGGTTCCCGATCGAACCATTGAAGTAACAGATGTTGTCCTTGAACCGGACTTGACATATTCTGAGCACCCTATTCAAGTCTTGAATCAAAAGGACAGGCTTACCCGGAGAAAAACTCTCAAGTTCTATAAGATACAGTGGAACCAACATTCTGAAGATGAGGCTACATGGGAAACTCAAGACTTTTTAGATAAGAATTTCCCATGCTTTTTAGCCTCATGTAATTTGTAAAGTGTGTATAGTTGTTGTAATAAAGGAGTAAGCCCCACACCACCCCTGCCTTGTACCAGAAATAAGGAAATAAGAATGTGACACATTTCCTTTTCCATTACTTACCCTAGAACTTTTAATCTCGGGACAAGATTCTTTTATGGGGGGAAGGATGTAACACCCCTGGTGTTACTGCAACTAAAACTTGAGCATGACATCATAAACATTGGCATTGCAAATGTTTGACACACCTAGAGTGCATTTACTAGGTAAAAATTTCAAACAAGTTGTAATGTTATAACATTTTGCAAATAGAACCCTGGATAGGGAACTCAACCCTAAATAGGGATTAAAGGGGGTAAAACCTAACCCAAATTGAGAAAACCTAAAAGCTTTAGGGGAATAGTCATAAAATGTTCCCAAGAATGAAATTGAATCACATTTATACCCCTGAGATACCAAAAACCCCATTTGAACCCTGGAAAACTCTAAGTCCAAACCCTAGGGGCCTATGTGCAAAAATTGTGCACATTTGGACTAAAGTGTAAAAATTACAATATTAAGGCATATTAAGTCCTTTGGTTCACAAATATGTGAATTTGCAAGTTAAACCCTAAGTTTTGGGTCTATTTGCAAAAATCACCTCTTAAGTCCTATATAGCCTAAGTCTGAATTTCAGAGTTTTTGCTCAACTTTTGAGCCTTGTAACTTTCAAACTCTAGGGTCTTTGCCCTATGTCACCACATCAAAGTTGTAGACCAGTCATAGGAGAACAACTTTGCTTAAGAATGTGAGCTCAGTTGTTAAGAATAAATTGAAGATAATTAAGCCCAAAGTTGGGCTGTCAGACTACTTAAAGTCTAAAATCAGACTGACAGTGGACTGATATGAACTTCAAGCCCAATTTCAAGTATGATCCAATGGCTTTTTGTGGTAGCACAATATAGCAATGTTGTAGATGGTATATTGCCCTACAATTTTGCTGCAGAGTATTGATCATGTTGCCAAATGAATCTGGGAGAAAATGGAGCTCCAAACTGCTGTGTCAGGCGACTGAATGGGGATTCTGATGGTACAGTGCTTGGCTAGGATCAGATCGCCCACGGCAGAAAAATCTCACCGCCGGTGACTCCCCGCCGTGATTCGTGTCACCGGCGTCAGGATTCACGCTTGTGGTGGATGGATAACGTCGCGGGGAAAAGGATCTTTGCCGCAGGTGAGCTGGGGGTCACTCTGGTGACTCACCGTCATCTCCCCCTTCTGCTTTGCGGCTGGTACGGATAGCTTCGCCGGTGAACCGTCGCCTCTCGGCCTTGTGCCGCGTGGCTTTGCCTTTCCACCACGTCGCTGTGACTCGCTATGGCTGTCCAATCATCGCCGGTGAGCTCGCCATGACTAAGGACACGAACCCACTGCGCTAGGGTCCTTCCTTGTTTCCTGCCGCCAGCGTTGCCCGGCCAAATTAAGCGCCACCGTCGAAGCCTCCTATAAATTGATGGCCCAGGCAACTGCGCTAGATTATAGCGAAACCAGTCTCCAAGAATCGTTCACAATTGTTCAACAGAGAGCACTGATTTCAAACTTCCCCCAAAACTGTTTTCCG
The DNA here is from genome assembly GCA_029449295.1 of Zea luxurians. NCBI lineage: Eukaryota > Viridiplantae > Streptophyta > Magnoliopsida > Poales > Poaceae > Zea > Zea luxurians. Next base: position 101,937,684 of record JAOPSE010000001.1, on the reverse strand, counting down.
CCACCGCGAAGAGTGCCTCACCGCGGCCAGCACAATTCGAGTCAGCTCACGCCTTTTGCTCCCTCAATTGAGTATTCTCAGGTACCCGTGATGCTCCTCGACCTATCCAATTGCATTATACCGCCATGAATCGCTTGGAACCTGCTGTTCCTATAAGTCTCTCCGCTGTCACCGTGGGCAGAGAGTTGTAGAACTTCAATTCAGAAATTGAGTGAGGGGAAATACTTCTTTGGGGTAGAATCAGGGGTAAACCAAAGACTAGCGCCGGTCTTGGCCTTCTCCGGCCGGTCTAGCTCGCCGGAGTTGGGCCTCCCGTGCGGAGCGCCGTCGGGGACCTCGCCTCGCGAAGGAATAGAAGACCGAGGGTTTTTCTGCAATCGGTCAGCGACACAAAGAAACAGTAACAAAACCCAGTTATAGTTAGCCAAAACCCCAAGGCCCTTTCTGCAAAACCTCCCTCACAGGCGCGCGCGCAACACGTTTCTGCATGGACTTGGGCTGCCTGGGCCAGAAACGGCCCATCACTATTTAGATGTTTTCTTTTTCTTTTTCAGTAGAGCTTTGGAAATTTGTTATAAATTGTAGAAAAATCCTAAAATTGTCAAACCAATTTTCCTAGACTTCTTATTTTCCATAGTATTTAATAAAAGTAGTTTCATGATTTTTATATTAAATAAGGAATTATGAGGCATTTAAAGTAGTTTAAAACATTAGTTCTGGATTTTTAGAAAATAAATGGTAATTCCAAAAATATCCAAATTTTTTACATGAGCTCTACACATTATTTAGAAGCCTTGGGTAGAGTTTGGTTTGATTTGAACCTTGTTTGATAACTAGAAACCAAAACCCCCACCCCTGCCCTTTGAACTCCTTTATTAACTCCGAAAACCCTAAGTTCTCGGAGTTCCGTGAAGGAAAATTGTATTCAAGGCCTTAGATAATAAATTCTTATTATCTTTGCACTCTCATGAGCATTACATGGCATTCATTGTTATATGCATATATATGGTTATGTTTAGAGAATGAAGAAGAGATCGAAGTGACCGAAGAGAAGACACCACCACCTTTGGAATCTCAGGCAGGGACTTGTCTCTACTTTGACATCTGCTCGCCCGAGCCTGACTCACCTACTAACGAAGGCAAGCCCTGGTGCATTTTCCACCTCCATGTGTTTTAAAAACCTTTTTCACTTGCTTGATGCATCAGGTGATAGGATTTGATTGCTAAAACAATTCCTGCATTACCTTCCTTGAATTTGATTACCTTCCTTGATCTCCGTTTTACAAAAGATTTTTGATGCTTAGCCTTGCTTTAGAAAAACAAAATGTTTTGTTTTCACAAAAGATGATGTGGCAAAAGTGGGTGGGATGTTTTCAAAAAAAATAAAACTTGATGGTGAATCTGTCAAAGGCCTTGATGGGTTCAACATCGGAAAAGATGTACCTCTGCCAGGTACCAGACTTTGGGTTTGAAATGATTAAGCTGAGACCGGGCAGGTGACTTGCACGAGAAAGGAGTCTCGGTGTAGTGTCTCCGTCTGAGTCGATTATGGACCGTGTCGATGTAGGCCTGATGACCGAGGACCCTTTAACTGGTCACATGCCTCGTCATGGGTAAGCCTTGCCTCGGGCAGACTAAGGCCAGAATAAGATAACACTAAATGGGTATTGAGCGGTGGCGAGAGTAGCGTGTACCCTCCGTAGCAAGAGGCTGGACGGTGGTGTATCTGTGCTCTCGGTTTGCGTGAACCTGATCTGGTCTTAAGAAACCCGGTGGCGGGTTGACATATGCAAGGGTTAAGTGCTACATATGTCGTGTGATTGGAGATCCTCAGCTGAGTATAATCGATTCGGATCGCCGTACCTTCACGGTTATGAAGACTTGGTCACTAACCTATGCGTAGAAAACCAGTAAAGATGAAGGATGGATTAAGAAATTGGCTAGTTCAGGATAAGTGTTTGAACTAGGTTAGAAAGAACTCTAGATGCAGGTAAGTTTACCTAACCTGAAAATAAAATTGGATTTTTAAGGATCCACTCTTAGTAAGCATTTATGCAAACAGAGTCCTTGATCTTGAGATACCTTACCTTGACTCCCTTATAACCAGCATACCCTTGAGAGTCTTTTCTTTAGTCGGGTAAGACTTGCTGAGTAATTCCATACTCAGGGTTATTTCCCCGTTGTTTTTAGGTGAGGAAGCAGCAAATTTTTGTTGCTTTTGTACCAAGGTGGTTCCACATGAAGATAAACAAGAGTGAAGCTGCGGGAGGACATGGTCCTCCATAAAAACTTTTATGTAAGAACTTATCGGGAGGAGTTTCTGCCTCCCTTGGTATTGTAATAATACTACTCAGCACTCGTTTATAACTCTGGTCTGTAATAAATAGCTTGATCTTACTTTCTAAATAAATGAAAGCTTATGTAATCGCTTCCGCATTTCTATACCTCCGATGTTCTGTAATGTCTGCAAGACGGGTGAAGCGTTCCTGGAAAGGTAAGAAAGAAGATACCGAACTTGTCAAGTGATTCAGGAACATCTATAGGATTGTCTGATGTCTGTTGGACAAGGACAACTGTAGGTGGGCCTAATGACTTGGGAGGTTACGTCGCATGTCCACTCATCCCATTGGCTTGTTCCCCACTGAAAAGGAGGACGACCCAATGTGGAAGGATCGAGTGGAGCATGCCAAGGATGTGTGGGCTCTTTACCCAGGGCAGACTGCTCACTTGATGGTGCGATGCATGAATGCCCTGTACCGTCTGCAAGCAGTGTGAGGTGAAGCAATGTCCCAGCTGATGGGCCTGGTGGAGGCTACCAAGATCATCTTGGATAACATGGAGGACCTTGTGGTAGACCTGTCCACTGAGCTGGTAGAGAAGGACCTCCAGGTGGAGAAGATGGCCACTCAGATTCAAGAGCTTGAGGAGTAAGTAGGAGCCAGGGAGAACACCATTGAGGTTCTCGAGGATCAGCTCCTGAACACTCAGCAACAACTTGAGGAAGCCAACCAGCACCTGGATATGCATCATCAGGAAATCCAAGACATCGAGGCCGAAGGGGCCGACAAGGATGTTGACATCGAGGGAGGAGAGTAGCCAAAGCCTGCATCCAGCTTGGACACCGCTGGCTCAGGGAGACCACCTTCCCCCGAGTCTAGTGTTGCCTCGTTTGCCCATTAGGTTTCAAAAGATAGGATAGAAGGGTGCGGTAGTAGAACTCCTTGAAGCTAGCTTAGCTTTTGCGCCTTTGGGGTACTAGGCTAGAAAGGGTCGAGTCTTTTAAACACTGCTGTAACCGTTAGAAAACTCTTTTGGAATTGTGAATGAGGAATGATGATGATCTTCAGTTATGAAGGAAATTTATGTCATGTAGTGTCTTTTATGAAAAATGCAAGGAAATGTTTGGCACTTTACGAACTTTGTCCTTTCAAATCTTTTACTATGTGCAAGCCTTGATTTTAGAAGTATGATATTAAGAACATCCAAAAATTTCAGATGGTAGGAAGAGCGTGCCGTGAACAGAATGAACGCATTCCTCCACCACCGCCGCCGCCTCCTACCATGCAAGAACTGATGGCTCAGCGTAATGAGATTATGCGACAGTTGGCTCAACGTCAGCCACCACCTCAGCACTATGGTGGTGGTGATCACCATCAGCGTCCCCTAGCAGCGGCCACTTATCAGGAGTTCCTCAGCACTCAGCCGCATTGTTCACTCGGGCCGAGGATCCACTTGATGCTGATGTGTGGCTCAGGGTAGTGGAATCCAAATTCCCACTACTTAATGGAGTTTGTTCAGATGTGGCTAAGGTCCGTTTTGCCACCCAGCAGCTTCGCGGACCTGCGCGGACATGGTGGGACCACTTCCTCGCTATGCAGCCAGCTAACCATGTGGTGGAATGGGGAGAATTCAAGGCAGCATTCAGAGGGCATCACATACCAACAGGCATCATGGACCGCAAGCTCAATGAGTTTTTGGCACTCACTCAGGGGAACCGTATAGTGTTGCAGTACGCTCAGGCTTTTAATGACATGTGTCAATACGCAGGCTATCATGCTGACACAGATGAGAAGAAGAGGGATAGGTTCAGGAGGGGCCTCGGTACTAAGCTCCGCGACCATCTCAACACAGTTAGGGCCAACAGCTACAATGAGTTAGTCAACATGGCCATTTCTCAGGAAGACTGCATCACCGCTTGCCAGGCAGAAAAGAAGAGGAAGACCCCTATAGCAGGACCCTCAGCTCAGCCTCAGCGCTTCAGGATTGTGTCCGACACTCAGGGTAGGGGACCTCAACAGCAGCAAGGGTGATGGGTGATTCGGCCACAGCAGTAGCAGTAGGCACCCAACCGCTCTCAGCCCCCAGTTCAGAGGAGCAACAACCAGCCACCACAGCAGTACCGCCAGGCAAATGACAACCGATGTTTCACTTGTGATAGCACTGGACACTATGCCAAGAATTGCCCCAAGAACCAGCAGAGGCAGGGGCAGAATGCAAATCAGAACCAAGGCAAGAGGCAAAAGGTACAAGTGAGGCAAGGCCGGCTGAACTTCACCACCTTGGCTGATATTCCAGAGGAAGCACCCGTCATGACCAGTATCTTTTCTGTTTTGAATTATCCTGCAGTTATTCTTTTTTATTCAGGCGCTTCACACAGCTTCATCAGCGCAAAATTTAGTGCCAAATGTCAGCTAACTTTTTACCACACAAATGGGGGCATTATGATTGTAACACCAGGAGGCAGGGTTGCCACCTATCAACTCAACCGGCGTGTGCCAATAAAATTGGGTAGTCTGGTATTTAAAACCACTCTCCTGATCATGGGATTGGAGAGCGTGGATATCATCTTGGGGACTAACTGGTTATCATAGCACCAGGCCTTGATTGATGTAGCAGCGAGAGCCATTGAGATACACTCACCTTTTTGTGGAGAAATCACATTGTACTTGCCTAACTAGGTTTGTACCCGTTCCTGTGCCTTCGCCCTGACAGAGTCACCTGTTGAGAGAATTCCAGTGGTTTGTGAGTATCCCGATGTTTTCCCAGATGAATTGCCAGGGATGCCATCCGACAGAGACATAGAGTTCACAATTGAGCTACAACCCGGAATTGCACCTATATCCAAGAGACCCTATAGGATGCCTCCAGCAGAGCTGGCAGAATTGAAAAAGCAGTTACAAGAGTTGTTGGACAAGGGATTCATTTGCCCAAGTACTTCACCATGGGGATGTCTAGCCTTGTTCGTGAAGAAGAAAGATGAGAATTTGAGATTGTGTGTTGATTACCGTCCTCTCAATGCGGTGACAAACAAAAATAAGTATCTGTTGCCCCGCATTGATGTATTGTTTGATCAGTTGGTGGGAGCCAAGGTATTTTCTAAGATAGACCTTCGCTCTGGATATCATCTGATCAAAATCAGGGCCAGTGACATTCCGAAGACGGCTTTCTCTACCAGGTACGGGCTTTATGAGTACTTGGTGATGTCTTTGGGTTGACCAATGCCCCGGCCTATTTCATGTATTTGATGAACTCAATGTTTATGCCAGAGCTGGATAAGTTTGTAGTGGTCTTCATCAACGATATCTTGGTATACTCAAAGAATGAAGACGATCATATCAAGCACTTGCATACATTACTTCAGAGACTGCACGATCATCGTTTATATGCTAAATTGTCCAAATGTGATTTCTGGCTGAAGGAAATAAATTTTTTGGGTCACACCATTTCTTAGGATGGGATATCAGTTGATCCTGAGAAAGTGCAAGAAGTGATGGATTGGAAGCCTCCTACCACTGTACGACTGATTCGGAGTTTTCTGGGATTGGCAGGGTATTATTGACGATTTATTTCGGACTTCTCTAGGATTGCCAAGCCAATGACTGAATTGTTGAAGAAAGGAGTAAAGTATGAATGGAGTTATAAATGTGAGGATGCCTTTCATGCATTGAGGTAGCATCTGACAATAGCACCTGTGCTAGCACAGCTTGACAACACCAAATCTTTCAATGTTTATTGTGATGCTTCAGGCACTGGATTGGGATGTGTCTTGATGCAAGACAATCGAGTTATTGCCTATGCTTCCCGAGCACTTAGGCCTCATGAGCAGAACTACCCCACCCATGATCTAGAGTTGGCTGTCGTAGTTCATGCTCTGAAGATTTGGAGACATTACTTGATGGGAGACCATTGTAATATCTATACTGATCACAAGAGTCTCAAGTACATTTTCACTCAGGCTGATCTTAATATGAGGCAGAGGAGATGGTTGGAATTGATCAAGGACTATGATTTGGAAGTGCATTACCATCCTGGCAAGGCCAATGTTGTGGCAGATGCCTTAAGTCGAAAGGCCCAATGCAACTTTGTAACTACGGACTCCAAGGTCGCCACTCTGTGTGACGAGTTATGCAAGATGAACCTAGAATTTGTTTCCTCAGGTGCTTTGAATTATATCTCAATGGACCCCACTTTACATGAGCAGATAATCATGGCCCAGATGGGTGACAAGGGTGTTCAAGTCATTAAGGATATGCTCGAATAAAAGGTGGATAAGTACAAATGCTTTCGTCAGGACAGCAAGGGAGTTCTATGGTTTGAAGACCGATTGGTTGTTCCTAAGAGTCCCGAACTCAAAGAAAATATTGGATGAAGCTCACCTCTCCAAATTCTCCATGCACCCCAGCAGTAACAAAATGTATCATGATCTCAGATCTTTGTATTGGTGGACCAGAATGAAGAGGGAAATTGCTAAGTATGTATTTGAATGTGACACTTGCCAAAGAGTAAAGGCCAGTCATTTGAAGGTAACAGGTACCTTACAGCCCCTCCCCATACCATATTGGAAATGGGAGGACCTCAACATGGATTTTATTGTGGGTTTGCCCAACACCTCCCGACACCACGATTCTATTTGGGTCATTATGGATAGGTTAACTAAGACAGCTCATTTCTTGCTGGTACATACCACCCACAGGGCGGAGAAGTATGCAGAAATTTATATTGACCAGATACTGTGTTTGCATGGAATACCAAGGACTATCGTGTCAGACAGAGGAGCACCGTTTGTAGCACGTTTCTGGGAGCAGTTGCAAGAGTCAATTGGAACCCATGTAATAAGAAGCTCAGCGTACCATCCTCAGACAGATGGTCAAACAGAAAGGGTAAATCAGATTTTGGAAGACATGTTGAGGGCATGTGTGCTGCACTATGGGAAGAATTGGGATAAGTGCCTTTCTTTGGCGGAATTCTCTTATAACAACAGCTACCAGTCCAGCTTAAAGATGGCAACATTCGAGGCCTTGTATGGGAGAAGGTGCAGAACACTGCTAAATTGGTCACAAGTTGGAGAAAGGGAAATATTTGGACCTGACCTAGTGCTTGAAGCCGAAGAGAAAGTCAGAGTCATTAAGAAGAACCTGGAAGCTGCTCAGGCTAGACAAAAGAGCTATCATGACTAGAGGAGGAAGCCTCTACAATTTGAAGTGGGAGATCATGTTTATCTTAAGGTGTCACCCACCAAAGGTGTTTAGAGATTTGGAATCAAGGGCAAGTTAGCTCCTCGCTATATTGGGCCCTACGAAATCAAAGAGACTTGTGGGCCTGTAGCATAACAGTTGAGGTTGCCATCCCATATGTTAGCGATTCATGATGTATTCCACGTGTCTCAGCTGCGGAAGTGTGTCCGCTTACCTACGGAAGTGCTACCTGAACCAAAATTGGAGATCAAACCAGACTTGTCTTATCAAGAGCACCCCGTCAAGATGTTGGACCAAAAGGAAAGATCAACTCGAGCAAGGTCAATTCGAATGTATAAGATTCAGTGGAGCAACCACACAGAAGAAGAGGCTACGTGGGAGACTGAGGATTTTCTACGTTCTCGCTTCCCCGACTTTCTGCCTGAAGGAGTCGGTATGTAACCCAAAACACCCACTCCCACCTGCCCTTTGAATCTAAATATAAGAAAAACCTAGTTATTAAGAGTAGAGTAAGTTGTGGAAATAGATCTAAAAGGACTTCCTTCTGAAGTTGCAAAGAGGATGACATTCGAAGAGCAGTTAACTAGAGAAACTTGGTTAAAGGAAACTGCAACACACCAACTTACACCTTCTCAGTAACCCACTAAAGGATCCCTACCCAATCTCGGGACGAGATTCCTTTAAGGGGGGGAGGGCTGTAACACCCCAGGTGTTACCCAAGGCCCTGGCTCAATGCAAGCACTTATGGCCTTTTATCACATGTGTTTAAGTGGGGGAGAAGGGGGCACCAAAACCTTGGAAACCATGGATTAATTAAGGAATATTCATGACAGAAGCAATACCTAAGAATTTTATACATTTTCACCTTGGACAAAAGAGGCTCAAACCCTAGACCCCCTTTTTGAGCCATTACACCCCCAAACACTGGATTAGTGGAAAGGATAAGCAAATGAACATTTCATGGCTTAAACCCTTTACCAAAGTTTAAGTACATTAATACATCTAAAGAAATGGTAAAGAAGGTATTCCAAAAAGGTTCCACAAAATGCTCAAATTCAGCCCCCAAGAGAAGAACACCCTAGGACAACCAATTTTTCTCTAAGTAAAAAACCAGCCTTCTTCCAAAGACCATAGATGTTCACCTAGTTGCTGGCACCAAATCCATGAGGTCCAATTGACAAAAGGGAGCCAAATTACCTAAGGAACACACTGGAAATGTTTGAACCGAAGCCAAGATCATTTGGCACAAGTTGACTCCTGTTTTGTCTCGGGCTGAACAGTGCGGACAGACAAGACTTGGCATCACCATATCTTCCAAGCCAGACCAGATCTCTCCTTGGAACTCACATGAACTAGGTATCTCTAGGTGTAGGGAAGAAATCTTACACAAGACATATGGCAAGATTTGCATGTTTGGGTGCTCAGCAGGCGTAAGAACTTGGGTAGAATAACACAGCCACGTGTTCGACGCGCCCTGGCAACGCTAGAGCACGCCCCGACGCTCAGCCCCGTGCGCACCGCACCGCGCCAAGCCAGACCCATGCCCACGCCCGCTCCTGTGCCTATAAAGCCGACCGAGGCCTCGACCGTACACCCCCGCTCGCTCTCAACCTCGCAGGAGCACAAGATCGTCGATGATCGCTCTACGCACGGTGTGCCATCGGCCGCCGAGACACGACCACCGTAGAACGGCCACCCTAGCTATTCCCCGCCTCGTCCGACCCTCGAGATAGCCTCTGCGTGCCTCGGTGAAGCTTCCAGAGCCAGGAATCGAGCTCTACCTCGCCGGAGACCCCGGATTGACGTCGCCGGACTTCACCCAACCGCCGGCTTACGTAGACCGAGCTCCACGGTGAGTCTTTCTTTGATTCCTTGCACGGGTAGTTTCCTTAGCACCCCGTGATGCTCCCTGTGCCTTTGGATTGAGCTCTACCGCCGTGAGCAGGCCGGAGCACACGCCACCGATGAGCCAGCCTGCCTGCGCACGTGGCCCGACCGATTCCGGCCATCACCATCGACGAGCCGTACCTCGACGTGACCGCCAGGACCTCTCGAAGCTAACCTTGCCCTTCGCCGGACCTCCCTCACCGCCGGTAAGCTGCGCCGCCCTGTTTACTTCCGTGGTTACTGTTTCAAAGGGGGAGGGATCTCGGGGAGAAAGGAGAAGAAGTCAGGGGGTTTTGAACAGTCAGAGACTTAGGTGAATAGTTCCGTAGGGGCATAAGTTAAATAATTGGTTTGGGAAAAGCCAGGGTCCTCGGTGTAAACTGGTTTTCCATAAAACCTTTTAAACATTATTCATTTAAATGTGAACAGAGCTTATAAAATTCATAACTTCCGTTTTATTCAACCAAATTTAGTCATACTAATTTTGCTAGGTTCTAAACATTAAGAACTACTTAGGAAAAATACAAAACACCCTAAGTATTGCAAAAAATTTTAAGTTTAGATTTAAATAGTAAACTGACCAAAAGCTAATTAAAGAAGGAAAAATAGCTACACTTTTAGACTGGGGTTAAGAAAAATTAGAGAAGTACTTAACCACTACTTAGCCTGGTTAATAATAATAAACCCCTTAGTACACCAGATTAGGAAAGGGTTTACCATTTAAACTCATTTTTACTCAAAGTTAAGGAAAATAGAAAAGGAAGTTTAAAATAAGAACTAAGGGGCAACCACCTTTTTGCTAGCTCACTTATTTAAGATAGTTCACTGGAAAATTTTGTTAGACCCTCTATTAGTACAAAAGAAATGCACTACCTTTTATTTTATGAACACAATGAAAACTTAGAAAAACCTTAGAAAAAAAATCCTAAGGAAGAACCCACCCCAAACCTTGGGATAACTAATAATATGTTATTATGAATCTAGGAAAAATGTAAGTTCTGTTGTTTGATATTTTTCAAATAACAAGTTAGTTATAAGTACCTTTTTGGCATTAAACTTTAGAAAATCACAACTAAATATCCAGTAGGTCTTTTTCTGTGATTTTTAACACAAAGACCTGTTATCCCCTGGGAATGTTGGCAAAAATAAATGTTGACCCAGAACCCTTACCTAAATCAGAGCTATAGTGTAAAGTGCCCTTTCAACCTTGGTTTTGTTAATTTTGCACAAAGAGTATCTGAATTAATTTCAACCTCAAATTTTTAGGATAACCCACAAATGTCAATGTTTACCCACTGTAATTTTTCTAACATTTTTGGAAAATTCTAACTTGCCATGGTAGTTCAAAAATACTTAATAACAAGCACAATAGGAAGAAAAATGGGAATTTTGGGAGAACGAGATAATGTATAACTAAAACCTTCTAAGAATCCCATGAAACCTAAAGATGTGATTAAAGATTGTAAGTTCATTCGAAACCCTAAGGATGAATGAATGAAACCCTTAGGGCTAACAACGGAAATCCTAGTATACCACTATTTTAATACTGTTTCACTATGCTTAGTGTTTCCAAAATGCCATATCATTAATATGCATACATTTTATTCATTGCATTCAATAGATTGTAATCTCGCTAACGGGGAATACATCCTCGTTCCAGAGCAAGGAGTTGCTCAGGAGGTAGTCCAGGAGCCAGCACCAGAGGCTGCCATCGAGGATCTGCCTGCCCCATCTTTGGAAGGCAAGCCCCGGTTGTATGCATAACCTATTCTATATGCTATTTCACTACACTTAATGTTTGAAGGTTTGTAATGTGCACTCTAGTGTAGGAGTTGTTTGGAACCTTAGCTGCATGAACTCAGGATTCCTTTTGAGATGGATACTAGTATGCTAGATCGAGTAGCTGCTTTACTAATTAGGGCTCTTGGTAGAAGTCGAGTGATTTTCTAGCACTCGCGCGAGGTCAGGAATTGCTTGTATCCATTTATATATCGTACTGATGATGGTCTATGGACAACGGTCCTTGGGGATGCGTTGTCTACAAGACGGAAATGGGAATAAGGATTAAGGTGTGGTACCGTGTGTCAAGCGTTTGAACGTACTAAGCACATGCCGAGAAATATGGTAAATTGGTAAGCCTAGTACCTGAGTGAACTTGCCCGCAGACTTTATCCCTCATGCGACCTGAGACGTGGTCTCCCATTCCGGTTATGGTGGGTACAAGTGTGGTCACTGCACGACGGCAGTCGGGGTCAGTGAGGCATTGTACGCCAAGGCGGTGAGCCCTGATCTGCTGCCAGGGGATCGATGGGGACGGTTGATGTGTGTGGGGACAGAGTGCCCTGCTGCGTCGTGTGTTTAGGTTTACCTTGCAAGGTTTAAAAACTCGATTCGAATTGTCTGCTTCATGCAGCTAATGAGACTGCTTGATCCATGCTGCTACATTGAGTAACAAGTGGAAATGTGTTGATTTGGCAAAATATGTTGATTGCTAAATGCTTGATACCATGTATGATTAGCTAGTTACACATTTAGTCTTAAGAGAGTCACACTAAAACTTGAAAAGCTAAAACTTGATTTTAGACTCAGCTAGTGCTTTTGGCAAACCAAACCCCTCAGTCAAACAACTGCATGTCTAGAGGTAGAGGAGTAGACTCCTCACACCGGGTAAGTCTAGCTGAGTATTAGTATACTCAGCCTTGCTTGTGGCATAATTTTTGACATGGTTGCTGGAGTGACTTGGCCGTCCACCTTGCAACCGGGTTGGACAGTCGAGTGGGACCCTTCCCCGGCAGAGGAGGAGCATGAGGAGTGATGGGCCAGGCTTCCCCATCCCTCCATTTATTCACCCTTAGTTATATTCTGCTGCATTTCGAACAATGACTACTACTTTTGATAAACTCTGATGATGATGTAATAAATTGAGTACTCTTAATGTATGGTTTTATGCTTTATTGTATTTGCTCTGTGCCTCACCTTCGAGTGAGTACGTGGTACTTGATCCTGTTAGTGGCCTCGTTGGACTAGATCTGAGGGACTAACGTTTTATTCCCATTTAAGTGTGGTCTAGCCTCTAAGGTGGGACTTAGGCACTTAAGTTGGAATAATTTGGGTGGTTCCGCCACATCATGTACCTCTTTTGACATAAAAGAAGTCATCTAGTTCGTAGTTAAAGTTTGGGGAATGCTGAATCTATGAATGATATGCTTAGTTATAAACTCATTTACCTTCTTATGTGTCATGTTCTTCAGAGCAATGACTTCAGTCCATTTGGTGAAGTAATCTGTGGAAACCAAGCCAAACCGATGTCCTTTTGATGACGAAGGATGAATTTCTCCTATAAAGTCCAAACTCCATCACCTAAACAACCAAGGTTTGATAATAGGATGTAGTTCAACTGCGAGGACTAACTGTAGATCATCGAACTTCTAACACACTTGACATCCTTTGTAATATTTAAAACAATCAGCTATCATGCCAGGCCAACAGAATCCAGATCTTCTCAATAACCACTTCATCTTTAGAGCCGATTGATGAGTACCACAAATCCTTTTGTGTACTTCGGTCATAGCCAATATAGCATCATCTAGGCCCAAGCATTTAAGCAAGATATCGTCAACAGTTTAGCAGTAACTTTAACTTTATTATCAATTAAAATATACTTGAAAACTATACGTCGAACATTCTTGTTTGCCCTATCACTAGGATTACATGGGTAGTGTTGGTGACTTGTTCTCAAATGCGAAGAGTTAAGAACAAGGCAACATAAAAAGTGTTAAACGTTAATTTCCTTCGTCCTTATAAACACTATGCCCCTTCGGATATAATGAATTCCGGACGAAGGTTACGAAGGAAAAGACCTTCGTAAGCTCGATAGATGGTAAAAAAGAACACATATACGAAACATGAATAATGATACAAATATTATTACCGACTTATTTCTATTATCAAATTCATAAAAACAAATTATAAATGTACCTTCAGATTGATGAAAAGCAAGGGTACAGATGTGATGCAAAAAGAGAATGCCAAGTCAGCGTGAACAGTACGGGAGTACTGTTCATCTATTTATAGGCACGGGACGCAGCCCGTGTAAAATTACATTGATGCCCTTTACATTTATCAATAACTCTATAGCAATTCTTCGAGGTTTAATTTGGCTTTTCATCTTTAAGTCGGTTCCTCTTTTCTGCCGTCGTGCCGAAGCTTTTCTGCACATATCTTCGCGATCGTCTTATCCTTCGTCGTGGTCGCTTTCCATCCCAGTCAAGCTTCGTCTTAACCATGCTCTTGTATACTCGCAACCTGACTCCGAAGATACCTGTTCACATGTTTCACTCGGAAAACATTGTCAAATCATGTTTTTGAGGACCTTCGGAAGCCGAAGGCCCCCAACAGTAGCCCCTCGCAATATTAATTTACTGTAATGATAAATCCATATTGCGACATGGACGAAGGCTTTAAGCCGAAGGTCCGAAAAAACACCTTCCTTCTGCTAGAATAGCAGCAGTCATTGACAAGCGGGACCCTCCAGTTTTCAACGCGCTAGTTGTATAAATAAGAGCTCAGCACCAGCCTATTTGGCACGCTCCGTTGCCACCTGCTTTTACTCACCCAACTTTTTAGCCTGCACGCAACAGCACTTGCTTGGTTTTAAAATTTTTAAGCTTCGGTTTCGAGTGCGCTTTGTCAGCATTTGCGAAGATGTCTGAAAGTTGTTGGTGCCTCAAAGCTAAGCCTTTCTGAGGAGATGCACCTGGGCTTTCTTGAATCAATGTCAAAGACTAATATAGAGAAGATTACCAGGGAGATTTTGGAGGGTTCATCTGAAGATACTGGCGACAGTGAAAGTTACGATGTGGATAGTGGCGGTGAAGATTCCGAAGATCGACCCTGGCGACCAAGCCATGCAGTTTTTGGTAAATCGAGTATCAAAGAAAATCATCTTGTCAATATGAGGGGCAGATATTTTCGGGACTTGTCTATTGTGAGGGCTGACGAAGGAGAGAAGACTTGCCCGACTCCCGAAGAAAATGAAGTCGTGATATTCCAAAGCTTCTTAAAAGCTGGATTACGATTTCCCTTGAGCAGGTTTGTCATGGAAATACTGAAGATATTTGAAATCTACCTTCATCAACTTACTCCCGAAGCAATCATGAGGATGGGCATTTTTGTGTGGGCCGCGAGGAGCCAAGGTTTGGAACCTAATGCAAAAAGCTTCTGCAACATACATGAGTTATTGTATGAGACAAAACCCTGGGGCAAAGAGCAGTATCACAACAATTTCGGCTGCTACAGCTTCGACGCTCGGTCTGGGTCAAGCTGCCTTGTGCCAACCTTTCGAAAGAGGTGGCCCGGCGACTGGATGACTGAATGGTTTTATGTGAAAAATGACTTGAAATCACGTGAAGATATCAAGGGTATCATTATGCGCCCTATCTGGCAACGCTTCGGCCTCCGGAAGCCAAAGGTGGAAATGAATGAAGCAGCCGAAGAATGCTAGAGAGCCTTCGGCGTGGTTTGCTCTTTTATTGGGACAAGGGATTTGGTCCAAGAACACATTGCTTTCAGAGTATGGCCACTTGTAGAAAAGTGGGAAATGCTGAAGGAGACCGCCAAGGAACCTAACGAAGGTGGACTAGTTAGGCTAAAATACACATTCAAATACAGAGATAAGTTTGTTGAGCCAGATGATGACTGGTTAAAGAGTATTGAGGCCATAAGTGACGAATTGCTTGGAGTGTACTCGAAGGCCAAAGATACTGCATTATCAGCGGCCTTCGGAGGCCGAAAGAAGAAGAGACTTAACCGAGTATTTGATGCAATTGGGTTTGTCTACCCCGACTACCATTACCCAGCGCGGGGTCAAAAAAGAAAGAATACTTCTTCTGCAAAGGAAATTGCTTCAGCTGCTCCTAGCGAGCCAGCGCCGAAGAGAAAAAAGGTAAAGGTTCTCACACACCGGCCATGTTTTATTGAACCGGCCACAGTGCCTGAATTTATTGGTGAGACCTCTTCGGCCACCGAAGCTAAAGAACCACCTCTAGTGCCAAAAATCGAAGAAATGGTCGAAGCACCATCAACAGAAAAAACAGAAAAACCGAGGACTGAAGAAACAAAATCATTAGAAATTTTAAGTCCTTCAGCAAAAATTGAGACAACAAAAAACCAAAAGGGCCCAGCGGTGACCCCGAAAATAAAAAGGATGGTTAATGTGTTAGATGTTTTGGAGACAATTAAGTCTTCAAGCACAACTCCGAAGAAAATTGTTGTAACTTCCGAAGTGCAAACTGAAGTCTTTGTTGCCAAAGCTTCAAAGCAACAATCTAAGACTGAAGCTGAGCCTTCAGAGCCCACCAAGGTAAAATCCTTGGAAGCCGAAGAAGCAAAAATGACAGAGCCGATTTTAGTTGAAGAAACTGGCACTGATGTCCCCAAAGCATCCTCCAAAGCCCTCGATTATATTGTTCGACATGCTTCGGGAAAAAGATTATCTGAAGAAGAGATTTTTGAAGCTAATCACTATGCCCAAGAACTGAGGTATCCAAAAGGGGCCTTAGTATTCAATGGCACAGACGAAGACGACTTCTTATACTGTCTCCCAGATAACAAGAAATTATCCGTCTGCCGGGAGATGGCTAGAAGCATGGGGTTCCCGAAGCTTGAAGCTGGCCTCTGCGCCATGACGAAGGACGATCTTGCGGATAGCCTTGCATACAATAGTCTGAAGGTACAAAAATTGTGAATTTTGAAGTTTATGAATTTTGAATTAGTCTTTTGTTCTTATGTTAATCCATTCATTCTTTTGAATAGGGCTTAATACTCAGCAATGCCTTAAGGGCACAAAAGAATGCTGAAGATGAGAGCTGCACTATTGCTCTCAATAACCTTCGAACAGAGGTTATCAAGCTAAAAAACGAAGCCTTGGAAAAGGACAAAATTCTACTTACATTGGTGGATAAGATAAAGGAAGACGAAGCTACTTATAAAGCTCAGGCCAAAGCTCAGAAGCACGAAATTGAAGATCTTCGGAAACAATTAGCCCGAGCTAAAGAAGAACGCATACTTGAAGAAACGAAGCGAGAAATTAGCGATCAATGGGCAAATCATTTAGAAGGAACCGTTGAAGAGCTTCGTTCATCCAAGAAAAGGTGCTATGACAAATCTATAGAATGCGTTAAGAAAATAAAAGCTAGCTTCGCCAGCGTTGGCGCGTTCTCGAGCGAGGAAAACTTCACAAGGGGTAACCCCGAAGGCCCAATTGAATAGATTAATCACGAAGCTGAGGCCTTTGAGGAAATTTTGAATAGCCGTGGAGACATATGTGCTTTTTCGGGTGCCAGGGGGATTGCTACTATTTTGGAGAGGAAAGGCTGCGAGCATGTGAAAGTTTTATTACAATCCGAAACTGCCTTATCCTCCGAAGATATAAAAGACCCCTTGACCGAAGCTAGCATGGTTGGTGGAAAATTTTTCACCGACATCTGGGATAATGGTGGCCGGGAAATGGCCCAAGAGATTATTCAAAAAAGCGAAAAAGGCATCCATGATGCTAGAAAAGTAGCAGAGGCTGCTGAGAGAAGCGCAGAGCCCGAAGGGCAAATAGGTATTAACTAGTGGTTTTTGTCTCTTTGTTGTAATTTTTTGATTTCGAACTAGTTGATGGTTTGTAATAGTAATAAGTCCGTATCTACTCTTCCCTCAGAACCTGCTGAATCATCTGTGGGCCCCCACATGAAGGGGGATGACGAAATTAGACAAATGGCGAAGCCATCATGGATAAAGTTGTTGATCAGCTACTAAATGAAGCTGTGGAAGTAGTTCTAAGGGAAGATTAAATGCTGCTGTAAAAACATTTAGAATATAATATTTGTTGAGAAACATGTGTAATATATTAACTATTTACTGTTCTATTCTTTATGATGCATGAAACTTCATATACATACCGTTTTTGAGCCTTCGGCGAAAAAACACCTTCCCTTCTTTTCATGCTTCGTAAATAATATCCATATTTTCATAAAAACATCCGATCTTCGCAAAATCAATAACCGATAAATCTTTTCATTTCGGAGATTGATGAAGGTATGCTTCTTCAAAATTTACTTTTTCGTGCCTTGGCACTGTTTCTTCGGAACAATCTCTAAATATCAACATTGATCCCCTTCTTGCGTCATTGATGCAACATGATGTATGATGTTATGCTATGCAAATGATGTGATGATGTCATGTTATGCAAAATGATATTTGCCAAAGGTCGACATTTATTTTTCACTGCAAGCCTCCCTTAGGAGCTTCTTCGCCTTTTACTTCAGTGGAATCAGCGTTTATTTTTCGCTGTAAGCCTCCCTTAGGAGCTTCTTCGCCTTTTACTTTCAGCGGAATCAGCGTTTATTTTTCGCTGTAAGCCTCCCTTAGGAGCTTCTTCGCCTTTTATTTTCAGCGGAATCAGTGTTTATTTTTCGCTGTAAGCCTCCCTTAGGAGCTTCTTCGCCTTTTACTTTCAGCGGAATCAGTGTTTATTTTTCGCTGTAAGCTCTGCATTCCCTTAGGAACGACTTTTGAGCGGAAAACTTACACTGCACTCCCTTAGGAACGACTTTTACTGCTTCGAAGAAATTGCACTGTATTTCTTAGAACAAATTTTTGATAATTCGAAGATCCTTCTTGCCACCATACATTCTTATGTTTCGGCCTTAAGCCTATGGAGAAGACATATTTTTATTATGACAGAGAACGAAACTGTTACAAGAGATTAAAAGACGACAAAAAGCACTAAAACTTCCCATAATTGTTCCTTATTAAAAAGAAAGTAAGACTGAAATGCGAATAATGCGAAAATCCGCTGTCGAGGTAGGATATTTATCAGTAAATATGCTTCGACTCTGGCACAGTGCTATTGACTGTGCGAGCTTCAGACTCCTCTCTGAAAAGTCCCGCTGAAGGTGAGTGTGCTGACTCCCTTCTGGCTGCTGACCTCGTTGGATTGGTGGTGGCGGTGGAGGCTGTTGCCAAGATGCTTGGGATTGACTTGCCGAAGCAACAGAAGCTGTAGGGTGATTGCCTACATATTCTGGAATGTAAGGCGAATGGTACGAAGCAGTATGCATGACTTGCTTCGGCTGGCTCTGTTGCGCTGCAGCTTCTGCTAGCTCCTTTTGCTTCTGGATGGTAACATGGCACATCCTGGTGGTATGGCCCTTGCCTTCACCACAGAATAGGCAGTAAATTTTTCTTGGTTGATCTCCAAATCTTCCCCCGAAGCCCCTGGCGCCTCTGCCCCTTGGCGCTGGCGGCCGGAAAGAGCTTTGTTGTTGCCCCGAAGCTTGCGAGGAGCACTGTGGCCTTTGCTGTTGACTCCCTTTATCATCACTTTGAGTAGAATTGTGAATTGACCTGACGTGCCTCGGATGGAATCTTCCCCCGAAGCCCCTGGTCATTTCAGAGAACCTGAATGCTTCCTCCCTTCTTTGGCGAAAATCATTGTCAGCTCGAATATACTCGTCCATCTTCTGGAGCAACTTCTCCAAAGTTTGATGAGGCTTTCTGGCAAAGTACTGAGCTGAAGGTCCCGGCCGAAGCCCCTTGATCATGGCCTCAATGACAATTTCATTGGGCACTGTTGGTGCCTGTGCCCTCAGACGCAGGAACCTTCGGACATACGCCTGAAGATATTCTTCGTGGTCCTGGGTGCACTGGAATAAAGCTTGGGCAGTAACTGGCTTCGTTTGAAATCCTTGGAAGCTGGTTATCAACATGTCCTTTAGCTTTTGCCATGAAGTAATTGTCCCTGGCCGAAGAGAGGAGTACCAGGTTTGTGCAACACTCCTGACAGCCATGACGAAAGACTTTGCCATGACCGCCGTGTTGCCACCACACGAAGATATGGTTGCTTCATAGCTCATCAAGAATTGCTTCGGGTCTGAATGACCGTCGTACATGGGGAGCTGAGGTGGCTTGTAAGACTGTGGCCAAGGTGTAGCCTGCAGTTCTGTTGATAGGGGAGAAGTATCATCAAAAGCAAAATTTCCATGATGGAAATCTTCATACCAGTCGCCTTCGTTGTAGAAGCCCTCTTGATGAAGCTCTCTGTGCGGGGGCCTTTGGTTCTGGTCATCTTGAGCAAGATGTCGAAGCTCTTCAGAAGCTTGATCTATCTGCCTTTGTAGATCAGCTAGACGAGCCATCTTTTCCTTCTTCCGTTGGACCTGTTGATGGAGCATCTCCAAATTTTGGATTTCTTGATCCAAGTTGTCTTCCGGAGGCGTTGGACTGGTGGCCTTCCTCTTCTGGCTTCGGGCCTCCCTAAGAGAAAGGACATCCTGATTGGGATCCAGCGGCTACAGAGTAGCAGCCCCTGCAGCTGAAGCTTTCCTCGGCGGCATCACGAAGGTGATGCTTGCCGAAGATGATCAAAACTCAAAAAATGGACGTGAGTTCACCGGAGGTGGGCGCCAATGTTGGTGACTTGTTCTCAAATGCTAAGAGTTAAGAACAAGGCAACATAAAAAGTGTTAAACGTTAATTTCCTTCGTCCTTATAAACACTATGCCCCTTCGGATATAATGAATTCCGGACGAAGGTTACGAAGGAAAAGACCTTCGTAAGCTCGATAGATGGTAAAAAAGAACACATATACAAAACATGAATAATGATACAAATATTATTACCGACTTATTTCTATTATCAAATTCATAAAAACAAATTATAAATGTACCTTCAGATTGATGAAAAGCAAGGGTACAGATGTGATGCAAAAAGAGAATGCCAAGTCAGCGTGAACAGTACGAGAGTATTGTTCATCTATTTATAGGCACGGGACGCAGCCCGTGTAAAATTACATTGATGCCCTTTACATTTATCAATAACTCTATAGCAATTCTTCGAGGTTTAATTTGGCTTTTCATCTTTAAGTCGGTTCCTCTTTTCTACTGTCGTGCCGAAGCTTTTCTGCACATAGCTTCGTGATCGTCTTATCCTTCGTCGTGGTCGCTTTCCATCCTAGTCAAGCTTCGTCTTAACCATGCTCTTGTATACTCGCAACCTGACTCCGAAGATACATGTTCACATGTTTCACTCGGAAAACATTGTCAAATCATGTTTTTGAGGACCTTCGGAAGCCAAAGGCCCCCAACAGGTAGTCAATTATAGGTGTCCTCCAATCAATTGCATCGGTTGTATTATCAGCCAAATTAATTGAGAAGACGTCTCTTGTATCATTAGATGGTCCGGATTCCTTGCCCGGACGGTCTGGCCCTACCACGTATGGTTTGACTATATAGCTCGGATGGTCCGCGACGTATGAACTTGGCGCAACACCGGTTATTGGACTTTCAGAGTTGTGGAATCTCCCTCGTTTTATCTGATAACCTGATGTATCTTGTGCCAAGCTATTAGATCTGCAATTTTCAACTCTAGATATACGCTAAATGTCAAATTCGTCAAATTATGTCCCAACATTTTTCAAGATAACTATTTAAAGTACCATCCAAACATTGATATTCCTCAAAAATCTGTTGTACGACTAGATGAGAATCACCAAACGCCTTCACATGTTTCACTCACATATATTTTAAAAGTTCTAAACCGAATAAGAGACCCCATATTTGGCTTGATTGTTAGTGCAATAAGCCTTTAATCAGCTAGAGAAGTCAAAAGTGGCATTACTAGGTGAAACAAGCACGATGCTAATCCCTTGCCCTTCATTGCAGACCGATCCATCGAAATAGAGTCTAGGGAGTAATAGTAAGGTATGACATATCTAGTTCATGAGTATCATCAATCCAATGTTCTACAATAAAATCAGCTATAAGTCATATTCTATAAGTGCATAATCACATTTGCCAATTTTACCACTTACGATGAGATTTTACAACATATATTTAATCACGTCGGTTTGACAAGAAATGATGCAAGAACTAGACAGTAGATAACATCTAAGTTTGGTGCATGCATAAAATAAGCGTAATTTCTCAACAAAGGTTAACCTCGTTTCAGCATCCACCAATCTCTGACTCAAGTATGCCACAACATGCTCCTTTTCTTCAAACTCCTGAGCCAGAACAGCTCCAATAACTTTACCTTTACAATGATATATAATCTGAAAGGCATCCCAACTTTTGGTGCTTTCAATACTGGAGGCGAAGACAATTAATTTTTAATAAGGTCAAAAACTTCTTGCTGCTCTGCCCCAAGCGAAATCGACATTATTTTTACGCCGAAGAATACGAGTGAAAGCATCAACTTTCCTGGCTAAGTTAGAGGTGAACCTTTGCAAATAATTTATTTTATCGAGAAACTTCTGCATTTCAAGTTTACAAGTCAGATCCCCCACATTCTAAATGGATTTAATTCGGTCGAGCTATCTCTATGCCATGCTCATGCATGAATAATGAATTCTAAGAACTTGCCAGCCGACACCCCAAAAGCGCACTTGTGTGGGTTCATTTTTAGACCGTACCGACGTATCTTATCAAAAGCCTTTTGCAAATCAGCTATATGAGAATCAAATTCAGCCAATTTGATAACTATATCATCAATGTAAAACTCCACAATGTTTCCTAACAATTTAAGAAAGATCAAATTCATAGCCCTTTGATAAGTGGCACCAACATTTTTAAACCAAATGTCATAATAACCCACTCGAACAGACCAATGAAGCCTGGACATATAAAGGTCATTTTAGATGCATTTTCCTTAGCCATAAAGATTTGATTATATCTGGTATTATCATCAAGAAAGCTAATAACTTTATTTCCTGAGGCATTATTAATTAACATGTTGGCTATAGGCATAGGATATTCATCTTTAGAAGTTGTTCTATTTAAATTACGAAAGTCAATGCATACTCTGGGCTTACATGAATCCTTCTTTTCCAATAGCACAATATTAGAGACCCATTCTACATATTTGCAAGGCCTAATAAAGTTAGCTTCTAAGAGATGGTGAACTTTGTCCTTGATCCTAGGAAATAAATTTGGATGAAATGACCTTGTTCTTTGCTTAAAGGGCCTAAAACCGGGCTTAAATAGTAACCGATGCTCCACTAGCTCTTGGCTCAACTTTAGCATCTCAGTAAAGCTCCATGCAAAGCAATCAGAATATTCTTTTAATAAACTGATCATCTTACTCCTAGGATCAACTTTCAGGGTCTTGTTTACAAAAGTTGGCCTTAGAGTTATGCCATCCACTATGTCAACTTCCTCCGAAGGATCAACTGATGTAAACCCTGTCCTAACTTGTGAAAGTCTTTAAACTCCTCTATTGCGTTTATCTATGAGGAGTTTGAGGCTTCCTGTGTGGCTGTGGACCGTCCGGTCATAGGGGCCGGACTGTCCGCGATAGCAGCTTCATAATGCGACACTCTCTGGTCGCCATCGGACCGTCTAGCCTCAAGTCTGCACTGTCCGCATTGACAGATTCATGCTGCGATGCTCTCTGGTAGTTATTGGACCATCTGGCCGCAGGAGCCGGACTGTCTGTCAAGTGTACTCCAGATCGTTCACGACCTGACATGTCCCTTTGGGTGTGCACATCATTTTAACTTCATTTATGATTTAGCCAATTCTCCATCGGCTCTAGCATTACAGGGATGAAGCCTTTCTTGTTTATACTTATAAACTAATAATTAGAAAAATCAACTTCCGTGAGACACGTGGCAGTCTCATAGGTCCAAAGAATGGGGGCATTGGCTAAAGTGATACAAGTTGATGCATCTACATGTACCTTTTCTACTTCATGACCCACCCATTGTAGTAACTTCTGATATAAAGTAGAAGGTATACATTGATTCACATGAATCCAATCTCTGCCCAAGATAAGACTATAATTCATGTCTAATTCAGCGATAAAGAAAGCAGTAGTGAGGGTCTTTGTCTCGATGGTTAACTCAATGGGTGTGACCCCCTTGTCTTCGATCAGACTATCGCTTCCAATGTCGCTGAGCGTCATATTAGTCCCGATCAGCTCATTGTGCTTCTTTCCTAATTTTTTGTACAACGAATAAGGCATTATATTCATGGATGTGCCACCATCTACCAACATCCTGGAAGTCTGTATTCCATCAACATAACCGTGTAAAGAGTAGTTTCAAGTGGTTAACCAATTCCTTTGGTTTGGTGAAGACTGTCTCTTTAGGACCAAAATTGAGCTGAGCTACTACAGGCTCATCGTCGCCGATAATAGTGTATTTGACTGAAAAGGTAATTACATTAACATCCATACCTAGGTGCTTGGGCGAGGCTCCATAGTTGACCAGGTCTCCACCTAGTAGGTTGTCTTCTTTGATGTTTTCCTCATCCATATGTGTTGGCGCGCCCTCGAATGCCTCCTGGTGAGGCACAGACAGTCCGAACAAAGGGGTTGGACGGTCTGTGCTAGGTTCAGATGCTTTAGCTGCTAGAGCCGGACTGTCCGCGGTACCTGCATGGAACAGTATAGGCGTCTCTTTATTTTCTATTTTGTAGCCACTTGAGTTGCTTCGACAGCCTTTGGTTTCCACCTCTTATGTGGTGGTGGGTACTATGGATGTGTATCATTGAATATCTTTTTGCCTTTTTTCCTGCTCTACTTCTCTCAAACGCTGCAATTTGCGCTTTTGAGAATGTGACAATCCCGATGGCCACCATCGGGGCATGGAGTATTTTGGGTCAGATGTTTTACTAGTTGTTCTTATGTCTTTCTCATCCTTTGTTTTGGATGATTCACCAAAAATCATCGGTCCTTTGTTATTTCCTTGTATGATGACGTCTGTTGTGCCTATATTAATAACATCCCTATTGGTTGTCCTTTTAGCATTGGTAGCTTCAATTGTGGACACTTTCTTTCTATGCCCCCTCCTAGATTGGTAGACCTTTGCGACCGAGTATCCCGGCAATCTTGCTGGAGCAGTTCATGCTGATCAGATTGAGGGAGACTCAATCAGTCTTGCACTGGGGGAGGTTAACCGATCAAACACAGATGTTTGTTGTGCCCCAGGCGTGGTGTGGTGGCATCTTATAAGGGTATAGCGGTATGCCCCCCATTTTATTTGGGATATATGGTGTGGGTGCATATGTATGAGGGTATGAGAATCGAGGTGGGTATGCCATGGGTGGATATTGGGATGGATAGTAAGGTGGATATTGGGGTGGAGGCGACCATGCTGGTGTTTGTGGTGTCAATTGGATGACATCTAGGACCGATTTTTTTCGACTTCGCTTGGTGAAAAGGTCCAATTGTTTTTCTTACCTTTTCTGATCAAGTGAGCGAGGTCACTTTCTTGGCTGATCATGACGACTGACCTTGTTGATATATTTGAACAATAGCTGGTAAAATGTTGGGTTGGCTTTAATTAGCCGACCAAGTGCCTTAGTCATGTTTTGCTTTCACGTACCTATTTTAGGCCATCGAGGTTTGAAGGTTTATGGTCGCCGCTGCCTCTGGTCGAGCCAGACCATCCACCTTGACTGGTCAGACCATCTACGGGTGAACTAGACCGTCCACGCCTCCGGGCCGAACCGTCCGTGATGCGTAGAATAGGGGATTTGATCCTCCCCTCTTTCTATGTTTGCCCCTTGTGTTGGAGGATCTGATGGTGATCTTTAGTGTCTCTCCCCCGTTTGGTTTCTTTTCGGCAACGACCTTTCTGGATATAGTTTCCTTGC
Organism: Zea luxurians; assembly: GCA_029449295.1. Taxonomy (NCBI): domain Eukaryota; kingdom Viridiplantae; phylum Streptophyta; class Magnoliopsida; order Poales; family Poaceae; genus Zea; species Zea luxurians. Next base: position 101,912,681 of record JAOPSE010000001.1, on the reverse strand, counting down.
TTTCATCAGGAACCCGAGGGTCACCGATGAGGACACCCTTTCCCTTGTATTTATCGACCACCTCTAGCCGAACCAATATTTTTTTACTTTTGAGATCAAGGGTGTTGACATGGAATGGCTGTTTATCCACCTGCATTTCCTGAAAATTCAATCGGTCTTCATTAATGGCCGATTGTATCTGTCAACAAAACACAATCAAATCATTAGTAGCGCGAGAAAATGAATTGTACCATTTACAATATGCTTTCCTTTTCAATTCATTAGTAGCTGGTATGTTGTGAGTCATTTTAATGTTGTCGCTTTTCACTAATTCATCAAATATTTTGTCGCATTTGGCAACATTAAAGGTAAATTATACCTCCTCTTGTCGATTCTTTTGGACTGGCTATAGATAGGTACAAGATGATGGTTTGGCCATAGTCAGCCAAACCATTTCAGCGGCATACACCTCTTTTGGCTCGTCATCTAAGCTACTATGATCGTAATTAACTAAATTAATATTATGGCGTGCTGCCTTAGGTGTATCTTTATTTTGGCGTTCATAAGCCAAAGCTCGCTGTTGTAGTTGTGCTTATGTAAAAACATTGGCTTAAGTCAGTTACTTGAACTAAATTAACTTAAAGGTTTCAGTTTGGTTATATAGAGATTTTTCTTATTTCAGTTACTCCACTCTTAGTTTGCACTTAATCTCCCCTTCTCTTTTTAATTAGGTTTAGAGGGGTGAGTTGAACTACGGCTTGGATATAGAAATTTCCAAAAATCCTACAACAATTACAATAGCTTCTTACTGGTTATTAAAGGTTGCCACTTAATTTGGGGTCAAATCTAGTTATGGTGTGTCATGAGCAAAAATAACAATATTTAGGGTAGAGGGGGTAGTTAACACTACATCACTTATAAAACAGTGGCTACTGTCCTAATGTGACACTTAGTGTTATTTTGTTCATGATTTTTCAAAGTCTATGGCTAGAAAAAAACACCTACAACTAGCTTATCCCTTAAAAATTGTCAAACCACCGGTTTAGGATTTTCCCTATGTTCTTCCTAGCACATGAGCGGACATTCCCAAAGGTTGGGGTCTAACTCTTTAGGGATAGTTCCCTATGATTTTCTAAAGCTTTCCTTATTTTGCCAAAATAAAAGGTTCATGCTTCTTTTCTGTCTTTACCAGGGTGGGTTATTTTTCTGGATTCTTCATCCTCTATATAGTCTATAAAAAATAATAAGTTTTCTGGTTTCATTTATTCACCATTTTCTTGCTTTTATTTAGTTAAGGCCCTAAATGGTTTTAAGTTGATAACTCCCTCTTAAAGACTTATACTAGGGTGCTATAATTTTTCATAGAGTGACAAATCATATATTACATCTACTCAAAAACTTCTAGGCCCAGTTAAATAATTTAACTATTTATCCCTTTAATAATTGGGAAAGAGCATATCACTATTTTAAATCAAAAGTCCTTGGAACAATATGGAGGTTACCCTGTTTTGTATTTTTGTTATGTAGATTAAGTTGTCTAGAGTATAGCAAAATTAGCCTCACTAATTTTGGGCTCATATTTCTCAAGTTATACATTTTTAAAGTTCTTTGATGTTTTAATAAATCAGTTAATTGAAAAGGAAAAGGAAAAACCTTCTTGGGCTTAGGCCCCTACCTATTCTTTATTTCTCCATTACAAATGAGTCCCTCGGGCTCTATTCCCCTGAGTCCTGCGCTATTCACTTAACCCATGGGTTTCTAGCCTTATGAAGTTACCAAAGCTAAGACAAAGGAGTTCAGTTGGGGGACTGGAGGACTAGTGAGGCGACCAAAGTGGGGTGAATGTGAACCACTAAAAATTCTCGAAGTGCGACAACACTGTGACTTGATTCTCTGATTCAAACTAACCTCTAGGAACACAAAAAATACTCTACAAAATAACAGGTCAACCACGGATCGATTGACTGCTCCTACCAAGTTCTAAGAAGAATAAGAGTGCCGCTCATAAGTGCGGCAGTGCCAGACTGCAAAAATTTTCTAGAATTTCCTCAAGTTTTGTAGGCAGCAAGATATGAGGGAGAAAAGGTGAACAATGATGTTTGAGCAGAAAAGAATGAAAACTCCTTGCTCGGCAGTGCTAGACCTCAGAGCAGTAGTGTCACACGGTCAAATCTTCAAAGAATGTCCTCAAATTTTACAGGTAATTGGCGAAGAGGAATTTATGTCTACTGGTTAAATATACCCCTAGCAACATAGAAAACAAAGCGCAGCTCAAAAATAACATTTTGATTGTGGTTTTCATGACGTTTTCTATTTCGAGTTCAAACTAAGTTATTCTTAAACCACGACCAAAATTCGCAACAACTGAGTGTATGCGGTCATCCAAGAAGTGCAACTCACCACCATTCAATCCCCAAACCAAATCCTCACACAAGAACTCGATGGTTCTTCACAAGATCACAAAATGGGAAGAGGGAAGAACACAAGATCAAAATGGCTCCAAAATTTCAGCAAGAATGAAAACTGAGATGGAAGCAAACCAAAACCTGTGGGCGGTACTGGCCACCCTTCCTCGGATTAAACATTGTAGATTACAAATCACAGACATAGAGTTCAAAGCGTTGTGGATCTCCGGTTACAAGACTAGAGCTCTCTAGGGTATGGAAAAACACAATTGCAAAAGATATAGCCAAAAGGGATACTAAACTAAAAAGCCCTATGACTCTATTTTATGGAGGGTTATTTCCATTCCTAAACTACCCCTAGTTACATAGAGTCTATCCACTCCACCAGGGGCAAAATGGACCAACTCTTGGAGTTTTGATCCGACGACCACGTGCTCCACACGATGTTGCTTCGCCTTGATGCACCCTATGCTGTGACGCCACGTGTTGCCATTGAATCCCTCTAGAACTGCCACCGCTGAGTTTTGAGGACCAAACTCAGCAAAACCTATCGTCCATAGCGTAGGGTGGTTTTTCGAGGATCAACCACCAACCCATCGTGTGTGCACCTCCCCCACATCCTAGACATGTGTCCCACCAGTCTTCGACCATGCCGGCAACATAGCCCGCTCCTCCACATCCTTGCGTGAGTGCATGTCCCGGGTGTCATCCACCACAGTTAGTCACCCGGTGACTCCGGTCCCTCGGTCAAGTCCCAGTGCTCATCCTTATATATCAATGGAGAATCAAAGAACTCAGATGAGATTCAATGGAGACAAAGACAAATTACTTCATTATATATCAACCATCCGTACAGAAAAGAACAGTTCATTATGAACTATTTTCATAGAGATTTCTACTACTTCTACACTTACTGTTGGGGACTTGTTCTCAAATGCTATGAATTAAGAACAAGGCAACATAGAAAATGTTAAATGTTAATGTTCTTTGTCCTTCGAAGCATTACATCCCTAAGGGCATAATGATCTTCAGACGAAGGTTATGAAAGACATACCTTCACAGATATGATATGTAAAAATCCGGAGACGAAGGTTATGAAACATAAGACAATAACATAGATAATTATATAATACTAAAATGTGAACATGTATTAATAAATAATCATGAATATAAAAATTAAATCGAATTACATCTGTACCTTGAACTTGACAGGAATGCGAAGATACGAATGTGATGAAAAAGTGTGTCCATTACGGGGGTACTGTTCACCTATTTATAGGCAAAGGGCGCAGCCTGTGTAAATTTATATCTATGTCCTCCACAAATGATTACAATCATTACACAACCTATCATGGGCTGATGGTCATCTCATCTTTAAGTTAGTGCATTTTGAAATATACTACGAAGCTCCCTGACTGGTAGCTTCGGCATCGTTACTGTTCCAGTCTTTCGAAGGTGCTTCTTCTCATTAGACCTTCGGCGACGAAGCAGATCCCCAACAGTAGCCCCTTCACGGTGCTAGATTGTTTTTCGTAACGAGCTCGACCCGTGAAAAATTCTTCTATGCTTCGGGACACCGAAGGTCCGAAAAACACCTTCCCTGAGCTCATTGCCGAGAAATGATTTAAATATTCCGAGTGAAACGCAGTCCCACCATAGGCCTGATTTACTCGATCTGGTGATTCGACTCCTCGGGCAGCATGGTCCACCGTTCAGCGGGTGTGGGCGGCTGTTCAGCGGGTGCAATCATTCTGTCAATTTACCTTCCCACCTGCAGCACTATATATATATACGGGTAGGTGTGAAGTTACCACAACATTTACTACTATTATACTGTTGTGCTACCGAAAAATTCGACCACAGCTGAAGCTTATTCACCGTACTCCGAACCACAGCTTCGTCACAAGAGGGAGCTTCGGAAAAGTTAAAAATTATTCAACTTCGCAAGAAATTCAATCATCAAATGGCTAGGGTCCGTTCAATAGCTAGGGTTACACGCGACGAAGAAGAGGCCGAAGCTACCGGAATTGCCCCGATCTCCGAAGTGATGAGGCAGTCGGGACTGGTTATGCCAGAGGGTACTGCTGCGCCTGCTGCCGAAGCTGAGCAGACAGATATTGCAGAAAGTGAGGCTGAGGAGGAAGATATAGATGATTATTCCGCCGCGCCATCTAAGCCCAGCCACTTGGATTTTGGAAAATCGACTGTCTCTGAAGCTGATATGCCGATGATGATAAAATTAGGTTACTTCGGAGAAGCCAAGAAGAAGCTGGTTCGCTTTGGTAGGGAAGAGACAACCTCGAAGCCAGAAAACAATGAGGTGGTAGTTTTCAGAAGCTTCTTTAAAGTAGGATTAAGGTTTCCCCTGCATGAGATGATTGCAGATGTTTTGGAAAATTTCGAAGTTTATCTTCATCAGCTGACTCCTAACGCTATCGTTAGGCTCAGTGTCTTTATCTGGGCTCTCCGAAGCCAAGGAGCGGAGCCGGTTGCCGAAGCCTTCTGCCGGGTACACGAACTACACTATCAGACGAAGGCTAGAGAAGATGGATTGCACGAGAACCTTGGCTGCTATAATTTTGCTTATCACAAAGACATGAAGACACCGGTGGTTAGCTACCGCACCAATTGGCCGTCCGGTTGGAAAACTGAATGGTTTTATGTTAAAATTGATGAGTAAAAGGAGAAGTTAGTTCAGAGCCCGCTAAAGCTAACCTTCGGGTTGACTAGGCCTCAGTGCAATATGACGCTGGGGACAGCATGCCCAGATGCTGTGCGTGATTTCAGAGTTGTTTCTGAGCATATTGGTACTAGGGATCTAGTTTAGGAATATTTAGCCAATAGAATATTCCCAACGTTGAAGGAATGGGATATGCCGAAGCTTAAAGGAGAGAAGAAAAAGAATGAACTCGTTCGGTTGCCTTATCATTTTAAGTTCAAGAAACACTTCAAAGAACCCTGCCAAGAATGGTTGGATACAATTGAAGTTATGTGCAATGAAATCTTGGGCAATTATACGAAAAAAGAAGATCAACTGATGACAGCAGCCTTCAGCACCCGACCGAAACGAAGGCTAAACCGGGTGATGGACGCTTTGAATTTTGAATACCCAGACTATGAAAGGTTAAGCAAAGGTGCCGAAGGGCTGAAACGAAGAAGGGTTGTTAGTGTTGTACAAAGGCAAGCTGCCAGGATGATAAAAGAGGATGAAATTTTAGCAAAAACGAAAAAATCTAGTCCTGAACCAAAGGTAGCTGTGTCGAAGAAAAGGAAGGCTCCAGCTTCGAAGCCGAAGGCTGATTTAGAAGAAGAAGCTCCCTCAATGCCTTCTGCCACTGATGCAGAAGAAATTTTAAAGGTAATGACTGAATCTCTACCTAATAAGCTAAGTCCGCTGGGACCAGAACTGATGAAGCTTTTATAGAAGAAGAAGAAGCCTTCAACTACCGAGAAGTCTGCTGAACGAAAAAAGCGAGAATTATTACTGTCATTGAGGCCATTGAGGAAACACCGCCACCGGCCTCAGCGCCGAAAACAGCAGCGGCCGAAGCTGCCCCTCCCAAAGTTGCTACTTCCGAAGCTGCAATAGCCGAAGCCACAGATTTGGAAACCACACCTGATGACATAGATGAAATGATTTTGAAAATGGCTGAGGAAGAAACTGCTGCAGCTGCTGAAGAAACCCCGGCCGCAGTGCCTGAAAAAGGGGAAAAATGCCTGAAAAAGATAAGGGACCTGCCGAGGATACTTTGGAAGAGGAGAATTTTAACTTTCATAACATAATTGGGCAAGAATTGTCAAAGGTTGAAAAAGAAGAACTGAAGGACTATGCAATATAGTGCGGGTATCAGCCAGGGGCACTGCTCTTCGGCGGTGTTGCCGAAGAGAGTTTAGGATGCCTTCGGGATTGAATTGGAGCGAAGGTTGTCAGCATTTTATTGAAAAGTGTTGGCTTCCCGAAGCTCGAAGCTGATCTCAGCAGATACCGGCGATAGCATATCGTCGGTAGCCTATTTTATTCTAACTTTAAGGTAAAATTTTTCCCTTTACTTTTATTGTTTTGATATGAAGATGTTTTTTGATGAAGATTATTTTGCCAGAGCCTACTGCTAAGCAAAGCCTTGAGGATGCAACAAGACCTCGAGGACAAGACAAACAAAGTTATAATTGAGAGTTTAGAGAAGAAGATTAAAGATCATGAAGCTGCCCAAGAAAAGAAAGACTTCGTGCTTCAAACGATGGAAGGTTCATTGGCAGAAGCTCAAGCTGAGATCGATAGATTAAACGGTGAACTTTCCCTGTAGTCAAAAAACTTTGAGCAAGAGAAGATAAATTTCAAAACAAAACTCGAAGCCGAGGCTGAAAAAAGTTCAAATCTTCAGAAATCACTTAAAGATCTTCAGGAAAAAAGCTTAGGTTTCGGCACTCGGTGCATTCGACGGCGGAAACAGGTCTTTAACTCAGTTGGGGCCAGCTCCGAAAAGTTTAAACCTTTGGTTGAAGACCTGCCAGGGACACTTGATCATATTGAAGGTGAAGTTGATGCTCTAGACGAAATTATAGCTGGACATGGTGACTTTTGTGCCTTGTTAGCTTCTCAAGGCACAGCTGTCGCTTTCATGAAGGCTGGCTGTACACATGGAAATATTGTGAACAGAACAAACTTCAGCCTATCACCGGCAGACCTGAACGACATCCCCGGCCTGGCCCGAAGCATTGGAAACAGATTCGTTACTCAAATCTGGGCAAAGGGCGGGCGAGACATGGCTGGTGACGAAGCTCGAAGTCACCTTAAACCGGTAATAAACTCATACCTTGTGCTTACCTTTTTCCTTGAAACTTGAATTTACTTTATAATACTTTGATATGTACAAGATGATGAAGCCGAGGAGCATTGAGCCGAAGCCTAGTAGATGATCCGAAGCTTAGCAGATGATGATGAAGCTGAACACCTAGCTGTGAAAAAACTCTAGAAAAACTCTTGTATCATCCTTTGTAAAGAATATTGTAATTTGAGAATCAGACTCTACTCTATAAATTTGTCCATACCTTGTAATATATTTTTACCTTTCCGTCAATGTGTGAACTGCTTTGATGTGGACGAAACTCATATTTTTTTGAGCCGAAGGCGAAAAACACCTTCCCTTCTTTTCGTTCATAGCAAAGCATTGATCTGCTTCCAAAGCCGTATTCTTGGAGATGAAGCAATTGTCTATCTTTATGACATGATGGTGATGATCCTATGTATGCCTAAATGAATGTTTATGAATGCAATGTATGATGTAATGTATCGTGCAAATGAATGCCCAGTCACACACATTCGAAGCTTCATCCATAACCTTCATTCCCTTAGGAATGAATGAAATCTCTTTGCCGTTTATTTTTCGGCTGCACTGCTTATTTTTCGGTGTAAGTTCTGCATCCTCTTAGGAACGACTTTTGAACTTCTTCGCCTTCTATTTTGGCGGTATTCACGTTGACTTTTCGCGCTTCGCCTTCTATTTCGGCGGTATTCGCGTTGACTTTTCGTGCTTCGCCTTCTATTTCGGCGGTATTCGGCTCTGCATTCCCTTAGGAATGACTTTTGAGCATAAAACTTACGCTGCGCTCCCTTAGGAATGACTTTTGTAGCTTCGTCATGCTTTGCATCCCCTTAGGGACGACTTTTCGAGCTTCTTCCTGTTTCCTGTTTTTTTTCTCTCTGCACTCGATGGTGCATGCTCAGATTTTACATTTACATATCTTGGGGGACTTTGCCCTTGTAGGGCTGAATTAAAAAGGAAAAATTACAGACTATGGCCCCATTAAAAACCTTTCTCCCCCTTTGGAAAGGAAAAGGGTACCATAGAAAAATGAAAAAGATTACATGGATTTATACATAATATCGCCGAAGCTCATCCGCATTCCAGGATCTAGGAATGTCATTGTCGTCCATGTCCTTTAGCCTATAAGAACCGGGTCTTGATGAAGATACTACCAGATAGGGTCCTTCCCACTTCAGCTGAAGCTTGCCTACTGTGTTAGGGTTGGCTACTCTGCGAAGCACCAAGTGTCCTGGCTTAATGTCTTTCAATCGGACTTTTCTATCACGCCATTTTATTGTTTCATCTTGATATTTGTTGATATTTTGCACAACCTAAAGTCTGGTCCCTTCTATGGTATCTTTAGTCACGGAATAATTAGCTTCATCTTCAGCCGGAGCTACTATTCTTATTGACCGCATTTTAGCCTCTTCGGGGGTTATGGCTTCGTCACCGAACAATAATTTAAATGGTGTGAAACCTGTTGATCTTGATATAGTCGTATTGTGGCTCCACACCACTTTAATCAATTCATCTGGCCATTTTCCTCTAGGCTGATTAAAGATTAGCTTCATTATTCCTGTCATTATAATACCATTTGCCCTTTCGACTAATCCATTTGATTCTAGATGCCTGACTGATGCAAATTAAATTTTTATACCGATCTGATCACAGAAATCTTGGAAAGTTTCAGCATCGAACTGTGTTCCATTGTCCACAGTTATAGCCTTCGGCACACCAAAGCGGCAAACTATATTCTGCCAGAAGAATTTTTGGACTGTAGCCGAAGTTATTGTAGCCAAAGGCTTTGCTTCGATCCATTTAAAAAAATATTCTACCGCCACCACAACATATCTCAAGTTTCCCTGTGCTGGTGGAAGTGGACCTAGCAGATCCAGGCCCCATCTTTGCAATGGCCAGGTTGGTTGTATTAGCTGAGTCAAAGACGAAGGTTGTTTTTGATTTCTTGCACATTTTTGGCAATTTTCACACTTTTGAACCAAATCTACTGCGTCTGAAGCTGCCTTCGGCCAATAGAATCCTTGTCGAAAAACCTTTCCCAGAAGAGGTCTGGACCCAATATGAGATCCACACAATCCTACATGTATCTCCTTCATCAGTTCTATACCTTCAGTTCTGGATAAGCACTTGAGAAGTGGGGAACAAACTCCATGTTTATATAATTCCCCTTCTATTATGACATATGGTCTTGTTCTTGCTTCCATTCTTTTGTTATAAACCTCATCATCCGAGAGATGATTACCTTGGAGGAAAGATATAATCTCAGTCCTCCAGTCTTCACTATGGACAGGAGATATTGTGAGCACTGCTCTTTCGAGAAGTTCCACCGAAGGTGCTCTTATTGTCTCAAAAAACACTTCCGAAGGTAGAGGGAGCCCTTGTGCTGCTGACTTGGCTAGCAGATCAGCATGCTCATTTTCCCCTCTTGGAATATTCTTAACAGAAAATCCTTCGAAAGAGACTTCAAGCCTTTGTACTATGTCCAAGTATCTCTCAAGCTTCGGATCTCTTGCCTTGCAACTCTTGTCAACATGTCCAGAAAGAACTTGAGAGTCAGTTTTGAGGACTGCCCTTTCTTATTCCCATTGCCTTTAACTTTTGAAGTCCCAAAAGTAAAGTTTCATATTCAGCAATATTATTTGTACAGCTGAAATCAAACCTTGCTGCATAACATGTTTTTACTTTGGAAGGTGCAACTAAGATAGTAGCTGCACCTGCACCAAAGGTTCCCCAGGAGCCGTCGCAGAACGCTGTCCAGGCTTCGGTATCTTTATTTGCTTCTTCTTCTTGAGCTCGTGGCGTCCAATCAGCAATGAAGTCTGCTAACGCCTAGGACTGAATTGAGAACCTATGCACATAGTCAATATTGAATTCATTAAGCTCCGTGGCCCACTTTCCAATCCTTCCAGTAGCTTCTCTGTTTCTCATAATATCCTTCAAAGGCTGTGATGAAGGAACAATTATGTGATATGCTTGAAAATAATGCCGAAGCTTCCTGGAGGCCATTAGCACAGCATACAACACCTTCTCCAACTCTGTATAGTTTTTTTTGATAAACTTAGAACTTCAGAGACAAAATATACTGGAGCTTGCTTCTTAATTTGATCTTCAAGCTTCTCCTGTACAAGCGCCGCACTCACTGCAGAGTGCGAAGCTGCCACATACAATAGTAATGGAGCCCCTGGCGCAGGTGGAGTTAATGTTGTTAGATCAATCAAGTACTGCTTCAACTCTTCGAAGGCCTTCTGCTGAGCTGGGCCCCATTGAAAAACTTCGGCTGACTTTAGTATTTCGAAGAATGGCAAATTTCTTTCTGCTGATCTAGATATAAATCTATTCAATGATGCCAGTCTCCCTGTCAGCCGTTGGGCCCCCTTCTTTGTGCTTGGTGGTTCCATCCGAAGGATAGCTTTGATCTTGCTTGGGTTAGCTTCAATCCCCTTCGTTGAGACTAGACAGCCAAGGAACTTACCCTTCTTCACTCCAAAGACACATTTTTCTGGATTTAATTTCAGGCCAGCCTGCCTGAAATTAGCAAATGTTTCTTGCAGATCAGTAATGTGATTTTCTTGCTTTGTGCTCTTTACTATGATGTCATCAACGTATGTTAGCACATTTCTGCCTATCTAAGAATGAAGGACCTTGGCTGTCATTCTGTTGAAGCTTCCTCCAGCATTCTTGAGCCCCTCAGGCATCCAAAGATAGCAATAGGTGCCACTGGGAGTTATGAAGCTAGTCTTCGGCTCATCCTCCTTCTTCATCCATATTTGATGATACCCTGAATAGCATTCCAGCAAACTCATAAGCTCTGAAGAAGCTGCTGCATCTACAAGAGAGTCTATTCTTGGTAATGGAAATTCTTCCTTTGGACAGGCCTTGTTAAGATCTGTAAAGTCAATACACATTCTCCATTTGCCGTCGGCCTTCTTCACCATAACAGTATTGGCAAACCACTCTGGATATTTTACCTCTCTGATAACACCAGCACTGAGAAGCCTTTTTACTTCATTTCGAGCACCTTCGGCTTTATCATCAGACATTTTCCGAAGCCTTTGCTTTCTTGGCCTGAAGGATGGGTCGACATTGAGTGAATGTTCAATGACGTCTCTGTTGACACCACAAAGGTCATTGGCTGACCAAGCAAAGACATCTTTATTGTTGAATAAAAACCTTATCAAAGTTTTCTCCTGCTCTTCAGATAGTTGAGACCCCAGCAGTACCTTCTGCTCTGCTATATCTTCACATAGAAGCATGGGTTTTGGCTGATCAGCCGAAGCAGCCTTCTCTCTTCTGTACTTATACTGTTCACAAGCTTCGACTCCATCTATATTGTGGATTGCTTTTGAGTCTATCCAATTTCCTTCAGCCTTTCTAGCAGCCTCTTGACTTCCATGAATAGCAACGGGCCATTGTTCCGAAGGTATCTTCATCCATAAATATGCTGGGTGAAGTGTTTCTTCGAAAGCATTAAGTGTCCCTCGACCAATGATTGCATTGTAGGGGTATTCCATGTCAACAATGTCAAAAACAACTTGTTCAGTCCTTGTGTTGTGAACGAAGCCGAAGGTAACTGGCATTGTGATTTTGCCAAGTGCTACTATCTGCCTTCCTCCGAAGGCACATAGGGGATGTGTAGCATCATGAATCTTATCTTCTGGCTCTTGCATTTGTCTGAAGGCTTTAGCAAATATGATATCCGCAGCACTGCCTATGTCAACCAGAACATTATGGACGAGAAAACCCTTGATGACACAAGATATGACCATAGCATCATTGTGAGGATAGTCCTTGAGCTGAAGGTCCTCCTGGGAGAAGGTGATTGGGATGTGAGACCATTTTGACTTGATGAAGGGTCCCTGCACCCCAACATGCTGCACCCTTCTCTGTGCTTCCTTCTTCTGCTTCCTGTTAGCCGGCTCTGAACTTGAACCGCATGTTATCAGGAGCACAAGCTTTGTAGCCGAAGGTGCTCCAGCTTGGTTGTTGAACGAAGCCATCAGCTCAACAGTGGAAGTGAGTTCACCAGAGGTGGGCGCTAATGTTGGGGACTTATTCTCAAATGCTATGAATTAAGAATAAGGCAACATAGAAAATATTAAATGTTAATGTTCTTCGTCCTTTGAAGCATTACATCCCTAAGGGCATAATGATCTTCAGACGAAGGTTATGAAAGACATACCTTCATAGATATGATATGTAAAAATCAGGAGACGAAGGTTATGAAACATAAGACAATAACATAGATAATTATATAATACTAAAATGTGAACATGTATTAATAAATAATCATGAATATAAAAATTAAACTGAATTACATCTGTACCTTGAACTTGACAGGAATGCGAAGATACGAATGTGATGAAAAAGTGTGTCCAGTACGGGGGTACTGGACACCTATTTATAGGCACAGGGCGTAGCCTGTGTAAATTTACATTTATGTCCTCCACAAATGATTACAATCATTACACAGCCTATCATGGGCTGATTGGTCATCTCATCTTTAAGTCGGTGCATTTTGAAATATACTATGAAGCTCCCTGACTGGTAGCTTCGGCATCGTTACTGTTCCAGTCTTCCGAAGGTGCTTCTTCTCACAGGACCTTCGGCGACGAAGCAGACCCCCAACACTTACTACTGCTACATACCACTACTACACTACTGTTATACTATACTATTTAAGTTGGTGGCACCTTGGTGCTACGACCATCGCTGATGCCACCACCACCGCCACCGCTATTGCTGACTTTGCTGTTGCCGATGTCGCTGCTATCGCTGCCTTCATCGTCATCATCCACATCCTCCTCCTCTGAGTCCTCGCTCTCATCCGACTCATCTGAGTCGGTGAGCCCAGGCCTCTCCATGGCCCTAAAGAAGGTCTTCTTGGCTGGGGAGAGCCCCATGGAGTCATCAGAGAGGTCGGTGGACGATGACCGGGGCAGGGCACACGAGGAGTTCTCACCATCAAAGGAGAACTCCTCTAAGTACTTTGAGTCACCGAAGGACTGAGAGGGGGAGTTGGTGGATGCTTCCTCTTCTTGTCTTTCCCACCGACCATTGGGGTTTTCTCTCTGGGGAAGAAGTTTTCGAGGCCAAGGGGACGAAGGCAAGTGATGAAGGAAACCCTAGGGACTCCCTTATTTATTAAGGAGAAAGGGCACCACTTCATATCCCATCCATATGTAGTTTCATCATCTTAGCAGAGTAATCAAGGAGTCGTTTTAGTTTCCAAGGAACGATTGGCGAACACAACATCAGAAGGTCAGTAATGTGCATCATGACACCCTATAAACTCAGGACACTATTTTTGGAAATGATAGGAAACACACACATTGGGTGCACCCATTGGGTGTACCAGATTTTTTGAAAAAAATTGCAAATGAAAGGAAGTATTTTTGTTCCAAACAACCTTTAGTCAACCAATCTTCAGTGGGCCAAGCTTGGGCCGGTCATACTTCAATCAGCCAGTCTTTAGTCGGCCAAGCTTGGGCAGGTCATATTTTAGTCATCCATCTTTAGTCGGCCAAGCTTAGGCTGGCCATACTTCAGTCAATCAGCTTTCAGTCGACCAAGCTTGGGCCGACCATACTTCAGCCGACCTAACTTTAGTCGGCCAAGTCTGGGCCGTGGAACTTTCAGTTAGACAGGATTTCTTCGAGCACCTTGACAACACAAATTTCAGTTAGGAGAACCTATCAGACATCAGCTAAATGGACCTTAGATGGCCGAACTTCAGTCGAGCAGACTTCGGTCACACATTTGAATCCATGAAGGAGCAGTAATTGATCCATTACAAGACAAGTTGAAAGATCCATTTGAGGAAGATTTTATTTGAGACCTTCGAGTTGATTTCTCCTCAAGTCAGCTTGAAGCTCAGGGGCTACACACATTGGGTGCACCTAGGGTCCATCCAATGGATCAAGATACTGGAAGAAAATCACATCCAAGAAGGGCAATTAGTTGACTCGGTGATACACATTGAAAGTCGCCTAGAGGGGGGTGTATAGGTGGAATCTGAAAATTATAAACTTAAGCACAACTACAAGCCGGGGTTATCGTTAGAAATATAATCGAGTCTGAAAGAGAGGGCAAAAACAAATCACAAGCAAATAAGAACGGATGACACGGTGATTTGTTTTACCGAGGTTCGATTCTTGCAAACCTACTCCCCGTTGAGGTGGTCACAAAGACCGGGTCTCTTTCAACCCTTTCCCTCTCTCAAACGGTCACCTAGACCTAGTGAGCTTCTCTTCTCAATCAATCGGGACACTAAGTCCCCACAAGGACCACCACACAATTGGTGTCTCTTGCCTTGATTACAATTGAGTTGGGAACAAGAAAGAAGGAAGAAGAAAAGCGATCCAAGCGCAAGAGCTCAAATGAACACGGCAAAACTCTCTCTTCTAGTCACTATTGCTTTGAATGGAATTGGGACTTGGAGGGATTTTGATTCGCTCTAATTGTGTCTTGTATTGAATGTTATAGCTCTTGTATTGAATGTGTTGGCTGAAAACTTGGATGCCTTGAAGTGTTGGTGGTTGGGGGGTATTTATAGCCCCAACCACCAAAATGGCCGTTGGGGATGGCTGTTGTCGTATGGCGCACCGGACAGTCCGGTGCGCCACCGGACACTGTCCGGTGCGCCAGCCACGTCACCCAACCGTTAGGGTTCGACCATTGGAGCTCTGACTTGTGGGGCCACCGGACAGTCTGGTGGTGCACCAGACAGTCACTATTCACTGTCCGGTGCGCCTTCTGGCGCCTGCTCTGACTTTTGCGCGCGCAGTTGCAATGTTAAGTTCACTGTAGACTTTTTGCAAACGACCGTTGGCGCAGGTAGCCGTTGCTCCGCTGGCACACCGGACAGTCCGGTGTTACACTGGACAGTCTGGTGAATTATAGTGGAGTGGCTCCCCAAAATCCTGAAGCTGAGCAGTTCAGAGTTGATCCACCCTGGTGCACCGGACACTGCCCGGTGGCACACCAGACAGTCCGGTGTGCCAGACCAGGGCAGCCTTCGGTTTTCTTTTGCTCTTTTTATTTGAACCCTTTCTTGGACTTTTTATTGGTTTGTGTTGAACCTTTGGTACCTGTAGAACTCATAATCTAGAGCAAACTAGTTAGTTCAATAATTTGTGTTGGGCAATTCAACCACCAAAATCATTTAGGAAAAGGTTTGACCCTATTTCCCTTTCAATCTCCCCCTTTTTGGTGAGTGATGCCAACACAAACCAAAGCAAATATAAAAGTGCAGAATTGAACTAGTTTGCATAAGGTAAGTGCAAAGGTTGCTTGGAATGAAACAATAATTATTTCTACTAGATATGCATGGATGGTTTTCTTCTTATTTAAAATTTTGGACCACGCTTGCACCACTAGTTTTGTTTTGCAAATTCTTTGTAAAATTCTTTTCAAAACTTTTTGCAAATAGTCAAAGGTATATGAATAAGATTTGAAAGAAGCATTTTCAAAATTTGAAATTTTCTCCCCCTGTTTCAAATGCTTTTCCTTTGACTTAAACAAAACTCCCCCTCAATGAAATTCTCCTCTTAGTGTTCAAGAGGGTTTTACAAATTTTTGAAGATACTTTCTCCCCTTTTGAAAACACATAAAGATATCAATTTGAAAACTTCATTTTAAAATTTGGTGGTGGTGCGGTCCTTTTGCTTTGGGCTAATACTTTCTCCCCCTTTGGCATGAATCGCCAAAAACGGATACTTGTGAGTGAAATATAAGCCCTTTGACTTTCTCCCTAATGGTAAACAAATAAATATGAGTGAAGATTATACCAAAGTGGAGAACTATCGGAATACCGGCAAAGAGTAGATAATACGATGGAGTGGAGTGGAAGCGTCGTCTTTGCCGAATACTCCATTTCCCTTTCAATTCTATGACTAAGCATAAGATTACACTTGAAAGCCACATTAGTCATAGACATAAAAGAGATATGATCAAAGGTATATAAATGAGCAATGTGTGTAAAGTATCAATCAAATTTCCGAGAATCAAGAATGTTTAGCTCATTCCTAAGTTTGGTAAAGGTTTTCTCATCTAGTGGTTTGGTAAAGATATCGACTAATTGATCTTTGGTGTTAATATAGGCTATCTCGATATCCCCCCTTTGTTGGTGATCTCTCAAAAAGTGATACTGAATGGCTATGTGCTTAGTGCGGTTGTGCTCAACGGGATTATCCGCCATGCGGATTGCACTCTCATTATCACATAGGAGAGGGACTTTGCTAAATTTGTAGCCATAGTCCCTAAGGGTTTGCCTCATCCAAAGCAATTGCGCGCAACAATGACCTACGGCAATGTACTCGGCTTCGGCGATAGAAAGAGCTACTAAGTTTTGTTTCTTTAAAGCCCAAGACACCAGGGATCTCCCCAGAAACTGACAAATCCCTGATGTGCTCTTCCTATCAATTTTACACCCTGCCCAATCAGCATCTGAATATCCTAATAAATCAAAATAGGATCCCTTGGGGTACCAAAGACCAAACTTAGGTGTATGAACTAGATACCTCAAGATTCTCTTCACGGCCCTAAGGTGAACTTCCTTAGGATCGGCTTGGAACCTTGCAGACATGCATACGGAAAGCATAATGTCCGGTCGAGATGCACATAAATAGAGTAAAGATCCTATCATCGACCGGTATACCTTTTGATCTACTGATTTACCTCCCGTGTCGAGGTCGAGATGCCCATTGGTTCCCATGGGTGTCTTGATGGGCTTGGCATCCTTCATTCCAAACTTGGTGAGTATGTCTTGAATGTACTTCGTTTGGTAGATGAAGGTGCCCTCTTAGAGTTGCTTCACTTGAAATCCTAGAAAATACTTCAACTCCCCCATCATAGACATCTCGAATTTTTGTATCATGATCCTACTAAACTCTTCACAAATAGATTTGTTAGTAGACTCAAATATGATATCATCAACATAAATTTGGCATACAAACAAATCATTTTCAATTGTTTTGGTAAAGAGAGTGGGATCGACTTTGCCGACTTTGAAGCCATTAGTGATAAGAAAATCTTTTAGGCATTCATACCATGCTCTTGGGGCTTGCTTGAGCCCATAAAGCGCCTTAGAGAGTTTATAGACATGGTTAGGATACTCACTATCTTCAAAGCCAGAAGGTTGCACAATATAGACCTCTTCCTTGATTGGTCCATTGAGGAAGGCACTTTTCACGTCCATTTGGTAAAGCTTAAAGCCATGGTAAGTAGCATAGGCAAGTAATATACGAATTGACTCAAGCCTAGCTACGGGTGCATAGGTTTCACCAAAATCCAAACCTTCGACTTGTGAATAACCCTTGGCCACAAGTCTTGCTTTGTTCCTTGTCACCACACCATGCTCATCTTGCTTGTTGCGGAAGACCCACTTGGTTCCTACAACATTTTGATTAGGACGTGGAACTAAATGTCATACCTCATTCCTCGTGAAGTTGTTGAGCTCCTCTTGCATCTCCAACACCCAATCCGAATCTTTAAGTGCATCCTCTACCCTGTGTGGCTCAATAGAGGAGACAAAAGAGTAATGTTCACAAAAATTAGCGACTCGAGATCGAGTGGTTACCCCCTTATGAATATCGCCGAGGATGGTGTTCACGGGGTGATCTCTTTGAATCGCTTGGTGGACTCTTGGGTGTGGCGGTCTTGGATCTTGTTCATCTTCCTTGTCTTGAACATTGTCAGCTCCCCTTGATCATTGCTCTCCTCTTGAGGTGGCTCATCCTCTTAATCTTTATTTTCATCATCTTGAGCTTGATCCTCATCTTGGGTTGGTGGAGATGCTTGTGTAGAAGATGAGGGTTGATCTTGTGTTTGTGGAGGCTCTTCGGATTCCTTAGGACACACATCCCTAATGGACATGTTCCTTAGCGCGATGCATGGAGCCTCTTCATCATCTAGCTCATCAAGATCAACTTGCTCTACTTGAGAGCCATTAGTTTCATCAAACACAATGTCACAAGAAACTTCAACAAGTCCAGTGGACTTGTTAAAGACTATATGCCCTTGTGTTTGAATCATAACCAAGTAAAAAGCCTTCTACAGCCTTAGGAGCAAATTTAGATTTTCTATATCTTTTAACAAGAATAAAGCATTTGCTACCAAAGACTTTAAAATATGAAACATTGGGCTTTTTACCGGTGAGGAGTTCATATGATGTCTTCTTGAGGATTCGGTGTAGATATAATCGGTTGATGGCGTAGCAAGCGGTGTTGACCGCCTCGGCCCAAAACCGATCCGAAGTCTTGTACTCATCAAGCGTGGTCCTCGCCATGTCAAGTAGAGTTCTATTTTTCCTCTCCACTACACCATTTTATTGTGGCATGTAGGGAGAAGAGAACTCATTCTTGATGCCCTCCTCCTCAAGAAAGCCTTCAATTTGAGAGTTCTTGAACTCCGTCCCATTGTTGCTTCTAATCTTTTTGATCCTTAAGCCGAACTCATTTTGAGCTCGTCTCAGGAATTCCTTTAAGATCTCTTGGGTTTGTGATTTTTCCTGCAAAAAGAACACACAAGTGAAGCGAGAATAATCATCCACATTAACTAGACAGTACTTACTCCCGCCGATGCTTATGTGAGCTATCTGGTCGAATAGGTCCATGTGTAGTAGCTCAAGTGGCCTGTCAGTCGTCATGATGTTCTTATGTGGATGATGAACACCAACTTGCTTCCCTGCTTGACATGCGCTACAAATCCTGTCTTTCTCAAAATAAACATTTGTTAGTCCCAAAATGTGTTCTCCCTTTAGAAGCTTATGAAGATTCTTCATCCCAACGTGGGCTAGTCGGCGATGCCAGAGCCAATCCATGTTAGTCTTAGAAATTAAGCAAGTGTCGAGTTCAGCTCTATTGAAATCAACTAAGTATAGCTGACCCTCTAACACTCCCTTAAAAGCTATTGAATCATCACTTCTTCTAAAGACAGTAACACCTACATCCGTAAAAAGACATTTGTAACCCATTTTACATAATTGTGAAACTGAAAGCAAGTTATAATCTAAAAAGAATCTACAAGAAAAACATTGGAAATAGAATGGTCAGGTGATATAGCAATTTTACCAAGTCCTTTGACCAAACCTTGATTTCCTTCCCCGAATGTGATAGCTCTTTGGGGATCTTGGTTTTTCTCAAAGGAGGAGAACATCCTTTTCTCCCCAGTCATGTGGTTTGTGCACCCGCTATCAATAATCCAACTTGAGCCCCCAGATGCATAAACCTACAAAACAAATTTAGGCCTTGTTCTTAGGTACCCAAACGGTCTTGGGTCCTTTGACATTAGAAACAAGCACCTTGGGTACCCAAACACAAGTCTTTGACCCCTTGTGTTTGCCCCCAATATATTTGGCAACTATTTTGCCTGATTTGTTAGTGAGCACATATGAAGCATCAAAAGTCTTAAATGAAATGTTATAATCATTTGATGCAATAGGAGATTTCTTCTTAGGCATTTTAACATGGGTACAACGCCTAGAGCTAGAAGCCTCATTCTTATAAATAAAAGCATGGTGAGAAACAAAATGAGTCTTCTTGGCATAAATTCTCCTAATCTTATCCTCAGGATAACCAGCAGGATATAAAATATAGCCCTCGTTATCCTGAGGCATAGGAGCCTTGCCCTTAACAAAATTAGACAATCTTTTAGGAGGGGCATTAAGCTTGACATTGTCTCCCTGTTGGAAGCCAATGCCATCCTTCATGCCAGGGCGTCTCCCACTATAAAGCATACTACGACAAAATTTAAATTTTTCATTCTCTAATTCATGCTCGGCAATTTTAGCATCTAGTTTAGCTATATGATCATTTTGTTGTTTAATCATAGCAAGGTGATCATGAATAGCATCAACATTAATGTCTCTACATCTAGTGCAAATAGTAACATGCTCAACGGTAGATGTAGAGGGTTTGCAAACATTTAATTCATCAATCTTAGCATGTAAAATAGCATTCTCATCTTTAAGATTGGAAATAGAAACATTACAAACATCTAATTCCTTAGCCATATCAATTAATTTATCATTCTCAAACTTAAGGTTAGCAAGAGATTCATTCAATTTATCAATCTTAGCAATCAATTTGGCATTCTCATTTCTAAGACTAACAATTGAATCGTCACAAACATTTGATTTCTCAACCTTAGCAATCAAATTAGCATTCTCAATTCTAAGGTTGGAGATAGTGTCATGGAAAATGCTAAGCTCACTAGTTAATTTTTCACATTTTTCTATTTCCTGAGCATAAGCATTTTTAACCTTAACATGCTTCTTATTTTCTTTAATTAGGAAGTCCTCTTGGCTATCCAAGAGTTCATCCTTCTCATGAATAGCACTAATCAATTCATTCAATTTCTCTTTTTGTTGCATGTTAAGATTGGCAAAAAGAGTGAGCAAGTTATCCTCAACATCACTAGAATTTTCCTCATCACTAGAAGTTGCATACTTAGTGGAGGATCTAGATTTTACCTTCTTCTTGTCGTCCTTTGCCATGAGGCACTTGTGGCCGACGTTGGGGAAGAGGAGGCCTTTGTTGATGGCGATGTTGGCGGCGTCCTTGTCGGAGGAGGAGTCGGTGGAGCTCTCATCGGAGTCCCACTCCCGGCAAACATGGGCATCGCCGCCCTTCTTCTTGTAGTATCTCTTCTTCTCCTTCTTCTTCCCCCTCTAGTCGTTGCCCCTGTCACTAGAAATAGGACATTTTGCTATAAAGTGACCGGGCTTACCACATTTGTAGCAAACTTTCTTGGAACGGGGCTTGTAATCTTTCCCTTTTCTTTGCTTGAGGATTTGGCGAAAGCTCTTGATGATGAGCGCCATTTCCTCGTTGTCGAGCTTGGAGGCGTCAATGGGAAGCCTACTTGATGTAGACTCTTCTTTCTTCTCGTCCGTCGCCTTGAAGGCAACGGGTTGCACATCGGGTGTGGAGGAAGCGCCTTGCTCAATGATTTTCTTGGAGCCTTTGACCATCAATTCAAAGCTCACAAATTTTCCTATCACTTCCTCGGGAGACATTAGTTTGTATCTAGGATCACCACGAATTAATTGTACTTGAGTAGGATTAAGAAAAACTAGTGATCTTAGAATAACCTTAACCATTTCATGGTCATCCCATTTGGTGCTTCCAAGGTTGCGCACTTGATTTACCAAGGTCTTTAGCCGGTTGTACATGGCTTGCGGGTCTTCTCCTTGGTTGAGCATAAAACGATCGAGCTCCCCCTCGATCGTTTCCCTCATGGTGATCTTGGTCACCTCGTCTCCTTCGTGCGCGGTCTTGAGCACGTCCCAAATTTCCTTGGCGCTCTTCAACCCTTGCACCTTATTATACTCCTCTCGACTTAGAGAGGCGAGGAGTATAGTAGTGGCTTGGGAGTTGAAGTGCCGGATTTGGGCAACCTCGTCCGAATCATAATCTTCATCCCCCGGCGATGGTACCTGTACTCCAATCTCAACAACATCCCAAATGCTAGTGTGGAGTTAGGTTACATGGTGCCTCATTTTGTCACTCCACATATTATAATCTTCACCATCAAAAACGAGTGGTTTGCCTAATGGGACAAAAAGTAAAGGAGTACATTTGGAAATGCGAGGATAGTGTAGGGGGATCTTACTAAACTTCTTGCGCTCATGGCGCTTAGAAGTGACGGACGGCGCGTCGGAGCCGGAGGTGGATGGCGATGAAGAATTGGTCTCGTAGTAGACCACCTTCTTCATTTTCTTTTTCTTGTCGCCACTCCGATGCGACTTGTGAGGAGGCAATTCCTCCTTCTTCTTGTTGCGGGACTCTCCCGATGGAGCCTTCCCGTGGCTTGTGGCGGGCTTCTCGCCGGTCACCATCTCCTTCTTGGCGTGATCTCCCGACATCACTTCGAGCGGTTAGGCTCTAATGAAGTACCCGGCTCCGATACCAATTGAAAGTCGCCTAGAGGGGGTGAATAGGCGGAATCTGAAAATTATAAACTTAAGCACAAATACAAGCCGGGGTTAGCGTTAGAAATATAATCGAGTCTGAAAGAGAGGGCGAAAACAAATCACAAGCAAATAAGAACAGATGACACGGTGATTTGTTTTACCGAGGTTCGGTTCTTGCAAACCTACTCCCCGTTGAGGTGGTCACAAAGACCGGGTCTCTTTCAACCCTTTCCCTCTCTCAAACGATCACCTAGACCGAGTGAGCTTCTCTTCTCAATCAATTGGGACACTAAGTCCCCACAAGGACCACCACACAATTGGAGTCTCTTGCCTTGATTACAATTTAGTTGGGAACAAGAAAGAAGGAAGAAGAAAAGCGATCCAAGCGCAAGAGCTCAAATAAACATGGCAAAACTCTCTCTTCTAGTCACTAATGCTTTGAATGGAATTGGGACTTGGAGAGATTTTGATTCGCTCTAATTGTGTCTTGTATTGAATGCTATAGCTCTTGTATTGAATGTGTTGGCTGAAAACTTGGATGCCTTGAAGTGTTGGTGGTTGGGGGGTATTTATAGCCCCAACCACCAAAGTGGCCGTTGGGGATGGCTGCTGTCGTATGGCGCACCGGACAGTCCGGTGCGCCACCGGACACTGTCCGGTGTGCCAGCCACGTCACCCAACCGTTAGGGTTCGACCGTTGGAGCTCTGACTTGTGGGGCCACCGGACAGTCCGGTGGTGCACCGGACAGTCATTGTTCACACATAATCAAGGGCACATTCTTGGAGTCTCGAGCCAATTATCCTCGAAATTGGCTTGATCCTCGGGGGCTTGTGGGGGATAAATATCCCCTAGGTGGCCATGACCCAATTATGATCCGTGGGCCATTGAAGAGGCCTTGATGGGTCGACTATCAAGGCTCCACAAACTAGTCATCCGAGCACAACCAGAAGTAGGTCTTAATGACGGTTGCGTGGGCGTGAAGGAGCGTGGACTAGATCCTATGCATGCAGATGACATGACATGCTCCCTGAGGACTCACTAACTTACGTAGAGGTCGGAGTCAGTTTTGAATTGGCAACGCTCGTGGGCGTGGTGCGTGTAACTCGGTTTTTCCATCGGCGTAAGGCAAAAGAGTCACTCTTATGAAACAAGATAGATTGTAGTAGGCATAGTCATCTTCTAGCCCCAGAACTCCATGTAATCACAACCACCAAGCAATACAATCTCATAAGCACATAGGACGTATGTAACACCCTGATTTTGGGGGTATAAAATTTCTTTCTAATTATCATCCAAAATCATGTGTTACTCTTCCTTTTCTCACTCTAGGCTTTCCCTCTCTAGATTCTTTTTCTCTTTTTCCTTTTGATTAGAAATAGCTTAAACTAGTGGAGATCAATTATTTATTTTTCTCAAAACCTTATGAGTCATGACATGTTGCATCATGCTGAGCTTAAAATATTCTTTGAAGTGTTGCACAAGTTTGAATTTATTTGAATTTGAAACCTAGTTTGAATTTGGATTTGAAAACCCTATAGAAAAAGAAATAGAAAAGGAATTAGAAAATCCAGAGAAAAAGAAAAAGAGAAAGCAGCCTAGTCGGCCCACTAAGCCCAGCCAGGCCGCGCGCCCGCCGTCTGACAGGCGGACCCCGCCTGTCAGCGGCAGTTCTCCCTCGCGCGCGCCCTCCCTCTCTCGCTCGCTGCCCAGTGGGGCCGATCTGTCGGCGCCAGTTTCCTTCGCCCGCGCGCTCCCTCTCTCTCTATCTCGCGGGCCCGGATCGCCAGTCGCTAAGCCATTGCCCAGTGCACCCCTTTCATCTCTCTCTACGCCGTGGGCCTGCACTGTCAGTTCCGCCCCCTCCGCGCTCGCCGTGGACCGGCACGTGCGCACTCGCGCACGTCGCCGAATTTCTTGGCCACGACACCCGCCCACGCGCCCAGCTCCCTTCTTAGAGCCCTGCCAGTGCCCCGTGCACACCCCTCGCCTCATTTCGCTTAGCTTCACCCTCTCTCGCGCTCTCCTCACGCCACCAGCCGCCGCCGGAGACCCGCGCTCGCGTTCTCGGCCATCCAGCTCGCCGGAGACCGCTCCAAGCCTCTCCGAGCTCCGCCCCGAGGTGAGACACTCGTCCCCGTGCCCAATTTCCTCTATTGTGCCCTGTGCTCGGCCAATTTCGCCTTCGCCGATGCTCGGCCGCGGCGGTCCACCATGCTCGCGCGGTGACCAGCCGATTTAGCCCGGTCTAGTTCACCGGAGTAGGTCCCTGTGTCGCCCCTGCCTCTGCTGAAGCTAGCCCAGGCCTGAGCGCGCCTTAAGTCCCCTCCCCGTGGCTGGAATGGCTCACCGGAGTTACTCTGGCCTGCCCGAGGCTTTCTCACTGCCGTTCTCCCCTCTCTGCCCGTGGATTCATGGCCCCTTCCCCGCCATTGAGTTTGTTGTGGTGCCCTCTTCCTCTCTGCCCAACTCCGGCGACCCTGGACCCCCTAGCTCATGCCTGCCTCAACTCCGGCGACCTCACCGTTGCGGAGAGGAGCAGCGCCGCCCATAGCGATTCAACCCCCTCGGTCTGATTCCCTCCGTCTGATTCAGATCGAACGGCTTGGGTCATAGATAACGCTTCGCGCATGCGCGCCCTACCGCCCTGGCCCGCCTGTCAGCGCCCAAACCCTCAGGTGCTGGGCCCGCTCGGTCAGCGCGCTCTCTCCCTCTGTCGCTGACACTCCCTGGCCCGCCTGTCAGCGCTCGCCCACTCGTGCGCGCGCCCTTGGCCGCAGATCTAATTTTAGCCGTTGGTTTTAGATCTGACGGTTAGATTCACCCGATACTCCTTCGCGCGGTAGTTTTCTTAAAGAAACCCTCGGTTTGTTGGAAATAACCCGTTGTCCCTGGTTTTCGCGCGCAGGCCCCTGTATTCTTGCAGATTTAGCCCTGAACTTTTAAATATTCACAGAATTGGCCCTAATTTCATATTTTGAATTCCCAAACTTGTTTATTTCATAACTTTCACATATGAACTCCAAATTTAGTGATTCAAATTGCAAAATATTCATAGAATTATTCTCTGTTTAAATAAAATAGGTTCACTTACTGACTGCACACTCTAATTTTTAGGGTTGAATGAACTAATGTAGATGTATGTTTTATTTATTTAATAAATAAAATAAAAGGAGAACCTTAGAGATTTAAACTTGTTTAAGCTTGTGAGATTAATAATATGTATTACATAATGTTGGGGACTTGTTCTCAACTGCTTCGGATTAAGAACAAGGCAACACAGAAAAAAGTTAATGGCAAATATTCTTCGTCCTTCGAAGCGTTATTTCCCTTAGGATATAACGATCTTCAGACGAAGGTCATGAAGGACATACCTTCATCATTATAATTTATACTGATAAAAGGAGAAGCATATGAAACATGAGAGAAACAACGTGAATAATCATATAACATTATTATGTGCCTTTTATTATGTAATCAAAAAAGAATAAGAACAATATTGAATTACATTTGTACCTTCGGCTTGGTAAAAGACAAAGATACAAGCGTGATGCAAGAGCGTGTACCAGTCGGCGTGAACAGTACGTGGGTACTATTCATCTATTTATAGACACAGGACACAACCTGTAAAAAATTACAATTATGCCCCTCATAAAAGTTTACAACATTGACTCAGACCTTTATGGATTGAAAGGTCATTCTATCTTTAAGTCGGTTTGTAATACCGAAGCTTCATGAAGAGGAACCTTCAGTCATCTCTTGCGGACAGCTTCCGCCTAAGCTGCTTCTTTCTATGGGACCTTCGGCGTGACGGAGCATGGCCCCCAATAGTAGCCCCTTTCGCGGCGCTAGATCGTTTTTCGTAACGAGCTTGATCCGTGAAAAAAGTCTCTTAAGCTTCGGGAAGCCGAAGGTCCAAAAAACACCTTCCCTAAGCTCGTTGTCGAGAAACGATTCAGTTTCCGAGCGCGTGGCAGTCCCACCTTGCAGAGTTACTGTTTGGTCTCTGCGGTCCACCGCGCAGCGAGTGCAGGCGATTATCCGCCTGGTGTAAAAATCCTGGCGTTTCACCTTCTTACCTGCAGCACTATATAAACAGACGGGTAGGTGTGAAGTTACCACAGCATTCATTGCTATTTGCACTGTTTTGCTGCCAAAATTTTTAACGATAGCCGAAGCTTGACTCTCGGAATCGAACGAAGCTCCAACTTGAAGTCTGCTTCGTCAGAAGGAAAGACTTCGGAAGAAAAAAGTATTCAATTTCCATAAACTCAGAATTAAATGGCCAGAGTGCGGTCTACCGCTAGGGTTGAGCGTGAGGGGGGCGAAGTTGAAGGTTCGGAGACTGTTCCCATCTCCGAAGCAATGCAACGATCCGGACTGGTAACTTCGGAAGGAACCCCCACTGTTGAAGCAGAACAAGCAACTGCCGAAGCAGAAGAAGAGAACATTGAAGAAACTGATCCCGAAGATGATTATCGCATTGCCATGCCCAGTAAGCCCAGCCACTTGGACTTCGGAAAGTCGACCGTTTCGAAGGCTGATCTCTCCAAGATGGTAAAGTCAGGTTATTTCAGTGAGAGTCAGAAGAAGCTACTTCGCTTCGGGGGGGAAGAAACTACCCCGAAGCCAGAAAAGGATGAAATAGTCATTTTCAAGAGCTTTCTAAAGGCTGGGTTGAGATTCCCCCTTCATAGGATTATTGCAGATGTATTGAAGAAGTTTGGTATCTACTTTCATCAGTTGACTCCTAACGCTATCGTCAGGCTTAGTGTTTATATCTGGGCCCTCCGAAGCCAGGCGGTGGAGCCGTTTGTCGACAGCTTTTGTCGAGTTCATGAGCTGCATTACCAGACGAAGGCTAGAAAAGATGGATTACATGATAACTTTGGTTGCTACAATTTTGCCTATCGGAAAACCATAAAGTTTCCTGTAATCAGTTACCGAAGCAAATGGCCGGCAGGCTGGAAATCAGAATGGTTTTATGTGAAAGTTGACGAAGACCAAGAGAAGCTGGTACAAAGCCCTCTTGAATTGATCTTCGGAGAAACAAGACCACGATGCCAAATGTCATTAGAAGGTTCCACATGGGCTGCACTGGCTGAGTTTAAAATTATTTCAGAGCATATCAGTACTAGGGACCTAGTTCAAGAGTTCTTGGCCTTCAGGGTTTTTCCTACTTTAAAAGAATGGGAAATGCCGAAGCTAGAGGGGGAGAAGAAAGAAGGGGAACTTGTGCTGTTACCTTACTATTACAAGTTTAAGAAATACTTTAAAAAGCCTTGCCAAGAATGGCTGGACATAGTTGAAATAATGTGCAATGAAATTCTTGGGAATTACTCCAAAAAAGAAGATCAATTGATGACTGCGGCCTTCGGCACCCGTCCGAAGCGAAGGCTGAATCGAGTGCTGGACGCCCTAGGTTTTGAATACCCTGACTACGAAAATCTGAATAAAGGTGCCGAAGGTCGGAAAAGGAAAAGGGGAGCCGAAGCTTTAAATGAAGATGAGGAAGATCCACCAAAAAAGAAGAATATTCCGAAGAAGAAAACATCATCTCCGAAGCAAAAAGTATCTGACGAAGAGGAGACTCCCGCATCACGCTCTGCCACTGTCGTGGAAGAGATTTTAAAGGTAATGACTGAATCCCTGCCTGCGAAGCTAAGTCCATTGGGGCCTCAACTGACAAAGTTTTTTCAGAAGGAAAAGGAGCCCGAAAAAACGAAGAAAACAACTAAAACAAAGAGACAAAGAATCATAGAAGTGACAGAAGTCATTGACAAGACACCACCGAGAGCTTCAGCTCGAAAGATACCAGCGGCTGAAGAAATAACAGATATTGAAATCCCACCTTCGGAGGTCGCAGCTGCCGAAGCTACCTCACCTGAAGGTTTGCACATGGAAAGTACAATTGAACATATCGACAAAATACTGCTAGACATGGCCACAGAAGAAGCTGCTGCTGCCGCCGAAGAGGCCATGGCCGCAGTGTCTGGGAAAGGAAAGGAAACTGTTGACGAAGCTTCAGAGGACGAAGCCTTCATGTTCCAAAATTTAGTTGGAGAAGAATTATCAAAAACCGAAATAGAAGAGCTTAAAGAGTATGCCAAATCCTGCGGATATAAACCAGGAGCACTCCTCTTCGGGGGTATTGATGATGAAAAATTAGACTGCATTCGGGATCAAACTGGAGCTAAGGTCATCGGTACTCTATCAAAGAGTATCGGTTTTCCGAAGCTGGAAATGGACATTAGCCGCTACCGACGACAACATATCGTTGGTAGTTTATTTTATTCCAATTTCAAGGTGAACTACTATTCCCTTGACTTTTATTGTTTTCAATAATGTAGACCTGTCTTAACGAAGGTTGTTTACGTGCAGAGTATGCTGCTGAGCAAGGCTTTGAAAATGCAGCAAGATCTGGAAGACAAAAAGCACGAGGTTATAATTGAAAATTTAGAGAGCAAAATAAAAGAGCAATTAGCTACTATTGAAAAGAAGAACTTTGAGCTTCAGGCAACTGAAGGCTTATTAGCAGAAGCCGAAGCTAAAATAGCGGAATTGAATACGAAGCTTCTCTGCCAATCTGAACAGTTTGAACAAGAAAAGCAAGAACTAAATGCGAAACTTGAAGCCGAAGTCCAAGAAAATTCGGTTTTGAAAAAATTATTGGCAAGCCTTCAAGATAAATGTTTGGAATTTAGCAACAAATGTATTGAACGACTGAGAAAAATCTTCCACTCAGTTGGAGCTAGCAGTGAGAAATTCACTCCGTCAGCTGAAGATTTACCAAAGACCTTCGAACATATTGAAGGCGAAATTGATGAGCTTGACGAAGTTATAGCCGGGCACGGTGACTTCTGTGCCTGGGTAGCTTCTCGGGGCACTGCTGCTGCCTTCTTAAAAGCTATCAATAGGCCCAATTTCACTCTATCACCAACAATTTTAGATGATATTCCTGACCTCGCCCGAAGCATTTCTAATAGATTTGTAAAGATGATATGGACAAAAGGCGGGCGAGAAAAGGCTGGAGACGAAGCTCGGAGTCATCTTGGACCAGTAAGAAGTCATACCTTGTGCTTACCTTTTCCTTCAATCTTGGTTTTGACCCACAACAACTTAATTCATGTAGGATGACGAAGCTGAAGCTAATGCTTGAAGAATATGCAGCCGAAGCTGAAGCCCAGTGAAGACCAGTAGGAGTAGACTGTAGAAAAAACTCAAAAGACTTTTGTAATAACTTTTGTAAATACAGCTAAACTGTTCTTAATGGACTTTGTTCATACCTTATTACCCCTCCATCAATGTATAAAGCGCTTTGATGTGGACGAAATTAGTATTTTGAGCCGAAGGCGAAAAAAACACCTTCCCTTCTTTTCGTACACAGCGAAGCATAAAAAACAACATTGCCCTTTCTTCCGAAGCTCTCCTTTTTGTACGCGAAGAAGCTCTTCTCTTATGCCGAAGCAACCACTTATGCCATGATGATGATTATCCTATATATGCCTGGATGAATGTTTATGAATGCAAATGCTATGATGTAATGTGATGTGCGAATGGATGTCCAAACACATATCCGAAGCCATACCCTCAGCCATTATTTCCTTAGAAACAATCACACATCAGCTCTGCATTCCCTTAGGAACGACTTTGGAGCTTCTTCGCCTTTTACTTTCGGCAGAATCAGCGTTGACTTTTCGCTGTAAGCTCTGCATTCCCTTAGGAACGACTTTGGAGCTTCTTCGCCTTTTACTTTCGGCGGAATCAGCGTTGACTTTTCGCTGTAAGCTCTGCATTCCCTTAGGAACGACTTTGGAGCTTCTTCGCTTTTTCAGTTTTCGGCACTCAATGGTGCGTTCTCAGCTTTTACATTTACATTCCTTGGGGGATTTTGCTCTTATAGAACTAAAAAAGGAAATTACATATGATGGCCCCATTAAAAACCTTTCTCCCCCTTTAGAAAGGAAAAGGGTGCCATGAAAAAGAAAAGAAAAGACATAAAAAGTTACATCAAGTTACACATAATATCGCCGAAGCTCATCCGCATTCCAAGATCTTGGAATATCGTTGCCGTCCATGTCCTTCAATCTGTATAAACCAGGTCTTGACGAAGATGCTACTAAGAAAGGTCCCTCCCATTTCAACTGTAACTTGCCCACTGTGTCTGGGTTGGCCACTCTCCGAAGCACCAAGTGTCCCGGCTCAATATTCTTTAGCCGAGCTTTTCTATCTCGTCATTTGACTGTTTCGGCTTGGTATTTATTGATATTCTCCACAGCTTGAAGCCTGATCCCTTCTAAAGCATCTTTTTCCACAAAACAAGCATCTTCAGGACCTGATTCTGTCGAAGCTACTACTCTTATTGATCCAGTTTTAGCTTCTTCCGGATTTATTGCTTCGTCACCGAATAATAACTTGAATGGAGTAAAGCCTGTAGACCTTGATGTTGTTGTATTGTGGCTCCACACCACTTTAGTTAACTGATCTGGCCACTTTCCCCTGGGTTGATTGAAGATTAACTTCATTATTCCTGTCATTATAATGCCGTTGGCTCTTTCAACGAGCCCATTTGACTCCGGATGCCTGACTGATGCAAAATGGATCTTCGTACCAATTTGATCACAGAAATTTCTGAAAGCTTCGGAGTCGAATTGTGTTCCATTATCTACAGTGATGGCCTTCGGTACCCCGAAACGACAAACAATATTCTGCCAGAAAAACTTTTGGACAGTGGCCGAAGTTATTGTGGCTAGTGGCTTTGCCTCAATCCATTTAGAAAAATGCTCCACAGCCACTATAACATATCTTAAATTCCCTTGAGCCGGTGGTAATGGACCTAACAAGTCAAGGCCCCACCTTTGCAATGGCCAGACGGGTTGTATGAGCTGTGTTAAAGACAAAGGTTGTTTCTGATCTCTTGCACATTTCTGACAGCCTTCGCACTTTTGAACTAATTCCGCTGCATCCGAAGCTGCCTTCGGCCAATAAAACCCTTGGCGAAAAACTTTTCCAAGTAACGGCCTAGATCCAATGTGAGATCCACACAGGTCTGCATGTATTTCTTTCATCAACTCTATACCTTCGGTTCTAGATAAACACTTGAGTAGCGGAGCGCAAACTCCATGCTTGTACAACTCCCCTTCTATCATGACATATGGACGAGCTCTTGCCTCTATCCTCCTGTTATAAGCTTCGTCATCTGAAAGGAACTTACCCTGAAGGTAAGAGATGATCTCAGTTCTCCAATCTTCGCTATAAACAGGAGATATGTTGAGGACTGCTCTTTCAAGGTGTTCCACTGAAGGTGCCTTTATTGTTTCGAAAAACACATCCGAAGGTAAAGGCAGCCCCTGTGCTGCTGACTTAGCTAGCAAATCAGCATGCTCATTTTGTCCTCGAGGGATATTTTTGACAGAAAATCCTTCGAAGGAAGCTTCGATTCTTCGGACCGTGTCTAGATATTTTTCAAGCTTCGGATCTTTAGCCTTGCAACTCTTGTCGATATGACCCGAAACAACCTGGGAATCAGTTTTAAGGATCGCCCTTCTGATTCCCATTGCTTTTAATTTCCGAAGGCCCAGGAGCAGGGCTTCGTACTCAGTAATATTGTTTGTACAGCTAAAATCAAGTCTTGCCGCATAACAAGTTTTAACTTTGGATGGTGAGACCAACACAGCGGCTGCTCCTGCTCCGAAGGTTCCCCAAGACCCATCGCAAAACACTGTCCACACTTTGGCATCTTTATTTGTTTCTTCATCCTGAGCCCCTGGCGTCCAATCGGCAATGAAATCTGCCAACGCTTGAGACTGGATCGAGGATCTATGCACATAATCAATGCAAAATTCATTGAGCTCTGCAGCCCATTTTCCAATCCGTCCAGTAGCTTCTCTATTTCTCATAATATCCTTCAACGGTTGCGAAGAAGGAACAATAATATTGTATGCTTGAAAATAATGTCGAAGTTTCCTGGATGCCATCAAAACAGCATATAATACCTTCTCCAATTCTGTATAGTTTTTCTTTGACACACTAAGGACTTCAGATACAAAATACACTGGAACCTGCTTCTTGACTTGGCCATCGAGCTTCTCCTGGACAAGTGCTGCACTTACTGCTGAGTGCGAAGCTGCCACGTATAACAACAAAGGAGCCCCTGGCGTTGGTGGAGTTAATGTTGTTAAATCTATCAAATATTGCTTCAGTTCTTCAAAGGCTTTTTGTTGATTTGATCCCCATTGAAAGACTTCGGCTGATTTCAGCACTTCGAAGAATGGTAAATTTCTTTCTGCTGATCTGGATATGAATCTATTGAGAGATGCCAGCCTCCCTGCCAATCTTTGGGCCCCCTTTTTTGTAGTTGGTGGCTCCATTCGAAGTATAGCTTCAATTTTACTTGGATTAGCTTCAATTCCCTTTGTTGAAACCAAGCATCCAAGAAATTTCCCCTTCTTTACTCCGAAGACACATTTTTCTGGATTCAGCTTTAAGCCAACTTGTCTGAAACTGGCGAAGGTCTCCTGCAAATCAGCAATATGATTTTCCTGTTTCGTGCTTTTTACAATGATGTCATCAACATAAGTTAGCACATTTCTGCCTATCTGAGACTGGAGGACCTTCGCAGTCATTCTGCTGAAACTTCCTCCAGCGTTTTTGAGCCCCTCAGGCATCCGAAGATAGCAATATGTGCCACTTGGGGTTATGAAGCTAGTCTTCGGCTCATCTTCCTTCTTCATCCAGATTTGGTGATAGCCTGAGTAACAGTCTAGCAGACTCATAAGCTCTGAAGAAGCTGCTGCATCAACTAAAGAGTCTATCCTTGGCAATGGGAATTCGTCCTTCGGACAAGCCTTGTTGAGATCTGTAAAATCGATACACATTCTCCACTTGCCGTTGGCCTTCTTTACCATAACAGTGTTAGCTAGCCATTCTGGGTACTTTACTTCTCTGATAACTCCTGCACTGAGGAGTCTTTTTACTTCATTACGAGCACCTTCGGCCTTATCATCAGACATTTTCCGAAGTCTCTGCTTTCTGGGTCTGAAGGATGGGTCAACATTGAGCGAGTGTTCAATAACATCCCGATTTACTCCGCAGAGGTCATTAGCTGACCATGCAAAAACATCTTTGTTGTTGAACAAAAACCTTATCAAGGTTTTCTCCTGGTCTTCGGATAATTGAGAGCCCAACAGCACCTTCTGCTCTGCTATGTCCTCACATAAGAGCATGGGCTTCGGCTGATCTGCTGAAGCTGCTTTCTCCCTTCTGAATTTGTACTGTTCACAAGCTTCAGCTCCATCTATGTTATGGATTGCTTTGGAGTCAGTCCAGCTTCCTTCGGCCCTTCTGGCAGCTTCCTGACTTCCATGAATAGCGATGGGTCCTTGATCCGAAGGTATCTTCATGCAAAGATAGGCAGGATGAAGGATTGCTTCGAAAGCATTGAGGGTGCCACGACCAATAATTGCGTTGTAAGGGTATTCCATGTCAACAATGTCAAACACAACTTGCTCAGTTCTAGTGTTGTTGATGAACCCGAAGGTCACTGACATGGTGATCTTGCCCAGCGCTACAATCTGTCTTCCTCCGAAGCCACAGAGAGGGTGCGTAGCATCATGAATCTTATCTTCTGGCTCTTGCATTTGCCTGAAGGCCTTAGCAAATATGATATCAGCTGCACTGTCTGTATCAACCAAGACATTGTGGACCAGAAACCCTTTGATAACACAAGAGATAACCATGGCATCGTTGTGTGGGTAATCCTTGAGTTGAAGGTCCTCTTGGGAGAAGGTAATAGGAATGTGAGACCATCTCGACTTGATGAAGGGTCCTTGCACCCCAACATGCTGTACCCTTCTCTGTGCTTCCTTCTTCTGCTTCTTGTTGGCTGGCTCTGAACATGAACCGCCTGTTATCGGAAGAAGCAGCTTCGGAACCGAAGCAGCTCCAGCTTGATCGTTGAACGAAGCCATCAGCTCAAAAAAGTGGAAGTGAGTTCACGGACGGTGGGTGCCAATGTTGGGGACTTGTTCTCAACTGCTTCGGATTAAGAACAAGGCAACACAGAAAAAAGTTAATGGCAAATATTCTTCGTCCTTCGAAGCGTTATTTCCCTTAGGATATAACGATCTTCAGACGAAGGTCATGAAGGACATACCTTCATCATTATAATTTATACTGATAAAAGGAGAAGCATATGAAACATGAGAGAAATAACGTGAATAATCATATAACATTATTATGTGCCTTTTATTATGTAATCATAAAAGAATAAGAGCAATATTGAATTACATTTGTACCTTCGGCTTGGTAAAAGACAAAGATACAAGCGTGATGCAAGAGCGTGTACCAGTCGGCGTGAACAGTACGTGGGTACTGTTCATCTATTTATAGACACAGGACACAGCCTGTGAAAAATTACAATTATGCCCCTCATAAAAGTTTACAACATTGACTCAGACCTTTATGGATTGAAAGGTCATTCTATCTTTAAGTCGGTTTGTAATACCGAAGCTTCATGAAGAGGAACCTTCAGTCATCTCTTGCGGACAGCTTCCGCCTAAGCTGCTTCTTTCTATGGGACCTTCGGCGTGACGGAGCATGGCCCCCAACACATAAGTTCATCTCTGTTCTAAATTTTAGGTCACCATAAAATAAATTGACCTATGATTATGTACTTGTAAATAACACTTAGGGAAATAATAATCTACTTTCAAATAAAGTTAATGTATGCCATAGTTTATGTTATACTCTGAAATCATTATCCCTTATGTAGTATTGTGTCTTTTTAAGATGTGTTCCAATGTTTGTACATGTTTGGTGTGATGTTCATTTGTACTTTCCAAATGTATTGAATGCATACTCGCTTTATTTAAACAACGAGCAGTCTGAGGTTCCTGAGTGTGTTGTTGGAGACCTCCTTGAGCAGCAACCTGGAGAAGGCAAGTGTCCTCTGACCTATTATGTCCTACATACTTTATGATTCACTGTCCCGCATTACTTTATGAAACCTAAGGATTGACTAGTCTGTATTCACTTATCCTTGTTTACCTTTTGAGTTACCATGGTTAGCATGTTGCTATTGCCTTAACTGAATCAATGAACATGATGTGAACATTTATGATACGACACTGTTATCCTGATTATGTGGATGATTCTGTGATACCTAAGGGGGCTCAGGCCTTTTTCCTGAGTACCTCTCTGTAAGGACCTGTTCGTGGAGTGACCACCCGGGATAACAGTACAACCATGAGAGTGGAATGTGACGCCCTTAGCTGATTAATTAGATGAACCTGGGGTGTAGTTGGCTTTGCTAGAGGGCCGTCAATGGGGGCCGGGGCGTAGTGCTCGCTCTGCCAAGGCTGGGGTGCAGAGGTTCTTTCGATTTGGTTTTGTTAGTCACCCACCTTGGGGAGGTGTACTGCGTTTGTATGACTGGCGAAACCTAAGGAGCAACTATGCACCAGGGGAGTCTTTGTAAAGGCTACGTAGTGTATCCCTAGCCATTCACCTTGGTAGTGAAGGTCGGGTCTGTACAACCCAGACTAGAAAGGGATCACGACTTGTGGGTAAAGTGTAGAACCTCTGCAGAGTGTTAAAAACTGGTATATCAGCCGAGCTCACGGTTAAGAGCAGCCTTGGAATCCTCTTTGATTAGAAGAACTTTGGATACTTTTATGTTGATGATTAACAATGATGTTATAAAATCTCATCTCCGGTATTTTCTCTTTTGAGGAGGTACTTCTAGGTAATAACTGGGTTATTACTAAAATTTGGCTATACTTATAATAATAAAACTTGACCAACTAAAAGCAACTGCTTGACCTTAACTTCACATACAGCTAGTCCACTTTAGCCAAACGGGACATTTGCTGAGTACGTTGATGTGTACTCACCCTTGCTTTACACACCACCCCCACCCCAGGTTGTCCCTAGTGTACCCAATGCTCAGGAGGTGATGCTGGCAACATGGATGACTTCGAGGAGTTCCAGGAATATGACGAGTTCTTTCTTAGTGGCAAACCCCCAGTCAGCTGCCTGTGTAGGCATAGCATCTACGTTTTGTATTTCTGCACTTTGATAATTACGCTAAAGACATTGGTTATTTAATAGACTCTGTGGATGTTTTGGCATCTTGATGTAATGAAGTACCTTTCCACTATTTATTTCGAGCATTGTGTGATGATGTCCAATTATGTAATCGCTGTGTATGTGAGTTTCTGATCCTGGCACGTACATGGTTCGCATTCGATTTGTCTTCCAAAACCGGGTGTGACATAAGTGGTATCAAAGTCTTGCTGACTGTAGGACCGCTAACCTAGACTAGAATGGTCGACTTAAGGACTATAGACCCTTACTCTTACCTTGACCTTAAAGTCTTTTCAAAAGTTGGTCATCTTGACCAACTCTATATTATTTACTCATCTCAAAAAGTTTTGTCTCACTTTTCTATCTTTTTACTTTCTGGTCTCATAGTTCTACTCTTACTCTTGTGCTTACGATGTCTTTTATAGATGGCCCGTATCAGGTGCACTGCACATAAGTCTGTGATCCCCTTTTTGCCTTCCCGCCTGGTGGAGCATCCCCTGCGTCGTACGGTGTCAGGTCAGTCCAGTCACCTAGAGAGACTACATTGTCGCATGCACGAGGAGCAGGAGCGCCGATGCCAAGAGCAGGAGCAGTAGGACTCTTCCCCCTCGCCTCAGCGGGAGTTGGAGTCTAAGAGGCCGCCTTCCCCTGCACCTCAGCCAGAGATGCCCCCTGCACCACCACAGGGCATCCCGGCTGCTGGAGGAGATCCTGACGGAGACGGAGACGACGACGACGCCAGTGACAGTTCGAGTCACGGCACGGAGCTCTCAGAGGAGCCGGAGGGATGGATCGCTAGACCCATCACTCGTGACGCCG
Organism: Zea luxurians; assembly: GCA_029449295.1. Lineage (NCBI taxonomy): Eukaryota > Viridiplantae > Streptophyta > Magnoliopsida > Poales > Poaceae > Zea > Zea luxurians. The sequence continues at coordinate 101,875,661 of JAOPSE010000001.1, read as the reverse complement.
CTCGCAGGTATCACTTCCATGACGCTCTCGATACCCTGCTGCGTCGGGCCTTCGATCGACACACAGGGTCTATCGAGTACTATTGTGTAGTCTACCAGCATTATCGGACCAGTGGGAGGCTACTTGTTTGGTGTGCCGTCCGGACGATGATATCCAGGGTGCAGAGGCCTTCTCAGAGTACTATTCTATCACTGAGAGGGATACTGCCGAGGCAGCTAAGCAAGATGCAGCACGATGGGCACTTTCTCAGTATTGCTCGTTGTTCAGCGGGGTAGCTGATGGCCTTGACCTGAAGTACTACCCTTGTTGTTCGACCGACAGTGCTGGAGGTGTGATTGTCTCGCCAGTCGGTGAGGGCAATCCCAGGCTGAGTAGCATGGTCAACTTGGCCGCCGTGCTCAACACAGAGCTGGACCACGCCCTTGATGAGTTGGACAAGGTTTGGGTGGAGGTTGCAGAATTGCATGCCGAATGCGCGGCATGCCACTATCTGGACGGTGGTTCTCCCGCCCCTCTCGGGATTCAGCACCCTTACCGTTCACCACCCCGCGGTCGCTTCGACTATGGTACCCCAGACTGCAGGACCCAGATAGATTTGGATCCCTAGATCGATAGAGTCGGAGTCTGTAATAATGCTTAGTTCAGTATCTTAGTCTAGTCAGTATTAGTTAGAGTTAGTTTGCTTATTTTACGTTGGATGCTTGTTATGATGGACATGTACTAAAGTTGGATCTTTGTAATGATTGTCACCAAGGTGTGGGTATCCCCTGCAACTTGGTGTAGTTATTAATAAAGTCAGTTATTTAGTTGGGTACTCCATTTATTTCCACTTTCTTCTTTATCTGAGAAGCTGTTAGTGAAGATGGTCAATTGTTCAGTTCTATGAAGATTTTCTATACATCTTTTCTTATGTTGAAAGACTGCAGAGTCAGATTTGATATATGTGTGTGATTTCTACAGATGTCTGAGAACAGGCACAGAGGTGCGAGGCGTGCTCAGCCTGAACAGCAGGCACCCCAAGAGGAAGCAGCCCCGCAGCAGCATTTGCCACCAAAACCACCGATGACCATTGAGCAAATGTTCTTGATGAAGACTCAAGCAGTCCAGGCAATTAGTCAGACATTAGCAGCTATGCAGCAGGTGCAACATCAGCCACCACCGCCTCAGCCTCTAGTGCAAGTCCAGATGCCTCAAGTGTCTAGAGAGAAGTGGGCAGAGTTCATGAGGGGCCATCCCCCAGTCTTTGCCCACTCTACTGATCCCATGGACGTTGAAGATTGGCTACGTACCATGGAGCATGAGTTGCACATTTCCCAGTGCAATGATCATGAGAAGGTGTTGTATGGTCCCCGACAGCTGAGGGGAGCAGCACAGTCTTGGTGGGAGTCCTACCTTGCCACCCATGCCAACCCTGAAGCCATCACTTGGGACGAGTTCAGGGATAACTTTCGTCGCTACCAAGTGCTCAAGGGACTAATGATAGTGAGGAAGGAGGAGTTGCTCGCCCTGAAGCAAGGTCCCCTGTCCGTCAGTGAGTACAGGGACAAGTTTCTGCAGCTGTCGCGTTATGCCCCAGAGGATGTCAACATAGATGCCAAAAGACAGTACCGCTTCTTGAGAGGATTGGTCGATCCCCTACACTATCAGCTGATGAACCACACCTTCCCTACCTTCCAGCATCTGATAGACAGAGCAATCATGACAGAAAGGAAGTGTCGGGAGATGGAGGACAGGAAATGTAAGATTGGTGGACCTCAGGTTGGGAGTAGCAGTCATCCTCACTACTCAGGCAACCCACCTCAGCAATTCAAGCAAGGTCACCAGCACCAGCATCAGCATCAGAACCAGCCGTAGTAGTACCAGAGGCAGTTTCCTCAGCAGCAGCAGTACCGTCAGAACAACAAGCAAGGAGGAAATCAATACTAGAGTCAGAGCAACCAGGCAGCCCGTCTTGCTGCCCCAGCAACCAACCAGAACAATCAAGCAGCGCCAGCTCAAGGAGGAAGTCATGCATCTTTCCACTGTGGTGAACAAGGCCATTGGCGAATCATTGCCCAAAGAAAGCAGCTCAGCAGCAGCCAGCTCCCAATGCCTCAATCAGGCAAAATGCAATGCAGCAAGGAGGCACCAACCATGGGCAACCTCGTGCCCAGTATGGAAAGGTGAACCACTTGGAGGCCGACACAGTCCACGAGACTCCAGGAGTGGCACTAGGTACGTTTTCAGTCGAGTACCATTCTGCAAATGTCTTATTTGATACTGGAGCAATGCATTCTTTTGTGACTGAATCATGGGTAGAATCACATAATATACCAGTAGCACCCATGTATCCACCTATGAGAGTTAGTTCAGTTGGTGGAAGGACCCAAATTGATAGATTTTGCCCTAGTGCAAAGGTTCAAATAAGGGGGATAGAGTTCCCCGCTGATTTGATAGTTATGGGTAACCAGGATACAACTATATATGTCATCCTAGGGATGAATTGGCTAACCAAGTATCAAGCCAGTCTTAGTTGCGATGAGAGAACAGTGAAGTTAGTGTCCCTATCAGGAGAAGAAGTGTTAGTGGAATTGGTCTTGTCTTGATCAAGGAAAGGGAGTTGTCACCAAGTCACCGCTCATATTAAGGAGATTAAACCATCAGAGGCTATCAGTGTAGTATCAGATTTCCCAGATGTGTTTCCCGAGGAGTTACCAGGTATGCCACCTGAAAGGAAGGTTGAATTTGCCATAGAGCTTATACCAGGCACCGCCCCTATTTCCAAGAGAGCCTATCGAGTGTCCGAACCAGAGTTGGTGGAACTTAAGAAGCAGATTGATGAGTTGTTAGAGAAATGCTACATCAGACTAAGTACCTCGCCTTGGGCAGCCCCAGTGCTATTTGTGGAGAAGAAGGATGGAACAAAGAGGATGTGCATTGACTACAGATCCTTGAATGAAGTTACTATCAAGAACAAGTACCCCCTGCCTAGATTGAAGATTTATTCGATCAGTTGAGAGGAGCCAATGTGTTCTCAAAGATAGATCTGAGGTCAGGCTACCATCAGCTCAGAATCCAACCCTTAGACATACCGAAGACAACCTTCATCACTAAGTATGGACTGTATGAGTTCATAGTTATGTCATTCGGTTTGACGAATGCGTCAGCCTACTTCATGTACCTGATGAATAGTGTGTTCATGGACTACCTCGACAAGTTCGTGGTGGTATGCATTGATGACATTATCATATATTCTCAGAATGAGCAAGAGCATGAGGAGCATTTGAGGAAAGTACTTCAGAGGCTACGAGATTGTCAGCTGTATGCCAAGCTTAGCAAGTGCGAGTTCTAGATCAGTGAAGTCCTATTCTTGGGTCATATTATAAACCGAGAAGGATTGGCTGTAGATCTGAAGAAGGTAACAACTATCTTGGACTGGAAAGCACCAAAAGATGTCTGAAGAATCAAGAGTTTGATCGGAATGGCCGGTTATTATCGGTGTTTAATTGAAGGTTTCTCCAAGATTGCCAGGCCAATGACAGCCTTGTTGGCAAAGAAGGTTGAGTTCAAGTGGACTCCAGCATGCCAGAAGTCCTTTGAGACATTGAAGGAGAAGTTGACAACGGCACCGGTACTGATTCTGCCAGATGTTCACAAGCCATTCTCAGTATATTGTGATGCTTCGTATACCAGACTGGGATGTGTGTTGATGCAGGAAGGGAGAGTAGTGGCATACTCGTCCCGACAGTTGAAGATTCATGAGAAGAATTATCCTACTTATGATCTAGGATTAGCAGCCGTGGTTCATGCATTGAAGACCTGGAGGCATTATCTTTATGGGCAGAAGTGTGATATCTACACGGATCACAATAGTCTCAAGTACATATTCACTCAGTCAGAGTTAAACATGAGACAACGAAGATGGCTAGAGTTGATCATGGATTATGAGCTGGAGATTCATTATAACCCAGGCAAAGCAAATGTGGTTGCAGATGCTCTGAGTAGAAAGAGTCAAGTCAGTATGTTGGTAGCCCACCCGATGCCATATGAGCTAGCGAAGGAGTTCGACAGATTGAGCCTCGGATTTCTGAACAACACTCAAGGAGTGGCAATTGAGTTGGAACCCACCCTGGAGCAAGACATCAGGAAAGGTCAGAAGGACGATGAGAAGATCAACATGATCTGGCAGCTAATCATAGATGGAAAAGGCAAGGATTTTCGTGAAGATGCAGAAGGAGTGGTATGGTTCAAGGACAAACTGTGTGTTCCCAACATCAAATCAATCCAGGAACTGATTCTCAAGGAAGCCTATGAGACAGCATACTCTATACACCCCGGTAGTGAGAAGATGTACTAAGACCTGAAGAAAAGATTCTGGTGGTACGGTATGAAAAGGGAGATAGCAGAGTATGTGGCTGTGTGTGACAGTTGTCAGAGCATTAAAGCAGAACATCAGAGACCTACAGATTTGTTGCAACCGTTGTAGATTCCTCAGTGGAAATGGGATGAGATCGGAATGGACTTTATAGTCAGTTTGCCCCGCACTCGTACTGGTTATGACTCTATATAGGTAGTAGTGGACTGTTTGAAAAAGGAGGCCCATTTCATACCAGTCAAGACCACCTACAACAGTGCGATGTTGGCCGAACTATACATGGCTCGGATTGTGTGCTTACATGGTGTTCCGAAGAAGATAGTATCAGATAGAGGCACCCAGTTCACCTCTCATTTTTGGCAGCAGTTACATGAAGCTTTGGGCACGCATTTGAAGTTCAGCTCAGCTTATCACCCGCAGACAGATGGTCAAACAGAGAGAACTAATCAGGTTTTGGAGGATATGTTGAGGGCTTGTGCCTTACAAGACAAGATAGGTTGGGACAAGAGATTACCATATGCAAAATTCTCTTACAACAACAGCTACCAAGCCAGCCTGAAGATGTCACCGTTTGAAGCGCTTTATGGAAGGAATTGCAGAACTCCATTGCATTAGGACCAACCTGGTGAAAGACAGGTGTTCGGTTCAGATATTTTGCTTGAAGCCGAAGAGAACATCAGAATGGTCTGAGAGAATTTAAAGGCGGCGCAGTCCAGACAGCGAAGCTATGATGACACCAGAAGAAGGGAACTTAGTTTTGAAGTGGGAGACTATGTCTACTTGAAGGTGTCACCCATCAGAGGAACCAAAAGGTTTGGAGTCAAAGGCAAGCTAGCACCCCGATATATTGGGTCGTATCAGATTCAAGCAAGACGTGGAGAAGTGGCTTATCAACTCAGCTTACCAGAGAATCTGTTCGCTGTGCACGATGTGTTCCATGTATCACAGTTGAAGAAATGCTTGAGAGTGCCATAAGAGCAGTTGCCAGCAGAGGATCTTGAAGTTCAAGAAGATCTGACGTATATTGAGAAGCCAACTCAAATTCTAGAGAGCAGATCGGGTCACTCGGAGAAGTACCATCAGGATGTGCAAAGTCAAATGGGGTCACCACTCAGAAGAAGAAGCAACCTAGGAAAGAGAGGATGAATTGAAAGCCAAGTACCCTGAGCACTTTTCTAGCGAGCCCTGAATCTCGAGGGCGAGATTCTTTTAAGGGGATAGGTCTGTAACACCCTAAATTTGGGGGTATAAAATTTCTTTCTAATTATCACCCAAAATCATGTGTTACTCTTCCTTTTCTCACTCTAGGCATTCTCTCTCTCTAGATTCTTTTTCTCTTTTTCCTTTTGATTAGAAATAGCTTAAACTAGTGGAGATCAATTATTTATTTTGTCAAAACCTTATGAGTCATGACATGTTGCATCATGCTGAGCTTAAAATATTCTTTGAAGTGTTGCACAAGTTTGAATTTGTTTGAATTTGAAACCTAGTTTGAATTTGGATTTGAAAACCCTATAGAAAAAGAAATAGAAAAGGAATTAGAAAATCCAGGGAAAAAGAAAAAGAGAAAGCAGCCCAGTCGGCCCACTAAGCCCAGCCAGGCTGCGCGCCCATGCCGTCTGACAGGCGGACCCCGCCTGTCAGCGGCAGTTCTCCCTCGCGCGCGCCCTCCCTCTCTCGCTCGCTACCCAGTGGGGCCGATCTATCGGCGCCAGTTTCCTTCGCCCGCGCGCTCCCTCTCTCTGTCTCGCGGGCCCGGACCGCCAGTCGCCAAGTCGTTGCCCCGCGCACCCCTTTCTTCTCTCTCTGCACCGTGGGCCTGCCCTGTCAGTTCCGCCCCCTCCGCACTCGCCGTGGACCGGCGCGTGCGCACTCGCGCACGTCGCCGGATTTCTCGGCCACGACGCCAGCCCACGCACCCAGCTCCCTTCTTAGAGCCCCGCCAGTGCCCCGCGCACACCCCTCGCCTCATTTCGCTCAGCTTCACCCTCTCTCGCGCTCTGCTCAAGCTGCCAGCCGCCGCTGGAGACCCGCGCCCGAGTTCCCAGCCATCCAGCTCGCCGGAGACCGCTTCAAGCCTCCCCGAGCTCCGCTCCGAGGTGAGACACTCGTCCCCGTGCCCAATTACCCCTATTGCACCATGTGTTCGACCAATTTCGCCTTCGCCGGTGCTCGGCCGCAGCGGTCCGCCATGCTCGTGCGGTGACCGGCTGATTTAGCCCGGTCTAGTTCACCGGAGCAGGTCCCTGTGTCGCCCCTGCCTCTGCTGAAGCTAGCCCATGCCTTAGCGCACCATAAGTCCCCTCCCCGTGGTCGAAATGGCTCACTGGAGTTACTCCGGCCCGCCCGAGGCTTTCTCTCCGCTGTTCTACCCTCCCTACCCATGGATTCATGGCCCCTTCCCCGCCATTGAGTTCGCTGTGGCGCCCTCTTCCTCTCTGCCCAACTTCGGCGACCCCAGAGCCCCCTAGCTCACGCCTGCCTCAACTCCGACGACCTCACCGCCGCGGAGAGGAGCAGCGCCGCCCGTAGCCATTCAACCCCCTCGGTCTGATCCCCTCCGTCCGATTCAGATCGAACGGCTCGGATCATAGATAACGCTTCGCGCACGCGCGCCCTGCCGCCCTGGCCTGCCTGTCAGCACCCAAACCCTCTGGCGCTGAGCCCGCTCGGTCAGCACGCTCTCCCCCTCTGTCGCTGACACTCCCTGGCCTGCCTGTCAGCGCTCGCCCGCTCTCGCACGTGCGCCCTCGGCCGCAGATCTATCTTAGTCGTTGGTTTTAGATCTGACAGTTAGATTCACCCGATACCCCTTCGCGCCGTAGTTTTCTTAAAGAAACCCTCGGTTTGTTGGAAATAAACCCGCCGTCCTTGGTTTTCGCACGCAGGCCCCTGTATTCTTGCAGATTTAGCTCTAGTCTTTTATATTCACAGAATTGGCCCTAATTTCATATTTTGAATTCCCAAACTTGTTTATTTCATAACTTTCACATATGAACTCCAAATTTAGTGGTTCAAATTGCAAAATGTTCATAGAATTATTCTCTGTTTAAATAAAATAGGTTCACTTACTGACTGCACACTCTAATTTTTAGGATTGAATGAACTAATGTAGATGTATGTTTTATTTATCTAATAAAATAAATAAAAGGAAAACCTTAGAGATTTAAACTTGTTTAAGCTTGTGAGATTAATAATATGTATTACATAAGTTCATCTCTGTTCTAAATTTTAGGTCACCGTAAAATAAATTGACCTATGATTATGTACTTGTAAATAACACTTAGGGAAATAATAATCTATTTTCAAATAAAGTTAATGTATGCCATAGTTTATGTTATACTCTGAATTCATTATCCCTTATGTAGTATTGTATCTTTTTAAGATGTGTTCCAATGTTTGTACATGTTTGGTGTGATGTTCATTTATACTTTCCAAATGTATTGAATGCATGCTCGCTTTATTTAGACAACAAGCAGTCCGAGGTTCCTAAGTGTGTTGTTGGAGACCTTCCTGAGCAGCAACCTGGTGAAGGCAAGTGTCCTCTGACCTATTATGTCCTACATACTTTATGATTCACTATCCCACATTACTTTATGAAACCTAAGGATTGACTAGTCTGTATTCACTTATCCTTGTTTACCTTTTGGGTTACCATGGTTAGCATGTTGCTATTGCCTTAACTTAATCAATGAACATGATGTGAACATTTATGATACGACACTGTTATCCTGATTATGTGGATGATTCTGTGATACCTTAGGGGGCTCAGGCCTTTTTCCTGAGTACCTCTCCGTAAGGACCTGTTCATGGAGTGACCACCCGGGATAACAGTACAACCATGAGGGTGGAATGGGACGCCCTTAGCTGATTAATTAGATGAACCTGTGGTGTAGTTGGCTTTGCCGGAGGGCCATCAATGGGGGCCGGGGCGTAGTTCTCGCTCTGCCAAGGTTGGGGTGCAGAGGTTCTTTCGATTTGGTTTTGTTAGTCACCCACCTTGGGACGGTGTACTACGTTTGTACGACTGGCGAAACCTAACGAGCAACTATGCACCAGGGGAGTCTTTGTAAAGGCTACGTAGTGTATCCCTGGCCATTCACCTTGGTAGTGAAGATCGGGTCTGTACAACCCAGGCTGGAAAGGGATCACGACTTGTGGGTAAAGTGTACAACCTCTGCAGAGTGTTAAAAACTGGTATATCAGCCAAGCTCACGGTTAAGAGTAGCCTTGGGATCCTCTTTGATTAGAAGAACTTTGGATACTTTTATGTTGATGATTAACAATGATGTTATAAAATCTGATCTCTGGTATTTCCTCTTTTGAGGAGGTACTTCTAGGTAATAACTAGGTTATTACTAAAATTTGGCCATACTTATAATAATAAAACTTGACCAACTAAAAGCAACTACTTAACCTTAACTCCACATACAGCTAGTCCACTTTAGCCAAACGGGACATTTGCTGAGTGCGTTGATGTGTACTCACCAGCTCCTTTACACACCACCCCCACCCTAGGTTGTCCCCAGTGTACCCAATACTCAGGAGGTGATGCTGGCAACATGGATGACTTCGAGGAGTTCCAGGAATATGACGAGTTCTAGTTCTTTCTTAGTGGCAAACCCTTAGTCAGCTGCCTGTGTAGGCATAGCATCTACGTTTTGTATTTCCGCACTTTGATAATTACGTTAAAGACATTGGTTATGTAATAGACTCTGTGGATGTCTTGGACATCTTGATGTAATGAAGTACCTTTCCACTATTTATTTCAAGCATTGTGTGATGATGTCCAATTATGTAATCGCTGTGTACGTGAGTTTCTGATCCTGGCACGTACATGGTTCGCATTCGGTTTGCCTTCCAAAATCGGGTGTGACAACGTAGGTTGTTACGCACTTCAAAGGCCCAAACCTGTATAATTCTTTGTGTTCTATGGTACCCTACACGAACTATCTAGTTACAATCGACTTCGCCATCCACCCAAAAGCACTACATGGTATATCCTGTAGTGTGTTATCGGTACCAAAATCCGAGAGAGCTTGCTTGTTTGCTATTGTCTTTCTCCCACATTCTTCACTTTGCATTAAAAGGACTTGTGGTATTCCTTGCGGCATACCAACCAAACAATAGTTTCTCCCTTTGAAAGCTTTTTCACTTCCTTGTTGGTGTTATCCTGACGAGGTGGGGTTGGCTTTTCCTTGCCTTTCTTCTTGGTAAAATCCTTAGTTAGGCAACCACTTCTTTCCTAAGTTGCTCATTATCCTTTGCAATTTATTTTGAGCATGTTTCTAAAATAATATTCTGAATAGTGTTTGCAAGGGGGTGAAGATATAAATGCATTCAATGCAAGAAGTGGAGGCATCCTTTTATTAGTTTTAGTTGTTTCAATTTTATGTGCCTCGAGCGAACTATCGATAGCTTTTAGCTTGTTAGACAGTTCATCATTGTGTATCTAAAGACTTCCATTTTGTTTAGGAAATTATGATAAGCACCTTGAGAGCTAGATAATTTTGCTTGTAGTTTCCATTTTTATTAGGTGTTCATCGATAGTGGTGTTTGCATTAGCTTCTAATTGCTCAAATTTATTAGATAGCTCAAAATTTAAATTTTCCAAAGGTTTCATATTGTTCAAGCAAATTTTGACAGGCCTTTTATGAGCTAACTAATTTTGATTTTAAGGTTTTCAATTAAGCCTTCTATTTAGTGTAAATTTCTGCAAAGAATCTAACGGCTTGCATAAGTTCTTCTCTAGAGAGTTTTTCATTATCGTGATCGCTATCACTATCGTTCTCACTAGAGGATGAACCATTAATGTTACCTCATGTCATAAGGCACTTATGAGAAGAGCGTTATGAAGAGTGATTATGACCATGTCTTTTGTCTAGAGCTTTATCTTCACTTGATGAATCATCCCAAATCTTTACTGATGTGAGAGCTTAGCCTTTGCCCCTATTTTTGTCCTTGGGTGTGGTCTTGTTTGGGCAATTATCTCATAAATGACCCTTCTTGCCACATTCAAAACATCCATTCTTTATTTCTTTTTCTTTATCAATATTGAACAAGGTGTCTTCAACTTTAATGGGCATACCCATTAGGTTTGTCTTGTGTATGATCCCATCACTTTTCTAAATCTTTGGATAGTATTTTCATCATCTTTGGAGGATGAGGTGGAGTGTTGATCATATTCATCATCATGTTCCTCATGTTTTTCACATGAGGAGCTTAAGCTTGAGCTTGAGCTTTCCACTTGCTTCTTGCCCTTTATCTCCTTGTTCTCTTTGCATGTAAGACAATGCCTTTGCTTGATGAAGTGGCTTCTTGATCCATCTTACATGACATCTCATATTCCACTAGCTTAGACAATCACAAGTATCAGGGTCTTTGTGCTCAAATCTTCCTTGGTTTGAAGGACGGTGACAACGTTCGCATATTTATTTTGATGTAGCACTAAGCTGATCTTCCTCACAACATCCATTGATCTAGCTTTGTTATGCTAATAAAATTGAGCTCATTTATAATTAGATTCAAATGATAATACATTTCCTCAACAATCTCATTTTCATTCATTCTAAAAACTTATAATCATTCAAAGTTAGGTAAAGTTTTATCCAGACATTGCTTATGCTATCATGAAGCTCGTCTAATTTTAATCAAATCACATTAGTAATTTTGAGAGTTAATATTTGATTAAAATATCCATGTTAAGATATTCAAACAAATAACTTTTAGCTCGAGCATTTGGATAAATTTCTTTTTATCACCCGCGATAAGTTTCTTGGGATTCTTAATTGGTTTCATCTCATTGCGAGTGACTCTCCAAACACCTAGATCATTGGCTTCTATGTAGCAAGCCAATCTATCAGTATAATAGGTGAAGTTAGTGCCATCAAATTGATGTGGCCTAGAGGTATCCATCCATCCCCTTTTAATAGTGTTGGCTCAATGACATTTTAACCAAAAGTTCTAATTGAGCCATTGGCTCTAACACCACTTGTAGAGAATGTAGACACCTAAAAGGGGAGGTGAATTATACAATGTAGTTTTGCTTTAAACTATGGCCTCTATTTTTTCTTAATCAAAATGTATTTAGATAACCAAACGTTTATATGTGCAACTAAAGTTTCGACTAAGTGTTGCTATCTCTATGATAAAAGGAGTTATACAACCAGGTTCCAGTCCTATCAACTAGCCTATAACTAAGCTAAGAAAATAAAAACATAACCAAGGTTACAATGTAAATGTAGAAGCTTAAATACGTAGAGCTACACACTCCCATTGACGCACCGATATTTTTATTGAGATATCTAAAAAAGCTCTTGGGCAGGTAACTCTGAAAATAGCTCCAAACCATTCTCCAAGTGCAAGTGGTACTTCGGTTTCGTCCTCTCCTAGACGCTCCCCGCATATCCATTATCAAGCTTCTGGTTCAAACACTAATAGCCTCCTTACCTCCAGTACGCAATGATAGCCACACCACAGACATAGTTGGTTCTACAACCCACTCGGTACACTTACAATGATGCACGTAAGCATCAAGGGGTTTAAGGGTGGTTAACCTCACTTCTAATCACTAGGCATAACCTAGGGCAAGCGCTAATACAATTGTCTAACTAACTTATGCACTTCACGAAGTATCTGTGTTAATCACCAAGTGATTATTTGTGCACTTGGATGTCTAGAGCTATAGAAATAGTCTCAACTTTCTAGAGATGTTTCTCAACTTCCACACATCTCAAATAGTTGATTGGGATCGCATATATAACTCCGAAGTACAAAACTAGTCATTGAAAGCAGCATAGAACTTATGTGTACTCATCAATCACTTTTATGCACCCACCGATCACTTTTATGCACCCACCGAGCATAGAAATTATGTGTACTCATCAATCACTTTTATGCACCCACCGATCACGTTTATGCACCCACCGATCACGTCTGGTGTGTCCATATCAGCTAGATGTTGAAATTTACCGTTGCCGACCGTCAAACTCCAGGTATCCGGTGCAATGGTCGATATGGCACCGAACTCCAGGTATTCGGTGCAATGACCGATATGGCACCAGACACATGTTCCGCGAGGTATCCGGTGTTACACCGGACATGTTTAATGCCTTATAAACCTCTTCAAGTGGTTATGTTGATCATTAAACACCAGAACTCAATAATCAAATGGATCATGGTCCATTTTCCTTACAGACATCGCTCCCCAAGCTAGTTTGACAAAGTTAGGGATTGAACTGACAACATTAATGTTGGAATGTACATGGTGTAGAATTTGTTTCAAATAAACAAACATACTATATAACTGAAACCATACTGCCTTTTATGTTATCATTTAGAAGTGCCGTTAAGAAAAATATACTGTTATGGTACAAAAATTGTATGACATATCGAAATCACATTGAAGGTTTTGATCACTTTGTTATCAAAATCTAGCCTCAAAACATCCCTCCTACTACATGTATTCGCCAAGATATTCCCCCTCCTCCGGTGCCCCTGCAAATTTCTGCTAATCTAAGCTCTATTCACACGAATGAGTTGTCCTTCCAATTCCTGACACCACATTTAATTGTAGAACAATATAAAACATTAGCGACAGGTTATGTTCCAAAGTTTGATATCAAAAGCATGCCAACTTTCAAGGCTTCAGAAATCTTTTGAATAGCAAATATAGGAGATTATGGTCTTGATGTGTGCTGAAGTACGGTTGAACAACGGGCAAGGTTATTAATATCAGCAAATAAGTTTCTCTCGGGATGATATGTCAGAACAATATGGCACCAGTTGACGTAGTTGAGATGATTTAATTCTAACTCATCTGTACAATTAACAGTCAATATGTTAATTCCATATTTCCATCTATTTGACACCTAAATGATAACATAGAAGATTGTAGCACAACGTTTTTCTTTTGTTTGGCAATAGCCAAATGGTGACTACTATTTTATGAGGTTGGAAAGAAAATGGCAGAAATGCATAAAATTTGCAAGAGAAGCTTACCGCGTTATTGAAAGTAGCAACAGCAGCTTCAACTTCTTCCTCAGAAGAGAATGTGACAAAGCCATACCCCTTTGACTTGGAGGTCCCCGGAATGTGGGAGACTGTTGCACTGAGGATCTTCCCCTTTTCAGAGAAGAAGTTTTTAAGAACTTCGGTTGTTACAGTCTTCGCAAGATTACCAACATAAACCTTGTACTGACTATCTACAAACAGAGCCTCTGGTTCTGGTGCTGATCGGTCAATGTTCGGTAAGAAGCTCTCTGTGACGTTCACTTTAATTTTTCTATCACCAACCTCCTGGCACGAAAAAAAGCAGAAATATGAGTGATATCATGGCTGCATTCCACTTAAGTTCACAAATATGGCCTGGAGCAGAATTGCAATATTGGATGCTTACAGTCCCATTGAGAGCCTCAACTGCAGCATTGGCCTCTTCCGCTGTGCTCATCGTGACAAACCCAAACCGCCGGCTGCGATTCGTATACTTGTCGTACATAACCTGCAGGAAGCAATTGAGCATTTCAGCTTTTGGACACCTAAAGTTATTTTCGAGCATCAAAACATAGCCTTGTCTATTGATTCAGCAATTCGACAGAACCAGTACAAGCAACTGAGGGCTCGTTTGATTGCACTAGAGCTAATAGTTAGGTGCTAACTTTAGCAGCTACCTATTAGGTATAGTACATTCAAACAGGCCCTAAATCACACACACGGGTAACCATTTCCGCGACACCAGTAATTATTGAGCAATAGTTAGATTAGATTGAATTTGGGAAGAACAGAGTGGGAAAGGCAAGAACCAAAAAAGACCGGGAAGTGAGACACTGCAGAAGGAATGTGTTGCGTTACCTCGGCCCGCTCGACGGTGCCGTGCGCAGCGAACATGTCGCGGAGCTCGTCGTTTGTAACGGTCCTGGGGATATTCCCCACGTAGAGCTTCCGCGCCGCCACCGCCTCTGGCGCCTCGAGCACCACCGAGGAGGCGGACACCCGCAGCGCCGAGCCCCGGCGCGACACCTGAGGCGCGGCGGCGGGCCGGAAGGAGATGCGGATAGGGGTGCACACGGAGACGGAGACGCAGGCAGGGCCCAGGCAGCGGCGGTGGAGGGTCGGAGGACTTACTAGAGATGAAATGGCGGTCGCCATTGGAGGGGAGAGGATAGGAGCGAGAGGGGAGGAGCCGAAGGAAGAGAGCGTTATCCGTTGCTGCGAGTGGGTTTGGTGTTTTGGAGGGGAAGGCCATGTTCGCAGATCAACCAGCTCAACATCCAGGTCCGCGGAAAACATATCTAGATTTACTCATTTACTCTTCCAACAAAATATTTTTAGCTTCCTGTTCGGTTAATCGCATTCCATATGTATTAGATAGATTTAAAAGAATTTAGAAAAAAATTTACTCATTGGGATTTAAATGTACTCGGGGTTTATTCGATTATTTTTGTTTTATATAGATCTGAGGGGATTGAGTCAGATTAAGATTGATTTTACTTATTATGTATTTAAATCGACTGCATCTAATCCACTTAGATTAAGTCAAAACCAACAGGTCCTCAATCTTTTACAATCCACATGGTTGAGATTAAAACGATCAGTACCTAAATCTGCTCTCTAAAGAGTGGATCTGCTCCACATTTAAATATTTGGCGAAACGCTTTAGTGGCTATTTCAATAAATTTAGTTGAGTTTGAAAAAATTGTCAACCGCCACTCATTACGCACACTAGATTAGGTGGCGCCTCTTCGGGGGCTCTATCTAGCACAAGAGAAAAACATAGTTGACAATTATCCATATTATATTAAAATTCAGTAGATGATAATCCGGACGAGTAGGAGGGAGCCCGATCTTTCGATGAGAGATGATGAAGGTTGGGAAAAAAATATTGGAGGTCGATGTTGGCTGCTCGACTATCACAACCAAGATGGTGTGGTACCTTGAGCGACAGATATACCATCTCCTGATAATTATGATTGGGGTGGAGGTCGGCGTTGTGCTATCTGACTACAACAATCACAAGGGTGATGCGCATTAGCGATAGTTACACTGGCTCCATTTGTTGCTGCTCTGGTCGTGCCAAGAACAACCTTGAACTTGCAAACAATTGAGAACAAGCAAGGATAAAATAACAAGCAGACACTCACAGATCTAATAAAGTTGAGGTCCTATTTTAAGTATCCGGATGATCTAGACTACACACACGTTTACAAGGAAGTAGCTAAGGTTAATCTTACATCAAGTAAAACCCAAGTTCTTTGGTGGCTGCTAGTTGCTTAAATAGAGGTGTAGAAAGAAGAAATTCTGGTGGTTCTCTCGACCGTTCCTAGATGCCTTAGGTGTGATCTCACATTGATTCTTGATCCACTAGAAAGTAGACGAAGAGACCTTTCCAACAAGTGTTTATTTGCATTAAACAATCTTGAGAGTTGAAACATATGCCTCATTTAAACTTGTACTTGATGTAGTTATGAAATCCCCTTGGGTTGGTGGAGTCATGAAGTTCTCTCGATCGTTTCTAGACGCTTCCATTGGGATCTCTCATTGATTCTTTATCCATGATAAGGTAGATGAAGAGAGCTTTCCAACAAGTACTTATTTGCATTAAACCACCTTGGGAGATGAAAGATATGCTCTATTTAATCTGGTGCTTGATGCAGTTATAAAATCCACTCAGGTACAACAGCTTTTATTGTCTTGTTGCCTTCTCCACTTCAAGATGGTTCAACTCCCAAACACCTAAGAATAATAAAGTGACCACAAGACTTTAGTACCATATTTAGAGGGCAATTAGTTTTAACAGCAAGGAACAAGTTCACCTAATAATTAAGTTCATGTGCACAGGTGAGGGTCCTTTCTTAGTCATGACTTGTGAAGGGTTGTCTCTATGGTTGTATCAATGGAAGCGATGTCCACATCATTCTCCCCTTCTTATAGTAGAGTAATCCTTGACTCTACTGTCTACTCCTCACCCAAGTTTTGCTTCAAATCTAATGCCGTGGTTGCCTGGTTGGGAATGTTGGAAATATCATTACTTGGTCCCTAATCTACTTCTTTAGTCCTCAATGCCTTCCCCGTATACTCAACACATCACTTGATCCATGTAAGAAGTTCTACAAATAAAAACACACACACATTACGATGTAATATCAATTCTTCAAATATATCAAAGTTAGTTACAATGTGGAAGAGTTTCACCTTTGTAATAGGAGCCATTAACATGGTCATATCTGAGCCGATAATGTTCTCATTATTATCCCCTTCTTGACAGCAAACCATCATTGGTTTTGCATTATGATTGATGTTCATGACTAAGGGTTTTTCAAGGTCTTTCAAAATTAAACCTAAAACTTCAACTAAAGTACAAGAATTTCTCCTCTTATTGAGAACAATCCAATATCTTATTTGCATAATGTGAAGAAACAACATATATTGATGAAATATAAAATATTGCACTAAAATTTTTTCTATGTTGTTGTACTTGCCAGCAATGTAAAATATAGCATGAGAAGGACAAGGCATAGTTGATCTAGCAAATAAAATATTGTCCAAATTTCCGAGCTCACAAAGATCATCGAACTCAATATAGCCCTAAGTATTTAAAGAAGAGAGCAACTTCAATTCTTCAGTTTTGTTTACAATGCAAATGATATGATCCTTTTTAGACAAAATGTTTGGTTCAACATGTGCATTTTACTAGTTGTTGTCTAAGTGCAAGTGAATCATTATCCCACAACTCTTCGCTATCACAAGGGTCAACAAGCAATTCATCTTGTGATGATGGAAAAACAACACTAAGTTGCATTATTTTTTTTCTCTTGATCAGCGTGCAAAGCAGACAAAAAAGAGAAATTATGGGTTACATGTTCAGTGCTTGTATTTGTATAATACAATCTCCTTTTTAGGTTTAAATGCAAGCAAAAATAAGTAAGAAATGTTGTAACAACCTTAATTTGGGGTATAAAATTTCTTATCTAATATCTACCAAATTCGGGTGTTACATCCTTTTCTCCTCTCTATAGTTTTCTTTTCTCTTCCTTTTAGTAGAGTTTGGATTATTTTATTTGGAGTTGTATTACTACTTTAGTAGATTAAACCCTAGGGGAGACATAAAATGTTGCATCATGCTGAGTCTAGACTTTAGTTTTTGTTTGATGCATATGTTTGGAATATTCAATTTTGAATTTGTGGTTTAGTCAGATTTGAATTCAAAAGAGAAAAATAAAAAGAAAAGGGATTAGAAATTCAGAATAAAAAGGAAAAGCCAAAGCAGCCTACAACCTGCCCCAACTCGGCCTTTCGGCCCATTAGGCCCAGCCTACTAGCGCGCGCCCGCGCCCTTTCTCTCTGAACCGGTGGGGCCGACCTGTCGGCGCCAATTTCCCCAGCCGTGCGCGCTTCCCCGCTCTCTGCGTCGTAGGCCCGGCCTGTCAGCGCTGTTCCCCTCGCACACCCTCGTCTCTGCACCGTGGACCTGCCATGTCAGCTCTGTCCTCCCCACAACCGCCGCTGACCCCGGCGCGCACGCACGCCGAGAAAGCCGGCCATGTCGCGCCCCACATTCCCTAGCTCCCTTTTGAGCCCTGAGCGCACTCACTCTCTCTCCCTGCCTCATTTCACTCACTCCCAGCCTCTCTCGTGCACAGTCACCGCCGCCTGAGCTCGCTGGTAATCCGCGCCCGTCGTGCCGTCTGCTTGGAGCCCCAGACGTTGTGCCAAACCCCCAAGCGTCGTCCCAAGGTAAGGACCGTTCCCCACGCTTTCTTTGCCTCGGTCCCTCTTCTCGTCGGAGAATTAGCGCTCGCTAGAGTCACTGCGCGCTGATCCGCCGCACCCGCACGGTGTCTGGTCAATTTAGCACTACCTCGTGCTAGCTTTTTGACCCTAGGTATCCCACACCCCTCACTGAAGCCAGCGCTGGGCTCAGCACGCTCGTTCACTTCTCCCCACGGTCGAGATTGCTCGCTGGAGTGATCCCGACCCACCCGAAGTGCCCCTCCGCTGTTCACCCGTTTCTAGCCCCGTTCTCATGGCCAAAGCCCTGCCATCGAGTTCGCCGGGTCTGTAAAGCCCAAAATTGGTAGAAAATGATAATAATGAAATAAAATAAATAAATAAACTTAAGATTGTGCTTTAGGGATTTTTTTAAAAAAAACTTTTTGGATTTCTCATGCTTTTGAATGTTCAATTGAATAGAACAAAGTTAGCCAAATAACAAAATAAATAGATATAGAATTATGCACCTCATGATGGAGTTCTTGCATTTTCACCTTTATCCTCAAAATTTTGAGACAAGTTTAAGTTTGAAAAGTAGAATTTGTAACACCCTAAAGTTCAATCTTGTGAAAGTAAGGAAAATCTCCCCAAAGATTTTTAAAAACACCTTCCTTAAGAATGTTCATAATTCGAAGTTGCTATTCCCAAAATTAATATATATTTTTTAAAATAAAAAGATACCTAGATAAACTAAATTATCCTTGGATTGAAATTATATAGAAGAATTATGATTAAACTACTTCTTAATACATAATCTACAAATATAAATTATATTTCCCTAAAAATTCATAAGATGTGAACTATTCTCTATTTCATGATTAAAACCATGTATAAAAGAACTAAAATAAAACAAATATATATAATATAGATATATATATAGGTTTGCAATCATGTTGGCGTTTTATTGGTGCATCTAAAGGTAAAAAGTTTGGAATTCCAACTTGTGTTTGATTTGGATTTAAAAGTAGAAATCAGAAAATAGGAAAACAAAAAGTGAAAACCTCTTGCGCTTGGGCCTATTCCCTCCGTGTGGCCCATTAGCCCCAATGCGCCGCCCTTGATCATGGCCTAGCATGGCCCAACCTGTGATGGCCACGCGTGTCACTTACAGGTGGGGCCCACACCCTGACTTACCCTTAGACCGCCACATTGAGCCTCAGCCACTGCCACGTGGGACCTTTCCATCGGGGCGTTCTTCTCCAAAGACGTGGCTGGAGAACTTCGTTGACATCCAAGCCCCAGCCAACAAACTCCGTAACAAACTCCACTACCAACTTCGATTTTCTTCGCCGTCATGTGATCCTCTCGAAGTATATAAGCTGTCACGCCCCCACCTTGACCCCATACAAAATCTGAGACACAGAGAGACAGCAAGAAGGGAGAGCGAACCGAGAGGAGAGAGAGAAAGGAGGGCAGAGAATTGGTGCGTCCAGTGAAGAGAATGGGTGTGCACGGGGTGCCGTGGGGTGGGGCGGACCATGGCGCTTCCTCGTACGACGTCGGGGTCGAAGGGCCGGCGCATCGCCGTTTGCAAGCATGGATGCTTCGTCACACTGCTCCTCTAGGGGCAACCCTGCCCACACTACTAAATACTGGTAAGGTCGCGACCTGGTACTTGTCATCGACTCTGTGATGCGCAAGTTACATCCATGCTCCAAACGATGATCTCGGGCTGTGAATCTGGCGCTCGGTGGGTTTGCATCCCCCTGGTGCGTGCTGTTGCTTATTTGTTGACAAAGGTAGAAGACGATGTATCTGCCGTCCGATTTGGATTAGGTGGAGATTAGATTAGTGGAGAAATTGGTGTACGCCATTGGATCTGAATTTGTGGGTTAGGATGGTCCGGGCTTCATAAAATCTAGGGCGCAGATTGATAATCCAACGATCCCTGTGGCGTACCGGTTTAGAGTTATGAAGATTTAATCTGGGCCGTTGAATAAGATCGGGCGGCTGAAATCACACGATACCCCTTTGGCCGTGCAATGTTGCAAAAAGGCCCCTCGGCTTTCCCTAAAATCAACCCGCCGTCCTGCGCAGTACACTCTGAGTCTTAGAGTTTTTCGCACAGAAGCCCCTGTCTTTTCTGGTAATTGACGTGCAGTCCAGAGCTATGGAAAATAAGAAAAATAAACATAGAAAATGATTTTTAATATAAAAATAAATCCTAGAACCCATTTAATTCATAGAAAACTTATTTTAAATCCTTTTAATCCATTCTAGTGGAAATAATATGGTATTAATATTGTTTATCACCTAGTAACTCTGTTTAGCCATGAAACTTGGATTAAAATTATTCACTTGATTTATTCTAAACTAAGCAAACTTCATTTTAATTCTGAATTGACTCGTTCCAGTTGCGTTAGCTTCGTATTCATGCAGTAACAACATCGATTATACCATATCTCATAATTTTACAGTTAAATATTTATTTAACCTATGTCTACTAGATTAACTCTTTTAATCAAAGCTAACATGTCCATAATTATAATTTGGTTAAAATATGATCTCTAATCAAGTTGTAATCTAGATTAAAGTTGAGTTAATTAGTTATAAAATATTCTCTCATATGATTTATGCTAAACAATTTATAATATAGTTTAATATTTAAATCACGTAAATCTTTAGAAAATCGTATCTTTATAACCGTAACTCATATTTTAGTGATTCTTGTACCCACGATCTCGTAGTAACGCGTAGATTATTATTATGCAGTTTGTTCTTATGTTTGGTGTAATGTTAATTTTGCCTATACCTTGTTTATCTATATTACTACGACTAGCAGCGAGGTTACGTGTCATCTGAAGTGCAAGTTGGTACCTAGAATCTCAAGTCCCAGGCAAGTTGTGCCCTTGATCACTTCTTTTACCCAGTCATGTTTTGATTAATCATAATGATCTGCATAGGTTAATTTTGATGGGACCCAATAGGTTACCCTAGTTTGACTATCTTTATACCTTGTTCACCACTGAATTTCTAGGTAGTACATGTTATTGCTTTATGTGGTTTTGGGTATAGAGATACACACTATTCTTGATTATATTTTTATTATCAGTTGTTATTTAATGTTCATGCTAAGATCATTATGTTAATTGGAACATGGAGAACCACTCGGAAAAACAGTGCTACCACAAGGGTCGTATGGGACGCCCTTGGCTGACTAATTAGGAAAGCTAGTGGAGGACTACCTTACCCGAAAGGGGCAAGGGCAGTAGGGGAGTGGTCAGTGTAGGGAGGTCCTTGGGTTGATTTTGCTGCGATGACGGTCAGGCAAGGGATACCTGCATTGGAGCTTTCTATAAACTGTAGCTAATTTTCTAAAGCTAGTGGAACTTTGTAAAGGCCTCATAGAGTTACCCTGCCTCGCGTCCTCGTTAGAGGTGTATGGGATTGGTCGTCTCTTGGCAGATGGGTAACATGACTTGTGGGTAAATATGTGCAACCTCTGTATAGTATAAAACTAGTACACTAGCTGTGCTCACGGTCATGAGCAGCTCGGACACTCACATGATTAATTTATGGAACTAAATTCAATTTGTCATAAACATTGCATCGCATGTGTTGTTATAACTTTTGTTCTACTACTTAATTGGGTTGGTATTTACTTATACTTAGTAACTGCTAATAAAATTTTGACCAACTTTAAAAGCAATGCTTAGCTCTAACCATCCTCTTTGGTAAGCCTTACACTTCACATGAGCTCAAATAATACTAATCTAGAGCTTAATCAATCTGATGTGAGTCACTTGACAAGTTAATACTAGTGAAATAAACTAGATCCTACTCCTATAAACCTTGTTCCCCCTTATGCACTTAAACCTAAATTAGTGCATTAAGCCAACTCAAACTATGAGTAGAAGAGCTATCCCAACCAATAGAGGCATGATGAATTGTATAATCTATCTATCCCCACCTAACATCAAACAAACTTTTGACCTACATCATGTAGTCTAACTCATCCATATCTATCTTAACCATATTCTCCAACCCCGATGATATACACTAACCTCAAATCAATGAGACCAAGACCAGAGAAGGAAAGATCGACATCGACAAGGAAGGATATAATGGTCAAAGTGAATCTCGAGATGAATCAAGACTTAAATATATTGGATAAATTTTTTCCTTGCCATAATCTTTCTTACCTCAACCTATCCAGCTTATATCCTACATAATATGTAGTTAGATACCTATGCTCTCCTAATCACCCACTAATGACTATAAAAAATGAGACTCTCGAAGTTTGAACCAATTAAATACTAAAAGCTGAATTACAAACCAATCCTTCTGTATCCCCTTCCTTACAAATCTCGAGGACGAGATTTCTATTAAGGGGGTAGGATTTGTAAAGCTCAAAATTGGTAGAAAAAATGATAATAATGAAATAAAATAAATAAATAAATTTAAGATTGTGCTTTAGGGATATTTTTTAAAAAAATACCTTTTTGGATTTCTCATTCTTTTGAATGTCCAATTGAATAAAACTAAGCTAGCCAAATAACAAAATAAATAGATATAGAATTATGCACCTCATGATGGAGTTCTTGCATTTTTACCTTTATACTCAGAATTTTGAGACAAGTTTAAGTTTGAAAAGTAGAATTTGTAACACTCTAAAGTTCAATCTTGTGAAAGTAAGGAAAATCTCCCCAAAGATTTTTAAATCAAAACACCTTTCCTTAAAAATATTCATAATTCGAAGTTGTTATTCCCAAAATTAATATATTTTTAAAAAAATAAAAAGATACCTAGATAAACTAAATTATCCTTAGATTGAAATTATATAGAAGAATTATGATTAAACTACTTCTTAATAAATAATCTACAAATATAAATTATATTTCCCTAAAAATTCATAAGATGTGAACTATTCTCTATTTCATGATTGGAACCATGTATAAAAGAACTAAAATAAAACAAATATATATATAATATGTATATATATAGGTTTGCAATCATGTTGGCGTTTTATTGGTGCATCTAAAGGTAAAAAGTTTGGAATTCAAACTTATGTTCGATTTGGATTTAAAAGTAGAAATCACAAAATAGGAAAAGAAAAAGGGAAAACCTCTTACGCTTGGGCCTATTCCCTCCGCGTGGCCCATTAGCCTCACTGTGCCGCCCTTGGTCATGGCCTGGCATGGCCCAACCTGTGATGGCCGCATGTGTCACCTACGGGTGGGGCCCACACCCTGACTTACCCTCAGACAGCCACATTGAGCCTCAGCCACTGCCGCGTGGGGCCTTTCCGTCACGGCGTTCTTCTCCAAAGACGCGGCTGGAGAACTCTGTTGACATCCGAGCCCCGGCCAACAAACTCCGTAACAAACTCCACTACCAACTCCGATTTTCTCGGCCGTCATGTGATCCTCTCGGAGTATATAAGCTGTCGCGCCCCCGCCTTGACCCCATACAAAATCTAAGACACATAGAAATAGCAAGAAGGGAGAGCGAACCGGGAGGAGAGAGAGAATGGAGGGCAGATAATTGGTGCGTCTAGTGAAGAGAATGGGTGTGCGTGGGGTGCCGTGGGGCGGGGCGGACCATGGCGCTTCCTCGTACGGCGTCGGGGTCGAAGGGCTGGTGCATCACCATTTGCAAGCATGGATGCACCGTCGCACTGCTCCTCCAGGGGCAACCCTGACCAAGCTACAAAACATTGGTAAGGTCGCGACTTGGTACTTGTCATCGATTCCGTGATGCGCAAGTTATGTCCTTGCTCTAAACGATTATCTCGGGCTGCGAATCTGGCGCTCGGTGGGTTTGCATCCCCCTGGTGCGCGCTGTCGCTTATTTGTTGACAAAGTTAGAAGGCGATGTATGTGCCGTCTGATTTGGATTGGGTGGATGAGATTAGATTAGGGGGGAAATTGGTGTACGCCATTGGATCTAAATCCGTGGGTTAGGATGGTCCGGGCTTCATAAAATCTGGGGCGCAGATTGATAATCCAACGGTCCCTGTGGCGTACTGGTTCGGAGTTATGAAGATTTAATCTGGGCTGTTGAATAAGATTGGGCGGCTGAAATCACAGGTACCCCTTTGGCCGTGCGATGTTGCAAAAAGGCCCCTCAGCTTTTCCTAAAATCAACTCGTCGTCCTGCGCAGTACACTCTTAGTCTTAGAGTTTTTCGCACAGAGGCCCCTGTCTTTTTCGATACTTGAGGCGTAGTCCAGAGCTATGGAAAATAAGAAAAATAAACCTAGAAAATGATTTTTAATATAAAAATAAATCCTAGAACCCATTTAATTCATAGAAAACTTATTTTAAATCCTTTTTAATCCATTCTAGTGGAAATAATTTGGTATTAATATTGTTTATCGCCTAGTAACTCTGTTTAGCCATGAAACTTGGATTAAAATTATTCACTTGATTTATTCTATACTAAGCACTTAATAACTTCGGAAATTCATAACTCCTCTGTTTTAATTTCGAATTGACTCGTTCCAGTGGCGTTAGCTTCGTATAAATAATTACCATGCAGTAACAACATCAATTATACCATATATCATAATTTTACACTTAAATATTTATTTAACCTATGTTTACTAGATTAACTCTTTTAATCAAAGCTAACATGTCCATAATTATAATTTGGTTAAAATATGATTTCTAATCAAGTTATAATCTAGATTTAAGTTGAGTTAATTAGTTATAGAATATTCTCTCATATGATTTATGCTAAATAATTTATAATATAATTTAATATTTAAATCACGTAAATATTTAGAAAATCGTATCTTTATAACCGTAACTCCAATTTTAGTGATTCTCGTACCCACGATCTCGTAGCAACACGTAGATTATTATTATACAGTTTGTTCTTATGTTTAGTGTAATGTTAATTTTGCCTATATCATGTTTGTCTATATTGCTACGACTAGCAGTGAGGTTACGTGTCATCTGAAGAGCAAGTTGGTACGTAGAATCTCATGTCCCAGGCAAGTTGTGCCCTTGATTACTTCTTTTACCGAGTCATGTTCTAATTAATCATAATGATCTGCATAGGTTAATTTTGATGGGACCCAATAGGTTACCCTAGTTTAACTTGTTCACCATTGAATTTCTGGGTAGTACATGCTATTGCTTTATGTGGTTTTGGGTATAGAGATACACAGTATTCATGATTATATTTTTATTATCAGTTGTTATTTACTATTAATGTTAAGATCATTATGTTAATTGGAACATGGAGAACCACCCGGGAAAACAGTGCTACCACAAGGGTGGTATGGAACGCCCTTGGCTGACTAATTAGGAAAGCTAGTGGAGGACTACCTTCCCCGAAAGGGGCAAGGGCAGTAGGGGAGTGGTCAGTGTAGGGAGGTCCTTGGGTTGATTTTGCTGTGATGGCGATCAGGCGAGGGATCCCTGCATTGGAGCTTCCTATAAACTGTAGCGGGTTTTCTGAAGCTAGTGGAACTTTGTAAAGGCCTCGTAGTGTTACCCTACCTTGCCTCCTCGGTAGAGGTGTATGGGATTGGTCGTCTCTTGGCAGATGGGTAACATGACTTGTGGGTAAAGATGTGCAACCTCTAGAGAGTGTAAAACTGGTATACTAGCCGTGCTCATGGTCATGAGTAGCTCGGACACTAACATGATTAATTTATGGAACTAAATTCAATTTGTCATATGCATTGCATCACAGGTGTTGTTATAACTTTTGTTCTACTACTTAATTGGGTTGGTATTTACTTATACTTAGTAACTGCTAATAAAATTTTGACCAACTTTAAAAGCAATGATCAGCTCTAACCATCCTCTTTGCTAAGCCTTACACTTCACATGAGCTCCCACCTTTGGCGAGTTCATGCACATTATTCCCCACAACTTGTTGAGTGTTGAACGTATGTGAGCTCACTCTTGCTATCTCATACCCCCCACAGGTCAAGAACAGGTACCGCAGGATGAGGCGCATGGAGGATGCTGTGACGAGTTCGTGAGAGGTCTAGCCATCGTCTCCGAGTCAAGTTTGGGTTGTTGGATCGTTGTCTCCTTATGATGTAATTATTTATTTATTTATTTTGTATAGAACTCCTATTATATAGTAAAGATGTGACACTTGTTTCTGTACCACTATTCATCATATGTGTGAGACTTGGTCCCAGCACACCTGGTGTTTATTTCGCGCCCGGGTTTTGGACCCCTAAAACCCGGGTGTGACAGGGTCCCCTCATCGGTCCTGGCCAGCTTCGGCGACCGTGGACCCCCTGAAACCTGCACCCGCCTTGTCTCCGGCAACTTCACCGCCATAGACGGAAGCAGCACCACCCTAAGCCGTCAATCCCTCCCCCCGGCGTTTGATCTCAACCGTCTGTCACTGATCCAGTGGCCCAGATCACTGGGTACCGGTTCGCGTGGGCGCCCCCTGCCCCTGGTCCCACTCATTGGTCGCCTATGCCTAGCGCTAGGCCCGACTGGTCAGCCCGCCCTTACCCCTGAGCTGCTGACCGCCCTGAGCCGCCTGCCAGTGTGCGCTCACGCCCATGCGCTCATCCGCAAATCTGATCTCGGTTGTTGATCTGCGATCAGATTGCCGAGAACGCCTAATACCCCTTCGCCTGCTAATTTTGTTAAAGAGACCCTCGATTTCTTAGGAATCAACCTGCCGTCATGTTTTCTTATGCTCGAGCCACTGATTTCTTGTAGAGAGACCCCTAGACTTTATTTTAATCACAAAATAGGTTTAAATTAGGGTTTTGAATCCCAAAACTTGTAAATTTCATAACTTTGTCATATGAACTCCAAATGAGATGGTTCAAATTGCAAAATGTTCATTATAATATTTTCTATCTGTTTAAATTATGATCATTCACTGTTTCCATGTTTCAATTTTATGGTTGGTCTCTAGGTTTGGGTAAGACTATGGAAACCTTATTAGAAATAAAATAAAGATGAATTCCTTAATGAATATTCAAGTGCCTATCTTTGTAGACCTAACCTCATTTAATGTATGACTCCATCCCTATAATGAGCTTATTTAAGTAAGTAATTTACTAGGATAGGCATTAGTTAGAGAACAATTGACCACTAGGCATAGTGATCTACCCCAAAACCTTTAACGCACCTGTGTGTCTTTACCTTTTTATTGAACATGTGTTCACTCTGTTGCATGTGTTTGGTGTACTGTTCTTTTGTTATTCCCCAAGTGTGTTGAATGAATGATAGCTTTGCGTAGACAAAGAACAGTTCGAGGTTCCCGAGTGTGTTGTAGGAGATTTCCCTGAGCAACAACCTGGTGAAGGCAAGTGTCATCTGACCTATTATGTCTGACTTACTTTATAATTCATCGTCCCGCATACCATGATCAACCTAAGGATTGACTAGTGTTCTGTTTTTCCTGTCCTTTGTTATCCTTTGGGAATTGGTTACTATGATTAGTATCATGCTATTGCCTTATTTTAATCAATGAACATGAAGAGAATATTTATGATACGATGATGTTATTTTAGATATGATGATGAACTTGTGATACTTTAGGGGACTCGGGCTGTTTTCCGAGTACCTCTCCATAAGGACCTGCTTGTTGGATGACCACCCGAGAAAAAGTACAACCAAGATGGTGGAACAGGACGCCTTAGTTGATTAATTGGAGGAACTTGGGGGTGTAGTTTGCTTCACCGTTGTGTCATCAATGGGGGCTGGGGCATAATGCTTGCTCTGCTAAGGGTGGGTGCCGAGGTTCATTCGGTTTAGTTTTGTTAGTCACCCACCTTACGGAAGAATAATGTGTTTGTACGACTGGCGAAACATAACGGGCAACCACACACCAGGAGAATATTTGTAAAGGCTACATAGTGATACCTTGCTAGATCACCTAGGTAGTGGTCAATGGGGAGTAGCACTCCTTGGGCAGAAAGGGAATCACGACTCGTGGGTAAAGCGTGCAACCTCTGCAGAGTGTTAGAAACTGGTATATCAGTCGTGCTCACGGTTATGAGTAGCCTTGGGAACTCCTTTGATTAGAGTTACTCTAGATACCTTTATGATGATGCTTAATGATGATGTTTATAATAGTGGTATTTGGTATTTCCTCTTGGAGGGAGTGCATTTGGATAATAACTTGGGATTATTGCTAAAACTTGGCTCTCTACTAGTAATAAATACCTCACTAACTAAAAGTAACTGCTTTAAGCTTAACCCCACATACAGCTAGTCCACCTCAGCCAAACGGGACATTTGTTGAGTTCGTTGATGTGTACTCACCCTTGCTTTAAAACACCAAAACACCAGGTTGTCCGTATTGCAACCAGTGCTCAGGAGGAGATGAAGGCAACATGGAGGACTTACAGGAGTTTCAAGACTATGATGAGTTCTAGATTAGGTTAGTAGCAAACCCCCAGTCATCTGCCTATGAAGGCCTTATCGTACATCGTTTCGTTCAGCACTTTGAGTATGAGTTAAGTTAATGACTCTGTGGATGTTTTGGACATCGTGATATAATAAAGTACTTATTTCCGCTATTATTTTGAGCAATATGTGATGATGTCCAATTATGTAATCGTTGTGTACGTGAATTTCTGATCCTGGCATGTACATGGTTCTCATTCGGTTTACCTTCCAAAACCGGGTGTGACATAAGTGTCCGTAAACTTCATGCATGACCATAGTCTGAATTTTAAAATTGAGTTGTTTCATGAACCTAGTCATTATATCTTCCATGCATTCATCTAAACCAGTAAACATGGTACAAATTTTAAAATCATGATAATATTCTTTCACAGTCCTAGCACCCTACTTCAAGGTGCTTAATTTAGAAAGTAAGTGATCAGCATAGTATGCAGGAATGAATGCTTCCCTAAAATGAAGTATGAATTCTTCCCAAGATTGTGGAACTTTGTTGTGCCTACAAATGAGTTTCCATTCCATCAATGCATGCTCAGTTAACACATTAGACCATGTCCAACAGTTCACCCATATGGTTACCTAAAACGCTGTTTTGCATCGTATACTATACTATTCATAAGGTGAAGTTTGAATATAGGTATGGGGATGGGTAAGCTGCTGGAGATAGCCTTAGAGACAATATGAATCTTTTGTTTCTAAGATAGATGTAACACCCTAAAACATTGGCTTGGAAATTAGGAAGGTCTTCAAAAGATTTTTTAATTTAAAATGCTTTTAATAAGACTTTATTAGCTTAAAAATATATTCTCTTAAAATAAACAAACAATATTTTTTAATCCCATTATTCAAAGCCACACTCAAGTCTTGAAACTAGAATTTGAATCTAAAATTAATTAGAATTCTCAATTATTCATATGGGTGAATTAATTTTTCATGAATCATATATTAGTCTTACTCAAAGGGATGAAATAATTAAAAATAAATAAAACTTTGCATTATCATACTGGACTTTTCTTAACTGCGCATTCTAATTGAATTTAAAATTCAAACTCTATTCAAATTTGATTCGAATTGGAAGCAAAATGAGAAAAAACAAAAAGGAATGAAAAAATAGGAAACATAAATATAAAAAAGAAAAGAGAAAACCTCACCATGTGTCAAAACCGTTCGACCGGCCCAAACTCCCCTCCACCGCGCGGCCCATTCCTCCCCCTCCCTGACCCTGCTCTCCTTTCACCGACGCGTGGGCCCGCATGACAACTTCTCTCCCTCACCACGCGCGCTCGCGGGGGAATCAGCCCGGTGTTTCTTCCTGAGACTGACAATTGGGGCCGCGTGGTCAGCGGCTCTCGTGTCCGCGTGCCTGGGCACCATCTTTGGCACATGGGCCCCACCGGCAGGTCCTCCTCTCAGCTTTTCGATCGAGATGGGCTCCAACAAACTCCACTAAACTCCATTGTTGGGATTGATGCAACCAAACGCAAGGGCTCTCCTAGATTCTTCGCTAACCGACCCCCTCCGATGCGTATAAATGTCAGGGGCGGGCCCCACTAGATTCAATGGTATTCATCTAAATACCCATTATTTTTGACAAAAAAAAATCAATAGATACTAATATACATGTATATGGTATATGTACATAGGAAATAGAAAAAGAATCAAGAGTTGTGCTCATTTGGGCTGAAAACGTTTCTTTTCTAGTCTCCACCCAAGCCAGCCCACTAGGTTTGGCGTCATGGCCCATTCTAAAAACCCCACGCTAGCAGGCAGCACCAGGCCACCAGCCATCCAGCCGCCGCCGCCTGCCTACCATACGGCAGCACTGCTGACTGCTCCTGCAGGCTGCACTGCTGCAGCACGACGCCGCGACGGCCGACGGCGCGGGCGCGACACAGGCACAGGCAGTCAGGCACACAACGACGGCAGCAGTGCGGCACGGGCACGGCGCCTCAGCGGCTCAGCCCGCGGTCAGCACAGCAGGTCAGCCATCGCCCGTCAGCTCTCAACTTCAGTTTTGAAATAGTTGTATGCAAATATGCAGTTTGCGTTTAATTAGTTGTATGCAAATATGCAGTTTGTGTTTAATTAGCTTCGCATTGCAGGATTAAATCATGAAGAGGAAGAACAGTGGTACTACTGATTTGAGGGTTTTTTAGCTAGAGCTGCAGCAAAGAAACAATCTGAACAAACGAGTGTTGCTCCATCTTGCAATGAAAGGCATATGCAACTGGTGATATTCCAAGAACGGAGTAATGGTGGAACAAGCACAACAACGTCTGAACAAGTGAGAGTTGAAGTTGAGCCCCCAACAATAGAACATGGTGAAGATAGTAGTGACTCTGAGTCTGCCCATCTAAACCAGTTTGATTCTAGCGATGAAGGAGATCGTGATGGTATTTATGGTATTGAGCATGATCCTAGTTTGAGGCTCCCTATCTCAAGTTATGATGTGAATGACCAAGATACAGTTAGAAGAGCATATATTGCATTGGGACCATGTCGACCAAAGATGAACAAGGATGTTTTCCCTCAACATGAATGTGGAGGTATGCGTCGCTTTCAACCAAAGTGGTTTTCTGAGTTCAATTGGCTTGAATATAGTGTGGATAAAGATGCTGCATATTGCTTTGTTTGTTATTTATTCAAAGATAACAATAAATTTCCTGGTGGAGATAGTTTTGTCAATGGTGGGTTTAGAAACTGGAATATGAAAGTTAGATTTTTAAGGCATGCTGGTGGTTTAAATACTGCTCATTGTGAAGCTGAGGAGAAATATAATTTGTTCATGAAACCTAAGTCATCTATTCGTGAGTCTATTGCATCAAACAGTGTTGAGTACAAGGCTCAATACCTAGCTCGTTTGACATGGTCACTTCAGTGCATAAGATATTTGTTGCGTCAGGGATTGGCATTTCGTGGTCACGCAGAGGGAAAGGATTCAAATAACAAAGGGAATTTTCGAGAACTTTTGCAATGGCTTGCAGGGAACTTTGAAGAAGTTAATAAGGTGGTTTTAGGAAATGCTCCTAACAATTGTCAGTTGATAGATCACAAGATTCAAAAACAACTCATTTGTTGTTGTGCCAATGAAACTACCAAAATAATAATGGATGAACTTGGTGATGAGTGTTTTGCTATTCTTGCTGATGAATCTAGTGATGCATATCAGCAGGAACAATTGGCTCTTTGCTTACGGTATGTCAATAAAATAGGAGAGCCAGTTGAGAGATTTCTTGGTCTTGTAAAAGTTGCAAATACTACATCATTGACACTAAAAGAAGCAATTCAGTCATTGCTTCTTGAATGGCAATTGCCCTTATCTAAGATACGTGGACAAGGGTATGATGGAGCTAGTAACATGAAGGGTCATGTTAATGGTTTGAAGAAATTAATGATGGAACAGTCACCTTCTGCTCATTATGTTCACTGCTTTGCCCATCAACTTCAACTAACCCTTGTAGCTGTTGCAAAGGAGAATATTGATTGTGCTTGGTTCTTTGGGCAACTTGCATATTTATTGAATGTTCTTGGTATGTCTTGTAAAAAAATCTCTATGCTTCGAGTAGCTCAATCTGAATATATGATTGAAGCATTAAGGTTGGGTGAAATAGAAACTGGTCAAGGTTTGAATCAAGAGATGGGCTTAGCAAGACCAGGTGATACACGTTGGGGATCTCACTATAGAACTGTAATGCATGTTATGGCCTTGTATCCATCAATTAAGAAAGTTCTCTCCAAGATTGGTAAGGAATATAAAGGAGGTGAGTCTTTGGGAGCTCAAACTATGCTGCAAGTGTTTCAATCATTAGAGTTTGTTTTTATGTTGCACTTGATGAATGAAATATTTGGGTACACCCATGACTTATGCAATGCTTTGCAAAGGAGGGACCAAGATATTGTAAATGCAATGGACCTTCTTGATTTCACTAAGGTAGAATTGGATGTTTTAAGAAAAGATTCTGGTTGGGAAGAATTTCTTAAGAATGTCAATTCCTTTTGTGAGAAGCACAAAGTTAAAATTGTTGATATGGATGGAAAGTATAAGCCTATACAAAGAGACAAGAAGTTCTATAAAAATGCTATCAATTATCACCGGTTTCATGCTGATATGTTTTTGGGTGTTATTGATAGGCAACTTGTTGAGCTTAATAACAGGTTTGATGAGGTCAACACTGAGTTACTTAGATGCATGGCATCATTTAGTCTAGCCAAGAATTTTTCTGCCTTTGATGTTGAGAAATTGGTTAAACTTGCTGGACGTTATCCTCATGATTTTCAATTTGAAGAGAAGGCACAACTTCCTTTTCAACTTAATCGCTATATTGAAGATGTGAGGAATGATGAAAACTTTAAAAATTTGAAAGGCATAGCTGAGTTGTCTATGATGCTTGTTAAAACAGATAAGATTCTGAGGTATGACATTGTCTACAAACTTCTTAAGTTGGTGCTAGTTCTCCCTGTTGCAACTGCCGGTGTTGAGAGGAGTTTTTCTTCAATGAACTACATAAAAAACAAGCTAAGAAGCAAGATGGGTCAAAATTTCTTGAATGGATGTTTGGTTACTTTCATTGAAAGGGAATTCTTCTTGGAAGTCAAAGATGAGGACATCATTGCTCAATTTCAAAGCATGAAGGATCGGAAAGTTAGATTGTGATTTGTAAGCTTTCTTCTCATTTTATCATATCAAACAATTATTTTAGTCTTTACTCTTTGTATTATGGTATGTTCTAGAATTTTAAATTATGATGACTAGTTATTGAATCAGAGAATCAGTTATGCCTATATTGTTTATGCTTAATTATATGTTATATATACAAATAATTACCTATGTATGCCAGTAGAAAAACTTTAGTCTTTAAAAATCATCATCGTAGAAAATTTTCGAATACCCACACTCTAAATCCTGGGCCCGCCACTGATAAATGTCGTTGTAACCCCGCGCCAGCCACCGTGACCGAGCTGAGAGGAAAGCGAGAGGGAGAGGAGAAGGAGAGCAACCGCCATTGGATGACCGCGTGGTACAGTGGATGTGAGGCCTGTGCTACTCGTTTACTGGTAAGAATGTTCTCAACCGCTTCACGGACCACTCTGTAACGTGTAGTGACTCTTAGCGCCCGGTTTAGTTCACGGGGACTCGAGATTTGGGAGATTTGACAATATCGCCACCGTGTGGTCATGTCGCCGTCAGCACTTGTTGCTTACACCGTCGGTCGGGCTTCTGTGACCCATCCAGGATGAAGCACTGAGTGCTGGGATGGTGGTAAGTGGAGATCATGGGCTCGGAATCGGCTGGATCAACGGTGATTTCTCGCCGGAGTTGATGTGCCTCCGCGGACCCTCGGAGTACCGTGGGCAGAGCTCTACGCCGCATTGACGCAGGTGAGTACTTGTCAGTCGTGTGCGCCTCGCCCGCCGTTTCACGTAGCTCTGGTCTATCGTGAGTTGGGAGCCTTGAACTGCCAGGCGCGACATTGCCGGTGTGGGCTCCGTCGCTCAGCATAGAAGCGCCGCCACCCTAGTGGAGTAGTGGTCGAAGTGAAGGAGAACGCTGTGGTCCATTGGATCTGGGCGGACGGCTCCTATTAGATGATCACATACCCTTTCGTTTTATAGAATCTGAGCCATTCGGGTTAGATCCTACGATCAGTGTTGGTCCACGGTTATTGTTGCCTCAGGATTCTTTCAGAAGAGACCCCTTGTTTTTTTAAAATAATCCACCGTCCCAAACCGTTGTAAAATCCTCACACATAACGTAAGTCCAAATTCTTCTGAAATAGACCCTGACCTTGGTATAAATAATAGACGCAGCCCATTTTAATGCGTAATAAATGAATAAAACCCTAGAAATTGATTTTTGGTATAAAAATGATTTCTAGAACTTTAAAAATCCATAACTTTCTCATTTTAAGTCATTTTTAATCCATTCAAATTGTGTTGACTTCGTATTAATATTGTCTACATGATAACAACATTTGTTTTAGTGTTTTTAGAAATGATTAAATACATGTTTATTAGATTTACTTTTCTAATCAAGCTTAATGTGACATTGTAAATCAATCTATGACTATAGTCTAACTAAAATATGATTCTAATACAATTATACCATAGGATTAAGATGAATTAATTATTTATTGCAATATCTTTCTCACATGATATATGTTAATTAACATAGAATATACATTTACTGTTTAATCACCTAAAACTTCATAAAACCATAACTTCTTTGTTCTAATTCTGAATTTAGTAATTCTCAAACCTACTATCTCGTAGCAGCACGTAGAATATTATTACACAGTTGTTTTCTCATATTTGGTGTACTGTTATGTTTATGTACTCCTTGTGTATCTGATTGTATTACTACGAGTAACAGTGAGGTCACGAGAAACCTGAAGACCAACTTGGTAAAGTACCTGGAATCTCAAGTCATAGGCAAGTTGTGCCCTTGATTACTCTTCTTTACCCAATAATGTTCCTATTAATCATTATGATCTGCTTAGGTGAATTTTGATGGGACCCAATTGGACACCCTAGTTTGGTGTCACACCCGATTTTAGAAGGCAAACCGAATGTGAACCATGTACGTGCCTGGATCAGTGATTCACGTACACACCGATTACATATTTGGACATCATCACACAATGCTCAAATAATAATGTAAAGAGGTATTAAGTTGATTACATCATGATGTCCGAGACATCCACATAGTCTTAAACATAGATCAAAGTGCGAACACAAATCGTAGTAATATAAGGCCTTCACAGGCAGCCGACTGGGGGTTTGCTGCTACCCCACACCTAGAACTCATCATAGTCTTGAAACTCCTAGAAATCTTCTGCTACGCCTTCATCTTCTCCTGAGCAGGGGTTGCAGTGTGGACAACAAGGTGTTTTGGTGTTTTAAGCAAGGGTGAGTACACATCAACGTACTCAGCAAATGTCCCGTTTGGCTAAAGTGGACTAGTTGTATGTGGGTGAAGCTCAGAGCAGTTGCTTTTAGTTAGTCCAGTATTGATTACTACTAGAGAGCCAAATTTTAGAAATAACCCCTAGTTATTTACCCAAAAGCACTCCCTCCAATAGGAAGTACCAGAATCTATAGTTATAATCATCATTACTGTAACACCCCAGGTGTTACTCAGGGTTTCTCCTCAGCACCTACATCTGTGACCTGTTTATCACATGTGGTTTAGTTTGAGCAAAAGCCACCAATCTTGAGGAGCCAAGTCTTAACCATGTCTTTATCACCCTACTAGAAGGCGAAAGACCCTTGCATGGGTCCACAGACTAGTTGCCCCACAAGGTCATCTCGTCTTGGGCCGGGCAAAGATGGGAAGTGAAGTGGGCCGACCCAAGAAGGCAATGGGCCCGCGCCCGGATCGTCCGTGGATTACGCGCAATCTCAAGAAACCGTCTGTTTTCCCTGTGCCCGGCGCCCTCGAACGTCAGGATAGATCGGGATGGAGACGATGGGTTTTCCTTAAGATAAGCTGTCAGTTCACTATTAGCTAGGAGAATGCTAGAAGAATGTGATCACCATGTACGTAGGGGTGTCCCACGGTCATGTATATAAGGCCTAGGGGAACCCCATCATTTTCATCTCATTAGCCCCTTTCTATTCAGGAGACGCCACTTGTAACACGCCACACATACAGAGCCACCCTAGGAAGTAGGGTATTATGCCTCTCAAAGCGGCCCAAACCTACTGAAAATCGCCTGTCTCTCTCTTACCCTCTTGTGCACCTAGCACGAACCATCGAGCTATGATCAGCAACACCGTCCTACCCAAAAGCACCGTGAGGGTATCCCTGGGTGTGCGGTCGGACACTAGACACCGACACCCTCCTTCCATGAACCTCATAAATGATCGTTCTCCCGAAGCTGGTAGTGGAACGGGAGCAGCCAAGAACGCAGATAACTAGAGTAGTATAGTAGTAGGTTGTTTCCTTAGGTAGTCTAAATAAGGAAAAAATGAGTTGTATAAGTTGAGTATGTATAATTAGAACCAGTTTGGAATAATGTAACAAAGGTTCTGTACTCGTGGCATGTAATAATCAAGTATGTTTTCTTCTTTAGATGCTGTCCAGAACTCATGCTCAAGATGGGGCGGGAACTTCCCGTGGTGGGGAGGAAACTCCGAACCCACCGCCTGTACCTCCCACGCTGGCATAGGCTATCGCTGCCTTAATCAATGCCACTGCTGATAACACTCGCTTCCTTTGAGAAATGGCTGGGAATCAGTTTCATCAGCAGGGAGGCAGAGGTCAACCTTAAGGCCCCAGAGACACCACATACCTAGAATTTTCAGAAACTCGTCCACCTCTTTTTGTTAAAGCGAAGGAACCTTTGGAGGCGGACGAATGGATTCAGGTCATGGAGAACGAATTCGGATTGATTCGGTGTACAAAGACCCAGAAGCCCCTGTTCGCTGCCCAGCAACTGAGAGGTCCCGCCAGCACCTAGTGGGCAAACTTTACAGTTGTTCAACCTGAAGGACATATTGTCACGTGGGCAGAGTTCAAGCAAGCATTTAGGGAACATTATATTCCAGATGGTGTTTTACAGATGAAACTTGAAGAGTTTGTGCGCTTAAAGCAAAGAGGAAATTCGGTGATGCAATACCTCACCAAATTCAACCATCTCTCCCAGTATGCTGTAGAGCAAGTTGACACAGACCTGAAGACGAAGAATTGCTTCATGAGAGGTCTAAATGATCGACTACAGCAAAAGATGGCCACTCGCCTGGACCTCACTTACAGCAGGGCCGTGAGCACAGCGCTTTCGGTGGAAGCCAAGAATATGGGTAGGGAAAGACAAAGAGATATAGGCGTGAAGGGGTGAAGGATCCTCTCAAGGATTAGAGAAGCGGTCGAGGTTCGTGATTCAACCTTTTAACTCAAATCGCTCTTTTCCTCGTCCACCCGCCTTCCTTTCAAGCAACCAGTCTTCATCCATCCCACTCCTGCCCTGCTCAAAACAATCAGCCGAGTGCCCCTGGTACTTGTTTCCTGCCTTACCTAGTTCATCTAATGGTTGCTTGAACTGTGGGAAGTCTGGACACTTCATCAAGCACTGTCCCTATCCAAAGCAAAATAAATCTAATTTTCAACAGACTTCTAGGAGCACATCTCAAGGCAAGGGAAATGTGGCCAGCACTCAGGTGGGCAAAAATACAAGGAAAACTGGGCGAGTCTACTACACTCAAGTGGCTACCACCCCGGAAGGAGAGCCTGTGATGATGGGTATGTTTTACGTTGCCAATCATCTCGCCATCATCATTTTTTATTCTGGTGCATCACATACTTTCATGAGCAAGACTTTTATCAAGAAGCATTGCATATCAACTGTTGAATCAAAGGAGGGTTTTGTTATCCAATCACCTGGGGGTCAAATTTTTACTAAGGAAGTAGTCTTCCACGTACCCGTGAGTTTAGATAGATATGAATTCCCTACCAACATGATAGTTATAAAACGGCAAGATGTAGATGTAATTCTAGGCATGAATTGGTTAGCCTAGAATAAGGCTATTATCAATGCCGATCAAAGGATTATTCAACTAAGTCATGGACAAGAAGAAGTCAAGTTGTCCATCCCTGTATCTATCCCAGTTAAAGTATCTAGACAAGTTTTTGAAGCCGTAGTGCAAGAGATACAAGACATCCCCGTTGCGTGTGAGTTCCCGGTTGTATTCCCTAAAGATTTACCCAGATTACTGAAAGCTCTCTTGTGGGTTTTGGTGTTTGGATGACAACCCAATCAAAGGACTAACAAGTTTGCTGAGTGTTGAACAGGTGTTTTATGCAAAGCTAATAGGGTTCAACACAAGTAAACAGGTGTGATGGTCCAAAGACGGAGTTATCTATAGATATAATGGACATCACAAGGAAGATGGACATTGCTTAAGTGAGACTTGATGTGCATAACTTGGAGACAACCGATCAAACCAAGGTTGGAAGCAAGAAGAGCTTCGAGGTACCGAGTGCACGGGAGAAAGTCAAGGAGACCAGGAACCCAAAGCCAGGGGTGAAGAAGGAGACTTGCAGAATCAAGGTTGATCGAGTTAAGAAGAGTTATGGTGCATCAAGGAACACTACATAAGGACGTGACTTACAACCAATGAGGTAACATCTACAATTATGTGGTGTAAGTCATAAGGCTCAAGATTAAGCTCAAGAAGTGAACAAGGTCACTGGAAGGAGAACCAATGTCGAAACCAGAACTGGAAGCAGCCCAAAAGAGCTAAGTGCACCTTGACCTTTAGTTTGGGTTGTTCCTATGTTTGGAGATATTCTATGTGACTTTTGCAGGATGTTGGAGCTCAGAAATGTCAATCTAGATCAAGTCAAGCTGACTTGAGGATTTATGAGTCCAACATCAATCTCAAGCATGCCAAATGCTAAAGAAGTGAAAATCAAAGAAAAGGTATGTTTCTAGACTTAGTACATTGGTTTTTGTATACTAATATATTTATCTAAGTATTAGAAACAGAGAAAAGAAGAAAAGAAAAGAGATGCAAAGGCTTGGCTGTGTACAGCCAAGACTCAGCTCAGTCTGGCACACCAGACTGTCCGGTGGCGCACCGGACAGCGTCCGGTGCGCCAGGCTGAACTCCCGTGAACAGGCCGCTCTCAGGAGAAGTTTGGCGACGTACGACTATAATTCACCGGACTGTCTGGTGAGCCAACGGTCGACTGCGCCAACGGTCGGCAGCGCAATCAGCGGGCGACGCGTGGCTTGGGCCAATAGATAGTTGGCGCACCGGACTGTCCGGTGTGCACCGGACAGTGTTCGGTGAGCCAAGACGTCCGTTGCTCCAATGGTCAGCTGAGCCATATTTGGAAGGAGATCGCGCACCGGACAAGCTACAGTTTCTGTCCGGTGGCGCACCGAACTGTCCGGTGCACCACCCGACAGAAAGCAAGTATTGCCTTCCAAATGGGATTCCAATGGCTCCTAGGCCCCTTGGGTCTATAAAAGGGACTCCTAGGCGCCTCCAATAGAGATAGAAGTGCAGCCAACAAGTGTATACATCACTCGTATCGATTCTCTCTCTCCCTCTTGTGTATATCTCTCTAGTTTGTGTAGAGGCAAAGCTATAAGCCTTGAGAGAGTGGAGAAGTGCTACTAAGAGCTAGAGCAAGGTCTTGAGCATATCGTTACTCTGCCGGAGTGCTGTCAAGAAGATTGTAAGCAGCCACGGCTTTGTTGTAACCTAACTCAACATAGTGGAAGGCTCTATCTGTCATACAGACAGATCTGAGCAAACGGAGGAAGGAGTTGAAATAGACTCCAAGCCCAGGTGTGGCTAACTCCAACGAGGACTAGGCAAGCATTTCAGGCTTGGCCGAACCTCGGGATAAATCCCTGTGTCTGTGTGCTTCGCTTTGTATTGTGTGTTGTCTCTCTGTCTTATCTACTCTTCATATCTGCACTTCAATACTTATCTGTGTTACAAGTTGTATTTGAAGTGCAGGGTATTTTGAGACAGGATCTTCTATTCCGCTGCAACCTACTCGAAGGGTCGTTCATTCCACTGCGATCTGGTCTTCGAGTAGAGTAAGAATTTCAGTTTTCAAGTAATAATTTTTATTCGCCTATTCACCCCCCTCTAGGTGACATCCAGATCCTGTTCCCGGGCAAAGGGAACTTTCAATTGGTATCGGAGCTAGGCCTCTCCAGTGTGGGCTTAGTCGTCCCGAGATGACGATGTCGTCACAAGAGGTAATTGTAAAACTTCTACTAGGCGATGGTTTTAATTATAAATCTTGGTCTGTCTCTATTTATAATGCTTTCATGCATGTTGATCCTAATTTGTAGTAGAAGTATTTTTCCCTCTAATATTAGTCAAAATCCTTCTAATGATGAACTAAGATGTCTATCTCTCAATCACCATGCTTGCAACATCTTAGTTGACTCTCTTTCTAGAGGTGCATATTTTGCCATCATGAGTAGTGATAGTGATTTATTTGTTGATGCTCATGATCTATGGAATAGAATTAGAATAAAATATTCTGAGTGAAATTGTACTGCTTCAACTCCCTATATTGCTTGTGATACTAACCTTTCAAAGGGAGAAGAAAAACGATGGCTACCAAACGATGAATCCACCTCACCGGCAGGCTTGTCTTCTACTGGTAATAAATGTCTTATCGCTAACAATGATGGTGGAGACGAAAGCGATGATGAGGAGGAATATGAGGAGGATAGCGAGGATGAGTCCTCATCACCACAAGGTACATTTTCCTGTTTTGCGTCCACTGATAATAATGACAGGGAAAATGAGACCGATGATGTGAAAGAAGAGATTCGCCGGCTCTACACCCATCTCAACAAAGAAAACAAAGTGCTCTTGGTTAAGCTGTTGAGAAGGAACAAGGAACAAGGCGAAACACTTCTCAGGCTAGAGGAGACTCTCATCAAAACCAACGACAGCCTGGAGAAGATGACCAAAGAACATGAGAAGCTAAAGTACTCTCATGGGAATTTGGTCCAACAGTATGAATCTGTTTTAATTGAGCAAAGAAATAATCATGATGTATTATCTAATGTTGCTCAACTTAAAACTGAAAATTCTATGCTTAGGAGTCAAGTAGAAATGATAAATTTAGAAAAACTTGCTCTAGGTGAAAAGTATGATATGTTGTCGTATTCTCATAGTAAACTAGTTGATGACCATATCATGCTTGATGTTGCTCATGAGGTTGTAATTACAATCTTAAATTCATGTGAACCTCATTCTTGCACAAGTGCACATTTGGATAATATATCACCATGTGCTAACCCCTGTCGCTCAAAAGGAAGCGAATGTTTGAATGAGCAACAAGTTGTAGGGTCAAAAAGGAAATTTTTTGGAAACAAGAAACAAAGACAATTACGGAGAAGACGCCTTGCTCGACTTCCTCAAAATATCTACAAACACGTGGTGAAGAAGCTTGAGGAAGGAGAAACCACAGCAAGGGTCAAACTCCTTGAGAAAGATGTTCCTAAAGCAATAAGTGAAGCAATCAACAAGAGACAAGAAAAAGGTAATGATTCAATTAGTCATGTTATTTGCACTAATAATCTCTCTATGTCATCCAAAAGCAAAAAGAGAAGAGGTAAAAGGAGGTGCTTCAAGTGCAAGAGATTAGGTCACCTCATTGCTTCTTGTCCATACAAAGACAAGGACGAAGGGATAAGGAGATGTTTTGGAAGCAATAAAAAGGACCACATGATCACCTCATGTTCGGTCATAAAGAATCAAGGACGTGCACCCTCCAAGATGACCCTTACCAAGGAAAATGATAAACAGCAAGCGTCATGTCGGGTTGAGCGACGTTTCTGCTACATGTGTGGTGAGCATGGTCATCCACCTGAGGTATGTAATAAATGTAAGGTTCCTAAGCATGTAAATTTATCTCAATCTTATTCGCTTAGTAGACCCAAATCATATACTTGTGCTAGATCAGTAATGAGATCACCTAGAACTAGCACAATTGCTATTTGGGTACCAAAGGCTCTTTTGGATGATCATTATGGACCTATCGCGAGATGGGTACCAAACTGTGCCAACTAGACCATGCAGGTGCCTCGAGATGGACTGGAGACCATGGGA
This sequence comes from Zea luxurians, assembly GCA_029449295.1. Lineage (NCBI taxonomy): Eukaryota > Viridiplantae > Streptophyta > Magnoliopsida > Poales > Poaceae > Zea > Zea luxurians. The sequence goes on along the minus strand of JAOPSE010000001.1, from coordinate 101,833,607 downwards.
GAGCTTAAGATGGTTAATTCAAACTCTATGCTTAAGCTGTTGATTTTTATTGTCTATTCATTGACCCAAGGTTGAATGATTGTGCAATTCTAATCCATGTTCATCTCAAGTTAAATAAGTTATAGAGGTCTTGAATCATTATTGGTGAATCAAGCAAAAGGACCTTGATGAGAATATGCAACTTGCTCTCCAAAGGACGGTACCCGGGTATCTTAAGTACATTATTGCAAATCAGTATTGCTCTTAAGTTGGTTTGTTGTGCTACCTATCCTTGGAGTAGTTATGCTTTTGAGATTGCATGTGTTATCAATGGTTCATAATAATTCTTGCTTAATCATGATTGTGTGTTCTATATGTTATATCTTTTGAATCATTCAATGGGTAGCTTTTCAATCGATATATTCACTATGATTAACTCTTTTTGTTAATGGATAAACCTGTATCCCTTTGTAAGACATGCTATTATCTTTAATGATTAACCTATGTGCAAGCATGACATCTTGTTCAGTCCATGTTCACATAATTACCCAATTTTGATACTGTGTGTATACCAAATCCATGTTGTGCTACTAATGCACCTTCTTGAGTTATAAGGTGCATGTGCAAAAGGAGCCCTAAATTGGTGACAACAGGTGCTCACACTCTACACTACCTAAAAGAATGGATCTCATGGTATTCAGGTAAAAGGCAAAGGTATGGAGAATGGAACTATGCAATCTCATATCTTGAAGTTCCATTGATTGTGATCACAGCTATGTTCTTGCCTCTGAATTGGTAGTATTTTGGCTTAGATGCTCCTTACTTTAAAATGTTATTTCTTTTGGTGTACCTAAGGAACCTTCTTAATCATGGTGTACTTAGACATTGCGCTTTATATGCATGATCTTGTCGTTTTCAATTGGTATATGTGGTGCAATGATTATCATGTATGAAGCATGCCTAGGTTGCTTGTAAAATGTTATACTCCTTGAGGCATGCATTGTTGTATTAAGTCAACTATTCAATTGGTATCTCTTTGTGATGAAATTGATAGAGTATGCCTTGACCAAGATATGTTGTGATCCCCTCTAGTTCTGAGGAAGCTAGAATGTGCAAAGTGCAAGTCATTCAAATACTTGATGCACAACTTTAGGGGGAGCACACATAACTTGTGTCTTTTGAGACTAATTGTTTCTTGAGTGATCTTGTATAGTCTCAAGGTGGAAAAGTGAAGATGAGCAGGAAATGAAGCAATCAGGACTTAGGTATCTCCATAAGACAAGTATTTGGTATCTTAAGTTCAACAAGAAAAGGTCAGGATAAAGGATCAGACACAAGTGTGAAGAAGCTTCCTAGAAATTAAATCTCTCAAGATGGAAAGTACATCACAACAGGGTAAATGTGCAAAAGGAAGTGTTTACCTTTTGCGTATTTGTATCTTAATTTTCCTCTAATGCTTGTGTTGCATATGTTTTCTGTGTAAGGGGGAGTAATGTTAGTATGTTATATTTTTCCTACTAAATATCCTGCTGTCCCTTGACATCATCCTATGTTCTTGCTTGAATATGGTTTTGTTGTTTGATGTCAAATGGGGAGAATTTTGTGCATTAAAGCTTAGGTTTCCCTGAGTTCCTTTGATCTTAAGGAAGGATGTGTTAGCTTGAATTCCTTTGATCTTAAGGAAGAATGTATTAGGATGTGTTAGTTTGTTTGATAATTCTATGTTTCTTGTTGTTTCATATGGTGATAATACTTAGTGCTTCCATTGATATGAATTAATTAGTATCTACTGTGTGTATCCTGTAATAGATATTCTTGTGGTTATGGTGCTTTAAAAATTGCTTTAAATTGGTATCTTAATGGTAAATAGTGGTAGGTTGATATTCCTGTGGTATATCCATTTAATTGGTGTTTAACTCTGACTCCGTGCATTTGTGTGTTATACGCATCATGGTTTAATTATTGACAATACATCCCAAAGGTGCTAAGGTGTAGTAATGCTTCAAATTAGCCTAAGTATGTGCAATGTGGCATATAAGGCCAAAATTAAGATTTTGATGTAAGCACATATTTAGGGGGAGCATTCTACAAACTTAGAATTCAAAATTAGTGCTTTAAATCTTATTCTTATGTAAGCTTTAATTGTGTTGCCATCAATCACCAAAAAGGGGGAGATTGAAAGCTCTCTTGTGGGTTTTGGTGTTTGGATGACAACCCAATCAAAGGACTAACAAGTTTGCTGAGTGTTGAACAGGTGTTTTATGCAAAGCTAATAGGGTTCAACACAAGTAAACAGGTGTGATGGTCCAAAGACGGAGTTATCTATAGATATAATGGACATCACAAGGAAGATGGACATTGCTTAAGTGAGACTTGATGTGCATAACTTGGAGACAACCGATCAAACCAAGGTTGGAAGCAAGAAGAGCTTCGAGGTACCGAGTGCATGGGAGAAAGTCAAGGAGACCAGGAACCCAAAGCTAGGGGTGAAGAATGAGACTTGCATAATCAAGGTTGATCGAGTTAAGAAGAGTTATGGTGCACCAAGGAACACTACATAAGGACGTGACTTACAACCAATGAGGTAACATCTACAATTATGTGGTGTAAGTCATAAGGCTCAAGATCAAGCTCAAGAAGTGAATAAGGTCACTGGAAGGAGAACTGAAAGGGAATTAGGCTTACACCTATTTTCTAAACTAATTTTGGTGGTTGAATTGCCCAACACAAATAATTGGACTAACTAGTTTGCCCAAGTCTATAAGATCCACAGGTACAAAAGGTTCACCATAAGCCAATAAAAAGACCAAGAAAAAGGGTTCAAACAAAGGAGCAAAGGGACAACCGAAGGCACCCTGGTCGGGCGCACCGGACTATCCGGTGCACCACCAGACAGTGTCCGGTGCACCAGGGAAGATCGACTGCAAACTCTTCACCTTCGGGAATTCTCAGAGCCGACGCGCTATAATTCACCGGACTGTCCGGTGTTCACCGGACAGTGTCCGGTGCTCCAAGAGGACGCGGCTCTGAACTCGCCAGTCTCGGGAATTCGCATCGGCTGCTTCGCTATAATTCACCGGACATGTCCGGTGTAACTGCGGGGCAACAGCTACTTTAGGCGCCAACGGCTACCTGCTGCGCATTAAATGCGCGCCAGCACGCGCAGAGGTCAGGCACGCCCATGCTGGCGCACCAAACACCCTACAGTTCATGTCCGGTGCGCCACCGGTCATCCAGGCGGGCCCAGCGTCAGAGCTCCAACGGTCGGAACCCTAACGGCCTGGTGACGTGGCTGTTGCACCGGACTGTCCGGTGCACCATACGACAGACAGCCTCCACCCAAACGACTAGTTTGGTGGTTGGGGCTATAAATACCCCCAACCACCCCACATTCAAGTCATCCAAGTTTTCCACTTATCAACCACTTACAAGAGCTAGGCATTCAATTCTAGACACACCCAAGTGATCAAATCCTCTCCAATTCCACACCAGGCTTTAGTGATTAGCGAGAGAGATTTGCCATGTTCTTTTGAGCTCTTGCGCTTGGATTGCTTCTTTCTTTCTCACTTGTTCTTGTGATCAAAACTCCATTGTAACCAAGGCAAGAGACACCAATTGTGTGGTGGTCCTTGCGGGGGAAGTTTTGTTCCCGGTTTGATTTGAGAAGGGAAGCTCACTCGGTCCGAGGGACCGTTTGAGAGAGGGTAAGGGTTGAAAGAGACCCGGCCTTTGTGGCCTCCTCAACGGGGAGTAGGTTTGCGAGAATCGAACCTCGGTAAAACAAACCATCGTGTCTCACTCCGCATTTGCTCACGATTTGTTTTGCGCCCTCTCTCTCGGACTCGTGTTTATTTCTAACGCTAACCCGTCTCGTAGTTGTGTTTATATTTGTAAATTTCAGTTTCGCCCTATTAACCCCCCCTCTAGGCGACTTTCAATTGGTATCAGAGCCCGGTGCTTCATTAGAGCCTAACCGCTCGAAGTGATGTCGGGAGATCACACCAAGAGGGAGATGGAGACCGGCGACAAGCCCACTACGAGCCACGGGAGCACTTCATCGGAAGAGTCCCGTACCAAGAGGAAGGAGAAGAAGAAGGACTCCTCCAACAAAGGGAAAGGGAAGGAGAAGAAATCTTCTTCCCACAAGTCGCATCGGAGAGGCGACAAGCACAAGAGGATGAGGAAAGTGGTCTACTACGAGACCGACTCTTCATCACCATCGACCTCCGACTCCGATGCGCCGTCCGTAACTTCTAAGCGCCAAGAGCGCAAGAAGTATAGTAAGATCCCCCTATGCTACCCCCACATTTCAAAACGTACTCCTTTACTCTTCGTTCCATTAGGCAAACCACCGGTTTTTGACGGTGAAGATTATAATATGTGGAGTGACAAAATGAGGCACCATCTAACCTCACTCCACACAAGCATATGGAATGTTGTTGAGTTTGGTGTACAGGTACCATCCGTAGGGGATGAAGACTACGACTCAGACGAGGTGGCCCAAATTCACCACTTTAACTCCCAAGCCACCACTATACTCCTCGCCTCTCTAAGTCGAGAGGAGTATAATAAGGTGCAAGGGCTAAAAAGTGCGAAGGAAATTTGGGACGTACTAAAGACCGCGCACGAAGGAGATGAGGTGACAAAAATCACCAAGCGGGAGACGATCGAGGGGGAGCTCGGTCGCTTCATGCTTCACCAAGGGGAGGATCCACAAGCTATGTACAACCGCTTGAAGACCTTGGTGAACCAAGTGCGCAACCTCGGGAGCGAAAAATGGGATGACCATGAGATGGTCAAGGTTATTCTTAGATCCCTCGTATTTCTTAACCCTACACAAGTTCAATTAATTCGAGGTGATCTAGATATAAGCTAATGTCTCCCGAGGAAGTTATAGGAAAATTTGTGAGCTTTGAGCTAATGATTAAAGGCTCAAAGAAAATCATCGAGCAAGGCGCTTCCTCCACACCCGAGGCACAACCGGTCGCATTCAAGGCGACGGAGGAGAAGAAGGATGAGTCTACACCGGGTCGAAAACCCATCGACGCCTCCAAGCTCGACAACGAGGAGATGACGCTCATCATCAAGAGCTTCCGTCAAATCCTGAAGCAAAGGAGGGGGAAAGACTACAAGCCCCGCTCCAAGAAAGTATGCTACAAGTGTGGTAAGCCCGGTCATTTTATTGCTAAATGTCCATTATCTAGTGATAGTGACAGGGGCGGCGACAAGAAGGGGAGAAGAAAGGAGAAGAAGAGACACTACAAGAAGAAGGGCGGCGATGCCCACGTGTGACGCGAGTGGGACTTCGACGAGAGCTCCACCGACTCCTCCTCCGACGAGGACGCCGCCAACATCGCCGTCACCAAGGGTCTTCTCTTCCCCAATGTCGGCCACAAGTGTCTCATGGCCAAGGACGGCAAAAGGAAGAAGGTTAAATCCAAATCCTCCACTAAATATGAGTCCTCTAGTGATGATAATGCTAGTGATGAGGAAGATAATTTGCGTACCCTTTTTGCCGACCTAAACATGCAACAAAAGGAAAAATTAAATGAATTGATTAGTGCTATTCATGAGAAGGATGATCTCTTGGACTCTCAAGAGGACTTCCTTATTAAGGAAAACAAAAAGCATGTTAAGGTTAAAAATGCTTATACTCTAGAGGTAGAAAAATGTGAGAAATTATCTAGTGAGCTAAGCACATGCCATGATACTATTGCCAACCTTAGAAATGAAAATGCCAAATTAATTGCTAAGGTTGATTCTCATGTTTGTGATGTTTCAATTCCTAATCTTAGAAATGATAATGATGATTTGCTTGCTAAGATTGAAGAATTAAACACCTCTCTTGCTAGCCTTAGGATTGAGAATGAAAAATTAATTGCTAAGGCTAAAGAATTAGATGTTTGCAATGTTACAATTTCCAATCTTAGAGATAACAATGATATTTTGCGTGCTAAGATTGTTGAACTTAATTCTTGCAAACCCTCTACATCTACCATTGAGCATCTTTCTATTTGCACTAGATGTAGAGATGTTGATATTGATGCTATTCATGATCATATGGTCTTAATTAAACAACAAAATGATCATATAGCAAAATTAGATGCTAAAATTGCCGAGCATAACTTAGAAAATGAAAAGTTTAAATTTGCTAGAAGTATGCTCTATAATGGGAGACGCCCTGGCATCAAGGATGGCATTGGCTTCCAAAGGGGAGACAATGTCAAACTTAGTGCCCCTCCTAAAAATTTGTCTAACTTTGTTAAGGGCAAGGCTCCCATGCCTTAGGATAACGAGGGTTACATTTTGTACCCTGCCGGTTATCCCGAGAACAAAATTAGGAGAATTCATTCTAGGAAGTCTCACTCTGGCCCTAATCATGCTTTTATGTATAAGGGTGAGACATCTAGCTCTAGGAAACCAACCCGTGCTAAGTTGCCTAGAAAGAAACTCCTAATGCATCAAATGATCATGACATTTCATTCAAAACTTTTGATGCATCTTATGTTTTAACTAACAAATCCGGCAAGGTAGTTGCCAAGTTTGTTGGGGGCAAACACAAGGGCTCCAAGACTTGTGTTTGGGTACCCAAAGTTCTTGTTTCTAATGCTAAAGGACCCAAAACCGTTTGGGTACCTAAAGTCAAGAACTAAAATTGTTTTGTAGGTTTATGCATCCGGGGGCTCAAGTTGGATCATCGACAGCGGGTGCACAAACCACATGACAGGGGAGAAGAAAATGTTCTCCTCCTACGAGAAAAACCAAGATCCCCAACGAGCTATCACATTCAGGGATGGAAACCAAGGTTTGGTCAAAGGTTTGGGTAAAATTGCTATATCTCCTGACCATTCCATTTCCAATGTTTTTCTTGTTGATTCATTAGATTACAATTTGCTTTCCGTTTCGCAATTATGTCAAATGGGCTACAACTGTCTATTTACTGATGTAGGTGTCACTGTCTTTAGAAGAAGTGATGATTCAATAGCATTTAAGGGAGTGTTAGAGGGTCAGCTATACTTGGTAGATTTTGATAGAGCTGAACTCGACACTTGCTTAATTGCTAAGACTAACATGGGTTGGCTCTGGCACCGCCGACTAGCCCATGTTGGAATGAAGAATCTTCATAAGCTTCTAAAGGGAGAGCACATTTTAGGACTAACAAATGTTCATTTTGAGAAAGACAGGATTTGTAGCGCATGCCAAGCCGGGAAGCAAGTTGGCACTCATCATCCACACAAGAACATCATGACAAGTGACAGGCCACTGGAGCTCCTACACATGGATTTATTCGGCCCGATCGCTTACATAAGCATCGGCGGGAGTAAGTACTGTCTAGTTATTGTGGATGATTATTCTCGCTTCACTTGGGTGTTCTTTTTGCAGGAAAAATCCCATACCCAAGAGACCTTAAAGGGATTCTTGAGACGGGCTCAAAATGAGTTTGGCTTAAGGATCAAGAAAATTAGAAGCGACAACGGAACGGAGTTCAAGAACTATCAAATTGAAGGCTTCCTTGAGGAGGAGGGCATCAAGCATGAGTTCTCTTCTCCCTACACGCCACAACAAAATGGTGTAGTGGAGAGGAAGAATCGAACTCTATTGGACATGGCAAGAACCATGCTTGATGAGTACAAGACACCGGATCGGTTTTGGGCCGAGGCGGTCAACACCGCTTGCTACGCCATCAACCGGTTATATCTACACCGAATCCTCAAGAAGACATCATATGAACTCCTAACTGGTAAAAAGCCCAATATTTCATATTTTAGAGTTTTTGGTAGCAAATGCTTTATTCTTGTTAAAAGAGGTAGAAAATCTAAATTTGCTCCTAAAACTGTAGAAGGCTTTTTACTAGGATATGACTCAAACACAAGGGCATATAGAGTCTTTAATAAGTCCTCAGGACTTGTTGAAGTTTCTTGTGACGTTGTGTTTGATGAAACTAACGGCTCTCAAGTAGAGCAAGTTGATCTTGATGAGATAGGTGAAGAACAGGCTCCGTGCATCGCGCTAAGGAACATGTCCATTGGGGATGTGTGCCCTAAGGAATCCAAAGAGCCTCCACATACACAAGATCAACCATCCTCCTCCACACAAGCATCTCCACCAACCCAAAATGAGGACGAGGCTCAAGTTGATGAAGGAGAAGATCAAAGAGATGAGCCACCTCAAGATGATAGCAATGATCAAGGGGGAGATGACAATGATCAAGACAAGGAGGATGAAAAACCAAGACCGCCACACCCAAGAGTCCACCAAGCAATCCAACAAGATCACCCCATCGACACCATCCTCGGCGACATTCATAAGGGGGTAACCACTCGATCTCGTGTTGCACATTTTTGTGAGCATTACTCTTTTGTTTCCTCTATTGAGCCACACAGGGTAGAGGAAGCACTTCAAGATTTGGATTGGGTGATGGCGATGCAAGAGGAGCTCAACAACTTCACTAGGAATGAGGTATGGCATTTAGTTCCACGTCCTAATCAAAATGTTGTAGGAACCAAGTGGGTCTTCCGCAACAAGCAAGACGAGCATGGTGTGGTGACAAGGAACAAAGCCCGACTTGTGGCCGAGGGATACTCCCAAGTCGAAGGTTTGGATTTCAGTGAAACCTATGCACCCGTAGCTAGGCTTGAGTCAATTCGCATATTATTAGCCTATGCTACTTACCATGGCTTCAAGCTTTATCAAATGGATGTGAAGAGTGCCTTCCTCAATGGACCAATCAAGGAAGAGGTCTATGTTGAGCAACCTCCCGGCTTTGAAGACAGTGAGTACCCTAACCATGTCTATAGGCTCTCTAAGGCGCTTTATGGGCTCAAGCAAGCCCCAAGAGCATGGAATGAATGCCTTAGAGATTTCCTTATTGCTAATGGCTTCAAAGTCGGCAAGGCCGATCCTACTTTATTCACTAAAACTCTTGACAGTGATTTGTTTGTATGCCAAATTTATGTTGATGATATTATATTTGGGTCTACTAACGAATCTACATGTGAAGAATTTAGTAGGATCATGACACAAAAATTCGAGATGTCGATGATGGGGGAGTTGAAGTATTTTCTAGGATTCCAAGTTAAGCAACTCCAAGAAGGCACCTTCATTAGCCAAACAAAGTGTACTCAAGACATTCTAACCAAGTTTGGAATGAAGGATGCCAAGCCCATCAAGACACCCATGGGAACCAATGGGCATCTCGACCTCGACACGGGAGGTAAATCCGTCGATCAAAAGGTATACCGGTCGATGATAGGTTCATTGCTTTATTTATGTGCATCTCGACCGGACATTATGCTTTCCGTATGCATGTGTGCAAGATTCCAATCCGACCCTAAGGAATCCCACCTTACGGCCGTAAAACGAATCTTGAGATATTTGGCTTATACTCCTAAGTTTGGGCTTTCGTACCCTCGGGGATCCACATTTGATTTGATTGGTTATTCGGATGCCGATTGGGCGGGGTGCAAGATTAATAGAAAGAGCACATCGGGGACTTGCCAGTTCTTGGGTAGATCCTTGGTGTCTTGGGCTTCAAAGAAGCAAAATTCGGTCGCTCTTTCTACCGCCGAAGCCGAGTACATTGCCGCATGCCATTGTTGCGTGCAATTGCTTTGGATGAGGCAAACCCTGCGGGACTATGGTTACAAATTAACCAAAGTTCCTCTTCTATGTGATAATGAGAGTGCAATCCGCATGGCGGATAATCCCGTTGAGCATAGCCGCACTAAACACATAGCCATTCGGTATCATTTTCTTAGGGATCACCAACAAAAGGGGGATATCGAGATTGCATACATTAATACTAAAGATCAATTAGCCGATATCTTTACCAAGCCACTCGATGAACAAACTTTTACCAAACTTAGGCATGAGCTCAATATTCTTGATTCTAGGAACTTCTTTTGCTAATCTTCACACATAGCTTATAAGTATACCTTTGATCATGTCTCTTTTATATATGCTATGACTAATGTGTTTTCAAGTGTATTTCAAACCAAGTCATAGGTATATTGAAAGGGAATTGGAGCCTTCGGCGAAGACAAAGGCTTCCACTCCACTGTACTACTCATCCTTCGCCATCGCTCCGCTTCACTCTCCGTCTTTGGTATAATCTTCACTCATATGTTTTATTTGCCAAAGGGGAGAAAGTAGCTAAAAAGGGCTTATATCTCACTCAAAGTATCCGTTTTTGGCGATTCATGCCAAAGGGGGAGAAAGTATGAGCCCAAAGCAAAAGGACCACACCACCACCCTAATTTTTAAAATGATTTTCAATTGATAAATTTTAAATTAGTATCTTTTTGAGTTCTAAAGGGGGAGAAAGTAGTACTTTCAAAATTGATATCTTAAAACCCTCTTGAACACTAAGAGGAGAATTTATTGAGGGGGAGTTTTGTTTTAGTCAAGGAAAAGCATTTTAAGACAAAGGGAGAAAATTTCAAATCTTGAAAATGCTTCTCAAAATCTTATTCATTTACCTTTGACTATCTTGCAAAAGGACTTTGAAAAAAATTTAAAAAAGAATTTGCAAAAACAAAACTTGTGGTGCAAGTGTGGTCCAAAATGTTAAAAATAAAGAAACAATCCATGCATACCTAGTAAGTAATATTTATTGGCTCAATTCTAAGTAACCTTTGCACTTACACTTTGCAAACTAGTTCAATTATGCACTTCTATACTTGCTTTGGTTTGTGTTGGCATCAATCACCAAAAAGGGGGAGATTGAAAGGGAATTAGGCTTACACCTATTTCCTAAACTAATTTTGGTGGTTGAATTGCCCAACACAAATAATTGGACTAACTAGTTTGCCCAAGTCTATAAGATCCACAGGTACAAAAGGTTCACCATAAGCCAATAAAAAGACCAAGAAAAAGGGTTCAAACAAAGGAGCAAAGGGACAACCGAAGGCACCCTGGTCGGGCGCACCGGACTGTCCGGTGCACCACCAGACAGTGTCCGGTGCACCAGGGAAGATCGACTGCAAACGCTTCACCTTCGGGAATTCTCAGAGCCGACGCGCTATAATTCACCGGACTGTTCGGTGTTCACCGGACAGTGTCCGGTGCTCCAAGAGGACGCGGCTCTGAACTTGCCAGTCTCGGGAATTCGCATCGGCTGCTTCGCTATAATTCACCGGACATGTCCGGTGTACACCGGACTGTCCGGTGTAACTGCGGGGCAACGGCTACTTCAGGCGCCAACGGCTACCTGCTGCGCATTAAATGCGCGCCAGCGCGCGCAGAGGTCAGGCACGGCCATGCTGGCGCACCGGACACCCTACAGTTCATGTCCGGTGGGCCACCGGTCATCCAGGCGGGCCCAGCGTCAGAGCTCCTACGGTCGGAACCCTAACGGCCTGGTGACGTGGCTGTTGCACCGGACTGTCCGGTGCACCATACGACAGACAGCCTCCACCCAAACAGCTAGTTTGGTGGTTGGGGCTATAAATACCCCCAACCACCCCACATTCAAGTCATCCAAGTTTTCCACTTCTCAACCACTTACAAGAGCTAGGCATTCAATTCTAGACACACCCAAGTGATCAAATCCTCTCCAATTCCACACCAGGCTTTAGTGATTAGCGAGAGAGATTTGCCGTGTTCTTTTGAGCTCTTGCGCTTGGATTGCTTCTTTCTTTCTCACTTGTTCTTGTGATCAAAACTCCATTGTAACCAAGGCAAGAGACACCAATTGTGTGGTGGTCCTTGCGGGGGAAGTTTTGTTCCCGGTTTGATTTGAGAAGAGAAGCTCACTCGGTCCGAGGGACCGTTTGAGAGAGGGTAAGGGTTGAAAGAGACCCGGCCTTTGTGGCCTCCTCAACGGGGAGTAGGTTTGCGAGAACTGAACCTCGGTAAAACAAACCATCGTGTCTCACTCCGCATTTGCTCACGATTTGTTTTGCGCCCTCTCTCTCGGACTCGTGTTTATTTCTAACGCTAACCCGTCTCGTAGTTGTGTTTATATTTGTAAATTTCAGTTTCGCCCTATTCACCCCCCCTCTAGGCGACTTTCAAGAACCAATGTCGAAACCAGAACTGGAAGCAGCCCAAAAGAGCTAAGTGCACCTTGACCTTTAGTTTAGGTTGTTCCTATGTTTGGAGAAATTCTATGTGACTTTTGCAGGATGTTGGAGCTCAGAAATGTCAATCTAGATCAAGTCAAGCTGACTTGAGGATTTATGAGTCCAACATCAATCTCAAGCATGCCAAATGCTAAAGAAGTGAAAATCAAATAAAAGGTATGTTTCTAGACTTAGTACATTGGTTTTTGTGTACTAATATATTTGTGTAAGTATTAGAAATAGAGAAAAGAAGAAAAGAAAAGAGATGCAAAGACTTGGCTGTGTACAGCCAAGACTCAGCTCAGTCTGGCACACCGGACTGTTCGGTGGCGCACCAGATAGTGTCCGGTGGTGCACCGGACAGTGTCTGGTGCGCCAGGCTGAACTCCCGTGAACAGGCCGCTCTCGGGAGAAGTTTGGCGACGTACGGCTATAATTCACCGGACTGTCCAGTGGTGCACCGGACTGTCCGGTGAGCCAATGGTCGACTGCGCCAACGGTCGGCAGCGCGATCAGCGGGCGACGCGTGGCTTGGGCCAACAGATAGTTGGCGCACCGGACTGTCCGGTGTGCACCGGACAGTGTCCGGTGAGCTAAGACGACCGTTGCTCCAACTGTCATCTGAGCCCGATTTGGAAGGAGATCGCGCAACGGACAAGCTACAGGATCTGTCCGGTGGCGCACCGGACTGTCTGGTGCGCCACCCGACAGAAAGCAAGTATTGCCTTCCAAATGGGATTCCAATGGCTCCTAGGCCCCTTGGGTCTATAAAAGGGACTCCTAGGCGCCTCCAACAGAGATAGAAGTGCAGCCAACAAGTGTATACATCACTTGGATCAATTCTCTCTCTCCCTCTTGTGTATATCTCTCTAGTTTGTGTAGAGGCAAAGCTATAAGCCTTGAGAGAGTGGAGAAGTGCTGCTAAGAGCTAGAGCAAGGTCTTGAGCATATCGTTACTCTGCCGGAGTGCTGTCAAGAAGATTGTAAGCAGCTGCGGCTTTGTTGTAACCTAACTCAACATAGTGGAAGGCTCTATCTGTCATACTGACAGATCTGAGCAAACGGAGGAAGGAGTTGAAATAGACTCCAAGCCCAGGTGTGGCTAACTCCAACGAGGACTAGGCAAGCATTTTAGGCTTGGCCGAACCTCAGGATAAATCCCTATGTCTGTGTGCTTCGCTCTGTATTGTGTGCTGTCTCTCTGTCTTATCTACTCTTCATATCTGCACTTCAATACATATCTGTGGTACAAGTTGTATTTGAAGTGCAGGGCATTTCGAGACAAGATCTTCTATTCCGCTGCAACCTACTCGAAGGGTCGTTCATTCCACTGCGATCTGGTCTTCGAGTAGAGTAAGGATTTCAGTTTTCAAGTAATAATTTTTATTTGCCTACTCACCCCCTCTAGGCGACATCAAGATCCTGTTCCCGGGCAAAGGGAACTTTCAATTACCTCCGGAGAGGGATGTGGAGTTTGTGATTGAACTGAAACCCAGTACGACTCCTATTTCTAGAAGATCGTACCGTATGCCTCCTAATGAGTTGGAAGAACTCAAGACATAATTAGAAGACTTATTGGAAAAAGGATTTATTAGACCGAGTTCATCGCCACGGGGATGTCCAGCCATCTTTATCAGGAAGAAGGATCAAACCCTATGAATGTGTGTGGACTACAGACCCCTTATGAAGTGACCATTAAAAACAAATATCCCCTTCCCCGATTGATATTTTATTCGATCAACTCACTGGAGCTCGGGTATTTTCTAAAATTGATCTCAGAGCGGGCTACCATCAGATCAGAATTCGACCCGAGGATGTACCCAAGACATCTTTTACCACTCGGTATGGGTTATTCGAGTATTTGGTTATGTCCTTTGGATTGACAAATGCTCCAGTCCATTTTACATACTTAATGAATTCGGTATTCATGCCTGAATTAGACAAGTTTGTGGTGGTCTTTATTGATGACATTTTGATCTATTCCAAGAATAAGGAGGAGCAAGCAGAACATTTGCGGATTGTTTTAAAGCGCTTAAGAGAACATCAACTTTATGCTAAATTTAGCAAGTGTGCGTTCTGGTTGGAGCAAATTCAATTTTTAGGACAAGTTTTATTAGCTATGGGAAATTGCGGTTGATCCTAGCAAGGTTAAGGATATTCTGGAATGGAAATCTCCTACCTCAGTGCATCAAGTTAGAAGTTTCCTTGGACTGGCTGGTTATTACCGCAGGTTTATCCTAGATTTCTCCAAGATCGTTAAACCTATTACTGAGCTACTTAAGAACGATGTTAAGTTTGACTGGTCTCTCAAGTGCAATGAGGCCTTTGAACAAATGAAAATATTGCTGACCACTGCACCAGTTTTGGCTCAACCGGATATAGAGAAGCCATTTGTTGTGTACTGTGACACATCAGGCATTGGGTTTGGATGTGTTCTGATGCAAGAAGGACGAGTAATAGCTTATGCCTCTAGGTAGCTGCGCCGGCATGAGGAACATTATCCAACACATGATTTAGAACTGGCCGCAGTAGTGCATTCCCTTAAAATTTGGCGTCATAATCTACTGGGAAATGTATGTCGTATGTATACTGATCACAAGAGTTTAAACTACATTTTCACCCAGTCGGAGTTAAACATGAGACAGAGAAGGTGGTTCGAGCTGATCAAGGACTATGACCTAGAAATTCATTATCACCTAGGAAAGACTAATGTGTTGGCTGATGCTTTAAGTTGTAAAGCCTTTTGTCATTGTCTCACTGTGGGATTGCCTGACACCACCTTATGTCAGGAAATGGAAAGATTAAATTTGGGGATAGTGCAACTAGGAACCTTGATGCATTTGAAGCTTGAGTCAGTTATTCAATAAAAGATTATTGATGCTCAAAGGACTAATAAGGGTATGAAACATATCCACGAGAAAATGGAGGCCGGCAAAGCTACTTGTTTTAAGATAGATTACCAAGGAGTGTTATGATTTAAAGACCGCATAGTGGTGCCTAAGGATGTTGAACTCCGTCAACAAATCTTGGATGAAGCTCATCTTAGTCGGTATTCTATTCACCCTGGAAG
Organism: Zea luxurians; assembly: GCA_029449295.1. NCBI lineage: Eukaryota > Viridiplantae > Streptophyta > Magnoliopsida > Poales > Poaceae > Zea > Zea luxurians. Next base: position 101,818,496 of record JAOPSE010000001.1, on the reverse strand, counting down.
TACTAAGATGTATCAAGATTTGAAACAACATTACTGGTGGACTAAGATGAAGATTGAAATCGCTCGCTATGTGGCAAAATGTGACACTTGTAGACGAGTCAAGGCAGTGCATATGAAAACTGCTGGACCTTTGCAATTATTGCCTATCCCAACATGGAAATGGGAAGACATCAGTATGGATTTTGTTGTGGGATTACCCAAGACATCTAAAGGATATGACTATTTGGGTTATAGTTGACCGGCTTACAAAGACAACTCATTTTCTTCCGGTTAAAACGGATCACCCAGTCGTTGTTTATGCTCAATTGTACATTGCTCGTATTCTCAGCCTGCATGGAGTACCAAAGATGATAGTGTCGGATCCTGGACCGCAATTTGTATCCAAGTTTTGGGAAGAGTTGCACAAATCTTTGGGCACTAAATTGCTCCATAGTTCAGCCTATCATCCTCAAACGAGCGGACAAACAGAAAGGGTAAATCAAATACTAGAAGATATGCTACGAGCATGTGTCTTGGAGTTTCCACAAAAGTGGGATGATTGTCTGCTGCTGGCAGAATTTTCTTATAATAATAGTTATCAAGAGAGTATTAAAATGGCACCGTTTGAAGCTCTGTACGGATGACGATGCAGAACACCCTTGAATTGGTCAGAACCAGGAGAACAGTGGTTTTTAGGCCTGATTTAGTTAAAGAAACAGAAAAAGGTCCAACGCATAAGACATAACTTGAGAGAAGCTCAAGCACGACAGAAAAATTATGCGGACAAACGACGTCGACCATTGACTTTTCAAGACGGAGATCATGTGTACTTGAAAGTATCACCGACGAAGGGTGTTAGTCAGTTTGGGGTTAAAGGAAAGTTAGCACCCCGATACATTGGCCCATTCCCTATTCTTGAACGATGTGGGCAGGTTGCGTATAGAATGCGGTTGCCAGAATCATTGTCTGTCGTACATAATGTGTTCCACATATCTCAATTGAAGAAGTGTCTTCCCTGATCGAACTATGGATGTGGTTGATGTTAATTTGGAACTAGACTTAACCTATTTAGAACATCCCATCCGAGTTTTGGATCAGAAGGACCGAGTTACTCGGAAAAGGACTCTCAAGTTTTATAAAGTACAGTGGAACCAACACAGAAGAAGAAGCTACATGGGAGTCTGAAGATTTCTTAGAAAAACACTTTCCCAAGTTTTTAGCCTCCTGTAACCTTTAAAGTTTATGTACTTTATTGTAAAGTTAAAATAAACCCCCACACCCACCCCTGCTCTGTAAGAGAAAATAGGAAATAAAGTTATGACGCATTTCCTTTTCCATTACTTACCCTAGAGCCTTAAATCTCGGGACGATATTCTTTTATGAGGGAAGGATGTAACACCCCTGGTGTTACGAGAACTAAAACTTTGGCATGGCATCATATGCATTGGCATTTCATCATGTATGTTACACCTAGAGTGCATCCACTAGGCTAAAATTTCAAAACAAACATGTGATGTGATGATTGGACTTGATTCAAGAGGTCTTTGACCCTAGGATAGGATATTTTCCCAAGGATTAGAAGCATGTGGATGTGTGAACTTGAGTATGATCTCAAAGATTAGTAGAGATGTTTAAGAAATTTAAACTCAGAGAGCTTAAGTACCACATATACTTAGAACCCTCTAAACCCTATTTTGGAACCCTAAAAACCCTAATTAGTGCCCTATAGGGTGATTTCAATTTCTATGCACTTTTAGCCAAAAGTGTATATATTAAAATGATAGAATAACCAAAGTTAAGCAACTTTCATGTTTGGGGACTTCCAAGTTTTGTGGTGAAAATTGGTGTAAATTGCAAAAGAGCCAAGGGTACCCATATGCTTAACTCTAAAAAGCAGTGTTATCAGGCCGACTTCAAGCCCCTGTATCTCTTGATCTGAGGATTTTGTTATTGGTCACCACAACAAATTTGTAGAGTTATTATAGTAGTCCAAGTTTGATTAAGTGATCAAGCCCTAGAACTGTACAGAAATTGGAACAAAATGGCCTAGATGTTGGGCTGTCAGTCGAGTTCTAGGATGAAGACCAAACTGACAGTGGCGTTCGACTAACTTTGGGGCCAAATTATGCATAATCCAGTGAGTATCCGATCAATAATCTTATAACAAAGTTGAAGCTGGTATATAGGGCAACAACTTTGATGCAGTCAGATTAGCAGTTCGTCACATGAAACTCGAAGAACAAAGCTCCTCAAATTGCACTGTCAGGCCGGTAAATGAGCTATTCAAAATGAACAGTGTCTGAAGAAGATCGCAGGTGCAGTGGACCCGTCGCCGGTGATCCCCACGCTGTGATCTGCGTCGCCGGTAAGATTCGTGCGTGGTATGAAGTGGATAACACCAGAGGGTAAAAGATCTCGACGCCAAGATGAACTAGGGCCCTATCACCGGTCAGTTCGCCGTACCCACTTGCCTAAGTAGATGTTGCCGCGGAGCTCACCGCCATTCCCTATAAACGCCACATAGCTGCTCGATTCATCGTAGTCTCGTGACCGTGGCACACTAGGAGTCGTGTCTGTCGACCTGTGAATGCATGAGCTCCATGGTGGGTCTCGGTAATCATTCCACCGGGGAAATGAGTCTCACTCTCATCCAAAATTGAACTAGGTCGCGTCCCATCTCTTTAAATTGAGTGCTTCCCTCGCTCTGCCTATCTGTCGCGCATCCATTCCACCTGCAAACACCTCTCCTCGTTCCCCATAGCTCATAGTCATCGGATTTCCCCAAAAACAGCCATCGTTGCCGCTGTGAAGAACCCAACCATGGCCAGGCTCACTCGGGTTAGTTCATACCCATTTAATCCTTGTTTCAGTGTGCCTTTAGCCTCTAGTTGCTTACCGTGCCGGCCGATTGAATACTACTGCCGCAGAACTCCTAGAACACCACGTCGTCGCCGAGAACGCCGCTGTGGACACTCCCTTCATCGACCCACTTCTTTGTCCCTTCACTTGTCTTCTTGACCGTCGTCCTTGAGTCCTGGTGAGTTACTGAAGCTTATCATACTCCTGATTCGAATGCTACCACGCTGTATCACTTGGAACGTGTCCGTGAAGATTTTGGGTCCGCGGGTGCTCATAGGCTGAGCTCTAGGATGGAGTTCGTATCCGATTTTTTATCCCTAGAGTAGCGCCAAGAGTTGAATTCGGTGTAAGAACAAATTTGAGTGTGGTTTGTGGGGTATGGCGGCCTGCGCGAGTTTGCTAGAATATTTGCGCCACTGTCCGTGGTTGGGAACCAGGGTGTTTGAAGGAGAAAGGAAAGGGGGATCTCTTTGTAAATGTCAGTGACTCAGAAAACAATGTCTTATATTAGTCTTCGGTTATTCAAACGCCCAGGGGGTTCCGTGAAAAAGGGCTCATGCGGGCGCGGACGCGGGTGCGTTCTCCTGTTCACGGGCTGACTTGGGCTAGATACGACCTGTCACTATTCATTATTTCTTCTTTTCTTTTTACTTACAGCTTGAGAAATTCGTAGAAAATAGTACAAAATTAGTAAAATCATGAGACCAATTTTTCTACATTCCTAAAATCAAGTAGTATTTAATAAAAATAATTCCAAGATTTTTATTCCAAACCTAGAATTGTGTAGCATTTAAAGATGCTTAAACCAAGCCTTTTAGAATTTTAGAAATAGTTTAGTAATTCCAAAAATCATAAAAACTTTTTAAAATAAGCTTAATATGATGATTAGAGCTCCTGAGTGAAGTTTGAAATGATTTGACGTTGTTTGATCAGAAACCCAATAACTAGCCTCATAGGGTTAATTACTTAATACTAATCCTAATCCTAAAGGAATACCAAATTAGAAAACCTTAGTGATTAGTTTGTACCATGAAGGAAAGTTATATTCAAGATGCAACTTATTATATTTTGTAACTGCATACTCATGACATAGCATAAGCATTCATGTACATGTATTATCATGTATAGAACACGAAGAGGAAACTGTAGTAGAAGAAGAGGTTGTCTCCGAGACTTAGAATCCTCTAGCAGAGAACAATTTTTACTTCGACATCTGTGGTCTGGAACCTGAACCTCCTGCAACACAAGGCAAGCCCCAGTGCATTATCCCTTTTCCTTGTTGATTTAAAATCTTTATTACCTTATATGATGCATTAGGTGATAGGAATTGTGATAAACAATTGATGCATTTCCTTCCTTGGAAATTGGTTACAATTCCTTGTTACCTGTTTTATTTAAACAAGTTTTCTGATGCTTAGTCTTGCTATAGAAAACAAAATGTTGTGTTTTGGAAAAGGTGATGCTTCACATTGGATGGGGATTTTTACAAAGAAAAGGCTGAGGATGGTGGATCCATAACGACCGTGATGGGTTCAACATCCAAAAAGAGTACCTCTGTCAGGTACCAAACTATGGGTTTTAAATAATAAAGACGAGACCGGGCGGGTGACTTGCACAAAAAGAGAGTATTGGTGTAGTGTCTCCGTCTTAGTTGTTTAAGGACCGAGCCGATGTAGGCCTGCTGATCAAGGACCTTTTAACTGGCCATATGCCTCGTCATGGGTAAGCTTTGCCTCGGTTGGACCAATAACAGAAAGGCTACCACACAATGGGAGTGGTGAGATGACGAGAGTAGAGTGTACCCTCCGTGGCAAGAGGCTGGACGGTGGAGTATCTGTGCTCTCGATTGGCGTAAACCCATTCTGGTCTTGAGAAACCCGCATGCGAGTTGACATATGCAAGGTTTAAGTGCTACATATCTCGTGTGGTCGGAGATCCCCAGCTGGGTATTAATCGATTCGGATCGCCGTTACTTCTCGGACATGAAGACTTGGTCACTGACCTACACGTAGCATCAAGTGAACTGAAGGGGTGATAAAAGATGCCTAGTATAGGCCAAGTGCTTGATCTAAGAATAGAAAGGAATCTAGATGCAGGTAATTACTTAACTTGACAAGTAAAATTAATTCTTAAGGATCCACTCATAGTAAGCTTTTCTGCAAAAAGAGTCTTTGAATCTTGATAAGCTTTACCTTGATTCCTAAAGGCCAGCATATCCTTGAGAGTCTTTTTCTTTTGATGGGTAAGACTTGCGAAAGTACACTTCGTACTCAGGGTTTTCAAACCCATGTTGTTGTAGGTGATGAAATGACTGAGTTATGTTCCAAGGTGGTTCCCAAGCAGGAGGATGAAAACTAAGATTTATTTGGGGAAGGTGTTTTGCCTTCCTGTGATGTAATAAAAAGTTTACGCACTCAAGTACTCAGATATGTAATAACTCTTCCTATATTTTACTTATAAATGTGAATTATGTTATTGTAATCCTTTCTGCTTACTCCGATGATTTGTAATGTCTGCGTAATGGGTTAAGCGCTCTTCGGCGATGTGATGGGCATATAGATATCTGAACTTGTCAAGTCATTATACACACCTGCATAACTGTCTGAGGTCCTTAGGACAAGGAATCTGTAGGTGGGCCTAATACCTTGGGAGGTTCCATGACACATTACACGTGCTAATCACAACCATACATTCTGAGATCTACAACCCATATTTTATATAATCGTGATCCCATCAGGGCCATCCAATCGGATCCAACTGCTCAGATCAAACCTGCGAAGAGGTACGCAGTGTTCAATCTAAGCCATTCAACGAAAAATCAACGCTCTCCCATCTTCTCCACGCGACAGGTGTGGGCGGCGCCGCCCGACTTTAGGGCAGTGGAGCACGCCAGAATTGCGTGGATCATCCATTGAGGCACTATTTTCCCAATCACAAGGTGCTACATGCGAAGGAGACAATGGCGAACTCAACAGAGGAGTTCTTACCGACGGTGGGGATGGAGAGAGGGTTAGCCACAGTGATTGGCGGTTCCTAGGCTACGACGAGCAATTCACTGTGAATTGGTCACACCCTGAGTTCCAATGCCCACGGTATGGTCTTCGCAAAGCTCGGGGATGTTCCCAAACCCGAAAGCGAGACCCCATCGATGGTGTACATGTGACTCAACCACGATGGATCTCCCTCTCTTTGCTACTCCCTCACCTCACGGCGGTAGACCATGGAGCAGGGGGGGTCAGTTGATGCTTATATACACGCAAGAGGAGCTAGGAAACCAATCCCAACAACCCCGCGAAGATCTTAATAGCCTAGCTAGCGGTCCCCATCCCACGGTCGTGATGACCTCGCTAGTTTGTTCATGGAGGAGGGAGGACAATATGATGAGTGGGGCCAGAATGCCAGTGTCCAAGCCAAGGCTCGCGCGCGCATGTGCGGCTGACGAGGATGGCCCACATGTCGGCAGACAAGGCAGGCGAGTAGTCGGGCTGACCAAGCGCGGGATGGGCCGAGCTTGGGGGAAAATCAGCCCACGCAGGGGTTTTTCAATTTTTCTTTCCTTTTTCTTTTCCTATTTCTATTTTCTCACCTCAAATTCAATTCAAATTCAAACTCATATTTTGAACTTCCAAATTTCCAAATATCAAACACATCCCTAATGAAAATATAACATCTACTATTTGCATTAATATTATTTTTCTTTCTATAGTGTATATTTTTCTTTCCTTCCCTTCTCATTTATTTTTTATTTCCATTTTCAAATTCTAATTTCCTAACTTAAACTTGTCTCACAATTTGAATACAAATACAAAAATGCAAGAACTTCATCATGAGGTGCATATTTCTGCATTTATTTATTTTGTTATTTGGCTAGCTTAATTCCATTTAATTGAATATTCAAAAGCAAAAGAAACCAAATAATATCCAAAGGTTCCATAATTCCAAAACCCCCACTTATTAGTTTATTTATTTATTATTATTATTTTCCCTTCTACCAATTTTGGGCTTTACAAATCCTACCCCTTAAAAGAAATCTCGTCCTCGAGATTAGTAAGAGAAAGGATGTAACCCAATCTTGTCTCAAAACATATTCACAAGCAAGAATTTCAGCATGATGCATCAATTATTAGTAAAACATTGGGTCAAATAGACCTTGTTACTATTCATAATAATAAAGTACTAGCTACTACCTAATGTATTATTTAGGTCTTACAAATAGTACTCCCAATAAATATATATATATATATTTATTTATATTTACTCTAATCCTGCTGTTCATTGCCTTCTTCACCAACTTCTTCACCTTCAACCGGCACCTCTTCCGGGTTTTCGGGTTCACCAGGTTCAGCTTCTGCTTCCACATGGTTGTCTTGACCCCGATTGACAGATAAGGGCTGACTCTTTCCTGCCGAGGCTTGACCCTGCTTTATCAGAGCTGGAGTAGTATAAGTAGCCCTATTGGGACAATAGTTGGCATAATGTCCAGCCTATCCACACTTGAAGCATGACCTGTTTGTGGATGTATTAAGAGCAATAGGTCCAGCGGGAGTGCCTGCTTGAGGAGTAGCTTGTGTCTGTTGAGTCTGTTGATCGGAACTGCCACGGGCAGGTGTACTTTGAGGTATAGTATAAAGGGGATGGGAACTACTTCCAGCTTGTCCCTGGTTAGTAGCTTTCCTCTTTTCTCCAAGCTTAACCCTCTTGTTTTCCAGAGCAATAACTTTGTCCAGTAGTCTCTAGAAGGACGGGAATGTGTGTGATATCATCTGATGTTGTAGTGGCCGGATCAAACCTTCTAGATATAGCTCCTGCTTTTTCTCATCATCATCGACCTCCCCAGGAGCATATCGCTTATGGACATGCCTCCTTGTTTAAGGGATAGGAACTCCTTTTTAATCTTCATAAGACCAGCAGGAATATGGTAATTCCTGAATTGAGTGGAGAATTCTGCCTAGGTGATGGTGTTGGCAGCAGCGTGAGCAGCTCAATATGCATCCCACCAATCCGCAGCGGGGCCAGTAAGGCGACCTGATGCATAGAGTAATTTCTCCCTGACGGAGCACTGAGCTATGTTGAGCATCTTATCCATGGACTTTAACTAGTCATCAGCTTGTAGTGGATCCGAGGAGTTAGAGAATGTTAGTGGCTTGTGACTCATAAACTCCCGATGCTTATCCCTGGGCGTAGCTGGTGGTGGTGGAGGTGGTAGTTGTTGTCATTCTTGTCTCATTTCTTAGCGTTCTTGCCTCATTTCTTATTGTATTTCCAGCCGCTCCTGGCTCATCTCCTGACATTCTTGTCGCATTTGAGCTTGCATCTCCGTCATGGTGTTTGACAATTACTGCAGGAGCTGCATCAGAGCGACAGCAATGGGATCTGTTCCATCCGGAGGAGGGTTTGATAGAAGAATCATCTCTGGTTGTGGCTGGTTAACAATCCTCCTGTGACGGTTGTTAGCAGGTAGATTGATACCGCCTCCCTTCCTGGTATTGACCATCCGGGTTAGAAATATATGGTAGGATAGTTTTGCAAGGGGAATAATTTAGTAAGCAGAATAGATAGCCTAGTAGCTGGTCATATACTGAATGATTTTAGGCAAAGCTTTGATCTGTTGTTTTGTGTCTATGTCGGGATAACTATGTTTATAAGACGAATCTCGAATGGTAAGGCAGAATCTGTTAAGATGAGATAGATATGTGACCCTAGATACATTTTAATGGGGATTATCTAGGTTGTCTAGTTATTTTATAAATATTCTCTTTTATGCTTAGATGGATATATGTAGATGTAATTGTGGGCATTACTCCACAAGTCATCACACTCAATCAAAGAACCAAATCAGACAAGTATCATAAGAACAAATATTCAAGCGTATAGATACATACAAAAATAGTTTTGTTTTATTCCTAAGAGTGGGTCTCCTATTCCTAAAGGTCACTTTATGTACGGATTTCAAATTGTGAAATCCACTTTTGTTTAGAAGTGAAAAGGTAAGAATAATCAGAGTAAAGCAGCAATAAATGAGAAAAAATTAAGAAAACTTTAGAAAGAATCAGAGTAGCAAAGGTAAGTAGGTAAGGTTGTCTAGTTCTATCTAGGTTACATCCTACAGTTAACATTGCCTCTGATACCACTTCAATCACACCCGGGTTTTAGGGGCACCAAACCCGGGCGTGAACTTCACCAAATGTGCTAGGACCAAGTCTCACACATATGATGACTCATGGTACAGAAACGAATGTCACATCATTAATATATAATAGGGTTCTGCACAAAATAGATGAATAATTACATCATACGAAGACAATGATCCAGCAACCATAGTTGATTGGGAGACGACGGCCTAGACCACTCACGAACTCAACACAACATCATTCATGTGCCTCATCTAGTGGTACCTATTCTTGACTTGGGGGGATGTGAGTACAGCAAGGGTGAGCTCACATACGTTCATCGCTCAACATGTTGTGGAAAATAATATGCATGAACTCACCAAAGGTGGGAGCTCATGTGAAGTGTAAGGCTTACCAAAGGAGATGGTTAAAGCTGAGCATTGGTTTTAGAATTGGTCAAAATTTTATTAGCAGTTACTAGGTATAAGTAGATACCAACCCAATTAAGTAGGAGATCAAAATTGGTAATAACAACCGCGATGAAATGCATATGACAAATTAAGTTTAGTTCCATAAATTAATCACGCGAGAGTCCTGAGCTGCTCATGACCGCGGGCATAGCTGATATACCAGTTTTACACTCTACAGAGGTTGTGCCCTTTACCCACAAGTCATGTATCTCGTCTAGCCAGGGTTAGCTACACACTTAGACACTTCCGAGGTGAATGGCTAGGGATCCACTATGAGGCCTTTACAAAGTTCCATTAGCTTCAGAAAACCCGCTACAGTTTCTAAGAAGGGCAATATAGGAATCCCTCATCCGAAAAGCCATCGCAACATGATTGACCCGAGAACCTCCCTATACGTAGCTCCTCTACCGCCCTTGCCCCTTTCCGGTAAGATAGTCCTCCACTAGCTTTCCTAATTAGTCAGCAAAGGGCGTCCCATTCCACCCTTGTGGTAGCACGGATATCTCAAGTTAAGCTCCATGTTCCAATTAACACAATGATCTTGTCATGAACAATAATTAAACAACAGTATAACTGGAACATGATCATAATGTAATATTAATCCCAAAACCAGGTAGAGCAATAGCAAAACTATCCAAAAGTTCAGTGGTAAACAAGGTTTGGGATAAACAAGTCTAGGAAAACCTATTAGGTCCCATCAGATTAACCTGAGCATGTCATAGTGATTAATAGGAACATTATTAGGTGAAGAAGAGTGATCAAGGGCACAACTTGCCTTAGACTTGAGATCCCCAGGTACCAACTTGTACTTCAAGTGACTCGCAACCTCGCTACTACTCATAGCAATACAAACAAACATGGTATAGGCAAAATTAACATCACACCAAACATAAGCACCAACTACATAATAATGTTCTACGTATCATAACGAGATCGTAGGTTCTAGAACCACTAAATTTGGAGTTACAATTATGAAGTTATGATTTTCCAAAGATTTAAGTGTTTGGTATAGAATAAATGAAGTGCATAATTTTAACCTATGGTTCATGACAAAACAGGGTTACCTAATGATAAACAATATTAATATGAATCTAATGGAACTGGAATGGATAAAAAAGGAGTTAAAATGAAATAGATATGAATTAAGCAAGTTTCTAGAATTATTTTTATACTAAAAATCAATTTCTTTATTAATTTTACCCATTTTATTAACCTTTGGGCCACGACCACAATTTTCCAGAAGCTTAGGGTAGAATCTACGAATAAAAGGACCTAATTGGAATTACTTTTGAACTGGCGTGTATGGCGGGTTGAATAATAGAAACCAGGGGGTTGCTTTAACAATTTTACTAGACCGAAAGGGTAACTTTTGTTGTGAGCCAACCAATCAGATATCAGTGGCCCAGATTAGAGCGGCGTGGTTATGAATCGGTACGCAATCGGGGTCAATGGATCCCGATCCTATGGTCCAAAATGGATCTTGAGCAACATGAGCTTACAACCACCCGATCAAAAATCTACGATCAACATAGATCCTGGCCGAAACGTTACACGTGATCTAATCACAACCGTACGTTCTGAGATCTACGACTCATATTTTAAATAGTCGTGATCCCACCAGGGCCATCAGATCGAATCCAACTGCTCAGATCAAACCTGCGAAGGGGAACGCAACGTTCAATCTGAGCCGTCCACCGAAAAACCAATGCTTCCCCCCCATATTCTCCACACGACTGGTGTGGGCGGCGCCGCCCGACTTCCCAGCGGCGAACACCGGAATTGCGTGGATCATCAACTGAGGCACTATTCTCCCAATCGTAAGGTGCTACATGCGAAGGAGATGATGGCAAAATTAACAGAGGGGTTCTTACCGACGGTGGGGATGGAGAGAGGGTCAGCCACGGTGATTGGCGGTTCCTAGGCTACGACGAGCAATTCACCGTGAATGGGTCACACCCCGACTTTCGATGCCCATGGTATGGTCTCCGCGAAGCTCGGGAATGTTCCCAAACCCAAAAGCGAGACTCCATCGATGGTGTACGCGTGACTCAACCATGGCAGATCCCCCTCTCTTTGCTGCTCTCTCACCTCATGGTGGTAGACCATGGAGCAGGGGGTCGGTCGATGCTTATATACACGTAGGAGGAGTTGGGAAACCAATCCCAACAACCTCGCGAAGATCTTAACAGCCTAGCCGGTGGTCCCCACCCCACGGCCGCGACGACCTCGCTAGTTTGTTCACAAAGGAGGGAGGACAATCTGACGAGTGGGGCCAGAATGCTAGTGTCCAAGCCACGGCTCGCGCGCGCATGTGTGGCTGACAGGGATGGCCCACATGTCAGCACACAAGGCAGGTGCGGGGGAGCAGTCAGGCTGACCGAGTGCGTGTCACACACGGATTTAAGGGATAAAGCCGGGTGCGTCACATATGTGCGCCAAAGAAGAACAACACATATAATGACAAAGCGTAATGAGATAAATGTCACAATATCAGAAATGTCTTTATTACATAGCGAAAGTCTTACAAAAATAAATGATAAATGTAAAGCGAACTAAGAGTCCATCCATGGCGCCATAAAGCTGACTAGGAGACGCCACCTAGATCAACTCGTATGCTTCATTGTAGGGCGGCTCCTCTTCGACCACCTGCTCTTCACCTGTGGGGGGGGTTTATATATCGCAAGAGTGAGCTCACAAAAGATCATAGCTCAACAAGTTGTGGGGAATAATGTGCATGAACTCACCAAAGGTGGGAGTTCATGTGAGGTTTAAGGCTGATCAACAATAGGGGTTAAAGCTATGCACTGCTTTTAATAAGTTGATCAAATTTTATTAGCAATTACTAGATGTAAGTAAATACCAAACCATAATAATAATAAATCAACATTAATAATAAATCCCATGCAATGCAAATGACAAATTGAATTTACTTCCATAGTTTAATCATGCGAGAGTCCTGAGCTGTTCATGACCGCGAGCACGGCTAGTATACCAGTTTTACACTGTGCAGAGTTTGTACCCTATACCCACAAGTCATGTATCTTATGTCGCTAGGGTGTGCCGGACCCTAAGACACTACCGAGGTGAATGGCTAGGGATCCACTACGAGGACTTTACAAAGTTCCAGTAGCTTCAGAAAACCCGCTATAGTTTCTAGGAAGAGCAATGCAGAAATCCCCCGTCTGACTGCCATCGCAGCAAAATCAACCCGAGAACCTCCCTACACGCCTACTCCCCTACTACCCTTGCCCCTATCGGGTAAGGTAGTCCTCCACTAGCTTTTCTAGTTAGTCAGCCAAGGGCGTCCCATTCTACCCTTGTGGTGGCACATGTTTCTCAAGTTAAGCTCCATGTTCTAGTTAAAATAATGATCTTGTCATGAACAATAAATAAAACGACAGTATAATTGGAACATGATCATAATGTAATATTAATCCCAAAACCATAAAGAGCAATAGCAAAAACTACCCAAATAGTTCAGGGGTAAACAAGGTGAAAAGATAACCAGACTAGGGTGACCTATTGGGTCCCATCAAAATTAAGCCTATGCATGAATAAGTGATTATAAAGAACATTGTGGGGTAAATAAAGTGGTCAAGGGCACAACTTGCCTTCAATGAGCTCTTGCTCAGCAACTTCTACCTGCTGAACACCGGAATCCTTGGCCACTGGCTCTTCTACTCACCACAATACAAACAAGCATGGTACAAAGGAGAAATTAACATCACACCAAACATGTATACAAAATACATAATAATAGTCTATGCATCAAAACAAGATTGTAGGAACAAGAATTATTAAATTTGGAGTTACAGATTTAAGTTATGAATTTCCAAAGGTTTTATGTGTTTGGTGCAAGATTAATTAAGAGATCAATTTTAATACAATTTTCATGTTAAAATAGTGTTACTAAGTTATAGACAATATTAATACAAAATTGTATGAACTGGAATGGATCAATTTGGACTAAATATAAATTATACAAGTTTCTAGAATTATTTTTGTACTAAAAATCAATTTCCATAATTATTTATCCAATTTCTCTGTTCTTTGGGCCGAGCACTAAATATAAGGAAACATGGAGGTAGAATCATAAGATTTCCCCAGACTCAGAGCAACCCTAGGGTGGACGACGGGTTGATTTTAAGTATTCCTAAGGGCTCTTTTGAGATATTGCCATGAGAAAGGGTACTGTGTGATCTAAGCCATCCGATCAATTTTGGACGCTCCTGATTTAATTTACCAGAGCGCGAAACGGTACGCTATGGCAACCATTAGATCGCCGATCGACGGTACGGATTCAAACACCCCACGCCGCCACCGAGACGTCCGATTGGGATTTAGCGGCGTGAATCTGTCCAATCAATGGGTACGTGGCGCCTAATCTAAGCCGTCCATTTAGCAACTAACGGTTCACACTCAGTCGTCTACCTCTCAGTCGTAATAGCGCGACAGCGGCGAATTCCCCCGCGACGGAGATCTCTCCAGCGAGCACCCATAGGCGTATGAACACCCCGAAGCCGAAATTGACTAAAGCATATAACCTACGAGGACATGGCGAATAAACTGGGGGTGAATTTACCTCGGTCCACGGGGACAAGGTCTCTGTTCATGACACAAGGCGGCGCGGCACCCAAGCGAAGCTTCGATGAGCAATTAAGATTGCTCTGCCCGTCGATTTGGCCAGCAAGTGCTTCGGTCTCCCTCGCAACAACCCGGTGTAGGTTCCTGACTTTATCTCCGGCGCTGGACGACAACGGGAACGGGAACCCATGTCTCCCCATTTTCGCCACCCCTGGCTTTTTCTCCCTAAGCTCTATACGCGGCAGCGAGGGTTTGGCACAGAAGCGAGAGGCGCATAATGTGACGGAACCTCCTAAGCTATTATGCCCACCTACAAATGTCCTTGTCCTAAGGACCTCAGACAGTCATGCAGGTGTGCATAATGACTCGACAAGTTTGGTTATCTATATCTCCATCATATCGCCAAAGAGCGCTTAACCCATCACACAGACATTGCACATAATCAGAGTAGATGATGAGCGGAAAGGATTACAATAATATAATTTACATTCATACAAAAATATAGAAAGAGTAGTTATTACATAACTGGGTGTTTGAGTGTGGAACTTATTATTACATTACCGGGAGGCAAAACACCCTGCCCTAATAAGTTTTAGTGTTCATCCTCCTGTTTGGGAACCACCTTGGAACAGAAACATCAGACCTCACCTATTTCATCACTTACAACGACATGGGTTTGAAAACCTTGAGTACTGATTGTACTTTCGCAAGTCTTACTCGTTAAAGGAAAAGACTCTCAAGGATATGCTAGCTTTCGGGATTCAAGGTAGAGTTTATCAAGATTCAAAGACTCTATTTGTAGAAAAGCTTACTAAGATTGGATCCTTAAAAATCCATTTTAATTCTCAGGTTAAGTAGTTACCTGCATCTAGATTTCTTTCTATCCTAGATCAAGCACTAGGCTTATGCTAGCCGTCTTTTATCAATCCTTTAGTTCACTTGATTGCTACGTGTAAGTCAGTGACCAAGTCTTCATGTCCGAGAAGTAATGACGATCCAAATCGATTAATACCCAGCTGGGGATCACCAACTACACAACATATGTAGCACTTAACCCTTGCATATGTCAACTCGCCACCGGGTTTCAAAAGACCAGAATGGGTTCACACCAACCGAGAGCACAAATACACCACCGTCCAGCCTCTTGCCACGGAGGGTACACGCTACTCTCGCCATCTCTCCACTCCCATTGCGTGGTGGCCTTTCTGGTATTGGTCCGACCAAGGCAAAGCTTACCCATGACGAGGCATATGGCCAGTTAAAAGGTCCTCGGTCAGTAGGCCTACATCAGCTCGGTCCTTAAGCGACTCAGACGGAGACACTACACCGAGACTTCCTTCTTGTACCTTAAAAGCCAAGCAAGTGTTGGTGCGCAAGAGCTAAAAATTGAGTAAGCAAGAGCAGATGGCAAGAAAGCGTGCCAAATGAGCTTGTGGTGTGCTCTTATTTATACGCCTGGTGCGTTGCATGCTGGAGGGCCCGCTTGTCAGTGGCTGTTGCTATTCTAGCAAAGGGAAGGTATTTTTTCGGACCTTCGGCTCAGGGCCTTTGTCCTTGTCGCAATCTGAATTTATCATTCTAACAAATTAATATTGCGAGGGGCTACTGTTGGGGGCCTTCGGCTTCCGAAGGTCCTCAAAAACATGATTTAACAATGTTTCTAGAAGTATAATGCATGAACAGGTACCTTCAGACTTGAGTTGAAACCACAGCGTGAAGAAGCACAAGAAGGAGTACGAAGGATAGCGTGAAGCCGAAGCTGTGCGTAGGAGAGCTTCGGCGTGATAGCAGAAAAGGAAAACCGACTTAAAGATGAAAAGGCTATTTAGACCTCGATGGATTACTATAGAGTTATTAGCAAATGTAAAGGGCATGAGTGTAATTTTACATGGGATGCATCCCGTTCCTATAAATAGATGAACAGTAACCCCGTACTGTTCACGCTGACTAGGCATTGGTCCTTGCGTCACGCTGGTACTTTTACCTTCTTTCAAGTCGAAGGTACACTTGTAATTTGATATCATTTCTATTTTTCCATAGTAATAAAATAGAAATGGGATAATAATAATATATGACTATTTATAATATCTTTTATGTTTTATGTGATTCTTTCTTCATCTCTATTTGTTATGTTGATGAAGGTATGTCTTTCATTACCTTCGTCTGAAAGTCATTATATCCTAAGGGAAATAATGCTTCGAAGGACGAAGGGCTTTAACGTTTAATGTTTTCTGTGTTGCCTTGTTCTTAACTCATAGCATTTGAGAACAAGTCCCCAACATTAGCGCCCACCTCCGATGAACCCTTTTTCGACCACCTTCGGCAAGCATCGACCTTCGTCATGCCGCCAAAGAAAGCTTCGGCAACAGGGGCTGCCGCTCTGCAGCCGCTGGACCCGAACCAGGAGACCCTTTCTCTTCGGGAGGCCCGAAGCCAGAAGAGGAAGGCCACCAGTCCAATACAACAAGAGGATGAGTTGGACCAAGAAATCAGGAATATGGAGATGCTTCATCAGCAGGTACAGAAGAAGAAGGAGAAGATGGCTCGGTTAGCTGACCTGCAAAGGCAGATTGACGAAGCTACCGAAGAAGTGCGTCATCTTGCTCAAGATGAGCAGAACCAAAGGCCCCTGCACAGAGAGCTGCACCAAGAAGGCTTCTTCAACGAGGATGACTGGTATGAGGATTTCCATCATGGAAATTTTGCTTTTGATGATGCTTCTCCTCTGTCAGCAGAACTGCAGGCTACACCCTGGCCCCCGTCTTACAAGCCACCCCAGCTCCCCATGTATGACGGACACTTAGATCCGAAGCAGTTTCTGATGAGCTACGAAGCAACTATATCTTCATATGGTGGCAACACTGCAGTCATGGCGAAATCCTTCGTCATGGCAGTCAAAAATGTTGCACAAACTTGGTACTCCTCTCTTCGGCCAGGAACAATCACATCATGGCAGAAGCTGAAGGACATGCTGGTCACTAGTTTTCAAGGGTTTCAGACGAAGCCGGTTACCGCTCAAGCCTTGTTCCAGTGCACGCAAGATCAAGAGGAATATCACCAGGCGTATGCCCGAAGATTCTTGCGTCTGAGGGCACAAGCACCAACAGTGCCCAATGAAATTGTCATTGAGGCCATGATTAAGGGGCTTCGGCCAGGACCTTTAGCCCAATACTTTGCCAGGAAACCCCCTCAAACCCTGGAGAAACTGCTTCAGAAGATGGATGAATACATCCGCGCTGACAATGATTTTTGATAGAGAAGGGAGGAAGCTTACAGGTTCTCCGAAATGGCCAGGGGCTTCGGAGGGAGAATCCACCCTAGGCACATCAGATCAATTCATTCCACTCAGAATGACGATAGGGGAAGTCAGCAACAGAGGCCGTAATATTCTTCCTAGGCTTCGGGGCAGCAACAGAGCTATCCTCGGCCCTAAGCTCCAAGGGGTAGAGGAGCCAGGGGCTTCGGAGGAAGGTTCGGGGATCAGCCTAGGAAAATTTATTGTCTATTCTGCGGTGAGGACAAGGGCCACACTACCCGGATGTGCCACGTCACCATCCAGAAACAGAAAGAGATAGCAGAAGCTGCAGCCCAACAGAGCCAACCGAAGCAAGTCATGCATACTACTTCGTATAACTCACCGTACATTCCAGAGTATGTGGGTAACCATCCTACAGCCTCTGTTGCTTCGGCAAGCCAACCTCAGGCATCTTGGCAACAGCCTCCACCTCCACCACCATTGCAATGAGGCCAGCAGCCAGAAGGGAGCTAGCACACTCATCAGCAACGAGACTTCAGAGAGGAGTCTGAAGCTCGCACAGTCAACAATACTATGCCAGAATCGAAGCACATCTACTAGAAGATATCCTACTTCTGAAATAGTTCTGGCGTTCGTTATCATTTTTCTTTTTTAATAGAAAACAATCGTTAAAAGCCTAAGTTTACCCTGTCGTTTTCAATTCCTTGTAATAGCTTCGTTTTGGCCATAGTGGAAATGTATCTCTTTTATAGACTCACGAAGTCCAAAAAGTTGGTGAAGCATGAAAGTTGCTCTCAAGAGAGCGCGGGGTTCACAATCACATTGCAAGTTTTGCCGAAGCAATAGAAAGTCGTTCTAAGGAACGCAGTGTAAGTTTCCCGAAGCAACAAAAAGTCGTTCCTAAGGGAGCGCAGTGTAAGTTTTCTGCTCAAAAGTCGTTCCAAAGGGAATGCAGAGCTTACAGCGAAAAATAAACGCTGATTCCGCTGAAGTAAAAGGCGAAGCGCGAAAAGTCAACGCGAATACCGCTGAAGTAAAAGGCGAAGAAGCTCCTAAGGGAGGCTTACAGCGAAAAGTCAGCGCTGATACACCGAAAAATATGTGGTGAAGTCGAAAAATAAACGGCAAAAAGATTGTGTGTTTTACTGAGGGAATGTGTGTGTATCTTCGGCACAAATACCATTTTGCATAGCGTAACATCATACATCATATTGCATCAACGGCGCAAGAAGGGGATTCAATGTTGATCTTTGGAGATTGTTTCGAAGAAGCAGTGCCAAGGCACAAAATAAGTATTGAAGAAGTATAGCTTCGTCAAACTCTAAAATGAAAAGGAGATCTATTGCTTCCGAAGCATAATGATTTTACGAAGATTGGATGTTTTTACGAAATATGGATATTCTTCACAACGCATGAAAAGAAGGGAAGGTGTTTTTTCGCCGAAGGCTCAAAAACGGTATGTATGTAAAGTTTCATGCATCGTAAAGAATTCAGTTACAAGCAGCTTAAATATTACATTCAAAATTATAAAAATATTACGCACTTTGTTCAGCAAATGTTACATTCCAAATGTTTTTACAATAAAAGCTATTCTTCTTTTAAAACTGCTTCCGCAGCTTCGTTCAGCAATCGATTAACAGCTTCGTCCAAAATAACTTCAGCCACTTTAGTGACTTCATCTTCTTTCTCTACTTCTGGGTTGGCCATAAACTCGAAGGGCTCTGGAGGAGGAGATAATTCAGCTGCGATATAAAACATAAATAAGTCCAAAGTCGCAAAATTAGTAAATAAAGTTAAAAAGCTATTAAGCAATACCTATCTGCCTCTCAAGTTCCGCCGCTTTCTTGGCTGCCTTCGTCGCTTCTTTTGAATCATGAGAATCTTTTTCGCTCTTTTTTATCATCTCGTGCGCCATCCCTTGGCCGCCATTCTCCCAGATGTCAGTAAAGAATTTTCTGCCAATTAAGCTTGCTTCGGCCGAGGGATCTTTTGTATCTTCAATAGATAAAGTAGCTTCAGCTTGAGCCAAAGCTTTCACATGGTCGCAGCCTGACTTCTCTAAAATAGCTGCGATTCCCCTGGCACCCGAGAAAGCGCAGATATCCCTGCGACCACTCAAAACTTCCTCAAAAGCTTCAGCTTCGTTGCTGATCCAATCAAATGGGCTTTCAGGATCACCCCTTACGAAGTCGTCTTCATTAGAGAATGCGCCAACATTGGCGAAGCTAGTTTTTATTTTCTTAACACACTCTATAGACTTTTCATAGCACCTCTCCTTGGATGCACGAAGTTCATCAACTGTTTTTTGTAAGTGGTTCCTCCAATATACACTAATATCTCGATCAGCCTCTGCAAGACCACATTTTTCTTTAGCTTCGAATAGCTGTTTCCGAAGATCTTTGATTTCGTATTTCTGAGCTTCAGCTTGGGCTTTGGAAGCAGCTTCGTCTTCTTTTATTTTGTTCAACAATGAGTATAATATTTTATCTTTTTCAAGACCTTCGTTCCTTAGTTCAATTACTTCGAAACGAAGATTGTTTAAGGCCATGGTATACCCTTCATCTTCGGCACTTTTTTGCGCCCTGAGGGCGTTGCTAAGGATAAGGCCCTGCAAAAAATGCGGTATTGAGTGTAAGCAAATGGAAAATTTTGTTTTTAAATACAAAAATCTCATTTTCTCACCTTTAAACTATTGTATGCTAAGCTGTCGGCCAACTCATCCTTTGATAACACTGAGAGCCCATCTTCTAGTGTCGGGAACCCGAAGCTCTTGCCCATCTCTCGGCAGACAGAAATCTCTTTGCTGTCTGGGAGACAATACAAGAAGTCTTCTTCCCCGCTGCCGTTGAATATCAGTGCCCCTTTGGATATTTCAATCTTTGAGCATAGAATTGAGCATCTCGCTTTTCTTTCTCAGATAATCTTTTTCCTGAAGCATGTCGTATAATATAATCAGGAGCCTCAGATGATGCTTCGGGAATAGGAATGGCGATTTTTCCAGTTAAAATTACTCCTGCAGCTTCTTTCTTCGTCTTTTCTCCGATTTCCAAGGATTTTTCCTTGGTGGGCTCTGAAGGCCCAGTTTCGGTCTCGACTTGGATCTTGGCAGCTTCGGCCTCAATTTGTGTTTCCGAAGCTTCAGCAGCTTTCTTCGGAGTAGAGCTTGAAGTTTTTATTGTTTCTAGCACATCTAATACGTTGACCATTCTTTTCCTCTTGGGAGTCGTTGAAAGATCCTTTTGTGCCTTCGGCATTGTCACCTCTGCCGAAGGACTTATTACTTCTAATATCCTCGTTTTCTCAACCTTCATCTCTTCAATGTTAATGGCCTTCGGCTCATCTGATTTGACTGATGATGCCTTCGGCGATATAGACCATTCTTCAATTTTCTGCGTAATCGCAGGTTTCTTGCCTTCGGTCACCGAAGAGGTCTCACCGCCAAATTCGGGCACTGTGGCTGATTCAATATAGCGTGGTCGATGAGTAAGGACCTTCACCATTTTCCTCTTCGGCACAGGCTCGCTCGGAGTGGCTGAAACATCATTTCTCCCGGAACCTCCACTTTTTCTTTTTTGCCCCGGGTGGGTAACGGTAGTCAGGATACATGAACCCAAGAGCATCAAAAACTCCGTTTAGTCTCTTCTTTTTCCGGTTCCCGAAGGTCGCAGATAATGCGTTATCTTCTGCTCTGGAGTACGGCCCAAGCAGCTCATCGCTTGTAGCTTTGACGCTTTTCAGCCAGTTGTCGTCTGGCTCGATAAACTGGTCTCTAAACCTGAAGGTATATTTTAGTCGAACCAAACCACCTTCGTGGGGATTGCTGATGGATTCTTTTGGCATCTCCTAGTTGGCTACCAATGGCCATATCTTGTAGGCCACGTGCTCTTGAACTAAGTCCCTTGTCCTGATGAAAGAGCAGACTAAGCCGAAGGCCTTGCGACATTCTTCGGCCGCTTCGTCAATTTCTACCTTCGGTTTCCGAAGCCCGAAGCGTTGCTAGATAGGGCGCATGATTATCTCTTTAATGTCTTCTCATGCCTTTAAATCATTTTTTACATAGAACCATTCTTTTGTCCAGTCTCCAGGCCATCTCTTCCGAAAAGTCGGTACTGGGGAGCT
This sequence comes from Zea luxurians, assembly GCA_029449295.1. Classification (NCBI taxonomy): domain Eukaryota; kingdom Viridiplantae; phylum Streptophyta; class Magnoliopsida; order Poales; family Poaceae; genus Zea; species Zea luxurians. The sequence goes on along the minus strand of JAOPSE010000001.1, from coordinate 101,797,119 downwards.
TGAGCCAGAACGGGCAACGAAGCTATAGCAGCCGAAATTGTTATGATACTGTTCTTTACCCCAGGGCTTCGTCTCATATAACAGTTCGTGCATACTGCAGAAACTTTTTGCATTTGGCTCCAAGCCCTGACTCCTTATAGCCCATACGAAGATTCCCATTCTTATAATGGCTTCAAGGGTAATCTGGTGAAGGTAAATCTGGAATATCTTCAGAACCTCGACTACGAAGCTGCTCAGAGGGAGCCGAAGCCCAGCCTTGAAAAAGCTTCGGAAGATCACGACTTTATTTTCCTTTGGAGTAGGACAAGTCTTTTCTCCGTCGTTAGCCCTCACAACAGACATATCCCAAAATTATCTCCCCCTCATGTTGTCAAGATGGCTTTGTTTAATAGTTGATTTTCCAAAAACTGCATGGCTCGGTCGCCAGGGTCGATCTTCAGAGTCTTCCCCGCCGCTTTCCACATCATAGCTGTCACTATCACCAGTGTCTTCAGATAAACCTTCCAAAATCTCCCTAGTAAGCTTCTCTGCATTTGTCTTTGCTATTGATTCAATAAAGCCAAGATTCATCTCCTCAGAAAGGCTCAGCTTCGATTCAGCGACAGCTTTTTTATCTTCAGACATCTTCGAAAATGCTGAGAAAGTGCTCTCAAAGCTGAAGCTTAAAAATTTAAAAAAGCCAAGCAAGTGTTGGTGCACAAGAGCTAAAAATTGAGTAAGCTAGAGCAGATGGCAAGAAAGTGTGCCAAATGAGCTTGTGGTGTGCTCTTATTTATACGCCTGGTGCGTTGCATGCTGGAGGGCCCGCTTGTCAGTGGTTGTTGCTATTCTAGCAAACGGAAGGTATTTTTTCGGACCTTCGGCTCAGGGCCTTTGTCCTTGTCGCAATCTGAATTTATCATTCTAACAAATTAATATTGCGAGGGGCTACTGTTGGGGGCCTTCGGCTTCCGAAGGTCCTCAAAAACATGATTTAACAATGTTTCTGGAAGTATAATGCATGAACAGGTACCTTCGGACTTGAGTTGAAACCACAGCGTGAAGAAGCACAAGAAGGAGTACGAAGGATAGCGTGAAGCCAAAGCTGTGCGCAGGAGAGCTTCGACGTGATAGCAAAAGAGGAAAACCGACTTAAAGATGAAAAGGCTATTTAGACCTCGATGGATTACTATAGAGTTATTAGCAAATGTAAAGGGCATGAGTGTAATTTTACATGGGCTACGTCCTGTGCCTATAAATAGATGAACAGTAACCCCGTACTGTTCACGCTGACTAGGCATTGGTCCTTGCATCACGATGGTACTTTTACCTTCTTTCAAGTCGAAGGTACACTTGTAATTTGATATCATTTCTATTTTTCCATAGTAATAAAATAGAAATGGGATAATAATAATATATGACTGTTTATAATATCTTTTATGTTTTATGTGATTCTTTCTTCATCTCTATTTGTTATGTTGATGAAGGTATGTCTTTCATTACCTTCGTCTGAAAGTCATTATATCCTAAGGGAAATAATGCTTCGAAGGACGAAGGGATTTAACGTTTAACGTTTTCTGTGTTGCCTTGTTCTTAACTCATAGCATTTGAGAACAAGTCCCCAACAGATGCTATTCATGATCACCTTGCTTTAATTAAACAACAAAATGATCACATAGCTCAACTAACTGTAAAATTAATGAGCATGAAATTGAGAATGAAAAATTTAAATTTGCTAGAAGCATGCTCTATAATGGGAGACGCTCTGGCATCAAGGATGGCATTGGCTTCCAACAGGGAAGCAATGTCAAACTTAATGTCCCCAAAAGATTGTCTAATTTTGTTAAGGGCAAGGCTCCCATGGCTCAGGATAACGAGGGTTACATTTTATATTCTGTTGGTTATCCTGAGCACAAGATTAGGAGAATTCATGCTAGGAAGTCTCATTCTGTTTCCCATCATGCTTTTATGTACAAGAATGAGGCATCTAGCTCTAGGCATTCTACCCATGTTAAAATGCCTAAAAAGAAAACTCCTACTGCATCAAATGAGCCTAATGTTTCATTTAAGACTTTTGATGCTTCTTATGTGCTTACTGACAAATCAGGCAAAGTAGTTGCCAAATATGTTTGGGGCAAACACAAGCGGTCAAAGACTTGTGTTTGGGTACCCAAGGTGCTTGTTTCTAATGTGAAAGGACCCAAGACCATTTGAGTACCTAAGAACATGGCCTAAATTGTTTTGCAGGTTTATGCATCCAGGGGCTCAAATTGGATTATTGATAGCGGATGCACAAACCACATGACAGGGGAGAAAAATGATGTTCTCCTCCTACGAGAAAAACGAAGATCCCCAACAAGCTATTACATTCGGGGATAGAAATCAAGGTTTGGTCAAAGGACTTGGTAAAATTGCTATATCACCTGACCATTCCATTTCCAATGTTTTTCTTGTAGATTCTTTAGATTACAATTTGCTTTTTGTATCTCAATTATGCAAAATGGGTTACAACTGTCTTTTTACGGATATAGGTGTTACTTTCTTTAGAAGAAGTGATGATTCAGTAGTATTTAAGGGAGTATTAGAGGGTCAGCTATACTTAGTTGATTTTAATAAAGCTGAACTCAATACTTGCTTAATTTCTAAGACTAATATGGGTTGGCTCTGGCATCGCCGACTAGACCATGTTGGAATGAAGAATCTTCACAAACTTCTAAAGGGAGAACATGTTTTGGGACTAACCAATGTTCATTTTGAGAAAGATAGGGTTTGTAGCGCATGCCAAGCAGGAAAGCAAGTTGGTGTCCATCATCCACATAAAAACATCATGACAACGGATAGGCCACTGGAGTTACTCCACATGGATTTATTCGGCCCGATAGCTTACATAAGCATCGGCGGGAGTAAGTACTGTCTTGTAATTGTGGATGATTATTCTCGCTTTACTTGGGTATTCTTTTTGCAGGAAAAATCTCAAACCCAAGAGACCTTAAAGGGATTCTTGAGACGGGTTCAAAATGAGTTCGGATTGAGAATAAAAAAGATAAGAAGCGACAACAGGACGGAGTTCAAGAACTCTCAAATTGAAGGCTTTCTTAAGGAGGAGGGCATCAAGCATGAGTTCTCTTCACCCTACACACCTCAACAAAATGGTGTAGTGGAGAGGAAGAATAGAACTCTACTAGACATGGCGAGGACCATGCTTGATGAGTACAAGACTCCAGACCAGTTTTGGGCTGAGGCGATTAACACCGCCTGCTACTCCATCAACCGGCTCTACCTTCACCAAATCCTCAAGAAGACATCTTATGAACTCCTCACCGGTAAAAAGCCCAATGTTTCATATTTTAGAGTCTTTGGTAGCAAATGCTTTATTCTTGTTAAAAGAGGTAGAAAATCTAAATTTGCTCCTAAGGCTATAGAAGGCTTTTTACTTGGTTATGACTCAAACACAAGGGTATACAGAGTCTTCAACAAATACACTGGATTAGTTGAGGTTTCTTGTGACATTGTGTTTGATGAAACTAATGGCTCCCAAGTGGAGTAAGTTGATCTTGATGAATTAGATGATGAAGAGGCTCCGTGCCTTGCGCTAAGGAACATGTCCATTGGGGATGTGTGTCCTAAGGAATCCGAAGAGCCCACACAAGCACAAGATCAACCGTCATCTTCCATGCAAGCATCTCCACCAACTCAAGATGAGGAACAGGCTCAAGATGACAAAGATCAAGAGGATGAGCCATTTCAAGAGGAGGGCAATGATCAAGGGGGAGATCAATTCAATGAAGACAAGGAAGATGATCGAGAAATACAGGGTCAAAGACCGCCTCACACAAGAGTCCACTAAGCAATTCAAAGAGATCACCTCGTGAACTCCATTCTCGGTGACATTCATAAGGGGGTAACTACTAGATCTCGAGTTGCTCATTTTTGTGAAGATTATTCTTTTGTGTCCTCTATTGAGCCATACAGGGTGGAGGATGCACTAAGAGATTTGGATTGGGTGTTGGGAATGCAAGAGGAACTCAACAACTTCGAGAAATGAGGTATGACATTTAGTTCCACGTCCTAATCAAAATTTTGTAGGTACCAAATGGGTATTCTGCAACAAGCAAGATGAGCATGGTGTGGTGACAAGGAACAAAGCCCGACTTGTGGCCAAGGGATATTCACAAGTCAAAGGTTTGGATTTCGATGAAACCTATGCACCCATAGCTAGGCTTGAGTCAATTCGTATATTACTTGTCTATACTACTTACCATGGCTTTAAGCTTTATCAAATGGACGTGAAAAGTGCCTTCCTCAATGGACCTATCAAAGAGCGGTCTATGATGAGCAATCTCCTGGCTTTGAAGATAGTGAGTACCCTAACCGTGTTTATAAACTCTCAAAGGCACTTTATGGGCTCAAGCAAGCCCCTAGAGCATGGTATGAATGCCTGCGAGATTTCCTTATCACTAATGGCTTCATAGTCGGAAAGGCCGATCCTACACTCTTTACTAAAACTATTGCAAAAGATTTGTTTGTATGCCAAATTTATGTTGATGATATCATATTTGGGTCTACTAACAAATCTACTTCTGAAGAGTTTAGTAGGATCATGATTCAGAAATTCGAGATGTCCATGATGGGGGAGTTAAAATATTTCCTAGGATTTCAAGTCAAGAAACTCCAAGGCGGCACCTTCATCAGCCAAACAAAGTACATTCAAGATATACTTAACAAGTTTGGAATGAAGGATGCCAAGCCCATCAAGACACCCATGGGAACCAATGGGCATCTCTACCTTGACACGGGAAGTAAATCCATAGATCAAAAGGTATACCGCGATGATAGGATCTTTACTCTATTTATGTGCATCTCGACCAGATATTATGCTTTCCGTATGCATGTGTGCAAGGTTCCAAGCCGATCCTAAGGAAGTTCACCTTAGGGCCGTGAAAAGAATCATGAGATATTTAGTTTACACTCCTAAGTTTGGACTTTGGTACCCCAAGGAATCCACTTTTGATTTATTAGGATATTTCGATGCTGATTGGGCAGGGTGTAAAATTGATAGGAAGAGCACATTAGGGACTTGTCAGTTTCTGGGAAGATCCCTGGTGTCTTGGGCTTCAAATAAACAAAACTCAGTAGCTCTTTCTAACACCGAAGCCGAGTATATTGCCGCAGGTCATTGCTGTGCGCAATTACTTTGGATGATGTAAACCCTTAGGGACTATGGCTACAAATTGAGCAAAGTTCCTCTCCTATGTGATAATGAGAGTGCAATCTGCATGGCGGATAATCCCGTTGAACACAGCCGCACTAAGCACATACACATTCGGTATCACTTTTTGAGAGATCACCAACAAAGGGAGATATCGAGATAGCTTATGTTAGCACCAAAGAACAATTAGCTGATATCTTTACTAAGCCATTTGATGAGAAAACCTTTAGCAAACTTAGGAATGAGCTAAATATACTTGATTCTCGGAATTTTGATTGAAACATTACACACATAGCTCATTTATATACCTTTGATCATATCTCTTTTATGTCTACGACTAATGTGTTTTCAAGTGTATTTCCATGCTAAGTCGTAGATTGAAAGGGAAATGGAGTCTTTGGTGAAGATAAGGCTTCCACTCCACTCTATTCGTATCATTTACCCTTCGCCATCACTCCACATCACTCTCACAATTGGTATAATCTTTCACTCATATTTACTTGTACCAATAGGGGAGAAAGTAAAAAGGGCTCACAAATCTCCATTTTTGGCGATTAATGCCAAAGGGGGAGAAAGTATTAGCCCAAAGCAAAAGGACCGCAACGCCACCCAAAAATTTCAAAACTTTCGTAATCAAGTTTTCAATTGGTATCTTGTTTCTGATATATTTCAAATTGGTATGATTTCAATTGGTATATGTAGTCAAAACTTAGCATCTCAATATATTTCCAATCGGTATCTATTAAAACCCTCTTGAAAACTAAGATGAGAATTTTATTCAGGGGGAATTTTGTTTAAGTCAAAGGAAAAGCATTTGAAACAGGGGGAGAAAATTTCAAATCTTGAAAATGCTTCTTGCAATCTTATTCATATACCTTTGACTATTTGCAAAAGGATTTTGAAAAGATTTTCCAAAAACAAAACAAGTGGTGCAAATGTGGTCCAAAATGTTAAATAAAAGAAACCAACCATGCATATCTAGTAGAAGTTAAATATTGGTCTAATTTCAAGCAACCTATGCACTTACCTTATGCAAACTAGTTCAATTCTGCACTTATACATTTGCTTTGGTTTGTGTTGGCATCAATCAATAAAAAGGGGGAGATTGAAAGGGAAATAGGGTTTAAACCTTTTCCTATAAATGATTTTGGTGGTTGATTGCCCAACACAAATAATTGGACTAACTAGTTTGCTCTAGATTATATGTTCTACAGGTGCATAAAGGTTCAACACAAACCAATAAAAGATCAAAGTTAGGGTTCAAAAGAAAGGAGCAAAAGAAACCGAAGAGAACCCTGGTCTGGCGCACTGGACTGTCCGGTGCACCAGGGCCGTACGACTCCGAACTCTTCACCTTCGGGTTTCTTAGACGCCGCTCCACTATAATTCACCGAACTGTCCGGTGTGCCACTGGACTGTTCGGTTCACCAGCGGAGCAACGGCTCCCAGCGTAACGGTCGACTACAATGGACACCTGCAAAAGTGCTATAGTGCGCGGATAGTTTGCGTAGAAGTCAGAGCAGCCGCCAAAGGCGCACTGGACAGTGAACAGTAGCTGTCCGGTGCGGCACCGGACTGTCCGATGCCACAAGAAGACAAAGCTCCAACAGTCGAAACCGCCAGAACCCTAACGATTGGGTGACGTGGCTGGCGCACCAAACAGTGTCTGGTGTGCCCATCAATAGCATCCAACCCCAATGGTTGTTTTGGTGGTTGAGGGCTATAAATACCCCCCAACCACCTCCACTCCAACCATCCAAGCATTCATCACACTCCATTCAATACAAGAGAAAAACACAACACTCCAAGACACAAATAAAAGCCATCGATCCAATCAAAGTCCCCAATTCAATTCTAGTCTTTAAGAATTGTGAGAGGATCGTTCTTGTGTTTCTTTGTTGCTCTTGTTGCTTGGTTGGCTTTCTTCTTCATTATTCTTGTTCTCTAAGTGACTTGTAATCAAAGCAAGAGACACCAAGTGTGTGGTGGTCCTTGTGGGGTCTAAGTGACCCATTTGATTAAGGAGAAGCCTCACTCAGTCTAAGTGACCGTTTGAGAGAGAGGGAAAGGGTTGAAAGAGACCCGGTCTTTGTGACCACCTCAACGGGGACTAGGTTCTTTGGAACCGAACCTCGGTAAAACAAATCACCGTGTTCATCCGCTTTATTTCTTGGTTGATTTGTTTTCCCTCTCTTTCTGACTCGAATTTAATTCTAACGCTAACACCGGCTTGCAGTGTGTGCTTAAGTTTGTAAATTTCAGATTCTGCCTATCCACCCCCCTCTAGACGACTTTCAAGAAGCGGTGGCTCCGAATTTTGGACGGGAGGGAGTTTACGGTGGCGTCGTGGTGAGTCACCGGAGTTCACCAAACGTGGCACTCAATGAGGGTAAAGTCTAGGGGGTAAGCGGCTGTCTCACACGATCTACGGTGAGGTGGTACACGGCTTATGGCGTGGCAAAACCAAAGTGAACGGCGGCAATCACGACGACGGTCGCATGGCCATGTCGTCGGGCAAGTGGGCACGGCGAGGCAGGCCCAATCCAGCCCCCTGCTGATCTTTTCACTCCACGGTAATATCCTCCCCGAGCCAAGCATGAATCATATCGGCCGGTGCGAATGATCGCGTGGAGATCACCGGCGGTGAGATGCTCCGCATCTCTAATCTTTTTCAGATACTTTACCATGGCGATCTTCTTCAGTTTTTATGTGATTTGAGGAGCTTCGTTCTCAAATTTTTATGTGACAAACTACTAATATGATACATCAAAGTTGTTTCCCTATAAACCAGCTTCAATTTCGTTACAGAAATCTTGGTCAAACATCCACCGGATCGAGCACTACTTGGTTCTAAAGTTGATCCAATGCAACTGCTAGCCTAATTGCAGACTGATACTCGACTGACAACCCATCTTCTAGTCCATTTTTCTCCAATTTCCATATAGCTCTAGGGCTTAACCACTTAATCAAACTTAGACTACTCTAGTAGCTCTATAATTTTGTTGTAGTGACCCATGGCAAAATCTCCATGGATCAAGAGACACAGGGACCCCAAGTCAGCCCAATCTCATTGTTTTTCAGAGTTAAGCCATATGGGTGCCTTTGAGACTTTTTGCAATTTACTCCAATTTGTTCCACAAAACATGGAAATCTCCAAATGTAAAAGTTGCTTAATTTTTGTTACTCTACCAATTTGATATATGCACTTTGGTCCAAAAGTGTATAGAAATTGATCTCATCTCATAGAGCACGAATTAGGGTTTCCAGAGTCCTTATTAGGGTTTAAGTGTTCTAGGGTTTAAGTGCACTCAACTTTCCAAATTTAGTCTCTTTTGAACATATACACTAACTTTTGAAATTATTATTTCACACACCTACATGCTTCTAATCCTTGGGTAAGTACCCTATCCTAGGATGAAAGATCAAGTCAAGTCATCACACCACAAGCTTGTTTTGAGATTTCAGCCTAGTGGATGCACTCTAGGTGTAACATACATAATGAAATGTCAATGCATATGATGCCATGCCCAAGTTTTAGTTCTTGTAACACCAGGGGTGTTATTTCCTTCCCCCCATAAGAGAATCTTGTACCGAGATTTAAGGCCCTAGGGTAAGTAATGGAAAAGGAAAGTGTCACAACTTTATTTCCTAATTTATCTTATAGAGCAGGGGGTGGTGTCAGGGTTTGTTCTAACTTTACAATAGATTACATAAACTCTAAAGATTATAGGAGGCTAAGAACTTAGGAAATGTTTCTCTAAGAAGCCTCGAGTCTCCCAGGTAGCTTCTTCTTCGGTGTGTTGGTTCCACTGTACCTTATAAAACTTGGGAGTCCTCTTTCGAGTAATTCTGTCCTTCTGATCCAAAACTCGAAAGGGATGTTCTGAATAGGTCAAGTATGGTTCCAAATTAACATTAGCCACATCTAGAGTTTGATCAGGAATCCAAAGACACTTCTTTAACTGAGATACATGGAACACATTATGCACATCAGATAGTGATTCTGGCAACCGAAGTTTGTACGCAAATTGCCCACATCGCTCAAGAATAGGGAATGGGCCAATGTATCGAGTTGCCAACTTTCCTTTAACCCTGAACTGACTAACACCCTTCATTGGTGATACTTTCAGGTACACATGATCGCCGGCTTGAAAAACCAATGGTCGACGTCGTTTATCCGCATATTTTTTCTGCCGAGCTTGAGCTTCTCTCAAGTTATATCTTATGTGTTGGACCTTTTCTTCTGTTTCTTTAACCAAATCAGGCTTGAAAAACCACCGTTCTCCTGGTTCTGACCAATTTAAAGGTGTTCTGCATCGCCGTCTGTACAGAGCTTCAAACGGTGCCATTTTAATACTTTCTTAGTAACTGTTATTATAAGAAAATTCTGCCAGTGGCAGACAATCTTCCCATTTTTGTGGAAACTCCAAGACACAGGCTCGTAGCATATCTTCCAATATTTGATTTACCCTTTCAGTTTGTCCGCTTGTTTGAGGATGATAGGCCAAACTGTGGAGCAATTTAGTGCCCCAAGATTTGTGTAGCTCTTTCCAAAACTTGGATACAAATTGCGGTCCCCGATCCGACACTATCGTCTTTGGAATTCCATGCAAACTGAGAATGCGAGCAATGTACAACTGAGCATAAACAACAACTGGGTGATCCGTTTTAATAGGAAGAAAATGTGTTGTCTTTGTAAGCCGGTCAATTATGACCCAAATAGAGTCAAATTCTTTAGCTATCTTGGGTAATCCCACAATGAAATCCATACTGATGTCTTCCCGTTTCCAGGTTGGGATCAGCAATGATTGTAATGGTCCAGGAGCTTTCATATGTATCGCCTTGACACGTCTACAAGTGTCACATTTTGCCACATAGCGAGCGATTTCAATCTTCATCTTAGTCCACCAATAATGTTGTTTCGAGTCTTGATACATCTTAGTGCTTCCAGGATGAATGGAATACCGACTAAGATGAGCTTCATCCAGGATTTGTTGTCGGACTTCAGCATCCTTTGGCACAACTATGCGGTCTTTAAACCATATCACTCCTTGATCATCTTTCCTAAAACAATTAGCTTTGCCGGCCTCCAATTTCTCATGAATATATTTCATACCCTTATTGACCCTTTGAGCATCAATAATCCTTTGTAGAATAACTGACTCAAGCTTCAAATGTGTCAAGGTTCCTTGTTGTACTATCCCCAGATTTAAATTTTCCATTTCTTGACATAAAGTGGTGTCAGGTGATCTTACTGTGAGACAATGACAAGGGGCTTTACGACTTAAAGCATCTGCCACCATATTAGCCATTCCTGGGTGATAATGAATCTCCAAGTTATAATCCTTGTTCAGATTAGCTCTGACTAGGTGAAGATATAATTTAAACTCTTGTGATCCTAAATAAGTAACATACATTCCCTAGCAGATAATGACGCCAAATCTTAGGGGCATGAACTATTGTGGCCAGTTCCAAATCATGTGTTGGGTAATGTTCCTCATGTTGGCTGTGGCGGAACCGCCTGAATTATTCTAGCTTAAGTGCCCAAGTCACACCCTGAATGGTAGCAACACACTTAAACCAGAATAACTCGTCAGTCCCTCGGATCTAGTCCGATAAAGCCACTTACCAGGATTGAATACCACTAGCTCACTCGAAGCTGAGGCACAGGGAAATACAATAAAGTATAATACCATAAATTAAGAAAGTATCATTAGTGATTACATTATCGGAGTTTCAGAAATAATAATAACCATAAATTATTATGCAGCAAAAATAACTAACGGAGAAAACCGAGTAACATGGTGAAGCCTAGCCACGCTACTCCTCCTGGTCCTCTCCTACGGAAGCTGTATCCCACTCGACCGTCTATCTCGGTGGCAGGGATGGAGGCTAAGTCACAACATCAACCAAATCAAGGAGGTACCTGCAAAAATTATGCCACAAGCAAGGTGAGTATACTAATACTCAGCTAGACTTACCCGGTGTGAGGAGTCTACTCCTATACCTCTAGACATGCAGCTGTTTGGCTAAGGGGTTTGGTTTGCCAAAAGCACTAGCTGAGTCTAAAATCAAGTTTTAGCTTTTCAAGTTTTAGTATGATCCTTTTAAACTAGATGTGTACCTAGCTATTCATACATGGTATCAAACATTTTTATCAATCAACATCTTTTGCTAGTCACCTCATTTCCACTTATTACTCAATGTAGCAGCATGGATCAAGCAGTCTCATTAGCTGCGAGAAGCAGACGATTCGAATCGAGTTTTAACCTTGCAAGGTAAACCTAAACACACGAAGTGGCGAGGCACTCTGTCCCCACATATCAACCGTCCCCATCGATTCCCTGGCAAAAGAAAGAGGCTCACCACCTTAGCATACAATGCCTCACTGACCCCGACTGCCGTCGTGCAGTGACCTCACTTGTACCCACCATAACTGGAATGGGAGACCACGTCTCAGGTCACATGAGGAGGTCAATCCATGGGCAGGTTCACTCAAGTACTAGGCTTGCCGATTTACCATATTTCTTGGCATGTGTTTAGTACGTTCAAATGCTTGACACACGCTACAACACCTTAATCCTTATTTCATTTTCTGTCTCATAGACAACGCATCCCCATGGATCGTTATCCATAGACCATCATCATTCCGATATAAAAATGGATACAATCAATTCCTAACCTTGCGCGAGAGCTAGAAAAATCACTCGACTTCTACCGAGATCCCTAATTAGTAAAGCAGCTACTCGATCTAGCATACTAGTATCCATGTCAAAGGAATCCTGAGTTCATGCAGCTAGGGTTTTAGACAACTCCTACACTTAAGTGCACAGTACAAACCTACAATAATTAAGTGCAGTAAAATAGCATATATAACGGTTATGCATAAAACCGGGGCTTGCCTTGAATTTAACGCTTAGATAGTGTTTGCTGGGTGGCACCCGCTAGGCGAGCATCCACTGGTCATGTCCATCCTTCTTTAGGTTGTCGCCCAACTGCATCTGGTGGTTGACACCACATCACTTGCATGATCATCATCCCTTGGTCCTAAATGAGATGCAAGATGCATATGTATGAATATAATGAAAAATATCACAAGATATACAAATACACGGTAGCGAACTAAACACTAAATTGTAAGACACCGTAAACAACCATATGCTAGCATTAGCTATCTACACTTCATCGAGCGCACCACATCAACACCACTGTAAGGACGACGATTACTACCTATAATTAACCAACACAACACGACATCACGAGTACAAGCATTTACTACATTCACTTTAATCATCCATTAGTTACTTAACATTAAATTAGTTAAGTCCATAAGTTCGCTACAACTTATATACAGACTTAGTTGAAAAGGAACTAGTCACTTAATCGGGTTTTACAATTATTCACAATACTTTAATGCAAGCATACATCCAAGAGCACACAAGAAAGTGATAACCTAATCACACTGCTTTTTATACTAATCTATTGAGGTTGATTATTTAGTGATACTCATATTAGCAGCACAATTATTACAAATGGTAATATATCATTAACTGTGTTTCTTATCCATATAACGACACTTGCTAAAATAACGTTGCTTGAAGCTGATTACTTACTAGACTTCAACAATTTAATTTACTACTTAGGAATGTGCACTAGTTACTTACATATAACCAAATTATATCAGTTACTATCATTATTACTCATTTTCACTCAAAAGCAAAACAAGTAAGCAGTCACTCAAGGCAAACACAATAGAGTAGAGCAATCAATCACATCTAACACATTTAGGACAGCAGCACCACAGTCGTTTGTTTTAATCATAACTCTTCAAATATTGATCCAAAAATAGCAAACTAGGACTTTCTGGAAAGCTTAAAAGTGCTCTGTAACTTCGGTATTTTTACCTCAACATGATTCAATGTTTAGCAAGGTCAAACAGTGCTAACACAACAGCACTGTCCAGATTCGAACAGATTCAGACTTGTGATTTCAAAAATTCAAAACTAGAGACTCATGTATCCAAACAAAGTGATCCTAGACTTTCTGGAAAGCTAATTAAATGTTCTACAAATTATTTATAAATATCTCTGGCTAGTTTAATATGTATCAAAGGTAAAATACACTATGAAGGCTTTGCTGTCCAGAACTGGGCAGATTCAGTCTTCACATTTTAAACATTCATAACTTAATCTTCAGATCACCAAAAAGAGTGATCCAAGACTTTTTGGAAATCTTAGCAAAAGTACTACATAACTTTTATAATTACCATGAAGCGATTCTATGTTTAACCAAGTCAAACAATACAGTTTTCGAAATATGTTCTGACAGTGGACAGAACACATCAACCAGTTTGTAAAATTCATAACTTTTACACTATCGGGCCTATGGTTATGAAATTTTAACACAAGCAAGATAAGAACAGCACCTACATCTTTCCTATAAAGACCATGAACTGATTGTAAAATTAACTTAAGCAAACAATACAGTTTCTGAAATCTGTACAGAAATTGAACAGATTTAGTTACTGAATTTGTGAAAAGCATAACTTCTAAACCATTAATTCTAAGATCATGACATTTTAGGACAAGCTACATATTGAAGTTAACAACATCTTTTGTATAGAACATATATTCCTAAAAGATAACTTGCTTTACTAAATTATCACCACAACAGAGAGCATACATGCAGCAATTTCAGCTCAGGATCAAACAAGACTTAATTTGACTACCAAGCAAGATTATGATGAGTACCACAAGCATTTAGCTCTAGACTATCATGGCATAACCATAAATCCTCTAATTTATATCAAGGCACACTTAACCATAGTCATACAATAGATGACGTGATGGCTATGTAGTCATGCCATCACTTCACCACACAATCCCATGTAACAAAACAACTCTAACCGAACTTGCTATTTAGCCGATCGATTTCTAATCCATTTTTTTATACCACCACTACACGACATATGCCCAAACAATTTAACCACACCGATCGAACTTCTTATCAAGTAAAACCTATACCTCTAATCTACTCACTTCATCCCCAATTATTACTAGTCGGCTCTCCGATTAACACACATGCGTACCAATTTATCCTCTATAAACCTTTAATTTACTCCAAAACATATTCGCGCACATACCTACTTACAAACCTAAGCACAACAATGAAACTAACGACCATCACATGACGCACTTCCTAAAAATATGAGTCATCGTAGCTATTAGATATTTTTATCCAATCCATTCATCACCACAAATAGCCATAGTAAGAATTTTAGCTCACCATATGAAACTATCTACTTTGGGGCTGGCATTTTTATGAGGCATAGACAATGACAAATAATGAATAATGTACAAATTTCACATGCTCAGGTTTTATATTTTATTTACTACAAAAATAACAAATTGTTAATGCAATAAAGCATGTGAGAGCAAGTTAATTCTAAAACTAATTATTTTCTGTGGATGCATGATCTTATTAAGTTTTCTCAGGCTACTTCATGCAAGGACAGTGGAACACCATTTTCCATTTTTGCATCTATACATTATTTTTAAATCATTTAAAACTACTTAAGGTGCATTAAACAAGTTAAATCACTAACTTAATCATACATGCACAACAATTCATGAAGTTTTTACCAGTCACTAAGCATCACACTAAGAGGCTACTGTAAAATTTTCAATCCATTTGGAGTAATAGAGCTACAGATCCAAAAATAACAAGCAAATCAATCTTCTTTTCTCTATTTAACTTGTTTTAATTAACACACCAAGAAAACAGTAAACAACATATAAGTTTTATATTTTTTTTAGATGGACAATGACAACATCTAACTAACAAAACAATTTTAATCATTTTTGGAGTTTTATAAGTAAAACTATGGAGAGAAGCAAGTTCATTTGTTTTGTAAACCAGTTTTTAAATACGAATTTCTACGGAAAAACTTTTCCACTAAAACATGCCAACCTATAGATCCACTAGTTAGAGCATTTCATAATGAATCCAACAAAAAAATTTCACGATTTTAGGAGCTCTAAAACTAGAGATATGAATATTTGAAGGAAGAGCAAAAATCTGCAACTTTAGTCACTTGTGCACTTAACCTTGGACCCACATGTCATAGCCTCATGGAGTCTTCTTCTACCTCCACCTCCAACCATCACGCTACAGCATAGGGGCTGCCATGGCTGGCATCCATGGAGAGCAGAGGAGTGGCGGCTGCAGGTGGAGGGATAGCCACCACGAAGGGGAGCTGCAGCAATGGAGGAGGGAGGGAGGGGGAGCACCACCATTGGAGAGGGTGGGTGCCATGGAGGGAGGGCTGCTGCTCCATGGATGGGAGGAGAGGAGGATGGCGGCGGGAGTAAGAGAAGGGGCTGGTGGCGGCTAGGGGGGAATGGAAAATTTCCAAGTGCAAAGGGAGGGGTCCTTCTATTTATAGACAAGTGCTAGGGCTAGGGTTTTAGTGGGGTTGCTTAGGGTAGAAGCAATAGGTTGCTTCTAGGCTAAGAAACCATTATTTAGAGGAATAAAATGCTCCTACGGAATTTGTCTATACACAGGAACAG
This sequence comes from Zea luxurians, assembly GCA_029449295.1. NCBI lineage: Eukaryota > Viridiplantae > Streptophyta > Magnoliopsida > Poales > Poaceae > Zea > Zea luxurians. The sequence continues at coordinate 101,781,360 of JAOPSE010000001.1, read as the reverse complement.
AGCGAACTAGAGTTCGGATGAACGGAAGATCGAATGATTAACATGACCGAGAGTTTGGTTTGACTTCGCTCGGAAATAATTCCTCGCGCATGATTCGAAAATAAATCGTCTTGGGATATAACTGGCTTTCGGATTTATGATTGAAAGAGACAAATCGCAACATTTAAAAATCATCGCCGATGTTGATTTTTGAAATCAGATTGGATACAGAGATATTAAGCCGAATCGGATAAGAATTTATTTGAGGACAACGCATTAGAGATTCCGCATTGAAATTTTCTCGTGCACTATTTTAGAAACAATGATCGGGTTTGGAGTTTTAGTCGGAGAAGGCAAATCGTGACATTTTAAAATCGCTGCAGGAGTGGGTTTTGAATTCGGTTCAGACACAAGATACTAGGCTGAGTCGAGTAAGAATTAATTAGTGGACGACATACTGAGTATTCTGTTTGAGAGTACAGATTTGGATTAAATTTTGGACATGGATTGAAAATAGAGAAAGCGGGTTCGAACCCAGATCAGATAACATAACAACTGTCGAGAGTTTGATTAAATAAGCTTTAGACGAGATTTATAAATTGAGATTGATTAACGAGTTTGCATTCGTGCCAAGAAATAAAAGTTTTAACAGGCTCCAAATTTGGCCTTTTGTGAGGCTGAATAACTCCGAATTCGGTGAAATGTGTATGAATAGTCTGGATAATCAGAGTCATACGCGAGCGAGAAATAGAAATTTTCACTGAGCATCCGAGATTAGGATAAATCTCCCGACATAACACAAAATAGACACCTGGGGTATCATAGCCTTTTGCTCTTAAAAGAATCTCGTCCCGAGATTCGTATAAGGATCTTCAAGGGTGGAGAAGCATGTAACTCCCAGGCTGAAGATAGATGTAAATTCATGAGTTGGTATCTGACACGATACGAAAGATAGATTTGGACCGAATATCATGACATATTGAGATAAAATGCCACGATCACTCTAAGAGAATGTCCACAAAAGACAACACATCGGTATAGTCTCATATTGGATCACAACTATTAACCATGATACCAGCGTAGTGCCGACCAGCTCAACCATGTGTGCGCGCCCACAAGAGGCTCTCAGTTTCGTTGCGGCACCATCAGTCGTTTAGTCACAACACCATTACTAAACACAACCAACGATAAATCCATGTGGCATAAATGGATGGATCCCTTGAGAGTATGGCTTGAAAAATAAGATCATGACAGGAGTTGAAACATATATTTTTGGCAAAAAGAGCAACGCGTGAGAATCTTCGACTCCGCGAACTTGTCATGATCACCACATGGATTATCAAATCAAACATTGATACGATATTTGATATGAGGAGGAACCAACCATGAGATCAATATTGATGAGCTTTTAGAGACATGAGAGAACCAAGGACAACAATGAAATCCATTGAACCCAATGGATACACCATTTATAGATAAGAATCAATAAAACAACGCCATGATTCTTGGAGGAAGAGCATGAGATTGACCATAAAAAAGATATTAGGCTGATCCACATCTGATACATGAGAACAGGTTATAGCAGATAACTAGATAACGGGACAGAATCATTAAAGGACCCGGAGATTTGGATGATAAGGTCACAACATGATTCATAAAGGTAAAGGTTTACTAGATCCAGGTGAAAGGAGAGGTCATCAACCCAGATGGCTTCTAGGTTGAGTAGAGGAGAATTTAATAAGGATTTTGGACAAGGTTTCCAAAAAGAATTTGGGGCTAGACATGGTTTGTGTGAACAGAAAATAAACCATTTTTTGTCATACACAAGTGCACAAGGAAGTTTTAGTCGATTTAGGGGGTCAAGCTATGGGTGTCTATAAGCGGTGCAGGTGTAACTTCAAGGGTAAGACAACAAGGGTTAGAAAATAACAACTCAAGCATGGAATTTTTTATTTTTTAAGAGGTTTCACTCGCTAACTCAAGGTTGTTTGGGGGGGTTCTTTTCATGAGTGAAACAAACATCATTATATATATATTTGCTGTTTGAGGGCAAAAAGGGTTGAACAACTAAAACATTTCCTAGATAGCATGACAAGAGAAGCACATAACACAACCTAACAAGACTTACCAATCCTACACAAGGTAAGGCATTTCTTATAGTTCCTAACATAGCAGTACATCACATTGTTCACAAGTTCTTATTATTGGAATAAAGGTGAGAGAAGCATATTGATGCACAAGAGACAATTATAATGCGACAATCATGATGCATGCTCATTCTAAATGTCTTATTAGACCTAACTACTTTTTCGGGTGCTTCTACAACATCCTTATTAATAGTAGTAGTAATAGCCTTTATGGCCTATATAAATAGCCGCCTAGCTACCGATCTATTTCCTAAGGCTTCACGTCCTAGGTCTATCCTTATCGTCTTGACATCTATCCAACATTGTTTTCTAAGCAAGTTTTACTTTTGAAAAGTTGGTATTCATGACTTGTTGACTTCTCTGTAATGGTATTCGTTCTGATACCAGCTGTGGCAGAACCGCCCGGATTATTCCAGCTTAAGTGCTCAAGTCGCACCCTTAACGGTAGCAACACACTTAAACCGGAATAACTCGTCAGTCCCTCAGATCTAGTCCGATAAAGCCACTTACCAGTATCGAATACCACTAGCTCACTCGAAGGTGAGGCACAGAGAAATACAATAAAGCATAATACCATAAATTAAGAAAGTATCATTAGTGATTATATTATCGGAGTTTTAGAAATAATAATAACCATAAATTTTTATGTAGCGGAAATAACTAACGGAGAAAACCGAGTAACATGGCGAAGCCTGGCCACGCTACTCCTCCTGGTCCTCTCATGCGGAAGCAGTAACCCACTCGACCATCTATCCCGGTGGCAGGGATGGAGGCCAAGTCACACCATCAACCAAATCAAGGAGGTACATGCAAAAATTATGCCACAAGCAAGGCTGAGTATACTAATACTCAGCTAGACTTACCCGGTGTGAGGAGTCTACTCCTCTACCTCTAGACATGCAGCTGTTTGGCTGAGGGGTTTGGTTTGCCAAAAGCACTAGCTGAGTCTAAAATCAAGTTTTAGCTTTTCAAGTTTTAGTATGATCCTTTTAGACTAGATGTGTACCTAGCTATTCATACATGGTATCAAACATTTTTATCAATCAACATCTTTTGCCAGTCACCTCATTTTCACTTATTACTCAATGTAGCAGCATGGATCAAGCAGTCTCATTAGCTGCGAGAAGCAGACGATTCGAATCGAGTTTTAACCTTGCAAGGTAAACCTAAACACACGACGTGGCGAGGCACTTCGTCCCCACACATATCAACCATCCCCATCGACTCCCTGGCAACAGAAAGAGGCTCACCACCTTGGCGTACAATGCCTCACTGACCCTGACTGCCATCGTGTAGTGACCGCACTTGTACCCACCATAACCGAAATGGGAGACCACGTCTCAGGTCGCGTAAGGAGGTCAATCCGCGGGCAGGTTCACTCAGGTACTAGGCTTGCCGATTTACCATATTTCTCGGCATGTGTTTAGTACGTTCAAACGCTTGACACACGGTACCACACCTTAATCCTTATTTCAGTTTCCGTCTCGTAGAAAACGCATCCCCATAGATCGTTGTCCACAGACCATCATCATTTCGATATAAAAAAGGATACAATTAATTCCTGACCTCGCACGAGTGCTAGAAAAATCACTTGACTTCTACCGAGATCCCTAATTAGTAAAGCAGCTACTCGACCTAGCATACTAGTATCCATCTCAAAGAAATCCTGAGTTCATGCAGCTAAGGTTTCAGACAACTCCTACACTTAAGTGAACAGTCCAAACCTACAATCATTAAGTGCAGTAAAATAGCATATATAACGGTTATGCATAAAACTGGGGCTTGCCTTGAATTTAACACTTAGATAGTGTTTGCTGGGTGGCACCCGCTTGGCGAGCATCCACTGGTCATGTCCATCCTTCTTTAGGTTGTCCCCCAATCGTATCTTGTGGTTGGCACTACATCACTTGCACGATCATCATCTCTCAGTCCTAAATGAGATGCAAGATGCATATGTATGAATATAATGAAAAATATCACAAGATATACAAATACACGGTAGCGAACTAAACACTAAATTGTAAGACACGATAAACAACCATATGCTAGAATTAGCTATCTACACTTCATCGAGCGCACCACATCAACACTACTGGAAGGATGACGATTACTACCTATAATTAACCAACACAACACGACATCACGAGTACAAGCATTTACTATGTTCACTTTAATCATCCATTAGTTACTCAACATTAAATTAGTTAAGTCCATAAGTTCGTTACGACTTATATACAGACTTAGTTGAAAAGGAACTAGTCACTTAATCAGGTTATACAATTATTCACAATACTCTAATGCAAGCATACATCCAAGAGCACACAAGAAAGTGATAACCTAATCACACTGCTTATTATACTAATATATTGAGGTTGATTATTTAGTGATACTCATATTAGCAGCACAATTATTAGAAATGGTAATATATCATTAACTGTGTTTCTTATCCATATAACGACACTTGCTAAAATAACGTTGCTTGAAGCTGATTACTTACTAGACTTCAACAATTTAATTTACTACTTAGGAACGTGCACTAGTCACTTACATATAACCAAATTATATCAGTTACTATCATTATTACCCATTTTCACTCAAAAGCAAAACAAGTAAGCAGTCACTCAAGGCAAACATAATAGAGTAGAGCAATCAATCACATCTAACACATTTAGGACAGCAGCACCGCAGTCGTTTGTTTTAATCATAACTCTTCAAATATTGGTCCAAAAATAGCAAACTAGGACTTTCTGGAAAGCTTAAAAAGTGCTCTATAACTTTGGTATTTTTACCTCAACATGATTCAAAATTTAGCAAGGTCAAACAGTGCAATCACAACAGCTCTGTCCAGATTTGGACAGATTCAGACTTGCGACTTCAAAAATTCATAACTAGAGACTCATGTATCCAAACAAAGTGATCCTAGACTTTCTGGAAAGATAATTAAATGTTCTACAAATTATTTATAAACATTTCTGGGTGGTTTAATATGTATCAAAGGTAAAATACACTATGAAGGCTTTGCTATCTAGAACTGGGCAGATTCAGTCTACACATTTTAAACATCCATAACTTAATCTTCAGATCACCAAAAAGAGTGATTCAAGACTTTTTCGAAAGTTTAGTAAAAGTACTACAAAACTTTTATAATTACCAAGAAGCGATTCTATGTTTAACCAAGTCAAACAATACAGTTTTCGAAATCTGTTCTGACAGTGGACAGAACACATAAACCAGTTTGTAAAATTCGTAACACTTAAACTATCAGGCCTATGGTTATGAAATTTTAACACAAGCAAGATAAGAACAGCACCTACAACTTTATTATAATGACCATGAACTGATTGTAACATTAATTTTAGCAAACAATGAAGTTTCTGAAATCTGTACAGAAATTGGACAGATTTAGTTACTGAATTTGTGAAAAGCATAACTTCTAAACCATTAATTCTAAGATCATGACATTTTAGGACAAGCTAGATATTGAAGTTAACTACATCTTTTGAATAGAACACATATTCCTAAAAGATAACTTGCTTTACTAAATCATCACCACAACAGAGAGCATACATGCAACAATTTCAGCTCGGGAGCAAACAAGACTTAATTTGACTACCAAGCAAGATTATGATGAGTACCGCAAGCGTTTAGCTCTAGACTATCATGGCATAACCATAAATCCTCTAATTTATATCAAGGCATACTTAAGCATAGTCACACAATAGATGACGTGATGGCTACGTAGCCATGCCATCACTTCACCACACAATCCCATGTAACAAAACAACTCTAACCGAACTTGCTATTTAGCCGATCGATTTTAACCCATTTTTTATACCACCACTACCTTGCTATTTAGCCGATCGATTTCTAACCCATTTTTTATACCACCACTACACTACATATGCCCAAACAATTTAGCCATACCGATCGAACTTCTTATCGAGTAAAACCTATACCTCCAATCTACTCACTTCATCCCCAATTATAACTAGTCGGCTCTTCGATTAATACACATGCATACCAATTTCACCTCTATGAACCTTTAATCTACGCCTAAACATACTCGCGCACATTCCTACTTACAAACCTAAGCACAACAACGAAACTAACGACCATCACATGACGCACTTCCTAAAAATATGAGTCATCACAGCTATTAGATATTTTTATCCAATCCATTCATCACGACAAATAGCCATAGTAAGAATTTTAGCTCATCATATGAAACTATCTAATTTGGGGCTGGCATTTTTATGAGGCATAGGCAATGACAAATAATGAATCAATCTTATTTTCTCTATTTAACTTGTTTTAATTAACACACCAAGAAAACAGTGAACAACATATAAGTTTTATATTTTTCATAGATGGACAATGACAACATCTAACTAACAAAACACGTTTCATCATTTTTGGATTTTTATAAGTAAAACTATGGAGAGAAGCAAGTTCATTTGTCTTGTAAACCAGTTTTTATATACGAATTTCTACAGAAAAACTTTTCCAGTAAAACATGCCAACCTATAGATCCAATAGTTAAAGAATTTCATAAGGAATCCAACAAAACAAAGTTCACGATTTTAGAAGCTCTAAAACTCGAGATATGAATATTTGAAGGAAGAGCAAAAATTTAAAACTTTGGTCACTTGTGCACTTAACCTTGTACCCACCTGTCATAGCCTCATGGAGTCTTTTTCTACCTCCACCTCCAGCCATCATGCAACAGCATAGGGGACTGCCATGGCTGGCGTCCATGGAGAGCAGAGGAGGGGCGACTGCAGGGGGGACAGCCACCACGAAGGGGAGCTACAGCAATGGAGAAGGAGGGAGGGAGGGGCGAGCACCACCAGTGGAGAGGGTGGGCGCCATGGAGGGAGGGCTGCTGCTCCATGGATGGGAGGAGAGGAGGATGGCGTGGGGAGTAAGAGAAGGGGCTGGTGGCAGCTACGCGGGAATGGAAAATTTCCAAGTGCAAAGGGAGGGGTCCTTCTATTTATAGACAAGTGCTAGGGCTAGGGTTTTAGTGGGGTTGCTTAGGGTAGAAGCAAATGGTTGCTTCTAGGCTAAGAAACCATTATTTACAGAAATAAAATGCTCCTGCGGAATTTGTCTATACATAGGAACAGAGCGAACTAGAGTTCGGACGAACGGAAGATCGAATAATTAACATGAACGAGAGTTTGATTTGACTTCGCTTGGAAATAATTCCTCGCACATGATTCGAAAATAAATCATCTCGGGATATGACTGGCTTTCGGATTTATGATTGAAAGACACAAATCACAACATTTAAAAATCATTGCCGATGTTGATTTTTGAAATCAGATTGGTTACAGAGATATTAAGCTGAATCGGATAAGAATTTATTTGAGGACAACGCATTGGAGATTCCGCTTTGAAATTTTCTCGTGCACTATTTTAGAAACAAAAGTTTCTCTAAACTTTTGATCGACTTTGGATTTTTAGTCGGAGAAGGCGAATCGTGGCATTTTAAAATCGCTGTCGGAGTGGGTTTTTAATTCGGTTCAGACACAAGATACTAGGTTGAGTCGAGTAAGAATTAATTAGCGGACGACATACTATGTATACCATTTGAGAGTATGGATTTGGATTAAATTTTGGACATGGATTGAAAAATGATCAGATAACATGAGAGAACCCAGATTAGATAATTAGCGGACGACATACTATGTTCGAATCCAGATCAGATAACATAACAATTGTCGAGAGTTTGATTAAATAAGCTTTAGATGAGATTTTTAAATTGAGATTGATTAACAAGTTTGCATTCGTGCCGAGAAATGAAAATTTTAACAGGCTCCAAATTCGGCCTTCTGTGAGACTGAATAACTCCGAATTCGGTGAAATGTGTACGAATAGTCTGGATAATCAGAGCCATACGCGAGCGAGAAATAGAAATTTTCACTGAGCATCCAAGATTAGGATAGATCTCCCGACATAACACGAAATAGACACCTAGGGTGTCACACCGACGCAGCTGCCTTGAAGCATAAGCTATTACTCATCCTTCTTGCATTAGGACACATCCAAGCCCACTGCCTGATGCGTCACAATAAACATCAAATGGCTTCTCAATATCTGGTTGGCCCAAAACCGGTGCAGTGGTCAACAATACTTTCAATTGTTCAAAGGCCTCGTTTAACAATATTGGAGAAATCCGAGATAAATTTGCGGTAATAACCAGCCAATCCAAGGAAACTTCTAACTTGATGCACTGAAGTGGGTGATTTCCATTCCAGAATATCCTTGACCTTGCTGGGATCAACCGCAATCCCTTTGGCAGATAAAACATGTCCTAGAAATTGGATTTCCTCCAACCAAAACACCCACTTGCTGAATTTGGCATAAAGATGATGTTCTCTCAAGCGCGTTAACACAATCCACAAATGTTTTGCATGCTCCTCCACATTCTTGGAATATATCAAAATGTCATCAATGAAGACTACCACAAACTTGCCTAACTCGGGCATGAACACCGAATTCATCAAGTATGTGAAATGGGCTAGAGCATTTGTCAATCCAAAAGACATAACGAAATATTCAAATAACCCATACCGAATGGTAAAAGTGGTCTTGGGTATATCCTCAAGTCGAATTCTAATATGATGATAGCCTGGTCTGAGATCAATTTTAGAAAATACCCGAGCTCCAGTGAGTTGATCGAATAAAATATCGATTTGAGGAAGAGGATACTTGTTTTTAATAGTGACTTCATTAAGGGGTCTGTAGTCCACACACATTCGAAGAGTTTGATCCTTCTTCTTGACAAAGATTGCTAGACATCCCCATGGCGATGAACTTGGTCTAATAAATCCTTTTTCCAATAAGTCTTGTAATTGCGTCTTGAGTTCTGCCAGCTCATTAGGTGGCATACGGTACGATCTTCTGGAGGTAGGAGCCATATCGGGCTTCAATTCAACCACAAACTCCACATCCCTTTCCGGAGGTAATCTGAGCAAATCTTCAGGGAATACATCCGAGAACTCACACACAACCGGGATGTCTTGTATTCCTTGCACTACAGCTTCAAAAACTTGTCCAAGTACTTTAACTGGGATAGATACAGGGATGGACAACTTGACTTCTTCTTGTCCATGACTTTGCTGAATAGTCCTTTGATCAGCATTGATAATAACCTTCTTCCGGACTAACCAATTCATGCCTAGAATTACATCTACATCTTGTCCCTTTATAACTATCATGTTGGTAGGGAACTCATGTCCGGCCAATGTTACAGGTACGTGGAAGACTACTTCCTTAGTAAATATTTGACCCCTAGGTGATTGAATAACAAACCCCTCCCTTGATTCAATACTATGTATGCAATGCTTCTCAACAAAAGTCTTTCTCATAAAAGTATGTGATGCACCAGAATCAAAAAGGATGACGGCGGGATGGTTGGCAACGAAAAACGTACCCATCATCACTGGTTCTCCTTCTAGGGGTGGTCGCCACTTGGGTGTAGTAGACTCGCCCAGTTTTTTTGTATTTTTGCTGACTGGAGTGTCGACCACATTTCCCTTGCCTTGAGACATGTTCCCAGAAGTCTGTGGAAAATTGGATTTATTCTGCTTTGGATAGGGACATTCCATGATGAAGTGTCCAGACTTCCCACAATTAAAGCAGCCATTAGAGGAACTAGGTAAGGCGGGGAAACGAGCACCAGGGGCACTCGGTTGATTGTTCTGAGCGGGGTAGAAGTGGGACGGATGAAAACTAGTTGCTTGAAAAGATATGTGGGTGGACGAGGAGAAGAGAGATTTGGGTTGAAAGGACGAATCACCAACCTCGACCACTTTTTAGATCCTTGAGACGATCCTTCACCCCCATATCTCTTTGTTTTTCCTTGTCTCGATTCTTGGCTTCCACTGACAGCGCTGTGCTTACGGCCCTGCTATAAGTGAGGTCCAGGCATGTGGCCATCTTTCGCTGCAGTCGATCATTCAAACCTCTCATGAAGCAAATTTTCTTCTTCAAATTCGTGCCCACTTGGTCTATAGCATATTGGGAGAGATGATTGAACTTGTTGAGATATTGCATTACCGAGTCTCCCCCTTGCTTTAAACGTATAAACTCCTCCAGTTTCATCTATAAAACCTGTCACACCCGGTTTTAAGGAACAAAGCCGAGTGCATCTCATACATGCGCCAAAGAAGACAACATATATATTAACAGAGTGTATAGAGATAAATGTCATAAATATCATAAATGTACTTATTACATAGCGGAAGTCTTACAAAAATAAATGATAAAAATAAAGTGAACTAAATATTATTCCCTGGCGCCACAAAGCTGACTGGGAGACGCCACCTAGATCAAGTCGAAAGCCTCAGTGTTAGGCGGCTCCTCTTCGACCACCTGTTCTTCTCCTGTGGGGGGAGGGTGTGAGACAACAAGAGTGACCTCACACATGTTCATCGCTCAACAAGTTGTGGGGAATAATATGGCATGAACTCACCAAAGGTGGGAGTTCATGTGAAGTGTAAGGCTGATCAATAAAATAAAGGCTAAAGCTGAGCATTGCTTTTATAAGTTGGTCAAAATTTTATTAGCAATTACTAAGTGTAAATAAATACCGAACCGTAGAACTAATAAATAAAAGTAATAATAAAATAATCATAGATGCAATGAAATAACAAATTAAGTTTAAGTTCCATAAATTAATCATGTGAGTGTCTGAGCCGTTCATGACCATGAGCACGGCTAGTATACCAGTTTTACACTCTGCAGAGGTTGCACATCTTTACCCACAAGTCGTGTTACCCATTTGCCATGGAGTTGATCAGACCCCATACACCTCTACCAAGGAAGCGAGGCAGGGTAGCACTACGAGGCCTTTACAAAGTTCCACTATCTTCAGAAAACCCGCTATAGTTTATAGGAAGCTCCAGTGCAGGAATCCCTCGCCTGACCGCCATCGTAGCAAAATCAACCCAAGGACCTACCTACACTGACCACTCCCCTACTGCCCTTGCCCCTTTCGGGTAAGGTAGTCATCCACTAGCTTTCCTAGTTAATCAGCCAAGGGCTTCCCATTAAACCCTTGTGGTAGCACTGTTTTCCTGGGTGGTTCTCCATGTTCCCATTAACATAATGATCTTATCATGAACAGTAAATAATAAACAGATAATAAAAAGTATAACAATGAGTGATAAAATCTCTATACCTAAAGCCACATAAAGCAATAGCATGTAGTACCCAAAAATTTAGTAGTCAAACCAGTGGTGAAACAAGGTATAAAGATAGTCAAAATCTAGGGTAACCTATTGGGTCCCATCAAAATTAACCTATGCAGATCATTATGATTAATAAGAACATGACTGGGTAAAAGAAGTGATCAAGGGCACAACTTGCCTTCAACGAGCTCCTGCTTAGTAGTCTCTACCAGCTGAACCTCAGGATCTTCAGTAGCTTGCTCGTCTACTCGCATCAATACAATACACACATAAATAAAATACACAATAATAATCTAGACATTAAAATGAGATCTTAGGAACTGGAATCATTAAATTTGGAGTTATAGATTTTAAGTTATGAATTTTCCAAGGTTTTATGTACTTAATACAAGATTAAGTACTAGATAAATTTTAATGTGTCTTTCATGTCAAAACAGTGGCACTAATGGTTAGACAATAATATTAGTAAAATTTAGGAACTGGAATGGACCAATTTGGAGTTTATATGAATTTTCTACCAATTAAACAAGTTTCTGTAATTAACTTAATACTAAAAATCTATTTCTAAATTCATTTTTCTGATTTTCCTAATTCTCTGGATTAGGCCTCATTTACAGAAAAGCGCAGGGACCATTCTACAAGAATTCCCTAGACTCAGTGGGTTTATTTCTTTTTTTCCCGAGGGCTCTTTAGCAAAGGCTACACGATGAAGAGTTATGGCGGTTTACAGACCGTTGGATCTCACGCGACGGCTAAGATTAGAACTATGCTCAGATCGAACCGGTATCCATTTTGGACCCACAGATTCCAATCCAACGGCAGCTATTTTATGAAGCGGATTTGGATCGAGACCGTCAGATCCCATCCAATGATCCTACTTAACCTGAGCGAAGGGGTACCCGATCGTCTGATCGTGGCCGTCAATCAAGAGATCAACGCACAGGGTTGACTCTCCACCGCCCGAGCACCCCAGCACAGACCGAGCGGCGGTGCGGTAGCTACCGCAGCGGCGGCCATGGCCAGCGAATAGCCAAATCCCGCCAGCACGCACCAAACTCAACTCCAACTGTTGCCAAACCTAGAACACACAGTAACGAAAGAGTATGAAGGGTTCTTACCAGCAGCAATGGCCCCAGATTCTGCGACCACAGCGCGAACAGTATTGCGGCGGAGAGCACGTCGACGACGAGAAATTGGAGGCGCACGGCCCGTCCCCATGCACGGCACCACGACAAACGCGAACAGGAGGTTCGGGCGGAGGTCTCTGTCCTCACAGCACGAGCTACAAGGCGCTGGAACAGGGGTTCCACCCACGGCCGTTCACGCGACGGTGACAGACCCGGGTGTTCTCTGGACGAGGAGAAGCTATGATGGTGGCGCACGCGAACTCGAGGAGGAGAGGTTGCGGCTGGCTTTATGGATGCGCGGATGATAGGGACACCTCAACGGTCCCGCCACAATGGCGCGGCCGGCGAGCATGCATCGGCGGAAGGAGCGGGCCGACCCAACTAACCGAGAAGACGACTGATCTGACCAGTGGGGCCCCCTAGACAGAGAATGCGGAAGGCTGCAGCGGACCCGCCCCATCAGCGTGGAGAGACGAGTGCCAGGCTCTCCGGTTGGGCCCGCGCGGTATAATTCCCTAGTGGGCCGAATAGGGTGAAGCGAGCCCAAACTAGGTTTTAGTCTTTCTTTTTTTCTTTTTATTTTCTTTTCTCTCTCATTTCAAATTCAAGATGTATTCAAATTTAATTCAAACACTTGTGACCAATTATTCTCAGATGATATTGTGCCATAAACAGTACTACTTTGAAGATATATTATTATATATATATTATTTTTATATCTTTTCTCTTTTTGGTTTCAATTCTAGAATTTCCTTTAGGGTTTAAATTCTAATTTGGGTATTATCATATTTATTTTTACCTTATTTTTATATTATCACAAAAAAATGCACACAAAATAAAAACTCAGCATGATGCATATCTTAGTGGTATAACTTTTATATTAGTTATTTGTCTTTAAATATGATATTCACCTGTGATGATAAGTAGATACAATATACACATATAGAAAAGGAAATAATTTTATATGATCTCTTACCAATTGGGTATTACAAATCCTACCCCCCTTAATAAGAATCTCGTCCTCGAGATTTAGGAAGGACTAGGGAAAAGATGAGGAAAATCTATGTGAAGCTCTTCTTCTCTCTCCCAAGGAGCTTCATCTTCTCCGTGGTGACTCCATTGCACTTTGCACATCTTTATCACCTTATTTCTCGTGACACGAGTCAAATTGTCTAGAATCTTGATTGGGTACTCAGCATAAGTCAGGTCATCCTATACACTAAGGTCCTCCATTGGTAGCTGCTCCTCAGGTACCCTGAGGCACTTCTTTAGTTGGGATACGTGAAAGACATCATGTACATCCGCAAGATGATCGGGTAATTCTAGTTGATATGCCACTTCTCCCACTTGCTTTAAGATCAAGAAAGGTCCAATGAAGCGAGGGGACAACTTTCCTTTAACTTTAAATCTCCTCATACCCCGGATCGGTGACACCTTCAAATACACGTGATCACCCACCTTAAACTCCAGTAGTGTTGGGGGCCTTCGGCATCCGAAGGTCCTCAAAAACAGGATTTAACAGTGTTTCTGGAGTATAATGTGTGAACAAGTATCTTCGGACTCGAGTCGATATCACAGTAGGAGAAGTCCAAGTAATACGAAGGTTGATACAACGCCGAAGATGTGAGCGGGAAAGCTTCGGCGTGATAGCGGAAAAAGAAACCGACTTAAAGATGAAAAGGCTATTCGGACCTCGGTGGATTACTATAGAATTACTACCAAGTGTAAAGGGCATGAATGTAATTTTGTATGGGCTGTGTCCTGTGCCTATAAATAGGTGAACAGTACCCCCGTACTGTTCACGCGGATTCTGGCATTCACTTTTGCGTCACGCTTGTACTTTCATCTCCTTCAAGCTGAAGGTACATTTGTAACTCGATGTTATTTCTGTTTCTACGTAATAATAACGCAAAAATAAGTTAATAATAATATACAATTGTCTATGTTATCCTTCATATTCCTTATAATTCATCCTTCGTCACTGTATAGTGTATTTATGAAGGTATATCCCTCATAACCTTCGTCCGAAAATCATTATATCCTAAGGGAAATAATGCTTCGAAGGACGAAGGACTTTTCCGATTAACATTTTCTATGTTGCCTTGTTCTTAATTCAAAGCATTTGAGAACAAGTCCCCAACATTGGCGCCCACCTCCGGTGAACTCACTACCACCCTTTGAGTTTTTTAACACCTTCGGCGATCATAAACCTTCGCTATGGCGCCGAAGAAAGCTTTAGCAACTGGGGCTGCAGCTCTGCAACCGCTGGACCCCAATCAGGAGACTCTCTCTCTTCGGGAGGCCCGAAGCCAGAAGAGGAAGGCTGTCAGCCCGACACCGCAAGAGGATGAGCTAGACCAAGAGATCAGAGACATGGAGATGCTTCATCAACAGGTGTAGAGGAAGAAGGAAAAGATGGCCAGGCTAGCTGAACTGCAAAGGCAGATAGACGAAGCTTCTGAAGAAGTTCGCCATCTTACTCACGATGAGCAGAACCGAAGGCCTCAGAACCAAAACCTTCATCAGGAGGGTTTCCTCAACGAAGATGACTGGTATGACAATTTCCATCATGGAAATTTTGTTTTTGATGATGCTTCTCCTCTGTCCGCTGAGCTGCAGGCTACACCTTGGCCTTCGTCCTACAAGCCGCCCCAGCTTCCCATATTCGACGGCCATTCAGACCCGAAGCAGTTTTTGATGAGCTACGAAGCAACAGTATCTTCGTATGGTGGCAATGCTACAGTCATGGCAAAGTCTTTTGTTATGGCTGTCAGGAGTGTTGCTCAAACCTGGTATTTTTCCCTTCGACCAGGAACGATCACTTCATGGCAAAAACTGAAGGACATGTTGTTAACCAGCTTCCAAGGGTTTCAGACGAAGCCGGTCACTGCTCAGGCCCTGTTCCAGTGCACTCAGGATCACGAAGAATACCTTCAGGCGTATGTCAGAAGGTTCTTGCGTTTGAGGGCGCAGGCACCAACGGTGCCCAACGAAATTGTCATTGAGGCCATGATCAAGGGACTTCGGCCTGGACCTTCAGCTCAGTACTTTGCTAGGAAGCCTCCTCAAACTTTGGAGAAGCTGCTTCAGAAGATGGACGAGTATATTCGTGCCGACAATGATTTTCGCCAAAGAAGGGAGGAGGCTTTCAGGTTTTCTGAAATGACCAGGGGCTTCGGAGGAAGATTCTATCCGAGGCACGTCAGGTCAATTCACAACTCTACTCAAAATGATGATAAGGGGAGTCAGCAGCATAGGCCGCAGTGCTCCTCACAGGCTTCGGGGCAACAGCAAAGCTTCTTCCGGCCACCAGCTCCAAGAGGCAGAGGCGCCAGGGGCTTCGGCGGAAGATTTGGAGATCAACCAAGGAGAATATTTTGCTTGTTCTGTGGTGAAAACAAGGGCCTGTTGGGAGCTTGTTCTCAAATGCTTCGAATTAAGAACAAGGCAACATAGAAAATGTTAAGAGTTAAAGTCCTTCGTCCTTCAAGACTTTATATCCTTTCGGGATATAATGAATTTCGGACGAAGGTTACGAAGGACATACCTTCGTAAGCATAATAGCAAGGAACGAAGTGTTCATATAAATCATGAGATACAAAATAAACATTTGAATGTCATCATAGAATTATTTCTACTTTTACTATCATGAATGAATATAAATGGTTTTAAATTACAAATGTACCTTCGGTCTTGAAGAAAGCAAGAATACAAGTGTAATGCGAAGGCAAATGACAGGTTCGCGTGAACAGTACAGAGATACTGTTCATCTATTTATAGGCACAGGTCGCAGCCTGTGACAAATTACAATTATGCCCCTTACAAAAGTTTACAACATTGACTCAGACCTCTATGGATAAAAAGGTCATTCTATCTCTATGTCGGTTCGTAACGCCGAAGCTCCATGAAAAGGAACCTTCGGCCATCGCTTGGAGACGACTTCAGCCGAAGCTGCTTCTTCGTGTAAGACCTTCGGCGCACCGAAGCACGGCCCCAACAGTAGCCCCTTTCGCGGTGCTAGATCGTTTTTCGTAACGAGCTTGACCCGTGAAAAAAAAACCTCTTCAGCTTCGGGAAGCCGAAGGTCCAAAAAACACCTTCCCTGAGCTCGTTGCGGAGAAACGATCCGGCTTCCGAGCGCGTGTCAGGCCCACCTTGCCGAGTTACTGTTTGATCTTTGCGGTCCACTGCACAGCGAGTACGAGTGACTGCCTGCTTGGTGTAAAAAATCCTGCCGCTTCGCCTTCTTACCTGCAGCACTATATAAACAGACGGGTAGGTGTGAAGTTACCACAGCATTCATTGCTATTTGCACTGTTTTGCTGCCAAAATTTTCCACCATAGCCGAAGCTTGACTCTCAGAATCGAGCGAAGGTCCATCTCGACGTCTGCTTTGTCAGAAAGAAGAGCTTCGGGAGGAAAGAAAAAAGAAAAAAGTATCTGACTTCCCCAAACTCAGAATCAAATGGTGAGAGTGCGATCTACTGCCAAAGTTGTACGTGAGGGAGACGAAGCCGAAGGTTCGAACACTGTGCCCATCTCCGAAGCGATGCAGCGTTCCGGTCTAGTGACTGCGGAAGAAATGCCTGCTGCCGAAGCAAACCCGACGACTGCCGAAGGAGAAGAAGAAAACATTGAAGGGACTGATCCCGAAGATGACTACCGTATTGCCATGCCCAGCAAGCCCAGTCACCTGGATTTTGGGAAATCAACTGTTTCGAAGGCCGATCTTTCGAAGATGGTGAAAGCAGGTTATTTCAATGAAGACCAGAAGAAGCTACTTCGCTTCGGGGGAGAAGAAACCACCCCGAAGCCAGGGAAGGACGAGATTGTTATCTTCAAGAGCTTTTTAAAGGCTGGGCTTAGATTCCCTCTTCACGAGATTATTGCAGAGATACTGAAAAGGTTTGGCATCTACCTTCACCAGTTAACTCCCAACGCTATCGTTAGACTTAGCGTTTATATTTGGGCCCTCCGAAGCCAAGCAGTGGAGCCATTTGCCGACAGTTTCTGTCGAGTTCATGAGTTGCATTATCAAACCAAGGCCAGAAAAGATGGGCTACACGATAACTTCGGTTGCTACAATTTTGCCTACCGGAAAACGGCAAAGTGTCCTGTAATTAGCTACCGAAGCAAATGGCCGGCAGGCTGGAAATCGGAATGGTTCTATGTCAAAGTTGATGACAACAAGGAGAAGCTTGTGCAAAGTCCAATCGAGCTGATCTTCGGAGAAACCCGACCCCGCTGCAACATGACGCCAGATGGTGAAACACAGCAGGCAATGGATGAATTCGGAATTATTGCAGAGCATATCGGTACCAGGGATCTGGTCCAAGAATTCTTGGCATTTAGAGTCTTCCCTACTCTGAAAGAATGGGAAATGCCAAAGTTAAAGGGGGAGAAGAAGGAGGGGGATCTTGTCCGGCTGCCCTATCACTTTAAATTCAAGAAATTCTTTAAGAAGCCCTGCCAAGAGTGGCTGGACACAGTCGAGGTGATGTGCAATGAAATCCTGGGGAACTATTCCAAAAAAGAGGATCAACTAATGACAGCGGCCTTCGGCGCCCGACCGAAGCGAAGGCTGAACCGAGTGCTTGATGCCCTGGGCTTCGAGTACCCTGACTATGAGCAGTTGAACAAGGGTGCCGAGGGCCACAAAAGAAAAAGAGTGGCCGAAACTCTGAACAAGGATGAAGAAAGACCAGCAAAAGAGAAGAAAATTCCCAAGAAAAGAAAAATATCAACTCCGAAGCGAAAAATATCCGAAGAAGAGGGGACCCCCACACCACCTTCTACCAGCGACGTGGAGGAAATTTTAAAGGTAATGACTGAACCCATGCCCACGAAGCTAAGTCCATTAGGGCTCCAACTGACGAAGCTTTTTCGAAAGGTGGACGAGCCGGATCAAACGAAGATAACCAAACCCAAGCGGCAAAGAATTATTGCAGTAACTGAAGTTATCGACAAGACGCCGCCTCGGGCATCAATTCATAAAACACCAGCTGTCGAAGGCACCACAAACGTCGAAGTCGCACCTTTGGAGGTTGCGGCTACCGAAGCCGCTACAACCGAAGATGTAAACTTAGAAACTACCATTGAGGACATTGACAAAATCTTGCAAGACATGGCTGCAGAAGAAGCTGGCACTGCTGCTGAAAAAACCATGGCCACAGTGCCTGGGAAGGGGAAAGAAATAGCCGAGGACACTTCGGACGACGAAGCCTACACATTCCAAAATTTAATTGGGCAAAAACTGTCGAAGGCCGAAATGGAAGAACTTAAGGACTATGCCAAATCTTGCGGCTACAAGCCAGGAGCTCTCCTATTTGGAGGTGTGGATGATGAAAAATTAGGCTGCATTCGAGACCAAACTGGAGCTAAGGTAATCGGTACTCTATCAAAGAGTATCGGTTTTCCGAAGCTAGAGACAGACATCAGCCGCTACCGACGACAACATATCGTCGGCAGCTTAATTTACTCCAATTTCAAGGTAAACAACTTTTCTCTGACGTCTGTTGTTTTCAATAATGGAAATATTCCTTAACAAAGGTTGTTTATTTGCAGAGCATGCTTCTGAGCAAAGCTCTGAGATTGCAACAAGACTTGGAGGACAAAAAACACGAAGCTATAATCGAAAATTTAGAGAGCAAAATAAAAGAACAATCAGCTATCATTGAAAAGAAAGACTTCGAGCTCCAATCAACCGAAGGCTTGTTGGCAGAGACTCAGGCTAAGATATCAGAATTGAATTCGAAGCTTATCAGTCAATCAAAACAATTCGATCAGGAGAAGCTAGAACTTAATTCGAAACTTGAAGCCGAAGTCCAAGCCAGCTCAGAATTGAAGAAATCGTTATCAAGCCTTCAAGACAAATGCTTGAATTTTAGCAATAATTGTATTGAACGATTAAAAAAGATATTTTACTCTGTTGGAGCCAGCAGCGGGAAGTTTAACCCCTCAGCGGAAAATTTACCACAGGCCTTTGATCATATTGAAGCTGAAATCGAAGAACTTGACGAAGTTATAGCCGGGCACGGTGACTTCTGTGCCTGGGTAGCTTCTCGGGGCACCGCTGCTGCATTCCTGAAGGCCGGCTGCGAGCATGGAAAAATTGTCAACAGGCCCAACTTCACCCTGTCTCCATCAATCCTGGATTATATACCTGACCTCGCCCGAAGCATCTCAAATAGATTTATAAAAATGATATGGACAAAAGGCGGGCGGGAGAAGGCTGGAGACGAAGCTCGAAGTCATCTTGAACCAGTAAGAAATGAAACTTCGTACTTACTTTCTCCTTTGCACTTGATTTTTACTCACGATACCTTGATTTATGTAGGATGACAAAACTGAAGGTGATACTTAAAGTATATGCCGCCGAAGCTGTCGCCGAAGCTGAAGCTTAATGAAAATCAGTAGAAGTATACTATAGGAAAAACTTAGGATACTTTTGCAACAACTTTTGTAAATACAATTAAACTGTTCTCAGGGAACTTTGTACATACCTTGTAATATATTCTTACCCTTCTACTGAAGTGCTTTGATGTGGACGAAATCAGTATTTTGAGCCGAAAGCGAAAAAACACCTTCCCTTCTTTTCGTACACAACGAAGCATAAGAGACCAAATCTTTTTGCCGAGCAACGAAGCATAAAAGACCACCTTCTTTTTGCCGAGCAACGAAGCTTTTCTTTTTTGTACTCAACAAAGCATAACGAATCATAAAAAATCACTTCTCCTTTTTGTCGAAGCTTTTCTTTTTCATAACGAATCAGAAAAAATTCACTTCGTCTTTTTGCCGAAGCAACCACTTTGGTGCATAAATGCTATGAATGAATGCTTATGCATGCAAATGCCATGATGTAATGTAATATGCGAATGAATGTCCAAAACATATATCCGAAGCCACACTCTCAGCCATTATTTCTTTGGAACCAACCACACATCAGCTCTGCATTCCCTTAGGAACGACTTTGGAGCTTCTTCGCCTTTTACTTAGGCAGTATAAGCTCTGCATTCCCTTAGGAACGTCTTTGGAGCTTCTTCGCCTTTTACTTAGGCAGTATAAGCTCTGCATTCCCTTAGGAACGTCTTTGGAGCTTCTTCTCTCTTTTTTTTTTAGTTTCGGCACTCGATGGTGCGTTCTCAGCTTTTACATTTACATTCTTTGGGGGATTTTGCTCTTATAAAACTAAAAAGGAAATTACAGATGATGGCCCCATTAAAAACCTTTCTCCCCCTTTAGAAAGGAAAAGGGTGCCATGAAAAAGAAAAAGAAAAACATAAAAAATTACATCAAGTTATACATAATATCTCTGAAGCTCATCTGAATTCCAAGACCTTGGAATTTCGTTGCCATCCATGTCCTTCAATCTGTAGGAACCAGGCCTTGACGAAGATGCTACTAAGAAAGGCCCTTCCCATTTCAATTGTAACTTGCCGACTGTATCTGGGTTGGCCACTCTCCGAAGCACCAAGTGTCCCGGCTCAATATTTTTTAGCCGGACCTTTCTATCTCGCCATCTAATTGTTTCAGCCTGATATTTATTGATATTCTCCACGACCTGAAGCCTGATCCCTTCTAAGGCATCTTTTTCCACAAGACAAGCATCTTCGGCACCTGATTCTGCCGAAGCTACCACTCTTATTGATCCAGCTTTAGCTTCTTCCGGAGTTATTGCTTCGTCACCGAATAATAACTTGAATGGGGTAAAGCCTGTAGACCTTGATGTTGTTGTATTGTGGCTCCACACCACTTTGGTCAACTAATCTGGCCACTTTCCCCTTGGTTGATTAAAGATTAGCTTCATTATTCCTGTCATTATGATGCCGTTGGCCCTTTCAACAAGCCCATTCGACTCCGGATGCCTGACTGATGCAAAATGGATCTTCGTTCCAATTTGATCACAGAAATTTCTGAAATCTTCGGAGTCGAACTGCGTTCCATTATCTACAGTAATGGCCTTCGGTACTCCAAAGCGACAGACAATATTCTGCCAGAAAAACTTTTGGACAGTGGCCGAAGTTATTGTGGCTAATGGCTTCGCCTCAATCCACTTGGAAAAATACTCCACAGCTACTATAACATATTTTAGGTTCCCTTGGGCCGGTGGCAATGGACCCAACAAGTCAAGGCCCCACCTTTGCAATGGCCAGATGGGTTGTATCAGCTGTGTCAAAGACGAAGGTTGCTTTTGATCTCTTGCACATTTTTGACAACCTTCGCACTTTTGAACTAACTCCGCTGCATCCGAAGCTGCCTTCGGCCAATTAAATCCTTGGCGGAACACTTTTCCAAGTAATGGCCTGGATCCGATGTGGGATCCACACAGGCCTGCATGTATCTCTTTCATTAACTCTATACCTTCGGGTCTAGACAAGCACTTGAGCAGCGGGGCACAAACTCCATGCTTGTATAACTCCCCTTCTATCATGACATACGGACGAGCTCTCGCCTCTATCCTTTTATTATAAGCTTCGTCATCTGATAGGAAATTACCCTGAAGGTAAGAGATTATTTCAGTTCTCCAATCTTCGCTGTAAACAAGAGAAATGTTAAGGACTGCTCTTTCTAGTAGCTCCACTGAAGGTGCCTTTATTGTTTCGAAGAACACATCCGAAGGTAGCGGCAGACCCTGTGCTGCAGACTTGGCTAACAAATCAGCATGCTCATTTTGTCCTCGAGGGATATTCTTAACAGAAAATCCTTCGAAGGAAGCTTCGATCCTTCGGACCGTGTCTAGGTATTTTTCAAGCTTCGGGTCTTTAGCCTTGCAACTTTTGTCAATATGACCCGAAACAACCTGGGAATCAGTTTTAAGAATCGCCCTTCTGATCCCCATTGCCTTTAGTTTCCGAAGACCCAGGAGCAGGGCTTCGTACTCAGTTATATTATTTGTGCAGGTGAAGTCAAGTCTTGCTGCATAGCAAGTTTTAACCTTGGACGGTGAGACCAACACAGCAGCTGCACCTGCTCCGAAGGTTCCCCAAGAGCCATCACAAAACACTGTCCATACTTCGGCATCTTTATTTGCTTCTTCGTCCTGAGCCCCTGGCGTCCAGTCGGCAATGAAATCTGCCAATGCTTGAGACTGGATTGAGGATCTATGCACATAATCAATGTAAAATTCATTGAGCTCCGCAGCCCATTTTCCAATCCGGCCAGTAGCTTCTCTATTTCTCATGATATCCTTCAATGGCTGCGAAGAAGGAACAATAATGTTGTATGCCTGGAAATAATGCCGAAGCTTCCTGGATGCCATTAAAACGGCATACAATACCTTCTCCAGCTCTGTATAATTCTTCTTTGAGACACTAAGGACCTCAGATACAAAATATACTGGGACCTGCTTCTTAACTTGTCCATCAAACTTCTCCTGGACAAGTGCCGCACTTACTGCTGAGTGCGAAGCTGCCACATATAACAACAGAGGAGCCCCTGGCGTTGGTGGAGTTAATGTTGTGAGATCTATTAAGTATTGCTTCAGCTCTTCGAAGGCTTTTTGTTGACTTGGGCCCCATTGAAAGACTTCAGCTGACTTCAGCACCTCGAAGAATGGTAAGTTTCTTTCTGCTGATCTGGATATAAATCTATTGAGAGATGCCAGCCTTCCTGTCAATCTTTGGGCCCCCTTTCTTGTGGTTGGTGGCTCCATTCGAAGTATAGCTTCGATTTTATTTGGGTTAGCTTCGATTCCCTTTGTTGAAACCAAGCATCCAAGAAATTTACCCTTCTTCACTCCGAAGACACATTTTTCTGGATTCAGCTTCAGACCAGCTTGTCTGAAGCTGGCGAAGGTCTCCTGCAGATCAGCAATATGATTTTCTTGCTTCGTGCTTTTTACAATGATGTCATCGACATAAGTCAACACATTTCTGCCTATCTGAGATTGGAGAACCTTCGCAGTCATTCTGCTGAAACTCCCTCCAGCATTCTTGAGCCCCTCAGGCATCCGAAGGTAGCAATATGTACCGCTTGGGGTTATGAAGCTAGTCTTCGGCTCATCTTCCTTCTTCATCCAGATTTGATGATAGCCCGAGTAACAGTCCAGGAGACTCATGAGCTCTGAAGAAGCTGCTGCATCAACTAAAGAGTCTATCCTTGGCAACGGGAATTCATCCTTCGGACAAGCCTTGTTGAGATCTGTGAAATCAATACACATTCTCCACTTGCCATTGGCCTTCTTCACCATAACAGTGTTAGCTAGCCACTCTGGATACTTCACTTCTCTGATAACTCCTGCACTGAGGAGTCTTTTTACTTCATTGCGAGCCCCTTCGGCCTTGTCATCAGACATTTTCCGAAGCCTCTGCTTTCGGGGTCTGAAGGATGGATCGACATTGAGTGAATGTTCAATAACATCGCGATTTACTCCACAGAGATCATTAGCTGACCATGCAAAAACATCTTTGTTGTTGAATAAAAACCTTATCAAGGTTTTCTCCTGGTCTTCAGATAGTTGTGAGCCCAACAGCACCTTCTGCTCTGCTATGTCCTCACACAATAACATGGGCTTCGGCTGATCCGCTGAAGCTGCCTTCTCCCTCCTGAATTTGTATTGTTCACAAGCTTCAGCTCCATCTATGTTATGGATTGCCTTGGAGTCAGTCCAGCTTCCTTCGGCCCTTCTAGCAGCTTCCTGGCTTCCATGAATAGCAATAGGCCCTTGGTCCGAAGGTATCTTCATGCAGAGATAAGCTGGGTGAAGAATTGCTTCGAAGGCATTAAGAGTACCACGGCCAATGATAGCATTGTAAGGATACTCCATGTCAACAATATCAAACACAATTTGCTCAGTCCTTGTGTTGTTAACAAATCCGAAGGTTACCGGCATGGTAATCTTCCCAAGTGCTACAATCTGCCGCCCTCCGAAGCCACAAAGAGGGTGCGTAGCATCATGAATCTTGTCTTCAGGCTCTTGCATTTGTCTGAAGGCTTTAGCAAATACAATGTCAGCTGCACTGCCTGTATCAACTAGGACATTGTGGACCAGAAATCCTTTGATCACGCAAGAGATAACCATGGCATCATTATGAGGATAATCCTTAAGCTGAAGGTCTTCCTGAGAGAAAGTAATTGGAATGTGGGACCATTTTGACTTGATGAAGGGTCCCTGCACTCCAACATGCTGCACCCTTCTCTGAGCCTCCTTCTTCTGCTTCTTGTTAGCCGGCTCTGAGCAAGAACCGCCTGTTATCGGGAGCACCAGCTTCGAAGCCGAAGCAGTTCCAGCTTGATTGTTGAACGAAACCATCAGCTCAGAAAAGTGGAAGTGAGTTCACCGGAGGTGGGCGCCAATGTTGGGAGCTTGTTCTCAAATGCTTCGAATTAAGAACAAGGCAACATAGAAAATGTTAAGAGTTAAAGTCCTTCGTCCTTCAAGACTTTATATCCTTTCGGGATATAATGAATTTCGGACGAAGGTTACGAAGGACATACCTTCGTAAGCATAATAGCAAGGAACGAAGTGTTCATATAAATCATGAGATACAAAATAAACATTTGAATGTCATCATAGAATTATTTCTACTTTTACTATCATGAATGAATATAAATGGTTTTAAATTACAAATGTACCTTCGGTCTTGAAGAAAGCAAGAATACAAGTGTAATGCGAAGGCAAATGACAGGTTCGCGTGAACAGTACAGAGGTACTGTTCATCTATTTATAGGCACAGGTCGCAGCCTGTGACAAATTACAATTATGCCCCTTACAAAAGTTTACAACATTGACTCAGACCTCTATGGATAAAAAGGTCATTCTATCTCTATGTCGGTTCGTAACGCCGAAGCTCCATGAAAAGGAACCTTCGGCCATCGCTTGGAGGCGACTTCAGCCGAAGCTGCTTCTTCGTGTAAGACCTTCGGCGCACCGAAGCACGGCCCCAACAGGGCCATACCACCAGGATGTGCCATGTTACCATCCAGAAGCAAAAGGAGATAGCCGAAGCTGCAGCACAACAAGCTCAGCCGAAGCAGGTCATGCATACCGCTTCGTACCATTCGCCTTACATCCCAGAATACGTAGGCAATCACCCTGCAGTTTCTGTTGCTTCGGCGAGTCAACCCCAAGCTTCCTGGCAACAACCTCCGCCTCCACCACCGCTGCAACAAGGTCAACAGCCAGAAGGGGGCCAATATGCTCCACATCAAAGGGACTTCAGAGAATAATCCGAAGCTCGCACAGTCAATAGCACTGTGCCAGAGTCGAAGCACATCTATTGACAAATATCCTACCTTGACAGCAGTCTTTTCCATTCAGTTTTATTTTTCGTGTAATAAAGGACACTTCGGAGCTTAAATAGATGTGCCAGAGTCGAAGCACTGTGCCAGAGTCGAAGCACATCTATTGACAAAGTGATAGTTTTGTTGTTTGCCACAAGGAAAACATATCTTCTACACAGGCTTAAATTGTCGGAGCTTGAAAATTTGCAATAGCAAGGAGGACCTTCGGATTATTAAATTCTTCGAAGCAACAAAAAGTCGTTCCAAAAGGAGCGCAGTGTAAGTTTTTTGCTCCAAAGTGGTTCCTAAGGGAATGCAGAGCTTACAGCGAAAAGTCAACGCTGATTCCGCCGAAAGTAAAAGGCGAAGAAGCTCCAAAGTCGTTCCTAAGGGAATGCAGAGCTTACAGCGAAAAGTCAACGCTGATTCCGCCGAAAGTAAAAGGCGAAGAAGCTCCAAAGTCGTTCCTAAGGGAATGCAGAGCTTACAGCGAAAAGTCAACGCTGATTCCGCTGAAGTAAAAGGCGAAGAAGCTCCTAAGGGAGGCTTACAGCGAA
This sequence comes from Zea luxurians, assembly GCA_029449295.1. NCBI lineage: Eukaryota > Viridiplantae > Streptophyta > Magnoliopsida > Poales > Poaceae > Zea > Zea luxurians. The sequence goes on along the minus strand of JAOPSE010000001.1, from coordinate 101,755,132 downwards.
AAGTCAACGCTGATTCAAAAAAGATTATGTATTTTATTGCAGGGATGTGTGTGTAGCTTCGGAACGAATACCTTTTCTCATAGCATAACATCATCACATCATTTTGCATAGCATAAGAATCATACATCATTCTGCATATGGCACAAGAAGGGGATACAATATTGATCTTCGGAATGTAGCTTCGGAAAATATTTTCACGAAGTTTGGATGTTCTTCATCAGAACACTATGGGTATTGTTGCGATAAATGAAAATTCTTCTTCACGAAGCATGAAAAGAAGGGAAGGTGTTTTTTCGTCAAAGACTCAAAAACGGTACGTATGTAAAATTTCATGCATCATAAAGAATTGAGCAGTAAAAATAGGTACATTACATTCAGGGTTACAAAATGTTACACATATTTCATTCCAGAAGTTTTTACAATAGTGCTTAATCTTCTCTCAAAACAACTTCTGCAGCTTCGTTCAGGAGTCGATTAACAACTTCATCCATGATAGCTTCAGCCATCTTTTTAATTTCCTCGTCTCCTTTCGGGTGAGGGCCCGGAGACGCTTTAGTAGGATCTGAAAGAGGACAGGATACGGCCACATTGCTATTACAAATTGCGAACGAAGTTTAAAACCAAAAATTACAACACAATAAAAACCATTAGCTAATACCTATTTGCCCTTCGGGCTCTGAGCTTTTGTCAGCGGCCTTAGCTACTTCTCTAGCGTCGTGAATGCCCTTCTCGCTTTTCTGGATAATTTCTCGAGCCATTTCTCGGCCACCATTATCCCAGACACCGGTGAAAAATTTTCCACCAACCATGCTAGCTTCGGCCGAAGGATCTCTTGCATCTTCGAAGGACAAAGCAGCCTCGGATTGCGCTAAAATCTTTACATGCTCGCAGCCTTTTTTCTCTAAAATGGTGGCAATTCCTCTGGCACCCGAGAAAGCACATATATCTCCGCGGTTATTTAAAATTGCCTCGAAGGCCTCAGCTTCGTGATCGATCCATTCGATGGGACCTTCGGGGTTGCCTCTTGTAAAGTTTTCTTCACTCGAGAATGCGCCGACGCTGGCGAAGCTAGCTTTCAACTTCTTAACACGCTCTATAGATTTGTTATAACATCTTTTCTTGGATGAACGAAGCTCTTCAACAGTTCCCTCTAAATGATTTGCCCATTGGTCGCTGAGTTCTCGCTTCGTTTCTTCAAGCATGCGTTCCTCTTTGGCTCTGGCCAGTTGTTTTCGAAGATCTTCAATTTCGCGCTTCTGAGCTTCAGCTTGACCTTTAAAAGTAGCTTCGTCTTCTTTTATTCTATTTGTTAATGAATGTAATATTTTATCTTTTTCGAGACCTTCGTTCCTCAGTTCAATTACTTCGGAACGAAGGTTGCTCAGGGCTATAGCACACCCTTCGTCTTCAGCATCTTTCTGGGCCCTGAGGGCATTGCTAAGTATCAGGCCCTGCAAAGAAAAATATGTGTGCGTCAATAGATTTAAGCAAACGAAAAATTTTGGTCACAACAAAAAATACAAAGATCCCATTTGTTGCACCTTTAAGCTATTATATGCCAGGCTGTCGGCCAGATCGTTCTTCGACAGCACCGAGAGCCCGTCTTCTAGTGTTGGGAATCCGAAGCTTTTGCTCATCTCCCGACAGACAGAAATCTCCTTGCTGTCAGGGAGACAATACAAAAAGTCTTCTTCTCCACTGCCATTGAATATCAACGCCCCCTTTGGATATTTTAGTTTTTGGGCGTAAAACTGGGCCTCTTGCTTTTCTTTTTCAGACAACTTTTTCCCCGAAGCATGTCGAACAATATAATCAGGGACTTTGGGGATGCTTCGGGGGTAGCAGCACTGATTTCTTCAACAAAAGTTGGCTCTGTTATTTTTTCTTCCTCGGTTTCCAAGGATTTTATCTTCGTGGCCTCTGAGGACCCAGCTTCGGCTTCAGTTTCTTGCTCTGGAGCTTTAGTATCAGAAATTTCAGTTTTCGCTTCGGGAATGGCAACAGTCTTCTTCGGAGGTGTGCTTGAAGATTTAATTGTTTCCAGAACATCTAGCACATTAGCCATTCTCTTTCTTTTCGGAGTCACTGCTGACACCTTTTGATTTTTTACTGTCTCAACATTTGCTGCAGGACTCAAAACTTCTGATGTTTTTTCCTCGGTTGGTTTTTTCACTTCTTCCATTTTTTTTGTGGATGGCGCTTCGGCCATCTCTTTGGTTTCTGGTAACAAAATCTTTGGTTCTTCCAATTCCATCTTTGTTGGCGCTTCGGCCATTTCTGCGACTTCTGGCAGCAAGGTTGGTTTGGTTGGCTTTTCAGCTTCGGTGGCAGAAGAAGTTTCTCCGGTGAACTCAGGCAACGAAGCTGGTTCAATATAGCGTGGCCGATGTGTGAGGACCTTTATCCTCTTTCTATTCGGTTCTGGCTCGCTAGGAGCAGTTGCAGCTTCTTCTTTCGCAGAGGTTGTGTTTTTTCTTTTCTGTCCTCGAATGGGATAATGATAGTCAGGGTAGACGAACCCGATTGCATCAAACACCCGGTTCAGCCTTTTCTTTTTTCGGCCTCCGAAGGCTGCTGACAGTGCAGTATCTTCGGCTTTCGAATAAGCCCCAAGCAGTTCATCACTTAAATTTTCAATACTCTTTAACCAGTCATCATCTGGCTCAACGAATTTATCTCCGAACTTAAAAGTATACTTCAGCCTGATAAGTCCACCTTCGTCGGCCTCCTTTATGGTTTCTTGCGGCATTTCCCATTTCTCCGCGAGCGGCCATACTCTAAAGGCAATATGTTCTTGTACCAAATCTCTTGTTCCAATAAAAGAACAAATAACTCTGAAGGCTCTCCGGCATTCTTCGGCAGCATCATTCATTTCAACCTTCGGCTTTCGCAGGCCGAAGCTTTGCCAAATAGGGCACATAATTATACCTTTAATATCTTCCCGTACTGCCAGGTCATTCTTCACATAAAACCATTCTGTCATCCAGTCGTCGGGCCATCTCTTCCGAAAGGTTGGTACGGGACAGCTTGACCCAGACCGAGAAACGAAACTGTAGCAGCCAAAATTATTGTGATACTGTTCCTTACCCCAGGGTTTTGTCTCATATGATAATTCGTGTATGTTGCAGAAACTTTTCGCATCAGGTTCCAGACCTTGGCTTCTCACGGCCCACACGAAGATATTCAGCCTTATAATTGCTTCGGGGGTAAGTTGATGAAGATAGATTTCAAACATTTTCAGTACTTCTACGACAAAGCTGCTCAGGGGAAACCGTAGTCCAGCTTTCAAAAAGCTTCGGAACACTACGACTTCATTTTCCTCAGGGGTCGGGCAAGTTTTCTCTCCTTCGTCAACCCTCACAATGGATAAATCCCGGAAGTATCTTCCCCTCATGTTGGCAAGATGATTTTCTTTGATACCTGATTTGCCAAAAACTGAATGGCTTGGTCGCCAGGGGCGATCTTCGGAGTCTTCACCACCACTATCCACGTCATAACTGTCGCTGTCATCAGTATCTTCAGACAAACCTTCTAAAATCTCTTTGGTGATTTTTTCTGTGTTGGTCTTCGACATTGCTATAAGAAACCCCAGGTTCTTCTCTTCAGAAAGACTCAGCTTCATCTCGGGAGCAGCCTTCTTATCTTCAGACATCTTCGGAACCACTAAAAAACTGTTTTCAACGCCGAAGCTTAAAAACTTAAAAAGCTAAGCAAATCTTGGTGCGCAAGAGCTAAAAATTGAGTGAGCGGGAGCAGATGGCAAGAGAGCGTACCAAATGAGTTTACGGTATGATCTTATTTGTACGCCCAGTGCATTGAAAATTGAAAGACCCCGCTTGTCAGTGAATGTTGCAATTCTAGCAAAGGGGAGGTGTTTTTCGGACCTTTGGCTTAAAGCCTTCGTCCATGTCGCAATCTAAATTTATTATTTTAACAAATTAATATTGCGAGGGGCTACTGTTGGGGGCCTTCGGCATCCGAAGGTCCTCAAAAACAGGATTTAACAGTGTTTCTGGAGTATAATGTGTGAACAGGTATCTTCGGACTCGAGTCGATATCACAGTAGGAGAAGTCCAAGTAATACGAAGGTTGATACAACGCCGAAGATGTGAGCGGGAAAGCTTCGGCGTGATAGCGGAAAAAGAAACCGACTTAAAGATGAAAAGGCTATTCGGACCTCGGTGGATTACTATAGAATTACTACCAAGTGTAAAGGGCATGAATGTAATTTTGTATGGGCTGTGTCCCGTGCCTATAAATAGGTGAACAGTACCCCCGTACTGTTCACGCGGATTCTGGCATTCACTTTTGCGTCACGCTTGTACTTTCATCTCCTTCAAGCTGAAGGTACATTTGTAACTCGATGTTATTTCTGTTTCTACGTAATAATAATGCAAAAATAAGTTAATAATAATATACAATTGTCTATGTTATCCTTCATATTCCTTATGATTCATCCTTCGTCACTGTATAGTGTATTTATGAAGGTATATCCCTCATAACCTTCGTCCGAAAATTATTATATCCTAAGGGAAATAATGCTTCGAAGGACGAAGGACTTTTCTGATTAACATTTTCTATGTTGCCTTGTTCTTAATTCATAGCATTTGAGAACAAGTCCCCAAGAAGTAGTCTTCTCCGTGTATCAGCATAGCTCTTCTGCCTTGATTGTGCAATTCTCAAATTTTCTCTTATCATTTGAACTTATTCTTCTGCCTCTTGAATAAGTTCATTCCCAAAGAACTGTCTTTCTCTAGTCTGGTCCCAATACAGTGGAGTCCTGCATTTTCTGCCATATAGAGCCTCGAACGGTGTCATCTTCAAACTGGCCTGTTAAATATTATTATAAGAGAACTCCGCATATGGTAAGATCTTATCCCAACTTCCACCATGTTTAAGAGCACAAGCTCTTAACATATCCTCCAATATTTGGTTAGTCCTCTCTGTCTGCCCATCAGTTTGGGGATGGTAGGCCGAACTTAAATTTAACTGTGTATCGAAGCTCTCATGCAACTTCTTCCAAAACCGAGTAGTAAACTGTGATCCACGATTAGACATGATCTTCTTAGGCACCCCATGTAGACAAACTATCCGAGTCATATACAATTTTGCTAGCTTGGCTCTCGTGTAATTAGTCCTCATTGGTATGAAATGAGCCACTTTTGTCAATCTGTCCACAATCACCCAAATAGAGTCATACCCAGCAGGGGTGCGGGGTAGTCCAACAATGAAATTCGTACCAATTTCTTCCCATTTCCACTTGGGAATCTTAAGCGGGTGCAATAGTCTAGCTGGTCTTTGATGTTTGGCCTTAACTCTTTGACACACATCACACTTAGCCACATGAGCAGCAACATCTCTTTTCAATCCATACCACCAGTACTTTTGCTTCAAATCCTGATACATCTTAGTGCTACCAGGGTGGATAGAGTAATCAGAATCATGGGCTTCCTTTAACATAGTCTCACGAAGGCTATCAATCTCTGGAACACATATCCGATCCTTGAACCATACAGTGCCTTGCTCATCCTCCTTGAATTCTGGACCTCTACCTTCAGTAATCAGATCCTTAATCTCTTGAATTTTAACATCACCCACTTGACCTTTACGAATTTGTTGCTCCAAGGTAGGTTCCAATTCAATGGTAACTCCTTCCGTATGCGTAACAATTCCCAGGTTGAGTCTCTCAAAATCTTTTGCCAATTCATCGGGTAGCTGGACAACAATAGCGGAGTGAACTTGCTCCTTTCGACTCAAGGCATCTGCAACCAAATTCGCCTTGCCCGGGTGATAGTGAATCTCCAAATCATAATCCTTAATGAGATCCAACCAACGGTGTTGCCTAAGGTTAAGATCCTTCAAGTGAATATATACTTCAAACTCTTATGATCCGTGTATACTTGACACTTGGTTCCCATGATATAATGTCTCCAAATCTTAAGCGCATGCACAACGGCTGCCAGTTCTAAGTCATGAGTGGGGTAGTTCAATTCATGTTTCCGCAACTGACGAGATGCATAGGCGATCACATGTCCTTCTTGCATGAGCACACATCCCAATCCTTGGCCACATGCATCACAATAAATGTCAAATCCTTTCTGTAGATCTGGCATAACCAACACTGGTGGTGACATCAATCTTTCCTTTAATTGATCAAAGCTTTCTTGACACTTCTCATCCCACTTAAATTCTCTTCCCTTCTCCAGAAGTGAGGTCATAGGCTTAGCAATCTTAGAAAATCCTTCAATAAATCTCCGATAATATCCTGCTAGTCCCAAGAAACTCTGAATCTCATTAACTGTAGTGGGCACGCTCCATGCCATTATCTCCTTGACTTTAGCAGGATCCACTGCTATTCCTATATTAGAAATAATATGTCCAAGGAATGGCACCTTGTCAGTCCAAAACTCACACTTGCTAAACTTGGCGTAGAGTTGATTATCTCGTAGCTTCTGTAGCACCAACCTTAGATGTTCTTCATGATCACTTTCACTCTTAGAATAGATAAGAATATCGTCGATGAACACCATGACGAATCTGTCCAAATACTCCATAAACACCTTATTCATCAAATTCATAAAATAAGAAAGTGCATTGGTTAATCCAAATGACATAATAGTGAACTCATATAATCCATATCGGGTTGAGAAAGCCATCTTAGGAATATCCGATGGTCTAATCTTCATTTGATGGTATCCCGATCGGAGATCAATCTTCGAGAATACCCTAGCACCTCTCATCTAATCAAATAAATCCTCAATACGGGGTAATGGATACTTGTTCTTCACAGTAACATCATTAAGCGATCTATAATCCACACACATCCGCTGTGATCCATCCTTCTTCTGTACAAACAGTACCGATGCTCCCCAAGGTGAGGAACTCGGACGAATGTACCCAGCCTCTTGTAACTCCGTTAACTGCTTCTTCAGTTCCTTTAACTCTTCTACATACATCCTATAAGGCCATTTAAAATAGGGGCAGTTCCAGGTAGAAGATCAATCACAAACTCAACTTCCCTATCTGGTGGCATCCCTGGTAACTCCTCTGGGAAGACATCTGGAAAATCCCTAACCACACGGATGTTGTCACAAACAAACTCCTCAGCTATAAAGTATATCGCCCGTTTGGAAGAGGTGGTTACTACAATTTGAACCTGAAATCTTTCTCCTTTAGGGCAGGTGAGTTCTACAGTACCCCTACCACATGCTATAGTGGCCTTTGCCTTTCTTAACCATGACATACCAAGGATTAGATCTATACTGCTTGCCTCTAATATTATAGCAGTAGCTCCAAATTCTCTTCCCGTGATTGTTAATGTCAATCTATGTGTCATTTGATTTGCCTCAATAGGCCCTTTAGGTGTGATTACTATCAATGGTTTTCTCATATTTAGCAGTTGTATCTCATTTGTGTTGGCATATCGAGCAGACGTGAATGAATGTGTAGCACCAGAATCAAATAATATGGTTGCAGGAATGACATTAATGTAAAACATACCAAGTACGATGTCAGCACCATTAGGAGTAGCATCAACGCTGAATTGATTAACTCTAGCTATAGAATATCTCTTGTCAGGCGTCTGTTGCTTGTTCTTAGCTGGTGTACCAGAATTCCCCATCGGACAAGCATTAGCATAGTGCCCAATCTGACTGCACTTGAAGCATGTAGGGCCAGTCTTCTGTCCTGCAGACCTCGTCGAGGTGCCAGTTGGAGTAGCCTGATGAGTAGGAGGTGTCCGTGGAGACCCCTTTGGAGCGTACTGAGCTGGGCATGGTCCTCCTCCTGGACGAGTAGGTGTACCCTATGGCAAAACGTAGTGGGGACGAACACTGCTGCTACCCTGCCCCTGTGAGATAGCCTTCCTCTTCAAGTCTCCCAGTTGAACACACTTGTGTTCAATAGCAAGAGCCTTATCCAGTAGCCTCTGAAATGACGGAAATGTGTGTGCAACCAGTGCATACTGTAGGGGTCCATTAAGTCCTTCAATAAAGTGCTCCTGCTTTCTCTCATCCTCAGCAACTTCCTCCGGAGCATATCTGGAGAGCTGAATAAACTTATCGCGGTACTCACTGATAGACATGTTGCCTTGCTTTAACGACAGAAACTCCTCCTTCTTGATCTTCATCAATCCTATAGGAATATGGTAGTTTCTGAACTGTGTACTGAATTCTACCCAAGTGATAGTGTCAGCAGCATCATGGGCAGTAACATAAGAATCCCACCAGTCAGCAGCAGGACCTGTCAGACAACCAAAGGCATAAAGAACTTTCTCCCGATCTGAGCATTGGGCGATGTTGAGCATCTTCTCAATTGACTTCAATCAATCATCTGCATCTAGTGGATCTGGCAAACTGGCAAAGGTCGGTGGCTTATGGCTCATAAACTCCCGGTGCTTATCACGAGGTAGAACTAGTGGTGGTGGTGGTGGAGGCAATGGTACTTGTTACTGTTGTTGTTGTTGTTGTTGTTGTTGTTGCAGTTGCTGTTGCACCCTTCTTTCCTGGCGTATCTCTTCTCGCTCCTAGCGCAACTCCTGGCATATCTCTTCTCGTTCCTGGCGCATCTTCTGGCGTTCTTGCTGCATCTGCGCACGCATATCTGCCATAGTGTCCGCCATTTGTTGCATCATCCTCATCTGAGCTGCAACGAGTGGGTCAACTCTGCCTAGTGGAGGATTAGGAGGATTCATCTCTGCTAGTTGTGGCTGGGGTTGTCTAAATATCCTCCGAGTGTGTCGTCTGGGAGGTAAATCAATTCCACCACCCCTCCTAGTATTGACCATCTGAGTTAGATACATATGGTAAGAGAGAATAGTAGACAAGACAGGTAATTACGAATCATATTACTTTGGGGATTTATTAGCTAAGCAGGTTGGTGTTTTACATACTAAAGCTAATTCATTACCTTATGGTGGTACATGCTAAGATGTCCATATATAATATTTCAATCAATCAAAGGAGCAAATCAGACATTTATCATCAGGACAATCAACCAACATTTTTTAATAGAGGAAATAGTTTTGATTTTGTCTTAGGCCTCCTATCTCCTAAAAAGATCATAAGTGTAGGATTCCAAGGTGTGAAATCCATCTTGTCTTAGAGTAGAAAAGGTAAGGATGATCAGAGTAGAATAATAGAAGGTGAGACAGGATCAAGATAAGTATAGAAAGAATCAGAGTAAGGTAAGTAGGTAAGGGTTTGTCCATTTCTATCTAGGTTTCATCCTACATTCAACGTTTCCTCTGATACTACTTCTATCACACCCGGTTTTATGGAACAAAGCTGGGTGCATCTCATACATGCGCCAAAGAAGACAACATATATAATAACAGAGTGTATAGAGATAAATGTCATAAATATCATAAATGTACTTATTACATAGCGGAAGTCTTACAAAAATAAATGATAAAATAAAGCGAACTAAATATTATTCCCTGGCGCCACAAAGCTGACTGGGAGACGCCACCAAGATCAAGTCGAAAGCCTCAGTGTTAGTCGGCTCCTCTTTGACCACCTATTCTTCTCCCGTAGGGGGTGTGAGACAGTAAGAGTGAGCTCACACATGTTCATCGCTCAACAAGTTGTGTGGAATAATGTGGCATGAACTCACCAAAGGTGGAAGTTCATGTGAAGTGTAAGGCTGATCAATAAAATAAAGACTGAAGCTGAGCATTGCTTTTATAAGTTGGTCAAAATTTTATTAGCAATTACTAAGTGTAAATAAATACCTAACCTTAGAAATAATAAATAAAAGTAATAATAAAATAATCCCAGATGCAATGAAATGACAAATTAAGTTTTAGTTCCAGAAATTAATCATGTGAGTGTCCGAGCCGCTCATGACCGTGAGCACGGCTAGTATACCAGTTTTACACTCTGCAGAGGTTGCGCATCTTTACCCACAAGTCGTGTTACCCATTTGCCAAGGAGTTAATCAGACCCCATACACCTCTACCAAGGAAGCGAGGCCGGGTACCACTATGAGGCCTTTACAAAGTTCCACTAGCTTCTAAAAACCCGCTATAGTTTATAGGAAGCTCTAGTGCAGGAATCCCTCGCCTGACCGCCATCGCAGCAAAATCAACCCAAGGACCTCCCTACACTGACCACTCCCCTACTGCCCTTGCCCCTTTCGGGTAAGGTAGTCATCCACTAGCTTTCCTAGTTAATCAGCCAAGGGCGTCCCATTAAACCCTTGTGGTAGCACTGTTTTCCCGGGTGGTTCTCCATGTTTCCATTAACATAATGATCTTATCATGAACAGTAAATAATAAACAGATAATAAAAAGTATAACAATGAGTGATGAATATCTCTATACCCAAAGCCACATAAAGCAATAGCATGTACTACCCAAAAATTTAGTAGTAAAACCAGTGGTGAAACAAGGTATAAAGATAGTTAAAATCTAGGGTAACCTATTTGGTCCCATCAAAATTAACCTATGCAGATCATTATGATTAATAAGAACATGAATGGGTAAAAGAAGTGATCAAGGGCACAACTTGCCTTCAACGAGCTCCTGCTCAACAGTCTCTACCAGCTGAACCTCAGGATCCTCAGTAGCTTCCTCGTCTACTCGCATCAATACAATACATACATAGTATAGCAAAAATTAACATCACACCAAACATGTAAATAAAATACACAATAATAATCTAGACATTAAAATGAGATCTTAGGAACTGGAATCATTAAATTTGGAGTTATAGATTTTAAGTTATGAATTTTCTAAGGTTTTATGTGCTTAATACAAGATTAAGTACTAGATAAATTTTAATATGTCTTTCATGTCAAAACAGTGGAACTAATGGTTAGACAATAATATTACAAAGATTTAGGAACTGGAATGGACCAATTTGGAGTTCATATGAATTTTCTACCAATTAAACAAGTTTCTGTAATTAACTTAATACTAAAAATCTATTTCTAAATTCATTTTTTCTGATTTTCCTAATTCTCTGGATTGGGCCTCATTTACAGAAAAGCGCAGAGACCATTCTACAAGAATTCCTCAGACTCAGAGGGTCCCTGGCGCGGACGGCGGGTTTATTTCTTTTTTTCCCGAGGGCTCTTTAGCAAAGGCTACACGATGAAGAGGTATGGCGGTTTACAGACCGTTGGATCTCATGCGACGGCTAAGATTAGAACTATGCTCAGATCGAACCGGTATCCATTTTGGACCCACAGATTCCAATCCAACGGCGGCTATTTTATGAAGCGGATTCGGATCGAGACCGTCAGAGCCCATCCAACGATCCTACTTAACCTGAGCGAAGGGGTACTCGATCGTCTGATCGTGGCCGTCAATCAAGAGATCAACGCACAGGGTTGACTCTCCACCACTCGAGCACCCCAGCACAGACCGAGTGGAGTAGCTACTACGGTGGTGGCCATGGCCAGTGAATAGCCAAATCCCGCCAGCGTGCACCAAACTCAACTCCAACTGGTGCCAAACCTAGAACACGCAGTAACGAAAGAGTATGAAGGGTTCTTACCAGCAACAATGGCCCTGGATTCTGCGACCACGGCACGAGCAGTACTGCAGCGGAGAGCATGTCGACGGCGAGAAATTGGAGGCGCACGGCCCGTCCCCACGCATGGCACCACGAAAACGCGAACAGGAGGTTCGGGCGGAGCTCTCTGTCCTCACAGCACGAGCTAGAAGGCGCTGGAACAGGGGTTCCACCCACGGCCGTGCGCACGACGGTGACAGACCCGGGTGTTCTCTAGACGAGGAGAAGCTACGCTGGCGGCACACGTGAACTCGAGGAGGAGAGGAGAGAGAGGTTGCGGCTGGCTTTATGGATGCGCGGATGACAGGGACACCGCAATGGTCCCGCCATAATGGCGCGACCGGCGAGCATGCATCGACGGAAGGAGCGGGCCAACCCAACTAACCGAGGAGACGACCGATCTGACCAGTGGGCCCCCCTAGACAGAGAATGCGGAAGGCTGACAGCGGACCCGCCCCGTCAGCGTGGAGAGATGGGTGCCAGGCTCTCCTGTTGGGCCCGCGCGGTATAATTCCCTGGTGGGCCGAATAGGGTGAAGCCAGCCCAAACTAGATTTTAGTCTTTCTTTTTTTTCTTTTTATTTTCTTTTATTTCTCTTTTCAAATTCAAGTTGTATTCAAATTTAATTCAAACTCTTGTGACCAATTATTCTCAGATGATATTGCACCATAAACAGTACTACTTTGAAGATATATTATTATATATATTATTTTTATATTTTTTCTCTTTTTGGTTTCAATTCTAGAATTTCCTTTAGGGTTTAACTTCTAATTTGGGTATTATCATATTTATTTTTACCTTATTTTTATATTATCACAAAAAAATGCACACAAAGTAAAAACTCAGCATGATGCATATCTTAGTGGTATAACTTTTATATTAGTTATTTGTCTTTAAATATGATATTCACCTATGATGATAAGTAGATACAGTATACACATATAGATAAAGGAAATAATTTTTTTCTCCTTTTATATGATCTCTTACCAATTGGGTATTACAAAACCCCTTCCAGAACATAGTGTTCGCTGAATGCCTGCTTGAATTCCGCCCACGTGACAAGAGGTCCTGCAGGCTGAATAGCTGCAAAATTTGCCCACCAGGTGCTGGCAGGACCTCTCAATTTTCGGGCAGCGAACATGTGCTTCTGTTTTTGGTACATTGGATCAATCCAAATTTTTGCTCCATGACCCATATCCATTCACCCGCTTCCAAAGGTTCTTCAGCTTTAACAAAAAAAGTGGACGAGTTTTTGAAAACTCCAAGTACGTGGTGTCTCGGGGCCCTTGGGGTTGACCTCTGCCTCCATGCTGCTGAAACTAATTCCTCGACAATTCACGCAGGAAACAAGTGTTGTCAACGGTGGCATTAACTAAGGCAGCGATAGCCTCAGCCAACATGGGAGGTATAGGTGGCGGGTTCGGACTTTCCTCCCCACCGCGGGAAGTTCCCGCCTCATCTTGAGCACGAGTTCTTGATGGCATCTGAAGAAGAAAATATACTTGATTATTACATGCCGTAAGTACACCACCTTTATTACATTATGCCAAACTGGTACTAATTATCATACTCACTGGTACAACTCAACTTTCCTTATTTAATTTACATAAGGAAAACACCTACTACTATCCTATTCTATTTATCTTCGTCCTTGGCTGCTCCCGCTCCACTGCTAGCTTCGGGAGAACGTTCATCTGTGAGGTTCATGGAAGGAGGGGCTCCGAAAAGAACCAACTCCCCATAAGGTCCTCCACTAGCTGCTCTAGATGTTCTGGCTTCCATTGCTGCAACCTCCGGTGGCACATTCGGATGCAGCCGGTCGTATAACACGTGCACTTCCTCATGCAGAGTGTTACACTATGCTTGCAGATTCTCCAGGGCTGTGCTTAGTTCCGCTACCTGGGCTCGAGCATTCACCTTGAAATCCTAGGCTATAGAGCGTGAATTTACGACCTAATCTATGGTCGTGTCTCGTTCCATGATCTCCTGCTGCAAGCGATCAACCTCCACCGACAGCTCAGCAATGCAACGGCTATCTCGCGCACGCTCGCTATTTCCATGGCGCAGTTCCGACATGAGTCGTTCTCCTCTGGCCTCCAAATCCCCTATGGGATCGTTACTTCAGCTACTGCCCCCCTCATGTCGAGGATCCAACTACTGGTGGGGCACACCTCGAGGTCCGGTCGCCTTTCGTTGGGTAATCTTGGTACACGCCATACCTCCATAAGAGGGGAAGATTTATTAGGTATAGTTTACACATGATGCATGCATGACCTAATGACTATGGAATCAACTTTTTCATTGATCCCCTACCTCCTACGTATACTATTATTTGGCACTCTATTACCCGACTTCAAAAGATAAGTAACTACCAGAAAGTGGCAAGATAAGAATGAAAGAATGTTTCAAGGTAAGTATTTTAAAACCTTTTGAAGTACTCTGAAGAGACGAGCTTCGCTCCGATACCAGCTGTGACGGAACCTCCCAAGGTATTAGGCCCACCTACAAATGTCCTTTTCCTAAGGACCTCAGACAGTCATGCAGGTGTGCATAATGACTCGGCAAGTTCGGTTATCTGTATCTCCATCATATCGCCCAAGAGCGCTTCACCCATCACGCAGACATTACACATAATCGGAGTAAATGATCAGCGGAAAGGATTACAATAATATAATTTACATTCATACAAAAATATAGAAAGAGTAGTTATTACATAACTGGGTGTTTGAGTGTGGAACTTATTATTACATTACTAGGAGGCAAAACACCCTCCCCTAATAAGTTTTAGTGTTCATCCTCCTGCTTGGGAACCACCTTGGAACAGAAACAACAGAACTCAGCTGTTTCATCATCTACAACAACATGGGTTTGAAAACCCTGAGTACATTGTGTACTTTCGCAAGTCTTACCCGTCAAAGGAAAAGACTCTCAACGATATGCTGGCTTTCGGGATTCAAGGTTGAGTTTATCAAGATTCAAAGACTCTGTTTGTAGAAAAGCTTACTAAGATCGGATCTTTAAAAATCCATTTTAATTCTCAGGTTAAGTAGTTACCTGCATCTAGATTTCTTTCTATCCTAGATCAAGCACTTGGCCTATGCTAGCCGTCTTTTATCAATCCTTCAGTTCACTTGATTGCTACGTGTAAGTCAGTGACCAAGTCTTCATGTCGGAGAAGTAACGGCGATCCAAATCGATTAATACCCAGCTAGGGATCTCCAACCACATGACATATGTAGCACTTAACCCTTGCATATGTCAACTCGCCACCAGGTTTCTCAAGACCAGAATGGGTTCACGCCAACCAAGAGCATAGATACACCACCGTCTAGCCTCTTGCCACGGAGGGTACACGTTACTCTCGCCATCTCTCCACTCCCATTGTGTGGTGGCCTTTCTGGTATTGGTCCGACCGAGGCAAAGCTTACCCATGATGAGGCATATGACCAGTTAAAAGGTCCTCAGTCAGCATGCCTACATCTGCTCGGTCCTTAAGCGACTCAAACAGAGACACTACACCGAGACTTCTCGTGCAAGTCTCCCGCCTGGTCTCGTCTTTATTACTTAAACCCCAAAGTTTGGTACCTGACAGAGGTACTTCTTTTCAGATGTTTAACCCATCACGACCGTGATGGATCCACCATCATCAGTCTTTTTTTGTAAAAATCCCCATCCCATATGAAGCGTCACCTTTTGTTTGAAACAAAACATTTTGTTTTCTAAAGCAAGGCTAAGCATCAGAAAACTTTATGTAAATCAGGTAACAAGGAATGGTAATCAGTTTTCTAAGGAAGGGAATGCATCAATTGTTTAGCACACAACTCCTATCACCTAATGCATCATATAAGGTGATACAGATTTTAAAACAACAAGGAAAGGGGTAATGCACCGGGGCTTGCCTTGTGTTGCAGGAGGTTCAGGGTCCACAACGCAGATGTCGAAGTAAAAGTTGTTCTCGGCTCGAGGATTTTCAGCTTGGGAAATAACTTCTTCTACTATCATAGTTTCTTCCTCGTGTTCTATGCATGACAATACTTGTACATGAATGCTTATGTGATGTCATGAAGATGCAGTTACACAATAGAAACATACTAAGTTGTATCTTGAATACAACTTTCCTTCATGGTACAAACTAATCACTAGGGTTTCCTAAGTTGGTATTCTATTAGTATTAAGTAACTTAACCCTAGGAGGCTAGGTATTGGGTTTGTAACTAAACAGTGTCCAAATCATTTCAAACTTCACTCAGGGTCTTTAATCATCATACTAAACCTACGCAAAAGGTTTCACATTTTTTGGAGTTACTAAATTATTTCTAAAATTCTAAAAGGCTTGGTTTGAGCATCTTTAAATGCTAAATAATTCTAGGCCTAGGATAAAAATCTTGGAACTATTTTTATTAAATACTAGATGATTTTAGAAGTCTAGCAAAATTGGTCTCACGATTTTACCAAATTTCTACTATTTTCTATAAATTTCCTAAGCTGACAGTAAAAAGAAAAAGAGAAATGATGAATAGTATTGGGCCGAATCTGGCCTAAGTCAGCTCGCGACAGAGAAAACGCACGCGCGCGCCCACTCCCGCGTGAGACTTTTGCACGGAGCCCCCTGGGTATTCGAATAACTTTAGACCAACCTAGGACACTGTTTTCTGAGTCACTGACAATTTTTACTTAAACCCTCCACTTCTTCCTTCTTCACACGACCAGGTCTCTGTCACACCCAGATTTATGGGACAAAGTCGGGTGCATCTCATACATGCGCCAAAGAAGACAACACATATAATAACAAAGTGTATAGAGATAAATGTCACGATATAATCAGACTACTTATTACATAGTGGAAGTCTTACAAAATAAAAGAATAAATATGGATCAAACTAAAATCCATCCTTGGCGCCAGAAAGTCAACTGGGAGACACCACCTAGATCGAATTGAACTCCTCGATGCGTGGCTTGGCTTGAACCACTTGTTCTTCTCCTGTGGGGGGTGTGAGACAGCAAGGGTGAGCTCACACATGTTCATCGCTCAACAAGTTGTGGGGAATAATGTGGCATGAACTCACCAAAGGTGGGAGTTCATGTGATGTGTAAGGCTGATCAATAAAGGTTGAAGCTAAGCATTGCTTTTATAAGTTGGTCAAAATTTTATTAGCAATTACTAAGTATAAGTAAATACCAAATATTAGTAATAATAAGTAAAAGTAATAATAAAATAATCCCAATGTGATGCAAATGATAAATTGAGTTTTAATTCCATAGATTAATCATGTGAGGGTCCGAGCTGCTTATAACCGTGAGCACGGCTAGTATACCAGTTTTACACTCTGCAGAGGTTGCGCATCTTTACCCATAAGTCATGCTACCCATCTGCCAAGGGGTCATGAATCCCATACACCTCTACCGAGGAGGCAAGGCAGGGTAACACTATGAGGCCTTTACAAAGTTCCACTAGCTTCAGAAAACCCGCTACAGTTTATAGGAAGCTCCAATGCAGGGATCCCTCGCCTGACCGCCATCGCAGCAAAATCAACCCAAGGACCTCCCTACACTGACCACTCCCCTACTGCCCTTGCCCCTTTCGGGTAAGGTAGTCATCCACTAGCTTTCCTAGTTAATCAGCCAAGGGCATCCCATACTACCCTTGTGGTAGCACTATTTTCCCTGATGGTCGCTCCATGTTCCCATTAACATAATGATCTTATCATGAACATAAATAACATAACAGAATAAATAGGAACATGGATATAATGAAATATTAACCCAAAAACCGTGTAAAGCAATAACATAACTAACAAATGATTCAGGGGTAAAGATGGTAAACAGGATAAACACACTAGGGTGACCTATTGGGTCCCATCAAAATTAAACCTATGCATTGAATAGTGATAATAAAGAATATTATTGGGTAACAAAAGTGGATCAAGGACACAACTTGTCTGTCACTTGAGATTCTAGGTACCACTTGCTCTTCAGATGACACGTGTCCTCACTGCTAAACGTAGCAATACAGACAAACATGGTATAGACAAAATTAACATCACACCAAACATAAGAATAAAATGAATAATAATGATCTACGCAAAGCTATGAGATCGTGGAACGAGAACCACTAAGATCAGAGTTACGATTAAGGAGTTATGATCTATGGAAGATCTATGTGATTAAAATATCAATCTATATTATAATTTGATTAGTATAAATCATACGAGAGAATAATTTACTCAACTTTAATCTAAGTCATTACTTGATTATAAATCATCTTTTAGGCCAAAGATAAACCCTAAGATCATGATTCTATATTATTATTAGAATAAGCTAATCCCAAAAATTTAGGTTAATCAAATTAGTTACCTGATTATAAATGTATGAGATATCATAAAATCAATGTTACTACTGCGTAGTAAATATTTATACGAGGCGGACGCAACTGGAATGGATAAATTCGGAATTAAAACGGAGGAGTTATGAATTTCCGAATGTTCTATGTATTTGATACGAGATTAATTAAGAGATAAATTTTAATATGATTTTCATGTCAAAACAGAGACACTGAGTGATAAACAATATTAATACCAAAATATAAAAATTGGAATTGGTCAAAAAGAATTTAATATAAATTTTATATTAATTAAATAGGTTTCTGCAATTATTTTTATACCCAAAAATCAATTTCTGAATTTATTTATTTGATTTCCTGAGCTCTGGACAACGCAACAATTACTAAACGGTCTGAGTTAATTTCGCGAAGTCCCGCAGACTCATACTATCTTCAGGGTGGACTACGAGTTGATTTGTAATATCCCAAGGGTCTCTTTTGAAAAGTTACCACGCGAAGAGGTATGCAATGATCACGACCGTCTGATCCAGTTGAACGGCCCAGATCATAACCCCATACATCCAAACAGGTACACGTTGATACCCCTTGGATCAAAATCCCATAGCACGGATCCTACGTTCTTACATTAAATCTCGTCTGCACACATGGTGATCAATGGCCCAGGCTCACCCAGCGAACCGGTACGTAACCCACTTAATCGCGACCGCAGATCCATCCATCAACGGCCCACGCACGCTGCCCCCAATCCCCTTCACCCCGGCGGGCATAGACAGCAGCGCCGCCGCAGCATAAGGCGTAGATCCCGCCGGAGCACAGTGCCCAAGCGCCCCGGAGCTCGGATTGTCAATTCGATGCGCTCTACACGATTCTTAGGTGAACGCGATGCGGTTGGGGAGGTTCTCACCGAAGTTGTAGATGCAGCAGTACTCGATCACGGTGGAGCGTGGTTCGGCGATGGTGGAAGTGGATCTGGCGAGAAATTGGTGGGGATCCTGACCACCGAGCTGACTTGGAGGCAACTCGAACTTCTTCTGCGCGACTCAGGAAGCGCCCAGGATGGTTACCGACGCCCCAATGTCGGTAGACGAGCAGACCTACGATGGCGGACCTTCGCCCATCTCCATGGCTCCTCATAGCGGCGTTCCTCGTGTTTCTGGTTGTTACAATGTGGCGAGGAAGGGGAAAGTCAATCCTGGCACGCCGTATTTATGGTTCGAGGAGCCACGACGTTATCGGCCGCGGACTCCATCACTAGCTGCCCAGGCCACACCGCGCGGAGCAGTTGCAACCAATTGACCGCGAAAGGGGGAAGATCAAACTGACCAGCGGGGGCCACATGACGGCGTCAGGAGGAAAGTGGGCGTGGCAGCGGTATGAGGAGAAGGTGGGCCGGTTGTGCAGTAGAGTGAAAATGGAGATGGGCCGACTGTGTAAAAGCGGGAGTGGTTTTAGCGCGCGTGAAGGCTGGCTGGCAGGAGGGTCCTCCACGACAGTGCCCCCACGTAGTGAAGAGCAGGCGCGACGCAGCAGCAACAGGCAAGTGGGCCCCGCCCAGCGGTCACCACGAGTAGAGCACAGAGATGGGCCGACTAGTAGAGAAGATAGAGTGGGCCAAAACGAAGACTTTAGCCCAGATAGGTTTTCCTTTTTTTATTTCTGATTTGTTTTCTATTTTATTTTCTTATTTCAAATCCAATTCAAACTCTATTTTAGATTTAGGTTCAAGTTGTATTGTTCAAACAGGAATTCCAGCATGGACCTACAAAAGTATTTGTGATTATTTATTCATTATTATATTCCTCCAAGTAAATGCGTCAAAGCGTGTCATGCACACATATTGTTTTATTTTTGGAAAATAGTACTTTTCAGTTTGTGATCAATTTCAAGTTAACAAAAATTAATGTCCATTACCTTACCTATCAGGGGAAAAACAATGTATTCTCTTTTACCAAGAGCCACTTTATCTTGAATATATTTAAGGGCATTCTTTAAATTTCTTGCGGAGAATAACTTGTCCTACTAGATTGAAGGTATTCCTATTTCATGTTTACTCAACTTCGTAATATTATTCTTTATAAAAGACATAAAGGAATACCCAAACTCTTAGCCCAGTTTTAGGGTTTACAAATCCTACCCCCTTAACAGAAATCTCGTCCTCGAGATTTGTAAGGAAAGGGTGTATACTCATATTGTTTCAACACATATGCACAAACAAAAATCTCGGCATGATGCATACTTTATTAGCAACACATGGGGTCAATTAGACCTTATTATTCCTCCTAAAACAGTATCATATCATCTACTAACTAAAATAACATTTAGGTCTTACAAATTGTAGTAATTTATATATATGTTTATGTAGCTTGGTGGAGCTGGTGGTGGTGGTGGAGGTAGTGGAAGATTGCGAGAGCATAGGTATCCAACTACTATTTATGTGGGATATAAACTGAATAGGTTAAGGTAAGAAAGATTACGGCAAGGAAAAGACTTTATCCAAAAGGTTTAAGTCCTAATTCATCTCGAGATTCGCTTTGACTGTTATACCCTTTCTTGTCGATGTTGATCTTTTCTACTCCGGTCTTGGTCTCATTGATTCGAGGTTAGTGTATATTATCGGGGTTGGGAAATATAGTTAAGATAGATAATGAGGTAAACCACATGATGTAAATCGAAAGTTTGTTTGATTTTAGGTGAGGATAGATTGATTATACCATTCATCATGACTCTATGGTTAGCTCTTCTGCTCATGGTTGAGTTGGTCTAATGTGCTAAGTTAACACTTGGCTAGAAGGGTCCAAGTACTACGAATCTGTTAAGCAGACCACATTGGATTGGATCACACTAGATTAGGTCACATTAGATTCTTTGATTCTATTCAATGATATCATTTAGTTAAACATATCAAGCTGACTTTATATTTATGAAATTCTAGTATATATTTTTTTTCTAAGTGAAACTTCCAACTAGTATTTTTGATACCTCAAAATTTTCATGCCATTAGCAGGTGTGGCATAGAAACAAGGGTACAACATGCTTTAGCTATTAGGTGAATGTAGAGAAGTTTTGGGGGTAAAAAAAAGTTAGGTAAGGGAGACCTTTTATTCCGGGTGGTGGATCTTGATTCATCTGAAGATCTGTTTCTATTCATATTCTTCATTGTCGAAGTTAACCTTCTTCTTGGATTTGATTTAAGAACCATCGGTTGTGGTGTTGGATGCCTTTATCTGACTTGAGATAACAATTGCGGTTACATGGGGTAGGTAGATTGAACAGAGTTTTACTTTGCTTGTAAGATAAATGGGTTGGGCAACCTATAACATAGGCAAGGTCATGGTTTCTCGGACAAGTTGGTCTAAGACACAAATTTAGGTTTAGAATCCATTCGTGTGAAGATGGTCTAATCTGTGTTACTAGCATTAACTAGCTTGTTTAAGTAACTCCCTTTAGATCAGATCATATTAGATTAGGTAGGGTCTAAGTTAGGTTGGATATAACTAGATTAAACTAGTTTAAGTTACATAGATCTACCAGGGTAGAATATATATTATTGATATATGTTAGAATCTTTTGAGATAGGATGGATTATATGGTGTAAGTGAGTTAGAATCTCTGTCGGTTAAAACAGAGGGGTTATGCAATTATCGGGTGGTTAAGGTAGTTGCATATGGCCAGGTTGGACTAAGACCCAATTTAGATTAAAACATATTTGTAAGAATAGGATCCAATCTTATTTTTCCAGTATTATCTAACATGTTTGTCCATTAGGTTAGATCTGATCAGATTAGATGGGATCAAAATTAAATTGGTGTAATTAGATTAAACTAGATAAGGTTTTGGAATAGATTATGTTTGTTACACTATTATGAGATAAGGAAAATGGTGGGGATAAGTATGCTTATTAGGACAAGAGGAGTCTTTAAGAATAAGATAGAATCTTTTGAGATTAGTAAGATCTATTCGGATAAGATGAAAATCCTTTCGAGATGAGATGAGTCTATTAAGGTAAGAGAGTATCTTTTAAGATAAGATGGATTTATTAAGATAAGATTGAATCTTTTAAGATAAGAAGGGTCCATTAAGATAAGAGAGAATCTTGTAAGATAAGATGGATCTGTCAAGATAAGAGATAGTCCTTTAAAATAGATACACTTTATTGGAGGATAATCTAGATTTTTTAGTTATCTTATGAATTCTATTTATGCATATATGTATATGCATATGTAATTGTGGACATTACTCCATAACTCATCACACTCAATCAAAGATCCAAATCAGACAAATATCATAAGAACAAACAATCAAGCGTATAGATAACTATAAAAATAGTTTTGTTTTTGTTTCTAAGAGTAGGTCTCCTATTTCTAAAGGTCACTTTAGGCACAGGATTTCAAAGTGTGAAATCCACATTTGTCTTTAGAAAGAAGAGGTAAGAATAATCAGAGTAAAGCGGAAATAGATGAGACAAGATTAAGATAAGTTTAGAAAAGAATCAGAGTAGCAAAGGTAAGGTTAATCAGAGTTGAACAGTAGAAGGTGAAACAGGATCAAGATAGAAAGAATCAAAGTAAGGTAAGTAGGTAAGGGTTTGTCCATTTCTATCTAGGTTTCGTCCTATAGTCAACATTCTTCTGATACCACTTCTGTCACACCGAGATTTAAGGGACAAAGCCGGGTGCATCTCATACATGCGCCAAAGAAGACAACACATATAATAACAGAGTGTATATAGATAAATGTCACAATATAATCAGAGTACTTATTACATAGCGGAAGTCTTACAAAATAAAAGAATAAATATGGATCGAACTAAAATCCATCCTTGGCGCCAGAAAGTCAACTAGGAGACGCCACCTAGATCGAATCGAACTCCTCGATGCGTGGCTCCACTTGAACCACCTGTTATTCTCCTGTGGGGGGTGTGAGACA
Source organism: Zea luxurians (assembly GCA_029449295.1). Lineage (NCBI taxonomy): Eukaryota > Viridiplantae > Streptophyta > Magnoliopsida > Poales > Poaceae > Zea > Zea luxurians. Next base: position 101,732,351 of record JAOPSE010000001.1, on the reverse strand, counting down.
GCAATGGTGAGCTCACACATGTTCATCGCTCAACAAGTTGTGGGGAATAATGTGGCATGAACTCACCGAAGGTGGGAATTCATTTGATGTGTAAGGCTGATCAATAAAGGTTGAAGCTGAGCATTGCTTTTATAAGTTGGTCAAAATTTTATTAGCAATTACTAAGTATAAGTAAATACCAAACCTTAGTAATAATAAATAAAAGTAATAATAAAATAATCCCAATGCGATGCAAATGACAAATTAAGTTTTAATTCCATAGATTAATCATGTGAGGGTTCGAGCTGCTCATGACAGTGAGCACGACTAGTATACCCGTTTTACACTGTTTAGAGGTTGCACATCTTTACCCAGAAGTCATGCTACCCATCTACCAAGGGGTCATGAATCCCATACACCTCTACTGAGGAGGCGAGGCAGGGTAACACTATGAGGCCTTTACAAAGTTCCACTAGCTTCAGAAAACCCACTACAGTTTATAGGAAGCTCCAATGTAGAGATCCCTCGTCTGACCTCCCTACACTGACCACTCCCCTACTGCCCTTGCCCCTTTCGGGTAAGGTAGTCATCCACTAGCTTTCCTAGTTAATCAGCCAAGGGCATCCCATACTACCCTTGTGGTAGCACTATTTTCCCGGGTGGTCGCTCCATGTTCCCATTAACACAATGATCTTATCATGAACATAAATAACATAACAGAATAAATAGAAACATGGATATAATGAAATATTAACCCAAAAACTGTGTAAAGCAATAGCATAACTACCCAATGATTCAGGGATAAACAATGTAAACATGATAAACAGACTAGGGTGACATATTGGGTCCCATCAAAATTAAACCTATGCATTGAATAGTGATAATAAATAATATTATTGGGTAACAAAAGTGGATCAAGGGCACAATTTGCCTAGCACTTGAGATTCTAGGTACCACTTGCTCTTGAGATGACATGTGTCCTCGCTGCTAAACGTAGCAATATAGACAATCATGGTATAGACAAAATTAACATCACACCAAACATAAGAATAAAATAAATAATAATGATCTATGCAAAGCTATGAGATCGTGGAACGAGAACCACTAAGATTAGAGTTACGATTAAGGAGTTATGATCTAAGTAAGATCTATGTGATTAAAATATCAAACTATATTATAATTTGATTAGTATAAATCATACGAGAGAATTATTTAACTCAACTTTAATCTAAGTCATTACTTGATTATAAATCATCTTTTAGGCCAAAGATAAACCCTAAGTTCATGATTCTATATTATTATTAGAATAAGTAATCCCGAAAATTTAGGTTAATCAAATTAGTTACCTGATTATAAAAGTATGAGATATCATAAAATCAATGTTACTACTGCGTAGTAAATATTTATACGAGGCAGACGCAACTGGAACGGATAAATTCGGAATTAAAACGGAGGAGTTATGAATTTCCGAATGTTCTATGTATTTGATACAAGATTAATCAAGAGATAAATTTTAATATGATTTTCATGTCAAAACAGAGACATTGAGTGATAAACAATATCAATACCAAATTATAAAAATTGGAATGGTTCAAAAAGGATTTAATATGAATTTTATATGAATTAAATAGGTTTCTGCAATTATTTTTATACCCAAAAATCAATTTCTGAATTTATTTATTTGATTTCCCGAGCTCTGGACAGCGCAACAATTACTAAACAGTCTGAGGTTAATATCGCAAAGTCCCGCATACACATACTATCTTTAGGGTGGACTGCGGGTTGATTTGTATTACCCCGAGGGTCTCTTCTGAAAAGTTACAACGCGAAGAGGTATGCAATGATCACGACTGTCCGATCCAGTTGAATGGCCTAGATCATAACCCCATACATCCGAACAGGTACACGTTGATACCCCTTGGATATAAATCGCACGGCCTGGATCCTACGTTCCTACATTAAATCTCGTCTGCACACATGGTGATCAATGGCCTAGGCTCACCCAGCGAACCAACATGTAACCCACTTAATCGCGGCTGCAGATCCATCCATCAACGGCCCACGCGCGCTGCCCCCAATCCCCCTTCACCCCGGCGGGCACAAACAGCAGTGCCGCCACAGCATACGACGGAGATCCTGCCGGAGCACAGTGCTCAACCGCCCCGGAGCTCGGATTTTCAATTCGATGCGCTCTACACGATTCTTAGGTGAATGCGATGCGGTTGGGGAGGTTCTCACCAAAGTTGTAGATGCAGTAGTACTCAGTCACGGCAGAGCATGGTACGGCGGCAGTGGAAGTGGATTCGGCAAGAAATTAGTGGGGATCCCAACCATCGAGCTGGCTTGGAGGCAACTCGGACTTCTTTCGCGCGACTCACGAAACGCCCAAGATGGTTACCGATGCCCCAATGTCGGTAGACGAGCAGACCTACGATGGTGGACCTTCGCCCATCCCCATGGCTCCTCGTAGCAGCGTTCCTGGTGTTTCTGGTTGTTGTGGTGTGGCGAGGAAGGGGAAAGTCAATCCTGGCGCGTCGTATTTATGGTTCGAGGAGCGACGATGTTATCGGCGCGCAGACTCTGTCACCAGCTGCCCAGGCCGCAGCGCGCGGAGCAGTTGCAACTGATTGATCGTGAAAGGAGGAAGACCAAACCGACCAGCGGGGGCCACATGACGGCGTCAGGAGGAAAGTGGGTGTGGTAGCGGTATGGGGAGAAGGTGGGTCGGCTGTGCGGTAGAGTGAAAATGGAGATGCGCCGATTGTGTAAAAGCGGGAGTGGTTTGAGCGCACGTGAAGGCTGGCTGACAGGAGGGTCCTCCACGGTAGTGCCCCCGCGCGGTGAAGATCAGGCACGGCACAACAACAGGCAAGTGGGCCCTGCCCGGCGGTCACCACGAGTAGAGCACACACATAGGCCGACTAGTAGAGAAGATAGAGTGGGCCATAACAAAGACTTCAGCCCAGACAGGTTTTCCTTTTTTATTTCTGATTTGTTTTCTATTTTAGTTTCTTATTTCAAATCCTATTCGAACTCTATTTTAGATTTAGGTTCAAGTTGTATTGTTCAAACAGGAATTCTAGCATGGACCTGCGATAGTATTTGTGATTATTTATTCATTATTATATTCCTCCAAGTAAATGCGTCAAAGCGTGTCATGCACACATATTGTTTATTTTAGGAAAATATTACTTTTCAGTTTGTGATCAATTTCAAGTTAACAAAAATTAATGTCCATTACCTTACCTATTAGGGGAAAAACAATGTATTCTCTTTTACCAAGAGCCACTTTATCTTGAATATATTTAAAGGCATTCTTTAAATTTCTTGCGGAGAATAACTTGTCCTACTAGATTGAAGGTATTCCTATTTTATGTTTACTCAACTTCGTAATATTATTCTTTATAAAAGACATAAAGGAATACCTAAACTCTTAGCTCAGTTTTAGGTTTACAGTCCCCGATCGCGCGCAGGTCGAACACCAGGCCAGAGTCGTGTATACTCGCTGGCGGTGACCCATTCCGATGGCGTTGAGCGTACGGGCTTCATCACCGGTGCTATCCGAACACCCTTCTATGCTTAATTCGACTAGAGTACCGCCAACTCCTAGCTGCCCATAGTAATGGCGGAACCGTATCATGGACATGCTGCTACCGGCCTAACCGAACCAGTCTAGTTTTATCCAAAGACATGGAAAGGCTGAATGGCTCATTAGGGTTGCGGTGCTTGCGCAAACTCGAACGGAAACTACCTGACACGACCAGTCAACGGGAGCTATGTCTGCGGCGGCGTTCCCAGACAATACCACAATGTTCCCTAAACTATAAGACAATAGCGTTCAATCGGTCGAGACCGAGAGCTTTACTAGTGTCAGAGGATGTAGAAACGCGAACTAGAGGGACATGAACGGATCTATGGATGGCTGGCCATGACGTGAGGTCACACGGCGGCGTTCTTGGCCGATTTGGGGGAAAACAGGAATTCGTGGGCTATGGTGGTTAATCGGGAGCGAGGAATGGTGCACTGGCTTCGTAACAAGATAGCCGAGCAGGCAGGGCCTTCAATTTATAGTGACTAGAAGCGGTGGCTCTGAATTTTGGACGAGAGGGAGTTTACGATGGCGTCGTGGTGAGTCACCGAAGTTCACCAAACTTGGCGCTCAATGAGGGTAAGTCTGGGGGGTAACCGGCTATCTGACACAATCTACGGCGAGGTGGTACATGACTTATGACATGGCACAACCGAAGTGAACCATGGCAATCACGGTGACGATCGCATGGCCACATCGCCGGGCAAGTGGGCACGGTGAGGCAGGCCCAATCCAGCCCCCTGCTGATCTTTTCACTCCCACGGTAATATCCTCCCTGAGCCAAGCACGAATCACATGGCCGACACGAATCCTCGCACGGAGATCACCGGCGGCGAGATGCTTCGCATCTCTGATCTTTTTGAGATACTGTACCATGGCGATCTTCTTCAGTGCGCCAGACTGAGCGATTTGAGGAGCTTCATTCTCAAATTTTTATGTGACAAACTACTAATCTGACTACATCAAAGTTGTTGCCCTATAATCTAGCTTCAATTTCGTTATAGAGATCTTGGTCAAACATCCACCGGATAGAGCACTACTTGATTCTAAAGTTGATCCAATGCAACTGCTAGCCTGATTGCAGACTGATACTCGACTGACAGCCCATCTTCTAGTCCATTTTTCTCTAATTTCCATATAGCTCTAGGGCTTAACCACTTAATCAAACTTAGACTACTATAGTAGCTCTATAATTTTGTTGTAGTGACTCATGGAAAAATCTCCATGGATCAAGAGATACAGGGAACCAAAGTCAGCCCAATCTCACTATTTTTTAGAGTAAAACCATATGGATGCCTTTGGGACTTTTTGCAATTTACTCTAATTTGTTCCACAAAACTTGGAAATCTCCAAATGTAAAAGTTGCTTAATTTTTGTTACTCTACCACTTTGATATATGCACTCTGGTCCAAAAGTGTATAGAAATTGATCTCATCCCATAGAGCACTAATTAGGGTTTCTAGAGTCCTTATTAGGGTTTGAGTGTTCTAGGGTTTAAGTGGCACTCAACTTTCGAAATTTAGTCGCTTTTGAACTTCTCCACTAACTTTTGAGATCATACTCAAATTATTATTTCACACACCTACATGCTTCTAATCCTTGGGTAAGTACCCTATCCTAGGATGAAAGATTTAGTCAAGTCATCACACCACAAGATTGTTTTGAGATTTTAGCCTAGTGGATGCACTCTAGGTGTAACATACATAATAAAATGTCAATGCATGTGATGCCATGCCCAAGTTTTAGTTCTTGTAACACAGGTGTTTTACACATAAGGTCCAGGGCACCAGAGTTTATGGCCAGGTGAGGTTGCGCGGTTAGTGGCCAACTGATCCACAAATCCCGTGTGGTGGCAGACATCTCGGCCATGGCAGTTGCAGAGGTGAGGGTGATGTTCTGACACGGGGGGCCTAGACGCAGCGAGGGCTCGTCGCGACGTGTTGAGTCGGTCTCCCAGGGCCCACGGGATATGTAACACCCCTGGTGTTACTGTTACTAAAACTTGAGCATAACATCATCAGCATTAGCATTTCATGTGTTTGGCACACCTAGAATGCATTCACTAGGTGAAGATTTCAAACAAGTTGTATTGAGATGACCTTTTGCAAATAGAACCCTAGCTTGGGTATAAAAGAGCAAACAAGATTTAAGCAAAAGAAAGCTTCAAAACTTATTAGAGATGACCATAAAATATCACCTTGGATATACTTATGGGATATCCGAACCCTAGAGTTATCAAGAACTGCAAAAAGAACCCTGGAAAACCCTAAACCTAAACCCTAGGGGGCTAAGTGCAAAACTAGTGCACTTTTGGACTAAAGTGCAAAAACTATTAAAGTAAGGTATCTTAAGTCATATGGTTCACAATCATGAAGATTTGCAAGCTAAACCCTGAATTTTGGACCTATTTGCAAAAAGACCCTATTTGAGTTCTAAGGCTAAGTCTGAAATTCAGTGTTTTGAGCTCATCTTTGTGACCTTGTAACTTACAAACAAGAAGGATTTTGCCCTAGATCACCACATCAACATTGTAGACCTATCAAAGGCGAATAACTTTGCTTAAGAGAGTAAGCATGGTTGTTATGAAGAAATTAGAGAAAAGTACACCCAAAAATTGACTGTCAGGCTGTCTGGAAACTGAATTTGGCCTGACAGTGAGGTGGCATGAAGTTAGGGCTCGAATATAAGCATGATTTAATAGGAATTTGGCTATAGTTGTTATGGCAACATTGTAGCTGGAACATTGGTCTACAACTTTGCTGTAGAGCTTTGGGTGAGATGCCATAGAAAATTGAGAGAGAATTGACCCTAAACCTTGACTGTCAGGTGCACTGAATAGAGCTTCCCATGGTACAGTGATCGGATCAGGCTGCCAGCTCGATCCCTCGTTGCCGGCGACCCACGCGCCTAAGATCCGTGTCGTCGTTGCGATTCATGCCACTGATGACCCTATAAGGCTGCCAGGTAATAGCTATTCGCCTTGAGATGACTCCAGTGACTAACCTCCGTACCCCCTTGCTTTACGGCCTGAGCAGATAAGCTCACCGGTGACAGCTGTCTCACGGCTTGGCGCCACGTTCCCTGGCACCTCCACCGCGTCGCCGTGAATCGTTGTAATCCTCTGTCCATCGCCGGGAGGCCAGCCATGGTGACCAGACACTAAGTACTTGCGCCAGTGACCTCCCCCTCCTCCGACCGCCGCACGTCAGCGCTCAATTCACCGGCCACCGCTCGCAAATGCTATAAATTGAAGCCACTGTGAGCTCCATAGTATCGTCACGCACCCAGCCACCAAATATCGTCCTCAATCGTTCACCTGAGAGCTCGAATTTTGGATTTCCCCCAAGAGCACTCGCGAACACCGTAACAAAGACCTCGCCGCGGTCAGCCCGTCACAGGTCTGATCATGCCTTCCTTGTTCTTGTTTTAGCACCTTTATGTGCTAGTGATGCTCACCAACCCACCCAATTGAGCTAAGACCCCATGGATCGCCGAGAACGCATTTGATTACCTGTGGTGCCCGCTGTCACCGTGGGCAGAGCAAGGTAGACCGCCATTTATGAAATTGGTTGAGGGGAAATGTGCGGGTGGGGTCTAATCTGGTCTCTGCCGCACGGGAGCTCCAGTCATTACGGTATACGACCGGTGTAGGCTCGCTGGAGCGCGGGCCGACGTCGTTTGTCGTCGTGGACCTCGGTCTGCGAAGAATTAGAACATGAGGGGGTTTCTTGTAAACCGTCAGTGACTCACGGGAATAGTGCACAAACCCACTTCTGGTTATCGAGAATGCCGTGGGCCTTTTTGCAAAGTCGCCTCAGGCGCGCGTGCGCGGGCGTGCGCATTTTTGCCTTGGTTTGGGCCGTCTGGGCTTGATTTGGCCGAGGAATGTTCACCGTTTTTCTTTTTCTTTTTCTGCCAGAACTAAAACAATTTTAGAAAATTGTAGAAAAACGGTAAAAATGTCAAACCAATTTTGCTAGATTCCTAATTTTCCATATAATTTAATAAAAATAAGTTCATGATTTTTAGGTCAAATAGGGAATTTTGGAGCATTTAAAATAGCCTAAAACATTGTTTCTGGATTTTTAGAAAATCAATAGTAATTCCAAAAATGCCCAAACTTTTTCTATGAACTCTAAACATTATTTATTAGCTTTGGGTAGAATTTGGTATGATTTGGACCTTGTTTGATACTTAGAGCCCAAAACCCTACCCCCTGCCCTTTGAATTCCTTTACTAACTCCTGAAACCCTAAGTTCTCGGAGAACCGTGAAGGAAAATTATATTGAAGACTCTAGAAAATAAACTTTTACTATCTTTGCATCTTCATAAGCATTACATGGGTATTCATTCTTATATATATGGTTATATTTAGAAAACAAGGAAGAAGTTGAAGTAGAAGAAAAGAAGACTTCGCCACCACCACCTGTGGAACATCAGACAGGCAGTTGTTTCTATTTTGACATCTGCGGATCCGAGCCTGATTCACCTGTAAACCAAGGCAAGCCGTGGTGCATTTGCCACCTCCTTGATTCTTTTAAAATCTTTCTCACTTGCTTGATGCATTTGGTAATAGGAGTTGAATGCTAAAATAGTTCCTGCATTACCTTCCTTAAATTTGATTACCTTCCTTTGAATCCCTATTTTACAAAAGGTTTTTACTATGCTTAGTCTTGCTCTAGCAAAACAAAAGGTTTTGTTTTTATAAAAGATGATGTAGCAAAGTGGGAGGGATGTTTTTGAAAATAAAACTTGATGGTGGATCCATCATGGCCGTGATGGGTTCAACATCGGAAAAGATGTACCTCTGCCAGGTACCAAACTTGTACGAGAAGAGAGTCTCGGTGTAGTGTCTGCGTCTGAGACGATTAAGGACCGTGTCGATGTAGGCTTAATGACCGAGGACCCTTTAACTGGTCACATGCCTCGTCATGGGTAAGCTTTGCCTCGGGCAGACTAAGGCCAGAATAAGATACCACGCAATGGGAGTGGAGAGATGGTGAGAGTAGCGTGTACCCTCCGTGGCAAGAGTTTGGACGGTGGTGTAGCTATGCTCTCGGTTGGCGTGAACCTGATCTGGTCTTAAGAACCCCGGTGGTGGGTTGACATATGCAAGGGTTAAGTGCTACATATGTCATGTGATCAGAGATCCTCAGCTAAGTATAATCGATTCGGATCGACATACCTTCGCGGTTATGAAGACTTGGTCACTGACCTATACATAGAACTCCAGTAAAGATGAAGGGTTGTTAAGAAATTGGCTAGTGCAGGTCAAGTGATTGAAATAGGGTAGAGAGAACTCTAGATACAGGTAACTTTACCCAACCTGACAATAAAATTGGATTTTTTTAAGGATCCACTTTTAGTAAGCATTTGTGCAAACAGAGTCTTTGATTATTGTTAAGCCTTACCTTGACTCCCTCAAGCCAGCATACCCTTGAGAGTCTTTTCTTTAGTCGGGTAAAACTTGCTGAGTAATTCCATACTCAGGGTTTTATTCCCTATTGTTTTTAGGTGAAGAAGCGACAAACTTTTGTTGCTTCTATTCTAAGGTGGTACCAAAGGAAGAGCACTAGGAGTGAAGTTGTGGGAGGAAAGGATCCTCCATAAAAACTATTGGTTGATACTTATCGGGAGGGGTTTTTGCCTCCCATGGTTTGTAATAATAATACCCTGCACTCGTATATTATATCCTGGTCTGTAAATATTTAACTTTGTCTTACTTTTAAATAAAGGTAAGTTTATGTAACCGCTTCCGCATTTCTGTATCTCTCATGATTTGTAATGTCTGCGTGATGGGTAAAACGCTCTTGGGAAAGGTAAGAAAAGCAGATACCGAACATGTCAAGTGATTCAGAGGCGCCTACAAGGTTGTTTGAGGTTTGTTGGATAAGGACAACTGTAGGTGGGCCTAATGACTTGGGAGGTTCCATCACAGCTGGTATCGGAGCGAAGCCCATCTCTGTAGATATTATGAGGCATCTTTAAAAAGAATTTTCTAAGACTTATCTAGAAAATTTCTTCCCTTCTTACCTAAGTATTTTTGAAGAGTTTATTTTAAAGACCAGATAGGAAGAGTGCAATGTATAGAAGGTACGAATCAACTAAGGTTGATTCTGTAATTACACATGCATCATGCTAGAAACTATGCTAATAAATTTCCCCTTAGAAAAATGCCGCCACGTACAAGAAAGATTGCACGCAAGTCAACCGGGCCGATTGGCGTACCTCGTCACCAACTTGCCCCGAGACATGACGACAGCAGTAGAGATAGTAACGATCCAATCGGGGATCTAGAAGCTCAAGTTAATCAGCTTCGATCAGAACTCCGATGCAGGAATGACATATGGGTCGCGGATGGTGAAAGAATCAATGAATTGAGAAGAGACATCCGCCAACTGCAAGACCAGCTAGCGGATCGGGATCTAGCGCTCGACTGGGCTGTGAACTCTCGTTCACTAGCTTGGGCAAAGGAAGCTAGAGCTCGAGCCTGAGTGGAAGAGCTTAGCTCAACCGTGGATAGCTTGTAGGTTTATTGCAACACACTACATGAAGAAGTTCATGTACTGTTCTCGCAACTGCACCCGAATGTCCCTGCGGATCCTGTCGGGATGGAAGCCGGACCTTCTAAAGTAGCGGGAGAAGCACTTGGTGGCGAGCTGGACCTTTTTAGGCCCCTTCCCTCTATGAAGCTGGTCGACGAATGGTCTCCTACGCCTGACAGCGAGGCTACCCAGAGTGACAAAAAGCAGGAATAGTATAGTATAGAAGTAGTACTATTGTGTAATAGGTGGTGTAATCCTATTGTAAGTATGACTCTGTAACATTACCTTTTTAAGTAATGTGAAATGGATGGTTTGTATGGCATATCATATTGCTCCAAATGTTCTTAGCCTCAGATGCCTTCTAGGACTCGCGTAAGGATGGGGATGGTACCTTTTGTGGGAGGGAAGTGACCCCGAATCCACCTCCAGTACCCCTAACACTTGCCGAGGCCATCGCTGCCTTGGTAAACGCTACAGCAGATAATACCCGCTTCCTGCGGGAGATGGCAGGTCAACAACTCCAACAACAAGGCGGGCGGGCATATCCGCAAGGCCCCCGTGAAACATCTTATTTGGACTTCTCTGAGACGCGCCCTCCATTGTTCGTCAAAGCAGAAGATCCTTTAGAGGCGGATGAATGGATCCGCGTCATTGAACAAAAATTCGGGCTTCTTCGTTGTTCAGAAACCCAAAAGCCCCTGTTTGCAGCCCAACAACTGTGAGGCCCTGCCACTACGTGGTGGGGAAACTTTGTGGCCATTTAGCCTGCCGGTCATCAGAACACATGGGATGAGTTTAAGTTGGCCTTCAGAGAGCATTATATACCAGAGGGAGTTCATCAAATGAAGCAAGAGGAGTTCATGAAATTGAAGCAAGGCGGAGATACTATCACCTAGTATCTCAATAAATTTAATCACTTATCCCAATACACAATCGATCAAGTCAACACAGACATAAAGAAGAAGAATTGTTTCATGAGAGGCTTGAATGATCGAATGCAAAGAAAGATGGCCACCTGCATCGACCTTACTTATGGAAGGGCTGTCAGCACGACGCTGGCAGTCGAGGCTAAATATGTAGGATCCGGAAAATCCAAGGGGAATGGAGGCAACAGGCCCAATCAGGGCCTCGAGAAAAGGCAAAGGTTGGTTATCCGACCTTTCAATCAAAGTCGTTCTTCATCTCACCCACCCTCCTTCCCATTCAAGCAACCAATGTTTATCCGTCCTACCCCTGCCCCCACTGCTACAAATCAGCCGGGTGCCCCTGGCACTCGTTTCCCTGCTCTTTCAAGCTCATCAACCGGCTGCTTCAACTGTGGAAAGTCCGGGCATTTCATTAAGGACTGTACATACACAAGGCAGAATCAAGCAAATAATCAACAAGGTTCTGGAAGTTCCAAGCAAACTGCGGCAACCGTACCGCGGGCAAGAATACAAGGAAAACAGGACGGGTTTATTACACTCAAGTGGCCACAACACCGGAAGGCGAACCGGTGATGATGGGTACGTTTCTCGTGGCGAATCACCCTGCACTTATTCTCTTTGATTCTGGTGCTTCACATACTTTCATAAGCAAAAAGTTTGGGGAGAAACAATGCATTGCATATACTGAATCAAGGGAAGGGTTTAAAATACATTCGCCTGGGGGACAAACATTTACCAAAGAAGTGGCTTACCAAGTGCCCGTAACATTGGCTGGACGGGACTTTCCTACTAATATGATTGTTCTGAAAGGCCAAGACATATATGTAATCTTGGGCATGAATTGGTTGGCCCAGCATAAAGCAATCCTCAACACTGATCTGAGAACTATCAGGCTGAGTTATGGCCAAGAAGAAATTCTTTTGTCTATTCCCATAGCCATTCCAGCTAAACCAATTGGCAGAATTAATGAAGCCATCATACCGGAGATCAAAGATATTCCGGTAGTATTTGAGTTCCCAGATGTCTTTCCAGAGGATTTACCTGGATTGCCACCAGAAAGAAATGTAGAATTTGTAATTGAGTTGAAGCCCGGTACGACTCCCATTTCTAGAAGATCGTACCGAATACCTCCAAATGAGCTGGCAGAATTCAAGACCCAATTGCAAGATCTACTAGAGAAGGGATTTATCTGGCCAAGCTCGTCACCATGGGGTTGTCTAGCCATCTTCGTCAAGAAGAAGGATCAAACATAGCGGATGTGCGTGGATTATTGACCCCTTAATGAGGTCACTATCAAGAATAAGTATCCTCTTCCTCGGATTGATATTTTGTTTGATCAACTGACTGGAGCGAGGGTATTTTCCAAGATTGACCTCAGATCGGTCTATCATCAGATCCGTATCAGGCCCGAGGATATACCAAAGACTGCATTCACTATGCGGTATGGGTTATTTGAATATTTGGTAATGTCTTTCGGATTGACGAATGCTCCTGCCCACTTCACTTATCTGATGAACTCGGTATTTATGCCTGAGTTGGACAAGTTTGTGGTGGTCTTCATTGACGATATCTTGATATACTCTAAGAATGAAGAGGAGCATGCTCAACACTTACGGATCGTATTGACGCGATTAAGGGAACACCAATTGTATGCTAAGTTCAGTAAGTGCGCATTCTGGCTGGAGGAGATCCAATTTCTGGGACATGTATTATCTGCCAAAGGGATTGCAGTGGACCCCAGCAAGGTCAAGGATATTTTGGAGTGGAAACCTCCAACCACTGTACATCAAGTCCGAAGTTTCCTTGGACTGGCTGGTTATTACCGCCGATTCATTCTGGATTTTTCTAAGCTTGTGAAGCCAATCACAAGTCTATTGAAAAATGATACTAAATTCAATTGGTCTTCGAAATGTAATGAAGCTTTTGAACAATTGAAGGTATTATTAACCACTGCTCCGGTATTGGCTCAACCGAATATTGAAAAAGCCTTTTGATGTGTATTGTGACGCATCAAGAAGTGGTCTCGGCTGTGTATTAATGCAAGAAGGCCGAGTAATAGCTTATGCTTCAGGGCAGTTGCGCCGACATGAGGAACATTATCCAACCATGATCTGGAGCTAGCTGCAGTGGTTCATGCCGTGAAGATATGGCATCATTATCTACTGGAAATGTGTCGGGGACCATAATTAGGGGTACCCTCAAGGCTCCTAATTCTCAGCTTGTAACCCCCATCAGCACAAAGCTGCAAAGGCCTGATGGGTGCGATTAAGTCAGGGATCAGTCCATTCAAGGGACTCGATCACGCCTCACCCGAGCCTGGCCTTGGACAAGGGCAGCCGACCCCGGAGGATTTCCGTCTCGCCCGAGGCCCCCCTTCAGCGGCGAACATATTTCCGGCTCGCCCGAGGCCCTTCCTTTGCCAAGAAGCAACCCTGAACAAATCGCCGCACCGACTGACCAAATAGCAGGAGAATTTAATGCAAAGGTGGCCTGACACCTTTATCCTGACGCGCGCCCCCCAGCCAGCAGAGCCGAAGTGACCGCCGTCACTTTGCCGCTCCACTGACCGGCCTGACAGAAGGACAGCGCCGCCTGCGCCACTCCGACTGCGGTGCCACTTGACAGAGTGAGACTGACAGGCAGTCAGGCCCAGCCAAAGGCACCATAGGAAGCTCCGCTCCGCCCGACCCAGGGCTCAGACTCGGGCTAAGTCTCGGAAGACGACGAACTCTGCCCGACCCAGGGCTCGGACTCGGGCTAAGTCCCGGAAGACGGCGAACTCCGCCCGATCCAGGCTCGGACTCGGGCTAAGTCCCGGAAGACGGCGAACTCCGCCCGACCCAGGGCTCGGACTCAGGCTAAGTCCCGGAAGACGGCGAACTCCACTCCGCCCGACCTAGGGCTCGGACTCGGGCTAAGTCCCGGAAGATGGCGAACTCCACTCCGCCCGACCCAGGGCTCGGACTCGGGCTATGTCCCAGAAGATGACGATCTCCGCCTCGCCCGACCCAGGGCTCGGACTTGGGCTCGGCCCTAGAAGACGACGAACTCCGCTTCGCCCGACCCCAGGGCTCGGACTCCGCCCCGGCACCAGCCGGCGATCTCCGCCTCGCCCGAACCTGGGGCTCGGACCCGACCTCGGCCACGGAAGACAGACTCGACCTCGGCTTTGGAGGAGCTTCCACATTGCCCAACCTAGGGCGCAGACCAGCCACGTCAACAGGAGGCGCCATCATCACCCTACCCCGAGCTGACTCGAGCCGCAGGGAACAAGACCGGCGTCCCATCTGGCTCGCCCCGCCAGATAGGCAATGATGGCACCCTGCATACTCTGTGACGACGGCGGCTCTCAGCCCCCTTACGGAAGCAAGAGGACGTCAGCAAGGACTCAACCGCTCCGACAGCTGTCCGTCCGCCAGGCTCCATCGCTCCTCCGACGGCCACGACATCACACCAGCTGGGTGCCAAAATCTCTCCGGCTGCCACAACGGCATGTACTTAGGGCGCTAGCTCTCTTCCGCTAGACACGTAGCACTATGCTACACCCCCCATTGTACACCTGGTTCCTCTCCTTGCGCCTATAAAAGGGAGGACCAGGGCCCTCTTAGAGAAGGTTGGCCGCGCGGGGACGAGGACGAGACACGCGCTCGCTTGAAGCCGCTCGCTCCCTCTCCCGCGTGGACGCTTGTAACCCCCTACTGCAAGCGCATCCGACCTGGGCGCGGGACGAACACGAAGGCCGCGGGATTCCCACCTCTCTCACGCCGGTCTCCGGCCGCCTCGCTCTCCCCCCTTCGCGCTCGGCCTCGCGCTCGACCCATCTGGGCTGGGGCACGCGACGACATTCACTCGTCGGCCTAGGGACCCCCCGGTCTCGAAACGCCGACAGTTGGTGCGCCAGGTAGGGGCCTGCTGCGTGTTGACGAACAGCTTCCCGTCAAGCTCCAGATGGGCAGTCTCCAGCAACCTCTCCAACCCAGGACGGTGCTCCATTTCGGGAGTCTTGAGTTCATGTCCCTCGACGGCAGCTACTACATGATACTCCTTCCACCGCCGTGTGACAACGACAGTGGCGGCTGACAACCCGCCCGCCGGCGGTGGAATCGGTGACGTCTTCCCCGCATGGTGGAAGAACAACCTTCGAGCTCACCCCGTCCTCTCCCCCGCCGACGGAGAAGGAGGCGGGGCAACCAAGGCCAAGCAGGAGACAGCGCCTCGTCGGCTGTCGAGCGAGTCGACGGCCCCAGCACCCCAACAGAGGGCGCACCGGGCGTCGACCTCGCATTTGAGACGAAGGCGAGCGCCGTCTCCCCGCGACACGGCAATCCCGAGCAAGCGGACGACGCCAGCACGCTCACGAAAAGCTTGCTAGACGTCACCCTCGTACCTGAGACAACGGTGCAGTCAGTCCCCGACGTGACCTCATTGCCGCCCGTCGACCAAAAGGTACCGACCGATTCCCATCCCACGTCTTTCGGATTCAGCCTCAACCCGCCTAGCGACTTCGCTTTGGCGGGCGCTCTCGTAGAGGCAAGTCCAAACCCTCTAGGGTTTCGTATGCGGTCACCTTGGGACCGGCTGACGGACGTCTCGACCTATGGGCCCTCTGGGTCCGAGGAAGACGACGAGCCCAGCATCTGCTGGGATTCCTCTGGACTTGGCAACCCCAGTGCCATGCGGGACTTCATGACCGCATGCGACTACTGCCTTTCTGACTGTTCCGATGGTAGCCGTAGCCTCGGCGACGAGAACTGCGGCCCAAGTCATGAATGCTTCCACGTCGATCTAGGGGATCCCTCCAAAGGCAACCATCTCAGCATGCCGGAGGACGGTGAGCTCCCTAGGCCGGTGCCTCGCGTTGACATCCCACGGGAGCTAGCTGTGGTCCCCTTTCAGGCGGGGGGTCATGAACCACAGCTCGAGCAAATCCGCGGGGTGCAGGCCAGGCTCGACGAGGGAGCAGGAGCGCTTGAGCCGATCCGTCGGGACGTCGGGCAGGCATGGGCGGGCCAACCTCCTGCTGGAGGAATACGTCATCTACCCCAGGGCTTCCAGCACCGCATCACCGACGACGTCAGGGTCAGGCCACCACCCGCATCCAGTGGGGTCGGCCAGAACCTAGCGGCAGCAGCAATGCTTCTTCGCACGATGCCGGAGCCATCAACCACCGAGGGGCGGCGAATCCAGGGAGAGCTCAAGAATCTCCTGGAAGGCGCCGCGGTCCGACGGGCCGAGAGCTCTGCCTCCCGAAGGCAGGGGTACCCCTCGGAACCTCATGCCGCGACCTCCAGATTCATGCGGGAAGCCTCGGTCTACATCGGGCGCACGCGCAACACCGCGCCTGCGGCCCCGGGTCGCCTCGGCAACGAGCACCATCACCGCGACCGTCGGGCCCACCTCGTTGAGAGGGTGCGCCGAGGCTACCACCCCAGGCGTGGGGGACGCTACGACAGCGGGGAGGATCGGAGTCCCTCGCCCGAACCACCCGGTCCGCAAGCCTTCAACCGAGCCATCCGGCGGGCGCCGTTCTCGACCCGGTTCCGACCCCCGGCTACTATCACAAAGTACTCGGGGGAGACGAGACCGGAACTGTGGCTCGCGGACTACCGTCCGGCCTACCAACTGGGTGGAACGGAGGATGACAACCTCATCATCCGCAACCTCCCCCTGTTCCTCTCCGACACCGCTCGCGCCTGGTTGGAGCACCTGCCTCCGGGGCAGATCTCCAACTGGGACGACCTAGTCCAAGCTTTCACCGGCAATTTCCAGGGCACGTACGTGCGCCCCGGGAATTCCTGGGACCTCCGAAGCTACCGACAACAGCCGGGAGAGTCTCTCCGAGACTACATCCGGCAATTCTCAAAGCAGCGCACCGAGCTGCCCAACATCACCGACTCGGATGTCATCGGCGCGTTCCTCGCTGGCACCACCTGCCGCAGCCTGGTGAGCAAGCTGGGTCGCAAGACCCCCACCAGGGCGAGCGAGCTGATGGACATCGCCACCAAGTTCGCCTTCGGCCAGGAGGCGGTCGAGGCTATCTTCCGAAAGGACAAGCAGCCCCAGGGCCGCCCATCGGAAGATACTCCCGAGGCGTCAACTCAGCGCGGCGCCAAGAAGAAGGGCAAGAAGAAGTCGCAAGCGAAACGCGACGCCGCCGACGCGGACCTTGTCGCCGCCACCGAGTACAAGAACCCTTGGAAGCCCCCCGGAGGTGCCAACCTCTTCGACAAGATGCTCAAGGAGCCGTGCCCCTATCACCAGGGGCCCGTCAGGCACACCCTTGAGGAGTGCGTCATGCTTCGGCGCCACTTCCACAGGGCCGGGCCACCCGTGGAGGGTGGCAAGGCCCGCGACGATGACAAGAAGGAAGATCACCAGGCAGGAGAGTTCCCCGAGGTCCAAGACTGCTTCATGATCTATGGTGGGCAAGCGGCGAACGCCTCGGCTCGGCACCGCAAGCAAGAGCGCCGGGAGGTGTGCTCGGTGAAGGTGGTGGCGCCAGTCTATCTAGACTGGTCCGACAAGCCCATCACCTTCAACCGAGACGATCACCCCGACCATGTGCCGAGCCCTTGGAAATACCCGCTCGTCGTCGACCCCGTCATCGGCGACGTCAGGCTCACCAAGGTCCTCATGGACGGAGGCAGCAGCCTCAACATCATCTACGCCGAGACCCTCGGGCTCCTGCATGTCGATGTGTCCTCTGTCCGGGCAGGTGCTGCGCCCTTCCATGGGATCATTCCCGGGAAGCGCGTCCAACCCCACGGACAGCTCGACCTTCCCGCCTGCTTCGGAACACCCTCCAACTTCCGAAGGGAGACCCTGACGTTCGAGGTGGTTGAGTTCCGAGGAACCTACGACGCGGTACTGGGGAGGCCATGCTACGCGAAGTTCATGGTCGTCCCCAACTACACCCACCTGAAGCTCAAGATGCCGGGCCCCAACGGGGTCATCACCGTCGGCCCCACGTACAAACACGCGTTCGAATGCGACGTGGAGTGCGTGGAATACGCCGAGGCCCTCGCCGAGTCCGAGGCCCTCATCGCCGACCTGGAGAGCCTCTCTAAGGAGATGCCAGACGTGAAGTGTCATGCCGGCAACTTTGAGCCAGCGGAGACGGTTAAGTCCGCCCCCCTCGACCCCAGCGGTGACACCTCCAAGCAGATCTGGATCAGCTCCGGGCTCGATCCCAAATAGGAAGCAGTGCTCGTCGACTTTCTCCGCGCGAACGCCGACGTCTTCGTGTGGAGTCCCTCGGACATGCCCGGCATACCGAGGGATGTCGCCGAGCACTCGCTGGACATCCGAGCCGGAGCCCGACCCGTCAAGCAGCCACTGCGCCGATTCGACGAGGAGAAGCGCAGAGCCATAGGCGAGGAGATCCACAAGCTAATGGCGGCAGGGTTCATCAAAGAGGTATTCCATCCTGAATGGCTTGCCAACCCTGTGCTTGTGAGAAAGAAAGGGGGGAAATGGCGGATGTGTGTAGACTACACTGGTCTCAACAAAGCATGTCTGAAGGTTCCCTACCCTCTGCCTCGCATCGACCAAATAGTGGATTCCACTGCTGGGTGCGAAACCCTGTCTTTCCTCGATGCCTACTCAGGGTATCATCAAATCAGGATGAAAGAGTCCGACCAGCTCGCGACTTCTTTCATCACACCCTTCGGCATGTACTGCTATATCACCATGCCGTTCGGCTTGAGGAATGCGGGCGCGACGTACCAGCGATGCATGAACCATGTGTTCGGCGAACACATTGGCCACACGGTCGAGGCCTACGTTGATGACATCGTAGTCAAGACGAGGAAAGCCTCCGACCTCCTTTCCGACCTTGAAGCGACATTCCGATGTCTCAAGGGGAAAGGCGTCAAGCTCAATCCCGAAAAGTGTGTTTTCGGAGTACCCCGAGGCATGCTCTTGGGGTTCATCGTCTCCGAGCGGGGCATCGAAGCCAACCCGGAGAAGATCGCAGCTATCACCAGCATGGGGCCCATCAAGGACTTGAAAGGCGTACAGAGGGTCATGGGATGCCTCGCGGCTCTGAGCCGCTTCATCTCACGCCTCGGCGAAAGAGGTCTACCTCTGTACCGCCTCTTAAGGAAGGCCGAGTGCTTCACTTGGACCCCTGAGGCCGAGGAAGCCCTCGGGAACCTGAAGGCGCTCCTCACAAAGGCGCCTATCTTGGTGCCCCCAGCTGTCGGAAAAGCCCTCCTGGTCTACGTCGCCGCGACCACTCAGGTGGTTAGCGCCGCGATTGTGATCGAGAGGCAAGAAGAGGGGCATGCGTTGCCCGTTCAGCGGCCAGTCTACTTCGTCAGCGAGGTACTGTCCAAAACCAAGATCCGCTACCCACAAGTTCAGAAGCTGCTTTACGCGGTGATCCTAACGCGGCGGAAGCTGCGACACTACTTCGAGTCTCACCCGGTAACTGTGGTGTCATCCTTCCCCCTGGGAGAGATCATCCAGTGCCGGGAGGCTTCGGGTAGGATTGCAAAGTGGGCGGTGGAAATCATGGGCGAGACGATCTCGTTCGCTCCTCGGAAGGCCATCAAGTCCTAGGTCTTAGCGGACTTCGTAGCTGAATGGGTCGACACCCAGCTACCGACGGCTCCAATCCAACCGGAGCTATGGACCATGTTCTTCGACGGGTCGCTGATGAAGACAGGAGCCGGCGCAGGCCTACTCTTCATCTCGCCCCTCGGGAAGCACCTACGCTACGTGCTACGCCTCCATTTCCCGACATCCAACAATGTGGCTGAGTACGAAGCTCTGGTCAACGGGTTGCGGATCGCCATCGAGCTAGGGGTCCGACGCCTTGACGCTCGCGGTGACTCGTAGCTCGTCATCGACCAAGTCATGAAGAACTCCCACTGCTGCGACCCGAAGATGGAGGCCTACTGCGATGAAGTTCGGCGCCTGGAAGACAAGTTCTACGGGCTCGAGCTTAACCACATTGCTCGGTGCTACAACAAGACTGTGGACGAGCTAGCTAAAATAGCCTCGGGGCGAACGATGGTTCCCCCGGACGTCTACTCCCGGGATCTGCATCAACCCTCCATCAAGATCGACGGCACGCCCGAGCCCGAGGCACCCTCGGCCCAGCCCGAGGCACCCTCGGATCATCCTGAGGCACCCTCGGCTCGGTCCGAGGCATCCTCGGTTCGGCCCGAGGTACCCTCGGCCCCCGAGGGCGAGACGCTGCACGTCAGGGGGGAGCGAAGTGGGGTCACGCCTGATCAAAACTGGCAGACCCCGTACCTGCAATATCTCCACCGAGGAGAGCTACCCTCCGACCGAGCCGAAGCTCGGCGGGTGGCGTGGCGCGCCAAGTCGTTCGTCTTGCTGGGAGATGAGAAGGAGCTCTACCACCGCAGCCCCTCAGGCATCCTCCAGCGATGCATCTCCATCGCCGAAGGTCAGGAACTCCTGCGAGAGATACACTCGGGGGCTTGCGGCCATCACGCAGCGCCTCGAGCCCTTGTCGGAAATGCTTTCCGGCAAGGCTTCTACTGGCCCACGGCGGTGGCCGACGCCACTAGAATTGTCCGCACCTGTGAAGGGTGTCAGTTCTACGCAAGCAGACCCACCTGCCCGCTCAGGCTCTGCAGACGATACCCATCACCTGGCCTTTTGCTGTGTGGGGTCTGGACCTCGTCGGCCCCTTGCAGAAGGCACCCGGGGGCTACACGCACCTGTTGGTCGCCGTCGACAAATTCTCCAAGTGGATCGAGGTCCGACCCCTAAACAGCATCAGGTCCGAGCAGGCGGTGGCGTTCTTCACCAACATCATCCATCGCTTCGGGGTCCCGAACTCCATCATCACCGACAACGGCACCCAGTTCACCGGCAGAAAGTTCCTGGACTTCTGCGAGGACCACCACATCCGGGTGGACTGGGCCACCGTGGCTCACCCCATGTCAAATGGGCAAGTAGAGCGTGCCAACGGCATGATTCTACAAGGGCTCAAGCCTCGGATCTACAACGACCTCAACAAGTTCGGCAAGCGATGGATGAAGGAACTCCCCTCGGTGGTCTGGAGTCTGAGGACAACGCCAAGCCGAGCCACGGGCTTCATGCCGTTCTTCCTAGTCTACGGGGCCGAGGCCGTCTTGCCCACAGACCTGGAATACGGCTCCTCGAGGGCGAGGGCCTACACCGACCAAAGCAACCAAGCTAGCCGAGAAGACTCGCTGGACCAGCTGGAGGAGGCTCGGGACAAGGCCTTACTACACTCGGCGCTGTACCAGCAGTCCCTGCGACGCTACCACGCCCGAGGGGTCCGGTCTCGAGACCTCCAGGTGGGCAACCTGGTGCTTCGGCTGCGACAAGACGCCCGAGGGCGGCACAAGCTCACGCCCCCCTGGGAGGGGCCGTTCGTCATCGCCAAAGTTCTGAAGCCCGGAACGTACAAGCTGGCCAACAGTCAAGGCGAGGTCTACGACAACGCTTGGAACATCCAACAGCTACGTCGCTTCTACCCTTAAGATGTTTTCAAGTTGTTCATATACCTCGCGCCCAGCAAAAGTTTAGTCGTCAAGGAAGGGTCGGCCTTGCCTCGGCAAAGCCCGACCCTCCCTCGGGGGCTAAAAGGGGGGAACCCCCTCTGCGTTGAAGTTTTCCTCGAAAAAAGATCTTTTCTGCCAGAAGGTCTTTCGGGCTGTTTGACTACTTCGAAAGTGGATCCTGAAAACAACGGACTACACGTAAGCAGCCAAGGCTGACCGAGCCGAGGGACTCCTACGCCTCCGAGATACGGATACCTCACTCGTCACCTTTACACGGGGCGACTCACGCTTGGTGAAGCGGTTCAGACAACCAACAGGCGAGTCTTACTGCTCGAAAATGAGGAAAAACACGGCTCCGTGCCGAAAATACATACATGTTCAGGCCCCGACAGCCACAATGAACAAAAACACTGGCATCCAAGGTGCCATTGCAAACGGAACTCCGGTTCCACCTCCGCAGGTACGAACAACCCCACGTGATTGGGGGCCTACGGAGCAACAGAAGGCCGACGGGTGGCTTGCCGTCGCCCGTTCCGGCAGTAGCAACGATGACCTCCACCCCGGGCGGCGAAGCAGCTTCAGCAGCGGCTTCCGGGCGGGCGCTACGGCACAGGGGCTCTCGTTCACCGAGGACGAGAACCAGCCCTTCAGGCCGGAAGACGGAGGCCCAGGGGTGCGGCCGGAGTTGGCAATCTCATTGACAGAGAAGCCTTCTCTGGCTGCCACCACCTCAGCACCGCGCCAGCGGGCGCCAGACGCCTCAAAGCGCACCGGCAGGTCCTCGCCCTCGCCGAAGCCGCCCAGAACATGAGCGCCGCCCTCGTGGCACACGACGTGCTGGGCGACCCACTAATGCGGCTGTCGGTGCGAGGAAGGCCTGGACATGGCCGGACGGAGGACGGAATGCTGCACCCTGGCTGAGCAGCGGCGGTCCGCCTACCCCGGCATGCCTGGGGGAAGCCTCCGCGGAGCTAGGAGATGCCTTTCTCCCCCAGACGCCGGGGGAAGAAAAAGGTTACCGACCCACGCGGAGGCAGCCTCCCGACTCGCCTCACCCTCCGCCCCAGCAAGGGTGATGAAGATCCTTGAAGCTGAGGGCGGGGCGGAGGCAGCAGCCCGGTCCGCTTCTCCCCACCATCAAGCTGGTGGTCACCGTCTTGGGTGACCGCCAGCGGGGGGGGGGGGGGGTGCAGCCGGGCTGCATGATGAAAATCCTTGAAGCTGAACGATGGCTGAAAGGTACCAACTCCCACGGAGTTGTGTTCCTCCAACGGCGAGGCGGAAAGACGGCGGATCTCCCCCATCCGGGGGCTTGGAAGGTGGAAGGACACGATGCATAAGGGAGCGCGAAGACATGGTCGCCTTCCAAGGGGGTCACCCTCCTTTTAAAGGTGGCTCTCCCTACTTGCGTCCCCAGCCGTCATGGGCTGGGTCTTCTCCAACACACTCCAAGGTCCTCCCCTATGGCGCGGGGGCTGGGTCCCACGCGTCATGCAAGCCAGCTCAGAGCAGAAGAAGCCAAACCGCCGCGCGCGGTGCGTACAACCGCCCAGCGGTTACGAGCGACTCTCCACTTTTGCCCAGGCCAACGGGCGAAAGGGCGGGCAGCCGTGCAGGTGGCATGCAACCGCGCCAAGTGGGCGCACTTCTCCGACTCCCAACACGCCCAGCATGGAGGCCCAGGCCCACGCGTCATGCGACCGGCGCGCTGAATGCTTCGTGCATGCGACAGCACCGCCACTTGCGCCACCACCGCGCCTCCTCGACTGCGGAACCAATGCTGCGACTCGAGGCGGCCCAGCGCACGACCCAGCGGCTCTAGCCTGGCGCGACGGTCAGTGCGGCCAAGAACGGGCTGGCAGTAATGGCGGTGGCAGGCGGGTAGGAGCAGCGGTCGCGTCGTCAGCCAAGCTCACCTCCCGTCCGGGGGCAGCGAGAGAACCCTCTCGCACGGCGTGAAGACAACGCGCCCGTGATCCGTTCCTCGAACGGCTCGCGCACGCGCAACGGCTACCCTGCGAACTACTCGCCCCGTCGCATCAACTCCGCGGCGGGACACGCGGCGCCTCTGGCAGGAGAAGCAAGCGACGCTTCGCCTTCGCCATGATGGCCGCGTCAAAAAAGGTACGTCGTGTCATTCGATTTCGTATCCTTTTCCTTTTTTCCTCTTTCTCTCTCTTGCAACAGGGACCGGGAAAGGGGGATACCCCGAAAAGGATCCTTCCCCGAGAAGGAACCAGGCTCCGAGCCCCCCTACTGATCAGAGGTTCGAAGGCTGGCTCCCTGGAAGGGTTCGACAGCCGCCTCAGATCGCGTGGGCCCTACACCCACTACTGGTCAGAGGTTCGAAGGCCGGCCCCTCGAAAGGGTTCCACGGCCGCCTCAGGCTACTCGGGCACCGCGCCCATTACTGATAAGGGGTTCGAAGGCTGGCCCCCGAAGGGTTCACAGCCGCCTCAGACGCCGAGCGAGGGATGACCATGGGTACGTTCGATACATAACCAAGGCTCGGGCTGCGCTCCCGAGGTACCCTAGGACATTTCCGAGACCAGCGGGAATGATCTTGTAACGGAATCCCATCAGAGGGAGGCATCGAGCCCTCGGACCCCGTCGCCAGGGGACCGGGTCCGGCAGATCACCCGCAGGTACTTTTGGGCGTGCCTCTGGGCCCCTAGCCGACCCCTAACGAACGGGGCACGGACGTCCACTCGGATTACCCGCTTGCAGCTCATCGGAGACACCATGTTCGGCGCCCATCGAGGGCAACATGGCGCTTTCCCCCCTCCTCCTTGCGGAAAGGCGACGCAGGGGCGTATGTAAAAAAGCCGAGTCTACCCCTGACCGCCCTCTAGCTCTGTGCAGAGGCTCGGGGGCTGCTCTCGCAAACTCGGCTCTGGCCGAACCGTTGACAGCGTCAACATACCAGCCCGAGAACTTGGCACCCGACCGTACACCTGGGCTACGGCCAGCTCGCATGAGGGAACGACCAGACCAGC
The DNA here is from genome assembly GCA_029449295.1 of Zea luxurians. Lineage (NCBI taxonomy): Eukaryota > Viridiplantae > Streptophyta > Magnoliopsida > Poales > Poaceae > Zea > Zea luxurians. Next base: position 101,707,808 of record JAOPSE010000001.1, on the reverse strand, counting down.
GAAGCACTACGTGAGGCAGTAAGACCTCGAAGGAGTGAAACCACTCCTCCGAGGCCTCGGGGGCTACACCCGGCGGGTGCGCTCGCGCGCACCCACCGGAACAAAAGCGCAACCGAGAAAGGCTGGTCCCCTTGCAAAAAAGTGCGATGAAAGCCTCCAAGCGAGTGCAAACACTCCTTTCGAGGCTCGTGGGCTACTGTCGGGGAACATAATTAGGGGTACCCTCAAGGCTCCTAATTCTCAGCTTGTAACCCACAAAGCTGCAAAGGCCTGATGGGTGCGATTAAGTCAGGGATCAGTCCATTCAAGGGACTCGATCACGCCTCACCCGAGCTTGGCCTCGGACAAGGGCAGCCGACCCCGGAGGATTTCCGTCTCGCCCGAGGCCCCCCTTCAGCGGCGAACATATTTTCGGCTCGCCCGAGGCCCTGCCTTCGCCAAGAAGCAACCATGACCAAATCGCCGCTCCGACCGACCAAATCGTAGGAGCATTTAATGCAAAGGTGGCCTGACACCTTTATCCTGACGCGCGCCCCCAGCCAGCAGAGCCGAAGTGACCGCCGTCACTTCGCCGCTCCACTGACCGGCCTGATAGAAGGACAGCGCCGCCTGCGCCACTCCGACTGCGTGCCACTTGACAGAGTGAGACTGACAGGCAGTCAGGCCCAGCCAAAGGCACCATAGGAAGCTCCGCTCCGCCCGACCCAGGGCTCGGACTCGGGCTAAGTCATAGAAGACGGCGAACTCCGCCCGACCCAGGGCTCGGACTCGAGCTAAGTCCCGGAAGACGGCGAACTCCGCCCGATCAGGGGCTCGGACTCGAGCTAAGTCTCGGAAGACGGCGAACTCCACTCCGCCCGACCCAGGGCTCGGACTCGGGCTAAGTCCAGGAAGACGGCGAACTCCACTCCGCCCGACCCAGGGCTCGGACTCGGGCTAAGTCCCGGAAGACGGCAAACTCCACTCCGCCCGACCCAGGGCTCGGACTCGGGCTAAGTCCCAGAAGACGACGATCTCCGCCTCGCCCGACCCAGGGCTCGGACTTGGGCTCGGCCCCAGAAGATGACGAACTCCGCTTCGCCCGACCCTAGGGCTCGGACTCCGCCCTGGCACCAGCCGGCGATCTCCGCCTCGCTCGAACCTGGGGCTCGGACCCGACCTCGGCCACGGAAGACAGACTCGACCTCGGCTTCGGAGGAGCTTCCACATCGCCCAACCTAGGGCGCAGACCAGCCACGTCAACAGGAGGCGCCATCATCACCCTACCCCGAGCTGACTCGGGCCGCAGGGAACAAGACCGGCGTCCCATCTGGCTCGCCCCACCAGATAGACAATGATGGCACCCTGCATACTCTGTGACGACGGCGGCTCTCAGCCCCCTTACGGAAGCAAGAGGACGTCAGCAAGGACTCAACCGCTCCGACAGCTGTCCCTCTGCCAGGCTCCATCGCTCCTCCGACGGCCACGACATCACACCAGCTGGGTGCCAAAATCTCTACGGCTGCCACAACGGCATGTACTTAGGGCGCTAGCTCTCCTCCGCTAGACACGTAGCACTCTGCTACACCCCCATTGTACACCTGGATCCTCTCCTTGCGCCTATAAAAGGGAGGACCAGGGCCCTCTTAGAGAAGGTTGGCCGCGCGGGGACGAGGACGAGACACGCGCTCGCTTGAAGCCGCTCGCTCCCTCTCCCACGTGGACGCTTGTAACCCCCTACTGCAAGCGCACCCGACCTGGGCGCGGGACGAACATGAAGGCCGCGGGATTCCCACCTCTCTGACGCCGGTCTCCGGCCGCCTCGCTCTCCCCCCTTCGCGCTCGGCCTCGCGCTCGACCCATCTGGGCTGGGGCACGCAGCGACATTCACTCGTCGGCCTAGGGACCCCCCGGTCTCGAAACGCCGACAAAATGTCTGTCACATTTATACAGACCACAAAAGTTTGAAGTATATCTTTACCCAGTCAGAACTCAATATGAGACAAAGGAGATGGCTTGAGCTTATTAAGGATTATGAACTGGAGATCCATTACCACCCAGGCAAAGCCAATGTAGTGGTAGATGCACTCAGTCGCAAGGCCTCCTGCCATTGTCTAACAATGAGGACTTCTGACATTACATTATGCTAGGAGATGGAGAATCTGAACCTGGGAATGATTCAGCATGGAACTTCAAATCACTTGAAGCTGGAGTCAGTCATCATGCAAAGGATAATTGACGCACATAAGAATGATGAGGGTATAAAACATATCCATGAAAAGATAAAGGCTGGAAAAGCCAACTGCTTCAAGGAAGACGATCAAGGGGTTGTATGGTTTAACAACCGCATAGTTGTGCCAAAGAATGAAGAGGTCCGCCAGCAAATCTTAGATGAAGCACATCTTAGTCGCTGTTCTATTCATCCTAGAAGCACTAAGATGTATCAAGATCTGAAACAGCATTATTGGTGGACGAAGATGAAGATTGAAATCGCACGTTATGTGACTAGATGTGACACTTGTAAACGTGTCAAGGCTATACACATGAAAGCGGCCGGTCCATTACAATCTTTACCAATACCAACATGGAAATGGGAAGATATTAGTATGGACTTTATTGTGGGATTGCCCAGAACCGCGAAGGGGTATGATTCTAACTGGGTTATTGTTGATCGGCTTACGAAAATTGTTCATTTTCTGCCAGTCAAGACGTATTACCCAGTTCTCACCTATGCGGAATTATACATTGCTCGCATTCTCAGTTTGCATGGCATTCCAAAGACTATAGTGTCGAATCGTGGACCTCAATTTGTATCCAAATTTAGGGAAGAATTTCACAAATCCTTGGGTACGAAGTTGCTCCACAGTTCGGCCTATCATCCTCAAACAAGTGGGCAGATTGAGAGGGTAAACCAAATACTAGAAGATATGTTGCGGGCATGTGTTCTAGAATTCCCACAGAAATGGGATGAATGTTTACTGTTAGCGGAGTTCTCATATAATAATAGCTATCAAGAAAGCATTAAGATGGCACCTTTTGAAGCTTTATATGGACGAAGATGTCGTACTCTGCTAAATTGGTCTGAACCAGGTGAAAGGTACTTCTTCAGGCTTAATATGGTGAAAAGGACTGAAGAAAAGGTTTAGAGAATAATTCATAATTTGAAGAAAGCTCAAGCTCGTCAAAAGAGTTACACAGACAAGTGACGACAACCCTTGTACTTTCTTATGGGAGATTATGTCTACCTGAAAGTTTCACCAATGAAGGGTGTATCATGTTTCGGGGTTAAAGGAAAGCTTGCACCTCGGTACATTGGTCCTTTCCCTATACTTGAACAATGTGGACCAGTGGCATATCGACTTCAACTACCCGAAACCTTGTCTGCTGTACATAATGTGTTCCATGTGTCTTAGTTGAAGAAGTGTCTTCGGGTTCCAGATCGAACCATCGAAGTAACAGATGTTGTCCTAGATCTAGACTTGACATATTCAGAACACCCTATTCGAGTCTTGGATCAAAAGGACAGGGTTACCCGGAGAAAAACGCTCAAGTTTTACAAGATACAGTGGAACCAACATTCCGAAGATGAGGCTACATGGGAAACTCAAGACTATTTAGAAAATAATTTCCTAGGCTTTTTAGTCTCATGTAATTTGTAAAGTGTACACCATTGTTGTAATAAAGGAGTAAGCCCCAAACCACCCCTGCCTTGTACCAAAAATCAGGAAATAAAAATGTGAAGCATTTCCTTTTCCATTACTTGCCCTAGGACTTTTAATCTCGGGACGAGATTCTTTTATGGGGGGAAGGATGTAACACCCCTGGTGTTATTGTTACTAAAACTTGAGCATAACATCATCAGCATTAGCATTTCACGTGTTTGACACACCTAGAATGCATCCACTAGGTAAAGATTTCAAACAAGTTGTATTGAGATGACCTTTTGCAAATAGAACCCTAGCTTGGGTATAAAAGAGCAAACAAGATTTAAGCAAAAGAAAGCTTCAAAACTTATTAGAGATGACCATAAAATATCATCTTGGATATACTTATGGGATATCCAAACACTAGAGGTATCAAGAACTACAAAAAGAACCCTAGAAAACCCTAAACCTAAACCCTAGGGGGCTAAGTGCAAAATTAGTGCACTTTTGGACTAAAGTGCAAAAACTATTAAAGTAAGGTATCTTAAGTCATATGGTTCACAATCATGAAGATTTGCAAGCTAAACCCTGAATTTTGGACCTATTTGCAAAAAGACCCTATTTGAGTTCTAGGGCTAAGTCTAAAATTCGGTGTTTTGAGCTCATCTTTGTGACCTTGTAACTTCCAAACAAGAAGTATTTTGCCCTAGATCACCACATCAACATTGTAGACCTGTCAAAGGCGAATAACTTTGCTTAAGAGAGTAAGCATGGTTGTTATGAAGAAATTAGAGAAAAGTACACCCAAAAATTGACTGTCAGGCTGTCTGGAAACTGAATTTGGCCTGATAGTGAGGTGGCATGAAGTTAGGGCTCGAATATAAGCATGATTTAGTAGGAATTTGGCTATAGTTGTTATGGCAACATTATAGCTGGAACATTGGTCTACAACTTTGCTGCAGAGCTTTGGGTGAGATGCCATAGAAAATTGAGAGAGAATTGACCCTAAACCTTGTATGTCAAGCGCACTGAATAGAGCTTCCCATGGTATAGTGATCGGATCAGGCTGCCAGCTCGATCCCTCGTCGTCGATGACCCGCGCGCCTAAGATCCGCGCCGCCGTTGCGATTCATGCCACCGATGACCTGATAAGGCTGCCAGGTAATAGCTATTTGCCTGGAGATGATTCCGGTGACTAACCATCGTACCCCCTTGCTTTACGGCCTGAGCAGATAAGCTCGCCGATGACAACCGTCTCACGGCTTGGTGCCACGTGCCCTGGCACCTCCACCGCGTCGCAGTGAACCGCTGTAATCCTTTGTCCATCGCCGGGAGGCCAGCCACGGTGACCGGACAATAAGCACTTGCGCCAGTGACCTCCCCCTCCTCCGACCGCCGCGCGTCAGCGCTCAATTCACCGGCCACCGATCGCAAATGCTATAAATTGAAGCCACCGCGAGCTCCGTAGTATCGTCACGCACCCAGCCACCAAATATCGTCCTCAATCGTTCACCTGAGAGCTCGAATTTTGGATTTCCCCAAGAGCACTCGCGAACACCGTAACAAAGACCTCGCCACGGTCAGCCCATCACAGGTCTGATCATGCCTTCCTTGTTCTTGTTTTAGCATCTTTATGTGCTAGTGATGCTCACCAACCCACCCAATTGAGCTAAGACCCCATGGATCATCGGGAACGCGTTTGATTACCCATGGTGCCCGCTGTCACCGTGGGCAGAGCAAGGTAGACCGCCATTTATGAAATTGGTTGAGGGGAAATGTGCGGGTCGGGTCTAATCTGGTCTCTGCCGCACGGGAGCTCCAGTCGTTGCGGTATACGGCCGGCGTAGGCTCACCGGAGCGTGGGCCGACGTTGTTCGTCGTCGTGGACCTCGGTCTGCGAAGAATTAGAATGTGAGGGGGTTTCTTGTAAACCATCAGTGACTCATGGGAATAGTGCACAAACCCACTTCTGGTTATCGAGAATGCTGTGGGCCTTCTTGCAAAGTCGCTGCAGGTGCGCGTGCGCGGGCGTGGGTGTGCGCGTTTCTGCCTGGGTTTGGGCCGTCTGGGCTAGATTCGGCCCAGGACTGTTCACCGTTTTTCTTTTTCTTTTTCTACCAGAACTAAAACAATTTTAGAAAATTGTAGAAAAATGGTAAAAATGTTAAACTAATTTTGCTAGATTCCTAATTTTCCATAGAATTTAATAAAAATAAGTTCATGATTTTTAGGTCAAATAGGGAATTTTGGAGCATTTAAAATAGCCTAAAACATTGTTTCTGGATTTTAAGAAAATCAATAATATTTCAAAAAATCCCCAAACTTTTTATATGAACTCTAAACATTATTTAGAAGCTTTGGGTAGAATTTGGTATGATTTGGACCTTGTTTGATACTTTGAGCCCAAAACCCTACCCCTTGCCCTTTGAATTCCTTTACTAACTCCGGAAACCCTATGTTCTCGGAGAACCGTGAAGGAAAATTATATTCAAGACTCTAGAAAATAAACTTTTACTATCTTGGCATCTTCATAAGCATTACATGGGCATTCATTCTTATATATAAGGTTATATTTAGAAAACGAGGAAGAAGTTGAAGTAGAAGAAGAGAAGACTTCGCCACCACCACCTACAGAACATCAGGCAGGCAGTTGTTTCTATTTTGACATCTGTGGATCCGAGCCTGATTCACCTGTAAACCAAGGCAAGCCCCGGTGCATTTGCCACCTCCTTGATTCTTTTAAAATCTTTCTCACTTGCTTGATGCATTAGGTAATAGGAGTTGAATGCTAAAACAGTTCCTGCATTACCTTCCTTGAATTTGATTACCTTCCTTTGAATCCCTGTTTTACAAAAGATTTTTACTATGCTTAGTCTTGCTCTAGCAAAACAAAAGGTTTTGTTTTTATAAAAGATGATGTGGCAAATTGGGAGGGATGTTTTTGAAAATAAAACTTGATGGAGGATCCATCATGGCCGTGATGGGTTCAACATCGGAAAAGATGTACCTCTGCCAGGTACCAAACTTTTGGATTTGAAATGATAAAGCTGAGACCGGGCGGGTGACTTGCATGAGAAGAGAGTTTCGGTGTAGTGTCTCCGTATGAGTCGATTAAGGACCGTGTCAATGTAGGCTTGATGATCGAGGACCCTTTAACTGGTCACATGCCTCGTCATGGGTAAGCTTTGCCTCGGGCAGACTAAGGCCAGAATAAGATACCACGCAATGGGAGTGGAGAGATGGCGAGAGTAGCGTGTACCCTCCTGTGGCAAGAGGCTGGACGGTGGTGTATCTGTGCTCTCGGTTGGCGTGAACCTGATCTGGTCTTAAGAACCCCAGTGGCGGGTTGACATATGCAAGGGTTAAGTGCTACATATGTCGTGTGATCAGAGATCCTCAGCTGAGTATAATCGATTCGGATTGCCGTACCTTCGCGGTTATGAAGACTTGGTCACTGACCTATACGTAGAACTCTAGTAAAGATGAAGGGTTGTTAAGAAATTTGCTAGTGCAGGTCAAGTGATTGAAATAGGGTAGAGAGAACTCTAGATGCACGTAACTTTACCCAACCTGACAATAAAATTGGATTTTTTTAAGGATCCCCTTTTAGTAAGCATTTTTGCAAATAGAGTCTTTAATTATTGTTAAGCCTTACCTTGACTCCCTCAAGCCAGCATACCCTTGAGAGTCTTTTCTTTAGTTGGGTAAGACTTGCTGAGTAATTCCATACTCAGGGTTTTATTCCCTATTGTTTTTAGGTGAAGAAGCGACAAACTTTTGTTGCTTCTGTTCTAAGGTGGTACCAAAGGAAGAGCACCAGGAGTGAAGTTGCGGGAGGAAAGGATCCTCCATAAAAACTTTTGTTTGATACTTATCGGGAGGGGTTTTTGCCTCCCTTGGTTTGTAATAATAATACCCTGCACTCATATATTATATCCTGGTCTGTAAATATTTAACTTTGTCTTACTTTTAAATAAAGGTAAGTTTATGTAACCGCTTCCGCATTTCTGTATCTCCGATGATTTGTAATGTCTGCGTGACGGGTAAAACGCTCTTGGGAAAGGTAAGAAAAGCAGATACCAAACTAGTCAAGTGATTCAGGAGCACCTACAGGGTTGTCTGAGGTCTGTTGGACAAGGACAACTGTAGGTGGGCCTAATGACTTGGGAGGTTCCATCACCGGATAGATGCGCCACGCGACTGAGTTACGCAGACTGGCAAGGGGGCCCGCAAGTCAGTCTTGGATTCCGGCTGGGCCGTGCAGAGAACGTGTTGGTTAGGACGGCTAAGCCGGATTAGGCCCAGGCGCACAATTCCTCTCTTCCTTTTTCTTTTCTATTTTATTTTTCCTATTTCTTTCATTTTTAGTTTTATGTTTCAAATTTGAATTCATATGTGTGGAGTTCATACTTAGGTTAAATGTCTTCATTCAAATAACAATATGAACCGAATTTATTTATTTTATTTAATTTGTATATTATTTTTCTTCTCTTTTCTCAAATCCTATTATTCCAATTAGATCTTTAATTCCAAATTGGGATAGTAATATTTTGCTATTAACATTATTTTTATTGTTACCAAATGCACACACAAAGAAACTCTGACATGATGCACGATTTATTTTATTGGTTAATTTCTCACTTAAAATGGGTTTGTTCACCTGTGCTAGTAGGTAGAGACAAATCATATAAGGGAAAATTATCTCGTTTCTTATTCTTTACAACTTGGGTATTACAAATCCTACCCCCCTTAACAAGAATCTCGTCCTCAAGATTAGGAAGGACTAGGGAACAGTTGAGGAAAATCTATTCGAAGCTCTTCTTCTCTCTCCCAAGTAGCTTCATCTTCACCGTGATGACTCCATTGCACTTTGCACATCTTTATCACCTTATTTCTCATAACTCGAGTCAAAGTATTAAGAATCTTGATAGAATATTCTGTATAAGTCAGATCACCCTGAACACTGAGTTCCTCCATGGGTAGCTGCTCCTCAAGGACACGGAGATACTTCTTGAGTTGTGACACGTGGAATACATCGTGCACATTAGATAGATGATCAGGTATCTCAAGTTGGTAGGCCATCTCCCCAACTCGCTTAAAGATTCTGAAGGGTCCAATAAAGCAAGGGGATAACTTGCCTTTTACTTTGAATCTTCTCATTCCACAAAGTGGTGAAACCTTTAGGTACACATGGTCACCCTCCTCAAACTCCAGTGGCCTTCGATTGTCAGCATAGCTTTCCTGCCGAGTCTAAGCTCCACTCAAGTTCTCCCAGATTATACGGACTTGTTCCTCTGCCTCTTGAATAACCTCAGGCCAAAAGAACTGTCTTTCTCTAGTCTGATCCCAATATAGAGGAGTCTAGCAGTTTCTGCCATATATTGCTTCAAATGGTGACATCTCCAGACTGGCTTGATAACTGTTATTATAAGAGAACTCATCATAAGGTAGACTCTTGTCCCAACTGCCTCCATGCTGAAGGGCACAAGCTCTCAACATATCCTCCAGTACTTGATTAGTCCTTTTAGTGTGGCCATCAGTTTGAGGATGATAGGCCGAATTGAAACTCAACTTCGTATCCATATTCTCATGAAAGCTTTTCCAAAATCTTGAGGTAAACTGTGAGCCTCTATCAGAAACAATCTTCTTCGGTACACCGTGTAAACACACAATTCGAGTCATATATAATTCTGCCAACTGAGATCCCTTATATGTAGTCTTGACCGGAATGAAGTGAGCTACTTTGGTTAGCCTGTCCACGATCACCCATATGGAACCATAACCTTTTGAGGTGCGAGGCAACCCAGTAATGAAATCCATGCCAATTTCTTCCCATTTCCATTTGGGTACCTTTAATGGGTGCAGTAGTCCAGCTGGTCTTTGATGTTTGGCTTTGACTCTTTGACACACATCACACACAGCCACATGTGCGGCCACATCTCTTTTCAGCCCATACCATTAGTACTTCTGCTTTAGATCCTAATACATCTTGGTGCTACCAGGATGAATAGAGTAACCAGAGTCATGGGCTTCCTTCAATATAGTCTCACGAAGGCTATCAATCTCAAGAAGACATATCCGGTTCTTGAACCATATTGTGCCTTGCTCATCCTCCGTAAATTCTGGACCTCTACCTTCAGTAATCAGATCTTTGATCTCTTGGATTTTAGCATCACTAATCTGACCCTTGCGGATCTCTTGTTCCAAGGTAGGTTCTACTTCAATAGTGACTCCTTCAGTGTGTGCAACTATTCCCAGGTTGAGTCTTCGAAAATCTTCTACTAACTCATCGGGTAGCTGAGCGACAATAGCTGCATGGATGTGCTCCTTTCGACTCAAGGCATCTGCAACCAGATTCGCCTTGCCCGGATGATAATGGATCTCCAAATCATAATCCTTGATGAGCTCCAACCAACGGCGTTGCCTAAGGTTGAGATCTTTCTGGGTGAAGATGTATTTCAAGCTCTTTTGATCGGTGTACACTTGGCACTTTGTTTCCATTATATAATGTCTCCATATCTTGAGCGCATGCACTATGGCTGCCAATTATATGTTATGAGTTGGGGTAGTTCAACTCATGCTTCCGCAACTAACTCGACGCGTAGGAGATCATATGTCCTTCTTGCATAAGAACACATCCCAAGCCTTGGCCGCACGCATCACAATAGATATCAAATCCCTTTTGCAGATCCAGCATAATCAACATTAGGGGTGACATCAATCTTAGATTCAGTTGATTAAAACTATCTTGGCACTTCCAGGTCCATTTAAACTCTTTTCCCTTCTCTAACAGTGAGGTCATAGGCTTAGCAATCTTGGAAAACCCTTCAATAAATCGCCGATAATATCCTGCAAGTCCTAAGAAACTTTGGACCTCAGTAACTGTATTGGGTGTGCTCCACGCCACTATCTCCCTGACTTTAGCAGGATCCACTGATATTCCACCATTAGAGATGATGTGTCCAAGGAATGGCACTTCGTCAATCCATAACTTGCACTTGATGAATTTGGCATAGAGTTGATTATCTCGTAGCTTTTGTAGCACCATCCTTAGATGTTCCTCGTGATCACTGTCATTCTTGGAATAAACGAGAACGTCGTCAATGAATACCACGACGAATCTGTCAAGATACTCCATGAACATCTTCTTCATTAGATTATTGAAGTAGGCTGGTGCATTAGTTAAGCCAAACGACATGACTATGAATTCATATAGACCATATCGGGTCAAGAAAGCTGTCTTGGGAATATCAGATTGCGTAATCTTAATTTGGTGATAACTCGATCGGAGATCAATCTTGGAGAACACCCTAGCGCCTCTCATCTGATCAAATAAGTCTTCAATATGGTGTAGAGGATACTTATTCTTCACAGTAACATCATTAAGAGATCTATAATCCACACACATCCTTTGTGAACCATCCTTCTTTTGTACAAACAAAACCGGTGCTCCCCAAGGTGAGGAACTCGGACGAATGTACCCAACCTCCTATAACTCCATTAACTGTTTCTTAAGTTCTTTTAGTTCTTCTATGTGGCGGAACTGCCCGAATTATTCCAACTTAAGTGCCCAAGCCCTGCCTTAGAGGCTAGACCACACTTAAATGGGAATAACCCGTCAATCCCTCGGATCTAGTCCGACATGGCCACTGACAGGATCAAGTACCACAATCTCACTCGATGGTGAGTCACAGAGCAAATACAATAAAGCATAAAACCATACATGTCAGAGTATTAAATTATTACATCATCATCATCATCCGAGTTTTTGCAAAAGTTACCATCATTGTTTCGAAGTGCAGCGGAAATAAACTAACGGTAGATAAATAGAGAGATGGGGAAGCCTGTCCCATCACTCCTCATGCTCCTCCTCAGCCGAGGCAAGGTCCCACTCAACAGTCCAACCTGGTGGCAAGGTGGACGGCCAAGTCATTCCAGCAACCACGTCCTCCAGAGAACCTGTAAAAATTATGCCACAAGCAAGGCTGAGTATACTAATACTCAGCTAGACTTACCCGGTGTGAGGAGTCTACTCCTCTACCTCTAGACATGCAGCTGTTTGGCTGTGGGGTTTGGTTGCCAAAAGCACTAGCTGAGTTTCTAAATCAAGATTTTAACTTTGTCAAGATTAAGTGTGACTCTCTTAAGGCTAAAAGTGTACTATCTACTCATACATAGTAGCAAGCATTTTTAGCAATCAACAGCTTGTATCATCTCAACACAGTTCCACTTGTTACTCAATGCAGTACAATGGATCAAGCAGTCTCATTAGCTGCGAGAAGCAGACGATTCGAATCGAGTTTTTATCCTTGCAAGGTAAACCTAAACACACGACGTGGCGAGGCACTCCGTCCCCACACACATCAACCGTCCCCGTCGATTCCCTGGCAACAGATCAGGGCTCACCGCCTTGGCGTACAATGCCTCACTGACCCCGACTGGCCGTCGTGCAGTGACCGCACTTGTACCCACCATAACCGGAATGGGAGACCTCGTCTCAGGTCGCGTGAGGGGATATGTCTGCGGGCAGGTTCACTCAGGTACTAGGCTTACCGATTTACCATATTTCTCGGTATGTGTTTAGTACATTCGAACGCTTGACACAGGTATCCGCACATTAATCCTTATTCCCATTTTACCTCATAGACCACGTATCCCCATGGATCCGTGTCCACCAACCAACTATCAATGTGATAAGAAAGTGGGTACAACCAATTCCTGACCTCGCGCGAGTGCTAGAAAAATCACTCGACTTCTACCGAGATCCCTAATTAGTAAAGCAGCTACTCGACCTAGCATACTAGTATCCATCTCAAAAAGGAGTCCTGAGTTCATGCAATTAGGGTTTCAATCAACTCCTACACCTAAGTGCACAATCAATCCTACAATCATTAAGTGAAGTAAAATAGCATAAATAACGGGTTATGCATAAACCGGGGCTTGCCTTCCAAAGCAGGGGCAGGCAGGTCCTCTGGTGCAGGCTCTGGTGCTGGGTCTAGGGCTACCTCCTGAGCAGCTCCTTGCTCCGGCACGAGGACGTACTCTCCGTCAGCAAGATTACAGTCTATCGAATGCAATGATCATGTATGTTATAATTGTACAGGATTAATAACATTATGCAAAAGAAACTAAGTTAAGGAAAAACTTAGGGTTTCCGGGTCATACGGGGCTTTTAGTGGTTTAGGCTTATTACTCCTGGGTTTAGATGTTTGTTGAGGATAACATAGTGGATTTGCATTGTTCTTACACATTTCAATGGAAAATGTTATAAGGGTTTTAGGGTGACACTAATTACCAGTATTTATTTTCCATTCTTTATTTTCTAATGGTTTTTAGTGTAGGTTTGAACTATGATAGTGGGTTAATAATTTCCAAACATTTTGTAAAAATTGCAGTGGGTTGCCATTGGCTATCCTAGCTGGTTTTAGGAATTTGAGGCTTAAACTATAAGGGCTATGCTTTAGACAAAAATAACAAGGGTGGTGTAAAATGGGCCACTTTACACTACACCTCACCATTAGAGTTGAGTTTCTTCCTAAGGGTCATTTTTGTTGGGATCTAACAGTAATACTAAATCTCTGTGCCAAAATCCATAGAAAGTTAATTGGTGATTATTTAATTGTGATTTTCTAAAGATTAATGCCAAAAAGGTGCTTATAACTAACTTGTCATTTGAAAAATATCAAACAACAGATTTTGTATTTTTCCTCTGTTCATAATAACCAAAGATTAGTTATCCCAAGGTTTGGGGTGTCTTTGCCTTATGGTTATTTTTGTAGGGTTTTTCTAAGTTATCCTTATTTTATTAATTTAAAAGGTATCCTTCTTATTTTATACTAAACCAGGGTATGATATATTTTTCCAGTGAACTACATTAAATAAGTATCCTAACAAAAATAGGGGTGCTCTCTGGTTCATGGTTTAAATTACATTTTCTATTTTTCTTATCTTTAAGCATATTATGGAATAAGGGGTAAAAACCAACTTAATAGAGTGGACAGGGAGGTTCAGCATTTTTAAACAGGTCAGTAGGTAGATATAAACTTCTCCAAATTTTTCTAACCCTAATCAAATAGCACAACTATTTTTCTTACCATTATTGAGCTTTTGGCCAAAACTAACATTAAATCAGAGTTTTAAAATCTTCCTTAATACCAAGGGGTTATTATATTTTTCTGAAATAGGTTACATTAATTAGAGTATGACAAAATTGGTTTGACCAAATTTGGATGCACTAAACACAAGTTATGAATTTTTAAAGTCTCTGTTCAATTTAAAATAGATTTTAAAATGAGTTTCCTGGAAAAACGGTTTACACCGGGGTCCCTGGGTTTAAAACAAATCAACCCTCGCAGATCTACCCTCGCGCCACTGTTTCCCTGAGTCTCTGACATTTCACAAAACCCCCCGACCTTCTCTCCCTCTCACCCGCAGTCCTTCCCCCAACTGAAACAGTAACCGCGGGAAAGAAAAGGGTGGCGCGGCTTACCGGCGGCGAGGGAGGTCCGGCGAAGGGTGGGGTTGGCTCGGGGAGACTCTGGCGGTCACGTCGAGGTACGGCTTGACGTCGGGGATGGCCGGAATCACCCGGTCCACGAGCGCAGGCGGGTGTGCTCGTCGGCGGCGAGTGTACCGGCCAAACTACGGCGAACTGGTTCAATCCAAGGGCACGGTGAGCTTCACGGTGTAACGTAGCGACTGTGTGCACAAGGAATCGAAGGATGGTTGAGTGGTTTACCCGGTCCACGTACTCCGGCGGGGTTGAGAGTTCCGGCGAGCGTGGACTGGCCTCTCCGGCGAAGCAAACTCCGATTCCTCGCTCGGGAAGCTTCACGGAGACGTGCACAGTCTTCTCCGAGGGCTGGACGGGGTTGGGAATGGCTCTGCTGGCCGGTCTACGGTGACAGGGGGATTGGGCGGCCGCGGACTTGCTGCGCACGGGCAAACGGCGACGAGCTAACTCCGGTGAGGTTTTGAGGGTGCGCGGAAGAGTGCATTCGAAGCCTGGGAGGGTTTTATAGGCTCAGGCGCGGGCCACGGCGCTGGTTTGGCTCGGGCGCGGCGCTGGGCACGCGGGAGCGCGTGTGGGCGTGCTCTGGCGCGGGCAGAAGGCTTCGAACACGTGGAGGTGAGTTTCTTCCATTGTTCAAACGTCTCCAGAGATCGCATACGTGCGAATCTTGCCATGAATCCGGCGCAGACCTCCTCCTGGCACCTAGGGCTATCTCACATGTGTGAGTTCCAAAGGAAGATACGCCCTAGATCAGGAGATAGACAGGCGCCAAATCTAGCTTGTCTCACTGCCCACTTCGCGACAAAACTGATGCCAATCCCTGTCAAATGTCCAAGTCTCGGTCTCCACTTTTTCCAGGGGGTGCCTTAGGTGGTATACCACATTTTTGGTATAGAACCCAAGTGGTTTTGGTGCCATCTTCAAGGTGAACACGGTTGATCCTTAAACTAGGGTTAAAAATGGACTTAGGGAGAGATAGAGAGCTCTAGCTCTCTCTCTCTACTTGGAGATTTAAATTGGGGTTTCTCCAGGGGTCTTTTTGCATTATTTCTCTCCCCTAATTGCTGGTTATAAGGTTGCTTAGGGTTTGGGTAAAGATTTCCCATGCTTTGCACATTTGCTCACTCTCTTTCCCCCCTTTTACTTAGGGTTTTGGAAGATAGGATTTAGAAAGAGGTCTAGGGTTCTTCTCCCCTCTTATCCAGGGTAGTAAGTGAGCAAGGATTTGAGTAATGCTTCTTAGGTCATTGGCAACATGGTTAGCACATGATTTCCAAAGTTTCTTTGGTGTGGCCCTAAGCCTCTAGCATATGTGATCAAAGCCTTTAGTATCAAGGTGGGCTCCAACCAAGGTAACACCTGGGGTGTTACAGCCCTCCCCCCTTAAAGGAATCTCGTCCCGAGATTTCAGGTAGAGTCCCTTGGAGGGATGCTTGAAGGTGTGTTAGTGCTACTCTCCCTTTATGCTCAAGTTTCACTTTTTAACTGTTCTTCAAATGTCATCCTCTTTGCAACTTCAGAAGGAAGCCCTTCTTAAGTTAAATCCACAACTTAGACTATCCTTGTTATCTAAGTTTTTCTTATAATTGACTTCAAAGGGCAGGTGGGGGTGGGGTTTTTGGGGTTACATACCGACTCCTTTGGGCAGAAAGTCGGGGAAGCGAGAGCGTAGAAAATCCTCCGTCTCCCATGTAGCTTCTTCTGCTGAATGATGACTCCACTGAACCTTATACATCGTAATTGATCTTGCCCGAGTTGATCTCTCCTTTTGATCCAATACCTTGACGGGGTACTCTTGGTAGGACAAGTCTGGTTCTATCTCAATGTCCGGCTCCGGTAGCACTTCAGTGGGTAGACGAACACATTTCCGGAGCTGAGATACATGGAACACATTGTGAACTGCTGACATACGGGGTGGCAATTCCAATTGGTAAGCTACGGGTCCACAACTTGCCTTGATCTTATAGGGTCCAATGTAACGAGGGGCTAACTTGCCCTTGATCCCGAATCTCTGGACACCCTTGGTTGGTGATATCTTAAGATAGACATGATCTCCCACCTCAAACTGTAGAGGCTTCCGCCTCTTGTCATGATAACTCTTTTGCCTGGCCTGAGCAGCTTCTAGGTTCTTCTTGATAATTCTGATCTTTGCTTCTGCTTCAAGTACCAAATCGGGCCCAAAAATTTCCCTTTCTCCTGCTTGAGACCAATTTAGTGGGGTCCTACACCTTCTCCCATATAATGCCTCAAAAGGTGCCATCTTCAGACTGGACTGATAGCTGTTATTGTAAGAAAACTCTGCCAAGGAAAGACACTTGTCCCAATCCTTTCCATAGTGTAGTGCACATGCTCGCAACATGTCTTCCAAAATCTGATTCACCCTTTCTGTCTGACCATCGGTTTGAGGGTGAGATGCTGAGCTTCGGATTACGCGGGTCCCGAGTGCTTCTTGCAGTTTCTCCCAAAAGCGTGCCACAAACAGTGCTCCTCTGTCAGATATAATGGTCTTTGGGATACCATGCAATCTTACTATCTGATCAACATAAATTTCTGCGTACTTCTCTGTCTTGTGGGTGGTGTGCACTAGCAAGAAATGAGCAGTCTTGGTCAATCTGTCCACAATGACCCAAATAGAATCATGGTGCCTGGAGGTATTGGGTAATCCCACTATGAAGTCCATGCAAATGTCCTCCCATTTCCAAGATGGTATGGGAAGGGGTCGCAGAGGGCCTGCTGCCTTCAAATGACTAGCCTTAATCCTCTGGCAAGTGTCACACTCGGATATGTACTTGGCAATTTCCCTTTTCATTCTAGTCCACCAATAAAGAGATCTGATATCATGGTACATCTTGTTGCTACTAGGGTGCATGGAGAACTTGGAAAGGTGAGCTTCATCCAATATCTTCTTTCTGAGCTCAGGGTCCTTGGGAACAACCAATCGATCTCCGAACCATAGAATTCCCTTGCTGTCCTATCGGAAACACTTGTATTTTTCTGCCTTTTGCTTGAGCATATCCTTGATAACCTGAACACCCTTATCCCCAATCTGTGCCTGAACTATTTGCTCTTGCAATGTGAGCTCCACCGTGATATAGCTTATGTCACCCGGAGAAACAACTTCCAGGTTCAGCTTGCACAACTCATCACACAGGGTGGTAACTCTTGCATCCAGGCTCATGCAATTGCACTGGGCCTTTCTGCTCAAAGCATCTGCCACAATATTGGCTTTGCCAGGATGGTAATGCACCTCCAAATCATAGTCCTTGATTAACTCTAACCATCTCCTTTGCCTCATGTTCAGGTCTGCCTGAGTGAAGATGTATTTGAGACTCTTGTGATCGGTGTAGATGTTACAGTGAGCTCCCATCAGGTAGTGTCTCCATATCTTAAGAGCATGAACCACGGCTGCCAACTCCAGATCATGTGTAGGGTAGTTCTGCTCATGGGGTCTGAGTGCTCTGGAAGCATAAGCAATCACTCTGTTCTCTTGCATCAAGACACATCCCAATCCTGTACCAGAAGCATCACAATAAACTTCGAAGGGCTTAGTGTTATCAGGTTGAGCCAGCACTGGGGCTGTTGTCAAATGTTGCCTCAGTGAATGAAAAGCATCTTCGCACTTCTGGCTCCAAGTGAACTTGGCTCCCTTCTTTAATAACTCAGTCATTGGCTTGGCAATTCTAGAGAAATCTAGAATAAATCGTCGGTAGTACCCTGCCAATCCCAGAAAACTCCTAATCTGCCTCACTGTAGTTGGAGGTTTCCAGTTCATCACTTCTTGCACTTTCTCAGGGTCAACTGATATCCCCTCCTGAGAAATTGTGTGACCCAAGAATTTAATTTCCTTCAGCCAGAACTCACACTTAGATAACTTAGCATACAACTGATGGTCACGGAGTCTCTGAAGTACAGTATGCAGATGTTTAGTGTGCTCAGCTTCATTCTTGGAATAAACTAGAATGTCATCAATGAAAACGACCACGAACTTGTCTAACTCTGGCATGAATACTGAGTTCATCAAGTACATGAAATAAGCCGGGGCATTGGTCAGCCCAAAAGACATCACCAAAAACTCATACAGCCCATATCTGGTAGAGAAGGCTGTCTTGGGAATATCGCTGGCACGGATCTTGATCTGATGGTAGCCTGAGCGAAGGTCTATCATGGAGAATACCTTGGCTCCTACCAACAGATCAAACAGAACATCAATGCGGGGTAACGGGTATTTGTTCTTGATAGTCACCGCATTGAGAGGGCGGTAGTCAACACACATCCTCAAACTCTCATCCTTTTTCTTCACGAATAAGGCGGGACATCCCCATGGTGAAGTACTTGGACGAATAAACCCCTTGTCCAACAACTCTTGCAATTGCTTCTTCAATTCTGCCAATTCCGCGGGGGGCATCCTATAGGGTCTCTTAGAGATAGGAGCAGTCCCGGGTTGTAATTCAATTGCAAACTCAATGTCTCTGTCAGGTGGCATTCCTGGCAATTCATCCGGAAAAACGTCGGGGTAGTCACAGACTACTGGGATCTTCCTTACTGGGGTTTCTGTCATGATATAGGCACAAGAACGGGTACAACCCTGATCGGGCAGATATAATGTGGTTTCACCACAGGTTGGTGAGTGCACTTCGATGGCCCTAGCTGCAATGTCAATCACTGCCTGATGTTTGGTCAACCAATCAGTTCCCAATATGATATCCACACTGTCCAGTCCCAAGATAAGAAGGTTGGTTTTAATTATCAAACTACCAAACTTTAGAGGCACATTCTTGTTGATTTGATTGGTGGCAATCCTTCCTCCTGGGGTTGAAATGGTGATACCCCCGTTGGTGTGGTGAAAGGGCAATTGACACTTGGCACTAAATTTGGCACTAATAAAGCTATGTGACGCACCAGAATCAAAAAGAGTGATAGCAGGATAATTTAAAACTGTAAAGATACCAGTCATGACGGGTGCTCCCTCTGGAATATCAGCCATGGTGGTGAAGTTCAGCCTGCCCTGCCTCACTTGCACCTTCTGCCTCTTGCCCTGGTTCTGATTAACATTCTGCCCCTGCCTCTGCTGATTCCTGGGGCAATTCTTGGCATAATGCCCAGTGTTACCACAG
The DNA here is from genome assembly GCA_029449295.1 of Zea luxurians. Taxonomy (NCBI): domain Eukaryota; kingdom Viridiplantae; phylum Streptophyta; class Magnoliopsida; order Poales; family Poaceae; genus Zea; species Zea luxurians. Next base: position 101,688,558 of record JAOPSE010000001.1, on the reverse strand, counting down.
GTGAAACACCTGTTATCATTTGCCTGGCGGTACGGCTGCTGCTGATTGTTCCTCTGAGCTAGAAACTGGGTGCGGTTGGGTGCCTGCTGCTGCTGCTGCGGTGGTCGGATCACCCATCTCCCTTGCTGCTGCTGGGGTCCCCTGCTCTGGGTGTCGGACACAATTCTGAAACGTGGTGGCTGAGCTGAGGGTCCTGCCACAGGGGTCTTCCTCTTCTTCTCTGCCTGTCGAGCTGTAATGCAGTCCTCCTGGGAGATAGCCATGTTGACAAACTCGTTGTAGCTGTTGGCCCTGACGGTGTTGAGACGATCTCGGAGCTTGGTGCTGAGCCCCCGTCTGAACCTGTCCCTCTTCTTCTCGTCCGTGTTTGCATGGTATCCAGCATACTGGCACAAGTCATTAAAGGCCTGGGCATACTGCAACACTGTCCTGTTGCCCTGAGTGAGTGCCAAAAACTCATTGAGCTTCCGGTCCATGATCCCGGCTGGTATATGGTGTCCTCTGAAAGCTGCCTTGAACTCCCTCCACTCCACCTCTCGGTCCTCTGGCTGCATAGCAAGAAAATGATCCCACCAAGTCCTTGCGGGTCCGCGAAGCTGCTAGGTGGCAAACCTGACTTTGGCGACCTCTGAGCAAGCTCCATGGAGCAGTGGGAATTTTGATTCCACCACCCGCAACCATACATCTGCATCAAGTGGGTCCTCTGCCCTTGTGAACAATGGAGGCTGGGTGCTGAGGAACTCCTGATAGGTAGCCGCCGCAGGGTGACGCTGATGGTCTCCACCACCATAGTGCTGTGGTGGTGGCTGACGCTGAGCCAGCTGCCTCAAGATCTCATTCTGCTAAGCCATGAGCTCCTGCAAAGTGGGAGGCGGTGGCGGTGGAGGAACGTGCTCATTCTGGCCACGACGTTGCCTCCCGGCCATCTGAAAAGCCACATACATGCTTAACACCACATCTCCAAGTTCAAGGTTTAATTGCGGGGAAAAAGTTAAAACAATATGATAGACTCCAACTTTAACATAAAGATTTTTAAAAGTCACAAATTCTTCTTTCCAAATTTAAATTGATATTAGCATCCATTAAACAAGCTTCCAAGAGAGTTTAGCACGATTACATCGATTGGTCCCAAAATGACTCAACTCTATCTAGCTTAGTACCCCAAAGGCGCAAAAGCTAAGCTAGCCGCGAGGAGTCCTACCATCACCAACGTCTAACTCTACTCTGAACATCTAGTGAGCAAATGAGGCCGCACTCGACTCGGGGGAAGGTGGTCTTCCCGAGCCAGCAGTATCCACACTGGAGGCAGGCTCATCTCCTCCCTCGATGTCGACGTCCTCGTTGGCTTCTTGGTCCTGGATCTCCTGGTGATGCATGTCCAGGTGCTCGTTAGCCTCAGCAAGCTGCTGCTGAGTGTTAATGAGCTGATCCTCTAAAACCTCGATAGTGTTCTCCCTGGTGCCCACTAGCTCCTCCAACTCATGAATCTCATCAGACAGCTGCTCCACTTGCAAATCTTTTTCTACCAGCTCCTGGGACAAGTCAACCACGAGCTCCTCCCTGTTGTCCAAGGTGATCTTGGTCGCCTCTAGCAGTGCCATCAAATGAGACATTGCCTCCCCACGCATCACTTGCAGACGATACAGGGCGTTCATGCATCTCACCGACAAGTGAGCCGTGTGGCCTGGGTAGAGAGCCCAGATGTCCTTGGCATGCTCCACCCGATCCTTCCACATCGGGTCGTCCTCCTTTTCCGCGGGGAACAACCCAATGGGGTGGGTAGAGAGCTCCAAGGGATGGAACCCACAAAAAGTCGTCAACCCGTGCAGAGCGATCGCCTCGATCGTGTCCTCCGCCCGGTATCCGAAAGACTCGGAGTCCAGAGAACGCCAGCCTGGCTGTAGGGGATGAGGCTCTAAGATCATCCTCACCCTACAGTGAGGCACCCGGTGCTTCTCAAATTGCTGCACCGTGTACTGAGGGGGTGTCAAGTATCCGGCCCCCTGAAGTACCTCCCACAAGATGCGGGGAAAACCCTCTCGTGCAAGTCCGTCAGTGTGGGTCAGTGCATTTCCGTCATCGGAGGATCCGTGGGAAGTCATCTGTGTACGGTTAAGCGTAAGTAAAAGAAAAAGAATTACAAAAATGAACAAGGAAAATAAAAACTCAGCCTGTCTCTAGTTAAAAGAAAAAGGCACTGGGGACCTAGTTGGTTGTTATCTTGTTTTTAAGTCCTTTTACTCAGTTATCCAGTTGCTTGATTAAAAATGCATGCATGCTCGTCCTGGACGACCTCACAAGAAGATAAAAGGAATAGGGAAGAACTCCCATCCTGTAAAAGTGGCCTGTAGGGCCTAGTCACTTAGCCACCTAGCTACCCTTCTACCATCCTAAGGCTTCACATCCTAGGTCTATCCTGCTCGTCCTACGATCTATCCGACATTGTTTCTATCAAATTTTACTTTAGGAAAAGGATGGCATTCATGTTTTATTGATTCCTCTGTGGTGGTACAAGCTCCGATACCAGCTGTGGCGGAACTGCCCGAATTATTCCAACTTAAGTGCCCAAGCCCTGCCTTAGAGGCTAGACCACACTTAAATGGGAATAACCCGTCAATCCCTCAGATCTAGTCTGACACGGCCACTGACAGGATCAAGTACCACAATCTCACTCGATGGTGAGTCACAGAGCAAATACAATAAAGCATAAAACCATACATGTCAGAGTATTAAATTATTACATCATCATCATCATCCGAGTTTTTGCAAAAGTGACCATCATTGTTTCGAAGTGCAGCGGAAATAAACTAACGGTAGATAAATAGAGAGATGGGGAAGCCTGTCCCATCACTCCTCATGCTCCTCCTCAGCCGAGGCAGGGTCCCACTCAACAGTCCAACCTGGTGGCAAGGTGGACGGCCAAGTCATTCCAGCAACCACGTCCTCCAGAGAACCTGTAAAAATTATGCCACAAGCAAGGCTGAGTATACTAATACGCATCAAGACTTACCCGGTGTGAGGAGTCTACTCCTCTACCTCTAGACATGCAGCTGTTTGGCTGTGGGGTTTGGTTGCCAAAAGCACTAGCTGAGTTTCTAAATCAAGATTTTAACTTTGTCAAGATTAAGTGTGACTCTCTTAAGGCTAAAAGTGTACTATCTACTCATACATAGTAGCAAGCATTTTTAGCAATCAATAGCTTGTATCATCTCAACACAGTTCCACTTGTTACTCAATGCAGTACAATGGATCAAGCAGTCTCATTAGCTGCGAGAAGCAGACGATTCGAATCGAGTTTTTATCCTTGCAAGGTAAACCTAAACACACGACGTGGCGAGGCACTCCGTCCCCACACACATCAACCGTCCCCGTCGATTCCCTGGCAACAGATCAGGGCTCACCGCCTTGGCGTACAATGCCTCACTGACCCCGACTGGCCGTCGTGCAGTGACCGCACTTGTACCCACCATAACCGGAATGGGAGACCTCGTCTCAGGTCGCGTGAGGGGATATGTCTGCGGGCAGGTTCACTCAGGTACTAGGCTTACCGATTTACCATATTTCTCGGTATGTGTTTAGTACATTCGAACGCTTGACACAGGTATCCGCACGTTAATCCTTATTCCCATTTTACCTCATAGACCACGTATCCCCATGGATCCGTGTCCACCAACCAACTATCAATGTGATAAGAAAGTGGGTACAACCAATTCCTGACCTCGCACGAGTGCTAGAAAAATCACTCGACTTCTACCGAGATCCCTAATTAGTAAAGCAGCTACTCGACCTAGCATACTAGTATCCATCTCAAAAAGGAGTCCTGAGTTCATGCAATTAGGGTTTCAATCAACTCCTACACCTAAGTGCACAATCAATCCTACAATCATTAAGTGAAGTAAAATAGCATAAATAACGGGTTATGCATAAACCGGGGCTTGCCTTCCAAAGCAGGGGCAAGCAGGTCCTCTGGTGCAGGCTCTGGTGCTGGGTCTAGGGCTACCTCCTGAGCAGCTCCTTGCTCCGGCACGAGGACGTACTCTCCATCAGCAAGATTACAGTCTATCGAATGCAATGATCATGTATGTTATAATTGTACAGGATTAATAACATTATGCAAAAGAAACTAAGTTAAGGAAAAACTTAGGGTTTCCGGGTCATACGGGGCTTTTAGTGGTTTAGGCTTATTACTCCTGGGTTTAGATGTTTGTTGAGGATAACATAGTGGATTTGCATTGTTCTTACACATTTCAATGGAAAATGTTATAAGGGTTTTAGGGTGACACTAATTACCAGTATTTATTTTCCTTTCTTTATTTTCTACTTATGGTTTTTAGTGTAGGTTTGAACTATGATAGTGGGTTAATAATTTCCAAAAATTTTGTAAAAATTGCAGTGGGTTGCCATTGGCTATCCTAGCTGGTTTTAGGAATTTGAGGCTTAAACTATAAGGGCTATGCTTTAGACAAAAATAACAAGGGTGGTGTAAAATGGGCCACTTTACACTACACCTCACCATTAGATTTGAGTTTCTTGCTAAGGGTCATTTTTGTTGGGATCTAACAGTAATACTAAATCTCTGTGCCAAAATCCATAGAAAGTTAATTGGTGATTATTTAATTGTGATTTTCTAAAGTTTAATGCCAAAAAGGTGCTTATAACTAACTTGTCATTTGAAAAATATCAAACAACAGATTTTGTATTTTTCCTCTGTTCATAATAACCAAACATTAGTTATCCCAAGGTTTGGGGTGTCTTTGCCTTATGGTTATTTTTGTAGGGTTTTTCTAAGTTATCCTTATTTTATTAATTTAAAAGGTATCCTTCTTATTTTATACTAAACCAGGGTATGATATATTTTTCCAGTGAACTAAATTAAATAAGTATCCTAACAAAAATAGGGGTGCTCTCTGGTTCATGGTTTAAATTACATTTTCTATTTTTCTTATCTTTAAGCATATTATGGAATAAGGGGTAAAAACCAACTTAATAGAGTGGACAGGGAGGTTCAGCATTTTTAAACAGGTCAGTAGGTAGATATAAACTTCTCCAAATTTTTCTAACCCTAATCAAATAGCACAACTATTTTTCTTACCATTATTGAGCTTTTGGCCAAAACTAACATTAAATCAGAGTTTTAAAATCTTCCTTAATACCAAGGGGTTATTATATTTTTCTGAAATAGGTTACATTAATTAGAGTCTGACAAAATTGGTTTCACCAAATTTGGATGCACTAAACACAAGTTATGAATTTTTAAAGTCTCTGTTCAATTTAAAATAGATTTTAAAATGAGTTTCCTGGAAAAACGGTTTACACCGGGGTCCCTGGATTTAAAACAAATCAACCCTCGCAGATCTACCCTCGCGCCACTGTTTCCCTGAGTCTCTGACATTTCACAAAACCCCCCAACCTTCTCTCCCTCTCACCCACAGTCCTTCCCCCAACTGAAACAGTAACCGCGGGAAAGAAAAGGGTGGCGCGGCTTACCGGCGGCGAGGGAGGTCCGGCGAAGGGTGGGGTTGGCTCGGGGAGACTCTAGCGGTCACGTCGAGGTACTGCTTGACGTCGGGGATGGCCGGAATCGCCCGGTCCACGAGCGCAGGCGGGTGTGCTCGTCGGCGGCGAGTGTACCGGCCAAACTACGGCGAACTGGTTCAATCCAAGGGCACGGTGAGCTTCACGGTGTAACGTAGCGACTGTGTGCACAAGGAATCAAAGGATGGTTGAGTGGTTTACCCGGTCCACGTACTCCAGCGGGGTTGAGAGTTCCGGCGAGCGTGGACTGGCCTCTCTGGCGAAGCAAACTCCGATTCCTCGCTCGGGGAGCTTCACGAAGACGTGCACAGTCTTCTCCGAGGGCTGGACGGGGTTGGGAATGGCTCTGCTGGCTGGTCTACGGTGACAGGGGGATTGGGTGGCCGCGGACTTGCTGCGCACGGGCAAACGGCGACGAGCTAACTCCGGTGAGGTTTTGAGGGTGCGTGGAAGAGTGCATTCGAAGCCTGGGAGGGTTTTATAGGCTCGGGCACGGGCCACGGCGCTGGTTTGGCTCGGGCGCGGCGCTGGGCACGCGGGAGCGCGCGCGGGCGTGCTCTGGCGCGGGCAGAAGGCGTCGAACACGTGGAGGTGAGTTTCTTCCATTGTTCAAACGTCTCCAGAGATCGCATACGTGCGAATCTTGCCATGAATCCGGCGCAGACCTCCTCCTGGCACTTAGGGCTCTCTCACATGTGTGAGTTCCAAAGGAAGATACGCCCTAGATCAGGAGATAGACAGGCGCCAAATCTGGCTTGTCTCACTGCCCACTTCGCGACAAAACTGATGCCAATCCCTGTCAAACGTCCAAGTCTCGGTCTCCACTTTTTCCAGGGGGTGCCTTAGGTGGTATACCACATTTTTGGTATAGAACCCAAGTGGTTTTGGTGCCATCTTCAAGGTGAACACGGTTGATCCTTAAACTAGGGTTAAAAATGGACTTAGGGAGAGATAGAGAGCTCTAGCTCTCTCTCTACTTGGAGATTTAAATTGGGGTTTCTCCAGGGGTCTTTTTGCATTATTTCTCTCCCCTAATTGCTGGTTATAAGGTTGCTTAGGGTTTGGGTAAAGATTTCCCATGCTTTGCACATTTGCTCACTCTCTTTCCCCCCTTTTACTCAGGGTTTTGGAAGATAGGATTTATGAAGAGGTCTAGGGTTCTTCTCCCCTCTTATCCAGGGTAGTAAGTGAGCAAGGATTTGAGTAATGCTTCTTAGGTCATTGGCAACATGGTTAGCACATGATTTCCAAAGTTTCTTTGGTGTGGCCCTAAGCCTCTAGCATATGTGATCAAAGCCTTTAGTATCAAGGTGGGCTCCAACCAAGGTAACACCTGGGGTGTTACATTCTACGGGCATCCTGTATGACCGTTTTGAAATAGGAGCAGTTCTAGGTAAGAGATCAATGACAAACTCAACCTCCCTATCTGGTGGCATCCTAGGTAACTCCTCTAGAAAGACATCGAGGAATCTCTAACCACATGGATGTTGTTGCCTACAAACATCCCATCTACTAGAAATACGGCAGGTCTGGTAGAGGCATTTATGGTAATCTCAACTTCAAATCTTTCTCCATTAGAGCTAGTGAGTTCTACAGTTCCCCTAACACAGTGTATAACTGCTTTGGCCTTCCTTAACCATGACATACCAAGGATCAGGTCTATGTTGCTTTCCTCTAATACTATAGGGGTAGCCTTGAATTCTCTTCCCATAATTGTCAAGGTTAATCTGTTGGTCATATAGTTTGCTTCAACTAGCCCTTTAGGTGTAATTACTACCATTGGTGTTTTCATAGCTTGGAGTGGTAATTCATTTGTGTTGGCACCAGAATCAATTAATATTGCTGCAGGAATTGCATTAATATAAAACATACCAATTGTGATGTCAGCTCCATCAGTGGTAGCCTTAGCACTGACTTGATTAACTCTGGCAATCCTGAATCCCTTGCCAGATCCAGGAGTCTCCTGCTTGTTCTGGACGGGGGTACTAGCAATCCTTTGTGGGCATACATTAGCATAATGTCCAGTCTTACCGCACTTGTAGCATGTGGTGCCTGCACTCTGTCTTGAGAACTTCGCCGGGGTGCCGGTGTAGGTAGCCTGACAAGTCTGTGGAGGCCCCTGTGGTGTAAACTGAGCTAGGCGTTGACCTCCTCTAGTGCGAGCTGGTGTACCCTATGGTGGAACATAGCGAGGACGGTCTGTAACACCCTGAATTTGGGGGTATAAAATTTCTTTCTAATTATCAACCAAATTCAGGTGTTACTCTTCTCTATCTCTCTAGTTTCTCTCTCTCTTTTTCTTTTGTTAGACTTATCTTAATTAGTGGAAAAATATTTATTTTATTTTGTCAAAACCATATGAGTCATAAAGTGTTGCATCATGTTGAGCCTCAACTATTCTTTGAATTGTTGCACATGTTTGATTTAGTTTGAATTTGAAACTTAGTTTGAATTTGAATTGGAAACCCTAGAGAAAATAAATAGAAAAGGCATTAGAAATTCCCTAAAAAAAGAAAAACTCAATTCGGCCCAGCTAGCCCAGGCCGGCACAACCCCCATGCTCGCGCCCACGCTGACAGGCGGTCCCTATTTTGTAACACCCCTGGTGTTACTGTCACTAAAATTTGAGCATAACATCATTAGCATTGGCATATCATGTGTTTGTTACACCTAGAGTGCATTCACTAGGCCAAAATTTTAATCAAGTTGTATTTGATATGACATTTTGTGGATGAAACCCTAGAGTAGGGTACCTAACCCTAGATTGGGCTTAATAGAGCAAACAAAGCTTAACAAGAGAAAACTCCAAAACTCAATTGAAATAACCATATAATGTCACCCTGAATAGACATACATGTTATTCCAACCCTAGAAGTATTAAAAACCCTAATTAGGACCCTGGAAAACCCTAGGGTAAAACCCTAGGGGGCTAAGTGCAAAATTAGTGCACTTTTGGACTAAAGTGCAAAAACTATGAAGTTAAGGTGTCTTAAGTCATATGGTTCACAAATATGTGAATTTGCAAGTAAAACCTTGAGATTTGGACCTAATTGCAAAAAGGTCCCATTGAAACCTATGGGCTAAGTCTGAAATTCAGTAGGATTAGCTCCAATTTGGAGCTCTATATCTTCCAAGTTATGAATATTTTGCCTTAGGTCACCACATCAAGTTTGTAGAGCTTTAAAAGGGGAATAATTTTTCTATAGAGATTAAGCTTTGGTTACATAAGAAATTGGGAGATAATTAGACCCAAAGATGGGATGTCAGACTGTTTGGAGTCTGAATTCGGACTGATAGTGGCCTAGAACCAAGTTTGAGAGTCATTTCGACCATGATCCAGTGAGAATCCATCTAGGGATGCTATAGCAAAGATGAAGATAGTTTATAGACCTACAACTTTGCTAAAGAGAGATTACCAAGTCATCACATGAAAAATAGGGATTCAAGTCCTGCAAATCAGGCTGTCAAGCGTGCTAAATAGAAATGCCATAGTACAGTAACTGAAGAAGATCCCAAGTTCAGTTCCTCGCCGCCGGTGATCTTTGAGCCATGATTTACACCATCGTCACGATTCGTGCTCGCTGGGGAGGAGATAACCACGATAGAGTAAAAATCTTGACATCAGATCAGCTCGGGCTCAGGCGCGGGTGAGATTCACCATACCCACTTGCTCGTCTTGCGGCCGGGATAAACTTCACCACCGTTGATCGCTCCCCGTTGCGCGCCACGTGCTTAAGCGCTAGCCGATGTCGCGGTGAATCATCATATGCATGTCCGGTGATCGCCGGAGGACCGCCATGGTGAAAGCCACTCATCCTAAGCACTAGTACCCCTTTTCCCCTCCGGCCGCCAGCACACCCTAGGGAAATTGGACGTCACCGCCGTTGATGGCTATAAATTGCCGCCCCCATCCTCTCCGCTAGGTAATTACGCAGCCAGTGACGCAACCCGTGCCTCAAATCCTTCCCTAGAACTCCTCAATTCGGGATTTCCCCCAAATCCCTCAAGAACACCGAGCAGTTGACCTCGCCGTGCCCAGCCCAATTTAGGTCCGATCTCGCCCTTGGCTTTCTTGTTTCAACACCCTTGCTTGCTCTTGATGCTCACCGACCCATTCAATTGAGCTGGGACCCCATGGATCGCCGGGAACGCGGTTGTCTGTCCGTGATGCCCGCAGTCACTGTGGCCAGAGAAAATTAGGTACTCATTCTTGAAATTTAGTGAGGGGAAACGGTCCTTAGGTCTTGAATTTGGCCTTGGCCAAAGTAGGATGCCAGTCTTTGAGCGATTTGGCCGGTACGCGAGCTCGTTGGAGCTCTGCGCGTCGCCGTCCACTATCGAGGTCTTTGGAGTGTAAAGAATTAGAAGTACAGGGCCTCTTCTGAAAATGTCAGTGACTGCCTAAAATAGTGTCTTGGACTCTTTTGGGTTATGCCAAAAGACAGGGACTTTCTTGCAAAGTCTGCACGCGGGCGTGGACGCGCGCGTTCCCACCCGTGGTTGGGCCGACCTGGGCCGAATTCGATCCAAAACTATTCATAGTTTTTCTTTTTACTTTTCAGCCAAACTAAAACAATTCTAGAAAATTTTAGAAAAATGATAAAATTACTAAACCAATTTTGCTAGGTCTCTAATTTCCTATAGTATTTAATAAAAATAGTTCCTTGATTTTTAGTCCAAACAGGAAATTATAGAGTATTTAAAATAGCCTAAGACCTTGCTTCTGGATTTTTAGAAAATAAATAATAAATCCAAAATTCACTAAACTTTTAGGATAATCTCTAAAGAATATTTAAAAGCCTTGGGTAGAGTTTGGTATGATTTGGACCATGTTTGATACTTGGAATCCAAAACCCTAGCCCCCCTGCCCTATGAACTTCACTATTGACTCCGGAAACCCTAAGTTCTTGGAGATCCGTGAAGGAAAGTTGTATTCAAGACTTTAGTTAATAAACTTTTATTATCTTTGCACTCTCATGAGCATTACATGGGAATTCATTATTATGTATGGTTATATTTAGAAAACAAAGAAGAAGTAGAAGTCGAAGAAGCGAAGACTTCACCACCACCACCTGAGGAACATCAGGCAGACAACTGTTCTTATTTTGATATCTGCGGAACAGAGCCTGATTCACCAGTAACACAAGGCAAGCCCCGGTGCATTTGACACCTCCTTGTTCCTTTTAAAATCTTTCTCACTTACTTGATGCATTAGGTGATAGGAGTTGTGTGCTAAACTATTGTTGCATCTCCTTCCTTGGATTATTTCCTAAATCCCTGTTTTACAAAAGGTTTTCTTATGCTTAGCTGTGACACCCCAGTGTCACCTAGGGTTTCTCTCAAAGTGCTAACCCATGAACCATCATCTTATGTGAACCAAATTTAAGTATGAACATCAAATTGACTTAAGAATAAAGGATCCACCAAGCATATACTTAAAAGTATCATGTTCAAAACAAATGGGTTTTTCAAAAAGGCAAAATGTGCAACCCCAACAAAAACCCTAATTGAGCCCTATGAGCAAAATTCAAGAGAATGAGGAAAAGGGTATGAAAAATTTAAAATCATGGCTTGGGCCAATTATAAACATTGAAGTATATTTAATAAGCAACAATAAAGATTGAAGAATCTTGGCCAAAATAATTCAAATAAAACCCCAAGCAAGCTTCTCATGTGGGGACTCAATAGGAATTCTGAATTTCAGAATTCTGAATTTCAGACCTTGAGCCAAAGATCAAGCGTGTTCACCTTGATCCCTAACTCAAATCCTAATGACCCCATTAACAAAAATGCGCCTAACTAACCCCTCTGTCGCCTGCCAGAAGATGACATTGGGACACTTGCCTCGGACACGTCAAACCAGAGATCTTCTCCCTGTGTGCGGCAGTGAGACAAACCAGATTTCTTCCCTCTCTATCTCCTAATCCAGTCAACCAAACCTGCTAGCCTCCACACATAAACGACAAAGGGACCTGAGAGGAAGAGATCTCTCAACAGGATTATGGCCAAAATCTCCAAGATTTGGAGCCAATCCGCGCTTGAACTCGACCTCTCTCTGCGCTGCCTCGTGCTCGACGCTGTGCCAGGCGCCAGAGCGCGCACTGGCGTTCGCCGCGCACGCCCCGAGCGCTTGTCAGAGCCCCACCCTCGGCCGTGCTCGCCCGCGCCTATAAAGCCTCCCCGGGCGCGCCTCACTTCACCCCGCGCTCACCATCACCAGCCAGCCACCCCTCCTTAGCTCCAGCGAGCTCTTTTCCGCCCGCCATTGCCGCCAGAGCTTTGGCCACCGTGGCCAGCCCACTCCAGTCGCCCCTAAGTCGCGCCGGTGCTTCGGTTAGTTCCACCATAGACCCGTGAAGCTCCATAAGCCCTCGGACCCGACAGAACTTCACTGGAAGCCCGAGATCACCCTCGCCGGACTTCGGTCGCCCACCTGCACGCGTGGACCGAGCTCTCCGGTGAGCCATTCTTCAATTCCTCACGCGCACACCTTCCTTGATCCCTGGTGAAGCTCTCTGACCCGTTTCATTGGTCAATTTCGCCCCGGATTGGCCGGACTCCCCGCCGCTGATGAGCTCCCCCGCCTGTGCTCGCGGACCGGCCAACTCCGACCACCCCCGACGGCGACCCGCACATCGTTGTGATCCCCGAGACCTCCCCTACGTCCTCGACCACCTCACCGGAGCAATCTCGCCGCCTGTAAGCCCCTCCGCCCTTTCTTCCGCCGCGGGCACTGTTCAAACTGGGGAAAGGACCTCGGGTTAGGATTAGAAGAACCCGGGGGGTTTTCTGCAATGTCAGTGTCTCATGTGAATAGTAGCCCAGGGACTGATTCGTGAGGACAAACTTGAAACACCCGCCAGGGACCCTAGTGCAAAGTAGTTTTCCATTTAATCAATTCTGCTAATCTTTTTAAATAACCAGAGAACTTAGAAAATCCATAACTTGATGAATTCTTAATCAAAAGTTGTCAAACTAATTTTGCTAGATCCTAAATATTATGAACTATCCTTTAAAAATAATAAACCCTATGCTTTCTGTTCTAATTTTTAGAGTTAAAAATTAAAAACAGAAACTGACCAAACCTTGTTTAATTAAGGAAATTTAGTTTTTCTTCTGTGTTGAACCTAAGAAAATTTGTAGGTATTCAATCCTCATTTAGACACTATTTAAAAATAGTATGATACCCAGTATTGAAGAATATAGTGTAAATATTCATTAAAAACCATTTCTGCCCAAAACATAGGAAAATCAGAAAGGCATTAGAAATTAATGAACAATGAGTGAAATTATTTTTCCTAGTTTGCTTAAGTAACAGAGAACCTAGGAAAAATAAAGAGACCTTTAGTCCAGATCAGTTTTTAAATAAAATGTTTTATTTAGCATTATTCCAACTGGAAATCAATTATTAGAAATTCAAAACCAGACCCAAAATTGATAATAAAAATCCAGTGGACTCATCACCACCAGAACCCCACTGCAAAAATAATGAACACCCTAGCCCATCATTTTAAGTAGGGTAAATAAGTGTAATATGATAATGAGTCATTTTCTAAATAAATAATGAATAACCCATAATAATGCAATAAGGGGCAAATAAAATTTTGCTAGGTCAATAATGAGATAGGCCACCAGAGAAAAATGCAAACCCATTAAAAAGATGCAAAATAATACCTATTGCTAATATTTTATAAGAAAGGCCATTTAACCCAATTAATGCATACCACCCCTTTCCCTTAAGCAAAAAGATGCCAAACTTCAAAATGATTGCTCTTGCACAAAATAGAAGCTAAGAAAAATCAAAAATCTGTTGTTTGATATTTTTCAAATATAGTGGTAGTAGAAAGCACCCCTTTGGCTAGAAACTTGAGAAAACTCTAGTAAAATAATTAATAGGTAATAGTGACTAGAAATTTGTGTCAAGTCATGTTATAGCACACAAAAGCCAGCAAAAATAAATCTTAGAGAATTACCTACTGTTAAGTAATAGTTGTAGTTCAAAGCACCCCTTCTGCCCTAAAATTTAGTAATTTTGTCCAGAGAAAACTGTTCACTTTTTGAACCCCAAATTCTGAGACAGAGAATTATACAGTAATAAGCCACTGTAATTTTTACAGGATTTTTGGAATTTTATTAAAACAACTTGTAGTTCAAACCCACTTCAAAAACTTAAGAAGAATAAAGAAAAAGGAAGAAGAAATAAACCTCACTCCAATAAGTCCAACTAGAATTCTTGTCAAACTCACTAAGGCTTTAAAAAAAAGGGAATTCAGTGGAACCCCAAAGAAAATAAACCTACCACTTACCTTAGCTAAGTGATCCAATTTACCAAGTATACCACCCAAGGGTCTCACATAAGTAAGGTTTAACTCTATCCAACTTAAGTAGACCATACACCATCAAGAGTCGTAATTTCTAAAGAGCATGTCATATCGTATCATGCATGTATCTTACGCATTGCATTCATTAGATTGTAATCTTGCCGACGGAGAGTACGTGCTCATCCCCGAGCAAGGATCTGTCCAAGAGGAGGACCAAGAGCAGGCTTCCGAGGCTGATATCGAGGATCTCCCCGCAGCCCCAGCAATTGAAGGCAAGCCCCGGTTTATATGCATAACCGTATTATTATATGCTACTTTACTACACTTAATGCTTGTAGGTTTGTGATGTGCACTTAAGTGTAGGAGTTGCTTGAAACCTCTAGTTGCATGAACTTAGGATTCCTTTTTGAGATGAATACTAGTATGCTAGGTCGAGTAGCTGCATGCTAATCAGGATCTCGGTAGAAGTCGAGTGATTTTTCTAGCACTCGCGCGAGGTCAGGAATTGATTGTATTCATCTTGATAACGGGATTTATGATAGTCTATGGACTTGGATCCAGGGAGGATGCCTTGTTCATGAGACGGGGAAAAGGAATTAAGGATTAATGTGTGGATACCTGAGTCAAGCATTTGAACGTACTAAGCACATGCCGGGAAAAATGGTAACCGGTAAACCTAGTACCTGAGTGAAGCCGGGCGCGGACTTTATCCCTCATGCGACCTGAGACTGGGTCTCCCATGCTAGCTATGGTGGGTACAAGTGCGGTCACTATTCGAATCGTCTGCTTCTCGCAGCTAATGAGACTGCTTGACCCCTTGTACTGCATCGAGTAAGAAGTGGAGCATTGTATGCCAAGGCGGTGAGGCCTGGACGCGAACGGGGAATCGATGGGGACGGTTGTCATGTGTGGGGTCGGAGTACAGTACCCTGACATGCCATGTGTTTAGGTTTACCTTGCAAGGTTAAAACTCGATTCGAATCGTCTGCTTCTCGCAGCTAATGAGACTGCTTGACCCCTTGTACTGCATCGAGTAAGAAGTGGAATGAGGTTACATGAGATAACTTGTTGATTGAACTAAATGCTTGTTACCATGTATGCTTAGAGGAGGCAAACCCAGTTAAGATAATGATGATAGAAATTGAAAAGTTAAAAATGGATTTTAGAAACATCTAGTGCCTTTGGCAAACCAAACCCCTCAGCCAAACAGCTGCATAGTCTAGAGGTAGAGGAGTAGACTCCTCACACCGGGTAAGCCTAGCTGAGTATTAGTATACTCAACCTTGCTTGTGGCATAATTTTTGCAGGTACCATTCAGGAAATGGTTGATGGTGTGACTTGGCCTACCACCCTGCCACCGGGTTGGACGGTCGAGTGGGATGCTGCTCCGGCAGGAGAGGAGCACGAGGAGTAGTGGGCTAGGCCTTGCCCATTTCCTCGATACCGACGACATTGATTATCCGCTGCATTTTATTTCGTGAACTCTTATTTGCTATTCAAAACTCCGATTTATGTAATAATTCAGCACTTAATTTGAGGTTTCCTGTTTTATTGTATTTCTTCTGTGACTCACCTTCGAGTGAGATTGTGGAATTTGATCCTGGTTAAGTGGCTCCATCAGACTAGATCTGAGGGACTGACTGGTTATTCCGATTTAAGTGTGTTATGGCCCCTGAGGCGTGACTTAGGCACTTAAGCTGGAATAATTTGGGTGGTTCCGCCACAGCTGGTATCGGAGCAAATTCCACCACAGAGAAGGACAATAAACCATGAATACCAATTTTCAAAAAAAAAATCTAAAACTTGTCTAGAAACTGCTACGGATCGTCAGGACTAGACCACTAGACCTAGGACGAAAGGCCTTAGGCATAGAGGGAGAAATAGGTGGCAAATTAAGCAGGCCCCATGGGCCAGTTCTTAGACTTCTTTTTAGGGATGCCCTAAGAGCACCCTACTGTTTGGAGAGGCAACGTTACTTCCAGCATGCATGCATTATAAACACAAAGAGGAATTAAAAACTTGAGCTAACCCACTTTCTTTAAGACCATCTGGGCTCTCTTTTTCTTTTTCCTACCACCATAATCTTTACCCTTGGTTCCCTTCCGCAGATGAATTCACCCACCCCCGCTAGTGGAGGAGACACTCGTTTCAGTTCTGACTTCCTTTCTCGTGATGGCTTTCCTTCCATCTTGTGGGAAGTGCTTAACTCCGCCGGTTACCCTACGCCCCCTTTGTACACGGTGCAGTTGTATGAGGAGCATCGGGTACCTCGTTGTCAGGTCTGGCTGACTTTGGAGGCTCATCCCCTTCAGCCCGGTTGGCGTTCTCTTGATTCTGAGACGATTGGACTCAGAACGGACGACATCGTCGAAGCAGCAGCCATGAAGACTTTGACGACTTTTTGTGGCTACCATCCCCTGGAAATGGTGATGCACCCTTTGGGACTCTTCCCTGCTGAGAAGAGAGATGATCCCATGTGGTGTAACTGTGTGAGCCATGTGAAGGATGTGTGGGCAATGTATCCTGACTTGGTTGGGAGGGTCACCGTTCAGTGCATGAGTGCGTTGTACCGCCTTCAGGCCCTTCAGAGCGACGCTATGGCACACCTTGCTAACATCGCTCAAACCACCAAGCTCACTCTCGATAGCCGGGAAGATTTTGTGGTCGATTTATCCACCGAGTTGGTAGAGAAGGATCTGCAGGTGGAAAGGCTGAGCCAGCGCATTACCACCTTGGAGCAGCAGGTGGAGATCTGAGACAACACCATTGATGTCTTGGAGAACCAGCTTCACGATGTGCAGAGGGAACTCGAAGAAGCAAATGACCACCTGGACATGCACCACTTGGAGATGGAGGCCAATGAAGCCGGAAGCGAGGGAGAAGAGGCTCCCGAGGAGCTAGGACCAACCCCCGGTACCAATGGGACTACCTCCGCGATGCCTCCTTCACCCGTATCTAGTGTCGCTTCCACCACACAGGGTTAAACAGTCACTTTGACACTCTTAGGCGGATAGAAACCTATGCGAGCTTAGTTAATGACAGATTTTGGACTAGGCTTACGGGTACTTTCCCCTGATTGATGTAACCCTGTGAACCTTTTGAAATCTGTGGGATGTTGTCACCATGTTATCTTAATTTCGAACCTAATATTATGACTATGGCATTTTTCCTTCCATATGAGATGATATCTTGTTGTTCGAAACTGTGAGTTGGGATAACAATGGCGGCAATCTCTATTTTCAGATGGCATCTAGGCATCATCGCGGGCATAACGAGCAGGTTCCCCCGCCACCTCCTCCAGCTCCCACAGTGCAGGAGCTGATGGCCCAGCAGAATGAGATTCTGCGACAGCTCTTGCAGCGCCAGCCCCACCCTCAGCAGCATGGTGGAGGCCAGCATCAGCGACTTCCGGCAATGGCAACTTACCAGGAGTTTTTGAGCATGCAGCCACCCTTGTTCACCAAGGCAGAGGATTCGTTGGACGCCGACGTGTGGCTTCGCGTCGTCGAGTCCAAGTTTCCCCTCCTCACGGGAGACTGCCCCGATGCTACCAAGACTCGCTTCGCCGCGCAGCAGCTTCGCGGATCTGCTCGGACATGGTGGGACTACTTCCGTGCTATGCTCCCTGCTGATCGTGAGGTGTCTTGGGAGGAATTCAAGACTGCCTTCAGAGGACACCACATCCCAGCTGGAATTCTTGATCGGAAGCTGAATGAATTTCTGGCCCTTAATCAAGGAACCCGCACGGTACTGCAGTATGCGCAAGCCTTCAACGACCTGTGCCAGTATGCAGGGTACCATGCTGATTCTAATGAAAAGAAGAGAGACCGCTTCCGCAGGGGTCTTAATACCAAGCTGAGGGAACGACTCAACACTGTCCGGGCTGATAGCTTCAATGAGTTGGTCAACATGGCCATCTCCTAGGAGGATTGCATTATAGCTCACTGGGCAGAGAAGAAGAGAAAGGCACCGATGGCAGCACCAACCGCTCAGGCTCAGAGGTTCCGGATTGTTTCTCACAATTAGAGCAGGGGTTTCCAGTAGCAGGCAGGCAGATGGGTGATCAGGCCACCTCAGCAGCAGCAGCCTGCACCCAACCGCTTTCTAGCTCCCGCTCCAAGGAATAATCAGCCTCCGCAGCAGCAGCAGTTCCACCAGGGCAATGGGAACAAGTGTTTCACTTGTGGCAATGTGGGCCACTATGCCAAGAATTGTCCTAGGAACCAGCAGAGGCAGATGCCAGCACCAAATCAGGACAAGGGAAGAAAGCAGAAGGTACAAGTCAGGTAAGGGAAGCTCAACCTCACTACTCTGGAGGAAGTACCTGAGGGAGCTCCTATCATGACCGGTATCTTTTCAGTTTATAATCAACCTGTTTTAATTCTATTTGATTCTGGTGCATCTCATAGTTTCATTAGCCAGAAGTTCAGTGCTAAATGTGAACTGCCAATCCCTCACTCAAAAGGGTCATTCATGATAGTCACACCTGGGGGTAAAATTTCGACTAATCAATTAAACCAAAGTGTGCCTATTCAACTGGGAAGCCACATTGTCAAAACCACTCTTCTTGTGTTGGATTTGGAAAATGTGGACATTATTCTGGGAGCTAATTGGATGACCTTGCACCAAGTTGTGCTTGATGTAGCCAGCCGTACCGTGGAAGTTAATTCTCCGTTCTGTGGGAACTTCACCTTAATTCTGCCTAGTCAGGGTTCTACTCAGTCATGTACTTTCTCTATGACGGAGTTACCTCTGAAGAAGATCCCAGTAGTTTGTGAGTATGCAGATGTCTTTCTTGATGAATTGCCAGGGATGCCACCGGACCGGGATATTGAATTTGCCATCGAGTTGCAACCGGGAACGACCCCAATTTCCAAGAGGCCCTACCGAATGCCACCCGGTGAGTTGGCAGAATTGAAGAAGCAATTGCAAGAGTTGCTGGATAAGGGATTTATTCGCCCAAGTACTTCGCCTTGGGGATGTCCAACACTGTTTGTGAAGAAGAAGGATGAAAGCTTGAGGCTGTGTATAGATTACCGCCCTCTTAATGCGGTAACTATCAAGAACAAGTATCCTTTGCCTCTTATTGATATTCTTTTTGATCAGTTGGTCGGGGTCAAGGTGTTTTCCAAAATAGACCTTCGCTCTGGCTACCATCAGATCAAGATACGAGCAAGCGATATTCCGAAGACGGCATTCTCAACCAGATATGGGCTATATGAATTTTTGGTGATGTCATTCGGGCTGACAAATGCACCAGCATATTTCATGTATCTGATGAATTCTGTTTTCATGCCTGAATTGGACAAATTCGTAGTGGTGTTCATCGATGATATTTTGGTGTACTCGAAGAACGAAGAAGAACATGCCGGACATTTGCATGTAGTGCTTCAACATCTGCGAGAGCACCACCTTTATGCCAAGTTGTCCAAGTGCGATTTTTGGCTGAAGGAAATCAAATTCTTTGGTCACACTATCTCTCAGGCGGGAATAGTTGTTGATCCTGATAAAGTGCAAGAGGTGATGAACTGGAAGCCACCAACGACTGTCCGTCAGATTCGGAGTTTTCTAGGATTAGCTGGTTATTACCGAAGATTTATTCCGGATTTCTCTCAAATTGCGAAGCCTATAACTGAGTTGCTGAAGAAAGAAGCCAAGTTTGTTTGGAGTCAGAAGTGCGAAGATGCCTTCCATGCATTAAGGCAGCATCTAACCATGGCTCCCGTGTTAGCGCAACCCGACAACAGCAAGCCTTTTGATGTATATTGTGATGCCTCTGGCACTAGACTAGGTTGTGTCTTAATGCAAGACAACCACATCATTGCTTATGCCTCAAGAGCACTCAGGCCTCATGAGCAAAATTATCCCACTCATGACCTCGAGTTGGCAGCAGTGGTTCATGCATTAAAAATGTGGAGGCACTATTTAATGGGGACCCACTGCAACATCTTCACTAATCATAAGAGCCTTAAGTACATCTTTACTCAGGCTGATCTCAACATGAGGCAGAGGATATGGCTAGAGCTGATCAAGGATTATGACCTGGAGGTACATTATCACCCAGGAAAGGCCAATGTGGTAGCAGATGCCTTGATTCAGAAGTTGCAATGCATTTGTATTCTGATGGATTCTCGTATTAACACCTTGTGTGATGAGTTGAGCAAGATGCAAATAGAAGTGATCCCTTCTAGTTCGTTGTCTCACATTTCTGTCGAGCCAGCCTTGCAAGACCAAATCATCATGGCCCAGCTCAGTGACAAGGGAGTGCAGATTATCAAGAAGAATCTCCATCAGAAGATTGAAAAGTATGGTTGTTTCCGCCAAGATGAAAAGGGTGTGTTATGGTTCAAGAGCATATTGGTGATTCCTAAAAACCAGGACCTCAAGAGGAAAATTTTGGATGAGGCTCATCTCTCCAAATTCTCTATGCATCCGGGAAGCACCAAAATGTACCATGATCTGAAACCTTTGTATTGGTGGACCAGAATGAAGAGGGAGATAGCCCAGTATGTATCGGAATGTGACACCTGTCAGAGGGTAAAGGCAAGCCACTTGAAATCAGCTGGAGCTTTGCAAACCCCTATCTATACCTTCATGGAAATGGGATGGCATCAGCATGGATTTCATTGTGGGTCTGCCCAGCACCTCTCGTCATCATGATTCGATTTGGGTTATTGTGGACCGACTGACGAAAGTGGCACATTTTTTTCCTGTGCACACCACTAATAAGGCTCAGAAGTATGCAGAATTGTATATTGACCGGATCGTGTGTTTGCACGGATTACCTTGGACCATTGTTTCTGACCGAGGAGCCCAATTTGTTGCCAGATTTTGGGAACAACTGTAGGAGTCTTTGGGAACTAAGCTAATCAGAAGTTCAGCTTACCACTCACAGACTGATGGTCAGACGGAAAGGGTAAACCAAATCCTGGAGGACATGCTGAGAGCTTGTGCAATCGATTGTGGCAAGAACTGGGATAAGCACCTCTCCTTGGTAGAGTTTGCTTATAACAACAATTATCAATCCAGCCTAAAGATGGCGCCCTTCAAAGCTCTCTATGGAAAAAGGTGCAGAACACCACTCAATTAGTCTCAACCTGGAGAGAGAGGAGTTTTTGGACCTGACTTAGTGACTGAAGCTGAAAGGAAGGTCAAACTAATCAGGAAGAATCTAGAAGCTGCTCAGGCCAGGCAGAAGAGTTACCATGACAGAAGAAGGAAACCTCTCCAATTCAAGGTGGGAGATTTTGTGTACCTCAAGGTATCACCCACCAAGGGAGTGCAGAGGTTTGGAATTAAAGGCAAGCTAGCCCCTCGTTACATTGGACCTTATGAGATCATCGAAGCATGTGGACCCGTGGCATATAAGTTGAAGTTACCATCAAGGATGTCCACCATTCACAGTGTGTTCCATGTATCTCAATTGAAGAAGTGTGTTCGATTGCCGACAGAGATCTTAGCAGAGCCTAAATTGGAGATAGAACCAGATCTATCGTACCAAGAGTACCCTTCCAAGATTCTGGATTGCAAGGAAAGATCAACTCGGGCTAAATCGATCAAGATGTATAAGGTCTAGTGGAGTAATCACTCGGAGGAAGAAGCTACCTGGGAACTGAGGAATTCTTGAGATCCAACTTACCCGATTGCCTACCTAAGGAAGCTGGTACGTAATCACACCCAACCCCTCCTCCTGCCCTTCGAATCTAAATTTAAAAGTTATAATCTTAATTTAGGATAAAGTAATCACGAAACAAAATTTAGGAAGGACTTCCTTCTGTAATACTCAAAAAAATGTAATAAGGAGATTAGAGATAATCTCAATAGTTTGTGGCCTCTACTATTCATTACATGTGATTAACCCTAGTTAAAAGTGGATAATTAGAACAAAGAACACATAAATAACCTGAGCATCATGCTGGATTTTATTTTGTGTGCATTTTGTGACAATATAATAATAATAATGTGACCAGAAATGGATTAAAGTCCAAAGTAGAATTTGACATTTGAAAGAAATCCTGGAAAAAAAGGAAAGGAAGAAAATTTTAAGTGAGTAAAAAAATAATATAAAATAAATAAATAAAATATTATTTCTACACTGGAGTTTTAAGTGTTCACCTGACTTATTGGTGGAACTCATAAGCAGATTCAAATTCAAATTTGAATTCAAAATAATTATGAATAAGAAAAACAGAAAATAAGGAAAACAAAAGAAAAAAAACCCTAACTGGGCTCTCTCTCTCAATTCCGGCCCACTCCTTTTCACTACACGCCGTGCAGCCCACCTCTCCTTGCGCTCACTGCCGTGCTAGCCCACTCGTCAGTCGCCCAACCGATTCCCCGCGCGCGGTACCTGAGCGGGATACACTGTCTGGTGGGCCCCTTTTGCCAGCCACCCTACGCAACTCCGGCGTCGTCATCTTCTTCCTCAACTGAATCCCGCGCATGGCGGGCGGTCTCCTCCCCCTTCTTCCGGAGCTGCTGGCCAAGGCTTCACCTCAAATAGCGTGCGCCGGGGTCTTCGCCACTCATCCCTACCTCCATCTCCGCAATACCCGTGGGTTACGGCTAGACTAGCACCACCTCTGGGGGCCGTCTCGGGTGAAACTCGATTCGCCGACTCAATTGACGCACCGCCCTCGGAGTAAGGACCCCGCGACTCGCCTCACCGTGTGGAGTATGGGCGCAGAGCTAATGATGCTCGGAGAACCATCTAGGCGCAAGTAATCGATCCTTGGTGTTTCCCTTCCGCCGTGGTACGTGGTCGCGGCTCCCGACGTTGGGATTGCAGGTAATAACTTGTTCCTATAGTTCACTCTCGCCTATACTCTGCTTGGGACCGATCTGGGGTGAGCTTGGTGCCCTGGCTCGCCGAATCGGCCGAACTCCGGCGAGACGCCGTCGTAGGCGGTGCGCGCCACCGGCTGGTGGAGTCAGGGACAGGGTGTTTTGGGGGCGATTACGTAGGATCGTCGGATCGTGAGCGGATGGCGGGGATCTGAAGTACGGGATATCTGTTCGCTCTGATTAATCCGGGCCGTCGATCTGGCCACGGAGGGTATGGATTAGGTGATGCCGATAACCATTCAGCGCATTTAATCTATGATGTTGGCCGTCGATCGTGCGGCTAGGATTGATGGTCATAGCTTCAGCCGAGCGCTTTTACAAATAGAACCTCCAGATTAAAGAGTATCAACCCGCCGTCCACAGGGGCAGTGCGTCGAGTCTAGGGAGTTTTCTCAGATAAGCCCCTGCGCTTTCTAGTATTTGAGGCCCAATCCAGAGAACTTTGAAAATTAGAAATTAATATCAGAAATCAATTTTTAGTGCACAAATAAATGTTAAAACTTGTATAATTCATAGAAAATGCATAGGAACTCCAAATTGGTCCCTTCCAGTTCCTAAATTTTTGTAATAATATTGTCTACCCATTAGTGCCTCTGTTCTGACATGACAAACACATTAAAATTATTCTTTCACTTAATCTTGTATTAAATGCATAAAACTTTAGAAAATCCATAACTTAAAACATATAATTCCAAATTTAATGATTCCAATTCCTGTGATCTTATCTTGATGTCTAGTTTATTACTGTATATTCTATTTGCATGTTTGATGTGATGTTAATTTATGCTATGCTATGTATGTATTATGTTGATGCGAATAGACGAGCAAGCCACTGTGGAATCTGAGGTTCAGCTGGTAGAGACTGCTGAGCAGGAGCTCGTTGAAGGCAAGTTGTGCCCTTGATCACTTCTTTTACCTATTCATGTTCTTATTATTCATAATGATCTGCATAGGATAATTTTGGCTGGGACCCAATAGGATACCCTAGATTTGACTATCTTTATACCTTGCTTCACCACTGGTTTTACTACTAAAGTTTTGGGTAGTACATGCTATTGCTTTATGTGGATTTGGGTATAGAGATATTCATCACTCATTGTTATACTATTTATTGTTATCTGTTTTATTCTTCAATGTTCATGTTAAGATCATTATGTTAATGGGAACATGGAGAACCACCCGGGAAAACAGTGCTACCACAAGGGTTTAATGGGATGCCCTTGGCTGATTAACTAGGAAAGCTAGTGGAGGGCTACCTTACCCGAAAGGGGCAAGGGCAGTAGGGGAGTGGTCAGTGTAGGGAGGTCCTTGGGTTGATTTTGCTGCGATGGCGGTCAGGCAAGAACCCTGCACTGGAGCTTCCTATAAACTGTAGCGGGTAGTCTGAAGCTAGTGGAACTTTGTAAAGGCCTCGTAGTGGTACCCTGCCTCGCTTCCTTGGTAGAGGTGTATGGAGTCTGATCAACTCCGTGGCAAATGGGTAACACGACTTGTGGGTAAAGATGCGCAACCTCTGCAGAGTGTAAAACTGGTATACTAGCCGTGCTCACGGTCATGAGCGGCTCGAACACTCACATGATTAATTTATGGAACTTAAACTTAATCTGTCATTTCATTGCATTTGGGATTATTTTACTATTATTTTTACTTATTATTACTATGGTTTGGTATTTACTTACACATAGTAACTGCTAATAAAATTTTGACCAACTCCTAAAAGCAATGCTCAGCTTCAGCCTTTATTTCATTGATCAGCCTTACACTTCATGAACTCCCACCTTTGGTGAGTTCATGCCACATTATTCCCCACAACTTGTTGAGCTATGAACGTATGTGAGCTCACCCTTGCTGTCTCACACCCCCCCCCACAGGAGAAGATCAGGTGGTTCAGGAGGAGCCGCCTAACACTGAGGAGTTCGATCTGATCTAGGTGGCGTTTCTCAGTCGACATTGGCGCCGACGATCCTTAGTTCGTTTTATGGTTATACTTTTATTTTGTAATAAGTCTTCCGCTATGTAATAAATACTCTGATGTTTTATGACATTTATCTCTATACACTCTGTTATTATATATGTTGTCTTCTTGGCGCATGTATGAGATGCACCCGGCTTTGTTCCTTAAATCCGGGTGTGACAGAAGTGGTATCAGAGGAAATGTTGACTGTAGGACGAAACCTAGTTAGAAATGGATAAACCCTTACCTACTCACCTTACTCTGATTCTTTCTACACTCATCTTGATCCTGTCTCACTTTCTACTGTTCTACTCTGGTCATTCTTACCTTTTCTACTCTTAGACAAGATGGATTTCAAACCTTGGAATCCCTATCCCTATGACATTTTAAGAGATAGGAGGCCTAAGACCAAATCAAAACTATTTTCTTAAAAAAAATGTTGGTTGATTGTGCTGATGCTAAATGCCTGATTTGCTTCTTTGATTGACTGAATTATTATAGATGGACATCTTAGTATGTACCACCATAAGGTAATAAATTAGCTATGGTAGGTAAAACATTAAACTGCTAGCTAATAAATCCCCCAAAGTAACATGATTTGTAATTACTGCCTTGTCTACTATTCTCTTACCATATGTGTCTAACTCAGATGGTCAATACCAGGAGGGGTGGTGGAATTGATCTGCCTCCTAATCAACACACTCGAAGGATATATAGACAACCTCAGCCACAACCAGCAGAGATGAATCCTCCTAATCCTCCACCAGGCGGAGTTGACCCACTGGTTGCTGCTCAGATGGCGGTGATGCAGCAAATGGCGGAAACTATGGCTGATATGCGTGCCAAGATGCAGCAAGAACGCCAGGAAATGCGTCAGGAAAGAGAAGATATACGCCAGGAGTTGCGCCAGGAGAGAGATGAGATACGCCAAGAAAGGAGGGCGCAACAACAGCAGCTGCAACAACAACTTCAACAACAGCAACAAGAGCAACAAGTGCCATTGCCTCCACCACCACCACCAGTTCCACCTCGTGATAAGCACCGGGAGTTTATGAGTCATAAGCCACCTACATTCGCTAGCTCACCTGATCCACTGGACGCGGATGATTGGCTGAAGTCCGTTGAGAAGATGCTGAATATTGCACAATGCACGGACCGGGAGAAAGTTCTTTATGCTTCTGGACGTCTGACAGGTCCTGCTGCTGACTGGTGGGATTCTTATACTGCTGCCCATGACGCTGCTGATACTATTACCTGGGCAGAGTTTAGTACGCAGTTCAGGAACTACCATATTCCAGCTAGGATGATAAAGATCAAGAAGAAGGAGTTTCTGTCATTGAAGCAAAGCAATATGTCGGTCAGCGAGTACAGAGACAAATTTATTCAGCTGTCGAGGTATGCTCCGGAGGAAGTTGCGGAGGATGAAAGAAAGCAGGAGCACTTCATTGAAGGACTGAATGGACCCTTGCAGTATGCACTGGTTGCACACACCTTTCCATCCTTTCAGAGGCTACTGGATAAGGCTCTTGCTATTGAACACAAGCGTGTTCAACTGGGTGATTTGAAGAGGAAGGCTATCTCACAAGGACAGGGTAGCAGCAGTGTTCGTCCTCGCTACAGTTCACCACAGGGTACACCGACTCGACCAGGAGGACCGCGCCCAGTTCAGCAATCACCACTGAGGACACCTACTCGTCAGGCCACTCCCACTGGCACCCCGACAAAGTTTGCAGGACAGAGTCCAGGCACTACGTGTTTCAAGTGTGGGAAGACTGGTCATTATGCAAATGTCTGCCCACAGAGGATTGCTACTACTCCAGTTCAGAACAAGCAACAGACTTCTGGCAAGGGATATTCTATAGCCAGGGTGAATCAAGTCAGCGTTGATGATACTCCTGATGGTGGTGACCTCGTACTTGGTATGTTTTATGTTAATGCAATTCCTGCAACAATATTATTTGATTCTGGTGCTACACATTCATTCATGTCTGCTAGATATGCCAACACAAATGAAATACCACTGCTAAATATGAGAAAACCCCTGATAGTAATTACACCTAAAGGGCCTGTTGAGGCGAATCAAATGACACGTAGATTGACATTAACCATTATGGGTAGAGATTTTGGAGCTACTGCTATAATATTAGAGTCAAGCAGTATAGATCTGATCCTTGGTATGTCGTGGCTAAGAAAGGCAAAGGCCGTTATAGCATGTGGTAGAGGTACCGTAGAACTCACTACCACTAAAGGAGAAAGATTTCAAGTTAATATTGCAGTAACCTCCTCATCCATGCGTGCAATGTTCTTTATGCCTGAGGAGTTTGTTGGTGACAACATCCGGGTGGTTAGAGATTTTCCGGATGTCTTTCCAGAGGAGTTACCAGGGATGCCACCTGATAGAGAAGTTGAGTTTGTTATTGATCTCTTACCTGGAACTGCCCCTATTTCTAAACGGCCATATAGAATGTCCGTAGAGGAGTTGAAGGAACTAAAGAAGCAGTTAACTGAGTTACAAGAGGCTAGGTACATTCGTCCGAGTTCCTCACCGTGGGGAGCACCGGTACTGTTTGTACAGAAGAAGGATGGATCACAAAGAATGTGTGTGGATTATAGATCTCTTAATGATGTTACGGTGAAGAACAAGTATCCATTACCCCGTATTGAGGATTTCTTTGATCAGATGAGAGGAGCTAGAGTATTCTCGAAGATTGATCTCCAATCGGGATACCATCAGATGAGGATTAGACCATCGGATATTCCCAAGACAGCATTCTCGACTCGATATGGATTATATGAGTTTACTGTTATGTCGTTTGGATTGACCAATGCACCGGCATATTTCATGAATTTGATGAATAAGGTGTTTATGGAGTATTTGGACAGATTCGTCGTGGTGTTCATCAACGATATTCTTATCTATTCTAAGAATGAAAGCGATCATGAACAACATCTAAGGTTGGTGCTACAGAAGTTGCGAGATAATCAACTCTATGCTAAGTTCAGCAAGTGCGAGTTTTGGATTGACAAGGTGCCATTCCTTGGTCATATTATTTCTAATGGAGGAATAGCAGTGGATCCTGCTAAAGTGAAGGAGATAATGGAGTGGAGAGTGCCCAATACAGTTACTGAGATTCAGAGTTTCTTGGGTCTCGCAGGATATTATCGGAGATTTATTGAAGGGTTTTCTAAGATTGCCAAGCCTATGACATCGCTTTTGGAGAAAGGAAAAGAATTTAAGTGGGATGAGAAATGTCAAGAGAGCTTTGATCAATTGAAGGAGAGATTGATGTCACCTCCAGTATTGGTTATGCCAGACTTACAGAAAGGATTTGACATTTATTGTGATGCATGTGGCCAAGGATTGGGATGTGTGCTTATGCAAGGAGGTCATGTGATTGCCTATGCATCTCGTCAGTTGCGGAAGCATGAACTGAACTACCCCACTCATGACTTGGAACTAGCTGCCGTTGTGCATGCACTTAAGATTTGGAGACACTACATTATGGGAACTAAGTGCCAAGTATACACGGATCATAAGAGTTTAAAGTATATATTCACTCAGAAGGATCTCAACCTTAGACAATGCCGTTGGTTGGAGCTCATTAAGGATTATGATTTGGAGATTCACTATCATCCAGGCAAGGCGAATTTGGTTGCAGATGCCTTGAGTCGGAAGGAGCATGTTCACTCCGCTTTCGTTGTCCAGCTACCCGATGAATTAGCAAAAGATTTTGAGAAGCTCAACCTGGGAATTGTTACTCACACTGAAGGAGTTACCATTGAGTTGGAACCTACCTTGGAGCAAGAGATTCGTAAAGGTCAGGTTGGTGATGCTAAGATTCAAGAGATTAAGGATCTGATTATGGAAGGTCGAGTTCCGGAATTCACGGAGGATGAGCAAGGTACTATATGGTTCAAAGATCGGATATGTGTTCCAGAGATCGATAGCCTCCGTGAGGCTATATTGAAAGAAGCTCATGATTCTGATTACTCCATCCACCCTGATAGCACTAAGATGTATCAAGATTTGAAGCAAAAGTATTGGTGGTATGGACTGAAAAGAGATGTTGCTGCACATGTGGCTAAGTGTGATGTGTGTCAAAGAGTCAAGGCCGAACATCAAAGACCCGCTGGACTATTGCACCCATTGAAGATACCCGAGTGGAAATGGGAAGAAATTGGTATGGATTTTATTGTTGGACTACCCCGCACTCCTGCTGGGTATGACTCTATTTGGGTAATTGTAGACAGATTGACAAAAGTGGCTCATTTTATACCTGTGAGGACTAATTACACGGGAGCCAAGCTAGCAGAATTGTATATGACTCGGATAGTTTGTCTACATGGAGTACCTAAGAAGATCGTGTCTGATCGAGGATCATAGTTCACTTCTCGATTTTGGAAGAAATTGCATGAGAATTTGGATACAAAGTTGAATTTTAGCTCAGCCTACCATCCCTAGACTGATGGACAGACAGAGAGGACTAATCAAGTGTTGGAAGATATGTTAAGAGCTTGTGCCCTTAAGCATGGTGGCAGTTGGGAGAAGAGCTTACCCTATGCTGAGTTTTCTTATAATAATAGCTACCAGGCCAGTTTGAAGATGTCACCATTTGAGGCTTTGTATGGCAGGAAATGCAGGACTCCTCTATATTGGGATCAAACTGGAGAAAGACAGTTCTTTGGACCTGAGCTTATTCAAGAGGCGGAAGAACAAGTTCGAATGATAAGAGAAAATTTGAGAATTGCGCATTCAAGGCAAAAGAGCTATGCAGATAATAGGAGAAGACTACTGGAGTTTAAGGAGGGTGATCATGTCTATTTGAAGGTGTCACCACTCCGGGGTATGAGGAGATTTAAAGTTAAAGGAAAGTTGTCCCCTCGCTTCATTGGACCTTTCTTGATCTTAAAGTGAGTGGGAGAAGTTGCATATCAACTGGAGTTACCCGATCACCTATCAGATGTACATAATGTATTTCATGTATCTCAGCTAAAGAAGTGCCTCAGGGTACCTGAGGAGCAGCTACCACTGGAAGACCTTAGTGTTCAAGATGACCTGACTTATGCAGAGTACCCTATCAAAATTTTGGACACTTTGACTCGAGTTACAAGGAATAAGGTTATAAAGATGTGCAAAGTTCAATGGAGTCACCACGGTGAAGATGAAGCAACTTGGGAAAGAGAAGAAGAGCTTCGTATAGACTTCCCCATCTTTTCCCTAGACCTTCTTAAATCTCGAGGACGAGATTATTTTTAAGGGGGGTAGGATTTGTAATACTCAAAAAAATGTAATAAGGAGATTAGAGATAATCTCAATAGTTTGTGGCCTCTACTATTCATTACATGTGATTAACCCTAGTTAAAAGTGGATAATTAGAACAAAGAACACATAAATAACCTGAGCATCATGCTGGATTTTATTTTGTGTGCATTTTGTGACAATATAATAATAATAATGTGACCAGAAATGGATTAAAGTCCAAAGTAGAATTTGACATTTGAAAGAAATCCTGGAAAAAAAGGAAAGGAAGAAAATTTTAAGTGAGTAAAAAAATAATATAAAATAAATAAATAAAATATTATTTCTACACTGGAGTTTTAAGTGTTCACCTGACTTATTGGTGGAACTCATAAGCAGATTCAAATTAAAATTTGAATTCAAAATAATTATGAATAAGAAAAACAGAAAATAAGGAAAACAAAAGAAAAAACCCTAACTGGGCTCTCTCTCTCAATTCCGGCCCACTCCTTTTCTCTACACGCCGCGCAGCCCACCTCTCCTTGCGCTCACTGCCGTGCTAGCCCACTCGTCAGTCGCCCAACCGATTCCCCGCGCGTGGTACCTGAGCGGGATACACTGTCTGGTGGGCCCCTTTTGCCAGCCACCCTACACAACTCCGGCGTCGTCATCTTCTTCCTCAACTGAATCCCGCGCATGGCGGGCGATCTCCTCCCCCTTCTTCCGGAGCTGCTGGCCAAGGCTTCACCTCAAATAGTGTGCGCAGGGGTCTTCGCCACTCATCCCTACCTCCATCTCCGCAATACCCGTGGGTTACGGCTAGACTAGCACCACCTCTGGGGGCCGTCTCGGGTGAAACTCGATTCGCCGACTCAATTGACGCACCGCCCTCGGAGTAAGGACCCCGCGACTCGCCTCGCCGTGTGGAGTATGGGCGCAGAGCTAATGATGCTCGGAGAACCATCTAGGCGCAAGTAATCGATCCTCGGCGTTTCCCTTCCGCCGTGGTACGTGGTCGCGCTCCCGACGTTGGGATTGCAGGTAATAACTTGTTCCTATAGTTCACTTTTCCTATACTCCGCTTGGGACCGATCTGGGGTGAGCTTGGTGCCCTGGCTCGCCGAATCGGCCGAACTCCGGCGAGACGCCGTCGTAGGCGGTGCGCGCCACCGGCTGGTGGAGTCAGGGACAGGGTGTTTTGGGGGCGATTACGCAGGATCGTCGGATCGTGAGCGGATGGCGGGGATCTGAAGCACGGGATATCTGTTCGCTCTGATTGATCCGGGCCGTCGATCTGGCCACGGAGGGTATGGATTAGGTGATACCGATAACCATTCAGCGCATTTAATCTATGACGTTGGCCGTCGATCGTGCGGCTAGGATTGATGGTCATAGCTTCAGCCGAGCGCTTTTACAAATAGAACCTCCAGATTAAAGAGTATCAACCCGCCGTCCACAGGGGCAGTGCGTTGAGTCTGGGGAGTTTTCTCAGATAAGCCCCTGCGCTTTCTAGTATTTGAGGCCCAATCCAGAGAACTTTGAAAATTAGAAATTAATATCAGAAATCAATTTTTAGTGCATAAATAAATGTTAAAACTTGTATAATTCATAGAAAATGCATAGGAACTCCAAATTGGTCCATTCCAGTTCCTAAATTTTTGTAATAATATTGTCTACCCATTAGTGCCTCTGTTCTGACATGACAAACACATTAAAATTATTCTTTCACTTAATCTTGTATTAAATGCATAAAACCTTAGAAAATCCATAACTTAAAACATATAATTCCAAATTTAATGATTCCAATTCCTGTGATCTTATCTTGATGTCTAGTTTATTACTGTATATTCTATTTGCATGTTTGATGTGATGTTAATTTATGCTATGCTATGTATGTATTATGTTGATGCGAATAGACGAGCAAGCCACTGTGGAATCTGAGGTTCAGCTGGTAGAGACTGCTGAGCAGGAGCTCGTTGAAGGCAAGTTGTGCCCTTGATCACTTCTTTTACCTATTCATGTTCTTATTATTCATAATGATCTGCATAGGATAATTTTGGCTGGGACCCAATAGGATACCCTAGATTTGACTATCTTTATACCTTGCTTCACCACTGGTTTTACTACTAAAGTTTTGGGTAGTACATGCTATTGCTTTATGTGGATTTGGGTATAGAGATATTCATCACTCATTGTTATACTATTTATTGTTATCTGTTTTATTCTTCAATGTTCATGTTAAGATCATTATGTTAATGGGAACATGGAGAACCACCCGGGAAAACAGTGCTACCACAAGGGTTTAATGGGACGCCCTTGGCTGATTAACTAGGAAAGCTAGTGGAGGGCTACCTTACCCAAAAGGGGCAAGGGCAGTAGGGGAGTGGTCAGTGTAGGGAGGTCCTTGGGTTGATTTTGCTGCGATGGCGGTCAGGCAAGAACCCTGCACTAGAGCTTCCTATAAACTGTAGCGGGTAGTCTGAAGCTAGTGGAACTTTGTAAAGGCCTTGTAGTGGTACCCTGCCTCGCTTCCTTGGTAGAGGTGTATGGAGTCTGATCAACTCCGTGGCAAATGGGTAACACGACTTGTGGGTAAAGATGCGCAACCTCTACAGAGTGTAAAACTGGTATACTAGCCGTGCTCACGGTCATGAGCGGCTCGGACACTCACATGATTAATTTATGGAACTTAAACTTAATCTGTCATTTCATTGCATTTGGGATTATTTTACTATTATTTTTACTTATTATTACTATGGTTTGGTATTTACTTACACATAGTAACTGCTAATAAAATTTTGACCAACTCCTAAAAGCAATGCTCAGCTTCAGCCTTTATTTCATTGATCAGCCTTACACTTCATGAACTCCCACCTTTGGTGAGTTCATGCCACATTATTCCCCACAACTTGTTGAGCTATGAACGTATGTGAGCTCACCCTTGCTGTCTCACACCCCCCCCACAGGAGAAGATCAGGTGGTTCAGGAGGAGCCGCCTAACACTGAGGAGTTCGATCTGATCTAGGTGGCGTTTCTCAGTCGACATTGGCGCCGACGATCCTTAGTTTGTTTTATGGTTATACTTTTATTTTGTAATAAGTCTTCCGCTATGTAATAAATACTCTGATGTTTTATGACATTTATCTCTATACACTCTGTTATTATATATGTTGTCTTCTTGGCGCATTTATGAGATGCACCCAGCTTTGTTCCTTAAATCCGGGTGTTACACCTTCTGAAGTTGCAAAGAGAATGACATTCGAAGAGCAGTTTGATCTGATAATAACAATAATCACCCACTTCCTATAAGTATCACCCTTCGCTTCACCCCGGAAGGACTCTGGCCCGAATCTCGGGACAAGATTCTATTAAGGGGGGAAGGCTGTGACACCCCAGTGTCACCTAGGGTTTCTCTCAAAGTGCTAACCCATGAACCATCATCTTATGTTAACCAAATTTAAGTATGAACATCAAATTGACTTAAGAATAAAGGATCCACCAAGCATATACTTAAAAGTATCATGTTCAAAACAAATGGGTTTTTCAAAAAGGCAAAATGTGCAACCCCAACAAAAACCCTAATTGAGCCCTATGAGCAAAATTCAAGAGAATGAGGAAAAGGGTATGAAAAATTTAAAATCATGGCTTGGGCCAATTATAAACATTGAAGTATATTTAATAAGCAACAATAAAGATTGAAGAATCTTGGCCAAAATAATTCAAATAAAACCCCAAGCAAGCTTCTCATGTGGGGACTCAATAGGAATTCTGAATTTCAGAATTTTGAATTTTAGACCTTGAGCCAAAGATCAAGCATGTTCACCTTGATCCCTAGCTCAAATCCTAATGACCCCATTAATAAAAAGGCGCCTAACTAACCCCTCTGTCGCCTGCCAGAAGATGGCATTGGGACGCGTGCCTCGGACACGTCAAACTAGAGATCTTCTCCCTGTGTGTGGCAGTGAGACAAACCAGATTTCTTCCCTCTCTATCTCCTAATCCAGTCAACCAAACCTGCTAGCCTCCACACATAAACGACAAAGGGACCTGAGAGGAAGAGATCTCTCAACGGGATTATGGCCAAAATTTCCAAGATTTGGAGCCAATCCGCGCTTGAACTCAACCTCTCTCTGCGCTGCCTCGTGCTCGACGCTGTGCCAGGCGCCAGAGCGCGCACTGGCGTTCGTCGTGCACGCCCCGAGCGCTTGTCAGAGCCCCGCCCTCGGCCGTGCTCGCCCGCGCCTATAAAGCCTCCCCGGGCGCGCCTCACTTCACCCCGCGCTCACCATCACCGGCCAGCCACCCCTCCTTAGCTCCGGCGAGCTCTTTTCCGCCCGCCATTGCCGCCAGAGCTTCGGCCATCGTGGCCAGCCCACTCCAGTCGCCCCTAAGTCGCGCCGGTGCTTCGGTTAGTTCCGCCATAGGCCCGTGAAGCTCCCCAAGCCCTCGGACCCAATAGAACTTCATCGGAAGCCCGAGATCACCCTCGTCGGACTTCGGTCGCCCGCCTGCACGCGTGGACTGAGCTCTCCGGTGAGCCATTCTTCAATTCCTCGCGCGCACACCTTCCTTGATCCCTAGTGAAGCTCTCTGGCCCGTTTGATTGGTCAATTTCGCCCTGGATAGGCCGGACTCCTCACTGCCGACGAGCTCCCCCGCCTGTGCTCGTGGACCGGCCAACTCCGACCACACCCGACAGTGACCCGCACATCGTTGTCATCCCTGAGACCTCCCCTACGTCCTCGACCACCTCACCGGAGCAATCTTGCCGCCGGTAAGCCCCTCCACCCTTTCTTCCGCCGCGGGCATTGTTCAAACTGGGGAAAGGACCTCGGGTTAGGATTAGAAGAACCCGGGGGGTTTTCTGCAATGTCAGTGTCTCATGTGAATAGTAGCCCAGGGACTGATTCGTGAGGAAAAACTAGAAACACCCTTCCGGGACCCCAGTGCAAAGTAGTTTTCCATTTAATCAATTATGTCAATCTTTTTAAATAACCAGAGAACTTAGAAAATCCATAACTTGATGAATTCTTAATCAAAAGTTGTCAAACTAATTTTGCTAGATCCTAAATATTATGAACTATCCTTTAAAAATAATAAACCCTATGCTTTCTGTTCTAATTTTTAGAGTTAAAAATTAAAAACAGAAACTGACCAAACCTTGTTTAATTAAGGAAAATTAGTTTTTCTTCTGTGCTGAACCTAAGAAAATTTGTAGGTATTCAAACCTCATTTAGACACTATTTAAAAATAGTAGGAAACCCAGTATTGAAGAATATAGTGTAAATATTTATTAAAAACCATTTCTGCCCAAAACTTAGGAAAATCAGAAAGGCATTAGAAATTAATGAACAGTGAGTGAAATTATTTTTCCTAGTTTGCTTAAGTAACAGAGAACCTAGGAAAAATAAAGAGACCTTTAGTCCAGATCAGTTTTTAAATAAAATGTTTTATTTAGCATTATTCCAACTGGAAATCAATTATTAGAAATTCAAAACCAAACCCAAAATTGATAATAAAAATCCAGTGGACTCATAACCACCAGAACCCCACTGCAAAAATAATGAACACCCTAGCCCATCATTTTAAGTAGGGTAAATAAGTGTAATATGATAATGAGTCATTTTCTAAATAAATCATGAATAACCCATAATAATGCAATAAGGGGCAAATAAAATTTTGCTAGGTCAATAATGAGATAGGACACCAGAGAAAAATGCAAACCTATTAAAAAGATGCAAAGTAATACCTATTGCTAATATTTTATAAGAATGGCCATTTAACCCAATTAATGCATACCACCCCTTTCCCTTAAGCAAAAAGATGCCAAACTTCAGAATGATTGCTCTTGCACAAAATAGAAGCTAAGAAAAATCAGAAATCTGTTGTGTGATATTTTTCAAATATAGTGGTAGTAGAAAGCACCCCTTTGGCTAGAAACTTGAGAAAACTCTAGTAAAATAATTAATAGGTAATAGTGACTAGAAATTTGTGTCAAGTCATGTTATAGCACCCAAAAGCCAGCAAAAATAAATCTTAGAGAATTACCTACTGTTAAGTAATAGTTGTAGTTCAAAGCACCCCTTCTGCCCTAAAATTTGGTAATTTTGTCCAGAGAAAAAACTGTTCGCTTTTTGAACCCCAAATTCTGATACAGAGAATTATACACCAGTAATAAGCCACTGTAATTTTTACAGGATTTTTGGAATTTTATTAAAACAACTTGTAGTTCAAACCCTCTTCAAAAACTTAAGAAGAATAAAGAAAAAGGAAGAAGAAATAAACCTCACTCCAATAAGTCCAACTAGAATTCTTGTCAAACTCACTAAGGCTTTAAGAAAAGGGAATTCAGTGGAACCCCAAAGAAAATAAACCTACCACTTACCTTAGCTAAGTGATCCAATTTACCAAGTATACCACCCAAGGGTCTCACATAAGTAAGGTTTAACTCTATCCAACATAAGTAGACCATACACCATCAAGAGTCGTAATTTCTAAAGCACATGTCATATCGTATCATGCATGTATCTTACGCATTGCATTCATTAGATTGTAATCTTGCCGACGGAGAGTACGTGCTCATCCCCGAGCAAGGATCTGTCCAAGAGGAGGACCAGGAGCAGGCTTCCGAGGCTGATATCGAGGATCTCCCCGTAGCCCCAGCAATTGAAGGCAAGCCCTGGTTTATATGCATAACCATATTATTATATGCTACTTTACTACACTTAATGCTTGTAGGTTTGTGATGTGCACTTAAGTGTAGGAGTTGCTTGAAACCTCTAGTTGCATGAACTTAGGATTCCTTTTTGAGATGAATACTAGTATGCTAGGTTGAGTAGCTGCTTGCTAATCAGGATCTCGGTAGAAGTCGAGTGATTTTTCTAGCACTCGCGCGAGGTCAGGAATTGATTGTATTCATCTTGATAATGGGATTTATGATAGTCTATGGACTTGGATCCAAGGAGGATGCATTGTCCATGAGACGGGGAAAAGGAATTAAGGATTAATGTGTGGATACCTGAGTCAAGCGTTTGAACGTACTAAGCACATGCCGGGAAAAATGGTAACCGGTAAACCTAGTACCTGAGTGAAGTCGGGCGCGGATTTTATCCCTCATGCGACCAGAGACTGGGTCTCCCATGCTAGCTATGGTGGGTACATGTGCGGTCACTGCACGGCGGCAGCCGGGGTCAGTGGAGCATTGTATGCCAAGGCGGTGAGGCCTGGACGCGAACAGGGAATCGATGGGGAAGGTTGTCATGTGTGGGGTCGGAGTACAGTACCCTAACATGCCGTGTGTTTAGGTTTACCTTGCAAGGTTAAAACTCGATTCGAATCGTCTGCTTCTCGCAGCTAATGAGACTGCTTGACCCCTTGTACTGCATCGAGTAAGAAGTGAAATGAGGTTACATGAGATAACTTGTTGATTGAACTAAATGCTTGTTACCATGTATGCTTAGAGGAGGCAAACCCAGTTAAGATAATGATGCTAGATATTGAAAAGTTAAAAATGGATTTTAGAAACAGCTAGTGCCTTTGGCAAACCAAACCCCTCAGCCAAACAGCTGCATAGTCTAGAGGTAGAGGAGTAGACTCCTCACACCGGGTGAGTCTAGCTGAGTATTAGTATACTCAGCCTTGCTTGTGGCATAATTTTTGCAGGTACCATTCAGGAAATGGTTGATGGTGTGACTTGGCCTACCACCCTGCCACCGGTTGGACGGTCGAGTGGGATGCTGCTCCGGCAGGAGAGGAGCACGAGGAGTAGTGGGCTAGGCCTTGCCCATTTCCTCGATACCGACGACATTGACTATCCGCTGCATTTTATTTCGTGAACTCTTATTTGCTACTCAAAACTCTGATTTATGTAATAATTCAGCACTTAATTTGAGGTTTCCTGTTTTATTGTATTTCTTCTGTGACTCACCTTCGAGTGAGATTGTGGAATTTGATCCTGGTTAAGTGGCTCCATCAGACTAGATCTGAGGGACTGACGGGTTATTTCGATTTAAGTGTGTTACGGCCCCTGAGGCGTGACTTAGGCACTTAAGCTGGAATAATTCAGGTGGTTCCGCCACATTAGCTTTACCTTATAAAAACAAAATGTTTTGTTTCCTCAAAAGATGATGTTGCAAAGTGGGTGGGATGTTTTCGAAAATAAAACTTGATGGTGGATCCATCATGGCCATGATGGGTTCAACATCAGAAAAGATGTACCTCTGCCAAGTACCAAACTTTGGGGTTTGAAATGATTAAGCTAAGACCGGGCGGGTGACTTGCACGAGAAGAGAGAGTCTCGATGTAGTGTCTCCGTCTGAGTCGATTAAGTACCGTCTCGATGTAGGCCTACTGACCGAGGACCCTTTAACTGGTCACATGCCTCGTCATGGGTAAGCTTTGCCTCGAGCAGGCTAATACCATAAGAAGATACCACGCAATGGGAGTGGAGAGATGGCGAGAGTAGCGTGTACCCTCCGTGGCAAGAGGCTGGACGGTGGTGTATCTGTGCTCTCGGTTGGCGTGAACCTAATCTAGTCTTAAGAACCCTGGTGGCGAGTTGCCATATGCAAGGGTTAAGTGCTACATATGTCGTGTGATTGGAGATCCTCAGCTGAGTATAATCGATTCGGATCAATGTAACTTCGCGGTTATGAAGACTTGGTCACTGACTTACACGTAGAAATCTAGTGAAGATGAAGGGTTGTTAAGAAATTGGCTAGTATAGGTCAAGTGATTGAATTAGGGTAGATAGAACCCTAGCCGCAGGTAATTTTTACTAAATCTGACAAATAAAACTGGATTTTTAAGGATCCATTCTTAGTAAGCATTTCTGCAAACAGAGTCATTGATGATAAGCCTTACCTTGATTTCCTATAGCCAGCATACCCTTGAGAGTCTTTTCTTTAGTCGGGTAAGACTTGCTGAGTAATTCCATACTCAGGGCTTTGTCCCATGTTGTTTTAGGTGAAGAAGCGGCAACCTTTTGTTGCTTCTATTCAAAGGTGGTACCAAAGGAAGAGCATCAAGACTAAAGCTGCGGGAGGAAAGGATCCTCCATAAAACTTTTGTTTAATACTTATCGGGAGGGGTTTTTGCCTCCCATGTTTTGTAATAATACTCCGCACTCCTATATATTTGTTGCTGGTCTGTAATATTATATGTTTTTCTTACTTCTAATAAAAGGTAAGTTATTGTATTTGCTTCCGCATTTTCGTATCTCCGATGCTTGTAATGTCTGTGTGACGGGTGAAACACTCTTGGGAAAGGTAAGGAAAGCAGATACCGAACTTGTCAAGTGATTCAGGGGCACCTGCAGGGTTGTCTGAGGTCCGTTGGACAAGGACAACTGTAGGTGGGCCTAATGACTTGGGAGGTTCCGTCACAGCTAGTATCGGAGCGAAGCCCATCTCTGCAGGGGTTATGAGGCATTTTCAACAAGAATTTTCTAAGACTTATCTAGAAAATTTCTTTCTTT
Source organism: Zea luxurians (assembly GCA_029449295.1). NCBI lineage: Eukaryota > Viridiplantae > Streptophyta > Magnoliopsida > Poales > Poaceae > Zea > Zea luxurians. Next base: position 101,649,190 of record JAOPSE010000001.1, on the reverse strand, counting down.
CTTATCTAGCTTCCTTCTGAAGTACTTATTTAAAGACCAGATAGTAGAGTGCAATGTATAGAAGGTGTGAATCGACTAAGGTTTATTCTGTAATTACACATGCATCATGCTAAAAACTATGCTAATAAGATTTTCCCCCTTAAGAAATGCCGCTGCGCACAAGAAAGACCGCACGCAAGTCTACCGGGCCGATTGGCGTACCTCGCCATAAACTTGCCCCACGGCCTGAAGACAGCAGCAGTGGTAGCAACGATCCAATCGGGGATCTAGAAGCCCAAGTTGATCAGCTTCGATCAGAACTCTGTCGCAGGAACGACATATGGGTCGTGGATGGTGAAAGAATAAATGAATTAAGAACAGACATCTGCCACCTACAAGATCAGCTTGCAGAACGAGATCTAGCGCTCTATTGGGTGGTTAACTCTCATTCGCTTGCTTAGGCTAAGGAATCTAAAGCTCGAGCCCGCGTGGAGGAGCTTAGCACCGCCATAGACCACTTGCAAGTGTATTGTAATACACTACATAAAGAATTTCATGTATTGTATTCCCAACTGCACCCCAACGTACCTACGGATCCTGTCGGGATAGAAGCCTGACCTTCTGGGATAGCGGGAGAAGCCTTTGGTGGTGAATTAGACCTATTCAGGCCTCCTCCCTCTATGAAGTTGGTGGATGAATGGTCTCCTACTCCCGACAATGAGGCTACCAAAAGTGATAAGAAGCAAGAGTAGAATAGTGTAAAAGTAGTAGTAACGTATAATAGGTAATGTAATCCTGTTGTAAATTCGAGTATGTAACATTACCCTTTTCAGTAATGTAAAATGGATGGTTTTCTTTGCCGTATTATATTTTTTCAAATGTTTGTTGCCTCAGATGCCCTCCAAGTCTCGTTCATAGGATGGAGCAGGGACCTCCAGTGGGAGGGAAGCAACTCCGAACCCACCCCCAGTACCTCCAATGCTAGCCGAGACCATCGCTGCCTTGGTTAACGCTATGGCCGACAACACCCGCTTTCTGCGGGAGATGGCGGGTCAACAATTACAACAATAAGGCGGGCGAGCATATCAGCAAGGACCCCATGAAACATCGTATTTGGATTTCTTCGAGACACTCCCTTCGTTGTTCGTCAAGGCGGAAGATCCTTTGGATGCAGATGAGTGGATCCGCGTCATCGAACAGAAATTTGGGCTTCTCTGATGTACGGAGATTCAAAAGCCCCTATTCGCAGCACAACAATTATGTGGCCCTGCCAGCACCTGGTGGGGAAATTTTGTAGCCGTTCAACCGGCTGGTCATCAAATAACTTGGGATGAGTTCAAGTTGGCTTTCCACGAGCACTATATACCTGAAGGGGTGCTCCACATGAAGCAGGAGGAGTTTATGAAGCTGAAACAGGGTGGGGATACTGTCACTCAGTATCTCAATAAATTAAATCACTTGTCCCAATATGCTATCGATCAAGTCAACACGGATTTAAAGAAGAGGAATTGCTTCATGAGAGCCCATAATGATCGAATGCAACGAAAGATGGCCACCTACATAGATCTTTCCTACTGAAGGGCTGTCAGCACTGCACTGGCAGTCGAGGCTAAATATGTAGGCTCCGGAAAATCCAAGGGTTACAGAGGCGATAGACCCAGTCAGGGGTCTGAGAAAAGACAAAGATTGGTAATTCGACCTTTTAATCCAAACCGCTCTTCCCCACGTCCACCCTCCTACCCTTTCAAGCAATCGGTCTTTATTCGCCCTGCCACTGCCCCCACTCCAACAAATCAGCCGGGTGCCCCTGGCACTCGTTTCCCTGCCCTCTCAAGCTCTTCAACTGGCTGTTTCAACTGCGGAAAGTTCGGACACTTTATCAAGGACTGTCCCTACCCGAAGCAGAATAAATCAAGTAATCAGCAGAGTTTTGGGAATTCCGCTCAAGGAAAGGGAAATACAGCAAACAATACTGCGGGCAAAAGTACAAGGTAAACGAGGCGAATTTATTATACTCAAGTGGCCACAACACCGGACGGCGAACCGATTATGATGGGTACGTTTCTAGTGGCCAATCACCCTGCAATTATTCTTTTTGATTCTGGCGCTTCGCATACTTTCATGAGCAAGAAGTTTGTGGAGCAACATTGCATTCCATACCATGAATCAAGGGAAGGGTTTAAAATTCATTCGCCTGGGGGACAAATATTTACTAGAGAAGTGGCTTTCCAAGTGCCCGTAACATTGGCTGAATGGGGCTTTCCTACTAATATGATTGTTCTGAAAGGCCAAGATATAGATGTAATTCTGGGCATGAATTGGTTGACCCAACATAAAGCTATTCTCAACACTAATTTGAGAACTGTCAAGTTGAGTTATGGCCAAGAAGAGGTTCTCTTGACCCTCCCTGTAGCTATTCCAGCTAAACCATTTGGCAGAATGTATGAAGCTATCATACCGGAGATCCAAGATATTCCGGTAGTATGTGAGTTCCTAGACATTTTTCCAGAAGATTTGCCCGGACTACCTCCAGAAAGAGATGTAGAATTTGTGATTGAGTTGAAGCCCGGTATGGCTCCTATTTCTAGAAGGTCATACCGAATGCCTCCAAATGAACTGGCAGAGCTCAAGACCCAATTACAAGATCTCCTAGAGAAGGGATTCATCTGGCCAAGCTCATCACCATGGGGCTGTCCAGCCATCTTTGTTAAGAAGAAGGATCAAGCACTACGGATGTGCGTGGAGTATAGACCCCTTAATGAGGTTACCATAAAAAATAAGTACCATCTTCCATAGATTGACATTTTATTTGATCAACTGACTGGAGCGAGGGTCTTCTCTAAGATTGACCTCAGATCGGGCTATCATCAGATCCGTATCCGGCCCGAAGATATTCCGAAGACCACATTCACTACGCGGTAAGGTTTATTTGAATACCTGGTTATGTCTTTCGGACTAACAAATGCTCTTGCCCACTTTACATACCTTATGAACTCGGTATTCATACCCGAGCTGGATAAATTTGTGGTGGTATTCATTGACGATATCTTGATATATTCCAAGAATGAAGAGGAGCATGTCCAGCACTTATGGATCGTGTTGACGCGCTTAAGAGAGCACCAATTGTATGCCAAGTTCAGTCAGTGCACGTTCTGGCTGGAAGAAATCCAATTTCTAGGACATGTATTATCTGCCAAGGGGATTGCGGTGGATCCCAGCAAAGTCAAGGATATTTTGGAGTGGAAACCCCCAACCACTGTACATCAAGTCCGAAGTTTCCTTGGGCTAGCTGGCTATTACCGCTGATTCATACCAGATTTTTCCAAGCTTGTGAAACCAATCACAAGTTTATTGAAAAATGATACTAAATTTATTTGGTCATCAAAGTGCAATGAAGCCTTTAAATAGTTGAAGATATTATTAACCACTGCTCTGTTATTGGCTCAACCGGATATTGAAAAACCCTTTGATGTGTATTGTGACACATCAGGCAGTGGTCTCAGCTGTGTTCTAATGCATGAAGGCCGAGTGATAGCTTATGCTTCAAGGCAGTTGCGCCGGCATGAGGAACATTATCCCACTCATGATCTAGAGTTAGCTGCAGTGGTTCATGCCCTAAAAATCTGGCATCATTATCTGTTGGGGAATATCTGTCACATCTATACAGATCATAAAAGTTTGAAGTATATCTTCACCCAGTCAGAGTTGAACATGAGACAGAGGGGATGGCTCGAGCTTATTAAGGACTATGAATTGGAAATTCGTTATCACCCGGGCAAGGCCAATGTAGTGGCAGACGCACTTAGCTGCAAGGCTTCCTGTCACTGTCTTACCATGAAGATCTCTGACATTACACTATGCCAGGAGATGGAGAAGTTAAACCTGGGAATAATCCAACATGAAGCCTTAAATCAACTAAAGTTTGAGTCAGTCCTTTTACCAAGGTTAATTAAAGCTCAAAAGAATGATAAGGGTATGAAGCACATCTGTGAGAAAATAGAGGCCGGAAGAGCCAAATGTTTTAGAAAAGACGATCAAGGCATTGTATGGTTCAACAACCGCATAGTTGTGCCTAAAAATGATGAGATCCACCAGCAAATCATAGACAAAGCACATCTTAGTCGCTATTCTATTCATCCCGGAAGCACTAAGATGTATCATGATCTAAAATAGCATTATTGGTGGACAAAGATGAAAATCGAGATTGCACGCTATGTGGCAAAATGTGACACTTGCAGACGTGTCAAAGCCATACATATGAAGACTGCTAGTCCATTACAATCTCTACCAATACCAACATGGAAATGGGAAGATATTAGCATGGACTTTGTTGTGGGACTACCTAGAACAGCTAAATGGTATGACTCTATTTGGGTTATAATTGATCGGCTTACGAAAATTGCTCATTTTCTGCCAGTCAAGACAGATCACCCGGTTGCTGTTTATGCCCAATTGTACATTGCTCGCATTCTCAGTTTGCACAGTATTCTGAAGACTATAGTGTCGGATCCTGGACATCAATTTGTATCCAAATTCTATGAAGAACTTCACAAATCTTTGGGTACTAAGTTGCTCCACAGTTTGTCCTATCATCCCCAAACTAGTGGACAGACTGAGAGGGTAAATCAAATACTTGAAGATATGTTGCGAGCATGTGTTCTGGAATTCCCATAGAAATGGGATGATTGTTTACCATTAGCGGAGTTCTCATACAATAATAGCTATCAAGAAAGCATTAAGATGGCACCCTTCCAAGCTTTGTATGGCCGACGGTGTCGTACTCCGTTAAACTGGTCTGAACTAGGTGAAAGGAGTTTCTTCAGGCCAGATATGGTAAAGGAGACTGGAGAAAAGGTTTAGCGAATAATTCATAATTTGAAGAAAGCACAAGCTCGTCAGAAGAGTTATGCAGACAAACGACGGATGCCCTTGTATTTTCTGGTGGGAGATTATGTCTATTTGAAAGTTTCCCCAATGAAGGGTATAACACGTTTCGGGGTTAAAGGGAAGCTTGCACCTCGATACATTGGTCCTTTTCTTATCCTTGAAAGATATGGACCAGTGGCGTACCAACTCCAGTTACCCGAAACCTTGTCTGCTGTACATAATGTGTTCCATGTGTCTCAGTTGAAAAAGTGTCTTCGAGTTCCCGATCGAACCATTGAAGTGACAGATGTTGCCCTAGAACCAGACTTGACATATTCAGAGCATCCTATTCGAGTCTTGGATCAAAAGGACAAAATTACCCGAAGAAGAACTCTCAAATTTTACAAGATACAGTGGAACCAGCATTTAGAAGATGAGGCTACATGGGAAACTCACGACTTTTTAGAAAAGAATTTCCCAGGCTTTTTAGCCTCATATAATCTGTAAGTGTATATAATTGTTGTCATAAAGGAGTGAGCCCCAAACCACTCCTGCCTTGTACCAAGAATAAGGAAATAAAAGAGTGAAGCATTTCCTTTTCCATTACTTGTCGTAGGACTTTTAATCTCGGGACGAGATTCTTTTATGGGGGGAAGGATGTAACACCCCTGGTGTTACTGTCACTAAAATTTGAGCATAACATCATGAGCATTGGCATTTTGAAAGGGAATTAGGCTTACACCTAGTTCCTAAATAATTTTGGTGGTTGAATTGCCCAACACAAATATTGGACTAACTAGTTTGCTCTAGTGCATAAGTTATACAGGTGCAAAAGGTTCACACTCAGCCAATAAAAAGATCAAATGTTGGATTCAACGAAGGAGCAATGAGGCAACCGAGGGCAGCTCTGGCTGGAGGCACCGGACTGTCCGGTGTGCACCGGACAGTGTCCGGTGCGCCCAGAGGACTCCAACTCAAACTCTTCGCCCTCGGGAATTCTCGGAAGCCGGCGCGCTAAAATTCACCGGACTGTCCGGTGTGCACCGGACATGTCCGGTGCTCCAACGAAGCGCGGTCTCCGGAACTCGCCAGCCTCGGGTTCGCGCGGCAGCCGCTCCGCTAAAATTCACCGGACTGTCCGGTGTGCACCGGACTGTCCGGTGCGCCAGCGGAGCAACGGCTCCCTGCGGCGCCAACGGCTCCCTGCGGAGCATTTAATGCGCGCGCAGCGCGCGCAGACGTCAGGATCGCCCATACCGGTGCACCGGACATCAAACAGTACATGTCCGGTGTGCACCGGACACCCAGGAGGGCCCAGAAGTCAGAAGCTCCAACGGTCAGAATCCAACGGCAATGGTGACGTGGCAGGGGCACCGGACTGTCCGGTGTGCACCGGACTGTCCGGTGCACCATCGAACAGACAGCTTACAGCAACGGTCACTTTTGGTGGTTGGGGCTATAAATACCCCAACCACCCCACATTCATTGCCATCCAAGTTTTCCACTTCTCAACTACTACAAGAGCTCTAGCATTCAATTCTAGACACACCAAATAGATCAAGTCCTCTCCAAATTCCACACAACTCCATAGTGACTAGAGAGAGTGATTTGCTTGTGTTCTTTCGAGCTCTTGCGCTTGGATCGCATTCTTTTCTTTCTCACTTGTTCTTGAGATCAACACTCAATTGTAACCAAGGCAAGAGGCACCAATTGTGTGGTGGCCCTTGCGGGGAAGCTTTGTTCCCGGTTGATTGAGAAGAAGAGAAAGCTCACTCGATCCGTGGGATCGTTTGAGAGAGGGAAGGGTTGAAAGAGACCCGGCCTTTGTGGCCTCCTCAACGGGGAGTAGGTTTGCGAGAACCGAACCTCGGTAAAACAAATCCTAGTGTCACACTCTTATTTTCTTGTGATTTGTTTTGCGCCCTCTCTCTCGGACTCGTTTCTTTATTACTAACGCTAACCCGGCTTGTAGTTGTGATTATTTTTAAATTTCAGTTTCGCCCTATTCACCCCCCTCTAGGCGACTATCAATTGGTATCAGAGCCCGGTACTTCATTAGAGCCTAACCGCTCGAAGTGATGTCGGGAGATCACACCAAGAGGGAGATGGAGACCGGCGATAACAAGCCCACTACAAGCCAAGGGAGCACTTCATCAGAAGAGTCCCGCACCAAGAGAAGAGAGAAGAAGAAGAACTCCTCCAAGCGGAAGGAGAAAAGATCTTCCTCTTCTCACCACAAGGAGAAGAAGGAAAAATCTTCTTCTCACAAGCCGCATCGGAGTGGGGACAAGCACAAAAGGATGAGGAAAGTGGTCTACTACGAGACCGACACTTCATCGACATCCACCTCCGGCTCCGACGCGGCGTCCGTCACTTCTAAACGCCAAGAGCGTAAGAAGTATAGTAAGATCCCCCTACGCTACCCTCGCACTCCTAAACATACACCTTTACTTTCCGTCCCATTAGGCAAACCACCAACTTTTAATGGTGAAGATTATGCTATGTGGAGTAATTTAATGCGATTTCATCTAACCTCTCTCCACAAAAGTATATGGGATGTTGTTGAGTATGGTGTACAGGTACCATCCGTAGGGGATGAGGACTACGACACGGACGAAGTGGCCCAAATCGAGCACTTCAACTCCCAAGCCACAACCATCCTCCTTGCCTCTCTATGCAAGGAGGAATACAACAAAGTACAAGGGTTGAAGAACGCCAAGGAGATTTGGGACCTACTCAAGACGGCGCACGAGGGTGATGAACTCACCAAGATCACCAAGCGGGAAACGATCGAGGGGGAGCTCGGTCGCTTCCGTCTTCGCCAAGGGGAGGAGCCACAAGACATGTACAACCGGCTCAAGACCTTGGTGAACCAAGTGCGCAACCTCGGAAGCGCAAAATGGGATGACCACGAAGTGGTTAAGGTTATTCTAAGAGCCCTTATTTTCCTTAACCCCACACAAGTTCAATTAATTCGTGGCAATCCTAGATATACACAAATGACCCCCGAAGAAGTCATCGGGAATTTTGTTAGTTTTGAATGCATGATTAAGGGCTCCAAGAAAATCAACGAGCTTGACGAGCCTTCCACATCCGAGGCGCAACCGGTGGCCTTCAAGGCAACGGAGGAGAAGAAGGAGGAGTCTACACCAAGTAGACAACCAATTGACGCCTCCAAGCTCGACAACGAGGAGATGGCCCTAATCATCAAGAGTTTTCGGCAAATCCTCAGGCAAAGGAAGGGGAAGGATTACAAATCCCGTTCCAAGAAGGTTTGCTACAAGTGTGGTAAGCCCGGTCATTTTATTGCAAAATGTCCTATGTCTAGTGATAGTGACAGGGGCGACGACAAGAAGGGCAAGAGGAAGGAGAAGAAGAGATACTACAAGAAGAAGGGCGGCGATGCCCATGTTTGTCGGGAGTGGGACTCCGACGAAAGCTCAAGCGACTCCTCCGACGACGAGGACGCCGCCAACATCGCCGTCACCAAGGGCCTCCTCTTCCCCAACGTCGGCCACAAGTGTCTCATGGCCAAGGACGGCAAAAAGAAGGTAAAATCAAAGTCCTCCACTAAATATGAAACATCTAGTGATGAGGATGATGATAAAAATGAAGAGGATAATTTGCGCATTCTTTTTGCTAACCTCAACATGCAACAAAAGGAAAAATTAAATGAATTGATTAGTGTTATACATGAGAAGGATGATCTCTTGGATTCTCAAGAGGACTTCCTTATTAAAGAAAATAAGAAGCATGTTAAGGTTAAAAATGCTTATGCTCTAGAAAGAGAAAAATGTGAAAAATTGTCTAGTGAGCTAAGCACTTGTCATGAGACTTTAGACAACCTTAGAAATGAAAATGCAAATTTGTTAGCTAAGGTTGATTCTCATATTTGCAATGTTTCAATTCCTAGAAATGATAATGATGATTTGATTGCTAGGATTGAAAAATTGAACTGTTCTATTGCTAGCCTTAGAAATGAGAATGAGAAATTAATTGCTAAGGCTAAGGATTTTGATGTTTGCAATGCTACTATTTCCGACCTTAGAACTAAAAATGATTTATTGCATGCTAAGGTCATTGAATTAAAATCTTGCAAACCATCTACATCTACTGAGCATATTTCCATTTGTACTAGATGTGGAGATATTAATATTGATGCTATCCATGATCACCTAGCCTTAATTAAAAAACAAAATGATCACATAGCACAACTTAATGCTAAGATTAGAGAGCATGACTTAGAAAATGAAAAATTTAAACTTGTTAGAAGCATGCTCTATAATGGGAGACGCCCTGGCATTAAGGATGGCATTGGCTTCAAAAGGGGAGACAATGTCAAAATTAATGCCCCTCCAAAGAACTTGTCTAACTTTGTTAAGGGCAAGGCTCCCATGCCTCAGGATAACGAGGGTTACATTTTGTACCCTGCCGGCTATCCTGAGAGCAAAATTAGGAAAATTCATTCTAGGAAGTCTCACTCTGGCCCTAATCATGCTTTTATGTATAAGGGTGAGACATCTAGATCTAGGCAACCAACCCATGCCAAGTTGCCTAGAAAGAAAACTACTAATGCATCAAATGATCATGCCATTTCATTCAAAACTTTTGATGCATCATATGTTTTGACTAGCAAATCCGGCAAGGTAGTTGCCAAGATTGTTGGGGGCAAACACAAGGGCTCCAAGACTTGTGTTTGGGTACCCAAAGTTCTTGTATCTAATGCCAAAGGACCCAAAACCGTTTGGGTACCTAAAACAAAGAACTAAACTTGTTTTGTAGGTTTATGCATCCGGGGGCTCAAGTTGGATACTCGACAGCGGGTGCACAAACCATATGACAGGGGAGAAAAGGATGTTCTCCTCATATGAGAAAAACCAAGATCCCCAACGAGCTATCACATTCGGGGATGGAAATCAAGGTTTGGTCAAAGGATTGGGTAAAATTGCTATATCACCTGACCATACTATTTCCAATGTTTTTCTTGTAGATTCCTTAGATTACAATTTGCTTTCCGTATCCCAATTATGTCAAATGGGCTACAACTGTCTTTTTACTGATACTGGTGTTACTGTCTTTAGAAGAAGTGATGATTCAATAGCATTTAAGGGAGTGTTAGAGGGTCAGCTATACTTGGTTGATTTTGATAGAGCTGAACTCGACACTTGCTTGATTGCTAAGACTAACTTGGGCTGGCTCTGGCACCGCCGACTAGCCCATGTTGGAATGAAGAATCTTCACAAGCTTCTAAAAGGGGAAACACATTTTAGGACTAACAAATGTTCATTTTGAGAAAGACAGGATTTGTAGCGCATGCCAAGCCGGGAAGCAAGTTGGTGTTCATCATCCACACAAAAACATCATGACTACCGACAGGCCACTGGAGCTCCTTCACATGGATTTGTTCGGCCCGATCGCTTACATAAGCATCGGCGGTAGTAAGTATTGTCTTGTAATTGTGGATGATTACTCTCGCTTCACTTGGGTGTTCTTTTTACAGGACAAATCTTGTACCCAAGAGACCTTAAAGGGATTCTTGAGACGGGCTCAAAATGAGTTCGGCTTAAGGATCAAGAAAATAAGAAGCGACAACGGAACGGAGTTCAAGAACTCTCAAATTGAAGGCTTCCTTGAGGAGGAGGGCATCAAGCATGAGTTCTCTTCTCCCTACACTCCTCAACAAAATGGTGTAGTGGAGAGGAAGAATCGAACTCTATTGGACATGGCAAGAACCATGCTTGATGAGTACAAGACACCGGATCGGTTTTGGGCCGAGGCAGTCAACACCGCCTGCTACGCCATCAACCGGTTATATCTTCACCGAATCCTCAAGAAGACATCTTATGAACTCCTAACCGGTAAAAAGCCCAATATTTCATATTTTAGAGTTTTTGGTAGCAAATGTTTTATTCTTGTCAAAAGAGGCAGAAAATCTAAATTTGCTCCTAAAACTGTAGAAGGCTTTTTACTAGGATATGACTCAAACACAAGGGCATATAGAGTCTTTAACAAGTCCTCAGGACTTGTTGAAGTTTCTTGTGACGTTGTGTTTGATGAGACTAACGGCTCTCAAGTAGAGCAAGTTGATCTTGATGATATAGGTGAAGAACAGGCTCCATGCATAGCGCTAAGGAACATGTCCATTGGGGATGTGTGTCCTAAGGAATCCGAAGAGCCTTCAAATGCACAAGATCAACCATCCTCCTCCATGCAAGCATCTCCACCAACTCAAGTTGAGGATGAGGCTCAAGATGTTGAACAAGAAGATCAAGAAGATGAGCCACCTCAAAATGATGGCAACGATCAAGGGGGAGATTCTAATGATGAAGATAAGGAGGATGAACAACCAAGGCCGCCACACCCAAGAGTCCACCAAGCAATACAACGAGATCACCCCGTCGACACCATCCTCGGCGATATTCATAAGGGGGTAACTACTCGATCTCGTGTTGCTCATTTTTGTGAACATTACTCGTTTGTTTCCTCTATTGAGCCACACAGGGTAGAGGAAGCACTTCAAGATTCGGATTGGGTGATGGCGATGCAAGAGGAGCTCAACAATTTCACGAGGAATGAGGTATGGCACTTAGTTCCACGTCCTAATCAAAATGTTGTAGGAACCAAGTGGGTCTTCCGCAACAAGCAAGACGAGCATGGTGTGGTGACTAGGAACAAAGCTCGACTCGTGGCCAAGGGGTATTCACAAGTCGAAGGTTTGGATTTTGGTGAAACCTATGCACCCGTAGCTAGGCTTGAGTCAATTCGTATATTATTGGCCTATGCTACTTACCATGGCTTCAAGCTTTATCAAATGGACGTGAAGAGTGCCTTCCTCAATGGACCAATCAAGGAGGAGGTCTATGTTGAGCAACCTCCCGGCTTTGAAGACAGTGAGTACCCTAACCATGTTTATAGGCTCTCTAAGGCGCTTTATGGGCTCAAGCAAGCCCCGAGAGCATGGTATGAATGCCTTAGAGATTTCCTTATTTCAAATGGCTTCAAAGTCGGCAAGGCCGATCCTACTTTATTTACTAAAACTCTTGACAATGATTTGTTTGTATGCCAAATTTATGTTGATGATATCATATTTGGGTCTACTAACAAATCTACATGTGAAGAATTTAGTAGGATCATGACACAAAAATTCGAGATGTCGATGATGGGGGAGTTGAAGTATTTCCTAGGATTCCAAGTCAAGCAACTCCAAGAGGGCACCTTCATTAGCCAAACGAAGTATACTCAAGATATCCTAAGCAAGTTTGGAATGAAGGATGCCAAGCCCATCAAGACACCCATGGGAACCAATGGGCATCTCGACCTCGACACGGGAGGTAAGTCCGTGGATCAAAAGGTATACCGGTCGATGATTGGTTCATTGCTTTATTTGTGTGCATCTCGACCGGACATTATGCTTTCCGTTTGCATGTGTGCAAGATTCCAAGCCGACCCTAAGGAATCACACCTTACGGCCGTGAAACGAATCTTGAGATATTTGGCTTATACTCCTAAGTTTGGGCTTTGGTACCCTCGGGGATCCACTTTTGATTTGATTGGATATTCGGATGCCGATTGGGCGGGGTGTAAGATTAATAGGAAGAGCACATCAGGGACTTGCCAGTTCTTGGGAAGATCCTTGGTGTCATGGGCTTCAAAGAAGCAAAATTCGGTCGCTCTTTCCACCGCCGAAGCCGAGTATATTGCCGCAGGTCACTGTTGCGCGCAATTGCTTTGGATGAGGCAAACCCTGCGGGACTACAGTTACAAATTAACCAAAGTCCCTTTGCTATGTGACAATGAGAGTGCAATCAAAATGGCCGACAATCCCGTCGAGCACAGCCGCACTAAGCACATAGCCATTCGGTATCATTTTCTTCGGGATCACCAACAAAAGGGGGATATCGAGATTTCATACATTAACACTAAAGATCAATTAGCCGATATCTTTACCAAACCACTTGATGAACAATCTTTTACCCGACTTAGGCATGAGCTTAATATTCTTGATTCTAGGAATTTCTTTTGCTAAACTTGCACACATAGCACATGAATATACCTTTGATCATGTCTCTTTTATATATGCTATGACTAATGTGTTTTCAAGTGTATTTCAAACCAAGTCATAGGTATATTGAAAGGGAATAGGAGTCTTCGGCAAAGACAAGGCTTCCACTCCACTCCACTACTCATTCTTCGCCGACGCTCCGCATCATCTCTCCAACTTTGGTATAACCTTCACTCATTCATTTCATGACCAAAAGGGGAGAAAGTACTTCATTGGGCTCTAATGACTCCGTTTTTGGCGATTCATGCCAAAGGGGGAGAAAATATAAGCCCAAAGCAAAAGGACCGCACCACCACCTAATTTTATAAATTTGATGATTTTATATTGGTAAGTTTCAAAATTGGTATCTCTTTGTGTTCTAAAGGGGGAGCAACTAGTATTTTCAAAATTGATGTCTTAAAACCCTCTTGAACACTAAGAGAAAACTTTATTTGAGGGGGAGTTTTGTTTAGTCAAAGGAAAAGCATTTGAACAAAGGAAGAATATTTCAAAACTTGAAAATGCTTTGCAAATCTTATTCATTTACCTTTGACTATCTTGCAAAATGACTTTGAAAAAGAATTTACAAAAGAATTTGCAAAAACAAAACTTATGGTGCAAGTGTGGTCCAATATGTCAAAAACAAAGAAAACAATCCATGCGCATCATATAAGTAAATATTGGCTAAATTCCAAGCAACCTTTGCACTTACTTTATGTAAACTAGTTCAATTATGCACTTCTATATTTGCTTTGGTTTGTGTTGGCATCAATCACCAAAAAGGGGGAGATTGAAAGGGAATTAGGCTTACACCTAGTTCCTAAATAATTTTGGTGGTTGAATTGCCCAACACAAATATTGGACTAACTAGTTTGCTCTAGTGCATAAGTTATACAGGTGCAAAAGGTTCACACTTAGCCAATAAAAAGATCAAATGTTGTATTCAACGAAGGAGCAATGAGGCAACCGAGGGCAGCTCTGGCTGGAGGCACCGGACTGTCCGGTGTGCACCGGACAGTGTCCGGTGCGCCCAGAGGACTCCAACTCAAACTCTTCGCCCTCGGGAATTCTCGGAAGCCGGCGCGCTAAAATTCACCGGACTGTCCGGTGTGCACCGGACATGTCCGGTGCTCCAACGAAGCGCGGTCTCCGGAACTCGCCAGCCTCGGGTTCGCGCGGCAGCCGCTCCGCTAAAATTCACCGGACTGTCTGGTGTGCACTGGACTGTCCGGTGTGCACCGGACTGTCCGGTGCGCCAGCGGAGCAACGGCTCCCTGCGGCGCCAACGGCTCCCTGCGGAGCATTTAATGCGCGCGCAGCGCGCGCAGACGTCAGGATCGCCCATACCGGTGCACCGGACATCAAACAGTACATGTCCGGTGTGCACCGGACACCCAGGAGGGCCCAGAAGTCAGAAGCTCCAACGGTCAGAATCCAACGGCAATGGTGACGTGGCAGGGGCACCGGACTGTCCGGTGTGCACCGGACTGTCCGGTGCACCATCGAACAGACAGCTTACAGCAACGGTCACTTTTGGTGGTTGGGGCTATAAATACCCCAACCACCCCACATTCATTGCCATCCAAGTTTTCCACTTCTCAACTACTACAAGAGCTCTAGCATTCAATTCTAGACACACCAAATAGATCAAGTCCTCTCCAAATTCCACACAACTCCATAGTGACTAGAGAGAGTGATTTGCTTGTGTTCTTTCGAGCTCTTGCGCTTGGATCGCATTCTTTTCTTTCTCACTTGTTCTTGAGATCAACACTCAATTGTAACCAAGGCAAGAGGCACCAATTGTGTGGTGGCCCTTGCGGGGAAGCTTTGTTCCCGGTTGATTGAGAAGAAGAGAAAGCTCACTCGATCCGTGGGATCGTTTGAGAGAGGGAAGGGTTGAAAGAGACCCGGCCTTTGTGGCCTCCTCAACGGGGAGTAGGTTTGCGAGAACCGAACCACGGTAAAACAAATCCTAGTGTCACACTCTTATTTTCTTGCGATTTGTTTTGCGCCCTCTCTCTCGGACTCGTTTCTTTATTACTAACGCTAACCCGGCTTGTAGTTGTGATTATTTTTAAATTTCAGTTTCGCCCTATTCACCCCCCCTCTAGGCGACTATCACATTTCATGTGTTTGTTACACCTAGAGTGCATTCAGTAGGCCAAAATTTCAAACAAGTTGTATAGATATGACATTTTGTGGATGAAACACTAGAGTAGGGCACCTAACCCTAGATTGGGCTTAATAGAGCAAACAAAGCTTAATAAGAGAAAACTCCAAAACTCAATTGAAATAACCATATAATGTCACCCTGAATAGATATACATGGTATTCCAACCCTAGAAGTATCAAAAACCCTAATTAGGACCCTAGAAAACCCTAGACTAAAACCCTAGGGGGCTAAGTGCAAAATTAGTGCACTTTTGGACTAAAGTGCAAAAACTATGAAGTTAAGGTGTCTTAAGTCATATGGTTCACAAATATGTGAATTTGCAAGTAAAACCTTGAGATTTGGACCTAATTGCAAAAAGGTCCCATTTGAAACCTATGGGCTAAGTCTGAAATTCAGTAGGATTAGCTCCACTTTGGAGCTCTATATCTTCCAAGTTATGAATATTTTGCCCTAGGTCACCACATCAAGTTTGTAGAGATTTAAAAGGGGAACAATTTTGCTATAGAGATTAAGCTTTGGTTACATAAGAAATTGGGAGATAGTTAGACCCAAAGATGGGCTATCAGACTGTTTGGAGTCTGAATTCAGACTGACAGTGGCCTAGAACCAAGTTCGAGAGTCATTTCGACCATGATCCAGTGAGAATCCATCTAGGGATGCTATAGCAAAGATGAAGATGGTTTATAGACCTACAACTTTGCTAAAGAGAGATTACCATGTCATCACATGAAAAATAGAGATTCAAGTCCTGCAAATCAGGCTGTCAGGCGCGCTGAATAGAAATGCCATAGTACAGTAACTGAAGAAGATCCCAAGTTCAGTTCCTCACCGCTGGTGATCTTTGCACCATGATTTACACCGTCGTCGCGATTCGTGCTCGCTGGGGAGGAGATAACCACGACGGAGTAAAAATCTTGACATCGGATCAGCACGGGCTTAGGCGCGGGTGAGATTCACCGTACCCACTTGCTCGTTGTGCGGCCGGGATAAACTTCACCGCCATTGATCGCTCCCCGTTGCGCGCCACGTGCTTAAGCGCTAGCCCATGTCGTGGTGAATCATCGTATGGATGTCCGGTGATCACCGGAGGACCGCCACGGTGAAAGCCACTCATCCCGAGCACTAGTACCCCTTTTCCCCTCCGGCCGCCAGCACACCCAGGGGAAATTGGACGCCACCGCCGTTAAAGGCTATAAATTGCCGCCCCCATCCGCTCCGCTAGGTAATTACGCAGCCAGTGATGCAACTCGTGCCTCAAATCCTTCCCTAGAACTCCTCAATTCAGGATTTCCCCCAAATCCCTCAAGAACACCAAGCAGTTGACCTCGCCGTGGCCAGCCCAATTTCGGTCCGATCTTGCCCTCGGCTTTCTTGTTTCAACACCCTTGCTTGCTCTTGATGCTCACTAACCCGTTCAATTGAGCTGGGACCCCATGGATCGCCGGGAACACGGTTGTCTGTCCGCGATGCTCGTGGTCACCGTGGCCAGAGCAAATTAGGTAGTCATTCTTGAAATTTAGTGAGGGGAAATGGTCCTTAGGTCTTGAATTTGGTCTCGGCCAAAGTAGAACGCCAGTCTTTGAGCGATTTGGCCGGTACGCGAGCTCTTCGGAGCTCTAGTCGCCGTCCACCGTCGAGGTCTTCGGAGTGTAAAGAATTAGAAGTACAGGGCCTCTTCTGAAAATGTCAGTGACTGCCTAAAATAGTGTCTTGGACTCTTTCGGGTTATGCCAAAAGATAGGGACTTTCTTGCAAAGTCTCCACGCGGGCGCGGACGCGCGCGTTCTCGCCCGTGGTTGGGTCGACCTAGGCTGAATTCGATCCAGAACTATTCATAGTTTTTCTTTTTTCTTTTCTACCAAAACTAAAACAATTCTAGAAAATTGTAGAAAAATGATAAAATTACCAAACCAATTTTGCTAGGTCTCTAATTTCCTATAGTATTTAATAAAAATAGTTCCTTGATTTTTAGTCCAAACAGGAAATTATAGAGTATTTAAAACAGCCTAAACCTTGCTTCTGGATTTTTAGAAAATAAATAATAAATCCAAAATTCACTAAACTTATAGGATAATCTTTAAAAAATATTTAAAAGCCTTGGGTAGAGTTTGGTATGATTTGGACCATGTTTGATACTTAGAACCCAAAACCCTAGCCCCCTGCCCTATGAACTTCACTATTGACTCTGGAAACCCTAAGTTCTTGGAGTTCTGTGAAGGAAAGTTGTATTCAAGACTTTAGATAAGAAACTTTTATTATCTTTACACTCTCATGAGCAATACATGGGCATTCATTATTATGTATGGTTATATTTAGAAAACGAAGAAGAAGTAGAAGTCGAAGAAGCGAAGACTTCACCACCACCACTTGAGGAACATCAGGCAGACAACTGTTTTTATTTTGATATCTGCAGAACAAAGCCTGATTCACCAGTAACACAAGGCAAGCTCCAGTGCATTTGCCACCTCCTTGTTCCTTTTAAAATCTTTCTCACTTACTTGATGCATTAGGTGATACGAGTTGTGTGCTAAACTATTGTTGCATCTCCTTCCTTGGATTATTTCCTAAATCCCTGTTTTACAAAAGGTTTTCTTATGCTTAGCTTTGCCTTAGAAAAACAAAATATTTTGTTTCCTCAAAAGATGATGTTGCAAAGTGGGTGGGATGTTTTCGAAAATAATACTTGATGGTGGATCCATCATGGCCATTGTGGGGGACAGATATCCCCTGGGTCCACTGGAAGGATAAAAGACCTCACGAAAGGCCCAAGGGCCCAATAAATCGTAAGGTCATCCCTTCGTGGGCCTGGGGAAGAACGACCAGCGAAGCAGATCGATGTAAGGCCAGATCGGCGCGAGCCTGGATGGCCCCAACAACGTTGAGCAAGCAACCACAACAGAGACCCGACTTTTCTGCGCTGGAGCCCCGTACGATGGAACCAAGCGAGGATAAGTCAGCCGATTTATAGTAAGATAGACTCGATCAGTTCACTATCTCTTAGGTGCGCATTGTTATCATATCTGCATGTATTGCCCCACGGTTGAATATATAAGGCCTAGGGGCACCCCTTCAGAACGATCGACCTCATTACTTAGCCACCAACTCTGGCTCTCTACGTTTCCAATACTAGAGAACATCCTTGTAACCCACCACATAAAGTACTCACGCCAGGACGTAGGGTGTTACGCATCTCAAAGCGACCCGAACCTGTAAACATCGTTCACTGTTTCTCGTGCATCCGGCACGAACCATTTGGCTACAGTCGGCAACACCGTCCTACTCCTAAAAGCACCTTGAGGGGCAACCCCGGGTGTGCGGTCGGACCCAAAACACCGACAGCTGGCGCGCCAGGTAGGGGGTGTGTCGCCGATCTAAGCTAGCTCAATGGCCGTCACCTTCCACTGCAAGATCACCCTCCGCCCTAGATCTGTGTTCTACTTTGGAACAATCTCATTCGTAGCAGATGAAGAAGGAACCCTACATCGCATCGCAGATCCGCCAAGGAAGAAGTCTCCTCCAACAAGCTCCGAGAATATCGGAGTAAAGAAGGAAAAAGCACGACCTCCAACGCTCCGAAAAGAGATCGCCTGCAGCAAGCTAGGGGCCGAGGGCCCGCTGACCCGGAGAACTCCACTGTCTACTTCCCCGACGAAGGAATGGACACAAATTGCAAGAAAGAAACGAACAAAACCGGGAGAAAGCAAGTTGTTCTTTCCGTGCCTCCGACCTCGAAGGAGAACGGAAAGAAGATCGCCACGACAGCCACACCGTTCTACCCTGACGTTCTTTTTGTCGGGAGAGCGGAGTCGCCGCCGTCTCCGACGACGAACCGACCGCGCCCGGAGAAGAACCACCTCAGCGGGAATCCCGTCGACGGAGAAACCGACGCCGAAATATCCGGCGGCATCACGAGGCCGGAGAGCGGAATCCAGAGCAGCCTGTCTCACGAGACGAGGTCTCAGAGATAGGAGAAACTCTGGAGGAACGCGTCTTCAAAGAACAAAGGAACTCCCAACGGCGTGATCGCCGACGGGCTCAGGAACAAGCCGAGCAGGAGGCAAGGCAACGTCGGGAAAATCCACTCTTCGGGCGCAACCTGAATCCGGACTTCGCCCGAGCCATGAACACGCCGAGTGAAGTATGAGGGGTACTAGCTCGGATAGCTGATGGACTCCCTCGGACTCCCGACGCCGAGGGCTATCGACGACTGTTCACTCAAGCAGCCAACCATCTTCTACCTCTCGCTCACCCGCCGAACGACCTACGACACGCCATCAACAGCCGCCGGGACGCGCGAAGCTCCATCAATGCTTCACGTGAATGACGACATGAGAACGAGATCCGCCGCCGGGAGAAGTATGACAGGGATCATGGCGTCCTAGCTTGAAGTCATGCCACCAGAACTGAGTCGGCAACGGCCTCGACTGGCGGTACTACCCGGGGACGGTCGAGGGACCACGACAACTACTCCCCTCCCCGGGACACACATCATCCCCGTTGACAAGAAGACACGTGTGGAGTGTCTGCCCTTACTCCATGCCTTAGGGCCATTCAATGGCCCCCTAACTTCAACGTATCAAATGTCGACAAATATGAACCTAAGCAGGATCCAGGAGGCTGGCTGGCCGTCTACACCACCGCTGCTCAAGCTGCCGGAGCGTCTGAGGACGTGATGACCACATACTTACCCATCGTCCTCGGGCAAGACGCGCTACAATGGCTGCGACACCTACCCCGACACTGCATCGACGATTGGAGCGACTTCAGTCAATGTTTCACCGCCAACTTTCAGTCCCTCTCCGACAAACCAGCGCAACCATGGGACCTCAAATCCATCAAGCGCCAGGGGGACGAAACTCTCCGGTCGTACCTTGAAAGGTTCCAGACCATGATAAATCGTATCCCCGAGGTCACGTAGGCGGCCGTGATCGAAGACTTCTACAGAGGATCCAACGACTCGGCCTTCGTCCGGGCCATATTGCAGATTGCGCCGACTACCTCCGAGCAGCTGTTCCGGGAAGATGACCTCTACATCACCGCCGATGAGCGAGCTCAGGACCTCATCGGAGGAGCGAAACCTGCACCGACAGCGTCACGACGCGACACGAACCAGCAACTGAAAGGGAAATGTGCCCTTGGGCCATTTCTAAGTATTTTGGTGATTGAGTGCCAACACATGTGCTTAATTGTGAATTTATGTCCATGGATGAACAAGGTGCAAATCATGAGATAAAGGTATGTTTCTAAGCCTTAGTACATTGGTTTTGAATACTAATATACTTGTCTAAGTGTTAGAAACAGAAAGTAGAAGAAAAGAAAAGAGGAGACAAAGACTTGGCTGTGTGCAGCCAAGACTCAGTTCGGTCTGGAGCACCGGACTGTCCGGTGTGCACCGGACAGTGTCCGGTGCGCCAGGCTGACTCGGCTCGAACTGGCCGCTCTCGGGAATTCGCCGATGGCGTACGGCTAAAATTCACCGGACTGTCCGGTGTGCACCGGACTGTCCGGTGAGCCAACGGTCGGCCGGGGCCAACGGTCGGCCGCGCAATCCGCGCGGGACACGTGGCCGAGCCAACGGTCGGAAGACGGCACCGGACTGTCCGGTGTGCACCGGACATGTCCGGTGCGCCAACGGCTCTAGATCTGCCAACGGTCTGCAACGGTCGGAAGCGCTAGTTAAGGAAAGAAATCGGGCACCGGACAGTGTCCGGTGTGCACCGGACTGTCCGGTGCCCCCGACGACAGAAGGCAAGGATGGCCTTCCGGATTTGCTCTCAACGGCTCCTAGCTGCCTTGGGGCTATAAAAGGGGCCCCTAGGCGCATGGAGGAGATACACAAGCAACCTTTGAGCATTCTTGATCATCTACACTCAGTCTCTGCGCATTTGTTTTGTCATTCTAAGTGTTTCGAGCTCCGTTCTAGTGAGAACTTTGTGATACTCTTGTGAGCTCGATTCTTGGCCGTGTGTGTGCGCGTTTCGCTGTGGATTTGTGTGTGTTGCTTCCCTCCCTTACTCTGTGCTTCTTTGTGATCATATACTTGTAAGGGCAAGAGACTCCAATTTGTGGAGATTCCTTGCAAACGGGATAGTGAAAGGAAAAACAAAACACCATGGTATTCAAGTGGGTCTTTGGACCGCTTGAGAGGGGTTGATTGCAACCCTCGTCCGTTGGGACGCCACAACGTGGAGTAGGCAAGCGTTGGTCTTGGCCGAACCACGGGATAAACCACTGTGTCACCTCTGTGCTTGATCTCTTGTGGTATTGTGTTTTGTTGAGACTTCTCTTTAGCCACTTGGCAATCATTGTGCTAACACTTAACAAGTTTTTGTGGTTTAAGTTTTAAGTTTTCACAGGATCACCTATTCACCCCCCCCTCTAGGTGCTCTCAATTGGTATCAGAGCCGTTCTCTTCACAAAGGGACTAACCGCCCGAAGAGATGGATCCTAAGGGGAAGGGTATCGTGATCAACGACAAAGAGAAGGAATCCTTCGTCAACGAGCCGAAGGACGACAAGCCTACCGACTCCGGCTCGGGTCATAGACGGAAGGAAGGGAAGAAGAAGAAGACAAGGCGCATCAAGGAGATCGTCTACTACGACAGCGATGAGTCTACTTCTTCCCAAAAGGACGAAGACCACAACGACTACGAGAGAAGGAAACCGGTTAATTCGAATTTTTCTTTTGATTACTCTCGTATTCCGCAAAGTTCACATTCACATTTGCTCTCCATTCCACTTGGCAAGCCCCCACACTTTGATGGAGAGGACTACGGATTTTGGAGCCACAAAATGCGTAGTCACCTATTCTCTCTCCATCCTAGTATATGGGAGATTGTAGAGAGTGGAATGCACTTTGATAGTTCGGATAGTCCCATGTTCATTAATGAACAAATTCATAAGAATGCACAAGCTACTACTGTTCTTCTAGCTTCCTTGTGCAGGGATGAATACCATAAAGTGAGCGGCTTGGATAACGCCAAGCAAATCTGGGACACCATCAAGATTTCTCATGAGGGGAACGACGTCACCTTGCTCACCAAGATGGAGTTGGTGGAGGGTGAGCTTGGACGGTTCGCAATGATAAGGGGCGAGGAGCCGACGCAAACATACAACCGGCTCAAGACCCTTATCAACAAGATAAGGAGCTACGGAAGCACACGATGGACGGACCACGACGTCGTCCGCCTAATGCTCAGGTCATTTACCGTTCTTGATCCTCATTTGGTGAACAATATACGTGAAAATCCCAGGTACACCAAGATGTCGCCCGAAGAAGTTCTTGGGAAATTTGTTAGCGGGCGAATGATGATCAAGGAGGCGAGGTATGTGGACGATGCCTTGAACGGTCCGATCAACGAACCGCAACCCCTTGCTCTCAAGGCAACACGAAGCAAGGAGACGCTACCCAGCAAGGTGGCACAGATTGAGGCGGTCGGACTCAATGATGAAGAGATGGCTCTCATCATCAAGAGATTCAAGACGGCGCTAAATGGTCGCAAGGGGCAGCCAAGCAAGACCAAGACAAAGGGGAAGCGCTCATGCTTCAAATGCGGTAAGCTTGGTCATTTTATCGCTAACTGTCCCGATAATGAAAGTGACCAGGAAAAGGGGAACAAAAGAGAGAAGAAGAAGCAATACAAGAAGGCAAAGGGCGAGGCTGTTGGGGGCTTGTTCTCAAATGCTATGAGTTAAGAACAAGGCAACACAGAAAATGTTAAGTGTTAAAGTCCTTCGTCCTCTACCACATTATATCGTTTCGGGATATAAAGGATTTCGGGCGAAGGTTACGAAGGACGTACCTTCGTAGGCATAATAACAAGGGACGAAGTATTCATATAAATCATGAGGTATAAAATAAACATTTAAATGTCAACATAGAATCATTACGAATATAAATGATTTCAAATTTCAAATGTACCTTCGATCCTGAGGAAGGCGAGAATACAAGTGTGATGCGAAGGCAAATGACAGGTTCGCGTGAACAGTACAGAGGTACTGTTCATCTATTTATAGACACAGGTCACAGCCTGTGACAAATTACAATTATGCCCCTTACAAAAGTTTACAACATTGACTCAGACCTCTAAGGATAAAAAGGTCATTCTATCTCTATGTCGGTTTGTAATGCCGAAGCTCCATGAAAAGGAACCTTCGGCCATCTCCTGGGGACGACTTCAGCCGAAGCTGCTTCTTCGTGTAAGACCTTCGGCGCACCGAAGCATGGCCCCAACAGTAGCCCCTTTCGCGGTGCTAGATCGTTTTTCGTAACGAGCTTGACCCGTGAAAAAGCCTCTTCAGCTTCGGGAAGCCGAAGGTCCAAAAAACACCTTCCCTGAGCTCGTTGCGTAGAAACGATCCGGCTTCCGAGCGCGTGCCAGGCCCACCTTGCAGAGTTACTGTTTGATCTTTGCGGTCCACTGCACAGCGAGTACAAGTGACTGCCCGCTTGGTATAAAAATCCTGCCGCTTCGCCTTCTTACCTGCAGCACTATATAAACAGACGGGTAGGTGTGAAGTTACCACAACATTCATTGCTATTTGCACTATTTTGCTGCCAAAATTTTTAACTATAGCCGAAGCTTGACTCTCAGAACCGAACGAAGGTCCATCTCAACGTCTGCTTCGTCAGAAAGAAGAGCTTCGGGAGAAAAAGAAAAAAGAAAAAAAAGAAAAAGGTATCTAACTTCCCCAAATTCAGAATCAAATGGCTAGAGTGCGGTCTACTGCCAGAGTTGCACGTGAGGGAGACGAAGCCGAAGGTTCGAATACTGTGCCCATCTCCGAAGCGATGCAGCGTTCCGGACTGGTGACTGCAGAAGAAATGCCTGCTGCCGAAGCAAACCCGACGACTGCCGAAGGAGAAGAAGAAAACATTGAAGGGACTGATCCCGAAGATGACTACCGTATTGCCATGCCCAGCAAACCCAGCCACCTGGATTTCGGGAAATCAACTGTTTCAAAGGCGGATCTTTCCAAGATGGTGAAAGCAGGTTATTTTAATGAAAATCAGAAGAAGCTACTTCGCTTCGGGGGAGAAGAAACCACCCCGAAGCCAGAGAAGGACGAGATTGTCATCTTCAAGAGCTTTTTAAAGGCTGGGCTGAGATTCCCTCTTCACGAGATTATTGCGGAGATACTGAGGAGGTTTGGTATCTATCTTCACCAGTTAACTCCTAACGCTATCGTTAGACTTAGCGTTTATATTTGGGCCCTCCGAAGCCAAGCGGTGGAGCCATTTGCCGACAGTTTCTGCCGAGTTCATGAATTGCATTATCAAACAAAGGCCAGAAAAGATGGGCTACATGATAACTTCGGCTGCTACAATTTTGCCTACCGGAAAACCGCAAAGTTTCCTGTAATCAGCTACCGAAGCAAATGGCCAGCTGGCTGGAAATCAGAATGGTTCTATGTCAAGGTTGATGGCGACAAAGAGAAGCTTGTGCAAAGTCCACTCGAGCTGATCTTCGGAGAAACCCGTCCCCGCTGCAACATGACACCAGAGGGTCAAACACAACAGGCAATGGATGAATTCGGAATTATTGCAGAACATATCAGCACCAGGGATCTGGTTCAAGAATTCTTGGCATTCAGAGTCTTCCCTACTCTGAAAGAATGGGAAATGCCAAAGTTGAAGGGGGAGAAGAAGGAGGGGGAACTTGTCCGGCTTCCATATCACTTCAAATTCAAGCAATACTTTAAGAAGCCCTGCCAAGAGTGGCTGGACACAGTCGAGGTGATGTGTAATGAAATTCTAGGGAATTATTCCAAAAAAGAAGATCAACTAATGACAGCGGCCTTCGGCGCCCGTCCGAAGCGAAGGCTGAACCGAGTGCTTGATGCCCTGGGCTTCGAGTACACTGACTATGAACGGCTGAACAAGGGTGCTGAGGGCCAAAAAAGAAAAAGAGTGGCCGAAGCTCTGGACAAGGGTGAAGAAAGACCAGCAAAAGAGAAGAAAATTCCCAAGAAAAGAAAAATATCAACTCCGAAGCGAAAATTATCCGAAGAAGAGGGGACCCCGACGCCACCTTCTACCAGCGACGTGGAGGAAATTTTAAAGGTAATGACTGAACCCGTGCCCACGAAGCTAAGTCCACTAGGGCCTGAACTGACGAAGCTTTTTCGAAAGGTGGAAGAGCCGGAACAAACGAAGATAACCAAACCAAAGCGGCAAAGAATTATTGCAGTGACCGAAGTTATCGATAAGACGCCGCCGAGGGCGTCAATTCAGAAAACGGCAGCTGCTGAAGACACAACAAACGTCGAAGTCGCACCTTCGGAGGTCGCGGCTACCGAAGCCGCTACAGCCGAAGATGTGAACTTAGAAACTACTATTGAGGACATTGACAAAATTTTGGAAGACATGGCTGCAGAAGAAACTGCCGTTGCTGCTGAAAAAACCATGGCCACAGTGCCTGGGAAGGGGAAAGAAATGGCCGAAGATACTTCGGACGACGAAGCTTACACATTTCAAAATTTAATTGGGCAAAAACTGTCGAAGGCCGAAATGGAAGAACTTAAGGACTATGCCAAATCTTGCGGCTACAAGCCAGGAGCCCTTCTATTTGGAGGCATTGATGACGAAAAATTGGGCTGCATTCGAGACCAAACTGGAGCTAAGGTCATCGGTACTCTATCAAAGAGTATCGGTTTTCCGAAGCTAGAGACAGATATCAGCCGCTACCGACGACAACATATCGTCGGCAGCTTATTTTATTCCAACTTCAAGGTAAACAACTTTTCTCTGACTTCTATTGTTTTTAATAATGGAAATATGCCTAACAAAGGTTGTTTATTTGCAGAGCATGCTTCTGAGCAAAGCTCTGAGGATGCAGCAAGATTTGGAGGACAAAAAACACGAAGCTATAATCGAAAATTTAGAGAGCAAGATAAAAGAACAATCAGCTATCATTGAAAAGAAAGACTTCGAGCTCCAATCAACCGAAGGCTTGCTGGCAGAGACTGAAGCTAAAGTATCAGAGTTGAATTCAAAGCTTATCGACCAATCAAAACAATTTGAACAAGAGAAGCTAGAGCTTAATTCGAAGCTTGAAGCCAAAGTCCAGGCCAACTCAGACTTGAAGAAATCATTAACAAGCCTTCAAGACAAATGCTTGAAATTTAGCAATAATTGTATTGAACGATTAAAAAAGATATTTTACTCTGTTGGAGCCAGCAGCGGGAAATTTAAACCTTCAGCGGAAAATTTACCACAAGCCTTCGATCATATTGAAGCTGAAATCGAAGAACTTGACGAAGTTATAGCCGGGCACGGTGACTTCTGTGCCTGGGTAGCTTCTCGGGGTACCGCTGCTGCGTTCCTGAAGGCCGGCTGCGAGCACGGGAAAATCGTCAACAGGCCCAACTTCACCCTGTCTCCATCAATCCTGGACGATATACCTGACCTCGCCCGAAGCATCTCAAATAGATTCATAAAAATGATATGGACAAAAGGCGGGCGGGAGAAGGCTAGAGACGAAGCTCGAAGTCATCTTGAACCAGTAAGAAATGACACTTCGTACTTACCTTCCCCTTTGCACTTGATTTTTACTCACGATGGGATTTATGTAGGATGACGAAGGTGAAGATGATGCTTAAGATGTGTCGCCGAAGCTGTCACCGAAGCTGAAGCTTAATGAAGATCAGTAGAAGTATACTATAGGAAAAAACTCAGAATACTTTTGTAACAACTTTTGTAAATACAATTAAACTATTCTCAAGGAACTTTGTACATACCTTGTAATATATTCTTACCCTTCTACTGAGGCGCTTTGATGTGGACGAAATCAATATTTTGAGCCGAGGGCGAAAAAACACCTTCCCTTCTTTTCGTACACAACGAAGCGTAAGAGACCAATTCTTCTTTTTGCCGAAGCTTTTCTTTTACATAACGATTCATAAAAAACCACTTCTCCTTTTTGCCGAAGCTTTTCTTTTACATAACGAATCATAAAAAATCACTTTGGTATATAAATGCTATGAATGAATGCTTATGCATGCAAATGCCATGATGTAATGTAATGTGCGAATGAATGTCCAAAACATATGTCCGAAGCCACACTCTCAGCCATTATTTCTTTAGAACCAACCACACATTAGCTCTGCATTCCCTTAGGAACGACTTTGGAGCTTCTTCGCCTTTTACTTAGGCGGTATAAGCTCTGCATTCCCTTAGGAACGTCTTTGGAGCTTCTTCGCCTTTTACTTAGGCGGTATCAGCGTTGACTTTTCGCTGTAAGCTCTGCATCCCCTTAGGGACGTCTTTGGAGCTTCTTCACCTTTTACTTTCGGCGGAATCAGAGCTCTGCATCCCCTTAGGGACGTCTTTGGAGCTTCTTCTCTCTTTTTTTTCAGTTTCGGCACTCGATGGTGCGTTCTCAGCTTTTACATTTACATTCTTTGGGGGATTTTGCTCTTATAAAACTAAAAAGGAAATTACAGATGATGGCCCCATTAAAAACCTTTCTCCCCCTTTAGAAAGAAAAAGGGTGCCATGAAAAAGAAAAGAAAAAACATAAAAAGTTACATCAAGTTATACATAAAATCGCCGAAGCTCATCCGCATTCCAAGATCTTGGAATTTCGTTGCCATCCATGTCCTTCAATCTGTACGAACCAGGCCTTGACGAGGATGCTACTAAGAAAGGCCCTTCCCATTTTAATTGTAACTTGCCCACTGTATCTGGGTTGGCCACTCTCCGAAGCACCAAGTGTCCTGGCTCAATATTTTTTAGCCGGACCTTTCTATCTCGCCATTTGACTGTTTCAGCCTGGTACTTATTGATATTCTCCACGGCTTGAAGCCTGATCCCTTCTAAGGCATTTTTTCCACAAGACAAGCATCTTCGGTACCTGATTCTGCCGAAGCTACCACTCTTATTGATCCAGCTTTAGCTTCTTCCGGAGTTATTGCTTCGTCACCGAATAATAACTTGAATGGGGTAAAGCCTGTAGACCTTGATGTTGTTGTATTGTGGCTCCACACCACTTTGGTCAACTGATCTGGCCACTTTCCCCTTGGTTGATTGAAGATTAACTTCATTATCCCTGTCATTATGATGCCGTTGGCCCTTTCAACAAGCCCATTCGACTCCGGATGCCTGACTGATGCAAAATGGATTTTCGTTCCAATTTGATCACAGAAATTTCTGAAAACTTCGGAGTCGAACTGCGTTCCATTATCTACAGTGATGGCCTTCGGTACCCCAAAGCGACAGACAATATTCTGCCAGAAAAACTTTTGGACAGTGGCCGAAGTTATTGTGGCTAATGGCTTCGCCTCAATCCACTTGGAAAAATACTCCACAGCTACTATAACATATTTTAGATTCCCTTGGGCCGGTGGTAATGGACCCAACAAGTCAAGGCCCCACCTTTGCAATGGCCAGATGGGTTGTATCAGCTGTGTCAAAGACGAAGGTTGCTTTTGATCTCTTGCACATTTTTGACAACCTTCGCACTTTTGAACTAACTCGGCTGCATCCGAAGCTGCCTTCGGCCAATAAAACCCTTGGCGGAAAACTTTTCCAAGTAACGGCCTAGATCCGATGTGGGATCCACACAGGCCTGCATGTATTTCTTTCATTAGCTCTATACCTTCGGTCCTAGACAGGCACTTGAGCAGCGGGGCACAAACTCCATGCTTGTATAACTCCCCTTCTATCATGACATACGGACGAGCTCTTGCCTCTATCCTTTTATTATAAGCTTCGTCATCTGATAGGAAGTTACCCTGAAGGTAAGAGATTATTTCAGTTCTCCAATCTTCGCTGTAAACAGGAGAAATGTTGAGGACTGCTCTTTCAAGGAGCTCCACTGAAGGTGCCTTTATTGTTTCGAAGAAGACATCCGAAGGTAACGACAGCCCCTGTGCTGCAGACTTGGCTAGTAAATCAGCATGCTCATTTTGTCCTCGAGGAATATTCTTGACAGAAAATCCTTCGAAGGAGGCCTCGATCCTTCGGACCGTGTCTAGGTATTTTTCAAGCTTCGGATCTTTAGCCTTGCAACTTTTGTCAATATGACCCGAAACAACCTGGGAATCAGTTTTAAGAATCGCCCTTCTGATTCCCATTGCCTTTAGTTTCCGAAGACCCAGGAGCAGGGCTTCGTACTCAGTTATATTATTTGTGCAGCTGAAGTCAAGTCTTGCTGCATAGCAAGTTTTAACCTTGGATGGTGAGACCAACACAGCAGCTGCACCTGCTCCGAAGGTTCCCCAAGAGCCATCACAAAACACTGTCCATACTTCGGCATCTTTATTTGCTTCTTCGTCCTGAGCCCCTGGCGTCCAGTCGGCAATGAAATCTGCCAATGCTTGAGACTGGATTGAGGATCTATGCACATAATCAATGTAAAATTCATTGAGCTCCGCAGCCCATTTTCCAATACGCCCAGTAGCTTCTCTATTTCTCATGATATCCTTCAACGGCTGCGAAGAAGGAACAATAATGTTGTATGCCTGAAAATAATGCCGAAGCTTCCTGGATGCCATTAAAACGGCATACAATACCTTCTCCAGCTCTGTATAATTTTTCTTTGAGACACTAAGGACCTCAGATACAAAATATACTGGGACCTGCTTCTTGACTTGTCCATCAAACTTCTCCTGGACAATTGCCGCACTTACTGCTGAGTGCGAAGCTGCCACATATAACAACAGAGGAGCCCCTGGCGTTGGTGGAGTTAATGTTGTTAGATCTATTAAGTATTGCTTCAACTCTTCGAAGGCTTTTTGTTGACTTGGGCCCCATTGAAAGACTTCAGCTGACTTCAGCACCTCGAAGAATGGTAAGTTTCTTTCTGCTGATCTGGATATAAATCTGTTGAGAGATGCAAGCCTTCCTGTCAATCTTTGAGCCCCCTTTCTTGTGGTTGGTGGCTCCATTCGAAGTATAGCTTCGATTTTATTTGGATTAGCTTCGATTCCCTTTGTTGAAACCAAGCATCCAAGGAATTTCCCCTTCTTTACTCCGAAGACGCATTTTTCTGGATTCAGCTTCAGACCAGCTTGTCTGAAGCTGGCGAAGGTCTCCTGCAGATCGGCAATATGATTTTCTTGCTTCGTGCTTTTTACAATGATGTCATCGACATAAGTCAACACATTTCTACCTATCTGAGACTGGAGAACCTTCGCTGTCATTCGGCTGAAACTTCCTCCAGCATTTTTGAGCCCCTCAGGCATCCGAAGATAGCAATATGTGCCACTTGGGGTTATGAAGCTAGTCTTCGGCTCATCTTCCTTTTTCATCCAGATTTGATGATAGCCTGAGTAGCAGTCCAGGAGACTCATGAGCTCTGAAGAAGCTGCTGCATCGACTAAAGAGTCTATCCTTGGCAGCGGGAATTCATCCTTCGGACAAGCCTTGTTGAGATCTGTGAAATCAATACACATTCTCCACTTGCCATTGGCCTTCTTCACCATAACAGTGTTAGCTAGCCACTCTGGATACTTCACTTCTCTGATAACTCCTGCACTGAGGAGTCTTTTTACTTCATTGCGAGCCCTTCGGCCTTGTCATCAGACATTTTCCGAAGCCTCTACTTTCGGGGTCTGAAGGATGGGTCAACATTGAGCGAATGTTCAATAACATCCCGATTTACTCCACAGAGATCATTAGCTGACCATGCAAAAACATCTTTGTTGTTGAATAAAAACCTTATCAAGGTTTTCTCCTGGTCTTCAGATAATTGCGAGCCCAACAACACCTTTTGCTCTGCTATGTCTTCACACAATAACATGGGCTTCGGCTGATCCGCTGAAGCTGCCTTCTCCCTCCTGAATTTGTACTGTTCACAAGCTTCAGCTCCATCTATGTTATGGATTGCCTTGGAGTCAGTCCAGCTTCCTTCGGCCCTTCTAGCAGCTTCCTGGCTTCCATGAATAGCAATAGGCCCTTGGTCCGAAGGTATCTTCATGCAGAGATAAGCTGGGTGAAGAATTGCTTCGAAGGCATTAAGAGTACCACGGCCAATGATAGCATTGTAAGGATACTCCATGTCAACAATATCAAACACAATTTGCTCAGTCCTTGTGTTGTTAACAAATCCGAAGGTTACCGGCATGGTAATCTTCCCGAGTGCTACAATCTGCCGCCCTCCGAAGCCACAAAGAGGGTGCATAGCATCATGAATCTTGTCTTCAGGCTCTTGCATTTGTCTGAAGGCTTTAGCAAATATAATGTCAGCTGCACTGCCTGTATCAACTAGGACATTGTGGACCAGAAATCCTTTGATCACGCAAGAGATAACCATGGCATCATTGTGAGGATAATCCTTAAGCTGGAGGTCTTCCTGAGAGAAAGTAATTGGAATGTGGGACCATTTTGACTTGATGAAGGGTCCCTGCACTCCAACATGCTGCACCCTTCTCTGAGCCTCCTTCTTCTGCTTCTTGTTAGCCGGCTCTGAGCAAGAACCGCCTGTTATCGGGAGCACCAGCTTCGAAGCCGAAGCAGCTCCAGCTTGATTGTTGAACGAAGCCATCAGCTCAGAAAAGTGGAAGTGAGTTCACCGGAGGTGGGCGCCAATGTTGGGGGCTTGTTCTCAAATGCTATGAGTTAAGAACAAGGCAACACAGAAAATGTTAAGTGTTAAAGTCCTTCGTCCTCTACCACATTATATCCTTTCGGGATATAAAGGATTTCGGGCGAAGGTTACGAAGGACGTACCTTCGTAGGCATAATAACAAGGGACGAAGTATTCATATAAATCATGAGGTATAAAATAAACATTTAAATGTCAACATAGAATCATTATGAATATAAATGATTTCAAATTTCAAATGTACCTTCGATCCTGAGGAAGGCGAGAATACAAGTGTGATGCGAAGGCAAATGACAGGTTCGCGTGAACAGTACAGAGGTACTGTTCATCTATTTATAGACACAGGTCACAGCCTGTGACAAATTACAATTATGCCCCTTACAAAAGTTTACAACATTGACTCAGACCTCTAAGGATAAAAAGGTCATTCTATCTCTATGTCGGTTTGTAATGCCGAAGCTCCATGAAAAGGAACCTTCGGCCATCTCCTGGGGACGACTTCAGCCGAAGCTGCTTCTTCGTGTAAGACCTTCGGCGCACCGAAGCATGGCCCCAACAGAGGCGCATCTAGGAAAGGAGTGGGACTCGGATTGCTCCTCCTCCGACTCCGACAATGAAGGACTCGCTGCTACTGCCTTCAACAAGTCTTCCCTCTTCCCCAACGAGCGTCTCACATGCCTTATGGCAAGGGAGAAGAAGGTGAGTACTCAAGACTCCACTTATGCTTCTTCTAGTGATAATGAATCTAGTGATGATGATGACATAGATTATTCATGCTTGTTCAAGGGCTTAGATAGATCTAAGATAGATAAAATCAATGAATTGATTGATGCATTGAATGAAAAGGATAGGCTTTTAGAAAAGCAGGAGGATTTATTGTATGATGAACATGATAAATTTGTAGAGGCACAAAAATCATATGCTTTAGAAGTGAAAAGAAATGAAATGCTTTCTTATGAACTATCTACTTGTCATGAAACCATTTCTACTTTACAAGGTGTTAACAATGATTTAAATGCTAAGTTAGAAGTAGCAAATAAATCTAATTCTTGTGTAGAACATGTTATGATTTGCACTAGGTGTAAGGATTTTGATGTTAATGCCTGTAGTGAACACCTAGTTTTAATTTCCAAATTAAATGAGGAATTGGCTAGTCTTAATGCCCAACTTAAGACTAGCAAGAGTGAAGTTGATAAGATAAAATTTGCAAGGGATGCCTACACGGTTGGTAGACACCCCTCAATTAAGGATGGGCTTGGCTTCAAGAGGGAAGCCAAGAACTTAACAAGCCATAAGGCTCCCATCTTCGTCAAGGAGAAAGGGAAGGCCCCTATGGCTAGTAGTGCTAAAAAGAACCATGCTTTCTTATACCATGATAGGAGGCATGCTAGAAATGCTTATAATGATTTTGATTTACATGTTTATGATTCTCATGCCATGTTTGCTTCTAGTTCTTCCTATAAGCATGATAGAGATATGTGTAGGAGAAATGTTGCTCATGTGCCTAGAAAGAATGTTATTCATGCTCCTAGGAAAGTAGTGAATGAACCTTCTATAATTTATTGTGCTTTAAACACTTCCTTTGCTATTTGTAGAAAGGATAGGAAAATAATTGCTAGGAAGTTAGGGGCAAAATGCAAGGGAGACAGGACTTGCATTTGGGTCCCTAAGGACATTTGTGCTAACCTTGCAGGACCCAACATGAGTTGGGTACCTAAGACCCAAGCCTAAATTTGCCTTGCAGGTTTATGCATCCGGGGGTTCAAGCTGGATTATCGACAGCGGATGCACAAACCATATGACGGGGGAGAAGAAGATGTTCACCTCCTACGTCAAAAATAAGGATTCCCAAGATTCAATTATATTCGGTGATGGGAATCAAGGCAAGGTAAAAGGGTTAGGTAAAATTGCAATTTCTAATGAGCACTCAATTTCAAATGTATTTCTAGTTGAGTCTCTTGGTTACAACTTGCTATCTGTTAGTCAACTATGCAACATGGGATATAATTGCCTTTTTACTAATGTAGATGTGTCTGTCTTTAGAAGATGTGATGGTTCACTAGCTTTTAAGGGTGTACTAGACGGCAAGCTTTACTTAGTTGATTTTGCAAAAGAAGAGGCCGGTCTAGATGCATGCTTAATGGCTAAGACTTGCATGGGCTGGCTGTGGCATCGCCGCTTAGCACATGTGGGGATGAAGAACCTCCACAAGCTTCTAAAGGGAGAACACGTGATAGGTCTAACAAATGTTTATTTCGAAAAAGATAGACCTTGTGCAGCTTGTCAGGCAGGTAAACAAGTGGGAGGAGCACATCACAGCAAGAATGTGATGACCACGTCAAGACCTCTGGAGCTGCTGCATATGGACCTCTTCGGACCCGTCGCCTATCTAAGCATAGGAGGAAGTAAGTATGGTTTAGTTATTGTTGATGACTTTTCCCGCTTCACTTGGGTGTTCTTTTTGCAGGATAAGTCTGAAACCCAAGGGACCCTCAAGCGCTTCCTCAGGAGAGCTCAAAATGAGTTTGAGCTCAAGGTGAAGAAGATTAGGAGCGACAACGGGTCCGAGTTCAAGAATCTTCAAGTGGAGGAGTTTCTTGAGGAGGAAGGGATCAAGCACGAGTTCTCCGCTCCCTACACACCACAGCAAAATGGTGTGGTAGAGAGGAAGAACAGGACGCTAATCGATATGGCGAGGACGATGCTTGGAGAGTTCAAGACCCCCGAGTGCTTTTGGTCGGAAGCCGTGAACACGGCTTGCCACGCCATCAACAGGGTCTACCTTCACCGCCTCCTCAAGAAGACGTCATATGAGCTACTAACCGGTAACAAACCCAATGTATCGTACTTTTGTGTATTTGGGAGCAAGTGTTACATTCTAGTGAAGAAGGGTAGAAATTCTAAGTTTGCTCCCAAAGCTGTAGAAGGGTTTTTATTAGGTTATGATTCAAATACAAAGGCGTATAGGGTCTTCAACAAATCATCGGGTTTGGTTGAAGTCTCTAGCGACGTTGTATTTGATGAGACTAATGGCTCTCCAAGAGAGCAAGTTGTTGATTGTGATGATGTAGATGAAGAAGATGTTCCGACGGCCGCTATATGAACCATGGCGATTGGAGAAGTACGGCCACAGGAAAAAGATGAACGAGATCAACCTTCTTCCTCAACAACGGTGCATCCCCCAACTCAAGACGATGAACAGGTTCATCAAAAGGAGGCGTGTGATCAAGGGGGAGCACAAGATGATCATGTGATGGAGGAAGAAGCGCAACCAGCACCTCCAACCCAAGTTCGAGCGATGATTCAAAGGGATCATCCCGTCGACCAAATTCTGGGTGACATTAGCAAGGGAGTAACTACTCGATCTCGACTAGTTAATTTTTGTGAGCATTACTCTTTTGTCTCTTCTATTGAGCCTTTCAGGGTAGAAGAGGCCCTGCTAGATCCGGACTGGGTGTTGGCCATGCAGGAGGAACTCAACAACTTCAAGCGCAATGAAGTTTGGACGCTGGTGCCTCGTCCCAAGCAAAATGTTGTGGGAACCAAGTGGGTGTTCCGCAACAAACAGGACGAGCACGGGGTGGTGACGAGGAACAAGGCTCGACTTGTGGCAAAAGGTTATGCCCAAGTCGCAGGTTTGGACTTTGAGGAGACTTTTGCTCCTGTGGCTAGGCTAGAATCAATTCGTATCTTGCTAGCATATGCCGCTCACCATTCTTTCAGGTTGTACCAAATGGATGTGAAGAGCGCTTTCCTCAACGGGCCAATAAAGGAGGAGGTGTACGTGGAGCAACCCCCTGGCTTCGAGGATGAGCGGTACCCCGACCACGTGTGTAAGCTCTCTAAGGCGCTTTATGGACTTAAACAAGCCCCAAGAGCATGGTATGAATGCCTTAGAGATTTCTTAATTGCTAATGCTTTCAAGGTTGGGAAAGCCGATCCAACTCTTTTTACTAAGACTTGCAATGGTGATCTTTTTGTGTGCCAAATTTATGTCGATGACATAATATTTGGTTCTACTAACCAAAAGTCTTGTGAAGAGTTTAGCAGGGTAATGACGCAGAAATTCGAGATGTCGATGATGGGCGAGTTGAACTACTTCCTTGGGTTCCAAGTGAAGCAACTCAAGGACGGCACTTTCATCTCCCAAACAAAGTACACGCAAGATCTGCTAAAGAGGTTTGGGATGAAGGACGCCAAGCCCGCAAAGACGCCGATGGGAACCGACGGACACACCGACCTCAACAAAGGAGGTAAGTCCGTTGATCAAAAAGCATACCGGTCAATGATAGGTTCTTTGCTTTATTTATGTGCTAGTAGACCGGATATTATGCTTAGCGTATGCATGTGTGCTAGATTTCAATCCGATCCTAAGGAGTGTCACTTGGTGGCGGTGAAGCGAATTCTTAGATATTTAGTCGCTACGCCTTGCTTCGGGATCTGGTATCCAAAGGGGTCTAACTTTGACTTGATTGGGTACTCAGATTCCGACTATGCTGGATGTAAGGTCGATAGGAAGAGTACATCGGGGACGTGCCAATTCTTAGGAAGGTCCCTGGTGTCATGGAACTCTAAGAAACAAACCTCCGTTGCCCTATCCACCGCTGAGGCCGAGTATGTTGCCGCAGGACAGTGTTGCGCGTAACTACTTTGGATGAGGCAAACCCTCCGGGACTTTGGCTACAATCTGAGCAAAGTCCCACTCCTATGTGACAATGAGAGTGCTATCCGAATAGCGGAAAATCCTGTTGAGCACAGCCGCACAAAGCACATTGACATCCGGCATCACTTTTTGAGAGACCACCAGCAAAAGGGAGATATCGAAGTGTTTTATGTTAGCACCGAGAACCAGCTAGCCGATATCTTTACCAAGCCTTTAGATGAGAAGACCTTTTGCAGGCTGCGTAGTGAGCTAAATGTCTTAGATTCGCGGAACTTGGATTGAATTGTAGCATACATGTATTTATGCCTTTGATCATGTTCATTCTGCATTTTGTTGCTTATTATGGTGCTCAAGTTGTACAAACACTCCCTGGACCTCACAAGTCCGTTGCAAGTGATGCACATGTTTAGGGGGAGATGTGTTACAACTTGATCCCTTGAGACTAACCATATGCTTGAGTTTGTTTGATTTAGTCTCAAAGGAGAATTGAAAGGGAAAAGGTGGACTTGGACCATGCAAGACTTCCACTGCACTCCGATAAGAGGGTAACTTATTCCAAGTCCATCTCATTAACTCTTATTGCCATTTGCTCTTAATTGAAGATTTTGGTGAGGCAATGGGGTTAACGAGCCAAAATTGATCCCGTTTTGGTGCTTGATGCCAAAGGGGGAGAAAATAAAGGCCAAAGCAATAAATGGATCAGCTACCACTTGAGATTTTGAAAATAGTAGAGTAGAGCTTTTGGTTTGTCAAAACTCTTTTATTGTCTCTTTTGGCTTCTAGTGGGGAGAAGTAGTTGACTATGGGAAGATTATGGGAAAAAGGGGGAGTTTTTGAAACCTTTGATCAATCTCTTTTGGAATGAATCTCTTTATGCTTTAACATGTGTGTTTGACTTAGAGATAGAGATTTGAGTTTGATTTGCAAAAACAAACCAAGTGGTGGCAAAAGATGATCCATATATGCCAAAATTGATTCAAAATAAATTCAAGTTTTATTTGAAGTGAGTTTGCACTTGTTCTAGTTGCTTTATGTTGTGTTGGCATAAATCACCAAAAAGGGGGAGATTGAAAGGGAAATGTGCCCTTGGGCCATTTCTAAGTATTTTGGTGATTGAGTGCCAACACATGTGCTTAATTGTGAATTTATGTCCATGGATGAACAAGGTGCAAATCATGAGATAAAGGTATGTTTCTAAGCCTTAGTACATTGGTTTTGAATACTAATATACTTGTCTAAGTGTTAGAAACAGAAAGTAGAAGAAAAGAAAAGAGGAGACAAAGACTTGGCTGTGTGCAGCCAAGACTCAGTTCGGTCTGGAGCACCGGACTGTCCGGTGTGCACCGGACAGTGTCCGGTGCGCCAGGCTGACTCGGCTCGAACTGGCCGCTCTCGGGAATTCGCCGACGGCGTACGGCTAAAATTCACCGGACTGTCCGGTGTGCACCGGACTGTCCGGTGAGCCAACGGTCGGCCGGGGCCAACGGTCGGCCGCGCAATCCGCGCGGGACACGTGGCCGAGCCAACGGTCGGAAGACGGCACCGGACTGTCCGGTGTGCACCGGACATGTCCGGTGCGCCAACGGCTCCAGATCTGCCAACAGTCTGCAACGGTCGGAAGCGCTAGTTAAGGAAAGAAATCGGGCACCGGACAGTGTCCGGTGTGCACCGGACTGTCCGGTGCCCCCGACGACAGAAGGCAAGGATGGCCTTCCGGATTTGCTCTCAACGGCTCCTAGCTGCCTTGGGGCTATAAAAGGGCCCCTAGGCGCATGGAGGAGATACACAAGCAACCTTTGAGCATTCTTGATCATCCACACTCAGTCTCTGCGCATTTGTTTTGTCATTCTAAGTGTTTCGAGCTCCGTTCTAGTGAGAACTTTGTGATACTCTTGTGAGCTCGATTCTTGGCCGTGTGTGTGCACGTTTCGCTGTGGATTTGTGTGTGTTGCTTCCCTCCCTTACTCTGTGCTTCTTTGTGATCATATACTTGTAAGGGCAAGAGACTCCAATTTGTGGAGATTCCTTGCAAACGGGATAGTGAAAGGAAAAACAAAACACCGTGGTATTCAAGTGGGTCTTTGGACCGCTTGAGAGGGGTTGATTGCAACCCTCGTCCGTTGGGACGCCACAACGTGGAGTAGGCAAGCGTTGGTCTTGGCCGAACCACGGGATAAACCACTGTGTCACCTCTGTGCTTGATCTCTTGTGGTATTGTGTTTTGTTGAGACTTCTCTTTAGCCACTTGGCAATCATTGTGCTAACACTTAACAAGTTTTTGTGGTTTAAGTTTTAAGTTTTCACAGGATCACCTATTCACCCCCCCCTCTAGGTGCTCTCAGCAACCCGACAAACGCTGGGAGAAGAGGCCTCATGAAGAAGTGCATGCCACCGGACCACCTGCCTCTCGCGCCCGAGGAGGACCTCGTGGAGGCGAATGCACGCTGGACAACATCCTCGACGCTTAGTGCCCGTACCACAAGGACATGCGCCACACCCTTTGGAACTGCAGAGACTTCAAGCACTCCGTCGGACACGGCCGACCCTTCCAACCTCTACCTCCTCCTTCGCCGTGGGGAGGACCAGGGGAACCGCGACAACCCCCACAGCAGGAGGAGGGAAGAGGTGGAGCCTTCCCGTGCGTTGACGGAGAAGTCAACGTCATCTTCGGCGGACACGGATCGCAGGAGAACAGAAGACAACAAAAGCTCAACGATCGCCAGATATTGGTGGCGACCACCGGTCCTCCCGCTCCGTACCGATGGTCGGAGCACCCGATCACCTTCACTCGGGCAGATCAATGGCTCAACTTCGACCACCCAGGCAAATACCCGCTCCTCGTCGATCCGGTGATCCGAGAGAGCAGGGTGAAGAAGGTATAAGTCGACGGGGGGAGCAGCATCAACGTCACCTTCCCCCGGGCACCCCAAGGCTTGGGGGTTCACCTCAAAGAGCTCCATGAGTCAGACACTCCTTTCTTCGGCATCGTGCCGACTGAAGGGGAATACCCGCTGGGCCACATCTACATGCACGTCACCATCGGAACTCCGGAGAACTAAAGAACCGAGTTCCTGATGTTCGAAGTGGCGAACTTCGACTGTGGGTACAACGCCATCATCGGGAGGCCGGGATTGGTGAAATTCATGGCCATTCCGCATTACACGTACATGATATTGAAAATGCCAGGACCACAAGGAATCATAACTTTGCGCGCTGACTTCCAAGGCGCCGCAGAGTGTTTCCGTGTGGCCATCTAGGCAGCCCTCACCACCAAACCGTCGGCAACTTCTTCAATGCAGGCAAACTCTAAGCCTGAGGAAGACCATGTAGTACCTGCAAATGAAGCTCAAATCGTGACCTCTATGCGGCCGACTGAAGAAACCAAAAGGATCAACCTGGGGTTCGCTGATGAACGCAAGACTGCCATCATCAGCTCTAGCCTGGATAACAAATAGGAAGGCGCGCTCGTCCAGTTTCTACAAGATAACCGAGATGTATTTGCATGGCAACTTGCGGATATGCTGGGAGTCCCAAGAGAACTGGCTGAGCACAAACTGAATGTCTATCCCCAGGCGAGGCCGATTCGGCAAAAACTACGTCGCTTCACGCCCGACAAGAGAGAGGCCATTCGCGCTGAGCTGGCCCGCTTGGTCGCGGCTGGGTTTATCAGAGAGGTGTTACATCCCGAGAGGTTAGCCAACCCAGTTCTTGTACCCAAAAAGAATAAAGTGGATTGGCGCATGTGCGTCGACTACACGGATCTCAACAAACACTGTCCAAAGGATCCCTTCAGGCTTCCTAGGATAGATCAGGTGGTAGATTCCACCATTGGATGTTCTGTGCTATCTTTCCTGGATTGCTACTCCGAATATCATCAGATTAGCCTAGCAAAAGAAGACGAGGAAAAAACAGCGTTCGTCACTCCGTTCAGTGCTTTCTGCTATACCTCCATGTCGTTCGGCCTCAAAAACGCTGGAGCGACTTATCAGAGAGCCATTCAAACATGCTTAGCCGATCATTGGGGCAAGCGTGTGGAAGCCTATGTAGATGATGTGGTAATCAAAACGGAGAACTCGGAAAATTTCATCGAGGATTTACAGCTGGTTTTCAACAGTCTACGGCGATATCGATGGAAGCTTAATCCCGAAAAATGTGTCTTTGGGGTGCCGGCAGGAAAGCTACTCGGATTTATTGTTAGTCACCGGGGAATTGAAGCTAATCCAGATAAGATTGAAGCTATCATGAAAATGGAGGCACCACGATCACAAAAGAAGGTTTAGAGACTCACCGGATCTATGGCGGCCCTGAGCAGATTCATATCCAGGCTGGGAGAAAAAGGCTTACCATTTTACCAGCTACTCAAGAAAGTGGATAAGTTTCAGTGGACTTCAGAAGCACAGGAAGCCCTAGGTGCACTGAAAAAATTCTTGACAACACCACCAGTGCTGAAGCCGCCACGGCGAGCCACGTCGACTCAACCGGCTAAAGATTTGCTGCTATATATCTCTTGCACGACTCAAGTGGTAAGGACCGTGTTGGTAGTCGAGCGAACAGAAGAAGGACATGCCTACCCAGTGCAACATCCTATTTATTTCATCAGTGAAGTTCTCGGTCCCTCAAAGAAAAAGTATCCTCAAGTTCAGAAACTATTATATGCAGTACTTCTAACTGCCTGCAAGCTACATCACTACTTTGACGACCACAAAGTAATAGTAGTCACTGGTTTTCCGATAGGGGATATTCTTCACAACAAGGAAGCCATTGGCCGAATAGCCAAGTGGGCCTGTGAACTGGGATCTCATGACATCGAATTTCGACCTCGCACTGCCATCAAAATTCAAGCATTGGTTGACTTCGTATCGGAATGGACCGAACAACAAGTACCGGACAACCCAGAAATAGCAAAAGTATGGAAAATGTATTTCGATGGCTCGCTGAAACTGCTGGGAGCAGGCGCGGGAATTCTCTTTACCGCACCTGGAGGCGAGCACCTCAAATATGCCCTCCAGTTGCTATTTCCAGCCTCCAACAACGCAGCCGAATATGAAGCTCTGATTCATGGACTGAACATTGCCATA
Source organism: Zea luxurians (assembly GCA_029449295.1). Taxonomy (NCBI): domain Eukaryota; kingdom Viridiplantae; phylum Streptophyta; class Magnoliopsida; order Poales; family Poaceae; genus Zea; species Zea luxurians. Next base: position 101,607,844 of record JAOPSE010000001.1, on the reverse strand, counting down.
TCACTAGGCATCAAGAGACTGATAGATTTCTTGGTAGTCATAAGCCAGATAAACAAAGAATGGGACTGTTCGAGCGATTCAATGGGAAAATACTGCACCGCTGTCCGGAAACTAGAAGATAAATTCGAAGGTCTGGAATTTCATCATGTAGAAAGAGATCGAAACACGGCAGCTGATGTATTGTCCAAGTTAGGATCCAGCCGAACTTAGGCCCCACCTGGAATCTTTGTACAAGAAATACCGCATCCGAGCATCTCAATGGACCAGGCAGAAGAATGTAATATCGTGAACCAACCAGAGTCAGATTCTGATGACTGGAGAAGGCCGATCATCAGATATATAAAGAATGAAGAGGAACCAGATGATAAAAATGCAGCCGAACGCATCGCTAGACAGTCGGCTCACTACACACTCATCGGGGAGACACTGTACAGAAGAGGTGCATCGGGTGTCCTCATGAAATGCATTCTCTCATCTACGGGGAAGCAACTTCTAGATGAGGTCCATGCTGGGCAATGTGGAATACACGCAGCATCCAGGACACTAGTTAGGAAGGTCTTCAGGTCGAGATTCTATTGGCCAACGACGAAAAGTGATGAGGCCGAGTTAGTTCAGAGGTGCGAAGCTTGCCAGTACTTGTCAAAGCAACAACATCTACCAGCACAGCAACTGCAGACCATACCAGTAACTTGGTCGTTCGCATGCTGGGGACTGGATATGATTGGACCTTTCAAGAAAGCTCAAGGAGGATACACTCATGTACTGGTAGCAATCGACAAATTCACCAAATGGATAGAATTCAAACCCATTGCTTCTTTAACCTCAGCCAAGGCCGTGGAATTCATACAAGACATAATATTCAGATTCAGAATACCGAACAATATCATAACTGACCTAGGATCCAACTTCACAAGTTCAGAGTTCTTCGATTTCTGCGAGCAAAAGAGCATTCAGATCAAGTATGCTTTGGTAGCACACCCGAGAGCCAACGGGCAGGTTGAACGAGCTAACGGGATGATATTGGAGGCACTCAGGAAAAAGATCTTCGATAAAATTGAAAAGTTCGCATGAAAATGGATAAGGGAATTGCCCTACGTTGTTTGGAGCCTAAGAACTCAACCTAGCCGAGCTCTGCATGGAAACACTCCTTTCTTCATGGTCTATGGGTCAGAGTCGGTATTACCCGTTGATCTCAAGTTTGGGGCGCCAAGGTTGATCTTTGAAAGCATAGCAGAAGCCGAGGCTACTAGGCTGGAGGATATTGATGAACTCGAAGAAGAACGGCTGAACACGGTAATTCAATCAGCGCGATACCAGCAGACTCTGAGACGCTATCATGACAAGGCCGTGCGACGACGATCCTTTGCAGTGGGAGACCTCGTCCTCCGCCGAATTCTAACGGGGGAGGGACGGCACAAGTTGTCACCCCTATGGGAAGGACCATTCATAGTAGTAGAAGTCACTCGGCCGAGATCATATCGTCTCACTAAAATGGACGGCACGGAAATTGGGAACTCCTAGAATATATAACACCTCAAGAAATTTTATCCCTATCTGTATTTCAAAAGCTACTGGGACGACAATGTACTATGTAAAATGGGAAATACGTCATCAATAATCAAGGCTTCAAGAATACTCAGTTTGTTCATGATCGACCTACATTCTTACTTAACTCAGGGTGACCACTATGCCCTGCTAAGGGAGCAATCGGCGCAACGACTTAAGACAGTGCAACATGCTCGCGCTTACTTAACTCAGGGTGACCACTATGCCCTGCTAACGGAGCAATCGGCTTAAGTCTGCAACGACTTAAGACGGTGCAACATGCTCGCGCTTACTTAATTCAGGGTGACCACTATGCCCTGCTAACGGAGCAATCGGCTTAAGTCGACAACAACTTAAGACGGTGCAACATGCTCACGCTTACTTAACTCAGGGTGACCACTATGCCCTGCTAACGGAGCAATCGGCTTAAGTCGGCAACGACTTAAGACGGTGCAACATGCTCGCGCTTACTTAACTCAGGGTGACCACTATGCCCTGCTAACGGAGCAATCGGCTTAAGTCTGCAACGACTTAAGATGGTGCAACATGCTCGCGCTTAATTAAATCAGGGTGACCACTATGCCCTGCTAATGGAGCAATCGGCTTAAGTCGGCAACGACTTAAGACGGTGCAACATGCTCGTGCTTACTTAATTCAGGGTGACCACTATGCCCTGCTAACGGAGCAATCGGCTTAAGTCGGCAACGACTTAAGACGGTGCAACATGCTCGTGCTTACTTAACTCAGGGTGACCACTATGCCCTGCTAACGGAGCAATCGATCCAAGTCAGCAGCGACTTAAGGCGATTCCACATGATTGCGATTACTCATATAGGGGTGATCTCTATATCCCATGAAGAAATTTCAAAATCATCATACAACATTTTACTCTCGCAAATTTATGTACTGTTGAATTCTAAAACAGTAGGAGAGTAACAGTAGTATTCAAATGTCGAGTTGGTGTCCTCTAACAAATATCCGAGCACGATAACCGCGCGCTCAAAGCACGCAATGTTTCTCTATTTTGCAACACTTTTCTCAGGAGCGACCGACGAAGAAGGGCGACTCGAGGAATCAGGAGCAGCGTTCACATCAGCCCTTATATCGTCGGGAACAATCACGCCGGGTCTCCACATCAAGATCCGCCCCGCGCGAATGGCTTTATCCATGGCTCTGTCGCGCTGGGCCCTCAGAGTAACGGAAGTTTCTTCAGCAACTTTGGCAGCCAACTGAGCGGTCTCTAGCTCCTGGGCGATCGACTTCTTGGAAGCACGCAGTTCCTTGATAGCAGCATCCTTAGCCGATATCAACTGCCTGAGACGGATCACGTCATCCGTGGATTCCTGCAGCTTACAGCGATGATTGTCTAACTCCTCCATGGTGAAGCGATGACTCCTCTCCAGGATGGTCAACGAGTTGCTAGAGTCACGATATAGCCTGTCAAGATTGTCACGAGAAGCAACAAGGGCACGTTTTTCTTCCTGCAAACAAGAATCAGCTTCCTCAAACATCAAGCAAGCAATAAGAACACAGCAACACAAGGCGCAGATTCATAAATCACCTTTTCAGAACCAAGCTGAGCGCAAAGAGTAGAATTCAGCATGTTAGCATCATTCAGAGCAGCAGAGACCTGGGCTAGCTCAGTTTGGCTTTGGAAATACCTTTCCTCAAAATCAGAGCATCGCCGGACCAGCTCAGCCTGACTTTGAGAATGTTTCTCTTTAAGAACAGAAAACTGCCAAGCCATATCTAGCGAGAAATAATCAAGCGAAAGAGTCAAATTGAGAAGCAGTTTAATAAGGTAGACAAAGGGAAGCGGAAAAGCACCAACCAGCGTTCGTCGCCTCTAAGTCAGAGACACGCTGTTGAAGCAGCACCGGATTCCAACGGGCCAGGGACGAAGCTCTCTCCGGAATAGAAGCACCCTGTAACTTCAGCTGACTAGCCATCTCGTCCACTAACGCCTGATATCGAGAGCAGATAAGTGCAAAGACAACAGTTCATCGGGTGTAAAAGTCAAACTAAAATATGGCATAGTACCTGGAGGTTGGAGAAGAAGGAGGGAACTCCCAAATCGTGAGAAATCAATTGATGGTTTGGCATGGAGTCACCATCCGGAGCGACTTGCAATGAACCAGCTGGAACCAATTCAGTGTCATCAGCAGAGCCCAAAGCTTGGTCACCAGGAACGCTGGCCTCTAAAGCGACTCCCTAACCAGAAACATGGGCTACCACCATGCAACCAGAGTGTGGAGGAGATCCGATGTGAACATCCATGGAAGTACAAGAGGGAGACCCTGCTCGGACACCCTCGGGGGCTGGGTCATAGCTCGCGCTGCCCACTTGAGCCGGATCGTCTCCGACAACACCCTCGGGGGCTGGGTCGTGGCTTACGCTTCCCACCCGAGCCGAATCATCCTCGGCAACACCCTCGGGGGTTGGGTAAGCGTCAACACCATCCCTGAGGGTCAAGATCTCTTCGGCAGCCGCCTCTAAGGCTGAAGGCCCCTCAGTTACTTCCATGAGAGCAAGACGACCCAAGTCAGTTTCCTGGCCCTCCAGACCGCGCTCTTAGGTCGATGAGGCACGGGACGCTGCCCGGGATGACCCCAACCCGGCGTCAAACACATCAGCACAAACATCCATCGCGTCACCATCCGCTGGCTCTGATAACAGGTCCTCTGGAACCATATCTTCAAGAGTCTGATCAAAGTTCGCCAGAGACAATTTTTGTAGACCGATGAGGGCAGACAGAGCAGGAGAAGGAACTCCACTACTTTCCCCAATGGCAATATATTGCCGACTGTTTTTCCGAGTCAAAGGGACCTCATCTTCTTCCTCCCCCACGTTTTCATCAGCAACACAGACAGCACCCCCATTGGGTTCAGTGATAGATGGAGCACACCCATCGGGTTCAGCGACAAATGGAGCACACCCATTGGGATCAGCAATAGATGGATCACACCCATTGGGTTCAGCGTCGGTAAATTCAGGCACAGGCACTTCCTCAGTAGTAGGAACCGAAGGACCAACATCCCGATCCAAACTAGATACTCGCCGAAGACGTCTCCTTTTCTTTTTCTGCTCATCAGCATGAGAATCAGGTTGATTGGCTCGGCAAGGGCATTTCGAGCGAACATGGACAGACCTCTGAACATCCAAGGTTGTACCAGCTTCCGGGAGAGGCACCACCGCCAATGTGCCAGCAGGAGCAGCATCAGAAGAGTCTTCAGCCAGCATATCAAGCATAGCACTTATTTCTGCATCATTAGGATCCAAAGGCACCTCAAAGTGGACTTGCCGTTCATCATCGGGAATTTCTCCAATCGAAGCAACCAAAGCACTAACTTCTTTGGCAGAGGGTCGTACTCTAAGGCCTAAACCGCCGTCAGCAACAGGAGGATTCGACACAAAATGAGTAAAAGCCTTGGAAGGAGGCAGGTTCCAGGCCGAGTATGCGATAGGGGCACCAACATTTGATACCTTGCCTCTAAGTATCATTTCAAGCCGGTTCACCAAGTCTACAGCGGGAATTCTTCTATTGGTGACCCAGGTTGAATCAGCTAGACCTCGGTACAAGTAGGCTGGGTATGCCCTATCCTTCAACGGCTGGATGTTCTTGAAAACAAAATCAGCAACCACAGCCTCTGCAGTCAGACCCCTCTCCTTCAGCAGTCCAACCTCAGCCAGCAAAGCCCCTACCTCAGCCACCTCCTGGTCTGTAGGAGACTCGGTCCAACTCGGAGTACGAACATCCGGCTGTCTCCCTGACCGTGGGGGGAGAGATTTTCTGTGGTTCTCAACAATAAACCATTCCAAGCGCCATCCTTTGATACTATCCTTGAGTGGGATTTCAAGGTAGTCAGTCTTCCGCCCACGGCGCATCTCTAAACTCGCACCCCCCACTAGCTGATGCTGCCCCCCGGCCATCCCAGGGCGACAGTGATACAAGTACTTCCACAGTCCAAAATGTGGCAGGACACCAAGAAAAGCCTCGCATAAATGAACGTAAATGGAAATTTGCAGAATGGAATTGGGATTCAGATGGGTCAAATTAAGGCGATAGAAATCAAGGAGAATGCGGAAAAAGGGAGAAATAGGAAGAGCGAGACCGCGGAGAAGAAAAGGAACATAAATCACGGATTCGTGGGTATCCTCTGTTGGGACAGTGACCCCATGGCAAATCCGCCAAGAACAGAGCTCCTTCGGAGGAAGAACCCCCATGGACACAAGATGGAGAAGGTCGGGCTCAAAAACGACAGACATGTGGTTACCTGCGAAAGGCAACTGGCTGTTGGGGTCGATAGGGGGAATCACTGCAGCGGATGAACTCGAGGCCTATCGCTTGGGTGCCATCTCAACTCCGCCGGCGAACAGAGCGGGAGCCGAGTTGCAAAAGGACAGAGAGGATCTGGAGGCAGGAAAGCAAGAACTAGGGCACAGAAAGCAGAGGCGGTTGAAAGCACAGTGCATATGGGATCTTCCCAGGCCAGATACCGTTTCCAAAAAGCGCCCAGTCATCACCCGGCGGTTACTTCTAAAACACCGGCGTGCCATGTCATCACCCGACGGTTACTTCTAAAAAGCACCGATGCGCCACATCATCACTCGGCTATTATCTTCAAAGTGGTCGTCGTCGTCTCCAGTCACTCGGCAGTTATCTCTAAAACGCCGACGTCGTCTTCAGTCACTCGGCAATTATCTCTAAAACGCCGACGTCGTCTCCAATCACTCGGCAGTTATCTCTAAAACGGCGACGTCGTTTTCAGTCACTCGGCAGTTAACTCTAAAACGCCGACGTCGTCTTCAGTCACTCGGCTGTTACCTCTAAAAGCGCCGACGTGGTCATCAGTCATTCCAACGCTGATGTGGCTTCGTCATCACTTGGACGCCACTTCAAAAGCGTAAATGTTGACAATAATAACTCGGCCATCACCCTAAAAGCGACGATATGATGCCTGAATGACTCAACTACTACTCCAGAGGGATGGACATCACAGACAAAGCAAACAGAGGAATGACTTGAAAACTCCAAGCTACGACATAAGCATAACAGACAGAGAACGTCACGGACAATAAATATCGCGACAATCATCAACTGACTATGAAGCAAAATAATCAACACGGGAGGAGACGAAATCATTTTTCATTAAGGGAAGTTTCAGAACTTACAAATCAACTAATTATGAGTTGATACTTCCCTATTACTACTACTACACTACATTCTACTACTACTACTACACTACATTCTACTACTCTACACTACTAACTACTACTACATTATTTCACTATACTACTTCTAATCTATACTAACATTTAAAAACCAGTGGCATCTAGCCACTGGCCTTGTTGCTGCCTTTGCTGCTGCCGCCACCGCTACCGCCATTGCCGCCTTTGCTGCCGCCGTTGCCGCCCCCGTTGCCGCCGTCACCGTCATCGTCGTCGTCGTCATCATCGCCCCCGTTGTCGCCGTCGTCTCCGCCATCGCCGCCGCCGCCCTCCTCGGACGAGTCCGAAGAGTCCTCCTCGTCCGAGGAGTACTCTGACTCATCCGAGCCCGCGAGCTCGGAGCGCTCGACGGCCCAGATGTAAGTCCAGACCTCCGCGGCAATCCCCTGGGAGTCGTCTGAATCGTCAAACGACGCCGGGGGAGAGACGGGAGCCGGAGACCCCTCGGACTCGGAGGAGAACTCCTCCTCCAAGTATTCTGAGTCGCCGAAGTCCTCCGATGGAGGAGTCGGCTCACGCTTGCGTTTGTTATTCTTGCCCATGGTGGAAACGAAGGGAGAAGAAGAAGCAAGCAGCAGAGAACAGCAAGAGATGTGAAGAAACCAGAGAGGCGAAGGAACTATTTATATAAGAAGAAGGCAACCGCTCACCTCCTACCACGGTCGCTGAATAGTCGCAAAATATTAAATATACGCTTCAACCCGTCTGAAGATACGTCAAGCGGCTGACGCCGCTTCATGCAACGCAACACCCATTGGGACTCCAGTCAACTGCACGGGCGATATGATTACACCCGCCGTCACATCACATTACTACTCAGAAGCAGCTAGCTAAAACACTCAGCGTACCAAGCCGTCCCTTGCCCACACCCATTGGGGGGGACGCCCAGGAATTATCAGTATATTTTTGAAAATTGTCACGTCCGTGCAGGGCATACAATGAATACCTCAAGACAAAAATGAGATATCAGTAAGGATCAAAGGAAAGCCAAATATAGCCGGTGAAGTACAACGTCTGACCGACAGAAGCGACATGAAGACTAGCCAGGGGACGTCCATCGAACGTCCAATCAATTGCAGATCGAATAAATTGCACCACCTAGCAAGATATGGGCAGATCACGAACTCGGCTCCAAAGACAAAATACATGCTGACCTCTAAAGCATAATATCGATGACATAATGCTAACATCTAAGGCATTCGGAAAAATGAAGAGATGACTCTCAGCAAAAGGACACGAAATGAAGACCTTCGAGTGGATTATTTTCAAAAATCCACTCGAAGCTCGAGGGCTACACCCATTGGGTGCACCTCCGGTGCACCCCATGAATCGCCATTTCAAGTCAAGACAATGCTAACTTCTAAAGCATATGGCAAGATCAAAAGCAAGGCTGACCTCCAACAAAGTGCAAGCGGAAAATAAAATGATTTTTGATGAGGACCTTCGAGTGGATTATTTTCAAAAATCCACTCGAAGCTCGGGGGCTACACCCATCCGGTGCACCCAATGAAGTTCAGGATCCTACAAATACGAAATGCTGACCTCCAAAGCGCGAGTTTGAGACAGAACGCCAGTTTTCGAGCAGAAGGAGATAGTAAGAAATCGTTTTTACCAAACTACCCGGAAAGCATCCCTTGTCATAAAATGAAGACCGCAAGCTGGACCTAGGATCTTTGGGCCGATTATCTCAAAATCAACCCAAAGATTGGGGGCTTGTGGGGGACAGATATCCCCTGGGTCCACTGGAAGGATAAAAGACCTCACGAAAGGCCCAAGGGCCCAATAAATCGTAAGGTCATCCCTTCATGGGCCTGGGGAAGAACGACCAGCGAAGCAGATCGATGTAAGGCCGGATCGGCGCGAGCCTGGATGGCCCCAACAACGTTGAGCAAGCAACCACAACAGAGACCCGACTTTCCTGCGCTGGAGCCCCGTACGATGGAACCAGGCGAGGATAAGTCGGCCAAATTATAGTAAGATAGACTCGATCAGTTCACTATCTCTTAGGTGCGCATTGTTATCATATCTGCATGTATTGCCCCACGGTCGAATATATAAGGCCTAGGGGGCCCCCCTTCAGAACGATCAACCTCATTACTTAGCCACCAACTCCGGCTCTCTACGTTTCCAATACTAGAGAACCTCCTTGTAACCCACCACATAAAGTACTTACGCCAGGATGTAGGGTGTTACGCATCTCAAAGCGGCCCAAACCTGTAAACATCGTTCACTGTTTCTAGTGCATCCGGCACGAACCATTTGGCTACAGTCGGCAACACCGTCCTACTCCTAAAAGCACCTTAAGGGGCAACCCCGGGTGTGTGGTCGGACCCAAAACACCGACAGCCATGATGGGTTCAACATCAGAAAAGATGTAACTCTGCCAGGTACCAAAATTTTTGGGGTTTGAAATGATTAAGCTGAGACCGGGCGGGTGACTTGCACGAGAAGAGAGAGTCTCGGTGTAGTGTCTCCGTCTGAGTCGATTAAGGATCGTCTCGATGTAGGCCTGCTGATCGAGGACCCTTTAACTAGTCACATGCTCATCATGGGTAAGCTTTGCCTCGGGCAGACTAACACCAGAATAAGATACCACACAATGGGAGTGGAGAGATGGCGAGAGTAGCGTGTACCCTCCGTGGGAAGAGACTGGACAGTGGTGTATCTGTGCTCTCGGTTGGCGTGAACCTGATCTAGTCTTAAGAACCCCGGTGGCGAGTTGACATATGCAAGGGTTAAGTGCTACATATGTCGTGTGATTGGAGATCCTCAGCTGAGTATAATCGATTCGGATCACCGTAACTTCGCGGTTATGAAGACTTGGTCACTGACTTACACGTAGAAATCCAGTAAAGATGAAGGGTTGTTAAGAAATTGGCTAGTATAGGTAAAGTGATTGAATTAGGGTAGACAGAACCCTAGCCGCAGGTAATTTTTACTTAACCTGACAAATAAAACTGGATTTTTAAGGATTCACTCTTAGTAAGCATTTCTGCAAACAGAGTCATTGATTATTGATAAGCCTTACCTTGACTCCCTATAGCCAGCATACCCTTGAGGGTCTTTTCTTTAGTCGGGTAAGACTTGCTGAGTAATTCCATACTCAGGGCTTTGTCCCATGTTGTTTTAGGTGAAGAAGCGGCAAACTTTTGTTGCTTCTGTTCAAAGGTGGTACCAAAGGAAGAGCATCAAGACTAAAGCTGCGGGAGGAAAGGATCCTCCGTAAAACTTTTGTTTAATACTTATCGGGAGGGGTTTTTGCCTCCCATGTTTTGTAATAATACTCAGCACTCCTATATATTTGTTTCTGGTCTATAATATTATAACTCTTTCTTACTTCTAATAAAAGGTAAGTTATTGTATTTGCTTCCGCATTTTCGTATCTCCGATGCTTGTAATGTCTGCGTGACGGGTGAAACGCTCTTGGGAAAGGTAAGGAAAGCAGATGTTGGGGGCCTTCGGCTTCCAAAGGTCCTCAAAAATATGATTTGACAATGTTTTCCAAGTGAAATATGTGAACAAGTATCTTCGGAATTGGGCCACTAGTATACAGGAATCTGGTCAAGACGAAGCTTGAATAGGACGGAAGGCGATTACAACGAAGGATAAGATGATCACGAAGCTATGCGCAGAAAAAGCTTCGGCATGACAGCAGAAAAGGGGAACCGACTTATGTGGTGAAAAGACAAATTGGACCTCGAAGAATCACTATAGAATTATTGATAAATGTAAAGGGCATCAATGTAATTTTCCACGGGCTGCGCCCTGTGCCTATAAATAGATGAACATTATTCCCGTACTGTTCACGCTGATCTGGCATCTGCTTTTCGCATCACGCCCGTATCTTTAATTTTCAACAATCCAAAGGTACATTTATAGTTTGTTATTATGACTCTGATAATACAAAATAGAAATAAATTGATGATAATATTTGTGTTATTGTTCGTATTCCATTTATGTATTCTCCTTCATCATATGTTGGACTCACGAAGGTCTTTTCCCTCATAACCTTTGTCTGAAATTCATTATATCCGAAGGGATATAATGTCTTGAAGGACGAAGGACTTTAGCATTTAACACTTTTTATGTTGCCTTGTTCTTGACTCTTAGCATTTGAGAACAAGTCACCAACATTGGCGCCCACCTCCGGTGAACTCACGTCCATTTTTTGAGTTTTGAACATCTTCAGCAAGCATCACCTTCGTCATGCCGCCGAGTAAAGCTTCAGCCGCAGGGGCTGCTACTCTGCAGCCGCTGGATCCCAATCAGGATGTCCTTTCTCTCAGGGAGGCCCGAATCCAGAAGAGGAAGGCCACCAGTCCAACGCCTTCGGAGGACGACTTGGATCAAGAAATTCAAAATTTGGAGATGCTCCACAAACAGGTCCAACGGAAGAAGGAAAAGATGGCTCGTCTAGCTGATCTACAAAGGCAGATAGACAAAGCCTCTGAAGAGCTTCGACATTTTGCTCAAGATGACCAGAATCAAAGGCCCCCGCGCAGAGAGCTTCATCAAGAGGGCTTCTACAACGAGGGCGACTGGTATGAAGATTTCCATCGTGGAAATTTTGCTTTTGATGATACTTCTCCCCTGTCAACAGAACTGCAGGCTACACCTTGGCCACAGTCTTACAAGCCACCTCAGCTCTCCATGTACGATGGTCATTCAGACCCGAAGCAATTCTTGATGAGCTATGAAGCAACCATATCTTCGTATGGTGGCAACACGGCGGTCATGGTAAAGTCTTTCGTCATGGCTGTCAGGAGTGTTGCACAAACCTGGTACTCCTCTCTTCGGCCAGGGACAATCACTTCATGGCAAAAGCTAAAGGACATGTTGATAACCAGCTTCCAAGGGTTTCAAACGAAGCCAGTTACTGCCCAAGCTTTATTCCAGTGCACCCAGGACCATGAAGAATATCTTCAGGCGTATGTCCGAAGGTTCCTGCGTCTGAGGGCACAGGCACCAACAGTGCCCAATGAAATTGTCATTGAGGCCATGATCAAGGGGCTTCGGCCGGGACCTTCAGCTCAGTACTTTGCCAGAAAGCCTCCTCAAACTTTGGAGAAGCTGCTCTAGAAGATGGACGAGTATATTCGAGCTGACAACGATTTTCGCCAAAGAAGGGAGGAAGCATTCAGGTTCTCTGAAATGACCAGGGGCTTCGGAGGAAGATTCCATCCGAGGCACGACAGGTCAATTCACAATTCTACTCAAAGTGATGACAAAGGGAATCAACAACAAAGGCCACAGTGCTCCTCGCAAGCTTCGGGGCAACAACAAAGCTCTTTCCGGCCGCCAGCGCCAAGGGGCAGAGGCGCCAGGGGCTTCGGGGGAAGATTTGGAGATCAACCAAGAAAAATTTACTGTCTATTCTGTGGTGAAGGCAAGGGCCATACCACCAGGATGTGCCATGTTACCATCCAGAAGCAAAAAGAGCTAGCAGAAGCTGCAGCGCAACAGAGCTAGCCGAAGTAGGTCATGCATACTGCTTCGTACCATTCGCCTTACATTCCAGAATATGTAGGCAATCACCCTACAGCTTCTGTTGCTTCGGCAAGTCAATCCCAAGCATCTTGGCAACAGCCTCCACCGCCACCACCAATGCAACGAGGTCAGCAGCCAGAAGGGAGTCAGCACGCTCACCTTCAGCGGGACTTCAGAGAGGAGTCCGAAGCTCGCACAGTCAATAGCACTGTGCCGGAGTCGAAGCATATTTACTGACAAATATCCTATCTCGTCAGCAGATTTTTGCTTTTTCGCATTACAGTCTTACTTTCTTTTTAATAAGGAACAGTTATGGGAAGTTTAAGTGCCTTTTATTGTATTTTAATCTCTTGTAACAGTTTCGTTCTTTGCCATATTAAAAAAATGTCTCCTCCATAAGCTTAAGTTGCCGAAACATAAGAATTTATGGTGGCAAGTAGGACCTTCAAATTATCAAAAATTTGTTCTAAAGAATACAATGCAATTTCTTCGAAGCAGCAAAAGTCGTTCCTAAGGGAGCACAGTGTAAGTTTTCTGCAAAAAAGTCGTTCCTAAGGGAGCGCAGTGTAAGTTTTCTGATCAAAAGTCGTTCCGAAGGGAATGCAGAGCTTACAGCAAAAAATAAACGCTGATTCCGCTGAAGTAAAAGGCGAAGAAGCTCCTAAGGGAGGCTTACACCGAAAAATAAACGCTGATTCCGCTGAAAGTAAAAGGCGAAGAAGCTCCTAAGGGAGGCTTACAGCGAAAAATAAACGCTGATTCCACTGAAAGTAAAAGGCGAAGAAGCTCCTAAGGGAGGCTTACAGCGAAAAATAAACGCTGATTCCGCTGAAGTAAAAGGCGAAGATGCTCCTAAGGGAGGCTTACAGTGAAAAATAAATGTCTTCCTTCAGCAAATATCATTTTGCATAACATCACATCACTACATCATTTGCATAGCATAATATTATACATCATAGTGCATCAACAACGCAAGAAGGGGTGCTTCAATATTGATATTCGAAGATCGTTTTGAAGAAATAGTGGCACGGCACAAACAATGGCCATGGAAGGGTTATATCTTTGTCAAATTCTGAGATGGAAAGATCTATTGATCAATGATTTTACCAGGGTTGGTTACTGATTTTATGAGACCACGGATATTATTTACGAAGCATGAAAAGAAGGGAAGGTGTTTTTTCGCCGAAGGCTCAAAAACGGTATATGTATAATGTTTCATGCATCGCAAAGAATAGAACTATAAACAGCTAATAAATTACACCCTAAGTTACACAATATTACACATGATTCTCAACAAACATTACATTCTGAATGTTTTTGCAACAGCATCTAATCTTCCCTTAAGACTACTTCTGCAGCTTCGTTTAAAAGCTGATCAACAACTCTATCCATGATGGCTTCGGCCATTTGTCTAATTTCATCATCCCCCTTCGTGTGGGGGCCCGCAGATGACTCAGCAGGTTCTGAGGGAAGAGTAGATACGGATTTATTACTATTACAAACCCTGAACAAGTTCGAAGTCAAAAAATTACAACAAAGAGACAAAAACCACTAGTTAATACCTATTCGCCCTTCGGGCTCTACGCTTTTCTCAGCAGCCTTTGCAACTTTTCTAGCATCATGGATGCCTTTTTCGCTTTTTTGAATAATCTCTTGGGCCATTTCCCGGCCACCATTATCCCAGATGTCGGTGAAAAATTTTCCACCAACCATGCTAGCTTCGGCCGAGGGGTCTTTTATGTCTTCGGAGGATAAGGCAGCTTCGGATTGTGCTAAAGTTTTCACATGCTCGAAGCCTTTCCTCTCCAAAATAGTAGCAATCCCCCTGGCACCTGAAAAAGCACATATGTCTCTGCGTCTATTCAAAATTTCCTCAAAGGCCTCGGCTTCATGATTGATCCATTCAATCGGGCCCTCGGGGTTCCCCCTTGTGAAGTTTTCCTCGCTCGAGAATGCGCCAACGCTGGCGAAGCTAGTTTTTATTTTCTTAACGCATTCTATAGATTTGTCATAGCACCTTTTCTTGGATGCACGAAGCTCTTCAACGTTTCCTTCTAAATGATTTGCCCACTGGTCGCTAAGTTCTCGTTTCGTTTCTTCAAGTATGCGTTCTTCTTTAGCTCGGGCCAACTGTCTCCGAAGACCCTCGATTTCATGCTTTTGAGCTTCAGCTTGAGCTTTAGAAGTAGCTTCGTCTTCCTTTATCTTATCCATCAATGTAAGCAGAATTTTGTATTTTTCCAAGGCTTCGTTTCTTAGCTTGATAACCTCTGTTCGAAGGTTATTGAGAGCAATAGTGCAGCTTTCGTCTTCAGCATTCTTTTGTGCCCTTAAAGCATTGCTGAGTATTAAGCCCTATACAAAGGAATGAATGGATTAAAAAAATTTACCTTCAGACTATTGTATGCAAGGCTATCTGCAAGATCGTCCTTCGTCATGGCGCAAAGGCCAGCTTCGAGCTTCGGGAACCCCATACTTCTAGCCATCTCTCGGCAGACGGATAATTCCTTGTTATCTAGGAGGCAGTATAAGAAGTCGTCTTCGTCTGTGCCATTGAATACTAAGGCCCCTTTTGGATACCTCAGTTCTTGGGAATAGTGATTAGCTTCAAAAATATCTTCTTCAGATAATCTTTTTCCCGAAGCATGTCGAACAATATAATCGAGGGCTTTGGAAGATGCTTCGGGGGCAGCAGTACCAGTTTCTTCAACTAAAATCGGCTCTGTCATTTTTGTTTCTTCGGCTTCCAAGGATTTTACCTTGGTGGGCTCTGAAGGCTCGGCTTTAGTCTCAGATTGTTGCTTTGGAGCTTCGGCAACAAAGACTTCAGTACGCACTTCGAAAGTTTCAACAATTTTCTTCGGGGTTGTGCTTGAAGACTTAATTGTCTCCAAAACATCTAGCACATTAACCATCCTTTTTCTTTTAGGGGTCACCGCTGGACCCTTTTGGTTTTTTGCTGCTTCAATTTTTGCTGAAGGACTCAAAATTTCTGATGTTTTTGTTTCTTCAGTCCTCGGTTTTTCTGTTTTTTCTGCTGATGGTGCTTCGACTATTTCTTCGATTTTTGGCACTGGAGGTGGTTCTTTAGCTTCGGTGGCCGAAGAGGTCTCACCAATAAATTCAGGCACTGTGGCCGGTCCAATATAACGTGGCCGGTGTGTGAGAACCATTACCTTTTTTCTTTTTGGCGCTGGCTCGCTAGGAGCAGCTGAGGCAATTTCCTTTGCAGAAGAAGTATTCTTTATTTTTTGACCCCACGCTGGGTAATGG
Source organism: Zea luxurians (assembly GCA_029449295.1). Taxonomy (NCBI): domain Eukaryota; kingdom Viridiplantae; phylum Streptophyta; class Magnoliopsida; order Poales; family Poaceae; genus Zea; species Zea luxurians. The sequence continues at coordinate 101,592,310 of JAOPSE010000001.1, read as the reverse complement.
TAGTCGGGGTAGACAAACCCAATTGCATCAAATACCCGGTTAAGTCTCTTCTTCTTTCGGCCTCCGAAGGCCGCTGATAATGCAGTATCTTCGGCCTTCGAGAATACCCCAAGCAATTCGTCACTTATGGCTTCAATACTTTTTAACCAGTCATCGTCTGGCTCAACAAACTTATCTCCGTATTTGAATGTGCATTTTAGCCTAACTAGTCCACCTTCGTCAGTCTCTTTAATGGTTTCCTCCGGCATTTCCCACTTTTCCGCAAGTGGCCATACTCGGAAAGCAATGTGTTCTTGGACTAAATCCCTTGTTCCAATAAAAGAACAAACAACACCGAAGGCTCTCTGGCATTCTTCGGCTGCTTCATTCATTTCCACCTTCGGCTTTCGGAGGCCGAAGCATTGCCAGATAGGGCGCATAATGATACCCTTGATATCTTCACGGGATTTCAAGTCATTTTTCACATAAAACCATTCTGTCATCCAGTCGCCGGGCCACCTCTTTCAAAAAGTTGGCACAGGGCAGCTTGACCCAGACCGAGCGCTGAAGCTGTAGCAGCCAAAGTTGTTATGATACTGCTCTTTGCCCCAGGGTTTTGTCTCATACAATAGCTCATGTACGTTACAGAAGCTTTTTGCGTTAGGTTCCAAACCTTGGCTCTTCACGGCCCACACAAAGATGTTCATCCTTACGATTGCTTCGGGAGTAAGTTGGTGAAGGTAGATTTCAAATATCTTTAGTACTTCCACGACAAAACTGCTCAAGGGAAATCGCAATCCAGCTTTTAAGAAGCTTCGGAATATCACGACCTCATTTTCCTCGGGAGTCGGACAAGTCTTCTCTCCTTCGTCAGCCCTCACAACAGACAAGTCCCGAAAATATCTGCCTCTCATATTGACAAGATGATTTTCCTTAATACTGGATTTACCAAAAACAGCATGGCTTGGTCGCCAGGGTCGATCTTCAGAATCTTCACCACCACTATCCACATCGTAGCTTTCACTGTCGCTAGTATCTTTAGATAAACCGTCCAAAATCTCCCTGGTAATCTTCTCTGTATTAGTCTTTGACATTGATTCAAGAAAACCCAGATGCATCTCCTCAGAAAGGCTTAGCTTTGAAGCACCAACAGCTTTCTTATCCTCAGGCATCTTCGCAAATGCTGACAAAGCACACTCGAAACCGAAGCTTAAAAATTTAAAACCAAGCAAGTGCTATTGCGTGCAGGCTAAAAGTTGGGTGAGTAAAAGCAGCTGGCAAGGGAGCGTGCCAAATAACCTGGCAATGAGCTCTTATTTATACACCTAGTGCGTTGAAAACTGGAGGGTCCCGCTTGTCAAAGACTGTTGCTATTCTAGCAAAGGGAAGGTGTTTTTTCGGACCTTCGGCTTAAAGCCTTCGTCCATATCGCAATATGAATTTATCATTCCAGTAAATTAATATTGCGAGGGGCTACTGTTGGGGGCCTTCGGCTTCCGAAGGTCGTCAAAAATATGATTTGACAATGTTTTCCAAGTGAAATATGTGAACAGGTATCTTCGAAATTAGGCCACGAGTATACAGGAATCTGGTCAAGACGAAGCTTGAATAGGACGGAAGGCGATTATAACGAAGGATAAGATGATCACGAAGCTATGTGCAGAAAAAGCTTCGGCATGACAGCAGAAAAGGGGAACCGACTTATATGGTGAAAAGACAAATTGGACCTCGAAGAATCACTATAGAATTATTGATAAATGTAAAGGGCATCAATGTAATTTTCCACGGGCTGCGCCCTGTGCCTATAAATAGATGAACAGTATTCCCGTACTGTTCACGCTGATCTGGCATCTGCTTTTCGCATCACGCCCGTATCTTTAATTTTCAACAATCCAAAGGTACATTTATAATTTGTTATTATAACTCTGATAATACAAAATAGAAATAAATTGATGATAATATTTGTGTTATTGTTCGTATTCCATGTATGTATTCTCCTTCATCATATGTTGGACTCACGAAGGTCTTTTCCCTCATAACCTTCGTCTGAAATTCATTATATCCGAAGGGATATAATGTCTTGAAGGACGAAGGACTTTAGCATTTAACACTTTTTATGTTGCCTTGTTCTTGACTCTTAGCATTTGAGAACAAGTCACCAACAGCAGATACCGAACTTGTCAAGTGATTCAGGGGCACCTACAGGGTTGTCTGAGGTTCGTTGGACAAGGACAACTATAGGTGGGCCTAATGACTTGGGAGGTTCCGCCACATGTTTCGCCCGCACGCTCTGTCCCCACTCTCCCTTCCGCTGCCCGGTGGGCTAGTCCTGTCGGCGCCGATTCTCTCGCACTCATGCCCCTTCTCTCCCACTGTGCGGTGGGCCCTTTTCCGTCAGTGTTGACCGCCCATTCGCGGATTTCCCTCTCGCTGCCCCGTGGATCCCACCCGTCAGCCCCCTCAGCCGTCCCTAACCTCTCACCCATGCCCCCCATCGTGGACGCGCCCACGACCGCGCGTTCTCATGTCATGTTCTCACGCCCGCGCCCAATTAGAAGCCCGCACACCGCTCGCCCATTCCCCCCATTCATTTGTGCCTCAAGTCGAGCTCTCTCGCCCCCTCTCTTGCCCTACGCACGCAACCAGGCCTTCCGCCACCACTCACCGAAGTTCACCACCCGTTCCGCGACCGACGTTGAGCCCTTGTCGCACCCGTTTCCTCGATAAGCTCTGCCACACCACCAGTAGCTTGGGACACCCCTCGGTTCGCCCCTAACCCCTCTGGTTTGTCTAGTCCGCGTTCAGCAGAGTCTTCCCCGTGTAGTATAAGTCCGCCGTCATCGACCTGAGGCTCCACCGCATCCCTGCCGTTCCCTAAGCGCTCCAGAGCTCGCACTTCAGGTGAGCAACCTACCCACACCTTTATTGTGCCAAGTACTACCCCAGTGCCCGCGATATTCTTTGCAGGGGTTGATCCGCGCCGCCGTAGGCTACCTCGCCGTGTTCTGCGCCCTCTCCTGCCCCCATGCCGGTTTTGCGCCCATGGCTGGGTTCGCCAGATCGCCCTGAGCGCGCTCGAGCTATTCCCCAAACCCATAGAGCCCTGTCGTGGCCATCCCCCTCATCTCTGGCGAGACCTTGCCGCGGAGTCAAGCGGCGCCTCCCTCATCCGTATAACCTTCCCGGTGTTGATCTCCACCGTCCGATCCTGATCGCGCGGTCCAGATCACTGGGTACCGGTTCGCACATACGCGCCATGTCCCCGGGCCTGCCAGTCAGTGCCTGCGCCCCCTGGCGCTGGGCCCGACTAGTCAGCCTGCCTTTCCCTCTGGTCGCTGACACCGTCCCCGCCTGTCAGTCGCACCCGCGCGCGCGTCTGCGGATCTGATCCTGGCCGTTGCTCGTTGATCCGATGGCCGAGATCACCCCGTACGCCTTCGCGTGTAACTTTAGCTAAAGAGACCCTCGGGTTTTAGAGAATTAACCCGCTGTCCTAAGTTTTAGCGCGCTGACCCCTGGTTTCTTTTAAATAGCCCCCTGCGCTTTTAAATAATTACAAAATTAGACCTAATTTCATATTTTAAACTTCAAAACTTGTTTATTTTATATCTTTTTCATATGAACTCCAAATTTAGTGGTTCAAATTGCAAAATGTTCATAAGAATATTCTCTGTCCAAATAAATTATGTTCATCTATAGTCTGTACACTTCAATTTTATACCTAGACTATAAGTTAGTGTATATGTTGATTTATTCCCTTAATACAACAAATAAAAAGGAAAACCCTAGGGGTAAATGGATGTTTAATCTTGTGAGTTTAATAATGTGTAATATAAGAATTAATCTCTAGTTTAACTTTTAGGTCTCAATAAAATGAATAGTATTAGATTATGTAATCATGGACTACACTTAAAGAGTAATCAACTCCTAAATAAGATTAGTTCATTTTATAATTTGATCTCCATTTTCTTTAATTAGTACTATACCTTTTGAGATGTGTTCCAATGTTTGTACATGATTGGTGTGCTGTTCATTTGTCATTTACCAAATGTATTAAATGCATGATCGTTTTATTTAGACAACGAGCAGCTCGTGGTTCCTGAGTGTGTTGCCAAAGATGTCCCTGAGCAACAACCTGGTGAAGGCAAGTGTCCTGAGACCTATCATGTCCTATTTACTCTAAAATTCACTGTCTTGCATTACATTATTAAAACTTAAGGATTGACTAGTCTATATTTATCTTATCCTTGTTTACCTTTTGGGTTATCATGGTTAGCTTATGCTATTACTTTAACTTATCAATGAACATGATGTGATTATTTATGATACGATGATGTTATTCCGATGATGATATTGTGATACTCTAGGGGACTCAGGCTGTTTCCTGAGTACCTCTCTATAAGGACCTGTTTGGGGAGTGATAACCAGGGATAACAGTGCAACCATCAAGGTGGAATGTGACTCCCTTAGCTGATTAATTAGAGGAACCAGCGGAGTAGTTGGCTTCGCCGTAGGGCCGTCAATGGGGTCTGGGCATAGTAGTTGGTCTACCGAGGCTGGTTGTCCCCACTGTACTCATTGCTCAGGATTTGGTTTTTTAGTCACCCTTCCTTTGGGGAGATGTACTATGTTTATCAAACTAGAGAAACCTAACGGGTGGCTATGACCTCTAGGAAATCTTTCTAAAGGCTACGTAGTGAGACCTTGCTAGGTCACCTTGGTAGTGATCAATGGGGAGGCTAGAACCCCGGGCAGAAAGGGAATCATGACTAGTGGGTAAAGTGTGTGACCTCTGTAGAGTGTTAGAAACTGGTATATCAGCCATGCTCACGGTTAAGAGCGGCCTTGGGATCCTCTTTGATTAGAAGAACTTAGGTTACGTTTATGATGATGGTTAACAATGATGGTTATAATTTTGATCTCTAGTATTTCCTCTCGGAGGAAGTGCTTCTAGGTAATAACTGGGTTTATTACTAAAATTTTGGCTCTACTTATAGTAATAAAAACTTGACCAACTAAAAGCAAATGCTCAACCTTAACTCCACATACAGCTAGTCCACTTTAGCCAAACAGGACATTTGCTGAGTACGTTGATGTGTACTCACCCTTGCTTTACAAACCACCCCACCCCAGGTTGTCCCCACTGTACTCATTGCTCAGGAGGAGATGCTGGCAACATGGAGGACTTTGAGGAGTTCTAGGACTACGATGAGTTCTAGTTTATCTTAGTGGCAAACCCCCAATCAGCTACCTGTGTAGGCATATCTACTACTTTTCGTATTTCCGCACTTTGATATTAATGTTGAAGACTATTGTTGGGGTGAAGGCGAAGACGCTGCCCTTCGCTCCATGCCTTCGTCGCCTCGCTACACCAACGAAGACCACGCCCGAGCGGTCTCCCTTCGTCCTCTCCATTGCAAGACGAAGGCAAGACTCCGACGAAGTCTGCTAGTCCCACGTCCTCATCGCACCCGGGGCCCATGTGGGATTCGACCCACTGTAACAGGCCCCGCGTGCAAAAGTGTGTTATGGGCCTCACCTGTAATGGCCTTTTCTGTAATGACAATCTGTAACCTCCCCATGTGGGAATATTTTGGGGATAGTCTGGGTACCCGAGGGCATAAACGTCATTAGCAGAGGACAGTGGACACTCGGGTACCTATAAATACCCCCGTACAGTGCCCTTGAGAGGCCAGATCAACAGAGCTATTACCATTCTCCGTTGAACCGTGCAAACATCCTTTCCACTCTCTCGTTGGATCTGCTTGCCTAGAAGAGCAAGTTCCAACATTTGGCGCCCACCATTCGTGCTACGAACAAACCACCCATGATGGAACCCAAGCGAGCTAGTTCGAAGGTAGCCCCATCCATCGACGAAGCAGCGAAGGCAGCACTGCTAGCTGAGAAAAAAGGCAAGGCCCTCGCAAACAAAACCCCCCAAGAGGCCTCTGAAGATGAAGCTCTCAGCAAGAGACAGCGCCAAGAACACCCCACTCCCGAAGGCACCCTACGCACATGCAGCTCCGGAGGACTACCATAAGCACCATCCCCAGGCTTCGCTCCACCAGAGGGCGAAGACACAGCAGAGGACGGTGAAGTCATCGGCATCTCAGCCCAAGAACAGCTACAACTATAGGTCCTTCGCATCAAGAACCACAACCTCCAAAAACAGAAAGACATCCTTGAGGCCAAGCGCCAACGTGTCACCGTGCAAGCCAAGGTGCGCTAGATGATACGAGACGAGGAGAAGAGAGCTCGGGAGCTCGAGCAAGAGATCCCCTCATGCAGAGCGAAGGCCAGCATGATCTGCAGCACGGGCTGCCCCTCCAACAACGTGTCCCAGTTGGAGACCTATTCGTACCCCAGCGTGGGCCCTTCATCCCACATGCCACAGCTTTCCAAGGCATCAACTTCCTTAATGAGCGAAGCCCCCTGGCTCCGCAACTCCAAGCGTCACCGTGGCCCGCCAACTTTAGGGCAGGGACTTACCCCAAGTACAACGACAGCACCGACCCAGCGCAATACATCATGAGCTACCAAGTGGCCGTCGCATCATACGGAGGGGATGACACCACAATGGCCAAGGCTTTTATCATCACGCTTGAGGGTCCGTCCCTGACCTAGTACACTAGGTTGCCGCCAATGTCCATCGACTCCTGGAAAGGACTTTGGGACAAGTTCCTGCTCAACTTCCAAGGGTACAGACCCAATACTGATGCCTTGGCCAAGCTGCCACTCTGCAAGCAGCAAGAGAAGGAAACCCTTCGGGAGTACTACCGAATGTTCCTCACTCTCAAGTCACAACTGCCATCGGTCGACGACCACATCGCGATCCATTACGCCATCAGCGGCCTTCGGGCTGGCGTCCTATACAGTCACTGCATCCGGGACCCACCCACAAACCTCCAAGAGCTATATCAGCTATTCGAGAAGTACGCCAGATCCGAAGAGCTACATTAGCGAAAGGTCGAATCTCAAAGAAAGCCTGAGTACCCTCCACAGTCCAGCAGAACCTGGGCTAGGCCTTCGCAACCAGACTTCGGACGGGACAGCCGCAGTCAGCAGCAGGTGCACAACATAGCCAACCAGCACCTCGCAGGCGAGGCCGTTCGCCGTCAGGAATATCCCCCTAGAGTCACGGTAATGCCACGAGAGGGCAGGGCCGGGGACGGGCGCAGCAACCACGCAGATTTTACTGCCTGTTTCATGGCGAGGATTGTGCGCACCCAACAAGAGACTTCCCAGAAACAAAGGCCACCAGGGACAAGATGTCTCGAGCACAGCTAGCCGAAAACCAGAGAGTCGTCGCGCACACATACCACCACCACCAACAACAACCATACAACAATGACCACGTCCAACATCCACCCAAACACGCATATCAGCACCATAAGGAAGTACAAGTTGTTCCACCCCCTCTGCCTCCGCATCACCCGAACCCACACCACCAAAATCACCCCAAGCACCAAAGTAGGAAGACTTTACCGAGCAGCCATATTGTGCAGTTATCCACATGATCACTGGAGGGTCCAGCGTCGACTTCGAAATGAAGTGGCAGAAGAGGGATCATTACCGGAGCGTTAACCACGTCGCCCTAACCGGTCCAGTGGTACAAACAAGGTGGTCACATGTGCCACTAACCTTCGACGCCAGAGATGTTGATCTGCGCAGCGCACCTCACGTCGACGCCATGGTGATCAACTGCAGCATAGCAGGCTGGGACCTACACAAAGTCCTGGATGACAACGGCAACCAAGCGGACATCATCTTCCTGCATGCCTTCAACCGCATGGGCATCAGCCACAACTTACTCAAGCCTTCGGACAACCCCCTATATGGTTTCAGCGGCAAGGGCACCTTCCTCGTCGGCAAGATAGAATTACCCCTATCATTCGGCGTAGCACACAACACGCAGAGTGAGCAGGTCACCTTCGACATCGTCGACATGGTTTACTCGTACAACGCTATAATGGGCCAGGGCTCCATCAATAAATTTGAAGCGGCCATCCATGGACTGTACCTCTATATGAAAATTCCAGGTCCGCAAGGCGTGATAATAGTTTATGGTAACCAACAGACTGCGCGCAATATTGAGAGAGACTTCGTTCTAGGCCAACGGAATGTACACTGCCTCACAACACAATGCGAAGTCTTCGAAGGGACCTGCCTAGTCGCCGACGAAAAAGTAAAGGTGCAGCTATAGAGCAACGACGGAACGAAGGCGTTACCCCTCGATCCGGCGACGCCCAAGCAAATGGTCGTGATAAGCGAAGACCTGACCTCGCGAGACGAGGAGAAACTCATCTCCTGTCTCTCCCGAAACAAGGACGTCTTTGCTTGGTCCGCCCTCGACTTGGTTGGAGTCAGCCACACCATCATTGAGCATGGTCTAGGCATCGACCCTTTGGTGCGCCCAAAAAAGCAGCGACTGCGCAAAATATCCGACGAAAAGACAGAAGCCGCCAAAGCCAAGATGCACCACCTACTGGAAGCCAACTTCATCGAACCAATAGCCTACCCTGCATGGCTTGCCAATGTGGTCATGGTACAAAAGAAAAGTGGCAAGTGGCGCATGTGCATCGATTTCACCAGCCTCAATAATGCCTGTCCCAAGGACAATTTACCGCTGCCATGGATCGACAAAATTGTCGATAGAGCAGCCGGATGCAAAGTCATGTCGCTTCTCGACTGCTTATCCGGCTATCACCAGATATACATGAAAGAGGAAGATAAGGCCAGCACTAGCTTCATCACACCCTTCGACATGTAGTGCTTCATCAGGATGCCAGAGGGACTCAAGAACGCCGGGTCAACCTTCTCTTGCCTCACCAAGACGGTGCTCGAAAGCCAAGTGGGCCGCAACATTTTCACATACATGGACGACATCGTTGTCGCGAGCAAAAATAAAGAAGATCACCTGGCCGACCTCGCAGAGACGTTCGCTAATATGTGCGACACACAACTTCGCCTCAACCCCGAGAAGTGTGTCTTCAAAGTTTGATAGGGCAAAATACTTGGCCACCTGGTGTCGCACCATGGGATAGAGGCCAACCCAACCAAGATTCAAGCAATCATCAACATGACACCCCCGCAGTCTGCCAGGGATGTCCAGCGACTGACAGGCAGATTGGCTACCTTGAACAGATTCATTTCCAAGTCCGTAGAGCAAAGTCTACCCTTTCTCAAGATACTGCATGGCGCAAAAGACTTTGTGGCGCAAAAGACTTCGCGTGGGGACCAGAGCAGGCGGCAGCCTTCGTGTCACTCAAGCAACACCTGTCAGACTTGGCAACTCTTGCCAGCCCTAACCCCTCGCTGCCTATGCTACTCTACATTGCAGCCTTGCCATGTGCAGTCAGCGCAGCTCTAGTCCAGGAACAAGACAGAGAGGGCATGACCCGGCAATGCCCAGTCTACTATGTCTCTGAAGTCCTCACGGCCTCCAAATGCAACATGATCGAACTAGAAAAATTTCATACGCAGTTGTCATGGCATCGCGCAAGCTGCGCCACTACTTCGAGGCCTTCAAGGTGCGGGTCACCTCGAACAGGGGTCTGGGAGAACTGTTCAGAAACCTAGAGGCGTCCGTCTGAATCGCCAAATGGGTAGCCGAACTCTCCGGGTACCACATCACCTTCGATCCCAGGACAGCGATCAAGTCATAGGTCCTAGCAGATTTCATCGTGGACTAGACAGGGCCAACATGGCAACAAGAAGAACCTCCAGAGAAGGTGTGGACCATCCATTGCGACGGCGCATGGTGCCATGCGGGGGCAAGCGCGGCGGCAATTATCACGTCACCCAAAGGCATCAAGTACAGATACGCAGCACGCCTTAGCTTCGCTTTGGAGTCCGACAGATGCATCAACAATATAGCAGAATACGAAGCCGTCATCCTGGGCCATCACAAACTACGAGCACTCGGTGTCACCACATGCATAGTCTGGACAGATTCCAAAGTAGTTGCTAGCTAGGTCGAAAAAGAATACTCAGCAAAAGACCCCGCGCTCATGCAATATCTCACAGTTGTCCGCAGTCTCGAGAAACAATTCAAGGGCTTCACCCTACAGCATGTGGACCACGCTAAGAACGAAGAGGCTGACGCGTTGGCTAAGGCAGCAGCCAAAGGCGAGGCCTTGCCCTCTGACGTGTTCTACCACGTCATCGGCACACCAGCTGTCCGCAAACCAGAAGGCTTACAAATAACCAACGACGCCGAAGGCCATTGCAATGTCAACCTCATCATGACTGAAGATTGGCGGGCCCCAATAACTTTGTATCTGCAAGGACATTACCACCCAAGTGACATCAATGAGGCCAAACGCCTCAAGCACCGAAGCCGGGACTTCGCACTAGTCGGGAGCCTGTTGTACAAGAAGGGGATCAGTCAGCCCATGCTGAAGTGCGTGACCGAAACCGAAGGCCTTCAAATCCTTTGCGAAGTGCATAGCGGAACTTGCGGCTCCCACTCAGGACCCAGGGCCCTTGCTGCCAAGGTGATCCATCAAGGATTTTACTGTCCCACAATAATCTGTACTGCGAATCGAGTCACGAGGTCTTGCGAAGCATGCCAAAAGTTTTCCCCTCGCTCGAGCAACCCTTCGCAATTCACCAAGCTAATCGCCCACACATGGCCACTTCAATGCTGGGGGCTGGATATTGTCGGACCGCTGCCTACGGCCCAAGGGAACCTCAAATTTGCCTTCGTTGCCGTCGAGTACTTCACCAAGTGGATCGAGGCCAGAGCAGTATCCACAATAACGTCGAAGACTGCCCAAAAGTTCTTCTGGCAAAATATTGTCTGCCGATTTGGAGTCCCGTCCGAACTCACACTCGACAACGACAAACAGTTTGACAGCCAAGACATCAGGGATTTCTGCTCCTCCATCGGCACCAAGCCTGTCTTTGCCTCGATATACCACCCGCAATCCAACGGCGTCGTCGAGCGTGCAAACGACAAGATCTTCACTGCCATCAAGAAAAGACTTCTCGGCGACAAAAAGGGCAAACGGGCCGACCAACTACCTGAAGTGGTCTGGGCCCTAAACACGACAGAATGCCGGGCAATCGGATTCACAGCATTTCATCGATTGTATGGATCCGAGGCCAGGACGCCGCAAGAGATAAAGCATGGGTCACCCCAGACAAGCACATCAGCAGTCCCCGATGATGACGAACCAACGTCTAAAGATCTCATCGACGGAGACCGTGTCCTCGCCCTACAGGCCCTCAACAAATATTAGGCTTAAACCAAGGCCTGGCGCGACAACGCGGTCGTCCTAATAGAGTTCAACAAAAGAGACCTCGTACTTGTCCGGACCACCCAAACAGAATCAATGGGCAAGCTGGAGCCGAAATGGGAGGGTCCATTCATCGTCAAGTCGAAGGCATCCAACAGCGCGTACAGGCTAGTAACGCCTTCCAGCGAAGACTTAGAGCACTCCTGGAACATTGACAATCTTCGGATATTTTTTGTTTAACCATCAGGGCCCACATGCCCTTGTAATTCAGCAAACAATGTTATTCCAGCCCACACTCTTTTCCTCCTGGGGGGTGAGGTTTTTAATGAGGCGGAGCCCTGTAATACATCAGCAAAAGCCCCCGCAAAAACAAAACTCAGATGCAACATGTCGAAAAAGACCGCTTCGACGGTCTTCGGCATTCGACCAATTCGAAGTCACAGCGACAGGTAGCGAAGACTACCCTTGCGTGCGACACTCCACGCAATAGTTGCTTAAGGGTGCAGCCGGAATAGCACAACAAGTGCGCCAATCGAAGTCTTTTGCAAAAAAGACACTCCGTGCAAAAGTCGCCTAAGGGTGCAGCCGGAATAGCACAACAAGTGCACCAATCGAAGTCTTTTGCTAAAAAGACACTTCATGCAAAAGTCGCCTAAGGGTGCAGCCGGAATAGCACAACAAGTGCGCCAATCGAAGTCTTTTACTAAAAAGACACTCCGTGCAAAAGTCGCCTAAGGATGCAGCCGGAATTGCGCAAGCACGCCAAACGAAGTCTTTTACTAAAAAGACACTCCACGCAAAAAGTCACCTAAGGGCGCAGCCGGATCAGCACAAGTGCGAGAAAACGGCCAACAAGCCACATTACAATACAAGTTGCAGTTACATAAACTTAGCGAGGGCACTACATACTACATCGGCTCAACCTTCGGGATGATGCCCACCTCCCTATAATTGAACAACATTATTTTCAACTCCTCACCCTCAAAAAGATTTCGTAGATCTCCCTCACCAATGCTCGTCCCAATCGGCAAAGACATCAGCTCTCGCTTTCCAAACCGGTCTACTCAAAGATGGTCCCGCTCCATCCCCATCCAACGGCGCCTACCACTTCTCAAAACTTCGCCCACACTATGCTTCAAAACCATCCTTCGTCTCCAGCACTTGGTCCTCGCATTAGGCAGAACAGCCACCTCACCAACCTCTACCCACGATGAGGACTCCATCGCGGCCACATCTAACGCAGCAAAATAATCCAAACCTTCATCCGAGGACTCTTCGGTCCAGGAAAACGAAGTCCTAGACTCACCATCAGACGCAAAACACTCAGATCCAGAACCAGATAAAATATCATTGGCAGGCACTACGGTTGTGGTCGCCACAAAATTAGTATCATCAGTAGCGGTTGCTTGCGTAGGCCCATACGCCAAAACCTGCGCAGCAACCGAGTTTCAGTATCACAAAAACAAAAATTACACCCGATAGCCCTAGCCCCTATCCCGCCAACTGCGAAGGGATGGCTGACACCGCAGGGTCTTCGGTAGCTGGTTCGCCCGCCACCATTGAAGTGTCCCCAACAGTCGACGCAGCGGCCGACACGGGGTCCTCGCCAGTACAAGTTGGCACGGGGGTCACCAAGAGGCCCTCACCAACATCGGATGGCGGCGCCAGCTCCACCCCTGATGCCTCGGGTAGTGTGCTATCCTGGTCCCCGAGGTCTTCGACCTCCTCGTCATGCGCCATCTACAGAAATAACACACACATTCAACAAAAACCACACAAATATACACATATACCCATATATATACTCACAGATATACACATACTCCATACCTGCTCCATGGCCTGGTCAGACCTCTCCCAGACAGTCTCACGACCGTGAGGGCCCCACATCCTATCATAAAGTGCCCCGGCCGACCGCTTCAGCACCGGGTCCTCAACCTGGAAGATTCTGCGCTTGAAGTCTTCGTCCGATCGGTTGAAAACTTTGAAGTGCCCACATCCCTTGTGGGACAGGGCATCATGACCCCTTCGCAGGTGATGAGTGAGGCGAAGGACATGAGGCCTGTCACAATCGTTGGGAGCACCTCCAGCTCCTCTTGCAGCCATCCGAGGAAGCAAAGGCCCACCTCCTTACCAGACGCATCAAAGGGAACGGTCCGCGCACCAAGCTCCCGGTACGCGTCCACGAGCTGTGCAAGCGTCCGGTCGACCTCTGTGCGAGTAGAGGCCTCCACTTTGTCCAGCCGGTCGCACAGGCTGCTGAGGCTCGTTTCCAACTCCTTGGTGCGTTGGCGAGCGAGACTGGCCTCCACACGCGCAAGTTTGGCCTCAGTTTGTGCAGCCTGTGCCTCAGCGCAGGCTCTGTTCGGGTCTTTCCTCTCCACCGCCAACTGACGGCTGAGGTCCTCCTTCTCGGCCTCCGTAGCCGCCAATTTCTCCTTTAGCCTACGGCTCTTGTTTTCCGCAGCTGACTTGTCCTGCACAGCTTCCGCATGCTGCGCGCGGAGGCGCTCAATCCTGCCCTCGAATCGTTGCCTCTCGGTAGCAAACTCCGAGGTCAGGGCACCCGACACAACATGATCAGCGAAGGCGGCCTCCTGCCATGAAAGGTCCATTAAATTCGCAACCACATAAAACACAACAAACTGACAAAGTCCAAGACAACTTGCATGCTACAGCTGATGTGTTGCATGCTTCAGCTGCTAGGAAATAGGACCCACCACGTCTTTAACGGCGGAGGCCGACGTAATCTCGCCGCTGGCGCAAAACTTGGACCATGGGTCCTGCGAAGCACCCTTCACCTCGGCCGCCGCCACAGCCGACGCGGCCGCCACCGCAGCTGACGTGGCCACCACCGGAGCCGAGACAACAGCCAGTTGCCCAGCATCCGACCCTACACCACAATCTTGTCCAAGACTAAGTCCCCGTGTGAAAAAAACTCACCAACAAGTCCCCGGCCCATATGGGCATCGAACATCATGACCCCACCTACGCGGTAATAATCCACACAAAAGTCCATGGTGAGGTTGGCCCCACCCTCTGTCGCCTCGTCGGTGCGCAGCGGAGACGGTGGCCCTCGCTCCTTCGTGGGCTCAGCCAAAGGTGGCTTGCTCGAGCCGGAAGCGACAGCCCTCGCACCCGACGAAGGTTTGCTGGGCCTAGGGACGGCTGGCTCTATAGCCGGCTGTGGTTTGCTGCTGCCGACGGCGACGGACTTCACGCTTCCCCACGCCCTCTTGACCTCGTGACTAGGGTCCCCGACCCTAGTGAACGCCCGGCGCTTCCGCGTCGCATCTTGGCAATCCATGTCCATCACTACCGATACAAAAGCAGCAACATTCCGTCGATAAGGAAAAATCTTCATCTCACGGGACAAACGAGACGTAAACATGTCCTCACCGGCCACCCGGGGGATCAGAACGTTCCTCGGCCATCGACCCCCGGTAACCTCCAGCATTCGCGCCGAAGACTCCCGGAGCTCGGGCGAAGACATCCTTCCCCCGAGGGCTACACAAGTTCCCATTAAATCCACAGCAAAACGTTCAGAGACCCCCAACCCCTTAGCTACAGTACCTAGTTTTCTCTTCTTAGCGGCCGGCACAGCTTCCCGTGAAGGGCCCTCCTCAGCCGCAGCCGCTGGCTTTTTTCTCAGCGATCGACAGCAGTAGCAGCGTCGTCTCCAGGATAACCGCCATATGGCAGATGGTTTAACTCGAAGACACGGTTCAAGCGAACATTGGAACCACGGATATCCCAACTCCGCAAAGCCTCCGTCCTCGGCACATATCGCCCCACAATCCTCACTGCCCCATCCTCTACTTCACGCACGAATGCGGCTAGGTTCCAACCGCGCAAATCCAAAGCGAAGGTAGGACTTCGCACCAACTACTCGCCCAGGGTAGGCATCTAGCGAGGGCACACTTCGCCAAGCTCCCAGCCGTGCGCCAAGGGTCATTCTCCATAATCGATGAATTCCTCAACTAAATCACGCCCGCTACTCATGCGGGCGACGCACTGGAGGGCCCCTTCGTCCTCATCGTCCTTCGCCACCTCAAACGGTGGGAATGCCACGTAACAGTGGGAGCACATTACGGCCGCGGGGAGCCCTAGGAGGTCTTCGACTTCCCCTCCCAAAACATAAAACCAATAGTCCCACCAGGTGCCCCACTTATTCCGAGCCAAGGAACTATTTCCACGACTTCCGCCGAAGTCTTTCCGGTCCTCGGCGTGAAGGTGCACGATCCAAATTGTGCAATCTTGTTTCCAATCTTCCTCTTTTGCCAGTGCAGACAATAGTTCTTGGCGAAGACCTCTACGGACGATAGACCGCTGTACGAAGTCAGCTGGTGGACCTAGACATTGAACCTCTACAAGACCCCCGCCATGAAATGATGTGCCGGAAGGCGAAGGCCGGCGACGAAGAATGCCTCGAACACAACTAATTCGCCCTTAGGCTCAGGAATCTCCTTCGCGCCCGGGATGCACCCAACACCGTCACCAAAGTACCCCAACTGCTGCATCTCCTGCACGTGAATCGAGGAAATCCTCGAGGTGCCGAACTTCACTGTGTGGCCTAGTTGTAACTCCATCGCCGCCAAGTCGCTCAGGGTATCCTCGGACAACGGATCGGTCGGCGACGCACTCGCAGCAGATGAGGAGGAAGACATTGCTATGTACCATCGGTGGCGGCGCGCGGTCTGCTTGACGCGGGCTAGATCTCCAAAGTAGAAGAACAAAGGAGGGCAGGCGAGCGGGCGAGCGATTTGAAAAAGCTAGGGTTTTCCAGCACATGCATGGGTAAGCGATAGCCCCAGCCGTGCCGCCTTTTTATAGACAAGACGTGGCGCTTCAGGAAACACGCAGTCTAACCGTGCTATTGTCCATCAACGGTCACCTCAAAAACCCCTGTGGGACCACTTCGAGCGAGGGCAGTGTCTCCACCATCTAGCGATGTCTTCGGCACCAGATGACTCAGTCGAACGGGTCCCTCAGAGGGCAAATGTTGGGGCGAAGGCGAAGACGCTACCCTTCGCTCGATACCTTCGTCACCTCGCTACACCAACGAAGACCACGCCCGAGCGGTCTCCCTTCATCCTCTCCATTGCAAGACAAAGGCAAGACTCCGACGAAGTCTGCTAGTCCCATGTCCTCATCATGCCCGGAGGCCCATGTGGGATTCGGCCCACTGTAATGGGCCCCGCGCGCATAAGCGTGTTACGGACCTCACCTGTAATGGCCTTTTCTGTAATGATGATCTGTAACCTCCCCATGTGGGAATATTCTGGGGATAGTCTGGGTACCCGAGGGCATAAACGTCCTTACCAGAGGATAGTGGACACTTGGGTACCTATAAATACCCCTGTACAGTGCTCTTGAGAGGCCAGATCAACAGAGCTATTACCATTCTCCGTAGAACCGTGCAAACATCCTTTCCACTCTCTCGTTGGATCCGCTTGCCCAGAAGAGCAAGTTCAAACAACTATGGTTATGTATTAGACTCAGTGGATGTCTTGGACATCTTGTTGTAATAAAGTACTTTTCCGCTATTTACTTTTAGCATTGTGTGATGATGTCCAATTATGTAATCGCTGTGTACGTGAGTTCTGATCCTGGCACATGCATGATTCGCATTCGGTTTGCCTTCCAAAACCGGGTGTGACATAAGTGGTATCAAAGCCTTGCTGACTGTAGGACCGCTAACCTAGACTAGAATGGTCGCCCTAAGGACTATAGACCTCTACCCTTACATTGACCTTAGTGTCCTTTCAAAAGTTGGTCATCTTGACCAATTCTATGTTATCTACTTATCTCACAAAATTTTGTCTCAGTTTTCTTTCTATTTACTTTCTGGTCTTATAGTTCAACTCTCACTCTTGTGCTTACGATGTCTTTTGTAGATGGCTCGTATTAGATGCACGAAACATAAGTCTGTGATCCCCTTTTTGCCTTCTTGCCTAGCGGAGCGTCCACTGCGTCACACGGTGCCTGGTCAGTCTAGTCACCTGGAGAGACTGCATCGTCGCCTGCACGAGGAGCAGGAGCGCCGACGCCAGGAGCAGGAGCAGTAGGACTCTTCCCCCTCGCCTCAGCAGGAGGTGGAGTCTAGGAGGTCGCCTTCCCCTGTACCTCAGCCAGAGATGCCCCTTGCACCACCATAGGGCATCCCAACTGCTGGAGGAGACCCTGACGGAGATGAAGACGACGACAACGCCGGTGGTAGTTCGAGCCACGACACGGAGCTCTTGGAGGAGCCGGAGCCGGAGGGGTGGATCGCTAGACCCATCACCCGCGATGCCGCTCACGGGTGTCATTTCCATGATGCTCTCAACACCTTGCTGTGTTGGGCTTTCGATCGACACACTTGGTCCATCGAGTACCGTTGTGTAGTCTACCACCATCGTCGCGGGTTATACCCGGACCGGTGGGAGGCTACTTGCTTGGTGCACCGTCCGGGCGATGATCTCTGGGGTGCAGAGGCCTTCTCAAAGCACTATTCTATCACTAAGAGGGATACTGCTAAGGCGGCCATGCAAGAAGCAGCACGGCAAGCACTTTCTCAGTATTGCTTCTGTTCAACGGGGTAGCTGATAACCTTGACATGAAGTACTACCCTCGCCGTTTGATTGACAGCGCTGGGGGTGTGATTGTCTCACCCGTTGGTGAGGGCAATCCCACGCTGAACAGCATCGTCAACCTGGTCACCGTGCTCAACACCGAGCTGGACCACGCCCTTGACGAGTTGGGCAAGGTTCGGGCGGAGGTTGCGAAATTGCGTGCTGAGTGCGTAGCACGCCACTATCTGGATGGTGGTTCTCTTGCCCCTGTCGGGATTCATCACCCTTACCGTTCACCGCCCCATGGTCGGTACCCCTGACTACAGGACCTAGATAGATTTGGATCCATAGGTCGATGGAGTTGGAGTCTGTAATAATGCTTAATTCAGTGTCTTAGTCTAATCAGTCTTAGTTAGAGTTAGTTTGCTTATCATAAGTTGGATGCTTGTCGTGATGAACATGTAATGAAGTTGGATCTTTGTAATGATTGTCATCAAGGTGTGGGTATCCCCTGCAACTTGGTGTAGTTATTAATAAAGTCAGTTATTTAGTTGAGTAATCCATTTATTTCCACTTTCCTCTTTATCTGAGAAGTTATCAGTGAAGACGATCAATTGTTCAGTGCTATAAAGATTTCCGTATATCTTTTCTTGTGCTGAAAGACTGTAGAGTCTGATCTGATGTGTGTGTGCTTTCTACAGATGTCTGAGAACAGGCATAGAGGTACAAGGCGTGCTCAGACGAAACAGCAAGCACCCCAGGAGGGGGAGCTCAGTAGTAGCAGTAGCCACCACCACCCCCAATGACCATTGAGCAGATGTTCCTGATGCAGACGCAAGCAGTCCAAGCGATTGGCCAGACCCTAGCAGCGATGCAGCAGGTGCAGCAGCAGCCACCCCCACCTCAGCCTCAAGTGCAAGTTCAGATGCCTCAGGTGCCCAGAGACAAGCGGGCAGAATTCATGAGGGGCCATCCCCTTGTCTTTGCCCATTCTACTGATCCCATGGACGCCGAAGATTGGCTGCGTACCATGGAACATGAGTTGCACACTGCTCAATGCAAGGATCGTGAGAAG
This sequence comes from Zea luxurians, assembly GCA_029449295.1. Taxonomy (NCBI): domain Eukaryota; kingdom Viridiplantae; phylum Streptophyta; class Magnoliopsida; order Poales; family Poaceae; genus Zea; species Zea luxurians. Next base: position 101,573,462 of record JAOPSE010000001.1, on the reverse strand, counting down.
GTGTTGTATGGTCCCTGACATCTAAGGGGAGCATCACAGTCTTGGTGGGAGTCTTACCTTGCCACTCACGCTAACCCTGAAGCCATCACCTGGGAGGATTCAGGGATAACTTCTGTCGCTACGATGTGCCAGAAGGACTGATGATAATAAGGAAGGAGGAGTTTCTGGCATTAAAGCAAGGTCCCCTGTCCGTCAGTGAGTACAGGGACAAGTTTCTGCAGCTGTCACGTTACGCCCGAGAAGATGTCAACACGAATGCTAAGAGGCAGTACCATTTTCGGAGAGGATTGGTTGATCCCCTCCACTACTAGCTGATGAACCACACTTTCCCTACCTTCCAGCATTTGATCGACAGGGCAATCATGACTGAAAGGAAGCATCGCGAGATGGAGGACATGAAGCACAAGATTGGTGGATCTCAAGTCGGGAGTAGCAGCCGTCCCCGCTACTCAGGCAACCCACCTCAGCAATTCAAGCAAGGTCACCAGCACCAGCATCAGCGTCAGAACCAGTAGCAGCAGTACCAGAGGCAGTTTCCTCAGCAGCAGCAGAAGCAGTACCGTCAGAACACCCAGCCGGGAGGAAATCGTAAGTGTCAGAGCAACCAGGCACCCTGCCTTCCTACCTGTTGGTGACTTGTTCTCAAATGCTTCGGCTTAAGAACAAGGCAACATAAAGAATGTTAAATGTTAAAGTCCTTCGTCCTTCGAAGCATTATTTCCTTTAGGATATAATGACTCTCGGACGAAGATAACAGAAAGCGTACCTTCGTAAGTACGACATATATAAAAATGAAGAAGAGTTTACATAAAACATGAACAATGTGAACAATCAAATATATTAACATTATTGTATTATTTTTGTGCTATTATCACGAACAAGTAAAGGTAATGATTTATTACAAGTGTACCTTCGGCTTGAAGGAAGTACAAATACATGCGTGACACAAAAGCAAATGTCCAGTCCGCGTGAACAGTACAGGAGTACTGTTCACCTATTTATAGGCATGGGTCGCAGCCCATGTAAAATTACATTCAGGCCCTTTACATTTGATAATAACTCTATAGCAATTCACCGAGGTCTAGACAACCTTTTCCTCTTTAGGTCGGTTTCCTTTTTCCTGTCATCATGCCAAAGCTGCCTTTCGTACAGCTTCGGCTCTGTTCCATCCTTCGTTCCCCCTTGTGTTTCTTCATGCAGTGATTTCGACTTAAGTCCGAAAGGTCCATGTCCGAAGGTACCTGCTCATGAATTATACTCCAGAAACATTGTTAACTTACGTTTTTGAGGACCTTCGGAAGCCGAAGGCCCCCAACAGTAGCCCCTCGCAATATTAATTTGTTAGAATCATAAATTTAGATTATGACAAGGACGAAGGCTCTAAGCCGAAGGTCTGAAAAAACACCTTCCCTTTGCTAGAATAGCAACAGCCACTGACAAGCGGGCCCTCCAGCACGCAATGCACCAGGCGTATAAATAAGAGCGCACCACTAGCTCATTTGGCATGCTTTCTTGCCATCTGCCATGCGTGCTCAAACAGCTCTTTGCTTACAAACGCTTGACCAGATTTTTAAATTTTTAAGCTTCGGCTTCGAGAGCACTTTTGTCAGCACTTTCGAAGATGTCTAAGGATAAGAAAGCTACCGCTGAAACGAAGCTGAGCCTTTCTGAGGAGATGAATCTTGGCTTTATTGAATCGATAGCAAGGACAAATGCGGAGAAGATTGCTAGGGAAACTTTGGAGGGTTTGTCTGAAGATACCAGTGATAGTGACAGCTATGATGTGGAGAGCGGCGGGGAAGACTCCGAAGATCGACCCTGGCGACCAAGCCATGCAGTTTTTGGAAAATCAACTATTAAACAAAGCCATCTTGACAACATGAGAGGGAAATACTTTCGGGATATGTCTGTTGTGAGGGCTGACGATGGAGAAAAAACTTGTCCTACTTCCAGAGGAGAATGAAGTCGTGATCTTTTGGAGCTTTTTGAAGGCTGGGCTTCGGCTTCCTCTTAGTAGCTTTGTAGTCGAGGTTTTGAAGATATTTCAGATTTACCTTCACCAGATTACCCCCGAAGCTATTATAAGAATGGGAATCTTCGTGTGGGTTTTAAGGAGTCAAGGCTTGGAACCAAATGCAAAAAGTTTCTACAGCATGCATGAATTGTTATATGAGACGAAGCTCTGGGGTAAAAAACAATATCATAATAATTTCGGCTGCTATAGTTTCATTACTCGTTCTGGTTCAAGCTCGCCAGTACCGACTTTCCAGAAGAGATGGCCCGAAGACTGGACAAAAGAATGGTTTTATGTAAAGAATGATTTAAAGGCATGAGAAGACATTAAAGATATAATCATGCGCCCTATCTAGCAACGCTTCGGCCTCCGTAAACCGAAGGTAGAGATTGACGAAGCGGCCGAAGAGTGCCGCAAGGCTTTCGGCTTAGTCTGCTCTTTCATTGGGACAAGGGACTTAGTTCAAGAGCACGTGGCCTACAGGATATGGCCATTGCTAGCCGACTGGGAGGTGCCAAAAGAATCCATCAGCAATCCCCACGAATGTGGTCTGGTATGGCTAAAATATACCTTCAGATTTAGAGACCAGTTTATCGAGCCAGACGACGACTGGCTGAAAAGCGTCGAAGTTACAAGCGATGATCTGCTTGGGCTGTATTCCCGAGCAGAAGATAACGCATTATCTGCGGCCCTCGGGAACCATAAAAAGAAGAGACTAAATAGAGTTTTTGATGCCATTGGGTTCATGTATCCTGACTACTGTTACCCGCCCCGGGGACAAAAAATAAAAAGTGGAGATTCTGGGAGAGATGATGCTTCAGCTGCTCCGAGAAAGTGTGCGCTGAAGAGGAAAAGAGTGAAAGTCCTTACTCATCGACCACGCTATATTGAACCGGCCGTAGTGCCTGATTTTGGCGGTGAGACCTCTTCGGTGTCCGAAGGCAAAAAACCTGCGATTTCGCGAAAAAGTGAACCGGCTGCCGCGCCAAAGACATCATCAGCCAAATCGGATGAGCCGAAGACTATTAATATTGAAGAGATGAAGGCTGGGAAAACGAGAATATTGGAAGCAATAAGTCCTTCGGTGGAGGTGGCAATGCTGAAGGCACAAAAGGATATCTCGACAACCCCCAAGAGAAAGAGAATGGTCAATGTATTAGATGTGCTAGAAATAATAAAAACTTCAAGCTCTACTCCGAAGAAAGCTGTCGAAGCTTCGGAAACACATATTGGGGCCGAAGCTTCCAAGGTCCAAGTCGATACCGAAGCTGGGCCCTCCGAGCCCGCCAAGGAGAAATCCTTGGAAATCAGAGGCAAGGTTGAGAAAGAAACTGCAGAAGCAAGCAAAACTGAAAAAAACCGCCATTCCTATTCCCGAAACATTATCTGATGCTACTGATTATATTATACGACATGCTTCAGGAAAAACATTATCTGAAAAGGAGAAGCAAGAGGCTCAATTTTATGCTCAAAGATTGAAATATCCAAAGGGGGCCCTGGTATTCAACGGCAGTGGGGAAGAAGATTTCTTGTATTGCCTCCCAGACAGCAAAGAAATTTATGTCTACCGAGAGATGAGCAAGAGCTTCGGCTTCCCTACACTAGAGGATGGGCTCTCAGTGTTATCAAAAGATGAGTTGGCCGACAGCTTAGCATACAATAGCTTAAAAGTGAGAAAATTAGATTTTTGTATTTAAAAACAAAGTCTTCCATTTACTTACACTTAATACCACATTTTTTGTAGGGCCTTATTCTTAGCAACGCCCTCATGGCGCAAAAAAGTGTCGAAGATGAAGGATACACCATAGCCTTGAACAACCTTCATTCCGAAGTGATTGAACTAAGGAACGAAGGTCTAAAAAAGACAAAATATTACACTCTTTGTTGAACAAAATAAGGGAAGACGAAGCTGCTTCCAAAGCCCAAGCTGAAGCTCAAAAATGCGAAATCGAAGATCTTCGAAAATAGCTACTCGAAGCTAGAGAAAAATGCGGTGTTGTAGAGGCTGAACGAGACATCAGTATATATTGGAGGAACAATCTTCAAAAAACAGTTGATGAACTTCGTGCATCCAAGGAGAGATGCTATGAAAAATCTATAGAGTGTGTTAAGAGAATAAAAACTAGCTTCGCCAATGTTGGTGCATACTCAAGCGAGGAGAATTTCATAAGGGGCGATCCCGAAGGCCCAATTGAATGGATCAGCCACGAAGCTGAAGCCTTTGAGGAAGTTTTAAATGGCCGTGGGGACATATGCGCCTTCTCGGGTGCTAGGGGGATTGCTGCTATCTTGGAGAAGATAGGTTGCGAACACGTAAAATCTTTGGCGCAAACCGAAGGTGCCTTATCTATTGAGGATACAAAAGACTCGTCGGCTGAAACAAGCTTAGTTGGTGGAAAGTTTTTCACCGACATCTGGGAAAATGGCTGCCGGGAGATGGCCCAAGAAATCATAAGGAAAAGTGAAAAAGATACTCATGATGCTAGAGAAGCAGCAACGGCCACCGAGAAAGCTGCGGATCTCGAGAGGCGGATAGGTATTGCTTAACAGCTTTTGACTTTATGTTCTAATTTTGTGACTTCGAACTTATTTACGTTTGCATCACAGCCGCGCTAACTCCTCCCCAAGAGCCCATCGAGCCATTGGCGGACCCCGAAGCGAAGAAAGAAGATGAAATTATTAAAATGGCCGAAGCTATTATGGATGAAGTTGTTGATCAACTACTACATGAAGCTGTGGAAGTAGTTTTAAAAGAAGAATAGCTGTTATTGTAAAGACATTTGGAGTGTAATATTTGCTGAACAAAGTGTGAAATATTTTGTGATTTTGAATATAATGTATAAGCTGTTTGTAATTCAATTCTTGAGTAGCTTGGATTGAATTCCTCTTAGAGTTTCCATTCCTATAGGTGGGCCTAATGTTGGGTAGTTTGTATTCCTATCCCGCATTGAGAGAGATTCCAACTCCTATAGAGAAATACTCAATAAAGTACTTGGCAAATAGTAAAGTCTTCGGAGGATGCGTGTCAATAGAATTCGGAAATGCAGCAATAATAGGAAATCCCAGACCAACTGGACCAGAAAGTCAGATATACTGTTGCAAACTACTGATCTAGTCAGGATTTAGAAAGGTCGATGAATGGAACCTTGTAGAACTATACTCCCCAGAAAAAAGGAAACTATTTACGGGTTTCAACCCTCATGACAAAAACAAAATGCATGAAACTTTACGTACATACCGTTTTTGAGCCTTCGGCGAAAAAACACCTTCCCTTCTTTTCATGCTTCGTGAAGAATATCCATATTCCATAAAAATATTACGCTTCGTGAGCAATAGATCTCCTTTTCAAAACTATTTTGTGCTTTGTCACTACTTCGAAACAATTTCTGAAGATCAACATTGTAGGTCAACATCGTATACCCTTCCGAAGGTCAACATTGCATCCCCTTCTTGTGCCATTGATGCAATATGATGTATGATGTTATGCTATGCAAATGATGTAATGATGTTATGACATGCAAAATGATATTTTGCCGAAGATACTCACACATTCCCTCAGTAAAGCACACAATCTTTTTGCCGTTTATTTTTCGGCTTCACCGTTTATTTTTCGGTGTATCAGTGTTGACTTTTCGCTGTAAGCCTCCCTTAGGAGCTTCTTCGCCTTTTACTTCGGCGGTATCAGCGTTTATTTTTCGCTGTAAGCCTCCCTTAGGAGCTTCTTCGCCTTTTACTTCAGCGGTATCAGCGTTTATTTTTCGCTGTAAGCTCTGCATTCCCTTTGGAACGACTTTTGAGCAGAAAACTTACGTTGCGTTCCTTTGGAACGACTTTTTGTTGCTTCGGAAAACTTACGATGCGTCCCTTAGAATGACTTTTCTAATGCTTCGGCAAAACTTGTAGTGTGACTGTGAACTCCGCGCTCTCTTGAGAGCAACTTTCGTGCTTTACCAACTTTTTGGACTTCGTGAGTTTGTAAAAGAGATACATTTCCACTATGGCCAAAACGAAGCTATTACAAGGAATTGAAAATGGCAAGAAAAACTTAGGCTTTTAACGATTGTTCTCTATTGAAAAAGAAAAAATGATAACAAATGCCAGAACTATTTCAGAAGTAGGATATCCTCTTAGTAGATGTGCTTCGATTCTGGCACAGTACGGTTGACTGTGCGAGCTTCGGACTCCTGTCTGAAGTCTCGTTGCTGATGAGTGTGGTGGCTCCCTTCTGGCTGCTGGGCTCGTTGCAATGGTGGTGGAGGTGGAGGCTGTTGCCAAGATGCCTGAGATTGGCTTGATGAAGCAACAGAGGCTGCAGGATGGTTACCCACGTACTCTGGAATGTACGGTGAGTGATACGAAGCAGTATGCATGACTTGCTTCGGCTGATTTTGTTGGGCCACAGCTTCTGCTATCTCTTTATGCTTCTGGATGGTGACGTGGCACATCCTGGTAGTGTGGCCCTTGTCCTCACCGCCGAATAAACAGTAAATCTTCCTGGGTTGGTCCCCATATCTTCCTCCGAAGCCCCTGGCGCCTCTGCCTCTTGGTGCTGGCAGCCGAAAAGAGCTTTGTTGCTGCCCCGAAGATTGTGAAGAATGCTAGGGCCTCTGCAGCTGACTTCCTCTATCATCATTATGTGTGTTGTGAATTGACCTGACATGCCTCGGATGTATTCTTCCTCCGAAGCCCCTAGCCATTTCGGAGAACCTGTAAGCTTCCTCCCTTCTCTGTCAAAAATCATTGTCAGCGCGGATGTATTCATCCATCTCCTGAAGCAGTTTCTCCAGGGTTTGAGGGGGTTTCCTAGCGAAGTATTCGGCTGAAGGTCCTGGCCGAAGCCCCTTAATCATGGCCTCAATGACAATTTCATTGGGCACTGTCGGCGCTTGTGCCCTCAGACGCAAGAACCTTTGGACATACGCCGGGAGATATTCCTCTTGATCTTGCGTGCACTGGAATAAGGCCTGAGCGGTAACCGTCTTTGTCTGAAACCCTTGAAAACTGGTGACCAGCATGTCCTTCAGCTTCTGCCACGATGTGATTGTTCCTGGCCGAAGAGAAGAGTACCAAGTTTGTGCAATATTTCTGACTGCCATGACGAAGGATTTCGCCATGACTGCAGTGTTGCCACCATACGAAGATATAGTTGCTTCATAGCTCATGAGAAACTGCTTCGGATCTGAGTGTCCATCATACATGGGGAGCTGTGGTGGCTTGTAAGACAGGGGCCAGGGCGTAGCCTGCAGCTCTGCTGACAGAGGAGAAGCATCATCAAAAGCAAAATTTCCATGATGAAAATCCTCATACCAGTCATCTTCGTTGAAGAAGCCCTCCGGGTGCAACTCTCTGTGATGGGGCCTTCGGTGCTGCTCATCTTAAGCAAGATGACGCACTTCTTCGGTGGCTTCGTCAATGTGCCTTTGCAGGTCAGCTAACCGAGCCATCTTCTCCTTCCTCTGTACCTGCTGATGAAGCATCTCCATATTCCTAATTTCTTGGTCCAACTCATCCTCTTGTGGTGTTGGACTAGTGGCCTTCCTCTTTTGGCTTCGGGCCTCCCGAAGAGAAAGGGTCTCCTGGTTCGGGTCCAACGGCTGCAGAACGGCAGCCCCTGTTGTCGAAGCTTTCTTTGGCGGCATGATGAAGGTCGATGGTTGTCGAAGGTGGTCGAAAAGGGGTTCACCGGAGGTGGGCGCCAATGTTGGTGACTTGTTCTCAAATGCTTCGGCTTAAGAACAAGGCAACATAAAGAATGTTAAATATTAAAGTCCTTCGTCCTTCGAAGCATTATTTCCTTTAGGATATAATGACTCTCGGACGAAGATTACAGAAAGCGTACCTTCGTAAGTACGACGTATATAAAAATGAAGAAGAGTTTACACAAAACATGAACAATGTGAACAATCAAATATATTAACATTATTGTATTATTTTTGTGCTATTATCATGAACAAGTAAAGATAATGATTTATTACAAGTGTACCTTCGCCTTGAAGGAAGTACAAATACAAGCGTGACACAAAAGCAAATGTCCAGTCCGCGTGAACAGTACGGGAGTACTGTTCACCAATTTATAGGCACAGGTCGTAGCCCATGTAAAATTACATTCAGGCCCTTTACATTTGATAATAACTCTATAGCAATTCACCGGGGTCTAGACAGCCTTTTCCTCTTTAGGTCGGTTTCCTTTTTCCTGTCATCATGGCGAAGCTCCCTTTTGTACAGCTTTGGCTCTGTTCCATCCTTCGTTCCCCCTTGTGTTTCTTCATGCAGTGATTTCGACTTAAGTCCGAAAGGTCCATGTCCGAAGGTACCTGCTCATGTATTATACTCCAGAAACATTGTTAACTTACGTTTTTGAGGACCTTCGGAAGCCGAAGGCTGCCAACAGTACCCCAGCAACCAACCAGAATAGCCAAGTCGCTCCAGCGCAAGTAGGAGGCCGTGCATGCTTGTACTGTGGAGAACAAAACCATTGGACAAAGAACTGTCCAAAGAAAGCAGCTCAGCAGTCGCCAGCAGTCAATACACCAGCAAGACAAGGAGCGCCACAGCAAGCACCTGGAGGCTGTGGTTAGGCCTACAACCGTGGAAAGGTGAACCACCTAGAGGCCGAAGCAATCCAGGATGCTCAAGACATGGCAGTAGGTATGTTTCTAGTCAAATCCTATCCAGCAAAAGTTTTATTTGATACTGGAGCCACGCATTCTTTTGTTTCAACATCTTGGGTAGAAGCACATAACATCCCCATAGAACCAATGATCCCACCCTTAAGAGTTAATTTAGTAGGGGAAAAGTTCAGTTCGATAGGTTTTGTCTGAATCTAAGGATTGAAATAAGGGGGATAGACTTCCCCGCTAGCCTAGTAGTAATGGGAACTCAAGAGTTAGATGTCATCCTAGGGATGAATTGGCTACATAGGAACCAAGCCACTGTAAGTTGTGGCAAGAGAACAGTTAAGTTGGTGTCCCCATCCGGATAGGAAGTTGTAACTGTTGGGGGCCTTCGTCCTCCAAAGGTCCTCAAAAACATGATTTGACAATGTTTTCCAAGTGAATTATATGAACAGGTATCTTCGGACTCAGATTATAAACATGGAGTACGGTCAGGACGAAGCCTAATCCAGACGAAGGGGGATTGAGATGAAGGACGGGCTGATTACCAAGCTGTACGAAGGATGGTGCACACCTGAAGCTATGCGCAGGAAAGCTTCGTCGCGATAGCAGAAAGGGGAACCGACTTAAAGATGAAAAGACTACTTAGGCCTTAATAGATTCCCATAAGTCATTAGCAAATCTAATGGGCATGAATGTAATTTTACATGGGCTGCGTCCCACGCCTATAAATAGATGAACAGTACTCCCGTACTGTTCACGCTGACTGGACATTTTGCTTTTGGCGTCACGCTTGTACTTTTGTTGTCCATCAAGCCGAAGGTACATTTGTAATCTGCAATCATTTCTATTTTTCTATATCAATAAAATAGAAATGATCTAATAATAATGTTTATGTTAAATTTCATATTCCGTATGAATTCTTCATCATTATCTCTTGTGTTTACGAAGGTATACTTGCCAGGACCTTCGTCCGAAATTCATTATATCCCGAAGGGAAATAATGTTTCAGAGGACGAAGGACTTTATCATTTAACACCTTCTATGTTGCCTTGTTCTTAATCCGAAGCATTTGAGAACAAGTCCCCAACATTGGCGCCCACCTCCGGTGAACCCACTTCCACACTTTGAGTTTTGAACACCTTCGGCAACCACAAACCTTCGTTATGGCGCCGAAGAAAGCTTCAGCAACAGGGGCTGCAGCTCTGCAACCGCTGGACCCTAATCAGGAAACTCTCTCTCTTCGGGAGGCCCGAGGCGAGAAGAGGAAGGTTGCCAGCCCGACGCCTCAAGAGGATGAGCTAGCTCAAGAAATCAGAGATATGGAGATGCTTCATCAACAGGTACAAAAGAAGAAGGAAAAGATGGCCAGGCTAGCTGAACTACAAAGGCAAATAGACGAAGCCTCCAAAGAAGTTCGTCATCTTACTCAAGATGAGCAGAACCAAAGGCCTCAACAAAAAGACCTTCATCAGGAGGGTTTCTTCAACGAAGATGTCTGGTATGACAATTTCCACCATGGAAATTTTGTTTTTGATGATGCTTCTCCTCTGTCCGCTGAGCTGCAGGCTACACCTTGGCCTCCATCCTACAAGCTGCCCTAGCTTCCTATATTTGATGGCCATTCAGACCCGAAGCAGTTTTTGATGAGCTACGAAGCAACAGTATCTTCGTATGGTGGCAATGCTGCAGTCATGGCAAAGTCTTTTGTTATGGCTGTCAGGAGTGTTGCTCAAACCTGGTATTCCTCCCTTCGACCAGGAACGATCACTTCATGGCAAAAACTGAAGGACATGTTGTTAACCAGCTTCCAAGGGTTTCAGACAAAGCCGGTCACTGCTCAGGCCCTGTTCCAGTGCACTCAGGATCACGAAGAATACCTTCAGGCGTATGTCAGAAGGTTCTTGCGTTTGAGGGCGCAGGCACCAACGGTGCCCAACGAAATTGTCATTGAGGCCATGATCAAGGGACTTCGGCCTGGACCTTCAGCTCAGTACTTTGCTAGGAAGCCTCCTCAAACTTTGGAGAAGCTGCTTCAGAAGATGGACGAGTATATTCGTGCCGACAATGATTTTCGCCAAAGAAGGGAGGAGGCTTTCAGGTTTTCTGAAATGACCAGGGGCTTTGGAGGAAGATTCTATCCGAGGCACGTCAGGTCAATTCACAACTCTACTCAAAATGATGATAAGGGGAGTCAGCATCACAGGCCGCAGTGCTCATCACAGGCTTCGGGGCAACAGCAAAGCTTCTTCCGGCCACCAGCTCCAAGAGGCAGAGGCGCCAGGGGCTTCGGCGGAAGATTTGGAGATCAACCAAGGAGAATATTTTGCTTGTTCTGTGGTGAAAACAAGGGCCATACCACCAGGATGTGCCATGTTACCATCCAGAAGCAAAAGGAGATAGCCGAAGCTGCAGCACAACAAGCTCAGCCGAAGCAGGTCATGCATACTGCTTCGTACCATCCGCCTTACATCCCAGAATATATAGGCAATCACCCTGCAATTTCTGTTGCTTCGGCGAGTCAACCCCAAGCTTCCTGGCAACAGCCTCCGCCTCCACCACCGCTGCAACAAGGTCAACAGCCAGAAGGGGGCCAATATGCTCCACATCAAAGGGACTTCAGAGAACAATCCGAAGCTCGCACAGTCAATAGCACTGTGCCAGAGTCGAAGCACATCTATTGACAAATATCCTACCTTGACAGCAGTCTTTTCCATTCAGTTTTATTTTCTGTGTAATAAAGGACATTTTTTAGTTTTCATGTAATAGTTTCGTTGTTTGCCACAAGGAAAATGTATTTTCTCCACAGGCTTAAGTTGCTAAAGCTTAAAGATTTGCGATAACAAGGAGGACCTTCGAATTATCAAAAATCCTTCGAAGCAACAAAAAGTCGTTCTAAGGAACGCAGAGTAAGTTTGCTGAAGTCACAAAAAGCCGTTCCAAAGGGAGCGCAGTGTAAGTTTTCTGTTCCAAAGTCGTTCCAAAGGGAATGCAGAGCATACAGCGAAAAGTCAACGCTGATACCGCCGAAAGTAAAAGGCGAAGAAGCTCCAAAGTCGTTCCTAAGGGAATGCAGAGCTTACAGCGAAAAGTCAACGCTGATACCGCCGAAAGAAAAAGGCGAAGAAGCTCCAAAGTCATTCCTAAGGGAATGCAGAGCTACAGCGAAAAATAAACGTTGATACCGCTGAAGTAAAAGGCGAAGAAGCTCCTAAGGGAGGCTTACAGCGAAAAGTCAGCGCTGATATAAAAAGATTGTGTTTTATTGCGGGGATGTGTGTGTATCTTCGGGACAAATATCATTCTGCATAACATAACATCATCACATCATTTCGCATAGCATAAGCATCATACATCATGTTGCATATGACACAAGAAGGGGACACAATATTGATCTTCGGAAGAATGCTTTGAAAAAGTGAAAATCGTGCTAAGTCACAAGGAGATACAATATTGATCTTCGGAGTATAGCTTCGGAGAATGTTTTCACGAAGCTTGGATATTCTTCATCAGAGCACTATGGACATTGTTATGATGCATAAAAGTTTTTTTCTTCACGAAGCATGAAAAGAAGGGAAGGTGTTTTTTCGTCGAAGGCTCAAAAACGGTATGTATGTAAAGTTTCATGCATCGTAAAGAATTGAACCATAAAAAGCAAATATATTACATTCAGGGTTACAAGATACCACACATATTACATTTCAAATGTTTTCACAATAACACCTAGTCTTCCCTAAGTACTACTTCAGCAGCTTCGTTCAGGAGTTGATTGACAACTTGATCCATGATAGCTTCAGCCATCTTTTTAATTTCATCGTCATCTTTTGGGGGAGGACCCGGAGACGCTTTAGTAGGATCTGAGGGAGGACAGGATACAGCTACACTGCTATTACAAATTGCGAACGAAGTTTAAAATTAAAAATTACAACACAATAAAAACCACTAGTTAATACCTATTTGCCCTTCGGGCTCCACGCTCTTCTCAGCAGCCTCTGCTACTTTTCTAGCATCATGGATGCCTTTTTCACTTTTCTGAATAATTTCTCGGGCCATTTCTCGGCCACCATTGTCCCAGACGTCGGTGAAAAATTTTCCACCAGCCTGGCTAGCTTCGGCCGAGGGGTCTTTAATATCTTCAGGGGATAAGCTGGCTTCGGATTGTGCAAGAACCTTAACATGATCGCAGCCTTTTTTCTCCAGCATAGTAGCAATCCCCCTGGCACCCGAGAAGGCGCAAATGTCTCCACGACTGTTTAGAATTTCTTCGAAGGCTTTAGCTTCATGGCTGATCCATTCGATCGGTCCTTCTGGGTTACCTCTCACAAAGTCTTCTTCGCTCGAAAATGCGCCAACACTAGCGAAGCTGGTTTTTATCTTCTTTACACATTCCATGGATTTTTCGTAGCACCTTTTCTTAGAAGACCAAAGCTCTTCAACGGTTCCTTCCAAATGATTGGCCCATTGGTCGCTACATTCCCGCCTCGTTTCTTCAAGTATGCGTTCTTCTTTAGCTCGGGCTAATTGCTTCCGAAGATTGGCAATCTTGTGTTTTTGAGCTGCAGCTTGTGCTTTAGAGGCAGCTTCGTCCTCCTTTATTTTATCCACCAATGTAACTAGAATTTTGTCCTTTTCTAAGGCCTCGTTTCTCAGTTTGATAACTTCTGTTCGAAGGTTGTTGAAGGCAATTTCATAGCTCTCGTCTTCGGCATTCTTTTGCGCTCTAAGCGCGTTGCTTAGTATTAAACCCTATATGTAAAAGAGTTGGTATAAGAATAAAAGAATAGATTTAAAATCATAAAGTCTCCAAACGCGCAGTTCTCGTACCTTTAGGCTATTGTATGCAAGGCTATCTGCAAGATCGTCCTTTGTCATCGCGCAGAGGCCAGCCTCCAACTTCGGAAACCCCATGCTTCGGGCCATTTCCCGGCGGACGGATAATTCCTTGTCATCTGGGAGGCAATATAGGAAATCTTCTTCATTTGTCCCATTGAATACTAAGGCCCCATTTGGATATTTCAATTCTTTTGCATAGTGATTAGCTTCAAAAATTTCTTCTTCTGTTAACTTCTTCCCCGAAGCATGTCGAACAATATAATCAAGGACTTTGGGGGATGCTTCGGGGGCAGCAGTACTGATCTCTTCAATTAAAATTGGCTCCATCATTTTTTCCTCCTCGGTTTCCAAGGGTTTTTCCTTCGTGGCCTCTGAAGGTCCAGCTTCAGTTTCAGATTGTTGCCTTGGAGCTTCAGCAGCAAAGATTTCAGTTTCCGTTTTGGAAGTTTCAACAGTCTTCTTCGGAGTTGTGCTTGAAGACTTAATTGTCTCCAAAACATCTAGCACGTTCACCATTATTTTTCTTTTCGGGGTCACCAATGGGCCCTTTTGATTTTTTATTGTCTCAACACTTGCTGAAGGACTTAAGATTTCCAATATTTTTGGTCCTTCAATTCTCGTTTTTTCTGCCTTCTCTGCTGAAGGTGCTTCAGTTTTTCTTCGATCTTCGGCACTGGAGCTGGTTCTGTAGTTTCAGTGGCCGAAGAGACTTCACCAATAAACTCAGGCACTGTGGTCGGTTCAATAAAACGTGCCCGGTGGGTGAGCACCTTTATCTTTTTTCTTTGCGGCGCTGGCTCACTAGAAGCACCTGAGGCAACTTCTTTTGCAGGAGAAGTATTTTTTCTTTTGTGGCCTGGCACCAGATAATGATAGTCAGGGTAGACAAACCCGATTGCATCAAATACCCGGTTGAGCCTCTTCTTCTTTCGGCCTCCGAAGGTTGCTGATAATGCAGTATTCTCGGCCTTCGAGTATACCCCAAGCAGTTCGTCACTCACGGTTTCAATACTTTTTAACCAGTCGTCATCCGGTTCAACAAACTTATCTCCGTATTTGAATGTGTATTTTAGTCTGACCAGTCCACCTTCGTCAGACTCTTTGATGGTCTCCTTCGGCATTTCCCACTTTCCTGCAAGTGGCCAAACTTTGAAGGCAATATGCTCTTGGACCAAATCCCTTGTCCCAATAAAAGAGCAGATTACGCTGAAGGCTCTTTGGCATTCTTCGGCCGCTTCATCCATTTCAACCTTCGGCTTTCGGAGTCCGTAGCGTTGCCAGATAGGGCGCATAATGATACCCTTAACATCTTCCTGCGCTGTCAAGTCATTCTTTACATAGAACCATTCTGTCATCCAGGCACCGGGCCACCTCTTCCGAAAGGTTGGCACGGGGCAGCTTGACCCGGAGCGGGCACCAAAGCTGTAACAACCAAAGTTGTTGTGATATTGTTCTTTCCCCCAGGGCTTCGTCTCATATACCAACTCATGAATTTTGCAAAAGCTTTTAGCATTTGGTTCTAAACCTTGGCTTCTCACAGCCCAGACAAAGATTCCCATTCTTATGATAACTTCGGGAGTAATTTGGTGGAGGTAGATTTAAAATGTCTTCAGGACTTCAACAACAAAGCTGCTTAGGGGAAACCGAAGCCCAGCCTTGAGAAAGCTTCGGAAGATCACGACCTCATTTTCTTCGGGGGTAGGAGAGGGTTTTTCTCCAGCATCAGCCCTCACAATAGATACATCTCGAAAATATCTCCCCCTCATATTGTCAATATGACTCTGCTTAATAGTGGTTTTCCCGAAAACCGAGTGACTTGGCCGCCATGGTCGATCTTCGGACTCTCCCCCGCCGCTTTCTACATCATAACTGTCGCTGTCATCAGTATCTTCAGATAAACCTTCTAAAATCTCTTTGGTGATCTTTTCTGTATTGGTCTTCGACATTGCTTCAAGAAAGCCCAGGTTCTTCTCTTCAGAGAGACTTAGCTTCATTTCGACAGCAGCCTTCTTCTCCTCAGACATCCCTTCGGAAATCTTACTTTTCGCTTCCGAAGCTTAAAACTAGGAAAGAAAACAAATATTTTTTGGCAGAAAGCTTTATAAGCAGGCAAAACAGATGGCAAAGAGAGCGTGCCAAATAAATTGTGGCGGGCTCCTATTTATACACTCGATATGACGAAAACTGTGTGGTCCCGCGTGTCAGTGACTTTTGCTATTCTAGCAAAGGGAAGGTGTTTTTTCGGACCTTCGGCTTAAGGCCTTCGTCCATATCGCAATCTGAATTTATCACTAACAAATTAATATTGCGAGGGGCTACTGTTGGGGGCCTTCGTCCTCCGAAGGTCCTCAAAAACATGATTTGACAATGTTTTCCAAGTGAATTATATGAACAGGTATCTTCGGACTCAGATTATGAACATGGAGTACAGTTAGGACGAAGCCTAATCCAGACGAAGGGGGATTGAGATGAAGGACGGGCTGATTACCAAGCTGTACGAAGGATGGTGCACAGCCGAAGCTATGCGCAGGAAAGCTTCGTCGCGATAGCAGAAAGGGGAACCGACTTAAAGATGAAAAGACTACTTAGGCCTTAATAGATTCCCATAAGTCATTAGCAAATGTAATGGGCATGAATGTAATTTTACATGGGCTGCGTCCCACGCCTATAAATAGATGAACAGTACTCCCGTACTGTTCACGCTGACTGGACATTTTGCTTTTGGCGTCACGCTTGTACTTTTGCTGTCCTTCAAGCCGAAGGTACATTTGTAATCTGCAATCATTTCTATTTTTCTATATCAATAAAATAGAAATGATCTAATAATAATGTTTATGTTAAATTTCATATTCCGTATGAATTCTTCATCATTATCTCTTGTGTTTACGAAGGTATACTTGCCAGGACCTTCGTCCAAATTCATTATATCCCGAAGGGAAATAATGTTTCAGAGGACGAAGGACTTTATCATTTAACACCTTCTATGTTGCCTTGTTCTTAATCCGAAGCATTTGAGAACAAGTCCCCAACAGTAACCAAGCTGTACTTGCCTGAACTAGAAGAAGGAGCCTGTCACCATTTATCAGTAGATGACAAAGAGTCCAATCTGATTGAGGCAATTAGGATTGTGTCAGAATTCCCCGACGTGTTCCCTGAAGAGTTACCAGGCATGACAACTGAAAGGAAAGTTGAATTTGCCATAGAGCTTATCCCAGGCACCGCCCCTATTTCCAAGAGAGCATATCGAGTGTCCGGACCAGAGTTGATGGAACTCAAGAAGCAAATTGATGAGTTGTTGGAGAAAGGTTACATCAGACCAAGTACCTCACCTTGGGTAGCCCCGGTGCTATTTGTGGAGAAGAAGGATGGCACGAAGAGGATGTGCATTGATTACAGAGCTTTGAATGAAGTCACTATCAAGAACAAGTACCCCCTGCCTCGAATCGAGGACCTATTTGATCAGTTGAGTGGAGCAAGTGTGTTCTCAAAGATAGATTTGAGGTCAGGTTACCATCAGCTCAGAATCCAACCTTCAGATATACCGAAGACCGCATTCATCACCAACTATGGGCTATATGAGTTCATGGTTATGTCATTCGGTTTGCCGAATGCGCCAGCTTACTTCATGTATCTGATGAACAGTGTGTTCATGGACTACCTCGACAAGTTTGTAGTGGTGTAAATTGATGATATTCTTATATATTCCTAGAATGAGCAAGAGCATGAGGAACATTTGAGAAAAGTACTTCAGAGGCTACGAGATTGCCAGTTGTATGCCAAGCTTAGCAAATGTGAGTTCTGGATCAGCGAAGTTCTGTTCTTGGGACATATTATAAACTGAGATGGACTAGCTGTGGATCCATAGAAGGTAGCAGCGATTCTAGACTAGAAAGCACCAAAAGATGTCTGCAGAATCAAGACTTTCATTGGAATGGCCAGTTACTATCGGCGTTTCATTGAAGGTTTCTCCAAGATTGCTAGGCCAATGACAGCCTTGCTAGTAAAGAAGGTTGAGTTCAAGTGGACCCCAGCGTGCCAAGAATCATTTGAGATGTTGAAGCAGAAGTTGACAACAACACCAGTATTGGTTCTGCCACATGTTCACAAGCCATTCTCAGTATATTGTGATGCTTCGTACACCGGACTGGGATGTGTGTTAATACAGGAAGGGAGAGTAGTGGCATACTCGTCCCGACAGTTGAAAGTTCATGAGAAGAATTACCCCACTCATGATCTGGAGTTAGCAGTAGTGGTTCATGCACTAAAGACCTAGAGACACTATCTTTATGGGCAGAAGTGTGATATCTACACGATCACAAGAGACTCAAGTACATATTCACTCAGTCAGAGTTAAACATGAGGTAGCAAAGATGGCTAGAATTGATCAAAGACTATGAGCCGGGGATCCATTATCACCCAGGCAAAGCAAATGTGGTTGCAAATGCTCTGAGCAGAAAGAGTCAAGTTAATTTGTTGGCCGCTCACCCGATGTCGTTCGAGCTAGCAAAGGAATTCGATAGGCTAAGTCTCAGATTTTTGAACAACACTCAAGGAGTGACAGTTGAGCTAGAACCCACCCTAGAGCAAGATATCAGGAAGGGCCAAAGGGAGGATGAGAAGATCAACGAGATCCGGCAACTAATCATAGATGGGAAAGGTCTAGATTTTCGTGAAGATGCAGAAGGAGTGATGCGGTTCAAGGATAGGTTGTGCGTTCCCGACATCAAATCGATCTAGAACTGATTCTTAAGGAAGCTTATGAGACAACATATTCTATACACCCTAGTAGCGAGAAAATGTACCAAGACCTGAAGAAGAGATTCTGGTGGTACGGTATGAAAAGAGAGATAGCAGAGTATGTGGCTAGATGCGACAGTTGTCTGAAGATCAAGGCAGAACATCTGAGGCCCGCAGGTTTGTTGCAGCCTGTTGGGGGCCTTCATCTTCCGAAGGTCCTAAAAAACATGATTTGACAATATTTCCCAAGCATAATATATGAATAGGTACCTTCGGACTTGTATCAAAACCATATACAATATGAGAAGCACGAACAATATGAAGGATGACGAAGCTCCGAAGCCACGCGCAGGGAAGCTTCGGCATAGCGGCAGAAAGGGGAACCGACTTAAAGGGGAAAAGGCTATATGGACCTAAATGGATTATCCCAATAGTAAATGTAAAGGGCATGAGTGTAATTTTACAGACTGCATCCTGTGCCTATAAATAGATGAACAGTGCCCCGTACTGTTCACGCTGACTTGTACTTGCTCGTGCATCACGTTTGTATCTTTGCTTTCTGTCAAGCCGAGGGTACAAATGTAATTCAATATTGTTCTTATTCATTCAAGATTATATAATAGAGATATATACACGATATCATATGATTATTCATGTTATTTCTCATGTTTCATATGCTTCATCTTTCTTTAATATATGCTGTAATGATGAAGGTACTTCCTTCATGACCTTCGTCCGAAGATCATTATATCCTTAGGGAAATAATGCTTCGAAGGATGAAGGGCATTAACCGTTGATCTACTTTTTGTGTTGCCTTGTTGTTAATTCATAGCATTTGAGAACAAGTCCCCAACATTGGCGCCCACCTCCTGTGAACTCATTCGACCACCTTCGGCAAACACTGACCTGTGTCATGCCGGCCAAGAGGATAAGTGCACCAGGGGCTGCTGCACGGCAGCCACTGGACACAAATCAGGAGATTCTCTCTCTTCGAGAGGCTTGAAGCCAGAAGAGAAAGGCCACCAGTCCAACACTTCAGGAGGAGGAGTTGGACCAAGAGATTAGAGACATGGAAATCATCCATCAACAAGTGCAAATGAAGAAGGAGAAGATGGCCTGGCTGGCCGAAGATTGACGAAGCTACTGAAGAAGTGTGTCATCTTGTCCAAGATGAACAAGACCGAAGGCCCCAGCACAGGGAGCTTCATCAAGAGGGCCTATTCAACGAAGATGGATGGTATGATGATTTCAGTCATGATACTTTTACTTTTGATGATGCTTCTCCCTTGGCAGCAGAACTGCAGGCTACTCCATGGCCCCCATCACACAAGCCACCCTAGATTCCCATGTATGATGGCCATTCAGATCCGAAGTAGTTTCTAATGAGTTACGAAGCAACTATATCTTCGTTCGGGGGCAACACCGCAGTCATGACGAAGTCCTTCATCATGGCAGTCCGAAATGTAGCCCAGACATGGTATTCTTCTCTCCTCCAGGGACTATCATGTCATGGTAGAAGCTCTAAGACATTCTGGTTACCAGTTTCCAAGGCTTTCAAACGAAGCCAGTCACAGCTCAGGCCCTGTTCCAATGCACGCAAGACCATGAAGAATACCTTTAGGCATATGTCTGAAGGTTTTTGCGACTGAGAGCACAAGCGCCTACAGTGCCCAATGAAATTGTCATTGAGGCCATGATCAAGGGTCTTCGGCTAGGACCTACTACTCAATATTTCGCCAGAAAGCCCCCACAGACTCTGGAGAAGCTGCTCCAAAAGATGGATGAATACATTTGGGCTGATAATGACTTCCGCTAAAGAAGGGAGGAAGCATACAGATTCTCTAAGGTGACTAGGGGCTTCGGAGGACGAATCCATCCGAGGCATGTCAGGTCGATCCACAGCTCCACTCAGAATGATGACTAAGGGAGCCAGCCTCAGAGGTCACAATACACCTCATAATCTTCGGGGCAACAGCAAAGTTCTTTCAGGCCACCAGCTATAAGGGGCAAAGGCGCTAGGGGCTTCGGAAGAAGGTTCAAGGATCAGCCAAGGAAGATCTACTATTTATTCTGCGGTGAGGACAAGGGCCATACCACAAAAAATGTGCCAAATCACTATTTAGAAGCAAAAGGAAATTGCAGAAGCCGAAGCTAGGCAGAATCAGCCGAAGCAGGTTTTACACACTGCTTCGTGCCACTCCCCTTACATACCAGAGTATGTGGGCAATCATCCTACAGCTTCTGTCGCTTCGGCTAGCCATTCACAAGCTTCCTGGCCACAACTCCGACCCCCACCACCACTACAACCGACCTACTCCCGAAGCCAGCAACAAGAAGGGCGCCAACACACTGAGCAGCAACGGGAGTTCACGGAGGAATCCGAAGCTCGCACAGTCAACAGTACTGTGCCAGAATCGAAGCACATTTATTGAGCAAATATCCTACCGCTGAAATACTTTTATACTTTGTGTTATTTTGTTTTTCAATAAGGAACAATCAATGTAAAACTAGCTTTAATTCCTTGTAATAGTTTCGCTTCTACCATAATGGAATATATCTTCTTCGCAGATTTACGAAGCTCAAAAACTGCCGAAGCCCAAAAGCCATTCCTAAGGGAATGCAAAGCTAAAAATCGCCGAAATTACGAAATGTCGTTCCTAAGGGAGCGCAGTGTAAGTTTTGCCGAAGCTACAAAAAGTCGTTCCTAAGGGAGCGCAGGGTAAGTTTTCTGCTCAAAAGTCGTTCCAAAGGGAATGCAGAGCCAAATACCATCGAAATATAAGGCGAAGAAGTTCAAAAGACGTTCCTAAGGGGGTGTAGAACTTACACCAAAAAGTCAACGGTGATACCGCCGAAATAGAAGGCGAAGAAGTTCAAAAGACGTTGCTAAGGGGATGCAGAACTTACACTGAAAAATAAGCGGTGAAGCCGAAAAATAAACGACAAAGAGATCGTTCTCAAGAGGACGTAGAGATTGTGTGTTTCAGCGTCGGTGTGTGAGTGTGTGTCTTCGGCATTAGCATCATTCTTTGCATCATATCATCACATCATCTCGCATAGCATCACATCATACATCATATCGCACCAATGACACGAATTGAATACGAAGTCGATCTTCGGAGAATGCTTTATAAAAGTGAAAATATGCTAAGGCACAAAGTAACCTGAGAAATACAGCTTCATCAGCTCTGTTGCAAAAGAAGGGATCCCTTGTCTTTACAAAGCATGGATATTCTCACGAAGCATGGATCTTTTTTCTTTACGAAGCATGAAAAGAAGGGAAGGTGTTTATTTGCCGAAGGCTCAAAAACGGTATGTACATAAAAGTTTCATGCATTGCAAAGAAGTGAATTACAAATAATTTACATAATTGATTCAAAGATATACATATGGAATGTTACAGTCTTTTTACAACAAGGCTACATTGACCATCTAAAAATGTTTTTTCAATAACAACCTCATTCAGCAATTTATTGACGACTTCGTCAACGATAGATTCAGCTATATTGAAGATCTCCAACGCTTCCTTCGTCTCTGGGTCGGCCAGTGGGTCAAACGGTTCCGTGGCAGAGATAATTCAGCTACAGTAAAAATTAATTAGTTCGAAGCTACAAAAGCAAATACCAAAGCTAGATGCCGCAAAGCAATACCTATGCGTCTCTCGCGCTCTGCAGCTTCTTCAGCCTGTTTTGCTTGTACTCGGGCGTCATGTATGTCTTTCTCACTTTTCTTCATGATTTCGTGAGCCATCTCTCTGCCACCGTTTACACAGATGTCGTTGTAAAATTTCCCGCCCATTAAGCTTGCTTCAGCCGAGGGATCCTTTGTGTCATCCATGGAGAAGGCAGCTTCAGCCTGGGCCAGGGTTTTGACATGGTCGCATCCCGCCTTCTCCAAGATGGCTGAAATTCCCCTAGCACCGAAGAATGCACACACATCCCCGCGGTCACTTAAGATTTCTTCAAAAGCTTCGGCCTCTCCACTTATCCACTCAATAACTCCTTCAGGGTCGCCTCGTATGAAGTTATCTTCGTTAGAATAAGCGCCCACGTTGGCGAAGCTAGCTTTTATTTTCTTCATGCAGCCCAAAGATTTTTCAAAACATCTTTCCTTGGACACGCGAAGTTCTTCAACTGTTTTCTCTAAATAATTTTTCTAATATTCGCTGCTCTCTCGATTAGCTTCTGCGATAGCGCATTTTTCTTTAGCTTCTGCCAACTGTTTCCGAAGCTCTTCGATTTCATTCTTTTGGATTTTGGCCTTAGCCTTGAAGCTGGCTTCATCTTCTTTCACTTTGTTTACCAATGAAATCAAGATTTTGTATTTTTCAAGACCTTCGTTCCTTAATTCAATTTCTTCTGAACGAAGGTTGTTTAGAGCCATTGTGTATCCTTCATCTTCAATATTTTTCTGAGCTCTTAATGCATTGCTATGAATTAAGCCCTGAAAGAGAAGGACAGAATTAAGTATAAATAAATAAAGTATTTCTACTTCAAAATATAAAATTAGCTTTTATACCTTTATGATATTATAAGCCAAGCTGTCAGCAAGTTCATCCTTTGATAATATTGAAAGGCCATCTTCTAGTGTTGGGAATCCAATGCTTCTACCTATCTCCCGATAGACGGATACCTCTTTATTATCCGGGAGACAGTACAGAAAATCATCTTCCCCACTACCATTAAACACTAATGCCCCCTTCGGGTATTTTGATTTTTGGGCATAGTGTAGTGCTTCTAGCTTCTCTTTTTGAGAAAGTCTTTTCCCTGAGGCATGACAAATAATGTAATCAGTGTTTTCTTTTGAAGCTTTGGTAGCAGCAGCTTCAGCCTCTTCAGACATAATTTGCTCTCTCGCTTTTTCTTTAACTACAGCGGGCTCTATCTCAATGGGTTCTGAAGGCCTAGCTTCAGCTTCAGCATGAATTGTTGCAGCTTCAACTTCTGCTTGTTCTGTTTCAGCTTCAGGTTGTGCTTTCGAAGCTTCGGCAATCTTTCTTGAAGGGGTACAACTCATGGACTTTGCCATTTCCAATACGACATCTAGCACACTTGCCATTCTCCTCCTCTTAGGAGTTGTGGTAGAACTTTTTTGAGTCTTCGAAGCTGTTACTTCTGTTGAAAGGCTAAAAATCTCTGGCATTTCTTCAACTTTTGACCCTTTAGCTTTATCTTTGTCAGCCTTCGTTTTAACTAGCTCAACTGAAGGTAGCTTTGGCACGGGAGCCAGCTCTTCAGTTCTCTGCGCAGGAGGAATAATCCCTTTTCCTTTGGCAGCCGAAGAGGCCCCTTCGTCAAATTCGGGTATCGTGGCCGGTTCGATGTAACGGGGCCGGTGGGTCAGAATCTTCATCTTCTTGCCCTTCAGCTCAGCTGTGATGGCTGAAGAGGCAGCTTTTCCAGAAGCACTAACCTTTCTGTTTACCCCTTGCCCTCGCAACGGGTAGCAATAGTCAGGATATACGAAGCCAATGGCATCGAATACCCTGTTCAACCTTTTCTTATTTCGACCTTCGAAGGCTGAGGACAAGGCATTGTCTTCTATCTTGGAATATGCTCCAAGAAATTCATCACTCGTAGCTTTGATGCACTTCAGCCTCTCGTCGTTTGGTTCATCAAATTTATCCCGAAACCTGAATGTATATTTCAGCCGGACCAAATCACCTTCATTAGACTTAGTGATGGTCTCCTTCGGCATTTCCTAGCTTTCTACAAGCGGCCATACCTTGAATGCTATATGTTCTTGCATCAAGTCCCTTGTTCCAATAAAGGAGCAAACAGTGCTGAAGGCCCTCTGACACGCTTCGACCGTTTCATCAATTTCTATCTTCGGCTTTCGAAGGCCGAAGCGAGACCAAATGGGACACATAATGACTTCCTTAATATCCTCCCGTGTCTTCAAATCATTCTTCACGTAAAAGCATTCCTCCATCCAAGCTCCGGGCCACCTTTTATGGAATGTTGGCACTGGGTAACTTGCATTAGGGCGAGCAGCAAATCCATAACAACCAAAGTTGTTATGATATTGTTCTTTGCCCATGGCCTTCATCTCATACAAGAGCTCGTGCATACTGCAAAAGCATTTTGCGCTTGGCTCCAGCCCTTGGCTTCTTACAGCCCAGACAAAAATCCCCATTCTAATAATAGCTTCGGGAGTGATCTGATGAAGGTAAATCTGATATATCTTTAACACTTCAACCACAAACCTGCTCAATGGGAACCGAAGTCTAGCTTTGAGGAAGCTTCGGTAAATCAAAACTTCGTCTTCCTCAGGGGCAGGGACATTGTTGTCCCCGCCAGCCCTCACAATAGACATATCCCAAAAGTACCTTCCTTTCATATTATCAAGATGACTCTGTTTAATCATTGATTTTCCAAAGATTGTATGGCTTGGTCGCCAGGGCCGATCTTCAGAATCTTCACCTCCACTGTCCACATCGTAACTATCACTGTCATCAGTGTCTTCAGACAAACCTTCTAGTATCTCCTTCGTAATTTTTTCTATGTTTGTTTTCACCATCGATTCAACAAATCCAGCAATATAAGGATTCACAGCCTTCTCCTCAAATAGTTTCACCTTTTCACTTAGCTTTGTCTCCGTAGCAGCTTTCTTCTCCTGAGACATTTTTTTCCTCCAGATGTGGTGAAAACACGCCTTTCAAACTGAAGATCAGAACGATTGAAAACCTAGCAAGTGCTAGTGAGCAAGAGCTATAAGATTGAGAAAAAAATGCAAATGGCAGAAACAGCGTAACAGATACAGCTGGTGTGAGCCCCTATTTATACGCCCGGTGCGGTACAAATTGGAGGGCCCCATCTGTCATTGAATATTGCTATACTAGCAACGGGAAGGTGTTTTTTCGGACCTTCGGCTCAAAAGCCTTCATCTGTATCGCAGTCTGAATTCGTTATCTTAACAAATTAATACTACGAGGGGCTACTGTTGGGGGCCTTCGTTGTGGCGGAACCACCCGAATTATTCCAACTTAAGTGCCTAAGTCCCGCCTTAGAGGCTAGACCACAATTAAATAGGAATAACACGTTAGTCCCTCGGATCTAGTCCGACAAGGCCACTAACAGGATCAAGTACCATGTACTCAATCGATGGTGAGGCACAGAGCAAATACAATAAAGTATAAAACCATACATTGAGGAGTATTAAATTTATTACATCATCATCGGAGTTTAGCAAAAGTAGTCATCATTGTTCGGAATGCAGCGAAATAAAACTAGCGATAAATAAACAGAGAGATGGGGAAGCCTATCCCATCACTCCTCATGCTCCTCCCCTGCCAAGGTAGGGTCCCACTCGACTGTCTAACCTGGTGGCAAGGTGGACGGCCAAGTCACTCCAGCAACCATGTCCTCCAAGGAACCTGTAAAAAATTTTTGCCACAAGCAAGGCTAAGTATACTAATACTCAACTAGACTTACCCGGTGTGAGAAGTCTACTCCTCTACCTCTAGACATGCAGCTGTTTGGCTGAGGGGTTTGGTTGCCAAAAGCACTAGCGGAGATTATAAATCAAGTTTTAGCTTTGTCAAGTTTTAGTGTGACTCTCTTAAGACTACATGTATACCTATCTAATCATACATGATATCGAACATTTAGCAATCAACAACTTTTGCCACGTCATCTCATTTCCACTTGTTACTCAATGTAGCAGCATGGATCAAGCAGTCTCATTAGCTGCGAGAAGTAGACGATTCGAATCGAGTTTTTAAACCTTGCAAGGTAAACCTAAACACACGACGTGGCGAGACACTCCGTCCCCACACACATCAACCGTCCCCATCGATTCCCTGGCAACAGATCAGGGCTCACCGCCTTGGCGTACAATGCCTCAGTGACCCCGACTGTCGTCGTGCAGTGATCGCACTTGTACCCACCATAACCGGAATGGGAGACCACGTCTCAGGTCGCGTGAGGGGCAAAGTCTGCGGGCAGGTTCACTCAGGTACTAGGCTTACCAATTTACCATATTTCTCGGCATGTGCTTAGTACGTTCAAACGCTTGACACACGGTACCACACCTTAATCCTTATTCCAATTTCTGTCTCGTAGACAACACATCCCCATGGACCGTTGTCCACAGACCATCATCACTACGATATGTAAATGGATACAAGCAATTCCTGACCTCACGCGAGTTCTAGAAAAATCACCCGACTTCTACCGAGATCCCTAATTAGTAAAGCAGCTACTCGACCTAGCATACTAGTATCCATCACAAAAGGATTCCTGAGATCATGCAACTAGGGTTTCAAACAACTCCTACACTTAAGTGCACAATACAAGCCTACATTCATTAAGTGCAGTAAAATAATATATAGAACTGGTTATGCATAAACCGGGGCTTGCCTTCCAAAGCTGGGGCAGGCAGATCCTCTGGGCAGGCTCTGGTGTTGGATCCGGGGCTACCTCCTGAGCAACTCCTTGCTCTAGCACGAGGATGTACTCTCCGTCCGCTAGGTTGCAATCTATCGAATGCAATGAGTAAGAACATGTATGCTATGGTTATGCAGAATTTAGAAATCCTCATGCTAAGTGAAGAAAATTAAGTTAATGGATAACTTAGGGTTTCCTGGTTATAAGAGGCTCTTAGGGTTTAAGGCTTATCAATTTAGGTTGGAGGTTCTTGCCTAAGCATAATGGACTATGACTTGGAATGCCCCATAAATGTTTTAGTAGGTAGTCAAGGGGTTCGGCTGGTTTGGTTAGTGCAACATTAGTCTCCACTATTAGTTCTCCTTCTCATTTTCCACTTATGAATTTTAGTGTGGGTTTGAACTACAACAGTGTTTTAACTTTCCTAAAAATTCTGTAAAAATTACAGTGGGTTACTATTTGTCACTGTAGTTTGTCCCATAAACTTGAGGTCTAGAATAATTAGAATAATCCCTGGACAAAAATACAAAAGTTGGGGCAAAAGGGGTCACTTTGCACTACAACTCTTATCTAGGCGTGGGTTCTGTTCTAATAGTCATTTTTACTGGTATCTATAGGTAATAACATACTTCTGTGCCAAAAATCACAAAGGGCTACTTAGTGGTTATTTAGTTATGATTTTCTAAAGTTTAATGCTTAAAAGACACTTACTACTAACTTGTTATTTGAAAAATATCAAACAACAGAACTCATAATTTTTCTATGTTCATAATAATAAAAAATTAGTTATCCCAAGGTTTGGGGTGTTTTCTCCTCAGGGTTATTTTTCTAGGTTTTTTCTAAGTTTTCCTTGTTTTCTTGAAATAAAAGTTATTTCATTCCTTCTGTACTAAACAAGGGTATAATAAAATTTTCTAGTGGACTACACTGAATAAGGGAGCTAACAAAAATGTGGGTGCTTCCTGGTTCTTATTTTAAACTACCTTTAGTATTTTCTCTAACTTTAGACTAAAATGATTTAAATGGTAAACTCTACTTTAAATGGGTGTACAAAGAGGTTTAGTATTTTTAAACAGGTTAGGAAGTGATTAAGTACTTCTCTAAATTTTCTTAACCCCAGTCTAATAGTGTAGCTATTTTTCCTTATTTCTTTTAGCTTTTGACCAGTTAATCATTTAAATCAAAACTTTAAAGTTTTCTGTAACACTTAGGGGTTTTATATTTTTCCTAAGTAGTTTACATTGCTTAGGATCAGGCAAAATTGGTTTGACTCGATTTGGCTAAACCAAACTGAAGTTATGAATTTTTCAAGTTCTGTTTGGATTTAAATCAGAATATTTAAAAGGTTTCCTGGAAAACTACTTTGCATCGAAGACCCTGGGTTCTTACTAAACTAATTCCTTCAGTTATACCCTTGCGCCACTATTCCCCTGAGTCAC
This sequence comes from Zea luxurians, assembly GCA_029449295.1. Classification (NCBI taxonomy): domain Eukaryota; kingdom Viridiplantae; phylum Streptophyta; class Magnoliopsida; order Poales; family Poaceae; genus Zea; species Zea luxurians. The sequence continues at coordinate 101,545,438 of JAOPSE010000001.1, read as the reverse complement.
TGACAGCGCACAAAACCCCTGCCCTTTTCTTCTTCTTCCCCGTGGTCCCTCCCCCTATGCAAACAGTAACCGTGGAAAGGAAAAGGACGGCACGGCTCACCGGCGGCGGGAGAGGTCCGGCGAGGGGTGGGGTTGGCTCCGGAAGGTCCTGGCGGTCACAGCGAGGTACAGCTTGACGGCGAGGGTGGTCGGAACCGGCTGGTCCACGTGCGCAGACGGGTGAACTCGTCGGCGGTGAGTGCTCCGGCCTAACCATGGTGATCTAGTTCAATTAAACAGCACGATGAGCTCCACGGGATGACGTAGAGGCTATGTACGCAGGGAATCGGAAAATGGTGCAGAGACTTACCCGGTCTACGTTCACCGGCGATCGGGTGAAGTCCGGCGACCATGGACTGGCTTCTCCGGTGAGGCAAAGTCCGATTCCTTGCTTGGGGAGCTTCACCGAGGAATGCACGGTCTACTCCGAGGGTCGGCGCTGGGCGTGCTCTGGCGCGCTCAGAGCGCGTCGAACACGTGGAAGTGTTCTTCTACCCTTGTTCAACAGCTCGCCGAGATCGCAAGCGTGCGAATCTTGGCAAAAATCCGGCGCAGGCCTCCTCCTAGCACCTAGGGCTATCTCTTGTATGTGAGTTCCCATGGCAGATATGCCCTAGGCAGGGAGATTTGCGGACGCCAATACTGGCTTGTCCCTCTATCCACCTCGCGACAAAAACCTTGCCAAATCTTGTCAAACGTCTTGGGCTCGGTTTCAAACTTTTCCAGTGGGTGCCTTAGGTGGTATGACACCTTTTTGGTATACAACCCAAGTGGTTTTGGTGCCATTTACTAGGTGAACACGGTGGATCTTTAGATTAGGTTCAAAAATTAACTTAGAAAGAATTAGAGAGCTCTAGTGCTCTTTCTCCTTAAGGGGGTGAAATTGGGGTCTTCAAGGGGTCTTTTTGCAATGTTCCCTCCCTGCATTTGTTAGGTTACAAGGCTACTAAAACTTGTTTAAGAACTAAGATCATGCTTTGGCAATTTGGTTAACTTATCCACTAATCCCTGACTTGGAGGTCTAGTGCTCATAGGTGCCCTTTTTAGGGTTTAATCTTCTTGGCTCCAAATGACCATTGTTCAACTTGTGTGGTTGAAACCCTTGCCATTCACTTCTCTTAGTTAACCCATGTTTCCAAGGTTTTATTCTCTTCTTCTCTTCCACATGTGATCACAGTCATTAGTGCATAAATGTACCATGGTCATGGTAACACCTGGGGTGTTACATTCGTCTTTCGAAGGTCCTCAAAAACATGATTTGACAATATTTCCCAAGCGTAATATATGAACAGGTACCTTCGGACTTGGATCAAAACCATATACAATATGAGAAGCACGAACAATACGAAGGATGATGAAGCTCCGAAGCCACGCGCAGGGAAGCTTCAGCATAGCGGCAGAAAGGGGAACCGACTTAAAGGGGAAAAGGCTATATGGACCTCAATGGATTATCCTGAAGTCAATAGTAAATGTAAAGGGCATGAGTGTAATTTTACAGGCTACGTCCTGTGCCTATAAATAGATGAACATTGCCCCTGTACTGTTCACGCTGACTTGTACTTGCTCGTGCATCACGTTTGTATCTTTGCTTTCTGTCAAGCCGAAGGTACAAATGTAATTCAATATTGTTCTTATTCATTCATGATTATATAATAGAGATATATACACGGTATCATATGATTATTCATGTTATTTCTCATGTTTCATATGCTTCATCTTTCATTAATATATGTTGTAATGATGAAGGTACATCCTTCATGACCTTCGTCCGAAGATCATTATATCCTTAGGGAAATAATGCTTCGAAGGACGAAGGGCATTAACCGTTGATCTATTTTTTGTGTTGCCTTGTTCTTAATTCATAGCATTTGAGAACAAGTCCCCAACACAGCCATTGCAGATTCCCTAGTGGAAATGGGATGAGATTGGGATGGACTTTATAGTTGGGCTACCCCGCACTCGAGCTGGTTATGACTCCATCTGGGTAGTAGTGGACCATTTAACAAAGGTGGCCCATTTCATACCAGTCAAGACCACCTATAACAGTGCGGTGTTGGCAGAATTATACATGTCTCGGATTGTGTGCTTGCATGGCATAACAAAGAAGATAGTATCGAACAGAGGCACCCAGTTTACCTCTCAGTTCTGGCAGCAGCTACATGAAGCTCTGGGCACACACTTTAAGTTCAGTTCGGCTTATCACCCGCTGACAGATGGTCAGACTGAGAGAACCAACAAGATTCTTGAAGACATGTTGAGAGCTTGTGCTTTGCAAGACAAATTAGGTTGGGACAAGAGGCTGCCGTATGCATAATTCTCCTACAACAACTGCTATCAGGCCAGCCTGGAGATGTCACCATTCCAAGCACTGTATGGGAGGAATTGCAGAACTCCGTTGCATTGGGATCAACTCAGCGAAAGACAGGTGTTTGGTCCAGATATCTTGCTTGAAGCAGAAGAAAATATTAAAATGGTCTGAGAGAATATGAAGGCAGCATAGTCTAGACAGCGAAGCTATGCCGACACCAGAAGAAGAGAACTCGGTTTTGAAGTGGGAGACTATGTCTACTTGAAAGTGTCACCCATCAGAGGAACCAAAAGGTTTGGAGTCAAGGCAAGCTAGCACCCGGATATATCGGGCCATATCAGATTCAAACAAGACGTGGAGAAGTGGCATATCAACTCAGCTTACCAGAGAATCTGTCCGCCGTGCACGATGTGTTTCACATGGCTTAGATAAAGAAATGCTTACGAGTACCAAAAGAGTAGTTGCCAACGGAAGACCTCGAAGTTCAAGAAGATCTGACGTACATTGAGAAGCCAACACAAATTTTGGAGACAGCAGATCGGGTCACTCAAAGGATCACTATTCGGATGTGCAAAGTCAAATGGGGCCATCACTCAGAAGAAGAAGCAAACTGGGAAAGAGAAAACGATCTAGAGCCAAGTACCCTGAACTCTTTGATAGCCAGCCCTGAATCTCGAGGGCGAGATTCTTTTAAGGGGGATAGGTCTGTAACACCCTGAATTTGGGGGTATAAAATTTCTTTCTAATTATCAACCAAATTCAGGTGTTGCTCTTCTCTCTCTCTAGTTTCTCTCTCTCTTTTTCTTTTGTTAGACTTAGCTTAAATAGTGGAAGATTATTTATTTTATTTTCTCAAAACCATATGAGTCATGAAGTGTTGCATCATGTTGAGCCTCAAATATTCTTTGAATTGTTGCACATGTTTGATTTAGTTTGAATTTGAATTGAAAACCCTAGAGAAAATAAATAGAAAAGGCATTAGAAATTCCCTAAAAGAAGAAAAACTCAATTCGACCCAGCTAGCCTAGGCCGACCCAACCCTCACGCGTGCCCGCGTCCGAGCACCCACCCGCGCTGACAGGCGGTCCCCGCCTGTCAGCCTGTTTCGCCCGCACGCTCTCTCCCCGCTCTCCCTCCCGTTGCCCGGTGGGCCAGTCCTGTCGGCGCCGATTCTCTCGCGCTCGTGCCCCTTCGCTCCCACTGCGCGGTGGGCCCTCGTCAGTGTTTACCACCTATTCACAGATTTCCCTCTCGTTGCCCCGTGGATCCCATCCATCAGCCCCCTCAGCCGTCCCTAACCTCTCGCCCACGCCCCCTGTTGTGGACGCGCCCACGATCGCGCTTTCTCCGACCACATTCTCACGCCCGCGCCCCATTAGAAGCTCGCACACCGCTCACCCATTCCCCCCACCGTTCATTTGTGCCTCCAGCCAAGCTCTCTCGCCCCCTCTCTCGCCCTGCGCACGCAACCAGGCCGTCCGCCGCCGCTCACCAAAGTTCACCGCCCGTTCCGTGACTAGCGTTGAGCCCTTGTCGCACCCGTTTCCTCGGTTAGCTCCACCGCACCACCAGTAGCTTGGGACACCCCTCGATTCGCCCCTAACCCCTCTAGTTTGTCCGGTCCACGTTCACCGGTGTCTTCCCCATGCAGTCGAAGTCCGCCATTCCCTCTAGTCGCAAACAACCGTCCCCGCCTGTCAGTCGTGCTTGCGCGCGCGTCCGCGGATCTGATCCTGGTCGTTGCTCGATGATTCGATGGCCGAGATCACCCCGTACCCCTTCGCGTGTAACTTTAGCTAAAGAGACCCTCGGGTTTTAGAGAATTAACCCGTCGTCCTGAGTTTTAGCACGCAGACCACTGGTTTCTTTTAAATAGCCCCCTGTGCTTTTAAATAATTATAGAATTAGACCTAATTTCATATTTTAAACTTCAAAACTTGTTTATTTCATATCTTTTTCATATGAACTCCAAATTTAGTGGTTCAAATTGCAAAATGTTCAAAATAATATTCTCTGTCCAAATAAATTATGTTCATCTACAGTCTATACACTTTAATTTTATACCTAGACTATAAGTTAGTGTATATGTTGGTTTATTCCCTTATTAAAACAAATAAAAAGAAAAACCCTAGGGGTAAATGGATGTTTAATCTTGTGAGTTTAATAATGTGTAATATAAGAATTAATCTCTGGTTTAACATTTATGTCTCAATAAAATGAATAGTATTAGATTATGTAATCATGGACAACACTTAAAGAGTAATCAACTCCTAAATAAGATTAGTTCATTTTATAATTTGATCTCCTTTTTCTTTAATTACTATTATACCTTTTGAGATGTGTTCCAATGTTTGTACATGATTGGTGTGCTATTCATTTGTCATTTACCAAATGTATTGATCGCATGATCGTTTTATTTAGACAACGAGCAGCTCGTGATTCCTGAGTGTGTTGCCAAAGATCTCCCTGAGCAACAACCTAGTGAAGACAAGTGTTCTGAAACCTATCATGTCCTATTTACTCTTTAATTCACTGTCTCGCATTACATTATTGAAACTTAAGGATTGAATAGTCAGTATTTATCTTATCCTTGTTTATCTTTTGGGTTATCATGGTTAGCTTATGATATTACTTTAACTTAATCAATGAACATGATGTGATTATTTATGATACGATGATGTTTTCCCGATGATGATATTGTGATACTCTAGGGGACTCAGGCTGTTTCTGAGTACCTCTCCGTAAGGACCTGTTTGGTGAGTGACAACCCGGGATAACAGTGCAACCTTGAGGGTGGAATGGGATGCCCTTAGCTGATTAATTGAAGGAACCAGAGGAGTAGTTGGCTTCGCCGTAGAGCCATCAATGGGGTCCGGGCATAGTACTTGCTCTGCCGAGGCTGGTTGCAGAGGTTCTCGATTTGGTTTTGTTAGTCTACCTTCCTTTGGGGAGATTTACTATGTTTATCAAACTGGAGAAACCTAACGGGCGGCTATGACCTCTAGGAAATCTTTGTAAAGGCTACGTAGTTAGACCCTGCTAGGTCACCTTGGTAGTGATCAATGGGGAGGCTAGAACCACGGGCAGAAAGGGAATCACGACTTGTGGGTAAAGTGTGCGACCTCTGCAGAGTGTTAGAAACTGGTATATCAGTCATGCTCATGGTTTAGAGCGGCCTTGGGATCCTCTTTGATTAGAAGAACTTTGATTACTTTTATGATGACGGTCAACAATGATGGTTATAATTTTGATCTCTGGTATTTCCTCTCGGAGGAAGTGCTTCTAGGTAATAACTAGGTTTATTACTAAAATTTTGGCTCTACTTATAGTAATAAATCTTGACCAACTAAAAGCAACTGCTCAACCTAAACTCCACATACAGCTAGTCCACTTTAGCCAAATGGGACATTTGCTGAGTACGTTGATGTGTACTCACCGTTGCTTTACAAACCACCCCACCCCAGGTTGTCCCCACTGTACTCAGTGCTCAGGAGGAGATGCTGACAGCATGGAGGACTTTGAGGAGTTCTAGGACTACGATGAGTTCTAGCTTATCTTAGTGGCAAACCCCCAGTCAGCTGCCTGTGTAGGCATATCTACTACGTTTCGTATTTCTGCACTTTGATATTAATGTTGAAGACTATGGTTATGTATTAGACTCAGTGGATGTCTTGGACATCTTGTTGTAATAAAGTACTTTTCGGCTATTTACTTTGAGCATTATGTGATGATGTCCAATTATGTAATCGCTGTGTACGTGAGTTCTGATCCTAACACGTACATGGTTCGCATTCGGTTTGCCTTCCAAAACCGAGTGTGACACGAACGCTACTGCTCCCCTGACCGTGGGTGATCGCCTTCCTCTTCATATCCCCCAGCTGAACACGCTTGTGTTCAATAGCTAGGGCCTTGTCAAGCAGCCTCTGGAACGATGGAAAGGTATGAGCCACTAGAGCATACTGCAGTGGTCCATTAAGTCCTTCAATGAAGTGTTCCTGCTTCCTTTCATCCTTAACCACTTCATTTGGTGCATATCTTGAGAGTTGAATAAATCTGTCGCGATACTCGCTGACTGACATACTCCCCTACTTCAGTGACATAAACTCTTTCTTCTTTATCTTCATCAGTCCAGCAGGAATGTGATAGTTTCTGAACTGAGTAGCAAATTCCACCCAAGTGATAGTATCAGCAGCATCATGGGCAGCGGTGTAAGAATCCCACCAATCAGCAGCAAGACCAGTAAGACGACCAGAAGCATAAAGAACCTTCTCCCAGTTAGAGCACTATGCAATAATCGGCATCTTCTCCATTGACTTCAGCCAATCATCAGCGTGTAGAGGATTTGGAGAGTTGGAGAACGTCGGTGGCTTGTGTCTCATGAACTCTCAGTGCTTGTCCCGGGGTGGAACTGGTGGTGGTTGTGGAGGCAATGGTGCTTGATGTTGTCGCACCATTCACGCATGTCACATTTGCTCCCTCATCTCCTGCCTCTCTTGGTGCATCTCTTGACACTCCTACCGCATCTCAGCTTGCAAACTTGCATCGTATTCGCCATCTGTTGCAGCATCTGCATCTGAGCTGCAACCACTAGATCAGTCCTAGCCGGTGGAGGATTTGGAGGATTCATCTCGGCTTGCTATTGTCTAAGCACCCTCCTACTGAATGGGTTGGCAGGTAGATCAATTCCGTCTTCCTTCCTGGTATTGACCATTTGAGTTAGAAACACATGCTAAGAAAGAATTGTAGACAAGGGGAGTAATTACGAGGCATGTTACTTTGGGGGTTTTATTAGCTAAGTATATTAGTGTGTCACCTACTAAAGTTAATACATTACCTTATGGTGGTACATGCTAAGATGCCCGACTATACTATTTCAATCAATCAAAGAAGCAAATAAGGTATTTATCATCAGAACAATCATCCAATATTTTTCAATAGAGAAAATAATTTTAATTTTGTCTTAGGTCTCCTATCTCTTTAAAAGGTCATAAGTGTAGGATTCCAAGGTGTGAAATCCTCCTTGTCTTAGAATAGAAAAGGTAAGAGTAATCAGAGTAGTACAACAAAAGGTGAGACAGGATCAAGATAAGTATAGAAAGAAACAGAGTAAGGTAAGTAGGTAAGGGTTTTGTCCAAGTCTATCTAGGTTTCGTCCTATAGTCAACATTTCCTCTGATACCACTTCTGTCACAACCGGATTTAAGGGATAAAGCGGGGTGCGTCTCAGATGTGCTCCAAAGAAGAATAACACATATAATGACAAAGTGTATAGAGATAAATGTCACAATATCATAAATGTTTTTATTACATAGCGGAAGTCTTACAAAAATAAATGATAACTGTAAAGCGTACTAAGGGTCCATCCATGGTGCCATAAAGCTGACTGGGAGACCCCACCTAGATCAACTTGTATGCTTCATTGTAGGGAAACTCCTCTTCGACCACCTGCTCTTCACCTATGGGGGGTTTATATATCGCAAGAGTGAGCTCACAAAAGATCATAGCTCAACAAGTTGTGGGGAATAATGTGCATGAACTCACCAAAGGTGGGAGTTCATGTGAGGTGTAAGGTTGATCAACAATAGGGGTTAAAGCTGTGCATTTCTTTTGATAAGTTGGTCAAATTTTATTAGCAATTACTAGGTGTAAGTAAATACCAAACCATAAAAATAATAAATGAACATTAATAATAAATCCCATGCAATGCAAATGACAAATTGAATTTAGTTCCATATTTTAATCATGCGCGCGAGAGTCCTGAGCTGTTCATGACCGCGAGCATGGCTAGTATACCAGTTTTACACTCTGCAGAGGTTGTACCCTGTACCCACAAGTCGTGTATCCCATGTCGCCAGGGTGAGCCAGACCCTTGGACACTACCGAGGTGAATGGCTAGGGATCCACTACGAGGCCTTTACAAAGTTCCACTAGCTTCAGAAAACTAGCTACAGTTTCTAGGAAGAGCAATGCAGGAAGCCCCTGTCTGACCGCCATCACAGCAAAACCAACCCGGGAACCTCCCTACATGCCTACTCCCCTACTGCCCTTGCCCCTATCGGTTAAGGTAATCCTCCACTAGCTTTCCTAGTTAGTCAGCCAAGGGCGCCCCATTCCACCCTTGTGGTGGCACGTGTTTTTCAAGTTAAGCTCCATGTTCCAACTAAAATAATGATCTTGTCATGAACAATAAATAAAACGAAAGTATAATTGGAACATGATCATAATGTAATATTAATCCCAGAACCATAAAGAGCAATAGCAAAAATGTTGGGTACTTGTTCTCAAATGCTAAGAGTTAAGAACAAGGCAACATAAAAAGTGTTAAATATTAAAGTCCTTCGTCCTTCAAGACATTATGTCCCTTCGGATGTAATGAATTCTGGACGAAGGTTATGAAGGAAAAAACCTTCGTAAGCTCGATAGATAATAAAGAAGAATTCATATACCAAATACGAAAAATAATTTAGATATTATTATCAACTTATATTTATTTGCATTATCATATTCAAAATAACAAATTATAAATGTAACTTCGGATTGACGGAAAATAAAGGTACAGGCATGATGCGAAAAGTGAATGCTGAGTCAGCGTGAACAGTACGGGAGTACTGTTCATCTATTTATAGGCACGGGACGCAGCCCATGTAAAATTACACCCATGCCCTTCACATTGGCTAATGACTATAAGGTGACTCATCAGGGTCGAAATAGCCTTTTCCCCTTTAAGTCGGTTCCCCTTCCTGCTATCATACCGAAGCCCCTTCTGCACATAGCTTCGGCTCTACGCCAACCTTCGTATTATTTGTGCTTCTTCACACTGTGGTTCTGATCCGAGTCCGAAGTTCCGAGTCCGAAGGTACCTGTTCATGTATTATACTCCAGAAACATTGTTAAATTATGTTTTTGAGGACCTTCAGAAGCCAAAGGCCCCCAACAGTAGCCCCTCGCAATATTAATTTGCTAGAATGATAAATTCATATTGCGACATGGACGAAGGCCTTAAGCCGAAGGTCCGAAAAAAACACCTTCCCTTTGCTAGAATAGCAACAATCATTGACAAGTGGGACCCTCCAGTTTTCAACGCACAAGGTGTACAAATAAGAGCTTACCACGAGTTTATTTGGCACGCTTTCTTGCCATCTGCTCTTGCTCACTCGACTTTTAGCCTGTGCGCAATAACACTTGCTTGGCTTTTTAAATTTTTAAGCTTCGGATTTGAGAGCACTTTCTCAGCGTTTGCGAAGATGTCTGAAGATAAAAAAGTTGTTGCTGAATCGAAGCTGAGCCTTTCTGAGGAGATGCATATAGGGTTTCTTCAATCAATAGCAAAAAGACCAATACAGAGAAGATCACTAGGGAGATTTTGGAGGGTTTATCTGAAGACACTGGAGACAGTGACAGCTATGATGTAGAAAGTGGGGGTGAAGACTCTGAAGATCGACCGTGGCGACCAAGTCACACAGTCTTCGGAAAATCGAGCATTAAACAGAGTCATCTTGATAACATGAGGGGAAGATATTTTCAAGACATGTCTACTGTGAGGGCAGATGACGGGGAGAAGACTGTGCCTACTCCTGAAGAGAATGAAGTCGTAATCTTCCATAGCTTCTTAAAGGCTGGACTGCGGTTTCCCTTGAGTAGTTTTGTCATGGAAGTACTGAAGATATTTGAAATCTACCTTCATCAACTTACTCCCAAAGCAATCATAAGAATGGGCATCTTCGTCTGGGCCGTGAGGAGCCAAGGTTTAGAACCAAATGCAAAAAGTTTCTGCAACATACATGAGCTATTGTATGAGACAAAACCCTGGGGGAAAGAGCAGTATCACAATAATTTTGGCTGCTACAGCTTCGGCGCCCGGTCTGGGTCAAGCTGTCCCGTGCCAACCTTTCGAAAGAGGTGGCCCGGCGACTGGATGACGGAATGGTTTTATGTGAAGAATGACTTGAAAACATGGGAAGATATTAAAGGTATCATTATGCGCGCTATCTGGCAACGCTTCGGCCTTCAGAGGCCGAAGGTGGAAATGAATGAAGCAGCCGAAGAATGCCAGAGAGCCTTCGGCTGGTTTGCTCTTTTATTGGGACAAGGGATTTGGTCCAAGAACACATTGCCTTCAGAATATGGCCACTTGTAGAAAAGTGGGAAATGCCGAAGGAGACCGTTAGAGAAACTGACGAAGGTGGATTAGTTAGGCTAAAATACACATTCCAATATGGAGATAAATTCGTCGAGCCAGATGATGACTGGCTAAAAAGTATTGAGGCCATAAGTGATGAATTGCTTGGATTATACTCGAAGGCTGAAGACACTGCTTTATCAGTGGCCTTCAGAGGCCGAAAGAAGAAGAGACTCAACCGAGTATTTGATGCAATTGGGTTTGTCTACCCCAACTACCGTTATCCAACGCGGGGTCAAAAAAGAAAGAATACATCTTCTGCGAAGGAAGCTGCTTCAGCCGCTCCTAGCGAGCCGACGCCGAAGAGGAAAAGGGTAAAGGTTCTCACACACCGGCCGCGTTATATTGAACCGGCCACAGTGCCTGAGTTTGCCGGTGATACCTCTTCGGTCACCGAAGCTAAAGAACCAACTCCCCTGCCAAATATTGAAGGGCTGGCCGAAGTGCCGGCGACGGAAAAAATAGAAGAACCGAGGGCCGAAGAAACAAAGACATCAGAAGTTCTAAGTCTATCAGCAAAAATTGAGGCAGCAAAAAGCCAAAAGGGTCTAGCAGTGACCCCCAAAAGAAAAAGGATGGTTAATGTGCTGGATGTTTTGGTGACAATTAAGTCTTCAAGCACAACTCCGAACAAAATTGTTGAATCTTCCGAAGTGCATATTGAAGCATTTGATGCCGAAACTTCAAAACATCAGTCTGAGACTGAAGCTGGGCCTTCAGAGCCCACCAAGGTGAAATCCTTGGAAGTCGAAGAAACAGAAGCACCAGAACAAATTTCAGCTGAAGAAACTGGTACTGTCGCCCCCGAAGCATCTTCCGAAGCCTTCGATTATATTCTATGTCATGCTTCGGGGAAAAAATTGACTGAAAAAGAACAGCAAGAGGCCCAGTTTTACGCCCAAAAATTGAAATATCCAAAGGGGGCGTTGATATTCAACGACAGTGGAGAAGAAGACTTTTTATATTGTCTCCCTGACAGCAAGGAGATTTCTGTCTGTCGGGAGATGAGCAAGAGCTTCGGATTCCCAACACTAGAAGACGGGCTCTCGGTGCTGTCGAAAAACGAGCTAGCCGACAGCCTGGCATATAATAGCTTAAAGGTGCAGAAAATGAGATTTTTGTATTTTTTCTTGAAACCAAAATTTTTCGTTTGCTTAAATTTATTAACGCACACACATTTTTCTTTGCAGGGCCTTATACTTAGCAATGCCCTCAGGGCCCAAAAAGATGCCGAAGACGAAGGGTGTGTTATGGCCCTGAGCAACCTTCGTTCCGAAGTAATTGAATTAAGGAACGAAGGTCTCGAAAAAGATAAAATATTGCATTCATTGATAGATAGAATAAATGAAGACGAAGCTACTTTTAAAATTCAAGCTGAGGCTCAGAGGCGTGAAATTGAAGATCTCCGAAAACAACTAGCCAGAGCTAAAGAGGAACGCACACTTGAAGAAACGAAACGAGAAATCAGTGAACAATGGGCAAACCATTTGGAAAAAAGTGTTGAAGAGCTTCGTGCATCTAAGAAAAGATGCTATGAGAAATCTATAGAATGTGTTAAAAAAGTAAAAACCAGCTTTGCCAGCGTTGGCGCTTTTTCAAGTGAAGGGAACTTCATAAAGGGTGACCCCGAGGGCCCAATCGAATGGATCAGTCACGAAGCTGAGTCCTTTGAAGAAATTTTGAATAGCCGTGGAGACATATGTGCCTTTTCGGGTGCCAGGGAGATTGCTACCATTTTGGAGAGGAAAGGCTGTGAGCATGTGAAATTTTTGGCACAATCCGAAGCCGCCTTATCCTCTGAAGATATAAAAGACCCCTCGGCCGAAGCAAGCCTGGTCGGTGGAAAATTTTTCACTGACATCTGGGACAATGGTGGCAAGGAAATGGCCCAAGAAATTATACGAAAAAGCGAAAAGGGCATTCATGACGCTAGAAAAGTAGCTGAGCCCGAAGGGCAAATAGGTATTGACTAGTGGGTTTTGACTCTTTGTTGTAATTTTTTGATTTCGAACTTGTTCACGATTTGTAATAGTAATATAGCCGTATCTTCTCCTCCCTCAGAACCTGCTGAGCCATCTGCGGGCCCCCACGTGAAATGGGATGACGAAATTAGGAAAATGGCCGAAGCCATCATGGATAAAGTTATTGATCAGCTACTAAACGAAGCTGCAGAAGTAATTCTAAGGGAAGATTAGATGCTACTGTAAAAACATTTAGAATATAATGTTTGTTGAGAAACATGTGTAATATTTTGTGACTTTGAATGTAATATATTAACTATTTATGGTTCTATTCTTTACGATGCATGAAACTTCATATACATACCGTTTTTGAGCCTTCGGCGAAAAAACACCCTCCCTTCTTTTCATGCTTCGTAAATAATATCCATGTTCTCATATGATCAGTAACCAATCCTCGTAAAATTAATAACCAATAGATGTTTCTATTTGACGAAAGTATAACTCTTCAATAGCTATTTTTTGTGCCTTGTCACTTTTTCTTCGAAACAATTTTCGAATGTCGATACTGGGATCCCCTTCTTTGCGTTGTTGATGCAATATGATGTATGTTGTTATGCTATGCGAATGATGTAATGATGTGATGCTATGCAAAGTGATATTTGCCAAAGGTCGACATTTTATTTTCAGCGGAATCAGCGTTTATTTTTCGCTGTAAGCCTCCCTTAGGAGCTTCTTCGCCTTTTACTTTCAGCGGAATCAGCGTTTATTTTTCGCTGTAAGCCTCCCTTAGGAGCTTCTTCGCCTTTTACTTTCAGCGGAATCAGCGTTTATTTTTCGCTGTAAGCCTCCCTTAGGAGCTTCTTCGCCTTTTACTTTCAGAGGAATCAGCGTTTATTTTTCGCTGTAAGCTCTGCATTCCCTTCGGAACGACTTTTGAGCAAAAAACTTACACTGCGCTCCCTTAGGAACGACTTTTTGCTGCTTCGACGAAATTACACTGCGTTCTTTAGAACAAAATTTTTGACAATTCGAAGGTCCTCCTTGTCACCATAAATTCTTATGCTTCGACAACTTAAGCCTGTGGAGAAGATATATTTTCATTATGGTAAAAAGCGAAACTGTTACAAGAGATTAAAAGCGACAAAAAAGCATTTAAGCCTCCTATAAGTGTTCCTTATTAAAAAGAAAATAATATTGAATGCGAAAAACTGCTGTCAGGGTAGGATATTTGTCAGTAAATATGCTTCGACTCTGGCACAGTGCTATTGACTGTGCGAGCTTCGGACTCTTCTCTGAAGTCCCGTTGGAGGTGAGCGCGCTGACTCCCTTCTGGCTGCTGGCCGTGTTGCGTTGGTGGTGGAGGTGGAAGCTGTTGCCAAGATGCTTGGGGTTGGCTTGCCGAAGCATCAGAAGCAGCAGGTTGGTTGCCTACATATTCTGGAATGTAAGGCGAATGGTACGAAGCAGTATGCATGACTTGCTTCGGCTAACTCTGTTGTGCTGCAGCTTCTGCTATCTCCTTTTGCTTCTAGATGGTAACATGGCACATCCTGGTGGTATGGCCCTTGTCCTCACCACAGAATAGACAATAAATTTTCCTTGGCTGATCCCCAAATCTTCCTCCGAAGCCCCTGGCGCCTCTGCCCCTCGGAGCTGGCGGCCGGAAAGAGCTTTGCTGCTGCTCCGAAGCTTGCGAGGAGTACTGTGGCCTTTGCTGTTGACTCCCTCTATCAACACTCTGAGTAGAGTTGTGAATTGACCTAACGTGCCTCGGATGGAATCTTCCTCCGAAGCCCCTGGTCATTTCAGAGAACCTGTATGCTTCCTCCCTTCTTTGGCGGAAGTCATTGTCAGCTCTAATATACTCGTCCATCTTCTGGAACAGTTTCTCCAAAGTTTGAGGAGGCTTCCTGGCAAAGTATTGGGCTGAAGGTCCCGGCCGAAGCCCCTTAATCATGGCCTCAATGACAATTTCATTGGGCACTATTGGTGCTTGTGCTCTCAGACGCAGGAACCTTTGGACATACGCCTGAAGGTATTCTTCGTGGTCCTCGGTGCACTGGAATAAAGCTTGAGCAGTGACTGGCTTCGTTTGAAACCCTTGGAAGCTGGTTATCAGCATGTCCTTCAGCTTTTGCCATGAAGTGATTGTTCCTGGCCGAAGAGAGGAGTACCAGGTTTGTGCAACACTCTTGACAGCCATGACGAAAGATTTTGCCATGACTGCGGTATTGCCATCATACGAAGATATGGTTGCTTCATAACTCATCAAAAATTGCTTCGGGTCTGAATGACCATCGTACTTGGGGAGCTGGGGTGGCTTGTAAGACTGGGGCCAAGGTGTAGCCTACAGTTCTGTTGACAAAGGAGAAGTATCATCAAAAGCAAAATTTCTATGATGGAAATTTTCATACCAGTCGTCCTCGTTGTAGAAGCCCTCCTGATGAAGCTCTCTGTGCGGAGGCCTTCGGTTCTGGTCATCTTGAGCAAGATGACGCACTTCTTTAGAGGCTTCATCTATCTGCCTTTGCAGGTCAGCTAGACGAGACATCTTTTCCTTCTTCTATTGGACCTATTGATGGAGCATCTCCAAATTTTGGATTTCTTGATCCAAGTCGTCCTCCAGAGGCGTTGGACTGGTGGCCTTCCTCTTCTGGCTTCGGGCCTCCCTAAGAGAAAGGACATCCTGATTGGGATCTAGCGGCTGCAGAGTGGCAGCCCCTGCTGCTGAAGTTTTCTTTGGCGGCATGACGAAGGTGATGCTTGCCGAAGATGTTCAAAACTCAAAAAGTGGAAGTGAATTCACTGGAGGTGGGCACCAATGTTGGGTACTTGTTCTCAAAAGCTAAGAGTTAAGAACAAGGCAACATAAAAAGTGTTAAATATTAATGTCCTTCGTCCTTCAAGACATTATGTCCCTTCGGATATAATGAATCCGGACGAAGGTTATGAAGGAAAAAACCTTCGTAAGCTCGATAGATAATAAAGAAGAATTCATATACCAAATACGAAGAATAATTTAGATATTATTATCAACTTATATTTATTTGCATTATCATATTCAAAATAACAAAATATAAATGTACATTCGGATTGACGGAAAATAAAGGTACAGGCGTGATGCGAAAAGTGAATGCTGAGTCAGCGTGAACAGTACGGGAGTACTGTTCATCTACTTATAGGCACGGGACGCAGCCCATGTAAAATTACACCCATGCCCTTTACATTTGCTAATGACTATAAGGTGACTCATCGGGGTCTAAATAGCCTTTTCCCCTTTAAGTCAGTTCCCCTTCGTGCTATCATACCGAAGCCCCTTCTGCACATAGCTTCGGCTCTGCGCCAACCTTCGTATTATTTGTGCTTCTTCACACTGTGGTTCTGATCCGAGTCCGAAGGTACCTGTTCATGTATTATACTCCAGAAACATTGTTAAATTATGTTATTGAGGATATTCGGAAGCCGAAGGCCCCCAACAAAAAACTACCCAAATAGTTAAGGGGTAAACAAGGTGAAAAGATAACTAGACTAGGGTGACCTATTGGGTCCCATCAAAATTAAGCCTATGCATGAATAAGTGATTATAAAGAACATTGTGGGGTAAATAAAGTGGTCAAGGGCACAACTTTTCATGTTAAACACCGGAATCCTCGACCACTGGCTAAACACCAGAATCCTCGACCACTGGCTCTTCTACTCACCACAATACAAACAAGCATGGTACAAAGGAGAAATTAACATCAGACCAAACATGTATACAAAATACATAATAATAATCTATGCATCAAAACAAGATTGTAGGAACAGTAATTATTAAATTTGGAGTTACGAATTTTAATTTATGAATTTCCAAAGGTTTTATGTTTTGTTGCAAGATTAATTAAGATATCAATTTTAATACAGTTTTCATGTTAAAACAGTGTTACTGAGTTATAGACAATATTAATACAAAATTATAGGAACAGGAATGGACCAATTTGGACTAAATATGAATTAAATATGAATTATACAAGTTTCTGGAATTATTTTTGTACTAAAAATCAATTTCCATAATTATTTATCCAATTTCTCTGTTCTCTGTGCCGAGTACTAAATATAAGGAAACATGGGGGCATAACCATAAGATTTCCCTAGACTCAGAGCAACCCTGGGGTGGACGGCGGGTTGATTTTAAGTATTCCTAAGGGCTCTTTTGAGATATTGCCACACGAAGGGGTACTGTGTGATCTAAGCCGTCTGATCAATTCCGGACGCTCCTGATTAAATTTACCAGAGCGTGAAACGATACGCTATGGCAGCCATTAGATCGTCGATCGACGGTACGGATTCAAACACCCCACGCCGCCACCGAGACATCCGATTGGGATTTAGCAACGCAGATATGTCCAATCGAAGGGGTACACGGCGCCTAATCTAAGCCATCCATTTAGCATCTAACGATTCACACTCAGTCGTCTACCTCTTAGTCGTAATAGCACGACGGCGGAAAATTCCCCCTTGACAAAGATCTCTCCGGCGAGGACCCACAGGCGCACCAACGCCCCGAATCCGAAATTGACTAACGCATACACCCTACGAGGACATGGCAAATAAACTAGGGGTGAATTTACCTCGATTCACAACGACAAGGTCTCTGTTCACGGCACAAGGCGACACGACACCCAAGCAAAGCTCCAACGAGCAATTAAGGTTGTTCTGCCCATCGATTCGGCTAGCAAGTGCTTCGGTCTCCCTCTCAGCAACTCAGCGCAGGTTCTTGACTTGATCTCCGGCACTGGACAGCGACAGGAACGGGAACTCGTGTCTCCCCACTTCTGCCACCCCTGGCTTTTCTCTCCCTAAGCTCTATACGTGGTGGCGAGGGTTTGGCACAGAAGCGAGAGGCGCATAAGGTTTGGGGCACCAGAGTTTTATGGTCGGGTGAGGTTGGGCGGTTAGCGGCTAGCTGATCCACAAATCCCGCATGGTGGCGGACATCTCAGCCATGGCCATTGCGGAGGTGAGCGTGATCTTCTGACACGGGGGACCCAGACGCAGAGAGGGTGCGACGCGATGTGTTGAGTCGGTCTCTCGGGGCCCACTGGACAGAAGCGTCGCGTGACCGAGTTACGCAGATTGGCAAAGGGGCAGCAAGTCAGTCTTGGATTCCGACTGGGCCACAGAGAGAACGTGCTGGTTGGGGTGGCTAAGCCGGATTAGGCCCAGGTGCACAGTTCCTCTCTTCCTTTTTCTTTTCTATTTTATTTTTCCTATTTCTTTCATTTTCAGTTTTAAGTTTCAAATTTGAATTCAAATGTGTGGAGAGTTCATACTTAGGTTAAATGTATTCATTCAAATAACAATATGAACCAAATTTATTTATTTATTTTATTTAGTTTGTATAGTATTTTTCTTCTCTTTTCTCAAATCCTAGTATTCCAATTAGATCTTTAATTCCAAATTGGGCAAGTAATATTTTGTTATTAATATTATTTTTATTGTTACCAAATGCACACACAAAGAAACTCCGACATGATGCACGATTTATTTTATTGGTTAATTTCCCACTTAAAATGGGTTTGTTCACCTGTGCTAATATCTAGAGACAAATCATATACGGGAAAATTATCTCCTTTCTTATTCTTTACAACTTGGGTATTACAGCGTGGGATGGGCTGAGCTTGGGAAAACATCGGTCCATGCAGGGGTTTTTCAAATTTTCTTTTCTTTTTCTTTTCCTATTTCTAATTTCTCACTTTAAACTCATGTTTTGAACTTCCAAATTTCCAAATATCAAAGACATCCCTAATGAAAATATAACATCTACTATTTGCATTAATATTATTTTTCTTTCTATACTATATATTTCTTTCCTTCCTTTCTCATTTATTTTCTATTTCCGTTTTCAAATTCTAATTTCCTAACTTAAACTTGCCTCACAATTTGAATACAAATACAAAAATGCAAGAACTTCATCATGAGGTGCATATTTCTGCATTTATTTATTTTGTTATTTGGCTAGCTTAATTTCATTTAATTGAATATTCATAAGCAAAAGAAACCAAATAATATCCAAAGGTTCCATAATTCCAAAACCCCCACTTATAAGTTTATTTATTTATTTTTATTATTTTTCCCTTCTACCAATTTTGGGCTTTACACTAAGCAAAAATTGTCAATAATTTATTAAGGAGCATCGAATTCCCGAAGCTCGAACGAGATCTCAGCAATTATAGGAGATAACATAATACTAGGAGCTTGTTCTATTCGAATTTAAGTTATAAATTTTAATGTTTACCTCTTCAACTTATTAATTTTTAAATTTTGAGAGTTTTAGGCTAACGTGACTTCGACTTTTTTAATAGAGCCTACTATTGAGCAATGTTTAAAGCTATAACAGGAAAATGAAGATATGAAAAACGAGCTTGTTATCTGTAACTTGGAAGAAAGAGTGAAAGAACTTGAAAATCTCCTGAAGAAAAAGATTCAAAGTTTAAGACTACCAAAGCAGACCTGGTCGAAGCTCACCTTCGAATTAAGGATCAAGCTACTCGAATTTCTAATCAAAACAAATAGCTAGAAGAAGCACATTTAAATTTAAAGTAAACTAGAATCTGTTATGGGCATGAGGTTAAAGGCTTCAAGGATAAAGTCAAAGTCGAGGTAGAGAAAAGTTCTAAATTATCAAAAGCCCTTAAAAGGACACCTGCTCTGGCTTTGCAACTCGATGCTCCCTTCGTCTGCACGAGATTTTTAGTTCAGTCGGGGCAATGTCAGGAGAAGAGAACTATTCTGTCGATCATATTCCGAAGGCGCTTGAGTTTGTGGAGAAAGAAATCAATGAATTTGACGAAGTAATGGAGGGGCACGAAGTTTTTTGTGCCCTAGTGGCCGCCCAAGGAACAACTAATATAATTGCAAAAGCTCGTTGTAAGCATTTGAGAGATGTTAGCAAGCCCACCTTCACTATCTCCCCAGCTGACCTTGAGAATATTCCAAGCGAAGCTCGAAGTGTGGTGAATAGATTTATTACCCAGATCTAGGCGAACGACAGGCGAGAATTGGTCAGAAACGAAGCTTGAGCTCTTCTTGACAAAGTATGAAATAACATCATTACCTTTCGACTTCTGTTTTTCTCTATTTCAAACTGCTAAAACACTTTATATAATAAATTTTTCAGGCTGATATCAGCGAAGAGTGAAGAACAGAAGCTGAGAGATTTTGGTGTGGTCCTAGAAAAATTCTTGTAACTTTTGTACAAAAAATGTATCTAGGTAGATAAATTAATGTAATGGAAACAATGATGGGTTGGCTTGTAAAATACTATTACCTTTGCAATCTTACCTTCGTCTGCTGTCGTTTGCTTTGTTGTGGATGAAACCGCATTGTTTATTTTGAGCCAAAGGCGAAAAACACCTTTCCTTCTTTTCATTCACATCGAAGCATCTTCGGGCCAAAGTCAAAAAATGGCCTTTTCGTTCATAACGAAGCATTTTTGTGTTGAAGGCAAAAACCTTCCTTTCTTTTTCCGTTATTGTCTTATGCAATATGTCATGATGCGATGAAGCTACATATGTCTAATGTATGTTTGTATGAATGCAAAAGATGAAATGATGAAGTATGCAAGTGTATGCCAAAGATAAAAACCCACACAAATTCACACCCAGACTCTGCATCCCCTTATGAACGACTTTAGAGTCTCTTCACCTTTTTACTTAGGTGGTATTTTAGCTCTGAATCCCCTTAGGAACGACATTGGAGCTTCTTCACCTTTGACTTACGTGGCATTTTAGGTCTGCATCCCCGTAGGAACGACTTTGGAGCTACTTCACCTTTTACTTAGGTGGTATTTTAGCTCTGCAGCCCCGTAGGAATGACTTTGGAGCTTTTTCATATTTTTACACTTGATGGTGTAATCCTAGATCTTTACATTTTACATATGGGGGAAACTGGCCCTTGTATTGGGCATGGGTGCGAAAGGAAAATGAAAATTACAACCTATGTGTGGTAGAACCACCCAGATTATTCCAGCTTAAGTGCTCGAGTCACGCCTTGAAGGCAGCAACACACTTAAATCAGAATAACCCGTCAGTTCTTCAGATCTAGTCTAATAGAGCCACTTACCAAGGATCGAGTACCATTAGCACACACACGATGGTGAGACTCAGAGAGAATGCAATAAACATGAAACCACAAGTTAAAGCACTTAAGTTATTACATAAAACGGAGTTTGACAAAAGATAACAGTGTTCTTAATATTGCAGTGGATAATAAGTAACGTTGATAACAAGGAATAGGGCAAGGCTTAGCCCACTACTCCTCCTGGTCCTCTCCTGCCGAGGTGGCATCCCACTCGATCGTCCAACCCGGTGGCAGGGTGGATGGCCAAGTCACACCATCAACCATGTCTTGCAGTGAACCTATAAAAATGATGCCACAAGCAAGGCTGAGTATACTAATACTCAGCTAGACTTATCCGGTATGAGGAGTCTAGTCCTCTACCTCTAGACCATGAAGTTGTTTGGCTAAGGGGGTTTGGTTTGCCAAAAGCACTAGATGAGTCTAAAACAAGTTTTGGCTTTTCAAGTTTTATCACATCCTTTTTACACTAGGTTAGCTCCTTCTAAGTACACATGGTAATAATCATTTAGTTCAATCAAAATATTGTCTCAAGAAACCTCATTTCACTTCTTACTCGATGCAGTATAAGGGGTCAAGCAGTCTCATTAGCTGCGAGAAGCAGACGATTCAAATCGAGTTTTAACCTTGCAAGGTAAACCTAAACACATGACATGTAGGGTCACTCCGTTCCCACACACATCAGCCGTCCCCATCGATCCCCCGTTTGTGGCCAGGGCTCACCGCCTTGGCATGCAATGCCCCACTTACCCTAGCCCCCGCCGTGCAGTGGCTGCACTTGCACCCACCATAGCTATCATGGGAGACCACGTCTCAGGACAAGCGAGGGATAAAGTCCGCGCCCGGCTTCACTTAGGTATTAGGCTTACCAGTTACCATATTTCCCGACATGTGTTTAGTACGTTCGAACACTTGACTCAGGTATCCATTCCCGTCTTATAGACAAGGAATCCACCCTAGATCCATGTCCATAGGCCATCATAGATCCCGTTATCAAGATGAATACAATCAATTCCTAACCTCGTGCGAGCTAGAAAAATCACTCGACTTCTACTGACATCCTCAATTAGCATAGCAGCTACTCGACCGAGCATACTAGTATCCATCTCAAAGAAATCCTGAATTCATGCAACTAGGGTTTCAAGCAATTCCTACACTTAAGTGCATGATACAAACCTACAAACATTAAATGCAGTAAAATAGCATATATAACAATTATGCATAAACCGAGGCTTGCCTTCAAAAGTGGGTGCGGCGGAAGGTTCTTCGGCGACGAGCTCGGGAGCTAGTTCCCGGGCTTCTTCTTGTTGTGCCTCATGCTCTTGGATCAAGACGTACTCTCCGTCTGCAAGATTGCAATCTAATGAATGCAAATGCATGAGTATGAATGCAACATATTCATATATATATTTGTATATATCCATGGTGCATACTGGGATTCAAGGATTTCTCTCATCTCTTATTTTAAGGGCATTTATGGGGGTAGGTTGAACTGTGCTACTGATCTAGAAATTTCTAAAAAATCCTATAAAAATTACAGTGGCTTCTTGTTGACTTACTTAAGCGTTTCTCAAAAATTGGGGGTAAAGTGGAAGTGGTTATTGTCGGTGTTTTGGGTCCGACCGCGCACTGGGGTTGCCCCTCGAGGTGCTTTTTTGGGGTAGGATGGTGTTACCGACTGTAGCTCAATGGTTCGTGCTAGACGCACGAGAGACAGTGGACAATTTTATAAAGGTTCGGGCCACTTAGAGAGGCGTAATACCCTACTTCCTGGTGTGGATCTTTTATGTGGTGGGTTACAAGGTAGTTTTCTAGTATGAGGGATGCTAGAGAACTAAGTGACGGCTAATGAGTGAGATGTTTTTGAGGGGGTGCCTCTAGGCCTTATATACTCGACCGTGGGGCAATACATGCGGATATGATAACAACGTGCGCCTAAGTAATAGTGAACCGACTGAACCTATCTTCCTATAACTCTGCCGACTTATCGTCATTCAGTTCCAACCCCTGAGGGCGCAGTGCGGGAGAATCGGATCACTGTTGTGGATGAAGTTTGAACTCGCTGAGCTGCGTGGGCTAGAGTTAATCCGATCTTGTGCTGATCCATTCTGCCAAACCCTCCTCCCTTGGCCCACGAAGTGATGGCCTTGCGAAATAATGGGCCTAAGTCCTTTCGTGAGGCTTTCTTGCCTTCAAGTGGACCCGAGGGATATCTGTCCCCCACAAGCCCCCAATCTTTGAGCCGATTTAGAAATAATCGGCCCAAAGATTCTAGTTCTACCTTGCAGTTTTTGACTTTGGTAGGGAATGCCTCGAAAATATGTCTATCAAGTTGTTGCTTCTAAACTCTGAATAACTTGGTAAAAACAATCTTCTATTATCCTCTCCTGCCATTATTCATCGGTCTTTACTTTATTCTCCAGAAATCAGTGATCTATCTCTGGTTTATTCTTTGGAGATCAGCATTCTGTTCTCTAGGGTTCAGGAGTCATTGGGTGCATCGGAGGTGCATCCAATGGGTGTAGCCTCTGAGCCTTGAGTGGATTATTGAGAATAATCCACTCCAAGGTCTTCATCTCATGCTTTAGAAATCAGCATTTTACCGTCAGCTCATGCTTTAGAGATCAGCATTCTATCATCCGCTTCATGCTTTAGAGATCAACATTCTGTCTTTTGGGGTCAGTGATCCATTGGGGGCATCGGAGGTGCACCCAATGGGTGTAGCCCCTGAGCTTTGAGTGGATTATTCTGAATAATCCGTTCAAAGGTCTTCATCTCATGCTTTTAGAAATCAGCATTTTATCTTCGTCGAATTATATCATCAGCTTCATGCTTTAGAGATTAGCATATGGTTTTGCCTTTGAGATCAGCAACGCGGTCCGCCCTTGCCCAGTTAGGTTTGAAATTTATTTGATCGGCGACAGATTGGATGTCTAGTAGATGCCTCTTGGCTAGTCTCCATTTCGCTAGGTGCTTCAATGCTTCTGTCGATTAGACTTGTACTTTGGCAGCTATTTTTGGCTTTCCTCCTATCTCTATCAATATCTTCCTTCGTCTTATTCATTGCGTATACTGTATGGATGTGACTGCTTGGGAAAATCTATTGAAAATTCCTGGACGTCCCCCCCCAATGGGTGTAGCCAAGGGATGGCTTGGTGCGCTGAGCGTTTAGCGAACTCCCCTTGAGTAGTAACTTGACATGACCGTGGGGTGTAATCATATCATCCAAGTAGTTTACTTCAGTCCCAATGGGTGTCGTGTTGCGTGAAACGGCGTCAGCTGTCTGACTTGTTTCCAAACGATTTGAATGGCTTATTGAATATTTGTGACTATTCAGTGACCGTGGTAGGAGACGAGCGGTTGCCTCCCACCTCTATAAATAGCCTGCTTGCTTCACTGGTGTCTTCACACATCTTCCGACCATTTGTTGCTTATTCTCCTCTTTTCTCTTCTCTTCTACTCAATCATGGGCAAGAGCAAGAAAGGCAGAAGCGTGAGCCTAGTCCTACCTTCGAGGACTTCGGTGACTCCAAGTACTCGGAGGAGGAGTTCTCCTCCGAGTTCGAGGGGTCGCCAGCCTACGCCTCTCCCCCGACATCGTCCGATGACTCGGATGATTCCCAGGGGATCGCCGCCGAGGTGTGGACGTACATCCGGGTCATCGAGCGCTCCGGGCACGAGGGCTCGGATGAGTCAAAGATCTCCTCGGACGAGGAGGACTCCTCCAACTCGTCCGAGGAAGGGAGCGGTGGTGACGACGATGACGAGGGTGATGGCGGTGACAAGGGCAATGGTGACAGCGGCAAGGGCAACGGCGGCAGCGGCAGCGGCAAGGGCAGCAGCGGCAGCGGCAGGGCCAATGGCAAAGCGCCACTGGCTTAAATATTAGTTTAGGTAAGTAGTAGTAGAAGTAGTATTAGTAGTAGTGAAATAATGTAGTAGTAGTTAGTAGTATAGTGTAGTGTAAGTAGTGTAGTGATGTAGTAATGTAATGTAGCGAAAAAGGGGAAGAAGGCTGGCTCATAATGAGTTGGTCTTTGAGTTTGTGGAAGAACTTCCCTTTTCTATAATGAAGAAAACTTTGGCTTGTTCTGCGCATATCCTTTGCTTTCCCATCATTCCTTTATAGTCATTCGATAGTTTGTATTTACGCCCAACATAGCCATTGTTCTTAGAGAACGCTCGAGTAATGACTTGTAATTGCTGAGTCGTATTTGATTCTGCCTGCATTTACGTAGAGAGAAATGGCCGAGTTACTGCTGGTGTCTCCAGGGGTAACAGCAGAATTATGCTAGATTGCTTCGGCGTTTTAGAAGTAGCAGCCGAGCTGTGCTGGGCCACACCGGCGTTTTAGAAGTAACGGCTGAGTGGTGCTTGGCGACGTCAGCATTTTAGAAATAACAACTGAGTCATGCTGGGCCACGCCATGTTTTAGAAGTAACAGCCGAGTGGTACTTGATGACGTCAGCGTTTTAGAAGTAACAACCGAGTCATGCTGGGCCACGTCGACATTTTAGAAGTAACAGTTGAGTGGTACTTGACGATGTCAGTGTTTTAGAAGTAACAGCCGAGTCATGCCATGAAATCTTGTTTTTTCCCGAGTGATGACTTAGCGCTTTTTAGAAACGGTGTCTGACCCGAGAAAACCCCATTTATCTCACGTCGTCGCATGCCTCTGCACTCTGAGCCCTAGCCTCACTTTTTTGCCTCCAAACATCCTCTGTTTCCCTTTGATTTTGCTTCCGTTCAGTCGGTCGACGAGATTTCGATGGCGCCCAAGCGGAAGAACCAAAATTCTGCTGCTGTGGTCATCCTTCCTATCGACCCCAATAGCCAGTTGCCTTTCGCAGGTAACCATATGTCTGTTGTTTCAGAGTCAGATCTCCTCCACCGTGTTGATGTTGGAATTCTTCCTTCAAAAGAACTTTGTTCTTGGCAGATTTGCCATGGGGTTACTGTCCCAATAGAGGATACCCACGAGTCCGTTGTTTACATCCCTTTTCTTATCCGCGGCCTTGCTCTTCCCATTTCTCCCTTCTTTCACGGTCTCCTTGACTTTTATAATTTGAATCTGACTCATCTGAACCCCAATTCTATTCTACAAATTTCTATCTTTTTTCATCTGTGCGAGGCTTACCTCGGAATTCTTCCTCACTTCGGTTTGTGGAAGTACTTATATCACTGTTGTCCTTGGATGGTTAGGGGGAAACACTAGCTCGTGGGAGGTGCGAGTCTAGAGATGCGCCGTGGGAGAAAAACAGAATACCTTGATATCCCACTTAAGGACAACATTAAGTGATGGCGTTTAGAGTGGTTTATTGTGAAAAACCATGGCAAGTCCCTTCCCCCTCGATCAGGGAGACAGCCGGATGTGCGCACTTCAAGTTGGATTGAGTCTCCTACTACCTTGGAGGTAGAGGAAGCCAAGGTCCTACTTGCTGAAATTTGCTTGCTAAAGGGGATAGGTTTGACCGCCGAGGCTGTGGTTGCTGACTTTGTTTTTAAGAATATTCAGCCCTTGAAGGACAGAGCATACCCAGCTTACTTGTATAGCAGTGTCACCGACCCAACCCAAGTTACCAATAGGAGAATTCCTGCTGAGGATCTGGTGAGCCGACTAGACATGATCTTGAGAGGCAAAGTATCAAATGTTGGTGCTCCTGTTGCCTATTCTGCTTGGAATTTGCCACCTTTTAAGTCCTTTTTCAGTTTCGTGTCCAATCCTCCTGCTAGTGATATTTTCAAGTAGTAAGCGCCACCACGCGAGACAAGCCAACGTTCGGTTTTCACCACATCGAAGATTTTCGTAAATAGAAAGATCTTGCTGGAAAAGTGATCTAATGTTGTTTTTGTAGACGCTATATGCTGAAAGAAAGTCAGCATGGTTCAGATAGCTCAGTTGGTTGGGCATATGTGAGTGACGCGAACTAGCATTTAGAATTGAGAAAGCCACTAGGTTTATTTTTCAACCATGGATCGCAGCGCAGGAATCAAATCAATGAGAAATTCTCTCTTCTATTACTTCACAAGTAGTGGCCTGGGTCTTAGAGTGCGACCCTCTCCCGAAGATATTGAGGTCTTGGTTGCTTCTCTTTGTGATCTTCCCAATGATGAGAGGCAAGTTCATTTTGAGATGCCAGCGAGTCCAGATGATGCAAAAATGAATGTTGTGCTCAACATGTTGGCTGGAGATTCTTGTGACTCGACCCCTGCTGAAACAATGGTTGTTGCGGTTATACTAGAGATTGACAGAACAGTGGACACCCGAAAGCCTGAGGGTACTCGTCCAAAGCGTCTTCGCCAGGTCAGTCGTCCGGCTGTGCCTGCTGAAGAAAAGAAGAAGAAAAAGAGACGGCTTTGGCGATTGTCATGCTTGGACCAGGATGCTGGCCCTTCTGCTCTTGTTGCTGAAGAAGTACCGGCGGAAATCTTGACTGGAGTTGATCCCACTAGTGGTGTACCCGTTGAAACTGACCCCAATGGTTGTGGTTGTGCACCAACTGACCCCAATGAACATATCCATGCACCAGTTGAACCTAATGGGTGTGACCCTACTGAGGCTGAATCCAATGGGTGTGACCCTGTGCCATCTATTGTCCGTATTGTTGACGAGAACAAAGAATAAGAAGAAGAAGAAGTCCCACTAATTCGGAAGAATAGTCAGCATTATAGAGGCAGTGGGGGGATAGTGATATTCCTTCTCCAGCTCTATCTGCTCTTGTTAGCCTGCAAGAATTATCCATAACAAATTTTGATCAGGCTCTGGAGGATGTTGTTCCTGAGGATATGCTGTCAGAGCCAACTGATGGTGATATGTGTAACACCCAGTTTTAAAGGACAAAGCCGGGTGCATCTCATACATGCGCCAAGAAGACAACATATATAATAACAGAGTGTATAGAGATAAATGTCATTAAACATCAGAGTATTTATTACATAGCGGAAGACTTATTACAAAATAAAAGTGTAAACATAAAACGAACTAAGGATCGTCGGCGCAAATGTCGACGGAGAAACGCCACCTAGATCAGATCGAACTCCTCAGTGTTAGGCGGCTCCTCTTCGACCACCTGTTCTTCTCCTGTGGGGGGGGTGTGAGACAGCAAGAGTGAGCTCACACATGATCATAGCCCAACAAGTTGTGGGGAACCAGTGGACATAAACTCACAAAGGTGTGAGTTCATGTGATGTGTAAGGCTAATCAATGATAGGGGTTAAAGCTGAGCATTGCTTTTAAGTAGTTGGTCAAAATTTTATTAGCAGTTACTAAGTGTAAGTAAATACCAAACTTTAATAATAATGAAGAACAGTAATAGTAAAGTAATCCCAAATGCGATGCAAATGTCAAATTAAATTTAAATTCCATAGTTAATCATGTGAGGGTCCGAGCCGCTCATGACCGTGAGCACGGCTAGTATACTAGTTTTACACTCTTCAGAGGTTGCGCATCTTTACCCACAAGCCGTGTTACCCATCTGCCAAGGGGTCATGAATCCCATACACCTCTACCAAGGAAGCGAGGCAGGGTAACACTACGAGGCCTTTACAAAGTTCCACTAGCTTCAGACTACCCGCTACAGTTTATAGGAAGCTCCAGTGCAGGGTTCTTGCCGACCGCCATCGCAGCAAAATCAAACAAGGACCTCCCTACACTGACCACTCCCCTACTGCCCTTGCCCCTTTTAGGTAAGGTAGCCCTCCACTAGCTTTCCTAGTTAATCAGCCAAGGGCGTCCCATTAAACCCTTGTGGTAGCACTGTTTTCCCGGGTGGTCGCTCCATGTTCCCATTAATTTAATGATCTTTACATGAACAGTAATAATAACAAGATAATAACAGATTAATCATGAATAGTGTATCTCCATACCCAATCCACATAAAGCAATAGCAAGTACTACCCAAAAATATTTCAGGGGTGAACAAGGTATAGAGGTAATCAAAACTGGGGTAACATAAAGGCTCCCATCAAAATTAACCTATGCAGATCATTAAAATTAATAAGAACATGGCTAGGAAAAGTAAGTGATCAAGGGCACAACTTGCCTTCAATGAGCTCCTGCTCAGCTATCTCTACTTGTTGAACCTCAGTTTCCACAGTGGCTTGCTCGTCTATTCGCATCAACACAATACATACATTGTATAGCCAAAATCAACATCACACCAAATATGTAAATAAAATATACAGTAAAAATCTACACATTAAAATGGAATCATAAGAACTGGAATCACTAAATTTGGAGTTATAGTATTCAAGTTATGAATTTCCTAAGGTTTAATGTGATTAAAATAGAATTAAATGACAAATTAATTTTATTACTGATTTCATGTCAAAACAGTGATACTAAATGATAGAGAACAATATTACAAAATTTTAGAAACTGGAATGGAGTGATATGGGGCTCACATGAATTTTCTACAATTTAATCAAGTTTCTGCATTTAAATTTGTGCTAAAAACCATTTTCTAAATGATTTTCCCTGTTTTATCATTTCTCTGGACTGGGCGTCATTTTCTGGAAAATGCAGGGGGCCTGGCGCAAGATTCCCCAGACTCAGCAAATAGTGAACGTGGACGGCGGGTTCTATTCTGTAAAATCATAAGGTCTCTTGTGTAAAATGTCACCGTGAAGGGGTACGGTGCGGTTTGGACCGTCCGATCACACGCGGACGGTGAGGATTTGATCCGCGTGGTCGGGAAGCGGTATGCGCAGGGAACCGTTGGATGTGAATACGACGGGTAGGATTTTATTACACCAGATTCGTTTCCACCCGTCCGATCCAGATGAACGGACCAAAACAACTCAACGTGAGAGGGTAAGCGGGGACTAATCCAAGCCGTCCGGCAGGAGATCAACGGCCCACACGTTTTCCCCCAATCACCTGACGAGCGACGGCGGCGCCGCCCGGAACCACGGTGGTGCACCACCGGAATCCAGCCAAGTCCGCACCCAGAGCGCCAATCCCACGCTCCTACGGCACTATGCATAGCCCTATCGACCACGAACCCGATGGCGGCACACCCTTCCCCGGATTCCAAACACAGAACCCCGCCCGTGCAAGGTTGCGGCGACGCCATTGCCGGCGATGCGAATCCTCAACAAAGGTGCACCAATTCCCCGAATCAAGCAGTTCTACTCGTTGCGGAAACGAAGGCGAACAAGGGCAACGGGTCCATACCGAAAATCGTGCGCGTAGGCGTGCAGTCCACGGCGAGGCTCGGACCACGGCGACAGTGCTTGGCGGCAGATGCGGTGGATGAGGTGGGAAACGGAATACGGGGATGGAAGGGGGGGCTGCGCCCGCACCTTATGGCTAGTGAGTCCGCGTCGAGAGAGAGGAAAGCGGGATGGTGGTTGGGAAGGCACCCGAGGAGCGCGCGGAGCTCACGGCGTGTTCGTTAGATCGTGCGAGCATGGGAAGAAGAAAGCGCTGACATGATGGGCCCACCTGCCAGAGGGTGTGCGGCAGGAGTAGGTAGGGAGCGGCGCGCCTGACGCCATGGACCCGGCCGTCAGTGCCGAGGCGCCGGGGTGGGAGCAGGCCGCGCGTATCCGTTGGTGGGCCGAGCCAGCCACTTTGAGCCCAACACGGTTTTCCTCTTTTTCTTTCTATTTTCAAATCCAATTTGAATTCAAATTTCAAATCAACCTTAGGCCAAATTCATTCCCAAATCATATGGTGAAGTTAAAATACAAGTTTTTAGAGATATAATTATTTTATTTATATATATATATTTTTATATATATCATTTCTCTTCTTCCTATTTTCAAAACCCTATTTTTCAAATTTAGGGTTTTAATTCCACTTCTAGCAATTCTTATATTATTATCTTTAACATTATTATTTTATTTAATGCACAAACATATAAACTCCAACATATGCACTTTCTTTTATTTTAGAATCATTGTTTTATTTAGTCACTCTCAATTACATAGGTGCTCTTTTTATGATGCAAATAAGGCACACAAAATGAGGAGCTATCTCTATTATTCTTTGTATACAATTTTGAGTATTACAAATCCTACCCCCCTTAAAATAATCTCGTCCTCGAGATTTAAGAAGATCTAGGGAAAAGGTGGGGAAAATCTATACGAAGCTCTTCTTCTCTTTCCCAAGTTGCTTCGTCTTCACCGTGGTGACTCCATTGAACTTTGCACATCTTTATAACCTTATTCCTCGTAACTCAAGTCAAAGTATCCAAAATCTTGATGGGGTACTCAGCATAAGTCAAATCCTCTTGAACACTAAGGTCCTCCATTGGTAACTGTTCCTCAGGTACCCTGAGACATTTCTTCAACTGAGATACATGAAAGACATCGTGAACATCCGCGAGATGATCCGGTAACTCCAATTGATATGCAACTTCTCCCACTCGCTTTAAGATTAAGAAGGGTCCAATAAAGCGAGGGGACAACTTTCCTTTGACTTTGAATCTTCTCATACCCCGGAGTGGTGACACCTTCAAATAGACATAATCTCCCTCCTTAAACTCAAGCAGTCTCCTCCGGGTGTCAGCATAGCTTTTCTGCCTGGATTGTGCAGTTCTCAAATTCTCCCTTATTTGCTGAACTTGTTCCTCTGCTTCTTGTATAATCTCAGGTCCAAACAACTGCATTTCACCAGTTTGATTCCAATACAAGGGAGTCCTGCACTTTCTGCCATACAAAGCCTCAAACGGTGACATCTTCAAGCTGGCCTGATAGCTATTATTATATGAGAACTCCGCATACGGTAGACTCTTATCCCAACTTCCACCATGCTTAAGAGCACAAGCTCTTAACATATCTTCCAGTACTTGGTTAGTCCTCTCAGTCTGCCCATCAGTCTGTGGATTGTAAGCCGAACTAAAATTCAATCTTGTATCCAATGACTCGTGTAACTTCTTCCAATACCGAGAGGTAAACTGTGATCCTCGATCAGACACGATTTTCTTTGGCACACCATGCAGGCAAACAATCTGTGCCATGTACAACTCTGCCAACTTGGCTCCTGAATAAGTGGTCTTCACCGGAATAAAGTGGGCTACTTTAGTTAGCCTGTCCACAATCACCCATATAGAATCATATCCAGCAGACGTGCGGGGTAATCCAACAATGAAGTCCATGCCAATCTCTTCCCATTTCCACTCAGGTATCTTCAGTGGATGCAGTAGTCCGGCTGGCCTCTGGTGTTCAGCCTTAACTCTTTGGCATACATCGCACATAGCCACATGTGCAGCCACATCTCTCTTCAAACCATACCACCAATACTTTTGCTTCAAATCCTGATACATCTTAGTACTTCCAGGATGAATAGAATAAATTGAGTCATGTGCTTCCTTCAATATAGTTTCCCGAAGACTATCAATTTCGGGAACACAGATCCGATTCTTGAACCATATCGTGCCTTGCTCATCTTCCGTGAATTCCGGGCCTCTCCCTTCAGTAATAAGATCCTTGATCTCTTGAATCTTAGCATCACCAACCTGTCCCTTACGAATCTCTTGCTCCAAGGTGGGTTCCAATTCAATAGTAATTCCTTCCATATGTGTAACAATTCCCAGGTTGAGTCTCTCAAAATCTTTTGCTAATTCATCAGGTAGCTGGACAACGAAAGCGGAGTGAACATGCTCCTTCCGACTCAAGGCATCTGCAACCAAATTCGCCTTGCCTGGGTGATAGTGAATCTCCAAATCATAATCCTTAATGAGCTCCAACCAACGGCGTTGCCTAAGGTTGAGATCCTTCTGAGTGAATATATACTTCAAACTCTTATGATCCGTGTATACTTGGCACTTCTCATCCCACTTAAATTCTCTTCCTTTTTCCAAAAGCGATGTCATAGGCTTAGCAATTTTAGAGAACCCTTCTATAAATCTCCGATAATATCCTGCGAGTCCCAAGAAACTCCGAATCTCAGTAACTGTAGTGGGCACTCTCCACTCCATAATCTCCTTCACTTTAGCAGGATCCACGGCTATTCCTCCATTAGAAATAATATGACTAAGGAATGACACCTTGTCAATCCAAAACTCGCACTTGCTGAACTTAGCGTAGAGTTGATTATCTCGTAACTTCTGTAGCACCAACCTTAGATGTAGTTCATGATCACTTTCATTCTTAGAATAGATAAGAATATCGTCGATGAATACCACGACGAATCTGTCCAAATACTCCATAAACACCTTATTCATCAAATTCATGAAGTAAGCTGGTGCATTGGTTAGTCCAAATGACATAACAGTAAACTCATATAATCCATATCGAGTCGAGAAAGCCGTCTTGGGAATATCCGATGGTCTAATCCTCATCTGATGGTAACCGGATCGGAGATCAATCTTCGAGAATACTCTAGCACCTCGCATCTGATCAAATAAATCCTCAATACGGGGCAACGGATACTTGTTCTTCACCGTAACATCATTAAGTGATCTATAGTCCACACACATTCTTTGTGATCTGTGGCGGAACTGCCCGAATTATTCCGACTTAAGTGCCTAAGTCCGACCTTAGAGGCTAGACCACACTTAAAGGGGAATAACCCGTCAATCCCTCGGATCTAGTCCGACACGGCCACTGACAGGATCAAGTACCACAGTCTCACTCGATGGTGAGTCACAGAGCAAATACAATAAAGCATAAAACCATGCATGGAAGAGTATTAAGTTATTACATCACCATTGTCATCATCGGAGTTTTCGCAAAAGTAACCATCATTGTTTTTGGAA
The DNA here is from genome assembly GCA_029449295.1 of Zea luxurians. Classification (NCBI taxonomy): domain Eukaryota; kingdom Viridiplantae; phylum Streptophyta; class Magnoliopsida; order Poales; family Poaceae; genus Zea; species Zea luxurians. Next base: position 101,512,129 of record JAOPSE010000001.1, on the reverse strand, counting down.
TGCAGCGGAAATTAAACTAACGGTAAATAAATGGAGGGATGGGGAAGCCTGTCCCATCACTCCTCATGCTCCTGCTCAGCCGAGGCAGGGTCCCACTCGACAGTCCAGCCCGGTGGCAGGGTGGATGGCCAAGTCACTCCAGCAACCATGTCCTCCAGAGAACCTGTAAAATTATGCCACAAGCAAGGCTGAGTATACTAATACTCAGCTAGACTTACCCGGTGTGAGGAGTCTATACTCCTCTACCTCTAGACATGCAGCTGTTTGGCTGTAGGGTTTGGTTGCCAAAAGCACTAGCTGAGTTTCTGAATCCAGATTTTAACTTTGTCAAAATTAAGTGTGACTCTCTTAAGGCTAAAAGTGTACTATCTACTCATACATAGTAGCAAGCAATTTTAGCAATCATCATTTTGTATCATCTCGTCACAGTTTCACTTCTTACTCAATGCAGTACAAGGGATCAAGCAGTCTCATTAGCTGCGAGAAGCAGACGATTCGAATCGAGTTTTTATCCTTGCAAGGTAAACCTAAACACACGACATGCAGGGGCACTCCGTCCCCACACACATCAACCGTCCCCATCGATTCCCCGTCAGCAGATCAGGGCTCACCGCCTTGGCGTACAATGCCCCACTGACCCCGACTGCCGTCGTGCAGTGACCGCACTTGTACCCACCATAACCGGAATGGGAGACTACGTCTCAGGTCGCGTGAGGAGGTATGTCCACTGCCAGGTTCACTCAGGTACTAGGCTTACCGATTTACCATATTTCTCGGTATGTGTTTAGTACGTTCAAACGCTTGACACAGGTATCCGCACGTTAATCCTTATTCCATTTTCCATCTCGTGGGCAACCAATCCCCATGGATTGTTGTCCACCAACTAGTATCATGACAGTGTGAAAGTGGGTACAATCAACTTCCTGATCTCGCGCGAGTGCTAGAAAAATCACTCGTCTTCTACCGAGACCCTAATTAAATAAAACAGCTACTCGACCTGTCATACTAGTATTCATCTCAAAAGGATTCCTGAGATCATGCAACTAGGGTTTCAAACAATTCCTACACCTAAGTGCACAATCAATCCTACAATCATTAAGTGAAGTAAAATAGCATAAATAACGGGTTATGCATAAAACCGGGGCTTGCCTTCCGAAGCAGTGGCAGGCAGGTCCTCTGGTGCAGGCTCTGGTGCTGGGTCGGGGGCAACCTCCTGGGCAGCTCCTTGCTCCGGCACGAGGACGTACTCTCCGTCAGCAAGATTACAGTCTATCGAAATGCAATGAACATGTATGTCATGATTATGCAAGATTTAAGAACATTAAGCTATAGAAAATTAAGTTAAGAGTTAACTTAGGGTTCCTTGGCTACGAGGGCCTTCTAGTGGTATACATAGACTTATCACCTTTTAGGTTTAGGTTTTCTTTCTAAAATAACACATTGGATTTGTATTGCCTCTATAAATTTCAGTGGACAATTATAAAGGTCTTAGGAGGACATTAAATTCCATCATCCATTTTCTTTTCTTAATTCCCACCTAGGGTTTCTAGTAGGGGTTTTGAACTATGATAGTAGTTTAAAAACTTTCCAAAAATTCTGTAAAAATTACAGTGGGTTGTTACTGGCTAGACTAGCTTATTTTAATAATTTGAGGCTTAAGGTACAAAAGCTAGGCTTTAAACAAAAATAACAATGGTTAGGCAAATTGGGCCATTTTACACTACAAGTCCCTTATTAAAGTGGTTTCTGCCCTAATGGTTATTTTTGCTGGCCTCTAGTAGTGATGAAAAGCTCTTGTGCCAAAAATGGCAGAGAGCAACATGATGGTTAAATAATGGTGAATTTTTAAACTTTGGTGCAAAAAGAGTGATTAGAACTAACTTGTCTTTTGAAAAATATCAAACAACAGATTTCAGATTTTTCTTAAGTTCTTATGATCAACACATTAGTTATCCTAAGGTTTGGGGAGGTTTCACCTTATGGTTATTTTTGTAGGATTTTTCTAAGTTATCCCTATTTTCTCCCTTTAGAGGGTATCTTGCTTATCTCACACTACAACAGGGTATGATACATTTTTCTAGTGAACTACATTGACTAAGTATCTTAACAAAAATAGGTGTGCTCTCTGGTTCATTATTTATATCACCTTTTTCTATTTTTCTTAAACTTAAGCATTTTATAGAATAAGAGGTTAAAACTATCTTGATGAAATGGACAGAGAGGTTTAACATTTTTAACTAGGTTAGTGGGTGAATGTAAACTTCTCCAAATTTTTCTAACCCTAGTTAAATAGTGCAACTATTTTTCTTGCTATTATTAAGCTTTTGGCCAAAACTGAAAATAAATCTGAACCTTAGATTTTTCTTTAGTTCATATGGGGTTTTATATTTTTCTTAGACAGGTTACATTATTTGGAGTCAGGCAAAATTGGTTTGACTAAATTTGGAGGATTTAAACAGAAGTTATGCATTTTCAAAGTTGCTGTCTAATTTAAAAACAGATTAAATTAAGGTTTTCTGGAAAAACCAGTTTGCACCGAGACCCCTGGGGTTAAACTGATTCAACTCTCGCAGATCTACCCTCAGGTCACTATTCAAATGAGTCTTGGGCTTTACACTTAACCCCCTGGGTTTCTCTCCCTCTCACCCGCGGTCCCTCCCCTAATCCAAACAGTGGCCGTAGAAAAGAAAGGACGGCGCGGCTTACCGGCGACGAGGGAGGTCCGGCGAGGTGGTCAGCGACACTCGGGAGGTTGCGGCGGTCACGTCGATGTGCGGGTCGCCGCTGGAGGTGGTCGGAGCTGCTTGGTCCACGTGCGCAGGCGGGCGAGCTCGCCGGCGGCGTGCGCTCCGGCCTATCCACGGCGGTATGGTTCAATCCAGGGGTACGAGGAGCATCACGGGATGACGCAGGGGCCACACACGCAAGGAATCGAGAAATGGTGGAGGGATTTACCCGGTCCACGCGCGCCGGCGGGTTCTTGAAGTCCGGCGAGCGCGATTCGGCCACTCCGGTGACGCAGGCTCTCGGTTCAAGCTTGAGCAAGGCTCACGGCTTCACCAGGAAGCTTACTGAAGGCTTGGATCGAACGGAGGGAGGCTGGAGAGGGGTTGGCCACGACGGTGGTCTTCGGCCGGCACTGGCGGGCCGCGGGGAGGTCGCCGGAGGCGAGGGCTGGCTCGGGCAAGTCCGGCGAGGTACGGATGAGGTACTGGGGGAAACAACCGAGCGCTGGGGCGGGTTTTATAGGCACGGCTCGGGCGTGGTCACGGGCGACCGCGGGCGCGCGGGGGTTCGCGCACGGGCGTGCTCTGAGCGCGCCCCCGGGTGCCAGCTCGCGTCGAACACGTGGAGGGTTGCGTCTGCCAAGGTTCAACGGCCGATTCAAGCGCCATGGCGTGCATATCTCGGCAAAGTCACTGTGTACGGTCACTTCTCTGCTCCAAATCCTACCCTTTTGCTGTGAGTTCCAAGTCGAGATATGGTCAGGGCAGGGAGATAGAGAGGGGAGAAGTTTGCTGTGTCAGCTGGGTCCAAACCGAGACAAAAGGGGTGTCAAGTCGTGTCTAGCGCCCTAGGGTAGGTGTCATCTCTTGCCAGGGTGTTCTAGGGTTAATTTGGCGCCATTTTGTTATTTGGGTCGACTGGTTTTGAAAAGGAGATCAAGGTGAACATGAGGGATCTTTGCTTAAGGGTTGGTTTTTGACTTAGGCAAAATCTGAATCCTTCCCTAGTGTTCAAACTTGGGTGATCTTTTTAGGGCCTTTCTGAAAACTTTTTGGGGGTACTTCCTTACTATTAAACATAGGTTATTAAGTATATTACAACTTTTATATTTGGCCCAAACCATGATCATGATGCTTACATTGTCTTTTGATCATGGCTTCAATTAAGGTTATAATTACCTAGGGGGGTTTTGTTCTAGGTTTTTGGGAGATCTTCACTTAGGTGTGCATTACAAGCTAGGGCATGACATCCAAGATAGTTTGCACTTGATTAGGACCTTGAATTCCAAGAATGAGATACTTTGCCCACAATTCTCTAAGTAACAATGGGTTAAAAAAGGGGGGTGTAACCCTGGGGTGGACACTCTGAGTAACACCTAGGGTGTTACAGCCCTCCCCCCTTATAGGAATCTCGTCCCGAGATTTAGGTAGAGTCCCTTGGAGGGGTGCTTGAAGGTGTGTTGGTACCACTCTCCCCTTAAACTCAAGCTCCACTTTCTTAACTGTTCTTCGAATGTCATCCCCTTTGCAACTTCAGAAGGAAGCCCTTCTTAAGTTAAGTCCATAACTTAGACTATCCTTATTATCTAAGTTTTTCTTATAATTGTATTCAAAGGGCAGGTGGGGGTGGGGTCTTGGGGTTACGTACCGGCTTCTTTGGGTAGAAAGTCGGGGAAGCGAGAGCGTAGAAAATCCTCCGTCTCCCATGTAGCCTCTTCTGCTGAATGATGACTCCACTGAACCTTATACATTCTGATTGACCTTGCCCGAGTTGATCTTTCCTTCTGATCCAATACCTTGACGGGGTACTCCTGGTAGGACAAGTCTGATTCTATCTCAATGTCTGGTTCTGGTAGCACTTCAGTGGGTAGACGAACACATTTCCGCAGCTGAGACACATGGAACACATTGTGAACTGCGGACATATGGGATGGTAATTCCAATTGGTAGGCTACGGGTCCACAACTTTTCTTGATCTTATAAGGTCCAATGTAGCGAGGGGCCAACTTGCCCTTGATCCCAAATCTTTGGATACCCTTAGTTGGTGATACCTTAAGATAGACATGATCTCCCACCGCAAACTGTAGAGGCTTCCGCCTCTTGTCATGATAACTCTTTTGTCTGGCCTGCGCAGCTTCTAGGTTCTTCTTGATAATTCTACCCTTTGCCTCTGCTTCAAGCACCAAATCTGGCCCAAAAATCTCCCTTTCCCCTGCTTGAGACCAATTTAGCGGGGTTCTGCATCTTCTCCCATATAATGCCTCAAAAGGTGCCATCTTCAGACTGGACTGATAACTGTTATTGTAAGAAAACTCTGCTAAGGACAGACACTTATCCCAATCCTTCCCATAATGTAGTGCACATGCCCGCAACATGTCTTCCAAAATCTGATTCACCCTTTCTGTCTGGCCATCAGTCTGAGGGTGATAGGCTGAGCTTCGGATTACTTGGGTTCCAAGTGATTCTTGCAGTTTCTCCCAAAAGCGTGCCACAAACAGTGCTCCTCTGTCAGATACAATGGTTTTTGGCATACCATGCAACCTTACTATCTGATCAACATAAATCTCTGCGTACTTCTCTGTCTTGTGGGTGGTGTGTACTGGCAAGAAATGAGCAGTCTTGGTCAATCTATCCACAATAACCCATATGGAATCATGGTGCCGGGAGGTATTGGGTAATCCCACTATGAAGTCCATGCAAATGTCCTCCCATTTCCAAGACGGTATGGGAAGGGGTTGCAAAGGGCCTGCTGCTTTCAGATGACTAGCTTTCACTCTCTGACAAGTGTCACATTCTGAAACGTACTTGGCAATTTCTCTCTTCATCCGGGTCCACCAATAAAGAGGTCTGAGATCATGGTACATCTTGTTGCTACCCGGGTGCATGGAGAACTTGGAAAGGTGAGCTTCATCCAATATCTTCTTTCTGAGCTCGGGGTCCTTGGGAACCACCAATCGGTCTTCAAACCATAAAACTCCTTTGCTGTCCTGGCGGAAACACTTGTATTTCTCTGCCTTCAGCTCGATCATTTCTTTAATAATGTGAACTCCCTTATCCCCAAACTGTGCCTGAGCTATTTGTTCTTGCAATGTGGGCTCCACTGCAATATATCTCAATTCACCGGAAGGAACAACTTCCAGGTTCAGCTTGCACAACTCATCACACAAGGTGGTGATTCTTGCATCCATGTTCATGCAATTACATTGGGCTTTTCGGCTCAAAGCATCTGCCACAACATTTGCCTTGCCAGGACGGTAATGCACCTCCAAATCATAGTCCTTGATCAATTCCAACCATCTTCTCTGCCTCATGTTCAGATCTGCCTGAGTGAAAATGTACTTGAGGCTCTTGTGATCAGTGTAAATGTTACAGTGGGCTCCCATCAAGTAGTGTCTCCATATCTTGAGAGCATGAACTACTGCTGCCAACTCCAAGTCATGTGTCGGGTAATTCTGTTCATGGGGTCTGAGGGCTCGGGAAGCATAAGCAATCACTCTGTTCTCTTGCATCAACACACAACCCAATCCTGTACCAGAAGCATCACAATAAACCTCAAATGGCTTGGTGTTGTCGGGTTGAGCTAGCACTGGAGCTGTTGTCAAATGTTGCCTCAGGGTATGAAAAGCATCTTCACACTTTTGGCTCCACTCAAATTTGACTCCTTTCTTTAACAGTTCAGTCATTGGCTTGGCAATTCTAGAGAAATCCGGAATAAATCGTCGGTAGTACCCTGCCAATCCCAGAAAACTCCTAATCTGCTTCACTGTAGTCGGGGGTTTCCAGTCCATCACTTCTTGCACCTTCTCAGGATCAACTGATATCCCATCCTGAGAAATTGTGTGACCCAAGAATTTTATTTCTTTCAGCCAGAACTCACACTTGGACAACTTAGCATATAACTGATGGTCGCGAAGTCTCTGAAGCACAATATGCAGATGCTCCGTGTGTTCATCTTCATTCTTGGAATAAACCAGAATGTCATCAATGAAGACAACCACAAACTTGTCCAGCTCTGGCATGAACACTGAGTTCATCAAGTACATGAAATAAGCCGGGGCATTGGTTAGCCCAAAAGACATCACCAAAAACTCATAGAGCCCATATCTGGTAGAGAAGGCCGTCTTGGGAATGTCACTGGCACGGATCTTGATCTGATGGTAGCCCGAGCGAAGGTCTATCTTGGAGAATACCTTGGCTCCCACCAATTGATCAAACAGAACATCAATGCGGGGTAACGGGTACTTGTTTTTGATAGTCACCGCATTGAGAGGGCGGTAATCAACACACATCCTCAAACTCTCATCCTTCTTCTTCACGAACAAGGCGGGACATCCCCATGGTGAAGTGCTTGGTCGAATAAATCCCTTGTCCAACAATTCTTGCAATTGTTTCTTCAGTTCTGCCAATTCCGCGGGAGGCATCCTATAAGGTCTCTTGGAGATAGGAGCAGTCCCGGGTTGCAATTCAATGGCGAACTCAATATCTCTGTCAGGTGGCATTCCTGGCAATTCCTCCGGAAAGACATCGGGGTAGTCGCAGACTACTGGGATCTGCCTTACTGGAGACTCTGCCATAACAAAGGCACAAGACTGGGCATCACCCTGGTTGGGTAAGTACAAAACAGTCTCGCCATAAGCAGGAGAATGAATTTCAATGGCTCTGGCTGCAATATCCAATATTGCCTGATGTTTGGCCAACCAATCAGTTCCCAAAATGATATCCACACTATCCAGTCCCAAGATAAGAAGGTCAGTTTTAACTATCAAACTACCAAACTTTATGGGCACATGCCTGCTGATTTGATTTGTGGCAATCCTGCCTCCCGGGGTTGAAATGGTAATAGCCCCGTGGGTGTGGCAAAAAGGCAGCTGGCACTTGACACTAAATTTGGCACTGACAAAACTATGTGAAGCACCAGAATCAAAAAGAACAATAGCAGGAAAATTTAAAACTGTAAAGATACCAGTCATGACGGGTGCTCCCTCTGGAATGTCGGCCATTGTAGTGAAGTTCAGCTTGCCCTGCCTTACTTGCACTTTCTGCCTCTTCCCCTGGTTCTGGTTGACATTTTGCCCCTGCCTCTGCGGATTCTTGGGACAATTCTTGGCATAGTGCCCAGTACTGCCACAAGTGAAACACCGGTTATCATTAGCCTGGCGGTACTGCTGCTGCTGGTTGTTCCTCTGAACTGGGAATTGGGCACGGTTGGGTGCCTGCTGCTGTTGCTGCTGCTGCGGCTGTGGTGGCCTGATCACCCACCTTCCTTGCTGCTGCTGAGGTCCCCTGCTCTGTGAGTCAGACACAATCCTGAAGCGCTGTGGCTGGGACGAGGGTCCTGCCACAGGGGTCTTCCTCTTCTTCTCCGCCTGTCGAGCCAAGATGCAGTCTTCCTGGGAGATAGCCATGTTGACCAACTCATTGTAACTGTTGGCCCTGACGGTGTTGAGACGGTCACGGAGCTTGGTGCTGAGCCCCCTCCTGAACCTGTCTCGCTTCTTCTCATCCGTATCTGCATGGTATCCGGCATACTGACACAAATCGTTGAAGGCCTGGGCATATTGCAACACTGTCCTGCTGCCCTGAGTGAGTGCCAGAAACTCATTGAGCTTCCGGTCCATGATGCCAGCTGGAATATGATGCCCTCTGAAAGCGGCCTTGAACTCCCTCCACTCCACCTCTCTACCATCTGGCTGCATGGCCAGAAAATGGTCCCACCAAGTCCTTGCGGGTCCGCGAAGCTGCTGGGTGGCAAACCTGACCTTGGCGACCTCTGAGCAAGCCCCATGGAGCAGTGGGAACTTGGATTCTACCACCCTCAACCACACATCTGCATCAAGTGGGTCCTCCGACCTGGTAAACAATGGTGGCTGGGTGCTGAGAAACTCCTGGTAAGTAGCAGCGGCGGGGTGACGCTGATGGTCTCCACCATAATGCTGAGGTGGTGGCTGACGCTGAGCTAATTGCCTCAGAATCTCATTCTGCTGGGCCATGAGCTCCTGCAGAGTGGGAGGCGGTGGCGGTGGAGGAACGTGCTCATTCTGTTCACGGCGCGCTCTCCTAGCCATCTGAAAAAGCCACATGGTTGCTTAATAACATATCTCCAAGCTTAAGGTTCGAACATGGTAGGGGAGTCAAAGTAATTGATAGATTCCAAATAAAACAAATGAAAACATGATCCTTTCATCCAAATTTTAATTACCATCAGTCATCCCTGAACATCCAAGAGAGTTTTACCACTGGTTACATCAAGGAAGCAAAAGACTCAACTCTACCTGGCCTAGTACCCTAAAGGTGCAAAAGCTAAGCTAGCGGCGAGGAGTCCCACTATCACCAATTTCTAACATTAGTCTGGCCTCTACTGAGCGAACGAGGCGACGCTAGACTCGGGGGAAGGGGGTCTCCCTGAGCCAGCGGTGTCTACACTGGAGGCAGACTCATCTCCTCCCTCGATGTCGACGTCCTCGTCAGCCTCCGCATCATGGATCTCTTGGTGATGCATGTCCAGATGCGCATTAGCCTCTGCTAACTGCTGCTGAGTGTTGAGGAGCTGATCCTCGAGGACCTCTATGGTATTCTCCCTGGTACCCACCAGCTCTTCCAACTCATGAATCTCGTCAGTCAGCTGCTCCACCTGTAAATCTTTCTCCACCAGCTCCTGGGATAAATCCACCACGAGCTCCTCCCTGCTATCCAGGGTGATCTTGGTGGCCTCCAACAATGCCATCAGGTGGGACATGGCCTCCCCACGCATCACTTGCAGACGATACAGAGCATTCATGCATCGTACAGACAAGTGGGCGGTGTGGCCTGGGTAGAGAGCCCAGATGTCCTTGGCATGCTCCACCCGATCCTTCCACATCGGGTCGTCCTCCTTTTCCGCGGGGAACAACCCAATGGGGTGGGTAGCCAACTCCAAGGGATGGAATCCGCAGAAGGTAGTCAGCCCATGCAGAGCGATGGCCTCAATAGTGTCCTCAGCCCGGTATCCATAGGACTCGGAGTCCAGTGAACGCCAGCCTGGCTGCAAGGGATGAGGCTCCAAGGTCATCCTCACCCTACAGCGAGGTACCCGGTGCTTCTCGAATAGCTGCACCGCGTACTGAGGGGGTGTCGAATATCCTGCCCCCTGAAGCACCTCCCACAAGATGCGGGGAAAACCCTCTCGTGCAAGTCCGTCAGTGTGGGTCAGTGCATCTCCATCCTCGGAGGATCCGTGGGAAGTCATCTGTGCACGGCTAAGCGTAAGTAAAGAAAAAGAAGTAAAAAGAACAAGGAAAACAAAACTCAACCTGCCTCTAGTTAAAGAAAAAGGTATTGGGGACCTAGTTGGCTGCTATTTCACTTTTAAGTCTTTTTATTTAATCAATTATTTACTTAATTAAGAATGCATGCATGCACGTCCTGAACGACCTCACAAGAAAATAAGAGGAATAGGGAAGAACTCCCATCCTGTAAAAGTGGCCTGTAGGGCCTAGTCACTTAGCCACCTAGCTACCCTTCTATTATCCTAAGGCTTCACGTCCTAGGTCTATCCTGCTCGCCCTACTATCTATCCAACATTGTTTCTATCAAATTTTACTTTTAGAAAAGGGATGGTATCCATGTTTTATTGATTCCTCTGTGGTGGTACAAGCTCCGATACCAGCTGTGGCGGAACTGCCCGAATTATTCCGACTTAAGTGCCTAAGTCCGACCTTAGAGGCTAGACCACACTTAAAGGGGAATAACCCGTCAATCCCTCGGATCTAGTCCGACACGGCCACTGACAGGATCAAGTACCACAGTCTCACTCGATGGTGAGTCACAGAGCAAATACAATAAAGCATAAAACCATGCATGGAAGAGTATTAAGTTATTACATCACCATTGTCATCATCGGAGTTTTCGCAAAAGTAACCATCATTGTTTTTGGAATGCAGCGGAAATTAAACTAACGGTAAATAAATGGAGGGATGGGGAAGCCTGTCCCATCACTCCTCATGCTCCTGCTCAGCCGAGGCAGGGTCCCACTCGACAGTCCAGCCCGGTGGCAGGGTGGATGGCCAAGTCACTCCAGCAACCATGTCCTCCAGAGAACCTGTAAAATTATGCCACAAGCAAGGCTGAGTATACTAATACTCAGCTAGACTTACCCGGTGTGAGGAGTCTATACTCCTCTACCTCTAGACATGCAGCTGTTTGGCTGTAGGGTTTGGTTGCCAAAAGCACTAGCTGAGTTTCTGAATCCAGATTTTAACTTTGTCAAAATTAAGTGTGACTCTCTTAAGGCTAAAAGTGTACTATCTACTCATACATAGTAGCAAGCAATTTTAGCAATCATCATTTTGTATCATCTCGTCACAGTTTCACTTCTTACTCAATGCAGTACAAGGGATCAAGCAGTCTCATTAGCTGCGAGAAGCAGACGATTCGAATCGAGTTTTTATCCTTGCAAGGTAAACCTAAACACACGACATGCAGGGGCACTCCGTCCCCACACACATCAACCGTCCCCATCGATTCCCCGTCAGCAGATCAGGGCTCACCGCCTTGGCGTACAATGCCCCACTGACCCCGACTGCCGTCGTGCAGTGACCGCACTTGTACCCACCATAACCGGAATGGGAGACTACGTCTCAGGTCGCGTGAGGAGGTATGTCCACTGCCAGGTTCACTCAGGTACTAGGCTTACCGATTTACCATATTTCTCGGTATGTGTTTAGTACGTTCAAACGCTTGACACAGGTATCCGCACGTTAATCCTTATTCCATTTTCCATCTCGTGGGCAACCAATCCCCATGGATTGTTGTCCACCAACTAGTATCATGACAGTGTGAAAGTGGGTACAATCAACTTCCTGATCTCGCGCGAGTGCTAGAAAAATCACTCGTCTTCTACCGAGACCCTAATTAAATAAAACAGCTACTCGACCTGTCATACTAGTATTCATCTCAAAAGGATTCCTGAGATCATGCAACTAGGGTTTCAAACAATTCCTACACCTAAGTGCACAATCAATCCTACAATCATTAAGTGAAGTAAAATAGCATAAATAACGGGTTATGCATAAAACCGGGGCTTGCCTTCCGAAGCAGTGGCAGGCAGGTCCTCTGGTGCAGGCTCTGGTGCTGGGTCGGGGGCAACCTCCTGGGCAGCTCCTTGCTCCGGCACGAGGACGTACTCTCCGTCAGCAAGATTACAGTCTATCGAAATGCAATGAACATGTATGTCATGATTATGCAAGATTTAAGAACATTAAGCTATAGAAAATTAAGTTAAGAGTTAACTTAGGGTTCCTTGGCTACGAGGGCCTTCTAGTGGTATACATAGACTTATCACCTTTTAGGTTTAGGTTTTCTTTCTAAAATAACACATTGGATTTGTATTGCCTCTATAAATTTCAGTGGACAATTATAAAGGTCTTAGGAGGACATTAAATTCCATCATCCATTTTCTTTTCTTAATTCCCACCTAGGGTTTCTAGTAGGGGTTTTGAACTATGATAGTAGTTTAAAAACTTTCCAAAAATTCTGTAAAAATTACAGTGGGTTGTTACTGGCTAGACTAGCTTATTTTAATAATTTGAGGCTTAAGGTACAAAAGCTAGGCTTTAAACAAAAATAACAATGGTTAGGCAAATTGGGCCATTTTACACTACAAGTCCCTTATTAAAGTGGTTTCTGCCCTAATGGTTATTTTTGCTGGCCTCTAGTAGTGATGAAAAGCTCTTGTGCCAAAAATGGCAGAGAGCAACATGATGGTTAAATAATGGTGAATTTTTAAACTTTGGTGCAAAAAGAGTGATTAGAACTAACTTGTCTTTTGAAAAATATCAAACAACAGATTTCAGATTTTTCTTAAGTTCTTATGATCAACACATTAGTTATCCTAAGGTTTGGGGAGGTTTCACCTTATGGTTATTTTTGTAGGATTTTTCTAAGTTATCCCTATTTTCTCCCTTTAGAGGGTATCTTGCTTATCTCACACTACAACAGGGTATGATACATTTTTCTAGTGAACTACATTGACTAAGTATCTTAACAAAAATAGGTGTGCTCTCTGGTTCATTATTTATATCACCTTTTTCTATTTTTCTTAAACTTAAGCATTTTATAGAATAAGAGGTTAAAACTATCTTGATGAAATGGACAGAGAGGTTTAACATTTTTAACTAGGTTAGTGGGTGAATGTAAACTTCTCCAAATTTTTCTAACCCTAGTTAAATAGTGCAACTATTTTTCTTGCTATTATTAAGCTTTTGGCCAAAACTGAAAATAAATCTGAACCTTAGATTTTTCTTTAGTTCATATGGGGTTTTATATTTTTCTTAGACAGGTTACATTATTTGGAGTCAGGCAAAATTGGTTTGACTAAATTTGGAGGATTTAAACAGAAGTTATGCATTTTCAAAGTTGCTGTCTAATTTAAAAACAGATTAAATTAAGGTTTTCTGGAAAAACCAGTTTGCACCGAGACCCCTGGGGTTAAACTGATTCAACTCTCGCAGATCTACCCTCAGGTCACTATTCAAATGAGTCTTGGGCTTTACACTTAACCCCCTGGGTTTCTCTCCCTCTCACCCGCGGTCCCTCCCCTAATCCAAACAGTGGCCGTAGAAAAGAAAGGACGGCGCGGCTTACCGGCGACGAGGGAGGTCCGGCGAGGTGGTCAGCGACACTCGGGAGGTTGCGGCGGTCACGTCGATGTGCGGGTCGCCGCTGGAGGTGGTCGGAGCTGCTTGGTCCACGTGCGCAGGCGGGCGAGCTCGCCGGCGGCGTGCGCTCCGGCCTATCCACGGCGGTATGGTTCAATCCAGGGGTACGAGGAGCATCACGGGATGACGCAGGGGCCACACACGCAAGGAATCGAGAAATGGTGGAGGGATTTACCCGGTCCACGCGCGCCGGCGGGTTCTTGAAGTCCGGCGAGCGCGATTCGGCCACTCCGGTGACGCAGGCTCTCGGTTCAAGCTTGAGCAAGGCTCACGGCTTCACCAGGAAGCTTACTGAAGGCTTGGATCGAACGGAGGGAGGCTGGAGAGGGGTTGGCCACGACGGTGGTCTTCGGCCGGCACTGGCGGGCCGCGGGGAGGTCGCCGGAGGCGAGGGCTGGCTCGGGCAAGTCCGGCGAGGTACGGATGAGGTACTGGGGGAAACAACCGAGCGCTGGGGCGGGTTTTATAGGCACGGCTCGGGCGTGGTCACGGGCGACCGCGGGCGCGCGGGGGTTCGCGCACGGGCGTGCTCTGAGCGCGCCCCCGGGTGCCAGCTCGCGTCGAACACGTGGAGGGTTGCGTCTGCCAAGGTTCAACGGCCGATTCAAGCGCCATGGCGTGCATATCTCGGCAAAGTCACTGTGTACGGTCACTTCTCTGCTCCAAATCCTACCCTTTTGCTGTGAGTTCCAAGTCGAGATATGGTCAGGGCAGGGAGATAGAGAGGGGAGAAGTTTGCTGTGTCAGCTGGGTCCAAACCGAGACAAAAGGGGTGTCAAGTCGTGTCTAGCGCCCTAGGGTAGGTGTCATCTCTTGCCAGGGTGTTCTAGGGTTAATTTGGCGCCATTTTGTTATTTGGGTCGACTGGTTTTGAAAAGGAGATCAAGGTGAACATGAGGGATCTTTGCTTAAGGGTTGGTTTTTGACTTAGGCAAAATCTGAATCCTTCCCTAGTGTTCAAACTTGGGTGATCTTTTTAGGGCCTTTCTGAAAACTTTTTGGGGGTACTTCCTTACTATTAAACATAGGTTATTAAGTATATTACAACTTTTATATTTGGCCCAAACCATGATCATGATGCTTACATTGTCTTTTGATCATGGCTTCAATTAAGGTTATAATTACCTAGGGGGGTTTTGTTCTAGGTTTTTGGGAGATCTTCACTTAGGTGTGCATTACAAGCTAGGGCATGACATCCAAGATAGTTTGCACTTGATTAGGACCTTGAATTCCAAGAATGAGATACTTTGCCCACAATTCTCTAAGTAACAATGGGTTAAAAAAGGGGGGTGTAACCCTGGGGTGGACACTCTGAGTAACACCTAGGGTGTTACATGATCCATCCTTCTTCTGCACAAATAACACTGGTGCTCCCCAAGGTGAGGAACTTGGACGAATGTAACCAGCCTCTTGTAACTCCGTCAACTGCTTCTTAAGTTCCTTCAACTCTTCTACGGACATTCTATGTGGCCATTTAGAAATAGGGGCGGTTCCAGGTAAGAGATCAATAACAAACTCAACTTCTCTATCAGGTGGCATCCCTGGTAACTCCTCTGGAAAGACATCCGGAAAATCTCTAACCACCCTGATGTTGTCGCCAACAAACTCCTCAGGCATAAAGAACATTGCACGCATGGATGAGGAGGTTACTGCAATATTAACTTGAAATCTTTCTCCTTCAGTGGTAGTGAGTTCTATGGTACCTCTACCACATGCTATAACGGCCTTTGCCTTTCTTAGCCATGACATACCAAGTATTAGATCTATACTGCTTGACTCTAATATTATTGCAGTAGCTCCAAATTCTCTACCCATAATGGTTAATGTCAATCTACGTGTCATTTGATTCGCCTCAACAGGCCCTTTAGGTGTAATTACTATCATGGGTTTTCTCATATTTAGCAGTGGTATTTCATTTGTGTTGGCATATCTAGCAGACATGAATGAATGTGTAGCACCAGAATCAAATAATATGGTTGCAGGAATTGTATTAACATAAAACATACCAATTACGAGGTCCACACCATCAGGAGTATCATCAACGCTGACTTGATTCACCCTGGCTATAGAATATCCCTTGCCAGGGGTCTGTTGCTTGTTCTGAGCTGGAGTAGTAGCAATCCTCTGTGGGCAGACATTTGCATAATGACCAGTCTTCCCACACTTGAAACAATTAGTGCCTGGACTCTGTCCTGAAAACTTCGTCGGGGTGCCAGTGGGAGTAGCCTGTCGAGGAGGTGGAGTCCTCAGTGGTGATTGCTGAACTGGGCGTGGTACTCCCGATCGAGTCGGTGTACCCTGTGGTGAACTGTAGCGAGGACGAACACTGCTGCTTCCTTGTCCTTGAGATATTGCCTTTCTCTTCAAATCTCCCAGCTGAACACGCTTGTGTTCAATAGCAAGAGCCTTATCCAGTAGCCTCTGAAATGATGGAAAGGTGTGTGCAACCAGTGCATACTGCAAGGGTCCATTAAGTCCTTCAATAAAGTGCTCCTGCTTCCTTTCATCCTCAGCAACTTCCTCCGGAGCATATCTCGACAGCTGAACAAATTTGTCTCTGTACTCGCCGACCGACATGTTGCCTTGCTTCAATGCCAGAAACTCCTTCTTCTTGATCTTTATCATCCCAGCTAGAATATGGTAGTTCCTGAACTGCGTACTGAACTCTGCCCAGGTAATAGTATCAGCAGCATCATGGGCAGCAGTATAAGAATCCCACCAGTCAGCAGCAGGACCAATCAGACGTCCAGAAGCATATAAAACCTTCTCCCGGTCAGTGCATTGTGCAATATTCAGCATCTTCTCGATTGACTTCAACCAATCGTCTGCATCAAGTGGATCTGGCGAACTGGCGAAGGTCGGTGGCTTATGACTCATAAACTCCCGGTGCTTATCACGAGGTGGAACTGGTGGTGGTGGTGGAGGCAATGGCACTTGTTGCTGTTGTTGCTGTTGTTGAAGTTGTTGTAGCAGATGCTGTTGTTGCGCCCTCCTTTCTTGGCGTATCTCATCTCTCTCCTGGCGCAACTCCTGGCGTATATCCTCTCTTTCCTGACGCATTTCCTGGCGTTCTTGCTGCATCTGGGCACGCATATCAGCCATAGTGTCCGCCATTTGCTGCATCACCGCCATCTGAGCAGCAACCAGTGGATCAACTCCGCCTGGTGGAGGATTGGGAGGATTCATCTCTGCAGGCTGTGGCTGAGGTTGTCTATATATCCTTCGAGTGTGTCGGTTAGGAGGCAAATCAATTCCACCACCCCTCCTGGTATTGACCATCTGAGTTAGATACATATGGTAAGAAAGAGCAGTAGACAAGGCAGTAATTACAATCATGTTACTTTGGGGGATTTATTAGCTAAGCAGTTTAATGTTTTACCTACCATAGCTAATTTATTACCTTATGCTGGCACATGCTAGGATGTCCATATATAATATCTCAATCAATCAAAGAAGCAAATCAGGCATTGATCATCAGAACAATCAACCAATATTTTTAATAGAGAAAATAGTTTTAATTTTGTCTTGGGCTTCCTTTCTCTTAAAAAAAATGTCATAGGGGTAGGGATTCCAAGGTGTGAAATCCATCTTGTCTAAGAGTAGAAAAGATAAGAATGATCAGAGTAGAACAGTAGAAGGTGAGACAGGATCAAGCTAAGTATAGAAAGAATCAGAGTAAGGTAAGTAGGTAAGGGTTTGTCCATTTCTATCTAGGTTTCATCCTACAGTCAACATTTCCTCTGATACCACTTCTGTAACACTCGGTTTCAAAGGACAAAGCTGGGTGCATCTCATACATGCGCCAAGAAGACAACATATATAATAACAGAGTGTATAGAGATAAATGTCATTAAACATCAGAGTATTTATTACATAGCGGAAGACTTATTACAAAATAAAAGTGTAAACATAAAACGAACTAAGGATCGTCGGCGCAAATGTCGACGGAGAAACGCCACCTAGATCAGATCGAACTCCTCAGTGTTAGGCGGCTCCTCTTCGACCACCTGTTCTTATCCTGTGGGGGGGGGTGTGAGACAGCAAGAGTGAGCTCACACATGATCATAGCCCAACAAGTTGTGGGGAACCAGTGGACATAAACTCACAAAGGTGTGAGTTCATGTGATGTGTAAGGCTAATCAATGATAGGGGTTAAAGCTGAGCATTGCTTTTAAGTAGTTGGTCAAAATTTTATTAGCAGTTACTAAGTGTAAGTAAATACCAAACTTTAATAATAATGAAGAACAGTAATAGTAAAGTAATCCCAAATGCGATGCAAATGTCAAATTAAATTTAAATTCCATAGTTAATCATGTGAGGGTCCGAGCCGCTCATGACCGTGAGCACGGCTAGTATACTAGTTTTACACTCTGCAGAGGTTGCGCATCTTTACCCACAAGCCGTGTTACCCATCTGCCAAGGGGTCATGAATCCCATACACCTCTACCAAGGAAGCGAGGCAGGGTAACACTACGAGGCCTTTACAAAGTTCCACTAGCTTCAGACTACCCGCTACAGTTTATAGGAAGCTCCAGTGCAGGGTTCTTGCCGACCGCCATCGCAGCAAAATCAAACAAGGACCTCCCTACACTGACCACTCCCCTACTGCCCTTGCCCCTTTCGGGTAAGGTAGCCCTCCACTAGCTTTCCTAGTTAATCAGCCAAGGGCGTCCCATTAAACCCTTGTGGTAGCACTGTTTTCCCGGGTGGTCGCTCCATGTTCCCATTAATTTAATGATCTTTACATGAACAGTAATAATAACAAGATAATAACAGATTAATCATGAATAGTGTATCTCCATACCCAATCCACATAAAGCAATAGCAAGTACTACCCAAAAATATTTCAGGGGTGAACAAGGTATAGAGGTAATCAAAACTGGGGTAACATAAAGGCTCCCATCAAAATTAACCTATGCAGATCATTAAAATTAATAAGAACATGGCTGGGAAAAGTAAGTGATCAAGGGCACAACTTGCCTTCAATGAGCTCCTGCTCAGCTATCTCTACTTGTTGAACCTCAGTTTCCACAGTGGCTTGCTCGTCTATTCGCATCAACACAATACATACATTGTATAGCCAAAATCAACATCACACCAAATATGTAAATAAAATATACAGTAAAAATCTACACATTAAAATGGAATCATAGGAACTGGAATCACTAAATTTGGAGTTATAGTATTCAAGTTATGAATTTCCTAAGGTTTAATGTGATTAAAATAGAATTAAATGACAAATTAATTTTATTACTGATTTCATGTCAAAACAGTGATACTAAATGATAGAGAACAATATTACAAAATTTTAGAAACTGGAATGGAGTGATTTGGGGCTCACATGAATTTTCTACAATTTAATCAAGTTTCTGCATTTAAATTTGTGCTAAAAACCATTTTCTAAATGATTTTCCCTGTTTTATCATTTCTCTGGACTGGGCGTCATTTTCTGGAAAATGCAGGGGGCCTGGAGCAAGATTCCCCAGACTCAGCAAATAGTGAACGTGGACGGCGGGTTCTATTCTGTAAAATCATAAGGTCTCTTGTGTAAAACGTCACCGCGAAGGGGTACGGTGCGGTTTGGACCGTCCGATCACACGCGGACGGTGAGGATTTGATCCGCGTGGTCGGGAAGCGGTATGCGCAGGGAACCGTTGGATGTGAATACGACGGGTAGGATTTTATTACACCAGATTCGTTTCCACCCGTCCGATCCAGATGAACGGACCAAAACAACTCAACGTGAGAGGGTAAGCGGGGACTAATCCTAGCTGTCCGGCAGGAGATCAACGGCCCACACGTTTTCCCCCAATCACCTGACGAGCGACGGCGGCGCCACCCGGAACCACGGTGGTGCACCACCGGAATCCGGCCAAGTCCGCACCCAGAGCGCCAATCCCACGCTCCTACGGCACTATGCATAGCCCTATCGACCACGAACCCGATGGCGGCACACCCTTCCCCGGATTCCAAACACAGAACCCCGCCCGCGCAAGGTTGCGGCGACGCCATTGCCGGCGATGCGAATCCTCAACAAAGGTGCACCAATTCCCCGAATCAAGCAGTTCTACTCGTTGCGGAAACGAAGGCGAACAAGGGCAACGGGTCCATACCGAGAATCGTGCGCGTAGGCGTGCAGTCCACGGCGAGGCTCGGACCACGGCGACGGTGCTTGGCGGCAGATGCGGTGGATGAGGTGGGAAACGGAATACGGGGATGGAAGGGGGGCTGCGCCCGCACCTTATGGCTAGCGAGTCCGCGCCGAGAGAGAGGAAAGCGGGATGGTGGTGCGCGCGGAGCTCACGGCGTGTTCGTTAGATCGTGCGAGCGTGGGAAGAAGAAAGCGCCGACATGATGGGCCCACCTGCCAGAGGGTGTGCGGCGGGAGTAGGTAGGGAGCGGCGCGCCTGACGCCATGGACCCGGCCATCAGTGCCGAGGCGCCAGGGTGGGAGCAGGCCGCGCGTATCCGTTGGTGGGCCGAGCCAGCCACTTTGAGCCCAACACGGTTTTCCTCTTTTTCTTTCTATTTTCAAATCCAATTTGAATTCAAATTTCAAATCAACCTTAGGCCAAATTCATTCCCAAATCATATGGTGAAGTTAAAATACAAGTTTTTAGAGATATAATTATTTTATTTATATATATTTTTTTATATATATATCATTTCTCTTCTTCCTATTTTCAAAACCCTATTTTTCAAATTTAGGGTTTTAATTCCACTTCTAGCAATTCTTATATTATTATCTTTAACATTATTATTTTATTTAATGCACAAACATATAAACTCCAACATATGCACTTTCTTTTATTTTAGAATCATTGTTTTATTTAGTCACTCTCAATTACATTGGTGCTCTTTTTATGATGCAAATAAGGCACACAAAATGAGGAGCTATCTCTATTATTCTTTGTATACAATTTTGAGTATTACAATATGATGGACGTCTGCTCTGACACTCCAGATGCGGGATTAGAGGTATCCTGGGCAGCATCTCGTGCATCGTCGACCTTGAAGGGCGGCCTTCGGTGCGAAGAGGTTGGTCAAGATTGCTCGATTCCCATGGAGGTGACTGATTATCCTTCAGCCTTAGAGGTGGCTGTTGTAGAGAACTCAGTCCTCAAGGGCGGTGCTGGCGGTTACCCAGCCCCCAAGGGTGTTGCCGGTAATGATCCGGCTCGGGTGGGTAGCGCAAGCTGTGACCTAGCCCCCGAGGGTGTTGCCGGTGGTGATCCGGCTCCGATGGGCAGTGTGAGCTACGACCCAGTCCCCAAGGGTGTCCGAGCGAGCTCCCCTTCTCATACCTCCATGGATGTCCACGTCGGGTCGTCTCCACCACATTCTGGTGGAGTGATAGCATAGCATGCTTCTTTAGCTTCAAGTGAGGGAGTCGCCTTAGAGGTCGGCGCACCGGATGCCAGAATTACGATATCTGCTAGTGGAGCTGAATCAATCCCTGATGATGCTCTTCAGATTGTCTCAGTTGATATTCCTTCGTCGAGCTACAACCCAGCTTCTCATGACTTGTGATTTTCTTCGCTCTTTTCCAATCATCA
Source organism: Zea luxurians (assembly GCA_029449295.1). Lineage (NCBI taxonomy): Eukaryota > Viridiplantae > Streptophyta > Magnoliopsida > Poales > Poaceae > Zea > Zea luxurians. Next base: position 101,491,153 of record JAOPSE010000001.1, on the reverse strand, counting down.
GGTAGCCTGGCTTTTCTGTTCTGTCAGTACTTCTAGCAAATCACTTACTTTGTACTCATTTGTTTTTAATATCAGGCTTTGGTTGATGGGATGGTTGGTCAATTGACATCACATGGTGTTCCTATCCTAGAAGGAGTTCTGACGCAGTGGAATCCGTTGCTGCTTCAGAAACAGATATCTGATTTGAAAATGTCAAACGCTTGTTAGTGTTTTTGTTTCTTCCCTGACTAACTGATTAGTCTGTTTTTAACCGTGTATCCTTCTTCGGCTGCTTTTTGTTAGATATGACCCGGCGGTACTCTGAGCTTGAGGGGAAGTATTCCCAAGGTCAGGTCGACCTGGCCCGGGTTTTTGCTTCTTTAGATGATGCAAATTCCTTGAATTCCTCTCTTAGTGCTCAGCTTGACTCTGAAAGGGAGGCTAACGAGGTAAGCTTACTTGACTGTATCTGCTGTGGCTTTACTGCTTACTGGATACTTGAGAGCTGATTCTTCTCTGTAGGAGGAGAAATGGGCACTTGTGGCTTCTCGCGATAATCTTGATAGGTTGTATCGTGACGCCAGCAATTCTCTGACCATCTTGGAGAGGAGCCACCGCTTTACCATGGGAGATCTGGATCATCATCGTCATGAGCTGCAAGTATCCCAGGATGAGATCCTGCGTCTTAGGCAGTTGGTGTCGAGCAAGGACTCCATCATCAAGGATCTACGCGCCTCCAAGAGATCAGTCACCCAGGAGCTAGAGGCCGCTCTACTGGCTACCAAAGTTGCAGAAGACAATTCCACCATTCTGAAGGCTCAGCGCGACAAGGCTATAGACAAAGCCATTCGCGTAGGGTGGATCTTGATGAGAAGGCCGGGTGTAGTTGTACCTGATGATATAGTTGCCGATGTCAATGCTGCTCCTGACTCCTCGAGTCACCCTTCTTCCTCAGTTGCTCCTGAGAAAGACATTGCCAAGTAGAGATACTGAATACATTTGTGAACTATATGTGTGTGTGATCAATGTGCTCGAATATTCAGTTAGAACATGTTCTTAATGCTGAATGATATTTTTGTTTTCTGTTGTTAGAATTCAACAGTTGTTATGGACGGCTGTAGAAGTAAATGTAGCGTGCTGGTTTTGAAGTTTTTTCCTATTTCATGCTAATTGATTAACTGATGAGGCATAAAGGTCGCCTTAAGATGAGTAAACGTAAGCATGTTACACTAAGTCAAGTAAGCGTGAGCCTGTTGTACTGTCTTAAGTCATTGCCGACTGCTCCGTTAATTAGGTATAGTGGCCACCCTGAGTCGAGTAAGCGTGAGCATGTTGCACCATCTTAAGTCACTACCGACTTAAGCCGATTGCTCTGTTAGTAGGGTATAGTGGCCACCCTGAGTCGAGTAAGCGTGAGATTGTTGCACCGTCTTAAGTCACTGCCGACTTAAGCTGATTGCTCCGTTAGTAGGGTATAGTGGTCACCCTAAGTCGAGTAAGCTTGAGCATGTTGCACCGTTTTAAGTCACTCCCGACTTAAGCCGATTGCTCCGTTAGTAGGGTATAGTGGTTACCCTAAGTCGAGTAAGCGTGAGCATGTTGCACCGTCTTAAGTCACTCCCGACTTAAGCTGACTGCTCCGTTAGTAGGGTATAGTGGTCACGCTAAGTCGAGTAAGCATGAGCATGTTGCACCATCTTAAGTCACTCCCGACTTAAGCTGATTGCTCCGTTAGTAGGGTATAGTGGTCACCCTAAGTCGAGTAAGCATGCTCAATAATAAACAGTTCAAGTGCCCTTGAGAATGAAGTCTTTTTATTGATGATGTGTTTTCCAATTACAGAATACAATGCTGCCCCGATAGCGTTTGAAATCTTGCTAAGGGTAAAACTTCCTGAGATGCTCTATATTCCATGAATTCACTACTTTCGTGCCATCCATTTGAGTAAGCCGATATGATCTTGGCCGAGTGACTTCTACTACCACAAATGGCCCTTCCCATAGTGGTGACAATTTGTGTCGTCTTTCCCCCGTTAGAATTCGGCGAAGGACCAAGTCTCCCACTGCGAAGGATCGATGTCGTATAGCCTTATCATGATAGTACCCCAGGGTTTGCTGGTATCTAGCTGACTGAATTACTGTATTCAATCGCTCTTCTTCCAATATATCAATATCCTCTAGTCTGGTAGCTTCTGCTTCAGCTATGTTTTTGAAGACCAGCCTTGGTGCCCCAAACCTGAGGTCGGCAGGTAGCACTGCCTCTGAACCATAGACCATGAAGAAAGGAGTATTTCCATGCAGAGCTCGACTAGGCTGAGTTCTTAAGCTCCAAATCACATACGGCAACTCTCTGATCCATTTTCCTGTGAACTTTTCATTCTTGTCGAAGACTTTCTTCCTGAGTGCCTCCACTATCATTCCATTAGCCCTTTCTACCTGACCATTGGCCCTTGGATGTGCTACTGATGCATATTTGATTTGGATGTTTCGTTGTTCGCAGAAATCAAAACATTCAGAGCTAGTGAAATTGGATCCCAGGTCGGTTATGATGCTATTCGGTATCCCAAACCTGAATATTATATCTTGTATGAACTCCATTGCCTTGGCTAAAGTCAGAGAAGCAATAGGTTTGTAGTCTATCCATTTGGTAAATTTGTCAATGGCGACCAGCATGTGAGTATATCCTCCCTGAGCTTTCTTGAAGGGTCCAATCATGTCCAGTCCCCAACACGCAAATGGCCATGTTACGGGTATGGTCTGCAGTTGCTGTGCTGGTAAATGCTGCTGCTTTGATAAGAATTGGCAAGCTTCACACCTCTGGACTAACTCGGCTGCATCACTCTTTGCTGTCAGCCAGTAGAAACCAGACCTGAAGACCTTTCCGACTAGAGTCCTAGATGCCGCGTGTATCCCGCACTGCCCGGCGTGGATCTCATCTAGTAGTTGCTTCCCAGTAACCGAAAGAATGCACTTCATGAGGACTCCTGTTGTGCCCCTTCTGTACAGTGCATCCCCAATGAGGGTGTAATGAGCTGACTGCCTTGCGATGCGTTCTGTTGTGGCTTTGTCATTTGGTTCCTCTTTGTTCTTTATATATCTGATGATTGGCTCCCTCTAGTCATTAGAGTCTGACTCTGGTTGGCTTAAAACATTGCACTCATCTGCTTGATCTAAGGAAATGCTTGAGCGTGGCACCTCTTGGATGAAATCTCTAGGTGGAACCTAGGTTTGACTGGATCCTAGTTTTGACAACGCGTCTGCTACCGCGTTGCGATCTCTTTCCACATGATGAAATTGCAGCCCTTCAAATTTGTCTTTCAGCTTCCGAATGGCTGTGAAGTACTTGCCCATAGAGTCATTCGAGCAATCCCATTCTTTGTTTATCTGACTTATGACCACCAGTGATTCTCCGTATACCATCAACCTCTTAATGCCTAGTGATATGGAAATATTCAATCTGTGGATCAAAGCTTCATATTCTGCTGCATTATTGGATGCTGAGAATAACAACTGAAGGGCATATTTAAGTTGTTCACCTCTAGGTGCAATGAAGAGGATCCCTGCGCCTGCTCCCTGCAGCTTCAGCGAGCCATCGAAATACATCCGCCATACTTATGTAGTCTCCGGGTTAGCTGGTTCTTGTTGCTCGGTCCACTCTGATATGAAGTCAACCAGAGCTTGAGTCTTTATTGCTGTACGAGGACGAAACTCGATGTCGTGAGCTCCTAGCTCATAGGCCCACTTGGTTATTCTTCTAATGGCTTCTTTGTTGTGGAGAATATCCCCTATTGGAAACCCGGTGACTACTATGACTTTGTGGTCGTCGAAGTAGTGACGGAGCTTGCGTGCAGTTAGAAGTACTGCATATAATAGTTTTTGAACTTGAGGATACTTCTTCTTAGATGGCCCCAGAACTTCGCTGATGAAGTAGACGTGATGTTGTACTGGATATGCGTGTCCTTCCTCTACTCGCTCGACTACCAACGTGGTGCTCACCACGTGAGTCATGCAAGAGATGTACAACAGCAGATCTTCTGCCGGCTAGTTTGGCGTGGCTCGGCGTGGTGGTTTTAGCACTGGTGGTGTGGTCAGGAACTTTAGTGCATCAAGAGCTTCCTGAGCTTCTAAGGTCCACTAGAACTTATCCACCTTCTTGAGCAATTTGTAGAATGGTAGTCCTTTTTCTCCTAACCATGATATGAACCTTCTTAAAGCTGCCATGCATCTAGTAAGTCTTTGCACTTTCTTCTATGACCGTGGTGCTTCCATCCTCATGATAGCTTCGATCTTTTCCGGGTTAGCTTCAATCCCTCGGTGGCTGACAATGAATCCGAGCAACTTCCCTGCTGGCACTCCAAAGACACATTTTTCTGGATTGAGCTTCCACTGATATCGCCTCAGACTGTTGAAGACCAGTTGCAAATCTTCAATGAAATTTTCTGAGTTTTCTGTCTTGATCACCACATCATCAACATAGGCTTCTACCTGCTTGCCCCACTGATCGGCTAAGCATGTTTGAATGGCTCCCTGGTAAGTCGCTCCAGCGTTCTTGAGGCCGAACAACATGGAGGTATAGCAGAAAGCTCCAAACGGGGTAATGAATGCTGTTTTTTCCTCGCCTTCTTTTGCTAAGCTGATTTGATGGTATCCCGAGTAGCAATCCAAGAATGACAGTATAGAGCATCCGGCGGTTGAATCTACCACCTGATCTATTCTAGGAAGTCCGAAGGGATCCTTCGGACAGTGTTTGTTGAGATCTGTATAGTCAACGCACATGCGCCAATCCACTTTATTCTTTTTTAGTACAAGAACAGGATTTGCTAACCACTCAGGATGTAGTACTTCTCTAATGAACCTTGCTACGACCAAACGAGCTAGCTCGACACGGATGGCTTCTCTCTTGTCGGGCGTGAAACGATGCAACTTTTGTCGGATCGGCTTCGCATGGGGATAGACCTTTAGTTTGTGCTCGGCCAGCTCTCTCAGGACTCCCGGAATATCTGCAAGTTGCCATGCGAATACGTCTCGGTTATCTTGTAGAAACTGGACGAGCGCACCTTCCTATTTGTCATCTAAGCTGGAGCTGATGATGGCGGTTTTGCATTCATCAGCGAATCCGAGGTTGATTCTTTTCGTTTCCTCAGTCTGCCGCATAGAGGTCACGGCTTGAGCTTCGTTTGTCGGCACTGAAGTCCTCCTCAGGCTTTGAGTTCACATGTGCGGAAGAAGTCATTGATGATTTGGTGGTGAGGGCCGCCTGAATGGCCAATCGGAAGCATTCTGCCGTGCCTTGGAAGTCAGCACGCATGGTGATGATTCCTTCTGGTCCCGGCATCTTCAATATCATGTATGTATAGTGCGGAAAGGCCATGAATTTCGCTAATCCTGGCCAGTCGATGATAGCGTTGTATCCGCAGTCGAAGCTTGCTACCTCGAACCTTAGGAACTCGGTTCTGTAGTTTTCCGGAGTTCCAAAGGTGAACGGCATGTAGATGTGTCCGAGTGGATATTCTCCTTCAATCGGCATAATGCCGAAGAAAGGAGTGTCTGACTCGTGGAGCTCTTTGAGTGCGACTCCCAAGCCTAGGAGTGTCCGAGGGAAGGTGACGTTGATGCTGCTTCCCCCGTCCACTAACACCTTCTTTACCCTGCTTTCTCGGATCACCGGATCAACGAGGAGCGGGTACTTCCCTGGATGATCGAAGTTGAGCCACTGATCTACCCGAGTGAAGGTGATCGGGTGTTTGGACCATCGATACGGGGCAGGAGGACTGGTAACTGCCACCAGTATCTGACGGTCGTTGAGCTTCTACTGCCTCTTGCTCTCTTGCGACCCATGTCCGCCGAAGATGACGTTGACTTCTCTGTCAACGCGCGGGAATGCTCCACCTCCTCTTCCTTTTGCTGCTGAGGTTGTCGAGGTTCTCTAGGTCCTCCTCATGGTGGGGGAGGTGGCAAAGGTTGGAAGGGTCAGTCGTTTCTGACGGAGTGCTTGAAGTCCCTGCAGTTCCGAAGGGTGTGGCACATGTCCTTGTGGTACGAACATTGGGCGTCGAGGATGTCGTCCAATGTTTGTTCGCCTCCGTGAGGTGCTCCTCGGGCACGAGAGATGAGTGGTCCGGCAGCGTGGACTTTGTCGCGAGGCCTCTTCTCCCAACGCTTGTCAGGTTGCTGGTTCGCGTCGTGTCGTGGTGTTGATGGTGCAGGCTTTGTTCCTCTGATGAGGTCCTAAGCCCGTTCGTCGGTGGTGATGTATAGGTCTGCCTCCCTGAATAGGTGCTCGGACATAGTCGGTGCTTTTTGCAGTATGGCTCGGACGAAGGCCAAGTCATTAGATCCCTAGTAGAAGTCCTCGATCACTGCTGCTTCCGCAACCTCAGGGATGCGATTTCTCATGGTCTGAAACCTTTTGAGGTACGACCGGAGAGTCTCATCCCCTCGGCGCCTGATGGATTTGAGGTCCCATGGCTGCACCGACTTATCGAAGAGAGATTGGAAGTTGGTGATGAAGCACTGACTGAAGTCGCTCCAGTCGTCGATGCAGTGTCAGGGTAGGTGTCGTAGCCATTGCAGTGCATCTTGCCCAAGGACGATGGGCAAGTATGCAGTCATCACATCTTCAGTTGCCCCAGCGGCCCGGGCAGTGGTGGTCTAGATGGCTAACCAGCCTCCCAGGTCCTGCTTAGGCTCGTACTTGTCGACGTTGGAGACTTTGAAGTTAGGGGGGCACTGAATGGCCCTTAGACGTGGAGTGAGCGCCGATACTCCACACGTGTCCTCCTATCGACGATGATGATGTCAGTCTCGGGGAGGGGAGTTGTCGATGTGCTACCTCGATCGTCCTCAGGTCGTGCCGCCAGTTGAAGCTGTTACCAACTCAACCCTGGTGGCTTGACTTCACGCAGGGATGCCATGATCCCGATCATACTCTTCTCGGCGCTGAATCTCGTTCTTGTGTTGTCGTTCGCGCGAAGCGTTGATGGAGCTCCATGCATCCCGGCGACTGTTGATGGGGTGTTGTAGATCGCTCGGAGGATGAGCAAGAGGCAAAAGATGGTTAGGTGCCCAAGTGAGCAGCCGCCGATAGCCCATGGCGTCTGGAGTCCGGGGGAGGCCATTGGCTATCCGAGCCAACACTCCACCGACCTCGCTTGGTGTGTTCATGGCTCGGGCGAAGTCGGGGTTCAGGTTTCGTCTGAGGAGAGGGTTCTCTCGACGTTGCCTCGCCTCCTGTTCGGCCTGCTCTTAAGCTTGCCGCTGACCGCGTTGACGGGAATTCCTTCTTTCTCCGAAGACTCGTTCATCTAGAGTTTCTCCCACCTCCGAGATCTCATCTCGTGACATAGGCTGCGTCAGGTCTCGCTCTCCGGCTTCATGATGTCGCTAGATATTTCGGCGTCGGTTCCTTCGTCGGCGAGCTTCCCGCTGAGGAGGTTCCTCCATAGGTGCAGTCGGTTCATCGTCGGAGATGGGGGACAATTCCACTCTCTCCCCGATGAAGAGGACGTCAGGGTAGAATGGGACCGTCATGGCGACAAGCTTCTTTCTGTTCTCCTTTTAGGGCGGAGGTACCAGAAGAGTAGCTTGACAGGCCTTCATCTCACTTGTTTCTTTTCTCCTTGCAATCCATGTCCATTTTTCCGTGGGTGAAGTGGACAACGGGGTTCTTCAGGTAGATGGATTCTCTGTTCCTGGCCTACAGGTGGTAGTCTTTGTTCGGAGCGCTGGAGGTTGCGCTTTTTCCTGCTTCACTCTGGTTTTCCTGGAGATTATTAAGGAGGGTTTTCTCTTTGGTGGATCCACGATGCGATGTAGAGTCCCTTCTTCGTCTGCCACGGATGAAATGGTTCCAAAGCAGAACATGGATCCAGGCAGAGAATGATCTTGTGCTGGAAGGTGATGGCCATTGAGCTAGCTTGGAGCAGTGACACACCCCCTACCTGGCGCGCCAGCTGTCGGTGTTTTGGGTCCGACCGCGCACCTGGGGTTGCCCCTCAAGGTGTTTTTTGGGGTAGGACGGTGTTACCGACTGTAGCTCAATGTTTCGTGCTAGACGCACGAGAGACAGTGGACAATTTTATACAGGTTCGGGCCGCTTAGAGAGGCGTAATACCCTACTTCCTGGTGTGGATCTTTTATGTGGTGGGTTACAAGGTAGTTTTCTAGTACGAGGGATGCTAGAGAACTGAGTAGACGACTAATGAGTGAGATGTTTTTGAGGGGGTGCCCCCTAGGCCTTATATACTCGACCGTGGGGTGATACATGCGGATATGATAACAACGTGTGCCTAAGTAATAGTGAACCGACTGAACCTATCTTCCTATAACTCTGCCGACTTATCGTCATTCAGTTCCGACCCCTGAGGGCGCAGCGCGGGAGAATCGGATCGCTGCTGTGGATGACGTTTGAACTCGCTGAGCTATGTGGGCTCGAGTTAATCCGATCTTGCGCTGATCCATTCTGCCAAACCCTCCTCCCTTGGCCCACGAATGGATGGCCTTGCGAAATAATGGGCCTAAGGCCTTCCGCGAGGCTTTCTTGCCTGCTAGTGGACCCGAGGGATATCTGTCCCCCATAGTTATCCCTGTACAAAAATGACAAGGTCTAGGGCAGCGAGGCCACTTTAAACTACAACCCTTGTGTAGAAGTGGCTTCTGCCCTATAGCTTATTTTTGCTGATGTTTATGGGTAATATTATGCTTGTATGCCAAATTGCAAACAAAGATACCTAATGGTTATTTAGTGGTGATTTTCTAAAGTTTGGGGGCTTAGTGGGTGCTTTCTACTAACACTATTTGAAATATGTCAAACAACCAATTTCCCAATTTTTCTAGTTTCTTCTTTGCACAAGAGCAATCATTCCTAAAGTTGGTTATTTTTACTTATAGGGGATGGGTTGTATGATTTCTTAAAGTTTATAAGCTTTCTCATGGGGCTGGGGTGGGTTATATTCTACTATATAACTACCTCATTTTTATATTTTCCCTTATAGAACATATCTCAAGTGCTTAGGGAAAAATAAGGTTGCTTATTGTTTTCTACTTTTGGTCCCTCTTTTTATTTTCTAGAGGTATAGGTAAAATCCTAGTCTTATTTGTTTAACCCACTCACTTTGATATTCTGGGGAGGTTACTATTTGTTTAGTGGTACAATAGAGGTTAAGTGTCTACTAAATTTTTCTTAACATTATTGCATATGTCTTATTATTTTTACTCATTATCTTACTTAAATACTCAATACCTAAATTAAATCACAAATTCCAGAACAGTACTGGACTAGGGTTTCATATATTTTCCCTTGAACTTTATCATTTAGGCATGCTAGGAAAAATAATATTGCTCTTTGGTTTCTATTTTTAGCACCCTTTTCCATTTTCCCCAAGTTTGAGTAAAAACAAGTTTTAGGGGATAAAATTTGCTTAATCTTGTCTACTATGGTGCTTAACATTTTTAAACATTGCAACTACTAGTCCTGTATCTCCATAAATTTTCCCAACCTTAGTCTTAAAGTTTTTCTAGCATTTTCCTTATTTTTAAGGTTTAAGTAGTTTTCTCATTTAAAGCAAAACTCTAAAAAGTAGTATACGAAATATGGGGTCTACTATTTTTGCTTAGTAGATTATATTATGCAGAGTCTAGCAAAATTGGTTTGACCAAATTTGGATGAGTATTATTTAAGTTTTGCTTTTTCTAAGTCTGCTGTGTATTAAAATGAATTAGAATTTCAAAATGGAAAAGAAAATCATTCTTGCGCTCAGGTCCCTGGCTTCTTTTCCCCCACGTTCTTACAAACGAGTCCTCAGGCTACTATTCATGCGAGTCACTGACCTTGCGAAAACCCCCCTAAGCTTGTGAACTATCCAACCCGCGCTCCTAACCCCATCGGAACAGTAGTCGTGGTAGAGAAAAGGGCAGTGGGGCTTACCGGCAGTGGTCTAGCTCCGGTGAAGTGGTCTTAGAAATCGGCGAGGTCCTGGCAAACTTGTCGATGGTCGGATGGCAATCGGTGGTGGTCGGAGTCATCCTGGCCATGTGTGGGGGTCGGACGAGCTTGTCGGCGGCGAGGAGCTTGGCCTGCACAGGGCGGTCTAGTTCAATTGGATGGCTCGGGGAGGTTCAACAGATGACGTAGAAGCTGTGTGCTCAAGGAATCGAAAAATGCTGCACTGGTTTACCCGGTTCACGTGCTCTAGCGGACGGAAGGATTCCGGCGAGAGCGATCTGGTGTCTCCAGTGAGGTAGCGCTCGGTGTAAGGGCTCGGGAAGCTTCACGAGACTCTAGGGAGGTCGGCCGAGCAGTGGGATTGGGTGAGGAGGGGCCAGAGTGGTCGGTCCACGTTGGTCACGCTAGGGTGGGTTCTAGCGGGTGGCAGAGCTCTCAGTTCACGGGCAAAACTCCGGTGATCGAGCGCGGGTGAGCGTGAGGGGATGAGGCAAGGATGCCCGAGGGGGCTAGCGGCCTTTATAGGCTCGAGCATGGCGAGGGCACGTGGTCGGCCTGATAGACGCTCGAGGCGCGTGCGAAGCAGCCAGTGCGCGCTCGGCCTCTCTTAGCACGGCATCGAGCACGTGGCCACACACGGTGTACTCAATTTCAATCATCCATTGGCTCCAAATCTCCGCGAATTTGGGCATGATCATTTTGTAAGATCTCATCACCTGACTAGCCTCTGTCGTTTTTTATGTGGTGGTCAATGGATTTTACCGACTGTAATAAGAGATATGGTGCACTCAAGTGGGATCTGTCTCACAGCCCAAACCCGAGGCAAATCTCAGGTTTAGTCGTGTCAAAAGTCCAAATTTTGATGCCATCTCCAGTTATGTTGTAGAGAGGTTATTTTAGTACAACTTTGTCAATGGGAGCCCACGATTTTGAATTCCCATTAAAAACCTTTATCCCCTCTTGAAAGGAAAAGGGTGCCTTAGGTAAAAGAATGAAAATTACATGGCTGCTACACATAGTATCTCTAAAGGTCGTCTATGTTCCAGGGTCTTGGAATATCATTCCTGTCGATGTCTCTTAACCTGTATGATCCCGGTCTTGATGAAAATTCTAACAAGAAAAGGCCCTCCCACTTGAGTTGTAGCTTCCCTACTGTGTCTGGGCTGGCTATTCTTCGAAGCACCAAATGTCCTGAAATGATATTCTTTAGTCTCACTTTCTAGTCTTGCCACTATACTATTTCAGCTTGGTATTTATTGATATGATCTATTGCTTGAAGCCTGACCCCTTCTATTGTGTCTTTTGATACTTTACAAGTCTCTTCGTCTTCTGCTAAAGCTAGAGTCCTTATCGATCCTGTTCTTGCTTCTTCCAGTGTAATTGCTTCGTCTCCAAACAAAACCTTAAATGGAGTGAACCCTGTTGACCTCGAGACAACAGTGTTATGATTCCACACTACTTTCACCAATTCGTCTGGCAACTTTCCCTTTGGTAGATTAAAGATTGACTTCATTATTCTTATGATGATAACTCTGTTGGCTCGTTCTACCAAACCATTAGACTTTGGATGTCTCACTAATGCAAAGTGTTTCTTCGTAACAATTTGATGACAAAAGGTTTTAAATGTTTCGGAGTCAAATTGTGCTCCATTGTCAACTGTGATAGGCTTCAGCACACCAAAACAACAAATGATGTTCTGCCAAAAAACTTTTGAACTATGGCCGAAGTTATCGTGGCTAGAGGTTTAGCTTTGATCCATTTTGAAAATTATTCCACTACTACTACGACATATCTCAAATTCCCTTGTGCTGGTGGAAGTGCACCTAGTAAGTCTAGGCCCCATCTTTGCAGTGGCCAAGTGGGTTGAATCAGTTGTGTTAAAGATGAAGGTTGTTTCTGATCCCAGGCACACTTCTAACAGTTTTCACATTTTTGTACCAAATCCGCTGCGTCCAAAGCAGCTTTTGGCTAGTAGAATCCTTGTCTAAAAACTTTTCCAAGTAGTGGCCTGGATCCAATGTGGGCTCCATATATTCCTGAATGTATTTCCTTCATCAGCTCTTGACCTTCGGCTCTCGATAGGCATTTTAATAATGGGGAGCAAACTCCTTGTTTGAACAATTCCCCTTCTATAATCACATATGGCCTTGTCCTGGCATGCATCCTTTTTATGTAAACTTAATCATCCGTAGGATGATTGCCTTGGAGGAAAGATACAATTTCTGTTGTCCAATCCTCACTATGCACAGGTGAAATTGTAAGCACCGCTCATTCCATGAGCTCAACCGAAGGTGCTTTGAGAGTTTCAAAGAATACTTCTGAGGGGAGCAGGAGCCCCTATGCCGCTGATTTAGGTAGTAAATCTGCCTTTCATTGTCACCTCTTTGGATGTTTTCACTGAAAATCCTTCGAAGGAGGCCTCCATCCTTCAGACTGTGTCAAGATATTTTTCAAGCTCCGGGTCTCTTGCCTTACTGCTTTTGTCAACCTGGCCTATGATGACTTGTGAATCAGATTTAAGGACTGCCCTTCTTATCCCCATGGCCCGAAGCTTTTGAAGCCCAAAGAGAACAACTTCATATTCTGCGATGTTATTTGTTCAATTGAAATCCAATCTGGCTGCATAGTAGGTTTTGATTTTTGATGGTGAAATTAGAATGGCAGCTATGCCTACACCTATGGTTCCCTATGATCCATCACAGAATAATGTCTAGGCTTCGGTATATGTTGGGTGCACTTCTTCAAGAGCCCTACGCGTCGAATCGACAATGAAGAAAGCTAATGTTTGAGATTGAATCGAAGACCTATGAACAAAGTCAATGGTGAACTCGTTCAACTCTGCGGCCCATTTGCTAACGCTTTCTATAGCTTCTCTATTTCTTATAATATCCTTTAAAGGTTGAGACGAAGGTACTATGATGTGGTAGGACTGGAAATAGTGCCGAAGCTTCCTAGAGGCCATCAGTACAACATACAGTACATGTAACACCACAAAAACCATCAACTAAAAATAATGCATTTAGATTATTAATGGTAAATGTGGTAATGAATTTTTCTTTCAAGTCTTTGATTTTTATTTGCATTTAGAGTAATTTTGTTTGCTCATATTTGATTTATGGATGTTTAGTAGAATTTCTTTTATATTGAAAATCCAATAAATTAATATAGAAGTATTGTTCCAAAAATAAATATTTTTGTTATAAATAATTTTGGTATAATTATTATGATTTTTGAATTATTTAAAAATATATTTATTTATATTTTTAAGGAGAAAATAAAAGAAAAAAGAAAACCTAAACCTAACCCTAGCCGACCAAATTCGGCCCACTAAGGCCCATCAGCCGCACACCCTATTCCCTCCCCTCTCTCTCACCGACCAGTGGGGCCCACACGCGGCCCCTCTCGTTCTCCCTTGCGATGCCGCCGCCGCCTGGTGCGCCCGCTTCCAGGCTCGTGCACGCTAGCCTCCCCACGCCTGAAACCGTCACCACGCCGTTTCCTCTCTCTCCCCCGCGTTCTCTCTCCATTAGTGGAGAAACGGCCGCCATTAATGGCATTGATGGCCGACCGTTCTCTCCCTCCCCTCGGCGTCTCTCCCTCTCCCTCTCTCGCTCTATTAAAGCCGCCGAGCTCCCTCTCTCCGTACCCGAGCTCTCTCCCTCACTCCTCGCGCTCTCTCTCCCTCGCCGTCGCGCCGATCCACCGGTGCTCCACCGTAGACCGCGCCCGCTCGACATCGAGCCTTGTCGTCCACGTCCGTCCCCGACCACCTCGACCGAGCCCCTGCTCCTCCCCTGCCCGACCGAACCCTCCCCCCCCATCGATCTCCATTCCTACGCGTGAGCAAGAGCTCAAGGTAGAAGAAGCACATTTTGCATTTTAGTCCATGCATGTAAATGAAATTAATTCCCAAGATTTTCAGTTTAGAAATTATTGAAAAGAGACCCCGATGAACACACTAAATCATGAACTACCCCTGCAACAATTTTTTTGGACATGAGTACTATTTTATATTTCAAAAAATAAATAATGTCACTATTCACTAACTTGGTGATTTACATACTAGAAACGTTTACAATTGACTTCGCTTTAGCATGGAACGATATTTGTTAGTAGTGATTTAAGTATAATTTTATTGATATAAGAAAGTAGAAGAAATACTAGGCCACGTATTTTTTGGTCAGATTAAAAATATAGGTTTTACTAGTCATGATAAATGTATTCATATGTATAGCACTTAATTACTTAGAATTAGTAAAATAATTCTTTATGTCAAAATCATCATGATTATATTACTAAAGTCCAATTAGTACTCTAAATTAACTCTTCGAATATTAATGTTAGGTAATTTAGAAATAAACATTTTTTGCTATACGTAAAATATCTATCTAGGAAGAAAAGGATAAAACCCAAAAGTCTATTATTAGTAATAAAGAAAATAATTATTTTTCGTAAAGTTTTTTAACACATTTTTGTCTATATTATACTAGATAAAACTAGTGTCATAGTCACCTACTCATATTTTCACCAATAATAACTCAAAGTGGAAGATATAGTGAATTAATAAATATTTATGTTGTAGACATATTTATGAGTATAGTTGTGTGATGTATGAATGTATATGTAATGGTGAATTATTACCCATGTAATGTTGTATGTTTATTTATTTGGCGTACGTATTCTTTTGTCTATACGATACACAAATCGATGCTAGAAGTTGACTGTGAGGTAGACGAACCAAACTCGTTCGTGGATGACCCATAGGACACTTTCGAGCAAGGCAAGTGGATTCTCCCTCTGCATTTCTATTTGTACCCAAATAATGCATACAATAATGTTTACTTTTGGATATATATTGCATAATTTGATGGGATTTGCATAAATAAGGATTTCCTAGAATTACCAACCCTATTCCTTGAATTACCCTAGGATAAATGCTTTGGTTAGCAATTTTTGCTATTGCCCAACATGATAAATATGATGTCACTCTTTTTAATGATACTATGTTTCAGAAATGAGGTTTTATTATGATATTAACCCGATGGTTAAACAAGAACATTTTGTGTTAAATGGAACATGGAGTGACCACCTAGGATAACAGTGCAACCACGAGTGCTATAATGGCTCTGGCTTTGGTAATTAGCTCTATAGACTTAGTGCTTAGCAACCCTACCTGAAAGATGGGCAAGAAGGGGCGATAGTGGTTTGGTGGCAGCTCATGTTAACATGGAGTGGTAGTCTTGGCTATGTTACCTCACCTAGAGGGCCATCAATACTGACGTGGAAACCTTAGCGGGCGGCTTTGTACTAAGGATATTTTGTGAAAGCCTCATAATGGATCCCTAGCCATTCACCTCGGTAGTGTTTACAGGTTCGATCAACCCAGGCTAGATGGGATACATAGCTTGTGGGTAAAGTTGTACCACCTCTGCAGAGTGTAAAACTGATATGTCAGCTGTGCTCACGGTTAAGAGCAACCTAGACCCTCACATGATAATTGAACTTAAAAATGGAAAATAAATTGTGATCTGATGATCTACTAGTGGTTTTCTTAAGTGATTTCACTTAAGTGTTTTTGATATAATCTTATGCCTTTGTTTAATTGGGCTATTTGGGATACACACTTATTAGTAAGACAGGTGTTGCTAATAAAATATTGACCAACTAAAATGCTTACCGCTTATCCATAGCCTACCTTGTTAACTTGCATTATTCCCCCACTTGTTGAGCCCCAACCATAAGTGAGCTCACCCTTGCTAATATTTTGATCAGAGGGTGATGATGAAGACTTCGCAGATGACGTTGATGAGTTTTGAGTCTAACAATGTGCGAGTCACCTTCCTGTGGAAGAGTGTCCATGTTTAGTTCCACCGTACTTTGATTATGATACTTATAAAGATACAATGTTCTGAATGATGTAATAAAGGAACTCTATTCTCTTTACACCTTTATTGCACTGTCCTTTGATATATTACACTTGTGTCGTCAACATATGTGTGGAAAATGGATCCTGGCCCACATATGCTATGCATTCGTTTTTGCCCCTAGAACTGGGTGTGACAGAAGTGGTATCAAAGCCTATGCTGACTCTAGGTCGTTAGACTAGTTAGAAATGGAAAGCCTAGTCTGTTCAAAACATGCTAATTTTGTTCTTACAAATTATTTTATTAACCTTACCTCTTTAAACATCAACTAAGTTGACATATTCTACTATAGACGGAACCACTCGGATCAACACCAACTACATTCCTCCGACATGACAAGTTCCTGTCTACCTAGTGGTAGTCAAGGAAATCCCTATGGATCTCCCTCGCATTCGTGTGGAGAACGGAGTCATTCTGGAGGATAGCTCGTAGGAGTTTCTACCTAAGCCCACCCCATTGGCAGAATCACTAGCCTTCGCAGCTGGATCGTCAGCTTCAGCACCGCCAGCACTAGCAGTCCAAGCCCCTGCTCCCGGAGGCGACGTCCCAGACGACTCTGGTGATGATGATGAAGATGACGAAGAGGAAGACGAAGAATATGAGGAAAACATCAACGAGGAAGCCAACAAAGAACATCAGGACCACTATGTGGGGTTATGGCCTGTCACTGAACATTAGACTTCAATGTTCGAGACAGGGCACTTCCCTAACCTGCTGCAGGATGTTCTGCATGCGTTGGGAATGTAACACCCCAGGTGTTACCCAAGGCCCTGGCTCAATACATGCACTCATGACTTGTTATCACCTGTGTTTAAGTCAAGGAGAAGGAGCACCAAAACCTTGGAAACCATGGGTTAACTAAGGAATGTTTATGATAAAAGAATTACCCAAGCATTTTATGCAATTATCACCTTGGATAAAAGAGGTTCAAACCCTAGACCCCCTTTGGAGCCATTAGACCCCCAAACACTGGATTAAAGGAAAGGTTAAGCAAATGCACATGTCATGACTTAAACCCTTTACTAAAGTTTAAGTACACTAATATATCTACAAAATACAGTAAGGGAAACATTATAAAAAGACCCCTTAAAGACCCAAATCAATTCACTAAGTAGAGAGCACACTAGAGCTCTCCATTTTCTCTCTAAGTCCCCAAAACTACCCTAATCCAAAGATCAGATGTGTTCACCTTTTTAATGGCGCCAAACCCACTTGGTCTAAATACCAAAAAGGAGCCAAATCCCCTAAGGAACACCCTGGAAAAATTTGAACCGAAGCCAAGACCTTTGGACATGATTTGACATCCATTTTGTCTCGGGGTGAACAGTGAGACAGACCCGATTTGGTGTCCCCATATCTTGTGAACTAGGGCATATCTCCAATTGGAACTCACACACAATAGCTAGCCCTAGGTGCCAAGAAGAGATTTGCGCAAGGCTCATGGCAAGATTCGCACGTTTGTGATCTCTACAAACGGTTGAACAAGGGCAGAAACAAACGCCCACGTGTTCGACGCATTCTAGCGCGCTAGAGCATGCCCCGGCGCCCGACCCGCGCGCACCGCACTGCGCCAAGCCAAACCTGTGTCCACGCACTGCGCCCGCGACTATAAAGCCAACCGAAGCCTCGACCGTACGCCCCCGCTCACTCTCAACCTCGCCGGAGCGCAAGTTCACCGGCGATTGCTCCGCGCACGGCGTGCCAGCGGCCGCCCGAGACCCGACCACCGTAGACCGCCACCTTAGCCTTTCCCCGCCCTGTCCGACCCTTGAGTGAGCCTCTACGTGTCTCGGTGAAGCTTCTAGAGCCAGGAATTGAGCTCTAGCTCGCCGAAGACATCAGATCGACGTCGCCGGACTTCACCCGATCACCGGCGTACGTAGACCGAGCTCCACGGTGAGTCTTTCTCCGATTCCTTGCACGGGTAAACTCCTTAGCACCCCGTGAAGCTCCCTATGTCCTTGGATTGAACCCTACCACCATGAGCAGGCCGGAGCACACGCCGCCGATGAGCCCGCCCGCCTGCGCACGTGGACCGACCGATTTCGGCCATCACCGTCAATGAGTCATACCTCAACGTGACCGCAAGGACTCCCCGGAGCTAACCCCGCCCTTTGCCGGGCCTCCCTTGCCGCCAGTAAGCCGCGCCACCCTGTTTACTTCCGTAGTTACTATTTCAAAGGGGGAGGGACCTTGGGGAGAAAGGAGAAGAAGTCAGGGGGGTTTTTGAATGGTCTGAGACTCAGGTGAATAGTTGCGCAGGGGTAGAAGTTAAAGAGTTGGTTTAGGAAAAACCCAGGGTCCTCGGTGTAAATTGACTTTTCAGAAAACCTTTTAAAGATTATTCATTTAAATACAAACAGAGCTTGTAAAATTCATAACTTCAGTTTTATTCAGCCAAATTTGGTCAAACCAATTTTGCTGGGTTCTAAATAATGTGAACTACTTAGGAAAAATACAAAACACCTTAAGTATTACAGAAGATTTTAAAGCTTTGATTTAAATAGTAAACTGGCCAAAAGCTAAATAAAAGAGGGAAAAATAGCTACACTGTTAGACTAGGGTTAAGAAAAATCAAGGAGGTACTAAACCACTACCTAGTCTGTTTAAAAATAGTGCACCCCTTAGTACATCAAATTAAGGAAGGGTTCACCATTTAAACTCATTTTGGCTCAAAGTTAAGGAAAATGGTAAAGGTAGCTTAAAATAAGAACCAGGGGGCAACCACATTTTTGCTAGCTCACCTATTTAGTATTGTTCACTGGAAAATTTTGTTAGGCCCTTTGTTAGTACAAAAGAAATGAACTACCTTTTGTTCCATGAAAACAATGAAAATTTAGAAAAATCCTAGAAAAATAATCCTAAGGAGATCCACCCCAAACCCTGGGATAACAAATAATATACTAATATGAATCTAGGAAAAATGTAAGTTCTGTTGTTTGATATTTTTCAAATAACAAGTTAGTTATAAGTACCTTTTTGGCTTTAAACTTGGCTTTAAAATTAAAGCTATAGTGTAAAGTGCCCTTTTACCTTTATTTTTGTTAATTTTGCACAAGGGGAATCTGAATTAATTTCAACCTCAAATTTTTAGAATAACCCACAGAGGTCAATGCTTACCGACTGTAATTTATATAACATTTTTGGAAAATGTTAACTTGCCATGATAGTTCAAAAATACTTAATAAAGAAGCACAATAGGAAGGAAAATGGGAATTTTGGGAGAACCCGATAATGTACAACTAAATCTTTCTAAGAATCCCATGAAACCTAAAGATATAATTAAAGATTGTAAGTTCATTCAAAATCCCAAAGATGAAGGTATAAAACCCTTAAGGATAACCAAACAAAACCCTAGAGTACAACTAAAGTAGTACTGTTTTACTATGCATAGCATTTACAAATTGCCCTATCATTAATACGCATATATCTTATTCATTGCATTCGATAGACTGTAATCTCGCTGACGGGGAGTACATCCTCATTCCGGAGCAAGGAGATGCTCAGGAGGTAGCCCAGGAGCCAGCACCAGAGCCTGCCGTTGAGGATCTGCCTGCCCCAGCTTTGGAAGGCAAGCCCCAGTTTTATGCATAACCGTAAATATATATGCTATTTTACTACACTTAATGTCTGTAGGCTTGTACTGTGCACTTAAGTGTAGGGGTTGTTTGAAACCCTAGTTGCATGAACTCAGGATTCCCTTTGAGATGGATACTAGTATGCTAGGTCAAGTAGCTGCTTTACTAATTAGGGATCTCGGTAGAAGTCGAGTGACTTTTCTAGCACTCGTGCGAGGTCAGGAATTGGTTGTATCCACTTTGATAACAGAATGATAATGGTCTGTGGACACGGATCCATGGGGATGCGTTGTTTACGAGATGGAAATTGGAATAAAGATTAACATGCGGATACATGTGTCAAGCGTTTGAACGTACTAAGCACATGCCGAGAAATATGGTAAATCGGTAAGCCTAGTACCTGAGTGAATCTGGCAGCAGACTTTACTCCTCATGCGACCCAAGACGTGGTCTCCCATTCCGGTTATGGTGGGTACAAGTGCGGTCACTACCCGACGATAGTCGGGGTCAGTGAGGCATTGTACGCCAAGGCGATGAGCCCTGATCTACTGACGGGGAATCGATGGGGACGGTTGATATGTGTGGGGACGGAGTGCCTCGCTGCGTCGTGTGTTTAGGTTTACCTTGCAAGGATAAAAACTCGATTCGAATCGTCTGATTCTCGTAGCTAATGAGACAGCTTGATCCATTGTACTACATTGAGTAACAAGTGGAAATTTGTTGAATTGGCAAAAGATGTTGATTGCTAAGAATGATTGCTACCATGTATGATTAGCTAGGTATACTTCTAGTCTTAAGAGAGTCTCACTAAAACTTGAAAAGCTAAACTTGATTTTAGACTCAGCTAGTGCTTTTTGGCAAACCAAACCCCTCAGCCAAACAGCTGCATGTCTAGAGGTAGAGGAGTAGACTCCTCACACCGAGTAAGTCTAGCCGAGTATTAGTATACTCAGCCTTGCTTGTGGCATAATTTTTACAGGTTCTCTGGAGGACATGGTTGCTGGAGTGATATGGCCATCCATCTTGCCACTGGGTTGGACAGTCGAGTGGGACCCTACCTCGGTAGAGGAGGAGCATGAGGAGTGATGGGCTAGGCTTCCCTATCCCTTCGTTTATGTACTACTAGTTATATTCCGCTGCTTTCCGAACAATGATCACTACTTTTTTTAAACACTGATGATGTTGTAATAAATTAAATACTCCTTAATTTATGGTTTTATGTTTTATTGTATTTGCTCTGTGCCTCACCTTCGAGTGAGTATGTGGTACTTGATCCTGTTGGTGGCCTCGTCGAACTAGATCCGAGGGACTGACGTTTTATTCCTATTTAAGTGTGGTCTAGCCTTTAAGGTGGGACTTAGGCACTTAAGTTGGAATAATTCGGGCGGTTCCACCACATCTGGTATCAGAGCTTGTACCACCACAGAGGAATCAATAAACCGTAATTTCCAACCTTTTCAAAAAGTAAAACTTGGTAGAAACCCCTGTTGGTTAGATCGGTAAGGCGATAGGGATGAACATAGAGCGAGAAGCCTTAGAATACTGGATGGGTAGCTAGGTGGCTATTTGAATGTGCCCTACAGGCTACTATAAGGGATAGGGATTTCTCTATTCCCTATAGGTTGATGTGAGGTCGTTTAGGGCGCGCATGCATGCATCATTTTATTCGAACTACTTGGTTAGTGGTCAAGAACTTTAAAAGCAATGAGGCATGATACTGAAAGATTAAGTAGACTCCAAGACCCCCAACGTAACCTTAGTAAAGCCAAGCATAGATTCCCTTTATTTTTGTAATTCTTTTTCTTTTTTGCTTACGCTTACCCTTACATAGATGACTTCTCACGAATCCTCGGAAGGAGGGAACACACATTCCCACACGGACAGACTGCACGAGAGGGTTTTCCCCACATTTTGTGGGAGGTGCTGCAGAGAGCTGGTTATACGACGCCTCCCCAGTACGCGGTGCAGTTGTGTCGGGGACCATAATTAGGGGTGTAGGAAACGGGAGACGCCTAAGAGGGGGGGTGAATTAGGACTTCTAAAACTTTTACTAAACTAGGCCACAATTAAATCACTAGAGCAAAACCTATGCAAATAATCAAAACTAGAATGTGCAAACTAGGTTTTGTCTAAGTGTTGCTATCTCTACCGCAAAAGGCTAAGTTTCAATCTATACTAAATAAGTATGACTACAAGATTGAAACTTAAATGCTTAATATAAGTGCAGAATGTAAAGAGCTAAGTAGAGAAGCAAACTCTCGTGGATGACGCCGGTATTTTTACCAAGGTATCCGGAACCACGCAAGGTCCTGACTAATCCTCGTTGGTGCCCCTACGCAAAGGGAAGCCCACGCGAGGGCCAAGCACCACGGTCGAGTAACTCCGTAGAGAGCCGCGGGCCTTCTCCACACGCAAGTGGTGCTCCGCTTCCGGCTCCTCTCGGACGCTCCCCGCCGTCTCCACTATCGAGCTTCCGGCCGAAACGCCGCGGGCCTCGTTCCCTCCGGTACACGGTGGCGGCCGTGACACAAACGCGGTTGTCACGGTCTCGCAAGACTCTCGCCCCACTCGGTACAATTACAACGACTCACGCAAGAGCCGAGGGGTTGTGTGGTTTTACAAAACTCACTCAACTAACTAGGATTCACCTAGAGCAAGCGCTAAAGCGGTCTAACTAACCTAAGCACTTCGCAAAGCACCTACGCTAATCACCGAGTGGTTCTATTAAGCACTTGGGTGTTTGAGCTCTTGGAAATATGCACTATGTGTCTTGGTATGTTGCTTGGGCTCTCACACCTGAGAATGGCCGGTTGGGGTGGTATTTATAGCCTCCACACCCCAAACTAGCCGTTGGACAGAAAGCAGCAGCTTTCTGTCGTCAGGTGCACCGGACAGTCCGGTGCACCACCGGACACTGCACAGTAGATGTCCGGTGCACGCCACGTCAGCCGATCGTTGGCGCCTGTAGTAGTCGACCGTTGGATCCGACCGTTGCCGTCTGCCCGTTGGCACACCGGACAGTCCGGTGCACACCGGACAGTCCGGTGCTACAGCCAGAGAGCGCCTGTCTGCGGCCTCTCTGCGCAGACAGTCCGGTGCCTCACCGGACAGTCCGGTGCACACTGGACACCGATGTCCTGTGCACCACCAGGCGCTGGCTGACAGCCCTCATCTTGGATTTCTTCGCTGATTTCTTCGGGCTTCTTTGTTCTTGAGTATTGGACTCCTATGCATCCTTTTATGTCTTCTTTTGAGGTGTTGCATCCTCATTGCCTTGGTCCAATTCTCTTCGCATCCTGTGAACTACAAACACAAACACTAGAAGACTTATTAGTTCACGGATTGTGTTGTTCATCAAACACCAAAACTCAATTAGCCAAATGGCCCGGGGTCCATTTTCCTTACAAGGGGTACCCCCAAGACTCCTAAACTCGGCTGGTAACCACCATCAGCACAAAGCTGCAAAGGCCTGATGGGCGCAATTCAGGTCAAGGCTCCGTCCACTCAAGGGACACGATCTCACCTCGCCCGAGCCCAGCATCGGGCAGGAACAGTAGACCAAGGCAGATACACGCCTCGCCCGAGGGCATCCTCAAGTAACAGGCGCACCTTCGACTCGCCTGAGGCCCAGCTCGGGCAGGCTTCGCAGTGAAGCAACCTTGGCCAGATCGCCGCGCCAACCGACTGCATCGCAGGAGCATTCAATGCAAGGATCGCCTGACACCTTATCCTGACGCGCTCTCCTCAGTCGACAAGGCCGAAGTGACCGCAGTCACTTCGCCCCTCCACTGACTGACCTGACAGGAAAACAGCGCCGCCTGCATTGCTCCGACTGCTGTGCCACCCGCTAGGGTGAGGCTGACAGCAGCCAAGTCTAGCCTCGGACGCCATAGGAAGCTCCGCCTCGCCCGACCTCAGGGCTCAGACTCAACCTCAACCCCGGAAGACGGACTCCGCCTCGCCCGACCCCAGGGCTTGGACTCAACCTCGACCTCGGACGACGGTCTCTGCCTCGCCCGACCCTAGGGCTCGGACTCAGCCTCGACCCCAGACGATGATCTCCGCCTTGCCCGACCCCAGGGCTCGGACTCAGCCTCGACCTCGGACGACGGTCTCCGCCTCGCCCGACCCCAGGGCTCGGACTCAGCCTCGACCTTGGAGGAGCCTCCGCCTCACCCGACCTTGGGCTCGGACTGACCACGTCGCAGGGGGGTACATCATTACCCTACCCCTAACTAGCTCAGGCTATGGGGAACAAGACCGGCGTCCCATCTGACTCGCCCCGGTAAAACAAGTAATGATGACACCCCACGTGCTCCGTGACGACGGCGGTCCTCAGCCCCCTACGGAAGCAAGGAGACGTCAGCAAGGTCCCGACAGCCCCGACAACTGTGCTTCTACAGGGTTGAAGCGCTCCTCCGACGGCCACGACATCACATGAACAGGGCACCAACACCTCTCCGACAGCCACGTCGGCATGTACATAGGACTCTGGCTCCTCTCTGCCAGACACGTTAGAACACTGCTACATACCCATTTTACACCTGGGCCCTCTCCTTACGTCTATAAAAGGAAGGTCCAGGGCCCTCGTACGGAAGGGTGGCCGCGCGGGAGGATGGGCTGACGAGCAGGCTCTCTCTCTCTCTCCCTCGCGAACGCTTGTAACCCCCTACTACAAGCGCATCCGCCCTGGGCGCAGACAACACGAGCCGCAGTTCCCCTTATTGTTTTCCCCCTTGTGTTCTATCTCGCGCCGACCCATATGGGCTGGGACATGCAGCGACAATTTACTCGTCGGTCTAGGGACCCCCCGGGGTCGAAACGCCGACAGTTGGCGCGCCAGGTAGGGGCCTGCTGCGTGTTGACGAATAGCTTCCCCTCAAGCTCCAGATGGGTAGTCTTAGCAACCTCTCCAGCCCAGGACGCTGCTCCATTTCGGGAGTATCAAGTTCATGTCCCTCGACGGTAGCTACGACATGGTACTCCTTCTGACGCGCGACAACGACAATGGCGGCCATAAGCCCGCCCGCCGGCGGCGGAATTGACGACGTCTTCCCCGCGTGGCGGAAGAGCAGCATCTGGGTCTGTCCCATCACCTTCCCCGCCGATGGAGGAGGAGGCGGGGCAACCATGGCTAAGTAGGAGGCGGCACCTCGTCGGCTGTCGAGCGAGTCGACGATGCCGGCACCCCAGCGGGGGACACATTGGGCATCGACCTCGCGTCTGAGACGAAGACGGCTGTCGTTTCCCCCCAACACACCAACCCCAAGCGGACGGATGATGACAGCACGCTCGCGAAGGACCTGCTGGGCGTTAGCCTCATACCTGAGATAACGGTGCAGTTCGTCCCCGACGCGACTCCGTCACCATCCGTCGATCAAGAGGTACCGTCTGTTTTCCACCCTTTGCCTTTTAGATTCAGCTTCGACCCACCAAGCGACCCCGCTTCGGTGGACGCTTTCATAAAGGCATATCCGAACCTTTCGGGGTATTATATGTGGTCAACCTGGGACTGATTGACGGCCATCTCGACCTACGGGCCCTCGGGTTCCGAGGAAGATGACGAGCCCCACTATGGTTGGGATTTCTCCGGGCTCGGGAACCCGAGTGCCATGCGGGACTTCATGACCGCGTGTGACTACTGCCTCTCCGATTGCTCCGATGATAGCCACAGCCTCGGTGACAAGGAATGTGGCCCAAGTCGCGAATGTTTCCACGTCGATCTAGGGGGTCTCGACAAGGCAACCACCTTGGTATGCCAGAGGACGGCGATCCCCCTAGGCCTGCGCCTCGCGTTGACATCCTTCGGGAGCTAGCTGTGGTCCCAGTCCCTGCGGGGGGTCAAGACACACAGCTCAAGCAAATCCACGAGATGCAGGCTAGGCTCGACGAGGAAGCAGGACAACTTGTGCAGCTCCGGCAGAACATCGGGCAGGAGTGGGCAAGCCGAGCACCAGCCGGAGAAGCGCGTCATTTGCCCCAGGACGTCCAACTCCGCATCGCTGACGATGCCGGGGCAAGGCTACCCCCGGCTTCCAGTGGGGTCGGCCAGAACCTGGCTGCAGCAGCAATACTACTCCGAGCGATGCCGGAACCATCCACCACCGAGGGGCGGCGTATCCAGGGAGAACTCAAGAATCTCCTGGAGGATGCCGCGGTCCGATGGGCCGAAAGCTCTGCCTCCCGAAGGCAGGGGTACCCCCTGGAGCATCACGCCGCGACTTCCCGATTCATGCGGAAAGCCTCGGTCCACACCGGGCGCACGCGGGACACAGCGCCTGTGGCCCCGGGTCGCCTCGGCAACGAGCACCATTGCAGCGACCGTCGAGCCCACCTCGACGAGAAGGTGCGCCGAGGCTAACACCCCAGGCGTGGGGGACACTACGACAGCGGGGAGGATCGGAGCCCCTCGCCCGAACCACCCGGTCCGCAAGCTTTCAGCTGGGCCATACGACGGGCGCCGTTCCCGACCCGGTTCTGGACCCCGACTACCATCACCAAGTACTCGAGGGAAACATGGCCGGAACTGTGGCTCGTAGACTACCGGCTGGCCTGCCAGCTGGGTGGAATGGACGATGACAACCTCATCATCCGCAACCTCCCCCTGTTCCTCTTCGACGCCGCCTGAGCCTAGCTCGAGCATCTGCCTCCTGCGCAGATCTCCAACTAGGACGACCTGGTCAAAGCCTTCGCCGGGAACTTCTAGGGCACATACGTGCGCCTTGGGAACTCCTGGGATCTCCGAAGCTGCCGCCAGCAGCCGGGAGATTACCTGCGGGACTACATCCGACGATTTTCGAAGCAGCGCACCGAGCTGCCCAACATCACCGACTCAGATGTCATCGGCTCGTTCCTCGCTGGCACCACTTGCCGCGACATGGTGAGCAAGTTGGGTCGCAAGAATCCCACCAGGGCGAGCGAGCTGATGGACATCGCCACCAAGTTCGCCTCTGGCCAGTAGGCAGTCGAGGCATCTTCCGGAAGGACAAGCAGCCTCAGGGACTTCAGCAGGAAGACGTCCCCGAGGCGTCCGCTCAGCGCAGCATGAAGAAGAAGGGCAAGAAGAAGTCGCAAACGAAACGCGACGCCGCTGACGTAGATCTTGTCGCCGCTGCTGAACACAGGAACCCGCGAAAGCCTCCCGGAGGGGCCAACCTGTTCGACAAGATGCTCAAGGAGTCGTGCCCCTATCATCAGGGTCCCGTCAAGCACACCCTTGAGGAGTGCATCATGCTTCGGCGCTACTTCCACAAGGCCGGGCCACCGTCGGAAGGTGGCAAAGCCCACGACAACGACAAGAAGGAAGGCCACAAGGCAGAGGAGTTCCCCGAGGTCCATGACTGCTTCATGATCTATGGTGGGCAGGTGGCGAACGCCTCGGCTCGGCACTGCAAGCAGGAGCATCGGGAGGTCTGCTCGGTGAAGGTGGCGGCGCCAGTCTACCTAGACTGGTCCGACAAGCCCATCACCTTCGACCAAGGCGACCACCCCGACCGTGTGCCGAGCCTGGGGAAGTACCCGCTCGTTGTCGATCCCGTCATTGGTAACGTCAGGCTTACCAAGGTCCTCATGGACGGAGGCAGCAGTCTCAACATCATCTACGCCGAGACCCTCGGGCTCTTGCAGATCGATTTGTCCATGATCCGGGCCGGTGCAGTGCCCTTTCACGGGATCATCCCCGGGAAGCGCGTCCAACCCCTTGGGCAACTCGATTTGCTCGTCTGCTTCGGGACTCCCTCCAACTTCCGAAAGGAAACCCTCATGTTCGAGGTGGTCTAGTTCCGAGGAACCTACCACGCAGTGCTGGGGAGACCATGCTACGCCAGGTTCATGGCCATCCCTAACTACACCTACCTCAATCTCAAGATGTCGGGCCCCATTGGGGTCATCACCGTCGGATCCACATACCGACACGCGTACGAATGCGACATGGAGTGTGTGGAGTACGCTAACACCCTCGCCGAGTCCAAGGCCCTCATCGACGACCTGGAGAGCCTCTCCAAGGAGGTGCCAGAAGCGAAATGCCACGCCAGCAACTTCGAGCCAGCAGAGGCGGTTAAGTCCGTCCCTCTCGACCCCAGCAACGATGCCTCCAAGCAAGTCCGGATCGACTCCGAGCTCGACCCCAAATAGGAAGCAGTGCTCATCGACTTTCTCCGTGCAAACGCCGAGGTTTTTGCGTGGAGTCCCTCGGACATGCCTAGCATACCGAGGGATGTCGCCGAGCACTCGCTGGATATCCGAGCTAGAGCCCAACCCGTGAAGCAGCCTCTGTGCCGATTCAACAAAGAAAAGCACAGAGCCATAGGCGAGGAGATCCACAAGCTGATGGCTGCAGGGTTCATCAAAGAGGTATTCCATTCTGAATGGCTAGCCAACCCTGTGCTTGTGAAAAAGAAAGGTGGGAAATGGTGGATGTGTGTAGACTACACTGGTCTAAACAAAGCATGTCCGAAGGTTCCCTACCCTCTGCCTAGCATCGATCAAATCGTGGATTTCACTGCTTGGTGCGAAACCCTGTCATTCCTTGATGCCTACTCAGGGTATCACCAAATCAGGATGAAAGAGTCCGACCAGCTCGCGACTTCTTTCATCACACCCTTTGGCATGTACTGCTACATTACTATGCCATTCGGTTTAAGGAATGCAGGCTCGACATACCAAAGGTGCATGAACCATGTGTTCGGACAGCACATTGGCTGAATGGTCCAGGCTTACGTCGATGACATCGTAGTCAAGACGAGGAAAGCCTCCGACCTCCTCTCCGACCATGAAACGACATTCAAGTGTCTCAAAGCGAAAGGCGTAAAACTCAATCCCAAGAAGTGTGTCTTTGGAGTCCCCTGAGGCATGCTCCTGGGGTTCATCGTCTCCGAGCGGGGCATCGAGGCCAACCCGGAGAAAATCGCGGCCATCACCAACATGGGGCCTATCAAAGACTTGAAAGGAGTACAGAGGGTCATAGGATGCATTGCGGCTCTGAGCCGCTTCATCTCGCGCATCGGCGAAAGAGGCCTACCCCTGTACCGCCTCTTAAGGAAACCGAGCACTTCACTTGTGTAAGGAAAATGGACCCCGGGCCTTTTGGCTAATTGAGTTTTGGTGTTTGATGAACAACACAATCCGTGAACTAATAAGTTTTCTAGTGTTTGTGTTTGTAGTTCACAGGATGTGAAGAGAATTGGACCAAGGCAATGAGGATGCAACACCTCAAAAGAAGACATAAAAAGATGCATAGGAGTCCAATACTCAAGAACAAAGAAGCCCGAAGAAATCAGCGAAGAAATCCAAGATAAGGGCTATCAGCCAGCGCCTGGTGGCGCACCGGACATCGGTGTCCGGTGTGCACCGGACAGTCTGCGCAGAGAGGCCACGAATAGGCGCTCTCTGGCTGTAGCACCGGACTGTCCGGTGTGCACAGGACTGTCCGGTGTGCCAGCGGGCAGACGGCAACGGTCGGATCCAACGGTCGACTGCTACAGGCGCCAACGGTCGGCTGACGTGGCGTGCACCGGACACCTACTGTGCAGTGTCCGGTGGTGCACCGGACTGTCCGGTGCACTCGACGACAGAAAGCTACTGCTTTCTGTCCAACGGCTAGTTGAGGGTGTGAAGGCTATAAATACCACCCCAACCGGCCATTCTCAAGTGTGAGAGCCCAAGCAACATACCAAGACACATAGTGCATATTTCCAAGAGCTCAAACACCCAAGTGCTTAATAGAATCACTCGGTGATTAGCGTAGGTGCTTTGCGAAGTGCTTAGGTTAGTTAGACCGCTTTAGCGCTTGCTCTAGGTGAACCCTAGTTAGTTGAGTGAGTTTTGTAAAACCACACAACCCCTCGGCTCTTGCGTGAGTCGTTGTAATTGTACCGAGTGGGGCGAGAGTCTTGCGAGATCGTGACAACCGCGTTTGTGTCACGGCCGCCACCGTGTACCGGAGGGAATGAGGCCCGCGGCGTTTTGGCCGGAAGCTCGATAGTGGAGACGGCGGGGAGCGTCCGAGAGGAGCCGGAAGCGGAGCACCACTTGCGCGTGGAGAAGGCTCGTGGCTCTCTACGGAGTTACTCGACCGTGGTGCTTGGCCCTCGCGTGGGCTTCCCTTTGCGTAGGGGCACCAACGAGGATTAGTCGGGACCTTGCGCGGTTCCGGATACCTCGGTAAAAATACCGGCGTCATCCACGAGAGTTTGCTTCTCTACTTAGCTCTTTACATTCCGCATTTATATTAAGCATTTAAGTTTCAATCTTATTGTCATACTTATTTAGTGTAGATTGAAACTTAGCCTTTGCGGTAGAGATAGCAACACTTAGACAAAACCTAGTTTGCACATTCTAGTTTTGATTATTTGCATAGGTTTTGCTTTAGGGATTTAATTGTGGCCTAGTTTAGTAAAAGTTTTAGAAGTCCTAATTCACCCCCCCCCTCTTAGGCGTCACCCGTTTCCTACAAGTGGTATCAGAGCCGGTTTGGCTTATTTGAAACGCTTTAGCTTCACCGCTAAAAGAGCCGACACTTTTTAGAGGAAGGGATGGATACCCATAGGCCGCCACACTTCGACGGCACTAACTTCCCATATTATAGTGCTAGAATGGCTTGTTACCTAGAGGCCGTGGATCTGGGTGTTTGGAGAGTCACTCGTGACGGGATGAAACCTCTCAAGAATCCCGAGAAACCCACCACGAGTGAGGAAAAAGAAATCCATTTAAATGCTAGAGCCAAAAATTGCTTGTATGAATCTCTTAGCATGGATATTTTCAATCAAGTATTTACCTTGAAAACTGCTAATGAGATTTGGCTAAAATTGCATGAGCTCCATGACGGCACATCCAATGTCCGTGAGCAAAAACATTGCCTAGTCTTAAATGAGTATAATTCTTTTGCCATGAAAGATGATGAGCTTGTTAGAGACATGTATTCTCGTTTGAATCTAATAATTAATGAGCTCAACTCTATTGGCATTAATAAGCTAGGTGATGCGGACATTGTGAGGAAGATTATCTCCCTGCTACCACAACAAAGATATGGGAGCATCATCACCATCCTTCACAATATGGAGGATTTGAGCAACATGACCCCGACCATTGTGATTGGGAAAATCGCGGCCTTTGAGATGTCGCGAAAAATGAGTCGGGGAGAGGAGCCAACTTCCTCAAGGCCATATGCTTTTGCATGTGATGAAAGGAAGGGCAAAAAGAAGGCTCCCACTCCAAGTTCCTCAAGTGAAGAAGAGGAAGAAGAAGAGAGTGATGATGATGAAGATAATCAACCATGCACATCATCCTCTGAGGACAAAGAAATAATCCGACGCGTCGGAAAGGTAATGAGGATGATCCACAAGATTAATCTAATGGGTGTGCCCCTGCAGGTCGAGGATCTTCTCTTTAACATTGACAGGAAAAAGCAAAGGAAGAGAGGATGCTTCGCATGTGGGGAGAAGGGCCACTTCAAGGACAACTGCCCAAATATGGCCAAACCCAAAAAGGAGAGGAGCAAAGGCAAGGCGCTAACAAGTGTTAGAACTTGGGATGATTCTTCAAGTGAAGATGAACCTCCAAGGACGCGCAGCCACCGGTCCTCGTCACGATCATCACGGTCATCACACAAATGCCTTATGGCAAGAGGTAACAAAAGCATTCCATCCTCTAGTGATGAAAGTAGTAGTGATGATGAAGGTGAGGGAAAGGCCTCTCTAGAAGAGCTTGCGGAAGCCGTAAAATTTTTCTAGGATGTTTGCACTAAGCAAAAAGCTAACTTAAAACTTTGAAAAATAAGTTGGTTAGCTCTCAAAATGATTACAAAGGTTTGCTAGAAAAATTTGAAACTTTTGCAAACTTAAATAGTGAGCTATCAACTAAAATTGAGCTATTAGAATCTAGTGCTTCATCCACTGCTACCGATGATAGCCTTATTAAAAAGAATGAAAAACTTAAGGCTAAGTTAGCTAGCTCCCAAGAAGCTATTGAAAATTTGCTAGAGAAAATGGAAATTCTTAGCATACACAATAATGAGCTAACTACTAAGCTAGAAAACATTGGTAGCACCCCAGCAGCATCTTTAGTTGAAATACCTGAAATAATTAAGAAAGATGCTTCTACTTCCTGCTTTGATTTAATTGACGATTCTAACCCCTGCAACCAAGTCGTTGTTGAGAATATTGTTGTAGAGACATGTTCGGATGAGGTTGCAAAGGAAAATGAACAATTAAAGCAAGAAGTGGCTCGCCTTGGCAAGGCTTTGTATGACAAGAAAGGCAAAGCCAAACAAATCCGACCTCCACAGGATAACACCACTGCGGGAGTGAACAAGCCTGTAGAGGGAGAAACTGTGATTTGTAGGCTATGCCACATGGAAGGCCACAAGTCTTTCCAATGCAAGGCGATGACCGGGGATAAACAAAGGCAAAAGCTCAAGCAAAAGCCATCAAGCAAAATCTCCAACACCTACATCAAAAAGGTGAACAAAAAGGATGCTACACCATATTTGATCAAGAAGAAAAAGAACGGAAAGGTGATAGCAATCAAGGCCAACAAGCAAGCCAACAAAGGAAAGGGGGCCAAACGCATCTGGGTGCCAAAGGAGATAATTTCAACCATGAAAAGCACCAAGAAAGTTTGGATCCCGAAAGGGAAGTGAGTGGACCAAAGGCTTCGGGAAATTTGGAGACTTGGCTAAATTGGGATGTATATCATGGGATACATCATATTGGATCAAGTTTATTGCCAAGTGGGTTAGTGGAAATTTTGGACCCAAATTTCCCACCCATGACTAAGGTAACTAGTTTTATTGTATTCTTCATTTTTAGATATGCGTATCTATTTACCTTCTATCTAGTTTACCTTTCTTGCCTAGTATTACAATTGTTATGTACTTTTGCTTAAAATCATGCATACTAGGTAAATCATATGGTAGGATTGCTTGTTTTTAATTCATATACTTAAAGCAAACCTACATGGCTTAAAATGTTTATTTAAGCACGACACATAGCTTTTATATCACTCCATAGTAAATGATGCATCAATTGAAAATCTTGATTTCTACAAAGTGTATCATTTAACTTATATGTGCCAAAGTTTGGATTATAGATAATTTGCCCCTCTTGATATCAAATCAAAGTGCATGTCTCCTACAAGTATTCAAAACTTGTATGCACACCTTTAGGGGGAGGTTACTCTATAATCTGACACTTTGAGACTAACACCTTTTCAAGTCTATTTCATGTGATAGTCTCATTGTAAGGAAAATGAAGTCCCCGGAGAAAGACAACAATCTTCCACTGCAAAATCTCCAAGAACTCTCATGTCTCTCAAGCTCGCCATTGATCTTCAATTGGTATCTTTTGAGACTACATTCAGTATCATTTACATGTCTTCTCCAATATTTGATTAGACTATATTTCATATCATATGCTTCCATGTTGCAAAAATGCATAAGTAGTTAACTCATATTCTGTTACCTATGCATAAGGGAAGCTAGTCTTTTCAAATCATGTCTTGCACCTCTAATTTTCACATGCTCTTTTCCTAAGTAGAGGATCTCTGTCAGGGGGAGTATTTCTTCGTCTCTAAAGAGGGAGAAAAACTCTTTCTAAAGGAGAATACTCATTTAGGGGGAGTAATCTTTTAAGGATTCCTACATGTGGTATCATTCATGGCTTAACTTAATATCCTTCTAGCGATATCATTTGATTCAATTCTTGTTGAGGGCAAGCTTTTATTTACTTCCTACATGCTGTTAATGTCTTCCTTTTCGGTGGTTGATGCCAAAGGGGGAGAAGTTTAGGGACCAAAGCAATGAAAACTATATCAAACACCAAACACCACCAATTTAAAATTTTATATCTACAAATGGCTTTTCAAG
Source organism: Zea luxurians (assembly GCA_029449295.1). Classification (NCBI taxonomy): domain Eukaryota; kingdom Viridiplantae; phylum Streptophyta; class Magnoliopsida; order Poales; family Poaceae; genus Zea; species Zea luxurians. Next base: position 101,457,869 of record JAOPSE010000001.1, on the reverse strand, counting down.
TGGTTTTGGTTATTTGGTCCAAAATAGGAAGTCAGTGAATTATGGAGTTAGGGGGAGGCTTAAGTCCATAATATCACATTGTGGGGACAATCATGCATCTTAGCAAGTAGATTGCATATTTTCACTCAAATACTTGTATTTTTTGCTTGCTTTGGTTGTGTTGTCATCAATCACCAAAAAGGGGGAGATTGTAAGGAAAATGGACCCCGGGCCTTTTGGCTAATTGAGTTTTGGTGTTTGATGAACAACACAATCCGTGAACTAATAAGTTTTCTAGTGTTTGTGTTTGTAGTTCACAGGATGCGAAGAGAATTGGACCAAGGCAATGAGGATGCAACACCTCAAAAGAAGACATAAAAAGATGCATAGGAGTCCAATACTCAAGAACAAAGAAGCCCGAAGAAATCAGCGAAGAAATCCAAGATGAGGGCTGTCAGCCAGCGCCTGGTGGCGCACCGGACATCGGTGTCCGGTGTGCACCGGACTGTCCGGTGAGGCACCGGACAGTCTGCGCAGAGAGGCCACGAATAGGCGCTCTCTGGCTGTAGCACCGGACTGTCCGGTGTGCCAACGGGCAGACGGCAACGGTCGGATCCAACGGTCGACTGCTACAGGCGCCAACGGTCGGCTGACGTGGCGTGCACCGGACACCTACTGTGCAGTGTCCGGTGGTGCACCGGACTGTCCGGTGCACTCGACGACAGAAAGCTATTGCTTTCTGTCCAACGGCTAGTTGAGGGTGTGAAGGCTATAAATACCACCCCAACCGGCCATTCTCAAGTGTGAGAGCCCAAGCAACATACCAAGACACATAGTGCATATTTCCAAGAGCTCAAACACCCAAGTGCTTAATAGAATCACTCGGTTATTAGCGTAGGTGCTTTGCGAAGTGCTTAGGTTAGTTAGACCGCTTTAGCGCTTGCTCTAGGTGAACCCTAGTTAGTTGAGTGAGTTTTGTAAAACCACACAACCCCTCGGCTCTTGCGTGAGTCGTTGTAATTGTACCGAGTGGGGCGAGAGTCTTGCGAGATCGTGACAACCGCGTTTGTGTCACGGCCGCCACCGTGTACCGGAGGGAACGAGGCCCGCGGCGTTTTGGCCGGAAGCTCGATAGTGGAGACGGCGGGGAGCGTCCGAGAGGAGTTGGAAGCGGAGCACCACTTGCGCGTGGAGAAGGCCCGTGGCTCTCTACGGAGTTACTCGACCGTGGTGCTTGGCCCTCGCGTGGGCTTCCCTTTGCGTAGGGGCACCAACGAGGATTAGTCGGGACCTTGCGCGGTTCCGGATACCTCGGTAAAAATACCGGCGTCATCCACGAGAGTTTGCTTCTCTACTTAGCTCTTTACATTCCGCATTTATATTAAGCATTTAAGTTTCAATCTTATTGTCATACTTATTTAGTGTAGATTGAAACTTAGCCTTTGCGGTAGAGATAGCAACACTTAGACAAAACCTAGTTTGCACATTCTAGTTTTGATTATTTGCATAGGTTTTGCTTTAGGGATTTAATTGTGGCCTAGTTTAGTAAAAGTTTTAGAATTCCTAATTCACCCCCCCCCCTCTTAGGCGTCACCCGTTTCCTACAACTTGGACCCCCGAGGCCGAGGAAGCCCTCGGGAACTTAAAGGTGCTCCTTACAAGCGCACCCATCCTGGTGCCCCCCGCTGTCGGAGAATCTCTCCTGATCTACGTAGCCGCAACCACTCAGGTGGCTAGCGCCGCGATCGTAGTCGAGAGACGAGAAGAAGAGCACACATTGCTCGTCCAGAGGCCGGTCTACTTCATTAGTGAGGTACTGTCCGAGTCCAAAATCTGCTACCCGCAAATTCAGAAGCTACTATACGCGGTAATTTTGACGCGGCGAAAGTTGCGACACTACTTCGAGTCTCATCTGGTGACTGTGGTGTCATCCTTACCCCTGGGGGAGATCATCCAGTGCCGAGAGGCCTCGGGTAGGATTGCAAAGTGGGCGGTGGAGATCATGGGCGAGACAATCTCGTTCGCCCCTCGGAAGGCCATCCAGTCCCAAGTCTTGGCGGATTTCGTGGCAGAATGGGTCGACACCCAGCTTCCAGCAGCTCCGATCCAACTGGAACTCTGGACCATGTTTTCCGATGGGTCACTGATGAAAACAGGAGTGGGCACGGGTCTGCTCTTCATCTCACCCCTCGGGAAGCACCTCCGCTACGTGCTACGCCTCCATTTCCCGGTGTCCAACAACATGGCCGAGTACGAGGCTCTGGTTAACGGGTTGCGCATCGCCATCGAGCTAGGGGTTCGGCGCCTCGACGCTCGTGGCGACTTGCAGCTTGTCATAGACCAAGTCATGAAGAACTCCCACTGCCGTGACCCGAAGATGGAAGCCTACTGCGACGAGGTTCGGCGCCTGGAAGACAAGTTCTACGGGCTCGAGCTCAACCACGTCGCCCGACGGTACAACGAGACTGCGGACGAGCTGGCTAAAATAGCCTCGGGGCGGACAATGGTCCCCCCGGACGTCTTCTCCCGAGACCTACATCAACCCTCCGTCAAGACCGACGACACGCCCGAGCCCGAGAAGGCCTCGGCCCTGCCCGAGGCACCCTCGGCTCAGCCCGAGGCACCCTCGGCTAAACCCAAGGCACCCTCGGTCGCCGAGGGTGAGGAACTGCGCTTCGAGGAGGAGCAGAATGGGGTCCCGCCTAATCGAAACTGGCAGACCCCATACCTACAATATCTCCACCAAGGAGAGCTACCCCTCGACGGAACCGAGGCTCGGCGATTGGCGAGGCGCGCCAAGTTGTTCGTCTTGCTGGGTGACGAAAAGGAGCTCTACCACCGCAGCCCCTCAGGCATCCTCCAGCGATGCATATCCATCGCCGAAGGTCAGGAGTTATTGCAAGAAATGCACTCGGGGGCCTGCGGTCACCATGCAGCACATCGAGCCCTTGTTGGAAACGCCTTCCGACAAGGTTTCTACTGGCCAACCGCGGTGGCCGACACCACTAGGATTGTACGCACCTGCCAAGGGTGTCAATTCTACGCAAGGCAGACCCGCCTGCCCGCTCAGGCTCTACAAACAATACCCATCACCTGGCCGTTTGCTGTGTGGGGTCTGGACCTCGTCGGTCCCATGCAGAAGGCACCCGGGGGCTTCACGCACCTGCTGGTCGCTATCGACAAATTCTCCAAGTGGATTGAGGTCCAACCCCTAAACAGCATCAGGTCCAAACAGGCGGTGGCATTCTTCACCAACATCATCCATCGCTTTGGAGTCCCGAACTCCATCATCACCGACAACGGCACCTAGTTCACCGACAAGAAGTTCCTGGACTTCCGCGAGGACCACCACATCCGGGTGGACTGGGCCGCCGTAGCTCACCCCATGACGAATGGGCAGGTAGAGCATGCTGACGGCATGATTCTACAGGGACTCAAGCCGAGGATCTACAACGACCTCAACAAGTTCGGCAGGCGATGGATGAAGGAACTCCCCTCGGTGGTCTAGAGTCTGAGGACGACGCCAAGCCGAGCCACGGGCTTGACGCCGTTTTTCTAGTCTATGGGGCTGAGGCTATCTTGCCCACAGACTTAGAATACGGCTCCTCGAGGACGAGGGCATGCGACGCCCGAAGCAACCAGACCAACCGAGAAGACTCACTGGACCAGCTGCAAGAGTCTTAGGACATGGCCTTACTACACTCGGCGCGGTATCAGCAGTCCCTGCGACGCTACCACGCCCGAGGGGTTCGGTCCCGAGACCTCCAGGTGGGTGACTTGGTGCTTCGTCTACGACAAGACGCCCGAGGGTGCCACAAGCTCACACCTCCCTGGGAAGGGCCATTCATCATCGCTAAGACTTTGAAGCCCGAAACATACAAGCTAGCCAACAGTCAAGGTGAGGTTTATAGCAACGCTTGGAACATTCGACAGCTACGTCGCTTCTACCCTTAAGATGTTTTCAAGTCGTTCGTATACCTCGTTTACATACATAAGTAAAGTCTAACCATCAAGGAAGGGTCAGCCTTGCCTCGGCAAAGCCTGACCCTCCCTCAGGGGCTAGAAGGGGGAACCCCCTCTGCGTCAAAATTTTCCTCGGAAAAAGTCTTTCGGCCAGAACATCTTTCGCTCTTTTCGACTACGTCGATAGTGGGATCCTGAAAACGACGGAGTACATGTAAGCGGCAAGGCCGACCGAGCCGAGGGACTCCTACGCCTCCGGGATACGGATACCTCACTCATCACCTTCTGCGATAAGTAACTCACGATCGGATAAGCGATTCTGCTAACCGAACAAGTCTTAACGCTCGAAAACTTCTGTGCCGAAACGATTTTTCGTGCCTTCTCGACTATATCGATAACAGAATCCCGCGGACGAGCAAGAGTACACGTAAGCGGCGAAGGTCGACCGAGCCGAGGGACTCCTATGCCCCCGGGATATGGATACCTCACTCATCACCTTCCACGATAAGTAACTCTCGCTCGGATAAGCGATTCTGCTACCGACAAGCAAGTCCTGATACTCGAAACAAGAGGAAAAGAAACGCGGCTTTATAACACGATAATGACATGTTCAGGCCTCGGTGACCACAAAAAAACATGCGCATGCTACAGACAAACTATTCCTGCAGGTTCTGGCATCGGCAGGGGGAGCAGCAGCACCCTCGGCATCGTCTCCACCTTCGGTGAAATCTGACCCGGCCTCGGACGGCAACACGGGCGAAGGATCTCCACCTCGAAGGAAGATGTCAGCACTGCGCCTGGGCCATCGCCGCTAGGGTCTCCTCCAGAAACTCCGCCTTTGTCCATGCCGCTCCGTGGCCTCAGCCAGATATCCCCCGAGGACACCAGCCCGGCTCATGGCCTCGGCAGCCCGACTCCGGGGTTGGTCCCGCCAGTGGATGACCCGGCTTGGCTCCGTCCACTGCTGCTATGCCTCCTCGGCCTGGGCTGACGAAGCCCCCTTTTCGAGCCAACTCCGCCTTTGTCCATGCTGACACCGCTGCCTCCGGCTCCAGCTCATCGCAGAGCTGTCGAGGGTTTCTGTAACTGGGCAAGAGAAGCCTTGAGTGGCAAGGTTGACCGAGCCGAGGGACTCCTACGCCTCCGGGATACGGATACCTCACTCATCACCTTCCACGCAGGGCAACTCACGCTTGGTTAAGCGGTTTAGCTAGCTGACTTGCGAGACCTGGTGCTCGAAATGGGGAAGAAACACGGCTTTATGCCCAAATACGCAGATGTTCAGGCCCCGACAGCCGCAATGAACATATATCGACACTCAAGATGCCATTACAAACGGAACTCCGGTTCCACTCCCGCGGGTATGAACAACCTCCACATCAGAGGGCCTACAAGACGACAACTTCTAGGTGGCTCGCCGCCACCCACTCCTGCAGCAGCGACAACGACCTCCGCTCCGAGCGGCCAAACAGCAGCAGCGATGACCTTAGGGCATATGCTGTTGCGACAAGGCCCTCGCCCACGTCCCCACTCGAGGGGCGAGGACAAGCTATCAAAGCCAAAGAGCCGGAGGCGTCGTGCCGGAGCACGGGCAGGACAACCCAAGAACACGAACGCCGCCCTAGCAGCGCGCGACGGTCCCCCGGTACGCGCGGCGCGATAGCCGCCCGTACAGTGGCTAGATAGCCACACTCTGCCCAACGGCGGGAGGGGGCACTTGAAGCTGAGCTAGAGCCAGCTGAGCCAGCGAGCCCAACACGCTGAAGCTGACGACGCTCGCGGCCGACCAGCCCCGCGTTGTCGAAGTCCGCCCCCTCCGCTAGACCGGTGGGCGCCCTCTCCCCTAAAGGCTGAAGGAGAAGGTGGCCCACCGACCCGTGTGGGAGGTATAGCTCCGGCTCAGCTCGCCCTCTGCCCCAGCAAGGATGATGAAGATCCTTGAAGTTGAGGGCGGGGCGGAGGCCACAGCCTGGCTCGCCTCTCCCCACCAAACTGCCCATTGGTGAGGGAATGCAGCCGGGCTTCACGACAAAAATCCTTAAAGCGGAGCGATGGCTGAAAGGTGCCAACTTCCATGAAGTTGCGCTCCTCCAACGGCAGCAAGACGAAGGCAACGCGGGCGCTCCCCATCAGGGGGCTCGGAAGGTGGAAGGGCGCAATGCATGAAGAGAGTGCGAAGGCGTGACTGCCACCCAGGGAGCCATTCCCTTTTTAAAGGCAACTCACCCCACTCGCGTCCTCAGGCGTTGCAGGCTAAGTCTTCACCAACGCGCTCAAAGGTCCTCCCCCTACGACACGGGGGCTGGGTCCCACATGACATGCAAGCTGGCCCACGACAGAAGAAGCCAAACCGCCGTGCGCGGTGCGTGTAACCGCCCAGCGGTTACAAGCACTCCTCCGTCTTCGCCTAAACCAGCGGGTGAAAGGGCGGACCGCCATGCAGGCAGCATGCAACCGCACCACGGGGATGCACCCTTTCGACTTCGACGCGTCCAGCATGGAGTCCCAGGCCCACATGTCATGTAACCGGCGCGCCGGTCACTACGTGCGAAAAACAGCACCGCCACTTACGCCAGTGCCGCCTTCTCGACTATGGAACCGGTGCCGAGATTCGAGGCAACCCTACGCATGAACCAACAGTGCCAGCCAAACATGTCGGTCACGAGTCAGTCAGCCGCGGGAGAAGGCGCGACGGTCGATATGGCCAGAAGTGGGCCGACAGTAATGGCGGCAGCAGGTGAGCGGAAGCAGCGGTCAAATCGTTTGCAGGCTCACGTCCCCTCCTGGAGCAGCAGGAGAGCCCTCTCCCACCGCGTGAAGACGACATGCCTGTGTTCCGTTCCTCGAACGGCTCGCGCATACACAACGGCTGCCCCGCGAACCACTCGTCCCATCGCATTAACTCCGCGGCAGGGCAGGCGACACCTTTGGCAGGCGAAGAGGTCGATGCTTCACCTCCTCCATAATGACCGCGTCAAAAAAAGGTGCGCCACGTCGTTCAATTTCGTATCCTTTTCCTTTGCCCCTTTCTCTCTCTTGCTACAGGGACCGGGAAAGGGGACACTCCGAAAGGGATCCTTCTCTATGAAGGAAGCAGGCCCTGAGCCCTCCTACTGATCAGAGGTTCCAAGGCTGGCCCCTCGGAAGGGTTCGACAGCCGCCTCAGAGCACTCGGGCTCCACACCTACTACTGGTCAGAGGTTCAAAGGCTGGCCCCTCGGAAGGGTTCGACAGCCGCCTCAGGCCACTTAGGCTCCGCGCCAACTATTGATCAGGGGTTCGTAGGCTAGCCCCCCGAAGGGTTCGACAGCCGACTCAGAACACGCAGAGCGAGGGATGACTCTGGGTACGTCCGATACAGGTCCGAGGCTTGGGCTATGCTCCCGAGGTACCCTAGGACATTTCCGAGACTAGCAGGAGCGATTCTGTAACGGAATCCCATCAGAGGGAGGCATCGAGCCCTTGGACCCTATCAAATGGGACCGGGTCCGGCAAATCACCTGCAGGTACTTTTGAAGCGCACCTCTGGGCCACTAGCCGACCCTTACGAACGGGGCACGGGCGTCCACTCGGATCACCCGTTAGCAACTCACTGGAGACACCATGTTTCGCGCCCTCCGAGGGCAACATGGCGCTTTCCCCCACTTCTCCTTACGGAAAGGTGACGAAAGGGGCGTATGAAAAAAGCCAAGTCAGTCCCTGACCGTCCTCTCGCCCTATGCAGAGGCTCGGGGGCTGCTCTCGCGAACCCGGCTCCGGCCAAACCGTTGACAGCATCAACATACCAGCCCGAGAACTCGGAACCTGACCATGCACCCGGACTACGATCAGATCGCATGAGGGAACAACCAGACCGGCCAAGGCATCACGAAAGGCACTAAGACCTCGGAGGAGTCAAACCACTCCTCTGAGGCCTTGGGGGCTACACCCGACGGGTGCGCTCGCACGCACCCACCGGAACGAAGTCACCGAGAAAGGTCGGTCCCCTTGCAAAAAAGTGCGACAAAGCCAACAAGCAAGTACCAACACTCCCTTTGAGGCTGGGGGGCTACTGTTGGGGACCATAATTAGGGGCACCCCCAAGACTCCTAAACTCGACTGGTAACCACCATCAGCACAAAGCTGCAAAGGCCTGATGGGCGCAATTCTGGTCAAGGCTCCGTCCACTCAAGGGACACGATCTCGCCTCGCCCGACCCAGCCTCGGGCAGGAACAATAGACCAAGGCAGATTCACGCCTCGCCCGAGGGCATCCTCAAGTAACGGGCGCACCTTCGACTCACCCGAGGCCCAGCTCGGGAAGGCTTCACAGTGAAGCAACCTTGGCCAGATCGCCGCGCCAACCAACCGCATCGCAGGAGCATTCAATGCATGGATCACCTGACACCTTATCCTGACGCGCGCTCCTCAGTCGACAAGGCCGAAGTGACCGCAGTCACTTCGCCCCTCCACTGACTGACCTGACAGGAAAACAGCGCCGCCTGCACTGCTCCGACTGCTGTGCCACCCGCTAGGGTGAGGCTGACAGCAGCCAAGTCTTGCCTCGGGTGCCATAGGAAGCTCCACCTCGCCCGACCCCAGTGCTCGGACTCAACCTCGACCCCGGAAGACGGTCTCCGCCTCGCCCGACCCCAGGGCTCGGACTCAACCTTGACCTCGGACGACGGTCTCTGCCTCGCCCAACCCCAGGGCTTGGACTCAGCCTCGACCCCGAACGACGATCTCCACCTCGCCCGACCCCAGGGCTCAGACTCAGCCTCGACCTCGGACGACGGTCTCTGCCTCGCCCGACCCTAGGGCTCAGACTCAGCCTCGACCTCGGAGGAGCCTCCGCCTCGCCCGACCTTGGGCTCGGACCGACCACGTCGCAGGGGGGTACATCATTACCCTACCCCTAGCTAGCTCAGGCTACGGGGAACAAGACCAGCGTCCCATCTGGCTCGCCCCGGTAAAACAAGTAATGATGACATCACGCGTGCTCCATGACGACGACGGTCCTCAGCCCCCTACGGAAGCAAGGAGACGTCAGCAAGGTCCCGACAGCCCCGACAGCTGTGCTTCTATAGGGTTTAAGCGCTCCTCCGACGGCCACGACATCACATGAACAGGGCACCAACACCTCTCCGACAGCCACGTCGGCATGTACATAGGACTCTGGCTCCTCTCTGCCAGACACGTTAACACACTGCTACACCCCCCATTGTACACCTGGGCCCTCTCCTTACGTCTATAAAAGGAAGGTCCAGGGCCCTCGAACGGAAGGGTGGCCGCGCGGGAGGACGGGCTGACACGCAGGCTCTCTCTCTCTCCCTCGCGAACGCTTGTAACCCCTACTGCAAGCGCATCCGCCCTGGGTGTAGACAACATGAGCCACGGTTCCCCTTATTGTTTTCCCCCTTCTGTTCCGTCTCGCGCCGACCCATCTAGGCTGGGACAAGCAGCGACAATTTACTCATCGGTCTAGGGACCCCCCGAGGTCGAAACGCCGACAAGTTGTTCGAGGAGCACCGGGTACCCCGCTGTAGGGTGAGGATGACCTTGGAGCCTCACCCCGTGCAGCCAGGCTGGCATTCGTTGGACTCTAAGTCTTTCGGATACCGGGCTGAAGACACTATTGAGGCCATTGCTATCCATGGGTTGACGACCTTTTGTGGCTTTCACCCCTTGGAGCTGTCCACTCATCCCATTGGCTTGTTCCCCACCGAAAAGGAGGACGACCCAATCTGGAAGGACCGAGTGGAGCATGCTAAGGATATATGGGCTCCTTACCCGAGGCAAACTGCTCACTTGACGATACGGTGCATGAATGCCCTGTACCGTCTGCAAGCAGTGCGAGGAGAGGCAATGTGCCAGCTGATGGGCCTAGTGGAGGCTACTAAGATCACCCTGGATAACAGGGAGGACCTCGTGGTAGACCTATCCAGTGAGCTGGTGGAGAAGGACCTCCAGGTGGAGCAGATGGCCAACCAGATCCAAGAGCTTGAGGAGCAAGTAGGAGCCAGGGAGAACACCATCGAGGTTCTCGAGGATCAGCTTCTGAACACTCAGTAGCAACTTGAGGAAGCTAACCAGCACTTGGATATGCACCATCAAGAGATTCAAGACATGGAGGCTGAAGGGGCCGACGAGGATGTCGACATCGAGGGAGGAGAGGAGCCGGAGCCTACATCCAGCTTGGACACTACTGGCTCAGGGAGACCACCTTCCCCCGAGTCTATTGTTGCCTCGTTTGCCCATTAGGTTTCAGAAGTCAAGATAGAATAGTACGGCAGTAGAACTCCTCGAAGCTAGCTTAGCTTTTGCACCATGGGGTACTAGGCTAGAGGGAGTCGAGTATTTTGGACGCTACTGTAACTATTAGAAAACTCTTATGGATTGATGAAGGATGGATGATCTCTAATTAAGTTATGAAGAAAGTTTTATGTCATATCTTTTATGAGAATGCAAGGAAATGTTTGGCGCTTTACAAACCTTGTCCTTTCAAATCTTTTACCATGTACGAACCCTGATGTCAAAAGTATGATATTAAGAGCATCCTAAATTTTCAGATGGCAGGAAGAGCGCGTCGTGGATAGAATGAGCACATTCCTCCACCACCGCCGCCGCCTCCTACCATGCAAGAACTAATGGCTCAGCAGAATGAGATTCTATGACAGTTGGCTTAGCGCCAGCCCCCACCTGAGCACTATGGTGGTGGTGATCACCATCAGCGTCCCCCAGCAGCGGCCACTTATCAGGATTTACTCAGCAATCAGCCGCCATTGTTCACTCGGGCAAAGGATCCACTTGATGCCGATGTATGGCTCAGAGTGGTGGAATCCAAATTCCCACTGCTTAATGGAGTTTGTTCAGATGTGGCCAAGGTTCGCTTCGCCACCCAGCAGCTTTGCGGACCCGCGCAGACATGGTGGGATCACTTCCTCGCTATGCAGCCAGTTGACCACGTGGTGGAATGGAGAGAGTTCAAGGCAGCAATCAGAGGGCATCACATATCAGCAGGCATCATGGACCGCAAGCTCAATGTGTTTCTGGCACTCACTCAGGGTAATCGTACTGTGTTGCAGTACGCTCAGGCCTTCAATGACCTGTGTCAGTATGCAGGCTATCATGCTGACACTGATGAGAAGAAGAGAGACAGGTTCAGGAGGGGCCTCAGTACTAAGCTCCGTGACCGTCTCAACACAGTCAGGGCCAATAGTTACAATGAGCTAGTCAACATGGCCATTTCTCAGGAAGACTACATCACCGCTCGCCAGGCAGAAAAGAAGAGGAAGACCCCTATGGCAGGACCTTCAGCTCAGCCTCATCGCTTTAGGATTGTGTCGGACACTCAAAGTAGGGGACCTAAGCAGCAGCAAGGGCAATGGGTGATCCAGCCACTGCAGCAGCAGGCACCCAACCGCTCTCAGCCCCCAATTTAGAGGAGCAACAACCAGCCATAGCAGCAATACCGTCAAGCCAATGACAACAGGTGTTTCACTTGTGGCAGCACCGGACACTATGCCAAGAATTGCCCCAAGAACCAGCAGAGGCAAGGACAGAATTCAAATAAGAGCCAAGGCAAGAGGCAGAAAGTGCAAGTGAGGCAGGGCAGGCTGAACTTCACCACCATGGCCGATATTCTAGAGGGAGCACTCGTCATGATCGGTATCTTTTCCGTTTCAAATTATCCTGCAGTCATTCTTTTTGATTCAGGTGTATCACATAGTTTTATTAATGCAAAATTTAGTGCCAAATGCCAGTTGGCTTTTCATCACACCAATGGGGGCATTACCATTTCAACACCAGGAGGCAGGGTTGCCACCTATCAAATCAACAGGCAGCTGCCTATGAAATTTGGTAGTCTTGTAATTAAAACCACCCTCCTTATCTTGGGATTGGATAGTGTGGATATCATTTTAGGAACTGACTAGTTATCGAGGCATCAGGCAGTGATTGATATCACAGCAAGGGCCATTGAGATACACTCACCTACCTGTGGTGAAATTACGTTATATCTGCCTAACCAGGGTTGTGCCTGTTCCTGTGCCTTCACCTTGATAGAGTCACCCATCGAAAGGATTCCAGTGGTCTGTGAGTACCCAGATGTTTTTCCGGATGAATTGCCAGGGATGCCACCCGACAGGGACATAGAGTTTGCAATTGAGCTACAACCCGGAACCACACCTATATCCAAGAGACCCTATAGGATGCCTCTAGCGGAGTTGGCAGAATTGAAAAAGCAGTTGCAAGAGTTGTTGGACAAGGGATTCATTCGCCCAATTACTTCACCATGGGGATGTCCAGCATTATTCATGACAAAGAAGGATGAGAGTCTGAGATTGTGCGTGGATTACTGCCCTCTCAATGTGGTGACCATCAAAAATAAGTATCCATTGCCCTGCATTGATGTATTGTTTGATCAGTTGGTGGGAGCCCAGGTATTTTCCAAGATAGACCTTCGCTCTGGCTACCATCAGATCAAGATCAGGGCCAGTGATATTCCGAAGACGGCTTTCTCTACCAGATATGGGCTTTATGAGTACCTGGTGATGTCTTTCGGGCTGACCAATGCCCCGACTTATTTCATGTATTTGATGAACTCAGTATTTATGCCCGAACTGGACAAGTTTGTGGTGGTCTTCATCGATGATATATTGGTCTGTTCAAAGAATGAAGACGAGCATACTGAGCACTTGCACATCGTACTTCAGCGACTGCATGATCATCGATTATATGCTAAGTTGTCCAAGTGTGAATTCTAGCTAAGGGAGATTAAATTCTTGGGTCACACCGTTTCTCAGAATGGGATATCAGTTGATCCTAAGAAAGTGCAAGAAGTAATGGATTGGAAGCCTCCTACCACTGTACGGCAGATTTGGAGTTTTCTGGGATTGGCAGGATATTATCGACAATTCATTCCAGATTTCTCCAGGATTGCCAAGCCAATGACTGAACTATTGAAGAAAGGAGTAAAATATGATTGGAGTCAGAAATGTGAAGATGCCTTTCATAAATTGCGGCAGCATCTGACGACAGCACCCGTGCTAGCGTAGCCTGACAACACCAAATCTTTCGATGTTTATTGTGATGCTTCAGGCACTGGATTGGGATGTGTCTTGATGCAAGACAACAGAGTTATTGCTTATGCATCCCGAGCACTCAGGCCTCATGAGCAGAACTACCCCACCCATGATCTGGAATTGGCTGCCGTAGTTCATGCTCTAAAGATATGGAGACATTATTTGATGGAAGCTCATTGTAATATCTATACCGATCACAAGAGTCTCAAGTATATTTTCACTCAGGCCAATCTTAATATGAGGCTGAGAAGATGGTTGGAATTAATCAAGGACTATGATTTGGAAGTGCATTACCATCCGGGCAAAGCCAATGTTGTGGCAGATGCCTTAACTCGCAAGGCCCAGTGCAACTGTGTAACGATGGACTCCAAGATTGCCACTCTGTGTGACGAATTGTGCAAGTTGAACATGGAAGTTATTTCCTCAGGTACCTTGAAATATATCTCAGTGGAGCCTACTCTGCATGAGCAGATAATCATGGCACATATTGGTGACAAGGGTGTTCAAGTCATTAAGGGAATGCTCGAACAGAAGGTGGATAAGTACAAATGTTTCCGTTAGGACAGCAAAGGAGTTCTATGGTTTGAAGACCGGTTGGTGGTTCCTAAAAATCTAGAACTTAGGAAGAAAATATTGGATGAAGCTCATCTCTCCAAATTTTCCATGCACCCCAGCAGTAACAAGATATATCACGATCTCAGATCCTTGTATTGGTGGACCAGAATGAAGAGGGAAATTGCTAAGTATGTATCTGAATGCGACACTTGCCAAAGAATCAAGGCTAGTCATGTGAAGGTGGCAGGTACCTTACAGCCCCTTCCCATACCATCTTGGAAATGGGAGGATATTTGCATGGACTTCATTGTGGGATTACCCAACACCTCCCGACACCATGATTCTATTTGGGTCATTGTGGATAGATTAACCAAGACAGCTCATTTCTTGCCAGTGCATACTACCCACAAGACAGAGAAGTATGCAGAGATCTATATTAACTAAATAGTGCGTTTGCATGGAATTCCTAGAACTATTGTGTCTGATAGGGGAGCACTGTTTGTGGCACGTGTTGGTGGCTTGTTCTCAAATGCTATGAATCAAGAACAAGGCAACATAAAATGTTAAATATTAACGCCCTTCGTCCTTCGAAACATTATTTCCCTTAGGATATAATGGTCTTCAGACGAAGGTCATGAAGGGCATACCTTCGAATATCGAAGGTAAGATGGTAATAGAAGAAGTGTGTAAGGTACAAAAGATAACATAAACAACCACATAACATTATAAATTCATCTCCATTATATTGTCATGAGAAAATGAAAACAATATTGAATTACATTTGATACCTTCGACTTGATAGGCAGCAAGAATACGAATGTGATGCAAAAGCAAATGCCAAGTCAGCGTGAACAGTACGGGAGTACTGTTCACCTATTTATAGGCGTGGGTCACAGCCCATGTAAAATTACATTCAGGCCCTTTGCATTTGATAATAACTCTATAGCAATTCACTGGGTCTAGACAGCCTTTTCCTCTTTAAGTCGGTTTCATTTTTCCTGTCATCATGCCGAAGCTCCCTTTCGTACAGCTTCGGCTCTGTTCCATCCTTCATTCTCCCTTGTGTTTCTTCATGCAGTGATTTTGACTTAAGTCTGAAGGTACCTGTTCATGTATTACACTCCAGAAACATTGTTAACTTACGTTTTTGAGGACCTTCGGAAGCCGAAGGCCCCCAACATTAGCCCCTCGCAATATTAATTTGTTAGAATGATAAATTTAGATTGCGACAAGGACGAAGGCTCTGAGCCAAAGGTCCGAAAAAACACCTTCCCTTTGCTAGAATAGCAACAGGCACTAACAAGCGGGTCCTCCCGCATGCAATGCACCAGGCGTATAAATAAGAGCGCACCACTAGTTCATTTGGCATGGTTTCTTGCCACCTGCCTTGCCTGCTCAAACAGCTCTTTGCTTACACACACTTGACCAGATTTTTACATTTTTAAGCTTTAGCTTCGAGAGCATTTTGTCAACACTTTCGAAGATGTCTGAGGATAAGAAAGATACCGCTGAAATGAAGCTGAGCCTTTTTGAGGAGATGAATCTTGGGTTTATTGAATCGATAGCAAGGACAAATGCGGAGAAGATTGCTAGGGAAACTTTGGAGGGTTTGTTTGAAGATACCAGTGATAGTGACAGCTATGATGTGCAGAGCGGCGGGGAAGACTCCGAAGATCGACCTTGGCGACCAAGTCATGCAGTTTTTGGAAAATCGACTATTAAGCAAAGCCATCTTGACAACATGAAGGGGAAATACTTTCGAGATATGTTTGCTGTGAGGGCTGACGATGTAGAAAAAACTTGTCCTACTCCAGATGAGAATGAAGTTGTGATCTTTCGAAGTTTTTTGAAGGCTGGGCTTCGGCTTCCTCTTAGCAGCTTTGTAGTCGAGGTTTTGAAGATATTTCAGATTTACCTTCACCAGATTACCCCCGAAGCTATTATAAGAATGGGAATCTTCGCGTGGGCTTTAAGGAGTCAAGGCTTGGAACCAAATGCAAAAAGTTTCTGCAGCATGCATGAATTGTTATATGAGACGAAGCCTTGGGGTAAGGAACAGTATCATAATACTTTCAGCTGCTATAGTTTCATTGCTCGCTCTGGTTCAAGCTCGCCAGTACCAACTTTTCGGAAGAGATGGCCCGGAGACTGGAAAAAAGAATGGTTTTATGTAAAGAATGAATTAAAGGCACGAGAAGACATTAAAGATATAATCATGCGCCCTATCTGGCAACGCTTCGGGCTCTGTAAACCGAAGGTAGAGATTGATGAAACGGCCGAAGAGTGCCGCAAAGCTTTCGGCTTAGTCTGCTCTTTCATTGGGACAAGGGACTTAGTACAAGAGCACGTGGCCTACAGAATATGGCCGCTGCTAGCTAACTGGGAGGTGCCAAAAGAATCCATCAGCAATCCCCACGTAGGTGGTCTGGTTCGGCTAAAATATTCCTTCAGTTTCAGAGACCAGTTTATCGAGCCAGACAACGACTGGCTGAAAAGCGTCGAAGCTACAAGCGATGATCTGCTTGGGCTGTACTGTGAGCAAAAGATAACGCATTATCTGCGGCCTTCGGGAATCGTAAAAAGAAGAGACTAAACAGAGTTTTCGATGCCATTGGGTTCATGTATCCCGACTACCGTTACCCGCTCCGGGGACAAAAAAGAAAAAGTGAAGATTCCGGGAGAGATGATGCTTTAGCTGCTGCGAGCAAGTCTCCGCCGAAGAGGAAAAGAGTGAAAATCCTTACTCATCAACCACACTATATCGAACCGGCTGCAGTGCCTGATTCTGGCGGTGAGACCTCTTCGGTGTCCGAAGGCAAAAAACTTGTGATTTCGCAAAAAAGCGGACCGGCTGAAGCGTTGAAGATATCATCAGCCAAATCGGATGAGCCGAAGGCAACCAATATTGAAGAGATGAAGGTTGAAAAAACAAGAATCTTGGAAGCAATAAGTCCTTCGGCGGAGGTGGCAATGCCGAAGTCACAAAAGGATATCTCGACAACCCCCAAGAGAAAGAGAATGGTCAATGTATTAGATGTGCTAGAAATAATAAAAACTTTGAGCTCTACTCCGAAGAAAGCTATCGAAACTTCGGAAACATATATTGAGGCCGAAGCTTCCAAGGTTCAAGTCGACACCGAAGCTAAGCCCTCCAAGCCCGTCAAGGAGAAATCCTTGGAAATCGGAGGCAAGATTGAGAAAGAAACTATAGAAGCAAGCAAAACTGAAAAAGCCGCCATGCCTATTCCCGAAACATTATCTGATGCTACTGATTATATTATACGACATGCTTCGGGAAAAAGGTTATCTGAAAAGGAAAAGCAAGAGGCTCAGTTTTATGCCCAAAGATTGAAATATCCAAAGGGGGGCCCTGGTATTCAACGGCAGCGGGGAAGAAGAATTCTTGTATTGCCTCCCAGACAGCAAAGAAATTTCTGTCTGCCGAGAGATGAGTAAGAGCTTCGGCTTCCCTACACTAGAGGATGGGCTCTCAGTGCTATCAAAAGATGAGTTGGCCGACAGCTTAGCATACAATAGCTTAAAAGTGAGAAAATTAGATTTTTGTATTTAGAAAAAACAAAATCTTCTATTTACTTACATTTAATACCGCATTTTTTGCAGGGCCTTATCCTTAGCAACGCCCTCAGGGCGCAAAAAAGTATCGAAGATGAAGGATACACCATAGCCTTGAACAACCTTCGTTCCGAAGTGATTGAACTAAGGAACGAAGGTCTTGAAAAAGACAAAATATTACACTCTTTGTTGAACAAAATAAGGGAAGACGAAGCTGCTTCCAAAGCCAAAGCTGAAGCTCAAAAATGCGAAATCGAAGACCTTCGGAAACAGCTACTCGAAGCTAAAGAAAAATGCAGTGTTGCAGAGGCTGAACGAGACATCAGTATATATTGGAGGAACCATCTAGAAAAAACAGTTGATGAACTTCGCGCATCCAAGGAGAGATGCTTTGAAAAATCTATAGAGTGCGTTAAGAGAATAAAAACTAGCTTCGCCAATGTTGGCGCATATTCAAGTGAGGAGAGTTTCATAAGGGGTGATCCCGAAGGACCAGTTGAATGGATCAGCCACGAAGCTGAAGCCTTTGAGGAAGTTTTGAATGGCCGTGGGGACATATGCGCCTTCTCGGGTGCTAGGGGGATTGCTGCTGTCTTGGAGAAGATAGGTTGCGAACACGTAAAATCTTTGGCGCAATCCGAAGGCGCCTTATCTATTGAAGATATAAAAGACCCATCGGCTGAAACAAGCTTAGTTGGTGGAAAGTTTTTCACCGACATCTAGGAAAATGGCGGCCGGGAGATGGCCCAAGAAATCATAAGAAAAAGTGAAAAAGATACTCACGATGCTAGAGAAGCAGCAATGGCCGCTGAGAAAGCTGCGGATCTCGAGAGGTGGATAGGTATTATTTAACAGCTTTTAACTTTATGTTCTAATTTTGTGACTTCGAACTTATTTACGTTTTGCATCACAGCCGCGCTAACTCCTCCCCCAGAGCCCGTCGAACCATTGGCGGACCCCGAAGCGAAGAAAGAAGATGAAATTATTAAAATGGCCGAAGCTATTATGGATGAAGTTGTTGATCAACTACTACACGAAGCTGCGAAAGTAGTTTTGAAAGAAGAATAGCTATTATTGTAAAGACATTTGGAGTGTAATATTTGCTGAACAAATTGTGTAATATTTTGTGAATATAATGTACAAGCTTTTTGTAATTCAATTCTTTACGATGCATGAAACTTTACGTACATACGGTTTTTGAGCCTTCGGCGAAAAAACACCTTCCCTTCTTTTCATGCTTCGTGAAGAATATCTACATTCTGTAAAAATAGTGTGCTTCATGAGCAATAGATCTTTTCAAAACTATTTTGTGCTTTATCACTTCTTCGAAGCAATCTCCGAAGATCAACATTGTAGGTCAACATCGTATACGCTTCCGAAGCTCAACATTGCATTCCCTTCTTGTGCCATTGATGCAATATGATGTATGATGTTATGCTATGCAAATGATGTAATGATGTTATGACATGCAAAATGACATTTGTGCCGAAGATACTCGCACATTCCCTTAGTAAAGCACACAATCTTTTTGCCGTTTATTTCTTGGCTTCACCGTTTATTTTTCGGTGTATCAGCGTTGACTTTTCGCTGTAAGCCTCCCTTAGGAGCTTCTTTGCCTTTTACTTCGGCGGTATCAGCGTTTATTTTTCGCTGTAAGCCTCCCTTAGGAGCTTCTTCGTCTTTTACTTCGGCGGTATCAGCGTTTATTTTTCGCTGTAAGCTCTGCATTCCCTTTGGAACGACATTTGAGCAGAAAACTTACACTGCGTTCCTTAGAAACGACTTTTTGTTGCTTCGGAAAACTTACAATGCATCCCTTAGAATGACTTTTCTAATGCTTCGGCAAAACTTGTAGTGTGACTGTGAACTCCGCACTCTTTTGAGAGGCAACTTTCATGCTTTACCAACTTTTTGGACTTCGTGAGTCTGTAAAGAAAAAATTCATTTCCACTATGGCCATAACGAAGCTATTACAAGGAATTGATAATGGCAAGAAAAACTTAAGCTTTTAACGATTGTTTTCTATTGAAAAAGAAAAAAGAAAAAATAATAACAAATGCTAGAACTATTTCAAAAGTAGGATATCCTCTTAATAGATGTGCTTCGATTCTGGCACAGTGCTGTTGACTGTGCGAGCTTCGGACTCCTCTCTGAAGTCTCGTTGCTGGAGAGTGTGGTGCCTCCCTTCTGGCTGTCGGGCTCATTGCAATGGTGGAGGTGGAGGCTGTTGCCATGATGCCTGAGGTTGGCTTGCCGAAGCAACAGAGGCTGCAGGATGGTTACCCACGTACTCTAGAATGTACGGTGAGTGATACGAAGCAGTATGCATGACTTGCTTTGGATGATTCTGTTGGGCTGCAGCTTCTGCTATCTCTTTTTGCTTCTGGATGGTGACGTGGCACATCCTGGTAGTGTGGCCCTTGTCCTCACAACAGAATAGACAATAAATCTTCTTGGGTTGGTCCCCATATCTTCCTCCGAAGCCCCTAGCGCCTCTGCCTCTTGGTGCTGGCAGCCGAAAAGAGATTTACTGCTGCCCCGAAGATTGTGAAGAATGCTGCAGCCTCTGCAGCTGACCTCCTCTGTCATCATTCTGAGTGTTGTGAATTGACCTGACATGCCTCAGGTGTACTCTCCTCCGAAGCCCCTGGCCATTTCGGAGAACCTGTAAGCTTCCTCCCTTCTCTGTCGAAAATCATTGTCAGCACGGATGTATTCATCCATCTTCTGAAGCAGCTTCTCCAAGGTTTGAGGGGGTTTCCTGGCAAAGTATTGGGCTGAAGGTCCTGGCCGAAGCCCCTTAATCATGGCCTCAATGACAATTTCATTGGGCACTGTCGGCGCTTGTGCCCTCAGACGCAGGAACCTTCGGACATACGCCTGGAGATATTCCTCTTGATCTTGCGTACACTAGAACAAGGCCTGAGCAGTAATTGGCTTCGTCTGAAACCCTTGAAAACTGGTGACCAGCATGTCCTTCAGCTTCTGCCATGATGTGATTGTTCCTGGCCGAAGAGAAGAGTACCAAGTTTGTGCAACATTTCTGACTGCCATGACGAAGGATTTTGCCATGACTGCAGTGTTGCCACCATACGAAGATATAGTTGCTTCGTAGCTCATGAGAAACTGCTTCGGATCTGAGTGTCCGTCGTACATGGGGAGCTGTGGTGGCTTGTAAGACAAGGGCCAGGGCATAGCCTGCAGTTCTACTGACAGAGTAGAAGCATCATCAAAAGCAAAATTTCCATGATGGAAATCCTCATACTAGTCATCTTCGTTGAAGAAGCCCTCCTGGTGCAACTCTCTATGGTGGGGCCTTCGGTGCTGCTCATCTTGAGCAAGATGATGCACTTCTTCGGTAGCTTCGTCAATCTGCCTTTGCAGGTCAGCTAACCGAGCCATATTCTCCTTCTTCCTCTGTACCTGCTGATGAAGCATTTCCATATTTCTAATTTCTTGGTCCAACTCATTCTCTTGTGGTGTTGGACTAGTGGCATTCCTCTTCTGGCTCCTGGCCTCCCGAAGAGAAAGGGTCTCCTGGTTCGGGTCCAGCAGCTGCAGAATGGTAGCCCCTGTTGCCGAAGCTTTCTTTGGCGGCATGATGAAGGTCGATGGTTGTTGAAGGTGGTCGAAAAGGGATTCACCGGAGGTGGGCGCCAATGTTGGTGGCTTGTTCTCAAATGCTATGAATCAAGAACAAGGCAACATAAAATGTTAAATATTAACGCCCTTCATCCTTCGAAACATTACTTCCCTTAGGATATAATGGTCTTCAGACGAAGGTCATGAAGGGCATACCTTCGAATATCGAAGATAAGATGGTAATAGAAGAAGTGTGTAAGATACAAAAGATAACATAAACAACCACATAACATTATAAATTCATCTCCATTATATTGTCATGAGAAAATGAAAACAATATTGAATTACATTTGATACCTTCGACTTGATAGGCAGCAAGAATACGAATGTGATGCAAAAGCAAATGCCAAGTCAGCGTGAACAGTACGGGAGTACTGTTCACCTATTTATAGGCGCGGGTCGCAGCCCATGTAAAATTACATTCAGGCCCTTTACATTTGATAATAACTCTATAGCAATTCACTGGGTCTAGATAGCCTTTTCCTCTTTAAGTCGGTTTCCTTTTTTCCTGTCATCATGCCGAAACTCCCTTTCGTACAGCTTCGGCTCTGTTCCATCCTTCGTTCCCTGTTGTGTTTCTTCATGCAGTGATTTTGACTTAAGTCCGAAAGGTCCATGTCTGAAGGTACTTGTTCATGTATTACACTCCAGAAACATTGTTAACTTACGTTTTTGAGGAAATTCGGAAGCCGAAGGCCCCCAACAGCACGTTTTTGGGAGCAGCTCCAAAAGTTACTTGGAACCATGGTGATTAGAAGCTCAGCGTACCATCCTCAGACAGATGGTCAGACGGAGAGAGTGAATAAGATTCTCGAGGACATGTTGCGAGCCTGTGTGCTACACTATGGTAAGAATTGGGACAATTGCCTTTCCTTGGCAGAATTCTCTTATAACAACAGCTACCAGTCCAGCCTAAAGATGGCACCATTCGAGGCCTTGTATGGGAGAAGGTGTAGAACACCACTAAATTGGTCACAAGCTGGAGAGAGGGAAATATTTGGACCTGACCTGGTACTTGAAGCCTAGGAGAAAGTTAGAGTCATTAAGAAGAACCTGGAAGCTGCTCAGGCCAGGCAGAAGAGCTATCATGATACGAGGAGGAAACCTCTACAATTTGAAGTGGGGGATCATGTGTATCTTAAGGTGTCACCCACCAAAGGTGTTCAAAGATTTGGAATCAAGGGCAAGTTAGCTCCTCGCTACGTTGGGCCCTATGAGATCAAAGAAACTTGTGGACCTGTAGCATACCAATTGAAGTTGCCACCCCATATGTCAGCAATTCATGATGTATTCCACATATCTGAGCTGTGAAAGTGTCTCCGCTTACCCACAGAAGTGCTACCTAAACTAGAATTGGAGATAGAACCAGACTTGTCTTATCAAGAGCACCCCATCGAGATATTGGACCAAAAAGAGAGACCAACTCGGGCAAGGTCGATCAAAATGTATAAGGTTCAGTGGAGCAACCATTCAGTAGAAGAGGCTACGTGGGAGACAGAGGATTTTCTACGTTCTTGCTTCCCCGACTTTTTGCCTAAAGGAGTCGGTACGTAACCCAAAACCCCCACCCTCACCTGCCCTTTGAATCTAAATATAAGAAAAACTTAGTTGTTAAGAGTAGAGTAAGTTTTGGAAATAACTCTAAAAGGACTTCCTTTTGAAGTTGCAAAGAGGATGACATTCGAAGAGCAGTTAATTAGAGCAACTTGGTTAAGGGAAACGGCAACACACCAACACACCTTCTTGGTACCCCCTCTAAAGGATCCCTACCCAAATCTCAGGACGAGATTCTTTTAAGGGGGGAGGGCTGTAACACCCCAGGTGTTACCCAAGGCCCTAGCTCAATACATGCACTCATGAATTGTTATCACCTGTGTTTAAGTCAAGGAGAAGGAGCACCAAAACCTTGGAAACCATCGGTTAACTAAGGAATGTTTATGATAAAAGCATTACCCAAGCATTTTATGCAATTATCACCTTGGATAAAAGAGGTTCAAACCCTAGACCCCCTTTGGAGCCATTAGAACCCCAAACACTGGATTAAAGTAAAGGTTAAGCAAATGCACATGTCATGACTTAAACCCTTTACCAATGTTTAAGTACACTAATATATCTACAAAATAAAGTAAGGGAAACATTACAAAAAGACCCCTTAAAGACCCCAAATCAATTCACTAAGTAGAGAGCACACTAGAGCTCTCCATTTTCTCTCTAAGTCCCCAAAACTACCCTAATCCAATGATTAGATGTGTTCACCTTTTTAATGGCGCCAAACCCACTTGGTCTAAATACCAAAAAGGAGCCAAATCACCTAAGGAACACCCTGGAAAAATTTGAACCGAAGCCAAGACCTTTGGACATGATTTGACATCCATTTTGTCTCGGGGTGAACAGTGAGACAGACCCGATTTGGTGTCCCCATATCTTGTGAACTAGGGCATATCTCCCATTGGAACTCACAAACAATAGCTAGCCCTAGGTGCCAGGAACAGATTTGTGCAAGGTCATGGCAAGATTCGCACGTTTGTGATCTCTGCAAACGGTTGAACAAGGGCAGAAACAAACGCCCACGTGTTCGACGCGTTCTGGCGCGCCAGAGCATGCCCCGGCGCCCCGACCCCACGCGCACCGCGCCGCGCCAAGCCAAACCCGTGTCCACACACTGCGCCCGAGACTATAAAGCCAACCGAGGCCTCGACCGTACGCCCCCGCTCACTCTCAACCTCGCCCGAGTGCAAGTTCACCGGCGATTGCTCCGCGCACGGCGTGCCAGCGGTCGCCCGAGACCCGACTACCGTAGACCGGCCACCTTAGCCTTTCCCCGCCCCATCCGACCCTCGAGTGAGCCTCTACGAGTCTCGGTGAAGCTTCCAGAGCTAGGAATTGAGCTCTAGCTCGCCGGAGACACCGGATCGACGTCGCCGGACTTCACCCGATCGCCGGCGTACGTAGACCAAGCTCTACAGTGAGTCTTTCTTCGATTCCTTGCATGGGTAGACTCCTTAGCACCCCGTGAAGCTCCCTATGCCCTTGGATTGAACCCTACCACCGTGAGCAGGCCGGAGCACACGCCGTCGACGAGCCCGCCCGCCTGCGCACGTGGACCGACCGATTCCGACCATCACCGTCGACGAGTCGTACCTCGACGTGACCGCAAGGACTCCCCGGAGCTAACCCCGCTCTTCGCCGGACCTCCCTCGCCGTTGGTAAGCCACGCCGCCCTGTTTACTTCCACGGTTATAGTTTCAAAGGGGGGAGGGACCTCGGGGAGAAAGGAGAAGAAGTCAGGGGGGGTTTTGAATGGTCAGAGACTCAGGTGAATAGTTGAACAGGGGCAAAAGTTAAAGAGTTGGTTTAGGAAACCCCAGGGACCTCGGTGTAAACTGGCTTTTGAGAAAACCTTTTAAACATTATTCATTTAAATACAAACAGAGCTTGTAAAATTCATAACTTCAGTTTTATTCAGCCAAATTTGGTCAAATCATTTTTGCTGGGTTCTAAATAATGTGAACTACTTAGGAAAAATACAAAACACCTTAAGTATTACAGAAGATTTTAATGTTTTTATTTAAATAGTGAACTGGCCAAAAGCTAAATAAAAGAGGGAAAATAGCTACACTGTTAGACTAGGGTTAAGAAAAATCAAGGATGTACTAAACCACTACCTAGTCTGTTTAAAATAGTGCACCCCTCAGTACATCAAATTAAGGAAGGGTTCACCATTTAAACTCATTTTGGCTCAAAGTTAAGGAAAATGGAAAAGGTAGCTTAAAATGAGAACCAGGGGCAACCACATATTTGCTATCTCACCTATTTAGTATAGTTCACTGGAAAATTTTGTTAGGCCCTTTGTTAGTACAAAAGAAATGAACTACCTTTTGTTCCATGAAAACAATAAAAATTTAGAAAAATCTTAGAAAAATAATCTTAAGGAGAACCCACCCCAAACCCTGGGATAACAAATAATATACTAATATGAATCTAGGAAAAATGTAAGTTCTGTTGTTTGATATTTTTCAAATAATAAGTTAGTTATAAGTACCTTTTTGGCTTTAAACTTAAGAAAATCATAACTAAATAACCAGTGAGACTTTTTCTGTGATTTTTGGCACAGAGGCCTATTATCACCTATGGAGCATGGCGAAAATAAAGTTTAGTCCAGAAACCTCACCCAAATTAGAGCTATAGTGTAAAGTGCCCTTTTACCCTTATTTTTGTTAATTTTGCACAAGGGGCATCTGAAATAATTTCAACCTCAAATTTTTAGAATAACCCACAGAGGTCAATGCTTACCAACTGTAATTTTTATAACATTTTTGGAAAATGTTAACTTGCCATGATAGTTCAAAAATACTTAATAAGAAGCACAATAGGAAGGAAAATGGGAATTTTGGGAGAACCCGATAATGTACAACTAAAACTTTCTAAGAATCCCATGAAACCTAAAGATATAATTAAAGATTGTAAGTTCATTCAAAATCCCAAAGATGAAGGTATAAAACCCTTAAGGATAACCAAAGAAAGCCCTAGAGTACCACTAAAGTAGTACTGTTTTACTATGCATAGCATTTACAAATTGCCCTATCATTAATACGCATATATCTTATTCATTGCATTCGATAGACTGTAATCTCGCTGACGGGGAGTACATTCTCGTTCCGGAGCAAGGAGTTGCTCAGGAGGTAGCCCAGGAGCCAGCACCAGAGCCTGTCGTCGAGGATCTGCCTGCCCCAGCTTTGGAAGGCAAGCCCCGGTTTTATGCATAACCGTATATATATATGCTTTTTTACTATACTTAATGTTCGTAGGCTTGTACTGTGCACTTAAGTGCAGGAGTTGTTTGAATCCCTAGTTGCATGAACTCAGGATTCCCTTTGAGATGGATACTAGTATGCTAGGTCGAGTAGCTGCTTTACTAATTAGGGATCTCGGTAGAAGTCGAGTGACTTTTCTAGCACTCGCGCGAGGTCAGGAATTTGTTGTATCCACTTTGATAACAGAATGATGATGGTATGTGGACACAGATCCATGGGGATGCGTTGTTTACGAGATGGAAATTGGAATAAGGATTAACGTGCAGATACCTGTGTCAAACGTTTGAACGTACTAAGCACATGCCGAGAAATATGGTAAATTGGTAATCCTAGTACCTAAGTGAACCTGGCAGCAGACTTTACTCCTCACGCGACCTGAGACGTGGTCTCCCATTCCGGTTATGGTGGGTACAAGTGCGGTCACTGTACGACGGCAGTCGGGGTCAGTGAGGCATTGTACGCCAAGGCGGTGAGCCCTGATCTACTGACAGGGAATCGATTGGGACAGTTGATATGTGTGGGGACGGAGTGCCTCGCCACATCGTGTGTTTAGGTTTACCTTGCAAGGATAAAAACTCGATTCGAATCGTCTGCTTCTCGCAGCTAATGAGACTGCTTGATCCATTGTACTGCATTGAGTAACAAGTGGAAATGTGTTGAATTGGCAAAAGATGTTGATTGCTAAGAATGATTGCTACCATGTATGATTAGCTAGGTATACATCTAGTCTTAAGAGAGTCACACTAAAACTTGAAAAGCTAAACTTGATTTTAGACTCACCTAGTGCTTTTTGGCAAACCAAACCCCTCAGCCAAATAGCTGCATGTCTAGAAGTAGAGGAGTAGACTCCTCACAGTGGGTAAGTATAGCTGAGTATTAGTATACTCAGCCTTGCTTGTTGCATAATTTTTACAGGTTCTCTGGAGGACATGGTTGCTGGAGTGACTTGGCCATCCATCTTGCCACTGGGTTCGACAGTCGAGTGGGACCCTACCTCGGCAGAGGAGGAGCATGAGGAGTGATGGGCCAAGCTTCCCTATCCCTTCGTTTATCTACTGCTAGTTATATTCCGCTGCATTCCGAACAATGATCACTACTTTTGTTAAACTCCGATGATGTTGTAATAAATTAAATACTCCTTAATGTATGGTTTTATGTTTTATTGTATTTGCTCTGTGCCTCACCTTCGAGTGAGTATGTGGTACTTGATCCTGTTGGTGGCCTCGTCGGACTGGATCCAAGGGAATGACGTTTTATTCCTATTTAAGTGTGGTCTAGCCTTTAAGGTGGGACTTAGGCACTTAAGTTGGAATAATTCGGGCGGTTCCGCCACAGGGAACCTACGTCCGACCCCTGTATGAGACAAGGCGACTGTACAAGCCTCCTAGGGCTTGCTACTACATCACTCACATTAATGTCAGAGTCATGGATGCAGGTGATTGAGGGTTTAGGACTCTGTCAGCTCATGAGTCTCTAACACCGCTATCCACCTATGCTTCTCCAGTCATCGATGCTGCTAGGCGAACTCTGTGGTCCCTTAGCCACACCAACCGGTAGCAGCTGCACAACATGAAGTGCAGGCATCTTCCTCTGCGTATTCGTGGATAAAGCCATACCAACATTGTTCTAGGTGGAGCTGGAGAAGATCGCCTCAACACCCTAGCTGGTGTTGTGGCAGGTCTTAACACCAACCTGGATAGTGCTTCCCTGGACCACTCTAGGGTACACTTTGATCTAGAGGATGCACACGCAAGGATCATAGCCCTAGAAGCTCAGCTTGATGGAAGGAATCCCCCTGAAGTTCAAGTCCCTGCCATGGCTTTATCCCCTCCCCGCAAGAGGATTCGCTATGGACAACCAGGATCCATCACCAGGCTGCTTTAGATTCTTCAATTATTATGTTGTAATAAGTTAGTTTTCATGTTAGATGAAAAACACCTTTATATTACTACACTATTAATAATAAAAACCATGTGATGCTGTTGTTTGAAATGTTTCATTTGGATTTTTGCTTGAGGGCAATGGTCTTATGGAATGATGGCCATAAGAGCATAAAACAATATAACATTAATAATAAGCCATTTCCCCCTAGAATCTTTTCTACTCCTCACTTACCTCGAGATTGCACTTTCTAACCAACCAGATGGTGAACAATCGATTAGGTCCAAATAACCATCACAACCAGCGTGGTTAGTAGTTGCCACCACCACCACCCAACCCCACTATGGATCAATTCATCGCAGTGTAGATGAAACTTCTGCAAGGACTCACAGCTTTGGTGCAGCAGATTCAGCAAAATCAATAGAACCAACAGTACCAACAACAACAACATGCACCCCAAGCTAGAGACAAGCATCGGGACTTCAGGAGTCATCACCCGCCTATTTTCTCTCATGCAGTAGACCCTTTGGACGCCGATGACTGGCCTAAGGTCATTGAGAAGAAATTGGACATCACCTAGTGCAATGACCAAGAGAAGGTCTTGTACGCTTTAGGAAGACTCGAAGGAGCCACGTCCGATTGGTGGGATGCCTTCATCACGGCACATGCTAATGCTGATGCCATAACCTAGTAGGAGTTCCAAGTGAACTTCCATGCTCACCATATTCCCTCGAGAATAATGAAGCTCAAGAAGGAGTTCCTTTCCCTCATACAAGGGAACATGACTGTTAGTGAGTACCGTGATTGCTTCAGACAGCTTTCACGTTACACCCCAGAAGAAGTGGACACTGACGAGAAGCGCCAAGAATGTTTCTTGGAAGGCTTGATTGGACCCTTGAACTACCAATTACAGAGCCACAACTTCCCCAATTTTCAGACTTTGCTAAACAAGGCAATTGACCTTGAAAGCAAAAGGAAAGAGTTGTCGGATCACAAGAGAAAGTTCCAAGGGCAAACCAGCTGGAATACCCATCAGAACAACTCCCAAGGTTCTCTGTTCCGCTCCGGAAATTAGAGTGGGAACAAGAACTATCAAGCACAACGCTGTGGACAACAAGGTCAGAGAAGCAACCAATACCAGAACCAACAGAGAAGCAGCACTCAGACCGGTCAAAGGTCTAATGGTCAGCAACATAATCGTCAAGGAAGCACCGTGAACACACCGGCCAAGAACAACAACACAACAACCCCAGTTCAACCTAATGGTTGTTTCTAGTGTGGCAAACTTGGCCACTATGCTAACAACTGCCCAAGGCATAATCAACAGACACCCTAGAAGAACAACAACTAGAGGATTTACCAGAACACACCTGCTCATGGATCTGCACAGAACAAGACTCCGCAGAACTAGAGTAGAGGAAGAGTCAATCATGTGACAACGGAATCAGTTCCTGAGGATGCCAACGTGGTGTATGGTATGTTTCTTATTAACTCCATACCTGCATCAGTTTTATTTGATTCTAGAGCATCTCACTCCTTCGTAACAAAGTCATTTGTGGAAAAACATAATATACCAAACTATCCCTTGAAGAAGAAACTATTAATTCGATCACCAGGAGGTGAACTTGGAGCCACTCACTCATGCCCTCAAACTAAGACTGAAATTAGAGGCCTGAGCTTTCTAGTAGAGCTAATAATTTTGGAATCAAGTGGAATTGATGTGATACTCGGAATAGACTACTTGACCAAGTATGATGGAGTAATATCTTGTGCCAAAAGGATGGTTACATCAACCAGTCCGCAAGGAGAAAGAATTGAAGTCAATGTCAGTATGTCAGCAACAGCAGAGGCAATGGTAAATCAGTTGAAAGAGAATTCTTTGGAGCACATCAGAATAGTGTGTGAATACCTAGACGTATTTTCAGAAGAATTACGAGGTATGCCACCTGATCGTGATATAGAGTTTTCTATTGAACTATTACCCGGAACTACACCAATTTCAAAAAGAGCTTACCGAATGGATGTCAAAGATTTAATTGAACTGAAGAAACAAATAGAAGAATTACTAGAAAATGGTTTTATTCGCCCCCGTTCATCACCATGGGAAGCCCCAGTTCTGTTCGTGAAAAAGAAAGATGGTTCAAGGAGAATGTGTGTGGACTATAGAAGCTTGAACGAAGTAATAATTAAGAATAAGTTCTCGTTACCTTGGATTGAAGATCTGTTTGATTAGATGAGAGGAGCTAAAGTATTCTCAAAGATAGATCTAAGATCAGGCTATCATCGGTTGAAGATTCGAACCGAAGATATACCTAAAACAACTTTCACTACAAGATATGGACTATATGAGTATTTAGTCATGTCTTTTGGACTGACTAATGCACCAGCTTACTTTATGAACTTGATGAATAAAGTATTCATGGAATACCTTGACCTGTTTGTGGTGGTATTCATCGATGACATACTAGTATATTCTCAGAATGAAGAAGCACATGAAGATCATATGAGATTAGTTCTACAGAAACTTCGAGACAATCAGTTGTATGCGAAATTTTCCTAGTGTCATTTTTGGCTGAAGGAAGTCGCTTTTCTAGGTCATATTATCACCAATGGAGGAATCAAGGTAGACCTCGGTAAAATAAGTGAAATACTAAATTGGATACAACCCACAGATTTGTCCAAGATCAGGAGTTTTCTTGGATTAGCAGGATACTACAAAAGATTTATCGAAGGCTTCTCCAAAATAGTGAAACCTCTTACTTCACTGTTGGAGAAAGGTAAAGAGTTTAAGTGGGATGAAGCATGTCAGAAATGTTTTGAGGAATTAAAGGAGAGGCTAACCACTGCACCAGTATTAATTATGCCTGATATTCATAAAGAGTTTGATGTGTATTGCGATGCATCACATCTAGGACTTGGATGTGTGTTAATGCAAGAAGGAAAAGTGATTTCCTATGCTTCAAGGCAGTTACGGAAGCATGAAAAGAATTACCCTACACATGATTTGGAATTAGCTATCGTAGTGCATGCTTTGAAGATTTGGAGGCACTACATTATTGGAAACAAGTGTAAAATCTTCACGGATCACAAAAGCTTGAAATACATCTTCATGCAAAAAGAACTTAACCTAAAATAGAGAATATGGCTTGAGTTAATCAAAGACTATGATTTGGTAATATAATATCACCTACGAAAAGAAAATGTAGTGGTAGATGCTTTGAGCCGTAAAGGTCAAGTGAACAACATCACTACTCATTTGATGTCATAGGAATTGTGTTGGTAAATGGAACAACTCAACCTTGGAATGCTCAATAATATGGAAGCAACATTTATGGAAGTTGAATCTACTTTGGAGGAAGAGATTCGTAAAGGACAAGAGTATGATGAGAAAATCAAAGAAATTAAGACACAAATTAGTTTGGGTAAAGCCCTAGATTTCACAGAAGATGATCAAGGAACAATATGGTTTAAAAAATGAATCTGTGTACCAGAAACTGAGCACCTACGCCAACTTATTTTAAGGGAAGCCCATGATTTGGCTTATTCTATTCACCCTAGAAGTACTAAGATGTACCAGGACCTAAAGGAAAAGTATTGGTGGTATGGTTTGAAAAGAGATGTGGCTACTCATGTTGCACTATGTGACGTGTGTCAATGAGTTAAAGTTGAACACCAAAGACCAGCAGGATTGCTACAACCTCTCAAGGTACCGGAATGGAAATGGGAAGAAATCAGTATGCATTTCATAGTTGGACTACCCCGTACTCGGGATGGCTATGATTCAATATGGGTTATAGTGGACATGTTGACTAAAGTGGCACACTTTATACCTGTGAAGACAACTTACTTAGGAGCCCAGTTAGCAGAGTTATACATGTCAAGAATTGTTTATCTGCATGGAGTACCAAAGAAGATCGTATCAAATCGAGGAACCCAATTACCTCGCGCTTTTGGAAAAGACTACTTGAGTCCATGGATACCAAACTAAACTTTAGTTCAGCTTATCATCCGCAAACGGATGGGCAAACAGAAATAAAAAACCAAGTGTTGGAAGATATGTTAAGAGCTTGTGCTCTAAAGCATGGTAGAACCTGGGATAAGAGTTTTCCTTATGCGGAATTCTCGTACAACAATAGTTACTAGGCAAGTCTAAAAATGGCCGGTTTGAAGCACTTGATGGACGAAAGTGTAGAACACCGCTTTATTGGAATCAGACCGGAGAAAGTCAAGTATTTGGTCTAGAAATTCTCCAAGAAGCAGAAAAGCAAGTACAGATTATGAGAGAGAATTTGAAAACACCACAGTCGAGACAGAAAAGCTATGCTGACTATAGAAGAAGAGAGTTGATATTTGAAGTAGGAGACTTCATATACCTTAAAGTTTCACCGATGAGAGGCATGAAAAGATTTTAGGTTAAGGGTAAACTATCTACTCACTACATTGGCCCGTTCAAAATTTTGGAAAGAAAAGGTGAACTATCGTACCAGTTAGAGCTACCCGATAGTTTGTCGGATGTGCATGACATATTTCATGTATCACAACTTAAGAAATGCTTAAGAGTACCAGAGGAACAGTTACCTGTGGAAGAACTCAATGTTAATGAAGATTTGACTTATTCGGAGTACCCCATCAGAATTTTGGAAACATTTCACAGAATTATACGGAGTAAAGTTATCAACATGTGTAAAGTTTAGTGGAGTCGTCATTTGGAAGACGAGGCCACTTGGGAAAGAGAAGATGAACTCAGAACAGAATTCCCCCAGTTATTCTCAGAAGTTCCTTAATCTCGAGGACGAGATTCTTTT
Source organism: Zea luxurians (assembly GCA_029449295.1). NCBI lineage: Eukaryota > Viridiplantae > Streptophyta > Magnoliopsida > Poales > Poaceae > Zea > Zea luxurians. The sequence continues at coordinate 101,425,596 of JAOPSE010000001.1, read as the reverse complement.
AAGGGGGGTAGGTTTGTAACACCATAAAAACCATCAACTAAAAATAATACATTTAGATTATTAATGGTAAATATGGTAATGAAATTTTCTTTCAAGTGTTTGATTTTTATTTGCATTTATAATAATTTTGTTTGCTCATATTTGATTTATGGATGTTTAGTAGAATTTCTTTTATATTGAAAACCCAATTAATTAATATAGAAATATTGGTCCAAAAATAAATATTTTAGTTATAAATAATTTTGGTATAATTATTATGATTTTTGTATTATTTAAAAATATATTTATTTATATTTTTAAGTAGAAAAGAAAAAAATAAAAAAAGAAAACCTGAACCTAACCCTAGCCGGCCGAATTCGGCCCACTAAGGCCCATTAGTCACGCGCCCTATTCCCTACCCTCTATCTCACTAACCAGTGGGGCCCACCCGTGGCCCCTCTCCTTCTCCCTAGTCGTGCTGCTGCCTCCTGGCGTGCCCAGGCTCGTGCCCGCTCGCCTCCCCACGCCGGAAACCGTCGTCGCTTTTCCTCTCTCTCTCCCCCACGTTCTCTCTACATTAGTGGAGAAACGGCCGCCATTAATGGCGTTGATGGCTGACCATTCTCTCCCTCCCCTCGGCGTCTCTCCCTCTCCCTCTATCGCTTTATAAAAGCCAGCGAGACCCCTCCTCTCTCCCTACCCGAACTCTCTCCCACACTCCTCACGCTCTCTCTCTCCCTCGCCGTCGCGCTGATCCGCCCGAGCTCCGCCGTCGACCGCGCCCGCTCGCCATCTGCGTTCGTCCCCAGCCACCTCGACCGAGCCCCCTGCTCCTCTCCTGCCCGGCTGAACCCCCCCCCCCCCCCCCCCCCCCCCGTCGATCTCCATTCCTGCGCGTGAGCAAGAGCTCAAGGTAGAAAACACAAATTTTGCATTTTAGTCCCTTCATGTAAATGAAATTAATTCTGAGATTTTTAGTTTAGAAATTATTGAAAAGAGACCCCGATGAACACACTAAATCATGAACTACCCCTGCAATAATTTTTTGGACATGAGTACTATTTTATATTTCAAAAAACTAAATAATGTCACTATTCACTAACTTGGTGATTTACATACTAGAAACGTTTACGATTGACTTCGCTTTAGCATGGAGCGATATTTGTTAGTAGTGATTTAAGTATAATTTTATTGATATAAGAAAGTAGAAGAAATACTAGGCCACATATTTTCGATCAGATTAAAAATATAGGTTTTACTAGTCATGATAAATGTATTCATATGTATTTCACTTAATTACTTAGAATTAGTAAAATAATTCTTTATGTCAAAATCATCATGATTATATTACTAAAGTCCAATTAGTACTGTACATTAACTCTTGGAATATTAAGTTAGGTAATTTAGAAATAAACATTTTTAGCTATACGTAAATATATATCTAGTAAGAAAAGGACAAACCCAAGAGTCTATTATTAGTATTATTTTCCATAAAATTTGTTAACACATTTTTATCTATATTATACTAGATAAAACTAGTGTCATAGTCACCTAATCATATTTTCACCAATAATAACTCAAAGTGGAAGATATGGTGGATTAATAAATATTTATGTTGTAGAGATATTTATGAGTATAGTTGTGTACTCTACAATATGTAATGGTGAATGATTACCCATGTAATGGTGTATGTTTATTTATCTGGCATACGTATTCTTTTGTATGTACGATACGCAAATCGATGCTAGAACTTGACTGTGAGGCAGACGAACCAAACTCGTTCGAGGACGACCCACAGGACACTTTTGAGCAAGGCAAGTGGATTCTCTCTCTGCATTTCTATTTGTATCCAAATAATGCATACAATAATGTTTACTTTTGGATATATATTGCATAAATTTGATGGCATTTGCCTAAATAAGGATTTCCTAGAATTACCAACCATATTCCTTGAATTACCCTGGGATAAATGCTTTGCTTAGCAATTTTTGCTATTGGTCAACTTGATAAATATGATGTCACTCTTTTAAATGATACTATGTTCCAGAAATGAAGTTTTATTATGATGTTAACCCGATGGTTAAACAAGAACATTTTGTGTTAAATGGAACATGGAGTGACCACCCAAGATAACAGTGCAACCACGAGTGTGCTATAATGGCTCTGGCTTTGGTAATTAGCTCTATAGACTTAGTGCTTAGCAACCTTACCTAAAAGATGGGCAAGAAGGGGCGGCAGTGGTTTGGTGGCAGCTCATGTTAACATGGAGTGGTAGTCTTGGCTAAGTTACCTCACCCAGAGGGCCATCAATACTGACGTGGAAACCTTAGCGGGTGGCTTTGTTCTAAGGATATTTTGTGAAAGCCTCATAATGGATCCCTAGACATTCACCTCGGCAGTGTTTATGGGTCTGATCAACCCAGGCTAGATGGGAGACATGGCTTGTGGGTAAAGTTGTACCACCTCTATAGAGTGTAAAACCGACATGTCAGCCGTGCTCACGATTAAGAACAAGCTAGACCCTCACATGATAATTGAACTTAAAGATGGAAAATAAATCGTGATCTGATGATCTACCAGTGGTTTGCTTAAGTGATTTCACTTAAGTGTTTTTGATATAATCTTATGCAGTTGATTAATCGGGATATTTGGGACACACACTTTTTAATAAGATAGGTGTTGCTAATAAAATATTGACCGACTAAAATGCTTACCGCTTACCCATAGCCTACCTTGTTAACTTGCATTATTTCCCCCACTTGCTGAGCCCCGACCATAAGTGAGCTCACCCTTGCTAATATTTTGATCAGAGGGTGATGACGAACACTTCGCAGATGACGTTGATGAGTTTTGAGTCTAACGATGTGCCAGTCACCTTCCTGTGGAAGAGTGTCCATGTTTAGTTCTGTCATACTTTGATTATGATACTTGTTAAGATACAATGTTCTGGATGATGTAATAAAGTTACTCTACTCTCTTTACACCTTTATTGCACTGTCTTTTGATATAATACACTTGTGACATCAACATATGTGTGGAAAATGGATCCTGGCCCACATATGCTATGTATTCGATTTTGCCCCCAGAACCGGGTATGATAGTACCTTCTCCAACTCTGTGTAGTTCCTTTTCGATGGACTTAGTACTTTGGAGACGAAGTATATTGGGACTTGTTTCTTTGATTGTTCATCTTGCTTTTCTTGCACCAACACTGCACTAACTGCCATGTGGAAAGCTACTACATACAATAGCAATGGGGCTCCTGACGAAGGTGGAGTTAAAGTTGTCAGCTGTATTAGATTTTGTTTAAAATCTTCAAAGACATTTTGCTGAACTAGCCCCCATTGAAAGAGTTCTGCTGACTTTAATACTTCAAAGAATGGCAGATTCCTTTCTGCTGATCTTGAAATAAACCTATTCAATGATGCTTGCCTGCCTGTCAATCTCTGAGCACCTTTTCTTGACTTTGGCGGTTCCATTCGAAGTATAACTTCTATTTTGTTTGGGTTAGCTTCAATCCCCTTTGTTGATACTAGACATCCAAGGAATTTTCCTTTCTTTACTCCGAAGACACATTTTTCTAGGTTTAACTTGAGGCCAGCCTTTCTGAAATTGGAAAATGTTTCTGAAATCTGCTTCCTCGGTTTGACAGTTGGGTCTACATTGAGAGAGTGCTGAATAACATCTCTGTTGACACCACAAAGATCATTGGCTGACCAAGCAAAAACATTCTTGTTATTGAACAAGAATTTTAATAGAGCTTTTTCTTGTTCCTCAGATAATTGGGACCCAAACAACAACTTCTGTTCAGCTATGTCTTCACACAAAAGCATAGACTTTGGTTGATCCACTGAAGTCGCTTTATCTCTTATGTACTTATGCTGCTGGTGAGCTTTGGCTTCATCTATATTGTGAATGGCCCTGGAACCTATCCAATTCCCTTTGGCCCTTCTAGCAGCCTCTTGGCTTCCATACACAGCAATAGGACCCTAATCAGATGGTATCTTCATACGCAGATATGCTGGATGAAGTATTGCTTTGAAAGCATTCAATGTCCCTCATCCAATGATTGCATTGTAAAGATAATCCATGTCTACAATGTCAAATACAACTTGCTCTATTCTAGAGTTGTGAACATAGCAGAAGGTGATTGGCATTGTTATTTTTCCAAGTGCCACTATCTGTTTTCCTCCGAAGCCACACAGGGGGTGTGTTGCATCGTGTATCTTATCGTCTTGCTCTTGCATTTGTTTGAAGGCGTTTGCAAAATGATGTCTACTGCACTACCCATATCCACTAGGACATTGTGGACCAAAAACCCTTTAATGACACAGGATATGACCACAGCATCATTGTGGGGATAATCCTTAAGCTAAAGGTCATCTTGAGAGAATGTAATCGGCACGTGAGACCATTTAGACTTGATGAAGGGTCCTTGTACTCCGACATGTTGTACCCTTCTTTGTGCTTCCTTCTTTTGCTTCTTGTTGGCTCGTTCAAAGCTTGATCCACATGTGATTGGAAGCACGAGCTTCATCACCGAAGGTGACACAGCTTGATGACTTTGCGAAGCCATTGTCGTAGTCATGGAAGTGAGTTCACTGGAGGTGGACACCAATGTTGGTCACTTGTTTTTGACCACTGAATCATAAAACAAGGCAACACAATTGTTAAACGCTAAGGATCTTCGTCCTTCAAAGCATTATCTCTTTTCGGGCATAACGGATCTTGGACGAAGGTCTTGAAGAACAAGTCTTCATCATTCGTAAATATAAAAATGTAGTTACAGATGTAAACTTATGATGATTATTCATTTCATATCAAATGTTAAACAAGATCAAGATTCATCTCATATATCAATAAAGTGATACATAATGTATATTACATTTGTACTTTGGCTTGTTCGAAGATGATGACATGAAAGCAATTACAATCCAGCGTGAACAGTACGGGGGGTATTGTTCATCTATTTATAGGCACAGGACGTAGCTCGAGTAAAACTACATTTATGACCCCAACATACACACATTATCCTAGTACAAAACATCAGGAATTAACTAGTCTTTCCTCTTTGACTCAACATTATGTTTGACCTTCATCGCCACCTTAAGCCGAAACTGCCATCCTTCGGCTCTTTACACATGTTCATTATAGCTTCGGCATTCGATCTTCTAGCTTACAGATAGTATCTCCGTCTTGAGGACCTTTGGCAAAGAAGGAGACCCCCAACAGGTGTAATTACCAAAGATTTCATTGCATATTGTTTCTACCATTTCTAACCAATCGGCACAAGGGCCGCTGAATATATTTTGGAATTTAAACTGATGCAGTAGCCTTATAAGTTCAAACTTCTTCCCTTCATCTTTCCTCTTCGGCATTCCCCACCCACCTGATGTTGGAAAAGTTTTGTTGGCTAGGTATTCTTCCACTAAGTCCCGAGTATTGATGTGCTTGGCACAACTCTGAATTCTACTTCAAGTAACTGGCATGGGGAGCTGAGTTACATGTTGCACAATGGCCTTGTCATGCCGAAGCTTAACTTCAAGGGACTCATCACCATACTAATGAGTTTCTCTCTTTTCTTCTCGTCAGCCTTTACATAAAACCACTCGTTGGTCCAGCCAAAAGGCCACTTGGTGTGGTACCCAATCACAGGAGCCTTCATATCTTTTTAGTATACAAAGTTGTAGCATCCAAAGTTTTTATGCATACCATCTGCTCTTGCCTTGTTTGGTAGTGGAGTTCATGGACCCTGTAGAATCCTTCAGAATTAGCACTTTTTTCTTGACTCTGCGAAGCGCAGATGTATACATTGAGTCTGACTATTGCGTTCAGAGTCAGCTGATGAAGATAAATTTCAAATTTCTTCAAAACTTTGCCGATCATCTCATACAGAGGGAACCGAAGCCCTGCAGAGAAGAAGCTTTTGAAAACTACAACTTCATCATCCTTCTGCTCTAGAATCACTTCGTCCCCAACAAATCTTATCAGCTCATCGTCATTTTTCCCAAAATACCCAAGCTTTTTCATTAGAACTAAGTCTTCTGCTTTCACAGTGGATTTTCCAAATTCAACATGACTAGGCTTGCTTGGACTCAAGATGCCATTGTCTTCTTCATCATCACTACCAGCTTCGGCAATAACGTTTTAAGCTTTGGCATTAACACTATCACTCTCAAGAAAAGATCCTTCTTCCCCTTGAACAACCAACCTAGAGTGCTTCATAACTTTTAAAATTGGAGCTATCTCAGTAGCCTCATTTTCTCCACCCTCGTTTGTTTGCTTAATAGTAGACTTGATTCTAGCCATTTCAGTTCTTGAGATGAAGCTAACTTTTAATTGTTTTGACGCTTGTTCGAAGACTAGTTAACAAATGCACAGAGCACAGATAGCTTCGGCTTCAGTAAAAATTTTAAGTAGCACAACGATGCAATAGCAATGAATGTTGTGGTAACTTCTTACCAACCCATCTGGTTATATAGTCCTATAGGTGAAGAAGGTGTCCTCGCCGCTCATACTGACTGATCGCTGGACTGACACAGGTCGTAACTTTTTATTTGTTTTTTATGACAAGGTCAGGAAAGGTGTTTTTTGGACCTTTGGCATTCAGAAGCCTTCGTATGTTTCATGGATCAAGCTCATTATGAAAAAACAACCTAGCACCACGAAGGGACTACTATTGGTGGTCTCCTTGTCTGTCGAAGGTCCCCAGGATGAAGGAATTGTTTGCAACCAAAGGGACCCCAGGATGCAATAGTAATGGTTTTTAGGCAAACGAGGATGGCAAGCTTTTTTGTATATACTCTGAGGGCTCTTGGATCGATAACCAACCACCCAGATTAGATGCTACATTCATTGAACCGGTATGTGCTAACAGCCCTTGGATCTGGGATCCACGGTCAGAGAATCACGTGACCCCAAAACAGTCCGATATGAATTGAATGGCCTGATCCCCGTCTTCTAGCCCTGGCCAGACCTACGGCTGCGGAGCAGAGGCACCGCGGCAACCACACGCCGACAGCGCACACACATGCACCCAGATGGTCTATCTTCAACTCTAGTGGATCCCACACGAGGCGGATGCAAAGGCGAAGGACTAGGCCCGATGCTTACCATGAACTAGGGCACTGGATTGACCGCCCATGGAATGCTGTGGCTCCAAGGTGAAGACTGGACGCCAGTGAGCAATTGCTCGATCCCCGCTTGCTCCATCGGCTTCCTTGATCCATAGACATGCACCCAGGGTCTTGATGACACCCCAAGCTGAAAATCAAAGCCCCCACAACCCAGCAGATGACCTGCTCGCGACGGCATGCGGATCTGCAGCGCTTGAAGAATTCCGGTGACAAATTCCCTCTCTCACTTGGCACAGCGAAACTTTCTCTGTGCTTGGGATATTCGGAGGCGAGCGCATGTAAATTTATAGGTGTTCGGCTGGCGATTTCCGCCCCAAGGCTGATGCCGGAGATCTCGGTGGCTTCTATTGAGGCGTGGCGACCTGGGGCGGTGAAGACCACCCAGGCGAGCAGGCCCCATCGATTAGAGCGTATGACAACAAGGGGAGGGGACAGAGCACGGAGGTTGCGACGACCTGGATGGCAAGGATCGTGACAGCGAGTCTGTGACTAGGAGATCACGAGCAGGCGGCACATAACCAGGGATGTAGTTCCAATCTCAGTGGAGAAGAGATACCTGGCGTGCGGGCCCCACAAGTCTGTTACCAGCGCAGCTCCCGCACAGGTGCGCGTGAATCCCGAACGGGAGGAAACGGCCACCGGGCCACGTCTGGTTGTGGCCGCACATATGTGATTTCCATGCGAGTAGTTGGGCTGGCCATCACGGCCCATTCGGCCGTGAAGAAAGAAAACATGCGAGGGAAATCCTGGGCCAGGGTAAAACGAAATCGGCCCAGGCGCGGTTTGCATTTTTTTTCTTTTTATGATTTCCATTTCAAATTTTAAATTCCTATTTCAAACTCAACCATGATTCAACTTTCTGTTTGGATATTAGATCCCCTTTTCCCAAACATAATTCTAATGTGGAAAGAAATTCTATCTTCATGTAGTTTTCTTTTCCTTATTTAGTACTTGTTTATAGACTCGACAGTCGATTGCGCCATAGAATAGAGATAAAAGCATTACCATAGGCTCATTCATCGAAACAAAAATCAGAGAGACAGGAAAAGAAAAAAGAATTTTGATCAAATCAATAGAAGGAAGGATCCCTTACCTAATTTGAATTTCATCCTCCTTTAAATAGGATATGCTCTAAGTCTTCTATTATTATTATTGTTATTGTTATTATTTTTATTTTTTATCTTCATCTTCACCATTTAATTCTAAAAGGAATAAATAATTATCATAATTACCTTTCTCAAACTTTTCCTATATTTTCTTTATATAAGTTGAGGTTAAATATAAAGTATATTTTAAATAAAAAGAATCACACAAAATTATTGGCAAGAAATCAACCTTCTTTATCTATTTGTTGGTCACTTAACTACTTTAGTATTCTCAATTGACTATGAAGAGGTAAGGTCCTAATAGATTTCGAAGGTTTCACATATACTAGAAACATTATCTTAAATATATTCATTTATTTATTTCATCTTTATTATTTTTTTTCTCCTACTAATTTTGGGCTTTACACTTCGGCCACAAGTCAAAAGGGAAGGCAACTGGGTGATAAGGGTTGGAATTTGTGAAATCAAGAACGAAGAAAGTACATTACTATCCTAATGACATTTGTAAATGGCTTATGTAAAAGTGGATGGGCATTATTGTAAATCTGTACAAGGTCGGTTCATCTCCCTTATAAATAGATGAACAGTACCATGCGTAAAGTACCCTTCTGTGGACCCCCAGCTTCATAGTGCTTAGGGTGTGTTTGGTTTGGCTTTTGGCTTTGACTTTTGTCCTCTAAAAGCCAAAAGCCAAACCAAAGGGCAAGATTCAGGAAGCAGCTTTTTCTAAAAGCCGACTTTCTCGTAGTGCAAAAACGAAAGCACCTCTGGACCTGCTTTTAGTGGCTTTCAGATGGAACTCTGAAAACATATATCGAAGAACTTTTAACGTTTTTTAGTGGTTTTGACCAAATGGTTTTTAGTTTTCTAACAGCTCACAGCCCACAGCAGCTTTTCCCACAGCTCACAGCCCACAGTAGCTTTTTTCACAGCCACAGCCCAACCAAACAGACCTTTAGTCTTCGAAGAACCATCGTGCATCCTATCACTTAGGGGTCGAAGGTATGCTTGTAAATATGTCCAAGGTAATGAGAGACATATTTAAAATTCCAAGGAAACAAAGATAAGATCTCTTGTGTTATTTCATATCTCTCTCTACATCACATTTCTCTTATGATGTATGTACTCATTCAAAAACCTTCATCCTTCGCATTCATACTCCAAAGGAGTAAGAACCTATGGACGAAGGTTTTTATAACACATCGACTTGATTTTCAATACCTTCAGAGGATTGAAACAAAGTATATGACAGTTTCATCTTTTATTGTACGTTCAAGCTTTCATCCTCAAATGATTACACCGAAGGTGTATTATCTTCAGGACGAAGGTTCTCATTTTTTCAACTTTATGTTTGTTGGGGGCCTTCGGCTTCCGAAGGTCCTCAAAAACATGATTTAACAATGTTTCTTGAAGTATAATGCATGAACAGGTATCTTCGGACTTGAGTTAAAGCCACAGTGTGAAGAAGCACAAAAGGAATACGAAGGATGGCACAGAGCCGAAGCTGTGCGCAGAAGAGCTTTGGCATGATAACAGAAAAGGAAACCGACTTAAAGATGAAAAGGCCATTCAGACCTCGATGGGTTAATATAGAGTTATTAGCTAATGTAAAGGACATGGGTGTAATTTTACATGGGCTGGGTCCCGTGCCTATAAATAGATGAATAGTGCTCCCGTACTGTTCACGCGGACTGAGTATTTGCTTTCGCGCTACGCTTGTATTTTTACCTTCTTTCAAGCCGAAGGTACACTTGTAATTTATTATCATTTATATTTTCCCATAGTGATAAAATAGAAATGAGCTGATAATAACATATGACTGTTTACATTATCTTTCATGTTTTATATGATTCTTTCTTCACCATTATATGTTGCATCGATGAAGGTATGCCCTTCACAACCTTCGTCCGAAGATCATTATATCCCAAGGGAAATAATGCTTCGAAGGACGAAGGACGTAAAGTTTAACATTTGCTGTGTTGCCTTGTTCTTAACTTATAGTATTTGAGAACAAGTCCCCAACATTGGCGCCCACCTCCGGTGAACACTTTCTCGACCACCTTCGGCAAGCATCGACTTTCGTCATGCCACCAAAGAAAGCTTCAGCGACAGGGGCTGCTGCTCTGCAGCCGCTGGACCCGAACTAGGACACCCTTTCTCTTTGAGAGGCTCGAAGCTAGAAGAGGAAGGCCACCAGTCCAACACCCCCAGGAGGACGACTTGGACCAAGTGATCAGGAATATGGAGATGCTCCATCAGCAAGTGCAAAGGAAGAAGGAAAAGATGGCTCGGCTAGCTGACCTACAAAGGCAGATAGATGAAGCCACTGAATAAGTTCGTCATCTTGCTCAAGCTGAGCAAAACCGAAGGCCCCAGCACAGAGAGCTTCATCAAGAGGGCTTCTTCAACGAGGATGACTGGTATGAGGATTTCCATCATGGAAATTTTGCTTTTGATGATGCTTCTACTCTGTCAGCAGAACTACAGGCTACACCTTGGCCCCCGTCTTACAAGCCACCCCAACTCCCCATGTATGATGGACACTCAGATCCAAAGCAGTTTCTGATGAGCTACGAAGCGACCATATCTTCGTATGGTGGCAATACTGCAGTCATGGCGAAGTCTTTCGTCATGGCAATCAAGAATGTTGCACAAACCTAGTACTCCTCTCTTCGGCCAGGAACAATCACATCATGGCAGAAGCTGAAGGACATGCTGATCACCAGTTTCCAAGAGTTTCAGACGAAGCCGGTCACCGCTCAAGCTTTGTTCCAGTGCACCCAAGATCACGAAGAATACCTTCAGGCGTATGTTCGAAGGTTCTTGCGTCTGAGGGCACAGGCGCCAATGGTGCCCAATGAAATTGTCATTGAGGCCATGATCAAGGGGCTTTGGACAGGACCTATGGCCCAATACTTCGCCAGGAAACCCCCTCAGACTCTGGAGAAGCTGCTCCAAAAGATGGACGAATACATTCGCGCTGATAATGACTTTCGTCAGAGAAGGGAGGAAGCTTATAGGTTCTCCGAAATGACCAGGGGCTTCGGAGGGAGAATCCACCCAAGGCACATTAGGTCGATCCACTCTGCTCAGAATGACAATAGAGGAAGTCAGCAACAGAGGCTGCAATATTCTTCCCAAGCTTCGGGATTGCAACAAAGCTATCCTCGGCCTTCAGCTCCAAGGGGCAGAGGCGCCAGGGACTTCGGTGGAAGGTTTGGGGATCAGCCCAGGAAAATTTATTGTCTATTCTGCGGTGAGGACAATGGCCATACTACAAGGATGTGCCATGTCACCATCTAGAAATAGAAGGAGATAGCAGAAGCTGCAGCTCAACAGAACCAGCCGAAGCAAGTTATGCATACCGCTTCGTATCATTCACTGTATATCCCAGAGTATGTGGGTAACCATCCTGCAGCTTTTGTTGTTTCGGCAAGTCAACCTCAGGCATCTTGGCAACATCCTCCACCTCCACCACCAATGCAACGAGGCTAGCAGCTAGAAGGGAGCCAGCACAGTCACCAGCAACGAGACTTCAGAGAGGAGTCCGAAGCTCGCACAGTCAACAGCACTGTGCCAGAATCGAAGCACATCTACTAGAAGATATCCTACCTCTGCAACAGTTTTTTGTATTCGCCATCATTTTCCTTTTAATAAGGGGCAATCATTGAAAGCACAGTTCCTTTTGTTGTTTTTAGATTCTTGTAATAGCTTTGTTATTGTCATGATATAATATACCTTCTTCACAGACTTACGGAGTCCGAAAGTTGCCGAAGCATGAAAATTCGTTCCTAAGAAGAACTTGTGGCTACAAAAAATATCTCCGAAGCTACAAAAAGTCATTCTACGGAACGCAGCGTAAGCTTGCCGAAGCTACAAAAAGTCATTCCTAAGGGAGCGCAGTGTAAGTTTTCTGCTCAAAAGTCGTTCCAAAGGGAATGCAGAGCTTACAGCGAAAAATAAACGCTGATTCCGCCGAAATATAAGGCGAAGCGCAAAAAGTCAATGCGAATACCGCCGAAATAGAAGGCGAAGAAGTTTAAAAGACGTTCCTAAGGGGATGCAGAACTTACAGCGAAAAGTCAACGCTGATACACCGAAAAATAAGCGGTGAAGCCAAAAAATAAACGGCAAAGTTATTGTGTATACCATTGAGCGAATGTGTGTGTATCTTTGGCACAAATATCATTTTGCATAGCATAACACCATCACATCATTCGCATAGCATAACATCATACATCATATCGCATCAATGGCACAAGAAGGGGATATACTATTAATCTTCGGAAATTGCTTCGAAGAAGTTGTACCAAGGCACAAAATGTTTTGAAGAAGTGCAGCTTCATCAATCTTAATGTGGAAAGAAATCTATTGCTCACGAAGCTTAATGTTTTTATGGAATATGGATTTTCTTCACGAGGCATGAAAAGAAGGGAAGGTGTTTTTTTGCCGAAGGCTCAAAAATGGTATGTACGTAAAGTTTCATGCATCGTAAAGAATTGTGTCACAAATAGCTTATATATTACATTCAAGACTACAAGATGTTACACACTTTGTTCAACAAATATTGCATTCCAAATGTTTTTACAATAACAGCTACTCTTCTTTTAAAACTGCTTCTGCACTTTCGTTTAACAGTTGAGCAACAGCTTCATCCAAAATAACTTCGGCCATTTTAATGATCTCATCTTCTTTCTTTGCTTCTGGGTCGACCGTTGGCTCGAAGAGCTCCGAGGAAGGAGATAGTTCAGCTGTGGTAGAAAACGTAAATAAGTTCGAAGTCACAAAATTAGAAAATAAAGTCAAAAGTTATTAAGCAATACCTATCCGCCTCTCGAGTTCCGCAGCTTTCTCAGCTGCCTTTGTTGCTTCTTTTGCATCGTGAGAATCTTTCTCACTCTTTTTTATTATCTCATGGGCCACCCCTCGGCCACCATTCTCCTAGATGTCAGTGAAGAATTTTCCGACAACTAAGCTTGCTTCGGCCGAGGGGTCTTTTGTATCTTCAATGGATAAAGTAGCTTGGGCTTGGGCCAAAGCTTTCACATGCTCGCAACCGGACTTCTCCAAAATAGCCGCAATCCCTCTGGCACCTGAGAAGGCGCAGACATCCCCACGACCGCTCAAAATTTCCTCAAAAGCTTCGGCCTCATTGCTGATCAAGTCAATCGGGCCCTCAGGATCGCCTTTTACGAAGTTATCCTCGCTAGAGTATGCGCCAACTTTGGCGAAGCTAGTTTTTATTTTATCTACACATTCTATAGATTTTTCATAACATTTCTCTTTCGAAGAGCGAAGTTCCACAACTGTCTTCTCCCAATAATTTTTCCAATAGTTACTGGCGTCTCGGTCAGCTTCGGCGATAGCGCATTTCAAATTTGCTTCAGCCAGCTGTTTCCGAAGATCTTCAATTTCGCATCTCTGGGCTTCAGATTGGGCTTTGGAAGTAGCTTCATCTTCTTTTATCTTATTCACTAATGAGTTTAATATTTTATCTTTTTCAAGACCTTCGTTCCTTAGTTCAATTACTTTAGAACGAAGGTTGCTCAAAGCTATAGCGCATCCTTCGTCTTCGGCACTTTTTTGCGCCGTGAGGGCGTTGCTAAGAATAAGGCCCTACAAAAGGAGTGTGGTATTAAGTATAAGCAAATGAAAAATTTTGTTTTTAGGTACAAGAATCTAATTCTCTCACCTTTAAGCTATTGTATGCTAAGCTATTGGCCAGTTCATCTTTTGATAGCACCGAGAGCCCCTCTTCTAGAGTCGGGAATCCGAAGCTCCTGCTCATCTCCCGGCAGACAGAAATCTCTTTGTTGTCTGGGAGACAATACAAGAAGTCTTCTTCTCCGCTGCCGTTGAATATTAACGCCCCTTTCGGATATTTCAGTCTCTGGGCATAACATTGGGCTTCTCGCTTCTCTTCTGCAGATAACCTCTTTCCCGAAGCATGTCATACAATATAATCGAGAGCTTCGGAAGATGCTTCGGGAATAGGAATGACAGTTTTTCTAGACAGAATTTCTTCTGCAGCCTCTTTTTCCGTTTCTTCTCTAATTTCCAAGGATTTCTCCTTGGCGGGCTCTGAGGGCCCAGCTTCGGTTTCGGCTTGGCTCTTGACAGCTTCGGCTTTGGATAGTTTTGCCTCAATTTGTGTTTTCGAAGCTTCGATAGTCTTCTTTGGAGTAGAGCTTGAAGTTTTTATTGATTCCAGCACATCTAGTATGTTCACCATCCCCCTTCTCTTGGGAGTCGTTGTAAGATTCTTTTGTGCCTTCGACGTTGTCACCTCTGCCGAAGGGCTTATAACTTCTAATGCCTTCGTTTTCTCGACCGCTATCTCTTCAATATTAGTGGCCATTGACTCATCTGATTTGGCTGATGACGCCTTCGGCATGGCAGTCGCCGAAGATGTTTCACCGCCAAATTCGGGCACTATGGCCGGTTCGATGAAGCGCGGTCGGTGAGTAAGGACTTTCACCTTTTTGCTCTTCGGCGCGGGCTCGCTTGGAGCAGCTTAAGCATCGTCTTTCTTGGAAGTTGCATTCTTCCTTTTTTGCCCCCGCGTTGGGTAGCGGTAGTCAGGGTATATGAACCCAATAGCATCAAAAACTCTATTTAGTCTCTTCTTTTTCTGGCCTCCGAAGGCCGTAGATAACGCATTGTCCTCCGCCTTGGAGTATGACCCAAGCAGATCATCACTCGTAGCTTCGACGCTTTTTAGCCAGTCGTTGTCTGGCTCGATAAACTAGTCTCCAAACCTGAAGGTATATTTTAGTCGAACCAAACCACCTTCGTGAGGATTGCTAATGGCTTCTTTTGGCATCTCCCAGTTGGCTACCAATGGCCATATCCTGTAGGCCACGTGCTCTTGAACTAAGTCTCTTGTCCTAATGAAAGAGCAAACTAAGCCGAAGGCCTTGCGACATTCTTCGGCCGCTTCGTCAATTTCTACCTTCGGCTTCCGGAGGCCGAAGCGTTGCCAGATAGGGCACATGATAATCCCTTTAATATCCTCTCGTGCTTTTAAATCATTTTTCACAGAGAACCATTCTTTCATCCAGTCTCTGGGCCATCTTTTCTGAAAGGTTGGCACGGGGCAGCTTGACCCAGAGCGAGCAACGAAGCTGTAGGATCCAAAATTGTTATGATACTGCTCTTTACCCTAGGGTTTTGTCTCATATAACAGTTCGTGCATACTGCAGAAACTTTTTGCATTTGGCTCCAAGCCCTGACTCCTCACAGCCCATACGAAGATCCCCATTCTTATGATTGCTTCGGGCGTAATTTGATGAAGGTAAACCTGGTATATCTTCAGAACTTCTACCACAAAACTGCTTAAGGGGAACCGAAGTCCAGCCTTGAAGAAGCTTCGGAAGATCACGACTTCGTTCTCTTCGGGAGTAGGAGAAGTCTTGTCTCCGTTGTTAGCCCTCACAATAGACACATCTCGAAAATACCTTCCCTTCATATTGTCGAGATGATTCTGTTTAATAGTCGATTTTCCGAAAAATGTTTGACTTGGTCGCCAGGGTCGATCTTCAGAGTCTTCGCCACCACTTTCCACATCATAACTATAACTATCACCAGTGTCTTTAGATAAACCTTCCAAAATTTCCCTTGTAATCTTCTCTGTATTTGTCTTCGCTATTGATTCAAGAAAGCCAAGATTCTTCTCCTCAGAAAGGCTCAGCTTCGTTTCAGCAACAGCTTTTTTATCTTGAGACATCTTCGGAAATGCTGAAAAAGTACTCTCAAAGCCAAAGCTTAAAAATTTTTAAAAGCCAAGCAAATGTTGGTGCGCAAGAGCTAGAAATTGAGTAAGCAAGAGCAGATGGCAAGAAAGCGTGCCAGATGAGCTCGTAGTGCACTCTTATTTATACACCTAATGCGTTGAAAACAGGAAGGACCCGCTTGTCAGTGACTGTTGCTATTCTAGCAAAGGGAAGGTGTTTTTTCGGACCTTCGGCTTAGGGCCATCGTCCATATCGCAATCTGAATTTATCATTCTAACAAATTAATATTGCGAGGGGCTACTGTTGGGGGCCTTCGGCTTCCGAAAGTCCTCAAAAACATGATTTAATAATGTTTCTGGAAGTATAATGCATGAACAGGTATCTTCGGACTTGAGTTAAAGCCATAGTGTGAAGAAGCACAAAAGGAATACGAAGGATGGCACAGAGCCGAAGCAGTGCGCAGAAGAGCTTCGGCATGATAACAGAAAAGGAAACCGACTTAAAGATGAAAAGGCCATTCAGACCTCGACGGGTTAATATAGAGTTATTAGCAAATGTAAAGGACATGGGTGTAATTTTACATGGGCTGCGTCCCGTGCCTATAAATAGATGAACAGTGCTCCCGTACTATTCACGCGGACTAAGTATTTGCTTTCATGCTACGCTTGTATTTTTACCTTCTTTCAAGCCGAAGGTACACTTGTAATTTATTATCATTTATATTTTCCCATAGTGATAAAATAGAAATGAGCTGATAATAACATATGACTGTTTACATTATCTTTCATGTTTTATATGATTCTTTCTTCACCATTATATGTTGCACCGATGAAGGTATGCCCTTCACAACCTTTGTCCGAAGATCATTATATCCCAAGGGAAATAATGCTTCGAAGGACGAAGGACCGTAACGTTTAACATTTTCTGTGTTGCCTTGTTCTTAACTTATAGTATTTGAGAACAAGTCCCCAACAATGTTCCTTGTTTTTGATGCCATGCAACAATTGAAAACAAATGACCAACAAGATGAGTTTCATATAGAGCTTTACATAGTCTTTTCACATTATCTCATTATGTTTCTCTTTAAAAACCTCTATTCTTCGTTCTAACACTTCGAATAAGTGTTATATCAAAGGATGAAGGTCTTTATATCTAACTTGTGTTGCCTTGATCTCCAATACCTTTAGGGGAATTGAAATCAATTACCAACATTGGTGCCCACCTCTGGTGATCTCACGACCACAACTCACATTGACACCAAAGAATACGAGGGCTTCAACAAGAAAATATTCGTCATGACCAATCAACTTCTAAGATTGACTCTATGATGAAGCTTCCCCACTGACACCAAAGCTGCAGGCGACACCTTGGCCACCGCTATACAGGCCCACAATGCCAATGTATGATGGCCTAACTGATCCAAAGCAATTACTTATGAGTTAAGAAGCTACCATTTATTCGTATGGTGGTAATTCAGCAGTCATGGCAAAGTCCTTTGTCATGGAGGTCAGGAATGTGGCTCAAACCTGACACTCGTCGCTTCAACCAAAAACTATAACTTCATGGCAAAAGTTGAAGGAGATGCTCCTCACTAGCTTCCAATGCTTCCAGTCGAAGCCAGTCACTACACAAGGATACGAGCATATCAATGCAACATAATAGAAATTGGCGAAGGATAGCAATTTATTACTGGATGGGAAAGAATACAGAGAACAAGAATGTTATGGTCAAGGCATCTACAAAGATGTCACAAGCACAAGAGAGTAGCCAATATAAATAAACCCACCATAGGCAGCTGACTGGGGGAGGTCTCTAGCCTAATCCTCGGACTCATCGACGTCCTAGAACTCTTGGAGATCAGTCTTGACGCGTTCTTCTTCTTCTTTATTTGAGCATAGGTTGCATCAGAGGCAACCTGGTGTTTTGTGAAAGCAAGGGTGAGTACACATCAACGTACTCAATAAATGACCCGCTTGGCTTGAAGTGGACTGGTTTTTATGTGGGGTGAGGCTCAAAATAGTTGCTTTTAGTTTGTCTAGTATTTATTATTAGTAGAAGCCAAGTTTTAGCAATAACCAACCCGTGGATCATTTTCCTCATCGAGGAACATCATTGTCATCATCGTAACCAAATCCATAAATAGAACCATAGTATCTCGAACCACAAGTATCTCTAATCAAAGAGGATCCCAAGGCTGCTTTTAACTGTAAACACAACTGATATACCAGTTTCTAGCCAACTACAGAGGTTGCACACTTTACCCACGAGCCATGATTCCCTTTGTAGCCTGGGTTTGCAAGACCCTATCTTCACTACCAAGGTGAATGGCTAGGGATTCACTACATAGCCTTTACAAAGATTCCCATGGTATATAGCTGCCCGTTAGGTTTTACCAGTCATACAAACAAATTACTCCTCCCTAAGGGATGACTAACAAAACCAAAACAGATGAACCCCTACACCCCACCCTTAGCAAAGCAAGCACTAAGCCCCAGCCCCCACTGATGGCACATCAACAAAGCAAACTACACCCCATTCCTCCAATTAATTAGCTAAGGGTGTCTATACCACCCTCGTGGTTGCACTGTTTTCCTAGGTGGCTTAGGTCTGGTGAGGCGACCAGAGGGGGTGAATGGGAGCCAATCAGATTTTGCTTCTAAACACTGAAAATGAACACTTCACTTTAATTGTGATGAATCATGCGCTCAAACCAAGAACACATCAGCGGATGAGTGATCTCATGATTAAAAAATGTTCCTAATACTCACATGAGACCAGCAAAACAAACGGATTGCAAATCAGACACTAAAAAGTCCAAAACGGTTCAAAACAGTATCGCGGACAAGTGTTGTTTTCAGCAGTACAAAATTCTGTTCTTGGATCCAAAACTAAACTAAACAAACTCTAATTGAGATGAACTTTACACACACTTGAAAAAATATGTTTCCAAGGTCTCCACAAATTCTGAGCTCAATTGGACTAGTGAATCAACCGTAGATTTGAAAACACAGCCATAAATTGGGGTTTTGTTGGGGTTTTCTAGAACGAGTTCAAACTGAGTTTTTCTCAAATTGTGAGCAAAATCTACAACAACTAGGTGTATGTAGTGTTTCAAGGAGTGCAACTCATCACCAATCAATCCCAAACCAAATCCTCTCAAAATAATCAAAGGTTTTCCACAAAAAACACAAGAGGGGGAGAAGGAAAGAACAAGTGACCAAAACAACTACAAATTATGTAAAACTGAGATGGAGATGTAAACAAACGTTGTGGGCTTTACCAGTGACCCTTCCTCAGATTAAACATTCAGATCACAAGATCACAGTCGACAGTATATAATCGTTGCAGATCCCTCAGCTCAACAAATGTCAACCTAGAGAGAAAACTAGGAGCTCTAAATGAGTAGTCTCAGACAAATGGTAGCCAAGTGACGCTATACAAACTAGCCTCCCCTCTATTTATAGAGGGTTATTCTTACTTCCTAAACTACCCCTATTTACATAAAGCTTATCCACTCCATTGGGGTGAAATGGACCAACTCCTGGGTTTTTGATCCGACGACCACGTCCTTCACATAGTGTTGCTTTGCCTTGATGCACCTCCGCGATCATGCCACGTGCCGCCACCGGTTACCTCCAGAACTGCTGCCACTGAGTTTTGAGGCCCAAACTCAGCAAAACCCGCCAACCGTAGTGCTGGGTGGTTTTGAGGCCCAAACTAGCAAACCTGCCGTGAGTACAAACCTCGTGCGTGTCCTCCATGACTAGACGCGTGTTCTGCTAGTCCTCGACCATGCCAGCAACACGGTCCACTCCACCACTTTTTCGCGTGAGTGCATGTCCCAGGTGTTAGCCACCACGGCTGGTCACCTGACTACTCTGGTGCTTTAGTCAAGACCCATCACTCGCCCTTCACCGCTCCCAGTCCATCAGCACGAGCCTATATAACCTCCACCTCAGTCGTCGACCACCGTCCCTATGCTCTACACCTGCACACCACAAGCCGACCAACATGGTTGCACAAGTATAATCTCACACTCTGGTCAGTTCACTGACTACCTTAGAGTGCCTGTTGACAATCACTCATCATCAATCTGAACCACAAGGGACAAGTCAACCTTGTGTTCGCAGGTGGTCTCTCAAGGAACAGATCCTTATGGAGAGGTACTCAGGAAACAAACCAAGCCCCTTTTAGTGTCACAAATTCATCATCATAACTAGAATAAAATCATTGTATCATAAAGTATTTCTCATCATGTTCATTGATTAAAGTAGAGCGCTAGCACAAAGCTAACCAAAATAACCCATAAGGTAATCAAGGACAAGTTAAATAGAAAGCTAGTCAATCATTTGGTTTCAATTATGTAATGCGGGAAATGAATTATCATGTCAATAGGACATAAATGGGTCAAAGGACACTTGTCTTCACCAAACAGATGCTCAGGGCCTTCAACCTTGTAGAACTCTAAGAGCTTGATCTCGTTCACCGAACCTTGATCGTCAATTTTTCGAAGCCTGAGAACAGATCACGATTTATTCGCGACACATAGCGAACCAGAACAAGTACAAGCAACCAAACATAGAGATGTATAAGAACATTACACCGTACAAGGGAAAATATTATAAAAACATGCAATACGAAATAAAACTCGCTTTTATGGTTGACGAACGGTCGAGGCTACAGGGGCATCGGTGGGACCAAGCTAGGCGGCTCGGCCACATTGGCACGAGGGTGGGCCGTGCTAGGACAAGCACAGCCGCACCGAGGATGGGCGCCCATGGCCATGTCGGGCATAGAGAAGAAAGGGAGATAGGGTTAGACAACAGGGACTCTTGTCTCGGCCGAGGGCATGGCGCAGGCTCGGATGGCTTATGGATTCTTCGCCTCGGTCGAGGGAGCGGGGCCGATGGCTGACGGATTCTTTGCCTCGGATGAGGGCACAGGGCGAGCTCGGACGTCTAACAGACAGGGCCCAGTGATAGGGAGGCAGGCATGGGAGTGGCTCTAGGCCGTCAGATCTCAGGCGGATGGTTAGGATTATGGATGGGGCAAGGGAGGTTCCTTACTTCAGGTGAGCCTCAGGGACCTCTCGGCGGTGGTGACAACACAACGGTGGCTCAAGTCAATGATGACGGCTCTGCTACTACATGGGGAACGATGGTTGAGCGTAGGCATAGCAAACCAGAGGGAGAAAGGGGAATTGGGGACACGTTCTGAGCGGCTGGCACCGAGGCGAAGCTCATCATGACAAGGGTGACGACAAAGGCTCAGTGACAACGGTGGAATGACCTTTCGATAGTGACGGCACTGCTGGTGCTCAAGGTGAGGAAAATAGGGAGCGGGAGTGCAAATGTGGAGTGGCGAAGGGGGGCACTGGAGGTTTGGGGTCTTCACTTTGAAGCTGGGCCAAGGTGCATGGGACAGGGGTCATGGGGTACGGGCGACAGTTATTCGTGTGGAATGTACGACATGGGCGCGACCATAGCGAAGTGGGTGGTTGAGGGGAGGGGGACAGTGCTAACAGGTGGGGTCAAGGTGTCAGCAGACTAGCGGGGGCACACGGGCAACGTGCGCTAACAGAGCGGGCCCACTAAGCAGAGAGAGAAGGGGGAGGCGGGGGTGTGGCTGGGATGGGCTGACTAGGCCGAAAGGCCAAGGGGGAGGGGCCATGGGATTCTTTAGGTTTTTTCTTTTATTTGGAATTTTAATTCTGTTTTCTTTTTGTTTTCTCTTTCAAATTCAAATGCAAATGAGCCATAAATTCAAATATAACCATTTCAAGCATAAGCATCAAACAAAGACAAAACTTGGGGTTTAGCATGATGCAACATTTCATACTTCCTTGCAATTTGCCTACTAGAGTATAATTACATTTTCTAATGAATTAATATTCCTTATGTGGCGGAACCGCCCAAATTATTCCAGCTTAAGTGCCCAAGTCACACCCTTAAGGGCAGGAACACATTTAAATAGGAATAACTCGTCAGTCCCTCGGATATAGTCCGATAAAGCCACTTACCAGGATCGAATACCACTAGCTCACACGATGGTGAGGCACAGAGAAATACAATAAAACATAATACCATAAATTTAACAAGTATCATTAGTGATTACATTATCGGAGTTTTAGAAATAATAACCATAAATTTTTAATGCAGCGGAAATAACTAACGGAGAAAACCGAGTAACATGGCGAAGCCTGGCCATGCTACTCCTCCTGGTCCTCTCCTGCGGAAGCAGTAACCCACTCGACCGTCTATCCCGGTGGCAGGGATGGAGGCCAAGTCACACCAGCAACAAATCAAGGAGGTACCTGCAAAAATTATGCCACAAGCAAGGCTGAGTATACTAATACTCAGCTAGACTTACCCGGTGTGAGGAGTCTACTGCTCTACCTCTAGACATGCAGCTGTTTGGCTGAGGGGTTTGGTTTGCCAGAAGCACTAGCTGAGTCTAAAAACAAGTTTTAGCTTTTCAAGTTTTAGTAGAATCCTTTAGACTAGATGTGTACCTAGCTAAACATATATGGTATCAAACATTTTTACCAATCAACATCTTTTGCTAGTCAACTCATTTCCACTTATTACTCAATGTAGCAGCATGGATCAAGCAGTCTCATTAGCTGTGAGAAGCAGACGATTCGAATCGAGTTTTTAAACCTTGCAAGGTAAACCTAAACATACGATGTGGTGAGGCACTCCGTCCCCACACACATCAACCGTCCCCATCGATTCCCTGGCAACAGATCAGGGCTCACCGCCTTGGCGTACAATGCCTCACTGACCCCGACTGCCGTCGTGCAGTGACCGCACTTATACCCACCATAACCGGAATGGGAGACCACGTCTCAGGTCGCGTGAGGGGATATGTCTGCTGGCAGGTTCAATCAGGTACTAGGCTTACCGATTTACTATATTTCTTAGCATATGTTTAGTACGTTCAAACACTTGACTCACGGTACCACACCTTAATCCTTATTCCAATTTCCACCTCGTAGACAATCAATCCCCATGGATTGTTGTCCACAGACCAACATCATTATGCTATGAACGTGGATACAACCAATTCCTGACCTCGCGCGAGTGCTGGAAAAATCACTCGACTTCTACCGAGATCCCTAATTAGTAAGCAGCTACTCGACCTAGCATACTAGTATCCATCTTAAAAGGAATCCTGAGTTCATGAACTATGGTTCCAGGCAACTCCTACACTTAAGTACACAGTACAAGCCTACAAACATTAAGTGCAGTAAAATAGCATATATAACGGTTATGCATAAAACCGGGGCTTCCCTTTAATTTAACACTTAGAGAGTGTTCGCTGGGGGGGTACTTGCTTGGCGAGCATCCACTGGTTATGTCCATCCTTCCTTGGGTCGTCCACCGACTGCATCTTGTGGTTGGCACCACATCACGTGCACGATCATCATCTCTCGGTCCTAAATGAGATGCAAGATGCATATGTATGAATATAATGAAAAATGTCACAAGATATTCCAATACATGATAGCGAACCAAACACTAATTAGTAAGACACTGCAACGACTATACGCAAGCGCTATCTATTCGTACGTTATCGGCGTTCAACATTAACACCATTAAAAAGACGACAACATTTTATTTATTTATGCAACACGACTACGACAACACAAGTACGCGCATTTTGTTTGTTTGGATAGGCTTTTCATTAGTTCTCCTATTGATCACGCACAAGCATCACCGACAACACAAATTCAATAGAGGACATAAGCGTCAATGTCTATGAAACTCCTATATCGCAATCACTAGAGAAAGTAACATATAAAACAAGACACGCATGTCATCTCTAGCTTAGCCATGGCAAGTCTACATTACTTAAGAGCAAACCAAACATTTTTAGCGAGAAGGGTGAACTAACAATCAAAAGCGCACTTGCAGATTTTTGGGACAGCTACACAGCAGTTACTTGTTTTAATCATAACTCTTCAAATATTAATCCAAAAATAGCAAACTAAGACTTTATGGAAAGCTTAAAAAGCGAGCTACAATTTTGGTATTTTCATCATAACATGATTCAACACTTAGCAAGGTCGAATTGTGCAAACACAACAGCTCTGTCTAGATTTGGACAGATTCAGACTTGTGACTTTAAAAATTCACAACTAAAGATTCAGACATCCAAACAATTTGATCCTAGACTTTATGGAAAGATAATGAAATTGTCATCATATCATTTATAAACATCTCAAGGTGATTCAATATTTAACTAAGTTAAAAGACACTAGAAGACTTTGCTGTCCAGAACTGGACAGATTCAGTCTTCATATTTTAAACATTCATAACTTAATCTTCATACCACCAAAAAGAGTGATCCAAGACTTTTTGGAAAGCTTGGAAAAAGTACTACCTAACTTTTATAATCACCAAGAAGTGATTCCAGGTTTAATCAAATCAAACATTACAATTTTCGAAATCTGTTCTGACGGTCGACAGAACACAACAACCAGTTTGTAAAATTCATAACTCTTAAACTATCAGGCCTATGGTTATGAAATTTTAACACAAGCAAGATAAGAAAAACATCTACAACTTTCTTATAACGACCATGAACTAATTGTAAAACTAAATTAGGCAAACAATGCAGTTTCTGAAATCTGTACAGAATTTGGACAGATTCAGTTACTAAATTTGTAAAAAGCATAACTACTAAACGATCAGACTTATGGCTGCCAAATTTTAACACCAGAAAGATAATAGAGTTATATACCACTTTTCTATAGCACATATCTACAGAAAACACAATTTGATTCATCAAACATACAGCACGGGGAAAGCACTACGTGCAGTCCAAAACAGTGACTAATCATTTTCAGCTTCTATTTACTTCAAGAATTAGTCGTGTTCTAGAGACTTGAATTTTTCTAGCACTTTACCATTTCTTAGAGTTAAATTTATCAAAGGTGAACTAACAAGTAGACTTACTAATTTTTATACAAGCTATTTCGTGCGCGAGAACTACCATACACAATTAATCAACGCATTCACCACAATCATCAAACACGACATATATGTATATTGTAGCGTTTTTTTTTACCCACTAGTTCGTATTTTATCTTAGATACCACATGAGCACTACTAATTTTTACTCGCGACCATACCCATACGCATTTAGACTACAACAAGCAATTCATCGTGACCACGAACTTAACCCAAAACCATCTAACAAGTTTTGCTAATCCATTATTATAGCACTCCGAGACACAATATGTATATAGCAATCACTTATCGCAATCGACTTTTTCTTAACAGAAGTTAGCCATCACAGTATAAAACTTAGCAAACTATTTTTGACATCGCAACTCAAAAACATGGGTTGGAGCAGATTGATCAGTGTTTCTCAACCATTGCTCAACTTGAATTAGTTAACACACAAGTCACCTAAATATCACATTTTTGGGGGTCTATCATGGAGGCATTTACACATGGCGTAAACTCCATAAGACTTACATTTGCGGCCGAAGGACCTAAATCACTTATGTGTATATCTTACCGGATTGTTCTTCAATTGTAACAAGTACCGACTTATGAACGCTGCTCGCCTCCAATAATTATTGGGCTGCGATCACGCTCATATAAGACCTCTAATCAATCAACAAGACATTTATTTATCCAATGGGAATAGAATGCATGACCTGACCAAGCAAGGCATCGATCCGCCACACAACAGAAAGCATGACGCCACCGATAGATGCTATCCACTAATTGTTAAAAAAAATTAAACTTACTTCTCGCTTTGCCATTACACCACCCTTTAGTCACATGACCATCGGGAGCATCCTTCACACGATTATACGACAGCAACCTAAATGTTGGTTTACACAACACATACATCTTTCTTCGTCGTGAGTATAACCATGTCACGGCATATACCCGCACACCTCAATCAAATATCTTACGCCACCACCACTACAATACACACACATGCGTACCAATTTCTCCTCTATGAACCTTTAATCTACGCCGAAACATACTCGTGCACATACCTACTTACAAACCTAATCACAACAACGAAACTAACGACCATCACATGACGCACTTCCTAAAAATACTAGTCATCGCAGCTATTAGATATTTTTTATCCAATCCATTCATCACGACAAATAGCCATAGTAAGAATTTTAGCTTACCATATGAAACTATCTAATTTGGGGCTAGCATTTTTATGAGGCATAGGTGATGATAAATAATGACTAATGTATAAATTTTACATGCTCAGGTTTTATATTTTATTTACTACAAAAATAACAAATTGTTAATGCAATAAAGCATGTGAGAGCAAGTTAAATCTAAAACTAATTATTTTCTATGGATGCATGACCTTATTAAGTTTCCTCAGGCTACTATAATATCATGCAAGGACAGTGGAACATCATTTTCTATTTTTGCGTCTATACATTATTTTTAAATCATTTAAAACTACTTAAGGTGCATTAAACAAGTTAAATCACTAACTTAAACATGCATGCGCAACAATTCATGAAATTTTTACCAGTCACCAAGCATCACACCAAGAGGCTACTGTAAAAGTTTCAATCCATTTGGATTACTAGAGCTACAGATCCAAAAATAACAAGCAAATACATCATCTTTTCTCTATTTAACTTGTTTTAATTAACACACCAAGAAAACAGTGAACAACATATAAGTTTTATATTTTTCTTAAATGGAGTATGACAACATGTAACTAACAAAACAAGTTTCATCATTTTTGGATTTTTATAAATAAAACTATGGAGAGAAACAAGTCCGTTTATTCTATAAACCTGTTTTTAAGATTTAATTTGCACAGACAAAAACGTCTACTAAAACAGGCCATATTATAGATCTAATAGGTAGGGCATTTCATATGAAAGCTAACAAAACAAGTCGTACTATTTTAGGAGCTCCCAAACTCGAGTTATAGATTTTAGAAGAAAGTGCAATAATCTGAAATTTTAGCACACAAGTTCTTGACCCATAGCTCACCTACACCTTGCTGCCATAGAGGAGGGGGAGACGCCAAGGGAGATCTGCCAAGGTGAGGGAGGAGCATGGGAGGGCTCGGTCGCCAGCTCCATGGGAAGGGGCTGCTGCAGCATCGGGAGCTAGAGAGAGGGAGATAGAGAGAGAGGGAGGGAGTAGCGAGAGTGGCGTGGGCAGAGGGAGGAAGAGAAAATGGCTGGTTGCGAGGTGGCGTGGGGGATTTAAAGGAGAAGAAAAGGGGCTGGTTTGATTGCTTAGAAGTGAAGCAAGGGGTTGCTTACAAGAGAAGCAAAGGTTGCTTAGGAATGAAGCAATGGTTGCTTAGATGACAAGCAAAATATGTTGCTTAGAGGAGAAGAAAGGGAGTTCCTTCTAGGCTAAGTAAATTATTCAAAGGGAAAAAATCTCCAGTGGGATTTGCCAGTGTGGAGAACAGGGAGAGCCGGTGTCTGGCGAATGAGAGTCCGAGGAGAAAAAAAATTAGTCCAAGAATTTAAATTTTCAGTGTCGTTCGGAAAATTCGTCTGCGTACGATTAGGAAATCAAAATGACTTGAGACTGACTAGCTTTCGGATCTATGATTGATAGAGACAAATCGCGACATTTAAAAATCATCGTCGATGTTGATTTTTGAAATCGGATCGGACATGAGATATTTGGCCGAGTCGGATAAAATTGATTAGAGGACGACATATCGAGTATTCCGTTTGAGAGTACGGACTCTGATTAAAATGGTCGAACATAGATCAAAGTTCGAGGAATTAGACTTGGGCTCAGATCAGATAACAGTCGTCAAGAGTTTGATTTAATGAACTTTAGACGAGATTTATAAATCGAGATTGATTATCGAGTTCGCATTCGCGACAAGAAATAAAAGTTTTATCAAGCTCCAAATTCGGTCTTCGGTGAGACTGAATAACTCCGAATTCGGTGAAATATGAATGAATAATCTGGATAATCATAGATAGACACGATCGAGAAAGAGAATTTTTTTTACTGAGCATCCGAGATTAGGATTAATCTCCCGTCATAACACGAAACTGACACCCGGGGTGTCACAGCCTTCCCCCTTAAAAGAATCTCGTCCCGAGATTCGGATGAGGATCTTCAAGGGTGGAGAAGCATGTGACTCCCAGACTGGAGATAGATGCAAATTCATGAGATGGGATCTGACAAGATACTGAAGATAGATTTGGATAGAACATCGTGATATATTGAGACAAAATGCAGCGCTCACTTTGAGAAAATATCCACAAAAGATAGCACATGAGTATAGTCTCGTAATGGATCACGACTATTAACCGTGATACCAGCGCGTGCCGAGCAGCTCAACCATGTGTGCACCATAGTAGGCTCTCGGTGTCGTCACGGCACCATCGGTCGTTAGTCATAACGCCATTACCAAACGTAACCAATGAGATTTCCACATAACATAAATAGATGGAGCCTATGAGTGTATGGCTCAGAAAATAAAAATGTGACCGGAGTTGAAGCAACGATTGTTGGCAAAAGAGCCTCACATGAGAATTTTCTTCAACTCAGAGAACTATTTTATGATCATCACGGGGATTATCAGCCAAAGATTGATACGATATTTAATGTGAGGAGGAACCAACCATGAGATCGAGATTGATAAGCTTTTAGAGACATGAGAGATCCAAAGATAACAGCAACATCCACTAATCCACATGGATATGCCGTTTAGAGATAAGTTGATAAAACAAGCGTCATGATCCTCGGAGAAGGGGGTGTGAGAATGACCATAAATGAGAGATTTAGTCAAGATCAACATCCGATACTTGAGAACGGGTTATAGTAGATAACCAGATAATGGGGCAAAATCGATGAAGGATCCAGAGATTTGGATGATAAAGTCACAACATGATTCAGAAGGAAAATGATTACCAGATTCGGTCAAAGGAGAAGTAGGAAAACAAGATCTACTAGGATGAGCAGTAGAAATGCTACGAAGATTCGGGACTGGATCTATGGAAAGAAACATGGCCTTGATCATGGTTTGCGCAACTAGATACCAAACGATGTGTTTTTTTACACAATAAGTGCACAAGGAGACTTGGGTTGGTCTAGCGGTCAAGCTATAGGGTTCTATAAGCTGTGCAAGTGTAAATTCAAGGGTAAAACACACAAGGGTTAGAAAACAAAAACACCATCATGTGATTAGATTTTTTAAGGGTTTCACTTGCTAACCACTAGGTTGTTGGGGGTAGGGGGTCCTTTCATGAGGAAACAAACAACACTTTTTTTTGCAAAAAGGGTTGAACAATCACAATACCACCTAGATAGCAAGGCAAGAGAAACAAGTTGGGGCGAAGGCGTAGACGCTACCCCCCGCTCGATGCCTTCGCCAGTCTCGCTGCACCAACGGAGACGACGACTGACGGACTGCACCCTTCGTCCGACGCGCTGAAGGACGAAGACCCATGGCGAGGCCGCTCCGTCCCGAGGGGTCGCCCAACACGAGAGCCCACGTGCAATCCAGCCCATCATAACGGGCCCCGCGCTGTTGTTGCGCATTACGGGCCTGAATTGTAAAGGTTTTTCTATTATTACACTCTGTAACCCTGCTTTAATGGGAATATTCCGGGGAAAACCTGGGCTCCTGAGGGCACATGCGTCCTTAATCCTTGACGCTGGGCACTCAGGCACCTATAAATACCCCCGCACAGTGCCCTTGAGGGGCTAGGTTAACAGAACTATTGCCATCTCGAGTTGAAACCCCGTCTACATTGCTTTCACTACCCCGTTGGACGAACTTGCGCAGGAGAGCAAGTTCCAACATTTGGCGCCCACCGTTCGTGCTACGAAAACACCACCCGCGATGGCACCCAAGAGAACCTCATCGAAGGCTGACGAAGCTGCGAAGGCAGCACTTCTGGCCGAGAAGAAGGGCAAGGCCCTTGTCGACAACACTCTCCAAGAGCCCTGCGAAGACGACGCAAACAGCAAGAAGCAGCGCAATGAACAACCCACTACCGAAGGCAGCCTCCGCACCTGCAGCTCCGGGGGACAACAGCAGCCTCCCCCAGGCTTCGCTCCACCAGAGGGCGCAGACGCCACCGAGGACGGTGAAGTCTTCGGCATTTCGGCCGAGGAGCAGCTACAGCTGCGCGCCCTGCGCATCAAGAACCGCAACCACCAAAAGCAAAAAGAGATCCTCGAGGCCAAGCGCCAACGTGTGTCTGCACAAGCCAAGGTGCGACAGATGATACGCGACGAAGAGTAGAAGGCACTGGAGCTTGAACAAGAGATCACGCTCATGCAGAGCGAAGGCCAATTCGGCCTGCAAAATGGCCCACCCCTCCAGCAGCGCGCACAAATCGAAGATCTGTTCATCCCTCAGCGCGGACACACCATCCCCCACGCCACGGCATTCCAAGGCGTCAACTACCTCGACGAGCGAAGTCCCCTGGCACCTCACCTGCAAGTGACACCATGGCCCGCCAACTTCAGGGCAGGGACCTATCCCAAGTACAATGGCAGCACCGACCCAGCACAGTACAACATGAGCTATCAAGTCGCCGTTGCATCATCCGGAGGGGACGACGCCACGATGGCCAAGTCATTCATCATTGCCCTCGAAGGCCCAGCCCTCACCTGGTACACCAGGTTGCCCCCATTGTCCATCGACTCCGTGAGAAGTCTCCGGGACAAATTCTTGCTCAACTTCCAAGGGTACCGCCCAGACACCGACGCCTTGGCTAAACTCTCACTATGCAAGCAGCTGGAACGAGAGACTCTGTGGGAGTATTACCGCAAGTTCTTGACCCTCAAGTCACAACTGCCTTCGGTCGATGACCAGATCGCCATTCACTACGCCATCAATGGCCTTCGGGCCGGCGTCCTTTACAGCCACTACATTAGGGATCCGCCCAGGAACCTACAGGATCTATATCAGCTGTTTGAGAAATACGCCAGATCCGAAGAGCTCCACCAGCGCAAAGTCGAGTCTCAGAGGAAGCCCAAAGACCCTCCATAGTCCAGCCGCACATGGACAAGGCCCTCGCAGGCAGACTCCGGCCGGGACGGCCGCAATCAGCAACAGGTGCACAACATCGCCAACCAACCCCCCGCTGGTGAGGCCCCTCGCCGCGAGGAGTATCCCCCCCAGGGCCGAGGAAACGGAACTCGCGGTCGGGGCCAGGGGCGTGCGTAGCAGCCACGCAAATTTACTGCCTGTTCCACGGCGAAGACTGCGTGCACCCCACAAGAGACTGCCTAGAGACGAAGGCCACCAGAGACAGGATGGCACGGGCGCAACCAGCCGACAACCCTAGAGTTGTCGCGCACACATATCAGCAACCCCCCCAGCCATACAACCACGGCCCCGCTCCGCTTCCACCGCACCACGCATACCAACACCACCAGGAGGTGCAAATTGTACCTCCCCCATCCCCACCCCCACACCATCAACAGCAAAACATCCACCACCACAACCACCCCCAAGCCCCAAAGCAAGAGGACTTCGCCGATCAACCATATCGCGGAGTCATTCATATGATTACTGGGGGTCTAGCGCCAACTTCGACACAAAGCGGCAGAAGAGGGACCATTACCGCAGCATCAACCACGTCGCTGTCACTGGCCCGGTCATGCAGACAAAATGGTCCCACGTGCCATTGACCTTCGACGCTCGAGACGTCGATCTGCGCAGCGCCCCCCACATCGATGCCATGGTCATCAACTGCAGCGTGGCAGGCTGGGACTTGCACAAAGTCTTAGTCGACAACGGCAGCCAGGCGGATATCATTTTTCTCCATGCATTCGATCGCATAGGCATAAGCCACAGCCTGCTCAAGCCCTCGGACAACCCCCTGTACGGCTTCGGCGACAAGGGCACTTTTCCCATCGGCAAAATAGAGTTGCCCCTCTCCTTCGGTGTAGTACCCAATGCCCAAAGTGAGCAAGTCACGTTCGACATCGTCGACATGGTGTACCCGTACAACGGCATAATGGGCCGGGGCTCCATCAACAAGTTTGAGGCAGCTATCCACGGACTTTACCTGTGCATGAAGATCCCAGGTCCACAAGGCGCCATCACAGTTTACGGCAACCAGCAGGTTGCGCGTAACATAGAAAGAGACTTCTTCCCCGGACAAAGAAACGTACACTGCCTCACGGCCCAACGCGATGTCCCCGGGCCTGCCGATCCAACCGCCAAAGAGCATGAAAAAGCACAGCTGCAGAGCAATGACGGGACCAAGACTGTCCCCCTCGACCAGTCAACGCCCAAGCAGACGGTTACCATCAGCGAAGACCTCACTTCGCATGACGAGGAGAGGCTCCTCTGCTGTCTGTCCAATAATAAAGACGTCTTCGCCTGGTCCGCCCTCGACTTGGTCGGCGTCAGTCGCTCCATCATCGAGCACGGCTTAGGAATCGACCCTTCGGTGAGGCCAAAGAAACAGCGGCTGTGCAAGATGTCTGACGAGAAGACGGAAGCCACCAAGGCCGAGGTGCATCGCCTGCTCGAGGCCAAATTCATCGAGCCAATCGCCTACCCCACATGGCTCGCCAATGTAGTGATGGTGCAGAAGAAGAGCGGCAAATGGCGGATGTGCATAGACCTCACCAGTCTTAACAAGGCCTGCCCCAAGGACAACTTCCCGCTGCCTCGGATCGACAAAATCGTCGATAGTGCGGCCGGGTGCGAAGTCATGTCACTCCTTGACTGCTTCTCCAGCTACCACCAAATATATATGAAAGAGGAGGACAAAGCAAGCACCAGCTTCATAGCACCCTTCGGCACGTATTGTTTCATCAGAATGCCGGAGGGACATAAAAACGCCGGGTCCACTTTCTCCCGACTCACCAAAACGGTGCTCGAGAGCCAGGTTGGCAGAAATATATTCACATATGTGGATGACATCGTCGTCGCCAGCAGAAGCAAGGAAGACCACCTGGCTGACCTCACCGAAACGTTCGCAAACATGCAGGACGCACGACTTCGCCTCAACCCCGAAAAGTGCGTCTTTGGGGTTCGCCAGGGGAAAATCTTGGGCTACCTGGTATCACACCGAGGAATTGAGGCCAATCCAACCAAAATCCAGGCTATCATCAATATGACGCCCCCGCAGTCAGCCAGAGAAGTGCAACGACTGACAGGCAGGATGGCCGCCCTCAACAGATTCATCTCCAAGTCCGCGGAGCGAAGCCTCCCTTTCCTCAAAACACTCCGCGGCGCAAAAGACTTCGCATGGGGACCAGAGTAGGCGGCGGCCTTCGCTTCATTAAAACAGTACCTGTCGGAATTGGCGATTCTTACAAGCCCCGACCCCTCGCTACCCCTATTGCTATATGTCGCGGCTTCGCCACATGCGGTCAGCGCAGCACTGGTTCAAGAGCAGACCTGAGAGGGCACGACCAGGCAATGTCCAGTTTATTACGTCTCTGAAGTACTCACAACATCAAAATGTAATATGACGGAGCTGGAAAAGATCGCCTATGCAGTCGTGATGGCCTCGCGCAAATTACGCCATTATTTTGAGGCATTCAAGGTCCGGGTCACCTCAGATAGAGGACTCGGCGAACTGTTTAGAAACCCGGAGGCATCAGTACGGATTGCCAAGTGGGCAGCCGAACTCTCCGGCTACCACATCACATTTGAACCCAGGACAGCCATCAAGTCGCAAGTCCTAGCAGACTTCGTTGTCGACTGGACCGGGCCAATAACGCAGCCGGACCCGTCCGCAGAGAAAGTGTGGACAATCCACTGCGACGGCACATGGTGCCATGCAGGGGCAGGCAGCGCGGTGGTCATCACTTCGCCCACCGGGATCAAGCACAGATATGCAGCACGCCTCAGCTTTGCTTTGGAGTCTGATAGGTGCACCAACAACATAGCAGAATACGAGGCTGTCATCCTCGGCCTTCACAAGCTAAGGGCGCTCGGTGTCACCACCTGCATCATCAGAACAGACTCCAAGGTAGTCGCTGGCTAGGTCGAGAAAGACTATGCAGCGAAGGACCCCGCACTCATGCAGTACCTCGCCGCCATCCACAGCCTCGAAAGACAATTCAAGGGTTTCACGTTACAACACGTGGACCGAGCCAAGAATGAAGAGGCCGATGCATTGGCCAAGGCAGCCGCCAGGGGCAAGGCCCTGCCCTCCGATGTGTTCTACCACGTCATCGGCACGCCAGCCGTCCGCAGCCCAAAGGGGCTCCAAATCACCAATGACAGTGAGGGTCACCGCATAGTTAACCTCATCATGACCGAAGACTGGCGGGCACCAATAACCCTGTTCCTTTAGGGGTACTATCATCCAACCGACATCAATGAAGCTAAGCGCCTCAAACACTGAAGCCAGGACTTCACACTAATCAAAGGCCAACTATACAAGAAGGAGGTCAGTCAAACGATGCTTAAGTGTGTCACCGAGACCGAAGGCGTCCAAATTCTACGTGAAGTCCACAGCGGGACCTGCGGCTCCCACGCAGGGCCTAGGGCCCTAGCGGCAAAGGTGATTCGCCATGGTTTCTACTGGCCCGCCATGATTTGCGCCGCAAATCGGGTCACAAGGTCCTGCGAAGCCTGTCAGAAATTTTCTCCATGCTCGGGAAGCCCTTCGCAATTCACGAAGCTGATCGCCCACACGTGGCCTCTTCAGCGCTGGGGCCTAGACATTGTCGGACCCCTGCCCACGGCTCAGGGGAACCTCAAGTTCACCTTCATCGCCGTTGAGTATTTCACCAAATGGATTGAGGCGAGGGCTGTATCCACGATAACATCGAAGACAGCCCAGAAATTCTTTTGGCAAAATATTGTTTGCCGCTTCGGAGTCCCGTCCGAACTCACAGTCGACAACGGCAAGCAATTCGACAGCCAAGACTTCAAGGATTTCTGCTTCTCCATCGGCACCAAGCTTGCCTTCGCCTCAGTGTACCACCCCCAATCCAACGGAGTCGTGGAACGCGCCAACGGCAAAATTTTCACAACCGTCAAGAAAATGCTCCTCGACGACAAAAAAGGCAAGTGGCCCAACCTGTTACCCGAAGTGGTCTGGGCGCTGAACACGACTGAGTGCAGGTCGACTGGGTTCACCCCTTTTCACCTTCTATACGGATCGGAGGCTATGACTCCACAAGAAATAAAACATGGGTCACCACGAACAGTCGCATCGGCCGTCCCCGACGTAGAAGAGCCTACTTCGAAGGACCTCATCGACGGAGACCGTGTCTTCGCCCTACAGGCTCTGAACAAATTCCATGCTCAGACAAAAGCATGGCGCGACCACACAGTCATCCCGAGGGAATTCAACGAAGGAGACCTCATACTCGTCCGGACAACTCGGACAGAGACCTGGGGCAAGTTGGAGCCAAAATGGGAGGGCCCTTTCATCGTCAAGACGAAGGCGTCCCCCAGCGCGTACAGGCTCACAACGCCATCCGCCGAAGACTTAGAACATTCTTGGAACATTGATAATCTTCGCAAATTTTTTGTTTAACTCCTCAGGGCCACTTCGCCCTTGTAATCCGCAGAACAGTTTTTAAGTCGGCCCGCACTCTTTTCCTCCCGGGGGTGAGGTTTTTAACGAGGCGGAGCCATGTAATATACACGCGAAAAATCCCCCACAAAAACTACATCGAAAAAGACCGCATCAAAGGTCTTCGACATTCGACCGACACAAAAGTCACCGCGAGGGGCAGCAATGGCTACCCTCGCGTGCGACAGTCCGCGCAAAAGTCGCCTAAGGGTGCAGCCGGACTAGCACAACAAGTGCGTAAATTCGAAGTCTTCTCAAAAAGACTATCCGTGCAAAAGTCGCCTAAGGGTGCAGCCGGACTAGCACAACAAGTGCGCAAATCGAAGTCTTCCCAAGAAGACTATCCGTGCAAAAGTCGCCTAAGGGTGCAGCCGGACTAGCACAACAAGTGCGTAAATCGAAGTCTTCTCCAAAAGACAATCCGCGCAAAAGTCGCCTAAGGGTGCAGCCGGACTAGCACAACAAGTGCGTCAATTCCAAGTCTTCTCCAAAAGACTATCCGTGCAAAAGTCGCCTAAGGGTGCAGCCGGCCTAGCATAACGAGTGCAAAAAATCGAAGGCGCTTTACATTAGTCGGAAAGTCTACAGGCACAGCCGGACCGACACAATAAACGTACCAGACCAGGTGCGCGACGCCTTACGAACACAGCCAGATGCGCGAAGGCAGTCAACCTTATCATACAAACTACAGTTACACGCGTACAGCGAGGGCATCACACCTTACATTGGTTCAACCTTCGGAATGATCCCCATCTCCCTATAGTTAAATAGCATTATTCTCAGCTCCTCACCCTCAAAAAGCCTTCGCAACTTGCTCTCACCCATACTCGCCCCAACTGGCGAGGACAACAATTCCTGCCTACCAGCCCTGCCCACACGAAGCCGACCACCATCAAACCCGCTCACTCTACGCTTCGCCACCGCCCTTCGCCGCCTACGCCCAACACTCGGACCAGGCAAAATTTCAGCATCCGTAACACGCGGAGAAGCCTCCACCTCAGCCACATCCAAGGCCGCAAAGTAATCTAAGCCCTCATTCGAAGACTCTTCCGTCCACAAAACCGAACTCCCAGAGTCGTCAAACTCAGAAAAATTAGACGTAGACCCATCCGATTCATTTCCAGCGACGACGGTCGAAGCCGCCACAAAATTAGCAGTAGCGGTTGCGTGCGCAGGCCCAAAATCCTGAACCTGCGCAGCAACCAAGGTTCAGTAACATAGACAAAATTCCCTAACTACCCTATACACGGTAAGCCACCTGCGAAGACCCAGCAGCCGCCGCGGGATCTTCCGCTGCTGGCTCCGTTGCCGCCTTCGGGGGATCCTCCGCCATCGGCACAGTGCCTACCGGTGAGCCTCCACCAGACATAGTCGACGCAGGGGCAGCGTGGGAACCTTCACCGATTTCCGGGAGCAGCGCTGGGTCGACCTCAGCCTCGGCCATCACTGGGTTGGCCTCCGCTTCAGACAACACGCTGTTCAGACGTCCGAAGTCCTCCACCTCCTCAGCACGCGCCATCTGCAATGCAGCACACTGATTCAACACACCCGCGCACACCCACATTCCACAACACAAAACAAAACATAAACCTTACCTGATCCCTCGCCCGGTCAGCCTGTTCCCTAACCACCTCCTCACCGTGAGGGCCCCACATCCGGTCGAAGAGGGCCCCCGCGGTGTCCTTCACCACAGGGTCTTCGACCTTAAAAATCTCGCGCCCAAAATCTTCATCGGATCGGTCGAAGCCCTCATAGTGACTGCACCCCTCGCGGGACAACAAATTCACAGCCCCCTCGCAGGTGACGAGGGAGGCAAAGGACATGAAGCCCGCCACGATGGTCGGGAGCGCTAGCAACTCTTCTTGTAGCCACTCGAGGAATCAAAGGCCCGCCTCTCGGTCGGGCACCTCGAAATCAGCAGTCCGCGCACCTAGCTCGCGGTACGAGTTCACGAGCTGTTTGCGTGTCCGCTCAACTTCCGCGCGAGTAGAGGCCTCGGCCCTCTCCACGCGGGCCTGCAGAGCATTGAATCGCGCCTCTCATTCCTCGGCGCACTGGCTGGCGAGACTCCCCTCCGCCCTCGCCAATTTGGCCTCCGCCAGCGCCGTCTGCGCCTTGATGATGACCTGATTGGCCTCCTTCCTTTCCTCCACCAGCTGGCGCCGGAGGTCTGTCCTCTCGCTCTCCAGGGCGGCCACCTTTTCTGCCAGCCTGCGGTTTTTGCTCTCCGCAGCCGATTTTTCCCGGACGGCGTCCGCTTGTTGCGCCCGAAGTCTCTCGACATCGGCAGCCACGCCCGCCATAAGGGCGCCCGACACCACGCGGTCGGCTAAGTCGGCCGCCTAACAGACACGCATGAGTCCACAATCACCATGAAAGCGGCACACAACGAAGCCTACTTCAACTTACTTGATTCAGCTGCAGCGACGCTTCCCGCAGCCGGCGGGACACAGTGCCCGCTTCGTCCTTGATTGCAGTGGCCGCCGACACCTCGCCGCCAGCGCTGAAAGCGCCACCCTTCACCCCAAAAACTGCGGCAGACGCCGTGGCTGCCACCGCAGGCGAGACGGCAACAAGTTGCCCTTCGCCCGACCCTGCAACGTATCACCGGTCCAAAAAAAATTACCGACGAGATAGTCGTCCACGCAAATGTCTGTGCCGAAGTCGGCAAGACGCTTCCCCGGTGAAGGCAGCTCCCGGACCTTCGCAGCTCCCTCCGGGGCAGACTTGGTCCCGCCAGCGCCGGCCGCCTTCGCGCTCTCCGGCAACTTGCCAGATCCAGGCGCGGCCGCCTTCGCAGCCAGCGAAGGCTGGCTACTACCGGGGACGGCAGCTGTGGCGGAACTGCCCGAATTATTCCAACTTAAGTGCCTAAGCCCTGCCTTAAAGGCTAGACCACACTGAAATGGGAATAACCCGTCAATCCCTCGGATCTAGTCCGACACGGCCACTGACAGGATCAAGTACCACAATCTCACTCGATGGTGAGTCACAGAGCAAATACAATAAAGCATAAAACCATACATGGGAGAGTGTTAATTATTACATCATCATCATCATCATCATCGGAGTTTTGCCAAAAGTAGTCATCATTGTTCGAAGTGCAGCGGAATGAAACTAACGATAAATAAACGGAGAGATGGGGAAGCCTGTCCCATCACTCCTCATGCTCCTCCTCAGCCGAGGCAGGGTCCCACTCGACAGTCCAACCCGGTGGCAGGGTGGATGGCCAAGTCACTCCAGCAACCATGTCCTCCAGAGAACCTGTAAAAATTATGCCACAAGCAAGGCTGAGTATACTAATACTCAGCTAGACTTACCCGGTGTGAGGAGTCTATACTCCTCTACCTCTAGACATGCAGCTGTTTGGCTGTGGGGTTTGGTTGCCAAAAGCACTAGCTGAGTTTCTAAATCAAGTTTTTAACTTTGTCAAATTTAAGTGTGACTCTCTTAAGGCTAAAAGTGTACTATCTATTCATACATAGTAGCAAGCATTTTTAGCAATCAACAGCTTGTATCATCCCAACACAGTTCCACTTGTTACTCAATGTAGCAGCATGGATCAAGCAGTCTCATTAGCTGCGAGAAGCAGACGATTCGAATCGAGTTTTTATCCTTGCAAGGTAAACCTAAACACACGACATGCAGGGGCACTCCGTCCCCACACACATCAACCGTCCCCATCGATTCCCTGGCAACAGATCAGGTCTCACCGCCTTGGCGTACAATGCCTCACTGACCCCGACTGGCCGTCGTGCAGTGACCGCACTTGTACCCACCATAACCGGAATGGGAGACCTCGTCTCAGGTCGCGTGAGGGGGTATGTCTGCGGGCAGGTTCACTCAGGTACTAGGCTTACCGATTTACCATATTTCTCGGCATATGTTTAGTACGTTCAAACGCTTGACTCACGGTACCACACCTTAATCCTTAATCAACTTTTTATCCCGTGAACAACCAATCCCCATGGATTGTTGCCCACAAACCAACCTCAATATGATAAGAAGGTGGATACAGCCAATTCCTGTCCTCGCGCGAGTGCTAGAAAAATCACTCGACTTCTACCGAGATCCTAATTAATAAAGCAGCTACTCGACCTAGCATACTAGTATTCATCTCAATAGGATTCCTGAGATCATGCAACTAGGGTTTCAAACAATTCCTACACCTAAGTGCACAATCAATCCTACAATCATTAAGTGAAGTAAAATAGCATAAATAACAGGTTATGCATAAAACCGGGGCTTGCCTTCTAAAGCAGTGGCAGGAAGGTCCTCTGGTGCAGGCTCTGGTGCTGGGTCTGGGGCAATCTCCTGGGCAGCTCCTTGCTCCGGCACGAGGATGTACTCTCCGTCAGCAAGATTACAGTCTATCGAATGCAATGAAAATGTATGTTATGATTATGCAAGATTTAAGAACATTAAACTATAGAATTTAAGTCAAGAATTAACTTAGGGTTCACTGGCTATGTGGGTCTCCTAGTGGTATACATATAGGCTCATTCCCTCTTTGGTTTAGGTTTTCTTTTTGGACAACATAGGGGGTTTGCATTGCTTTTATAGATTTCAGTGGACAAATTTACAAAGGTCTTATGAGGACATTAATTTCCCTTACTCGATTTCCTCTCTTTAGTGCTCATTTATGAATTCTAGTGGGGTTTGAACTACCAAGGTGAATTAACTATTTTCAATAATTCCACATAAATTACAGTGGCTTGCCCTTGGTCAATAGGGCCTATCTTAGGAATATGGGATTTAAAATAAAAAGGCTAGGCTGTATACAAAAATAACAAAAAGTGGGGCAATTAAGCCACTTTGCACTACAAGTCCTTTATTAAAGTGGATTCTGACCTAAGGGTTATTTTTGTTGGCCTCTAACAGTGATAATAAGCTCTTGTACCAAAAATGACAGAGAGCCACATGATGGTTAATTAATGATGGATTTCTAAAGTTGGGTGCAAAAAGGGTGATTAGACTAACTTGTCATTTGAAAAATATCAAACAACAGATTTCAGATTTTTCTTAAGTTCTTATTATCAACACATTAGTTATCCTAAGGTTTGGGGAGGTCTCACCTTAGGGTTATTTTTGTAGGGTTTTTCTAAGTTATCCTTATTTTCTTCATTTAAAAGGTATCTTTCTTATCTTACACTACAACAGGGTATGATATATTTTTCCAGTGAACTACATTGACTAAGTATCTCAACAAAAATAGGGGTGCCTTCTGGTTCATTATTTATGTCACTTTTTCTATTTTTCTTAACTTTAAGCATATTATGGAATAAGGGGTTAAAACTAACTTAATGTAGTGGACAGAGAGGTTTAACATTTTTAACTAGGTCAGTAGGTAGATATAAACTTCTCCAAATTTTTCTAACCCTAGTTAAATAGTACAACCATTTTTCTTACTATTATTAAGCTTTTGGTCAAAACTAAAATTAAATCAGAACCTTATATTTTTCTTTAGTACTTATGGGGTTTTATATTTTTCTTAGACAGATTACATTATTTAGAGTCTGTCAAAATTAGTTTGACCAAATTTGGATAAACCAAACAGAAGTTATGGGTTTTTAAAGTTTCTGTTTGAATTTAAATCAGGTTTTAATTAAGTTTTTCTGAAAAAGCAGTTTGCGCCAAGGTCCCTGGGTTTAAACCGAATCAAACCTCGCAGATCTACCCTTGGGCCACTATTCACTCGGGTCACTGACATTTCACTTACCCCCCCTGACTTTCTCTCCCTCCCACCCGCGGTCCCTCCCCCAACTGGAACAGTAGCCGCGGAGAAGGAAAGAATGGCGCGGCTTACCGGCGGCGAGGGGGGTCCGGCGAAGGGCAGGGTTTGCTCGGGGAGGTTCTGGCGATCACGTCGAGGTACGCCTCGTCGTCGGGGATGGCCGGAATCGCCCGGACCACGGGCGCAGGCGGGCGAGCTCGCCGGCGGCGTGTGCTCCGGCCTATCCACGGCGGTACAGTTCAATCCAAGGGCATGGGGAGATTCACGGAGGTCTAAGGAGTCTAATCGTGCAAGGAATCGAAGAGAGACTCACCGTGTGCCTTGGTCCACGGTTGCCGGCGGGCGGGCGAAGTCCGGTGACCGTGTTCCGGCGTCTCCGGCGAAGCAGAGCCCGATTCCTGGCCCGGGGAGCTTCACTGGCGGGTGCACACTCGTGTCCGATGGTTGGATGGGACTGCGGAAGGCTGGGCTGGCCGGTCTACGGCGGCAGTGGCTCGGGTGGCCGCGGGCACGTCGCGCACAGGCAAACGGCGGTGAACTAAGCTCCGGTGAGACTTGGGTGCGTGCGGAGGGGTACGGCCAAGGCTCTTGGGCGTTTTATAGGCGCGGACGCGGACCAGGGCGCTGGCTTGGCTCGGGCGCGGCGCGGGGCTCGCGGGGGCGCGCGCGGGCGTGCTCTGGCGCGGCAGAACGCGTCGAACACGTGGCGGTTTGTTTCTTCCATTGTTCAAACGTCGGCAGAGGTCGCAAACGTGCGAATCTTTGCAAAGGTTCGGCGCAGACCTCTTCCTGGCACCTAGGGCTGTCACTCAACTGTGAGACGTCGGGGCAGATATGGCCTAGGGAGGGAGATCTTTGGATGCCAAAACAGGTGTGTCACACTGGGCACTTCGCGACAAAAGCCATGCCATGGCATGTCAAACGTCCGAGTCTCGGGCTCAACTTTTTCCAGTGGGTGCCCTAGGTGGTATGCCACGTTTTTGGTATAGATCACAAGTGGATTTGATGCCATCTTCAAGGTGAACACGGCTGATCCTTTAACTAGGGTTAAATATGGACTTAGAGAGGAATAGAGAGCTCTAGCTCTCTCTCCACTTAGTGATTTGATTTGGGGTCTCACCAGGGGCCTTTTTGCAATATTTCCCCCCCTAATTGCTGGTTACAAGGTTACTTAAGGTTTGGGTAAATGTTACTCATGTTTTGCACACTTGCTCACTCTCTTTTCCCTCTTATCTAGGGTTTTGGGAGATAGGGTCTAAGAGAGGTCTAGGGTTCTTCTCCCCTCTCATCCAAGGTAGTAAGTGTGCAAGGATTAGAGTAATGCTTTTGGTTACTCACAATCCTTGGTTAACCTCTAGCTTTCCAAGGCCCTTATGCTTTTATTCATTAAGTTCTTCCACAGGTGCTCATACCCTTTAGCAACAAGGTGGGCTCTAGCCATGGTAACACCTGGGGTGTTACAGCCCTCCCCCCTTAAAGGAATCTCGTCCCGAGATTTTTAGGTAGAGTCCCTTGGAGGGATGCTTGAAGGTGGGTTGATGCTACTTTCCCCTTATACTCAAGTTTCACTTTCCTAACTGCTCTTCGAATGTCATCCTCTTTGCAACTTCAGAAGGAAGCCCTTCTTAAGTTAAATCCATAACTTAGACTATCCTTGTTATCTAAGTTTTTCTTATAATTGACTTCAAAGGGCAGGTGGGGGGGTGGGGTTTTGGGTTACATACCGACTCCTTTGGGCAGAAAGTCGGGGAAGCGAGAGCGTAGAAAATCCTCCGTCTCCCATGTAGCTTCTTCTGCTGAATGGTGACTCCACTGAACTTTATACATTCTGATTGATCTTGCCCGAGTTGATCTTTCCTTTTGATCCAATACCTTGACGGGGTACTCTTGGTAGGACAAGTCTGGTTCTATCTCAATGTCCGGTTCCGGTAGCACTTCAGTGGGTAGACGAACACATTTCCGCAGCTGAGATACATGGAACACATTGTGAATTGCTGACATATGGGGTGGCAATTCCAATTGGTAAGCTACGGGTCCATACATTTCCTTGATCTTATATGGTCCAATGTAACGAGGGGCTAACTTGCCCTTGATCCCGAATCTCTGGACACCCTTGGTTGGCGATATCTTAAGATAGACATGATCTCCTACCTCAAACTGTAGTGGCTTCCGCCTCTGGTCATGATAACTCTTTTGCCTGGCCTGAGCAGCTTCCAAGTTCTTCCTGATGACTCTGACCTTTTCCTCTGCTTCAATTACCAAATCTGGCCCAAAAATTTCCCTTTCTCCTGCTTGAGACCAATTTAGCGGGGTTCTGCATCTTCTCCCATATAAGGCCTCAAAAGGTGCCATCTTCAGACTAGACTGATAGCTGTTATTGTAAGAAAACTCTGCCAAGGAAAGACACTTGTCCCAGTCCCTTCCATAGTGTAGTGCACATGCTCGCAATATGTCTTCCAAAATCTGATTTACCCTTTCTGTCTGACCATCTGTTTGGGGGTGGTATGCTGAGCTTCGTATGACCTGGGTTCCAAGTGATTTCTGCAATTGCTCCCAAAATCGTGCCACAAAAGGTGCTCCTCGGTCAGAGACTATAGTCCTTGGTATCCCATGCAGACGAACTATCTGGTCGATGTAGATCTCCGCATACTT
Organism: Zea luxurians; assembly: GCA_029449295.1. Classification (NCBI taxonomy): domain Eukaryota; kingdom Viridiplantae; phylum Streptophyta; class Magnoliopsida; order Poales; family Poaceae; genus Zea; species Zea luxurians. The sequence continues at coordinate 101,381,752 of JAOPSE010000001.1, read as the reverse complement.
CTCCGCCCGGTGGGTGGTGTGTACTGGCAAGAAATGAGCAGTCTTGGTCAATCTGTCCACAATAACCCATATGGAATCGTGGTGCCTGGAGGTATTGGGTAATCCCACTATGAAGTCCATGCAAATGTCCTCCCATTTCCAAGATGGTATGGGAAGGGGTTGCAAAGGGCCTGCTTCCTTCAAGTGACTGGCCTTTACCCTCTGGCAAGTGTCACACTCTGATACGTACTTGGCAATTTCCCTCTTCATCCTGGTCCACCAATAAAGAGGTTTGAGATCATGGTACATCTTGTTGCTACCAGGGTGCATGGAAAATTTGGAAAGGTGAGCTTCATCCAGTATCTTCCTTCTGAGCTCTGGGTTCTTGGGAACCACCAGTCGATCTTCAAACCATAGAATTCCCTTGCTGTCCTGACGGAAACACTTGTATTTCTCTACCTTTTGCTTGATCATATCCTTGATGACCTGAACACCCTTATCCCCAAACTGTGCCTGAGCTATTTGCTCTTGCAATGTGGGCTCCACTGCGATATATCTCAATTCACCAGAAGGAACAACTTCCAGATTCAGCTTGCACAACTCATCACACAGGGTGGTGATTCTTGCATCCATGCTCATGCAATTACATTGGGCCTTTCTGCTCAAAGCATCTGCCACAACATTGGCTTTGCCTGGATGGTAATGCACCTCCAAATCATAGTCCTTGATTAATTCCAACCATCTTCTCTGCCTCATGTTCAGATCTGCCTGAGTGAAAATGTAATTGAGGCTCTTGTGATCAGTGTAGATGTTACAGTGAGCTCCCATCAAGTAGTGTCTCCATATCTTGAGGGCATGAACTACTGCTGCCAACTCCAGATCATGTGTCGGGTAGTTCTGCTCATGGGGCCTGAGTGCTCGGGAAGCATAAGCAATGACCCGGTTATCATGCATCAAGACACAACCCAATCCGGTACCAGAAGCATCACAATAAACTTCAAATGGTTTGGTATTGTCGGGTTGGGCTAGCACTAGGGCTGTTGTCAATTGCTGCCTCAAGGTATGAAAAGCCTCTTCACACTTTTGGCTCCACTCAAATTTGACTCCCTTCTTCAACAGTTCAGTCATTGGCTTGGCAATTCTGGAGAAATCCGGAATAAATCGTCGGTAATATCCTGCTAATCCCAGAAAACTCCTAATCTGCTTTACCGTAGTCGGGGGTTTCCAGTCCATCACCTCTTGCACTTTCTCAGGATCGACTGATATCCCCTCCTGAGAAATCGTGTGACCCAAGAATTTTATCTCCTTCAGCCAGAATTCACACTTGGACAACTTAGCATACAACTGATGGTCACGAAGTCTCTGAAGCACAATATGCAGATGTTTAGTGTGCTCAGCTTCGTTCTTGGAATAAACCAGAATGTCATCGATGAAGACGACCACGAACTTGTCCAATTCTGGCATAAACACTGAGTTCATCAAGTACATGAAATAAGCCGGGGCATTGGTCAACCCAAAAGACATCACCAAAAACTCATACAGCCCATATCTAGTAGAGAAGGCCGTCTTGGGAATATCACTGGCACGGATCTTGATCTGATGGTAGCCTGAGCGAAGGTCTATCTTGGAGAATACCTTGGCTCCTACCAACTGATCAAACAGAACATCAATGCGGGGTAACGGGTACTTGTTCTTGATAGTCACCGCATTGAGAGGGCGGTAATCAACACACATCCTCAAACTTTCATCCTTTTTCTTCACAAATAATGCTGGACATCCCAAGGTGAAGTGCTTGGACGAATAAACCCCTTGTCCAACAATTCTTGCAATTGTTTCTTCAATTCTGCCAGTTCCGCGGGAGGCATCCTATAAGGTCTTTTAGAGATAGGAGCAGTCCCGGGTTGCAACTCAATGGCAAACTCAATGTCTCTGTCAGGTGGCATTCCTGGCAATTCATCCGGAAAAACATCGGGGTAGTCACAGACTACTGGGATCTTCCTTACTGGGGATTCTGCCATAACAAAGGCACAAGACCGGTACCACTCTGGTTGGGTAAATACAAAACAGTCTCGCCATAAGCAGGGGAATGAATTTCAATGGCTCTGGCTGCAATGTCCAATATTGCCTGATGTTTGGTCAACCAATCAGTTCCCAAGATGATATCCACACTATCCAGTCCCAAGATAAGAAGGTCAGTTTTAATTATCAAACTACCAAACTTTAGAGGCACCTTCATGCTGATTTGATTAGTGGCAATCCTGCCTCCTGGGGTTGAAATGGTAATACCCCCGTTGGTGTGGTGAAAAGGCAACTGGCACTTGACACTAAATTTGGCACTGACAAAACTATGCGAAGCACCAGAATCAAAAAGAACAATAGCAGGAAAATTTAAAACTGTAAAGATACCGGTCATGACGGGTGCTCCCTCTGGAATGTCAGCCATGGTAGTGAAGTTCAGCCTGCCCTGCCTCACCTGCACCTTCTGTCTCTTGCCTTGATTCTGATTGACATTCTGCCCCTGCCTCTGCTGGTTTCTGGGGCAATTCTTGGCATAATGCGCAGTGCTGCCACAAGTGAAACACCTGTTATCATTGGCCTGGCGGTACTGCTGCTGCTGATTGTTCCTCTGAGCTAGAAACTGGGCGCGGTTGGGTGCCTGCTGCTGCGGTGGCCTGATCACCCATCTCCCTTGCTGCTGCTGAGGCCCCTTGTTCTGCGTGTCAGACACAATCCTGAAGCGCTGTGGCTGAGATGAGGGTCCTGCCACAGGGGTCTTCCTCTTCTTCTCCGCCTGTCGAGCCAAGATGCAGTCCTCCTGGGAGATAGCCATGTTGACCAACTCATTGTAACTGTTGGCCCTGACGGTGTTGAGACGGTCACGGAGCTTGGTGCTGAGTCCCCTCCTGAACCTGTCTCGCTTCTTCTCATCCGTATCTGCATGATATCCAGCATACTGACACAAATCATTGAAGGCCTGGGCATACTGCAATACCGTCCTGCTGCCCTGAGTGAGTGCCAGAAACTCATTGAGCTTCCGGTCCATGATGCCAGCGGGGATATGGTGCCCTCTGAAAGCCGCCTTGAACTCCCTCCATTCCACTTCTCTACCTTCTGGCTGCATGGCAAGAAAATGGTCCCACCAAGTCCTTGCGGGTCCGCGAAGCTGCTGGGTGGCGAACCTGACCTTGGTGACCTCTGAGCAAATTCCATGGAGCAGTGGGAATTTGGATTCTACCACCCTCAACCACACATCTGCATCAAGCGGGTCCTCCGCCCTGGTAAGCAATGGTGGCTGAGTGCTAAGGAACTCCTGGTAGGTAGCAGCGACGGGGTGACGCTGATGGTCTCCACCATAATGCTGAGGTGGTGGCTGACGCTGAGCTAGCTGTCTCAGGATCTCATTCTGCTGGGCCATGAGCTCCTGCAGAGTGGGAGGCGGTGGTGGTGGAGGAACGTGCTCATTCTGACCACGGCGCGCTCTCCCAGCCATCTGAAAAATCACATGGTTGCTCAATAACACATCTCCAAGCTTAAGGTTCAAACATGGTAGGGGAGTTAAAGCAATTTGATAGATTCCAAATAAACAAAACGAAAACATAATCCTTCCGTCCAAATTTAAACTGCCATTTATCATCCCTGAACCTCCAAAAGAGTTTTAACACTGGTTACATCAATGATCCAAAAGACTCAACTCTACCTAGCCTAGTACCCTAAGGGTGCAAAAGCTAAGCTAGCGGCGAGGAGTTCAACTATCATCAGCCTCTAGGATTGGCCTGGCATCTAGTGAGCGAACGAGGCAACGCTGGACTCGGGGGAAGGTGGTCTCCCTGAGCCAGCGGTGTCTACACTGGAGGCAGGCTCATCTCCTCCCTCGATGTCAACGTCCTCGTCAGCCTCCTCATCATGGATCTCTTGGTGATGCATGTCCAGGTGCGCATTAGCCTCTGCTAGCTGCTGCTAGGTGTTGAGGAGCTGATCCTCGAGAACCTCGATGGTATTCTCCCTGGTGCCCACTAGCTCCTCCAACTCATGAATCTCGTCAGTCAGCTGCTCCACTTGCAAATCTTTTTCCACCAGCTCCTGGGATAAATCCACCACGAGCTCCTCCCTGTTGTCCAGGGTGATCTTGGTGGCCTCCAGCAATGCCATCAGGTGAGACATTGCCTCCCCACGCATTACTTGCAGACGATACAGAGCGTTCATGCATCGTACTGACAAGTGAGCGGTGTGGCCTGGGTAGAGAGCCCAGATGTCCTTGGCATGCTCCACCCGATCCCTCCACATTGGGTCGTCCTCCTTTTCCGCGGGGAACAACCCAATGGGGTGGGTAGCCAGCTCCAAGGGATGGAATCCGCAGAAGGTAGTCAGTCCATGCAGAGCGATTGCCTCGATTGTGTCCTCCGCTCGGTACCCGAAAGACTCAGAGTCCAAGGAGCGCCAACCTGGCTGCAGGGGATGAGGCTCCAAGGTCATCCTCACCCTACAGCGAGGCACCCGGTGCTTCTCGAACTGCTGCACCGCGTACTGAGGGTGTGTCAAATATCCTGCCCCCTGAAGTACCTCCCATAAGATGCGGAGAAATCCCTCTCGTGCAAGTCCGTCAGTGTGGGTCAGTGCATTTCCATCCTCGGAGGATCCGTGGGAAGTCATCTGTGCACGGTTAAGCGTAAGTAAAGAAAAAGAATTACAAAAAGAACAGGAAAATAAAACTCAGCCTGTACCTAACAAGAAAAAGGCATTGGAGACCTAGTTGGCAGTTATCTCATTTTTAAGTCCTTTTACTTAGCTATCCACTTGTTTAATTACGAATGCATGCATGCACGTCCTGAACGACCCCTCCAGAAGATAAAAAGGAATAGGGAAGAACTCCCATCCTTTAGAAGTGGCCTGTAGGGCCTAGTCACTTAGCCACCTAGCTACCCTTCTATTATCCTAAGGCTTCACGTCCTAGGTCTATCCTGCTCGTCCTACGATCTATCCAACATTGTTTCTATCAAATTTTTACTTTAGAAAAGGGATGGCATTTATGGTTTATTGATTCCTCTGTGGTGGTACAAGCTCCGATACCAGCTGTGGCGGAACTGCCCGAATTATTCCAACTTAAGTGCCTAAGCCCTGCCTTAGAGGCTAGACCACACTTAAATGGGAATAACCCGTCAATCCCTCGGATCTAGTCCAACACGGCCACTGACAGGATCAAGTACCACAATCTCACTCGATGGTGAGTCACAGAGCAAATACAATAAAGCATAAAACCATACATCATCATCATCGGAGTTTTGCCAAAAGTAGTCATCATTGTTCGAAGTGCAGCGGAATGAAACTAACGATAAATAAACGGAGAGATGGGGAAGCCTGTCCCATCACTCCTCATGCTCCTCCTCAGCCGAGGCAGGGTCCCACTCGACAGTCCAACCCGGTGGCAGGGTGGATGGCCAAGTCACTCCAGCAACCATGTCCTCCAGAGAACCTGTAAAAATTATGCAACAAGCAAGGCTGAGTATACTAATACTCAGCTAGACTTACCCGGTGTGAGGAGTCTATACTCCTCTACCTCTAGACATGCAGCTGTTTGGCTGTGGGGTTTGGTTGCCAAAAGCACTAGCTGAGTTTCTAAATCAAGTTTTTAACTTTGTCGAATTTAAGTGTGACTCTCTTAAGGCTAAAAGTGTACTATCTATTCATACATAGTAGCAAGCATTTTTAGCAATCAACAACTTGTATCATCCCAACACAGTTCCACTTGTTACTCAATGTAGCAGCATGGATCAAGCAGTCTCATTAGCTGCGAGAAGCAGACGATTCGAATCGAGTTTTTATCCTTGCAAGGTAAACCTAAACACACGACATGCAGGGGCACTCCGTCCCCACACACATCAACCGTCCCCATCGATTCCCTGGCAACAGATCAGGTCTCACCGCCTTGGCGTACAATGCCTCACTGACCCCGACTGGCCGTCGTGCAGTGACCGCACTTGTACCCACCATAACCGGAATGGGAGACCTCGTCTCAGGTCGCGTGAGGGGGTATGTCTGCGGGCAGGTTCACTCAGGTACTAGGCTTACCGATTTACCATATTTCTCGGCATATGTTTAGTACGTTCAAACGCTTGACTCACGGTACCACACCTTAATCCTTAATCAACTTTTTATCCCGTGAACAACCAATCCCCATGGATTGTTGCCCACAAACCAACCTCAATATGATAAGAAGGTGGATACAGCCAATTCCTGTCCTCGCGCGAGTGCTAGAAAAATCACTCGACTTCTACCGAGATCCTAATTAATAAAGCAGCTACTCGACCTAGCATACTAGTATTCATCTCAATAGGATTCCTGAGATCATGCAACTAGGGTTTCAAACAATTCCTACACCTAAGTGCACAATCAATCCTACAATCATTAAGTGAAGTAAAATAGCATAAATAACAGGTTATGCATAAAACCGGGGCTTGCCTTCCAAAGCAGTGGCAGGCAGGTCCTCTGGTGCAGGCTCTGGTGCTGGGTCTGGGGCAATCTCCTGGGCAGCTCCTTGCTCCGGCACGAGGATGTACTCTCCGTCAGCAAGATTACAGTCTATCGAATGCAATGAAAATGTATGTTATGATTATGCAAGATTTAAGAACATTAAACTATAGAATTTAAGTCAAGAATTAACTTAGGGTTCACTGGCTATGTGGGTCTCCTAGTGGTATACATATAGGCTCATTCCCTCTTTGGTTTAGGTTTTCTTTTTGGACAACATAGGGGGTTTGCATTGCTTTTATAGATTTCAGTGGACAAATTTACAAAGGTCTTATGAGGACATTAATTTCCCTTACTCGATTTCCTCTCTTTAGTGCTCATTTATGAATTCTAGTGGGGTTTGAACTACCAAGGTGAATTAACTATTTTCAATAATTCCACATAAATTACAGTGGCTTGCCCTTGGTCAATAGGACCTGTCTTAGGAATATGGGATTTAAAATAAAAAGGCTAGGCTGTATACAAAAATAAAAATAACAAAAAGTGGGGCAATTAAGCCACTTTGCACTACAAGTCCTTTATTAAAGTGGATTCTGACCTAAGGGTTATTTTTGTTGGCCTCTAACAGTGATAATAAGCTCTTGTACCAAAAATGACAGAGAGCCACATGATGGTTAATTAATGATGGATTTCTAAAGTTGGGTGCAAAAAGGGTGATTAGACTAACTTGTCATTTGAAAAATATCAAACAACAGATTTCAGATTTTTCTTAAGTTCTTATTATCAACACATTAGTTATCCTAAGGTTTGGGGAGGTCTCACCTTAGGGTTATTTTTGTAGGGTTTTTCTAAGTTATCCTTATTTTCTTCATTTAAAAGGTATCTTTCTTATCTTACACTACAACAGGGTATGATATATTTTTCCAGTGAACTACATTGACTAAGTATCTCAACAAAAATAGGGGTGCCTTCTGGTTCATTATTTATGTCACTTTTTCTATTTTTCTTAACTTTAAGCATTTTATGGAATAAGGGGTTAAAACTAACTTAATGTAGTGGACAGAGAGGTTTAACATTTTTAACTAGGTCAGTAGGTAGATATAAACTTCTCCAAATTTTTCTAACCCTAGTTAAATAGTACAACCATTTTTCTTACTATTATTAAGCTTTTGGTCAAAACTAAAATTAAATCAGAACCTTATATTTTTCTTTAGTACTTATGGGGTTTTATATTTTTCTTAGACAGGTTACATTATTTAGAGTCTGGCAAAATTAGTTTGACCAAATTTGGATAAACCAAACAGAAGTTATGGGTTTTTAAAGTTTCTGTTTGAATTTAAATCAGGTTTTAATTAAGTTTTTCTGAAAAAGCAGTTTGCGCCAAGGTCCCTGGGTTTAAACCGAATCAAACCTCGCAGATCTACCCTTGGGCCACTATTCACTCGGGTCACTGACATTTCACTTACCCCCCCTGACTTTCTCTCCCTCCCACCCGCGGTCCCTCCCCCAACTGGAACAGTAGCCGCGGAGAAGGAAAGAATGGCGCGGCTTACCGGCGGCGAGGGGGGTCCGGCGAAGGGCAGGGTTTGCTCGGGGAGGTTCTGGCGATCACGTCGAGGTACGCCTCGTCGTCGGGGATGGCCGGAATCGCCCGGACCACGGGCGCAGGCGGGCGAGCTCGCTGGCGGCGTGTGCTCCAGCCTATCCACGGCGGTACAGTTCAATCCAAGGGCATGGGGAGATTCACGGAGGTCTAAGGAGTCTAATCGTGCAAGGAATCGAAGAGAGACTCACCGTGTGCCTTGGTCCACGGTTGCCGGCGGGCGGGCGAAGTCCGGTGACCGTGTTCCGGCGTCTCCGGCGAAGCAGAGCCCGATTCCTGGCCCGGGGAGCTTCACTGGCGGGTGCACACTCGTGTCCGATGGTTGGATGGGACTGCGGAAGGCTGGGCTGGCCGGTCTACGGCGGCAGTGGCTCGGGTGGCCGCGGGCACGTCGCGCACAGGCAAACGGCGGTGAACTAAGCTCCGGTGAGACTTGGGTGCGTGCGGAGGGGTACGGCCAAGGCTCTTGGGCGTTTTATAAGCGCGGACGCGGACCAGGGCGCTGGCTTGGCTCGGGCGCGGCGCAGGGCTCGCGGGGGCGCGCGTGGGTGTGCTCTGGCGCGGCAGAACGCGTCGAACACGTGGCGGTTTGTTTCTTCCATTGTTCAAACGTCGGCAGAGGTCGCAAACGTGCGAATCTTTGCAAAGGTTCGGCGCAGACCTCTTCCTAGCACCTAGGGCTGTCACTCAACTGTGAGACGTCGGGGCAGATATGGCCTAGGGAGGGAGATCTTTGGATGCCAAAACAGGTGTGTCACACTGGGCACTTCGCGACAAAAGCCATGCCATGGCATGTCAAACATCCGAGTCTCGGGCTCAACTTTTTCCAGTGGGTGCCCTAGGTGGTATGCCACGTTTTTGGTATAGATCACAAGTGGATTTGATGCCATCTTCAAGGTGAACACGGCTGATCCTTTAACTAGGGTTAAATATGGACTTAGAGAGGAATAGAGAGCTCTAGCTCTCTCTCCACTTAGTGATTTGATTTGGGGTCTCACCAGGGGCCTTTTTGCAATATTTCCCCCCCTAATTGCTGGTTACAAGGTTACTTAAGGTTTGGGTAAATGTTACTCATGTTTTGCACACTTGCTCACTCTCTTTTCCCTCTTATCTAGGGTTTTGGGAGATAGGGTCTAAGAGAGGTCTAGGGTTCTTCTCCCCTCTCATCCAAGGTAGTAAGTGTGCAAGGATTAGAGTAATGCTTTTGGTTACTCACAATCCTTGGTTAACCTCTAGCTTTCCAAGGCCCTTATGCTTTTATTCATTAAGTTCTTCCACAGGTGCTCATACCCTTTAGCAACAAGGTGGGCTCTAGCCATGGTAACACCTGGGGTTTTACAGCAGCCTTCGCACCCCCCCCCCACGTCCTCTTCGGCCTAGCCTCAGGGAGCCTGACGACCGCCCGGTGCTTCTGCGCAGCATCCTGCCGATCCTTGTTCATCACTGCCGACACAACAGCAGCAATATTCCATTCGTAAGGGAAAATATTCAATCCACGAGCTATACGAGACGTAGACATGTCTTCACCCTCTGCCCAGGGGATCGGAAGATTCTTTGGCCACCGACCCCCGGTAACCTCCAGCATTCGCGCCGAAGACTCCCAGAGCTCGTGCGAAGACATCCTCCCCCCGGGGGCCACGCATGTCTCCATCAACTCCACAACAAAATTATCAGACACCCCCTTTTTTCCCACCATAGTACCTAATTTTCTCTTCTTAGTGGCCGGGGCGGCCTCCTGCGATGGCCCTTCCTCGGTACCGCCCATCGGTTTCTTCCCGCGGCGGTCGGCGGTGTCTTCCCCAGGGTAACCGCCGTAAGGCAAGCGGTTCAACTTGAAGACCCGATTCAGCCTGTCATTGGCCCCGTGGATATCCCAGCTCCGCAGACCCTCCGTCTTCCGCACGTACCGCCCCACGATCCTCGCCGCACCGTCTTCCGCTTCACGCACGAATGCGGCGGGATCTCGGCCATGAAGATCCAGTGCGAAGGCAGGACTCCGCACCAACATCCCGCCACGGGAGGGCATCTGGCGAGGGCATACTTCACCCAGCGCCTAGCCACGCGCCAAGGGCCATACCCCATACCCGACAAATTCCTCAACGAGGTCGCGCCTGCTACTCATGCGGGCCGCGCACCGAAGGGCCCCCTCGTTTTCATCCTCCTCCGCTACCTCAAACTGCGGGTACGCCGCGTAATAATGCGAACACATGACAGCCACGGGGAGCCCTGGTTGGCATTCGACTGTGCCTTCGGCAACGTAGAAGCAAAATTCCCACCAGTTGCCCCACTTATTGCGGGCGCAGGGAACCAACTCCACGACTTCCATCGAAGTCTTGCCGGTCTTCGGCGTAAATGTGCAAGATCCAAATTGAGCAATCTTATTTCCGATTTTCCTTTTCTGCCAATGCAGACAATAGTGCTTCGCGAAGACTTCGACCGATGGCTGCCCGCCGTACGAAGTCGTCGCCCAGACATACTTTGCCAGGGCCACCATGGCATTCGGTGTCAGCTGGTGGACCTAGACTTCGAATCTATGCAGAACTTCTCCCACAAATCGATGCGCGGGCAGACGAAGGCCAGCGGCGAAAAAAGCCTCGAAGACGACCAGCTCGCCTTCTGGCTCGGGGTCCTCCTCTGCCCCCAGCACACGCGCCACTCCGCCGCCAAAATACCCAAGCTGTTGCATGTCATGCACGCGGCCCAAGGACATCCGCGACGCGCCAAATTCCAATGTGTCGCCGGGATGCAACTCCTTCGCCGCCACATTGCTCAGCGTCCCCTCGGACGATTTGCTGGTCGGCGGTGTATCAGTAGCAGAAGAGGAAGAGGACGACATGGCTACGTACCGTCGGCGGCGGCGGGCGGTCTGCTTCACACGGGCCAGATCTCCAGCGAGCAGGAGCAAGGAGGGCAGACGAGCAAGCAGGCGGTTTGAAAAGGAGGTTAGGGTTTTCGCGGCGTGCGGAGAGATAAAGTTCAAAAGGCGCCGCCCCTGCCCCCTTTTATACACAGGGGGCAGCGCTTCGGGAAACTCGCAATCCAACAGTGCGGCGTCAATCAACGGTCATGTCAAAAACCCCCGCGGAACCACTTCGAGCGAGGGCAGCGTCTCCACCATCTAGCGATGCCTTCGGCACCAGATGACTTGGTCGAACTGGTCCCTCGGAGGGCAAATGTTGGGGCGAAGGTGTAGACGCTACCCCCTGCTCGATGCCTTCGCCAGTCTCGCTGCACCAACGGAGACGACGACTGATGGACTGCACCCTTCGTCCGAAGCGCTGAAGGACGAAGACCCATGGCGAGGCCGCTCCGTCCCTTGGGGTCGCCCAACACGAGAGCCCACGTGCAATCCGGCCCATCATTAAGGGCCCCGCGCTGTTGTTGCGCATTACGGGCCTAAATTGTAAAGGTTTTTCTATTATTACAGTATGTAACCCTGCTTTAATGGGAATATTTTGAGGAAAACCTGGGCTCATGAGGGCACATGCGTCCTTAATCCTTGACGCTGGGCACTCAGGCACCTATAAATACCCCCGCACAGTGCCCTTGAGGGGCTAGGTTAACAGAACTATTGCCATCTCGAGTTGAAACCCCGTCTACATTGCTTTCACTTCCCCGTTGGATCAACTGCGCAGGAGAGCAAGTTCCAACAAAACACATAACACAACCTAACAAGACATACCCATCTGACACGAGGTAAGACATTTCCAACATAGGAGTGCATCACATTATTCACAAGTTCTTATTATTGGAATAAAGGTGAGAGAAGCATGTTGATGCACAAGAGATAATTAAAATGTGACAGTCATGATGCATGCTCATTCTAGACGTCTTCTCAGACCTAACTAATTTTTTGGGTGCTTCTACAGCATCCTAATAGTAGTAATAGTAGCCTTTATGGCCTATATAAATAGCCACCCAGCTACCCATCTATTTCCTAGGGCTTCACATCCTAGGTGTATCCTTATCATCCTGATATCTATCCAACTTTGGTTTCTAGCAAGTTTTACTTTAGAAAAAGTTGGTAATCATGACTTATTGACTTCTATGTAGTGGTATTCGCTCCGATACCAGCTGTGGCGGAACCGCCCGAATTATTCCAGCTTAAGTGCCCAAGTCACACCCTTAAGGGCAGCAACACACTTAAACAGGAATAACCCGTCAGTCCCTCGGATCTAGTCCGATAAAGCCACTTACCAGGATCGAATATCACTAGCTCACACGAAGGTGAGGCACAGAGAAATACAATAAAACATAATACCATAAATTTAACAAGTATCATTAGTGATTACATTATCGGAGTTTCAGAAATAATAACCATAAATTTTTAATGCAGCGGAAATAACTAACGGAGAAAACCGAGTAACATGGCGAAGCCTGGCCACGCTACTCCTCCTGGTCCTCTCCTGCGAAAGCAGTAACCCACTCGACCGTCTATCCCGGTGGCAGGGATGGAGGCCAAGTCACACTAGCAACCAATCAAGGAGGTACCTGCAAAAATTATGCCACAAGCAAGACTGAGTATACTAATACTCAGCTAGACTTACCCGGTGTGAGGAGTCTACTCCTCTACCTCTAGACATGCAGCTGTTTGGCTGAGGGGTTTGGTTTGCCAGAAGCACTAGCTGAGTCTAAAAACAAGTTTTAGCTTTTCAAGTTTTAGTAGAATCCTTTAGACTAGATGTGTACCTAGCTAATCATACATGGTATCAAACATTTTTACCAATCAACATCTTTTGCTAGTCAACTCATTTCCACTTATTACTCAATGTAGCAGCATGGATCAAGCAGTCTCATTAGCTGTGAGAAGCAGACAATTCGAATCGAGTTTTGAAACTTTGCAAGGTAAACCTAAACATACGACGTGGCAAGGCACTCCGTCCCCACACACATCAACCGTCCCCATCGATTCCCTGGCAATAATTTAGGGCTCACCACCTTGGCGTACAATGCCTCACTGACCCCGACTGCCATCGTACAGTGACCACACTTGTACCCACCATAACTGGAATGGGAGACCACGTCTCAGGTCGCGTGAGGGGATATGTCTGCTGGCAGGTTCAATCAGGTACTAGGCTTACCGATTTACCATATTTCTCGGCATATGTTTAGTACGTTCAAACACTTGGCTCACGGTACCACACCTTAATCCTTATTCCAATTTCCACCTCGTAGACAATCAATCCCCATGGATTGCTGTCCACAGACCAACATCATTATGCTATGAACGTGGATACAACCAATTCCTGACCTCGCGCGAGTGCTGGAAAAATCACTCGACTTCTACCGAGATCCCTAATTAGTAAGCAGCTACTCGACCTAGCATACTAGTATCCATCTCAAAAGGAATCCTGAGTTCATGCAACTAGGGTTCCAGGCAACTCCTACACTTAAGTGCACAGTACAAGCCAACAAACATTAAGTGCAGTAAAATAGCATATATAACGGTTATGCATAAAACCGGGGCTTGCCTTTAATTTAACACTTAGAGAGTGTTCGCTGGGGGAGGTACTTGCTTGGCGAGCATCCACTGGTTATGTCCATCCTTCCTTGGGTCGTCCACCGACTGCATCTTGTGGTTGGCACCACATCACGTGCACGATCATTATCTCTCGATCCTAAATGAGATGCAAGATGCATATGTATGAATATAATGAAAAATGTCACAAGATATTCCAATACATGATAGCGAACCAAACACTAATTAGTAAGATACTGCAACGACTATACGCAAGCGCTAGCTATTCGTACGTTATCGGCGTTCAACATTAACACCATTAAAAAGACGACAACATTTTATTTATTTACGCAACACGACTACGACATCACAAGTACGCGCATTTTGTTTGTTTGGTTAGGCTTTTCATTAGTTCTCCTATTGATCACGCACAAGCATCACCGACAATACAAATTCAATAGAGGACATAAGCGTCAATGTCTATGGAACTCCTATATCGCAATCACTAGAGAAAGGAACATATAAAACAAGACACGCATGTCATCTCTAGCTTAGCCATGGCAAGTCTACATTACTTAAGAGCAAACCAAACATTTTTAGGGAGAAGGGTGAACTAACAATGAAAAGCGCACTTGTAGAATTTTGGGACAGCTACACAGCAGTTACTTGTTTTAATCATAACTCTTCAAATATTAATCCAAAAATAGCAAACTAGGACTTTCTGGAACGCTTAAAAAGTGAACTACAATTTTTGTATTTTCATCACAACATGATTCAAAACTTAGCAAGGTCGAATTGTGCAAACACAGCAGCTCTGTCCAGATTTGGACAGATTCAGACTTGTGACTTTAAAAATTCACAACTAAAGATTCAGACATCCAAACAATTTGATGCTCGACTTTATGGAAAGATAATGAAATTGTCTTCATATCATTTATAAACATCTCAAGGTGATTCAATATTTAACTAAGGTAAAAGACACTAGAAGACTTTGCTATCCAGAACTGGACAGATTCAGTCTTCATATTTTAAACATTCATAACTTAATCTTCAGATCACCAAAAAGAGTGATCCAAGACTTTTTGGAAAGCTTGGCAAAAGTACTACCAAACTTTTATAATCACCAAGAAGTGATTCCAGGTTTAATCTAATCAAACGTTACAGTTTTTGAAATCTGTTCTGACGGTCGACAGAACACATCAACCAGTTTGTAAAATTCATAACTCTTAAACTATCAGGCCTATGGTTATGAAATTTTAACACAAGCAAGATACGAAAAACATCTACAACTTTTTTATAACGACCATGAACTAATTGTAAAATTAAATTAGGCAAACAATGCAGTTTCTGAAATCTTTACAGAATTTGGACAGATTCAGTTACTAAATTTGTAAAAAGCATAACTACTAAACGGTCAGACTTATGGCTGCCAAAGTTTAACACCAGAAAGATAATATAGTTATCTACCACTTTTCTATCGCACATATCTACAGAAAACATAATTTAATTCATCAAATATACAGCGCGGGGAAATCACTGCGTGCAGTCCAAAACAGTGACTAATCATTTTCAGCTTTTATTTACTTCAAGAATTAGTCGTGTTCTAGAGACTTGAATTTTTCTAGCACTTTACCATTTCTTAGAGTTAAATTTATCAAAGGAGAACTAACAAGTAGACTTACTAATTTTTATACAAGCTATTTCGTGCACGAGAACTACCATACACAATTAATCAACGCATTCACCACAATCATCAAACACGACATATATGTATATTGTAGCGTTTTTTTTACCCACTAGTTCGCATTTTATCTTAGATACCACATGAGCACTACTTATTTTTACTCACGACCATACCCATACACATTTAGACTACAACAAGCAATTTATCGTGACCACGAACTTAACCCAAAACCATCTAACAAGTTTTGCTAATCCATTATTATAGCACTCCGAGACACAATATGTATATAGCAATCACTTATCGCAATCGACTTTTTCTTAACAGAAGTTAGCCATCACAGTATAAAACTTAGCAAACTATTTTTGACATCGCAAATCAAAAACATGGGTTGGAGCAGATTGATCAGTGTTTCTCAACCATTTCTCAACTTGAATTAGTTAACACACAAGTCACCAAAATAGCACATTTTTGGGGTCTATCAAGGAGGCATTTACACATGGCGTAAACTCCATAAGACTTACATTTGCGGCCGAAGGACCTAAATCACTTATGTGTATATCTTACCGGATTGTTCTTCATTTGTAACAAGTACCGACTTATGAACGCTGCTCGCCTCCAATAATTATTGGCTGCGATCACGCTCATATAAGACCTATAATCAATCAACAAGACATTTATTTATCCAATGGGAATAGAATGCATGACTTGACCAAGCAAGGCATCGATCCGCCACACAACAGAAAGCATGACAATACCGATAGATGCTATCCACTAATTGTTAAAAAAAATTAAACTTACTTCTCGCTTTGCCATTACACCACCCTTTAGTCACATGACCATCGGGAGCATCCTTCACACGATTATACGACAGCAACCTAAACGTTGGTTTACACAACACATACATCTTTCTTCATCGCGAGTATAACCATGTCACGACATATACCCGCACACCTCAATCAAATATCTTACGCCACCACCACTACAATACACCACGGCACACACGTGCATACCAATTTCTCCTCCATGAACCTTTAATCTACGCCGAAACATACTCGTGCACATACCTACTTACAAACCTAAGCACAACAACGAAACTAACGAACATCACATGACGCACTTCCTAAAAATACGAGTCATCGCAGCTATTAGATAATTTTTATCCAATCCATTCATCACGACAAACAGCCATAGTAAGAATTTTAGCTTACCATATGAAACTATCTAATTTGGGACTGGCATTTTTATGAGGCATAGGTGATGATAAATAATGACTAATGTATAAATTTTACATGCTCAGGTTTTATATTTTATTTACTACAAAAATAACAAATTTGTTAATGCAATAAAGCATGTGAGAGCAAGTTAAATCTAAAACTAATTATTTTCTATGGATGCATGACCTTATTAAGTTTCCTCAGGCTACTATAATATCATGCAAGGACAGTGGAACATCATTTTCTATTTTTGCATCTATACATTATTTTTAAATCATTTAAAACTACTTAAGGTGCATTAAACAAGTTAAATCACTAAATTAAACATACATGCGCAACAATTCATGAACTTTTTACCAGTCACTAAGCATCACGCCAAGAGGCTACTGTAAAAATTTTAATCCATTTGGAGTAATAGAGCTACAGATCCAAAAATAACAAGCAAATACATCTTCTTTTCTCTATTTAACTTGTTTTAATTAACACACCAAGAAAACAGTGAACAACATATAAGTTTTATATTTTTCTTAAATGGAGTATGACAACATGTAACTAACAAAACAAGTTTCATAATTTTTGGATTTTAATAAATAAAACTATGGAGAGAAACAAGTTCGTTTATTCTCTAGACCTGTTTTTAAGATTTAATTTGCACAGACAAAAACGTCTACTAAAACATGTCATATTATAGATCTAATGGGTAGGGCATTTCATATGGAAGCTAACAAAACAAGTCGTACTATTTTAGGAGCTCCCAAACTCGAGTTATAGATTTTAGAAGAAAGTGCAAGAATCTGAAATTTCAGCACATAAGTTCTTGACCCGGAGCTCACTTACACCTTGCTGCCGTAGAGAAGGGGGAGACGCCAAGGGTGAGCTGCCAAGGTGAGGGAGGAGCATGGGAGGGCTCGGTCGCCAGCTCCATGGGAGGGGGCTGCTGCTGCATGGGGAGCTAGAGAGAGGGAGATAGAGAGAGAGGGAAGGAGTAGCGAGAGTGGCGTGGGAAGAGGGAGGGAGAGAAAATGGCTTGTTGGGAGGTGGCGTGGGGGATTTAAAGGAGAAGAAAAGGGGCTGGTTTGATTGCATAGAAGTGAAGCAAGGGGTTGCTTACAAGAGAATCAAAGGTTGCTTAGGAATGAAGCAAAGGTTGCTTAGATGAAAGCAAAATATGTTGCTTAGAGGAGAAGAAAGGGAGTTCCTTCTAGGCTATGTAAATTATTCAAAGGGAAAAAATCTCCCGCGGGATTTGCCAGTGCGGAGAACAGGGAGAGCCGGTGTCTGGCGAACGAGAGTCCGAGGAGAAAAAATTAGTCCAAGAATTTAAATTTTCAGTGTCGTTCGGAAAATTCATCCACGTACGATTAGGAAATCAAAATGACTTGAGACTAACTAGCTTTCGGATCTATGATTGATAGAGACAAATCGCGACATTTAAAAATCATCGCCGATGTTGATTTTTGAAATCGGATCGGACATGAGATATTTGGCCGAGTCGGATAAAATTGATTAGAGGACGACAAATTGAGTATTCCGTTTGAGAGTACGGACTCGGATTAAAATGGTCGAACATAGATCAAAGTTCGAGGAATTAGACTTGGGCTCAGATCAGATAACAGTCGTCGAGAGTTTGATTTAATGAACTTTAGACGAGATTTATAAATCGAGATTGATTATCGAGTTCGCATTCGTGACGAGAAATAAAAGTTTTAACAAGCTCCAAATTCGGTCTTCGGTGAGACTGAATAACTCCGAATTCGGTGAAATATGAATGAATAATCTGGATAATCAGAGATAGACACGATCGAAAAAGAGAATTTTTTTACTGAGCATCCGAGATTAGGATTAATCTCCCATCATAACACGAAACTGACACCCGGGGTGTCACACCTTATTCTGGAGAAAAGAGAAAAAAAGGTATGGGAGGGAAGGTTAAAAAGGAGTAACACCTGAATTTGTGGATATGAGCAAAGAAGTTTTATACCCCTAAATTTAGGGTGTTACAACGTGCCATCCTCTTCATTAGTGTAATGAAGAAGCTTGTCATAGACGTGGAAGTAAGTTCACCGGTGGTGGGCGCCAATATTGGTCACTTGTTTTCAATTGCTACATGGCATCAAAAACAAGGCAACATAAATAAAAAAGTTTGAACCTTCGTTTACTTGTTATTTACTTCTCTAAAATAATAAATTGGGAACAAAGGTTCTTGGGAAGAAATGAGAACGAACTGATATTGAACGATGAGAAAACACATGATTAAATGTAAAAGGAGTTATATCATTATGCGTTTCTTTTATTACCAAACAACGGTTTATTCAAGTACCTTAGCCTTTGTAAATTTACATAGCTAGAAGAAGGAAATTACAACTTCGTACAGAGAGAGGTAAAGCCAGCCTCGACTCAAAAAATCCTGCCCAATGCTTAGCACTGTTCATCTATTAGGCACATGATATAACCTTGGTGAAATTACAATTGTGACATTAAGCCTATACATTTAGTCTACTTTACATGCCAATGGCAAAGCTGTATTTTCCTTCTTCTGATTTGTAGACTAAACTTCAAAAGTGCTCTATGGTTCTTCTTTGCTTCGTCATACATGAGCACATGGTATCTATTCGAAGCTTACTCCTTCGGGAATGTGTACATTGATAGTTCTGATTTGAAGGCTATCTTCAGCATTAGTTCTGCAACATGTGAAACAAAATAAAAAACCGTTATTAGATGAGTGTTTTGAGGACCCTCGGAGAAAGAAGGCCCCCAATAATAGATATGGAGGTTTGGGATTCAACACCATCATCAACATTGTCAATTCCATGACATGGGGACAGTATAGGTCTAAACATTGTTAATCCGAGTCCGTACTCTCAAATGGAATACTCAATATGTCATACTCTAATCAATTCCTATCTGACTCGGCTTAATACCTCTATGTATGATCCGATTTCAGAAATCAAGATCGGCGATGATTTTTTAAATGTCGCCATTTATCTCTTTCAATCATAAAGCCGAAAGCCGGTCATATCTTAAGCCGAAAGTGTAGGGAATTATTTTCAAGCGAAATCAAATCAGACTCTCGGCCGAATTAATCGCTTAATCTTCCATTCGTCTGAACTCTAGTTCACTCTGTTTTGCGTACAGACGAAATCCATAGGAGCATTTTATTTCGGAAAATAATTTAGTGCGGCTCGATTAAGTGTTTTGGGCCAAGCCCATTCCAGCCCAATTGGCCCACTAAGAAACCCTAAACCTAGTCCATGTCTATAAATAGGGGTGCTCCTTCCTTGCACTTGGAAATTTTTCACTCCCACCCCTCAAATTTTCCTAGCCGCCACTCTCTTCCTCCTTCTCTCTCGCACAGCAGCAGCTTGTCTTCTCCTACGGCTACAGCAGGGAACCTTCTTCCCCAGCGTGTAGGAGCTCCATGGCCGCCAATAGCCTCTCCATGGCTGGCGCTCCCTGTCCTCCTTCCCGATGGGCGCGCCCCCTTCAGGCTTGGCGGTAGGGACAGCGCCCTTCCTCCCCACGGCTGCAGTAGGGTGCCCATCTTCTCTGATAGCAAGCTCCCTTCCATGGTGCCAGTCCCTATGCCCTCCTCTGCCAAGCTCCCCCATCCCCCTTGCTCTATGTTCGACGGAGGAGCTCTTCATCCCCCCATGGTGCCCCCCTGCTCTTCCCTGTCCGCGGCTAGGGAGCTTCAACCGGCATGGAACTTCACTTGTGAATGGCAGCCAACACCCTCTCCATGGGCGCCAACAGCTTGGATGCCAAGCCCCTTCTTCCACCTCTGGCCGACGCCCTGCGCAGCACCCCTCTCCGCTCGGCCAGCAGCCATGGTGTCCAAGTTCCCTGCGCCTAGCTCTTCTCTCCCCAGAAGTAGCCCTAGATCCCCCTCCGCTCGCGTGCTTCGCTCGATCTGCGCAGTCCGAACCACGTCGTCGCGTTGGTGTTTGGGATAGCTCCATGTCGCGTCATCGATTGGGACGGCTCCATGCCGCGTCATCGATCTGCGCAGTTCGACCGTCTACGCGCCTCACTTCGTCAGATCTGCGCAGCCCCAACATCGACGTCGTTCACCCCTAGTGAGATGACGACGATCCTTGTTTGATTCCACATCGGCATTGTTCTCCGATGATTAATTGTGTATATGTACTGTTTTGTTTTGTCTTCTGGAGGAGAGGAACCCCATGTTTCGCGAGGAGAAGGCAAGCCGCTCAACGCTCGTCGGATGTTCGGAGCGATGCACAAATCGGAATCACCATCGTTCTTGCAAACACCGATTGGGTTTGTTTATGGTGAGCCGATGCATGTCGCTCTCGATTTACTTGATTAATAAATTATATAGATGTGGTTGAAATGTTTTGGTGGCAGGTCGTAGTATGGATGTGTTCATGATTTCGAGTTAGAGATTGGTGGTTGACGATTCGTATAAATTGGTCGATGTGGTGCATGTGTGTATATGTGTAAAAAAATGTATTGGTATGGATTGAAGTTTGCAGCGAAAGAAAACGAGTCTGAAAGAGGGCTCGGATGTTTTTAATTTTCGGTAATAATTTATTTGATGTGTGGTTTGCTGGGAGGATAAATTTTTAAAATGCAGATTATGTGTTGGGGAATGCATTAATAGGGGTCTACGTGAAAAGTGTATTTGTTTTATGCATATGATCAGCGATTGTGATAGTCAAGGCGAATGGGGAATATGATAAATCCTGTTGGAGTCACGGGTGTGGTTGATGTCTTGTGCGTAACGTGGGGACATGTATGTGTGTGTGTGTGTGTGCCATGGTGTATTATAGTGGTGGTGGCGTAAGATAATTGATTGAGGTGTGCGAGTATATGCCGTGATATGGTTATACTCACGACGAGGAAAGATGTATGTATTGTGTAACACGACACTTAGGTCGCTATTATATAATCGTGTGAAGGATGCTCATGATGGTCGTGTGATTGAGGAGTGATGTAGTGGCAAGTGAGAAGTAAGTTTAGTTTTTCGAACAGTTAGTGGATAGTATCTATCAGTGTTGTCATGATTTTTGTTGTATGGCAATGTGATGCTTCGCTTTATCAATTATTGCATTCCATGCCCATCGGATAAATAAATGTCTTGTTGATCGATTAGAGGTCTAATATGAACGTGATCGCAGTCCAATAATTATTGGAGGCGAGTAGCTATTGGGGTGAAGGCGAAGATTCTACCCTTCGCTCCAAGCCTTCGTCAGCCTCGCTGGATCAACGGAAGCAAAACGACCGGCGAGGTCCACCAGCGAGGTCCACCCTTCGTCCTCTACACTGCAAGACGAAGGCCTACGACGGAGTCGCCCCTTCCCTCGTCTCCACACAACCTGGAGGCCCACGTGGGATTCAGCCCATTTTAATAGGCCCCGCATAAAAAAGTGTGTTACGGGCCCGATTTGTAATGGCTTTTCTGTAATGACGGTTTGTAACGCTCCCTTATGGGAATATTCCGGGGATAGTCAGGTGCCTGAGGGCACATGCGTCCTTACATCAAGACGTTGGGCGCTCAGCCACCTATAAATACCCCCGTACAGTGCCCTTGAGAGGCTGGATTAACAGAGCAAATGCCATCTCGAGCTAAAACCTTGTTTGCATTTGTTTTACTCCCCCGTTGGATCATCTTGCCCAGGAGAGCAAGTTCCCAACATTTGGCGCCCACCGTTCGTGCTACGAGCCAACCACCCGCGATGGCACCCAAGAGAGCTAGCTCGAAGACAGCCCCATCTGTTGACGAAGCAGCAAAGGCGGCGCTGCTTGCCGAGAAAAAGGGCAAGGCTCCTGCAGACACTACCCACCAAGAAGCCTGCGAAGACGACGCTGCCAGCAAGAGACAGCGCAACAACCAACCAACTCCCGAGGGCAGCCTCCGCACCTGCAGCTCTGGAGGATAGCCACAGGAACCACCCCCAGGCTTCTCTCCGCTAGAGGGCAAGGATGCCACAGAGGACGGCGAAGTCATCAGCGTTTCAGCGGAAGAACAACTACAGCTGCGGGCCCTCCGCATCAAGAACCACAACCTCTAGAAGCAGAAAGAAATCCTCGAGGCCAAGCGCCAACGTGTTTCTGCGTAGGCTAAGGTGCGCCAGATGATATGAGATGAGGAGCAGAGGGCTCAGGAACTCAAGCAAGAGATTGCGCTCATGCAGCGCGAAGGCCAACATGACCTGCAGCACGGCCCGCCCCTCCAACAACGTGCGCCAGTCGGAGACCTATTCCTTCCTCAGCGCGGACCCTTCATCCCGCATGCCGTAGCATTCCAAGGCGTCAACTACCTTGATGAGCGGAGTCCCCTGGCGCCGCAACTGGAAGTGTCACCATGGCCCACCAACTTCAAGGCAGGGACCTACCCCCAAGTACAACGGCAGCACCAACCCAGCACAGTACATCATGACCTATCAAATCGCTGTCGCATCATCCGGAGGGGACGACGCCACGATGGCCAAGTCCTTCATCATCACACTCAAGGGTCTGGCCCTAACCTGGTACACTAGGTTGCCCCCGTTGTCCATCGACTCCTAGAGAAGTCTCCGAGACAATTTCTGCTCAACTTCCAAGGGTACCGCCCCGACACCGATGCCCTGGCCGAACTGTCACTCTGCAGGCAGCTGGAGAAAAAAACCCTGCGGGGTACTACCGCAAGTTCCTGACTCTTAAGTCACAACTTCCCTTGGTCAACGACCAAATCGCCATTCACTATGCCATCTGTGGCCTTCGGGCTAGCATCCTTTACAGTCACTGCATCAGGGACCCACCCAAGAACCTACAAGAGCTCTATCAGCTGTTTGAAAAATATGCCAGATCCGAAGAGCTCCACCAGCGCAAGGTCGAGTCCCAGAGGAAACCCAAGGACCCTCCGGAGTCCAGCCGAACTTGGACAAGACCTTCGCAGCCAGACTCCGGTCGGGACAGCCGCAGTCAGCAGTAGGTGCATAACATTGCCAACTAGCACCCCGCCGGTGAGGTCCCTCGCCGTCAAGATTATCCCCCCTAGGGACGTGGCAATGGCACCCGTGGTTGGGGCCGAGGATGGGCGCAGCAGCTGTGCAGATTTTACTGCCTGTTTCACGGCGAAGACTGCGCGCACCCAACGAGGGACTGCCCAGAAACGAAGGCCACTAGGGACAGGATGTCTCGAGCGCAACCAGCCGACAACCCAAGAGTTGTCGCGCACACATATCAACACCACCTCCCTCAACCATACAACCACGGCCCCGCTCAACATCCACCTAACCACGCATACCAACACCACCAGGAGGTACAAGTCGTGCCACCTCCACTACCACCTATGCACCCGCATCAGCCAAACATCCACCACCCAAATCACCGCCAACCACCGAAACAAGAAGACTTCGCTGATCAGCCGTATCGTGGAGTCATTCACATGATCACTGGGGGGTCCAGCATTGAATTTGACACGAAGCGACAGAAGAGGGACCATGACCGAAGCATTAACCACGTCGCCATCACCGGCCCAGTCGTGCAAACGAAGTGGTCCCACGTGCCGTTGACCTTCGACGCCAGAGATGTCGACCTGCGCAGCGCACCCCACATTGACAGCATGGTAATCAACTGCAGCGTGGCAAGCTGGGACCTACACAAAGTCTTAGTTGACAACAGCAGTCAGGAGGGCATCATTTTCCTCGACGCCTTCGACCGCATGGGCATCAGCCACATTTTGCTTAAGCCTTCGGACAACCCCCTATATGGCTTCGGCGGCAAGGGCACCTTTCCTGTTGGCAAGATAGAGCTACCCTTGTCCTTCGGTGTAGCACCCAATGCACGAAGTGAGCAGATCACCTTCGACATCGTCGACATGGTATACCCATACAACGCCATAATGGGTCGGGGCTCCATCAACAAGTTTGAAGCGGCCATTCATGGACTTTACCTATGCATGAAAATCCCGGGTCCGCAAGGCGTGATCACAGTCTATGGCAACCAGCAGACCGTGCGAAACATTGAAAGAGACTTCATTCTGGGCCAGCGGAACGTACACTGTCTTACGACGCAGTGCGAAGCCCCCGAGGCTACCCGCCCAACCGCCAACGAGCATGAAAAGGCACAACTGCAGAGTAACGATGGAACGAAGACAGTTCCCCTTGACCAGGCAACGCCCAAGCAAACAGTTATCATAAGCGAAGACCTGACTTTGCAATACGAGGAGAAACTCATCTCTTGTCTTTCTAGAAATAAGGACGTCTTCACCTGGTCTACCCTCGACCTGGTTGGAGTCACTCGCAGTATCATCGAACACAGCCTGGGCATCGACCCTTTGGTGCGGCCGAAGAAGCAGAGGCTGCGCAAAATGTCTGATGAAAAAACAGAAGCCGCCAAAGCCGAGGTACACCGCCTGCTTGAGGCCAATTTCATCGAACCAGTCGCCTACCCTACGTGGCTCGCTAACATAGTCATGGTGCAAAAGAAGTGGCAAATGGCGGATGTGCATCGACTTCATCAACCTCAACAAGGTCTGCCCCAAGGATAATTTCCTGCTACCTCGGATCGACAAGATCGTCGATAGTGCGGCCGGACGCGAAGTCATGTCACTCCTCGACTGCTTATCTGGCTATCACCAAATATATATGAAGGAGGAAGACAAGGCTAATACCAGTTTCATCACGCCCTTCGGCACGTATTGCTTCGTCAGAATGCCGGAGGGACTAAAGAACGCTGGGTCCACCTTCTCTCGCCTCACCAAGACTGTGCTCGAGAGCCAAGTAGGCTGGAACATTTTCACGTATGTGGACGACATCGTCGTCGCCAGCAAAAACCAAGAGGATCATCTAGCCGACCTCGTAGAAACATTCGCAAACATGCGGGAAGCACGACTTCGCCTAAACCCCGAAAAGTGTGTCTTCGGAGTTCGCCAGGGGAAGATACTAGGCTACCTGGTGTCGTACCGTGGGATTGAGGCCAACCCAACCAAAATCTAGGCTATCATCAACATGATGCCTCTGCAGTCAACCAGAGATGTCTAACGCCTGACAGGCAGATTGGCCGCCCTCAACAGATTCATTTCCAAGTCCATAGAGCGAAGCCTACCCTTCCTCAAGACGCTACACGGCGCAAAAAACTTTGCATGGGGACCAAAGCAAGTGGCAGCCTTCGCTTCACTCAAACAGCACCTGTCAGAATTGGCAACCCTGACAAGCCCCGACCCCTCGCTACCTCTGTTGCTCTACGTCGCAGCTTCGCCACACGCAGCCAGCGCAGCGTTGGTCCAAGAGCAGGACAGAGAGGGCACAATTTGGTAGTGTCCAGTTCATTACGTCTCCGAAGTCCTCACGACTTCCAAATGCAACATGACGGAGTTGGAAAAATTACTTACGCAGTCGTCATGGCATCGCGCAAGTTGCGCCACTACTTCGAAGTGTTTAAGGTGCAGGTCACCACGAACAGGAGACTTGGCGAATTATTCAGAAATCCGGAGGCATCCATCCGTATCGCCGAATGGGCAGCCGAACTCTCGGAATACCATATCACCTTCGAGCCTAGGACAACAATCAAGTCACAAGTCCTTGCAGATTTCATCGTCGACTGGACAGGGCCGACACGGCAGGAAGAAGAGCCATCAGAGAAGGTGTGGACCATCCACTGTGACGGTGCATGGTGCCATGCGGGGGCAGGCACGGCTGCAACCATCACATCACCCACCCGCGTCAAGCATAGATACGTAGCACGCCTTAGCTTTGCTCTGGAATCCGACAGGTGCACAAATAACATAGCAGAATATGAAGCTGTTATCCTAGGTCTTCTCAAGTTGAAAGCACTCGGCATGGCCACCTACATAATCAAAACAGACTCCAAAGTCGTTGCTGGTCAGATTGAAAAAGACTATTCAGCAAAAGACCCTGCACTTCTGCAGTATCTTATGACCGTTCGCAGTCTTGAGAAACAATTCAAGGGTTTCACCCTACAGCACGTGGACCACGCTAAGAACGAAGAAGCCGATGCGTTGGCCAAAGCAGCAGCTAGAGGCGAAGCCCTGCCCTCTGACATGTTCTATCACATCATTGGCACACCAGCCGTACGCAACCCAGAGGGTCTGCAAATAACCACCAACGCCGATGGCCATCGCATTGTCAACCTCATCATGGCCGAAGACTGGCGGGCCCGAATTACCCTGTCCTTGCAAGGATATTACCATCCAGGCAATGTCAACGAGGCCAAGCGCCTCAAACACCAAAGCCGGGACTTCACACTCATTGAGGGCCAGCTATACAAGAAAGGGATCAGTCAGCCCATGCTCAAATGTGTCATAGAGACCGAAGGCCTCCAGATCCTGCGTGAAGTCCACAATGGCACTTGCGGCTCTCACTCGGGGCCCAAGGCCCTCGCTACCATGGTGATCCACCAAGGTTTCTACTGGCCCACTATAATCTATGCCACAAATCGAGTCACGAGGTCGTGCGAAGCCTGCCAGAAAGTTCTCTTCCTGCTCCAGCAACCCCTCGCAACTCACAAAGCTGATCGCCCACACATGGCCACTTCAACGCTAGGGCCTAGACATTGTCGGGACACTACCCACGGCCCAAGGGAACCTCAAGTTCACCTTCGTCGCCGTCGAGTATTTTACCAAGTGGATCGAGGCAAGGACAGTATCCACAATAACGTCGAAGACTGCCCAGAAATTTTTCTAGCAAAACATTATCTGCCGATTCGGAGTCCCGTCTGAGCTCACAGTCGACAATGGCAAACAGTTCGATAGCCAGGACTTCAGGGATTTTTGTTTCTCCATTGGCACCAAGCTTGCCTTCGCCTCAGTATATCACACACAATCTAACGGCATCGTGGAGCGCGCCAACGACAAGATTTTCAATGCCATCAAGTAAAGGCTTCTCGACGACAAGAAGGGTAAATGGGCCGACCTGCTACCTGAAGCAGTCTGGGCGCTGAATACGACCGAATGCCGGGCGACTGGATTCACTCCCTTTCGCCTACTATACAGATCGGAAGCCATGACCCCGTAGGAAATCAAACATGGATCACCACGGACAAGCGCTTCAGCCGTCCCCGACGTAGACGAACCAACTTCCAAGGACCTCATCGACAGAGACCGTGTCTTCGCCCTGCAGGCTCTCAACAAATACCAAGCTCAAACGAAGGCCTGGCACGACCACGCAGTCGTCCCAAGAGAATTCGACGAAGAGGACCTCGTACTCGTCCGGACAGGTCGGACAGAGTCACGAGGCAAGCTGGAGCCAAAGTAGAAGGGTCCTTTCATCGTCAAGACGAAGGCGTCCCCCAGCGCGTACAGGCTAACAACGCCATCCGGCGAGGACCTAGAGCATTCCTGGAATATCGATAATCTCCACAAATTTTTTGTTTGAATCTTCAGGGCCAACACGCCCTTGTAATTCACCAAACACTATCATTCCGGCCCGCACTCTTTTCCTCTCGGGGGGTGAGGTTTTTAATGAGGCAGAACCATGTAATATACCCGCAAAAATTCCCCGCAAAAACTAATACAATATGTCGAAAAAGAACGCATCGACGGTCTTCGGCATTCGACCACACCGAAGTCACCGCGAGGGGCAGCGCTGACTACCCTCGCGTGCGACACTCCGCGCAAAAGTCGCCTAAGGGTGTAGCCGGACTAGCACAATAAGTGCGCAAAATCGAAGTCTTTTCCAAAAGACTCTCCGTGCAAAAGTTGCCTAAGGGTGCAGCCGGACTAGCACAATAAGTGTGCAAAATCGAAGTCTTTTCCAAAAGACTCTCTGTGCAAAAGTCGCCTAAGGGTGCAGCCGGACTCTCCGTGCAAAAGTTGCCTAAGGGTGCAGCCGGACTAGCACAATAAGTGCGCAAAATTGAAGTCTTTTCCAAAAGACTCTCCGTGCAAAAGTTGCCTAAGGGTGCAGTCGGACTCTCCGTGCAAAAGTCTCCTAAGGGTGCAGCCAGAATAGCACAACAAGTGCACAAAATCAATGTCTTTATCAAAAGACTCTCTGTGCAAAAGTCGCCTAAGGGTGCAACCGGAATAATAGGCGCACAAAATCGAAGTCCTTCCCAAAAGACTCTGTGCAAAAGTCGCTTACGGGCGCAGCCTGAACAACACAACAAGCACGCCAAGATCGAGATCGTTCCCAAAAGACTCCATGCAGAAGTCGCCTACGGGAGCGGCCGGATCAACAAAGGCGCGCAACCTTATCACATAAATTATGGTTACATACACACAGCGAGGGCATCATACATCACACTGGTTCAACCTTCGGGATGATACCCATCTCCCTATAGTTGAATAGCTTTATCGTCAATTCCTCACCCTCAAAAAGATTTTGCAGCTCCCCCTCACTTACACTCACCCCAATCGGCGAGGACAACAATTCTCGCTTACCTGTCCCGTCCACACGAAGACAACCACTCTCCATCTCACTAAGATGATGCCTACCACTTCGCGACAATCCACTCACTCTCCACTTCGCCACCGCCCTTCGCCGCCTATGCCCAGTACTCACGCCCGGGAGCTTCTCGGAACCCTCCGCGCACGGCGAAGGCTCCGCTGCAGCCACATCTAACGCTGCAAAATAATCCAAGTCCTCGTCTGAAGACTCCTCCGTCCACGCAATCGAACTCCTAGAAACATCAGACTCAAAACACTTAGACATAGAGCCAAATGAATTGTCATCAGCAGCCACGGTCGAAGCCACCATAAAAATAGCATTGTTAGTAGTGGTTGCGTGCGGAGGCCCAAACCCCAAAACCTGCGCAGCAACAAAGGTTCAGTATCACACAGACAAAATTTACAAACTCCTCAACACCTATTTAGCCACCTGTGAAGACCCGGCCGTGGCTATGGGGTCTTCGGCCGCTGGCTCGACAGCCGGCTCGGCAACCACCTTCAAGGCGTATTCGCCCATCGGTGCAGGGGCTAGTGCGAGGTCTTCGCCAGCCGCAGTCGGCGCGGGGGTCGCCGAGGGGCCTTCACCGGCAACAGATGGCGGCACCGGATCGACCTCCGCGGCCTCGGGCAGCATGTAGTCCAGACCACCAAGGTCCTCGACGTCTTCGGCATGCGCCATCTGCAGCAACAACACACTCATTCAGCAAAACCACATATACCCGCACATATAACCACACAAAAACAGCCTTTACCTTCTCTGTTGCACGGTCGGACCGCTCCCTGACCGCCTCTCGGCCATGCAGACCCTACATCCTATCGAAGAGCGCCCCCGCCGACTGCTTCAGCACAAGGTCTTCGACCTTGAAAATTTCACGTTCAAAGTTTTCGTCCGCCTGGTCGAAGACCTCGTAATGCCTGCACCCCTCGCGGGACAAAGCATTAACGGCCCCCTCGCAGGTGACGAGGGAGGCGAAGGACATGAAACCCGTCACAATGGTTGGGAGCACCAGTAGCTCCTCCTGCAACCATTCAAGGAAGCGAAGGCCCGCTTCTTGGCCAGGCACTTCGAAGTCAGCAGTCCGCGCACCAAGCTCCTGGTACGTGTCCACGAACTGCGCATGCGTCCGCTCGACCTCCACACGTGTCGAGGCCTCGAACTTGTCCACATAGCTACACAGGGCGTTGAACTTCGCCTCTAGCTCCTCGGCGCGTTGGCGGGCGAGACTGCCCTCCTCTCGCGCCACCTTGGCCTCGGCCTGCGCAGCCTGCGCATCAGCGATGGCCTTGTTCACCTCCCGCCTCTTCTCTGCCACCTGGCGCCGGAGATCCATCTTTTTGGCCTCCAAGGCGGCCACCTTCTCCGACAGCCTACGGTTTTTGCTCTCCGCAGTCGACTTCTCCCACACAGCATCCGCATGCTGTGCCTGGAGACTCTCGACCTCGGCAGCAACGTCCGTAGTCAAGGCACCCGACGCGACGTGGTCGGTGAAGTCAGCCCCCAGACATAAACCCATGAGACCCGAATCCTCATCAAAACAACGAACATCGAAGTCCAACACAACTTACTCGCTTCAGCTGCTGTGATAGCTGCTGCGACGCTTCCCTCAGTCGCTGAGACATGGAGCCCGCCATGTCCTTAGCGGCAGTGGCCGACAGAATCTCGCCGCTCGCGCAGAAAGTGGCCCATGGGTCCTGCGTGGCACCCTTCGCCCCAACCACCGCCGTCGGTGAAGTGGTTGCCACCGGAGGCGGGACAACAGCTAGTGGCCCCTCACGACCCGGCACCACGATACTGGTTAAAGGCCTAATCGAGTAAAAAAACTTCACTTACCAACAAAATAATCATCGACACTGATGTCCGTGTCGAAGTTGGCAACACGTCGCGCCGGCGAAGGCGGTCTTCGCTCTTTCACGGGCCCGCACGGGGGCGGCTTACTCCCGCCAAAGGCGGCAGCCTTCTCAGTCACCGGTGCCTTGCTGTGCCCGGCGGTGCTGTGCCCGGTGGTGGACGGTTTCGCAGCCGGCACCGGTTTGCTACTGCCAGAGGAAGCAGCCTTCATGCTCCCCCGCGCCTTCTTCGCCTCGTGCATAGGATCCGTGATACTGACGACCGCCCGGTGTTTCTGCGCAGCGTCTTGACGGTCCCTCTCCATCACTACCGATACAACAGCAGCAATATTCCGTCCGTAAGGAAAAACCTTCAAGTCACGAACCATGCAAGACGTAAAAAAGTCTTCGCCAGCAGTGCGGGGGAGCGGAACATTCTTGGGCCATCGACCCTCGGTAACTTCCAGCATTCACGCCGAAGACTCCCGAAGCTCGGGCGAAGACATCCTTCCCCCGAGGCTCCGCACGTCCCCATCAACTCCACAGCAAAACTATCGGAGACCCCCAGTCCCCCCGCTGCAGTACCTAGTTTTCTCTTCTTAGTGGCTGGGGCGGCCTCCTGCGAAGGGCCTTCCTCAGTCATGGCCACTGGCCTCTTCCCGCAGCGGTCGACAGCATCATCCCCGGGATAGCCGCCGTATGGCAAGCGATTGAGCTCGAAGACCATATTCAGGCGAACGTTGGATCCACAGATAACCCAACGCCGCAGGGCCTCCATCCTAGGCACATAACGCCCCACAATACGTGCAGCCCCATCTTCCGCTTCACGCACGAACGAGGTGGGATCCTGGCCATGCAGATCCAACGCAAAGGCTAGACTTCGCACTCGCTGCCCACCTAGGGAGGGCATCTCATGGGGGCATACTTCGCTCAATGCCCAGCCATGTGCCAAGGGCCATACCCCATACCCGATGAATTCCTCAACTAAATCGCGCCCGCTACTCATGCGGGCAGCGCACCGAAGGGCTCCATCATTTTCATCATCTTCCGCCACCTCAAATTGTGGGAGCGCCACATAATAATGGGAGCACATCACAGCCATGGGGAGCCCTAGGTGGTCTTCGACTTCGCCCTCAGAAACATAAAACCAGAAATCCCACCAGTTGCCCCACTTATTGCGGGCACAGAGAACTAACTCCACGACTTCCATCGAAGTCTTTCCTGTCCTCGGCGTAAACGTGCACGATCTAAACTGTGCAATCTTGTGTCAATTTTTCTTTTTTGCCAATGCAGACAGTAATGTTTGGTGAAGACCTCCACAGAAGGCTGACCGCCATATGAAGTCACTGCCCAGACATACTTCGCCAGGGCCACCACGGCGTTAGGTGTCAGTTGGTGGACCTGGACCTCAAATCTCTGCAGGACCTCCACCACAAAGCGATGTGCAGGCAGACGAAGGCCAGCGGTGAAAAATGCCTCAAATACGATCAACTCACCCTCGGGCTCAGGAACCTCCTGCGCCCCCGGGACACGCCCAACTCTGCTGCCAAAATACCCCAGCTGCTGCATATCAAGCACGCGAACCGAGGAAATCCACGAAACGCCGAACTCCACTGTATCACCCGGATGTAGTTCCATCGCCGCCACGTTGCTCAAGGTATCCTCAGATGATGCGTCGGATGGCGGCATGTTTGCAGCAGACGAGGAAGAAGACGGGATGGCTACGTACCGTCGGCGGCGGCGAGCGGTCTGCTTGACGCGGGCCAGATCTCTGACGAACAGGAACAAGGAGGGCATGCGAGCGGGCGAACGGTTTCAAAAGGAGGCTAGGGTTTTGTGGCGCACAGAAAGGTAAGAGAACCTGACCCGTGCCACCCCCCTTTTTATACACAGGACGCGACGCTTCGTGAAACCCGCAGTCCAACAGTACTGCGTCCGTCAACGGTCATATCAAAAACACCCGTGGAACCACTTCGAGTGAGGGCAGCGTCTCCACCATCTAGCGACGTCTTCAGCACCAGATGACTTAGTCGAACTGGTCCCTCGGAGGGCAAATGTTGGGCCGAAGGCGAACACACTACCCTTCGCTCCAAGCCTTCGTCAGCCTCGCTGGATCAACGGAAGCAAAACGACCGACGAGGTCCACCGGCGAGGTCCACCCTTCGTCCTCTACACTGCAAGATGAAGGCCTACGACGGAGTCGCCCCTTCCCTCGTCTCCACTCAACCTGGAGGCCCACATGGGATTCGACCCATTTTAACAGGCCTCGCACGGAGAAGTGTGTTACGGGCCCGATTTGTAATGGCTTTTCTGTAATGACGGTCTATAACCCTCCCTTATGGGAATATTCCGGGGATAGTCCAGGTGCCTGAGGGCACATGCATCCTTATATCAAGACGTTGGGCGCTCAGCCACCTATAAATACCCCCGTACAGTGCCCTTGAGAGGCTGGATTAACAGAACAAACGCCATCTCGAGCTAAAATCTTGTTTGCATTCCTTTTACTCCCCCATTGGATCATCTTGCCCAGGAGAGCAAGTTCCCATCAAGCGTTCGTAAGTCAGTCCTTGTTAGAATCAAAGAACAATCCGATAACATATGCACATAAGTGCTTTAGGTCCCTCCGTAGCCAATATAAGTCTTATGGAGTTTTATGCCATGTGATAATGTTAGACCCCAACAATGTGCTATTTTAGGTGACTGGTGTGTTAACTAATTTAAGTTGAGAAATGGTTAAGAAAAACTAATTAATCTGCTCCCACCTATGTTTTGAGTCGCAATGTCTAAAATGGTTTGCTAAGTCTTATACTGTGATTAGCCAACTCATGTTAAGTAGGAGTCGATTGCTTTAAGTGTTTGTTATATATATATATATATATTGTGTCTCGAATTATGATAATAATAGGCTAGCCGACGAGTATGTTGTTTAGTGGCTATGTCGTTGCTCTAGTGAGCCGAACTGTTAGATGACTTAGTTAAGCTCGTAAGCACGGTGATTTGCTTGTTATGGTCTAAATGCACACGGTTATGCTTGCGGGTAAAAAGTAGTAGCGCTCATGTGATGTCTAAGTTGAAATGCAACTTATTGGGTGAAAAGCGCTTCGATATTGATTATCGGAGAGAATGCGTTGTTAATTGAGTATGGTACTTCTAGTGCTCGAATTGACATGGATAAAAAATTAATAAGTCTACTTATTAGTTCCCATTTGATTAATTTATCTCTAACAAATGGTAAGTGTTAAAGAAATTCCAGTTTTAGAACATGGCAATTCCTGAAGTAAATAAGAGCTGAAATTTACTAGTTGTTGTTTTGGACTGCACACACTATTTTCGTGGTACTGTTTGTTTGGTGAACTAAATTATATTTTATGTAGAAAAGCTATATAGGAAAGTTGTAGGTAACCTTATTATCTTACTTGTGTTAAAATTTGACAGCCATAAGTCTAATCGTTTAGGAGTTATACTCTTTGCAAATTCACTAACTGAATCTGTCCAAATTCTGTACAGATTTTAGAGATTGAATTGTTTGCTTAAGTTAATGTTACAATCTGTTCATGGTTGTTATAAGAAAGTTGTAGGTTCTTTTCTTATCTTCCTTGTGTTGAAATTTCATAACCATAGGCCTGACAGTTTAGGAGTTAGAATTTTACAAACTGGTTGCTGTGTTCTGTCCACTGTCAGAACATATTTCAAAAACTGTAATGTTTGATTTGATTAAACCTGGAATCACTTCTTGGTGATTATAAAAGTTATGTAGTGCTTTTGCCAAGAATTCCAAAAAGTCTTGGATCACTCTTTTTGGTGATCTGAAGATGAAGTTATGGATGTTTAAAGTGAGAAGACTGAATCTGTCCAGTTCTGGACAGCAAAGCCTTCTAGTGTCTTTTATCCTTAGTTAAATATTTAATCACCTTGAGATGTTCATAAATGATATGTAGACAATTTCATTATCTTTCCAGAAAGTCTAGGATCAATTTATTTGGACCCTGAATCTTTGGTTGTGAATTTTGAAGTCGCAAATCTGAATGTGTCCAAATCTGGACAGAGCTGTTGTGTTAGCACCGTTTGACCTTGCTAAGTGTTGAATCATGTTGAGGTAAAAATACCAAAGTTGTAGAGCACTTTTTAAGCTTTCCAGAAAATTCTAGTTTACTATTTTTGGATTAATATTTGAAGAGTTATGATTAAAACAAGTACTGCTGGGTTGCTGTCCAAAAATCTGCAAGTGCTTATTTGATTGTTGAGTTCACCCTTTTTGCTAAAAATGTTTGGTTAGCTCTTAATTAATGTAGACTTGCCATGGCTAAGTTTGAGATAACATATGTCCTGTTTTATATGTTTCTTTCTCTAGTTGATTGTGATGTCGTATTTGTGTTGCGTAAATATCTAAAATGTTGTCGTCTTTTTAATAGTGTTAATGATGAACGCCGAGAACGTACGAATAGCTAGCGCTTGCGTATAGTCGTTGCAGTGTCTTACTAATTAGTGTTTAGTTCACTATCATGTATTGGAATATCTTGTGATATTGTTCATTATATTCATACATATGCATCTTGCATTTTATTTAGGACCGAAAGATGATGATCGTGCAAGTGATGTGGTGCCAACAACGAGATGCAGTTGGTGGACAACCTAAGGAAGGATGGACATGACCAGTGGATGCTCGCCAAGAGAGTACCCCCCCCCCCCAGCAAACACTATCTAAGTGTTAAACTGAAGGCAAGCCCCGGTTTTATGCATAACCGTTCATATATACTATTTTACTACACTTAATGTTTGTAGGCTTGTACTGTGCACTTAAGTGTAGGAGTTGACTAGAACCTTAGTTGCATGAACTAAGGATTCCTTTTGAGATGGATACTAGTATGCTAGGTTGAGTAGCTTCTTTACTAATTAGGGATCTCGGTAGAAGTCGAGCGATTTTTCTAGCACTCGCGCGAGGTCAGGAATTGGTTGTATCCATTTTTATATCATAATGATGATAGTCCGTGGACAACGATCCATGGGGATGCGTTGTCTACGAGATGAGAAATGGGAATAAGGATTAAAGTGTGGTACCATGTGTCAAGCGTTTGAACGTACTAGAGAAAGAAATATGGTACCTGAGTGAACCTGGCAGCAGACTTTACCCCTCACGCGACCTGAGACATGGTCTCCCATTCCGGTTATGGTGGCTACAAGTGCGGTCACTGTACGACGGCAGTCGAGGTCAGTGAGGCATTGTACGCCAAGGCAGTGAGCCTTGTTCTATTGACGGGGAATCGATGGGGACGGTTGATATGTGTGGGGATGGAGTGCCTCGCCACGTCATGTGTTTAGGTTTACCTTGCAAGGTTTAAAAACTCGATTAGAATTGTCTGCTTCTCGTAGCTAATGAGACTGCTTGATCCATGCTACTACATTGAGTAATAAGTGGAAATGAGATGACTGGCAAAAGATGTTGATTGATAAAATGTTTGATACCATG
Organism: Zea luxurians; assembly: GCA_029449295.1. Lineage (NCBI taxonomy): Eukaryota > Viridiplantae > Streptophyta > Magnoliopsida > Poales > Poaceae > Zea > Zea luxurians. The sequence goes on along the minus strand of JAOPSE010000001.1, from coordinate 101,345,703 downwards.
TATGCATAGCTAGGTACTCATCTAGTTTAAAAGGATCATACTAAAACTTGAAAAGCTAAAACTTGATTTTAGACTCAGCTAGTGCTTTTGGCAAACCAAACCCCTAAGCCAAACAGCTACATGACTAGAGGTAGAGGAGTAGACTCCTCACACCGGGTAAGTCTAGCTGAGTATTAGTATACTCAGCCTTGCTTGTGGCATAATTTTTGCAGGTACCTCCTTGTTTTGGTTGATGGTGTGACTTGGCCTTCATCCCTGCCACCGGGATAGATGGTCGAGAGGGCTATTGCTTCCGCAGGAGAGGACCAGGAGGAGTAGCATGGCCAGGCTTCGCCATGTTACTCGGTTTTCTCCTTTAGTTATTTCCGCTGCATTAAAATTTATGGTTATTATTTCTGAAACTCCGATAATGTAATCACTAATGATACTTTCTTAATTTATGGTATTATGTTTTATTGTATTTCTCTATGCCTCACCTTCGAGTGAGCTAGTGGTATTCGATCTTGGTTAAGTGGCTTTATCGGACTAGATCCGACGGACTGACGGTTTATTCCTATTTAAGTGTGGTCTATCCTCTAAGGCAGGACTTAGGCACTTAAGTTGGAATAATTCGGGCGGTTCCACCACAACAATGATAGTAATTACCATTGCTGTTGATTTTTGTAGTCATATGGGGTTGTGTTAATCATCCCCTTCCCCAGCGTCACTGATAGTATCCTCAGTCGCAGTAGCCATGTTCCTTGAAATGGATGCTTCAAATTGCTAGTTTCGACAGGCTAAGATAGCTTTTCACTACGTGGCACATGTTGTTTATGTCTTAGTGGTCCAGTAGACATATGCAGTGAATCACAGTTTGTGTTGAAGCTGGCAGGAACGGTTTACTGGCGATTTCAGGGATAACCCAGTCGCAGGGGGTAACTGCGGATTCATCAGGTTCAATTGCATCTGTTGTAGGGTGTACAACCTCAGGGGTATATGTTGGGGACTCTATGGCAATGGAGTCCTGATTCAATGTGTCAGCCAACAATGCTCTACGTTTTCTTATGTAATCTATCTTTGACCCTTCCCGCTTTGGTGTATTATTATACAACCTAAGGCATTCACGCCTAAACTCCCTCTCGGCGGGAGTTAAGTTTTTGTACCGCTCTCTAAAGTAGGCGGCGCTTTCCAAAATTATGGTTAGGCGTGTTACCAACAGTTTCATGCACACCGCCTGGAATAAGGCATGTATACGTTAAACCGCCTGAAATCAGTTGTTTTGCAAATTTAGTTGAGTGAACAGTCATGTACCTGGTGTCAGAAGGTCTCTCGTTGTGAAAACATCGTCTGCTTGAATGTCTCATTCTAATGCAACCAATCGCTATCATCATCTTGATTCACATTTACTTTTTCGTCTCCATCTAAAAAACAATGAACACATTACTTTCTAAGTGTAGGTTTATGCACAGAAGCATTAATTTAAATTTGACGTGTTTCATCACCTCCTAACACAGTGGACATCATATGTTGTCCCTTGTTTTGTTGTCGTGCCTCACGACGCTTCTTATTCAACTCATTCCTTTGGTCTACTGACATTTTTGCAGTCTTTCTCTATGCCTTTGCCTTTCTCATTTGATAAAATTATCGGTTGGTGAAGTGTTATTATTTGGAACTGCCAAATCAACAGTGGCAAAATGATTTTCATGGCTACAAATCTGTATTATAAAACGATGGGTGAAAAAAATTGTGATTGGTATACCCGCAATACCTTGTGTTGCAAAGTTTGTGAAATCAATTATGCTATAGCCATATGAAAGACTAACTGTGAAACACAATGAAAACCAAAAATAAGATTATTAGATATTCACTAATCCACAAGATGATCTATTAAAATAATTGTTACAATGATCATATACCTGAACCAAGATGGACATCTCCACTTATTTCAAAGTTAACCATCTCACATGTCGTCATATTAATGTCTTCTTTGTATATCACCCATATACAAAAGAATACATGTCAACTTTGTACTCCCTCCGTTTCTTTTTAGTTGTCGCTCGATAGTTCAATTTTGCAGTATCCAGCGACCACTAAAACGAAACGGAGGGAGTATAAGGTACATGTAGGTATAATAAAAATTAGGAATTTAACTTTTTCATCACCTCTAGATGCCTCTGGCTGTATAGGAGGTCCTTTATTTCGTTGCCTTACTTCACGACACTTTCGACTTTTCTCGTTTTTTTGTTCAACGGTCATCGCGGCATATCTTTCCCTTTCCCTTTGCCTCTTACGTTCCTTAGCATCGACATTTGGACCAAGCGATTTCGATCCATTTTCATCAGCTATAATATAACATTGTGTATTAGTGTTCCCCTACATACTACGTTTCAAACGTTAATCGACACGTGTGTAATAACCTATACCTATAGTAATGGTGTTTGAGATGTTTGTCAATGGTGTGCGACCATCATTATGTTCCATCTGATCTGTTTCTGTTGGTTCTCCGTTCTCCATAAAGAAACTGTTGGTACCCTAAAACTAGGGTACCCCTTACTACTCTATGAAGATGCAGTACCCACGTGGCTATCTTTAGTCGCTGGTAAAGGAGCTGTACATGGGATCAGGCCATGACTCGCCCCAGCCTCGGGCGACTACTCTGGGCCAACAACAGCACCTAACCCCACCACATGGGCGGCTCCGGGGCCACCACGTGTCTAGGGAAAGTGATATACTCCAAGGCATCAATAGTGAGTCCGGACCCCCATGGGAAAATGCTGGACCCCTGGATATACAGTCCGGACCTCCAAGTTTGGTCCAGGACCCCCACGTGTATGGACCGGACCCCTAGAATGGGTTCCGGACCCACCCTCGGTATGGGGTCCGGGCCGCCCATAGTAGGGTCGCAAGGTTCCAGGACAGAACACACCCGGGCCTTAATCAAGGCCCAGGCGGGGGTCCGGTGCCGACACATGTCCAGACCTGGTCTGTTGGGATCTAGACCTATCTGCATACACTCCTGCTCCCCGCTCAGGCGGAGACCTGATGTTGCCACGTGGCATACTGCATGCGGCATAAGCCAACGGGTGGAACCTGGCATGACGCCTCTGGGCTACACGCGCCTTTGCATTCATTACGGATAAGACGTGTGTCTGTCCATTCCACTGACAGGCGGCGTGCTCAGTCCACAATACGTGGGCCATGCAGTTACTCACACATTACCATATCGAGGGCAATGACTCACCATTACTCGTATGTTTCCATGAAAAGGGTTACTACCTATCAATGCTGCATGGACTGCAGTCATCATGACTCCTGCTGATTACTCATGTGTTACTCTATCAGCATTAGTTATTCACATAATGTATTTTTTCCATTATGCTCCTAGGCCTGCATGTCAGGGCTCACCATCCTTGTATGTGCCTCCCTTAAACTATAAAAGGGAAGGCACACAGCATTACAAAGACACGCTCAATCACATACTCAATACAACTTACACACATTGGAGGTAGGGTATTACGCTTCGGTGGCCTGAACCACTATAATCCCTTGTGTCCTCTTGTGATCATCCCGAATTCACCAAATAGGCAACCGCTTAGGCCCCCTCCTCATCTTAGGATTAGGGCAGGTGCATTACGCCACCCGGCCGGAGGATTTTCCCACCGACATTTGGCGCGCCAGGTAGGGGGCTTTGGCTTTAGGTTTTTCGCTTGTTTTCTTGCTCGACACGATGGTTCAGATCGTTGAGCACCGCGACTTATTTCCTGAGGACTTCTTGATGGAGGAAGGGGCGGCATCTTCTATGCCACGGGGTTCTTACCGCCCTCCTCCTGGTGCTGCTGCTATGCACGCTGCACAGCAGCCCATGCCCGCACAGACATCTAGGGATCCGTCGGGGGCTGCTCATGGTGGGACGTTGTCTGTAGCCAAGGAGTTGCTGCGCAACCCACCAAGTTCCACGGCCTCGCCGGGGGCCATGAGGCAGTGGCGTGAAGATGTCGACCGTCTCCTCGGCATGGCCCATTTTAGCTCGGCCAGGTCCAGGCCTCGATCATTCCGGCATCAGCGCGAGGCGTCGGCATCTGTGCGTTCACCCTCAGTGAAGGGTGCACAGACTCACGACCTGCGGGCAGAACTCAACCGCACGCGTGCAGGCGAGGATGCTCGAGTCTCTCTGGAGAGGGCGCGTGAGCGACGGCAAAACTTTGAGGGACGCAACCTCGACAAAGACTTCACTACAAGGGATGCTCGAATCCAGGCGGGTGTCCCACTAGTCGGCGTGGCCTGCGACGCATTAGCGGATCATCTCCGCGCGGCGACTTAGCCACCCAAGTTCCGATCACACCTGCTGAAGAAGTATGACGGTACGTCGAATCTGTCTGAATTCTTACAGGTCTACGTCACCGCCTGTAACACCCTAAATTTCGTCAATTAAAAGTAACCCAATTTAATTTACTAATTTCCAAAAGATAGGAAAAATATTATTTTAAAATAATGAAATGGTGACATAAATGAATGGGACAATTTCTTGATTAGATAAAATTTTGTCAAGTGTTTGATGCATTAATGACGAGGCATAAAATTTGTTTCCTAATACATTGGAAGGATTATATTTATGTTATTTTTATTGGAATATTTAAAAATATATTTATTTATAATTTTTATTGAAAAACCTATTATAAAAAAATGAATTTCGAAATTGAAAAAAAAGAAAAAGAAAATGTGAACGATCGGCCGCTCGACCAACACCGTCACGTGAACCTCACCCGTGCTTCTCTCATCTCCGTCCTTTCTCCCTATGACAAGCAGCCCCAGCCATCAACACTATCCGTCTTCTCCATTCCTCGCCAAATGTTTGTTGTTCGCTGTTCGCGACCGTACCCGTTTGCCAGCCATTCCGTCTCCTCGCCTGCGTAGTGGAGCACCATTGCGGCGAAGTTTCTCCTCCTGTGATTTTTCCCCTTCTCCCTCCTCGCGGCATCCCCGTCAGCAGTTACCTTCCCCCGCAGCGGCCATTAATGTTGATTCTGGCTGTTAATTACTCACGGATTAATAGCAGTGCATCAATTGGTCTTTATAGGGTCTTAATCGACACTGATTCCCTCCTTTCCTCCACTATATAGGGCGCAGCACCCCCTCCTCTCCTCCTTTCACCATCCGACACCATTAATAGATTTTATTGGCAGTCGTTTTACCTCTGTAATTCAAGGCCGGCTTCAATGGTCGCGGTTGCAAATTCCTCCTCCCTTTGGGCTATAAAAGGTTGCGCCCAGTCCTTCTCTCCTTGCCCCTGATCGCTCTCTCGCTCACAAATCACAACATCACATGTGCTTACCGGCTCGCAGGTGCCATGGCTGTGCTCGCCGGAGTTCACGCCTCGCTGATGTCCTGTGCCGCTCCACACTAGAGCTCATGCCACTGTCATGCCACGCCTCGCTGACCCCCTGCTCCATTACTGAGCCTCCCTGCTGCTACGCACCGTTGTGCTCGCGCCACCATGTTGTGTTGTTGCCGTTGCCGGAGCTCCGTCTGCCTTGTCGTCTGTACTACACCGGTGCTGCTCAACCCTCGTGCCTCGCACTATCTACTAGCCCGGCTCTCTACTCCTCCACCACGATGTCTACTACTCACTATCGTCATGTGTCGTTGGAGACCCTTGCCGATGAACTATCTCCTCACCGGACCTTCTCCCGCGCCACAGATTTCTCAGCCGTGCCGAAACCCCGCGCCTGAAGCCCACTGCTTTCTTCCCCGTCGCAAGGTAGAAGATGACAATTTTTGTTGTTATTCATATAGTCTACGTTTAATATCCGTATGACGTTTTTTTATGTAAAACGATTATTTGGAGTGCAAATAAATCGATTCATGTAATGTCAGTTCTATATGTTTATGCAAAATAATTTATTTCAGCATTCACAATAGTTTACACGTTTCATTAATTTATGATCGTTAGATTCGATTCAAATTAGTCAGCAAATTAAGAAATTAAAAATAATTATAACCTTGATGTTTTATAATAATAAAAAAGATAGATGTTTGTAATGATATATGTACATAAAAATATAAATTTACCGGCTACCCCTCTAGTCTACCTTTATTTATGTGTAGATCCATGTTACTGAAATGTACATTTGGAACTAAAATAAATTAGAAATGATTCTGTTAGTTTCATAGTTATATAATAAAGCATTTTTTAATTAATGATTCCAACAGCTCACGTATTTTTCATAATTTAATTCTAAATTTCTGTTGTCATACAAGAAATATTAAAATGGTATTTTTAATAGATATCATGTTTTATAACTTAACAATGTTTATTATAGATGTGTAAGTATAGCCTTCTTAAATAGAATTTAAAAGAAATTGTAGACCATATGTTTTTCAATAACATTAAAAGATAAGAATATATATCTTTTTCCATAAAAGTTAATTTAGATTATCCTCAAGTATTTCATATTTAAATGTGTATGCAAGATAGGAATTTCTAATAATATTGATATAGCTTAATTCAGTGCCCACATAACTAAAATGATAGACATAGTTTATCTCTTTAATGAATTAGATCATATGTCCCTAATTAGAACTAAGGATAACTAATAGATTAATTATCCTTTATTATAATTTATTAGTCAAACCTATTGTCAACTTGTTCATAACTAGTTATATAGGCTTGATTAATTATTTTATCATATTTAGTCCATGTTATATAAATCATTTAGTTTTTTCTAAAGGGTAAAATAAAGTAATAACTAAAATGTTACTACATATATTGACTTTGAATATAGCTTTCTTAATAATAATATAAGCCGTGTGTTTTCTTAATAAAGATAAAGATAATTATTTGTTTCATTATATTTCCATATAAAACATGATTAGGCTTATATATTAGCTTCTCATCAATTAATGTTTTAATAATGTGTTTCATAACCCATTAACCTTAGATATATAACATATATCTTTTATAAAAGGTTAAAAAGGTTTAATAATGTTATAATGTGTTTATCTTATGAACTCTTAATCTTAGACATACCACATATGCTTTTATAAAGGATTAAAATGGTAAAACTAATATTTGTATATTTTAATTAAGATATTTTAAGCTCATGTCTTGTTTTATAAAGTATATATCACACATTTTTGAAAAGAATACCTTTTTATTATAACCCATGCGTGTAATGTTTTTGAAAAGCGATCGCTCTTTTCGTTAGGCTTTCTTTTAGCTTTACGTATGATGAATGTTGTATGTTATTGAGTGGTGTTTGTTCTTCTTGTTTGTTTGTGTGATATTCAGTGGTTGATCTAGTAGTTAAGAATCAAGATCTATTCTTATCCGTGGAAGAACCTCAAGTTTTCAATAAGCAAGGCAAGTGGACTTCTCCCTCTGCATACTCTGTTTGATCCCAAACAATACATTTAATAAAGTTTATTCTTTGATATATATGCATAATTTGATGGGTTACCTATTCAGATACACCTAACCTTTCGAACCTTATTCCTTGTTAACCTAGGTTTATGATTTAATCTAGTAGCTATGCTATTGCTACAACTTTAACTTTATGCTGGTACTCCTACTGATGATATCAATGTTCCAAATGGTAAGTTTATACTATTGTTGTTAATCCGATGATTAAACAAGATCATATTGTGATAATTGGAACATGGAGTGACCACCCGGGAAAACAGTGCAACCACGAGTGCTATCATGGCTCTGGCTTTGGTAATTAGCTTTATATGCTTAGTGCCTAGCAACCTTACCTGGAATATGGGCAAGAGGGGGAGCGGTAGGTGTTGGCAGCCCACGTTAACATGGGGACGTATTCTTGGCTAAGGTACCTCACCCAGGGGGCCACCACCATCGTCTTTAGAAACCTTAGCGGGTTGCTTCGTATTAAGTGTATTTTGTGAAAGCCTCATAGTGGATCCCTAGCCACTCACCTCTGAAGTGTTTACGGGTTTTGGCCGACCCAGGCTAGAGGGGATACACGGCTTGTGGGTAAAGTTGTACCACCTCTGCAGAGTGTAAAACTGATAAATCAGCCGTGCTCACGGTTATGAGCAGCCTGGACTCCTCACATGATAATTGAACTTGAAGATGGAAATAAATCGAGACCCGATGATCTGCCAATGGTTTGCTTAAGTGGTTTCACTTAAGTGTTTTTGATATACTCTTATACCTTTGCTTAATGGGAATACTTGGGATTCACACTTATTAGTAAGACAGGTGTTGTTAATAAAATGTTGACCAACTAAAATGCTTACTGTTCAACCTTAGCCTCACCTTGTTAAACTTGCATTAGTTTTTCCCCCACTTGCTGAGCCCCGACCATAAGTGAGCTCACCCTTGCTTAATTTTGATCAGAAGTTGCAGATGAAGATATGATGCTGAACTCCATGGATGCTAGTCTAGTGATACCCCCGGTCATCTTCCTGTGGATGGATGTCCATGTTCGCTGTACTTTGATGAATAAAGGTTAAGACATTACGTCTGTTCAAAGTGTAATATGTTAATATAATCGTTATTTACGCTCTTATGCATTGTTCTTTTGATATATTACACTTGTGACGTCATCATATGTGTGGAAATAGATCCTGGCACACATATGCTATGCACCCGGCTCTGCCCCCTCAGAAACGGGTGTGACAGAAGTGGTATCAAAGCAATGTGACCGTAGGTCGCTAGATTAGTTAGAAATGGAAAGCCCAGTCAGTCTTCCAAAGCCTGATATATTTTCCTCCATAAAAACTTACTTTATATCATGACTCGTCTCTTTTATTTTCAACTCTACTTATCTGATTCTTCGTCTATCAGAAGATTCTAATGAGAATCATTGCAAGATGATCAAGCTAGGATTGTGGAACTTGAAGCGAAGTTTGCCAGAAGAAACCTTTTCGAAGCTATCAACGATGCCCTATTCTCTGTCTTATTCCCACTCTGCAAGAAGTTTGCGTTATAGATCTCCTGGATCTATTACCATTCTTCTTGGTTAGGTTGATAGGATAGTTCTATAGTATTAAGATTTTCGACTAGATCGGTAATGGCGATATTATATTATATTATAAGTGGTTTTCTAATCCCTAATATTGCTATATAACCCTTGACTCCTTATACTTTTGCTTTCCTCGCCATTGTATTGCCATCCTTAGGCAATATCTACCTTGATATATTAAACTTTTGCCTCTCTACTTTTCTCCTTGATAATGCTTTCTCCCTATTGAATTCTTATACTTTTGTTCTTGCCATTGTATTGTCAACCTTGGACAATATCTACCTCGAGATATTGAACCCTTTGTCTCTCTACTTGATAATGCCCTTGTATTTTGTATCCTTAAAAAAAATTCTCATATCCTTGGTTGTACAATTTATCCTCGCTTCACCAGTTAGTGGTTATCTTATTTCACTCTTGGTCATTAACAATAATGTTTTGATCTTGTCTATCTCCTTGTTATTTTTGATCTGATTCCTTGATTTTATAATCTCTTTCTTATTCTTAACCTTGTCTCGCCTTTCAAAAAAAAAACTATAAGAAATTGTTTTCCTTGGGAAAGATTGCCTTTTGATTGAACAAATAACATTGAGTTATGTTGTGCCGTTATGTTTAAGTTCATGTTAGTTATCTTTGTGACTATGTTTGATTTGCTTCTTTGAAATGATTGTTGGTGTATTGTGTGACTTTTGTCCACAATGGCATCAGTTAGCTAGGTAAAACCTTAGATAGGTGGGTTTTCTCTGCTCTCTATAATCTGTCTTTACTCAACCCTTTCGTCCCTTCCATTCTTCCATACCCATACAGATGTCAGACCTTGGAATGTCAACTACAAGTGATGTCACTAAATGCAAAGAATGTGGTGTGTTGGCAAGTCAAAACAACACTATAAATAAAACAGCGGATGAACAGACATTCAAGACACAAAAGGATGCACAACTAAACCAACAGACAAGTGACCTTGGAACATGTTGTTGTTGTGAATACTATGGAATTCCTTGTCGCCAGATCAGTACGAACGAAAGTGAAACTACAAAACAGAAGAACCGAATTTTATTTTCTGGCATAAAAAGTCAATGGTCTTCCCAAGAACAACTAATAGCAAATGCACTGTCAGACGATGAATTGCTTGGTTTTCCAAAAAGGAAACATCACAAGGATGCCTAGCTCCAAAAAGAAGCACATGAGTGTTACATTGATGGATGGACTATCACCTGCACACAGTTTCAGCCTCGTCGTCGCATCAGTTCCAAGAAACAAAAAGGGAAACATGGAAAAAGTCAAGAAATAACTTCAAGAAAAGCTTGCTATCAATGTGGACGTGAAGATCATTACCTTCGTAACTGTCCTGAGAAGAGTTCACTACCGGATACCTCCGAGATAAAGCTATCTCAGTCTCTAGACATGGAATATGAATAAAAATGTACAGAAACTTCTATCAACAACGTGAAGGACAACAAAAGGAATAGGAAAATGTTTGGATACATGAGTAGTTCACCTCAACCACAAGCAAAAGCCCCGAAAAACATGGATACCCAAACAGAAAAATCAAGCCAGACTCAGCTATATGAGATACAGACACCCGGTCAACCCTCACCCCCTGTTGGTCAAACAAAGTTGACTCGCAAAGAACTCAAAGCAAGAGGTGCTTGCTACTACTGCAAAAATGAAGGACATATTATTCGCGAATGCCCCAAGAAGCGTCTAGACCGACTGGAGAAGAAAGCTGCCAAGGATGACCTAAGCAATAATTCATAAGACCAACCATTTTATAAGTACGATAATGAAGGTCGCTTGATTAGTATACATTGCAGAGCAAAGAAGAAAGGAAGTTTCTTAATTTTAGAACAGTTTAATGTGGACTAAGAACCTACAAATAACCATATATCTCCTTTGCTTTCGTGCTAGCCTTCCTTAATCTCGAGGACGAGATTCTTTTAAGAGGGGTAAATTTTGTAACACCCTAAATTTCATCAATTAAAAGTAACCCAATTTAATTTACTAATTTCCAAAAGATAGGAAAAATATTATTTTAAAATAATGAAATGGTGACATAAATGAATGGGACAATTTCTTGATTAGATAAAATTTTGTCAAGTGTTTGATGCATTAATGACGAGGCATAAAATTTGTTTCCTAATACATTGCAAGGATTATATTTATGTTATTTTTATTGGAATATTTAAAAATATATTTATTTATAATTTTTATTGAAAAACCTATTATAAAAAAATAAATTTCGAAATTGAAAAAAAAAAGAAAAAGAAAATGTGAACGATCGGCCGCTCGGCCAACACCGTCACGTGAACCTCACCCGTGCTTCTCTCATCTCCGTCCTTTCTCCCTATGACAAGCAGCCCCAGCCATCAACACTATCCGTCTTCTCCATTCCTCGCCAAATGTTTGTTGTTCGCTGTTCGCGACCGTACCCGTTTGCCAGCCATTCCGTCTCCTCGCCTGCGTAGTGGAGCACCATTGCGGCGAAGTTTCTCCTCCTGTGATTTTTCCCCTTCTCCCTCCTCGCGGCATCCCCGTCAGAAGTTACCTTCCCCCGCAGCGGCCATTAATGTTGATTCTGGCTGTTAATTACTCACGGATTAATAGCAGTGCATCAATTGGTCTTTATAGGGTCTTAATCGACACTAATTCCCTCCTTTCCTCCACTATATAGGGCGCAGCACCCCCTCCTCTCCTCCTTTCACCATCCGACACCATTAATAGATTTTATTGGCAGTCGTTTTACCTCTGTAATTCAAGGCCGGCTTCAATGGTCGCAGTTGCAAATTCCTCCTCCCTTTGGGCTATAAAAGGTTGCACCCAGTCCTTCTCTCCTTGCCCCTGATCGCTCTCTCGCTCACAAATCACAACATCACATGTGCTTACCGGCTCGCAGGTGCCGCGGCTGTCCTCGCCGGAGTTCACGCCTCGCTGATGTCCTGTGCCGCGCCACACTAGAGCTCATGGCACTGTCACGCCACGCTTCACTGACCCCCTGCTCCATTACTGAGCCTCCCTGCTGCTACGCACCGTTGTGCTCGCGCCACCACGTTGGGTTGTTGCCGTTGCCGGAGCTCCGTCTGCCTTGTCGTCTGTACTACACCGGTGCTGCTCAACCCTCGTGCCTCGCACTATCTACTAGCCCGGCTCTCTGCTCCTCCACCACGATGTCTACTACTCACTATCGTCATGTGTCGTTGGAGACCCTTGCCGATGAACTATCTCCTCACCAGACCTTCTCCCGCGCCACAGATTTCTCAGCCGTGCCGAAACCCCGCGCTTGAAGCCCACTGCTTTCTTCCCCGTCGCAAGGTAGAAGATGACAATTTTTGTTGTTATTCATATAGTCTACTTTTAATATCCGTATGACGTTTTTTTTATGTAAAACGATTATTTGGAGTGCAAATAAATCGATTCATGTAATGTCAGTTCTATATGTTTATGCAAAATAATTTATTTCAGCATTCACAATAGTTTACACGTTTCATTAATTTATGATCGTTAGATTCGATTCATATGTAGTCATCAAATTAAGAAATTAAAAATAATTATAACCTTGATGTTTTATAATAATAAAAAAGATAGATGTTTATAATGATATATGTACATAAAAATATAAATTTACCGGCTACCCCTCTAGTCTACCTTTATTTATGTGTAGATCCATGTTACTGAAATGTACATTTGGAACTAAAATAAATTAGAAATGATTCTGTTAGTTTCATAGTTATATAATAAAGCATTTTTTAATTAATGATTCCAACAGCTCACGTATTTTTCATAATTTAATTCTAAATTTCTGTTGTCATACAATAAATATTAAAATGGTATTTTTAATAGATATCATGTTTTATAACTTAACAATGTTTATTATAGATGTGTAAGTATAGCCTTCTTAAATAGAATTTAAAAGAAATTGTAGACCATATGTTTTTCAATAACATTAAAAGATAAGAATATATATCTTTTTCCATAAAAGTTAATTTAGATTATCCTCAAGTATTTCATATTTAAATGTGTATGCAAGATAGGAATTTCTAATAATATTGATATAGCTTAATTCAGTGCCCACATAACTAAAATGATAGACATAGTTTATCTCTTTAATAAATTAAATCATTTGTCCCTAATTTGAACTAAAGATAACTAATAGATTAATTATCCTTTATCATAATTTATTAGTCAAACCTATTGTCAACTTGTTCATAACTAGTTATATAGGCTTGATTAATTATTTTATCATATTTAGTCCATGTTATATAAATCATTTAGTTTTTTCTAAAGGGTAAAATAAAGTAATAACTAAAATGTTACTACATATATTGACTTTGAATATAGCTTTCTTAATAATAATATAAGTCGTGTGTTTTCTTAATAAAGATAAAGGTAATTATTTGTTTCATTATATTTCCATATAAAACATGATTAGGCTTATATATTAGCTTCTCATCAATTAATGTTTCATAATGTGTTTCATAACCCATTAACCTTAGATATATAACATATATCTTTTATAAAAGGTTAAAAAGGTTTAATAATGTTACAATGTGTTTATCTTATGAACTCTTAATCTTAGACATACCACATATGCTTTTATAAAGGATTAAAATGGTAAAACTAATATTTGTATATTTTAATTAAGATATTTTAAGCTCATGTCTTGTTTTATAAAGTATATATCACACATTTTTGAAAAGAATACCTTTTTATTATAACCCATGCGTGTAATGTTTTTGAAAAGCGAACGCTCTTTTCGTTAGGCTTTCTTTTAGCTTTACGTATGATGAATGTTGTATGTTATTGAGTGGTGTTTGTTCTTCTTGTTTGTTTGTGTGATATTCAGTGGTTGATCTAGTAGTTAAGAATCAAGATCTATTCTTATCCGTGGAAGAACCTCAAGTTTTCAATAAGCAAGGCAAGTGGACTTCTCCCTCTGCATACTCTGTTTGATCCCAAACAATACATTTAATAAAGTTTATTCTTTGATATATATGCATAATTTGATGGGTTACCTATTCAGATACACCTAACCTTTCGAACCTTATTCCTTGTTAACCTGGGTTTATGATTTAATCTAGTAGCTATGCTATTGCTACAACTTTAACTTTATGCTGGTACTCCTACTGATGATATCAATGTTCCGACGATTAAACAAGATCATATTGTGATAATTGGAACATGGAGTGACCACCCGGGAAAACAGTGCAACCACGAGTGCTATCATGGCTCTGGCTTTGGTAATTAGCTTTATATGCTTAGTGCCTAGCAACCTTACCTGGAATATGGGCAAGAGGGGGAGCGGTAGGTGTTGGTAGTCCACGTTAACATGGGGACGTATTCTTAGCTAAGGTACCTCACCCAGGGGGCCACCACCATCGTCTTTAGAAACCTTAGCGGGTTGCTTCGTATTAAGTGTATTTTGTGAAAGCCTCATAGTGGATCCCTAGCCACTCACCTCGAAAGTGTTTACGGGTTTTGGCCGACCCAGGCTAGAGGGGATACACGGCTTGTGGGTAAAGTTGTACCACCTCTGCAGAGTGTAAAACTGATATATCAGCCGTGCTCACGGTTATGAGCAGCCTGGACTCCTCACATGATAATTGAACTTGAAGATGGAAATGAATCGAGACCCGATGATCTGCCAATGGTTTGCTTAAGTGGTTTCACTTAAGTGTTTTTGATATACTCTTATACCTTTGCTTAATGGGAATACTTGGGATTCACACTTATTAGTAAGACAGGTGTTGTTAATAAAATGTTGACCAACTAAAATGCTTACTGCTCAACCTTAGCCTCACCTTGTTAAACTTGCATTAGTTTTTCCCCCACTTGCTGAGCCCCGACCATAAGTGAGCTCACCCTTGCTTAATTTTGATCAGAAGTTTCAGATGAAGATATGATGCTGAACTCCATGGATGCTAGTCTAGTGATACCCCCGGTCATCTTCCTGTGGATGGATGTCCATGTTCGCTGTACTTTGATGAATAAAGGTTAAGACATTACGTCTGTTCAAAGTGTAATATGTTAATATAATCGTTATTTACGCTCTTATGCATTGTTCTTTTGATATATTACACTTGTGACGTCAACATATGTGTGGAAATAGATCCTGGCACACATATGCTATGCACCCGGCTCTGCCCCCTCAGAAATGGGTGTGACACCGCCATTACGGTAGCTGGTGGAAACACTGCTGTGATGGCAAGCTACTTCCATGTAGCCTTGATCGGGCCGGCCCAGACCTGGCTCATGAACCTCACCCTAGGGTCAGTCTACTCCTGGGAAGAGCTCTGTGCATGGTTCAAAACGAACTTCGCCAGTGCTTACCAGCAGCATGGCATGGAGGCTCGTCTCCATGCAGTGAGGCAGGAACCCGGGGAGACTCTCCGGGCTTTCATCTCTCGTTTCATCAAGGTACGAGGGACTATACCTAGCATCTCCGATGCCTCCATCATCACTGCTTTCTGATAGGGAGTGCGTGATAAGAAGATGTTGGAGAAATTGGCGACGCATGACGTGGAAACCGTCACTATGCTCTTCACTCTAGCCGACAAATGTGCTAGAGATGCTGAGGGTCGTGCATGGCACTCGGTGCCACAAAACGGAATTACCCAGACGGGTGGCTCAGGTGCCACTACCCAGGGTGGTGGCAAGAAGAAGAAGAACCGCGTTCACGATAGGTCGCAGTCTGGTGCTCCAGTCGCTGTAGCTGTGGCTGGGGGCCGGGACGAGTGCAGCAAGCGTCCACGGCAAAAGGGAAGTGACAGTTGGTCATGCCCTGTGTAACACCCATAGTGTTACTACTACTAAAACATGAGCATAACATCATGAGCATTAGCATGTCATGTGCTTGTTACACTTAGAATGCATTCACTAGGCAAAAATCTCAAACAAGTTGTATTGATGTGACTGGTCATGAGTAAAACCCTAGAATAGGGTACTTAACCCTAAACTGAGCTTAAAAAACAAACAAAGCCTAAATAAGAGAAATTTTCAAAACTTATTAGTAATGATCATAAAATGTCACCATTAATGGACTTAAGTGGCATCCAAACCCTAGAAGTACCAAAAACTCTAAATAGACCCCTGGAAAACCCTGGACTGAAACGCTAGGGGGTTATATGCAAATGTTGCCCGCTTTTGGACCTAGGTGCAAAAATCAGGGAAATAGGGTATCTCATGTCATATAGTTCACATGTTTGAAGATTTACAAGTCAAAAGATGTGAATTGGGCTTATTTGCAAAAAAGCCATTCAACTCCTCTTATAAGACTAAGTCTGAAAACAGTTGGACAGAGTTGACTTTAGGGCTTTGTAGATCTAGAAATACAAAGAATTTGACTAGGGTCAATATAGCAAATTTGTAGAACCATCATAGGAGAGAAAGTTTGGTTATGTAACTAAGCACTAGTGCTGAATAGAAATTGGAGAAAAATGAGCCCAAAGTCGGGCTGTCAGTCTGCCTAAAGCCTAAATTCTGATTATTAGTGACATAGGATGAACTTTGGGAGCCCTTTCGAAGATGATCCAGTGGGTGTTTGAGCATGGTTACCATAGCAAGATTGTAGCTGGATTATAGGGCTAGAACTTTGTTACTGAGAGATTGACAAGTTGCCACAAAAAAATGGAGATTAATGCCCTGCAAATGGCCCTATCATATAAACTGAATGGTGTTCTGATTGAACAGTAACTGAATAAGATCGCAGATTCACCCCCCTCGCCGCCGGTGACCTTGTGCCCAGATCCACGTCGTCGTCGCGATTCATGCCCGGTCGAACACGGATAATGCTCCTCGGTAAGAAATATCGCGCCGTAGATAACCTCCGGCCACTGTTCTCACCGGCCGTCGTGTCCCGCCGCGGTTAATCGCGCTGGCATCACCGGAGTTCGCCGTTATCTGGCCCGGCTGCGTGCCTCAAAGACGTACCACATTGCAGTGAGTCACCGTAAGTCGCTCTATAGCACTGGCTCGTCGTCGATGAGTCTGCCATAATGAAAGACACACATCTCTTGCGCCAGTACATCTCCTTCTCTTCGGCCGCCACCACGCCAACTCCAACTCATGCGCCACCGCCCCCGGTGCCTATAAATTGAGCATGTCGTTGGGTCCGTAATGTAGTCAAGCACCCAAGCCACCAAACCGTGCCTCCAATTTCTCACCAGCGAGCCGCAATTGCGGATTTCCCCCAATTCAGTCCGAAAAACCGCACCTTGTGACCTCACCGTGGTCAGCGTGTTCCATGTCCCCTCATGCCCCCTGACTTTTCGTTTCAGTATCCTGGTATGTCCCTGATGCTCCCCAACCCAGCCGATTAAGTTAGAACCTATTAAATCGCTGGGAACACTCGGTGTTGTTCTTGTATTGCACGGACACCGTGAGCAGAGAATTTGGGAGCCCAAATGGTGAAATTGAGCGAGGGGAAACGGTTGTTAAAGATTGAATTAGGTGTCAGCCATGTTGGAGCACCGGTCGTCGCGTATCCTGGCCAGTGCAAGCTTGCTGGAGTTCCTGCTTCGTCGTCCGCGGTCGTGGACTATCCCTTGTGAAGAATTAGAACCTTGGGGGTCTCTATGCAAATGTCAGCGAGACAGAGGAACAGTGGGGAGGGCTCTTTATAGGTATTTCAAACCGTCAGGGTCCCCTACGCAAAATGGACAGCACGGGCGCGCGTGGGCGTGCTTTCGCTTGTATATGGGCCGGCTCAGGCCAGATTTAGCCCAAAACTGTAGCACCTTTCTCTTTTTCTTTTTCTGCCAGGACTAGAAAATTCCTAGAAAATTTTAGAAAAATGCTAAAAATGCAAGACCAATTTGCTAGACTCCTGATTTTCTATAGCATTTAATAAAAATAGTTGTAGGATTTTTATTCTAAATAAGGAATTATGGAGTATTTAAAATAGCCAAAACTCATACCCCTGGAATTTTAGGAATTAATTAATAATTTTAAAAATCACCAAACTTTTTAGATAAGCTTTAAATATTATTTAAAAGCATTGGGTAAAGTTTGGTATGATTTGGACCATGTTTGGTACCTAAAACCCAAAACCCTAGTCCCCTGCCCTATGAACTTCACTATAGACTCCAAAAACCCTAGTTTCCCGGAGATTCGTGAAGGAAAGTTATATTCAAGACCTAAGATAATATACTTTTAATATCTTTGCATTCTCATGAGCATTACATGAGCATTCATGACTATATATGGCTATATATATAGAAAACGAAGAAGAGATAGAAGTTGAAGAAGCAAGGGGTACACCACCACCTGAAGAACCCTAGGCCGGGAACTGCTTTTATTTTGACATCTGTGGAGCAGAGCCTGACTCACCTATAACACAAGGCAAGCCCCAGTGCATTTGCCATCTCCTTGCTATTTTAAAATCTTTCTCACTTGCTTGATGCATTAGGTGATAGGAGTTGTGTGCTAAACCCGTTGCTGCATTCCCTTCCTTGAGGATTTGATTACTTTTTCTTAATCACCTGTTTTACAAAAAGGTTTTTCTTATGCTTAGCCTTGCTCTAGAAAAACAAAATATTTTGTTTTGACAAAAGATGATGCTTCAAAGTGGGTGGGATGTTTTCAAAAATAAAACTTGATGGTGGATCCATCATGGCCACGATGGGTTCAACATCGGAAAAGATGTACCTCTGTCAGGTACTAACCTTTGGGTTTAAAATGATAAAGTTAAGACCAGGCGGGTGATTTGCACGAGAAGAGAGTCTTGCTGTAGTGTCTCCGTCTGAGTCGATTAAGGACCGTCTTGATGTAGGCTTGATGATCGGGGACCTTTTAGCTGGTCACATGCCTCATCATGGGTAAGCTTTGCCTCGGACAGACTAATACTAGAATAAGATAATACGCAATGGGAGTGGAGAGATGGCGAGAGTAGCGTGTACCCTCCGTGGCAAGAGGCTGGACGGTGGTGTATCTGTGCTCTCGGTTGGCGTGAACCTGATCTGGTCTTAAGAACCCCAGTGGCCAGTTGACATATGCAAGGGTTAAGTGCTACATATGTCATGTGATTGGAGATCCTCAGCTGAGTATTAATCGATTTGGATCGCCGTTACTTCTCGGACATGAAGACTTGGTCACTGACCTACACGTAGCAATCCAGTGAACAAGAAGGGTTGATAAAAAAATTGGCTAGTATAGGTCAAGTGCTTGAACTAGGGTAGAAAGAACTCTAGAACTCAGATAATGACATAACTTGCTAATAAAACTAGACTTTTAAGGATATACTATTAGTAAGCATTTCTGCAAACAAAGTCTTGATTATTGATAAACCATACCTTGATTCCCAAAGGACAGCATATCCTTGAGAGTCCTTTTATTTTGACGGGTAAGACTTGCGAAAGTACACTTCATACTCAAGGCTATGTCCCATGTTGTTTTAGGTGAAGAAGCAGCAAATTTTTGTTGCTTTTGTTCCAAGGTGGTGCCGAAAGAAGAAAATCAAGACTGAAGCCGCGGGAGGAGGTGTCCTCCGTTAAAAACTTTTACTCAGGAGGGGTTTTTGCCTCCCATGTGTGTAATAATATTACTCCAGCACTCTTATATTTGCTCTAGTCTGTAATAATGCTACTCTTTCTCTACTTTAAAATAAAATAAAATTATTGTAACTACTTCCGCACACTCGTTCCTCCGATGTGTTGTAATATCTGCGTGACGGGTGAAACACTCTTGGGCAAGGTAAAGAATATAGATACCGAACTTGTCAGGTGATCAGGTGCACCTGCAGGGTTGTCTGAGGTTTGATGGACAAGGACAACTGTAGGTGGGTCTAATGACATGGGAGGTTCCGTCACACCCTGTCCACCCCAATAGTCGCCACAACACCTCGAAATGCCGAGAGATCCTGAAGCTCGCAAAGCGCGTCAGCGAGCGGCGCGTGCAGGCCTCCAGGGATAGCTTGCCGCCTCGATGCTGGCCTAGCAAGGAGAAGGTCGACGAAAGTGACGTAGCCGTGGGAGAACGGGACCTTGGGTATCAGGCCCCTGAGCAAGTCCTCAAGGACATCCTCACTGGAGACTCTGACTCCGGTGACGACAACGACCACCGCAAGAAGCTGTACGTTATGTATGGCGGAAGCTAGGAGCTCACCTCCCGTAGGAACGTGAAGTCCCTTCGCCGCGAGGTTCTTTCGGCGACCCCAGGGGTCCCGAAGGCAGCCCCCCATCAGCGGTGGTGGAGCACCACTATCTCCTTCGGAGCATCCGACTGCCCCAAAAACATGGCAGGGGCTGGTATACTACCACTCATCACCGCCCCTGTCATCGCCAATATGAAGCTCCATCATGTTCTGATTGATGGTGGGGCTAGGCTCAACGTCATCAGCCATGCTGCGTTGAAGCAACTGCAGATCCTAGGATCCCGACTGGGACCCTCTCGCCCATTCTCTATAGTGGGCCCTCAACCGGTGTATCCCCTTGGGAGCATCGCTCTACCGGTTACATTCGGGACTTAGGAAAACTTTCGCACTGAGAATGTCCAGTTCGACGTTGCGGAGGTTGACCTCCCTTACAATGCCATCATTGGCAGGCCAGCCCTGTACCGGTTCATGGCCATTGCCCATTACGGGTACTTGGTCCTCAAGATGCCGTCCCCTGCTAGGGTCCTCACCGTGCGGGGCGACTGCCCCATTGCTCTTGCAGCTATCGAGAAGTTGCACGCCCTGGCAGCAGAAGCCGCTCGCCCAGATGACGGGGGGAGGGACCCCTCGACTTCCTGTACTAAGACGCCTGCCAAGGTGCCTAAGGTGCAACCATCTCGAGCAGACGGTGTCCCCATCAAGACCATCTGGCTCAGCGGGGATTCCTCCCAGACCACTCGCATCGCAGGTGATCTGGAGGAGAAATAGGAAATCGCGCTCATCGCCTTCCTCTAGGCAAATGCTGACGTATTCGCATGGGAACCGTCGCAAATGCCTGGGATCCCCAGGGAGGTGATCGAGCACCATCTCAAGATCCACCCTGACGCTAAACCGGTGAGTCAGAAGCCTCGAAGACAGTCCATTGAGCGGTAGGATTTCATCCGTAAGGAGGTCCAGAAGCTGCTGGACGCTGGCTTCATCGAAGAGGTCCATCACCCAGTATGGCTGGCCAATCCAGTCATCGTTCCCAAGGCTAACGGGAAGCTTCGGATGTGCATTGACTACACCAACCTCAATAAGGCCTATCCCAACGACCCATACCCACTTCCACGAATAGATCAAATTGTGGATTCTACCTCTGGGTGCGACCTCTTGTCCTTCCTAGATGCTTACTCTAGTTTCCATCAGATTCAGATGTCTAGGCAAGATAGGAAGCATACCTCTTTTGTAACTGTGGATGGGCTTTACTGTTATGTTTTAATGCCTTAGGGTCTGAAAAACGCCTTGCGAACATTTGTATGGGAGATGAGTAAGACTTTCGGGGACCTAATTAGGGACAGGGTAGAGGTGTACGTTGATGACATCGTGGTCAAGACTAAGAGAGGGTTGACCCTAATGGAAGACTTAACCCTGGTCTTCAACAAGCTGCGGGCAACACGCACGAAGCTGAACCCGGACAAGTGCGTCTTTGGTGTCTCCGCAGGGATGTTGCTGGGATTCCTGGTTTCGCACCGGGGCATTGAAGCAAACCCAGAGAAGATCAAAGCAATTGAGTCAATGAGGCCCCCAGCCCACATCAAGGACATCCAGAAGCTTACAAGGTCACTAGCCGCCCTTAGCCGCTTCATCTCAAGACTGGCTGAGAGGGCACTGCCCTTCTTCAGGCTATTGCGGAAGTCCGGTCCATTCTCTTGGACCGAAGAGGCAGAACAAGCCTTTCAAGAGTTGAAGCAGCACCTTGTGTCCCTACCAATATTGGTAGCTCCAGAGCCAGGGGAGCCATTGTACTTATACATTGCAGAGGCTACAAAGGCGGTGAGCATGGTTCTAGTTGCTGAAAGGACAGCACAGCATCCCAGGGGAGTCAGAAAGTTCCCTAGGAGAAGGTGGTGGTCCGACCACCATGATGTTGATGGAAGGCTAGGAGTTTGAGGACTCGGGACCTACCGTAGGGGTCCGAACCATCCAGAAGCCAGTCTACTATGTCAGCGAAGTCCTCCATGAGGCAAAGGCCAGGTACCTTGAGACGCACAAGCTCATCTATGCAATACTTGTTGCGTCCAGGAAGTTGCGCCACTATTTTCAGGCACACAGAGTTGTGGTGGTGACCTCCTTCCCGTTAAAGGCAATTCTCCACAACTCTAATGTAACGCCCCAAAATTCTATTTTAGGATTTAGAAGAATTCTTCAAAAGATGTGAATTAAAATGTCAATATAATAAGGATTTTCCTATTTTTGAATTCATTTATTTCAGATAAATAGATGGTAATATTAAAATTTTGATGGTTCAAGTTTAGATTTGAATATTGGCACTGGAGTTTGAATTTATGTAAATAGAAAGATTTTCATTTATCAGAGTGGATTATTTGTATGTATATATATATAATTAGAAGCATTTATATACATGAATGAAACAATAAATAAATAAAATAAAATGAAGTAAAGTGAAACCTTAAATTTTATGCTGGAATTTTTTTGGTTGTGTGTTTGGATTGAAGTGGAAATACAAACTTAGATTAAAAAGGGATTTGAATTTTAGAGTAAAATCTAGAAACTGAAATTAGAAATGAAAATAGAAATAAGAAAAGAATAAAAAAGTAGAAGCTTACCTGGTCAGCACGTGATGCCATAGCCAATGCTTCCCACGCCCTCCTCCAATCTTTTTTTCCTTTATTTTATTCTTCTCGCCTGGGTGTCTTGCGGGTGGGCTCAGCTTGTCAAGGTCATCTTCAAGCTGGTGGCTCACCCGAGATCCACTCAATGATTCTCACTGCTTCGTCCACCTCTCCCCTCGCCATGTGTGCTCTCTGGTGCCGAGTGGTTGGCCGCTTGATGGGACCCGCTAGACAATTTTTCCTCTCTCAATCTCGCACATGGAGTAAACATCGGGTTGTTGTAACAGCCCGGAAATCTCGCCTATCAAACGTCTTGGAGCTCTGACTCTGCGGGCATAAACCACCTCCGTGCATGCCGCCACCGCCTGTGTATATATGGTCGCGGACTCGTGCTCCCTCAATCGTCCCTATCGATGACCGAACACCAACGTAGAAACCGCACTGCATAAGCTGTGTGCCCCACCGTCGCCCCCCTGTTTTTGGCACCACGTGGAGACGAAGTGCTGATAGGGAGGTTCGTCGTGGTCTCAGGATTCTGCGTGGGGGATCCTTGGACGAAATAGACCACCGAGCTTGCCGGAATTCCTCGCCGTCGCCATAAACCCATGCTGCGCTGTGGCCAGGCGTTCCTGTGACCCAATAGCTAGTATGGAGCTTTCCTTTGAGTCCGTCATCATCTCCACTTTGCGTAGCTTTCGTTTAATCGGAGTTCAGGCTTTGGGATTGCGGGGCTGTGTCACGCCGGCCATGGCGCCGCCGCTCGGCTTTGGGGACCTGCCACCTGGGGTGCTCGGGAAGGGGAAGAAATGTGGTAGGAGTCGATCTCACATTGGACGACTATGATTAGAACAGATGATACCCTTTCAGGATTCCATCTGGGCCGTTGATTCCAGATCGGGCGTATGGGATTTGATCATGGCTGCGTAAAATCTTGACCGTTGATCCATGCGCCAATGGTCTGGATTGGCTTCATTACATGCCACTTCTCTGATCTAATCTAGGCCGCCAGATTTCGATCGGATGGCTGACATGGGCCAATACCCCTTTGGCATGGTTGGTTTACAAAAGGGCCCCTCAACTTTTCTTAAATTAACCCACCGTCCAAGTTAGGGTTAAGACCATTATCGTTTAGTCCTGGAATATATGCAGAACCCCCTGGACTTTTGTTTATTCGTGCGCCCAGTCCAGAGTTCCAGGAAAATCAGATAAATGAATTTAGAATTTGATTTTCAATACAAAAATAATACGAGAATCTTGTATAATTCATAGGAAATCCATATTAAGTCCAAATTAGTCTATTCTAGTTCCTATAATTTTATAATATTATTGTTTATCATTTAGTTCCACTGTTTTGACATAAAAGCCACATTAAAATTGTTATCTTAAGTAATCTTATACAAAGCACATAAAATCTTAAGAAATCAATAACTTAAAATCTATAACTCCAAAATTAATAATTCTTGTTCCTGTGATCTTATTTCAATATGTAGATCATTAATATGTATTTTGCATATATGTTTGGTGTAATTTTAATTTTTCCTATACACTGTTTGTTTGTAATGCTACGACTAGCGCGAGATTACGTGTCATCTGAAGAGCAAGTTGGTACCTAGAATCTCAAGTGCCAGGCAAGTTGTGCCCTTGATCACTTCTTTTACCCACTCATGTTCTAATTAATCATAATGATCTGCATAGGTTAATTTTGATGGGACCTAATAGGTTACCCTAATTTGTCTATCTTTATGCCTTATTTACCATTGAACTTTTTGGGTAGTACTTGCTATTGCTATATGAGGTTTTGGGTATAGAGATACACACTATTTATTATCATACTTTTATTATCAGTTGTTATTTATTGTTCATGACAAGATCATTATGTTAATTGGAACATGGAGCGACCACCCAGGAAAATAGTGCTACCACAAGGGTTTAATGGGACGCCCTTGGCTGATTAATTAGGAAAGCTAGTGGAAGACTACCTTACCCGAAAGGGGCAAGGTCAGTAGGGGAGTGGTCAGTGTAGGGAGGTCCTTGGGTTGATTTTGCTGCGATGGCGGTCAGGCAAGGGATCCCTGCATTAGAGCTTCCTATAAACTATAGCGGGTTTTTGAAGCTAGTCGAACATTGTAAAGGCCTCGTAGTGTTACCCTGCCTCGCTTCCTTGGTAGAGGTGTATGGGGCCCGTACAACCCCGTGGCAGATGGGTAACATGACCTGTGGGTAAAGATGCGCAACCTCTGTAGAGTGTAAAACTGGTATACTAGCCGTGCTCACGGTCATGAGCAGCTCAGACCGTCACATGATTAATTTATGGAACTAAATTCAATTTGTCATATGCATTGCGTCGCAGGTGATGTTGTTACTTTTGTTCTACTATTTAATTGGGTTAAGTATTTACTTATACTTAGTAACTGCTAATAAAATTTTGACCAACTTTAAAAGCAATGCTCAGCTTCAACCATCTCCGTTAGTAAGCCTTACACTTCACATGAGCTCCCATCTTTGGCGAGTTCATGCACATTATTCCCCACAACTTGTTGAGCAATGAACGTATGTGAGCTCACTCTTGCTGTCTCACACCCCCACAGGTCAAGAACAGGTACCACAGGATGAGGCGCATGGAGGATGTTGTGACGAGTTCGTGATAGGTCTAGGTCATCGTCTCCCAGTTAACTTTGGGTTGCTGGACCGTTGTCTCCTTATAATGTAATTATTTGTTTATTTTGTATGGAATTCCTATTATATAGTAAAGATGTGACATTCGATCCTGTGCCATGATTCATCATATGTGTGAGACTTGGTCCCAACAAAATTGGTGATTATGTTCATGCCCGGGTCTTGGTGCCCCGAAATCCCGGTGTGACAGAAGTGGTATTAGTGCAATGTTGACTGTAGGACGAAACCTAGATAGAACTGGACAACCATTATCTACTTACCTTTGCTACTCTGATTCTTTCTAAACTTATTTTAATCTTTTCTCATCTATTTCCACTTACTCTGATTATTCTTACCTTTTCCTTGTAAAGACAAATGTGGATTTCACACTTTGAAATCTTGTTCCTAAATTGACTTTTAGGAATAGGAGATCTACTCTTAGAAACAAAAACAAAACTATTTTTTATACAATTATCTATACGCTTGAGTGTTTGTTCTTATGATATTTGTCTGATTTGGATCTTTGATTGAGTGTGGTGAGTTGTGTAGTAATGTCCGCAATTACATCTACATACAATTAGGCTTAAATATACATATATATATATAATAAATATGTTTTCAAGATAACTAACCATCTTAGATCATTCCCCATTAAAACTTATATTTATCTTATTAGCTTCATCTCATCTTAAAAGATTATATGCTAACAAGATTCATCCTATCTTAAAAGATAACCTCTTATCCTCATAGATTCATCTAACCCTATTTTATTCATCTAGTCTAAATTAGTCTGACCTAGTCAAATCTAGTCTAGTCTAGATTCCATCTAGTCTAAATCTAATCTAATGTGAGTTACTTAACAGGTTCGTTAATACTGGTGGAAGTGATTAGAACCCTACACCTATAACACATGATTAACCTAAATTGGTTCCTTAGACCAAGTGGCCATGCACGACAACCTAACCTACATGTGGGTTGTATAACCCACCCAGCCCAACCTAAGAGCCAAATAAACTTTGTTTAACTTACCTCATGTTTCACAACCATCGACCATATGCAAACCTCCTACCTAATTATCTTTATGAGGTGGCATAATTATCCATTCCAAACCTAACATCAGATTGGATTTTGGCCTACCTCGTATAGTCTATCCTAATCACAACCATATCCCATCTTAGCTAATAGATGACCAGACATAATGTATCCACATTTTCTTAATCATTTAATAACTAGTATTAAAAAAACCTTGAAACAAAACTTTTGATTATTAAACCAAATGGGAAACTAAAACATCAAACCAAACTAAATATATCCCTTTCTTAGTAATCTCGAGGACGAGATTATTTTTAAGGGTGGTAGAATTTGTAACACCCCAAAATTCTATTTTAGGATTTAGAAGAATTCTTCAAAAGATGTGAATTAAAATGTCAATATAATAAGGATTTTCCTATTTTTGAATTCATTTATTTCAGATAAATAGATGGCAATATTAAAATTTTGATGGTTCAAGTTTAGATTTGAATATTGGCACTGGAGTTTGAATTTATGTAAACAGAAAGATATTCATTTATTGGAGTGGATTATTTGTATGTATATATATATATAATTAGAAGCATTTATATACATGAATGAAACAATAAATAAATAAAATAAAATGAAGTAAAGTGAAACCTTAAATTTTATGCTGGAATTTTTTTGGTTGTGCGTTTGGATTGAAGTGGAAATACAAACTTAGATTAAAAAGGGATTTAAATTTTGGAGTAAAATCTGGAAACTGAAATTAGAAATGAAAATAGAAATAAGAAAAGAATAAAAAAGTAGAAGCTTACCTGGTCGGCACGTGATGCCATAGCCAATGCTTCCCATGCCCTCCTCTAATCTTTTTTTTCCTTTATTTTATTCTTCTCGCCTGGGTGTCTTGCGTGTGGGCTCAGCTTGTCAGGGTCATCTTCAAGCTAGTGGCTCACCCGAGATCCACTCAATGATTCTCACTATTTCGTCCACCTCTCCCCTCGCCATGTGTGCTCCCTGGTGCCGAGTGGTTGGCCGCTTGATGGGACCCGCTAGACAATTTTTCCTCTCTCAATCTCGCACATGGAGTAAACATCGGGTTGTTGTAACAGCCTGGAAATCTCGCCTATCAAACGCCCTGGAGCTCGGACTCTGCGGGCATAAACCACCTCCGCGCATGCCGCCACCGCCTGTGTATATATGGTCGCGGACTCGTGCTCCCTCAATCGTCCCTATCGACGACCGTACACCGACGTAGAAACCGCACTGCACAAGCTGTGTGCCGCCGCCGTCGGCCCCCTGTTTTTGGCACCATGTGGAGACTTAGTGCTGACAGGGAGGTTCGTCGTGGTCTCAGGATTCTGCGTGGGGGATCCTTGGACGAAATAGACCACCAAGCTCGCCGGAATTCCTCGCCGTCGCCATAAACCCGTGCTGCGCTGTGGCCAGGCGTTCCTGTGACCCAATAGCTGGTATGGAGCTTTCCTTTGAGTCCGTCATCATCTCCACTTTGTGTAGCTTTCGTTTAATCGGAGTTCGGGCTTTGGGATTGCGGGGCCGTGTTACGCTGGCCATGGCGCCACCGCTCGGCTTTGGGGACCTGCCACCTGGGGTGCTCGGGATGGGGAAGAAATGTCGTAGGCGTCGATCTCACATCGGACGGCTATGATTAGAACAGATGATACCCTTTCGGGATTCCATCTGGGCCGTTGATTCCAGATCGGGCGTATGGGATTTGATCATGGCTGCGTAAAATCTTGACCATTGATCCATGCGCCAACGGTCTGGATTGGCTTCATTACATGCCACTTCTCTGATCTAATCTGGGCCGCTAGATTTCGATCCGATGGCTGATACGGGCCAATACCTCTTCGGCATGGTTGGTTTACAAAAGGGCCCCTCAACTTTTCTTAAATTAACCCGCCGTCCAAGTCAGGGTTAAGACCATTACCGTTTAGTCCTGGAATATATGCAGAACCCCCCCCTGGACTTTTGTTTATTCGTGCACCCAGTCTAGAGTTCCAGGAAAATCAGATAAATGAATTTAGAATTTGATTTTCAATACAAAAATAATACGAGAAGCTTGTATAATTCATAGGAAATCTATATTAAGTCCAAATTAGTCTATTCCAGTTCCTATAATTTTATAATATTATTGTTTATCATTTAGTGCCACTATTTTGACATAAAAGCCACATTAAAATTGTTATCTTAAGTAATCTTGTACAAAGCACATAAAATCTTAAGAAATCCATAACTTAAAATCTATAACTCCAAAATTAATAATTCCTGTTCCTGTGATCTTATTTCAATATGTAGATCATTATTATGTATTTTGCATATATGTTTGGTGTAATGTTAATTTTTCCTATACACTGTTTATTTGTAATGCTACGACTAGCGTGAGGTTACGTGTCATCCGAAGAGCAAGTTGGTACCTAGAATCTCAAGTGCCAGGCAAGTTGTGCCCTTGATCACTTCTTTTACCCGCTCATGTTCTAATTAATCATAATGATCTACATAGGTTAATTTTGATGGGACCTAATAGGTTACCCTATTTTGTCTATCTTTATGCCTTGTTTACCACTAAACTTTTTGGGTAGTACTTGCTATTGCTATATAAGGTTTTGGGTATAGAGATACACACTATTTATTATCATACTTTTATTATCAGTTGTTATTTATTGTTCATGACAAGATCATTATGTTAATTGGAACATGGAGCGACCACCTAGGAAAACAATGCTACCACAAGGGTTTAATGGGATGCCCTTGGCTGATTAATTAGGAAAGCTAGTGGAAGACTACCTTACCCGAAAGGGGCAAGGGCAGTAGGGAGTGGTTAGTTAGGGACATCCTTGGGTTGATTTTGCTGCGATGGCGGTCAGGCAAGGGATCCCTGCATAGGAGCTTCCTATAAACTGTAGCGGGTTTTCTGAAGCTAGTGGAACTTTGTAAAGGCCTCGTAGTATTACCCTGCCTCGCTTCCTTGGTAGAGGTGTATGGGGCCCATACAACCCCGTGGTAGATGGGTAACATGACTTGTGGGTAAAGATGCGCAACCTCTGCAGACTGTAAAACTGGTATACTAGCCGTGCTCACGGTCATGAGCAGCTCGGACCCTCACATGATTAATTTATGGAACTAAATTCAATTTGTCATTTGCATCGCAGGTGATGTTGTTACTTTTGTTCTACTATTTAATTGGGTTGGTATTTACTTATACTTAGTAACTGCTAATAAAATTTTGACCAACTTTAAAAGCAATGCTCAGCTTCAACCATCTCCGTTGGTAAGCCTTACACTTCACATGAGCTCCCATATTTGGTGAGTTCATGCACATTATTCCCCACAACTTGTTGAGCAATGAACGTATGTGAGCTCACTCTTGCTGTCTCACACCCCCCACAGGTCAAGAACAGGTACCACAGGATGAGGCGCATGGAGGATGATGTGACGAGTTCGTGAGAGGTCTAGGCCGTCGTCTCCCAGTCAACTTTGGGTTGCTGGACCGTTGTCTCCTTATAATGTAATTATTTATTTATTTTGTATGGAATTCCTATTATATAGTAAAGATGTGACATTCAATCCTGTGCCATGATTCACCATATGTGTGAGACTTGGTCCCAGCACACCTGGTGATTATGTTCATGCCCGGGTCTTGGTGCCCCGAAATCCGGGTGTGACGCCACGGGCAACATCGCCAAGTGGGCAGCGGAGCTTGCTGAGTTCCAACTGGACTTCCAGCCTCGCCAAGCTGTCAAGAGCCAGGTCCTAGCCGACTTCATCATGGAATGGACCCCTTCCCCGAGCGCTCCTAGGGGTCTGGTTCCCATTTCAGACCCCACACCTACGGAGCCTAGGGCTCCAGTCTTCACCGAGCCCCACTGGATGCTCTTCTTCGACGGGTCCGCCCGCTAGCAGGGTGGCGGCGCTGGAGTGGTCCTCATCGACCCAAGCGGAGATCAAGTGATGTACATGGTGGACCTTGAGTTCAAGGCCACCAACAACATGGCAGAGTATGAAGCACTGATCTTCGGCTTGTCTGTGGCCCTATCCCTAGGGATCCGCCTACTCCTCGTGAAGGGGGACTCCCAGCTGAGTATCAAGCAGGTCCACGGAGAATGTAGCTGCAATGAGCCCACGCTCACAGCTTACCTCCTCCACGTAAGGAAGTTGGAAAAGGACTTCATTGCCCTGGAACTTCAACATGTTCCTCATGCTAACAACTCAGCGGCAGATGAACTCTCCACGAGGGCATCAACTTGGGCACCCATGCCCGAGGGTGTCTTCGAAAGACGGCTGCTGAGACCTACTGCCCAGCCTGCCGAACCGGGAGAAGGGGGCGAGACTAGCACCTCGAAGCTAGCGGTCCCGGTGTTGTTCCATCCGCAGAACCCACCAAGGATTGTGTGTGCAATAGAGGGTCCTGCCAACCTCTTAGCACCACAGCCAGTGGCTCAGAGTGGTCCTGATGCATGGATCTCTGAGATCCGGGACTACCTGAAAGAAAATATCCTTCCTGAAGACCATGTGACTGAAGAGCGCATAGTGCGGTTGGCTAAGCGATACACGGTGGGAGAAGGGGATCTATACCGCAGTGGCGCCAATGGCATTCTCATGCGGTGCATCACCAGTAGGAGGGCCGTGAGTTGCTCGTGGAGATCCATGGAGGAGAGTGTGCAAGTCATTCATCATCCCACACACTGGTTGGTAAGGCCTTCCGGCACGACTTCTACTGACCAACTGCTCTCCAGGATGCAGCTGAGTTGGTAAAGTCCTGCGAAGCATGTCAGTTCCATGCAAAGCAGATACACACACCAGCTTAGGCTCTGCAAATGATTCCACCCTCCTGGCCATTCGTCGTATGGGGGGTGGATATCCTGGGGCCATTCCCTAGGGCTGTCGGCGGGTACCATTTCCTCTTCGTCGCTATCGACAAATTTACAAAGTGGCTAGAGGCTACCCCTATGGTCAGTATCACCCAAGGTGCTGTTGTTGCCTTCCTCAAGTCAATTGTCTGTAGATTTGGGGTCTCAAGCCGTATCATTATGGACAACGGGACCCAGTTCAAAAGTCGGCTCTTCCAAGAGTATTGCGAGGGTGAAAGGGAAATAGGCTTACACCTTTTTCTAATTGATTTTGGTGGTTGAATTGCCCAACACAAATAATAGGACTAACTAGTTTGCTCTAGATTATAAGTGTTACAGGTGCCAAAGGTTCACAATAAACCAATACAAGTCAAAAGAAAGGGTTCAAACAAAGGGAGCAAAAGAAAACTGAAGGCAGCCCTGGTCTGGCGCACCGGACTGTCCGGTGTGCAACCGGACAGTGTCCTGTGCACCACCGGACAGTGTCCAGTGCACTAGGAAACTCGAACTCCGAACTCGCCAGTCTCGGGAATTCTGGGAGCCACTCCGCTAAAATTCACCAGACTGTCTGGTGCTACACCGGACTGTCCGGTGTGCCAGCGTAGCAACGGCTACTTCAGCGCCAACGGTCGTCTGCAACCGCATTAAATGCGCTACAGTGCGCGACAGAGTCAGAGCAGCGCCAAAAGGCGCACCAGACAGTGCACAGTGACTGTCCGGTGCACCACCGGACTATCCGGTGGCCCAAAAGACAGAAGCTCCAACGGTCGAACCCTAACGGTCGGGTGACGTGGCTGGCGCACCGGACAGTGTCCGGTGGCACACCGGACTGTTCGGTGCGCCATTCGACAGACAGCCTCCCAACGGCCACTTTTTGGTGGTTGGAGCTATAAATACCCCAACCACCCCACCATTCATTGCATCCAAGTTTTCCACCTTCCAACACATTACAAGAGCTATAGCATTCAATTCTAGACACAACCAAAGAGATCAAATCCTCTCCCAAGTCCGGAATCACTCCAAATCAAATAATGACTAGAGAGAGTGACACTTGTGTTCATTTGAGCTCTTGCGCTTGGATTGCTTATTTTCTTTCTCATTCTTTCTTGTGATCAACTCAATTGTAACCGAGGCAAGAGACACCAATTGTGTGGTGGTCCTTGCGGGGACTTTGTGTCGCGTGTGATTGAGAAGAGAAGCTCACTCGGTCTAAGTGACCATTTGAGAGAGGGAAAGGGTTGAAAGAGACCCGGTCTTTGTGACCACCTCAACGGGGAGTAGGTTTGCAAGAACCAAACCTCGGTAAAACAAATCATCGTGTCACACTCTTGGTTTGCTTGTGATTTGTTTAAGCCCTCTCTCTCAGACTCGATTTTAATTCTAACGCTAACCCCGGCTTGTAGTTGTGCTTAAACTTTATAAATTTCAGATTCGCCCTATTCACCCCCCCCCTCTAGGCGACTTTCAATTGGTATCGGAGCCCTGTGCTTCATTAGAGCCTAACCGCTCGAAGTGATGTCGGGAGATCACGCCAAGAAGGAGATGGTGACCGGCGACAAGCCCGTTACAAGCCACAGGAAGGCTCCATCGGGAGAGTCCCGCAACAAGGGGAAGGATAAGGAATCCTCCTCACAAAAGTCGCATCGGAGTGGCGACAAGAAAAAGAAGATGAGGAAAGTAGTCTACTACGAGACCGACTCTTCATCGCCATCCACCTCCGGCTCCAACGCGCCGTCCATAACTTCTAAGCGCCATGAGTGCAAGAAGTTTAGTAAGATTCCCCTATGCTACCCTCGTATTTCAAAGCGTACTCCTTTACTTTCCGTTCCACTAGGCAAACCACCGGTTTTTGACGGTGAAGATTATAATATGTGGAGTGACAAAATGAGGCATCATCTAACCTCACTCCACACTAGCATTTGGAACGTTGTTGAGTTTTGTGTACAGGTACCATCCGTAGGGGATGAGGACTATGATTCGGACGAAGTGGCCCAAATTCAACACTTCAACTCCCAAGCCACTACTATACTCCTCGCCTCTCTAAGTCGAGAGGAGTATAATAAGGTGCAAGGATTGAAAAGCGCAAAGGAAATTTGGGACGTGCTCAAGACGCGCACGAAGGAGACGAGGTGACCAAGATCACCAAGCGGGAGACGATCGAGGGGGAGCTCGGTCGCTTCATGCTTCACCAAGGGGAGGATCCACAAGCCATGTTCAATCAGTTGAAGACCTTGGTGAACCAAGTGCGCAACCTCGGGAGCACCAAATGGGATGACCATGAGATGGTCAAGGTTATTCTTAGATCCCTCATTTTTCTTAACCCTACGCAAGTTTAATTAATTCGAGGTGATCCTAGATACACGCTAATGTCTCCCGAGGAGGTTATAGGGAAGTTTGTGAGCTTTGAGCTAATGATCAAAGGCTCAAAGAAAATCATCGAGCAAGGTGCCTCCTCCATGCCCGAGGCACAACCCGTTGCATTCAAAGCAACGGAGGAGAAGAAGGAAGAGTCTACATCAAGTAGGCTCCCCATCGACGCCTCAAAGCTTGACAATGAGGAGATGGCTTTAATCATCAAAAGCTTTCGACAAATCCTCAAGCAAAGGAGAGGGAAGGACTACAAGCCCCGCTCCAAGAAGGTTTGCTACAAGTGTGGTAAGCTCGGTCACTTTATAGCAAAATGTCCTATTTCTAGTGACAGGGACAGGGGCGACGACAAGAAGGGGAGAAGAAAGGAGAAGAAGAGATACTACAAGAAGATTAGCATATGTTTGCCGGGAATGGGACTCCGACAAGAGCTCCACCGACTCCTCCTTCGACGCAAACATCGCCGTCACCAAGGGACTTCTCTTCCCCAACGTCGGCCACAAGTGCCTCATGGCAAAGGACGGCAAAAGAAGAAGGTTAAATCCAAATCCTCCACTAAATATGCAACCTCTAGTGATGAGAATAATTCTAGTGATGATGAGGACAATTTGCTTACTCTTTTTGCCGATCTTAACATGCAACAAAAGAAAAAATTGAATGAATTAATTAGTGCTATTCATGAGAAGGATGAACTCTTGGACACCCAAGAGGACTTCCTAATTAAGGAAAACAAGAAGCATGTTAAGGTTAAAAATGCTTAAGCTCTAGAAGTAGAAAAATGTGAAAAATTATCTAGTGAGTTAAGCACTTGCCATGATTTGATTGCCAACCTTAGGAATGAGAATGCTAGATTAACTGCTATGGTTGATTCAAATGTATGTGATGATTCATATGCCAATCTTAGAAATGATCATGCTATTTCTATTGCTAAGATTGAAAAATTAAATGCCTCTCTTACTAGCCTTAGAAATGAAAATGAAAAAACTAATTGCTAAGGCTAATGAATTAGATGTTTGCAATGCTTCCATTTCCGATCTTAGAAGTGAAAATGACATTTTACATGCTAAGATTGTTGACCTAAAAACTTGCAAACCCTCTACATCTACCATTGAGAATGTTTCTATTTGCACTAGATGTAGAGATGTTAACATTGATGCTATTCATGATCACACGGCTTTAATTAAACAACAAAATGATCATATAACAAAATTAGATGCTAAAATTGCCGAGCATGAGCTAGATAATGAAAATTTTAAATTTTCTCGTAGTTTGCTTTATAGTGGGAGACACCCTGGCATCAAGGATGGCATTGGCTTCCAAAGGGGAGACAATGTCAAACTTATTGCCCCTCCTAAAAAATTATCTAACTTTGTTAAGGGCAAGGCTCCCATGCCTCAGGATAACGAGGGTTACATTTTGTACCCTGCCGGTTATCCCGAGCATAAGATTAGGAGAATTCATTCTAGGAAGTCTCACTCTGGCCCTAATCATGCTTTTATGTATAAGGGTGAGACATCTAGTTCCAGGCAATCAACCCATGCTAAATTGCCTAAGAAGAAAACTCCTAATGCATCAAATAATCATAATGTTTCATTTAGAACTTTTGATGCTTCCTATGTGCTTACTAACAAATCTGGCAAGGTAGTTGCCAAGTATGTTGGGGACAAACACAAGGGATCAAAGACTTGTGTTTGGGTACCCAAAGTTCTTGTATCTAATGTCAAAGGACCCAAAATTGGTTGGGTACCTAAAATCAAGAACTAAATTTGTTTTGTAGGTTTATGCATCCGGGGGCTCAAGTTGGATCATCGATAGCGGGTGCACAAACTACATGACAGGGGAGAAAAAGATGTTCTCCTCCTACGAGAAAAACCAAGATCCCCAACGAGCTATCACATTCGGGGATGAAAATCAAGGTTTGGTCAAAGGATTGGGTAAAATTGCTATATCACCTGACCATTCTATTTCCAATGTTTTTCTTGTAGATTCATTAGATTACAACTTGCTTTCTGTTTCCCAATTATGTAAAATGGGCTACAACTGTCTTTTCACAGATACAGGTGTTACTGTCTTTAGAAGAAGTGATGATTCAGTAGCTTTTAAGGGAGTATTAGAGGGTCAGCTATACTTAGTTGATTTCAATAGAGCTGAACTCGATACTTGCTTAATTGCTAAGACTAACATGGGTTGGCTCTAGCATCGCCGACTAGCCCATGTTGGGATGAAGAATCTTCACAAACTTCTAAAGGGAGAGCACATTTTGGGACTAACAAATGTGCATTTTGAGAAAGATAGGATCTGTAGCGCGTGCCAAGCAGGGAAGCAAGTTGGTGTTCATCATCCACATAAGAACATCTTGACGACTGACAGGCCACTCGAGCTCCTCCACATAGACCTATTCGGCCCGATCGCTTACATAAGCATCGGCGGGAGTAAGTACTGTCTAGTAATTGTGGATGACTATTCTCGCTTCACTTGGGTATTCTTTTTATAGGAAAAATCTCAAACCCAGGAGACCTTAAAGGGATTCTTGAGACGGGCTCAAAATGAGTTCGGCTTGAGGATCAAGAAAATTAGAAGCGATAATGGGACGGAGTTCAAGAACTCGCAAATCAAAGGCTTCCTTGAGGAGGAGGGCATCAAGCATGAGTTCTCTTCTCCCTACACGCCACAACAAAATGGTGTAGTGCAGAGGAAGAATAGAACTCTATTGGACATGGCAAGAACCATGCTTGATGAGTACAAGACTTCGGATCGGTTTTAGGCCGAGGAGGTCAGCACCGCTTGCTACGCCATCAACCGGTTGTATCTACACCGAATCCTCAAGAAGACATCTTACGAACTCCTCACCGGTAAAAAGCCCAATGTTTCATATTTTAGAGTCTTTGGTAGCAAATGCTTTATTCTTGTTAAAAGAGGTAGAAAATCAAAATTTGCTCCTAAGGCTGTAGAAGGCTTTTTACTAGGATATGATTCAAACACAAGGACATATAGAGTCTTTAACAAGTCCACTGGACTAGTTGAAGTTTCTTGTGACATTGTGTTTGATGAGACTAATGGCTCCCAAGTGGAGCAAGTTGATCTTGATGAATTAGATGATGAAGAGGCTCCGTGCGTCGCGCTAAGGAACATGTCCATTGGGGATGTGTGTCCTAAGGAATCCGAAGAGCCCATTCAAGCATAAGATCAACCATCCTCCTCCATGCAAGCATCTCCACCAACTCAAGATGAGGATGAGGATCA
Source organism: Zea luxurians (assembly GCA_029449295.1). NCBI lineage: Eukaryota > Viridiplantae > Streptophyta > Magnoliopsida > Poales > Poaceae > Zea > Zea luxurians. The sequence goes on along the minus strand of JAOPSE010000001.1, from coordinate 101,308,898 downwards.
AGATGATGAAGAAGAAGATCAAGAAGATGAGCCGCCTCAAGAGGAGGACAATGATCAAGGGGGAGATGCAAAAGATCAAGACAAGGAGGATGAGCAAGTTCCAAGACCGCCACACCCAAGAGTCCACCAAGCAATTCAACGAGATCACCCCGTGAACACCATCCTAGGAGACATTCATAAGGGGGTAACCACTCGATCTCGTGTTGCACATTTTTGTGAACATTATTCGTTTGTTTTCTCTATTGAGCCACACAAGGTAGAGGAAGCACTTCAAGATTCAGATTGAGTGATGGCGATGCAAGAGGAGCTCAACAACTTCACGAGGAATGAGGTATGGCATTTAGTTCCACGTCCTAACCAAAATGTTGTAGGAACCAAGTCGGTCTTCCGCAACAAACAAGATGAGCATGGTGTGGTGACAAGGAACAAAGCCCGACTTGTGGCCAAGGGATATTCACAAGTCGAAGGTTTGGATTTCGGTGAAACCTATGCACCCGTAGCTAGGCTTGAATCAATTCGCATTTTACTTGCCTATGTTACTTACCATGGCCTTAAGCTTTATCAAATGGACGTGAAAAGTGTCTTCCTCAATGGACCAATCAAGGAAGAGGTCTATGTTGAGCAACCTCCCGGCTTTGAAGATAGTGAGTATCCTAACCATGTTTATAGAATCTCTAAGGCGCTTTATGGGCTCAAGCAAGCCCCAAGAGCATGGTATGAATGCCTAAGAGATTTTCTTATTACTAATGGCTTCAAAGTCGGAAAAGCCGATCCTACACTCTTTACTAAAACACGTGCAAATGATTTGTTTGTATGCCAAATTTATGTTGATGATATCATATTTGGGTCTACTAACGTATCTACATGTGAAGAGTTTAGTAGGATCATGACACAAAAATTCGAGATGTCTATGATGGGGGAGTTGAAGTATTTCATAGGATTTCAAGTGAAGCAACTCCAAGAAGGCACCTTCATTAGCCAAACAAAGTACATTCAAGACATTCTAACCAAGTTTGGGATGAAGGACGCCAAGCCCATCAAGACACCCATGGGAACTAATGGGCATCTCGACCTCGACATGGGAGGTAAATCCGTAGATCAAAAGGTATACCGGTTGATGATAGGTTCCTTACTCTATTTATGTGCTTCACGACCGGATATTATGCTTTCCGTATGCATGTGTGCAAGATTCCAAGCCGATCCTAAGGAAGTTCACCTTAGGGCCGTAAAACGAATCTTGAGATATTTAGTTTATACTCCTAAGTTTGGCCTTTGGTACCCTAGGGGATCCTCATTTGATCTAATTGGTTATTCCGATGCCGATTGGGCAGGGTGCAAAATTAATAGAAAGAGCACATCAGGGACTTGCCAGTTCTTGGGAAGATCTCTGGTGTCTTGGGCTTCAAAGAAGCAAAATTCTGTGGCTCTTTCAACCGCCAAAGCCGAGTATATTGCCGCAGGCCATTGTTGCGCGCAATTGCTTTGGATGTGGCAAACCCTTAGGGACTATGGTTACAAAGTAACCAAAGTTCCTCTTCTTTGTGATAATGAGAGTGCAATCCACATGGCGGATAATCCCGTTGAACATAGCCGCACTAAACACATAGCCATTCGGTATCATTTTCTAAGGGATCACCAACAAAAGGGGGATATCAAGATTGCGTATGTTAGCACCAAAGAACAATTAGCCCATATCTTAACCAAGCCATTGGATGAACAAACTTTTACCAAACTTAGGCATGAGCTAAATATTCTTGATTCTAGAAATTTTGATTGATACTTTGCACACATAGCTCATATATATACCTTTGATCATCTCTTTCATGTGCTATGACTAATGTGGTTTCAAGTCCATTTCATGCTAAGTCATAGATTGAAAGGGAAAAGGAGTCTTCGGCAAAGATAAGGCTTCCACTCCACTCCATCGAATCATTCATCCTTCGCCGTCGCTCCACACACCTCTCCAACCTTGGTATAATCTTCACTCATTTATTATCTACCATAGGGGGAGAAGGTAGTTTTAAGGGCTTATATTTCACTCAAATATCTGTTTTTGGCGATTCATGCCAAAGGGGGAGAGAGTATTAGCCCAAAGCAAAAGGACCGCACCACCACCAATTTCAAAAATGTAGTCTTTCAAATTTGAGTTATGAAAAGAATTTTTCATTTGGTATCTTATTTTTGATATAATTTCAAATTGGTAGACCCTCTTCAAAATTAATATCTAAAACCTACTTGAACACCAAGAGGAGGATTTCATTAAGGGGGAGTTCTGTTTAGTCAAAGGAAAAGAATTTGAAACAGGGGGAGAAAATTTCAAATCTTGAAAATGCTTCTCAAACTCTTATTCATTTACCTTTGACTATTTGCAAAAGAACCTTGAAAAGAATTTCCAAAACATTATGCAAAACAAAACATGTGGTGCAAGCATGGTCAAAAATGTTAAAAATGAAAAGAAAGCTATCCATGCATATCTAATAGAAATAGATATTGGTTCAATTCTAAGCAACCTTTGCACTTACATTATGCAAACTAGTCCAATTCTGCACTTCTATATTTGCTTTGGTTTGTGTTGGCATCAATCACCAAAAAGGGGGAGATTGAAAGGGAAATAGGCTTACACCTTTTTCTAATTGATTTTGGTGGTTGAATTGCCCAACACAAATAATTGGACTAACTAGTTTGCTCTAGATTATAAGTGTTACAGGTGCCAAAGGTTCACAATAAACCAATACAAGTCAAAAGAAAGGGTTCAAACAAAGGGAGCAAAAGATAAACGAAGGCAGCCCTGGTCTGGCGCACCGGACTATCCGGTGTGCCACCGGACAGTGTCCGGTGCACCAGGGAACTCCAACTCCGAACTCGCCAGTCTCGGGAATTCTGGGAGCCACTCCGCTAAAATTCACCGGACTGTCCGGTGCTATACCAGACTGTCCGGTGTGCCAGCGGAGCAACGGCTACTTCAGCGCCAACGGTCGTCTGCAACCGCATTGAATGCGCTACAGTGCGCGACAGAGTCAGAGCAGCGCCAGAAGGCGCACCGGACAGTGCACAGTGACTGTCCGGTGCACCACCGGACTGTCCGGTGGCCCAGAAGACAGGAGCTCCAACGGTCGAACCCTAACGGTCGGGTGACGTGGCTGGCGCACCGGACAGTGTCCGGTGGCGCACTGGACCGTCCGGTGCGCCATTCGACAGACAGCCTCCCAACGGCCACTTTTGGTGGTTGGGGCTATAAATACCCCAACCACCCCACCATTCATTGCATCCAAGTTTTCCACCTTCCAACACATTACAAGAGCTATAGCATTCAATTCTAGACACAACCAAAGAGATCAAATCCTCTCCCAAGTCTAGAATCACTCCAAATCAAATAGTGACTAGAGAGAGTGACACTTGTGTTCATTTGAGCTCTTGCGCTTGGATTGCTTCTTTTCTTTCTCATTCTTTCTTGTGATCAACTCAATTGTAACCGAGGCAAGAGACACCAATTGTGTGGTGGTCCTTGCGGGGACTTTGTGTCCCATGTGATTGAGAAGAGAAGCTCACTCGGTCTAAGTGACCGTTTGAGAGAGGGAAAGGGTTGAAAGAGACCCGGTCTTTGTGACCACCTCAATGGGGAGTAGGTTTGCAAGAACCGAACCTCGGTAAAACAAATCATCGTGTCACACTCTTGGTTTGCTTGTGATTTGTTTTAGCCCTCTCTCTCGGACTCGATTTTAATTCTAACGCTAACCCCGGCTTGTAGTTGTGCTTAAACTTTATAAATTTCAAATTCGCCCTATTCCCCCCCTCTAGGCGACTTTCAGAGGGCATCGGCACCTAGCTATGCTTTATGTTGGTGGCACATCCCTGGGGACCTAGCGCCTGGGGACCTAGCGTCGGCTGCGCTGCTTTGAACTGGAGGATCTGCTCCTCCAGCTTCCTCTCCTTCTCCTTGGCTTCAAGCTCATGCTCGGCCAGCAACTCGCCTCGCTGGGTGAGCATTTCTTCCCTGAAGGTGAGATCTGTCTCTCGCTTGGCGAGGTTCGTCTCCCGCCTGTCCAAGGACTGCTCCTTTCCTTAAGGTTCTGCTCGGCGAGGGCGGCGTCACTGGCCTTGCCCTCGAGCTCTTGCTACCACTTTTGCAGCCTCTCCACAGCCTTGACCTGCTGGGCCCGCTAGGCTTCCAGAGTCTGGTCCAGGGCGCTCAGCTTGGCCTAATACCTTGTCGTGAGGGCCTCCCGCTGGGTCATGGTCTCCTCCCTCCTGGCCACCTTCTTTTCCCTCCGGAACGCCTCCAGCTCCCTGACGCACACCTTTTGGAGGTCCCTCTTGTACTCCTTGCGGTCCCGCTCAAGTTGGGACCGCTCGGAGATGAACTCGCGGGACGCCGTCTTGGTGCGCTCCTCCAGTTGGGTGCGCCAGTCACTAAGACGCTGGTGCTTAGCCTCAAGCGCCTCCCACTCCCGCAAGATTGCTGCCCCAGTGTCACTAAGGACCTGGTGGGCACGGGACAGCATATGAGGGAGGGGGACTGGCGCAACTTCTTGCTCGGCACCCGACCGGAGACGTCGCCCGAACACCACCTCTGTCTCCTCCGGAGCAGGCGGGGGGTTGGAGCTAGACGCGCCTCCTACGTCACCCCCAGTGTCGGGAGTGGGCGCGGATCCCCCAGCTGGGACCTCCTCCGCCACTGCACGTCGCCTGACGCTGGCGCCGCTGCTGCCAGACCCCTGGCTGGGGCATGAGAAGCCGTTGGCGTTGTCTTGGTAGCAGCTGGGGGCGGACCGCCGGCACCACTCTCAGCAGATTCTTGCTGCTAAGAGCTAGACCCATCGGTGGGCCTAGTATCTGGCGGAGGAGGCATGACCTTGGGAGCAGAGGGGGAAGAAGCCCTGGCAAACAGGCGATGGGTTAAGACTTGTCGGCATGATGATTAGGCTCAAAGAAAATGGGACTACACTTACTTGGGGCCCTAGACCTTCCATTGACCCTGGAAGCGAGGCGATCGCCGCTCCAGCTGCTGCTGCTGCTGCTGCTGTTAGGGCTGCTGCTGCTGTTGCTATTGCTGCTGGTTGTGTCCCTAGGGTGATCACCCCTAGATGGTGGTGGTGGCGGCGGGACCGGAGGACTAACGCACCTCTGTGCGCCGTGTGTGACGGAACCTCCCAAGTCATTAGGCCCACCTACAGTTGTCCTTGTCCAATGGACCTCATACAACCCTGTAGGTGCCCCTGAATCACTTGACAAGTTCGGTATCTGCTTTCCTTACTTTTCCCAAGAGCGTTTCACCTGTCACGCAGACATTACAATACATTGGAGGTACGAAAATGCGGAAGTAGTTACATTAACTTACCTTTATTGAAAAGTAAGACAGAATTATATAGTTACAGACCAGAACAAAATATACGAGTGCTGAGTATTATTATTACAAACCATGGGAGGCAAAAACCCCTCCTGATAAGTATTAAACAAAAGTTTTACGGAGGATCCTTTCCTCCCGTAGCTTTAGTCTTGATGCTCTTCCTTTGGTACCACCTTTGAACAGAAGCAACAAAAGTTTCTCGCTTCTTCACCTAAAACAACATGGGATAAAGCCCTGAGTATGGAATTACTCAGCAAGTCTTACCCGACTAATGAAAAGACTCTCAAGGGTATGCTGGCTAGAGAGAGTCAAGGTAAGGCTTATCAATAATTAATGACTCTGTTTGCAGAAATGCTTACTAAGAGTGGATCCTTAAAAATCTAGTTTTATTTGTCAGGTTAAGTAAAATTACCTGCAACTAGGGTTCTCTTTATCCTAGTTCAATCACTTGACCTGCACTAGCTAATTTCTTAACAACCCTTCATCTTTACTGGAGTACTACGTGTAAGTCAGAGACCAAGTCTTCATAACCGCGACTTACGGCGATCCGAATCGATTATACTCAGCTAAGGATCTCCAATCACATGACATATGTAGCACTTAACCCTTGCATATGTCAACTCGCCACCGGGGTTCTTAAGACCAGATCAGGTTCACGCCAACCGAGAGCATAGATACACCACCGTCCAGCCTCTTGCACGGAGGGTACACGCTCCCATTGCCATCTCTCCGCTCCCATTGTGTGGTATCTTATTCTAGTATTAGTCTGCCTGAGGCAAAGCTTACCCATGACGAGGCATGTGACAAGTTAAAGGGTCCTTGGTCATCAAGCCTACATCGAGACGGTCCTTAATCGACTCAGACAGAGACACTACACCGAGACTCCCTTCTCGTGCAAGTCACTCACCCGGTCTCAGCTTAATCATTTCAAACCCCAAAGTTTGGTACCTGGCAGAGGTACATCTTCTCTGATGTTGAACCCATCATGGCCATGATGGATCCACCATCAAGTTTTATTTTTGAAAACATCCCACCCACTTTGCAACATCATCTTTGAGAAAACAAAACATTTTGTTTTTCTAAAGCAAAGCTAAGCATAAGAAAACCTTTTGTAAAACAGGGATTTAGGGAGTAATCCAAGGAAGGAAATGCAGGAATTGATTTAGCACACAACTCCTATCACCTAATGAATCAAGTAAGTGAGAAAGATTTTAAAAGTGACAAGGAGGTGGCAAATGCACCGGGGCTTGCCTTGTGTTACTGGTGAACCAGGCTCAGTTCCGCAGATATCGAAATAAAAACAGTTGCCTGCCTGATGTTCCTTAGGTGGTGGTGGTGAAGTCTTCGCTTCTTCGACTTCTACTTCTTCTTTGTTTTCTAAATATAACCATACATAATAATGAATGTCCATGTAATGCTCTTGAGAGTGCAAAGATAATAAAAGTTTATTATCTAAAGTCTTGAATACAATTTTCCTTCATGGATCTCCGAGAACTTAGGGTTTCTAGAGTCAATAATGAAGTCCACAGGGCAGGGGGCTGGGGTTTTGGGTTTTAAGTATCAAACATGGTCCAAATCTTACCAAACTTTACACAAGGCTTCTAAATATTATTTAAAGTTTATCCCTAGAATTTAGAGAATTTTGGATTTATTATTTATTTTCTAAAAATCCAGAAGCATGATCTTAGGCTGTTTTAAATACTCTATAATTTCCCTTTTGGACTAAAAATTGTGAAACTATTTTTATTAAATACTATAGGGAATTAGAAACCTGGCAAAATTGGTCTGGTATTTTTATCATTTTTCTACAATTTTCTAAAATTGTTTTAGCTCTGGCAAAAAAGGAAAAAGAAAAAAAAACTATGAATAGTACTGGACCTAAACTGACCCAAACCGGCCCAACTAGGGCGAAAGTGTGCCCACGCGCACGCCTGCGCTGTCAGTTTTGCACAGAGACCCATAACTATTTAAAAATCTTTAAAGAGCCCATCCCACTATTCCTTTGTTTCACTAACAATTGCAGAAATACCCCCGCACTTTCTTCTCTTCACAATTCTCAGCCCACGACGGTGACCGGCGGGGAGCCAAGCTCTGGCGAGCGTGTATCGGCTGATTCTCTCAACGACTGATGTTTTACTTTGGCAGAAACCGAATTCAAGACCTACCAATGGTTTCCCCTCACTTAATTTCACAAATGGCTACCCGGTTTGCTCTGGCCACGGTGACCGCGGGCATCGCGGACAGACAACCGCGTTCCCGGTGATCTAAGGAATCCTAGCTCAATTGAGTTGGTCGGGGAGTATCAGGGGTACACAAGAACACTAAAACGAGAGGGCAGAGGGCATGAGCGGACCTGAATCGAGCTGGCCACAACGAGGTCTTTATCACGGTGTTCTTGAGTGTTTTGGGGAAAATCCAAAATTGGAGCTCTCGGGTATACGATTGGAGGCAATACTTGGTGGCTTGGTGCGTGAATATCCTATGGACCAGACGGCGCGCTCAATTTGTAGAAGGCAAGAGCGGTGGCCGGTGAATTTGGAAGAGATGTGCGGCGGTCGGAGGGAGAGAAGGTCACTGGCGCACGGGATTAGTGTCCGATTACCGTGGCAAGCTCCCCGGCAATAGACGGAGGGTTACAACGAGTCACGGCGACGCAGTGGATGTGCCAAGGCACGTGGCACAAGGCCGTGAGGCGGCTGTCATCGGTGAGCTCATCCGAAGCGGCCGTGGCAAGCTCGGTATGGTGGCCGGAGTAAATTATTGGCCAGAATATATCCACGGCAATGATATTTACTCAACCCCAAGCGCTATCCAATCGATCCGAGCATGAATCAAGATGGCGAAGGCACGAATCGCGCGCGGCTCATCGGCGGCGAGGGGAGCTGCATCTGGATCTTGTTCAGAGCACTGTACCATCAGCCTGCGGTTTAGAACACCTGACAAAACAACTTGCAGGGAGATTTGCTCTGGATTTCATGTAGTAACACGATCATCGCTCTGTATAGAAGTTGCAGCCCTATGATCAAGCTACAATCTTGTTATGGGAACCCTGCTCAAACTCCCACTGAATCATGGTCGAATCTAGGTTCAAAGACTGCCTAATTACACTGTCAAACAAAGTTCAGTTTCCAAGCGGTCTGACAGCCCATCATTGGGTCCAATTTTCTCAGAATTCTTCATGGTGCCAAGGCATGACCTCTATAGTAAAGTTATTCTCCTTTCATGGATCTGCAAAATTGGTGTGGTGACCTAGGGCAAAACCCTCATAACATGAAAGATATGAGGCTTCAAAGTTGGGCCAATGTCACTGGTTTCAGACTTAGCCATATGAGTACTAGTGTGGTTATTTTACAAATAAGTCCAAAACTCAAGGTTTAACTTGCAAATCTACTTATTTGTGAATCATATGACTTAAGATACCTTAACTTCATAGTTTTTGCACTTCAGTCCAAAAGTGCAGTAATTTTGCACTTAGCCCCCTAGGGTTTAAGTTTAGGGCTTTGTAGGGTTCTCTTTAGGGTTTTTAGCACTCTTAGGGTTTGGATACCACTTAAGTTCACCCATGGTGACATTTTATGACTATTTCAATTGAGTTTTGAAGGTTTATTTTATTTAAGCCTTGTTTGCTCTATTAAACCCAATCTAGGGTTGAGTACCCTACTCTAGGGTTTTGTTCACAAAATGTCATATCAATACAACTTGTTTGAAATTTTTGTCTAGTGAATGCACTCTAGGTGTGACAAACATATGATATGCCAATGCTTATGATGTTATGCTTAGGTTTTAGTGACAGTAACACTAGGGGTGTTACACCGTGGGCCTAGGAGCTGGCCTCCTCGGCCCACCTGCAGTCCTCTAGCGCTTCTGGGGGGCTCCGAAACGAGCGGCCCGTCACCATGACGCAGCCTGTGTCGCCTCTCCTCCTCCGACCCCCGGAGCTACATGGGGCCGAGGCACCGCTTGACGCCCCTTTGCCCTTGTCCAAGGGGCTGAGGGCCACGGCGGGATTAGTGCTGCGAGCCACACCGGCAGGCTGGGGACCTCCGCGGTGGGGGTCCCGACCTCCGATCTAGCGAACTGCCACACCGCTGTTGTCAAGGGTCGGCAGTGTGGCCAAGATCGCCATCCTCAGGCCTGGGTCGTCGCAAAGCGTAGGGATGTTCTAGGGGAGTACTAGGGACTCAGGGACAAAAGTCTCCCCAGTAATCCCTCCCACCAGGACTGCCAGCTCGTCCTAGGACAGATCTATGCCCGGCTCGCGCTGGATCCTGTCGATGTCGTTCGGGCTGGTGAACCACCAGCACAGGCACGGTCTCCTCTGCAGTGGCGCGATCCGACGCTTCAGGAGATCGCTGACCACGTGCATCGATGTTAGGCTGCCCGTAGCCAAGCCCTTGATCCTGTCCAATACGGGCAGGAACTTTGGCGAGAGGGACGGCTTGGTCCTCCACTGCTTGTGGTCGAGCGCTGGCCCATCGCTCGGCAGGACGAGGCGGTCGTTGGCCTCGGCGCTGGCAATCACCCAGTCGCTGCGCCAACTTTCCCACCTCGCACCGCCAAAGGTCAGGATGTAAACGACGGCTGGATCTGGCCTCGTCTAGAAGTAGTAGGCACCGATGTGGTCCCTAGTCTTCCCAAACTTGACCAGCACAAAGAAATAGCGGAAGAGGGAAGTACAGGGGCCACACCTACAAACATCTTGCATAGGTGGACGAAGATGGCTGCCTGGAGGACGGAGTGGGGCATGAGGTGTTGAAGCTGAAGCCCAAACTCCTCTAGCAGCAGTAGAAAGAAGGGCAAAATTGGCAGCACCAACCCGCTGGAGATTTAGGAGGTGAACATCACGAACTCCCCGGCGGCGAGATTGCCGAGGGGGGCAGCGTCGGCATGGATTCTTCCAGCAAGCCCTGGCGCGCTCCACCCAAGCAGGCCATGCACCAGGTTAAGCGCTTCCTCAGACTGAAAACGGTTAGGATGACCAATAGAAGCCATGGCGAGTGCGGCGACGCGGGCATGGAGCAGGGGAGCACGAAGGCAAAGGGGCGCAGCGATTGGGAGAGAATGCAAAATGGTAACTGCTACACACGGGATGAATCCTTTTACAAGGAAACCTGAATCCTTGTTTAGGGAAACCCTTCCGCGCATCCCTGAATCGCCGCAGGAAATCCCGATCGACGGTCACCAAGGACCAAGGCAACCCAGTCCGTGACACGGGGCCTGGGTCCACAAGTCATACGATTTGTGTGCCGAATTTCGGGTGCGGAAAGAGCGAACCGCCGCACGCGATAGCATGCCCCGTTCGACGGGCACCAAGGACCAAGGCAACCCAGTCCGTGACACGGGGGCCTGGGTCCACAAGTCATACAGTTTGTGTGCCGAATTTTTGGTGCGGAAAGAGCGAACCGCTGCACGCGATAGCGCGCCGCCTTGGGGCCACTGCAGAAGACAAAAGGTTATCTTTTAAACCAAGGCAGTAGCAATGAGGCACCTTGCGCATGGCCTGACGAAACCACCAAGCGTGGGGGCCATGGGTCAGTCAGCCGTGGGGACAGATATGGCAGTTGACGTTACTGAAGGTGGATTGACAGCAGGCACGACAGCAGATGTGCTAAAACAGCACGCCAATCACCAATCAGGCCATGTTGAGGCAAGGTGCAAGCTTTGGCCCCACCTGCAGGCTCGCATCCTTCCCTGAGGCAGGCCCGGGGGCCATTGTCGGTACCCTAAAACTAGGGTACCCCTTACTACTGTATGAAGATGCAGTACCCACGTGGATATCTTTAGTCGCGTGGTAAAGGAGCTATACATGGGACCAGGTCATGACTCGCCCCTGCCTCGGGCGACTACTCTAGGCCAGCAACAACACCTGACCCCACCACATGGGCGGCTCCGGGACCGCCACATGTCCAGGGAAAGTGATATACTCCAAGGCATCAACAGTGGGTCTGGACTCCCATGGGAAAATGTCGGACCCCTGGATATACAGTCTGGACCTCCAAGTTTGGAACAGGACCCCCACGTGTACGGACTAGACCCCTAGAATGGGATCCGGACCCCCCTGTATGGGGTCTGGGCCACCCACAGTAGGGTCCCAAGGTTCTAGGACAGAACACACCCGGGCCTTAATCAGGGCCCAGGCGGGGGTCCAGTGCCGACACGTGTCCAGACTTGGTCTGGTGGGATCCGGACCTATCCGCATACACTCCTACTCCCCGCTCAGGCGGAGACCCGATGCTGCCACGTGGCATACTTCGTGCGGCATAAGCCAACGGGCAGAACCTGGCATGATGCCTCTGGGCTACGCGCGCCTTCACATTCATTACGGATAAGACGTGTGCCTGTCCATTCCACTGACATGCGGCGTGCTCAGTCCACGATACATGGGTCGTCCAATTACTCACACGTTACCATATAGAGGGCAATGACTCACCATTACTCATACATTTCCAAGAAAAGGGTTACTACCTATCAATGCTGCATGGACTACAGTCATCATGACTCCCGCTGATTACTCATGCGTTACTCTGTCAGCATTAGTTATTCAAATAATGTATTTCTTCCATTATGCTCCTGGGCCCGCATGTCGGGGCTCAGCATCCTTGTATGTGCCTCCCTTAAACTATAAAAGGGAAGTCACGCAGCGTTACAAAGACACGCTCAATCACACACTCAATACAACTTACACACAGTTGAGGTAGGGTTTTACGCTCCGGCGGCCTGAACCACTATAATCCCTTGTGTCCTCTTGTGATCATCCCGAATTCAACAAATAGGCAACCGCTTAGGCCCCCTCCTCATCTTAGGATTAGGGCGGGTGCATTCCGCCACCCGGCCAGAGGATTTTCCCACCGACAGAAACCCTATTATGGACAGTGGAATGGCTTAGTTAAGTTTTCACACAGTACTTGACTAAGGGCTGATTTGGTGATCAGGGATCCTGAGGGGATCCATGGGGAGGAATTCCGCTTGCTATTAAAAGAGCAAGGAGATTCCTCACCCATGGATTTGAATAGCAAGGGGATTCCTCCCCCATGGATCCCCTCGTGATCCCTGTCCACCAAATCAGCCCTAATGGTTACAAAAATCCCCTCGTTGTGCCCCGCCTGCATATCCTGCGCACCACCTTTCGGTTAGGCCGTTGTAGAGTGGGTAGTTGATCGGCCCGTTAGTGATGGGGGGCCAGGGTTTGGGGGTTTTCTCGGCCGTGACCATAATTAATCATGGTCACTAACAGTGGACAGTACTAAAATTTGAGCCACTAAATTGTAGTATAAACTCCTAGATTATGAGTAAACAAAATCCTTCCATAGAATGTATAAACAAAATCACTGTAGTCTGAAATTTTATAGCAAACAGTGGACAGTACTAAAATTTGAGCCACTAAACTGTAGTAGAAACTCCTAGATTATGAGTAAACAAAATCCTTCCATAGAATGTATAAACAAAATCACTAAACAAAATCCATCCATATAATGAACCAACATTCCCAAAAATACAGAAGGTACCAAACATTAAGTGAGACTCACCTCTTTGGGGGAGACTGAAGATGATGGTCGAACGTCGAAGGGCCTCCAACGTCTCGCGACTCCAGCGAAATCGGAGCGGCGCGGTGGTGGTTTAGAGGCCTTATAGTAGCAAAATTGGAATGAGAGCCGAATTTGGAATGTGAGCGGGGATGGGAGCCGCTGCTGACGGGATTTGAGGGATCCACTGCGGGCGGGATGCGAGGGACGCCCCTTCCATAGTAGTCGAGCGGCGGGCGGCCGGGATGCATGGTGGCGCGTGGGCGGGATTCGAGGGGAGCCGCTGCGGGGCTGGCCGTCGAAGGAAGGAGCGCCATCGAAAGAAGTCACGACTGCTCGATTCGAGGATGGAAGGATGCTGCCGCTGCTTGATTCGAGGGTGGGGGATCCGCGCCGTCGAAGAAAGGAGCGCACGGCTTCAAGGATGTTGCCACTGCATGATTCGAGGGTGTGGGATCCACTGGCGGGATTCGAGGGTGCGGGATCCGCGCCGTCGAAGGAAGGAGCGCGCGGATGCAGGAAGCGCGGAGGGAGGCGGTTTACGGATGCATTGCGGATGGAGCGCGGGAGGGCCGAGTGTGAATCATCTAGGCCCCTTTGGTAATGTTTTGGTAATTAATGACAACTACTTGTGGACTACAAATTCTTGGAGAAATAAGAATGCAGGTTGAACCACAGAGAACTGAGAAGTCTTGAAGACTTATAAGCATTGGTTGTGGATCAGGTGAAGGCAAAGGTATAACATAGGTTTTGTTTTTGCCGGTCACCAGGTGTTTAGAGAAGAAATTGACCGGATTGGTAGGCTAGATAGCCGTACTATTAAGAGGGGTCAATGACTTTGTTCTGTGTAAGAGTTAGTGCCTCATAGAGCATCTAGTGGTTGCATTTGCATGAGGACTAACAGCGCTTCCGATTCCGAAAGTTAAAATCTTTTCAAAAGCGAGTTTGAAAAGTGGCTAAGTCATGGGGTCGGCGGACCGTCCGGGCCAAGTGGCCGGACCGTCCGCGACCCATCCAGAGGGGTCCAGTGTTTGTTCATTTCGGTCTGGTCCAGTATGATTGCACTACGGACCGTCTGGGCCTTGGGCCCGGACCGTCCGCAGTCATGTCCAGAGGAGGGTGACTTCGGGCCAGTCCCTGAATTATTGGCGGACGGTCCGCCTCTGAGGGGCGGACGGTCCGCAAGTTTCAAACTCGTTTTTGGACAGGGACTGTGTGTTTTTATAGATTTGTACTACGGACTAACCGGGGGTCCAGTCTGGACAGTACTGTCTCAGGTCGCGGACCGTCCGGGATTTATAGCCGGACGGTCCGCACGTGTTAACTTCTTTTGATCCGAGGCTCGGGTGTTTCATTCTGCCAGGTCGCGGACGGTCCGGCCTTGAAGGGCGGACTGTCCGGACCCACCTTTTGAGTCAACTCTAACATGTTTCAAACGGTCATTATAGCCGTTATGAGTACGGCGGACCGTCCGGCCCTAGGGCGCGGACGGTCCGCGTGTGCGCAGAACTGCCCCCTTTTGCACATAACGGTTGGTTTTAGATGGGGGACTATAAATAGAAGGGTAGCTCATGTGAGAGACCTCTCTTGGCCATTCCTTGCACACATTGAGCTCATTTGTGATCTTCCAACTCACTCTCTCACACTCTTTGCTTGAGATTGCATTCTAGTGAGAGATTGAGGGTTCCTAGTGCATTTGCATCATTTGGTGATTCTTGAGGCACTAGGTGGTACACCGAGCAAGCGTCGTTGGCTTGTTACTCTTGGAGGTTGCCGCCTCCTAGACAGCTCGGGTGATTGTCTCCGTCGAGCTCTCCAAGAAGATTGTGGAGAAGCCGCGGTGTGGATTGTGAGGGGTTCGCGCCTACCTCGCCGGAGCGGCAAAGGTGACATTAGTGGAATCGAGGTATTGAGTGATTTCTTGTCCACTTGGCTCAAAGATCAAGTCGTGTCTTGATAGAGGAGCAAGTGAGAGCTTGAAGTCCACCTCAACGTGGATTAGGGGTGATCGGCAAATCACCGATACCACGGGATAAATTTCGGTGTCTATTCTTTCTAGCATTACTTATTGCCTTGCAATTGATTAGTGTTTTGCTTATTGTTCCTCAAGTATTCAATCTCCGTAGTTGTTTTTCATACATTGTTTACTTATTGACACTAGATAATTTATTTCTCTTGTTGCATTGATTAAATTTATTTAGTATTGTTGATTTTAGTCAAAACCGTCTATTCACCCCCCCTCTAGCCGGTGTCCTAGATCCTACAAGTGGTATCGGAGCCGAGGACTCCATTGTTTGTGGATCTAATCATCCCGGAGTGGGACAAAATGGCTAGTAACAACAATGTGCACATTGGGAAGCCACCGCACTTTGATGGCAACAATTATGATTATTGGAAAATAAGAATGTCAATGCATCTTAGAGCAATGGGTGGAAAAATTTGGCCAATTGTTAGGGATGGATTTGTTGTATTGAAGGAAGATGAACCATCCGTTAGTGATAATGAGAATATCCTCACAAATGATCAAGCCATGAATGTCTTTTATGATGCTCTTGATATAAATGAGTTCAATCGTATCAAGAATCTCACAACCGCTCATGAGATTTGGATAAAACTAATGGAAATTCATGAAGGAACTACAATTGTGAAGAGTGCCAAACTATATGTGTGCAAAGGGAAGTTTGAGCAATTTATTATGAAAGAAGATGAGAGTGTATCCGATATGTTCAATCGTTTGAATGAGATAGTAAATGAACTCAAAGGACTTGGTTTTAATGTACCGGATGTGGATTTCACACACAAGTTCCTTAGATCACTTCCGGAGAAATATGAGACTATTGTGACAATGCTAGTAAGGAGTGATCTATCTACAACTTCTCCAACCGAAGTATTGGGAGAGATTCTCACTCAAGATATATTTAAGAAGTCACAAGCCGATGCCTTAAGTTTGGCAAAGAAGGTGAAAAATGAATCTATTGCTCTCAAAGCCAAGGCCTCAAAGGCAATTGAAAAAGAAGATAGCAATGATGAAGAAAATGAAAGTGAGAGTGATGGTGACATGGCTTTATTTGTAAGGAAATTCAATAAATTCATGAAGATGAAAAGAGGTCAACCTAGAAGAGGTCAAACATCTAGAAGAAATGCCTTCAATGATAGAAAATGTTTTGAGTGTGGGGAACCCGGTCACATTGCCATGAATTGCCCAAGCAAGAAGAAGAAAGGCAAAGATGAAAGTGACAAGAAGAAAAAGAAATACTATAACAAGAAGAAAGATGGCAAAGCCTACTTAGTTGAATGGGACTCGGATGATAGCTCGGATAATGATGATGATGACACCTCATCTAAGCTTAATGCCGGAATTGCTATCAAGGAAGCTCCCTCCCTCTTCTCATCCCCCCATTGTCTCATGGCAAAGGGAGATGCTAAGGTAAAAATCATCACCGATTTAAATGATATAAAAGATGATGATGATATCGATGATGTTGATGATGATGGCTATTCATATGATGATCTTGTTAGAATGTTAGGTGAGGCCGATGACTACATGCACAAAGAAAAAGAAAAATTTAAGACCTTGAAGGAATTGTATAAAAACCTCCAAGTGTCTTTTGAGGAGCTCAAGACCTCTCACAATGACCTCAAAGAAAATTGTGAGAAGCTTGCGGATGCTCAAAAATCATCTATTGTGCATGAAGTTGAGGTGGTCACTAAGGATGTTGGAGTCACTTGTGACTTACTTGATAGTCTTACAAGTGAACTACTACCTACTAACTCTATTTGTGATAAATGCAAAATTTCTCTCAATGATAACATTGCTCTTGATGAATCAAAAATTATTGTTGAGAATGAAGTGTTAGTAGATAGAATAAATGCTCTAACTCATGACCTAGAAAAGGCATATGGTGGTAAGACTAAATTGGATTTCATATTGGGAAGTCAACGATGCTCTCTTAACCGTGAAGGTCTTGGATATGTTCCTAAGAAAGGAAAGAATGCTTTTGTAAAGCAAAAGACATTGTTTGTAAAAGAATGTGACAAAGTGTGTCACAAGTGTCACAAAAAGGGACATGTTAAGAAAAATTGTCCCAAGTTCAAAAATGTATCCTCCACTTGTTTTGAGCATTGTTATGTTCTTTCTCATAATGCAAAAGGTGTTCATGCTAAATTTGTTGGTACTTCAATTGTTGGAAACAAAAAGAAAGCTATTTGGGTGCCAAAGACCTTGGTCACTAACATCCGAGGACCCAAGCAAGTTTGGGTACCTAAAAGAGATTGATTTCCTTTTGTAGGTAAACTACAAGGCAGGAGGGAATCATTGGGTGTTGGATAGTGGATGTACTCAACACATGACCGGGGATATGAGAATGTTTACCCAAATGAGTGAGGAAGATTGCTCAAATTATGATAGTATCACATTTGGAGATAATCGTAAAGGAAAGGTTAAAGGTTTGGGTAAAATTGCTATCTCAAATGATCACTCTATATCAAATGTGCTATTGGTTGAGTCTTTAAATTTTAATTTACTTTCCGTAGCTCAATTATGTGATTTAGGATTTTGTTGCAATTTCACAGTTGAAGATGTTATTATCTCTAGTGTTGATGGTAGCAATCTTAAATTTAAAGGCTTTAGACATGAAAATCTTTATCTTGTTGATTTCTCATCTAATGAGGCAAAGCTCACAACTTGCCTATTTTCAAAAGCTTCACTAGGTTGGTTATGGCATAGAAGACTTGGTCATGTTGGGATGAAGCAACTCAATCGGTTAACCAAGCATGACTTAGTTCGAGGCTTAAAAGATGTGAAGTTTGAAAAGAACAAATTGTGTAGCTCATGTCAAGCCGGTAAGCAAGTGGCAAATACTCATCCAAACAAAAGTCAAATGTCCACTCATCGACCTTTGGAATTACTTCACATGGATTTATTTGGGCCCACATCTTTTGTAAGCATTGGTGGTAATTCTTATTATCTTGTGATTGTGGATGACTATTCAAGATTTACTTGGGTTTATTTTCTACGAGACAAATTCAATGTATTTGAAACATTCAAGTCATTTACTATATTGGCTCAAAATCAATTTGATTTCGACATCAAAAAGGTTAGAAGTGATAGTGGGTCGGAATTCAAAAATGCAAGAATTGATCAATATTGTGATGACAAGGGTATCAAACATGAATTCTCTTCCAAATATACCCCGGAACAAAATGGTATTGTTGAAAGAAAGAATAGAACTCTTATTGACATGGCTAGGTCCATGTTAGCGGAATATAGTATATCGGATTCTTATTGGGCCGAGGCAATAAATACCGCTTGTCATTCATCAAATAGACTATATTGTCACAAGCTCTTGAAGAAAACTCCATATGAATTGCTTATTGGTAGAAAGCCAAATATCTCATATTTTAGGGTATTCGGTTGCAAATGTTATATTTTGAGAAAGGGGAGCCGGCTTTCTAAATTTGAGAAGAAATGTGATGAGGGTTTTCTTCTTGGATATTCATCAAATAGTAAGGCTTATAGAGTCTTCAACAAAACTCATGGTATTATTGAGGAAGCATATGATGTTGAATTCGATGAAACAAATGGGTCTCAAGATGAGAGTGATAATCTTGATGATGTTGGGGGAACTCAATTGATAAATGTAATGAAAACAATGGCCATTGGTGAAATAAAACCAAAGGAGGATGATGATGAAAATAGTGTGGTTGTCATTCCTTCATCCTCAACTATAAATGAGGAAGATCACCAAAGCCAACAACTCAATGAAACCATGGATACACATGATCAAGGTACTTCAAGACCTTCGGTTCCTTCTAATGCTTCAACAAGCAATTATCAAACGGTATCAAGAATTCATCATTCCATTGTGAAGGATCACCCGGTTGATCAAATTGTGGGTGATATTAGTAAGGGTGTTCAAACTCGCTCTCGCATAGCTTCGTTTTGTGAACATTTCTCTTTTGTATCTTGTATGGAACCTAACCGTGTAGATGAAGCTCTACTTGATGTTGATTGGGTGAATGCAATGCATGAAGAATTAAATAACTTCGCTCGAAATGAAGTTTGGGAGCTTGTTGAGAGACCAAAGAACCACAATGTTATTGGTACAAAATGGGTGTTTCGCAACAAGCACAATGAAGATGGTGTGGTAGTAAGAAACAAGGCAAGATTGGTTGCACAAGGATATACTCAAATTGAAGGATTGGATTTTGGGGAGACATTTGCCCCCGTAGCAAGATTAGAAGCAATCCGGATTCTACTTGCTTATGCTTGTGCACATAATATCAAGCTCTACCAAATGGATGTAAAAAGTGCCTTCCTAAATGGTAAGATTAGTGAACTAGTGTATGTTGAACAACCTCCCGGTTTTGAGGACCCCAAAAGACCTAACCATGTGTTCAAGCTTTCTAAAGCTCTCTATGGGCTTAAGCAAGCTCCACGCGCTTGGTATGAAAGGCTTAGGGATTTCTTGCTTTCCAAAGACTTCAAAATTGGGAAGGTTGACACTACTCTATTCACTAAAAGAATTGGCAAAGACTTGTTTGTTTGTCAAATCTATGTTGATGATATTATTTTTGGATCTACTAATGAATTATTTTGTGAGGAGTTCGGAAAAATGATGTCAAAAGAATTTGAAATGTCTATGATAGGAGAATTGAGCTTCTTTCTTGGCCTTCAAATCAAACAATTGAAAGATGGAATTTTTATAAGTCAATCAAAATATTTGAAGGACATGCTCAAGAAGTTTGGTTTAGAAAATGCTAAGCCTATCAAGACTCCAATGGCAACAAATGGTCATCTAGACTTAGATGAAGGAGGTACTATAGTTGATCAAAAACTTTATCGTTCAATAATTGGTAGTTTACTTTATATTACCGCATCTAGGCCCGATGTTATGTTTAGTGTATGCATGTGTGCTCGATTTCAAGCTTCACCTAGAGAGATTCACTTGAAAGCCGCTAAAAGAATTCTAAGATATTTGAAGTATACTCCCAATATTGGTCTATGGTATCCCAAAGGTGCTCACTTTGAATTAATTGGATATTCGGATTCGGACTATGCGGGGTGCAAAGTTGATAGAAAAAGCACCTCCGGTTGTTGTCAATTTCTTGGTAGATCTCTTGTTTCATGGTCTTCTAAGAAACAAAATTCGGTTGCTCTATCTACCGCCGAGGCGGAATATATATCGGCCGGAAATTGTTGTGCTCAATTATTATGGATGAAACAAACCTTATTGGATTATGGAATTATTTTCAAGAATGTGCCTCTCATGTGTGATAATGAGAGTGCGGTAAAATTGGCTACCAATCCGGTCCAACACTCAAGAACCAAGCATATTGATATACGGCATCACTTCTTAAGGGATCATGTTGGCAAAGGAGATATCTCTATTTATTCCATTGGAACGGATGATCAATTAGCAGACATTTTTACAAAGCCGTTGGATGAAACAAGATTTTGTTCTCTAAGAAGTGAAATGAATGTGATCGATCTCTCAAATGTGGCTTGAAGTTGATCACACATGTGTCGTCTTGTATCTCGGGTCTAAATATGCTCTTTATGCTATTTGTTTGGTATTATTGGTGGATTTTTCATTTGTAATTGTTCTAGATAGTTTAATTTAAAAATTTTGCACTACTCAATTACATACTATGTATATGCATGCATACTAACTCTTGGATTGGTCGAAATGTCCATATATAAGCACCAAGTCGGTTCGAAATTCAAAATCAGCAAGTGGACAGCAATTGGAAAAATGAGTATCAGGCCGCGGACCGTCCGCCCATGGACCGCGGACCGTCCGCCGCATCAGGACCTGGACAGTCCGGGCAGCCTCGCAGACCGTCTGAAATCATCAGGGCGCGGATCGTCCGCCACCCCAGCGCGGACCGTCCGCGACAGGGCAGTAAAATCGTCCAGTGGCCACAGCCTTGTCATTTGTGCTCATTCGCTATTCCTCTCTTGCTCTCCACTCGCCCAATACTCTCCTGTGACGAGTGTGCGCGGACGGTGCAGTGAAGTTGTGAGCGGACAGTCCGGCAGCTTGTGGCAACATTTCATTAACATGTCTTCATCACGGTATCTTCAAATCTTGTGGATTTTATCACATCTCTTCATTTTTTTGAGATTATATGGGTTTCCTCTTTGATCTGAAATTGAGCAGTCGGTTTCAAAATCTGATTGGTGGGATTGTTAGTTCTTCTCAATATGAATGCTCTGCAAAATTTTGAACTGGTTTGGATGCGTATTGTCTGCAAAATCATCAACTTCAACATTTGTGGCGGCTAGGGTTCTTTGGAGTCGCCCCTGGTCGGTCGCGGACCGTCCGCCTGGTGGACGCGGACCGTCTGGGCCTCTGGCGCGGACAGTCCGGCTCCCTAGCGCGGACCGTCCGGACCCTGGCAGAGCATTACAGTTCCATTCCTTTTATAATGGTGATTGGTATCAATTATTTATCTATGGATGTCTGTCACATTGTTGCAGTGGTTTTGGTGGTCTCCGCAAGAAACTTGCAGGTCGCTTTAAATCCAAGCGCCCTCGTGGAAATGATGATGACTATATACCAACCACTGATTCAGAGGCCCAATCCTCAGCTGGGGGCACTGAATCCATGGATGCTGAAGATTTTCCTCATGTTCATCCCGATTATCCCATTGATATCCAAGGATGGACTTATCCAAAGCGGCGATTTTCTATGGCTGAGTACTGCTCTAGACGGACTGTGAATCAGTATACTCTGCCATCTGATACACATATCCAGTTTTTCCACACTCAGCTGCAGTTTGATGTCTTCTGGGGCACCCTGGTGGATACTAATTTTCATAAGCATCAGGTGATTGATTGGTCCTTCTTGCTAAGTCAATCAGTCATGGAGGGTCTGATCCCTAAGTTTGAAACCTGCGGACTATATCATTTTATGGGGCAACGCACAGATTTCAATGAAATGGCTGTTAAGCAATTCCTGGCTACCTAAGAGATTGATATTGAAGCAGAATCTATCACCTGGATGACTGGCTTCAAGCGCTATTCTGCTTCTTTTGCTGACTTTGCCGCTGCCAACAGTCTGGATTATGGCACCATTTCTGCTGGGCTGGATCTTTATACTGAAGATAATTTTGAGGATTTTATGCAGTTTTATGAGCCAGCCAGGCTTGGTATACCCAGGAGGTTTGGAGAGACAGCAGGACTCAGACATCATCCTGCTGTAATCAACAAGATTGCCAGAGTCACCATTCTTCCCAAGAGTGGTGATAAGAGTAAAATCAGGGATAAGTTCTGGAACATCATCCAGCACATCATGAATGGTGAAGTCATGAATATTGTTCTTTTCATGATGAGACAGCTTAATGATTTGAAAATGGATAAGAATCAAAATTTGGCATATGCTCCTTACATTATGGCTCTCATCAAATCCAAGACAAGATTTGAGGGCCCATGCGAGATTGTTCACACCCCATTCAGGCCTTTTAAGAATGAGATAGGGTTTCTCACCAGGCCACTCACCCCCTTCCCAGATGATGAGGAAGACCCTGGCTATGAGGGTGGAGCAGCTCCTAATGTTGAGGGAGAGCAGATGCCTCCACCTCCACCTCCTCCTCAGCCTCAGCAATATTGGGAGCCTGCTCCAGGGTACTTTGATCCTTATTTTCACAATATGCAGCAGGGGCTTGAGACTCATATTGATACTCGCTTTGAGGGCCTGATGACACATGTGGATCACCGTTTCGATGACATGCAATCTCGGTTTGACAGTAACTGGGATGCACTCAACTCTGAGTTTTCTGAGGTTCGTGATCAAATTCACACTAATGTCACTGATCCCATCATGACCAGGCTGAATAATATGCAACAGAGTTTTCAGGATAACATGGGTGCTCTCTCCAGTCAATTTGATAATCTCTCTACACATGACAACATGCATGAGATCAGTCAGAGGCAGCAGCAGCTCCAGCAGGATTTTGGCCAGTTCTCCTCCCTGTTTGACACCTTCAGCACTCACTACTACAACATGCAACCTCCGCCGAGCGATCAGTGAGGCCTCTCCTTTGTGGCAATTGATGCCAAAGGGGGAGACAAGTGAGAAGTGATGAGAAGTTGTCTGGCGTCTCCTTCAGGGGGAGTTGGTGATTCTATGTGGACATTAAGACCATGCATATGCATTTTACCTTTTTATGCCGCTTGCATTAGTTTATAACTTACGCATTTGGAACTGGTTTGAACTATTAACTCTATGTCGTATGTCTGTGGACTATTATCTGTAATATTCTGTGGGATGAACTATGTTTTAGTTCAAATTACTCTATGTGTGGTTAATCGAGGAGTGATTATAATTGCTGCGCTCACTCTACGGATCATCTCTTGTATGCCTCGATAACCATGATTGTAGGAAAGCCTCCATCAAGCTCCAATATATTATGTGTGTTATATCTTCAACTTCAAATAATCATGCACACACTTAGGGGGAGCCCTTCTTACATACTGAGTTTTTTATTGGGATTTATCTATCTCTCGGACAGAACTTCAAATCAAGATAAGTCCTATGAAACTCATCTCCAAGATCTATCTTATACCTTAGGTATGAGAGAGATTTGGAGAAACTAAACTTCTCTTTAATATACAATGTGGTGTTGTCATCAATTACCAAAAAGGGGGAGATTGTGAATCATCTAGGCCCCTTTGGTAATATTTTGGTAATTAATGACAACTACTTGTGGACTAACAAATCTTGGAGAAATAAGAATGCAGGTTGAACCACAGAGAACTGAGAAGTCTTGAAGACTTATAAGCATTGGTTGTGGATCAGGTGAAGGCAAAGGTATAACATAGGTTTTGTTTTTGCCGGTCACCAGGTGTTTAGAGAAGAAATTGACCGGATTGGTAGGCTAGATAGCCGTACTATTAAGAGGGGTCAATGACTTTGTTCTGTGTAAGACTTAGTGCCTCATAGAGCATCTAGTGGTTGCATTTGCATGAGGACTAACAGCGCTTCTGATTCCGAAAGTTAAAATCTTTTCAAAAGCGAGTTTGAAAAGTGGCTAAGTCATGGGGTCGGCGGACCGTCCGGGCCAAGTGGCCGGACCGTCCGCGACCCATCCAGAGGGGTCCAGTGTTTGTTCATTTCGGTCTGGTCCAGTATGTTTGCACTACGGACCGTCCGGGCCTTGGGCCCGGACCGTCCGCAGTCATGTCCAGAGGAGGGTGACTTCGGGTCAGTCCCTGAATTATTGGCGGACAGTCCGCCTCTGAGGGGCAGACGGTCCGCAAGTTTCAAACTCGTTTTTGGACAGGGACTGTGTGTTTTTATAGATTTGTACTACGGACTGTCCGGGGGTCTAGTCCGGACAGTACTGTCTCAAGTCGCGGACCGTCCGGGATTTATAGCCGGACGGTCCGCACGTGTTAACTTCTTTTGATCCGAGGCTCGGGTGTTTCATTCTGCCAGGTCGCGGACGGTCCGGCCTTGAAGGGCGGACTGTCCGGACCCACCTTTTGAGTCAACTCTAACATGTTTCAAACGGTCATTATAGCTGTTATGAGTACGGCGGACCGTCCGGCCCTAGGGCGCGGACGGTCCGCGTGTGCGCAGAACTGCCCCCTTTTGCACATAACGGTTGGTTTTAGATGGGGGACTATAAATAGAAGGGTAGCTCGTGTGAGAGACCTCTCTTGGCCATTCCTTGCACACATTGAGCTCATTTGTGATCTTCCAACTCACTCTCTCACAATCTTTGCTTGAGATTGCATTCTAGTGAGAGATTGAGGGTTCCTAGTGCATTTGCATCATTTGGTGATTCTTGAGGCACTAGGTGGTACACCGAGCAAGCGTCGTTGGCTTGTTACTCTTGGAGGTTGCCGCCTCCTAGACGGCTCGGGTGATTGTCTCCGTCGAGCTCTCCAAGAAGATTGTGGAGAAGCCGCGGTGTGGATTGTGAGGTGTTCGCGCCTACCTCGCCGGAGCGGCAAAGGTGACATTAGTGGAATCGAGGTATTGAGTGATTTCTTGTCCACTTGGCTCAAAGATCAAGTCGTGTCTTGATAGAGGAGAAAGTGAGAGCTTGAAGTCCACCTCAACGTGGATTAGGGGTGATCGGCAAATCACCGATACTACGGGATAAATTTCGGTGTCTATTCTTTCTAGCATTACTTATTGCCTTGCAATTGATTAGTGTTTTGCTTATTGTTCCTCAAGTATTCAATCTTCGTAGTTGTTTTTCATACATTGTTTACTTATTGACACTAGATAATTTATTTCTCTTGTTGCATTGATTAAATTTATTTAGTATTGTTGATTTTAGTCAAAACCGTCTATTCACCCCCCCTCTAGCTGGTGTCCTAGATCCTACACCGAGGGAGATGGCAGGCGCGGGGGATCCGTGATCCCCCGCGCCGTCGAAGGAAGGAGCGCGCGGCTGTAGGAAGCGTGGAGGGAGGCGGTTTACGGATGCAGTGCGGATTTCGAATGGAGCGTGGATGGTGGCGGATGGAGCGCGGGAGGGCGGAGGGAGATAGCAGGTGCGTAGCGCGATGGCAGAACCGTGCGCCACTGGAAATTGTAGACGCCTACGATAGGCACATAATTAGTAGTATATATATATATATATGTGTATATATTTGTGCAGAGAGACTTGTTAATGGGCCACGCTGGAACGGTCGAAGATGAGTAGCTATTCCCCCACTTAAAAAATACTGCTATTCCTATGGCATGTCTGTGGGCGGAGAGGATGCAGTACTTGAAGCCCGACAAGTCCAAGTGATGTATTTGACCAATAAGGTGGTGAATATGGCGGACTAGTGTCATAGACAAAAGCAAAGAAAAAGTATTTGTGATTTGTGGGATCAGATACCCATGTCAGTGCAATGTAGGAGTTTAGATTTGAGGAGGCGCAACACAAAAGCGCTGAAACTGTATTTCACTTGTTTCGTGATAAACATAAACTCCGCTCTCGATATATATATATATATATATATATATATATATATATATATATATATATATACAACTATTAAGAGCATAGTGTAGACCAGTTTTGTGGCTCCGCCTCCCCACGCAGCATGCCCGCGCCCGTCCCCGCGAATGTCGCCCCTGCACCCACCCCGCGATGCAATCCCCAAGCCATCAGCGCTCCCTCTGCCGAGCAGGAGAATCCCCTCCACCGCCATCAGCGCTCGCCCGCGCAGATCCCGCTCTCAGCGCTCACTCGCCATCCTCTCTCCTTGCTTGTCCTCCACGCAGGACACGCACCCGCCGCAGCCCCCACCGCCACCGGATCTCTCGCCAAGGACAGGCTGGTGCAGGAGGCCACTCCCAGATCCCGTCATCTGCCGCCATCAACGCCCTCCTCCTAGATCCCGTCATCCGCTGCGAATCTCCGTTCAGCTCCCCGTCGCGCTTTCGTCGTCGCCGTGGACCGCTCGCTGGCGCTGACCTCTCCCAAGCGCGGCATGGTGGTACCCAGTAGCCAGTAGTACCCAGTAGCCATCTCCATCCAGGCTCAAACCCTAGGGAATCTACACAGAAATCACACCCCAAGCAGGGTCCTATCGTATCAAGAAGCCGTCGCGGGGCCCGGATCGCCGCGGCTCAGAGAGGAGCGGAGCGAAAATCGTGAGCAACCTTTGCTATTCTCCAGCGGCTATGTTCTTGCATCTTTTCGGGCGGTTCGTGATTCGGTTCTTCTTTGTTGGTTCTGTTACCACAGATCTGCAGACAGGTAAGGATTCAGAGGCGGGATCTAGAGCTGAAAGAACCTGTTCGAGGTGAGAATCGAAGGACAGCAGGAGGGGTTTGGTTGGTTCTTCCGTGGGATTTTGTTGGTTCAGCCTCTGTCTCTTTGTTCTTACGTGTTTGACTGGTTATTTTGGTTCGAATACCTGCCAAGGATGGGGAATATGAGTAGAGCGGCTGGGATTTGCATGGTTTTGATGAAGCTCTTGTCTGAACTGTTGCTCTCGTTTGCCTTGTGTTTTTCTTGCAGGTGGCCTAGACTCGTAGGGATCGCGTTGATATTGGGAGAAATCACGGAGAGGCGGAAACCGAGCAATAGCCAATAGGTGCATAGAATTTGGTGAATAGGTTGCTCACGTCCTCTCTGAATATTTCTTGCCAATCTGGCAATTTCATCCAAAAAAATATTTCACGCCTCCAGGGGAAGGGAAGAGCAACAGTGCCCGGGGCACCAATAATTCGTTGCATAGATCCAGGAGAAGAACAATAGAAATCTGGGCAGAATGAGAGCAGATCTGTAAGAAAATTTATGGTTTCTTGGTCCATTTACTGATGTGCTGATTCATTGTCTGGTTGGTTCTTGAATCACTGTCTCACCGATATGAGCTACACAAACTTCTCGCAGGACTACAAGATGCCTCAATTGAGAACTGCCAGCAGGCCGGCGCTCGCCAGCAACTCTGCTGGTGGTTTTTTTATCAGGAGAAGAGTGGCATCACCAGGAACTTCCCAGGCAAAGGGCGCCGCCAAGCCGCTGGCTCGACGGGTCCGAACACCTGCAGCGAGGGCTAAACCAAAGAGGAGAAGCCCCCTACCTGACTGGTACCCAAGGGTCCCACTCCGTGACATCACATCAATCGTAAAGGTGGTGACCTATTTCCCTAGACTGTATTTGGATGTTCCATAAATTTCTTTAATATTCTGTATGTTCTGTGCTAATATTATGCCATAAACTTCACCATGCTAGAACTAATATTGTGTAACAATGATTTGATTGAGGATGACAGTAGCATTAAATTGCAGGCTAAGCAAGTCTTTTATGCTTAATCCAGTGATTAACATAAAAATTGTTGTAGTTCAAATGGATTAGCAATGATTTTGTTAGGCCAATCAGCACCCTTTTGTTTTATTTGATTGGATTTCGCTGTTCTCAGTTTATGCAGTCAGCAATATGAATGTTCTTAAAACCAGAGAAAGGTCTAATGCTCCCCTCTTTCAAAATTTAAGTTGCTTTAGTTTTGACCTAAGCCAAACTCTTCTAACTTTGCTCAAGTTTATAGAAAAAATATTTAACATATACAATTTACGATACTGAATGAATGCGTTATTTAAGACTTTTTTTTCTCGAACAGCGCAGGAGAACTGCGCGTCATTTCATTTAAGGAAGAAAAGAGGTACAAGGGTCAAGAGTGACCCGAAACATAATAAAGGTAAAAAAATATCCTGTCACTTTACCCCAGCCACCAAGTATTATGAAAAAGAAAACAAGAATAAATATCAAAGAAGAAAAGGGGATACTTCAATGTCTTCTGTTGCTAACTTGATGCATCTTCAATTTGTCCAGAGAGTCCTCAATGACGAGGCAAACTATGGCAAATAATTGTGACCATATCTAGCATTGATGGAAAAATAATACGTTATGCTAGGCCAGATCACCCAACTGTAAGTCTATGAATTATTGAGAGTAGAAGTTTCAAGATGCATCATTCTCAATCATCAGTCAGTACTTACTCCATTATTCTGCTGAAGCAGAGAAAAGGGAGTGATGCATCTACCGAGTCTGGATCTGAAGTGGAAGATGTAACATCTCCTACTGCATCAAGGAACCTGATTACACATCCTATTTTGACCCCTGTTCACGAGGAGGCAATTGGCTAAGCCTGTACAGTTTAGTGTATGAACAAAAAACTGACACTACTGGCATAGTCTAGACATTATTCATGAAGGGTCACTAAATTGTAACTGTTCTGTAAACATTCATTGAACAAGAAATGGTACCACACCCCCTTTATTTTCCTGTTACTTCTGGTAATATGGGTTCTAACCAGTCCACTTTCCAAACAAGTTGGAGTGTAACTTGGTTTATACTCTTTTTGAAATGCTATATTGGGCCTTCCAATCGATCAACATATCAGTTGCAGGTTTTAATTCTGCCTTTTCCCTAAATTTTGCTTAAGATAAAAGAATATCGATGACATGACTTAGAAAATATAGTTGAGTAGCATATCTAGATGTCACTGAATTACCAGATCATACAATTCATTTCTTTCCTTCCTGTGCTTTTCCTTTTCTCATTTTTTTTCAATTTTATAGGAATACTTATCGCACTTAATGCGCGCCGGCCTTGCATGGTCTCATTCTCATTGATGGATACTTATCACAATAAGCCTTGGATGCAACAACTATTGTTAGTCCTATCTTTTGCTGTCAAGATGGACTCATTATCAATTTTGAAATGTCATGTAACAGTTGGGACTCATGACTCATCCATTGACGTGTTGCACTAAAAAAGATGGGGATGGCGTTCAGTCGTTCACCGGCCCAGAGATTAAGATGACACAAGCTTGACACAAATGATGGGTCGTGAACCAGGAGATAATTTCCAAGGTTTGCTCTCCTCGTGATTTTATAGTGTGTGATATATGCTTATACAAGATCATGCCAACTAATGGAATGTTCATTTAAACATTAGACTTGATAAAGGAGTATGGCATGTACTGAAGGGTCCATTCAACTTCACGACTCGTGATGAAGCCGGTATACCCCGAGAATGGTAACTTCTAACCAGCATGGCACATAAGTATGTAAGCATTCACATCTTTATGAGGTTAATTTTTATATTATTTCATGTACGACAAGAAGTTCAAACAAGAAGCAGCACAAAAACTTTCAGATGTGAGAGACTGTCATAGTTTTTTATGTTAGTATTTTGCTATGGAGCTAAACTGGCAATATGTTCTTGACGGGTCCATGATAGATTAGCTTGTATTGTTGAGATGGAGAAAAAGAATGCAAGTTTGGGTAGGCGCTCTACTAATTATTTACCATATTTAAACCAGTCTTCTTAACCCTGAAAACTATAAAATATCTCATTAGCCATACCTTCCATTCATATAATCATATCCTTTTCAGTTACATGTGTTAAATTTGAGGGACTATTTGTACTTCCATATAAGTTATATTTGTTATCTATTTGTCTGCCCACCCAGATGTTCTTAGTTTGGATTGCCTGTTGCTGTTGGCAACTTTGGAAGCTGAGCTCATGTGACTTGTGCGAAATCGCTAGAAATTATGTCTACCAATCCAGTTTCTCTCATAGGCTCAAGGTATGGGTTGTTTGGTGTGGGTCATGGATGAATTCTCTCTCTCTCTCTCTCTGTGTGTGTCTTTTTTGTTTTGCTGAGCATATAACACTGGTCGTTTTACTGGATTGGAAGAAACTACTATAGAAGGGGTCTGGAGAGCAATGACATCCACTAGACAAATGTTCCCCACATTAGGTTGAATTTCGACACATTGTATATACCTACCTCCATATTTAAATGGTGTATCTCTATGTGATGTTCTTGTCGTATCTGTTTATGATCCATCTTATACTTATCCTGACTATAGATCTGGAAAGAACAAATGGAGCTGATACATTTTGGAAATGTTAAAGTAGCCGAAGAAGAAATTGACAGGTGAAGTGTAGGGGAATTGTCATGGTGTGGCAGTAGAGGTCTAGAAGTGGCGGTAAGAGAGATTGATACTAATGATTTGTTTATTGTAGACTACTTGCATTAGCTTTTTTTCTACGGGTCAATTATATTATGTTTTATTTGTGTACATGTTTGAGATATGCTACCAAATAGCTCTAGCAATAAAAAAAAACTACCTACATTTTGGTTGTACTTGTTTCAATAATTATCCCATTCAAATAAGGTACAACTATGTAATACATGGAAACCGTAGCAACGCACGGGCATTCAACTAGTATATATATCTCTACTACTTATTAAGTAAGCAATAGTAGTCTGCCGTTCTGCCCTCCCCCGTTCCACGCGCAGAAAAAAAAATTAAACAATGTCTCCTCAGGAATCGAACCTTGGATCTATTGAGCAGAATACCTAGCCTTCCACCCTCTAGCCAACATGACTCATGTTGAATTGTGTACAACTTCAACTAAGACGTCTTTTGTGTTTAACCCGCCGTCCACTCTGTATGCTCACTGAGTCTAGAAAAACATTTATAGCTTAGCCCCTGATCTTTCTGAAATTTGGGACGCAGTCCAGGAAATAAAGAAAATAGGGAAAAGAAATTTAGAAATTGATTTTTAGTTTAAAAATAATTGCAGAAACCCATTTAATTCATGGAAATTTTATATTAAATCCAGATGAGTTCATTCCAATTTCTATAATTCTATAATATTATTTTTATCACATAATACCTCTGTTTTGTCATGAAAACAACAATAAAATTGATTTCCTAATTAATCCTATATCATACATAGAAACTTTGGAAATTCGTAACTTCCCCATTTTAATTCCAAATTGAACCGTTCCAGTTGTGTTAGTCTCGTATGAATATTTACTACACAGTAACAACATTGATTATATCATGTTTCATACTTTTATAATTAGATATTTATTTATCCTATGTTAATTGGGTTAATCTATGTCTATTGGATTAATTTATTTAATATATTAATATAGTATTCTAACTTTATGGTTATACGATGTTTGACCATTTGTCTTGCAAACACACACTTACCTTTTTGTTTAAGCAAAAGCGTATGGTGGTACGTGTCCGATGACTAATGATGTACGAGGGAATTTCTTCCGGTATGTGTGAAACGTGCTCTCCAATAATGAGACCATGCAAATTGTGACATATATCGAAGTCTGCATGATACTGATGGTTGCAATGTAGTGATGAAACAGATAGATTATAAATAACAAAATTTATGTATGGCCAGAATCACAAATTGATTATGAAACATTTTCTCATAACGGTATAACACATATTTTGTATATAAGTTATCGTAGTATACTGGTATTATATATTCCCGTTGCAACGCACGGGCATTCAGCTATCATGTATAGAAGTCTGCACGGTATTGTTGGTTGCAATGTAGTGATGAAATAGTTAGATTGAAATAACAAAATTTATGTATGGCTAGGATCACAAATTAATTACGAAACATTTTCACATAACAGTATAACACACATTTGTTCATAAGTTATCATGATATTAAATGTTTCTGTTGCAACGCACGGGCACCCACCTATATGTGTTTATGTCTACATCTATGACAGGAAACACATCTACTACATCTCTCTCCAAGCTCACTTGCTACCATTGCACAATGCGTAGTAGTAGATAAGTATCACCGAGATTCTTGAATTATATTTTTGGATGGAGGTAATATTATTTAAACAAGAGCTTTGCATGCTATTTCTTTTGTTTGAATAATGCATTATACTTAAATTCCCTTTTTTGCATGTGTGACATTTTTTCTTCGTAATATTTTTTCCATGGATCAGACTTGTGAGTCATTTTCATAAACCAACGCCAAGCATGAATCCATGTTTCCTACTTCAAACCCCGAACAAACTCCATGAGCAGGAGGCACTCGCGTTGTCGTCGCTCATCGATGACGAGAAAAAGCTTGGCGACTGTCAGTTCGACCTCTAAAAGCAGTCTTATGTGGTCGCATGCGCTGCTGTGTACGACAAGCTCCCGCGAAGCCGCCGCTTGGACGCGGTCCAGAGCAGCTGCACCGCGTTGTCTATAGTTAAGCAGGGGGGCCTCATGGTTGTCGCCAACGTCGATGACTCTCGGGTTGTTCTGGACACCGCATCCGATGACGACGCCATCACACCGTCCAGCTCATCGTCCACCTGAAGCCCAACCTGCCACGTAAGTCGCTACTGACCGGACATGAATTCTTGTGCGCTGGGACGATGGACGTTGCTGACGTTGTGTGAGTGTCCTCGAACATGATGTATGTAGTGGAATAACGCATCCGGTGGTGCAACGGCCAGGGGTACTACCTCGCTGATGAGCCTGGGGTGCACTTCGTTTGGCAGCTCAACCAAGAGTCATCGGTACTCGTCATGTCGCGTGCGTTCGATGACTACTATATCGAGGATTGTAGCGTCATCTTGGCGCCGAAGGTGACACAGAGGAGGATCGACAACAGTGACCAGTTCGTCATCCTCGCCACCATCAGGGTAGCTTTTGTGTCGGTCTGCCTTTAATTCTCTTCGCAAACACATACATACTTACCTTTTTGTTTAAGCAAGAGCATATGGTGGTGCGTGTCTGATGACTAATGATGTACGAGGGAATTTTTTCGGCATGTGTGGAACGTGCTCTCCAATGATGAGACCATACAAATCGTGGCATGTATCGAAGTCTGCATGATACTGATGGTTGCAATGTAGTGGTGAAATAACTAGATTAAAATAACAAAATTCATGCATGGCTAGGATCACAAATTGATTATGAAACATTTTCTCATAACAATATAGCACACATTTTGTATATAAGTTATCGTAGTATATTGATATTATATATTCCCGTTGCAACGCACGGGCATTCAGCTAGTATATATATATATATATATATATATATATATATATATATATATATATATATATATATATATATATATATATATATATTCCTTATGGGACCTACTTCGCCTTTGCATACTCGGAAAATTTCTGAGCAGTTTCAGCCAAAGTTGCTGTGCTCACCATAGCTTCGAGCTCCGGGTGCGCATCAGCAATCTCATACTCGATAGTCGACCTGATGACAGACGAATTGGCCCCTTTTGGAATGATCTCAAACCGTATCATGTATGCCTCGAACCCCAGCTTCAAAATGTCGCCATCAATGGCTTCTGCCTCCTTGATATAGGTCTCGTTGTCAACTTTGATGAACTTCTCCTTGTAACTCTGTAGCCCAGGAATCCCTAGGAGAGGAGCGGAGCAGAGCAATTAAAACTTTACTACTAGTATCTTAGCATATCCAACATCAGAGATATTATGGCAGCATACACACACGTACACGCACGTGTCTTATACTCACCGGGAGGAAATATTAGCTGCAAGATGGTACCAACACCGCCGTCGCCGCTGACGAGCTCCACCTTGGCGAGCACGTGCGGGAGCAGCTCCGGCAGGAGTTCCGCGGCGCGGAGGGTGCCGTAGATCGCCCAGAGGTCGGAGGCGGGGACGTCTGCCTCGTGCTCGTGGACCTTGCTCCCCTTCATTCCTAGTTCCCCTGCCTTTCAGCTGCTGCGTGCTTCTATCGTCTCTCAGCTGTGGTGCCTGTGTTAGGTGTGCTCCCGGTCTGCGTGCATATATAGACAAGCCGGTATACTGAAAAAGATGCTTAGGATCTCCAACAGGTGATGTGGCCAGAGCAACGCTGTCTGTCATTTGGCTGCATTTGCGGAGCGTCTTGGTGTTGCCCCTCGAGACGAAATGAATTATCGCGTGATGGGCAGGCCGCAGGGGTGAGATATTAACAACCTCAGCCGGCCGAACATTGTAATTCTTGTGTAGTCAGTCACTTGGCCGCCTTTATTTGTTTTTTAGCTATCTTGACAGGTTTGGGACGACACGATTGTTTGGACACACAGTCTGTGTTTGTTGGAGGCAATCTTGATAGCACGATCTTATCTGCAGCCTCTTGACATGTCGCAACTGATTTCTTTATTGATTTTTAAGTTTAACAAGTATTTTGTTTTTATTAAACTGAACTTGTCAATGCTAGTTTGAGGATACACCCCCCTCGCTCTCTGCTGGACGACCCCAACTCTAGCGCCGCCACACCCTTTGCACCCCTTCTGTCACGCCACCGCCAGAGCGAGTCACCGAAGAGTCGTGCTGTTGGCGAGGAGGGCCGTGGCGAGGCTTTAGCTCCTTCCTGAGGTCCGGAGGCACGCACGTGGCACGAGAAGAGGTCGGAAGAGGTTGTCGTTCCTTTGGGTCGCTGCCGCCGTGGTCGGATTTGTGGTCGAGGTGGGCAGATCCGTGGTCAGGGTGGCCACATTTTGCTGCGTCCGTGGTTGTCGTCGTCAGTTCAAGGTCGTGTTGGTTGTGTGCAGGGAGATGGTGGCTGTGCTGATGGCCGCGTAAGAATGGCAGCGATGGCGTGTCTGCTCTGGCGGAACCGACCGAGTTATTCCAATTTAAGTGACTAAGTTCCATCTTAGAGGCTAGACCACACTTAAATCACACTTAAATAGAAATAAAACATTAGTCCCTCGGATCTAGTTCGACAAGGCCACTAACAGGATCAAGTATCACATACTCACTCGAAGGTGAGGCACAGAGCAAATACAATAAAGCATAAAACCATAAATAAAGGAGTGCTTAAGATTATTACAACATCATCGGAGTTTTGCAAAGGTAATGATCATTGTTCGGAATGCAACGGAAAATAACTAACGATAAATGAAAGGGAGGATGGGGAAGCCTGACCCATCACTCCTCCTGCTCCTCCCCTGCCGAGGTAGGATCCCACTCGACTGTCCAACCCGGTGGCAAGGCAGACGGCCAAGTCACTCTAGCAACCATATCCTCTAGAGAACCTGTAAAAAATTATGCCACAAGCAAGGCTGAGTATGCTAATACTCAGCTAGACTTACCCGGTGTGAGGAGTCTACTCCTCTACCTCTAGACATGCAGCTATTTGGCTGAGGGGTTTGGTTTGTCAAAAGCACTAGCTGAGTCTAAAATCATGTGTTAGCTTTTCAAATTTTAGTGTGATTCTCTTAAGACTAGATGTGTACCTAGCTAACCATACATGGTATCAAGCATTTTAGCAATCGACATCTTTTGCCAATCAACACATTTCCACTTATTACTCAATGTTGCAGCATGGATCAAGCAGTCTCATTAGCCACGAGAAGCAGACGATTCGAATCGAGTTTCAAACCTTGCAAGGAAAACCTAAACACATGACGTGGCGAGGCACTCCGTCCCCACACACATCAACCATCCCCATCGATTCCCTGGCAACAGAACAGGGCTCACCGCCTTGGCGTACAATGCCTCACTGACACCGACTGCCGTCGTGCAGTGACAGCACTTGTACCCACCATAACCGGAATGGGAGACCACGTCTCAGCTCGCGTGAGGGGCAAAGTCTGTGGGCAGGTTTACTTAGGTACTAGGCTTACCGATTTACCATATTTCTCAGCATGTGTTTAGTACGTTCAAACGCTTGACACATGGTACCACACCTTAATCCTTATTTCCATTTTTTATCTCGTAGACAACGCTTCTCCATAGATCGTTGTCCACAGACCATCATCATTTTGATATAAAAATGGATACAACCAATTCCTGACCTCGCGCGAGTGCTAGAAAAATCACTCGTCTTCTACCGAGATCCCTGATTAGGAAAGCAGCTACTCGACCTAGCAACTAGTATCCATCTCAAAGGGAATCATGAGCTCATGCAACTAGGATTTCAGGAAACTCCTACACTTAAGTGCACAATACAAGCCTACAAACAGTAAGTGCAGTAAAATAGCATATATAACGGTTATGCATAAAACCGGGGCTTGCCTTCCAAAGCTGGGGCAGGCAGATTCTCAATGGCAAGCTCTGGTGCTGGCTCCTGGACTACCTCCTGAGCAACTCCTTGCTCCGAAACGAGGATGTACTCTCCGTCAGCGAGATTACAATCTATCGAATGCAATGAATAAGATATACACATAATAATGATATGCCAATTTGAAAATGCTACGTAAGGTGAACAATATTAAATCAGTGAGCAAACTAGTGTTTTCTTTGTCGGCTGGGGTGTTAAGGGTTTCATATACTCAGTTTAGGGTCTTGCATTGTGACGGAACCTCCCAAGTCATTAGGCCCACCCACAGTTGTCCTTGTCCAACGGACCTCAGACAACCCTGCAGGTGCTCCTGAATCACTTGACAAGTTCGGTATCTGCTTTCCTTACCTTCCCAAGAGCGTTTTTGATGAGGACATCACTTCTATACATATAATGAATGGACCGATAACACGATCTTGTGCACGACAGCTAAATCTCCAGGTACGTTCTACCCTAGTCAATTGTGTTTCAGAGCTTACGCTTGGGGCCATGGATGTTTTGATGATTAGGTACCTTGGAGAGGACCAGCAAGGACTTGGGAAAGGCCAAGGTGTTGAGGAGGAGCAGCAAGGACGTCCACAATAGGAAGGAGATCAAGTCCGAGTCGGCTGCGATTCCATCTCAGGTTCCAGGATCAGTCTGCACTAAAATGGACGCCCAAGATGCATCCGGATTCCGATTGCGACGGACTGGATATGGTTGGAAAGATAACGAGATTATCTAACCAACCCAACTGGTTTCACCCTAAAATTTATCCGGAGTCAACGGGAATCGTCGAAATAAGTCAGCGTTCAGATTCTGTTTTGGTGCTGCGACACAGTCTGTTGGGCCGTTGGGCCGTGTATCGCGTCGGAGCCCATTGGGGGCGAGTCCAGGGCTACGTACGCCCTAAAACTCTATTTATTCAGCAGCCACCGCCACATTTAGGCTTGGGTTTTGCTTAGATCAATTCTGTCATCGAACAGTGTCGCTGTCATCGGCTTGTGAGACCCCATCCTGTAATCAATACAATTTTGGTTGCGTTTCTTTCCTGTTCTTGCTTGTGTTCTTGATTGCACTTGCAGGGATAAGCCTTCGTGGCGAGGTCATTCGTGTGTCACGGGTGATAACCAACGGAGCTTTGGTGTAGTGATTGCGAGGAACCGTTTGCTCGGAGCCTTGGATCATCAACGTCGAGATCTCCACTCTATCAAGTTATCGTATCTCACGGAAGATCGGACCACGTCTACTATCAATTGGTATCAGATTTTTAGGTTGCCCGTGAGGTATAATTCTACCTTTAGATTAGTTTTGTTTCGTCCCATAGTCCACAAAAAGCCAAAAACAAATTACGATCAGAACCACAAAACAGATCCTATCCACAAAACAGATCCTATCTCTACAACCGATCCTATTCACAAAATAGATCCTATCTCTACAACTGACAATATCCACAAAAAATATCCTATCTCTAAAACCGACCATATCCACAAAACAGATCTTATATCTAAACCAACCATATCCAGAAAACAAATCCTATCTCTGAAACTGACCCTGTGCTCCATAGCCGTCGTTTCGGTTCCTGCCGATTTGTGCCTTTGAAAACCATAACTTGAGGTACCTTTCATAAAACGGGCATAACTTTTCGCTCGGTGCTCCCTTTGAGCTCAAATTTTTACAGCAGATTCCTGACTCCATTCTGGGGTGACCCAAACTCGCCTACGGCCTGTTTGGTTTGGTCAAAAAATTCAAAAAAAATCGGGAAGATAATTAAAAAAATTGTTTAAGTGTTTTCAAGAATTTCAGAGATCTTTTGTGAATTTCTCTAGGCCACAATACAACTCTGTTTCAAGTGAAATTTTGTGTGCTTCCATCCTTTGTGTTTTTGGATCAGTGGTAAAAAATTCAGAATATTTCGAGCTCTTTTGATGGTACTCCTTTTGAAACGCGCCTTTGATTTCTACTAGTGCTGAAAAATCTACCCTATTTATAGAACTGCCATTCCCACTAGATACTTGTACCTCCTTTCTTGTGCTTTGGTCCAACTATTCTATTACATTTTCTAGGCCAACAACTAGGACGAGTACTTGGAACACTTATTCAGCATTGCTATCTGTTACTGACTTGTGTGCCACATATATATATTTAGTCAGCCTTCCCATAGCTCCAATTTTCTCTCGAACAGAACAGGTACTCTTTTGCAATCACACCCACGCTCATTGGATAGTCACACCGGTCACCGTTTGCCACCTGCAGTGCTGGTAAGAACGTTGTAAGAGCGGGATAAGACGCTTCATAATTTGTATTCCACCACCTCCACCACCACCCTGAGAGATAGTTGTAGGGTTCACATTGTTTGTTGCCTTTTTGTCTCTGTTTTGTGCTAACAATGACAGGACCAAAGAATCAAATGGACAAGGACAAGGGGCCTAAACTTAACGACAATGAGTGTGTCTCTCAAATGGAATTGAAGGAGATGATGCGCGCGATGACTGATGCTTTTAAAAATACCAGGACTCTGCCTCGACATCCTATGAGCAGCTTGATCGACAAGTTGCTGAACTTGTTACACGCATGGACATACTGGAGGCTCGTCCCCCACCACCAACTACAGCCCCAGCTCACTCTCCTGTGGACGACGACGACGATGACGATGATGTTTATGCACCGCTGCGACAACGCCTCGCACGTAATCGACAAGGTATGGGAGGTAATGGTAGACGTCGTCATCATAATCCTGAACCATACCATGATCCATTTGCTAAGATTAAGTTTTCTATTCCACCGTTCATGGGTTCTTATGATGCTGAAGCTTACTTGGACTGGGAGATGACGGTAGAACAAAAATTTAATTCCCATCTTGTTCCTGAGCAGCATAGGGTTAGACAAGCCACTAGTGAATTTAGAGATTTTGCTATCATTTGGTGGAATGAACTTGTTAACACATGTGCTGCACCACAAACATGGAATGCGTTAAAAAAGGAGATGCGAGCTCGCTTTGTTCCCCCTTCTTATAGACGTGATCTTCAAAAAAAATTGCAACGCTTAGATCAGGGAGACATGTCGGTACAGGAATACTACCAAGAACTTCAGAAAGGTATGCTACGATGTGGGGTAGTTGAGGATCTGGAGGATCAAATGGTTAGGTTTTATGGGGGATTGAGGTGGGAGATTCAGGATATTGTTGATTATAAAGAATATCATTCTAAACAACGCTTGTTCCATCTTTCAATGTTGGTAGAAAAAGAATTGCAGGGTCGTCAACAACGGAGGAGCAGCACTTTCGCTCCACGCCAGCCACCAGCGCCAGCCAAGGCTTCATCATCTTCGGGCATACGGACGTCCACATCTTCCACTGTACCTTCGGGTGTTGCAGCAAAACCTGCTATGGCCACCTCTTCCACACGCCGCTCCTCCGACATCAAGTGCCACCGCTGCTAGGGACTTGGTCATATTCAGCGAGATTGCCCCAGCAAACAGGCATACATTGCTACTGGTGATGGTGGGTATGTTAGTGCTTCTGATGTTGAAGATGAAGATACTGTTGGAGCTAACATTGTAGAGACTTATGATGGTGATGAAGAGGTTCTTGGTACAACAGCGACCGAGACCTATAAGGCCTTGATTGTGCAACGAGCTTTGAGTACCATGGCTAGTGACGACGACAACAGACAGTGCCACAACCTTTTCAACATGTTCCTCATCGTCATTCAATGGTTTAACAACAGCGGTAAGTTCAAGGTAACAAAAACAGCAAGGGTGCATTTTTCTATTGGCTCTTACCATGACTTTGCTGATTTCGATGTGGTGACTATGGATGCTTGCTCTCTTTTACTGGGACGTCCTTGGGAGTTTGATACTGATGCTATTCACCATGGTAGATCTAATAAATATACTTTCATGCATAAGGGAAAGAAAATTGTGTTGCTTCCTATGACTCCCACTGAAATTATCCACTTTGAACATGAGAAAAAGACTAATGCTAAGCAAAAAGGTGTTTTGAACTCTAAAAATCAGCAACCTATTAAGTTAAAAACTCCTACTTTGCTAGCCACTAAATCTGATCTTGATGAGTTACATGCCTCTCTTGGACTTTGCTATGCCTTAGTGTGCAAAAATGCTTTCTATTCCATTGATGATACATCTATTGTCTTGCCACCTGCTATTGCTAACCTTTTGCAAGAGTATATGGATGTGTTTCCCTCTGAGATACCCCCTGGATTGCCACCTGTGCGAGGCATTGAGCACAAGATTGATTTAATTCCAGGGGCGAGCTTGCCCAACCGTGCTGCCTACAGGACCAACCCCGAGGAGACTAAGGAGATTCAGCGCCAGGTCCAGGACCTTCTGGACCGTGGGTACATTCGTGAGAGCCTTAGTCCTTGTTCTATTCCAGTTCTTTTGGTTCCTAAGAAAGACGGCACTTGGCGCATGTGTGTTGATTGTAGAGCCATTAATAACATCACAATTCGGAACAGATATCCTATTCCTAGATTGGATGACATGCTTGATGAATTAAGTGGTTCTATTGTTTTCTCTAAAATTGACTTGCATAGTGGATACCACCAGATTCGTATGTCTTTAGGTGATGAATGGAAAACTGCATTTAAAACTAAGTTTGGTCTTTATGAGTGGTTAGTCATGCCTTTTGGGTTAACTAATGCACTTAGCACTTTCATGAGATTGATGAACGAGGTTTTACGTGCTTTCATCGGTAAATTTGTGGTGGTATATTTTGATGATATTCTTATCTATAGTAAGTCTCATGATGATCATATTGAACACTTACGTGTTGTTTTTGATGTTTTGTGTGATGCACGTTTATTTGGTAACCTTGAGAAGTGCACCTTCAGCACCGATCGTGTGTCTTTTCTTGGATATGTTGTGACATCGCAGGGCATTGAGATGGATGAGGCAAAAAATGTTGCCATCACGAGCTGGCCACTTCCAACCACGGTCACGCAGGTTCGAAGTTTTCTTGGTCTTGCAGGATTCTACAGGCGATTTGTGCGGGATTTCAGCACCATTGCAGCACCTCTCCACGAGTTGACAAAGAATGGAGTGTCGTTTTGTTGGGGACCATCACAACAACAAGCCTTTGATGCCCTCAAGTCGAAGCTCACACAAGCACCACTACTGCAACTTCCTGATTTTGACAAGACATTCAAGCTCGAGTGTGATGCGAGCGGCATTAGGATTGGAGGAGTGCTCATTCAAGGAGGTAAACCTGTTGCTTTCTTTAGTGAAAAATTGAATGGTCCAACTCTGAATTATTCTACATATGACAAAGAATTATATGCTTTAGTACGAGTTTTATAAACTTGGCAACATTATCTATGGTCTAAAGAATTTGTCATACATTCGGATCATGAATCTTTGAAGTATCTTAAGGGACAATCTAATCTAAACAAACGACATGCTAAATGGATTGAATTCATAGAATCATTTCCTTACATTATTAAGCATAAAAAAGGAAAGGATAATGTAATTGCTGATGCTTTATCTAGACGTTATACTATGCTGTCCCAACTTAATCATAAAATATTTGGTTTGGAGACTATAAAGGAATTATATGCTACTGATTTGGACTTCAAAGATGCTTTTGAAAATTGCAGAGGGGGAAGAACGTGGCAAAAATTTATGCTGCGTGAAGGCCTTCTCTACTGTGCTAACAAGTTGTGTGTTCCAGCTAGCTCCGTTCGTCTTCTACTCTTGCAGGAAGCACATGGAGGTGGCTTGATGGGACATTTTGATGTTAAGAAGACCGAGGATATGTTGTTTACTCATTTCTATTGGCCTCGGATGCGGCGTGATGTTGAGCGCTACGTCTCTTGTTGCACCACGTGCAACAAAGCTAAGTCCCGACTTAACCCCCATGGTCTTTATTTGCCTCTTCCTGTTCCTCGTGCACCTTGGGAGGATATTTCTATGGATTTTGTTTTGGGATTGCCTAGAACAAAGAGGGGGAGTGATAGTGTTTTTGTCATTGTCGATCGTTTTTCAAAGATGGCACATTTTATACCCTATCACAAAACTGATAATGCTTCACATATTGCTGATTTGTTCTTCACTGAGATTGTGCGTTTGCATGGTGTGCCAAATACTATTGTTTCTGATAGGGATGCTAAGTTTTTAAGTCATTTTTGGAGAACTTTGTGGTTTAAATTGGGAACAAAGTTGTTGTTTTCTACAACTTGTCATCCCCAAACTGACGGGCAAACAGAGGTTGTTAATCGCACTTTGTCTACCATGTTGTGGGCTATTTTGAAGGATAATTTGAGGTTGTGGGAGGAATGTTTGCCACATATTGAGTTTGCTTATAACAGATCGATTCATTCCACAACCAAGCTTAGTCCATTTATGGTAGTATATGGTTTTAATCCTCGTGCCCCAATTGATTTGCTACCTTTACCACCTTCTGAAATAGTGAACTTGGATGCTACACAATGTTCTGAATTCATTCTTAAGTTACATGAAACAACTAAGTTGCAAATTGAAAAGATGAATGAAAAGTATCGTATTGCTACTAATAAAGGTAGGAAGGAAATGAAATTGGAACCTGGTGACTTGGTGTGGGTTCATTTGAGAAAGGATAGGTTTCCTGATTTGAGAAAGTCTAAACTTATGCCACGAGCTGCAGGTCCTTATAAAGTTCTTGCAAAAATTAATGATAATGCATATACACTTGAGTTGCCGCCAAATTTTGGGGTTAGTCCCACCTTTAACATTTCAGATTTGAAGCCATATATGGGTGACGAAGATGAGGCCGAGTCGAGGACGACTCCAATTCAAGAGGAGGAGGATGATGAGGACATCACTTCTATACATACAATGAATGGACCGATAACACGATCTCGTGCACGACAGCTAAATCTCCAGGTACGTTCTACCCTAGTCAATTGTGTTTTAGAGCTTACGCTTGGGGCCATGGATGTTTTGATGATTAGGTACCTTGGAGAGGACCAGCAAGGACTTGGGAAAGGCCAAGGTGTTGAGGAGGAGCAGCAAGGACGTCCACAACAGGAAGGAGATCAAGTCCGAGTCGGATGCGACTCCATCTCGGGTTCCAGGATCAGTCTGCACTAAAATGGACGCCCAAGATGCATACGGACTCCGATTGC
Source organism: Zea luxurians (assembly GCA_029449295.1). Classification (NCBI taxonomy): domain Eukaryota; kingdom Viridiplantae; phylum Streptophyta; class Magnoliopsida; order Poales; family Poaceae; genus Zea; species Zea luxurians. Next base: position 101,265,592 of record JAOPSE010000001.1, on the reverse strand, counting down.
GACAGACTGGATATGGTTGGAAAGATAACGAGATTATCTAACCAACCCAACTGGTTCCACCCTAAAATTCATCTGGAGTCAATGAGAATCGTCGAAATAAGTCAGTGCTCAGATTCTGTTTTGGTGCTGCGACACCGTCTGTTGGGCCGTTGGGCCGTGTATCGCGTCGGAGCCCATTAGGGGCGAGTCCAGGGCTACGCATGCCCTAATACTCTATTTATTCAGCAGCAGCCGCCACATTTAGGCTTGGGTTTTGCTTAGATCAATTCTATTATCGAACAGTGTCGCCGTCATCGGCTTGTGAGACCCCATCCCGTAATCAATACAATTTTGGTTGCGTTTCTTTCCTGTTCTTGCTTGTGTTCTTTATTGTGCTTGCAGGGATAAGCCTTCGTGGCGAGGTCATTCGTGTGTCACGGGTGATAACCAACGGAGCCGTGGTGTAGTGATTGCGAGGAACGGTTCGCTCGGAGCCTTGGATCATCAACGTCGAGATCTCCACTCAATCAAGTTATCGTATCTCACGGAAGATCGGGCCGCGTCTACTATCAGTTTTACCCGTCACACAGACATTACAAATCATCGGAGATACGAAAATATGGAAGTGATTACATAAACTTACCTTTATTCAATAGTAAGACAAAGTTAAATATTACAGACTAGGATATAATATACGAGTGCCGAGTATTATTATTACAAGCCAAGGGAGGCAAAAACCCCTCCCGATAAGTTTCAAACAAAAAGTTTTTATGGAGGATCCTTTCCTCCCGCAGCTTCACTCCTAATGTTCTTCCTTAGGTACCACCTTAGAACAGAAACAACAGAAGTTTGTTGCTTCTTCACCTAAAAACAATAGGGAATAAAACCCTGAGTATGGAATTACTCAGCAAGACTTACCCGACTAAAGGAAAGACTCTCAAGGGTATGCTGGTTATAAGGGAGTCAAGGTAAGGTTTCTCACTAATCAACGACTCTGTTTGCAGAAATGCTTACTAATAGTGGGTCCTTAAAAATCCAGTTTTATTTTCAAGTTAAGTAAAATTACCTGCACTAGAGTTCTTTCTACCCTAGTTCAATCACTTGACCTGCACTAGCTAATTTCTCAATAACCCTTTGTCTTTACTGGAGTTCTATGTATAGGGCAGTGACCAAGTCTTCATAACCGCGAAGGTACGGCGATCCGAATCGATTATACTCAGCTGAGGATCTCCAATCACACGACATATGTAGCACTTAACCCTTGCATATGTCAACCCGCCACCGGGGTTCTTATGACCAGATCAGGTTCACGCCAACTGGGAGCACAGTTACACCACCGTCCAGCCTCTTGCCACGGAGGGTACACGCTACTCTCGCCATCTCTCCAAACCCATTGTGTGGTATCTTATTCTGGCCTTAGTCTGCCCGAGGCAAAGCTTGCCCATGACGAGGCATGTGACCAGTTAAAGGGTCCTCGGTCATCAAGCCTACATCGACACGGTCCTTAATCGACTCAGACAGAGACACTACATCGAGACTCTCTTCTCGTGCAAGTCACCCGTCTGGTCTCAGCTTTATCATTTCATATCCCAAATTTTGGTACCTGTCAGAGGTACATCTTTTCCGATGTTGAACCCATCATGGCCATGATGGATCCACCATCAAGTTTTATTTTCAAAAACATTCCTCCCAGTTTGCCACATCATCTTTTGTAAAAACAAAACCTTTTTCATTGCTAGAGCAAGACTAAGCATAGTAAAAACCTTTTATAAAACACGGATTCAAAGAAAGGTAATCAAATTCAAGGAAGGTAATGCAGGAATAGTTTTAGCATTCAACTCCTATTACTAATGCATCAAGCATGTGAGAAAGATTTTAAAAGAATCAAGGAGGTGGCAAATGCACCGGGGCTTGCCTTCGTTTATAGGTGAGTCAGGCTCAGACCCATAGATGTCAAAATAAAAATAGCTGCCTGCCTGATGTTCCGCAGGTGGTGGTGGTGAAGTCTTTTCTTCTTCTACCTCAACCTCTTCTTCGTTTTCTAAATATAACCACACATACATGTATAAGAATGAATGCCCATGTAATGCTCATGAGATGCAAAGATAGTAAGGGTTTATTAACTAAAGTCTTGAATACAACTTTCCTTTACGGTTCTCCAAGAAACTAGGGTTTCCGGAGTTAGTAAAGGAATTCAAAGGGCAGGGGTGGGGTTTTGGGTTCTAGTTATTAAACAAGGTCCAAATCAAACCAAACTCTACCCAAGGCTTCTAAATAAGGTTTAGAGTTCAAATAAAAAGTTTGGGGATTTTTGGAATTATTATCTATTTTCTAAAAATCCAGAAACAATGTTTTAGGCTATTTTAAATACTCCAAAGTTCCCCATTTGATCTAAAAATCATGAAACTATTTTTATTAAATACTATGGAAAATTAGGAATCTAGGAAAATGGATTTGACATTTTTACCATTTTTCTACAATTTTCTACAGATTTCCAAAGTCTTAGAGAAAAAGAAAAAGAAAAAGTTGAAACAGTGTTGGGCCGAATCTAGCCCAGGCGGCCCAAGTCAAGTGGAAAGCGCGCGCCCGCGCTGTAAACTTTGCAAGAAAGGCCCTAGCGTTCTAGTTAACTGGGAATGGGTTCTTTCACTGTTTCATAGAGTCACTGACAGCTTGCAAGAAAGCCCCCCACATTCTATTCCTTTATGAGCCAAGGTCCCCGACGGCGACGACCAAAGCAGAGCTCCAGCGAGCTCCTGGATCGGCCAAATGGGGCAAAGACTAGTGCCCTACTTTGGCAGAAACCAAATTCACGCTCTATCCAGTGTTTCCCCTAAGTCAATTGCATGAATGGCTACCTATTCGTCTCTGGCCACGATGACAGTGTGGATAATCCAAAGAACACTGCGTTCCCGGTGATTGGTGGCAGCCTAGCTCAATTGGATGGGTTGATGAGCATTACGGGGGTATGAAAGCACTCAAACGAGAGAGCAGAGAGGGTGAACTGACCAGAATTGCGCTGGCCACGGCGAGGTTGTTTTCACGATGGCGGAAAACCGAATAGGGGGAAACGAGAAATTCGCGAGCTCTAGGGAATGATTTGAGGTACGAGTTGCTTCACTTGTTGCGTATTACCTAATGGAGCCGAGGGTGTGCTCAATTTATAGGCTCCAGGGGCGGTGGCTGGTGAATCGGGGATGGCGTGGTGGCGGCCGGAGAGAAGAGGGTGTACTGGCGCAACGATTAGTGGCTTGTACCGTGGCGAGCTCACCGGCGATCACCGGATATGCTTAACACGATCTACTGCGACGTGGTAAGATGCCCGGGCACGTGGCAAACGGCAGTGAGGGATCAACGGCGGTTTTCACACCCAGCTTTAAGGGACAAAGCCAGGTGCATCTCATACATGCGCCAAGAAGACAACATATATAATAACAGAGTGCATAGAGATAATGTCACAATATAATCAGAGTACTTATTACATAGCGGAAGACTTACTAAATAAAAGATAAATATAACAGGATCTAAAATCCATCCTTGGCGCCAAAAAGTCAACTGGGAGACGACGACCTAGACCTCTCACGAACACAACGCACATCCTCTATGCACCACCTCCAGTCATACCTGATCCTGACCTGAGGGGGGTGTGAGATAGCAAGGGTGAGCTCACACGTGTTCATCGCTCAACAAGTTGTGGGGAATAATGTGACATGAACTCACCAAAGGTGGGAGATCATGAAGTGTAAGGCTTATCAACAATAGGGGTTAAAGCTGAGCATTGCTTTTATAAGTTGGTCAAAATTTTATTAGCAGTACTAAGTGTAAGTAAATACCAAACCATAATAATAATAATAGAACAAAATTAATAATAAACCCATGCATATGCGAATGACAAAATTGAATTTAAGATCCATAATTTAATCATTGGAGAGTCCTGAGTCGCTCATGACCGTGAGCTCGGCTAGTATACCAGTTTTACACTCTACAGAGGTTGTACCCTTTACCCACAAGTCGTGTTTCCCATGTCGCCAGGGCTAGCTAGACCCTTAGACATTACCAAGGTGAATGGCTAGGGATCCACTACGAGGCCTTTACAAAGTTCCACTAGCTTCTGAAAACCCACTATAGTTTATGGGAAGAGCACTTGCAAGAATCCCTCGTCTGACCACCATTGCAGCAAAATCAACGCGAGAACCTCCTTGCATGTAACTCCCCTACTGCCCTTGCCCCTTTTGGGTAAGGTAGTCTTCCACTAGCTTTCCTAATTAGTCAGCCAAGGGGTCCCATTCCTCCCTTGTGGTGGCACGTGTTTCTCAAGTTAAGCTCCATGTTCCAATTAACAATAATATAATGATCTTGACATGAACATAAATAGAATAACAAAATAACTGGAACATGGATATAATGAAATATTAACCCAAAACCATGTAAAGCAATAGCATAACTACCCATATGATTCAGGGGTAAACAAGGTAAAAATGGATAAACAAACTAGGGTGACCTATTGGGTCCCATCAAAATTAAACCTATGCATGGTAAATGATTATAAAGAACATTATTGGGTAACAAAAGTGAATCAAGGGCACAACTTGCTTGGCACTTGAGATTCCAGGTACCAACTTGCCTTTCAGATGACACGCGTCCTCGCGCTAGTCGTAGAAATAGAAACAAACATGGTATAGATAAAATTAACATCACACCAAACATAAGAACAAACTGAATAATAATAATCTATGCGTCGCTACGAGATCGTGGGATCGAGAACTACTAAGATCGAAGTTAGGGTTATTAAGTTATGATTTTCTGAAGTTATTTAATGCCTAGAATAGAGTTATTCATGTGGATAATTTTAAATCAAGTTTCATGGTTAGACAAAGATATCAGGTGATAAACAATATTTAAACAAAATAAATGCCACTGGAATGGATCAATTTGGAGTTATATATTTTAAGTTATGAATTTCTGAAGGTTTTATGTGTTTTGTACAAGATTAAATAGGATACAGATTTTATTGTAACATTCATGTCAAAACAGTGGCACTATTTGATAAACAATATTATTATAAAATTATAGGAACTCGAATTAGTTGATTTGGAGCTAGAATGGATTTTCTATGAATTAAATAAGTTTCTGAAAATATTTTAACACTAGAAATCATTTTCTAATTAAATTTCTAGATTTTCCTAGATTCTGGACTGCGCGCATAAATACAGAGGAAGGCAGGGGCCTCGAGGTAAATTGCCCAAGACACAGTGAACAGCGCTCACTGGACGGCGGGTTTATTCATGAAAAGTGCGAGGTTTCTTTTGCAAAAAAGCCTGGCCGAAGGGGTAAGTTCTAATCTGGACCGTCCGATCAACAATGTGCGGCGCAGATTAGATATAACTCAAAGAAAACGATAAGCGCTATTAGCCGTGGGATCCGAGATCCACGACCATTTTTTAATGAAGCTAGATCTAGCCTGAGCCTTGGGATGGCAGATCTACGGTGCCTGTTGATCGCGCGAACGGGTAAGGGAATACCTAATCTCGGCCGCCCGCGCCCGATCCGACGGCCAGGGTTTCCTAGAGCAAAGCGGTATGAAGAGATTTAATCTAGATCGCACGCCCATAATCCAACGGTCAGGGCTAACTCCACCCGCTCCCCTTTCTCCTACCGGCACAGCCCGACGGCGCAAGACTGAGGCACGGCGGCGCCATTGCCGGTGCACGCGATTCCCGTCCCTGGTGTATAATATCTCACCGCCAGGTTTCTACGCAATGAGAATCTGGTGGCGAACCCAGTACGAGGCTACATACCGCTTATTCAGATGCCCAGATCGGTCGGGCACAGATTCCACGGCACAGAGCACTCCAGCGATGAATTGCTCCGACCACGACGATCCTCACACTCCAAGGCTTGCTTGAAGATTATCCGCACGCTCCTACGAATGCCAATTTCACCTTCCCTGAAGCCAGGACGGTAGCGCTTTGAGGAACCGACGCGACGGCGACCCTCTCTCTCTCTCTTCTATCGGTCGCTCCCCTACGATCTCCCTCTCACGTTTCTATTTGCTCGGAATTCATGGCGACATGCGGTATTCACGGCCGGGGCTTGGTCTTTATACTCCCATGACCGATTCCTAACCGGCATGACTGGATTCCCGTGGCTATTCCATGGTGCGCGCACGACAGGGAGGAAAACCCGTGCGAGTTGTTGGAGCTTCCCGGTCACCGTAACAATGCCGCACGCCCAGGTGAGGATGAGTTTGACCGGAGGATTGGACCCGTGATCCACGCGCATGCCATGGGTGGATCCCGGCGGCGGGTTCGCTTTATCCGGTTGAAGAAGGTGGCGAGTGGGGCGGCGATTTAGACGGAGGAGTGGAGGAGATAAGTCTGAGCACTGGGGCCCACCTGTCACACACACGGTTCAGCGTTCCCAGCTAGGTGCGTGTGGCAAGAGCAACGAGCGGTGGGTGAAGGGAATGACGGATGGGGCCCACATGTAGGTGACGCGCGCTTCGGTTTGGGCTGCCGCGGAGAGAAAAGAAAAGAGGGGATGGGCCGTAGGTAAAGGAAACCGGCCCAATAGCCGTTTTTCCCATTTTTCTTTCCTTTTCTTTTTATATTTTATTTTCCTTTCTCTTTTCTTCTCACTTTTAAATCTCCATTTGAATTCAAACTTATTTGTGAACTTCATACCTAGGTTAAATGCCTACATTCAAATATCAGTAAGAACATAATATATTCATTCACATATTTATTTTCTTTTTTTTCTATATCCTTTCTCCTTTTTCTCATTTCCATTTTCTTATTTTCCAACTCTAATTTCCCATTTTATTTAGTGCTCTAATTTTTGAATTCAATGATAGACTTGCCTTAATTATAAATTTTGTGTTTGATGCACAAACAAGAAAAAGTCCAGCATGATGCACATTTTATTAAGGATTTATCCACTTTATCTATGCCTACTAATAATTATCATGAATGAAAAGGTACCACACATGAAGATTTATTTCTTTCTCTTATTTTCCAAAGTTTGGTATTACAAATCCTACCCCCTTACCAAAAATCTCGTCCTCGAGATTTAGGAAGAACTAGGGAAAAGATGGGGAAAATCTATGCGAAGCTCTTCTTCTCTTTCTCATGTTGCTTCATCTTCGCCATGGTGACTCCATTGTACTTTGCACATCTTTATCACCTTATTTCTTGTAACTCGAGTTAAAGTATCAAGAATCTTGATCGAATACTCCGTGTAAGTCAAATCACCTTGAACACTGAGCTCTTCCATTGGTAACTGTTCCTCAAGGACACGGAGACACTTCTTCAGTTGAGACACGTGGAACACATTATGCACATCAGATAAATTAGCAGGTAACTCGAGTTGATAGGCCATCTCTCCAACTCGCCTAAAAACTCTGAATGGTCCAATAAAGCGAGGGGACAATTTGGCCTTGACTTTAAATCTCCTCATTCCACGAAGTGGTGACACTTGAGGTACACATAATCTCCTTCCTCAAACTCAAGTGGTCTTCTTCTATTATTAGCGTAGCTCTTTTGCCTAGTTTGAGCTACCCTTAAGTTCTCCCTGATTATACGGACTTGTTCTTCTGCCTCTTGAATAAGTTCAGGTCCAAAGAATTTGCTTTCTCTAGTCTGATCCCAATATAGAGGAGTCCTGCATTTCCTGCCATATAAAGTCTCGAACAGTGACATCTTCAGACTGGCCTGGTAACTATTATTATATGAGAACTCAGCATATGGTAGACTTTTATCCCTAACTACTACCATGCTGAAGGGCACAAGCTCTCAACATGTATTCCAATACTTGATTAGTCCTTTCAGTTTGTCCATCAGTCTGACGACGGTCGAATTAAAATTCAACTTCGTATCCATATTCTCTTGAAAACTTTTCCAAAATCTGGAGGTAAACTATGATCCTCTATCCAAAATGATCTTCTTCGGTACACCATGTAGAGACACAATTCGAGCCATATATAACTCTACCAATTGAGATCCCTTATAAGTAGTGTTGGGGCTATGCTTCGTCGCGCCGAAGGTCTTGTAGGAAGAAGCAGCTTCGGCTGAAGCTGTCCGCAGGAGATAACCGAAGGTTCCTCTTCATGAAGCTTCGGAATTACAAACCGACCTAAAAGTAGAATGACCTTTCAGTCCATAAATGTTTGGGTCGCTGTTGTAATCCCTTATGAGGGACATAATTGTAATTCCTCACAGGCTATGTCATGTGCCTATAAATAGTGAACAGTACTCCCTTACTGGGCACGGGGAATTTTTCCGGTATTTGCAGTCGCGTCATTTGAGAACCAATCTTTGCCAAGGCAGAGGTATAATTGTATTCAACACTTAAATATATTGAATGGATATAATATGGTTCGTTTATGATTCATTTATCTTTGATATTCTATATTTTTATGCTATCTTATACAATCTGTTGAAATTCAATTACGAAGATTTAACCTTCGTAATTGTATTGACACCAACCTTTGTCCAAGGTTCATTATCCTCAAGGGAATAATGTTTCATTGGACGAAGAACCTTAACATTTAACATTCTATGTTGCCTTGTTCTTAATTCATAGCAGTTGAGAACAAGTCCCCAACATTGGCGCCCACCTCCGGTGAACTCACTTCCACTTTTTTTGAGCTGATGGCTTCGTTCAACGATCAAGCTGGAGCTGCTTCGGCTCCGAAGCTGCTACTCCCGATAACAGGCGGTTCATGTTCAGAGCCAGCCAACAAGAAGCAGAAAAAGGAAACACAGAGAAGGGTACAGCATGTTGGGGTGCAAGGACCCTTCATCAAGTCGAGATGGTCTCACATTCCTATTACCTTCTCCCAAGAGGACCTTCAACTCAAGGATTACCCACACAACGATGCCATGGTTATCTCTTGTGTTATCAAAGGATTTCTGGTCCACAATGTCTTGGTTGATACAGGCAGTGCAGCTGATATCATATTTGCTAAGGCCTTCAGGCAAATGCAAGAGCCAGAAGATAAGATTCATGATGCTACGCACCCTCTCTGTGGCTTCGGAGGAAGACAGATTGTAGCACTGGGCAAGATCACCATGTCAGTGACCTTCGGGTTCATCAATAACACTAGAACTGAGCAAGTTGTGTTTGACATTGTTGACATGGAATACCCTTACAATGCAATTATTGGTCGTGGCACCCTCAACGCCTTCGAAGCAATTCTTCATCCTGCCTATCTTTGCATGAAGATACCTTCGGATCAAGGACCCATCGCTATTCATGGAAGTCAGGAAGCTGCCAGAAGGGCCGAAGGAAACTGGACTGACTCAAAAGCAATCAATAACATAGATGGAGCTGAAGCTTGTGAACAGTACAAATTCAGAAGGGAGAAAGCAGCTTCAGCAGATCAGCCGAAGCCCATGCTCTTATGTGAGGACATAGCAGAGCAGAAGGTGCTGTTGGGCTCTCAATTATCCGAAGAGCAGGAGAAAACCTTGATAAGGTTTTTGTTCAACAACAAAGATGATTTTGCATGGTCAGCCAATGACCTCTGCGGAGTAAATAGGGATGTTATTGAACACTCACTCAATGTTGACCCATCCTTCAGACCCAGAAAGCAGAGGCTTCGGAAAATGTCTGATGATAAGGCCGAAGGTGCTCGTAATGAAGTCAAAAGACTCCTCAGTGCAGGAGTTATCAGAGAAGTAAAGTACCCAGAATGGCTAGCTAACACTGTTATGGTAAAAAAGGCCAATGGCAAGTGGCGAATGTGTATCGATTTTACAGATCTCAACAAGGCTTGTCCGAAGGACGAATTCCCATTGCCAAGGATAGACTCTTTAGTTGATGCAGTAGCTTCTTCAGAGCTCATGAGTCTGCTAGACTGTTACTCAGGCTATCACCAAATCTGGATGAAGAAGGAAGATGAGCCGAAGACTAGCTTCATAACCCCAAGTGGCACATATTGCTATCTTCGGATGCCTGAGGGGCTCAAGAACGCTGGAGGAAGTTTCAGCAGAATGACTGCGAAGGTTCTCCAGTCTCAGATAGGCAGAAATGTGCTAACTTATGTTGATGACATCATTGTAAAAAGCACGAAACAGGAAAATCATATTGCTGATTTGCAGGAGACCTTCGCCAGTTTCAGACAAGCTGGCTTAAAGTTGAATCCAGAAAAATGTGTCTTCGGAGTAAAGAAGGGGAAATTTCTTGGATGCTTAGTTTCAACAAAGGGAATTGAAGCTAATCCAAGTAAAATTGAAGCTATACTTCGAATGGAGCCACCAACTACAAAAAAGGGGGCCCAAAGATTGACAGGGAGGCTGGCATCTCTCAATAGATTCATATCCAGATCAGCAGAAAGAAATTTACCATTCTTCGAAGTGCTGAAATCAGCCGAAGTCTTTCAATGGGGACCAAGCCAACAAAAAGACTTTGAAGAACTGAAGCAATATTTGATAGATTTAACAACATTAACTCCACCAACGCCAGGGGCTCCTTTATTGTTATACGTGGCAGCTTCGCACTCAGCGGTAAGTGCAGCACTTGTCCAGGAGAAGCTTGATGGCCAAGTCAAGAAGCAGGTTCCAGTGTATTTTGTATCTGAAGTTCTTAGTGTATCAAAGAAAAACTATACAGAATTGGAGAAGGTATTATATGCTGTTTTGATGGCATCCAGGAAGCTTCGGCATTATTTTCAAGCATACAATATTGTTGTTCCTTCTTCGCAGCCGTTGAAGGATATTATGAGAAATAGAGAAGCTACTGGACGGATTGGAAAATGGGCTGCAGAGCTCAATGAATTTTGCATTGATTATGTGCATAGATCCTCGATCCAGTCTCAAGCGTTGGCAGATTTCATTGCCGATTGGACGCCAGGGGCTCAGGATGAAGAAACAAATAAAGATGCCGAAGTGTGGACAGTATTTTGCGATGGGTCTTGGGGAACCTTCGGAGCAGGAGCAGCCGCTGTGTTGGTCTCACCATCCAAAGTTAAAACTTGTTATGCGGCAAGACTCGATTTTAGCTGTACAAACAATATTACTGAGTACGAAGCCCTGCTTTTAGGCCTTCGGAAATTAAAAGCAATGGGAATCAGAAGGGCCATCCTTAAAACTGATTCCCAGGTTGTTTCGGGTCATATCGACAAGAGTTGCAAGGCTAAAGATCCGAAGCTTGAAAAATATCTAGACACGGTCCGAAGAATCGAAGCTTCCTTCGAAGGATTTTCTGTCAAAAATATCCCTCGAGGACAAAATGAGCATGCTGATTTGCTAGCTAAGTCAGCAGCACAGGGGCTGCCTGAGAGCACCTAGAGGGGGGGGGGGGTGAATAGGTGATCCTGTAAAAACTTCAAACTTAAGCCACAAAAACTTGTTAAGTGTTAGCACGATTATTGCCAAGTGGCTGAGGTGAAGTCTCAACAAAACACAGTACCACAAGAAAATCAAGCACAGAGGTGACACAGTGGTTTTATCCCGTGGTTCGGCCAAGACCAACGCTTGCCTACTCCACGTTGTGGCGTCCCAACGGACGAGGGTTGCAATCAACCCCTCTCAAGCGGTCCAAAGACCCACTTGAATACCACGGTGTTTTGTTGTTCCTTTCACTATCCCGTTTGCAAGGAATCTCCACAAATTGGAGTCTCTTGCCCTTACAAGTATATGATCACAAATGAAACACAGAGTAAGGGAGGGAAGCAACACACACAAATCCACAGCGAAATGCGCACACACACGGCCAAGACTCGAGCTCACAAGAGTATCACAAAGTTCTCACTAGAACGGAGCTCGAATCACTTAGAATCACAAATGAAAGCGCAAAGACTAAGTGTGGATGATCAAGAATGCTCAAGGGTTGCTTATATATCTCCTCCATGCGCCTAGGGGCTCCTTTTATAGCCCCAAGGCAGCTAGGAGCCGTTGAGAGCAAATCCGGAAGGCCATTCTTGCCTTCTGTCGTCGGGGGCACCGGACAGTCCGGTGCACACCGGACACTGTCCGGTGCCCGATTTGTTTCCATAACTGGCGCTTTCGACCGTTACCGACCGTTGGAAGATCTGGAGCCGTTGGCGCACCGGACATGTCTGGTGCACACCGGACAGTCCGGTGCCGTCTTCCGACCGTTGGCTCCGCCACGTGTCTCGCGCGGATTGCGCGGCCGACCGTTGGCCTGGCCGACCGTTGGCCTGGCCGACTTTTGAATTGTGGCCGACTGTTGGCACTCAATCACCAAAATACTTAGAAATGGCCCAAGGGCACATTTCCCTTTCAATCTCCCCCTTTTTGGTGATTTATGCCAACACAACATAAAGCAACTAGAACAAGTGCAAACTCACTTCAAATAAAACTGAAATTTATTTTGAATCAGTTTTGGCATATATGGATCATCCTTTTGCCACCACTTGGTTTGTTTTTGTAAATCAAACTCAAATCTCTATCTCTAAGTTAAACACACATGTTGAAGCATAAAGAGAGTCATTCCAAGAGAGATTGATCAAAGATTTCAAAAACTCCCCCTTTTTCCCATAATCAATGCTTCTCCCCACAAGAAGCCAACTTTGGACAAGAGAGACAACATAAGAATTTTGCCAAACCAAAAACTCTATTCTACTATTTTCAAAATCTCTCAAGTGGTAGCTGATCCATTTATTGCTTTGGCCTTTATTTTCTCCCCTTTGGCATCAAGCACCAAAACGGGATCAATTTTGGCCCTTTAACCCCATTGCCTCACCAAAATCTTCAATTAAGAGCAAAAGGCAACAAGAGTTCATGAGATGGACTTGGAATAAGTTACCCTCTCATCGGAGTGCAGTGGAAGTCTTTCATGGTCCAAGTCCACCTTTTCCCTTTCAATTCTCTTTTGAGACTAAATCAAACAAACTCAAGCATATGGTTAGTCTCAAGGGATCAAGTTGTAACACATCTCCCCCTAAACATGTGCATCACTTTGCAACGGACTTGTGAGGTCCAGGGAGTGTTTGTACAACTTGAGCACCATGATAAGCAACAAAATGCAAAAAAGGAGCATGATCAAAAGCATAAATACATGTATGCTATAATTCAATCCAAGTTCCGCGAATCTAAGACATTTAGTTCACTACGCAGCCTGCAAAAGGTCTTCTCATCTAAAGGCTTGGTAAAGATATCGGCTAGCTGGTTCTCGGTGCTAACATAAAACACTTCGATATCTCCCTTTTGCTGGTGGTCTCTCAAAAAGTGATGCCGGATGTCAATGTGCTTTGTGCGGCTGTGCTCAACAGGATTTTCCGCTATTCGGATAGCACTCTCATTGTCACATAGGAGTGGGACTTTGCTCAGATTGTAGCCAAAGTCCCTGAGGGTTTGCCTCATCCAAAGTAGTTGCGCACAACACTGTCCTGCTGCAACGTACTCGGCCTCAGCGGTGGATAGGGCAACGGATGTTTGTTTCTTAGAGTTCCATGACACCAGGGACCTTCCTAAGAATTGGCACGTCCCCGATGTACTCTTCCTATCGACCTTACATCCAGCATAGTCGGAATCTGAGTACCCAATCAAGTCAAAGTTAGACCCCTTTGGATACCAGATCCCGAAGCAAGGCGTAGCGACTAAATATCTAAGGATTCGCTTCACCGCCACCAAGTGACACTCCTTAGGATCGGATTGAAATCTAGCACACATGCATACGCTAAGCATAATAACCGGTCTACTAGCACATAAGTAAAGCAATGACCCTATCATGGACCGGTATGCTTTTTGATCAACGGACTTACCTCCTTTGTTGAGGTCGGTGTGTCCGTCGGTTCCCATCGGCGTTTTTGCGGGCTTGGCGTCCTTCATCCCAAACCGCTTTAGCAGATCTTGCGTGTACTTCGTTTGGGAGATGAAGGTGCCGTCCTTGAGTTGCTTCACTTGGAACCCAAGGAAGTAGTTCAACTCGCCCATCATCGACATCTCGAATTTCTGCGTCATCACCCTGCTAAACTCTTCACAAGACTTTTGGTTAGTAGAACCAAATATTATGTCATCGACATAAATTTGGCACACAAACAAATCACCATCACAAGTCTTAGTGAAAAGAGTTGGATCGGCTTTCCCAACCTTGAAAGCATTAGCAATTAAGAAATCTCTAAGGCATTCATACCATGCTCTTGGGGCTTGTTTAAGTCCATAGAGCGCCTTAGAGAGCTTACACACGTGGTCGGGGTACCGTTCATCCTCGAAGCCAGGGGGTTGCTCTACGTACACCTCCTCCTTTATTGGCCCGTTGAGGAAAGCGCTCTTCACATCCATTTGGTACAACCTGAAAGAATGGTGAGCGGCATATGCTAGCAAGATACGAATTGATTCTAGCCTAGCCACAGGAGCAAAAGTCTCCTCAAAGTCCAAACCTGCGACTTGGGCATAACCTTTTGCCACAAGTCGAGCCTTGTTCCTTGTCACCACCCCGTGCTCGTCCTGTTTGTTGCAGAAAACCCACTTGGTTCCCACAACATTTTGCTTGGGACGAGGCACCAGCGTCCAAACTTCATTGCGCTTGAAGTTGTTAAGTTCCTCCTGCATGGCCAACACCCAATCCGGATCTAGCAAGGCCTCCTCTACCCTGAAAGGCTCAATAGAGGAGACAAAAGAGTAATGTTCACAAAAATTAACTAGTCGAGACCGAGTAGTTACTCCCTTGCTTATGTCACCCAGAATTTGGTCGACGGGATGATCCCTTTGAATCATCGCTCGAACTTGGGTTGGAGGTGCCGGTTGCGCTTCTTCCTCCATCACTTGATTATCTTGTGCTCCCCCTCGATCATTCGCCTCCATTTGATGAACCTGTTCATCGTCTTGAGTTGGGGGATGCACCGTTGTTGAGGAAGAAGGTTGACCTTGTTCATCTTGTTCCTGTGGCCGAACGTCTCCAATCGCCATGGTTCGTATAGCGGCCGTTGGAACATCTTCTTCATCTACATCATCACAATCAACAATTTGCTCTCTTGGAGAGCCATTAGTCTCATCAAATACAACGTCGCTAGAGACTTCAACCAAACCCGATGATTTGTTGAAGACCCTATACGCCTTTGTATTTGAATCATAACCTAATAAAAACCCTTCTACAGCTTTGGGAGCAAACTTAGAATTTCTACCCTTCTTCACTAGAATGTAGCACTTGCTCCCAAAAACACGAAAGTAAGATACATTGGGTTTGTTACCGGTTAGTAGCTCATATGACGTCTTTTTGAGGAGGCGGTGAAAGTAGACCCTGTTGATGGCGTGGCAAGCCGTGTTCACGGCTTCCGACCAAAAGCACTCGGGGGTCTTGAACTCTCCAAGCATCGTCCTCGCCATATCGATTAGCGTCCTGTTCTTCCTCTCTACCACACCATTTTGCTGTGGTGTGTAGGGAGCGGAGAACTCGTGCTTGATCCCTTCCTCCTCAAGAAACTCCTCCACTTGAAGGTTCTTGAACTCGGACCCGTTGTCGCTCCTAATCTTCTTCACTTTGAGCTCAAACTCATTTTGAGCTCTCCTGAGGAAGCGCTTGAGGGTCCCTTGAGTTTCAGACTTATCCTGCAAAAAGAACACCCAAGTGAAGTGGGAAAAGTCATCAACAATAACTAGACCATACTTACTTCCTCCTATGCTTAGATAGGCGACGGGTCCGAAGAGGTCCATATGCAGCAGCTCCAGAGGTCTTGACGTGGTCATCACATTCTTGCTGTGATGTGCTCCTCCCACTTGTTTACCTGCCTGACAAGCTGCACAAGGTCTATCTTTTTCGAAATAAACATTTGTTAGACCTATCACGTGTTCTCCCTTTAGAAGCTTGTGGAGGTTCTTCATCCCCACATGTGCTAAGCGGCGATGCCACAGCCAGCCCATGCAAGTCTTAGCCATTAAGCATGCATCTAGACCGGCCTCTTCTTTTGCAAAATCAACTAAGTAAAGCTTGCCGTCTAGTACACCCTTAAAAGCTAGTGAACCATCACATCTTCTAAAGACAGACACATCTACATTTGTAAATAAACAATTATATCCCATATTGCACAGTTGACTAACAGATAGTAAATTGTAACCAAGAGACTCAACTAAAAATACATTTGATATTGAGTGCTCATTAGAAATTGCAATTTTACCTAACCCTTTTACCTTGCCTTGATTCCCATCACCGAATATAATTGAATCTTGGGAATCCTTATTTTTGACGTAGGAGGTGAACATCTTCTTCTCCCCCGTCATATGGTTTGTGCATCCGCTGTCGATAATCCAGCTTGAACCCCCGGATGCATAAACCTGCAAGGCAAATTTAGGCTTGGGTCTTAGGTACCCAACTCATGTTGGGTCCTGCAAGGTTAGCACAAATGTCCTTAGGGACCCAAATGCAAGTCCTATCTCCCTTGCATTTTGCCCCTAATTTCCTAGCAACTATTTTTCTATCCTTTCTACAAATAGCAAAGGAAGTGTTTAAAGCACAATAAATTATAGAAGGTTCATTCACTACTTTCCTAGGAGCATGAATAACATTCTTTCTAGGCATATGAGCAATATTTCTCCTAGGCATATGTACAACATTTCTCCTACGCATATCTCTATCATGCTTATAAGAAGAACTAGAAGCAAACATGGCATGAGAATCATAAACATGTGAATCAAAGTCATTATAAGCATTTCTAGCATGTCTCCTATCATGGTATAAGAAAGCATGATTCTTTTTTGCACTACTAGCCATAGGGGCCTTCCCTTTCTCCTTGACGAAGATGGGAGCCTTATGGCTTGTTAAGTTCTTGGCTTCCCTCTTGAAGCCAAGCCCATCCTTAATTGAGGGGTGTCTACCAACCGTGTAGGCATCCCTTGCAAATTTTATCTTATCAACTTCACTCTTGCTAGTCTTAAGTTGGGCATTAAGACTAGCCAATTCCTCATTTAATTTGGAAATTAAAACTAGGTGTTCACTACAGGCATCAACATCGAAATCCTTACACCTAGTGCAAATCATAACATGTTCTACACAAGAATTAGATTTATTTGCTACTTCTAACTTAGCATTTAAATCATTGTTAGCACCTTGTAAAGTAGAAATGGTTTCATGACAAGTAGATAGTTCATAAGAAAGCATTTCATTTCTTTTCACTTCTAAAGCATATGATTTTTGTGCCTCTACAAATTTATCATGTTCATCATACAATAAATCCTCTTGCTTTTCTAAAAGCCTATCCTTTTCATTCAATGCATCAATCAGTTCATTGATTTTATCTATCTTAGATCTATCTAAGCCCTTGAATAAGCATGAATAATCTATGTCATCATCATCACTAGATTCATTATCACTAGAAGAAGCATAAGTGGAGTCTTGAGTACTCACCTTCTTCTCCCTTGCCATAAGGCATGTGAGACGCTCGTTGGGGAAGAGGGAAGACTTGTTGAAGGCAGTAGCAGCGAGTCCTTCATTGTCGGAGTCGGAGGAGGAGCAATCCGAGTCCCACTCCTTTCCTAGATGCGCCTCGCCCTTTGCCTTCTTGTATTGCTTCTTCTTCTCTCTTTTGTTCCCCTTTTCCTGGTCACTTTCATTGTCGGGACAGTTAGCGATAAAATGACCAAGCTTACCGCATTTGAAGCATGAGCGCTTCCCCTTTGTCTTGGTCTTGCTTGGCTGCCCCTTGCGACCATTTAGCGCCGTCTTGAATCTCTTGATGATGAGAGCCATCTCTTCATCATTGAGCCCGGCCGCCTCAACTTGCGCCACCTTGCTAGGTAGCGACTCCTTGCTCCTCGTTGCCTTTAGAGCAATGGGTTGAGGCTCGTGGAGTGGTCCGTTCAACGCGTCGTCGACGTATCTTGCCTCCTTGATCATCATCCGCCCGCTCACGAATTTTCCAAGTACTTCCTCGGGCGTCATCATCGTGTACCTGGGATTCTCACGAATATTGTTCACGAGATGAGGATCAAGAACGGTAAAGGACCTGAGCATTAGGCGGACGACGTCGTGATCCGTCCAACGCGTGCTTCCGTAGCTCCTTATTTTGTTGATAAGGGTCTTGAGCCGGTTGTAAGTTTGAGTTGGCTCCTCTCCCCTTATCATGGCGAATCGTCCAAGCTCGCCTTCCACCAACTCCATCTTGGTGAGCAAGGTGACATCGTTCCCCTCATGAGAAATCTTGAGGGTGTCCCAGATTTGCTTGGCGTTATCCAAGCCGCTCACTTTATGGTATTCATCCCTGCACAAGGAAGCTAGAAGAACAGTAGTAGCTTGTGCATTCTTATGAATTTGTTCATTAATGAACATGGGACTATCCGAACTATCAAAGTGCATTCCACTTTCTACAATCTCCCATATACTAGGATGGAGAGAGAATAGGTGACTACGCATTTTGTGGCTCCAAAATCCGTAGTCCTCTCCATCAAAGTGTGGGGGCTTGCCGAGTGGAATGGAGAGCAAATGTGAATGTGAACTTTGCGGAATACGAGAGTAATCAAAAGAAAAGTTCGAATTAACCGGTTTCCTTCTCTCGTAGTCGTTGTGGTCCTCGTCCTTTTGGGAAGAAGTAGACTCGTCGCTGTTGTAGTAGACGATCTCCTTGATGCGCCTTGTCTTCTTCTTCTTCCCTTCCTTCCGTCTTTGGCCCGAGCCGGAGTCGGTAGGCTTATCGTCCTTCGGCTCGTTGACGAAGGATTCCTTCTCTTTGTCATTGATCACAATACCCTTCCCCTTAGGATCCATCTCTTCGGGCGGTTAGTCCCTTTGTGAAGAGAACGGCTCTGATACCAATTGAGAGCACCTAGAGGGGGGGGGGTGAATAGGTGATCCTGTAAAAACTTCAAACTTAAGCCACAAAAACTTGTTAAGTGTTAGCACGATTATTGCCAAGTGGCTGAGGTGAAGTCTCAACAAAACACAGTACCACAAGAAAATCAAGCACAGAGGTGACACAGTGGTTTTATCCCGTGGTTCGGCCAAGACCAACGCTTGCCTACTCCACGTTGTGGCGTCCCAACGGACGAGGGTTGCAATCAACCCCTCTCAAGCGGTCCAAAGACCCACTTGAATACCACGGTGTTTTGTTGTTCCTTTCACTATCCCGTTTGCAAGGAATCTCCACAAATTGGAGTCTCTTGCCCTTACAAGTATATGATCACAAATGAAACACAGAGTAAGGGAGGGAAGCAACACACACAAATCCACAGCGAAATGCGCACACACACGGCCAAGACTCGAGCTCACAAGAGTATCACAAAGTTCTCACTAGAACGGAGCTCGAATCACTTAGAATCACAAATGAAAGCGCAAAGACTAAGTGTGGATGATCAAGAATGCTCAAGGGTTGCTTATATATCTCCTCCATGCGCCTAGGGGCTCCTTTTATAGCCCCAAGGCAGCTAGGAGCCGTTGAGAGCAAATCCGGAAGGCCATTCTTGCCTTCTGTCGTCGGGGGCACCGAACAGTCCGGTGCACACCGGACACTGTCCGGTGCCCGATTTGTTTCCATAACTGGCGCTTTCGACCGTTGCCGACCGTTGGAAGATCTGGAGCCGTTGGCGCACCGGACATGTCTGGTGCACACCGGACAGTCCGGTGCCGTCTTCCGACCGTTGGCTCCGCCACGTGTCTCGCGTGGATTGCGCGGCCGACCGTTGGCCTGGCCGACCGTTGGCTCACCGGACAGTCCGGTGCACACCGGACAGTCCGGTGAATTTTAGCCGTACGCTGTCGGCGAATTCCCGAGAGCAGCCAGTTCGAACCGAGGCAGCCTGGCGCACCGGACATTGTCCGGTGCACACCGGACAGTCCGGTGCTCCAGCCCGAGCTGAGACTTGGCTGCACACAGCCAAGTCATTTTCTCCTCTTCTCTCTTCTTTTTCTTCCTGTTTCTAACACTTAGACAAATATATTAGTACACAAAAACAATGTACTAAGGCTTAGAAACATACCTTTACTTCATGATTTGCACCTTGTTCATCCATGTACATAAGTTCACAATTAAGCACATGTGTTGGCACTCAATCACCAAAATACTTAGAAATGGCCCAAGGGCACATTTCCCTTTCACTGCCCTTACCTTTGGATGTGTTCTTCGAAACAATAAAAGCACCTTCAGTGGAACTTCTTGAAAGAGCAGTCCTCAATATATCTCCTGTTTATAGCGAAGATTGGAGAACTGAGATCATCTCTTACCTTCAGGGTAAATTCCTTTCAGATGACGAAACTTATAACAGGAGGATAGAGGCAAGAGCTCGTCCATATGTCATGATAGAAGGGGAGTTGTACAAGCATGGAGTTTGTGCTCCACTACTCAAGTGTTTATCTAGAGCCGAAGGCATAGAGTTGATGAAAGAAATACATGCAGGCTTGTGTGGATCTCACATTGGATCTAGGCCGTTACTTGGAAAAGTTTTTCGTCAAGGGTTTTATTGGCCGAAGGCAGCTTCGGATGCAGCGGAATTAGTTCAAAAGTGCGAAGGTTGTCAGAAATGTGCAAGAGATCAAAAACAACCTTCGTCTCTATCTCAGCTGATACAACCCATCTGGCCATTGCAAAGGTGGGGTCTTGACTTGTTAGGTCCGTTACCACCAGCCTAAGGAAACTTAAGATATGTTGTAGTGGCTGTGGAATATTTTTCTAAATGGATTGAGGCAAAGCCTTTAGCCACAATAACTTCGGCCACAATTCAAAAGTTTTTCTGGTAGAATATTGTTTGTCGTTTCAGAGTACCAAAGGCCATCACTGTAGATAATGGAACACAGTTCGACTCCGAAGCTTTCAGAGAATTCTGTGATCAAATCAGCACGAAGATTCATTTTGCATCAGTCAGGCATCCGGAGTCAAATGGACTCGTTGAAAGAGCCAATGGCATCATAATGACAGGAATAATGAAGTTAATTTTCAACCAACCCAGGGGAAAGTGGCCAGATCAACTAATCAAAGTAGTATGGAGCCACAACACGACAACATCAAGGTCAACAGGCTTTACCCCATTCAAATTATTGTTTGGTGACGAAGCAATAACTCCGGAGGAAGCTAAAACTGGATCAATAAGAGTAGTAGCTTCGGCAGAGTCAGATCCTGAAGTTGATCATTCTGTTGAAAAAGATGCTATAGAAGGGATCAGACTTCAAGCCGTGGAGAACATCAATAAATATCAAGCCGAAACAATCAAGTGGCGTGATAGAAAGGTTCGGCTGAAGAATATTGAGCCAGGACATTTGGTGCTTCGGAGAGTCGCTAACCCAGACACAGTGGGCAAGTTGCAGTTGAAATGGGAGGGACCTTTCTTAGTAGCATCTTCGTCAAGACCCGGTTCATACAGATTGAAGGATATGGACGGCAACGACATTCCTAGATCTTGGAATGCGGATGAGCTTCGGCGATATTATGTGTAACTTGATGTAACTTTTTATGTCTTTTCTTTTTCATGGCACCCTTTTCCTTTCTAAAGGGGGAGAAAGGTTTTTAATTGGGCCATCATATGTAATTTCCTATTTTAGTTCTATAAGAGCAAAATCCCCCAAGGAATGTAAATGTAAAAGCTGAAGGCACCATTGAGTGCCGAAAAGTAAAAAGCGAAGAAGCTCCAAAGTCGTTCCTAAGGGAATGCAGAGCTTACAGCGAAAAGTCAACGCTGATTCCGCCGAAAGTAAAAGGCGAAGAAGCTCCAAAGTCGTTCCTAAGGGAATGCAGAGCTTACAGCGAAAAGTCAACGCTGATTCCGCCGAAAGTAAAAGGCGAAGAAGCTCCAAAGTCGTTCCTAAGGGAATGCAGAGCTTACAGCGAAAAGTCAACGCTGATTACTCCGAAAGTAAAAGGCGAAGAAGCTCCAAAGTCGTTCCTAAGGGAATGCAGAGCTGATGTGTGATTGTTTCTAAGGAAATAATGGCTGAGGGTATGGCTTCGGATATGTGTTTGGACATTCATTCGCACATCACATTACATCATAGCATTTGCATTCATAAACATTCATCCAGGCATATGTAGGATAATCATCATCATGGCATAAGTGGTTGCTTCGGCATAAGAGAAGAGCTTCTTCGCGTACAAAAAGGAGAGCTTCGGAAGAAAGGGAAATGTTGTTTTCTATGCTTCGCTGTGTACGAAAAGAAGGGAAGGTGTTTTTTCGCCTTCGGCTCAAAAAGATAATTTCGTCCACAACAAAGCACTTCACATACATTAATAGAAGGGTAAGAGCGTATTACAAGGTATGAACAGAATTCATTAAGAACAAGTTTAGTCTTATTTACAAAGGTTATCTCAAAGGTTTCTTAAGTCCGTCCACAGTCTACTCCTATTGATCTTCATGGGGCCTCAGCTTCGGCGTCGTACTTTTGAGCATCGGTCTCGGCTTCGTCATTCTACATAAATTAAGTTGTTTTGGGTCAAAACCAAGATTGAAGGAAAAGGTAAGCACAAGGTATGATTTCTTACTGGTTCAAGATGACTCCGAGCTTCGTCTCCAGCCTTCTCTCGCCCGCCTTTTGTCCATATCATCTTTACAAATCTGTTAGAAATGCTTCGGGCGAGGTCAGGAACATCATCTAAAATTGTTGGTGATAGAGTGAAATTGGGCCTATTGACAATTTTTCCATGATCACAGCCAGCTTTTAGGAAAGCAGCAGCAGTGCCCCGAGAAGCTACCCAGGCACAGAAGTCACCGTGCCCGGCTATAACTTCGTCAAGCTCATCAATTTCACCTTCAATATGTTCGAAGGTCTTTGGTAAATCTTCAGCTGACGGGGTGAATTTCTCACTGCTAGCTCCAACTGAGTGGAAGATTTTTCTCAGTCATTGAATACATTTGTTGCTAAATTCCAAACATTTATCTTGAAGGCTTGCCAATAATTTTTTCAAAACTGAATTTTCTTGGACTTCGGCTTCAAGTTTCGTATTTAGTTCTTGTTTTTCTTGTTCAAACTGTTCAGATTGGCAGATAAGCTTCGTATTCAATTCTGTTATTTTAGCTTCGGCTTCTGCCAATAAGCCTTCAGTTGCCTGAAGCTCAAAGTTCTTCTTTTCAATAGTAGCTAATTGCTCTTTTATTTTGCTCTCTAAATTTTCAATTATAACCTCGTGCTTTTTGTCTTCCAGATCTTGCTGCATTTTCAAAGCCTTGCTCAGCAACATACTCTACACGTAAACAACCTTCGTTAAGACAGGTCTACATTATTGAAAGCAATAAAAGTCAAGGGAATAGTAGTTCACCTTGAAATTGGAATAAAATAAACTACCAACGATATGTTGTCGTCGGTAGCGGCTAATGCCCATTTCCAGCTTCGGAAAACCGATACTCTTTGATAGAGTACCGATGACCTTAGCTCCAGTTTGATCCCGGATGCAGTCTAATTTTTCATCGTTAATACCCCCGAAGAGGGGTGCTCCTGGTTTATATCCGCAGGATTTGGCATACTCTTTAAGCTCTTCTATTTCGGTTTTTGACAATTCTTCTCCAACCAAATTTTGGAACATGAAGGCTTCGTCCTCTGAAGCTTCGTCAGCAATTTCCTTTTCTTTCCCAGACACTGCGGCCATGGCCTCTTCGGCGGCAGCAGTAGCTTCTTCTGTGGCCATGTCTAGCAGTATTTTGTCGATGTGTTCAATTGTGCTTTCCAAGTTCAAACCTTCAGTTGAGGTAGCTTCGGCAGCCGCGACCTCCGAAGGTGTGATTTCAATATTTGTTATTTCTTCAGCCGCTGGTATCTTTTGAGCTGAAGCTCTCGGTGGTGTCTTGTCAATGACTTCTGTCACTGCGATGATTCTTTGTCTCTTTGTTTTAGTTGTTTTCTTCGTTTTTTCGGGCTCCTTTTCCTTCTGAAAAAACTTTGTCAGTTGAGGCCCCAATGGACTTAGCTTCGCAGGCAGGGATTCAGTCATTACCTTTAAAATCTCTTCCACGTCAGTGGCAGAGCGTGATGCGGGAGTCTCCTCTTCGTCAGATACTTTTTGCTTCGGAGATGATATTTTCTTCTTCTTCGGAATATTCTTCTTTTTTGGTGGTTCTTACTCATCTTCATTTAAAGCTTCGGCTCCCCTTTTCCTTTTCCGACCTTCGGCACCTTTATTCAGATTTTCGTAGTCAGGGTATTCAAAACCCAAGGCGTCCAGCACTCGATTCAGTCTTCGCTTCGGACGGGTACCGAAGGCCACGGTCATCAACTGATCTTCTTTTTTGGAGTAATTACCGGGTATTTCATTGCACATTATTTCAACTGTGTCCAGCCACTCTTGGCAAGGTTTTTTAAAGTATTTCTTAAACTTGTAATAGTAAGGTAACCGCACAAGTTCCCCTTCTTTCTTCTCCCCCTCTAGCTTCGGCGTTTCCCATTCTTTTAAAGTAGGAAAAACCCTGAAGGCCAAGAACTCTTGAACCAGGTCCCTAGTACTGATATGCTCTGAAATAATTTTAAACTCAGCTAGTGCAGCCCAAGTGGAACCTTCTAATGACATTTGGCATCGCGGTCTTGTTTCTCCGAAGATCAATTCAAGAGGGCTTTGTACCAGCTTCTCTTTGTCTTCGTCAACTCTCACATAAAACCATTCTGATTTCCAGCCTGCCGGCCATTTGCTTCGGTAGCTGATTACAGGAAACTTTGTGGTTTTCCGATAGGCAAAATTGTAGCAACCAAAGTTATCATGTAATCCATCTTTTCTAGCCTTCGTCTGGTAGTGCAGCTCATGAACTCGACAAAAGCTGTCAGCAAACGGCTCCACCGCCTGGCTTCGGAGGGCCCAGATATAAACACTAAGCCTAACGATAGCGTTAGGAGTCAACTGATGAAAGTAGATACCAAACCTCTTCAATACATCTGCAATAATCCTATGAAGGGGGAATCTCAACCCAGCCTTTAGAAAGCTCTTGAAAATGACTATTTCATCCTTCTCTGGCTTCGGGGTAGTTTCTTCCCCCCCGAAGCGAAGTAGCTTCTTCTGACTTTCACTGAAATAACCTGACTTTACCATCTTGGAGAGATCAGCCTTCGAAACGGTCGACTTTCCGAAGTCCAAGTGGCTGGGCTTACTTGGCATGGCAATACGATAATCATCTTCGGGATCAGTTTCTTCAATGTTCTCTTCTTCTGCTTCGGTAGTTGCTTGTTCTGCTTCAACAGTGGGGATTTCTTCCGAAGTTACCAGTCCGGATCGTTGCATTGCTTCGGAGATGGGAATAGTCTCTGAGCCTTCAGCTTCGCCTCCTTCACGCTCAACCCTAGCGATAGAACGCACTCTGGCCATTTAATTCTGAATTTGCGGGAATTAAATACTTTTTCTTCCGAAGTTTTTTCTTCTGACGAAGTAGGCTTCAAGCAGGAGCTTCGTTTGATTCCGAGAGTCAAGCTTCGGCTATGGTTAAAAATTTTGGCAGCAAAACAGTGCAAATAGCAATGAATGCTGTGGTAACTTCACACCTACTTGTCTGTTTATATAGTGCTGCAGGTGAGAAGGCGAAACGCCAGGATTTTTACACCAGGCGGACAACCGCTTGCACTCGCTGCAAGGTGGGACCGCTACGCGCTCGGAAACTGAATCGTTTCTCGACAACGAGCTCAGGGAAGGTGTTTTTTGGACCTTCGGCTTCCCGAAGCTTAAGAGACTTTTTTCACGGATCAAGCTCGTTACGAAAAACGATCTAGCGCCGCGAAAGGGGCTACTGTTGGGGCTATGCTTCGTCGCGCCGAAGGTCTTGTAGGAAGAAGCAGCTTCGGCTGAAGCTGTCCGCAGGAGATAACCGAAGGTTCCTCTTCATGAAGCTTCGGAATTACAAACCGACCTAAAAGTAGAATGACCTTTCAGTCCATAAATGTTTGGGTCGCTGTTGTAATCCCTTATGAGGGACATAATTTTAATTCCTCACAGGCTATGTCCCGTGCCTATAAATAGTGAACAGTACTCCCTTACTGGGCACGGGGAATTTTTCCGGTATTTGCAGTCGCGTCATTTAAGAACCAATCTTTGCCAAGGCAGAGGTATAATTGTATTCAACACTTAAATATATTGAATGGATATAATATGGTTCGTTTATGATTCATTTATCTTTGATATTCTATATTTTTATGCTATCTTATACAATCTGTTGAAATTCAATTACGAAGATTTAACCTTCGTAATTGTATTGACACCAACCTTCGTCCAAGGTTCATTATCCTCAAGGGAATAATGTTTCATTGGACGAAGAACCTTAACATTTAACATTCTATGTTGCCTTGTTCTTAATTCATAGCAGTTGAGAACAAGTCCCCAACAAGTAGTCTTGACCGGAATGAAATGAGCCACTTTGGTCAGTCTATCCACAATAACCCATATAATCATATCCTTTCTGGGTGCTATGCAATCCAGCAACAAAATCCATACCGATCTCTTCCCACTTCCACTCAGGTATCTTCAGTGGGTGCAGTAGTTCAGCTGGCCTCTGGTGTTCAGCCTTAACTCTTTGACACACATCGCACATAGCCACATGTGCAGCCACATCTCTCTTCTATCCATACCACCAATGCTTCTGCATCAAATCGTGATACATCTTGATACTCCTAGGATAAATAGAATAATTCGAGTCATGGGTTCCCTTCAGTATAGTCTCACGAAGGCTATCAATCTCAGGAACACATATCCGATCCTTGAACCATATTGTGCCTTGCTCGTCTTCCATGAATTCCGAACCTCGACCTTCAGTAATCAGATCCTTAATCTCTTGTATTTTAGCATCACCAATCTATCCTTTTGCGGATATCTTGCTCCAAGGTAGCTTCCACATCAATAGTAACTCCTTCAGTGTGAGCAACTATCCCGAGGTTAAGTCTCCTGAAATCCTCTACAAACTCATCGGGTAGCTAGGCAACAACAGCTGAATGAACATGCTCCTTTCGACTCAAGGCATCTGCAACCAAATTTGCCTTGCCCGGGTGATAGTGAATCTCCAAATCACAATCCTTAATAAGCTCCAACCAACGGTGTTGTCTCAGGTTGAGATCCTTCGGAGTGAATATATAATTCAACTCTTCTGATCCGTGTATACTTGACACTTGGTTCCCATAATATAATGTCTCCAAATCTTAAGTGCGTGCACAACGGCTGCCAGTTCTAAGTCATGAGTGGGGTAGTTCAACTCTTGTTTCTGCAATTGACGAGACATGTAGGCAATCACATGTCCTTCTTGCATGAGCACGCATCCCAAGCCTTAGCCACATGCATCACAATAAATATCAAATCCCTTCTGTAGATCTGGCATAACCAACACTGGTGGCGACATCAACCTCTTCTTTAATTGATCAAAGCTATCTTGGCACTTCACATCCCACTTGGACTCTCTTCCCTTCTCTAGAAGCGAGGTCATGGGCTTAGCAATCTTAGAGAATCCTTCAATAAATTTCCGATAATATCCTGCAAGTCCCAAGAAACTCCGAATCTCAGTAACTGTAGTGGGTATGCTCCACGCCTCTATCTCCTTAACTTTAGCAGGATCCACTAATATTCCTTCATTAGAATTGATATGACAAAGAAATGGCACCTCGCCAATCCAAAACTCGCATTTACTATACTTGGCATAAAGTTGATTATCTCGTAGCATGTGTAGCACCAATCTCAGACGTTCCTCATGATCACTATCACTCTTGGAATAAACAAGAGTATCGTCGATGAACACTACGACGAATCTGTCCAAATACTCCATAAACACCTTATTCATCAGATCCATAAAATAGGCTGGTGCATTAGTTAGTCCAAATGACATAACTGTGAACTCATATAAACCATATCAGGTCGAGAAAATCCGTCTTGAGAATATCCGATGGCCTAATCTTCATTTGATGGTAACTCGATCGGAGATCAATCTTCGAGAATATCCTAGCATCTCTCATCCGATCAAATAAATCCTCAATGCGGGGTAACGGGTATTTGTTCTTCACGGTAACATCATTAAGGGACCTATAATCCACACACATACCTTGCAATCCATCTTTCTTCTGCACAAATAGAACTTGTGCTCCCCCAACGTGAAGAACTCGAACGAATGTACCCAGCCTCTTGTAATTCCATTAATTGCTTCTTAAGATCCTTTAGCTCTTCTACGGACATCCTGTATGGCCGTTTTAGAATTAGGAGCAGTCCTAGGTAAGAGATTAACGACAAACTCAACTTCCCTATCTGGTGGCATCCCTGGTAACTCCTCTGTAAAGACATCCGGAAAATCTCCAATCCACACGGATGTTGTCACCAATAAACTTCTCATCAACTAAGAATGCCGCTATTCTGATGGTGGTAGTTACTGCAACTTCAACTTCAAATCTTTGTCCTTTGGAACTGGTGAGTTCTATGGTTCCCTTAGCATAGTGTATATACTGCCTTTGCCTTTCTTAACCTTGACATACCAAGGATCATGTCTATAGTGCTCTCTTCTAACACTATAGGGTAGCCCATCGGGGTTAGAAATACAGGGTAAGAAAGGAAGAATTGTAGACAAGGCGAGTAATTATGGGGAATGTTTCTATGGGAGATTTATTAGCTAAGTAGATTAGTGTGTTATCCACTAAAGCTAATACATTACCTTATGGTGGTACATGCTAAGATGCCCAACTATAATGTTTCCATCAATCAAAGAAGCAAATCAAGCATTGATCATCAGAACAATCAACCAACATTTTTAATAGGGAAAATAATTTTTAATAATTTTTTTTGTCTTGGGTCTCCTATCTCTTAAAAAGTTCATAAATGTAGGATTCCAAGGTATGAAATCCATCTTGTCTTAGAGTAGGAAAAGATAAGAGTAATCAGAGTACGACAGCAAAAGGTGAGACAGGATCAAAATAAGATAAGTATAGAATGAATCAGAGTAAGGTAAGTAGATAAGGGTTTTGTCCATTTCTATCTAGGTTTCGTCCTACAGTCAACATTTCCTTTGATACCACTTCTGTCACACCCGACTTTAAGGGACAAAGCCAGGTGCATCTCATACATGCGCCAAGAAACAACATATATAATAACAGAGTGCATAGAGATAATGTCATAATATAATGTCACAATATAATCAAAGTGAATCAAGGGCACAACTTGCCTGGCACTTGAGATTCCAGGTACCAACTTGCCTTTCAGATGACACGCGTCCTCGCGCTAGTCGTAGCAATACAAACAAACATGGTATAGATAAAATTAACATCACACCAAACATAAGAACAAACTGAATAATAATAATCTATGCGTCGCTACGAGATCGTGGGATCGAGAACTACTAAGATCAAAGTTAGGGTTATTAAGTTATGATTTTCTGAAGTTATTTAATGCCTAGAATAGAGTTATTCAAGTGGATAATTTTAAATCAAGTTTCATGGTTAGATAAAGATATCAGGTGATAAAAAATATTTAAACAAAATAAATGCCACTAGAATGGATCAATTTGGAGTTATATATTTTAAGTTATGAATTTCTGAAGGTTTTATGTGTTTTGTACAAGATTAAATAGGATATAAATTTTATTGTAACATTCATGTCAAAACAGTGGCACTATTTGATAAACAATATTATTATAAAATTATAGGAACTGGAACTATTTGATTTGAAGCTAGAATGGATTTTCTATGAATTAAATAAGTTTCTAAAAATATTTTAACACTAGAAATCATTTTCTAATTAAATTTCTGGATTTTCCTAGATTCTGGACTGCGCGCATAAATACAGAGGAAGGCAGGGGCCTCGGGGTAAATTGCCCAAGACACAGTGAACAGCGCTCACTGGACGACAGGTTTATTCATGAAAAGTGTGAGGTTTCTTTTGCAAAAAAGCCTGGCCGAAGGGGTAATTTATAATCTGGACCGTCCGATCAACAATGTGCGGCGCAGATTAGATATAACTCAAACGAAACGGTAAGCGCTATTAGCCGTGGGATCCGAGATCCATGGCCATTATTTAATGAAGCTAGATCTAGCCTGAGCCTTGGGATGGCAGATCTACGGTGCCTGTTGATCGCGCGAACGGGAAAGGGAATACCTAATCTCGGCCGCCTGCGCCCGATCCGACGGCCAGGGTTTCCTAGAGCAAAGCGGTATGAAGAGATTTAATCTGGATCGCACGCCCATAATCCAACGG
Organism: Zea luxurians; assembly: GCA_029449295.1. Classification (NCBI taxonomy): domain Eukaryota; kingdom Viridiplantae; phylum Streptophyta; class Magnoliopsida; order Poales; family Poaceae; genus Zea; species Zea luxurians. Next base: position 101,235,615 of record JAOPSE010000001.1, on the reverse strand, counting down.
TCAGGGCTAACTCCACCCGCTCCCCTTTCTCCTACCAGCACAGCCTGACGGCGCAAGACTGAGGCACGGCGGCGCCATTGCCGGTGCACATGATTCCCGTCCCTTGTGTATATTATCTCACCGCCGGGTTTCTATGCAATGAGAATCTGGTGGCGAACCCAGTACGAGGCTACATACCGCTTATTTAGATGCCCAGATCGGTCGGCCACAGATTCCGCGGCACAGAGCACTCCAACGATGAATTGCTCCGACCACGACGATCCTCACGCTCCGAGGCTTGCTTGAAGATTATCCGCACGCTCCTACGAATGCCAATTTCACCTTCCCTGAAGCCAGGACGGTAGCGCTTCGAGGAACCGATGCGACGGTGACCCTCTCTCTCTCTCTTCTATCGGTCGCTCCCCTACGATCTCCCTCTCACGTTTCTGTTTGCTCAGAATTCATGGCGACGTGCGGTATTCACGGCCGGGGCTTGGTCTTTATACTCCCATGACCGATTCCTAACCACCATGACTGGATTCCCGTGGCTATTCCACGGTGCGCGCACGATGGGGAGGAAAACCTGTGCGAGTTGTTGGAGCTTCCCGGTCGCCGTAACAGTGCCACACGCCCAGGTGAGGATGATTTTGACCGGAGGATTGGACCCGCGATCCACGCGCATGCCATGGGCGGATCCCGGCGGCGGGTTCGCTTCATCCGGTTGAAGAAGGTGGCGAGTGGGGCGGCGATTTAGACGGAGGAGTGCAGGAGATAAGTCTGAGCACTAGGGCCCACCTATCACACACACGGTTCAGCGTTCCCAGCTAGGTGCGTGCGGCAGGAGCACTGAGCGGTGGGTGAAGGGAATGACGGATGGGGCCCACATGTAGGTGACACGCGCTTCGGTTTGGGCTGCCGCGGAGAGAAAAGAAAAGAGGGGATGGGCCTTAGGTAAAGGAAATCGGCCCAATAGCCGTTTTTCCCATTTTTCTATCCTTTTCTTTTTATATTTTATTTTCCTTTCTCTTTTGTTCTCACTTTTAAATCTCCATTTGAATTCAAACTTATTTGTGAACTTCATACCTAGGTTAAATGCCTACATTCAAATATCAGTAAGAACATAATATATTCATTCACATATTTATTTTCTTTTTTTTCTATATCCTTTCTCCTTTTTCTCATTTCCATTTTCTTATTTTCCAACTCTAATTTCCCATTTTATTTAGTGCTCTAATTTTTGAATTCAATGATAGACTTGCCTTAATTATAAATTTTGTGTTTGATGCACAAACAAGAAAAAGTCCAGCATGATGCACATTTTATTAAGGATTTATCCACTTTATCTATGCCTACTAATAATTATCATGAATGAAAAGGTACCACACATGAAGATTTATTTCTTTCTATTATTTTCCAAAGTTGGGTATTACAGCAGTGAGATCCTAACTGAGCGATCGGTGAACAAGGGGGAGGTACGACGGCTAGCCGGATTGGTGTCCAGCTCAACGACGGCGATGATCTTTCTACCCCGAGACCTTATCCACTTACCCTGAGCACGAATCGAGACGCTGGTGGCACGAATCATGGCAGAGAGATCGTCGGCGGCGAGGGGAAGAATCAGATGATCTGATCTGTTTCAGGTCACTGTACAATGGTGTTCTTCATTCAGTGCTTCTGATAAGGCGATTTGCAGAGCCATTTACTTCCAATTTTATGTAGTAACTTGATTGTCTCCCTTTAGCAAAGTTATAGCCCTAAGATCCAGCTACAACATTGTTATAGCAATACTAAGCAAATTCTTGCTTGATCATGCTTGAATTCATGTCCAAAGTCACTGCAGTTGCACTGTCAGTCTGAAATTCAGACTTTAACAGCCTGACAGCCCATCTTTGGGTTTGATTATCTCCAATTTCTTCATAACAACTATGCTTACACTCTTAAACAAAGTTGTTCTCCTTTGATAGGTTTACAAATTTGATGTGGTGACCTAGGGTAAATTCTCACTATTTTGGAAGATATAGAGCTCCAAAGTGGAGTCAATATCACTGAATTTTCAGACTTAGCCCTAGAAGACCCATGGGGTATTTTTGCAAATAGGTCCAAAATTCATGGTTTAGCTTGCAAAACTTCATGATTGTGAACCAATTGACTTTATATGCCTTAACATCATAGTTTTTACACTTTAGTCCTAAAGTACTCTGATTTTGCACTTAACCCCCTAGGGTTTAGGTTTAGGGTTTCCAGGGTTCCAATTAGGGTTTTTGGTATCTCAGGGGTGTAAATGTAATGTAGGTCCATTCTTAGGAACATTTTATGACCATTTCACTTAAACTATAGGGTTTTCTCTATTTGGCTCTTGTTTTTCCCTTCAGAATCCTATTTAGGGTTAAGTACCCTACACTAGGGTCTTATTTGCAAAATGCCATAACAATACAACTTGTTTGAAATTTTTTTTTGCCTAGCGAATGCATTCTAGGTGTGTCAAACATATGAAACGCCCATTCTTATGATGTTATGCTCAAGTTTTAGTAACAGCAACACCAGGGGTGTGACATCCTTCCCCCCATAAAAGAATCTCGTCCCGAGATTAAAAGTCTTAGGTAAGTAGTGGAAAAGGAAATGCTTCACATTTTTATTTCCTTATTTTTGGTACAAGGCAGGGGTGGTTTGGGGGCTCACTCCTTTATTACAACCATTATACACATATTACAATTTACATGAGGCTAGAAAGCCTAGGAAATTCTTCTCTAAAAAGTCTTGAGTCTCCCATGTAGCCTCATCTTCGGAATGTTGGTTCCACTGTATCTTATAAAACTTGAGAGTTTTTCTTTGGGTAATTCTGTCCTTTTGATCCAAGACTTGAATAGGGTGCTCAGAATATGTCAAGTCCGTCTCTAGGACAACATCTGTCACTTCAATGGTTCGATCTGGAACCCGAAGACATTTCTTCAACTGAGACACGTGGAACACATTATGTACATCAGACAAGGTTTCGGGTAGTTGAAGTCGGTATGCCACTGGCCCGCATTGTTCAAGGATAAGGAAAGGACCAATGTATCGAGGTGCAAGCTTTCCTTTAACCCTGAAACGCGATACACCCTTCATTGGTGAAACCTTTAGATAGACATAATCCCCTACTAGAAAATATAAGGGTTGTCGCCGCTTGTCTGCATAATTCTTCTGATGAGCTTGGGCTTTCTTCAAATTACGAATTATTCTCTGCACTTTTTCTTCGGTTTCTTTTACCACATCAGGCCTGAAGAAGTACCTTTCACCAGGTTTAGACCAATTTAGCGGAGTACGACATCGTCGTCCATATAAGGCATTAAAGGGTGCCATCTTAATGCTTTCTTGATAGCTATTATTATATGAGAACTCTGCTAATGGTAAACATTCATCCCATTTTTGTGGAAATTCCAGGACACATGCCCGCAGCATATCTTCAAGTATTTGGTTTACCCACTCAGTCTGCCCACTTGTTTGAGGATGATAGGCCGAACTGTGAAGCAATTTGGTACCCTGGGATTTATGAAGTTCTTCCCATAATTTGGATACGAATTGAGGTCCACGATCCGACACTATAGTCTTTGGAACACCATGCAAACTGAGAATGCAAGCAATATACAGTTCCGCATATGCGATGACTGGATATTTACTTTGACTGGAAGAAAATGGGCAATCTTGGTAAGTCGATCAATGATAACACAAATGGAGTCAAAGCCTTTTGCCGTTCAGGGTAATCCCACAATGAAGTCCATACTGATATCTTCCCATTTCCATGTTGGTATTGGTAATGATTGTAATGGACCAGCAACTTTTATGTGTATGGCCTTGACACGCTTACAAGTGTCACATCTAGCCACATAGCGTGCGATTTCAATCTTCATTTTTGTCCACCAATAATGTTGCTTTAGATCTTGATACATCTTAGTGCTTCCAGGATGAATAGAATAGCGACTACGATGTGCTTCATCCAAAATTTGTTGGCGGATTTCTTCATTCTTTGGCACCACTATGCGATTGTCGAACCATACAATGCCTTGATCATCTTTCCTAAAGCACTTGGCTTTTCCGGCTTCTATCTTCTCATGTATATGTTTCATACCCTCATCATTTTTCTGAGTGTCAATTATCCTTTGTAAGATGACTGACTCCAGCTTCAAATGATTTGAAGTCCCATGCTGAATCATTCCCAGGTTCAGATTTTCCATCTCCTAGCATAATGTAATGTCAGAAGTCCTCATTATTAGACAATGGCAAGAGGCTTTGCGACTGAGTGCATCTGCCACTACATTTGCTTTGCCTGGGTGATAATGGATCTGCAGTTCATAATCTTTGATCAGCTCGAGCCATCTCCTTTGTCTCATATTGAGATCAGACTGGATAAAGATATACTTCAAACTTTTATGGTCTGTATAAATGTGATAGACATTTCCCAGTAGATAATGATGCCATATCTTCAGAGCATGAACCACTGCAGCTAGCTCTAGGTCATGAGTTGGATAATGCTCCTCATGCCGACGTAACTGCCTTGAAGCATAAGCTATTACTCGGCCTTACAGCCGAGACCACTGCCTGATGCGTCACAATACACATCAAAAGGCTTTTCAATATCCGGTTGAGCCAATACCGGAGTAGTGGTTAATAATACCTTCAATTTCTCAAAGGCTTCATTACATTTTGAAGACCAATTGAATTTAGTATCATTCTTCAATAGACTTGTGATTGGTTTCACAAGCTTAGAAAAATCCGGTATAAATCGACAGTAATAGCCAGCTAGTCCTAGGAAACTTCGGACTTGATGAACAGTGGTTGGGGGTTTCCACTCCAAAACATCCTTGACTTTGCTGGGATCTAGCGCAATCCCCTTAGCAGATAAAACATGTCTCAGAAATTGAATTTCTTCCAACCAAAACGCGCACTTACTGAACTTGGCATATAATTGATGTTGTCTTAAGCGCGTCAATACAATCCTTAAGTGTTGAGCATGCTCCTCTTCATTCTTGGAATATATTAAGATATCATCTATGAAGACCACCACGAATTTGTCCAACCCGGGCATAAATACTGAGTTCATCAAATAAGTGAAGTGGGCAGGAGCATTCGTCAGTTCGAAAGACATCACCAAGTATTAAAATAAACCATACCGCGTAGTGAATGCGGTCTTTGGTATATCCTCGGGCTAAATATGGATCTGATGATAGCTCGATCTGAGGTCGATCTTGGAGAATACCCTTGCTCCAGTCAGTTGATCAAATAGAATGTCAATTCGTGGAAGAGGGTACTTATTCTTGATAGGGACCTCATTGAGGGGTCGATAATCCACACACATCCGTAATGTTTGATCCTTCTTCTTGACGAAGATGGCTGAACAACCCCATGGTGACGAGCTTGGCCGGATGAATCCTTTTTCAAGTAGATCTTGCAATTGAATCTTAAGTTCTGCCAGCTCATTTGAAGGCATTCGGTACGATCTTCTAGAAATGGGAGCCGTACCGGGCTTCAACTCAATTACAAACTCTACATCTCTTTTTGGTGGCAATCCAGGCAAATCTTCTGGAAAGACATCTCGGAACTCACATACTACCGGAATATCCTTGATCTCCGGTATGATGGCTTCATTAATTCTACCAATTGGCCTAGCTGGAATAGCTATGGGGATAGACAAAAGAATTTCTTCTTGGCCATGACTCAACCTGATTGTTCTCAGATCAGTGTTGAGGACTGCCTTATGTTGGGCCAACCAATTCATGCCCAAAATTACATCTATGTCTTGGCCTTTCAGAACAATCATCTTAGTAGGCAGCCAATGTTACAGGCACTTGGTAAGCCACTTCTTTGGTAAATATTTGTCCACCAGGCGAATGTATTTTAAACCCTTCCCTTGATTCAATATATGGAATGCAGTGTTTCTACACAAACTTTTTGCTTATGAAAGTATGTGAAGCACCAGAATCAAAGAGAATAAGTGCAGGGTGGTTGGCTACGAGGAACGTACCCATCATCACTGGTTCACCTTCCGGTGTTGTAGCCACTTGAGTGTAATAAACCCGTCCAGTTTTCCTTGCATTCTTGCCCACGGTATTGGTTGCTGTATTTCCCTTAAAACCTCCAGAGCTTTGCTGATTATTTGCTTGATTCAACCTCGGATATGGACAGTCCTTAATGAAATGACCGGACTTTCCACAATTGAAGGAGCCGATAGATGAGCTTGGAAGAGCAGGGAAACGAGTGCCAGGGGCACCTGGCTGATTTGTAGTAGTGGAGGCAGGGGTAGGAAGGATAAACACTGGTTGCTTGAATGGGAAGGAGGGTGGGCGTGATGAAGAACGACCCTGATTAAAAGGCCGGATAACTAACCGTTGCCTTTTCTCAGGGCCTTAATTAGGCCTGTTGCCTCCATTCCCCTTGGACTTTCCAGAACTTGTATATTTAGCTTCAACTACCAGCGCTGTGCTGACAGCCCTTCCGTATGTGAGGTCGATGCAGGTAGCCATTTTTCTTTGCATCCGATCATTTAAACCCCTCATGAAGCAGTTCTTCTTCTTTATGTCGGTGTTGACTTGGTCAATAGCATACTGAGATAAGTGATTAAATTTATTGAGATACTGGGTGACAGTATCTCCGCCTTGCTTCAATTTCATGAACTCCTCTTGCTTCATGTGGAGGACTCCTTCAGGTATGTAATGCTCTCTGAAGGCCAGCTTGAATTCATCCCATGTAATCTGATGATCGGCCGGCTGAACGGCCACAAAGTTTCCCCACCACGTACTGGCAGGGCCTCACAGTTGTTGGGCTGCAAACAGAGGCTTTTGAGTTTCAGAACACCAAAGAAGTCCAAATTTTTGTTCAACGACGCGGATCCATTCATTCGCCTCTAGAGGGTCTTCTGCCTTAACGAACAACGGAGGGCGCGTCTCGGAGAAGTCCAGATAAGATGTCTCACGAGGGCCTTGCGGATAGGCCCGCCCGCCTTGTTGTTGAAGTTGTTGACCTGCCATCTCCCGCAAGAAGCGGGTATTGTCTACTATAGCGTTTACCAAGGCAGCGATGGCCTCGGCAAGTGTCGGGGGTACTAGAGTTGGATTCGGGGTCGCCTCCCTCCCACGGGAGGTACCAGCCCCATCCTGAGCGTGAGTCCTAGAAGGCATCTGAGGCAAAGAACATTTGGAGCAATATGATATGCCATACAAACCATCCATTTCACATTACTTAAAAAGGTAATGTTACAGACTCGTACTTTACAATAGGATTACACCCCCTATTACACAATAGTACTACTTCTATACTATAGTATTCCTGCTTCCTGTCACTCTTGGTAGCCTCACTGTCGAGCATAGGAGACCACTCATCGACCAACTTCATAGAGGGAGGGGGCCTGAAAAGGTCCAATTCGCCACCAAAAGCTTCTCCCGCTACTTGAGAAGGTCTGGCTTCTGCCCCGACAGGATCCGCAGGTACACTGGGGTGTAGTTGTGAGTACAATACATGAACTTCTTCATGTAGAGTATTACAATAAACCTGCAAGTTATCAATAGCTGAGCTAAGCTCTTCTACTCGGGCTCGACCTTTCGCCTCCTTAGCCTAGGCAAGCGAACGAGAGTGAACCGCCCAGTCGAACGCTAAATCTCGATCCGCGAGGTGATCTTGCAGGCGGCAGATGTCGCTTCTCAATTCATTGATTCTTTCGCCATCCGCAACCCATATTTCGTTCCTGCGTTGGAGTTCTATTCGAAGCTGATTAACTTGTGCTTCGAGATCCCCGATCAGATCATTACTACCGCTACTGCTGTCGTCATGTCTCGGGGCAAGTTGGTGACGTGGTACGCCAATCGGCCCGGTCGACTTGTGTGTAGTCTTCCTTGTACGTGGCGGCATCTTTCTATAGGGGAAATCTTATTAGCATAGTTTTTAGCATGATGCATGTATAATTACAGAATCAACCTTAGTTGATTCACACCTTCTATACATTGCACTCTTCCTATCTGGTCTTTCATACAAACTCTTCAGACATACTAGGTAAGAAGGGAAGAAATTTTCTAGATAAGTCTTTAGAAAAAATCTTTTGAAGATGCCTCATAATATCTGTAGAGATGGGCTTCGCTCTGATATCAGCTATGATGGAACCTCCCAAGTCATTAGGCCCACCCACAGTTGTCCTTGTCCAACGGACCTTAGACAACCCTGCAGGTGTTCCTGAATCACTTGACAAGTTCGGTATCTACTTTCCTTACATTCCCAAGAGCGTTTTACCCATCACACAGACATTACAAATCATCGGAGATACGAAAATGCGGAAGCGATTACATAAACTTACCTTTGTTCAAAAGTAAGGCAAAGTTAAATATTATAGACCAGGATATAATATACGAGTGCCGAGTATTATTATTACAAGCCAAGGGAGGCAAAACCCCTCCCGATAAGTTTCAAACAAAAAGTTTTTATGGAGGATCCTTTCCTCCCGCAGCTTCACTCCTGATGTTCTTCCTTCGGTACCACCTTAGAACAGAAACAACAGAAGTTTGTTGCTTCTTCACCTAAAAACAATAGGGAATAAAAGCCTGAGTATGGAATTACTCAGCAAGACTTACCCGACTAAAGGAAAGACTCTCAAGGGTATGCTGGTTATAAGGGAGTCAAGGTAAGGTTTCTCAGTAATCAACGACTCTGTTTGCAGAAATGCTTACTAATAGTGGGTCCTTAAAAATCCAGTTTTATTTTCAAGTTAAGTAAAATTACCTGCACTAGAGTTCTTTCTACCCTAGTTCAATCACTTGACCTGCACTAGCCAATTTCTCAATAACCCTTCGTCTTTACTGGAGTTCTATGTATAGGGCAGTGACCAAGTCTTCATAACCGCGAAGGTACAGCGATCCAAATCGATTATACTCAGCTGAGGATCTCTAATCACACGACATATGTAGCACTTAACCCTTGCATATGTCAACCCGCCACCGGGGTTCTTAAGACCAGATCAGGTTCACGCTAACCGAGAGCACAGTTACACGACCGTCCAGCCTCTTGCCATGGAGGGTACACGCTATTCTCGCCATCTCTCCACTCCCATTGTGTGGTATCTTATTCTGGCCTTAGTCTGCTCGAGGCAAAGCTTACCCATGACGAGGCAGGTGACCAGTTAAAGGGTCCTCAGTCATCAAGCCTACATCGACACGGTCCTTAATCGACTCAGACGGAGACACTACATCGAGACTCTCTTCTCGTGCAAGTCACCCGCCCGGTCTCAGCTTTATCATTTCATATCCCAATGTTTGGTACCTGTCAGAGGTACATCTTTTCCGATGTTGAACCCATCATGGCCATGATGGATCCACCATCAAGTTTTATTTTCAAAAACATCCCTCCCACTTTGCCACATCATCTTTTGTAAAAACAAAACCTTTTTCATTGCTAGAGCAAGACTAAGCATAGTAAAAACCTTTTATAAAACAAGGATTTAAAGGAAGGTAATCAAATTCAAGGAAGGTAATGCAGGAATTGTTTTAGCATTCAACTCCTATTACCTAATGCATCAAGCAAGTGAGAAAGATTTTAAAAGAACCAAGGAGGTGGCAAATGCACCGGGGCTTGCCTTCGTTTATAGGTGAGTCAGGCTCAGACCCGCAGATGTCAAAATAAAATAGTTGCCTGCCTGATGTTCTGCAGGTGGTGGTGGTGAAGTCTTTTCTTCTTCTACCTCAACCTCTTCTTCGTTTTCTAAATATAACCACACATACATGTATAAGAATGAATGCCCATGTAATGCTCATGAGATGCAAAGATAGTAAGGGTTTATTAACTAAAGTCTTGAATACAACTTTCCTTCACGGTTCTCCAAGAAACTAGGGTTTCCGGAGTCAGTAAAGGAATTCAAAGGGCACGGGTGGGGTTTTGGGTTCTAGTTATTAAACAAGGTCCAAATCAAACCAAACTCTACCTAAGGCTTCTAAATAAGGTTTAGAGTTCAAATAGAAAGTTTGGGGATTTTTGGAATTATTATCTATTTCGTAAAAATCCAGAAACTATGTTTAGGCTATTTTAAATACTCCAAAATTCCCCATTTCATCTAAAAATCATGAAACTATTTTTATTAAATACTATGGAAAATTAGGAATCTAGGAAAATTGATTTGACATTTTTACCATTTTTCTATAATTTTCTACAGATTTCCAAAGTCTCACAGAAAAAGAAAAAGAAAAAGCTGAAACAGTGTTGGGCCGAATCTAGCCCAGGCGGCCCAACTCAAGTGGAAAGCGCGCGCCCGCGCCCGCGCTGTAAACTTCGCAAGAAAGGCCATGGCGTTCTGGTTAAATGGGAATGGGTTCTTTCACTGTTTCATTGAGTCACTGACACCTTGCAAGAAAGCCCCCCACGTTCTATTCCTTTACGAGCCAAGGTCCCCGACGGCGACGAGCGCAGCAGAGCTCCGACGAGCTCCTGGACCGGCCAAACGGGGCAAAGACTAGTGCCCTACTTCAGTAGAAACCGAATTCACGCTCTATCCAGTGTTTCCCCTAAGTCAATTGCATGAATGGCTACCTATTCGTCTCTGGCCACGATGACAGTGCGGATAATCCAAAGAACACTGCGTTCCCGGTGATTGGTGGCGGTCTAGCTCAATTGGATGGGTTGACGAGCATTACAGGGGTATGAAAGCACTCAAACGAGTGAGCAGAGAGGGTGAACTGACCGGAATTGTGCTGGCCACGGCAAGGTTGTTTTCACGATGGCGGAAAGCTGAATTGGGGGAAACGAGAAATTCGTGAGCTCTAGGGAATGATTCGAGGTACGAGTTGCTTCACTAGTTGCGTAATTACCTAATGGAGCCGAGGGTGTGCTCAATTTATAGGCTCCGGGGGCGGTGGCTGGTGAATCGGGGATGGCACGGTGGCGGTCGGAGAGAAGAGGGTGTACTGGCGCAACGATTAGTGGCTCGTACGGTGGCGAGCTCACCAGCAATCACCGGATATGCTTAACGTGATCTACTGCAACGTGGTAAGATGCCTGGGCACGTGGCAAACGGCAGTGAGGGATCAATGGCGGTGAGATCCTACTCGAGCGATCGGTGAACAAGGGGGAGGTATGGCGGCTAGCCGGATTGGAGTCCAGCTCAACGACGGTGATGATCTTTCTACCCCAAGACGTTATCCACTTACCCCGAGCATGAATCGAGATGCCGGTGGCACGAATCATGGTGGAGAGATCGTCGGCGGCGAGGGGAAGTATCAGATGATCTGATCTGTTTCAGGTCACTATACAATGGTGTTCTTCATTCAGTGCTTCTGACAAAGCGATTTGCAGAGCCGTTTACTTCCAATTTTATGTAGTAACTTGATTTTCTCCCTTTAGCAAAGTTATAGCCCTAAGATCCAGCTACAACATTGTTATAGCAATACTAAGCAAATTCTTGCTCGATCATGCTTGAATTCATGTCCAAAGTCACTGTAGTTGCACTGTCAGTTTGAAATTCAGACTGTAACAGCCTGACAGCCCATCTTTGGGTTTGATTATCTCTGATTTCTTCATAACAACTATGCTTACACTCTTAAACAAAGTTGTTCTCCTTTGATAGGTTTACAAATTTGATGTGGTAACCTAGGGTAAATTCTCACTATTTTGGAAGATATAGAGCTCCAAAGTGGAGTCAATATCACTGAATTTTCAGACTTAGCCCTAGAACACCCATGGGGTATTTTTGCAAATAGGTCCAAAATTCATGGTTTAGCTTGCAAAACTTCATGATTGTGAACCAATTGACTTTATATGCCTTAACATCATAGTTTTTACACTTTAGTCCAAAAGTACACTGATTTTGCACTTAACCCCCTTGGGTTTTTTGGTTTAGGGTTTTCTAGGGTTCCAATTAGGGTTTTTGGTATCTGAGGGGTGTAAATGTAATGTAGGTCCATTCTTAGGAACATTTTATGATCATTTCACTTAAACTTTAGGGTTTTCTCTATTTGGCTCTTGTTTTTCCCTTCAGAATCCTATTTAGGGTTAAGTACCCTACACTAGGGTCTTATTTGCATAATGCCATAACAATACAACTTGTTTGAATTTTTTTTTGCCTAGTGAATGCATTCTAGGTGTGTCAAACATATGAAATGCCCATGCTTATGATGTTATGCTCAAGTTTAAGTAACAGTAACACCAGGGGTGTTACATGCATGAACTTAAAACCTTCAATCACCTCCTTTATGTTCTATGGGACTTTTAGGAGGATTTATTTGCACATTATTAATTTCTCCCAAAATTCCCATTTTACTTTCTATTATGCTCCTTATTAAGTGCTTTTGAACTACCATGGAAATTTAGAATTTTCCAAAACTGTTACAAAAAATTACAGTGGGTAAACATTGTCCTCTGTGGTTTATTCTCAAAATTTGAGGTTGTAATTAATTTAGATACTCTTTGCGTAAAAATAACAAAAGTAAGGGTAATAGGGCACTTTACACTATAGCTTTGATTTAGGTGAGGTTTCTGGACTAGAACTTATTTTTGCTAGGATTCGTGGGTGATAATAGGTCCCTGTGCCAAAAATTACAGAAAAAACCCACTGGGTATTTAGTTGTGATTTTCTAAAGTTTAATGCCAAAAATGTACTTATAACTATCTTGTTATTTGAAAAATATCAAACAACAGAACTTATATTTTTCCTAGATTTATACTAGCATCGTTTTCATTGTTATTCTTCTAGGATTTTTCTAAGTTTTCATTGTTTTCATGAAATAAAGTGTGGTGACATTCTTTTGTACTAACAGAGGGCTCAACAAAATTTTCTAGTGAACAATGTTACTAAAGTAAGCTAGCAAAAATGTGGTTGGCCTCTAGTTCTTATTTTAAACACCCTTTTTCATTTTGTTTAAGTTTGAATCAAAGCAAGCTTTAATGGTAAACCCCTCCCTAATCTAGTGCAATGAGGAGTTTATTATTTTTAAACAAGATAGTTATTGGTTAAGTATCTCTTAAATTTTTCTTAACCTTAGTCCAATTGTATAGCTATTTTCCCCTATCTTATTTAGCTTTTGGTCAGTTTACTATTTAAATCAAAACTTTAAAAGTCTTGTAGTACATAGGGTGTTTAGTATTTTTCCTAAGTAGTTCATATTATCTAGAACCTAGCAAAATTAGTTTGACCAATTTTGGCTGGATAAAATTGGAGTTACGAATTTTGTAAACTCTGTTTGCATTTGAAAGAAAAAAGGTTTAAAGGTGTAAGGGAAAACCAGTTTACACCGAGGCCCTTGGGTTATCCCTTAATTATTTCTTTAAACTATACCCCTGCGGTTCCTCTGAGTCACTGACTACGCAAACCCCCTCAGCTTCTTCTTCTTTTCAATCGAGCTCCCTCCCCCCTTGAAACAGTACCCGCGGAGAGGAAAAAGGGTGGCACGGCTTACCGGTAGCGAGGGAGGTCCGGTGGAGGGCAGGGCTAGATCCGGGAGGTCCTGGCGGTCACGTCGAGGTGCGGCTCGTTGATGGTGATGGTCGGAATCGGTCTGACCATGAGCACAGGCAGTCGGGCTCGTCGACGGCGTGCGCTCCGGCCTGCTCACGGTGGTATTGCTCAATCCAGTGGCACAGGAAGCTTCACGGGGTGTTAAGGACGCTATAGGCACACGGAATCGACGAATGGCTTACCGTGGAGCTCAGTCTACGTGCGCCGGCGGTCGGTTGAAGTCCGGCGATGTCGATCCAGCGTCTCCGGTGAGGTAGAGTCCAATCCGCGGCTCTGGAAGCTTCACTAGGGTTCACAGAAGCTATCCCGAGGGTCGGACGAGGTGGGGAGTGGCTGGGTTAACCGGTCCATGGTGGCCGTGGCTTGTGCGGCCGCTGGTACCTCGCTCACGGGGCAAACTCCGGCAAACTTAAGCTCGGGTTGGGTCAGTAACGCGTGGGGGTGTATGGTCGAGGCCGTGATGGCTTTTATAGATGCAGGCGTGGGCGTGGGCGTGGGCATGGGGTTGGTGCGGTGCGGGGCTGCGCGCGTGGGCGGAGAGCCGAGGGCGTGCTCTGGCACGCCAGAATGCGTCGAACACGTGTGCGTTTACATCTGCCCTTGTTCAAACGCCTGCTGGGATCGCAAACGTGTGAATCTCGCCAAGGGTCTTGTGCAAGATCTCTTCCTGGCACCTAGGGCTAGCTAGTTCGTGTAAGTTCCAAGGGAAGATTTGCCCTAGATCACAAGATATGTGGGCGCCAAGTCAGGTCTATCAGCACTGTTCATCCAAGACAAAACTGATGTCAAACCATGTCAAACGACCTTGGTTTGATTTCAAAATTTTCAGGGATGTGCCTTAGGTAATTTGGCCATGTTTTGTTATTTGGTCCAAGTGGTTTTGGTGCCAGCACAAGGGTGAACACATTTGATCTTTGGGCTAGGGTGGGTTTGGGGACATAGAGAATTTTGCATGGCTCTAGTGAGCTCCCCACTTAGTGAACTATTTTGAGGTTTTTGTTGGGCCTTTTTGCAATACTTCTCTTAATAAATTTTGTAGCTTTACTAACACACTTCATCTTAAGTAAAGGTCTCTTTTTATGTTTTGGTTATTTGCCCACTCTTTCCCCTTTAATCCCTTGGTTAGGGTTTAAGGGCTTAAGAAGGAATTAGGGTTTTAGAATCTTGTTTGTGGGTGAACATTGCAGGAAGGATATGGTTTCTTTCTTGTTATGGTTAATGCTTATCTTAACCATGCCTCTAAAACTTTGGGTTCCTTCACTTTCCATTCTATCATATGGTGTGAGTAGGTCACAAGTGTGCTTCTTTGGCCAGGGCTTTGGGTAACACCTAGGGTGTTACACCTGCCGCATACAACCGTGTCGTCGTTGTGGGCCCACGACCGAATCCGCGTACAACCGCGTATATCCGGTGAGCCCATGGCCGAATCCGGTGTGCCCAAGGCTAGATCTGGTGTGCCCCCATGGAGGTGGTCCCCAAGTTCACGATGGGGAGGCTATGGAGCAGGCATGGCGTCCTCCACCGGCCTGACCTCTTTTCCTTGTGCAGGGTGGAGCACTAGAGTGCTGGTTTTGTTGTCCATGAGTGCTAGGGCCAGTGGCGGCAGGCGGTTTCGGGGATGTGGCTTTTTGCAATGTGAAGTCGAAGGTGAGTTTTTTTGCAACGTGAAGTCGAAGCTACCACGTTAGGGGATGTGGCTTGGCAACGATGACATGAGGTGAACCCCTTTCCTCGTGGTCTGGATTGTTTTGGAGGTGGGACAAAAAACTGGAGGTGGTTGTTGGATCAAGATGGTTGGTGACAAATCAGAGCTGCCTGTAGTGTGGGTGTGTTGAGGCTTGGCAACGATGGAGCGTCGCGGTCTACGTCCTTCTATGCCTAATTTTAGGTGCACGCATCATCATGTGTTTTTTGGTCATGTGTTGCCCATCTGGCGGAGTCGGAGCTACTCGCTCCTTGTGTTGAGGTCGACAACAATGACACTGGATGGGCTTTGTGTGTGGGTTTGCCGCTGTCTGGGTTGTTTGGGCAATCTATGTAGGTTTCGGGCCCGATTTTCCTTAAAATTGGGTCAATTCTAATCTTCTTCTTAATGGAAAGGCAGAACTCCTGTCATTATGTTAAATAAACTGAACTTGTTATAACCATGATAATATGAAAATGAGTTTTAATAAAAATAGAAATGTATGTTCTCTCTGTTTCTAAATTAAATACTTTAGAAACTACCGAGGGCCGAAGTTTTACAATTTATCAAAGCACCATTTTTTAGTGGTCGAGCATTTGCTAATAAAATGAGCTAGTGCAAATGCTGCTTCAAAAGAAGTTGTAGCTATGTGTTGGTTACTTGGTTTTGATCTCTAAAAGATATCAAAGGAGAAGGCAATATAAGTTATTAAACTGGAAGCTTCTCCCTCCAATTAACTCTTCTACGAAGATTAATCAGAGGAAGAAGGCAATCACATATTGCAATAAGTATAACAAAAACACTATGCAGATTAAGAAGAGCAAAACATATCACTCATCTGGATGTGTATACTTGCATTTATTATATTTTTCCATAATACAAAACAATTACAAATATACCTTCGGCTTCACATAAACTATAGCTCGAAGGTATCTTCGAAGGCTGAGCGGCCTGACGCTCAGGGTTTGAAAAACGTAATTTATGCATGGCATTGTTCCTCTATTTATAATCGCGGGGTACAACTCTGGCAAAATTACAATTGTGACCTTAGGCCCATACATTTAGTCTATTTTACATGTCAAGGGCGAAGCTATCCTTTTCCTCCTTCGACTTGCAGGCTAAACTCCGAAGGTGCCTTATGGTATTTCCTTGCTTTGTTGATCATGAGTACAAGTATTTGTTCGAAGCTTCCTTCTTCAGAAATGTGTGTGTTGATAGATCCAAATGTAAACCACCTTCGGCATTAGTTCTGCAACATGTGACATAGAATAAAAAAACTATTACTAGGTAAGTGTTTTGAGAACCATTGGAAGAGGAATGCCCCCAACAGTATCCCCTTGGTGCTACTAGTTCGTTTTTATAACAAGCACAATCCGCAGAAGATACAAAGGCTTTTATGCTGAAGGTCTGAAAAATACCTTCCCTGAGCATGTGGTAAAAAATGTTCCACGCTGGCCCACCGAGCAGAGGGTGTGAGCAACACGAACGCACGTCTTCATCGCTTACTGAACTATATAAGGTGGCTCGGTGGTTGTGGGTTTTTTACTGCATTTATTTCATTTGCTCCAAGTTATTGCAAAAAGATACTAGTACCTTCGAAGCTCTTTTTATTTGCTTAGGACCTTTCTTATATTGAGCTTTGGCCATCCACCAATGGCTAGGGTTTGGTCTACTGCTAGGTTGACCGCTAGTGATGAGGCTGTAGAAGTAACTGAAATAGCTCCTATTTCAAATGTGATGAGCCAATCGAGTATTATCAAGCCGAAGGATGCGGAATAAGCATGCATTGTTGTGAACAGCTATTCAGAAGCAGAAGCTGAAAATGATGCTGATTGTGCCAATGATGAATATCCTAACACTCTCAACCCTAACAAGCCTAGTCATATTGAATTCGGTAAATCGACCGTAAAAGCCGAAGACTTGGATGTGCTGAAGAGACTTGAGTATATTGGACGAAAAGATGATAACATGATCAGATTTGTTGGTGATGAAATCGACTTGGAGCTGAAAATGATGAGGTTGTTGTTTTTAGATGCCTTTTCCGGGCTGGGCTTTGTTTTCTAATGTACGAAATGATTGCTGAAGTGTTGGAGAGGTTTGAAATATATCTGTACCAACTAACCTCGAATGCTATTGTTAGACTCAACATTTAGATGTAGGCCCTTCAGAGCCATGGTTTGAGTGTGAATGCCAAAGGTTTTTGTAGGATCCATGAACTCAACTATCAATCAAAGGCTAGATCTCCAGATAACGTTCATTAGAATTTTGGGTGTTATAACTTCACATATAGAAAGGACACGAAGGCTCCAATGTTAGGATATTGGACAAAATGTCCAACTGGGTGGACTAATGAATGGTTCTATATGAAGGCTGATATTAAGGGTAGGGACAAATTTAAGAAGATTGTGATGAGCCCTCTTAGTTTAACTTTGGTTTAACGCGACCAATTTGCAATATGAGCATCAGCTCGCCGGCACAGGTAGCCCAAGTTAGCTTTAGTACTTGTTGACCACTTGTTCTCAATTGATGTGAATCAAGAACAAGGCAAAACAATTGTTAAGAATTAAGGACCTTGGTCCTCCGAAACATTATCTCCTTCCGGATATAATGATATTCAGATGAAGGTCATGAAGGACAGACCTTCATCATTTTAAGAGAATAAGAATTTATGGAGATAATATATGTCATTCATTCGTTCATCTATTTATTTCATAACATATGTACACGAACATTAATAGAACTTATATTACATTGATACCTTTGGCTTGATCGAAGGTGTTGACGCAAGAACAATTACAATCTAGCGTGAATAGTACGGGGGGTACTGTTCACCTATTTATAGGCACGGGACGCAACCGGAGTAAAAATATATTTATGACCTTTACATGTACTCATAATTGTAACATAAATCATTATGGACTAACTAGTCTTTTCTTCTTCGGCTTGGCATCATGCTTGATCTTCGTCGTCACTTTAAGCCGAAGTTGTTGCTCTTTGGCTATAGCTTCGGTATTCATCGTTGTCGCTATCAGGCAATGTCTTCGTCTTAAGGACCTTTGGCGGAGAAGAAGAATCCTATCACGAAACTTTTCGACGAAGCTCCTATAGTATTCAATAGTACACTAGAAACAAATGATTAGCTGTGTTTTTTAGGACATTTGGAGGAGAAAGGCCCCAACAATAGCCCCTCGCAATATTAGTTTGTTTCTTTGTAACAAATTCAGACTGCAAAATGAATGAAGGCCTTTAGCCGAAGGTCCGCAAAAACACCTTCCCTTCGTTAGAATAGCGAATCATTCTTTATCATGGGCCCCACCACTCAGTGGTGCATTGTGTATATATATAGGGGCTTGCATTGAAAATATTTTTCATGCTATCTAGCTTTTGTACTATGATTGTCAATTTATCTTTCTTCTTCTGTGAGCACAATTGTTTTTTGAGCTTCGGCTTTCTAGTGTGATCATCACCAAAATGGCTGATAAGAAAAGCGTAGACTCTGCGCTCGCTGGTTTCTACGAAGCCATGGAGAGAACCAAAGTTGAGAAGATCACTGATGAAATGTTAGCTGGACTATCTGGGGATTCCTGCGAGAGCGAGAGCTTTGATATTCAAAGTGAGAACGAAGATGCCGAAGATCGGCCGTGGAGGCCAAGCCATGTTGTTTTCGAGAAATCAACTGTTAAGCAAGGGCAAATTGAAGCGATGAAGGGCAGATATTTTCATGATATATCCGTAGTGAGGGCTGGAAGATGAAGCACTTTTCCTCTTCCTAGAGTAGATGAAGTGGTAGTGTTTAAAAGTTTTATGAAGGCTGGACTTTGTTTTCCCTTGCACAAGATGCTGGTCAAACTGCTAAAGACATTTAAGATATACCTCCATCAGCTTACTCCTGAAGCCAAGGGTTGGAGCCAGATGCCAAGTGCTTCTACAACATTCATGAATTATCCTACCAGACGAAGGCAATTGGGAAGGAGCAGTACCATAACAACTTCGGATGTTACAACTTTGTGCATAGTTCTGATGTGAGGTATACTGTGCCAACATTCCAAAAGAAATGGGCGGGCTCTTGGATGAAGCAATGGTTTAATGTCAAGAATGATCTGAGTGAGAGGGAAGATGTGTGGGGTATAATCGAGCGCCATATATGGTCACGCTTTAGCATCAGAACGCCATCTATCATGAGCGGGAACGAAGTGCATGCATGCATAATGGCCTTCAACACGGTGTGTACTTACATTTGCACTAGGGATTTAGTTCAAGAGCATATTGCCTATAAGGTGTGGCCGCTTGTTGTAATACATAAAATACTAACTTTAAGAATTTGGGGAATTCTCCTGTGTTTCAAACAATCATATTATCTAACAATAGATTAGAAATAAGATTCCCTTGTAAAAAGTCCCCTTTAGTTGAATTTTATATTCAATAAAGATAAAAAATAAAAATTAAAGTTATGTTTCACATGAATAGCAAACATTAGATTTTAAATATGATGTAATTGAATTTTTAACTATTTGAAGGTGTGAATCATTTTCTTACTCTTCATAATTATGAGCATTTGTTTATGTAAGTAAGGAAATAAAAAATAAAGAATAAAAACTTAAATTTTGCATTCATGTTGGATTGTGTAATGTGCATTTTAAATAAGTTTGAAAAATTCAAATAAACTTGAAATGGTAATTCGAAATGAATTTGGAAAATAGAAAATAGAGAAAAGAGAAAAAGAAAACAAACCTGTGTTGGGCCCAATCTCCACCTGGCCGAACTCCCTTCCCACTTCTCTCCTCCTCGACAGTCTCTGTGCACAGGCCCGGGCTACCAACATCACTCCAATTCTCCCACTTCACCTTACCTGTTGGGTAGAAACGCACACCCCGCTGACCCAACTCGCTCGCCCCTTGCGCTTGCACGGTGCCCTGGCCAGGTCGCTCTTGCCTTGTGCCGCTGCTAGGGGGCCACCTTTGTAAGCCTCTTACAACGTGTGCCCCATCCACCTCTCTTCGCGCTGATGTGGGGGTCTGCCACGTCAGTACTCCCCTCAACCTCTGGACACCGGACCGTCCGAGCGGATTCCACGGGTTGCGCGCGCCTCACAACAACCTGGGTGCTCCTCTGCCCTATTAAAAGTCATCCTGATACCCCCCTCCTTCCATCGAGCAGTGGTCGACTTCAAGCCACCTATACTCAACCACCATGGGAGGATCGAGAGAGAGAAATGAAGCCACACGGGAACAATGACCCTACCTGCTCTTGGCCCTAGGGCAGGGTCTAGGAAGCTCCATCGGACGACACTGATGATGGTCGTGACCTTGTCGTGTGGGATCTACAACCTAGTGGCCGGGAATCTATCACTGTTGGTCGGATCCACCGTAGATCCGCTTCTCGCCGCGCACAAAGCCCAACACGACAAAACCATGGGCAAGGAACCACCTGATAGAATCTGCATATCCTAGGCATCAGGTTGGGCTACTATTTCATGGGGTTGGTGAACAGATAGGACGGTTCGGCCATCGTCGGCGTGCCTGACGCCATGGGCTCTTGCGCCGCTGGGTCTGGCCGGTAGGAGGAAGAAGCAGGGCTGGCCATCAGATCGGCGATGGACGGATGAGATTAGAAGCTAGGTGTACCGGTTTGGATTTGGTTCTCAGTCGTCCGATACGAAACATACGGATGAGTTTTGATCTGAGTAATTTAAATCTGAGGCGTTAGCTTTTGATCGGAGGGCCCTGCTGTTGTACTGGTTCGTGGAACCTAGGATCCAATCCGAACCATCGGATTGAAATCCTGTGGCCCAAAACATGAGATACCCCTTCGGCCCACCCCTTTTGCTAAAGAGCCCCTGGTTTATCTCAAATTCAACCCGCGGTTTAATCTTATAGAAAGAACAAAACAAATAGGTCCTTTTCTTCGCAAATTCCACCCCAAGTTTTCGAGAAATTGTGGCCACCGTCCACGAGTCTGGGAATTTCAGAAAATAAAATCTAAAATGATTTTTAGGATAAAAATAAATATGATAAACTTAGAAAAATTCATAACTTTATGAGTTTAACTCCAAATTGATCAGTTCCAGTTGCAATAATTTTGTTTCAATATTGTCTATCATCTAGTAACTCTGTTTAGTCATGAAACCTAGATAAAATTTTCCACTTGATTTATTCTATACTAGGTATTTAATAACTTCGGAAAATCGTAACTCGATAATCGTAGCTCCGATCTTAGTGATTCTTGAACCCGCAATTTCGTTACGATGCGTAGAATATTCTTATGCAGTTTGTTCTTATGTTTGGTGTGATGTTAATTTTGCCTATACACTGTTTGTTTGTATTGCTACGACTAGCGTGAGGTTATGAGTCATCTGAAGAGCATGTTGGTACCTGGAACCTCAAGTCCCAGGCAAGTTGTGCCCTTGATCACTTCTTTTTCCCAATCATGTTTTTATTAATCATAATGATCTGCATAGGTTAATTTTGATGGGACCTAATAGGTTACCCTAGTTTGGCTATCTTTATACCTTGTTCACCACTGAATTTCTGGGTAGTACATGCTATTGCTTTATGTGGTTTTGGGTATGGAGATATATATTCATGATCATACTTTTATTATAAGTTTGTTATTTACTATTCATGATGAGATCATTATGTTAATTGGAACATGGTGAACCACCCGGGAAAACAGTGCTACCACAAGGGTGGTATGGGACGCCCTTGGCTGACTAATTAGGAAAGCTAGTGGAGGACTACCTTACCCAAAAGGGGCAAGGGCAGTAGAGGAGTGGTCAGTGTCGGTGTTTTGGGTCTGACCGCACACCCGGGGTTGCCCCTCAAGGTGTTTTAGGAGTAGGACGGTGTCGCCGACTGTAGCTAAATGATTCGTGCCAGATGCACGAGGAACGATGGACAGTGTTTACAGGTTCGGGTCGCTTTGAGATGCGTAACACCCTATGTCCTGGCGAGTATGCATTATGTATTGGGTTACAAAGGAATTCTCTAAAGCTAGAGCGTAGAGAGCTGGGGTGGATGGCTGAGTAGTGGGATCGATCGTCTTGAAGGGGTGCCCCCTAGGCCTTATATATTCGACTGTGAGGCAATACAAGCTGATATGATAACAACGTGCACCTAAAAGATAGTGAACTGTTTGAGCCTATCTTCTTATGATTTTGCCGACTTATCCTCGCCTGGTTCCGTTGTACGGGGCTCCAGCGCGGGAAAGTCGGATCTTCTGTTGTGGTCACTTGCTCGACGTCGTGGAGCCATCCGGGCTTGCACCGACCCGGCCTTACGTCAATCTGCTTTACTGATTGTTCCTCCCCAGGCCCATGAAGGAGTGACCTTACGATCTATCGGGCCCTTGGGCTTTTCGTGAGGTCTTTTATCCTTCTAATGGACCCGGGGGATATCTGTCCCCCACAAGCCCCCGATCATTGGGTTGATTTTGAGATAATCGGCCCAAAGATCCTAGGTCCAACTTGCGGGCTTCGTTTACGACAAGAAATGCTTCTCGGGCAGTTTGGTAAAAACGATTTCTTACTGTCTCCTTCAGCTTTGCTTCACTCGAAATCTGGATTTTTGCCTCATATTCATGCCTTGGAGATCGGCATTCCGTATTACAGGACCTTGAATTTCATTGGGTGTAGCCCCCGAGCTTCGAGTGGATTCTGGATAATTATCCACTCGAAGGTCTTCATCAGAAATCATTTTTATTTCCCACCTGCACTTTGGTTGGAGGTCAGGCTTGTCTTTAATCTTGCCTTATGCCTTAGAAGTCGGCATTATCTTGGCTTGAAATGGTGATCCAAGGGGTGCACCAAAGGTGCACCCAATGGGTGTAGCCCCCGAGCTTTGAGTGGATTTTTGAAAACAATCCTCTCAAAGGTCTTTATTTCGTGTCCTTTTGTCGAGAGTTATATTTTCTTTTTTCGAATGCCTTAGAAGTCAACATTATGTCATCGATATTGTGCTATAGAGGTCAGCATGTGTTTTGTCTTTTGCAGCCGAGCTCGTGATCCGCCCATATCTTGCTAGGTGGTGCAATTTATTTGCTCTGCAACTGATTGGACAATTGATGGACCTTCCCTTGCTAGTCTTCACGTCGCTTCTGTCGGTTGGATTTTGTACTTCACCGGCTATATTTGGCTTTCCTTTGATCCTTACTGATATCTCATTTTTGTCTTGAGGTATTCATTGCATGCCCTGCACAGATGTGATAGTTTTGAAAAATATACTGATAATTCCTGGGCGTCCCCCCCAATGGGTGTGAGCAAGGGACGGCTTGGTACGCTGAGTGTTTTAGTCGGCTGCTTATGAGTAGTAATGTGATGTGACGGCGGGTGTAATCATATTGCCTGCGCGGTTGACTGGAGTCCCAATGGGTGTTGCGTTGCGTTAAATGGCGTCAGCTGTCTGACGCATCTTCAGACGGGTTGAAGTGTATATTGAATATTTTGCGACTGTTCAGTGACCGTGGTAGGAGGTGAGCGGTTGCCTTCCTCTTCTATAAATAGTGCCTCTGCCTCTCTGGTTTTTTCACATCTCTTGCTGTTCTCCGCTGCTTGCTTTCTTCCTCTCCATCCATTTCCACCATGGGCAAGAGCAACAAACGCAAGCGTGAGCCGACTCCTCCGTCGGAGGATTTCGGCGACTCGGAATACTCGGAGGAGGAGTTCTCCTCCGAGTCCGAGGGGACTCCGGCTCCCGTCTCTCCCCCAGCGTCGTCTGACGACTCAGACGACTCACAGGGGCTTGCCGCGGAGGTCTGTACTTATATCCGGGCCGTCGAGCACTCTGGGCTCGCGGGCTCGGATGAGTCGGAGTACTCCTCGGACGAGGAGGACTCGTCCGAGGAGGACGGTGGCGGCAAAGACGACGACGACGACGACGATGATGATGACGACGGCGATGACAGTGACGGCGGCGGCAGCAGCAGGGGCGGCGACGGCTGCGGCGGCGGGGGCGGCAACGGCGGCGGCAACAGGGGTGGCAACGGCGGCAGCAGCAGCAAGGGCAGCAACAGGGTCAGTGGCTAGATGCCACTGGTTCTTAGATATTAGTATAGATTAGAAGTAGTATAGTGAAATAATGTAGTAGTAGTTAGTAGTAGAATGTAGTATAGTAGTGGTAGAAATGTAGTGTAGTAGTAGAATGTAGTATAGTAGTAGCAATAGGGAAGTATCAACTCATAATGAGTTGATTTGTAATTTCTGAAACTTCCCTTAATGAAGGATGCTGTTTTTCTGTCAGTTATGTCTGTGGCATAACTTAGAGTTCTTGAATCATTCCTCCGCCTGCCTTTTTTACGAAGTTGATTCCTTTGGAATAGTAATTAAATAACTCGGGCATCATATCGACAATTTTAGGGGTGATGGCCGAGCTATTATTGTCAATATTTACGCATTTGAAATGGCGTCCGAGTGATGACGAAGCCGTGTCTGCGTCGGAATGACTGATGATTGCGTCGGCACTTTTAGAGGTATCGGCCGAGTGACTTATGACGACGTCAGCATTTTAGAGATAACCGCCGAGCGACTGAAGACGACGTCGGCGTTTTAGAGGTAACTGCCAAGTGACTTGAAGACGACGTCGGAGTTTTGGAGATAACTGCCGAGTGACAGGTGGTAACATCTGTGTTTTAGAAATAACGGTCGAGTTAGAACGGGCTGCGTTGGCCACTTTGAGGACAATAGCCGAGTGATGATGTGGCATACTGGTGTTTTAGAAGCAACTGCCGGGTGACTGGGCGCTTTTTGGAAACGGTATCTGACTCAGGAATATCCCATAAGTGCTGCGCTTTTAGCCACCTCTGTTTTCCGCGCCCTAGTTCTTGCTTTCCTGCCTTCAGATCCTTTCTGTCTTTTTGAAATTCGGCCCCCGTTCGGTTCGCCGGTGGAATTGATATGGCGCCTAAGCGAAAAGCCTCGAGTTCATCCGCTGCGGTGATTCCCCCTATCGACCCCAACAGCCAGTTGCCCTTCGCAGGTAACCACATGTCTGTTGTTTCTGAATCCGACCTTCTCCACCTCATGTCCATCGGGGTTCTTCCTCCGAAGGAGCTCTGTTCTTGGCGGATTTGCCATGGGGTCACTGTCCCAACAGAGGATACCCACGAATCTGTGATTTACGTTCCTTTCCTTCTCTGCGGTCTCGCTCTTCCTATTTCTCCCTTTTTCCGCGGCCTCCTTGATTTCTATCGTCTTAATTTGACCCATCTGAATCCCAATTCCATTCTGCAAATTTCCATTTACGTTCACTTATGCGAAGCTTTTCTTGGCGTGCTGCCACATTTTGGATTGTGGAAGTACTTGTATCACTGTCGCCCTTGGATGGCCAGGGGGCAGCATCAGCTGGTTGGGGGTGCTAGTTTGGAGATGCGCCGTGGGAGGAAGACTGAATATCTTGAAATCCCTCTCAAGGATAGTATCAAAGGATGGCGCTTGGAATGGTTTATTGTTGAGAACCACGGAAAATCTCTCCCCCCACGGTCAGGAAGACAGCCGGATGTTCGCACTCCGAGTTGGACCGAGTCTCCCACAGACCAGGAGGTGGCTGAGGCAGGGGCTTTGCTGGCTGAAGTTGGACTGCTGAAGGAGAGGGGTTTGACTGCAGAGGCTGTGGTTGCTGATTTTGTTTTCAGAAACATCCAGCCATTGAAGGATAGGGCATACCCGGCCTACTTGTACCGAGGTTTAGCTATCTCAACCCGGGTCACTAATATAAGAATTCCCGCTGTAGACTTGGTGAACCGGCTTGAAATGATACTTAGAGGTAAGGTGTCCAATGTTGGTGCCCCTATCGCATACTCGGCCTGGAACCTGCCTCCTTCCAAGGCTTTTACCCATTTTGTGTCGAATCCTGCAGTTACTGACAGCGGTTTGGGCCTTAGAGTACGACCCTCTGCCAAAGAAGTTAGTGCTTTGGTTGCTTCGATTGGAGAAATTCCTGATGATGAACGGCAAGTCCACTTTGAGGTGCCTTTGGATCCTAGTGATGCAAAAATAAATGCTATGCTTGATATGCTGGCTGAAGACTCCTCTGATGCTGCTCCTGCTGGGACATTGGCAGTGGTGCCTCTCCCTGAAGCTGGTACAACCTTGGATGTTTAGAGGCCTGTCAGTGTTCGCCCAAGACGTCCTTGCCGAGCCAATCAACTTGATCCTTCTGCTGATGAGCAGAAAAAGAAAAAGAGACGTCTTCGGCGAGTATCTAGTTTGGATCGGGACGCTGGTCCTTCGGTTCTTGCTGCTGAGGAAGTTCCCGTGCCTGAGTTTATTGACGCTGACCCCAGTGGGTGTGCTCCATCTGTTGCTGATCCCAATGGGGGTGTTACCTGTGTTGCTGATGAAAACGACAGGGAGGAAGAGAATGAGGTCCCTCTGACTCGGAAGAACCGTCGGCAGTATGTCGCCAGTGGGGAAAGTAGTGGAGTTCCTTCTCCTGCTTTGTCTGCCCTCATTGGTCTACAAGAATTGTCCCTGGCGAACTTTGATCAGACTCTTGAAGATATGGTTCCAGAGGATCTGTTATCAGAGCCAGCGGATGATGGTGTGACGGGGGTTCGTGCTGATGTGCTCGATGCTGGGTTGGGGTCATCCCGGGCAGCGTCCCGCACCTCATCGACCTTAGAGCGCGGTCTTGAGGACCAGGAGACTGACTTGGATCGTCTTGGTCTTATGGAAATAACTGAGGGTCCTTCAGCCTTAGAGGTGGCTGCCGTAGAGAATTTGACCCTCAGGGACGGTGTTGACGCTTACCCAGCCCCCCGAGGGTATTGCCGGGGATGATTCGGCTCGGGTGGGCATCGCGAGTCACGACCCAGCCCCCGAGGGTGTTGCCGGGGATAATCCGGCTCAAGTGGGTAATGCAAGCCATGACCCAGCCCCCGAGGGTGTCCGAGCGGGATCTCCCTCTTGTACTTCCATGGATGTTCACGTCGGATCTCCTTCACGTTCTGGTTGCATGGTGGTGGCCCAAGTTTCTGGTCAGGGAGTCGCTTTAGAGGCTAGCGTTCCCACTGACCAAGTTTTGAGCCCTTTTGATGGTACTGAGTTGATCCCTGCTGGTTCATTGCAAGTTGCTTTGGGTGGCGACCTTGTGCCAGGCCATCAATTGATTTCTCATGATCTGGGAGTCTCCTCGTTCTTCTCCAACCTCCATATACTGTGCCATATTCGAGTTTGACCTTTACACCTGACGAATTACTGTCTTTGCACTCATTTGCTATCGTTATCAGGCACTAGTGGACGAGATGGCTAGTCAGCTGAAATCACAGGGTGCTTCTGTTCCGGAAAGAGCTTCGTCGCTGGCCTGCTGGAATCCGGTGCTGCTTCAACAGCGTGTCTCTGACTTAGAGGTGGCGAATGCTGGTTGGTGCCTTTCTGCTTCCCCTCGTCTATCTTGTTAAACTGCTTCTCAATTTGACTCTTTCGTTTGATTGTTTCTTCGCTAGATATGACTCGGCGGTTTTCTGTTCTTGGAGAGAAACATTCTCAAAGTCAAGCTGAGTTAGTCCGGCGATGCTCCGATTTTGAGGAAAGGTATTCCCAGAGGCAGACTGAGCTGGCCTAGGTCTCTGATGCCCTGAATGATGCTAATATGCTGAATGCTACTCTTCGTGCTCAGCTTGATTCTGAAAAGGTGATTTATGAATCTGCGTCTTGTGTTGTTGTGCTCTTATTGCTTGCTTGATGTTTAAAAAGGCTGATTCTTGTTTGCAGGAAGAAAAACGCGCCCTTGTTGCCTCCCGTGATAATCTTGACATGCTATATCGTGACTCTAGCAACTCGTTGACCATCCTGGAAAGGAGTCATCGCTTCACCATGGAGGAGTTAGACAATCTTCGCTGTAGGCTGCAGGAATCCACGGATGACGTGATCCGTCTCAAGCAGTTGATATCGGCTAAGGATGCTGCTATCAAGGAACTGCGCGCTTCTAAGAAGTCCATCGCCCAGGAGCTGGAGGCCGCTCAGTTGGCTGCCAAAGTTGCTGAAGAAACTTCCATTACTCTGAGGGCCCAGCGCGACAGAGCCATGGATAAAGCCATCCGCGCGGGGCGAATCTTGATGAGGAGACCCGGCGTGGTTGTCCCTGATGATATAAGGGCTGACGTGAACGCTGCTCCTGATTCCTCAAGTCGCCCTTCTTCGTCGGTTGCTCCTGAGAAAGACATTGCAAAATAGAGAAATATTTGCGTGCTTTGAGCGCGCGGTTATCACGGTCGGATATTTTGTTAGAAGACTTCAATTCGGTATTTGAATGATATTGTTGCTCTCCTGTTGTTTTAGAATTCGGCAGTACGTAAATTTGCTAGAGTAAAATGCTGTGTGATGATTTTGAAACTTGTCTACGGGATATAGAGGTCACCCCTATTTATGAGTAATCGTAAGCATGTGAGATCGCCTTAAGTCGCTACTGACTTAAATCGATTGCTTCTGTTGATAGGGCATAGTGGTCATCCCGAGGTAAGTAGGTGTGAGCATGTTGCACCGTTTTAAGTCGTTGCCGACTTAAGCCGATTGCTCCATTGGCAGGGCATAGTGGTCACCCCGAGTTAAGTAAGCGTGAGCATGTTGCACCATTTTAAGTCGTTGCCGACTTAAGCCGATTGCTCTGTTAACAGGGCATAGTGGTCACCCCGAGTTAAGTAAGCGTGAGCATATTGCACCGTTTTAAGTCGTTGCCGACTTAAGCCGATTGCTCCGTTAGCAGGGCATAGTGGTCAC
Source organism: Zea luxurians (assembly GCA_029449295.1). Taxonomy (NCBI): domain Eukaryota; kingdom Viridiplantae; phylum Streptophyta; class Magnoliopsida; order Poales; family Poaceae; genus Zea; species Zea luxurians. The sequence continues at coordinate 101,206,788 of JAOPSE010000001.1, read as the reverse complement.
CCCGAGTTAAGTAAGCGTGAGCATGTTGCACCGTTTTAAGTCGTTGCCGACTTAAGCCGATTGCTCCATTAGCAGGGCATAGTGGTCACCCTGAGCTAAATAAGAATGCAAGTCAATCATGAACAAACTGAGTATTCTTGAAGCCTTTCTTTATTGATGACATATTTCCCGCTTTACAAAGTACATTATCGTCCCGATAGCTTTTGAAATACGACTAGGGGTAAAACTTCCTGAGGTGCTCTATATTCCAGGAGTTCCCAATTTCTGCGCCGTCCATTTGAGTGAGACGATATGATCCCGGTCGAGTGACTTCTGCTACTATGAATGGTCCTTCCCATGAGGGCGACAACTTGTGTCGTCTCTCCCCTGTTAGAATTCGGCGGAGGACGAGATCTCCCACTGAAAAGGCTCGTTGTCGCACGGCTTTGTCGTGATAGCATCTTAGAGTTTGCTGGTATCGTGCTGATTGAATTACTGTGTTCAGCCGTTCTTCTTCGAGTACATCAATGTCCTCTAGCCTAGTAGCTTCGGCTTCCGCTATGCTTTCGAAGATCAACCCCGGCGCCCCAAACTTGAGATCAGCGGGTAGCACTGCCTCTGACCCATAGACCATGAAGAAAGGGGTGTTTCCATGCAGAGCTCGGCTAGGTTGGGTTCTTAGGCTCCAAACGACGTAGGGCAGTTCCCTTATCCATTTTCCTGCGAACTTTTCATTTTTATCGAAGACCTTTTTTCTGAGTGCCTCCAATATCATCCCGTTAGCTCGTTCAACCTGCAAGTTGGCTCTTAGGTGTGCTACTAAAGCATACTTGATCTGAATGCCTTTTTGCTCACAGAAATCGAAGAATTCTGAACTTGTGAAGTTGGATCCTAGGCCAGTTATGATGTTGTTCGGTATCCCGAACCTGAATATTATGTCTTGTACGAATTCCATGGCCTTGGTTGAGGTTAAAGAAGCAATGGGTTTGAACTCTATCCATTTAGTGAATTTGTCGATTGCTACCAATACATGAGTGTATCCTCCTTGAGCTTTCTTGAAGGGTCCAATCATATCCAGTCCCCAGCATGCGAATGGCCAAGTTACTGGTATGGTCTGCAGTTGCTGTGCTGGTAGATGTTGTTGCTTTGACAAGTACTGGCAAGCTTCGCACTTCTGAACTAACTCGGCTGCGTCACTTTTTGCTGTTGGCCAATAGAATCCTGACTTGAAGACCTTCCCGACTAGCGTTTTGGATGCTGCGTGTATTCCACATTGTCTGGCGTGAACCTCCTCTAGAAGTCGCTTCCCAGTGGATGGGAGAATGCACTTCATGAGGACACCTGATGCACCCCTTCTGTATAATGCTTCCCCAATGAGTGTGTAGTGAGCTGACTGTGTAGCGATGCGCTCGGCTACATTTTTGTCATCTGGTTCCTCTTAATTCTTTATATACCTGGTGATCGGCTTTCTCCAATCATCAGAGTCCAATTCTGGTTGATTTACGATATTACACTCTTCTGCCTGGTCCATTGAGATGCTCGGTTGTGGTATTTCTTGCATAAAGACTGCAGGTGGGACCTGAGTTCGACTGGACCCTAGCTTGGACAGTACATCGGCCGCCGTGTTCTGATCTCTTTCTACGTGATGAAATTCCAGGCCTTCAAATTTATCTTCTAGTTTTCGGATGGCAGCGCAGTACTTTCCCATTGAATCGCTTGAACAATCCCATTCTTTGTTTACCTGGCTTATGACCACCAACGAATCTCCGTACACCATTAGTCTCTTGATGCCTAACGATATAGCGATGTTCAGTCCGTGGATCAGAGCTTCGTACTCGGCTCCGTTGTTAGAGGCTGGAAATAGCAGCTGGAGGGCATATTTGAGGTGCTCGCCTCGAGGTGCGGTGAAGAGAATTCCCGCGCCTGCTCCCTGCAGCTTCAGCGAGCCATCAAAATACATCCGCCATGCTTCTGCGGTTTCAGGGTTGTCTGGTACTTGTTGTTCAGTCCATTCTGATACGAAGTCGACCAGCGCTTGAGTTTTGATGGCGACGCGAGGTCGAAATTCGATGTCATGAGATCCAAGTTCACAGGCCCACTTGGCTATTCGGCCAATGGCTTCCTTGTTGTGAAGGATATCCCCTATCGGAAAACCAGTGACTACTATGACTTTGTGGTCGTCAAAGTAGTGACGTAGCTTGCGGGCAATTAGAAGTACTGCATATAATAGTTTCTGATCTTGAGGATACTTTTTCTTTGAGGGACCCAGAACTTCACTGATGAAATAAACAGGATGTTGCACTGGGTAGGCATGTCTTTCTTCAGCTCGCTCGACTATCAACGCGGTGCTTACCACGTGAGTCGTGCAAGAGATATACAGCAACAGATCTTCAGTGGGTTGAGTCGACGTGGCTCGCCGTGGCGGCTTCAATACTGGCGGCGTTGTCAAGAATTTTTTCAGTGCATCTAGGGCTTCCTGTGCTTCTGAAGTCCACTGAAACTTGTCCACTTTCTTGAGTAGCTTGTAAAATGGTAAACCTTTTTCTCCCAGCCTGGATATAAATCTACTCAGAGCTGCCATGCATCCGGTAAGTCGCTGAACCTTCTTTTGTGATCGTGGTGCCTCCATTTTCATGATAGCTTCAATCTTATCCGGATTAGCTTCAATTCCCCGGTGGCTGACAATAAATCCGAGTAACTTTCCTGCTGGTACCCCAAAGACACATTTTTCGGGATTAAGCTTCCATCGATATCGCCGCAGACTGTTGAAAACCAATTGTAAGTCTTCGATGAAGTTTTCCGACCGTTTTGATTACCACATCATCTACGTAGGCTTCCACACGCTTGCCCCAGTGATCGGCTAAGCATGTTTGAATGGCTCTCTGATAAGTCGCTCCAGCGTTTTTGAGGCCAAACGACATGGAGGTATAGCAGAAAGCACCGAATGGAGTGATGAACGCTGTTTTTTCCTCGTCTTCCTTTGCCAAACTAATCTGATGGTATCCGGAATAGCAGTCCAAGAAAGACAGCATAGAACATCCAGCGGTGGAGTCTACCACCTGATCTATCCTAGGGAGGCCGAAGGGATCCTTTGGACAATGTTTGTTGAGATCCGTATAGTCGACGCACATGCGCCAATCCACTCTATTCTTTTTGAGTACAAGAACAGGGTTGGCTAACCACTCAGGATGTAACACTTCTCTAATGAACCCAGCCGCGACCAAGCGGGCCAGCTCAGCGCGAATGGCCTCTCTCTTGTCTGGCGTGAAACGACGTAGTTTTTGCTGGATCGGCCTTGCCTGGGGATAGACCTTCAGTTTGTGCTCGGCCAGTTCTCTCGGGACTCCCGGCATATCCGCAGGTTGCCACGCGAATACGTCTCGGTTATCTTGCAGAAACTGGACGAGCGCGCCTTCCTATTTATCGTTCAGGCTAAAGCTGATGATGGCAGTCTTGCGCTCATCAGCGAACCCAAGGTTGATCCTCTTAGTTTCTTCAATTGGCCGCATAGAGGTCGCAGCTTGAGCTTCATTCGCCGGTGCGGCAAGGTCTTCCTCAGGCTTAGAGTTTGCCTGCGTTGAAGAAGTTGTCGACGGTTTGGTGGTGAGGGCCGCCTGGATGGCTACTCGGAAACACTCTGCGGCGCCTTGGAAGTCAGCGCGCACAGTTATGATTCCTTGCGGTCCCGGCATCTTCAATATCCTGTACGTGTAATGTGGAATGGCCATGAATTTTGCTAATCACGGCCTCCCGATGATGGCGTTATACCCGCAGTCGAAGTTCGCAACTTCGAACCTCAGGAACTCGGTTCTGTAGTTCTCCGGAGTTCCGAAGGTGACAGGCAGGTAGATGTGGCCCAGCGGGTATTCCCCTTCAGTCGGCACGATGCCGAAGAAAGGAGTGTCTGACTCGTGGAGCTCTTTGAGGCGAACTCCCAAGCCTTGGAGTGTCCGAGGGAAGGTGACGTTGATGCTGCTCCCCCCGTCCACTAACACCTTCTTCACCCTGCTTTCTCAGATCACCGGATCGACGAGGAGCGGGTATTTGCCTGGGTGGTCGAAGTTGAGCCATTGATTTGCCCGAGTGAAGGTGATCGGGTGCTCCGACCATTGGTACGGAGCGGGAGGACCGGTGGTCGCCATTAATATCTGGCGATCGTTGAGCTTTTGTTGTCTTTTGTTCTCCTGCGATCCGTGCCCGCCAAAGATGACGTTGAACTCCCTGTCAATGTGGGAAGGCTCCTCCTCCTCCCTCCTCCTGCTGTTGGGGTTGTCGTGGTTCTTCTGGTCCTCCCCGCGGCGGAGGAGGAGGTAGAGGTTGGAAGGGTGGGCCGTGTCCGATGGAGTGCTTGAAATCCCTACAATTCCGAAGAGTGTGGCGCATGTCCTTGTGGTACGGGCACTGGGCGTCGAGGATGTCGTCCAGCGTGCGCTCGCCTCCACGGGGTCCTCCCCGGGCGTGAGAGGCAGGTGGTCCAGCGGCGTGCACTTCTTCGCGCGGTCTCTTCTCCCAGCGTTTGTCGGGTTGCTGGTTCGCGTCGCGTCGTGGTGCTGCCGGTGTGGGCTTCGCTCCCCCGATGAGGTCTTGAGCTTGCTCGTCGGCGGTGATGTAGAGGTCGGCTTCCCGGAACAGTTGCTCGGAGGTAGTCGACGCCTTCTGCAATATGGCTCGGACGAAGGCCGAGTCATTGGATCCTCTGTAGAAGTCCTCGATCACGGCCGCCTCCGTGACCTCGGGGATACGATTTCTCATGGTCTAGAACCTTTTGAGGTATGACCGGAGAGTTTCGTCCCCCGGGCGCTTGATGGATTTGAGGTCCCATGGTTGCGCTGGTTTGTCGGAGAGGGACTGAAAGTTGGTGGTGAAGCGTTGACTGAAGTCGCTCCAGTCGTCAATGCAGTGTCAGGGTAGATGCCGCAGCCATTGTAGTGCGTCTTGCCCGAGGACAATGGGCAAGTACGCAGTCATCACGTCCTCGGATGCTCCGGCGGCTCGAGCGGCGGTGGTGTAGACGGCCAACCAACCTCCTGGATCCTGCTTAGGTTCATATTTGTCGACATTGGATACCTTGAAGTTATGGGGCCACTGAATGGCCCTAAGGCGTGGAGTAAGGGCAGACACTCCACATGTGTCCTCCTGTCGTCGGGGATGATGTCTGTCCCGGGGAGGGGAGTAGTTGTTGTGGTTCCTCGACCGTCCCCGGGTAGTACCGCCAGTCGAGGCCGTCGTTGACTCGGTTCTAGTGGCCTGACTCCGAGCTGGGATGCCGTGATCCCTATCGTACTCCTCCCGGCGGCGGATCTCGTTCTCATGTCGTCGTTCACGTGAAGCACTGATGGAGCTTCGCGCGTCTCGGCGACTGTTGATGGTGTGTCGCAGATCGTTCGGCGGATGAGCGAGAGGTAGAAGATGGTTGGCTGCTTGGGTGAACAATCGTCGATAGCCCTCGGCGTCGGGAGACTGAGGGAGTCCATCAGCTATCCGAGCTAGCACTCCTCCGACTTCGCTCGGCGTGTTCATGGCTCGGGCGAAGTCGGGATTCAGGTTACGCCCGAAAAGTGGATTTTCCTGGCGTTGCCTCGCATCCTGCTCGGCTTGTTCCTGATCTCGTCGGCGATCGCGCCGTCTGGAGTTCCTTCATTTTCTGAAGACGCGTTCCTCCGGAGTTTCTCCTATCTCTGAGACCTCGTCCCGCGAGACAGGCTGCTCTGGATCCCGCTCTCCGGCTTGGTGATGTCGTCGGATGTTTCGGCGCCGATTTCTTCGTCGGCGGGACTCCCGCTGAGGTGGTTCCTCTCCGGGCGCGGTCGGCTCGGCGTCGGAGATGGGGGGCGACTCCACTCTCCCGATGAAAAGAACGTCGGGGAAGAATGACGCGACTGTCGTGGCGATCTTCTTTCCGTTCTCCTTTGAGGGCGGAGGCACGGAAAGAACGACTTGCTTCCTGCCGGTCTCTTTCTTCCTTGCGATTCGTGTCCATTCTTTCGTCGGGGAAGTAGACAGTGGAGTTCTCCGGGTCAGCGGGCCCTCGGCCCCTGGCTTGCTGAAGGCGATCTTTTTTAGGAGCGTTGGAGGTCGCATTTTTTCTTTCCCTACTCCGATATTCTCGGAGTTCGTTGGAGGAGACTTCTTTTCTGGTGGATCCGCAATGCGATGTAGAGTTCCTTCTTCATCTGCCATGGATGAGATTGTTCCAAAGCAGAACACAGACCCGGGGCGAAGGGTGATCTTGCTGTGGAAGGTGACGGCCATTGAGCTAGCTTAGATCGTCAACACACCCCCTATCTGGCGCGCCAGCTGTCGGTGTTTTGGGTCCGACCGCACACCCGGGGTTGCCCCTCAAGGTGTTTTAGGAGTAGGACGGTGTCGCCGACTGTAGCTAAATGGTTCGTGCCAGATGCACGAGGAACGATGGACAGTGTTTACAAGTTCGGGCCGCTTTGAGATGCGTAACACCCTACGTCCTGGCGAGTATGCGTTATGTAATGGGTTATAAAGGAATTCTCTAAAGCTAGAGCGTAGAGAGCTGGGGTGGATGGCTGAGTAGTGGGATCGATCGTCTTGAAGGGGTGCCCCCTAGGCCTTATATATTCGACCGTGAGGCAATACAAGCTGATATGATAACAACGTGCACCTAAAAGATAGTGAACTGTTTGAGCCTATCTTCCTATGATTTTGTCGACCTATCCTCGCCTGGTTCCGTTGTACGGGGCTCCAGCGTAGGAAAGTTGGATCTTCTGTTGTGGTCACTTGCTCGACATCGTGGAGCCATCTGGGCTTGCACCGACCCAGCCTTACGTCGATCTGCTTTACTGATTGTTCCTCCCAGGCCCATGAAGGAGTGACCTTACGATCTATCGGGCCCTTGGGCTTTTCGTGAGGTCTTTTATCCTTCTAATGGACCCGGGGGATATCTGTCCCCCACAGTCAGTGTAGGGAGGTCCTTGGGTTGATTTTGCTGCAATGGTGGTCAGGCAAGGGATCCTTGCGTTGGAGCTTCCTAGAAACTGTAGCGGGTTTTCTGAAGCTAGTAGAACTTTGTAAAGGCCTTGTAGTGTTACTCTGCCTCGCCTCCTCGGTAGAGATGTATGGGAATTCATGATCCCTTGGCAGATGGGTAACATGACTTGTGGGTAAAGATGTGCAACCTCTGCAGAGTGTAAAAGTGGTATACTAGCCGTGCTCATGGTCATGAGCATCAGACCCTCACATGATTAATTTATGGAACTAAGTTCAATTTGTCATATGCATTGTATCGCAGGTGTTGTTATCAATTTTGATCTACTACTTATTTGGTTTGGTATCTACTTATACTTAGTAATTGCTAATAAAAATTTGACCAACTTTAAAAGCAATGCTCAACTTCAACCATCCTCTTTGGTAAGCCTTACACTTCACATTGTAACACCCCTGGTGTTACTGTCACTAAAACTTGAGCATAACATCATGAGAATTAGCATATCATGTGATTGTTACACTTAGAGTGCATTCACTAGGCCAAAATTTCAAACAACTTGTATTGATGTGTTTGGTCATGGGTGAAACCCTAGAGTAAGGTACTCAACCCTAAACTAGGCTTAGGAGTGTCAATATAGTTTAAATGAGAGAAAACTTCAAAACTTATGATAAATAGTCATAAGATATCACCTTTAATGAACCCTAATAGCACCAAGATCCTAGAAGTGCCAAAAACCCTAAAAGACCCCTTGTAAACCCAAAGTTGAAACCCTAAAACTAGGCTAAGTGTAAATTTTGCACACTTTTGGACCCAAGCGCAAAAACCATGGTATTTGGGTATCTCAAAGAATAAGGTTCACACCTTTGAGGATATCCAAGTCAATAGATGTGAATTGGGCTTATTTGCAAAAAGCCACTCAATTCCTCTCATGTGACTAAGTCTGAAAACTGATGAGCCAGGCTGACTTTGGAGCTCTGTAGATCTAAAAATACAAAGATTTTGCCTAGGGTCAATACATAAAAAGTCTAGAGCTACTCTAGGAGTACAACTTTGCTTAGGGGATTAAGCATTGTTGTTATACAAAAAGTGGAGATAATTGGCCCTAAAGTCTGGCTGTCAGATAATACAGAGACTGAATATTGACTATCAGTGCGTTTTGAAGAACTTTAGGCTTGATTCATGCTCAAAGGAGTAAGCAACTGAGCAAGATCTCTATAGCAGAATTGTAGTTTGTATGTGGGGCTACAAGTTCGCTGCCGACAGATTAGCAAGTTTTCATGCAAAAATTTAAGAAAAATGCCTCTGAAGTTCCTCGGTTAGAACAACTGACGAAGCTTCTGATGGTATAGTGGCAAAAGATCTGCGGATTCAGTGAATCTCGCTGCCGATGACCCTACGCCGCGATTGATGTTGGTCGTCGTGATTCGTGCACCGTGGCTTGCGGATAACTTTTGGCAATGAAAGATCTCAACTCAGGGGAGGAGTAGAGCCTTATCACTGGGCTATTCAATGTGACACTTGCCGCACATTGGACAGAGTTGTCCTCACCGGAGTTCGTCATCGTTCGTAGCTGTGCCACGTGCTTAGAAGGACTACCACGTCGCTGTAGATATCCGTATGAGGTTTGTTTGTTGCCTGAGGCATTACCCCGGGGAAACGCCACGAAAGTTCACGCCGGTGACTCACCTCTCTCTTCAACCGCCGGCCTTTCCCTTTCAAAATTCGGCACCACCGCTTAGTGCCCTTATAAATTAACGGCACGGTCTGCTCTGCTATGTTATCAGAAAGCTAGAGCATCCATCCCTATCTTCGATTAGCCACTATAGCCGTTGAATTTGGGTTTTCCCCCAAATTTGTTGACTGCGTCACCGTGAATCACCTCATCGCGGCTAGCTGCTCTCAGGTCCGCACTCACCCTCCGTATTTGTGTTTTAGCACCCTCGTGTACATGTGATACTTGTCGGCTCAACTGAATGAGCTAGACGGCATCTACTCGTCGGGAACGCCTTGATTTGATCTCGGTGATCGTCGTCATCGTGGACAAGCAAATCCAGGGCCGGATTAACCCAATTAAAGCTTGTTCTAGGTTTGTCTCTGGTCGGTAATACTTGCCCGGTAGTTAATTCGGGCGACCAACGTCAGTCATGACAAGTCCATGTAGCCTGGTTGTCGATGGTGAGCGCGCCGTGGACTTGGATCAATTTGGAGAAGAAACGAAAGCAGGGGGACCTCTATGCATTTATCAGTGAGGCAATGAATAGGGGCTAGGGATTTTTCACCAGTTATTTGGTTAAGCATTGGCCTATTCGCAAAGTCGGCAGTGCAGGCGTGGGCGCGCACGTGCTTTCCCTCTTCTGCAAGCCGGTTGGGCTGAATTCAGCACAACACTATTCATGTTTTCCCTTTTTCTTTTTCGGCCAGGATTAGAGAATTTCTAGAAAATTGTAGAAAAATGCTAAAAATGCAAGACTAATTTTGATAGGTTCCTAATTTTCTATAGTATTTAATAAAAATATTATTATGATTTTTAGTCCAAATAGGAAATTATGGAGTACTTAAAATAGTCAAAGTCTAAATTCCTGGAATTTTAGAAATTGTTTAAAATCTCCAAAAATCCCTAAACTTTTTAGATAAGCCTTAAATGTTATTTAGAAGCTTTGGGTAAAGTTTGGTATGATTTCGACAATGTTTGGTGCCTAAACCCCAAAACCCTAATTCTCTAATAATGAGTGCCCTAGGAACTACAGTTCCGACTCCAAAGACCCTAGTTTCCTGGAGTCCTGCGAAGGAAAGTTGTACTCAAGATAAAACTTGATCAAGCATTTCTATTACTGCATTTTCATAAGCATTACATAAGCATTCATGATTATATATGATTCTATATCGAAAACGAGGAAGAAATAGAAGTTGAAGAAGCAAGAGCTACACCACCACCACCTGAAGACCCACTGGCCAGGAACTGCTTTTATTTTGACATCTGTGGAGCGGAGCCCAACTCCCCTATAACACAAGGCAAGCCCCGGTGCATTTGCCACCCCCTTGCTATTTTAAAAATATTTCTCACTTGCTTGATGCATTAGGTGATAGGAGTTGTGTGCCAAACACTTGCTGCATTTCTTTCCTTAAGAATTTGATTACGTACCCTTGATTCCCTGTTTATAAAAAGGTTTTCCTTATGCTTAGTCTTGCTCTAGAAAAACAAAATGTTTTGTTTTGACAAAAGGATGATGCTTCAAGTGGGAAGGGATGTTTTCAAAAATAAAACTAGATGGAGGATCCATCATGGCCGTGATGGGTTCAACATGAGAAAAGATGTACCTCTGCCAGGTACCAAACTTTGGGCTGAAATGATAAAGCTGAGACCGGGCGGGTGACTTGCACGAGAAGAGAGTCTCGGTGTAGTGTCTTCGTCTGAGTCGATTAAGGACCTTGTCGATGTAGGCCTGCTGACCGAGGACCCTTTAACTGGTTACAAGCCTCATCATGGGTAAGCTTTGCCTCGGGCAAACTAATACCAGAATAGGACAACACGCAATGGGAGTGGAGAGATGGAGAGAGTAGCGTGTACCCTCATTGGCAAGAAGGGTGGTGTATCTGTGCTCTCGGTTGGCGTGAACCTGATCTGGTCTTAAGAACCCAGGTGGCGAGTTGACATATGCAAGGGTTAAGTGCTACATATGTCGTGTGATTGGAGATCCTCAGCTGAGTATTAATCGATTCGGATCGCCATTACTTCTCGGACATGAAGACTTGGTCACTGACTTACACGTAGCATTCTAGTGAACAAGAAGGGTTGATAAGAAATTGGCTAGTATAGGCCAAGTGCTTGAACTAGGTTAGAAAGAACTCTAGATTTAGGTAATGACTTGACTTGTTAATAAAACTGGATTTTTAAGAATCCACTCGTAGTAAGCATTTTTGCAAACAGTCTTGATTATTGATTAAGCCTTACCTTGACTCCCTCAAGCTAGCATATCCTTAAGAGTCTTTTATTTTGACGGGTAAGACTTGCGAAAGTACACTTCGTACTCAGGGTTTTTGAACCCATGTTGTTGTAGGTGAGGAAGCAGCAAACTTTTGTTGCTTTTGTTCCAAGGTGGTGCCTAAGGAAGAAAACCAGGATTAAAGCCTTGGGAGGAAGTGTCCTCCTTTAAAAACTTTTTACTGTTAATTGGGAGGGGTTTTTGCCTCCTAGGGTTGTAATAATATTACTCTAGCACTCTTATATATTACTGGTCTGTAATATTAATACTCTTTCTATACTCTAATATGAAATAAGTTGTTGTAACTGCTTTCGCATATTCGTTCCTCCGATGTGTTGTAATATCTGCGTGACGGGTGAAACGCTCTTGGGAAAGGTAAAGGATACAGATACCGAACTTGTCTAGTGATTAGAAGCATCTACATGATTGCCTGAGGTCCGCTGGACAAGGACAACTGTAGGTGGGCCTAATGACTTGGGAGGTTCCGTCACAGCTGGTATCGGAGCTAAGCCCATCTCTGTAGATGTTATGAGACATTTCAAAAAGAATTTTAAAAGACTTATCTAAAGAAAATATCTTTCATTCTCATCTTACTACTTTCTGAAGTACTTATCTTATAAGACCAAGTAGTAGAGTGCAATGTATAGAAGGTTGTGAATCAACTAAGATTGATTCTGTAATTATGCATGCATCATGATAAAAACTATACTAATAAAGTTTTCCCCCTTATGGAGATATGCCGCCATGCATGAGGAAAACCGCGCGTAAGTCCACTGGACCGATTGGCGTGCCTCGGCATCAGTTGGCTCCAAGGCATGAGGAGAGCAGCAATGGCAGTAACGATCCCATTGGAGACTTAGAAGCCCAGGTGGAGCAGCTTCGAACGGAGCTACATCACAGAAACTGGGTGTGGATTGAAGATGGGCAGCGTATAAATGAGTTAAGGGCTAACATCCGACATCTGCAAGACGAGCTTGCTGAATGGGACTTGGCAATCGATTAGGCCGTCAACTCATGTTCAATTGCTTGGGACCGAAAAGCTAAAGCTCGAGCCTGTGTGGAGGAGCTTAGCACGGCCGCTGACAACTTGCAGGTGTACTGCAATACATTACATGAGGAAGTTCATGAATTGTATTTGCGACAGCACCCAGACGTACCTGCCGACCCTGTTGGAATGGGAGCCGGACCTTCTGGAATAGCAGGTGAAGCGCTTGGTGGGGAATTGGACCTTTTCAAGCCCCCTCCTTCTATGAACCTGGTTGACGAACGGTCCCCTACAACCGACAGTGAAGCTACTAAAGATGATAAATATTAGAGTAGTATAGTTTAGAAATAATGTTAATGTAAAATAGGTAATGAAGTCATGTTGTGCATTGAGTCTGTATCATTACATCTTGGTAATGTAAAATAATGGTATATGCCAGCTTGGTATATTTATCCCAGATATTTCTTTGCTTCAGATGCCATCCAGAACTCGTGGACATGACGGCGCGGGAACATCCCATGGTCAAGAAGATACACCAAATCCACCATCGATACCGCCCACACTGGCTGAGGCTATCGCTGCCTTGGTCACCGCGACCATTGACAACACCCGCTTCCTACGAGAAATGGCGGGACAGCAACTTCAGCAACAAGGCGAGAGGGTTTATCCGCAGGGACCCCGCGAAACCTCGTACCTGGATTTCTCGGAAACCCATCCCCCACTTTTCGTCAAAGCTAAGGATCCTCTCGAAGCTGACGAATGGGTGCGGGTCATTGAGCAGAAGTTTGGACTCATCCGATGCACGGAGTCCCAGAAGCCATTATTTGCGGCTCAGCAGTTAAGAGGTCCTGCCAGCATCTGGTGGGGAAATTATGTGGCCATTCAGCCTGCTAGACATCAAGTCACATGGGACAAATTTAAATTGGCGTTTCGTGAGCACTACATTCCAAAAGGAGTGCTCCATATGAAGCAAGAGGAATTCATGAGACTCAAGCAAGGAGGAGATACTATTATGCAGTATCCCAACAAATTCAATCATTTGTCCCAGTATGCAATTGATCAGGTCAATACTGACCTAAAAAAGAAGAACTGCTTCATGCGAGGCCTCAATGACCGGCTACAACGAAAGATGGCCACCTGTCTCGATCTCTCCTACAGTACGGCTGTCAGCACAGCGTTGGCAGTTGAAGCGAAGCATGCAGGCCCAAGGAAGTCAAAGGGCTTCGGAGGTGACAGGCCCAACCAGGGGCCTGAAAAGCGACAAAGGTTGGTGATCCGACATTTCAATCAAAACCGTTCTTCACCTTGTCCACCATCCTACCCCTTCAAACAGCCTGTATTCATTCGCCCTGCCACTGCCCCCACTTCAACAACTCAGCCGAGTCCCCTGGTGCTCGTTTCCCCGCCCTTCTGAGCTCATCAACTAGCTGCTTCAATTGTGGGAAGTCTGGACATTTCATCAAAGACTGCCCCTATCCGAGGCAGAACAAATCCAAGAATCAGCAGAACCCAGGGAGTTCAAATAAAGGCAAGGGAAACACGGCAAATAATGCTGCGGGCAAGAATATAAAGAAGACTGGGTGAATCTACTATACACAAGTGGCAACGACGCCGGAGGGAGAGCTAGTTATGATGGGTACGTTCCTCGTGGCCAATCACCCTGCAGTCATTCTCTTTGATTCTGGTGCTTCACATACATTCATAAGCAAGAAATTTGTGGAGAAATATTGCATTCCTTGCATTGAATCAAGGGAAGGTTTTATTATTCATTCGCCTGGGGGACAAATATTCACTAAAGAAGTGGTTTTCCATGTGCCCGTAACATTAGCCGAATGGAACTCTCCCACAAATATGATTGTTCTGAAAGGCCAAGATATAGATGTAATCCTGGGCATGAATTGGTTAACCCAGCACAAAGCTATCCTCAACACTGAGCTGAGAACCATCAGGTTGAGCTATGGCCAGGAGAGGTTCTCTTGTCCATCCATGTAGCTATTCCAGCTAAACCATTTGGCAGAGTTTATGAAGCCATCATACCAGAAATCCAAGATATTCCGGTAGTATGTGAATTTTCGGACGCCTTTCCAGAAGATCTGCCTGGATTGCCTCCAGAGAGAGATGTAGAATTTGTGATTAAATTAAAGCCCGGTACGGCTCCTGTTTCTAGAAGGTCGTACCGAATGCCTCTAAATGAATTGGCAGAGCTCAAGACCCAATTACAAGATCTATTAGAGAAGGGATTCATCCGACCTAGCTCATCACCGTGGTGTTGTCCAGCCATCTTTGTCAAGAAGAAGGATCAAATGCTTCGGGTTTGCGTGGATTATAGACCCCTTAATGAGGTCACCATCAAGAATAAGTACCCTCTTCCCCGGACTGATATCTTATTTGATCAGCTTACCGGAGCTCGGGTATTTTCCAAGATTGACCTCAGGTCGGGTTATCATCAGATCCGTATCCGACCCGAAGATATACCTAAGACCGCATTTACTATGCGGTATGGATTATTCGAATATCTGGTTATGTCTTTCGGATTAACAAATGCTCCTGCCCACTTCACCTATCTGATGAACTCGGTATTCATGCCCGAGTTGAATAAATTTGTGGTGGTCTTCATTGATGATATCTTGATATATTCCAAGAATGAAGAGGAGCATGCTCAGCATCTGCGGATCATATTGACGCGCTTAAGGGAGCATCAACTATATGCTAAATTTAGCAAGTGCACATTTTGGGTGGAGGAAATCCAATTTTTGGGACACGTATTGTCTGCCAAGGGATTGCGGTTGATCCCAGCAAGGTCAAGGATATTTTAGAGTCGAAACCACCAAGCACTGTACATCAAGTTCGAAGTTTCCTTGGACTGGCTGGCTATTACCGCCGATTCATCCCGGATTTTTCCAAGCTTGTGAAGCCAATCACAAGATTATTGAAGAATGATACAAGATTTAACTGGTCCTCAAGATGCAATGAAGCCTTCGAGCAGCTGAAGGTGTTATTGACCACTGCTCCGGTATTAGCTCAACTGGACATTGAAACGCCTTTTGATGTGTATTGTGATGCATCAGACAGTGGTTTAGGTTGTGTCTTGATGCAAGAAGGCCGAGTTATAGCATATGCCTCAAGACAGTTGCGCCGGCATGAGGAACATTATCCACCTCATGACCTAGAATTAGTTGTTGTGGTTCATGCCCTAAAAATATGGCGTCATTATCTGCTGGGAAATATCTGTCACATATATACAGATCATAAAAGCTTGAAGTACATTTTTACCCAGTCAGAGCTAACTATGAGGCAGAGGAGATGGCTTGAGCTGATTAAGGACTATGAATTAGAAATTCGTTATCACCTAGGCAAGGCCAACATAGTGGCAGATGCACTAAGTCGCAAGGCTTCCTGTCATTGTCTTACGATGAAGACTTCTGACATTACATTATGCCAAGAAATGGAGAAGTTGAACATAGGAATGATTCAACATGGAACCTTGAATCACTTGAAGCTTGAGTCGATTCTTTCGCAAAGGATAATTGATGCACAAAGAAGTGATGAGGGTATGAAACACATTCATGTGAAAATAAAGGCCGGTAAAGTAAACTGTTTCAGGAAAGATGATCAAGGCGTTGTATGGTTTAACAACCGCATAGTTGTGCCCAAGAATGATGAAGTCCGCCAGCAAATTTTAGATGAAGCACATCTTAGTCGCTATTCTATTCATCCCGGAAGCACTAAGATGTATCATGATCTAAAGCAACATTATTGGTGGACCAAAATAAAGATCGAAATTGAACGCTATGTGTTGAGATGCGACACCTGTAGATGTGTCAAAGCCATGCATATGAAAACTGCTGGTCCATTGCAATCCTTACCTATCCCGACTTGGAAATGGGAAGACATAAGCATGGACTTAATTGTGGGGTTACCTAGGACAACAAAAGGATATGATTCTATTTGGGTTATAGTTGATCGACTTACCAAGATAGCCCATTTTCTACCCGTCAAGAAAGATCATCCAGTTGCTGTCTATGCTCAGTTATATACTGCTCGTATTCTTAGTCTGCATGGAGTTCCAAAGACCATAGTGTTGGATCGTGGGCCACAATTTGTAGCCAAGTTTTGGGAAGCACTGCACAAGTCCCTGGGTACCAAATTGCTTCACAGTTTGGCCTATCATCCTCAAAACAGTGGGCAGACTGAGAGAGTAAACCAGATACTCGAAGACATGTTGCGAGCATGTGTTCTGGAATTCCCACATAAATGGGATGATTGTTTACCATTGGCGGAGTTTTCATAAAACAACAGCTATCAAGAGAGCATCAAAATGGCACCTTTTGAAGCTTTGTATGGACGACGGTGTCATACTCCGTTAAACTAGTCTGAGCCAGGAGAAAGATGGTTTTTCAGGCCTAATATGGTAAAAGAAATGGAAGAGAAGGTCCAACGAATTATATATAATTTGAAGGAAGCTCAAACTCGCCAAAAGAGTTATGAAGACAAACGACGCAAACCCTTGTACTTTCAAGTTGAAGATTATGTCTACCTGAAAGTCTGACCAATGAAGGGTGTATCACGTTTCAGGGTAAAAGGGAAGCTTGCACCCCGGTACATGGTCCTTTTCCTATTCTTGAATAATGTGGACCTATCGACTCCAATGCAGTACACAATGTGTTCCATGTATCCCAAATGAAGAAGTGTCTTTGGATTCTAGATCGAATCATTGAAGTAACGGATTTTGCCTTAGAACCAGACTTGACATACTTAGAACATCCTATTCGGGTCATGGATCAAAAGGATAGGGTTACCCGAAGAAGAACTCTCAAATTTTATAAGATACAATGGAACCAACACGTGGAAGATGAAGCTACATGGGAAACCCAAGACTTATTTAGAAAAGAATTTCCTAGATTTTATAGCTTCATGTAAATTGTGAGGTATGTACAATTGTTGTAAATGAGGAGTAGACCCCATACCCCCTGCCTTGTACCAGAAATAAGGAAATAAAAATATGAAGCATTTCCTATTCCACTACTTACCCTAGGACTTTAAATCTTGGGATGAGATTCTTTTATGGGGGAAGGATGTAACACCCCTGGTGTTACTGTCACTAAACCTTGAGCATAACATCATGAGCATTAGCATATCATGTGATTGTTACACTTAGAGTGCATTCACTAGGCAAAAATTTCAAACAAGTTGTATTGATGTGTTTGGTCATGGGTGAAACCCTAGAGCAGGGTACTCAACCCTAAACTAGGCTTAGGAGTGTCAGTACAGCTTAAATGAGAGAAAACTTCAAAACTTATGAGAAATAGTCTTAAGATATCACCTTTAATGAACCGTGATAGCACCAAAACCCTAGAAGTGCCAAAAACCCTAAAAGACCCCTGGTAAACCCTAAGTTGAAACCATAGGGGGGCTAAGTGTAAATTTTGCACACTTTTGGACCCAAGTGCAAAAACCATGGTATTTGGGCACCTCAAAGCATAAGGTTCACACCTTTGAGGATCTCCAAGTCAATAGATGTGAATTAGGCTTATTTGCAAAAAGCCACTCAATTCCTCTCATGTGACTAAGTCTGAAAACTGATGAGCCAGGCTGACTTTGGAGCTCTGTAGATCTAAAAATACAAATATTTTGCCTAGGGTCAATACATAAAAAGTCTAGAGCTACTCTAGGAGTACAACTTTGCTTAGGGGATTAAGCATTGTTGTTATACAAAAAGTGGAGATAATTGGCCCTAAAGTCTGGCTATCAGATAATACAGAGACTGAATATTGACTATCAGTGCATTTTGAAGAACTCTAGGCTTGATTCATGCTCAAAGGAGTAAGCAACTGAGCAAGATCTGTATAGCAGAATTGTAGTTTGTATGTAGGGCAACAAGTTTGCTGCAGACAGATTAGCAAGTTGTCATGCAAAAATCTAAGAAAAATGCCTCTGAAGATCCTCGGTCAGAACAATTGATGAAGCTTCTGATGGTACAGTGGCAAAAGATCTGCGGATTCAGTGAATCTCGCTGCCGGTGACCCTACGTCGCGATTGACGTCGGTCGTCGCAATTCGTGCGCCGTGGCTTGCGGATAACTGTTGGCAATGAAAGATCTCAACTCAGGGGAGGAGTAGAGCCTTATCACCGGGCTATTCACTATGACACTTGCCGCGCATTGGACAGAGGTGTCCTCACCGGAGTTCGCTGTTGTTTGTAGCCGCACCACGTGCTTAGAAGGACTACCACGTCGCAGTAGATATCCGTATGAGGTCTGTTCGTCGCCTGAGGCATTACACTAGGGAAACGCCACGATAGTTCACATTGGTGACTCACCTCTCTCTTCGACCGCCGACCTTTCCCTTTCAAAATTTGGCACCACCGCTTTGCGCCCTTATAAATTAACGGCACGGTCTGCTCCGCTATGTTATCACAAAGCTAGAGCATCCATCCATGCCCTCAATTAGCCACTATAGCCATTGAATTTGGGTTTTCCCCCAAATTGGTCGACTGCGTCGACGTGAATCACCTCATCGTGGCTAGCTGCTCTCAGGTCCGCACTCACCCTCCGTATTCGTGTTTTAGCACCCTCGTGTACTTGTGATACTTGTCGGCTCAACTGCATGAGCTAGACGGCATCTACTCGTCAGGAACACCTTGATTTGGTCTCGGTGATTGCCGTCATCATGGACAGGCAAATCCGGGGCCGTATTAACCCAATTAAAGCTTGTTCTAGGTTCGTCTTGGGTCGGTAATACTTGCCCGGTAGTTAATTCGGGCGGCCAACGTCGGTCGTGATGAGTCCATGCAGCCTGGTGGTCGACGGTGAGCGCGCCGTGGACTTGGATCTATTTGGAGAAGAAACAAAAGTCGGGGGACCTCTATGCATTTGTCATTGAGGCAATGAATAGGGGCTAGGGATTTTTCGCCAGTTATTTGGTTAAGAAGGGGCCTATTCGCAAAGTCGGCAGCACGGGAGTGGGCACTCGCGTGCTTTCCCTCTTCTGCAGGCCGGTTGAGCTGAATTCAGCCCAACACTATTCATGTTTTTCCTTTTTCTTTTTCTACCAGGATTAGAGAATTTCTAGAAAATTGTAGAAAAATGCTAAAAATGCAAGACTAATTTTGATAGGTTCCTAATTTTCTATAGTATTTAATAAAAATATTAGTATGATTTTTAGTCCAAATACGAAATTATGGAGTATTTAAAATAGTCAAAGTCTAAATTCCTAGAATTTTATAAATTATTTAAAATCTCCAAAAATCCCTAAACTTTTTAGATAAGCCTTAAATGTTATTTAGAAGCTTTGGGGTAAAGTTTGGTATGACTTGGACAATTTTTGGTGCCTAAATCCCAAAACTCTAATTCTCTAATAATGTCTGCCCTAGGAACTACAGTTCTGACTCCAAAGACCCTAGTTTATTGGAGTCCCGTGAAGGAAAGTTGTTCTCAAGATACATCTTGATCAACCATTTCTATTACTGCATTTTCAGAAGCATTACATAAGCATTCATGATTATATACGATTCTATATAGAAAACGAGAAAGAAATAGAAGTTGAAGAAGCAAGAGCTACACCACCACCACCTGAAGACCCACCGGCCGGGAACAGCTTTTATTTTGACATCTATGGAGCAGAGCCTGACTCCCCTATAACACAAGGCAAGCCCCGGTGCATTTGCCACCCCCTTGCTATTTTAAAAATCTCTCTCACTTGCTTGATGCATTAGGTGATAAGAGTTGTGTGCCAAACACTTGTTGCATTTCCTTTCTTGAGAATTTGGTTACCTACCCTTGATTCCCTGTTTGTAAAAAGGTTTTCCTTATGCTTAGTCTTGCTCTAGAAAAACAAAATGTTTTGTTTTGACAAAAGGATGATGCTTCAAGTGGGAAGGGATGTTTTCAAAAATAAAACTGGATGGAGGATCCATCATGGCCGTGATGGGTTCAACATCGGAAAAGATTTACCTCTGGCAGGTACCAAACTTTGGGCTGAAATGATAAAGCTGAGACCGGGCGGGTGACTTGCACGAGAAGAGAGTCTCGGTGTAGTGTCTCCATCTGAGTTGATTAAGGACCTTATCGATGTAGGCCTACTGACCGAGGACCCTTTAACTGGTCACATGCCTCATCATGGGTAAGCGTTGCCTCGGGCAGATTAATACCAGAATAAGACAAAACGCAATGGCAGTGGAGAGATGGCGAGAGTAGCGTGTACCCTCCATGGCAAGAGGCTGGACGGTGGTGTACCTGTGCTCTCGGTTGGCGTGAACCTGATCTGGTCTTAAGGACCCCGGTGGCGAGTTGACATATGCAAGGGTTAAGTGCTACATATGTCGTGTGATTGGAGATCCTCAGTTGAGTATTAATCGATTCGGATCGCCGTTACTTCTTGAACATGAAGAATTGGTCACTGACTTACACGTAGCATTCCAGTGAACAAGAAGGGTTGATAAGAAATTGGCTAGTATAGGCCAAGTGCTTGAACTAGGTTGAAAGAACTCTAGATTTAGGTAATGACTTAACTTGTTAATAAAACTAGATTTTTAAGAATCCACTCGTAGTAAGCTTTTTTGCAAATAGAGTCTTGATTATTGATTAAGCCTTACCTTGACTCCCTCAAGCCAGCATATCCTTGAGAGTCTTTTTATTTTGACGGGTAAGACTTGTGAAAGTACACTTTGTACTCAGGGTTTTTGAACCCATGTTGTTGTAGGTGAGGAAGCAGCAAACTTTTGTTGCTTTTGTTCCAAGGTGGTGCCTAAGGAAGAAAACCAGGATTGAAGCCTCGGGAAGAAGTGTCCTCCTTTAAAAACTTTTTACTGTTAATCGGGAGGGGTTTTTGCCTCCCTGGGTTGTAATAATATTACTCTAGCACTCTTATATATTACTAGTCTGTAATATTAATACTCTTTCTATACTCTAATATGAAATAAGTTGCTATAACTGCTTCCGCATATTCATTCCTCCGATGTGTTGTAATATCTGCGTGACGGGTGAAACGCTCTTGGGAAAGGTAAAGGATACAGATACCGAACTTGTCGAGTGATTAGAAGCATCTACAGGATTGCCCGAGGTCCGCTGGATAAGGACAACTGTAGGTGGGCCTAATGACTTGGGAGGTTCCGTCACACACATAAGCTCCCACATTTGGTGAGTTCATGCACAATATTCCCCACATCTTGATGAGCAATGAACGTATGTGAGCTCACTCTTGCTGTCTCACCCCCCATAGGTCAAGAATAGGTACCGCAGGATGAGGCACATGTATGATGATGTGACGAGTCTGTGAGTGGTCTATGTCGTCGTCTCCCAGTCAACTTTGGGTTGCTGGATCGTTGTCTCCATATAATGTAATTATTTATTATTTTTGTACAGAACTCCTATTATATAGTAAAGATGTGACATTTGTTTATGTACCACTAGTCATCATATGTGTGAGACTTGGTCCCAGCACACTTGGTGATTATTTCGCGCCTGGGTTTTGGACCCCTAAAACCGGGGTGTGACAGAAGTGGTATCAGAGCGATATTGACTGTAGGACGAAACCTAGATAGAACTGGACATCCCTTACCGACTTACCTTTGCTACTCTGATCCTTTCTAAACTTTTCTTAATCTCTTCTCATCCACTGTTGTTTTACTCTGATTACTCTTGCCTTTTCACTCTAAAGACAAAAGTGGATTTCACACTTTGAAATCCTGTACCTAAAGTGACCTTTAAGAATAGGAGACCTACTCTTAGGAACCAAGACAAAACTATTTTTTATAAGTATCTATATGCTTCAATGCTTGTTCTTATGATATTTGTCTAATTTGGATCTTTGATTGAGTGCGATGAGTTGTGGAGTAATGTCCACAATTGCATCTACATATACATAAAGGCATAAAAAATTCATAAGATAACTAGACCAACTAAGAATAATCCCCATTAAAATATATCTAGCTTCATAAGATCCATATTATCTTAAAAGATACCCTCTTACCTTAATAGATTCATCTTATCTTGAAATAGATTTTATCATATCCTAATAGACCTAACTGACCTCAAAATATTCTACCTTATCCTTATAGATTCATCTTGCCCTAATAAGCATATTTATCCCACACTAGTGTAACAACCATGATCTAATCCAAAGTAATTAGATAATACCTAGTCTAACCTAGTTATAACAATCTAATCTAGATCCCATCTAATCTAGTATGATCCAATCTAAAGTGAGTTACTTAACAGATTAGTTAATACTAGTGTAATAGATTAGACCTTACTCCGATAAAAATGTTGTAAGCTAATTTGGTGTCTAAGACTAACTTGACCATATACAACTACCTGACCTTATGCAACTACCTTATCCGTCAGATGGTTGCATAACCCCTATGTTTTAACCTAACAGAGATTCTAACGTACCTACAACATAATATCCATCCTATCTCAAAAGATTCTAACATATCCTAATAACATTTATTCTACCCTAGAAGATCTATCTAACCCAAAACTAGTCTAATATGGTCATATTCAGTCTAATCTAGATCCTATCTAATCTTATATGATCTAATCTAGTGTGAGTTATGTAATGCTGGAACAAAGGATAAGGCCATACTTCTAATTCAGTTAACCCTAAATTGGTGACTTAGATCAACTCGGCCAAACACGGCCATACCCAACAACTTGACCTACATAAAAGGTTACATAACCAATTTAACCCATTTAAAAGCAAACAACCAAACCAGATTCTGACTAATCTCTTTTAACTCATAGCCATCTACTAAACTAGCTGCTCTACCTACGTTTTACTTACAGATCTATCTTAACCTTTTTCTCAAACCCGGATGGAGACACCAAAGTTCAAGAAGGAAGAGATCAACTTTGTTGAGGGAGGATAAGATTCATGTTAGATCTTCAAAGGAATCAAGATCGACTATCCATGGTGGAGTCTCCCCTTGTCAAAATCTTTCTTTCTTGTACTTGCCTTGATCTTTCCTACATCAACTTTTTTCGCTAATAGCAAGAAACATGATTATAATGTACCCTTGCTATCCTTGTCACTTACTAATTAGTCAAAAAAATCTACCAATTAGTAAATATATATATATTATGGATTTTTGAACTAATTAGAAACCAAAAGCCAAACTCTAAACAAGACCTTCGGCTTCCCTTTTTATTACTAATCTCGACAAGGAAGGATATAACAGTCAAAGCGAATCTCGAGATGAATCAAAGACTTAAACATTTCGGATGAAGTCTTTTCCTTGTCATAATCTTTCTTAACTCAACCTGTCCAACTTATATCCTACATAATGAGTAGCGGGATACCTAGGCTCTCCTAATCACCCATTATTGACTATAAAAAAATGAGACTCTAATTTTTGAACCAATTATAGACTAAAAGCTGAATTACAAACCAATCCTTTTGTATCCCTTTTCTTACAAATCTCGAGGACGAAATTATTTTTAAGGGGGGGTAGAATTTGTAATACCGAAAATACTAACTTTAAGAATTTGGGGAATTCTCCTGTGTTTTAAACAATCATATTATCTAACAATAGATTAGAAACAAGATTCCCTTGTAAAAAGTCCCCTTTGGTTGAATTTTATATTCAATAAAGATAAAAAAATAAAAATTAAAGTTATGTTTCACATGTATAGCAAACATTATATTTTAAATATGATGTAATTGAATTTTTAACTATTTGAAGGTGTGAATCATTTTCTTACTCTTCATAATTATGCGCATTTGTTTATGTAAGTAAGGAAATAAATAATAAAGAATAAAAACTTAAATTTTGCATTCATGTTGGGTTGTGTAATGCGCATTTTACATAAGTTTGAAAAATTCAAATAAACTTGAAATGGTAATTCGAAATTAATTTGGAAAATAGAAAACAGAAAAAGAGAAAAAGAAAACAAACCTGTGTTGGGCCTAATCTCCACCCGGCCCAACTCCCTTTCCACTTCTCTCCTCCTTGACAGTCCTTGTTCACCACTAAATTTCTGGGTATTACATGCTATTGCTTTATGTGGTTTTGGGTATGGAGATATACATTATTCATGATCATACTTTTATTATCAGTTTGTTATTTACTATTCATGATGAGATCATTATGTTAATTGGAACATGGAGAACCACCCAGGAAAATAGTGCTACCACAAGAGTGGTATGGGATGCCCATGGCTGACTAATTAGGAAAGCTAGTGGAGGACTACCTTACCTGAAAGGGACAAGGGCAGTAGGGGAGTGGTCAGTGTAGAGAGGTCCTTGGGTTGATTTTGCTGCGATAGCGGTCAGGCGAGGGATCCCTGCATTGGAGCTTCCTAGAAACTGTAGCGGGTTTTCTTAAGCTAGTGGAACTTTGTAAAGGCCTCGTAGTGTTACCCTTCCTCGCCTCCTCGGTAGAGGTGTATGGGAAGTCGCAATCCCTTGGTAGATGGGTAACATGACTTGTGGGTAAAGATGTGCAACCTCTGCAGAGTGTAAAACTTGTATACTAGCCGTGCTCACGATCATTAGCAGCTCGGACCCTCACATGATTAATTTATGGAACTAAATTCAATTTGTCATATGCATTGCATCGCGGGTGTTGTTATCAATTTTGATCTACTACTTATTTGGTTTGGTATCTACTTATACTTAGTAATTGCTAATAAAATTTTGACCAACTTTAAAAGCAATGCTCAGCTTCGGCCATCCTCTTTGTTAAGCCTTACACTTCACATGAACTCACACCTTTGGCGAGTTCATGCACATTATTCCCCATAGCTGGTTGAGCGATGAACGTATGTGAGCTCACTCTTGCTGTCTCACACCCCCCACAGGTCAAGAACTGGTACCGCAGGATGAGGCGCATGGAGGACGCTGTGACGAGTTCGTGAGAGGTCTACGCCGTTGTCTCCCAATCAACTTTGGGTTGATGAATCATTGTCTCCATATGATGTAATTATTTATTATTTTTGTACAGAACTCTTATTATATAGTAAAGATGTGACAATTGTTTTTGTACCACTAGTCATCATATGTGTGAGACTTGATCCCAGCACACTTGGTGATTATTTTGTGCCCGGGTTTTGGACCCCTAAAACCCGGGTGTGACACTTGTTAATGGCTGCGAGATGCCGAAGGAGACTGCTGCTGGCTCCAGCGAATGTGGTCTGGTTTATCTAAGATACACTTATTGCTATAGAAGTCAATTTGATGAGATGAATGATGAGTGGCTTGAGGCTGTCGAAGCTACCGGTGATGAGCTATTGGGAGATTATACGAAGGCAGAAGACGAAGTCATGACCACTGCCTTCAGCGCTCGCGGCAGAGGAGGCTGAACAGAGTTTTTTGATGTGATCGGATTTTTTTATCCTGATTATTGCTTTCCTGCCCAAAAACAAGGGCTAAAAAGAAAAATAGCAACTTCATCTTCTTCCGTCATGCCTAAGCCGAAGAGAGCTAAGGTTTTGACTCATAGGCCAAAGCCACACTCTTTAGAAAGGACATATGTGATGGTTGATACAAAGAAGATGGAGATTGTTGAATAGGCCGAAACTATCCCCTTAGCTTCGGAGACAATTCCTACTGTGACAGTCGAAGCAAGTGTCGATCCGGTAGAGGAGATAGAAGCAAAGAGCTCAAAGGAAGAAGAGCATCTGAAACTGCTAAGTCCCCCAACCATGACGAGGTTACCGAAGCTAACAACTGCTACAACAACGACTCCTAGGAAAGGAGAATGGCTAGCGTTTTGGATGCTATTTTGAAATCTACAAAGATGCCAACTCCTGTTACTACTAAAGCTTCCGAGGACAAAATTGAAGATCTAAGAGAAGTAGCCGCTGCAAGCTCTTCTCCTATTCACGTTGAAGCAGGGCCTTCAGGAACTAAGCCAGTAGAGCTGGCAAAGGAAAGTCTTCCGGAAAAGGCAACATCGCCTATACCTGAAGCATCTTCTCAGGGTGATTTAGAATATATTGTTCGACATGCTTCGAGAAAACAACTATAGAAGAGCAAATGCCAAAGTACAACATTATGCAAAGGACCTGAAATACCCATGAGGGTCCTTGGTATATGGAGGAAACGACGAAGATGACTTCCTTTACTGTCTAACAGACAATAAGCAGATAAATGTCTATCGGGAGATGATGGACAACATGGGATATCCGAAGCTTGAGCTTGGCCTATCTGCAATGACGAAGGACCAACTTGCATACAACCTTGCTTATAACAGCTTGAAGGTTTGTATATTTTTATTTCTGGATTTACTGATTTTTGTTAGGCGAGTTTTCGGTAAGTGATTTTTGGTAATACTTATTAATATTTTTATATTTTTTGTTTGTAAGGGTCTTATCCTTAGGAAAGCTTTGAAAGCCCAGAAAGATGCAGAAGATGAAAGCACTCAGATAGCTTTTGGGAACTTGTGTTTGGAAGTTATAACGCTTAGGAATGAAGCTCTTGAGAAGGATAAAATCCTGCTCTCCTCGGTTGAGAGGTTAAAGTCTAGCGAAGCTAGACTGTCTAACCTTTTCGAAGCAGAACAGAAAATCAAGGAGATTGAAAAGAAGCAAGAGAAAGATGTGAAGCATATTACTGATTTAGAATATGCACTATCTATTTAGGTGGGATTGCACAGATCTGAAGTGCAAGGATTGGAGAAGAAGCTCGATGAACTGACTGAAAATTTTAATGTCGAACAAACAAAACGCGAAATATCTGATACTAAACGGTTAAGGGTTCAGGAAAAATGTTGAGGAGCTTCGTGAAGCGAAAGAGGAATGATACAATGTCGCTATGGACTGTGGCAATAAGTTGAAAAATAACTTCGCCAAAGTTGGTGCCTTCTCTACGGAGCAGAATTTTATCCATGGTGATCCTGACGAGGTTATCCAGTGGATTAGTGGCGAAGCCAAAGCTTTTGATCAAAGTCATAGTGATAGAGGAGATTTTTGTACCTTTGCCGATGCCCGAGGAACCGTTTCACTTCTTGAGAAAGTTGGATGCGAGAATGCAAAGGCTGTTATTCAGCTAGAATTCTCGGTATCAGCCAATGACATTAAGAACCCTTAAACCGAAGACACTGCGCTGAGCGGAAAATTTTATTCCGAAGTCTAGTTGGGAGGTGGTTGAGAGATAGCCAACGAAGCTATTAGAAAAAATGAGAAGGAGTCTCATACTGCGTTGGAAGAGGCAAGGAAAGCTGAAGAAGCTACAGTGCATGAAAGACTTATAGGTATATTTGTCGTCACTTAGCTTCGTAATTTTTTTTAGCTTTGGAACTAACAAACACTTATACTATGGTGCAGCCGAACTTTCTCCCCGTCGGAGCCGTATGACCCTGAAGCCGATCGATCTCTGAAGGGGCTCTTGAAGTAATCAGAATAGCAAAGCTGTTGATGAAGCTGTGAATAGGCTTCCAAACGAAGCCGCTGATAAAGTCCTAAAAGAGGATGATTAGACCTTGTTTATTTGAACTGTAGAATTTTTGTATGCAGTTTCCTTTTGTAAGAAACAATTATCAACTATATGTATATTCAATGATGTAATATATTTTTTGTGGAGCGTGAAACCTTCGTACGTACCGTTTTTGAGCCACAGGCGAAAAAAACCTTCCCTTCTTTTCACGCTTCACAAAGATACAAAAACCCTTTTCTTCTGAAGCAACTTATTGGACTCGAAGATCTTGCCATAGATATTGTATGAGTACCGTTGTTGAAGGCATAAATCTTGTATAAAAAATACCACTGTCGAAGACATAGATCTTGCATTATTGATACGACCCTTCATAACTCTTTGCCGAAGATAGACTTAACCTCATGGGTTAGCCAATGTGTTTGAAGGAGCAATTTCCCTTCTTTTTGCACTGTTTCGGTTGATGCAAGATGATGAATGAAGTGATGCTATGCAGTATGACATGATGATATGATGCAACTGATGTTAATGCATGAATGCTTGATAAAAGTAAGACTTTGCATCCCCTTAGGAATGACTTTGGAGTCTCTTCACCTTTTACTTACCTGGCATTTTAGCTCTGCATCCCTGTAGGAACGACTTTGGAGCTAAGCTCTGCATTCCCTTAGGAACGACTTTGGAAATTCTTCACCTTTTACTTAGGAGGCATTTTAGCTCTGCATCCCCGTAGGAACAACTTTGGAGCTAAGCTCTGCATCCCCTTAGGAACGACTTTGGAGCTTCTTCATCTTTTACTTAGGTGGCATTTTAGCTCTACATCCCCCATAGGAACGACTTTGGAGCTTCGTGACTTTTTCTGTTACACTTGATGGTGTAACCCTAGATTTATTACAACAGGCCAAAGGTTGTACCTTCTTATATTGTCTTTGGGTAAAAACATAAAAGCAAGAGAAATAAATATTACATTGAGTATGTATGAATTTTTTTGATTGAGCTCCTATATTGCTTCAGTAAATGTGTCTCGACTCTAGTATAGTGTTGTTGACTGTTTGAGCTTCAAACTCTTTGCGTGCATCACATTTTTGTTGTATCTGGCGGTGCCCTTCTGGCTATTGGTTGTGAGACGAGGTTGGAGCCATGAGTGGTGGTGGTGGCAGCGGGGCCCATGTAGCTTGTGAGTGGCTTGCTGAAGCAACTGATGATGTGGGTCGTTGGTTGCCCACATACTCTGGGATGTATGGGAATAGCACGAAGCACTATGCAGGACTTGCTTCGGCTGATTCTGCTGTGCTTTAGCTTCAACTATTTCCTTTTGCTTCTGAATCATGATTTGGCATGTCCTTGTTGTATGCCCCCTATCTTCCCCACAAAATAGGCAAAACAACCTTCTTGGTTGGGAGCTGAATCTTCCAGCAAAGCTTCTACCCCCTCTGCCTCTTGGAGCAGGTGGCCTGAAAGAGCTTTGTTGTGTCCCTAACAATTGAGAGCTATGTCGATGCCCTTGAGTGTGATTTCCCCTATCGTCGCTTGAGCTGGGATTATGGATTGTCCTGACATGCCTAGGGTGGAGTCTTCCTCCAAAGCCCCTAGTCATCTCGGAGTATCTATAGGCTTCTTCCCTTCTCTGCCGAATGTAATTGTCGGCCCTGATGTACTCATCCATCTTCTACAGAAGCTTCTCCAAAGTTTATGGGGCTTCCTGGCAAAATACTACACTGTTGGTCCTAGTCGAAGTCCCTTGATCCTAGCCTCAATAACGATCTCATTTGGCACCATTGGCGCCTAAGCTCTGACACATAGAAACCTTCGGACATACGCCTGCAGGTATTCCTCATGGACCTGTGTGCATTGGAACAGAGCTTGAGTAGTTACTGGCTTCGTCTAGAAACCCTAGAAACTGGTTACCAGCATGTCCTTCATCTTCTGCCATGACGTGATTGTTCATGGCCGAAGGGAGGAATACCACGTTTGAGCCACACTCCTGACTGCCATGACGAAGGACTTCGCCATGATGGTAGTGTTGCCACCATATGATGATTTGGTCGCCTCGTAGCTCATAAGGAATTTCTTCAGGTCGGAATGCCCGTCATACATGGGGAGTTGTGGTGGTTGGTAGGATGGTGGCCATGGGGTAGCCTGCAACTCTGTTGCTAGAGAAGAAGCATCATCAAAAGCAAAGTTACCATGATGGAAATCATCATACCATACATCATCATAGCTTGGGCTTAGTTGACAAAGCTCTCTCTGTTGTGGCCTTCGTCCTTACTCGTCTTGCATGATATGGTGCATCTCTTCGGCATCTTCATCAATCTTCTTCTAAAGTTCAGCTAGCCAAAGCATTTTCTCTCTCTTTCTCTCCACTTTTTGGTGGATGGCCTCTAGGTCTCTGATCTCTTGGTCTAGCTCCTCTTCTTGTGGTGTTGGGCTGATGGCCTTCCTTTTCTGGTTTTGGGCTTCTCTCAGAGGGAGCCCTTCTTGGTTGATGTCCAGCAGTGCAAGGGTAGCCCTGACGCTAGTGCCTTCTTCGGCGGCATGACAAAGGTGGTTGCTCGAGCTGTTGTTGAAGGTGGTCGTTTGAGTTCACCGAAGGTGGGCACCAATGTTGGCCACTTGTTCTCAATTGCTGTGAATCAAGAACAAGGCAACACGATTGTTAAGGATTAAGGACCTTCGTCCTCGAAACATTATCTCCTTCTAGATATAATGATCTTTTGACGAAGGTCATGAAGGATAGACCTTCATCATTTTTTGAGAATAAGAATTTATGGAGATAATATATGTCATTCATTCATATATTTATTTCATAACATATGTACATGAACATTAATAGAACTTATATTAAAGTGACACCTTCGGCTTGATCGAAGGTGTTGACACGAGAACAATTACAATCCAGCGTGAACAGTATGGGGGTACCGTTCACCTATTTATAGGCACGAGACGCAGCCCGAGTAAAAATACATTTATGACCTTTACATGTACACATAATTGTAACATAAATCATTAGGGACTAACTAGTCTTTTCCTCTTTGGCTTAGCATCATGTTTGATCTTCGTCGTCACTTTAAGCTGAAGCTGTTGCTCTTCAGCTATAGCTACGATATTCATCAATCGTTATCAGGCAATGTCTTTGTCTTAAGGACCTTCGCCGGAGAAGAAGACTCCTATCACGAAAGTTTTCGACAACACTCCTGTAGTATACAATAGTACACTAGAAACAAATGATTAGTTGTGTTTTTGAGGACCTTCGGAGGAGAAAGGTCCCCAATAGTACTGTAATCGAGCATATCAATACATGTGACTTGGTGCACGAGTACCTTGCTAACAAAGTGTTTCCGACATTTGGTGGTTGGGGAATATCAAAGCTGAAAGAGGAGGTGGACAAGACGAAGCTTGTGAGACTATCATACCGATTCAAGTTTCTAGATGTTTTCAAAGAACCTTGCGCCAAATGGATAGAAATGATTAAGACGATGTGCAATGAATTTTTCGGTAACTTTACAAAGAAGGAAGACAAATTAATGACTGCTACAATTGGTAACCGAGAAAAGCGAAGCCTGAATAGAGTCATGGATGCTCTGCGATTCGATTATCTAGATTGTCCAAAAAAATTTGAAAAGGAAGTTGCCAGTGTGAAGAGAAAACAAATTGTTAGCATTATGAAGAGGCAAGTAGAAAGGTTTGTTGAAGAAAGGAATAAGAGAAAGAAGGTAGTGACATAATAGAAGAGGAAAAATGATGATAATGAAGAATCTTCTAGTTCAGGACCATGATCCCCTGCTCCTAAGAAACGAAATACATTGAAGGTTGATTGCATTGACAAAGATCTCTTGGAGTTATCAAAGAAGATCACTAGGACTCCTTTGGCTTCATCTATTGGGGTGATAGAAATTCTAGAAGTAATGACTCGACCCTTACCATTCCGAATGTGAAGTCTGCTAGGATCCGATCAGAATAGCTTGTTGATGAAGGACAAAAATGCCGAGGGTGAGGCAACTAGAAGCCCTTCGAAGCCTATAAAGGAAATGACCAAACTTCATGCTAAAGACGTCCCCCAGAAAAACGTAGGATTGGGAGCATTATGAAGGCTGTTCTTAAGACTCCACCATGCATGGCGAAGGAGAGCACCAAGTAACTTTGTCTGCTGAAGAATGTCCAAAAGATGAAGACAGTGGAGGTCCTTTTGGGACCACTATGGCGGCGATTGAAAGAATAATTGTGGAATTGGCTCAAACAGAACCTGAGAAGGCTTCTAGAGAAATAAAATTTGATGGGTAAGGCTGCGAGGCCTAAAGAGGCTACAACAAAAGCACTAGCTTTGAAAGATAACAAAGTTTAAGCTTCTTCTAGAGAGAAAATATTTTGACCTTAGGCATCTGGGTTGCATTGATCTTAGAAATTGAAGAGTTATTTGAACTTCGGGAATTTGCTATTGCTAGTGGATATGGACCTAGCATCATTTTGTTTAGCAGCATAGATGAGGAGGTGTTGGGATGTCTCCCTGACCGAGCTACAGCTAGAATTGTTAACACTTTGACGAAGTCTATTGATTCCCCCAAGATGGAGAATGAGTTGAGTAATTATAGAAAGCACCATATTGTTGGTAGCTTGGTGTACTCGAACTTTAAGGTACAAGTGACTTGTGTAGTATATTTTAAATTATTATGACCAATTGAAGTAAAATTTATTTATTCTTCAGATTTGTTTTATAGTTTTTTATGAGAAAAGCTTTGAGGCTTCGGCAAGAATCGAAAGATCGAAAAACCGAATTCATTATTTATAAATTAGAGAAGAAAGTTGAAAGTTTTGAAGGGTTGGCTAAGAGAAAGACGCAAGAATTCTATCCCTTAAG
Source organism: Zea luxurians (assembly GCA_029449295.1). Taxonomy (NCBI): domain Eukaryota; kingdom Viridiplantae; phylum Streptophyta; class Magnoliopsida; order Poales; family Poaceae; genus Zea; species Zea luxurians. Next base: position 101,174,663 of record JAOPSE010000001.1, on the reverse strand, counting down.
ACAAGTCTAGTCGAAGCTCAGAAGTCAGATGAAGATATAGCTTTAGAAATAAAGATGAAGAATGAAAAAATGATGAACAAAACAAGCATATTGAAGAATTAAGGAATGAAATAGAGAAATGAAGACCAATCATAAGGATGATGTAGGTCATCTTTAGACAAATGTGAAAGATCTGGAATTGGAAGTCAATGCGAAGACTGAAGAAAATTTAAGATTGAGGGAGAAATTGGATAGCATTTGTAGTGCCTGCTTTGGATTTATTGCTCGATGCTCTTCCCGGATTTGTGAAATTTTTAACTCTACTGGAGCAGCTACCGAGGAAGTTGACTATGCCTCTAATCATGCCTCTGGAGCCCTGAAGTGGGTAGAGGATGAAGTGAATTCCTTTGATAAAGTGATGAAGGGACAAGGCGACTTCTATGCTCTTGTTGCATTAAGGGGCACTGCAGCTATTTTTGAGAAGGTAGGCTACATTCACCTGAAGGATGTTAACTGACCAAACTTTGATATCTCTTCTAAAGGTTTAACTGGAATATCGACTGAAGCATACAGTGTAGGAAATAGGTTTATCAATCAGATCTGGACGAAAGGAGGTAGGGAAATTATCGGTGATGAAGCTAGCTAGGCTACTACTAGATGAAGTATGCTTCTATTTCATCCTTTCATTGTGATACTTCTGTTAAGTGCTGATGTGCTCAAGGGTTTTTTATTACAGAATGATGATGATGAAGAGGATGAAGCCAAAGCCTAGGACATAGTTTTAAGGAAAATGGACCTCGGGCCATTTGGCTAAGTGATTTTGGTGTTTGATGATCAACATAACCTGTGGACTAATGTGTTTGCTAGTGTTTATGTTTGTAGTTCACAGGATGCTAAAGTGACTTAGACTAAGACATTGAGGAAGCAACACCTCAAAATAAGACATTAAGAAGACCATAAGTGAAGATCAACAAGTATCAAGCAAAGTCCAAGACATGAAGAAAAGTGTTGCCATTAGCGGACCATCTGGCTGAGAGCACCGGACTGTCCGGTGGTACACCAAACTGTCTGATGCACCAGTGAACAGTAGCACAACGGCTAGCTCCTAGTGGCACGGTGGAGGAGAGCCCGGACTGTCTGGTGTGACACCGGACTATCTGGTGCAAAGCTGACAGCGCCAATGGTCACCTGCCAGATCCAACGGCTAGTGGCGCATCGGGCATGTCACCGGACTGTTCGGTTCCTACCACCAGACTGTCCAGTGTGCCGCATAGAGCAGCAACTTTTTCTCCAATGGCTATATTTGAGTTGGGGCCTATATATACTTCACCCAACTGGCCATTTGAAGGTGTGGGAGCTCAACCAACATCCCAACACATATTGTAGACATTTCAAAGTGCTCATACACCCAAGTGCTTAATAGAATCACTCGGTGATTAGCGTAGGTGCTTTGCGAAGTGCTTAGGTTAGCTAGACCGCTTATGCGCTTGTTGTAGGTGAATCCTAGTTAGTTGAGTGAGTTTAGAAAAACAACACAACCCCTCGACTCTTGGACTAATCATTGTAATTGTAACGAGTGAGGCGAGAGTCTTATGAGACCGTGACAACCGAGCTTGTGTCACAACCGCCAAAATGTACAAAAGGGCATGAGGCTCGCGGCATTTCTGTAACATCCCTGGTGTTACTATTACTAAAACTTGAGCATAACATCATAAGCATTGGCATCTCATATGTTTGTTACACCTAGAGTGCATTCACTAGGCAAATATTTCAAACAAGTTGTATTGTTATGGCATTTTGTGAATCAAACCCTAGACTAGGGTATTCAACCCTGGATTGGGTATAATAGAACAAACAAGGCTTAAACAAAAGAAATCTCCAAAACATATTAGAAAAGGTCATAAAGTGCCTCCATGAATGAACTCAAGTAGGATCCAAACCCTAAGAGTGCAAAAAACCCTAATTGGAACCCTGGAAAGCCCTAAATGTGACACCCCAGGTGTCAATTTCGGGTTATGTCGGAAGATTTATCCTAATCTCGGATGCTCAGTGAAAATTTCTATTTCTCGCTCGCGTATGTCTCTGATTATCCAGATTGTTTATCCACATTTCACCAAGTTTGGAATTATTCAATCTCAAGAACAGCCAAATTTGGAGCTGTTAAAACTTTTATTCTCGGCGCGAATGTAATCTCGATATTCAATCTCGATTTATAAATCTCGTCTAAAACTCATTAAATCAAACCCTCGACGACTGTTATCTGATCTGAGCCCGAATCCAATTCCTCGAACTTTGATCGATGTTCGACTATTTTAATCTGAATCCGTACTCTCAAAAGAAATACTCAGTATGTCGTCCTCTAATTAATTTCTATCCGATTCGGCTTAATATCTCTGTATCCAATCCGATTTCAAAATCAGCATCGACAGCGATTTTAAAATGTCACGATTCGCTTTCTCCGACTAGAAATCCAAAGCCGATCAGAAATCTGAGGGAAACATTTATTTCTAAAATAGTGTGCGAGGAATTATTTCCGAGCGGAATCAAATCCAACTCTTGGCCGAATTAATCGCTCAATCGTCCGTTCGTCCGTACTGTATTTCGCTCTATTCTCTGTCGAGACGAATTCCGCAGGAGTGTTTGTATTCTGGGAAATAATTAGCGATCGGATGATCCGTGTTTAAGCAAAACACCATAAATAAAATGGAAATAAATTAGCGTGGCCCGATAACGTGTTTGGGCCAGCCCAACCCAGCCCATTTGGCCCACTAAGAAAACCATAACCCTAGGGCTTCTTCTATAAATAGGGGTGCTCACTTGGCAATTTTTCACTCCCACCCCTCAATTTTTCCCAGCCGCCACAGCCATTCTCCTCCCTGTCTTCTTCTCTTCTTCACGGCAGCAGCACGCCGACGCGCAGGGGCCTCCCATGGCTGCCAGCCCTTCCTTGCAGTGAGCTCCTCCCCCTTGCTGTCTTCTCCAGCGCGCAGAAACTTCAGGGTCGCCCAGCTCTCCCACTCCATGGGCGCGAGCTCCTCCTTCTTCCCATGGATGGCGCCCTGATTTCTCCAGCAGCCCATGGCGTCCCTGTCCATGGCGCCCCTGCAATCTCCCCTTCCTCCCCGCGGCCAGCAATGGCGCGGTGCCCCCTGCTTCTTCCTTCCGCAGCACGGCAGCAAGCTGCCATTCCCATGGCCGAGCTCACCTCCCTGCCGCGAGCTCGCCAACAACCTCCCCCACTCAGACCTCCATTCCCCTTGTTGCTGCTCGCCGCGAGCTCTCTCTGGCTCCTTCCCCAAGTCCGGCTAGAGCTTGCCTCCTCCATGGCCGGCGCCCAGCCGCAACTCCAAGCTCCCTGCACCCTCCTCCTCCAGCGCCGGCCACCAATCCACCATCTCCAGCCGGCGTCTTGCTCCTCCCTGCTCCCAGCCAGGGCGCCCAGAAAATCCCCCAGCCGAGCCCCCTCCTCGCTGTCCTCCGTGGTGCCCGCCGGCTGATCAATAAAATGCGCAGCAAGCCGCGCGGTGCAGCAGCCCATCCGCGACGCCGTCAAAACCCTTGGTGAGAAACCCCCGCTGTTCTCGATGTTTATTTTCCAATGTGTGTGATGTTCGATGAACTGCCGCCAACAAATTTGTGTGTTTTCGCAGCTAGTGGTCAACGTCGCGCTTTGCCCGTTCGATGAGATGTCGAGCCATGTGGACAGCCCACACGCCTAGTCACGACTCGTTCAGGTTGATTGATTTATAGTTTATAATACGTATGCTTTGATTGATGTCGGGCAGTGCATGTATATATGTGGATGTGTGTAATATGTTTTGGGTATACACGTTGGTAGGATCGCGTTTGCGATTGGAGAACAAGAGGTTAATTGATGTGCGCGATTTGTAGTTGTCTAATTATGTTTTGGTCGATGATGTGCATGTGGTTACATGTGTGTGAAAGTATAATTGTATGAATGGACGCGTGTAGGGAAGAAAATGAAATAGAAAAGAACTCGGGTATTTTTATTTTGATAGGAAAATATGCGATGCGTTGTTTGATGCGAAAACTAAGTTACAAAATGTGGAATTTGTTTTGGGAAAAGCATCGATATGTGTTTATGTGAAAAGTGTATTTGTTTTAAGCAATGTGATGGGATTTGTAATTTTAGAAGGGATATATTTATTGATGTGGTGAGTAGTTTAGAGAATGCTAGTTTGCGTGGAGGATGTATCGTTAAGACATGAGTGTCGGAGTTCATTTATATTAGTGGTCGCGCCACATTGAGTGAAGTGTCTCGAGTGCACGCCATAATATGGTTGTATGCGAGACATGGTTATGCGTATGATGAGTTTAGTAAAAATTCCATCGGTGTCAGTTGTGTTAAGTTGAAGTTTATTTGTGCATGTAAAGTAGTAAGGTATTTAATGCTTACGACTCTTAGTCGATGGTAGAAATTGTCTTGGCTTAAATAGAGAGGTGGTGACATGCCAGAGTAGTCATCGTTTTCTCTATATTTATAGGTCGAGTCATGACGATGCGTATTATGCGCTCGTTAAATTAGGCTTCGCATATAGTGTATGATTGTGCTCACAATTTCGAGTAGACACTTCACGTAAGTCAAGTAGGTTTGTGATACAAGGATGTAATGGAGTTAGTTGTTTTAGGCTAATTATTGAAATACCCGGTTCGTAGGATAAACATGTAAGTGTTCATGATTTGGGAAGTAAATGCGTGGTGATTGCGATTTGGAGATTTGTGGTTTACGATTCATATGAGTTCGCCGGTGTGCGAATATACTTGTGAATCTGTGGGTTTATAAAAATGTTGTAGTATATGTTATGTCTCGGATTGCGGCAATAAAAGGCAAGTTGACGTGTATGTTATTTAGCGGCGATGTCGTTGCTCTAGATAACCGAATTGTTAGATGGCGTGGTTAAGCTCGTAATCACGGTGAATTGCTTGTTGTATTCTACATATGTATGGTTACGATCGCGGGTAAAAAGTAGTAGTGTTCATATGAGGTCTAAGTTAAAATGCAAATTATTGTGTGAACAACACTTCGATATCGATTATCGGGGAGAATGCGTTGCTAATTAAATATGGTACTTCTAGTGCTCATAATGACACAGATAAAAATTAGTAAGTCCACTTGTTAGTTCTCACTTGGTTATTTTAACTCTAATAATATCAAAGTGTTATAATAATTCAAGTCTCTAGAACGCGGCAATTCTTGAATTGTATAGAAGCTGAAATGTATCGATTGCTGTTTTAGGCTGCACGTACTGTTTTTGGTGTGCTGTATGTTTGATAAACTAAATTGTATTTTCTCTAGATATGTGCTATAGAAAAGTTGTAGATAACATGATTATCTTGCTTGTACTAAAATTTGACAGCCATAAATCTGATCGTTTAGGAGTTGTGCTTTTCACAAGCCCAGCACCTGAATCTGTCGAATTTCTGAACAGATTTCAGAAATTGTAATGGTTGCTTAAGTTAATGTTGAAATCAGTGATTGGTGATCACAAGAAAGTTGTGGACAACTTTATTATCTTGCTGGTGTTAAAATTTGACAGCCATAAGTCTGACAGTTTAGGAGTTATGCTTTTTACAAATTCAGTAACTGAATCTGTCCAAATTCTGTACAGATTTTAGATGCTGCATTGTTTGCTTAAGTTAATGTTAGAATCAGTCCTTGTCGATTATAAGAAAGTTTTAGAGGCTGTTCTGATCTTGCTTGTGTTAAAATTTCATAACCATAGGACTGATAGTTTAAGAGTTATGAATTTTACAACTATGGTTGCTGTGTTCTGTCCACCATCAGAACAGATTTCAAAAACTGTGTTGTCTGATTTAGTTAAACATTGAATCACTTCTTGGTGATTATAAAAGTTATGTAGTACTTTTGCTAAGCTTTCCAAAAAGTCTTGGATCACTCTTTTTGGTGGTCTGAAGCTTAAGTTATGAATGTTTCAAATATGAAGACTGAATCTGTCCAGTTCTGGACAGCAAAGTCTATTAGTGATGTTTATCCTTAGTTAAATATTGAATCACCTTGGGATGTTTATAAATAATTTGTAGAACATTTAATTAGCTTTCCAGAAAGTCTAGGATCAATTTGTTTGGATGTCTGAATCTTCAGTTATGAATTTTTATAATCACAAGTCTGAATCTGTCCAAATCTGGACAGAGCTGCTGTGATTGCACTTTTTGACCTTGCTAAGTGTTTAATCATGCTGTGATGAAAATACCAAAATTGTAGAGAACTTTCTAAGCTTTCCAGAAAGTCCTAGTTTGCTAGTTTTGGATTAATATTTGAAAAGTTATGATTAAAACAAGTAACGGCTGTATTGCTGTCCAAAAATCTGCAAGTGAGCAAATGAATGTTTAGTTCACCCTATTTGCTAAAAATGTTTGGTTGACACTTAAGTAATGTAGACTTGCCATGACTAAGCTTAATAATGCACGTGTGTCATGTTTTGTACGTTTCTTGCTCTAGTTGATTATGATATAGGAGTTCCGTAGTTAGTGATGCCTATGTCGTATTCAAGCTTAGGTTGTCTTGGTTGGACTTGTGTGGTCGGTTATGCTTTTGCGTGATTAATAGGAGAACTAATAAAAAGCCGTATCCAAATAAATAAAATGTGTGTGTACTTGTCATATCGTATTGTGTTGCGTAAATAAATAAATTGTGGTCGTCTTGTTAATGGTGTTAATGATGAACGCCGATAACATACGAATAGCTAGAGCTTGCGTATAGTCGTTGCAGTGTCTTACAATTAAATGTTAGTTTGCTACCATGTATTTATATAGCTTGTGATATTTTTCATTGTATTCATACATATGCATCCTGCATCTCATTTAGGACCGAGAGGTGACGACCGTGCAAGTGATGTGGTGCCAACCACAGAATGCGGATGATGGACAACCTAAGGAAGGATGGACTTAACCAGTGGATGCTCGCCAAGCGAGCACCACCCCAGCAAACACTATCTAAGTGTTAAATTAAAGGCAAGCCCCGGTTTATGCATAACCTGTTATTTATGCTATTTTACTACACTTATTGTTTGTAGGCTTATACTGTGCACTTAAGTGTAGGAGTTGACTGAAACCCTAGTTGCATGAACTCAGGATTCGTTTTAAGGTGGATACTAGTATGCTAGGTCGAGTAGTTACTTTATTTAATTAGGATCTTGGTAGAAGTCGAGTGATTTTTCTAGCACTCGCGCGAGGTCAGGAAATTGGTTGTATCCACTTTGATAACAGAATGATGACGGTCTGTGGACACGGGTCCATGGGGACGCGTGGTCTACGAGATGAAATTAGAATAAGGATTAACGTGCGGATACCTGTGTCAAACGTTTGAACGTACTAAACATATGCCGAGAAATATGGTAAATCGGTAAGCCTAGTACCTGATTGAACCTGACAGCAGATTGCCCTCCTCACGCGACCTGAGACGTGGTCTCCCATTACGGTTATGGTGGGTACAAGTGTGGTCACTGCACAACGGCGGTCGGGGTCAGTGAGGCATTGTACGCCAAGGCGGTGAGCCCTTGTCTGCTGACGGGGAATCGATGGGGACGGTTGATGTGTGTGGGGACGGAGTGCCTCGCCACGTCGTATGTTTAGGTTTACCTTGCAAGGATAAAAAACTCGATTCGAATCGTCTGCTTCTCGCAGCTAATGAGACTGCTTGATCCATTGTACTGCATTGAGTAACAAGTGGAAATGTGATGATGTCACAAAGTTGATGATTGCTAAATTTGCTTGCTACCATGAATGAGTAGATAGTACACCTCTAGTCTTAAGAGAGTCACACTAAAACTTGACAAAGCTAAAACTTGATTTATAAACTCAGCTAGTGCTTTTGGCAACCAAACCCACAGCCAAACAGCTGCATGTCTAGAGGTAGAGGAGTAGACTCCTCACACCGGATAAGTCTAGCTGAGTATTAGTATACTCAGCCTTGCTTGTGGCATAATTTTTGCAGGTACTCCTTAGGATGATTGGTTGATGGTGTGACTTGGCCTTCATTCGTGCCACCGGGATAGACGGTCGAGTGGGTTACTACTTCCGCAGGAGAGGACCAGGAGGAGTAGCGTGGCTAGGCTTCGCCATGTTGCTTGGTTTTCTCCGTTAGTTATTTCCGCTGCATTAAAGTTTTGGTTACTATTTCTGAAACTCCGATAATGTAATCACTATTGATACTTAATAAATTTGTGGTATTATGTTTTATTGTATTTCTCTGTGCCTCAGCTTCGTGTGAGCTAGTGGTATTCGATCCTGTATAAGTGGCCTCGTCGGACTAGATCCGAGGGACTGACGATTTATTCCTATTTAAGTGTAGTCTAGCTTTTAAGGCGGGACTTAGGCACTTAAATTGGAATAATTCGGGCGGTTCCGCCACAGCTGGTATCGGAGCAAATACCAGTACAGAGAAGTCAGTAAGTCATGATTACCAACCTTTCCAAAAGTAAAACTTGCTTAGAAACCAAGTTGGATAGAAGTCAGGACAATAAGGATAGACCTAGGACGTGAAGCCTTAGGAAATAGATGGGTAGCTAGGTGGCTATATTTATATAGGCCATAAAGGCTACTACTACTATTAATGGGGATGCTGTAGAAGCACCCGAAAAAGTAGTTAGGTCTGAGAAGATGACTAGAATGAGCATGCATCCTGATTGTCGCATCATTGTCTCTTATGCATCAACATGCTTCTCTCACCTTTATTCCAATAATAAGAAATTGTGAATAATGTGTTGTATTGCTATGGACTGCAAAAAAAATGCCTTACCTCGTGTCAGATTGGTAAGTCTTGTTAGGTCGTGTTGTATGTTTCTCTTGTCTTGCTATCTAGGTAGCATTGTAATTGTTCAACCCTTTTTGCAAAACATTTTGTTGCTTGTTCTGTTAATAAAAAGACCCCCATCCAAACGACCTTGAGTTAGCAAGTGAACCCTCTTAAAAAAAATTTATGCTTGTGTTGGCGTTTTCTAGCCCTTGTGTGTTTCACCCTTGAAATTACACCTGCACAACTTATAGAACCCCATAGCTTGACCCCTAAATCGAGCACTTGTTGTGTCAAAAAAAATTTTATTGTTGGTGTCTAGTTGCGCAAACCCTATCAAGGCCATGTTTCTTTACATAAATCCTTGCCCCTGAAACTTCATAGCATTCCTGTTGATCATCCAACTTATCTTGTTGCCTACCTCTCCTTTCGCATGGATCTGGTGATCTCTTTCCTTGTGAATCATGTTGTGGCTTTATCATCCGAATCTCTGGATCCCTTAATGATTCTGCACCGTTATCTTGGTATCTGCTATAACCCGTTCTCAAGTATCAGATGTTGATCTGCCTAAATCTCTCACTTCTGATCATTCTCATACCCCTTCTTTGAGGATCATGACGCTGTTTTATCGATTTTATCTCTAAGCAGTGGATACATTTGGTTCAATGGATTATGCCATTGACTTTAGTTCTCTCAGGTCTCTAAAAGCTCATCAATCTTGATCTCATGGTTGGTTCCTTCTCATATCAAATCTCGTACTAATCTCTGGCCTAAGAATCTCCGTGATGATCATAATAGAGTATATGGAGTTGAAGAAGATTCTCATGCGTTGCTCTTTTTGCCAAAAATCTATGTTTCAACTCCGATCACACCCTTATTTTCTAAGCCATACTCTCATGGGCTCCATCCATCTGTGCTATGTGGATTTCTCATTGGTTGCGTTTGGTAATGATGTCATGACTAACGACTGATGGTGTCGTGACGAAACCGAGAGCCTCTTGTGGGCGCGCACACAAGGTTGAGCTGCTCGGTACACGCTGGTATCACGGTTAATAGTCGTGATCCATTACGAGACAATACCGATGTGCTGTCTTTTGTGGACATTCTCTCAAGTGATCGCTACATTTTGTCTCAGCATGCCACGATATTCTATCCAAATCTATCTTCATTATCTGGTCAAATCCCATTTCATGAATTTGCACCTATCTTTAGCCTGGGAGTTACATGCTTCTCCACCCTTGAAGATCCTCATTCGAATCTCAGGACGAGATTCTTTTAAGGGGGGAAGGCTGTGACACCCCAGGTGTCAATTTCGGGTTATGTCGGAAGATTTATCCTAATCTCGGATGCTCAATGAAAATTTCTATTTCTCGCTCGCGTATGTCTCTGATTATCCAGATTGTTTATCCACATTTCACCAAGTTTGGAATTATTCAATCTCAAGAACAGCCAAATTTGGAGCTGTTAAAACTTTTATTCTCGGCGCGAATGTAATCTCGATATTCAATCTCGATTTATAAATCTCGTCTAAAACTCATTAAATCAAACCCTCGACGACTGTTATCTGATCTGAGCCCGAATCCAATTCCTCGAACTTCGATCGATGTTCGACTATTTTAATCCGAATCCGTACTCTCAAAAGAAATACTCAGTATGTCGTCCTCTAATTAATTTCTATCCGATTCGGCTTAATATCTCTGTATCCAATCCAATTTCAAAATCGGCATCGACAGCGATTTTAAAATGTCACGATTCGCTTTCTCCGACTAGAAATCCAAAGTCGATCAGAAATCTGAGAGAAACATTTATTTCTAAAATAGTGTGCGAGGAATTATTTCTGAGCGGAATCAAATCCAACTCTTAGCCGAATTAATCGCTCAATCGTCCGTTCGTCCGTACTGTATTTCGCTCTGTTCTCTGTCGAGACGAATTCTGCAGGAGTGTTTGTATTTCGGGAAATAATTAGCGATCGGATGATCCGTGTTTAAGAAAAACACCATAAATGAAATGGAAATAAATTAGCGTGGCCCGATAACATGTTTGGGCCAGCCCAACCCAGCCCATTTGGCCCACTAAGAAAACCCTAACCCTAGGGCTTCTTCTATAAATAGGGGTGATCACTTGGCAATTTTTCACTCCCACCCCTCAATTTTTCCCAGCCGCCACAACCATTCTCCTCCCTGTCTTCTTCTCTTCTTCACGGCAGCAGCACGCCGGCGCGCAGGGGCCTCCCATGGCCGCCAGCCCTTCCTTGCAGCGAGCTCCTCCCCCTTGTTGTCTTCTCCAGCGCGCAGAAACTTCAGGGTCGCCCAGCTCTCCCACTCCATGGGCGCGAGCTCCTCCTTCTTCCCATTGATGGCGCCCTGATTTCTCCAGCAGCCCATGGCGTCCCTGTCCATGGCGCCCCTGCAATCTCCCCTTCCTCCCCGCGGCCAGCAATGGTGCGGTGCCCCCTGCTTCTTCCTTCCTCAGCACGGCAGCAAGCAGCCATTCCCATGGCCGAGCTCACCTCCCTACCGCGAGCTCGCCAACGACCTCCCCCACTCAGACCTCCATTCCCCTTGCTGTTGCTCGCCGTGAGCTCTCTCTGGCTCCTTCCCAAAGTCCGGCTGGAGCTTGCCTCCTCCATGGCCGGCGCCCAGCCGCAACTCCAAGCTCCCTGCACCCTCCTCCTCCAGCGCCGGCCACCAATCCACCATCTCCAGCCGGCGTCTTGCTCCTCCCTGCTCCCAGCCAAGGCGCCCAGAAAATCCCCCAGCTGAGCCCCCTCCTCGCTGTCCTCCGTGGTGCCCGCCGGCTGATCAATAAAATGCGCAGCAAGCCGCGTGGTGCAGCAGCCCATCCGCGACGTCGTCAAAACCCTTGGTGAGAAACCCCCGCTGTTCTCGATGTTTATTTTCCGATGTGTGTGATGTTCGATGAACTGCCGACAACAAATTTGTGTGTTTTCGCAGCTAGTGGTCGACGTCGTGCTTTGCCCGTTCGATGAAATGCCGAGCCATGTGGACAGCCCACACGCCTAGTCACGACTCGTTCAGGTTGATTGATTTATAGTTTATAATACGTATGCTTTGATTGATGTCGGGCAGTGCATGTATATATGTGGATGTGTGTAATATGTTTTGGCTATACACGTTGGTAGGATCACGTTTGCGATTGGAGAACAAGAGGTTAATTGATGTGCGCGATTTGTAGTTGTCTAATTATGTTTTGATTGATGATGTGCATGTGGTTACATGTGTGTGAAAGTATAATTGTATGAATGGACGCGTGTAGGGAAGAAAATGAAATAGAAAAGAACTCGGGTATTTTTATTTTGATAGGAAAATATGCGATGCGTTGTTTGATGCAAAAACTAAGTTACAAAATGTGGAATTTGTTTTGGGAAATGCATTGATATGTGTTTATGTGAAAAGTGTATCTGTTTTAAGCAATGTGATGGGATTCGTAATTTTAGAAGGGATATATTTATTGATGTGGCGAGTAGTTTAGAGAATGCTAGTTTGCGTGGAGGATGTATCATTAAGACATGAGTGTCGGAGTTCATTTATATTAGTGGTCACGCCACATTGAGTGAAGTGTCTCGAGTGCACGCCATAATATGGTTGTATGCGAGACATGGTTATGCGTATGATGAGTTAAGTAAAAATTCCATCGGTGTCAGTTGTGTTAAGTTGAAGTTTATTTGTGCATGTAAAGTAGTAAGGTATTTAATGCTTACGACTCTTAGTCGATGGTAGAAATTGTCTTGGCTTAAATAGAGAGGTGCTGACATGCCAGAGTAGTCATCGCTTTCTCTATATTTATAGGTCGTGTCATGACGATGCGTATTATGCGCTCGTTAAATTAGGCTTCGCATATAGTGTATGATTGTGCTCACAATTTCGAGTAGACACTTCACGTAAGTCAAGTAGGTTTGTGATACAAGGATGTAATGGAGTTAGTTGTTTTAGGCTAATTATTGAAATACCCGGTTCGTAGGATAAACATGTAAGTGTTCATGATTTGGGAAGTAAATGCGTGGTGATTGCGATTTGGAGATTTGTGGTTCACGATTCATATGAGTTGGCCGGTGTGCGAATATACTTGTGAATCTGTGGGTTTATAAAAATGTCGTAGTATATGTTATGTCTCGGATTGCGGCAATAAAAGGCAAGTTGACGTGTATGTTATTTAGCGGCGATGTCGTTGCTCTAGATAACCGAATTGTTAGATGGTGTGGTTAAGCTCGTAATCACGGTGAATTGCTTGTTGTAGTCTACATATGTATGGTTACGATCGCGGGTAAAAAGTAGTAGTGTTCATATGAGGTCTAAGTTAAAATGCAAATTATTGTGTGAACAACACTTCGATATCGATTATCGGGGAGAATGTGTTGCTAATTAAATATGGTACTTCTAGTGCTCATAATGACACGGATAAAAATTAGTAAGTCCACTTGTTAGTTCTCACTTGGTTATTTTAACTATAACAAATGTCAAAGTGTTATAATAATTTAAGTCTCTAGAACGCGGCAATTCTTGAATTGTATAGAAGCTGAAATGTATCGATTGCTGTTTTGGGCTGCACGTACTGTTTTCGGTGTGTTGTATGTTTGATGAACTAAATTGTGTTTTCTCTAGATATGTGCTATAGAAAAGTTGTAGATAACATGATTATCTTGCTTGTAATAAAATTTGACAGCCATAAACCTGATCGTTTAGGAGTTGTGCTTTTCACAAGCCCAGCACCTGAATCTGTCGAATTTCTAAACAGATTTCAGAAATTGCAATGGTTGCTTAAGTTAATGTTGAAATCAGTGATTTGTGGTCACAAGAAAGTTGTGGACAACTTTATTATCTTGCTGGTGTTAAAATTTGACATCCATAGGTCTGACAGTTTAGGAGTTATGCTTTTTACAAATTCAATAACTGAATCTGTCCAAATTCTGTACAGATTTCAGAAGCTGCATTGTTTGCTTAAGTTATTGTTAGAATCAGACCTTGTCGATTATACGAAAGTTGTAGAGGCCTTTCTGGTCTTGCTTGTGTTAAAATTTCATAACCATAGGACTGATAGTTTAAGAGTTATGAATTTTACAACTTGGTTGCTGTGTTCTGTCCACCGTCAGAACAGATTTCGAAAACTGTGTTGTCTGATTTAGTTAAACATTGAATCACTTCTTGGTGATTATAAAAGTTAGGTAGTACTTTTGCTAAGCTTTCCAAAAAGTCTTGGATCACTCTTTTTGGTGGTCTGAAGCTTAAGTTATGAATGTTTCAAATATGAAGACTGAATCTGTCTAGTTCTGGACAGCAAAGTCTTTTAGTGATGTTTATCCTTAGTTAAATATTGAACCACCTTAGGATGTTTATAAATAATTTGTAGAACATTTAATTAGCTTTACAGAGAGTCTAGGATCAATTTGTTTGGATGTCTGAATCTTCAGTTATGAATTTTTATAATCATAAGTCTGAATCTGTCCAAATCTGGACAGAGCTGCTGTGATTGCACCTTTTGACCTTGCTAAGTGTTTAATCATGCTGTGATAAAAATACCAAAATTGTAGAGCACTTTCTAAGCTTTCCAGAAAGTTCTAGTTTGCTAGTTTTGAATTAATATTTGAAAAGTTATGATTAGAACAAGTAACGGCTGTATTGCTGTCTAAAAATCTGCAAGTGAGCAAATGAATGTTTAGTTCACCCTATTTGCTAAAAATGTTTGGCTGACACTTAAGTAATGTAGACTTGCCATGACTAAGCTTAATAATGCACGTGTGTCATATTTTGTATGTTTTTTGCTCTAGTTGATTATGATATAGGAGTTCCGTAGTTAGTGATGCCTATGTCGTATTCAAGCTTACGTTGTCTTGGTTAGACTTGTGTGGTCGGTGATGCTTTTGCGCGATTAATAGGAGAACTAATAAAAAGCCGTATCCAACTAAATAAAATATGTGTGTACTTGTCATATCGTAATGTGTTGCGTAAATAAATAAATTGTGGTCGTCTTGTTAATGGTGTTAATGATGAACGCCGATAACATACGAATAGCTAGAGCTTGCGTATAGTCGTTGCGGTGTCTTACAATTAAATGTTAGTTTGCTACCATGTATTTATATAGCTTGTGATATTTTTCATTGTATTCATACATATGCATCCTGCATCTCATTTAGGACCGAGAGGTGACGACCGTGCAAGTGATGTGGTGCCAACCACAGAATGCGGATGATGGACAACCTAAGGAAGGATGGACTTAACCAGTGGATGCTCGCCAAGCGAGCACCACCCCAGCAAACACTATCTAAGTGTTAAATTAAAGGCAAGCCCCGATTTATTAATAACCTGTTATTTATGCTATTTTACTACACTTATTGTTTGTAGGCTTGTACTGTGCACTTAAGTGTAGGAGTTGACTGAAACCCTAGTTGCATGAACTCAGGATTCCTTTTAAGATGGATACTAGTATGCTAGGTCGAGTATTTGCTTTATTTAATTAGGATCTCGGTAGAAGTCGAGTGATTTTTCTAGCACTCGCGCGAGGTTAGGAAATTGGTTGTATCCACTTTGATAATAGAATGAT
Source organism: Zea luxurians (assembly GCA_029449295.1). Lineage (NCBI taxonomy): Eukaryota > Viridiplantae > Streptophyta > Magnoliopsida > Poales > Poaceae > Zea > Zea luxurians. The sequence goes on along the minus strand of JAOPSE010000001.1, from coordinate 101,159,353 downwards.
GATGGTCTGTGGACACGGGTCCATGGGGACGCGTGGTCTACGAGATGAAATTGGAATAAGGATTAACGTGTGGATACCTGTGTCAAGCGTTTGAACGTAATAAACATATGCCGAGAAATATGGTAAATCGGTAAGCCTAGTACCTGATTGAACCTGGCAGCAGATTGCCCTCCTCACACGACCTGAGACGTGGTCTCCCATTCTAGTTATGGTGGGTACAAGTGCGGTCACTGCACGACGGCGGTCGGGGTCAGTGAGGCATTGTACGCCAAGGCGGTGAGCCCCTCTCTGCTGACGGGGAATCGATGGGGACGGTTGATGTGTGTGGAGACGGAGTGCCTCGCCACGTCATATGTTTAGGTTTACCTTGCAAGGATAAAAAACTCGATTCGAATCGTCTGCTTCTCGCAGCTAATGAGACTGCTTGATCCATTGTACTGCATTGAGTAACAAGTGGAAATGTGATGATGTGACAAAGATGATGATTGCTAAATTTGCTTGCTACCATGAATGAGTAGATAGTACACCTCTAGTCTTAAGAGAGTCACACTAAAACTTGACAAAGCTAAAACTTGATTTATAAACTCAGCTAGTGCTTTTGGCAACCAAACCCACAGCCAAACAGCTGCATGTCTAGAGGTAGAGGAGTAGACTCCTCAAACCGGGTAAGTCTAGCTCAGTATTAGTATACTCAGCCTTGCTTGTGGCATAATTTTTGCAGGTACTCCTTAGGATGATTGGTTGATGGTGTGACTTGGCCTTCATCCGTGCCACCGGGATAGACCGTCGAGTGGGTTACTGCTTCCGCAGGAGAGGACCAAGAGGAGTAGCGTGGCTAGGCTTCGCCATGTTGCTCGGTTTTCTCCATTAGTTATTTCCGCTGCATTAAAGTTTTGGTTACTATTTCTGAAACTCTGATAATGTAATCACTATTGATACTTAATAAATTTGTGGTATTATGTTTTATTGTATTTCTCTGTGCCTCACCTTCGTGTGAGCTAGTGGTATTCGATCCTGGATAAGTGGCCTCGTTGGACTAGATCCGAGGGACTGACGATTTATTCCTATTTAAGTGTAGTCTAGCTTTTAAGGCGGGACTTAGGCACTTAAATTGGAATAATTCGGGCGGTTCCGCCACAGCTGGTATCGGAGCGAATACCAGTACAGAGAAGTCAGTAAGTCATGATTACCAACCTTTCCAAAAGTAAAACTTTCTTAGAAACCAAGTTGGATAGAAGTCAGGACGATAAGGATAGACCTAGGACGTGAAGCCTTAGGAAATAGATGGGTAGCTAGGTGGCTATATTTATATAGGCCATAAAGGCTACTACTACTATTAATGGGGATGCTGTAGAAGCACCCGAAAATGTAGTTAGGTCTGAGAAGACGACTAGAATGAGCATGCATCCTGATTGTCGCATCATTGTCTCCTATGCATCAACATGCTTCTCTCACCTTTATTCCAATAATAAGAAATTGTGAATAATGTGTTGTATTGCTATACTGAAAAAATGCCTTACCTCGTGTTAGATTGGTAAGTCTTGTTAGGTCGTGTTGTATATTTCTCTTGTCTTGCTATCTAGGTAGCATTGTAATTGTTCAACCCTTTTTGCAAAACATTTTGTTGCTTGTTCTGTTCATAAAAAGACCCCCATCCAAATGACCTTGAGTTAGCAAGTGAACCCTCTTAAAAAAATTATGCTTGTGTTGGCGTTTTCTAGCCCTTGTGTGTTTTGCCCTTGAAATTACACCTGCACAACTTATAGACCCCCATAGCTTGACCCCTAAATCGACTAAAACTTCCTTGTGCACTTGTTGTGTCAAAAAATTTTTTATTGTTGGTGTCTAGTTGCGCAAACCCTATCAAGGCCATGTTTCTTTCCATAAATCCTTGCCCCTGAAACTTCATAGCATTCCTGTTGATCATCCAGCTGATCATGTTGCCTACCTCTCCTTTCGCATGGATCTGGTGATCTCTTTCCTTGTGAATCATGTTGTGGCTTTATCATCCGAATCTCTGGATCCCTTAATGATTCTGCCTCGTTATCTGGGTATCTGCTATAACCCGTTCTCAAGTATCAGATGTTGATCTGCCTAAATCTCTCACTTCTGATCATTCTCATACCCCTTCTTTGAGGATCATGACGCTGTTTTATCGATTTTATCTCTAAGCAGTGGATACATTTGGTTCAATGGATTATGCCGTTGACTTTAGTTCTCTCAGGTCTCTAAAAGCTCATCAATCTTGATCTCATGGTTGGTTCCTTCTCATATCAAATCTCGTTCTAATCTCTGGCCTAATAATCTCCGTGATGATCATAATAGAGTATATGGAGTTGAAGAAGATTCTCATGCGTTGCTCTTTTTGCCAAAAATCTATGTTTCAACTCCGATCACACCCTTATTTTCTAAGCCATACTCTCATGGGCTCCATCCATCTGTGCTATGTGGATTTCTCATTGGTTGCGTTTGGTAATGATGTCATGACTAATGACTGATGGTGCCGTGACGAAACCAAGAGCCTCTTGTGGGCGCACACACAAGGTTGAGCTGCTCGGTACGCGCTGGTATCACGGTTAATAGTCGTGATCCATTACGAGACAATACCGATGTGCTGTCCTTTGTGGACATTCCCTCAAGTGATCGCTGCATTTTGTCTCAGCATGCCGCGATATTCTATCCAAATCTATCTTCATTATCTGATCAAATCCCATTTCATGAATTTGCACCTATCTTCAGCCTGGGAGTTACATGCTTCTCCACCCTTGAAGATCCTCATTTGAATCTCGGGACGAGATTCTTTTAAGGGGGGAAGGCTGTGACACCCTAGGTGTCAATTTCGGGTTATGTCGGAAGATTTATCCTAATCTCGGATGCTCAGTGAAAATTTCTATTTCTCGCTCGCGTATGTCTCTGATTATCCAGATTGTTTATCCACATTTCACCAAGTTTGGAATTATTCAATCTCAAGAACAGCCAAATTTGGAGCTGTTAAAACTTTTATTCTCGGCGCGAATGTAATCTCGATATTCAATCTCGATTTATAAATCTCGTCTAAAACTCATTAAATCAAACCCTCAACGACTGTTATCTGATCTGAGCCCGAATCCAATTCCTCGAACTTCGATCGATGTTCGACTATTTTAATCCGAATCCGTACTCTCAAAAGAAATACTCAGTATGTCGTCCTCTAATTAATTTCTATCCGATTCGGCTTAATATCTCTGTATCCAATCCAATTTCAAAATCAGCATCGACAGCGATTTTAAAATGTCACGATTCGCTTTCTCCGACTAGAAATCCAAAGTCGATCAGAAATCTGAGAGAAACATTTATTTCTAAAATAGTGTGCGAGGAATTATTTCCGAGCGGAACCAAATCCAACTCTTAGCCGAATTAATCGCTCAATCGTCCGTTCGTCCGTACTGTATTTCGCTCTGTTCTCTGTCGAGACGAATTCCGCAGGAGTGTTTGTATTCCGGGAAATAATTAGCGATCGGATGATCCGTGTTTAAGCAAAACACCATAAATAAAATGGAAATAAATTAGCGTGGCCCGATAACGTGTTTGGGCCAGCCCAACCCAGCCCATTTGGCCCACTAAGAAAACCCTAACCCTAGGGCTTCTTCTATAAATAGGGGTGATCACTTGGCAATTTTTCACTCCCACCCCTCAATTTTTCCCAGCCGCCACAACCATTCTCCTCCCTGTCTTCTTCTCTTCTTCACGGCAGCAGCACGCCGGCGCGCAGGGGCCTCCCATGGCCGCCAGCCCTTCCTTGCAGCGAGCTCCTCCCCCTTGTTGTCTTCTCCAGCGCGCAGAAACTTCAGGGTCGCCCAGCTCTCCCACTCCATGGGCGCGAGCTCCTCCTTCTTCCCATTGATGGCGCCCTGATTTCTCCAGCAGCCCATGGCGTCCCTGTCCACGGCGCCCCTGCAATCTCCCCTTCCTCCCCGCGGCCAGCAATGGTGCGGTGCCCCCTGCTTCTTCCTTCCTCAGCACGGCAGCAAGCAGCCATTCCCATGGCCGAGCTCACCTCCCTACCGCGAGCTCGCCAACGACCTCCCCCACTCAGACCTCCATTCCCCTTGCTGTTGCTCGCCGCGAGCTCTCTCTGGCTCCTTCCCAAAGTCCGGCTGGAGCTTGCCTCCTCCATGGCCGGTGCCCAGCCGCAACTCCAAGCTCCCTGCACCCTCCTCCTCCAGCGCCGGCCACCAATCCACCATCTCCAGCCGGCGTCTTGCTCGTCCCTGCTCCCAGCCAAGGTGCCCAGAAAATCCCCCAGCCGAGCCCCCTCCTCGGTGTCCTCCGTGGTGCCCGCTGGCTGATCAATAAAATGCGCAGCAAGCCGCGCGGTGCAGCAGCCCATCCGCGACGCCGTCAAAACCCTTGGTGAGGAACCCCCGCTGTTCTCAATGTTTATTTTCCGATGTGTGTGATGTTCGATAAACTGCCGCCAACAAATTTGTGTGTTTTCGCAGCTAGTGGTCGACGTCGCGCTTTGCCCGTTCGATGAAATGCCGAGCCATGTGGACAGCCCACACGCCTAGTCACGACTCGTTCAGGTTGATTGATTTATAGTTTATAATACGTATGCTTTGATTGATGTCGGGCAGTGCATGTATATATGTGGATGTGTGTAATATGTTTTGGCTATACACGTTGGTAGGATCGCGTTTGTGATTGGAGAACAAGAGGTTAATTGATGTGCGCGATTTGTAGTTGTCTAATTATGTTTTGGTCGATGATGTGCATGTGGTTACATGTGTGTGAAAGTATAATTGTATGAATGGACGCGTGTAGGGAAGAAAATGAAATAGAAAAGAACTCGGGTATTTTTATTTTGATAGGAAAATATGCGATGCCTTGTTTGATGCGAAAACTAAGTTACAAAATGTGGAATTTGTTTTGGGAAATGCATCGATATGTGTTTATGTGAAAAGTGTATTTGTTTTAAGCAATGTGATGGGATTCATAATTTTAGAAGGGATATATTTATTGATGTGGCGAGTAGTTTAGAGAATGCTAGTTTGCGTGGAGGATGTATCATTAAGACATGAGTGTCGGAGTTCATTTATATTAGTGGTCGCGCCACATTGAGTGAAGTGTCTCGAGTGCACGCCATAATATGGTTGTATGCGAGACATGGTTATGCGTATGATGAGTTTAGTAAAAATTCCATCGGTGTCAGTTGTGTTAAGTTGAAGTTTATTTGTGCATGTAAAGTAGTAAGGTATTTAATGCTTACGACTCTTAGTCGATGGTAGAAATTGTCTTGGCTTAAATAGAGAGGTGGTGACATGCCAGAGTAGTCATCGCTTTCTCTATATTTATAGGTCGAGTCATGACGATGCGTATTATGCGCTCGTTAAATTAGGCTTCGCATATAGTGTATGATTGTGCTCACAATTTCGAGTAGACACTTCATGTAAGTCAAGTAGGTTTGTGATACAAGGATGTAATGGAGTTAGTTGTTTTAGGCTAATTATTGAAATACACGGTTCGTAGGATAAACATGTAAGTGTTCATGATTTGGGAAGTAAATGCGTGGTGATTGCGATTTGGAGATTTGTGGTTTACGATTCATATGAGTTGGCCGGTGTGCGAATATACTTGTGAATCTGTGGGTTTATAAAAATGTTGTAGTATATGTTATGTCTCGGATTGCGGCAATAAAAGGCAAGTTGACGTGTATGTTATTTAGCGGCGATGTCGTTGCTCTAGATAACCGAATTGTTAGATGGCGTGGTTAAGCTCGTAATCACGGTGAATTGCTTGTTGTAGTCTACATATGTATGGTTACGATCGCAGGTAAAAAGTAGTAGTGTTCATATGAGGTCTAAGTTAAAATGCAAATTATTGTGTGAACAACACTTCGATATCGATTATCGGGGAGAATGCGTTGCTAATTAAATATGGTACTTCTAGTGCTCATAATGACACGGATAAAAATTAGTAAGTCCACTTGTTAGTTCTCACTTGGTTATTTTAACTCTAACAAATGTAAAAGTGTTATAATAATTCAAGTCTCTAGAACGCGGCAATTCTTGAATTGTATAGAAGCTGAAATGTATCGATTGCTGTTTTGGGCTGCACGTACTGTTTTCGGTGTGCTGTATGTTTGATGAACTAAATTGTGTTTTCTCTAGATATGTGCTATAGAAAAGTTGTAGATAACATGATTATCTTGCTTGTACTAAAATTTGACAGCCAAAACCTGATCGTTTAGGAGTTGTGCTTTTCACAAGCCCAGCACCTGAATCTGTCGAATTTCTGAACAGATTTCATAAATTGCAATGGTTGCTTAAGTTAATGTTGAAATCAGTGATTGGTGGTCACAAGAAAGTTGTGGACAACTTTATTATCTTGCTGGTGTTAAAATTTGACAGCCATAGGTCTGACAGTTTAGGAGTTATGCTTTTTACAAATTCAGTAACTGAATCTGTCCAAATTCTGTACAGATTTCAGATGCTGCATTGTTTGCTTAAGTTATTGTTAGAATCAGTCCTTGTCGATTATAAGAAAGTTGTAGAGGCTTTTCTGATCTTACTTGTGTTAAAATTTCATAACCATAGGACTGATAGTTTAAGAGTTATGAATTTTACAACTTGGTTGCTGTGTTCTGTCCACCGTGAGAACAGATTTCGAAAACTGTGTTGTCTAATTTAGTTAAACATTGAATCACTTCTTGGTGATTATAAAAGTTATGTAGTACTTTTGCTAAGCTTTCCAAAAAGTCTTGGATCACTCTTTTTGGTGGTCTGAAGCTTAAGTTATGAATGTTTCAAATATGAAGACTGAATCTGTCCAGTTCTGGACAGCAAAGTCTTTTAGTGATGTTTATCCTTAGTTAAATATTGAATCACCTTGGGATGTTTATAAATAATTTGTAGAACATTTAATTAGCTTTCCAGAAAGTCTAGGATCAATTTGTTTGGATGTCTGAATCTTCAGTTATGAATTTTTATAATCACAAGTCTGAATCTGTCCAAATCTGGACAGAGCTGCTGTGATTGCACTTTTTGACCTTGCTAAGTGTTTAATCATACTGTGATGAAAATACCAAAATTGTAGAGCACTTTCTAAGCTTTACAGAAAGTCTTAGTTTGCTAGTTTTGGATTAATATTTGAAAAGTTATGATTAAAATAAGTAACGGCTGTATTGCTGTCCAAAAATCTGCAAGTGAGCAAATGAATGTTTAGTTCACCCTATTTGCTAAAAATGTTTGGTTGACACTTAAGCAATGTAGACTTGCCATGACTAAGCTTAATAATGCACGTGTGTCATGTTTTGTATGTTTCTTGCTCTAGTTGATTATGATATAGGAGTTCCGTAGTTAGTGATGCCTATGTCGTATTCAAGCTTACGTTGTCTTGGTTGGACTTGTGTGGTCGGTGATGCTTTTGCACGATTAATAGGAGAACTAATAAAAAGCCGTATCCAAATAAATAAAATGTGTGTGTACTTGTCATATCGTATTGTGTTGCGTAAACAAATAAATTGTGGTCGTCTTGTTAATGGTGTTAATGATGAACGCCGATAACATACGAATAGCTAGAGCTTGCGTATAGTCGTTGCGGTGTCTTACAATTAAATGTTAGTTTGCTACCATGTATTTATATAGCTTGTGATATTTTTCATTGTATTTATACATATGCATCCTGCATCTCATTTAGGACCGAGAGGTGACGACCGTGCAAGTGATGTGGTGCCAACCACAGAATGAGGATGATGGACAACCTAAGGAAGGATGGACTTAACCAGAGGATGCTCGCCAAGCGAGCACCACCCCAGCAAACACTATCTAAGTGTTAAATTAAAGGCAAGCCCCGGTTTATGCATAACCTGTTATTTATGCTATTTTACTACACTTATTGTTTGTAGGCTTGTACTGTGCACTTAAGTGTAGGAGTTGACTGAAACCCTAGTTGCATGAACTCAGGATTCCTTTTAAGATGGATACTAGTATGCTAGGTCGAGTATTTGCTTTATTTAATTAGGATCTCGGTAGAAGTCGAGTGATTTTTCTAGCACTCGCGCGAGGTTAGGAAATTGGTTGTATCCACTTTGATAATAGAATGATGATGGTATGTGGACACGGGTCCATGGGGACGCGTGGTCTACGAGATGAAATTGGAATAAGGATTAACGTGCGGATACCTGTGTCAAGCGTTTGAACGTACTAAACATATGCCGAGAAATATGGTAAATTGGTAAGCCTAGTACCTGATTGAACCTGGCAGCAGATTGCCCTCCTCACGCGACCTGAGACATGGTCTCCCATTCCGGTTATGGTGGGTACAAGTGCGGTCACTGCACGACGGCGGTCGGGGTCAGTGAGGCATTGTACGCCAAGGCGGTGAGCCCCTCTCTGCTGACGGGGAATCGATGGGGACGGTTGATGTGTGTGGGGACGGTTGATGGGGTCGGGGTCAGTGAGGCATTGCCTCACCACGTCGTATGTTTAGGTTTACCTTGCAAGGATAAAAAACTCGATTCGAATCGTCTGCTTCTCACAGCTAATGAGACTGCTTGATCCATTGTACTGCATTGAGTAACAAGTGGAAATGTGATGATGTGACAAAGATGATGATTGCTAAATTTGCTTGCTACCATGAATGAGTAGATAGTACACCTCTAGTCTTAAGAGAGTCACACTAAAACTTGACAAAGCTAAAACTTGATTTATAAACTCAGCTAGTGCTTTTGGCAACCAAACCCACAGCCAAACAGCTGCATGTCTAGAGGTAGAGGAGTAGACTCCTCACACCGGGTAAGTCTAGCTGAGTATTAGTATACTCAGCCTTGCTTGTGGAATAATTTTTGCAGGTACTCCTTAGGATGATTGGTTGATGGTGTGACTTGGCCTTCATCCGTGCCACCGGGATAGACAGTCGAGTGGGTTACTGCTTCCGCAGGAGAGGACTAGGAGGAGTAGCGTGGCTAGGCTTCGCCATGTTGCTCGGTTTTCTCCGTTAGTTATTTCCGCTGCATTAAAGTTTTGGTTACTATTTCTGAAACTCCGATAATGTAATCACTATTGATACTTGATAAATTTGTGGTATTATGTTTTATTGTATTTCTCTGTGCCTCACCTTCGTGTGAGCTAGTGGTATTCGATCCTGGATAAGTGGCCTCGTTGGACTAGATCCGAGGGACTGACGATTTATTCCTATTTAAGTGTAGTCTAGCTTTTAAGGCGGGACTTAGGCACTTAAATTGGAATAATTCTGGCGGTTCCGCCACACTAAACCTAAACCCTAGGGGGCTAAGTGCAAAATTAGTGCTCTTTTGGACTAAAGTGCAAAAACCATGATAATAAAGTGTCTTAAGTCATATGGTTCACAAATGAGTAGGTTTGCATGTTATACCTTGAGTTTTGGACTAATTTGCAAAAGAGCCACACTTGAACCCTATTGCCTAAGTCTGAAATCAGTGTAATTAGCTCAACTTTGGAGCTCTATATCTGCCAAATTATAAGGTTTTTGCCCTAGGTCACCACATCAACTTTGTAGATCTGTGGAAGGAGAATAACTTTGCTAAAGAAATCATGCCTTGGTACCATGAAGAATTCTTAGATAAATGAGCTTGAAGGTGGGCTGTCAGACTAAAACAATCTGAAAATTGGATGATCAGTGACGTTGGATCAACTTTGAAACCATGCAGCGCTCGATTCAATGGTTGTTTAACCAAAATCTCTATGGCAAACTTGAAGCCGGTTTATTGAACTACAAGTTTGATGTAGAGTGTTGGTCTGGTCACTATACAAAATTTGGCACAAATTGCCCTCAAAAGTGTCCTCTCATGGCAACTGAATGAGGTTCGCGATTGTACAGTGATCTGAACAAGATCAGATCGACAGCGCAATCCTTCTCCGCCGACGATCTTTACACCGTGATTCACGCCGCTGCCGTGATTCATGTTCACTGGCGAGGGGATAACTACGGTGAGGTAAAGATCTTGGCATGGTATCAGCTTGAGCTCGGTTGCGGCTAGGCCCGCCGTACCCCCTTGCTCATCGGTCGATCGGGATAAGAGCTCGCCGCCGTGGTCGATCACTGTCGTGCGCCGCGTGTCCAGGCTCTTTACCACATTGCGATTAGTCACGTTAGGGGATCCGGTGATCGCCGAAGGAAGCGCCACGGTGAAAACCACTATGCACTTGCGCTAGTGCTCCTCTTCTTCTCCGACCGCCGCGCGTCGTCGCTCGAATTCCCGGCCACCGCTCTTGCCTAGTATAAATTAAGGCCACCGTGAGCTCCATAGGATCATCACGCATCCAGCCACCAAGTATTGCCCTCAATCAATCATTAGTGAGCTCCAATTTTGGATTTCCCCAAAAATACTCAAGAACACCGTAGCAAGGACCTCGCCGTGGCCAGCTTGATCTAGGTCTGCTCATACCTTTTGCTCCCTCGTTTGAGTGTTCTTATGTACCCTTGATGCTCATCGACCCGACCAATTGAACTAGAACCTCCTTAATCACCGGGAACGCGTTCAGCTATCCTCGATGTCCACGGTCACCGTGGCTAGAGCAAACCTAGTAGCCATTGATGAAATTAAGTGGGGGAAAACGTTCATTAGACCTTGAATTCGGTCTCGGTCGAATTATGGCGCCAGTCACTGCGTGAGCGACCGGTATACGGGCTCGTCGGAGTTCTGCGAACCGCCACTCGACGTCGGGGGCTTCAAGTTGTGAAGGGAAGGAAGTGTAGGGGTTTATTGGTAAATGTCAGTGACTGTTTCAAATAGTGCTTTGGACTCTTTCGGATTATTCAAAAAGACAGGGGCCTCCGAGCAAGTCTACTGCGCGGGCATGGGCTCGCTTCTACTAGGAGTGGGCCGATTTGGGCTGCTTTCAGCCCAGCACTATTCATAGTTTTTCCTTTTCTTTTTCTGCCAGAGCTAAAACAATTCTAGAAAATTGTAGAAAAATGGTAAAAATGCCAAACCAATTTTGCTAGATTCCTAATTTTCTATAGAATTTAATAAAAATAGTTTTAGGATTTTTAATCCAAACAAGAAATTATAGAGTATTTAAAATAGTCTAAAACCTTATTTCTGGATTTTTAGAAAATATGTAATGATTCCAAAAATCTCCAAACTTTTTGGATGACCCTTATATATTATTTAGAAGCCTTGTGTAAAGTTTGGTATGATTTGGGCCATGTTTGATACTTAGAACCCAAAACCCTACCCCCTGCCCTGTGAACTTCACTTTTGACTCCGGAAACCCTAAGTTCTCGGAGGTCCGTGAAGGAAAATTGTATTCAAGACTTTAGATAATAAACCCTTATTATCTTTGCACTCTCATGAGCATTACATGGGCATTCATTATTATGTATGGTTATGTTTAGAAAATGAAGAAGAAGTAGAAGAAGAGAAGACTCCACCACCACCACCTGAGGAACATCAGGCAGGCAACTATTTTTAATTTGATATCTGTGGAACTAAGCCTGATTCACAAGTGAAACAAGGCAAGCCCCGGTGCATTTGCCACCTCCTTGTTACCTTTAAAACTCTTTCTCACTTACTTGATGCATTAGGTAATAGGAGTTGTGTGCTAAACACTTGCTGCATTTCCTTCCTTGGATTATTCCCTAATCCCTATTTTACAAAATGTTTTCTTATTCTTAGCCCTACTTTAGCAAAACAAAATGTTTTGTTTTCTCAAAAATGATGTTGCAAAGTGGGAGGGATGTTTTTGAAAATAAAACTTGATGGTGGATCCATCATGGCCATGATGGGTTCAACATCGGAAAAGATGTACCTCTGCCAGGTATCAAATTTTGGGGTTTGAAATGATTAAGCTGAGACCGGGCGGGTGACTTGCACGAGAAGAGAGTCTCGGTGTAGTGTCTCCGTCTGAGTCGATTAAGGACAATGTCGATGTAGGCTTGATGACCGAGGATCCTTTAACTGGTCACATGCCTCATCATGCGTAAGCTTTGCCTCGGGCAGACTAATACCAGAATAAGATACCATGCTATGGGAGTGGAGAGATGGCGAGAGTAGCGTGTACCCTTTGTGGCAAGAGGCTAGACGGTGGTGTATCTGTGCTCTCGGTTGGCGTGAACCTGATCTGGTCTTAAGAACCCCGGTGGCGAGTTGACATATGCAAGGGTTAAGTGATACATATGTCGTGTGATTGGAGATCCTCAGCTGAGTATAATCGATTCGGATCGCCGTACCTTCGCGGTTATGAAGACTTGGTCACTGCCCTATACGTAGAAATCCAGTAAAGATAAAGGGTTGTTAAGAAATTAGCTAGTGCAGGTCAAGTGATTGAACTAGGGTAGAATGAACTCTAGTTACAGGTAATTTTACTTAACCGGACAAATAAAACTGGATTTTTAAGGATCCACTCTTAGTAAGCATTTCTGCAAACAGAGTCATTGACTATTGTTAAGGCTTACCTTGACTCCCTGAAAGCCAGCATACCCTTGGAGTCTTTTCTTTAGTCAGGTAAGACTTGCTGAGTAATTCCATACTCAGGGCTTTGTCCCATGTTGTTTTTAGGTGAGGAAGCAACCAACTTTTGTTGCTTCTGTTCAAAGGTGGTATCGAAGGAAGAAAACCAGGAGTAAAGCTGCGGGAGGAAAGGATCCTCCGTAAAACTTTTGTGTAAAACTTATTGGGAGGAGTTTTTGCCTCCCATGGTTTGTAATAGTAATACTCTGCACTCGTATATTATGTTCTGGTCTGTAAATATTTAACTCTGTCTTACTTTTAAATAAAGGTAAGTTTATGTAACTGCTTCCGCATTTTCGTATCTCCGATACTTGTAATGTCTGCGTGACGGGTGAAACGCTCTTGGGAAAGGTAAGAATAGCAGATACCGAACTTGTCAAGTGATTCAGGGGCACTTGCAGGGTTGTCTGAGGTCTGTTGGACAAGGACAACTGTAGGTGGGCCTAATGACTTGGGAGGTTCCGTCACAGTTTCGGCCGGAAGCTCGATAGTGGAGTCGGCGGGGAGCGTCCGAGAGGAGCCAGAAGTGGAGCACCACTTACGCATGGAGAAGGCCCACGACTGTCCACGGAGTTAGTCTATCAAGGTGCTTGGCCCTCGCGTGGGCTACCCTTTGCGTAGGGGCACGAGTTAGGATTTGTCGGAACCTTGTGTGGTTCTGGATACCTCGGTAAAAATACCGGCGTCATCCACGAGAGTTTGCATCTCTACCTTGCTCTTTGCCTTCCACATTTTTATTAAGTATTTAAGTTTCAATCTCTCCTTTCTACTTAGATTATCTAGGATTGAAACTTAGGCATTGCGGTAGTGATAGCAAAACTTAGACAAAACCTAGTTTACACATTCTAGATTGTTTATTTGCATAGATTTTGCTCTAGGGTTTTAATTATGGCCTAGTTTAGAGATAGTGTTTAGAAGTCCTAATTCACCCCCTCTTAGTGTAACACCCCATCCAATCCCTGGACTAGTGGTACTTACTCCTGACAGCTCTCTAGGATCATATATTGTCCCCATAGACCAACATGGGTCTTTTGTGTACACTTTATCCTCACTCATGTGCACCCGAGAAAAACTTCCCGGTCGGTCACTCATCCCAAATTGCTCCAAGCCAAGCACACTTAACTTAGAGGTTCTTTCGAGATAGGCTTCCGAAAAAGAAGATGCACCTTATTGGTATGAGTACACTATTAATTCTATTAAGCCTTGGGCTAGGATATCCCAACCCAGGGGCCAGGACATCACAATCCACCCCCCTTAGAAGACCGACGTCCTCGTCGGTCAACCCTAATGCAGGAACCTCCCCTCTTAGCCATGTCTATTTGTCTAGTGTCATCATATGCCATGCCATGTGACTACTCCGGGCCCACATGCGCCATGCACCATATACCCGAACCCCCTAGCCCACACATGCCCATGAAACCTCGAGGGTCGGCTCTGATACCACTTGTAACACACCATCCAATCCTTGGACCAGCGATACTTACTCCTGGCATCTTTCTAGAGTCAGATATTGTGGTAGAACCTCCCAAGTTATTGGACCCACATGGACCTGTTCTTGTCTCAAAGACCTCAGACGGCTATGCACGTGCACCAGATAACTTCACAGGATCTGTCCGAGTGCCCCAAGGACCTCGGATAAACCACTTACAACCAGGACCGCAAGATTAAGTAACACAGATCACACACCAACATTTTGTAGTGGAATTTTATTACAAGGAGTATATACGTTACAACATAAATCGGAGCAGTTACAAAAGAATTTCACTTTTAAAGATTGCAAAACTTTTTATAAGTTTGAAGTATGTGGTAGCTTAAGTGACGATCCTCATAAGAAGATAAAGACGGGGTATACTTGTATAAGAAGGCCGAGCCCACCGGCACTTAACACCATCAACAGCAGCACAAAACTATAACCTGAAAAACAATAGGGAATAAAACCCTGAGTACGGAATTACTTAGCAAGACTTACCCGACTAAAGAAAAGACTCTCAAGGGTATGCCGGTTTTAAAGGGTTTCAAGGTATGGCTTATCAAGAATCAAAGACTCCGTTGGCAAAAATGCTTATTAATAGTGGATCCTTAAAAATCTAGTTTTACTTATCAGGTTAAGTAAAATTACGTGCATCTAGAATTCTTTCTGCCCTAGTTTAAGCACTTGGCCTATACTAGCCGTATATTTATCATCCCTTCAGTTCACTGGATTGCTACGTGTAGGGCAGCGACCAAGTCTTCATGTTCGAGAAGTAACGGTGATCTGAATCGATTAATACCCAGTTGGGGATCTCCAATCACACGACATATGTAGCACTTAATCCATTCATATGTCAACTCACCATCGGGGTTCTTAAGACCAGATTAGGTTCACACCAACCGAGAGCACAGATACACCACCGTCCAGCCTCTTGCCACGATGGGTACACACTACTCTCGCCATCTCTCCACTCCCATTGCATGTTATCTTATTCTAGTATTAGTCTGCCTGAGGCAAAGCTTACCGATGATGAGGCATGTGACCAGTTAAAAGGTCCTCGATCAGCAAGCCTACATCGAGACGTTCCTTAATCGACTCACATGGAGACACTACACCGAGACTCTCTTCTCGTGCAAGTCAACTGCCCGGTCTCAGCTTTATCATTTAAACACAAAGTTTGGTACCTGGCAAAGGTACATCTTTTCCGATGTTGAACCCATCAAGGCCCTGATGGATCCACCATCAAGTTTTTAGTTTTGAAAACATCCCATCCAATCTGTAGCATCACTTTTGTTTTCAAACAAAACATTTTGTTTTTCTAAAGCAAGGCTAAGCATCATAAAAATCATTTCATAAAAGGGTGTCATAGAAGGGTAATCAATTTTCCAAGGAAGGAAATGCATCAATTGTTTAGCACACAACTCCTATCACCTAATGCATCAAACAAGGTGATAAAGATTTTAAAACACAAGGAGGTAGCGGATGCACCAGGGCTTGCCTGAATAACACTAGGTTAGTGTTTGTTAGGCGTTGTCCACTTGATGATCATCCTTGTCCTAGCACTTGATCAAGCAGGTTCGTCCATCAGCATCACCATGCGGAGTAGTCCACCCGTTATGTCATCTTGGGGTCGACTTGGCTCAGGTTCTCCGCATCACGTGGTTAATCAACGTACCTAAATGATTTGCATAATGCACATGAATGCATATAAACAAGAATATCACAAACCTAAATAAGGCTACACGACAGCGAATTAAACACCTAGCGGCGAGGCGTTGTACTATTTTATACGGAAACTCTAGTTATCGATATACGACTACGCGCAATAATTACGCTTCTCCAGATTAACTGAATCTAACGCAAATACCATGAAACAACAAACTATACACATTTAACACGATTAGCCTAAACACAACTTATCAGTTAATTAATTAAATTCTAAACTCAATGGTTTAAGGAATTTAAATCTAGAACAGGAATAAAAGCACATCACTTTTTAGACCACGCGACTGGATTAAATTACATACCACTCTAGGTTATCATATATAGCCTACCATTAATTTTATCAAACAATTATAATTTGTCATAAGTAATACTAATAATATTATTTTTTAGAAATTTTGAAATACTAAATTTAAACTTCATTCACTAATTTACTATACGTCACATAATTAACATCTCAAATCTACCCAACGCGACTACTCCAAACTCATGAAAATAATCACATCGCATTCATAGAACTAATTCAATAATTAAGCTAACGGAAATATGAATCGGCTTACCATACTAAACCAAACTTGCAACCACGAAATCAACGACGCCTTTCAGCTCAGCATTTCACCGAAAATAGGGTGAGTGCTGTGTCGAATCACGCTTCTTCTTCATCCACATCAAGAATTCTCCAGTCGCGTACTGATTTATTTTCTTATGCGCCTAATCTTCTCGGATCTTGGCGTAGACAAGGATGACGATCGACGACTTGTTCGAGCTTTTGTCGAGCACTTGGTGAATATCATGCTGCTAACTTCGTCTTCACCCAATTCTTGGGATTTCTTGATGACGCACGGAACAACGACTACCTGCGATTGAAGTCTTCGATCGAGCACTTGATAAGCGATGCACATGGATCTCGCTTATTTTTGCCTAACGTCCGGGATTCGGGGTTCGAGGAGGTTGGGCAGGGAAGAACGGGGTTCGACGGCTCGACGACGATACGGGAGGGTGACGTATATAGAGCTGTAGGTCTGGCGAGCTGACGTAAGTGACAGAGACAGGCACGTACGACAACAGCGCGTCGACTGAGGACAATCTCGTAGCGACGCACGATGGTGAGGAGCAGTGACCAACGGCGTGAGGAGAGCCAGGAAAACAACACGCACACCAAACGATCCTGGACGAGACTAGAAACGGTGGACGCGGCCGGAGGAAGAGGAGCAGTGTGTGGAAGAGAACTCGATGGCTGGCACAAAAGACATGACGCTGGGCATAGCGAAACGACGACGATGCACTGGAGCTTCAATGATGTCGTGGCGCAGCAGAAAATAGCGACACCACAATGGCTAGCGTGACCGTCGCGGGCAGGAGGGAGGCTCGACGTCGCAGTGGAGTGGACAAGGCAGAAGAGCTCAGTCAGCGGGGCTACACGGCGATGCCGGAAACGAGCAGACGCACGCGCAGCAGGGACCGAGCGCCATGGGGAGCAAGCAGCGGGCGCTGCAGGGAGGAACAGAACAGAGGCTAGGCACGATGAACTTCAGTCCAAGCACCGACGAGCCGAGGCTGGATCCGAGGAAGACGAGGGGCTGCGGCCGGGCGCCATGGCTGGGCAGAGGGGATTTGACGAGCTGGAGATGGACGGGGGAAATTCCGAGCTGGGCGAGCTGCACGCGACCTCGACGCGCAGGGACGAGCTTGGCTGAAGAACGGCGAAGAAAAACAGAGGGCACGCCCAGACTTGGTCGGAGCAGAGGAAGATGAGTTGGACGAGCACTAGAAACCGAAAAGGAAGGCAAGGGTGAGCTCTGCGGCAGACCACACCGACGAGCGCTGGAAGTTGGGCGCGCCATGAGAGCTCGAGACCGCGCGCCAGCCAGGGAGCAGAAGGAGCTGGGGGAAAGATATCTGCGTGTAGGAAGGGGGCCTTGGCCATGGGTGCGGCAGGCTGGAGAGGAAGCCGTGGCACTGGGAGGGAGATGGGATGCACATCAGGGAGCTTCTGCTGGCGAGCAAGGAGATTTAGGCTAGCTAGAGAGGGCGACTCGATTCATGACCAAGGGAAGGAGGTAGCTCACGTCCCATGCTCCATGGTTTCTGCTGCAGTGGAGGGAGCGCATCGAGGATAGGACTCCGAGTGACGGCGCTCTGAATAGAGGGAAGACGGGTGGAGGGGGCTCGGCGGCTGGCGTGGCTGAAGGAGGAGCATTGGCGTAGGGGAGAGCGGCTGAGCATGACAAGCAGAGAGAGAGAGCGATCTGCGTGTAGAGGAGGAAGGAGCACGGAGGAGAAGAAGACATTTGTAGGGAGGAGAGAAGCGGCTGCGCGTGATTTTTATTCAGAGTGGCGGCTGAAAAAATCCTCAGGGGAGGGCGGCGTCGGGATAGGATTAGGAGAAGATTTTTTAAAAATTTTCTTTTCTCTCTCTTTTTTTAAAGAAAATCGTAGATATTTTTGGATCGAGATTTTTAGCGCTATACAAAGGGTTGAATAGTTAGGACTGATAGCAACAATTGGCCAGGATTTGATTTGGTGATTTTTTTCGGAATCAGATGAGTTTTCACCCGTTATTTATATTTGGAGATTTAGATCGAGACAAGGAACACACGAATTGAACCAAACGAGATCAGGACTGAGATTTTAGTCTGCTTTTGTTTACATAGGAATTGGACAAATTTCCATAATTGTAAACAGTGGATCTGATTAATCACGAACACTCAGTTCGGATCGAGTTATCTCGGTCTGATATAACGTTTTTACATTAACTGTTGTCGCCGAGTTCAAATTAATTTACCCGGGATAAATAAAGATGATGTCGAACTCGCGACAGTTGAAGCAGATGCGATATTAAAATCGCGATAGGCGAAGATGATTAAAATTTAGCATCCTTTTTATCCACTGATATTACGTGCTTAAATTCATACTCGTTGTCGACCAGACGGTAAACACCTGGGGTGTTATAGCCCTCCCCCTTAAAAGAATCTCGTCCCGAGATTCAGAGCGAAAGAATTTTAAGAGTAGAGAAGCATGTAACCCATGTCCATATTAGTGATAATCATGAGACAATTATAAACAAAGGCGGGTGTCTGAGAAGGTTGTTTCTCTAGTGGACATAACATGTATCGCCTTAGGCTAATTTAGAAATGTCCACCAATAGAGATGATGTCTGCTAGAAGAACACATAAGGTTCCATGTGTGCAGTTTGCTTTTTCTGATGACACTGTACTATCTCAGTCTATTGAGCGAGTGGCGAATACTCGGTTTTAAACAAACAATACCAGATGCAACCTCTTGGGTAAAACACACAAAAGGAGCTTAACCAACAAGAGGTCACGATAAGTTCATAGCACACGAGACGGGTGTGCATGTCGAAAAACATCACAGTTGACCCGTGGCTAGCCAGAAAATCCAAGTCCATGAAAGGTGATATAGATTCGAGAAAATCACCAGTGGAGGGATCTGTAGATGCTGACCTCATGTCTAATCCATTTTATCAAGAACTAGGCATGGCTCGACTTGATCACATATGCTGGAAAAGCACACGTGAAGTGATCGAGTCACGACTAGAGCGATGATTAGGTGGTTATTGGCCGACTTAATCTCGATTCTTATAAACACTTCCTTAAAATGGGTTGAACCAAAGTGAGTTTAGACAACCCGATAAAACGATCTCTAAACTCAATCTTTGATCACAATGCAGTTACACATTAGTAAAACCAACTTGTTCAACTACTTTTGACATTGAGCAAGTCCTCTTATTATCCATCGGCAAGCCAAGGGGCGAGAACTCTCTTTGTTAACAGGAGATCATGCATTTGGGCAGGAATCCATTTGGTCAGGTTGTTCATCCGTTTCTTCATGCAAGATGAACTGACTTGGTTTAGGAATACATGGATTAAACAAGGGAGCGAATGAACAAACTCCTGCATCTCAACAGCAGGGAAAGTCAATCCCCATTTTGAGAGCTAATCAGTTGTTTTCCATCACTAAAAAGCTCCAAGGCTTCACCTTTGCAACAAGGATGCAAAGGGGACTTGTATGAGTAATCACTACCAAGATCAAAAGAAAAGAGACCACATATGAAAGTGGTATGCCCATTTGATCCAACAAAGATGATAGATGTTGCTTGATCACTTAACAAACAACATAGAAATTGTTTCAAGGGAGAAGTCCACGAAAGATCACGCATCAGTGTAGTTCCACAATGGATCATGACTAGAGACCTCGATACCAGCATGCACCAAGCAGCATAACCTTGCGTGTACATTCACAAGAGGCTATCAGTTTCGCTGCGGCACCATAAGTCATAAATCATGACACCATTGTCGAACAATACCAATAATGAATCTCACATGGTAAGAACAATTTGTGGAGAGATAACATATCAATATAGCCTCATAATGGATTATAACTACTAACTGTGATACCAGCGCGTGCCAAGTAGCGCATCCATGTGTGTACATTCACAGGAGGCCCTTGGTTTCGTCACGGCACCATCGATTTTAGTCATAACACCAGTACCAAACGTAACCAATTCGAAATCTCACGCCACAAATGGATTGAGCAAGGATGTCTATATACAATAGATACTCCACCTGTAAGAATGGTTACAAGTAGAGAGCCAAATAGATCATGGCCCGATGAGATGAACAAGACATGGCCATAACCTAAACTTGATGAAAGGAGTACGATGGGAGACTGTTATTTCAGCCCCAAGCATATTTCTATGCCCATCGCAGAGATTACAAGGTCAATGATTAGTATCTGATTAGATACAGAGGGAAAACAATCATAAGATTAAGTTGGTATGCCTTCGATAGATATGAGAAAACCAAAGGCATCAACTCAAGAAAATGATCGGACATGTCTTTCCTAGGTTAGGTTGATAAAGCGACAAGATGATCCATAAGGAGAGGCCAAATACAATAGAGACCTCAACCTGTATCAACTGAACACGAGCAGGATTTAGGATGGAAACATGACCACTAAGGGGGTTACAAGTTAATTGCCAAGAACACGGACTCAAGATCCTTGTTTGAAGTCCGAGTACATCTTAGGTCCAATAAAGAGATTATCTAAACATTCATTTGTATGAGTTTGGTCTTGGAGGGATAATGGAAAAATCAACTTTGGGTCATGGTTCACTAAATAAGAACATAGCCTAGTTTTCGGTTTGGGCCAACAGGTCACAAATATTCTATAGGCACATCAAGTACAAGAGCAAACACATATAACACCTAAATATATTACCTAAAGAATGGAGGACAACTATTTCATTGGGGTTCGTAATACAACATTACACCACAGTATTTACAATCACTGGTTACTGGAATAAGGATGAGAGAAGCATTTCGGGTGTATAGGTGACAAACATGATGCAACAATCAGGATGCATGCTCGTCCTATGCGTCCTCACAAATTTTTGCCAGCCTAACGTGGCAATAGTGTTCTATATTGGTGGCATACTTACGACTCTCTCGATATTTTGCTAGTCGTGAGCTACACATACGTTTTCGAGGTTAGTGTACCTGCAGAAAATTTCATCACAGCCCAATTTCCCATGATGCAAGATCCACACATGACAGTTTATCACAGTTTATACTCCATATATTGCTATATGGAGGCCAGCTAATCATTAAGTGCCGAGCCACGCATAGGTGCCGTTGCCACACTTTAATCATAGGGCAACTCATTATGGTAACTCACCTTCTTACCTGAGCGTAGGTGCGTCGTTGCGAATACATTACACTTCTCAGTATTTCCATGTCTATATACCCATACACATCCATGGGGTACTGAATCCCAGAAAATTAAATACTCCACATCGCAGCCTTCATATATACATATGTGTAACATGTATATAATCAAGCGTCACAATTAAGCACTTCCCTAGACCGACGTTTGTTCGATCATGCTCTCACATCTCACCTTACCTTGAGCGTCGATCCATTGAAGACTGAATGGCCTCAAAAATAACATTACACATGTATGCAATACCCCCGGTTGTGGGTTAGTGGTTTGAACTAAGCCACCTGATAGTCCATAATTTAGGGCTTAACAGAGGATGTCACTAGCATTATAGTTTTTCAAAACTATTTTTCAAAGCCAAACAATGTGTTTAGTTGGAAATAGGTTTTTTCAAATCCAAAACTTTGTTTTGAAAAATACGTATGTGACCGTATTACACTTAATCCTGCTCCGATACCAGCTGTGGCAGAACCTTCCAGGTTATTGGGCCCACATGCACCTGTCCTTGTCTCAAAGACCTCAGACGGCTATGCATGTGCACCAGATAACTTAACATGATCTGTCCGAGTGCCCCAAGGACCTCGGATAAACCACTTACAACCAGGACCGCAGGATTAAGTAACACAAATCACACACAAACATTTTGCAGCGGAATTTTATTACAAGGAGTATATAAGTTACAAAAGAAATCAGAGTAGTTATAAAAGAATTTCACTTTTAAAGATTGCAAAACTTTTTGTAAGTTTGAAGTATGTGCTAGCTTAAGTGACGATCCTCATAAGAAGATAAAGACGGGGTATACTTGTATAAGAAGGCCGAGCCCACCAGCACTTAACACCATCAATAGCAGCACAAAACTATAACCTGAAAAACAACAGGGAATAAAACCCTGAGTACGGAATTACTCAGCAAGACTTACCCGCCTAAAGAAAAGACTCTCAAGGGTATGCTGGTTTTAAAGGGATTCAAGGTATGGCTTATCAAGAATCAAAGACTCTGTTGGCAAAAATGCTTATTAATAGTGGATCCTTAAAAATCCAGTTTTACTTGTCAGGTTAAGTAAAATTACCTACATCTAGGGTTCTTTCTACCTTAGTTCAAGCACTTGGCCTATACTAGTCGTCTTTTTATCATCCCTTCAGTTCACTGGATTGTTACGTGTAAGGCAGTGACCAAGTCTTCATGTCTGAGAAGTAACGACGATCCGAATCGATTAATACCTAGCTGGGGATCTCCAATCACACGACATATGTAGCACTTAATCCATGCATATGTCAACTCGCCATCGGGGTTCTTAAGACCAGATCTGGTTCATGCCAACCGAGAGCATTGATACACCACCGTCCAGCCTCTTGCCACGGAGGGTACACGCTACTCTCGCCATCTCTCCACTCCCATTGCGTGTTATCTTAATCTAGTATTAGTCTGCCCGAGGCAAAGCTTACCCATGATGAGGCATGTGACCAGTTAAAAGGTCCTCGATCAGTAAGCCTACATCGAGACGGTCCTTAATCGACTCAGACGGAGACACTACACCGAGACTCTCTTCTCGTGCAAGTCAACCGCCTAGTCTCATCTTTATCATTTAAACCCAAAGTTTGGTACCTGGCAAGGGTACATCTTTTCCGATGTTGAACCCATCAAGGTCTTGATGGATCCACCATCAAGTTTTTAGTTTTGAAAACATCTCATCCAATTTGTAGCATCACTTTTGTTTTCAAAGAAAACATTTTATTTTTCTAAAGCAAGGCTAAGCATCATAAAATCATTTCCATAAAAGGGTGTCAGGGAAGGGTAATCAATTTTCAAAGGAAGGAAATGCATCAAATGTTTAGCACACAACTCCTATCACCTAATGCATCAAACAAGGTGATAAAGATTTTAAAACACAAGGAGGTGGCGAATGCTTCGGGGCTTGCCTGAATAACACTAGGTTAGTGTTTGTTAGGCGATGTCCACTTGACGATCATCCTTGTCCTAGCACTTGATCAGGTAGGGTCGTCCATCAGCATCACCATGCGGAGTAGTACACCCGTTACGTCATCTTGGGGTCGACTTGGCTCAGGTTCTCCGCATCACGAGGTTAATCAACGTACCTAAATGATTTGCATAATGCACATGAATGCATACAAACAAGAATATCACAAACCTAAATAAGGCTACACGAAAGCGAATTAAACACCTACCAGCGAGGCGTTCTACTATTTCATACAGAAACTCTAGTTATCGATATACGACTACGCGCAATAATTACGCTTCTCTAGATTAACCGAATCTAACGCAAATACCACGAAACAACAAACTATACACATTTAACACGATTAGCCTAAACACAACTTATCAGTTAATTAATTAAATTCTAAACTCAGTGGTTTAAGGAATTTAAATCTAGAACAGGAATAAAAGCACATCACTTTTTAGACCACGCGACTGGACTAAATTACATACCACTCTAAGTTATCATATATAGCCTACCATTAATTTTATTAAACAATTATAATTCGTCAAAAGTAATACTAATAATATTATTGTTTAGAAATTTAAAATACTACATTTAAACTTCATTCACTAATTTACCATACGTCACATAATTAACATGTCAAATCTACCCAACGCGACTATTCCAACTCATGAAAATAATCACATCGCATTTATCGAACTAATTCAATAATTAAGCTAACAGAAATATGAATCAGCTTACCATACAAAATCAAACTTGCAACCACGAAATCGATGACGCCTTTTAGCTCAGCATTTCACTGAAAATAGGGTGAGTGCTGCGTCGAATCGCGCTTCTTCTTTATCCACATCGAGAATTCTCCGGTCGCGTACTGATTTATTTTCTTCTGCACCTAATCTTCTCGGATCTTGGCGTAGACAAGGATGACAATCGATGACTTGTTCGAGCTTTTGTCGAGCACTTGGTGAATATCACGCTGCTAGCTTCGTCTTCACCCGATTCTTGGGATTTCTTGACGATGCACGGAATGACGACGACCTGTGATTGAAGTCTTCGACCGATGCACACGGATCCCACTTATTTTTGCCTAACGTCTAGGATTCGGGGTTCGACGAGGTTGGGTAGGGAAGAACGGGGTTCGATGGCTAGACGACGATACAGGAGGGTGATGTATATAGAGCTGCAGGTCTAGCGAGCTGACGCAAGTGTCGGAGACAGCCGCGTATGGCAGCAGCGCGTTGACTGAGGACAAGCTCGTAGCAACGCACGACGGTGAGGAGCAGCAACCAATGGCGTGAGGAGAGCCAGGAAAACAACGCGCACACCAAACGATCCTGGACGCGACTAGAAATGGTGGACGCAGCCGGAGGAAGAGGAGCAGCGCGCGGAAGAGAACACGACGGCTGGCACAAAACACCCGACGTCGGGCATAGCAAAACGACGGTGATGCACTGGAGCTTCAATGATGTCGTGGCACAGCAGAAAATAGCAACACCATGATCGCTAGCGTGACCATCGCGGGCAGCAGGGAGGCTCGACGTCGCAGTGGAGTGGACAAGGCAAAAAGCTTGGTCAGCAGGGCTACACGGTGATGCCGGAAACGAGTAGACGCACGCACAGCAGGGATCGAGTGCCATGGGGAGCAAGCAGCGGGCGCTGCAAGGAGGAACAGAACAGAGGTTGGGCGTGATGAACTTCAGTCCGAGCACCAACGAGCCGAGGCCGGATCCGAGGAAGACAAGGGGCTGCGGCCGGGCGCCATGGCTGGGCAGAGGGGATTCGACGAGCTAGAGATGGACGGGGGAAACTCCAAGCTGGGCGAGCTGCACGCGACCTCGACACGTACGGACGAGCTCGGCTGAAGAACGGTGAGGAAAAACAGAGGGCACGACCGGACTTGGTCGAAGCAAAGGAAGATGAGGAGTTGGACGAGCACTATAAACCAAAAAGAGAGCTCCGCGACAGACCACGCCGACGAGCGCTGGAAGTTGGGTGTGCCATGGGAGTTCGAGACCGCACGCCGGCCAGGGAGAAGAAGGAGCTAGGGGAATGAAATCTGCGTGTAGGAAGGTGGCCTCGACCATGGGCGTGGCAGGCTAGAGAGGAAGCCGTGGCGCGGGGAGGGAGATGGGACGCACGTCAGGGAGCTTCTGCCAGCGAGCAAGGAGATTCGGGCTAGCCAGAGAGGGCGACTCGAGTCGTGACCAGGGGAAGGAGGCAGCTCGCGTCCCGTGCTCCATGGTTTCTGCCGCAGTGGACGGAGCGCGTCGAGGATAGGACTCCGAGTGACGGTGTTCTGAATAGAGGGAAGACAGGTGGAGGGGGCTCGGCGGCTGGTGTGGCTGAAGGAGGAGCGCCGGTGCAGGGGAGAGCGGCTGAGCATGGCAAAGAGAGAGAGAGAGAGAGAGGAGCTGCGCGCAGAGGAGGAGGAAGGATCGCGGGGGAGAAGAAGACGTGCGCAGGGAGGAGAGAAGCGGCTGCGCGCAATTTTTATTCAGAGTGGCGGCTGAAAAAATCCTTAGGGGAGGGCGGCGTCGGGATAGGGATTAGGAGAATATTTTTTTAAAAAAAATTTTTCTCTCTCTTTTTTAAAGAAAATGGTAGATATTTTTGGATCGAGATTTTTAGCGCTGTACAAAGGGTCGAATAGTTAGGATTGATAGCAACAATTGGCCAGGATTTGATTTGGTGAATTTTTTTCGGAATCAGATGAGTTTTTACCCGTTATTTATATTTGGAGATTTAGATCGAGACAAGAAACACACGAATCGAACCAAACGAGATCGGGACTGAGATTTTAGTCCGCTTTTGTTTACATAGGAACCGGACAAATTTCCATAATTGTAAACAATGGAACAGATTAATCACGAACACTCAGTTCGGATCAAGTTATCTCTGTCCGATATATCGTTTTTGCATTAACTATTGTCGCCGAGTTCAAATTAATTTGCCTGGGATAAATAAAGATGATGTCGAACTCGCGACAGTCGAAACAGATGCGATATTAAAATCGCGATAGGCGAAGATGATTAAAATTTAGCATCCCTTTTATCCACTGATATTACGTGCTTAAATTCATACTCGTTGTCGAGGAGACGGTAAACACCTGGGGTGTTACAGCCCTCCCTCCTTAAAAGAATCTCATCCTGAGATTAAGAGTGAAAGACTTTTAAGAGTAGAGAAGCATGTAACCCATGTCCATATCAGTGATAATAATGAGACAATTCTAAACAAAGGCGGGTGTCTGAGAAGGTTGTTTCTCTAGTGGACATAACATGTATCGCCTTAGGCTAATTTAGAAAAGTCCACCAATATAGATGATGTCTGCTAAAGAACACATAAGGTTCCATGTGTGCAATTTGCTTTTTCTGATGACACTGTACTACCTGAGTTTGTTGAGCGAGTGGCGAATACGTGGTTTTACCCAAATAGAACTAGATGCAACCTCTTGGGTAAAACACACAAAAGGAGGTTTACCAACAAGTGGTCACGATAAGTTCATAGCACACAAGACGGGTATGCATGTCGAATAACATCACAGTTGACCTGTGGCTAGCCAGAAAATCCAGGTCCATGAAAGGTGATATAGATTCAAGAAAGTCACCAGTGGAGGGATCTGTAGATGCTGACTTCGTGTCTAATCCATTTTATCAAGAACTATGTGAAGGAACCTCCCAAGTCATTAGGCTCACCTACAGTTGTCCTTGTCCAAAGGACCTCAGACAACCCTGCAGGTGCCCCTGATCACTTGACAAGTTCGGTATCCAAATTCTTTACCTTTCCCAAGAGCGTTTCACCCGACACGCAGACATTACAATACATCGGAGGTACGGAAATGCGAAAGCAGTTACAATAACTTACTTTATTTAAAAGTAAGAAAGAGTAGTATTTATTACAGACCAGAACAAAATATAAGAGTGTGACGGAACCTCCCAAGTAATCAGGCCCACCTACAGTTGTCCTTGTCTAACAGACATCAGACACCCTGTAGATGTTCCTAAGTTACTTGACAAGTTCGGTATCTTTCCTGACCTTACCAGGAACGTTTCACCCGTCTTGCAGACATTACAGAACATCGGAGATAAAGAAATGCGGAAGCGAATTACATAAACTTACATTTATTTCCAAAAGCAAGCTCGAGTTATTTTATTACAGACCAGACTAAAAGTGAGTGCATATAAGTAATAATTATACAAACCAAGGGAGACACAAACTTCTCCCGAGAAGCTAAAAACAAAGATCCTAGATGGGGGACCGAGTCCTCCTGCACTTCAGTCTTGTTTTTCTTCGTTGGGAACCACCTTGGCACAGAAGCAGCAAAAGTCTGCTACTTCCCCACCTAAAAACAACAAAGGGATAAACCCTGAGTATGGAATTACTCAGCAAGTCTTACCCGACTAAGGAAAAGACTCTCAAGGGTATGCTGGATAAATAGGAGTCAAGGAGAGGCTTTAGCAAAAATCAACTTATATTTTTGCAGAAGTAGCTTACTAAAGTGAGTCCTTACTTTCAATCTTTTAACGCCATATTAAGTATTAATAGACTCCATTTGCATCTAGTCTAATTTCACAGCACATCAAGACAACATCATTTTTATCCATAGTGTTCACATCCTGACTTTAGGTTGTAGAAAAGTGACCAAGTCTTCATAACCGCGAAGGTACGGCGATCCGAATCGATTATACTCAGCTGAGGATCTCCAATCACACGACATATGTAGCACTTAACCCTTGCATATGTCAACCCGCCACCGGGGTTCTTAAGACCGGATCAGGTTCACGCAAACCGAGAGCACAGATACACCACCGTCCAGCCTCTTGCTACGGAGGGTACACGCTACTCTCGCCACCGCTCCACTCCCATTTCGTGTTATCTTATTCCGGCCTTAGTCTGCCCGAGGCAAGGCTTACCCATGACGAGGCATGTGACCAGTTAAAGGGTCCTCGGTCAGCACGCCTACATACGCGTTAATCCTTAACCAACCTGGGTAGAACATCACCTGTTCCTAACCCAAGTTTCAATTTAAGTACTTCCATCCTTAGGATTGTGTCTGTTCCTTAGGATGAAAGAGCATCACAGGGAACTTTGCAGTAAGATCCCACTATTGCTCCAAATGAAAATATTCTTGCAGGTAGAAGTCATCCTCTCCCGGGTTAGACTGAGGACAACCTCTATCCACAAGATCTAAGCAAGGCTAAGCATTTTTGTAAATCATAATTTTGATACTTCACAGAAGTATCTATAAAGGTATGGATATCAAGGAAAGCAATGCATCAAAGGGTTTCAAGTAACTCCTATGAACCTAATGCACATTTCACTAGACTTAAGTGTGCGAAAAGTATTTAAAAATTCAAGGAAAAGGGTTGCATGCACCGGGGCTTGCCTTTGTTATCAGGTGTGTCCTGCTCGGATCCACAAATATCGAAATATAAGCAGTTGTCTGATTGAGGATCAGAGGTTGGTGGTATCCCTTCTTCAGAGACTTCTTCTTCTTCTTCGTGCTCTAACATAACCATATACATGCATAAGAATGGATGTCATGGGATGCTCATGAGGATGCAAAGATAATATAAACTTATTATTTAAGTCTTGAGTACAACTTTCCTTCACGGTACTCCGAGAACCTAGGGTTTCCGGAGTCAGTAAAGGAGTTCATGGAGCGGGGGGGGGGGGGGGGGGGGGTGGTTTTGGGTTTAGTGATCAAACAAGGTCCAAATCAAACCAAACTCTACCCATGGCTTCTAAATAATGTGAAAAGCTCACATAAAAAGTTTGGGAAATTTTGGACTTATTATTTATTTTCTAAAAATCCAGAGCTAATGGTTTAGGCTATTTTAAATACCCTAAAATTCCCTATTTGATCTAAAAATCATGAGTTTATTTTTATTAAATACTAGGGAAAATAAGGAACTTAGGAAAATTGGTCTCATATTTTTAGGATTTTTCTATAATTTTCTACATATTTCTAAAGTTCTGCTGTAAAAGAAAAAGGAAAATGTTTAAATAGAACTGGGCCGGATTCAGCCCAGCGGCCCAGGTCCGCGCGAAATCGCGCGCGCGCCCGCGCCCGCGAGGGAGGTTTTGCGTAGAGGTCCTCGGCGTTTTGCCTAACTGGAGATAGGTTCGTTTACTGTTTTTCTAAGTCACTGACACTTCACAAAAAGACCCTCCGGTTTCTCTCTATTCTGTGTTTCGAGTCCCCGACGGCGCTCGCGCACCGCCGCGCTCCGGCGAGGTCTTGGACCGGTCGATTCAGACAAGTACTAGCGCCCAGCTTAGGATTAAACCAAATTCGAGTTCTAAGGATCATTTTCCCCAACATAATTGCCCGAATGCCCAACTAACGAACTCTGACCACGGTGACCGTGCACGGTGTGGCCAGATCGTCGTGTTCCCGGCGACTGGGGGTCTCCCGGTTCAATTCGGTGGCTCGGCAAGCATCACAGGGTTACTAGAATCCTCAAACGAGGGAGCAATCGGTATGAACTGACATGGTTCACGCCGGCCGCGGCGAGCTCAATTCTACGGCGGCGGAAAACCAATTTGGGGGAAACGTGAAATTCACGCACATCGGTGAACAACTGGAGGCAATACGGGGTGTCGAGGTGCTTGACTACCTTATGAAGCTTATGGCACACTCAATTTATAGGCGCCGGGGGCGGTGGCCGCGAATTTGGATGAGACACACGGTGGACGGAGATGGAGAAGAATCACTGGCCGCGGTGAATACGTGTCTACTGCCGTGGCAAGCTCCCCGTCGATGATGGGATGGCCTAGAGGAGTCACGATGACGAGGTGTAAAGACAGAGCCACGCGGCGGACGCCGGTGATGGCTCAACGGCGGTGAAATCCTTATCCCCGAGCGGAGAGCAAGGGGGAGGAAAGCGCTACAGCTGGCCGGAGTGGCTTACAGCTCACCGGCGGCGAGGACTCACACCGGCTGTGCTTATCCGAAGACCACTGAGCACGAATCGTGACGAGCCGCGATCGACGGCGGCGGCTACCGGCGACGAGCACGAATAGAACCTTCTTCAGTTAATCAGGCACTGTACCATGGAAGCACCTATTCAGTGCACCTGACAGGCGATGTTTAGGGTCAGTTTTCTTCCAAATTCCTGTGGCAACACCCCCAAGTCACTGCATCAAAGTTGTAGTGCTACATACCAGCTACAATTCGATTATAGGGATCAAGCTGAGTTGAGCACTGGATCATGCTTAGATTTGAGCTGGAAGTTGATGTCAGTCATCTGCTATTCTGAATTTCAGATCAAACAGCCTGACAGCCTGTTTTGGATTGAGTTTTTCTCCAAATTTCTCATAACAACTATGCTTACATCCTTAAGCAAAGTTGTTCTCCTTTGATTAGGCTATAATTTTGATGTGGTGACCTAGGGCAAAAACCCTTTTGTTTAGAAGTTACAAGGTCACAAAGATGGGCACAATACACTGAATTTCAGACTTCATCAAAAGAGTTCAAATAGGGCTCTTTTGCAAATAAGTCCAAAACTCAGGGTTTGGCTTGCAAATTCACATATGAGTGACCCAAATACCTTAAGACACTTATTTGACTTGATTTTTGCACTTTAGTCCAAAAGTGGACTAATTTTGCACATAAGCCCCTAGGGTTTGGTTTCAGGGTTTTCCAGGGTTCCAAGTAGGGTTTCTGGTATCCCAGGGGTATAAATGTGATTCAACTCTATTCTTGGAGTCATTTTATGACTTTTACCCTAAAGCTTTTAGGTTTTCTCAACTTAGGTTAAGTTTTACCCCCTTTAATCACTATTTAGGGTTAAGTCCTTTAACCAGGGTCCTATTTGTAAAACATTAAAACAATACAACTTGTTTGAAATTTTTGCCTAGTGAATGTACTCTAGATGTGTCAAACATATGCAATGCCAATGTTATGATGTCATGCTCAAGTTTTAGTTATAGTAACACTAGGGGTGTTACAAAGAGTACTGAGTATTATTATTACATAACCTGGGAGGCAAAAACCCCTCCCGATAAACAGCAAAAAGTTTTTCTTAACGGAGTACCCTTCCCCCGCGGCTTCAGTCTTGATTTTCTTCTTTAGGTACCACCTTGGAACAGAAGCAACAAAAGTTTGCCGCTTCCTCACCTAAAACAACATGGGACAAAGCCCTGAATACGAAGTGTACTTTCGCAAGTCTTACCCGTCAAAATAAAAGACTCTCAAGGAATATGCTAGCTTAAGGGAGTCAAGGTAAGGCTTATCAATAATCAAAGACTCTATTTGTAGAAATGCTTACTAATAGTGGATCCTTAAAAATCTAGTTTTATTTGTCAGGTTTAGTAAAGTTACTTGTATCTAGAGTTCCCTCTACCCTAGTTCAGGCACTTGACCTATACTAGCCAATTTCTTAACAACCCTTCTTACTCACTAGAGTGCTACGTGTAGGGCAGTGACCAAGTCTTCATGTCCACGAAGTTATGGCGATCCGAATCGATTATACTCAGCCGAAGATCTCCAATCACACGACATATGTAGCACTTAACCCTTGCATATGTCAACTCACCACTAGGGTTCTTAAGACGAGATCAGGTTCATGCCAACCGAGAGCACAGATACACCACCGTCCAGCCTCTTGCCACGAAGGGTACACGCTACTCTCGCCATCTCTCCACTCCCGTTATGTGTTATCTTATTCTGGTATTAGTCTGCCCGAGGCAAAGCTTACCCATGATGAGGCATGTGACCAGTTAAAGGGTCCTTGATCAGCAAGCCTGCATCGATAAGGTCCTTAATCGACTCAGACGGAGACACTACACCGAGACTCTCTTCTCGTGCAAGTCACCCGCCCGGTCTCAGCTTTATCAATTCAAATCCAAAGTCTGGTACCTAACAGAGGTACATCTTTTCCGATGTTGAACCCATCATGGCCATGATGGATCCACCATCAAGTTGTTTCTTTGCAAACATCCCACTCATTTTGAAGCATCATCTTTTGTCAAAACAAACATTTTGTTTTTCTAGAGCAAAGCTAAGGATAAGAAAAACCTTTTTGTAAAACAGGGGATTAAGGAGAAGTAATCAAATCCAAGGAAGGAAATGCAGCAACTTGTTTAGCACACAACTCTTATCACCTAATGCATCAAGCAAGTGAGAAAGATTTTAAAATAACAAGGGGGTGGCAAATGCACCGGGGCTTGCCTTGTGTGACAGGTGAATCAGGCTCTGCTCCACAGATATCAAAGTAAAAGCAGTTTCCTTCCTGAGGTTCTTCAGGTGGTAGTGGTCAAGTCCTCGCTTCTTCAACTTCTATTTCCTCCTCGTTCTCTAGATATAGCCATATATAGTCATGAATGCTCATGTAATGCTCATGAAAATGCAAAGATAATAAAAGTTTATTATCTAATGTCTTGAATATAACTTTCCTTCATGGATCTCCGAGAAACTAGGGTTTTCGGAGTCTATAGTGAAGTTCATAGGGCAGGGGACTAGGGTTTTGGGTTCGAAGTACCAAACTTGGTCCAAATCATGCCAATTTTTACCCAAGGCTTCTAAATAATATTAAAAGTTTATACAAGAAGTTTGGTGAATTTTGGAATTATTAATTATTCTCTAAAATTCCAGAAGTATAGATTTTTGCTATTTTAAATGCCCCAAAATTCCCTATTGGAACTAAAAATCATGAAACTATTTTTATTAAATAATATAAGAAATTAGAAGCCTAGCAAAATTGGTCTGGCATTTTTAGCATTTTTATACATTTTTTATGGATTTCTAAAGCTTCTCAGAAAAAGAAAAAGAAACTCTTTCAACAGTGTTGGGCCAGAACTGACCCAATCGGCCCAACCTGAACAGAAAACGGGGACGCGCCCGCGCGCGTGCACCTACGCTGGCGGATTTGCACATAGGCCCCCGATGGTTTGGATAACTCGTTAAGAACCCCTAGCCACTATTCATCGTTTCTCTAACAATTACACAGAGGTCCCCCGACTTCTGTTTCTTCTCCAAACAGACCCATGGCCACGGCGTGCTCGCCGTCGATCACCACGCGGCTCGGACTGGCCATGACCGGCGTTGGCTGCCCAAGTTAACTGATGGGCAAGCATCACCGACCCGAGGCAAACCCAGAACGAGCTTCAATTTGGCTTGCACACTCAGAGAATGTTCTACCCACGCGCACGGCGGAAACCGCAACATCGAACCCGCGTTCCCACAAGATTACGCCCGAATTGGTGAAATAGCTACCACGATGAGCTTCATGGGTACACAGAGCTGTTAAAACAGTATGCGAAGCGCAGAACCATACCAGAATGGTCCGGCCACGGAGCGCGGAGAATTTGTACTTGCCGGTGACTGAGAAAGGGGAAAATGGCGTCGTGACGGGCTCTTGTGAAATTGGGTGGTGAGATTGGGGCTACACGGTCGCAAAGTGCTACCGATTCACTGTGCACACTCAATTTGGGGAGAAGTGGAGAAGGCAGTGCAAATTTTGGCTTTTCCCAAGCTCGCTGGTGAAGCTGTGAGTGCCTCGTCGTGGTCCATGGCGCTATTTATAGCCACGGCGGTCCGGCTAACTATCCACGACCACAGATAACATCGTTAGCGCATGGTTACCACGTAGGGAAGAGACACAGTGAGGGAGGAGCAAGTCATGGGTGACACCATGGTGGAAATAACTGAGTCACGGTGACCGCTGGTGAATATCTCCGGCCACGCTCGGCTAGGTACGCGGGATGGTGCCACGTCTGAGATTATCCTTCCCCGCGATCGATTCCCCCACCGATTCATCCGAACACATCCGATTCAACAGTGCCCAGATCTTTGTTTCAGATATTTTCAGTGCACTGGATCTTCAATGTTCATCTGAACCAACCCCCTTCCACCTACTTATCCTCTTGATTCTTGTTAAGAACAGAGCAAACTTCATTAATAAAGTTTGTTCTCTAAACAACAGTCTTCAAACTTACTATAGGATGCTTGGGTCAAAACCGGGTGAATTCAAAGATATGGTGCGTCCAATTTAGCCCCATTCCAGTGTGACCATTTCTGTTCTAGGATTCAGTTTCAGTTATTCAACACAGTTCTGACAGAGCAACTTTGGGCTGCAGTTTCTTTAATTTTTGTATAACAACCAAAGAAGATAATTGTACCAAAGTTACTCTCCTATAATAGCTCTAGACTTTTGATGTGTTGACCTAAGGCAAAATCCTTATGGTTTTGAAATTACAGTGCTTCAAAGATGGTCCCATTCACTGAAATTCAGACTTAGTCATTGGAGCACAAATGTGGCCTTTTTGCAAATAAGCCCAAAACATAAGGTTTCATTTGCAAATCTGCAAATATGTGAACCATATGACTTAAGATACCCTATTTCCATGATTTTTGCACTTAGGTTCAAAATGTGCACACTTTTACAGATAACCCCCTAGGGTTTCAGTCCAGGGTTTTTGAGGGGCCTATTTATGGTTTTTGGCACTTCTAGGGTTGGGATGCTACTTAAGTCTACTCATAATGACATTTTATGATTATTACAACTAAGTTTTGAAGTTTTCTCTTATTAGGCTTTGTTTACTCTTTTAAGCCCAATCTAGGGTTAAGTACTGTACCCTAGGGTTTCACCCATGAAATGTCACATCAATACAACTTATTTGAAATTTTTGCCTAGTGAATGCACTCTAGGTGTGACAAACACATGATATGCCAATGTTTATGATGTTATGCCCAAGTTTTAGTGGTAGTAACACCAGGGGTGTCACAAACTAGGCATGGCTCGACTTGATCACATATGCTGGAAAAGCACACGTGAAGTGATCGAGGCACGACTAGAGCGATGATTAGGTGGTTATTGGCCGACTTAATCCCGATTCTTATAGACACTTCCTTAAAATGGGTTGAACCAAAGTGAGTTTAGACAACTCGATAAAACGATCTCTAAACTCAACCTTTGATCACAATGCAGTTACATGTTAGTAAAACCAACTTGTTGAACTACTTTTGACATTGAGCAAGTCCTCTTATTATCCATCGGCAAGCCAAGGGTCGAGAACTCTCTTTGTTAACAGGAGATCATGCATTTCGGTAGGAATCCATTTGGTCAGGTTGTTCATCCATCTCTTCATGCAAGATGAACTGACTTGGTTCAGGAATACATGGATTAAACAAGGGAGCGAATGAACAAACTCCTGCATCTCAACAGCAGGGAAAGTCAATCTCCATTTTGAGAGCTAATCAGTTGTTTTCCAACACTAAAAAGCTCCAAGGCTTCACCTTTACAACAAGGATACAAAGGGGACTTGTATGAGTAATCACTACTAAGATCAAAAGAAAAGAGACCACATATGAAAGTGGTATGCCCGTTTGATCCAACAAAGATGATAGATGTTGCTTGATCACTTGACAAACAACATAGAAATTGTTTCAAGGGAGGAGTCCACGGAAGATCACACATCAGTGTAGTTCCACAATGGATCATGACTAGAGACCTCGATACCAGCATGCGCCAAGGAGCATAACCTTGCGTGTACATTCACAAGAGGCTATCAGTTTCGCTGCGGCACCATAAGTCATAAATCATGACACCATTACCGAACAATACCAATAATGAATCTCACATGGTAAGAACAATTTGTGGAGAGATAACATATCAATATAGCCTCATAATGCATTATAACTACTAACTGTGATACCAGTGCATGCCAAGTAGCACATCCATGTGTGTACATTCACAGGAGGCCCTTGGTTTCGTCGCGGCACCATCGGTTTTAGTCATAACACCAGTACCAGATGTAACCAATAGGAAATCTCACACCACAAATGGATTGAGCAAGGATGTCTGTATACAACAGATACTCCACCTGTAAGAATGGTTACAAGTAGGGAGCCAAATAGATCATGGCCCGATGAGAT
Organism: Zea luxurians; assembly: GCA_029449295.1. Taxonomy (NCBI): domain Eukaryota; kingdom Viridiplantae; phylum Streptophyta; class Magnoliopsida; order Poales; family Poaceae; genus Zea; species Zea luxurians. The sequence continues at coordinate 101,123,112 of JAOPSE010000001.1, read as the reverse complement.
GAACAAGACATGGCCATAACCTAAGGTTGATGAAAGAAGTACGATGGGAGACTGTTATTTCAGCCCCAAGCATATTTCTATGCCCATCGCAGAGATTACAAGGTCAAAGATTAGTATCTGATTAGATACGGAGGGAAAACAATCATAAGATTAAGTTGGTATGCATTCGATAGATATGAGGAAACCAAAGGCATCAACTCAAGAAAATGATCGGACATGTCTTTCCTAGGTTAGGTTGATAAAGCGACAAGATGATCCACAAGGAGAGGCCAAATACAATAGAGACCTCAACCTATATCAACTGAACACGGGCAGGTTTTAGGATGGAAACACGACCACTAAGGGGGTTACAAGTTAATTGCCAAGAACACGGACTCAAGATCCTTGTTTGAAGTTCGAGTACATCTTAGGTCCAATAAAGAGATTATCTAAACATTCATATATATGAGTTTGGTCATGGAGGGATAATGGAAAAATCAACTTTGGGTCATGGTTCACTAAATAAGAACATGGCCTAGTTTTCGGTTTAGGCCAACAAGTCACAAACATTCTATAGGCACATCAAGTACAAGAGCAAACACATATAACACCTAAACATATTACCTAAAGAATGGAGGACAACAATTTCATTGGGGTTAGTAATACACCATTACACCACAGTATCTACAATCACTGGTTACTGGAATAAGGATGAGAGAAGCATTTCGGGTGTATAGGTGACAAACATGATGCAACAATCAGGATGCATGCTCGTCCTATGCGTCCTCACAAATTTTTGGCAGCCTAACGTGGCAATAGCGTTCTATATCGGTCGCATACTTATGACTCTCTCGATATTTTGCTAGTCGTGAGCTACACATACATTTTCGAGGTTAGTGTACCTACAGAAAATTTCATCATAGCCCAATTTCCCATGATGCAAGATACACATGACAGTTTATCACAGTTTATACTCCATATATTGCTATGTGGAGGCCAGCTCATGATTTAGCGCCGAGCCACGCATAGGCGCCATTGCCACACTTTAACAATAGGGCAACTCATTATGGTAACTGTTGGGGACTTGTTCTCAAATGCTATGAATTAAGAACAAGGCAACATAAAATGTTAAATATTAATGCCCTTTGTCCGCTAAAGCATTATTTTCCCAAGGATTTAATGAACTTCGGACGAAGACCACGAGTGAAGTATCACGAAGGTCATACCTTCGTGATTAAACTTACAAAATAATATGAAATAATATATAAAACATGAGACATTAAAGATAGATGTATTAGAAATAAATAACATCATTCACATATTTTATTATATGAAAATAAAAATGTCAGAACATGGAGTTTAAGTACATTTATACCTTCTCCTTAACAGATGATAATTCCCGGGCAATGCGTTTGCAAATTACAGGAATGCGTGAACAATAAAGGAATACTGTTCACTATTTATAGACACAGGACACAGCCTGTAAGGAATTACAATCATGGCCCTTATAAAAGTTTACAACAATGACTCAAACCCTGATGGGCTAAAAGGTCATTCTATCTTTAAGTCGATTCGATCCTTCGTCTTCGAGCATGCTATAACACCGAAGCTTCATGAGTGGTAGCTTTGGGCATCATGTATAAGCAGCCTTAGCCGAAGCTGTTTCTTCCTGTAGGACCTTCGGCGACGAAGCATGGTCCCAACAGTAGCCCCTTCGCGGTGCTAGATCGTTTTTCATAACGAGCTTGATCCGTGAAAAAAGTCTCTTAGGCTTCTGGAAGCCGAAGGTCCGAAAAACACCTTCCCTGAGCTCGTTGCCGAGAAACGATACAGTTTTCGAGCACGGAGCGGTCCTACCATGCAGGTTCACCTTCTTGGTTGTTGTGGCCCACCGTGCAGTGGGTGCGAGTGACTGTTTGCCCGGTGAAAAAATCCTGACGATTCGCCTTCTTACCTGCAACACTATATAAACAGACAGGTAGGTGTGAAGTTACCACGGCATTCATTGCTATTGCACTGTTTTGCTGTCAAAAATTTAACCATAGCCGAAGCTTGATTTTTGCATTCAAAACGAAGCTCTAGTTTGGTTTGTGCTTCGTCATGAGGATAGCTTCGGAAAAAAGGTTATTGACTTCCAAAGAATTTTTTCAAGAAAATTTAAAATCAAATGGCCAGAATACGCTCCACTGCTAGGGTTGAGCGTGATGGAGACGAGACCGAAGCTGTTGAAACTGTTCCGATTTCTGAAGCGATGAGGCATTCCGGGCTGGTTCCGTCAGAAGACACACCTGCTGTCGAAGCAACGCAAGCTGCTGTTGAAGAAGTTGGTTCCGAGGATGAGTACAACTGCGGGATGCCAAGCAAACCTAGTCATTTGGACTTTGGAAAGTCCACGATCTCTGAAGCTGATCTTCCAAAATTGGTGAAGCTGGGCTATTTTAGTGAAACAAAAAAGGAGCTGGTTCGTTTTGGCGGGGAGGAGATTACTCCGAAGCCAGAAAAGAATGAAGTGGTTGTGTTCAAAAGCTTCTTTAAAGCAAGATTAAGATTTCCTTTGAATGGGATGATTGCTGATGTGTTGAAGAAGTTTGGGGTTTACCTTCATCAGCTGACCCCTAACGCTATTGTTAGATTAAGTGTTTATATTTGGGCCCTTCGTAGCCAGGGAGTGGAACCGTTTGGTGAAGGTTTCTGTCGAGTCCATGAACTACACTATTAGACTAAAGCCAGAGGAGATGGTCTTCATGAGAATTTTGGATGTTACAACTTTGCTTATCGCAAAACTTCGAAGTTTCCAGTGAAAAGCTACCAAAGCAAATGGCCAGCCGGATGGAAATCTGAGTGGTTTTATGTTAAAGTTGATAAAGATGAAGATAAATTGGTCCAGAGTCCACTAGAGCTAACCTTTGGAGAAACGAGGCCCCGATGTAACATGATAAGTGGAAGCCCGAGCCAAATTGCTTTGGCTGAATTTCGCGTGATTTCAGATCGTATTGGCACTAGAGACTTGGTGCAGGAATTTCTGGCTTTTAAAGTGTTTCCAACAATGAGGAATTAGGAGATGCCGAAGCTAGAGGGAGAAAAGAAAAAGGGAGAATTTGTTCGATTGCGGTATTACTACAAGTTTAAAAAACACTTTAAAAAGCCCTGCCAAGAGTGGCTGGACACAATCGAGATTATGTGCAACGATATCCTCGGAAATTACTCTAAGAAAGAAGATCAGTTGATGACTGCATCCTTCGGCACTCGTCCGAAGCGAAGATTGAATCGTGTGCTAGATGCTTTGAATTTTGATTACCCTGATTACGAGCAACTGGGCGGAGATGCCGAAGGCCCGAAGAGAAAGAGGATTGCCAGCGCCCTGGACAAAGAAAGCACCAAATTGGCCAAAAAGGAAAAAGAAATTTCTGAAAAACTGAGCCCTGGACCGAGGGTAGCTGTTTCAAGGAAAAGAAAAGATACATCTCCAAAACCTGCATCTCCAAAACCAAAGACGTCGGACCAGGAGGAAGAAGCTCCCGCGACACCTTCTGCTGCCGAAGTGGAAGAGATTCTGAAGGTAATGACTGAACCTTTGCCTGTCAAACTAAGCCCGCTGGCGCCAGGACTGACGAAGTTTTTTCAAAAGGGCAAAGAAGCTTCGGCAGTAGAAAGTCCCGCAAAGCCGAAAAAACGAAGAATTATCCAAGTGGCCATCGGAGTCAAAAATTGTCACTACCGATCCCACAGCCATCGGAGCCGAAACCGCCGGAGCCGAAACCGGAGGAGCCGAAACCGGAGGAGCCGAAGCCACCAGAGCCGAAGCCACCGAGGCCGAAACCGGGACCGACGAAGATCCTAACCTGGAAACTACACTTGAAGATATTGACAATATGCTTCTGAGAATGGCTAAAGAAGAAACTGCTGTGGTTACAGTGAACACGGCAACAGAAAAAGGAAAAGAGCAGATTGAAGACATTTCGGAAAAAGAAGATTTTAATTTTCAAGATATACTTGGACAAGAGTTGTCAGACGCTGAAAAAGAAGAGCTGAAGAAATATGCTATATCCTGTGGATACAAACCAGGGTCTCTGCTATTTGGTGGAGTCAATGAAGGGAAGCTGAGATGCCTTCGGAACCGAACCGAGGCCAAGGTTGTTAGGACCTTCTCCAAAAGCGTTGGCCTGCCGAAGATTGAAGCAGACCTCTGTAGATACCAGCGACAGCATATCGCCGGTAGCTTGCTATATGCTAATTTCAAGGTAAAAAAGTCTCGATTTTTTTATTATATATTTTTTATTTTGAATTAATTTGTTTTCTGACGAAGGTTGTTTTGGCAGAGTATACTTCTAAGTAAAGTGCTGAGAATGCAACAAGATCTTGAGGATGAAAAGCACGAAGCTACTATCAAAGATCTAGAAAACAAAGTCAAAAATTACGAAGCTGTTCTGAAGGAAAAAGACTCCGTTGTTCAAGATCTTAAAATCAAAGTTAAAGATCATGAAGCTGCCTTGGAAAAGAAGGACTTCGTCATTCATTCTATGGAAGGTTCATTGGCTGAAGCCCAAGCCGTAAATGACAGGTTAAACAATGAATTACTCAAAAAGTCAGAAAAATCTGAGCAGGAAAAGAAGAACCTCGAAACAAGTCTCAAGACCAAAATCGAGAAGAGTTCAAATTTGCAAAAATCATTGAAGGAGCTTCAGGAGAAATGCTTAAATTTTGGCAGCCGATGCGTGCAGCGGCTGAAGGATGTGTTTCACTCGATTGGAGCCAGCTCTGATACATTTACACCTTCAGCTGAAAACCTGCCCAGCACCCTAGAATAGATTGAAGGCGAGGTTGATGCACTTGACGAAGTTATTGCTAGGCATGCTGACTTCTGCGCCCTGCTAGCTTCTCGAGGCACAGCCACCGCTTTCCTAAAGGCTGGCTGTACGCACGGAAAAATTGTAAATAGGCCAAACTTCAGCTTGTCACCAGCAGATTTGGTTGACATCCCAAGCCTAGCCGGAAGCATTGGAAACAGATTTATGACTCAGATTTGGGTAAATGGCGGGCGAAAAATGGCTGGTGACGAAGCTCGGATCCACCTTAAGCCGGTGAGAAACTTATACTTGTTACTTTCACCTTCTCCTTGAAATTTGCACCTTTCTTATTCTGCTTTAATATATGCAGGATGATGAAGCTAAAGAATGACGGGCTGAAGCTTAACAGTTGCTGTAAAAGACTTTCCTGCAAAAAATTCTAAAGAGATCTTTGTAATATAATTGTAGAAAAAACTAATGTAAATTTGTGCATACCTTGTAATATATCGTTTCTCCTTTATCTGTGCACAATCTGCTTTGTTGCGAACGAAACTTTACTTTTGAGCCGAAGGCGAAAAACACCTTCCCTTCTTTTCGTACACAACGAAGCATGAAAATTTCCTCTTTCTCCGAAGTTTTTCCGCATAGCCGAAGCATTTGCCTTTTCTGTATGATACGATGATGATGATCCTATATATGTCTAAATGAATGTTTATGAATGCAAATGTCATGATGTAATGCATTGTGCAAATGATTATTTGAATGTACATCCAAAAAATCATAATCATAGCCCTCATTCCTTTGAGAATGACTCAAATCTTTTTGCCGTTTATTTTTCGGCTTCACCGTTTACTTTTCGGTGTATCAGCGCTGACTTTTCGCTGTAAGCCTCCCTTAGGAGCTTCTTCGCCTTTTACTTTCGGCGGAATCAGCGTTTATTTTTCGCTGTAAGCCTTCCTTAGGAGCTTCTTCGCCTTTTACTTTCGGCGGAATCAGCGTTTATTTTTCGCTGTAAGCTCTGCATTCCCTTGGAAACGACTTTTGAGCTTCTCCTTCTTTTCTTTTTCCATTGCACTCGATGGTGCGTTGTCAGCTTTTACATTTACATTTTTTGGGGGATATCACTCTTATAGAATTGAAATAAGGAAAAGAAAAATTACATGTTGTGGCCCCATTAAAAACCTTTCTCCCCCTTTGGAAAGGAAAAGGGTGCCATAAGAAAAATCTAAAACAACAATAAAAAATAAAAAATAGAAAAATTACATCAAGTTACACATAATACCGCCGAAGCTCATCCGCATTCCACGATCTAGGAATGTCGTTGCCGTCCATATCCTTTAATCTGTAGGAACCGGGTCTTGACGAAGATACTACCAGATAGGGGCCTTCCCATTTTAGTTGTAGTTTGCCCACTGTATCTGGGTTGGCCACTCTTCGAAGCACCAAATGTCCTAGCTTAATGTTCTTCAACCGAACCTTTCTATCACGCCATTTTATTGTTTCGGCTTGGTATTTATTGATGTTTTCCACAGCCTGAAGCCTGATCCCTTCTATAGCATATTTGTCCACAGAACAATCAGCTTCGTCTATCGCCGAAGCCACTGTTCTTATTGATCCTGCCTTAGCCTCTTCTGGGTTTATTGCTTCATCACCAAACAACAATTTGAATGGTGTAAAACCTGTTGACCTTGATACTGTTGTGTTGTGGCTCCACACCACTTTAATTAATTCTTCTGGCCACTTTCCCCTTGGCTGATTGAATATTAACTTCATTATTCCTGTCATTATGATGCCATTAGCCCTTTCAACTAGTCCATTTCATTTGCGATGTCGAATTGACGCAAAATGGATCTTTGTGCCAATTTGGTCACAAAATTCTTTAAAAGCTTCGGAGTCAAAATGCGTTCCATTGTCCACAGTGATAGCCTTCGGCACTCCGAAGCGACAAACAATGTTTTGCCAGAAAAACTTTTGAACAGTAACCGAAGTTATTGTGGCTAAAGGCTTTGCCTCAATCCACTTAGAAAAATATTCCACTGCCACTACAACATATCTTAAATTTCCTTGTGCTGGTGGTAGCGGACCTAACAAATCAAGGCCCCACCTTTGCAACGGCCAAGTGGGTTGTATTAACTGAGTTAGAGACGAAGGTTGTTTTTGATCTCTTGCACATTTCTGACAACCTTCGCACTTTTGGACTAGTTCCGCTGCATCCGAAGCTGCTTTTGGCCAACAAAATCCTTGGCTAAAAACTTTTCCCAGCAAAGGCCTAGATCCAATATGAGATCCACACAGGCCTGCATGTATTTCCTTCATCAATTCTATACCTTCGGCTCTGGATAAACATTTGAGTAACGGAGAGCAGACACCATGCTTGTACAGCTCCCCTTCTATTATTACATATGGACAAGCTCTTGCCTCTATTCTCTTGTTATAAGCTTCGTCATCTGAAAGGAAATTACCCTTAAGGTAAGAGATGATTTCAGTTCTCCAGTCTTCACTATAAACAGGAGATATGTTGAGGACCGCTCTTTCAAGAAGTTCAACCAAAGGTGCTTTTATTGTTTCAAAAAATACTTCCGAAGGTAAGGGCAGCCCCTGTGCTGCTGACTTGGCTAGCAAATCAGCATGCTCATTTTCTCCTCGAGGAATATTTTTTACAGAAAACCCTTCAAAGGAAGCTTCAATCCTTCGGACAGTATCTAGATACTTCTCAAGCTTCGGGTCTCTTGCCTTACAACTCTTGTCAATATGACCAGAGATAACCTGGGAATCAGTTTTAAGAACCGCCCTTCTGATTCCCATTGCCTTTAACTTCCGAAGACCCAAAAGTAAAGCTTCATACTTAGCAATGTTATTTGTGCAGCTAAAATCAAGTCTTGCTGCATAGAAAGTTTTAACTTTGGAGGGTGCGACCAACACAGCGGCTGCTCCTGCTCCGAAGGTTCCCCAAGAACCATCGCAGAATACTGTCCATGCTTCGGCATCTTTATTTGCCTCTTCTACTTGAGCCCCTGGCGTCCAGTCAGCAATGAAGTCAGCTAACGCCTGGGACTGAATCGAAGATCTGTGTACATAATTAATGCAGAATTCATTAAGTTCCGTAGCCCACTTTCCAATCCTTCCAGTAGCTTCTCTATTTCTCATAATGTCCTTCAATGGTTGTGAAGAAGGGACAATTATATTGTATGCTTGGAAATAATGCCGAAGCTTTCTAGAAGCCATCAAAACAGCATATAACACCTTCTCCAATTCTGTATAATTTTTCTTTGATAAACTAAGAACTTCAGATACAAAGTATATTGGAGATTGCTTCTTGATTTGCCCTTCAAGCTTCTCTTAGACAAGTGCCACACTTACCGCTGAGTGCGAGGCTGCCACATATAACAACAGAGGAGCCCCTGGCGTTGGTGGAGTTAGCGTTGTTAGATTTATCAAATATTGCTTCAGCTCTTCGAAGGCTCTCTGCTGGATCGGTCCCCATTGAAAAACTTCGGCTGACTTCACCACTTCGAAAAATGGTAAATTTCTCTCTGCTGATCTAGATATGAATCTGTTGAGAGATGCCAGTCTTCCTGTCAATCTTTGAGCCCCCTTCTTTGTACTGGGTGGTTCCATTCGAAGGATAGCTTCGATTTTATTTGGATTAGCCTCAATCCCTTTTGTTGAAACTAGGCAGCCAAGAAATTTCCCTTTCTTCACCTCGAATACACATTTTTCTGGATTCAACTTTAAACCGGCCTGTCTGAAATTAGCGAAGGTTTCCTGGAGGTTAGTAATGTGATTCTCTTGCTTCGTGCTTTTTACAATGATATCATCAACATAAGTTAACACATTTCTGCCTACCTAAGACTGAAGAACCTTCGCTGTCATTCTGCTGAAGCTTCCTCCAGCATTCTTGAGCCCCTCAGGCATCCGAAGGTAACAATATGTTCCACTAGGGGTTATGAAGCTGGTCTTCGGCTCATCCTCCTTCTTCATCCAGATTTGATGATAGCCTGAATAACAGTCCAGCAGACTCATAAGCTCTGATGAAGCTGCTGCATCAACTAAGGAATCTATCCTCGGTAATGGAAACTTGTCCTTCGGACAGGCCTTGTTGAGATCAGTAAAATCGATACACATCCTCCATTTACCATTGGCCTTTTTTACCATGACAGTGTTAGCCAGCCATTCTGGGTATTTTACCTCTCTGATAACTCCAGCACTAAGAAGTCTTTTCACTTCATTTCGAGCACCTTCGGCCTTGTCATCAGACATCTTCCGAAGCCTCTGCTTTCTGGGCCTGAAGGATGGATCAACATTAAGCGAATGCTCAATAACATCCCTGTTAACTCCGCAAAGATCATTAGCCGACCAAGCAAAGACATCTTTGTTGTTGAACAAGAATCTTATCATGGTTTTCTCTTGTTCCTCAGACAATTGAGATCCCAGCAGCACCTTCTACTCTGCGATATCTTCGCATAAAAGCATGGGTTTCGGCTGATCGGCCGAAGCAGCCTTCTCCCTTCTATGCTTGTACTGCTCACAAGCTTCGGCTTCATCTATGTTATGAATTGCCTTTGAATAAGTCCAATTCCCTTCGGCCTTTCTGACGGCTTCCTGACTCCCATAAATAGCAATAGGTCCCTGATCCGAAGGTATCTTCATGCAAAGATATGCTGGATGAAGAATTGCTTCGAAAGCATTGAGTGTTCCGCGACCAATGATAGCATTGTAAGGATACTCCATGTCAACAATGTCAAACACAATTTGCTCAGTCCTTTTGTTGTTGACAAATCCGAAGGTTACTGGCATGGTAACCTTTCCAAGTGCTACAATCTGCCGCCCTCCGAAGCCACAAAGAGGGTGCGTAGCATCATGAATCTTGTCTTCGGGCTCTTGCATTTGTCTGAAGGCCTTAGCAAATATGATATCTGCTACACTGCCTGTATCAACCAAAACATTATGGACCAGAAATCCTTTGATCACATAAGAAATAACCATGGCATCATTGTGTGGGTAATCCTTGAGCTGAAGATCCTCTTGAGAAAAGGTAATTGGGATGTGAGACCATCTTGATTTGATGAAGGGTCCTTGTACCCCTACATGTTGTACTCTTCTCTGTGCCTCCTTCTTCTGTTTCTTGTTAGCCGGCTCTGAGCATGAACCGCCTGTTATCTGGAGAATCAGCTTTGGAGCCGAAGCAGTTCCAGCTTGGTTCTTGAACGAAGCCATTGTCTCAGGAAAGTGGAAGTGAGTTCACCGGAGGTGGGCGCCAATGTTGGGGACTTGTTCTCAAATGCTATGAATTAAGAACAAGGCAACATAAAATGTTAAATATTAATGCCCTTCGTCCGCTGAAGCATTATTTTCCCAAGGATTTAATGAACTTCTGACGAAGACCATGAGTGAAATATCACGAAGGCCATACCTTCGTGATTAAACTTACAAAATAATATGAAATAATATATAAAACATGAGACATTAAAAACATCATTCACATATTTTATTATATGAACATAAAAATGTCAGAACATGGAGTTTAAGTACATTTATACCTTCTCCTTAACAGATGATAATTCCCGGGCAATGCATTTGCAAATTACAGGAATGCGTGAACAGTAAAGGAATACAATTCACTATTTATAGACATAGGACACAGCCTGTAAGGAATTACAATCATGCCCCTTATAAAAGTTTACAACAATGACTCAAACCCTGATGGGCTAAAAGGTCATTCTATCTTTAAGTCAGTTCAATCCTTCGTCTTCGGGCATGCTATAACACCGAAGCTTCATGAGTGGTAGCTTCGGTCATCATGTATAAGCAACCTTAGCCGAAGCTGTTTCTTTCTGCAGGACCTTCAGCGACGAAGCATGGTCCCAACAGTAACTCACCTTCTTACCTCAGCGTAGGTGCGTCGTTGCGAATACATTACACTTCTCAGTATTCCCATGTCTATATACCTATACACATCCATGGGGTACTGAATCCCAGAAAATTAAATACTCCACATCGCGGCCTTCATATATACATATGTGTAACATGTATATAATAAAGCGCCACAATTAAGCACTTCCCTAGACCGACGTTTGTTCGGTCATGCTCTCACATCTCACCTTACCTTGAGTGTCGATCCATTCAAGACTGAATGGCCTCAAAATAACATTACACATGTATGCAATACCCTCAGTTGTGGGTTAGTGGTTTGAACTAAGCCACTTGATAGTCCTTAATTTAGGGCTTAACAGAGGATGTCACTAGCATTATAGTTTTTCAAAGGAAAACAATGTGTTTAGTTGGAAATAGATTTTTCAAAACCAAAACATTGTTTTGAAAAATACGTATGTGACCGTATTATACTTAATCCTACTTCGATACCAGCTGTGGCAGAACTTCCCAAGTTATTGGGCCCACATGCACCTGTCCTTGTCTCAAACACCTCAGATGGCTATGCATGTGCACCAGATAACTTAACAGGATCTGTACGAGTGCCCCAAGGACCTCGGATAAACCACTTACAACCAGGACCGCGGGATTAAGTAACACAAATCACACACCAACATTTTGCAGCGGAATTTTATTACAAGGAGTGTATAAGTTACAAAAGAAATCGGAGTAGTTACAAAAGAATTTTACTTTTAAAGATTGCAAAACTTTTTGTAAGTTTGAAGTATGTGCTAGCTTAAGTGACGATCCTCGTAAGAAGATAAAGACGCGGTATACTTGTATAAGAAGGCTGATCCCACCGACACTTAACACCATCAATAGTAGCACAAAACTATAACCTAAAAAACAACAGGGAATAAAACCCTGAGTACGGAATTACTCAGCAAGACTTACCCGACTAAAGAAAATACTCTCAAGGGTATGCTAGTTTTAAAGGGATTCAAGGTATGGCTTATCAAGAATCAAAGACTCTGTTTGCAAAAATGGTTATTAATAGTGGATCCTTAAAATCTAGTTTTACTTGTCAGGTTAAGTAAAATTACCTACATCTAGAGCTATTTCTACCCTAGTTCAAGCACTTGGCATATACTAGCCGTCTTTTTATCATCCCTTCAGTTCACTAGATTGCTACGTGTAGGGCAGTGAGTCAGTGACCAAGTCTTCATTTCCGAGAAGTAACAGCGATCCGAATCAATTAATACCCAGTTGGGGATCTCTAATCAAACGACATATGTAGCACTTAATCCATGCATATGTCAACTCGCCATCGGGGTTCTTAAGACCAGATCAGGTTCACGCCAACTGAGAGCACAGATACACCACCGTCCAGCCTCTTGCCACAGAGGGTACATGCTACTCTCGCCATCTCTGCACTCCCATTGCGTGTTATCTTATTCTGGTATTAGTCTGCCCGAGGCAAAGCTTACCCATGCTGAGGCATGTGACCAGTTAAAAGGTCCTCGATCAGCAAGCCTACATCGAGACGGTCCTTAATCGACTCAGACGGAGACACTACACCGAGACTCTCTTCTCGTGCAAGTCAACCGCCCTGTCTCAGCTTTATCATTTAAACCCAAAGTTTGGTACCTTGCAGTGGTACATCTTTTTCGATGTTGAACCCATCAAGGCCCTGATGGATCCACCATCAAGTTTTTAGTTTTGAAAACATCCCATCCAATCTGTAGCATCACTTTTGTTTTCAAACAAAACATTTTGTTTTTCTAAATCAAGGCTAAGCATCATAAAAATCATTTCATAAAAGGGTGTCAAGGAAGGGTAATCAATTTTCCAAGAAAGGAAATGCATCAATTGTTTAGCACACAACTCCTACCACCTAATGCATCAAACAAGGTGATAAAGATTTTAAAACACAAGGAGGTGGCGAATGCACCAGGGCTTGCCTGAATAACAATAGGTTAGTGTTTGTTAGGCGATGTCCACTTGACGATCATCCTTGTCCTTGCACTTGATCAGGCAGGTTCGTCCATCAGCATCACCATGCGGAGTAGTCCACCCGTTACGTCATCTTGGGCTCGACTTGGCTCAGGTTCTCCGCATCACGTGGTTAATCAACGTACCTAAATGATTTGCATAATGCACATGAATGCATATAAACAAGAATATCACAAACCGAAATAAGGCTACACGACTACGCGCAATAAAACACCTAGCGGCGAGGCGTTGTACTATTTCATACGGAAACTCTAGTTATCGATATACGACTACGCGCAATAATTACGCTTCTCTAGATTAACTGAATCTAACGCAAATACCACGAAACAACAAACTATACACATTTAGCACAATTAACCTAAACACAACTTATCAGTTAATTAATTAAATTCTAAACTCAGTGGTCTAAGGAATTTAAATCTAGAACATGAATAAAAGCACATCACTTTTTAGACCACGCGACTGGATTAAATTACATACCACTCTAAGTTATCATATATAGCCTACCATTAATTTTATTAAACAATTATAATTCGTCATAAGTAATACTAATAATATTATTGTTTAGACATTTTAAAATACTAAATTTAAACTTCATTCACTAATTTACCATACGTCACATAATTAACATCTCAAATCTACCCAACGCGACTACTCCAAACTCATGAAAATAATCACATCACATTCATCGAACTAATTCAATAATTAAGCTAACGGAAATATGAATCGGCTTACCATACTAAATCAAACTTGCAACCACGAAATCGACGACGCCTTTCAGCTCAGCATTTCACCAAAAATAGGGTGAGTGCTGCGTCGCATCGCGCTTCTTCTTCATCCACATCGAGAATTCTCTGGTCGCGTACTGATTTATTTTCTTCTGCACCAAATCTTCTTGGATCTTGGCGTAGACGAGGATGACGATCGACGACTTGTTCGAGCTTTTGTCGAGCACTTGGTGAATATCACGCTGCTAGCTTCATATTCTCCCGATTCTTGGGATTTCTTGATGACGCACGGAACGACGACGACCTGCGATTGAAGTCTTCGACCGAGCACTTGATAAGCGATGCACACGGATCTCGCTTATTTTTGCCTAACATCCGGGATTCGGAGTTCGACGAGGTTGGGCAGGGAAGAACTTGGTTCGACGGCTCAACGACAATACGGGAGGGTGATGTATATAGAGCTGCAGGTCTGGCGAGCTGACGCAAGTGACGGAGATAGCTGCGTACGGCAGCAGCGCGTCGACTGAGGACAAGCTCCTAGCGACGCATGATGGTGAGGAGCAGCGACCAATGGCGTGAGGAGAGCCAGGAAAACAACATGCACACCAAATGATCCTGGACGTGACTAGAAACGATGGACGCGACCAGAGGAAGAGGAGCAACGTGCGGAAGAGAACTCGACGGATGGCACCAAAGACACGACGCCGGGCATAGCGAAACGACGGCGATGCACTGGAGCTTCAACGATGTCGTGGCGCAGCAGAAAATAGCGACACCACGATGGCTAGCATGGCCTTCGTGGGCAGCAGGGAGGCTCGACGTCGCAGTGGAGTGGACAAGGCAGAAGAGCTCGGTTACAAGGCGATGCCGAAAATGAGCAGACGCACGCGCAGCAGGGACCGAGCGCCATGGGGAGCAAGCAGTGGGCGCTGCAGGGAGGAACAGAATAGAGGCTGGGCACGATGGACTTCAGTCCGAGCACCGCCGAGCCGAGGCCGGATCTGAGGAAGACGAGGGGCTGCGGCCGGGCGCCATGGCTGGGTAGAGGGGATTCGACGAGCTGGAGATGGACAAGGGAAATTCCAAGCTGGGCAAGCTGTACGTGACCTCGGCGCGCAGGGATGAGCTCGACTGAAGAACGACAAGGAAAAACAAAGGGCACGACCGGACTTGGTCGGAGCAGAGGAAGGCTGTGACGAAACCTCCCAAGTCATTAGGCCCACCTACAGTTGTCCTTGTCCAACGGACCTCAGACAATCCTGCAGGTGCACCTGATCACTTGACAAGTTCGGTATCTGAATTCTTTACCTTACCCAAGAGCGCTTCACCCATCACGCAGACATTACAATACATCGGAGGTACAAAAAGGCGGAAGCAGTTACAATAATTTACTTTATTTAAAACAGGAAAGAGTAATATTATTACAGACCATAGTTAAAATATAGGAGTGCTGAAGTATTATTATTACATCACTCGGAGGCAAAAACCCCTCTAGATAACAGTAAAAAGTTTTTCTTAATGGAGGACCCTTCCTCCCGCATCTTCAGTCTTGATTTTCTTCTTTAGGAAACACCTTGGAACAGAAGCAACAAAAGTTTGCCGCTTCCTCACCTAAAACAACATAGGACAAAGCCCTGAGTATGAAGTGTACATTCGCAAGACTTACCCATCAAAATAAAAGACTCTCAAGGATATGCTGGCCTTTGGGAGTCAAGGTATGGCTTATCAATAATCAAAGACTCTGTTTGCATAAATGCTTACTAATAGTGGATCCTTAAAAATCCAGTTTTATTAGTCAGGTTAAGTAAAGTTACCTGTATCTAGGGTTCTTTCTACCCTTATTCAATCACTTGACCTATACTAGCCAATTTCTTTTCAACCCTTCTTATTCACTAGAATGCTACGTGTAAGTCAGTGACCAAGTCTTCATGTCCGCGAAGTTATGGCGATCCGAATCGATTATACTCAGCTGAGGATCTCTAATCACACGACATATGTAGCACTTAACCCTTGCATATGTCAACTCCCCACCGGGGTTCTTAAGACCAGATCAGGTTCACGCCAACCGAGAGCACAGATACACCACCGTCTAGCCTCTTGCCATGGTGGGTACACGCTACTCTCGCCATCTCTCCACTCCCATTGGGTGTTATCTAATTCTGGTATTAGTTTGCCCGAGGCAAAGCTTACCCATGATGAGGCATGTGACCAGTTAAAGGGTTTTCGGTCAGTAGGCCTACATCGACAAGGTCCTTAATCGACTCAGACGGAGACACTACACCGAGACTCTCTTTCTCGTGCAAGTCACTCGCCCGGTATCGGCTTTATCATTTTAGACCCAATGTTTGGTACCTGGCAGAGGTACATCTTTTTCGATGTTGAGCCCATCATGGCCATGATGGATCCACCATCAAGTTTTGTTTTTGAAAACCTCTCACCCACTTTGAAACATCATCTTTTGTCAAAACAAAACATTTTGTTTTTCTTGAGCAATGCTAAGCATAGGAAAAACCTTTTTGTAAAATAGGGATTTAGGGAGAAGTAATCAAATCCAAGGAAGGAAGTGCAGCAACTGGTTTAACACACAACTCCTATCACCTAATGCATCAAGTAAGTGAGAAAGATTTTAAAGTAACAAGGGGGTGGCAAATGCACCGGGGCTTGCCTTGTGTGATAGGTGAATCAGGCTCTACTCCACAGATATCAATGTAAAAGCAGTTTCCTGCCTAAGGTTCTTCAGGTGGTGGTGTAGTCCTGGCTTCTTCAACCTCTATCTCTTCTTCATTTTCTATACATAGCCATGTGTAATCATGAATGCTCATGTAATGCTCATGAAGATGCAAAGATAATAAAAGTTTATTATCTAATGTCTTGAATATAACTTTCCTTCACGGTTCTTCTAGAAACTAGGGTTTTCGGAGTCTATAGTGAAGTTCATAGGGCAGGGCTAGGGTTTTGGGTTCTAAGTATCAAACATGGTCCAAAGCATACCAAATTTTACCCAAGGTTTCTAAATATTATTTAAAGTTTACCTAAAAAGTTTGGTGAATTTTGGAATTATTAATTATTCTCTAAAATTCCAGAAGTATAGTTTTTGTCTATATTAAATGCCCCAAATTCCCTATTTGAACTAAAAATCAGGAAACTATTTTTATTAAATACTATAAGAAATTAGGAGCCTAGTAAAATTAGTCTGGTATTTTTAGCATTTTTCTTCAATTTTCTAGAAATTCCTAAACCCTAATAGAAAAAGAAAAAGAAAAAGACATGAACAGTTCTCGACTGGAACTGGCCCAAGTCAGCCCAACTACAGGCAGAAACGCGCGCGCCCATGCCCGCGGTACTGACTTTGCGAATAGGCCCCCATCATTTTGAATAACCTGAAGCGGGGTCGCAGTACTATTCCTCGAGTCACTGACAGATTACAAAAACATCCCCCCTGTTCTATTTCTTCATAGCCTGAAGTCCACGACGGCGAACAGCGCAGGGCCAAGCTCCGGCGAGCTTGTACTGGTCGATTTACTCGATGACCGGCGTTCTACTTTGGTAGAGTGTAACACCCCTGGTGTTACTATAACTAAAACTTGAGCATGGCATCATAAACATTGGCATTGCAAATGTTTGACACACCTAGAGTGCATTCACTAGGTAAAAATTTCAAACAAGTTGTATTGTTACAGCATTTTGCAAATAGACCCCTAAATAGGGAACTCAACCCTAAATAGGGATTAAAGGGGTAAAACCTAGCCCATGTTGAGAAAACCTAAAAGCCTTAGGGAAATAGTCATGAAATATTCCCAAAAATAAACTTGGATTACATTTATACCCCTGGGATATCCAAAAATCCCATTTGAACCCTGGAAAACCCTAAGTCCAAACCCTAGGGGCCTATGTGCAAAAATTGTGCACATTTGGACTAAAGTGTAAAAACTACCATGATAAAGCATATAAAGTCACATGGTTTACATTTGGAAGGATTTACAAGCCAAACCCTAAGTTTTGGATTCATTTGCAAAAAGGTCCCTAATTGAGATTTCATTCTAAGTCTGAATTTTAGTGTTAAGGGCTCAACTTTGGAGCCTTGTAACTTTCAGATTATTGGGTTTTTGCCCTAGGGCATCACATCAAAGTTGTAGATCAATCATAGGAGGACAACTTTTCTTAAGGTTGTGAGCTCAGTTGTTAAGAAAAATCTAGAGATAATTAAGCCTAAAGTTGGGCTGTCAGGGTACCAATGTCTGAATTTTCAGACTGACAGTGGACTGACATCAATTTCAAGCCCAATTTTATGCATGATCTGCTGGCTTTTTGGGGCAACATCATATGGCAATACTGTAGATGGCATGTTGCTTTACAACTTTGCTGCAATCTTGGTTGGAGTCGTTATTGGAAATCGAGAGAAAACCCAGCTTCAAATTTGGCTGTCAGGCACAC
Source organism: Zea luxurians (assembly GCA_029449295.1). Classification (NCBI taxonomy): domain Eukaryota; kingdom Viridiplantae; phylum Streptophyta; class Magnoliopsida; order Poales; family Poaceae; genus Zea; species Zea luxurians. Next base: position 101,105,300 of record JAOPSE010000001.1, on the reverse strand, counting down.
TGATGAACATATCCCATGGTACAGTAGTCCGATAAGGATCAGACTGCCAGCGTTGGATTCTCACCGCCGACGACTCCTCCGCGACAAGATTCACGCCGCCGTCGTTGCGATTCACGTCGCCGGTGAACAGATAAGACCGCTCGGTAAAGCCATGCGCTGGACGGCACTCCGGTGAACCCCCAGTACTTCCCCTCTGCCGTGCGGCTTGAACAGATAAGCCCACCAGTGATCGCCGTCGCTCGGCCTTACGCCACGTATCTGGGCACCTCTGTCACATCGCCGTGACTCCCCACTGCTGTCTCATCATTGCCGGTGAGCCCGCCACGGCGGTGGACACGAAATCGCGAAGCCGATGATCTTCCTTATCTCCGGCCGCCCACACTGTCCGCTCAAATTAAGCGCCACTGCCACTGGGATCTATAAATTGACGCCGCAGAGAGCTTCACAACATCATCACCCACCCAGCCACCGCGTATTGCTAGCAATTGTTCGCCCGAGCTCGTGAATTTTGAATTCGCCCCAAATCAATTCTCCGCCACCCGAAACCCAGCCTCACCGCGGCCAGCCTTATTCCGGTCAGTTCATCTCCTTCTCTCCCTCGTTTAAGCTTTCTCTTAGGTCTACGATACTTGCTGACCCACACAATCGAGTTAGGAGCCCTCTGGTCGCCGGGAACGCGACTGTCTTGCCGCGATGTTCACGGTCACCGTGGCTAGAGCAATCCTTGTGACCATTAGTGAAATTGGGTTGGGGGAAATGGTCGGGATAGATCCAATTGCGTGTCAGCCGCTCAGAGACCCTAGTCATTACCCCAGTTGGCCGGTACAGGTGCTCGCCGGAGCTCGGCTGGGCGTGAACGCCGTCGGGGACCGCGTGATGTAAAGGAATAAAAGACCGAGGACATTTTTGCAGACTGTCAGCGACCGTATTAAATAGTAAATGACCCTACTCCGGTTTAGCTTGAAACCCGAGGGTCCCTATGTAAAGTCGCCAGTGCGCGCGGGCGTACACGGGCGCGCTATCCCTCTGGACTGGGCCGATGGGCTGAAACCAGCCCATCACTATTGCAACCTTTTCCTTTTTCTTTTTCAATAGAGCTTTGGAAATTTGTTAAAAATTGTAGAAAAATCCTAAAATTGTGAAACCAATTTTCCTAGACTTCTTATTTTCCCTAGAATTTAATAAAAATATTTTTATGATTTTTAGAGGAAATAAGGAATTTTAAGGCATTTAAAGTAGTTTAAAGTATTGGTTCTGGATTTTTAGAAAATACATAATAATCCCAAAATTACTCAAACTTTTTACATAAGCTCTATACATTATTTAGAAGCCTTGGGTAGAATTTGGGTTGATTTGGACCTTATTTGATACTTAGAACCTAAAACCCCCCTGCTCTATGAACTCCTTTACTAACTCCGGAAACCCTAAGTTCTCGGAGTTCCGTAAAGGAAAATTGTATTCAAGACCTTAGATAATAAGTTTTTATTATCTTGCACTCTCATGAGCATTACATGGCATTCATTCTTATACATATATGTGGTTATGTTTAGAAAACGAAGAAGAAGTTGAAGTGAGTGAAGAAAAGGCACCACCACCTTCGGACTATCAAGCAGAATCTTGTCTTTACTTTGACATCTGCGGGCCTGAGCCTGACTCACCTACTAACAAAGGCAAGCCCCGGTGCATTTGCCACCTTCCTTGATGAATTTAAAATCTTTCTCACTTGATTGATGCATTAGGTGATAGGAGATGAATGCTTAAACAATTCCTGCATTACCTTCCTTGATCTTTGATTACCTTCCTTGATACCCTGTTTTACAAAAGGTTTTCACTGTGCTTAGTATTGCTCTAGCAAAACAAAAAGTTTTGTTTTACAAAAGATGATTGGCAAAGTGGGAGGTTTTTGAAAAGAAAACTTGATGGTGGATCCATCATGGCCATGATGGGTTCAACATCGAAAAGATGTACCTCTGTCAGGTACCAAGTTTTGGGGTTAAATGATTAAGCTGAGACCGGGCGGGTGACTTGCACGAGAAGAGAGTCTCGGTGTAGTGTCTCCGTCTAAGTCGATTAAGGACTGTCTCGATGTAGGCTTGATGACCGAGGACCCTTTAACTGGTCACATGCCTCGTCATGGGTAAGCCTTGCCTCGGGCAGACTAAGGCCAGAATAAGATAACACGAAATGGGCGTGGAGCGGTGGCGAGAGTAGCGTGTACCCTCCGTAGCAAGAGGCTGGACGGTGGTGTATCTGTGCTCTCGGTTTGCGTGAACCTGATCTGGTCTTAAGAAACCCGGTGGCGGGTTGACATATGCAAGGGTTAAGTGCTACATATGTCGTGTGATCGGAGATCCTCAGCTGAGTATAATCGATTCGGATCGCCGTACCTTCGCGGTTATGAAGACTTGGTCACTGCCCTATACGTAGAACTCCAGTAAAGATGAAGGATGGATTAAGAACTTGGCTAGTTCAGGATGAGTGTTTGAACTAGGCTAGCAAGAACTCTAGATGTAGGTAAGTTCACCTAACTTGATAATAAAATTGAATTTTTAAGGATCCACTCTTAGTAAGCATTTACGCAACAACAGATTCATTGATCTTGAGATACCTTACTTTGACTCCCTTATAACCAGCATACCCTTGAGAGTCTTTTCTTTAGTCGGGTAAGACTTGCTGAGTAATTCCATACTCAGGGTTTATTCCCTCGTTGTTTTTAGGTGAGGAAGTAGCAGATTTCTGTTGCTTCTATACCAAGGTGGTTCCTCATGAGGAAAAGCAAGAGTGAAGATGCGGGAGGACATGGTCCTCCATAAGAAAACTTTTATGTAAAAACTTATCGGGAGGAGTTTTTGCCTCCCTTGGTTATGTAATAATACTACTCTGCACTCGTTTATATGTTTCTGGTCTGTAATAAGCAACTTAATCTTACTTTTTAATAAATGTAAGTTCATGTAATCACTTCCGCATTTCGATATCTCCGATGTTCTGTAATGTCTGCAAGACGGGTGAAACGTTCCTGGAAAGGTAAGAAAAGATACCGAACTTATCAAGTGATTCAGGAACATCTACAGGGTTGTCTGATGTCTGTTAGACAAGGACAACTGTAGGTGGGTCTAGTGACTTGGGAGGTTCCGTTACAGCTGGTATCGGAGCGTAGCCCTTCTTTGCAGATATTATGAGGCATTTTCAAAAGGATTTTCTAAAAACTCACCTAGAAGGATTTCTTCTATTCTTATCCCCCATATCTGAAGAATCTAAATGAAAGACCAGATAGGAAGAGTGCTACGTATAGAAGGTATGAATCAACTAAGGTTGATTCTGTAATTACACATGCATCATGCTAAGAATTATACTAATAAAATTTTCCCCCTAGAGAAATGCCGCCGCGCACGAGGAAGACTGCACGTAAGTCAATAGGCCTAATTGGAGTACCTTGTCATCAACTTGCCCCGCGGGATGAGGATAGTAGTAGCGGAAGCAACGATCCAATTGGGGATCTCGAAGCCCGCGTGAATCAGCTTCAAACAGAACTGCACCGCAGGACCAGTATGTGGGTCGCAGATGGCGACAGGATAAACGAATTAAGGAGTTACATCCGCCGTCTACAGGATCAGCTTGCTGATCAGGATTTAGCGCTCGACTGGGCGGTACAGTCTCGTTCAGTGGCTTGGGCTAAGGCAGCAAAGGCTCGAGCCCGAGTCGAGGAACTTAGTTCTGTAGGATTACGGGGAGGCTACGCTAGCGCAAAACAAAATTTTCATCCCCATAATACCAAGAACTACTGCGGTTATAGGTCATGGAATTACCACTAGACGCGCAGAGCAACGGAAGACGTCTCGATGTAGACGAACGCGTCGAGCAGTGCCGTGTAGTCGCCGGCGTTCTTCACGTCCTCGCACGGTTCGTCCAAGTGCTCCAGATGCAGCACCTCCGAGGTATCCACACGTATAGGGAGGAAGCGCCGCGTACCGAACTGCTAGGTTCGCGACGGCGGCTTGGCGAGGGCGAGAGGCGAGCGGCGGCTGCTGGTTTGCAGGTGGCGAATTAGGTTATCTCTTAACCGCGCCCCCGCCCCTCATTATATAGGCGTTATGGTGGGCTTCTGACGCCGAGGCCCATCATTAACCCTAAAGCCCAGTCTAATTTCGGATCTAATCCGAATTAGGCTTCCTTCCCCTTAAGTGTGTGACCCTATAGGTTCACGTACAAATAGACATAGCCCGAGTACTCTTACTTGGCCCAATAATTGACAGCGGCCTCTAGCAAGACATGTCAACTCCTATGTGTACGTAAAGATCATATCAGACGAACCATTGCGACATTAAGTACATGTTGTTCCCTTTGTCTCACGATATTTGGTCTGGCTCTAAGCTGACCTCTCTTTCTCGATACTGTGAATTGGAATCCTTTCAATGGTTAACTCTTAACCCTAGCACGGCCATGCATTTCTTGATCCAATCACTCGAGGGGCCCAGAGATATCTCTCTCACAAAGAGAGGGACAAATTCCATCTTGACTGACCATGCCTCATAGCATGCTTCCTGACAAACCCAAAACTACCTTTATAACTACCCAGTTACGGGATAGCGTTTGATAGTCCCTAAGTAAGTCAATTCACATCTTGAGAACATGCGACAATCTCAGGTCTAAGGATACAGTATTCATGTTGCAAGAAGAGAACTATATTACAATATCTCACGTTGGGTCGGTCCAGCCTCATGTCATACATGCGCCCACATTATTAATTTAACATCTCCATGTTCATGACTTGTGAAATGTAGTCATCAACTAATACATGTGCTAGTCATCGACTCTGACTAGGGACATCATTTAGAATAACCATATAAGTAAATAATCTCACAAACAATTCACATAATTGCTAATCAATACAAGGTGCCTTCCATGGATATTCAATTAAGCAATATATATATATCATGGATACAAAGAAATATGCTCATCTCTATGATTATCTCTAGGGCATATTTCTAACAGTCTCCCACTTGCACTAGAGTTAATCTAGAAGATATCTAATACCCATAGATCTCACGTGTGCCTCATGCTTAGGTTGTGGAAGAGGTTTTGTCAAAGGATCAGCAACATTCAAATCCGTATGTATTTTGCATATCTTTATCTCACCCCGCCTAATGAATTCCCGTATGAGGTGAAACTTCCGCAGTATGTGTTTGTTTTTCTGGTGGTTCCTTGGCTCCTTAGCTTGCGCAATAGCCCCATTGTTGTCACAGTAGAGGTTCAATGGGCTAGATGCATTAGGAAACACACCAAGCTCGATGAGGAACTTTCTTATCCAAACACCTTCCTTCGCAGATTCAGAAGCTGCAATGTACTCGGCTTCTGCTGTAGAATCAGTCACAGTCTCCTGTTTGGAACTCTTCCAACTAACAGCACCACCATTTATTGTGAACACAAAACCTGATTGCGATTTTAACTCGTCTGGGTCAGTTTGGAAGCTAGCATCGGTGTAACCAGTTACAACAAGCTCCTCCTTACCCCCATATACCAGGAACATATCTTTAGTCCTTCTTAAGTACTTAAGAATGCCTTTTACCGCTGTCCAGTGATCCTCACCTGGATCAGCCTGGTATCTACTCGTAGCACTTATAGCGTATGAAACATCTGGGCGTGTACATATCATGGCATACATGATTGAACCAATTGCTGAGGCGTATGGTACCTTACTCATGCGCTCCCGCTCATTAGCCGTTGCAGGACATTGCATCTGGCTAAGGTGTTTACCATGTGACATAGGTATGAACCCTTTCTTGGACTGTTCCATGTTGAACCGTTTCAAAACCTTGTCAATGTACGTATCTTGACTTAATCCTATAAGCCTCTTCGACCTATCTCTATAGATCCTTATGCCCAAAATATATGCTGCTTCCCCTAAGTCCTTCATAGAAAAACTCTTTTTCAGTGAAGCCTTGACGGACTCCAGCATAGGAATGTCATTCCCAATCAATAATATGTCATCCACATACAAGATTAAAAATACAACAGCGCTCCCACTTTCCTTCTTGTAAACACAAGCTTCTTCTTCATTCTGATGAAAACCAAGCCCTTTGATCACTTCATCAAAACGAATGTTCCAACTCCGAGATGCTTGCTTCAACCCATAAATGGATTTCTGAAGTTTGCATATCTTTCCAGCATTGATCGGATCGACAAAACCCTCGGGCTGTATCATATACACGTCCTCATCTAGGTTTCCATTAAGGAAAGCTGTTTTGACATCCATCTGCCAAATCTCATAATCGAAATATGCGGCAATAGCTAGAATGATCCGAATAGATTTAAGCATCGCTACTGGCGAGAATGTCTCGTCATAGTCAACTCCTTGAACTTGTCGAAAACGCTTTGCAACAAGTCGAGCCTTATAGATGTGAACATTTCCATCCATGTCTTTCTTCTTCTTATAGATCCATTTGCATTCTATAGGTCTAACACCATCAGGCGGGTCAACCAAGTTCCAAACTTGATTTTCTCCCATGGAATCTATCTCGGATCTCATGGCGACATGCCATTTCTCGGAATCTGGGTCCATCATCGCTTCTGAATATGTTGCAGGTTCGTCGTTGTCTAACAACAACACTTCCCCATTGCCCAACAATAGCACTTCTCCTCGTGCCTCGCGAAGCCTTGCTGACCTTCGTGGTTGTGGTGGTGATTCTCTTGCCATAGACGTCTCAACTTGTTCTGCTACATTAGCATCACTTGTTGAATCTTGTCCCACTGGCTCATCCTGAACTTCTTCAAGATACACCTTTTGTTTACTTTTCTCTCTTTTGAGAAACTCTTTCTCTAAGAACACACCGTTCCGGGCGACAAACACTTTGCCCTCTGACCGGTGGTAAAAGTAATATCCTAAAGTTTCCTTTGGATATCCCACGAACATGCACTTGTCCGATTTTGGAGTGAGTTTATCCGACTGTAGTCGCTTGACGTAAACCTCACAACCCCAAATCTTCAGAAAAGACAAGCTGGGAGTCTTCCCAGTCCACATCTCATATGGTGTCTTAACTACGGACTTAGACGGTACCCTATTTAGTGTGAAAGTTGCTGTTTCTAGAGCGTATCCCCAAAACGACAAAGGTAGGTCCGACTGGCTCATCATTGATCGAACCATATCCAATAAAGTCCGATTACGTCGCTCAGACACGCCATTCCTCTGAGGCGTTCCAGGCGGCGTAAGCTGTGGAACAATTCCACAACTCTTTAGATGATTGCTAAACTCATGACTCAAATATTCACCACCACGATCTGATCGCAGTGCTTTAATTTTCTTGCCACGCTGATTTTCTACTTCATTTTGAAACTCTTTGAACTTTTCTAAGGATTCAGACTTGTGTTTCATTAAGTAGACATACCCATATCTACTAAAATCATCAGTGAAGGTTATGAAGTATTGGAATCCTCCCCTAGCTGTCGTACTCATTGGTCCGCACACATTAGTATGTATGAGTTCCAATAAATCTAACGTCCTCTCCGGTAAACCCGTGAAGGGCGCCTTGGTCATCTTACCAAGTAAGCAAGCTTCACATGTCTCGTATGATTCAAAATCAAACAAAGTTAAAAGCCCATCAAAATGAAGCTTCTTCATGCGATTCTCACTTATATGACCCAAACGACAGTGCCACATGTAGGTAGGACTTAAATCATTAGGCCGAGGCCTTTTAGCACTAATATTACAGATAGGTGCATCATCAAGATTTAAAATGAATAACCCATTCATAATGGATGCAAAAGCCACAAACATGCCATTCTTAGAGATCACACAACCATTGTTTTCACTCGCAAATGAATAACCATCCTTCATCAAACATGAAGGAGACATAATGTTTCGACTCATACTAGGAACTAGATAACAATTATTTAACTCCAAAATAAATCCTGATGGGAGGTGGAGTTGCATCGTCCCGACGGTCAACGCAGCAACTCTTGCATTATTGCCTACCCGGAAATCAACTTCTCCTCTTTTCACGCTTCTACTTCTTATCATTCCCTGCATCGAATTGCAAATATGGGCAACCGATCCGGTATCAAATACCCAAGAATTAATATAAGAATCAGCAAGAAAAATTTCTGTAATGTGAATAGCAAGTGTACCTGCTGCGGCTGTACCCTTACCGCCGCGATCCTTAATAGAGGCCAAGTACTGCTTGCAATTCCTTTTCCAGTGACCAAGTTCTTTGCAATAAAAGCACTCTGCATCTGCAGCTGGTCTAGCCTTGGGCTTTTGATTTGGCTTGGATACTGTATCCTTTGCCTTGCCCTTCTTCTTTTGAGATTTACCCTTCTTCTTAAAGTTGGGTTTGTTTTGGACCGCCATCACATGGCCGCTGCTGCCAGCGCTTTTCTTTATGTCCCCTTCTGCAGTTTTCAGCATGCCACATAGTTCATTGAGGCCCCTCTCCGCCCCATGCATATGGTAGTTCGTGATGAAGTTTCCATAGCTGGGCGGAAGAGATGCCAAAATGAAGTCAGTGGCCAACTCTTGGCTTATTGGGAAGCCTAGCTTCTCCAACCTCTCACTGTAACCAACCATTTTGATTACGTGTGGCCCAACTGCTGCGCCTCCTGCTAGCTTGCATTCCAGAAAGGCTTTGGACACATTGAACCTTTCAGTCCTAGCCTGAGTCTGGAACATATCCTTGAGCGCCACGATCATATCGTGTACCTCATGGTTTGTCTCAAACTGCATCTGCAGCTCAGGCTCCATGCAAGCAAGCATTAGGCAACTCACTTCAAGATTAGTATCCATTGCTTTCTTGTAAGCGGTTTTAGCTGCAGCAGTTGCATTTTCACCAGGATCCTCTGGTAGTGGGGTGTCTAGAACGTCTTCCTTTTTTTCAACCCTGAGAACAATTCTCAGGTTACGGATCCAATCCGTATAGTTTGTTCCATTTAACTTATCCTTTTCAAGAATTGATCGCAAAGTAAATGTTGGTGTGCTAGGTGCCATTTATCTACAACAAAATAATGCAAAATACTAAGACAAAAATATCCATGACAGAGTAAATCATATTGAACATTTAATAGTCTACTCCCACTAAAATCAATATCCCTCGATTGATACTTAGTGATTCAGAACCCACAACTAACAAGTCTACTAGTGAGCTTTAGCATCACCGCTAGAAGACAAGGTAGATCGGTAAGCAACACCTTGCTAATCATATCATATATATGACTCCTGTTGTTGGGTGACATCTCTATGTCTCGGCTCCCAACCTTATGCCTCAAAGTCCTTAACCATTAAGCTGACTTTGTTTAAGTTAACCAACCCTTTCTGCAGTTCGTATCCGATACAAACCTATCTAGTCAAGCAAAACTGGTGGCACCCTAATTTCATAGACCCACCACCAATTGTACAAGACTTATGATAGTGCAAGGTTTGGAGAGGCATTAAAGCTTAAACATTTATGAGGAATCGTCCTACTTATAACATCGCACGCAAGGACATATATGCAATATAAACAAGTAGAACAATAAGAATGGCATTCACACAACAGTTGTGATTCGGTATGGCTTGCTGTCACATGGTGATCCCCATCTCCAATAATCTGTCCATCACAATGATCTCCATCTCCATGATATAGGTATGCCATCCTCCAGGTGATGAGTCCTTCAAGACCTATCTAACGTATGCTAGTAAACAATTACATATACGCTTTGGATCATCACATGTTGACACGCAGGTCATTACATTAAATTTGGACAATACATGTGGCTCCAGCCGTATTGCCCTGGTCACGACACGCAGGTCATGAATAATTTATTAACATGCATCATATACACAATAGCCATACCGATCACAAGATGTCCTGCAAAAACAGGTTAGACAAACACGTTTCTATACGTTCGCCACTTCAGCAGATAGCCACGCCGGTCAGCGGGCGGGGGGTCGAGGGGGGAGCCGCCCCCCGCGGGTCTCAGGGCAGCGCCCTGAAAACCTCACAGGATTCCATGCATCGTATGTATGGAAATTCCACTGGAAATCTCATGCGGTTGATCAAATCAACCCAAATCCGAGACTTTCGACCCGAAGAAGATTACACTCATGACGTTGATCTGTTACGTCAATCTGCTGGTTGTGTACGCAGTTAGCCCCGATGGTGATTCCAGCCGGTAGGGGCAAGTCGCACATACAACAGAGAAGGACGAACTGATCTCTCTAGTCATATCCGATGTAATCTACTTCAACCCTTTATTACCAATTGATCTAATCAAACCGTGCATCAAGTAGATCCATCTCATGAACCTAGATCCAGACCTAAAACTACGCAGAACCTCCTCTGATACCACTGTAGGATTACGGGGAGGCTACGCTAGCGCAAAACAAAATTTTCATCCCCATAATACCAAGAACTACTGCGGTTATAGGTCATGGAATTACCACTAGACGCGCAGAGCAGCGGAAGACGTCTCGATGTAGACGAACGCGTCGAGCAGTGTCGTGTAGTCGCCGGCGTTCTTCACGTCCTCGCACGGTTCGTCCAAGTGCTCCAGATGCAGCACCTCCGAGGTATCCACACGTACAGGGAGGAAGCGCCGCGTACCGAACTGCTAGGTTCGCGACGGCGGCTTGGCGAGGGCGAGAGGCGAGCGGCGGCTGCTGGTTTGCAGGTGGCGAATTAGGTTATCTCTTAACCGCGCCCCCGCCCCTCATTATATAGGCGTTATGGTGGGCTTCTGACGCCGAGGCCCATCATTAACCCTAAAGCCCAGTCTAATTTCGGATCTAATCCGAATTAGGCTTCCTTCCCCTTAAGTGTGTGACCCTATAGGTTCACGTACAAATAGACATAGCCCGAGTACTCTTACTTGGCCCAATAATTGACAGCGGCCTCTAGCAAGACATGTCAACTCCTATGTGTACGTAAAGATCATATCAGACGAACCATTGCGACATTAAGTACATGCTGTTCCCTTTGTCTCACGATATTTGGTCTGGCTCTAAGCTGACCTCTCTTTCTCGATACTGTGAATTGGAATCCTTTCAATGGTTAACTCTTAACCCTAGCACGACCATGCATTTCTTGATCCAATCACTCGAGGGGCCCAGAGATATCTCTCTCACAAAGAGAGGGACAAATTCCATCTTGACTGACCATGCCTCATAGCATGCTTGCTGACAAGCCCAAAACTACCTTTATAACTACCCAGTTACGGGATAGCGTTTGATAGTCCCTAAGTCAATTCACATCTTGAGAACATGCGACAATCTCAGGTCTAAGGATACAGTATTCATGTTGCAAGAAGAGAACTATATTACAATATCTCACGTTGGGTCGGTCCAGCCTCATGTCATACATGCGCCCACATTATTAATTTAACATCTCCATGTTCATGACTTGTGAAATGTAGTCATCAACTAATACATGTGCTAGTCATCGACTCTGACTAGGGACATCATTTAGAATAACCATATAAGTAAAGAATCTCACAAACAATTCACATAATTGCTAATCAATACAAGGTGCCTTCCGTGGATATTCAATTAAGCAATATATATATCATGGATACAAAGAAATATGCTCATCTCTATGATTATCTCTAGGGCATATTTCTAACAAGTTCTTCCATTGACAACCTGCAGGCATATTGCAACACCCTACATGAGGAAGTCCATGTACTGTATTCGCAACTACATCCCAGTGCCCCTATGGATCCTATCGGGTCGGAAGCTGGACCCTCGCACGTTGCGGGAGAAGCGCTTGGTGGTGAGCTAGACCTTCTTAAGCCCCCTCCTTCTATGAGGCTGGTCGATGAATGGTCTCCCACACCCGACGACGAGGTTGCCAGGAACAACCAGAAGCAGGACTAGTGGTATAGTTGTAGAAATAGAAGTAGTGTAGGTTGTACTATTGTATAATAGGTAATACTATTATATATTAGGTAATGTATCCTGTTGTAAAATCGAGTTTGTACATTACTCTTTTTGGTAATGTAAATTGGATGGTTTTATCTTTGGCATATTATATTTGTGTTCAAATGTTTGTTGCCACAGATGCCGTCCAAGACTCGATCCCAGGATGCAGCTGGACCCTCTAGTGGAAGGGAATCTACTCCAAATCCACCTCCTGTTCCTCCCACACTGGCTGAGGTGATTGCCGCCTTAGTGAACGCGACCGCTGATAATACCCGCTTTCTGAGAGAAATGGCGGGCCAACATCTCCAACAGCAAGGTGGACGGGGTTATCAGCAGGGCCCCCGCGAAACTTCTTACCTAGACTTCTCAGAGACACGTCCACCCTTGTTTGTTAAAGCTGAATATCCGTTAGAAGCTGATGAATGGCTTTGAGTTATTGAGCAAAAATTCGGACTTCTACGTTGTTCGGAGACCCAGAAGCCTTTATTCGCAGCCCAACAACTACGCGGCCCTGCCAGCACTTGGTGGGGAAATTTCGTGGCCGTTCAACCGGCCAATCATCAAATAACCTAGGAAGAATTCAAGGTGGCCTTCCGCGAGCATTATATACCCAAAGGTGTTCTACACATGAAGCAAGAAGAATTCATGAAGCTAAAGCAAGGAGGGGATACTGTTAATCAGTATCTCAATAAGATCAATCATCTGTCACAATATGCAATCGATCAAGTGAACACTGATTTGAAAAAGAAGAATTGTTTTATGAGAGGTCTAAATGATCGACTGCAGAGAAAAATGGCAACCTGCATAGATCTTACGTATGGAAGAGCTGTCAGTACAGCCTTGGCTGTAGAAGCAAAGTATGCAGGTGTCGGAAAATCTAAGGGATTTGGAGGTGATAGGCCTAGTTAGGGCCCGGTAAAAAGGCAACGGTTTGTTCTCCGGCCTTCTAACCAGAATCGTTCGCGTGCACCATCCTTCCCTTTCAAGCAGCCAATAATTATTCGTCTCAATAATGCCCCCAGTGCCCCAAGTCAGTCGGGTGCCCCAGGCACTCGATTCCCTGCTTTGCCCATCTCTTCAACCGGATGTTTCAATTGTGGCAAGTCTAGGCATTTCATCAAAGATTGCCCCTATCCCAAGCAGAACCAGTCAAATAATCAGCAAGGATCAGGGAATTCATGTCAAGTCAAGAGAAATACTAAGGGCAAAAATATCAAGAAGACGGGACGCGTATATTATACACAAGTGGCCACTACACCGGACGGAGAGCCGGTAATGATGGGTATGTTCCTCGTGGCCCATCATCCTGCAGTCATTCTTTTTGATTCTGGTGCTTCGCATACGTTCATTAGCAAGAAATTTGTGGAGCAACATCACATTTCATGCCATGAATCGAAAGAGGGGTTTAAAATTCACTCACCTGGGGGACAAATCTTTACTAGAGAAGTGGCCTATCAAGTGCCCGTATCATTGGCCGGACGGGACTTTCCTACCAATATGATCGTTCTGAAAGGCCAAGACATAGATGTCATTTTGGGTATGAATTGGTTGGCCAAGCATAAAGCAACACTCAATACTGATCAAAGAACCATCAGGTTGAGTCATAATCAAGAAGAAATTCTCTTGCCCATCCCCATTCCAAACAAAACTACTGGCAGAGTTTATGAAGTCATGGTACCGGAAATCAAGGATATTCTGGTAGTGTGCGAGTTTCCCGATGTCTTTCCCAAGGATTTGCCAGGATTGCCACCTGAAAGGGATGTAGAGTTTATAATTGAGTTAAAGCCCGGTACGGCTCCCATTTCTCGAAGATCGTACCGTATGCCTCCGAATGAGTTGGCAGAATTGAAGATTCAATTACAAGATCTCCTAGAGAAAGGATTCATCTGGCCAAGCTTGTCGCCATGGGGTTGTCCAGCCATATTCGTCAAAAAGAAGGATCAAACCTTACGGATGTGCGTGGATTATCGACCCCTGAATGAGGTCACTATCAAGAACAAGTACCCTCTTCCGAGGATTGACATTCTGTTTGATTAATTGACCGGGGCGAGGGTATTCTCCAAAATTGATCTGAGGTCGGGCTATCATCAGATCCGTATTCGGCCCGAGGATATACCAAAAACCGCATTCACTACACGGTATGGGTTGTTTGAATATCTGGTAATGTCTTTCGGGTTAACAAATGCTGCGGCCCACTTCACATATTTGATGAACTCAGTGTTCATGCCCGAGGTAGACAAGTTTGTGGTGGTCTTCATTGACGATATTCTAATATATTCCAAGAATGAAGAGGAGCATGCTCAACATTTATGGATCGTGTTAACGCGCCTGAGGGAACATCAGTTGTATGCCAAGTTTTGCAAATGCGCGTTTTGGCTGGAGGAAATTCAATTTCTAGGACATGTTCTATCTGCCAGAGGGATTGCGGTAGACACCAGCAAAGTCAAGGACATTTTGGAGTGGAAACCCCCAACCACTATTCATCAAGTCCGAAGTTTCCTTGGACTGGCGGGATATTACCGCAGATTCATACCAGATTTTTCTAAGCTTGTGAAGCCAATCACAAGTTTATTGAAGAATGATATTAAATTCAACTGGTCTTCCAAGTGTAATGAAGCTTTTGAACAATTGAAGACATTATTAACCACTGCTCCGGTATTGGCTCAACCGGACATCACCAAGCCCTTTGATGTATATTGTGATGCATCAGGTAGTGGACTCGGCTGTGTATTAATGCAAGAAGGCCGAGTAATTGCATATGCTTCGAGACTGTTACGCCGTCATGAGGAACATTATCCGACTCATGATCTGGAGCTAGCTGCTGTGGTTCATGCCCTAAAAATTTGGCGTCACTATCTGCTAGGAAATATCTATCACATTTATACAGATCATAAAAGCTTGAAGTATATCTTCACCCAGTCAGAATTGAATATGAGACAAAGGCGATGGCTTGAGCTTATTAAGGACTATGAACTGGAAATTCATTATCACCCAGGCAAAGCCAATGTTGTGGCAGATGCACTGAGCCATAAGGTTTCCTGTCATTGTCTTACGATGAAGACGTCTGACAATACCTTATGTCAGGAGATGGAGAAGCTAAACCTGGGAATGGTCCAACATGGAACTCTGAGTCAGCTAAAGCTGGAGTCAATCCTCTTACGCAGGATAGTTGATGCTCAAAGAAATAATGAGGGTATGAAACACATTCGTGAGAAGATAAGGGCAGGAAAAGCCAAATGTTTTAAATAAGATGATCAAGGCATTGTATGGTTCAATGACCGCATAGTGGTGCCAAAGAATGAAGAGGTCCGCCAGCAAATCCTTGATGAAACGCATCTTAGTCGTTATTCTATTCATCCCGGAAGCACTAAGATGTACCAAGACTTGAAACAACATTATTGGTGGACGAAAATGAAGATCGAGATTGCACGCTATGTGGCTAGGTGTGACACCTGCAGACGTGTTAAAGCCATACATTTGAAAGCTGCCGGTCCATTACAGTCTCTACCAATACCGACATGGAAATGGGAAGACATAAGTATGGACTTCATTGTGGGATTGCCCAGGACCACAAAAGGGTATGACTCTATTTGGGTTATCATTGATCGACTTACCAAGATCGCCCACTTCCTCCCGGTTAAAGTAAAATATCCAGTCATCAACTATGCGGAATTATACATTGCTCGTATTCTCAGTTTGCACGGTGTTCCAAAGACTATAGTGTCGGATCGTGGATCCCAATTTTCTTGAAGGATTATTCATAATATGAAGAAAGCACAAGCTCGTTAGAAGAATTATGTAGACAAACGGTGAATGCCCTTATATTTTCTTGAAGGAGACTATGTCTACCTTAAGGTTTCACCATTGAAGGGTGTATCGCGTTTCGGGATAAAAGGGAAGCTTGCACCCAGGTACATTGGTCCATTCCCTATACTTGAAAGATATGGGTCAGTGGCATATCGACTTCAACTACCCGAAACCTTGTCTGCTGTACATAATGTGTTCCATGTGTCACAATTGAAGAAATGTCTTCGGGTACCAGATCGAACCATTGAAGTGACAGATGTTGTCCTTGAACCAGACTTGACATATTCTGAGCATCCTATTTGAGTCTTGGATCAAAGGGACAGGGTTACCTGGAGAAAAACTCTCAAGTTCTATAAGATACAGTGGAACCAACATTCTGAAGAAGAGGCTACATGGGAAACTCAAGACTTTTTAGATAAGAATTTCCCCGGCTTTTTAGCATCATGTAATTTGTAAAGTTATTGTAATAAAGAAGGGAACCCCACACCACCCCCTGCCTTGTACCAGAAGTAAGGAAATAAAAATGTGACACATTTCCTTTTCCATTACTTACCCTAGGACTTTTAATCTCGGGACGAGATTCTTTTATGGGGGGAAGGATGTAACACCCCTGGTGTTACTATAACTAAAACTTGAGCATGGCATCATAAACATTGGCATTGCATATGTTTGACACACCTAGAGTGCATTCACTAGGTAAAAATTTCAAACAAGTTGTATTGTTACAACATTTTGCAAATAGACCCCTAGATAGTGAACTCAACCCTAAATAGGGATTAAATGGGTAAAACCTAGCCCAAGTTGAGAAAACCTAAAAGCCTTAGGGAAATAGTCATGAAATATTCCCAAAAATAAATTTGGATTACATTTATACCCCTGGGATATCCAGAAACCCCATTTGAACCCTAGAATACCCTAAGTCCAAACCCTAGGGGCCTATGTGCAAAAATTGTGCACATTTGGACTAAAGTGTAAAAACTACCATGATAAAGCATATAAAGTGACATGGTTTACATTTGGAAGGATTTACAAGCCAAACCCTAAGTTTTGGATTCATTTGCAAAAAGGTCCCTAATTGAGATTTCATTCTAAGTCTGAATTTTAGTGTTAAAGGCCTACGACGGTTATTGGCGAGCTGGTGCGGCCAGTAGTGACGTGGTTAAAGGCCTAGGGCGTGGCACAATTTGGCGAAGGATGCCAACTCTGGTGACGGCCGTAGAGCCACGTCGCCGATGCCAGTGGTCGAGGAATAGTGAGGTCACAGTAACTCAAACCCATCCGCGACGAGATCTTTTCACGGGTGAGCAAAATCCGGGCACGAATCGCGATGGCCGGCGCGAATCGCGATGGCCGGCGCGAATCCGGGCGCAAAGGTCGCCGACGGCAAGGGGGGCTGAATCAGAGATAAGGTTCAGATCACTGTACCATCAGATGCTTCATGAGTCAGTCTAACAGACCAAGTTTGGCATCGATTTGCTCCAGATTTCATGTAATGGCTGAATCAACTCTCTGTATCAAAGTTATAGCCTAATAAACCAGCTACAACTTTGCTACATTGTGCACCCATAAAAAGTCACAGGATCTTGCTTAGAATTGAGCCCTAAGTTCATGCAATTCCATTGTCAGTCTGAATTCAGACTTAAGGCAGTCTGACAGCTCGACTTTGGGTACATTTTTCTCCAAATTTTTCATGGACCATGGTTTAATCCCTATAACAAAGTTGTCCTCCTTTTATAGCTCTACAAACTTGATGTGTTGACCTAGGGCAAAATCTTCATAATTTGGAAGATATAGGGCTTCAAAGTGTAGCCAATTCACTAAAATTCATACTTAACTCAATAGAGTACAAGTGGGGCTTTTTGCAAATAAGTCCAAATCTCAGGGTTTAAGTTGCAAATCCACATACATGTTGTAACATCCGGGCTTTAAAGGACAAAGCCGGGTGCATCTCATACATGCGCCAAGAAGACAACATATATAATGACAGAATGTATAGAGATAAATGTCATAAAACATCAGAGTAATTATTACATAGCGGAAGACTTATTACAAAATAAAGATAAATGTAAAACGAACTAAGGATCGTCGGCGCCAAAGTCGACTGGGAAACGCCACCTAGATCAGATCGAACTCCTCAGTGTTAGGCGGCTCCTCCTGAACCACCTGATCATCTCCTGTGGGGGGGGTGTGAGACAGCAAGAGTGAGCTCACATACGTTCATAGCTCAACAAGTCGTGGGGAATAATGTGACATGAACTCACCAAAGGTGGGAGTTCATGAAGTGTAAGGCTGATCAATGAAATAAAGGCTGAAGCTGAGCATTGCTTTTATAAGTTGGTCAAAATTTTATTAGCAGTTACTAAGTGTAAGTAAATACCAAACCATTATAATAATAAGTAAAAGTAATAACAAAATAATCCCAAATGCAATGAAATGACAGGTTAAGTTTAAGTTCCATATATTAATCATGTGAGTGTCCGAGCCGCTCATGACCGTGAGCACGGCTAGTATACCAGTTTTACACTCTGCAGAGGTTGCGCATCTTTACCCACAAGTCGTGTTACCCATTTGCCACAGAGTTGATCAGACTCCATACACCTCTACCTAGGAAGCGAGGCAGGGTACCACTACGAGGCCTTTACAAAGTTCCACTAGCTTCAGACTACCCGCTACAGTTTATAGGAAGATCCAGTACAGGGTTCCTGGCTGACCGCCATCGCAGCAAAATCAACCAGGGACCTCCCCGCACTAACCTCTCCCCTACTGCCCTTGCCCCTTTCGGGTAAGGTAGCCCTCCCCTAGCTTTCCTAGTTAATCAGCCAAGGGCGTCCCATTAAACCCTTGTGGTAGCACTGTTTTCCCGGGTGGTTCTCCATGTTCCCATTAACATAATGATCTTAACATGAACAGTGAAGAATAACACAGATAATAAAAAGTATAACAATGAGTGATGAATATCTCTATACCCAAATCCACATAAAGCAATAGCATGTACTACCCAAAACTTTAGTAATAAAACCAGTGGTGAAACAAGGCATAGAGATAGTTAAATCTAGGGTATCCTATTGGGTCCCATCAAAATTAACCTATGCAGATCATTATGAATAATAAGAACATGAATGGGTAAAAGAAGTGATCAAGGGCACAACTTGCCTTCAACGAGCTCCTGCTCAGCTACTTCAACTTGTTGAAGCTCAGGTTCCACAGTGGGTTGCTCGTCTACTCGCATCAATACAATACATACATGGCATAGCATAAATTAACATCACATCAAACATGCAAATAGAATATACAGTAATAAACTAGACATTAAAATAAGATCACAGGAACTGGAATCATTAAATTCAGAGTTATATATTTTAAGTTATGGATTTTCTAAGGTTTTATGCATTTACTACAAGATTAAGTGAAAGAATAATTTTAATGTGTTTGTCATGTCAGAACAGAGGCACTAATGGATAGACAATAATTTTATGAAATTTTAGGAACTGGAATGGTCTAATTTGGAGTTCATATGCATTTACTATGAATTAAACAAGTTTGACATTTATTTTTGCACTAAAAATTAATTTCTGATATTAATTTCTGATTTCTAATACTCTCTGGATCGGGCCTCAATTATAGGAAACTGCAGGGGCTCTCGGGTAAGATTTCTGCAGACTCAGCGCACTATACAGGTGGACCGCGGGTTGTTTACAGCAAAAACCAGGGACTCTTATGCAAAAGTACCTGGCCGAAGGGGTATGGTTGTATCTGGGTCGTCCGATCAACTACTAGCGGCCCTGATTAGATCTATCCCCCGCGAACCGTTACCCAATCTGAGCCACTAGATCCGATTCGGACGTTCTAGATTTAAATACCCTAAATTGACTTTCACCCGATCGATCAGAATCGGACGGGCCACACTACATCTGACCTAATCGGCCCTCACCATTTAATCTACGCCACTCGTTAACCGATCAACGCCCCTAGACACGTCTTCTTCACGCACGCATCAGACACCGGCGGCAGCCAAGCCCCACGGCGGAGGATCGCTGGCGATACCGTTCCGAGCACGCCCATGGCTAATTCGATCTTCTAACCGGTGCAACACTACCGCACGGACCTATGTTCTGGATTGCCGGGAAAATCTTACCAACGGCGGTGGCGCGGATGCCCTGCTCTCGGCGCGGCGCGGATCAGACACGTCGTGGCTGCTCCGACGAGCGATTCACAGCAGAGCCGCCCGCAACTGCACCCAATGGCGTGACGCGCGGATTCCCCAGGCCGTGGCGAAGCACACACGCTGCTCCACGCGATGACCCGACGGCAGAACCAGGGATTTCCCCGCGGCGGCGAAGACGGAGTCGCGGCGCCGCCAGGGAACAGCGGTGAAGCACGGGTCGGTGCTAGGCGATGAATTAGAGGAGGAGGTGCGGCGCAGAGCAATTGAGGAGGAGGCGGGGCCGTTTGGGGTTTTAATCTCCACGGTGGTTTCGGTCATCGGCGAAATTCGCGGGGAGAGCCTGAGCGGATCCGCACGAGCTGCGCCCCGAGCGGAAGGTTGTTGACGACACAGTAGGCCCCACCGGTCATAGACAGCGGGACGAAAGCGAGCGCGAGTCAGTGGTGTATGACGCCTGGGGCCCGCGGCGCAGTGAGGCAAGGAGGCGGCCACGCGCGAGCCGCACGAAGGAACCGAGAGACTGACAGCGGGCCCCGCCTGTCGGGTGCGCGCGGAGGCAGGAGTGTGGGCCGCGCGGGGAAAACGGCGAAGTGGGCCGAATGTCGTTGAGCCGGCCCAGCAAGCGAGTTTGAGATTTTCCTTTTTCTTATTTCTTTTATTTTGCCAATTTCTAGTTTTCTAATAAATGTGAATTAGTGATTTGAACTTCATACCTTCATGTGGCTAATTAAACCTTATTATGAATATTATTGTCTCCTTTTGAGATAATTACCACTTATTTATTGGCATAATTATTGGATATCCTCCATTCTTTAACTCTACTATTCCCATTTTATTTGATGCCCCAATTTTGAATTTGGAACTAGACTTGCCTCCTTTATAAATTTTGTGTTTCATGCACAAACAAACAAAAGAAGTCCAGCATGATGCATAGGTTACTTACGTGTCATTTATGAATTAATTCAGTTTTAATTGTGGGTGCTCACATGTACTGATGAATAGGGCGATTCATACAAGACATTTTTTTCTCTTTACAACTTGAGTGTTACAAATCCTACCCCCCTTAAAAATAATCTCGTCCTCGAGATTTAAGAAGGACTAGGGAAAAGATGGGGAAAATCTATACGAAGCTCTTCTTCTCTTTCCCAAGTTGCTTCATCTTCTCCGTGGTGACTCCATTGAACTTTGCACATCTTTATAACCTTATTCCTCGTAACTCGAGTCAAAGTGTCCAGAATCTTGATAGGGTACTCAGCATAAGTCAAATCCTCTTGAACACTAAGGTCCCCCAGTGGTAGCTGCTCCTCAGGTACCCTGAGGCACTTCTTTAGCTGAGACACATGAAATACATCATGTACATCTGACAGATGATCGGGTAACTCCAGTTGATATGCAACTTCACCCACTCGCTTTAAGATCAAGAAGGGTCCAATAAAGCGAGGGGACAACTTTCCTTTGACCTTGAATCTTCTCATACCACGAAGTGGTGACACCTTCAAGTAGACATGATCACCCTCCTTAAACTCCAGGAGTCTTCTCCTATTATCAGCATAGCTCTTTTGTCTGGACTGTGCAATTCTCAAATTTTCTCTTATCATTCGAACTTGCTCTTCTGCCTCTTGAATCAATTCAGGCCCAAAGAACTGTCTTTCTCCAGTCTGATCCCAATACAGGGGAGTCCTGCATTTTCTGCCATACAAAGCCTCAAATGGTGACATCTGCAAACTAGCCTGGTAGCTATTATTATAAGAAAACTCAGCATATGGTAAACTCTTCTCCCAACTGCCACCATGTTTAAGAGCACAAGCTCTTAACATATCTTCCAGCACTTGATTGGTTCTCTCTGTCTGTCCATCAGTCTGGGGATGGTAGGCTGAACTAAAATTCAACTTTGTATCCAAACTCTCATGCAACTTCTTCCAAAATCGAGAAGTAAACTGTGATCCTCGATCAGACACGATCTTCTTAGGCACTCCATGTAGACAAACTATCCGAGTCATGTACAATTCTGCTAGCTTGGCTCCCGTGTAATTAGTCCTCACAGGTATAAAATGAGCCACCTTTGTCAATCTGTCTACAATTACCCAAATAGAGTCATATCCTGCTGGGGTGCGGGGTAGTCCAACAATAAAATCCATACCAATTTCTTCCCATTTCCACTCTGGTATCTTCAATGGGTGCAATAATCCAGCGGGTCTTTGATGTTCAGCCTTAACTCTTTGACATACATCACACTTAGCCACATGAGCAGCCACATCTCTTTTCAGTCCATACCACCAATACTTTCGCTTCAAATCTTGATACATCTTAGTGCTTCCAGGGTGGATGGAGTAATCCGAATCATGAGCTTCTTTTAATATAGTCTCCCGAAGGCTATCAATCTCCGGAACACATATCCGATCTTTGAACCATATGGTGCCTTGCTCATCCTCCGTGAACTCTGGAACTCGACCTTCCGTAATCAGATCCTTGATCTCTTGAATCTTAGCATCACCAACCTGACCTTTACGAATCTCTTGCTCCAAGGTAGGTTCCAATTCAATGGTGACTCCTTCAGTATGAGTAACAATTCCCAAATTGAGTCTCTCAAAGTCTTTTGCTAATTCATCAGGTAGCTGGACAACGAAAGCGGAGTGAACATGCTCCTTCCGACTCAAGGCATCTGCAACCAAATTTGCCTTGCCCGGGTGATAGTGAATCTCCAAATCATAATCCTTGATGAGCTCCAACCAACGACGTTGTCTAAGGTTGAGATCCTTCTGAGTGAATATGTACTTCAAACTCTTGTGATCCGTATATACTTGGCACTTGGTTCCCATAATGTAGTGTCTCCAAATCTTAAGTGCATGCACAACTGCAGCTAGTTCCAAGTCATGAGTGGGGTAGTTCAATTCATGCTTCCGCAACTGATGAGAGGCATAGGCAATCACATGACCATCTTGCATAAGCACACATCCAAGTCCTTGGCCACATGCATCACAGTAAATGTCAAATCCCTTCTGCAGATCTGGCATAATCAATACTGGTGGAGACATCAATCTTTCCTTCAATTGATCAAAGCTCTCTTGGCATTTCTCATCCCACTTGAATTCTCTTCCTTTCTCCAAAAGCGATGTCATGGGCTTAGCAATCTTAGAAAATCCTTCAATAAATCTCCGATAATATCCTGCGAGTCCCAAGAAACTCCGAATCTCCGTAACTGTAGTGGGCACTCTCCACTCCATTATCTCCTTCACTTTAGCAGGATCCACAGCTATTCCTCCATTAGAAATAATATGTCCAAGGAATGGCACCTTGTCAATCCAAAACTCGCACTTGCTGAACTTAGCGTAGAGTTGATTATCTCGTAACTTCTGTAGCACCAACCTTAGATGTTGTTCATGATCACCTTCATTCTTAGAATAGATAAGAATATCGTCGATGAATACCACGACGAATCTGTCCAAATGCTCCATAAACACCTTATTCATCAAATTCATGAAATATGCCGGTGCATTGGTCAATCCAAACGACATAACAGTAAACTCATATAATCCATATCGAGTCGAGAAGGCTGTCTTAGGAATATCCGATGGTCTAATCTTCATCTGATGGTAACCGGATCGGAGATCAATCTTCGAAAATACTCTTGCACCTCGCATCTGATCAAATAAATCCTCAATACGGGGCAACGGATACTTGTTCTTCACCGTAACATCATTAAGAGATCTATAATCCACACACATCCGTTGCGATCCATCCTTCTTCTGCACAAATAACACCGGTGCTCCCCAAGGTGAGGAACTTGGTCGAATATAACCAGCCTCTTGTAACTCCGTCAACTGCTTCTTCAGTTCCTTCAACTCTTCTACGGACATTCTATATGGCCGTTTAGAAATAGGGGCGGTTCCAGGTAAGAGATCAATAACAAACTCAACTTCTCTATCAGGTGGCATCCCTGGTAACTCCTCTGGAAAGACATCCGGAAAATCTCTAACTACCCGGATGTTGTCACCAACAAACTCCTCTGGCATAAAGAACATTGCACGCATGGATGAGGAGGTTACTGCAATATTAACTTGAAATCTTTCTCCTTTAGTGGTAGTGAGTTCTACGGTACCCCTACCACATGCTATAACGGCCTTTGCCTTCCTTAGCCATGACATTCCAAGGATCAGATCTATACTGCTTGACTCTAATATTATAGCAGTAGCTCCAAAATCTCTACCCATAATGGTCACTGTCAATCTACGTGTCATTTGATTCGCCTCAACAGGCCCTTTAGGTGTAATTACTATCAGGGGTTTTCTCATATTTAGCAGTGGTATTTCATTTGTGTTGGCATATCTAGCAGACATGAATGAATGTGTAGCACCAGAATCAAATAATATTGTTGCAGGAATCGCATTAACATAAAACATACCAATTACGAGGTCACCTCCATCAGGAGCATCATCAACGCTGACTTGATTCACCCTGGCTATAGAATATCCCTTGCCAGGGGTCTGTTGCTTGTTCTGAGCTGGAGTAGTAGCAATCCTCTGTGGGCAGACATTTGCATAATGACCAATCTTCCCACACTTGAAACATTGAGTGCCCAGACTCTGTCCTGCAAACTTCGTCGGGGTGCCCGTGGGAGTAGCCTGTCGAGGAGGTGTCCTCAGTGGTGATTGCTGAACTGGGCGTGGTCCTCCTGGTCGAGTCGGTGTACCCTGTGGTGAACTGTAGCGAGGACGAACACTGCTGCTACCCTGTCCTTGCGAGATAGCCTTCCTCTTCAAATCACCCAGTTGAACACGCTTGTGTTCAATAGCAAGAGCCTTATCCAACAGCCTCTGAAAGGATGGAAAGGTGTGTGCCACTAGAGCATACTGCAGCGGTCCATTAAGTCCTTCAATAAAATGCTCCTGCTTTCTCTCATCCTCAGCAACTTCCTCCGGAGCATATCTCGATAGCTGAATAAATTTGTCTCTGTATTCGCTGACTGACATGTTGCCTTGCTTCAGTGACAGAAACTCCTTCTTCTTGATCTTGATCATACCAGCTGGAATATGGTAGTTCCTGAATTGTGTACTGAACTCTGCCCAAGTAATAGTATCAGCAGCATCGTGGGCAGCAGTATAAGAATCCCACCAGTCAGCAGCAGGACCAATCAGACGTCCGGAAGCATATAAAACCTTCTCCCGGTCAGTGCATTGTGCAATATTCAGCATCTTCTCAATTGCTTTCAGCCAATCATCTGCGTCCAGTGGATCAGGTGAGCTTGCAAATGTAGGTGGCTTATGACTCATGAACTCTCTATGCTTGTCTCGGGGTGGAACTGGTGGTGGTGGTGGAGGCAATGGCACTTGTTGCTGTTGCTGCTGTTGTTGAAGTTGTTGTTGCAGCTGCTGTTGTTGCGCCCTCCTTTCTTGGCGTATCTCATCTCTCTCCTGGCGCAACTCCTGGCGTATATCTTCTCTTTCTTGACGCATCTCCTGGCGTTCTTGCTGCATCTGGGCACGCATATCAGCCATAGTGTCTGCCATCTGCTGCATCACCGCCATCTGAGCAGCAACCATTGGGTCAACTCCGCCTGGTGGAGGATTGGGAGGATTCATCCCAGCAGGTTGTGGCTGAGGTTGTCTTCGAGTGTGTTGGTTAGGAGGCAAGTCAATTCCACCACCCCGCCTGGTATTGACCATCTGAGTTAGATACATATGGTAAGAAGATAATAGACAAGGCAGTAATTACAATCATGTTACTTTGGGGGATTTATTAGCTAAGCAGATTAGTTTGTCACCTACTAAAGCTAATACAATACCTTATAGTGGTACATGCTAAGATGTCCATCTATACTATTTCAATCAATCAAAGAAGCAAATCAGGCATTGATCATCAGAACAATCAACCAACATTTTTAAAATAGAGAAAATAGTTTTAATTTTGTCTTAGGTTCCCTATCTCTTAAAATGTCATAAGGGTAGGGATTCCAAAGTTTGAAATCCATCTTGTCTCAGAGTAGAAAAGATAAGATTAATCAGAGTAGAACAGTAGAAGGTGAGGCAGGATCAAGATAAGTGTAGAAAGAATCAGAATAAGATAAGTAGGTAAGGGTTTGTCCATTTTCTATCTAGGTCTCGTCCTACAGTCAACATTTCCTCTGATACCACTTCTGTAACATCCGGGCTTTAAAGGACAAAGCCGGGTGCATCTCATACATGCGCCAAGAAGACAACATATATAATGACAGAATGTATAGAGATAAATGTCATAAAACATCAGAGTAATTATTACATAGCGGAAGACTTATTACAAAATAAAGATAAATGTAAAACGAACTAAGGATCGTCGGCGCCAAAGTCGACTGGGAAACGCCACCTAGATCAGATCGAACTCCTCAGTGTTAGGCGGCTCCTCCTGAACCACCTGATCATCTCCTGTGGGGGGGGGGTGTGAGACAGCAAGAGTGAGCTCACATACGTTCATAGCTCAACAAGTCGTGGGGAATAATGTGACATGAACTCACCAAAGGTGGGAGTTCATGAAGTGTAAGGCTGATCAATGAAATAAAGGCTGAAGCTGAGCATTGCTTTTATAAGTTGGTCAAAATTTTATTAGCAGTTACTAAGTGTAAGTAAATACCAAACCATTATAATAATAAGTAAAAGTAATAACAAAATAATCCCAAATGCAATGAAATGACAGGTTAAGTTTAAGTTCCATATATTAATCATGTGAGTGTCCGAGCCGCTCATGACCGTGAGCACGGCTAGTATACCAGTTTTACACTCTGCAGAGGTTGCGCATCTTTACCCACAAGTCGTGTTACCCATTTGCCACAGAGTTGATCAGACTCCATACACCTCTACCTAGGAAGCGAGGCAGGGTACCACTACGAGGCCTTTACAAAGTTCCACTAGCTTCAGACTACCCGCTACAGTTTATAGGAAGATCCAGTACAGGGTTCCTGGCTGACCGCCATCGCAGCAAAATCAACCAGGGACCTCCCCGCACTAACCTCTCCCCTACTGCCCTTGCCCCTTTCGGGTAAGGTAGCCCTCCCCTAGCTTTCCTAGTTAATCAGCCAAGGGCGTCCCATTAAACCCTTGTGGTAGCACTGTTTTCCCGGGTGGTTCTCCATGTTCCCATTAACATAATGATCTTAACATGAACAGTGAAGAATAACACAGATAATAAAAAGTATAACAATGAGTGATGAATATCTCTATACCCAAATCCACATAAAGCAATAGCATGTACTACCCAAAACTTTAGTAATAAAACCAGTGGTGAAACAAGGCATAGAGATAGTTAAATCTAGGGTATCCTATTGGGTCCCATCAAAATTAACCTATGCAGATCATTATGAATAATAAGAACATGAATGGGTAAAAGAAGTGATCAAGGGCACAACTTGCCTTCAACGAGCTCCTGCTCAGCTACTTCAACTTGTTGAAGCTCAGGTTCCACAGTGGGTTGCTCGTCTACTCGCATCAATACAATACATACATGGCATAGCATAAATTAACATCACATCAAACATGCAAATAGAATATACAGTAATAAACTAGACATTAAAATAAGATCACAGGAACTGGAATCATTAAATTCAGAGTTATATATTTTAAGTTATGGATTTTCTAAGGTTTTATGCATTTACTACAAGATTAAGTGAAAGAATAATTTTAATGTGTTTGTCATGTCAGAACAGAGGCACTAATGGATAGACAATAATTTTATGAAATTTTAGGAACTGGAATGGTCTAATTTGGAGTTCATATGCATTTACTATGAATTAAACAAGTTTGACATTTATTTTTGCACTAAAAATTAATTTCTGATATTAATTTCTGATTTCTAATACTCTCTGGATCGGGCCTCAATTATAGGAAACTGCAGGGGCTCTCGGGTAAGATTTCTGCAGACTCAGCGCACTATACAGGTGGACCGCGGGTTGTTTACAGCAAAAACCAGGGACTCTTATGCAAAAGTACCTGGCCGAAGGGGTATGGTTGTATCTGGGTCGTCCGATCAACTACTAGCGGCCCTGATTAGATCTATCCCCCGCGAACCGTTACCCAATCTGAGCCACTAGATCCGATTCGGACGTTCTAGATTTAAATACCCTAAATTGACTTTCACCCGATCGATCAGAATCGGACGGGCCACACTACATCTGACCTAATCGGCCCTCACCATTTAATCTACGCCACTCGTTAACCGATCAACGCCCCTAGACACGTCTTCTTCACGCACGCATCAGACACCGGCGGCAGCCAAGCCCCACGGCGGAGGATCGCTGGCGATACCGTTCCGAGCACGCCCATGGCTAATTCGATCTTCTAACCGGTGCAACACTACCGCACGGACCTATGTTCTGGATTGCCGGGAAAATCTTACCAACGGCGGTGGCGCGGATGCCCTGCTCTCGGCGCGGCGCGGATCAGACACGTCGTGGCTGCTCCGACGAGCGATTCACAGCAGAGCCGCCCGCAACTGCACCCAATGGCGTGACGCGCGGATTCCCCAGGCCGTGGCGAAGCACACACGCTGCTCCACGCGATGACCCGACGGCAGAACCAGGGATTTCCCCGCGGCGGCGAAGACGGAGTCGCGGCGTCGCCAGGGAACAGCGGTGAAGCACGGGTCGGTGCTAGGCGATGAATTAGAGGAGGAGGTGCGGCGCAGAGCAATTGAGGAGGAGGCGGGGCCGTTTGGGGTTTTAATCTCCACGGTGGTTTCGGTCATCGGCGAAATTCGCGGGGAGAGCCTGAGCGGATCCGCACGAGCTGCGCCCCGAGCGGAAGGTTGTTGACGACACAGTAGGCCCCACCGGTCATAGACAGCGGGACGAAAGCGAGCGCGAGTCAGTGGTGTATGACGCCTGGGGCCCGCGGCGCAGTGAGGCAAGGAGGCGGCCACGCGCGAGCCGCACGAAGGAACCGAGAGACTGACAGCGGGCCCCGCCTGTCGGGTGCGCGCGGAGGCAGGAGTGTGGGCCGCGCGGGGAAAACGGCGAAGTGGGCCGAATGTCGTTGAGCCGGCCCAGCAAGCGAGTTTGAGATTTTCCTTTTTCTTATTTCTTTTATTTTGCCAATTTCTAGTTTTCTAATAAATGTGAATTAGTGATTTGAACTTCATACCTTCATGTGGCTAATTAAACCTTATTATGAATATTATTGTCTCCTTTTGAGATAATTACCACTTATTTATTGGCATAATTATTGGATATCCTCCATTCTTTAACTCTACTATTCCCATTTTATTTGATGCCCCAATTTTGAATTTGGAACTAGACTTGCCTCCTTTATAAATTTTGTGTTTCATGCACAAACAAACAAAAGAAGTCCAGCATGATGCATAGGTTACTTACGTGTCATTTATGAATTAATTCAGTTTTAATTGTGGGTGCTCACATGTACTGATGAATAGGGCGATTCATACAAGACATTTTTTTTTCTCTTTACAACTTGAGTGTTACACATGTGAATTATATGAGTTAAGGTACCCTAATTTCATGGTTTTTGCAATTATGTCCAAAATGTGCACACTTTTACAGATAACCCCTAGGGTTTCATTCTAGGGTTTTCCAAGGGTCTATTTAGGGGTTTTGGCGCTTCTAGGGTTTGGATGCTACTTAAGTCCATCCATGATGATATTTTATGATCATTTCAACTAAGTATGGAAATTTTCTCTTAATTAAGCTTTGTTTACTCTTCTGAGTGTAGTTTAGGGTTAAGTACCCTATTCTAGGGTTTTACCCACAACCAGTCATATTCACACACTTGTTTGAAATTTTTGCCTAGTGAATGCATTCTAGGTGTGACAAACACATGATATGCCAATGCTTATGATGTCATGCTCAAGTTTTAGTGGCAGTAAGACTAGGGGTGTTATAGTTTGTGTGGCAAACTTTTGTTGCTTCTGTTCCAAGGTGGTTCCTAAAGAAGAAAATCAAGACTGAAGCTATGGGAGGAAGGGTCCTCCATTAAGAAAAACTTTTTACTGTTATCGGGAGGGGTTTTTGCCTTCCAGTGATGTAATAATAATACTTCAGCACTCCTATATTTTAACTCTGGTCTGTAATAATATTACTCTTTCCTGTTTTAAATAAAGTAAGTTATTATAACTGCTTCCGCCTTTTTGTACCTCCGATGTATTGTAATGTCTGCGTGACGGGTGAAGCACTCTTGGGCAAGGTAAAGAATTCAGATACCGAACTTGTCAAGTGATCAGTTGCACCTATAGGATTGTCTGAGGTATGTTGGACAAGGACAACTGTAGGTGGGCCTAATGACTTGGAAGGTTCCGTCACATCTGGTATCGGAGCGAAGCCCATCTCTGCAGAGGTTATGAGACATTTTCATAAAGAATTTTCAAAGACTTATCTAGAAAATTTCTTTTCTTTTTATCTAATCATCTTCTGAAGTATTTATTTGAAAGACCAGATAGTAGAGTGCACTGTATAGAAGGTTGTGAATCAACTAAGCTTGATTCTGTAATTATACATGCATCATGATAAAAACTATACTAATAAGATTTTCCCCCTCATGGAGATATGCTGCCACGCACAAGAAAAACCGCGCGCAAGTCTACCGGACCAATTGGCGTACCTCGCCATCAACTAGCTCCAAGGCATGAAGACAGTAGCAGTGGTAGCAATGATCCAATTGGAGATCTGGGAGCTCAAGTAGAACAGCTTCGATCGGAGCTCCGCCACAGGAACGAAGTATGGGTCGAGGATGGTCAGTGAATAAACGAGTTAAGAACTGACATCCGCCAGCTGCAAGACCAACTTGCTGAACGAGATTTAGCGCTCGATTGGGCTGTTAACTCATGTTCACTTGCTTGGGCCAAGGAAGCCAAAGCTCGAGCCCGTGTGGAGGAGCTTTGCACAGCCGTGGATAACTTACAGGTGTACTATAATACACTACATGAGGAGGTTCATGTATTGTATTCGCAACTGCACCCTAACGTACCTGCTGAACCTGTCAGAATGGGAGCCAGACCTTCTGGAGTAGCGGGAGAAGCACTTGGTGGTGAATTAGACCTTTTCAGGCCCCCTCCCTCTATGAGGCTGGTTGATGAATGGTCTGCTACGCCCGACAGTGAAGCTACCAAGAGTGATAAGAAACCAGAATAGTATAGTTTATATATGATGTAAAATAGGTAATGTAATCCTGTTGTAAATTTGAGTCTGTACCATTACCCTTTTTAGTAATGTAAAATGGATGGTTTGCTTTGGCATATTATATTTTCCAAATGTTCTTTGCCTCAGATGTCGTCCAAGACTCGTGCGCAGGATGGTGCGGGAACCTCCCGTGGGAGGGAAACAACTCCTAACCCGCCCCTAGTACCTCCAACATTAGCTGAGGCCATCGCTGCCTTACTTAATGTCACGACCGACAACACCCGCTTTCTTCGGGAAATGGCGGGATAGCAAATGCAACAGCAAGGCGGGCGAGCCTATCTGCAAGGACCCTGCGAAACATCATATTTGGATTTCTCTGAAACATGTCCCCCGTTATTTGTCAAGGCTGAAGATCCTCTGGAAGCAGATGAATGGATCTAGGTTATCAAACAGAAGTTTGGGCTTCTCCGATGCATGGAGACTCAAAAGCCCTTATTTGCGGCGCAGCAGTTGCGAGGCCCTGCCAGCACTTGGTGGGGAAATTATGTGGCTATTCAGCCGGCTGTCCATCAAGTTACTTGGGATGAATTCAAACTGGCATTTCAATAGCACTATATTCCTGAAGGGGTGCTCCATATGAAACAGGAAGAATTTTTGAAGCTCAAACAAGGTGGAGACACTGTCACGCAATATCTCAACAAGTTCAACCACTTATCCCAGTATGCCATCGATCAGGTCAACACTGACCTGAAGAAGAAAAATTGTTTTATGAGAGGCCTCAATGACCGGTTGCAGCGGAAAATGGCCACCTGCCTCGACCTCACTTATAGCAGGGCTGTCAGCACGGCACTGGTAGTCAAAGCCAAATATGCAGGCCCAGGAAAATCAAAGGGATATGGAGGAGACAGGCCCAATCAGGGGCCTGAGAAAAGACAAAGGTTGGTGATCCAACCTTTTAATCCAAATCACTCTTCACCACGTCCACCCCTCCTACCCTTTCAAGCAACCAGTTTTCATCCGTCCTGCTACTGCCCCCATCTCAACAAATCAGCCGAGTGCCCCTAGTACTCGTTTCCTCGCCCTCCCATGCTCTTCAATAGGTTGCTTTAATTGTGGAAAGTCTAGACATTTTATCAAGGACTGTCCATACCCGAAGCAGAACAGATCAAATAATCAGCAGAGTTCAGGGAGTTCCACTCAAGGCAAGGGAAATGCGGCAAACAATACCGCGGGTAAAAATATGAAGAAAACTGGGCGGATTTATTATACGCAAGTGGCCACGACACTGGAAGGAGGACAGATTATGATGGGTACGTTTCTCGTGGCTAATCACCCTGCAGTTATTCTTTTTGATTCTGGTGCTTCGCATACTTTCATAAGCAAGAAGTTTATGGAGCAACATTGCATTCCATATACTAAATCAAGGGAAGGGTTTACTATTCATTCACCTCGGGGACAAATATTCACTAAAGAAGTGGCTTTCCATGTGCCAAGAACATTGGATGAACGGGACTTTCCTACGAACATGATTATTCTAAAAGCTCAAGATATAGATGTAATTTTGGGCATGAATTGGTTAGCCCAACATAAAGCTATCCTCAACACTGATATGAGAACCATCAGGTTGAGTTATGGCCAAGAAGAGGTTCTCTTGTCCATCCCCGTAGCTATTCCAGCTAAACCAACTGGCAGGGTATATGAAGCCATTATACCAGAGATCCAAGATATTCTGGTAGTATGTGAGTTCCCGGACGTCTTTCCGAAAGATCTTCCTAGATTGCCTCTAGAAAGAGATGTAGAATTTGTGATTGAGTTGAAGCCCGGTACGGCTCCTATTTCTAGAAGGTCGTACCGAATGCCTCCGAATGAATTGGCAGAACGCAAGACCCAATTACAAGATCTACTAGAAAAGGGATTCATCCGGCCAAGCTCATCACCTTGGGGTTGTCTAGCCATCTTTGTCAAGAAGAAGGACCAAACACTTCGGGTGTGCGTGGATTATAGACCCCTTAATGAGGTCACAATCAAGAATAAGTACCCTCTTCCCCGAATTGACATTCTATTTGATCAACTTACTGGAGCTCGGGTATTTTCCAAGATTGACCTCAGGTCAGGTTATCGTTAGATCCGTATCCGACCCGAAGATATACCAAAGACCGCATTCACTAGGCGGTATGGATTATTTGAATATCTGGTTATGTCTTTCGGACTAACAAATGCTCCTGCCCACTTCACATATCTTATGAACTTGGTATTCATGCCCGAGTTGGATAAATTCGTGGTGGTATTCATTGATGATATCTTGATATATTCTAAGAATGAAGAGGAGCATGCTCGTCATTTGCGGATCGTATTAACGCGCTTACGGGAGCACCAATTATATGCTAAGTTCAGTAAGTGCGCGTTCTGGGTGGAGGAGATCCAATTTCTGGATTATCTGCCAAGGGGATTGCGGTGGATCCCAGCAAAGTCAAGAATATTTTGGAGTGGAAACCCCCAACCACTGTACATCAAGTCTAAAGTTTCCTTAGACTAGCTAGTTATTACCGCCGATTCATTCCAGATTTTTCCAAGCTTGTGAAACCAATCACAAGTTTATTGAAGAATGATACTAAATTTAATTGGTCTTCAAAATATAATGAAGCCTTTGAGCAGCTAAAAGTATTATTGACTACTGCTCCGGTATTAGCACAACCGGAAATTGAAAAGCCCTTTGATGTGTATTGTGACGCATCAGGCAGTGGTCTCGACTGTGTTCTAATGCAAGAGGGCCGAGTGATAGCCTACGCTTCAAGGCAGTTGCGACGGCATGAGGAACATTATCCAACTCATGACCTGGAGTTAGCTGTTGTGGTTCATGCCCTAAAAATATGGCTTCATTATCTACTGGGGAATATCTGTCATATTTATACAGACCATAAAAGCTTGAAGTATATTTTGACCCTGTCAGAATTGAATATGAGGCAGAGGAGATGGCTTGAGCTGATCAAAGATTATGAACTGGAAATTCACTATCATCCAGGCAAGGCTAATGTAGTGGCAGATGCGTTAAGTCGCAAGGCTTCCTGCCATTGTCTGACGATGAAGACTTCTGACATTATGTTATGCTAAGAAATGGAGAAGTTGAACCTGGGAATGATACAACAAGGAACTTCAAATCACCTGAAGCTTGAGTCAGTCCTCCTACAAAGAATAATTGACGCACAAAGAAATGATGAGGGAATGAAACACATTCATGAGAAAATGGAGGCCGATAAAGCCAACTGCTTTAGAAGAGATGATCAAGGCATTGTATGGTTTAACAACCGCGTAGTTGTGCCTAAGAATGATGAGATCCACCAGCAAATTCTAGATGAAGCACATCTTAGTCGCTATTCTATTCATCCCGGAAGCACTAAGATGTATCATGATCTAAAACAACATTATTGGTGGACAAAGATGAAGATTGAAATCGCACGCTATGTGGCAAGATGTGACACCTGCAGACGTGTCAAGGCCATACATATGAAGACTGCTGGTCCGTTGCAATCTTTACCTATACCAACATGGAAATGGGAAGATATTAGCATGGACTTTATTGCGGGATTGCCTAGGATAGCAAAAGGATATGATTCTATTTGGGTTATAGTTGATCGACTTACCAAGATAGCCCATTTTATGCCAGTCAAGACAGATCACACGATTGCTGTCTATGCCCAATTATACATTGCTTGTATTCTTAGTCTGCATGGGGTTCCAAAGAGTATAGTGTCGGATCATGGACCGCAATTTATAGCCAAGTTTTGGGAAGCACATCATAAATCCCTGGGTACCAAGTTGCTTCATAGTTCGGCCTACCATCCCCAGATCAGTGGGCAGACTGAGAGGGTAAATTAGATACTTGAAGATAAGTTGCGAGCATGTGTTTTGGAATTCCCACAGAAATGGGATGATTGTTTACCATTAGCGGAGTTCTCGTACAATAATAGCTATCAAGAGAGCATTAAAATGGCACCCTTTGAAGCTTTGTATGGGCGGCGGTGTCGTACTCCGTTAAACTGGTCTGAACCAGGTGAAAGATGTTTCTTCAGGCCTGATATGGTAAAGGAGATAGAAGAGAAAGTTCAACAAATAATTCATAATTTGAAAGAAGCTCAAGCTCATCAGAAGAGTTATGCAGACAAGCGACGAAAACCCTTGTACTTTCTAGTTGGGGATTATGTCTACCTAAAAGTCTCACCAATGAAGGGTATATCATGTTTCGGGGTAAAAGGGAAGCTTGCACCTCGGTACATTGGTCCTTTCCCTATTCTTGAACAATGTGGACCAGTGGCATACCGACTCCAGTTACCCGAAACATTGTCTGCTATGCATAATGTGTTCCACGTGTCTCAATTGAAGAAGTGTCTTCGGGTTCCCGATTGAACCATTGGAGTAACGGATTTTGCCATAGAACCAGACTAGACATATTCAGAACATCCTATTCGAGTCTTGGATCAAAAAGATAGGATTACCCAAAGGAGAACTCTCAAGTTTTACAAGATACAGTGGAACCGACATACGGAAGATGAGGCTACATGGGAAACTCAAGACTTTTTAGAAAAGAATTTCCCAGGCTTTTTAGCCTCATGTAATTTGTGAGATATGTACATTTGTTGTAATAAGAGAAATGAGCCCCATACCACCCCTGCCTTGTACAAAAAATAAGGAGATAAAAGTATGACACGTTTCCTTTTCCATTACTTGCCCTAGGACTTTTAATCTCGGGACGAGATTCTTTTATGAGGGGAAGGATGTAACACCTCTGGTTTTACTGCCACTAAAACTTGAGTATGACATCATAAGCATTAGCATATCATGTGTTTGTCACGCCTAGAATGCATTCAGTAGGCAAAAATTTCAAACAAGTGTGTGAATATGACTGGTTGTGGGTAAAACCCTAGAATAGGGTACTTAACCCTAAATTGGACTCAGAAGAGTAAACAAAGCTTAATTAAGAAAAAATTTCCAAACTTAGTTGAAATGATCATAAAATATCATCATGGATGGACTTAAGTAGCATCCAAACCCTAAAAGCACCAAAAACCTTAAATAGACCCTTGGAAAACCTTGGAATGAAACCCTAGGGGGTTATCTGTAAAAGTGTGCACATTTTGGACTTAAGTGAAAAAACCATGAAATTAGGATACCTTAACTCATATGATTCACATGTATTTGGATTTGCAACTTAAACCCTGAGATTTGGACTTATTTGCAAAAAGCCCGACTTGTACTCTATTGAGTTAAGTATGAATTTTAGTGAATTGGCTCCACTTTGAAGCCCTATATCTTCCAAATTATGAAGATTTTGCCCTAGGTCAACACATCAAGTTTGTAGAGCTGTAAAAGGAGGACAATTTTGTTATAGGGATTAAACCATGGTCACATGAAAAAATTGGAGAAAAATGTACCCAAAGTCGAGCTGTCAAACTGCCTTAAGTCTGAATTCAGACTAACAGTGGAATTGCATGAACTTAGGGCTCAATTCTAAGCAAGATCCTGTGACTTTTTGTGAGTGCATAATGTAGCAAAGTTGTAGCTGGTTTATTAGGCTATAACTTTAATACAGAGAGTTGATTCAATCATTCCATGAAATTTGGAGCAAATTGATGCCAAACTTGATCTATCAGACTGACTGAAGAAGCATCTGATGGTACAGTGATCTGAACCTGATCTCTGATTTAGCCCCCCTTGCTGCCGGCAACCTTTGCGCTCGGATTCGCGTCGGCCATCACGATTCGTGCCTCAGGGAGTGGATTTCACTCACCCGTGAAAAGATCTCGTTGCGGATGGGTTTGAGTTACTGTGACCTCACTATTCCTCGACCACTGGCACTAGCGACGTGGCTCTACGGCCGTCACCGGAGTTGGCGTCCTTTGCCGCGATTGTGCCACGCCCTAGGCCTTTAACCACGTCACTACTTGCCACACCAGCTCGCCAATAACCGCCGTAGCCCCTCCGCCGGTGAGTGCCACAGTAAAACACGCTGGTGACTCATCCTTCCTTTCCAGCCGCCGTGCGTCTCCACTGAATTCACTGGCCACCGCTTAGCGCCACTATAGATTGACGGCATGATCTGCTGTGTTGGGTCATCACCAAGCCCGAGCACCCAATCGTGTCGCCGATTAGCCACCACAACTCTCTAATTTCCTGTTCCCCCAATTCTGTTTCCGCCCCGTGGTAGAGCCCTCACCGTGGCCAGCATACTCTAGGTCTGTTCATGCTCCCTGCCCTTTTGTTTCAGCATCCTTAAGTTCCCTTGATGCTCATCGACCAACCCGATTGAGTTAAGTTGCCCTAGATCACCGGGAACGCACTTGGTTGTCTGTTGTGCCTGCTGTTATCGTGGACCGAGAGAGTTAGAACCTCATTAGTGAAATTAAGTGAGGGGAAACTCTCGTTAGGGCTTGAATTCGGTCTCTACCAAAGTAGAATGCCGGTCATCGTGTAAATCGACCGGTACAAGCTCGCCTAAGCTTGGCCCTGCGCTGTTCACCATCGTGGACTTTGAGCTGTGAAGAAATAGAACAGGGGGGATGTTTTTGTAATCTGTCAGTGACTCAAGGAATAGTACCGTGACCCGGCTTTAGGTTATTCAAAACGACGGGGGCTTATTCGCAAAGTCAGTACCGCAGGCGCGGGTGCGCGTGTTTCCGCCTGTAGTTGGGCCGACTAGGGTCAGTTCCAGTCCAGAACTGTTCATGTCTTTTTCTTTTTCTTTTTTTATCGAAGTTTAGGAATTTCTAGAAAATTGAAGAAAAATGCTAAAAATACCAGACCAATTTTACTAGGCTCCTAATTTCTTAAAGTATTTAATAAAAATAGTTTCCTAATTTTTAGTTCAAATAAGAAATTTTGGGGCATTTAATATAGCCAAAAACCATACTTCTAGAATTTTAGAGAATAATTAATAATTTCAAAATTCAGCAAACTTTTTAGGTAAACTTTAAATATTATTTAGAAACCTTAGGTAAAATTTGGTATGCTTTGGACCATGTTTGATACTTAGAACCCAAAACCCTAGCCCCTTGCCCTATGAACTTCACTATAGACTCCGAAAACCCTAGTTTCCCGAAGATCCGTGAAGGAAAGTTTTATTCAAGACATTAGATAATAAACTTCTATTATCTTTGCATCTTCATGAGCATTACATGAGCATTCATTATTATACATGGCTATGTATAGAAAATGAAGAAGAGATAGAGGTTGAAGAAGCCAGAACTACACCACCACCACCACCTGAAGAACCTCTGGCAGGAAACTGCTTTTGCTTTGATATCTGTGGAGCAGAGCCTGATTCACCTATCACACAAGGCAAGCCCCAGTGCATTTGTCACCCCCTTGTAACTTTAAAATCTTTCTCACTTACTTGATGCATTAGGTGATAGGAGTTGTGTGTTAAACCAGTTGCTGCACTTCCTTCCTTGGATTTGATTACTTCTCCCTAAATCCCTGTTTTACAAAAAGGTTTTTCCTATGCTTAA
The DNA here is from genome assembly GCA_029449295.1 of Zea luxurians. Lineage (NCBI taxonomy): Eukaryota > Viridiplantae > Streptophyta > Magnoliopsida > Poales > Poaceae > Zea > Zea luxurians. The sequence continues at coordinate 101,066,850 of JAOPSE010000001.1, read as the reverse complement.
CATTGCTCTAGAAAAACAAAATGTTTTGTTTTGACAAAAGATGATGCTTCAAAGTGGGTGGGAGGTTTTCAAAAACAAAACTTGATGGTGGATCCATCATGGCTATGATGGGTTCAACATCAGAAAAGATGTACCTCTGCCAGGTACCAAACTTTGGGTCTGAAATGATAAAGCTGAGACCGGGCGAGTGACTTGCAAGAGAAAGAGAGTCTTGGTGTAGTGTCTCCGTCTGAGTCGATTAAGGACCTTATCGATGTAGGCCTGCTGACCGAGGACCCTTTAACTTGTCACATGCCTCATCAGGGGTAAGCTTTGCCTCGGGCAAACTAATACCAGAATTAGATAACACGCAATGGGAGTGGAGAGATGGCGAGAGTAGCGTGTACCCTCCGTGGCAAGAGGCTGAACGGTGGTGTATCTGTGCTCTCGGTTGGCGTGAACCTGATCTGGTCTTAAGAACCCCGGTGGCAAGTTGACATATGCAAGGTTTAAGTGCTACATATGTCGTGTGATTGGAGATCCTCAGCTGAGTATAATCGATTTGGATCGCCGTAACTTCGCGGACATGAAGACTTGGTCACTGACTTACATGTAGCATTCCAGTGAATAAGAAGGGTTGAAAAGAAATTGGCTAGTATAGGTCAAGTGATTGAATTAGGGTAGAAAGAACCCTAGATATAGGTAACTTTACTTAACCTGACTATTAAAACTGGATTTTTAAGGTTCCACTATTAGTAAGCATTTATGCAAACAGAGTCTTTGATTATTGATAAGCCATACCTTGACTCCCAAAGGCTAGCATATCCTTGAGAGTCTTTTATTTTGACGGGTAAGTCTTGCGAAAGTACACTTCATACTCAGGGCTTTGTCCCATGTTGTTTTAGGTGAGGAAGCAGCAAACTTTTGTTGCTTCTTGTAATACCTAGATTATAAGGAAGAATAAAAGTAGAATTTGCTCTCCTTTATATATGGTTATGTATCTCTATTGTCATCGCATGTGAACACCTCATAAAATAAACAAAGGATTAATAAAAATCATTAAATTGTGCATCATGCTGAGGTTTCATTGTGTGTGCATTTTTCTTTGTGACAATGTGACAATAATGTAGAAATAAATATGACAACACCTAAATTAGAATTTAAACCCTAAAGGGAATTCTAGAAATGTGGAGAAGAGAAAGAGATAAAGGATATGGATATATAAATAATATATGTAAATAAATACCTCCAGAATTAGTATCTCTAAATGTTGCAAGTATAAATTGTAATAATGGGTCACAAGAGATTGAATTAAATTTGAATACAACTTGAATTTGAAAAGAGAGAGAAAAGAAAATAAAAAGAAAAAGACTAATACCTAGTTTGGGCTGGCTTCCACGAATTCGGCCCATCTCTCCACAAGCTTCCTACACGCGCGCGCCAGCCCACTCTCCCGACTGGGCTGTCATCGTGGCCCCACCTGGCAGCCACACAAGCACACAGCCACAATATTCTAGGGTTATTCATCCGACTGACGTCGTGCTGATGTCAGGAATAACGTCATCTGTACACTCTCCACTGCCGCTGACAGCTAGGCCACTGTGTACGCGTATACGGATATCTCCGTGGGATACGGGCGCAGGTGGAACGACGACTGTGATCTGCGGCACTACCGCCCTGCTCGCCCATAAATTCGTTGGTCCCTGTGAGATTTGCCATGTCGGTTGACCAGAGAAACAGCCAAGAGGGAGCATCGTAGGGTTTGCAGCCGCCGAGAGAAAAAAAATATATACAAGGCTGGGCGTGTAGCGTCGTCGTGGTAAGATCGCCGTAGTCTTCGATGTCGTTCACGCGGTGCCTGACCTCCGTAAATCCTCATGTGGCACTGGGGTTCGTCTGCAGATTTGCCCGGACAGTGGGCGAGTGCTTCGTGTCGGTGGTGATGGATCGCCGTCGTACCGCAGACCCTCGCGGACGGCTGTGCTGGCGCCTTAAAAACGGTATGAAAACATCCTCACGAACCACCAGTACTTGTGCCTTGAAAACGGTGTAGATCTATTCACACTTCGACCCGAACCCACGTGTAGCTAGCCAAGCCTGGTTTCCTAGCGTTTGCATTCACCGTCCGACTGTCCAAGGGAAGAAGACGATGTATCAACCGTCCGATCTAAATAGAGAGTCAGGATTAGAGTGTGGTACTGGTTAAGCAGTCGCAATCGTGAAGCGTCCGATCATAGTTGGAGGGAGGTATGAATTGGCACTTTAATTAAATCTATGTCGTTGTGCTCCCATCCTATGGCTGCGATCATGGTGGCCTTCATCAACTCATCTGGGCCAATGGAACAAAATCTGGCGGCCAGTGCCCCCCCCCTTCGGTTGGGAATAGTTGCATGTAAGCCCCTATGGTTATTTAAATGAAACCCGCAGTCCACCTAGTGGGTCAACTGTGTCTTAGGATTAATTGCATCAGGACCCCTGCGCTTTCTAGAATTCGAGGCCCAGTCCAGAGAACATATAAAATAGGTAAATAAATACAGAAATTGATTTTTAATATAAAAATAATTCCTAAAACTTGTTTATTGCATAGAAAATTCATTCTAGCTCCAAATTGAGCCATTCCAATTTCTAAAATTTTGTAATAAGATTCGCTATCATTTAGTGTCTCTGTTTTGACGTGAAAACATTTAGAAAATTAATTTATCATTAAATCCTATCTCAAACACATTAAACCTTAGGAAATTCATAACTTGAAATCTATAACTCCAAATTTAGTGATTCCAGTTCCTATGCTCTCATTTTAATGTGTAGATTTTTACTGTATATTTTATCTACATGTTTGATGTGATGCTAATTTATGCTATGCTATGTATGTATTGTGTTGATGCGAGTAGACGAGCAAGCCACTGTGGATTCTGAGGTTCAGCAAGTAGAAGTAGCTGAGCAGGAGCTCATTGAAGGCAAGTTGTGCCCTTGATCACAAACTTTTTCCTAGCCATGTTCTTATTAATTATAATGATCTGCATAGGTTTAATTTCGATGGGATCCTTTAGGTTACCCCAGTTTTGATCATCTTTATACCTTGTTCACCACTGAATTATTTTTGGGTAGTACTTGCTATTGCTTTATGTGGATTGGGTATGGAGATACATTATTCATGATTACTCTTTTGTTACCTTTTTATTATTACTGTTCATGTTAAGATCATTAAATTAATGGGAACATGGAGCGACCACCCGGGAAAATAGTGCTACCACAAGGGTTTAATGGGATGCCCTTGGCTGATTAACTAGGAAAGCTAGTGGAGGTCTTCCTTACCCGAAAGGGGCAAGGGAAGTAGGGGAGTGGTCAGTGTAGGGAGGTCCTTTGGTTGATTTTGCTGCGATGGCGGTCAGGCGAGGGATTCCTGCACTGGAGCTTCCTATAAACTGTAGCGGGATTTCTGAAGCTAGTGGAACTTTGTAAAGGCCTCGTAGTGTTACCCTGCCTCGCCTCCTCGGTAGATGTGTATGGGATTGGCCGTCTCTTGGCAGATGGGTAACATGACTTGTGGGTAAAGATGTGCAACCTCTGCAGAGTGTAAAACTGGTATACTAGCCGTGCTCACGGTCATGAGCGGCTCGGACCCTCACATGATTAATTATGAAACTTAAATTTAATTTGACATTTGCATCGCATTTGGGATTATTTTATTATTACTTTTCTTTATTATTATTAAGGTTTGGTATTTACTTACACTTAGTAATTGCTAATAAAATTTTGACCAACTTATAAAAGCAATGCTCAGCTTCAGCCTATATTTCATTGATCAGCCTTACACTTCTTGAACTCCCACCTTTGGTGAGTTCATGCCACATTATTATCCACGACTTGTTCAGCTATGAACGTATGTGAGCTCACTCTTGCTGTCTCACACCCCCCCACAGGAGAAGAACAGGTGGTCGAAGAGGAGCCGCCTAACTCTGAGGCATTCGACTTGATCTAGGTGGTGTCTCCCAGTCAGATTTCTGGCGCCAAGGATAGATTTTAGTTCCTGCTATATTCATCTTTTATTTTGTAAGACTTCCGCTATGTAATAAGTACTCTGATGTTTTATGACATTTATCTCTATACACTCTGTTATTATATATGTTGTCTTCTTGGCGCATGTATGAGATGCACCCGGCTTTGTTCCTTGAAACCGGGTGTGACAGAAGTGGTATCAGAGGAAATGTTGACTGTAGGACAAGACCTAGATAGAAATGGCAAACCCTTACCTACTTATCTTATTCTGAATCCTTCTATACTTACCTTACTCTAATTCTTTCTACACTTATCTTGATCCTGTCTCACCTTCTACTATTCTACTCTGATTATTCTTACCTTCTCTATTCTAAGACAAGACGGGTTTCACACCTTGGAATCCCTACCCTATGACATTTTTAAGAGATAGGAGGCCTAAGACCAAACCAAAACTGTTTTCTATATAAAAATGTTGGTTGATTGTTCTGATGATCAATGCCTGATTTGCTTCTTTGATTGATTGAAATAGTATAGACGGGCATCTTAGCATGTACCACCATAAGGTAATGAATTAGCTTTAATAGGCGACACACTCAGCTAATAAATCCCCCAAAGTAACATGCCTCGTAATTACATGCCTTGTCTACAATTCTTCCTTTCTTACCTTGTGTGTCTAACACAGATGGGCTACCCCTATAGTGTTAGAAGAGAGCACTATAGACGTGATCCTTGGTATGTCATGGTTAAGAAAGGCAAAGGCAGTTTATACACTGTGCTAAAGGAACCATATTGTTGGGGGCCTTCGTCCTCCGAAGGTCCTCAAAAACATGATTTGACAATGTTTTCCAAGTGGATTATGTGAACAGGTATCTTCGGACTCAGAATTATGAATATGAAGCACGGCCAGGACGAAGCCTGAACCAGACGAAGGACGAGCGCAGCCGAAGCTGTGCGCAGGGAAGCTTCGGCGCGATGGCAGAGGGGGGAACCGACTTAGAGATGAAAAGACTACGTGGGCCTTGACAGATTTCCATAAGTCATTAACAAATGTAATGGACATGGATGTAATTTTACGTGGGCTGCGTCCCGCGTCTATAAATAGATGAACAGTACTCCCGTACTGTTCACGCTGACTTGGCATTGACATTTGCGTCACGCTTGTACTTTTTACCTTCTCTCAAGACCGAAGGTACATTTGTAATTTGTAATCATTTCTATTTTTCTGTGTTAATAAAATAAGAAATGATTCTATGATTTACATTTCATGTTTTGTATACATCCTTCGTTATTACTTGTTATATTTACGAAGGTATGTCTTTTGTGACCTTCGTCCGGAACTCGTTATTCCCGAAGGGGAATAATGTTTGGTAGGACGAAGGGCCTTAACATTTAACACTTTATGTTGCCTTGTTCTTAATCCGAAGCATTTGAGAACAAGTCCCCAACATTGGCGCCCACCTCCGGTGAACTCACTTCCACTTCCACTTCGAGCTTTTTTGAACACCTTCGGAAGCTATAGACCTTCGCTATGGCGCCGAAGAAAGCTTCAGCGACTGGGGCTTCAGCACTGCAACCGCTGGACCACAACCAGGAGACCGTCTCTCTTCGGGAGGCCCGAAGCCAGAAGAGAAAGGCCGTTAGCCCGACGCTTCAGGAGGAAGAGCTAGACCAAGAAATCAGGGATATGGAGATGCTACATCAACAGGTGCAAAGGAAGAAGGAGAAGATGGCCCGGCTAGCTGAGTTGCAACGGCAGATAGACGAAGCCTCTGAGGAAGTCCACCATCTTACCCATGATGAGCAAAACAGAAGGCCTCAGCAGAAAGACCTTCATCAGGAGGGCTTCGTCAATGAAGATGACTGGTATGACAATTTCCATCATGGAAATTTTGTTTTCGATGATGCTTCTCCTCTGTCCGCTGAGCTGCAGGCTACACCTTGGCCTCCATCCTATAAGCCACCCCAGCTTCCCATGTTCGACGGCCACTCAGACCCGAAGCAGTTCTTGATGAGCTACGAAGCAACAGTGTCTTCGTATGGGGGCAATGCTGCAGTCATGGCGAAGTCTTTCGTCATGGCCGTCAGGAATGTTGCTCAGACCTGGTACTCCTCACTTCGACCAGGAACGATCACCTCATGGCAGAAGCTGAAGGATATGTTGTTAACCAGCTTTCAAGGATTTCAGACGAAGCCGGTCACTGCTCAAGCCTTGTTCCAGTGCACTCAGGACCATGAAGAATACCTTCAGGCGTATGTCAGAAGGTTCTTGCGTTTGAGGGCGCAGGCTCCAACGGTGCCCAATGAAATTGTCATCGAAGCCATGATCAAGGGGCTTCGTCCTGGACCTGCAGCCCAATACTTTGCCAGGAAGCCTCCTCAGACCCTGGAGAAGCTGCTCCAAAAGATGGACGAGTACATTCGTGCTGATAATGACTTTCGCCAAAGAAGGGAGGAGGCCTTCAGATTTTCTGAGATGACTAGGGGCTTCGGAGGAAGATTCTATCCGAGGCATGTCAGGTCCATTCACAACTCCACTCAAAATGATGATAAGGGGAGTCAGCAGAACAGGCCGCAGTGCTCCTCACAGGCTTCGGGGCAGCAGCAAACTTTCTTTCGGCCACCAGCTCCGAGAGGCAGAGGCGCCAGGGGCTTCGGCGGAAGATTCGGAGATCAACCAAGGAAATTGTTTTGCTTGTTCTGTGGAGAAAGCAAGGGCCATACCACCAGGACGTGCCATATTACAATCCAGAAGCAAAAGGAGATAGCCGAAGCTGCATCTCAACAAGTTCAGCCGAAGCAGGTCATGCATACTGCTTCGTATCATCCGCCTTACATCCCACAATACATAGACAACCACCCTGCAGCTTCTGTAGCTTCAGCAAGTCAACCTCAAGCTTCCTGGCAACAGCCCCCGCCTCCACCTCCATTGCAACAGGGTCAACAGCCAGAAGGGAGTCAATATGCTCCACATCAAAGGGACTTCAGAGAACAATCCGAAGCTCGCACAGTCAACAGCACTGTGCCAGAGTCGAAGCACATTTATTGACACATATCCTACCTTTGATAGCAGTCTTTTCCATTCAGTTCTATTCTCTGTAGCAAAAGACATTGATAGTTTCCATGTAATAATTTCGCTGTTTCCCACGAGGAAAATCTATTTTCTCCACAGGCTTAAGTTGATGAAGTTTTTGTGTTAACAAGGAGGACCTTCGAAGTATTAAAAATCCTTCGGAGTAACAGAAAGTCGTTCTAAGGAACGCAGAGTAAGTTCATGAAGTCACAAAAAGCCGTTCCAAAGGGAGCGCAGTGTAAGTTTTCTGCTCAAAAGTCGTTCCTAAAGGAATGCAGAGCTTACAGCGAAAAGTCAACGCTGATACCGTCTAAGTAAAAGACGAAGAAGCTCCAAAGACGTTCCTAAGGGAATGCAGAGCTTATACCGCCTAAGTAAAAGGCGAAGAAGCTCCAAAGACGTTCCTAAGGGAATGCAGAGCTTACGAATATATTTTGTGTGTATCTTCGGAACAAATGTCATTTGCATAACATAACATCATCACATCATTTTGCATAACATAAGCATCATACATCATATTGCATTTGGCAAAAGAAGGGCACACAGTATTAACCTTCGAAAGAATGATTTGAGAAAGGGCAAATTGTGCAAAGTCACGAGGGAATACAATGATAATCTTCGGAAAATAGCTTCGGAGGCTGTTTTTACGAAGCATGTATGAGCTTCATCAGAGCAATATAAAAATTGTTTAGCTTCGGAGAATGCTTTCACGAAGCATGGATGTGATTTATCAGAACAGTTTTTATGGAGAATGTTTTCTTCACGAAGCATGAAAAGAAGGGAAGGTGTTTTTTCGCCGAAGGCTCAAAAATGGTATGTATGTAGAGTTTCATGCATCGTAAAGAATTGAATAATGAAAAGAAACTTGTATATTACATTCAAATGTACAAAATGTTACATAGATCACATTTTAACTGTTTTTCTAAATAGCATCTAGTCTTCTCTTAATACTGCTTCGGCGGCTTCATTTAGAAGTTGATCAACAACTTTGTCCATGATAGCTTCGGCCATTTGTTTAATTTCATCATCCCCTTTTGTGTGGGGGTCGGCAGTCGATCCAGCAGCTTCTGAGGGGAGAGAACATTTCTTCATTACTATTACAAATCGTGAGCAAAGTTTGAAATAAAAATTACAACACAATAAGAACGGCTAATTAATACCTAATTGCCTTTCGGGCTCTGTACTTCTTTCGGCAGCTTCTGCCACTTTCCTAGCATCATGGATGCCTTTTTCGCTCCTTTGGATGATTTCTTGCGCCATTCCTCGGCCGCCGTCGTTCCAGATATCAGTAAAAAATTTGCCACCAACAACGCTTGCTTCGGCTGAGGGGTCTTTGATGTCTTCGGAAGATAAGGCAGCTTCGGACTGAGCTAAAAATTTTACATGCCCGCAACCTTTCTTCTCTAAGACAGAAGCAATTCCTCTGGCGCCCGAAAAAGCGCAGATGTCGCCACGACTGCTCAGGATCTCCTCGAAGGCCTCTGCTTCGTGACTAATCCATTCCAGTGGACCTTCGGGATTACCTCGAGAGAAATTCTCTTCGCTGGAAAAGGCGCCCACGCTGGCGAAGCTGTTTTTAATTTTATTCACGCATTCTACAGATTTAACATAGCATTTTCTTTGAGAGGCACGAAGCTCCTTAACCCTTAACTCCAACTTATTCACCATATGATCACTAAGTTCTCGTTTTGTTTCCTCAAGCACACGTTCTTCTTTCGCCCGGGCTAGTTGTTTCTGAAGATCTTTGATCTCGCGTTTCTGAGCTTCGGCCTGAATCTTTGCAGCAGCTTCGTCCTTTTTTATCTTGTCTACTAGAGTAACCAGAATTTTGTCTTTTTCTAGAGCTTCGGTCCTCAGCTTTATAACTTCTGATCGTAGATTGTTGAATGCAATTTCATAACTCTCATCTTCGGCACTCCTTTGTGCTCTCAATGCGTTGCTCAGGATCAAACCCTATGAAAAAAAAGAGAGAGTCTATATAAGAATAAAGAAATGAATTACGTATTGTAAAATTTTTTCAAAAGTCTAATTCCCAGACCTTCAGGCTATTATATGCAAGACTATTCGCGAGATCTTCCTTCGTCATAGCGCATAACCCAGCTTCGAGCTTTGGGAAACCCATGCTTCTACCCATTTCCCGGCACACGGATAATTCTTTATTGTCTGGGAGGCAGTACAGGAAATCATCTTCGTTTGTCCCATTGAATACTACTGCCCCCTTCGGATATTTCAACTCTCTAGCATAATGATTCGCTTCATAGATTTCTTCTTCAGACAGTTTCTTCCCCGAAGCATGTCGCACGATGTAATTGCGTATGCTGGAGGAAGCTTCGGGGGCGGCAGTGTCAATTTCTTCAACTAAAGCTGGTTCTGATATTTTCTCGGATTGTTCTTTGGCGGGCTCTGAAGGCCCAGCTTCTGCTTCAGCTTCAGCTTGTTGTTTCGAAGCTTCCGTAGATGCTTCAGCGAGTTCAACAGACTCCTTTGCGGTTGTGCTTGAAGACTTAATTGTCTCCAAGACATCCAGTACGTTCACCATTCTTTTTCTTCTTGGGGTCACCAGTGGGCCCTTTTGATTTTTTGTTGATTCAACGTTTGCTGAAGGACTTAAGATTTCTGATGTTTTTGGCCCTTCAGTCTTCGGTCTTTCTAATGCTGAAGGCGCTTCAGCTTTTTCTTCTGTCTTCGGCACTGGAGCTGGTTCCGTAGCTTCAGAAGCCAAAGAAGCTTCACCAATAAATTCTGGCACTGTGGCCGGCTCAATAAAGCGCGTTCGATGGGTGAGCACCTTCATCTTTTTCCTTTGAGGCGCTGGCTCACTAGTGACACTCGTGGTAGCTTCTGTCGCAGGAGAAGTATTTTTCCTTTTGCGACCCAGTACCGGATAGTGGTAGTCGGGATAGACAAACCCGACTGCGTCGAATACCCGGTTGAGCCTTTTCTTTTTTCGGCCTCCGAAGGCTGCTGATAATGCAGTGTTCTCGGCCTTCGAATATGTGCCAAGCAGCTCGTCACTCAATGTCTCAATACTTTTCAACCAATCATCATCAGGTTCAACAAATTTATCTGCATACTTGAATGTATATTTTAGTCTAACTAGTCCGCCTTCGTCGGACTCTTTAATGGTTTCCTTCGGCATTTCCCACTTTTCTGCAAGTGGCCATACCCTGAAGGCAATGTGCTCTTGGACCAAGTCCCTTGTTCCAATGAAGGAGCAGACTACGCCGAAGGCTCTTTGGCACTCCTCGGCTGCTTCGTCCATTTCAACCTTCGGCCTTCGAAGTCCGAAGCGTTGCCAGATGGGGTGCATAATAATACTCTTCACATTTTCTTGCGCTGTTAAGTTATTCTTCACATAGAACCACTCTGTCATCCAGGCTCCGGGCCACCTCTTCTGAAAAGTCGGCACAGGGCAGCTTGACCCGGAGCGGGCGCCGAAGCTATAACACCCAAAATTATTGTGATATTGTTCTTTTCCCCACGGCTTCGTCTCATATAACAGTTCATGAATGTTGCAAAAACTTTTAGCATTTGGCTCTAAACCTTGGCTTCTTGCAGCCCAGACAAACATCCCCATTCTTATGATAGCTTCAGGAGTCAGTTGATGAAGGTAGACTTGAAATGTTTTCAGTACCTCAATAACAAAGTTGCTCAGGGGGAATCGAAGCCCAGCCTTGAGAAAGCTTCGGAAGATTACAACTTCATCTTCTTCGGGGGTGGGAGAAGTCTTTTCTCCAGCGTCAGCCCTCGCAATAGATATATCTCGAAAATACCGCCCCCTCATATTATCAATATGACTCTGCTTGATGTTGGTTTTCCCGAAAACCGTGTGACTTGGCCGCCATGGTCGATCTTCGGCCTCTTCCCCACCACTTTCTACGTCATAGCTGTCGCTGTCACCAGTATCTTCGGACAAACCTTCGAGAATCTCCTTGGTGATTTTCTCTGTATTGGTCTCCGCCATCGCAATCAGGAACCCCAGATTCTTCTCTTCCTCGAGACTCAGCTTCGTCTCCGCAGGAATCTTCTTGCCTTCAGACATCTTCGGAAATACTAAAAAACTGTTTTCAAGGACGAAGCTTCGAAATCAAAAAGGTCACCAATCTTAATGCACAAGAGCTAAAAATTTAGTGGACCGAAGCAGATGGCAAGTGTGCGTACCAAATGAGTTGGCGGTGTGATCTTATTTATACCCCCAGGGCGTTGAAAATCGAAAGACCCACTTGTCAGTGAATGTTGCTATTCTAGCAAAGGGAAGGTGTTTTTTCGGACCTTCGGCTCAAGGCCTTCGTCCATATCGCAATCTGAATTTATTATTAACAAATTAATATTGCGAGGGGCTACTGTTGGGGGCCTTCGTCCTCCGAAGGTCCTCAAAAACATGATTTGACAATGTTTTCCAAGTGGATTATGTGAACAGGTATCTTCGGACTCAGAATTATGAATATGAAGCACGGCCAGGACGAAGCCTGAACCAGACGAAGGACGAGCGCAGCCGAAGCTGTGCGCAGGGAAGCTTCGGCGCGATGGCAGAGGGGGGAACCGACTTAGAGATGAAAAGACTACGTGGGCCTTGACAGATTTCCATAAGTCATTAACAAATGTAATGGACATGGATGTAATATTACGTGGGCTGCGTCCCGCGTCTATAAATAGATGAACAGTACTCCCGTACTGTTCACGCTGACTTGGCATTGACATTTGCGTCACGCTTGTACTTTTTACCTTCTCTCAAGACCGAAGGTACATTTGTAATTTGTAATCATTTCTATTTTTCTGTGTTAATAAAATAAGAAATGATTCTATGATTTACATTTCATGTTTTGTATACATCCTTCGTTATTACTTGTTATATTTACGAAGGTATGTCTTTTGTGACCTTCGTCCGGAACTCGTTATTCCCGAAGGGGAATAATGTTTGGTAGGACGAAGGGCCTTAACATTTAACACTTTATGTTGCCTTGTTCTTAATCCGAAGCATTTGAGAACAAGTCCCCAACACATATAACTCACCAGTTCCAAAGGAGAGAGATTTGAAGTTGGAATTGCAGTAACTACCGCCACCAGACTAGCGACATTCTTAGTAGATGGGAAGTTTGTTGGTGACAACATCCATGTGGTTAAGGATTTTCCGGATGTCTTTCCAGAGGAGTTGCTAGGGATGCCACCAGATAGGGAAGTTGAGTTTGTCATAGATCTCTTACCTGGAACTGCCCCTATTTCTAAATGGCCATATAGGATGTCTGTAGAAGAGTTAAAGGAACTGAAGAAAAGTTAACTAAGTTACAAGAGGCTGGGTACATTCGTCTGAGTTCCTCACCTTGGGGAGCACCGGTACTGTTTGTACAGAAGAAGGATGGATCACAAAAAAAATGTGTGTGGATTATAGATCACTTAATGATGTTACTGTGAAGAACAAGTATCTATTACCCTGTATTGAGGATTTATTTGATCAGATGAGAGGTGCTAGGGTATTCTCGAAGATTGATCTCCGATCGGGATACCATCAAATGAAGATTTGACCATTGGATATTCCTAAGACGGCTTTCTCAACCCGATATGGATTATATGAGTTCACTGTTATGTCGTTCGGATTAACCAATGCACCAGCTTATTTTATGAACTTGATGAATAAGGTGTTTATGGAGTATTTGGACAGATTTGTCGTAGTATTCATCGACGATATACTTATTTATTCCAAGAGTGATAGTGATCATGAGGAACATCTAAGGTTGGTGCTACAAAAGCTACGAGATAATCAACTCTATGCCAAGTTTAGCAAGTGCGATTTTTGGATTGACAAGGTGCCATTCCTTGGTCATATTATTTCTAATGGAGGAATAGCAGTGGATCCTGCTAAAGTAAAGGAGATAATGGAGTGGGGAGTGCCCACTACAGTTACTGAGATTCAGAGTTTCTTGGGACTCGCAGGATATTATCGGAGATTTATCGAAGGGTTCTCTAAGATTGTCAAGCCTATGACCTCGCTTTTGGAGAAAGGAAGAGAATTCAAGTGGAATGAGAAATGCCAAGACAGCTTTGATCAATTGAAGAGGAGATTGATGTCGCCACCAGTATTGGTTATGCCAGACCTACAGAAAGGATTTGATATCTATTGTGATGCATGTGGCCAAGGCTTGGGATGTGTGCTCATGCAGGAAGGACACGTGATTGCCTATGCGTCTCGTCAGTTACGAAAACATGAATTGAACTACCCCACACATGACTTAGAACTTGCAGCCGTTGTGCATGCACTTAAGATTTGGAGACATTATATCATGGGGACCAAGTGTCAAGTGTATACAGATCATAAGAGTTTGAATTATATATTCACTCAGAAGGATCTCAACCTTAGGCAACACCATTGGTTGGAGATTATTAAGGATTATGATTTGGAGATTCACTATCACCCGGGCAAGGCAAATTTGGTTGCAGACGCCTTGAGTCGAAAGGAGCATGTTCATTCAGCTGTTGTTGCCCAGCTACTCGATGAGATTATTGAGGATTTCAGGAGACTTAACCTGGGGATAGTTGCTCATACTGAAGGAGTTACTATTGATATGGAACCTACTTTGGAGCAAGAAATCCGCAAAGGACAAATTGGTGATGCTAAAATACAAGAGATTAAGGATCTTATTACTGAAGGTCGAGGTCCAGAATTCACGGAAGATGAGCAAGGCACCATAGGGTTCAAGGATAGGATATGTGTTCCTGATATTGAAAGCCTTCGTGAGACTATTTTAAAGGAGGCCCAGGACTCGGATTATTCTATTCATCCTGGTAGTACCAAGATGTATCAGGATTTGAAACAGAAGAATTGGTGGTATGGATAGAAAAGAGATGTGGCTGCACATGTGGCTATGTGCGATGTGTGTCAAAGAGTTAAGACTGAACACCAGAGGCCAGCTGAACTACTGCATAAACTGAAGATACCTGAGTGGAAGTGGGAATGGATTGGTATGGACTTCATTACTGGATTGCCTCGCACCTCGAAAGGATACGATTCTATATGGGTTATTGTGGATAGACTGACCCAAGTGGCTCATTTCATTCCGGTCAAGACTATTTATAAGGGATCACAATTGGTAGAGTTATATATGGCTCGGATTGTGTCTCTACATGGTGTACCGAAGAAGATCATTTTGGATAGAGGATCATAGTTTACCTCCAGATTTTGGAAAAGTTTTCATGAGAATATGGATACAAAGTTGAATTTTAGTTCGGCCCACCATCCTCAGACTGATGGACAGACTGAAAAGACTAATCAAGTAATGGAGGACATGTTGAGTGCTTGTGCCCTTCAGCATGGTAGTAGTTGGGATAAGAGTCTACCATATGCGGAGTTCTCATAAAATAATAGGTATCAGGCCAGTTTGAAGATGTCACCGTTTGAGGCTCTGTATGGCAGGAAATGCAGGACTCCTCTATTTTGGACCAGACTAGAGGAAGACAGTTCTTTGGACCTGAACCTATTCAAGCGGTAGAAGAACAAGATCGTATAATTCGAGAGAATTTGAGGGTAGCTCAAACCAGACACAAGAGCTATGCTGATAATAGAAGAAGAACACCAGAATTTAAGGAAGGTGATCATGTGTACCCCAAGGTGTCACCCCTTCGTGGAATGAGGAGGTTTAAAGTCAAGGGAAATTGTCCCCTCACTTTATTGGACCATTCAGAGTTTTTAGGCGAGTTGGAGAGATGGCCTATCAACTTGAGCTACCTGATAATCTATCTGATAAGCGTATTCCATGTGTCTCAACTTAAGAAGTGTCTCCGTGTCCCTGAGGAACAGTTACCAATGGAAGAGCTTAGTGTTCTGGGTGATTTGACTTCACGGAGTATCCGATCAAGATTCTTGATACATTGACTCGGGTTACAAGAAATAAGGTGATAAAGATGTGCAAAGTGCAATGGAGCCACCACAGTGAAGATGAAGCAACTTGGGAAAGAGAAGAAGAGCTTCGTATAGATTTTCCCCACCTTTTCCCTAGATCTTCCTAAATCTCGAGGTCGAGATTATTTTTAAGGGGGGTAGGATTTGTAATACCTAGATTATAAGGAAGAATAAAAGTAGAATTTGCTCTCCTTTATATATGTGTATGTATCTCTATTGTCATCGCATGTGAACACCTCATAAAATAAACAAAGGATTAATAAAAATCATTAAATTGTGCATCATGCTGAGGTTTCATTGTGTGTGCATTTTTCTTTGTGACAATGTGACAATAATGTAGAAATAAATATGACAACACCTAAATTAGAATTTAAATCCTAAAGGGAATTCTAGAAATGTGGAGAAGAGAAAGAGATAAAGGATATGAATATATAAATAATATATGTAAATAAATACCTCCAGAATTAGTATCTCTAAATGTTGCAAGTATAAATTGTAATAATGGGTCACAAGAGTTTGAATTAAATTTGAATACAACTTGAATTTGAAAAGAGAGAGAAAAGAAAATAAAAAGAAAAAGACTAAAACCTAGTTTGGGCTGGCTTCCACGAATTTGGCCCATCTCTCCACAAGCTTCCTACACGCGCGCGCCAGCCCACTCTCTCGACTGGGCTGTCATCGTGGCCCCACCTGGCAGCCACACAAGCACACAACCACAATATTCTAGGGTTATTCGTCCGACTGACGTCGTGCTGATGTCAGGAATAACGTCATCTGTACACTCTCCACTGCCGCTGACAGCTAGGCCACTGTGTACGCGTATACGGATATCTCCGTGGGATACGGGCGCAGGTGGAACGATGACTGTGATCTGCGGCACTACCGCCCTGCTCGCCCATAAATCCATTGGTCCCTGTGAGATTTGCCATGTCGGTTGACTAGAGAAACAGCCAAGAGGGAGCATCGTAGGGTTTGCAGCCACCAAGAGAAAAAAAATATATACAAGGCTTGGCGTGTAGCGTCGTAGTGGGAAGATCGCCGGAGTCTTCGACGTCGTTCATGCGGTGCCTGACCTCCGTAAATCCTCATGTGGCACTGGGGTTCGTCCGCAGATTCACCCGGACGGTGGGCGAGCGCTTCTAGTCGGTGGTGACGGATCGCCGTCGTACCGCAGACCCTCGCGGACGGTTGTGCTGGCGCCTTGAAAACGGTATGAAAACATCCTCGCGAACCACCAGTACTTGTGCCTTGAAAACGGTGTAGATCTATTCGCACTTCGACCCGAACCCACGTGTAGCTAGCCAAGCCTAGTTTCCTGGCGTTTGCATTGACCGTCCGACTGTCCAAGGGAAGAAGACAACGTATCAACCGTCCGATCTAAATAGAGAGTCAGGATTAGAGTGTGGTACCGGTAAAGCAGTGGCAATCGTGAAGCGTCCGATCATAGTTGGATGGAGGGATGAATTGGCACCTTAATTAAATCTATGTCGTTGTGCTCCCATCCTATGGCTGTGATCATGGCGGCCTTCATCAACTCATCTGGGCCAATGGATCAAAATCTGGCGGCTGGTGCCCCCCCTTCGGTTGGGAATAGTTGCATGTAAGCCCCTGTGGTTATTTAAATGAAACCTGCAGTCCACCTAGTGGGTCAACTGTGTCTTAGGATTAATTGCATCAGGACCCCTGCGCTTTTTAGAATTCGAGGCCCAGTCCAGAGAACATATAAAAGGTAAATAAATACAGAAATTGATTTTTAATATAAAAAGAATTCCTAAAACTTGTTTATTGCATAGAAAATTCATTCCAGCTCCAAATTGAGCCATTCCAATTTCTAAAATTTTGTAATAAGATTCGCTATCATTTAGTGTCTCTGTTTTGACGTGAAAACAGTTAGAAAATTAGTTTATCATTTAATCCTATCTCAAACACATTAAACCTTAGGAAATTCATAACTTGAAATCTATAACTCCAAATTTAGTGATTCCAGTTCCTATGATCTCATTTTAATGTGTAGATTTTTATTGTATATTTTATCTACATGTTTGATGTGATGTTAATTTATGCTATGTATTGTGTTGATGCAAGTAGACGAGCAAGCCACTGTGGATTCTGAGGTTCAGCAAGTAGAAGTAGCTGAGCAGGAGCTCATTGAAGGCAAGTTGTGCCCTTGATCACTTACTTTTTCCCAGCCATGTCCTTATTAATTATAATGATCTGCATAGGTTTAATTTCGATGGGATCCTTTAAGTTACCCCAGTTTTGATCATCTTTATACCTTGTTCACCACTGAATTATTTTTGGGTAGTACTTGCTATTGCTTTATGTGGATTGGGTATGGAGATACATTATTCATGATTACTCTTTTGTTACCTTTTTATTATTACTGTTCATGTTAAGATCATTAAATTAATGGGAACATGGAGTGACCACCCAGGAAAACAGTGCTACCACAAGGGTTTAATGTGACGCCCTTGGCTGATTAACTAGAAAAGCTAGTGGAGGTCTTCCTTACCCGAAAGGGGCAAGGGCAGTAGGGGAGTGGTCAGTGTAGGGAGGTCCTTGGGTTGATTTTGCTGCGATGGCGGTCAGGCGAGGGATTCCTGCACTGGAGCTTCCTATAAACTGTAGCGGGATTTCTGAAGCAAGTGGAACTTTGTAAAGGACTCGTAGTGTTACCCTGCCTCGCCTCCTCGGTAGAGGTGTATGGGATTGGCCGTCTCTTAGTAGATGGGTAACATGACTTGTGGGTAAAGATGCGCAACCTCTGCAGAGTGTAAAACTGGTATATTAGCCGTGCTCACGGTCATGAGCGGCTCGGACCCTCACATGATTAATTATGAAACTTAAATTTAATTTGACATTTACATCGCATTTGGGATTATTTTATTATTACTTTTCTTTATTATTATTAAGGTTTGGTATTTACTTACACTTAGTAATTGCTAATAAAATTTTGACAAACTTATAAAAGCAATGCTTAGCTTCAGCCTATATTTCATTGATCAGCCTTACACTTCATGAACTCCCACCTTTGGTGAGTTCATGCCACATTATTCCCCACGACTTGTTGAGCTATGAACGTATGTGAGCTCACTCTTGCTGTCTCACACCCCCCCCACAGGAGAAGAACAAGTGGTCGAAGAGGAGCCGCCTAACTCTGAGGCATTCGACTTGATCTAGGTGGCGTCTCCCAGTCAGATTTCTGGCGCCAAGGATAGATTTTAGTTCCTGCTATATTCATCTTTTATTTTGTAAGACTTCCGCTATGTAATAAGTACTCTGATGTTTTGTGACATTTATCTCTATACACTCTGTTATTATATATGTTGTCTTTTTGGCGCATGTATGAGATGCACCCAGCTTTGTTCCTTAAAACCGGGTGTGACACTTCTGTTCCAAGGTGGTTCCTAAAGAAGAAAATCAAGACTAAAGCTACGGGAGGAAGGGTCCTCCATTAAGAAAAACTTTTTATTGTTATCAGGAGGGGTTTTTGCCTCCCAGTGATGTAATAATAATACTTCAGCACTCCTATATTTTAACTCTGGTCTGTAATAATATTACTCTTTCCTGTTTTAAATAAAGTAAGTTATTGTAACTTCTTCCGCCTTTTCGTACCTCCGATATATTGTAATGTCTGCATGATGGGTGAAGCGCTCTTGGGCAAGGTAAAGAATTTAGATACCGAACTTGTCAAGTGATCAGGTGCACCTGCAGGATTGTCTGAGGTCCGTTGGACAAGGACAACTGTAGGTGGGCCTAATGACTTGGGAGGTTCCATCACAAAGATGAGGAGTTGGATGAGCACTAGAAACCGAACAGGAAGGCAAGGGCGAGCTCCGCGGCAGACCACGCCGATGAGTGCTGGAAGTTGGGCGCGCCATGGGAGCTCCAGACCGCGCGCCGGCCAGGGAGCAGAAGGAGCACGAGGAAAGAAATCTACGTGTAGGTAGGGGGCCTCGGCCATGGGCACGGTAGGCTAGAGAGGAAGCCGTGGCGCAGGGAGGGAGATGGGACGCGCGTCAGGGAGCTTCTACGGGCGAGCAAGGAGATCCGAGCTAGCCAAAGAGGGCGACTCAAGTCATGACTAGGGGAAGGAGGCAGCTCACGTCATGTGCTCCATGGTTTCTGCCGTAGTGGAGGGAGCGCGTCGAGGATAGGACTCCGGGTGACGACGCTCTGAACAAAGGGAAGACGGGTGGAGGGGGCTCGGCGGCTGGCGTGGCTGAAGGAGGAGCGCCGGCGCAGGGGAGAGTGGCTGAGCGCGGCATACAGAGAGAGAGAACTAGCTGTGCGCAGAGGAGGAGGAAGGAGCGTGGGGGAGAAGAAGACGTGCGTAGGGAGGAGTGAAGCAGCTGCATGCGATTTTTATTCAGAGTGGCGGCTGAAAAAAATCCTCAGGGGAGGGCGGTGTCGGGATAGGGATTAAGAGAAGATTTTTTTAAAAATTTCTTTTCTCTCTCTTTTTTTAAAGAAAATCATAGATATTTTTGGATCGAGATTTTTAGCGCTGTACAAAGGGTCGAATAGTTAGGATTGATAGCAATAATTGGCCAATATTTGATTTGGTGAATTTTTTTCGGAATCAGATGAGTTTTCACCCGTTATTTATATTTGGAGATTTAGATCGAGATAAGAAACACACGAATCGAACCAAACGAGATCGGGACTGAGATTTTAGTCCGCTTTTGTTTTGATAGGAATCGGACAAATTTCTATAATTGTAAGCAGTGGAACAGATTAATCATGAACACTCAGTTTGAATCAAGTTATCTCGGTCCGATATAATGTTTTTGCATTAACTGTTGTCGCCGAGTTCAAATTAATTTGCCCAAGATAAATAAAGATGATGTCGAACTCACGACAGACGAAATAGATGTGATATTATCGCGACAGATGCGATAAAGAAGATAATTAAAATTTAGCATCCTTTTTATCCACTGATATTATGTGCTTAAATTCATACTCGTTGTCGAGCAGACGGTAAACACATGGGGTGTTACATATATCGTCCCCACAAACCAACATGAGTCTTTTGCGCGCACTTTGTCCTCACTCATGCGCACCCGAGAAAACCTTCCCGGTCGGTCACTCATCCCAAATTGCTCCAAGCCAAGCACGCTTAACTTGGAGGTTCTTTCGAGATAAGCTTCCAAAAAAGAAGATGCAGTACACTATTAATTCTATTAAGCCTTGGGCTACGATATCCCATACCAGGGGCCAGGATATCACAATTAGGCGTCACCATTTCCTACAAGTGGTATCAAAGTCGGTTTGGCTCATTTGAAACGTTTTAGCTTCACCGCTAATTGAGCCGACACTTTTTAAAGGAAGGGGATGGATACCCATAGGCCAACACACTTCGACGACGCTAACTTCCCATATTATAGTGCTAGAATGGCTTGTTACCTAAAGGCCATTTATCTAGGTGTTCGGAGAGTCACTCGTGACAGGATGAAACCATTTAAAAATCCCCACCACGAGTGAGGAAAAATAAATTCATTTGAATGCTAGAGCCAAAAATTGCTTGTATGAATCTCTTAGCATGGAAAATTTCAATCAAGTTTTTACATTAAAACTACTAATGAGATGTGGCAGAACCACATAGATTATTCGAGCTTAAGTGCCTGAGTCATGCCTTGAAGGCAGCGACACATTTAAATCAGAATAACCTGTCAATTCCTCGTATCTAGTCCGATAAAGCCACTTACCAAGGATCGAGTACCATTTGCTCACACGATGGTGAGACTTAGAGAGGATGCAATAAACATGAAAACCATAAATTAAAGTACTTGATTTATTACATAAATCAGAGTTTGATAAAATATAACACGATGGTGAGACTCAGAGCGGATGATAAATAACGTCGATAATGAGGAATATGGCAAGGCTGTGGCAGAACCTCCCAAGTTATTGGGCCCACATGCACCTGTCCTTGTCTCAAAGACCTCAGACAGCTATGCATGTGCACCAGATAACTTAACAGGATCCGTCCAAGTGTTCCAAGGACCTCAGATAAACCACTTACAACCAAGATCGCAAGATTAAGTAAACACAAATCACACACCAACATTTTGAAGTGGAATTTCTTTATTACAAAAGGTTACAAACTACAACAAATTTACATTATGTTTATCGAAGTGGTTACAAAGTGATTCAAACAAATAAACTTTGAAATTTTATAAATTACTTATAAGTTTGAAATATATGCTAGCTTAAGTGACCATCCTCAATAAGAAGTATAGAAGAGCTACTTTAACCTATAAGAAGGTCGTGCCCACCGGCGCTTAACACCATCCACAGCAGCACAAATCTAGTACCTGCAACAACATGGGTTCCAAAACCCTGAGTATGAAGTGTACTTTCACAAGTCTTACCCGACAAAGGAAAAAGACTCTCAAGGATATGCTGCATTTGGGAATCAAGGAAAGGCTTTTAGCAAGAATCAACTTTAATAGTTTGTAGAAAGCTTACTAAAATGAGTCCTTACTTTCAACATTTTAATGCTATATTAAGTATTAATAGACCTTGTTTGCATCTAGTCTAATTTCATCATCACATTAATCAATACATCATGATTTTTGCTCATTATGATTCCATCCATGACTTAGATTGCAGGGCAGTGACCAAGTCTTCATATCCGAGAAGTAACAGCGATCCGAATCGATTAATACCCAATTGGGAATCTCCAACCACACGACATATGTAGCACATAACCCTTGCATATGGCAACTCGCCACTGGGTTTTCAAGACCAGAACGGGTTCACGCCAACCGAGGGCACAGATACACCACCGTCCAGCCTCTTGCCACGAAGGGTACATGCTACTCTCGTCATCTCTCCACTCCCATTGCGTGGTGGCCTTTCTGGTATTGGTCCGACCGAGGCAAATCTTACCCATGACGAGGCATGTGGCCAGTCAAAAGGTCCTCGATCATCAATCCTACATTCGCTATAATCCTTAATCAACCAGGGTAGAACACCACCTGTTCCTAGCCCAAGTCTCGATTTAAGTACTTCCATCCTCAGGATTGTTTGTGTTCCTTAGGATGAAAAGAGCATAACAGGGAACTTTGCAGTAAGATCCCACCATGCTCCTAATGAAAATATTCTTGCAGGCAGAAGCCATCCTTCCTCAAGATAACCCCTGAGCTAGGCATTAGTGCAAACGACAAACTCTATCCACAAGATTTACCTCTAGGTAGGACTAAGCAATTTTGTAAATCATATTTGATACTTCACCAGAAGTATCTATAAAAGGGATGGATTTCAAGGTAGCCAATGCATCAAAGGGTTTCCAAGCAACTCCTATAAACCTAATGCACATTTTGCTAGACTTAAAGTGTGTATAAATCATTTAAAAACACAAGGAAGGGGTTGCATGCACTGGGGCTTGCCTGGAATAACACTAGATTAGTGTTTGTTACACGATGACCACGTGACGATCAGCTTTTGTTCCGATACTTGTTCAGTCTGCCCATCCTCAAGTTCATCCACCAGCATCACCATGCAGAGTATGTGACAGAACCTCCCAAGTCATTAGGCCCACCCACAATTGTCCTTGTCCAACAGACTTCAGACAACCCTATAGGTGCCCCTGGATCACTTGACAAGTTTGGTATCTGCTTTCCTTACCTTTCCCAAGAGCGTTTCACCCGTCACGCAGACATTACAAGCATCAAAGATACGAAAATGCGGAAGCAATTACATTAACTTACCTTTATTGAAAAGTAAGATAGAGTTATAATATTACAGACTAGAAATATAATATATATGAGTGCTGAGTATTATTATTACAAACCATGGGAGGCAAAACCCCCTCCTGATAAGTTTTAAACAAAAGTTTTATGGAGGATCCTTTCCTCCCACATCTTTACTCCTGGTGCTCTTCTTTTAGTACTGTTGGGGGCTTGTTCTCAAATGCTATGAATTAAGAACAAGACAACATAAAAGTGTTAAATGTCGAACTCCTTCGTCCTTGGAAACAGTATATCCCTTCGGGTATAATGAATCTCGGACGAAGATTACGAAAGAAAAGACCTTCATTAGGTTGATAAATGGTTAAACAGAGCAACTATATATAATGTGCGAGTAATAATACCAGCATTATCATCGATATATTTCCATTATTAAATTCATAAAAACGAATTACAAATGTACCTTCAGATTGATGTAAAGTAAAGGTACAAATGTGATGCGAAAAAGCGTATGCCAAGTCAGCGTGAACAGTATGGGAGTACTGTTCACCTATTTATAGGCACGGGACGCAGCCCGTGTAAAATTACATTGATGCCATTTACATTTATCAATAACTATAGTAATTCTTCGAGGTCCAATTTGGCTTTTCATCTTTAAGTCGGTTCCTCTTTTCTGTTATTGTGCCGAAGCCTTTCTGCACATAGCTTCGTGATCGTCTAATCCTTCGTCATGATCGTTTTTCATTCCAGTCAAGCTTCGTCTTAACCATGCTCTTGTATATTCGCGACCTGACTCCGAAGGTGCCTGTTCCGATGGTGCCTGTTCACATATTACACTTGGAAAATATTGTCAAACTATGCTTTTGAGGACCTTCGGGAGCCGAAGGCCCCCAACAGTAGCCCCTCGCAATATCAATTTATTGTAAAGATAAATTCATATTGCGACATGGACGAAGGCTTTAAGTCGAAGGTCCGAAAAAACACCTTCCTTTTGCTAGAATAGCAACAGTCATTGACAAGCGGGGCCCTCCAGTTTTCGACATACTGGGTGTATAAATATAAGCTCACCACGAATTTATTTGGCATGCCCTTTTGCCACCTGCTTTTTACTCACCCAGCTTTTAGCCTGCGCGTGACAGCATTTGCTCGGTCTTAAATTTTTAAGCTTCGGTTTCAAGTTTGGTTTGCCAGCATTCACGAAGATGTCTGAGGATAAGATAGTTGTTGGTGCTTCGAAGCTAAGCCTTTCTGAGGAAATGCACCTGGGTTTTCTTGAGTCAATGTCGAAGACCAATACGGAAAAGATTGTCAAGGAAACTTTGGAGGGTTTATCTGAAGATACTGGCGACAGTGATAGTTATGATGTGGATAGAGGTGGAGAGGACTCCGAAGATCGCCCGTGGCGGCCTAGTCACTCAAACTTCGGAAAATCAACTATAAAGCAGAGTCACCTTGAAAATATGAGGGGGAGATATTTCCGAGATATATCCATCGTGAGGGCAGATGACGGAGAAAAAACTACGCCGACCCCCGAAGATAATGAAGTCGTGATCTTCCGAAGCTTTTTAAAGGCTGGGCTACGATTCCCTCTAAGCAGGTTTGTGGTAGAAGTTCTGAAAATATATCAAATTTAACTTCATCAACTTACCCCTGAGGCAGTGATAAGATTGGGAATCTTCGTCTGAGCCGTGAGGAGCCAGGGCCTAGAGCCAAGTGCAAAAAGCTTTTGCAATATACATGAGCTAGTATATGAGACGAAACCCTGGGGTAAGGAGCAATATCATAATAATTTTGGTTGCTATAGCTTCGGTGCCCGCTCTGGGTCAAGCTGTCCCGTGCCAACCTTTCGGAAGAGATGGCCCGGGGAATGGATGAAGGAATGGTTCTATGTGAAGAACGATTTGAAGGTTCAGGAAGATATCAAAGATATCATCATGCGCCCTATCTGGCAGCGCTTCGGACTCCGGAAACCAAAGGTAGAAATGGACGAAGCAGCTGAAGAATGTTAGAGGGCCTTCGGCGTAGTCTGTTCTTTTATTGGGACCAGGGATTTAATGCAAGAGCACATTGCCTTCAGAGTGTGGCCACTTGCAGATAACTGGGAAATGCCGAAGGAGACCGTTAAAGAAACTGACGAGGGTGGACTAATCAGGCTGAAATATACATTCAAGTACGGGGATAAGTTTGTTGAACCGGATGATGATTGGCTGAAAAGCATTGAGAATGTAAGTGATGAATTGCTTGGGGCATACTCAAAGGCCGAAAACACTTGATTATCAGCGGCTTTTGGAGGCCGAAAGAAGAAGAGACTCAACCGAGTATTTGATGCAATTGGGTTTATCTATCCCGACTACTATTATCCAATGCGAGGTCAAAAGAGAAAAATACTTCTCCTGCAAAGGACACTGCTTCGACTGCTCCCGGGGAGCCAGCGCCGAAGAGGAAGAAGGTAAAAGTGTTCACACACCCTCCACGCTGTATTGAGCCGGCCACAGTGCCCGAGTTTATTGGCGAGGCCTCTTCGGCCACCGAAGCCAGAGAACCAACTCCAGCGCCAAAATCCGAAGAAATGGCCGAAGCACCAGCAATAGAAAAAACAGGAGAAGAGAGAACTAAAGAAAGAAAAACACTAGATGTTTTAAGTCCTTCATCAAAAGTTGAGGCAGCTAAAAGCCAGAAGGGGCCAGCAGCGACCCCGAAAAGAAAAAGGATGGTTAATGTGCTGGATGTTTTGGAGACAATTAAATCTTCAAGCACAACTTCAAAGAAAACTGTTGAAGTGTCTACTGAAGCCTTTGTTGCTGAAACTTCGAAGCAGCAATTTGAAACTGAAGCTGGGCCTTCAGAATCCACCAAGATACAACCTTTGGAGGTCGAAAAAATGTCAAAGGCAAGTTTAGAAACTGAAAAAGCAAAAATAACAGAGCCGATTCTGACTGAGGAAATTGACACTGCCACCCCCGAAGCATCTTCCAAAATACATGATTATATTGTGCGACATGCTTCAGGGAAGAAACTATCTGAAGAAGAGATTTTTGAAGCCAATCACTATGCCCGAGAACTGAAGTATCCGAGGGGGGCCGTAGTGTTCAATGGGACAAACGAAGATGATTTCCTATACTGTCTCCCAGACAATAAAGAATTATCCGTGTGTCGGGAGATGGCTAGAAGCATGGGGTTCCCGAAACTCGAAGCTGGCCTTTGCGCCATGACGAAGGACGATCTTGCGGATAGCCTGGCATACAATAGTCTGAAGGTACAAAAATTGTGAATTTTGAAGTTTATGAATTTTGAATTAGTTTTTTGCTCTTATGTTAACTCATTCATTCTTTTGAATAGGGCTTAATACTCAGCAATGCCTTAAGGGCTCAGAAGAATGCCGAAGATGGGAGCTGCATCATTGCTCTTAACAACCTTCGAACAGAGGTTATCAGGCTAAGAAACGAAGCCTTGGAGAAGGACAAAATTCTGCTTACATTAGTGGAAAAAATGAAGGAAGACGAAGCTAACTCTAAAACTCAAGCCGAAGCTCAGAAGCGTGAAATCGAAGATCTTCGTAAACAACTAGCCCGAGCCAAAGAAGAACGCATTCTTGAAGAAACAAAACGAGAATTAAGTGATCAATGGGCAGATCATTTGGAAGTAAATGTTAAAGAGCTTCGGGCTTCGAAGAAGAGGTGCTACGATAAATCCATAGAATGTGTTAAGAAAATAAAATCCAGCTTCGCCAGCGTTGGCGCGTTCTCTAGTGAAGAAAATTTCACAAGAGGAAATCTAGAAGGCCCGATTGCATGGATTAGTCGCGAAGCTGATGTCTTTGACGAAATCTTGAATAGTCGCGGGGACATTTGTGCTTTTTCGGGCGCCAGGGGAATTGTTACCATTTTAGAGAAGAAAGGGTGCGAGCATGTGAAATCTTTGGCGCAGTCTGAAGTTACTTTATCCTCTGAAGATATCAAAGACCCTTTAGCCGAAGCAAGCCAAGTTGGTGGAAAATTTTTCACTGACATTTGGGACAATGGCGGCCGAAAAATGGCTCAAGAGATCATTCAGAGAAGTGAAAAAGGCATCCATGATGCTAGGGAGGTAGCGAGAGCTGCTGAAAAAACACAGGGCCCGAAGGGCAAATAGGTATTAATTAGTGATTTTTATTTTGTTGTAATTTTTGATTTTGAACTTTATTCGTAGTTTGTAATAGTAATATAGCCGTATCCTCTCCTCTCTCAGAACCCGCTGAGGCATCTGCGGACCCTCCCCCGAAGGGAGACGACGAAATTAGACAAATGGCCGAAGCCATCATGGACGAAGTTGTCAATCAGCTGCTAAACGAAGCTGCAGAAGTAGTTCTTAGGGAAGATTAAATGCTATTGTAAAAATACTTAGAACATGACAAGTGTAAAACTTTGTAACTTTGAATGTAATATATAATCTATTTACGGTTCAATTCTTTACGATGCATGAATTTTTTTCATACATACCGCTTTTTGAGCCTTCGGCGAAAAAACACCTTCCCTTCTTTTCATGCTTCGTAAAGAAAATCTTTTATGGGTCACAAGAATTGCCATATTTCTTTGATGAAGAATCTCCAAACTTCATGAAAACATTCTTTGAATCCATAAAAAAGTCTTATGTTGCCTCTCAAATGAAGCTACACTTCTTCTCAATTTATCTTGTGCCTTGGCACGATTTTCTCTTTTTCAAAACATTCTTCGAAGATCAATGTTGTGTCCCCTTCCTGTTCTCCATGCGAAATGATGGATGATGCTTATGTTATGCAAAATGATGTAATGATGTTATGTTATGCAAAATGACATTTATGCTGAAAATACACATATCCCTGCCATAGAGCACACAATCTTTTTATCTCAGCGTTGACTTTTCGCTGTAAGCCTCCCTCAGGACCTTCTTCACTTTTTACTTTCAGCGGAATCAGCGTTTATTTTTCGCTGTAAGCCTCCCTTAGGAGCTTCTTCGTCTTTTACTTTCAGTGGAATCAGCGTTTATTTTTCGCTGTAAGCTCTGCATTCCCTTTTGAACGACTTTCGAGCAGAAAACTTACACTGCGCTCCCTTAGGAATGACTTTTTATTACTTCGAAAAAGTTACGGCTCATTCCTTAGAACAAGTTTTCGATAATCCGAAGGTTCTCCGTGCCTCCATAAATTCTTGTGCTTCGGTAACTCAAGCCTTTGGAGGAGATATATTTTCATTATGATAATACGGTAAAATGTTACAAGGATTTGAAAAACAATAAAAAACACTTAAACTCCCCATAATTGTTCTTTACTACGAAGAAAATAAAACTGAACGTGAAAGCATAAAAAACTGTTGTGGGAGTAGGATATTTTGTCAGTAAATGTGCTTCGACTCTGGCACAGTTCTATTGACTGTGCGAGCTTCGGATTCTTCTCTGAAGTCCCTCTGGGGGTGAGAGTGCTGGCTCCCTTCTGGCTGCGGAGCTCGTTGTATTGGTGGTGGCGGTGGAAGCTGTTGCTAGGAAGCTTGGGGTTGGCTTGCCGAAGCAACAGAGGTTGCAGGGTGATTGCCTACATATTTTGGAATGTAAGGCGAATGATACGAAGCAGTATGCATAACCTGCTTCGGCTGGCTCTGTTGTGCTGCAGCCTCTGCTAGCTCCTTTTGCTTTTGAATGGTAACATGACACATTCTGGTGGTATGGCCCTTGCCTTCACCGCAGAATAAGCAGTAAATTTTTATTGGTTGATCTCCAAATCTTCCCCCGAAGCCCCTGGCGCCTCTGCCTCTTGGCGCTGGCGGCCGAAAAGAGCTTTGCTATTGCCCCGAAGCTTGCTGTTGCCCTGAAGCTTGCGAGGAATACTGTGACCTTTGCTGCTGACTCCCTTTGTCATCATTTTGAGTAGAATTGTGAATTGACCTGACATGCCTCGGATAAAACCTTCCTCCGAAGCCCCTGGTCATTTCAGAAAACCTGAGAGCTTCCTCCCTTCTTTGGCGAAAATCATTGTCAGCTCGAATATACTCGTCCATCTTCTGGAGCAGCTTCTCCAAAGTTTGAGGAGGTTTCCTAGCAAAGTACTGAGCTGAAGGTCCTGGCCGAAGCCCCTTAATCATGGCCTCAATGACAATTTCATTGGGCACTGTTGGTGCCTGTGCCCTCAGACGTAGAAACCTTCGGACATATGCCTGAAGGTACTCTTCGTGATCCTGGGTGCATTGGAATAAAGCTTGAGCAGTGACTGGCTTCGTCTGAAAACCTTGGAAGCTGGTTATCAACATATCCTTTAGCTTTTGCCATGAGGTGATTGTTCCTGGCCTAAGGGAGGAGTACCAGGTTTGTGCAACGCTCCTGACAGCCATGACGAAGGACTTTGCCATGACCACTGTGTTGCCACCATACGAAGATATAGTTGCCTCATAGCTCATCAAGAATTGCTTCGGGTCTGAATGACCGTCATACATAGGGAGCTGAGGTGGCTTATAAGACTGTGGCCAAGGTGTAGCCTGCAGTTCTGTTGACAGGGGAGAAGTGTCATCAAAAGCAAAATTTCCATGATGGAAATCTTCATACCAGTCATCCTCGTTGTAGAAACCCTCTTGATGAAGCTCTTTGCGCGGGGGCCTTTGATTCTGGTCATCTTGAGCGAGGTGTCGAAGCTCTTCAGAGGCTTCATCTATCTGCTTTTGAAGATCAGCTAGACGAGCCATCTTCTCCTTCTTCCGTTGAACCTATTGATGGAGCATCTCCATTTTTTGTATTTCTTGGTCCAAGTCGTCTTCCAGAGGCGTTGGACTGATGGCCTTCCTCTTATGGCTTCGGGCCTCCGTAAGAGAGACGACATCCTGATTGGGGTCCAGCGGCTGCACAGTGGTAGCCCCTGTCGTTGAAGCTTTTTTCGGCGACATGTCGAAGGTGACGCTTGTCGAAGGTTTTCAAAACCCAAAAAGTGGAAGTGAGTTCACCGGAGGTGGGCGCCAATGTTGGGGGCTTGTTCTCAAATGCTATGAATTAAGAACAAGACAACATAAAAGTGTTAAATGTCGAACTCCTTCGTCCTTGGAAACAGTATATCCCTTCGGGTATAATGAATCTCGGACGAAGGTTACGAAAGAAAAGACCTTCGTTAGGTTGATAAATGGTTAAACAGAGCAACTATATATAATGTGCGAGTAATAATACCAGCATTATCATCGATATATTTCCATTATTAAATTCATAAAAACGAATTACAAATGTACCTTCAGATTGATGTAAAGTAAAGGTACAAACGTGATGCGAAAAAGCGTATGCCAAGTCAGCGTGAACAGTACGGAAGTACTGTTCACCTATTTATAGGCACGGGACGCAGCCCGTGTAAAATTACATTGATGCCCTTTACATTTATCAATAACTATAGTAATTCTTCGAGGTCCAATTTGGCTTTTCATCTTTAAGTCGGTTCCTCTTTTCTGTTATTGTGTCGAAGCCTTTCTGCACATAGCTTCGTGATCGTCTTATCCTTCGTCATGATCGTTTTTCATTCCAGTCAAGCTTCGTCTTAACCATGCTCTTGTATATTCGCGACCTGACTCCGAAGGTGCCTGTTCCGAAGGTGCCTGTTCACATATCACACTTGGAAAATATTGTCAAACTATGCTTTTGAGGACCTTCGGGAGCCGAAGGCCCCCAACAGGTACCACCTTTGGAAAGAAGCAACAAAAGTTGGTTGCTTCCTCACCTAAAAACAACATGGGACAAAGCCCTAAGTATGGAATTACTGAGCAAGTCTTACCCGACTAAAGAAAAGACTCTCAAGGGTATGCTGGCCAGAGGGATTCAAGGTATGGTTTATCAAGAATCAAAGACTATGTTTTGCAGAAAAGCTTACTACGAGTGGATCCTTAAAATCCAATTTTATTGTCAGATTAGGTAAAATTACCTGCATCTAGAGTTCTTTCTACCCTAGTTCAATCACTTGACCTGCACTAGCCAATTTCTTAACATCCCTTCATCTTTACTGGATTGCTACGTGTAAGTCAGTGACCAAGTCTTCATAACCGTGAAGTTACGGCGATCCAAATCGATTATACTCAGCTGAGGATCTCCAATCACACGACATATGTAGCACTTAACCCTTGCATATGTCAACTCGCCACCTGGGTTCTTAAGACCAGATCAGGTTCACGCCAACCGAGAGCACAGATACACCACCGTCCAGCCTCTTGCCACGGAGGGTACACGCTACTCTCGCCATCTCTCCACTCCCATTACGTGGTATCTTATTCTGGCCTTAGTGTGCCCGAGGCAAAGCTTACCCATGACGAGGCATGTGACCAGTTAAAAGGTCCTCGGTCAGCAGGCCTACATCGACACGGTCCTTAGTCGACTCAGATGGAGACACTACACCGAGACTCTCTTCTCGTGCAAGTCACCCGCCCGGTCTCAGCTTAATCGTTTCGAACCCCAAAGTTTGGTACCTGGCAGAGGTACATCTTTTCCGATGTTGAACCCATCATGGCCATGATGGATCCACCATCAAGTTTTATTTTTGAAAACAACCCACCCACTTTGCAACATCATCTTTGAGAAAACAAAACAGTTTGTTTTTCTAAAGCAAAGCTAAGCATAAGAAAACCTTTTGTAAAACAGGGATTAGGAAAAAATACAAGGAAGGAGATGCAGCAATAGCTTAGCACACAACTCCTATCACCTAATGCATCAAGTAAGTGAGAAAGAGTTTAAAAGTAACAAGGAGGTGGCAATTGCACCGGGGCTTGCCTTGTTTTAGTGGTGAATCAGGCTCAGATAAGCAGATATCAAAATAAAAGCAGTTGCCCGCCTGATGTTCCTCAGGTGGTGATGGTGGAGTCTTCTCTTCTTCTACTTCTTCTTCGTTTTCTAAATATAAACATACATAATAATGAATGCCCATGTAATGCTTATGAGAGTGCAAAGATAATAAAAGTTTATTATCTAAAGTCTTGAATACAACTTTTGTTCACGGATCTCCGAGAACTTAGGGTTTCCGAAGTTAACAGTGAAGTTCACAGGGCAGGGGTTAGGGGTTTTGGGTTCTATGTATCAAACATGGCCCAAATCTTATGAAACTCTACCCAAATCTTCTAAATAATATATATGGGTCATCCAAAAAGTTTGGGGATTTTTGGAATCATTATCTATTTTCTAAAAATCCAGAAACACGATTTTAGCCTGTTTTAAATACTCTACAATTTCCTATTTGGATTAAAAATCCTAAAATTATTTTTATTAAATTCTATATGAAATTAGAAACCTAGCAAAATTGGTTTGGTATTTTTAGGATTTTTCTACAAATTTCTAGAATTGTTTTAGCTCTAGCGGAAAAAGAAAAAGAAAAACAGTGAATAGTCCTGGGCCGAAATCAGACCAAGCCGGCCCAGTTAGAGCAGAACGCGCCCGCGCGCGCGTGCCTGCGATGACTTTGCAAATAGACCCTCGGCGTTCTGGATAACCTGAAGTGGGTTCTTGCACTATTTTCGTGAGTCGCTGACATATTACAAAGAACCCCCCTACGTTCTAATTCTTCGCAGACCGAGGTCCACGACGACGAATGACGCCGGGCCGTGCTCCGGTGAGCGCACGCCAGCCGAATACCACAACGGCCAGGACTATTGTGAGGCAGACACCGGATTGGACCCCTCCCGCGCATTTCCCCTAAATTAATTTTACTAATGGCGCACGGAAACGTCCTGCCCAAGGTGACCGCATGGGCAATAGAAGAACACGGGCGTTCACGGCAATCTAGGGCGATCTAATTCAATCAAAGGGATTATGAAGCTTGAGGAGGACCTAAGGACGCTACAACAAACAATCAAGGCGCTGGAACTGACCTGGAGCAAGCTGGCCACGGCGAGGGTAACCGTGCGGTGTTTTTGACTAGATTGGGGGAAATGTGGAATTGGAGCTCTCGAGTACACGATTGGAGGCAATACTTGGTGGCTGGGTGTGTGATTATCCTACGGACCTGACGGCGCACTCAATTTATAGGAGGCAAGAGCGGTGGCCGGGAATTTGGATGACGACACACGGCGGTCGGAGAAGGAGAGGAGCACTAGCGCAAGCGCATAGTGGTTTTCACTGTGGCACTCCCTCCAGCGATCACCGGATACCCCTAATGTGACTAATCGCGACGTGGTAAAGTGCCTGGACACGTGGCGCAAGATCAGCAGGCAGCCATCGCCGGTGAGCTTATCCGCTCCGGCCGCAAGGCAACGGGGTACGGCGGCCAGCCACCGAGTTATTCCCAAGTGAATATCTTTCAACTGGGAGCCTTATCTGGTCACCGGTGGGCGCGAATCGCAATGGAGGTGTGGATCTAGGCGCACGGGTCGTCAGCAGCGAGGTTCGCTGTATCTGGGATCCTCTGTAATCACTGTACCATGGGAATCATCTTCAGTGTGCCTGACCGAGCGAATTTGAGCATGATTTTCTCCCAAATTTGTATGACAACAAAACCATTGCTTTGCAGCAAAGTTGTAGCCCTACAAACCATCTTTATCTTTGCTATAGCAATCCTAGTCAAATTCCCACTGGTTTTAGCTCAAATCCAATCTCAAGTTGGGCCAATACCACTGGTGGCCATATTTCGGTCAACAAACCGATTGATAGCCCAACTTGGCGCCTATTTTGCTCTTAACTTTGCATAACAACAATGCTTACTCCCTTTAGCAAAGTTGTTCTCCTTTTATTGCTCTACAAACTTGATGTGGTGACCTAGGGCAAACTTCTTATGGTTGAGAAATTACAAGGCCTCAAAGTTAAGCTAATACCACTAATTTTAGACTTAAGCAATTGGAAAATAAGTGGGGTTCTTTTGCAAATAAGTCCAAAACTCAGGGTTTGGGTTGCAAATCTTCATAATTGTGAACCATATGACTTAAGACACCTTATTATTATGGTTTTTGCACTTTAGCCCAAAAGTGCACTAATTTTGCACTTAGCCCCCTAGGGTTTAGGTTTAGGGCTTTCTGGGGTTCTTTTTGAAGTTTTTTTTGATACTTCTAGGGTTTGGATATTCCATAAGTCTATTCAAGGTGACATTATATGGTTATTTCAATTGAGTTTTGAGGTTTTCAATTGTTTAAGCCTTATTTGTTCTATTACCCCCAATCTAGGGTTGAGTTCCCTACTCTAGGGTTTTATTTGCAAAAGGTCATATCAATACAACTTGTTTGAAATTTTTGCCTAGTGAATGCACTCTAGGTGTGACAAACAAATGATATGCCCATGCTTATGATGTTATGCTCAAATTTTAGTAACAATAACACCAGGGGTGTTACATCCTTCCCCCCATAAAAGAATCTCGTCCCGAGATTAAAAGTTCTAGGGTAGGTAATGGAAAAGGAAATGCTTCACTCTTTTATTTCCTTATTCTTGGTACAAGGCAGGGGTGGTTTGGGGCTCACTCCTTTATTACAACAATTGTATACACTTTACAAATTACATGAGGCTAAAAAGCCTGGGAAATTCCTTTCTAAAAAGTCTCGAGTTTCCCATGTAGCCTCATCTTCTGAATGTTGGTTCCACTGTATCTTGTAAAACTTGAGAGTTCTTCTCTGGGTAATTCTGTCCTTTTGATCCAAGACTAGAATAGGGTGTTCTGAATATGTCAAGTCTGGCTCTAAGGCAACATCTGTTACTTCAATGGTTCAATCACGAACCCGAAGACATTTTTTAGTTGAGATACATGGAACACATTATGTACAGCAGACAAGGTTTTGGGTAGTTGAAGTCAGTATGCCACTGGTCCACATTGTTCAAGAACAAGGAAAGGACCAATGCATCGAGGTGCAAGCTTCCCTTTTACCATGAAGCGTGATACACCATTCATTGGGGAGACTTTCAGATAGACATAATCTCCCACCAGAAAATACAAGGGCATTCGTCGTTTGTCTGCATAACTTTTCTGTCGAGCTTGGGCTTTCTTCAAGTTATGAATTATTCACTGAACTTTTTCTTCGGTCTCCTTTACCATATCTGGCCTGAAGAAACTTCTTTCACCTGGTTCAGACCAGTTTAACGGAGTGCGACACTGTTGGCCATACAAAGCTTCGAAGGGTCCATCTTAATGCTTTCTTGATAGCTATTATTGTATGAGAACTCCGCTAATGGTAAACAATCATCTCTTTTCTGTGGGAATTCCAGAACACAAGCTCGTAACATGTCTTCAAGTATTTGATTTACCCTCTCAGTTTGACCACTTGTTTGAGGGTGATAGGCCAAACTGTGGAGCAACTTAGTACCCAAGGATTTGTGAAGTTCTTCCCAGAATTTGGATACAAATTGAGGTCCACGATCCGACACTATAGTCTTCGGAATACTGTGCAAACTGAGAATATGAGCAATGTACAATTGGGCATAAACATTAACCGGGTGATCTACTTTGACTGGCAGAAAATGAGCAATTTTCATAAGTCGATCAATTATAACCCAAATAGAGTCATACCCCTTTAGAGCTGATTTGGTGATCCGGGATCCCGGGAGGATCAGAGGGGATTGAGAGGGAAATTAGTTCATTTCCCCTCAATCCCCTCCGATACTCCCGGGATCCCCTTGTCACCAAATTAACCCTTACTGTTCTGGGCAATCCCACAATGAAGTCCATACTAATATCTTCCCATTTCCACGTTGGTATTGGTAGAGATTGTAATGGACTGGCAGTCTTCATATGTATGGCTTTTACACGTCTGCAAGTGTCACATCTTGCCACATAGCATGCAATTTCAATATTCATCTTTGTCCACCAATAATGTTGTTTTAGATCATGATACATCTTAGTGCTTCCGGGATGAATAGAATAGCGACTAAGATGTGCTTCATCTAATATTTGTTGGAGGATTTCTTCATTCTTGGGCACAACTATGCGGTTGTTGAACCATACAATGCCTTGGTCGTCTTTTCTGAAACATTTGGCTCTTCCAGTCCCTATTTTCTCATGGATGTGTTTCATACCCTCATTATCCTTTTGAGCATCCATTATTCTTTGTAAAAGGATTGACTCAAGCTTTAGTTGATTTAAGGTTCCATGTTGGATCATTTCCAGGTTTAATTTCTCCATCTCCTGGCATAAGGTAATGTTAGAAGTCTTCACTGTAAGACAGTGACAGGAAGCCTTACGGCTGAGTGCATCTGCCACTATGTTAGCCTTGCCTAGGTGATAATGAATTTCCAATTCATAGTCCTTAATAAGCTCGAGCCATCGCCTCTGTCTCATGTTTAATTCTTACTGGGTGAAGATATACTTCAAGCTTTTATGATCAGCATAAATGTGACATATATTACCCAGCAGATAATGACGCCAGATTTTTAGGGCATGAACCACCGCAGCTAGCTCCAGATCATGAGTTGGATAATGTTCCTCATGTCGGCGCAACTGTCTTGAAGCATAAGCTATTACTCAGCCTTCTTGCATTAATACACAGCCGAGACCACTGCCTGATGCGTCACAATACACATCAAAGGGTTTTTCAATATCCGGTTGAGCCAATACCGGAGTAGTGGTTAATAATACCTTAAGTTGTTCAAAGGCTTCATTACACTTTGAAGACCAATTAAATTTAGTATCATTCTCCAATAAACTTGTGATTGGTTTCACAAGCTTGGAAAAATTTGGTATGAATCGGCGGTAACAGCCAGCTAGTCCCAGGAAACTTCGGACTTGGTGTACAGTGGTTGGGGGTTTCCACTCCAAAATATCCTTGACTTTGCTGGGATCCACCGCAATCCCCTTGGCAGATAATACATGTCATAGAAATTGGATTTCTTCTAGCCAGAAGGCGCACTTACTGAACTTAGCATATAATTCGTGTTCTCTTAAGCGCGTCAACACGATCCGTAAATGCCGGGCATGCTCCTCTTCATTTTTGGAATATATTAAGATATCATCGATGAATACCACCACAAACTTATCCAGCTCGAGCATAAATACTGAATTCATAAGATAAGTGAAGTGGGCAGGAGCATTTGTCAGTCCGAAATATTCAAATAACCCATACCACGTAGTGAATGTGGTCTTTGGTATATCTTCGGGCCTAATACAGATCTGATGATAGCCCGATCTGAGGTCAATCTTAGAGAAGACCCTCGCTCTAGTTAGTTGATCAAATAAAATATCAATCCGTGGAAGAGGGTACTTATTTTTGATAGTAACCTCATTCAGGGGTCTATAATCCACGCACATCCGTAATGTTTGGTACTTCTTCTTGACAAAGATGGCTGGACAACCCCATGGTGACGAGCTTGGCCGGATGAATCCCTTCTCTAGTAGATCTTGCAATTGGATTTTGAGTTCTGCCAGCTCATTTGGGGGCATTCGGTATGAACTTCTAGAAATGGGAGTCGTACCGGGCTTCAACTCAATTACAAATTCTACATCTCTTTCTGGTGGCAATCCAGGCAAATCTTTTGGAAAGACGTCTGGGAACTCACATACTACCGGAATATCTTTGATCTCCGGTATGATGGCTTCATATACTCTGCCAAATGGTTTAGCGGGAATGGCTACGGGGATAGATAAGAGAACTTCTTCTTGGTTATAACTCAACCTGATGGTTCTCCTATCAGTGTTGAGGATTGCTTTATGCTGGGCCAACCAATTCATGCCCAAAATTACATCTATGTCTTGGCCTTTCAGAACAATCATATTAGTAGGAAAGTCCTGTTTAGCCAATGTTACGGGCACTTGAAAAGCCACTTCTTTAGTAAATATTTGTCCCCCAGGCGAATGAAATTTATACCCTTCCCTTGATTCATGGTATGGAATGCAATGTTTCTCCACAAACTTCTTGCTTATGAACGTATGCAAAGCACCAGAATCAAAAAGAATAATTGCAGGGTGATTGGCCACTAGAAACATACCCATCATAACCGGTTCGCCGTCCGGTGTTGTGGCCACTTGAGTATAATAAATTCGTCCCGTCTTCCTTGTATTTCTGCCCGCGGTATTGGTTGCCGCATTTCCCTTTCCTTGAGCGGGATTCCCAGAACTCTGCTGATTACTCGATCGATTCTGCTTCTGATATGGACAGTCCTTGATAAAGTGTCCGGCCTTTCCACAGTTGAAACAGCCATTTCAAGAGCTGGGGAGGGCAGGGAAATGAGTGCCAAGGGCACCCGACTGATTTGTTGTTGTAGGGGCAGTGGCGGGACGAATGAAGACCGGTTGCTTGAAAGGGTAGGAGGGTGGACGTGGGGAAGAGCGATTCTGGTTAAAAGGTCGGATTACCGACCTTTGTCTTTTCTCGGGGCCCTGATTGAGCCTGTCACTCCAATAACCCTTCGATTTTCTGGAACCTGCATATTTAGCCTCAACTGCCAGCGTTGTGCTGACAGCCTTTCCATAAGTAAGGTCGATGCGGGTGGCCATCTTTCTTTGCATTCGATCATTCAGGCCTCTCATGAAGCAATTCCTTTTCTTCAAATCTGTGTTGACTTGATCGATTGCATATTGGGATGAGTGATTAAATTTATTGAGATACTGGGTAACAGTATCCCCGCCTTGTTTCAACTTCATGAACTCCTCCTGCTTCATGTGGAGCACCCCTTCAGGTAATAATGCTCGCGGAAAGCCAACTTGAACTCATCCCAAGTTATTTGATGGCCAGCCGGTTGAATGGCTACAAAATTTCCCCACCACGTACTGGTAGGGCCGCGCAATTGTTGTGCTGCGAATAGGGGCTTTTGAATCTCTGAACATCGAAGGAGCTCGAACTTCTGTTCAATAACGCGGATCCACTCATCCGCTTCTAGAGGGTCGTCTACTTTGAAAAACAATGGATGGCGCGTCTCGGAGAAATCCAGATAAGATGTTTCACGGGGGCCTTGCGGATATGCCCGCCCGCCTTGTTGTTGTAATTGTTGACCTGCCATCTCCTGCAGGAAGCAGGTATTGTCGGCCGTAGCGTTAACCAAGGCAGCGATGGCCTCGTGTAACGTGGGAGGTACTAGAGGTGGATTTGGGGTTGCTTCCCTCCCACTGGAGGTCCCTGCTCCATCCTGAGAATGAGTCTTGGAAGGCATCTGAGGCAACAAACATTGAAAAGAATATAATATGCCAAAGAAAACCATCCATTTTACATTACTAAAAAGGGTAATGTTATAGACTCAAATTTTACAACAGGATTACATTACCTATTATACATTATTACTACTTCTACACTATACTACTCTTTCTTCTTGTCACTCTTAGTAGCCTCGCTGTGGGGAGTAGGAGACCATTCATCTACCAACTTCATGGAGGGAGGAGGCCTGAACAAGTCCAGTTCACCACCGAGTGCTTCTCCCGCTACTCCAGAAGGTTCGGCTTCCATCCCGACAGGATCCGCAGGTACGTTGGGGTGCAGTTGGGAATACAATACATGAACTTCTTCATGTAAAGTATTACAATAAACCTGCAAGTTATCTATGGCTGAGCTAAGCTCTTCCACGTGGGCTCGAGCTTTTGCCTCCTTAGCCCAAGCAAGCGAACGAGAGTTAACCGCCCAGTCGAGCGCTAGATCTCATTCCGCAAGCTGATCTTGAAGGTGGCGGATGTCTAATCTTAATTCATTTATTCTTTCTCCATCCGCGACCCATATGTCGTTCCTGCGACGGAGTTCTGTTCGAAGCTGATCCACTTGGGCTTCTAGATCTCCAATTGGATCGTTGCTACCACTACTGCTATCTTCATGCCGTGGGGCAAGTTGATGACGGGGTACGCC
Organism: Zea luxurians; assembly: GCA_029449295.1. Lineage (NCBI taxonomy): Eukaryota > Viridiplantae > Streptophyta > Magnoliopsida > Poales > Poaceae > Zea > Zea luxurians. Next base: position 101,027,520 of record JAOPSE010000001.1, on the reverse strand, counting down.
AATCGGCCCGGTACACTTGCGTGCAGTCTTTCTTGTGCATGGTGGCATTTCTGAAGGGGGAAAATGTTATTAGCATAGTTTTTAGCATGATGCAGGTGTAATTACAGAATCAACCTTGGTCGATTCACACCTTCTATACATTGCACTCTATATCTGGTCTTTCAAATAAGTTCTTCAGAAAAAACTAGATAAGAAAGAAAGAAATTTTCTAGGTAAGTCTTAGAAAATTCTTTTTGAAAATGCCTCATAACCTCTACAGAGATGGGCTTCGCTCCAATACCAGCTGTGACGGAACCTCCCAAGTCATTAGGCCCACCCACAGTTGTCCTTGTCCAACAGACTTCAGACAACCCAGTAGGTGCCCCTGGATCACTTGACAAGTTCGGTATCTGCTTTCCTTACCTTTCACAAGAGAGTTTCACCCGTCACGCAGACATTACAAGCATCGGAGATTCGAAAATGCGGAAGCAATTACATTACCTTACCTTTATTGAAAAGTAAGACAAAGTTATAATATTACAGACCAGAAATATAATATATATGAGTGCTGAGTATTATTATTAAAAACCATGGGAGGCAAAAACCCCTCCCGATAAGTTTTAAACAAAAGTTTTATGGAGGATCCTTTCCTCCCGCAGCTTTACTCCTAGTGCTCTTCTTTTGGTACCACCTTTGAACAGAAGCAACAAAAGTTGGTTGCTTCCTCACCTAAAAACAACATGGACAAAAGCCCTGAGTATGGAATTACTCAGCATGTCTTACCCGACTAAAGAAAAGACTCTCAAGGGTATGCTGGCCAAAGGGATTCAAGGTATGGTTTATCAAGAATCAAATACTCTGTTTTGCAGAAAAGCTTACTACGAGTGGATCCTTAAAATCCTATTTTATTGTCAGATTAGGTAAAATTACCTGCATCTAGAGTTCTTTCTACCCTAGTTCAATCACTTGGCCTGCACTAGCCAATTTCTTAACAACCCTTCATCTTTACTGGATTGCTACATGTAAGTCAGTGACCAAGTCTTCATAACCGCGAAGTTACAGCGATCCAAATCGATTATACTCAGCTGAGGATCTCCAATCACACGACATATGTAGCACTTAACCCTTGCATATGTCAACTCGCCACCGGGGTTCTTAAGACCAGATCAGGTTCACGCCAACCGAGAGCACAGATACACCACCGTCCAGCCTCTTGCCACGGAGGGTACACGCTACTCTCGCCATCTCTCCACTCCCATTGCGTGGTATCTTATTCTGGCCTTAGTCTGCCCGAGGCAAAGCTTACCGATGACGAGGCATGTGACCAGTTAAAGGGTCCTCGGTCAGCAGGCCTAGATTGACACGGTCCTTAATCGACTTAGACGGAGAAACTACACCGAGACTCTCTTCTCGTGCAAGTCACTCACCCGGTCTCAGCTTAATCGTTTCAAACCCCAATGTTTGGTACCTGGCAGAGGTACATCTTTTCCGATGTTGAACCCATCATGGCCATGATGGATCCACCATCAAGTTTTATTTTTGAAAACAACCCACCCACTTTGCAACATCATCTTTGAGAAAACAAAACATTTTGTTTTTCTAAAGCAAAGCTAAGCATAAGAAAACCTTTTGTAAAATAGGGATTAGGAAATAATACAAGGAAGGAGATGCAGCAATAGCTTAGCACATAACTGCTATCACCTAATGCATCAAGTAAGTGAGAACGAGTTTAAAACTAACAAGGAGGTGGCAATTGCACCAGGGCTTGCCTTGTTTTACTGGTGAATCAGGCTCAGATCCGCAGATATCAAAATAAAAGCAGTTGCCTACCTGATGTTCCTTAGGTGGTGATGGTGGAGTCTTCTCTTCTTCTACTTCTTCTTCGTTTTCTAAATATAACCATACATAATAATGAATGCCCATGTAATGCTTATGAGAGTGCAAAGATAATAAAAGTTTATTATCTAAAGTCTTGAGTACAACTTTCCTTTACGGATCTCCGAGAACTTAGGGTTTCCGGAGTTAACAGTGAAGTTCACAGGGCAGGGGGTAGGGTTTTGGGGTTCTAAGTATCAAACATGGTCCAAATCTTATCAAACTCTATCCAAAGCTTCTAAATAATATATATGGGTCATCAAAAAAGTTTGGGGATTTTTGGAACCATTATCTATTTTCTAAAAATCTAGAAACAAGATTTTAGCCTGTTTTAAATACTCTACAATTTCCTATTTGGATTAAAAATCCTAAAATTATTTTTATTAAATTATATAGGAAATTAAAACCCTAGAAAAATTGGTTTGGTATTTTTAGGATTTTTCTACAATTTTCTAGAATTGTTTTAGCTCTGGCAGAAAAAGAAAAAGAAAAACAGTGAATAGTCCTGGGCCGAAATCAGACCGAGCCGGCCCAGTTAGAGCAGAACGCGCCCGAGCGCGTATGCCTGCGACGACTTTGCAAATAGACCCTTGGCGTTCTGGATAACTTGAAGTGGGTTCTTGCACTGTTTTTGCGAGTCGCTGACAGATTACAAAGAACCCCCCTACGTTCTAATTCTTCGCAGACCGAGGTCCACGACGACGAATGACGTCGGGCCAAATACCGCAACTGCCCGGACTCTCGTCCGGCAGACACCGGATTGGACCCCTCCCGCGCATTTCCCCTAAATTAATTTTACTAATGGCGCATAGAAACGTCCTGCCCACGGTGACCGCATGGGCAACGGAAGAACACGGGCGTTCACGGCAATCTAGGGCGATCTAATTCATTCAAAGGGATCATGAAGCTTGAGGAGGACCTAAGGACGCTAGAACAAACGATCAAGGCGCTAGAACTGACCTGGAGCAAGCTGGCCACGGCGAGGGTAACCGTGCGGTGTTTTTGAGCAGATTGGGGGAAATGTGAAATTGGAGCTCTCGGGTACACGATTGGAGGCAATACTTGGTGGCTGGGTGTTTGATTATCATACGGACCTGACGGCACGCTCAATTTATAGGAGGCAAGAGCGGTGGTCGGGAATTTGGATGTCGATGCGCTGCGGCCGGAGAAGGAGAGGAGCACTGGCGCAAGCGCTTAGTGGTTTTCACCGTGGCGCTCCCTTCGGCGATCACCGGATACCCCTAACGTGACTAATCGCGACATGGTAAAGTGCCTGGACATGCGGCGCAAGATCAACAGGCAGCCATCGCCGGTGAGCTTATCCGCGCCGGCAGCAAGGCAAGGGGGTACGACGGCTAGCCACCAAAGTTATTCCCAAGCGAATATCTTTCACCTGGGAGCCTTATCTGGTCACCGGTGGGCGCGAATCGCAACGGTGGTGTGGATCTAGGCGCACGGGTTGCCAGCGGCGAGGTTTGCTGTATCTGGGATCCTCTGTAATCACTGTACCATGGGAATCATCTTCAGTGTGCCTGACCGAGCGAGTTTGAGCACGATTTTCTCCCAAATTTGTATGACAACACAACCAATGCTTTGCAGAAAAGTTGTAGCCCTACAAACCATCTTTATCTTTGCTATAGCAATCCTAGTCGACTTCCCACTGGTTTTAGCTCAAATCCAATCTCAAGTTCGGCCAATACCACTGGTGGCCATATTTTGGTCAACAAACCGACTAATAGCCCAACTTGGCGCCTATTTTGCTCTTAACTTTGCATAACAACAATGCTTACTCCCTTTAGCAAAGTTGTTTCCTTTTATTGCTCTACAAACTTGATGTGGTGACCTAGGGCAAACTTCTTATGGTTTAGAAATTACAGGGCCTCAAAGTTAAGCTAATACCACTAATTTCAGACTTAAGCAATTGGAGTATAAGTGGGGTTCTTTTGCAAATAAGTCCAAAACTCAGAGTTTGGGTTGCAAATCTTCATAATTGTGAACCATATGACTTAAGACACCTTATTATTATGGTTTCTGCACTTTAGCCCAAAAGTGCACTAATTTTGCACTTAGCCCCCTAGGGTTTAGGTTTAGGGCTTTCTGGGGTTCTTTTTTATGTTTTTTATACTTCTAGGGTTTGGATATCCCATAAGTCTATTCAAGGTGACATTATATGGTTATTTCAATTTAGTTTTGAGGTTTTCTTTTGTTTAAGCCTTATTTGTTCTATTACCCCCAATCTAGTGTTGAGTTCCCTACTCTAGGGTTTTGTTTGCAATAGGTCATATCAATACAACTTGTTTGAAATTATTGCCTGGTGAATGCACTCTATGTGTGAAAAACACATGATATGCCCATGCTTATGATGTTATGCTCAAATTTTAGTAACAGTAACACCAGGGGTGTTATAGAGTAGCCCACCCGCTACATCATCTTAGGGTCGACTTGGATCGTCTTCCGCATCACGTGATCAATTAACGTACCTGAATAATATGCATAATGTACATGAATGGATATACACAAAAATAGCACACGACTAATTATTGCTACAACGAAGAGGATTAAATACTTAGCAGCGAGGCATATAATAACACTTAAAAGCAATTACCAGATGCCAAGATATTACTAAGTACAACGTCCACGCTATTTTAACTTAACCGAATCTGATTTGAACAAGAAGTGCTAATACGAAACACAAGTCCAATATATATTCCTAAGCTAGAGAACACACTAAAAAGGCGGACCAGACTTAGGCTTATTATTTAGGGACACCTAACTCAGTCTAAGGATAGAGACCATTAATTCTAATATTTCGGCTAATAGGAATAACAAAAATGTGCGCCAATATTAAATTTAGCTCAAATCCACTACATCGCTTACCAAATACTAATTCAGGCTTTTCGTCGATCACATGTTAATTATCACAGATTTTAGTGAAAACAAACTTATCAATGTGGCTCGGTCCAAAATATTCGGAAGCACAAGTAACATCTCACCATGACATTTAATCAACCACCGTCTATTTGATTCACCAATCAAATTAGCTAACAGGGGTAACGAAATACCTTATCAAAATTAAATCCGACTATCAACTTAATTGATTAATATTCGACTATGTCACTTAGCCGATTAACGATATAAATACGACATTATTAAAGCAAATTACCACTTCACCACTATTATTCAAATAGAAACTGTCGCCTAGCTGATTAAAATCACGAACCTATCCTTCATACTAAGAGCTGACACATACTAGACGATGCGATTAATTCAACACGTATCACTCTTGTTAAAAATATGAGAATCATCACAACTAATATATCTATTTAATCCATTGACCCAATCAATTAATAAAAATAGGGAACTAGAGAACGGTTACTGATTCAACTAGAATTCCAAGAAAACGTTGATGATTCTTGTTCATGCCTCCTGTCGAGTCCCTGACAAGCTCCTAAAATTGCAGCAGTGATCGAAGGCGAGCACGTAGAGGCAGAGTCGGAGCGAACACGATGATAGCAAGGTTGTCGACCAACAGCAGTGCGGAGGCAAATGACAACATCGACGTGGTGGCACGACAATTCTATTCGACGGAAATAATGGAGTGGCGACTCATTTGGGCTTTTTGTCAAGCACAAGCGCAGGGTGCTAGGATGGAGCAGACGTCGTGATGGCCGAAGTTGGCACAAGCGGCAAGGGCGAGTGCAGGGGTACAACAGACAACACCCCGGTGAGCGCGCAGCAAGGCTCGCAGCAGCGACGACAGTCAAACTAGCAACAGAACGTTGGTGAACTCGATGAACACGACCACGGATGCATGCTGGCGCGGACAAGACAACGGCAGCTAGCGAGCCCAACAAAGGAGCTCGCGCGCGCACAGGGAAGAACTCACGGCCACCTGTAAGCAAATCGACGCCTGCGAGGGAGATGGGAGCAAGGACAGGGGCGCTGGTTCTTGGGAGCCGACGATAACTCGACGGCCAGATCGGCAAGATGGTGGATGTCGACGACCGACGACCAAGGAAACAGGGGCGCGCGGCGCACCAGAGAGACAGGGAGTTGCCAACGGCGCAGCAGGGACCGAGGGAGGAGCGCGGCGCGATGGAGATTGAGGCCAAGCGAGCCGAGATGGCGCGTCGGCGAGCAGAAAACACCAGAGAGCAGGGCGAGTGCCATAGGGGATGGGGTCAGACGATTGGATGGTGGCCACGACAGCGAGCTAGGACCCAAGCTCGACGCCAAAGTCGAGGAGTGCTAGCGCTGCAGCGGGGCGAGATCCGAGCGGGGGCCAGGGACGCGTGCGCACGGAAGTTCCACGACAGGGGAAGGAGAGATAGCGAAGGGGAGGAGCTAGAGTTCCAGACACCATGGCCAAAGGCTGGAGCAGAGGGTGACTCCGCATGGGCATGACATACATGGGAAAAACCTCGGCGGTCGCGCATGGGAGATGGACCTTGCAGGGGAGGGCGCCATGGGAGGAGCAGAGGGAAGCCGAGCGAGCAGGAAGCCTACACACGCGTGGGGGCTGGGGAGATGGGGCGAGCTGCAGCCCGCAGCCATGGGCGAGCTCGGTACCAAGAGGAGCGCGCCATGGTGACGGGCTTCGGCAGGTCGAGCAAGGAAGACCAGCGAGCTCGCATGCAGCCATGGAGACGAGGGAGGAGAGAGCAGGAGCAGCTAGGCAAGACCTCGGCAGGTAAATGGATGGCCGACAGAGGGAGCTGGGAGGCCGCGACATTGGTACTGGGTTCCGTGGGGGAGAAGAGGTGGTTGGCAGTGCAAAAGTATCTCAGGGAGAGAGAAGCTCGTGTGGAAAGATAAGAGGCTGATGGCGAGTGACGGTGAAAAAAATCAGGGGGCGGTGGCTGCAGTAGATTTTTCTTTTCTTTGTTTTTATTTTTCAGATCTTTTTCCATTTTTCATTTTTTTAGATTTTCTCAAAGAATACGAAAATATCCTGATTCTAGGATTAGAATTTGGGCGAGGTCTAAATGGACTGCATATTGGATACAATATTTGAGACAACACTGGTTTAGTCGAAATCAGATAAAAATTTATCCGTTATCTAAACATAGTTGATTTTATTATCTTGCAGAGTGTGCTGAAGAATAAATTGGATCATAACCTCGAGCATGATTTCTCTCGGACAATGCGCACTTCAGATTATTTTGCCCCGAACATTTTAGTCGTCGAGTTCTACTTAATCTGTTTGAGAGGAAATCGGAGGACTGGACTAAATTTCCAAAATCATATTTGCGCGAGCGATGAATATTAAATAATTACCAGACTCGCCAATCTTCGGAACAACTATGTTCCGAACATCACGAAAATTTAGAAAGAGCCCGGATAGATAAAGATAAAAACGATGTCGAACTCGTGGTAGACGAAACAGATTAAGACAGAGAGATTGTTATTCTTATTAATATCCCGTACTTACGTCCATATTCGTTGTTTACGTATTGTAACACCTAGGGTGTTACAAAGGCCTGGCCCACTACTACTCCTGGTCCTATCCTATCGAGGTGGCATCCCACTTGACAGTCCAACCCGGTGGCAGGGTGGCTGGCCAAGTCACACCATCAACCATGTCTTGAAGTGAACCTATAAAAATGATGCCACAAGCAAGGCTGAGTATACTAATACTCAGCTAGACTTACCCGGTGTGAGGAGTCTACTCCTCTACCTCTAGACCATTAAGCTGTTTGGCTGAGGGGTTTGGTTTGCGAAAGGCACTAGCTGAGTCTAAAACAATTTTTAGCTTTTCAAATTCTATAATACACTTTTAAAACTAAGTTAGCTCATGTCTAAGCATACATGGTAGCAATCAATTAGTGCAACCAATCATGTTATCTCATGAAACCTCATTTCACTTCTTACTCGATGCAGTACAGTGGGTCAAGCAGTCTTATTAGCTACGAGAAGTAGATGATTCGAATCGACTTTAAACCATGCAAGGTAAACCTAAACACATGACATGTAGGGGCACTCCGTTCCCACACACATCAACCATCCCCATCGATCCCCCATTCGCGGTCAGGGCTCACCGCCTTGGCATGCAATGCCCCACTGACCCGGCTACCGCCGTGCAGTGGCTGCACTTGCACCCACCATAGCTAGCATGAGAGACCATGTCTCAGGACAAGTGAGGAGGAATGTCAGCTCCCTACTTCACTCAGGTACTAGGCTTTCTGGTTACCATATTTCCTGACATATGTCTCGTACATTCAAACGCTTGACTGAGGTATCCACACATTAATCCTTAAGTCAATTTCCATCTTATAGACAAGGCATCCAACCAGGATCCAGGCCCATAGACAATTATAGATCTCATTATCAAGATGAGTACAATCAATTTCCTGACCTCACGTGAGTGCTCCAAAAATCACTCGACTTCTACCAAGATCCTCAATTAGCATAGCAGCTACTCGACCTAGCATACTAGTATTCATCTCAATGGAATTCTGAATTCATGCAACTAGGGTTTCTAGCAATTCCTACACATAAGTGCATGGTACAAACCTACAAACATTAAGTGCAGTAAAATATCATATATAACAGTTATGCATAAAACCGAGGCTTGCCTTCAAATGCGGGTGTGGTGGAAGCTTCTTCGGCGACGTGCTCGAGAGCTAGTTCCCGGGCTTCTTCCTGCTGAGCCTGTTGCTCTTGGATCAACATGTACTCTCCATCCACGAGATTGCAATCTAATGAATGCAAATGCATGAGAACGTATGCAACATATATACCCCTTATGCAAGCTAGGAATTTAAGCTTCTTTCATCCCTTGATTTCAATGGCTTTTATGGGGTAGGTTGAACTATGCCTCTGCTCTAGAATTTCCCAAAAATTCTACGAAAATTATAGTTGCTTCTTACTGACTTAGTTTAGTTTCTCTAAAAAATTAGGGAAGTAGATCAGAACTGGTTCGCCCTGCACAAAAATGACAAGGTCTAGGGTAGAGAGGGCACTTTGAACTACAACCCTTGTGTAGGAGTGGCTTCTGCCCTAAAGCTTATTTTTGTTGATGTTTATGAGTAATATTACGCCTGTGTGCCAAATTTTACTCAAGGAAACCTAGTGGATAATTTAATGGTGATTTTCTAAAGTTTGGGGGCTTGGTGGGTGCTTACAACTAACACTCCTTTTGAAAAATGTCAAACAACAGATCTTCCAATTTTTCTATTTTCTTCTTTGCGCAAGAGCAATCATTCCCAAAGTTGGTTATTTTTTTACTCATAAGGGATGGGTTGTATGATTTCTTAAAGTTTTATAAACTTTCTCATGGGGCAGGGGTGGGGCATGATTCTCTATGCAAAATATACCATTTTCATATTTTTCTCCCATAGTGTATGGCTTAGGGGTTTAGGAAAAATTAAGGTTGCTCACTGTTTTCCACTTTTGATTTCTCTTTTTATTTTCTAAAGGTAATTGCATAAAACTAACTTCATTTGTTTAACCTACTTACCTTGGTGTTCTGAGGTGGTTAGTATTTTATGTAGTGGTTTAACAATGGTTAAGTGACTACCAAAATTTTCTTAACCTTAGTGCATAGGTCCTACTATTTTTATTATTATTTTCACTTAAATAATTAAGATCTAAACTAAATAATAAATTCTAGAAATAGTACTGGACTATGGTTCAACATATATTTCCCATGAACTATATAACTTAGGCATGCTTGGAAAAATAGTGTTGCTCTCTTGTTCCTACTTTTAGTTTCCTTTTTCCCTTTTCTAAGTCTTGGGCAAAAACAGGTTTTGGTTAATAAATCATGCTTAACTTTGTGGACTGTGATGCTTAGCATTTTTAAACAGTGCTACTACTTGATAAGTATCTCCACAAATTTTCTCGACTCCTGCATAAGAGTTTTTCTATTTTTGTCCCCTTTTTCTTGGTTTATACAGTTTGCTTATTTAAATCAAAACCTTAAAACAAAGTACTATGCAAAGGTGATCCAATATTTTTGGTTGAAAGCTTGAAGTACACAAAGTTTAACAAAATTGGTCTCAAAAAGTTTGGGTCAGTATTCTTTAAGTTACAATTTTTTGAAGCTTGCTGCAGAATTAAAAAGTATTTCAAATTAAAAAGGAAAAGAAAAGTTGTTTTGCTCTCGGTCCCCCTAGCTTTTTCATTGTTTTTCTCATTCACTTATGCCCTCGGGCTCCTATTCACCTAGGTGGCTGACAGTGCAAAAGGGACCTTAAGCTTTTAAGGTTCTTAGCCCACGCTCCCTCCTCCCCTCGTCGGAACAGTGCCTAGAGCCACAACGAGAAATTGTGGCTCACCTGGCGTGATAGCGTGTTAGGGGCTGGGTCGTGGAGTTTCGGGTTGGTCAGGCGAACTCGAGGCAGCGGTGATCGGCCGGCGGCGAGCGGAGCAAGCCGGTCCACGGGCGCAGGCAGGTGTAGGTCACCGGTGATCTTCAATCCAGGGGTCTGGTGCGGTAGAGCTTCGAGGCAATGCTCAAGGTGCTTTGCGGGACCTTGTTGAAGTTGTTCCCAGGCTCAGATTGGGCGGTGGAGGCTCGGAGTGGCTGGTCCCCATGCTCCGGCGGCAGACAGTGAGCGCCGGGCGGTGGTGGTGCCTCCACGGTGGGGTAGAGTTCAGTCAAGCGAGGCTACGAGCTACTGGAGGGTGTGAGAGAGCCTCTGGCGAGCTTGGTTGGGTAGTGGGGTGGCTGGAGCGAGCTGGCCATGGCAGTCGTGGCTCGGACGGCTCTGGTGGGCGGCGTGGGGCTCGCCGGAGTTGTGGACTTGCTCGAGGGAGTGAGGCGGGGTGACCGTGCACTCAGGGAAGGTTTTATAGGCACGCTCAGGCGTGGCTCGGCGCGAGCGTGCGGTCGGGCTGACTGGCGCTCGAGGCGCATGCGGAGAACGACCAGTGCGCGATCGACCACTCAGGCATGGTGTCAAACACGTGGCAAAACTCTGTGTACTCATTTTCAATGGCTTGCTGATTGGTCTTTTGATGCATCATCAACAAAACTTGGGTGACCACTTCTCATCCAGAAACTTATAAGCTTGGATGATCTGGTCCTCCACAAGCTTGCTACATGCATAGGCTTTCTTCTTTTTCTCCATAGCAGGAACCTTACTGGAACACTACCCCACTTAAAAAGAATGAGGGTAGATCTCTTGAATCTCGGGAATTTGAACTCCTTGAAGTACCTCATAACAAGGGTGTTATGGGGCCTTCTTCTGCCATTGTTGCTTGAGCAGGCTGCGGAGAGATGAATGACATATGGTTGATTTTGGGATAACCCTCTTCTCATATTCTCTTCACTATTTTCGTTTCACTTTTCACTGACCCTTTCTTTCTCTTTGTTCTTCCCACTGGAGGATTCTATCAAAGAGTATTACCATCATATAGAGGAGGAAACCAAAGAAGGGGCTCCATTTCTCAGCGAATTTGGGCAATATCCTTTGGTAAGATCGCTTCCATTGGCTTCCCTCTATATGTCTCGTGTGGAGGTGAAGCATTTCTTGGTCTATGTGAGGAGTTGTGTTGTCCCAAAGGTTGGTCTCACTTAAGGGTCCAAACTGAGAGGAAACTGGTGTTTTGGCAGGTCCAAAGGCTTGGTCCCAAGGCCATCTTGTGACATGTTATAAGTGGGGTAGTTTAACACATCTTTGTCAATCAGAGTCCATGGTTTTGAGGCTTGGAACAAGGTGAACATGTTTGATCTTTGTGAGGCGGCTGATTTTCAGAAATCTAAAATCATGGTTTTTGTTTTGAGTTCCCACTTGAGTGACTTGTTCGAGGGTCTTACAAAACCTTTTTGGGGCAACTCCCTTACTATTTTTTGTAGGGTATTAAGTGTACTACAACTTCTATAATTAGCCCAAGTGATGACAATGTGATTTACTTAGCCTTTTCACTGAATCTTTCTTTGGTGCTCTAATGCCCTAAAGAGGGGAACTTTAGGGTTTAGCACTTCTCCCTCTTCCATGAGCATGATATGGTTAAGGTATGACCTCTAAGGTGATAAAGACTTAGTTAAGACTTGGCTCTTCAAGTTTGGTGTCTTTTGGTCAAAATAAACCACATGTGATAACAGGTCACAGATGTAGGTGCTGAGGAGAAACCCTGAGTAACACCTAGGGTGTTACATGAGATTTGGCTAAAACTACATGAGCTCCATGACGGCACATCCAATGTTCATGAGCAAAAACATTTCCTAGTCTTAAATGATTAAAATTATTTTGCTATGAAAGATAATGAGCTTGTTAGAGACATATATTCTCGTTTGAATCTAATCATCAATGAGCTCAATTCTATTGGAATTAATAAGCTAGGTTATGTGGACATTGTGAAGAATATTATGTCCTTACTGCCACAACAAAGATATGGGAGCATCATCACCATTCTTCACAACATGAAGGACTTGAGTACAATGATCCCGACAATTGTGATTGGAAAGATTGCGGCGTTTGAAATGTCGTGAAAGATGGGTCAAGAGGAGCTAACTTCTTCAAGGCCATATGCTTTTGCATGTGATGAAAATAAAGGTAAGAAGAAGGCTCCCACTCCAAGCTCCTCAAGTTAAGAAGAGGAAGAACAAGAATGTCTTGATGATGAAGATGATCAACCCTCAACATCATCCTCTGAGGACGAAGAAACAATGCGACGCGTTGGAAAGGTAATGGGGATGATTCGCAAGATTAATCTAATGGGTGTGGCCCTGCAGGTCGAGGATCTTCTCTTTAACATTGACACGAAAAAGCAAAGAAAGAGAGGATGCTTCACATCCGTGGAGAAGGGCCACTTCAGGGACAACTGTCCAAAATGGTCAAACCCACAAAGAGGAGGAGCAAAGGCAAGGCGCTTAAAAGTATCAAAACTTGGGATGACTCTACAAGCGAAAATGAACATCTAAGGACACACACCCACCACTCTTCATCACACTCTTCACAGTCATCACACAAATGCCTTATGGTAAGAGGTAAAATAAGTATCCCATCCTCTAGCGATGATAGTGATGATAATGTGATGATGAGGGAAAACCCTCCTTAGATGAACTTGTGCATGCCTTAAATGTTTTGAGGATTCCTGCACTAAACAAAAGGCTCAACTTAAAACTTTGAAAAATAAGTTGATTAGCTCTCAAAATGATTATAAATGTTTGCTAGAAAATTTGAAACAATTACAAATTTGAATTGTGTGTAGCAGACTATTTGAATAGAGTTTAAACCTTGCAAGGGAAACCTAAACACACGACATGTAAGGGCACTCCACCCCCACACACGTCAATCGTCCCCTTCGAATCCCTAGCAACAGATAGGCCCACTGCCATTGGCATACAATGCTCTACTAACCTCGGCCACTGCCATGCAGTGACCGCACTTGTACCCACCATATCCAAAATGGGAGACCCTGTCTCATGAACACGTGGGAAGGGATGTCCGAGGGCAGGTTCACTCAGGTACTAGGCATATCGATTAACCATATTTCTCAGCATGTGCTTAGTACTTTCAAATGCTTGACACAAGTATCCGCACGTTAATCCTTATTCGAATTCTGTCTCGAAGACTACGCATCGCCATGGATCCATGTCCACAGACCATCATAATTCCATTATCAAAAGTGGATACAACCAAATCCTAACCTCGCGCGAGCGCTAGAAAAATCACTCGACTTCTATCGAGATCCTGAATTAGCATAGCAACTACTCGACCTAGCATACTAGTATCCATCTTAAAAGGAACCTGAGTTCATGCAACTAGGGTTTCAAACAACTCCTACACTTAAGTGCACATTACAAGCCTACAAACATTAATTGCAGTAAAATAGCATATATAAATGGTTATGCATAAAACTGGGGCTTGCCTAGAATCCAACACTCGATAGTGTTTGCTAGATGACACTCGCTTGGCAAGCATTCACTGATTAAGTCCATCCTTCTTCGGATCATCCAGCAACTGCACCTTGTGGTTGGCACCACATCACTTGCACAATCATCATATCTCGGTCCTAAATGAGATGCATGGTGCATATGTATGAATATGATAAAAGTAGCACAAGATACTCCAAGTACACGCTAGCGAACTAAACACTAAATAGTAAGACGCTGCAACGACTATACGCAGACACTAGCTATTCGTACATTATCGGGCACATAACATCAACACTACTAGAAAGACGACGAACATTTCCAATCTTTAACCAACACAAACTTGACATCACGAGTACAAGCATTTACCACGTTCACTTTAATTGTTCATTGGTTACTTATTATTAAACTAGTTAAGTACACATAAATTTGCTATGGCTTCTATATAGACAGACTTAGCTAAAAGGAATGATTACTTAATCGGGTTCTACAATCATTTATAATATTCTAATGTAGCACACACCCAAGAGAACACACAGGAGGAGATAGTTTAATCATAATTACATATTATACTATTTTAATGAGGTTGGTTACTTGGTAATACTCAAATTAGCAGTGCAATTATTACAAATGGTAACATATCATTAATTGTGTTTCTCGCCCATATAAATGTGATTAAGCTAAGCTACTCGTTAGACCTTAACCAATTTAGTTTATTAACTTAGTGAGATGTGTACTACTTACTTATATATAACCCAAATTATATTAGTCACTATCATTATTACTCATGTTCAATCAAAATCCAAAACAAGCAAGTAGTCGACTCAGACAAACACAACAGAGTAGAGCAATCAATCACAATCAATTATGATTAGGACAGCAGCACAATAGTTACTTGTTTCAATCATAACTGACAAGATATCCATCCAAAAATAGTGAACCAATAATTTTTGGAAAGTTTAAGAAATGCTCTACAACTTTGGTATTGTCATCTCAATGTGATTAGACACTTAGCAAGGTTAAATAGTGTTGAACAGCAGCTCTGTCCAGATTTGGACAAATTCAGACTTGGACAAATTCTTAACTAAAGATTTATGCTTCTAAAACAAATGACCCTAGACTTTATAGAAAGATAATGAAATTTTCTACCAATCATTTATAAGCAACTCAGGTTGGTGTAATATGTATCAAGGGTAAAAGACACTAGAAAGGCCTTGCTATTGAGATGTGGACAAATTTAGGATCCATACTACAAATAGCTATAACTTGACCTTTATACCACCAAAAATGGTGATCCAATACTTTTTGGAAAGCTTATCAAAGGTAGTACACAACTTCTGTAATCACCAAGAAATGGCTCTAAGTTTAATTAATTCAAACAACACAGTTTTCAAAATCTGTTCAAAAAGTGGACAAAACACAACATTCATTTCGTAAAATTCATAGCTCCTATGCTATCAGGCTTATGGTCATGAAATTTTAATACAAGCAAGACAAGGAAGTTCTATACAACTTTCTTATAATCATCATAAGATTATTTGGTGATTAACCAGCTCGAATATTTCAAAGAAACATTGTTTATTCAGGTTTGAACATATTTCAACATGCAACTTTAAATAGTCATGAATAGAGTTACATATATCCAACAAATATGGTTATAGACTTTTTAAAAAGTTTAGGAACATTACTACAACTCTTATAATACCCCTAAGAAGTGATTCTAAGTCTAACTCAGTCAAACAACGCAATCACTCACATCTGCACAGAAAAACAACAAAACTGGACAGTCAACTTGCAACAAGCATAACTACTAAACTATTTAGCATAATCTCATGATTTTTTTGGAAAAGCTACATGTTGAAGTTAACTACATCTTTTGTAGGGAACACATCTAAAGAAATGATAATTAGCTTCACTAAATTATCACCACAATCAGAGAACATACATGTCGCAATTTCAGCTCATGGGTAACAAGACTTAATTTGACTACCGAGCAAGATTGTCGATGAAACACCACTAATACTTAGCTTTTAACCACCTTGACATAACAATTAAACCTCTAATTTATATTAAGGAACAGCTCAAACATTCCTAGAAACATGCACACTTTTGTTTACTTCTAATTTTTTACTAACTCCTCTTATAATTATATAATGGTTGTTATTTTAGCACGATATGAGACTTTCTAATTTGGGGCCGATATTTTTATGAGGTATAGGTGATAACAATTCATGACTAATATATAACTTTCACACGCTCAGGTTATATATATTAATTATTACAAAAAGAACAATTGTTAATGCAATAAAGCATGTGAGGACAAGTTAAATCTAAAACTAATTATTTTCTATGAATACATGACCATATTAAATTTGATTAGGCCACTAAAACATCATGTAAAGACAGTGGAACACCATTTTCTATTTTTACATCCATATATTATTTGTAAACCATTTAAAACTACTTAATGTGCATGAAAATAGTTAAATCACTAACTTAGTGATACATGCACCACAATTCATGAACTTTTTACCAGTCACCAAGCATCACACAGAGGGTCTATTATAAAACTTTCAATCCATTTGAAGCATTAGAGCTACAGATCCAAAAATAACAAGCAAATCAATTATCTTTTTCCTATTTAACATGATTTAATTAACACACCAAGAAAACAGTAAACACCATATGTGTTTTATATTTTTCATAGCTAGAGTATGACATCATCAAACTAACAAAACAAGTCTCATCATTTTCGGATTTTTAAAATTAAAACTATAGAGAGAAGCAAGTTCATTTACTTTATAAACTAGTTTTAAATACGAATTTCTACAGCCGAAATTTTCTACTACAACATGCCAACTTATAGATCTAATAGGCATAGAAGTTCATGAGGAAGACAACAAAACAAGTTTCATGATTTTAGGAGCTACCAAACTCAAGATATGAATTTTATAAGACATCACACAAATCTGCAAATTTAAGTGTTTTACCCTGGCCCTGGGCCCACTTGTCATAGGCTCACTGGATCATCTTCAACCTCACGTACATAGCTTGCTCACGAACAGAGAGGCCAACGAGGGGCACTCCTGGTCGGCGTCACACAGGAGAGGGGGGGACCAGCGAGCGCCAGGGGTGAGCACCAGGGTGGTGGCGCAGCACAGCAGAGGATAGAGCAGGGCTAAGCACCACACGCACGGGAACTAGAAGCCTGGTAGACGCATGACCCGAGCTAGAGCAGACCCATGGAGTAGCAGAGGGGTGGCTTGGCCGAGCTCGAAGTGGGCAAGGGCGAGCTGCAGTAGAGGCAGATGTCAACCCAAGAGGAGAGGGCACCAGGTGCTGCTGCATATTTGCATCCATGGAGAAAAGATGGAGAAGCGAGGGCATGGAGGAGGCCATGGGAAGGGGCTCCTGCTCCCAATGCCGAACCAGGAAGTGGGGGTGGAGATGGAGCTCCCTATTCTGGCGTGCTGCTGATGTGAGGGAGAAGAGAGGAGGATGGCGTAGGGTGGGAAGAAGAGAGGGGTGGGCCATGGGGGATGGATATCCCACATCCACATGTGTATGAATACACGTCCGAGACCACCTGGCAGGAGCCCTCCTAGGACGTCTTGCAGTGGCCCGGTCAAAGAAACTAGCAGAGGCAAGCCCATTCTAATAGCGGGTGCGCCAGGTAGGGGTGCGATGTTGATCAATGCTAACTCCATGGCAGTCGTCTTCAAGAGCATGATCACCTTCAGCCCGGGAGCAGTCTTTTGCTTCGGAACCATCTCCTGTGTAGCAGACACAGAGGGGATTCTGCATTGCACAGCGGCTCCACCTGAGAGGAAATCTCCCTCGGGATTGCAAAAGGAAGCCGCGGCGAGAACAGAAACTAAACCAGCGAAAACCCAGCCGGCGGTGCAACAGGGCATGGTCTCGCACGAGGCTAGGCCCGGGTTCCCCCGTGTAGCTGAGGCCTGATCGGTCATGGTCTCCCCGACGTGGCGAACTCCGTTGTCCACCTCACCCACTAAGGTGTGGACACAGATCAGCCGACAAAAGGAAATGAATGCTCCAAACTGGCCCAAGGAGCCCCGCAAACCGTCATTCCGTTTGCTCCACCCTCAGGGGAGAACGGAAAGAAATGCACAGCCGCGCCCACACCTTTCTTCAAAGATATCCTCTTCATCCAAGGGAGACTAGAAGTGTTGCCTATCTCCGATGATGAACCCACCGTGCTAGGGGAGGAGCCCCCCAGTGCGACGTGCGACGACGACGAAATAGGCGTCGTAACATACTATGTCACCACGAAGCTGGAGAAAGCGATCCAGCTCAGCTCGTCTCACGGGATAAAGTTTTTGAGATGGGGGAGACCCCCGGTGAAAGAACGCACCGAGAATGCCACAACTCCCATCGCTGTGATCGCCGCCATGCTCAGGAACGCGAGCGGGAGCAGGTAGAGCAGGATGCTAGGCTCCTATGCGAGAACCTGCTCCTCAATCAGAACCTATACCCCGACTTCGCTCGAGTACTAAACACACCGAGCGAGGTTGGAGGGGTCCTAGCGCAGACAGCCAATGGCTTGCCGTGCACCCCAGATGCGGAAGGCTATCGGAAAGTGCTCACCCAGGCGGCAAATCATCTTCTGCCTCTCACCCACCCGCCGAACTGTGACACCCCAATGTCACCTAGGGTTTCTTCTAAGAGCTAACTCAAAACCATTATCACATGTGAACCAAATTGACTAAAGGACTTCAAAAATTAGGAACAAAGGTTTAATTAAGTCTTTTTCATCTTAAGGATTGTGCCTTAATCATATCATGCACCTCAAGGTGAGGAGAATTCACAAACCCTAAATAACCCTAAGTAGGCCATTTAGGTGCAAAAAGGGAAAACTTGTAAAAAGATTTAGAATAACACAAAATCATGATAAGAACCAAATAACAAAGTTAAAGTACACTAAATAAGCTACAAAACATAGTAAGAAAGTTTGATCAGCAAAGCTTTGCAAAATTCTCAAAAAGACCCCTCAAGCAAAACATCAATGAGGAAATTCAGAAAATTCAGAACTAAATTTTCAGCCCTTTGTAAAGTTTAGCCGTGTTCTCTATTTTCCAAAACTCAAATCTACAAAACCAAAATATGAAAGAGGCTCCAAATTACCTTGAACACACCCTGAAGAAATTTGGGAGCTAAACTCGGCCATTTGACATGATCTTGGCAGGGATTTGCCTCGGGACTCCACCCAGTGACACTGCCACATTGCTGAGGCGACAACTCTCTGCCCTTCACCCGAAATCGCTTGGCTCCACACGCAAACGACGGAGTGTAGTCGAGAGAACAAATCCTACATAGTGATCTTGCCCAAATTCACAAAGATCTGCGCCCTATTGGCGTTAGAACTCAGGTAAAAACAATGAAGCCACGTGTTCGATCGCGGCTGACACGCCCGGTTCACGCCAGTTCGTGCACCCGCGCCCAGCCGTGCACGCCCGCGCACCCCCGCTGGTCCACACCCGCCCGTGCACCGCGTCGTGCCTATAAAGCAGCACCAAGGCCTCGACCGTACTCCCCCGCACGCTCTCGGCCCTGCCCAAGCCAGAGTTCATCGAACCTTGCCTTGAACACGCCGCGCCACTGCCCGCCAAGCCACCCGAGCCTTAGCCACCGCGGCCAGCTCACTCTAGCCACTTCCAGGCTATGCCAGCTGCTCGGTTAGCTTTGCTAGAGGCCCGTGAAGCTTCCCAAGTCCTCGAACACAACAGAGCCTCGTCGGAGACCCCGAATCACCCTCGCCGGACTCCTTCCACTCACCAGCAAACGTGGTCCGGGTAAGTCTCTGCGCCATTCTCAAATTCCTTCCGTAGACCGTCTCTACATCACCTGGTCAAGCCTCCCGAGCTAACCTATTAGACTATCGCGCCGTGAGCAGGCCGGAATCCTTGCCGCCGACAAGTTCGCCCGCCGGCGCACATGGACCGACCTACTCCGACCATCGCCGGAGACGATCCGCATATCGGCGTGACCGTCAAGACCTCCCCTACTCCCTCGACCACTTCACCGGAGCAATCTCGCCGCCGGTAAGCTCCTCCGCCCTTTTCCTCCGTCGCGGTCACTGTTCCATTAGGGGAAGGATCGCGGGTTCGATTTAGCAGAAACCTAGGGGGTTTTCTACATAGCCATAGACTCATGTGAATAGTAAACCGAGGACCTGTCTGCAATGAACTTAGGAACTTTCGCCAGGGAACCAGATGCAAAACCTTTTTCCTTTAAACCTTTTCTGTTTATTCTTTTTAAAATAGGCAGAGAACTTAGGAAATTTGTATCTCGAGAAATATTCAACCAAATTTAGTCAAACCAATTTTACTGGATTCAAAATATTATGAACTGTCAAATAAAAATACTGAACCCTATTCTTTCTGTTTTAAATTTTAGAGTTTGGAATTAAATAAGGAAACTACCCAAACCTTATTAAAATGAAGAAAAATAGTTATGCTTTTGTACTGGACTTAAGAAAATTTGTAGAAGTACAAACCCAACTTAGGCACTGTTTAAAAATAGTAAGCACCCTAGTATAAAAGATTAAGACAGGGTTATCTATTAAAAACTATTTCTGCGTAAAACTTAAGAAAATAAGAAAAACGCTAGAAAATAATGAACAGTGGGTGAGCATATTTTTCCTAGTCCATTAAAGAAATGAAGAACCTAGGAAAAATAAAAAAACCTTAGTACAGAACAAATCCAAGGTGAAAGGATTGATTAGGCACTAATAAAACCAGAAAGGCCATTATTAAAAATATAAGGACCATTTCAAAATTGGTAAAAAAAATTCAGTAGACTCCTAACTACAAGGACATCCCTACAGAAATGATAAACACCCTAGCTCATCATTTTAAGTGGGTTGAACAAATAAAACTTGGTATTTAGCCATATTCCAATTAAATCATAAGTAAGCCAAAAAGTGTGCAACAATGGGCAAATAAATTTTTACCAGATTATTAATGGAATAGACTACCAGAGGAAAAATGCAAAACATATTCAAAACTACATGATAACACTCATTGCCCCTACCTTATGAAAAAGGCCATTTAATTCAAGGAATTCCTACCCCCTTTCCCTTAAGCAAAAAGTTGCCAAATTCTAGAATGATTGCTCTTGCGCAAAGAAGAAAATAGGAAAATTTAGAAATCTGTTGTTTGATATTTTTCAAGTATAGTGGTAGTAGAAAGCACCCCATTGGCTAGAAACTTCAGAAAAATCAGAGTAAAATAACCATTAAGTATTAGTGGCTGAAAATTTGTACAAGACCATGTTCTTACACCTAAATGTCAGCAAAAATAAGCCTTAGAGAATAACCCACTGTAAAAAGGGAGTTGTAGTTCAAAACACCCCCTCTGCCCTAATATTTAATAATTTTGTACAGAGAAGACCACTCACTTTTTAAACCCCAAATTTTAAGACAGAGAGTTATACATCAGTGAGAAGCCACTGTAATTTTTAAAGAATTTTTGGAAATTTGTAAAACTATCTTGTAGTTCAAACCCACCTTAAAGGCAATAAAGAAATAGTAACAAAAAGATGGATTACAAAGATTAATAAGTATCACCCCAATAATTGTAGCTAAGAATCTTGTTAAGACATAAAAAGGGAAGATAAGTAGAACACTAAAAATGGTCTAACTATTCAATAATCAAACTCGACCCTAACTTACCAAGTATACCCCGGAAATCTCTAATAACAAGGCTAGCTCTATTTCCTGTTAATTAATCTTTCACCATACAATTTTAGTTACTAAATTGCATATCATGCCATGCATATATCTTATCCATTGCATTCATGAGATTTCAACCTCGCTGACAGAGAGTACGTACTCATCCCTGAGCAAGGAGCTATCCACGAGGAAGATCAGGAGCCAGCTCCCGAGCCTGCCATCGAGGATCTCCCCGTAGCCCCAGTAATTGAAGGCAAGCCCCGGTTTTATGCGTAACCGTTTATATATGCTATTTTACTACACTTAATGCTTGTAGGCTTGTACCGTGCACTTAAGTGTAGGAGTTGCTTTAAACCCTTAGTTGCATGAACTCAGGATTCCTTTTTGAGATGGATATTAGTATGCTAGGTCGAGTAGCTGCTTTGCTAAATCAGGATCTCGGTAGAAGTCGAGTGATTTTTCTAGCACTCGCGTGAGGTCAGGAATTGATTGTATTCATCTTGATAATGGGATCTATGATGGTCTGTGGACTTGGATCCAGGGTGGATGCCTTGTCCATGAGACGGGAAAAGGAATTAAGGATTAATGTGTGGATACCTGAGTCAAGCGTTTGAACGTACTAAACACATGTCGGGAAATATGGTAACCGGTAAACCTAGTACCTGAGTGAAGCCGGTTGTGGACTTTACCCCTCACGCGACCTGAGACTGGGTCTCCCATGCTAGCTATGGTGGGTACGAGTGCGGTCACTCCATGGCGATAGTCGGGGTCAGTGGAGCATTGTATGCCAAGACGGTGAGGCCTGGCCGCGAATGGGGAATCGATGGAGACAATTGATATGTGTGGGGATAGAGTGCCCCTACATATCGTGTGTTTAGGTTTATCTTGCAAGGTTAAAAACTTGATTCGAATCGTCTGCTTCTCGCAGCTAATGAGACTTCTTGACCCCTTGTACTGCATTGAGTAAGAAGTGCAATGAGGTTTTACTCGAGATAACATGTTGATTGTACTAAATGGTTGTTACCATGTATGCTTAGAAGAAGCAAACTTAGCTAATTTAATAATGCTAGAATTGGAAAGCTAAAATTGATTTTAGACTAAGCTAGTGCTTTTGGCAAACCAAACCCCTCAGCGAAACAGCTGCATAGTCTAGAGGTAAAGGAGTAGATTCCTCATACCAGGTAAGTCTAGCTGAGTATTAGTATACTCAGCCTTACTTGTGGCATAAATTTTTGCAGGTACGCTTCAGGATATGGTTGATGGTGTAACTTGGCCTACCACCCTGCCACCGGGTTGGACGGTCGAGTGGGATGCTGCTCCAGTAGAAGAGGAGCAGGAGGAGTAGTGGGCTAGGCCTTGCCCTATTCCTCATTTTTTGACGATATCGGTTATCCGCTGCAGTTTATCTTATGAACTTGTTTTAGTACTTGAAAAACTCCAATTTATGTAATAACTCCAGTACTTTAATTTGTGGTTTCCTTTTTTATTGTACTTCCTCTGTGACTCACCTTCGAGTGAGCTTGTGGTATTTGATCCTGGATGAGTGGCTTTATCAGACTAGATCTGAAGGACTGACGGGTTATTCTGATTTAAGTGCGTTGCAACCCTTAAGGCGTGACTTGAGCACTTAAGCTGGAATAATTCGGGCGGTTCTGCCATAGCTGGTATCGAAGCAAATATCACAGAGAAAGCAATAAACCATGAATACCCGCTTTCCAAATATAAAACTTGCTTAGAAACCAGTATTTGAATCATCAGGACTAGAACGCTAGACCTAGGACGAAAGGCCTCAGGAATAGTGGAGAAATAGGTGGCTAATTAAGTAGGCCCTATGGGCCAGTGTTAGGATTTTTAAAGGATGCCTTAAAAAGCACCCTTTCAATTCGGTGAGGAGACATTCTTTTCAGCATGCATGCATTATAAAAACTAAAAGGATTAGAAATTGAAGAAGTAAAAAAATGGATCTAACCCGCTTCTTTTTAAACCACCCAGGCTCTTTTATTTCTCTTCTTCCTCCATAATCTTTGCATCTGATACTCTTCCATAGATGACTTCACCTACCCCCGCTAGTGGAGAAGACACTCGTTTCAGTTTCGATTTCCTTTTCTCATGATGGTTTTCCTTCCATCTTGTGGGAAGTGCTCAACTCAGCCGGTTACCCTATGCCTCCTTTGTACACAGTGCAGCTGTACGAGGAGCATCGGGTGCCACATTGCCGAGTCTGGCTGACTCTGGAGGCTCATCCCCTTCAGCCGGGTTGGCGTTCCCTTGATTTCGAGACTGTTGGATTCAGGACGAACGACACCACAGAAGTGGTAGCTTTGAAGGCCCTGACAACTTTCTGTCGCTACCATCCCCTAGAGATGGTGATGCACCCATTGGGACTCTTCCCCGCTGAGAAGAGGGATGACCCCATGTGGTGCAACCGTGTGAGCCATGTGAAGGACGTATGGGCTATGTATCCTGACTTGGTTGGGAGGATCACTGATCAGTGCATGAGTGTGCTATACTGCCTTCAGGCCCTGCAGAGCGACGCTATGGCACATCTTGCTAACCTCGCTTAGACCACCAAAAGCTCACCCTCGACAGCCGAGAGGACTTCGTGGTCGACTTGTCCTCAGAGTTGGTGGAGAAGGACCTACAGGTAGAGCAGTTGAGCCAGCGCATCGCCACCCTGGAGCAGCAAGTGGAGATTCAGGACAACACCATCGATGTCCTAGAAAACCAGCTCCATGATGTGCAGCAGGAGCTTGAGGAAGCTAATGACCACCTGGACATGCACCACCTGGAGATGGAGGCCAACGAGGCCGGAAGCGAGGGAGAGGAGGCTCCTGAGGAGTTAGGACCAGCCCCTGGTGCCAATGTGACAGCCTCTGAGATGCCCCTTTCACCCGTATCCAGTGTCGCTTCCACTACTAAGAGTTGATGAGTCATTTTGACGCTTTAGGAGGATAGAAACCCACACCAGCTTAGTTGACGACAGATTTTGGACTAGGCTTATGGGTACTTTCCCCTAATTGATGTAATCCATGAGAACTTTTGGGACCAGTGGAATGTTTGTAACCGTGTTATCCTCGTTCAAATTAATGTTATGTTATGACATTTTCTTTCCGTATGATATAAAGCATGATGTTCGAAATTGTGAAATGGGATACCATGGCGACAATCTCTGTTTTAGATGGCAGCTAGGCAGCGTCGTGGGCAGAACGAGCAAGTTCCCCCGCCACCTCCCCCAACTCCCATGGTGCAGGAGCTAATGGCTCAGCAGAAGGAAATTATGTGACAGCTCTTGCAGCGCTAGCCCCACCCTCAGCAGTATGGTGGAGGCCAGCTGCAGCGACCTCTAGCCGCGATGACCTACCAGGAGTTCCTGAGCATGCAGCCACCCTTGTTCACCAAAGCAGAGGATCCATTGGACGCTGATGTATGGTTACGCATCGTGGAGTCCAAGTTTCCCCTCCTCATGGGAGACTGCCCTGATGACACCAAGGCTCGCTTCGCCGCGCAGCAGATTCACGAACCTGCTTGGACTTGGTGGGACCATTTCCGCACCATGCTACCTGCTAGTCATGAAGTTTTATGGGAGGAATTCAAGAATGCTTTCAGAGGACACCACATCCCATCTGGAATTCTTGACCGCAAGCTGAATGAATTCCTGGCACTAAATCAAGGAACCTTTATGGTCTTGCAGTATGCCCAGGCCTTCAACGACCTGTGCTAATATGTAGGGTATCATGCTGATTCTAATGAAAAGAAGAGAGACCGTTTCCGCAGGGGTCTCAACACCAAGTTGCGTGAGCATCTCAACACTGTTCGGGCTGATAGCTTTAATGAGTTGGTCAACCTGGCCATGTCCCAGGAAGATTGTATTGTAGCTCACCGGGCAGAGAAGAAGAGGAAGGCACCAATGTTAGCACCCTTCGCTCAAACCCAGAGGTTCAGGATTGTTTCCCACAATTAGAGCAAAGGATTTCAGCAGTATGCAGGCAGATAGGTGATCAGGCCACCTCAGCAGCAGTAGCTAGCACCCAATTGTTTTCCAACTCTCGCTCCAAGGAACAATCAACCTCCGCAGCAGTAACAGTTCCGCCAGGGAAATAGGGACAAGTGCTTCACTTGTGGCAATGTGAGCCACTATGCCAAGAATCGCCCAAGGAATCAGCAGAGGCAAATGCCAGCACCAAATCAAGACAAGGCAAGAAAGTAGAAGGTGCAAGTCAGGCAAGGGAAGCTCAACTTCACTACTCTAGAGGAGTTACCTGAGGGAGCCCCCATCATGAATGGTATCTTTTCAGTTTATAATCAACCTACATTAATTTTGTTTGATTCCGGTGCATCTCATAGCTTCATTAGCTAGAGGTTCAGTGCTAAATGTCAATTGCCTTTCTATCATACCCGAGGGTGTTTCATGATCGCAACGCCAGGAGGCAAGGTTGCATCAAACCAATTAAATCAAAGTGTGCCTATTCGGCTGGGAAGCCACATTGTCAAAACCACCCTCCTTATTCTAGGATTGGAGAAGGTGGACGTTATTTTGGGAGCCAATTGGATGACCCAACACTAAGTAGTGCTAGATGTAGCCAGCCGTATTATTGAAGTTAAATCCCCAATCTATGGGAGTTTTACCTTAATTCTACCCAGCCAAGATCCTACTCAATCATCCACTTTTGCCTGGATAGAGTTGCCCTTGAAGAAGATTCCAGTGGTCTGTGAGTCTGTGGATGTTTTTCCTGATGAATTACCAGGAATGCCACCAGACTGGGATATAGAATTCGCCATCGAGTTGCAACCGGGAATGACACCTATTTCCAAGAGACCTTACCGGATGCCACCCGCGGAATTGGAAGAATTGAAGAAACAATTGCAGGAATTGTTGGACAAAGGTTTCATCAGCCCAAGTACTTCACCTTGGGGATGTCCAGCCTTGTTTGTGAAGAAGAAAGATGAAAGCTTGAGGCTGTGCATAGATTACCGCCCCCTTAATGCGATAATTATTAAGAACAAGTATCCTTTGCCTCGTATTGATGTTCATTTCGATCAATTGGTCGGAGCCAAAGTGTTTTCCAACATAGACCTTCGCTCCAGCTATCATTAGATCAAGGTACGAGAAAGTGATATTCCGAAGACTGCCTTCTTGACCAGATATGGGTTGTATGAATATTTGGTGATGTCATTTGGGCTGACAAATGCACCAGCATACTTCATGTATCTAATGAACTCGGTCTTCATGCCTGAACTGGACAAATTCGTAGTGGTTTTCATCGATGATATCTTGGTGTACTCAGAGCGAAGAAGAACATGTCGGTCATTTGCATGTAGTGCTTCAATGTCTGCGAGAGCACCGTCTTTATGCCAAATTCTTGGGTCACACTATCTCTCAGACAGGCATAGCTGTTGATCCTAATAAGGTGCAAGAGGTGATGAACTGGAAGCTGCCAACGACTGTCCGTCAGATTCAAAGTTTTCTAGGATTGGCTAGTTATTATCGAAGATTCATTCTAAATTTCTCTCGAATTGTGAAGCCCATTACTAAATTATTGAAGAAAGGAGCTAAGTTTGTTTAGGGTCAGAAGTGCGAAGATGCCTTCCACACCTTGAGGCAACCTCTGACCACAGCACCGGTGTTAGCGCAACCCGACAGTGGCAAGCAATTTGATGTGTAATATAATGCATCTGGCACTGGACTGGGTTGTGTTTTGATGCAAGACAACTGAGTCATTGCTTACGCATCAAGAGCACTCAGGCCTCATGAGCAAAATTATCCCGCTCATGACTTGGAGTTTGTAGCCGTGGTTCATGCATTAAAGATGTGGAGACACTATTTGATGGGAACCCATTGCAACATTTTCACTGATCATAAGAGCCTCAAGTATATCTTTACTCAGGCTGATCTCAACATGAGGCAGAGAAGATGGCTAGAGCTAATCAAGGACTATGACCTGCAAGTACACTATCACCCAGGGAAAGCCAATGTGGTAGCTGATGCCTTGAGTCAGAAATCGCAATGCAACTGTACTATGATGGATTCTCGCATCAACACCCTGTGTGATGAGTTGAATAAAATGAAGATTGAAGTGATTCCTTTTGGTGCTTTGTCTCACATTTCTGTTGAGCCAACTTTGCAAGACCAGATAATTATGGCCTGTTGGGGCGAAGGAAAAGGCGCCACCCTTCACTCGAAGCCTTCGCTGCAGCAGCTGAACTAACAGAAACAAAACAGGCAGGGACACCCTTCGCTTCTTCTGCACCAGACGAAGACTAGCGACGAAGGGCATCCCACGGTGCGGCCTCGTCCAGCTCGGAGGCCCACGTGCAATCCGGCCCGTTGTAACGGGCCCCGCTTGGCCGCCGTGCGTTACGGGCCTAATTTGTAAAAGCATTCCTGTAATTACGGTCTGTAACCCCGCTTTATGGGAATATTCTAGGGATAACCTAGGTAGCTGAGGGCACATGCGTCCTTAGCTCGAGGTGCTGCGCACTCAGGTACCTATAAATACCCCTGCACAGTGCCCGTGAGAGGCCAGATTAACAGAGCTTTTGCCATCTAGCGCGAGTGCCCTGTTGACATCACTGTTCCCCCTTGTTGGATCCCCTTGCAACTGAGAGCAAGTTCCAACATTTGGCGACCACCGTTCGTGCTACGAGAAAAACACCCACGATGGCACCCAAGAGAGCTAACCCGAAGGCTGACGAGGCTGCGATGGCAGCACTGCTCGCCGCAAGAAAGGGCAAGGCCCTCGCCCTCACCCAATCCACCCACCAAGAGGCCACTGAAGACGATGTCCCTCGCGCATGCGAAGACAACACCCTCCGCACCTGCGACCCTGAGGGACAACCGCAGCCACCCTCAGGCTTCGCACCACCGGAGGGCGTGGACCTCGCCGAGGACGGGGAAGTCCTCGGCGTCTCAGCAGAAGAACAGCTACAGCTGCGCGCCCTGCGCCTCAAGAACCGCAATCTCCAGAGGCAGAAGGAGATACTGGAGGCCAAGCGCCAGCGTGTGTCCGCACTAGCCAAAGTGCGGCAAATGATACGCGACGAAGAGCACAAGGCCCAGGAACTCGAGCGGGAGATTGCGCTGATGCAGCGCGAAGGCCACCTCGGCCTGCAGCACGAGTCATCCCTCCAGCAGCGCGCACAACTCGAAGACACGCGCGAAGGCCACCCCGGCCTGCACCATGGGCCACCCCTGCAACACCGCGCGCAACCGGAGGACCCGCGTTTCCCCCAACGTGACCACACCTTCCCGCACGCCGCGCCATTCCAAGGGGTCAACTATCTCGATGAGCGAAGTCCCCTGGCGCCACACCTGCAAGTGACGCCGTGGCCGGCTAACTTCCGGGCAGGGACCTATCCCAAGTACAACGGCAGCACCGACCCGGCTCAATACATAATGAGTTATCAGGTCGCCGTTGCATCGTCCGGGGGGGACGACGCCACAATGGCGAAGTCTTTCATCATCGCCCTCGAGGGCCTCGCACTCACCTGGTTCACCAGGTTGCCTCCGCTATCCATTGATTCCTGGAGAAGTCTCCGGGACAAGTTCCTGCTCAACTTCCAAGGGTACCGCCCAGATACCGACGCCCTGGCCGAACTTTCGCTCTACAAGCAGCTAGAAAAGGAGACCCTGAGGGAGTATTACCGCAAATTTCTAACACTCAAGTCACAGCTGCCCTCAGTCGATGACCAGATTGCCATCCACTATGCTATCAGTGGCCTTCGCGCCGGCGTCCTTTACAGCCACTGCATCAGAGATCCGCCAAAGAACCTCCAAGAGTTATATCAGCTGTTTGAAAAGTACGCCAGATCCGAAGAGCTCCACCAGCGCAAGATTGAGTCCCAAAGGAAGCCAAAAGATGCTCCACAGTCCAGCCGCACATGGACAAGGACTCCGCAGCCAGACTCCGGTCGAGACGGCCGCAATCAGCAGCAAGTGCACAACATCGCCAACCAGCATCCCGCTGCTGACCCCCCTCGTCGCCAGGAATATCCCCCAGGGCCGCGGAAACGGCACTCGTGGCAGGGGCCGAGGGCGTGCGCAGCCGCCGCGCCGATTCTACTGCCTCTTCCATGGCGAAGACTGCGCCCACCAAACCAAAGACTGCCCCGAAACGAAGGCTACCAGAGATAGAATGGCACGGGCGCAGCCAGCCGACAACCCCAGAATTGTCGCACACAATTACCAGCAACCCCCTCCACCATATATCCACGCTCCCGCCCCGCATCCACCGCACCACGCTTACCAACACCATCAGGAAGTACAAATTGTACCTCCTCCACCCCCACCACCACACCAGCAACATCAAAACATCCCCCATGCCCCAAAGCAGGAAGACTTCGCCGATCAACCATATCGCGGAGTCATCCACATGATAACTGGGGGGTCCAGCACCGACTTCGACACCAAGCGGCAGAAGCGGGACCACTACCGCAGCATCAACCATGTCGCCGTCACGGGCCCAGTCGTGCAGACAAAGTGGTCCCACATACCGCTAACCTTCGACGCACGGGACGTTGACTTGCGCAGCGCCCCCAACTGCGACGCCATGGTTATCAATTGCAGCGTGGCAGGCTGGGACCTGCACAAGGTCCTCGTTGACAACGGCAGTCAGGCGGACATCATCTTCCTCCACGCCTTCGATCGCATGGGCATAAGCCACAGCCTGCTTAAGCCTTCGGACAACCCGTTGTATGGCTTCGGCGGCAAGGGCACCTTCCCCGTCGGCAGAATAGAGCTGCCTCTCTCCTTCGGTGTAGCACCCAATGCCCGAAGCGAGCAAATAACCTTTGACATTGTGGACATGGTATATCCTTACAATGCCATCATGGGCCGGGGCTCCATCAATAAGTTCAAAGCAGCCATTCACGGACTGTACCTATGTATG
The DNA here is from genome assembly GCA_029449295.1 of Zea luxurians. NCBI lineage: Eukaryota > Viridiplantae > Streptophyta > Magnoliopsida > Poales > Poaceae > Zea > Zea luxurians. Next base: position 100,997,264 of record JAOPSE010000001.1, on the reverse strand, counting down.
AAGATACCAGGTCCGTTAGGCGTCATCACAGTCTTCGGCAATCAACAGACTGCGCGTAACATAGAGCGGGACTTCGTGCCCGGTCAAAGAAACGTGCACTGCCTCACAGCCCAACGCGAGGTCCCCGCGCCTGCCAGCCCAACCAATAAGCAACACGACAAGGCGCAGCTGCAGAGCCACGACGGGACCAAGACTGTCCCCCTCGACCAGGCCACGCCCAGGCAGACAGTCATTATCAGCGAAGACCTTACTTCGCATGAAGAAGAAAAGCTCCTCTGCTGCCTATCCAAGAACAAAGATGTCTTCGCCTGGTCGGCCCTCGATCTGGTCGGGGTCAGCCGTTCAATAATTGAGCGCAGTCTGGGAATCGACACTTCTGTACGGCCGAAAAAGCAGCGGCTTCGCAAGATGTCCGACGAAAAGACGGAGGCCACCAAGGCAGAGGTGCACCGCCTCCTGGAGGCCAAATTCATCGAGCCGGTGGCTTACCCCACATGGCTCTCCAATGTCGTGATGGTGCAGAAAAAGAGCGGGAAGTGGCGAATGTGCATCGACTTCACCAGTCTCAATAAAGCCTGCCCAAAGGACAATTTCCCGTTGCAGCGGATCGACAAAATAGTCGATAGCGCGGCCGGATGCAAGGTCATGTCCCTCCTCGATTGCTTCTCTGGTTACCACCAGATATACATGAAGGAAGAAGACAAGGCTAGCACCAGCTTTATAACACCCTTCGGCACATATTGCTTCATCAGAATGCCGGAGGGACTCAAGAACGCCGGGTCCACCTTCTCCAGGCTTACCAAAACAGTGCTCGAAGGGCAGGTTGGCAGAAACATATTCACATATGTAGACGACATTGTCGTCGCCAGCAAGAGCAAGGAGGACCACCTCGCCGACCTCGCCGAAACATTCGCGAACATGCGAGACGCACAACTCCGCCTAAACCCGGAAAAGTGCGTCTTCGGCGTTCGCCAGGGCAAAATATTGGGCTACCCGGTATCACACCGCGGCATCGAGGCCAACCCAACCAAGATTCAGGCCATCTTGGACATGATGCCTCCGCAGTCCGTCAGGGACGTCCAGCGCCTGACAGGCAGATTGGCCGCTCTCAACAGATTCATCTCCAGGTCCGCCGAGCGAAGTCTCCCCTTCCTCAAGACACTCCGTGGTGCAAAAGACTTCGCCTGGGGACCAGAGCAGGCGGCGGCCTTCGCCTCATTAAAACAGTACCTAACAGAGTTGGCCGTCCTTACCAGCCCCAACCCCTCGCTCCCCCTGCTGCTCTACGTCGCGGCTTCGCCACATGCGATCAGCGCGGCACTAGTGCAGGAGCAGACTGTCGAGGGCGTGGTCCGGCAGTGCCCCGTGTATTATGTCTCCGAAGTGTTGGCACCGTCCAAGTGCAACATGACAGAGCTGGAGAAGATTGCCTACGCAGTCGTCATGTCGTCGCGCAAACTGCGCCATTACTTCGAAGCATTCAAGGTCCGAGTCACCTCAAACAAGGTGCTCGGCGAATTATTCAGAAACCCGGAGGCGTCGGTGAGGATTGCCAAGTGGGCGGCCGAACTCTCCGGCTACCACATCTGCTTCGAGCCTAGGACAGCTATCAAGTCTCAAGTCCTGGCAGACTTCGTCGTCGACTGGACTGGGCCAACAACACAGCTAGATCCGTCCGCAGAGAAGACTTGGACGATCCATTGCGACGGCGCATGGTGCCATGCGAGGGCAGGCGTCGCTGCAGTCATCACCTCACCAGTTGGGGTCAAGCACAGATATGCAGCACGACTCAGCTTCAATCTGGAATCTGACAGATGCACAAATAATATAGCAGAATACGAAGCAGTCACCCTCGGCCTCCGCAAGCTAAGGGCCCTCGGATTCACCACCTGCATCATCAAAACAGACTCCAAGGTAGTTGCCGGCCAAGTCGAGAAAGACTATGCAGCCAAGGACCCCGCGCTCATGCAGTACCTCACGGCCATCCGAAGTCTCGAGAGGCAGTTCAAGGGGTTCACCTTGCAGCATGTGGATCGGGCCAAGAATGAGGAGGCCAACGCATTGGCCAAGGCCGCCGCCAGGGGCGAAACTCTGCCCTCCGGCGTGTTCTTTCATGTCATCGGCATGCCAGCAGTCCGGAGCCCTGAAGGGCTCCAAATAACCAATGACAGCGAGGGCCACCGCACAGTCAAGCTTATCATGACCGAAGACTGGCGGGCACCCATAACCCTGTTCCTGCAGGGGTATTATCATCCAGCCGACATCAGTGAGGCCAAGCGTCTCAGACATCGAAGCCGAGACTTCGCACTGATTGAAGGCCAACTCTACAAAAAAGGGGTCAGTCAGCCAATGCTTAAGTGCGTCACCGAAGCCGAAGGCATGCAGATTCTACGTAAAGTCCACAGTGGCACGTGCGGCTCACACGCAGGGCCGAGGGCCCTAGCTGCTAAGGTGATCCGCCAGGGCTTTTACTGGCCCACAATGATCTGCGCCGCAAATCGGGTCACACGGTCATGCGAAGCCTGCCAGAAGTTTTCTCCTCGGTCAGGCGGCCCCTCGCAGTATACAAAGCTGATCGCACATACATGGCCTCTCCAGCGCTGGGGCCTCGACATTGTCGGACCCCTGCCCACCGCTTAGGGGAACCTTAAGTTCGCCTTCGTCGCGGTCGAGTACTTCACCAAATGGATCGAGGCGCGGGCAGTTTCTACAATAACATCAAAGACTGCCCAAAAATTCTTCTGGCAGAACATCGTTTGCCGCTTCGGAGTACCGTCCGAACTAACAGTCGACAACGGCAAGCAGTTTGACAACCAAGACTTCAAGGATTTTTGTTTCTCCATTGGCACCAAGCTTGCCTTCGCCTCAGTCTATCATCCGCAGTCCAACGGGGTCATGGAGCGCGCCAACGGGAAAATCTTCACAGCTATCAAGAAAATGCTCCTTGATGAAAAAAAGGGCAGATGGACCGATTTGTTACCTGAGGCCGTCTGGGCACTAAACACGACTGAGTGCAGGGTGACCGGGTTTACTCCCTTCTGCCTTCTATACGGATCGGAGGCCATGACCCCGCAAGAAATAAGCATGGGTCCCCGCGAACAGTTCCGTCAGCCGCCCCCGATGTGGACGAGCCAACTTCAAAGGATCTCATCGACGGAGACCGAGTCTTCGCCCTACAGGCCCTGAACAAATACCAAGCCCAGACCAAAGCATGGCGCGACCACTCAGTCATCCCGAGGGAGTTCAGCGAGGGGGACCTCATACTCGTTCGAACAGCTCGGACGGAGTCCAAGGGCAAGTTGGAGCCCAGGTGGGAGGGCCCCTTCATAGTCAAGACAAAAGCTTCCCCCAACGCTTACAGGCTCACAACGCCAAACGGCGAGGACCTGGAGCACTCCTGGAACATCGACAACCTCCACAAATTTTTTGTTTGATTCCTCAGGGCTGTCTTCGCCCTTGTAATTTGCAAAAACAATCTTGTACCGGCCCGCACTCTTTTCCTCCCAGGGGGTGAGGTTTTTAACGAGGCGGAGCCATGTAACATATGTGTGAAAAATCCCCCGCAAAGACATGCGTCGAAAAAGACCGCGACGACGGTCTTCGACATTCGACTAACACGAGGTCACCGCGAGGCTAAGCGCTAGCCACCCTCGCGTGCGACAAATCCACGCAGAAGTCGCCTAAGGGTGCAGCCGGATTAGCACAACAAGTGCGAAAAAATCGAAGTCTATCGCGAAGACTATCCGCGCAGAAGTCGCCTAAGGGTGCAGCCGGATTAGCACAACAAGTGCAAAAAAATCGAAGTCTATCGCAAAGACTATCCGCGCAGAAGTCGCCTAAGGGTGCAGCCGGATTAGCACAACAAGTGCGAAAACATCGAAGTCTATCGCAAAGACTATCCGCGCAGAAGTCGCCTAAGGGTGCAGCCGGATTAGCACAACAAGTGCAAAAAAATCGAAGTCTATCGCGAAGACTACCCGCGCAAAAGTCGCCTAAGGGTGCAGCCGGATTAGCACAACAAGTGCGAAAAAATCGAAGTCTATCGCGAAGACTATCCGCGCAGAAGTCGCCTAAGGGTGCAGCCGGATTAGCACAACAAGTGCGAAAAAATCGAAGTCTATCGTGAAGACTATCCGCGCAGAAGTCGCCCAATGGTGCAGCCGGACTAGCACAACAAGTGCGAAAAAACCGAAGCCTACCGCACAGACTGTCCGTGCAGAAGACACCTAAGGGTGCAACCGGACTAGCACAACAAAGGCAGAAACGACAACATCAAACCGTCCACGCCAAGACCAACTTTAATCACACCAACACAGCACAACAAAACAAACCAGACAAAGTACACGACGCCTTCGCACACATATGCAAGCGAGGGCACACAATTTCATCATACAAGCCTCTACATATACAAGCGAGGGCACCACACTCTACATCGGCTCAACCTTAGGAATAATTCTCATCTCCCTATAATTAAATAACATTATCATAAGCTCCTCGCCCGCAAAAAGACTTCGCAGCCCCCCGCCCTTCGCCTTCGGCACTGCGGCAGCCGTCGTGGTCGCCGCGGCAGGCGCAACCATAGCAGGTTGGCCTTCGCCCAACCCTGCAACGTACCAACGAACCAATCAAAAAAAACAAAAAAAAATAAAGCCAATGACTTACCACCGAGATAGTCGTCCACACTAATATCGGTGACGAAGTCGGCGACACGTTTGCTCGCCAACGGCAACGCTCGGGCCGCCTTCGCGACCTCCGCCACTCCGCTGGACGGCGGCACCGCCTTCGCCGATTTCGAGCCTCCGGCGCCTGCCGTTGCCTCTGGCGCCTTGCTAGATGCAGGGACGCCCGACTTCGCCGCCAGCGGTGGCCGGCCTCCGCCGGGGGCCGCAGCCTTCGTAGCCCCCCGCTGCCTCTTCGGCCTGGCTTCAACGAGCCTGACAGCCGCCTGGCGCTTTTGTGCAGCTCCCTGGCGATCCTTGTCCATCACTGCTGACACAACAGCAGCAATATTCCACCCGTAAGGAAATACCCTCCATTCACGAACCATGCGAGATGTAAAAAAGTCCTCGCCAGCCGCGCGGGGGACAGGAACATTCCTAGGCCAACAACCCCCGGTAACCCTCAGCATCCGAGCCGAAGACTCCCGGAGCTCGGGCGAAGACATCCTTTCCCCCGGGGCCGCGCACGTCCTCATCAACTCTCTAGCAAAACGATCAGAAACCCCAAGTCCTCCCATAGCAGTACCTAATTTTCTCTTTTTAGAGGATGGGGCGGCCGCCGGCACAGGGTCGTCTCCGGTCTCCACCGCCGGTTTCTTCCCACGGCGGTCCACATCGTCTTGACCAGGGTAGCCGTCATATGGCAATTGATTTAATTCAAAAACCCTGTTCAAGCGGTCATTCGACCCGCGGATATCCCAGCTGCGCTGGCCCTCTGTCCTCGGCACGTAGCGTCCAACAAGCCGCACCGCCCCATCCTCCGCCTCACGCACAACGGCGGCCGGATCGCGGTTTTGCAGATTCAGGGCGAAGGCGGGACTCCGCACCACCCTTCCACCATGAAAAGGCATCTGGTGAGGGCATACTTCGCCCAACGCCCAGCCATGTGCCAATGGCCACACCCCGTACGACACAAATTCTTCAACCAAGTCGTCGCCCAGACATACTTCGACAGAGCCACTATGGCATTTGGTGTCAGCTGATGTATTTGAACGTTGAACCTGCGCAGGACTTCGCCAACAAATCGGTGCGCAGGCAATCGGAGTCCGGCGGCGAAGAACGCCTCGAAAACGACCAACTCGCCCTCTGGCTCGGGGACTTCCTCCGTCCCCGAGACTCGACCAACTCCGTCGCCGAAGTAACCCAACCGCTGCATATCTTGCACGCGGGCCGACGACATCTGCGATACGCCAAAATCAACAGAATCGCCGGCGCGCAACTCCTCCGCCATTAAACTACTCAGCGTCTCCTCAAACGAGGCGGCGGCCGGCGGCGAGGGAACGGCCGACGGTGTAGCGGCAGTGGAAGAAGACGAGGACGGCATCTCTACGTACCGTCGGCGGCGGCGGGCGGTCTGCTTCACTCGAGCCAGATCTCCGGCGAACAAGAGCACGGCGGGCAGACAAGCAGCAAGACGGTGGAAAGGGCGGCTAGGGTTTTCGCGGAGCGCGGAAGGTGAAGTTCAAAAAGCACCGACCCCCGCCCCCTTTTATAGACAGGGCGCGACGCTTTGGGAAACCCGCAATCCAACAGTACGCCATCAATCAACGGTCATATAAAAAACCCCCGCGGAACCACTTCGAGCGAGGGCAGCGTCTCCGCCATCTAACGACGTCTTCGGCACCAGGTGACTTTGTCGAACTGGTCCCTCGGAGGGCAAATGTTGGGGCGAAGGCAAAGGCGCCACCCTTCGCTCGAAGCCTTCGCTGCAGCAGCTGAACTAACAGAAACAAAACAGGCAGGGACACCCTTCGCTTCTTCCGCACCAGACGAAGACTGGCGATGAAGGGCATCCCACGGTGCGGCCTCCTCCAGCTCGGAGGCCCACATGCAATCCGGCCCGTTATAACGGGCCCCGCTTGGCCGCCGTGCGTTACGGGCCTAATTTGTAAAAGCATTCCTGTAATTACGGTCTGTAACCCCGCTTTATGGGAATATTCTAGGGATAACCTAGGTAGCTGAGGGCACATGCGTCCTTAGCTCGAGGTGCTGCGCACTTAGGTACCTATAAATACCCCTACACAGTGCCCGTGAGAGGCCAGATTAACAGAGCTTTTGCCATCTAGCGCGAGTGCCCTGTTGACATCACTGTTCCCCCTTGTTGGATCCCCTTGCAACTGAGAGCAAGTTCCAACATGGCCCAACTTAGTGACAAGGGAGTGCAAATCATTAAAGAGAACCTCCATCAAAAGATAGAGTAGTATAAGTGTTTCCGCCAAGATTGGAAGGGTATATTGTGGTTCGAAAGCAGATTGGTGGTTCCTAAAGATAATGAACTCAAGAAGAAAATCTTGGATGAAGCTCATCTCTCCAAATTCTCCATGCCTCTAGGAAGCACCAAAATGTACCATGAATTGAAGCCCTTGTATTGGTGGACCAGAATGAAGAGGGAGATAGCCCAATATGTATCAGAATGTGACACCTGTTAGAGGATAAAGGCAAGCCACTTGAAATCAGCTGGTGCCTTGCAACCCCTATCAATACCTTCATGGAAATAGGATGACATCAGCATGAATTTTATTGTGGGTGTACCCAACACCTCTCGTCATCATGACTCAATTTGGGTCGTTGTGGACCGATTGACAAAAGTGGCACATTTTCTTCTGGTGCACACCACTGATAAGGCTCAGAAGTATGCAGAGTTGTACATTGACCGAATCGTGTGTTTGCACGGATTTCCCCGGACCATTGTCTCTGACCGAGGAGCCCAATTCATTGCTAGATTTTGGGAACAACTGCATGAGTCCTTGGGAACCAAGCTAATAAGAAGTTCAGCTTACCACCCGCAGACTGATGGTCAGACCGAAAGGGTAAATCAAATTCTTGAAGACATGTTAAGGGCTTGTGCAATCAATTGTGGCAAGAACTGGGATAAGTACCTCTCTTTGGTAGAGTTTGCTTATAACAACAGTTACCAATCCAGCCTAAAAATGGCACCTTTCGAAGCCCTATATGGAAGAAGGTGTCGAACACCCCTCAATTGGTCTCAGCCTGGAGACAGAGAAATTTTTGGACCTGACTTAGTGACTGAAGCCGAAAGGAAGGTCAAGCTAATCAGGAAGAATCTAGAAGCTGCTCAGGCTAGGCAGAAGAGTTACCATAACAAGCGAAGAAAACCTCTCCAATTTGAAGTGGGAGATTTTGTATATTTGAAGGTATCACCCACCAAAGGAGTGCAAGGGTTTGGGATCAAAGGCAAGTTAGCCCCTTGTTACATTGGACCCTATGTGATCATAGAAGCATGTGGACCCGTGGCATACAAATTGAAGCTACCTCCAAAAATGTCTGCCATCCACAACGTATACCATGTATCCCAACTAAAGAAGTGTGTTTGATTGCTGACTGAGATCATAGCAGAACCAGAAATGGAGATAGAGCCAGATCTATCGTACCAAGAGTACCCTTCCAAGGTTCTAGATTGCAAGGAAAGATCAACTCGGGCTAAATCAATCAAAATGTATAAAATCCAATGGAGTAATCACATAGAGGAAGAGGCTACTTGGGAAACTGAGCAATTTCTATGTTCAAACTTCCTCGATTGTCTACCTGAGGGAATTGGTACGTAACCATGCCCAACCCCTCCCCTGCCCTTTGAATCTAAACATAAGAAAATTGATCTTATCATGAAAGAATTTAATTGGAAAACTAAAACTAAGAGGACTTCCTTCTGAAGTTGCAAAGAAGATGACATTCGAAGAGCACTTTACTAGAGAATCTTAATGAACTAACCATCGAATTCAAGCAAGCCTTAACCTTCGCTTCACCCTGGGAGGACTCAGACCCGAATCTCGGGACGAGATTCCTTTAAGGGGGGAAGGTTGTGACACCCCAGTGTCACCTAGGGTTTCTTCTTAGAGCTAACTCAAAACCATTATCAGATGTGAACCAAATTGAGTAAAGGACTTCAAAAATTAGGAACAAAGGTTTAATTAAGTCTTTTTCATCTTAAGGATTATGCCTTAATCATATCATGCATCTCATGGTGAGGAGAATTCACAAACCGTAAATAACCCTAAGTAGGCCATCTAGGTGCAAAAAGGGAAAACTTGTAAAAAGATTTGGAAAAACACAAAATCATGATAAGAACCAAATAACAAAGTTAAAGTGCACTAAATAAGCTACCAAACATAGTAAGAAAATTTGATCAGCAAAGCTTTGCAAAATTCTCAAAAAGACCCCTCAAGCAAAACTTCAAAGAGGAAATTCAGAAAATTCAGAACTGAATTTTCAGCACTTTGTAAAGTTCAGCCGTGTTCTCTATTTTCCAAAACTCAAATCTACAAAACCCAAAAATGAAAGAGGCGCCAAATTACCTTGAACACACCCTGAAGAAATTTGGGAGCTAAACTCGGCCGTTTGACATGATCTTAGCAGGGATTTGCCTCGGGACTCCACCCTGTGACACTGCCACATTGCCGAGGCAACAACTTTCTGCCCTTGACCCAAAATCGCTCGGCTCCATGCGCAAACGACATAGTGTAGTCGGGAGAACAAATCCTACACAGCGAGCTTGCCTGAATTTGCAAAGATCTACGCCCTATCGGCGTTAGAACTCGGGCAGAAACAATGAAGCAACATGTTCGATCGCGGCTGACACGCCCGGTTCACGCCAGTTCGTGCACCCGCGCCCAGCCGTGCACGCCCGCGCACCCCCGCCAGTCCACGCCCGCCCGTGCACCATGCCATGCCTATAAAGCAGCCCCAAGGCCTCGGCCGTACTCCCCCGCACGCTCTCGACCCTGCCCAAGCCAGAGTTCACCGAACCTTGCCTTGAACACGCCGTGCCACCGCCCACCAAGCCACCCGAGCCTCGCCCACCACGGCCAACTCACTCTAGAAACTTCCAGGCTGCACCAGCTGCTCGGTTAGCTTCGCTAGAGGCCCGTGAAGCTTCCCAAGTCCTCGGACCCGGCAGAGCCTCGCCGGAGACCCCGAATCACCCTCGCCGGACTCCTTCCGCTCACCGGCGAACGTGGTCCGGGTAAGTCTCTGGGCCATTCTCAAATTCCTTCCGCAGACCATCTCTACATCACCTGGTCAAGCCTCCTGAGCTAACCAATTAGACTATCGCGCCGTGAGCAGGCCGGAATCCTCGTCGCCGACGAGTTCGCCCGTCGGTGCACGTGGACCAACCTACTCCGACCATCGCCAGAGACGATCCGCACATCGGCGTGACCGTCAAGACCTCCCCTACAACCTTGACCACTTCACTGGAGCAATCTCGCCGCTGGTAAGCCCCTCCGCCCTTTTCCTCCACCGCGGTCACTGTTCTATTGGGCGAAGGATCGCGGGTTCGATTTAGTAGAAACCTAGGGGGTTTTCTGCATAACCATAGACTCATGTGAATAGTAAACCGAGGACCTGTCTGTAATGAACTTAGGAACTTTCGCCAGGGACCCAGATGCAAAACCTTTTTCCTTTAAACCATTTCTGTTTATTATTTTTAAAATAGCTAGAGAACTTAGGAAATTTGTATCTCGAGAAATATTCAACCAAATTTAGTCAAACCAATTTTACTGGATTCAAAATATTATGAACTGTCAAGTAAAAATACTGAACCCTATGCTTTTTGTTTTAAATTTTAGAGTTTGGAAATAAATAAGAAAACTGCCTAAACCTTATTAAAATGAAGAAAAATAGTTATGCTTCTGTATTGGACTTAAGAAAATTTGTAGAAGTCCAAACCCAACTTAGGCACTGTTTAAAAATAGTAAGCACCCTAGTATAAAAGATTAAGACAGGGTTATCTATTAAAAACTATTTCTGCCTAAAACTTAGGAAAATAAGAAAAACACTAGAAAATAATGAACAGTGTGTGAGCATATTTTTCCCAGTCCATTAAAGTAATGAAGAACCTAGGAAAAATAAAAAAACATAGTCCAGAAAAAATCCAAGGTGAAAGGATTTATTAGGCACTAATAAAACCAGAAAGGCCATTATTTAAAATATAAGGACCATTTCAAAATTGGTAAGAAAAATTTAGTAGACTCCTAACTACGAGAACATCCCTACAGAAATGATAAACACCCCAGCCCATCATCTTAAGTGGGTTGAACAAATAAAACTCGGTATTTAGCCATATTCCAATTAAATCATGAGTAAGCCAAAAAGTGTGCAACAATGGGCAAATAAATTTTTACCAGATTATTAATGGAATAGACCACCAGAGAAAAATACAAAACCTACATGATAACACTCATTGCCCCTACCTTATGAAAAAGGCCATTTAATTCAAGGAATTCCTACCCCCTTTCCCTTAAGCAAAAAGTTGCCAAATTCTAGAATGATTGCTCTTGCGCAAAGAAGAAAATAGGAAAATTTAGAAATCTGTTGTTTGATATTTTTCAAGTATAGTGGTAGTAGAAAGCACCCCATTGGCTAGAAACATTAGAAAAATAAGAGTAAAATAACCATTAAGTATTAGTGGCTGAAACTTTGTACAAGACCATATTATTACACCTAAATGTCAGCAAAAATAAGCCTTAGAGAATAACTCAGTGTAAAAAGGGAGTTGTAGTTCAAAACACCCCCTCTGCCCTAATATTTAATAATTTTGTACAGAGAAGACCACTCACTTTTTAAAACCCAAATTTTAAGACAGAGAGTTATATATCAGTGAGAAGCCAATGTAATTTTTAAAGAATTTTTGGAAATTTGTAAAACTATCTTGTAGTTCAAACCCACCTTAAACGCATAAAAGAAATAGAAATAAAAAGATGGATTAGAAAGATTAATAAGTATCACCCCAATAATTGCAGCTAAGAATCTTGTTAAGACATAAAAAGGGAAGATTAGTAGAACACTAAAAATGGTCTAACCATTCAGTAATCAAACCCGACCCTATAACTTACCAACTATACCCCGAAAATCTTTAATAACAAGGCTAGTCAATTTCCTGTTAATTAATCTTTCACCATACAATTTTAGTTACTAAATTCATATCATGCCATGCATATATCTTATCCATTGCATTCATTACATTGCATCCTCGCTGATGGAGAGTACGTGCTCATCCCTGAGCAAGGAGCTATCCACGAGGAAGATCAGGAGCCAGCTCCCGAGCCTGCCATCGAGGATGTCCCTGCAGCCCCAACAGTTGAAGGCAAGCAACGGTTTTATGCATAACTGTTTATATATGCTATTTTACTACACTTAAATTTTGTAGGCTTGTACCGTGCACTTAAGTGTAGGAGTTGCTTGAAACCCTTAGTTACATGAACTCAGGATTCCTTCTTGAGATGGATACTAGTATGCTAGGTCGAGTAGCTGCTTTGCTAAATCAGGATCTCGGTAGAAGTCGAGTGATTTATCTAGCACTCGCGTGAGGTCAGGAATTGATTGTATTTATCTTGATAACGGGATCTATGATGGTATGTGGCCTTGGATCCAGGGTGGATGCCTTGTCCATGAGACGGGAAAAAGGAATTAAGGATTAATGTGTGGATACCTGAGTCAAGCATTTGAACGTACTAAACACATGTCAGGAAATATGGTAACCGGTAAACCTAGTACCTGAGTGAAGCCGGGCGCGGACTTTACCCCTCACGCGACCTGAGACTAGGTCTCCCATGCTAGATATAGTGGGTACAAGTGCGGTCACTTCACGGCGGCAACTGGGGTTAGTGGAGCATTGTATGCCAAGGTAGTGAGGCCTGGCCGTGAACTGGGAATTGATAGGGACGGTTGATATGTGTGGGGACAGAGTGCCCCTACATATCGTGTGTTTAGGTTTACCTTGCAAGGTTAAAAACTCGATTCGAATCGTCTGCTTCTCGCAGCTAATGAGACTGCTTGACCCCTTGTACTGCATTGAGTAAGAGGTGCAATGAGGTTTCACTCGAGATAACATGTTGATTGTACTAAATGGTTGTTACCATGTATGCTTAGAAGGAGCAAACTTAGCTAATTTAATAATGCTAGAATTGGAAAGCTAAAATTGATTTTAGACTAAGCTAGTGCTTTTGGCAAACCAAACCCCTCAGCGAAACAGCTGCATAGTCTAGAGGTAGAGGAGTAGATTCCTCACACCGAGTAAATCTAGCTGAGTATTAGTATACTCAGCCTTGCTTGTGGCACAAATTTTTGCAGGTACGCTTCAGGATATGGTTGATGGTGTGACTTGGCCTACCACCCTGCCACCGGGTTGGACAGTCGAGTGGGATGCTGCTCCAGCAGGAGAGGAGCAGGATGTGTGGTGGGCTAGGCCTTGCCCTATTCCTCATTTTTTGACGATATCGATTATCCGCTGCAGTTTATCTTATGAACTTATTTTAGTACTTGAAAAACTCTGATTTATGTAATAACTCCAGTATTTTAATTTGTGGTTTCCTGTTTTATTGTACTTCCTCAGTGACTCACTTTTAAGTGAGCTTGTGGTATTTGATCCTGGATGAGTGGCTTCATCAATCTAGATCTGAAGGACTCACGGGTTATTCCGATTTAAGTGCGTTGCGACCCTTAAGCCGTGACTTGGGCACTTAAGCTGGAATAATTCGGGCGGTTCTGCCACATGAACGATCTGCGTCACGCCATTTGCAGCCAGCGAAATGCATGAAGCAACCTCAGCGCTTCACTCGATCGCTGACATGAGAACAAGATAAGGCACCGAGAAGAATACGACCAGGATCATGGAGCACCGACACACAGCCGTGCAACTAGGACCAAGTCAGCGGCAGCCTCCACTAGTAGCCCGGCCCTATGACGATCAAGGTGACATGATGCTCACTCACCTCCCCCGAATAGGTGACATGATCACCGATGAGAGGAGAGGGAAACGTGCAGGGTCTCCATGCTCACCCTTCGACTTCGAGCAATTCAGTGGCCTCCTAACTTTAAAGTTTCTAACATCGATAAATACAAGCCCATGCAAGCCCCGGGAGGCTGGTTGGCAGTCTACATGACTGCCGCCCGGGCTGTTGGAGAGACGGAGGACGTCATGACAGCGTACCTGCTCATTGTCCTAGGTCAGGACGCGCTGCAATGGCTCCGGCATCTGCCATGACACTACATCGATGATTGAGAAGACTTGAGCTGTCGGTTTGTCGCGAATTTCCAATCTCTCTCTGACAAACCGGCGTAGCCATGGGACCTCAAATACATCAAACTCCAAAGCGACAAGACCTTCCACTCGTTCCTCAAAAGATTTCAAATAATGAGGAACCACATTCCCGAGGTCGTGGAGGCAGCTGTGATCGAGGATTTCTGTTGGAACCCAACGACTTGGCTTTCATCTGAGCCATCCTTCAAAAGGCACCCACCACCTCGGAACAACTATTCCGGGAGGCAGACATCTACATCACTGCAGACGAACGAGCCCAAGACCTCATCGGGGGTGCAAAGCCTGTGCTCCCGGCACCCTGGAAGGACATGAACCAATAGCTAGACAAGCGCTAGGACAAGAGGCCCCGGGAAGAGGTGCATGCAGCTGGGCCATCGACTAATCGGGTCCATGGCGCACCCCGCGGTGGGGTACGGACACTGGATGAGATCCTCGACTCTCAGTGCTCATACCACAAGGAGATGTGCCACTCTCTATGAAATTGTCGGGATTTCAAGAAGTCCATCGGGCATGGCCGATCGGTCCAACCACCACCACCTCCCCCTCCATGAGGAGAATCCACTGAGCTGGTCTAGCCTCAACAGTAGGGAGGAGCAGGTGGCGGGGCTTTTCTGCACATTGACTGAGAAGTCAACGTCATCTTCGGAGGACACGGGGCGCTGGGAAACAGGAGGTAACAGAAACTCATAGACTGGCAGGTTCTGGTGGCCACAAATAGCACTCCGGCCCCGTACCGATGGTCGGAGCACACGATATCATTCAGCCGGGCCGAGCAGTGGCTCAACTTTGATCACCCCGGCAAGTACCCCCTACTTGTCGATCTTGTGATCTGAGAGAGCCGAGTTAAAAAGATGTTAAAAGATGGTTGCAGCAACATCAATGTCACTTTTCCTCGAACACTTCAAGCTCTAGGAGTCTCCATCACCCAGTCGCATACCACCTTCTTCGGCATCGTGCCGACCGAGGGAGAGTACCCGCTGGGACACCTCTACATGTCCGTCACCTTTGGCGCCCCAAAGAACTATCGAACCGAGTTCCTGCCCTATGAGGTGGCTCGGTTCGACTACGGATACAATGCCATTATAAGGAGATCGGGATTGGAAAAATTCATGGCCATCCCGCATTACCCATACATGATACTCATGATGCCAGGTCCTTAAGGGATCATCACCATTCGCGTCGACTTTCAAGGCGCTGCCGAGTGCTTCCGAGCTGCTATACAAACGGGTCTCATGGCTGGGCCCTCGGTAGATCTCCCTGCACAGGTCAACAACAAAAAGGTGGAGGATGGCTTCACGATCCCCTCAAATGAAGCATCGACCATGACCTCTATGCGGTCAATTAATGAAACCAAAAGGATCAACCTCGGGTTCTCCGATGAGCACAAGACAACAGTCATCAGCTCCAGCTTCAATGACAAATAAGAAAGCGTGCAAAAGCTGTCCCGAGAGAACTGGTCGAGCACAAACTCAAGGTGTATGCTCAAGCGAGGCCAATCCAGCAAAAGCTGTGTCGTTTCACGCAAGACAAAAGAGAAGCAATACAAGTCGAATTAGCTCACCTGGTGTCTACAGGATTTATTAGGCAGGTACTGCACCCTAAGTGGTTAGCAAATCCTGTTCTTGTACTAAAAAAGAATAAAGTTGATTGGTGCATGTGCGTCGACTATACTGATCTCAACAAGCACTGCCCAAAGGATCCCTTCGGACTCCCTAGAATAGATCAGGTAGTCGATTCAACCGTTGGGTGCTCTATGCTCTCCTTCCTAGATTGCTACGCTAGATATCTCTAGATCAGTTTGGCAAAGGAAGATGAAGAAAAGTCTGCATTCATCATGCCCTTTGGAGCTTTCTGCTATACCTCCATGTTGTTCAGCCTCAAAAACGCTGGAGCAACTTATCAGAGGCCTATTCAGAAATGCTTAGCCGATCACTAGGGCATGTGTGGATGCTTATGTAGATGATGTTGTAATCAAAATAGAAAACCCAGAAAACTTCATCGAGGATTTACAGCAAGTCTTCAACAACTTAAGGTGCTACCGCTAGAAGCTAAATCAAGAGAAGTGTGTGTTCGGGGTACCTGCCGGAAAGCTGCTTGGGTTCATCATCAGCCATCAAGGAATTGAGGCTAAGCCAGAAAAAATCGAAGCTATAATGAGGATGGAACCACCATGGTTACAGAAAAAGGTGTAGAGGCTCACTAGGTGCATGGCAGCACTAAGCCGTTTCATTTCAAGACTCGATGAAAGGGGGATGCCACTCTAGAAGCTACCCAAGAAGGTAGATAGATTCCAGTGAACTGCAGAAGCCCAAGAAGCCCTGGAAGCACTCAAGGAATTTCTGACCACACCACCGGTACTGAAGCCACCATGCCGAGCTACAACCAGCCAGTCAGCTGAAGACCTATTGCTATACATCTCCTGCACGACTCACATAGTAAGCACTGTGTTGGTAGTCGAGCGAGCAAAAGAAGGGCACGCGTACTCGGTACGACATCCTGTCTACTTGATCAGTGAAGTCCTCGGGCCCTCTAAAATAAGGTACCCTCAAGTTTAGAAGCTACTTGTTGGGGGTCTTCCTCTTTGGAAGGTCCTCAAAAACATGACTAACCATTTGTTTCGAGCATAATGATGAGTATTACATGAGCTTCGTCATAAACAAAGGTTCGTTATGGGAGTCTTCTTCTCTGCCGAAGGTCTTTAAGACGAAGATATAGCCTGAAATGACAATGATGAATGCGAAAGCTATAACCGAAGAGCAACAAATTTGACTTGAAGTGGTGACGAAGATCAAGCATGGCTGAGCCAAAGAGTAAAAGACTAGCTAGTCCCTAATGATTAATGTTACAATTATGAACACATGTTAAGGTCATAAATGTATTTTTATCCGGGCTGCGTCCCATGCCGATAAATAGTTGAATAGTACCTTCAAACTATTCACGCTGAATTATATTTGCTCTCGCATCAGCACCTTCGATCAAGCCAAAGGTATCAATGTAATCTAAATCTTGTAATATTCATGAATGTACATGTTATAAATTAGATACATGAGTAAGAGAATGAATTATGTAACATGTCATTCCTATGAATTATTATTATGGTAAATGATGAAGGCATGTTCTTCATGACCTTCATCTGAAGATCATTATATCCGAAAGGAGATATTGTTTCGAAGGACGAAGGTCCTTATTCTTTAACAATTGTGTTGCCTTGTTCTTGATGCACAACATTTGAGAACAAGTGGCCAACATTGGCGCCTACCTCCGGTGAACTCAAACGACCACCTTCAACAATAGCTGAAGCACTCACCTTTGTCATGCCGCCGAAGAAGGCAATAGTGCGAGGGGCTGCCCTTGCAACATTGGACATCAACGAAGAAGGGCTCCCTCTGAGAGAAGCCCAAAACCAGAAAAGGAAGGCCATCAGCCCAACATCACAAGAGGAGGATCTAGACCAAGAGATCAAAGACCTAGAGGCCATCCACCAACAAGCGGAGAGAAAGAGAGAGAAAATGATTCGGCTAGCTGAACTTCAAAAGAAGATTGATGAAGCTGCCGAAAAAATGTGCCATATCATGCTAGACGAGCAAGGAAGAAGGCCACAACAGAGAGAGCTTCGTCAAGAAAGCCCAAGCTATGATGATGTATGGTATGATGATTTCCATCATGGTAACCTTGCTTTTGATGATGCTTCTCCTCTAGCAGCAAAGTTGCAGGCTACCACATGGCCACCATCCTACAAACTACCACAACTTCCCATGTATGATGGGCGTTCCGATCTGAAGCAGTTCCTTATGAGCTACGAGGCGACCATATCATCATATGGTGGAAATGCTACTGTTATGGCGAAGTCCTTTGTCATGGCAGTTAGGAACGTGGCTCAAACATGGTATTCCTCCCTTCGGCCGGGAACAATCACGTCATGGCAGAAGCTGAAGGACATGCTAGTAACCAGTTTCTATGGTTTCCAGACGAAGCCTGTGACACCTCAAGCTCTGTTCCAATGCACATAGGACCATGAGGAATACCTGCAGGCGTATGTCCGAAGGTTTCTGCATTTCAGGGCCCAGGCACCAATGGTGCCAAATGAGATTGTTATTGAGGCTATGATCAAAGGGCTCTGACCAGGACCGACATTGTAGTATTTCACCAGGAAGCCACCACAAACTTTGGAGAAGCTTCTACAGAAGATGGACGAGTACATCAGGGCCAACAACGACTTTCGACAGAGAAGGGAAGAAGCCTATAGATACTCAGAGATGACCATGGGCTTCAGAGGAAGACTCACCCTATGCATGTCAGGATAATCCATAATCCCAACTCAAGTGATGATAGGGGAAATCACACTCAAGGCCATCAGCAAAGCTCCCAATCATCAGGGACGCAACAAAGTTCCTACAGGCCACCAGCTCCAAAAGGTAGAGGAGGTAGAAGCTTCGGTGGTAGATTCAACTCCCAACCAATAAGGTTGTTTTGTCTATTCTGTGGGGAAGATAAGGGGCATACAACAAGGACATGCCAAGTCACTATTCAGAAGCAGAAGGAAACAGCTGAAGCCGAAGCACAATAGAATCAGCCGAAGCAGGTCTTGCATACCACTTCGTGTTGTTCCCCATACATCCCCGAGTATGTGGGCAAGCAACAACCCATAACATTAGTTGCTTCGGTAAGCCACTCACATGTTGCGTGGGCCTCGCTACCACCACCACCACTCATGGCTCCAACCTCGTCTCACAACCAACAGCTAGAAGGGCACCGCCAAGTACAACAACAGCATGATGTACGCGAAGAATCTGAAACTCGTACAGTCAACATCACTGTACCAGAGTTGAGACACATTTACTGAAGCAGTACAAGGGCTTAGTCAAGAAATTTTTCATACATACTCAATGTAATCTTTGTCTGTCTTGATTTTATGTTATTACCCAAAGACAATATAAGAAGGTACAACCTTCGGCATGTTGTAATAAATCTAGGGTTACACCATCGAGTGTAACAGAAAAAGTCACGAAGCTCCAAAGTCGTTCCTACGGGGATGCAGAGCTAAAATGCCACCTAAGTGAAAGGTGAAGAAGCTCCAAAGTCATTCCTACGGGGATGCAAAGCTAAAATGCCACCTAAGTAAAAGGTGAAGAAGCTCCAAAGTCGTTCCCAAGGGGATTTTGAGTTTAGCTCCAAAGTCATTCCTACGAGGATGCAGAGATAGAATACCACCTAAGTAAAAGGTGAAGAGACTCCAAATTTGTTCCTAAGGGAATGCAGATGTTGGTCACTTGTTCTTAAATGTTGTGAATCAAGAACAAGGCAACACAATTGTTAAGTATTAAGGACCTTTGTCTTCTGAAGCATTACCTCCTCGAAGATATGATGTTCATCAAACAAAGGTTATGAAGGACACGCCTTCATCATATCATAGATGAATAAGAATAATAAGGAAAAATACAATGAATATAACTCATTGATTCATTCATATTTGCATTCCATAAAGTATGCAGGAGTATTAACAGAATCTGTATTACATTAATACTTTTGTCTTGCTCGAAGATGTTGATGTGGGGGTGATTACAATTCAGCATTAACAGTATTGTGATACTGTTCATCTATTTATAGGCACGGGACGTAGCCCGGGTAAAAGTACATTTATGTCCCTGACATTTACCTATGACCATAACATAAATCATTAAGGACTAGCTAGTCTTTTTCCGTTCCAGCCAGCAAGATGTTCAGCCTTCAGCACCATTATAAGCCGAAGCTATTATTCTTCGGCTATAGCTTCAGCGTTTATTTTTATCATCTTCAGATCGTATCTTCACCTCGTATTCCTTTGTCATGGGGGAAAACCTCCATCCTGAAGCCGAAGCTCCCTGTAATAATCCATATCATGCTAAAAATAAATGCTTAGTCATGTTTTTGAGGACCTTCCGAAAAGGAAGGCCCCCAACAGTAGCCCCTCACAGTATTAATTTCTTTCTTTGTAAAAAATTCAGACTGTGACATGAACGAACGCCTTTAGCCAAAGGTCCGAAAAAACACTTTCCCTTCACTAGAATGGCGAATCATTCTGAACCGTGGGGCCCACCGAGCTATGGGTGTAACACCCTAGTGTTACCTAGGGTTCTTCTCAGTGCTAACTCAAGATCATTATCACATGTGAATCCAATTGAGCAAAAAGACACCAAAAATTAGGAACAAAGGTTTGATTAAGTCTTTTCATCTTAGGGATTATGCCTTAATCATATCATGCACCTTAAAGTGAGAAAAATGCACAAAACCCTAAATAACCCTAAGTAAGCCATTTAAGTGCAAAAGGGAAAATTTGTAAAAAGATTATGAAAAACCAAAAATCATGATGAGAACCAAATAACAAAGTTAAAGTGCATTAAATAAACCACAAAATATAGTCAGGAAGCTTGATCAGGGGAGCTTGGCAAAATTCCCAAAAAGACCCCTTAAGCAAGAATCTCAAAAGGAAATTCAGAAAATTCAGAAACTGAATTTTTACCTCTTCATGAAGTTCAGTCGTGTTCTCTGTTTTCCAAAACTCAAATCTACAAAACCCAAATATGAAAGTGGCACCAAATTACCTTGAACATACTCTAGCAAAGTTTGAAATCAAACAAAAACCGTTTGACACAATTTGACTCGACCTTAGTCTCGGTTTCCATCTGAGCGACAAACCCAACTTCACCCCCTCATATCTCGCGAATCCAAGATCCAATCCACTCAAGTGCTCTAAGAGAAACAAAGAGTAAACGACAAAGAAGAAATTGTGTGCAGGGATTTTGAAGAGTTACGAGAAGATCGTGAGCCAATTAGCGTTTGAAAATGACTAGACCGAGCGATGCCACGTGTTCGATCGCTTGCCTGACCGGCTGAGCGCAGACTAGCCACGGCAGCGCGCGCCCTGCGCGTGGTCACCCCGCCCCGTGTGCCTGCGCCTCGCCCTTGCCTATAAGTGCCCCCAGAAGCCTTAGCCATATGCACTTGTGCACCCAAAGCCCCACCCAAGATCACCGGAGTTCGCCGCTGAAAGCAAGCGCCACCGCCCGCCATCACTGCCCGAGCACGGCCATCGTGGCCAGTCCAGCCTTGCCCTAGCCCCTAGACGGATTCCCCGAGAGGCTGTGAAGCTTCCCCAAGCTTGAGCCGAGGCATTGCCTCACTGGAGAAGCGGGATCACCCTCGCTGGACTTCGACCGCCCGCCACCGCGCGTAGACCGAGCTATCAGATGAACCATTCTTCAATTCCTCACACACATGCCTTCCCTGACCCCTAGTGAAGCTCACTGACCGGTTTAATTGAACTCTACCACCCTGGATAGGTCGGAGCCCTCGCCGCCGATGAGCTCCCCCGCCTGCGCACGTGGACTGATCGACTCCGACCATCCTCGGCGACGATCCGCACATCGGCGTGACCGACACAACCTCAACTACACCCTCGACCACCTCACCGGAGCAATCTCGCCGCCGGTAAGCCCCTCCGCCCTTTCCTCCACCGCGGGTACTGTTTAATTGGGAGAAGGACCTCGGGTTAGGTTTAGTAAAACCCCAGGGGGTTTTCTGAATTGTCAGTGGCGCATGTGAATAGTGACCCGAGAACTAGTTTGTAAGGAAATCTAAAAACACTCGCTAGGGACCCCGATGCAAAGTTAGTTTCCATTTAACCATTTCTGATTAATTCTTTTTAATAAACAGAAAACTTAGGAAATTCATAACTGGAGAAATATTTAACAAAAAATTGTCAAACCAATTTTGCTGGATTCAAAATAATATGATCTATCAGGCAAAATAGTAAACCCCATGGTTTCTGCAATAATTTTTAGAGTTTTGAATTAAATAAGGAAACTGCCCAAACCTTATTAATCCAAAGAAAAATAGAAATACTTTTGTGCCAGGCTTAAGAAAATTTGTGGAGATACAAACCCAACATATGCACTATTTAAAAATACTAAGCACCCCAGTATACAAGATTAACTCAACTTTTGCTATCAAAGACTATATCTATCCAAAACTTAGGAAATTAAGAAAGACAGTAGAAAAAATAAATAGAGGATGAACATATTTTTCCTAGTATACTTAAGTGATAAAGGACATAGGAAAAATACAGAAAAACCTAGTTCAGAGCTAATCCAAGGTTAATTAAACTATTAGGCACTAAGAAATCCAGAAAAGCCATAATTAAAAATATAAAGACCATTTCAAAAATGGTAAGGAAATTTCAGTAGACTCCTAACTGTTAGAACACCACTACAAAAATAGTAGATACCCCAACCCATCAAGATAAGTGGGTTGAACAATTCAAACTCGATTTTGGTCCATGTTCTAATTAAATTATAAGAAAGCCAAAAATTGTGCAATAGTAGGCAAATAAATTTTTACCCAACTATTAATAAAGTAAACCACCAGAGAAAAATATGAAACCTATTTAAAAATGTAAGGTAACACCCATTACCCCCTACTCCACGAAAAAGGCCATATAATCCAAGAATTTATACCACCCTTTGCCTTAAGCTAAAAGTTGCCAAATTCTAGAATGATTGCTCTTGCATAAAGAAGAAGATCGGAAAAATTAGAAATCTGTTGATTGACATTTTTCAAGTATAGTGGTAGTAGAAAGCACCCCATTTGCCAAGAACTTTAGAAAATCACAGTAAAATACCCAATAAGTATTAGTGACTAAAATTTGGTACAAAGTCATGTTATTACACCTAAAAGCCAGCAAAAATAAGCTTTAAGGAAAAATCTACTGTGAAAGGAGAGTTGTAGTTCAAAGCACCCCCTCTGCTCCACAACTTGATAATTTTGTACAGAGAGAACCCTTAACTTTTTAAGCCCCAATTTTTGAGCCAGAGAGTTACACACCAGTGAAAAGCTACTATAATGTTTACAGAAGTTTTGGAAATTTAGAAAGGTAGGTTGTAGTTCAAGCCCACCCTTAAAAGCATAAAAGAAAAGGAAAAGAAGAGATAAATTGGGAAGAATAATAAATCTCACCCCAATTAATTTAGCTAGGAATCTCAATAAACTTTGACCAAAACATTAAAAGGAAATCAGTGGAACACAAAAATAATCTTCGCTGCCTCATGTTTAACTCTGACTGAGTGAATATGTACTTGAGGCTCTTGTGGTCCGTGTAGATATCACACTTCTACCCATAAAGATAATGCCTCCAGGTCTTCAATGCATGAACCATGGCTGCTAACTCCAGATCATGAGTAGGATAGTTCTTCCCATGAATCTTCAACTGTCAGGACGAGTATGCCACTACTCTCCCTTCCTGCATCAACACACATCCCAGTCCGGTGTACGAAGTATCACAATACACTGAGAATGGCTTGTGAACATCTGGCAGAATCAGTACTGGTGTCGTTGTCAATTTCTCCTTCGATGTCTCAAAGGACTTCTGGCATGCTAGGGTCCACTTGGACTCAACCTTCTTTGCCAACAAGGCTATAATTGGCCTAGCAATCTTGGAGAAACCTTTAATGAAACGCCGATAACAATCAGCCATTCCAATGAAACTCTTGATTCCTCATACATCTTTTGGTGCTTTCTAGTCCAATATAGTTGTTACCTCCTTCGGATCTACAGCCAATCCCTCTCGGTTTATAATGTGACCCAAGAATAGGACTTCACTGATCCAGAACTCGCACTTGCTAAGCTTGGCATATAGGTGACAATCTCATAGCCTCTGAAGTACCTTCCTCAAATGCTCCTCATGCTCTTGCCCATTCTGGAAATATATAAGAATGTCATCAATGAACACTACTATGAACTTGTCAAGATAGTCCATGAACACACTATTCGTCAAGTACATGAAGTAAGCTGGCGCATTTGTCAAACCGAATGACATGACCGTGAACTCATACAATCCATACTTGGTGGTGAACAACGTCTTTGGTATATCCGAAGGTCGGATTCAAAGCTGATGGTAACCTGACCTCAGATCTATCTTCGAGAACACACTAGCTCCTCTCAACTGGTCGAATAAACTTCAATTCTAGGCAGGGGGTACTTATTCTTGATAGTAACTTCATTCAAGGATCTATAGTCAATGCACATCCTCTTTATGCCATCTTTCTTCTCCACAAACAGCACTGGGGCTGCCCAAGGCAAGGTACTTGGTCTGATGTAGCCCTTCTCCGATAACTCATCAATCTGCTCCTTGAGTTCCACCAACTCTGGTCCAGACACTCGATAGGCTCTCTTGGATATAGGGGCGGTGCCTGGTACAAGCTCTATGGCGAATTCAACCTTCCTTTCAGGTGGCATACCTGGTAACTCCTCGGGAAACACATATGGGAACTCTGATACTACATTGATAGCTTCTGATGGTTTAATCTCCTAAGTACAGGCGATGACTTGGTGACAACTCCCTTTTCTGGGTTTTGACAAGACCAACTCTACTAACACTTCTTCTACTGATGGGGACACTAACTTCACTGTTCTCTTATCACATCTAAGACTGGCTTGATACTTGGTTAGCCAATTCACCCCTAGGATGACATCTATAGTTGTATCCTGGTTACCCATAACTATTCAATCAGCGGGGAACTCTGTCCCCCTTATTTGGACTCTTGCACTAGGGCAAAATCTATCGGTTTGGGTTCTTCCACCAACTGAACTAACCATTCTAGGTGGATACATGGGTTCTACTGGTATATTATGTGATTCTACCCATGATGCAGTCATAAAAGAATGTGTTGCTCCAGAATCAAATAAGACATTTGCAGAATGGTACTCGAACAAGAACGTACCTAGTGCCACTTTTGGAGTCTCCTGGACTATGTCGGCCTCCAAGTGGTTCACCTTTCCATATTGGGCATGAGGTTGCCCATGGTTGTTGCTTCCTTGCTGCAATGCATTCTGCATAACTAGGGCATTGGGAGCTGGCTGCTACTGAGCTGCTTTCTTTGGGCAATGATTTGCCCAATGGCCTTGTTCCCCACAGTGGAAACATGCATGACCTCCTCCTTGCGCTGGCGCTGTTTGGTTGCTCTGGTTGGTTGCTAGGGTAGGAAGACAGGTTGCCTGGTTGCTCTAACGCTGGTATTGATTTCCTCCTTGCTGGCTATTCTGACGGTACTGCTACTGCTGAGGAAACTGCCTCTGGTACTGCTACTGCTGGTTCTGACGCTGATGCTGGTGCTGGTATTGGTGACCTTGCTTGAATGGCTAAGGTGGGTTTCCTGAGTAGCGAGGACAGCTGCTACTTCCAACCTGAGGTCCACCAATCTTACGCTTCCTGTCCTCCATCTCCTGACGCTTCTTTTCTATCATGATTGCTCTATCGATCAGATGCTGGAAGGTATGGAAGGTGTGGTTCATCAGCTGATAATGAAGAGGGTCAACCAATCCTCTTAGAAAGCGGTACTGCCTCTTAGCATCCGTGTTGACATCTTCTGGGGCATAACGCGACAGCTGCAAAAACTTATCCCTATACTCACTGACGGACAGGGGGCCTTGCTTCAAATTGGGAAACTCCTCCTTCCTCACTATCATCAGTCCCTCGGGCACATGGTAGTGATGGAAGTTGTCCCTAAACTCCTCCCAAGTGATGGCTTCGGGGTTGGCATGGGTGGCGAGGTAAGACTCCCACCAAGACTGTGCTGCTCCCCTCAGATGTCGGGGACGATACAACACCTTCTCTTGATCGTTGCACTGGGCATTATGCAACTCACGCTCCACGGTACGCAGCCAATCTTTCGCGTCCAT
Organism: Zea luxurians; assembly: GCA_029449295.1. Lineage (NCBI taxonomy): Eukaryota > Viridiplantae > Streptophyta > Magnoliopsida > Poales > Poaceae > Zea > Zea luxurians. The sequence goes on along the minus strand of JAOPSE010000001.1, from coordinate 100,971,776 downwards.
GGGATTAGCCGAGTGGGCAAAGACTGGGGGTTGGCCCCTCATGAATTTTGCCCACTTGTCTCTAGGCACTTGTGGCATCTGGACTTGCACAGGAGGTTGAGGCGGTGGTGGCTGATGCTGCACCTGCTGCATAGCTGCTAAGGTCTGTCCGATTGCCTGAACTACTTGCGTCAGCATCAAGAACATTTGCTCAATGGTCATCGGTGGTGGCGGTGGCAAATGCTGCTGTGGGGCTACCTCCTCTTGGGGTGCCTGCTGTTCAGGCTGAGCACGCCTCGCACCTCTGCGCCTGTTCTCAACATCTATATAAATCACACACATATATCAAATCTAACTCTACAGTCTTTCAGCATAAGAAAAGATGTATAGAAAATCTCCATAACACTGAACAAATGACCATCTTCACTGATAGCTTCTCAGATAAAGAGGAAAGGGGAAATAAAGGGATTACCCAACTAAATAACTGACTTTATTAATAACTATACCAAGTTGTAGGGGATACCCACACCTTGGTGACAATCATTACAAAGATCCAACTTCAGTACATGTCCATCATAACAAGCATCCAACATAAGATAAGCAAACTAACTCTAACTAAAATTGACTTAGGCTAAGACACTGAACTAAGCATTATTACAGACTCTGACTCTGTCGATCTAAGGATCCAAATCTATGCGGGTCCTACAGTCTGGAGTACCATAGCCGAAGTGACCACGGGGTAGTGAACGGTAAGGGTGCTGAATCCCGACAGGGGCGGGAGAACCACCATCCAAATAGTGGCGTGCTGCGCACTCAGCACGCAATTCTGCAACCTTCGCCCGAACCTTGCCCATCTCATCAAGGGCGTGGTCCAACTCTGTGTTGAGCACGGCGACCAGATTGACCATGCTATTCAGCCTGGGATTGCCCTCACCCACTAGTGAGACAATCACACCTCCAGCACTACTGGTCGAATGGCGAGGATAGTACTTTAGGTCAAGGCCATCAGCTACCCTGCTGAACAACGAGCAATACTGAGAAAGTGCCCGTCATGCTACATCTTGCATGGCTACCTCGACAGTATCCCTCTCAGTACTAGAATAGTGCTCTGAGAAGGCCTCTGCACCCCGGAGATCATCGTCCGGATGGCGCACCAAGCAAGTTGCCTCCCACTGGTCCGGGTAGAGCCCACGACGATGATGGTAGACTACACAACGGTATTCGATGGACCAAGTGTGTCGGTCGAAGGCCCGACGCAACAGGGTATCGAGAGCATCGTGGAAGTGACACCCGCGAGCAGCGTCATGAGTGATGGGTCTAGCGATCCATCCCTCTAGCTCAGGCTCCCCTGAGAGCTCCGTGTCGTGCCTCGAACTGCCACCAGTGTGGCTGTCGTCTCCGTCTCCGTTAGGGTCTCCTCCAGCAGCCGGGATGCCCTATGGTGGTGCAGAGGGCATCTCAGGCGGCCTCTCAGACTCCACCTCCCGCTAAGGCGAGGGGGAAGAGTCCTGCTGCTCCCGATCCTGCTCCTGGCGTCGGCACTCCTGCTCCTCATGCAGGCGACGATGTAGTCTCTCCAGTTGACTGGACTGACCTGACACTGTGCGATGCAGTGGACGCTCCACCAGGCGAGAAGGCAAAACGGGGATCACAGACTTATGTGCAGTGCACCTAAGACAAGACATCTACAAAAGACATCGTAAGCACAAGAGTAAGAGTAGAACTATGAGACTAGAAAGTAAATAGAAAGAAAAGTGAGATAAAGACTTTGAGATAAGTAAACAACATAGAGTTGGTCAAGATGACCATCTTTTGAAAAGACACTGAGGTCAAGGTAAGAGTAGGGGTCTATAGTCCTTAGGACGACCATTCTAGTCTAGGTTAGCGGTCCTACAGTCAGCACGGGCTTTGATACCACTTATGTCACACCCGGTTTTAGAAGGCAAACCGAATGTGAACCATGTATGTGCCAGGATCAGAAACTCACGTACACAGCGATTACATAATTGGACATCATCACACAAGATGTCCAAGACATCCACAGAGTCTATTACATAACCATTATTCAACATAATTATCAAAGTGCAGGATTACGAAACGTAGAAGCTAAGCCTACACAGGCATCTGACTAGGGGTGTGCCACTAAGAAAGAACTAGAACTCGTCGTAGTCCTGAAACTCCTCGAAAATCATCCATGTTGCCAGCATCACCTCCTGAGTACTTAGTACAGTGGCAACAACCTGGGGTGGGGTGGTGTGTAAAGCAATGGTGAGTACACATCAACGTACTCAGCAAATGTCCTGTTTGGCTAAAGTGGACTAGCTATATATGGGGTTGAGGTCAAGCAGTTGCTTTTAAGTTAGTCAAGTATTTATTTTTATTAGTAGAGCCAACTTTTAATAATAAACCCAGTTATTACCCAAAAGTACTTCCTCAAACAAGGAAATACCAAAGATCAGATTTTATAGCATCATTGTTAATCATCATCATAAAAGTATCTGAAATTTTTCTAATCAAAGAGGATCCCATGGCTGCTCTAAACCGTGAGCTCGGCTGATATACCAGTTTTAACACTTTGCAAAGGTTGTACACTTTACCCACAAGTCGTGATCCCTTTCCAGCCTGGGTTGTACAGACTCGATCTTCACAACCAAGGTGAATGGCCAGGGATAGACTATGTAGCCTTTACAAAGATTCCTCTGGTGCATAGCTGCTCATTAGGTTTCGCCAGTCGTACAAATGAAGTATACCTCCCCAAGGTGGGTGACTAACAAAACCAAATCAAATGAACCTCTGCTCCCCCAACCTTGGCAGAGCGAGCACTACGCCCCGGCCCCCATTGATGGCCCTCTGGCAAAGCCAACTACACCCCCAGGTTCATCTAATCAATCAGCTAAGGGCGTCCCATTCCACCCTCATGGTTGTACTGTTATCCCGGGTGGTCACTCCACGAACAGGTCCTTATGGAGAGGTACTCAGGAAAAGGCCTGAGTCCCCTAAGGTATCACAAGATCATTCACATAATCAGGATAACAGTATCGTATCATAAATATTCACATCATGTTCATTGATTTAAGTTAAGGCAATAGCAAAATGCTAACCATGATAACCCGAAAAGGTAAACAAGGATAAGTGAATACAGACTTGTCAATCCTTAGGTTTCATAAAGTAATGCGGGACAATGAACCATAAAGTATGTAGGACATAATAGATCAGAGGACACTTGCCTTCACCAGGTTGCTGCTTAGGGAGGTCTCCAACTACACACTCAGGAACCTCGGACTGCTTGTTGTCTAAATAAAGCGAGCATGCATTCAATACATTTGGAAAGTACAAATAAACATCACACCAAACATGTACAAACATTGGAACACCTCTTAAAAAGACACAATACTACATAAGGGATAATGAATCCAAAGTATAACATAAACTATAACATATATCAACTTTATTTGAAAATAGATTACTATTCCCCTAAGTGTTACTTACAAGTACATAAACATAGTTCAACTTATTTTATTGTGACCTGAATTTAGACTAGAGATGATTTCATGTAATACACATTATTAGTCTCACAAGCTTACACATGTTTAAATCTCTAAGGTTCTCCTTTTATTTATTTTATTAAATAAATAAAAAAACATCTACACTAGTTCATATTCAATCCTAAGAATTAGAGTGTGCAGACAGTAAGTGAAACCATTTTATTTAAACAGAGAATAATTCTATGAACATTTTGCAATTTGAATCACTAAATTCGGAGTTCATATGCAAAAGTTATGAAATAAACAAAATATTTAAACAGAGAATAATTATAGTGTGCAGACAGTAAGTTTGGGAATTCAAAATATGAAATTAGGGCTAATTCTGTGAATATTTAAAAGTCCAGGGTTCAATCTGCAAGATTACAGGGGCCTACTCGCGAAAAACAGGGACGGCGGGTTGATTTCCAATAAACCGAGGGTCTCATTAATAAAACAGCCACGCGAAGGGGTATCGGGTGAATCTAACCGTCAAATCTAAAACCAATGGCTGAGATTAGATCTGCGGCCAAGGGCGCGCGCGCGGGCAGGTGAGCACTGACAAGCGGGTCAGGGGCGTCAGCGACAGAGGGGGAGGGCACCACGGCGAACTCAATGGCGGGGAAGAGGCGATGAATCCACGAGCAGAGAAGGGAGAACGGCAGTGAGAAGGTCTCGGGCGGGCTAGAGTAACTCCGGTGAGCCATTCCGGCCACAGGGAGGGGACTTAAGGCGCGCTAAGGCCTGGGCTAGCTTCAGCAAAGGCAGGGGTGACACAGGGGCCTACTCCGGGGAACTAGACCGGGCTAAATCGGCCGGGTACCGCGCGAGCACGGGGGACCGCCGTGGCCAAGCACCGGTGAAGAAAAAATTGGCCAAGCACTGGGTGCAATAAGGGAAATTGGGCACAGGGGCGGGTGTCTCCCCTCGGGGCGGAGCTCGGTGAGGCTTGGCACGGTCTCCGACGAGCTGGATGGTCGAGAACGCGGGCGCGGGTCTCTGGCGGCGGCTGGTGGCGTGGGTAGAGCGCGAGAGAGGGCGAAGCTACGAGAAATGAGGTGAGGGGTGTGCTGAGGGCACTGGCGGGGCTCTAAGAAGGGAGCTAGGCGTGTGGGGGCGTCGTGGCCGAGAAATCCGGCGACGTGCGTGAGTGCGTACGCGCTGGTCCACGACGAGCGCGGTGGGGGCAGAACTGACAGGGAGGGTCCACGGCGCAAAGAGAGGAGAAAGGGGCGTGTGGGGCAATGTCTCGGCGACTAGCGAACCGGGCCCGCAAGACAGAGACAAAGAGCGTGCGGGTGAAGGAAACTGGCGCCGATAGGTTGACCGCACTGGGCGGTCTGGCAGCTTCCCATGGGGGTCTAGGACCTCCACGTGTGCGAACTGGACCCCTAGAATAGGGTCCGGACCCCCTGTATGGGGTCCGAGGGTTCCAGGACAGAAAATACCCGGGCCTTAATCAGGACCTAGGCATGGGTCCGGTTCTGGCACGTGTCTAGACTTGATCTGGTGGGATTCAGACCTTATCACATACACTCCTGCTCCCCGCCCAGGTGGAGACCCGATGCTGCCAGGTGGCCTACTGCGCGCGGCGTAAGCCAACGGGCGGAACCTCTGGGCTACACGCGTCTTTGCAATCGTTACGGATAAGACGTGTGCCTGTCCATTCCAGTGACAGGCGGTGTGCCTAGTCCACGCTACGTGGGCCGTGCTCGGTTGCTTTTTCTTTTTCTCTGAATTTTCTAATTCCTTTCAAATTTCTTTTCTCTAGGATTTTTCAAATCCAAATTCAAACTAGGTTTCAAATTCAAATAAATTCAAACTTGTGCAACACTTCAAAGAATATTTTAAACTCAACATGATGCAACATGTCATGACTCATAAGGTTTTGGCAAAGATAAATAATTAACCTCCACTAGTTTAGGCTATTTCTAACCAAAAGGAAGAAGGGAGAAAGAATCTAGAGAGAGAGAAAACCTAGAGTGAGAAAAAGAAGAGTAACACATGATTTTGGGTGATAATTAGAAAGAAATTTTATACTCCCAAAATCAGGGTGTTACAGTAAGTCTAGCTGAGTATTAGTATACTCAGCCTTGCTTGTGTCAAAATTTTTGCAGGTACAGTTCAGGACATGGTTGATGGTGTGACTTGGCCTTCCACCCTACCACCGGGTTGGACGGTCGAGTGGGATGCTGCTCCAACAGGAGAGGAGCAGGAGGAATAGTGGGCTAGGCCTTGCCCTATTCCTCATCATTCGACGTTATCGACTATCCACTGCAATTTCAATTATGAACTTGTTTCAGTTTACTTAACAACTCCTATTTATGTAATAACTCCAGTATTTAAATTGTGGTTACATGCTTTATTTTATTCTCTCTGTGACTCACCTTCGAGTGAGCTAGTTGTATTTGATCCTAGATAAGTGGCTTTATCAAACTAGATCCGAGGGATTGACGGGTGATTCCGATTTAAGTGTGTCGTTGCCTCTAAGGCAGGACTTGGGCAATTAAGCTGGAATAATTTAGGCGGTTCCGCCACAGCTGGTATCGGAGCAAATACCACCACGGAGAAAGCGATAAATCATGAATGCCAACTTTTCAAAAATAAAACTTGCTTAGAAACCAGTATTGGAATCGTCAGGACTAGAACGCTAGACCTAGTACGAAAGGCCTTAGGAATAGTGGGGAAAACAGGTGGCTAATTAAGTAGGCCATATGGGCCAGTCTTAGGATTTCAAGGATGCCCTAAAAGCACCCTTCTGATTCGGTGAGGAGACGTTCTTTTCAGCATGCATGCATTATAAAACACGAAAGGATTAGAAATTAAAGGAGTAAAAATTTGATCTAACCCACTTCCTTTTAACAACCGGGCTCACATATTTTTCTTCCTTCTACCACAATCTTTACATCTGATCCTCTTCCATAGATGACTTCACCCACCCCCGCAAATGGTGGAGACACTCATTTCAGTTCTGATTTCCTTTCTCACGAGGGTTTCCCTTCCATCTTGTGGGAGGTGCTCAACTCCGCCGGTTACCCTATGCCCCCTTGTACACGGTGCAACTATACGAGGAGCATCGGGTGCCATGTTGCCGAGTCTGGCTGAATTTGGAGGTACACCCCCTTCAGCCAGGTTGGCATTCCCTTGACTACGAGACTATTGGATTCAGGACAGACGACACCACCGAGGCGGTAGCTATGAAGGCCCTGACGACTTTCTATGGCTGCCATCCCTTGCAGATGGTGATGCACCCATTGGGACTCTTCCCCGCTGAAAAGAGGGATGACCCCATGTGGTGCAACCGTGTGAGCCATGTGAAGGACGTGTGGGCGATGTATCCCGACTTAGTCTGGAGGATCACTGTTCAGTGTATGAGAGCACTGTACCGCCTTCAGGCCCTACAGAGCGACACACCTTGCTAACCTTGCTCAGACCACTAAGCTCACCCTCGAAAATCGAGAGGTCTTCGTAGTCGACCTATCTTCAGAATTGGTGGAAAAGGACCTACAGGTGGAACAGCTGAGCCAGCGCATCGCTACCCTGGAGCAGCAGGTGGAGATCCGGGATAACACCATTGATATATTGGAAAACCAGCTCAAAGATGTGCAGCAGGAGCTTGAGGAAGCTAACGACCACCTGGACATACACCACCTAGAGATGGAGGCAAACGAGGCTAAAAGCGAGGGAGAGGAGGCTCTCGAGGAGTTAGGACCAGCCCCTAGTACCAATGCGACTCACTCCGAGATGCCCCCGTCGCCCATATCCAGTGTCGCTTCCACTACTCAGGGTTAATGGGTTAATTTGATGTATTAGGAGGATAGATATCCACGTGAGCTTAGTTGGCTTCAGATTTTGGACTAGGCTTATGGGTACTTTCCCCAAAATTGTTGTAACCCAGGAGAACTTTTGCGAGTAATGAAATGAATGTAATCATGTTATCCTCGTTCGAGTTGATGTTATGTTATGGCATTTTCTTCCGTATGATATAAAGCCTATTGTTCGGAATTGTGAATTGTGATAACAATGGCAAAAATCTGTGTTTTCAGATGGAAGCTAGGCAGTGTCGCTGGCAGAATGAGCAAGTTCACATGCCACCTCCTCCAGCTCCCACGGTGCAGGAGCTGATGGCTCAGCAGAATGAAATTCTGCGACAGCTTTTATAGTGCCAGCCCCACCCTCAACAGTATGGTGGAGGCCAGCCACAGCGACCTCCGGCCATGGAAACCTATCAGGAGTTCCTGAGCATGTGGCCGCCCTTGTTCACCAAGGCAGAGGATCCATTGGACGCCGACATGTGGCTATGCGTCGTGGAGTCCAAGTTTCCCCTCCTCACGGGAGAATGCTCTGATGACACCAAAACTCGCTTTGCCATGCAGCAGCTTCGCTGACCTACTCAGACATGGTGGGACCACTTCTGCGCCATGCTACCTACTGATCATGAAGTGACATGGGAGGAGTTCAAGACTCCCTTCAGGGATCATCACATTCGAGCAGGGATTCTGGACCACAAGCTAAATGAGTTCCTGACACTAACTCAAGGGACCCATACTGTGTTGTAGTATGCCTAGGCCTTCAATGACCTATGCTAGTACACGGGTTATCATGCTGACTCTGGTGAAAAGAAGAGAGACCGCTTCTGCAGAGGTCTCAACACCAAGCTGCATGAGCATCTCAACACTGTTCGGGCTGATAGCTTTAATGAGATGGTCAACCTGGCCATATCACTGGAAGACTGTATTGTAGCTCACCAGGCAAAGAAGAAGAGGAAGGCACCAATTTCAGGATCCTCCGTCCACCCTAGAAGTTTAGGATTGTCTCCAATAATCAGAGCAGAGGATTTCAGCAGTAGGCAGGAAGATGGTTGATCAGGCCACCTCAGCAGCAGCAAGCACCCAATCATTTTCCAGCTCCTGCCCCAAGGAACAATCCACCTCAACAGTAGCAGTTACACTAGGGAAATGGGAACAAGTGCTTCACTTGTGGCAATGTGGGCCATTATGCCAAGAATTGCCCAAGGAATCAGCAGAGGCAGATGCCAGCACCAAATCAAGACAAGGGGAGAAAGCAGAAGGTGCAAGTCAGGAAAGGGAAGCTCAACTTCACTACTCTAGAGGAGTTACCTGAAGGAGCCCCCATGTAACACCCCGGGCTTTAAGGAACAAAGCCAGGTGCATCTCATACATGCGCCAAGAAGACAACATATATAATAACAGAGTGTATAGAGATAAATGTCATAAATCATCAGAGTACTTATTACATAGCGGAAGACTTATTACAAAATAAAGGAATAAATGTAAAACGAACTAAGGATCGTCGGCGCAAATGTCGACTGAGAAACGCCACCTTGATCAAGTCGAATGCCTCAGTGTTAGGCAGCTCCTCTTCGACCACCTGTTCTTCTCCTGTGGGGGGGGTGTGAGACAGCAAGAGTGAGCTCACATACGTTCATAGCTCAACAAGTCGTGGGGAATAATGTGGCATGAACTCACCAAAGGTGGGAGTTCATGAAGTGTAAGGCTGATCAATGAAATAAAGGCTGAGGCTGAGCATTGCTTTTACATGTTGGTCAAAATTTTATTAGCAATTACTAAGTGTAAGTAAATACCAAACCTTAATAATAAAGGACAGTAATAGTAAAATAATCCCCAAATGCGATGCAAATGTCAAATTAAATTTAAGTTCCATAATTAATCATGTGAGTGTCCGAGCCGCTCTTGACCGTGAGCACGGCTAGTATACTAGTTTTACACTCTGCAGAGGTTGCGCATCTTTACCCACAAGCCGTGTTACCCATCTGCCAAGGGGTCATGAATCCCATACACCTCTACCAAGGAAGCGAGGCAGGGTAACACTACGAGGCCTTTACAAAGTTCCACTAGCTTCAGACAACCCGCTACAGTTTATAGGAAGTTCCAGTGCAGGGTTCTTGCCTGACCGCCATCGCAGCAAAATCAAACAAGGACCTCCCTACACTGACCACTCCCCTACTGCCCTTGCCCCTTTTGGGTAAGGTAGCCCTCCACTAGCTTTCCTAGTTAATCAGCTAAGGGAGTCCCATTAAACCCTTGTGGTAGCACTGTTTTCCCGGGTGGTCGCTCCATGTTCCCATTAATTTAATGATCTTAACATGAACAGTAATAATAACAAGATAATAACAGAATAATCATGAATAGTGTATCTCCATACCCAATCCACATAAAGCCATAGCAAGTACTACCCAAAAATAATTCAGGGGTGAACAAGGTATAGAGGTAATCAAAACTCGGGTAACATAAAGGATCCCATCAAAAGTAACCTATGCAGATCATTAAAATTAATAAGAACATGGCTGGGAAAAGTAAGTGATCAAGGGCACAACTTGCCTTCAACGAGCTCCTGCTCAGCTATCTCTACTTGTTGAACCTCAGTTTCCACAGTGGCTTGCTCGTCTATTCGCATCAACACAATACATACATAGTATAGCATAAATTAACATCACATCAAACATGTAAATAAAATATACAGTAAAAATCTACACATTAAAATGAGATCATAGGAACTGGAATCATTAAATTTAGAGTTATAGATTTCATGTTATGAATTTCCTAAGATTTAATGTGATTGAAATAGGATTAGATGATAAATTAATTTTCTTACTGTTTTCATGCCAGAACAGAGACACTAAGTGATAGAGAATGAAATTACAAAATTTTAGGAACTGGAATGGAGTAATTTGGAGTTCGTATGAATTTTCTATGAATTAACTAAGTTCTAGGAATTATTTTTGTATTAAAAATACATTTTCTAATTCATTTATACATTTTAAACGGGCTCTGGACTGGGCGTCATTTTCCAGAAAACTCAGGGGTCACGGTGCAAATATTCCTAAGACTCAGAAAACCAACCAGGTGGACTGCGGGTTGTTTTGACATAAACCGAGGGGCCCAAATGCAATTTAGACCCACGAAGGGGTATCAGGCCATTCTGGCCGTCCGATCCATAACTAACGGCGAGGATTAGATCGGGTCCGGCCCGAACCGGTACACACCTAGAGCCGCTGGATCAAACATCCACGGCCCATATTTTAAAACTTCGTGATTCACCCGAGACCACCCGATCGCGATCCAACGGATCCGATCGAATACGCACGAAAGGGATATGCTCTAACAAATCCCAGTCGTCCGCACCGATCCAACGGCGCCCGGACAACCCCTGCCCCCAACCCTGCCGCGCGGTGGCGCACCCGCCGGACTACGACGGCGCCATCGCCGGTGATACCGAACTTGACGCCCCGAGAACTAATTCCCCTATTCAAGCCAATCCGCGTGTAGAAGAGATCAAGGCGAATTCATTGGCGAGCTTATTACCTCGGTATGATGTGGCGACGGCTCTGCCCACGAATTTCGGCGGGTTCACGGTGGGGATGACACGGCGGCGGGCAATTAGGCAATGTCGACGGCGAGCTCCCCCAAATGCGGCCACCAACACCCGTCCGCGAGCCCCAGGAAGCCCAAGGTCACCTCCTCGGTGCGCCAGACGACGGAGACCCGAAGCTTGCGTGCGGCGGCGGAGGTCTCCCTCTCCCTCTGTGATGGTGGCTACGGTGAACTGGTAGAAGGGTAGCTGGATCGCGAAGGTAGGAGGATAAGGAGGGTGAGGCGAGCCCGGCCATGCTCCCTATAAGGTCGCGGTCGTGGTCAAGCGCACAACAAACCACGCGTGGTCTCCGTGCGCCCGCCATGCGCGGGGGAGCTTGTTGAGGGAGGTGGAAGACGGCTGACAAGTGGACCCACGGACCAAAGGCAGAGCGCGAGTGCGAGGGAGAGATGACAACGTGGCCCCACCTGTCGGCGCACGTGGTCACGGTGTGGGCGCGAGGAAGCTGACTGACGAGAGGGGCCCAGGTGTCGGCGCGCGTTCGTGTCGAAGGTGGGCTACGCGGATGGGAAGTTGAAGCGGGCCGAAATGGAGGTATGGCGGCCCATGAGGCTGGTTTTGTTTTATTCTTTTTATTTTCTATTCCTTTTTCTCTCTATTTTCAATTCCAATTTGAATTCAAATTTCGAATCAACCTTAGGCCAAATTCATTCCCAAATCATATGGTGAAGTTAAAATACAAGTTTTTAGAGATATAATTATATTATTTATATATTTTTTATATATACCATTTCTCTTCTTACTTTTAAACCCTAATTTTCAATGTAGGGCTTAATCCAATTTCTAGTCATTTTTTTTATTAATATTTTTATTTAATGCACAAACATAAAAACTCCAACAAATGCACTTTCTTTTATTTTAGAATCATTGTTTTATTAAGTCACTCTCAATTATATAGGAGCTCTTTTTCTTTTATGATGCAAATAAGGCCCACAAAATGAGGAGCTCTCTCTATTACTCTTTGTATACAACTTTGAGTATTACACCCCATCATGACTGGTATCTTTTTAGTTTTTAATCAACCTGCATTAATTCTATTTGATTCTGATGCATCACATAGCTTCATTAGCCAAAAGTTCAGCGTTAAATGTCAACTGCCTTTCTATCATACAAAATTGTCTTTCATGATAGCAACGTCTAGGGGCAAAATTGCGACGAACCAATTAAATCGAAATGTGCCTATCTCACTGGGAAGTAAAATTTTCAAAACCACACTCCTAATTTTGGGATTAGAAGGTATGGATATCATTCTCGGAGCTGACTGGATGACTCAACACCGAGTGGTGTTGGATGTAGCTCCCAGAGCTCTGGAAATTCGTTCTCCTACCTAGCCAAGACTCTACTCGATCATGTGCTTTTGCTATGATAGAGTTACCCTTGAAGAAGATTCTAGTGGTCTGTGAGTATGCAGATGTTTTTCCTGATGAATTGCCAGGAATGCCACCAGACCAAGATATCGAATTCGCCATTGAGTTGCAACCAGGAACGACACCTATTTCCAAGAGGCCTTACCGCATGCCACCCGCTGAATTGGCAGAATTGAAGAAACAATTGCAAGAATTGTTGGACAAGGGTTTCATCCGCCCAAGTACTTTGCCTTGGGGATGTCCAGCCTTGTTCGTGAAGAAATAAGATGAAAGCTTGAGCCTATGTATAGATTACCGCCCACTCAATGCGGCGACTATCAAGAACAAGTATCCTTTGCCTCGTATTGATGTTCTTTTCGATCAATTGGTCAAAGCCAAAGTGTTTTCCAAAATAGACCTTCGCTCCAGCTATCATCAAATCAAGATACGAGCAAGCGATATTCCGAAGACTGCCTTCTCAACCAGATATGGGCTATATGAGTATTTGGTGATGTCGTTTGGGCTGACTAATGCGCCAGCATACTTCATGTATCTGATTAATTCTGTCTTCATGCCTGAACTAGACAAATTCGTGGTGTTTTTCATTGATGACACCTTGGTATACTCAAAGAATGAAGAAGAGCATGTCGTTCATTTGCATGTAGTGCTCCAACGTTTGTGATAGCACCGCCTTTATACCAAACTGTCTAAATGTGATTCTTGGCTAAAAGAAATGAAATTCTTGGGTCACACTATCTCTCAGGATGGTATAGCTGTTAATCCTGATAAAGTGCAAGAGGTGATGAACTGGAAGCCGCCAACGACTGTCCGTCAGATTCAAAGTTTTCTAGGATTGGCCGGTTATTATCGAAGATTCATTCCAGACTTCTCTTGAATTGCAAAGCCCATGACTGAATTGTTGAAGAAGGAAGCCAAGTTTGACTGGGGTCAGAAGTGTGAAGATGCTTTCCACACCCTGAGGCAGCATCTGACCACATCACCAGTGTTAGCACAACCCGACAACAGCAAACCATTTGATGTGTACTGTGATGCCTCTGGCACTGGACTAGGTTTTGTTTTGATGCAAGACAACCGGGTCATTGCCTACATATAAAGGGCACTTAGGCCTCATGAGCAAAATTATCCCACTCATGACTTGGAATTAGCATCCGTGGTTCATGCATTGAAGATGTGGAGACAGTACTTAATGGGAACCCATTGCAACATCTACACAGATCATAAGAGCCTCAAGTACATTTTTACTCGGGCTGATCTCAACATGAGGCAGAGAAGGTGGCTAGAGCTGATCAAGGACTACGACCTGGAGGTACACTACCACCTAGGGAAAGCCAATGTAGTGGTTGATGCTTTGAGTCGGAAGTCACAATGCAACTGTGTTATGATGGATTCTTGCATCAATACCCTGTGTGATGAGTTGAGCAAGATGAAAATCGAAGTGATTCCTTCTGGTGCCTTGTCTCACCTTTCCATTGAGCCAACTTTGCAAGACCAAATAATCATGGCCCAACTCAGTGACAAGGGAGTGCAAATTATTAAGGAGAATCTCCATCAGAAGACATAGAAGTATAAGTGTTTCCGCCAAGATGGGAAGGGTATATTGTGGTTTGAAGACAGATTGGTGGTTCCTAAAAGCAAGGATCTCAAGAAGAAAATCTTGGATGAGGCTCATGTTGGGGGCCTTCGTCTCCCGAAGGTCCTCAAAAACACGACTAACATGCTTTCCAAGTATAATATACTGTCACAGGAACCTTTGGCTTTGAGATGAAGGTGTGCACGACATGAAAGGCGCGGTCTGGAAGAAGGATGAGCTAGTTCCGAAGCTGTTGATGGAGAAGCTTCGGCTTAGCACGGAGATGGTGGTGGAGAATGAAACTGACCTAAAGGGGAAAAGACTGCTTAGTCCTCGACAAATTATTCCTTAGTCAATAGTAAATGTCAAGGACATGGATGTAATTTTACCTAGGCTGTGTCCTATGCCTATATATAAATGAACAGTAACACCGTACTGTTCACGTTGACTTGTAATCACTCGCACGTTACTCTTGGATTCTTACCTTCTGTCAAGCCGAAGGTACAAATGTAATTTAATGTCATTAGTGTTTGTTCATGATCATATAATGTGAATATTAATAATTTAATGACTAAATATATTTATTCATGTTATTTCTATGTCTCATATGTTCCTACTTTTATTCTTACATATTGAAATGATGAAGGTATGTCCTTCATAACCTTCGTTTGAAGATCATTATATCCTAAAGGAGATAATGCTTCGAAGGACGAAGGTCTTTAACCATTAACATTTGTGTTGCCTTGTTCTTAATTCATAGCATTTGAGAACAAGTGACCAACCTTGGCGCCCACCTCCAGTGAACTCATTTGACCACCTTCGGCAAGCATCGACCTTCATCATGCTGCCAAAGAAGACAACAACGCTAGGGGCTGCACTGCAGCCATTGGAAGTCAATCAGGAGACGCTGCGCGAAGCAAGAAGCCAGAATAGAAAGGCTAATAGCCCAACACTTCAAGAGGAGGAGCTAGACCAGGAGATCAGGGACCTGGAAATCATTCACCAACAAGTGCAAAGGAAGAAGGAGAAGATGGCCTGCCTGGCCGATCTACAGAAGAAAATTGACGAAGTTGCTGAGAAAATGCGTCATCTTACTCAAGATGACTAGGATCGAAGGCCCCAACATAGGAAACTTCATCTAGAGAGTTCACTCAACGACGATGAATGGTACGATGACTTTCATCATGACAATTTTGCTTTTGATGATGCTTCTCCTTTGGCAGCAGAGTTGCAGGCTACTCCATGGCCCCCATCATACAAGCCACCTCAGCTTCCTATGTATGATGGACACTTAGATTCTAAGCAGTTTTTGATGAGCTATGAAGCAACCATATCTTCATATGTAGGCAATACTGCAGTCATGGCGAAATCCTTCGTCATGGCAGTTCGAAGTGTGGCCCAGACAAGGTACTCTTCTCTCCGGCCAGGGACAATCACATCATGGCAGAAGCTTAAAGATATGCTAATCACTAGCTTCCAAGGATTTCAGACAAAGCCAGTCATTGCTCAGGCTTTGTTTCAGCGCACACAAGACCATGAAGAGTACCTACAGGTGTATGTCCGAAGGTTCCTACGTCTAAGAGCACATGCACCTACAGTGCCTAATGAAATTGTCATTGAGGCCATGATCAAGGGACTCCAGCCTGGACCTACGACCCAATATTTTGATAGGAAACCCCCACAAACTCTGGAGAAGCTTCTTCAGAAGATGGATGAATATATCCAGGCTGATAATGATTTCCGCCAGAGAAGGGAAGAAGCCTACAGGTTCTCTGAGATGACCAGGGGCTTCAGAGGAAGAATCCACCCTAGACATGTTAGATCAATTCATAATTCCAGCCAAAGTGATGACAGAGGAAGCCAGCCTCAAAGGCCACAACATAGCTCCAAATCTTCAGGGCAACAACAAAGCTCTTTCTGGCCACCAGTCCCAAGGGGCAGAGGCAGCGGGGGCTTTGGCGAAAGATATGGAGATCAGCCCAGAAAGCTATATTGTTTATTCTACGGTGAAGATAAGGGCCACACCACAAGAACATGCCAAATCACAATACAGAAGCAAAAGGAGATTGCCGAAGCTGAGGCGAGGCAGAATCAGCCGAAGCAGGTCTTACATACTACTTCATGCTACTCTCCCTATGTACGAGAGTACGTAGGCAATCAACAACCTTCGGCTTCTATTGCTTTGACAAGTCACTCTCACGCTTCCAGGGCCCAGCTCCCATTACCGCCACCATTACCACCCACTCAGGCCCAAAGCCAGTAGCCAGAAGGGCATTCACACGCTCAGCAGCAGCGTGATTTTCGAGAGGAATCTAAAGAATATCTATTAAGGAATATCCTATTCCTAATGTATCTTTATCTTTTATGCCATTTTAATTTTTGTATGAGAAACAAGTCGTGAAGGACCAAATTTCGATTTTATGTAATAAGTATGCTTGTGTCAACAAGTAAATACGACTTAAACAGACTTCTGAAGTTACAAAACCCGTTCCTAAGGGAGCACGGATTAAGTTTCGAAGCTGCAAAATGTCGTTCCTAAGGGAGCGCAGAGTAAGTTTTCTACTCAAAAGTCGTTCCTAAGGGGATGCAGAGCTTAAATACCAGTTCCGAAGTTGCAAAAAGTCGTTCCTAAGGGAGCGCAGCGTAAGTTTTCTACTCAAAAGTCGTTCTTAAGGGAATGCAGAGCCAAAAATTCCATCGAAATAGAAGGTGAAGAAGCTCCAAAGTTGTTCCTAAGGGGATGCAGAACTTAAATACCACCGAAATATAAGGTAAAGAAGCTCCAAAGTCGTTCCTAAGGGGATGCAAAGCTTAAAGACTCAAAAGTCATTCCTAAGGGGATGCAGAGTCAGCTTGAGATAGGTGTACAATAATGCCTATTACCAATACTTCATGAAAAAGTCCATTTAACCCAAATAATTCCTACCAGCCCTTCCCTTAAGCAAAAATATGCTAAACTTCAGAATGATTACTCTTGCGCAAAGAAGAAGCTAGGAAAAATTAGAAATCTGTTGTTTGATATTTTTCAAATATAGTGGTAGTAGAAAGCACCCCTTTGGCTAGAAACCTTGGAAAATCATGGTAAAATAACTAATGAGTATTAATGGCTAAACCTTTGTGCAAAGTCATGTTATAACATCTAAATACCAGAAAAAATAAGACTTAGAAAATTTCCTACTATTAAATTGTAGTTGTAGTTCAAACCAACCCTTCTGCCCTAACATTTTATAATTTTGTACAGAAAGAACCACTCACTTTTTAGGCCCCAAATTTTAGGACAGAGAATTATACACCAGTAATAAGCTACTGTAATTTTTATAGAATTTTTGAAAATTTATTAAGATAACTTGTAGTTCATACCCACTCTAAAAACCTAAGGGAAACAGAGGGAAAGAAATAAAAGATAAATCTCGCCCCAATAAGTCCAACTTGAAACCTTGGCAATTCTCGCTAAGACTTTAAAAAGAATCCAGTGGAACACCAAAATGAACTTGGCACTTAGTTTAGCTGAGTGTGATCTAAATTACTAAGTATACCACCAAAAATCTTGTGTAAACAAGATTTAACTCTATCTAATTTAAGTGGATCATTCACCATCAAAGTTTAATTGCTAAAGCACATATCATATCATGCATGTATCTTACTCATTACATTCATTAGATTGTAATCTCGCTGACGGAGAGTACGTGCTCATCCTCGAGCAAGGAACTGTCCAAGAGGAGGACCAGGAGCAAACTCCCAAGGCTGCTATCGAGGATCTCCCCGCAGCCCCAGCTATTGAAGGCAAGCCCCGGTTTTTATGCATAACCGTATTTATATATGCTACTTTACTACACTTAATGCTTGTAGGATTGTAATGTGCACTTAAGTGTAGGAGTTGCTTGAAACCTCTAGTTGCATGAACTTAGGACACCTTTTTGAGAAGGATAATAGTATGCTAGGTCGAATAGCTGCTATGCTAATCAGGATCTCGGTAGAAGTCGAGTGATTTTTCTAGCACTCACGCGAGGTCAGGAATTGATTGTATTAATCTTGATAACGGGATCTATGTTAGTCTATGGACTTGGACCCAGGGAGGATGCCTTGTCCATGAGACGGAAAAAAAGGAATTAAGGATTAATGTGTGGATACCTGAGTCAAGCTTTTGAACGTACTAAGCACATGTCGGGAAATATGGTAACCAGTAAACCTAGTACCTGAGTGAAGCCGGGCGCGGACTTTATCCCTCATGCGACCTGAGACTGGGTCTCCCATTCTAGCTATGGTGGGTACAAGTGCGGTCACTGCACAGCGGCAGTTGGGGTTAGTGGAGCATTGTATGCCAAGGCAGTGAGGCCTAGACGCGAACGGGGAATTGATGGGGACGGTTGACATGTGTGGGGTCGGAGTACCCTGACATGTCATGTTTTTAGGTTTACCTTGCAAGGATAAAACTCGATTTGAATCGCCTGCTTCTCACAGCTAATGAGACTGCTTGACCCCTTGTACTACATTGAGTAAGAAGTGAAATGAGGTTACATGAGATAATTTGTTGATTGTACTAAATGCTTTCTACCATGTCTGCTTAGAAGGATCAAACTTAGCTAAAGACAATGATGCTAGAATTTGAAAAGCTAAAAATTGGTTTTAGAAATAGCTAGTGCTTTTGGCAAACCAAACCCCTCAGCCAAACAGCTGCATGGTCTAGAGGTAGAGGAGTAGATTCCTCACACCGGGTAAGTCTAGCTGAGTATTAGTATACTCAGCCTTGCTTGTGGCATAATTTTTGCAGGTACGCTGCAGGATACAGTTGATGGTGTGACTTGGCCTACCACCCTGCCACTGGGTTGGACGGTCTAGTGGGATGCTGCTCCGGCAGGAGAGGAGCATGAGGAGTAGTGGGCTAGGCCTTGCCCAATTCCTCACTACCGACGACATCGATAATCCTCTACATTTTATTTTATGAACTCTTATCAGCAACTTGAAAAACTCTGATTCATGTAATAACTTCAGTACTTAATTTGAGGTGTCCTGCTTTATTGTATTTCTTTTGTGACTCACCTTCGATTGAGATTGTGGAATTTGATCCTGGTTTAGTGGCTCCATCAGACTAGATCTCAGGGACTGACGAGTTATTCCGATTTAAGTGTGTTACGGCCCCTGAGGCGTGACTTAGGCACTTAAGCTGGAATAATTCGGGCGGTTCCACCACATGACCAACAGCTCATCTCTCCAAATTCTCCATGCATCCGGGAAGTACCAAAATGTACCATGACATGAAACCCTTGTATTGGTGGACTAGAATGAAGAGGGAAATAGCTCAGTATGTATCGGAATGTGACACATGTCAGAGGATAAAGGCAAACCCCTTAAAATCAGCTGGTGCCTTGCATCCCATATCAATACCTTCATGGAAATGGGATAACATCAGCATGGATTTTATTGTGGGTCTGCCCAACACCTCGCGGCATCATAATTCGATTTGGGTCATTGTGGATCGATTGACAAAAGTGGCACATTTCTTCTAGTGCACACCACCGATAAGGCTCAGAAGTTTGCAGAGTTGTATATTGACCAGATCGTGTGTTTGCACGGATTACCCCGAACCATTGTTTCTGAACGAGGAGCCCAATTCGTTGCCAGATTTTGGGAGCAATTGCAAGAGTTTATGGGAACCAAGTAATAAGGAGTTCAGCTTACCACCCCCAGGCTGATGGTCGGACCAAAAGGGTAAATCAAATTCTCGAAGATATGCTAAGGGCTTGTGCGATAGATTGTGGTTAGAACTAGGATAAGTACCTCTCCTAGGCAGAGTTTGCTTATAACAACAGTTATCAATCCAGCCTAAGGATGGCACCTTTCGAAGCCCTATATGGAAGGAGGTGTCGAACACCCCTCAACTGGTCTCAGCCTGGAGAAAGAGAAAATTTTGGACCTGACTTAGTGACTGAAGCCAAAAGGAAAGTCAAACTAATCAGTAAGAATCTAGAAGCTGCTCAAGCTAGGCAGAAGAGCTACCATGATAAGAGAAGAAAACCCCTCTAGTTGAAGTGGGAGATTTTGTATATCTGAAAGTATCACCCACCAAAGGAGTGCAAAGGTTTGGAATCAAAGGCAAGCTAGCCCCTCGCTACATTGGACCTTACGAGATCGTAGAAACATGTGGACCCGTGGCCTACAAATTGAAGTTACCTCCAAAAATGTCTACCATCCACAATGTATTCCATGTATCCCAACTGAAGAAATGTGTTCGATTGCCGACCGAGATCATCGCAGAACCAGAATTGGAGATAGAGCCAGATCTATCATACCAAGAGTAACCTTCCAAGGTTCTGGATTGCAAGGAAAGATCAACTCTGGCTAAGTCAATCAAAATGTATAAGATCCGATGGAGCAATCACTCAGAGGAAGAGGCTACTTGGGAGACTGAGGAATTCCTACGTTCGAATTCCCCGATTGTCTACCTAAGTGGATCGGTACGTAACCATTCCCAACCCCTCCCCCTGCCCTTTGAATCTAAATATAAGAAGAATGACCTTAACATAAAATGAGTTAGTTGTAAAACTAAATCTAAAAGGACTTCCTTCTAAAGTTGCAAAAAGGATGACATTTGAAGAGCAGTATGCTATAGAACCTTAATAAACAAACCGCCAAATTCAAGCAAGCCATAATGTTCACTTCACCCCGGAGGACTCCGACTCGAATCTCGGGACGAGATTCCTTTAAGGGGGGAAGGCGGTAACACCCCAGTGTTACCTAGGGTTCTTCTCAGTGCTAACTGAAAGATCATTATCACATGTGAATCTAATTGAGCAAAAAGACACCAAAAATTAGGAACAAAGGTTTGATTAAGTCTTTTCATCTTAGGGATTATGCCTTAATCATATCATGCACCTTAAAGTGAGAAAAATGCACAAAACCCTAAATAACCCTAAGTAAGCCATTTAAGTGGAAAAGGGAAAACTTGTAAAAAGATTATGAAAAACCAAAAATCATGATGAGAACCAAATAAGAAAGTTAAAGTGCAGTAAATAAACCACAAAATATAGTAAGGAAGCTTGATCAGGGGAGCTTGGCAAAATTCCCAAAAGACCCCTCAAGCAAGAATCTCAAAAGGAAATTCAGAAACTGAATTTTTACATCTTCATGAAGTTCAGCCGTGTTCTCTGATTTCCAAAACTCAAATCTACAAAACCCAAATATGAATGTGGCGCCAAATTACCTTGAACATACTCTAGCAAAGTTTGAAATCAAACAAAAACCGTTTGACACACTTTGACTCGACCTTAGCCTCGGTTTCCAACCGAGCGACAAACCCAACTTCGCCCCCTCGTATCTCGCGAATCCGAGATCCAATCCACTCAAGTGTTGTAAGAGAAACAAAGAGTAAATGACAAAGAAGAAATTGTGTGTAGGGATTTGGGAGAGTTACGAGAAGATCGTGAGCCAATTAGCATTTGAAAATGACCAGACCGAGCGATGCCACGTGTTCGATCGCTTGCCTGACCGGCCGAGCACGGACTGGCCGCGGCAGCGCGCGCCCCGCGCGTGGTCGCCCCACACCATGCGCCTGCCCCTCGCCCTCGCCTATAAGTGCCCCCAGAAACCTTAGCTGTATGCACTTGTGCACCCAAAGCCCCACCCGAGCCAGAGATCAGTGGAGTTTGCCGTTGAAAGCAAGTGCCACCGCCCGCCATCACTGCCCGAGCACGACCATCGTGGCTAGTCCAGCCTCGCCCTAGCCCCTGGACGGCTTCCCCGAGAGGCTGTGAAGCTTCCCGAAGCTTGGCCGAGGCATTGCCTCACCGGAGATGCAGGATCACCCTCACCAGACTTTGGCCGCCCGTCACCGCACGTAGACCGAGCTATCAGGTGAACCATTCTTCAATTCCTCGCACACATGCCTTCCCTGACCCCTAGTGAAGCTCACTGACCAGTTTAATTGAACTCTACCGCCCAGGATAGGCCGGAGCCCTCGCCACCGACGAGCTCCCGCGCCTGCACACGTGGACCAACCTACTTGGATCATCCCCGGCGACGATCCGCGCATCGGCTTGACCATCACAACCTCCCCTACACCCTCGACCACCTCTCCGGAGCAATCTCGCCACCGGTAAGCCCCTCCGCCCTTTCCTCCATCGCTGGCACTATTTAATTGGGAGAAGGACCTCAGGTTAGGTTTAGTAAAACCCTAGGGGGTTTTCTAAATTGTCAGTGGCGCATGTGAATAGTGACCCAAGGACTAGTCTGTAAGGAAATCTGAAAACACTCGCCAAGGACCCTGATGCAAAGTTAGTTTCCATTTAACCATTTCTGATTAATTCTTTTTAGTAAACAGAAAACTTAGGAAATTCATAACTTGAGAAATATTTAACCAAAAATTATGAAACCAATTTTGCTGGATTCAAAATAATATGAACTATCAGGCAAAAATAGTAAACCAAATGGTTTCTGCAATAATTTTAGAGTTTTGAATTAAATAAGGAAACTGCCCTAACCTTATTAATCTAGAGAAAAATAGAAATACTTCTATGCTAGGCTTAAGAAAATTTGTGAAGATACATACCAAACATATGCACTATTTAAAAATACTAAGCACCCTAGTATACAAGATTAACTCAAGTTTTGCTATTAAAGACTATATCTGTCCAAAACATAGGAAATTAAGAAAGGCAGTAGAAAAAAATAAGTAGAGGATGAACATACTTTTCCTAGTATACTTAAGTGATAAAGAACATAGGAAAAATAAAGAAAAACCTAGTCCAGAGCTAATCCAAGGTTAATTAAATTATTTGGCACTAAGAAATCCAGAAAAGCCATAATTAAAAATATAAAGACCATTTCAAAAATGGTAAGAAAATTTCATTAGACTCATAACTGCTAGAACACCACTAAAAAATAGTAGATACCCCAACCCATCATGATAAGTGGGTTGAACAATTCAAACTCGATTTTGGTCCATGTTCTAATTAAATCATAAGAAAGCCAAAAATTGTGTAACAGTAGGCAAATAAATTTTTACCCAACTATTGATAAAGTAGACCACCAGAGAAAAATATGAAACCTATTTAAAAATGTAAGGTAACTCCCATTACCCCCTACCCCATGAAAAAGGCCATATAATTCAAGAATTTATACCACCCTTTCCCTTAAGCAAAAAGTTACCAAATTCTTGGATGATTGCTCTTGCACAAAGAAGATAGAAAAAATTAGTAATCTGTTGTTTGACATTTTTCAAGTATAGTGGTAGTAGAAAGCACCTCTTTTGCCAAGAACTTTAGAAAAACACAGTAAAATACCCAATAAGTATTGGTGGCTAAAATTTGGTACAAAGTCATTTTATTACACCTCAATGCCAGCAAAAATAAGCTTTAAGGAAAAATCCACTGTGAAAGGAGAGTTGTAGTTCAAAGCACCCCCTCTGCCCCGCAACTTGATAATTTCGTACAGAGAGAACCCTTAACTTTTTAAGCCCCAATTTTTGAGACAGAGAGCTACACACCATTGAGAAGCTACTGTAATTTTTACAAAATGTTTGGAAATTTATAAAGGTAGGTTGTAGTTCAAGCCCACCTTAAAAGCATAAAAGAAAAGGAAAAGAAGAGATAAATTGGGAAGAATAATGAATCTCACCCCAATGAATTCAGCTAATCTTAATAAACCTTCACCAAAACATTAAAAGGAAATTAGTGGAACACAAAAATAATCTGACCAATTAACTTAACCAAACTTGACCCTAAATGGCTAAGTGTACCACTAGAATTTCCAGTAGTAAGATTAAGCTCTACCTTATTAACTTAATCACTTCGCCATACTATTATCATTGCTAAATTGCATTCCATGGCATACATATATCTCACGCATTGCATTCATTAGATTGCAACCTCGCTGACGGAGAGTACGTGCTCATTCCCGAGCAAGGAGCTATCCACGAGGAAGACCAGGAGCCAGCTCTCGAGCCTGCCACAGAGGATCTCCCCGTAGCCCTAGCATTTGAGGGCAAGCCTCGGTTTTATTGCATAACCAGTTTATATATGCTACTTTACTACACTTAATGTTTGTAGGCTTGTAATGTGCACTTAAGTGTAGGAGTTGTTTGAAACCTCTAGTTGCATGAATTCAGGGTTCCTTTTTGAGATGGATACTAGTATGCTAGGACGAGTAGCTACTTTGCTAAGTAGGATCTCGGTAGAAGTCTAGTGATTTTTCTAGCACTAGCGCGAGGTCATGAATTGATTGTATTCATCTTGATAATGGGATCTTTGATGGTCTATGGACTTGGATCCAGGGTGGATGCCTAGTCTATGAGACGGAAAAGGAATTAAGGATTAATGTGTGGATACCTGAGTCAAGCGTTTGAAAGTACTAAACACATGTCGGGAAATATGGTAACTGGTAAACCTAGTACCTGAGTGAAGCCGGGCGTGGACTTTCCTCCTCACTCATCCTGAGACTGGGTCTCCCATGCTAGCTGTGGTGGGTCCAAGTGCGGTCACTACATGGCGGCAGCTGGGGTTAGTGGAGCATTGTATGCTAAGGCGGTGAGCCCTGGCCGCGAACGGGGAATCGATGGGGACGGTTGATGTGTGTGGGGATGGAGTGCCCCTACATGTTGTGTGTTTAAGTTTACCTTGCAAGGTTCAAAAACTCGATTTGAATCATCTGCTTCTCGCAGCTAATGAGACTGCTTGACCCCTTGTACTGCATTGAGTAAGAAGTGAAATGCGGTTGATATGAGATAATATGTTGATTGTACTAAATGATTGCTACCATGTATGCTTTAGAAGGAGCAAACTTAGCTAAAGTTAATGATACTAGAATTGGAAAAGCTAAAATTGATTTTAGACTCAGCTAGTGCTTTTAGCAAACCAAACCCCTCAGCCAAACAGCTGCATGGTCTAGAGGTAGAGGAGTAGATTCCTCACACCGAGTAAGTCTAGCTGAGTATTAGTATGCCCAGCCTTGCTTGTGGCAAAATTTTTGCAGGTACACTTCAGGACATGGTTGACGGTGTGACTTGGCCTTCCACCCTGCCACTGGGTTGGACGGTCGAGTGGGATGCTGCTCCAGCAGGAGAGGAGCAGGAGGAATAGTGGGCTAGACCTTGCCCTATTCCTCATCATTCGACGTTATCGACTATCCGCTGCAATTTCAATTATGAACTTGTTTTAGTTTACTTAAAACTCCTATTTATGTAATAACTCCAGTATTTAAATTGTGGTTACATGCTTTATTGTATTCTCTCTGTGACTCACCTTCGAGTGAGCTAGTGGTATTTGATCCTGGATAAGTGGCTTTATCGGACTAGATCCAAGGGATTGACGGGTTATTCCGATTTAAGTGTGTCATTGCCTCTAAGGCGGGACTTGGGCACTTAAGCTGGAATAATTCAGGCGGTTCCACCACAATGGGGCTCTGAGTATATATATATAGAAGGCTGTGTCATGAATATTTGTCGTGTTATCTAGCTGCTCGCACTGTTTTGCCATCCTAGCCTTCTTCTCTTTTGCAAGCTTGATTGACTTTTGAGCTTCAGCATCTGTCTCAACCATCACTGAATGGTTGAGGAGAAGAAGATCACTGACCCCACAATGTCTAGGTTTTATGAAGCTATGGAGAAGACCAACACAGAAAAGATCACCAATGAGATGCTAGCTGGATTGTCTGAGGATTCCAGTGATAGCGATAGCTTTGACGTGTATAGTGGAATTGAAGATGTCGAAGATCGACCGTGGAGGCCGAGCCATGTTGTTTTTGGGAAATCAACTATCAAACAAGGGCAAATTGAAGTGATGAAAGGCAAATATTTTCATGATGTTTCCATAGTGAGGGCTAGGGGAGAAAGCATCGTTCCCCTTCCCAAAGCTAATGAGGTAGTGGTTCTCAAGAGCTTCATGAAAGCTAGGCTTCGCTTTCTGCTCCACAAGATGTTGGTTGAGGTTCTGAAGACATTCGAGATATACCTTCATCAACTTACCCCCGAAGCTCTTATCGATGTGGGGGTTTTTATATGGGCCATGAGGAGTCAGGGACTGCAGCCTAATGCTATGTGCTTCTGCAACATTCACGAGTTATCTTACCAAACGAAGGCGACCAGAAAAGAACAATATCATAACAACTTCGGCTGTTACAGCTTTGTGCCCCACACTGAGACAAATTACCCTGTGCCTACATTTTGGAAGAAGTGGTTGGGCTCTTGGATGAAGCAATGGTTTTACGTGAAGAATGACCTGAATTAGAGGGATGACGTGAGGGGCATCATTCAACGTCTTATATGGTCACTCTTCGGCATTAGAAGGCCATCAATCACACTTGGGAATGAAGTGCAAGCATGCATAATGGCTTTCAACACCATATGCACCTACATTGGTATGAGAGATTTAGTTCAAGAGCACATTGCTTACAAAGTATGGCCTCTTGCAAATGAATGGGAAATGTCGAAGGAATCTGCCGCTGGCTCCAGCCAAAGTGGCTTGGTTTATCTCAAGTATACCGTCCGGTACATAAGTTAATTTGACGAGCCAAAGGATGATTGGCTAGATGCTATAGAGGCAACGAGTGACGAGCTACTTGGAGTGTACTCGAGGACAGAAGACGAAACAATGACAGTTGCCTTCAGTGCTCGAGGGAAAAGGAGGTTGAACAAGGTTTTAAATGTTATTGGGTTTGTCTACCCTGATTATTATTTTCCTATCTGAAGGCAAGGAGGAAAGAGGAAAGCTGCTCCTTAACCTATTCCAGTGCGCCGAAGGCAAAGAGGTCCAAGGTCTTAACATGTAGGCCGAAGCTTATTGAGACGACCGAAGTGCAGAAGCTTATTGAAAGTGCAGAGACTGCCCCGTTAGTCACAGAAATAGCTCCTGTGATGCCGATCGAAACTAGTGCTGGCTCGGTCAAAGAGCCAGAATCGGAAAAGGTAGGAGAACATCCAAAGGTGCTGAGCCCACCGGCCGCAACAGGGTTTCCTAAGCCAACGAGCACTACAACAGCGACTCCAAGGAAAAGAAGAATGGCTAGTGTTTTAGATGCCATTTTGGAATCCATGAAAGCACCAATTTCTACTTCTGCCGAAGCATCTAGTGAAACATCTGGAGACGCAAAAGAAGAAACTACTGCAAGTATGACTAATGTTCTTACCGAAGCCAGACCTTTGGAAGCTGCACCAATAGGGCTAGTGGAAGAAAGTGCTCCTAAAAAATCTAAATCTCCTGCTCCCGAAGCACCTCCTCATGGTGACTTGGAATTCATTGTTCGACATGCTTCGGGAGAGCAGTTATCATTAGAACAAATTTCCAAAGTAGAGCACTATGACAAGGACTTAAAATACCCCCGAGGGTCCTTGGTATACAGAGGGGATGACGAAGACAACTTCCTCTACTGTCTTCCCGACAGTAAGGAAGTTAATGTTTGCCACAAAATGATGAACAACATGGGATTTCCGAAGCACGAGCTCGGTTTGTCTGCTATGACAAAGGATCAGCTTGCGGACAACCTTGCTTACAATAGCTTAAAGGTTTGCACATTTTGCCTTCATATTTGGTTTTTTTGAGCTATTTTTTTGGTAATTCTTACTTTTATTGTTTGCTTGCCTTTTTGTTTAACAGGGTCTAATCCTAAAGTAAAGCTCTGAAGGCTCAAAAGGATGCCAAAGACGAGAGCTATCAAATAGCACATGGAAACCTTCGATCGGAGGTTATAACCTTGAGGAACAATGCTCTCGCAAAAGACAGAATTTTGCTATCTTTGGTTGAAAGGCTGAAGTCCAATGAAGCTAAGCTATCTGCCCAAGCAGAAGCACATAAAGCTGAAGTGCAAGAGTTAGAAACAAAAGTTGCTGAAGCAACAGAAAATGTTAATGTGGAGCTCACAAAGCATGGAATATGTGAAATCAAACGATCAAGGGCACAGAGAAATGTTGACGAGCTTCACACAGTTAAGAAAAAATGCTATGAGGTGGCTATGGAATGCGTTAAGAATCTTAAGAACAACTTTTCCAAAGTTGGTGCATTTTCTTCAGAGAAAAAATTCATCTATGGTGACCCCAAGGGAGTTATCCAATGGATTAATGGCGAGGCCAAAGCCTTTAAGGAGATTCTTAGTGACAGAGGGGATTTTTGTGCTTTTGTCAGTGCCCATGGGGCCGTGTCTATTTTGGAAAAGGCTGGTTGTGATCATGCCAAGGCTGTAGCTCAACTAGATTTTGTCTTTTCAGCCAACGATGTTAGAAACCCTTCGACCGAAGCTACTACACTAGGTGGGAAGTTTTATTCCGAAGTATGGCAAAAGGGTGGCCGAGGAATAGCTAATGAATCCATTAGAAAAAATGAGAAAGAGTCTCATGACGCCTTAGAAGAGGCTAAAAGAGTCGAAGAAGCTACTGAGCGGGCTAGACTTATAGGTATATCCTTTAAAGCTTAGCTTTGTAAATATTTGTAACTTCAGCACTAACAGATATTTGTGTTTTAATGCAGTTGAGCTTTCTCCCCCTCTAGAGCCATATGATCCTGAAACTGATCCATCTATAAAAGAGGTGCTTGGTATGATTAAGATTGCTAATGAGGCTATTGACGAAGCTGTCGATAAGCTGTTGAACGAAGCTGCCGACAAAGTCCTAAAAGAAGACTGAAGTTGTGTATATTTGATAGTTTAGTGTCCTTATATGTAGCTTTTGTTTTTGTAAGAAACAATTATCAACAACTTGCAAGTATGTTGATGTAATATATTTCTTTGTGATGTGTGAAACCTTCGTACATACCATTTTTGAGCCGGCGGCGAAAAACACCTTCCCTTGTTTTCACGCTTCAGAAAGAAATCCCCCTTCTTTGCCGAAGCGGCTGTGTAGTTCTTGTCGTAGACGTTGCATAAGAATACCATTGTTGAAGGCATAAACTTTGTATGATAGTACCTCTGTCGCAAGCATGGATCATGCCTTGTTAATACACTCTCTCATGAGTCTTTGCCAAAGCTGAAAGAGCAATTTTCTTTATTTTTTCACTGCTTTTGTCAATGAAAAATGATGTATGATGCTATGCTATGCAATATGATATGATGATATGATGCAAATGATGTTTATGCACAAATCATCAAAGAAAAACTAAGACTCCGCGTTCCCTTAGGAACGCCTTTGGAGTCTCTTCACCTTTTACTTAGGTGGTATTTCAGCTCTGCATCCCCTTAGGAACGACTTTGGAGCTAAGCTCTACATCCCCTTAGGAATGACTTTGGAGCATCTTCACCTTTGACTTAGGTGGTATTTTATCTCTACATTTCCTTAAGAACGACTTTGGAGCTTCATCACCTTTTACTTAGGTGGTATTTTAGTTCTACATCCCCTTAGGGACGACTTTGGAGCTTTTGTCACCCTTGGTACACTTGATGGTGTAACCACTGATTTATTACAGCAGTCCATAGGTTAGACCTTCTTATATTGTTTTTTTGGAAGGGAAATATAAAGACAAAAAAGTAAAAATACATTGAACTAGGAAAATTTATGATTGAGCCCCTGTGTTGCTTTAGTAAATGTGTCTTGATTTGGGCACAATGCTGTTTACTGTGTGAGCTTTGGACTCCTCTCTAGTGTCATGTTGTTGTTGTGCTTGGCGGTGCCCTTCTGGCTGTTGGTTATGAGCCAAGGCAGGTGCCAATGGTGGTGGTGGTGGTAACTGAGCCCATGCAGCTTGAGAATAACTTGCCAAAGCAACTAATGTCGTGGGCTGCTGGTTGCCCACATATTCAGGGATATATGGCGAATAGCATGAGGCAGTATCCAAGACCTGCTTCGGTCGATTCTATCGTGCTTTGGCTTCAGCGATCTCCTTCTGCTTTTGGATCATGACTTGGCACGTCCTTGTTGTGTGTCTCTTATCCTCTCCACACAATATGCAGAACAATCTTCTGGGTTGAGTACTGAACCTCCCTTCGAAGCTTCCTCCCCCTTTGCCTCTTAGAGCTGGTGGCCTATAAGAGGTTTGCTGCATTCCCAAAGATTGTGAGCTTTGCTGGCTACCTTGGGTGTGGTTTGCCCTGTCATCATTTATGATGGGATTGTGGATTGTTCTGACATGCCTGGGGTGGAATCTTCCTCCAAAGCCCCTAGTCATCTCAGAATACCTGTAAGCCTCCTCCCTTCTTTGGCAAAAATCATTGTCAGCTCGGATATATTCATCCATCTTTTGGAGGAGCTTATCCAGAGTTTGTGGTGGCTTCCTAGCAAAATATTGCACTGTCGGTTCTAGCTGGAGCCCCTTGATCTTAGCTTCGATGACAATCTCATTAGGCACCGTTGGCGCCTAGGCTATGAGTCGCAAGATTCTTCGGACGTATGCCTGCAAGTACTCTTCATGGTCTTGCGTACATTGGAACAATGCTTAGGCAGTTACTAGCTTCGTCTGGAAACCCTAAAAGCTAGTTATCAGCTTGTCCTTTAGCTTTTGCCATGACGTGATCGTTCCCGGGCGAAGGAAAGAATACCTCATCTGAGCTACACTCCTGACTGCCATGACAAAGGATTTCACCATGATAGCTGTGTTGCCCCCATATGAGGATATGGTTACTTCGTAGCTCATGAGAAACTACTTCGGATCCGAGTGCCCATCATACATGGGAAGCTACGGTGGCTTGTAAGATGGTGGCCATGGGGTAGCCTGCAACTCCGCTGCTAGAGGAGAAGCATCATCGAAAGCAAAGTTACCATGATAAAAGTCATCATACCATGCATCATCGTTGGTTGGACTTTCTTGACGAAGCTCTCTCTGTTGAGGCCTTCGTCCTTGGTCATCTTGGGTGATGTTGCACATTTCTTCAGTAGCTTCGTCGATCTTCCTCTGAAGTTCGGTTAGCCGAAGCATCTTCTCTCTCTCTTCCTCTATACTTGTTGATGTATAGCATCCAAGTCTCTGATTTCTTGGTCCAACTCCTCTTCCTGTGGTGTTGGGTTGGTAGCCTTCCTTTTCTGGCTCCAAGCTTCTCTCAATGAGAGTGTCTCTTGGTTTGTGTCCAGTGGCTACAAGGTAGCCCCTGGCGTTATTGCCTTCTTTGGCGGCATGACGAAGGTGAATGCTTACCGAAGGTTGTGGAAGTGAGTTCACTGGAGGTGGGTGATAGGAATGGGGTGCCTGATCTTCCGTCAGGTGTAGGTAACTATCGATTTGGTGGAGATGTCACACAGACGATCCGGCTTCCAATCAACATGACTAGAACCCCACAATCGCA
Organism: Zea luxurians; assembly: GCA_029449295.1. NCBI lineage: Eukaryota > Viridiplantae > Streptophyta > Magnoliopsida > Poales > Poaceae > Zea > Zea luxurians. The sequence continues at coordinate 100,940,733 of JAOPSE010000001.1, read as the reverse complement.
GCACCACTTCTCCTCTGGTTATCAACCGTGCGCTGCACGATTGACCTCTCCATGAGGGCTTATCCTTGCCTGCGAATCGAAGATACAAGCAAGAACAAGAAAGAACACAATCTGGAATATTGTGGATGAATGATTAAGCTCACAAGTTGGGGTCTCACAAATCGATATACGGCGGCTGTTCTCGACAGATCTTACTTAAGCAAAACCCGAGCCCTAATGTGGTGGTGGCTACTGATTATATAAGGGTTAGGAGTGGACTCCCTCCCTGGGCGCGCCCTAATGGGCCCAACAAAGATACACGACTCAAAGGCCCATTTATGGTGTCGCAGCACCGAGACAGATTACGGACGTCGGTTTGGTCCTCCACCTTGATCCATCGTCCATGCTGGCCTTCCACGCCTCCAAGTCCTTCACCATGTCCTTGTTGGTCCTTTCCTTCATTCCTAAGTACAATTAATTCATTAGGTAGCACACTATTCTCAAATGTACAAGAATAAGTACATAGGAACAAGCTCACCTGCAAATTCAATTGTCTTGCGCGTGCGCGAGTAATCGGTCCTTGAACATCAACTAGGGGAGTGTTGTTTGTATCCATGGTAGTAATGTCCTCATCATCCTCCCGCTCTTGAAGTGGAGTCGTCCTCGACTCAAGCTCATCTTCTTCCCCCAAATACGGTTTCAAATCTGCAATGTTAAATGCAGGACTAACCCGGAACTTGGGAGGCAACTCAAGTTTATATGCATTATCATTTATTTTCTCCAAAATCTTATATGGACCAGCAGCACGTGGCATCAATTTAGACTTTCTTAACTCTGGAAATCTATCTTTTCTCAAGTGCAACCACACTAAATCACCCACTTCAAGCTTAACTTGTTTTCTACCTTGACTACCAGCAATTCTATATTTTTCAGTCATCTTTTCAATGTTTGCTTTAGTGGAAGCATGAAGTTTCAATATAAAGTCAGCACGCTCCTTAGCATCACTATGTACTTGCTCGATAGTAGGTAGAGGCAAAAGATCAATAGGAGCATGAGGGTTAAAACCATAAACTACCTGAAAAGGACTTACCTTGGTGGTGGAGTGTTCCGCCCGATTATATGCAAACTCCACATGCGGCAAATACTCTTCCCACATTTTCAAGATTTTCTTCAATATTGCTCGCAGCATTGCAGACAATGTTCTATTCACAACTTTCGTTTGCCCATCAGTTTGGGGATGACAAGTAGTAGAAAACAGCAATTTTGTCCCCAATTTGTTCCATAGAGTACGCCAAAAATGACTCAAGAATTTTACATCACGATCTGAAACAATAGTAGAAGGCATACCATGCAAACGAACAATCTCTTTGAAAAAGAAGTTAGCAATATGAATGGCATCATCTGTTTTGTGACAAGGTATAAAATGTGCCATCTTAGAAAAATGATCAACCACAACAAAAACACTATCGCTCCCCCTCTTTGTCCTAGGCAATCCCAAAATAAAATTCATAGAAATATCCGCCCACGGAACTAAAGGAATAGGAAGATGCATATACAAACCATGTGGGTTCAATCGTGACTTAGCTTTTTGACACGTCGTGCATCTTGCTACAAAGCGCTCAACATCATGCCGCATTCGAGGCCAAAAGAAGTGTGTGGACAGCACAGCCTCCGTCTTCTTGGCACCGAAGTGACCCATCAAACCACCACCATGTGCTTCCTACAACAATAAAAGACGAACTGAACCAACTGGAATGCATAGGCGGTTAGCTCTAAACAAGTATCCATCATTTAGCACAAATTTATTCCATGTATGTCCCTCTTTACAATTTAATGCAACCTCTTTAAAATCACATCAAAAGCATATTGTCCCTTAATTGTTTCAAGTCCAAAAATACGGCAATCAAGTTGAGACAACATAGCATAGCGTCTAGACAAAGCATCGGCAATCACATTATCATTCCCCTTTTTATGTTTAATGATGTAAGGAAAAGTTTCAAGAAATTCTACCCACTTAGCATGTCTACGGTTCAGATTTGTTTAACTACGAAGATGCTTAAGTGACTCATGATCAGAATGAATAACAAATTCCTTAGACCACAAATAATGTTTCCATGTTTGCAAAGATCGTATGAGAGCATATATTTCTTTATCATAAGTAGAATAATTAAGAACAGGGCCATTCAATTTCTCACTAAAATAAGCAACGGGTTTACCTCCTTGCATCAAAACAGCACCAATGCCAACTCCACTTGCATCATATTCGAGTTCAAAAGTCTTACCAAAGTCAGGAAGTTGGAGTAGTGGCGCGTGAGTAAGCTTCTCTTTTAAAAGAGCAAAAGAATCGTCTTGTGACCGCCCCCAATTAAATGAAACACCCTTCTTGGTCAACTCATGTAATGAGGCAGCGATGGTGCTGAAATCCTTCACGAAACGACGATAAAATCCTGCAAGTCCAAGAAAACTCCGCACTTGTGTCACCGTCGATGGCGTTGGCCAACTCTGAATAGCATGCACCTTGGCCTCATCAACCTCAATACCCTGTGGAGTGACAACATAGCCAAGAAACGATACTTGTTTGGTGCAAAAGGTGCATTTGTCAAGGTTAGCAAATAAGCGCGCGGCACGCAAAGCATCAAAAACAGCACGTAGATGGTCAAGATGTTCAGATAAACAAGTATTGTAGATCAAGATATCATCAAAATAAACCACCACAAATTTTCCAATAAATGGGCGCAAGACCTCGTTCATCAAACGCATTAAAGTACTAGGGGCATTAGTTAATCCAAAAGGCATCACTAACCACTCATACAAGCCGAACTTGGTTTTGAAAGCAGTTTTCCATTCATTGCCTAATTTCATTCTAATTTGGTGGTACCCACTGCGCAAATAAATCTTAGAAAATATTTTAGAACCACTTAACTCATCAAGCATATCATCTAATCTAGGAATAGGATGACGGTACCGGATAGTGATGTTGTTAATGGCTCTACAATCTACACACATGCGCTAGCTGCCATCTTTCTATGGAACCAAAATGATAGGAACCAACAAGGACTAAGGCTCTCACGTACATACCCGCGGTCCAAAAGGTCTTGGACTTGGCACTGAATCTCATTAGTCTCCTCAGGATTTGCTCGATATGCAGCACGGTTGGGCAAGCTCGCTCCAGGAATCAAATCAATCTGGTGCTCAATCCCACGAATGGGAGGAAGTCCTAGAGGTAACTCAGAGGGAAAAACATCTCAGAACTGCTGCAAAAGGTTAGTCACAGATGCAGGCAAAGTGCTAGGAATATCATCAATAGAAAAGAAAGCATCTTTGCAAACCAAGGCATAGCAACAGGCATCAGTAGCATGAGTTTCAAGAAGATCAGATTTAGTAGCAAGCATGATAGAAGCTTTCAATTTAATTTGTTGCTGAATTTCTGTCTCATTAGTTGGTTCCTTATAGGTACTTGCAGCTCTATCTTTATCAGCTTGTACAATTTCAGCAAGAGTCAAAGGTAGCAAAGTAATGTTTTTATCTTTATGCCTAAAAGTGTATGTATTACTCCTACCATGGTGACGTGCATCAGTATCATATTCCCATGGTCTACCCAACAAAAGAGAACAATCTTCCATAGGTACTACATCACAATCCGCATAATCTGAATACATACCAATGGAAAAATGCACTCGTACCATGTGTGTAACCTTAACCTTGCCTGAATCATTGATCCACTGAATGTGGTATGGATGTGGCCGTGGACGTGTGGTCAGGCCAAGCTTCTTGACCAAATCTGAACTCACCTAATTATTGCAGCTTCCACCATCAATAATAACACGTGCACGCCGATTCTCGATGGCGAAGAAGGTCTGGAACAAATTATGGCGTTGCTGCTTCTCTGATGATTCAGGCTGAGAACTAAGAACACGCTGCACCATGATGCATCGAAGGTTCACCGTAGCATCATCACCAAGCATGGCATCATCATTAGCAGCAACATAACTAGAGTCATCATCGTCATCCTCACCGTCGAAAGCACTAATGTAGCCATCATCCGTAGCAATGTATGTTCGCTGACTCGGGCAATCCTTCTTCACGTGACCAATCCCATGACAACGGTGGCAAACAATACTCGAAGAACGACCAATGGAAGGTGCTGCAGGTGCTGGTGAATTCTGTTTCTCGGTGGGTACCTGCAAAGGAAGTTTACCAACATGTGCAGCAGGTGTCGAGGGAGGTCGCGTGGACACTGGAGTGGTCGAAGGTGTATGACTCAAGGCAGGTGTGTGAGTCCGTGATGTAGAGGAGGCACCAAATGTAGCCCTAGGTCGATGTTGGCGTCCCTGCAATTCCTTCTCTGCAAGCATAGCAAACTGGAACAACTTGTTGACAGTGTTAAATTCTTTATAATCCACAATGTCCTGAATATCACGCCGCAAACCTGAATAAAAACGGCAAAGAGCGTCCTCATGTCCCTCTACTATCCCACAACGGTGCAATCCCTTCTAAAGCTCAGCATAATAATCTTGAATAGATTTATCCCCTTGCTCTAAACGCATCAATTTCTTACACAATTCTCTATGATAAGATGGGGGAACAAATCTATCGCGCATAGCTACCTTAAGATCTTCCCGAGTTGTAGGTGCTCTACCATCCCCAACTAGACCAGTCCACCAGACAATAGCAAAATCTTTAAATTCACTAGTGGCTTGTCTAACTTGATGTCGTTCAGGTACAAGATGGGCAGCAAATTTTAGTTCTATCGTCATCTCCCAATCAAGATATCCCTCAACATCATAATGACCCGAAAAAGATGGTATAGTAAATTTAATCTTAGCATAAGGGTCGTCAGGAGCATGATTGTTATTACCTTGCTAGCGGTGCATACCTTCTGTGTTTCGATGAAGACGACGACGTAGGCGCAAATCTCTGGTGGCCGCTTCATCATAATTACCTTCTTCATCAAACACCGCATCATCGGGAAGACGTGGATGAGGAGGTGTTGGTGGTAGTGCTTGTTGTTGCGTTTCCAACACGGCAAGTCTGTCGACGATCTCGGACAATCGTCGATCCAGCCTCTCGTAAGTCTTGCCAAGGTTCATGTCAATGAAGGCATCATGCACTGACTTATGGACCGTCTCCTCCATTTGCTCCTTCAGGAGCTTGTTGTTTGCCTCAAGATCTTGACGGCTAACACATTCATCGAAGTCTGTAGGGATCCCTGCCATCAAAACACAAAAACAGGAAACAAACGGTGAAGGTTATCCCTAATAATTTCACTACACGCTCCTCTCAGGTGGAACATAGGAACACGCTCTATTGTATCTTACCAAGCTCTTACAAGTGTCTGGCAAAAATACAAGCAAAGGATGGTACAATCGGAGGCTGGTTCGTGATACTTACCAAGAGGGAGTGAAACCGCGATTGCAAGGTCAAATCTGTATTGATTAGAAGATATAGTATGTGGAGCTGTAGGACAGGCACAATATGTATGTGAATGTGGAACAAAATCGAGTGCAGATGAGCGAAGTTCAATAAATATCCAAAGCACAAGTCACAATTGCTGGCTAAGAGATGTATCCGAGGTGTAGCACAACAAGGTTGGAACAAAGAGCAATGGAACTAGCAGAATGGCAGTACCGTAAATATTGTACTAGCGAGGCCAAGAAGGCACTAGTAGGAATCACATGTGATTTTGCTTTTCTTTTTTGTATGATTTTTTGATATTTTTCTCATCACAATAAGCAACAAAATAGGAGCTACACCAAGTTTGACCTAAAATAGAGATCAGATGTGGTCTATAGAAAATCAGCAAGTTCTCTGAAAAGCGTGCAAGAGCTTTGATAATTTTTTTTCTTTATTTCCTGATTTTTTGGACAATTTTAACGAAACCAAATAGGCCAAAGGCGAGTTTGGCTGGCCTCAGAATCGCGTCACCAAGCTCCTGTAAAAATTTCAGATTTTTTGGACACCCGAGCGGAAAGTTATGCCCGGTTTAAGGAAGGTACCTCAAGTTATGTTTTTGGGAGGCACGACTAGAAGGCGGCAGTTAGGGCTAAAAAATCCCTATCTGCAATCACAACGATTAATGGGGTGGATCGACTTGTGATCTAGGTAATGGTGGATGGAATAGCGGCATGTCTGCAATCTATCTAGGGCTGGTGCGGCGGCGGCGGCGGCTAGCGAGGGCAAGTCGATTAATGGATGGATCGACTTGTGATCTGGGTAATGGTGGATGGGATAGCGGCTAGCGAGGGCAGTTGATCTATGACGAAGATATACCCTAAACCAGCAACACGACTCGACCATGGACACGAACTAAACAAAGCCAAACTGAAAACGAAATTGCAAAGGCTAACCTAGGGTTATAGGATAGCGAATTTTTTTGTACGGCAATTATCTGGAGTTATAGGATGAAAAACCTAAACTAAACTAGGGTAAGCCTGATGGTAATACCTGAGTCTTTGAATACCACTTGATATGAACGGGGTGCCCGATCTTCCTTCAGGTGTAGGTAACTATCGATTTGGTGGAGATGTCACACAGACGATCCGGCTTCCAATCAACATGACTAGAACCCCGCAATCGCAGCACCACTTCTCATCTGGTTATCAACCGTGCGCTGCGCGATTGACCTCGCCACGAGGGCTAATCCTTGCCTGCCAATCGAAGACACAAGCAAGAACAAGAAAGAACACAATCTGGAATATTGCGGATGAATGATTAAGCTCACAAGTTGGGGTCTCAAAAACCGATATGCGACGGCTGTTCTCGACAGATCTAACTTAAGCAAAACCCGAGCCCTAATATGGTGGTGGCTACTGATTATATAAGGGTTAGGAGCGGACTCCCTCCCTGGACACGCCCTAATGGGCCCAACAAAGATACACGACCCAAAGGCCCATTTATGGTGTCGCAGCACCGAGACAGATTACGGACGTCGGTTTGGTCCTACACCTTGATCCGAACGTCCTTGCTGGCCTTCCATGCCTCCAAGTCCTTCACCATGTTCTTGTTGGTCCTTTCCTTCATTCCTAAGTACAATTAATTCATTAGGTAGCACACTATTCTCAAATGTACAAGAATAAGTACATAGGAACAAGCTCACCTGCAAATTCAATTGTCTTGCGCGTGCGCGAGTAATCGGACCTTGAACATCAACTAGGGGAGTGTTGTTTGTATCCATGGTAGTGATGTCCTCATCAGTGGGTGTTGGAACTTGCTCTCCTGGGCAAGTTGATCCAATGGGAAAGTGGAAAGAGTGTTTGCAAAGTTTAACGCGGGACGAAAATAGCTCTATTAATCTGGCCTCTCAAGGGCACTGTACGGGAGTAATTATAGGCACTCGAGCGACTACCTGTCCCTTGTCAAAGACGTTTATGCCCTCGAGTATTCAGTCCATCCCCAGAATATTCTCACAAAAGGAGGTTACATACTGTCATTACAGAAAAGGCTATTACAGACGCGGCCCGTAACATACTTATCCACGCAGGGCCTGTTACAGTGGGCCAGATCCTACTTGGGCCTCCCAACACAGTGCGAACGTGGAACCGGCAGACTTCGATAGAGCCTTTGTCTTGCAACGGAGTGGACGAAGGGAGATCGCGCCGGTCTTCATCCAATCGTCGCCTTCGGCTTGCTCGGGCGGGCTATGGAAGTGTTCTTCGTCGATGTAGCGAGGCGATGAAGTCATCGAGCGAAGGGTAGCGTGTTCGCCTTTGCCCCAACAGTGGGCGACAATGTTGGTAACTTGTTCTCAAATGTTGTGAATCAAGAACAAGGCAACACAATTGTTAAGTATTAAGGACCTTCGTCTTTCGAAGCCTTACCTCCTCGTGGATATAATGTTCATCAGACGAAGGTTATGGTGGACACGCCTTCATCATATCATAGATGAATAAGAATATATAAGGATAAATACAATGAATATAACTCATTGATTCATTCATATTTGCATTCCATAAAGTACGCAGGAGTATTAACAGAATATGTATTACATTAATACCTTCGACTTGCTCGAAGATGTTGACGCGGGGGTGATTACAATTCAGCGTGAACAGTATGGTGCTAATGTTCATCTATTTATGGGCACGGGACGTAGCCTGGGTAAAAGTACATTTATGTCCCTAACATTTACCTATGACCATACCATAAATCATTAAGGACTAGCTAGTCTTTTTCCCTTCCAGCCAGCAACATGTTTAGTCTTCATCACCATTATAAGACGAAGCTATTATTCTTTGGCTATAGCTTCGACGTTTATTCTTATCATCTTCGGATCGTATCTTCACCTCGTATTCCTTTGTTGTGGGGGAAAACCTCCATCCTGAAGCCGAAGCTCCCTATAATAATCCATATCATGCTAAAAACAAATGGTTAGTCACGTTTTTGAGGACCTTTGGAAAAGGAAAGCCCCCAACAGTAGAGTCTTATTTTTTATGAAGCATTTGTGCATTAACATCAGTTGCATCATATCATCATACCATACTACATAGCATCACATCATTCATCATCTTGCATCATCCGAAACTGTGACACCTCAGGTGTCTGTTTCGTGTTACGTCGGGAGATTTATCCTATCTCGGATGCTCAGTAAAAATTTCTATTTCTCGCTTGCGTATGTCTCTGATTATCCAGACTATCCATTCACAATTCACCGAATTTGGAGTTATTCGATCGTGAAAAACAACCAATTTTGGAGCTTGTTAAAACTTTTCATTCTCGGCACGGATACGAACTCGATAATCCATCTTGATTTATAAATCTCGTCTAAAGCTCATTTAATCAAGCGCTCAACAGTTGCTAGTCGAGCTGTGTCTGAATCCAACTCTTCGAACTTTGATCTATGTTCGACTATTTTATCCGGATCCGTATTCTCAAATGGAGTACTGAGTATGTCGTCCTCTAATTAATTCTATTTGACTCGGCTTGATATCTCTGTGTCCAACTCAAATTCAAAGAATCAACATCGGCGATGATTTTTAAATTTCGCGAGGTGTCTCTTTCAATTATAAATCCAAAAGCCGATCATATCTCAAGATGATTTATTTTTTCAGATCAAGCGAATTCAAATCAGACTCTCGGTCAAGTTAATCGCTCAATCGTCCGTTTGTCCGAACTATATTTCGCTCTATTCTCTGTTGAGACGAATTCCGCAGGAGCAATTTTATTCCGGAAAATATTTAGCGTAGCCCGATTACGTGTTTTGAGCCAAGCCCAACCTAGCCCATTTGGCCCACTAAGGAACCCTAACCCTAGGACTTCTTCTATAAATAGGACCCCTCTTCCCTTACACTTGGCAATTTTCCATTCCCACCCCTATCTTTTTTCTGCTGCCACTTCCTTCTTCATTGTCTCTTCTTCCCCACAGCAGCTAAATGCTCCCTGTCCATGGCGCCTCCACCTCCCTGCTTGGGTGCTGGCCGAGCCCCTTTGGAGCAGGCGCCTCCAGTAGCCATGGCGTCCATCCCTCCTCCCCTTCTTCCTCAAGCAAGCAGTGCGCTTCCTTGTGCTCCAGCCAACCTTCTCTGCCCGCGCTCCTCATCCCACACAGCAGTGCGCAGGGAGCTTCCTCCACCCATGGCACCCAGATTTTCCAGCCTTTCTCATCTTGGCACAGGTTCCAAATGCGGGCCCCTCTGCTCCAGCCAGGGCGCGGCACCTCCTCTAGTCCAAGCTCGAGCAGTGAGCTCGCCGTCGTCCATGGCGCGACACCTCTGCTCTCCCTCCCGTGGCGCCCTCCTCTCTTGCTTCTCTGTTCCAGACCGGCATCTGGGCAGTGCGCACAAGGCTCTCCCAGCCGTGGACAGCACCTTTCCCTCCCTCGAACTCCATGCTTGCCCTAGCCATGGACCATCACGCAGAGCGCCGTCGGCCTCTTGAGCATGCCCTCTAGTGCCTAGGCGTTTCCCCCATGCTCGACCTCAGCGGGGGTGCAGCGAGCCTCATCGATCTGCTTGGTGCCGGCTGCCATCATTTCCCAGCACGTCGGCGCCGAGCTCCGCTAGTCGTCAATCTGTGCAGCGAACAACAACCTCGGTAAGCTGCTAGCTATCCTACGCTTTTCGTGTTCGATTAAATGACCGCACCAATAAATTGTGTAATAAACTGTACCGTGCTTGCAGCCCTTGTCGTCGTCACGCCTCGCGCGTCGCTCGTCAGCAAAGAGCCCAATCTGATGGCATGCATGTGCAACTCCGATCGGATTTCGGCCAGGTTGTTCACCTTGAATGATTCACGATTTGTTTTATTTACGTATTTGGTCGATGATGTGCATGTGTGAATATGTGCGTGAAATTATAATTGTATGAATGAACACGTCTATAGAAGAAAATGAAGTAGAACAAGAACTCGGATGTTTTTATATCTTGGTAGGAAAAATATGCGATGCGTTGTTTGATGCGAAAAACAATGTTACAAAATGCGGATTATGTTTTGGGAAATGTATCGATATGTGTGTATGCGAAAAGTATAATTGTTTTATGCAATGTGATGGGATTCATGATTATATAGGGAGTATATTTACTGATGTGACGAGTAGTTTAGAAAATGCTAGTTGCGTAGAGGATGAATTATTAAAACATGAGTATCGGAGTTCATATATTAGTGGTCGCGCCACATTGATTGAAGTGTCTCGAGTGCACGCCACCATATGGTTGTATGCGAGACAAGGTTATGCGCATGATGATTTTAGTAAAAATCCATCGGGGTCACTAGTGTTAAGTTGAGGTTGATTTGCGCGTGGAAAGTAACAGTGTGTTTAATACTTAGAACTCTTAGTCGATAGTAGAAATTGTTTTGGCTTATGTAGAGAGGTGATGACATGCCGTAAGTAGTCATCACTTCCTCTATAATTATAAGTCGAGTTTTTACGCGTTAGGCGTTCCTTAAATTGTGCTTCACATATAGTGTATGATTGTATTTATGACTTTGAATGGATGTTTTTAAGTGAACTAATAGGTTCCTAATGCAATTATGTGTAAGGTGTCTATAGTGACGTTTTATCCCGAAAGGTGTTAAGTCTACGCATAAATAAGAGATAAGTGTACCTTGTGTAGTGTGGATTCATTTTTGAGTGCATGTGTCGCAAGAAATGAATTAGTGCGCATATAGGCGATGAATGGGTGTGATGAAATAGTGGCATGACTTCGTAGTTATCATGTCGTCTGTTGGTGACCTAACTGAAGATCATAGAGAAAGGTCGATTACCTGTGTGTTATTATTGTCACCTTGCGGTTCTGTATGAATTGCAATGTGAAGTAGTAGGCTCTCTATGTGATGCTAGATGTCTAGGTAGACTTTCGTGAATTGTGGTGCTCGGACCGTCGAGATGAAGGTTAAGTCGATCGATGCTAATTAAGTAGTTAAAATGATTAATGGAATAATCATGGGGTTAAAACTAGAAACTAGTGTTCTTGCACCCGTTTAGGATGTTGTAGCCCAATTGCGCATGGTTATGGTCGCGGATGAAAAGTAATAGTGCTCATGTGATGTCCAAGTTAAAATGCAAATTACTATGTGAAGAGCGCACCGAAATATATGTATGCCGGGTGTGATTATTGTGGTGAATGCGTTGTTATTCGAGTATGGTACTTCTAGTGCTCGAAATGATGTGGATAAAAATTAGTAAGTCTACTTGTTATTCCTCATTTGATTAATTTAACTCGAACAAAGGGTAAAGTGTTAGAATAATTCAAGTCTCTAAAACATGGCAATTCTTGAATTGTATATGAGCTGAAATTTATTAATTGCTGTTTTAGGCTGCACGCACCGTTTCTGTCGTGCTGTATGTTTGATGAACTAAATTGTAATTTCTGTAGATATGTGCTATAGAAAAGTGGTAGATAACTTTATTATCTTGCTGGTGTTCAAATTTGATAGCCATAAGTCTGACCGTTTAGGAGTTACGCTGTTCACAAGTTCAGTAACTGAATCTGTCCAAATTCTGTACAGATTTCAGATACTGCATGGTTTGCTTAATTTAATGTTACAATCAGTTCATGGTCGTTATAAGAAAGTTGTAGATGCTTTTCTTATCCTACTTGTGTTAAAATTTCACAACCATAAGCCTGACAGTTTAATAGTTATGAATTTTACAAACTGGGTGCTGTGTTCTGTCCACTGTCAGAACAGATTTCAAAAACTGTAATGTTTGATTTGATTAAACCTAGAATCACTTCTTGGTGATTATAAAAGTTACGTAGTGCTTTTTCTAAGCTTTCCAAAAAGTCTTGGATCACTCTTTTTGGTGGTCTGAAGATTAAGTTACATGTGTTTGAAGTGTGAAGTCTGAATCTGTCTAAATCTAGACAGATCTGTTGTGTTAGCACTTTTAACCTTGCTAAGTGTGGAATCTTGTTGAGGTGAAAATACCAAAGTTGTAGAGCACATCTTAAGCTTTCCAGAAAGTTCTAGTTTGCTATGTTTGGATTAATATTTGAAGAGTTATGACTGAATCAAGCACCTGCTGTGCTGCTGTCTTGATTTTGTTATGTTTGGTGGATGCCCTACTCTGTTGTGTTTGACTCGAGTCGACTGTTTCCTTGTTTGATGATTGGTTGAACCTGCAGTAATGATAATATAACTAATACAATTGGGCCTAATTATATAAGTAACAAGTATACGTCTCGCTAAGTTAGTGAACCAAATTAGTGAGGGTCTAATAAGTGTTTGCCTAGTAAATAATTTTAAAGCCCAATTAAGTGTCTAATTCCTTTTCAACTAAGTCTATCTATATATAAGTCGTAGCAAACTTGTGTACTTAACTAATTTAATGTTTGGTAACTACTGAATGATTAAAGTGAACGTGGTAAACACTTGTGCTCATGCTTGTGTGGTCATGTTTGTATTGGTTAAGTAAAGTAAGTGTCGTCATCTTTCCAGTGGTAGTAACTACGTATGCCCGACGACGTGTAGATAACTAAAGCTAACATGTGGTTGTTTGTGGTGTCTTCCAATTTAATGTTTAGTTCGCCACTATGTCTTTGTATATCTTGTCCTACTTTATGCTACTTTCATTATATTCATCCATATGCATCTTGCATCTCATTTAGGACCGAGAGATGCTGATCGTGCACGTGATGTGGTGCCAACCACAAGACGCAGTCGGTGGACGACCCAAAGAAGGATGGACTTAACCAGTGGATGCTCGCCAAGCGAGTACCCCTCAGCAAACACTATCTAAGTGTTAAATTAAAGGCAAGCCCCGGTTTTATGCATAACCCATAAATATATATGTATTTTTCTACACTTAATGTTTGTAGGCTTGTACTGTGCACTTAAGTGTAGGAGTTGACTGGAACCTTAGTTGCATGAACTCAGGATTCCTCTTGAGATGGATACTAGTATGCTAGGTCGAGTAGCTGATTTACTAAATAGGGATCTCGGTAGAAGTCGAGTGATTTTTCTAGCACTCGCGCGAGGTCAGGAATTGATTATATCCATTTTTATAGCGGAATGATGATGGTCTGTAGACACGAATCCATGGGGATACGTTGTCTACGAGACGGAAATTGGAATAAGGATTAAGGTGTGGTACCGTGTGTCAAGCGTTTGAACGTACTAAACATATGCCGAGAAATATGGTAAATCGGTAAGCCTAGTACCTGAGTGAACCTGCCCGCAGACTTTACTCCTTACGTGACCTGAGACGTGGTCTCCCATTCTAGTTATGGTGGGTACAAGTGCGGTCACTGCACGACGGTAGTCGAGGTCAGTGAGGCATTGTACGCCAAGGCGATGAGCCCTGATCTGTTGACGGAGGATCGATGGGGACGGTTGATATGTGTGGGGATGGAGTGCCTCGCCACGTCGTGTGTTTAGGTTTACCTTGCAAGGTTTAAAAATTCGATTCGAATCGTCAGCTTCTCGCAGCTAATGAGACTGCTTGATCCATGCTGCTACATTGAGTAATAAGTGAAAATGAGATGACTGGCAAAAGATGTTGATTGGTAAAAATGTTTGATACCATGTATGAATAGCTAGGTACTCATCTAGTTTAAAAGGATCAAACAAAAACTTGAAAAGCTAAAATATGATTTCAGACTCAGCTAGTGCTTTTGGCAAACCAAACCCCTCAGCCAAACAGCTGCATGTCTATAGGTAGAGGAGTAGACTCCTCACATCGGGTAAGTCTAGCTGAGTATTAGTATACTCAGCCTTGCTTGTGGCATAATTTTTGCAGGTACCTCCTTAATTTGGTTAATGATGTGACTTGGCCTCCATCCCTACCATCGGGATAGATGGTCGAGTGGGTTACTGCTTCCGCAAGAGAGGACCAGGAGGAGTAGCGTGGCCAGGCTTCGCCATGTTACTCGGTTTTCTCCGTTAGTTATTTCCACTGCATTAAAATTTATGGTTATTATTTCTGAAACTCTGATAATGTAATCACTAATGATATTTCTTCAATTTGTGGTATTATGCTTTATTATATTTCTCTATGCCTCACCTTCGAGTGAGCTAGTGGTATTCGATCCTGGATAAGTGGCTTTTATCGGACTAGATCCGAGGGACTGACGAGTTATTCCAATTTAAGTGTGTTGCTGCCCTTAAGGGTGCGACTTGGGCACTTATGCTGGAATAATTTGGGCGGTTCCGCCACATCTGGTATCGGAGCGAATACCACCAAAGAGGAATCAATAAGTCGTGAATACCAACTTTTCTAAAGTAAAACTTGCTTAGAAACCAATGTTGGATAGATCGTCAGGACGATAAGGATAGACCTATTACGTGAAGCCTTAGGAAATAGATGGGTAGCTAGGTGGCTATTTATATAGGCCATAAAGGCTATTACTACTACTATTAATAGGGATGCTGTAAAAGCACCCGAAAATTAGTTAGGTCTGAGAAGACGATTAGAATGAGCATGCATCATGATTGTTGCATTATAATTGTCTCTAGTGCATCAACATGCTTCTCTCACCTTTATTCCAATAATAAAAACTTGTGAATAATGTGATGTACTGCTATGTTAGAAATGCCTTACCTCGTGTTAGATTGGTAAGACTTGTTAGGTCGTGTTATGTGTTTCTCTTGTCTTGCTAGCTAGGTGGTATTGTAATTGTTCAACCCTCTTTGCCAATAAAAAATGTTGCCTGTTTTGCCCATAAAAAGACCCCCCCTCCAAACAACCTTGAGTTTAGCAAGTGAAACCTCTAAAAAAATTCATGCTTGTGTTGGTGTTTTTGTAGCCCTTATGTGTTGCGCTATTGGTAATGCACCTGCACAAACCTATAGATGCCCATAGCTTGACCGCTAGACTAACCCCAGTCTCCTTGTGCACTTGTTGTGTCAAAAAAAATTGTTGTTTGATGTCTAGTTGCACAAACCCTATCAAGGCCATGTTTCTTTCCATAGATCCTGTCTCGAATCTTCGTAGCATTTCTGCTGCTCATCCTAGCAGATCTTGTTTTCCTATTTCTCCTTCTTTCGAGTTTGGTAATCATTTTTCTTGGTGAATCATGTTGTGACCATATTCGTCGAGTATCTAGATCAATCATCAAGATCTACCACGTCATCTTGTAATCTGCTCCAATCCATTCTCAAGCATCGGATGTTGATTTGCCTAAATCTCATACCTCCCTTTTCTAAGGATCATGACGTCATTTTATCAACTTATCTCTGAATGGCATATCCATGTGGATTAATGGATGTTGCTGTTATCTTTGGATCTCTCATGTCTCTAAAAGCTTATCAATCTCGATCTCATGGTTGGTTCCTCCTCATATTAAATATTGTATCAATCTTTGGCTGATAATCCTCGTGATGATCATAAAATAGTTCTTGGAGTTGAAGAAAATACTCAAGTGATGTTCTTTTGCCCATAATCTCTGCTTCAACTTTAGTCACATTTTCTGAGCCATATTCTCATGGGCTCCATCTAATTGTGTCAGGTAGATTTATTGTCGGTTGCGTTTGGTAATGGTGTTATGATGGCTAACAACTGATGGTGCCGCAACGAAACTGAGAGCCTCCTGTGGGCGCGCACACATGGTTGAGCTGCTCGGCACGCGCTGGTATCGTGGTTAATAGTTGTGATCCATTATAAGACTACACCGATGTGCTATCTTTTGTGGACACTCTCTCAAAGTGATCGCTGCATTTTGTCTCGATATGTCGCGATATTCTACCCAAATCTATCTTCAGTATCTTGTCAGATCCCATCTTATGAAGTTGCATCTATCTTCAGTCTGGGAGTTACATGCTTCTCCACCCTTAAAGGTCCTCATTCGAATCTCGGGACGAGATTCTTTTAAGGGGGAAGGCTGTGACATCCTAGGTGTCTGTTTCATGTTACGTCGAGAGATTTATCCTATCTCGGATGCTCAGTAAAAATTTCTATTTCTCGCTCGTGTATGTCTCTGATTATCTAGACTATCCATTCACAATTCACTGAATTCGAAGTTATTCGATCACGAGAAACAACCAATTTTGGAGCCTGTTAAAACTTTTCATTCTCGGCACGGATACGAACTCAATAATCCATCTCGATTTATAAATCTCGTCTAAAGCTCATTTAATCAAGCGCTCGACAGTTGCTAGTCAAGCTATGTCCGAATCCAACTCTTCGAACTTTTATCTATGTTCGACTATTTAATCCGGTTCCGTATTCTCAAACGGAGTACTCAGTATGTCGTCCTCTAATTAATTCTATCCGACTCGACTTGATATCTCTGTGTCCAACTCAAATTCAAAGAATCAACATCTACGATGATTTTTAAATTTCGCGAGGTGTCTTTTTCAATTATAAATCCAAAAGCTGGTCATATCTCAAGATGATTTATTTTCACATCGAGCAAATTCAAATTAGACTCTCAGCCGAGTTAATCGCTCAATCGTCCGTTCGTCCAAACTGTATTTCGCTCTGTTCTCTGTTGAGATGAATTCCGTAGGAGCATTTTTGTTCCGGAAAATATTTAGCGTAGCCCGATTACGTGTTTTGAGCCAAGCCCAACCCAGCCCATTTGGCCCACTAAGGAACCCTAATCCTAGGACTTCTTCTATAAATAGGACCCCTCTTCCCTTTCACTTGGCAATTTTCCGTTCCCACCACTATCTTTTTTCAGCCGCCACTTCCTTCTTCATTGTCCCTTCTTTCCCACGGCAGCTCCACGCTCCCTGTCCATGGCGCCTCCACCTCCCTGCTTGGGCGCTGGTCGAGCCCCCTTGGAGCAGGCGCCTCTAGCAGCCATGGCGTCCATCCCTCCTCCCCTTCTTCTTCCTCAAGCAAGCAGAGCCCTTCCTTGTGCTCCAGCCGACCTCCTCTGCCCGCGCTCCTCATCCCACGCAGTAGCGCGCAGGGAGCTTCCTCCACCCATGACGCCCAGATTTTCCAGCCTTTCTCCCCTTGGAGTAGGTTCCAAACGCGGGCCCCTCTACTCCAGCCAGGGCGCGGCACCTCCTCTGGTCCGAGCTCGAGCAGTGAGCTCGCCGTCGTCCATGGCGCGGCACCTCCGCTCTCCCTCCCATGGCACCCTCCTCTCTTCCTTCTCTGTTCCAGACCGGCATCTGGGCAGTGCGCACAAGGCTCTCCCAGCCATGGACAACACCTTTCCCTTCCTCGGATTCCATGCTCGCCCCAGCCATGGACCATCGCTCAGAGCGCCGTCGGCCTCTTGAGCGTGCCCTCCAGTGCCTAGGCGTCTCCCCCACGCTCGACCTCGGTGGGGGTGCAGCGAGCCCCATCGATCTATTCGGCCCTGGCTGCCATCGTTTCCCAACACGTCGGCGCCGAGCTCCGCTAGTCGTCACTCTGTGCAGCGAACACCAACCTCGGTGAGCTGCTAGCTGTCCTGCGCTTTTTGTGTTCGATGAAATGACCGCACCAATAAATCGTGTAATAAGTTGTACCGTGCTTGCAGCCCTTGTCGTCGTCACGCCTCGCACGTCGCTCGTCAGCAAAGAGCCCAATCTGATGGCATGCATGTGCATCTCCGATCGGATTTCGGCCAGGTTGTTCACCTTGAATGATTCGCGATTTGTTTTATTTACGTATTTGGTCGATGATGTGCATGTGTGAATATGTGCGTGAAATTATAATTGTATGAATGAACACATCTATAGAAGAAAATGAAGTAGAACAAGAACTCGGATGTTTTTATATCTTGGAAGGAAAAATATGCGATGTGTTGTTTGATGCGAAAAACTATGTTACAAAATGCGGATTATGTTTTGGGAAATGTATCGATATGTGTGTATGCGAAAAGTATAATTGTTTTATGCAATGTGATGGGATTCATGATTATATAGGGAGTATATTTACTAATGTGATGAGTAGTTTAGAAAATGCTAGTTGCGTAGAGGATGATTTACTAAAACATGAGTATCGGAGTTCATATATTAGTGGTCGCGCCACATTGGTTGAAGTGTCTCGAGTGCACGCCACCATATGGTTGTACGCGAGACAAGGTTATGTGCATGATGAGTTAGTAAAAATCCATCGGGGTCACTAGTGTTAAGTTGAGGTTGATTTGCGCGTGGAAAGTAACAGTGTGTTTAATACTTAGAACTCTTAGTCGATAGTAGAAATTGTTTTTGCTTATGTAGAGAGGTGATGACATGCTGTAAGTTGTCATCACTTCCTCTATAATTATAAGTCGAGTCTTTACGCGTTAGGCGTTCCTTAAATTGTGCTTCACATTATCACATATAGTGTATGATTGTGTTTATGACTTTGAATGGATGTTTTCAAGTGAACTAATTGGTTCCTAATGCAATTATGTGTAAGGTGTCTATAGTGACGTTTTATCCCGAAAGGTGTTAAGTCTACGCATAAATAAGAGATAAGTGTACCTTGTGTAGTGTGGATTGATTTTTGAGTGCATGTGTCGCAAGAAATGAATTAGTGCGCATATAGGCGATGAATGGGTGTGATGAAATGGTGACATGCCTTCGTAGTCATCATGTCGTCTGTTGGTGACCTAACTGAAGGTCGTAGAGAAAGGTCGATTACCTGTGTGTTATTATTGTCACCTTGCGGTTCTGTATGAATTGCAATATGAAGTAGTAGGCTCTCTATGTGATGCTAGATGTCTAGGTAGACTTTCGTGAATTGTGGTGCTCAGACCGTCGAGATGAAGGTTAAGTCGGTCGATGCCGATTAAGTAGTTAAAATGATTAATGGAATAATCATGGGGTTAAAACTAGAAACTAGTGTTCTTGCACCCGTTTGGGATGTTGTAGCCCAATTGCGCATGGTTATGGTCGCGGATGAAAAGTAGTAGTGCTCATGTGATGTCCAAGTTAAAATGCAAATTACTATGTGAAGAGCGCACCGAAATATATGTATGCCGGGTGTGATTATTGTGGTGAATGCGTTGTTATTTGAGTATGGTACTTCTAGTGCTCGAAATGACGCGGATAAAAATCAGTAAGTCTACTTGTTAGTCCTCATTTGATTAATTTAAATCTAACAAACGGTAAAGTGTTAGAATAATTCACGTCTCTAAAACATGGCAATTCTTGAATTGTATAGGAGCTGAAATTTATTAATTGCTGTTTTGGGCTGCACGCACCGTTTTCGTCGTGCTGTATGTTTGATGAACTAAATTGTATTTTTTGTAGATATGTGCTATAGAAAAGTGGTAGATAACTTTATTATCTTGCTGGTGTTAAACTTTGATAGCCATAAGTCTGACAGTTTAGGAGTTACGCTGTTAACAAGTTCAGTAACTGAATCTGTCCAAATTCTGTACAGATTTTGGATACTGCATGATTTGCTAAATTTAATGTTACAATCAGTTCATGGTCGTTATAAGAAAGTTCTAGATGCTTTTCTTATCTTGCTTGTGTTAAAATTTCACAACCATAGGCCTGACAGTTTAATAGTTATGAATTTTATAAACTGGGTGATGTGTTCTGTCCACTGTCAGAACAGATTTCAAAAACTGTAATGTTTGATTTGATTAAACCTAGAATCACTTCTTGGTGATTATAAACATTATGTAGTGCTTTTGCCTAGCTTTCTAAAAAGTCTTGGTTCACTTTTTTTGGTGGTCTGAAGATTAAGTTACATGTGTTTGAAGTGTGAAGTCTGAATCTGTTTAAATGTAGACATATCTGTTGTGTTAGTACTTTTAACCTTGCTAAGTGTGGAATCTTGTTGAGGTGAAAATACCAAAGTTGTAGAGCACATTTTAAGCTTTCCAGAAAGTCCTAGTTTGTTATGTTTGGATTAATATTTGAAGAGTTATGACTGAATCAAGCACCTGCTGTGCTGCTGTCCTGATTTTGTTATGTTTGGTGGATGCCCTACTCTATTGTGTTTGACTCGAGTCGACTGTTTCCTTGTTTGATGATTGGTTGAACCTGCAGTAATGACAATATAACTAACACAATTGGGCCTAATTATATAAGTAACAAGTATACGTCTCGCTAAGTTAGTGAACCAAATTAGTGAGGGTCTAATAAGTGTTTGCCTAGTAAATAATTTTAAAGCCCAATTAAGTGTCTAATTCCTTTTCAACTAAGTCTATCTATATATAAGTCGTAGCGAACTTGTGTACTTAACTAATTTAATGTTAGGTAACTAATGAATGATTAAAGTGAACGTGGTAAACACTTGTGCTCATGCTTGAGTGGTCATGTTTGTATTGGTTAAGTAAAGTAAGCGTCATCATCTTTCCAGTGGTAGTAACTACGTATGCCCAACGACGTGTAGATAACTAAAGCTAACATGGGGTTGTTTGCGGTTGTCACACCCGATTTTAGAAGGCAAACCGAATGCGAACCATGTACGTGCCAGGATCAGTTATTCACGTACACAGCAGTTACATAACATGGACATCATCACACAGTGCTCAAAATAGTATTAAAAGGGGAAATAATAGTCGATTACATCATACGTCGGAGACGTCCATATAGTCCTTACAATAAATCAAAGTGCGGAAAAGAAACGTAGATAACACGGCCTTCACAGGCAGCCGACTGGGGGTTGCCGCTAACCCACACCTAGAACTCGTCGTAGTCTTGGAACTCCTGGAAGTCTCCTTCCACAGCTTCATCTTCTCCTGAGCAGTGGTTGCAATGCTGACAACCTGGGGGGGGGGGTTTGGTGTGTAGAGCAAGAGTGAGTACACATCAACATACTCAGCAAGTATCCTGTTTGGCTGTAGTGGACTAGCTTTATGTGGGGGTAAGTCAAGCAGTTGCTTTTAGTTGGTCAGTTTATTATTTACTAGTAGAAAGCCAGGTTTTAGCATTAACCCAAGTTATTAACCCAAAGTACCCTTTCCAAACGGAAAGAATACCACTTACCATTACCATAAGCATAATCATAACCATCCTCATTGTCATCTGTAAACCAAAATGTCTCTGATCAAGTACCACTAATCACTGGAGCTCCCTTGGCCGCTCATAACCGCGAGCACGACTGATATATAATTTTTCAAACACTCTACAGAGGTTGTGCACTTTACCCACAAGCCGTGATTCCCTTTCTGCCCGGAGATCATGACTCTCCATTGATCACTACCAAGGTGACCCAGCAGGGCATCACTACGTAGCCTTTACAAAGATTCCCCGGGACTGTAGTCGCCCGTTAGGTTTCCTAAATGTACTGCACTCCTCCCCAAGGGACAAATCAACCTTGGCAGAGCGAGCCGCATACACCGAGCCCCATTGACGGCATGATGGCTAAGCGAACTACACCCCGGTTACTCTAATTATTCAGCTAAGGGCGTCCCATTCCACCCTCATGGTTGCACTGTTTTCCCGGGTGGTCATCCATAGAACAGGTCCTTACGGAGAGGCACTCGAGAAACCGCTCGAGCCCCCTTGAAGACCACAAGTACAACATCATAATAAGAGAAGGGAAAACAGTGTATCATAGATAATCTCATCATGTTCATTGATTAGAGTTGAGCAATAGCATAAAGCTAAACAATAATAATAATCCAACCCAAATCGGTAAACAAGGACATGGATAACAAAAGCTAGTCAATCCTTAGGTATAAATGTGTAATGCGGGAGGTGAATTAAAGAATGTATAGGACAGAGATAGGTCAAGGGACACTTGCCTCCACCAACCGACTGCTGCTCAGAGGCTTCTCCTGCGAGTTCCTTGGGCTTTTCGACCGGATCGTTCTCTATGCGATTGCAAGCATACATACATTCATCCATTCAAATTGGGAAACAAACAGTACATCATACAAGGGAACAAATAAAGTAAATATGCATCAAGTATGACATTCGATATCGCATTCATTATGATTAGAAAGAAACAGGAAAGGGTCTCGCGGGGGGGGGGGGGGTTAAAGCTTATGCACTAATGATTAGTTACAATTGGTTCTAACAAAAGAATTTAGTTATATGCACTAATGGAAACCTAGTCATTTTTAGTTGATCAACATTGAACTGGATAAACAATTGATTAAATGAATCAACTAGCGTAACGGAACTCTAAATTAAGTTTCCTATTTCAATAACATGAACAATGATTAACCTGCCTAAAATAAAATATATAACAGTAATGAAAGAAAATAAAATTAAAAAAAAATAAAAGGGGGGGGGGGGGGTTGAACCGGCTAGGGGGCGGTTGAACCGGCCTGGGGCAGGGGCGGCTGGGCAGGGCGAGGGCGCGGGGCAGGGGGCGGCCGAGCTGGGCGCGCAGGGGCGGCCGGGCTGGGGCGGCCGAACCGGCGGGGGGGCTGGGCCGGCCAAGGCGGCGGCCGAGCCGGGCGGGCGGGCGCGCAGGGGCGGCCGAGCCGGCCATGGGCGGGGCAGGGCGCGCAGGGGCGGCGGCGGCCGAGCCGGCCATGGGGCGGCCGAGCCGGGCGGCGGTTGGGCCGGGGAGGGGGAGAGGAGGGGAGAAGGAAGGGAGGAGAGGGGGACCTCACCGGGGTCGGGGACGGGCGGCCGAACCGGCGATGAGCAGGGGCGGCGGTTAGGGCAGGGGCGGCGGCTAGGGCAGGGGGCGGCGGCTAGGGAGAAAATGGGAGAAAGGGAGGGAGAGAGGGGGGATTTGGGGGAAGAGCGAGGGGCGGCTGGGCCAACTGGGCCCAAAAGGGGGCGCGTGGGGGGGCGGCTGGGCCGGCCAGGGCGGCCCACGGCGCGGGAGAGAGAAAAAGGAGGAGGGAGAGAAAGAAAAAGAAAAAGAAAGAAAAGGTTTTTCTCCTTTTCGAAATCCGATCTTCCTAGATGAATGCACTTACATTTCTAAGCAATCAAAGAATGCATAGTTCGGCATGGTGCATCAAACAACATAAAGTAATTTAGGGTTTTTTCTTTACACGGGAATTCCAAACCGAACCCCGCTAAAACTTTGGAAAAGGTCAAGGTTTAGCGAGAGAACGAGAAAAGAAAAGAGTAACGCCTGAATTTGGTGAGAGAAAAGAAGAAAAAATTCTACCCCCAAATTCAGGGCGTTACAAACCTATCCCCCTTAAAAGAATCTCGCCCTCGAGATTCAGGGCTGGCTAGCAAAGAGCTCTGGGTACTTAGCCATTAGATCATCTTCACGCTCCCAGGTTGCTTCTTCCTCAGAGTGGTGATTCCATCTGACTTTGCACATTCTGATGGTCTTCCTTCGGGTGACTCTGTCTGCAACCTCAAGGATTTGCACTGGCTTCTCAACGTAGGTCAAGTCCTCCTGGACTTCAAGACCTTCCACTGGCAACTGCTCTTCTGGCACACGCAAGCACTTCTTCAACTGAGACACATGAAAGACATCATGCACAGCGGACAAATTCTCTGGCAGACTGAGATGATAGGCCACTTCTCCACGCCTTGAGAGGATTTGGTACGGACCAATGTAGCGGGGTGCTAGCTTTCCTTTGATTCCGAACCTTCTGACTCCTCTGATCGGTGACACTTTCAGATAGACAAAGTCTCCGACTTCGAAACTCAGCTCTCTTCTTCTTGTGTCTGCATAGCTTCGCTGCCTCGATTGCGCTATCTTCAGATTCTCTCGGACCATCTTGTTGTTCTCTTCGGCTTCAAGCAAAATATCTGGCCCAAACACTTGCTTTTCTCCAGGCTGATCCCATTGCAACGGAGTTCTGCAACTCCTTCCATAGAGCGCTTGAAATGGTGACATCTTCAAACTGGCCCGGTAACTGTTGTTATAGGAAAACTCAGCATAAGGCAATCGCTTGTCCCATCCGGACTGATCTTGCAACGCACAGGCTCTCAACATGTCTTCAAGAATTTGGTTGGTCCTTTCGGTCTGGCCATCTGTCTGCGGATGATAAGCTGAACTGAAATTCAGATGTGTGCCCAAAGCTTCATGCAATTGCTGCCAGAAATGTGAGGTGAACTGCGTTCCTCTGTCTGACACTATCTTCTTTGGCACACCATGAAGACAAACGATCCGAGACATATACAATTCTGCCAATACGGCACTGCTATAGTTGGTCTTGACAGGTATGAAGTGGGCTGACTTGGTCAAACGGTCCACTACTACCCAAATAGAATCGTAGCCGGCTCGAGTGCGAGGCAATCCAACTATGAAATCCATGCCGATTTCATCCCATTTCCACTGAGGGATCTACAACGGTTGCAACAATCCAGCAGGTCTCTGGTGTTCTGCCTTAATTCTTCGACAACTATCGCACATAGCCACATGCTCTGCGATTTCCCTCTTCATTCTGTACCACCAGAATTTCTTCTTTAGATCCTGATACATCTTCTCACTACCAGGGTGAATCGAATAGGCTGTCTCATGAGCTTCCTTGAGAATCAACTCCCGAATGGACTGGACATTGGGAACACACAAGCGGTCTTTGAACCATATCATGCCTTCTGCATCTTCTCGAAAATCTTTGCCTTTGCCATCTAGGATCGGTCGCCGAATCTCACTGATCTTTTCATCATTCTTCTGCGCTTCTTTGATTTCGCGCTCTAAGGTAGGTTCCAACTCAACTGTGACTCCTCGCGAATTGTTTAGAAATCCGAGACTCAACCTGTCGAACTCCTTGGCCAAATCATAAGGCATCGGACGAGCGACCATCAGATTGACTTGACTCTTCCTGCTCAAAGCATCTGCCACTACGTTCGCTTTGCCTGGATGGTAATGAATCTCCAACTCATAATCTTTGATCAACTCTAACCATCTTCGTTGCCTCATGTTCAACTCTGACTGAGTGAATATGTACTTCAGACTCTTGTGGTCTGTGTAAACATCGCATTTCTGTCCATACAAATAGTGCCTCCATGTTTTCAGTGCGTGAACCACTGCTGCCAACTCTAGGTCATGGATTGGGTAATTCTTCTCATGAACCTTCAGCTGTCGGGACGAGTAAGCCACAACTCTTCTCTCTTGCATCAACACGCATCCCAAACCTGTGTAACAAGCATCACAATACACAGAGAAGGGCTTGTGCACATCAGGCAAGACTAGGACAGGCGCTGTTGTCAACTTCTCTTTCAGCGCTTCGAAGGCCTCTTGACATTTCTCGGTCCACTTGAACTCAACCTTGTTGCCTAGCAACGCTGTCATTGGTTTCGCAATCTTCGAAAACCCTTCAATGAATCGCCGATAATATCCGGCCATTCCAATGAAACTCTTGATTCCTCGAGCATCTGTTGGCACTTTCCAGTTCAAAATGTCTGCCACTTTCTTCGGATCCACAGCCAATCCTTCTTTGTTGATTATGTGACCCAAGAACAGGACTTCACTGATCCAGAACTCACACTTGCTCAACTTTGCATACAACTTGTGCTCTCGCAATCTCTGCAATACCATCCTCAAATGATCTGCATGTTTTTCTTCGCTTTGAGAATAAACTAGAATGTCATCAATGAATACCACCACAAACTTGTCAAGATAATCCATGAATACACTGTTCATCAGATTCATGAAGAAGGCTGGTGCATTGGTCAAACCAAAATACATCACTGTGAACTCATATAAACCATACTTGGTAATGAATGCCGTCTTCGGAATGTCCGAGGGTCGGATCCTGAGCTGATGATAACCTGACCTCAGATCGATCTTGGAGAACACACTGGCTCCTCTCAACTGGTCGAACAGATCTTCTATTCTGGGCAAAGGGTACTTATTCTTGATCGTGACCTCATTCAAAGCTCGATAATTGATACACATCCTCTTGGTGCCATCTTTCTTTTCCACGAACAAGACAGGGGCGGCCCAAGGCGAGGTGCTTGGCCGGATGTAACCTTTCTCTGACAGCTCATCAATCTGCTTCTTAAGCTCAACCAACTCTGGTCCGGATATTCTGTAAGCTCTCTTAAAGATAGGGGCGGTTCCAGGAAGAAGCTCTATGGCAAACTCAACTTTCCGCTCTGGTGGCATACCCGGTAAGTCCTTTGGAAACACATCTGGAAATTCAGACACCACCTTGATACTCTCAATTGGGTCTGCTTCACTGCTATCGACAGCCATCTGATAACAACTTCCTTTCTTTGGCTCAGGCGGGACTAACTCGGTCACAACTTCCTCTCCTAGTGGGGACACCAACTTGATTGTCCTTTTATCACAACTGATAACTGCCTGAACTGCTGAGGTTGATTGCCTGAGAAACGGGGACGACTGCTGCTTCCAGGCTGGGGTCCACTGATCTTGCGCTTACGATCCTCCATCTCCCTACGCTTCCTTTCTGTCATGATTGCTCTGTCAATCAGGTGCTGAAATGTCGGGAAGGTATGATTCATCAGTTGGTACTGAAGAGGGTCAACCAAGCCTCTCAAGAAACGGTACTGTCGCTTGGCGTCGGTGTTGACATCCTCAGGAGCATAGCGAGACAACTGCAGAAACCTGTCTCGATACTCACTGACAGATGATGACCCTTGCTTAAGGGCCAGGAACTCCTCCTTCTTCACTGTCATCAGACCTGCAGGCACATGGTCCTGACGAAAGCTACCTCTGAACTCTTCCCAGGTGATGGCATCAGGGTTGGCATGGGTGGCGAGGTAAGACTCCCACCATGATTGGGCTGCTCCTCTCAACAGACGGGGACCATACAAGACTTTCTCCCTGTCATCACACTGAGCGGTATGCAACTCCCGCTCCACAGTGCGCAGCCAATCTTTAGCATCCATGGGGTCAGAAGAGTGAGCGAACGTTGGGGGATGACCTCTAATGAATTCAGCACGCTTGTCTTTGGGCATCTGAGGCATCTAAGGCTGGGGTGGTGCTTGCTGCTGTTGCTGCTGCTGCTGCTGCTGAATGGCGGCCAGAGTCTGACCGATGGCTTGAACCGCTTGAGTCTGCATCAGAAACATCTGCTCGATCGACATCGGGGGCGGGGGTGGCAGGTGCTGCTGCTGGGGCACCTCATCCTACGGAGCGGCTCGCTCCTGCTGAGCACGCCTTCCTCCTCTGCGCCTGTTTTCTGACATCTGCAGAACGCAACCACACATCAGAACTGATCTGGCAAATCTTGCAGCATAAGAAAAGAGTATAGAATCCTTCAACAGCACTGAACAGATGAGCATCTTCACTGATCTCCAACACAGACCACACAGCTTCTCAGATAAAGAGGAAAGTGGAATAAAAGGTTTCCCAACAATATAACTAACTCCATTAACATATAACAGGTAAACCATAATGCAGGGGGATACCCACACTCTGGTGACAGTCATTACAAAGATCCAAACCAAACATAGTTCATCATGACAAACATAAATGCACAGGATATAGCAAACTACCCTGTCTAACTAAGACTAACTAAAACCGAGACTAACGCTAAGACTGTAGTTTCTACGTATATATTTTGTATTAATTACAAGATCCAACTCTAACGAGCTATGGTTCTAGAGTTATCTTGGTTTTGCAGTCGGGATTGCCATAAGACTGGTGTCCACGCCGAGGTGAGCGGTACGGGTGCTGAGTCCCAACGGGAGCGGGGGAACCATCATCCAGGTGACGACGTTCCGCGCGCTCAGCCCGCAGCAGGGCGATCTCAGCACGAGCCCTACTCAGCTCGTCTAATGCATGGTCCAGCTCCGTGTTTAGCACGGCGGCTAGGTTGACTGTGCTGCTCAACCTAGGATTGTCCTCACCAGCAGGTGAAACAATCACGCCTCCTGTGCTGCCAGATGGACGGCGGGGGTAATACTTCAGGTCGAGACCGTCAGCTACCCCACCGAAAACCGAGCAGTAGTGCGAAAGCGCACGCCGTGCAGCATCCTGCATGGCTGCCTCAGCTGAGTCCCGCTCAGAGATAGAATAGTGCTCTGAGCAAGCCTCCGCGCCCTGGAGACTGTTCTCCGGACGGCGCACCAAACAGGTCGCCTCCCAGCGGTCCGGGTAGACCTCGCGACTATGCTGGTAGACCACACAACGATACTCGATGGACCAAGTACGCCGGTCAAGTGCCTGACGTAGCAGGGTGTCGAGCGCGTCGTGGAAGTGACACCCGCGAGCAGCGTTGCGAGTGATGGGTCGAGCAACCCATCCTTCCGGCTCATGGTCAGCAGGGAAGTCAGTGTCGTGGCTCGGACTGTCGTCGCCACCTCCGTCGTCTGGGTCTCCTCCAGCAGCTACTCCAGGGGCTGGGGCGCCCAGTGGTGGTGCAGGGGGCGCCTCCAGGGGAAGCACAGGAGAGCAGCTCCTCACAGACTCTATCTCCTGCTAGAGCGAGAAAGAAGAGCCCTGCTGCTCCTGTCGTCGACGTTCCTGCTCCTCATGCAGGCGGTGGTGCAGTCTCTCCAAGTGGCTGGACTGTCCGGCCACGGGACGGCGAAGCGGACGCTCAGCAAGGCGGGAGGGTAAGAAGGGGATGACGGACTTTCGTGCAGTGTGTCTAAGACGAGCCATCTACAAAAGACATCGCAAGCAAAAGGGTGAGAACAGAATTAATATGACCAGCAAATACTGAATCATAAATAAATGAAGGATTAGAATAAAACATAATTTTCTGCAAGGTATAATATATAGTAGAACATAGGTTTGGTCAGTATGACCAACTTTTGAAGGGGTACCAAAGTCAAGGCAGGGACAGAGGTCTATAGTCCTTAGAACGACCATTCTATTCTAGGTTAGCGGTCCTACAGTCAACCTGGCTTTGATACCACTTATGTCACACCCGGTTTTAGAAGGCAAACCGAATGCGAACCATGTATGTGCCAGGATCAGTTATTCACGTACACAGCAGTTACATAACATGGACATCATCACACAGTGCTCAAAATAGTATTAAAAGGGGAAATAATAGTCGATTACATCATACATCTGAGACGTCCATATAGTCCTTACAATAAATCAAAGTGCGGAAAAGAAACGCAGATAACACGGCCTTCACAGGCAGCCGACTGGGGGTTGCCGCTAACCCACACCTAGAACTCGTCATAGTCTTGGAACTCCTGGAAGTCTCCTTCCACAGCTTCATCTTCTCCTGAGCAGTGGTTGCAATGCTGACAACCTGGGGGGGGTTTGGTGTGTAGAGCAAGAGTGAGTACACATCAACATACTCAGCAAGTATCCTGTTTGGCTGTAGTGGACTAGCTTTATGTGGGGGTAAGTCAAGCAGTTGCTTTTAGTTGGTCAGTTTATTATTTACTAGTAGAAAGCAAGGTTTTAGCATTAACCCAAGTTATTAACCCAAAGTACCCTTTCCAAATGGAAAGAATACCACTTACCATTACCATAAGCATAATCATAACCATCCTCATTGTCATCTGTAAACCAAAATGTCTCTGATCAAGCACCACTAATCACTGGAGCTCCCTTGGCCGCTCATAACCGCGAGCACGGCTGATATATCAGTTTTCAAGCACTCTACAGAGGTTGTGCACTTTACCCACAAGCCTTGATTCCCTTTCTGCCCGGAGATCATGACTCTCCATTGATCACTACCAAGGTGACCCAGCAGGGCATCACTACGTAGCCTTTACAAAGATTCCCCGGGACTGTAGTCGCCCGTTAGGTTTCCTAAATGTACCGCACTCCTCCCCAAGGGACAAATCAACCTTGGCAGAGCGAGCCGCATACACCGAGCCCCATTGACGGCACGACGGCTAAGCGAACTACACCCCGGTTCCTCTAATTATTCAGCTAAGGGCGTCCCATTCCACCCTCATGGTTGCACTGTTTTCCCGGGCGGTCATCCATAGAACAGGTCCTTACGGAGAGGCACTTGAGAAACCGCTCGAGCCCCCTTGAAGACCACAAGTACAACATCATAATAAGAGAAGGGAAAACAGCGTATCATACATAATCTCATCATGTTCATTGATTAGAGTTGAGCAATAGCATAAAGCTAAACAATAATAATAATCCAACCCAAATCGGTAAACAAGGACATGGATAACAAAAGCTAGTCAATCCTTAGGTATAAATGTGTAATGCGGGAGGTGAATTAAAGAATGTATAGGACAGAGATAGGTCAAGGGACACTTGCCTCCACCAACCGACTGCTGCTCAGGGGCTTCTCCTGCGAGTTCCTCGGGCTTTTCGACCGGATCGTTCTCTATGCGATTGCAAGCATACATACATTCATCCATTCAAATTGGGAAACAAACAGTACATCATATAAGGGAACAAATAAAGTAAATATGCATCAAGTATGACATTTGATATCGCATTCATTATGATTAGAAAGTGTAACACCCGGTTTTAAAAGACAAAGCCGGGTGCATCTCATACATGCGCCAAGAAGACAACATATATAATAACAGAGTGTATAGAGATAAATGTCATAAAACATGAGAGTATTTATTACATAGCGGAAGACTTATTACAAAATAAAGATAAATGTAAAACGAACTAAGGATCGTCGGCGCCAATGTCAACTGAGAAACGCCACCTAGATCAGATCGAACTCCTCCGTGTTAGGCGGCTCCTCTTCGACCACCTGCTCTTCTCCTGTGGGGGGGTGTGAGACAGCAAGAGTGAGCTCACATACGATCATAGCTCAACAAGTCGTGGGGAATAATGTGGCATGAACTCACCAAAGGTGGGAGTTCATGAAGTGTAAGGCTGATCAATGAAATAAAGGTTGAAGCTGAGCATTGCTTTTATAAGTTGGTCAAAATTTTATTAGCAGTTACTAAGTGTAAGTAAATACCAAACCATAGTAATAATAAGTAAAAGTAATAAGAAAATAATCCCAAATGCAATGAAATGACAGGTTAAGTTTCAGTTCCATAATTTAATCATGTGAGTGTCCGAGCCGCTCTTGACCGTGAGCACGGCTAGTATACCAGTTTTACACTCTGCAGAGGTTGCGCATCTTTACCCACAAGTCGTGTTACCCATTTGCCACAGAGTTGACCAGACTCCATACACCTCTACCTAGGAAGCGAGGCAGGGTACCACTACGAGGCCTTTACAAAGTTCCACTAGCTTCAGACTACCCGCTACAGTTTATAGGAAGATCCAGTACAGGGTTCCTGGCTGACCGCCATCGCAGCAAAATCAACCAGGGACCTCCCTGCACTGACCTCTCCCCTACTGCCCTTGCCCCTTTCGGGTAAGGTAGCCCTCCCCTAGCTTTCCTAGTTAATCAGCCAAGGGCGTCCCATTAAACCCTTGTGGTAGCACTGTTTTCCCGGGTGGTTCTCCATGTTCCCATTAACATAATGATCTTAACATGAACAAGGAAGAATAAAATAGATAACAATAAATAGTATAACAATGAGTGATGAATATCTCTATACCCAAATCCACATAAAGCAATAGCATGTACTACCCAAAACTTAGTAGTAAAACCAGTGGTGTAACAAGGTATAAAGATAGCCAAAATCTAGGGTATCCTATTGGGTCCCAGCAAAATTATCCTATGCAGATCATTATGAATAATAAGAACATGAATGGGTAAAAGAAGTGATCAAGGGCACAACTTGCCTTCAACGAGCTCCTGCTCAGCTATCTCTACTTGTTGAACCTCAGATTCCACAGTGGCTTGCTCGTCTACTCGCATCAACACAATACATACATAGCATGACATAAATTAACATCACATCAAACATGCAAATAGAATATACAGTAATAAACTAGACATTAAAATAAGAGCACAGGAACTGGAATTATTAATTTTGGAGTTATATATTTTAAGTTATGGATTTTCTAATGTTTTATGTGCTTAATACCAGATTAAGTGAAATAATAATTTTAATGTGTTTGTCATGTTAGAACAGAGGCACTAATAGATAGACAATAATTTTATGAAAATTTAGGAACTGGAATGGTCTAATTTGGAGTTCATATGCATTTACTATGAATTAAACAAGTTTTAACATTTATTTATGCACTAAAAATTAATTTCAGATATTAATTTCTGATTTCTAATACTCTCTGGATCGGGCCTCAATTACAGGAAACTGCAGGGGCTAAACAATAAAAACTCCCGAGACACAGAGGGTAACTCGAGTGGACTGCGGGTTGATTTCCGCAAAGTCCAGGGACTCTTATGCAAACGACTCGGCCGAAGGGGTATCGGCCGATCGTGGCCGTCGGATCGGCAACGAAGCGCCCGGATTAGATCGCGCAGCTTATAACGTATATTTCATTTCGGCCGTTAGATCTAACATCCACGGATGAGAGCGATCCCGACCCGATACAACCCTCATCGTCCGATCCCGATCGGACGGTCCTAGTTCAATTCGACAAAACGCTACGCGCCGATTGATCTCCGCCGTCCAAGAAAAGATCAACGACCCAAACTTTGTCTTCCTCCACCGATCACACACGGCGGCGCTCTGCCCCTACGGCGGAGCCATTGCCGCCAACGGTGACCGTGCGCCACCGACACCCCAAATTCCGATTGAGCAGAGCAACACGTACGGCAGATGATGGCGAATATGGGTAACCGAGACTCACCGGTGATGGCGTGCCCAAGGGGGTCGGTCGACGGTAGAGTGCGGTCCCGTGGTGGTCCTTCAACTACGGCGAAGAATTCACCGGAGTTTCCTGCCTCCGCTGACGCAATTTCACCACCGCAGCAGCCCACGCACCACGGTGATCCGTCCAGGCCCCTCACGAGTCCCGGAGCGGCGGTGTAGAGATGAGTCCTCGGCAGCGACGGCGAATCGGAGTTGCGGCGCCGCCAGGGAACAGCGGTGAAGCACGGGTCGGTGCTAGGCGATGGATTAGAGGAGGAGGTGCGGCGCGGAGTAATTGAGGAGGAGGCGGGGCCGATTGGGGCTTTAATCCCCACGATTGGTGTCGGTCAACGGCGAAATTCGCGGGGGAGAATCCGAGCAAGTCCGCACGAGCTGCGTCCTGATCGGGAGGTTGTTGACGACTCAAGTGGGCCCCACCGGTCATAGATAGCGGGACGAAAACGAGCGCAAGCGGCCCGCGACTGGCAGATGGGTCCCACGCGCAAGTGAGTGCGGCGGAGGCCACACTGGGCTGGCGTGAGTGAGTCTGGTGGGCCGAGTGCCACGGTTTGGGCCCAACTCGGGTTTTGCCATTTTCTTTTCTTTTATATTTTCTGTTTTCTTTTCTTTCTCCCTATTTCCTAATCCAATTTGGATTCAAGTTTTAAATTCAAACTTTGTGGCCACATTTACACTATGTTTGTACAGTAAAAAGTAGTAAGCCTAAGAATATTTATATTTTTGTATTTCTATGTCTTTCCTATTCTTCTTATTTCAAACCCCTAAATTTTAATTTAGGGATCAATTCAACCTTTAGAATCATTGTTTTATTATTATTATTAACATTATTATTTTATTTAATGCTCAAACAATAAAACTCCAACATGATGCAAATTTTTTTATCATTTGTTGGAATTAAGCTCTTAAATTTTGTGTAGGCTCTTTTCATGATGCAAATGAGACATACAAAATTGAGAATAACTCTCTATTATTCTTGGTATACAACTTGGAGTATTACAAATCCTACCCCCCTTAAAAATAATCTCGTCCTCGAGATTTAAGAAAGACTAGGGAAAAGATGGGGAAAATCTATACGAAGCTCTTCTTCTCTTTCCCAAGTTGCTTCATCTTCACCGTGGTGACTCCATTGAACTTTGCACATCTTTATCACCTTGTTTCTTGTAACTCGAGTCAAAGTGTCCAAAATCTTGATAGGGTACTCCGCATAAGTTAGATCCTCTTGAACGCTAAGGTCCTCCAGTGGTAGCTGCTCCTCAGGTACCCTGAGGCACTTCTTTAGCTGAGATACATGAAACACATCATGTACATCTGACAGATGATCGGGTAACTCCAGTTGATATGCAACTTCTCCCACTCGCTTTAATATCAAGAAAGGTCCAATGAAGCGAGGGGACAACTTTCCTTTAACTTTAAATCTCCTCGTACCACGAAGTGGTGACACCTTCAAATATACATGATCACCCTCCTTAAACTCCAGTAGTCTTCTCCTATTATCAGCATAGCTCTTTTGCCTGGACTGTGCAATTCTCAAATTTTCTCTTATCATTCGAACTTGTTCTTCTGCCTCTTGTATAAGTTCAGGTCCAAAGAACTGTCTTTCTCCAGTCTGATCCCAATACAGGGGAGTCCTGCATTTTCTACCATACAGAGCTTCAAATGGTGACATCTTCAAACTGGCCTGGTAGCTATTATTATAAGAAAACTCAGCATAGGGTAAGCTCTTCTCCCAACTGCCACCATGCTTGAGAGCACAAGCTCTTAACATATCTTCCAGCACTTGATTAGTCCTCTCTGTCTGTCCATCAGTCTGGGGATGGTATGCTGAACTGAAATTCAACTTTGTATCCAAGCTCTCATGCAACTTCTTCCAAAATCGAGAAGTAAACTGTGATCCTCGATCAGACACGATCTTCTTAGGCACTCCATGTAGACAAACTATCCGAGTCATATACAACTCTGCTAGCTTGGCTCCCGTGTAATTAGTCCTCACAGGTATAAAATGAGCCACCTTTGTCAATCTGTCTACAATTACCCAAATAGAGTCATATCCTGCTGGAGTGCGGGGTAGTCCAACAATAAAATCCATACCAATTTCTTCCCATTTCCACTCAGGTATCTTCAATGGGTGCAGTAATCCAGCGGGTCTTTGATGTTCGGCCTTGACTCTTTGACATACATCACACTTAGCCACATGAGCAGCCACATCTCTTTTCAGTCCATACCACCAATACTTTTGCTTCAAATCTTGATACATCTTAGTGCTTCCAGGGTGGATGGAGTAATCAGAATCATGAGCTTCTTTCAATATAGTCTCCCGGAGGCTATCAATCTCTGGAACACATATCCGATCTTTGAACCATATGGTACCTTGCTCATCCTCCGTGAATTCCGGAACTCGACCATCCGTGATTAGATCCTTAATCTCTTGAATCTTAGCATCACCAACCTGACCTTTACGAATCTCTTGCTCCAAGGTGGGTTCCAACTCGATGGTGACTCCTTCAGTATGAGTAGCAATTCCCAAATTGAGCTTCTCAAAATCTTTTGCTAATTCATCGGGTAGCTGGACAACGAAAGCGGAGTGAACATGTTCTTTCCGACTCAAGGCATCTGCAACCAAATTTGCCTTGCCTGGGTGATAGTGAATCTCCAAGTCATAATCCTTGATGAGCTCCAACCAACGGCGTTGCCTAAGGTTGAGATCCTTCTGAGTGAATATATACTTCAAACTCTTATGATTCGTGTATACTTGGCACTTAGTTCCCATAATGTAGTGTCTCCAAATCTTAAGTGCATGCACAACGGCTGCCAGTTCCAAGTCATGGGTGGGGTAGTTCAATTCATGCTTCCTCAACTGACGAGATGCATAGGCAATCACATGACCATCTTGCATAAGCACACATCCAAGTCCTTGGCCACATGCATCACAGTAAATGTCAAATCCCTTCTGCAGATCTGGCATAATCAGTACTGGAGGTGACATCAATCTCTCCTTCAATTGATCAAAGCTCTCTTGACATTTCTCATCCCACTTAAATTCTTTTCCTTTCTCCAAAAGCGATGTCAT
The DNA here is from genome assembly GCA_029449295.1 of Zea luxurians. Classification (NCBI taxonomy): domain Eukaryota; kingdom Viridiplantae; phylum Streptophyta; class Magnoliopsida; order Poales; family Poaceae; genus Zea; species Zea luxurians. Next base: position 100,904,960 of record JAOPSE010000001.1, on the reverse strand, counting down.
AGGCTTGGCAATCTTAGAGAACCCTTCAATAAATCTCCGATAATATCCTGCGAGTCCCAAGAAACTCTGAATCTCCGTAACTGTAGTGGGCACTCTCCACTCCATAATCTCCTTCACTTTAGCAGGATCCACTGCTATTCCTCCATTAGAAATAATATGACCAAGGAATGGCACCTTGTCAATCCAAAACTCGCACTTGCTGAACTTAGCGTAGAGTTGATTATCTCGTAGCTTTTGTAGCACCAACCTTAGATGTTGTTCATGATCACTTTCATTCCTAGAATAGATAAGAATATCGTCGATGAATACCACGACGAATCTGTCCAAATACTCCATAAACACCTTACTCATCAAATTCATGAAGTAAGCTGGTGCATTGGTTAGTCCAAATGACATAACAGTAAACTCATATAATCCATATCGAGTCGAGAATGCTGTCTTGGGAATATCCGATGGTCTAATCCTCATCTGATGGTAACCCGATCGGAGATCAATCTTCGAGAATACTCTAGCACCTCTCATCTGATCAAACAAATCCTCAATACGGGGTAATGGATACTTGTTCTTCACCGTAACATCATTAAGAGATCTATAATCCACACACATTCTTTGGGATCCATCCTTCTTCTGCACAAATAACACCGGTGCTCCCCAAGGTGAGGAACTTGGACGAATGTAACCAGCCTCTTGTAACTCCGTCAACTGCTTCTTAAGTTCCTTCAACTCTTCTACGGACATTCTATATGGCCGTTTAGAAATAGGGGCGGTTCCAGGTAAGAGATCAATAACAAACTCGACTTCTCTATCAGGTGGCATCCCTGGTAACTCCTCTGGAAAGACATCCGGAAAATCTCTAACCACCCGGATGTTGTCACCAACAAACTCCTCAGGCATAAAGAACATTGCACGCATGGATGAGGAGGTTACTGCAATATTAACTTGAAATCTTTCTCCTTTAGTGGTAGTGAGCTCTATAGTACCTCTACCACATGCTATAACGGCCTTTGCCTTTCTTAGCCATGACATACCAAGGATCAGATCTATACTGCTTGACTCTAATATTATAGCAGTAGCTCCAAATTCTCTACCCATAATGGTTAATGTCAATCTACGTGTCATTTGATTTGCCTCAACAGGCCCTTTAGGTGTAATTACTATCAGGGGTTTTCTCATATTTAGCAGTGGTATTTCATTTGTGTTGGCATAACGAGCAGACATGAATGAATGTGTAGCACCAGAATCAAATAATATTGTTGCAGGAATTGCATTAACATAAAACATACCAATTACGAGGTCCCCACCATCAGGAGTATCATCAACGCTGACTTGATTCACCCTGGCTATAGAATATCCCTTGCCAGGGGTCTGTTGCTTGTTCTGAGCTGGAGTAGTAGCAATCCTCTGTGGGCAGACATTTGCATAATGACCAATCTTCCCACACTTGAAACATTGAGTGCCCGAACTCTGTCCTGCAAACTTCGTCGGGGTGCCCGTGGGAGTAGCCTGTCGAGTAGGTGTCCTCAGTGGTGATTGCTGAACTAGGCGTGGTCCTCCTGGTCGAGTCGGTGTACCCTGTGGTGAACTGTAGCGAGGACGAACACTGCTGCTACCCTGTCCTTGTGAGATAGCCTTCCTCTTCAAATCACCCAGTTGAACACGCTTGTGTTCAATAGCAAGAGCCTTATCCAATAGCCTCTGAAAGGATGGAAAGGTGTGTGCCACTAGAGCATACTGCAGCGGTCCATTAAGTCCTTCAATAAAATGCTCCTGCTTCCTCTCATCCTCAGCAACTTCCTCCGGAGCATACCTCGACAACTGAATGAATTTGTCTCTGTACTCGCTAACTGACATATTGCCTTGCTTCAATGACAGAAACTCCTTCTTCTTGATCTTGATCATACCAGCTGGAATATGGTAGTTCCTGAACTACGTACCGAACTCTTCCCAAGTAATAGTATCCGCAGCATCATGGGCAGCTGTATAAGAATCCCACCAGTCAGCAGCAGGACCAGTCAGACGTCCAGAAGCATATAAGACCTTCTCCCGATCAGTGCACTGTGCAATATTCAGCATCTTCTCAATTGACTTCAACCAATCGTCTGCATCAAGTGGATCTGGCGAGCTGGCGAAGGTTGGTGGCTTGTGACTCATAAACTCCCGGTGCTTATCACGAGGTGGAACTGGTGGTGGTGGTGGAGGCAATGGCACTTGTTGCTGTTGCTGCTGCTGTTGAAGTTGTTGTTGCAGCTGCTGTTGTTGCGCCCTCCTTTCTTGGCGTATCTCATCTCTCTCCTGGCGCAGCTCCTGGCGTATATCTTCTCTTTCCTGTTGCATCTCTTGGCGTTCTTGCTGCATCTGGGCACGCATATCAGCCATGGTGTCTGCCATTTGCTGCATCACCGCCATCTGAGCAGCAACCAGTGGGTCAACTCCGCCTGGTGGAGGATTAGGAGGATTCATCCCAGCAGGTTGTGGCTGAGGTTGTCTTCGAGTGTGTTGGTTAGGAGGCAAATCAATTCCACCACCCCTCCTGGTATTGACCATCTGAGTTAGATACATATGGTAAGAAGGAGCAGTAGACAAGACAGTAATTACAAATCATGTTACTTTGGGGGATTTATTAGCTAAGCAGATTAGTGTGTCACCTACTAAAGCTAATACAGTACCTTATAGTGGAACATGCTAAGATGCCCAACTATACTATTTCAATCAATCAAAGAAGCAAATCAGGCATTAATCATCAGCACAATCAAACAACATTTTTAAAGAAAATAGTTTTAAATTTTGTCTTAGGCTTCCTATCTCTTAAAAATGTCATAAGGGTAGGGATTCCAAGGTGTGAAATCCATCTTGTCTCAGAGTAGAAAAGGTAAGAATGATCAGAGTAGAACAGTAGAAGGTGAGACAGGACCAAGATAAGGTAAGTATGGAATGAATCAGAGTAAGGTGAGTGTAGAATGAATCAGGGTGAGATAAGTAGGTAAGGGTTTGTCCATTCTATCTAGGTTTCGTCCTACAGTCAACATTTCCTCTGATACCACTTCTGTAACACCCGGTTTTAAAAGACAAAGCCGGGTGCATCTCATACATGCGCCAAGAAGACAACATATATAATAACAGAGTGTATAGAGATAAATGTCATAAAACATCAGAGTATTTATTACATAGCGGAAGACTTATTACAAAATAAAGATAAATGTAAAACGAACTAAGGATCGTCGGCGCCAATGTCAACTGAGAAACGCCACCTAGATCAGATCGAACTCCTCCGTGTTAGGCGGCTCCTCTTCGACCACCTGCTCTTCTCCTGTGGGGGGGGGTGTGAGACAGCAAGAGTGAGCTCACATACGATCATAGCTCAACAAGTCGTGGGGAATAATGTGGCATGAACTCACCAAAGGTGGGAGTTCATGAAGTGTAAGGCTGATCAATGAAATAAAGGTTGAAGCTGAGCATTGCTTTTATAAGTTGGTCAAAATTTTATTAGCAGTTACTAAGTGTAAGTAAATACCAAACCATAGTAATAATAAGTAAAAGTAATAAGAAAATAATCCCAAATGCAATGAAATGACAGGTTAAGTTTCAGTTCCATAATTTAATCATGTGAGTGTCCGAGCCGCTCTTGACCGTGAGCACGGCTAGTATACCAGTTTTACACTCTGCAGAGGTTGCACATCTTTACCCACAAGTCGTGTTACCCATTTGCCACAGAGTTGATCAGACTCCATACACCTCTACCTAGGAAGCGAGGCAGGGTACCACTACGAGGCCTTTACAAAGTTCCACTAGCTTCAGACTACCCGCTACAGTTTATAGGAAGATCCAGTACAGGGTTCCTGGCTGACCGCCATCGCAGCAAAATCAACCAGGGACCTCCCTGCACTGACCTCTCCCCTACTGCCCTTGCCCCTTTCGGGTAAGGTAGCCCTCCCCTAGCTTTCCTAGTTAATCAGCCAAGGGCGTCCCATTAAACCCTTGTGGTAGCACTGTTTTCCCGGGTGGTTCTCCATGTTCCCATTAACATAATGATCTTAACATGAACAAGGAAGAATAAAACAGATAACAATAAATAGTATAACAATGAGTGATGAATATCTCTATACCCAAATCCACATAAAGCAATAGCATGTACTACCCAAAACTTAGTAGTAAAACCAGTGGTGTAACAAGGTATAAAGATAGCCAAAATCTAGGGTATCCTATTGGGTCCCAGCAAAATTATCCTATGCAGATCATTATGAATAATAAGAACATGAATGGGTAAAAGAAGTGATCAAGGGCACAACTTGCCTTCAACGAGCTCCTGCTCAGCTATCTCTACTTGTTGAACCTCAGATTCCACAGTGGCTTGCTCGTCTACTCGCATCAACACAATACATACATAGCATGACATAAATTAACATCACATCAAACATGCAAATAGAATATACAGTAATAAACTAGACATTAAAATAAGAGCACAGGAACTGGAATTATTAATTTTGGAGTTATATATTTTAAGTTATGGATTTTCTAATGTTTTATGTGCTTAATACCAGATTAAGTGAAATAATAATTTTAATGTGTTTGTCATGTTAGAACAGAGGCACTAATAGATAGACAATAATTTTATGAAAATTTAGGAACTGGAATGGTCTAATTTGGAGTTCATATGCATTTACTATGAATTAAACAAGTTTTAACATTTATTTATGCACTAAAAATTAATTTCAGATATTAATTTCTGATTTCTAATACTCTCTGGATCGGGCCTCAATTACAGGAAACTGCAGGGGCTAAACAATAAAAACTCCCGAGACACAGAGGGTAACTCGAGTGGACTGCGGGTTGATTTCCGCAAAGTCCAGGGACTCTTATGCAAACGACTCGGCCGAAGGGGTATCGGCCGATCGTGGCCGTCGGATCGGCAACGAAGCGCCCGGATTAGATCGCGCAGCTTATAACGTATATTTCATTTCGGCCGTTAGATCTAACATCCACGGATGAGAGCGATCCCGACCCGATACAACCCTCATCGTCCGATCCCGATCGGACGGTCCTAGTTCAATTCGACAAAACGCTACGCGCCGATTGATCTCCGCCGTCCAAGAAAAGATCAACGACCCAAACTTTGTCTTCCTCCACCGATCACACACGGCGGCGCTCTGCCCCTACGGCGGAGCCATTGCCGCCAACGGTGACCGTGCACCACCGACACCCCAAATTCCGATTGAGCAGAGCAACACGTACGGCAGATGATGGCGAATATGGGTAACCGAGACTCACCGGTGATGGCGTGCCCAAGGGGGTCGGTCGACGGTAGAGTGCGGTCCCGCGGTGGTCCTTCAACTACGGCGAAGAATTCACCGGAGTTTCCTGCCTCCGCTGACGCAATTTCACCACCGCAGCAGCCCATGCACCACGGTGATCCGTCCAGGCCCCTCACGAGTCCCGAAGCGGCGGTGTAGAGATGAGTCCTCGGCAGCGACGGCGAATCGGAGTTGCGGCGCCGCCAGGGAACAGCGGTGAAGCACGGGTCGGTGCTAGGCGATGGATTAGAGGAGGAGGTGCGGCGCGGAGTAATTGAGGAGGAGGCGGGGCCGATTGGGGCTTTAATCCCCACGATTGGTGTCGGTCAACGGCGAAATTCGCGGGGGAGAATCCGAGCAAGTCCGCACGAGCTGCGTCCTGATCGGGAGGTTGTTGACGACTCAAGTGGGCCCCACCGGTCATAGATAGCGGGACGAAAACGAGCGCAAGCGGCCCGCGACTGGCAGATGGGTCCCACGCGCAAGTGAGTGCGGCGGAGGCCACACTGGGCTGGCGAGAGTGAGTCTGGTGGGCCGAGTGCCACGGTTTGGGCCCAACTCGGGTTTTGCCATTTTCTTTTCTTTTATATTTTCTGTTTTCTTTTCTTTCTCCCTATTTCCTAATCCAATTTGGATTCAAGTTTTAAATTCAAACTTTGTGGCCACATTTACACTATGTTTGTACAGTAAAAAGTAGTAAGCCTAAGAATATTTATATTTTTGTATTTCTATGTCTTTCCTATTCTTCTTATTTCAAACCCCTAAATTTTAATTTAGGGATCAATTCAACCTTTAGAATCATTGTTTTATTATTATTATTAACATTATTATTTTATTTAATGCTCAAATAATAAAACTCCAACATGATGCAAATTTTTTTATCATTTGTTGGAATTAAGCTCTTAAATTTTGTGTAGGCTCTTTTCATGATGCAAATGAGACATACAAAATTGAGAATAACTCTCTATTATTCCTGGTATACAACTTGGAGTATTACAGAAAGAAACGAGAAAGGGTCTCGCGGGGGGGGGGGGGGTTAAAGCTTATGCACTAATGATTAGTTACAATTGGTTCTAACAAAAGAATTTAGTTATATCCACTAATGGAAACCTAGTCATTTTCAGTTGATCAACATTGAACTGGATAAACAATTGATTAAATGAATCAACTAGCGTAACGGAATTCTAAATTAAGTTTCCTATTTCAATAACATGAACAATGATTAACCTGCCTAAAATAAAATATATAACAGTAATGAAAGAAAATAAAAAAAATAAAAAAAAATAAAAAAGGGGGGGCGGTTGAACCGGCCTGGGGCAGGGGCGGCTGGGCAGGGCGCGTGCGCGGGGCAGGGGGCAGCCGAGCTGGGCGTGCAGGGGCGGCCGGGCTGGGGCGGCCGAACCGGCGGGGGGGCTGGGCCGGCCAAGGCGGCGGTCGAGCCGGACGGGCGGGCGTGCAGGGGCGGCCGAGCCGGCCATGGGCGGGGCAGGGCGCGCAGGGGCGGCGGCGGCCGAGCCGGCCATGGGGCGGCTGAGCCGGGCGGCGGTTGGGCCGGGGAGGGGGAGAGGAGGGGAGAGGGAAGGGAGGAGAGGGGGAGGGGGACCTCACCGGGGACGGGGACGGGCGGCCGAACCGGCGACGAGTAGGGGCGGCGGTTAGGGCAGGGGCGGCGGCTAGGGCAGGGGGCGGCGGCTAGGGAGAAAATGGGAGAAAGGGAGGGAGAGAGGGGGGATTTGGGGGAAGAGGGAGGGGCGGCTGGCCAACTGGGCCCAAAAGGGGGCGCGCTGGGGGGCGGCTGGGCCGGCCAGGGGCGGCTGGGCCGGCCGGGGCGGCCCACGGTGCGGGAGAGAGAAAAAGGAGGAGGGAGAGAAAGAAAAAGAAAAAGAAAAAGAAAGAAAAGGTTTCTCTGCTTTTCGAAATCCGATCTTCCTAGATGAATGCACTTACATTTCTAAGCAATCAAAGAATGCATAGTTCGGCATGGTGCATCAAACAACATAAAGTAATTTAGGGTTTTTTCTTTACACGGGAATTCCAAACCGAACCCCGCTAAAACTTTGGAAAAGGTCAAGGTTTAGCGAGAGAACGAGAAAAGAAAAGAGTAACGCCTGAATTTGGTGAGAGAAAAGAAGAAAAAATTCTACCCCCAAATTCAGGGCATTACAGCGGTGTCTTCCAATTTAATGTTTAGTTCGCCACTATGTCTTTGTATATCTTGTGCTACTTTCATTATATTCATCCATATGCATCTTGCATCTCATTTAGAACCGAGAGATGATGATCGTGCACGTGATGTGGTGCCAACCACAATATGCAGTCGGTGGACGACCCAAGGAAGGATGGACTTAACCAGTGGATGCTCGCCAAACGAGTACCCCCAGCAAACACTATCTAAGTGTTAAATTAAATGCAAGCCCCGGTTTTATGCATAACCCATATATATATATATATATATATATATATATATATATATATATATATATATATATGTATTTTTCTATATTTAATGTTTGTAGGCTTGTACTATGCACTTAAGTGTTGGAGTTGACTGGAACCTTAGTTGCATGAACTCAGGATTCCTCTTGAGATGGATACTAGTATGCTAGGTCGAGTAGCTGCTTTACTAAATAGGGATCTCGGTAGAAGTCGAGTGATTTTTTAGCACTCGCGCGAGGTTAGGAATTGATTGTATCCATTTTTATAGCAGAATGATGATAGTCTGTAGACACGAATCCATGGGGATACATTGTCTACGAGACGGAAATTGGAATAAGGATTAAGGTGTGGTACCGTGTGTCAAGCGTTTGAACGTACTAAACATATGCCGAGAAATATGGTAAATTGGTAAGCCTAGTACCTGAGTGAACCTGCCCGCAGACTTTACTCCTCACGTTACATGAGGCATGGTCTCCCATTCCGGTTATGGTGGGTACAAGTGCGGTCACTGCACGACGGCAGTTGGGGTCAGTGAGGCATTGTACGCCAAGACGGTGAGCCCTGATCTGTTGACGGGGGATCGATGGGGACGGTTGATGTGTGTGGGGACGGAGTTCCTCGCCACGTCGTGTGTCTAGGTTTACCTTGCAAGGTTTAAAAACTCGATTCGAATCGTCTGCTTCTTGCAGCTAATGAGACTGCTTGATCCATGCTGCTACATTGAGTAATAAGTGAAAATGAGATGACTGGCAAAAGATGTTGATTGGTAAAAATGTTTGATACCATGTGTGAATAGCTAGGTACTCATCTAGTTTAAAAGGATCATACTAAAACTTGAAAAGCTAAAATATGATTTCAGAATCAGCTAGTGCTTTTGGCAAACCAAACCCCTCAGCCAAACAACTGCATGTCTAGAGGTAGAGGAGTAGACTCCTCACACCGGGTAAGTCTAGCTGAGTATTAATATACTCAGCCTTGCTTGTGTCATAATTTTTGCAGGTACCTCCTTGATTTGGTTAATGATGTGACTTGGCCTCCATCCTTGCCATTAGGATAGATGGTCGAGTGGGTTACTGCTTCCGCAGGAGAGGACCAGGAGGAGTAGCGTGGCCAGGCTTCGCCATGTTACTCGGTTTTCTCCGTTAGTTATTTCCGCTGCATTAAAATTTATGGTTATTATTTCTGAAACTCCAATAATGTAATCACTAATGATATTTCTTAAATTTGTGGTATTATGCTTTATTGTATTTCTCTATGCCTCGCCTTCGAGTCAGCTAGTGGTATTCGATCCTGGACAAGTGGCTTTTATCGGACTAGATCCGAGGGACTGACGAGTTATTCCGATTTAAGTGTGTTGCTGCCCTTAAGGGTGCGACTTGGGCACTTAAGCTGGAATAATTTGGGCGGTTCCACCACAGAAACAGTGGAAAAGAAGAGAAATTGTTCCTTCGAACATACTGGCTAACCCATGATGTTGTTAAGACTATCTTCAACAAAGAATTATGAAAGGACGTACCAACAATGCAAGATTTATGCCTTCAACAGCGGTACTCATGAAATATCTATGACAAGACGTTCGAGTCTGATAAGCTGCTTCTGCAAAAAAGGGGACTTGCATCTTTATGAAGCGTGAAAAGAAGGAAAGGTGTTTTTTCGCCTGCAACTCAAAAATGGTACGTACGAAGGTTTCACACTCCACAAAGAAATATATTACATCATTGAACATACATATAGTTGATAATTGTTTATAACAAAGGGAAACTGCATACAAAAATTCTACAGTTCAAGTAAAGAAGGCCTAATCATCCTCTTTTAGGACTTGATCACCGACTTCGTTTAGAAGCCTATCTACAGCTTCGTCGACAGCTTCGTTAGCCCCCTTCAGAGATGGATCGACTTCAGGGTCATATGGCTCTAGAGGGGGAGAAAGTTCAGTTGCACCATAGAATAAGTGTTCATTAGTTTCGAAGCTAAAACAATTTATGAAGCTAAATCACGACAAGCATACCTATAAGTCTTTCACGCTCTGTAGCTGCTTCAGCCCTTCTCGCCTCTTCCAAGGCAGCATGAGACTTCTTATTTTTTCTGATAGCTTCGTAGGCTATCTTTCGGCCACCTCCCAACCAGACTTTGGAATAAAATTTTCCACTCAGTGCAGTGGCTTCGGCTAAAGGGTTTTTAATGTCATTGGCTGAGATCGAGAATTCTCGCTGAACTAAAACCTTTGCATGCTCGCAGCCAACCTTCTCAAGGAGTGAAACAGCTCCACGGGCGCCGGCGAAGGAGCAGAAATCTCTCCTATCACTGAAAATTTTGTCAAAAGCTTCAGTCTCACCGCCAATCACCAAATAACCCCATCAGGATCGCCACAGATAAAATTTTGCTCCGTAGAAAATGCACCAACTTTGGCGATGTTATTTTTCAATTTATTACAACATTCCATGGTAACATTGTAGCATTCTTGTTTTGCTCGACGAAGCTCCTCGACATTTTTTGAACTCTTAGTCGTTCAGTATTAGATATTTCGCGTTTTGTTTGCTTGACATTAAAATTTCTAGTCATTTCATCGAGTTTCTTCTCCAATCCCTGCACTTCAGATCTGTGCAATAACTTGAACAGATAGCGCATACTCTAAGTCAGCAATACGGTTCGCATCTTTCTCTTGCTTCTCTTCAAACTCCTTCATCTTCTGCTCTGCTTCGAAAAGGCTAGACAGCCTAGCTTCGCTAGATTTCAATCTCTACCAAGGAGAGAAGGATTTTATCCTTCTCGAGAGCTTCGTTTCTAAGAGTTATGACTTTCGAACGAAAGTTTCCAATTGCTATCTGATTGGTCTCATCTTCTACATCCTTCTGAGCCTTTAAATCTTTGATAAGAATTAGACCCTGACAAACAAAAAACATACAAATAACAATAATAAGAATTATCACAAAATAGTTCATCATAACAAAAACCACCGAACGCGAAGACAAAATACACAAACCTTTAGGCTGTTATAAGTGAGGCTATCTACAAGTTGGTCCTTCGTCATTGCAGGCAGACCAAGCTCAAGCTTCGGGTATCCCATGTTGTCCATCATTTCCCGACAAACATTAATCTCCTTGCTCTCTGGTAGACAGTAAAGGAAGTCATCTTCGTCGCCCCTCCATAAACTAAGGATCCTTGGGGGTATTTCAGGTCCTTTGCATAATGTTGCACTTCGGCAACTTGTTCTTTGGATAGTTGTTTCCCCGAAGCATGACGAATAAGATATTCTAAACCAACTTGAGAAGGTGCTTCGGGAGCAGGCAATGCTGGCTTCTCATGAAGACTTTCCTTTGCTAGTTCTGCTGGCTTAGCCCCCAAAGTTTTAGCTTCAATGTGAGTAGGAGAAGAAGGTGCAGTGGCTACTTCTCTTGAATCTTCAGTTTTGTCCTCGGGAGCTTCGGTAGAAATAGGAGTTGGCATCTTTGTAGATTTCAAAAACCATCCAAAACACTGGCCGTCCTTCTATTCATAGGAGTCATTGTTGTAGTAGTTGTTAGCTTCGGCAGTCCCGCCATGGTTGGGGGACTTAGCTGCTTCGAGTGCTCTTCTGCCTTTGAGATATTTGTTTCCGACTCTTCTACTAGACCAACACTAGCTTTGACTGACATGGTAGGAAATATCTCCAGAGCCAAGGGGGTAGCCTTGGCATGTTCGACAATCTCCATCCTTTCTATACCAAGCTCTGTGGCTGTCCTCTCCAAAGAACGTGGCTTTGGCCTGCGAGTCAGAACCATAGCTCTTTTCGGTTAGGCGCATCAGAAGAGGATGAAGTTGCCATTTTTCTTTTTGGTCCTTGCCTTCAGGCAAGAAAGCAGTAATCAGGATAAAAGTCCGATCATATCAAAAACTCTGTTTAGTCTCCTCTTGCCGCAAGCACAAAAAGCAGTTGTCATGGCTTTGTCTTCTGCCTTCGTATAGCCTCCCAACAGTTCTTCACTAGTAGCCTCAATACCCTCAAGCCAATCATCATTCGGATCGTCAAATTGACTCCTATAGCGGTAGTTGTATCTTAAATAGACCTGACCACCTTCACTGGACCCAGCAGCGGTTCCCTTTGGCATCTCCCAGTCATTAATAAGAGGACACACCTTATAGGCAATATGCTCTTGAACTAAATCCCTGGTGCCAATGTATGTACATACCGTGTTAAAGCCCATCAAGCACGCTTGCACTTTGTTCCCACTCGCGATAGTTGGCCTCCTAATGCCAAAGCGTGACCATATGGGACGCTAGATAATACCCTTCACATCTTCCCTCTCACTTAGATCATTCTTGACATAGAACCATTGCTTCATCCAAGAGCCCGACCACTTCTTTCGAAATGTTGGCACAGGATAGCTCACATCAGAACGATGCACAAAGCTGTAACATACGAAGTTGTTATGATACTGCTCCTTCCCAATTGCCTTCGCCTGGTAGGACAACTCATGGATGTTGCAGAAGCACTTGGCATCAGGCTCTAGCCCTTGGCTTTTCATAGCCCAAATAAAAACTCTAACTTTAATCAAGGCTTCAGGAGTAAGCTGATGAAGGTATATCTCAAATGTCTTTAGCACTTCGACCAGCATCTTGTGCAATGGAAAACAAAGTCTAGCCTTCATAAAACTTTTAAACACTACCACCTCATCTGCCTTAGGAAGAGGAACAGTGATTTCTCCCCCAACCCACACTATAGATATATCATGGAAATATTTGCCCTTCATCGCTTCAATTTGCCCTTGTTTGACAGTTGACTTCCAGAAAACAACATGGCTTGGCCTCCACGACCGATCTTTGGCATCTTCATCCTCACTTTCAACATCGAAGCTCTTGCTATCGCTAGAATCTCCAGATATCCCACCTAGCATTTCATCAGAGATTTTTTCAATGTTGGTCCTTTCCATGCCTTCGTAGGAACCAGCGAGTGCGGGGTCCACGCTTTTCTTATCTTCGGCCATTTCGGTGATGATCGCAACACAAAGCCGAAGCTAAAAAACAATTGCGCTCACAAGAAAAGGAAAGCTAAAATGACAATCACAACACAATAGCTAGATAGCATGAAAAATATTCTCAACGCAAGCCCCTGTATATATACACAAATCACCACTGAGTGGTGGGGCCCATGATTTAGAATGATTCGCTATTCTAGCGAAGGGAAGGTTTTTTTTGGACCTTCGGCTAAAAGCCTTCGTTCATGTCACTGTCTGAATTTATTACAAAGAAACAAACTAATACTGCGAGGGGCTACTGTTGGGGGCCTTCCTCATCTGAAGGTCCTCAAAAACATGACTAATCATTTGTTTCTAGCATAATGATGAGTATTATAGGAGCTTCGTCATAAACAAAGGTTCATGATGGGAGTCTTCTTCTCCGCTGAAGGTCTTTAAGATGAAGATATAGCCTAAAAATGACAATGATGAATGCCAAAGATATAACCGAAGAGCAACATCTTCGGCTTGAAGTGGTGACGAAGATCAAGCATGATGCTAAGTCGAAGAGGAAAAGACTAGCTAGTCCCTAATGATTTATGTTACAATTATGAACACATGTTAAGGTCATAAATGTATTTTTACCCGGGCTGCGTCTCATACCTATAAATAGTTGAACAGTACCCTCGTACTGTTCACGCTCAATTATACTTTCTCTCACATCAGCACCTTCGATCAAGCCGAAGGTATCAATGTAATATAAATCTTGTAATATTCATGAATGTACATGTTATAAATTAGATACATGAATAAGGGAATGAATTATGTAACATGTTGTTTCTATGAATTATTATTATGGTAAATGATGAAGGTATGTCCTTCATGACCTTCGTCTGAAGATCATTATATCCGAAAGGAGATTGTGTGGGGTCTTCTCCTCCACCGAAGGTCCTCGAGGCAAAAACACCTTCGGCAAGATAGTACAAAGGCAGGTGTGATACGAAGATGTAAGCTGAAGATGATGCGAACCAAAGCCGAAGCTATGACTGAAAGAGCTTTGGCTTGGTATTGTGATAAAGGCGAAGGACGATACCGACTTAAAGAGGAAAAGACTGTATAGTCCTTAATAGTTTGCATTATGATTATAATTAGTTAACAGGGACATGGATGTAATTTTGTCTAGGTTGCGTCCCGTGCCTATAAATAGATGAATAGTGCCCTCGTACTATTCACTCTGAACGGTAATCGCTCTTGCGTCACCCTCGCATTTTCACCTTCTGGCAAGCCGAAGGTATCAATGTAATATAAATATTGTGAATATTTATCCCTGTTCTAAAATGGGAATATAAGTAATTTGTTGATATATCTTCATTATTTATGTTCTCTTGTATTTCATGTACCTTCATTTATATTTGTTTACTGAGATGATGAAGGTATGTCCTTCATGACCTTCGTTTGAAGATCATTATAAAGGAGATAATGTGTCGAAGGACAAAGGTTTTTAATCATTAACAATTGTGTTGCTTTGTTCTTAATGTATAGCATTTGAGAACAAGGACCAACATTGGCGCCCACCTCCGGTGAACTCACTTCCACAGTTGCGACGATGGCTTCGCACAACAACCAAGCTGTAGCAACTACGGCCACGAAGCTGGTGCTCCCAATCACAAGCGGCTCAAGTACTGAACCATCCAACAAAAAGCAGAAGAAAGAAGCATAGAGAAGGGTACAACATGTTGGGGTGCAAGGACCCTTCATCAAGTCCAAGTGGTCTCATATTCCAATTACCTTCTCTCAGGAAGACCTTCAGCTTAAGGATTATCCTCACAATGATGCAATGGTAATATCTTGTGTTATCAAGGGATTTCTGGTTCACAATGTCTTAGTGGACACAGGCAATGCAGCGGGTATCATCTTTGCAAAGGCTTTCAGGCAAATGCAAGAGTCAGAGGATAAGATACATGATGCAACACACCCTCTTTATGGCTTCGGAGGAAGACAGATTGTGGCACTTGGCAAGATAACAATGCTAGATACCTTCGGCTATGTTCATAACACAAGAACAGAATAGGTTGTCTTTGACATTGTTGATACGGAGTATCCATACAATGCAATCTTTGGTCGAGGGACGCTTAATGCCTTCGAAGCAATACTTCATCCAGCATACCTTTGCATGAAGATACCTTCGAGACAAGGGCCCATTGCTGTACACGAGAGTCAAGAAGCTGCCAGGAGAGCTGAATGGAGCTGGATGGATTCGAAGGCTATTCACAACATAGATGAAGCCGAAGCTTATCAGCAGTATAAGCATAAAAGAGAGAAGGCTGCTTCAGCAGATCAACCGAAGCCTATGCTTTTGTGTGAAGACATAGCAGAGCAAAAAGTATTGCTGGGATCCCAGTTGTCTGATGAATAGGAAAAAACTTTGTCAAGATTCTTGTTTAACAACAAAGATGTTTTTGCTTGGACATCCAATGATCTCTGTGGTGTCAATAGAGACGTTATTGAGCACTCGCTCAATGTGGACCCGTCCTTCAGACCAAGAAAGCAGAGGCTTCGGAAAATGTCCAATGATAAAGCCGAAGGTGCATGAAATGAAGTGAAGAGACTTCTAAGTGTCGACGTTATCAGAGAAGTAACATATCCAGAGTGGCTGGTCAACACTGTCATGGTGAAAAAATCTAATGGGAAATGGAGAATGTGCATTGATTTCACATATCCCAACAAGGCATGTCTGAAGGATGAATTCCCACTGCCAAGAATAGATTTCCTTGTAGATGCAGCAGCTTCTTCAGAACTCATGAGTCTATCGGACTACTATTTGGGTTATCATCAAATTTGGATGAAGAAGCAGGATGAGCCAAAGACAAGCTTCATAACTCCTAGTGGTACCTATTGCTACCTTCGGATGCCTTAGGGGCTCAAGAATGCTGGAGGAAGCTTTAGCAGAATGACTGCCAAGGTCCTTCACTCTCAAATTGGCAGGAATGTGCTGACCTATGTAGATGACATCATAGTAAAAAGCACAAAGCAAGAAAATCATGTTGCCGATTTACAAGAGACGTTTGCCAATTTTAGATAAGCTGGTGTCAAGTTAAATCCAGAAAAATGTGTCTTCGGAGTGAAGAAGGGCAAGTTTCTTGGTTGCCTAGTATCAACAAAAGGCATCGAAGCTAATCCAAGCAAAATCAAAGCTATCCTTCAGATGGAGCCACCAAATTGAAAGAAGGGGGCCCAACGGTTGGCAGGAAGGCTGGCATCGTTGAATAGATTTATATCAAGATCAGCAGAGAGGAATTTACCTTTCTTTGAAATACTAAAATCAGTCGAAGTCTTCCAGTGGGGTCTGGCTCAACAGAAAGCCTTCGAAGAGCTGAAGCAGTATTTGATAGATCTGACAACTCTAACCCCACCTTCATCAGGAGCTCCGTTACTTCTATATGTGGCTTCTTCCCATGCTGCGGTTAGTGCAGCACTTGTACAAGAAAAGCAAGAGGGTCAGGTAAAAAAGGAAGCACCAGTATACTTCATCTCTGAAGTACTCAGCCTTTCAAAGAAAAAATACACAGAGTTGGAGAAGGTAGTGTATGCTGTATTGATGGCCTCTAGGAAGCTTTGGCATTACTTTCAAGCTTATCACATAATAGTGCCTTCATCGCAGCCCTTGAAAGACATAATGAGGAACAGAGAAGCTACAGGAAGGATCGGAAAATGGGCCGCGGAACTTAACGAATTCACCATTGATTACATGCACAGATCCTCAATTCAATCTCAGGTGTTAGCAGACATCATTGCTGACTGGACGCCAGGGGCTCAGGTGAAGAAGCGACAAAAGATGCTGAATCTTGGACGGTATTTTGCGACGGATCTTGGGGGACCTTCGGTGCAGGAGCAGCTGCTGTCCTGGTTGCACCCTCTAAAGTCAGAACATGTTAAGCAATAAAGTTAGACTTCAGCTGTACAAATAACATTGCCGAGTACGAAGCTCTTCTTTTAGGGCTTCGGAAACTAAATGCAATGGGAATAAGAATGATAATCCTTAAAACTAATTCGCAAGTTATTTCTGGCCACATGGATAAGAGTACCAAGGCAAGAGATCCGAAGTTTGAAAAGTATTTGGATGCAGTACAAAGATTGGAAGATTCTTTCGAGGGATTTTCTGTAAAAAATATCCCAAGGGGAGAGAATGAGCATGCAAATTTATTAGCTAAGTCAGTGGCACAGGGGCTCCCTTTGCCTTCAGAAGTATTTTTTGAAACAATAAAAGCACCCTCAATCGAGCTCATGGAAAGAGCAGTGCTCACAATCTCACATGTACATAGTGAAGACTGGAGGACTGAAATAATATCCTTCCTCAAAGGCAACTGTCTCTCAGACGATGAAGCTTATAACCAGAGAATGTAAGCAAGAACAAGACCTTATGTAATAATTGAAGGGGAGTTAAAAAAGAATGGAGTTTGTTCCCCATTGCTTAAATGCCTATCCAGGAATGAAGGACAGGAATTAATGAAGGAAATACATGCAGTACTATGTGGAACCCACATTGGATCTAGGCCTCTACTGGGAAAGGTTTTTAGACAAGGTTTATATTGGCCGAAGGCACCTTTGGATGTAGCGGACTTGGTTCAGAAATGTGAAAACTGTCAGAAGTGTGCCAGAGACCAGAAACAACCTTCGTCTCTAACACAACTGATTCAACCTACTTGGCCATTGCAGAGATGGGGCCTACATTTGTTAAGACCGTTTCCACCAGCATAAGGAAACTTAAAAAACGTTATACTAGCGGTGGAATATTTCTCAAACTGGATCGAAGCTAAACCTCTACCTACAATAACTTCGGCCACAGTCCAGAAATTCTTCTAGCAAAATATTGTTTGTCGCTTCGGTGTGCCGAAGGCTATTACAGTCGATAATGTAATACCCTTGGTGTTACTGGCACTAAAATTTGAGCATAACATCATGTGCATTGACATTTCATGTTGTTTGTTACACCTAGAATGCATTCACTAGGAAAAATTTCAAAACAAGTTGTGATGATGTGGCTTAAGGTGTACTTAATACTAGGGTAGGGTACTTAACCTTAGAATTAGGGCCTATGGATGAAAGTGAAGCCAAAATGAGTAAAATCTCAAAAGTCATTAGGAAATTTTCACAAGATATCAAATTAGTGAACTTAAGTGGCACAAAAGCCCTAATGTGCCCAAAACTTTAGAAGAAACCCTAGAAAACCCTAATTGGAACCCTAGGGGGTAAATGCAAATTCTATTCACTTTTGGACCAAAGTGCAAAAATCAAAGTGATAGAACACCACAAACCAAGTAACTTTCATATTAAAGGATTTTTATGTAGTGTGAAGGAAATTGGACTTATTTGCAAATGGACTCATGAAGACCATATGGCTAAGTCTGAAATTCAGTGTGTTGGAGCCAAATTTGGAGCTAGGTATTCCTCAATTCATGAAGATTTTCCCTAAGTCAATATAGCAAACATATAGAGTTATGTTAGAGGTACAAATTTGATGAAGTTATTAAGCCCTAGTGCTACATGGAAATGGGAGAAAAATAGGCAGGAAACTGGCCTGTCAGTCGACTTTGACACAAAATCAGGATTGACAGTGATCTAGGGCTGATTTTGGGAGCTATTTTGAGTATGATCCAGTAAGTATTTGTGTATGATTGCTATAATAAAATCTAATCTGGATTGTAGGACAACAACTTTGTTACAGATAGATTAAGTAGTTGACACATGAAAATCAAAGATGAAGGCACTGCAAATCGATCTCTCAATCGCTCTGATGGGGGTTCTGATGGTACAGTGCCTGAAGAAGATCTTAGGTGCAGTGCACCTCCCCACCGGTGACCCTGCGCCCAGATTCGTGCAGCGCTGCGATTCGTGCCCAGTGGCGCTCGAATAACTTTGTGGGGTGAAAGATCTTTGGCTCGGGATGAAGTCGGAGCACTATGGCCGCTCTATCACCTCATCCACTTGCACCGCGACGTGGCCGGGCGGTCGTCACGGTGATGATCACTGTTAACCCGAGCATGCCACGCTACTGCCTTGTTACCATGTCACCGTTGGTCGCAATAGATAGCCTGTCTGTCCTCTGAGTCGACGCGCCAGTGAATGCCACGGTAACTCGCGCTAGTGAAGTTCCCCTCTCTCCGGCCGCCAGCACACCTTCTTCAAATTGGACGCCACCACTGATGGATTCTATAAATTGATGCCCCAGTGAGCTCTGCTAGGTTATTACACACCCAGTGCACCAGCTCTCACCTCCGATCGTCCACCATAGCCGCCCAATTTCGCATTTCCCCCCAAATCGGGTTTTCCGCGCCGCCGAGAGTCTCTCACCGTGGCCAGTCCTCCTCAGGTTGGTTCATGCTTCTCTGTTGGATGTTCTAGCATCCCTTAGGTCTCCTGTTGCTTGTAGGCTCGGTTCATTGAACTAGACCGCGCTGAATCACCAAGAACACATCGGATTGTTCTCGGTTTTCACCGTCGTCGTGGACAGGAGGATTCCAGGCTTGAATCGTGCAATTGATAGAGGGATTAGGGTCGCCAAGGGTGGGGTTAGGTGTCGGCCGAGCTAGGGGTTTGGTCATTAAGTATCTTGGCTGGCACGAGTTTGCCAGAGGGCAAGCTCACCAGCGTTCGCCATCGGGGACCTTTCGTTGCGAAGAAATAGAACTCCGAGGGCCTAACTGTGAATGTCAGTGAAACATAGGAATAGTGTCGCGACCCCTTCTCGGGTTGCTCAAATAGGTAGGGACCTTTGTGCAAAGACACCAACATGGGCACGCGCAGGCGCGTTTAGCCTGGACGTGGGCCGGTTTGGTGCTGGTTTCAGCCCATCACTGTTCATCATTTTTCCTTTTCTTTTTCTGCCTGGCTTAAGAAATTTGTAGGAAATTCTAAAAAAATGATAAAATCATGAGACCGATTTTACTAGACTTCTGAATTCTCCTAGTATTTAATAAAAATAGTTCCAACCATGAATTATTTAGCATTTAAGAAGGTCTAAACCTAGTCTTTTGGAATTTTAGAAATCACTTGATAGCTCCAAAAATCATACAAGTTTTTGGGTAAGCTTACTTTGATAATTAGAGCCCTTGGGTGAAGTTTGACATGTTTTGGACATTGTTTGATCCCCAAACTCAAAACCCTAGCTTTCTAAGGTAATATTTGCCTTATCCTAATTGAGTGCTGACTCAAAAAACCCTAGTTACCCAGGTGTACCGTGAAGGAAAGTTGTATTCAGGATACAACTTGATGTATCTCCATTATAACTGCATATTCATAGCATCACATGAGCTTTCTTGTATATGAATGGTTATGTATAGAAAACGAAGAAGTAATTATCGAAGAAGAAGAAATTACACCACCAACTGAGACTCCACCTGCCAGGAATAGTTTCTATTTTGATATCTGTGGAACAGATCCTGAAACCCCTAAGACACAAGGCAAGCCCCGATGCATTTACCCTTTTCCTTGTGATTTTAAACTCTTTATCACTTGAAATGATGCATTAGGTGATAGGAGTTGAGTGCTGCACAATTGCTGCACTTCCTACCTTAAAATTGATTACCATTCCTTGATACCTGTTTTACTTAAAAAGTTTTAAACAAAAGATGATGCTTCAGATGGAATGGAGAGTTTTCAAAAATAAAAACTTGATCGTGGATCCATCATGGATGTGATGGGTTCAACATCGAAAAAGATGTACCTCTGCCAGGTACCAAACTTTGGGATTGTAAATGATAAAGACGAGACCGAGCGGGTGACTTGCACGAGAATGAAGTCTCAGTGTAGTGTCTCCGTCTGAGTCGATTATGGACCATGTCGATGTAGGCTTGCTGATTGAGGACCTTTTAACTGGCCACATGCCACATCATGGGTAAGCTTTGCCTTGGGCAGACCAATACCAGAAAGGCCAACACACAATGGGAGTGGAGAGATGGCAAGAGTAGCATGTACCCTCCGTGGCAAGAGGCTGGACGATGGTGTACCTGTGCTCTTGGTTGACGTGAACCCAGTCTGGTCTTGAGAAACCCGATGTTGAGTTTACATATGCAAGGGTTAAGTGCTACATATGTCGTGTGGTTGGAGATCCCCAGCTGGGTATTAATCGATTCGGATCACCGTTACTTCTCGGACATGAAGAATTGGTCACTGCCCTATACGTAGCAATCCAGTGAACTGAAGGGATGATAAAAAGACGGCTAGTATAGGCCAAGTGCTTGAACTAGGATAGAAAGAAGTCTAGATGCAGGTAACTTTACTTAACCTGACATGTAAAATGAATTTTTAAGGATCCACTCATAATAAGCTTTTCTGCAAACAGAGTCTTTGATTCTTGATAAGCTTTGCCTTGACTCCCTCAAGCCAGCATATCCTTGAGATTCTTTTTCTTTTGTCGGGTAAGACTTGCGAAAGTACACTCCGTACTTAGGGTTTTCGAACCCATGTTGTTGTAGCTGAAGAAACAGTAGAGTTTTGTTGTTTCTATTCAAAGGTATTACCTAAGGAGGAGCCCTAGCAGTGAAGTTGGTCATGGGAGGATGTTTTCCTCCCACCTTGAAAACAATAAACTTTTGTGCGGGAGGGTGTTTTGCCTCCCTAGTTTGTAATAATACTTTATGCACTTGTAATACCCTGGTATTGTAATAATAATACTCTCTCTATATATATTTTATGAATGTAAATTAAATTATTGTAATTTGCTTCCGCTTATTCTTTCCTCCGATGTGATCTAATATCTGCGTGACGGGTGAAGCGCTCTTGGGCGAAATGATGATGATACAGTTACCGAACTTGTCGAGTGATTATGTGCATCTATAGGGTTGTCCAATGTCCTTAGGACAAGGACAACTATAGGTGGGCCTAATACCTTGGGAGGTTCCATCACAGCTGGTATCGAAGCGAAGCCCATCTGTTTAGATATTACGTAGTACTTCAAAAGAATTTTTAAACACTTACCTAGAAATATCCTTTCATTCTTGCCTTACCACTTTCTGGTAGTTCCCTATCTTGTAAAGTTGGGTAACAGAGTGTAATACATAGGAAGTTGGGGATCAATGAAGGTTGATTCCATAATTATTAGAGTGCCACGACCTTTTGGAGTGCCACGACATCAGCTTGCTTCTAGGCACGAAGGAAGTAGTAGTGGCAGTAATGACCCAATTGGAGACCTAGAAGCCAGGGTGGAACAACTCCAGTCACAGTTACGCCACAGGAATAGGGCACGTGAGCAGGACAGTCACCATATAGCGGAATTGTCAGCCGAAGTCAGTCGTCTGTAGTACGAAATCTCGAAACGGGATACGACCATTGATTGGGCCGTTAACTCGCGTTCTTTCGCTTAGGACTGTGAAGCGAAAGCTCTAGCTCGGGTGACAGAGATTAGTGCATCTCTCGAAAGCCTGCAAGTGTACTGTAATACTTTACATGAAGAAGTGCATGTATTGTATGCTCGACTGCACCCGAACATGCCTCTAGATGTTGCTGCAATGGGAGCCAGACCATCGGGAACAACAAATGAAGGACCTGATGCGGAGCTAGACCTTTTTAGGCCCCCTCCTTCCATGAACCTTGCTGACGAACGGTCTCTTGCCGCAGGAAATGGAGCAACGAAGGATGAAGAAGACTAGAATAGTATAATTTAGATATTACACTTATGTAAAATAAGTAATGAAGTCAAGTTGTACACTGGAGTCTGTATAATTATTATATTTTGGCAATGTAATATGATGGTGTATGTTGGCATGTTATATTTTTTCCAAATGTTTCTTTGCCTCAGATGCCATCACAGACTCGCGCACATGATGGTGCGGGAACATCCTGCGGTAGGGAGGATACTCCCAACCTGCCACCAGTACTACCAACTTCGGTCGAGGCTATCGCTGCCCTGGTCAATGCCACCGCTGATAATACGTGCTTCTTACGCGAAATGGTGGGCAATCAGTTCCAACAGCACAGAGGAAGAGCTCCTCCTCAAGGACCGCGTGATACTACATACTTGGAATTCTCTGAGACTCGACCCCCGCTCTTCATCAAAGCAGAAGAACGTTTAGAAGTCGATGAATGGGTGAGAGTTATGGAACAGAAGTATGGGTTAATTCGATGCACAAAGACGCAAAAGCCACTGTTTGCCGCACAGCAGCTAAGAGGGCCTGCGAGCACCTGGTGGGCAAATTTTTCAGCAATCCAACCTGCTAGACATCAGATTACCCAGGAGGAATTCAAGCTAGCATTCCAGGAGCATTATGTTCTAGAGGGAGAGCTCCATATGAAACAAGAAGAGTTTATCCGGTTAAAGCAAGGAGAAGATACTGTAATGCACTATCTCAATAAATTTAACCACCTTTCCCAGTATGTCCTATCAAGAGTACCCCATTCAGGTATTGGATCAGAAAGAGAGATCAACGCGGGCAAGGTCGATCAGAACGTATAAAGTTCAGTGGAGTCACCATTCAGTAGAAGAAGCTACATGGGAGACTGAGGATTTCCTACGTTCTCGCTTCCCCGACTTTCTGCCCAAAGGAGTCGGTATGTAACCCTGAACCCCACCCCCACCTGCCCTTTGAATCTAATTATAAGAAAAACTTAGATGTTTAAGGTAGCGTAAGCTCTAAAAATGACTCAAAAAGGACTTCCTTCTGAAGTTGCAAAGAGGATGACATTCGAAGAGCAGTTAACTAGAGAAACTTAATTAAAAGCAGAAACTACACACTAGCGCACCTTCATGGCACCCCTCCTGAGGACTCTACCTAAAATCTCGGGACGAGATTCCTTTAAGGGGGGAGGGCTGTAACACCCCAAGTGTTACCATGGCTATGGCACCTCTATGCACTAATGATTGTCATCACATGTGGAAGAAACTTAGGAGAAGAGCATAAGAAATCTTGGAGACCATGTATTAACCAAGAAAGTTAATAACCTAAAAGTATTACCCAAGCTTTTGTGCACTTATCACCTTGGGCAAGAGGGGAGTAAACCCTAGACCCCTCTTGAACCCCTTTCTCCTAAAACCTTGGTTGAAGGGGGGGAATTTAAGCAAATGTGCAAATCATGAACTAACCCTTGGCCAAAGTTAAGTAACATATTAATCAACAAATATAGAGGGGAAGCATTGCAAAAAGACCCCTTAAGAAACCCCAAATCCATTCCTTAAGTAGAGAAAGAGCTAGAGCCCTCTAATTCTCTCTAAGTCAAATTCTACACCTAATCTAAAGATCCACCGTGTTCACCTTGTAGATGGCACCAAAACCACCTAAGTTGTATACCAAAAATGTGGCATACCACCTAAGGCACTCCCTAGAAAAAGTTGAGACCGAGCCTTTGACATTTGACATGTCTTGCCATCACTTTTGTCGCACAGTGGGCAAAGAGACAAGCCAGATTTGGCGTCCGCATATCTTCTGACCTAGGGCTTATCTTCCCTTGGAACTCACACACAAGAGATAGCCATAGGTGCCAGGAAGAGGTCTGCGCCGGATTTTTGCCAAGATTCGCACGTATGCGATCTCAGCAAGCTTTTGAACATGGGCAGAAGAACACCTCCACGTGTTCGACGCGCTCTGCGCGCGGCAGAGCACGCCCTCGCCCGACCCCGCGCGCCCCGCTCCACGCCAAGCCGTGCCCGCGTCTCCTGCTCGCGCCCGCGCCTATAAATCACCCTCAGACGTCGACCGTACTCCTCCGCGCACGCTCGACCTCACCGGAGCCAGAAACCACCGGTGTTTGCCCCGCGCACGGTGTGCCCGCGGCCACCCGAGCCCCTGCCACCGTAGACCGGCCAACAGAGCCCTTCCTAGCCACGACCGACCCTTGGAAGTGACTGTGCACGCCTCGGTGAAGCTCCCCGAGCAAAGAATCGGACTTTGCTTCGCCGGAGGAGCCAGTCCACGGTCGCCGGACTTCACCCGACCGTCGATGAACGTAGACCGGGTAATCCTCTGCTCCATTCTTCGATTCCTTATGCACTTAGCCTCTACGTCACCCCGTGGAGCTCATCGTGCCATTTGATTGAACTAGATCACCGTGGTTTAGCCGGAACACCCGCCGCCGACGAGATCACCCGCCTGCGCACGTGGACCGATCGATTCCGGCCACCACCGCCATCGAGCCATACCTCGATGTGACCGCCAGAACCTCCCGAAGCCAACCCCGCCCCTCGCCGGACCTCTCTCACCGCCGGTAAGCCGCACCACCCTTTTCTTTCCCGCTGGTACTGTTTGCATAAGGGGAGGGACCTCAGGGAAGAAGAAAGAAAGGCCAGGGGGTTTTGTGCGCTGTCAGTGACTCAGGGGAATAGTGGCGCAGGAGTAGATTTGAGTGGGTTGATTTGGATTAAACCCAGGGTCCTCGGTGTAAACTATTTTTCCCAGGAAACCTTTTTATTAATCTGATTTAAATTCAAACAGAACTTGAATAATTCATATCCTCAGTTTTGTTCACCTAAATCGAATCAAACCAATTTTGCCAGATCTTAAATAATGTAAACCACTTAGGAAAAATCTAAAACCCCTCAGTGTTACAGAAAACTTTAGAGTTTTGAATTAAATGACTAACTGGCCAAAAGCTAAAAGAAATAAGGAAAAATAGTTACACTAATTGACTGAGGTTAAGAAAATTTAGAGAAGTACATGATCACCTACTAACCTGTTTAAAAATGATGAACCCCTCTGTATACCTCATTAAGGTAGAGTTTGCCATTTATTTCACCTTGTGCTTAAAGTTAAAGAAAATAAAAAAGGTAATTTAAATAAAGAACCACGGAACACCCACATTTTTGTTAGTGCACATATTCAGTATAGTTCACTAGAAAAAATTTATTATACCCTTGTTTAGTACAGAATAAATGAGATACCTTTTATTTTAGGGAAACAAGGAAAACTTAGAAAAAAAACCCTAGAAAAATAACCCAAAGGAGAAAACACCCCAAACCTTGGGATAACTAATGTTTTGTTATTATGAACATAGGAAAAATATGAAATCTGTTGTTTGATATTTTTCAAATAACAAGTTAGTTATAAGCACCTTTTTGGCATAAAACTTTAGAAATTCACAACTAAATATCCAGTATGACTTTTTCTGTGATTTTTAACACAAAGGCCTAATATCACCTATGTGTCTGGACAAAAATAAAATTTGGTACAGAAACCTCAATTAAATCATAGCTATAGTGTAAAGTGCCCTTATAAAACTTATCCTTGTTAATTTTGCACAAGTAGTATCTGAATCAATAACCACCTCAAATTTATAGGACAAATTACAGTAACAACTAGTAACCCACTGTAATTTTTATAGAATTTTTGGAAGAAGTTAAACCACTGTTGTAGTTCAACCCACACTAGAAATCATAATTAGAAAATGAAAAAGGGAAATTAATAGTAGAGATTACTGTTACCCTAACCCAACCAGCAAAACCCTTAAATACCTACTAAAACATCTAAGGGAAATCCAAGTCTCAATCCACTGTGCTTATCCTTAGGTAAAACCTAAACTCAAATTGGTAAGCATAAACCACTAAGAGCCGTATAACTAGGAAACCCTAAGTTACTAGCTAACTTAGTTTTTCTTCACTTAGCATAATGATTATTAAATTCTGCATAATCATAGCATACATATTCTTATTCATTGCATTCGATAGATTGCAACCTCGCTGATGGAGAGTATGTCCTCGTGCCGGAGCAAGGTGTTGCTCAGGAGGTAGCCCCGGATCCAGCACCAGAGCCTGCCCCAAAAGATCTGCCTGCCCCAGCTTTGGAAGGCAAGCCCCAGTTTTATGCATAACCTATTTATTATGCTATTTTACTACACTTAATGTTTGTAGGCTTGTATTGTGCACTTAAGTGTAGGAGTTGATTGAAACCCTAGTTGCATGAACTCAGGAAACCTTTTTGAGATGGATACTAGTATGCTAGGTCGAGTAGCTGCTTTGCTAATTAGGGATCTCGGTAGAAGTCGAGTGATTTCTCTAGCACTCGCGCGAGGTCAGGAATTGGTTGTATCCATTTTTATATCGTAATGATGAGGGTCTATGGACAACAATCCATGGGGATTGGTTGTCCACGAGATGGAAATTGGAATAAGGATTAAGGTGTGGTACCGTGTGTCAAGCGTTTGAACGTACTAAGCACATACCGAGAAATATGGTAAATCGGTAAGCCTAGTACCTGAGTGAACCTGCCCGCAGATTGCCCTCCTCATGCGACCTGAGACGTGGTCTCCCATTCCGGTTATGGTGGGTACAAGTGCGGTCATTGCACGACGGCAGTCGGGGTCAGTGAGGCATTGTACGCCAAGGTGATGAGCCCCTTTCTGTTGCCAGGGAATCGATGGGGATGGTTGATGTGTGTGGGGACGGAGTGCCTCGCCACGTCGTGTGTTTAGGTTTACCTTGCAAGGTTTAAAAACTCGATTCAAATCATCTGCGTCTCGCAGCTAATGAGACTGCTTGATCCATGCTGCTACATTGAGTAACAAGTGGAAATGTGATGATGTGATAAAAGGTGTTGATTGCTAAATTTGCTTGCTACCATGAATGAGTAGATAGTACACCTCTAGTCTTAAGAGAGTCACACTTAAACTTGACAAAGCTAAAACTTGATTTACAAACTCAGCTAGTGCTTTTGGCAACCAAACCCCACAGCCAAACAGCTGCATGTCTAGAGGTAGAGGAGTAGACTCCTCACACCGGGTAAGTCTAGCTGAGTATTAGTATACTCAGCCTTGCTTGTGGCATAATTTTTATAGGTTCTCTGGAGGACATGGTTGCTGGAGTGACTTGGCCGTCCATCTTGCCACCGGGTTGGACAGTCGAGTGGGATCCTGCCTCGGCTGAGGAGGAGCATGAGGAGTGATGGGATAGGCTTCCCCATCTCTCTGTTTATTTATCGTTAGTTTTATTTCCACTACACTTCGAACAATGATGACTACTTTTGTTAAAACTCCGATGATGATGTAATAAGCTTAATACTCTTTAATGTATGGTTTTATGCTTTATTGTGTTTGCTCTGTGACTCACCATCGAGTGGGACTGTGGTACTTGATCCTGTCAGTGGCCTCGTTGGACTAGATCCGAGGGATTGACGGGTTATTCCCATTTAAGTGTGGTCTAGCCTCTAAGGCGGGACTCAGGGACTTAAGTTGGAATAATTCGGGCAGTTCCGCCACACCTTTTTCTAGTTTTTTCTTTTCCTTTTTATTTTCAAATTTCAAATTTGAATTCAACTGATGTTGTGAACTTATTGTTCTCAATTAAATACATAATTTGAACATACTAGTATGAATTTTATTTATAAATTTTATTTTGTATTTTATAGTATTTCTTTCCAACCCCAAGTTTCAATCTAGATTTAATTCATATTCTCCACTCATTATTGTATTCCTACTAATATATTGTTGTTATGATTTAAATGCACAAGCAAACAAAATCTCCAACATGATGCACCATCCTTTTACTTAGTATTTTTTTATAGGTAGTCCGAGTTAATCCCATGGTTTGAAGTATGCTAAGATGACAATAACAACATAGGTGATCCATTGACCCTTTTATATTTCTCATTTCTTGTATCTTCTATTGCTCTCACTATTTGGGTATTACAAATCCTACCCCCCTTAAAAATAATCTCGTCCTCGAGATTTAAGAAGGACTAGGGAAAGGATGGGGAAAATCTATGCGAAGCTCTTCTTCTCTTTCTCATGTTGCTTCATCTTCGCCATGATGGCTCCATTGTACTTTACACAACTTTATAACCTTATTTCTTTTAACTCGAGTCAAGGTGTCCAAAATCTTGATTGGATACTCCGTGTAAGTCAAATCTCCCTGAACACTGAGCTCTTCCATTGGTAACGGTTCCTCTGGGACACGGAGACACTTCTTGAGTTGAGACACATGGAACACATTATGCTCATCAGTTAGATTATCAGGTAGCTCGAGTTGGTATGCCGTCTCTCCAACTCGCCTAAAGATTCTGAATGGTCCAGTAAAGTGAGGGGACAATCTGCCCTTGACTTTAAATCTCCACATTCCACGAAGTGGTGACACCTTGAGGTACACATGATCATCTTCCTCAAATACCAGTGATCTTCTATTATCAGCATAGCTCCTTTTTCCTGGTTTGAGCTACCCTCAACTTCTCTCGAATTATACGAACTTGTTCTTCTGCTTCTTGAATCAGTTCAGGTCCAAAGAATTGTCTTTCTCTAGTCTGATCCAATATAGAGGAGTCCTGCATTTCCTGCCATATAAAGCTTCGAATGGTGACATCTTCAGACTTGCCTGAGAACTCAGCATAAGGTAGACTCTTGTCCCAACTTCCTCCATGCTAAAGGGCACAAGCTCTCAACATATCTTCCAATACTTGATTAGTCCTTTCAGTCTGTCCATCAGTCTGAGGGTGATAAGCTGTACTAAAATTCAACTTCGTACTCATATCCTCATGAAAGCTTCTCCAAAATCTGGAGGCAAACTGTGAACCTCGATCAGACACGATCTTCTTTGGTACTCCATGTAAACACACAATCCGAGCCATATATAACTCTGCCAGTTTAGAGCCTTTATAAGTAGTCTTGACAGGAATGAAGTGAGCCACTTTAGTCAATCTATCCACAACCACTCATACAGAACCATATCCTTTCGAGGTGCGAGGCAATCCCGTAATGAAGTCCATACCAATCTCTTCCCACTCCCACTCGGGTATCTTTAGTGGGTGCAATAGTCCAGCTGGCCTCTGGTGTTCTGCCTTAACTCTTTGACACACATCGCACATTCTCAGCCACATCTCTATTCAGTCCATACCACCAATACTTCCGCTTCAAATCCTGATACATCTTGGTACTACCAGGATGAATAGAATAAAACAAGTCACGGGCTTCCTTTAAAATAGTCTCACGAAGGCTTTCAATCTCAGGGACACATATCTTGTCCTTGAACCATATGGTTTCTTGCTCATCCTCCGTGAATTCTTGACCTCGACCTTCAGTAATCAGATCCTTAATCTCTTGTATCTTA
This sequence comes from Zea luxurians, assembly GCA_029449295.1. NCBI lineage: Eukaryota > Viridiplantae > Streptophyta > Magnoliopsida > Poales > Poaceae > Zea > Zea luxurians. The sequence continues at coordinate 100,875,285 of JAOPSE010000001.1, read as the reverse complement.
GCATCACCAATTTGTTCTTTGCGGATTTCTTGTTCCAAAGTAGGTTCCACATCAATAGTAACTCCTTCAATGTGAGCAACTATCCCCAGGTTAAGTCTCCTGAAATCCTCAACAATCTCATCAGGTAGCTGGGCAACAATAGCTGAGTGAACATGCTCCTTTCGACTCAAGGCATCTGCAACCAAATTTGCCTTACCCGGGTGATAGTGAATCTCCAAGTCATAATCCTTAATAAGCTCCAACCAACGGTGTTGCCTAAGGTTGAGATCCTTTTGGGTGGCTATATATTTCAAACTCTTATGATCCGTGTATACTTGACACTTGGTTCCCACAATATAATGTCTCCAAATCTTAAGCGCATGCACAACGACTGCTAATTCTAAGTCATGAGTGGGGTAGTTCAACTCTTGTTTCCGCAATTGACGAGACGCGTAGGCAATCACATGTCATTCTTGCATGATCACACATCCTAAGCCTTGGCCACATGCATCACAATAAATGTCAAATCCCTTCTGTAGATCTGGCATAACCAACACTGGTGGTGACATCAATCTTTTCTTTAATTGATCCAAGCTTTCTTGGCATTTCTCGTCCCACTTAAATTCTCTTCCCTTCTCTAGAAGCTATGTCATGGGCTTGGCAATCTTAGAAAATCCTTCAATAAATCTTCGATAATATCCTGCTAGTCCTAAGAAACTCTGAATCTTCGTAACTGTAGTGGGTATGCTCCACACCACTATATCCTTAACTTTAGCAGGATCCACTGATATCCCTCCATTAGAGATGATATGTCCAAGAAATGGCACCTCTCCAATACAAAACTCGCATTTGCTGTACTTGGCGTAATGTTGATTATCTCATCGCTTCTGTAGCACCAATCTCAGATATTTCTCATGATCACTATCACTCTTGGAACAAATAAGAGTATCATCGATGAAAACCACGACGAATCTGTCCAAATCATGAACACCTTATTCTTCAGATCCATAAAATAGGCTGGTGTATTGGTTAGTCCAAATGACATAACGGTGAACTCATATAAACCATATCGGGTCGAGAAATCCGTCTTGGGAATATCCGATGGCCTAATCTTCATTTGATGGTAACCCGATCAGAGATCAATCTTCGAGAAAACCCTTGCACCTTTCATCCGATTAAATAAATCCTCAATGCGGGGTAATGGACACTTGTTCCTCACAGTGACATCGTTAAGTGATCTATAATCCACGCACATCCTTTGTGATCCATCTTTCTTCTGTACAAACAGAACTGACGCTCCCTAAGGTGAAGAATTCGGATGAATGTACCCAGCCTCTTGTAATTCCATTAATTGCTTCTTAAGTTCCTTTAGTTCTTCTACGGACATCCTGTATGACCGTTTAGAAATGGGAGCAGTCCCAGATAAGAGATCAATGACTAACTCAACATCCATATCTGGTGGCACCCCTAATAACTCTTCTGGGAAGACATCCGGAAAATCTCTAACCACACGGATGTTGACACCAACAAACTTCCCATCTACTAAGAATGCCGCTAGTCTGGTGGCGGTATTTACTGCAATTCCAACTTCAAATCTTTGTCCTATGGAACTGGTGAGTTCTACGGTTCCCTTAGCACAGTGTATAAACTGTCTTTGCCTTTCTTAACCATGACATACCAAGGATCCTGTCTATAGTGCTCTCTTCTAACACTATAGGAGTAGTCCATCTGGGTTAGAAACAAAGGGTAAGGAAGGAAGAATTGTAGACAAGGCGAGTAATTATGAGAAATGTTACTGCGGGGGATATATTAACTAAGTAGATTAGTGTGTCACCTACTAAAGTTAATTCATTACCTTATGGTGGTACATGCTAAGATGCCCGTCTATACTATTTCAATCAACCAAAGAAGCAAATCAAGCATTTATCATCAGAACAATCAATCAACATTTTTAAATAGAGAAAATAGTTCTAATTTCGTCTTAGGTTCCCTATCTCTTAAGAAGATCATAGTGGCAGGATTCCAGGGTGTGAAATCCATCTTGTCTTAGAGTAGTAAAGGTAAGAATAATCAGAGTAGAGTAGCAAAAGGTGAGACAGGTTCAAGATAAGGTAAGTATGGAATGAATCAGAGTAAGATAAGTAGATAAGGGTTTGTCCGTTTCTATCTAGGTTTCGTCCTACAGTCAACATTTCCTCTGATACCACTTCTGTCACACCCGGCTTTAAGGGACAAAGCCAGGTGCATCTCACACATGCGCCAAAGAAGACAACATATATAATAACAGAGTGTATAGAGATAAATGTCACAATAGAATTAGAGTACTTATTACATAGCGGAAGACTTACAAAAGTAAAAGATAAATATAACAGGATCTAAAATCTATCCTTGGCGCCAGAAAGTCAACTGGGAGACGACGACCTAGACCTCTCACGAACACAGCGCACATCCACCATGCGCCACCTCCAGTGATACCTGTTCTTGACCTGTGGGGGGGGTGTGAGACAGCAAGGGTGAGCTCACACATGTTCATCGCTCAACAAGTTAAAGGGAATAATGTGACATGAACTCACCAAAGGTGGGAGTTCATGAAGTGTAAGGCTGATCAACAATAGGGGTTAAAGCTGAGCATTGCTTTTATAAGTTGGTCAAAATTTTATTAGCAATTACTAAGTGTAAGTAAATACCAAACCTTAAATAAAGTAATAGAACAAAATTAATAAATAATCCCATGCATATGCAAATGACAAATTGAATTTATGTTCCATAAATTAATCATCGGAGAGTCCTGAGCCGCTCATGACCGTGAGCTCGGCTAGTATACCAGTTTTACACTCTGTATAAGTTGTACCCTTTACCCACAAGTCGTGTTTCCCATGTCGCTAGGGTTAGCTAGGCCCTTAGACACCACCAAGGTGAATGGCTAGGGATCCACTACGAGGCCTTTACAAAGTTCCACTAGCTTCCGAAAACCCGCTATAGTTTATGGGAAGAGCACCTACAAGAATCCCCCGTCTGATCGCCATCACAGTAAAATCAACCCGAGAACCTCCTTGCATGCAACTCCCCTACTGCCCTTGCCAGTTTCGGGTAAGGTAGTCTTCCACTAGCTTTCCTAATTAGTCAGCCAAGGGGTCCCATTCCTCCCTTGTGGTGGCACGTGTTTCTCAAGTTAAGCTCCATGTTCCAATTAACAATAATATAATGATCTTGACATGAATATAAAATAACATAATAACTGGAACATGAATATAATGAAATATTAATCCCCAAACCGTATAGAGCAATAGCAAAAACTACCCAAGTGATTCAGGGGTAAACAAGGTAATGAGATAAACAATCTAGGGTGACCTATCGGGTCCCACCAAAATTAAACCTATGCATGGTAAATAATTATAAAGAACATTATTGGGTAACAAAAGTGAATCAAGGGCACAACTTGCCTGGCACTTGAGATTCCAGGTAGCAATTTGCTTTTCAGATGACACGTGTCCTCACGCTAGTCATAGCAATACAAACAATCATGGTATAGATAAAATTAACATCACACCAAACATAAGAACAAACTGAATAATAATGGTATACACGCGGCTACGAGATCGTGGGAACGAGAACTACTAAGATCAGAGTTACGATTAAGGAGTTATGATTTTATAAAAGATCTGTGTGATTAAAATAGTAAACTATATTATAATTTAATTAGTATACATCACATGAGAGGTCATTCTATAAATAATTATCTCCATTTTAATCTAAGTTATAAATTGACCATATATTATTTTCTAGTAGATTATAATGATAAGTGGTTTAACGAGACTAACCAACATAAGTTACATAAAGATCTAATTATAAAAGAATATGACATGGCAAAATAAATGTTATTATTGCATAGTAGATATTAATATGAGAATAACGCAACTTAAGCGGATCAAATCGGAATTACAGATTGTGGGTTATGAACTTCCGAAGGTTTTATGTGTTTGGTATGGAAATAACAAAGTGATCAAATTTAATATAGTTTTCATGCTAAAACAGTGGCACTAAGTGATAAACAATATTATTACCAAATTATAGGAACTGGAATGGGCTAAAAAGGACTTCATATGAATATTATATGAATTACACAAATTTTAGCTTTTATTTTCTCATTAAAATCATTCTCTAATCACTTTTTCCGGATTTTATATTTCCCTGGACTGAGCGCACTATTTACAGATAACACAGGGGCCAAATCCTAATTTTCCCTAGACACAGAGCAAAGTAGGGTTGGACTGCGGGTTGATTCTTTAAAAGTGGAGGGGCTCTTTAACAAGTAAGCCAACGAAGGGGTATCTGGGAATCCAGACCGTTCGATCTCTGCCCATCGGCCCAGATTAGGTCTACGCAGCAAATAACGTATAACTCTTTTCGACCACCAGATCTAACATCCACGGTTTGGATCGACTCACGCAAAGGGGTATTCGTTGTTCTAATCTTGATCGTCCATCGGAAATCCGTCGGCCGAGGTGTGCAGGGAGCGAATTGGTACGCATGTGTAATCCTAACCGTTCATCGTGAGATCGATGGCCTTAACTCATCTTCAACATCGCGCACAGGCCAGCGCGCATCTAGCTACGACGTCGACGTTGGGAGGCGGCGCCGACACTGGCGGCTTGGGGAAAGGGAGAGATACTCACCGCCGATGGAGGAGGTTGACCGACAATGGAGCGCACGGGTCCCAACGCGGTACTGGCCTTGGGTTGCGGCGCCCGCGACAATCACCAGTGGAGAGGAAGATCCACGTCGGATGCTGATCCCACGCCTAGAGCTTCCACCATCCGCACGCGGCCACAACTTCACTCTCTCTGCGCTATTGTTCCATAGCGGCGAACAGCGCGAGTCCTTGGAAGGTGACGGCGCGCCAGATAGAAGCTCGATGGCCGGTGGCGAGGGCGCGGTGGCTTCCTATTCTCTCCCTCGGTCTGTCTCTCTCTCTCGGCACGCAGGACAACAGACACGGTTATAGCCCGCCCAGGTTGGACTCCCTAGACGCCCGGGATGTATAGACCGTGGAGGTCGCTGGAGCTGGCTGGTTGTTGCCGCCGCGATGGGAGAGGAGGTAAGGGAAGAGGGATGCTGCCGTCCTGGGTTTGGCTTAATAATCTCCCGCTCGCCCAGCCCGTGGAAGAGTCCCTGCTCGTGGTCAGTAGGAAAATCGCGTTGAGCAGCGGTGAAATCGGTTGGTCGGTGGAGGTGGACGGACTTGCGTCAGCGGTGCCACCGATTTCGCACGGCCGTTAACGCGGGGACGAGGGACCTGATGCCCAGGTCCCACCAACCAGTGACAGCGCGGGGTGTGGCGTGGTGAGCAGGGGCTGGGGCATGGGTCCTAGAGGTCAGTGGACGAATCCCTGCGCGCGTGGAAGAGGGAATGGGTCAACTGGGCCCACGGGTCAGTGAACGCGCGCTGGTGGATGTGGGCTGCAGAGGGAGAGTATGGAGGTGGGCCGAGCAGGGGAAGTTGGCCTAGTGTCTGTTTTCCATTTTCCATTTTTTTATTCTTTTCCTTTTTCTAGTTTTTTTCTTTTCCTTTTTATTTTCAAATTTCAAATTTGAATTCAACTAATGTTGTGAACTTATTGTTCTCAATTAAATACATAATTTGAACATACTAGTATGAATTTTATTTATAAATTTTATTTTGTATTTTATAGTATTTCTTTCCAACCCCAAGTTTCAATCTAGATTTAATTCATATTCTCCACTCATTATTGTATTCCTACTAATATATTGTTGTTATGCTTTAAATGCACAAGCAAACAAAATCTCCAACATGATGCACCATCCTTTTACTTAGTATTTTTTATAGGTAGTCCGAGTTAATCCCATGGTTTGAAGTATGCTAAGATGACAATAACGACATAGGTGATCCATTGACCCTTTTATATTTCTCATTTCTTGTATCTTCTATTGCTCTCACTATTTGGGTATTACATGAATGGACCTGAGATGCGCTGGCCACGGCAAGGGTTCTTTCGCAGTGGCGGAAACCCAGATTGGGGAAATGAGCGATTCATGGTCTCTGGTGGACAATTGAAGACAAGCGTTGGTGCTATGGATGGGTGGTTACCCTTCGGAGCTCACAGCATGCTCAATTTATAGTAGGCATGAGCGGTGGCCTAGGAATTGGACGAAGACGCGCGAAGGTCGGATAAATAGGAGGTCACTAGCGCGCGTGATTGGTGTCTATTACCGTGGCAAGCTCTCTGGCGATCACCGGATACGCTTAACATGACTAACTGCGACGTGGTAAGATGCTCGGGCATGTGGCGCATGGTCGGTAAATGGCTAACGCTGGCGAGGACCAATCCGGCCGACTGCAATCCGAGCGGGTGCGGTGAACTCCCCGTCGATCGGGTTCGAGTTTATTTGTCGCCAGGATCTTTCACCGGGGAGCGTTATCCGGTACCGGCAAGCACGAAGCATAACGGCGGCGTGAATCCAACCGCAGAGATCGCCGGCGGAGACATTCAGTGCATAGGGGATATTTTCGGGGTACTGTACTATGGGACGGTTCTTTAGTCAGCCTGACAGCCCAACTTGCAAGGCCTAGATCTTAATTTTTCATGCAGCGACTCCCTAATTCACCCTTAGGAAAGTTGTTGCTCTACTATCTAGCTTCAATCTTACTATAACAGTTACTCCCAAATTCTTACTGAATCATGCTCGAATTCCAGCTCAAATATGGCTCAATCACATTGTCAGTCTGAATTCAGACTTAAGACAGTCTGACAGCCCATCTTTGGGTCCAATTTTCTCAAAACTTTTCATAGTACCTAGGCTTGATCTCTATAGGAAAATTGTTCCCCTATTATAGCTCTACAAACTTGATGTGGTGACCTAGGGCAAAATCTTCATAATTTGGAAGATATAAGGCCCCAAAGATGAGCCAAATGTACTGAAAATCAGACTTAACTCCATAGGGTTCAAATAGGGCTTTTTGCAAATAAGTCCAATTCACATCTTTTGACATGGGAATCCCCAATTATGTGAACCATATGACTTAAGGTACCCTAATGTCTTGATTTTTGCACTTTAGTCCAAAAGTGCACACTTTTACAAATACCCCCCCTTTGGGTTTCAGTCTAGGGTTTTCCAGGGGTTTTATTAGGGTTTCTAACACTTCTAGGGTTTCGATGCTATCAAATCTTATTAGAGTGGATATCTCATGACCATTTCTAATAAGTTTTGAAGTTTTCTTTTATTTAGGCTTTGTTTGCTCTTTCAAGCCTAGTTTAGGGTTAGGTACCTTACTCTAGGGTTTTACCCACAACTAGTCATATCCACACAACTTGTTTGAAACCTTTGCCTAGTGAATGCAATCTAGGTGTGACAAACACATGATATGCCAGTGCTTATGATGTCATGCTCAAGTTTTAGTGGCAGTAACACTAGGGGTGTTACATCCTTCCTCCCATAAAAGAATCTCGTCCCGAGATTAAAAGTCCTAGGGCAAGTAATGGAAAAGGAAACACATCATACTTTTATTTCCTTGTTTTTGGTACAAAGCAGGGGTGGTATGGGGTTCATTCCTCTACTACAACAAGTGTACATATCTTTATAATTTACATGAAGCTAAAAAGCCAGGGAAATTCTTGTCTAAAAAGTCATGACTTTCCCAAGTAGCTTCATCTTCCGTATGTTGGTTCCACTGTATCTTGTAAAATTTGAGAGTTTTCCTTTGGGTAACCCTGTCCCTTTGATCCAAGACTCGAATAGGGCGCTCTGAATATGTCAAGTCTAGTTCTAAGGCAACATCTGTTACTTCAACAGTTCGATCTGGAACCCAAAGACACTTCTTCAACTGAGACACATGGAACACATTATGCACAGCAGACAATGTTTCGGGTAACTGAAGTCGGTATGCCACTGGTCCACATTGTTCGAGAACAGGGAAAGGACCAATGTACCGGGGTGCAAGCTTCCCTTGTACCCCGAAACGTGATATACCCTTCATTGGTGAGACTTTGAGGTAGACATAATCTCCAACTAGAAAGTACAAGGGTTTTCATCGCTTGTCTGCATAACTTTTCTATCGAGCATGAGCTTCTTTCAAATTATGAATTATTCGCCGAACCTTCGCTTCTGTCTCCTTTACCATATTAGGCCTGAAGAAACTTCTTTCACCTGGTTCAGACCAATTTAGCGGAGTACGACACCGTCACCCATACAAAGCTTCAAAGGGTGCCATTTTAATGCTCTCTTGATAGCTATTATTGTACGAGAACTCCGCTAATGGTAAACATTCATCCCATTTATGTGAAAATTCTAGAGCACAAGCTCGTAACATGTCCTCAAGTATTTGATTCACCCTCTCAGTTTGCCCACTGGTTTGAGGATGATAGGCCGAACTATGGAGCAACTTAGGATCCAGTGCTCCAAAATTTGGACACGAATTGTGGTCCATGATCCGACACTATGGTCTTCGGAACACCATGCAAACTAAGAATACGGGCAATGTATAACTCTGCATATATGGCCACTGTATACTTTACCCTGACTGGAAGGAAGTGGGCGATCTTGGTAAGTCGATCAACAATGACCCAGATGGAATCATTCCCTTTTGGTGTCCGGGGTAATCCCACAATAAAGTCCATGCTTATATCCTCTCATTTCCATGTTGGTATAGGCAAAGATTGCAATGGACCAGCAGTCTTTATATGTATGGCTTTGACACGTCTGCAAGTGTCACATCTTGCCACATAGCGTGCAATTTCAATCTTCATCTTTGTCCACCAATAATGTTGTTTTAGATCTTGATACATCTTAGTGCTTCCGGGATGAATAGAATAGCGACTAAGATGGGCTTCATCTAAAATTTGTTGGCGGATCTCTTCATCTTTAGGCAAAACTATGTGGTTGTTAAACCATACAACACCTTGATCATCTTTTCTGAAGCAGTTGGCTTTTCCGGTATCCATTTTCTCATGAATATGCTTCATACCCACATCATTTCTTTGTGCATCAATTATCCTCTGTAGGAGGACTGACTCAAGCTTCAAGTGATTCAAAGTTCCATGTTGAATCATTCCCAGGTTCAACTTCTCCATTTCTTGGCATAACGTAATGTCAGAAGTCTTCATCGTCAGGCAATGGCAGGAAGCCTTGCGACTTAACGCATCTGCTACTACATTAGCCTTGCCTAGGTGACAGTGAATCTCCAATTCATAGTCCTTAATAAGCTCAAGCCATCGCCTCTGTCTCATATTTAGTTCTGACTGGGTGAAGATGTACTTCAAACTTTTATAATCTATATAAATATGACAGATGTTCCCAAGCAGATAATGACGCCAGATTTTTAGGGCATGAACCACAACATCTAACTCCAGATCATGAGTTGGATAATGCTCTTCATGCCGGCGCAACTGCCTTGAAGCGTAGGCTATCACTTGGCCCTCTTGCATTAGAACACAACCGAGACCACTTCCTGATGCGTCACAATACACATCAAAGGGCTTTTCAATGTCCGGTTGAGCCAATACCGGAGCAGTGGTCAATAATACTTTCAGCTGCTCAAAGGCTTCATTACATTTTGAAGACCAATTAAATTTGGTATCATTCTTCAATAAACTTATGATTGGTTTTACAAGCTTAGAAAAATAAGGAATGAATCGGCGGTAATAGCCAGCCAGTCCAAGGAAACTTCGGACTTGATGTACAGTGGTTGGGGATTTCCACTCCAAGATATCCTTGACTTTGCTGGGATCCACCGCAATCCTCTTGGCAGATAATACATGTCCCAGAAATTGGATCTACTCCAGCCAGAATGCGCACTTACTGAACTTAGCATATAGCTGATGCTCGCTCAAGCGCGTTAATATGATCCGTAAATCCCGAGCATGCTCCTCTTCATTTTTAGAATATATCAAGATATCATCAATGAATGCCACCATGAATTTATCTAACTCGGGCATGAATACCGAGTTCATAAGATATGTGAAGTGGGCAGGAGCATTTGTTAATCTGAAAGACATAACCAGATATTCAAACAAGCCATAGCGCGTAGTGAATGTGGTCTTAGGTATATCTTCGGGGCAGATACGGATCTGATGATAACCCGACCTGAGGTCAATCTTGGAAAATACTCGGGCTCTGGTAAGTTGATCAAATAAGATATCAATCCAGGGAAGAGGGTACTTATTCTTGATTGTGACCTCATTAAGGGGTCTATAATCCACGCACATCCGAAGCGTTTGGTCCTTCTTATTGACAAAGATGGCTGGACAACCCCATGGTGATGAGCTTGGCCGAATGAAGACTTTCCCTAGTAGATCTTGTAATTGGGTCTTGAGCTCTGCCAACTCATTTGGAGGCATTTGGTACGACCTTCTAGAAATAGGAGCCGTACCAGGCTTCAACTCAATCACAAATTCTACATCTCTTTCTGGAGGCAATCCGGGCAAATCTTCTGGAAAGACGTCTGGGAATTCACATACTACCAGAATACCTCGGATTTCTAGTATGATAGCTTCATATACTCTGCCAAATGGTTTAGCTGGAATAGCTACGGGGATGGACAAGAGAACCTCTTCTTGGTCATAACTCAACCTGATGGTTCTCAGATCAGTGTTGAGGATAGCTTTATGTTGGGCTAACCAATTCATGCCCATAATTACATCTATATCTTGGCCTTTGAGAACAATCATATTTGTAGGAGTGTCCCATTTAGCCAAGGTTACAGGCACTTGAAAAGCCACTTCTTTAGTGAATATTTGTCCCCTAGGCGAATGAATAGTAAACCCTTCCCTTGATTCATGGTATGGAATGCAATGTTGCTCCACAAATTTCTTGCTTATGAATGTATGTGAAGCGCCAGAATCAAAAAGAACAACTGCAGGGTGATTGGCCATGAGAAACGTACCCATCATAATCGGTTCTCCTTCCGGTGTTGTGGCCACTTGCGTATAATAAATCCGCCCAGTTTTCTTCATATTTTTGCCTGAGGTATTGTTCGCCGCATTTCCCTTGCCTTGAGCGGAACTCCCTGAACTCTGCTGATTATTTGATCTGTTCTGCTTCGGGTATGGATAGTCCTTGATAAAATGTCCGGACTTTCCATAATTAAAGCAGCCTGTTGAAGAGCTTGGGAGAGCAGGGAAACGAGTACCAGTGGCACCCGGCTGAGTGGTTGAGGTGGGGGCAGTAGCAAGACGGATAAAAACTGGTTGCTTGAAAGGGTAGGAGGGTGGACGTGGTGAAGAGCGATTCGGACTAAAAGGTCGGATTACCAACCTTTGTCTTTTCTTAGGCCCCTGATTGGGCCTGTCGCCTCCATAGCCCTCTGATTTTCCCGGGCCTGCATATTTGGCTTCGACTGATAGTGCTGTGCTGACAGCCCGACTGTAAGTGAGGTCGAGACAAGTGGCCATTTTCCGCTGCAACCGATCACTGAGGCCCCTCATAAAACAATTTTTCTTCTTCAGGTCAGTGTTGACTTAATCGATGGCATACTGGGACAAGTGGTTGAACTTATTGAGATACTAGGTGACAGTATCCCCATCTTGTTTAAGCTTCATAAATCCTCCTGTTTCATATGGAGCACTCCTTCAGGAATATAGTGCTCCCGGAAAGCTAGTTTGAATTCGTCCTAAGTAATTTGATGACCAGCCGGCTGAATAGCCACATAATTTCCCCACCAGGTACTGGCAGGGCCTCCCAATTGCTGTGCCGCAAATAAGGGCTTTTGAGTCTCCGTACATCAGAGAAGCCCGAACATTTGTTCAATAACCCGAATCCACTCATCTGCTTCAAGAGGATCTTCAGCCTTGACAAATAACGGAGGACGTGTCTCGAAGAAATCCAAATAGGAAGTTTCGTGGGGTCCTTGCGGATATGCTCGCTCGCCTTGATGTTGCATTTGTTGTCTCGCCATTTCCCGAAGAAAGTGGGTGTTGTCGGCCATGGCATTAACTAAGGCAGCGATGGCCTCGGCTAATGTTGGAGGTACTGGGGGCGGGTTAGGAGTTGCTTCCCTCCCATGGGAGGTTCCTGCACTATCCTGTGCACGAGTCTTGGACGACATCTGAGGCAAAGAACATTAGGAAAAATATAATATGCCAAAGCAAACCATCCATTTTACATTACTAAAAAGGGTAATGATACAGACTCGAATTTACAACAGGATTACATTAACTATTATACATTAACACTATGTCTATACTACATTATTCTAGCTTCTTATCACTTTTGGTAGCTTCACTGTCGGGTGTAGGAGACCATTCATCAACCAGCTTCATAGAGGGAGGAGGCCTGAAAAGGTCTAGTTCACCACCAAGTGCTTCTCCCGCTACTCCAGAAGGTCCGGCTCCTATTCCGACAGGATCCGTAGGTACGTTGGGGTGCAGCTGTGAATACAACACATGAACCTCCTCATGTAGTGTATTACAATACACTTGCAAGTGGTCCACGGCGGTACTAAGCTCCTCCACGCGGGCTCGAGCTTTGGCTTCCTTGGACCAAGCAAGTGAACGGGAGTTAACAGCCCAATTGAGCGCTAAATCACATTCAACAAGTTGGTCTTGCAAGTGTCGGATGTCAGTTCTCAACTCGTTTATTCGCTGACCATCCTCAACCCACACATTATTCCTGTAATGGAGTTCCATTTGAAGCTGTTCGACTTGAGCTTCCAGATCTCCGATTGGATCATTACTACCACTACTACTGTCCTCATACCTTGGAGCTAGTTGATGGCGAGGTACGCCAATTGGCCCGGTAGACTTGCGCGCAGTTTTCCTTGTGCGCGGCGGCATCTCTCTAAGGGGGAAATCTAATTAAAATGGTTTGTAGTATGATGCATGCATAATTACAGAATCAACCTTAGTTGATTCACAACCTTCTATACATTGCACTCTAATATCTGGTCTTTAAAATAAGTTCTTCAGAAGATGGTTAGATAAGAATGAAAGAAATTTTCTAGATAAGTCTTTGAAATTTTTTTTTTTTTGAAAATGCCTCATAACATTTGCTGAGATGGGCTTCGCTCCGATACCAGCTATGACAGAACCTCCAAAGTCATTAGGCCCACCTATAGTTGTCCTTGTCCAACGGACCTCAGACAACCCTACAGGAGCCCCTGAATCACTTGACAAGTTTGGTATTTGTATTCCTTACCTTTTCCAAGAGTGTTTCACCCGTCACGCAGACATTACAGTACATCGGAGGTACGAAAATGCGGAAGCAGTTACAATTACTTACCTTATGTTAATGTAAGAGAGAGTTGTAATATTACAGACCAGAGTTAAAATATAGGAGTGCTGAAGTATTATTATTACATCACTGGGAGGCAAAAACCCCTCTCGATAAACATCAAACAAAAGTTTTAATGGAGGATCCTTTCCTCCCGAAGCTTCACTCCTGGTTTTCTTCTTTGAGACCACCTTTGAACAAAAGCAGCAAAAGTTTGCCGCTTCCTCACCTAAAACAACATGGGACAAAGCCCTGAGTACGAAGTGTACTTTCGCAAGACTTACCCGTCAACATAAAAGACTCTCAAGGATAAGCTGGCCTTTGGGAGTCAAGGTATGGCTTGTAAATAATCAAAGACTCTGTTTGCATAAATGCTTACTAAGAGTGGATCCTTAAAAATCCAGTTTTATTTGTCAGGTTAAGTAAAGTTACCTACCTCTAGAGTTCTTTCTACCCTAGTTCAATCACTTGACCTATACTAGCCAGTTTCTTATCAACCTTTCATCTTTACTGGATTGCTACGTGTAGGGCAGTGACCAAGTCTTCATATCTGTGAAGTTACGGCGATCCAAATCGATTATACTCAGCTGAGGATCTCCGATCACATGACATATGTAGCACTTAACCCTTGCATATGTCAACTCGCCGCCGGGGTTCTTAAGACCAGATCAGGTTCACGCCTACCGAGAGAACAGATACACCACCGTCCAACCTCTTGCCATGGAGGGTACACGCTACTCTCGCCATCTCTCCACTCCCATTGCGTGTTATCTTATTCTAGTATTAGTCTGCCCGAGGCAAAGCTTACCCATGATGAGGCATGTGACTAGTTAAAGGGTTCTCGATCAGCAAGCCTACATCGACAAGGTCCTTAATCGACTCCGACGGAGACACTACACCGAGACTCTCTTCTCGTGCAAGTCACCCACCCAGTCTCAGCTTTATCATTTCAACCCAAAGTTTGGTACCTAGCAGAGGTACATCTTTTCCGATGTTGAACCCATCATGGCCATGATGGATCCACCATCAAGTTTTTGTTTTTGAAAACATCCTACCCACTTTGCAACATCATCTTTTGTCAAAACAAAATGTTTTGTTTTTCTAAAGCAATGCTAAGCATAAGAAAAACCTTTTTGTAAATCAGGGATTAAGGGGAAGTAATCAAATCCAAGGAAGGGAATGCAAGATATGGTTCAGCACACAACTCCTATCACCTAATGCATCAAGCAAGTGAGAAAGATTTTAAAAGAAACAAGGAAGTGGCAAATGCACCAGGGCTTGCCTTGTATTACTGGCGAATCAGGCTCTGTTCCCCAGATATCAAAATAAAAACAGTTTCCTGCCTGATGTTCTTCAGGTGGTGGTGGTGAAGTCCTCGCTTCTCCAACTTCTATTTCCTCTTCGTTTTCTAGATATAGCCATATATAATCATGAATGCTCATGTAATGCTCATGAAGATGCAAAGATAATAAAAGTTTATTATCTAATGTCTTGAATATAACTTTCCTTCATGGATCTCCGAGAAATTAGGGTTCTCGGAGTCTATAGTGAAGTTCATAGGGCAGGGGGCTAGGGTTTTGGGTTCTAAATATCAAACATGGTCCAAAACATACCAAATTTTACTCAAGGCTTCTAAATAATGTTTAGAGTTTACCTAAAAAGTTTTGTGAATTTTGGGATTATAAATTACTCTCTAAAATTCCAGAAGTATGGTTTTTGGCTGTTTTAAATGTCCCAAAATTCCTTATTGGAACTAAAAATCATGAACCTATTTTTATTAAATACTATAGGAAATTAGAAGTCTAGCAAAATTGGTCTAGTATTTTTATCATTTTTCTACAATTTTCTAGGAATTCTTTAATCTAGGAAGAAAAAGAAAAGGAAAAGTAATGAATATTATTGGGCTGAATTCAGCCCAACCAGCCTATAGCAGGAGAGAAACCCACGCGCGCCCGCGCCCACGGGGCAGTTTTACACTAGAGCCCTCCGAGGTTTGAATACCTATAGAAGGATCCTGCACACTATTTAACTGAGTCACTGACACTTGCGAAAAGGTCCCTGTACTTCTATTTCTTCACAGTCTGAAGCCCACAACGACGAACGGCGCAGGGCCGAGCTCCGGCGAGCGTGTACCGACTAGAATACTTGATGACTGGTGTTCTACTTTGGCAGAAACCGAATTCAAGTCCTAACCATCGTTTCCCCTCAACTAAATTCACGAACGGCGATGTAACCTACTCTGTCCACGGTGACAGCGGACATCGCGGACATTCAAACGTGTTCCCGGTGATCCTAGGGACTCTAGCTCAATTGGATGGGTTAGATAGTATCTGGAGCATCCAAGGACACTGAAACAAGAACTCAGAGGGCATTAACGGACCTGAGATGCGCTGGACACGGTGAGGGTTCTTTCGCAGTGGCGAAAACCCAGATTGGGGAAATGAGCGATTCACGGTCTCTGGTGGACAATTGAAGACAAGCGTTGCTGCTATGGATGGGTGATTACCCTACGAAGCTCATGGCATGCTCAATTTATAGTAGGCATGAGCGATGGCTGGGGAATTGGACGAAGACGCGCGGCGGTCGGAGAAATAGGAGGTCACTGGCGCGCGTGATTGGTGTCTATTACCGTGGCAAGCTCTCCGGCGATCACCGGATACACTTAACACGACTAACTGCGACATGGTAAGATGCTCGGGCACGTGGCGCATGGTCGGTAAACGGCTAACGCCGGCGAGGACCAATCCGGCCGACTGCAATCTGAGCGGGTGCGGTGAACTCCCCGTCGATCGGATCCGAGTTTATCCATCGCCAGGATCTTTCACCGGGGAGCGTTATCCGGTACCAGCGAGCATGAATCATAACGGCGGCGTGAATCCAACCGTGGAGATCGCCGGTGGCGACATTCAGTGCACAGGGGATATTTTAAGGGTACTGCACTATGGGATGGTTCTTCAGTCAGCCTGATAGCCCAACTTGCAAGGCCTAGATCTTAATTTTTCATGCAGCGACTCCCTAATCCACCCTTAGGAAAGTTGTTGCTCTACTATCTAGCTTCAATCTTACTATAACAGTTACTCCCAAATTCTTACTGAATCATGCTCGAATTGCAGCTCAAAGATGGCTCAATCACACTGTCATTCTGAATTCAGACTTAAGACAGTATGATAGCCCATCTTTGGGTCCAATTTTCTCAAAACTTTTCATAGTACCAGGGCTTGATCTCTATAGCAAAATTGTTCCCCTATTATAGCTCTACAAACTTGATGTGGTGACCTAGGGCAAAATCTTCATAATTTGGAAGATATAAGACCCCAAAGTTGAGCCAAATGTACTGAAAATCAGACTTAACTCCATTGGGTTCAAATAGGGCTTTTTGCAAATAAGTCCAATTCACATCTTTTGACTTGGGAATCCCCAATTATGTGAACCATATGACTTAAGTTACCCTAATGTCTTGATTTTTGCACTTTAGTCCAAAAGTGCACACTTTTACAAATACCCCCCTTAGGGTTTCAGTCTAGGGTTTTCCAGGGGTTTTATTAGGGTTTCTGACACTTCTAGGGTTTGGATGCTATCAAATCTTATTAGAGTGGATATCTCATGACCATTTCTAATAAGTTTTGAAGTTTTCTTTTATTTAGGCTTTGTTTGCTCTTTCAAGCCCAGTTTAGGGTTAGGTACCCTACTCTAGGGTTTTACCCACAACCAGTCATATCCACACAACTTGTTTGAAACCTTTGCCTAGTGAATGCATTGTAGGTGTGACAAACACATGATATGCTAGTGCTTATGATGTCATGCTCAAGTTTTAGTGGCAGTAACACCAGGGGTGTTATAGGAGTTATTACATAAATCAGAGTTTTTCAAGTAACTAAAATAAGTTCATAAGATAAACTGCAGCGGATAATCGATATCGTTGAAAAGTGAGGAATAGGGCAAGGCCTAGCCCACTACTCCTCCTGCTCCTCTCCTGCTGGAGCAGCATCCCACTCGACCGTCCAACCCGATGACAGGGTGGTAGGCCAAGTCACACCATCAACCATATCCTGAAGCTTTCCTGCAAAAATTATGCCACAAGCAATGCTGAGTATACTAATACTCAGCTAGACTTACCCGGTGTGAGGAATCTACTCCTCTACCTCTAGACCATGCAGCTGTTTGGCTGAGGGGTTTGGTTTGCCAAAAGCACTAGCTTAGTCTAAAATCAATTTTAGCTTTCCAATTCTAGCATTATCAATTTAGCTAAGTTTTGTAATACCAACTTTGTAAGAAAAATCTAAAAGGGAGGAATTATAATCCTTTATAAATATGAGTGTGTCATCTCTATCTGTCATTTCATATGAACATATTACTTACACAAATAAATAATTAACAAGAGACACAAATAAATTGTGGATCATGCCGAGGTTTTATGTGGTGTGTAGTTTGTGACATAATATGAAAATCAGGTGAAAAGAAATAGATCAAAATTCAAAAATAGAATTTAAGACCTAAAGGAAAATCCAAGAATTTAGAAAAGAGAAGAAAAATATTATGTGAGTGAAAATGAGTATAAATGTATATATAATAAAACATATTATTGGAATGTGTACATTTGACTCAAAGGTGGAACTCATAAAAGGTCTCAAATTCAAATTTGGGATTCAAAATAAAGAGGAGACATAATAGGAAAACAGAAAATAAAAGAAAAAGGGAAAAACATGGCACCTGGGCCGGATTACCCCATTTCGGCCCGTGTACCCTATCACACCTGCGCGGCCCATTTTCCCTATGCGCGCGCGCCCTTGACTGACCTGGGCCCCCCATCGGCTAGTCGCCCAGCCGTCTGGTGCACTCCATCGATCACGCTGAGTCAGTGGGCCTACCGGTCAGGTCGATTTCCCCCTTCTCGCTGGCGTTCTGTTAGGACAGTTCTGTGCGGTGCGGCACTCGCAGACATCCCGCGTAGATTGACTTCGAGCTGGCCACCTCCTACGCCGTTAGCTGCGGGCGAGACCCTGTCTTTGTGAGCCGTGGTAGCCAGGCTATTTAGGCATAATGGGAGGAGTGCTCGCTGTTTCGTTCCTCCGCCGCGCCGCCATCGCGTCCAGGACATAGAAATAGGAGAGCCTCGCCCTACTCAGCCACCACAATCGCCACTCTGAGCCCTAGAATTGGTTGTGGTGTTTCCGTGCGGTGGCACGTCACCACCTTTTCCTCCGCTGTTCACCGTCACTGGAAGTGTCTCGCGGATCCGCCGATCACTGGTGTCGGTGCGTCTGCGTGCCTATCTCTGGTGAGAATACGTTCACAGTGTGCATTTCCATACCTCGAGTGTGTTTCATCCGGTGCGATTCGTGTACATCCGGTCCATGGCCTGGAATTGGTCGTCGGACATGGGCTTTCACCGTGCACCGTAGGCTGGGTTCTACACTTGACATCGGCCGAAATTAGTTGTAGTATTGAGTTCTGAGAGTCGTCAATTGCGCGTGGGCCGAGTGAATCGGGGTATGGCGTTCGTGAGGGCCGGATTCACGATCTCCAGCGAGGGCGCCGCCATTCGGGCGAGCTGGCGCGGTCCTGTAGTGCGCCGGCGGGGGGGGGGGGAAGAAGAGACGAATTTCGTCGATCTGTTGAGGGATGGCGGAGATTAGATGGTAGTTTACCCATTCACGGTATTATATTAGGGCCGTTGGATGGGGATCGTGCGGGCGACGGGATTCCTTGTTTCATTTTGAATCCAGAGTGTTGATTATGGATCCAACGCTTGTAAACACATCACCATTCATAACTCACACCGATCTTGTCTAGGCCGTGTAATTGTGATCGAACGGTTGAGATCTTAGGATACCCCTTCAGTCACGCCACATTGCAAATAAACCCCCTCGGTTTCTAGGAAATAACCCGCGGTCCATATTGGTTGTTCACAGAGTCTGTGGAGTCTTGCGCCAGGCCCCTTGTATTTTTCTATAATTGAGGCCTAGTCCAGTGCTGACTTAAAATGGAATAAAGGAATTGAAAAATAGATTTTTTAAAATAAAATAAGTGCTAGAATTTGTATAATTCATAGAAAATTCATATGAACTCCAAATTAACCCATTCCACTTTCTAAATTTTTGTAATATTATTTTCTGTCACCTAGAGTCTCTGTATTGTCATGAAAACAGTAAGAAAATTAATTTCCCATTTAATCCTACTTCAAGCACATAAAACCTTTGGAAATTCATATCTTAAAATCTATAACTCCAAAAATTATGATTCCTATTCTTAGGATTTTATTTTAATGTGTAGATTATTATTATGTATTTTGTTTACATGTTTGGTTTGATGTTAATTTTCTCTATATATTGTACTTGTTTGTATTGTGGCGAGTAGAAGAGCCTGTGATTGAGGATCCTGGTGACCAGCAGATAGAAGTAGCTGAGCAGGAGCTCATTGAAGGCAAGTTGTGCCCTGACCACTTTTTACCCAATAATGTTCTTTATTATCACTATTCAATGCATAGGTTTAATTTTTATGGGACCCAATAGATCACCCTAGACAGTTTATCTCTTTAGCTTGTTATCCCTGAATCACATGGGTAGTTTTGCTATTGCTTTACATGGTTTTGGGATAATCTTTCATTATATCCATGTTCCAATTCTTTTGTTATTCTATTTATGTTCATGCCAAGATCATTAATGTTAATTGGAACATGGAGCTTAACTTGAGAAACACGTGCCACCACAAGGAAAGAATGGGACCCCTTGGTTAACTAATTAGGAAAGCTAGTGGAAGACTACCTTACCCAAAAGGGGCAAGGGCAGTAGGGGAGTTGCATGCAATGAGGTTCTCGGGTTGATTTTGCTGCGATGGCGGTCAGACAGGGGATTCTTGCAAGTGCTCTTCCCATAAATTGTAGCGGGTTTTCAGAAGCTAGTGGAACTTTGTAAAGGCCTCGTAGTGTTGCCCTACCTCGCTTCCTAGGTAGAGGTGTATGGGATTCGCAATCCCTTGGCAGATGGGTAACATGACTTGTGGGTAAAGGGTACAACCTCTGCAGAGTGTAAAACTGGTATACTAGCCGAGCTCACGGTCATGAGCATCTCAGGACTCTCGCATGACTAATTTATGTAACTTAAATTCAATTTTGTCATTTGCATTGCATGGGATTATTATTAATTTTTTTCTATTACTTTATTTAAGGTTTGGTATTTACTTACACTTAGTAACTGCTAATAAAATTTTGACCAACTAATTAAAAGCAATGCTCATCTATAACCCATGTTATTGATTAGCCTTACACATCACATGAACTCCCACCTTTGGTGAGTTCATGCCCACTGGTTTCCCCACAACTTGTTGAGCTATGATCATGTGTGAGCTCACCCTTGCTGTCTCACACCCCCCCATAGGAGAAGAACAGGTGGTTCAGGAGGAGCCTCAAAGCGAGGAGTTTGATCTGATCTAGGTGGCGTTTCCCCAGTTGACTTTTGCGCCATGGATGATCCTTAGTTCATTTTATATTTATATTTTATTTTGTAATAAGACATCCCTATGTAATAAATACTCTGAAGTTTTTGTGACATTTATCTCTATACACTCTGTTATTATATATGTTGTCTTCTTGGTGCATGTATGAGATGCACCCGGCTTTGTTCCTTAAAGCCCGGGTGTGACAAGTTTGCTCCTTCTAAGCATACATGGTAGCAACCATTTAGTACAATCAACATGTTATCTCGAGTAAAACCTCATTTCACTTCTTACTCAATGCAGTACAAGGGGTCAAGCAGTCTCATTAGCTGCGAGAAGTAGACGATTCGAATCGAGTTTTTAACCTTGCAAGGTAAACCTAAACACACGACATGTAGGGGCACTCCGTCCCCACACATATCAACCATCCCCATCGATTCCCCGTTTGCGGCCAGGCCTCACCGCCTTGGCATACAATGCTCCACTGACCCCAGCTGCCACCGTGCAGTGACCACACTTGTATCCACCATAGCTAGCATGGGAGACCCAGTCTCAGGACGCGTGAGGGGTAAAGTCCGCGCCCGGCTTCACTCAGGTACTAGGTTTACCAGTTACCATATTTCCCGACATGTGTTTAGTACATTCAAACGCTTGACTCAGGTATCCACATATTAATCCTTAAGTCCTTTTCCTGTCTCATGGACAAGACATCCCCCTGGATCCAAGTCCATAGACCATCATAGATCCTGTTATCAAGATGAATACAATCAATTCCTGACCTCACGCGAGTGCTAGAAAAATCACTCGACTTCTACCGAGATCCTGATTAGCAAAGCAGCTATTCCACCTAGCATACTAGTATTCATCTCAAAAAAGGAATCCTAAGTTCATGCAACTAAGGGTTTCAAGCAACTCCTACACTTAATTGCACATCACAAGCCTACAAACATTAAGTGTAGTAAAATAGCATATACATATAAACAGGTTATGCATAAAATCGGGGCTTGCCTTCAATTGCTGGGGCTGTGGGGAGATCCTCGACGGCAGGCTCGGGAGCTGGCTCTTGATCTTCCTCGTGGACAGCTCCTTGCTCAGGGATGAGCACGTACTCTCCATCAGCGAGGTTGCAATCTAATGAATGCAATGGATAAGATATATGCATGGTATGATATGCAACTTGGCAACTAAAATTGTATGGTGAAAGATTAATTAAAAGGAAATAGAGCTAAGTCTTATTATTAGAGATTTCTGGGGTATACTTAGTAAGTTAGGGTCAAGTTTGATTACTGAATGGTCAGAATGTTTTTAGTGTTCCACTGATTTTTCCTTTTTATGTCTTAGTGATATTTTAACAAGATTCTTAGCTGCAATTATTGGGGTGAGACTTATTATTCTTCCCAATGTATCCTTTCTTTCCCTTTTCTTTTATGCATTTAAGGTGAGTTTGAACTACAAGCCAGTGTTATAACTTTTCAAAACTTCTGTAAAAATTACAGTGGCTTCTCAATGGTGAATAATTCTCTGTCTCAAAATTTGGGGCTTAAAAAGTGAGGGTTTCTCTCTGCACAAAATTATCAAATATTAGGGCAGAGGGGTGTTTTAAACTACAACTTCCTTTTAACAGTGGGTTATTCTCTAAGATATATTTTTGCTGGCATTTAGGTGTAATAACATGGCTTTGCACAAATTTTCAGCCACTAATACTTATTAGTTATTTTACTATGATTTTCTAAAGTTTCTAGCTAATGGGGAGCTTTCTACTACCACTATACTTGAAAAATATCAAACAATAGATTTCTAAATTTTCCTATCTTCTTTGTGCAAGAGCAATCATTCTAGAATTTGGCAACTTTTTGCTTAAGGGAAAGGGGGTAGGAATTTCTTGGATTAAATGGCCTTTTTCATGAGGTAGGGGCAATGGGTGTGATTTTGTAGTTTTGAGTAGGTTTTGCATTTTTCTCTCGTGGTCTACTTCATCAACAATTTGGTAAAAATTTGTTTGCCCATTGTTGCACACTTTTTGGCCTTCCTATGATTTAATTCGTATATGGCTATAATCAAGTTTTAATTGTTCACCCCACTTAAGATGATGGCTGGGGTGTTTGTTATTTTTGTGGGGGTGTTCTAGTAGTTAGGAGTCCACTGAATTTTTCTTACCAATTTTGAAATGGTCCTTGTATTTTTAATTATGGCTTTTCTGGATTTATTTGTGCCTAAAAATTATTTCACCTTGGGTTTGTTCTGGACTAAGGTTCTTTTTATTTTTCCTAGGTTCTTCATTACTTAATTGGACTAGGAAAAATATGTTCATCCACTATTCATTAATTTCTATTGTCTTTCTTATTTTCCTAAGTTTTGGGCAGATATAGTTTTTAATAGATAACCCTTTATTAATCTTGTATACTAGGGTGCTTAATATTTTTAAATAGTGCCTAAGTTGAGTTTGGACTTCTATAAGTTTTCTTAAGTCCAGCACAGAAGCATAATTATTTTTCCTCATTTTAATAAGGTTTGGGCAATTTCCTTATTTAATTCCAAACTCTAAAATCTAATGCAGTAAACATGGGGTTCAGTATTTTTATCTGATAGCTCATATTATTCTGAATCTAGTAAAATTGGTTTGACTAAATTTGGTTAAATACTTCTCAAGATATAAATTTCTTAAGTTCTCTGCGTATATTAAAAGAATAAACAGAAATAGATAAAGGAAAAAGGGTTTTGCATTGGGGTCCCTGGCGAAAGTTTCTAAGTTCATTACAGACAGGTCCTCGGGTTACTATTCAAATGAGTCTATGACTACGCAGAAAACCCCCTAGGGATCTGCTAAATCCAACCCATGGTCCTTCTCCCAAATAAATAGTAACCGCGGTGGAGGAAAGGGTGGAGGGGCTTACCGGCGGCGAGATTGCTCCGGTGAAGTGGTCAAGGGTGTAGGGGAGGTCTTCACGGTCACGTCGATGTGCGGATCGTCTTCGGTGATGGTCGGAGTAGGCCGGTCCACGTGCGCAGGCGAGGGAGATTGTCGGCGGCGAGGACTCCGGCCTATCCAGGGCGGTATAGTTCAATTGAACTGGTCAGCGAGCTTCACTAAGTGCTAGGGAAGGTGTAGGCGCGAGGAATTGGACTATGGCTTACCGGTTAGTTGTAGCCACGCGCACCGGCGGAGACGACAACTCCGACGAGGGTGGAATGGCGTCTTCAGTGAAGCAGCGTCAGGTTCCTGCTTCGGGGAGCTCTACGGGGGTCTAAGGAAGTTATCCGAGGCACGGGATTGTGTCGGGGTGGCTGGGAGTGGTCTGGCCACGGCGGCCGAGCGCTCGGGTTGCTTGGCAGGCGGCGCAGAGCTCGCCGGAGCTAAGTGCTAGGCTTGAGAAGTCAAGTGAAGCGCGGAGGGACCACGACCGAGGCTTCCTTGCTCTTATAGGCATGGCACAGTGCACGGGCGTGCGTGGACCAGTGCGGGTGCGCGGGCGTGCACGGCTGGGCGCGGTTGCACGAACTGGCATGAACTGGGTGCATCAGCCGCGATCGAACACGTGGCGCCATTGTTTCTGCCCGAGTTCTAACACTGATAGGGCGCAGATCTTTGTGAATTTGGGCAATATTGCTATGTAAGATTTGTTCTCCCGACTACACACTATCGTTTGCGCATGGAGCCGAGCGATTTCGGGTCAAGGGCTGAGAGTTGTCACCTCCGCAATGTGGCAGTGTCACAGGGTTGAGTCCTGAGGCAAATCCCTGCCAAGATCATGTCAAACGACCGAGTCTTGCCCCCAAATTTTTCCAAGGTGTGTTCAAGGTAATTTGGCGCCATCTTTATATTTTGACTTATTTGATTTGAGTTTTGAAAAATAGAGAACACGGTTGATCTTTGAAAAGGGGCTGAAATTCAGATTTCTGAATTTCTGAATTTTCCCATGGGTCATTAGTTCATGGGTTGGTTTGGGGATATATTTTGAAAATTTCAAATGACCAAACTTCCTTACTACATTTTGTAGGTTATTTAGTGCACTTTAACTTTGCTATTTTGTTCTCATCATGATTTGGTGTTTTTCAAAATCTTTTTACAAATTTTCCCTGTTTGCACTTAAATGGCCTACTTAGGGTTATTTAGGGTTTGTGAATTCTTCTCACCTTAAGGTGCATGACATGATTAATGCACAATCCTTAAGATGAAAAATACTTAATTAAACTTTTGTTTCTAATTTTTTTGAAGTCCTTTACTCAATTTGGTTCACATGTGATAATGGTTTTGAGTTAGCTTTGAGAAGAAACCCTAAGTCACACTAGGGTGTCACATCTTGCGTCTCCCAGGTAGCTTCATCTTCCGTATGCTGGTTCCATTGTACTTTATAGAATTTAAGAGTTCTTTTTTAGGTGATCCTATCCTTCTGATCCAAGACTCGAATAGGATGTTCTGAATAGGTCAAGTCTGGTTCTAAGACCACATCCAACACATCGATGGTTCAATCCAGAACCCAAAGGCACTTCTTCAATTGAGATACATGGAACACATTATGCACTGCAGACA
This sequence comes from Zea luxurians, assembly GCA_029449295.1. Taxonomy (NCBI): domain Eukaryota; kingdom Viridiplantae; phylum Streptophyta; class Magnoliopsida; order Poales; family Poaceae; genus Zea; species Zea luxurians. Next base: position 100,850,117 of record JAOPSE010000001.1, on the reverse strand, counting down.
ATGTTTCTGGTAATTGGAGTCGGTATGCCACTGGTCCGTATCGTTCAAGAATAAGAAACAGGGCAATATATCGAGGCGCCAGCTTCCCTTTTATCCCGAAACGGTTCACACCCTTCATTGGTGACACCTTCAAATATACATGATCATTAACTTGAATGACCAAAGGCTGACGTCGTTTATCTGCATAATTCTTTTGTCGAGCTTGTGCCTCTTTCAAGTTGTGTATGATTCGGGACTTTTTCTTCCGTCTCTTTAACCATGTCAGGCCTGAAAAACCACCTTTTTCTAGGTTCTGACCAATTTAAGGGTGTCTGACACCGTCGCCCATACAATGCTTCAAATGATGCCATCTTAGTACTTTCTTGATAACTATTGTTATATGAAAACTCTGCTTATGGTAAACATTCATCTCGTTTTTGTGGGAACTCCGGGACACATGCCCGCAACATGTCTTCGAGTATTTGATTCACTCTCTCAGTCTGTCCACTTGTTTGAGGATGATAGGCCGAACTGTGGAGCAGCTTAGTACCCAGAGATTTGTGGAGTTCTTCCCATAATTTGGATACAAATTGTGGTCCACAGTCCAACACCATGGTCTTTGGAATTCCATGCAAACTGAGAATACGGGTAATATATATCTGGGCATAGGTGAGGACCGGATAGGATGTCTTGACTGGTAGAAAATGGGCTATTTTTGTAAGTCGATCAATTATAACCCAGATAGAGTCAAACCCTTTAGCCGTTCTGGGTAATCCAACAATGAATTCCATGCTAATGTCCTCCCATTTCCATGTTGGGATGGGCAAAGATTGCAGTGGACCCACAGTCTTCATATGTATTGCTTTGACACGTTTACAGGTGTCACATCTCGCCACATAGCGTGCAATCTCAATCTTGATTTTTGTCCACCAATAGTGTTGCTTTAAATCTTGATACATCTTAGTACTTCTGAGGTGAATGGAATATCGACTAAGATGAGCTTCATCCAAAATTTGCTGGCGGACTCCCACATCCTTAGGAACAACTATGCGATCATTAAACCATACTATCCCTTGATCATCCTTTCTAAAACAATTAGCTTTGCCAACTTCTATTCTCTCATGAATATGCTTCATACCCTTGTCACTTCTTTGGGCATCAATAATCTTTTGCAGAAGAACTGACTCAAGCTTTAATTTGGTCAAAGTTCCATGTTGTATCATTCCCAGGTTTAACTTCTCCATTTCTTGACATAATGTGATGTCAGGGGTCCTCACTGTAAGATAATGGCAGGAAGCCTTGTGACTTAGTGCATCTGCCACCACATTAGCCTTTCCTAGGTGATAATGGATTTCTAAATCGTAATCCTTAATCAGCTCAAGCCATCTTCTCTGTCTCATGTTCAGTTCTAACTGGGTAAAAATGTATTTCAGACTTTTATGATCTGTATATAAATGGCAAATATTTCCCAGCAGACAATGATGCCATATCTTAAGGGCATGAACAACTACAGCTAATTCCAAGTCATGAGTTGGATAGTGCTCCTCATGTCGGTGTAGCTATCTTGAAGCATAAGCTATGACTCGGCCCTCCTGTATTAAGACACATCCGAGACCACTGCCTGATGCGTCATAGTATACATCAAAAGGCTTTTCAATGTCCGGTTGAGCCAATACCGGAGCAGTGGTCAATAACATCTTCAGCTGCTCGAAGGCTTCATCGCACTTTGAGGACCAGTCAAATTTTGTATCATTCTTCAACAAACTTGTGATTGGTTTCACAATCTTGGAGAAATATAGAATAAATCTGTGGTAATAGCTAGCCAGCCCAAGGAAACTTCGAACTTGATGTATTGTCGTTGGTGGTTTCTACTCTAGAATATCCTTGACTTTGCTGGGGTCAACCGCAATTCCTTTTGTTGATAATACATGTCCCAAAAATTGGATTTCCTCCAACCAAAACGCGCATTTGCTGAACTTAGCATATAATTTGTGTTCCCTTAAGCGCGTTAACACGGTCCGTAAATGTTTAGCATGCTCCTCTTCATTCTTGGAATAGATCAAGATATCGTTAATGGAGACCACCACAAATTTATCCAACTCGGGCATAAACACCAAGTTCATTAGATACGTAAAGTGGGCTGGAGCATTGGTCAATCCGAAGGACATAACCAAATATTCAAATAATCCATACCACGTAGTGAATGCGGTCTTGGGTATATCTTCGGGTCGAATACGGATCTGATGATAACCTGATCTGAGGTCAATCTTGGAGAATACCTGAGCTCCGGTAAGCTGATCGAATAAGATATCGATCCGGGGAAGCAGGTACTTGTTCTTAATAGTGACCGCATTTAAGGGTATGTAGTCCACGCACATTCGAAGTGTTTGATCCTTCTTGTTGACGAAAATTGCGGGACATCCCCAAGGTGATGAACTGGGCCTAATGAATCCCTTTTCAAGTAAGTCTTGTAATTGAGTCTTGAGTTCTGCCAATTCATTAGGTGGCATTCAATACGACCTTCTAGAAATAGGAGCCGTACCGGGCTTTAATTCAACCACAAACTTTACATCCCTTTCTGGAGGCAACCCAGGCAAACCTTCAGGAAAGACATCTGGGAATTCACACACTACCGGAATGTTATGGATTTCTGGTATGATAGCTTCATAAACTCGCCTCGAGGGTTTGGCTGGGACAGCTATAGGGATAGACAATTCAATCTCTTCCTGACCATGACTCAATCGGATGGTCCTTAAGTCTGTATTGATAATGGCCTTATGCTGGGCTAACCAATTCATGCCTAGAATTACATCTATGTCTTAGCCCTTTAAAACAATCATGTTGGTAGAGAATTCCCTTCCAACCAATGTTACTGGTATATGGAAGAATATTTCCTTAGTAAATATCTGTCCCCCAGGTGAATGGATAATAAATCCTTCCCTTGATTTAGTGCAAGGAATGCAATGCTTTTCCATGAAATTCTTGCTTGTGAAAGTATGTGAAGCATCAGAATCAAATAGAATAACTGCTGGGCGGTTGGCAACAAGGAAAATACCCATCATTACCGGCTCACCCTCCGATGTCGTTGCCACTTGAGTATAATATATCCGTCCTGTTTTCTTGACATTTTTGCCTGTTGAATTATTAGCCATGTTCCCTTTGCCTTGATTGGAGCTCCTAGAGTTCTGCTGAGTGTGGAATTTATTCTACATTGGGTATGGACAGTCCTTTATAAAATGACCAGACTTTCCACAGTTGAAGCAGCCAATAGAAGAACTAGGGAGAGCGGGGAAATGAGTACCAGGGGCACTCGACTAATTTGTAGAAGTGGGGGCAGTGGTAGGACGAAGAAAAATAGGCTGTTTGAACAGATAGGATTGTGGACGAGGCGAAGAACGATTCTGATTAAAAGGTCGGATTACCAACCTGGTTCGCTTCTCAGGTCCCTGATTAGACCTGTCACCTCCAAATGCCTTGGATTTTCCATAACCTGTATTCTTGGCTTCTACTACTAGCGTCGTGCTGATAGCTCTGCTGTAAGTAAGGTCCAGACAGGTTGCCATTTTTCTCTGAAGCCTGTCGTTGAGTCCCCTCATAAAGCAATTCTTTTTTCTTCAGATCAGTATTTACTTGATCAATGGCGTACTAGAACAGATGATTGAACTTGTTGAGATACTGCATTACAGTATCTCCCCCTTGTTTTAACCGGATGAATTCTTCTTGTTTCATGTGAAGCACTCCTTCTGGAACATAGTGTTCACGGAATGCTAGCTTGAATTCTTCCCAGGTAATTTGATGTCTAGCTGGTTGAACTGCTACAAAATTTGCCCACCAAGTACTGGCAAGCCCTCTTAGTTGTTGGGCAGCAAATAATGGCTTCTGCGTCTCGGTATAGCGAACCAATCCAAACTTATGTTCCATGACTCTTACCAACTCATCCGCTTCTAAAAGTTCTTCAGCTTTAATAAAGAGCGGGGGTCAGGTCTCAGAGAAGTCCTGGTATGTAGTTTCATGAGGTGCTTGCAGAGGAATTCTCCCGCCATGCTGCTGGAACTGATTACCTGCCATCTCGCGCAAGAAGCGGGTATTATCTGTAGTAGCATTGACCAAGGCAGCGATAGCCTCGGCCAGTGTTGGTGGTACAGGTGGCAGATTAGGAATATCTTCCCGACCACGGGAAGTCCCCGCACCGTCATGTGCATGAGTCTGTGATGGCATCTGAGGCAAAGAAACATTTGAAAAATATAACATGCTAACACATACCATCATATTACATTACCAAAATGTAATTATACAGACTCCAGCGTACAACTTGACTTCAGTACTTATTTTACATAAGTATTACATCTAAACTATACTATTCTAGTCTTCGTCATCCTTTGCTGCTCCATTTCCTGCGTAGGAGACCGTTCATCAGCAAGGTTCATGGAAGGAGGAGGCTTAAAAAGGTCCAACTCCTCATCAGGTCCTTCGTTTGCTGTTCCCGACGGTCCGACTCCCATTGCAGCAGTGTCAGAAGAGACGTCCGGGTGCAGTCGAGCATACAGTACATGTAATTCCTCATGTAAAGTATTGCAATATACTTGCAGACTGTCGAGGGCCGCACTAAGCTCAGTCGCAAGAGCTCGAGCTTTTGCTTCGCGGTCCCAAGCGATCGAACGTGAGTTGACGGCCCAATCAACCGCCAAATCCCGTTTAGAAAGCTCATCTTGCAAGCGTCTGACGTCAGCTGACAGTTCAGCTATACGTTGGCTGTCCTGTGCCCACACCCTATTTTGGTGACGTAGCTCCATCCAAAGTTGTTCCACTTTGGCTTCTAAGTCTCCAATTGGATCGTTGCTGCCGCTACTGCTTCCTTCATGTCTGGGGGCTAACTGATGACGAGGCACGCCAAAAGGTCCAGTGGACTTGCGAGCGGTTTTCCTTGTACGTGACATATCTCCATAAGAGGGGGAGATTTATTAGTATAATTTTTAAACATGATGCAGGCATAACCCAATAATCACGGAATCAACCTTCGTTGATCCCCAACTTCCTATATATTGCACTCCATTACGTGGTCTTATAAGATGAGAGCTTCCAGAAAGTGGCAAGGTAAGAATGAAAGAATATTTCTAGATAAGTATTTGAAAATTCTTTTTGAAGTGCTTCATAATATCTGAAGAGATGGGCTTCGCTCCGATACCGGCTGTGACGGAACCTCCCAAGTTATTAGGCCCATCAACAGTTGTCCTTGTCCAACGGACCTTGGACAACTCTGTAGATGCACATAATCACTCGACAAGTTCGGTAACTGTATCCTCATTTCCTCGCCCAAGAGCACTTCACCCGTCACGCAGATATTACATCACAACGGAGGAAAGAATAGCGGAAGCAGTTACAATAACTTAATTTATATTCATTAAAATATAGAGAAAGAGTATTATTGTTATTACAAAACCAGGGTGTACGAGTGCATAAAGTATTATTATTACAGACTTGGGAGGCAAAAACCCCTCCCGCATAAAGGTATATTGTTTCCCAAGTGGGAGGCCAACATCCTCCCACGACTTCACTGCTGAGGTTCTTCCTTGGGCACCACCAAAAACAGCAAAAGTCTGACGTTTCCTCACCTACAACAACATGGGTTTGAAAATCCTGAGTACAGAGTGTACTTTCGCAAGTCTTACCCGTCAAAAGAAAAGACTCTCAAGGATATGCTGGTTTGAGGGAGTCAACGTAAGGTTGATCAAGTATCAAAGACTCTATTTTGCAGAAATGCTTACTAAAAGTGGTTCCTTAAAAATCCAGTTTTATTAGCATGTTAAGCTATTACCTATAACTAGAGTTCTTTCTACCCTAGTTCAAGCACTTGACCTGCACTAGACGTCTTTTATCAACCCTTTTAGTTCACTGGAATGCTATGTGTAAGTCAGTGACCAAGTCTTCATATCCGAGAAGTAAGGCGATCCGAATCGATTAGTACCCAGCTGGGGATCTCCAATCACACGACATATGTAGCACTTAACCCTTGCATATGTCAACTCGCCACCGGGTTTCTTAAGACCAGACCAGGTTCACGCCAACCGAGAGCACGGATACACCACCGTCCAGCCTCTTGCCATGGAGGGTACACGCTACTCTCGCCATCTCTCCACTCCCATTCTGTGTTGGCCTTTCTGGTATTAGTCTGCCTGAGGCAAAGCTTACCCATGATGAGGTATGTGACCAGTTAAAAGGTCCTCGATCATCAGGCCCACATCGATATGGTCCTGAATCGACTCAGACGGAGACACTACACCGAGACTCTCTTCTCGTGCAAGTCACCCGCCCGGTCTCAGCTTTATCATTTAAAACCCAAAGTTTGGTACCTGGTAGAGGTACATCTTTTCCGATGTTGAACCCATCATGGCCATGATGGATCCACCATCAAGTTTTATTTTTGGAAACATCCCTTCCACTGTGAAGTATCACCTTTTGTTTTAAAACAAAACATTTGTTTTTCTAAACAGGACTAAGCATCAGAAAACCTTTTAATAAAATAGGTAATCAAGGAATGGTAAACAGTTCCAAGGAAGGAAATGCAGTAATTGGTTTAACACACAACTCCTATCACCTAATGCATCATATAAGGTGATAAAGATTTTAAAACAGCAAGGAGATGGCAAATGCACCGAGGCTTGCCTTATGTTGTAGGGGAGTCGGGCTCTGTTCCACAGATATCAAAATAAAAACAGTTCCCGGCAGGTGGATTTTCAGTTGATGGTGCAGTCTCCTCTTCTTCAATAGTCACTTCTTCATTTTCTTTACATAACCATATATAACCATGAATGCTCATGTGATGCTATGAATATGCAATTATAATAGAGATACATTAAGTTGTATCTTAAATACAACTTTCCTTCACAGTGCACCAGGGAAACTAGGGTCTTCTTGGTCAACACCCTAGTAGGGTTAGACAGTTTACCTTAAGGAGCTAGGGTTTTGGGTTTGGTAATCAAACAATGTCCAACACATGTCAAACTTCACTCATGAGCTATAAATACCATATTAGGATTTCCCAAAAAGTTTTGTAATTTTTGGAGTTATTAAATAATTTCTAAAATTCCAAAAGTATAGATTTAGGCCCTTTTAAATACTAAATAATTCTTGGTTTGGGCTAAAAATCTTGGAACTATTTTTGTTAAATACTAAAGGAATTAAGGAGTCTAGCAAAATTGGTCCCATATCTTTAGCATTTCTCTAGAATTTTCTATGAATTTCCCAATTCTAGTAGAAAAAGAAAAGGGAAAATGATGAATAGTATCGGGCTGAAACCAGCCCAGGTCGGCCCACGTTCAGGGAAATGCGCCCACGAGTGCCCATGTTGCCAGGTTTGCATAGAGGACCCTGCGATTTGAAAAACCCTTAAAGAGTCCTTAGCACTATTTCCGTGTCTCACTGACATTTGCACCGAGGTCGCTGCATTTCTATTTCTTCACACCACCGGGTCCACGACGGTGGACAGCGATGAACAAGTCTCCGGCGAGTCTGTACTGGCCGGAACACGTAAAGACCAGACCCCTAGCTCGGCTGACACCTAATTCCACCCTTGGTGACACTAACCCCTCAACTAATTGCACGATTTGAGCTTGAAATCTCTCTGTCCACGGTGATGGCGCAAACTGAGGACAATCCAAGGTGTTCCTTGTGATCCAACATAGACTAGTTCAATTGGCTAGGCCAATAAGCATCTATAGCACACAGGGGTAAGGCGATCCAACATAGACTAGTTCACCGTGGCAAGGCTACCGACAATGAACAGACATGCTAAGGCGATTCACTGCGATGTGGTATTGCGCTTAGGCACGTGGCGCACCATCCGTAAGCGGCCAACACTGACGAGGGTCGTTCCGGTCGACCGCACCCTAGTGGGTACAGTGAACTCACCAGCGACCGGGTCCAAACCTATCCGGTTCCAAGATCTTTACTCCACCGTGATTATCTCCTCCCCAGAGAGCACGAATCATGGCGATGGCGTGGATGACGGCGCGAGGGTCACCGGTGGCAAGGGGCGATGGACCTAGGGATCTTTTTCAGTTACTGTATAATGAGATCCTTATTCAGAGCGCCTGACCGAGCACAATTGGGGACGATTTATTCCAAAATTTGTGTAGCAACTTGCATCCATCTGTATCAAAGTTGTAGCTCTATAAACCAGCTACAATTTGACTATAGAGACCTTGCTCATTTACTTACTCCATCGAGCTTGAATCGAGTCCAAAGTTCATCCAAACTCACTATCAGACCAATCTCAGATTTTATTGGTGACTGACAGCAATACTTTGAGTCCATTTAACTCCAATTTTTGTACAACACTCATGTCTTGTGACTTAAACAAAGTTATGCTCCTATAGTAGCTCTACAAATTTGATGTGTTGACCCTGGGCTAATTCCTTGAAGATTTAGAAATATAGAGCTCCAAAGTTGACCCTATTTACTAAAATGCAGAATTAAGCATATTGAGTTCATGGGGTACTTTTTGCAAATAAGTCCAAATTCCACCATTTAACTTGCAAATTCACAACTGTGAAAACACATGATTTGTGGTGTTCTATCACTTTGATGTTTGCACTTTGGTTCAAAAGTGCACAAAATTTACATCTACCCCCCTAGGGTTTTTAGGGTTTGTTTTTAGGGTTTTAGGCACATTAGGGTTTCTATGCCACAAAAGTCCATCAACTTTGATATCTTGTGAACATTTCTAATGACTGTGAGATTTTTACTTAGTTGGGCTTCACTTGCATCCATGAGCCTTATTTCCAGGGTTAAGTACCATACCCTAGGGTTTATAGCACACCAAGCCTTGTCATCACAACTTTTTTGAAATTTTTACCTAGTGAATGCATTCTAGGTGTAACAAACAATATGAAATGTCAATGCACATGATGTTATGCTCAAGTTTTAGTGCCAGTAACACAAGGGGTGTTACAAAAGGGGCTTCAAAGGCGAAGAGCTTAAACTTATGTCGTTTAATTTTTGGGAGGCTGGTCTAATTCGTAAGTCGGAGCCTTTGTAATCTTAAAACATGTGTATTGTCATGGCTCGACGAATTTTTGTGGAATGCTGCCCTAGCCCCCTTCACTGAGGGATGACTATACTAGTCTTCGGTGTCTGAATATGCTCGCACATTTTTTTGTTAACCTGGCCTCGAAATGTTTGTGTCTGCGAGGCCATCTTTGCGTGTTTTCTGCGTGTATCCGGCTGCACCCATAAGCTACTTTTGCTGAAATAGAAATTGTTATCGCACGTGTTTTGTGCATATCCGGCTGCACCCGTAGGCGACTTTTGCTCGGATAGAAGTTGTCTTCACACACGATCCGTGCATATCCGGCTGCATCCTTAGGCGGCTTTTTGCTGAAGTTGTTGCATCTGTTGGACAACTTTGCACCCTTAGGTGACTTTGTGCACTTTTTGTGCTGATTCAGCTGCACCCCTAGGCCACTTTTGCTAGTTGTTGTGTCTCTTAGACGACTTCGCACCCTTAGGTGACTTCTCGCACTTTTTGTGCTAATTTGACTGCACCCTTAGGCGCCGTTTGCTTGTTGTTGTGTCTGTTGGACGACTTCACAATCTTAGGTGACTTTGCACACTTTTTGTGCTGATTCAGCTCCACCCTTAGGCAACTTTTGCCAAAGTTGTTTACTTGTCACATGAGGCGGCCGACTTGATTACTTGTCGTCGCGGTGACTGTCTTGTTGTCGAATAGGGAAGGCCAGCTTTGTGGCCTTTTTTCGACGTGTTTATGCCATTCTTTTTTGTGGGGGGATTTCCCTGTTTATTTTATTACATGGTGCCACCTCATTAAAAACCTCGCCCCCTAGCGAGGAAAAGAGTGCGGGCCTGTGGAGCAATGTATCAAATATTTTTACAAAGGCGTGAAGGCCCTGAACATGTACTGTGCTGCAGGTAGTATTTTCTCATATTGTCTATGTTCCAAGAACGCTCAAGGTTTGCTCATGTTTGATCTGTGAGGTTATATGAATTCAGGGACGTCTTCTTCTTGACGATGAAAGTCACACTTTGGTTTGAGTTTGCCTCGTGACTCTGTTCTTGGTGTCCTGATGAGGATGAGGTCTCTCTCTTCAAATTATTTGGGAAAGACAGCTTTGTCTCTCCAGCTCTTCGTTGCTGCTTGATATTTGTTTAGTGTGTTGAGGGCATCGACCCAGTCCCCGTCAAGAAGATCTTTTGATATTAACTCGTCGACGTCTGGGATGGTGCCATGGTCTGATCTCAACGAACTGTGCTTTAGCTCTTGCGGAGTCATGGCTTTGGCTCCATACATTAGTCTGAATGGGGTGAAGCCTATTGCCCTAGATTTAGTTGTGTTTAGCCCCCAAAGCACTTCGGGTAGTTGGTCAGCCCATCAGCCATTAGCCCTTCTTGTCCTCAAGGAGTCTTTTCTTGATTGTTGTAAAGATCTTTCCATTTCCACGCTCTACGATTCTATTGGACTGCGAGTGATATACTGATGCGAAGAGTGCCTTTGTTCCTAGGGAGGCGCAAAAATCCTAAAATCTTAATTGTTGAAATCTTTTTCATTGTCTATTTTTACTTGGTGGGTACCCCGAAATGGCAGACAATGTTTTGTTAGAAGAACTTTTGAGTTGTTTTTGCCGTTATGGTGGAGACTGCCCTCACTTCGATCTAATTGGTGAAGTATTCTATAGTGACAAAGACAAATTTGAGGTTGCCCTGAGCAGTGGGAAGCGGCCCTACAATGTCAAGGCCCAGCGCTGCAGAGGCTATGTGTGGGAGATTAGCTTTGTGAGCTACAAAGGCGTCCTGTTTCGAGGTGCAAATTTCTAGCAAGCTTCACAGGATCGCACAACATAGTTTGCCGCGCATACAATATGTAACACCCTGAATTTCTTTCCTAATATCCACCAATTTCAGGTGTTACTCTCTCATTTCTTTGCTTTCCTTCTCTTTTTCCTAAAAATGGAGAATTATTTTGTTTTATATTAGCACAAACCTAGTGTAATGAGCCCTATAGGCACTTTGGTGTTTGCATTCATGCCGTTGCGCGGTGTTTCTAAGGACAAAATGTGTTTGAAACATGTTAGTATATCCTATAGAAGCTCTCGGTAGATTTTCATATTTTTTGGAGTATTTTTTCTATTTTTTGGAAACCAAAATCTATTTATTTGAGATACTTAAAATGTTTTTAGAAACTCTAATTATGTTTTTTGAGTTCATTAGGTGCCAAAACAATTCTAGGAATTTTTCTGGAATTTTTGGAAGCATCTATAATATTTTGAGCATAAAATATGGATTTCTAGGCTTTTCTGAATTTTATAAATAGTAAAATCCGAATTTTAACCGAATTTTCATCTCGTCCGAACCATAGATATATAGAAATGTCCGACTTCTCCTCATCGAGCCCATTCTAGACCATGAAACGGTTTCTCCAGATTCAATTCCCAGCTCCCGGAATTGCTCGCCGAAGTTCGGAGCAGTTCCAACTTCGGTGAAAACTCTGGCGAGCAATTACTCCCAATCCATGCATCGTCTATAGAATCTGAGGGTACCGCTGTGTTCGCCGTGTCGAGGGCTTCGTTTGGGCGCATCCGGTTTGTCGATCGGTGTAACACCCCTAGTGTTACTTAGGGTTTTCTCTAAGTACCCCCACCTGTGACATATTATCACATGTGAATTGGACTGAGAAAAAGGCATCAAAATTTAGGAGCCAAGCCATAACCAATTTTCATCACCCTAAGAAAGCAAACATTAACCATGTCAAGCCTACGAAAGAAGGTGAAGTGCCAAACCCTAGAATTCCCCTCTTTAGAACATTTGAGCACCACAGAGAAACTCAGTAAAAACACCAAGAAAATCACATTGTCATGACTTGGGCAAATTATAAAAGTTGTAATACACTTAATAGCCAACAAAAAATAGTAAGAGAGTTGTCCCAAAAGGGTTTTGCAAAATCCCCAAACAAGCCCCTCAAGTGGGAGCTTCCTATCAAAATCAGAATTTCAGGTTTCTGAAATTCAGCCCCCTCACCAGGATCAAACACGTTGACAATGTTCCTTAACTCAAAACCACTTGGCCCAATTGACAAAATGGTGCCAAAATACCTTTAGAACACCTTGGAAAATTTTGAGGTAGAACCAAATCCATTTGACACGATTTGGCATGCTATTCTTCTCGGATTAGGGATGTCACACAACTTTAGGAATGATTGCTGTTGCGCAAAGAAGAAACTAGAAAAATTGGGAAATCTGTTGTTTGACATTTTTCAAAAAGAGTCTTAGTACAAAGCACCAACTAAACCCCCAAACTTTAGAAAATCACCATTAAATAACCATTAGGTATCCTTGGTTGAAATTTGGCATCGGAGCATAATATTACCCGTAAACATCAGCAAAAATAAGTTATAGGGCAGAAGCCACTTCTACACAAGGGTTGTAGTTTAAAGTGCCTTCTCTACCCTAGAATTTGTCATTTTTGTACAGAGGTAACCACTTGCACTTTACACCCCAAATTTTGAGAAAAGCCTGAGCATGTCAACAAGAAGCCACTGTAATTTTTTGGATTTTTACGAATTTCTAAATCAGAAGCGTAGTTCAACATATCCCATAAAAGCCCTTAAAAGTAAAAGATGAGGGAAATCCTTGAATCCTAGTATGCACCATGGACATATATATATATATATATATATATATATATATATATATATATGAATACGTTGCACTCATACTCATGCATTTGCTTTCATTAGCTTGCAATCTCGCGGACGGAGAGTACGTCTTGATCCAAGAGCAAGAGGCACAGCAGGAAGAAGCCCGAGAACCAGCTCCCGAGCTCGTCGCCAAAGAACCTCCCACTGCACCCGCATTTGAAGGCAAGCCTCGGTTTATGCATAACAGTTATATATGCTATTTTACTACACTTAATGTTTGTAAGCTTGTATTGTGCACTTAAGTGTAGGAACTGCTTGAAACCCTAGTTGCAAGAACTCAGGATTCTTGTGAGATGGATACTAGTATGCTAGGTCGAGTAGCTGCTATGCTAATTAAGGATCTCGGTAGAAGTCGAGTGATTTTTCTAGCACTCGCGGGATGTCAGGAATTGATTGTATTCATCTTGATAACAGGATCTATGATGGTCTATGGACATGGATCCAGGGGGATGCCTTGTCTTTGAGACAGGAATGGACTTAAGGATTAATGTGCGGATACCTAAGTCAAGCGTTTGAAAGTACTAGACACATGTTGGGAAATATGGTAACCGATAAGCCTAGTACCTGACTAAACCTGCCTACAGACTTTACTCCTCACTAGACCTGAGACAAGGTCTCCCATGCTAGCTATGGTGGGTACAAGTGCGGCCGTTGCACGGCGGTGGCCGGGGACAATTGGAGCATTGTACGCCAAGGTCGTGAGCCCTGATCTGTTGCCAGGGAATCGATGGGGACGACTGATATGTGTGGGTACGGTGTGCCCCTACATGTTGTGTGTTTAGGTTTACCTTGCAAGGTTAAAACTCGATTTGAATCATCTGCTTCTTGCAGCTAATGAGACTGCTTGACCCCTTGTACTGTATCGAGTAAGAAGTGAAATGAAGTTTCTTGAGATAATATGTTGATTGCACTAAATGATTGTTACCATGTATGCTTAGAAAGGAGTAAACCTAGTGTAAAATGGATATGCTAGAACTTGAAAAGCTAAAACTTGTTTTAGACTCAGCTAGTGCTTTTGGCAAACCAAACCCCCTCAGCCAAACAACTTCATGGTCTAGAGGTAGAGGAGAAGACTCCTCACACCTGGTAAGTCTAGCTGAGTATTAGTATACTCAGCCTTGCTTGTGGCATCATTTTTACAGGTTCACTGCAAGACATGGTTGATGGTGTGACTTGGCCATCCACCCTGCCACCGGGTTGGACGGTCGAGTGGGATGCCGCCTCGGCGGGAGAGGACCAGGAGGACTAGTGGGCCAGACCTTGCCCTATTCCTCGTTATCGACGTTACTTATTATTCGCTGCAATATTAAGAACACTATTATCTTTTGTCAAACTCCATTGTATGTGATAACTTAAGTACTTTAACTTGTGGTTTAATGTTTATTGCATTCTCTCTGAGTCTCACCATCGTGTGAGCTAATGGTACTCGATCCTTGGTAAGTGGCTCTATCGGACTAGATCCGAAGAACTGATGGGTCATTACGATTTAAGTGTGTTGCTGCCTTCAAGGCATGACTCAGGCACTTAAGCTGGCATAATCTGGGCAGTTCTGTCACAATCGGACCTTCGAATCTCCGTCAATCGATGATTTCCTCCTCGGCTCCATTGAGGGCCTTCTTCCCCAGTGAGAAACATCCATTGTTGTACGTAGGGTTTCTTCGTTTCTCTGTTTTCCCGTCTATGCATTGCCTCCCTCTCCCTGCCCTCACCTTCCCCTGCAGCGGCGCCCCTCCCCCTATGATTTCCCCCACCCAGCGGCGCCCTTCCTCCTCCTCCGGTGGTCGGTGGCCTAGCCGCACGGCTTGCTGGCCAGCCCCCGCGTGCCCCAGGCCCCGCGTGCCCGCCCCTGCGCACCACACGCCGTGTTGCGGCTTAGCCGGCTCGGCTCCCCCCTGCATGCAACACCCTCCCCTTCCCCTCCTCCTCCCTCTTCCATGGATGGAAGGAAGAAGAACGTGACGAAGAAGATGTCAGTTTTGTAATTTGGTACACAGGAATTTTTATCTAGTTTAAAATAGTGATAACTTTTGCGTTTTAAACCCGATTCAATCCGTTCAAGTTGCGTTAGATTTGTATTAAAATTATCTACATGTTAGAAGTATTTTTCCCACTGTTGTACATTTTATTTAATTTATGTAAATGTTTGTTTGATTGGAGCTTAATAAAACGACATTTTATTTAAATCTAATTTATAATTTTGAATTGCACGTTTATAAATCAACATCAGCATATTTAATGTTAACTGGACTATTCTTATTAAATTATTGGTGTTGAGGGTCTTCTTCTCTGCCGAAGGTCCTCAATACAAAGGTATCACTTGCAAAGTAATGTTGAGGATCTTCCCTGCCGAAGGTCCTCGAGACAAAGATATTATCTGAGAGCTATAATGACGAATGCCGAAGCTACCACTAAAGGGCGATAGCTTCAGCTTAAGGTGGCGACGAAGGTGAAGCATGATGCCAATCCAAAGAGGAAAAGACTAGTTAATCCCGGATGGTTTATGTTAAGATTGTTTACATATTGGGGTTATAAATGTATTTTTACCTGGGCTATGTCCCGTGCCTATAAATAGGTGTTGGAGACTTGTTCTCAAATGCTATGAATTAAGAACAAGGCAACACGAGAATGTTAAGTATAAAATGCCCTTCGTCCGCTGAAGCATTATTTCCCCAAGGATTTAATGAGCTTCGGACGAAGGTCAAGAGTAAAATATTATGAAGATTTTACCTTCGTAATGTTTTACTCGCAAAACAACAGATAATGTGAAATGGCGTATAAAAGTATAAAATATATTCACATGTTTTATTATATGACCATATGAGCATCAGAATATAATGTTTGAATACAATTATACCTTCGTTTTGGCGGAAAGTAACAATTCAAGCGTAATGAACTAGTACTCACCAGATCGCGTGAACAGTGTCGGCGTACTGTTCACCTATTTATAGACACAGGATGCAACCTGCGTAAAATTACATTTAAACCCTTTGCAATTGATTACAGTAATGACGCAAACATCATGGGTTTTTGAGTCAATCCATCTTTAAGTCGGTTCAGCCCTTCGTCTTACGATTTATCATTGTGCCGAAGCTCTTTAAGCGATAGCTTCGGCGCTTGCTCCTGAGAGTGTCTGCCGAAGGTATTCTCTTTCCTTAGGATCTTCGGCTACGAAGCACACCCCCAACAGTAGCCCCTTCGCGGTGCTAGATCGTTTTTCGTAACGAGCTTGATCCGTGAAAAAATCTTCTATGCTTCGGGATGCTGAAGATCCGAAAAACACCTTCCCTGAGCTCGTTGGCGAGAAACGATTAAAATATTCCGTGCTCGAGGTGGCTCCATCTTGCAACAGTTACACGCGCCCTGGCGATTTGCCCTCTCGAACCCTATGGCCCACCGTTCAGCGAGTGCGGGTGACTGTTTGTTCGGTGCGGGAGTCTTTGACGATTCACCTTCTCGCCTGCGACACTATATAAATAGACAAGTAGGTGTGAAGTTACCACAACATTCATTACTATTGCACTGTTTTGCTGCCAAAATTTTAGTCATAATCAAAGCTTATTCATCGTGCTCAGACGAAACCCCACTTTTGAATCTGCTTCATCACAAAAGGAAGAGCTTCGGGAAAATCAGACAAATCAACAACGAAAAATTTCAAGAAAGACATAATTAGATGGCCAGAGTTTGCTCCATTGCTAGGGTTGATCGCGAGGGAGATGAGACCGAAGCTGTTGAGACCATTCCAATTTCCAAAGCTATGAAGCGGTCTGGGCTAGCAACATCGGAGGACGTCCCTGTCGCCGGGGAAGAACAAGTTGATGTTGAGGAGACCGATTCTGAGGATGATTATAGCAGCGCTGTGCCGAGCAAACCCAGCCACGTTGACTTTGGAAAATCCACAGTCTCCAAAGGTGACCTACCTAAAATGCTAAAATTGGGGTATTTTAATGAAGAGAATAAAAAGCCGGTTCGCTTTGGTGGAGAGGAAACTATTCCGAAGCCGGAAAAAGATGAAATAGTAGTTTTTAAGAGTTTCTTCAAAGCTGGTTTGAGATTTCCCTTGAATAAGATGATTGCTGATGTGCTGAAGAAGTTTGGGATTTACTTCCATCAGCTAACTCCTAACGCTATCGTTAGGCTTAGCGTTTACATTTGGGCTCTCCGAAGCCAAGGGGTGGAACCGTTTGTAGAAGGTTTCTACCGTGTACATGAACTGCATTACCAAACCAAGGCTAGGAAAGATGGATTGCATGAAAACTTCAGTTGCTACAATTTTGCCTACCGGAAGACTACAAAATTTCCTGTGATTAGCTACCGAAGCAAGTGGCCGACAGGCTGGAAATCAGAATGGTTCTATATCAAAGTTGACGATGATAAGGAGAAGTTGGTCCAGAGCCCACTAGAGCTGATCTTCGGAGAGACCCGACCCCCGTGCAACATGTTGCCAGGGAGTCCAAGTCAGATTGCTCTAGTTGAATTTAGGATTATTGCAGAGCACATTGGTACTAGAGACTTAGTGCAGGAATTTTTGGCTTTCAAAATATTTCCAACTATGAAAGAGTGGGCCATGCTGAAGCTCGAAGGAAAAAAGAAGGAAGGAGAACTTATCTGGCTGCGCTATCATTACAAATTTAAGAGACATTTCAAAGTACCCTGCCAAGAATGGTTGGATACAATCGAAGTGATGTGTAATAAAATTCTTGGAAATTATTCTAAAAAGGAAGATCAATTGATGACAGCAGCCTTCGGCACCCGTCTGAAACGAAGGCTAAATCGAGTGATGGATGTTATAGGCTTTGAATATCCTGACTACGATCTGCTGGATAAGGGTGCCGAAGGACAAAAAAGAAAAAGAGTGGCTAGCGCTCTGAATAAGGATGACGAAGATCAACCAAAGAAGAAAAAACAAGAGTCTGAGGCGAAAATAGTTGTTTCAAAGAAAAGAAAAATCTCGACTTCGAAGCAAAAACCAACTGATGAAGAAGAAAAGACATCTGCAACATCCTCTGCTTCTGAAATAGAGGAAATCCTGAAGGTAATGACTGAAACTTTGCCTGTCAAACTAAGTCCACTGGGGTAACATCTAACGAAGCTTTTTCAGAAGGAAAAGGAGCCCATAAATCGTTACTGTGATGGAAGTTATTGAAGCAACTCCACCAAGAGCTTCAGCTCCGAAGGTGCCAGCCATTGAAAGCATGACAGCTACCGAAGCTGTACCTTCGGAGGCTCTCGCAGAAGAGGTCAGAGCCAAAGATGCCAAATCCGAAGATATTAATTTAGAGAGCGTAGCTGCTGATATAGACAAGATGTTACTAAACATGGCCGCGAAAGAAGCTGCCACAGCTACCGAAGAGACTACGGCCGCAAAACCCGAGAAGGATGAGATGATCGGAGATACTTCAGAAGATGAGACCTTTGACTTTCAAAACTTAATTGGCCAAGAGCTAACAAAAGCTGAGAAAGAAGAATTAAAAGAATATGCTATATCCTGCGGGTATCGGCCGCGAGCACTTCTCTTCGGTGGCGTTGATGATGAAAAGTTAGGCTGCATACGGGATCAGACTAGCACGAAGGTCATCGGTACTCTATCGAAGAGTATCAGTTTCCCGAAGCTCGAAGCAGATATCAGTCGCTACCGACGACAACACATTGTCGGCAGTTTGTTCTATTCCAATTTTAAGGTAAACATCTTGCGTCTAACCGTTACTATTTGTAATAACACAAATATTTTCTAACGGAAGTCATTTGTGCACAGAGTATGCTCTTGAGCAAGGCCTTAAAAATGCAACAGGACTTAGAAGACAAAAGGCACGAAGTCATAATTGGGAATTTAGAAAACAAAATAAAAGAGCAATCAGCTGCCATCGAAAAGAAAGACTTCGAGCTCCAATCAACTGAAGGCTGATTAGCGGATGCTGAAGCCAAA
The DNA here is from genome assembly GCA_029449295.1 of Zea luxurians. Classification (NCBI taxonomy): domain Eukaryota; kingdom Viridiplantae; phylum Streptophyta; class Magnoliopsida; order Poales; family Poaceae; genus Zea; species Zea luxurians. The sequence goes on along the minus strand of JAOPSE010000001.1, from coordinate 100,831,506 downwards.
ATAACGGAATTAAATTCGAAGCTTCTTTCCCAATTAGAAAATTTTGAACAAGAAAAGCGAAAACTTGATGTAAAGCTTGAAGCCGAAATTCAAAAAAGCTTGGAGCTAAAAGAATCCTTGACAAATCTTCATAATAAATGCCTAAAGTTCAGCAATCGATGCATCCAACATTTGAAGCAGGTGTTTCATTTTGTCGGAGCTAGCAGCGAAAAGTTTACTCCTTCGGCTGAAGACCTGCCTGGTGCCTTCGAGCATATTGAAGGTGAAATCAATGATCTTGACGAAGTCATAGCTAGGCATGGCGATTTCTGTGCCCTGGTAGCTTCTCGGGGCACAGCTGTTGCCTTTTTGAAGTCTTGCTGTGAACACAGAAAGATTGTTAATAGACCCAACTTCAGCCTGTCACCAGAAGACTTAGATAATATTCCCAGCTTGGCCCGAAGTATTGCGAATAGATTCATAAAATTAGTATGGACAAAGGGTGGCCGGAGCAAAGCTGGTGATGAAGCTCGAAGCCACCTTAAGCTGGTCACGAAATCATGCCTTATACTTACCTTTTCCCTTGAATTTTGAATTCTGCTTATAATACTTACATACAGGTTGACCAAGCCGAAGCTGAAGCTGCTGATTAAAAGGATGAAGCTCTATGGATGCTGTCGAAGCTCGAATAGTCTTTTAAGAATAGTTGAAAAAACTTTGTATAAAATATGATGTAATCAAATTTTGACTTTGTAATATAATCTTTCTTTTGCGTCAATGTATAAAATGCTTTGGTGTGGACGAAATTAATACTTTTGAGCCGAAGGCGAAAAACACCTTCCCTTCTTTGCGTACACAACAAAGCATAAAATTGCCTCTTTTTCCTTTTTTCCGAAGCCTTCTCTTTCAAAACCGAAGGAAGTTTGTATGTTATGATGATGATGATCCTATGTATGTCTAAGTGAATGTTTATGAATGCAAATGTATGATGTAATGTATCGTGCAAATGAATGCTCGAAGACACATACGAAAGCATAACCAGAACTCTTATTCCCTTAGGTATAACAAATCTTTGCCGTTTATTTTTCGGCTTCACAGCTTATTTTTGGTGTATCAGCGCTAACTTTTCGCTGTAATCCTCCCTTAGGAGCTTCTTCGCTTTTTACTTCAGCGGAATCAGCATTTATTTTTCGCTGTAAGCCTCCCTTAGGAGCTTCTTCGCCTTTTACTTCAGCGGAATCAGCGTTTATTTTTCGCTGTAAGCTCTGCATTCCCTTAGGAACGACTTTTGAGCAGAAAACTTACGCTGCGCTCCTTTAGGAACGACTTTTTGTAGCTTCGTCGTGCTCTGCATCCCCTTAGGGACGTCTTTCGAGCTTCTCCTTGTTTTTCCATTTTCTCTTTGCACTCGATGGTGCATGCCCAGTTTTTACATTTACATCTTCGGGGGATGTTGCTCTTGCGGAGCTAGTATTAGAGAAAGAGAAATTACATGCTATGGCCCCATTAAAAACCTTTCTCCCCCTTTGGAAAGGAAAAGGGTGCCATAGGAAAGAATAAAAAAGATTACATCAGGTTACACATAATACCGCCGAAGCTCATCCGCATTCCAAGATCTAGGAATGTCGTTGCCGTCCATATCCTTTAACCTGAAGGAACCGGGTCTTGATGAAGATGTTACCAGAAAAGGTCCTTCCCACTTCAGCGGAAGCTTGCCTACTGTGTCAGGGTTGGCCACTCTCCAAAGCACCAGATGTCCCGGCTTAATATTTTTTAACCGAACCTTTCTGTCACACCATTTTATTGTTTCTGCTCGATATTTATTGATGTTCTCCATAGCCTGAAGCCTGATCCCTTCTATAGCATCTTTTGCCACAGAATAATCAGCTTCGGTTTCTGCCGAAGCCACTGTTCTTATTGATCCTGTTTTAGCTTCTTCTGGGGTTATTGCTTCATCACCAAACAGCAATTTGAATGGTGTAAAGCCTGTTGATCTTGACACTATTGTGTTGTGACTCCACACCACTTTGATTAATTCATCTGGCCACTTTCCCCTGGGCTGATTGAAGATTAACTTCATTATTCCTGTCATTATAATGCCATTAGCTCTTTCAACAAGTCTATTTGACTTTGGGTGCCGAACCGATGCAAAATGGATCTTCGTTCCAATTCGTTCACAAAACTCTCTGAAAGCTTCGGAATCAAATTGTGTTCCATTGTCCACAGTGATACCTTTTGGCACCCTAAAGCGACACACAATATTTTGCCAGAAAAACTTTTGAACAGTGACCGAAGTTATGGTGGCTAAAGGCTTCGCTTCAATCCACTTAGAAAAATATTCTACTGCCACCACAACGTATCTTAAATTCCCTTGTGCTGGTGGAAGTGGGCCTAGCAAATCAAGGCCCCACCTTTGCAATGGCCAAGTGGGTTGTATTAATTGAGTTTATGACGAAGGTTGTTTTCGGTCCCTTGCACATTTTTGACAACATTCGCACTTTTGGACTAATTCTGCTGCATCCGAAGCTGCCTTCGGCCAATAAAATCCTTGACAAAAAACTTTACCCAACAAAGGTCTAGATCCAATGTGAGATCCACACAGGCCTGCATGTATTTCTTTCATTAGCTCTATACCTTCAGCTATGGATAAACATTTGAGTAATGGAGAACAGACTCCATGCTTATATAACTCCCCTTCTATTATTACATATGGATGGGCTCTTGCCGCTATTCTCTTATGATAAGCTTCGTCATCTGAAAGGAAATTGCCTTGAAGAAAAGATATGATCTCAGTTCTCCAATCTTCACTATAGACGGGAGATATATTGAGTACTGCTCTTTCAAGAAGGTCAACCGAAGGTGCTTTTATTGTTTCAAAGAATACTTCCGAGGGTAAGGGCAGCCCCTGTGCCGTTGACTTGGCTAGTAAATCAGCGTGCTCATTTTCCCCTCGTGGAATATTCTTGACAGAAAACCCTTCGAAGGAAGCTTCAAGCCTTCGAACTGTATCCAAATATTTCTCAAGCTTCGGATCTCTTGTTTTGCAACTTTTGTCAACATGGCCAGAAATGACTTGAGAATCAGTTTTGAGAATCGCCCTTCTTATCCCCATTGCCTTCAGCTTCCGAAGACCAAAGAGCAAAGCTTCATATTCAGCAATATTATTTGTACAACTAAAATCAAGTTTCACTACGTAGCATGTTCTGACTTTTGAAGGTGCAATTAAAACGGCAGCTGCACCGGCCCCGAAGGTTCTCCAGGAACCATCGCAAAATACTGTCCAAGCTTCAGCATCTTTACTTGCTTCTTCTTCGTGAGCCCCTGGCGTCCAGTCAGCGATGAAATCTGCTAGTGCCTGGGACTAAATCAAAGATCTATGCACATAATCAATGTAGAACTCATTGAGTTCCATAGCCCACTTTCCAATCCTTCCCGTAGCTTCTCTTTTTCTCATAATATCCTTCAAAGGCTGTGATGAAGGAACAATTATATGGTATGCTTGAAAGTAATGTCGAAGCTTCCTGGAGGCCATTAAAACAGCATACAGCACCTTCTCCAAATCTGTGTAGTTTTTCTTTGATAAACTGAGAACTTTGGAAAAAAAGTATATTGGAGCCTGCTTTTTCAATTGGCCTTCAAGCTTCTCCTGAACAAGCGCCGCACTTACTGCAGAGTGCGAAGTTGCCACATACAGCAGCAGAGGAGCCCCTGGCGCTGGTGGAGTTAAAGTTGTTAAATCTATCAAATATTGTTTCAGTTCTTTGAAAGCTTTTTGCTGAGCTGATCCCTATTGAAAAACTTTGGCTGACTTCAGTACTTCAAAGAATGGTAAATTTCTCTCTGCCGATCTGGATATAAATTGATTCAAAGATGCCAGTCTTCCTGTCAGTCGCTGAGCCCCTTTCTTTGTGCTTGGTGGCTCCATCCGAAGGATAGCTTCGATTTTATTTGGATTAGCTTCGATTCCTTTTGTTGAAACCAGACAACCAAGGAATTTCCCCTTCTTTACCCCGAAGACACACTTTTCCGGATTCAGCTTCAGACCAGCTTGCCTAAAATTAGCGAATGTCTCCTGCAGATCAGCAATGTGATTTTCTTGCTTTGTGCTTTTTACTATGATATCATCAACATATGTTAGCACGTTTCTGCCTATTTGAGAATGAAGGACCTTTGCTGTCATTCTGCTGAAGCTTCCTCCAGCATTCTTGAGCCCCTCAGGCATCCGAAGGTAACAATATGTACCACTGGGGGTGATAAAGCTGGTTTTTGGCTCGTCTTCTTTCTTCATCCAGATTTGATGGTAGCCTGAGTAACAATCTAGTAAACTCATGAGTTCTAACGAAGCTGCTGCGTCTACCAGAGAATCTATCCTTGGTAATGGAAATTCATCCTTCGGACAACCCTTGTTGAGATCAGTAAAATCAATGCACATTCTCCATTTACCATTGGCTTTCTTCACCATAACAGTGTTAGCTAGCCATTCTGGGTATTTTATTTCTCTGATGACTCCAGCACTGAGGAGTCTTTTCACTTCATTCCGAGCACCTTTGGCTTTGCCATCAGACATCTTCCGAAGCCTCTGCTTCCTGGGTCTGAAGGATGGATCCACATTGAGCGAATGTTCAATAACATCCCTATTGACACCACAGAGATCATTGGCTGACCAAGCAAAAACATCTTTGTTGTTGGACAAAAACCTTATGAGGGTTTTCTCCTGTTCTTCAGACAATTGGGAACCCAGCAGCACCTTCTGCTCTGCAATATCTTCACATAAAAGCATGGGCTTCGGCTAATCGGCCGAAGCAGCCTTCTCCCTTCTGTACTTGTACTGCTCACAAGCTTCGTTTTCATCTATATTATGGATTGCCTTTGAATCTGTCCAGTTCCCTTCAGCTTTTCTAGCAGCTTCCTGACTCCCATGAATAGCAATAGGTCCCTGATCCGAAGGTATCTTCATGCAAAGATATGCTGGATGAAGAATTGCTTCAAAAGCATTAAGTGTTCCACGACCAATGATTGCATTATAGGGGTATTCCATGTCAACAATATCAAATACAACTTACTCAGTTCTGGTGTTGTTAACAAATCCGAAGGTCACTGGCATGGTGATCTTGCCAAGTGCTACAATCTGTCTTCCTCCGAAGCCACAGAGAGGGTGTGTAGCATCATGAATCTTGTCTTCTGGCTCTTGCATTTGTCTGAAGGCCTTAGCAAATATGATATCAGCTGCACTGCCTATATCAACCAAAACATTGTGGACCAGAAACCCTTTGATAACACAAGAAATAACCATAGCATCATTGTGAGGGAAATCCTTGAGCTGAAGATCCTCTTGGGAGAAGGTAATTGGAATGTGAGACCATCTTGACTTGATGAAGGGTCCCTGGACTCCGACATGCTGTAACCTTCTCTGTGCCTCCTTCTTCTGTTTCTTGTTGGCTGGTTCTGAGCATGAACCGCCTGTGATCGGGAGGACAAGCTTCGAAGCCAAAGCAGCTGCAGCCTGGTTCTTGAACGAAGCCATCAACTCAAAAAGTTCAAGTGAGTTCACCGGAGGTGGGCTCCAATGTTGGAGACTTGTTCTCAAATGCTATGAATTAAGAACAAGGCAACACGAGAATGTTAAGTATAAAATGCCCTTCGTCCGCTGAAGCATTATTTCCCCAAGGATTTAATGAGCTTCGGACGAAGGTCAAGAGTAAAATATTATGAAGATTTTACCTTCGTAAAGTTTTACTCGCAAAACAAGAGATAATGTGAAATGGCGTATAAAAGTATAAAATATATTCACATGTTTTATTATATGACCATATGAGCATCAGAATATAATGTTTGAATACAATTATACCTTCGTTTTGGCGGAAAGTAACAATTCAAGCGTAATGTACTAGTACTCACCAGATCGCGTGAACAGTGCCGGCGTACTGTTCACCTATTTATAGACACAGGATGCAACCTGCGTAAAATTAGATTTAAATCCTTTACAATTGATTACAGTAATGACGCAAACATCATGGGTTTTTGAGTCAATCCATCTTTAAGTCGGTTCAGCCCTTCGTCTTACGATTTATCATTGTGCCAAAGCTCTTTAAGCGATAGCTTCGGTGCTTGCTCCTAAGAGTGTCTGCCGAAGGTATTCTCTTTCCTTAGGATCTTCGGCTACGAAGCACACCCCTAATAATAGGTGAACAGTATCCCCGTACTGTTCATGCTGGATTGAAATCGCTCTCACGCCAACACCTTCGAACAAGTAGAAGGTATCAATGTAATATGAATCTTACCCATATGTTTATCATGAAATAAATATACCAATCGATATATGAATGGATAATATTTATCATTTTATGAATGGTTATTCTTGCAAATGATGAAGGTGCGTCATTCATGACCTTCGTCTGAAGATCATTATATCCGAAAGGAGATGATGCTTCAGAGGACGAAGATCCCTAATCTTTAGCAATTGTATTGCCTTGTTCTTGATTCATAGCATTTGAGAACAAGAGACCAACATTGGCGCCTACCTCCGGTGAACTCACTTCCAGGACCAACATAATGGCTTCGCAAGGTGACCAAGTTGTGACACCTTTAGCTACGAAGTTGGTGCTCCCAATCACAGGCGGCTCAAGTTCTGAACCAGCCAATAAGAAGCAGAAGAAGGAAGCATGGAGAAGGGTACAACATGTTGGAGTGCAAGGACCTTTCATCAAATCCAAATGGTCTCATGTACCAATCACATTCTCTTAGGAAGACCTTCAGCTCAAGTATTACCCTCATAATAATGCAATGGTCATATCATGTGTCTCAAAGGATTTCTAGTTCACAATGTCCTTGTAGAAACAGGCAGTGCAGCAGATATCATCTTCGCAAAATCCTTCAGGCAGATGCAAGAATAGAATGACAAAATACATGATGCAACACACCCCTTGTGTGGCTTCGGAGGAAGGCAGATAGTGGTACTTGGGAAGATAACAATGCCAATCACTTTTGGTTATGTTCACAACACAAGAATAGAACAAGTTTTATTTGACATTATCGACATGGACTATCCTTACAAGGCAATCATTGGTCGAGGGACATTAAATGCCTTCGAAGCAGTACTCCATCCAGCATATTTGTGCATGAAGATACCATCTGACCAAGGTCATATTGCTGTGCATGGAAGTCAAGAGGCCGTTAGAAGGGCCAAAGGGAACTGGACAGATTCAAAGGCCATCCACAACATAGATAAAGCTGAAGCACATCAGTAGCATAAGCATATAAGAGATAAATCTGCTTCATTGGATCAACCAAAGTCTATGCTTCTATGTGAAAATATAGCTAAGCTGTCACGCCCAGATTTAAGGGACAAAGCCTGGTGCATCTCATACATGCGCCAAAGAAGACAACATATATAATAACAGAGTGTATAGAGATAAATGTCACAATAACATTAGAGTACTTATTACATTGTGGAAGTCTTACAAAATAAAAGTTAAATATAAAATGAACTAAGGTCCATCCTTAGCGCCATAAAGTCAACTGGGAGACGCCACCTAGATCAGATCGAAGTCCTCGTTGTGTGGCTCCTCTTGAACCACCTATTCTTCTCCTGTGGGGGGTGTGAGACAGCAAGGGTGAGCTCACGAATGATCATAGCTCAACAAATTGTGGGGAAACCAGTGGGCATGAACTCACCAAAGGTGGGAGTTCATGTGATGTGTAAGGTTGAACAACAATAGGGGTTAAAGCTGAGCATTGCTTTTAATAAGTTGGTCAAATTTTATTAGTAGTTACTAAGTGTAAGTAAATACCAAACCATAATAAATAATAGAGCAAAATTAATAAATAATCCCATGCAAATGCAAATGACAAATTGAATTTAAGAGTCACTCATGACCATGAGCACGACTAGTATACCAGTTTAACACTCTGCAGAGGTTGTACCCTGTGCCCATATGTCGTGTATCCCATGTCACCAGGGTTTGCAAGGCCCTTAGACACTACCAAGATGAATGGCTAGGGATCCACTATGAGGCCTTTACAAAGTTCCACTCGTTTCCAAAAACCCGTTATAGTTTATGGGAAGAGCACTTGCAAGAATCCCCCGTCTGACCGCCATCGCAGCAAAATCAACCCGAGAACCTCCCTACATGCAACTCCCCTACTGCCCTTGCCCCTTTTTGGTAAGGTAGTCTTCCACTAGCTTTCCTAACTAGTTAGCCAAGGGGTCCCATTCCTCCCTCACTACCGGAATCCGAGCCTTTGCCGAGTGCCGGACGCTTTGCCGAGTGCCTTTTCTCGGGCACTCGGCAACAATGGCTTTGCCGAGAGCCGCACTCGGCAAAGCTCGGCTCTCGGTAACGAGCGTCTTTACCGAGCGTAGGACACTCGGTACAGGTCCACACTCGGCAAATACATGTTTGCCGAGCGTCAAACACTCGGCAAAGGGGGCTCTCGGCAAAGGGCCGTCAGCGGCCATCCCAAAGCTGACGGCCGTCAGTCTTTGCCGAGTGCCAACCGTCGGCTCTCGGCAAAGATGCTTCTTTGCCGAGTGCCGCGCAGCTGGCACTCGGCAAAGGAAGCTTTACCGAGTGTCTTATCCAGACACTCGGCAAAGTATATTTTTATTTTTTTGATTTTGTCTCCCAAACTTTTTGTGGTATGTTCCTACACTATGTAGACCTACATGTATCATTTGTGGACAATTATAACATAGTTTTCAATCGTTAGTAGATTTAGTTCGTTTTTTGAAATTCTTCGGAAAATTCAAATTTGAACTGCAGGTCACTCGAAACTTGGAAAACCGTGCATGAAAAAATGATATTCATGTTACTTAGCATAAGTTACGACCGATTTCAGAAGCGTACCGGAAACTTCGAGCAACATGCTCACTAAACATGGCCGTCAACTTGGCATGCACATGTTTAAAAATTGTATAAAACACAAATAAAGTCAGAAAATCATGAAACTTGTCCAGGTGTCATGATATCATATGTAGAGGCTGTGATAAAAAATTTAGAATGTTTGGAGAAAGTTGTGAGACACTATGTGTAGAAACCTTCTAGATTCACATTGAAACTCTATGATTTCATGTGTAGTCCTCTTAGGTTTCTACACATAGTGTCTCACAACTTTCTCCAAACATTCTAAAATTTTTATCACAGCCACTACATATGATATCATGACACGTGGACAAGTTTCATGATTTTCTGACTTTGTTTGTGTTTTATACAATTTTTAAACATGTGCATGCCAAGTTGACGGCCATGTTTAGTGAGCATGTTGCTCGAAGTTTCCGGTACGTATCTGAAATCGGTCGTAACTTATGCTAAGTAACATGAATATCATTTTTTCATGCACGGTTTTCCAAGTTTCGAGTGACCTGCAGTTCAAATTTGAATTTTCCGAAGAATTTCAAAAAAACAAACTAAATCTACTAACGATTGAAAACTATGTTATAATTGTCCACAAATGATACATGTAGGTCTACATAGTGTAGGAACATACCACAAAAAGTTTGGGAGACAAAATCAAAAAAATAAAAATATACTTTGCCGAGTGTCTGGATAAGACACTCGGCAAAGCTTCCTTTGCCGAGTGCCAGCTGCGTGGCACTCGGCAAAGAATAGGGAAAGAGTCTTTGCCGAGTGTCGCCCAAGGGACACTCGGCAAAGACGGCTTTGCCGAGTGCCAGTGATCTGGCACTCGGCAAAGCTTATTTTAAAATTAAAAAAAAAAACTTTGCCGAGTGCCAGATCACGGGCACTCGGCAAAGCGCCCTACATACAACGGCCAGCGGGCATCTTCCTCACTCTCTCTCTCACTCACTCAACGCCGCCACCGACGCCACGCCCTCACCGTCGCCGCTCCCTCGCCGCCGCTGCCGTGCCGTTCCTCGCGCCCGCGCCACGCCGCCGCCGTGCCCCCTCGCCTGCGCCGCCGCCGCGCGCTCGTGCCCGCGCCGCCTCCGCGCGCCCTCGCCCGAGCGCGCTCCCGTGCCCGCCGCCGTCGTGCGCCCTCGCCCGCGCGCGCTCCCGTGCCGCCGCCGCGCGCCCGCGCTCGCCCTCGCGCTCGCCGAAGCCGCGCCCGCCGTGCCCGCGCTCGCCGTGCCGTTGCCCGCGCTCGCCGTGCCGTGCCTACGCTCGCCGTGCCGTGTCCGCGCTCGTCGTGTTGTGCCCGCGCTCGCCCTCGCGCTCGCCGTGCCGTGCCCCTCGTCGTGTCGCGCCCTCGCGCTCGCCGTGCCGTGCCCGCGCTCGCCGTGCCGTGACTACGCTCGCCGTGCCGTGTCCGCGCTCGTCGTGTTGTGCCCGCGCTCGCCCTCGCGCTCGCCATGTCGTGCCCCTCGTCGTGTCGCGCCCTCGCCCGTCGTCGTGCCCCTCGCCTAACCCCTCGCCCTCGCCCGTGCCCCCGCCGTTTCCTTGCCCACCGCCCCCGCCCGTGCCGCCGCCGCACTCCTCGTCGTGACCCCGCCGTTTCCCCGCCGTGCCCTCGCCCGCCAGGCGCCTCGCCCGCGACCCGTCATCTCGCCCGCGCCCTGTCGTCTCGCCCGTGCCCCGTCGCCTCGCCCGTGCCGAAACCTCTAAGGTGATTACTTGATTTATGTTATACGTGTATGATTTATATGAAATGATTAGTTTTAATATTAAGTTAATTATATACATGCATGATTAGGTTAATCGACTCGTCCTCCACTCCCACTCTGTCTCAGGTGAGAGCAAGGAGCACGGGCTCGAGTCCAGCCATACGACCTCGGCACGACAGCTCACAGCATCGCATACAGCAACTCGAGGTTAGTGTAACTCGTCCTTCCTTGAGTTATATACCTACTCTTTGAGTTACTATAACGTTGGCTTGTAATATTACAGACCCAACTAGAAGAAGAGAGGAGGGAACGTCGCGAGATGGAGGCGAGGATGATGGCGGAGCGGGAGGCGGAGCACCGGGCAGATCATCAGAGGATGGCGGAGATGTTCCAGTACATGCTGAGCCTTGGCGCCGCACAGGGCATCGCTCCGCCACCTCCATTGTTCCCTCCAGTTGACCCTGCTCTCTTCCACACTCCTGTGAGTATCAAAATTGTAGTTAGATGTTTGTAATGCATCTGGTATAACACATGCAATCTCTTCTCTGTGCAGGGCCAATCTGGGGCGGCATCCAACAACCCTCCGGAAGGGTTCAGCCCAACGCAGCCCCGGTCAAGCCGCCCACCTCCATGAGTGTTGTGTTTTCATTGTTTTAGACTTCTGTACTTGTGTATAATACTTATGTCTGTGTTTGATACTTATGTGAGAGCTTGCGACGTTAGAGACTTATGTTTGTGTTTGATACTTATGTTGAACACTTATGTTTGTGATGGATATTTATGTTTGTGGTGACGGTTTTATGTTTGTGTTGGCTATTTATGTCTGTGATGATATTTGTGATGTATATATGTGATATATATGTGATATCTTCTGTTTGTGTGGATGGAATACAAAAAACAAATAAAAAAGGTATATACTGGTCACTTTGCCGAGTGTAACACTCGGCAAAGAGGCTCTTTGCCGAGTGTCAAGGTCATAACACTCGGCAAAGAGCACAGACCTGGGCACCGACTTAGGTTCTTTGCCGAGTGTTACGTCCCTGGCACTCGGCAAAGAGGTCGGCTTTGCCGAGTGCCACTCGGGACACTCGGCAAAGAACCTGACATGGGGACCCTCCCTGGCGGGTTCTTTGCCGAGTGTCCAAAGTGGCACTCGGCAAAGATGGATTCTTTGCCGAGTGCTGCACGGAAGACACTCGGCAAAACTAACTTCTTTGCCGAGTGTCACAGGGGACACTCGGGAAAGCCGCCGTCTCCGTCACTCGACGCCGTAACGGCTGCTTTTCTTTGCCGAGTGCTCTCTGGCACTCGGCAAAGATCTTTGCCGAGTGCCCGATAAAAAGCTCTCGGCAAAGAAGGCTTTGCCGATGCACTATTCACCGAGCCTTCTTTGCCGAGTGTAACACTCGGCAAAGCTTTTGCCGAGTGTTTTGAACGCTTCGCCGAGTGCTTCAGGCACTCGGCAAAGCGATTGATTCCGGTAGTGCCTTGTGGTGGCACGTTTTCCCGGGTGGTTCTCCATGTCCCCATTAACATTATGATCTCAACATGAATAGTAAATAATAAACTAATAACAAAAGTGTGAACATAAATAATGTATATCTCTATACCCAAAACCACATAAAGCAATAGCATATACTACCCAAAAATTCACTGGTAAAACAAGGTATAAAGATAGCCCAAACTAGGGTAACCTATTGGATCCCATCAAGTTAACCTATGCAGATCATTATGATTAATAAGAACATGACTGGGTAAAAAGTATGTGATCAAGGGCACAACTTGCCTTCACTGGACACTACCGAGGTGAATGGCTAGGGATCCACTACGAGGCCTTTACAAAGTTCCACTAGCTTCCAAAAACCCGTTACAGTTTATGGGAAGAGCACTTGCAAGAATCCCCAGTCTGACCGCCATCGCAGCAAAATCAACCTGAGAACCTCCCTACATGCAACTCCCCTACTGCCCTTGCCCCTTTCGGGTAAGGTAGTCTTCCACTAGCTTTCCTAATTAGTTAGCCAAGGGGTCCCATTCCTCCCTTGTGGTGGCACGTTTTCCCGGGTGGTTCTCCATGTTCCCATTAACATTATGATCTTAACATGAACAGTAAATAATAAACTAATAACAAAAGTGTGAACATAAATAATGTATATCTCTATACTCAAAACCACATAAAGCAATATCATATACTACCCAAAAATTCAGTGGTAAAACAAGGTATAAAGATAGCCAAAACTAGGGTGACCTATTGGATCCCATCAAGTTAACCTATGCAGATCATTATGATTAATAAGAACATGACTGGGTAAAAAGGAAGTGATCAAGGGCACAACTTGCCTTCAATCAGCTCCTGCTCAGCAACTTCTATCTACTAAACCTCAGGATCCACAGTAGCTTGCTCGTCTACTCGCATCAATACAAACATACATAGTATAGTAAAATTAACATCACACCAAACATGTAAACAAAATACATAATAAGAACCTACACATTAAAATAAGATCATAGGAACAAGAATCATTAAATTTGGAGTTATGGATTTTAAATTATGAATTTCCAAAGGTTTAATGTGCTTGATATATGATTAAGTGAGAAATTAATGTTACTACTGTTTTCATGTCAAAATAGAGACTCTAGGTGATAAACAATAATATAACAAAATTTTAGAAACTGGAATGGATCAATTTGGAGTTCATATGAATTTTCTATGATTTATACAAGTTATAGGAATTGTTTTTATATTAATAACTCATTTCTGTAATTGATTAACTAATTCCTCGGGTTTCTGGATTAGGCGCCAATTAATACAAAGCCCGGGGTCTAACCTGTCAAAATTCCCCAGACTCAGGTTACTGCTACAGAGGACGGCGGGTTCCATTTTCTACAAACATAAGGGCCTTTCTGCAACATGTGAACAACGAAGGGGTATTGTGAATCATGGGCCATCGGATCAGAATTTAGCGGCCTAGATTAGATCTGCGTGGATAAAACTCATAGCGCCGCAGATAACCATCCGATTGGGAACTGTCGGTAGGGATTTAAATTGTTAGGATCACTACGCGACCGTCCATTTACGATCTAACGGACCAGATCACCCTTGCGAAAGGTTACTTCCCAGGTCGATCTGCACCGTCCATCAAACAAGGGTGGCCACTATGTCACCTACCTCCTACCCACGGCCGGCGAGGAAAACGGCCACCACGGCGGGGAACGTCGACGAGCTCCCCCAATACACACCCTAGCCACCTAATTCCTAAATTGAATGTGGCCACGCCATGTGTATATCAATGCGAACAACGAGAGGGGGTTCTTACCAGCTATCCGAGGGGGCAGAGGTGAAGTCCATGGTGACGGCTGTTCCGCGGCGGACCAGTGATTCAGGCGAGGAATTAAGGGTCACCCAGTGGTGCACTTCCTCCACGAAAGTACTCGGCAGCTCCCCAGAGACATGGCGATACTTCCCGCCCAGGCGCAGAACCACTGGCGCGGCGTCAGCACGAATTAAGCAGTGGCGTCGGACTCTCCCTCACGCTCTGGTGGAGACAGTAAACTAGTAGCGGAACGAGAATTGCACATAGGGTTTGGGATGGAGCCGAGGACGATGGCTCTACCCCGCGACTATATAGGGTGCGATGGAAACGGTGGTGGGACGCGCGACGCATGGGTGGATCACACTGTGGTTGAGCTCGGTTCCGATTTTATCGCGAGGTAGAAGAACGTGCGGCACACACGCAGTGTATGATAGGACGGGCCCACGCATCAGTGGAAGGAAATGTGTCCGCACAGCGTGGCTGCCTGGTGGTCCCCGCAACGCAGTGAAAGGGTGAAGGCGAGCGCGAGGCGTCCGGCTGCCCGGTGGGCCACACATGTCGGCACGCGTCAGCGGAGTAAGGTGGGCCGCACAGTGGTTAACGGAGGAAGTGAGCCGAAATGGATTGGAGTCGGCCCAAACGACGTTTTAACCTTTTTCTTTTTATTTTCCACCTTCTTTTCTTCCTTCCCAAATTCAAACTTCCCTTTCCAATTTAAATTCCATTCTTGTGACAAATCTATCCTCAAGTTTATATTGCCATTAAAGTACTGACTTTGAAGATACATCTTTTATATATATTTTCTATAAATTCTATATTCTTTCTCTTTCTTTTCCTTTTCTATGTTGTTTTTCCAAATTCCTAAATTGTAACTTAGGTTAAATTCAAATTTGGATAATAATATATTTTTATTAATATTGCTGGTATAAAATGCACAAACAAATAAATCCAATATGATGCATAGGTTATTCAGGTGTCTTTTGTTAATTGTTTATTTGTTTAAGTGAGGTTTTCACATGTGATGGTAAATAGAGATACACACACATATACAAAGGAAAATAATTTCTCCTTTTATTTTTCCTTATAATTTGGGTATTACAAATCCTACCCCCCTTACAAAGAATCTCGTCCTCGAGATTTAGGAAGGACATGGGAAAAGATGGGGAAAATCTATTTGTAGTTCTTCTTCTCTTTCCCATGTAGCCTCATCTTCACCATGGTGGCTCCATTGCACTTTATACATTTTAATCACTTTACTCCTTGTGACTTGAGTCAGTGTATCAAGAATCTTGATAGGATACTCAGCATAAGTCAGATCATCTTGAACACTAAGGTCCACCATTGGTAGCTGCTCTTCAGGTACCCTGAGGCACATCTTTAGTT
Source organism: Zea luxurians (assembly GCA_029449295.1). Lineage (NCBI taxonomy): Eukaryota > Viridiplantae > Streptophyta > Magnoliopsida > Poales > Poaceae > Zea > Zea luxurians. The sequence continues at coordinate 100,816,272 of JAOPSE010000001.1, read as the reverse complement.
GTGACAAGTGGAAGGCATCATGTACATCCGCAAGATGATCGGGTAGTTCTAGTTGATATGCAACTTGTCCCACTCGCTTTAAGATCAAGAAAGGTCCAATAAAGCGAGGGGACAACTTTCCTTTAACTTTAAATCTCCTCATACCCCGGATCGGTGACACCTTCAGATACATGTGATCACCCTCCTTCAACTCTAGCAGTGTTCTTCTATTATCAGCGTAGCTCTTTTGCCTCGTTTGAGCTACCCTGAAATTCTCCCAAATTATACGGACTTGTTCTTCTGCCTCTTGAATAAGTACAGGCCCAAAGAACTGTCTCTCTCTAGTCTGATCCTAATATAGAGGAGTCCTGCACTTCCTGCCATATAAAGCCTCAAATGGTGACATCTTCAGACTGGCCTGGTAGCTATTATTGTAAAAGAACTCCGCATATGGTAAGCTCTTATCCCAACTACCACCATATTTAAGGGCACAAGCTCTCAACATATCCTCCAGCACTTGGTTGGTTCTCTTGGTCTGCCCATCAGTTTGAGGATGGTAGACCGAACTGAAATTCAACTGTGTGTCCAAGCACTCATGCAACTTCTTCCAAAACCGAGAAGTAAACTGTGATCCTTGGTCTAACATGATCTTCTTAGGCACCCCATGTAGACAAACTATCCGAGTCATATACAATTCTGCTAGCTTGGCTCCCGTGTAGTTAGTTCTCATAGGTATGAAGTGAGCCACTTTCGTCAGTCTGTCCACAATCACCCAAATAGAGTCATACCCTGCAGGAGTGCGGGGTAGTTCAACAATGAAATCCATGCCTATTTCTTCCCATTTCCACTCGGGTATCTTTAATGGGTGCAATAGTCCAGCTGGTCTTTGGTGTTCAGCCTTAACTCTTTGGTACACATCACACATAGCTACATGTGCAGCCACATCTCTCTTCAATCCATACCACCAATACTTCTGCTTCAAATCCTGATACATCTTAGTGCTACCAGGGTGAATAGAGTAATCGGAATCATGGGCTTCCTTCAGTATAGTCTCATGAGGCTATCAATATCTGGAACACAAATCGGGTCCTTAAACCATACTGTGCCTTGCTCATCCTCCGTGAATTCTAGAACTATACCTTTAGTAATCAGATCCTTGATCTGTTGAATTTTGGCATCATCAATCTGACCTTTACAAATTTCTTGTTCCAAGGTAGATTACACATCAATAGTGACTCCTTCAGTATGTGCAACTATTCTCAGGTTAAGTCTTCTAAAATCCTCAACAATCTCATCGGGTATCTAGGCAACAATAGCTGCATGGACGTGTTCCTTCCGACTCAAGGCATCTGCAACCAGATTCGCCTTACCCAGCGGATAGTGAATCTCCAAATCATAATCCATAATAAGCTCCAACCAACGGCGTTGCCTAACGTTGAGATCCTTCTAGGTGAATATATACTTCAAACTCTTATGATCCGTGTACACTTGGCACTTGGTTCCCATAATATAATGTCTCCATATCTTAAGTGCATGCACTACGGCTGCCAGTTCTAAGTCATGAGTGGGATAGTTCAACTCATGTTTCCGTAACTGATGAGATGCGTAGGCAATCACGTGTCCTTCTTGCATAAGAAAACATCCCAAGCCTTGGCCACATGCATCACAATAAATGTCAAATCCCTTCTGTAGATCTAGCATAACCAACACTGGGGGCGACATCAATCTCTTCTTTAATTGATCAAAGCTATCTTGGCACTTCTCGTCCCACTTAAACTCTCTTCCCTTCTCTAGAAGTGAGGTCATAGGCTTAGCAATCTTAGAAAATCGTTCAATAAATCTCCGATAATAGCCTGCGAGTCCCAAGAAACTCTAAATCTCCATAACTATAGTGGGTATGCTCCACGCCATGATCTCCTTGACTTTAGTAGGATCCACTGATATCCCTCCATTAGAAATGATATGTCCAAGGAATGGCACCTCGCCAATCCAGAACTCGCATTTGCTATACTTGGCGTAGAGTTGATTATCTTGTAGCTTCTGTAGCACCAATCTCAGATGTTCCTCATGATCACTATCACTCTTGGAATAAATAAGAATGTCATTGATGAATACCATGACGAATCTGTCCAGATACTCCATAAACACCTTATTCATCAGATTCATAAAATAGGCTGGTGCATTAGTTAATCCTAATGACATAACTGTGAATTCATATAACCCATATCGGGTTGAGAAAGCCGTCTTCGGAATATTTGATTGCCTAATCTTCATTTGGTGATAACCCAATTGGAGATCAATCTTTGAGAATACTGTAGCACCTCTCATCTGATCAAATAAATCTTCAATGCGGGGTAACAGATACTTGTTCTTCATAGTAACATCATTAAGGGATCTACAATCCACACACATTCGCTGTGACCCATCCTTCTTCTGTACAAACAGAACCGGTGCTCCCCATTGTGAGGAACTCAGACGAATGTACCTAGCCTCCTATAATTCCGTTAACTGCTTCTTAAGTTCCTTTAGTTCTTCTACGGACATCCTGTATAGCCGTTTAATAAATAGGAGCTGTCCCAAGTAAGAGATCAATGACAAACTCAACTTCCCTATCTAGTGGCATCCCTGGTAACTCCTCTGGAAAGACATCCAGAAAATCCCTAACGACACGGATGTTGTTTCCAACAAACTCCACATCTATGAAGAATGCCACACATCTGGTAGAGGTAGTTACTGTAATTTCAACGTCAAATATTTCTCCTTTAGGGCTGGTGAGTTCTACTGTACCCCTACCACAGTGTATAATGGCCTTTGCCTTTCTTAACCATGACATACCAATGATTAGATCTATGCTGCTTGCCTCTAATATTATAGCTGTAGCCCCGGATTCTCTTCCCATAATTGTCAATGTCAATTTATGTGTCATATGATTTGCCTCAACAGGCCCTTTGGGTGTAATTACTATCATTGGTGCTTTTATAATTTTTAATGGTAACTCATTTGTGTTGGCATATCGAGCAGACATAAATGAATATGTAGCACCAGAATCAAATAATATTATTGCAGGAATTGCATTAATGTAAAACATACCAAGTGCGATGTCATCCCCATCAGGAGTAGCATCAGCGCTAACTTGATTAACCCTGGCAATAGAGAATCTCTTGCCAGATCCTAGAGTCTGCTCCTTATTCTGAACTAGGGTAGTAGCAATCCTCTATGGGCAAACATTTACATAATGTCTAGTCTTTCCACACTTGTAGCAAGTAGTGCCTGCACTCTGTCCTAAAAATTTGGTCGGGTGCGAGTGGGGGTAGCCTGACGAGTCGGTGGAGTCCCCTGAGGTGAGTGCTGAGCTGGGCGCTGGCCTCCTCCAGTGCGAACTGGTGTACCCTGGGGTGAACCATAGCGAGGACGAACATTGCTGCTTCCCTATCTCTGGGATATTGCCTTCCTCTTCAAATCTCCTAGCTGAACACGCTTGTGTTCAATAGCTAGGGCTAAATCGAGCAACCTCTAGAATGACGAAAAGGTGTGAGTCACTAGATGTCACACCCGGTTTTAGAAGGCAAACCGAATGCGAACCATGTACGTGCCAGGATCAGCAATTCACGTACACAGCAGTTTACATAACTAGACATCATCACATAGTGCTCAAATAATAACATAAAAAGGTAATAATAGTCTATTACATCAATATGTCTGAGACATCCACGTAGTCTTTAACAATAATCAAAGTGCGAAAAAACAAAACGTAGATACACGCGGCCTTCACAGGCAGCCGACTGGGGGTTGCCGCTAACCCATGCCTAAAACTCGTCATAATCTTGGAACTCCTGAAGTCTTCCTCCACGGCTTCATCTTCTCCTTAGAAGTGGTTGCAACGTGGATAACCTGGGGAAGGGGGGGTTTTGTGTGTAGAGCAAGGGTGAGTACACATCAACATACTCAACAAATGTCCTGTTTGGCTGTAGTGGACTAGCTTTATGTGGGGGTAAGTCAAGCAGTTGCTTTTAGTTGGTCAGATTATTATTACTAGTAGAGAGCCAGGTTTTAGCATTAACCCAAGTTATTAACCCAAATGTACCCTTCCCAAATGGAAAGAATACCACTTACCATTACCATAGTCAATACCAAAACCATCATTCTCATCACCACCTGTAATCCAAACATCTCTGATCAAGTATCTCTAATCAATGGAGCTCCCTTGGCTGCTCATAACCGTGAGCACGACTGATATATCAGTTTTCATAACACTCTACAGAGGTTGTGCACTTTACCCACAAGTCGTGATTCCCTTTCTGCCCGGAGATCATGACTCTCCATTGATCACTACCAAGGTGACCCAGCAGGGTATCACTATGTAGCCTTTACAAAGATTCTTCGGGGCTGTAGCCGCCCGTTATGTTTCCTAAATGTACCACACTCCTCCCCAAGGGGCAAACCAACCTTGGCAGAGCGAGCCGCATACACTGAGCCCCATTAACGGCACGACGGCGAAGCGAACTACATCCCGATTCAACTAATTATTAAGCTAAGGGCGTCCCATTCCACCCTCATGGTTGCACTGTTTTCTCGGGCGGTCATCCAACGAACAGGTCCTTATGGAGAGAAACTCGAGATACCGCTCGAGTCCCCTTAAATGCCTTTAGTATATCATCATAATAAAGAAGGGCAACAACGTATCATTGATAAATCTCATCATGTTCATTGATTAATGTGAAGCACTAGCATGAAGCTAAACCAGAATAATCCAACCCAAATAGGTAAGCAAGGACATGGATAACAAAAGCTAGTCAATCCTTAGGTATAAACTGTGTAAATGCAGAAAGTGAATTAAGGAATGTATAGGACATAAGTGGGTCAAGTAACACTTGCCTCCACCAACCAGCTGCTGCTCAGGGTCTTCTCCTGCGTGTTCTTCGGACTCCTCAACCAGACCGTTATCTATGCGAGTGCAAACATACATCCATCTCTTTGAATTAGGAAATAAACAGTACCCCATATAAAAGAGCAGATCAATTGAACATGCATATGATGTGACATACGATTTGCATTTGCAATTGCTAGAAAAGAAAAAGAAGGGGCTCGCAGTGGCTAAAACTATAGTCGAAACATATCATGTGTAGGTGTGCAATTAACCATTACATTATCTAGCTCTACCTAGCCATACTACAGGTATTAATCACATGCACTAATATAGTTACAATTATTTCCAATTGGTCGATATTAAACAAAGTCGTTGATTAACTACGTGAGATGATTAATGTGATCAATTTTAAGTAGAGGTCGACTATATAAAATAAACAACACGTTCCATACACATAGAATACATGGGGGGTAGATGGGGCGTCTAGGGGTAGACGGGCACGTCTAGGGGTAGACAGGCACGTCACTCGCGTGACGGGGCGTGCCGCCCCGGGTGAAGTCGCAGGCAGGGGTTCATGCCATGCAGAGGCACCACGGCCGCGCGAGCCGAGGTCGCGCAGTGCTGGGCCACGCTACGTAGGGGCCACGCACGCTCAGACAGGGAGCAGCGTGCCGAGAGAGCGCGCAGGGAGCCGTGCCAAGGCAGGCATGCCGCAGGCAGGGGCTAGCGTGCCACGCCACACCGCGGGGGCTGCTGCGCGGGGAGGGGCCGAGCGCAAGGGGGCCGTGCGCCGTGCGAGGCCGCGCCGCGTGCCGTGGGCAAGCCGCGCCGGGGGCGAGCTGTGCGCACCGAGGAAGGGCGGGCGCTCTAGGCAGCGTCGCGCGCCAGAACGTGGGTGAGCGCGCCGGGACCGCGCCAGGCCGGGGCCGCGCCGGGGCGGGGCGAGGCCATGCGGGGAGGGGCAGGCTGGGACCACGCCGAGCCGGGCAAGGCTGCGCCGGGGCGGGGCTGTGCCGGGTCGGATAGGCCGTGCTGAACGGGCGCCGAGGTCGGGCCGCGCCACGGGGAGAGCGCATGTGCCAGGGCGGGGGTGAGCGGGTCGGGGCGCACCACGTGCAGGGGCACGCTGGGCCACCGAGCCGGGGCAGGAGCACTATGCGCGGAGAGGGGGAGGGCCGCGCCGGGGCCGGGCGGGATGCCGGGGTCGCGGGCCGAGGCCGCGCGCTCCGCGGGCGGGCCGCCATGGTCGGGCGAGCGCGAGGGAGAGGGAGGGGGTCATGCCGGGGCAAGGAAGAAGAAGGGAGGGGCGGGAGAAGAGGAGGGAGAGGGGCTCACCGCGGGGGCGAGGGTGGTGCCAGCGGGCGGCAGGCGAGTCGGGCGGGGGAAGAGGAGGAAAGAACGTGCGCGCGGGGGGGGGGGGGGGGGTAGAGGAGAGAGAGAGGCGGTTTTGGGGAGGGGGCTGACTAGTGGGTGGGCCCCACCGGATGGCGGCGACGGCGTAACCGTTCGCGCGCACCGGCCGGGCGAGCGCGCCACGCCCACGCGCTGGTGGCTGGGCCGCGGGCACACACTAGGGGAGGAGCCGCGGCTGGCTGGGCCACTGAGCCTGGTCGGCCCGCGCACCTGGTTGGGCCGCCGAGCCTGGCTGGGCCACGCGCCTGGCTGGCCGTCGAGCCTGGCTGGGCCATGTGCCTCAAAGCCATGCTGACTGTAGGACCGCTAACCTAGAGTAGAATGGTCTCTCTAAGGATTATAGACCCCTATCATCACCTTGACTTTGGTATCTCCAAAAGTTGGTCATATCGACCAAACCTATGTTCTACTATATATTATCCCTTGCTAAAAATCTTTTTGTTTATTCTAATTCCTCATTTCTTTATGGTTTACTTGCTGGTCATATTAGTTTTGTTCTCACTCTTATGCTTACTGTGTATTTTGTAGATGGCTCGTCTTAAACACACTGCACGGAAGTCTGTCATCCCCTTCTTGCCCTATCGTCTCGCTGAGCATCCGCTTTGCTGTCCAGTGACTGGTCAGTCTAGCCACTTGGAGAGGCTGCACCACCGCCTGCATGAGGAGCAGGAGCATTGACGACAGGAGCTGGAGCAGTAGGGCTCTTCTTTCTCGCTTCAGCAGGAGATAGAGTCTGTGAGGAGCTGCTCCCCTGTGCTCCCACTGGAGGCACCCCTGCACCACCACTGAGCGCCCTAGCCGCTGGAGTAGCTACTGGAGGACACCCAGACGATAGAGGCGACGACAGCAGCTCGAGCTTCAACACCAACCTTTCAGCCGACTAGGAGCCGGAAGGATGGGTTGCCCGACCCATCACTCGCGACGCTGCTCGCGGGTGTCACTTCCACGACGCGCTCGACACCCTGCTACGCCAGGCACTCGACCGGCATACTTGGTCCATCGAGTATCGCTGTGTGGTCTTCCAGCATAGTCGCGGGGTTTACCCAGACCGTTGGGAGGCGACCTGCTTGGTGCACCTTCCGGAGAACAGTCTCTGGGGTGCGTAGGTCTGCTCAGAGCACTATTCTATCTCTGAGCGGGACTCCGCTAAGGCGGCCATGCAAGATGCTGCACGGCGTGCGCTTTCGCACTACTGCTCAGTGTTCGGTGGTGTAGCCGATGGTCTCAACCTGAGGTACTACCCCCGTCATCCATCTGGCAGCACAGGAGGCGCGATTGTCTCACCTGTTGGTGAGGACAATCCTAGGTTGAGCAGCATAGTCAACCTAGCCGTCGTGCTAACCATGGAGCTAGACCATGCATTAGACAAGTTGAGTAGGGCTCGTGTAGAGATCGCGTAGCTGCGGGCTGAGCGCGCGGAGCGTCATCACCTGGAGGATGGCTCCCCCGCTCCCGTTGGGACTCAACACCCGTACCGCTCACCTCGGCGTGGACACCAGGCATATGGCAACCCCGACTGTAGGACCAAGATAGATTTAGAACCATAGATCATCAGTGTTGGGTCCAGTAATGAAAAGTTTAAAGATAGAAGTCTTAGTCTTTGTCTCGGTCTTACTGTTAGTTAGACAGGGTAGTTTGCTTATACTGTGCTTTATGTTTGTCATGATGAACTATGTTGGATTTGGATCTTTGTAATGACTGTCACCAGGGTGTGAGTACCCCCTGCACTTTGGTTTACCTATTAAATGTTAATAAAATTAGTTATCTAGTTGGGAAGCCTTTTTATTCCACTTTCCTCTTTATCTGAGAAGCTATGTTTGCCTGTGTTGGAAGTCAATGAGGATGTTCATCTATTCAGTATTGTGGAAGGATTATATACTCTTTCCTTATGCTGCAAGTTGCAAGATCAGTTCTGATGTGTGATTGCATTCTACAGATGTCAGAAAACAGGCACAGAGGAGAAAGGCTTGCTCAACAGGAGCAGGCAGCCCCGCAGGATGAGGCACCCCGTTAGCAGCTGCCACCATCACCCCCGATGACCATCGAGCAGATGTTCCTAATGCAGACTTAGGAGGTTCATGCTATCGGTTAGACTCTGGCCGCCATTCAGCAGCAGCAACAGCATCAGCCCCCACCTCAGCCTCAGATGCCTCAGATGCCCAGAGACAAGTGTGCTGAATTCATGAGAGGACATCCCCCAGTGTTCGCTCACTCTTCTGACCCCGTGGATGCTGAAGATTGGCTACGCACTGTGGAGCGGGAGTTGCACACCGCTCAGTGTGATGACTGGGAGAAAGTTCTGTATGGTCCCCGTCTGTTGAGAGGGGCAGCCTAGTCTTGGTGGGAGTCCTATCTCACCACTAATGCCATCCCCGACACTATCACCTAGGAAGAATTCAGAAATAGCTTCTGCCAGTACCATGTTCCAGCAGGTCTGATGATAGTGAAGAAGGAGGTGTTCCTGGCACTCAAACAAGGGTCAATGTCTGTCAGTGAGTACTGAGACAGGTTTCTGCAGCTGTCTCGCTACGCACCTGAAGATGTCAACACAGACACCAAGAGGCAGTATCATTTATTGAGAGGCTTGGTTGACCCTCTGCATTATCAACTGATGAACCACACCTTCCCCACATTTCAACACCTGATTGATAGAGCAATCATGATAGAGAGAAAGCGCAAAGAGATGGAGGATCGCAAGCGCAAGATCTGTGGGCCTCAGCCTGGGAGCAGCAATCGCCCTCGTTTCTCGGGCAATCCACCTCAGCATTTTAGACAGAACCAGCGCGCACCTCAGCAGCAGCAGTTTCAAAGGCAGTACCCTCAGCACCAGCAGCAGAATCGCTAGAACAATCAGTCAGGAGGAGGTTAGTTCCAGGGGCAGAATCAGCATGCACCTCGTCTTCCTACCCCAGCAACCCAACAGAACAGTCAAGCAGCACCAGTTCAAGGCAGAAGCAGAGCATGTTTCCACTGTGGAGAGCAAGGCTATTGGGTGATGCAATGTTTGAAGAAGGCAGCCCAGCAGCAGTCAGGACATGGCGCCCTAGCAAAGCAGAATGTGTCTCAGCCTGGAGCGGGCAACCACACCCAGCCGCACTACAACCATGGGAGACTGAATCACTTGGAGGCTGAAGCATTTCAGGAAACTCCTGGCATGATAGTAGGTATGTTTCCAGTCGACTCCCATATTACAAAAGTGTTATTTGATACTGGAGCAATACATTCATTCATTACTGCATCATGGGTAGAAGCACATAATCTTCCAATAACTACCATGTCAACACCCATTCAAATTGACTCAGCCGATGGTAGAATTCGAGCCAATAGCATTTGCTTGAATGTAAGTGTAGAAATAAGGGGGATAGCGTTTCCCGCTAATCTCATAGTAATGGGTACTCAGGGAATATATGTCATCCTAGGGATGAATTGGTTAGATAAGTATCAGGCAGTTATCAGTTGTGATAAGAGGACAATCAAGTTGATGTCCCCACTAGGAGAGGAAGTGGTGACCGAGTTAGTCCTGCCTGAGCCAAAGAAAGGAAGTTGTTATCAGATGGCTATTGATAGCAGTGAAGTAGATCCACTCGAGATTATCAAAGTTGTGTCTGAGTTCCCAGATGTGTTCCCAAAGGACTTACCAGGCATGCCACCCATGCGAAAAGTTGAGTTTGCCATAGAGCTTCTTCCTGGAACCACCCCCATCTTTAAAAGAGCTTACAGAGTATCTGGACCACAGTTGGTTGAGCTTAAGAAGCAGATCGATGAGCTGTCAGAGAAAGGTTACATCCGGCCAAGCACCTCGCCTTGGGCCGCCCCTGTCCTATTCGTGGAGAAGAAAGATGGCACCAGAAGGATGTGTATCGATTATCAAGCTCTGAATGAAGTCACGATCAAGAACAAGTACCCCTTGCCCAGAATAGAAGATCTGTTTGACAAGCTGAGAAGAGCCATCGTGTTTTGAAAGATAGATCTAAGGTCAGGTTATCACCAGCTCAAGGTTTGACCATCAGACATTTCGAAGATGGCATTCATTACCAAGTACGGGTTGTATGAGTTCACCGTGATGTCTTTTGGCCTAACGAATGCACCAGCCTTCTTCATGAATCTAATGAAGAGTGTATTCATGGATTATCTCGACAAGTTTGTGGTGGTATTTATTGATGACATTCTTATATATTCTCAGAGTGAGGAGAAGCATGTAGATCATTTGAGGATGGTATTGCAGAGATTGCGAGAGCACCAGCTGTATGCAAAGTTGAGCAAGTGTCCCTTAACCCACTTATGTCCTATACATTCCTTAATTCACTTTCCACATTTACACAGTTTATACCTAAGGATTGACTAGCTTTTGTTATCCATGTCCTTGCTTACCTATTTGGTTTGGATTATTCTGGTTTAGCTTCATGCTAGTGCTTGACATTAATCAATGAACATGATGAGATTTATCAATGATACGCTGTTGCCCTTCTTTATTATGATGATATACTTGTGGCATTTAAGGGGACTCGAGCGGTTTCTCGAGTGCCTCTCCGTAAGGACCTGTTCGTTGGATGACCGCCCGGGAAAACAGTGCAACCATGAGGGTGGAATTGGACGCCCTTAGCTTAATAATTAGAGGAACCGGGATGTAGTTCGCTTAGCTGTCATACCGTCAATGGGGCTCGGTGTATGCGGCTCGCTCTGCTAAGGTTAGTTTGCCCCTTAGGAAGGAGTGCGGTACATTTAGGAAACCTAACAGGCGGCTATAGCCCCGAGGAATCTTTGTAAAGGCTACGTAGTTATACCCTGCTGGGTCACCTTGGTAATGATCAATGGAGAGTCATGATCTCTAGGCAGAAAGGGAATCACGACTTGTGGGTAAAGTACGCAACCTCTACAGAGTGTTATGAAAACTGATATATCAGCTGTGCTCGCGGTTATGAGTGGCCAAGGGAGCTCCATTGATTAGAGATACTTGATCAGAGATGTTTGGATTACAGGTGGTGATGAGAATGATGGTTTTGGTATTGACTATGGTAATGGTAAGTGGTATTCTTTCCATTTGGGAAGGGTACATTTGGGTTAATAACTTGGGTTAATGCTAAAACCTGGCTCTCTACTAGTAATAATAATCTGACCAACTAAAAGCAACTGGTTGACTTACCCCCACATAAACTAGTCCACTACAGCCAAACAGGACATTTGCTGAGTATGTTGATGTGTAGTCACCCTTGCTCTACACACCAACCCCCTCCCCCTTCCCCAGGTTGTCCATGTTGCAACCACTGCTCAGGAGAAGATGAAGCCGTGGAGGAAGACTTCTAGGAGTTCCAAGATTACGACGAGTTTTAGGCATGGGTTAGCGGCAACCCCCAGTCGATTGCCTGTGAAGGCCGCGTGTATCTACGTTTCGTTTTCGTACTTTGATTATTGTTAAAGACTATGTGGATGTCTCAGACATATGGTGTAATCGACTATTATTACCCTTTTATATTATTATTTGAGCATTATGTGATGATATTCAGTTATGTAACTGCTATGTATGTGAATTGCTGATCCTGGCACATACATGGTTTGCATTCGGTTTGCCTTCTAAAAACCAGGTGTGACACTAGAGCATACTGTAGAGGTCCATTGAGTCCTTCAATAAAGTGCTCCTACTTCCTCTCATCTTCCGCAACCTCATCTGGTGCATATCTAGAGAGCTGAATGAACTTATCGCGGTACTCGCTAACTGACATGCTCCCCTGCTTCAGAGACATAAACTCTTTCTTCTTAATCTTCATCAGACCAGCAGGAATACGGTAGTTTCTGAAGTAAGTAGAGAATTCCGCCCTTGTGATAGTATCAGCAACATCGTGGGCAGCAGTGTATGAATCATGCCAATCAGCAACAGGACCTATTAGACGACCAGAAGCATATAGAACCTTCTCCCGGTCAGAGCATTGGGCAATAATCAACATCTTCTGCATAGACTTCAGCCAATCATCAGCGTCCAGTGGATTAGGAGAGTTAGCAAATGTTGGTGGCTTGTGGCTCATGAACTCCCAATGCTTGTCCCGGGGTGGAACTGGTGGTGGTGGTGGAGGTAGTTGTGGGGGACAGATATCCCCCAGCTCCACTAGAAGGCAAGAAAGCCTCGCGAAAGGCTTTAGGCCCATTATTTCGCAAGGCCATCCCTTCGTGGGCCAAGGGAGGAGGGTTTGGTAGAATGGATCAGTGCAAGATCGAATTAACTCAAGCCCACGTAGCTCAGCGAGTTCAAACGTCATCCACAGTAGTGATCTGATTCTCCCGGCTGCGCCCTCAGGCGTAAGAACTGAATGACGATAAGTCGGTAGAGTTATAGGAAGATAGGTTTAGTCGGTTCACTATTACTTAGGCACACGTTGTTATCATATCCGCATGTATCGCCCCATGGTCGAGTATATAAGGCCTAGGGGGCACCCGCTCAAAAACAGCTCACTCATTAGCCGTCTACTCAGTTCTCTAGCATCCCTCGTACTAGAAAACTACCTTGTAACCCACCACATAAAAGATCAACACCAGGAAGTAGGGTATTACGCCTCTCTAAGCAGCCCGAACTTGTATAAAATTGTACACTGTCTCTCGTGCGTCTAGCACGAACCATTGAGCTACAGTCGGTAACATCGTCCTACCCCAAAAAAGCACCTCAAGGGGCAACCCCAGGTGCACGGTCGGACCCAAAACACCAACAGCTGGTGCGCCAGGTAGGGGGTGTGTCACTGATCCAAGCTAGCTCAATAGCCATCACCTTCCAGCACAAGATCGTTCTCCGCCCTGGATCCATGTTCTGCTTTGGAACCATTTCATTCATGGTAGACGAAGAAGGGACTCTACATCACATCGCAGATCCGTCGAAGAGAAAACCCTCCTCAATAATCTCCGGGAAAACCGGAGTGAAGCAGGAAAAAGTGCAACCTCTAGCGCTCCGAGTGAAGACTACCACCTGCAGGCCAGGAGCAGAGAATCCATCTACCTGAAGAACCCCGCTGTCCACCTCACCCATGGAAAAATGGACACGGATTGTAAGGAGAAAAGAAACAAGCGAGATGAAGGCCCGTCAAGCTACTCTTCTGGTACCTCCGCCCTCAAAGGAGAACAGAATGAAGCTTGTCGCCACGATGGTCCCATTCTACCCCGACGTCCTCTTCATTGGGGGGAGAGTAGAATCGTCCCCCGTCTCTGACGATGAACTGACTGCACATGGGGAGGAACCTCCTCAGCGAGAAGCTCGCCGATGAAGGAACCGACGCCGAAATATCCGGCGACATCATGAAGCCGGAGAGCGAGACCCGACGCAGCCTATGTCGCAAGATGAGATCTTGGAGGTGGGAGAAACTCCAGATGAACGAGTCTTCAGGGAAAGAAGGAATTCCCGTCGACACGGTCGGTGGCAAGCTCAAGAGCAGGCCGAATAGGAGGCGAGACAATGTCGAGAGAACCCTCTCCTCGGACAAAACCTAAACCCCGACTTCACCCGAAACATGAGCACACCAAGCGAGGTCGGTGGAGTGTTGGCTTGGATAGCCGACGATCTCCCCCGGACTCTAGACGCTGAGGGCTATCGGTGACTGCTCACTCGGGCAGCTAACCATCTTTTGCCTCTCACTCATCCTCCGAGCGATCTATGATGCGCCATCAACAGTCGCCGGGATGCACGGAGCTCCATCAACGCTTCGCGCGAACGACGACACGAGAACGAGATTCGGCGCCGAGAAGAGTATGATCGGGATCACGGCATCCCTGCGCGAAGTCAAGCCACCAGGGTTGAGTCGGCAACAGCTTCAACTGGTGGCACGACCCGGGGATGGTCGAGGCAACACATCGACAACTCCCCTCCCTGAGACCGACATCATCATCGTCGATAGGAGGACACGTGTGGAGTATCGGCGCTCACTCCACGTCTAAGGGCCATTCAGTGGCCCCCTAACTTCAAAGTCTCCAACGTCGACAAGTACGAGCCTAAGCAGGACCCGGGAGGCTGGTTAGCCGTCTATACCACCGTCGCCCGGGCCGCTGGGGCAACTAAAGATGTGATGACCACATACTTGCCCATTGTCCTCGGGCAAGATGCACTGCAATGGCTATGACACCTACCCCGACACTGCATCGACGACTGGAGCGACTTCAGTCAGCGCTTCATCGCCAACTTCCAATCTCTCTCTGATAAGCCAGTGCAGCCATGGGACCTCAAATCCATCAGGCACGGAGGGGATGAGACTCTCTGGTCGTACCTCAAAAGGTTTCAGACCATGAGAAATCACATCCCTGAGGTTGTGGAAGCAGTAGTGATTGAGGACTTCTACCAGGGATCTAATGACTCGGCCTTCGTCCGAGCCATACCGCAAAAAGCGCCAACTACCTACGAGCAGCTATTCAGGGAGGCAGACCTCTACATCACCGCCGATAAACGGGCTTAGGACCTCATCGGAGGAACAAAGCCTGCACCATCAGCACCGCGACACGACGCGAACCAGCAACCCAACAAGCGTTGGGAGAAGAGGCCTCGCGACGAAGTCCACACCGCCGTACCACCCGTCTCTCGTGCCCGAGGAGCACCACGTGGAGGCAAACAAACATTGGACGACATCCTCGATGCCCAATGTCCGTACCACAAGGACATGCGCCACACCCTCCGGAACTGCAGAGACTTCAAGCACTCCGTCGGAAACGGTCGACCCTTCCAACCTCTGCCACCTCCCCCACCACGAGGAGGACCTAGAGAACCTCGACAACCTCAGTAGCAGGAAGGAGGAGGAGGTGGAGCATTCCCACGCGTTGACGGAGAAGTCAACGTCATCTTCGGCGGACATGGGTCGCAAGAGAGCAAGAGGCAGCAGAAGCTCAATGACCGTCAGATACTGGTGGCGGACACCAGTCCTCCTGCCCCGTATCGATGGTCCAAACACCCGATCACCTTCACTCGGGCAGATCAGGGGCTCAATTTCGATCATCCGGGGACGTACCCGCTCATCGTTGATCTAGTGATCCGAGAAAGCAGGGTAAAGAAGGTGTTAGTGGATGGGGGAAGCAACATCAACGTCACCTTCCCCAGACACTCCTAGGCTTGGGAGTCGCACTCAAAGAGCTCCATGAGTCAGACACTCCTTTCTTTGGCATTGTGCTGACTAAAAGAGAATATCCACTCGGACACATCTACATGCCGGTCACCTTTGGAACTCCGGAAAACTACAGAACCAAGTTCCTGAGGTTCGAGGTAGCAAGCTTCGACTGCGGATACAACGCTATTATCGGCAGGCCAGGATTGGCGAAATTCATGGCCATTCTGCACTATACATACATGATATTGAAGATGCCAGGACCACAAGGAATCATTACCGTGCGCGCTGACTTCCAAGGAGCCGCAGAATGCTTCCGAGTGGCCATTCAGGCGGCCCTCACCACCAAATCATCAACGACTTCTTCCGCGTAGGCGAACTCAAAGCCTGAGGAGGACTTTGCAGTACCTGCAAACGAAGCTCAAGCCATGACCTCTATGCGGCCGACTGAGGAAACAAAAAGAATCAACCTTGGATGTACTGTTGAACACAAAACCGCCACCATCAGCTCCACCTTGGATGACAAATAGGAAGGCGCGCTCGTCCAGTTTCTGCAAGATAACCGAGACGTATTCGCATGGCAACCTACGGATATGCCGGGAGTCTCGAGAGAACTGGCCGAGCACAAACTGAAGTTCTATCCCCATGCGAGGCCGATCCGACAAAAGTTGCGTCGTTTCAGGCCTAATAAGAGAGAAGCCATCCGTGCCGAGCTAGCTTGTTTGGTCGCAGCAGGGTTCATTAGAGAAGTACTGCATCCTGAGTGGTTAGCAAATCCTGTTCTTGTATTCAAAAGAATAAAGTGGATTGGTGCATGTGCGTTGACTATACAAATCTCAACAAACACTGTCCGAAGGATCCCTTCGAACATCCTAGAATAGATCAAGTGGTAGATTCAACCACCGGATGCTCTATACTGTCGTTCTTGGATTGCTACTCGGGATACCATCAAATTAGC
The DNA here is from genome assembly GCA_029449295.1 of Zea luxurians. Classification (NCBI taxonomy): domain Eukaryota; kingdom Viridiplantae; phylum Streptophyta; class Magnoliopsida; order Poales; family Poaceae; genus Zea; species Zea luxurians. Next base: position 100,799,993 of record JAOPSE010000001.1, on the reverse strand, counting down.
TTGGCAAAAGAAGACGAGGAAAAAACCGCATTCATTACCCCGTTTGGAGCTTTTTGCTATATGAAAGGGAATTAGGCTTACACCTAGTCCCTAAATAATTTTGGTGGTTGAATTGCCTAACACAAATATTGGACTAACTAGTTTGCTCTAGTGTATAAGTTATACAGGTGCAAAAGGTTCACACTCAGCCAATAAAATGACCATGTGTTGGGTTCAACAAAAGGGCATAGGAGCAACCAAAGGCTCCTCTGGTCTGGCGCACCGGACTGTCCGGTGTGCCACCAGACAGTGTCCGGTGCACCAGGGGACTTCAGCTCAAACTCGTCGCCCTCGGGAAATTTCCAGAGCCAGCGCTCTAAAATTCACCGGACTGTCCGGTGTACACCGGACAGTGTCCGGTGCTCATTTGAGACGCGGCTCAGGAACTCGCCAGTCTCGGGAATTCGCGAAGGCTGCTCCGCTATAATTCACCGGACATGTCCGGTGTACACCGGACTGTCCGGTGCAACCTCGGGGCAACGGCTACTTCGTGCCAACGGTCACCTGCAGGCGCATTTAATGCGCGCCAGAAGCGCGCAGTCGTCAGGCACGCGGGAGCAGGTGCACCGGACATCGAACAGTACATGTCCGGCGTGCACCGGACATCCAGGCGGGCCCAGAAGTCAGAACTCCAACGGTCAAATTGCAACGGCATTGATGACGTGGCGGGGGCACCGGACATGTCCGGTGTGCACCGGACTGTCCGGTGCGCCATCGAACAGACAGCCTCCCAACGGCCACTTTTGGTGGTTGGGGCTATAAATACCCCAACCACCCCCACATTCATTGCATCCAAGTTTTCCACTTCTCAACCACTTACAAGAGCTAGGCATTCAATTCTAGACACACCAAAGAGATCAAATCCTCTCCAATTCCACTCAAGCCTTTAGTGACTAGCGAGAGAGATTTGCCGTGTTCTTTTGAGCTCTTGCGCTTGGATCGCTTTTTCTTTTTCTTTGGCATTCTTTCTTGTGATCAAACACTCACTTGTAATTGAGGCAAGAGACACCAATTGTGTGGTGGTCCTTGCGGGAAGTTTCATTCCCAAGTGATTTGAGAAAGAGAAGCTCACTCGGTCCGTGGGACCGTTTGAGAGAGGGAAGGGTTGAAAGAGACCCGGCCTTTGTGGCCTCCTCAACGGGGAGTAGGTTTGAGAGAACCGAACCTCGGTAAAACAAATCCGCGTGTGTCACATCATTATTCGCTTGCGATTTGTTTTGCGCCCTCTCTCGCGGACTCTATTATATTTCTAACGCTAACCCGGCTTGTAGTTGTGATTATTTTTGAGATTTTTAGTTTCGCCCTATTCACCCCCCCCTCTAGGCGACTTTCAATTGGTATCAGAGCCGGTGCTTCATTAGAGCTTAACCGCTCGAAGTGATGTCAGGAGATCACACCAAGAGGGAGATGGAGACCGGCGACAAGCCCACTACAAGCCAAGGGAGCACTTCATCGGAAGAGTCCCGCACCAAGAGGAGGGAGAAGAAGAAGGACTCCTCCAAACGGAAGGAGAAAAGATCTTCCTCTTCTCACCACAAAGAGAAGAAGGAAAAATCCTCTTCTCACAAGTCGCATCGGAAAGGCGACAAGCACAAGAGGATGAGGAAGGTGGTCTACTACGAGACCGACACTTCATCAACATCCACCTCTGACTCTGATGCACCGTCCGTAACTTCTAAGCGCCAAGAGCGCAAGAAGTTTAGTAAGATCCCCTTGAACTATCCCCGTACATCTAGACATACTCCATTACTTTCCGTTCCATTAGGCAAACCGCCAACTTTTGATGGCAAAGATTATGCTAGGTGGAGTGATTTAATGAAATTTCATCTAACCTCACTCCACAAAAGTATATGGAATGTTGTTGAGTTTGGAGCACAGGTACCATCAATAGGGGATGAGGATTATGACACGGACGAAGTGGCCCAAATCGAGCACTTCAACTCCCAAGCCACAACCATTCTCCTTGCCTCTCTAAGCAAGGAGGAATACAACAAAGTGCAAGGGTTAAAGAATGCAAAGGAGATTTGGGACCTACTCAAGACCGCGCACGAGGGTGATGAACTCACCAAGATCACCAAGCGGGAAACGATCGAGGGGGAGCTCGGTCGCTTCCGTCTTCGCCAAGGGGAGGAGCCACAAGATATGTACAATCGGCTCAAGACCTTGGTGAACCAAGTGCGCAACCTCGGAAGCAAAAAGTGGGATGACCACGAGGTGGTTAAGGTTATTTTAAGAGCTCTTATTTTCCTTAACCCCACTCAAGTTCAATTAATTCGTGGTAATCCTAGATATCCACTAATGACCCCCGAGGAAGTTATCGGGAATTTTGTGAGTTTTGAATGCATGATTAAGGGCTCAAAGAAGATCAATGAGCTTGACGAACCCTCCACATCCGAGGCGCAACCGGTGGCGTTTAAGGCGACGGAGGAGAAGGAGGAGTCTACACCAAGTAGACAACCAATTGACGCCTCCAAGCTCGACAATGAGGAGATGGCCTTAATCATCAAAAGCTTTCGGCAAATCCTCAAGCAACGGAAGGGGAAGGATTACAAATCCCGTTCCAAGAAGGTTTGCTACAAGTGTGGTAAGCCCGGTCACTTTATTGCTAAATGTCCATTATCAAGTGACAGTGACAGGGATAACGACAAGAAGGGCAAGAGGAAAGAAAAGAAGAGGTACCACAAGAAGAAGGGCGGTGATGCCCATGTTTGCCGGGAATGGGACTCCGACGAGAGCTCCACCGAGTCCTCCTCCGACGAGGACGCCGCCAACATCGCCGTCACCAAGGGACTCCTCTTCCCCAACGTCGGCCACAAGTGCCTCATGGCAAAGGACGGCAAAAGGAAGAAGGTTAAATCTAACTCCTCCACTAAATATGAATCTTCTAGTGATGATAATGCTAGTGGTGAAGAAGATAATTTGCGTATCCTTTTTGCCAACCTTAACATGGAACAAAAAGAAAAATTAAATGAGATAATTAGTGCCATCCATGAAAAGGACGATCTCTTGGACTCCCAAGAGGACTTCCTAATCAAGGAAAATAAGAAACATGTTAAGGTTAAAAATGCTTATGCTCTAGAAGTAGAAAAATGCAACAAATTATCTAGTGAGCTAAGCACTTGCCATGACACTATTGCCAACCTTAGAAATGAAAATGCTAATTTAATTGCTAAGGTTGATTCTCATGTTTGTATTGATTCAACTTCCTATCCTAGAAATGATAATGTTGATTTGCTTGCTAGGATTGATGAGTTGAATGTTTCTATCGCTAGCCTTAGAAATGAGAATGAGAAATTAATTGCTAAGGCTAAAGAATTAGATGTTTGCAATGTTACAATTTCCGACCTTAGAACTAAGAATGATATGTCGCATGCTAAGGTTGTTGAATTAAAATCTTGCAAACCATCTACATCTACCGTTGAGCACACTTCTATTTGCACTAGATGTAGAGATATTGATGTTAATGCTATTCATGATCACATGCCTTTAATTAAACAACAAAATGATCATATAGCAAAGCTAAATGCTAAAATTGCCGAGCATAACTTAGAAAATGAAAAGTTTAAATTTGCTAGAAGTATGCTCTATAATGGGAGACACCCTGGCATCAAGGATGGCATTGGCTTCCAAAGGGGAGACAATGTCAAACTTAATGCCCCTCCAAAGAATTTATCTAACTTTGTTAAGGGCAAGGCTCCCATGCCTCAGGATAACGAGGGTTACATTTTGTACCCTGCCGGCTATCCTGAGAGCAAAATTAGGAGAACTCATTCTAGGAAGTCTCACTCTGGCCCGAATCATGCTTTTATGTATAAGGGTGAGACATCTAGTTCTAGGCAACCAACCCGTGCTAAGTTGCCTAGAAAGAAAATTCCTAATGCATCAAATGATCATGCTATTTCATTCAAAACTTTTGATGCATCATATGTTTTGACTAACAAATCCGGCAAGGTAGTTGCCAAGATTGTTGGGGGCAAACACAAGGGATCAAAGACTTGTGTTTGGGTACCCAAAGTTCTTGTTTCTAATGCCAAAGGACCCAAAACCGTTTGGGTACCTAATGTCAAGAACTAAAATTGTTTTGTAGGTTTATGCATCCGGGGGCTCAAGTTGGATACTCGACAGCGGGTGCACAAACCACATGACAGGGGAGAAGAAGATGTTCTCCTCATATGAGAAAAACCAAGATCCTCAACGAGCTATCACATTTGGGGATGGAAATCAAGGTTTGGTCAAAGGATTGGGTAAAATTGCTATATCACCTGACCATACAATTTCCAATGTTTTTCTTGTAGATTCTTTAGATTACAATTTGCTTTCCGTATCCCAATTATGTCAAATGGGCTACAACTGTCTATTTACTGATATAGGTGTCACTGTCTTTAGAAGGAGTGATGATTCAATAGCATTTAAGGGAGTGTTAGAGGGTCAGCTATACTTGGTAGATTTTGATAGAGCTGAACTCGACACTTGCTTAATTGCTAAGACTAACTTGGGTTGGCTCTGGCACCGCCGACTAGCTCATGTTGGAATGAAGAATCTTCATAAGCTTCTAAAGGGAGAACACATTTTAGGACTAACAAATGTTCATTTTGAGAAAGACAGGATTTGTAGCGCATGCCAAGCCGGGAAGCAAGTTGGCACTCATCATCCACACAAGAACATCATGACTAGTGACAGGCCACTGGAGCTCCTACACATGGACCTATTCGGCCCGATCTCTTACATAAGCATCGGCGGGAGTAAGTACTGTCTAGTTATTGTGGATGATTATTCTCGCTTCACTTGGGTGTTCTTTTTGCAGGACAAATCTCATACCCAAGAGACCTTAAAGGGATTCTTGAGACGGGTTCAAAATGAGTTCGGCTTAAGGATCAAGAAAATTAGAAGCGACAATGGGACGCAGTTCAAGAACTCTCAAATTGAAGGCTTCCTTGAGGAGGAGGGCATCAAGCATGAGTTCTCTTCTCCCTACACTCCACAACAAAATGGTGTAGTGGAGAGGAAAAATCGAACTCTATTGGACATGGCAAGAACCATGCTTGATGAGTACAAGACACCGGATCGGTTTTGGGCCGAAGCGGTCAACACCGCTTGCTACGCCATCAACCGGTTATATCTTCACTGAATCCTCAAGAAGACATCCTATGAACTCCTAACCGGTAAAAAGCCAAATATTTCATATTTTAGAGTTTTTGGTAGCAAATGTTTTATACTTGTTAAAAGAGGTAGAAAATCTAAATTTGCTCCTAAAACTGTAGAAGGCTTTTTACTAGGATATGACTCAAACACAAGGGCATATAGAGTCTTTAACAAGTCCTCAGGACTTGTTGAAGTTTCTTGTGACGTTGTGTTTGATGAGACTAACGGCTCTCAAGTAGAGCAAGTTGATCTTGATGAGATAGGTGAAGAACAGGCTCCATGCATAGCGCTGAGGAACATGTCCATTGGGGATGTGTGTCCTAAGGAATCCGAAGAGCCTCCACATGCACAAGATCAACCATCCTCCTCCATGCAAGCATCTCCACCAACTCAAATTGAGGATGAGGCTCAAGATGTTGAACAAGAAGATGAGCCACCTCAAAATGACGGCAACGATCAAGGGGGAGATGAAAATGATGAAGACAAGGAGGATGAACAACCAAGGCCGCCACACCCAAGAGTCCACCAAGCAATACAATGAGATCACCTCGTCGACACCATCCTCGGCGACATTCATAAGGGGGTAACTACTCGATCTCGTGTTGCACATTTTTGTGAACATTACTCGTTTGTTTCCTCTATTGAGCCACACAGGGTAGAGGAAGCACTTCAAGATTCGGATTGGGTGATGGCGATGCAAGAGGAGCTCAACAATTTCACAAGGAATGAGGTATGGCATTTAGTTCCACGTCCTAATCAAAATGTTGTAGGAACCAAGTGGGTCTTCCGCAACAAGCAAGACGAGCATGGTGTGGTGACAAGGAACAAAGCTCGACTCGTGGCCAAGGGGTATTCACAAGTCGAAGGTTTGGATTTTGGTGAAACCTATGCACCCGTAGCTAGGCTTGAGTCAATTCGCATATTATTGGCCTATGCTACTTACCATGGCTTCAAGCTTTATCAAATGGACGTGAAGAGTGCCTTCCTCAATGGACCAATCAAGGAGGAGGTCTATGTTGAGCAACCTCCCGGCTTTGAAGACAGTGAGTACCCTAACCATGTTTATAGGCTCTCTAAGGCGCTTTATGGGCTCAAGCAAGCCCCAAGAGCATGGTATGAATGCCTTAGAGATTTTCTTATTGCAAATGGCTTCAAAGTCGGCAAAGCCGATCCTACTTTATTCACCAAAACACTTGATAATGATTTGTTTGTATGCCAAATTTATGTTGATGATATTATATTTGGGTCTACTAACAAATCTACATGTGAAGAATTTAGTAGGATCATGACACAGAAATTCGAGATGTCTATGATGGGGGAGTTGAAGTATTTTCTAGGATTTCAAGTCAAACAACTCCAAGAAGGCACATTCATTTGCCAAACAAAGTATACTCAAGACATTCTAAGCAAGTTTGGAATGAAGGATGCCAAGCCCATCAAGACTCCCATGGGAACAAATGGGCATCTCGACCTCGACACGGGAGGTAAGTCCGTGGATCAAAAGGTATACCGGTCGATGATTGGTTCATTGCTTTATTTATGTGCATCTCGACCGGACATTATGCTTTCCGTTTGCATGTGTGCAAGATTCCAAGCCGACCCTAAGGAATCACACCTTACGGCCGTAAAACGAATCTTGAGATATTTGGCTTATACTCCTAAGTTTGGGCTTTGGTACCCTCGGGGATCCACTTTTGATTTGATTGGTTATTCGGATGCCGATTGGGCAGGGTGTAAGATTAATATGAAGAGCACATCGGGGACTTGCCAGTTCTTGGGAAGATCCTTGGTGTCATGGGCTTCAAAGAAGCAAAATTCGGTCGCTCTTTCTACCGCCGAAGCCGAGTATATTGCCACAGGCCATTGTTGCGCGCAATTGCTTTGGATGAGGCAAACCCTGCGGGACTACGGTTACAAATTAACCAAAGTTCCTCTTCTATGTGATAATGAGAGTGCAATCCGCATGGCGGATAATCCCGTTGAGCATAGCCGCACTAAACACATAGCCATTCGGTATCATTTTCTTCGGGATCACCAACAAAAGGGGGATATCGAGATTTCATACATTAACACTAAAGATCAATTAGCCGATATCTTTACCAAGCCACTTGATGAACAATCTTTTACCAGACTTAGGCATGAGCTCAATATTCTTGATTCTAGGAATTTCTTTTGCTAAACTTGCACACATAGCTCATAAGAATACCTTTGATCATGTCTCTTTTATATGCTATGACTAATGTGTTTTCAAGTGTATTCCAAACCAAGTCATAGGTATATTGAAAGGGAATTGGAGTCTTCGGCGAAGACAAAGGCTTCCACTCCGCTCTACTACTCATCCTTCGCCGTCGCTCCGCATCACTCTCCAACGTTGGTATAATCTTCACTCATTTATTTTATGACCAAAGGAGGAGAGAGTACTTTTAAGGGCTTATATTTCATTCCAAGTATCCGTTTTTGGCGATTCATGCCAAAGGGGGAGAAAGTATTGGCCCAAAGCAAAAGGACCGCACCACCACCCTAAATTTTAAAATTAATGGTTTTCAATTGGAAAATTTCAAAATTGGTATCTCTTTGTGCTCTAAAGGGGGAGTAAGTAGTATTTTCAAAATTGATGTCTTAAAACCCTCTTGAACACTAAGAGGAGACTTTATTTGAGGGGGAGTTTTGTTTAGTCAAAGGAAAAGCATTTGGAACAAAGGAAGAAAATTTCAAAACTTGAAAATGCTTTGCAAAATCTTATTCATTTACCTTTGACTATCTTGCAAAAGAACTTTGAAAAGAATTTACAAAAGAGTTTGCAAAAACAAAACTTATGGTGCAAATATGGTCCAATATGTCAAAAACAAAGAAAACAATCCATGCGCATCATATAAGTATTTATATTGGCTCAATTCCAAGCAACCTTTGCACTTACATTATGCAAACTAGTTCAATTATGCACTTCTATATTTGCTTTGGTTTGTGTTGGCATCAATCACCAAAAAGGGGGAGATTGAAAGGGAATTAGGCTTACACCTAGTCCCTAAATAATTTTGGTGGTTGAATTGCCCAACACAAATATTGGACTAACTAGTTTGCTCTAGTGTATAAGTTATACAGGTGCAAAAGGTTCACACTCAGCCAATAAAATGACCATGTGTTGGGTTCAACAAAAGGGCATAGGAGCAACCAAAGGCTCCTCTGGTCTGGCGCACCGGACTGTCCGGTGTGCCACCGGACAGTGCCCGGTGCACTAGGGGACTTCAGCTGAAACTCGTCGCCCTCGGGAAATTTCTAGAGCCAGCGCTCTAAAATTCACCGGACTGTCCGGTGTACACCGGACAGTGTCCGGTGCTCATTTGAGACGCGGCTCAGGAACTCGCCAGTCTCGGGAATTCGCGAAGGCTGCTCCGCTATAATTCACCGGACATGTCCGGTGTACACCGGACTGTCCGGTGCAACCTCGGGGCAACGACTACTTCGCGCCAACGGTCACCTGCAGGCGCAATTAATGCGCGCCAGAAGCGCGCAGTCGTCAGGCACGCGGGAGCAGGTGCACCGGACATCGAACAGTACATGTCCGGTGTGCACCGGACATCCAGGCGGGCCCAGAAGTCAGAACTCCAACGGTCAAATTGCAACGGCATTGATGACGTGGCGGGGGCACCGGACATGTCCGGTGTGCACCGGACTGTCCGGTGCGCCATCGAACAGACAGCCTCCCAACGGCCACTTTTGGTGGTTAGGGCTATAAATACCCCAACCACCCCCACATTCATTGCATCCAAGTTTTCCACTTCTCAACCACTTACAAGAGCTAGGCATTCAATTCTAGACACACCAAAGAGATCAAATCCTCTCCAATTCCACTCAAGCCTTTAGTGACTAGCGAGAGAGATTTGCCATGTTCTTTTGAGCTCTTGCGCTTGGATCGCTTTTTCTTTTTCTTTAGCATTCTTTCTTGTGATCAAACACTCACTTGTAATTGAGGCAAGAGACACCAATTGTGTGGTGGTCCTTGCGGGAAGTTTGATTCCCAAGTGATTTGAGAAAGAGAAGCTCACTCGGTCCGTGGGACCGTTTGAGAGAGGGAAGGGTTGAAAGAGACCCGGCCTTTGTGGCCTCCTCAACGGGGAGTAGGTTTGAGAGAACCGAACCTCGGTAAAACAAATCCGCGTGTGTCACATCATTATTCGCTTGCGATTTGTTTTGCGCCCTCTCTCGCGGACTCTATTATATTTCTAACGCTAACCCGGCTTGTAGTTGTGATTATTTTTGAGATTTTCAGTTTCGCCCTATTCACCCCCCCTCTAGGCGACTTTCACTATACCTCCATGGCGTTCGGCCTCAAGAACGCTGGAGCGACTTACCAGAGAGCCATTCAAACATGCTTAGTCGATCACTAGGTGTTGGGGGCCTTCATCTTTCGAAGGTCCTCAAAAACATGATTAACAATGTTTTCCCAAGTGTAATATATGTATAGGAACCTTCAGAATCGGAATGAAGCTGTCCACAATATGAAAAGCATGGTTGGGACGAAGGTCGAACCAGTTTCGAAGCTATGCGCAAGGGAGCTTCGGCTCAGTAGAAGAAAAGGAACCGACTTAAAGATGAAAAGGCTTTTTAGTCCTCGATAGATTGTCCTAATGTCAATAGTAAACATGAAGGGCATGAATGTAATTATTCACAGGCTGCGCCCTGTGCCTATAAATAGATGAACAGTACCCCCGTACTGTTCACGCTGACTGGTATTCTCTTTCTCGTCATGCTTGTACTTTTACCTTCTGTCAAGCCGAAGGTACATTTGTAATTCAATATTGCTTGTCTTTCTAGGATAATAGAATGAGGATGAATTAATAATGTTATATAACTATTTATGTTGCTTCTCATATTTCATATGCTTCTCCTTTTATTAACATATATTCCATTGATGAAGGTATGTCCTTCATAACCTTCGTTTGAAGATCATTATATCCTAAGGGAAATAGTGTTTTGAAGGACGAAGGGACATTAACATTTAACATTTTGTGTTGCCTTGTTCTTAACTCATAGCATTTGAGAACAAGTCCCCAACATTGGTGCTCACCTCTGGTGAACTCTTTCGACCACCTTCGGCAAGCACTGACCTTCGTCATGCCGCCGAAGAAAGCTTCAGCGCCAGGGACTGCTGCACTGCAGCCGCTGGACCCAAACCAGGAAACTCTTTCTCTCCGAGAGGCTCAAAGCCAGAAGAGGAAAGCCATCAGTCCAACACTCCAGGAGGAGGAGTTGGACCAAGAGATCAGGGACATGGAAATAATCCATCAGCAAGTACAAAGGAAGAAGGAGAAGATGGCGCGGCTGGATGATCTTCAAATGAAGATCGATGAAGCTACTGAAGAAGTGCGTCATCTTGCTCAAGATGAACAAGATCGAAGGCCCCAACACAGGGAGCTTCGTCAAGAATGCTTGTTCAACGAAGATGGATGGTATGATGATTTTAATCATGATACCTTTACTTTTGATGATGCTTCTCCCTTGGCAGCAGAACTGCAGGCTACCCCATGGCCCCCATCATACAAGCCACCTCAGCTTCCCATGTATGATGGGCACTCAGATCCAAAGCAGTTTCTGATGAGCTACGAAGCAACTATATCTTCGTATGGGGGCAATACTGCAGTTATGGTGAAGTCATTCGTCCTGGCAGTCCGGAATGTAGCCCAAACATGGTATTCTTCTCTTCGGTCAGGGACTATCACATCATGGCAAAAGCTTAAGGACATGTTTGTGACCAGTTTCCAAGGTTTTCAGACGAAGCCAATCACAGTTTAGGCCCTGTTCTAATGCACGCAAGATCATGAGGAATACCTCCAGGCATATGTCCGAAGGTTCTTGCGATTGAGGGGACAAGCACCCACAGTGCCCAATGAAATTGTCATTGAGGCCATGATTAAGGGCCTTCGACCAAGACCTACGGCTTAGTACTTCCAGGAAGCCCCCACAAACTCTGGAGAAGCTACTCCAAAAAATGGATGAGTACATCCGGGCTAACAACGACTTCCGCCAAAGAAGGGAGAAAGCTTACAGATTCTCGAAAATGACTAGGGGCTTCGAAGGAAGAATCCACCCGAGGTATGTCTGGTCAATCCATAATTCCACTCAGAATGATGACAAAGGGAGTCAGCCTCAGAGGTTGCAATACACCTCGCAATCTTCGGGGCAACAACAAAGCTCTTTCAGGCCACCAGCTGCAAGGGGCAGAGGCGCCAGGGGCTTCGGGGGAGGATTTGGGGATCAGCCTAGAAAGATCTACTGCTTATTCTGTGGTGAGGACAAGGGCCATACTACAAGAATGTGCCAAATCACCATTCAGAAGCAAAAGGAGATAGCAGAAGCCGAAGCTTGGCAGAATCAGTCGAAGCAGGTCTTGCACACTGCTTCGTGCCATTCTCCCTACATACCAGAGTATGTGGGCAATCATCCTGCAGCTTCTGTTGCTTCGGCTAGCCATTCACAGGCTTCTTGGCCACAACTCCCACCCCCACCACCACTACAACCGACCTATTCCCGAAGCCAGCAACCAGAAGGGCACCAGCACTCTCAACAGCAACAGGAATTTAGGGAGGAATCCGAAGCTCGCATAGTCAACAGTACTGTGCCGGAATCAAAGCACATTTATTGAGAGATATCCTACCTCTACAAAATTTCTTACATTCTATGTCATTTTTGTTTTTCAATAAAGAACAAGTAATGTAAATCTAGTTTTAATTCCTTGTAATAGTTTCGTTTCTATTAAAATGAAATATATCTTCTTCACAGATTTATGAAGCTCAAAAATTACCAAAGCTCAAAAGTCGTTCCAAAGGGAATACAACGCTAGATAAATATACGCAAGCTATAAGAAAAAGACGTTCCTAAGGGAGCGCAGTGTAAGTTTTGACAAAGCTACAAAAAAGTCGTTCCTAAGGGAGCGCAGTGTAAGTTTTCTGCTCAAAAGTCGTTCCAATGGGAATGCAGAGCCAAATACCGCTGAAATATAAGGTGAAGAAGTTCAAAAGACGTTCCTAAGGGAATGCAGAACTTACACCGAAAAGTCAATGGTGATACCGCTGAAATAGAAGGCGAAGAAGTTCAAAAGATGTTCCTAAGGGGATGCAGAACTTACACCGAAAAATAAGCGGTGAAGCCGAAAAATAAACGGCAAAGAGATTCCGATCGTTCCTAAGGGGACGCAGAGATGGTGTGTTCCAGTGTGGGCGTGTGGGTGCGTATCTTCGGCATTAGCATCATCCTTCGCATCATATCATCACATCATCCCGCATAGCATCACATCATACATCATATTGCGCCAATGACACGAATTGGATATGAAGTCGACCTTTGGAGACTGCTTTATAAAAAATGAAAATGTGCTAAGGCACAAAGTAAGCTGAGAAATACAGCTTTGTCAGCTCTATTGCAAAAGAAGGGATCCTTTATTTATGAAGCTGGGATGTTTTTACGAAGCATGGATATTTTCATGAAGCACGGGTTTTCTTCTTTATGAAGCATGAAAAGAAGGGAAGGTGTTTTTTGCCGAAGGCTCAAAAACGGTATGTATGTAAAGTTTCATGCACAGCAAAGAACTGAATTACAAATAATTTACATATTAGATTCAAAAATATGCACATCGAATATTATAGTCTTGATATAGCAAAGCTACATTGATCATCTAAAAATGTTTTTACAATAAGTACTAGTCCTCTTTTAGGACCTTCTCCGCAATTTCATTTAACAACTTGTTAACAACTTTGTCAACAATAGATTCGGTCATATTGATGATCTCTATTGCTTTCTTCGTTTCTGGGTTGGCCTGGGGGTAAAACTGTTCCGGTGGAGGAGATAGTTCAGCTACAGTAGAAAAAATTAATCATTTCGAAGTCACGAAAACAAATACCGAAGCTAGATGCCGCGAAACAATACCTATGCGCCTCTCGCGCTCTGCAGCTTCTTCAGCTTGCTTAGCTTGTACTCGGGCGTCATGGATGTCTTTTTCACTCTTCTTCATAATTTCATGAGCTATTTCTCGGCCACCATTTGCCTAGATGTCAGTGTAAAATTTTCCGCCCATTAAGCTTGCTTCAGCTAAAGGATCCTTTGTGTCATCCACGGAGAAGGTAGCTTCGGCTTGGGCCAGGGTCTTGACATGATCGCAACCTGCTTTCTCCAGGATGGCTGAAATTCCTCTTGCACCGGAGAACGCGCGGACATCCCCGCGATCACTTAAAATTTCTTCAAAAGCTTCGGCCTCTCCGCTTATCCATTCGATAACACCTTCAGGGTCGCCTCGTATAAAGTTATCTTCGTTGGAATAGGCGCCCACGTTGGCGAAGCACAGGGATTTTTCGAAGCATCTTTCTTTGGATGCGCGTAGTTCTTCAACTGTTTTTTCTAAATAGTTTTTCCAATATTCACTAATATCTCGGTTGGCCTCTGCGAGCACACATTTTTCTTTGGCTTCGGCCAGCTATTTCTGAAGGTCTTCAATCTCATTCTTTTGAATTTCAGCTTGAGCCTTGAAACTTGCTTCATCTTCTTTTACTTTATCCATCAATGAAAGTAGAATTTTGTCTTTTTCTGTGGCTTCGTTTCTCAGCCTGATAACCTCTATTCGAAGGTTGTTGAGAGCTATAGTGCAGCTCTCGTCTTCAGCATTCTTTTGTGCCCTTAGGGCGTTGCTAAGTATTAACACAACAACACTATGGAACATTTTCGGCGCCCCCTTATTTTCGGCGGCCAAGGGTGGGACGCCGAAAATACCACCTTATTTTCGGTGGCCTGCTTCCTGGCCGCCGAAAATTAGGGTTTTAAAAAGTGGCCAATTCCTTCTTCTCTATTATGTTTCTTCTCTCTTCTCTCTCAACGCACCGTTGCTCGTGTGCTCCTCGTCGTCGCTTGCGCCACGCCGCCCCAACCGCGCCGCCCGCGCACCCTGCCACACTTCGCCCCGCCGCGCCGCCCGCGCGCCCTGCCGCACCTCGCCCCGCCGCGCCGCCCCACGCGCTGCCCCTCGCCGCGCCGCCCGTCATGCCGCCCTCCGCAGCGGCGCCCCCGTCGCGCCGCCCCCACAGCGCAGCCCACGGCCCGCCGCGCCACCCCATGCCCCCGTAGCTCCGGCCGTCGCCCCGTAGCGCTGCCCCCGTCCCACCACGTCGCGCCCGATGCACCCACCGCGCCACCCGCCCATGCCGCCGACATGCCGCCACCAAGCCCGACGCCCCGCCAGCCGACGCGCCACCGACCACGTCGCGCTCTGCCCTGTTCCGTCGACCTCGGCTCCCGTCAACCTCGCCTTCATCAAAAACTTCTGGTCCCTGGCCGCCAAAAATAAAGGCTTATTTTCGGCTGAATTTTTCTGGCGGCCAAGAACCGCCAAAAATAGGCCTAAGGCCACCGAAAATAGCTTATTTTCGGCGGCAAAGGCCTTATTTTCGGCAGTTTCTGGCCGCCGAAAATGACTGTAGCTCCCGTAGTGTAAGCCCTGCAAGAAAGAATAAAAGGATTAACATGAGAGTCAAAGACATCATTCCAGAGTTCATAAGCATGTTGTATGCAAGACTATCCGTGAGATCGGCCTTCGTCACGGCGCAAAGGCCAGCTTCGAGCTTCGGGAAGCCCATACTTCTAGCCATCTCCTGACAGACAGATAATTCTTTATTGTCCGGGAGACAGTACAAGAAATCATCTTCGTCCATACCGTTGAACACTAAGGCCCCCTTCGGGTACTTCAGTTCCCGGGCATAGTGTTTGGCTTCAAAATTTTCTTCTTCGGACAATCTTTTTCCGCAGCATGTTGAATGACATAATCAAAATCTTCGGAGAGTTCTTCGGGAGTAAGGGATTTGGCTTCTTTGGCTACACTTTTCTCAAAAGCTATATTAGTATCTGGAGTTATTCTTTCGGCCCCCTGCTCGGTTGTGGCAAGCTTCGTCTCAACAGGCACTGTGGGCCCTGCCTCGATTTCAGCCTGGGTTTTTGTAGTTCAACTTCTATTTGCTTAGTATCAGCTTTGGGTTGCGTTTTGTCAGCTTCAGCAACCTTCCCTATGGGAGCAAGACTTATGGAGTCAGTCGTTTCCAATACATCTAATACATTTACCATCCTCCTTCTCTTAGGAGTTGTGGCAGAACTCTTTTGTGCCTTCAGCGCTGTTGTTTCTTTTGAAGTTCTTAAAATCTCTGGCATCTTTGTTACTTCTTCAGTTTTTGACCTTTCAGCCTTATCTTTGTCAACCTTCGTCTCAACTAGCTCAACCGAAGGTACTTTCGGCATTGTAGCCGGCTTTTCAGTATTCTGTGTGGTTGAAGCAGTTTCTTTTCTTCGGCAGCAGAAGATGTCCCTGTGCCAAACTCAGGAACCACGGCCGGTTCAATGTAACGCGGCCGGTGGGTATGAACTTTCAATTTTTTGTCTTTCGGCACAGGCTTATCTGGGCTGTCCGAAGCAGAAGTTTTCCAATTTTTCCCTTGTTCCCACACCGGGTAGCGATAGTCAGGGTATACGAAGCCGATAGCGTCGAAAACTCTGTTTAATCTTTTCTTTCTCCATCCACCGAAGGCTGTGGACAAGGCATTGTCCTCGGTTTTGGAGTACGCCCCAAGTAACTCGTCGCTAGTAGTTTCAATACACTTCAGCCAATCATCATTTGGTTCATCAAACTTATCTCCAAACCTGAAGGTGTATTTCAGCCGGACCAAATCATCTTCGCTAGAATCATTGATGGTTTCCTTCGGCATTTCCCAGCCTTCCGCAAGTGGCCACATCCTGAAGGCTATGTGCTCCTGAACTAAATCCCTTGTGCAAATAAAAGAGCAACCAGTGCCGAAGGCCTTCTGACACGCTTCCGCAGCATCATCAATTTCAACCTTCGGCCTTCGGAGGCCGAAGCGAGACCAAATGGGACACATAATGACTTTCTTAATATCTTCTCTTGCCTTAAAATCATTCTTCACGTAAAACTATTCCTCCATCCATGCTCCAGGCCACCTTTTCCGGAATGTTGGTACCGGGTGACTTGCGTTGGGGCGGGCGATAAATCCATAACAGCCGAAGTTGTTGTGATACTGTTCTTTACCCATGGCCTTCGTCTCATACAAAATTTCATGCATGCTGCAGAAGCACTTCTCGCTTGGCTCTATCCCTTGGCTTCTTACTGCCTAGACGAAGACTCCCATCCTCAGTATGGCTTCAGGGGTCATCTGATGAAGGAAGATTTGGTAAGTTTTGAGCACTTCAACTACAAACCTGCTCAGTGGGAACCGAAGCCCAGCTTTGAAGAAGCTTCGGTAAATCACAACTTTGTTTTCCTTGGGGGCGGGGACATTGTTGTCTCCACCAGCTCTTACAATAGACATATCCCAAAAGTACCTTCCTCTCATATTGTCAAGATGACTCTGTTTAATTGTTGATTTCCAAAAGATTGTATGACTTGGCCTCCAAGGCCGATCCTCAGAATCTTCACCCTCGCTTTCCGCATCATAACTGTCACTGTCACCAGTACTGGCGATAGGCCTTCCAGTATCTCCTTAGAAATCTTCTCTGTATTTGTTTTTGCCATTGATTCGATAAATCCAGCAATGTAGGGATTCACAGCCTTCTTCTCCTCAAAAAGCTTCTCCTCTTTAGTCAGCTTCGTCTCAGCAGCAATCTTCTTGTCCTAAGACATTTCTCCTTTAGGAAGGACGAAAATGCGTCTTTTTAGCCGAAGCTTAGAAAGCTTGAAAAACTAGCAAGTGTTAGTGAACAAGTGCTGCAAAATTGAGAAAGTAAAACAAATGGCACAAGCAGCATATCAAATATAGTTGGTGTCAGTTCTTATTTATATGCTCAGCACGCTCCAAATTGGGGGGACCCGTTTGTCATTGACTTTTGCTATTCTAGCAAAGGGAAGGTGTTTTTTCGGACCTTCGGCTTAAGGCCTTCGTCCATGTCACAGTCTGAATTAGTTATCTTAACAAATTAATACTGCGAGGGGCTAATGTTGGGGGCCTTCGTCTTCCGAAGGTCCTCAAAAACATGATTAACAATGTTTTCCCAAGTGTAATATATGTACAGGAACCTTCGGAATCAGAATGAAGCTGTCCACAATATGAAAAGCATGGTTGGGATGAAGGTTGAACCAGATCTGAAGCTATGCGCAAGGGAGCTTCGGCTTAGTAGCAGAAAAGGAACCGATTTAAAGAGGAAAAGGCTTTTTAGTCCTCGATAGATTGTCGTAATGTCAATAGTAAACATGAAGGGCATGAATGTAATTTTGCACAGACTACATACTGTGCCTATAAATAGATGAACAGTATCCCCATACTGTTCACACTGACTGGTATTCGCTTTCTCGTCACGCTTGTACTTTTACCTTCTGTCAAGCCGAAGGTACATTTGTAATTCAATATTGCTTCTATCTTTCCAGGATAATAGAATGAGGATGAATTAATAATGTTACATAACTATTTATGTTGCTTCTCATATTTCGTATGCTTCTCCTTTTATTAACATATATTCCATTGATGAAGGTATGTCCTTCATAACCTTCGTCTGAAGATCATTATATCCTAAGGGAAATTGTGCTTCAAAGGACGAAGGGACATTAACATTTAACATTTTGTGTTGCCTTGTTCTTAACTTATAGCATTTGAGAACAAGTCCCCAACACTAGGGCAATCAGGTAGAAACCTATGTTGATGATGTGGTGATCAAGACAGAAAACTCAGAAAATTTCATTGAAGATTTGCAACTGGTCTTCATTAGTCTGAGATGATATCAATGGAAGCTCAATCCAGAAAAATGTGTCTTTGGAGTGCCAGCAGGGAAGTTGCTCGGATTCATTGTCAGCCACTGAGGGATTGAAGCTAACCCGGAAAAGATTGAAGCTATCATGAGGATGGAAGCACCACGGTCACAGAAGAAAGTGCAAAGACTTACTGGATGCATGGCAGCTTTAAGCAGGTTCATATCAAGGTTAGGAGAAAAAGGCCTACCATTCTACAAATTGCTCAAGAAGGTGGATAAGTTCCAATGGACCTCAGAAGCTCAGGAAGCTCTTGATGCACTGAAGAAGTTCCTGACCACACCACCAGTGCTAAAACCACCATGCCGAGCCACGCCAAACCAGCCGGCAGAAGATCTGTTGTTGTACATCTCTTGCATGACTCACGTGGTGAGCACCGCGTTGGTAGTCGAGCAAGTAGAGGAAGGACACGCATATCCAGTACAACATCCTGTCTACTTCATCAACGAAGTTCTGGGGCCATCTAAGAAGAAGTATCCTCAAGTTCAAAAACTATTGTACATAGTACTTATAACTGCACGCAAGCTCCATCACTACTTCGACGACCACAAAGTCATAGTAGTCACCGAGTTTCCAATAGGGGATATTCTCCACAACAAAGAAGCCATTGGAAGAATAGCCAAGTGGGCCTGTGAGCTGGGAGCTCACGACATCGAGTTTCTGCCTCGTACAGCAATAAAGACTCAAGCTCTGGTTGACTTTGTATCAGAGTGGACCGAGCAACAAGAACTAGATAACCCAGAGACTGCAGAAGTATGGTGGATGTATTTCGATGGCTCGCTGAAGCTGTAGGGAGCAGGCGCAGGGATCCTCTTCATTGCACCTGGAGGTGAACAACTTAAATATGCCCTTCTGTTGTTATTCTCAGCATCCAATAATGCAACTGAATATGAAGCTTTGATCCACGGATTGAACATTGCCATATCACTGGGCATTAAGAGGTTGATGGTATACGGAGAATGGGATTGCTCGAATGACTCTATGGGCAAGTACTGCACAGCCGTCCAGAAGCTGGAAGACAAATTTGAAGGGCTGGAATTTCATCATGTGGAAAGAGATCGCAACGCGGCAGCAGACGTGTTGTTGAAACTAGGATCCAGTCGAACCCAGGTTCCACCTAGAGTTTTCGTCCAAGAGGTGCCACGCCCAAGCATTTCCTCAGATCAAGCAGAGGAGTGCAATGTTTTAAGCCAACCGGAGTCAGACTCTAATGACTGGAGGGAGCCCATCATCAGATATATAAAGAACGAAGAGGAACCAAATGACAAAGCCGCAGCAGAACGCATCGCAAGGCAGTCAGCTCATTACACCCTCATTGGGGATGCACTGTATAGAAGGGGCGCAACAGGAGTCCTCATGAAGTGCATTCTTTCGATTACTGGGAAGCAACTGCTAGATGAGATCCACGCCGGGCAGTGCGGGATACACGTGGCATCCAGGATTCTAGTAAGAAAGGTCTTTAGGTCTGGTTTCTACTGGCCGACAGCAAAGAGTGATGTAGTCGAGTTAGTCCAGAGGTGTGAAGCTTGCCAATTCTTATCAAAGCAGCAGCATTTACCAGCACAGCAAGTGCAGACCATACCCGTAACATGGCCATTTGCATGCTGGGGACTGGACATGATTGGACCCTTCAAGAAAGCTCAGGGAGGATATACTCACGTGCTGGTCGCCATTAACAAATTTACCAAATGGATAGAATACAAACCTATTGCTTCTCTAACTTCAGCCAAGGCAGTGGAGTTCATACAAGATATAATATTTAGGTTTGGGATACCGAATAGCATCATAACCGACCTAGGATCCAATTTCACTAGCTCTAAATTCTTTGGTTTCTGCACATCTAAGGGCTAATGGTCAGGTAAAAGGGCTAATGGAATGATACTAGAGGCACTCAGGGAGAAAGTCTTCAACAAGAATGAAAAGTTCGTAGGAAAATGGATAAGAGAGTTGCCGTATGTGGTTTGGAGCTTAAGAACTCAGCCTAGTCGAGCTCTGCATGGAAATACTCCTTTCTTCATGGTCTATGGTTCAGAGGCAGTGCTACCTACTGACCTCAAGTTTGGGGCACCAAGGCTAGTCTTCAAAAACATAGCTGAAGCAGAAACTACTAGACTAGAGGATATTGACAACCTTTAGGCGCTATCATGATAAGGCTATACGACATCGATCCTTCGCAGTGGGAGACTTGGTCCTTCGCCGAATTCTAACAGGGGAAAGACGGCACAAATTGTCACCACTATGGGAAGGGCCATTTGTGGTAGCAGAAGTCACTCGGCCAGGATCATATCGGCTTACTCAAATGGATGGCACGGAAGTAGGGAATTTATGGAATATAGAGCATCTCAGGAAGTTTTACTCTTAGCAAGATTTCAAAAGCTATCAGGGCAGCATTGTATTCTGTAATTGGAAAACACATCATCAATAAAAAGACTTCATTCTTAAGGGCACTTGAACTGTTTATTATCAAGCACGCTTACTTGACTTAGGGTGACCACTATACCCTACTAACGGAGCAATCGGCTTAAATCGGGAGTGACTTAAGAAAGTGCAACATGCTCACGCTTACTCGACTTAGGGTGACCGCTATACCCTACAAACGGAGCAATCGACTTAAGTCATGAGTGACTTAAGACGATGCAACATGCTCACGCTTACTCGACTTAGGGTGACTACTATACCCTACTAACGGAGCAATCGACTTAAGTCGGGAGTGACTTAAGACGATGCAACATGCTCACGCTTAGTCGACTTAGGGTGACCACTATACCCTACTAACGGAGCAATCAGCTTAAGTCGGCAGTGACTTAAGATGGTGCAACATGCTCACGCTTACTGTAACACCCCATGTGTTACCAAGGCCCTGACTCCGTACTTGCACCCATGACCTGTTATTTCATGTGGTTAAGTGGAGGAGAGGGAGCCCTAAAACCTTAAAGAACCATGTATTAACCAATAATGTTAATGACCAAAAGCATTACTCAAACTTTATGTAATTATCACCTTGGGCAAGAGAAAAATAAACCCTAGACCTCTCTTGAACCCCTATCTCCTAAAACCATGGTTGAAGGGGGGGAGAGATTAAGCAAATGTGCAAATCATGACCTAACCTTTGGCAAAAGTTAAGTGACATATTAATCAACAAATATTGACAGGAAACATTGCAAAAAGACCCCTTAAGAAACCCCAAATCCATTCTTTAAGTAGAGAAAGAGCTAGAGCTCTCTAATTCTCTCTAAGTCAAAATCTACACCTAATCTAAAGATCCACCGTGTTCACCTTGATGATGGCACCAAAACCACTTGAGTTGTATACCAAAAATGTGGCATACCACCTAAGGCACCCCCTGGAAAAAGTTGAGACCGAGCCCTTGACGTTTGACATGTCTTGACATCATTTTTATCGCGCAGCGGACAGGGAGACAAGCCAGATTTGGTGTCCGCATATCTTCTGACCTAGGGCTTATCTTCCCTTGGAACTCACATACAAGAGATAGCCATAGGTGCCAGGAAGAGGTCTACGCCGGATTTTTGCCAAGATTCGCACGTATGCGATCTCAGCATGCTTTTGAACATGGGCAGAAGAACACCTCCACGTGTTCGACGCGCTCTGCACGTGCCAGAGCACGCCCGCGCCCGACACCGTGCGGCCCGCACCGCGCTGAGCCGTGCCCGCGTCTCCTGCTCGCGCCCGCGCCTATAAAGCACCCTCAGGCGTCGACCGTACTCCTCCACGCACGCTCGACCTCACCAGAGCCCAAAACCACCGGCGTTTGCCCCGTGCACGGCGTGCCCGCGGCCACCCGCGCCCCTGCCACCATAGACCGGCCAACAGAGCCCTTCCCAACCCCGTCCAACCCTTGGAATAGACTGTGCACGCCTCGGTGAAGCTCCCCGAGCAAGGAATCGGAGTTTGCTTCACCGGAGAAGCCAGTCCACGGTCGCCGGACTTCGCCCGACCGCCGGTGAACGTAGAACGGGTAATCCTCTGCTCCATTCTTCGATTCCTTGTGCACATAGCCTCTATGTCACCCCGTGAAGCTCATCGTGCCCTTTGATTGCACTAGATCGCTGTCGTTTAGCCGAAACACCCGCCGCCGACGAGATCCCCCACCTGCGCAAGTGGACCGGACGATTCCGGCCACCTCCGCCGTCGAGCCGTACACCGTTGTGACCGCCAGGACCTCCCAGAGCCAACCCCGCCCCTCGCCGGACCTCTCTCGCCACCGGTAAGCCGCGCCGCCCTTTTCATTTCCGTGGGTACTGTTTAAACCTAGGGAGGGACCGCGGGGAAGAAGAAGAAAAGGCTAGGGGGTTTTGCGCATTGTCAGTGACTAAGGGGAATAGTAGCGCAGGGGTATAACTGAGAGGATTAGTTTGGAAAGAACCTTGGGATAACTAATGGGTTGTTATTATGAACATAGGAAAAATAAGAAATCTGTTGTTTGATATTTTTCAAATAACAAGTTAGTTATAAGCACCTTTTTGGCATAAAACTTTAGAAATTCACAACCAAATATCCAGTATGACTTTTTCTGTGATTTTTAACACAAAGGCCTAATATCACCTGTGTGTCTGGGCAAAAATAAAATTTAGTACAGAAACCTCAAATCAATCATAGCTATAGTGTAAAGTGTCCTTATAAAACTTATCCTTGTTAATTTTGCACAAGTAGTATCTGAATTAATAACCACCTCAAATTTACAGGACAAATTACAGTAATAACTAGTAAACCACTGTAATTTTTATAGAATTTTTGGAAGAAGATAAACCACTGTTGTAGTTCAACCCACACTAGAATTCATAATTAGAAATGAAAAGGGGAAAATTGATAATGAAACTTGTGTCACCCTAACCCAACTAGCAAGACCTTTCTTTAATTTGCCCACTGAAATGTGTAAGGGAAAATACAAATCCACTATGCCTATTCTCCACAACACCTAAACATAGAGTGATAGGCATAAACCACTAAAAGCCACGTATGACCAAGAAACCCTAGGTTGCTAACTAACTTAGTTCTTCTTTCCTTAGCATAATGTTGTTAAATCATGCATAATCATGACATGCATATTCTTATTCATTGCATTCGATAGATTGCCACCTCGCTGACAGAGAGTACATCCTCGTGCCGGAGCAAGGTGTTGCTCAGGAGGTAGCCCCGGATCCAGCACAAGAGCCTGCACCAGAGGATCTGCCTACCCTAGCTTTGGAAGGCAAGCCCCGGTTTCATGCATAACCTGTTCTATACGATATTTTACTACACTTAATGTTTGTAGGCTTGTATTGTGCACTTAAGTGTAGGAATTGTTTGAAACCCTAGTTGAATGATCTCAGGAATCCCATTGAGATGAATACTAGTATGCTAAGCCGAGTAGCTGCTTTATTAATTAGGGGTTTCGGTAGAAGTCGAGTGATTTTTCTAGCACTCGCGCGAGGTCAGGAAACTGGTTGTATCCACTTTCTTGTCATAATGATGCTGGTTATGGACAACAATCCATGGGGATTGGTTGTCCACGGGATAAAAATTTGAATAAGGATTAAGGTGTGGTACCGTGTGTCAAGCGTTTGAACGTACTAAGCACATGCCGAGAAATATGGTAAATCGGTAAGCCTAGTACCTGAGTGAACCTGGCAGTGGACATATCCCCTCACGCGAACTGAGACGAGGTCTCCCATTCCGGTTATGGTGGGTACAAGTGCGGTCACTGCACGACGGCAGTCGGGATCAGTGAGGCATTGTACGCCAAGGTGGTGAGCCCTGATCTGCTGACGGGGAATCGATGGGGACGGTTGATGTGTGTGGGGACGGAGTGCCTCGCCACGTCGTGTGTTTAGGTTTACCTTGCAAGGATAAAAACTCGATTCAAATCGTCTGCTTCTCGCAGCTAAAGAGACTGCTTGATCCATGCTGCTACATTGAGTAACAAGTGGAAATGTGACGAGTTGACATAAGATGTTGATTGCTAAATATGTTTGATACCCTGTATGAGTAGATAGCACACATTTAGCCTTAAGAGAGTCACACTTAAACTTGACAAAGCTAAAACTTGATTTATAAACTCAGCTAGTGCTTTTGGCAACCAAACCCCACAGCCAAACAGCTGCATGTATAGAGGGAGAGGAGTAGACTCCTCACACCGGGTAAGTCTAGCTGAGTATTAGTATACTCGGCCTTGCTTGTGGCATAATTTTTTACAGGTTCTCTGGAGGACATGGTTGCTGGAGTGACTTGGCCGTCCATCCTGCCATCGGGGTGGACAGTCGAGTGGGATCCTGCCTCGGCTGAGGAGGAGCATGAGGAGTGATGGGACAGGCTTCCCCATCTCTCTATTTATTTACCATTAGTTTCATTCCGCTGCACTTCGAACAGTAATGACTACTTTTGCAAAAACTCCGATGATGATGTAATAATTTAGTACTCCTTAATGTATGGTTTTATGCCTTATTGTATTTGCTCTGTGACTCATCGTCGAGTGAGACTGTGGTACTTGATCCTGTCAGTGGCCTCGTCGGACTAGATCCGAGGGATTGACGGGTTATTCCCATTTAAGTGTGGTCTAGCCTCTAAGGCGGGACTTAGTCACTTAAGTTGGAATAGTTTGGGCGGTTCCGCCACAGCTGGTATCGGAGCTTGTACCACCACAGAGGAATCAATAAGCTATAAATACCATCCTTTTCCAAAGTAAAACTTGATAGAAACCAATGTTGGATAGATCGTAGGACGATTAGGATAGACCTAGGACGTGAGGCCTTAGGGTGATAGAAGGGTAGTTAGGTGGCTAAGTGATTAAGCCCTGCAGGCTACTATAAAGGGATGGGAGTTCTTCCCTATTTCCTTTACATTGATGTGAGGTCGTTCAGGACGAGCATGCATGCATTCTTAATTAAACTAATGATAATTGGATAAGGACTTTAATGCAAAGTGATTACCAACTAAGTACCCAGTGTCATTGTTGTAGTTAGAGAGAGAGGCTGAGTTGTGTTTCCTTTTCTTTTAAAAATTCTTTTTCTTTTACTTACGCTTAACCATACACAGATGACTTCCCACGGATCCTCGGACGAAGGGAATGCACTGTCCCACACTGACGGGCTTGCACGAGAGGGCTTTCCCCGTATTTTGTGGGAGGTACTTCCGGGGGCCAGTTACACGACGCCTCCTCAGTACACGGTGCAGCAGTTCGAGAAGCACCAAGTGCCCCGCTGTAGGGTGAGGATGACCCTAGAGCCTCATCCCCTACAGCCAGGCTGGCGTTCGTTGAACTCTGAGTCCTTTGGATACCGGGCTGAGGATACGATCGAGGCGATTGCTCTTCACAGATTGACCACCTTCTGCGGATTCCACCCCTTGGAGCTGTCCACTCACCCCATTGGCTTGTTCCCCGCTGAGAAGGCGGACGACCCAATGTGGAAGGACTGAGTGGAGCATGCCAAGGACATCTGGGCTCTCTACCCAGGCCAGACTGCTCACTTGACGGTGCGGTGATGAATGCCCAGTATCGTCTGTAAGTGATGCGTGGTGAGGCAATGTCCCATCTAATGGCATTATTGGAGGCAACCAAGATCACCTTGGACAACAGAGAGGAGCTTGTGGTTGACTTGTCCACTGAGATAGTAGAAAAAGATCTACAAGTGGAGCAGTTGTCCGATGAGATTCGTGAACTTGAGGAGCTAGTGGGAACGAGGGAGAACACCATCGAGGTTCTCGAGGATCAGTTGATCAACACCCCGCAGCAGCTTGCCGAGGCTAACGAGCATCTGGATATGCACCACCAGGAGATCCAGGGCCTGGGGGCCAATGAGGATGTCGACATCGAGGGAGGAGAGGAGCCTGCCTCCAGCTTGGACACTGCTGGCTCAGGGAGACCACCTTCCCCCGAGTCGAGTGTTGCCTCGCTCGCTCACTAGATATCAGGGATAGAGCTAGAAGTCGGTGATGGTAGAACTCCTCGAAGCTAGCTTAGCTTTTGCACCCCTAGGGTACTAGGCTAGAAAGAGTTGAGTCTTTTGGGCTATTGATGTAATCGCGATAAACTCTTTTGGAAGCATGGTTGATGAATGATGTCAGTCTTAAAAATTAAGAAGGAAAACTATGCCATGTGAAATCTTTTATGATTATGCAAGAATCTATCAGTTTCGCCTTTTGACTCTTTCATCGCGATTAGACCTAGAACCTCAATTTGTGGTATTAAAAACATATGTGATTTTTCAGATGGCCGGGAGAGCACGTCGTGGACAGAATGAGCGCATTCCTCCACCACCGCCACCGCCTCCTACTCTGCAAGAGCTGATGGCTCAGCAAAATGAGATCTTGAGACAGCTAGCTCAGCGTCAGCCGCCACCTCAGCAATATGGTGATCATCAGCGTCACCCCGCAGCAGCCACTTACCAGGTGTTCCTCAGTACCCAGCCACCATTGTTCACCAGGGCAGAGGACCCACTTGATGTGGATGTATGGTTGAGAGTAGTGGAATCTAAGTTCCCGCTACTCCATGGAGTGTGTTCAGAGGTCACTAAGGTCAGGTTCGCCACCCAGCAGCTTCGCGGACCCGCAAGGACTTGGTGGGACCATTTTCTTGCTATGCAGCCAGATGACCGAGAGGTGGAATGGAGAGAGTTCAAGGCAGCTTTCAGGGGGCACCATATACCAGCAGGCATTATGGATCGAAAGCTCAACGAGTTTCTGGCACTCACTCAAGGGAACCGGACAGTGTTGCAGTATGCTCAGGCCTTTAATGACCTGTGCCAGTATGCTGGGTATCATGCAGACACGGACGAGAAGAAGAGGGACAGGTTCAGGAGGGGGCTCAGCACTAAGCTCCGTGACCGTCTCATCACCGTCGGGGCCAACAGCTATAATGAGTTAGTCAACATGGCCATTTCTCAGGAGGACTGTATCACAGCTCGTCAGGCAGAGAAGAAGAGGAAGACCACTGTGGCAGGACCTTCGGCTCCGCCGCAGCGCTTCAGGATTGTGTCTGACACTCAGAACAGGGGACCTCAGCAACAGTAAGGGCGTTGGGTGATCCGACCATAGCAGCAGCAGGCACCCAACCGCACCTAGTTTCCAGCTCAAAGGAACAATCAACAGCAGCAACAACCTCGTTAGTCCAATGACAACAGGCGTTTCACTTGTGGCAACACCGGACACTATGCCAAGAATTGCCCCAGGAACCAGTAGAGGCAGGGGCAGAATGCTAACCAGAACCAAGGCAAGAGGCAGAAGGTGCAAGTGAGGCAAGGCAGGCTGAACTTCACTACCATGGCTGATATTTCAGAGGGAGCACCCGTCATGACTGGTATCTTTATAGTTTTGAAATATCCTGCTATTATTCTTTTTGATTCTGGTGCATCGCATAGTTTTATCAGTGCCAAATTTAGTGCCAAGTGTCAGTTACCTTTTCACCACACCAATGGGGGTATTACAATTTCAACACCAGGAGGCAGGATTGCCACCAATCAAATCAGCAAGAATGTGCCTATAAAGTTTAGTAGTCTGATAATTAAAACCAACCTTCTTATTTTGGGTTTGGATAGTGTGGATATCATATTGGGAACTGACTGGTTGACCAAACATCAGGTAGTGATTGATATTTTAGCTAGGGCTATTGAAGTGCACTCACCGACCTGTGGTGAAACCAAATTATTTTTGCCCGACCAAGGATGTACCCGTTCCTATGCCTTCACCCTAATAGAGTCACCTGTTGAGAAGATTCCCGTAGTCTGTGACTACCCAGATGTTTTTCCAGATGAATTGCCAGGGATGCCACCTGACCGAGACATTGAGTTCGCAATTGAATTGCAACCCGGGACCGCTCCTATCTCCAAGAGACCCTATAGGATGCCTCCCGCGGAATTGGCAGAACTGAAAAAGCAACTACAAGAGTTGTTGGACATGGGGTTCATTCGCCCCAGTACTTCACCGTGGGGATGTCCGGCCTTATTTGTGAAGAAAAAGGATGAGAGCTTGAGAATGTGTGTTGATTACCGCCCTCTCAATGCGGTGACCATCAAGAACAAATACCCACTGCCCCGCATTGATGTTTTGTTTGATCAGTTGGTGGGAGCCAAGGTATTCTCCAAGATAGACCTTCGCTCGGGCTACCATCAGATGAAGATCCGTGCCAGTGATATTCCAAAGACTGCTTTCTCTACCAGATATGGGCTCTATGAGTTCTTGGTGATGTCTTTTGGACTGACCAATGCCCCGGCTTATTTCATGTACCTGATGAACTCAGTATTCATGCTAGAGCTGGACAAGTTCGTGGTCATTTTCATTGATGATATTCTGGTCTATTCCAAGAATGAAGACGAACATACTGAGCATCTGCACATCGTGCTTCAGCGACTGCGCGATCATCGTCTTTATGCTAAGTTGTCTAAATGTGAGTTCTGGCTAAAGGAAATTAAATTCTTGGGCCACACAATTTCTCATGATGGGATATCAGTTGATCCTGAGAAGGTACAAGAAGTAATAGATTGGAAACCTCCTACTATAGTGCGGCAGATTCGGAGTTTTCTGGGATTGGCAGGGTATTATCGACGATTTATTCCGGATTTCTCTAGAATTGCCAAGCCAATGACTGAGTTATTAAAGAAGGGATTCAAGTATGATTGGAGCCAGAAGTGTGAGGATGCCTTTCATACCCTAAGGCAACATCTGACAACAGCACCAGTGCTAGCTCAACCTGATAACACCAAGCCCTTTGAAGTTTATTGCGATGCTTCCGGTACTGGTTTGGGATGCGTCTTAATGCAAGATAGCAGAGTAATTGCTTATGCCTCCCGAGCACTCAGACCAAATGAGCAGAACTACCCCACTCATGATCTGGAGTTAGCAGCTGTGGTTCATGCTCTCAAGATATGGAGACATTACTTGATGGGAGCCCACTGTAACATTTACACTGATCATAAGAGTCTCAAATATATTTTCACTCAGGCATACCTTAACATGAGACAGAGGAGATGGTTAGAGCTAATCAAGGACTATGATTTGGAGGTGCATTACAATCCTGGCAAAGCCAATGTTGTGGCAGATGCTTTGAGCAGGAAGGCCCAGTGCAATTGTATGAGCGTGGATGCGAAAGTTACCACCCTGTGTGATGAGTTGCGCAAGCTGAACCTGGAAGTTGTTTCTTCAGGTGCCTTAAGTTATATCTCGGTTGAGCCCACATTACAAGAGCAAATAGTCAGGGTGCAGATTGAAGACAAGGGTGTTTAGGTTATCAAGGAAATGATCAAGCAGAAAGCAGAAAAATACAAATGCTTCAGGCAGGACAGCAAAGGAATCCTACGGTTTGGAGATCGATTGGTTGTTCCCAAGGACCCTGAGCTCAGAAAGAAGATATTGGATGAAGCTCACCTTTCAAAATTCTCCATGCACCCCGACAACAACAAGATGTATCATGATCTCAGATCCCTATACTGGTGGACCAGGATGAAGAGGGAGATTGCTAAGTATATATCAGAATGTGACACCTGCCAGAGGATCAAGGCTTGTCATTTGAAGACAGCAGGCCCTTTGCAACCCCTTCCCATACCATCCTGGAAATGGGAGGACATTTGCATGGATTTCATCGTGGGATTGCCCAATACCTCCCGGCACCATGATTCCATTTGGGTCATTGTGGACAGATTGACCAAGACAGCTCACTTCTTGCCGGTGCACACCACCCATAGGACGGAGAAGTATGCGGAAATCTACATTGACCAGATAGTTCATTTGCATGGTGTACCACGGACTATAGTATCAAACAGAGGAGCACCATTTGTGGCACGATTCTGGGAGCAATTGCAAGAATCACTTGGGACCCATGTAATACGAAGCTCAGCATACCATCCCCAAACGGATGGCCAGACCGAAAGGGTAAATCAGATTTTGGAGGACATGTTGAGGGCATGTGTGCTACACTACAGAAAGGATTGGGACAAGTGTCTTTCTTTGGCAGAATTCTCCTATAATAACAGTTACCAGTCTAGCCTGAAGATGGCACCTTTTGAGGCCTTTTATGGGAGAAGATGTAGAACCCCGCTGAATTGGTCCCAAGCAGGAGAGAGGGAAATATTTGGGCCAGATTTGGTACTCGAAGAAGAGGAAAAGGTCAGAGTCATCAAGAGGAACTTAGAAGCTGCTCAGGCTAGGCAAAGGAGCTATCATGACAAGAGAAGGAAGCCTCTACAGTTTGAAGTGGGAGAGCATGTTTATCTTAAGGTGTCACCCACCAAAGGTGTCCAGAGATTTGGAATCAAGGGCAAATTAGCTCCTCGCTACATTGGACCCTACGAGATCAAGGAGACTTGTGGACCAGTAGCATATCAATTGAAGTTGCCGCCACACATGTCAGCTATTCATGATGTGTTCCATGTATCTTAGCTACGAAAATGTGTTTGCTTACCCACTGAAGTGCTACCTGACCCTGAAATTGAGATAGAACCAGACCTGTCCTATCAAGAGTACCCCATCAAGGTATTGGATCAGAAAGAGAGATCAACGCGGGCAAGGTCGATCAGAATGTATAAAGTTCAGTGGAGTCACCATTCAGCAGAGGAAGCTACATGGGAGACTGAAGATTTCCTACGTTCTCGCTTCCCCGACTTTCTGCTCAAAGGAGTCGGTACGTAACCCAAAACCCCACCCCCACCTGCCCTCTGAATCTAATTATAAGGAAAACTTAGATGTTTAAGGTAGTATAAGCTCTAAAAATGACTCAAAAAGGACTTCCTTCTGAAGTTGCTAAGAGGATAACATTCGAAGAACAGTTAACTAGAGAAACTTAAAGACAAGCGGAAACCACACATCAGCACACCTTCATGGCACCCCTCCAAGGGACTCTACCTAAAATCTCGGGACGAGATTCCTTTAAGGGGGGAGGGCTGTAACACCCCATGTGTTACCAAGGCCCTGACTCCCTACTTGCACCCATGACCCGTTATTTCATGTGGTTAAGTGGAGGAGAGGGAGCCCTAAAACCTTAAAGAACCATGTATTAATCAAGAATGTTAATGACCAAAAGCATTACTCAAACTTTATGTAATTATCACCTTGGGCAAGAGAAAAATAAACCCTAGACCTCTCTTGAACCCCTATCTCCTAAAACCATGGTTGAAGGGTGGGAGAGATTAAGCAAATGTGCAAATCATGACCTAACCTTTGGCAAAAGTTAAGTGACATATTAATCAACAAATATTGAGAGGAAACATTGCAAAAAGACCCCTTAAGAAACCCCAAATCCATTCTTTAAGTAGAGAAAGAGCTAGAGCTCTCTAATTCTCTCTAAGTCAAAATCTACACCTAATCTAAAGATCCACCGTGTTCACCTTGATGATGGCACCAAAACCACTTGAGTTGTATACCAAAAATGTGGCATACCACCTAAGGCACCCCCTGGAAAAAGTTGAGACCGAGCCCTTGACGCTTGACATGTCTTGGCATCATTTTTGTCGCGCAGCGGACAGGGAGACAAGCCAGATTTGGCGTCCACATATCTTCTGACCTAGGGCTTATCTTCCCTTGGAACTCACATACAAGAGATAGCCATAGGTGCCAGGAAGAGGTCTGCGCCGGATTTTTGCCAAGATTCACATGTATGTGATCTCAGCAAGCTTTTGAACATGGGCAGAAGAACACCTCCACGTGTTCGACGCGCTCCGCGCGCGCCAGAGCACGCCCGCGCCCAACCCCGCGTGCACCGCGCCGCGCTGAGCCGTGCCCGCGTCTCCTGCTCGCGCCCTCGCCTATAAAGCACCCTCAGGCGTCGACCGTACTCCTCCGCGCACGCTCGACCTCACCGGAGCCCGAAACCACCGGCGTTTGCCCCGTGCACGGCGTGCTCGCGGCCACCCGAGCCCCTGCCACCGTAGACCGGCCAACAGAGCCCTTCCCAACCCCGTCCAACCCTTGGAATAGACTGTGCACGCCTCGGTGAAGCTCCCCGAGCAAGGAATCGGAGTTTGCTTCGCTGGAGAAGCCAGTCCACGGTCGCCGGACTTCGCCCGACCGCCGGTGAACGTAGACCCAGTAATCCTCTGCTCCATTCTTTGATTCCATGTGCACATAGCCTCTACGTCACCCCGTGAAGCTCATCGTGCCCTTTGATTGCACTAGATCGTCGTGGTTTAGCCGGAACACCCGCCGCCGACGAGATCCCCCTTCTGCGCAAGTGGACCGGACGATTCCGGCCACCTCCGCCGTAGAGCCGTACACCGTTGTGACCGCCAGGACCTCCCGAAGCCAACCCCGCCCCTCGCCGGACCTCTCTCGCCGCTGGTAAGCCGCGCCACCCTTTTCATTTCCGCGGGTACTGTTTAAACCTAGGGAGGGACCGCGGGGAAGAAGAAGAAAAGGCTAGGGGGTTTTGCGCATTGTCAGTGACTCAGGGGAATAGTAGCGCAGGGGTATAACTGAGAGAATTAGTTTGGAAAGAATCCGAGGACTTTGGTGTAAACTGGTTTTCCAGGAAACCTTTTAATATTTCTAATTTAAATACAGGCAGAGCTTGCAAAATTCATAACTTCAGTCTTATTCAACCAAATTTGGTCAAACAAATTTTGCCTGATTCTAAATAATGAGCACTACTTAGGAAAAATACAAAACCCCCTTAGTATTGCAAAAGAATTTAAGGTTTGGAATTAAATATTGTTTTGGCCAAAAGCTAAATAATAGGAGGAAAAATAGTTACACTGTTAGACTGAGGATATGAAAATTTAAAAGAGTACCTAATCACTTCCTAACCTGTTTAAAAATAATAAACCCCTCTGCACACCCAGTTAAGGTAGAGTTTACAATTTGAATCATTTTTAGCCTAAAGTTAGAGAAAATATTAATGGAGATTTAAATAAAGAACCAGGGAGCTCCCATATTTTTGTTAGTCTACTTATGTAGTATAGTTCACTAGAAAAATTTATTATACCCTGGTTTAGTATAAAATAATTGGGATACCTTTTAATTTAAGAAAACAAGGAAAACTTAGAAAAACCCTAGAAAAATAACCCCAAGGAGAAAACACCCCAAACCTTGGGATAACTAATGGGTTGTTATTATGAACATAGGAAAAATAAGAAATCTGTTGTTTGATATTTTTCAAATAACAAGTTAGTTATAAGCACCTTTTTGGCATAAAACTTTAGAAATTCACAACCAAATATCCAGTATGACTTTTTCTGTGATTTTTAACACAAAGGCCTAATATCACCTGTGTGTCTAGGCAAAAATAAAATTTAGTACAGAAACCTCAAATCAATCATAGCTATAGTGTAAAGTGTCCTTATAAAACTTATCCTTGTTAATTTTGCACAAGTAGTATCTGAATTAATAACCACCTCAAATTTACAGGACAAATTACAGTAATAACTAGTAAACCACTGTAATTTTTATAGAATTTTTGGAAGAAGATAAACCACTGTTGTAGTTCAACCCACACTAGAATTCATAATTAGACATGAAAAGGGGAAAATTGATAATGAAACTTGTGTCACCCTAACCCAACTAGCAAGACCTTTCTTTAATTTGCCCACTGAAATGTGTAAGGGAAAATACAAATCCACTATGCCTATTCTCCACAACACCTAAACATAGAGTGATAAGCATAAACCACTAAAAGCCACGTATGACCAAGAAACCCTAGGTTGCTAACTAACTTAGTTCTTCTTTCCTTAGCATAATGTTGTTAAATCATGCATAATCATAACATGCATATTCTTATTCATTGCATTCGATAGATTGCAACCTCGCTGACAGAGAGTACGTCCTCGTGCCGGAGCAAGGTGTTGCTCAGGAGGTAGCCCCGGATCCAGCACCAGAGCCTGCACCAGAGGATCTGCCTACCCTAGCTTTGGAAGGCAAGCCCCGGTTTTATGCATAACCTATTCTATACGATATTTTACTACACTTAATGTTTGTAGGCTTGTATTGTGCACTTAAGTGTAGGAATTGTTTGAAACCCTAGTTGAATGATCTCAGGAATCCCATTGAGATGAATACTAGTATGCTAAGCCGAGTAGCTGCTTTATTAATTAGGGGTTTCAGTAGAAGTCGAGTGATTTTTCTAGCACTCGCGCGAGGTCAGGAAACTGGTTGTATCCACTTTCTTGTCATAATGATGCTGGTTATGGACAACAATCCATGGGGATTGGTTGTCCACGGGATAAAAATTTGAATAAGGATTAAGGTGTGGTACTGTGTGTCAAGCGTTTGAACGTACTAAGCACATGCCGAGAAATATGGTAAATCGGTAAGCCTAGTACCTGAGTGAACCTGGCAGTGGACATATCCCCTCACGCGAACTGAGATGAGGTCTCCCATTCCGGTTATGGTGGGTACAAGTGCGGTCACTGCACGACGGCAGTCGGGATCAGTGAGGCATTGTACGCCAAGGTGGTGAGCCCTGATCTGCTGACGGGGAATCGATGGGGACGGTTGATGTGTGTGGGGACGGAGTGCCTCGCCACGTCGTGTGTTTAGGTTTACCTTGCAAGGATAAAATCTCGATTCAAATCGTCTGCTTCTCGCAGCTAAAGAGACTACTTGATCCATGCTGCTACATTGAGTAACAAGTGGAAATGTGACGAGTTGACATAAGATGTTGATTGCTAAATATGTTTGATACCCTGTATGATTAGATAGCGCACATTTAGCCTTAAGAGAGTCACACTTAAACTTGACAAAGCTAAAACTTGATTTATAAACTCAGCTAGTGCTTTTGGCAACCAAACCCCACAGCCAAACAGCTACATGTATAGAGGGAGAGGAGTAGACTCCTCACACCGGGTAAGTCTAGCTGAGTATTAGTATACTCGGCCTTGCTTGTGGCATAATTTTTTACAGGTTCTCTGGAGGACATGGTTGCTGGAGTGACTTGGCCGTCCATCCTGCCATCGGGGTGGACAGTCGAGTGGGATCCTGCCTCGGCTGAGGAGGAGCATGAGGAGTGATGGGACAGGCTTCCCCATCTCTCTATTTATTTACCATTAGTTTCATTCCGCTGCACTTCGAACAGTAATGACTACTTTTGCAAAAACTCCGATGATGATGTAATAATTTAGTACTCCTTAATGTATGGTTTTATGCCTTATTGTATTTGCTCTGTGACTCATCGTCGAGTGAGACTGTGGTACTTGATCCTGTCAGTGGCCTCGTCGGACTAGATCCGAGGGATTGACGGGTTATTCCCATTTAAGTGTGGTCTAGGCTTGTTGGGGGCCTTCGGCTCCCGAAGGTCCTCAAAAACACAGTTTGACAATATTTTCCAAGTGTAAAATGTGAACAGGTACTTTCGGAACAGGCACCTTCGGAGTCAGGTCGCGAATATATAAGGGCATGTTTAAGACGAAGCTGGAATGAAAAGCGGTCATGACGAAGGATAAGACGATCATGAAGCCATATGCAGAAAAGCTTCGGCATAACGGCAGAAAAGAGGAACCGACTTAAAGATGAAAAGCCAAATTGGACCTTGAAGAATTACTAAAGAGTTATTGATAAATGTAAAGGGCATCAATGTAATTTCACATGGGCTGCGTCCTGTGCCTATAAATAGGTGAACAGTACTCTCGTACTATTCACGCTGACTGGACACACGTCTTTTTGCATCACGACTTGTACCTTTGCCTTACATCAGTCTAAAGGTACATTTGTAATTCGTTTTCATGAATTTAATAATGGAAATGTATTGATGATAATGCTGGTATTATTATTTTCGCACTTTATATATATATATATATATATATATATATATATATATATATATATATATATATATATATATATATATATATATATATATATATATATATATATATATATATGTTTATTCTGTTTACTCATTTACCAACTTAACGAAGGTCTTTTCCTTCGTAACCTTTGTTATATTATGATTATATCCTTCGTCCGAAGTTCATTAAACCCTCGAGGAGATAATGCTTCAGCGGACGAAGGGTATTTAATACTTAACATCTTCGTGTTGTCTTGTTCTTGATTTATAGCATTTGAGAACAAGTCCCCAACATTGGCGCCCACCTCCGGTGAACTCACTTCCATTTTTTGAGTTTTGAAAATCTTCGGCAAGCATCACCTTCGTCATGCCACCGAAAAAAGCTTCAGCAACAGGGGCTGCTGCTCTGCAGCCGCTAGACCACAATCAAGATGTCGTTTCTCTTAGGGAGGCTCGAAGCCAGAAGAGAAAGGCCACGAGTCCAGCGCCCCCGGAGGACGAATTGGATCAAGAAATCCAAAATTTGGAAATGCTCAATCAACAGGTCCAACGCAAGAAGGAGAAGATGGCTCATCTAGCTGATCTTCAGAGGCAGATAGACGAAGCCTCTGAGGAGCTTCGACATCTCGCTCAAGATGACCAGGACCAAAGGCCCCCGCGCAGAGAGCTTCATCAAGAGGGTTTCTACAACGAGGATGACTGGTATGAAGATTTCCATCACGAAAATTTTGCTTTTGATGATGCTTCTCCCTTGTCAACAGAACTGCAGGCTGTTCCTTGGCCACAGTCTTACAAGCCACCTCAGCTCCCCATGTACGACGGTCATTCAGACCCGAAACAATTCTTGATGAGCTACGAAGCAACTATATCTTCGTACGGTGGCAACACGGCGGTCATGGCAAAGTCCTTCGTCATGGCTGTCAGAAGCGTCGCACAAACTTGGTACTCTTCTCTTAGGCCAGGGACAATCACCTCATGGCAAAAGTTGAAGGACATGCTGATAACCAGTTTCCAGGGCTTTCAGACGAAGCCAGTCACTGCTCAAGCTTTATTCCAGTGCACCCAGGATCATGAAGAATATCTTCAAGCATATGTCCGAAGGTTCCTACGTCTGAGGGCGCAGGCACCAACAGTGCCCAATGAAATTGTCATTGAGGCCATGATCAAGGGGCTTCGGCCAGGACCTGCAGCTCAGTACTTTGCCAGGAAGCCTCCCCAAACTCTGGAGAAGCTGCTCCAGAAGATGGACGAGTACATTCGAGCTGACAATGATTTTCGCCAAAGAAGGGAGGAAGCCCTCAGGTTCTCTGAAATGACTAGGGGCTTCGGAGGAAGATTTTATCCAAGGCACGTCAGGTCAATTCACAATTCTACTCAAAATGACGACAAAGCGAGTCAACAGCAAAGGCCACAGTGCTCCTCCCAAGCTTCGGGGCAGCAGCAAAGCTCCTTCCGGCCGCCAGTGCCAAGGGGCAGAGGCGCCAGGGGCTTCGGGGGAAGATTTGGGGATCAACCAAGAAAAATATACTGCCTATTCTGTGGTGAAGGTAAGGGCCACACCACCAGGATGTGTCACATTACCATCCAGAAGCAAAAGGAGCTAGCAGAAGCTGCTGCACAATAGAATCAGCCGAAGCAGGTCCTGCATACTGCTTCGTACCATTCGCCTTACATTCCAGAATATGTAGGCAATCACCCTGCAGCTTCTGTTGCTTCGGCAAGTCAACCCCAAGCATCCTGGTTACAGCCTCCACCACCGCCACCGACGCAGCCAGGACTCCAGCCAGAAGGGAGTCACCATAATCAGAGGGATTTCAGAGAGGACTCCGAAGCTCGCACAGTCAATAGCACTGTGCCAGAGTCGAAGCACATTTACTGATAAATATCCTACCTCAACAGCAGTTTTTTCGCATTTTTACATTTGGTATTACTTTTTTGTTAATAAGGAACAATTATGGGAAGATTAAGTGCCTTTTATCTTTTTTAATTCCTTGTAACACTTTAATAAAAATGTGTCTTTTTCATAGGCTTGAATCATTGAAGCATACGAATTTATGGTGGCATGAAGGACCTTTGTATTATCAAAATTTTGTTTTAATAGACACAGAGCAAGTTGTTCGAAACAGTAAAAAGTCGTTCCTAAGCGAGCGCAGTGTAAGTTTTCTGAGCCTACAGCGAAAAGTCAGCGCTGATTCCGCCGAAAGTAAAAGGCGAAGAAGCTCCTAAGGGAGGCTTACAGCGAAAAATAAGCGCTGATTCCGCCGAAAGTAAAAGGCGAAGAAGCTCCTAAGGGAGGCTTACAGCGAAAAATAAACGCTGATTCCACTGAAAGTAAAAGGCGAAGAAGCTCCTAAGGGAGGCTTACAGCGAAAAGTCAACGCTGATATAAAAAGTGTGTATGCTCTATTACAGGGATATGTATCTGTGGCACAAACGTCATCTTGCATAACATAACATCATCAGATCATTCTGCATAACATAAGCATCATACAGCATATTACATATGGAACAAGAAGGGGATACAGTATTAATCTTCGGAGAATAATTCGGAAAAGAGAAAATTGTGCTAAAGCACAAGACAAGCCGAGAAGAAGTGTAGCTTCATTAGAGAGGCAACAAAAACTTTTCTATAACTTCGGAGAATATTTCACGAAGCTTGGATAATCTTCACCACGAACGAATGCAACTTCTGGTGATATAAAATTTTCTTCACGAAGCATGAAAAGAAGGGAAGGTGTTTTTTCGTCGAAGGCTCAAAAAATGGTATGTACGCAAGATTTCATGCATCGTAAAGAATTAAAACTGTACATGGATTATATATTACATTCAAAGTTACAATATATTACATACGTTACGTTCCAAATGTTTTTACAGTAGCATTTAATCCTCTTTTAGAACTATTTCTGCAGCTTCGTTCAGTAGCTGGTCAACAACCTTGTCCATAATGGCTTCGGCCATTTTTCTAATTTCATCGTCCCCCTTCGGGTGGGGGCCCGGAGATGCCTCAGCAGGTTCTGAGCGAAGAGAAGATACGGCTATATTACTATTACAAACCGTGAGCAAAGTCTGGAATAAAAAATTACAACATAATAAAAATCACTAATTAATACCTATTTGCCCTTCGGGCTCGGTACTTTTTTCGGCAGCCGCCGCTACTTTTCTGGCATCATGGATGCCTTTTTCTCTTTTTTGAATAATTTCTTGTGCCATTTCTCGGCCGTCGTTGTCCCAGATATCAGTGAAAAATTTTCCGCCGATCATGCTTGCTTCGGCTGAGGGGTCTTTAATGTCTTCGGAGGACAAAGTAGCTTCGGATTGCGCTAAAGACTTTACATGCTCACAACCTTTCTTCTCTAAAACAGTAGCAATTCCTCTAGCACCCGAAAAAGCACATATGTCTCCGCGGCTGTTCAGGATTTCTTCGAAGGCCTCAGCTTCGTTACTAATCCATTCCATCGGACCTTCAGGATTGCCCCTTGAGAAATTCTCCTCGCTAGAGAATGCGCCAACGTTGGCAAAACTGGATTTTATTTTCTTAACGCACTCTAAGGATTTAACATAGCATTTTCTTTGAGAAGCACGAAGCTCTTTAACATTAACTTCCAAATGATCTACCCATTGTTCACTTAACTCTCGTTTTGTTTCTTCAAGAGTACGTTCTTCTTTGGCTCGGGCTAGTTGTTTATGAAGATCTTCAATCTCACGCCTCTGTGCTTCGGCTTGAGTTTTAGAGTTAGCTTCGTCCTCCTTCATATTTTCCACTAAAGTAAGCAGAATTCTGTCTTTCTCCAAGGCTTCGTTTCGTAGCCTAATAACCTCTGTTCGAAGGTTGTTGAGAGCAATGGTGCAGCTCTCGTCTTCAGCATTCTTTTGTGCCCTTAAGGCATTGCTGAGAATTAAGCCCTATTCAAAAAGAATGAATGGATTAACACAACAGTAAAGGATTCATTCAAAATCCACAAAATTCAAAGTTTACAATCTTCGTACCTTTAGACTGTTATATGCAAGACTATCCGCAAGATCCTCCTTCGTCATGGCACAAAGGCCAGCTTCAAGCTTCGGGAATCCCATGCTTCTAGCCATTTCCCGGCACACGGATAATTCTTTATTGTCAGGAGGCAATATAAGAAGTCATCTTCGTTTGTCCCGTTGAATACTACGGCCCCCTTCGGATATTTCAGTTCTCGGGCATAGTGATTGGCTTCAAAAATTTCTTCTTCAGACAGTTTCTTCCTCGAAGCATGTCGCACAATATAATCATGTATTTTGGAGGATGCTTCGGGGGTGGCAGTACCAATTTCCCCAATCAGAATTGGTTCTGTTATTGTTGCTTTTTCAGTTCCTAAACTTGCCTTTGACATTTTTTCGGCCTCCAAAGGTTGTATCTTGGTGGATTCCGAAGGCCCAGCTTCAGTTTCAGATTGCTGCTTCGAAGTTTCAGCAGCAAAGGCTTCAATAGGCGCCTCAATAATTTTCTTTGGAGTTGTGCTTGAAGATTTAATCGTCTCCAGGACATCCAGCACATTAACCATTCTTTTTCTTTTCGGGGTTGCTGCTGGCCCCTTCTGGCTTTTAGCTGTCTCAACTTTTGTTGAAGGACTTATAACATCTGGTGTTTCTCTTTCTTCAGATTTCTCCTTTCTTATCGCTGGTGCCTCGGACATTTCTTCGGATTTTAGCGCTACAGTTGGTTCTCTGGCTTCGGTGGCCGAAGAGGCCTTGCCAATAAATTCGGGCACTGTGGCCGGCTCAATGCAACATGGAGGGTGTGTGGACACTTTTACTTTCTTCCTTTTCGGTGCTGGCTTCCCGGAAGCAGCCGAAGTAGTGTCCTTTGCAGGAGTAGTATTTTTTCTCTTTTGACCTCGCATTGGATAACAGTAGTCAGGATAGATAAACCCAATAGCATCAAATACTCGGTTGAGCCTCTTCTTCTTTCGGCCTCCGAAAGCCGCTGACAATGCAGTGTTTTCAGCCTTTGAATAGGTCCCAAGCAATTCATCACTTACATTCTCAATACTTTTCAGCCAATCATCATCCGGTTCAACAAATTTATCTCCGTACTTGAAAGTATATTTCAGTCTAATTAGTCCACTCTCGTCAGCTTCTTTGATGGTCTCCTTCGGCATTTCCCAGTCATCTACAAGTGGCCACACTCTGAAGGCAATGTGCTCTTGCATTAAATCCCTGGTCCCAATAAAGGAACAGACTACGCCGAAGGCCCTCTGACATTCTTCAGCTGCTTCGTCCATTTCTACCTTTGGTTTCCGAAGTCCGAAGCGCTGCCAGATAGGGCGCATGATGATATCCTTGATATCTTCCCGAACCGTCAAATCGTTTCTCACATAGAACCATTCCTTCATCCATTCCCCGGGCCATCTCTTCTAAAAGGTTGGCACGGGACAGCTCGACCCAGAGCGGGCACCGAAGCTATAACAACCAAAATTATTATGATATTGTTCCTTGCCCCATGGTTTCGTCTCATATACTAGCTCGTGTATATTGCAAAAGCTTTTGGCACTTGGCTCCAAACTCTGGCTCCTCACAGCCCAGACGAAGATTCCCAATCATATCACTGCTTCAGGGGTAAGTTGATGAAGGTAAATTTGATATATTTTCAGAACTTCTACTACAAACTTGCTTAGGGGGAATCGTAGCCCAGCCTTTAAAAAGCTTCGGAAGATCACAACCTCATTATCTTTGGGGGTCGGCGTAGTTTTTTTCTCCGTCATCCGCCCTCACGATGGATATATCTCGGAAGTATCTCCCTCTCATGTTTTCAAGATGACTCTGCTTTATAGTTGATTTTCCGAAGTTTGAGTGACTAGGTCGCCACAGGCGATCTTCGGAATCCTCTCCGCCACTATCCACATCATAGTTATCACTGTCGCCAGTATCTTCAGATAAACCCTCCAAAGTTTCTTTGACAATCTTTTCAGTATTGGTCTTCGACATTGACTCAAGAAAACCGAGATGCATCTCCTCCGAAAGTCTTAGCTTCGAAGCACCAGCAGCTGTCTTATCTTCAGACATTTTCGCAAATGCTGGCAAACTAGACTTGAAGCCGAAGCTTAAAAATTTAAGACCGAGCAAATGCTGTCGCGTGCAGGCTAAGGGCAGGGTCCGCAGGTTGAAAGCTGGTAAGTAGAAAGCAGGTGGAAAAATTGCGTGTCAAGTAAACTCACGGAGAGCTTGTATTTATACACCCAGTATGTTGAAAACTGGAGGGCCCCGCTTGTCAATGACTGTTGCTATTCTAGCAAAGGGAAGGTGTTTTTTCGGACCTTCGGCTTAAAGCCTTCGTCCATGTCGCAATATAAATTTATCTTTACAATAAATTGATATTGCGAGGGGCTACTGTTGGGGGCCTTCGGCTCTCGAAGGTCCTCAAAAACATAGTTTGACAATATTTTCCAAGTGTAAAATGTGAACAGGTACCTTCGGAACAGGCACCTTCGGAGTCAGGTCGCGAATATATAAGGGCATGTTTAAGACGAAGCTGGAATGAAAAGCGGTCATGACGAAGGATAAGACGATCATGAAGCCATATGCAGAAAAGCTTCGGCATAACGGCAGAAAAGAGGAACCGACTTAAAGATGAAAAGCCAAATTGGACCTTGAAGAATTACTAAAGAGTTATTGATAAATGTAAAGGGCATCAATGTAATTTCACACGGGCTGCGTCCCGTGCCTATAAATAGGTGAACAGTACTCTCGTACTGTTCACGCTGACTGGACACACGTCTTTTTGCATCACGACTTGTACCTTTGCCTTACATCAGTCTGAAGGTACATTTGTAATTCGTTTTCATGAATTTAATAATGGAAATGTATTGATGATAATGCTGGTATTATTATTTTCGCACTTTATATATATATATATATATGTTTATTCTGTTTACTCATTTACCAACTTAACGAAGGTCTTTTCCTTCGTAACCTTTGTTATATTATGATTATATCCTTCGTCCGAAGTTCATTAAACCCTCGAGGAGATAATGCTTCAGCGGACGAAGGGTATTTAATACTTAACATCTTCGTGTTGTCTTGTTCTTGATTTATAGCATTTGAGAACAAGTCCCCAACAAGCCTCTAAGGCGGGACTTAGGCACTTAAGTTGGAATAGTTCGGGTGGTTCCGCCACACTTACTCGACTCAGGGTGGCCACTATACCCTATTAACGGAGCAATCGATTTAAGTCGGCAATTACTTAAGACAGTACAACAGGCACACGCTTACTTGACTTAGTGTAACATGCTTATGTTTACTCATCTTAAGGCGACCTCTATGCCTCATCAGCTAATCAATTAGCATGAAATAGGAAAAAAATTCAAAACCAGCACGCTGCATTTACTTCTGCAACTGTCCATAACAATTGTTGAATTCTAACAACAGAAAACAAAAATAGAATTAAGCATTAAGAACATGTTCTAACCGAATATTCAAGCACATTGATCACACACACATATAGTTCATAAATGTATTCAGTATCTCTACTTGGCAATGTCTTTCTCAGGAGCAACTAAGGAAGAAGGGCGACTCAAGGAGTCAGGAGCAGCTTTGACATCGGCAACTATATCATCAGGAACAACTACTCCTGGCCTTCTCATCAAGATCTGCCCTACGTGAATGGCTTTGCCCATAGCCTTGTCATGCTGATCCTTTAGAATGGTGGAATTGTCTTCTGCAACTTTGGTAGCCAGTCGAGCGGCCTCTAACTCCTGGGCGACAGATCTCTTGGAGGCGTGCAGATCCTTGATGATGGAGTCCTTGCTTGACACCAACTACCTAAGACGCAGGATCTCATCCTGGAATACTTGCAGCTCGTGATGATGATGATCCAGATCTCCATGGTAAAGCGGTGGCTCCTCTCCGAGATGGTCAGAGAATTGCTGGCATCACGATACAACCTATCAAGATTATCGCGAGAAGCTGCAAGTGCCCGTTTCTCCTCCTACAGACGAGAATCAGCTCTCAAGTATCCAGTAAGCAGTAAAGCCATAGCAGATCCAGTCAAGTAAGCTTACCTCGTTAGCCGCCCTTTCAGAGTCAAGCTGAGCACTAAGAGAGGAATTCAAGGAATTTGCATCGTCTAAAGAAGCAGAAACCCGGGCCAGGTCGACCTGACCTTGGGAATACTTCCCCTCAAGCTTAGAGTACCGCCAAGTTGAGTCGGCTTGATAATAAAGATGTTTCTCCTCGAGT
This sequence comes from Zea luxurians, assembly GCA_029449295.1. Taxonomy (NCBI): domain Eukaryota; kingdom Viridiplantae; phylum Streptophyta; class Magnoliopsida; order Poales; family Poaceae; genus Zea; species Zea luxurians. The sequence goes on along the minus strand of JAOPSE010000001.1, from coordinate 100,756,125 downwards.
TCAGAGTATCATCGGGTCATATCTAACAAAAAGCAGCCGAAGAAGGATACACGGTTAAAAACAGACTAATCAGTCAGCCAGGGAAGAAACAAAAACACTAACCAGCATTCGACATTTTCAAATTAGATATCTGCTTCTGAAGCAACAACGGATTCTACAACGTCAGAACTTCTTTTGGGATAGGGACACCATGTGATCTCAATTGACCAACCATCCCATCAACCAAAGCCTAATATTAAAAACAAATGAGTACAAAGAAAGTGATTTGCCAGAAGTACTGACAGAACAGAAAAAGCCAGGCTACCTGAAGATTGGAAAAGAGCGAAGAAAATCCCAAGTCATGAGAAGCTGGGTTGTAGCTCCATGAAGGAATATCAACCGGGACAATCTAAAGAGCACCGTCAGGGATTGATTCAGCTCCACTAGCAGATATCGTAATTCCGGCATCCGGTGTACCGACCTCTAAGGCGATTCCCTCACTTGAAGCTAAAGAAGCATGCACTGCAATCACTCCACCAGAATGTGGTGGAGACGACCCGACGTGGACATCCATGGAGGTATGAGAAGGGGAGCTCGCTCGAACACCCTTAGGGACTGGGTCATTGCTCGCACTGCCCATTGGAGCCGGATCACCACCGGCAACACCCTTGGGGGCTGGGTCGCAGCTTGCGCTACCCACCCGAGCCGGATCATTACCGGCAACACCCTCGAGGGCTGGGTAACCACCTGCACCGCCCTTGAGGACTGAGTTCTCTATAATAGCCACCTCTAAGGCTGAAGGATTCTCAGTCACCTCCATGGGAATCGAGCAATCTTGACCAACCTCTTGGCACCGAAGGCCACCCTCCAAGGTCGACGATGCGCGAGATGCTGCCCGGGATACCTCTAATCCCACATCTGGAGTGTCAGAGCAGACGTCCATCATATCACCATCAGTTGGCTCTGACAGCATATCCTCTGGAACAACATCCTCGAGAGCCTGATCAAAATCTGTTATGGATAATTCTTACAGGCTAACAAGAGCAGACAGAGCTGGAGAAGGAATATCGCTATCCCCCCACTGCCTCTATAACGCCGACTATTCTTCCGAATTAGTGGGACTTCTTCTTCTTCTTAGTCCTCGTCAACAATATGGACAATAGATGGCATAGGGTCACACCCATTGGATTTAGCCTCAGCACGGTCACACCCATTGGGTTCAACTGGTGCATGGATATGTTCGTTGGGGTCAGTTGGTGCACGACCACACCCATTGGGGTCAGTTTCAACGGGTACACCACTAGTGGGATCAACTCCAGTCAAGATTTCCGCTGGTACTTCTTCAGCAACAGGAGCAGAAGGGCCAGCATCCTGGTCCAAGCATGACAATCGCCGAAGCTGTCTCTTTTTCTTCTTCTTTTCTTCAGCAGGCACAGCCGGACGACTGACCTGGTGAAGACACTTTGGACGAGTACCCTCAGACTTTCGGGTGTCCACTATTCTGTCAATCTCTGGTATAACCACAACAGCCATTGTTTCAACAGGGGTCAAGTCAGAAGAATCTCTAGCCAACATGTCGAGCACAACATTCATTTTTGCATCATCTGGACTCGCTATCATCTCAAAATGAACTTGCCTCTCATCATTGGGAAGATCACAAAGAGAAGAAACCAAGACCTCAATATCTTCAGGAGAGGGTCGCACTCTAAGACCTAGGCCACTATCACCAGCAGGAGGATTGGACACAAAACTAAAAAAGGACTTAGGAGGTGGCAAATTCCAAGTAGAATAGGCAACAGGAGCACCAACATTTGATACTTTGCCTCTCAAGATCATGTCTAGTCGGCTCACCAGATCCTCAGCAGGAATTCTCCTATTGGTAACTCGGGTTGGGTCGGTGACACCGCTATACGAGTAAGCTGGGTATGCTCTATCCTTCAAGGGCTGAATATTCTTAAAAACAAAGTCAGCAACCACAGCCTCAGCAGTCAAACCTATCCCCTTCAGCAAGCAAATTTCAGCAAGCTGGACCTTGGCTTCTGCTACCTCCAAGGCAGTAGGAGACTCAATCCAACTCGAAGTGCGCACATCCGGCTGTCTCCCTGACCGAGGGGGAAGGGACATGCCATGGTTTTCCACAATAAACCACTCTAAACGCCATCCTTTAATGCTATCCTTAGGTGGGATATCAAGGTATTCTGTTTTTCTCCCACGGCGCATCTCCAGACTCACACCGCCCACGAGCTGGTGCTGCCCCCCAGCCATCCTAGGACGACAGTGATACAAGTACTTCCACAAACCGAAGTGAGGAAGAATTTCGAGGTAAGCCTCGCATAGATGAACAAAGATAGAAATTTGCAGAATAGAATTGGGGTTCAGATGAGTCAGATTCAGATTATAAAAGTCAAGGAGACCGTGAAAGAAGGGAGAAATGGGAAGAGCAAGGCCGCGGATAAGAAAAGGGATGTAAACAACGGACTCATGGGTATCCTCTATTGGGACAGTAACCCCACGGCAAATCTGCCAAGAACAAAGTTCTTTCGAAGGAAGAATTCCAACATCAACAAGGTGGAGGAGATCCGACTCTGAAACAACAGACATATGGTTACCTGCGAAAGGCAACTGGCTGTTGGGGTCAATACGAGGGATGACCACAGCAGCAGAATTTTGGTTCTTCCACTTGGGCGCCATTGAAATCTCGTTGGCGGACTGAACGGAAGCGAAATCAAAGGGAAACAGAGGATGTTTGGAGGCAAAAAGTGAGGCTAGGGCTCAGAGCGCAGAGGTGTGCGGCGACGTGAGATAAATGGGGTTTTCTCGGGTCAGACACCGTTTCTAAAAAGCGCTAAGTCATCACTCGGGAAAAAACAAGATTTTATGGTATGACTCGGCTGTTACTTCTAAAACACTGACGTCGTCAAGTACCACTCGGCTGTTACTTCTAAAACGCCGATGTGGCCCAGCATGACTCGGCTGTTACTTATAAAACGCTGACGTCGTCAAGTACCACTTGGCTGTTACTTCTAAAACGCCGGCGTGGCCTAGCATGACTCGGTTGTTATTTCTAAAACGCTAACGTCGCCAAGCACCACTCAGCCGTTACTTCTAAAACGTCGGTGTTGCCCAACACAGCTCGGCTGCTACCTCTAAAACGCCGAAGCAATCTAGCATAATTCTGCTGTTACCCCTGGAGACACCAGCAGTAACTCGGTTGTTTCTCTCTACGTAAATGCAGGCAGAATCAAATACGACTCAGCAATTACAAGTTGTTACTCGAGCGTTATCTCTAAGAACAACGGCTATGTTGGGCATAAATACAAACTGTCGAATGACTATAAAGGAATGATGGGAAAGCGAAGGATATGCGCAGAACAAGCCGAAGTTTTCTTCATTATATAAAAGGGAAGTTCTTCCACAAACTCAAAGACCAACTCATTATGAGCCGGCCTTCTTCCCCTTTTTCGCTACATTACATTACTACATCACTACACTACTTACACTACACTATACTACTAACTACTACTACATTATTTCACTACTACTAATACTACTTCTACTAATACTTATCTATACTAATATTTAAGCCAGTGGTGCTTTGCCACTGGCCCTACCACTGTCGCTGCTGCCCTTGCCGCTACCGCCGTCGCCCTTGCCGTCGTCGCCGTCGCCCTTGTCGCCGCCGTCGCCCTCATCATCACCGTCGCCACCGCTCCCCTCCTCGGACAAGTCAGAGGAGTCCTCCTCGTCCGAGGAGATCTCTGACTCATCCGAGCCCTCGAGCCCGGAGCGCTCGATGGCCCGGATGTACGTCCACACCTCGGCGGCGATCCCCTGGGAATCGTCCGAGTCATCAGACGATGCTGGGGGAGAGACGTAGGCTGGCGACCCCTCGGACTCAGAGGAGAACTCCTCCTCCGAGTACTTAGGGTCACCGAAGTCCTTGGAGGGAGGACTCGGCTCGTGTTTCCGCTTCTCGCCGGAGTGGTGCGATGAACTTTCGTCTTTCTTGCTCTTGCCCATGATTGCGTAGAAGAGAAGAGAAAAGAGGAGAATAAGCAACAAATGGTCGGAAGATGTGTGAAGACACCAGTGAAGTAAGCAGGCTATTTATAGAGACGGGAGGCAACCGCACGTCTCCTACCATGGTCACTGAACAGTCACAAATATTCAATAAGCCATTCAAATCGTCTGGAAACAAGTCAGGAAGCAGACGCCGTTTCACACAACACGACACCCATTGGGACTGAAGTCAACTACTTGGATGATATGATTACACCCCGCGGTCACGTCAAGTTACTACTCAAGGGGAGTTCGCTAAACGCTCAGCTCACCAAGCCATCCCTTGGCTACACCCATTGGGGGGGACGTCCAGGAATTTTCAATAGATTTTCCCAAGCAGTCACATCCATACACTATACGCAATGAATAAGACAGAAGGAATATATTGATAGAGATCGGAGGAAAGCCAAAAATAGTTGCCAAAGTACAAATCTAATCAACAGAAGCATTGAAGCACCAAGCAAAATGGAGACCAGCCAAGAGCCATCTACTGGACGTCCAATCTGTCGCCGATCAAATAAATTTCAAACCTAATCTGGAATGGGCGGACCACGTTGCTGATCTCAAAGGCAAAACCATATGCTAATCTCTAAAGCATGAAGCTAATGATATAATTCGACAAAGATAAAATGTTGATTTCTAAAAGCATGAGATGAAGACCTTTGAACGGCAGAATAATCCACTCAAAGCTCAGGGGCTACACCCATTGGGTGCACCTCCGGTGCCCCCAATGGATCACTGACCCCAAAAGACAGAATGCTGATCTCTAAAGCAAGAAGCCGATGATAGAATGCTGATCTCTAAAGCATGAGCTGACGGTAAAATGCTGATTTCTAAAGCATGAGATGAAGACCTTGGAGTGGATTATTCTCAATAATCCACTCAAGGCTCGGGGGCTACACCCATTGGATGCACCTTTGATGCACCCAATGACTCATAAACCCTAGAGAACAGAATGCTAATCTCCAGAGCATAAACCAGAGACAGATCACTGATTTCTGGAGAATAAAGTAAAGACCGATGAATAATGGCAGGAGAGGATAATAGAAGATTGTTTTTACCAAGTTATTCAGAGTTCAGAAGCAACAACTTGATAGGCATATTTTCGAGGCATTCCCTACCAAAGTCAAAAACTGCAAGCTGGAACTGGAATCTTTGGGCTGATTATTTCTAAATCGGCTCAAAGATTGGGGGCTCGTGGGGGACAGATATCCCCTGGGTCCACTAGAAGGCAAGAAAGCCTCGCGAAAGGCCATAGGCCCATTATTTCACAAGGCCATCCCTTCATGGGCCAAGGGAGGAGGGTTTGGCAGAATGGATCAGCACAATATCGGATTAACTCGAGCCCACGCAGCTCAGCGAGTTCAAACGTCATCCACAGTAGTGATCTGATTCTCCCGCGCTGCGCCCTCAGGGGTCGGAACTGAATGACGATAAGTCGGCAGAGTTATAGGAAGATAGGTTCAGTCGGTTCACTATTACTTAGGCACACGTTGTTATCATATACGCATGTATCGCCCCACAATCGAGTATATAAGGCCTATGGGGCACCGTGTGACACCCCAGTGTCACCTAGGGTTTCTTCCTTTAGCTAACTTGAACTATTATCACATGTGAAGCAAATAGAGGCATGAACCTCAAAAATTTATAACCAAAGGTTTAAAGTGAGTCTTTCATCTGATGTAAATCACCTAATCATATCATGAACCTCATGGTAAGAAAAACTCTCAACCCCAAATTAACCCAAAGTGAACCCTTAAGCACATAAAAGGGAAATTGGAAAAAGGCTTGGGAAAAATACAAATTTTGGTAAAGACCAAATTTCAAAGTTTTAGTTCACCAAATATCCAGCAAATCATAGTAAGAAAGTTTGGCCATTTGGTTTTTCCAAAATCCCCAAATCAGCCCTTGAACCAAGGACCCATGGGGAAATTCAGAATTCTGAATTTCAGAACCCTTTTCCAAAGATCAAATGCGTTCTCTATTTTTTCAAATCTCAAAACCAAGAAGTCCAAATATCAAAGTTGTGCCAAATTTCCTTGAACATGCTCTAGAAAAATTTGGACTCAAACCAAATTCATTTGGCACGGTTTTGGCACAGTTTGACCTCGGGACCAGGCATTCTGACACTGGCACCTTGGTGACGCTACAACTCCCTGTCCCTAGCCTAAAACCGTGCGACATTCATACACAAAAGACAAAGCATTGTCAGGGGAACAAATCCTTTATAGCGATCTTGCCCAAATTCGTGAAGATTTGCACCCAATCAGCGTTAGAACTCGGGCAGAAGCAACGGTTCCACGTGTTCGACCGTGGCTGACACCCCCAGTTCACGCCCGTTCGCGCACCCGCGCTCCCCAGTGCATGCTCGCGCGCGCTCGCCGGTCCACGGCCGCCCGTGCACTGCGCCGTGCCTATAAAGCAGCCCCGAGCCTCGGCCATACCTCCTCGCGCGCTCACAAGTCTTGCCCGAGCCAGATCACCGGAATTCGCCCCAAGCACGCCGCGCCACCGCCCGCCAAGCTTTCCAAGCCTCGGCTGCCGTGGCCAGCTCCCTCCAGTCGCGTCCAAGCTGCGCCAACCCCTCGGTTAGCTTCACCATTAGCCAGTGAAGCTTTCCAAGCCCTCGGACCTGGCAGAACTTCTCTGGAGACCCGAGATTGCCCTCGCCGGACTTCGATCGCCCGCCGCCGCGTGTGAACCGAGCATTCCGGTAAGCCATTTTCAAATTCCTTGCACCCATGTCTTCCCTAGCACCCAGTGAAGCTCTCTGACCCGTTTGACTGAACTATTGTGCCGTGAGTAGGCCAGATTCCTCGCTGCCGATGAGCACCTCCGCCTGCGCACGCGGACCAGCCGACTCCGACCATCCCCGACGGCGACCCGCACATCGCCGTGATCCCCGAGACCTCCCCTACGTCCTCGACCACCTCACCGGAGCAGCCTTGCCGCCGGTAAGCCCCTCCGCCCTTTTCTCTACCGCGGGTACTGTTCAATTGGGGACAGGACCGTGAGTTCGATTTCCAGGAACCCTAGGGGGTTTTCTACAGAGCCGTAGACTCAAATGAATAGTGCCTTGGGGACCTGTCTGTAATTCCTTTAAGAACTTTCGCCAGGGACCCCAGCGCAAAACTGCTTTTCTTTAAATCATTTTGAATTAATTTTTTATTATTCAGCAGAAGACTTAAAAAATCATAACTTGAGAAATACTTAACCGAATTTTGTCAAACCAATTTTGCTGGATTCTAAATATTATGGACTACCAATTAAAAATATTGAACCCCATGCTTTTTGTTCTAATTTTTAATGTTTGGAATTAAATACAAAAACTGACCAAACCCTATTTAATTAAAGAAAATTTGTTATGCTTCTGTGCTAGGCTCGAGAAAATTTGTAGATGTTCAAACCCCAATTAGACACTGTTTAAAAATAGTGGGAACCCCAGTATTGAAGATTTAAGTAAGATTAACCAATAAAAGCCATTTTTGCCCAAAACTTAAAAAAAACAGAAAGGTAATAAAAAATAATAAACAGTGAGTGCAATTAATTTTCCTAGCCTACTTATGTCACAAAGAACCTAGGAAAAATAAAAAGACCCCTAGTCCAGAACAGAATTAAAGTGAAATATTTTATCTACCATTATTCCAACTAGAAAACAATTGTTAGAATTATGAAAACAATTTCAAAACTTGTCATAAAAATCCAGTGGACTTGTGACCACTAAAACCCCACTACAAAAATGATAACCACCCCAGCCCATCATATTAAGTAGGGTAAACAAATAAAACTTGATATTGGGGCATATTTCAATTAAATCATAAACAACCCAAAAATGGTGCAATAATGGGAAAATAAAATTTTGCTAGATCAATGATGAGATAGGCCACCAGAGAAAAATGCAAACCCATTTGAAAGATGCCAAATAACACCTATTGCCAATACTTCATTAAAAAGGGCATTTAATTCAATTAATTCTTACCACCCCATCCCTTTAGCAAAAAGATGCCAAACTCCAGAATGATTTCTCTTGCGCAAAGAAGGAGCTAAGAAAAATCAGAAATCTGTTGTTTGATATTTTTCAAATATAGTGGTAGTAGGAAGCACCCCTTTGGCTAGAAACTTTAGAAAATCATGATAAAATAACTGGTAAGTAATAATGGCTAGGAATTTGTGCAAAGTCATGTTATAGCACCCAAATGCTAGCAAAAATATGTCTTAAGAAATAACCTTCTGTTAAATGGTAGTTGTAGTTCAACCTACCCTTTCATCCCTAGCATTTGATAATTTTATACAGAGAAAACCACTTGCTTTTTAAACCCCAAATTTTGAAACAGAGAATTATACACCAGTGAGAAACTACTGTGATTTTTGCAGAATTTTTGAAAATTTATTAAGATAACTTGTAGTTCAAACCCACCTTAAAAGCATAAAGGAAATAGAAGAAGAAAGGAAAATAATAAACCACGCTCCAATAAGTTCAACTAGAAATCTTATTAAGTCTCACTAAGACATTAAAAGGAAATCGGTGGAACACCAAAGCAGACTTACCACTTCATTTAACTGAACATAATCTAAATTACTAAGTATACCACCAAAAATCTTTTGTAACAAGATTTAACTCTATCTAATTTAAGTGGATCATTCACCCTCAAAGCTTAATTGCTAAATTACATATCATATCATGCATGTATCATACTCGTTGCATTCATTAGACTGCAATCTAGCTGACGGAGAGTACGTGCTCATCCCCGAGCAAGGAGTTGTCCACAAGGAAGACCAGGAGCAAGCTCCCGAGACTGCCATGGAGGATCTCCCTGTAGCCCCAGCTATTGAAGGCAAGCCCCGGTTTTTATGCATAACTGTATTTATATATGCTACTTTACTACACTTAATGTTTGTAGGCTTGTAATGTGCACTTAAGTGTAGGAGTTGCTTGAAACCTCTAGTTGCATGAATTTAGGATTCCTTTTTGAGATGGATACTAGTATGCTAGGTCGAGTAGCTACTGTGCTAATCAGGATCTCAGTAGAAGTCGAGTGATTTTTCTAGCACTCCCGCGAGGTCAGGAATTGATTGTATTCATCTTGATAATGGAATCTATGATGGTCTATGGACTTGGATCCAGGGAGGATGCCTTGTTCATGAGACGGTAAAAGGAATTAAGGATTAATGTGTGGATACCAGAGTCAAGCGTTTGAACGTACTAAACACATGTCAGGAAATATGGTAACCCGTAAACCTAGTACCTGAGTGAAGCCGGGCGTGGACTTTAACCCTCACTCGTCCTGAGACTGGGTCTCCCATGCTAGCTATGGTGGGTACAAGTGTGGTCACTGCACGGCGGCAGCCGGGGTTAGTGGAGCATTGTATGCCAAGGCGGTGTGGCGGAACAGCCTGAATTATTCCAACTTAAGTGCCTATGTCCCGCCTCAGAGGCTAGACCACACTTAAATGGGAATAACCCGTCAATCCCTCGGATCTAGTCCGACGAGGCCACTGACAGGATCAAGTACCACAGTCTCACTCGATGGTAAGTCACAGAGCAAATACAATAAAGCATAAAACCATACATTAAGGAGTATTAGATTATTACATCATCATCGGAGTTCTTGCAAAAGTAGTCAGTACTGTTCGAAGTGCAGCGGAATGAAACTAACGATAATTAAACGGAGAAATGGGGAAGCCTGTCCCATCACTCCTCATGCTCCTCCTCAGCCGAGGCAGGATCCCACTCGACTGTCCAACCCGGTGGCAAGATGGACGGCCAAGTCACTCCAGCAACCATATCCTCCAGAGAACCTGTAAATTATGCCACAAGCAAGGCTGAGTATACTAATACTCAGCTAGACTTACCCGGTGTGAGGAGTCTACTCCTCTACCTCTAGACATGCAGCTGATTGGCTGTGGGGTTTGGTTGCCAAAAGCACTAGCTGAATTTGTAAATCAAGTTTTAGCTTTGTCAAGTTTAAGTGTGACTCTCTTAAGGCTAAATGTGTACTATCTACTCATACATGGTAACAGACATATTTCGCATTCAACATCTTGTGTTAACTCATCACATTTCCACTTGTTACTCAATGTAGTAGCATGGATCAAGTAGTCTCATTAGCTGCGAGAAGCAGACGATTCGAATCGAGTTTTTATCCTTGCAAGGTAAACCTAAACACACGATGTGGCGAGGCACTCCGTCCCCACACACCAACCATCCCCATCGATTCCCTGGCAGCAGATCAGGGCTCACCGCCTTGGCATACAATGCCTCACTGACCCCGACTGCCGTCGTGCAGTGACCGCACTTGTACCCACCATAACCAGAATGGGAGACCACGTCTCAGGACGCGTGAGGGGATATGTCCGCTGGCAGGTTCAATCAGGTACTAGGCTTATCGATTTACCATATTTCTCGGCATGTGCTTAGTACGTTCAAATGCTTGACTCACGGTACCACACCTTAATCCTTATTCCAATTTCCGTCTTGTAGACAACCAACCCCCATGGATTGTTGTCTATAGACCAACATCATTATGATAATAAAGTGGAGACAATCAATTCCTGACCTCGCGCGAGTGCTAGAAAAATCACTCGACTTCTACCGAGATCCCTAATTAGTAGAGCAGCTACTCGACCTAGCATACTAGTATCCATCTCAAAAGGAATCCTGAGTTCATGCAACTAAGGTTCCAACAACTCCTACACTTAAGTGCACAGTACAAGCCTACAAACATTAAGTGTAGTAAAATAGCATATATAAACGGTTATGAATAAAACCGGGGCTTGCCTTCCAAAGCTGGGGCAGGCAGATCCTCTGGTGCAGGCTCTGGTGCTGGATCCGGGGCTACCTCCTGAGCAGCTCCTTGCTCCGGCACGAGGACGTACTCTCCGTCAGCGAGGTTGTAGTCTATCGAATGCAATGAATATGTAGGTCATGATTATGTAGGATTTAACAACATTATGCTAAAGGAAGATAAAACCAAGTTAGTTAGTAACTAAGGGTTTCTTGGTCATACGTGGCTTTTAGTGGTTTATGCTTATCACTCTATGTTTAGGTTTTGTTAAGGATAGGCATAGTGGATTTGTATTTCCCTTATATTTTTTAGTGGACAATTAACCAAGGGTTTTAGGGTGACACTAATTTCCATCATTCATTTTCCCCTTCTTTATTTTCTATTTATGAATTCTAGTGTGGGTTTGAACTACCACAGTGATTTCAAAATTTTCAAAAATCTTGTAAAAATTACAGTGGGTGAATATGGGGCTCTGAAGTCTATCCTCAAATTGTGAGGTCAAAAACAAACAGAACAGGCCCTGGACAAAAATAACAAAAGTTGGGGCAGAGGGGTTACTTTGCACTACAACCCTTATCTAGTTGTGGGTTCTGTACTAAGGGTTATTTTTGCTAGTATATATGGGTCATAACATGCTCCTGTGCCAAAAATCATGGAGGGTTACTTAGTGGATTTTTAGTTATGATTTTCTAAGGTTTAATGCCAAAAAGACACTTATAACTAACTTAATAATTGAAAAATATCAAACAACAGAACTTTCATTTTTCCTAGGTTCTTCTTAGCAAAAGAATAGTCATTCCTAGGGTAGAGGTGTTTTCTCCTTAGGATTATTTTCTTAGGACTTTTTTAAAGTTTTCTCTATTTTTCATGAATAATTGAGAGTGTAATTTCTTCCCACTGAACTATTGGTTAAAAGATTTTTCTTGTGAACTACATGGCTTAGACATGCTAGGAAAAATATGGTTGCCCTCTGGTTTCCATTTTTAATCCCTTTTCTTAATTTTCCTAAGTTTGAGCATAAACAAGTTTTATTGAACAAACCCTCCTTAACCTTGTACACTGGAGTGTTTACTAATTTTAAACAGTGTTATTACTAAGTTAGTGTCTCCCCTATTTTTCTTAACCCTGGTTTAACAATATTTCTATTTTTCCTTCTAATATTAAGTTTTTAGCAGTTTTCTTATTTAATTCAAAACTCTAGAAAATAATACAGGGACTATGGGTTTTACTATTTTTATCTGATAGTTCATACTTCCCAAAGTCTAGCAAAATTGGTTTTACAATTTTTGGATGATTGTTCTTCAAGTTATGCATTTATTAAGTTCTCTGCAATATTTAAAAAGAAAAATAATTTCAAAAATGGAAAAGAATACAGGTTTGCGCTGAGGCCCCTGGGTTTTTTCTCCCTCTTCTCTCACAAAACAGTCCTCGGTCTACTATTGGCATGGGTCACTGACATCGCAGTAAACCCCCCGAACCTAACCGAAATCTAACCCACCCTCCTTGGCTGGCTTAAACAGTACCCGTGGTATAGATTTCGGCGGCGAGGCTTACCGGCGGCAGTAGAGCTCCGACGGGGTGGTCAGTGACGTCGGGGAGGTCACGATGGTCACATCGGTATGCGGGTCGGCGTCGGAGGTGGTCGGAGCTACCTTGGCCACGAGCACAGGCGGCGGGGGTCGTCGGCGGCTCCTGTTCCGGCCAACCCACGATGGTATAGTTCAATTAAAGTGCATGAGGAGCTCCACGGGGTGATGTAGAGGCCCTACGCGCAACGAATTTGGAAATGGTGCAGAGGCTTACCCGGTCCACGTGCTCCGGCGGGGTTCCGAACTCCGGCGAGCACGATTTCGCTATTCCGGTGGCGTGGGTCCTCAGTTCAAGCTTGTGCAAGCTTCACGGCCTCCCAGGGGAGCTATCCGAGGGCTTGGATCGAGCGGAGGAGGGCGGGAAAGGGGTTGGCCACGGTGGTTGCCCTCGGGCGGCTCTGGCGGGTCGCGGGGAGGTCGCCGGAGCTATGGGCGGGCTCGGGGAAGTTAGGCATGGTACGGAGGAGGCAACGGGGAAGACAGCCGGGCTCTGGGACAGGCTTTATAGCCGTGGCGTGGGTGTGGTCACGGGCGGCCGCAGGCGCGCGGGGGTTCGCGCGCGGGCGTGCTCTGAGAGCGCCCCCGAGTGTCAGCCCGCGCCGAACACGTGGGAGCTTGCTTCTGCCATGGTTCAACGGCGGATTTGAGCACCATAGCGTGCGTATCTTGGCAAAACCACTGTGTACGGTCTCTTCCCTGCTCCAAATCCTATCTTTTTGCTGTGAGTTCCAAGCCAAGATACGGTTGGGGTAGGGAGATAGAGGGGTGAGAAGTTGCATATGTCATAGCTGTCCAGACCGGGACAAAAGCCATGCCAAGTCGTGTCAAACGACTTAGGGTAGGGGTCAACTTTCTCCAGGGCATTTTAGAGGTAATTTGGCGCCACTTTGTCAATTGGGTCGAAATGTTTTGAAGTTTAAAAGAGGGTGAACATGTGTGATGTTTGGCCAAGGGTTGGTTTTGGACTTAGAAAAATCCTGATTTTTCTTTTGTGCTCAACCCTTTGGTGAACCTTTTGGGGCTTTTCTGAATTCTTTTTGGGGTCACTTCCTTACTATTATTTGTAGTTTATTAAGTGTACTACAACCTTTATAAACGGCCCAAGTCAAGATCATGGGGTTTTCATAACCTTTTGGTCACACTTACTTATAGTGCTTCTATTGTCTAAAGGGGTTTGAATTAGGGTTTGGGCAAAACTCCCCATTATGGGTGCAAGATAAGTTAGGCTATGGTATCTAAGATGGGTTGCACAAGCTTAGGACCTTGAGTTCCAAGTTTGAGGTGCTTTGCTCTATTTCAACCACATGTGATGATGGGCTTGGCTTGTGTAGTCTTAAGTGAAAACACTAAGTAACACCTGAGGTGTTACAGGCGGTGAGCCCTGGCCGCGAATGGGGAATCGATGGGGACAGTTGACATGTGTGGGGTCGGAGTACCCTGACATGTCGTGTGTTTAGGTTTGCCTTGCAAGGATAAAACTCGATTCGAATCGTCTGCTTCTCGTAGCTAATGAGACTGCTTGACCCCTTGTACTACATTGAGTAAGAAGTGAAATGAGGTTTACATGAGATAACTTGTTGATTGTACTAAATGCTTGTTACCATGTATGCTTAGGAAGAGCAAACTTAGTTATTCTAATGATGTTAGAAATGGGTAAAGCTAAAACTTGATTTAGATACAGCTAGTACTTTGGCAAACCAAAACCCTCAGCCAAACAGCTGCATGGTCTAGAGGTAGAGGAGTAGTTTCCTCACACCGGGTAAGTCTAGCTGAGTATTAGTATACTCAGCCTTGCTTGTGGCACAATTTTGCAGGTGAGCTTCAGGATATGGTTAATGGTGTGACTTGGCCTACCACCCTGCCACCGGGTTGGACGGTCGAGTGGAATGCTGCTCCGACAGGAGAGGTGCAAGAGGAGTAGTGGGCTAGGCCTTGCCCATTTCCTCGCTACTGACGATATCGACTATCCGCAGCATTTTAATTCGCGAACTCTATTTCGCTACTTGAAAAACTCCGATCTATGTAATAATTCAGCACTTTAATTTGAGGTTTCCTGTTTTATTGTATTTCTTCTATGACTCACCTTAGAGTGAGTATGTGGTATTTGATCCTGGTTAAGTGGCTTTATCAGACTAGATCTGTGGGACTGACGGGTTATTCCGATTTAAGTGTGTTACAGCCCCTGAGGCGTGACTTAGGCACTTAAGCTGGAATAATTCGGACGGTTCCGCCACAGCTGGTATCGAAGCAAATACCACCACAGAGAAGGACAATATGCCATAAATACCAATTTTCAAAATCTAAAACTTGCTTAGAAACTACTAAGAATCGTTAGGACTAGACCGCTAGACCTAGGACGAAAGGCCTTAGGGATAGTGGGAGAAATAGGTGGCTAAGTAAGTAGGCCCTGTGGGCCAGTATGTGGTGGAACCGCCCGAATTATTCCAACTTAAGTGCCTAAGTCCAACCTTAAAGGCTAGACCACACTTAAATGGGAATAACACGTCAGTCCCTCAGATCTAGTCCGACGAGGCCACTAACAGGATCAAGTACCATGTACTCACTCGATGGTGAGGCACAGAGCAAACACAATAAAACATAAAACCATACATTAAGTAGTATTTAAATTTTATTACAACATCATCGGAGTTTAGCAAAAGCAGTGATTATTGTTCGAAATGCAGCGGAATAAGACTAACGATAAATAAACGGAGAGATGGGGAAGCCTGTCCCATCACTCCTCATGCTCCTCCTCAGCCGAGGTAGGGTCCCACTCGACTGTCCAACCCGGTGGCAAGATGG
The DNA here is from genome assembly GCA_029449295.1 of Zea luxurians. Taxonomy (NCBI): domain Eukaryota; kingdom Viridiplantae; phylum Streptophyta; class Magnoliopsida; order Poales; family Poaceae; genus Zea; species Zea luxurians. The sequence goes on along the minus strand of JAOPSE010000001.1, from coordinate 100,740,911 downwards.
GCGGCCAAGTCACTCCAGCAACCATGTCCTCCAGAGAACCTGTAAAATTATGCCACAAGCAAGGCTGAGTATGCTAATACTCAGCTAGACTTACCCGGTGTGAGGAGTCTACTCCTCTACCTCTAGACATGCAGCTGTTTGGCTGAGGGGTTTGGTTTGCCAAAAGCACTAGCTGAGTCTAAAATCAAGTTTTTGCTTTTCAAGTTTCAGTGTGACTCTCTTAAGACTAGAAGTATCCCTGTCTAATCATACATGGTAGCAATCATTTTTAGCAATCAACCTCTTTTGCCAAATCAGCACATTTCCACTTGTTACTCAATGTAGCAGCATGGATCAAGCAGTCTCATTAGCTGCGAGAAGCAGACGATTCGAATCGAGTTTTTATCCTTGCAAGGTAAACCTAAACACATGACGTGGCGAGGCACACCGTCCCCACACACATCAACCATCCCCATCGATTCCCCACCAGCAAATCAGGGCTCACCACCTTGGCGTACAATGCCTCACTGACCCCGACTGCCGTCGTGCAGTGACCGCACTTGTACCCACCATAACTGGAATGGGAGACCACGTCTTAGGTCGCGTGAGGGGCAAAGTCTGCTTCCAGGTTCAATCAGGTACTAGGCTTACCGATTTTCCATATTTCTCGGCATATGTTTAGTACGTTCAAACGCTTGACTCATGGTACCACACCTTAATCCTTATTCCAATTTCCATCTCGTAGACAACCAATCCCCATGGATTGTTGTCCATAGACCAACATCATTATGATAAGAAAGTAGAGACAACCAATTCCTGACCTCGCGCTAGTGCTAGAAAAATCACTCGACTTCTACCGAGATCCTTAATTAGTAGAGCAGCTACTCGACCTAGCATACTAGTATCCATCTCAAAAGGAAATCCTGAGGTAATGCAACTAGGGTTTCAGGCAACTCCTACACTTAAGTGCACAATACAAGCCAACAAACATTAAGTGTAGTAAAATAGCATATATAGAACTGGTTATGCATAAAACCGGGGCTTGCCTTCCAAAGTTGGGGCAGGCAGATCCTCGATGGCAGGTTCTGGTGTTGGATCTTGGGCTACCTCCTGAGCAATTCCTTGCTCCGGCACGAGGATGTACTCTCCGTCAGCGAGGTTGCAATCTATCGAATGCAATGAATAAGATATATGTATGCTATGATATGCAGAATTTAGTAACCACTATGCTTAGTGAAGAAAAACTAAGTTAGTTGTTAACTTAGGGTTTCCTTGTTATAAGAAGCTCTTAGTGGTTTATGCTTAGCAACTTAAGTTTGAGGTTTTGCTTAGAGGCAAACGTAGTGGATTAAGACTTGGATTGCCCCTTAAAGGTTTTAGCAGGTACTCAAGGGGTTTTGCTGGGTTGGTTAGGGTAACATTAATCTCCCCTACTAATTCCCCTTTTCATTTTTCTATTTATGTTCTTAAAATGGGTTTGAACTACAACAGTGATTTCAAATATTCCAAAAATTCTGTAAACATTACAGTGGGTTAATATTGGTCACTGTAGTTTGTCCTATAAATTTGAGGTAAAAAATGAATAGAATATGTCCTGGACAAAAATAACAAAAGTTGGGGCAGAGGGGTCACTTTGCACTACAACTCTTATCTAGGTGTGGGTTCTGTACTAAGAGTTATTTTTGCTGGTATCTATGGGTAATAACATGCTTTTGTGCCAAAAATCACAGAGGGTTACTTAGTGGTTATTTAGTTATGATTTTCTAAAGTTTAATGACAAAAAGACACTTATAACTAACTTGCTATTTGAAAAATATCAAACAAAAGAACTTGTATTTTTCCTAGGTTCTTCTTAGCACAAGAGCAGTCATTCCTAAGGTAGGGGTGTTTTTCTCCCTAGGATTTTTTTCTTATGACTTTTCAAAGTTTTCTCTATTTTTCATGAATAAATGTGAGTGCAATTTCTTTTCACTGGACTATGGTTCAACAGATTTTTCTTGTGAACTATATCACTTAGGCATGCTAGGAAAAATATGGTTGCCCTCTGGTTTCCATTTTCAATCCCTTTTCTTCATTTTCTAAGTTTGAGCATAAACAAGTTTTAGTGAATAAATCTTCCTTAACCTTGTATACTGGGGTGTTTATTAATTTTAAACAGTGTAACTACTAGGTTAGTGTCTCCATTATTTTTCTCAACCCTGGTCTAACAACATTTCTATTTTTCCCTTTATTATTAAGTTTTGGGCAGTTTTCTTATTTAAATCAAAACTCTATAAAACATTACAGGAACTATGGGGTTTACTATTTTTTGCCTGATAGTTTATATTTCACAAAGTCTAGCAAAATTGGTTTGACTAAATTTGGATGAGTATTCTTCAAGTTATGTATTTATCAAGTTCTCTGCAATATTTAAAAGAAAAGTAAATTCAAAATGGAAAAGAAAAACAGATTTGCGCTGAAGTCCTTGGGTTTCTTCCCCCTTTTCTCTCACAAATCAACCCTCGGTCTACTATTCACATGAGTCACTGACCTTACGCATAACCCCCTGGACTTATCCTATATCTAACCCGCGATCCACGGCCGGCTGGAACAGTAACCGGGGCAAAGATCATAGCGGCGAGGCTTACTGGCGGCAGTAGAGCTCCGGTGGGGTGGTCGGTGACGTCGGGGAGGTCACGGCGGTCATGTCGGTGTGCGGGTCAGCGTCGGAGGTGGCTGGAGCTGCTCTGGCCACGAGCGTAGGCGGAGGAGGTCGTCGGCGGCACCTGCTCCAGCCAACCCACGGCGGTAGGGTTCAATCAAGGTGCACGAGGAGCTCCCGTAGGTGATGTAGAGGCTATGCGCGCAAGGAATCGAGAAATGGTACAGTGGGTTACCTGGTCCACGTGCTCCGGCGGGGTCACGAACTCCGGTGAGCAGGATCTCACTGTTCCGATGGGGCTAGTCCTTGGCTCAAGCTTGGGAAAGCTTCATGGCCTCCCGAGGAAGCTATCCACGAGCTCGGATCGAGCGGAGGTAGGCGGGAATGGTTTGGCCACGGCGGGCGCCCTCGGGCGGCTTGGGCGGGTCGCGGGGAGGTCGCCGGAGCTGTGGGCTGGCTCGGGCAAGCTAGGCGCGGTGCGGAGGGGGTGACAGGGAAGGTGGTCGTGTATGAAGGCGGGCTTTATAGCCACTCGCGGGCATGGCACGGGTGTGGGAACGGGGGCAGCCGAGGGCGCGTGGGGGCGCAAGTGCGGGCGTGCTATGGGCGCGCTCCCGAGTGCCTGCCCACGTCGAACACGTGGTGGTTGCTTCTACCGGGGTTCAAAGGCCTGTTTGGTCGCCTTAGCGTGCAGATCTCAGCAAAAATCCTGTGTAAGGTATCTTCTCTGCACCATATCCTATATTTTCCATGTGAGTTCCAAGCAAAGATATGGTCGAGGTTGAGAGATATTGTGGTGTGAAGTTGGCTCTGTCCGAGCTGTCCAGCCCGAGACAAAAACCATGTCAAGTCGTGTCAAACCACTTAGGGTGAGGTTCAAATTTTTCCAGGGTGTTCTAAGGGTCCTTAGGCGCCATTTTGTTAATTGGGCCTTATGGTTTTGAGGTTGGGAAAAATGTGAACATGTTTGATCTTTGAAAGAGGGCTGGTTTTTAAATTAAGAAAATCTGATTTTTCTTTTATGCCCTTCTCTTTGGTGACCTTTTTGGGGTTTTTCTGAAATATTTTTGGGGTCACTTTCTTACTATTTTTTTGTAGGGTATTAAGTGTACTACAACTTTGATAATTCGCCCAAGTCATGATAATGTGGTTTACATAGCCTTTTTGATATACTCCCTTCTAGGGCTCCATTTGCCTAAAGGGATTTGAATTAGGGTTTGAGCCATTCTCTCCACCTTAGGTGCATGATAAGGCCAAGGCATGACTTCTAAGATGGGTTACACCTACATAGGATCTTGACCCTTAAGTTTGGTGTCTTTTGCTCAAACTAAACCACATGTGATGATGGGTTCAATAGTGTAGGCTTGAGTGAAAACCCTAAGTAACACCTGGGTGTTACACAGTACTTAGATTTTTAAAGGATGCCCTAGGAGCACCCAATATTTCGAAAAGGAGCCGTTATTCTTTTTAGCATGCATGCATTATAAAATTTGAAGGATTAAGAATTAAAAAAGTAAAAATTCAAGCTAAACCACTTCTTTTCAAACCGTCCAAGCTCTTTATTTTCTTCTTCCACCATAATCTTTACATCTGATACCCTTCCGCAGATGAATTCACCCACCCCCGCCAGCGGAGGAGACACTCGTTTCAGCTCTGACTTCCTCCCTCACGATGGCTTTCCTTCCATCTTGTGGGAAGTGCTTAACTCCGCTGGTTACCCTATGCCCCCTTTGTGCACAGTGCAGTTGTATAAGGAGCATCGGGTACCTCGTTGCCGAGTCTGGCTGACTTTGGAGGCTCATCCCCTTCAGCCGGGTTAGCGTTCTCTTGACTCCGAGACGATTGGATTCCGGACGGACGACACCACTGAGACAGCAGCCATGAAGACTCTGACGACTTTCTGTGGCTACCATCCCCTGGAAATGGCGATGCACCCCTTGGGACTTTTCCCTACTGAGAAGAAGGATGACCCCATGTGGTGTAACAGTGTGAGCCATCTGAAGGATGTGTGGGCAATGTATCCTGACTTGGTTGGGAGGGTCACTGTGCAGTGCATGAGTGCGCTGTATCGCCTTCAGGCCCTTCAGAGCGACGCTATGGCACATCTTGCTAACATCGCTCAAACTACCAAGCTCACCCTCGACAACCGAGACGATTTTGTGGTTGACTTGTCCTCTGAGTTGGTGGAAAAGGATCTACAGGTGGAAAGGATGAGCCAACGCATTACCACCTTGGAGCAGTAGGTGGAGATCCGAGACAACACTATTGATGTCTTGGAGAACCACTCCACGATGTGCAGTGGGAACTCGAAGAAGCTAATGACCACTTAGACATGCACCATTTAGAGATGGAGGCCAATGAAGCCAGAAGCGAGGGAGAAGAGGCCCCTGAGGAGTTAGGACCAGCCCCTGGTGCCAATGGGACTACCTCCGCGATGCCCCCTTCACCCGCATCCAGTGTTGCTTCTACCGCTCAGGGTTTACGAATCGTTCTGACATCTTAGAGGATAGGAACCTACGTAAGCTTAGTACTGGCAGATTTTGGACTAGGCTTACGAGTACCATCCTCTAATTAATGTAACCCTTGAAAACTATTGAGATCTGTGGGATGTTGTAACCATGTTATCTTCATTTCGGACCTGATGTTATGATTATGGCAATTTTATTTCCATATAAGATGATAGCATGTCATTTGAAATTGCGAGTTGGGATAACATTGGCGGCAATCTCTGTTTTCAGATGGCAGCTAGGCAGCGTCGCGGGCAAAACGAGCAAGTTCCCCCTCCACCTCCTCCAGCTCCCACAGTGCAGGAGCTGATGGCCTAGCAGAATGAGATTCAGCGACAGCTCTTGCAGCGCCAGCCCTACCCCCAACAGCATGGTGGAGGCCAGCATCAGCGACCTCCGGCAGCAGCAACCTACTAGGAGTTCCTGAGCACGCAGCCACCCTTATTCACCAAGGCAGAGGATCCGTTGGACAACAACGTGTGGCTTCACGTCATTGAGTCCAAGTTTCCCCTCCTCACGGGAGACTGCCCTGATGATGCCAAGACTCGCTTCGCCGCGCAGCAGCTTCGCGGATCTGCTCGGACTTGGTGGGACCACTTCCGTGCTATGCTACTCGCTGATCACGCAGTGTCTTGGGAAGAATTCAAGACTGCTTTCAGAGGGCACCACATTCCATCAGGAATTCTTGACCGCAAGCTGAATGAATTTCTGGCACTTAATCAAGGAACCCGCACGATCTTGCAGTATGCTCAGGCCTTCAATGACCTGTGCCAGTATGCAGGTTACAATGCTAATTCTGATGAAAAGAAGAGAGACCGCTTCCGCAGGGGTCTCAACACCAAGCTACGAGAACATCTCAACATTGTCCGTGCTGATAGCTTCAATGAGTTGGTCAACCTGGCCATCTCCCAGGAAGATTGTATTGTAGCTCACCGGGCAGAGAAGAAGAGAAAGGCACCAATGGCAGCATCATCCGCTCAGGCCCAGAGGTTTAGAATTGTTTCTCACAATCAGAGCAGGGGTTTTCAGCAGCAGGTAGGCAGATGGGTGATCAGGCCACCTCAGCAGCAGCAGCAGCCGGCACCCACTCGTTTCCCAGCTCCCGCTGCGAGGAACAGTCAGCCTCCGCAGCAGCAGTTCCGCTAGGGCAATGGGAACAAGTGCTTCACTTGTGGCAACGTGGGCCACTATGCCAAGAATTGCCCGAGAAACCAGCAGAAGCAGATGCCACACCAAATCAAGACAAGGGAAGAAAGCAGAAGGTGCAAGTCAGGCAAGGGAAGCTCAACTTCACTACTCTGGAGGAAGTACCTGAGGGAGCCCCCATCATGACTGGTACCTTTTCAGTTTTTAATCAACCTGCTTTAATTCTGTTTGATTCTGGTGCATCTCATAGTTTCATTAGCCAGAAGTTCACTGCTAAATGCCAATTGCCTTTCTGTCATGCAAAAGGGTCATTTATGATAACCACACCTGGGGGGTAAAACTGTAACCAACCAATTAATCCGAAGTGTGCCTATTCAACTAGGATGCCACATCATCAAAACCACCATTCTTGTTTTGGGTTTGGAAACTGTGGATATTATTCTGGGCAATAATTGGATGACCCTGCACCAAGTAGTGCTTGATGTAGCTAGCCGCATCGTGGAAGTCAATTCCTCCATATGTGGAAGTTTCACCCTATTTTTGCCCAGTCAAGACTCTACTCAGTCATGTGCCTTTGCTATGACGGAGTTACCCTTGAAGAAGATTCCAGTGGTCTGTGAGTATGTGGATGTCTTTCCTGATGAATTGCCAGGAATGCCACCAGACCGGGATATTGAATTCGCCATCGAGTTGCAACCGAGAACAGCACCTATTTCCAAGAGGCCTTACCGGATGCCACTCGCTGAGTTGGTAGAGTTGAAGAAGCAATTGCAAGAGTTGCTGGACAATGGATTTATTTGCCCCAGTACTTCGCCTTGGGGATGTCCAGCCTTGTTCGTGAAGAAGAAAGATGAAAGCTTGAGGCTGTGTATAGATTACTGCCTTCTTAATGTGGTGACTATCAAGAACAAGTATCCTTTGCCTCGTATTGATGTTCTTTTTGATTAGTTGGTCGGAGCTAAAGTGTTTTCCAAGATAGACCTTCGCTCTGGCTATCATCAGATCAAGATACGGGCAAGTGATATTCCGAAGATGGCTTTCTCGACCAGATATGGGCTATATGAATTATTGGCGATGTCATTTGGGCTGACCAATGCACCGGCATATTTCATGTATCTGATGAATTCTGTGTTCATGCCTGAACTGGACAAATTCATGGTGGTTTTCATTGATGAAATTCTGGTGTACTCGAAGAACGAAGAAGAACATGTCGGGCATTTGCATGTAGTGCTTCAACGTCTGCGAGAGCACCACCTTTATGCCAAGTTGTCAAAATGTGATTTTGGCTAAAGGAGATCAAATTCTTGGGTCACACTATCTCTCAGGCAGGTATAGCTATTGATCCTGATAAAGTGCAGGAGGTGATGAATTGGAAGCCACCCACGACTGTCCGTGAGATTCGGAGTTTTCTCGGATTAGCTGGTTATTACCGAAGATTCATTCCGGATTTCTCACGAATTGCGAAGCCCATAACTGAGCTGTTGAAGAAAGAAGCTAAGTTTTTTTGGAGTCAGAAGTGCGAAGATGCCTTCCATGCATTAAGGCAACATCTGACCACAGCACCGGTATTAGCGCAACCCGACAACAGCAAGCCATTTGATGTGTACTGTGATGCATCTGGCACTGGACTAGTTTGTGTCTTGATGCAAGACAACCGAGTCATTGCTTATGCATCAAGAGCACTCAGGCCTCATGAGCAGAATTATCCCACTCATGACCTTGACTTGGCAGCAGTGGTTCACGCATTAAAAATGTGGAGGCACTATTTGATGGGAACTCACTGCAACATCTTCACTGATCATAAGAGCCTTAAGTATATCTTTACTCAGGCTGATCTCAACATGAGGCAGAGAACATGGCTAGAGCTAATCATGGATTATGACCTGGAAGTACATTATCACCCAGGAAAAGCCAATGTGGTAGCAGATGCCTTAAGTCGGAAGTTGCAGTGCAATTGTGTTCTGATGGATTCTCGTATTGACACATTGTGTGATGAGTTGAGCAAGATGAAGATTGAAGTAATTCCTTCTGGTGCTTTGTCTCACATTTCTGTTGAGCCAGCCTTGCAAGACCAGATCATCATGGCCTAGCTCAGTGACAAGGGAGTACAGATTATCAAGGAGAATCTCCATCAGAGGACTTAAAAGTATAAATGTTTCCGCCAGGATGGAAAGGGTGTATTATGGTTTGGAAGCAGATTGGTGGTTCCTAAAAATGAGGATCTCAAGAAAAGAATCTTGGATGAGGCCCATCTCTCCAAATTCTCCATGCATCCAAAAAGCACCAAAATGTACCACGATCTGAAGACCTTGTATTGGTGGACCAGAATGAAGAGGAAGATAGCCCGATATGTATCGGAATGTGACACCTGTCAGTGGATAAAGGCAAGCCACTTGAGATCAGCTGGAGCTTTGCGACCCCTGTCTATACCTTCATGGAAGTGGGACGACATCAGCATGGATTTCATCGTTGGTCTGCCCAACACCTCTCGTCATCATGATTCGATTTGGGTTATTGTGGACCGACTGACGAAAGTGGCACATTTTCTCCCTGTGCACACCACTGATAAGGCTCAAAAGTATGCAAAGTTGTACATTGACCGGATCGTGTGTTTGCACGGATTGCCCAGGACCATTGTTTCTGACCGTGGAGCCCTGTTTGTTGCCAGATTTTGGGAACAACTGCAAGAGTCTTTGGGAACCAAGATAATCAGAAGTTCAGCTTACCACCCACAGACTGATGGTCAGACCGAGAGGGTAAATCAAATTTTGGAAGATATGCTGAGGGCTTGTGCAATCAATTGTGGCAAGAACTGGGATATGCACCTCTCCTTAGCAGAGTTTGCTTATAATAACGGTTATCAATCCCACCTAAAGATGGCACCCTTCGAAGCTCTCTATGGGAGAAGATGCAGAACACCACTCAACTGGTCTCAGCCTGGAGAAAGAGAAGTTTTTGGACCTGACTTAGTGGCTGAAGCCGAAAGGAAGGTCAAACTAATTAGGAAGAATCTAGAAGTTGCCCAGGCCAGGCAGAAGAGTTACCATGATAAGAGAAGGAAACCTCTCCAGTTCGAGGTGGGAGATTTCGTTTATCTAAAAGTATCACCCACCAAGGGAGTGCAGAGGATTGGGATCAAAGGCAAGCTAGCCCCCCGCTACATTGGGCCTTATGAGATCATAGAGGCATGTGGACCCGTGGCATACAAATTGAAGCTACCTCCAAAAATGTCTGCCATCCACAATGTGTTCCATGTATCTCAGCTAAAGAAGTGTGTTCGATTGCCGACTAAGATCGTAGTAGAACTAGAATTGGAGATAGAGCCGGATCTATCGTACCAAGAGTACCCTTCTAAGATTCTTGATTGCAAAGAAAGATCAACTCGGGCAAAATCGATCAAGATGTATAAGGTCCAATGGAGTAATCACTCAGAGGAAGAGGCTACTTGGGAAACTAAAGAATTTCAGCGTTCCAACTTTCCTAATTATCTGCCTAAGGAAATTGGTACGTAATCATGCCCAACCCCTCCTCCTGCCCTTCGAATCTAAATTTCAGTAATATAATCTTAAATTGGGAAGAATAAGCTAAAAAACAAAATTCAAAAGGACTTCCTTCTGAAGTTGCAAAGAGAATGACATTCGAAGAGCAGTTTGTCTTAAAATATAAAGCACCCACTTCAAACAAGTCTCACCCTCCGCTTCACCCCGGGAGGACCCTGACCCGAATGTCGGGACGAGATTCCTTTGAGGGGGGAAGGCTGTGACACCCCAGTGTCACCTAGGGTTTCTTCCTTAAGCTAACTTGAAGTATTATCACATGTGAACCAAATATAGGCATGAACCTCAAAAAATTATAACCAAAGGTTTAAAGTGAGTCTTTCATCTGATGTAAATCACCTAATCATATCATGAACCTCATGGTAAGGAAAACTCTCAACCCCAAATTAACCCAAAGTGAACCCTTAAGCACATAAAAGGGAAATTGGAAAAAGGCTTGGGGAAAATACAAATTTTGGTAAAGACCAAATTTCAAAGTTTTAGTTCACCAAATAACTAGCAAATCATAGTAAGAAAGTTTGGCCATTTGGTTTTTCCAAAATCCCCAAATCAGCCCTTGAACCAAGGACCTATGGGGAAATTCAGAATTCCGAATTCTGAATTTCAGTACCCTTTTCCAAAGATCAAATGCGTTCTTTGTTTTTTCAAAACTCAAAACCAAGAAGGCCAAATATCAAAGTTGTGCCAAATTTCCTTGAACACGCTCTGGAAAAATTTGGACTCAAACCAAATTCATTTGGCACGGTTTTGGCACAGTTTGACCTCGGGACCAGGCATTCTGACACTGGCACCTTGGTGACGCTACAACTCCCTATCCCTAGCCTAAAACCGTGCGACGTCCATACACAAAAGACAAAGCAATGTCAGGGGAACAAATCCTTCACAGCGATCTTGCCCAAATTCACGAAGATTTGCGCCCAATCGGCATTAGAACTCGGGCAGAAGCAACGGTTCCACGTGTTTGATCGTGGCTGACACCCCCGGTTCACGCCCGTTCGCGCACCCGCTCTCCCCAATGCACGCCCGCGCGCGCTCTCTGGTCCACGGCCGCCCGTGCACCGTGCCGTGCCTATAAAGCAGCCCCGAGCCTTGGCCATACCTCCCCGCGCGCTCACAAGTCTTGCCCGAGCCAGAGATCACCGGAATTCGCCCCGAGCACGCCGCGCCACTGCCCGCCAAGCTTTCCAAGCCTCGGCCGCCATGGCCAGCTCACTCCAATCGCGTCCAAGCTGCGTCAACCCCTCGGTTAGCTTCACCATTAGCCCGTGAAGCTTTCCAAGCCCTCGGACCCGATAGAACTTCACCGGAGGCCCGAGATTGCCCTCGCCGGACTTCGGTCGCCCGCCGCCGCGCGTGAATTGAGCATTCCGGCAAGCCGTTTTCAAATTCCTTGCACCCACGTCTTCCCTAGCACCCAGTGAAGCTCTCTGACCCGTTTGACTGAACTATTGTGCCGTGAGTAGGCCGGATTCCTTGCCGCCGACGAGCACCTCTGCCTGCGCACGCGGACCGGCTGACTCTGGCTATCCCCGACGGCGACCCGCACATCGTCGTGATCCCCGAGACCTCCTCTACGGCCTCGACCACCTCGCCGCCGGTAAGCCCCTCCACCGCGGGTACTGTTCAATTGGGGACAGGACCGCGGGTACGAGTTCCAGAAACCCTAGGGGGTTTTCTGCAGAGCCGTAGACTCAAATGAATAGTGCCCCGGGGACCTATCTGTAATTCCTTTAAGAACTTTCGCCAGGGACCCCAGCGCAAAACTGCTTTTCTTTAAACCATTTTGAATTAATCTTTTATTATTCAGCAGAAGACTTAGAAAATTCATAACATGAGAAATACTTAACCGAATTTTGTCAAACCAATTTTGCTGGATTTTAAATATTATGGACTACCATTTAAAAATATTGAACACCATGCTTTCTGTTCTAATTTTTAAAGTTTGGAATTAAATACAGAAACTGACCAAACCCTATTTAATTAAAGAAAATTTGTTATGCTTCTGTGCTAGGCTTGAGAAAATTTGTAGATGTTCAAACCCCAATTAGACACTGTTTAAAAATAGTGGGAACCCCAGTATTGAAGATTTAAGTAAGATTAACCAATAAAAGCCATTTTTGCCCAAAAATTAAAAAAATCAGAAAGGTATTAGAAAATAAAAAACAGTGAGTGCAATTATTTTTCCTAGCCTACTTATGTCACAAAGAACCTAGGAAAAATAAAAAGACCCCTAGTCCAGAACAGAATTAAATTGAAATGCTTTATCTAGCATTATTCCAACTAGAAAACAAAAGTTAGAATTATGAAAACAATTTCAAAACTTGTCATAAAAATCCAGTGGACTTGTGACCACTAAAACCCTACTACAAAAATGATAACCACCCCAGCCCATCATTTTAAGTAGGGTAAACAAATAAAACTTGATATTAGGGCATATTTCAATTAAATCATAAACAACCCAAAAATGGTTCAATAATGGGCAAATAAAATTTCGCTAGATCAATGATGAGATAGGCCACCAGAGAAAAATGCAAACCCATTTGAAAGATGCCAAATAACACCTATTACCAATACTTCATAAAAAAGGGCATTTAATCCAATTAATTCCTACCACCCCTTCCCTTAAGCAAAAAGATGCCAAACTCTATAATGATTTCTCATGCGCAAAGAAGGAGCTAAGAAAAATTAGAAATCTGTTGTTTGATATTTTTCAAATATAGTGGTAGTAGGAAGCACCCCTTTGGCTAGAAACTTTAGAAAATCATGATTAACTGGTAAGTATTAATGGCTAGGAATTTGTGCAAAGTCATGTTATAGCACCCAAATGCCAGCAAAAATATGTCTTAAGAAATAACCTTCTGTTAAATGGTAGTTGTAGTTCAACCTACCCTTTCTGTCCTAGCATTTGATAATTTTATACAGAGAAAACCACTTGCTTTTTAAACCCTAAATTTTGAAACAGAGAATTATACACCAATGAGAAACCACTGTAATTTTTGCAAAATTTTTAGAAATTTATTAAGATAACTTGTAGTTCAAACCCACCTTAAAAGCATAAAGGAAATAGAAGAAGAAAGGAAATAATAAACCACACTCCAATAAGTTCAACTAGAAATCTTATTAAGTCTCACTAAGACATTAAAAGGAAATCGGTGGAACACCAAAGCAGACTTACCACTTCATTTAACTGAACATAATCTAAATTACTAAGTATACCACCAAAAATCTTTTGTAACAAGATTTAACTCTATCTAATTTAAGTGGATCATTCACCCTCGAAGCTTAATTGTTAAATTACATATCATATCATGCATGTATCTTACTCGTTACATTCATTAGACTGCAACCTAGCTGACGGAGAGTACGTGCTCATCCCCGAGTAAGGAGTTGTCCACTAGGAAGACCAGGAGCAAGCTCCCGAGACTGCCACTGAGGATCTCCCTGCAGCCCCAGCTATTGAAGGCAAGCCCCGGTTTTTATGCATAGCCGTATTTATATATGCTACTTTACTACACTTAATGTTTGTAGGCTTGTAATGTGCACTTAAGTGTAGGAGTTTCTTGAAACCTCTAGTTGCATGAATTTAGGATTCCTTTTTGAGATGGATACTAGTATGCTAGGTCGAGTAGCTGCTGTGCTAATCAGGATCTCGGTAGAAGTCGAGTGATTTTTCTAGCACTCCCGTGAGGTCAGGAATTGATTGTATTCATCTTGATAATGGGATCTATGATGGTCTATGGACTTGGATCCAGAGAGGATGCCTTGTTCATGAGACGGGAAAAGGAATTAAGGATTAATGTGTGAATACCTGAGTCAAACGTTTGAACATACTAAACACATGTCGGGAAATATGGTAACTGGTAAACCTAGTACCTGAGTGAAGCCGGACGCGGACTTTATTCCTCACTCGTCCTGAGACTGGGTCTCCCATGCTAGCTATGGTGGGTACAAGTGCGGTCACTGCACGGCGGCAGCCGGGGTCAGTGGAGCATTGTATGCCAAGGCGGTTAGCCCTGGCCGCGAACGGGGAATCGATGGGGACGGTTGATATGTGTGGGGTCAGAGTACCCTGACATGCCGTGTGTTTAGGTTTACCTTGCAAGGATAAAACTCGATTCGAATCATCTGCTTCTCGCAGTTATGAGACTGCTTGACCCCTTGTACTATATTGAGTAAGAAGTGAAATGAGGTTTACATGAGATAACTTGTTGATTGTACTAAATGCTTGTTACCATGTATGCTTAGAAAGAGCAAACTTAGTTATTCTAATGATGTTAGAAATGGTTAAAGCTAAAACTTGATTTAGATACAGCTAGGACTTTAGCAAACCAAACCCCTCAGCCAAACAGCTGCATGGTCTAGAGGTAGAGGAGTAGTTTCCTCACACCGGGTAAGTCTAGCTGAGTATTAGTATACTCAGCCTTGCTTGTGGCACAATTTTGCAGGTGAGCTTCAGGATATGGTCGATGGTGTGACTTGGCCTACCACCCTGCCACCGGGTTGGACGGTCGAGTGGGATGCTGCTCCGACAGGAGAGGAGCAAGAGGAGTAGTGGGCTAGGCCTTGCCCATTTCCTCGCTACCGATGATATCGACTATCCGCTGCATTTTAATTCGCGAACTCTATTTCGCTACTTGAAAAACTCCGATCTATGTAATAATTCAGCACTTTAATTCGAGGTTTCCTGTTTTATTGTATTTCTTCTGTGACTCACCTTCGAGTGAGTATGTGGTATTTGATCCTAGTTAAGTGGCTTTATCAGACTAGATCTGAGGGACTGACGGCTTATTCCGATTAAAGTCTATTACAGCCCCTGAGGCATGACTTAGGCACTTAAGCTAGAATAATTCAGGCGGTTCCGCCACACACCCCCTCAAAAACAGCTCACTCATTAGCCGTCTACTCAGTTCTCTAGCATCCCTCGTACTAGAAAACTACCTTGTAACCCACCACATAAAAGATCCACACCAAGAAGTAGGGTATTACGCCTCTCTAAGCGGCCTGAACCTGTATAAAATTGTCCACTATCTCTCGTGCGTCTAGCACGAACCATTGAGCTACAGTCGGTAACACCGTCCTACCCTAAAAAAGCACCTCGAGGGGCAACCCCAGGTGCGCGGTCGGACCCAAAACACCGACAGTAGTGGTGCTTGTTTCTGTTTCTGTTGCTGTTGCGCCCTTCTCTCCTGGCGTATCTCCTCTCGCTCTTGGCGCATCTTCTGGCATTTCTGCCGCATCTGCGCATGCATATCCGCCATGGTGTCTGCCATCTGTTGCATTATCCGCATTTGGGATGCAACTGCGGGATCAGCTCCGGCTGGTGGAGGCTGTGGAGGATCCATCTCAGGTTGTTGTTGTTGTTGTGGTTGTCTAAATATCCTCTGAGTGTGTCAATTGGGTGGTAGATCAATTCCACCACCCTTCCTGGTATTGACCATCTGAGTTAGAAACATTTGGTAAGAGAGAAAGGATTGTAGACAAGGCAGGTAATTACGAGGCATGTTACTTTGGGGGATTTTTTAGCTAAGCAGATTAATGTTCTACCTACCAAAGCTAATTGATTACCTTATGGTGGTACATGCTAAGATGTCCATTTATAATATCTCAATCAATCAAAGAAGCAAATCAAGCATTTATCATCAGAACAATCAACCAACATTTTTAAATAGAGAAAATAGTTTTAATTTCGTCTTAGGTTCCCTATTTCTTAAGAATGTCATAAATGTAGGATTCCAAGGTGTGAAACCCATATTGTCTTAGAGTGGAAAAGATAAGAGTAATCAGAGTATGGAAGCAAAAGGTGAGACAGATCAAGATAAGTATAGAATGAATCAGAGTAAGGTAAGTAGGTAAGGGTTTTATCCATTTCTATCTAGGTTTCGTCCTACATTCAACATTCCCTCTGATACCACTTCTGTCACACCTGGATTTAAGGGACAAAGCCGGGTGCATCTCATACATGTTCCAAAGAAGACAACATATATAATAATAGAGTGTATAGAGACAAATGTCACAATAACATCAGAGTACTTATTACATTACGAAAGTCTTAAAAAATAAAAGTTAAATATAAAATGAACTAAGGTCCATCCTTGGCGCCATAAAGTCAACTGGGAGATGCCACCTAGATCAGATCAAACTCCTCGTTGTGTGGCTCCTCTTGAACCACTTGTTCTTCTCCTGTGGGGGGTGTGAGACAGCAAGGGTGAGCTCACACATGATCATAGCTCAACAAGTTATAGGGAAACCAGTGTGCATGAACTCACCAAAGGTGGGAATTCATGTGATGTGTAAGGTTGAACAACAATAGGGGTTAAAGCTGAGCATTGATTTTAATAAGTTGGTCAAATTTTATTAGCAGTTACTAAGTGTAAGTAAATATCAAACCATAATAAATAATAGAGCAAAATTAATAAATAATCCCATGCAAATGCAAATGACAAATTGAATTTAAGTTACATAAATTAATCATGTGAGTGTCTAAGTCGCTCATGACCGTGAGCACGGCTAGTATACCAGTTTTACACTCTGCAGAGGTTGTACCCTGTACCCACAAGTCGTGTATCCCATGTCATCAGGGTTTGCAAGGCCCTTAGACACTACCGAGGTGAATGGCTAGGTATCCACTATGAGGCCTTTACAAAGTTCCACTAGCTTTCGAAAACCCGCTACAGTTTATGGGAAGAGCACTTCCAAGAATCCCTCGTCTGTCCGCCATTGCAGCAAAATCTACCCGAGAACCGCCCCGCATACAACTCCCCTACTGCCCTTGCCCCTTTCGGGTAAGGTAGTCTTCCACTAGCTTTCCTAATTAGTTAGCCAAGGGGTCCCATTCCTCCCTTGTGGTGGCACGTTTTCCTGGGTGGTTCTCCATGTTCCCATTAACATAATGATCTTAACATGAATAGTAAATAATAAACTGATAGCAAAAGTGTGAACATGAATAATGTATATATCTATACTCAAAACCACATAAAGCAATAGCATATACTACCCAAAAATTCAGTGGTAAAACAAGGTATAAAGATAGCCAAAACTAGGGTAACCTATTGGATCCCATCAAATTAACCTATGCAGATCATTATGATTAATAAGAACATGACTGGGTAAAAAGGAAGTGATCAAGGGCACAACTTGCCTTTAATGAGCTCCTGCTCAACAACTTCTATCTATTGAACCTCAGGATCCACAGTAGCTTGCTCGTCTATTCGCATCAATACAAACATACATAGTATAGCAAAATTAACATCACACCAAACAGGTAAACAAAATACATAATAAGAATCTACACATTAAAATAAGATCATAGGAACATGAATCATTAAATTTGGAGATATGGATTTTAAATTATGAATTTCCAAAGGTTTAATGTGCTTGATATATGATTAAGTGAGAAATTAATTTTACTACTGTTTTCATGTCAAAACAGAGACTCTAGATGATAAACAATAATATTACAAAATTTTAGAAACTGGAATGGATCAATTTGGAGTTCATATGAATTTTCTATGATTTATACAAGTTATAGGAATTGTTTTTATATTAAAAATTCATTTCTGTAATTGATTAACTAATTCCTTGGGTTTCTGGATTGGGCGCCAATTAATACAAAGCCCGGGGTCTAACCTGTCAAAATTCCCCAGACTCAGGTTACTGCTACAGAGGACGACGGGTTCCATTTTCTACAAACATAAGGGCCTTTCTGCAACATGTGAACAACGAAGGGGTATTGTGAATCATGGGCCGCAGGATCAGACTTTAGCGGCTCGGATTATATCTGCATGGATAAAACTCAGAGTGCCGCAGATAACCATCCGATTTGGAACAGACGGCAAGGATTTAAAATGTTAGGATCACTACATGGCCGTCCATTTACGATCTAACGGACCAGATCACCCCTGCGAAAGGTTACTTCCCAGATCGATCTGCACCGTCCATCAAACAAGGGATGGTGGCCACTGCGTCACCTACCTCCTACCCACGGTCGGTGAGGAAAACGGCCACCGCGGTGGGGAATGCCGACGAGCTCCCCCAACACACGCCCTAGCCACCTAATTCATAAATTGAATGTGGCCACGCCATGTGTATATCAATGTGAACAACCAGAGGGGGTTCTTACCAGCTATCCGAGGGGGCAGAGGTGAAGTCCACAGCGACGGCTGTTCTATGGCAGACCAGTGATTCCGGCGAGGAATTAAGGGTCACCCAGTGGTGCACTTCCTCCACGAAAGTACTTGGCAGCTCCCCAGAGACACGGCGATACTTCCCGCCCAGGCATAGAACCACTGGCGCGGCGTCAACGCGAATTAAGCAGTGGCGGCGGACTCTCCCTCACACTCTGGTGGAGACGGTAAACTGGTAGCGGAACGGGATTTGCATGTAGGGTTTGGGATGGAGCCAAGGACGGTGGCGTTGCCCCGCGACTATATAGGGCGCGACGGAAACGGTGGTGGGACGCGTGACACACAGGTGGATCGCGCGGTGGTTGAGCTCAGATCCGATTTTATCGCGAGGTAGAAGAACGTGCGGCACACACGCGGTGTATGACATGACGGGCCCGCACATTAGTGGAAGGAAATGTGTCCGCACAGCGTGGCTGCCCGGTGGTCCCCGCAACACAGTGAAAGGGTGAAGGCGAGCGCGAGGTGTCCAAATGCCCGGTGGGCCCCGCATGTCGGCGCGCGTCAGTGGAGTAAGGTGGGTCGTGCAGTGGTTAAGGGAGGAAGTGGGCCGAAATGGATTGGAGCCGGCCCAAACGGTGTTTTAACCTTTTTCTTTTTATTTTCCACCTTTTCTTCCTTCCCAATTTCAAACTTCCCTTTCCAATTTAAATTCCATTCTTGTGACAAATCTATCCTCAAGTTTATATTGCCATTAAAGTACTGACTTTGAAGATACATCTTTTATATATATTTTCTATAAATTCTATATTCTTTCTCTTTCTTTTCCTTTTCTATGTTGTTTTTCCAAATTCCTAAATTGTAACCTAGGTTAAATTTAAATTTGGATAATAATATATTTTTATTAATATTGCTGGTATAAAATGCACAAACAAATAAATCCAATATGATCCATAGGTTATTCAGGTGTCTTTTGTTAATTGTTTATTTGTTTAAGTGAGGTTTTCACATGTGATGGTAAATAGAGATACACACACATACAAAGGAAAATAATTTCTCCTTTTATTTTTCCTTATAATTTGGGTATTACATAAGCACGAGGTGTTGTTTGGATCTCAGTTGACTGATGAACAAAGATAAAATTTATGTTCAACAAAAAGGATGTTTTTGCTTGTTCAGCCAATGATCTTTGTGGTGTCAATAGAGATGTTATTGAACATTCACTCAATGTAGACCTAGTCATCAGACCAAGGAAGCAGAAGCTTCGGAAAATGTCTGATGATAAAGCAAAAGGGGCAAGAAACAAAGTTAAAAGGCTTCTCAGTGTTGGAGTAATCAGGGAAGTAACATACCCAGAATGGCTAGCCAACACTATTATGGTAAAGAAGGCCAATGGGAACTGAATAATGTGAATTGATTTTACATATCTCAACAAAGCATGTCCGAAGGATGAGTTCCCCTTACCAAGAATAGACTCCCTCGTAGATGTAGCAGCCACTTCGGAGCTCATGTCTCTAATGCACTGCTACTTAGGATATCATCAAATCTAGATGAAGAAGGAGGACGAGCCTAAAACAAGCTTCATAACCCCTAGTGGGACTTACTGCTACCTTCGGATGCCCGAGGGGCTCAAGAATGATGGAGGAAGCTTCAGTAGAATGACTTCCAAAGTCCTCACCTCTCAAATTGGAAGGGATGTTCTGACATATGTCGATGATATCATAGTAAAAAGCATGAAGCAAGAAAATTATGTTGCTAACTTGCAAGAAACATTTGCTAACTTCAGAAAGGCTGGCCTCAAGCTCAATCCAAAAAAATGTGTTTTCGGAGTGAAGAAGGGAAAATTTCTTGGGTGCCTAGTATCCACAAAAGGGATTGAAGCAAACCCAAGCAAAATAGAAGCTATACTTCAGACGGAGCCACCAAGGACAAGAAAAGGTGACTAGAGACTAATAGGAAGGCTGGCATCTTTGAACAGATTCATCTCGAGATCAGCAGAAAGGAATTTGCCATTCTTTGATGTGCTAAAATCGACCGAAGTCTTCCAATGGGGACCAGTTCAGCAAAATACCTTCGAAGATCTGAAGCAATATCTGATATAGCTAACAACATTGACTCCACCTTCGTCAGGAGCCCCATTACTACCGTATGTGGGTGCATCCCACGCTGTAGTTTGTGCAGCGCTGGTGCAGGAGAGACAAGATGATTAAGCAAAGAAGCAAGTCCCAGTATACTTCGTTTCCGAAGTATTAAGTCCATCAAAAAGGAATTACACAGTGTTGGAGAAGGTACTATTTGCTGTATTGATGGCCTCCAGAAAACTTCGACATTATTTCCAGTCATATCACATTATAGTACCTTCATCTCAGCCTCTCAAGGACATTATAAGAAACAAAGATGCTACAGGAAGAGTTGGAAAATGGGCTACAGAACTAAATGAATTCACTATTGATTTTGTCCATAGATCCCCCATCCAATCCCAAGCATTAGCAGACTTCATTGTTGATTGGACGCCAGGGCCTCAAGAAGAAGGAAGCATAACAAACACTAAAACTTGGACAGTGTTCTGTGATGGATCATGGGGAACCTTTGGTGCAGAGTATGAAGCTCTTCTTTTGGGACTTCGAAAGATTAAGGAAATGGGAATAAGAAGGGTAGTTCTCAAATCTGACTCACAAGTCATCACAGGGCATGTTGATAAAAGCAGCAGAGCAAGAGACCCAAATCTTGAAAAGTATCTTCATACAGTCTGAAGAATGAAAGCCTCTTTCGAAGGTTTCTCAGTAAAGAACATTCCAAGAGGGGAAAACAAGCACGCAGATTTACTAGCTAAATCAGCGATATAGGGGCTTCCACTCCCCTCAGAAGTGTTCTTCGAAACTCTCAAAGCACCTTCAGTCGAGCTCATGGAGCGAGTAGTGCTTACAATTTCACCTGTGCACAGCGAGGACTGGAGAACCGAGATTGTATCTTTCCTCCAAGGCAATTATCCTTCGGATGACAAAGCTGACATAAAAAGGATGCAAGCCAGGACAAGACCATATATGATCATAGAAGAGGAATTATTCAAACAAGGAGTATGCTCTCCACTGTTAAAATGTTTGTCTAGAGCTGAAGGTCAGCAACTAATGAAAGAGATACACGCAGGGATATGCGGAGCTCATATCGGATCCAGGCCCCTTCTTGAAAAGGTATTCAGACAAGGATTTTATTAGCCGAAGGCAGCTTTGGACGCAGCGAATCTAGTTCAAAAATGTAAAAACTGCCAAAAGTGCGCTAGAGATCAAAAGCAACCTTCCTCTCTAACCTAGCTAATCCAGCCCACCTGGCCACTGCAAAGGTGGGGCCTAGACTTACTAGGCCCACTTCCACCAGCGCAAGGAAACTTGAAATATGTTGTGGTAGCAGTGGAACACTTTTCAAAGTGGATCGAAGCTAAACCCCTAGCTACGATCACTTCGGCCACAGTCTAGAAGTTCTTCTGGCAAAACATTGTGTGCCGGTTTGGTGTGCCGAAGGCTATCACAGTTGATAATGGAACTCAATTTGATGCTGAAACATTTAGAACTTTTTGTGACCAAATTGGGACAAAGATACATTTTGCATCTGTGAGGCATCCAGAATCTAATGGATTGGTGGAGCGAGCTAACAGAATCATTATCACAGGAATAATGAAGTCAATCTTCAATCTGCCAAAAGGAAAGTGGCTAGATGAATTGGTAAAAGTGGTATGGAATCATAAGACTATTGTCTCAAGATCAACTAGGTTTACTTCATTCAAACTTTTATTTGGGGATGAAGCAATAACACTGAAGAAGCAAGAACAAGATCTATAAGGACTCTAGCTTCGGCAGAGGACGAAGATGCTTACAAAATAAAAAAAGACACTATAGAGGGAGTCAGACTTCAGGCTATAGACCACATCAATAAATATCAAGCCCAAACAATCAAGTGGCGAGACAGAAAAGTGAGATTAAAAAAATATCAAGCCAGGATATTTGGTGCTTCGAAGAATAGCCAACCCAGACATAGTGGGGAAGCTGCAACTTAAGTGGGAAGGTCCCTTCTTGGTAGTGTCCTTGTCAAGACCCAGTTCATATAGGCTGAAGGACATGGATGGGAATGACGTTCCAAGATCTTCGAATATAGGTGAGCTTCGGAGATATTACGTATCAACTATGTAATCTTCTTTCTTTCCCCTATGGCACCCTTTTCCTTTCAAGAGGGGAGAAAGGTTTTTAATGGGGCCATAGGTTGTAAGTTTTCATTTTTTTCTTACGCAGCCCTGTGCAATACAAGGGCCAGCTTCCCACACATGTAAAATGTAAAGATCTGAGATTACACCATTGAGTGTAAAAAAGTATGAAGAAGCTCCAAAGTCCTCCCTAAGGGGATGTAGAGCTAAAATACCACCTAAGTCAAAGGTCAAGAAGCTCCAAAGTCGTTCCTAAGGGGATGCAGAGCTTAGCTCTGAAGTCGTTCCTAAGGGGATGCAGAGCTAAAATACCACCTAAATAAAAGGTGAAGAGACTCCAAAGTCGTTCCTAAGGGGATGCAGAGTCTCGGTGTGTATTTGTGTGTGTCTTTATCTTCGATATACATTTGCATACTTCATCACATCATCTTCTGCATTCATACAAACATACATTAGACATCTGTAGCTTCATCGCATCATGACATATCACATGGAGCACTAGCAGAAAAAGAAGAGAAGGTTTCTATTTTCAACTTGAGAATGTTTCATTGTGAACAAAGATGCTTCATTGTGAACGAAGATGCTTCGTTATAAATGAAGTTTAACAGGAAAAGAAGGGAAAACGTTTTGTTATGTACGAGGGGGCTATCTTTTGATTTTGGTCCAGAGGTGCTTCAATGTGAGTGAAAAGAAGGGAACATGTTTTTCGCTTTCGGCTCAAAAAAGCTAAGAGCATCAGTTTCGTCCACAGCAAAGCAAACAACAGTAAGATAAAAGGTAAAGCAACATTACGAGGTATTCACAAATATTTACAAAAAAAATTACATTCAATTACAATTCCTTGCTCAATATCACATTTTCTTGTACAAATAAACTTTGAAAGAGTATTTACAGACATTAACAAAAGAAAGAAAAAGCTTCCGAAGCTTCCTTCCAAACTTTAGAGATGGCATCGGTTCATCAACCTGTACCAACATCATCCTGAAAAACGATAGAGGCAAAGATATTGAGAAGTGTATCAAGGAAAAATCTGAAATAAAAACATGAAAGTAAATAAAACTATCGTACCTCGCCAAGCAAAGCTTGAGCTTCATCTCCGGCAGCCTCTCGGCCGCTTAGCCTAGATTTGAGTAATAAACCTATTGCCTATACTTCTGGCTTCAGCTGCAATATTAGTTAAGTCGACTGGAGAGATAGCAAATGTAGGTTTGTTGACATCTCTCAAGTGTTTGCATCCAGCCTTTGCGAAGTTGTTGGCTGTTCCTCGGGCGGCCACCAGCGCATAGAAGTCCCCATGCCTTTCCATTACTTTGTCAAATTCATTAATTTCTTTCTCCATGAAATTGAGGGCCTTTGGAATGTTGCACAAGGGTCGAGTCATGCCGAAGCTCAATTTTAAGGGATTCATCATGATACTCATGAGCTTCTCCCTCTTCTTCTCGTTAGCCTTCATGTAAAACCATTTATTTGTCCACCTAGTCAGCCACTTAGTGCGGTAACCAATCACAGGAGCCTTGGTGTCCTTTCGGTGTGCAAAGTTGTAGAACCCAAAGTTCATGTGTAGACCATCGGCCCTAGCCTTCGTCTGGTAATGGAGTTTGTGCACCCAACAAAACCTTTCAGCATTGGCACTATTTCTTTGGCTTCGAAAAGCCCAAATGTACACACTAAGTCTAACTATGGCATTGGGGTCAGTTGATGTAGGTAAATTGCAAACTTCTTTAGAACCTCACCAATCATCTCGTAAAGGGGGAACCAAAGTCCAGCCCTAAAGAAGCTTTTGAAGACTACGAGTTCATCATCTTTTGGCTCTAAAATCACCTCTTCCCCAGCAAAACGAACCAGTCTGTCATCATTCTCTCCAAAGTAACCTAGTTTTTTCATTAAAATTAGAACCTCTACCTTAACTATGGATTTCCCGAATTCAATATGGTTGGGTTTGCAAGGGCTTAGAATGTCATCATCATCCTCATCTTCATTTTCACTATCAGCTTCGATGATGGTCAGTTCAGCTTCGGCATCAACAACATCTTCTGTTGGAATTAGTTCTTTCTCCTCTTGCACAACCAACCCAGAACGCTTCATCATCTCTAAAATGGGGGCTGTCTTAGAAGTTCCAGCCTCATCTGCTTTATGTGCCACTCTAGCAGGAGATCTCACTCTAGCCATTTCAGTTTTCAGTCTTTGACAGACGAAGTTACACTTAAGCAATGGAAAGTTTGTCCGAATCGTAAGCAACAAGTTTGTAGAAAGCGGCAAGCTTCGGCTTCAGTAAAAAATTTCAGCAGCACAATGGTGCAATAGCAATGAATGTTGTGGTAACTTCTCACCAACTCGTCTATTTATATAACCCCGCAGGTGAAGAAGGCGAACCGCCGAGACACGCGTACTAGCTGATCGGTGGACCGGTAAGCGCTGTGACTTTTATATTTGTTTTTTAATAACAAGCTTAGGGAAGGTGTTTTCGGAGCTTCGGCATCTAGAAGCCTTCGTACTTTTCGCGGACCGAGCTTGTTATGAAAAACGATCTAGCACTGCGAAGGGGCTACTGTTGGGGGTCTTCTTCTCCACCGATGGTCGTCAAGACAAAGGTATCATTGGCAAAGTATTGTTGAGGATCTTCCCTACCGAAGGTCCTCGAGACGAAGATATTATCACAGAGCTATAACGACGAATGCGAGATTAAATTGTTCGCTTATAACCACTCATGTCATTTAATTAGTTATTTATTTAATCATCCACAATTAAAACAGTAAGTTAGTCAAAACTAAGTAGTTTTAATTTATATTTCATAAATGTCAATTAATATAATAATGTCGAATCAAATGTGTTAACTAGTACTTGTTTAGCGTAAACGTGATAACTTCTCGACCGTAGCTCCGACTGTCGCGTTTCTTTTCGTTGTGTGACCATAGTAGTGAGCTCTATTTCGTATTGCATGTTTTTGTTATGTTTTTCTTTGAATGGTGTAATGTTCTTTTATGTATATATATATGTTTGTTTGCCTGTGCCTGTTCGTCTTCGCTTCACGTTGCGATTAGATCACGATTTGTTTCCGAGCTTCGAGAAATCGACGGTCAAGCTTCAGCGACCAAGTTGTCAGGTTCTTCGAGTTCTACAAAGTTGAAGACCCTAAGCATCTGTTTGGTGAAGCCAAGTGTCCTCTGACCCATTATGTCCTACTTAGTTATAATTCATTGTACCGCATTAGTTAATTAAAACCAAAGGATTGACTAGCTTTCTATTTACCTTGTCCTTGATTACCTGATGGGTTATTATGGTTAGCTTCATGCTATTGATTTACTTTAATCAATGAACATGATGAGAATATTTATGACACGCTGATGATATCTTGATTATGATGATGAGCTTGTGTTACTTTAGGGGGCTTGGGCTGTTTCCCGAGTACCTCTCCGTAAGGACCTGTTTGTTGAGAGACCATCTGGGAAAACAGTGCAACCATGAGGGTGGTATGGGATGCCCTTGGCCATGTAATTAGGGAAGTCTTGTGTTGGGTGCTGGTTTTGGTCATTGGGAACAGAGGCATCTATTATGGCTCCTATATTCTCGCTCAGGGATCTAGGTACGGGCGTCGTCCCACGACATTTTCCTGAGGGCAGAGGGTATAGGTTTGGGTACGTCAGATGGTCTCTATGCAGTGGTCATTTCCAACATTCGCATAGTGAGGACCCTAGGGAAACACCACGTAGTGAAACCTTGCCTACTCACCTTGGAGTGTTTAAGGGTCCGTACAACCCGAGGCAAAAGGGATCATGACTCATGGGTAAAGTGTGCAACCTCTACAGAGTGTAATGAAACTGATGGTTCGAGGTACTATGGTCCTATTTATGGTATTAGCTACGATGATGGTAATGATGTTCCTCGATGAGGAAATTAATTCACGGGTTGGTTATTGCTAAAACCTTGCTTCTACTTATAATAAATACCTGATGAACTAAAAGCAACTACTTTGATCCTAACCCCACATAAAGCTAGTCCACCTTTGCCAAACGGGACATTTGTTGAGTGAGTTGATGTGTACTCACCCTTGTTTTCACAAAACACCAGGTTGCCTTTGGTGCAACCTATGCTCAGGTAAAGAAGAAGAAGAAAGTGTCGAGGTGGATCTCTAGGAGTTCTAGGACTTTGACAAGTTCGAGGATTAGGCTAGCGACCTCCCCTAGTCAGCTGCCTGTGGTGGGTTTGTTTACGTTGGCTACGTTTCTATTATGTGCACTTTGATTTATATTATGTAAATGACTCTAGTCTTTAATATTATTACTTACTCTTTGTTGTTATTCGAAGCATTGTGCTATGACGAGTCATTTATGTAATTGTTGTGTACGCGAATTTCTAATCCTGGTACGTAAATAGTTCGCATTCGATTTACCTTCAAAACTGGGTGTGACATAAGTGGTATCAAAGCCTTGCTGAATTTAGGACCGCTATTCTAGAGTAACATTGGTCGTTTTAAGGACTTATTGACTATTACTTCACCTCATCCTTGTTGCTGCTTCAAAATATTAGCCACATGGGCTAATTCTATGTTATGCTTCTATATATCACCTTGCCAAATGTATTTTATTCTAATATTGTATGTGCTTCACCTATTCATTCTATTATATCTGATTTCACTCTTGTGCTTGTGACATCTTTGTAGATGCCCCCTGACCATAACCTTCTTGTCCTTTGGGATTCTTTTCTCTTTGATTATTAAATTGCTACCATTTGACCATCTCTATTCCTTTGGTATTGACATGCATGTACCCCTAGATTCTTCAATACTCTTGTTTCAAATGCTTACATCAGAATTTGTACTGCCTACTTAAACACTTCAGTTTAGATGTCCATGAATTCTAGCCTTCTAAGATATATTCCTATTCTACTATTAATTTGTTATCCTTTGCCTTTTTCTATTCCCTTACCTTGGAATGCATGTATCCTTGGAATCTTGCACACACTTATATTCTTATGTATGCTTATTTTCATACCCCAATGAATGTTCAAAACATTTCAGTTAACATGTCCTTGACCACCCTTGTTTCTTAATGATCCATGAGCGGTCATTTTATTTTGCACACCCATGGTAATCTCGTTGTTTTCTTGTAACTTCCTTTGGTAATGAATTTTTTACTTCAACTCTTCTATGAGAACCTCACTTATCTTATCCTTGACTGTTTTCTCCACTTCGTCACTTTGCGAGTTGTAACATCCCAATTTTGAACCCAAGGATAGAAACCCTAAAACTCCTAAACCCCCCCCCTTGATTATCTCCTAAGATTTCTCCCCCCACCTCATAAGACATTTCATTCATCATATGCATGCACCATGGTTGTTAGTAGCACCTCACATAGAATATTTTGGACACCCAAGAAAATATAGATAAATTTTTGTTCAAAAGAAAAAGGAGATTAAAAGAAATAGAAATAGAAATACAAAAAGAAAAAGGAAATCCTCCCCCCCCCGGCTGGGCCGGATCCGGCCCAACCCTCTCTCCCTCTCTCATGCATGCCCGTTCCCAGCTCGGCCCACGCAGCCCATCTCCTGCACGCCCGCCCACGCTCGTGCCGCCCCTCCCCTCCCGCTGATCGGTCGGCCCCAATCGTCAGCGCGCCCGCCCTCCCCCTCTCGATCAATCTCTCTCTGACAAGCGAGCCCCGCCTATCAGCTCTCTCCCCTCGCCCGTGATCTACTATGGACGCGATCACCGCCAGCCGCCTCTCGCCCCATCGCCTCGCCATTAACGCACTCGCTAGCAAGGTTTGGCGCCTTGCGTCCCTGTCTCCTTGTGCCTGCCCGAGCCAACCCGTCACCCGCCTGCCCGAGCTATCCTATCGCCACTGTGCGCCATCATCCCCACCGTGGCAAGCTCACCAGTGCTCATCACCTCACTCCCCCCCTCCCCTGGCCGCCTATAAAAGGACCGCCCCGAGCTCCTTACTTCACCGCACCAGGCCTTAGCCACTCCATCTTCCTCCCTCAGACGTCATCGAGCTCGACGTCGTCGTCCCTCCCCTCTCTGGTGAGCTCCACTCTCCTCTCTCTGTTGAGTTCTAGTCAAATTAGTGTAGCTCTTGAGCTTCACCGCTCCATCATGAACACGGCACACCCTTTCCCTTCACCTATTGCGCCCGGTAGCCTCATCGACGATCTCACCGCCGTGGGCGCCCACCACCTCGCTGTGGACCAGCCGTCCCGAGCACCCTCCGACCAAATTAACCCCTCCACCAAGATCCCCTACTCCCACCCGTGCTTAGCCACCTCCCCGACCACCCGGAACCGAGACCGCAACGGAGAACCGCCGCGGAACCTCACTGGCGGTCGACTCTGGCCTGTTCGCCCCCCCCCCCCCCCCGGTCATCGCCCCCCCTAACGCTGTTCCCCCCTCCTCGCTGGCACGTGGGCCCACGCCCAGGGCACCGTCCCCACGCCGTCCCCCGCTGGCGGGCCAAGCTGGGCCACCTGCCGCGCGCGCGCGCCGCGGCTGGGCCGAAATCCCCCCCGGCCCAATTAGCAGGGAAATTCCTTTTCTTTTTCATTTTTCCATTTCTCTTTCCTATTTTCATATATTTATGCATATATTGATATTTTATGCACCAAAAATAGTCTAAATAAATTATAGGGCACAAAATAATAATATTTAAAAACTTGGCACACTCCACCAAGCCACCATGGTTGATGTATTATTCATTACCTATTTTTGCTAGCAGAAGAGGGATCCGATCCTCCGGAATTTGTAGCTCCGGAAGAAGGGCAGGAACCCGACCTCTCCAGAATAGATCTTTCGTGCTAGTAGAACTTCGTCGAAGGAAAGTCCATTCTTCCCTTGATGCATAAATTACCTACTCTTTCTACCACTACATAAGCCGGGAATAAGGGTTGGGTCCTTTGCATTGTGAGAAGAGAGATAGCCCGCATTAAAGAATATCTTTTGAGAAAAAAATGTGGGATGAGAAAAGGGTGGAGTTTTTACTAAACAATGTTTTCAAAAAGTGTATGATGAAGGGTATTCACCCTTATCACCTTTTGAGTGGGATAATCAGGGACTCCCTGGTTTAGGGGAGGGTCTCAGGTGTTGGTTCAGCCGGGTTAAGTGTGAGCAGAAGGATTGTGCCCTCATATAAGGACCGGTTTTTCATCCTTCACTACCTGTACTTATGACAAGTACAACCACTTGAGACTGTATGGGCAGTCACTCAATCTGAACTCGTACGGTCCAAACCATAGGGTTTTGATGGTTGGGGAGCACCGGGAGGATATGGAGGGGGAATGTTTTGTCTGGTTTGGACATGGCGGTGGCCTGACTCCTTCTGGTATAACCGTTAAGGTGAGGACATACGGGGAAGGAAAGAGATTCAGATTCAGGTCTCATTGGCCATGGGACTGCAGAGCCGGACTAGTGGGTAAAGTGTACCCCTCTGCGTAGAGTTCAAACCTATTTGAATAGTCCGTGTCCACTGGTATGGACGAGTCTAGTGTGCTATGACAATTAGTGTTTTATGATCTCCGCCAACAGGGAAATACGTGTGTGAGTGTTTTTGGAAATGAAAAACAATACCACGGGAGTAGGAAGCTCAGTGGTGGTTGAGTGTGAAAATGTGCTACTTCTTCCTTTGGGGAAAACCATCAAAGTATTGCCTTTCTCTAAAAAAGAAGAGTGACTTCAACTCCACCATATAAAGCATGTATTATATAGGTCCTGTTGGGGACTTGTTCTCAATTGCTATGAATCAAGAACAAGGCAACATAAAATGTTAAATGTTAATGCCCTTCGTCCAACGAAACATTATTCCCTTAAGGACTAATGAAGTTTGGACGAAGGTTAAAATCAATACGATTATGAAGGTTGAATCTTCGTAATTGAATTCTAATAAATCGTATAAAGTAATATAAAATATGAAATGTCAAAGGTAAATAAATTATAAACGAGTAACATTACTTTCATACTATATTGATTTAATGTATTACAACATTGGATACAATTATACCTCTGTCTTGACAAAGATTGATTCTCGAATGATGCGGTTGCAATTACAGGAATGCCTGAACAGTAAAGGAATACTGTTCACTATTTATAGGCACGGGACATAGCCTGGGAGGAATTACAACCATGCCCCTCAAAAGGAATTACAACAACGACTCAAACATTTATGGACTAAAAGGTCATTCTACTCTTAAGTCGGTTTGTAATTACGAAGCTTCATGAAGAGGAACCTTCGGTCATCACATGCGGACAGCTTCAGCCGAAGCTGTTTCTCCCTTCAAGACCTTCGGCGACGAAGCATAATCCCAACAGGTCCCTCTCTCTCTCTCTTTATGGGTGGGATGGGCTTGTGGAATAACTAGCGTATTCACCCAGATTTATTTATGTTTTCAGCAGCTGAAGACTTCTTTTCTACTATGCTCGACTAGAAGGGAGTTGTGTCTGCACCCAGTTTTGCCTGTTGCTTGGGCTAGTTAATCTTTCACTGCGCTTTGTATTTCAGGCTCATTAGAGCTTGTACTCTGGTATTGTAATACTTTTATTCAAACTCTATACTATTTGAAGTAAGGAATGTGTTTACTAGCCTCCTGGGACTAGTAATCATTTCACATTTGAGTCCCAGAGGATCGGGACGCTTCAGGTGGTATCAGAGCCATAGGACTGGCCATAGATCGCAGCCCCGACCTTAAAAGTTTGTCTTAAAAAGAAAAGACCTCTTACCATCTAAGAAGAATCTTCTCTCCTTTCCCCAATATTAACAAACCCTTCTTTTCTTCTACCAGATGGAAGGCTCCCTTGTCATTAGGACATCCTACTGCTCAGAGGTGGAAGGATTCCATCATCTTTTATGGAGTTGTGTGATTAGCATCGGGATCCACAAGAAGCCGGAGTACGTCTCGAAAGAATACCGTGAGAATGGAATTGAGAAATGCTCTATGGCAGTCTACCTGGGAGAAAGCCGAAACTACCCAAATCACCCTCCTTTTCAAGTCACCTTCACTAGACACCGGTTCCCAGACACTTGCCAAAATGTTGCCCAAAAAGCCCTCTGCCAGCTATGCCAAAAATACAGCAGGGAAGTCTTTGAAACACCCCTTCGTTACTTCCCACCCAGCAACAAAAATACCCCTACCTGGAGGAAAAGACTTCAGGCCCTGTTAGGAAGAGATCCTAATGAGGGTGACCCCACCATAGTATACATGGACGGATACCTCCACACTCTTGACAACCACTATGATGACCTTTTCTCCCACTGCACCCGCCTAAACTCCCAGGTGGAAAGCCTAGAGCAACAAATCAAGAAATTAAAAGAAGAGAAGGCGTCCCTCCAAGAAAATCTCAAAATAGCAGAAGGTGAAGAGGCCAACACTCATGAAGCCTACCAAACCCTAAAGATGGATTACGATAAGAAGTTAAAGAAGCTCGCCCCCACTAAGAAGATCCGGAAGCGGACCAAGAGCCAAGGATGCTAGACTAAACAAAAAGAGGAAGCCCCACCAACACTACCTCCCTCCAGGATAGAAAACTTGTCAGACGTTGAGGATATGTCCCTAGCTAGCCTTGATGACCTTCTAAGGGAATTTGGGGATACCTTAGAAAGGGAGTTTGGAAGCACCTTAGGAAGTGCTCGCGTGTAGTGTGATTTGTGGTAACTATATGCTTGTAATGAACTTGTGTGATGAATAAAATAACATGTTTGAAAAAGAATTAGCATGTGCATAGTAGTAATCATCTCCCCTTGGCAGATGGCTTTGGATAAAACCACGCCTACCGCCACTGGGATTGGAGCAAGGTCTCCTCTAATTGCTGAAGGAGAAGTTGGTGAAGGGAGTGAAACCCACCTCCCCGCACCTCCGGAACTGCCATTAGATTTAGCCCAAGTTCAGGCCAACCAAACCCAACTCATTGAGGTCCTCACCCGAAGCCTTGAGAACCAGCGCCCGAATGGTGGAAGGAATCAGGACAGAATGGGAGGTTTTCTAAGGCTCAAGCCTCTTACATTCATTGGATCCAGCAACCCGCTCAACGCTGATGACTGGCTGCGCACAATAAAAAGGAAGTTAGAGGCCATCGGATGCCCTGAGAACCAGCGTGTTCATCTGGCTGCTCATCAACTTTCTGGGATGGCCCTATCCTGGTGGGACACCTTCAGCGCTACTGTCAGAGATGCTACCTGGGCAGAATTTGAAGCCGCCTTCCGAGAACATCATGTGCCCCAAGGGATCGTCCAGCTCAAAGAAGATGAATTTCGAGAATTAACTCAAGGAGGGAGATCCGTCAGTGAGTCCTTGCACAAATTCATAGAATTGGCTCGCTACGTGCCTGACGATGTCAGCACAGAAGCCAAGAAGATGGCCAGTTTCTTGAAGGGGCTAAGACCAGAACTCAAGACTATCCTTGTCAGCCAAGACTTCATCAGCTTCTCGCATCTCTCAAACAAGGCCATACAAGTAGAAAGGGCTAAAGAAGAAGAAAAGGGTCACCTCAAGAGAAAGTTCCAGGTCCTCCGAGCTCAGCAGCAGGACAGGCACCAGAGAATTCGATCCTTTGGGTTTCCACCCAAGGGACCAAGCTTCAACAAGCCAGCTGGACCCACTCCGTCACGTTTCAGTCAGCAGGGTCAAAGCTCCCTTCAGGCCCCCTCTGTTGTAAACAACCAACCTCCAGCCAATTTCTGTTGGCACTACGGAGACCCTAGTCACTACAAGAATAATTGTCCTCAGTTGAAGGCATCCATGCCTACTTACTCCAACTCGGTGAATGGCCCCAAGAGTGCCCTAGCACTCGCCTCTAAGGCACCCTCCTCCAACAGCCAACAGAGCAAGACCCAGTATCATGGCAGGGCACGAGTGAACCACATCGACGCGCAAGAGGCTCAGCAAGCCCTGGGAGTAGTACTCCATGAGTTCCTAGTTGAATTTACTCCTGTTGCTATACTTTTTGATTTAGGAGCATCTCATTCATTCATAGCTACCAGTTTTGTGGAAAAAGCATGGCATTCCCGCTGCACACTTAGAAATTCCCTTGGTTACCCGAACCCCAGGGTCAGACCTTTTGTGCCATCTAAAATGCTCCCAAATCAGGATTCTTTTAAGTGGGGTAGTGTTCTTGGTAGACTTAGTTGTCTTTCCATCCCACGGAATTGAAGTGATCTTAGAAATGGATTAGTTAACCAAGCACAATGGCATCATAAGTTGCGCAGATAAGACCGTTCTTCTCACTGACCACCAAGGAAAGTCATTTTCATGTCAGGCTCATCCACTCGCCCAAGATCCAATGGTGTTTAACCTAGTAGTAGAAAGCATATCTATAGTAGAAGAATTCATGGATGTGTTTCCAGAAGAGTTGCCAGGAATGCCGCTAGAAAGAGAAGTGGAGTTCTACATTGATCTAATTCCTGGCACCGCACCAATCACAAAAAGACCATACTATATGGCTCCCACCGAATTGGTAGAACTAAAACTCCAGATCGCAGAACTTCAACAGAAAGGGTATATTCATCCCAGCTCATCTCCTTGGAGAGCACCAGTCCTATTCGTCACCAAAAAGGATGGAAGTATGAGGATGCGTATTGATTACTGGTCCTTGAATGAAATTACATAAAAAACAAGTACCCACTACCTCGGATCGATGACCTCTTCGACCAGCTTCAAGGGGCCAAGTATTTCTCCAAGATAGATCTAAGGTCAGGGTATCACTAGCTAAGAATCAAGGAAGCAGACGTTCAGAAGACGGCTTTTGTCACTCGGTGCGGACAATATGAGTTCACAGTAATGCCCTTCGGACTAACCAACGCACCCGCCTTTTTCATGAATCTTATGAATAAGGTATCTATGGAAGAGTTGGATAAGTTTGTCGTAGTATTCATTGACGACATCCTTATCTACTCCAAGAGTCACGAAGATCATGAGCATCACCTCCGGATTGTTCTCAGAAGACTCAGAGCACATCAACTCTATGCTAAGCTCAGCAAATGTGAATTTTGGTTAGAGAAGATAGCCTTCCTCGGGCATATCTTAACTATAGAAGGAATAGAAGTGGACCCATCCAAAGTAGAAGCAGTATCCAAATGGAAACAGCCATCCAACGTTAGTGAAGTTCGAAGCTTTTTGGGAATGGCAGAATATTACCGCCGATTTATCAAAGGATTCTCCAGCATAGCAAGACCTATGACCGAGCTCCTCAAGAAGGACAATAAATTTGTATGGACCCCAAAGTGTGAGGAAAGCTTCCAAATCATAAAGAAGAAGCTCACAACCGCGCCAATATTGACACTACCAGACATCCGCTAGAATTTCGTCATCTTCTGTGATGCTTCAAGGCAAGGTTTAGGATGTGTGCTTATGCAAGATGAGAAAGTTATTGCCTATGCATCACGCCTACTCAAGCCTCATGAGCAGAATTATACAGCACATGATTTGGAATTGGCAGCCATAGTGCATGCCCTAAAAATATGGAGGCATTACCTGATCAGAAACAAATGTCACAACTTCACAGATCACAAGAGCCTAGAGTACATTTTCACTCAGCCAGACCTCAATATTTGTCAACGAAGATGGCTAGATTTGATTAAAGATTACGACATTGAGATCCACTACCACCCCGGAAAGGCCAATGTGGTAGCAGACG
Source organism: Zea luxurians (assembly GCA_029449295.1). NCBI lineage: Eukaryota > Viridiplantae > Streptophyta > Magnoliopsida > Poales > Poaceae > Zea > Zea luxurians. Next base: position 100,706,153 of record JAOPSE010000001.1, on the reverse strand, counting down.
CCCTCAGCTGAAAACCTTTCGGGGAGAAAGAAACCAACTTCTTGGGAGACTAGAAGAAAGAATCAGCTCAACTTAATGCTTGTCTGGGTGACAATGGCAGCTTGGAAGTCAAACCAATGCTAAAAGACCTTATATGCAAGGCTCAGCACCTGGACACTAAGATGACGAGTCTTGCGGAGAGAGCTCGCAAAGAACAACTCCTGGACCTCAAGACAGATGAAGAAGGAATCCTTTGGTTCAGAAACCGTCTGTGTGTACCAAAAGGAGAAGCACGAGAAGTCCTACTTGACGAAGCTCAGAACTCAGCCTACTTTATCCAACCAGGGACTACCAAGATGTACCTTGACCTCAAGACCGGATACTGGTGGAGAGGAATGAAAAAGGAGATAGCTCAGTATGTGGCCCGATGTGACACTTACCAGTGAACTAAGGCAGAGCCTCATAAGCCTACAGGTCTACTTCAACCCCTCCCAGTACCCAAATGGAAGTGGGAAGAAATAAGCATGGATTTCGTAATCGGACTGCCTCGGACACAAAGAGGGAACGACTCTATCTGGGTTATAATCGACCGTCTTACTAAGGAAGCTCATTTCATCCCAGTAAAAACTACCTTCGAAGGAGCTACCCTTGCCCGGATATATCTTAAAGAAATAGTCAGACTCCATGGTATTCCATGGAAGCTAGTGTCAGACAGGGGAACACAGTTCACCTCAAAATTCTGGTTGAGTCTTCAGCAAGCTTTGGTCACTAAGCTAGACTTCAGCATCGCCTATCACCCTCAGTCATGTGGTCAGATAGAAAGGGTCAACAAAGTCCTCGAGGATTTGTTGAGAGCTTGTGTGTTGACTTTTGACAGGAATTGGGAGTCCAGTTTGCCATATGCAGAGTTCTCGTATAACAACAGCTACCAGGCCAGTATCAAGATGTCAGCGTTTGAAGCCTTGTATGGACGAAAGTTCTAGACCCCTCTGATGTGGTCCAACGTAGGGGAAAAGACACTGGAAGGGCCTGCTTTCATTAAGGAGGCAGAAGAGAAAGTTGCCCTAATCCGCAAAAGACTACTCGAAGCTCAGAGTCGGCAGAAGAGTTATGCAGACAACAGGCAGAGAGAACTCTGGTTCGAGGAAGGAGACTTCGTCTACCTCAAGGTCTCCCCAATGCGCGGAGTCGTAAAACCCCTCCTACTTCTATTTCTTCACAGGTCAAGTCCATGACGTGGACGATGGTGAGCGCGCCCTCCAGCGAGCTTATACCGGCCTGGATGCGCAACGACTGACGCCCTAACTCGGTTGACACCTAATCCTACCCCTAGCGACCCTAAGCCCTCCGTTAATTGCACAAATCCGGCCCAGAATTCATCTGCTCACAACGGCGGTGAGAACCAGAGATAAACCGAGGTGTTCTTGGTGATTCAGTGAGGTCTAGCTCAATCAAATGGGTCTATGAGCAGCAGGAGGCTTGAGGGAGGCTAGAACATCAAGCGGAGAAGCTTGAACTAACATGCAGAGAACTGGTCACGGTGAGGCGTTCACGGTGGCGCGGAAACCTGATTTGGGGGAAAAGGGAAATTGAGAGGCTATGGTGGATGATCAGAGGCGAGAGCTGGTGCACTAGGTCCGTAATAACCTAGCGGAGCTCACTGGGCATCAATTTATAGAATCCATCAGCGGTGGCATCCAATTTGGAGAAGGCGTGCTGGCGGCCGGAGAAAGGAGAAGGCCTCTGACGTGAATTACCGTGGCAGTCACTACCTGAGGAGCTACGGCTGTCATAGGTGAGCTATTACAGCTGGTAATGGTGTGGTGAAAGAGTCATGGTGTGGCGCAATACCCTTGCGATGGTCGCTCGGCCACGTCGCTAGCAAGTGGGTACGGTGACAGAGCGACTAGAGTGTCCCATCTTCATCTCTTGCCAAAGATCTTCCACCCCGCAAAGTTATCCGAGCGCCACTAGGCACGTATCGCAACGCCGGCACGAATCCGGGCGCGGGGTCACCGGCGGCGAGGTGCACTGCACCTGGGATCTTCTTCAGGTCACTGTACCATTGGAACTCCATTTAGAGCGCCTGACAGAGCTAATTGAAGCGCTTTATTCTTCAATTTTTGTGTGACAACATGGTCATCTGTCTGTAGAGAAATTGTTGTCCTATAATCCATCTTTGATTTTGCTATAGCATCCACAATCAAATAATTACTGGATCATACTCAAATCTAATCCCAAAGTTCATCTGACTTCACTGTCAGCCAGAATTCAATTCCTGGGTTGTCTGACATCTAGACTTCAGGTCCATTTATCTCTAAATTGTGTATGTCACCAATGCTTAGTCACTTAAGCAAAGTTGTATTCCTATCATAGCTCTACAATTTTGATGTATTGACCTAGGGCAAATTCCTTATGAATTCGGAGATACCGAGCTCCAAAGTTGACTCAATTTCATTGAAATTCAGACTTAGCCACTTAGGATTTTCTTGGATCATTTGCAAATAAGCCCAATTTACTCCACATAACTTGAAAATCCTCCAATGTAAAGTTACTAAGTTTTTGATGTTCTATCACTTTGATATTTGCACTTTGGTCCAAAAGTGAATAGAATTTAAATTCCCCCTTAGGGTTCCAATTAGGGTTTTCTAGGGTTTGTTTTTAAGGTTTGGGCACACTAGGGTTTTTGTGCCACTAAAGTTCACCAAATTTTATATCTTGTGAACATTTCTAATGGCTTTTGAGATTTTACTCATTTTGGCTTCACTTTCATTCATAGGCCCTAATTCCAGGGTTAAGTACCCTACCCTAGTATTAAGTACACCTTAAGTCACATCATCACAACTGTTTTGAAATTTGACCTAGTGAATGCATTCTAGGTGTAAGAAACAACATGAAATGTCAATGCACATGATGTTATGCTCAAGTTTTAGTGCCAGTAACACCAGGGGTGTTACATGCTGTCTTGTGGGATTCAAGGTAAAGCTAATCAAGAATCAAAGACTCTGTTTGCCGAAATGCTTACTAATAGTGGATCCTTAAAAAATCTAGTTTTATTATCAGGTTAAGCCATTACCTGCATCTAGAGTTCTTTCTATCCTAGTTCAAGAACTTGGCCTTCACTAGCTATCTTTTATCCCTCTTTGAGTTCACTGGAATGCTACGTGTAAGTCAGTGACCAAGTCTTCATGTCCGAGAAGTAACGGCGACCCGAATCGATTAATACCCAACTGGGGATCTCCAACCACACGACATATGTAGCACTTAACCCTTGCATATGTCAACTCGCCACCGGGTTTCTCAAGACCAGACCAGGTTCACGCCAACCGAGAGCACAGATACACCACGGTCCAGCCTCTTCCCACGAAGGGTACATGCTACTCTCGCCATATCTCCACTCCCATTGCGTGGTGGCCTTTCTGGTATTGGTCCGACCGAAGCAAAACTTACCCATGACGAGGCATGTGGCTAGTTAAAAGGTCCTCGATCATCAAGCCTACATCGACACGGTCCTTAATCGACTCAGACGGAGACACTACACCGAGACTTCCTTCTCGTGCATGTCACTCGCCCGGTCTCAGCTTTATTATTTAAAACCCAAAGTTTGGTACCTGATAGAGGTACATCTTTTTAGATGTTGAACCCATCATGGCCATGATGGATTCACCATCAAGTCTTTTCTTTGAAAACTTCCCATCCCATATGAAGCATCACCTTTGTTTAAAACAAAACATTTCATTTTCTAAGGCAAGACTAAGCATCAGAAAAATTTTAAATAAAACAGGTATCAAGGAATGGTAAACAGTTCCAAGGAAGGAAATGCAGCAATTGTTTAGCACTCAACTCCTATCACCTAATGCATCATCTCAAGTGATAGAGTTCAAAAACAACAAGGAAAGGGGTAAATGCACCGGGGCTTGCCTTGTGTTGTAGGAGGCTCAGGATCTGTCCCACAAATATCAAAGAAGTTGTTCTCGACATGTGCAGTTTCAGCTTGTGGGGTAGTTTCTTCTTCAACTACCACTTCTTTGTTTTCTATACATAACAATACATATACATGAATGTTCAAGTGATGTTATGAATATGCAGTTACAATAGAAATACACTACGTTGTATATTGAATACAACCTTCCTTCACGGTGCCCACTAGTCACTAGAGTTTCCTAGTTTAGTGCTCTATTAGGGTTAGGTATTTAAATCCTAGAAAGCTAGTTTCTTGGGCTTGGGATCAAACAATGTTCAAAGCATGTCAAACTTCACCCAAGGGCTTTAATTATTAAACCAAGCTTACCCAAAAAGTTTTATTATTTGTGGAGCTACCAATTTAATTCTAAAATTCTAAAAGACTAGGTTTAGGCATCTTTAAATACTAAATAAATCCAAGTTTGGACTAAAAATCCTGGAACTATTTTTATTAAATACTATAGGATTTTAGAAGTCTAGCAAAATTGGTCCCATAATTTTACCATTTTTCTAGAATTTCCTATAAATTTCCAAGCCTGGCAATAAAAGAAAAGGGGAAAGAAAGAATAGTATTGGGCTGAAACTAGCCCAAACCGGCCCACCAACGGGGAAAACCCGCGCCCGCGTTGGCCATCATGCGTAAAGACCCTCGGTCTTTTGAATAACCAGCAAAGAAGCAGTGGCACTATTCATGTGTCTCTCCGACATTTGCGCAAAACCCCTCACACTTCTTTCTCTTCACAAATCTAAGTCCCCAACGGTGAACAACGGTGTGCGCATTCTCTGGTGAACCTGTACCGGCCGGAATACGCAACAACCAGTGTCCTAAGTCGGTGTACACCTAATTCCACCCCTGGTGATCCTAATCCATCCCTTAATTGAGTTAGTATGGCCTGTAGTTCTTCTGCCCATGACGACGACGAGACCCAAGGGAAAACCGAGGCGTTCTCAATGATTCAGCGCGGTCTAGTTCAATCAATCAGGTCTATGAGCAATAGGAGACTCAAGAGATGCTTGAACACGAAGCAGAGAAGTATGAATCAACCTATGGATGGCTGGCCACGACGAGATGCTAACGGCGGCGCGGAGAACCAATTTGGGGGAAGAACAGAATTGGGGCGCTATGGTGGCTAATCGGAGGCGAGGGCTAGTGCTCTGGCTTCGTAATAACCTAGCGGAGCTAATGGTGCACTGAATTTATAGCCTCTAAGAGCAGTGGCTCCAAATTTTGGAGAAGAAAGCTGGCGGCCGGAGGGAGGGGTAAGTCACCGGCGAACGCTATCGTGGCTTTCACCGAGGCAATGTTACAGGCGATGGACTAGCTTCGTATGACGGTTTACTGCGACATGGTAAGGCTTCGAAGCACGTGGCATCTAGGCGGTAGGTGGCAGACTCTGGTGAGGTCACCTGGACCAGCCGCAAGGCAAGTGGGTACGGCGACTAGGCGGTAACAGTGCCCCAAGTTCATCCAGGCGCGCGATCTTTTCACCTGCGACCATTATCCGCACACTAGAGAGCACGAATCGCAGCGCCGGCGAGGATTGCGGCGCGGGATCACCGACGGTGAGATACACTGAACCAAGCAATCTAATTTAGTCACTGTACCATCGCACAAGCCATCATTTGTTCTAACAGAGCGATTTGTAGTGCTTTGTTCTTCAATTTTTGTGTAACAACTCCCTAATCCATCTGTAACAATGTTAATCTCCTATAATCCAGCTTTGATTTGGTTACAGCAACTACAACCAATAATCCACTGGATCATACTTGAATTCGCCCCCAAAGTTTATCAGAGTTCACTATCAGTCAGGTTTCAGTCTTCAGGGATGACTGACAGTCCAACTTCATGTGCATTTATCTCCAATTTTTGTGCAGCACTAATGCTTAGTCACTTAATCAAAGTTGTACTCCTATCATGGCTCTACAAGTTTGATGTATTGACCTAGGGCAAAATCCTCATGGATTGAGAAATATAATGCTCCAAAGTCAGCTTAATCTCACTGAAATTTCAGAGTTGGCCACATAGGTGTTCTTGGGACTTTTTGCAATTAAGTCCAAATTGTTCCACACTCCTTGAAAATCCTCCAATGTAAAATTTGCTTGGTTTTTGAGGTTCTACCACTTTGATATATACATTTTGGTCCAAAAGTGTATAGAATTTGAAATCACCCCTAGGGTACAAATTAGGGTTTTCTAGGGTTCCTTTTAGGGTTTTGAGCACTCTAGGGTTTTTGTGCCACTCAAATCCATCAAACTTAATCTCTTGTGAATATTTCCAATGGTTTTTGAGGTATTACTCATTTTGGCTTTACTTTTACCCATATGCCCTAATCTCAGGGTTAAGTACCCTACCCTAGAGTTAAGAATACTCCAAGCCACTACATCACACTTGTTTTGAAGTTTTACCTAGTGGATGCATTCTAGGTGTAACAAACAAAATGAAATGTCAATGCATATGATTCCATGCTCAAGTTTTAGTGCCAGTAACACTAGGGGTGTTACACCCTGTGCCCTTTCCTTCCCATCCATTGGTCAGCCATCCCACACCGGAGTTCCACCGAGAGCGAGAACACCGTCGCCCACCATTGTTGCCCAAGGACGGTCACAGTAAACCTCCGCCTCCGATCCCGAGCCACCCCCTCCAATGCCACCACCAAGATCCCAAGAGTTCCCTTAGGCTCTCCAAAGCCCTAGCCGGAGCTCTACTTCACCAGAACCGCACAATCACCTTCACTGGAGCAAGGCTTCCGCCGGTGAGCGTGGATCCGCTTCCACAGCCAACCCTGGTCAAATTCCTTTGGGGAATCGTCTCCCTGACACCTCGTGAAGCTTTTCCACTAGTGGAATTAAATCCTACCGTCACCTACTAGCCGGAACACCGCCACCGACAAACTCCGATCGCCGGGAGACATAGACCGGACAACTCTGACCATCATCGGTCGTCATTCGACCACCGGTGTATTTGCCAAAACCTCCCCGACCTCACTGACCACTTCACCGGAGCTCTACCGCCGCCGGTAAGCCCCACCGCTCAGTTTCTTTGCCGCCAGTATAGTTCTATTGAGCAAGGACCACGGGTTTAGATTTCAGAAAACCAAGGGGTTTCATGTTAAGCCTTAGACTCAAAGGAATAGTGTCCTGAGGACCCTCTTGTAATAAAAGAAAGGAAGAAAACCCAGGGAACCCAGCGCTAAATGGACAATTCCTAATTCCTTTAGAAAATTTAAATTTAATTCTGCAGAGAACTTGTAAAATGCATAACTTGAGAAATATTTGTGTAGATTCAACCAAACAAATTTTGTTAGGTTCTGTATGAGTTAAATTTTAGAGTAAAAATAGGAAAACTCCTAGTCTAGCACTGTTTCTAGAATTTATTATTTAATTTAGATCTTGAGTAATTAAGTGAAGATAATGGTAAAAATAGTAGGACTTATGCACTAAGGTTAAGAAAATTTTGGTAACTACTTGACCAGTGATAGATCACTACAAAAAATGCTGGACACATCAGAACCGCAAGACAAGTAGGATAAACAAATAAATCTAGGATTTTGGAATTATCTTTAGAAAATGAAAATGGGAGCCAAAGGTGTGAAATGGTGAACAACTTTATTTTTCCCTGAACACCTAAGTCATATACTATGGGGGGAATATAAAAATAATATAGTTACACAGTAGATCATGCCCCACCCCTGCCCCATGAGAATTGCATGCCAAGGCGGTGAGCCCTGGCTGCGAACGGGGCATCGATGGGGACGACTGACATGTCTGGGGACGGAGTGGCCCTACATGTCATGTGTTTAGGTTTACCTTGCAAGGTTAAAACTCGATTTGAATCATCTGCTTCTCGCAGCTAATGAGACTACTTGATACGTGCCGCTACATCGAGTAAGAAGTGAAACGAGGTCTCATGATATGAAGTGTTGCTTGCACTAAATGCTTGTTACCATGTATGGATAGCTAGGAGCTCACCTAGACTAAGAAATATTAGAGAATGTGAAAAGTTAAATGTTGTCTTAGACTTAGCTAGTGCTTTTGGCAAACCAAAACCCTCAGCCAAACAGCTTCAAGGTCTGGAGGTAGAGGAGTAGACTCCTCACACCGGGTAAGTCTAGCTGAGTATTAGTATACTTAGTCTTGCTTGTGCCATCATTTTACAGGTTTACTACAAGATGTGGTTGATGGTGTGACTTGACCAGCCACCCTACCACCGAGTTGGACGGTCGAGTGGGATGCCACCTCGGCAGGAGAGGATTAGGAGGAGTAGTGGGCCAGGCCATGCCCTACTCCCCTTTATCTACATTAATTGTCATCCACTACAACATTAAGAATAATGTTATCTTTTATCAAAACTCCGATTCATGTAATAATTCAAGTACATTAAATTGTGGTTTCATGTTTATTGTATTCTCTCTGAGTCTCACCTTTGAATGAGCAAATGGTACTCGATCCTTGGTAATTGGCTTTATTGGACTAGACTCGAGGAATTGACGGGTTATCCCGATTTAAGTCTATCATTGCCTTCAAGGCGTGACTTGGGCACTTAAGCTGGAATAATCCGGGTAGTTCTGCCACAGAAATTTCTCAACCAAGCGTCATCTAGTGCCGCTGGCGCCATCTCCTCGGTTCGCCGGTGCTCTGGCCTTGAAGTTTGGTCGGAGGTGATCGCCTTAGTGTGTGGAACGTGGGGGCATCGATTGCGAGCACAGGGAAAGCCTCATCGGCAACCAATTTCTTGACGATCTCTAGAGCAAGCCACCATCCTGCGCTGTGGTTGACTCCAACCCCAATGTAGTATCAGTGAGCGATTCCACCCCCACTCTTGTTTGTTTCCATGCCCTGTGGTACATAGTAGTGCTGGGTTTGGGGTACCGGTAGGCCAGCTGGCCGCACGCCGCCGGCACCGACCCTATGGAGCCGCAGACCTTGGTGGTCAGCACCACAGTTACCACTATCCTGGATAAGACCCACCCCAATCGGTTTGCGCTTTTGTGAATATCGTTTTGCATATTTTCTTGTACGATTCAAGCACCGGAACGACGATAGGAGTGTAACACCCACTTTGTAATTTGCTAGAAATAATATAAATAGAGAAACAATTCCTCCTTATGTGAGTTGACCCTTATGCATTATCACATGTGACTAATCATGTTTAAAAATGAGTAAATCTTTAATAAGACACAAATAAACCATTGCATCATATTGGATTTTTGTTTGTGCATTAAAAGCAATAATAGTATGAATTAAATAAAATGACAATGAGAAGAGGATTTGAGGAAAAAGGAGAAAGAAAGATAGAAATAATATAAAATATAAAACAAAATTTATAAATACACAAACTCAACCATACTGGTATGATTAAAATTTATCTATAATTTGAGTACAAATTCAAAGTCATACTTGGAATTCAAATTGGGAATTGAAAATAGGAGGAAAAGAAAACCAGAGAAAAAGAGAAAGGATTCTAACCTAAATGGGCCGCAACAAGCAATTCAGCCCAACTCCGTGTTACGCGCGCGCGCCCAATACCTGCCACACCGACTGATGTGTGGGACCCACGGGGCAGGCTTCTCTCCCCGCAAACACGATTCCCCTGATCGCTGACGTGTGGGCCTGCCCGGTCGGCGTCCGTGGTTGCGCAACCTGTGATAGCCCTGTATGCCGACTAGTGGGCCGCGGCGGTCAGTCGCATGGGTGCACTGTCGTGTGGGGCCGTCTGTCGGGTTCACCTCTCCCGCGGACCTCGCGCACCGGCGAAACAGAATGGTGCCGCATCCGCGCCGCCTTCGCCGCGAATTGCGCTAATGCCGTTGATCGCACCAGGGGATAAAGGACCGAGTAAAACGCTCCCCTCCACTCGATCCATTGTGTCCCTTTTGCGACTGCGTGTGCTCATCAAACATCGTTGCTCGGCTGCGCTGCAACTCGGTGGTCGGATTTGGGCCGCCGCCGTGACCGCTCCTCGCCTGCGCACCTTTGGGTGGCGCATAGTACTTGGAGTGTGGGGAATCGTCCTTGCTCTCCGCTGGTGTCGCGCTCACGGAGCCGGAGACTTGCTGCGGAACCACGCAGCGGGTCAAGCTGGGAGCGGCATTAACCTCGGTGAGTACCTCGCCTCATTACTAGAGTTTTTCGGCTATCAATACCACTCGGCGGGGTGGAGTACGAGCGCAAGAATTGAATACCGAGGGTAGATTGGAGAGGATCGCGCTGGGGTTGGGTTTGTGCAGCAGCGGGTTGCGCACGGTCGGCGTCGTGGCTGATGAACGGGACGAAGAAGACGACTCACCGTTCGTTGATTAGGTGGCCAACGGCTGTGATTCATCCGGTGCCCCCTTCTCCACCGTGGTGGAGGTAGATAGCGTCGTGGACCGTTAGATCGAAATCGGTTTGACCAGGGCACCTGGGGGTCTCGTGCGATTTTGGACCGTGGATCCGTGATCCAAGGGCCCACGCTGTTTTACATTTGATCAGCCCAGGATTTAATCTGGTGCACACACCTTGGATCGGACGGCCGGGATCGCTTCATACCCCTTCGCCCACCATTTTACACTTGAGCCCCTCACCTTTTTAGTGAATCAACCCGCCATCCATACATAACTGTTCACTGTGTCTTGGACATCTTGCCCCGAGCCCCCTAGGTTCCTGTTTAAATGAGCCCCAGTCCAGTGCTATTTTAAAGTGATTAAATGAATTAGAAATTGGATTTTTAATACAAAAATAAATCCTAGAACTTGAATAATTCATAGAAAATGCATATGAACTCCAAATCACTCCATTCCAGTTGCAAAAATTTTGTAATTTTATTCTCTACCACTTAGTGTCTCTGTTTTATCATGACAACAGTAAAAAAATTAATCTCACACTTAATCCTATTTTAAACACATAAAACCTTTGAAAATCCATAACTTAAATTCTATAACTCCAAAAATTATGATTCCTGCTCCTAGGATTTTATTTTAATGTGTAGATTATTACTGTGTATTTTGTTTATATGTTTGGTGTAATGTTAATTTCTCTATATGCACTGTGCTTGTTTGTATTGTGGCGAGTAGAAGAGCCCGTGACTGAGGATCCTGGTGAGCAGCAGGTTGAAGTAGCTGAGCACGAGCTCATTGAAGGCAAGTTATGCCCTTGACCACTTTTTTACCTAATAATGTTCTTTAATACCACTTATCCATGCATAGGTTAATTTTGATGGGACCCCATAGGTCACCCTAGATTGTTTATCTCATTACCTTGTTTACCCCTGATTCACTTGGGTAGTTTGCTATTGCTTTACATGGTTTTGGGATAATCATTTATTATATCTATGTTCCAATTATTCTTGTTATTCTATTTATGTTCATGTCAAGTTCATTAATGTTAATTGGAACATAGAGCTTAACTTGAGTAACACGTGCCACCACAAGGGTTTAATGGGACGCCCTTGGCTGACTAATTAGGAAAGCTAGTGGAAGACTACCTTACCCGAAAGGGGCAAGGGCAGTAGGGGAGTGGTCAGTGTAGGGAGGTCCCTGGTTGATTTTGCTGCGATGGCGGTCAGCCAGGAACCCTACATTGGAACTTCCTATAAACTGTAGCGGGTTTTCGGAAGCTAGTAGAACTTTGTAAAGGCCTCGTAGTGTTGCCCTGCCGCGCTTCCTAGGTAGAGGTGTATGGGACTCACGACCCCTTGGCAGATGGGTAGCATGACTTGTGGGTAAAGGGTACAACCTCTGTAGAGTGTAAAACTGGTATACTAGCCGAGCTCACGGTCATGAGCAGCTCAGGACTCTCTGATGTTTAAATTATGGAACTTAAATTCAATTTTGTCATTTGCATTGCATGGGTTTGTTATTAATTTTGTTCTATTACTTTACTTATGGTTTGGTATTTACTTACACTTAGTAATTGCTAATAAAATTTTGACCAACTACTTAAAAGCAATGCTCAGCTTTTAACCCCTATCATTGATTAGCCTTACACATCACATGAACTCACACCTTTGTGAGTTTATGTCCACTGGTTCCCCACACCTTGTTGAGCTATGATCATGTGTGAGCTCACCCTTGCTGTCTCACACCCCCCCACAGGAGGAGAGCAGGTGGTCGAAGAGGAGCCGTCTAACACTGAGGAGTTCGATCTGATCTAGGTGGCGTTTCTCAGTCGACATTGGCGCCGACGATCCTTAGTTCGTTTTATCTTTATTACTTTATTTTGTAATAAGTCTTCCGCTATGTAATAAATACTCTGATGTTTTATGACATTCATCTCTATACACTCTGGTATTATATATGTTGTCTTCTTTGGCGCATGTATGAGATGCACCCGGCTTTGTTCCTTAAAACCAGGTGTGACAGAAGTGGTATCAGAGGAATGTTGACTGTAGGACGAGACCTAGATAGAAATGGACAAACCCTCTCCTACTTACCTTACTCTGACTCATTCTATACTCATCTCATCTTGATCTTGTCTCACCTTCTACTGTTCTACTCTGATCATTCTTACCTTTTCTACTCTAAGACAAGATGGATTTCACACCTTGGAATCCCTATCCTTATGACATTTTAAGAGATAGGGAACCTAAGATGAAAATAAAATTATTTTCTCTATTAAAAATGTTGGTTGATTGTTCTGATGATAAATGCTTGATTTGCTTCTTTGATTGATTGAAACATTATAGTTGGGCATCTTAGCATGTACCACCATAAGGTAATGTATTAGCTTTAGTGGGTGACACACTAATCTACTTAGCTAATAAATCCCTCGCAGTAACATTCCTCATAATTACTCGCCTTGTCTACAATTCTTCCTTTCTTACCCTGTATTTCTAACCCAGATGGACTACCCCTATAGTGTTAGAAGAGAGCACTATATACGTGATCCTTGGTATGTCATGGTTAAAAAAGGCAAAGACAGTTTATACACTGCGCTAAGGGAATCGTAGAACTCACCAGTTCCAAAGGACAAAGTTTTGAAGTTGAAGTTGCAGTAACTACCACCATCAGACTAGCGGCATTCTTAGTAGATGGGAAGTTTGTTGGTGTCAACATCCGTGTGGTTAGAGATTTTTCGGATGTCTTTCCAGAGGAGTTACCAGGGATGCCACCAGATAGGGAAGTTGAGTTTGTCGTGGATCTCTTACCTGGGACTGCTCCTAATTCTAAACGGCCATACAGGATGTCCATAGAAGAGCTAAAGGAACTTAAGAAACAATTAATGGAGTTACAAGAGGCTGGGTATATTCGTTCGGATTCTTCACCTTGTGGAGCGCCAGTTCTGTTTATACAGAAGAAAGATGGATCGCAAGGGATGTGCATGGATTATAGGACCCTTAACGATGTCACCGTGAAGAACGAGTGTCCATTACCCCGCATTGAGGATTTATTTAATCGGATGAGAGGTGCAAGGGTATTTTCGAAGATTGATCTCCGATCGGGATACCATCAAATGAGGATTATACCATCAGATATTCCCAAGACGGCTTTCTCGACTCGATATGGATTATATGAGTTTACTGTTATGTCGTTTGGATTAAACAATGCACCAGCTTATTTTATGAACTTGATGAATAAGGTGTTTATGGAGTATTTGGACAGATTCGTCGTGGTATTCATCGACGATATTCTTATTTATTCTCAGAGTGATAACGATCATGAGGAACATCTGAGGTTGGTGCTACAGAAGCTTCGAGATAACCAGCTATATGCCAAGTTTAGCAAGTGCGAGTTTTGGATTGATAAGGTACCATTCCTTGGACATATTATTTCTAATGGAGGAATAGCAGTGGATCCTGCTAAGGTTAAGGAGATAATGGAATGGAGAGTACTCACTACAGTTATTGAGATTCGTAGTTTCTTGGGATTAGCAGGATATTATCGGAGATTTATTGAAGGATTTTCTAAGATTGCTAAGCCTATGACTTCACTTTTGGAGAAAGGAAGAGGATTTAAGTGGGACGAGAAGTGCCAAGATAGCTTTGATCAATTAAAGAAGAGGTTAATGTCGCCACCAGTATTGGTTATGCTAGACCTACAGAAAGGATTTGATATCTATTGTGATGCATGTGGCCAAGGCTTAGGATGTGTGCTCATGTAGGAAGGTCATATGATTGCATATGCTTCTCATCAGTTGTGGAAACATGAATTGAACTACCCTACTCATGACTTGGAATTGGCAGCCGTTGTGCATGCACTTAAGATTTGGAGACATTATATCATGGGGACCAAGTGCCAAGTGTACACGGATCATAAGAGTTTGAAGTATATATTCACTCAGAAGGATCTCAACCTTAGGCAACGCCGTTGGTTGGAGCTTATTAAGGATTATGATTTGGAGATTCACTATCACCGGGCAAGGCAAATTTGGTTGCAGATGCCTTGAGTCGCAAAGAGCATGTTTATTCAGCTATTGTTGCCCAGCTACCCGATGAGATTGTTGAGGACTTCAGGAGACTTAACCTGGGGATAGTTGCTCATACTGAGGGAGTTACTATTGATGTGGAACCTACTTTGGAGCAAGAGATCCGCAAAGGACAAATTGGTGATGCTAAAATAAAAGAGATTAAGGATCTGATTACTGAAGGTCGAGTTCCGGAATTCACGGAAGATGAGCAGGGCACTGTATGGTTCAAGGATAGGATGTGTGTCCCTGATATTAAAAGCCTTCGGGAGACTATTTTAAAGGAGGCCCATGACTCGGATTATTCTATTCATCCTGGTAGTACCAAGATGTATCAGGATTTGAAACGGAAATATTGGTGGTATGGATTGAAAAGAGATGTAGCTGCACATGTGGCTATGTGCGATGTATGTCAAAGAGTTAAGGCTGAACACCAGAGGCCAGCTGGACTATTGCACCCACTGGAGATACCCGAGTGGAAATGGGAAGAGATTGGTATGGATTTCATTACTGGATTGCCTCGCACCCAGAAAGGATATGATGCTATATGGGTGATTGTGGATAGATTGACTAAAGTGGCTCACTTTATTCCTGTCAAGACTACTTATAAAGGTTCTCAACTAGCAGAGTTATATATGGCTCAGATTGTGTGTTTACATGGAGTACCAAAGAAGATCGTGTCTGATCGAGGTTCGCAGTTTACCTCAAGGTTTTGGAGAAGCTTTCATGAGAACATGAGTACAAAGTTGAATTTTAGTACGGCTTATCACCCTCAGACCGATGGACAGACCGAAAGGACTAATCAAGTATTGGAAGATATGTTGAGAGCATGTGCCCTTCAGCATGGAGGAAGTTGGGATAAGAGTCTACCTTATGCTGAATTCTCATATAATAATAGTTATCAGGCCAGTCTGAAGATGTCACCTTTTGAAGCTTTATATGGGAGAAAGTGCAGGACTCCTTTGTATTGGGATCAAACTGGAGAAAGACAGTTCTTTGGGCCTGAATTGATTCAAGAAGCAGAAGAACAAGTCCGTATAATTCGAGAGAATTTGAGAGTGGCTCAAACCAGGCAAAAGATTTATGCTGATAATAGAAGGAGACCACTGGAATTTGAAGAAGGAGATTATGTGTATCTCAAGGTGTCACCAGTTCATGGAATGAGGAGATTTAAAGTTAAGGGCAAATTGTCCCCTCGCTATATTGGACCATTCCTGATCTTTAGAAGAGTTGGGGAGATGGCATACCAACTCGAGTTACCTGCTAGTCTGTCGGATGTGCATAATGTGTTCCATGTGTCTCAACTTAAGAAGTGTCTCCGTGTCCCTGAGGAACAGTTACCGATGGAAGAGCTCAGTGTTCAAGGTGATTTGACTTACACGGAATACCCGATCAAGATTTTGGATACTTTGACTCGAGTTACAAGGAATAAGGTGATAAAGATGTGTAAAGTGCAATGGAGTCACCACGGTGAAGATGAAGCAACGTGGGAGAGAGAAGAAGAACTTCGCATAGATTTTCCCCACCTTTTCCCTAGATCTTCTTAAATCTCGGGGACGAGATTATTTTTAAGGGGGGTAGGATTTGTAACACCCACTTTGTAATTTGCTAGAAATAATATAAATAGAGAAACAATTCCTCCTTATGTGAGTTGACCCTTATGCATTACACATGTGACTAATCATGTTTAAAAATGAGTAAATCTTTAATAAGACACAAATAAACCATTGCATCATATTGGATTTTTGTTTGTGCATTAAAAGCAATAATAGTATGAATTAAATAAAATGACAATGAGAAGAGGATTTGAGGAAAAAGGAGAAAGAAAGATAGAAATAATATAAAATATAAAACAAAATTTATAAATACACAAACTCAACCATACTGGTATGATTAAAATTTATCTATAATTTGAGTACAAATTCAAAGTCATACTTGGAATTCAAATTGGGAATTGAAAATAGGAGGAAAAGAAAACCAGAGAAAAAGAGAAAGGATTCTAACCTAAATGGGCCGCAACAAGCAATTCAGCCCAACTCCGTGTTACACGCGCGCGCCCAATACCTGCCACACCGACTGATGTGTGGGAACCACGGGGCAGGCTTCTCTCCCCGCAAACACGATTCCCCTGATCGCTGACGTGTGGGCCTGCCTGGTCGGCGTCCGTGGTTGCGCAACCTGTGATAGCCCTGTATGCCGACTAGTGGGCCGTGGCGGTCAGTCGCATGGGTGCACTGTCGTGTGGGGCCGTCTGTCGGGTTCACCTCTCCCGCGGACCTCGCGTACCGGCGAAACAGAATGGTGCCGCATCCGCGCCGCCTTCGCCGCGAATTGCGCTAATGCCGTTGATCGCACCAGGGGATAAAGGACCGAGTAAAACGCTCCCCTCCACTCGATCCATTGTGTCCCTTTTGCGACTGCGTGTGCTCATCAAACATCGTTGCTCGGCTGCGCTGCAACTCGGTGGTCGGATTTGGGCCGCCGCCGTGACCGCTCCTCGCCTGCGCACCTTTGGGTGGCGCATAGTACTTGGAGTGTGGGGAATCGTCCTTGCTCTCGGCTGGTGTCGCGCTCACGGAGCCGGAGACTTGCTGCGGAACCACGCAGCGGGTCAAGCTGGGAGCGGCATTAACCTCGGTGAGTATCTCGCCTCATTACTAGAGTTTTTCGGCTATCAATACCACTCGGCGGGGTGGAGTACGAGCGCAAGAATTGAATACCGAGGGTAGATTGGAGAGGATCGCGCTGGGGTTGGGTTTGTGCAGCAGCGGGTTGCGCACGGTCGGCGTCGTGGCTGATGAACGGGACGAAGAAGACGACTCACCGTTCGTTGATTAGGTGGCCAACGGTCGTGATTCATCCGGTGCCCCCTTCTCCACCGTGGTGGAGGTAGATAGCGTCGTGGACCGTTAGATCGAAATCGGTTTGACCAGGGCACCTGGGGGTCTCGTGCGATTTTGGACCATGGATCCGTGATCCAAGGGCCCACGCTGTTTTACATTTGATCAGCCCAAGATTTAATCTGGTGCACACACCTTGGATCGGACGGCCGGGATCGCTTCATACCCCTTCGCCCACCATTTTACACTTGAGCCCCTCACCTTTTTAGTGAATCAACCCGCCATCCATACATAACTGTTCACTGTGTCTTGGACATCTTGCCCCGAGCCCCCTAGGTTCCTGTTTAAATGAGCCCCAGTCCAGTGCTGTTTTAAAGTGATTAAATGAATTAGAAATTGGATTTTTAATACAAAAATAAATCCTAGAACTTGAATAATTCATAGAAAATGCATATGAACTCCAAATCACTCCATTCCAGTTGCAAAAATTTTGTAATTTTATTCTCTACCACTTAGTGTCTCTGTTTTATCATGACAACAGTAAAAAAATTAATCTCACACTTAATCCTATTTTAAACATATAAAACCTTTGAAAATCCATAACTTAAATTCTATAACTCCAAAAATTATGATTCCTGCTCCTAGGATTTTATTTTAATGTGTAGATTATTACTGTGTATTTTGTTTATATGTTTGGTGTAATGTTAATTTCTCTATATGCACTGTGCTTGTTTGTATTGTGGCGAGTAGAAGAGCCCGTGACTGAGGATCCTGGTGAGCAGCAGGTTGAAGTAGCTGAGCAGGAGCTCATTGAAGGCAAGTTGTGCCCTTGACCACTTTTTTACCTAATAATGTTCTTTAATACCACTTATCCATGCATAGGTTAATTTTGATGGGACCCCATAGGTCACCCTAGATTGTTTATCTCATTACCTTGTTTACCCCTGATTCACTTGGGTAGTTTGCTATTGCTTTACATGGTTTTGGGATAATCATTTATTATATCTATGTTCCAATTATTCTTGTTATTCTATTTATGTTCATGTCAAGTTCATTAATGTTAATTGGAACATAGAGCTTAACTTGAGTAACACGTGCCACCACAAGGGTTTAATGGGACGCCCTTGGCTGACTAATTAGGAAAGCTAGTGGAAGACTACCTTACCCGAAAGGGGCAAGGGCAGTAGGGGAGTGGTCAGTGTAGGGAGGTCCCTGCTTGATTTTGCTGCGATGGCGGTCAGCCAGGAACCCTGCATTGGAACTTCCTATAAACTGTAGCGGGTTTTCGGAAGCTAGTGGAACTTTGTAAAGGCCTCGTAGTGTTGCCCTGCCACGCTTCCTAGGTAGAGGTGTATGGGACTCGCGACCCCTTGGCAGATGGGTAGCATGACTTGTGGGTAAAGGGTACAACTTCTGCAGAGTGTAAAACTGGTATACTAGCCGAGCTCACGGTCATGAGCAGCTCAGGACTCTCTGATGTTTAAATTATGGAACTTAAATTCAATTTTGTCATTTGCATTGCATGGGTTTGTTATTAATTTTGTTCTATTACTTTACTTATGGTTTGGTATTTACTTACACTTAGTAATTGCTAATAAAATTTTGACCAACTACTTAAAAGCAATGCTCAGCTTTTAACCCCTATCATTGATTAGCCTTACACATCACATGAACTCACACCTTTGTGAGTTTATGTCCACTGGTTCCCCACACCTTGTTGAGCTATGATCATGTGTGAGCTCACCCTTGCTGTCTCACACCCCCCCCACAGGAGGAGAGTAGGTGGTCGAAGAGGAGCCGCCTAACACTGAGGAGTTCGATCTGATCTAGGTGGCGTTTCTCAGTCGACATTGGCGCCGACGATCCTTAGTTCGTTTTATCTTTATTACTTTATTTTGTAATAAGTCTTCCGCTATGTAATAAATACTCTGATGTTTTATGACATTCATCTCTATACACTCTGGTATTATATATGTTGTCTTCTTTGGCGCATGTATGAGATGCACCCGGCTTTGTTCCTTAAAACCGGGTGTGACAAGGAGTTTCTCCGGCTAGATCCGCCGTGAGGGAATGCCGCGCCGCCATGCTTGGGAGCAGGAGGGAGAGATATCGTGGGCCATTGATCCATGAAAGAACACTCCGGATTAGACTCAAGACAATGGTTCGGCCCAGATAGTGGTGATCCGTCCAATCGAGATTGGAGGGTCATGGTTGGATCTCGCAGTAATTAAATTTGGGCGCTTGATTTAAAATCCTGTGGCCACTATCGCATACAGCTTCGTGACCTAATCCAAGCCATTGATCTCAGATCCAGCGGCTCTTGGCGCTTCACGTTTAAGCGTTCGATGCAGTTTGTAAAAGAGCCCTCGTGTTTCTGTTAAATCAACCCGCCATCCCGTAATAGTTAAAGAGTATATATAAACTAGGCCCTTGGGTCTTACATTTTAACCCCTGAATCCCTTAGAATTAGTAGCCGCATTCCATAGGTTATTTAACTTAAGTAAATCAAATCCGCAAATGAGTTTTTAATATAAAATTAAATCTAAAAACTTGTAAAATTCATATCTTAGTCGTTTTAACCACGATTGAGTCCGTTCTAGTTGTGTTAACTTCATAACAGTATTGTCTACATGTAAATAACTCTATTATCATGTGACAATAGATAACTACACTGTTTAATCTATGTTTATTGGATTAGTTGTTCTAATATAGTTGATATAATATTCTGGTCCTATAATTATAACTGGACTAAAAATATGATCTCTAATCAAGCAACAACTTGGTGTAAGGTTTAACAAAGTCAGTTATATCTTTTCTCACATAATTTATATAGGATATAATTTTGCAAGTTAATCATCGAAAACTTCAGAAAACAGTATCACTATAACCGTAACTACGATTTTAACCATTCTCGAGCCTACGATCTCGTAGCAACATGTAGAACATTATTACGTAGTTTGTGCTCATGTTTGGTGTAATGTTAATTTCTCCTATGTCATGTTTGTTTGTATTGTTGCAAGTAGACAAGCAAGTGACCGAGGAACCTGGAGCTCAATAGGTGGAAAATTCTGAGCAGGAGCTCGCTGAACGCAAGTTGTGCCCTTGATCACTCTTCTTTACCCAATAATGTTCCTGTTAATCATTATGACATGCTCAGGTTAAAATAATGGGACCCAATAGGTTACCCTAATTTGGTTTACTTTACACCTTGCTTAGCACTGAATTTTGGGTAGTTTCTTCTATTGCTCTATGTGGTTTTGGGAGTTAAGATATATATGAATCATGATCATGCTTTACTATTGCTATTGGATTATTTAATGTTCATGATAAGATTATGGTATTAACTGGAACATGGATCTTAACTTGAGATAGTCGTGCTACCACATTGGTGGAATGGGACGCCCTTGGCTGATTAATTAGGAAAGCTAGAGTGAGTTAACCCTTTTCCGAAAGGGGCAAGCGGGGTGGAGGAGTGAAGGTGTAGGGAGGTCCTCGAGTCGGACTGTCTTTTAGCTTTTTTGGACGAGGGATTCCTATACCGCTTTCGGCCCGGAATCCGTAGCGGGTTCTCTCCTCTAGTGGAACTTTGTAAAGGCCTTGCAGTGTACCCTCGCCTACTCACCTTGGCAGTGTTTAAGGGCTCGATCACCCTGAGGCAACAAAGGGAACACATCTTGTGGTTAAAGATGTGCAACCTCTACAAAGTGTAAAACTGGTATAACAGTCGTGCTCGCTGTCACACCCGAATTTTAGGGTCCAAAACCCGGGTGCGAAATCAAATGTGTGCTGGGATCAAGTCTCACACATATGATGACTCATGGTACAGAAACGAATGTCACATCAATAATATATAACGGAGTTCTGTACAAAAGAGTTAAATAATTACATCATACGAAGACAACGATCTAGCAACCCAAAGTTTACTGGGAGACAACGGCCTAGACCTCTCACGAACTCTTCACAGCATCCTTCATGCTCCTCATCCTGTGGTACCTATTCTTGACCTAGGGGGAATGTGAGTACAGCAAGGTTGAGCTTACATACGTTCATCGCTCAACAAGTTGTGGGGAATAATGTGCATGAACTCACCAAAGGTGGGAGCTCATGTGAAGTGTAAGGCTTACCAAGGAGGATGGTTATAGCTGAGCATTGCTTTTAAAGTTGGTCAAAATTTTATTAGCAGTTACTAAGTGTAAGTAGATACCAACCTAATTAAATAAGAGATCACAATTGATAACAACACCCACAATGCAATGCAAATGACAAATTGAGTTTAATTCCATAAATTATTCATGTGAGTGTCCGAGCCACTCGTGACCGTGAGCACGGCTGATATACCAGTTTTACACTCTACAGAGGTTGCGCATCTTTACCCACAAGTCGTGTTACCCATCTGCCATGGGGTTTATCAGACCCCATACACCTCTACCGAGGAAGCGAGGCAGGGTAGCACTACGAGGCCTTTCCAAAGTTCCACTAGTTCGAGAATACCCACTACGGTTTCAAGACGAAGGAAGCATAAGAATCCCTCGTCTGAACTGCCATCGTAGCAGTTCGACCCGAGAACCTCCCTATACTCTAGCAGCGACACCTCCCTGCTTGCCCCTTTCAGGTAATGTAATCTCTCTCTAGCTTTCCTAATTACTTGGCCAAGGGCGTCCCATTCCACCCTTGTGGTAGCACTGTTTTCCTAGGTGGTTCTCCGTGTTCCAATTAACATGATGATCTTATCATGAACAATAACTAAAACAACAACATAATTGCAACATGATCATAATAAAACATTAGTTTCCCAAAACTAGATAGAGCAATGGAAAATTTACCCAATAGTTCATCTGTTTGCAAGGTGGGGGATAAACAATGCTAGGGAAACCTATTAGGTCCCATCAAATTAACCTGAGCGTGTCACAGTGATTAACAGGAACATTATTAGGTAAAGAAGAGTGATCAAGGGCACAACTTTCCTTAGACTCAAGATTCCCAGGTACCAACTTGGTCTTCAAGTGACTCGTAACCTCGCTGCTACTCATAGCAATAGAAACAAACATGGTATAGGAAAAATTAACATCACACCAAACATAAGAACAAACTGCATAATAATGTTCTACGTATCGTAACGAGATCGTGGGTTTGAGAACCACTAAATTTGGAGTTACGGTTATAAAGTTAAGATTTTCTGAAGATTTAAGTGTTGGATACAAAAGAAATTAAGTGCATAATTTTAACCCATGCTTTATAACAAAATAAGGTTGCCAGATGATAAACAATATTAATATGAATTTATTGCAACTAGAAAGGATCAAAAAGGAGTTAAAATGAATTACTTATGAATTAAACAAGTTTCTGAAATTATTTTTATACTAAAAATCATTTTCTAATTTAATTTTGAATATTCCTAATAATTCTGGACCGCGAACATAATTACCAGAGCGCTCAGGGTCAAAACTATAAATGCCAGGACCCAACAGTGATAATCTTTCTATAGCTCAGGACTGTGGGTTGATAAACTAAAACTACGAGGTCTCTTTTGCAAAACGGCAGAGCCGAAAGGGTATTGGCACATGTCAGCCATTAGATCTGCAATAGAGGGCTCATATTAAAGTTGTCTTCAATCCGAACTAGTATGCGATCGACACCGTTGGATCACAGATTCACGTACCAGACTTAAAACCACTTAGATCTAATCTGCATTGTTGGAATCAGGATGAACGTCTCAGATCCCAACCCTGAAGCGGTATCTTGAGATCTAGTCACCACCACCCGATCCAGATCCGTCGGTCTGGGGACTATCCCCTTCCTCCCAACCGGAACAAAGTCCAACGCCCGCTCACCTAACGGCGAACTCGCAGAGGCGAGGGCCAATCCCTCCCCACAGCATCATCACATGGATCGAGAGGTGCTACCCAACCGGAAGGATATTGCGATTCGAGTTGCGAAGTTATTACCAACGATGGTATGGCCTTATGTACGATCCACGGTGAAGACTGCCTCTACGGTAGAAGAACAACCCTAGCGGAAACACCCAATCCAGCTAGATGAGGCCCCGGGATCCACAATTAGTCGTTCTTTATAAGGAGGAGAATAGATCCCAGGCGGTTGAGAGGTTAAGGCCGAGACCCACGTAGTTTTCTCGAAGGATTGTTGGGATCCTTATCCGAGCAGACGACATCTACCGGTTGAGTGGATAGCGGCTGGAGGATAGGGATGATGAGGTGGTCCCAAGTGTCAGCGAGCTGGGCGCACAGCCACGATAGCGCAGATGCTGGCAGGGATGGCATGCATGTCTGTGTCAGGCGCAGACGCAGGTGAGGTTGGCCACAGGGCCCCATCTGCCAGTGGCACAAAGCATCGAGGCGTTCTCCACTGACAGCCCAGCCCGTAGAGGCCCACCAGTCAAAGGCCTGACGCATAGACCAGGGGCGCAAGCGGAGTGGGCTACGCGGTGGGAGAAACGTTACTGGGCCACCGGCAAGGGTTTGGGCCCAAAATTCGTTTTCCTTTTCTTTTTCTTTTTCTTTTTCCTTTTCCATTTCCAATTTGAAATACTCAAACCAAATTCAAATTCCTATTTTGAATATCATAATCCCAATCCCAACATAATCCTAATGGGAATATAAATCCTATTATTTTTAATATAAGTCCTACTATTAGCAGTTACACTTATACTTAGTAACTGCTAATAAAATTTTACCACCTTATTAAAAGCAATGCTCAGCCTTAACCATTATTTGTTGATCAGACTTGCACTGCACATGAGCCCCCCACCGTAAGTGAGCTCATGTACATTATTCCCCACACTTGCTGAGCGATGAACATTTGAGCTCACTCTTGCAATAAACCCCCTCTCCCCCACAGGTGAAGAGTAGGTGCCCCTGGAGGAGGACTACTACGACGAGTTCGATGAGGTCGACGAGGTCTAGGTGTCGTCTCCCAGTCAGCTTGATGGCGCTAGGGGATAATAATATTAGATCGATTTACTTATTATTATTTATTTTGTAAGACATTTTTGTTAAGTAATAAAGTTTGTGACATTTGTCTCTGTACACTGAGCCATTGTATGTGTTGATCTTCTCTGGCGCACATATGAGACGCACCCGGGTTTGCTCTTTAAATCTGGGTGTAACAGAAATGGTATTAGAGGATGTTGACTGTAGGACGAAACCAAGATAGAACTGGACAAAACCCTTACCTACTTACCTTCACTCTGATTCTTTCTATACTTTTCTAATCTTGTCTCACCTTTTGGTTGTTCTACTCTGACTACTCTGATCTTTTCTATTCTAAAAGACAGAAAGGATTTCATACCTTGGAATTCTATACCTACAAAGTCCCAAAGAGATATAAGTATTTAGGTGCTTGAAATGTTTGTTCTGATTGTTCTTATGATAATTGCTTGATTCGCTTCTTTGATTGAGTGAAATAGTTGTGGGGCTATATACACCATAAAACTTAGTATAGTGGGTGCATTCTAGCATGTGCCACAATAGGTTTAGTGTAGTAGTGTTATGTAGGTGACACTCTAATCTATTGAGCCATTGTGACCCAAAAGATCGTGACCTAAAAGTTGGGTGTTTCGTACTTACTCATT
Source organism: Zea luxurians (assembly GCA_029449295.1). Classification (NCBI taxonomy): domain Eukaryota; kingdom Viridiplantae; phylum Streptophyta; class Magnoliopsida; order Poales; family Poaceae; genus Zea; species Zea luxurians. The sequence continues at coordinate 100,681,403 of JAOPSE010000001.1, read as the reverse complement.
TGTCTTATCTGCAAATTTATCTTACCCTATGTCTCTAACCCAGATGGTCAATACCAAGAAGGGAGGCGGTGTTGATATACCTGCATGCATTCACCAAATTAAGGAGGGTAGTAGCTTATCCAGAACCGGAGATGAATCCTCCGAAGCCTACGCCTGCTGGATCTGATGTTGTTGCCGCCCAAATGCAACTGCTACAATAGATGTCCAACACCATGACAGAGTTGCAAGCTCAGCTCCGCCAAAACTAGCAGCATCCACCACCACCACCTAGGGATAAGCATCACAAGTTCATGAGCCACAAGCCACCCACTTTCTCCAGCTCCCCAGATGATGAGGACATCACTATGAGTATGACTACACAAGCAGCACCTCCACATCAAGCGCCACTTCCTTCATTAGCTGGGCCAATCACTCGGGCACGTGCCAGAGATCTTAACTTCGTCATGCTACTGAAGAATGAGGGCCTAGAAGAATAGACGATCAAACCAACTGCGGCCCATAGCTACTCCTGAACACGCGCAAATCAGCGTTGTCTTCATGTATTCAGAACTCCACCCTCGAGTAATAGATTAGATTGCTCGCATCTTTTTCTTGTTCGTTCTTCGATTGCGCACAGGAAACATCTTCGTGATCAGGCCGATCTTGCATCAGCAAGGTCGGTAACCATAGGGAGTTGGTTCAGTGATTGCATTGGCGCCTCGGGCTTGCTCGTCGTAGTCGGATCGCAAGGGTCATCTTCCGCCAAATAGGAATTATCTCTACTCGCCGAAAGATCGGGCACCTCAGCTATATCACCAGATCCACTCTAGGATGATGATTGGTTGAAGTCAGTGGAGAATATGCTCAACATTGCCCAATGCACTGATAGAGAGAAGGTCCTATATTCATCGGGTCACCTTACGGACCCCGCTGCTGACTGGTGGGATTCTTACTGCGCAGCTCATGCCGCTACTGACACCATCACCTTGGTAGAGTTCTCAGCTAATTTCAGAAATTATCATATTCCTACTAGGTTGATGAATATTAAGAAGAATGGGTTCATTTCCCTCAAGAAGGAAAACATGTCAATGAGTGAGTACAAAGATAAATTCATCCAGCTCTCCAGATATGCCCCTGAAGAGGTTATTGAAGATGAGAAGAAGCAGGAGCAGTTCTTGGAGGGACTCATCAGGCCAGTCCAGTACCAGCCGATGTCACATTCCTTTCCTTCTTTCCAAAAGCTTTTGGACAAGGCCATAGCCCTTTAACACAAGCGTGTTCAGCTAGGCGAGATGAGAGGAAGGCTATTACTCAGAGACAGGGAGGCAGCAGTAGCCGTCCTCGTTACACTCAGTGTCAGAGTACCCTAGCTCGTCCAGGAGGAGGGCAATAGTCTTATCAGCACCCTATTTAGTAGATACCCCAGGCCACACCTCAAACACCATGGCCTCGCCTGGCTACCCCAACAGGCACCCCGGTGAGACCTTATGGCCAGAACACTACTACTGGCAATACATGCTTCAAGTGTGGTGAGGTTGAGCATTATGTTGATGTCTGTCCTAAGAGGAACACCAACACTCTAGCTCCAGGCAGTAATCCAGGCAACCAGAATCAGACTCCAACCAATAATCATGGATTCAGTATTGCCAGGGTTAAACAAATCAATGTTGAGGCTGCCGCCGATGGTGCTAACATCGATTGTAACACCCTAGTGTTACCTAGAATTCTTCTTAGTCGGATCGCAAGGGTCATCTTCCGCCAAATCGGAATTATCTCTACTCGCCGAAAGATGGAGCACCTCTGCTATATCGAGTGGTATCAGATTTCCAGGTTGATCGATGAGTTTATCAAGTGTTTTTTTTCTCCTACAGTCCACAAAACCACATAAAAATTCAGGTTAGACCTTATCCCAGCACCCTTTTAAGCCTCGCACTTTCTTTCAATAATCTACATTGTTGAATTTGTGTGCTTGCGCGTCATTTGTTGCTGGTTGCATTGTGTTTTTTCACCATCCTTCTTTCTTCCACCATTCAAACCCTAGCACGCCGCCACCATCTCCCGTTTGATCACGCCACAAACAGAGTCAACGCCGCTTCCTTGTTTTTCTCCTTCGGTTACGTCAAAAAAACAGAAACAAAAAAAGAAAAGAAAAAAAGAAAAAGAAAACCGAGTCAACTTCGCTTCCTTGTTTTTCTCCTTCAGTTACGTCAAAAAAAACAGAAAAAAAGAATCACCTGTGAGGATACAAAGCGGGCATAACTTGAGATACCTTCCTTAAACCGGGCATAACTTTTCGCTCGGTTGTCCAAAAAATCTGAAATTTTTACAGGAGCTTGTTGACACCTTTGACCTGTTTGGTTTCAATAAAATTGTCAAAAAAATTCAGGAAAATAAAGAAAAAATTCGTCAAAGTTCTTGCACGCTTTTCAAGGAACTTGCTCTTTTTCTGTAGACCACATCTGATCTCTGTTTTAGGTGAAACTTGGTGTAGCTCCTATTTTGTTGCTACTTGTGCTGAGAAAAATATCAAAAAAATCATACAAAAAAGAAAAACAAAATCACCTGTGATTCCTACTAGTTCCTTTTTGGCCTTGCTAGTACAATATTTACGGTGTTGCCATTCTGCTAGTTCCAGTCGTCCTTTGCACTTGTGGCCAGCAATATAGTTTCGTGTTTTGCACTATAATTCAACTTTGCATTATTGTTTGATCGTGCTAATCCTTGACTTGAGTGCAGCCTACCCAGAACTCCACATATTTCTACGACGAGTAGGTTTCTGTTTCTCCAGGCAATCGCTCATCCAATCTTTCACCGGTTCCACTTGTTGGTTGCAGTTCACCCCTGTGGCTTGGTAAGAACGGATAAGAACTTGATAACAGCATTCCATTGAGCGAGTTGTCACCACCATTCCCCTGTTGTTGTTGGTTTTTCTCCTTTTGGTGTTTTGGTGTTTGCACTAACTATGTCAGGAGCACACGACACGGTGGATGCCCAGTTGCAGGAAGTAAGGGGACAAGTTGATGGACTTGCTGCTGACATTAGGACGATGGATGAACGGCTTGATTCAACGGTCACTTCGACGACCACGTGTTTCAACCAGCTTGACCTTGCTCAAACGGCGACTCGCACCACACTCGACACCATCCTGGCACGCCTTGATGCGTTGACCACAAAGATGGAGCAGGACTACGGCGGTGACACTGAGCAGGACGATGGAGATCGTCGTGGTCGTGCACGCCGTGTGGTTCCTCATCCCCCTAATGACTCATTTGTTAAGATCAAATTTAAAATTCCATCTTTTAATGGTAAATATGATCCCGCTGCGTATCTTGATTGGGAATTGGAGGTAGAACAGAAATTTTCATGCCATGATATTCTTGCTAATAGCCAAGTGAAGGCTGCCATTAGTGAATTTACTGATTTTGCTTTAATTTGGTGGCATGAGTATAAACAAAAACTTCCCATTAACAGTGTCACTACTTGGACCCAATTAAATACTACCATGTGCCACAGATTTGTTCCTTCCTATTATGCCCGTGATTTGCTTAACAAAATGCAGCGTTTTCAACAAGGTTCACAATCTGTTGAGGAATATTACCAGGAGTTACAAAAGGGTATGCTTCGTTGTGGTTTGGTTGAGTTGGATGACGCTGTTATGGCACGTTTTCATTGTGGTTTAAATAGGGAAATTCAGGATATACTTGATTATAAGGATTATTTTGATATAACCACATTGTTTGAATATGCTTGCAAAGTTGAACATGAAGTGCAGGGACGACGATCAAAGACATATACTAACTCTTTTGCAGGCCAGGGTTCGACACACAACTCAACTCTTTCCAGTCCTGCACCTTCTATGCCTAGCACTACACCGCACACAGGGATGGCCAAGCCAGCGGCGCCCCCTGCCAAAGGCGCCGTTTCTTCCACAGGACATACACGGGATATTCAGTGCCATCGTTGCAGAGGGTTTGGGCACATGATTCGGGACTGCCAAAACAAGCGTACCTTGCTTATATGTGACAATGGTGAGTACTCTTCAGCCAGTGATTCCAAGGAAACTAGTCATGCTATGATTGCCACTAACCATGCAGAAAATGAGGAAGTCCACGTTGATCCCATCGACACCGATAGGTATGAGAGTCTTGTTGTGCAGCGTGTTCTCAGCACACAGGTTGCCCAGGCCGAAAAAAATCAGCGACACACTCTATTCCATACCAAGGGTGTTGTGCACGAATGGTCGATTCGCATCATCATCGATAGTGGTAGCTGCAACAATTTGGCAAGTACAGCTTTGGTAGAGATATTATCCTTGCCCACTCGCGCACACCCACATTTGTATCACATTCAATGGCTTAATGATGGTGGTAAAATAAAGGTAACACGTTTGGTACGTGTCCCCTTTTTGCTGGGTTCTTATTCTGATTATGCTGATTGCGATGTTATTCCTATGGAAGCATGCTCTTTGTTATTGGGTCGACCTTGGCAATATGATACTGATAGTTTACATCATGGTCGTTCAAATCATTATTCTTTCATGTTTAAAGGCCAGAAAATAATTATACATCCAATGACCCCTGACCAAATTTTGAAAGATGATCTTACTAGGGCTGCTAAAACTGCACAACAAGTCAAATCGACATCAACTGCACCTATTAAATCTGAAATCAAGTTGCACTCTCCTATTTTACTTCTACACGTGCGGATTTTGATGATCTCCATGAAGCTCATATGCCCTGTTATGCACTTGTATGCTCGCGCATGCTTGTTCCGCTTGATGATGCACTGTCTTTGGATATACCCCCTGCTGTTGTTAACCTTTTGCAGGAGTTTGCTGATGTTTTTCCTACGGACTTACCACCGGGTCTTCCTCCACTTCGTGGCATTGAGCATCAGATCGATCTCATCCCCGGCGCTTCTCTTCCGAACCACGCCCCGTACCGTACAAATCCAGATGAGACAAAGGAGATCCAGCGCCAGGTGCAGACACTGCTTGATAAAGGTTACATTCGTGAGTCTCTTAGCCCTTGCTCGGTTCCTGTTTTACTCGTTCCAAAGAAAGATGGGTCATGGCATATGTGCGTAGATTGTTGTGCTATTAATAACATCACAGTTCGTTATCGATATCCTATTCCACGCCTTGATGATATGTTAGATGAGCTTAGTGGTGCCGTTATTTTCTCTAAGGTTGATTTGCATAGCGGTTACCATCAGATTAGAATGAAACTCGGTGATGAATGGAAAATGACTTTTAAAATGAAATTTGGTTTATATGAATGGTTGGTTATGCCATTTGGATTGACTAATGCTCCCAGCACCTTTATGCGTTTAATGAATGAAGTTCTACGAGCCTTCATAGGTTTGTTTGTTGTTGTTTATTTCGATGATATCCTTATTTATAGCAAGTCTATAGAGGAGCATTTAGAACATTTGCGTGCTATTTTTGATGCTTTGTGTGCTGCTCGCTTGTTTGGTAACATGGAAAAGTGCACATTTTGCACGCAACGTGTCTCGTTTCTTGGTTATGTGGTTACTCCGTAGGGCATTGAGGTGGATAGCAGCAAGGTTGAAGCCATTCAGGACTGGCCTACACCAACGACGGTCACCCAAATTCGGAGTTTTCTTGGACTTGCAGGATTTTACCGCCGTTTTGTGCGTGATTTTAGCTCCATCGCTGCCCCTTTGCACGAACTCACGAAGAAAGGTGTGTCTTTTGCTTGGGACCCCCCACAAGAAGAGGCGTTCAACACTTTGAAAGATAAGTTAACCCATGCTCCACTCTTACAATTGCCCGACTTTCAGAAAGTGTTTGAACTTGAATGTGATGCTAGTGGTATTGGGTTAGGTGCTGTTTTGTTACAAGAAGGAAAACCGGTTGCTTATTTCAGTGAAAAATTAAGCAGTGCTAGCTTGAGATATTCTACTTATGATAAGGAACTTTATGCTTTAGTTCGCACTTTGCAAACATGGCAGCACTACCTTTGGCCTCGTGAGTTTATAATTCATTATGATCATGAGGCCTTAAAACATATTCGTACCCAAACAAATCTAAACCGTCGTCATGCTAGTTGGGTAGAATTCATTGAGTCCTTTCCTTACATCATTAAACACAAGAACGGGAAGGAAAACATCATTGCTGATGCGTTGTCCCGTAGATATACCATGCTTTCACAGTTAGAATTTAGAATATTTGGTTTGCAAACTGTGAAAGATCAATATGTGGATGATGCTGATTTTAAAGAATTCTATATACATTGTAAGGATGGCAAACCCTGGGGAAAATTTCACATACAGGATGGATTTTTGTTCTGCGCTAACAAGCTGTGTATTCCAGCAAGCTCGGTTCGTCTTTTGTTGCTGCAGGAAGCTCATGGAGGCGGTCTCATGGGGCACTTTGGCGTTTACAAGACACATGAGGTGCTGGCCGCACACTTCTTTTGGCCTCGGATGCGCCGTGATGTTGAGCGTCTTGTTGCACGTTGCACTACTTGCCAAAAAGCTAAGTCACGTTTGGGCAACCATGGTTTGTATATGCCTTTGCATGTCCCTTCTTCTCCTTGGCTTGATATTTCTATGGACTTTGTTTTGGGCTTGCCTAGAACTAAGAAGGGGAGGGATAGTATTTTTGTGGTTGTTGATAGATTCTCTAAAATGGCTCACTTTATACCTTGTCATAAAACTGATGATGCTAGCATTGTTGCTGAATTGTTCTTTAGAGAAATTATTCGTTTACATGGTATTCCAAAAACAATAGTGTCTGATCGCGATGCTAAGTTCCTAAGCCATTTTTTGAGATCTCTTTGGAATAAATTGGGAACTAAATTGCTGTTTAGCACTACTTGTCACCCTCAGACTGATGGACAAACTGAGGTAGTAAATAGAACTTTATCTACCATGCTTAGGGCTGTTTTAGACACGAATTTGAGACGTTGGGAGGATTGCTTGCCTCATGTTGAATTTTCTTACAATCATGCCACACATTCTTCTACAAAGATGTGCCCTTTCCAGATTGTTTATGTTTACATCCCTAGGGCACCTATTGATTTGATTTCACTTAATGTTGCGAACACCCCACATGTAGATGCTGCTGCACATATTGAACAAATGATTACCATACATGAACAAACGAAACAGAACATTGCTGCTACTAATGCAAAAAATCAGGTTGCTGGTAGTAAAGGAAGAAAACTTATTACTTTTGAGCCAGGTGATATGGTTTGGTTGCACTTGAGAAAGGATCGGTTTCCTACTTTGCGCCATTCTAAATTAATGCCTTGTGCTGCTGGTCCTTTTAAGGTGCTAACAAAGATTAATGATAATGCTTATATCCTTGACCTGCCTGCGGAATTTGGTGTTTCCACTAGTTTTAATGTTGCATATTTGAAACCTTATATGGCCGAGGATGAGGAGTTGCCGTCGAGGACGACTTCACTTCAAGAAGGGGAGGATGATGAGGACATCACTATGAGTACGACTACACCAGCAGCACCTCCACATCAATCGCCACTTCCTTCATTAGCTGGGCCAATCACTCGGGCCTGTGCTAGAGATATTAACTTCGTCATGCTACTGAAGAATGAGGGCCCAGAAGAATAGATGATCAGCCCAACTGCGGCCCATAGTGGACGACCTAGGGTTGGCTGCCCCTAGGGGCTGCGCCCCCTCTCTATTTATCGAGGAGCTGCGCCTCCTTTGTTCTTCGAGTTTTGTTTTACGTTAGCTTTAGCTACTCCTGAACACGCGCAAATCAGCGCTGTCTTCATGTATTCAGAACTCCACCCTCGAGTAATAGATTAGATTGCTCGCATCTTTTTCTTGTTCGTTCTTCGATTGCGCATAGGAAACGATCTTCGTGATCAGGCCGATCTTGCATCAGCAAGGTCGGTAACCACAGGGAGTTGGTTCAGCGATTGCATTGGCGCCTCGGGCTTGCTCGTCGTAGTCAGATCGCAAGGGTCATCTTCCGCCAAATAGGAATTATCTCTACTCGCCGAAAGATCGGGCACCTCAGCTATATCACCAGATCCACTCTAGGATGATGATTGGTTGAAGTCAGTGGAGAATATGCTCAACATTGCCCAATGCACTGATAGAGAGAAGGTCCTATATTCATCGGGTCACCTTACTGACCCCGCTGCTGACTGGTGGGATTCTTACTGCGCAGCTCATGCCGCTACTGACACCATCACCTTGGTAGAGTTCTCAGCTAATTTCAGAAATTATCATATTCCTACTAGGTTGATGAATATTAAGAAGAATGGGTTCATTTCCCTCAAGAAGGAAAACATGTCAATGAGTGAGTACAAAGATAAATTCATCCAGCTCTCCAGATATGCCCCTGAAGAGGTTATTGAAGATGAGAAGAAGCAGGAGCAGTTCTTGGAGGGACTCATCAGGCCAGTCCAGTACCAGCCGATGTCACATTCCTTTTCTTCTTTCCAAAAGCTTCTGGACAAGGCCATAGCCCTTTAACACAAGCGTGTTCAGCTAGGCGAGATGAGAGGAAGTCTATTACTCAGAGACAGGGAGGCAGCAGTAGCCGTCCTCGTTACACTCAGTGTCAGAGTACCCTAGCTCGTCCAAGAGGAGGGCAATAGTCTTATCAGCACCCTATTTAGTAGATACCCCAGGCCACACCTCAAACACCATGGCCTCGCCTGGCTACCCCAACAGGCACCCGGGTGAGACCTGATGGCCAAAACACTACTACTGGCAATACATGCTTCAAGTGTGGTGAGGTTGAGCATTATGTTGATGTCTGTCCTAAGAGGAACACCAACACTCTAGCTCTAGGCAGTAATCCAGGCAACCAGAATAAGACTCCAACCAATAATCATGGATTCAGTATTGCCAGGGTTAAACAAATCAATGTTGAGGCTGCCGCCGATGGTGCTAACATCGATTGTAACACCCTAGTGTTACCTAGAATTCTTCTTAGTGCTAACTCAAAAAAACAACATTATCTCATGTGAATCAAATTGAGCAAAAGACACCAAAAACTTGGGAGCAAAAATTCAACTAATGCTTTTTGTCCTAAGAATCGTGACTTAATCATTTCATGCACTCAAAGTGGGGGAAAATGTCTAAACCCTAGAATAACTTAAATGGGCCATTTAAGTAAAAAGGAAGAAATTGGTAAAAAGACCATGAAAAATATAGAATCATGGCTTAGGCCAATTATAAAAGTTGAAACACACTACTTAAGCTACAATAACTATTAGAAAAGTTTGGCCAAAATAATTAATTAAAAACCCCAAAAAGGCCATCCAAGTGGAGCTCTCTAGGGAAATCTAAAAATTCAGATTTTTGAATTTCAGCCCTCACCTAGAACTCGAGCACATTCACCTTGATCCCTAGCTCAAATCCTTAAGTCCCCATTGACAAAATTGTGCTAAATTAACCCCTCTACAATGTGTGTGAAGATGGCATCGAGATTTGTGCCCTAGACATGTCAAATCTGGGATTTCATCTCGGGTTTTAGCAGTGAGACAAACCAGATTTCATCACTCCATATCTTTGGCTCCAGTCAGCAAAACCCATAAGCCTCCACACATAAACGACAAAGGAAGGTCAGGTGAAGAGATCTCTCAACGGGATCATGGCCATAATCACGAAGATTTGGAGCCAATCCGCGCTTGAACTTGACCACTCTCTGCGTAGCCTCGTGCTCGACACCGTGCCGAGGCGCCAGAGCATGCACTAGCGCTCCCCCGCGCACACCCCGAGCGTGTGTCAGAGCCACCCTCGGCCGTGCTCGCCTGCGCCCTTAAAGACCACCCCCGGACGCGCCACACCTCACTCCACACTTACACTCGCTGTCCCGACCCCGTCCTTAGCTCCGGCAAGCTCTGCGCCGCCCGCCTGAGCAACCCGAGCGCCGGCCATCGCAACCAGCCATTTCCAGAGACCCCTAGCCTCACCCGAACCTCTAGACAGCTTCCCCGAGGAGCCGTGAAGCTTCTCCAAGCAAGGATCGAGGCCCTGCCACAGTGGAACAGCAAGATCACTGTCACCGCACTTCGGCCGCCCGCCACCGCACGTAGACTGAGCTATCAGGTGAACCATTCTTCAATTTCTCGCGTCCATGCCTCCCCTGGCACCTAGTGAAGCTCACTGACCAGTTTAATTGAACCCTACTGCCCTGGTTAGGCCAGAGCCCTCGCTGCCGACGAGCTCCCAAGCTTGCGCACGTGGACCGGCCTACTCCAACAATCCCCGGCGACGATCCGCACGTCGACGTGACCGTCGTGACCTCCCCTACGCCCTCGACCACCTCACCGAAGCAATCTCGCCGCCGGTAAGCCCCTCCGCCCTTTCCTCCACCGCGGGCACTGTTTAATTGGGGGAAGGACCTCGGGTTAGGTTTAGTAGAACCCAGGGGGTTTTCTAAATTGTTGGTGGCACATTTGAATAGTGACCTGAGGACTAGTCTGTAAGGAAATAAGAAAACACTCGCGAGGGACCCCGATGCAAAGTCAGTTTCCATTTAACCATTTCTAATTATTCTTTTTAATGTACAGAGAACTTAGGAAATTCATAACTTGAGAAAGATATATCCAAAATTAGTCAAACCAATTTTGTTGGATTCAAAGTATTATGAACTATCAGACAAAAATATTGAACCCCATGTTTTCTGTATTAATTTTTAGAGTTTTGAATTAAATAAGGAAACTGCCCAAACCTTATAAATATAAAGAAAAATAGACATACTTCTGTACTAGGCTTAAGAAAATTTGTGGAGATACATACCCAACATATGCACTGTTTAAAAATACTAAGCACCCTAGTATACAAGATTAACTCAAGTTTTGCTATTAAAAACTATATCTGTCCAAAACTTAGAAAATTAAGAAAGGTAGTGGAAAATAATAAATAGAGAAGGAACATATTTTTCCAAGTATACTTAATTAAGTGATAAAGAACATAGGAAAAATATAGAGAAACCTAGTCCAGAGCTAATCCAAGGTTAAATATTTATTAGGCACTAAGAAATCAAGGAAAACCATGATTAAAAATACAAGGACCACTGTAAAAAGGATAAAGAAATATTAGTAAATTCCTAACTGCTAGAACACCACTACAAAAATAATTGACACCCCAACCCATCACAATAAGTGAGTTAAACAATTAAAACTTGATTTTGGCTCATGTTCTAATTAACTCATAAGAAAGCCAAAAATTGTGCAACAGTAGACAAATAAATTTTTACCCAACTATTGATAAAGTAGACCACCAGAGAAAAATATAAAACTCAATTAAAAATGTAAGGTAACACCCATTACCCTCTACCCCATGAAAAAGGCCATATAATCCAAAACTTTCTACCACCCTTTCCCTTAAGCAAAAAGTTTCCAAATCCTAGAATGATTGCTCTTCCACAAAGAAGAAGATAGGAAAAATTAGAAATCTGTTGTTTGACATTTTTCAAGTATAGTGGTAGTAGAAAGCATCCCTTTTGCCAAGAACTTTATAAAATCACAGTAAAATAAACAGTAAGTATTAGTGGCTAAAATTTGGTACAAAGTCATGTTATTACACATAAATGCCAACAAAATAAGCTTTAACGAATAATCCACTGTTAGAGGAGAGTTGTAGTTCAAAGCACCCCCTCTGCCCTACAACTTGATAATTTTGTACAGAGAGAACCCTTAACTTTTTAGGCTCCAATTTTTGCCATTAAGAGTTATACACCAGTGAGAAGCTACTGTAATTTTTATAGAAATTTTGGAAATCTATAAAACTAGGTTGTAGTTCAAGCCCACCTTAAAAGCATAAAAGAAAAGGAGAAGAAGAGAGAAATTGGGAAGAATAATAAATCTCACCCCAATGGATTCAGTTAGGAATCATAATAAACTTTCACTAAGACATTAAAAGAAAATCAGTGGAACACAAAGAAAAAAATCTGACCATTTAACTTAACCAAACTTGACCATAAATGGCTGAGTGTACCACTAGAATTTCCAGAAGTAAGATTAAGCTTTACATTATCAACTTAATCATTTCACCATACAAGTATCATTGCTAAATTGCATATCATGGCATACATATATCTTACTCATTGCATTCATTAGATTGCAAACTCGCTGATGGAGAGTATGTGCTCATTCCCGAGCAAGGAGTTGTCCACGAGGAAGACCAGGAGCCAGCTCCCGAGCCTGCCACAGAGGATCTCCCCGCAGCCCTAGCATTTGAAGGCAAGCCTCGGTTTTATGCATAACTAGTTTATATACGCTACTTTACTACACTTAATGTTTGTAGGCTTGTAATGTGCACATAAGTGTAGGAGTTGCTTGAAACCCTTAGTTGCACGAACTCAAGATTCCTTTTTGAGATAGATACTAGTTTGCTAGGTCGAGTAGCTGCTTTGCTATTTAGGATCTCCATAGAAGTCGAGTAATTTTTCTAGCACTCGTGCATGGTTAGGAATTGATTGTTTCATCTTGATAATGGGATCTATGATGGTCTATGGACTTGGATCCAGGGTGGATGCCTAGTCTATGAGACGGAAATGGAATTAAGGATTAATGTGTGGATGCCTGAGTCAAGCATTGAAAGTACTAAACACATGTTGGAAAATATGGTAACCAGTAAACCTAGTACCTAAGTGAAGCTTGGCGCGGACTTTCCTCCTCACTCGTCCTGAGACTGGGTCTCCCATGCTAGCTATGGTGGGTACAAGTGCGGTCACTACACGGCGGTAGCCGGGGTCAGTGGAGCATTGTATGCCAAGGCGGTGAGCCCTGGCCGCGAACGGGGAATCGATGGGGACGGTTGACGTGTGTGGGGATGGAGTGCCCCTACATGTCGTGTATTTAGGTTTACCTTGCAAGGTTTAAAACTCAATTCGAATCGTCTGCTTCTCGTAGCTAATGAGACTGCTTGACCCCTTGTACTGCATTGAGTAAAAGGTGAAATGAGGATGATTTGAGATAACATGTTGATTGTACTAAATGATTGCTACCATGTATGCTTTAGAAGAAGCAAACCTAGCTAAAGTCAATGATACTAAAATTTGAAAAGCTAAAAATGATTTTAGACTCAGCTAGTGCTTTTGGCAAACCAAACCCCTCAGCCAAACAGCTACATGGTCTAGAGGTAGAGGAGTAGATTCCTCACACCGGGTAAGTCTAGCTGAGTATTAGTATACTCAGCCTTGCTTGTGGCACCATTTTTGCAGGTACGCTTCAGGACATGGTTGATGGTGTGACTTGGCCTTCCATCCTGCCACCGGGTTGGACGGTCGAGTGGGATGCTGCTCCAGCAGGAGAGGAGCAGGAGGAGTAGCGGGCTAGGCCTTGCCCTATTCCTCATCATTCGACGTTATCGACTATCCGCTGCAATTTAAATTATGAACTTGTTTTAGTTTACTTAAAAAACTCCGATTTATGTAATAACTCTAGTACTTTAATTTTAGGTTTCCTGATTTATTGTATTCTCTCTGTGACCCACCTTCAAGTGAGCTAGTGGTATTTGATCCCAGGGAGTGGCTTTATCAGACTAGATCTGACGGACTGACAGGTTATTCCGATTTAAGTGTGTTGCTGCCAATAAGGCGTGACTAGGGCACTTAAGCTAGAATAACTCGAGCGGTTCTGCCACATCTAGTATCGGAGCAAATACCACCATAGAGAAAGCAATAAATCGTGAATACCAACTTTTCAATATTTAAAACTTGCTTAGAAACCAGTGTGGGAATCCTCAGGACTAGAACGCAAGACCTAGGACGAAAGGCCTTAGGAATAGTGGGGAAAACATGTGGCTAATTAAGTAGGCCCTATGGGCCAGTTTTTTTATTTCAAGGATGCCCTAAAAGCACCCTTCTGATTCGGTGAGGAGACGTTCTTTTTAGCATGCATGCATTATAAAACACGAAAGGATTAGAAATTAAAGGAGTAAAAATTTGATCTAACCCACTTCCTTTTAACAACCCGGGCTTTCTTATTTTTCTATCTTCCACAATAACCTTTACATCTGATCCTCTTCCATAGATGACTTCACCCACCCTCGCCAATGGAGGAGACACTCGTTTCAGTTCCGATTTCCTTTCTCACGAGGGTTTCCCTTCCATCTTGTGGGAGGTGCTCAACTCCACCGGTTACCCTACACCCCCTTTGTACATGGTGCAGCTGTACGAGGAGCATCGGGTGCCACGTTGCCGAGTCTGGCTGACTCTAGAGGCTCACCCCCTTCAGCCTGGTTGGTGTTCCCTTGACTCCGAGACTATTGGATTCATGACTGACGACACCACTGAGGCGGTAGCTATGAAGACCCTGACAACTTTCTGCAGCTACCATCCCCTAGAGATGGTGATGCACCCACGCTGAGAAGAAGGATGACCCCATGTGGTGCAACCGTGTGAGCCATGTGAAGAACATGTGGGCTATGTATCTCGACTTAGCTGGGAGGATCACTGTTCAATGTATGAGCGCACTGTACCGCCTACAAGCCCTACAGAGCGAAGCTATGGCACACCTCGCTAACCTTGCTCAGACCACTAAGCTCACCCTCGACAGCCGAGAGGACTTTGTGGTCGACTTGTCTTTAGAGTTGGTGGAGAAGGACCTATAGGTGGAGCAGTTGAGCCAGCATGTTGCCACCCTAGAGTAGCAGGTGGAGATCCGGGATAACACCATTGATATCCTGGAGAACTAGCTCCACGATGTGCAGGAGGAGCTTGAGGAAGCTAACGACCACTTGGACATGCACCACCTAGAGATGGAGGCAAACGAGACCGAAAGTGAGGGAGAGGAGGCTCCCGAGCAGTTAGGACCAGCCCCTGGTACCAATGCGACTCCCTCCAAGATGCCCCTTCGCCTGTATCCGGTGTCGCTTCTACTACTCAGGGTTGATGGGTTAATTTGACATATTAGGAGGATAGAAACTCGCCCGAGCTTAGTTGGCATCAGATTTTGGACTAGGCTTATGGGTACTTTCCACTAAATTATTGTAACCCAGTAGAACCTTTGCGAGCAATGAAGTGAATGTAATCATGTTATCCTCGTTTGAGTTGATGTTATGTTATGACATTTTCTTTCCGTATGATATAAAGCATATTGTTCGGAATTGTGAATTGGGATAACAATGGCGGCAATCTCTATTTCAGATGGCAGCTAGGCAGCGTCATGGGCAGAACAAGCAAGTTCCCTCGCCACCTCCTCCAGCTCCCACAGTGCAAGAGCTGATGGCTTAGTAGAATGAAATTCTGTGACAACTTTTGCAGCGCTAGCCCCATCCTCAGCAGTATGGTGGAGGCCAGCCGCAGCGACCTCCGGCCGTGGCAACCTATCAGGAGTTCCTGAGCACGTAGCCACCCCTATTCGACGTGTGGCAACGCGTCGTGGAGTCCAAGTTTCCCCTCATCACGGGAGACTGCCCTGATGACACCAAAGCTCGCTTCGCCGCGCAGCAGCTTCGCGGACCTGCTCGGACATGGTGGGACCATTTCCACGCCATGTTACCTGCTGGTCATGAAGTGACATGGGAGGAGTTCAAGACTACCTTCAGGGGACATCACATTCGAGCAGGGATTCTAGACCACAAGCTGAATGAGTTCCTGGCACTAACTCAAGGAACCTGCACTGTGTTGTAGTATGCCCAGGCCTTCAATGACCTGTGCCAGTACGCGGGGTATCATGCAGACTCTCATGAAAAGAAAAGAGATCGCTTCCGCAGAGGTCTCAACACCAAGCTGCGTGAGCATCTCAACACTGTTCGGGCTGATAGCTTCAATGAGTTAGTCAACCTGGCCATATCACAGGAAGATTGTATTGTAGCTCACCGGGCAGAGAAGAAGAAGAAGGCACCAATGTCAGGACCATCCTTTCCACCCCAAAGGTTCAGGATTGTCTCCAACAATCAGAGCAGAGGATTCCAGCAGTAGACAGGAAGATAGGTGATCAGGCCACCTCAGCAGCAGCAAACACACAACCGCTTTCCAACTCCCGCTCCAAGGAACAATCAACCCCAGCAACAGCAGTAGTTCCGCCAGGGAAGTGGAAACAAATGCTTCACTTATGGCAATGTGGGCCATTATGCCTAGAATTGCCCAAGAAATCAGCAGAGGCAGATGCCAGCACCAAATCAAGATAGAGGAAGAAAGCAGAAGGTGCAAGTCAGGCAAGTGAAGCTCAATTTCACTACTCTGGAGGAGTTACCTGAAGGAGCCCTCATCATGGCTGGTATCTTTTCAATTTTTAATCAACCTGCATTAATTTTGTTTGATTCTGGTGCATCTCATAGCTTCATTAGCCAGAAGTTTAGCGTTAAATGCCAACTACCTTTCTATCATACCAAGGGTCTTTAATGATAGCAACGCCTGGGGCTAAAATTGCAACAAACCAATTAAATCGAAATGTGCCTATCTCACTAGGAAGTAAAATCTTCAAAACCACACTCCTGATTTTGGGATTAGAAGGTATGGACATCATTCTCGGAGTTGACTGGATGACTCAACACCGAGTGCTGTTGGATATAGCTGCCAGAGCTCTAGAAATTTGTTCTCCTACCTTCGGAGACCTTGCATTGTATCTACCCAGCCAAGACTATACTCGATCATGTGCTTTTGCTATGATAGAGTTACCCTTGAAGAAGATTCTAGTGGTCTATGAGTATGCAGATGTTTTTTCTGATGAATTGCCAGGAATGCCACCAGACCAGGATATTGAATTCGCCATCGAGTTGCAACCAGGAATGACACCTATTTCCAAGAGGCCTTACTGCATGCCACTCACTGAATTGACAGAATTGAAGAAGCAATTGCAAGAATTGCTAGACAAGGGTTTCATCCGCCCAAGTACTTCGCCTTGGGGATGTCCAGCCTTGTTTGTGAAGAAGAAAGATGAAAGCTTGAGGCTATGTATAGATTACCGCCCACTCAATGCGGTGACTATCAAGAACAAGTATCCTTTGCCTCGTATTGATGTTCTTTTTGATCAATTGGTCAGAGCCAAAGTGTTTTCCAAAATAGACCTTCGCTCCGACTATCATCAGATCAAGATACGAGCAAGTGATATTCCAAAGACTGCCTTCTCAACCAGATATGGGCTATATGAGTATTTGGTGATGTCGTTTTTGCTGACTAATGCGCCAGCATACTTCATGTATCTGATGAATTCTATCTTCATGCCTGAACTGGACAAGTTCGTGGTGGTTTTCATCGACGATATATTGGTGTACTCAAAGAATGAAGAAGAGCATGCCGGTCATTTCCATGTAGTGCTCCAACGTCTGCGAGAGCACCGTCTTTATGCCAAACTGTCTAAATGTTCTTTATGCCAAACTGTCTAAATGTGATTTTTGGCTAAAAGAAATCAAATTCTTGGGTCACACTATCTCTTAGGCTGGTATAGCTGTTGATCTAGTTAAAGTGCAAGAGGTGATGAACTGGAAGCCACCAACAGTTGTCTGTCAGATTCGAAGTTTTTTAGGATTGGCTAGTTATTATCAAAGATTCATTCCAGTCTTCTCTCGAATTGTGAAGCCCATGACTGAATTGTTGAAAAAGGGAGCCAAGTTTGATTGGGGTTAGAAGTCCAAAGATGCTTTCCACACCTTGAGGCAGCATCTGACCACAGCACCCGTGTTAGCGCAACCATACCACAGCAAGCCATTTGATGTGTACTGTGATGCCTCTGGCACTGGGCTGGGTTGTGTTTTGATGCAAGACAATCGAGTCATTGCCTACGCATCAAGGGCACTCAAGCCTCAAGAGTAAAATTATCCCACTCATGACTTGGAGTTAGCAGTCATGGTTCATGCATTGATGATGTGGAGGCACTATTTAATGGGAACCCACTACAACATCTACACAGATCATAAGAGCCTCAAGTACCTCTTTACTCAAGTTGATCTTAACATGAGGCAGAGGAGATGGCTAGAGCTAATCAATGACTACAACCTAGAGGTACACTACCACCTAGGGAAAGCCAATGTGGTAGCTGATGCCTTGAGTCAGAAGTCACAATGAAACTATGTTATAATGGATTCTCGCATCAATACCCTGTGTGATGAGTTGAGCAAAATGAAGATCGAAGTGATTCCTTCTGGTGCTTTGTCTCACATTTCCATTGAGACAACCTTGCAAGACTAGATAATCATGGCCTAACTCAGTGATAAGGGGGTGCAAATCATTAAGGAGAACCTCCATCAGAAGACAGAGAAGTATAAGTGTTTCCGCCAAGATGAGAAGGGTATATTGTGGTTTGAAAACAGATTGGTGGTTCTTAAAAATAAGGATCTCAAGAAGAAAATCTTGGATGAGGCTCATCTCTCCAAATTCTCTATGCATCCGGGAAGCACCAAGATGTACCATGATCTGAAGCCCTTGTATTGGTGGACTAGAATGAAGAGGGAAATATCTCAATATGTATCAGAATGTGACACATGTCAGAGGATAAAGGCAAGCCACTTGAAATCAGCTGGTGCCTTGCAGCCCCTGTCAATACCTTCATGGAAATGGGATGACATCAGCATGAATTTTATTGTGGGTCTACCCAACATCTCTTGCATCATGATTCGATTTGGGTCATTGTGGACCGATTGACAAAAGTGGCACATTTTATTCCAGTGCACACCATCGATAACGCTCAGAAGTATGCAGAGCTATATATTGACCGAATCGTGTGTTTGCACGAGTTACTCAGGACCATTGTCTCTGACCGAGGAGCCCAATTCGTTGCAAGATTTTGGGAACAATTGCAAGAGTCTTTGGGAACCAAGCTAATAAGGAGTTCAGCTTACCACCCACAGACTGATGGTCAGACCGAAAGGGGAAATCAAATTCTTGAAGATATGCTAAGGGCTTGTGCGATCGATTGTGGCAAGAACTGGGATAAGTACCTCTCTTTGGCAGAGTTTGCTTATAACAACAGTTATCAATCCAGCCTAAAGATGGCACCTTTCTAAGCCCTATATGGAAGAAGGTGTCGAACACCCCTCAATTGGTCTCAGCCTGGAGAAAGAGGAATTTTTGGACCTGACTTAGTGACTGAAGCCAAAAGGAAGGTCAAACTAATCAGGAAAAATCTAGAAGCTGCTCAGGACAGGCAAAAGAGTTACCATGATAAGAGAAGAAAACCCCTCCAGTTTGAAGTGGGAGATTTCGTATATCTGAAGGTATCACCCACCAAAGGAATGCAAAGGTTTGGGATCAAAGGCAAGTTAGCCCCTCGCTACATTGGACCTTATGAGATCATGGAAGCATGTGGACCCGTGGCATACAAATTGAAGTTACCACCAAAAATGTCTGCCATCCACAATGTATTCCATGTATCCCAACTGAGGAATTGTGTTCGATTGCCGACCGATATCATAATAGAACCAGAAGTGGAGATAGAGCTAGATCTATCATACCAAGAGTACCCTTCCAAGGTTCTGGATTGCAAAGAAAGATCAACTCAGGCTAAGTCGATCAAAATGTATAAGATCAAATGGAGAAATCACTCAGAGGAAGAGGCTACTTGGGAGACTGAGGAATTTCTATGTTCGAACTTCCCCGATTGTTTACCTAAGGGAATCGGTACGTAACCATGCCCAACCCCTCCCCCTGCCCTTTGAATTTGAATGTAAGAAGAATGACCTTAACATAAAATGAGTTAGTTGTAAAACTAAATCAAAAAGGACTTCCTTCTGAAGTTGCAAAGAGGGTGACATTCGAAGAGCAGTTTACTAAGAAGAACCCTAATGAACAAACCACCAAATTCAAGCAAGTCATAACCTTCTCTTCACCTAGGGGGACTCCGACCCGAATCTCTGGACGAGATTCCTTTAAGGGGGAAGGCTGTAAAACCACAGTGTTACCTAGAATTCTTCTCAGTGCTAACTCAAAAAAAACAACATTATCTCATGTGAATCAAATTAAGCAAAAGACACCAAAAACTTCGGAGCAAAAATTCAACTAATTCTTTTTGTCCTAAGAATCATGCCTTAATCATGTCATGCACTCAAAGTGGGGGGAAATGTCTAAACCCTAGAATAACCTTAAATGGGCTATTTAAGAAAAAAGGAAGAAATTGGTAAAAAGACCATGAAAAACATAGAATCATGGCTTATGCCAATTATAAAAGTTGAAATACACTAATTAAGCTACAATAACTACTAGAAAAGTTTGGCCAAAATAATTAATTAAAAACCCCAAAAAGGCCATCCAAGTGGAGCTCTCTAGGGAAATCTAAAAATTCAAATTTCTGAATTTCAGCCCTCACCTAGAACTCGAGCACGTTCACCTTGATCCCTAACTCAAATCCTTAAGCCCCCATTGACAAAATTGTGCTAAATTAACCTCTCTACAACATGTGTGAAGATGGCATCGAGATTCGTGCCCTAGACATGTCAAATCTAGGATATCATCTCGGGTTTCAGTAGTGAGACAAACCAGATTTCATCACTCCATATCTTTGGCTCCAGTCAGCAAAACCCATAAGCCTCCACACATAAACGACAAAGGAAGGTCAGGTGAAGAGATCTCTCAACGGGATCATGGCCATAATCGCGAAGATTTGAAGCCAATCCGCGCTTGAACTTGACCACTCTCTGTGCAGCCTCGTGCTCGATGTCGTGCCCAGGCGCCAAAGCACGCACTAGCGCTCCCCCGCGTACATCCCGAGCGCGTGTCAGAGCCACCCTCGGTCGTGCTCGCTCGTGCCCTTAAATACCACCCCCAGACGTGCCACACCTCACTCCACACTTACACTCACTATCCCGACCCTGTCCTTAGCTCCGGCAAGCTCTACGCCGCCCGCCCGAGCCACCCGAGCGCTGGCCATCATGATCAGCCATTTCCAGAGAACCTTAGCCTCACTCGAGCCTCTGGACAGCTTCCCCGAGGAGCCGTGAAGCTTCTCCAAGCAAGGACTGAGGCCCTGCCTCACCGGAACAGCAAGATCATTGTCGCCGGACTTTGGCCGCCCGCCACCGCACGTAGACCGAGCTATCAGGTGAACCATTCTTCAATTCCTCGCGTCCATGCCTCCCCTGGCACCTAGTGAAGCTCACTGACCGATTTAATTGAACCCTACCGCCCTGGTTAGGCCGGAGCCCTCGCCACTGATGAGCTCCCCGCCTGTGCACGTGGACCGGCCTACTCCGACCATCCCCGGCGACGATCCGCACATCGACGTGACCGTCGCGACCTCCCCTACGCCCTCGACCACCTCACCGGAGCAATCTCGCCGCCGGTAAGCCCCTCCGCCCTTTCCTCCGTCGTAAGAAAACACTCGCTAGGGAACCCGATGCAAAATCAGTTTCCATTTAACCATTTCTGATTATTCTTTTTAATGTACAGAGAACTTTTGAAATTCATAACTTGAGAAAGATATATCCAAAATTAGTAAAACCAATTTTACTGGATTCAAAGTATTATGAACTATCAGACAAAAATACTGAACACCATGTTTTCAATATTAATTTTTAGAGTTTTGAATTAAATAAGGAAACTGCCCAAACCTTATAAATATAAAGAAAAATAGACATACTTCTGTACTAGGCTTAAGAAAATTTGTGGTGATACATACCCAACATATGCACTGATTAAAAGTACTAAACACCCAAGTATACAAGATTAACTCAAGTTTTGCTATTAAAAACAATATCTGTCCAAAATTTAGAAAATTAAGAAAGGCAGTGGAAAATAATAAACAGAGAAGGAACATATTTTTCCTAATATACTTAAGTGATAAAGAACATAGGAAAAATACAGAGAAACCTAGTCTAGAGCTAATTCAAAGATAAAAATTTATTATGCACTAAGAAATCAAGGAAAACCATGATTAAAAATACAAGGACCACTGTAAAAAGGATAAAGAAAATTTAGTAGATTCCTAACTGCTAGAACACCACTACAAAAATAATAGACACCCCAACCCATCACAATGAGTGAGTTAAACAATTAAAACTTGATTTTGGCCCATGTTCTAATTAACTCATAAGAAAGCCAAAAATTGTGCAACAGTAGGCAAATAAATTTTTACCCAACTATTGATAAAGTAGACCACCAGAGAAAAATATAAAACTCAATTAAAAATGTAAGGTAACACCCATTACCCTTTACCCCATGAAAAAGGCCATATAATCCAAGCATTTCTACCACCCTTTCCCTTAAGCAAAAAGTTGCCAAATCCTAGAATGATTGCTCTTGCACAAAGAAGAAGATAGGAAAAATTAGAAATCTATTGTTTGACATTTTCAATTATAGTGGTAGTAGAAAGCACCCCTTTTGCCAAGAACTTTAGAAAATCACAGTAAAATAACCAGTAAGTATTAGTGGATAAAATTTGGTACAAAGTCATGTTATTACACCTAAATGCCAGCAAAAATAAGCTTTAAGGAATAATCCACTATTAGAGGAGAGCTGTAGTTTAAAGCACCCCCTCTGTCCTACAACTTGATAATTTTATACAGAGAGAACCCTTAACTTTTTAGGCTCCAATTTTTTAGATTAAGAGTTATACATCAGTGAGAAGCTACTGTAATTTCTATAGAATTTTTGGAGATTTATAAAACTAGGTTGTAGTTCAAGCCCACCTTAAAAGCATAAAAGGAAAGGAGAAGAGAGAGATTGGGAAGAATAATAAATCAAACCCCCAATGGATTCTGTTAGGAATCATAATAAACTTTCACTAAGACATTAAAAGAAAATCAGTGGAACACAAAGGAAAAAATCTGACCATTTAACTTAACCAAACTTGACCATAAATGGCTGAGTGTACCATTAGAATTTGCAGTAGTAAGATTAAGCTTTACATTATCAACTTAATCATTTCACCATACAAGTATCATTGCTAAATTGCATATCATGGCATACATGTATCTTACTCATTGCATTCATTAGATTGCAACCTCGCTAACGAAGAGTACATGCTCATTCCCGAGCAAGGAGCTGTCCATGAGGAAGACCAGGAGCCAGCTCATGAGCCTGCCATAGAGGATCTCCCCGCAGCCCCAGCATTTGAAGGCAAGCCCCGGTTTTATGCATAACGAGTTTATATACGCAACTTTACTACACTTAATGTTTGTAGGCTTGTAATATGCACTTAAGTGTAGGAGTTGCTTGAAACCCTTAGTTGCACGAACTCAGGATTCCTTTTTAAGATAGATACTAGTCTGCTAGGTCGAGTAGCTGCTTTGCTAATTAGGATCTCAGTAGAAGTCGAGTGATTAATACCAACTTAAATACTTTTAATTAATTATTTATTTGTTGTTGTTCGCGCGCGGCATCGTTTGAGCGTCATCGTGCTGTTCCCGCGCGTAGTCGCGTAGACTCGCGCGTGTCACGCGCTGTCGTGCGTGTTGTTTCGCGTGTCGCACGTGCTGTTTCGCGCGTATCGTCGCGTTGTCCGCGTGTTGTTCATACGCATTGTCACGCGTCGTTCGCGCGTGCTGTTTTGCGCGTCGTTCGCGTGTGTCGCGCGTGCTATTTGCACGCGTAGTCACACGTCATGTGCGTGCGTCACGTGTGCCATTTACACTTGTCGCTTATAATCACTTGTTTAATCCGATAACTATTAGAATAGAAGATTAATTGAAACTAAGTAGTAGTTTTTATTTAATAACGGTCGATTAATATAATCACGTCGAATCAAATGTTAACTAGTACTTGTTTAGCGTAAACGCGATAACTTCTCGACCGTAGCTCCGACTGTCGCGTTTCTTTTCGTCGCGTGGCCATAGTAGCGAGCTCTATTTTTGCAGGTTTTATTATTTTTTTCTTTAAATGTTGTAATGTTCTTATACACATATATATATGTTTGTTTGTTGGTGCCTGTTCGTCTTCTCTTTGCGTTGCGATTAGATCGCGATTCGTTTCCAAGCTTCGAGGAATCGACGGTCAAGCTTCGGCGACCAAGAGATCAAACTCTTCGAGTTCTGCGAGGCTAAAGATCTTGAACATCTGTTTGGTGATGGCAAGTGTCCTCTGACCTATTATGTCACATTTACTTTATAATTCATCAACCCGCATATTATGATCAACCTAAGGATTGACTAGTATTCTGTTTTCCTGTCCTTGTTTACCCTTTGGGAATTGATTATTATGATTAGTTCTATGCTAGCGCTTTACTTTAATCAATGAACATGATGAGATACAATGACGATACTATGATTTATTCTGGATATGATGATATACTTGTGGCATTTTAGGGGACTCGAGCGGTTTCTCGAGTGCCTCTCCGTAAGGACCTATTCGTTGGATGACCACCCGAGAAAACAGTGCAACCATGAGGGTGGTATGGGACGCCCTTAGCTAATTAATTAGAGGAACTGAGGTGTAGTTCGCTTCGCCGTCGTGCTGTCAATGGGGCTCGGTGTATGCGGCTCGCTCTGTCGAGGGTGGATTGCCCCTTGGGGAGGAGTGCGGTACATTTAGGAAACCTAATGGGTGGCTATAGCCTCAGGGAATATTTGTAAAGGCTTCATAGTCAATCCCTGGCCATTCACCTCGGGAGTGAATAAGGGTCTTGCAAGCCCGGGCTAGAGAGGGAATCACGGCTTGTGGGTAAAGTGCACAACCTCTGCAGAATGTTATGAAACTGATATATCAGTCATGCTCGCGATTATGAGCGGCCAAGGGAGCTCCATTGATTAGAGACACATTGATCAGAGATACTTTGTTTATAGATGATGATGAGGATAATGTTGGTTTCTATTGTGAATATGATTATGATTATGATTTCTGGTATTCTTCCCGTTTGGAAGGAGTACTTTTGGGTTAACATCTTGGGTTAATGTTAAAACCTGGCTCCCTACTAGTAATAATTACCTGACCAACTAAAAGCAACTGCTTGACCCTAACCCCACGTAAAGCTAGTCCACTTCATCCAAACGGGACATTTGCTGAGTACGTTGATGTGTACTCACCCTTACTTTCACAAAACACCAGGTTGCCTTTGGTGCAATCTATGCTCAGGTAAAGGAGGTGTCGAGGCGGATCTCTAGGAGTTCCAGGACTTCGACGAGTTCGAGGATTAGGCTAGCGACCTCCCCTAATCAGTTGCATGTGGTGGGTTTGTTTACGTTGGCTATGTTTCGATTCTGTGTACTTTGATTCATATTATGTAAATGACTCTAGTCTTAATATTATTACTTAATCTTTATTGTAATTCTAAGCATTGTGCTATGATGAGTCATTTATGTAATCGCTGTGTACGTGAATTTCTGATCCTAGCACGTACATGGTTCGCATTCGGTTTACCTTCTAAAACCGGGTGTGACATAAGTGGTATCAAAGCCGTGCTGACTGCAGGACCGCTAGCCTAGAGTAGCATTGGCTGTTTTAAGGACTTAGTGACTATTACTTCACCTCATCCTTGGTGTTGTTTCAAAATATTAGTCACCTCGACTAATTCTATGTTATGTTCCTATATATCACCTTGCTAAAAGTATTTTATTCTGGTACGGTCTATACTTTTCTCAATCTATTAGATCTGATCTCACTCTTGTGCTTGCGACATCTATGTAGATGACCCCTGAACATATCCTTTAGTATTTTGGGATGCTTTCCTCTTTCATTATTAAATTGCTACC
This sequence comes from Zea luxurians, assembly GCA_029449295.1. Taxonomy (NCBI): domain Eukaryota; kingdom Viridiplantae; phylum Streptophyta; class Magnoliopsida; order Poales; family Poaceae; genus Zea; species Zea luxurians. The sequence continues at coordinate 100,655,909 of JAOPSE010000001.1, read as the reverse complement.
ATTTGATCACCTCTATTCCCTTGGTATTGACATGCTCGTACTTCTAGATTCTTCAATACTCTTGTTTCAAATACTTACATCTGAATTTCTACTGCCTACTTAAACATTTCAGTTTATATGTCCATAAACTTCTTGTCTTTTGAGACCCCTTCCTATTCTGTTGTGAAGCCATCACCTTTTGGCCTTTTCTATTTTATTGGTCTTGGTACGCTCGTACCATTGGAATCTTGCATATTCTAATTTTTATATATGCTTACCTTTATATCCCAATGCCTATTTAAGACATTCTAGTTAACATGCTTTTGACCACCCTTATTTTTTGATGATCCATGAGCGACCATTCTATTTCACACACCCTTGATGATCTCTGTTGGGGAGAAGGCGAAGATGCTACCCTTCGCTCTAGGCCTTCGTCACCTCGCTGCACCAACGGAAGCTAGATGACAGGCACAGCCACCCTTCGTCCTCCTCACTGCAAGACGAAGGCACACGACGAAGTCCCCCCATCCCACGTCCTCACCCGACCTGGAGGCCTAAGTGGGATGCAGCCCATTGTAACAGGCCCCGCACGGAGAAGCGTGTTATGGGCCCAATTTGTAATGGCTTCTCTGTAATGACAGTCTGTAACCCCCTATTATGGGAATATTCTAGGGATAATCCAGGTGCCCGAGGGCATAAACGTCCTTGCATCGGGACGTTGGGCACCCGGGCAGCTATAAATACCCCCGTACAGTGCCTTTGAGAGGCTAGGTTAACAGAGCAATTGCCATCTCAAGTTAAACCGTACTTGCATCTTTTTCACTCTCCCGTTGGATCAACTTGCTCAGGAGCGCAAGTTCCAACATTGGCACCCACCGTGGGTGCTACGAGCAAACCACCCGCGATGGCACCCAAAAGAGCTAGTTCAATGGCAGCCCCATCCATCGACGAAGCGGCGAAGGCAGCATTGCTAGCTGAGAGAAAGGGCAAGGCCCTCGCAGACAACACCCACCAAGGAGCTGGCGAAGACGAAGCACACAGTAAGAGACAGCGTAACGATCAACACACTCCCGAAGGCACCCTCCGCACCTGCAGCTCCGGAGGGCAGCCACAAGTACCACCCCTAGGCTTCGCTCCACTAGAGGGCGAGGACGCAACAGAGGACCGCGAGGTCCTCGACGTCTCCGCAGAAGAACAACTACAGCTACGGGCCCTGCGCCTCAAGAACTGCAACCTCCAGAAGCAAAAAGAAATCCTCAAGGCCAAGCGCCAATGTGTCTCCGTGCAGGCCAAGGTGCGCTAGATGATACGAGATGAGGAGCAGAGGGCTCAAGAACTCGAGCAAGAGATTGCGCTCATGCAGCGCGAAGGCCAACATGACCTGCAGCACGGATCGCCCCTCCAACAGCGCGCGCCAGTCAGAGACCTATTCATTCCTCAGCGCGGACCCTTCATCCCGCACGCTACAGCTTTCCAAGGCATCAACTACCTTGATGAGCGGAGCCCCCTAGCGCCGCAACTGCAAGTGTCACCATGGCCCGCCAACTTCAGGGCAGGGACCTACCCTAAGTACAACGGCAGCACTAACCCAGCACAGTACATCATGAGCTATCAAGTAGCTGTCGCATCATCCGGACGGGGACGACGCCACGATGGCCAAGTCTTTCATCATCGCCCTCGAGGGTCCGGCCCTGACCTGGTACACTAGGTTGCCCCCATTGTCCATCGACTCCTGGAGAATTCTCCAGGACAAGTTTCTACTCAACTTCCAAGGGTACCGCCTAGATACCGACGCCTTGGCCGAACTATCACTCTGCAAACAGCTGGAGAAAGAAACCCTGCGGGAGTACTACCGCAAGTTCCTGACTCTCAAGTCACAACTGCCTTCGGTCGATGACCAAATTGCCATACACTATGCCATCAGTGGCCTTCGGGCTGGCGTCCTGTATAGTCACTGCATCAGGGACCCACCCAAAAACCTCCAAGAACTCTATCAGTTGTTTGAAAAGTACGCCAGATCCGAAGAGCTCCACCAGTGCAAGGTCGAGCCGGCGAACCCACGACCATAAGGTTAAGAGCCTTCATAGTCCAGCCGAACACGGACAAGACCTTTGCAGTCAGACTCTGATCAGGACAGCCGCAGTCAGCAGCAGGTGCATAACATCACCAATCAGCACCCCACCGGCGAGGCCCCTCGCCGTCAAGATTATCCCCCCTAGGGCCGCGGCAATGGCACGCGCGGTTGGGGCCGGGGACGGGCGCAGCAGCCACGCAGATATTACTGCCTGTTTCACGGCGAAGACTGTGCGCACCCAACTAAGGATTGCCCGGAAACGAAGGCCACCAAGGACAGGATGTCTCGGGCACAACCCGTCGACAACCCAAGAGTTGTCGCACACATATATCAACACCACCACCCACAACCATACAACCATGGCCCCGCCCAGCATCTACCCAACCACGCATATCAACACTACCAGGAGGTACAAGTCCTACCACCCCCGCCCCCGCCTCCGCATCAACCAAACATCCACCACCAAAATCACCCCCAAGCACCAAAAAAGGAAGACTTCGCTGATCGGCCGTATCGTGGAGTCATTCACATGATAACCGGAGGGTCCAGCGTCGACTTCGACATGAAGCGACAAAAGAGGGACCACTACCGAAGCATCAACCATGTCGCCATCACCGGTCCAGTCGTGCAAACGAAGTGGTCGCATGTGCCGCTAACCTTCGATGCTTGAGATGTTGATCTGCATAGCGCACCCCACTGTGATGCCATGGTAATCAATTGTAGTGTGGCAGGCTAGGACTTGCACAAAGTCTTAGTTGACAACGGCAGCCAGGCGGACATCATCTTCCTCCATGCCTTCGACCGCATGGGCATCAGCCATAGTTTACTCAAGCCTTCGGACAATCCCCTATATGGCTTCGACGGCAAGGGCACCTTCCCTGTGGGCAAGATAGAGGTACCCTTGTCCTTCGGCGTAGCGCCCAATGCGCGAAGCGAACAGGTCACCTTCGACATTGTTGACATGGTCTATCCTTACAACGCCATAATGGGTCGGGGCTCTATCAACAAATTTGAAGCAGCCATCCACGGATTATACCTCTGCATGAAAATTCCGGGTCCGCAAGGCGTAATAACAGTGTATGGGAACCAGCAGACTGCACATAACATTGAGAGAGACTTCATTCCCGGTCAACGGAACGTACACTGCCTTACGAGGCAGCATGAAGTCCCCGAGGCTACCCGCCCAGCCGCCAACGAACATGAAAAGGCACAGCTGCAAAGCAACATCGGAACAAAGACGGTTCCCCTTGACCCAGCAACGCCAAAGCAAACAGTCATCATAAGCGAAGACCTGACTTCACAGGAGGAGGAGAAACTCATCTCCTGTCTCTCCAGAAATAAGGACGTCTTCGCCTGGTCCGCCCTCGACCTGATCGGAGTCAGTCGCACCATCATCGAGCATAGTCTGGGCATCGACCCTTCGGTGCGCCCAAAGAAGCAGCGGTTGCACAAAATGTCCGATGAAAAAACCGAAGCCGCCAAAACTGAAGTACACTGCCTGCTGGAGGCCAATTTCATTGAGCCAGTCGCCTACCCTACGTGGCTGTCCAACGTAGTCATGGTGCAGAAGAAGAGCGGAAAGTGGCGAATGTGCATCGATTTCACCAGCCTCAACAAGGCCTGCCCCAAGGATAATTTCCTGCTGCCACGGATCGATAAGATAGTCGATAGTGAGGCCGGATGTGAAGTCATGTCACTCCTCGACTGCTTCTCCGGCTACCACCAAATATATATGAAGGAGGAAGACAAGGCCAGTACCAGTTTCATCACACCCTTCGGCACATACTGCTTCATCAGAATGCCGGAGGGACTCAAGAACGCTGGGTCAACCTTCTCTCGCCTCACCAAGACGGTGCTCGAGAGCCAAGTAGGCCGGAACATTTTCACGTATGTGGACGACATAGTCGTCACCAGCAAAAATAAGGAGGATCACCTGGCCGACCTCGCGGAGACATTCGTAAACATGAGGGACGCACGACTTCGCCTCAACCCCGAGAAGTGCGTCTTCGGGGTCCGCTAGGGGAAGATACTAGGCTATCTGGTGTCACACCGTGGGATCGAGGCCAACCCGACCAAGATCCAGGCAATAATCAACATGACACCCCCGCAGTCAACCAGGGACATCCAGCGTCTAACAGCAAGATTGGCCGCTCTGAACAGATTCATCTCCAAGTCCGTCGAGCGGAGTCTACCTTTCCTCAAGACACTGCGTGGTATGAAGGACTTCGCATGGGGACCAGAACAGGCGGCAGCCTTCGCATCACTCAAGCAGCACCTGTCAGACTTGGCCATTCTCACTAGTCTAGACCCTTCGCTGCCGCTTCTGCTCTACATTGCCGCCTCACCATATGCAGTCAGCGCAGCCCTAGTCCAAGAGCAAAATAGGGAGGGCACGACCTGGCAGTGTCTAGTCTACTACGTCTCCGAGGTCCTCACAGCCTCCAAGTGTCACATGACCGAGTTGGAAAAAATCTCCTACGCAGTCATCATGGCATCACGCAAGCTGCGCCATTACTTCAAAGCATTCAAGGTGCGGGTCACCTCAGACAGGGGACTGGGAGAGCTGTTCCGCAACCCGGAGGCATCTGTCCGGATTGCCAAATGGGAAGCCGAGCTCTCTGGCTACCATATCGTCTTCGAACCCAGGACAGCAATCAAGTCGCAGGTCCTGGCAGACTTCATCGTTGACTGGACAGGGCCAGTGGCACAGCAGGACAAGCCTGCAGATAAAGTGTGGACCATCCACTGCGACGGCGCATGGTGCCATGCGGGGGCAGGTGCGGCTGCAGTCATCACATCACCCACAGGGGTCAAACACATATATGCAGCATGCCTCAGCTTTGCTTTGGAGTCCGACAGATGCACCAACAACGTAGCAGAATACGAAGCTGTCATCCTGGGTCTTCGCAAGCTAAGAGCGCTTGGTGTCACCACCTGCATAATCAAGATAGATTCCAAAGTGGTTGCCAGTCAGGTCGAAAAAGAATATTCAGCAAAAGACCCCGCACTCATGCAGTATCTCATGGCTGTTTGCAGTCTTGAGAGACAATTCAAGGGTTTCACCTTGCAGCATGTGGACCAAGCCAAGAACGAGGAGGCTGATGCATTGGCCAAAGCAACTGCCAGAGGCGAAGTCTTGCCCTCCAACGTGTTCTACCACGTCATCAGCACGCCAGCCGTCCGTAGTCTAGAGGGTCTACAAATAACCAATGACACCGAGGGCCATCGCATAGTCAACCTCATCATGACTGAAGATTGGCGGGCCCCAATAACCCTATTCCTGCAAGGATATTATCATCCAAGCGACGTCAACGAGGCCAAGCGCCTCAAGCACCGAAGTCGAGACTTCGCAATCATTGAGGGCCAGCTATACAAAAAGGGGGTCAGTCAACCTATGCTTAAATGTCTCACCGAAACCAAAGGCATCCAGATCCTGCGGGAAGTCCACAGCGGAACTTGTGGCCCTCGCTGCCAAGGTGATCCGTCAAGGGTTCTACTGGCCCGCTATAATCTATGCCGCAAACCGAGTCACAAGGTCGTGTGAAGCCTGCCAGAAGTTTTCTCCCCGTTCGGGCAACCCTTCGCAATTCACAAAGCTGATTGCCCACACATGGACACTTCAACGCTGGGGGCTGGATATTGTTGGGCCACTACCCACGGTTCAAGGGAACCTCAAGTTCACCTTCGTCGCCATTGAGTATTTTACCAAGTGGATCGAGGCAAGGGCTGTATCCATAGTAACGTCAAAGAATGCCTAGAAATTCTTCTGGCAAAACATTGTTTGCCGATTCGGAGTCCTGTCCGAGCTCACAGTCGACAATGGCAAACAGTTTGACAGCCAGGACTTCAGGGACTTCTTCTTCTCCATCGGCACCAAGCTTGCCTTCGCCTCAGTATATCACCCGCAATCTAATGGCGTCGTCGAGCGTGCCAACGGCAAGATTTTCACTGCTATCAAGAAAAGGCTACTCGACGACAGCAAGGGTAAATGGGCCGACCATCTACCTGAAGCAGTCTGGGCGCTAAACACAACCGAATGCCGGGCGGCTGGATTCACCCCCTTTTCGTCTACTGTATGGATCGGAGGCCATGACCTCGCAGGAAATAAAGCACGGGTTGCCTCGAACAAGTGCATCAGTTGTCCCCGACGTAGACGAGCCAATGTCCAAAGACCTCATCGACAGAGACGCGTCTTCGCCCTGCAGGCCCTCAACAAATACCAAGCTCAAACGAAGGCCTGGCGCGACCACGCAGTCGTCCCAACAGAATTCAGCGAAGGAGATCTCGTACTTGTCCGAACCACCCAGACAGAGTCATGGGGCAAGCTGGAACCAAAGTGGGAGGGTCCGTTCATCGTCAAGTCAAAGGCGTCCCCCAGCACTTATAGGCTAACAACGCCATCCGGCGAGGACCTAGACCACTCTTGGAATATTGACAATCTCCGCAATTTTTTTGTGTAAATCCTCAGGGCCTACGCGCCCTTGTAATTCACCAAACAGTACTATTCCGGTCCGCACTCTTTTCCTCCCGGGGGGTGAGGTTTTTAATGAGGCGGAGCCATGTAATATACCTGCAAAAATCCCCCACAAAACTCAGATACAGCATGTCGAAAAGGACCGCATCGACGGTCTACGGCATTCGACCACTCCAAAGTCACCGCGAGAGGCAGCGTAGACTACCCTCGCATGCGACACTCCGCGCAAAAGTCGCCTAAGGGTGCAGCCGGAATAGCACAATAAGTGCGCATAATCGAAGTCTTTTCCTAAAAGACTCTCCATGCAAAAGTCGCCTAAGGGTGCAGCTGGAATAACGATAATCGAAGCCTTTTCCCAAAAGACTCTCCATGCAAAAGTCGCCTAAGGGTGCAGCCAGAATAGCGATAATCGAAGTCTTTTCCCAAAAGACTCTCCGTGCAAAAGTCGCCTAAGGGTGCAGCCGGAATAGCGATAATCGAAGTCTTTTCCTAAAAGACTCTCCGTGCAAAAGTCGCCTAAGGGTGCAGCCGGAATAGCACAATAAGTGCGCAAAATCAAAGTCTTTCCCTAAAAGACTCTCTGTGCAGAAGTCGCCTAAGGGTACAGCCGGAACAGCACAATAAGTGTGCAAATGTCGAAGTCCTTTCCAAAAGACTCTCCATACAGAAGTCGCCTACGGTAGCAACCGGATCAACGAAGGCGCGCAGCCTCATCATACAAATTACGATTACATACACACAGCGAGGGCATCATATACTACATTGGCTCAACCTTCGAGATGATACCCATCTCCTAGTATTTGAACAGCATTATCCTCAATTCCTCACCCTCAAAAAGACTTCGCAGCTCCCCTTCCCCTATGCTCGCCCCAATCGGCGAGGACAGCAACTCTTGCCTACCAGCTCGGTCCACGTGAAGACGGCCACGCTCCATCCCAATATGATGACCACTCCGCGACGATTCACTAACTCTCCATTTCGCCATTGCCCTTCGCCGCCTATACCCAGTACTCACACCCGGGAGCCCCCCAGAACCCTCCACGCGCGGTGAAGGTTCCGCTGCAGCCACATCTAACGCCGCAAAATAATCCAAGCCTTCATCCGAAGACTCCTCCTCCACGAAATCGAACTCCCAGAATCATCAAACTCAAAACACATAGACATAGAGCCACATGAATCATCACCGGCAGGCACCACGGTCGGGGCCACCACAAAACTAGTATTGTCAGTAGCGGTTGCGTGTGCAGGCCCAAACGTTGGAACCTGCGCAGCAACCAAGGTTCAGTATCCCACAGACAAAATTTACAAACTCCCCAACACCTATTCAGCTATTCAGCCACCTGCGAAGGCCCGGCCATGGCCGTGGGGTTTTGGCAGCCGGCTCGACCACCGCCTTCAAGGCGTCCTTGCCCGTTGGCGCGGGGGATGGCGCGGGGTCTTCGCTGGCTCCAATTGGCACGGTCGGTGCAGGAACCATCGAGGTGCCCTCGCTAGCATCAGATGGCGCCACCTCCACCCCCGATGTCACGGGCAGCGCACTGTCCAGATCACCAAGGTCTTCGACCTCTTCGGCATGTGTCATCTGCAGTAATAGCACATTCAGCAAAACCACCCATACACATATAGCCGCGCAAATGAGCCCTTACCTGATCAATCGCCCGGTCGGACCTCTCCTAGACCACCTCTCGGTCGTGCGGACCCCACATCCTGTCGAAGAGAGCCCCTGCCGACTGCTTAAGCACCGGGTCTCCGACCTGGAAGATTGCATGTTCGAAGTTCTTGTCTGATTGGTCGAAGACCTCGAAATGCCCGCACCCCTCGCGGGACAAAGCATTCACGGCCCCCTCGCAGGTGATGAGGGAGGCAAAGGACATGAGGCCCGCCGCGATGGTCGGGAGCACCGCCAACTCCTCCTGTAACCACTCTAGGAAGCGGAGGCCCACCTCTTGGTCGGGCGCGTCGAAGGCGGCGGTCCGTGCACCCAGCTCCCGGTACGCGTCCACGAACTGCGCATGCGTCCGCTCGACCTCCACACTCGTCGAGGACTCGGCTTTATCCATGCGGTTGCGTAGGCTGTTGAGCCTTGCCTCCAAGTCCTCGGCGTGTTGGCAGGCGAGACTTTTTTCTACTCGCGCAAGCTTGGCATCGGCCTGCGCAGCCTACGCAGCCTGCGCATCAGCAATGGCCTTGTTCGCCTCCCTCCTCTCCTCCACCAGCTGGCGCTGGAGCTCCCCCCTCTTGGCCTCCATAGCGGCCAACTTCTCCATCAGCCTTCGGTTTTTGCTTTCGGTAGCCAACTTCTCCCGAACAGCATCCGCATGCTGTGCCCGGAGACGATCGACTTCGGCAGCAAACTCCGCAGTCAGAGCACCCAACACGACACGGTCGGTGAAGTTGGCCGCCTGACACAAAAAACCATGACTCGCAACCTCATAAAAACAATGAACTAGTGAGGTCCAACACGACTTACATGCTGCAGCTGCTGCGACGCTCGCCTCAGCTGCTGGGACACGGAGCCCGCCACTTCCTTAGCAACGACGGCCGAGGATATCTCGCCGCTCGCGCAGAAGGTGGACCATGGGTCCCGCAGAATACCCTTCGCCCCATCCACCGCCGTCTATGAAGGGGCCGCCACCGGAGTCGGGATAAGAGGCAGTTGCCCCATTTTAGACCCTGCACCATGATATTGGTTAAAAAAACAAAAAACTTACCACCAAGATAAACCGACACACTGATGTCTGTGTCGAAGTCGACAACACGCGCCCCCTCCTCGCCAGCACGCGCCGAGGAGGGCACCTTTCGCCCCTTGGCGGGCTCGCCCGAGGGTGACTTGCCCGCACCAGAAGCAGCAGCCTTTGCACCCACCGAAGACTTCCTCGGCCCAGGGGCAGCCGGCTTCGTAGCCGGCGCTAGCTTGCTGCTGCCGAGGGCGGCAGACTTCGCGCCCCCCGTGCCTTCTTCGCTTTGCGGAAAGGATCCCTGATCCTAACGACTGCTCGGCATTTTTGTGCAGTGTCTTATCGATCCTTCTCCATCACTGCCGATACAACAGCAGCAATATTCTGTCCATAAGGAAAATCTTCAAGTCACGAGCCATACGAGACGTAAACATGTCTTCGCCAGCCACGCGGGGGATCAGAACATTCTTTGGCCATCGACCCCCGGTAACCTTCAGCATTCGCGTCAAAGACTCCTGGAGCTCAGGCGAAGACATCCTTCCCCCGAGGGCCACGCAAGTCCCCATCAACTCCATGACAAAATGTTCAGAGACCCCCACTCCCCCACTGCAGTACCTATTTTTCTCTTATTAGTGGCTAGGGCAGCCTCCTGCGAAGGGCCTTCCTCAGTCACGGCCACAGGCTTCTTCCCGCGGTAGTCGACGTTCGTGGCAGCGTCATCCCCGGGATAGCCACCGTATGGCAAGCAGTTTAATTCGAAGACCCGATTCAATCGAACATTGGACCCCCGGATATCCCAACTCCGCAGACCCTTTGTCCTCAGCACATAGCACCCACAATCCTTGCCGCACCGTCCTCCACTTCACGCACGAACGCGGCCGGGTCTCGGCCGCGCAGATCTAAGGAGAAGGCTGGACTCCGTACCACCTGCTGACCCAAAGAAGGCATCTTGCGAGGGCATACTTCGCCCAGCGCCCAGCCATGCGCCAGGGGCCACAATCCATAACCAATGAACTCTTCAACCAAATCACGCCCACTACTCATACGGGCAGCGTACCGAAGGGCCCCCTCGTCCTCATCATCCTCCGCCACCTCGAATTGTTGATACGCCACATAATAGTGAGAGCACATCATGGCCACAGGAAGCCTTGGGAGGTCTTCGACTTCGCTCTCGGAAACATAAAACCAGAAATCTCACCAGTTGCCCCATTTATTACGAGCACAGGGAACCAACTCCATGACTTCCATCGAAGTCTTTCCTGTCCTCGGCGTAAATGTGCACGATCCAAACTGTGCAATCTTGTTTCCAATCTTCTTTTTCTGCCAATGTAGATAGTAATTCTTGGCGAAGACCTCTACGGAAGGCCGACCGCCATAAGAAATCGTTGCCCAGACATACTTCGCCAGGGCCACCACAGCGTTAGGTGTCAATTGGTGGACCTGGACCTCAAATCTCTGCAAGACCTCTGCCACAAAACGATGTGCAGGCAGGCGAAGGCCAGCGGTGAAAAACGCCTCAAACACAACCATCTCACCCTCCGGCTCAGGAATCTCTTCCGCCCCCGGCACACGTCCAACTCCATTCCCAAAATAACCCAACCGCTGCATGTCTTGCACGCGAACCGAGGAGATCCTTGAAACACCGAATTCCACCGTGTGGCCCGGGTGCAGCTCCACCGTCGCTAAATCGCTGAAGGTACCCTCGGACGACGATTCGCCCAACGGCGTATTCGCAGTGGATGAAGAAGAAGACAGCATGGCTACGTACCATCGGCGGCGGCGCGCGGTTTGCTTGACGCGGGCCAGATCTCCGATGAACAGGAGCAAGGAGGGCAGGCGAGCGAGCGAGCAGTTTCAAAATGCTTGGGTTTTGCGGCGCACGAAAAGGTAAGAGAGCCTGAGCCGCACCGCCCCCCCCCCCCCTTTTTATACACAGGACGTGACGCTTCGGGAAGCCCGCAGTCCAACAGTACCACGTCCGTCAACAGTCACATCAAAAACCCCCGTGGAACCACTTCGAGCGAGGGCAACGTCTCCACCATCTAGCGACATCTTCGGCACCAGATGACTCAGTCGAACTGGTCCCTCGGAGGGCAAATGTTGGGGCAAAGGCAAAGACGCTACCCTTCGCTCCAAGCCTTTGTCACCTCGCTGCACCAACGGAAGCTAGATGACCGGCGCAGCCCACCCTTCATCCTCCTCACTGCAAGACGAAGGCACACGACGAAGTCCCCCATCCCACGTCCTCACCCAACCTGGAGGCCCAGGTGGGATGCGGCCCATTGTAACAGGACCCACACGGAGAAGCGTGTTACGGGCCTGATTTGTAATGGCTTCTCTGTAATGACAGTCTGTAACCCCCTATTATGGGAATATTCTGGGGATAATCCAGGTGCCCGAGGGCATAAACGTCCTTGCATCGGGACGTTGGGCACCCGGGCACCTATAAATACCCCCGTACAGTGCCTTTGAGAGGCTAGGTTAACAGAGCAATTGCCATCTCGAGTTAAACCGTACTTGCGTCTTTTTCACTCTCCCGTTGGATCAACTTGCTCAGGAGCGCAAGTTCCAACAATCTCATCGTTTCCTTATAACTTCCCTCGGTAATAATTCCGGTTACTTCAACCATTTTGTTGGAACCTTACCTATCTTACCTTTGCTTGTTTTCTCCACTTCGTCAGTCTTGCCTTAACTCTGTCCATGGTTATACTTTTCATCATTATCACCTTTACCTTTATCACCTCTATATCTTACCTTGATGTTTATCTTATACCGATCCTTTAAAATCTCCTCTTTTCATCTCAATCTGAGCATTGTACTTTACTTATTTTTCCCTTGGTCGTATCCTCTTCCTTGTCGCTTGCGAGTTTTTAACTCCATCATTTGTTGTGCTCCGGTTGGATACTACCTTTACCTTTCTCATCTCTCGATCTTACCTTGGTAAATACACTATGTCTGTTCTCTAAAATCTCCAGTCTCCTATCTCAATTTGAGAGCGGTGTTTTACTTATCTTACCCTTGGCAATATCCTCTTCTTTACCGTGTGTAAGCCTTGACATAACTCCATCCTTTGTTGCAATTATTCCACTTACTCTTCAATGCCTTCATCTTTTCTCTCATACCCTTGTCTGTTATCGCCTTTGACCCTTGCTATATTGAGGTCCTCTACCTAAATGCTCGCCTTGAACTTATCCTTTAAAAGCCTCCCCTTTCTTTCGACCCAGTTTGAGAGCTGTGAGTTACCTATCTCTCCCTTGATTTCTTTTCACTCCTTATCGCCTTACAAGTTTTGTATTAATTCCATCCTTTGTTGTGTTTTTATTTGCTATTACCATCACCTTGTCATCCATCGATCTTGCCTCGATACTCATCCTTATTTCGACTCTTAAAAAAATCTCCTCTCTTCCACCTCAATTGAGAGTGGCAATTTACCTATCTAGCCCATGGACGTACCCTCTTCTTTTCCACTTGCAGGTCCTGTCTTAACTCCATCCTTTGTGGTACTTATATCCTTTGTTCTTATGCCTATTTACCTTCTCTCCTACATCCTTGTCCGTTATCACCTTTAAAACCATCGTGATACCTATGCTCTTGCCTTCCTGCTTACCTTGAACCTACCTTTTAAAGCCTCCTCTTTTCCATCACTGTTCAAGGATAATGCCTCATCTATTTCATCATTGACTGCCCCCCCCCTTCTTTGACACCTTGCAAGTTTTGTCTAAAATACATTCATTGGTTGTGTGTTTGTTTGTTATCACCTTAACCATTGTAATCCCTCGATCTTCACCTTGATGCTTATCCTGTACTTGCATTTTAAAGTTGTCTCTCCCATTTCATTTCAAGAGTGATGTCTTACTCGTCTCGCTCTTGTTTGTTCCCTTTTCCTTGGTCACGCCGCAAGCCTTGCCTTAACTCGATCTTTTGGTCTGCTTTTGCTGGTTACCTCCCTTACCTTTGTAATATCTAGATCTTTCCATGATGCTTATCTTATGCCTACCTTTTTAAATATCATCTTTCCCACCTTGATTTGAGAATGGTTTTTTACCTATCTTGACCTTGGTTGCATTCTCTCCCTGTCGGTTACAATCCTTGCTTTAGCCCCATCCTTTATTATGCTCATGCCCCTATCATGCATGTCTTATTAATCCCCTTGCCTTTCAATGGCCTTAGAGTAGTTTCCCCTTAGTAAGGAAAGACCACCATTTAATTAGAAGAAATGTATAGCAACGAGATGTTTGTTATTGTATGCTTGTATTGTTTGTCTTTGTGTGATGATTGATTTGCTTCTTTGTGATGAGTGTTGATGTGTTGTAGCCCTGGGTCCACAATGACATCAGTTTACTAGGTGAGTGCCATAGAGTTGGGTAGTTGGGTGCTCTCCTATTTCTCTCTTTAATCCATCTATGCTTACCTTTTCTATTTATACCCCTTCCTCTTGCACCTGTCCGGTTGGCAACCTCTAACCTCTTTTAATTAGTCAAGATCAGAGTCGACAACATCTTCACCAAGTGCATATCAACGCTCTTGTTAAGGGGGTTAGTCGCTAACCCCAATGAAGACAACGCAATCAACATCAACCAACAAGATCAGAGCGACGCAGTGAAAGCATGTGTGGGTCCTAACCCGCAGGTCTAAGAGATCCTCAAGAATTGCATCAATGGGTCTTGAACATCTGAAGGTCAAAGCGATTGGTCCACAAGTTAAGCTTGCAGAGTCAAAGTCAATTCAAGAAAGTCGTGAACAACTGATGAACCAGTCTTGTTTTTCTTGCTAGCTTCTTCTTGAATATCGAGGGCGAGATTTTGTTAAGGGGGTTAGATTTGTAACACCCTAAATTTGGGGGTATAAAATTTCTTTTCTAATATCCACCAAATTCAGGTGTTAACCTCTCTTTTCCTTACTTTTCTTTTCTTTTTTTCTAAATAACGGATAAGTATTTTGTTATATATTGGCATAAGCCTAGTGAAGTGAGCCCTAGAGGTGCTTTGTTTGTTGCATTCATACCGTCACAAAGTGTTTCTAAGTGCAAAAAGTGTTTGAAACGTGTTAATATACCTTGTAGATGCCCCAATTTTTATATTGTTTCGGAGTATTTTTTTTCCTTTTTCTGAAAAGCAAAATCTATTCATTTAAGACACCTAAAAATAATTTATAAACTCTAAGTATTTTGATTTGAGTTCACTTGGTGCCAAAACATATCTACGGATTGTCCTAGAATTTTTGAGCCTTTGGAACATTTTCAGGTACTAAATATAAATTTCAGATTTTTTTTGGAAATTTATTGATTTGGAAAATCCGGATATTTATTCTAATCTGATCTACGAAGTTTGTTTAATTTATGTTCCAAAACTTCTTTTCCCTTCCTTAGACGATCCCTAGTCGTGAGCCAGTTGCTGCATGTTTTGAAGAAAATGACTGGGCCCCACGTGCATGCATTCTCCAATCTCCTCGCACGTAGAACTGCTCGCGCTCACAACGGAGTCACCTGCGTCCATGATGCCAAAAACTTCGGAACCACCCAATGCTCCTCTCCATGCTCCAAACTTCCATGCAGTTAGGCCTTGCCTTACTGTCTCTGTGCGGTCTCTCCTTTGCCCTCACATAGCTCGGCCTCCACCTCTCGCCCCTGCCGTGGCCACACCTTGCCCTGCACGGCGTCTCCCTCTCCTTTGGCGCAACTGCTTTGGCCGGTGATGCCCCGGTGCAGTGGCGTGGTGACAGCCAGCGCACAGCGCCCAGGTCCTGTGTCGCACACCAGCCCTCGCCGGCGAGCTCGCCCAGAGCGGCGCACGCGGCTCACCTCCTAGCCGCTTCCCGCACGTGAGCGCAGTTACGATAGGAAGGAGAAGTGCAGTCGTCCTCTCCCTCTCCCTGTGCGTTGGCATGGTGTCGAGCTCCATCTGGCCTCCTTCCCCGGCCATCTTCTTTATCTTCTATGAGTTTTTCCATCCTCTTTTCTCTATTCATGTTCTGTCTTCAACCCGTAGTCGCAGATTCATTCCCTATGCGCCTGACGTTGCCTCCATATCGTGTGGTTGACCGCGCTACCCGGTCGGTGAACTGTAGGCGCCGCCAACGCTGTAGCAGAGCCCTTGGCCGCACGCGCCGTAGGTGAGCACCAGCGCCACCCGCCAGCCTACCCTACACGCACCACGCCCGTTATGCGTGCACCTAGGAAGGAGAGAGCCGCCTATGTTGTGCATCGTGTAGATTACAGCCGTAGAGTGTGGACCGAAGAAGAAAGACGTACATGGATCCGCTGCATGCGCCTTTGTGTGCCTCGTGATCCCAGGAAAAACCGCCATGGACCCCACGACATGCAGATTCGGTGTTGTTGCATGCGGTAGGATTTCAGCTAATGCAAAAACAAACCGCCCCACACTTACGTCCGTGGACTTTCTACGTCCGTGGTATTTGTGGTCATCTGTGTGACTAAGTTTCAGCCAATCAGTCTGCGACACGTCGATAATCCGTGATTTAGTAATTATTCCATATTTCTTGCGTTAATTACTCATTTCGATCTATTCCAGTTGTGTTAGTTTCATAATAATGTCATGTACACATTAAAATATTACTTCATCACGATGCATGTATTATTTACTTAATTAATTGTTTGTTTGTCCATTGACTATTAAGATAAATAAAATTTAGTTAACAATAATTTATAGTTTTAACTCATTTTTTGTAAATATAAACGTTAATTAACTTGATTAATACCAGCTTAAATACTTTTATTTAATTATTTGTTTGTTGTTATTCGCGCGCGGCATCGTTCGAGCGTCATCGTGCTGTTCGCGCGCGTAGTCGCGTTGACTCGCGCGTGTCACGCGCTGTCGTGCGTGTTGTTTCGCGCGTCGCACGTGCTGTTTTGCGCGTGTCGTCGCGTTGTCTGTGTGCTGTTCGTACGCGTTGTCACGTGTCGTTCGCGCGTGCTATTTTGCGCATCATTCGCGTGTGTCACGTGTGCTATTTGCACGCGTTGTCACATGTCATGTGCATGCGTCGCGTGTGCCATTTACACATGTCGCTTATAATCACTTGTTCAATCCGACAACTATTAGAATAGAAGATTAATTGAAACTAAGTAGTAGTTTTTATTTAATAACGATCGATTAATATAATCATGTCGAATGTTAACTAGTACTTGTTTAGCGTAAACGCGATAACTTCTCGACCGTAGCTCCGACTGTCGCGTTTCTTTTCTTCGCGTGGCCATAGTAGCAAGCTCTATTTTTACAGGTTTTATTATGTTTTTCTTTAAATGGTGTAATGTTCTTATACATATATATATATATGTTTGTTTGCTGGTGCCTGTTCGTCTTCGCTTCGCGTTGCGATTAGATCGCGATTCGTTTCCAAGCTTCGAGGAATCGACGGTCAAGCTTCGACGACCAAGAGATCAAACTCTTCGAGTTCTGCGAGGCTGAAGATCCTGAGCATCAGTTTGGTGAAGGCAAGTGTCCTCTGACCTATTATGTCACATTTTATTTTATAATTTATCAACCCGCATACCATGATCAACCTAAGGATTGACTAGTATTCTATTTTCCTGTCCTTATTTACCCTTTGGGAATTGATTATTATGATTAGTTCTATGCAAGCGCTTTACTTTAATCAATGAACATGATGAGATACAATGATGATACTATGGTTTTATTCTGGATATGATGATATACTTGTGGCATTTTAGGGGACTCGAGCGGTTTCTCGAGTGCCTCTCCGTAAGGACCTGTTCGTTGGATGACCACCCGGGAAAACAGTGCAACCATGAGGGTGGTATTGGACGCCATTAGCTAATTAATTAGAGGAACTAAGGTATAGTTTTGTCGTCGTGCCGTCAATGGGGCTCGGTGTATGTGGCTCGCTCTGTCGAGGGTGGATTTCCCCTTGGGGAGGAGTGCGGTACATTTAGGAAACCTAATGGGCGGCTACAGCCTCAGGGAATCTTTGTAAAGGCTTCGTAGTGAATCTCTGGCCATTCACCTCGGGAGTGAATAAGGGTCTTGCAAGCCTGGGCTAGAGAGGGAATCACGGCTTGTGGGTAAAGTGCACAACCTCTGCAGAGTGTTATGAAACTGATATATCAGTCATGCTCGCGATTATGAGCGGCCAAGGGAGCTCCATTGATTAGAGACACATTGATCAGAGATACTTTGTTTACAGATGATGATGAGGATAATGCTGGTTTCTATTGTGAATATGATTATGATTTCTGGTATTCTTCCCGTTTGGAAGGAGTACTTTTGGGTTAACAACTTGGGTTAATGTTAAAACCTGGCTCTCTACTGGTAATAACGAGTACATTAGAGCCGATAATGATTTCGACAGAGAAGGGAAGAAGCCTACAGATACTCTGAGGTTACTAGGGGCTTCGGAGGAAGACTCCACCCTAGGCATGTCAGGATGATCCATAATCCTAGCTCAAGCGACGACAGAGAAATCACACTCAAGGGCATCAGCACAGCTCCTAGTCATCAGGGACACAGCAGAGCTCCTTCAGGTCACCAGCTCCAAGAGGCAGAGGAGGGAGAAGCTTCGGTGGAAGATTCAGCTCACAACCAAGAAGGTTGTTTTGCCTATTTTGTGGAGAAGATAAGGGGCATACAACAAGGACATGCCAAGTCACAATTCAAAAACAAAAGGAAATAGCTGAGGCCGAAGCAGGTCCTGCTACTGCTTCGTGATATTCCCCATACATTCCTGAGTATGTGGGCAACCAACAACCCATAGTATCAGTTGCTTCGGCAAGCCACTCCCCAGCCGCATGGGCCCTGCCACCACCGTCACCACTCATGGCTCTAACTTCGTATCACAATCAACAGCCATAAGGGCACTGCCAAGTTCAACAACAACACGATGCACGCGAAGAGTCTGAAGCTCGCATAGTCAACAACACTATACCAGAACAACAGAGGGGCTCAATCAAAAATATTTTCATACACACTCAATGTAATTTTTATTTCTATTGCTTTTATGTCTCTATCCTAAAGACAATTTGAGAAGGTACAACCTTCGGCCTGTTGTAAAAAATCTGGAGTTACACCTTCGAGTGTAATAGGAAAAGTGACGAAGCTCCAAAGACGTTCCCTCAGGGATGCAAAGCTAAAATACCACCTAAAGTAAAAGGTGAAGAAGCTCCAAAGTCGTTCCTAAGGGGATGCAGAGCTTAGCTCCAAAGTCGTTCCTACGGGGATGCAGAGCTAAAATACCACCTAAAGTAAAAGGTGAAGAAGCTCCAAAGTCGTTCCTAAGGGGATGTAGAGCTAAAATACCACCTAAGTAAAAGGGTGAAGAGACTCCAAAGTCGTTCCTAAGGGGATGCAGAGTCTTGCTTTTATGAAGCATTTATTCATTAACATCAGTTGCATCATATCATCATATCATACTGCATAACATCACGTCATTCATCATCTTGCATCATCCGAAACAGTGGAAAAAGATGGGAAATTGCTCCTTCAAACATGCTAGCTAACCCATAAGGTTAAGTCTTTCTTCGACAAAGAGTTATGAAAAGGATGTATCAACAATGCAAGATCTATGCCTTCGGTAGCGGTATTTTTATGCAAGATCTATTCCTTCGGTAACGGTATTCTTATGCAAGATCTACGGCAAGACTTTTGAGTCTAATATGCCGCTTTGGCAGAAAAGGGGATTTTTCTTTATGAAGCGTGAAAAGAAGGGAAGGTGTTTTTTCTCCTGCGGCTCAAAATTGGTACGTACGAAGATTTCACGCTCCACAAATAAATATATTACATCATCAGATATACATATAGTTGACAATTGTTTCTTACGTAAGAAAACAACATACAAAAAATTCTACAATTGTTTTAATAAACAAGGTCTAATCATCCTCTTCTAAGACTTTATCAGCAGCTTCCTTTAGAAGCATATTCACAGCTTCGTCAACAGCTTCATTAGCTATTCTGATTATATCAAGAGCCCCCTTCAGGGCTAGATCGGCCTCAGGGTCATACAGCTTTGGAGGAGGAGAAAGTTTGGCTGCACCACAGTATAAGAGTTCATTATTTACGAAGCTAAAACAAATTACGAAGCTAAATCATGACAAGTATACCTATAAGCCTTTCACGCTCTACAGCTTCTTCAACTTTCCTTGCTTCTTCTAAAGCAGTATGAGACTCTTTCTCATTTTGTCTAATAGCTTCGTCGGCTATTTCTCGACCACCTTCCAACCAAACTTTGGAATAAAATTTTTTGCTAAGAGCAATGGCTTCGGCTGAAGGGTCCTTGATGTCACTCGCTGAGACTGAGAATTCTGGCTGAATTACAGCCTTTGCCTGCTCGCAGACAGCTTTCTCAAGGAGTGAGACGGCTCCTTGGGCGCCGGCGAAGGCACAAAAATCTCCTCTATCACTAAGAATTTTATCAAAAGCTTCGGCTTCGCCACCAATCCTCAGGATCACCACGGATAAAGTTTTGCTCTGTAGAGAATGTGCCAACTTTAGCAAAACTATTTTTCAACTTATTGCAACATTCCATAGCAACATTGTAGCATTCCTCTTTTCCCTGACGAAGCTCTTCAACATTTTTCTGAACTTGCAAACGCTTAGAATCAGATATCTCGCATTTCGTATGTTCGACATTAAAGTTTTCGGTGACCTCATCAAGCTTCTTCTCAAGTCCTTGCACTTTGGATCGGTGCAATCCCACTTGAATAGATAGAGCATACTCTAAATTAGCAATACGCTTCTCATCTACTTCTTGCTTCTTTTAAAATTTCTCCATTTTCTGTTCCACTACGGAAAGGCTAGCCAGTCTAGTTTCGCTAGACTTTAATCTCTCAACTAAGGAGAGTAGGATTTTGTCCTTCTCATGGGCTTCATTCTGAAGCGTTATTACTTCCGAATGCATGTTTCCAAAAGCTATCTTAGTGCTTTCGTCATTTGCATCCTTCTGGGCTTTCAAAGCTTTGCTAAGGATAAGACCCTAACAAACAAAAAACATACAAATAATAATAAGAATTACCACAAATCATTTACCGCAAAAATCAATAAATGCAAAAATAAAAATATACAAACCTTCAAGCTATTATAAGCAAGGTTGTCTGCAAGTTGGTCCTTCGTCAGTGCAGATAGTCCAAGTTCAAGCTTCGGATAACCCATGTTATCCATCATTTCTCGACAATGGTAGACAGTAAAGGAAGTTATCTTCGTTATTTCCTCCATAAATTAAGAACCCTTAGGGGTATTTCAGGTCCTTTGCATAGTGTTGCACTTTGGCAATTTGCTCTTCTTATAGTTGTTTCCCCGAAGCATGGCAGACAATATATTCCAAATCGTCTTGAGAAGGCGCTTCGAGTATGGGCGATGTTAGCTTTTCTGGAAGACTTTCCTTTCCTAGCTCTACTAGCTTAGTTCCCGAAGGTCCAGTTTCAATGTAAATAGGAGAAGCGCTTGCAGCGGCTACTTCTCTTAGATCTTCAATCTTGTCCTTGGAAGCTTCAGCAGAAACAGGAGTTGGCATCTTCGAAGATTTCAGAATAGCATCCAAAACACTGGCCATTCTCCTCCCTTTCCTAGGAGTCATTGTTGTAGCAGTTGTTAACTTCGGCAACCCCGTCGTGGCTGGGGACTCTGCAACTTCCGACGCTCCTCTGTGTTCGAATTCTTTGCTTCTATTTCTTTTACCGGACCGACAGTACCTTCGGCGGTCGCAACAGGTATTATCACCAAAGTCGAGGGGGCAGCTTCGGCATACTCAATTTCCATCTTCTCTGAAGCAGATGTTGTAGCAGTCTTCTCCAAAGAGTGTAGCTTTGTCCGGTGAGTCAGAACTTTAACTTTTTCGGCTTCGGTCCACCGGAAGAGGTCGAAGTCATGATTTTCCTCTTTGCTCCTTATTTCTGAACGGGAAAGCAGTAATTAGGATAAATGAATCTAATCACATCAAAAACTCTGTTCAGTCTCCTTTTGCCTCGAGCGCTGAAGGCAGTGTTCATGGCTTCATCCTCTGCCTTCGTATAAGCCCCCAACAGCTCGTCATTGGTCACCTCAACAGCTTCAAGCCAGTCATCATTCGGCTCGTCAAATTGACTTCTATAGCAATAGGTGTACCTCAGATAAATCAGTCCACCTTCGCTAGAGCTAGCAGCAGTTTCCTTCGGCATCTCCCAGTCATTAACAAGCGGTCGTATCTTATAAGCAATATGCTATTGAACCAAATCTCTAGTGCCGATGTAAGTGCACACTATGTTGAAGGCCATCAAACATGCTTGTACTTCGTTTTCACTTGCGATCTAAGGCCTCCTAATGCTGAAGCGTGAACGGATGGGGCGTTGGATTATGCCCTTCACATCCTGTCTCTCACTCAAATAACTTTTGACATAAAATCATTGCTTCATCCATAAGCCTGGCCATTTTTTCCAGAACGTTGGCATGGGACACCTCACATCAGACCGGTACACAAAGCTATAGCATCCAAAGTTGTTATGATAATGCTCTTTCCCTACTGCCTTCGTCTGGTAGGACAATTCATGAATGTTGCAAAAGCACTTGGCATCTGGCTCCAGCCCTTGGCTCCTCATAGCCCAAATAAAAACTCCAACTTTAATTAAAGATTCGGAAGTAAGCTGATGAAGGTATATCTCAAATGTCTTCATCACTTCGACAAGCATCTTATGCAAGGGGAAACGAAGTTCAGCCTTCATAAAACTTTTAAATACTACCACTTCATCTGCTTCAGGAAGAGGAATAGAGCTTTCTCCTCCAGCCCGCATTATGGATATATCATGGAAATATCTGCCCTTCATCGCTTCAATTTGCCCTTGCTTAACAGTGAATTTCTCGAAAACATGACTCGACCTCCATGGTCAATCTTCGGCATCTTCGTTCTCACTTTCAACATCAAAACTCTTCCTGTCGCTGGAGTCCCTAGATAGCCAGCTAACATTTCATCAGTGATTTTCTCAACGTTGGTCCTCTCCATGGCTTTGTAGAAACCAGCAAGCGTGGGGTCCACGCTTTTCTTATCTTCGGCCATTTTAGCGCCAGTGTAATACCCAACTCTAGAAAATAAAGAGAGGAATAAAAATTTATGAGTAATGCCTTCTCATTCATAAAGACTATGAGGAAACATATTTAAAATGAATAGTTCTTCAATAAAATGTGCATCATGCTGGAGTTTGGTTTGTTTGTGCATTTAATAAAATAGTAAGATGGATAAAAATATAATAATAAGTTGAGAATTTGGATTTAACCCAAAAGTGCAAATTAGGAAAATTGGAAATAATATAGAAAGAGAGAAATACTATACAAAACAAAATAAATTTATAAATAAATACATTATTCCCATACTATGTTCAAACTAAACATTTAATGTGAAGATGAAATTGCCACAAACTTTGAATTTAAAGGGGAATTGAAGTTTGGGTTTGGAAAGAAGGAAAGGAAAATGGAAAATAAAAAGAATAAAGAATAAAGAAGAAGAGAAAGTGCGTCTGGGCCCAAAACCCTCCTCGGCTCAATCACCCTATTGCATGTGCGTGGCCCAAACTAGACGACTGGTGCTGGCGAATGGGTCCAGCGCGTCAGACGGCCGCACTCGTTCGCGCCTGGTCACTGACTCGTGGGGTCGCTTGGCCAGTCATTCCGTTGGTGCACGCGCGAACACTCCTCCCATCCGCTGTCGTGTGGGGCCTCGCGTCAGGGTCCATGGACGGGGTCCTGTGCTTCTTCTCGCGAACTACTTTGCCGAGCGGAGCGCGCGGGAATCACGGCCATGGCAACAGCAATCGCGGAAACCGAATCTAGCTAGGGGGCCTTTGGGAGCGGGTTCCTCGGCCTATAAAGTATCTGCGCTAGACTCTCGTGGTTTTCCCCCTTACTGCACGTCGGTGCCAGACACCACCGTGAGGGAGTGAAGCGCGCAGCCACCTTGATTGCCCACTATCGTTGTTACTCTAGAGAAATTGGGGAACCAGGGATTAGCACCGGTGCGTGGGGGTGTCCTCGGATAGGTCGCCGCAAGGAAATATTGCCTCCAACGCCTTTAATTGCTCGCCGGAGATTCTTTACCCGCCGTGGACCAACCTCTGCTGCGGCTAGGAAACTCCGTGCCAAATTACTCCGGTACAAATTGTTCTCAGCCGTCATGCGTGGGCGAGGCACTGGGACCGTATGATCCTAGTATACGACTGAGATCGAACCAGAGTATCGTTTCGGGATTAGGTTGTGGTGGCCATTGATCAGGCCATGGACGCTCAAGATGTGATTACGATCATTTAAAATCCGAACCCTTAATTCTGGATCCAAGGGCGCATATAGAATACCGGTTCTAATTTAACTAAAACTAATCTTATGTGTCGATTAGAGATCGGGCGGCCAGTACAGGTCCATACCCCTTCGTCGTGCTCATCTTCTAAAAGAGACACTGAAATTCTAGATTATCAACCCGCGGTCCATCGTTGTATCACACTGAGTCTAGGGAATTTTTATAAGATAACCCTGGAACTCTCTGGTATTTGGCACGCAGTCCAGACAACAGAGAAAACCAGATAATTAACATTAGAAATTGATTTTTAATACAAAACTAATTCTAGGAACTTGTATAATTCTTATTAATTCATTTTAGCTCCAAATTGATCCATTCCAATGGTACTAATTTTGTTTTAATATTGTTTATCACCTAGTAACTTTGTTTAGTCATGAAACTAGAATTAAAATTATTCACATGATTTATTCTATTCTAGTCACTAAATAACTTCAGAAAATTCATAAGTAAATAACCGTAACTCCAAATTTAGTGATTCTTGTTCCTACGATCTCGTTACGACATGTAGAATATTATCATGCATTCTGTTCTATTATTGTCACACCCGGTTCTAGGGGCAGAGCCGGATACATAGCATATGTGTGTCAGGATCTATTTCCACACATATGTTGACGTCACAAGTGTAATATATCAAAAGAACAATGCATAAAAACGTAAATAAAGATTTTATTAACATATTACACTTCGAACAGATATAATGTCTTAACCTTTATTCATCAAAGTACAACGAAACATGGACTTCCATCCACAGGAAGATGACCGGGGGTATCACTAGACTAGCATCCATGGAGTTCAGCATCATAACTTCATCTGCAAATTTCTGATCAAAATTAAGCAAGGGTGAGCTCACTTATGGTCGGGGCTCAGCAAGTGGGAGAAAATCTAATGCAAGTTTAACAAGGTGAGGCTAAGGTTGAGCAGTAAGCATTTTAGTTGTTCAACATTTTATTAACAACACTTATCTTACTAATAAGTGTGAATCCCAAGTATTCCCATTAAACAAAAGTATAAGAGTATATCAAAACACTTAAGTGAAACCACTTAAGCAAACCATTGGCAGATCATCGGATCTCGATTTATTTCCGTCTTCAACTTCAATTATCATGTGAGGAGTCCAGGCTGCTCTTAACCGTGAGCACGGCTGATATATCAGTTTTACACTCTACAGAGGTGGCGCTTATTTACCCATGAGTCGTGATTCCCTTCTAGCCTGAGTTAGCTAGACTCGTATTCACTTCCGAGGTGAATGGCTAGGGTCTCACTACGAGGCTTCTCCCTAGAGTCCTCATTACGCAAATGCTGGAAATGGTCAAACTGCATAAAGCACACCTAACGTAACCAACCTATAGTCTAGACTGTAGGGTAAAGCTTTGGGAACTATGCCTATATCCAATCTGCCTGAGCCGGAACGATAAGCGCTTGCCAGATGCCCCTGTTCTGGTCGACCACGACCAGCACCCAACATAAGACTTCCCTAGTTATTTAGCCAAGACCAGAGCCATGATAGTTTTCATGGTAGCACTGTTTTCCCGGGTGGTCACTCCATGTTCCAATTAATATGCAATAATCTTGTTTAACCATCGGGTTAACAACAATAATGTAAACTTACCATTTGGAACATTAATATCATAACAGGAGTGACTACATAAATTTAAAGTTGTAGCAATAGCATAGCTACTTGATTAGATCATAATCCCAGGTTAAACAAGGAGTAAGGTTGGACAGGTTAGGTGTATCTAAATAGTTAACCCATTAAATTATGCATATATATATATATCAAAGAATAAACTTTATTAAATGTATTGTTTGGGATCAAACAGAGTATGCAAAGGGAGAAGTCCACTTGCCTTGCTTATAGAAAACTTGAGGTTCTTCCACAAAATATATCTTCATTCTCAACTACTGGATAAATCTCTAAACATCACATAACAAACAAGAAGACCAAACACCACTCAATAACATACCACATTCACCATACATAAAGCTAAAAGAGAGCCTAACGAAAAGAGCGTTCGCTTTTCAAAAACGTCGCAAGTAATGGTTATAATAAGAAGGTATTCTTTTCAAAAATGTGTGATCTATACTTTATAAAACAAGACATGAGCTTAAAACTATCTTAATTAAAATATACAAATATTAGGTTCGCTAATTTAATCCTTTATAAAATGTCATATGTGATATGTCTAAGATTAAGGGTTTATAAGATGATAGAACACGTTATAACGATATTAAACCTTTTTAACCTTTTAGAAAAGATATATGTTATATATCTAAGGTTAATGAATTATAAAACACATTATTAAACATAACTTTTATAACAAGCTCATAAACAACTTTTTATGTGAAAAGATCATAATTATATTATTAATCACCTATTTAAGACGAGTTAGGTTATGGGCCTTAAGTGGATTTTCATGCAAAAGATAATGAACGCATAACCATCATTTAATTTCATTAAAAAGCACATAGTCTATATTATTATATTTGAAGTCAATATATATAAAGTAACATTTTAAGTTATAAAATAACTTAAACTCTTATTACTTTATTTTATCCTTTAGGAAAAGCTAAGTGATTCGTATATAATGTGCACTAAATTCTATGAAATCATTAATCATGCCATAAACCTAGTTAAGAACAAATTGACTATAGGTTTGATTAATAAATTATGATAAAGGATAACTAATCTATTAATTATCTTTAATTCTATTGTAGGAACAAATGATCTAGATAATTAAAATGAATACTATATTTATTGGTATATTATTAACTATCATTTTAGTTATGACGGTGTGAGCACTTAATTAAGCCATTATATCATTATTGGAAAAGTTATATGACATATTACTATTGTAAATCACATAATTATGGATACTTAAATATGAGACTAAATGAGTTTTATGTGAAGGGATAATAAATGATTATCATTCTATTAAGAAAACACTAAATCTATATTTGTTGAGAAAACTACATTCAAACCGACAGGTCATCATTTTAAAGATATGAACACCAATTCTATCATTTTAATATCTTTAGAAAACTCTATTCTTTTAAATTTCTTACTTAATACGGCTATACTTAAACATCTATAACGAATCTTGTTAAATATGATATCTCTTAAAAGGTCATTTTAAACTACAAACAAATTATCTACTTCATTAGTAAGAAACCTATGTTTACCAACATACTATCATTTTCTTTATTAGAAAAGTATAAGTGTCTAGTTAAGTCATTTTAATATTATTATAAATTCTACTCTTTCGGTTTTCTCCTTTCTTTTCTAAATAGAATTTATACGTATAACTAAAAATTATTTATTTAATTCTTCTAACATTAATATTCTAATAAGTACTTGTAAATTACTAAATGAGACTTTTAATAACATATTCATGGTTATTATGACATAGATAAATATTTCACTAATCCTAAGTAATTTAAGTGCTATACTTATGAATACATTTATTATGAATAGTAACATCTATATTTTCATTTGACCGGAAATACGTGGCTCAATACCTATTTCAATTTCTTATATCACTTATATCAATACTAACCGATTATCACTCCACACACTAAAGCGAAATCAATTATAAACATTTCTAGTATGAAAATCGCTGAGTTAGTGAATAGTCACCGTGTTCATTTTTAGAATTATAAAATCATACGCATATTCCAAGTATTGTCGCGAGGTTCGATTTTGGTTACACGTGTATATCGAAATCTCTAAATCATACACGTGAATCGCCAAATCGCATCAATATTACAACAAGATCCAAAAATTAATAACAATAACAAGACCATTTATATTTTATTTGGGTATCAAATAAATATTTTAAAATAGGAAAAGTGTCGCAAGGTGTATACATGATTAAACATATAATTGGAGGGATTACTTATGATTTTGTTTTTCACCTTCTTCTACCTCTAGCCAACTCCGTCGCGCAGGGAGCTCGGAGAGAGAGCGGCCGGGATGGGCAAAGTGGTCGGGACGGGCAGAGCGGGCGCGATGGCTGCGCGGCACGGCGCAGGTGCGAGCTCGG
Organism: Zea luxurians; assembly: GCA_029449295.1. Taxonomy (NCBI): domain Eukaryota; kingdom Viridiplantae; phylum Streptophyta; class Magnoliopsida; order Poales; family Poaceae; genus Zea; species Zea luxurians. Next base: position 100,628,378 of record JAOPSE010000001.1, on the reverse strand, counting down.
CGCGATGTGGTCCGATGAGCGAGCGCGTGAGAGAGGTGAGGGAGAGAGTGAGCTCGACAGGGAGGAGCAAAGGGCTCAATGGCTTTTATAGAAGAGAGGAGGGAGAGGGGTGGTCAGGTCATTCAAGCTGTCATCAATGGCATTCATCAACGGAGGGAGGTAATGACAGCATTGAAGTTCCATTTACACAGGAGAGAAACAGATGCATTGAAGTTTCTTGAAGACGGATGTCACGGACGGCGAGGTCGCTTGGATCAGACACGGTCGGTTCCTAGCGACTGTGCAGCGTCGGGGTCGCGGTGCTTCGGCTTCGGGTCCGGCCGGTCAGGTCGCTGCCTAGTGCAGGGGCCTTCGGCGCGGGTCGCTCGGCTCCGCGGGCGGGTCCTGGCGTGCGAGCTCCTGGCTCTAGCGTCGGGTGCGGTCGGCTGCAAGGAAGGGAGGCAGGGGCGCACAGCCGCTTGGGGAGGGGCGGCTCGGCCGTCAGTCCGCTGGGGCGCGGTCGGCTGGCTCCTATCGTGGCGGATGAGCAGGGGAGAGGAGAGAGAAGGGGTGGGAGCAGGAGTGGTGGCGGCGGCTGCTAGGGGCAGGGAGCCAGGGGGCGCGGCTGGGTGGATTAGGAAAGGGGGCGGCAGCCAGCTTCATGGGCCCTAGTGGGCCGGCTAGGGTTAGGTTAGGTTAGTTTTTTCTAATTCTTTTCTAATTTCAAAATAAAATTTTAAATAACCCTAAAATTCATAATGTTTAAACCAAAACTATTTATAAAAAAATTATTTTTGGGACTAATAATTATATTATTAATTTACTAGGATTTTCAGTTAACAAGAAATGCTATTCAATGACCAAAATCAATCATGAGCATCCAAAAATTATTCTAAATGAAATAAATAACAAACACTTACAATAAAAATTATTACCATAATTACCATTAATAAATAAATGTATTATTTTTATTTAATGATTTTTATAGTGTTACAATTATTTGGTGTGATGTTAATTTTTGCTATATCATGTCTCTTTGTATTGTTATGAGTAGACGAGCCAGCTATTGAGGATCCAAAGGTTTAGGAGGTGGAGATTGCTGAGCAGGAGCTCGTTGAAGGCAAGTTGTGCCCTTAATCACCTCTTTTTACCCAGTCATATTCTTATTAATCATAATGATCTACATAAGTTAATTTTGATGGGACCCAATAGGTTACCCTAGTTTGGCTATCTTTATACCTTGTTTCACCACTGAAATTTTTGGGTAGTACCTCCTATTGCTTTATGTGGTTTTGGGTATGGAGATATACATTATTCATGATTACACTTTTATTATCAGTTTATTATTTACTGTTCATGACAAGATCATTATGTTAGTTAGAACATGGAGAACCACCCGGGAAAACAGTGCTACCACAGAGGTGGTATGGGACGCCCTTGGCTGACTAACTAGAAAAGCTAGTGGAGGACTACCTTACCCGATAGGGGCAAGGGCAGTAGGGGAGTGGTCAGTGTGGGGAGGCCCTTGGGTTGATTTTGCTGCGATGGCGGTCAGGCGAGGGGTCCCTGCATTGGAGCTTCCTAGAAACTGTAGCAGGTTTTCTAAAGCTAGTGGAACTTTGTAAAGGCCTCGTAGTGGTACCCTGCCTCGCTTCCTTGGTAGAGGTGTATGGGGTCCGATCAACCCCATGGCAAATGGGTAACACGACTTGTAGGTAAAGATGTGCAACCTCTGCAGAGTGTAAAACTGGTATACTAGCCGTGCTCACAGTCATGAGCGGTTAGGACACTCACATGATTAATTTATGGAATTAAATTCAATTTGTCATTTGCATCACATTGGGATTATTTATTTATTATTTTGATTTGCTATTACTATGGTTTGGTATTTACTTACATTTAGTAACTGCTAATAAAATTTTGACCAACTTATAAAAGCAATGCTCAGTTGTAACCTTTATTTATTGATCAGCCTTACACTTCACATGAGCTCCCACCTTTGGTGAGTTCATGCACATTATTCCCCACAACATGTTGAGCTATGATCTTTTGTGAGCTCTCTCTTGCAATATATAAACCCCCCACAGGTGAAGAGCAGGTGGTTGAAAAGGAGCCGCCCAACAATGAAGCTTACGACCTGATCTAGGTGGCGTCTCCCAGTCACCTTTGTGGCGCCAGGGAAATAATATTTAGTTCACTTTATTTTTGTCATTTATTTTGTAAGACTTCCGCAATGTAATAAGTCCATTTACGATATTTATGACATTTATCTCTATACAATATGTCATTATATGTGATGTTCTTCCTTGCCGCACATATGAGACGCACCCGGCTTTATCCTTTAAATCCGGGTGTGACAGAAGTGATGTCAGAGGAAATGTTGACTGTAGGATAAAACCTAGATAGACCTAGACAAAACCCTTACCTACTTACCTTACTCTGATTCTTTCTATACTTATCTTGATCTTGTCTCACCTTCTACTGTTCTGCTCTGATTATTCTTACCTTTTCTATTCTAAGACAAGGAGGATTTCACACTTTGAAATCCTACACCCATGACCCTCTAAAGAGATAGGAGACCTAAGACAAAATTAAAATTATTTTTCTACTTAAAGTAATTGGATGTTTGTTCTTATGGTAAATGCTTGATTTGCTTCTTTGATTGATTGAATCGGTATAGCAGGACATTCTAGCATGTACCACCATAAGATAATTAGTATGAGTAGAGGACACACTAATCTACTTAGCTAATTAATGCCCCGAAAGATTCTGCCTCATAATTACTCGTCTATTCTACAATTCTATCTTACCATGTATTTCTAACTCAGATGGTCAATACCAGGAAGGGAGGAGGAATTGATCTACCCCCCAATCCGCACAACCAAAGGGTACTTAGACAACAACAACAACAAGCAGAGATGGATCCTCCAAATCATCCACCAGCCGGAAATGATCCAGTAGTTGTAGCCCTGATGCAGATGATGCAACAGATGGCGGATACTATGGCGGATATGCACGTGTAGATGTGCCACGAAAGGCAAGATATGCGATAGGAGATGCATCAGGACAGGATGGGGCGACAGCAGCAAGTCCCATTGCCACCACCGCCACCACCACTTCCACCCCGGGACAAGCACCAGGAATTTATGAGCCATAAGCCGCCTACCTTCGCCAGTTCTCCAAATCCTCTGCATGCCGATGACTGGTTGAAGTCAGTGGAGAAAATGCTAAACATTGCTCAATGCTACGATCGGGAGAAGGTTCTCTATGCTTCTGGTCATCTGACTGATCCTGCTGCTGACTGGTGGGATTCTTATGTTGCTACCCATGACGCTGCTGATACTATTACTTGGGCGGAATTCACCACACAGTTCAAAAACTAACACATTCCTGCTGGGCTGATGAAGATTAAAAAGAAGGAATTTCTGTCATTGAAGCAAGACAACATGTCTGTCAGCGAGTACCATGATAGATTCATTCAGCTATCAAGATATGCTCCTGATGAGGTGGCTGATGATGAGAGAAAGCAAGAACACTTCACAAAAGGACTCAATGGGCCACTACAGTATGCATTGGTTGCTCATACCTTCCCATCATTTTAGAGGCTGCTTGATAAAGCTCTAGCTATTGAACACAAGTGTGTTCAACTGGGAGACATGAAGAGAAAGGCCATTGCCCAGGGGCAGGGTAGCAGTAGTGTTCGCCCTCGCTACATTTTTGCCCCAGGGTACACCAGCTCGTCCTGGAGGAGGACCGCGCCTAGCTCAGTACGCTCCACAGGGGACTCCACAGACACCCCTCACTCGTCAGGCTGCCCCCACTGGCACCCCGACGAGGCCTACAGGATAGAAGACAGGACCTACATGCTTCAAGTGCAGTCAGGTTGGGCACTATGCAAATGCTTGTCTGGTGGGGAATTCCAGTGCACCAACTCAAAACAAGCAACAAACTCCTGGCAAGGGATTCAGCATTGCCAGGGTTAATCAAGTTAGTGTTGAGGCCACTGCTGATAGTGCAGACATCGCTATTGGTATGTTTTACATTAATGCAATTCCAGTGGCATTATTATTTGATTCTAGAGCTACGCATTCGTTTATTTCTGCTCGATTTGCCACCACCAATGAATTGCCACAGCAAAATATGAAAACACCAATGGTAGTAATTACACCTAAAGGACCTATTGAAGCAAACTATATGACACAAAGATTAACACTGACGATTATGGGAAGGGAATTCTGGTCTACACCCATAGTGCTAGAAGAAAGCAATATAGATTTGATACTCGGGATGTCCTGGTTAAGGAAGGCAAAGGCAGTTATACACTATGCTAAGGGAACCGTAGAACTCACCAGTTCCAAGGGGGAAAGATTTGAAGTTGAGATTACCGTAATCGCCTCTACCAGACCTGCCATATTTCTAGTGGATGGAAAATTTGTGGGTAGAAACATCCGAGTTGTTAGAGACTTTCCAAACGACTTTCCTGAAGAGTTACCCGGAATACCACCAGATAGGAAAGTCGAATTCGTCATTGATCTCTTACCTGGTACTGCTCCCATTTCAAAAAGGCCATATAGGATGTCAGTGGAAGAGTTAAAAGAACTTAAGAAACAATTAACTGAGTTGCAAGAAGCAGGGTACATTCGTCCGAGTTCCTCACCTTGGGGAACACCGGTACTGTTTGTACAGAAGAAGGATGGTTCGCAACGGATGTGTGTGGACTATAGATCACTTAATGATGTCACCATTAAGAACAAGTACCTGTTTCCTCATATTGATGACTTATTTGATCAGATGAGAGGTGCTAGGGTGTTTTCTAAAATTGACCTCAGGTCAGGCTACCACCAAATGAAGATTAGGCCATCTGATATTCCCAAGACGGCTTTCTCTACCCAATATGGTCTATATGAATTCATAGTCATGTCGTTTGGCTTAACTAATGCACTAGCCTACTTCATGAATTTGATGAACAAGGTGTTCACGGAGTATCTCGATAGATTTGTCGTAGTATTCATCGACGACTTCCTCATATATTCCAAGGATGACAGTGAACATGAGGAACATCTGCGGATGGTGCTATAGAAGTTACGGGAAAATCAGCTCTATGCCAAATTTATCAAGTGTGAGTTCTGGCTTGATGAAGTACATTTCCTTGGGCATATCATATGTCACACCCGGTTTTAAGGGACAAAGCCGAGTGCATCTCATACATGCGCCAAAGAAGACAACATATATAATAACAGAGTGTATAGAGATAAATGTCATAATATCATCAGATTACTTATTACATAGCAGAAGTCTTACAAAATAAGAGATAAATGTAAAACGAACTAAGGTCCATCCTTAGTGCCATAAAGTCAACTGGGAGATGCCACCAAGATCGAATCGAACTCCTCGTTGTGTGGCTCCTCCTGAACCACCTATTCTTCTCCTATGGGGGTGTGAGACAGCAAGGGTGAGCTCACACATGTTCATCGCTCACCAAGTTGTGGGGAATAATGTGTATGAACTCACCAAAGGTGGGAGCTCATGAAGTGTAAGGCTTATCAAAGAGAATGGTTAAAGCTTAGCATTGCTTTTAATGTTGGTCAAAATTTTATTAGCAGTTACTAGATGTAAGTGAATACCAAACCATTATAAGAATAGAACAAAATTAATAATAATTCCCATGCAATGCATATGACAAATTGAGTTTAGGTTCCATAATTTAATCATGTGAGAGTCCTGAGCTGCTCTTGACCGTGAGCTCGGCTAGTATACCAGTTTTACACTCTGCAGAGGTTGTACCCTATACCCACAAGTCATGTTACCCATCTGCCAAGGGGTCATGAATCCCATACACCTCTACCAAGGAAGCGAGGCAGGATAACACTATGAGGCCTTTACAAAGTTCCACTAGCTTCCGAAAACCCGCTACAGTTTATGGGAAGAGCACTTGCAAGAATCCCTCGTCTGACCGCCATCGCAGCAAAATCAACCCGAGAACCTCACTGCATGCAACTCCCCTACTGCCCTTGCCCCTTTCGGGTAAGGTAGTCTTCCACTAGCTTTCCTAATTAGTCAGCCAAGGGCGTCCCATTCCACCCTTATGGTGGCACGTGTTTCTCAACTTAAGCTTCATGTTCCAATTAAAATAATATAATGATCTTGACATGAACATAAATAAAATAACAGAATAATTGGAACATGGACATAATGTAGTATTAATCCCAAAACCATATAGAGCAATAGCAAAAACTACCCAAATGATTCAGGGGTAAACAAGGTAAAAAGGATAATCAGTCTAAGACAACCTATTGGGTCCCATCAAAATTAAACCTATGCATTGATAAGTGATAATAAAGAACATTATTGGGTAATAAATGTGATCAAGGGCACAACTTGTCTGGCACTTGAGATTCCAAGTACCAGGATGCTTCTTCAGATCCTCGTGACCTCACTGTTAGTCGTAGCAATACAAACAAACATGGTATAGACAACATTAACATCACACCAAACATAAGAACAAACTGAATAATAATGATCTACGCGAAGCTACGAGATCGTGGGATCGAGAACTACTAAGATCGAAGTTATGATTAAGGAGTTTATAGAAGATCTATGTGATTTAACTATTAAACTATATTATAAATTGGTTAGCACATACCATATGAGAGATTATTCCATAAATAATTAATTCAACTTTAATCTAAGTTATAAATTAACCATAAATTATATTTTGGTAGATTATAATGATAAGCAGATTAACAAGATTAACCAACATAAGTTAAATAAAGATCTAATTATAAAAGAATGAGACATGGTATAATAGATGTTGTTATTGTATAGTAAATATTTATACGAGACTAATGCAACTAGAATGGATCAAATCGGAGTTATAGATGTTAAGTTATGAATTTCTAAAGATTCTATGTGTTTTGTACAAGATTAAATAGAATATAAATTTTAATGTGACTTTTATGTCAAAACAGTGGCACTAATTGATAAACAATAATATTATAAAATCATAGAAATTGGAATGGACTAATTTGGACTTAGTATGAATTTTCTAGGGATTAAACAAGCTTTAATAATTATTTTTACATTAAAAATAATTTCTAAAATGAATTTCTCTGCCTCTGGTCTACGTGCATGAAATCTGGAAAGCGCAGGGGCTAACTCGCAAAGGTTCCTAAGACTTAGGCGAATCCCTGTGGACGGCGGGTTGATATATGTAAAGCGCAGGGTCTCTTTTAGAAAACGCTCGGTCGGCAAGGTATGGATTAACAGGAGTCTTCCGATCCTGATCTGAGGAACCCGATATAACGATGAAGGGGTATGTGTCATGATCCATAGGATTCGGAATCCACGGACCCGGTTTAATACAGCCACGATCGGCTCATACTCACCCGATCAGATATCTACGGCCTAGAATCAATCACGCGAAGGGTTATCACTAGCATCTAATCTGAGCCGTCCAACGAGATCCAACAGTGCCCGATACTTCCCCCCATTAGACAGTCATACACGGCGGCGCCGCCCTCGCACTACAGCGGTTCCATTGCCGGAGTAGCGCCCAATAGACGTTCCGGCGCCCGTGACCCAATCCAAAGCATGCTACACGAAGCGCATGCCAATACGAACAACAGGGGAGGGTCTTTACCGTCTCTGGCCACGAGTTGAAGCCGGTCCACGGTGTGGGCAGAAACAGCGGCACAGTTGATGCTTCGGCGAGCAATTGATGGCTGCGCGATCGTCGATTCCACCCGCAAGCTCCACGGATGGCTTCACGCTAGCTCGGTGCAGGCCACCGACCCGATCCCAAGCCTTAGACGATTACGGTGGTCTGAGAACTCGGTGCGCGGCGATCTCCTCTCTCTCTCTTCTTGTGACCGCGGTGGAGCTATGGTACTGCGTCGTTCTAGAGTCAAGGCAGAGACAGCCAGTTGGTGAGGCCAGCGTGGCGCGAGTGGTGAAAGTGAAGGAGGAGGCGGGCACGGAGTGTATTTATCCCTGCACAAGCAATGACTGGCGAGGTTGCCGGGCGAGAATCATGGCGGGGTCCCGGACTCCAGGGGCAAGACCGAGGAGAGAGGAGGGCGACTCGGGAGGTAGTTAGTCGCGTGGGGCCCACAATCCCGCGAGAAAGGAGAGAGGTTGACTTCCACCGGTGAGAATCCTGGCCGGATCTCAACGGACCCCATGACATCTCCGGCTGGGGTGCTCACGCGAGGAAGATGCCACACTGGGTAATGAACCCATATGCCAGAGTACCAGGGACGCGGGAGTGGGCAGGCTGCAGCTGATGCATGGGACCCACTCGCCAGTGAATGGGAGCGTGCGAGGCAGCAGGTTTGGGCCGCACGGGGAGGGGATAGTGGAGTGGGCTGAGCAGTGAACAGCTAGGGGAGTGGGCTGGCAGTGGTTTGGGCCCAACAGGCATAGGTAGGTTTTCTTTTGATTTTCTTTTTCTTTTCTATCATTCCAAATTCAATTTGAATTCAATTTAAATTCAAACCTTGTGCCAATTTTATCCTCAATTTATATTGTGGCCTTAAAAGTACTAATTTTGGAAATATATGAATTTTCTTTATATTTTATATACTCTCTTTTGCAAATTCTCAAATTAGGTCTTAAATCTAAATGTGGACATTAATGTATTTCTATTGATATTATTATTATTATTATTATTAAATGCACACACAAGTAAACTCCTACTTGATGTGATAGATATATGTTTATTTTAATTATTTTATTTGTTTGGTAGATGTTGGAAATATGAAACACACTCATATTGTTTTCTTTCATTTTAGAAAAATAGTATTTTGAATGTGGAATAAATTCAAAAGTTACTTCAAAATTAGATATTCATGTAAATAAATGCTTATGGTGCATCATTTCATGATGTGCATAATGATTTAGTTGAATAGAAAACTTTTCTATTACTTATTTTCTCAAATAATTCTTGGTTTTCAAAATTCAGTCCTCAATTTTCAATACTTAAGTATAATTTGAGATATCTGAATTTTCTATTTTATTTCTTCATATATTTATTTTATTATTTTTTTCTTATACAAATTTTGGGCCTTACATCATCTCCAAAGGAGGAATTTCTATAGATCCGGCTAAAGTAACGGCGATAGTTGGACGGAATATACCCAGTACAGTCTCGGAGGTCCGGAGTTTCCTGGGATTCGCAGGTTATTACCGGCGATTCATTGAAGGGTTCTCCAAGATTGCTAAGCCTATGACCTCACTGTTAGAGAAGGGCAAGGAGTTTAAATGGACCTGGGAATGCCAAGAGAGTTTCGATCAATTAAGGTTTAAATTGATGGTTGCTTCAGTGTTGGTTATGCCAGATCTATAGAAGAATTTTGATATATATTGTGATGCAAGTCGTCAGGGCTTGGGATGTGTGCTTATGCAAGAAGGACACGTCATCGCTTACGCATCTCGCCAGTTGCGGAAACATGAGTTGAATTACCCCACTCATGACTTAGAACTGGCAGCCGTCGTGCATGCTCTCAAGATTTGGAGACACTATATTATGGGAACCAAGTGCCGAGTCTACACCGACCACAAGAGCTTAAAGTACATCTTCACTCAGAAGGATTTCAACCTTAGGCAACGCCGTTGGTTGGAGCTCATCAAGGACTATGACTAGGAAATTCATTATCATCCGAGCAAGGCGAATCTGGTTGCGGATGCCTTGAGTTGGAAGGAGCATGTCCATGCAGCTATTGTTACCCAGTTACCCGATGAGTTAGCAGGATATTTTGAGAAGCTCAATTTGGGGATAGTTGCTCATACTGAAGGAATTACCATAGAGGTAGATCCTACCTTAAAGCAAGAAATACGAAAGGGTCAGATCGGTGATGCTAAAATTCAGGAGATCAAGGATCTGATTACTGAAGGTAGAGGCCCAGACTTCACGGAAGATGAGCAGGGCACGATATGGTTCAAGAACCAAATTTGTGTTCCTGAGATCAACAGTATTCGTGAAACCATATTTAAGGAGCACATGATTCAGCTTATTCCATCCATCCGGGTAGTACCAAGATGTACCAGGATTTGAAGCAGAAGTATTGGTAGTATGGACTAAAAAGGGATGTTGCTGCACATGTGGTGGAATGTGATGTTTGCCAGAGGGTAAAAGCCGAGCATCAGAGACCTGCTGGATTACTTCATCCGCTTAAGATACCTGAGTGGAAATGGTAAGAAATTGGCATGGACTTCATTGTTGGTCTACCTCGTACTTCTACAGGGTACGACTCCATTTGGGTGATTGTGGACAGACTGACAAAAGTAGCTCAGTTTATTCCTATGAGGACTAATTACACAGGAGCCAAGCTAGCAGAATTGTATATGGCTCGGATAGTTTGTCTGCATGGAGTGCCTAAGAAGATCGTGTCAGACCAGGGATCATAGTTTACTTCTCGGTTTTGGCAGAAGTTGCACAAGTGCTTGGACACACAGTTGAATTTCAGTTCAGCCTACCATCCTCAAATTGATGGGCAGACCGAGAGGACCAAGTAAGTACTGGAGGATATGTTAAGAGCTTGTGCCCTTAAATATGGTGGTAGTTGGGATAAGAGTTTGCCCTATGTGGAGTTCTCTTACAATAATAGCTACCATGCTAGTTTGAAGATGTCACCGTTTGAGGCTCTATATGGCAGAAAATGCAGGACTCCACTGTATTAGGATCAAACTGGTGAAAGGCAGTTCTTTGGGCCTGAAATTATACAAGAGGCAGAAGAATAAGTGTGAATGATAAGGGAGAATTTGAGAACTGCGCAGTCAAGGCAGAAAAGCTATGCGGATACCCGGAGAAGGCTACTAGAGTTTAAGGAGGGTGATCACGTGTATTTGAAGGTGTCACCAATTCGGGGTATGCGAAGATTTAAAGTCGAAGGGAAGTTGTCTCCTCGTTTTATTGGACCCTTCTTGATCCTAAAGCGAGTGGGAGAAGTTGCTTACCAACTAGAATTACCCGATCATCTTGCGGATGTACATGATGTCTTCCATGTGTCTCAACTAAAGAAGTGCCTCAGGGTACCCAAGGAGCAGCTACCTATGGAGGATCTTAGTGTTCAATATGATCTGACTTATACTGAGTATCCTATCAAGATTCTTGATACCTTGACTCGTGTCACAAGGAGTAAAGTGATTAAAATATGCAAGGTGCAATGGAGTCACCATGGAGAAGATGAAGCTACTTGGGAAAGAGAAGAAGAGCTGCACGTAGATTTTCCCTACCTCTATCCTAGTTCTACCTAATCTCGAGGACGAGATTCTTTGTAAGGAGGTAGGATTTGTAATACCCAACTCTAGAAAATAAAGAGAGGAATAAAAATTTATGAGTAATGCCTTCTCAATCATAAAGAGCTGTGAGGAAACATATTTAAAATGAATAGTTCTTCAATAAAATGTGCATCATGCTGGAGTTTGGTTTGTTTGTGCATTTAATAAAATTGTTAGATGGATAAAACTACAATAATAAGTTGAGAATTTGGATTTAACCCAAAAGTGCAAATTAGGAATATTGGAAATAATATAGAAAGAGAGAAATACTATACAAAACAAAATAAATTTATAAATAAATACATTATTCCCATACTATGTTCAAACTAAACATTTAATGTGAAGATGAAATTGCCACAAACTTTGAATTTAAAGGGGAATTGAAGTTTGGGTTTGGAAAGAAGGAAAGGAAAAATTGAAAATAAAAAGAATAAAGAATAAAGAAGAAGAGAAAGTGCGCCTGAGCCCAAAACCCTCCTCGACCCAATCACCCTATTGCCTCCGCGTGGCCCAAACCTGACGACCGGTGCTGGCGAATGGGTCCAGCGCGTCAGACGGCCGCACTCGTTCGCGCCTGGTAACTGACTCGTGGGGTCACTTGGCCAGTCATGCCGTTGGTGCGCGCGCGGACACTCCTCCCTTCCGCTGTCGTGTGGGGCCTCGCGTCAGGGTCCATGGACGGGGTCCTATGCTTCTTCTCGCGAACTACTTCGCTGAGCGGAGCGCGCGGGAATCACGACCATGGCAACAGCAATCGCGGAAACCGAATTCAGCTGGGGGGCCTTTGGGAGCAGGTTCCCCGGCCTATAAAGTATCTGCGCCAGACTCCCGTGGTTTTCCCCCTTACTGCACACCGCCACCAGACACCACCGCGAGGGAGTGAAGCGCGCGGCCACCTCGATTGCCCACGGTCGTCGTTACTCCGGGGAAATTGGGGAACTAGGGATTAGCACCAGTGTGTCAGGGTGTCCTCGGATAGGTCGCCGCAAGGAAATATTGCCTCCAGCGCCATTAATTGCTCGTCGAAGATTCTTTACCTGCCGTGGACCAACCTCTGACGTGGCCAGGAAACTCCACGCCAAATTACTCCGGTACAAATCGTTCTCACATGTTCTTCGTTTACTGTCTAGAAGTTATCATCGTTTTAGGTTGGGTTTAGTCGTGGGCTTGGCTGGACGGCCATCACCGGCATGTTCACCGCCATGAGGTCCGGCGTCGCCTACGACCTCAACCGTCGTGCGTGGGTGAGGCACAGGGACCGTATGATCCTAGTCTACGGCTGAGATCGAACCAGAGTATCGTTTTGGGATTAGGTTGTGGTGGCCATCGATCAGACCATGGACACTCAAGATGTGATCACGATCATTTAAAATCCGAACCGTTAATTCTGGATCCAAGGGCGCATATAGAATACCGGTGCCAATTTAACTGAAACTAATCTTATGCGTCGATTAGAGATCGGGCGGCCAGTATAGGTCCATACCCCTTCGTCGTGCTCATCATCTAAAAGAGACCCTGGAATTCTAGATTATCAACCCACAGTCCATCGCTGTATCACACTGAGTCTAGGGAATTTTTATAAGATAACCTCAAAACTCTCTGGTATTTGGCGTGCAGTTCTCTAGTATTTGGCGCGCAGTCCAGACAACAGAGAAAACTAGATAATTAACATTAGAAATTGATTTTTAATACAAAATAATTCCAGAAACTTGTATAATTCATATTTAATTCATTTTAGCTCCAAATTGATCCATTACAGTGGCATTAATTTTGTTTTAATATTGTTTATCACCTAGTAACTTTATTTAGTCATGAAACTAGAATTAAAATTATTCACATGATTTATTCTATTCTAGTCACTAAATAACTTTAGAAAATTCATAACTAAATAACCGTAACTCCGAATTTAGTGATTCTTGTTCCTACGATCTCGTTACGACGCGTAGAATATTATCATGCATTCTGTTCTATTGTTTGATGTGATGTTAATTTTTGCTATACCATGTCTGTTTGTAATGCTGCGAGTAGACGAGCCAGCTATTAAGGATCCAGGGGTTCAACAGGTGGAGACTGCTGAGCAGTAGCTCATTGAAGGCAAGTTGTGCCCTTGATCACCTCTTTTTACCCGATCATGTTCTTATTAATCATAATGATCTGTATAGGTTAATTTTGATGGGACCCAATAGGTTACCCTAGTTTGGCTATCTTTATACCTTATTTCACCACCGAAATTTTTAGGTAGTACCTGCTATTGCTTTATGTGGTTTTGGGTATAGAGATATACATTATTCATGATTACACTTTTATTATCAGTTTATTATTTATAGTTCATGACAAGATCATTATATTAATGGGAACATGGAGAATCACCCAGGAAAACAGTGCTACCACAAGGGTGGTATGAGACGCCCTCGGCTGACTAACTAGGAAAGCTAGTGGAGGACTACCTTACCTAATAGGGGCAAGGGCAGTAGGAAAGTGGTCAGTGTGGGGAGGCCCTTGGGTTGATTTTTCTGCGATGGCGGTCAGGCGAGGGGTCTCTGCATCGGAGCTTCCTAGAAACTGTAGCGGGTTTTCTAAAGCTAGTGGAACTTTGTAAAGGCCTCGTAGTGGTACCCTACCTCGCTTCCTTGGTAGAGGTGTATGGGGTCCGATCAACCCCGTGGCAAATGGGTAACACGACTTATGGGTAAAGATGTGCAACCTCTGTAGAGTGTAAAACTGGTATACTAGCCGTGCTCACGGTCATGAGCGGCTCAGACACTCACATGATTAATTTATGGAATTAAATTCAACTTGTCATTTAGGTCGCATTGGGATTATTTATTTATTATTTTGATTTACTATTACTATGGTTTGGTATTTACTTATATTTAATAACTACTAATAAAATTTTGACCAGCTTATTAAAGCAATGCTCAGCTGTAACCTTTATTTATTGATCAGCCTTACACTTCACATGAGCTCCCACCTTTGGTGAGTTCATGCACATTATTCCCCACAACTTGTTGAGCTATGATCTTTTGTGAGCTCACTCTTGCGATATATAACCCCCCACAGGTGAAGAGCGGGTGGTTGAAGAGGAGCCGCCCAATAATGAAGCTTACGACTTGATCTAGGTGGTGTCTCCCAGTCAGCTATGTGGCGCCAGGGAAATAATATTTAGTTCACTTTATTTTTATCATTTATTTTGTAAGACTTCCACTATGTAATAGGTACATTTATGATATTTATCTCTATACAATATATCATTATATGTGATGTTCTTCCTTGGCGAACATATGAGACACACTTGGCTTTATCCTTTAAATCATGGTGTGACAGCCAGTTACAACAGAAAACCGAAGCTCAAAAAACAATTGCGCTCACAGAGATAGAAAACTAAAACGACAAGCACAATGCAAAGCTTGATATCACGAAAAATATTTTCAGCGTAAGCCCTTGTATATATACACAAAGCACCACTTAGAGGCGGGGCCCACAGTGCAGAATGTTTCGCTATTCTAGCGAAGGGAAGATGTTTTTTCGGACCTTCGGCTAAAGACTTTCATTCTTTTCGCAGTCTGAATTTGTTACAAAGAAACAAACTAATCCTATGAGAGGCTACTGTTGGGGGCCTTCTTCTTCCGAAGGTCCTCAAAAACATGGCTAACACATTTGCTTTCAGCATGCTACTGAATATTACAGGAGTTTCATCACCAGAAAAGCTTCGGTACAACATAAGAGGAGCAGAGCAAAGCTTCGTCTGACAAGCTTCATCACGTTGTAACGAGTAGATAGCATGGCTTCGGCATAACTAGAAGGAAGTACAATGAAGCACGCTTCATAAAGCATGCTTCGTCATGAATAGAGCAATGAGACAGTGCAAGGAGAAGGTGTTGCTCATGTTATTAAATATAAATGGCAATGTTACACTTGTGACATTTCATAAACTCTATATGTAATCGTTGAAGTCATAAATATATTTTTACTCAGGCTACGCCTCGTGCCTATAAATAGGTGAACAGTACCCCCGTACTGTTCATGCTGGATTGTAATCGCTCTCGCGTCAACACCTTCAAACAAGCCGAAGGTATCAATGTATATAAATTCTATCAATGCTCATGTATATATGTTATGGAATAAATATATGAATGAATGAATGGATGACATATGTTATCTCCATATATTCTTATTCTCATAAATAATGAAGGTGTGCTCTTCATGACCTTCGTCGGATGATCATTATATCTGAAAGGAGATAATGCTTCGGAGGACAAAGGTCCTTAATCTTTAACAATTGTGTTGCCTTGTTCTTAATCCACAACATTCGAGAACAAGTGACCAACAACCCCTTACCACGTATTGAAGATATGTTTGATTAAATGAGAGGTGTCATGGTATTCTCCAAAATTAATCTCAGGTCGGGTTATCATCAAATGAAGATTAGGCATTCTGATATTCCTAAGACGGCTTTCTCTACTCGATATGGGTTGTACGAGTTCACAGTCATGTTGTTTGGCTTGACCAATGCACTCGCCTACTTTATGAATTTGATGAATAAGGTGTTTATGGAATATCTAGATAAGTTCGTCGTGGTATTCATCGATGACATTCTAGTTTATTCCAAGGATGATGGAGAACATGAGGAACATCTGCGACTGATATTGCAGAAGTTGAGGGATAACCAACTTTATGCTAAATCCAATAAATGGGAGTTCTAGTTGGATGAGATACCTTTTCTTGGCCATATAATCTCCAGGGGAGGAATCACGGTAGATCCGGCCAAAGTAAGAGAGATAGTGGGATGGAAGACACCGGGGTCGGTCACTGAAATCCAGAGTTTCCTAGGACTCATGGGTTATTACCAACATTTCATCAAGGGATTCTTCAAGATAGAAAAACTGATGACCTCACTATTGGAGAAGGGAAAAGAATTTAAGTGGACTCAGGCCTGCTAGGACAGTTTCAATCAGCTGAAGTTTAAGTTGTTGTCACCTCTAGTGTTGGTAATGCTAGATCTACAAAAAGGATTTGATATATATTGTGATGCATCTCGCCTGGGCTTGGGATGAGTTCTTATGCAAGAAGGACATGTCATTGCCTACTCGTCACGCCAGTTGAGAAAGCATGAGCTAAACTACCCAGCTCATGACATAGAACTAGTTGTTGTAGTGCATGCTCTCAAGATTTGGAGACATTATATAATGGGGACCAAGTGTCAAATCTATATGGAGCATAAGAGCTTGAAGTATATTTTTACCCAGAAAGATCTCAACCTTAGGCAACGCCGATGGTTGGAACTCATCAAGGATTATGCCTTAGAGATTCACTACCATCTAGGCAAGGCGAATCTGGTTGTGAATGCTTTGAGTCGGAAGGACCACGCTCATGCAGTTGTAGCTACCCAGTTACTCGACAGGTTGGCAGAGGAGTTTGATAGGCTCAAACTAGGGATAGTTGCTCATGCAGAAGGAGTCACCATAGAGGTGGAACCTACCTTGGAGCAAGAGATATGGAAAGGTCCGGTTGGTGATGCTAAGATTCAAGAGATCAAAGATTTGATGGCAGAAGGAAGAGCTCCAGACTTCATAGAAGATGAACAAGGCACAATCTGGTTCAAGAACATGATACGTGTTCCTGAGATAGACAGTCTTTGTGAGACCATATTGAAGGAAGCTCATGATTCAGCCTATTCTATTCACCCTGGTAGTACCAAGATGTATCAGGATCTAAAACAAAGCATTGGTGGTATAGTCTGAAAAGGGATGTCGCTACACATGTGGTTGTATATGATGTCTGTCAAAGGGTAAAAGCGGGACATCAGAGACCAGCTAGATTAATCCATCCGTTAAAAGTATATGAATGGAAGTGGGAGGAAATCGGTATGGATTTCATAGTAGGGTTGCCTCGCACCCTGACGGGTTATGATTCCATATGGGTGATTATGTATAGATTGACCAAGGTAGCTCACTTTATTCCGGTCAAGACCTCCTCTAAGGGCACTCAGTTGGCAGAGTTGTATATGTCTCGAATTATGTGCCTACATGGTGTACCTAAGAAGATTGTTTCTAATCGGGGATCTCGGTTTACTTCAAAATTTGGGAAGAGTCTCATGAGAGCATGGATACCAAGCTGAACTTTAGCTCAGCCTACCATCCCCAAACAGATGGTCAAATTGAAAGGACCAATCAGGTGCTAAAGGATATGTTGAGAGCTTGTGCTCTTCAGCATGGTGGTAGTTGGGACAAAAGTTTACCCTACGCGGAGTTCTCCTATATTAACGATTATCAGGACAGTTTGAAGATGTCCCCGTTTGAAGCATTATATGGAAGGAAGTGTAGAACCCCGTTATATTGGGATCAGGCTAGTGAAATACAACTCTTTGGACCGAAGATTATCCAAGAAGTAGAGGAACAAGTTTGAATAATAATGGAGAACCTGAGAACTGCACAGTCAAGGCAGAAAAGCTACGAGGATACCAGAAGACAACTAGAGTTTGAGGAATGTGATCATGTATACATGAAGGTGTCACCAATTCAGGGTATGAGAAGGTTTAAAGTCAAAGGTAGTTTTCCCCTCGCTTTATTCGACCCTTTAAAATCCTAAAGCGAGTTGGGCAAGTGGCCTATCAACTGGAATTACCTAGTCACTTGGCAGATGTACATGATATATTCCATGTATCCCAGTTGAAGAAATTTCTCAGAGTTCCGGAAAAGCAACTGCCAATGGAAGAACTCAGTGTGCAAGATGATCTGACATATACGGAGTATCCTATCAACATCACCGATACCCTGACTCGAGTCACTAGGAACAAAGTGATCAAAATGTTCAAAGTACAGTGGAGTCATCACGTAGAAGATGAAGCTACATGAGAACGAGAAGATGAATTGCAAGCATAATTTCTCCATCTTTTCCCTAGTTCATCGAAATCTCGAGGTCAAGATTATTTGTGAGGGGGTAGGATTTGTAATACTTAAATTCTAGTAAATAAGAGAGAGAAGATATGGTGGTACCTTATATGGGTTCTGTTATTATTTAGCACACATGTGCAACTTAACATGGTTAAAATCATGCATTGACAAAAAAGTTAAAGTAAATTAAGATATACAGTACATGTTGGTGTTCTTTGTTTGATGCATTTTATGGTTATTTGAAATTCAAAACAAATTTAAACTAAAAATCTAGAATGAGAAATTTAAAACAAAAAAAGAAAGAATACTCACTTGAGCTGTGACACCCCACCATTGGCCCACTAACCCGCGCTGTGTGTTCGGTCGAGAGTCCAACTGAGTGCGCACGCACCATGACCCCGCACCCTGCCAGCGGGCCCTATGGTCAGACTCCACACGACTCAGTCACTAGTTGCTGACCCCATGTAAGGCCCAAATTTTGTATAAAAAATAATAAAACAAATATATGAACAAATAAAATAGCAAATTCAGATGTCTCAAATTATACTTGAGTGTTGAAAATTGAGAACTGAATTTTGAAAACCAAGAAATATTTTAGAAAAGGAGTAATAGAAAAGTTTTCTATTCAACTAAATGATTATGCATATTATTAAATGATGCACCATAAGCATTTATTTACATGAATATTTAATTCCGGAGTAACTTTTACTTCTTATCCCATATTCAAAATACTATTTTTCTAAAAAGAAAGAAAACAATATGAGTGTGTTTCATATTTCAAGCATCCACCAAATAAATAAAATAAATAAAATAAACATATATATATTGCATTATGTTAGAATTTATTTGTGTGGGCATTTAATAATAACAGTATTCATATTAATACAAATGAACTCATTTGAGAATTAAAGAACATCTTGAATGTTTGGAAATGAGTAAATAATCAAGAAAAGAGAGGCACTAATAATCACAAAATAAATATTTAAATAGATAAGATGACCTCATGCCATGTTTGAGTTAGATATTTAATGTTAAGATAAGTTTATCACGAAGTTTGAATTTGAATGGAATTTAAATTTATGAATTTGAAAATTTAAAAGGAAAAGAAAAGAAGAGATAAAAGAAAAGGAAAAGAAGCTTGCTTTGGGCCACCAACCTCGAATCAGGCCCATTTCCCAAACTCCACACGCCAGCCCAACTCGCCATCTGCGCGCCTGTGGGATAATTGTCTCTGTCTGGCGGGTCCCACATGTCGGCCACACCTCATTCCTAGGCGCCGATGCTGGGTCACTGCACCGTGGGGTCGTAGCTGTCAGCCAGGCTAGTCATCCCTGCTCACGCGCGGATGAATCGCTGATCACTGGGGCCCAGACGTCAGCTCTATCCTCTCCGCGCAACAACCTTCCGCCGCACCGCAGAACTCCAGCGGATGCCGCTCGCCAGTAACAACCTTGCGCTGACAATTGGATCAGGGCAGTCAGTGCTTACACCGTCCATCGCCTAAACCTCCTGCGCACCGGGTCCCACAAGTCGTTCTCGGCCGATTCTCGGTCTTCATCTCTGCGCGTCATTGTCGCGCGTCGTTGCTGAAATCTCCGTAGCTTGGGCGAGATTCTCTCGGGCGTTGGTGTCACCGCAGGATAAATAGACAACCCTCCCTCCTCTTCTTCCTCTTTTGTCATTGACGCTAGAGAAGCGAAAGCAGAAGAGTGAGCCAGGTAGCGCCGCCGTTGACTCGCGTGTCCGCCGTCATTTCGGGGTCACCGCGGGGTCTCGTACAAATAGTTACTATGCAATAACAACATTTATTATATCATGTCTCATTATTTTATAATTAGATCTTTATTTAACTTAGGTTGGTTAGTCTTGTTAATGTGCTCATCATTATCTACTAAAATATGATCTATGGTCAATTTATAATTTAGATTAAAGTTAAATTAATTACTACTATAGGTTATCTTTTCTCTGGGATTTATAAAATAAACATAGAACCTAGTTAATCATTTAATCACATCATAACTTGATGACTGTAACTCCAATTTTAGTGGTTCTCGAACACGCGATCTCGTAGCTTCACGTAGATCATTATTATTTAGTTTGTACTTATGTTTGGTGTGATGTTAATTTTATCTATACCATATTTGTTTATATTGCTACGACTAGTTGTGAGGTCACGAGGATCTGAAGATCATCCTGGTACCTGGAATCTCAAGTGCCAGGGAAGTTGTGCCCTTGACCACTTCTATTACCCAATAATGTTCTTTATTATCACTATTCAATACATAGGTTTAGTTTTGATGGGACCCAATAGGTCACCCTAGTCTGATTATCCTTTACCTTGTTTACCCCTAAATCACTTGGTTAGTTTTGCTATTGCTCTATATAGTTTTGGGTTAATATTTCATTATATCTATGTTCCAATTATTCTATTATTTTATTTATGTTCATGTCAAGATCATTATCTTTAATTGGAATATAGAGCTTAACTTGAGAAACATGTGCCACTACAAGGGTGGAATGGGACGCCCTTGGCTGACTAATTAGGAAAGCTAGTGGAAGACTACCTTACCCGAAAGGGGCAAGGGCAGTAGGAGAGTTGCATGCAAGGAGGTTCTCGGGTTGATTTTGCTACAATGGCGGTCAGACGAGGGATTCTTGCAAGTGCTCTTCCCATAAACTATAGCGGGTTTTCGGAAGCTAGTGGAACTTTGTAAAGGCCTCGTAGTGTTATCCTGTCTCGCTTCCTTAGTAGAGGTGTATGAGATTCATGACCCCTTGGCAGATGGGTAACATGACTTATGGGTACAGGGTACAACCTCTGCAGAGTGTAAAACTGGTATACTAGCCGAGCTCACGGTCAAGAGCAGCTCAAGACTCTCGCATGATTAAATCATGGAACCTAAACTCAATTTGTCATATGCATTGCATGGGATTTATTATCAATTTTGTTCTATTATTTATTATGGTTTGGTATTTACTTACCTCTAGTAATTGCTAATAAAATTTTGACCAACATAAAAGCGATGCTCATCTTTAACCATTCTCTTTGATAAGCCTTACACTTCATGAGCTCCCACCTTTGGTGAGTTCATACACATTATTCCCCACAACTTGTTGAGCGATGAACATGTGTGAGCTCACCCTTGCTATCCCACACTCCCCCACAGGAGAAGAACAGGTGGTTCAAGAGGAGCCACACAACGAGGAGTTCGGTTTGATCTAGGTGGCGTCTCCCAGTTGACTTTGTGGCGCCAAGGATGGACCTTAGTTCGATCTATATTTATCTTTTATTTTGTAAGACTTCCGTTATGTAATAAATACTCTGATTATATTGTGACATTTATCTCTATACACTCTGTTATTATATATGTTGTCTTCTTTGGCGCATGTATGAGATGCACCCGGCTTTGTCCCTTAAATCCGGGTGTGACACCCCACTTGTCGGCTCTATCCCCTCCACCCCGATAGCTCTGCACGCGGCTCCCGTAACCCTGCCGAGTTCCTCCCTTCAGCCGTTGGGAAGCCTGGGACCGAAACTGCACCCCCGACTTCGGTGTATATAGGCAAGGTCGACCCTTTTTATCACCATGAACACCATGGTCAGGAAATATCTCAATCGAGCATCGTCCAGTGCCGCTTGTGCCTTCTCCTCGGTTCACCGGTGCTTTGGCCTTGAAGTTTGGCCGGAGGTGATCGCCTCGGCATGTGGAACATGGGGGCATCGATTGCGAGCATAGGGAAAGCCTCATCGGCAACCAATTTCTCGACGATCTTTTGAGCAAGCCACCATCCTACGCTGTGGTCGACTCCAACCCCAACGTACTATCAGTGAGTGATTCTTCCCCTACTCGTGTTTGTGTCTGCGCCCTCTAGTACATAGTTGTGCTAGGTTTGGGGTACCGGTAGGCCGGATGGCCGCGCGTCGCTAGCAGCGACCCTGCGGAGCCGTAAACCTTGGTGGTCAGTGCCATAGTTACCACTATCCTGGATAAGACCCACCTCAACCGGTTTGCGCTTTTGTGAATTTCGTTTTGCGTATTTTCTTGTACGATTCAAGAACCAGAACACGTGATCAGAGTTTCTCAGGCGAGATCCGCCGTGAGGGAATGTCGCACCGCCATGTTTAGGAACAGGAGGAGGGAGATATATTGTGGGCCGTTGATCCATGAAAAACACTCCAGATTAGACTCAAGACAACAGTTCGACCTAGATAGTGGTGATTCGTCTGATCGAGATCGAAGGGTCATGGTTGGATCTCGCAGTAATTAAATCTGGGCGCTTGATTTAAAATCCTGCATCCACTGTCGCATACCGCTTCGTGACCTAATCCGAGCCCTTGATCTCATATCCAGCGGCTCTTAGCGATTCACGTTTAAGCGCTGGATGTAATTTGTAAAAGAGTCCTCATGTTTCTATTAAATCAATCCTCCATCCCTCAATAGTTAAAGAGTATATATAAACTAGGCCCCTGAGTCCCTTAGAATTAGTAGCTACAGTCCATAGTTTATTTAACTTAAGTAAATCAAATCCAAAAATGAGTTTTTAATATAAAAGTAAATCTAAAAACTTGTAAAATTTGTATATTTCTCGTTTTAACCCTGATTGAATCCGTTCTAATTGGGTTAACTTCATAATAATATTGTCTACATGTAAATAACTCTATTATCAAGTGACAATAGATAACTACACTGTTTAATCTATGTTTATTGGATTAGCTATTCTAATATAGTTGACATAATATTCTGATCCTGTAATTATA
Organism: Zea luxurians; assembly: GCA_029449295.1. Lineage (NCBI taxonomy): Eukaryota > Viridiplantae > Streptophyta > Magnoliopsida > Poales > Poaceae > Zea > Zea luxurians. The sequence goes on along the minus strand of JAOPSE010000001.1, from coordinate 100,605,470 downwards.
ATTGGACTAAAAATATGATCTCTAATCAAGCAACAACTTGGTGTAAGGTTGAACAAAGTCAATTATATCTTTTCTCACATAATTTATATAGAATATAATTTTACTAGTTAATCACCGAAAACTTCAGAAAACCATATCTCTATAATCGTAACTTCGATTTTAGCCGTTCTCGAGTCTATTATCTCATATCAACACGTACAACATTATTACATAGTTTGTGCTCATGTTTGGTGATGTTAATTTCTCATATAACATGTTTGTATTGTTGCGAGTGGACGAGCAAGTGACCAGGAACCCGGAACTCAGCAAGTGAAAAATTCTGAGCAGGAGCTCGCTAAAGGCAAGTTGTGCCTTTGATCACTCTTCTTTATCCAATAATGTTCCTGTTAATCATTATGATATGCTCAGTTTAAATTGATGGGACCCAATAGGTTACCCTAATTTGGTTTACTTTACACCTTGCTTACCACTGAACTTTTGGGTAGTATCGGACTGGCTAGTTTTGTCTTCATTTTGGTTCGAATTATTAATGTTTCTGATATACTTTGGGTGGAACCTTCCCCTGAAGCCTCTAGTCATCTCCGCATATCTTTGGGCTTCTTCCCTTATTTGGTGGAAGTCATTATCTGCTCTAATATATTCATCCATCTTCTAGATAAGCTTCTTCAAGGATTGAGGAGGTTTTTTAGCGAAGTAATGAGCAGCTAGTCCTGAACGAAGCCCCTTAATCATCGCTTCGATGATAATCTCATTTGGGACTATGAGTGCTTGGGCTTAAAGCCAAAGGAACCTTCGGAAAAAAGCCTAGAGATATTCATCATGGTCCTGAGCGTACTGGAACAAGGCTTGAGCAGTAATTGGCTTCACCTAAATGCCTTGGAAGCTTGTGATCAGCATATCCTTCAGCTTCTGCCATGAGGTCACTATGCCTGGTCGAAGGGAGGAATACCATGTTTGGGCATCACTTCTGACCGTCATGATAAACGTTTTGGCCATTACTGTTGTGTTGCCACCATACGAAGATATTATAGCTTCGTAGCTCATCAGAATTTGCTTTGGGTCGGAATGATCATCAAACATGGCAGTTGAGGTGGTTTGTACAATGATGGCCAAGGCATAACCTGTAGCTCTACAGCCAAGGGAGAAGCATCATCATATAAGAAATCATCATAGTTGTAGGATTTGCGTTGAAGGTCATCATGATTGTGACCCTCGTGCCGAAGGTCCCTCCGGTGATGTTGGTGCTCTTGTTGATCAGCGTGCTGCGCAATATTGCGCATTTGCTCGGATACTTCATCGATCTGTTTCTGGAGTTTAGAAAGCCAAAACATTTTCTCCTAACGTTTTCAACTTGTTGATGAATGGTTTCAAAGTTGCGGATCCCCTGAAGCTAATGGTAGTACTGTCCTTTCTTCTTGCTGTCTTGTTGAGCAAGCCTCGAAGATTTCTTATAGCTTCGTCTTACTTCGTCAACCATGTATACACATTGTTAATTCAAAGCTGGTGCCTTCATATTTGCGTCCATAACAGTTTTAGCCGAAGGTGATTTTTGGTGTTCTACCGGTAACACTTGAAATTAGGGATGAAAACGGTTTCGGAATTTTTCGGTATTTCGGAAACCGATTTCGAAATTTTTCGGTCGGATTTATCGGTAACGGTATTTTTCGAAAACGGAATCGGTTTTCGGAATTTTCTATCGGAATCGGTATCGGAATCGGCGTGGTGTTTTACCGACCGTTTCCTTCGGTTACCGGTTTTTGTCGGAAATTACCGGATTTGTGTCTCGGAATTTTCCGGAATTGTGTCTCGTAATTTTTCGAAATTATGTCTCGGAATTTTTCGGAAATTTCCAGCATGTGATTTTTCGCATCGCCTATATGTCTCTAGATAAGGATTACTTATTTTTGTATTTTTTTGACACCTTTAGATTTTTTTTGGATAGATGGTGTTGGAAGACAGTTGAGATTAACGATTTGGTCTTTTCCACACACTAGGTTTTAGGGTTTTCCTGTGAGGTTGTGAAAAACTCTTTATGTGAGGAAAAAATATTTCATAAGTAAGCATGCCATGTCAGCTAGATCGAGTGGATATTGTGAATTGTGAACTTTGAGTCTATGAACTTGTGATCTTTATGAACTTGTTATACTGTGAACTTGTTATATTGTGAACTTTTTATCTTTGTACACTTTTTATATTATAAATTTGTGATCCTTGTGAACTTTATATATTGTGAACTTGTTATATCATGAATTGTGAACTTGTGGTCTTTGTGATATTTTGTCAACTTTGTTGTATTATGAAGTTTGATATATTTACCGATTGTATTTTAGATTCCGACCGTTACCGGTGTATTTTCCGCACCAAACTTCCGTTTCCGATGTTTCCGAAATACCGATATCGTTTCCGTTTCCGGAGTTACCGTTTTCGATTTTGTTTCCGATAAAAAATATGAAAACGGAAATGGTTTTAGTATTTACCGACCGTTTCCGACCGTTTTCATCCCTACTTGAAATAGACTAGAAAATAACGGTTAAGTTATTGTTTTGAGGACTTTAGAAAGAAGATAGTTCTAATGGTTTTGGTAATTCGGTTTGCTACTGTATAAAAACCCATAATCCAAAATTTACAAAATACAAAATCAAAACCGCGACACTGAACACCAAACTTTGGTTCGGCTTTTAATATTTTGGTTTGATTTTTCCATTTTGGTGAAAAAAATGTCCAGCACTATCTGCTCGCCCCGGGCAAACACTCCCAGCCTGCCGCTCCTCACAGTCCCGTTCTGCTCACAGCGGAAAAGGAAGCCGGCTAGGGTTTCATCTTCCTTTCCCCTCCTCTCCTTCATCGACGACCGCTGGCCACCCCCTCGATCTCTTGACCCGGAGGCGAGGACGGGGGCCAGCAGCGGCCGCCAGCGCCTGCCCGTCTTGTTATTGGGTGAGTGCCCGATTTTGTTCTCAGTCTCAGATCCAGTCATTTTCCTTCCCATTTATTAGTATTTGGGTAGCCTCGTGGTGGGGTAGAAACCTCGATTAGTTTGATCCATCGAGAATCCATTTTTCTCGAGTGGGAGCTGACCTTCATTCCCATCCGCGTTTTTACATCTTTCTGTGGAAATCTAGGAACGCCTTGTAGATGCTTGCGTGTAGTGCTGTGAGCCTGTGTTCTTGAAATAAAGGTAGTTGCTTTGTGAGGGCTTTCAGATGTTTGATTTAATTGGAGAAATTTATATGATTTGTTAGGTTGTGTGTGTTTTCTTCTTCCGGACGTGCTGTCTTCTTTCTTGCAGGAGCGTTCGCCATGTCTGAAATGGAGTCTGTCGCGGCTCTTATGGACTCGACAAGCTCCAAGATACAACAGCTTCAGGAGGCATTTGCTGAACTTGAGAGCCAGAGCGCTTTCTGCATGAACCTCAAGTGGAAGCAGCTTGAAGACCACTTTCGTGGTCTTGAACAATCCCTCAAGAAAAAGTTTGACGAGCTAAAAGAGCAGGAGAAGGAGTTCCAGGAGACTGTCGCAAAATCAGAGCAGATGCTGGAGCAGCGGGAGGCAGCTGTTGTGGCCAAGGAACTGACCTCTTTGGAGAGGTTGCAGGAGAAGAGGGAAGCTGCATTAGCTATGATCTTTAGCAAGTCCAGGATTTCCTTACCTGTTCCTTCCATCAACCCAATGAACAAGGCACTGGATAATCTTGGTGTCAAGTGGTCTAAACCGGCTTCTGAGGAGAGTGTGCACTTGCAAGGTGATAATGCTGCAGTGAGGCCTCGTTCTGAGCTTGTTGCACTCTGTGAGGAAATGAATGTGAACGGGCTTCATAAGTTCATATCCGACAACAGGAAGAACTTGGCAGCCATCCGCGAGGAAATTCCTAGTGCACTGAAGAAAACATCCCATCCTTATGGCCTGGTGTTGGATTCCCTGGAAGACTTTTATTCTGGAGATAATCTTGTATTAGATGGAAAAAAGGATGGTGACCTTCTGGGTGTTAGAAGGACATGTTTGATGTTGATGGAGTCACTTGGACAACTGCACTCTAATGATATAACTTGTTCTTCTTTGGAGAGGCACATGCTTACAACTAATATCATAGAGCGAGCAAAGACGATTGCATTTAAGTGGAAGTCCAAGTTAGATAATCTTGACATTGATGCTAGCAATGGGAACTGTCTTGAAGCTCATGCGTTTCTTCAACTCCTGGCAACCTTTGGTATTTCTGCTGAATTCAATGAAGATGACTTGTGCAAATTGCTTCCATATGTCAGTCGTCGTCGTCAGACACCTGAACTTTGTCGATTGCTTGGGTTGTCGCAGAAAATGCCAGGTCAGTGCTGTGGTGGACTAATGGTTTATCTATCTCAAACAACATTGAATATCTGTGAAAAACCTGTATTCTTTCAGCTTATTAAAATGCTTGACAAATATTCATAGGACATGTTTTTGCACTTATGTTACTTTGGTGGCTGTCAATTTCTATGTAGTTTTTACTTTCTTGTTTGCTTGTTAGTGGATGTTGTGAATAGTTGTTAGAAGGAAGGGGGCAAGATCCCCCCGCTTCCCCACAAAAAAGTGCATTACAATTCACGTATTTTCAATATAGGAAATATAATTTCACTTCTGCCTGCTAAACTTAGTTAACGATGCTAGTATTTTCAACAACAACAACAAAGCCTTTTTGTCCCAAGGAAGTTGGGGTAGGCTAGAGTTAAAACACAACAAAACCACAAGTCAAGGTTTAGGCACATGTGTTGGAGAATGGAATGGCTTGATTGTATTGCATAGAGGTGGTGGTTACATATATAGAAATAGAACCCTAACCCTAATGGATCGGCAGCTCAACAGTGGTGCCCCCCACAGTCTAACATCCCCCTGCAGTCTCAATGAAGCACCGCACACGATGAGACTGGAGTAGAAGCCGAAGGTAGGAGCCGAGGGGTTGATATCCCCCTGCAGTCGCAGCGTCGTGAGGGTGCGAATGCTGCGGTTGGAGTAGAGACCAGTGTGGACTTCGAGAAGACGATAGCCCTTGGATGCCGAGGTAGTCGAAGTCGAGGTGGCCGTGGTCGGGAGACACGCAACAGTAGCCTGTTCTTCGGGAGGGGTCGACGTTCGAGCGTCAACGGTCGGCGGGGCAACATAACAAAAGAGCACCAGCAGACCGACCTTCTTGCTTCTTTGATTGTCTGGATGTCGAGGAGCCCTGCCAGGGAGGTCGACGGTAGCGCATGCGTCTGCACCGGTCATGGTGGCCTCGTCCGCGACAGAATAGCAGGGTAGCGGCGGATCCGACCTGGAAGGCCATGTTAGAGACAGAGGACACTTTCATTCAAGAATTGGGAATCTCCCTTCACGCTCTTACAGACATAGAGGTTGCTGATACTCTGAAACTTCACATCTCCATCAATGGTGTTCCCTTGATCGCTCTGGTAGACTCCGGATCAACACATTCTTTCATCCGTGACGCAGTAGTCTCAAGTCTTGGGTTGAACATGACTCCAACAGTGGGCACATCGGTCAAAGTTGCTAATGGGGACAAGGTTATGAGTGGAGGAATCTGTTCCAGTACTCTAATCATCATCGGCAATGAAGATTTCAAGACTACATGCTACTCTCTACCCCTGGATGGCTTTGATGTAGTGCTAGGGGTAGAATGGTTATGTTCATTAGGCCCTATTGTCTGCAACTATGACAAGCTAACTATGGCGTTTTGGCGGGATGGACGGTTGGTGCACTGGACTGGCATCGGGGGTGCTGCACCTTGCTGCTCCTCCATTGACAGTGCACACCAGCTGCTCGAGGCATTGTTGGCGTCTTTTTCCAGCCTCTTTAATGAACCTCAGGGCCTTCCTCCACCACGACACCATGATCATCACATCAAGCTACTTCCAGGTACAGCACCAGTAGCAGTCCGACCTTATCGCTATCCCCACCTGCTCAAAGATGAGATTGAGCGCCAGTGCAGTCAGATGCTACAACATGGAATTATCCGAGAATGTACATGTGCTTTCTCCTCGCCAGTACTGCTAGTCAAAAAGGCAGACAAGACACGCTTTTGTATTGACTACCACGAGCTAAATGCGAAGACTGTCAAAGTTTCCAATCCTAGTGGTTGATGAACTACTTGATGAACTTCGGGGGGCCCAATTCTTCACCAAACTGGATTTACGCAGCAGGTACCATCAAATTCGGTTGCATCCAGAGGACATTGAAAAACTGCCTTTCGTACACATTGTGGCCATTTTGAGTTCTTGGTCATGCCTTTTGGATTGACAAATGCGCCTTCCACGTTTCAGGCACTTACGAATGAGATTCTCCAACCCTTCCTCCGCAAGTTTGTGTTGGTTTTTTTTTGACGACATATTGATTTTCAGCTCCTCATGGTCTGGGCATCTTCAACACATCAAAATGGTGTTTCAGCAACTGAATCCTCACAAGCTAGTCCTTAAGAGGTCCAAATGTTCTTTTGGTGAACGGTCAGTGGCCTATTTGGGGCACATAATCTCTGCCCAAGGTGTCTCGATGGACCCATCCAAGGTTGCAGCAGTGGAATCTTGGCCTACACCGCGCTCTCTTCGTGCCTTGCGCGGGTTTCTTGGCCTAACCGGTTACTATCGCAAATTTATTACCAGTTATGGCGCTATTGCTGCACCATTAACAACATTGTTGAAGCTGGAGGCCTTCCGGTGGTCTGAGGAGGCTGAAGAGGCTTTCATACAGCTCAAACAGTCCTTGAGCATTTCTTGAGATTCTGATTCAACATCTGAGAGAATATGGACCCCTAGCAAACACACTGAGCTCTTTGTTTTTGAAGAAAGGTAGTCCTCAACCTGTTATATCCTTTTTTTTTTTTGCAATTTGACCTTTTTTCTGAAAAAATTCACGTTTAGAACCCTGGATGACTTAATGTCGTTTTTGGACCCTTTGCTCGGCGTCATAGGCCATGGCGCTGAGGTAAAACGTCTCAGCGCTATAGCCTACGGCATTGAGGTACCTGGTGCGCTGGACACCCCATGTTGCGTTGGCGATTATGTGGCCGAGCTCAGCGCCACAGACCACGGCGCCGGGCTCGCTGCCAAATACTCGCGTCACACGGCTCGTTGCCAAGGTAGCACTGGTTACGTACACTCAGATGGCAGTCAGGCAGGCTTACCGGCTGGCTACGCGAGCACACAGGGTTTCAGGAGACACCATACTCTGGTGGGATGTAGAGTGCACAGTGAAGACCGGTCAGCACGTCGTCTCGAAATCTGTAAAGCCTAGCTCTAGTCCTAGCCCTAGCCCTTGCCCTACACCCTGGTGCTGCCTGCCCCCACAGACATGCAGACACCATGGTCGTGTAAGGGGAGCCCAGGATTGCACGGTGGACAATAGGAGTCGCCCTCTTCGATTGATTTTTTATTTGGAATGAAGCGTATATTGTGGTATTGGTCTATACCAGTTTATAGGTCTAGAATTCAGTAAAAGTGATTATATATGATATGTATAAATAATTGTAGATGATAAATCTATGCACGACTCTTGTAAAATAATATTATAAAATATAGTTACGCGCTGTCATGTTGTTCGAAGAGATGTTATAAAATAGTATTGTAAAAGTGAATATATCTATCCCAGTAATTGGGGTTAGATATATTTTTATTCTAACGTCTCTTCAAATTCATGCATGCACGGCGGTGTCTCCAAAGTCATGCATAGATTTTATAATATTAATTTACAAGAGTCGTGCATAGATTTATAGTATTGCGGGCAGCAGTTAGGACGCTCTGGCTGCATCATGCAGCTGGGTAGATGTTGCTGTGATTTGATGGCTGCACCTCACCCAACAGTACTTTTAGGGTCCCACCGCACGACAAGAAGTACTCTTAGGTGGCCCACAACGTGATAGCACTAGGGGCTAAGCCAGAGCGTCCTGAGTCATGACTGCTCCCAGCAGTACTGTGGTCTGGTGCACACACCCACTGATTTCAAGTCGGGCGACCAGCTAGTCGTCCCAGAGGACCGACCAGGCACTGAGGCGCCTAATCGCGATTAGGGCGACGATTAGGTCGACTAATCGGTTCTGGTCGGCCTCAGGTCGTCCCTAGTCGTCCTATGTATATTTCTAGGCATATATATATATATATATATATAATCTATTTCTAGGCATATAAGCCATATAGAACTGAAATTGAATTGGAAGTTTGGAACTGAGTTACTGAAATATAGCAGTAGCAGGCTAGCAGCATAAGTGAAACCAGTGGATTAACTAGAGCTATATATATATGTAATGCAGTAGCCAGCAGTAGCACAACAATAGAACACTAGATGAGCAGGGCAGACTGCAAAACTGCAGACAAGTGGGTACTGCTGCAGTGCAGAATGCAAAACTGCAGACAAGGGGGAAGGAGGGGAGCAGGGATGACCTTTGGATGACGAGCTCATCTTGTGCCTTGTAGATGAGCAGGGGGCAGGGACAACCTTCAAGGATGAGCTGGACTGCTGGAGATGCCGGCGCTGGTGGACGGTGGAGAGCCCTGGAGGCTGGAGCAGCCGCCGCCGGCAGAGGACAGGAAGTTTAGGAGAGGGGCGCAGGCACAGGGGATGCTTTAGGGTTTAGGGGAGCCAACAGATTTATGCGGCTATTGTAGATGGGCAAAAAAAAAAAAAAAGGTGAAGCCCAATAGTACACCTAGCCGCGCACTGGTCGACCAGAGATGGCTAATCGAACGACTAATCGGACGATTTGGACGCCTAATCGACGATTAGGACGACCAGAAAATCCAATCGCGTCGTCCCCCTGGCCGGCCACTTACAGGTGACCAGCCCGACTAATCGCGATTAGTCGGATGATTTGTAACAGAGCACACACCTCGGCGCCACGATCTATGGCGATGAGGTCTGCCACGTCACCGCCAGCTCGGTTCACACACACCAGCGAGGCCAATACCTCGGCGTCATAGGCTATGGCGTCGAGCCGTGTTACATCGTCATCATGGTCTATGGCATCGAGCAAAGGGTCCAAAAACGACATTAAGTCATCCAGATGTCCAAACATTTTTTTTTGAAAAGTGTTAAATTGCAAAAAATTTGGGCAAAATGTATATGGCTCTTGATCTTGATAGTGTAGTACTGTAGTGTGGATTTCCTGCAACATTGAAAGACAAGCCTGTAAATAACTAAATATACATAACACAAATTAGGTGAATTTTGTGGTCAGCTGTATAAAATTAAAACAATGAATGAAGTCAAGAACCTCCTGAATAAAACATTCTCAGGAGTATAGCATCCTGTTTATGTTTATCCATGGTCTAATTTTTTCTAGTGGTGACATTTCTGCTCTGTGCTTCCTCATTGACCATGCTTGATGAGTCAACACTACCAGGAGGTCTGGAAGAACTTAGCAGCGCATGACAATGACACCTTCCATTTTATTTTTGTGTCAGCCCTAGTTTAAGCTTTGGGTTGAGAAGAATACATATTGTCACCTTACGGCCTCATGATATAGATTGATTCCCTGATAACTGATTTTCACCGCTCTGGCTCTAGTGTAACTAGTTATTCTGAACTTACATCTCCACTTCACATTATTGTTATCAGATCGTATGTTCGGGGCTAGTTGTAAGACCACTGATCAAATGACTAATCACGATTAAGCGTCCATTGTGGTCGATTAGCAGTGGAAAAACAGCACCTGCTGCTCCTCCCCTCCTCTTCACAGCAATATATACACACACAAACAGGAACACTATAAACCTAATTTGCCAGCTCAGGGTTGACTAATCCACCATACAAATTTCTTGGGCTCACCCAACTAGTCGTCCAGATGGCCTGATTGGACAAATAATCATGATTAGTCATCCATTAGTCGGACATCTAGTTTTCTGCAAGGAATCAAGGGGCCAAGCCAAATCGTGGAGGAGCAGCATTCTTGCGTCAGTACGAGGGGAGTTCTTGAATCAAGCTAGAGAGACCAGAGAAGCAATGGTGTTGACCTGCAGGTGCAGTTGAATAAGGGGAGAGTGTAATGAGGTGTGGGGACCAGGGTTGTCCATGGAGGAGGGGTTGCTTGTCAAGCTGGCCATGTTGTTGAAGTTTCTATTAATAAAATTACTTTTTTCGGGGCTTTAATTATTCGAAAGTTCATAGATCTGTGTTGGCACCATATTGGTGTCCAATGCAGCATCTGACAAAGTGAAGTGTGAGTGCATCATAGTTCTTAACAATGTATTTACCATGGGTTTTTTCATGTTGTTAGGATTTTTCCTTGTTCTTCTATTTTTTCCTTTTTTTCTCTATGATTTTACCCTTCTATATTTTATTTTATTTTATTTTATTTTTCACAAATTAGAATCTTTTCTCCTTGAAGAATAAGTGATTTACTAATGCATATTCTTGAAATCAGGTGTCATTGAAGTTCTGGTGGAAAGTGGAAGATCTATTGATGCAATTAATTTGGCTTATGTGTTTGAGCTTACTGAACAATTTGAACCAGTACACCTTCTTAAAGCATATCTAAGGGATGTTAAGAAAATGTCACACGCCAGGAATATCAAAATTTCTCCTGGAGCACAGGTACATTTGTCATTTTAGTTTGAATTTTGTAATGTTTTTTTTGTAGAATTTTAAAAACTGCCCCTGTACATAACAAAATGATCACTCTTCGAAACCTGTGAAAAATTTGTTAGGAAGCCCCCTTCTTGAGAAGTCTAATAAGGTATTTTGCTCATTGGCATAATGGACTGTAGCATACTATGATTTTTCCCTGCTCAGCCTTAATTTTGACTATTTCTCATCAATGATTTTAAGTCTGTCTGGTCGTTGTCCTCACCAATCAACCAGGTGATTAGGGCGATGACCTGGACGACTAGTCGGACCTGGTGGCCCCTAATCGTTCATCTAGTCGTCCCATGTATATCCAGGGCGTATATTATATATATGTATAGAGTTTAGACAGTACTCAGTAGTCAGTACAGGCAATCAGCCAATCACCAATCAGGCCACGAGTCCACAACAACACAAGTATAGTAGAAGTAGAACCGGAGACTGGAGAGTGTTTCAATTGGAATTAAAACTGCAGACTGCAGTACTAAAATACTAAATTACCAATACTGGAAACTGGAGTTACTGGACAGTGGACAATTGAAACTAGAATACTGGATAGTGTTTGATTGTTTGTTGGAACTGGAATCAACCAAGAGTCCAATCTAAGTCTAACAGGAATGCAAGAGTGTAACAGGAATACAAGATACAGGAACATGAGGGAAGCAACAGAAGGGATCGGTAGTTGTAGTTCGATACAGGATTACAGGTACAAACTTTCAGACAAATTGCTCATGCTGGAGATAGACAAATGGAGGATGAAACGAATCAACCGCCAAGGAAGATGAGCAGATGAGGAGAGTCCGTCGCCAGGGACAGAGAAGCCAGGGACAGGGAAGATCAGAAAAGCCAGCCGCCAGGGAAGCCAGCTGCTACGTCAGGGTTAAGGGTTTTCAGGGGTTGCTGTTTCATATGCTCTGTAGCCAGGCCAAAAGTCCACAGGCCGTAGCCCAATTAAAAGTAAATGTCCGGCTGGTCGCTGGTCGTGTGCTTCTCCAAGTCGGGCGATTAATCGCGACTAGGCACCGACTAGTCGGGCGACGTGACGACCAGTGGAACTAATCGAGTCGCTGTGCGTAATTGAGGCTTCTAGGCCGACCAGACTGATTAATCGCGATTAATCAGACGACTTGAACTCATTGCCTCTCATGCTGTTATTAATTATTTTGTCTAGAAACAGGCTAGAATAGTTGCTTCCTTTCTTTGGGAATGTTTTTCAATATTTTTGTTAGACTACTGTTAGGGTTTTAGGGCTAGTCCCTATGTAATTACTTGCATACCCTCAGTGTAATGGGCTTGGCCCAGTTACTCAGCTTATATATATGCACTCCCAACCCTAGTTAGGGTTAGGGTTTCCCACATGGTATAGAGCTAGGTTGTTTTTTCTCTCCCTAGCCGCTGGCTGTCCTCTCCTCTCTCCAGCCGCCGGCACCTCCCTGCTCACCCAGCCGCCAGCTTCCCCAGCGTTGTCGGCGCCCAGCATCGCCCGTCGCCGAAGCCCCCAACCCTTTAGCGGCACGCCGCCAGCCCCTACAGACGCCAACCCCCATGGCGCATCTCCCCCAGCCAGCTCACTGCCGGCACGGACGCCACCACCGGCGCATGCCGCCGCCGCTGGCCTGGTTGCCACCGACGTCCTAGGTGTGGCCCTTTTCCCCGCCTCCGTGTCCCTCTCTGGCGCGGATCCGGCCAGCCCTACCATTGCTGCTGGTCCTCACACCGCCACCGTCGTCGTCTCCGCCGGCCAGCGCCTCCTCCCCGACTAGCACTTTCTCCCCGACGCCTCTCAGAAGTGTGGCCGGCGTTCCCCATCGGGTTTCCTCGCTCCCGCCGCTCCCACATGGACCGACGTCGCCTCCTCCTCCACCATCTTCCTCCGTGTTGCTTGCGGCTATCGCCACCATCCAGCGCCACCGTCACTGCTTCCCAGGAGCGCGAGCGCGCCATGACCCTCGCGTTGGAGCAAGAGTGCGTCATGGGCGCCGCCTTGACCACTCATATGGCCGCTGCGCAGCGCCTCCTCCTTGGTCGCACTCCCACCCCTCCGCCAGTGGACCCTGAGACTCCCCATGCCTCCGGGCTCGGCGTTGACACCATCGCCTCCCTCCACGCTCATGCCACCGAGTTCACAACATTCGGTCCCTCGTGTTCGTTGTGTTGGACCCGACGTCCTCCCACTACCCTTGTTGGCGCGCTCAGGTGATCCTCACGCTTCAGCGGTTCGCCCTCGCCGACCACGTCCTCGATGACCCCGTCACCCCGCTATCCCCATCGTGGTTCCAGATGGACAGTGTGGTCCTCTCGTGGCTCAACGACACCATCACCGTCGAGCTACAGGATATTGTCCGTGACCAGGCGGACACCGCTCGCGAGGCATGACTCGCTCTCGAGGGGCAGTTCCTCGGGAACCGGGAGGCTCGGGTGGTCCACCTCGGTGCCCAGTTCCACCTATTCTCTCAGGGGGATCTCTCCGTAGGTGAGTACTGCCGCCAGATGAAGAGCATGGCAAACTCTCTCCACGACCTCGGCGAGCCCATCGCCGATCGTACCGTGGCGCTGAACCTTCTGCGTGCCTCAGACCCTACTACGGCCACCTAAAGACTCTCATCTAGAGGACCGTGCCCTTCCACACCTTGCACGTCGTCTCTAACGAGCTTCTCCTCAAGGAGCTCACCATGGAGACTGAGGCACCCGCTCTCGCCCCGGCCCTCTACAGTGCTCCTCTTGGCGGTTAGGCTCCTCGCCCTTTGTCGACCGGGGCTCCTACCCGACCCTCTCCCCGCTGTCCCTGCGGACCCTTGTCCGGTTGTCATCGTGGATGGAGGTCGTCGTGCCCGCAAGGGTGGCCACAAGAGTGGCGGCTCCACCCAGGGTGGTATTTCCGGTTGGGGTGGTGGCTAGGCGTGACCGTCATTCTACAGACCCTGGACCGGGACCATCATGTGGCTGAGCCAGGCCTCGGGTGCCTCCTTGCCTCGTCGGCTCGTCCTCCTACGCTGGCTTTCTTGACGGCGCCCCCTACGGTGTGCCCCCGATGACTTCGGCTCCGCCCTAGCTCCCGTCTCTGGGACCCCCACCCCGATACCTTGGTCCCCGCTGGCTGGAGGATGGGACTCAACTTCCTTCACCGCCGCCTTCAGCACCATGGCGATGACACCACCCCCTCTGACTGGGTGGTCGACTTCGGTGCGTCCTACCACACCACCTCCACTTCGGGCATGTTATCTCGCTCTCATCCCCCTCATTCCTCCCATCCCTCCTCGATCGTCGTTGGGAACGACTCAACTCTACCAGTCACCTCAGTAGGTGTCTTGGTTCTCCCAGCACTGTTCTATCTCAATGACGTTCTCGTAGCTCCTCATATTACTCACAACCTTCTTTCTGTTCGTCAGTTCACCGACAACAATTCTTGTTCCATTGAGTTTGACCCTTTTGGTTTCTTTGTGAAGAATCTGGCCACCAGGACCCCTCTCGCCCGCTATGTGTGACAGCTCGGGGGCCCTCTACACGCTCCGGCCTTCCACCACCGGCGCGTCCTCTGTAAGCAACGGGACTCTTACTCTCATCGAGAGGATGACACTATGAGTTGGGGCGATTTTCTGTTTATTTTCTCAAACACTACACAATGCCATACTTGTCTAAGGGTTGGGATACATATTTATAGCCCAAGGGGCTACAACATATGCTTCCTAGAGATGCGAATATGCTGTCCTACAAACTGCACTAACCACTAGGTGTTGTACTCTAGTCAAAAGAAAACTGCAGCAAGCTGCTTTCCTCCAAAAGCTGAAAAATGGAAAAGGAGATGCCTGCACCACGCTGTCCTTGCAGTCAAAAGACTGCTGTTGTGCAGCACGCTGTCATTGCAGTCAAAAGACTGCTGTTGCTGCTGTCCTACAACAGAGATGCTGTGCGGACTGTCCTCCACACCACAAAAATAGAGATGCTGTCCTCCACACGAAGACCACATGACTTATTCCATCGTTCTCCCCCTAAGTCTTGTGCATCGCCTTGTGGGAATGTTGAGCCATCCCGGACCTGGAACAAAGCTCAAGGAACTTGATCCTCCCAAGGGGCTTGGTGAGCAGGTCCGCAAGCTGATCCTTGGTGTTGATATAGCGCGCCTTGATGCTCCCTTATGCCAAACGGTGACCGATGAAGTGGTACCTCACTCGGATGTGCTTGCTCCATTCATGGAACACGGGGTTCTTGGCCAACGCCAGGGCGGACTGGCTGTCCACCCGGAGTTCCACTGCTCCAACGTCTCTTTCGAGGAGATCACCGAGCAAGCCAGAGCGCCTCAGTTGAAGCGGTGGAGGCCGCTATGTACTCAGCCTCGCAGCTGGACATGGCCACCACCTGCTACTTGACCGACTACCAGCTGATGGGGCACTTGCCGAGGAAGAAGAGGATCCCGCTTGTGCTCTTGCTGGTGTCGCCGGCATGGTCGCTGTCGCTGTACCTGACAAGGTGTGCCTCCCCAGAGCACCTCGAGTAGTAGAGACCGTGGTCAAGAGTCTCCGCAACATAGCGGGCGATAATCTTCACAGCCTGCTCGTGCTCCGTCGTCAGGAATTGACTAACGTAGCCGACGGAGTATGCCAGATCCGGTCGTGTGTGGACGAGGTAGCGAAGGCTCCCCACAAGACGCCGGTACTGAGTAGCGTCCACCTCTTCCGTCGTGCTGTCACGGCTCAGCTTTAGCCTCTCCTCCATCGGAGTGAGCTGTGTTGCAATTAGTGAGCCCAGCTAGCTCAACAATGCGCTTGGCGTAGGCCGTCTGGCGAAGTGTGATCCCAGAGTCACTCTAGTGCACCTCAATCCTTAGTTAGGAGAGATGCCCCAGGTCACTCATCTGGAAGGTGGCCTTCATCTCTTCCTTAAACGCCGCCACCTTTGCATCCTTGGCATCGGTGATCACCAGCAGGGCATTTTCTCCATTGCCCTGCCGATAGATGGTCACCTCGTGCTGGCTTGGCATGAAGCCCATCCTCTTGAGCATGGAATCCAGCTTGGCATTCCATGCCCTCGGTGCCTGTCGCAAGCTGTAGAGGGCCTTGCGCAGGCATAACACCTTGCCCTCCTTGCCAGGGATCGAAAAACCTGGCGGCTGGTGTACGTATACCACCTCCTTTAAGTCACCGTTAAGAAACGCTGACTTGACGTCCATGTAATGAACGTGTCAGCCCTCCTGGGCTGACAGCGCAAGGAGTTGCACAGATTCCATCCGTACCACGGGGCGAAAGCATCATCGAAGTCGATCCCCCTCCTGCTGTAAGAAACCGCGTGCCACCAAGCGAGCCTTATGCTTGACGATGGTGCCAGCTTCATCCCTCTTCAGTTTGAACACCCACTTAAGGGTGATCGCGCGATGACCATGAGGGAGATCAGCGAGCTCCTAGGTGCGGTTCATCTCAACCGTGTCCATCTCCGACTACATCGCGGCATGCCAAGCCGCGTGTTTCTCGGCCTCCGCGAAAGACGGAGGCTCGCCATCGTCGCATGCAAGATGCAACTCTCCCGCCAGAATGCGAGACGCCGGGCCTGACACCGACGGGTCGATGAGAAGGTCCTCCACCTTTCGATATTGCAACGGCTCAGCGTCGTAGCACGTGTCGACGCACTCCTCGTCGTGGGAGAGCGGGGTCATGAGCTCCACTGGGTCGTGCTCGACACAAGCTGGCGTCGGAGAGGACATTCCCGAAGAGGGAACCGTTGGTGCTGGAGTACATGGTGACGAAGAGCTCGTTGTAGCCGGATTCGTGGCTGGATTGCGTGGTGGCGAAGAGCTCGTTGTAGCCGGAGTTGGAGAGCGTGGCGCTGGAGTCGGTGGAGACTTGGGGGTTGGGGTAGGCCTACTCGGAGAAGGGTCGCCTACTCCCCCGGCTCCCTCAAAGTGGACGTACTCGATGGTGAAGTCGTCGTACGTCGGAGTCGTGCCGTCGTCCACCGCCTTGTCCTAGGCCCATCCTCACCCTTCGTGGAACACTACGTCGCGCGTCGTGCGCACACACAATGTTCATGGGTCAAGGATGCGGTAGGCCTTCGAGACCTCCGCGTAGCCAATGAACACCCCTGGGGTGCTCCTGTCGTCGAGCTTGCCGATGTGGCCAAGCTCCTTGGTGAACGCGAGGCAGTCAAAGACCCGTAAGTGAGAGACCGCCGGCTTGCGCCCATGCCAAGCCTCATACGGTGTCATCTCGTTGAGTGCCTTGGTGGGCGAGGGGTTGAGGATGTAGACCGCTGTCACCACCGCCTCTCCCCAGAAGACAACCAGCATTCCTCTCTGCTTGAGGAGAGACTGAGCCATCCCCACAACCGTCTGGTTGCGCCGCTCGATGACGCCGTTCTGTTGCGGGCTGTATGGTGCGGAGTAGTATCGTTGAACGCCCTCATCCGCGCAGTACGACACGAACTCAGCCGTCGTGAATTCACCGCCGTTGTCGGTGCGCAGCACGCGCAGCTTGCGCCCGCACTCCCGCTCCCGCAGTGACCTGCACACGCTTGATGGCATTCGCAGCCTCTCCCTTGCTGCCAAGGACCATCACCCACATGTAGCGGGAGAGGTCGTCGACGAGCAACAAGAAGTAGTGTCGTCCTCCTGGTGTGGCTGGTGACACCGGCCACACAAGTCCCCATGCATGAGCTCGAGCCTCTCCTTGGCTCGAAAGCTCGACTGCTGGGGAAAGGGGAGCCGTCTCTGCTTTGTCAACACGCAGACATCGCAGAATTGCTCCACATGGTCAAGGCAAGGCAGGCCTCGTACCATCTCCTTGGCACTGAGCCGCTTCAGGGCCTCGAAGTTAAGATGCCCGAAGTGCTCGTGCCACTGCCATACATCGTCGTCCCGACGAGCAGCAAGGCAGCAAGGTTGTGCCACCTTCACGTTGAGGATGTAAAGCCGATTGGACTCCTGCGTACCTTGGCAAGAAGGCGACGAGAGGGGTCCCAGATCCTCATGACTCCTTTCTCAACCTCCACGCGCGAACTGTTCTCATCCAGCTATCCCAAGCTAATGATAGAGTTCCTCATGACTCCGGTGAGTAGCCTGTGCTCACCAGACGCGACGGTGAATACGACTGAGCCAGCGCCCTTGATCTCTACGCCGGAGGCGTCCCCAAACTTGACGGAGCATCGGACGCTGAGTCGAGCTCGGTGAAGAACTCCCGTCGACCGGTCATGTGATGAGTGGCGCCGGTGTCGAGGCACCATCCTTCGATAATGTCGTTGCTGGAGCCATCGCTGAGGAAAGCGCGTGCTTTCGACTCATCAAGGTGGAGTGCCGCTGCGCCCGGTGCCGCTGGAGGTAGCATGATGCTTGCGTGTGCTAGGAGCAGAGCCTCTGCCTGTGCGACGTTGGCCTGGCCGTGTCGTGGCTGCCGACATTCCCTGGCCCAGTGGCCAAGCTTGCCACAGTTGTGACAGCCGTCATCTCGTGCCGGCTTCTTGTTGTCGACGGTGCCGCCTTGGGCGCCTCCGTGGGCACCATCCTCAGCTTGTCCTTGCGCCTAGCCTGGGCGCCTCCGCGCGGCTTGCCGTGTTTGCGGCCCCGTGTCGAGGACTCCCCGTTCTTGTCACCCTGGCAGGCCTCCCACTGTTCCCGAGTGAGATGTAGCTTCCCGCCGCTGGTGATAGGCCCAAAGAGGGCCTGTGGTTCGTCGCCGTCGACGACCTTGAGACGACCATTCGCTTCTTCGATCGTCATCGTGGAGAGCTCTAGCAGAGACTCGATTGAGCGAGCGATCTGCTTATACTTCTCGGGGATGCAACGGAAGAGCTTCTCGATGGCTCTCTCCTCATCATAGGTGTCGTCGCCGAAATGCACCATCTTCTACAACAGTGTTGAGGCGAAGAGCAAAGTCCTCAACATCCTCACCTGGCTTGAAGGCCAGGTTCTCCCACTCCTTGCGAAGTGTCTGCAGTGTGGTCTTGCGGACACGATCGCTGCCGATGCGGGTCGCAGTGATGGCGTCCTAGGCTTCCTTGGCAGTCCGCTTCTAGGAAAGGGAAAACTGCATCTCGGGCGAGACTGCAGCAATGAGGGCATCTAGCGCCCGTTGATCCTCGTAGTAGTCGATGTTGCCGTACTGAACTGCTTCTCGCATGTGGCGAACTTGGAGCCGTACCCTCATCACCGCGGCCCACTCGACGTAGTTGGTCTTGGTGAGGGTAGGCCACTCACCGCCGGGACTGATGTCCCTGACAACGGCCTGGACCCTACGGTGACCATGGTACCGATCCGGGGAGGGAGAGCTGCGCCGCATGTAGAGGCCGCGATCATTGTCGACCTGTCCGCTGCCATCGGGAGTACCGTCGGCGCTTCCGCGCCCATCAAGGCTGCTGCCACGCGTGCCCCCATGGGGGAGCGCGGCTGCCCATTGTGCCGCCTGCTCTTGCGCTGCCTCCCTTGCCAGCCTGAGGTCGTCGTTGGTGTTGCCGTCGCTGGAAACAGAGTTGCCAGCGCTACTGTCGTGCAGAGCCTCGAGCTCTGCCGCCGCCACGGCCAGCATCCGCCGCCTCCGCTGCTTCTACTTCTGCTCTCGCTGTTGCTAGTTCCGCAGCCGCTAGTCGTGCTGCCCTCGCCGCTGTCGCTGCAGCCGCCGCTACTACTCGCTCGCGTTCTTGTGCAACGACGACCTCTGCTTCCTGCTGGCGCCGTGCACTCGAAGTGATCGAGCGTAGAGACATGGTGTGCTAGCGAGGGGTCGCTGCGTGTGGAAGAGGCTCTCTCAGATGAAAGGCTGCTCGTTCGAGCAGGGGAGGAAGGAACAGTTGGAGCTCTTCCTTCTGACTGAGTATAGGGAGAGGCACGGGAAGGAGATGGGCAAGAGATGTTTAGGATGCAAGATAACCTGGCTCTGATACCAATTGTAAGCAAAGATACTCTTTACTCTCATCGACAGGATGACACTATGAGTTGGGACGATTTTCTGTTTATTTTCTCAAACACTACACAATGCCATACCCGTCTAAGGGTTGTGATACATATTTATAGTTCAAGGGGCTGCAGCATATGCTTCCTAGAGATGCGAATATGCTGTCCTACAAACTACACTAACCACTAGGTGCTGTTGTACTGTAGTCAAAAGAAAACTGCAGCAAGCTGTTGTCCTCCAAAAGCTGAAAAATGGTAAAGGAGATGCCTGCAGCACGCTGTCTTTGCAGTCAGAAGACGGATGTTGTTGCTGTCCTACAGCAGAGATGCTGTGCGGACTGTTCTCCACACCACAAAAATAGAGATGCTGTCCTCCACACGAAGACCACATGACTTATTCCATCATCCTCCCCACCCGTTCTGGACTCCACCTCCACCACTTGGCATCGTCGTCTTGGCCATCAAGACCCAACGTCATGACTAAGCTCACCAGTAGTTTAGACATTTCATGTAGTAGGGGACATTTTGATGGCCTTTGTCATGCTTGTCAACTAGACCGACATACTCGTCTCCCATTTACTACTAATACTTCTCGGTCTGAGCAGACTTTTGATCTAGTTCATTGTGATCTCTGGACTTCTCCTGTACTTAGTCTTTCCGGATATAAATACTACTTGGTTATTTTGGATGATTTTTCTCTTTCTTTGGACTTTTCCGGTTTGGCTGAAGTCCGACACGTTCGCCACCCTCACCCACTTCTTTGCCTGGGTCTCCACCTAGTTCGGTCGTCCAGTTCGCGCCCTTTAGTGTGATAATGGCCGCGAGTTCGACAACAACGCTTCTCGCTCCTTCCTCTCCCACGGTGTTCAGTTGCATCTCTCGTGCCCTTACTCCTCTCCCCAGAACGGCCGTGCCGAACGCATCATTCGCACCACCACCAATATGATCCGCTGCCTCTTTCAGGCGTCTCTCTCTGCTAGCTATTGGGTAGAGGCCCTGAACACTACTAGACATCTCCTCAACCGCCTCCCCTCGAAGGCGGTGAGACACCCACTCCCCACTTTGCCCTTTATGGCACAACCCCCCTCCTATGAATGCCTTCGTGTGTTCGGCTGTGCCTGCTATCCCAACACTTCCGCCACCGCTCCCCACAAGCTATCTCTCCGCTCCACTCGCTGCCTTTTCCTCGGTTACTCCCCTGACCACAAGGGGTACTGCTGTCAATACCTCCTCTCCCATCGCATCCTCATCTCTCGTCACGTTGTTTTTGACGAAGATGTGTTTGCCCTTGCTAGCTCCTCACCACCCACCAATCTCGACTCTCTCCTTGAGTCTGATCCGGTTCCCCCTCCACCCTCGGTCGCTCTTGACCGCCCTCCCTCGGCTCAGACGCCACCACTCGCGCGTCTACCCGCACCACTTGCGGCCTAGACACCCTGCCTTGCGTCGGTACCCGCGCCACACGTGGCTCCGACGCCTCCGCTCACGCCTCTATCCGCACCTCCCACGGCCTCGATGCCCTCCGCTCGCGTCTCTTCTCGCGTCACGCGTGGCCCCGTTGACCCCGCCCGCGCCACGCATGGCCTCGTCGACACCGCCTGCGCCATGCGCGACCTCATCGACGAGCGTGGCTCGCTTCGTTGACTTCGCCCTCGTCTACCACCGTTGTGAACAGGCCGCGCCCTCGGCTCCCGTCGACCTGCCTGCTCGTTCTCGCACCGAGCCTCCGATGTACCACTC
The DNA here is from genome assembly GCA_029449295.1 of Zea luxurians. NCBI lineage: Eukaryota > Viridiplantae > Streptophyta > Magnoliopsida > Poales > Poaceae > Zea > Zea luxurians. The sequence goes on along the minus strand of JAOPSE010000001.1, from coordinate 100,584,280 downwards.
GGTCGCCATCCACCGCGACCATCGTCATTTCCACCCCATGGTGACTCGTTGCCCCGCCGACGTTTTTCACCCCCGTCGACTGGTTGATACTGACGGCCAATGCTCCTCCGGACGCCTCCTCGGTTCCCTCCTCCGTTCGTGTCGCCGTCGTCGATCCCACTGGTGTCGCGGCATGGAGGAGTACGCGACCCTGCTGGCCAACCACACTTGGCCATGATCACCAGACACCAACGTGATTACCAACAAGTGGATTTTCCGACATAAGCTATCCTCGGATGGCTCACTCGACCGCTACAAGGCCCGTTGGGTCCTTCGGGGCTTCACCCAGCACCCCGATGTGGACTTTGGCCCCATTAACTTCGCCACCGTTCGGACTGTTCTCTCCCTTGCCCTCTCGGGACTGGGTGATCCATCAGCTTGACATCAAGAATGCCTTCCTCCACGACACTCTGACTGGCACGGTCTACTGCAGCCAGCCCACCGGTTTCGTTTACCCCGCTGGTCCGGACCTGGTGTACTGGCTGAACCGCTCCCTGTACGGCCTCAAGCAGGTGCCGCGGGCCTGGTACAGTCGCTTCGTCTCCTACTTGGCCCCCCTCGGCATTGTCGAGGCCAAGTCGGACACGTCCCTGTTCATCTATCGACGTGGCGATGACACCATCTTCCTCCTGCCCTACGTCGACGACATCGTGCTCACGACGTCCATTATCGACCTTCTTCAGTGCCCGATCGCCGCCCTTCAACGGAGTTCGCGATGGACCTAGGACTTCTCCAACACTTCCTCGGCATCACCACCGAACGACGGTCCTAGGGGCTCTTCCTGCACCAACGCCAGTATGTCTCGACATCCTGGAGCGGGATGGCATGTCCGATGCAAGCCTTGCTTGACGCCTGTCGACACTCAGGCGAAGCTCTCTGAGGATGACGGACCCCTAGTCGACGACGTGACAGCCTACCAGAGCCTCACCGGCGCGCTACAATATCTAACCTTCTCTAGGCTAGACATCGCCTACGCCGTCCGGCAGGTGTGCCTTCACATGCACACCAACGAGAGTCTCATCTCACCGTTCTTAAGCGGATCCCTCCGCTACATCCACGGCTCCATCGACTACGGACTTCACCCCCCGAGAGCCTCATCTCATCGTTCTTAAGCGGATCCTTCGCTACCTCCACAGCTCCATCGACTATGGGTTTCTACTTCGACCCTCCCCGACGTCGGAGCTCGTTGTCTACAACGACGTTGACTGGGCTTGTTGTCCTCACATGCGTCGGTTCACTTCTGGTTATGTCGTGTTCCTGGGCGCCAACCTCGTCTCCTGGGCTGCTAAGCGGCAGCTTGTCGTCTCCTGCTCCAGCGCAGAGGCCGAGTACTGTGCCGTGGCCAACGACGTAGTAGAGGCCTCGTAGCTGCGCCAACTTCTCCAGAAGCTTCACAGCCCCCTCCAACGCGCCACCCTCGTCTACTCCGACAACGTCAGCGCGGTCTACCTCTCCACCAATCCCGTGCAACATTAGCGCACGAAGCACGTGGATATCGACCTGCACTACGTCCGCGAGCGTGTCGCTGCCGGTGATGTTTGGGTTCTCAGCGTCCCCACCATGCTGCAGGTCGCCGACATTTTCACTAAGGGGTCGCCATCGAGTGCTTTCATCGAGTTTCGATCCAGTCTCAACATCTATACAAGATAGAGTTGAGACTACAGGGGGTGTTAGACTACTGTTAGGGTTTCAGGGCTAGTCCTTGTGTAAATACTTGCATACCCTTAGTGTAATAGGCTTGGCTCAGTTACTCAGCTTGAATATATGCACTCCCAACCCTAGTTAGGGTTAGGGTTTCCCACGATTTTTTAGAGGCAATGATGTGTTTATTTCCTCCTTTATATGTTGTAAGTTGAAACTAGCTCCACACAATTTTGGAATCATTCAATTCTTGAAGCACCTATAGTACTGAAAGCATGTTCAGCTTATCGCAATTTGTTTCTCATCTTACATAGCTCCGCCTACAGTAATGAAAGCATGTTCAGCTTATCTCAGTTTGTTTCTCATCTTATCACTCTTGAATACTAGTACTTTTTATGTTTTGGTTAGATGTAAGAAGTCTCAACAACATCATCAACATCAACATAGCCTTATAGTCCCAAGCAAGTTGGGGTTGGCTAGAGTTGAAACCCAACAAGAAGTCACCAAAAAGAGAGAGAAATGGGAGGGGAAAAAGCTTTTGAGAGCACTAAAAAGGAAAATGCCTAATCACGGTTCAGGCACGTGGATAGCTTCTTTCCAAGCACTTCTATCCAAATACAACTCCTTTGGGATATTCCATTCCTTCAAGTCCCTTTTGATTGCCTTCTTCCATGTCAATTTTGGTCGCTCTCTACCTCTCTTCACATTATTGTCCCGTCTTATGATGCCTCTGTGCACCGACGCCTCTGGTGCTCACCGGTGGACATGCTCAAACCATCTCAACTGGTGTTTAATAAGCTTTTCTTCAATTGGCGCTACTCCTTGTCGATCGCGTATGTCATTGTTTCTCACTCGGTCCAATCTTGTGTGCCCACATATCCAACGCAACATACACATCTCGATGACACTTAGTTGTTGGATATACCGTCTCTTAGTAGGCCAACACTCAGCCCCATATAACATAATAGGCATAATCGCCGTCCTGTAGAACTTGCCTTTCAACTTCTGTTGCACTCTCTTGTCACACAGGACTCCCGATGCTTGACGCCATTTCATATACTCCCGATGTGACTTATGGCTAACATCTACATCAATATCACCATCTCTCTGTAGCATCGATCCCAAATAACGGAAGGTGTCCTTTGGTCCTGCTAATTCTAAATCCTTTTGGCTCTAGGATCTGACGCCATAACTCTAACTTTCTATTTACTCCTTCCTGCCTTTCATCTACATATATTAATAGAGAAGAATGAGTTCAAACATGAAAACTTGGCTCTTGCAAGGCACCAGGTCCTTGCCTCGTTTTTCGCAAAGGCTTTACTGAGTGGAATGCTGCTGTTGAAAAATGAAAAATCATAGCATTGCGTTCCTTCTAGAGCTTCCATACCACCAGGATTGCCAACAACCAAATGACTTAGGCATGCTCTCAGCGTTTAAATGGACACAGATTGAAAGGAAGCCCAGCATGACGGTCAGGGAACCCTCCCTCAGTCCAAGTCCTCACTGCAGACCAAACTAGTTAGCTGTATTGACTCTGCAAGCAAGTGTACAACTGATTCACCTCTAACTAAGTGTCTACCGATCCACAAACTGTGCCATGTAAGCTGATTTTGTCAAATATTTACCATTGGTGTTGAACATCCAATAGATACCCACTGTGCAGAACCGAATGGACACAGATTGGAAGGAAGCCCAGCCTGAAGGGTCAGGGAACTGTCCCTCGGTCCAAGTTCTCACTGCAGATCAAACTAATTGGCTGTATTGATTATGTGCAAGCAAGTGTACCACTGATTCATCTCTAGCTGAGTGTCTATCGATCCCTGAAACTGTGCTATGTAAGCTGATTTTATCAAATATTCACCATTGGTGTTTAACATCCAATAGATATGATCAGCTGTGCTGACATTGAGGTGTACATGCTGAAGATGGCTGTATTAATAACGTCCTACAGTGCCTGTTGTATCGTTTTGTTCTTTTTGCTTGCTGAAAAAAAATTTGGCCGGAGCTGTCTTTTGGTGATGCACCATCCAGCCATGCTGAATGCCAAAAAAGAGCCATGACGCCATCCTCAAGTGTAATTTTTGTTGCTGCATTGAAGAGTTGCTGATCAGTTGCATCACAGGTACATCCATTCCTACCCAGAGTTTGCTTTTTCAGAGTGCCAAGCATGCCACAGCCAATGTAGGCAAAATGGTCTTGCGAACCTGCAGAGGTCAAGGATACCCACACCTCCTGAGCTGGGTAGGATGGTTACAACGATTATAATTTACCTTGTATTTGCCACCTGAAATGTGATGAGCCCTGACCCATAAGAAGCGACGACTTTTACAGTACAGTTCTTTGAGGACCTCCATGAGAGGGTTGAGAGCAGCTAGAAAATAGATAGGCTGAGGAGATGACAGATTCAACAAGAGTAATGTGTCCTTCATGGTTGAGGAGTCTCCCTTGCCAATGTGCTAGGCAGCCTGCTGCTTTATCTAGTGGTTGGCAGTGTACTTTCTTCAAGCGTCTGAGAGTGAGGGGCAAACCAAGATCTTTGAAAGGGAAGGCTACATGAGCAGCCTGAAGTCTGCAAGAACTCCTGAACTTCAATGTTACTACATCTGGTTGGCATGATCAAACTGTTGTTAAGGTTGGTTACCTGGCCAAAGCAGTGAAGGATTTCCTTGAATGCAGCAACATCACTTGCCGTTGGTGATAATACGACGGGTGCATCGTCAGCGTAAAGGAGGTTTGCAGCCTTGTCTGTCGGCCCCCGAGCTTTTTTAGTAACTTAGTATACCTCGCTCGGTGGCATGTTCAAAAATGGTTAGAAATGGATCAACGGTCAAAACAAATTGGAACGGTGACTGAGGGTTGCCCTGTCGTAAACCTAGGCCTCGACCTGCTGCATATTTTGTTTCTTTTTTTTTCCCGTAGGAGAACTGCACATCATTTTATTAAAAGAAGTACACCAAAGAGCCCCCCCCCCCCCAAAAAAAAATTTTTTTTCACACACAAACTCTGCCCTATGGCAACTCAAGTAACATCAACGTCCATGATTTAACACGGATTAGATGGTGACAAAAAAAAACTTCTAATCACCTATATCATCCCGGGCAGTGAGCATGGTTAAGCCTTTCGACCCAGTCATGCTCCAATGGCACAATTCATCCCCAGCCATGACTAAACTGTTGGCAGGTGAGGGCCTTTTACATTGAACACACAATCATTTCTATGCTTCCATTTGGTCCAAGCTCCTAGAATAATTAGGCCTTGTTCGTTTGTCCAGGAATGGACCAGAAATCATTCCAGCTGATCAAAACTTATATAAATTAGAGAAACAAACCGGTTAGGAATTGTTCCATGCCTCCATTCCGGAAGAAACGAACGACCCCTTAGGGAATTCAGACCCTTCCTGTGCGCAGTATTCACTGACTTTAGAAATTTCAGAAGGCTGGGCAGAGAGTGCAGGCAGTCCCATTCACTGAAGGAGGAAGTACCAAATTGCCTTGCAAAGACACAATTAACGAGCATATGGTTGATGGATTCTTCCTATTGATCATAAAACACACAGGTCTAAATGAGGAAGATTCCTCTTGGCCGGATGGGCTGCTGTCCAACAGCAATTATGTGCCACCCAGCCACATAAAAAAGTAGCATTTGCTAGGCACCCAGGCCTTCCAAATATCCTCGCAAGGCCCAAAGGGAGTGGAACCTTGAAAAGTGGCTTCATATGCTGACTTAGTTGAATACCTCTCTGAGTTTGTAAGGCGCCAAAATGTTTGTCTGGGACTCTTGCTGCAGCTGCATACCCTCTATATTTTGATTCAAGCTTTTGATCATTTCAACTGTTCTCTAATTCTGTCTTTAATTATAAGATGATTAATTAATTCTGAAGTGATTTGGCATTGAACCTTGCTATCACATTGCTTCAGTTAGGTTGTGGAGAAGTAATATACAAGATTGCTGAGTGCTAGCCTAGCTTGCTTTCAATTGATTAGTAGTTTGCTAGCTGTTGCAATATTTTGTCCTGTACCATAATTAGCTGTGGCAGTTCATGCTACCCTTTTGTTCTCTTTTCTGTGTGGCTGTGCGCATATGGATGTTTGACATATACTCCGTTCTTTTTTATTTGTCACGTTTTAGTTCAAAAATGAACTAGCGAGCGACAAATATTCAAGAATGAAGGTAGTAATACATAGTATTTACTGTTAAACTGTTGATGCTCACTTTTGTTTTCAGAATGAGATGAATGAACGTGAGTTATCTGCGCTGAAATCTGTCATTAAGTGCATTGAAGAGCACAAACTTGAGCAGCAGTACCCTGTGGATCCACTTCAGAAAAGGGTTTTGCAGCTAGAGAAAGCAAAGGCAGACAAGAGGATGGCTGTTGAAGCAGCAAAGCCGCAGTCCAAGAGGCCTCGTGCCAATGGATCGGCCTTTGCAACCCGTGCTACAGGCTTTGCTGACAAGAGCTTCTACTCAGCAACCCCAGAGAGGCACCCATTCAATCCTTGCGAGAGGCCGTTTGTGTATGGCGCTGAGGTTCATCTTCCTCCCATGATGACGTCAGCGTCTTACACGATGCAACCTGCCCATGGACCTTATTTCGGTAATGGCTACCCAGTTCAGTACCAGGTCTCGTATATCCACTAATGGAGACAGCCAGGTGCAGGTGCTCTTTCCTAACAATCTAGCTTAACCTGCTGCTCTTTGCTGTAGTCGTATCAGTTACTCTGCAAGTTTCCCTAGCTGGAAATATTTGGACCACTCAATGTGTGTGCTGAGTGGCTGTTGTGGTAATTTTATGCCCTAATGACATGACATAAATTACTCCTAATATTTAGCTATCGATAAATCTCCCAATGTACTTCATTCGGCTTGTGAAATGCCTGTCACTGAAGAAGCGCCCAGGGGCATGAAAATATCATGTCGTCATGGACGCCTGCCAAACTGTCAGTTGCATTCCTGACTGGTTGTTGTTTTTAGTTTGGTGTATCTTTTATACCCAAGTATATTTGCTTAGTGATCATCTTCAGTTTGCCGATTCTAATTGCCGATTCTAATTGGTTAAAGGTGGCCTTCGCATTATGTGATGTACATTGTGTCTGGATACATAATAAATTAATTTATCTACAAAAACCAAAACGAATGGAGCAATAGCTTTTTAAGCCCACCTTTAACTTGAGCCGTGGTCAAACACATACATGCAATGCGAAGGCATGGTGAAAACCCCATGGGTGGGTTTCCATGATTATTCTCCAATCACACAGTAACCTAGAAACGAACGAAGAAAAAGGCCATATCACTGTACAGCCGTACAAGATCGTCACTGTAAGCCTGCAAATTGCACAGCGGTTGCTCTGCATAGGTTGCGAGTTTCGACCTGCCGACCTCAATAACGTGCATGAAGTAGATGTCGTCGAGCTGGTCATTTGTGTTTACCGAGTATATATATAAGAGTAGAATAACAAACACGGCCACACAAGAGACACAAGGATATACGAAGAAATAGTTTTTTCATGTATGTGTTCAGCTGTTAAGATTACAACATATGATAACGTTCTCTCTTCTATTAAAATTGGAGCCCCTTTCCGACATAAAATCGAATGCATAACATATGTGTGCCAGGATCTATTTTTCACACATATATTGACGTCACAAGTGTAATATATCAAAAGACAATGCAATAAAGACATAAAAAGTAGTAGGATAACTTTATTACATCATCCGGATCATAGTATCTTAAACAAGTATCATGACCAAAGTACGATGGAATTAAACATGGACTCTCTTACACAGGAAGATGATTAACGCATCGTTAGACTCAAAATTCATCGACGTCATCTCCGAAGTCTTCGCCATCACCCTCTGATCAAAATATTAGCAAGAGTGAGCTCACTTATGGTCGGGGCTCAACAAGTGGGAGAAATAATGCAAAGTTAACAAGATAGGCTATGGATAAGCGGTAAGCAGTTTAGTTAGTCAATATTTTATTAGCAACACCTGTCTTACTAATAATTGTGTCCCAAATATCCCAATTAAACATAAGTACATGAGTATACTTCAAATCACTTAAGTGAAATCACTTAAGCAAACCATTGGTGGATCATCGGACCATAATTTATTTTCCATCTTTAAGTTTAATTATCATGTGAGGGTCCAAGTTGCTCTTAACCGTGAGCACGACTGACATATCAGTTTTATACTGTGCATAGGTGGTACAACTTTACCCACAAGCCATGTATCCCATCTAGCCTGGGTTGATCGGACCCATAAACACTGTCTAGGTGAATGGCTAGGGATCCACTATGAGGCTTTCACAAAATATCCTTAGTACAAACACACCCGCTAAGGTTTCCACGTCAGTATTGATGGCCCTCCGGACGAGGTAACTTAGCCAAGACTACCACCCCATGTTAACATGAGCTGCCACCAAACCTCTTGCCCGTCTTTTAGGTAGGGTTGCTAAGCACTAAGTCTATAGAGCTAATTACCAAAGCCAGAGCCATTATAGCACTCGTGGTTGCACTGATATCCTGTATGGTCACTCCATGTTCCATCTAATACAAAATGTTCTTGTTTAACCATCGGGTTAACATCATAATAAAAACTTCATTTCCAGAACATAGTATCATTAAAAGAGTGACAACATATTTATCAAGTTGAGTAATAGCAAAAATTGCTAAGCATAGCATTTATCCCATGGTAATCAAGGAATAGGGTTGGTAATTCTAGGAAATCCTATTTAGGCAAATCCCATCAAATTATGAAATATCCGAAAAGTAAACATTATTGTATGCATTATTTGGGTACAAATAGAAATGCAGATGGAGAATCCACTTGCCTTGCTCGAATGTGTCCTGTGGGTCATCCTCGAACGAGTTTGGTTTGTCTACCCCACAGTCAACTTCTAATCATCGATTCACGTATGGTACATACAAAAGATTACATATGCCAAATAAATCAACATTCACCATTACATGGGTAACATTCACCATTACATAAACAATCACATATCACACAACGATACATGTAAATAATGTCTAAATCATAACTATTTTATTAATCCACTAGATTTTCCACTTTGAGTTATCATTGGTGAAAATATATGAGAAGGTGACCACGAAGCTAGTTTATCTAATATAACGCAGATAAAATGACTTAACAAACTTTATGGAAATAATTACTACTTAATTAGTTTCTTTATGACTAATAATAATATTCTGGTTTTTATCCTTTCTTTTCTAAATAGAATTTATATGTATCGCTAAAAATGTTTATTTATAAATCACATAACATCAATATTCTAAGAAATAATGTAGATTACTAATTTTGGACTTTAGTAACATAATCATGGTTATTTTGACATAATTAGATATTTTACTAGTTCTTAGTGAATAAGCGATATGCGTATGAACACATATATCATGACTAGTTAAAATCTAAATTTTAACATGACCAAGAAGATGGGGCCTAGTACCTCTTTCTTTTAATTATATTAGTAAAACTTATACTTAAACCACTACTAACATAATACCGTTTTAAGCGCTAAAATAAGAAGTTAGTCGCAAACGTCGTGACATAACCTACCTATTTTTTCGAATTATAAAAATAATGTCCATATCTAAAATACTATTACTGGGGTTGGTTCACAATTACATGTATACTTCGGGGAGTAGCACGTAAGATTTTGGACTTCTTTTACATACATTTGTACTGTAGAAAATATAGGAATAATTTACAGAAAAACGGAGGGCCAAAATGAAAAATGACTTTCTTCTACCTTGGGCTAGCTTGTGTGCAGGGAGCTCGACGGGGAGGGGGTTTTGGCCGAGCAGGGAGCAGGACAAGGAGGTCTCGGTGGGTAGGGGAGCTCGGCCGGGACGGGCGGTCCAACCAGGTCGGCGACACAGCGAATCGGCAAGGTTCCGGCGTGGTGGCGAGGCACGGCGACGCGACGAATTTCATGGCAAGGAGAGGGAGAGCATGGAGTGAGCTCGACTGCAGGGGAGGGAGAGGAGCAGGGGCTCGATCGGCTTTTATTGGGAGAGAGAGGGAGAGGAGAAAACGGCTGGCGGCTTCAATCACCATTGATGGCGCCGATTAATGGGAGAGTTAGTGGGGGAGGGAGAGGAGAAGAAAACGGGCGACCGACGACGTCCTTAACTCGGGGAAATGGACCGCGGGGAGGCGAGGGGACCGAACCAGCTCGGCCAGGGGCGCGGCTCGGGCGCGCGCCTGGGCAAGGCGGCCAGAGGTGGAAGAAGGCCCCCTGTGGGTGGGGCCCACGTGCAAGAGAGAGAGAGAGAGAGAGAGAGAGAGAGAGAGAGAGAGAGAGAGAGAGAGAGAGAGAGAGAGAGGGTGAGGGGAATTGGGGAGGTGGCGGCTGGTAGTTGGTGGGCCAACTGGGCCGAGTTCGGCGTGGCCGAGCCATTAGGGTTTCGTCTCTTTTTTTTCTTTTTTCATTAGAAATATAAACAAATATATTTTTAAATATTTCTAAAAATCATAATAATTATACCAAAATTATTTATAACTAAATTGCTTAATTTTGGACCAATGTTTATATATTAATTAATTGGGCTTTCAATATAAAAGAAATTCTACGAAATAACCATAAGTCAAATATGAACAACCAAAAATTATTCTAAGCGAAAATAAAATAAAACACTTTGAAGAAAAATTCTTTAATATATCATCATTAATATTCTCAATGTATTATTTTTAGTTGATGGTTTTAGGTGTTATAGACACGTAGATTGAAGGAACCATGCTTTCAACAAATCCGACGGACACTCCAGGGCGGACTGACTGTCCACCTAGAGTTCCACTGCTCCAACGTCTCTTCCGAGGAGGTCACCGAGCAAGCCAGTGCGCCTGAGTTGAAGCGGTGGAGGCCGTTATGTACTCAGGCTCACAGCTGGACATGGTCACCACCTGCTACTTGACCGACTGCCAGCTGATGGGGCGCTTGCCGAGGAAGAAGAGGATCCCGCTTGTGCTCTTGCTGGTGTCGATGTCACCGGCATTGTTGCTGTCGCTGTACCTGACAAGGTGTGCCTCCCCAGAGCACCTCGAGTAGTAGAGACCGTGGTCAAGAGTCCCCGCAACATAGCGGACGATACTCTTCACAGCCTGCTCGTGCTCCGTTGTCGGTCGCTGCAGGAACCGACTAATGTAGCCGACGGAGTATGCCAGATCCGGTCGTGTGTGGACGAGCTAGCGAAGGCTCCCCACAAGACGCTGGTACTGAGTAGCGTCCACCTCCTCTGTCGTGCTGTTACGGCTCAGCTTCAGCCTCTCCTCCATTGGAGTGAGCTTGGTTGCAATTAGTGAGCCCAGCTAGCTCAACAATGCGCTTGGCGTAGGCCGTCTAGCGAAGTGTGATCTCGGAGTCAGTCTAGCGCACTTCAATCCCCAGGTAGAAGGAGAGATGCCCCTGGTCACTCATCTTGAAGGTGGCCTTCATCTCTTCCTTAAACGCCGCCACCTCTGCATCCTTGGTGTCAGTGATCACCAAATCGTCGACGTAGACACCCCACCAGTAGGGCATTTTCTCCATTTCCCCGCCGATAGATGGCTGCCTCTTGCGGGTTTGGCATGAAGCCCATCCTCTTGAGCGTGGAATCGAGCTTAGCATTCCACGCCCTCGGTGACTGTTGCAAGCTGTAGAGGGCCTTGCGCAGGCACAACACCTTGCCCTCCTTGCCAGGGATCGCAAAACCTAGCGGCTGGTGTACGTAGACCACCTCCTTTAAGTCATCGTTAAGAAACACCGACTTGACGTCCATGTAATGAACGTGCCAGCCCTCCTGGGCTAACAGCGCAAGGAGTTGCACAGATTCTATCCGTACCATGGGGGCGAAAGCATCATCGATGTCGATCCCCTCCTGCTGTAAGAAACCGCGTGCCACCAAGCAAGCCTTATGCTTGACGATGGTGCCGGCTTCATCCCTCTTCAGTTTGAACACCCACTTAAGGGTGATCGCATGATGACCATGAGGGAGATCAGCGAGCTCCTAGGTGCGGTTCGTCTCAACTGTGTCCATCTCCGACTGCATCGCGGCACGCCAAGCCACGTGTTTCTCAGCCTTCACGAAAGATAGAGGCTCGCCATCGTCGCATGCAAGATGCAACTCTCCCGCCAGAATGCGAGACGCCGGGCCTAACACCGATGGGTCGATGAGAAGGCCCTCCACCTTTCCATACTACAACGACTCACCGTCGTAGCACGCGTCGACGCGCTCCTCATCGTAGGAGAGCGGGGTCACGAGCTCCACTAGGTCATGCTCGACACGAGCTGGCATTAGAGAGGACATTCCCGAAGAGGGAACCGTTGGTGCTGGAGTACATGGTGACGAAGAGCTCGTTGTAGCCGGATTCATGGCTAGATTGTGTGGTGGAGAAGAGCTCGTTGTAGTCGGAGTTGGAGAGCGTGACGCTGGAGTCGGTGGAGACATGGGGGTTGGGGTAGGCCTACTCGGAGAAGGGTCGCCTACTCCCCTGGCTCCCTCGAAGTGGACGTACTCGATGGTGAAGTCGTCGTACGTCGGAGTCGTGCCATCGTCCACCGCCTTGTCCTAGGCCCATCCTCACCCTTCGTGGAACACTACGTCGCACGTCGTGCGCATACGCAGTGTTCCTAGGTCAAGGATGCGGTAGGCCTTCGAGACCCCCACATAGCCAATGAACACCCCTAGGGTGCTCCTTTCTTCGAGCTTGCCAATGTGGCCAAGCTCCTTGGTGAACGCGAGGCAGTCGAAGACCCGTAGGTGAGAGCCGTCTCTGCTTTATCAACACGCAGACATCACAGATTTGCTCCACATGGTCAATGCACGACAAGCCTCATACCATCTCCTTAGCACTAAGCCGCTTCAGGGCCTCGAAGTTAAGATGCCCGAAGTGCTCATGCCACTGCCATGCATCGTGGTCCTAATGAGGAGCAAGGCAGCAAGGTTGTGCCACCTTCATGTTGAGGATGTAAAGCCGATTTGGACTTCTACGTACCTTGGCAAGAAGGCGACGAGAGGGGTCCCAAATCCTCATGACTCCTTGCTTGACCTCCACGCGTGAGCTGTTCTCATCCAGCTGTCCCAAGCTAATGATAGAGTTCCTCAACGCAGGAATGTAGTAGACTCTGGTGAGCAGCCTGTGCTCACTAGACGCGACGGTGAATACGACTGAGCCAGCGCCCTTGATCTCTACGCCGGAGGCGTCCCCAAACTTGATGGAGCTTTGGACGCTAGAGTCGAGCTCGGTGAAGAACTCCCATCGACCGGTCATGTGATGAGTGGCACCGGTGTTGAGTTACCATCCTTTGATCATGTCGTTGCTGGAGCTGTCGCTGAGGAAAGCGCGTGCTTTCAACTGATCAAGGTGGAGTGCCGCTGTGCACGGTGCCGCTGGAGGTAGCTTGATGCTTGCGTGTGCTAGGAGCAGAGCCTCCGCCTCCGCCTGTGCGACGTTGGCCCGGCCATGTCGTGGCTGCCGACATTCCTTGGCCCATTGGTCAAGCTTGCCACAGTTGTGACAGCCGTTGTAACACCCCTAGTGTTACTGTTACTAAAATTTGAGCATAACATCATAAGCATGGGCATTTCATATGTTTGATACACCTAGAGGGCATTCACTAGGCAAAAATTTCAAACAAGTTGTATTGATATAACCTTTTGCAAATAAAACCCTGGAGTAGGGAACTGAACCCTAGAGTGGGTGAAATAGAACAAACAAGATTTAAACAAAAGAAAACTTCAAAAATTATTAGAGATGACCATAAAATGTCACCTTGAATATACTTATGGGATATCCAAACCCTATAGGTATCAAAAACTACAAAAAGAACCCTAGAAAGCCCTAAACCTAAACCCTAGGGGTTTAAGTGCAAAATTAGTGCACTTTTGGACTAAAGTGCAAAAACCATGATGTTTAGGTGTCTTAAGTCCTATGGTTCACAAATATGTGATTTGCAAGTAAAACCTTGAGATTTGGACTGATTTGCAAAAGAGCCATACTTAAACTCTTTTGACCAAGTCTGAATTTCAGTGTAATGGCTCAACTTTGGGGCTCTGTAACTTTCAAATTATGAAGTTTTTGCCCTAGGTCACCACAACAATATTGTAGATCTATCAAAGGGGAATAACTTTGCTTAAGAGAGTAAGCATGGTTGTTATGCAAAATTAAGAGTAAAATAGGCGCCAAGTTGGTCTATCAGTCGGGTTGCTGACTGAAATATGGCCACCAGCGTTGTTGGTCAAACTTGAGATCGGATTTGAGCTAAATCCAGTAGAAATTCGACTAGGACTGCTATAACAAAGATGAAGCTGGTCTATTAGGCTACACTTTTGCTGCAGAGCGTTGGTCATGTTGCCATAGAAGTTTGAGAGAGAATTCGCCCTAAACATTGACTGACAGGCTGACTGAATGGGCCTCACAATGGTACAGTGACCGGATTGGATCGCTAGCGCGGAGATCTCGCCGCCAGAGACCACACACGCGGATTCGTGCTATCGTCGTGGTTCACGCCGAATTAAACGTAGGATAACGATCGTGGGGTGAAAAATCTCGCCGCGGATGGGCTGGAATGTGCTGTGAGCATGATGGTTCATCAGTGCACACCGACGATGTGGCCAAGCGGCAATCGCCGACGTGTTCGCCGTTTACCGGGTGGACGCCACGCCTTAGGAAGTTTATCACATCCGTATGAGCCGTAGTGACTAGCCAATGACCGCCATAGTTCTATCACTTTGCGATTACCACGGTAGAACGCTGCTGTGACTCATCCCCCTCTCGGTCGCCAGCGCGATTCGGCCAAATTAAGCAACACCGCTCATGAACTCTATAAATTGAGCACGCCATGAGTTCCGTGAGGTAGTCAAGCACCAAGCCACCAAATCGTGTCCTCAATCGATCACCAGAGCTCGCTAATTTCTCATCCTCCCCAATCACGGTTTCCGCCACCGTAAAATGCACCTCACCGTGGTCAGCTCGTTCCAGGTATGCTCATACCCCCTGTTTCCTTGTTTTAGCTTCCTTAGGGTCCCTGGATACCTCGTGGTCTGTTCAATTGAACTGAGCAACCATTGCGACGGAACCTCCCAAGTCATTAGGCCCACCTACAGTTGTCCTTGTCCAACAGACATCCGACACCCTGTAGATGTTCCTGAATTACTTGACAAGTTCGGTATATTCTTTCTTACCTTTCCAGGAACGCTTTACCCATCTTGCAGACATTACAGAACATCGGAGATATAGAAATGCGGAAGCGATTACTTAAACTTACATTTATTTAGAAAGTAAGATCAAATTACTTATTACAGACCAGAGTTATAAAACGAGTGCTGAGTAGTATTATTACAATACCAAGGGAGGCAGAAACTCCTCCCGATAAGTTCTTACATAAAAGGTTTTTTTATGGAGGACCATGTCCTCCCGCAGCTTCATTCTTGTTTTTCTTCATGTGGAACCACCTTGGTACAATAGCAACAAAAATTTGCTGCTTCCTCACCTAAAAACAACGGGGGAATAAACCCTGAGTATGGAATTACTCAGCAAGTCTTACCCGACAAAAGAAAAGACTCTCAAGGGTATGCTGGTTATAAGGGAGTCAAGGTAAGGTATCTCAAAATCAAAGACTCTATTTTGCATAAATGCTTACTAAGAGTGGATCCTTAAAAATCCAATTTTATTGTCAGGTTAGTAAAATTACCTGTGTCTAGAGTTCTTTCTACCCTAGTTCAAACACTTGTCCTGCACTAGCCAGTTTCTTAACAAGTCCTTCATCTTTACTGGAATTCTACGTATAGGGCAGTGACCAAGTCTTCATAACCATGAAGGTACGGCGATCCGAATCGATTATACTCAGCTGAGGATCTCCGATCACACGACATATGTAGCACTTAACCCTTGCATATGTCAACCCGCCACCGGGGTTCTTAAGACCAGATCAGGTTCACGCGAACCGAGAGCACAGATACACCACCGTCCAGCCTCTTGCTACGGAGGGTACACGCTACTCTCGCCACCGCTCCATGCCCATTCCGTGTTATCTTATTCTGGCCTTAGTCTGCCCGAGGCAAAGCTTACCCATGACGAGGCATGTGACCAGTTAAAGGGTCCTCGGTCATCAAGCCTACATCAAGACGGTCCTTAATCGACTCAGACGGAGACACTACACCGAGACTCTCTTCTCGTGCAAGTCACCCGCCCGGTCTCAGCTTAATCATTTAAAACCCAAAGTTTGGTACCTGGCAGAGGTACATCTTTTCTGATGTTGAATCCATCAAGGCCCTGATGGATCCACCATCAAGTTTTATTTTCGAAAACATCCCACCCACTTTTGCCACATCAACTTTTGTAAAAACAAAACATTTTGTTTTTCTAAAGCAATGCTAAGCATCAAAATCTTTTGTAAAACAGGTGATCAAGGAAGGTAATCAAGTTCAAGGAAGGTAATGCAGGAATTGTTTTAGCAATCAACTCCTATCACCTAATGCATCAAGCAAGTGAAAAAGTTTTTTAAAACACAAGGAGGTGGCGAATGCACCGGGGCTTGCCTTCATTAGTAGGTGAGTCAGGCTCGGGCCCGCAGATGTCAAAGTAGAGACAAGTCCCTGCCTGAGATTCCAAAGGTGGTGGTGTCTTCTCTTCGGTCACTTCGATCTCATCTTCGTTTTCTAAATATAATCATATATATGTATATATGAATGAATGTCATGTAATGCTCATGAGAGTGCACAGATAATAAGAATTTATTATCTAAGGTCTTGAATACAATTTTCCTTCACGGAACTCCGAGAACTTAGGGTTTCCGGAGTCAGTAAAGGAGTTCAAAGGGCAGGGGTGGGGGTTTTGGGTTCTAGTTATCAGACAAGGTCCAAATCAAACCAAACTCTACCCAAGGCTTCTAAATAATGTGTAGAGCTTATATAAAAAGTTTGATCATTTTTGGAATTACCATATGTTTTCTAAAAATCCAGAACTAATGCTTTAAACTACTCTAAATGCCTTAAAATTCCTTATTTAATCTAAAAATCATGAAACTATTTTTATTAAATATTATGGAAAATAAGAAGTCTAGGAAAATTGGTTTGACAATTTTAGGATTTTCTACAATTTTCTATAGATTTCTAAAGTTCTACCGAAAAAGAAAAGGAAAAAGATTAAATAGTGTTGGGCTGGTTTTAGCCCAGGCGGCCCAGGTCCACGCGGAATCGCGCGCGCGTCCGTGCCCGCGCTGGCGTCTTTATAGAAAGGGCCTTGGGGTTTTAGCTAACCATAACTGGGTTCTATCACTATTACACTGTGTCGCTGACAGATTGCAGAAAAGCCCTCGGTCTTCTATTCCTTCGCGAGGCGAGGTCCCCGACGGCGTCGCGCACAGCCAAGCTCCGGCGAGCTGTCTGGACCGGCCGAAGGAGGCCAAGACTGGCGGCCCTGAGCGGCGGACACGAAATAGGACCCATCCTAAACCTTTCCCCCAACCCAATTTCATCTATGGCCAATTGGTTTGCTCTGGCCACAGTGACTGTGAGCATTGCGGCTAGACAGTCGTGTTCCCGGCGACCAGAGGGCTCCTAGCGCAATTGCGTGGGTTGGCAAGCATCGTAGACATATGAGAAAGATTAAACAAGGGAGAGGGGAGGATGAACTGACCGGAATGGGGCTGGCCGTGGTGAGGTTGGTTTTGGGGTGGCAGAAGCTTGATTTGGGGGAAAACCGAAATTCAAGCTCACTGGTGCACGATTGCTAGTAATTCTCGGTGGCTAAGTGGATGATGATGTTGCGAAGCTAGCCGCGGGCTCAATTTATAGGAGGCTTCGACGGTGGCGCTTAATTTGGCCGGGCAGCGCTGGCGGCCGGAAACAAGGAAGGACCCTGGCGCAGTGGGTTCGTGTCCTCAGTCGTGGCCAGCTCACCGGCAATGATTAAACGGCTGTAAAGAGTCACGGCAACGCGACAGAGGTGTTCGGATACGTGGCGTAAGACCGAGCGACGGCGATCACCGACGTGCCTATCCGTTCCAGCCGCAAAGCAGAAGGGTGCAGCAGTGAGTCACCGGAGTGACTTCCAGCTCACCGGCGGTAAAGCTTCTTTTACCCCGCGAGACTATCCGTTAGCCACCAGCGCGAATCCGGGCGGCGGCAACACGAATCTTCGCGCAGGGAGATCGCCGGTGATGAGCAAGCAGCGCTGGCAACCTGATCCACCTGAGAGCACTGTACCATGGGCTAATTCATTCAGTCAACCTGACAGTCATAATTCAGGCTCGATTTTCTTCCAATTCTATATGGTAACATACTCCATGCTCTGCAGCAAAATTGTAGAGCTATATACCAGCTACAAGTTTGTCACAGCAACCATGGGCAGATTCTTGCTGGATCATAGTTGAATTTATGCTCAAAGTCCCAGTGGTTGCACTGTTTGTTTGAAAATTCAGACCTCAGTAACCTGACAGTCCAAATTTAAGCTCAATTATCTCTAAATTCTTCTTAGCAACTAGGCTTACACTCTTAAGCAAAGTTGTTCTCCTATGTTAGGTCTATAATTTTGATGTGGTAACCTAGGGCAAAAACCCTAGTATTTGAAAGTTACAAGGCTCCAAAGTTGAGCCCAAAACTCTGAAATTCAGACTTAGGCTATATAGGACTTAAGAGGTGATTTTTGCAAATAAACCCAAAACTTAGGGTTTAGCTTGCAAATTCACATATTTGTGAACCAAAGGACTTAATATGCCTTAACATTGTAGTTTTTACACTTTAGTCCAAATGTGCACTGTTTTTGCACATAGGCCCCTAGGGTTTGGACTTAGGGTTTTTTAGGGTTCAAATGGGGTTTTTGGTATCCCAGGGGTATAAATGTGATTCAAGTTCATTCTTGGGAACATTTTATGACTATTCCCCTAAAGCTTTTAGGTTTTCTCAATTTTGTTAGGTTTTACCCCCTTTAATCGCTATTTAGGGTTAAGTTCCCTATCCAGGGTTCTATTTGCAAAATGCTATAACAATACAACTTGTTTGAAATTTTTACCTAGTAAATGCACTCTAGGTGTGTCAAACATATGCAATGCCAATGTTTATGATGCCATGCTCAAGTTTTAGTTGCAGTAACACCAGGGGTGTTACAACCATAGATCGCCGGGAACGCTTTGGGATGTCCGTTGGGCATACGGTCACCGTGGACAGAGCAGGTTAAAGTGCCATTGGTGAAATTAGTTGAGGGGAAACGATTGTTAGGCTTGGAATTTGGTTTCTGCCAAAGTAGAATGCGGGTCATCATGTGAATCAGCCGATACATGCTCGCCGGAGTTCGTCCCTGCGTGGTTCGCCGTCGTGGACTTCGAACTGAGAAAGAATAGGAGCGCGGGGGTGTTCTTGTAAATGTCAGTGAGACGTATGAATAGTGCCTAGGGCCACCACTCTGATTCTTGAACCGGTAAGGGCATTTCTGCAAAGTCGTCGCAGGCACGCGCGCGCGGGCGAATCCGGCCTCTGCTGGGCCGCCTTGGCCGAAATGAGCCCAATACTGTTCAAGTTCCTCTTTTCTTTTTCTATGAAACTTTGGAAATCTGTAGAAAATTGTAGAAAAATGGTAAAAATACCAAACCAATTTTGCTAGATTCCTAAGTTCCTATAGAATTTAATAAAAATAGTTTCATGATTTTTAATCCAAACAAGAAATTATAGAGTATTTTAAACAGTCTAAAATTCTGTTTCTGGATTTTTAGAAAATAGATAATAATCCCAAAAATCTCCAAACTTTTTAGATGACCCATATATATTATTTAGAAGCTTTGGGTAGAGTTTGGTATGATTTGAACCTTGTTTGATACTTAGAACCCAAAACCCTACCCCCCTACTCTTTGAACTTCACTATTGACTCCGGAAACCCTAAGTTTTCGGAGTTTCGTGAAGGAAAATTGTATTCAAGACTTTAGATAATAAACTCCTATTGTCTTTGCATTCTCATGAGAATTACATGGGCATTCATTATTATGTATGATCATATTTAGAAAACGAAGAGGAAGTAGAAGAAGAAGCAAGGACACCACCACCACCTGAGGAACATCAGGCAGGCAGCTGTTTCTATTTTGACATCTATGGAACTGAGCCTGATTCACCTATTAAACAAGGCAAGCCCCAGTGCATTTGCCACCTCCTTGATTCTTTTAAACTCTTTCTCACTCACTTGATGCATTAGGTGATAGGAGTTGATTGCTAAAACAATTCCCGCATTTCCTTCCTTGAATTTGATTACCTTCCTTGGAATCCCTATTTTACAAAAAGTTTTTCCTATGCTTATTATTGCTTTAGCAAAACAAAATGTTTTGTTTTTTTACAAAAGATGATGTTGCAAAGTGGGAGGGATGTTTTTAAAAATAAAACTTGATGGTGGATCCATCATGGCCATGATGGGTTCAACATCGGAAAAGATGTACCTCTGCCAGGTACCAAACTTTGGGGATTGAAATGATTAAGCTGAGACCGGGCGGGTGACTTGCACGGGAAGAGAGTCTCGGTATAGTGTCTCCATCTGAGTCGATTAAGGACCATGTCGATGTAGGCTTGATGACCGAGGACTATTTAACTGGTCACATGCCTTGTCATGGGTAAGCTTTGCCTCGAGCAGACTAAGGCCAGAATAAGATACCACGCAATGGGAGTGGAAAGATGGTGAGAGTAGCGTGTACCCTCCGTAGCAAGAGGCTGGACGGTGGTGTATCTGTGCTCTCGGTTGGCGTGAACCTGATCTGGTCTTAAGAACCCCGGTGGCGAGTTGACATATGCAAGGATTAAGTGCTACATATGTCGTGTGATTGGAGATCCTCAGCTTTTTATAATCGATTTGGATCGCCGTACCTTCGCGGTTATGAAGACTTGGTCACTGCCCTATACGTAGAACTCCAGTAAAGATGAAGGGTTATTAAGAAATTGGCTAGTGCAGGTCAAGTGATTGAACTAGGGTAGAAAGAACTCTAGAGACAGGTAATCTTACTTAACCTGACAAGTAAAATTGGATTTTTAAGGATCCACTTTTAGTAAGCATTTCTGCAAACAGAGTCTTTGACTATTGTTAAGCCTTACCGTGACTCCCTCAAAGCCAGCATACCCTTAAGAGTCTTTTCTTTAGTCGGCTAAGACTTTCTAAGTAATTCCATACTCAGGGCTTCGTCCCATGTTGTTTTTAGGTGAGGAAGCGACCAACTTTTGTTGCTTCTGTTCTAAGGTGGTACCAAAGGAAGAGCACCAGGAGTGAAGCTGCGGGAGGAAAGGATCCTCCATAAATACTTTTGTGTGAACTTATCGGGAGGGGTTTTTGCCTCCCATGGTTTGTAATAATAATACTCTACACTCGTATATTATATTTCTGGTCTGTAAATATTTAACTCTATCTTATTTTTAAATAAAGGTAAGCCTATGTAACTGCTTCCGCATTTTCGTATCTCCGATGTTTGTAATGTCTGCGTGACAGGTGAAATGCTCTTGGGAAAGGTAAGAAAAGTAGATACCGAACTTGTCAAGTGATTCAGGGGCACCTACAGGGATTTCTGAGGTCTGTTGGACAAGGACAACTGTAGGTGGGCCTAATGACTTGGGAGGTTCTGTCACAGCTGGTATCGGAGCGAAGCCCATCTCTGCAGATCTTATGAAGCATCTTCAAAAGAATTTTCTAAGACTTACCTAAAAAATTTCTTTCTTTCTTATCTAGCTTCCTTCTGAAGTACTTATTTAAAGACCAGATATAAAGTGCAATTTATAGAAGGTGTGAATCGACTAAGATTGATTCTGTAATTACACATGCATCATGCTAAAAACTATGCTAATAAGTTTTTCCCCTTAAGAAATGCCGCCGCGCACGAGAAAGACCGCGCGCAAGTCAACCGGGCCAATCGGTGTACCCTGTCATCAACTTGCCCCACGACATGAAGATAGCAATAGCGGTAGCAACGATCCAATTGGGGATCTGGAAGCCCAAGTGGATCAGCTTCGAACAGAACTCCGACGCAGGAACAATCTCTGGGTTGCGGATGGTGAAAGGATAAATGAATTAAGGACAGAAATTCGCCACATGCAAGACCAGCTAGCGGATCAGGATCTAGCACTCGACTGGGCTGTGAACTCTCGTTCACTTGCTTGGGCAAAAGAAGCTAGAGCTCGAGCCCGAGTGGAAGAGCTTAGCTCAACCGTGGATAGCTTGCAGGTTTATTGTAATACCTTACATGAAGAAGTTCATGTATTGTATTCTCAACTGCATCCCAATGTACCTGCGAATCCTGTCGGGACGGAAGCTGGACCTTCTGGGACAGCGGGAGAAGCCTTCGGTGGTGAACTGGATTTGTTCAGGCCTCCTTGAAAGGGAATTAGGCTTACACCTAGTTCCTAAATAATTTTGGTGGTTGAATTGCCCAACACAAATAATTGGACTAACTAGTTTGCTCTAGTGTATAAGTTTTACAGGTGCCAAAGGTTCACCATAAGCCAATAAAAAGATCAAGAGAAATGGTTCAAACAAAGGAGCAAAGGCCAACCGAAGGCACCCTGGACTGGTGCACCAGACTGTCCGGTGCACCACCGGACATGTCCGGTGCAACAGGGAAGACCGAACTCAAACTCGTCACCTTCGGGAAATTCCAGAGGCAACTCCGCTATAATTCACAGGACTGTCCGGTGTACACCGGACATGTTCGGTGCTCCAAGGAAGAACGGCCTCCGGAACTCGCCAGCCTCGGGAATTCATTTCAGCTGCTCCACTATAATTCACCGGACATGTCCGGTGTAACAGCGGGGCAACAACTATTTCGGCGCCAACGGCTACCTGCGACGCATTAAATGCGCGCCAGCGCGCGCAGAGGTCAGGCACGCCCATGCTGGCGCATCGGACACTCTACAGTACATGTCCGGTGCGCCACCGGACATCCAGGCGGGCCCAGAAGTCAGAGCTCCAACGGTCAGAACCCAACGGCTTTAATGACGTGGCTGTCACACCGGACATGTCCGGTGTGCACCGGACTGTCCGGTGCACCATCGAACAGACAGCCTCACCAAACGGCTAGTTTGGTGGTTGGGGCTATAAATACCCCCAACCACCCACCATTCATTGCATCCATGTTTTCCACTTCTCAACTACTTACAAGAGCTCTAGCATTCAATTCTAGACACACTCAAGAGATCAAATCCTCTCCCAAATTCCACACAAAGCTTTAGTGACTAGTGAGAGAGATTTGCTTGTGTTCTTTCGAGCTCTTGCGCTTGGATTGCTTTCTTCTTTCTTGATTCTTTCTTGCGATCAAACTCACTTGTAATTGAGGCAAGAGACACCAATCTTGTGGTGGTCCTTGTGGGAACTTTGTGTTCCAAGTGATTGAGAAGAGAAAGCTCACTCGGTCCGAGGGACCGTTTGAGAGAGGGTAAGGGTTGAAAGAGACCCGGCCTTTGTGGCCTCCTCAACGGGGAGTAGGTTTGCGAGAACCGAACCTCGGTAAAACAAATTCGCGTGTCACACTCCTTATTCGTTTGCGATTTGTTTTGCGCCCTCTCTCGCGGACTCGATTATATTTCTAACACTAACCCGGCTTGTAGTTGTGATTATTTTTGAGAATTTTAGTTTCGCCCTATTCACCCCCCCTCTAGGAGCAATTCAATTGGTATCAGAACCTGGTGCTTCATTAGAGCCTAACCGCTCGAAGTGATGTCGGGAGATCACACCAAGAGGGAGATGGAGACCGGCGACAAGCCCACTACGAGCCACGGGAGCACTGCATCGGAAGAGTCCCGCACCAAGAGGAAGGAGAAGAAGAAGGACTCCTCCAAACAGAAGGAGAAAAGATCTTCTTCCTCACACCACAAAGAGAAGAAGGAAAAATCTTCTTCCCACAAGTCGCATCAGAAAGGCAACAAGCACAAGAGGATGAGGAAGGTGGTCTACTACGAGACCGACACTTCATCAACATCGACCTCCGACTCCGATGCGCCGTCCGTAACTTCTAAGCACCAAGAGCGTAAGAAGTTTAGTAAGATCCCCTTACACTATCCTCGTACATCTAGACATACTCCATTACTTTCCGTTCCATTAGGCAAACCGCTAACTTTTGATGGCGAAGATTATGCTAGGTGGAGTGATTTAATGAAATTTCATCTAACCTCACTCCACAAAAGTATATGGAATGTTGTTGAGTTTGGAGCACAGGTACCATCCATAGGGGATGAGGATTATGATACGGACGAGGTGGCCCAAATCGAGCACTTCAACTCTCAAGCTACAACCATACTCCTCGCCTCTCTAAGTAAGGAGGAATACAACAAGGTGCAAGGGTTGAAGAATGCAAAGGAGATTTGGGACCTACTCAAGACCGCGCACAAGGGTGATGAACTCACCAAGATCACCAAGCGGGAAACGATCGAGGGGGAGCTCGGTCGCTTCCGTCTTCGCCAAGGGGAGGAGCCACAAGATATGTACAACCGGCTCAAAACCTTGGTGAACCAAGTGCGCAACCTCGGGAGCAAGAAATGGGATGACCACGAGGTGGTTAAGGTTATTTTGAGATCACTTATTTTCCTTAACCCTACTCAAGTTCAATTAATTCGTGGTAACCCAAGATATACACTAATGACTCCCGAGGAAGTAATCGGGAATTTTGTGAGCTTTGAATGTATGATTAAAGGATCAAAGAAGATCAACGAGCTTGATGAACCCTCCACGTCCGAAGCACAACCGGTGGCATTTAAGGCGACAGAGGAGAAGAAGGAGGAGTATACACCAAGTAGACAACCAATTGACGCCTCCAATCTCGACAATGAGGATATGACTTTAATCATCAGAAGCTTTCGCCAAATCCTCAAGCAACGGAAGGGGAAGGATTACAAATCTCGTTCCAAGAAGGTTTGCTACAAGTGTGGTAAGCCCGGTCACTTTATTGCTCAATGTCCATTATCAAGTGACAGTGACAGGGATAACGACAAGAAGGGCAAGAGGAGAGAAAAGAAGAGATACCACAAGAAGAAGGGCGGTGATGCCCACGTGTGCCGCGAGTGGAACTCCGACGAGAGCTCCACCGACTCCTCCTCCGACGACGAGGACGCCGCCAACATCGCCGTCACCAAGGGACTCCTCTTCCCCAACGTCGGCCACAAGTGCCTCATGGCAAAGGACGGCAAAAAGAAGGTTAAATATAAATCCTCCACTAAATATGAGTCTTCTAGTGATGAAAATGCTAGTGATGAGGAGGATAACTTGCGTACCTTTTTGCCAACCTTAACATGGAACAAAAAGAAAAATTAAATGAATTAATTAGTGCTATTCATGAAAAGGATGACCTTTTGGATTCCCAAGAGGACTTCCTAATTAAGGAAAACAAGAAACATGTTAAGGTTAAAAATGCTTATGCTCTAGAAATAGAAAAATGTCAAAAACTATCTAGTGAGCTAAGCGCTTGCCATGACACTATTGCCAACCTTAGAGATGAAAATGCTAAATTAATTACTAAGGTTGATTCTCATGTCTGTGATGTTTCAATTCCCAATCTTAGAAATGATAATGATGATTTGCTTGCTAAGATTAAGGAATTGAATGATTCTCTTGCTAGCCTTAGAGTAGAAAATGAAAATTTGATTGCTAAGGCTAAAGATTTTGATGTTTGCAACACTACTATTTCCGACCTTAGAACTAAGAATGATATGTTGCATGCTAAGGTTGTAGAATTAAAATCTTGCAAACCATCTACATCTACCGTTGAGCACACTTCTATTTGTACTAGATGTAGAGATGTTGATATTAATGCTATTCATGATCACATGGCCTTAATTAAACAACAAAATGATCATATAGCAATATTAGATGCTAAAATTGCCGAGCATAACTTAGAAAATTAAAAGTTTAAATTTGCTAGAAGTATGCTCTATAATGGGAGACGCCCTGGCATCAAGGATGGCATTGGCTTCCAAAGGGGAGACAATGTCAAACTTAATGCCCCTCCTAAAAATTTGTCTAACTTTGTTAAGGGCAAGGCTCCCATGCCTCAGGATAACGAGGGTTACATTTTGTACCCTGCCGGTTATCCCGAGAGCAAAATTAGGAGAACTCATTCTAGGAAGTCTCACTCTGGCCCTAACCATGCTTTTATGTATAAGGGTGAGACATCTAGCTCTAGGCAACCAACCCGTGCCAAGTTGCCTAGAAAGAAAACTCCTAATGCATCAAATGATCATGCTATTTCATTCAAAACTTTTGATGCATCTTATGTGCTTACTAACAAATCCGACAAGGTAGTTGCCAAGTTTGTTGGGGGCAAACACAAGGGCTCCAAGTCTTGTGTTTGGGTACCCAAAGTTCTTGTTTCTAATGCCAAAGGACCCAAAACCGTTTGGGTACCTAAAATCAAGAACTAAAATTGTTTTGTAGGTTTATGCATCCGGGTGCTCAAGGTTGATACTCGACAGCGGGTGCACAAATCACATGACAGGGGAGAAGAAGATGTTCTCCTCATATGAGAAAAACCAAGATCCCCAACGAGCTATCACATTCGGGGATGGAAATCAAGGTTTGGTCAAAGGATTGGGTAAAATTGCTATATCACCTGACCATACTATTTCCAATGTTTTTCTAGTAGACTCTTTAGATTACAATTTGCTTTCCGTTTTGCAACTATGTCAAATGGGCTACAACTGTCTATTTACTGATGTAGGTGTCACTGTCTTTAGAAGAAGTGATGATTCAATAGCATTTAAGGGAGTGTTAGAGGGTCAGCTATACTTGGTAGATTTTGATAGAGCTGAACTCGACACTTGCTTGGTTGCTAAGACTAACATGGGTTGGCTCTGGCACCGCCGACTAGCTCATGTTGGAATGAAGAATCTCCATAAGCTTCTAAAGGAAGAACACATTTTAGGACTAACAAATGTTCATTTTGAGAAAGACATAATTTGTAGCGCATGCCAAGCCGGGAAGCAAGTTGGCACTCATCATCCACACAAGAACATCATGACTAGTGACAGGCCACTAGAGCTCCTACACATGGACCTATTCGGCCCGATCGCTTACATAAGCATCGGCGGGAGTAAGTACTGTCTAGTTATTGTGGATGATTATTCTCGCTTCACTTGAATGTTCTTTTTGCAGGAAAAATCTCATACCCAAGAGACCTTAAAGGGATTCTTGAGACGAGCTCAAAATGAGTTTGGCTTAAGGATCAAGAAAATTAGAAGCGACAATGGGACGGAGTTCAAGAACTCTCAAATTGAAGGCTTCCTTGAGGAGGAGGGCATCAAGCATGAGTTCTCTTCTCCCTACACTCCACAACAAAATGGTGTAGTGGAGAGGAAGAATCGAACTCTATTGGACATGGCAAGAACCATGCTTGATGAGTACAAAACACCGGATCGGTTTTGGGCCGAAGCGGTCAACACCGCCTGCTACGCCATCAACCGGTTATATCTACACCGAATCCTCAAGAAGACATCCTATGAACTCCTAACCGGTAAAAAGCCCAATATTTCATATTTTAGAGTTTTTGGTAGCAAATGCTTTATTCTTGTTAAAAGAGGTAGAAAATCTAAATTTGCTCCTAAAACTGTAGAAGGCTTTTTACTAGGATATTATTCAAACACAAGGGCATATAGAGTCTTTAACAAGTCCTCAGGACTTGTTGAAGTTTCTTGTGACGTTGTGTTTGATGAGACTAACGGCTCTCAAGTAGAGCAAGTTGATCTTGATGAGATAGGTGAAGAACAGGCTCCATGCATAGCGCTAAGGAACATGTCCATTGGGGATGTGTGTCCTAAGGAATCCGAAGAGCCTCCACATGCACAAGATCAACCATCCTCCTCCACTCAAGCATCTCCACCAACCCAAAATGAGGACGAGGCTCAAGTTGATAAAGGAGAAGATCAAAATGATGAGCCACCTCAAGATGACGGCAATGATCAAGGGGGAGATACAAACGATCAAGACAAGGAGGATGAAGAACCAAGGCCGCCACACCTAAGAGTCCACCAAGCAATACAACGAGATCACCCCGTCGACACTATCCTCGGCGACATTCATAAGGGGGTAACCACTAGATCTCGTGTTGCACATTTTTGTGAACATTACTCTTTTGTTTCCTCTATTGAGCCACATAGGGTAGAGGAAGCACTCTAAGATTCGGATTGGGTGATGGCGATGCAAGAGGAGCTCAACAACTTCACGAGGAACGAGGTATGGCATTTAGTTCCACGTCCTAACCAAAATGTTGTAGGAACCAAGTGGGTCTTCCGCAACAAGCAAGATGAGCATGGTGTGGTGACTAGGAACAAAGCTCGACTTGTGGCCAAGGGATACTCCCAAGTCGAAGGTTTGGATTTCGGTGAAACCTATGCACCCGTAGCTAGGCTTGAGTCCATTCGCATATTATTAGCCTATGCTACTTACCATGGCTTCAAGCTTTATCAAATGGACGTGAAGAGTGCCTTCCTCAATGGACCAATCAAGGAGGAGGTCTATGTTGAGCAACCTCCCGGCTTGGAAGATAGTGAGTACCCTAACCATGTCTATAGGCTCTCTAAGGCGCTTTATGGGCTCAAGCAAGCCCCAAGAGAATGGTATGAATGCCTTAGAGATTTCCTTATTGCAAATGGCTTCAAAGTCGGCAAGGCCGATCCTAATTTATTCACTAAAACTCTTGACAATGATTTGTTTGTATGCCAAATTTATGTTGATGATATCATATTTGGGTCTACTAATGAATCTACATGTGAAGAATTTAGTAGGATCATGACACAAAAATTCGAGATGTCTATGATGGGGGAGTTAAAGTATTTTGTAGGATTCCAAGTCAAGCAACTCCAAGAGGGCACCTTCATTTGCCAAACAAAGTACACTCAAGATATTCTAACCAAGTTTGGAATGAAGGATGCCAAGCCCATCAAGACACCCATGGGACCAAATGGGCATCTCGACCTCGACACGGGAGGTAAGTCCATGGATCAAAAGGTATACCGGTCGATGATTGGTTCATTGCTTTATTTATGTGCATCTCGACCGGACATTATGCTTTCCGTTTGCATGTGTGCAAGATTCCAATCCGACCCTAAGGAATCCCACCTTACGGCCGTAAAACGAATCTTGAGATATTTGGCTTATACTCCTAAGTTTGGGCTTTGGTACCCTCGGGGATCCACATTTGATTTGATTGGTTATTCAGATGCCGATTGGGCGGGGTGTAAGATTAATAGAAAGAGCACATCGGGGACTTGCCAGTTCTTGGGAAGGTCCTTGGTGTCTTGGGCTTCAAAGAAGCAAAATTCGGTCGCTCTTTCTACCGCCGAAGCCGAGTACATTGTCACAGGCCATTGTTGCGCGCAATTGCTTTGGATGAGGCAAATCCTGCGGGACTATGGTTACAAATTAACCAAAGTTCCTCTTCTATGTGATAATGAGAGTGCAATCCGCATGGCGGATAATCCCGTTGAGCATAGCCGCACTAAACACATAGCCATTCGGTATCATTTTCTTAGGGATCACCAACAAAAGGGGGATATCAAGATTGCTTACATTAACACTAAAGATCAATTAGCCGATATCTTTACCAAGCCTCTTGATGAACAAACTTTTACCAAACTTAGGCATGAGCTCAATATTCTTGATTCTAGGAATTTCTTTTGCTAACTTGCACACATAGCTCTTGAGTATACCTTTGATCATGTCTCTTTGATATTATGACTAATGTGTTTTCAAGTGTATTTCAAAACCAAGTCATAGGTATATTGAAAGGGAATTGGAGTCTTCGGCGAAGACAAAGGCTTCCACTCCACTCTACTACTCATCCTTCGCTGTCGCTCTGCCTCACTCTCCGTCTTTGGTATAATCTTCACTCATATGTTTTATTTGCCAAAGGGGAGAGAATAGTTGTAAAGGGCTTATACCTCACTCAAAGTATCCGTTTTTGGCGATTCATGCCAAAGGGGGAGAAAGTATGAGCCTAAAGCAAAAGGACCGCACCACCACCCTAATTTTAAAAATTAATTTTTTTTATCAATTGGTAAATTTCAAATTGGTATCTCTTTGTGTTCTAAAGGGGGAGCAAGTAGTATTTTCAAAATTTGATATCTTAAAACCCTCTTGAACACTAAGAGGAGAATTTATTGAGGGGGAGTTTTGTTTAGTCAAAGGAAAAGCATTTGAAACAAAGGAAGAAAATTTCAAATCTTAAAAATGCTTCTCAAAAATCTTATTCATTTACCTTTGACTATCTTGCAAAAGGACTTTGAAAAGAATTTACAAAAGGATTTGCAAAAACAAAACATGTGGTGCAAATGTGGTCCAAAATGTTAATAATAAAGAAACAATCCATGCATATCTTGTAAGTATTTATATTGGCTCAATTCTAAGCAACCTTTGCACTTACATTATGCAAACTAGTTCAATTATGCACTTTTTCATTTGCTTTGGTTTGTGTTGACATCAATCACCAAAAAGGGGGAGATTGAAAGGGAATTAGGCTTACACCTAGTTCCTAAATAATTTTGGTGGTTGAATTGCCCAACACAAATAATTGGACTAACTAGTTTGCTCTAGTGTATAAGTTTTACAGGTGCTAAAGGTTCACCATAAGCCAATAAAAAGATCAAGAGAAAGGGTTCAAACAAAGGAGCAAAGGCCAACCGAAGGCACCCTGGACTGGTGCACCGGACTGTCCGGTGCACCACCGGACATGTCCGGTGCACCAGGGAAGACCGAACTCAAACTCGTCACCTTCGGGAAATTCCAGAGGCAACTCCGCTATAATTCACCGGACTGTCCGGTGTACACCGGACATGTCCGGTGCTCCAAGGAAGAACGGCCTCCGGAACTCGCCAGCCTCGGGAATTCATTTCAGCTGCTCCGCTATAATTCACCGGACATGTCTGGTGTACACCGGACTGTCTGGTGTAACAGCGGGGCAACGGCTATTTCGGCGCCAACGGCTACCTGCGACGCATTAAATGCGCGCCAGCGCGCGCAGAGGTCAGGCACGCCCATGCTGGCGCACCAGACACTCCACAGTACATGTTCGGTGCGCCACCGGACATCCAGGCGGGCCCAGAAGTCAGAGCTCCAACGGTCGGAACCCAACAGCTTTGGTGACGTGGCTGTCACACCGGACTGTCCGGTGCACCATCGAACAGACAGCCTCACCAAACGGCTAGTTTGGTGGTTGGGGCTATAAATACCCCCAACCACCCACCATTCATTGCATCCAAGTTTTCCACTTCTCAACTACTTACAAGAGCTCTAGCATTCAATTCTAGACACACTCAAGAGATCAAATCCTCTCCCAAATTCCACACAAAGCTTTAGTGACTAGTGAGAGAGATTTGCTTGTGTTCTTTCGAGCTCTTGCGCTTGGATTGCTTTCTTCTTTCTTGATTCTTTCTTGTGATCAAACTCACTTGTAATTGAGGCAAGAGACACCAATCTTGTGGTGGTCCTTGTGGGAACTTTGTGTTCCAAGTGATTGAGAAGAGAAAGCTCACTCGGTCCGAGGGACCGTTTGAGAGAGGGTAAGGGTTGAAAGAGACCCGACCTTTGTGGCCTCCTCAACGGGGAGTAGGTTTGCGAGAACCGAACCTCGGTAAAACAAATTCGCGTGTCACACTCCTTATTCGTTTGCGATTTGTTTTGCGCCCTCTCTCGTGGACTCGATTATATTTCTAACGCTAACCCGGCTTGTAGTTGTGATTATTTTTGAGAATTTCAGTTTCGCCCTATTCACCCCCCTCTAGGAGCAATTCACTCCTCCCTCTATGAGGTTGGTGGACGAATGGTCTCCTACTCTTGACAGCGAGGCTACTAAGAGTGACAAAAGCAGGAATAATATAGTATAGAAGTAGTATTATTGTGTAATAGGTGGTGTAATCCTATTGTAAGTACAAGTCTGTAACATTACCTTTTTAAGTAATGTGAAATGGATGGTTTGTATGGCATATTATATTGCTCCAAATGTTCTTTGCCTCAGATGCCTTCCAGGACTCGCGCTCAGGATGGGGCTGGTACCTCCCGTGGGAGGGAAGCGACCCCGAATCCACCTCCAGTACCCCCGACGCTTGCCGAGGCCATCGCTGTCTTGGTAAACGCTATAGCAGATAATACCCGCTTCCTGCGGGAGATGGCAGGTCAACAACTCCAACAACAAGGCAGGTGGGCATAGCCGCAAGGCCCCCATGAAACATCTTATCTGGACATCTCCGAGACGTGCCCTCCATTGTTCGTCAAAGCAGAAGATCCTTTAGAGGCGGATGAATGGATCCGCGTCATTGAACAAAAATTCGGGCTTCTTCGGTTTTTAGAAACCCAAAAGCCCCTGTTTGCAGCACAACAACTACGAGGCCCTGCCAGTACGTGGTGGGGAAACTTTGTGGCCGTTCAGCCGACAGGTCATCAGATCACTTGGGATGGGTTTAAGTTGGCGTTCATAGAGCATTATATACCTGAAGGAGTCCTCCATATGAAGCAGGAGGAATTCATGAAGCTTAAGCAAGGCGGGGATACTGTTACCCAGCATCTCAATAAATTCAATCACTTATCCCAATACGCAATCGATCAAGTCAACACAGACATAAAGAAGAAGAATTGTTTCATTAGAGGCCTGAATGATCGAATGCAAAGAAAGATGGCCACTTGCATCGACCTTACTTACGGAAGGGCTGTCAGCACAGCACTGGCAGTCGAAGCTAAATATGCAGGATCTGGAAAATCCAAGGGGAATGGAGGCAACAGGCCCAATCAAGGCCCCGAGAAAAGGCAAAGGTTGGTTATCCGACCTTTCAATCAGAATCGTTCTTCATCACGCCCACCCTCCTTCCCATTAATGTAACCAGTGTTTATCCATCCAACCACAGCCCCCACCACTACAAATCAGCCGGGTGCCCCTGGCACTCGTTTCCCTGCTCTTCCAAGCTCATCAACCGGCTGTTTCAACTGTGGAAAGTTCGGGCATTTCATTAAAGACTGTCCATATCCAAGGCAGAATCAATCGAATAATCAACAAAGCTCCGGAAGTTCCAAGGGAAATGCGGCAACCAATACCGCGGGCAAGAATACAAGGAAAACTGGACGGGTTTATTACACTCAAGTGGCCACAACACCGGAAGGTGAACCGGTGATGATGGGTACTTTCCTTGTGACCAAATACCCTACAATTATTCTTTTTGATTCTGGAGCAACATTCATAAGCAAGAGATTTGTGGAGCAACATTGCATTCCATGCCATGAATCAAGGGAAGGGTTTAAAATTCTTTCGCTTGGGGGACAAATATTCACTAAAGAAGTGGCTTTCCAAGTGCCCGTAACTTTGGCTGGATGAGACTTTCCTACAAATATGATTGTTCTGAAAGGCCAAGATATAGATGTAGTTTTGGGCATGAATTGGTTGGCCCAACATAAGGCTATTCTCAATACTGAATTAAGAACTATCAAATTGAGTTATGGCCAAGAAGACATTCTCTTGACTATCCCCATAGCCATTCCAGCTAAACCATTTGGCAGAATATATGAAGCCATTATACCGGAGGTTAAAGATATTCCGGTAGTATGTGAGTTCCTAGACGTCTTTCCCGAAGATTTGCCTGGGTTGCCACCAGAAAGAGATGTAGAATTTGTAATTGAGTTGAAGCCCGGTACGACTCCCATTTCTAGAAGATCGTACTGAATGCCTCCAAACGAGCTGGCAAAACTCAAGACCCAATTGCAAGATCTACTAGTGAAGGGATTCATCCGGCCAAGCTCGTCACCCTAGGGTTGTCTAGCCATCTTCGTCAAGAAGAAGGACCAAACACTTTGAATGTGTGTGGATTATAGACCCCTTAATGAGGTTACTATCAAAAATAAGTACCCTCTTCCTCGAATTGACATTCTATTTGATCAACTGACTGGAGCATGGGTTTTCTCCAAGATTGACCTTAGGTCGGGCTATCATCAGATCCATATCAGGCCCGAGGATATACCAAAGACCACATTTACTACGTGGTATGGGTTATTTGAATATTTGGTAATGTCTTTTGGACTGACGAATGCTCCTGCCCACTTCACTTATTTGATGAACTCAGTATTTATGCTTGAGTTGGACAAGTTTGTGGTGGTATTCATCGACGATATTTTAATAGATTCCAAGAATGAAGAGGAGCATGCTCAACACTTATGGATTGTATTAACGCGCTTGAGAGAACATCAGTTATATGCCAAGTTCAGTAAATGCGTGTTCTGGCTAGAAGAAATTAAATTTCTGGGACATGTATTATCTGCCAAGGGGATTGCGGTGGATCTCAGCAAAGTCAAGGATATTTTGGAGTGGAAACCCCCAACCACTGTACATCAAGTCCGAAGTTTTCTTGGACTGGCTGGCTATTACCGCCGATTCATACTAGATTTTTCCAAGCTTGTGAAACCAATCACAAGTTTATTGAAGAATGATACTAAATTTAATTGGTCTTCATGAAAGGGAAATGTGCCCTTGGGCCATTTCTATAAGATTTTGGTGATTAAGTGCTCCACACAAAAATGCTTTAAGTGATATTTATGCCAAAGACTCAAGAAGTGCAAATCAAGACTAAAGGTATGTTTCTAGACTTAGTACATTGTTTTGAAGACTAATGTATTGCGTCTAAGTGCTAGAAACAGGAGAAATCACTTTGAAGATAAGTTGGCTGTGCTCAGCCAAAAGGCTGCTCGGTCTGGGTGCACCGGACTGTCCGGTGGTGCACCGGACAGTGCCGGTGTGCCAAGACCAGTCTCGATGAACAACCTACTCTCGGGTCTCGACGGCGGCGTACGGCTATAAATCACCGGACTGTCCGGTGAGTCGTCTGCGGTGAAGTCACCGCTCTCGGGAAACAGTCAACAGGTGTACGGCTAAAATTCACCGGACTGTCCGGTGACGCACCGGACTGTCCGGTGAGCCAACGGTCGGCCAGGCCAATGGTCGGCCGCGCAATCCGCGCGTGACGCGTGGCCGAGCCAATGGTCGGATGGGGGCACCGGACTGTCCGGTGTGCACCGGACAGTGTCCGGTGCGCCAACGGCTCCAAGTCTTCAACGGTTGGCTGCGCCATTTTAGGAAAGCAATCTGCACCGGACTGTGAACAGTGCCTGTCCGGTGGTGCACCGGACTGTCCGGTGCGCCACCCGACAGAAGGCAAGAATTGCCTTCCTGGATTGCTTCCAATGGCTCCTAGATGCCTTGGGGCTATAAAAGGGACCCCTAGGCGCATGGAGGAGTACACCAAGCATTCTTTGATCAACTCTAAGCATCAAGACTCCATTTCCGCGCATTTGATTCTTTGTGATAGCAACTAGAGCTCCATTTGAGTAGAGAACTCTTCGAGTTGTGTTGCGAGCTCAAGTTGTGACTTGTGTGCTTGTTTGTGCTCTAATTTTGTGTCTTGTGTGCGTTGCTATCCCTCCCTTACTTCCGTGTTTCTTTGTGATCATCATTTGTAAGGGCGAGAGGCTCCAAGTTGTGGAGATTTCTCGCAAACGGGAGATAGTAAACGAAAGCAAAAACACCGTGGTATTCAAGTTGATCATTGGATCACTTGAGAGGGGTTGAGTGCAACCCTCGTTCGTTGGGACGCCACAACGTGGAGTAGGCAACTGTTGGACTTGGCCGAACCACGGGATAAACCACTGTGCCTCTCTGTGTTGATTTCTTTGTGGTTATCGTGTTTAGCAAGAACTCCTCTCTAGCCACTTGGCTTTATTGTTCTAACACTTAATCAAGTTTGTGGCTTTCAGTTTCAAGTTTTTACAGGATCACCTATTCACCCCCCCTCTAGGTGCTCTCAATTGGTATCAGAGTCGTTCTCTTCACGCAAGGGACTAACCGCCCGAAGAGATGGATCCTAAGGGAAAGGGGATGGTGGTCAACGATAAGGAGAAGGAGTCCAGTTTCAACGAGCCAAGAGACGATAAGCCCACCGACTCTGGCTCGAGTCACAAAAAGAAAGACGAGAAGAAGAAGGGTGCATCAAGAAGATAGTCTACTATGACAGCGACGAGTCTTCTTCTTCCCAAAAGAACGACGACGACTACGAGAAAAAGAAAACGGTCAACTCAAACTTTTCTTTTGATTACTCTCGTATTCCGCATAATTCAAATGCACATTTGCTTTCCATTCCTCTTGGTAAACCTCCACCTTTGATGGAGAGGACTACGAATTTTGGAGTCACAAAATGCGTAGCCACTTGTTCTCTCTTCATCCAAGTATATGGGAGATAGTAGAGAATGGAATGCAATTTGATAATACGGATAATCCTATGTTTATTAATGAACAAATTCACAAAAATGCACAAGATACCACTATTCTTTTAGCATCCTTGTGCAGGGAAGAGTACCATAAGGTGAGCGGCTTGGATAACGCCAAGCAGATTTGGGACACCCTCAAGATCTCGCATGAGGGGAATGATGTCACCATGCTCACCAAGATGGAGTTGGTGGAGGGCGAACTAGGGAGGTTCGCAATGATCAGGGGGAGGAGCCAACCCAAACATACAACAGGCTCAAGACCCTGGTCAACAAAATAAGGAGCTATGGAAGCACGAGATGGACGGACCACGATGTCGTCCGGCTTATGCTAAGGTCCTTCACTGTACTTGATCCTCATCTTGTAAACTCTATACATGAAAATCCTAGGTACACCAAGATGACGCCCGAGGAAATACTCGGAAAGTTCGTAAGCGGGCGAATGATGATCAAGGAAGCAAGATATGTTGATGAGGCGTTGAATGACCCAATGCAAATCCACGAGCCTCAAACCGTTGCTCTCAAAGCAACAAGTAGCAGGGAGACGCTACCTAGCAAGGTGGCACAAGTTGAGGCGGTCGGGCTTAACGAGGAAGAAATGACCCTCATCATCAAGCGCTTCAAGACGACGCTAAAGGGTCGCAAGGAGCATCCCAACAAGAACAAGACGAAGGGGAAGCGCTCCTGCTTCAAGTGTGGTAAGTATGGTCATTTTATAGCAAATTGTCCCGACAATACTAATGACCAGGAGCAAGAGAAAGGCGGGAAGAAGGAAAAGAAGAAGGCCTACAAGAAGGGGAAGGGCGAGGCACACCTCGGCAAAGAGTGGGACTCGGATTGTTCGTCGTCCAACTCCGACGAAGAAGGACTCGCCACCTCGACCTTCAACAAGTCGTCGCTCTTCCCCAATGAGCGCCATACTTGTCTAATGGCAAAGGAAAAGAAGGTAATCACTAGAGAAACTCCTAAGTACTCTACTTCTAGTGATGAGGAATCTAGTGATGATGAAATTGATTACACTAGCTTGTTTAAAGGATTAGATAGAGCAAAAGTATAAAAGATCAATTAATTAATTGATGCTCTAAATGAAAAGGATAAACTTTTAGAAAAGCAAGAGGATCTTTTATATGAAGAGCATGATAAATTTGTAAGTGTGCAAAAGTCTCTTGCTTTAGAAGTTAAAAGAAATGAAATGCTTTCATGTGAAATTTCTGCTTGTCATGAGACTATTTCTAGTTTAAAGAGCATTAATAATGATTTAAATGCTAAATTAGTAGAAGCAAATAAGACTAGTTCTCATGTGGAACATGTAGTAATTTGCAATAGGTGTAAGGATTTTAATGTTGATGCTTGCAATGAACATTTAATTTCCATTTCTAAATTAAATGATGAAGTAGCTAGTCTTAATGCCCAACTTAAGACTAGCAAAAATGATTTTGATAAACTAAAATTTGCAAGGGATGCCTACACTAGTGGTAGACACCCCTCTATTAAGGATGGGCTTGGCTTTCGAAGGGAAGCTAAGAACTTAACAAGTCATAAGGCTCCCATCTCCGCCAAGGAGAAAGGGAAGGCCCCTATGGCTAATAGTGTTCATAAAAATCATGCTTTCTTGTATCATGATAGGAAATATTCTAGGAATGCTCATCATAATAGGAGTTTTAATGCTTATGATTCACATGCCATGTTTGGTTCAAGTTCTTCCTTTGTGAATGGTAGAAATATGTCTAGGAACCATGTTGTTCATCATGTGTCGGCGTTCCGAGACCGGGGGGTCCCCGAGCCGACGAGTGAGTGTGCCGCGTGCCCCAGCCCAGATGGGTCGAGCGCGTGGGCGAGCGCGAAGGGGGGAGAGAGCGAGTGCGAGGTGGCCGGAGCCGGGTCGTGAGGGAGTCGGAGAATCCCGCGGCCTTCGTGTTCGTCCCGCGCCCAGGTCGGGTGCGCTTGCAGTAGGGGGTTACAAGCGTCCGCGCGGGTGAGGGGAGCGAGCGGCCCCGAGAGAGCGCCTGCCCCTGCCCTTCGTCCCCGCGAGGCCAACCTTCTCTAAGAAGGCCCTGGTCCTTCCTTTTATAGGCGTAAGGAGAGGATCCAGGTGTACAAATGGGGGTGTAGCAAGGTGCTACGTGTCTAGCGGGGGAGAGCTAGTACCCTAAGTACATGTCAAGGTGGCAGCCGGAGAGATCTTGGCACCCAGCTAGTGTGGCGTCGTGGCTGTTGGAGAAGCAATGGAGCCGGGCGGAGGGACAGCTGTCGGAGCGGCTGGGCCCTTGCTGACGTCCCCTTGCTTTCGTAAGGGAGCCGAGAACCGCCATCGTCATGGTCCAGCGGGGCGCTATCGTTGCCTGTCCGGTGGAGCCAGCCAGATGGGACGTCGGTCCTGTTCCCTGCGGCCCGAGTCGGCTCGGGGTAGGGTGATGATGGCGCTTCCTGTCGACGTGGCGGACTTGTGCCCTAGGTCGGGCGACGTGGAGGCTCCTCCGAGGCCGAGGTCGAGTCTGTCCTGCATGGCCGAGGCCGAACCTGAGCTCCCGGGTCGGGCGAGGCGGAGGTCGTTCGGCAGAGGTCAGGGTAGAGTCCGAGCCCTGGGTCGGGCGAAGCGGAGTTCGTCGTCTTCCGGGGCCTTAGCCCGAGTCCGAGCCCTGGGTCGGGCGGAGCAGAGTTCACCGTCTTCCGGGGCCTTAGCCCGAGTCCGAGCCCTGGGTCGGACGGAGCGGAGTTCGCCGTCTTCCGGGGCCTTAGCCCGAATCCGAGCCCTGGGTCGGGCGGAGCGGAGTTCGCCGTCTTCCGGGGCCTTAGCCTGAGTCCGAGCCCTGGGTCGGGCGGAGCGGAGTTCGCCGTCTTCCGGGGCCTTAGCCCGAGTCCGAGCCCTGGGTCGGGCGGAGCGGAGTTCGCCGTCTTCCGGGGCCTTAGCCCGAGTCCGAGCCCTAGGTCGGGCGGAGCTTCCTCTGGCGCTTTCGGCCAAGCCTGGCTACCCGTCAGTCTTACCTTTTGCGTTAAAGGCCCCAGTGATTTGGTCGGTTGGCGCGGTGATTTAGTCAGGGTTACTTCTTATCGAAGGCAAGGCCTCGGGCGAGCCGGAGATGCGTCTGCCGTGAA
Source organism: Zea luxurians (assembly GCA_029449295.1). Taxonomy (NCBI): domain Eukaryota; kingdom Viridiplantae; phylum Streptophyta; class Magnoliopsida; order Poales; family Poaceae; genus Zea; species Zea luxurians. The sequence continues at coordinate 100,545,274 of JAOPSE010000001.1, read as the reverse complement.
AGAGGAGACCTCGGGCGAGACGGAACCATCTCAGGGTCGGCTGCCCTCGCCCGAGGCTAGGCTCGGGCGTGGCGTGATCAAGTCGCTCGTATGGACTGATCCCTGACTTAATCAAACCCATCAGGCCTCTGCAGCTTTATGCTGATGGGGGTTACCAGCTGAGAATTAGGCGTCTTGAGGGTACCCCTAATTATGGTCCCCGACAGTAGCCCCCGAGCCTCGAAGGGAGTGTTAACACTCGCTTGGAGGCTTTCGTCGCACTTTTTTGCAAGGGGACCAGCCTTTCTCGGTTGCACTTTGTTCCGGTGGGTGCGCGCGAGCGCACCCGCCGGGTGTAGCCCCCGAGGCCTCGGAGGAGTGGTTTCACTCCTTCGAGGTCTTAATGCCTTGCGTAATGCTTCGGCTGGTCTGGCGGTTCCCTCATGCGAATAGGCCGTAGCCCAGGTGCACTGTCGAGGCCCAAGTTCTCGGGCTGGTATGTTGACGCTGTCAACGGTTTGGCCGGAGCCGGGTTTGCGAGAGCAGCCCCCGAGCCTCCGCACAGAGCGAGAGGACGATCAGGGACAGACTCGGCTTTTTTACATACGCCCCTACGTCGCCTTTCCGCAAGGAGGAGGGGGGAGAGCGCCATGTTACCCTCGATGGGCACCGAACATGGTGTCTCCGGTGAGCTGCAATCGGGTAATCCGAGTGGACGTCCGTGCCCCGTTCGTTGGGGGTCGGCTAGGGGCCCGGAGGCACGCCCAAAAGTACCTGCGGGTGATCTGCCGGACCCGGTCCCCTGGCGACGGGGTCCGAGGGCTCGTTGCCTCCCTCCGATGGGATTCCGTTACAGAGTCGTTCCCGCTGGTCTCGGAAATGTCCTAGGGTACCTCGGGAGCGCAGCCCGAGCCTTGGTTATGTATCGAACGTACCCCTGGTCATCCCTCGCTCGGTGTCTGAGGCGACTGTGAACCCTTCGGGGGGCCAGCCTTCGAACCCCTGATCAGTAATGGGCGCGGAGCCCGAGTAGCCTGAGGCGGTCGTGGAACCTTTCGGGAGGCCGACCTTCGAACCCCTGACCAGTAGTGGGTGTCGGGCCCACGCGATCTGAGGCGGCTATTGAACCCTTCGGGGGGCCAGCCTTCGAACCCCTGATCAGTAAGGAGGCTCGGAGCCTAGTTCCTTCACGGGGAAGGATCCCTTTGGGGGTATCCCCTTTCCCGGTCCCTATTGCAAGAGATAGAGAAAGAAGGAAAAGGGAAAGAGGATTCGAAATTGAACGTCGTGGCGTACCTTTTTCGGTGTGGTTGTTTTGGCGAAGGCGAAACGTCGCCAGCTGCTCCTGCCAGTAGCGCTGTCCGTCGAGCCGCGGAGTTAATGCGCCGGGGCGAGTAGTTGGCGAGGCTGCCGTTGCGCGTGCGCGAGCCGTTCGAGGAACGGGTCACGGGCATGTCGTCTTCACACCGTGAGAGAGAGGGGGTTCTCTTGCTGCCTCCGGATGGGACGTGAGCCTGGCTGATGGCGTGATCGCTGCTCTTGCGCGCCTGCCACTGTCATTACTGCCGGCCCACTTTTGACCGAGTTTGACCGCTGCGTCAGGCTGGCGCAGCTAGGCCGCGCGCTGGGCCGCCTTGGGTCGCGGTATCGGTTCCGCAACCGAGGAGGTGCGGTGGTGGCGCAAGTGGCATAGTGGCTTACATGCAGCATCCGGCGCGCCGGTTGCGCGACGCGTGGGCTTGAGCCTTCATGCTGGCCTGTCAGGAGTCGGAGAGGCGCGTCCACTTGGCGCGGTTGCATGCCGCCCGCATGGCTGCCCGCCCCCTTCGCCCGTTGGTCTGGGCAAAAGTGGAGGGTCACTTGTAACCGCTGGGTGGTTGCGCGCACGCCGCGCGCGGCAGTTCGGCTTCTTTTGCTCGGAGCCGGTCCGCATGACAGGTGGGTCCTAGCCCCCGCGCCGCAGGGGAGGGCTTTGGAGGCGTGTTGGAGAAGACTCAGCCCGTGACGGTTGGGGGCGCAAGCACGGAGAGTTGCCTTTAAAAGGAGGGCGACCCCTTTCGTAGGGCGACCATGTCTCCTTCCTCCCTTATGCATTGTGTCTTTCCACCTTTCAAGCCCCCGGATGGGGGGAACCGCCGCCCCCGTGTCTCATCATCGGGGGACACCACTCCTTGGGAGCGGGTACCTTTTGGCCATCGTTCGGCTTCAAGGATTTTCATCATGCAGCCCGGCTGCACCCCTCCACCGGGGGTCACCCAAGAGGGCGACCTCCGGCTTGATGGTGGGGGAAAGCGAGCCGGGCTGCGGCCTCTGCCCCTCCCTCAGCCTCAAGGATTTTCATCACCAGGCCAAGAGGGAGGACGAGGCGAGTCAGGGGGCTGTCTCCGTGTGGGTCGGTTGCCCTCTTCTTCCCCGTGCATCTGGGGGAGAACGGCATCCTCCAGCTTCACGGAGACTTCCTCCAGCCATGCCGGAAGTGGCGGGTCCCGAGGCGTCGGCGGACGGAAGTGGCTTCTCTACCGATGAGATTGCCAACTCCGTCAGTAGCCCTGGGTCTCCGTCTCCTGGCCTGAATGGCTGGCTCTCGTCCTCGGGGGGTGAGAGTTTTTTCCGCCGCCCCGCAGGCCCGCCCCTATCGAGTGGGGTTGTTCGTACCTGCGGGGGGGGGGGGGGGGAACCGGAGTTCCGTTTGTAATGGCACTTCGAGTGCCGGGTTTTTTGTTCGTTTTGGCTTTCGGGGCCTGAACGTGTATGTAATTACGGCACGGAGCCGTGCTTTTTCCTCATTCCCGAGCACTAAGACTCGTCTGCTGATTGTCTGAACTGCTTCACTAAGCATGAGTCACCTCGTGTCAAGGTGACGAGTGAGGTATCCGTATCCCGGAGGCGTAGGAGTCCCTCGGCTCGGTCGGCCCTGTTGTCCGAGGCTTCTCTAGCTTAGTTAGAGAGACCCCTCGGTCGCTCTTCGGCGAGCCGAGGCCGGGGGTAGCGATATCAGCATGAGCAGAGGCGGAGTTGGCTCGGAAATGAAACCTGGTTGGCCGGAGCCTAGCCGAGTTGTCCGTTGGCTGGATCGACGCCGGAGTTGGTCAGCCGAGGCTTCGGACCGGGCTCGTGCCCTCGGAAGGTGGTTGGCCGAGGCCCCGGAGGTGGCTGGCCGAGCCGCCTGCTCGGGCCGGATTCCCGGAGAAGTCCCTGACAACGATTGCCCGGGCGTGGAGATGACGCCGTCCTTTGGAGCTGAGGCCCTCGGACCGCGTCGCCGTCCGAGGCTAGTTCGGGCCTTGCCGAAGGTGCTGTCGATGCCAAGGGTGTCGCCGCCCCCTTCCAGTGCCAAGACTTGAGCCTGCAGGATCAGCCTGTCTTGTAGCGTGTGCTTTGTGCGGCCGTCGAGGCCAGAACACACACCCTTGCTGTGTTGTAAAGCTGCGTCCCTTTTCCTCTTGTTCCAAGCATCTGGACTTTTTGTCGGTAACAGGGATGTTTGTGCGAGCGAAAGTTGCTTCTCGCGGAAGGTGAGGAGTGAGGTATCCGTATCCCGGAGGCGTGGGAATCCCTCGGCTCGGTCGGCCTTGCCGCTTACGCGCACTTTTACTCGTCCATGAGGCCCTATCACCGACTTAGTCGAGAAAACTCGAAGAATCGCTTCGACAGAAGAGCTTCCGAACGTAGAGACTTGTTCGATCCGCGGAGTCACTTTATCCGAGCACGAGTTACTTATCGCAGAAGGTGATGAGTGAGGTATCCGTATCCCGGAGGCGTAGGAGTCCCTCGGCTCGGTCAGCCTTGGCTGCTTACGTGTACTCTGTCGTTTCCATGACCCACTTTTCGAAGTAGTCAAAAAGCGCGAAAGATATTCTGATAAAAGAGATTTTTTGTTCGAGGAAAATTTTGACGCAGAGGGGGTTTCCCCCCTTTAGCCCCCGAGGGAGGGTCGGGCTTTGCCGAGGCGAGGCCGACCCTTCCTTGTTGACTAAACTTTGCGTGGGTGCGAGGTATATGAACAATTTGGAAACATCTCAAGGGTAGAAGTGACTTAGCTGTTGGATGTTCCAAGCGTTGTCGTAGACCTCGCCTTGACTGTTGGCCAGCTTGTACGTTCCGGGCTTCAGAACTTTGGCGATGACGAACGGCCCCTCCCAGGGGGGCGTGAGCCTGTGCCTCCCTCGGGTGTCCTGCCGCAGCCGAAGCACCAAATCGCCCACCTGGAGGTCTCGGGGTCGGACCCCTCGGGCGTGGTAGCGTCGCAGGGACTGCTGATACCGCGCCGAGTGTAGTAAGGCCCTGTCCCGAGCCTCATCCAGCTGGTCCAGCGAGTCTTCTCGGCTAGCTTGGTTGCTTTCTTCGTTGTAGGCCCTCGTCCTCGGGGAGCCGTATTCCAGGTCAGTGGGCAGGACAGCCTCGGCCCCGTAGACCAGGATGAACGGCGTGAAACCTGTGGCTCGGCTTGGCGTCGTCCTCAGGCTCCAGACCACCGAGGGGAGTTCCTTCATCCATCGCTTGCCGAACTTGTTGAGATCATTGTAAATCCGAGGCTTGAGCCCTTGTAGAATCATGCCATTGGCACGTTCTACTTGCCCATTCGACATGGGGTGAGCTACGGCGGCCCAGTCTACCCGGATGTTGTGATCCTCGCAAAAATCCAAGAATTTTTTGCCGGTGAACTGGGTGCCGTTGTCGGTGATGATGGAGTTCGGGACCCCGAAGCGATGGATGATGTTGGTGAAGAACGCCACCGCCTGCTCGGATCTGATGCTGTTCAGGGGTCGGACCTCGATCCACTTGGAGAATTTGTCGACGGCGACCAGCAGGTGCGTGTAGCCCCCGGGCGCCTTCTGCAGAGGGCCGACGAGGTCCAGACCCCACACAGCGAAGGGCCAGGTGATGGGTATCGTCTACAGAGCCTGAGCGGGCAGGTGGGTCTGCTTCGCATAGAATTGGCACCCTTCGCAGGCGCGGACAATTCTAGTGGCGTCAGCCACCGCCGTCGGCCAGTAGAAGCCTTGGCGGAAAGCGTTCCCGACGAGGGTTCGAGGTGCTGCATGATGGCCGCAAGCCCCCGAGTGTATTTCCTGCAGGAGTTCCTGACCCTCGGCGATGGAGATGCATCGCTGGAGGATGCCCGAGGGGCTACGGTGGTAGAGCTCCTTCTCATCGCCCAGCAAGACGAACGACTTGGCGCGTCGCGCTACCCGCCGAGCCTCGGCTTGGCCGAGGGGCAGCTCTCCTTGGCGGAGATATTGCAGGTACGGGGTCTGCCAATCTTGTTCTGGCACGACCCCGCTCTGCTCCTCCTCGATGTGCAGTGCTTCGCCCTCGGGGGCCGAGGGTTCCTCGGGCTGAGCCGAGGTCGCCTCGGACGGGGCCGAGGGCACTTCGGGCTCGGGCGTGTCGCCTATCTTGACAGAGGGTTGGTGCAGATCCCGGGAGAAGACGTCCGGGGGAACCGTCATTCGCCCCGAGGCTATCTTCGCCAGCTCGTCCGCAGTCTCGTTGTAGCGCCGGGCGATGTGGTTAAGCTCGAGACCGTAGAACTTGTCTTCCAGGCGTCGAACCTCGTCACAGTAGGCCTCCATCTTCGGGTCGCGGCAGTGGGAGTTCTTCATGACTTGGTCGATGACGAGCTGCGAGTCGCCGCGTGCATCGAGGCGTCGGACCCCTAGCTCGATGGCGATTTGCAGTCCGTTGATCAGAGCCTCGTACTCAGCCACATTGTTGGACGCCGGGAAATGGAGGCGGAGCACGTAGCGCAGGTGTTTCCCGAGGGGCGAGACGAAGAGCAGGCCCACGCCGGCTCCCGTCTTCATCAGCGACCCGTCGAAAAACATGGTCCAGAGCTCCGGTTGGATCGGAGCCGTCGGCAACTGGATGTCGACCCATTCGGCTACGAAGTCCACCAGTACCTGGGACTTGATGGCCTTCCGAGAGGCGAACGAGATTGCCTCGCCCATGATTTCCACCGCCCACTTCGCGATCCGTCCCGAGGCTTCTCGGCACTGGATGATCTCCCCCAGGGGGAAGGATGACACCACAGTCACCGGATGAGACTCGAAGTAATGTCGCAGCTTTCGCCTCGTCAGGATCACTGCATACAGCAGCTTCTGGACTTGTGGGTAGCGGATCTTGGTCTCAGACAGCACTTCGCTGACGAAGTAAACTGGCCTCTGAATGGGCAAAGCATGCCCCTCTTCCTGCCTTTCGACCACGATCGCGGCGCTAACCACCTGGGTGGTTGCGGTGACGTAGACCAAGAGGGTTTCTCCATCAGCTGGGGGTACCAAGACGGGCGCCTGGGTGAGGAGCGCCTTCAGGTTCCCGAGGGCTTCCTCGGCCTCGGGAGTCCAAGTGAAGCACTCGGCCTTCCTTAAGAGACGGTACAGGGGCAGGCCTCTTTCGCTGAGGCGTGAAATGAAACGGCTCAAGGCCGCGAGGCATCCCATGACCCTCTGTACGCCTTTTAAGTCCTTGATGGGCCCCATGTTTGTGATGGCTGCGATCTTCTCCGGGTTGGCTTCGATGCCCCACTCGGAGACGATGAATCCCAAAAGCATGCCTCGGGGCACCCCGAAGGCGCACTTCTCGGGATTGAGCTTGACGCCCTTCGCCTTGAGACACCGGAATGTTAGCTCAAGGTCGGAGAGAAGGTCGGAGACTTTCCTCGTCTTGACTACGATGTCATCGACGTAGGCCTCGACCGTGCGACCGATGTGTTCGCCGAACACATGGTTCATGCACCGCTGGTACGTCGCACCCGCGTTCCTCAGACCGAAAGGCATTGTGACATAGCAGTACATGCCGAAGGGCGTGATGAAAGAAGTCGCGAGCTGGTCGGACTCTTTCATCTTGATTTGATGATACCCTGAGTAGGCATCGAGGAAAGACAGGGTTTCGCACCCTGCAGTGGAGTCCACGATTTGATCGATGCGAGGTAGAGGGTAGGGGACTTTCGGACATGCTTTGTTGAGACCAGTGTAGTCTACACACATCCGCCATTTCCCCCCTTTCTTCCTCACAAGTACAGGGTTGGCAAGCCATTCAGGATGGAATACCTCTTTGATGAACCCTGCTGCCATCAGCTTGTGGATCTCCTCGCCTATCACCCTGCGCCTTTCCTCGTCGAATCGGCGCAGAGGCTGTCTGACCGGTCGGGCTCCGGCCCGAATATCCAGCGAGTGCTCGGCGACATCCCTCGGTATGCCGGGCATGTCCGAGGGACTCCACGCAAAGACGTCGGCGTTTGCGCGGAGAAAGTCGACGAGCACTGCTTCCTATTTGGGGTCGAGCCCGGATCCGATCCGAATCTGCTTGGAGGTGTCGCCACTGGGGTCGAGAGGGACGGCCTTAACCGTCTCCGCTGGCTCGAAGTTGCCGGCATGTCGCTTCACGTCCGGCACCTCTCGGGAGAGGCTTTCCAGGTCGGCAATGAGGGCCTCGGACTCGGCGAGGGCCTCGGCGTACTCCACGCACTCCACATCGCATTCGAATGCGTGTTTGTACGTGGGGCCGACGGTGATGACCCCGTTGGGGCCCGGCATCTTGAGCTTCAGGTAGGTGTAGTTGGGGATGGCCATGAACTTCGCGTAGCATGGCCTTCCCAACACTGCGTGGTAGGTTCCTCGGAACCCGACCACCTCGAACGTCAAAGTCTCCCTTCGGAAGTTGGAGGGTGTTCCGAAGCAGACAGGAAGGTCGAGCTGTCCGAGGGGCTGGACGCGCTTCCCGGGAATGATCCCGTGGAAGGGCGCAGCGCCTGCTCGGACGGATGACAGATCGACGCGCAGGAGCCTGAGGGTCTCAGCATAGATGATGTTGAGGCAGCTGCCCCCATCCATCAGGACCTTGGTGAGCCTGACGTCGCCGATGACGGGATCGACGACGAGCGGGTACTTCCCTGGGCTCGGCACGTGGTCGGGGTGGTCATCTTGGTCGAAGGTGATGGGCTTGTCGGACCAGTCTAGGTAGACTGGCGCCGCCACCTTCACCGAGCAGACCTCCCGACGCTCCTGCTTACGATGCCGAGCCGAGGCGTTCGCCGCATGCCCTCCATAGATCATGAAGCAGTCGCGGACCTCGGGGAACTCTCCTGCTTGGTGATCTTCCTTCTTGCCGTCGTCGCGGGCCTTGTCACCCTCTGCGGGTGGCCCGGCCCGGTGGAAGTGGCGCCGAAGCATGACGCACTCCTCGAGGGTGTGCTTGACGGGCCCCTGATGGTAGGGGCACGTCTCCTTTAGTGCCTTGTCGAAGAGGTTGGCGCCTCCGGGGGGCTTCCGAGGGTTCTTGTACTCAGCAGCGGCGACAAGGTCCGTGCTGGCGGTGTCGCGTTTCGCTTGCGACTTCCTCCTGCCTTTCTTCTTGGCGCCGAGCGGAGTAGACGCCTCGGGAGCATCTTCCGACGGGCGGCCCTGGGGTTGCTTGTCCTTTCGGAAGATGGCCTCGACCGCCTCCTGACCAGAGGCGAACTTGGTGGCGATGTCCATCAGCTCGCTCGCCCTGGTGGGGGTCTTGCGACCCAACTTGCTCACCAGGTCACGGCAGGTGGTGCCGGCGAGGAACGCGCCGATGACATCGGAGTCGGTGATGTTGGGCAGCTCGGTGCGCTGCTTCGAGAATCGCTGGATGTAGTCCCGAAGGGACTCTCCCGGCTGCTGCCGACAGCTTCGGAGGTCCCAGGAATTCCCGGGGCGCACGTACGTGCCCTGGAAGTTGCCGGCGAAAGCCTGGACCAGATCTTCCCAGTTGGAAATCTGCCCCGGAGGCAGGTGCTCCAACCAAGCGCGAGCGGTGTCGGAGAGGAACAGGGGGAGGTTGCGGATGATGAGGTTGTCGTCGTCCGTCCCACCCAGTTGACAGGCCAGGCGGTAGTCCGCGAGCCACAATTCCGGTCTCGTTTCGCCCGAGTACTTTGTGATAGTAGTCGGGGGTCGGAATCGGGGCGGAAACGGCGCCCGCCGAATGGCTCGGCTAAAGACCTGGGGACTGGGTGGTTCGGGCGAGGGACTCCGATCCTCCCCGCTGTCGTAGCGTCCCCCACGCCTGGGGTGATAACCTCGGCGCACCCTTTCGTCGAGGCGGGCCCGACGGTCGCGATGAGGGTGCTCGTCGCCGAGGTGGCCCGGGGCCGCAGGCGCGGTGTTGCGCGTGCGCCCGGTGTAGACCGAGGCTTCCCGCGTGAGTCGGGAAGTCGCGGCACGAGGTTCCGAGGGGTACCCCTGCCTTCGGGAGGCAGAGCTCTCGGCCCGCCGGGCCGCAGCGCCTTCTAGGAGATGCTCGAGTTCTCCCTGGATTCGCCGACCCTCGGTGGTTGATGACTCCGGCATCGCGCGGAGGAGCATCGCTGCGGCGGCCAGGTCCTGACCGGTTCCGCCAGATGCGGGTGGCGGTCTGTCCCTGGCATCGTTGGCGATGCGGTGCTGGAGACCTTGGGGCAGGTGACGTATTCCTCCGGCCGGGGGCTGGCTCGCCCATACCTGCCCGATGTTCTGGCGGATTGCCTCGAGCGCTCCTGCTCCCTCATCGAGCCCGGCCTGCGCCCCACGGACTTGCTCGAGCTGTGGGTCGTGACCCCCCGCCGGAACGGGGACCACAGCTAGCTCCCGCGGGATGTCGGCGCGAGGCGCTGGCCTAGGGGGATCACCGTCCTCCGGCATGCCAAGACAGCTGCCTCCGGAGGGATCCCCTAGCTCGACATGGAAACATTCGCGGCTCAGGCCGCAGTCCTTGTCGCCAAGGCTGCGGTTGCCGTCGGAACAGTCAGAGAGGCAGTAGTCGCATGCGGTCATGAAGTCCCGCATGGCACTGGGGTTGCCAGATCCAGAGAAATCCCAGCAGATGCTGAGGTCGTCATCTTCCTTGGACCCAGAGGGTCCGTAGGTCGAGACACCCGTCAATCGGTCCCAAGGCGACCGCACACGAAACCCCAGAGAGGTTGCACTCGCCTCAGTGTGAGCGCCCGCCAAAGCGAGGTTGCTAGGCGGGTTGAGGCCGAGTCGAAATGACAAAGGATGGGAATCAGCCCGTACCTTTTGGTCGACGAGGATCGACGAAGTCGCATCGGGGGCTGATCGTGCTGTCGTCCTGGGTGCGAGGGCGACGTCCTGCAGGCCTTCCGTGAGCGTGCTGGCGTCGTCCACTTGCTCGGGATCGGCGTGTCGTGGGGGGGCGGCGCTCGCCTTCGCCTCAAACGCGTGGGTGATGCCCGACGCGTCCTCCGTTGGGGCGCTGGGGATGTCGATTTGCTCGACAGTCGACTGAGCGCAGCTTCCCGCTCGGCCTTGGTTGCCCCGCCTCCTCCTCCGATGGCGAGGGAGAGGATGGGGCGAGCTCGAAAGTTGTCCTTCCCCCACGCGGGAAAGGCGTCGTCGATTCCGCCGCCGGCGGGCGGGCTGTCCGCCACCATTGTCGCTGTCGCGCGGCGGTGGAAGGAGTATCATGTCGTAGCTGCCGTCGAAAGACATGAACTCGAGACTCCCGAAACGGAGCACCGTCCCGGGTTGAAGAGGTCGTTGGAGACTGCCCATCTGGAGCTTGACGGGAATCTACTCGTCAACACGCAGCAGGCCCCTACCTGGCGCGCCAACTGTCGGCGTTCCGAGACCGGGGGGTCCCCGAGCCGACGAGTGAGTGTGCCGCGTGCCCCAGCCCAGATGGGTCGAGCGCGTGGGCGAGCGCGAAGGGGGGAGAGAGCGAGTGCGAGGTGGCCGGAGCCGGGTCGTGAGGGAGTCGGAGAATCCCGCGGCCTTCGTGTTCGTCCCGCGCCCAGGTCGGGTGCGCTTGCAGTAGGGGGTTACAAGCGTCCGCGCGGGTGAGGGGAGCGAGCGGCCCCGAGAGAGCGCCTGCCCCTGCCCTTCGTCCCCGCGAGGCCAACCTTCTCTAAGAAGGCCCTGGTCCTTCCTTTTATAGGCGTAAGGAGAGGATCCAGGTGTACAAATGGGGGTGTAGCAAGGTGCTACGTGTCTAGCGGGGGAGAGCTAGTACCCTAAGTACATGTCAAGGTGGCAGCCGGAGAGATCTTGGCACCCAGCTAGTGTGGCGTCGTGGCTGTCGGAGAAGCAATGGAGCCGGGCGGAGGGACAGCTGTCGGAGCGGCTGGGCCCTTGCTGACGTCCCCTTGCTTTCGTAAGGGAGCCGAGAACCGCCATCGTCATGGTCCAGCGGGGCGCTATCGTTGCCTGTCCGGTGGAGCCAGCCAGATGGGACGTCGGTCCTGTTCCCTGCGGCCCGAGTCGGCTCGGGGTAGGGTGATGATGGCGCTTCCTGTCGACGTGGCGGACTTGTGCCCTAGGTCGGGCGACGTGGAGGCTCCTCCGAGACCGAGGTCGAGTCTGTCCTGCATGGCCGAGGCCGAACCTGAGCTCCCGGGTCGGGCGAGGCGGAGGTCGTTCGGCAGAGGTCAGGGTAGAGTCCGAGCCCTGGGTCGGGCGAAGCGGAGTTCGTCGTCTTCCGGGGCCTTAGCCCGAGTCCGAGCCCTGGGTCGGGCGGAGCAGAGTTCGCCGTCTTCCGGGGCCTTAGCCCGAGTCCGAGCCCTGGGTCGGGCGGAGCGGAGTTCGCCGTCTTCCGGGGCCTTAGCCCGAATCCGAGCCCTGGGTCGGGCGGAGCGGAGTTCGCCGTCTTCCGGGGCCTTAGCCCGAGTCCAAGCCCTGGGTCGGGCGGAGCGGAGTTCGCCGTCTTCCGGGGCCTTAGCCCGAGTCCGAGCCCTGGGTCGGGCGGAGCGGAGTTCGCCGTCTTCCGGGGCCTTAGCCCGAGTCCGAGCCCTGGGTCGGGCGGAGCTTCCTCTGGCGCTTTCGGCCAAGCCTGGCTCCCGTCAGTCTTACCTTTTGCGTTAAAGGCCCCAGTGATTTGGTCGGTTGGCGCGGTGATTTAGTCAGGGTTACTTCTTATCGAAGGCAAGGCCTCGGGCGAGCCGGAGATGCGTCTGCCGTGAAAGAGGAGACCTCGGGCGAGACGGAACCATCTCAGGGTCGGCTGCCCTCGCCCGAGGCTAGGCTCGGGCGTGGCGTGATCAAGTCGCTCGTATGGACTGATCCCTGACTTAATCAAACCCATCAGGCCTCTGCAGCTTTATGCTGATGGGGGTTACCAGCTGAGAATTAGGCGTCTTGAGGGTACCCCTAATTATGGTCCCCGACATCATGTACCTAAGAAAATGCAAAATAAATCTGCTACTGTTTTTCATGCCTGCAACACTGATTTTGTACTGTCATGTAAAAATAAGAAAGTGGTTGCTAGGAAATTGGGGGAAAAATGCAAGGGAGATAAAACCTGCATTTGGGTCCCTAAGGCTATTGTTACTAACCTTGTAGGACCCAACAAGAGTTGGGTACCTAAAATCGAAGCCTAATTTGCCTTGTAGGTTTATGCATCTAGGGGCTCAAGCTGGATTATCGACAGCGGATGCACAAACCACATGACAGGGGAGAAGAAGATGTTCACCTTCTACATCAAGAACAAAGATTCCCAAGACTCAATCATATTCGGTGATGGGAATCAAGGCAAGATTAAAGGACTAGGAAAATAGCTATTTCTTCCGAGCATTCCATATCTAATGTGTTTTTGGTAGAATCGCTCGGATATAACTTGTTGTCCGTTAGTCAATTATGTAATATGGGTTATAATTGCTTATTTACAAATGTAGATGTGTCTGTCTTTAGAAGGAATGATGGTTCATTAGCTTTTAAGGGTGTACTAGACGGCAAACTCTATTTAGTTGATTTTTCGAAGGAGGAGGCCGATCTAGATGCATTCTTAATCGCTAAGACTAGCATGGGCTGGCTGTGGCATCGCCGTCTAGCACATGTGGGGATGAAAAACCTTCACAAGCTTCTAAAGGGAGAACATGTGTTAGGTCTAACAAATGTAACTTTCGAAAAAGATAGACCTTGTGCAGCCTGTCAAGCAGGAAAACAAGTGAGAAGTACTCATCACATCAAGAATGTGATGACTACATCAAGACCTCTGGAGCTATTGCATATGGACCTCTTCGGACCTGTCGCCTACCTCAGCATCGGGGGAAGTAAGTATGGTCTTGTTATTGTTGATGATTTTTCCCGCTTCACTTGGGTATTCTTTTTGCAGGATAAATCAGAAACCCAAGGGACCCTCAAGCGCTTTCTAAGGCGAGCTCAAAACGAATTTGAGCTCAAGGTGAAAAAGATTAGGAGCGACAACGGGTCCGAGTTCAAGAATCTTCAAGTGGAGGAGTTTCTTGAGGAGGAAGGAATCAAGCACGAGTTCTCCTCTCCCTACACACCACAGCAAAACGGTGTGGTAGAGAGAAAGAACAGGACACTTATAGACATGGCGAGGACGATGCTTGGAGAATTCAAGACGCCCGAGCGGTTTTGGTCGGAAGCTGTGAACACAGCGTGGCACGCCATAAACCGGGTCTACCTTCATCGCCTCATCAAGAAGACGTCATACGAGCTTCTAACCAGTAACAAACCCAACGTTTCATATTTTCGAGTTTTTGGGAGTAAATGCTACATTCTAGTGAAGAAAGGTAGGAGTTCAAAAATTGCTTCCAAAGCTGTAGAAGGGTTTTTGTTAGGTCATGACTCAAATACAAGGGCGTATAGAGTCTTCAACAAATCATCAGGTTTGGTTGAAGTCTCTAACGACGTTGTATTTGATGAAACTAATGGCTCTCCAAGAGAGCAAGTTGATCTTGATGATGTAGATGAGGATGATGTTCCAACGGACGCAATTCGCACCATGGCGATTGGAGATGTGCCACCACAGGAACACAAGGAGCAAGATCAACCTTCTTCCTCAACGACGGTGCACCCCCCTACTCAAGATGACAAACAGGTCCCTCAAGAAGAGGCGTGTGATCAAGGGGGAGCACAGGATGTCGAAGATGAGGAGGAAGAAGCACCATAGGCCCCTCCAACTCAAGTTCGAGCGATGATTCAAAGGGATCATCCCATCGACCAGATTTTGGGTGACATTAGCAAGGGAGTAACCACTCGCTCTAGATTAGCTAATTTTTGTGAGCATTACTCTTTCGTCTCTTCTATTTAGCCTTTCAGGGTAGAAGAGGCCTTGCTAGATCTGGACTGGGTGTTGGCCATGCAGGAAGAGCTCAACAACTTCAAGCGAAATGAAGTTTGGACACTGGTGCCGCGTCCCAAGCAAAACGTTGTGGGAACCAAGTGGGTGTTCCGCAACAAACAGGATGAGCACGGGGTGGTGACTAGGAATAAGGCTCGACTTGTGGAAAAAGGTTATGCCCAAGTCGCAGGTTTGGACTTTGAGGAGACTTTTGCTCCTATGGCTAGGCTAGAGTCGATTCGTATTTTGTTGGCCTATGCCGCTCACCATTCTTTCAGGTTGTTCCAAATGGACGTGAAGAGTGCTTTCCTCTATGGTCCAATCAAGGAGGAGGTGTACGTGGAGCAACCCCCTGGCTTTGAGGATGAACGGTACCCCGACCACGTGTGTAAGCTCTCTAAGGTGCTCTATGGACTTAAGCAAGCCCCAAGAGCATGGTATGAATGCCTTAGAGACTTTTTAATTGCTAATGCTTTCAAGGTTGTGAAAGCCGATCCAACTCTTTTCACTAAGACTTGTGACGGTGATCTATTTGTGTGCCAAATTTATGTCGATGACATAATATTTGGTTCTACTAACCAAAAGTCTTGTGAAGAGTTTAGTAGGGTGATGACACAGAAATTCGAGATGTCGATGATGGGCGAGTTGAACTACTTCCTTGGGTTCCATGTGAAGAAACTCAAGGACGGCACCTTCATCTCTCAAACGAAGTATATGCAAGACTTGCTCAAGCGGATTGGGTGAAGGACGCCAAGCCCGCAAAGACTCCAATGGGAACCGACGGACATGTCGACCTCAACAAAGGAGGTAAGTCCGTTGATCAAAAGGCATACCGGTCTATGATAGTGTCTTTACTTTATTTGTGTGCTAGTAGACCGGATATTATGCTTAGCGTATGCATATGTGCTAGATTTCAATCCGACCCAAGGGAGTGTGACCTTGTGGCCGTTAAGCGAATTCTTAGATATTTAGTTGCTACACCTTGCTTCGGGATCTAGTATCCAAAGGGGTCTACCTTTGACTTGATTGGATACTCAGACTCCGACTATGTTGGATGTAAGGTCGATAGGAAGAGTACATCAGGGACGTGCCAATTCCTAGGAAGGTCCCTAGTGTCCTGGAGTTCTAAAAAACAAACCTCCGTTGCCCTATCCACCGCTGAGGCCAAGTACATTGCCGCAGGACAGTGTTGCGCGCAACTACTTTGGATGAGGCAAACCCTCCGGGACTTTGGCTACAATCTGAGTAAAGTCCCACTCCTATGTGACAATGAGAGTGCGATCCGCATGGCGGACAATCCTGTTGAACTTAGCCGCACAAAGCACATAGACATCCGACATCACTTTTTGAGAGACCACCAGCAAAAGGGAGATATCGAAGTGTTTTATGTTAGCACCGAGAACCAGCTAGCTGATATCTTTACCAAGCCTTTAGATGAGAAGACCTTTTGCAAGCTGCGTAGTGAGCTAAATGTCTTAGATTCGTGTAACTTGGATTGATATAGAGCATACATGTGTTTTATGCCTTTGATCATGTTCCATTATGCATTTTATTGCTTATTTATGGTGCTCAAGTTGTGCAAGGGATCCCCGGACCTCACAAGTCCATGTGTGAATGTTGCACATACTTAGGGGGAGAAATGCTACAACTTGACCCTTTGAGACTAACTTGTGCTTGAGTTTTCTTAAATTAGTCTCAAAGGAGGATTGAAAGGGAAAAGGTGAACTTGGACCATGCAAGACTTCCACTGCACTCCGATGAGAGGGTAATTCACTTCAAGTTCATCTCCACGCTCTTATTGCCTTTTTACTCTTAATTGAAGATTTTGGTGAGGCAATGGTGTTTAAGGGCCAAAAATGATCCCGTTTTGGTGCTTGATGCCAAAGGGGGAGAAATTAAGGCCAAAGCAAGAAATGGATCAGCTACCACTTGAGAATTTTGAAAATAGTAGAGTTAGAGCTTTTGTTTTGTCAAAATACTCTTATTGTCTCTTATTGTCAAAAGTTGGTCTCTTGTGGGGGGAATGGTTGGTTATGGAAAAAGGGGGAGTTTTTGAATCTTTGATCAATTTCTTTTGGAATACCTCTCTCTATGCCTCAACAAGTGATTTTGAGTTAGAGATAGGAAATTGAGTTTGATTTGCAAAAACAAACCAAGTGGTGGCAAAGAATGATCCAAATATGCCAAATTTGAATCAAAAACAAAATTTTGTTCTCATTTGCATTGATGTTGCACTTCTTTAGTTGTTTTTTGTTGTGTTGGCATAAAGCACCAAAAAGGGGGAGATTGAAAGGGAAATGTGCCCTTGGGCCATTTCTATAAGATTTTGGTGATTAAGTGCTCCACACAAAAATGCTTTAAGTGATATTTATGCCAAAGACTCAAGAAGTGCAAATCAAGACTAAAGGTATGTTTCTAGACTTAGTACATTGTTTTGAAGACTAATGTATTGCGTCTAAGTGCTAGAAACAGGAGAAATCGCTTTGAAGATAAGTTGGCTGTGTTCAGCCAAAAGGCTACTCGGTCTAGGTGCACCGGATAGTGTCCAGTGTGCCAAGACCAGTCCCGGTGAACAGCCTACTCTTGGGTCTCGACGGCGGCGTACGGCTATAAATCACCAGACTGTCCGGTGAGTCGTCTGCGACGAAGTCGCCGATCTTGTGAAACAGTCAACAGGTGTACGGCTAAAATTCACCGGACTGTCCGGTGACGCACCGGACTGTCCGGTGAGCCAACGGTTGGCCAGGCCAACGGTCGGCCGTGCAATCCGCGCGTGACGCGTGGCCGAGCCAACGGTCGGATGGGGGCACTGGACTGTCCGGCGTGCACCGGACAGTGTCCGGTGCACCAACGGCTCCAAGTCTTCAACGGTCGGCTGCGCCATTTTAGGAAAGCAATCTGCACCGGACTGTGAACAGTGCCTGTCCGGTGTGCCACCCGACAGAAGGCAAGAATTGCCTTCCTGGATTGCTTCCAACGGCTCCTAGCTGCCTTGGGGCTATAAAAGGGACCCCTAGGCGCATGGAGGAGTACACCAAGCATTCTTTGATCAACTCTAAGCACCAAGACTCCATTTCCGCGCATTTGATTCTTTGTGATAGACCCTAGAGCTCTATTTGAGTAGAGAACTCTTCGAGTTGTGTTGCGAGCTCAAGTTGTGACTTGTGTGCGTGTTTGTGCTCTGATTTTGTGTCTTGTGTGCGTTGCTATCCCTCCCTTACTTCCGTGTTTCTTTGTGATCATCATTTGTAAGGGCGAGAGGCTCCAAGTTGTGGAGATTCCTTGCAAACGGGAGATAGTAAACGAAAGCAAAAACACCGTGGTATTCAAGTTGATCATTGGATCACTTGAGAGGGGTTGAGTGCAACCCTCGTCTGTTGGGACGCCACAACGTGGAGTAGGCAAGTGTTGGACTTGGCCGAACCACGGGATAAAACACTGTGCCTCTCTGTGCTGATTTCTTTGTAGTTATCGTGTTTAGCACAAACTCCTCTCTAGCCACTTGGCTTTATTGTTCTAACACTTAATCAAGTTTGTGGCTTTAAGTTTCAAGTTTTTACAGGATCACCTATTCACCCCCTCTAGGTGCTCTCACTTCAAAGTGTAATGAAGCCTTTGAACAACTGAAGATATTATTAACCACTGCTCCGGTATTGGCTCAACCAGATATTGAAAAGCCCTTTGATGTGTATTGTGACGCATCAGGCAGTGGTCTCGGCTGTGTTTTAATGCAAGAAGGCCGAGTAATAGCTTATGCTTCAAGGGAGTTGCGCCAGCATGAGGAACATTATCCAACTCATGATCTGGAGTTAGCTGCAGTGGTTCATGCCCTAAAAATCTAGCGTCATTATCTACTAGGAAATGTCTGTCACATTTATACAAATCATAAAAGCTTGAAGTATATCTTCACCCAGTCAGAGTTGAACATGAGACAAAGGCGATGGCTTGAGCTTATTAAGGATTATGAACTGGAGATTCATTATCAGCTAGGCAAAGCTAATGTAGTGGCAGATGCCTTGAGTCGCAAGACTTTTTGTCAGTGTCTTACAATGGAGACTTCTGACATTACGTTATGCCCAGAAATGGAGAATTTAAACCTAGGAATGATTCAGCATGGAACTCTAAATCAGCTAATGCTTGAGTCAGTCCTTTTACAAAGGATAATTGATGCTCAAAAAGATAATGAGGGTATGAGGCACATTCATGAGAAAATAGAGGCCGGAAGAGCCAAGTGCTTTAGAAAAGATGATCAAGGCATTGTATGGTTCAACAACTGCATAGTTGTGCCAAAGAATGAAGAAATCCACCAACAAGTTTTGGATGAAGCACATCTTAGTCGCTATTCTATTCATCCCGGAAGCACTAAGATGTATCATGATCTAAAACAACATTACTGGTGGACGAAGATGAAGATTGAAATCGCACACTATGTGGCAAAATGTGACACTTGTAGGCATGTCAAAGCCATACATATGAAGACTGCCGGTCCATTACAATCTCTACCAATACTAACATGGAAATGGGAAGATATTAGTATGGACTTTATTGTGGGATTACCCAGAACTGCAAAAGGCTTTGACTCCATTTGGGTTATCATCGACCGACTCACAAAGATCGCCCACTTCCTTCCAGTCAAAGTAAAATATCCAGTGATTGCATATGCAGAACTGTATATTGCTCGTATTCTCAGTTCACACGGTGTTCCAAAGACCATAGTGTCGGATCATGGACCTCAATTTGTATCCAAATTTTGGGAAGAACTTCACAAATCCTTAGGTACTAAATTGCTCCATAGTTCAGCTTCAGCCTATCATCCTCAAACAAGTGGTCAAACTGAGAGGGTAAATCAGATACTTGAGGACATGCTATGAGCTTGTGTTCTTGAGTTCCCACAAAAATGGGATGATTGTTTACCATTAGCGGAATTCTCATATAATAATAGCTATCAAGAAAGCATTAAGATGGCACCCTTCGAAGCTTTATATGGTCGACGGTGTCGCACTCCGCTAAATTTGTTTGAACCTGGTGAAAGGAGTTTCTTCAAGCCAGACATGGTAAAAGAGACCGAAGAAAAAGTTCAACGAATAATTCATAATTTGAAGAAAGCTCAATCTCGTCAGAAAGGTTATGCAGACAAACGATGAATGCCCTTGTATTTTCTGGTGGGGGATTATGTCTATCTGAAGATCTCCCCAATGAAAGGTGTAACACGTTTCGAGGTAAAAGGGAAGCTTGCACCCCGATACATTGGTCCTTCCCTTATTCTTGAACAATGTGGACCAGTGGCATAGCGACTTCAACTACCCAAAACCTTGTCTGTTGTACATAATGTGTTCCACGTGTCTCAACTGAAGAAGTGTCTTCGGGTTCCCGATCAAACTATTAAAGTAACAGATGTTTCCTTAGAGCCTGACTTGATGTATTCCGAGCATCCTATTCAAGTCTTGCATCAAAAGGATAGGATTACCCGGAGAAAAACTCTCAAGTTTTCTAAGATACAGTGGAACCAGCATTCAGAAGATGAGGCTACATGGGAAACTCGAGACTTTTTAGAAAAGAATTTCCTAGGCTTTCTAGCCTCATGTAAATTGTAATATGTATATAATTGTTGTAATAAAGGAGTGAGCCCCAGACCACCCCAGCCTTATACCAAGAATAAGGAAATAAAAGAGTGAAGCATTTCCTTTTCCATTACTTACCCTAGGACCTTTTAATCTCGGGACGAGATTCTTTTATGGGGGGAGGATGTAACACCCCTGGTGTTTCTGTTACTAAAATTTGAGCATAACATCATAAGCATGGGCATTTCATATGTTTGATACACCTAGAGTGCATTCACTAGGCAAAAATTTCAAACAAGTTATATTGATATAACCTTTTGCAAATAAAACCCTGAAGTAGGGAACTGAACCCTAGAGTGGGTGAAATAGAACAAACAAGATTTAAACAAAAGAAAACTTCAAAACTTATTAGAGATGACCATAAAATGTCACCTTGAATATACTTATGGAATATCCAAACCCTAGAGGTATCAAAAACTGCAAAAAGAACCCTAGAAAGCCCTAAACCTAAACCCTAGGGGTTTAAGTGCAAAATTAGTGCACTTTTGGACTAAAGTGCAAAAACCATGAAGTTTAGGTGTCTTAAGTCCTATGGTTCACAAATATGTGAATTTGCAAGTAAAACCTTGAGATTTGGACTGATTTGCAAAAGAGCCATACTTAAACTCTTTTGACCAAGTCTGAATTTCAGTGTAATGGCTCAACTTTGGGGCTCTGTAACTTTCAAATTATGAAGTTTTTGCCCTAGGTCACCATAGTAATATTGTAGATCTATCAAAGGGGAATAACTTTGCTTAAGAGAATAATCATGGTTGTTATGCAAAATTAAGAGTAAAATAGGCACCAAGTTGGGCTGTCAGTCGGGTTGCTGACTGAAATATGGCCACCAGCGTTGTTGGTCAAACTTGAGATCGGATTTGAGCTAAATCCAGTAGAAATTCGACTAGGACTGCTATAACAAAGATGAAGCTGGTCTATTAGGCTACACTTTTGCTGTAGAGCGTTGGTCATGTTGCCATAGAAGTTTGAGAGAGAATTCGCCCTAAACATTGACTGATAGGCTGACTGAATGGGCCTCGCAATGGTACAGTGACCGGATTGGATCGCCAGCGCAGAGATCTCGCCGCCGGTGACCACACACGCGGATTCGTGCTATTGTCGTGATTCACACCGAATTAAACGCAGGATAACGATCGCGGGGTGAAAAATCTCGCCGCGGATGGGCTGGAATGTGCTGTGAGCGTGATGGTTCATCAGTGCACATCGACGACGTGGCCAAGCGGCAATCGCCAGCGTGTTCGCCGTTTACCAGGTGGACGCCACGCCTTAGGAAGTTTATCACATCCGTATGAGCCATAGTGACTAGCCAATGACCGCCATAGTTCTATCGCTCTGCGATTGCCAAGGTAGAACGCTGCCGTGACTCATCCCCCCTCTCGGTCGCCAGCGCGATTCGGCCAAATTAAGCAACACCGCTCATGAACTCTATAAATTGAGCATGCCATGAGTTCCGTGAGGTAGTCAAGCACCAAGCCACCAAATTGTGTCCTCAATCGATCACCAGAGCTCGCTAATTTCTCATCCTCCCCAATCATGGTTTCCGCCACCGTAAAACGCACCTCACCGTGGTCAGCTCGTTCCAGGTATGCTCATACCCCCTGTTTCCTTGTTTTAGCTTCCTTAGGGTCCCTGGATACCTCGCAGTCTGTTCAATTGAACTGAGCCACCATAGATCGCCGGGAACGCTTTGGGATGTCCATTGGGCATACGGTCACCGTGGACAGAGCAGGTTAAAGTGCCATTGGTGAAATTAGTTGAGGGGAAACGATTGTTAGGCTTGGAATTCGGTTTCTGCCAAAGTAGAACGCGGGTCATCATGTGAATTAGCCGATACATGCTCGCCGGAGTTCGTCCCTGCGCGGTTCGCCGTCGTGGACTTCGAACTGAGAAAGAATAGAAGCGCGGGGGTGTTCTTGTAAATGTCAGTGAGACGTATGAATAGTGCCTAGGGCCGCCACTCTGATTCTTGAACCAGTAAGGGCGTTTCTGCAAAGTCGTCGCACGCATGCGCGCGCGGGGGCGAATCCGGCCTCTGCTGGGCCGCCTTTGCCGAAATGAGCCCAATACTGTTCAAGTTTTCCTCTTTTCTTTTTCTATGAAACTTTGGAAATCTGTAGAAAATTATAGAAAAATGGTAAAAATACCAAACCAATTTTGCTAGATTCCTAATTTCCTATAGAATTTAATAAAAATAGTTTCATGATTTTTAATCCAAACAAGAAATTATAGAGTATTTTAAACAGTCTAAAACTCTGTTTCTAGATTTTTAGAAAATAGATAATAGTCCCAAAAATCCCCAAACTTTTTAGATGACCCATATACATTATTTAGAAGCTTTGGGTAGAGTTTGGTATGATTTGAACCTTGTTTGATACTTAGAACCTAAAACTCTACCCCCCTGCTCTTTGAACTTCACTGTTGACTCCGGAAACCCTAAGTTTTTGGAGTTCCATGAAGGAAAATTGTATTCAAGACTTAAGATAATAAACTCCTTTTATCTTTGCATTCTCATGAGCATTACATGGGCATTCATTATTATGTATGATCATATTTAGAAAACGAAGAGGAAGTAGAAGAAGAAGCAAGGACACCACCACCACCTGAGGAACATTAGGCAGACAGCTGTTTCTATTTTGACATCTGTGGAACTGAGCCTGATTCACCTGTGAAACAAGGCAAGCCCCGGTGCATTTGCCACCTCCTTGATTCTTTTAAACTCTTTCTCACTCGCTTGATGCATTAGGTGATAGGAGTTGATTGCTAAAACAATTCCTGCATTTCCTTCCTTGAATTTGATTACCTTCCTTGGAATCCCTGTTTTACAAAAAGTTTTTCCTATGCTTAGTCTTGATTTAGCAAAACAAAATGTTTTGTTCTTTTACAAAAGATGATGTTGCAAAGTGGGAGGGATGTTTTTAAAAATAAAACTTGATGGTGGATCCATCATGGCCATGATGGGTTCAACATCGGAAAAGCTGTACCTCTGCCAGGTACCAAACTTTGGGGATTGAAATGATTAAGCTAAGACCGAGCGGGTGACTTGCACAGGAAGAGAGTCTCGGTGTAGTGTCTCCGTCTGAGTCGATTAAGGACTGTGTCGATGTAGGCTTGATGACCGAGGACCCTTTAACTGGTCACATGCCTCGTCATGGGTAAGCTTTGCCTCGGGTAGACTAAGGCCAGAATAAGATACCATGCACTGGGAGTGGAGAGATGGCAAGAGTAGCGTGTACCCTCCATGGCAAGAGGCTGGACGGTGGTGTATCTGTGCTCTCGGTTGGCGTGAACCTGATCTGGTCTTAAGAACCCCGGTGGCGAGTTGACATATGCAAGGGTTAAGTGCTACATATGTCGTGTGATTGGAGATCCTCAGCTGAGTATAATCGATTCAGATCGCCGTACCTTCGCGGTTATGAAGACTTGGTCATTGCCCTATACGTAGAACTCCAGTAAAGATGAAGGGTTGTTAAGAAATTGGTTAGTGCAGGTCAAGTGATTGAACTAGGGTAGAAAGAACTCTAGAGACAGGTAATCTTACTTAACCTGACAAGTAAAATTGGATTTTTAAAGATCCACTTTTAGTAAGCATTTCTGCAAACAGAATCTTTGACTATTGTTAAGCCTTACCTTGACTCCCTCAAAGCAAGCATACCCTTGAGAGTCTTTTCTTTAGTCGGGTAAGACTTACTGAGTAATTCCATACTCAGGGCTTTGTCCCATGTTGTTTTTAGGTGAGGAAGCAACCAACTTTTGTTGCTTCTGTTCTAAGGTGGTACCAAAGGAAGAGCACAAGGAGTGAAGCTGCGGGAGGAAAGGATCCTCCATAAAAACTTTTGTGTGAACTTATCGGGAGGGGTTTTTGCCTCCCATGGTTTGTAATAATAATACTCTGCACTCGTATATTATATTTCTGGTATGTAAATATTTAACTCTATCTTACTTTTAAATAAAGGTAAGCCTATGTAACTGCTTCCGCATTTTCGTATCTCCGATGTTTGTAATGTCTGCGTGATGGGTGAAATGCTCTTGGGAAAGGTAAGAAAAGCAGATACCGAACTTGTCAAGTGATTCAGGGGCACCTACAGGGTTGTTTGAGGTCCGTTGGACAAGGACAACTGTAGGTGGGCCTAATGACTTGGGAGGTTCCGTCACAGCCATCATCTCGTGATGGCTTCTTGTTAACGACGGCGCCGCCTTGGGCGCCTTCGCAGGCACCACCCTCTGCTTGTCCTCATGCCCGGCCTAGGTGCCTCCACGTGCCTTGCCACGTTTGTGGCCCCGTGTCGAGGAGGACTCCCCCTTATTGTCACCCTGACAGGCCTCCCACCGCTCCTGAGTGAGATGTAGCTTCCCGCCAATGGTGATAGGCCCAGAGAGGGCCTGTGGTTCATCGCCGTCGATGACCATTCGCTTCTTCGATCGTCATCGTGAAGAGCTCTAGTAGAGACTCGATTGAGCGAGCGATCTGCTTATATTTCTCGGGGATGCAACGGAAGAGCTTCTCGACGGCTCTCTCCTCATCATAGGTGTCGCCGCCGAAATGCACCATCTTCTGCTACAAAGTGTTGAAGGGAAGAGCAAAGTCATCAACACCCTCACCTAGCTTGAAGGCCAGGTTCTCCCACTCCTTGTGAAGTGCCTGCAGTGTGGTCTTGCGAGCACGATCGCTGCCAATGCGGGTCGCAGTGATGGCGTCCTAGGCTTCCTTGGCAGTCCGCTTCTGGGAAAGGGAAAACTGCATTTCGGGCGAGACTGCAGCAATGAGGGCATGTAGCGCCCGTCGATGCTCGTAGTAGTCGACGACGCCATATCGAACTGCTTCTTGCGTGTGGCAAACTTGGAGCCGTACCCTCATCACCGCAGCCCACTCGACGTAGTTGGTCTTGGTGAGGGTAGGCCACCCACCGCTGGGACCGATGTCCCTGACAACGGCCTGGACCCCATGGTGACCATGGTACCGATCCGGGGAGGGAGAGCCACGCCGCCTGTAGAGGCCGCGATCTCTGTTGACCTGGCCGCCGCCATCAGGAGCACCGTCGGCGCGTCCGCGCCCATCAAGGCTGCTGCCAGGTGCGCCCCCTTGGGGGAGCGTGGCTGCCCATTGTGCCGCCTACTCTTGTGCTGCCTCCCTTGGTAGCCTGAGCTCATCGTTGGTGTTGCCGTCGCTGGAAACAGAGCTGCCGACGCTACTGTCGCATAGAGCCTCAAGCTCTGTCGCCACCACACAGCCAGCATCCACCGCCTCCGCTGCTTCTACTTCTGCTCTCGCTGTTGCCAGTTCTGCAGCCACTAGTCGTGCTACCCTCGCCGCTGTCTCTGCAGCCGCCGCTGCTACTCACTCACGTTCTTGTGCAGCGGCGACCTCGGCTTCCTGTCGGTGCCGCTCACTCGAAGTGATCGAGCGTAGATACATGGTGTGCTAGCGAGGGGTCGCTGCGTGTGGAAGAGGCTCTCTGAGATGAAAGGCTGTTCATTCGAGCATGGGATGAAGGAACAGTTGGAGCTCTTGCTTCCGACTGAGTATAGGGAGAGGCACGGGAAGAAGATGAGCAAGAGATATTTAGGATGCAAGATAACCTGGCTCTAATACCAATTGTAAGCAAAGGGACTTACTCTCATCGATAGGATGACACTATGAGTTGGGATGATTTTCTATTTATTTTCTCAAACACTACACAATGCCATACCCGTCTAAGGGTTGTGATACATATTTATAGTCCAAGGGGCTGTAGCATATGCTTCCTAGAGATGCGAATATGCTGTCCTACAAACTACACTAACCACTAGGTGCTGTTGTACTCTAGTCAAAAGAAAACTGCAGCAAGCAGCTGTCCTTCAAAAGCTGAAAAATGGAAAAGGAGATGCCTGCATCACGCTGTCTTTGCAGTCAAAAGACTGATGTTGCTGCTGTCCTACAGCAGAGATGCTGTGCGGACTGTTCTCCACACCACAAAAATAGAGATGCTATCCTCCACACGAAGACCACATGACTTATTCCATCATCCTCCCCACCCGTTCTAGACTCCACCACCTCCACCACTTGGCATCTTCGTCTTGGCCATCAGGACCCGACATCATGACTAAGCTCACCAGTAGTTTAGACATTTCATGTAGTAGGGGACATTTTGATGGCCTTTGTCATGCTTGTCAACTAGACCGACATACTCGTCTCCCATTTACTACTACTACTTCTCGGGCTGAGCAGACTTTTGATCTAGTTCATTGTGATCTCTGCACTTCTCCTGTACTTAGTCTTTCTGGATATAAATACTACTTGGTGATTCTGGATGATTTTTCTCACTTTCTTTGGACTTTTTTGCTTTTGCTGAAGCCCGACACATTCGCCACCCTCACCCACTTCTTCGCCTGGGTCTCCACCTAGTTCGGTCGTCCAGTTCATGCCCTTTAGTGTGATAATGGCCCGAGTTCGACAACAACGCTTCTCGCTTAGGGGTGGGCACTTTTTTACCAAAAACCAAAAACCGAACCGTACCGAACCGAACCGAAATTTCGGTTTTTTCGGTAGTTCGGTTCGGTTTCGGTTTTTGTATCTCAGAAGTTCGGGTTTCGGTATCGTAATCGGTTTTCACCGTATACCGAACCAAAATACCAAAAAACCTAATACCAAACTTTACAATTCTAAAATTTGACTATTCGTTTATGTGAACTAAATGTGTAAAGCAATTCAATTGTTATTCACTTATTTATATGTGATGTATGATGTATCTCTAAATATTTGTATCTATATAATTTTTATTTTTTAAAATTATGTGTAATCTATCATATAAACTTGATGTATGTGTTGTCTTGAGTATAAGTTTGGTATTCGGTTTTTACCGAAAAACCGAAGTAAAAAACCGAAACCGAACTTCTCGGTTTTTCATTTTTTAGAAAACCGATCGGTTTCTAATATCTAGAAAACCGAAGTTTTTTAAAACCGAAAAACTGAACCGAAGTTTTTTTAAAAAACCGAATGCCCAGCCCTATTCTCGCTCCTTCCTCTCCCACGGCGTTCAGTTGCATCTCTCATGCCCTTACTCCTCTCCCCAGAATGGCCGTGCCGAACGCATCATTCGCACCACCACCAACGTGATCCGCTGCCTCCTCTTTCAGGCGTCTCTCTCTTTTAGCTACTAGGTAGAGGCCCTGAACATTAGTAGACATCTCCTCAACCGCGTCCCCTCGAAGGCGGTGAGACACCCACTCCCCACTTTGCCTTTATGGCACAACCCCCTCCTATGAATACCTTCATGTGTTCGGTTGTGCCTGCTATCCCAACACTTCCGCCACCGCTCCCCACAAGCTATCTCTCCGCTTTACTCGCTGCCTTTTCCTCGTTTACTCCCCTGACCACAAGGGGTATTACTGTCTCTACCTCCTCTCCCACTACATCCTCATCTCTCGTCACGTTGTTTTTGACAAAGATGTATTTGCCCTTGCTAGCTCCTCACCACCCACCAATCTCGACTCTCTCCTTGAGTCTGATCCGGTTCCCCCTCCACCCTCGGTCGCTCTTGACCGCCCTTCCCCGGCTTAGACGCCACTACTCGCGTGTCTACCCACACCACATGCGGCCTAGACACCATGCCTAGCATCGGTACCCATGCCACACGTGGTTCCGACGCCTCTGCTCATGCCTCTATCCACACCTCCCATAGACTCGATACCCTCCGCTCGCGTCTCTTCTCGCGTCAAGCGTAGCCTCGTTGACCCCGCCCGCGCCACGCGTGGCCCCGTCAACATCGCTCGCGCCATGCGCGACCTCGTCGACGAGCACGGCTTGCTTCGTCGACCCTGCCCTTGTCTACCACCATTGTGAACAGGCCGCGCCCTCGACTCCCGTCGACCTGCCTGCTCATTCTCGCACCGAGCCTCCGGTGTATCACTCGGTCGCCATCCACCACGACCTCCGTCATTTCCAGCCCATGGTGACTCGTTGCCCTACCAGCGTTTTTCGCACTCGTTGACCGGTTGATACTGATAGCTAATGCTCCTCCGGACGCCTCCTCGATTCCCTCCTCCATTTGCGCCGGCGTCGCTGATCCCCACTGGTGTCATGCCATGGAGCAGTACGTGGCCCTGCTAGCCAACCACACTTGGCCACGACCACCAGACACCAACGTGGTTACCAACAAGTGGATTTTCTGACATAAGCTATCCTCGGATGGCTCACTCGACCGCTACAAGGCCCGTTGGGTCCTTCGGGGCTTCACCCAGCACCCCGATGTGGACTTTGGCCCCGTTAACTTCGCCACCATTCGGACTGTTCTCTCCCTCGTCCTCTCGGGACTAGGTGATCCATCAGCTCGACATCAAGAATGCCTTCCTCCATGACACTCTAACTGGCACGATCTACTGCAGCCATCCTACCGGTTTCGTTGACCCCGCTGGTCCGGACCTGGTGTACTGGCTGAACCGCTCCCTGTACGGCCTCAAGCAGGTGCCGCAGGAATGGTACAGTCACTTCGTCTCCTACTTGGCCTCACTCGGCATTGTCGAGGCCATGTCGGACACATCCCTATTCATCTACCGATGTGGCGATGACACCATCTTCCTCCTACTCTATGTCGATGACATCGTGCTCACAACGTCCATTACCGACCTTCTTTAGTGCACGATCGCCGCCCTTCAACAGAGTTCGCGATGGACCTAGGACTTCTCCACCACTTCCTCAGCATCACCGCCGAACGACGGGCCTAGGGGCTCTTCTTGCACCAACGCTAGTATGCTCTCGACATCTTGGAGCAGGATGGCATGTCCGATGCAAGCCTTGCTTGACGCCTATTGACACTCAGGCGAAGCTCTCTAAGGATGATGGGCCCCCAGTCAACGATGCGACAGCCTACCAGAGCCTCACCGGCACGCTACAATATCTAACCTTATCTAGGCTAGACATCGCCTATGCTGTCTGGCAGGTGTGCCTTCACATGCACACCAATGAGAGTCTCATCTCACCGTTCTTACGCGGATCCCTCTGCTACATCCATGGCTCCATCGACTATGTACTTCACCCCCCGAGAGCCTCATCTCACCGTTCTTAAGCGGATCCTTTGCTACCTCCACAGCTCCATCGACTATTGGATTCTACTTTGACCCTTCCCGACGTCGGAGCTTGTTGTCTACAATGACGCTGAATGGGCTTGTTGTCTCGACACACGTCGGTTCACTTCTGGTTATGTCGTGTTCCTGGGTGCCAACCTCGTCTCATGGGCTGCTAAGCGGCAACTTGTCATCTCCCGCTCTAGCGCAGAGGCTGGGTACCGCGCAGTGGCCAACGACGTAGTAGAGGCCTCGTAGCTGCGCCAACTTCTCCAGGAGTTTCACAGCCCCCTCCAACGCGCCACCCTCGTCTACTTTGACAATGTCAGCACGGTCTACGTCTCTACAAATGCCGTGCAACATCAATGCACGAAGCACGTGGATATCGACCTGCACTACGTCCGCGAGCGTGTCGCCACCGGTGATGTTTGGGATCTCAGCGTCCCCACTACGCTTGTTGGAACCTGCCCTTCAAGACAGGTTGATCCAATAGGAAATTGGGGAGAGAGTTTGTAATGCTAACACGGGATGTCAAAAGCCACGTTAATCTGACTGTGCTAGGGTAGAATACGGGGGTATTTATAGGTACTCGAGGGGCTGCCTATCCCTATCAAAGACATTTAGACCCTCGAGTACTTGGTTTATCCCTAGAATATTCCCACAAGGGGGGTTACAGACAGTCATTATGGTATACTTTATTACAAACACGGCCCAATTCATGCATGCCCACGCGGGGCCCAGCGATGTGGGCCAAACCGTACATGGGCCTCTGCCCATGGTGAGGGAGTGGGAGGTCCAGTGGTCTTTGGCGGGGCCTTCGTCTTGTCTTGTCAGAGCGAAGGGGGTCGAACAGGCCACCATCTGGTAAGCGCCCTCGGCCTGTCTAGCGGGTCTTATGGATGCGGTCTTTGTTTGCGCAATGCGAGGTGGAAGTCATCGAGCGAAGGGTGGCGTGTTTGCCTTTGTCCCAACATTTGCCCTCCAAGGGACTAGTTCGACTAAGTCAGCTGGCGCCGAAGACCACTGTGAGATGGTGAAGACGCTGCCCTCACTCGAAGTGGTCCCGCGAGGGTTTTTGAAATGTGATCGTTGATGGACATGTTACTGTTGGACCCGCGGTCTCCCGAGGTGTCGCCTCGTGCCTATAAAAAGCCGACCTCGGCCGAGACTGTTTCCTGCATTCATTTGCGCTGTAGAAACTCTAGCTTCTTTCAGTTGCTCGCCTGCCCTCCTTACTCATTCTGTGCTGGAAATCTGGCCCACATCAAGCAGACCGCGCGCCACCGCCGACGGTACGTTGCAATGTATTCTTCCTCGTCTGCTACGAGCTTATCGCCGGCCGCGCCATCGTCTGAGTAGACCTTGAGTGATTTGGCTGTGATTGAGTTGCATCTCGGCCACACCGTGGAATTTGGTACCTCAAGGATTTTCTCGGGCCGCATGCTGGAGATACAACGACTTGGTTATTCTGGTAACAGTGTCGGGCGGGCCCCGGGTGCAGAGGATATCCCCGAGCCTGAAGGCGAGCTGATAGTTTTTGAGGCCTTCTTTGCTACCGGTCTTCGCCTCCTGACACATCGGTTCATGGTGGAGGTGTTGCAACGATTTGAGGTCCAAGTCCACCAGCTGACGTCAAACGCAGTGGTGGCACTTGTGAAGTATGTCTGGGCAGTTACTTCCTACGGCAGGCAGCCATCCGTGGAGGTCTTCGCTAAGAATTATTGCCTACATTGGCAGAAGAGGAAGATAGGGAATAAAATCCAATTTGGATCGTGCACCTTCACGCCGAGGACTGGGAAGACTTCAGCTGAGGTTGTGGAGATAGTCCCCTGCGCTAGGAACAAATGGGGTAACTGGTGGGATTTTTGGTTCTATGTGGCTCCTAGTGATGTCGAAGGCTTGCCGAGTCTGCCTCCGGCCATCAGTGCTCACACTGTTATGTGGCGTTCCCTCGATTCGAGGTGGCGAAGGAAGACGAAGACGAAGGGGCCCTTTGACATGCTACCCGACTAAGTAGCGGGCATGATTTGGTGGAGGAATTTATTGCCTATGGGGTGTGGCCCTTGGGGCATGGCTGGGTATTAGGCGAAGTGACCCCTCACCGGATGCCTACCCTTGGCGGCCTGTTGGTGCGAAGTCCAGCCTTCGTGGTGGAATTACGCGGTCGCAACGCGGCCGCGTTTGTGCATTAAGTGGAGGCCAAAGTCATGAAAATTGTAGGAAAATATGTGCCGAAGACGGAGACACTGAGTTGGGATATCCGTGGTTCAAATGTTAGGTTGAACTGTGTTTTTGAGTTGAACCGTTTGCCGTATGCTGGCTACCCGGGGGACGACTATGCCGATGTTGCTGTCCGCCGGGGGAAACAGGCGATGCCAACAGCCGACGAGGGCCCCTCGTGGGACAAGGCTCCGGGCGCAGCCGTCAAGAAAAGGAAATTAGGTACAATAGCTGAGGGGTTGAGGGCTTCCAATCATTTCGTTGCGAACTTGTTGGAGACATGCGTGGTTCCCGGGGAGACGATGTCTTCGCCCGAGCTCTGGGAATCTTCCGCAAGAATGCTGGAGGTTACCGGAGGTCGCTTTCCTAGGAATGTTCCGATACCTCGGGCGGCCGGCAAAGACATGTTTATGCCTCGATTAGCTTGTGAGCTGAAGATTTTCCCTTACGGACATAATGTTGGTGCTGTTGTATCGACAGTGATGGAGAAGGATCGCCAAGACGCGCCACGGAAGCGCCGGGCATTCGCCAGGTTGGCGGACCCGAGGCACGAGGCGAAGATGGTGCGGCCGAGCGTGAAGCCTGCCGCCCCTGGCTCCAGCATGGCTCCACCTGCCACGCCCACACATGAGTGAAGGCCTCCCTCGCCACCGCACACTGTTGAGGCAACGATGGCGGTCGCCGAAGTCTCCATGGAGCTTTCCGTGGACGTACCTTGTGGGTGGGGTCGCAATGTTCGACGCCCACACGACACTAGCTCTTGCTGTTGAGTTTCTGTTTTTTAGCGAAGTTCGCGTTTGCTAACGTGACCATGGTGTAGGGGCGAAGTCCGGTCAACTGGCTGTTGTTCCGATGGCGGTGTTGGCTGACCCGGCGACCATGGCAACCATGGCGAGGGGTGGCGTGGGGTCCTCGCAGGATCCGTGGTCCAAGTTCTGCGCTGGCGACGAGATTGCCTCGACTGCTGCCGCGAAGGATGTAGCCGCCTCAGTTGCACAGTAGCTAAAACATGTGAGTGTGACGAGTTTTTTGGAACTATATCACTTCCGTAGCTTTGCTTTGACAATTCTTGTGACAGGCGACTGCCTTCGTCGAGCGCATTGCTTCGGGGGCGCTGACCTTGGAGTTTTCTACCGAGAGGCGGCGACTTGAGGGGAGGATCAAGCGCCTCCGAACACAACATACGAAGGCGGTCAGAGACAAGTCGGCGGCGGAGAACAGGAGCCGTAACCTGCTTGAGAAGCTGACAACGGCAGAGGCGAAGAAAGAGGACATCAACCGTCGGCTTGTGGAGGAGAGGGAGGGCGCGGAAAAGGCGCGCACCGAGGCCAGCCTTGCCCTCAAGCGCACCATCGACGCGGAGTCGGGGCTGAAGAGCTTGCGTGGCTACGTTGACAGGACGGAGGCCTCCACCCGCGCCTGGGTCTACCGATCACACAAGTTGCTCATTGACGCGTACCGTCAGCTCGGTGCGCGAACCGCCCCTTTTGACAAATCCAGCGAAGAGGTGGCCTCTGCTTCCTCGGGTGGCTGCAGGAGGAGCTGGAGATGCTCCCATCCATCGCAACCGGTCTCATGTCCTTTGCCTCGCTTGTTACCTATGAGGGGGCTGCGAATGCCTTGTCCCGTGAGGGATGTAGGCATTTCGAAGTCTTTGATCGGGTAACCGAGGACTTTGATCGCGGGATCTTCCAGGTCGGAGACTAGGTGCTAAAGCATTCCGCTGGGGCACTTTACGATAGGATGTGGGGCCCGCACGGTGGCGACACTGTCCGGGAGAGGGCCGACCGAGCATTGGCGTAGGTTTATTTGCTTGTTTTTTTTAAAAAAATTTGCTATGTTTTGTAGATGCTGAACGACGAAGAGGTCAAGACTTCAGCGGCCTTGAAAGCTCACTGACCCAGATAGAGGACGCAGAGACGAGGGCCGAAGAGCATTCGATGCCTCAAGCCAGCCCTAGCGAAGACCTTGCGACGGCGGCTGCCCCAACTAGCGAGGACCCTGTAGCAGCGGTTGCTCCGGCTGGTGAAGACCCTGCAGCGGCAACTGCTCCTTCGTAGGTGGCGGGGTCGCATTAGGGTCGTTGGGTTTAAGGTTTCTTTTTGTGATACTGAAGGTTGGTTGCTGCGCAGGTTCCGACGTCTGGGCCTGTGCAAGCAACCCCCATTGATGTTGATACTAATTTTGTGGCGACTGCGAATGCGATGCCCATTAATGGAAATGCATCTGGTTCTGAAATTGAGTTGTGGTCATCGGACGGTGATGATTTTGGGAGCCCGTTCTCATGGATTGAGGAGTCTTCTGATGAAGATTTAGATTATTTTGCTGCATTGGATTTGGCCGCAGCGGAGTCCGTGCCGCAGGCTAAAGTGCGCAAAGAGTCCCCCCCGACTGGGGCGATGGCCAAAGACCACCGCCGACGAAAGGTGGTGTCGAAGCATATTGTTGGTGGAATGTCACGAAGTGGGAGGCGTCGTCGGATGGGTACAGAACGATCCCGTCTTCAATTAGATCGGGGCGGCCAACACGATTTACTATGCTCGATGTCTGGGGCGTGTATTGGGGAGTGGGATTTGCGTAATCTGTTTGAAGGCGAAGAGTTGAAGATGATGTTGTTTAATTTCTGGGAAGCGGGTCTTATTCCGAAGGCTGAGCTGATGTAACATGTTTGCTGGCCTCGCTCTCGTGTTGCGATAGTTAGTGAAAACGCTGCCCTCCCCCGATTCGCAATAGAGAGGGAGGGCAACAAGATGTGATTTGTATTGATGTGCCATGTGGCTGATGGACCCTTCGCTTTGTGTATGTAAACTATGATGAGACCGCGTGCGGCGCTTGTTGTGAGATTGTGTCGACTTGTAATCTTGTTATCATGGTACTTGGATGGGATGGGGACCTCGCTTCCCGCGGGCGATATCGAACGCTTCTGGTGCGTGCCCGGCTGTGCCCTTAGGCGGCTTTTGTTTGGCCGTGTTGGATAGTAGAGACTTTGCACCCTTAAGGTGATTTCTCACGCTTAGTATGCATGTCCGACTGCACCCTTAGGCGACTTTTGCTCGGACGTGTCTTATAGTAAAGACTTTGCACCCTTAAGGTGATTTCTCGCGCTTATTATGCATGTCCGGCTATACCCTTAGGCGACTTTTGCTCGGACATGTCTTATAGTAAAGACTTCGCACCCTTAGGGTGATGTCGCGCACTTATTGTGCATGTCCAGCTGTACCCTTGGGTGGCTTTTGCTTGGATTTGTCTTATAGTAAATACTTCACACCCTTAGGATGATGTTGCACACTTATTTGTGCATGTCCGGCTGCACACTTAGACGACTTTTGCTCAGACGTGTCGCACGCGAGGGTAGTCTAGGCTGCCTCTTGCGGTGACTGTTTTGTACGTCGAA
The DNA here is from genome assembly GCA_029449295.1 of Zea luxurians. Classification (NCBI taxonomy): domain Eukaryota; kingdom Viridiplantae; phylum Streptophyta; class Magnoliopsida; order Poales; family Poaceae; genus Zea; species Zea luxurians. The sequence goes on along the minus strand of JAOPSE010000001.1, from coordinate 100,510,975 downwards.
TGTCGAAGGCCATCGATGCGGTCTTTTTTGACACTCATGAGGCTAGCTGGACTTTTTGCGAGGGCTTTTTGGCAGTATATTACATGGCTCTGCCTCATTAAAAACCTCACCCCCCGAGAGGAAAAGAGTGCGGGCCTAAGTAATATTGTTTGAAGAATTACAAAGGCGCTTGGCCTTAGATCTTAAATAAAGAATTTACGGAGGTTATCTATGTTCCATGAATGCTCTAAGTCTTTGCCAGATGATGTTGTTAACCTGTAAGCTCTTGGGGATGCCTTTGTCTTGACTATGTATGGCCCTTCCCACTTCGGCTTGAGCTTGCCCTGGGACTCTGTTCTGGTGGTCCTTATGAGTACTAAGTCCCCTTCGCTGAATTCTCTTGGGACAACATTGTTGTCATGCCATGCCTTAGTCTGGGCTTGATACTTGTTTAGGGCCTGCAAGGCGAGGACACGGTCTTCGTCAATGAGATCTTTGGAGGTTGATTCGTCGATGTCGGGGACAACTAATTGGTTTGTTCAGGGGGATCCGTCCTTTAACTCTTGCAGTGTCATTGCCTCGGATCCATACATCAGGAGGAAAGGTGTGAAACCGGTTGCTCAGCATTCTGTCGTGTTCAGCGCCCATATGACTTCGGGTAATTGGTATGCCCATTTGCCCTTTTTGTTGTCGAGGAGCCTTTTCTTGATGGCGCTGAAGATCTTGCCGTTGGCGCGTTTGACGACACCGTTGGATTGTGGGTGGTAGACGGAGGCGAACACTGCCTTGGTGCCGATGGAACTGTAGAATTCCCGGAAATCCAGGTTGTCAAACTGTTTGCCGTTATCGACTGTTAGCTCGGATGGGACTACAAACCAGCAGACGATGTTTTACCAAAAGAATTTTTGCGTGGTCTTCACTGTTATCGTGGAGACTGCTCTGTCTTTGATCCATTTGGTAAAATATTCGACGACAACGAAGGTGAATTTTAGGTTCCCTTGCGCCGTAGGCACTGGTCCGACAATGTCTAGCCCCCACGCTGAAGTGGCCAGATGTGTGCGATGAGCTTGGTAAACTGCAAAGGGGCGCTTGAGCGAGGGGAGAATTTTTGGCATGCTTCACATGACCTGGTGACTTGGTTGGCCGTGCATGTTATCGTGGGCCAATAGAATCCTTAACGAATCACCTTGGCTGCGAGGGCCCTGGGTCCTGAGTGTGACCCGCAGGTTCCGCCGTGGACTTCACGGAGGATCTCTAGGCCTTTGGTTCCAGTTATGCATTTCAGCATAGGCTGGCCGATACCCTTTTTGTATAGCTGGCCCTCGACTATTGCGAAGTCCCTGCTTCTGTGTTTCACCCTTTTGGCCTCGTTGCAATCGGATGGATGGTAATGGCCCTTGAGGTATAGTGTTATTGGGGCCCGCCAGTCTTTGGCCATTATGAGGTTGACGATTCGGTGGCCATCGGCGTCTTGCGTTATGTGTAGGCCTTCGGGATTACAGATGGCTGGTGTGTTGATGACATGGTAGAACACGTCGAAGGGCAGGGCCTCGCCCTTGGCTGCTGCTTTGGCCAATGCATCGGCCTCTTCGTTCTTGTTTCGCTCGACGTGCTATAGGGTGAAACCCTTGAATTGTTTTTAGAGGCCACGGACAGCGGTGATGTATTGCATCAGCGCAGGCTCCTTTGCTGAGTACTCCTTTTCGATCTGACCAGCGACGACCTTGGAATCTGTTCTGATGATGCATGTGGTGACGCCGAGCGCCTGTAGTTTGCGAAGACCCAGGATGACGACTTCGTATTCTGCTATGTTGTTGGTGCACCTGTCGGACTCTAGAGCAAAGCTAAGGCGCGCGACGTATCTGTACTTGACCTTGGCGGGTGATGTGATAATCACTGCGGCGCCTGCCCCCGCATGGCACCATGCGCCATCGCAGTGGATAGTCCAAATTGTTTCTGAGTGCTCTTGCTGTGGCCCCATGGGTCCTGTGCAGTCGACGATGAAGTATACCAAGACTTGCGACTTGATTGTTGTTTTGGGCTCAAAAATGATGTTGTACCCAGATAGTTCTGCTGCCCATTTTGCAATTCTTGTGGATGCCTACGGGTTCCTGAATAATTCTCCCAGACCCCTGTCCAAAGTGACTCGTACTTTGAACGCCTCAAAGTAGTGCCGTAGCTTACGCAAAGCCATGACCACTGCATATGAAATTTTCTCGAGCTCGATCATATTGCACTTGGAAGATGTGAGGACTTCAGAGACATAGTACACCGGGCATTGCTAGTTTTTGCCATCTCTGTCCTGCTCTTGGACTAATGCTGCTGACTGCACAGTGTGAGGCCACGATGTAGAGAAGCAGTGGAAGCAAAGGGTCAGGACTTGTTAGGGTTGCTAAGTTGGATAGGTGTTGTTTGAGTGACTCAAAGGCCACTGCCTGCTCTGGGCCCCAAACGAATTCTTTTGCCCCACGCAAGGAAGGGCAGACTTCGCTCGGCGGACTTGGAGATGAATCTGTTCAGGGCCGCCAATCTACCTGTCAGACGTTGGACGTCTTTGGTGGACTGCGGAGGTGCCATGTTGATAATTGCTTGGATCTTGGTTGGGTTGGCTTTGATTCCTCAGTGCGATACCAAGTAACCAAGTATTTCCCCTGGCATACCCCGAAGGCACACTTCTCTAGGTTGAGCCAGAGTCTTGCGTCGCGCATGTTGGCGAATGTCTCTACAAGGTCGGTCAGGTGGTCCTCTTTGCTTTTACTCGCAACGACAATGTCGTCTACATAAGTGAAGATGTTGCGGCCTACTTGGTTTTCAAGGACTTTCTTGGTGAGGCGAAAGAAGGTTGAGCCAGCGTTCTTGAGTCCCTCAGGCATCCGTACGAAACAGTACGTGCCGAAGGGTGTGATGAAGCTTGTACTTGCCTTGTCCTCCTCTTTCATGTAAATCTGGTGGTAGCCCAAAAAGCAATCAAGGAGGGACATGATTGCACAGCCTGCTATGCTGTCGATAATTTTGTAGATTCGTGGCAGAGGGAAATTGTCCTTGGGGCACGCCTTATTGAGGCTTGTGAAGTCGATACACATGCGCCATTTGCCGCCTTTTTTGGGTGCACCGAGGGGTCGATGCCCAGACTATGTTCGATGATGGAGCGACTGACCCCGACTAGATCGAGGGTGGACCAGGCGAAGACATCCTTGTTACGGGAGGGACAGGAAAGGAGTTTTTCCTCGTCTTGCGATGTTAGGTCTTCGTTGATTATGATTGTTTGCTTCAGGGTTGCTGGGTCAAGGGGTACCGCCTTTGTCCCGTCGTAACTTTGGAGCTGGGCGTTGACTTTTTCGTCTTTGACTGGGCGCTTGCTCTTGAAGCCTTCACGCTCTGACGTGAGGTAGTGTATGTTTCGTTGCCCTGGCATGAAGTCTCTTTCGATATTGCGCGCTGTCTGCTGGTCGCTGTAGACAGTGATCATGCCCTGTGGGCCTGGGATTTTCATGCAGAGGTAGATCCCATGAATGGTCGCCTCAAATTTGTTGATCGAGCCACGCCCCATTATGGCGTTGTATGGGTAGACCATGTTGACAATGTCGAATGTGACATGCTCACTCCGCGCGTTGGGCGCTACACCAAATGACAGGGGGAGCTCTATCTTGCCGACAGGGAAAGTGCCCTTGCCGCCGAATCCATAGAGGGGATTATCTGCAGGCTTGAGGAGGCTGTGGCTGATTCCCATATAATTGAAGGTATGCAGAAAATGATGTTGGCCTGACTGCTGTTGTCGACCAGCACTTTGTGTAGATCCCAGCCTACTACCCTGCAGTTGATCACCATGGCATCTGTGTGTGGAGCGCTACGCAAGTCGACATCCTTGGCGTCGAAGGTGAGCGGTACGTGGGACCACTTTGTTTGCACCACTGGGCTAGTGAGAGCGACGTGGTTGACACTTCGATAGTGGTCCTTTTTCTGTCGCTTTGTGTCGAAGTCCATGCTGGATCCCCCAGTGATCATGTGGATGACTCCCGCGATATGGTGGCTCTACGAAGTCTTCTTGTTTGGGCACTTGCGGTGGATGGTTGTGGTGTGGAGAATTTGGGTGGTGTGGAGGCGGTGGTCGTAGAACCTGCACCTCTTGGTGGTGCTAGTAAGCATGCTTGGGTTGATGCTGAATTTGGTCATTGTGGTAGGGATGTTGGTGGTGGTAAGTGTGTGCGACGACCCATTGGTTGTCGGCTGGTTGAGCTCTGGACATTCTGTCCTTGGTTGCCTGGTGAGGAGAAGTGGGGGAGGGAGAGGAGGAGGTGGCGCGACGGTTTCTAGTGTAGGGGAAACTGAGGGGACGCGGGCTAGGGCGCGGGGTCGATGTCCGGGCGGCTCAGCCGGGGCGCGGAAATGATAGCGCGCACGGGCGCAGGTGAGGAGGAAGAAAGGGCGCCTAGCGGGTGGGGCCCGTAGGTAAGTGAGAGAGGGAGGGAGGAGATGGGGAGATGGCGGCCGGTTTGGGCCCAATAGGCCAAATTGGCCAGCACGTCTAGGGTTTCAAAAAAAATTCTGTTTTTCCTTTTTTTTCTTTTTACCAAAAATATAATCAAATATATTTTTAAATATCTCTACAAATCATAATAATTATCTAAAATTATTTATGACCAAAATATTTTTTTGGACCAATTTTTTCTATATTAATTAATTGGGTTTTCAATATAAAAAGAAGTTCTACGAAACAACCATAAATCAAATATGAGCAAACAAAAATTATTCTAAAGGCAAATAAAATCAAACACTTGAAAGAAAAATTCTTTACTATTATTAACACTAATATTCTAAATATATTTTTTTGTTGATGGTTTTTGAGGTGTTACAGGTGGGCGCCAATGTTGGTCACTTGTTCTCAAATGTTGTAGGTCAAGAACAAAGCAACACAATCGTTAATTATTATGGATCTTCCTCTTCCGATGCATTATCTCCACATGGGTATAATGCTCATCAGACGAAGGTCAAGAAGGACATACCTTCATCATTGAATACATGAATAGGAATGCGAAATGATAAAGACTGTAACTCCATCTCATTAAATCACTTATATTTGCATTCCTCAAAACATATATGAATCTTAACAATATTAATATTACATTGATACCTTCGGCTTGCTCTAAGGTGAAGATGCAAGGGAGTGATTACCAATCAGCGTGAACAGTATGGTGTTACTGTTCATCTATTTATAGGCACGGGACGCAGCCCAGGTAAAATTACATTCATGACCCTCAACATTTATCTACAGACAACCTAAAATACTAAGGTCTATCTAGTCTTTTCTTCTTCTGCTTGATTTGAACCGAAGCTGATGGTAGCTTCGGCGTTTGACAAATATTTCTTCTACACAAGGTCTTTGTCTTGAGAACCTTTGGCAGAGGAAAAGAGGACCTCTGTATCACTTTGCCAAGGTGTTTTTGCCTTGAGGACCTTCGGCAGAGAAGAAGACCCCAACAATTATCAATTGTGATTTCTTATTTAACTGGGTTGGTATCTACTTATACTTAGTAACTACTAATAAAATTTTGACCAGCTCTAAAAGCAATGCTCAGCTTTAACCATCTCTTTTGGTAAGCCTTACACTTCACATGAGCTCCCACCTTTGGTGAGTTCATGCACATTATTCCCCACAACTTGTTGAGCGATGAATGTATGTGAGCTCACCCTTGCTGTACTCACATCCCCTAGGTCAAGAATAGGTACCACAGGATGAGGCGCATGAGTTCATGAATGGTCTAGGTCGTCGTCTCCCAGTCAACTATGGTTGCTGGATCATTGTCTTCATATGATGTAATTATTTATCTATTTTGTATAGAACTCCGTTATATATTAATGATGTGACATTCGTTTCTATATCATGAGTCATCATATGTATGAGACTTGATCCTATCACACTTGGTGAAGTTCGCTCTCGGGTTTGGACTCCTAAAATCCAGGTGTGACAGAAGTGGTATCGGAGGAATGTTGACTGTAGGACGTATCCTAGATAGAACTTAACAAAACCCTTACCTACTTACCTTTGTTACTCTGATTACTTCCAAACTTTCCTTTATCTTTTCTCATCTAGTGCTGCTTTAGTCTGATTACTCTTACCTTTTCTTTTCTAAAGACAAAAATGGATTTCACACTTTGAAATCTTGTACCTAAAGTAATCCATAGGAATAGGAGACCTAATCTTAGGAACAAAAACAAAACTATTTTTGTAAGTTTCTATACGCTTGAATGCTTGTGCTTATGATACCTGTCTGATTTGGTTGTTTGATTGAGTGTGATGAGTTGTGGAGTAATATCAACAATTGCATCTACATATACATATATGCATAAAAATATATATTCATAAGATAACTAGACAAACTAGATTATCCTCCATTAAAGTATATCTATTTTAAATAGATCCATCTTATCTTAAAAGATTCTATCTTATCGCAATAGATTCATCTTGTCCTGATAAACATACTTATCCCACCCTGACCGTGACCTAATCAAAATTAATTAGATCCAATCGGGTCTAAGTCATATCAATCTAATCTAAATCCTATCTAATCTAATATGATCCAATCTAAAGTGAGTTACTTAACAGGTTTGTTAATCCGGATAATATGGATTAGACACTGCTTCTACAAACATATCTTAACCTAAATTAATGTCTTTGATGAACTTGTCAGTGAACAACAACCTAACCTACATCACAGGTTTCCTAATCCAGCTATCCCAAAAGCAAAGTAAATCTCTGTTTAACCTACCTATCCCATGTACCCACAATTGTTATCACAACTTAGATAATAGTATCTAACACCATGATTGAAGGTCCCCAACTCAGAGTCGATAAGAGATGATCAACCTTGTCAAGGAAGGATAAAAGTCAAACCAGATCTTCAGGTGCGTCACCACCCAAGATGGAGTCTTTCCTTGCCATAATCCTTCTTACCCCAATCTATCCATCTCTTATCCCACATAATAAGTGGCTAGATACCTATATTCTCCTAATCACCCATTAATGATTATTATAAAAGGGGGGACTCTTGACTTTTGAACTAATTAGAAACTAAAAGCTAAATTACAAACCTTTCTTTCTATATCCCATTTCTTACTAATCTCGAGGACGAGATTATTTTTAAGGGGGTAGAATTTGTAACACTCCATAATCTTATCTTGGTGAATTAAGAAAATTTCCTAATGATTTAAAATTTTAAGTGTATTATAACAAAGTTATGAATTGAGACTATATTCCCTAAATATTAATAAATAGTAAATATAAAATGTTGGCTATATACTTAAACAACAATAAATAGGATAATGAGTTATTCTATATAAATTACTCCTATTGGGTTATATACCTATGTGAATTCCATGCTTATTACATTTCATGCATACAAATACTTATTTGAGCAAATTAAATATGGAGTAAATAAGTGTAAAATATTTGGATTCATGTTGGTGTTTTGGTTGTGCTTATAAATATGGTTTCAAAATTTAAAATCAGATTTGAATTGGGATAATTAAATTTAGAAATAAAGAAAAAAAGAATAGCAAATAAAAGGCTTATCTATTCAGCCACTTAAGGAACACAACCCACGTGAGTTTTTCCTCCTATTTTCTTATTCCAATTGCCGGACCTTGCATCACTGTTACTTATTCTAGATTCAAGTTTGTTAGAGTTCCTAATAGATATGATAGGAATATAACAGACAAGTACCAGATTAGATCTATCATGTAACAGATTTGGGATCGAGTTTGTTAGAGTTCCTAATATATAGGATATGGTTGTAACAGATAAGTACCAGATTAGATCTATCATATAACCACCCACCTCCCAACCTATATAAATACATGCCACCATAACATCTCAAGCCATCAATCAAAGACTCATCTCATCCATAGCCTCGCAGCAGTCACCGCTCGCCGGTGGGCCTGCCACCGCGGGCAGGATGCTGGAGCCCCTTTCTGGCGTGAACAGGATCGTGCGGGGGAGAAACGGCCCTAGCCGTCGATCCGGTGATGAGCGCTCATGATGGAATCTCAAATACCCCATCATGATCGAAAATCGTAGCCGTTGATCTCGGATCTATTGGTCGAGATCAGATCGTGGGATCCTTTAATCTCGAGCGTTGATTTTAGATCCGATGGCTGTGATGGTATTGATCGCGTACCGATTCAGCCGAGGTCGTGGGTCGTCCGATTCAATCTGGTGGGGAAAATCCAATCTGCTATCATAAAATCTATGTTGTCGATCTTAGATCTAACGACCGAGACTTCGATCTAATCTGCACCGTAGACTATTGATCCAACGGTCTACAAAAGCTCATACCCCTTCGACCGTCTACTTTTGCAAAGGAGAGCATGTGCTCTATATTAATCTACCCGCCGTCCATGTGTTTGGTAAGATGATTACCTAGCAGTCCCTAAGAATTGCAAATAAGTCCCTAGAGCTCGATTTAATTATAAAAATGATCGAAAAACTAAATTAATCCCTATATTGCTCGTTTTAACTCTGATTTAGTCCATTCAAGTTGCGTTAGTCTCATATTAAATTTGTCTACGCAATAACAACATTATTTACAACATATTACTTACATTTATATTGTTTATCCTGTGATTATTGATTTATCTTGCTAATCAAAGTTAACTGTCCATGATTATAACCTGACTAAAAATACAACCTATAATTAAGTTATATCTCAGATTAAAGTTTAATTAATTCTCACATGATTTATATTAATTAACATATAATTTATCTTTTATTGTTTAATCACCTAAATCTTTGGAAAATCATATCTTCTTAACCGTAACTCTGAATTTAGTGGTTCTCGAACCTACGACCTCATAGCAACGCGTAGAATATTCTTATGTGGTTTGTTCTCATGTTTGGTGTAATGTTATTTTTATGTACTACTTGTCTTTTTATATGTATTGCTACGAGTAGCAGCGAGGTTACGAGTCATCGAAGACCAACTTGGTGAAGTACCTAGAAATTCGAGTTACAGGCAAGTTGTGCTCTTAATCACTCTTCTTTACCCAATAATGTTCTGGTTAATCACTGTGACATGATCAAGTTAATTTGATGGGACCTAATAGGTTTCCCTAGCATTATTTATCCCACACCTTGCATACAAAAGAACTATTGGGTAGTTTTGCTATTGCTCTAATTGGTTTTGGGAAATTAATGTTATATTATGATCATGTTCCAGTTATGTTGTTGTTTTAATTATTGTTCATGACAAGATCATTGTGTTAATTGGAACATGGAGTTTAACTTGAGATATTCGTTCTACCACAAGGGTGGAATGGGACGCCTTGGCCAACTAATTAGGAAAGCTAGTTGAGGACTACCTTACCCGAAAGGGGTAAGGGCAGTAGAGGAGCTGCGTATAGGAAGGTTCTCGGGTCGATCATGCTACGATGGCTTTTCGGATGAGGTATTCCTATATTGCCCTTCTCAGAAACCGTAGCGGGTTTTCTGAAGCTAGTGGAACTTTGTAAAGGCCTCGTAGTGGATCCCTAGCCATTCACCTCAGAAGTGTCTAAGGGCCTTGCAAACCCTAACTACATGGGATACATGACTTGTGGGTAAAGGGTGCAACCTCTGTAGAGTGTAAAACTGGTATATCAGCCATGCTCACGGTCAAGAGCGACTCAGGACTCTCGCATGATTAATTTATGCAACTAAACTTAATCTGTCATATGCATTGCATTGTGGGTGTTATTATCAATCGTGATCTCTTATTTAACTGGGATGGTATCTATACTTAGTAACTGCTAATAAAATTTTGACCAACTCTAAAAGCAATGCTTAGCTTTATCCATCTTCTTTGGTAAGCCTTACACTTCACATGAGCTCCCACCTTTGGTGAGTTCATGCACATTATTCCCCACAACTTGTTGAGCGATGACTGTATGTGAGCTCACCCTTGCTATACTCACATCCCGCCTAGGTCAAGAACAGGTACCACAGGATGTGGCGCATGAAGGATGCTGTGATGAGTTCGTGAGTGGTCTAGGTCGTCATCTCCCAGTCAACTATGATTGCTGGATCGTTGTCTTCATATGATGTAATTATTTATCTATTTTGTATAGAACTGCGTTATATATTAATGATGTGACATTCATTTCTGTACCATGAGTCGTCATATGTGTGAGACTTGATCCTAGCACACTTGGTGAAGTTCACGCCCAGGTTTTGGACCCCTAAAATCTCAGTGTGACAATCAAGAACAAGGCAACACAATTGTCAATGATTAAAGATCTTCATCCCCTGAAACATTATCTCCTTTCGGATATAATGATCTTTGGACGAAGGTCATGAAGGATATACCTTCATCATCTATGAGAATAAAAATACATAGAGACAATATGTGTAACCCATATATTCATTAATACACATATTTCGTGATATACACATGAACATTAACAGAAATTATATTACATTGATACCTTCGGCTTGTTCGAAGGTGTTGACACGGGAGCAATTACAATCCAGCGTGAACAGTACGTGGGTACTGTTCACCTATTTATAGGCACGGAACACAGCCCAGGTGAAAATACATTTATGACCTTAATATGTATACATAAGTATAACATAAATCATCAGGGATTAACTGGTCTTTTCCTCTTTGGTTCAGCGCCATACTTGACCTTCGTCATCACCTTTAAGCCGAAGCTGTTTCTCTTTAGCTATAGCTTCGGCGTTCATTGTCATCACTTTCATGTTATGTCTTTGTCTCAAAGACCTTTGGTGAAGGAGAACACTCCCATCATGAATCGAAGCTCCATGTGATAATCAATATTATACTGAAAGCACATAGTTAGTCATGTTTTTGAGGACCTTCGGTAGATGAAGGCCCCCAACAGTAGCCCCTCGCAGTATTAATTTGTTTCTTTGTAACAAATTCAGACTGCGATACGAACGAAGGCCTTTAGCCGAGGGTCCAAAAAAACACCTTCCCTTCGCTAGAATAGCGAATCGTTCTGAACCGTGGGACCCACTGCTCAGTGGAGCTCTGAGTATATATATATATATATAGTTTTTTGTGCTATGAATATTTTTCATGGCACCTAGCTTTTTGTGCTGTGATTTCCATTTTAGCCTTCTTCTTCTGTGAGCACAATTGTTTTTTGAGCTTCGGCATTTGCTGCAATCATCATCGAAATGGCTGAGGATAAGAAGGCTGTACACCCCACACCTACTAGTTTTTACGAAGCAATGGAAAGGATCAATGTTGAAAAAATCACTAATGCAATGATGGTTAGGCTATCTAGGGATTCCAGTGACAGTGATAGATTTGATGTGGAAAGTGGTAACGAGGATGCCGAAGATCGGCCGTGGAGGCCAAGCCATGTTGTGTTTGGAAAGTCAACTGTCACACAAGGGTAGATTAAAGTGATGAAGGGCAAATATTTTCATGATATATCTATAGTGAGGGTTGGGGGAGAAAGCACTGTTCCTCTTCCCGAAGCAGATGATGTAGTGGTTTTTAAAAGCTTCATAAAGGCTGGGCTTCATTTTCCAATGCACAAGATGCTGGTTGAAGTACTAGAGACGTTTGAAATATACCTTCATCAGCTTACTCTCAAAGCTTTAATGAAAGTGGGGATTTTTGTTTGGGCTATGAGGAGCCAAGGGCTAGAGCCAGATGCTAGGTGCTTCTGTAATATTCATGAATTATCTTACCAGACAAAGGCAACTGGGAAGGAGTAGTAGCATAATAACTTTGGGTGTTACAGCTTTGTGCCCCACTCTGAGGCAAGTTATCGAGTGCCAACATTTCAAAAGAAATGGCCGGGCTCTTGGATGAAACAATGGTTCTATGTAAAGAATGATCTGAGTGAGAGAGAATATGTGAGAGGCGCTATTCAACGTCCCATATGGTCACCGTTCGGCATCAGGAGGCTATCCATTGCAATTGGTAACGAAGTGCAGGCGTGTTTAATGGCTTTCAACACTGTGTGCACCACATTGGGGATTTGGTACAAGAGCACATTGCTTACAAGGTGTGGCCTCTTGTGAATGATTGGGAGATGCCGAAAGAAACTGCTGCTGGCTCTAGCCAAGGTGGCCTAGTATATCTAAGATACACCTTCCGATACAAAAGCCAATTTGACGAGCCAAATTATGATTGGTTAGAGGCTATTGAGGCAACCAGTGATGAGCTGCTGGGAGCCTACATGAAAGAAGAGGACGAAGCCATGATCATTGCCTTTGGTGCTCGAGGAAAAAAAGAGACTAAACAAAGTTTTTGATGTGATCGAGTTTGTTTATCCTAACTATAGTTTTCCTACTCCAAAACAAAGAGGGAAGAGAAAAACTGCCACTTCGACCTCTTTCGGTGCTCCGAAGCTGCAGAGAGCTAAGGTCCTGACCCGTAGGCTGAAGCTACATTCATTAGAAAATACTGAGGTGAAGTTTATTGAAGGCGCCAAAGTTGTCCCCTTAGCTACGGAAACAGTTCCTGCCACGCTAGTCGAAGCTAGTGTCGACCCGATAAAAGAGCTAGGACCAAATAAAACAACAGAAGAATAGCCAAAACTACTGAGTCCCCCAATTGTGGCAAGGTTGCCGAAGCTATCAACGACTGCCACAACGACTCTGAGGAAGAGGAGAATGGCTAGTGTTTTAGATGTTGTTTTGGAATCCGTGAAAACGCTAATACCTGCTTCTGCGGAAGCTTCTGGTGAGAAAATTGAAGATGGAAGAGAAGTGGTCATTGCAAGCGCTTCTTCTATTCATGTTGAAGCGGGACCTTCGGGAGCTGCGTCCGTAAAGCTTGTGGGAGAGAGTCTCCCAGAAAAACCCATGGCACTTGTTCCCAAAGCACCTCCCTAGGGTTATTTGAACTTTATTGTTCAACATGCTTCGGGAAAACAACTATCAGCAGAGCAACGTGTCGAAACACAACATTATGCTAAGGAGCTGAAATACCCCCAGGGGTCCTTAGTATACGGAGGAGACAATGAAGATGACTTCCTCTACTGTCTACCAGACAGTAAGGAGATCAACGTTTGTCGTGAAATGATGGACAACATGGGGTATCCAAAGCTTGAGCTTGGTTTGTCTGCAATGAAGAAGGATCAGCTTGCAGATAGCCTCGCCTACAACAGCTTGAAGGTTTGTATTCTTTGGCTTGCCATTTTGTAATTTTTTTTGTATTGAACTATTTTTGTGGTAATTCTTATCGTTATTATTTGTTCACTCTTTGTTTGCTAGGGTTTAATTCTAAGTAAAGCTTTAAAAGCTAAAAAAGATGCGTAAGATGAAAGCAGCCAAATAGCAATGAAACCTTCGTTCGGAGGTCATAACATTCAGAAATGAAGCTCTTGAAAATCTAGCGAAGCTAGGCTGTCTATTCAAGCAGAACTGCATAGATCTAAAGTACAAGAATTAGAAAAGAAACTTGGCGAAGTGACTGAAAATTTCAATGTGGAGCTAAAAAAACGTGAGATATCTGATATAGAACGATTGAGGGTACAGAAAAATATTGAAGAGCTTCATGAAGCTAAAGTGGAATGCTACAATGTTGCTACAGAATGTGCTAAGAATTTGAAGAATAGCTTTTCTAAAGTTAGTGCATTTTTGTCAGAGCAGAACTTTATCTGCAGTGATCCTGACAGGGTTATCTGATGGATTAACGGTGAAGCCAAAGCTTTTGAAGAGATTCTCAGTGACAGAGGAGATTTCTGTTCCTTGGCCGGTGCCTGTGGGGCCGTGTCAATCCTTGAAAAGGTCAGCTGTGAACATGCCAAGGCTGCAGTTCAACAAGGATTTTCGCTCTCATCCGACGATATTAGAAACCCTTCGGCCGAGGCCATTGCACTAGGTGGAAATTTTTATTCCGAAGTATGGCTGAAGGGTGGCCAAGAGATAGCTGATGATGCTATTAGAAAGAAAGAGAAAGAATCTCATGACGCCTTGGAAGAGGCCAGAAAAACTGAAGAAGCTGCTGAATGTGCTAGACTTATAGGTATATCTAGCATGACTTAGCTTCATAAATTATTTTAGCTTCAGTACTAACAAACACTTGTATTTTGGTGCAGCTAAGCTCTCTCCCCCTCCATAACAAAATGATCCTGAAGCTGATCCATCTCTAAATGGGGCGCTTGACATAATTAGAATAGCTAACAAAGCTGTTGATGAAGCTGTCATTAGACTTCTACATGAAGCTGCTAGCAATGTTTTAAAAGATGACTAGGGCCTGTCTATTGAGAATTTAGAATCTTTGTACGTAGTTTTGTTTTCTGTAAGAAACAATTACCAGTTATTTGTATATTTAATGATGTAATATATTTCTTTGTGAGGCGTAAAACTTTCGTACGTGGCGTTTTTGAGCCGCAGGCGAAAAAAACACCTTCCCTTCTTTTCACGCTTCATAAAGAAAGAAAGAAATCCCTCTTCTTTGCCAAAGCGACTCTAAAGATCTCACCGTAAATGTTGCATAAGAATACCATTGTCGAAGGTATAAACCTCATATGACAATTCCCCTGTCAAAGGCATGAGTCTTCATTGAAGATACACTTAATCTCATGGGTTAGCTGGTATGTTTGAAGGAACAATTTTCCTACTTTTTCCACTGTTGTTGTCGATGCAAAATGATGTATGATGCGATGTCATGCAATATGATGTGATCATATGATGCAAATGACATTGATGCAAAAAAACATAAAAATAAGACTCTACAAACCCTTAGGAACGACTTTGGAGTCTCTTCACCTTTTACTTATGTGGTATTTCAGCTCTGCATTCCCTTAGGAACGACTTTGGAGCTAAGCTCTGCATCCCCTTAGTGACGACTTTGGAGCTTCTTCACCTTTTACTTAGGTGGTATTTTAGCTATGCATTCCCTTATGAACGACTTTGGAGCTAAGCTCTGCATCCCCTTAGGAATGACTTTGGAGCTTCTTCACCTTTTACTTAGGTGGTATTTTAGCTATGCATTCCCTTAGGAACGACTTTGGAGCTTCGTCACCCTTTCTATTACACTCGATGGTGTAAGTCTAGATTCATTACAATAGGCCGAAGGTTAAACCTTCTTATATTGTTTTTGGAGAAAAAAATTAAAGACGTAATAGTAAAGAGTACAATAAGTATGAAAATCTTTTGATTGAGGCCCTTTATTGCTTCAGTAAATATGTCTCAACTCAAGCACAGTGTTGTTTATTGTGCGAGCTTCGGACACTTCACGTGTTTCACACTGTTACTGCGCTTAGAGGTGCCCTTCTGGCTGCTGATTGTGGGTCAAAGTTGGTGCCATAGGTGGTGGTGGTGGTAGCGGAGCCCATGCGGCTTGCCGAAGCAACTAATGCTGTGGGCTGCTGGTTACCCACATACTCAGGAATGTATGGAGAATAGCACGAAGCAGTGTGCATGACCTGCTTCGGCTGATTCTGCCATGCTTCGGCTTCAGCTATTTCTTTTTGCTTCTAGATCGTGACTTGGGATGTCCTTGTTGTATGTCCCTTATCTTCCCCACAGAATAGACAGAACAACCTTCTAGGTTGGGAACTGAACCTTCCGCTGAAGCTTCTTCCTCCTCTGCCTCTCAGAGCTGGTGGCATGTAAGAACTTTGTTGCGTCCCTGAATACTGGGAGCTTTGCTGATGGCCTTGAGCATGGTTTCCCGGTTTCCCCCATCATCGCTTGAGCTGGGATTCTGTATTGTTCTGACATGCCTAGGGTGGAGCCTTCCTCTGAAGCCCCTAGTCATCTCAGAATATCTATATGCCTCTTCCCTTCTATGCTGGAAGTCATTGTTGGTCCTGATCTACTCATCCATCTTCTGCAGAAGCTTTTCCAAAGTTTGTGGTGGCTTCCTGGCAAAATACTGCACCATCAGTCCTGGTCGAAGCCCTTTGATCATAGCCTCGATGACAATCACATTTGGTACTATTGGGGCCTGGGCCCTGAGTCATAGAAACCTTCGGACATATGCTTGCAAGTATTCCTCATCGCCCTGCGTGCCCTGAAACAAGGCTTGGGCAGTTACTGGCTTGGTCTGGAAACCCTGAAAGCTGGTTACCAGCATGTCCTTCAGCTTTTGCCATGACGTGATCGTTCCCGGGCAAAGAGAAGAATACTACCTCTGAGCCCCACTCCTAACTGCCATGACGAAGGATTTTCCCATGACAGCTATGTTGCCACCATATGATGATATGGTTGCCTCATAGCTCATAAGGAACTACTTCGGATCAGAATGCCCATCATAAATGGGAAGCTGCGGTGGCTTATAGGATGGTGGCCATGGGGTAGCCTGCAATTCTGCTGCTAGAGGAGAAGCATCATCAAAAGCAAAGTTACCATGGTGAAAGTCATCATACCATTCATCATCATTGATTGGAATTTCTTGATGAAGCTCTCTCTGTCGAGGCCTTCATCCTTGGTCGTCTTGCGTGATATGACACATTTCTTCAGCAGCTTCATCAATCTCCTCTGAAGGTCAGCTAGCCGAAGCATTTTCTCTCTCTTTCTCTGCACTTGCTGGTGTGCTGGTGTATGGCTTCTAAGTCTCTAATTTCTTAGTCTAGCTCCTATTCCTGTGGTGTTGGGCGAGTGGCCTTCCTTTTTTGGCTTCGGACTTCTCTCAGAGAGAGAGCCTCTTGGTTGATGTCCAGCAGCTGAAGGGTAGCCCTTGGTGCTGTTGCCGTCTTCGGTGGCATAGCGAAGGTGAATGCTTGATATGTTGCCGAAGGTGGTCGTTTGAGTTCACAGGAGGTGGGCGCCAATGTTGGTCACTTGTTCTCAAATGTTGTTAATCAAGAACAAGGCAACACAATTGTCAATGATTAAGGACCTTCGTCCCCCGAAACATTATCTCCTTTCGGATATAATGATCTTCGGACGAAGGTCATGAAGGACATACCTTCATCAGCTATGAGAATAAAAATACATAGAGACAATATGTGTAACCCATATGTTCATTCATACACATATTTCATGATAGACACATGAACATTAATAGAAATTATATTACATTGATAGCTTCGGCTTTTTTGAAGGTGTTGACGCGAGAGCAATTACAATCTAGTGTGAATAGTATGGGGTACTATTCACCTATTTATAAGCACGGGACGCAGCCCCGGTGAAAATACATTTATGACCTTAATTTGTATACATAACTATAACATAAATCATCAGGGATTAACTGGTATTTTTCTCTTCGGTTCAGCACCATGCTTGACTTTCGTCATCACCTTTAAGCCGAAGCTATTTCTCATTAGTTATAGCTTTGGCGTTCATTGTCGTCACTTTCGGGTTATGTATTTGTCTCGAAGACCTTCGGTGAAGGAGAACACTCCCATCATGAATCAAAGCTCCCTGTGATAATTAATATTATACTGAAAGCACATTGTTAGTCATGTTTTTGAGGACCTTCGGTAGATGAAGGCCCCTAACACTCATAAAGAATATCTTCTTGCTTTTCTAACAACCTATCTTTTTCATTAAGGGCATCAATTAATTCATTTATCTTATCTACTTTAGATCCATCTATCTCTTAAATAAATCACTATAATCTACCTCATCATCGTTGGAGAAGAGGGAGGACTTGTCGAAGGCTGAGGCAGCTACTCCTTCATCGTCGGAGTGGGACGAAGAACAGTCAGAGTCCCATTCTTTGTCAATGTGCGCCTCTCCCTTTGCCTTCCTATAGTTCTTCTTCCTTTCCTTCTTCCCTTTCTTTTCTTATGCCTAGTCGTTGTCATTATCAGGACATTGTGCTATAAAATGACCAGACTTACCGCACTTGAAGCAGGAGCGCTTTCCCTTTAACTTGTTCTTGTTGGGATACTCCTTGCGTCCCTTCAAAGCGGTCTTGAAGCGCTTGATTATTAGCGCCATTTCATCCTCGTTGAGCCCGACAGCCTCCACTTGTGCTACCTTGCTACTTGTTGCTTTGAGAGCAATGGGTTGCGGCTCTGAGAGAGGAAGCAGCCCGTTTGCAGCATCATACACATACCTCGTTTCCTTCACCATCATGCGCCCACTCATGACTTTTCCGAGGATTTCCTCAGGCATCATCTTTATGAACCTAGGATTCTCACGGATACGATTTACAAGATGAGGATCAATAACGGTAAATGACCTTAGCATTAGTCGGACGACGTCATGATCCGTCCATCTTGTACTTCCATAGCTTCGAATCACCAGGGTCTTGAGCCTGTTGTAAGTTTGGGTTGGCTCCTCTCCCCTTATCATGGCGAATCTCCCAAGCTCGCCTTCCACCAATTCCATCTTGGTAATCATGGTGGCGTCATTACCCTCGTGAGAGATCTTGAGGTTATCCCATATTTGCTTGGCATTGTCCAAGCCGCTGACTTTGTTGTATTCATCCCTGCATAGAGATGCTAACAAAACAGTAGTAGCTTGGGCATTTTTATGTATTTGCTCATTAATCAATACAGGATTATCAGTACTATCGAAATGCATTCCATTTTCTACAATTTCCCAAATACTAGGATGGAGAGAAAATAAGTGACTACGCATTTTATGACTCCAAAACGAATAGTCTTCTCCATCAAAGTGAGGGGGTTTTCCGAGTGGAATAAATAACAAATGAGCATTCGAATTATAAGGGATGCGAGAATAATCAAAAGAGTAATTCTGATTAACTGTTTTCTTTTTCCATGAAGAGTCTTCGTCGTCATCATCCCTTGGTGAAGAGGAGGAGGCATCGGTATCATAGTAGATGACCTTCTTTATGCCTCTTCTTCTTCCCATCCCTTTTCTTGTGACTCGAGCATGAGTCAATGGGCTTGTCACCTTTTGGCTCATCGACGTAGAGGGTCTCCTTCTCCTTGTTGTTGATCACCATCCCCTTACCTTTAGGGTCCATCTCTTTGGGCGATTAGTCCCTGAATGAAGAGTACGGCTCCGATACCAATTGAGAGCACCTAGAGGGGGGTGAATAGGTGATCCTGTAAAAATCAAGACTAAACAACACAAACTTGGTTTATGAAATGTTAGTGAGGTCAAAACCAAGGTGCTATGACTAGAGAGGGAGAGAACTTCCTCACTTAATTGCTCTTCACAAGATGAGTATTAAACTTAGAGAAATTATGAAGTGAGTAGTAGTAGAGAAAATCGCACAAGAATAAATGTGACGGAACCTCCCAAGGTATTAGGCCCACCTACAGATGTCCTTTGTCCTAAAGACCTCAGACAGTCATGCAGGTGCGCATAATGACTTGGTAAGTTTGGTTATCTTATTTTCATCATATCGCCCAAGAGCCCTTAACCCATCACGCAGAAATTACACATCATCGGAGTAGAGAATGAGCGGTAAGGATTACAATAACCTAATTTACATTCATACCAAAATATAGAGAGAGTAATTATTACATAGCCGGGTGTTTGAGTGCATAACTTATTATTACATAACTGGGAGGCAAAACACCCTCCCACAAACAAGCTTAGTGATCTTTCTCCTGCTTGGGCACCACCTTTGAGCAGAAACAACAGAACTCAGTTGTTTCATCACCTACAACAACATGGGTTCGAAAACCCTGAGTATGGAGTGTACTTTCGCAAGTCTTACCCATCAAAAGAAAAAGACTCACAAGGATATGCTGGCTTTTGGGAATCAAGGTAAAGCTTATCAAGAATCAAAGACTCTGTTTGTAGAAAAGCTTACTATGAGTGGATCCTTAAAATCCATTTTTATTATCAGGTTAAGTAGTTACCTGCATCTAGAGTTCTTTCTATCCTAGTTCAGGCACTTAGCCTATGCTAGCTGTCTTTTATCATTCCTTCAGTTCACTGGATTGCTACGTGTTGGGCAGTGACCAATTCTTCATGTCTGAGAAGTAACAGCGATCCGAATCGACTAATACCCAGCTGGGGATCTCCAACCACACGACATATGTAGCACTTAACCCTAGCATATGTCAACTCATCACCGGGTTTCTCAAGGCCAGAATGGATTCACGCCAACGGAGAGCACAGATACACCACCGTCCAGCCTCTTGCCACTGAGGGTACACACTACTCTCGCCATCTCTCCACTCCCATTGCGTGGTGGCCTTTCTGGTATTGGTTCGACCGAGGCAAAGCTTACCCATGATGAGGCATGTGGCCACTTAAAAGGTCCTCGATCTTCAAGCCTACATCGGTTCGGTCCTTAATCGACTCAGACAGAGACACTACACCGAGACTTCCGTCTCGTGCAAGTCACCCGCCCGGTCTTGTCTTTATCATTTACAACCCCAAAGTTTGGTACCTGACAGAGGTACATCTTTTCAGATGTTGAACCCATCATGGCCATGATGGATTCACCATCATAAGTCTTTAATGTGTAAAAATTCCCATCACATATGAAGCATCACCTTTTGTTTAAAACAAAACATTTTGTTTTCTAGAGCAAAGCTAAGCATCAGAAAACTTTAAGCAAATCAAGTAACAAGGATTAGTAATCAGTTTCCAAGGAAGTGAATGCAGCAATTGTTTAGCACACAACTCCTATCACCTAGTGCATCATCTCAAGTAATAAAGAGTTTAAAACAACAAGGAAAGGGGTAAATGCACCGGGCTTGCCTTGTGTTGCAGGAGGTTCCGGGTCTAGTCCACAAATGTCGAAGTAGAAGTTATTCTTGGCTGGAGAATTCTCAGCTGGAGTGACAACTTCTTCGACCACAATCTCTTCCTAGTTTTCTATACACGACAATACATGTACATGAATGCTTATGTGATGTTATGAATATGCAGTTACATAATACAAACAGCCTAAGTTGTATCTTGAATACAACTTTCCTTCACGGTAAACACTAATCACTAAGGTTTCCTATGTAAATATTCTTTCAGGGTTAAGTAAATTAACTCTAGAAGGCTAGTTATTGGGTTTGTGACCAAACAATATCCAAATTATTTCAAATTTCACCCAATGTTTTCAATCATCATAAAAAGCCTACCTAGAAGTTTTACTATTTTTGGAGCTACTAAATTATTTCTAAAATTCTAAAAGTCTTGGTTTGAGCATCTTTAAATGCTAAATAATTCCAGGCTTGGGATAAAAATCTTGGAACTATTTTTATTAAATACAAGATGATTTTAGAAGTATAACAAAATTGGTCTCATATTTTTACCATTTTTCTATTATTTTCTACAAATTTCCTAATCTGGTAGTAAAAAAGAAAAGGAAGAAGAATGAATAGTGTTGGGCCAAATCTGGCCCAATTCAGCTTGCGAACAGGAAAAGCGCTCGCGCGCGTGCTCGCGCTGGCGGCTTTGCGCAGAGGCCTTGGCCTTTTGAAAAACCTGTAAAGAATCTGTAACACCCCTAGTGTTACTGGTACTAAAATTTGAGCATAACATCAAATGCATTGACATTTCATGTTGCTTGTACACCTAGATGCATTCACTAGGTAAAATTTCAAAACATGTGTGATGTGATGACTTGGAGTGTACTTAACCCTAGGGTAGGGTAACCAACCCTAGGATTAGGGCCTATGGGTGAAAGTGAAGCCAAGATGAGTAATACCTCAAAAGTCATTGGAAATATTCATAAGAAATGAAGAGTGATGGATTTGAGTGGCACAAAAACCCTAGAGTGCCCAAAACCCTAAAAGAAACCCTAGAAAACCTTAATTTGTACCCTGGGGGATTTAATTCAAATTCTATATACTTTTGGACCTAAGTGCAAATATCAAAGTGATAGAACATCAAAAACTAAGTAACTTTTACATTGGAGGATTTTCAAGTAGTGTGGAGAAATTTGGACTTATTTGCAAAAAGTCCCATGAAGACCATGTGTCTAACTCTAAATTTCAGTGGAATTAGGTCACCTTTGGAGCTTTGTATTTCTTGATTCATGAAGATTTTGCTCTAAGTCAATACATCAATCTTGTTGAGCTATGATAGGAGTACAACTTTGATTAAGTGACTAAGCTTTGATGTTGTACAAAAATTGGAGATAAATGGACTTGAAGTTTGGCTGTCAGTCAACCCAGGAACTGAATTTGGACTGACAATGAAATCAGATGAACTTTGAGATGGAATTTGAAAAGGATCCAGTGATGATTTGAGTATGGTTGCTATAGCAAAATCAAAACTGGATTATAGATCAACAACTTTCTTTCAGATGAATTAACAAGTTGCGACATAAAAATTTGAGATCAAGGCCCTGCAAGTTGCTCTGTCAGGCACCCTGAATGGATCTCCCATGGTACAGTACTGAAGAAGATCTCAGGTGCACTGAACCTCGTCGCCGGTGGCCTCCACGCCTGGATTCGCGCCGGCCGCCACGATTCGTGCCCTTTGATGCGTGGATTACGATCGGCAGTGAAAATATCTTCACCGTGGATGAGTTTGGGGCACTGTACTGCCCTGTCTCCGTACCCACTTGCACCGGTGACGTGGCTGCGCGACCGCCATCGTCGTGCCGCCGTTTCCCTCGGTTATGCCACACTGTCAGCCGTTTCACCACGTTGCAGTAGAGTGCAGTAGATGGCCTGTCTATCGCCTGAGTTGTTGCTCCAGTGAATGCCACGGTAGCTCGTGCCAGTGACCGCCCCCTCTCTCCGGTCGCCCACGTGTCTTCCCCAAATTGGGCGCCACCGCTGTTGATCACTATAAATTTAGCATTCAACTAGCTCTGCTAGGTTGTTACACGCCCAGTGCACTAGCCCTCGCCTCTGATCATCCACCGTAGCACCCCAATTTCGCTTTTCCCCCAATTCTGTTTTCCACGCCGCCATGGGCATCTCGTCGTGGCCAGCTATGTATAGGTTAGTTCATGTTTCTTTGCTTGGTGTTCTAGCACCCATGAGTCTACTGTTGCTCGTAGACCCGATTGATTGAACTAGACCGCACTGAATCACCAAGAACACCTCAGTTTGTCTTCGGTATTCACCGCCGTCATGGGCAGACGAACTCCGGGCCGGATTCATGCAATTGATGGAGGGATTAGGATCGCTAGGGGTAGGATTAGGTGTCGACTGAGTTAGGACACCAGCCGTTGCGCATCCCAGCCTGTTGGGAACTTGTTCTCAAATGCTATGAATTAAGAACAAGGCAACACAAAGGATATATTAACGGTTAATGCCCTTCGTCCTTCGAAGCATTATTTCCCTAAGGATATAGCGATCCTCGGACGAAGGTCATGAAGGAAATACCTTCATCATCACAACATATATTAATGAAAGATGAAGCATATGAAACATGAGAAATAATATGATTAATCATATGATATCATGTATATATCTTTATTATATGATCATGAGTGAGTAAGAACAATATTGAATTACATTTGTACCTTCGGCTTGATAGCAAATGTGAGGCACGAGCAAGTACAAGACAGCGTGAACAGTACGGGGGCACTGTTCATCTATTTATAGGCACAGGACGCAGCCTGCATAAAATTACACTCATGCCCTTTACATTTACTATTGACT
This sequence comes from Zea luxurians, assembly GCA_029449295.1. Lineage (NCBI taxonomy): Eukaryota > Viridiplantae > Streptophyta > Magnoliopsida > Poales > Poaceae > Zea > Zea luxurians. The sequence goes on along the minus strand of JAOPSE010000001.1, from coordinate 100,487,602 downwards.
TTAGGATAATCCATTGAGGTCCATATAGCCTTTTCCCCTTTAAGTCGGTTCCTCTTTCTGTCGCTATGCCGAAGCTTCCCTGTGCGTGGCCTTGGAGCTTCATCATCCTTCGTATTGTTCGTGCTTCTCATATTGTATATGGTTTTGATCCAAGTCCGAAGGTACCTGTTCATATATTACGCTTGGGAAATATTGTCAAATCATGTTTTTGAGGACCTTCGGAAGACGAAAGCCCCCAACAGTAGCCCCTCGCAGTATTAATTTGTTAAGATAACGAATTCAGACTGCGACATGGACGAAGGCCTTAAGTCGAAGGTCCGAAAGCACCTTCCCTTTACTATAATAGCAACAGTCAATGACAAACGGGGCCCCCCAATTTTAAGCGCGCTGAGCGTATAAATAAGAACTTACACCAGCTATATTTGATACGCTGCTTGTGCCATTTGTTTTACTTTCTCAATTTCGCAGCACTTGCTCACTAACGCTTGCTAGTTTTTCAAGCATTCTTAGCTTCAGCTAAAAAGACACATTTTCGTCCTTCCTGAAGGATAAATGTGACGGAACCTCCCAAGTCATTAGGCCCACCTACAGTTGTCCTTGTCCAACGGACCGCAGACAACCCTGCAGGTGCCCCTGAATCACTTGACAAGTTCGGTATCTGCTTTCTTTACCTTTCCCAAGAGTGTTTCACCCATCATGCAGACATTATAACACATCAGAGATACGAAAATGCGGAAGCAATTACAATAACTTACCGTATATTAAAAGTAAGAAAGTGTTAGATTATTACAGACCAGAAACAAAATATACGAGTGCTGAGTATTATTATTATTACAAAAACCAGGGAGGCAAAAACTCCTCCCGAATAAGCAGTAAAAAGTTTCCAACGGAGGATCCTTTCCTCCCGAAGCTTTACTCCTGGTTTTCCTCCTTGGGCACCACCTTTGAACAAAAGCAACAAAGTTTGCCGCTTCTTCACCTAAAACCACATGGGACACAGCCCTGAGTACGAAGTGTACTTTCACAAGACTTACCCGACCAAGTAAAAGACTCTCAAGGATATGCTGGCTTTAAGGGAGTCAAGGTAAGGCTTATCAATAATCAAGGACTCTATTTGCAAAAATGCTTACTAAGAGTGGATCCTTAAAAATCCAGTTTTATTTGTTAGGTTAAGTAAAAATTACCTACAGCTAGGGTTCTTTCTACCCTAATTCAATCACTTGACCTATACTAGCCAATTTCTTAACAACCCTTCATCTTCACTGGATTGCTACATGTAAGTCAGTGACCAAGTCTTCATAACCGCGAAGTTACGGTGATCCGAATCGATTATACTCAGTTGAGGATCTCCAATCACACAACATATGTAGCACTTAACCCTTGCATATGTCAACTTGCCACCGGGGTTCTTAGGACCAGATCAGGTTCATGCCAACCGAGAGCACATATACACCACCGTCTAGCCTCTTGCCACGGAGGGTACACGCTACTCTCGCCATCTCTCCACTGCCATTGCGTGTTATCTTATTCTGGTATTAGTCTGCCCGAGGCAAAGCTTACCCATGACGAGGCATGTGACCAGTTAAAGGGTCCTCGGTCAGCAGGCCTACATCGACACGGTCCTTAAACGACTCAGACGGAGACACTACACTAAGACTCAGTTTAATCATTTCAACCTAAAGTTTGGTACCTGGCAGAGGTACATCTTTTTTGATGTTGAACCCATCATGGCCATGATGGATCCACCATCCAGTTTTATTTTCGAAAACAACCCACCCACTTTGCAACATCATCTTTTGAGAAAACAAAACATTTTGTTTTTCTAAAGCGAAGCTAAGCATAAGAAAAACCTTTTGTAAAACAGGGATTTAAGGAGAAGTAATCAATCCAAGGAAGGAAATGCAGGAATTGGTTTAGCACACAACTCCTATCACCTAGTGCATCAAGCAAGTGAGAAAGATTTTAAAAAGAACAAGGAGGTGGCAAATGCACCGGGGCTTGCCTTGTGTTACTGGTGAATCAGGCTCTGTTCCGCAGATATCAAAATAAAAATAGTTGCCTGCCTCATGTTCCTCAGGTGGTGGGGGTGAAGTCTTCGCTTCTTCAACTTCTACTTCTTCTTCGTTTTCTAAATATAACCATACATAATAATGAATGCCCATGTAATGCTCATGAGAGTGAAAAGATAATATGAGTTTATTATCTAAAGTCTTGAATACAACTTTCCTTCACGGTTCTCTGTGAACTTAGGGTTTCCGAAGTCAATAGTGAAGTTCATAGGGCAGGGGGTAGGGTTTTGGGTTCTAAGTATCAAACATGGTCCAAATCATACCAAACTCTACCCAAGGTTTCTAAATATTATTTAGAGATTACCCTAAAAATTTAGTGAATTTTGGACTTATTATTTATTCTCTAAAAATCCAGAGGCAAGGTCTTAGGCTATTTTAATTACTCTATAATTTCCTGTTTGGACTATAAATCCTAAAACTATTTTAACTAAATACTATAGGAAATTAGAGACCTAGCAAAATTGGTTTGGTAATTTTATCATTTTCTATAATTTTTTAGAATTTCTTTAGCTCTGGCAGAAAAAGAAAAAGGAAAACTGTGAATAGTATTGGACCTAAACCGGCCCAGTCGGCCCATCCACTGGTGAAACCGCGCCTGCGCGCGCCCGTGCTGCAGACTTTGCAGAAAAAGCCCTGTCTTTCTGAATAACCTGAAGCGGGTTCTTTACACTATTTTCGTGAGTCGCTGACACTTGCAGAAAAGTCCCTGAGCTTCTAATTTTTCACAGCGCCAAGTCCCTGACCTCGCACGACGGAGACCCGAGCACCGGCGAGTCTAGACTGGCCGGAGCACAAAAAGACCGACGCTCTCCGTCGACTGACACCTAATTCAAGCCTTAACCGAAGTTTCCCCTAACTTAATTTCACTAATGGTGATCTAACCGGCTCTGTCAATAGTGACAGCGGGTAAGGCGGACGGCCAACCATGTTCCCAGCGATCTATGGTGGATCAGTTCAATTGAACGGACCGAGAGGTATCCATGGAACCTAAGGAAGCTAAAACAAGGGAGCAAGGGGTATGAGCATACCTAGAACGGGCTGACCACGGTGAGGTGCTTCTATGGTGGCGGGAACAGTGATTGGGGAGAATGAGAAATTAGCGAGCTCTGGTGATCGATTGAGGGCATGGTTTGGGTGGCTTGGTGCTTGACTACCCTACGGAGCTCATGGCGGCCTCAATTTATAGTAGGCAAGAGCGGTCGCCAGTGAATTGGACGACGACGCGGCGGCCGGAGAAGCAGAAAGTCACTAGCGCAGGGAATTCGTGGAATATACCATGGCGACCTAACCGGTGATGATCGGATGGCTAAAGTGAGTCACGGTGATGCGGTGAATGTGCCTAGGTACGTGGCGCAAGGCCGTGAAGCGGCTGCCTCTGGCAAACTCATCCGAAGCGGCCGTGTCAAGCTCGGTACGGTGGCTGGAGTAAATTATTGGCCAGAGCATATCCGCGGTGCGATATTTACTGACCCCCCCGATGTTGTCTAGCTAACCCAAGCACGAATCACGGCGGCAACCGTACGAATCCGCGCGCGGGTCGTCGGCGGTGAGGGGGCTGAACCTGATCCTATCCGGTTCACTGTACCATCGGATTGCTCATCAGTTAGCCTGACAAATAAACTTTGAGTCCAATTTTCTCCCAATTTTCCATGGTAACACAACCAATGCTATGTAGCAAAATTGTAGCCCTACAAACCATCTTCATCTTTGTTATAGCATCCCTAGTCACATTTCCACTGGATCATGATTGAATTCGAGCCCTAACTTCATGCCATTCCACTATCATTCTGAATTTCAGACTCCAAGCAGTATGACAGTCCAACTTCAGACTCATTTATCTTTAGTTTTCATTTAGCACTAGTGGTTAGATGCTTAAGTAAACTTGTTCTCCTATGATAGCTCTACATATTTGATGTGGTGACCTAGGGCAAGACCCTTATGGTTTGGAAGTTACAAGGCCCCAAAGTTGAGCCAATTACACTGCACTTCAGACTTAGCCCATAGAGTTCAAGTGTGGCTCTTTTGCAAATAAGTCCAAAACTTAGGGTTTAAGTTGCCAATCCACATTCTTGTGAACCATATGACTTAAGGTGCCTTACTTTCATGGTTTTTGCACTTTAGTCCAAAAGTGCACTAATTTTGCACTTAGCCCCCTAGGGTTTTACTCTAGGGTTTTCCAGGGTTCTTTTTAGGGTTTTTGGGGATTCTAGGGTTTGAATACCATGTATGTCTATTCATGGTGACATTATATGGTTATTTCAATTGAGTTTTGAAATTTTCTCCTATTTAAGCTTTGTTTGCTCTATTAAGCCCAGTCTAGGGTTAAGTACCCTACTCTAGGGCTTTATCCACAAATGTCATATTAATACAACTTGTTTGAACTTTTGCCTAGTGAATGCATTCTAGGTGTGACAAACACATGAGATGCTAATGCTTATGATGTTATGCTCAAGTTTTAGTTGCAGTAACACCAGGGGTGTTACATCCTTCCCCACATAAAAGAATCTCGTCCCGAGATTAAAAGTCCTGGGGCAAGTAATGGAAAAGGAAATGCTTCACACTTTTATTTCCTTATTCTTGGTACAAGGCAGGGGTGGTTTGGGGTTCACTCCTTTATTACAACAATTGTATACTTTACAAATTACATGAGGCTAAAAAGCCTGGGAAATTCTTTTCTAAAAAGTCCTGAGTTTCCCATGTAGCCTCATCTTCTGAATGCTAGTTCCACTGTATCTTGTAAAATTTGAGAGTTCTACTTTGAGTAATTCTGTCCTTTTGATCCAAGACTCGAATAGGGTGTTCTGAATATGTCCAGTCTGGTTATAAGGCAACATCCGTTACTTCAATGGTTCGATCGGGAACCCGAAGACACTTCTTCAATTGAGACACGTGGAGCACATTATGTACAGCAGATAAGGTTTCGGGTAACTGGAGTCGGTACGCCACAGGTCCACATTGCTCAAGAATAGGGAAAGGACCAATGTACCGGGGTGCAAACTTCCCCTTTACCCTAAAACGTGATACACCCTTCATTGGGGAGACTTTCAGATAGACATAATCCCCAACGAGAAAGTACAAGGGTTGACGTCGCTTGTCTGCATAACTTTTCTGTCGAGCTTGGGCTTTCTTCAAGTTATGAATTATTTGTTGAACTTTTTCTTCTGTTTCCTTTACCATATCTGGCCTGAAGAAACTTCTTTCACCTGGTTCAGACTAGTTTAACAGAGTACGACACCGTCGCCCATATAAAGCTTCAAAGGGTGCCATCTTAATGCTTTCTTGATAGCTATTATTATATGAGAACTCCGCTAATGGTAAACAATCATCCCATTTCTGTGGGAATTCCAAAACACAAGCCCGTAACATGTCCTCAAGGATTTGATTCACCCTCTTAGTCTGCCCACTGGTTTGAGGATGATAGGCCGAACTATGGAGCAACTTAGTATCCAAAGCCTTGTGAAGTTCTTCCCAAAATTTGGACACGAATTGTGGTCCACGATCTGACACTATAGTCTTCGGAACACCATGCAAACTGAGAATACGGGCAATGTATAATTGAGCATAGACAACAACAGGGTGATTTGTCTTGACTGGCAGAAAATGAACAATTTTCGTAAGCCGATCAATTATAACCCAAATAGAGTCATACCCTTTTGCTGTTCTAGGCAATCCCACAATGAAGTCCATACTTATATCTTCCCATTTCCATGTAGGGATAGGTAAAGATTGTAATGGACCAGCAGTCTTCATATGTATGGCTTTGACACGTCTACAGGTGTCACATCATGCCACATAACGTGCAATCTCGATTTTCTTCTTTGTCCACCAATAATGCTGTTTTAGATCATGATACATCTTAGTGCTTCCGAGATGAATAAAATAATGACTAAGATGTGATTCATCCAAAATTTGCTAGCGGATTTCTTCATTCTTTGGCACAACTATGCGGTTGTTGAACCATACAATGCCTTGATCGTCTTTTCTGAAACATTTGGCTCTTCTGGCCTTTATCTTCTCATGGATGTATTTCATACCCTTGTCATTTTTTGAGCATCAATTATCCTTTGTAGAAGGACTGACTCAAGCTTTAGTTGATTTAAGGCTCCATGTTGGATTATTCCTAGGTTCAACTTCTCCATTTCTTGGCATAAAGTAATGTCAGAAGTCTTCATGGTAAGATAGTGACAGGAAGCCTTGCAGCTTAGTGCATCTGCCACTACATTGGCCTTTCCTGGGTGATAATGAATTTCCAATTCATAGTCCTTAATAAGTTCGAGCCATCGCCTTTGTCTCATGTTCAACTCTGACTGGGTGAAGATATACTTCAAGCTTTTATGGTCTGTATAGACGTGACAGATATTCCCCAGCACATAATGACGCTAGATTTTTAGGGCATGAACCACCGCAGCTAACTCCAGATCATGAGTTGGATAATGTTCCTCATGTCGGCGCAACTGCCTTGAAGCATAAGCTATCACTCGACCTTCTTGCATTAGAACATAGCCGAGACCACTGCCTGATGCGTCACAATACACATCAAAAGGCTTTTCAATATCCGGTTGAGCCAATACCGGAGCAGTGGTTAATAATACCTTCAACTGTTCAAAGGCTTCATTACACTTTGAAGACCAAACAAATTTAGTATCATTCTTCAATAAACTTGTGATTTGTTTCACAAGCTTGCAAAAATCTGGAATGAATCGGCGGTAATAACCAGCCAGTCCAAGGAAACTTCGGACTTGATGTACAGTGGTTGGGGGTTGCCACTCCAAAATATCCTTGACTTTGCTGGGATCCACCGCAATTCCCTTGGCAGATAATACATGTCCCAGAAATTTGATCTCCTCCAGCAAGAATGCGCACTTACTGAACTTAGCATATAATTGGTGCTCTCTTAAGCGCGTCAACACGATCCGTAAATGCCGAGCATGCTCCTCTTCATTCTTGGAATATATCAAGATATCATCAATGAATACCACCACAAACTTATCCAGCTTGGGCATGAATACCGAGTTCATAAGATAGGTGAAGTGGGCAGGAGCATTTGTTAGTCCGAAAGACATAACTAGATATTCAAACAAACCATACCGCATAGTGATTGCGGTCTTCAGTATATCTTCGGGTCGGATACGGATCTGATGATAGCCCGATCTGAGGTCAATCTTAGAGAATACCCTCGCTCTAGTTAGTTGATCAAATAAAATGTCAATCCGGGGAAGAGGGTACTTATTTTTGATGGTCACCTCATTAAGGGGTCTATAATCCACGCACATCCGAAGTGTTTGATCTTTCTTCTTGGCAAAGATGGATGGACATCCCCATGGCGATGAGCTTGGCCGGATGAATCCTTTTTCCAGTAGATCTTGTAATTGGGTCTTGAGCTCTGCCAATTCATTAGGAGGCATTCGGTATGACCTTCTAGAAATAGGAGCTGTACCGGGCTTCAACTCAATCACAAATTCTACATCTCTCTCTGGAGGCAATCCGGGTAAATCTTCTGGAAAGACATCTGGGAACTCATGAACTACCGGAATATCTTGGATCTCCGGTATGATAGCTTCATATACTCTACCAAATGGTTTAGCTGGAATGGCTACGAGGATGGTCAAGAGAACCTCTTCTTGGCCATGACTCAATTTGACAGTTCTCAAATTAGTGTTGAGAATAGCTTTATGTTGGGCCAACCAATTCATGCCCAGAATTACATCTATATCTTGGCTTTTCAGAACAATCATATTAGTAGGAAAGTCCCATTTAGCCAATGTTACGGGCACTTGGAAAGCCACTTCTTTAGTAAATATTTGTCCCCCAGGCGAATGAATTTTAAACCCTTCCCTTGATTCATGGTATGGAATGCAATATTGCTCCACAAACTTCTTGCTTATGAAAGTATGCGAAGCGCCAGAATCAAAAAGAATAATTGCAGGGTGATTGGCCACTAGAAACGTACCCATCAATACCGGTCCGCCTTCTGGTGTTGTGGCCACTTGAGTATAATAAATCCGCCCCGTTTTCCACATATTCTTGCCCGCGGTATTGTTTGCCGCATTTCCCTTTCCTTGAGCAGAATTCCCAGAACTCTGCTGATTACTTGATCTATTTTGCTTCGGGTATGGACAGTCCTTGATAAAGTGTCCGGACTTTCCACAGTTGAAGCAGCCAGTTGAAGAGCTTGGGAGGGCTAGGAAACGAGTACCAGTGGCACCCAGCTGAGTGGTTGAAGTAGGGGCAGTGGCGGGGTGAATGAAGACCGGTTGCTTGAAAGGGTAGGAGGGTGGACGTGGTGAAGAACGATTCGGATTAAAAGGTCAAATTACCAACCTTTGTCTTTTCTCAGACCCCTGACTGGGCCTGTCACCTCCGTAACCCTTTGGTTTTCCCGAGCCTGCATATTTAGCTTCGACTGCCACTGCAGTACTGACAGCCCTTTCGTAGGAAAGATCAATGCAAGTGGCCATCTTTCATTGCATTCGGTCATTAAGGCCTCTCATGAAGCAATTCTCTTCTTTAATCCATGTTGACTTGATCGATAGCATATTAGGACAAGTGGTTGAATTTGTTTAGATATTGGGTGACAGTATCCCCACCCTATTTCAGCTTCATAAACTCCTCCTATTTCATATGGAGCACTCCCTCAGGAATATAGTGTTCCCGGAAAGCCAACTTGAACTCATCCCAGGTAATTTGATGACCAGCTGGTTGCACGGCTACAAAATTTCCCCACCAATACTGGCAGGGCCGTGCAATTGTTGTGCTGCAAATAAGGGCTTTTGAATCTCCGTGCATTGGAGAAGCCCGAACTTCTGTTCGATAACATGGATCCACTCATCCGCTTCCAGAGGATCTTCTGCCTTGACAAACAATGGGGGACGTGTCTCTGAGAAATCCAGATATGATGTTTCGCGGGTTCCTTGCTGATACGCTCGCCCACCTTGCTGCTACATTTGTTGTCCCGCCATTTCCCGCAGAAAGCGGGTGTTGTCGGCCGTAGCGTTAACTAAGGCCGCGATGGCCTCAGCTAACGTTGGTGGTATTGGGGGTGGGTTCGGAGTTGTTTCCCTCCCACGGGAGGTTCCTGCTCCATCCTGTGCATGAGTCTTGGAAGGCATCTGAGGCAAAGAGCATTTGAAAAATATAATATGCTAAAGAAAACCATCCATTTACATTACTGAAAAGGGTAATGATACAGACTCGAATTTACAACAGGATTACATTACCTATTATACATTACTACTACTTCTACACTATACTACTCTTGCTTCTTGTCACTTTTGGTAGCCTCGCTGTCGAGAGTAGGAGACCATTCATCCACCAACTTCATAGAGGGAGGAGGCCTGAAAAGGTCTAGTTCACCACCAAAGGCTTCTCCTGCTATACCAGAAGGTCCGGCTTCTATCCCGACAGGATCCGCAGGTACGTTGGGGTGCAGTTGGGAATACAATACATGAACTTCTTCATGTAGTGTATTAAAATACACTTGCAAGTGGTCTATGGCGGTGCTAAGCTCCTCCACACGGGCGCGAACTTTAGCTTCCTTAGCCCAAGCAAGCGAACGGTGCTAAGCTCCTCCACGCGGGCGTGAACTTTAGCTTCCTTAGACCAAGCAAGCGAACGAGAGTTAACCGCCCAATCGAGCGCTAGATCTCATTCTGCAAGCTAATCTTGTAGGTGGCGGATGTCTGTTCTTAATTCGTTTATTCTTTCACCATCCGCGACCCATATGTCATTCCAGCGACGGAGTTCTGATCAAAGCAGATCAACTTGGGCTTCCAGATCCCCGATTGGATCGTTGCTACCACTACTATTGTCTTCATGCCTCGGGGCAAGTTGATGGCGAGGTACGCCAATCGGCCCGGTAGACTTGCGCGCGGTCTTTCTTGTGCGTGGCGGCATATCTCCATGATGGGAAAATCTTATTAACATAGTTTTTAGCATGATGCATGTATAATTACAGAATCACCCTTAGTTGATTCACACCAGCTATACATTGCACTCTATTATCTGGTCTTTCAAATAAGTACTCAGAAGGTGGTTAGGTAAGAAGGAAAGAAATTTTCTAGATGAGTCTTTGAAAATTCTTTTTGAAAATGCCTCATAACCTCTGCAGAGATGGGCTTCGCTCTGATACCAGCTGTGATGGAACATCCCAAGTCATTAGGCCCACCTACAGTTGTCCTTGTCCAACGGACCTCAGACAACCCTACAGATGCCCCTGAATCACTTGACAAGTTCGGTATCTGCTTTCTTTACCTTTCCCAAGAGCGTTTCACCCGTCACGCAGACATTATAACACATCAGAGATACGAAAATGCGGAAGCAATTACAATAACTTACCTTATATTAAAAGTAAGAAAGAGTTAGATTATTATAGACCAGAAACAAAATATACGAGTGCTGAGTATTATTATTATTACAAAACCAGGGAGGGAAAAACTCCTCCTGAATAAGCAGTAAAAAGTTTTCAACGGAGGATCCTTTCCTCCCGATGCTTTACTCCTAGTTTTCCTCATTGGGCACCACCTTTGAACAAAAGCAACAAAAGTTTGCCGCTTCTTCACCTAAAACCACATGGGACAAAGCCCTGAGTACGAAGTGTACTTTCGCAAGACTTACCTGACCAAGTAAAAGACTCTCAAGGATATGCTGGCTTTAAGGGAGTCAAGGTAAGGCTTATCAATAATGAAGGACTCTGTTTGCAAAAATGCTTACTAAGAGTGGATCCTTAAAAATCCAGTTTTATTTGTCAGGTTAAGTAAAAATTTTACCTACAGCTAGGGTTATTTCTACCCTAATTCAATCACTTGACCTATACTAGCCAATTTCTTAACAACCCTTCATCTTCACTGGATTGCTACGTGTAAGTCAATGACCAAGTCTTCATAACCGTGAAGTTACGACGATCCGAATCGATTATACTCAGCTGAGAATCTCCAATCACATGACATATGTAGCACTTAACCATTGCATATGTCAACTCGCCACCGGGGTTCTTAAGACCAGATCAGGTTCACGCCAACCGAGAGCATAGATACACCACCGTCCAGCCTCTTGCCACGGAGGGTACACGCCACTCTCGCCATCTCTCCACTCCCATTGCGTGTTATCTTATTCTGGTATTAGTCTGCCCGAGGCAAAGCTTACCCATGACGAGGCATGTGACTAGTTAAAGGGCCCTCGGTCAGCAGGCCTACATCGACACGGTCCTTAAATGACTCAGACGGAGACACTACACCGAGACTCTCTTTCTCGTGCAAGTCACTCGCCTGGTCTCAGTTTAATCATTTCAACCCAAAGTTTGGTACCTGACAGAGGTACATATTTTCCGATGTTGAACCCATCATGGCCATGATGGATCCACCATCCAGTTTTATTTTCGAAAACAACCCACCCACTTTGCAACATCATCTTTTGAGAAAATAAAACATTTTGTTTTTCTAAAGCGAAGCTAAGCATAAGAAAAACCTTTTGTAAAACAGGGATTTAAGGAGAAGTAATCAATCCAAGGAAGGAAATGTAGGAATTGGTTTAGCACACAACTCCTATCACCTAGTGCATCAAGCAAGTGAGAAAGATTTTAAAAAGAACAAGGAGGTGGCAAATGCACCGGGGCTTGCCTTGTGTTACTGGTGAATCAGGCTCTATTCAGCAGATATCAAAATAAAAACAGTTGCCTGCCTGATGTTCCTTAGGTGGTGGTGGTGAAGTCATGGCTTCTTCGACTTCTACTTTTTCTTCGTTTTCTAAATATAACCATACATAATAATGAATTCCCATGTAATGCTCATGAGAGTGCAAAGATAATAAGAGTTTATTATCTAAAGTCTTGAATACAACTTTCCTTCATGGTTCTTCGAGAACTTAGGGTTTCCGGAGTCAATAGTGAAGTTCATAGGGCAGGGGGTAGGTTTTTGGGTTCTAAGTATCAAACATGGTCCAAATCATACCAAACTCTACCCAAGGTTTCTAAATATTATTTAGAGATTACCCTAAAAATTTAGTGAATTTTGGACTTATTATTTATTCTCTAAAAATCCAGAGGCAAGGTCTTAGGCTGTTTTAATTACTCTATAATTTCCTATTTGGACTATAATTCCTAAAACTATTTTAATTAAATACTATAGGAAATTAGAGACCTAGCAAAATTGGTTTGGTAATTTTATCATTTTTCTACAATTTTCTAGAATTTCTTTAGCTCTGGCAGAAAAAGAAAAAGGAAAACAGTGAATAGTATTGGACCTAAACCGGCCCAGTCGACCCATCCACTGGTGAAACCGCGCCCGCGCGCACCCGCGCGTGCCCACGCTGCAGACTCCGCAGAAAAATCCCTGTCTTTCTGAATAACCTGAAGCGGGTTCTTTACACTATTTTCGTGAGTCGCTGACACTTGCAGAAAAGTCCCTGAGCTTCTAATTCTTCACAGCGCCAAGTCCCTGACCTCGCACGGTGGAGACCCGAGCACCGGCGAGTCTAGACTGGCCAGAGCACGCAAAGATCAACGCTCTCCATCGACTGGCACCTAATTCAAGCCTTAACCAAAGTTTCCCCTAACTTAATTTCACTAATGGCAATCTAACCGACTCTGTCCATGGTGACAGCGGGTAAGGCGGACGGCCAACCACGTTCCCGGCGATCTATGGTGGCTCAGTTCAATTGAACGGACCGAGAGGTATCCATGGAACCTAAGGAAGCTAAAACAAGGGAGCATGAGGTATGAGCATACCTAGAACGGGCTGACCACGGTGAGGTGCTTCTACGGTGGCGGAAACAGTGATTGGGGAGAATGAGAAATTAGCGAGCTCTGGTGATCGATTGAGGGCACAGTTTGGGTGGCTTGGTGCTTGACTACCCTACGGAGCTCACAGCGGCCTCAATTTATAGTAGGCAAGAGCGGTGGCTAGTGAATTGGACGACAATGCGTGGCGGCCGGAGAAGCAGAAAGTCACTAGCACAGGGAATTCGTGGAATATACCGTGGCGACCTCACCGGCGATGATCGGATGGCTAAAGTGAGTCACGACGATACGGTGAATGTGCCCAGGTACGTGGCGCAAGGCCGTGAAGCGGCTGCCCCCGGCGAACTCATCCGAAGCGGCCGTGGCAAGCTCGGTACGGTGGCCGGAGTAAATATTGGCCGGAGCATATATCCGCGGTGCGATATTTAGTGACCCCCCGGTGTTGTCTAGCTGACCCGAGCGTGAATCACGGCGGCAACCGCATGAATCCGCGCGCGGCTCATCGACGGCGAGGGGGCTGAACCTGATTCTATCCGGTTCACTGTACCATCGGATTGCTCATCAGTTAGCTTGACAGATCAACTTTGAGTCCAATTTTCTCCCAATTTTCCATGGCAACACAACCAATGCTCTGCAGCAAAGTTGTAGCCCTACAAACCATCTTCATCTTTGTTATAGCATCCCTAGTCAAATTCCCACTGGATCATGACTGAATTCGAGCCCTAATTTCATGCCATTCCACTGTCAGTCTGAATTTCAGACTTTAAGAAGTCTGACAGTCCAACTTTAGACTCATTTATCTTCAGTTTTCATTCAGCACCAGTGGTTAGTTGCTTAAGTAAACTTGTTCTCCTATGATAGCTCTACAAATTTGATGTGGTGACCTAGGGCAAGACCCTTATGGTTTGGAAGTTACAAGGCCCCAAAGTTGAGCCAATTACACTGCAATTCAGACTTAGCCCATAGAGTTCAAGTGTGGCTCTTTTGCAAATAAGTCCAAAACTTAGGGTTTAAGTTGCCAATCCACATTCTTGTGAACCATATGACTTAAGGTGCCTTACTTTCATGGTTTTTGCACTTTAGTCCAAAAGTGCACTAATTTTGCACTTAGCCCCTAGGGTTTTACTCTAGGGTTTTCCAGGGTTCTTTTTAGGGTTTTTGGGGATTCTAGGGTTTGAATACCATGTATGTCTATTCATGGTGACATTGTATGGTTATTTCAATTGAGTTTTGAAATTTTCTCCTCGCCGTGATCCTCAGGACCTCCCCTACACCCTCGGCCACCTCACTGGAGCAATCTCGCCGCCGGTAAGCCCCTCCGCCCTTTCCTCCGCCGCGGGTACTGTTTGATTTGGGGGAAGGACCTCGGGTTAGGATTAGAAAAACTCAGGGGGTTTTCTGAACTATCAATGACTCACTTGAATAGTAGCCCAAGGACTAGTCTGTAAGGAAACTTGAAAACACCCGCCAAGGACCCCGTTGCAAAGTAGTTTTCCTTTTAATCATTTCTTTTTAATCTTTTTAATGAACAGAGAACATAGGAAATTCATAACTTGAGAAATACTTAACTAAAAATTGTTAAACCAATTTTGCTGGATTCTAAATATTATGGACTACCAACTAAAAATACTAAACCCCATGCTTTTTGTTCTAAATTTTAGAATTTAGAATTAAAAACAGAAACTGACCAAACATTATTTAATTAAATAAAATTAGTTATGCTTCTGTGCTGAACCTAAGAAAATTTGTAGATGTTCAAACCCCATTTAAACACTGTTTAAAAATAGTGGGAACCCCAGTATTGAAAATCTATGTAGGGATATCTATTAAAATTCATTTTGCGCAAAACTTAGGAAAATCAAAAAGGCATTAGGAATTAATGAACAGTGAGTGCATTTATTTTTCCTAACCTACTTAAGTAATAGAGAACCTAGGAAAAATAAAAAGACCACTAGTCTAGAACAGAATTAAAGTGAAATGTTTTATTTAGCATTATTCCAACTAGAAAACAATTATTAGAATTATGGAAACAATTTCAAAATTGTTAATAAAAATCCAGTGGACTTGTAACTACCAGAACCCCACTACAAAAATGATACCCGCCCCAGTCTATCATTTTAAGTAGGCTAAACAAATAAAACTTGATAATGAGGCATATTTCAATTACATCATGAGAAACCCAAAAATGATGCAATAATGGGCAAATAAAATTTTGCTAGATCAATAATGAGATAGGCCACCAGAGAAAAATGCAAACTCATTTGAAAGATGCCAAATAACACCTATTGCCAATACTTCATGAAAAGGGCCACGTAATCCAATTAATTCCTACCACCTCTTCCCCTAAGCAAAAAGATGCCGAACTTCAAAATGATTGCTCTTGCGCAAAGAAGAAGCTAGGAAAAATTAGAAATCTATTGTTTGATATTTTTCAAATATAGTGGTAGTAGGAAGCACCCCTTTGGCTAGAAACTTTGGAAAATCATGGTAAAATAACTAATGAGTACTACTGGCTAAAACTTTGTGCAAAGTCATGTTATAACATCTAAATGCCAGCAAAAATAAGTCTTAGAAAATTTCCTACAATTAAATGGTAGTAGTAGTTCAAACCAACCTTTCTGCCCTAGCATTTCATAATTTTATACAGAGAGAACCACTTGCTTTTTAAACCCCAAGTTTTGAGACAAAGAATTATACACCAGTAAAAAGCCACTGTAATTTTTGCAGAAGTTTTGGAAATTTATTAAGACAACTTGTAGTTCAAACCCACCTTAAAAGCATGAAGGAAATAGAAGAAGAAAGAAAAATAATGAACCTCGCTCCAATAAGGTTCAACTAAAAGTCTTGATAAAGTCTCACAGTGAAACACCAAAGCAGACTTACCACTTCATTTAACTAAGTATGATCTAAATTACTAAGTATACCATCAAAAATCCTTTAGTAGCAAGATTTAACTTTACCTGATTTAAGTAGATTAGTCACCCTCAAAGTTTAATTGCTAAATCACATATCATATCATGCATGTATCTTACTCATTGCATTCATTAGATTGTAATCTTGCTGACGGAGAGTAGGTGCTCATCCCTGAGCAAGGAATTGTCCAAGAGGAAGACCAGGAGCAAGCTCCCGATGCTGCCACCGAGGATCTCCCCGCAGCCCTAGCAATTGAAGGCAAGCCCGGGTTTTATGCATAACCGTGTTATTATATGCTACTTTACTACACTTAATATTTGTAGGATTGCAATGTGCACTTAAGTGTATGAGTTGCTTGAAACCTCTAGTTGCATGAACTTAGGATTGCTTTTGAGATGGATACTAGAATGCTAGGTCGAGTAGCTGCTATGCTAATCAGGATCTCGGTAGGAGTCGAGTGATTTTTCTAGCACTCGTGCGAGGTCAGGAATTGATTGTATTCATCTTGATAACGGGATCTATGTTAGTCTATGGGCTTGGATCTAGGGAGGATGCCTTGTCCATAAGACGGGAAAAGGAATTAAGGATTAATGTGTGGATACCTGAGTCAAGCTTTTGAACGTACTAAGCACATGTCGGGAAATATGGTAACCGATAAACCTAGTACCTAAGTAAAGCCGGACGCGGACTTTATCCCTCACGTGACGTGAGACTGGGTCTCCCATGCTAGCTATGGTGGGTACAAGTGTTGTCACTGCACAGCGGCAGCCGGGGTCAGTGGAGCATTGTATGCCAAGGCGGTGAGGCATGGACGCGAACGAGGAATCGATGGGGACGGTTGACATGTGTAGGGATGGAGTGCTCCTACATGTCGTGTGTTTAGGTTTACCTTGCAAGGTTAAAACTCGATTCGAATCGTCTGCTTCTCGCAGCTAATGAGACTGCTTGACCCCTTGTACTACATCGAGTAAGAAGTGAAATGAGGTTTACATGAGAAACTTGTTGACTGCACTAAATGCTTGCTACCATGTATGCTTAGAAGGAGCAAACTTAGCTAACTAGAAACTGAAAAGCTAAAAGATTGATTTTTAGACTCAGCTAGTGCTTTTGGAAAATCAACTCCCTCAGCCAAACAGCTGCATGGTCTAGACGTAGAGGTGTAGATTCCTCACACTGGGTAAGTCTAGCTGAGTATTAGTATACTCAGCCTTGCTTGTGGCATAATTTTTGAAGGTACGCTTCAGGATATGGTTGATGGTGTGACTTGGCTGACCACCCTGCCACCGGGTTGGACGGTCGAGTGGGATGCTGCTCCGACAGGAGAGGAGCATGAGGAGTAGTGCGCTAGGCCTTGCCCATTTCCTCGCTATCGTCGACATCGATTATCCGTTGCATTTCATTTTGTGAACTTTTAATTGCTACTTGAAAAACTCCGAGCTATGTAATAATTCAGTACTTTAATTTGAGGTTCTTGCTTTATTGTATTTCTTCTTTGACTCACCTTCGAGTGAGATTGTGGAATTTGATCCTGGTTAAGTGGCTTTATCATACTAGATCTGAGGGACTAACGGGTTATTCCAATTTAAGTGTGTTATGGCCCCTGGAGCGTGACCTAGGCACTTAAGCTGGAATAATTCGGGCGGTTCCACCACAGCTGGTATCGGAGCAAATTCCACCACAGAGAAGGACAATAAACCATGAATACCAATTTTCAAAATCTAAAACTTGCTTAGAAACTGTTAAGAATCGTCAGGACTAGACCGCTAGACCTAGGACGAAAGGCCTTAAGGATAGTGGGAGAAATAGGTGGCTAAATAAGTAGGCCCTGTGGGCCAGTACTTAGATTTCTAAAGGATGCCCTAGAAGCACCTTATATTCGGAGAGGAGACGTTACTTCCATCATGCATGCATTTTAAAAGCTAAAAGGAATTAAAACTTGAGCTAACCCGCTTCCTTTTAAAACCATCTAGGCTCTTTTATTTTTCTTCCTTCCACCATAATATTTACCTTTGATACCCTTCCGCAGATGAATTCACCCACCCCCTCTAGTGGAGGAGACACTCGTTTCAACTCTGACTTCCTTTCGCACGATGGCTTTCCTTCCATCTTGTGGGAAGTGCTTAACTCTGCCGGTTACCCTACGCCCCCTTTGTACACAGTGTAGTTGTATGAGGAGCATCGGGTACCTCGTTGCCGAGTCTGGCTGACCTTGGAGGCTCATCCCCTTCAGCCGGGTTGGCGTTCTCTTGACTCTGAGACGATTGGATTCAGGACGGACGACACCACTAAGGCAGCAGCCATGAAGACTCTGACGACTTTCTGTGGCTACCATCCCCTGGAGATGGTGATGCACCCCTTGGGACTCTTCCCTACTGAAAAGAAGGACGACCCCATGTGGTGTAACCATGTGAGCCATGTGAAAGATGTGTGGGCAATGTATCCTGACTTGGTTGGGAGGGTCACTATTCAGTGCATGAGTGCGCTATACCGCCTTCAGGCCCTGCAGAGCGACGCTATGGCACACCTTGCTAACATCGCTCAAACCACCAAGCTCACCCTCGACAGCTGAGAAGATTTTGTGGTCGACCTATCCTCCGAGTTGGTGGAGAAGGATTTGCAGGTAGAAAGGCTGAGCCAGCACATTACCACCTTGGAGCAGCAGGTGGAGATCCGAGACAACACTATCGATGTCTTGGAGAACCAGCTCCATGATGTGCAGCGGGAACTCGAAGAAGCCAATGACCACCTGGACATGCACCACTTAGAGATGGAGGCTAATGAGGCCGGAAGCGAGGGAGAAGAGGCTCCCGAGGAGTTAGGACCAGCCCCTGGTGCCAATGGGACTACCTCTGCGATGCCCCCTTCACCCGCATCCAGTGTCGCTTCCACTGCTCAGGGTTGACCAGTCACTTTGACGCGTTAGGCAGATAGAAACCTATGTGAGCTTAGTTAATGTCAGATTTTGGACTAGGCTTACGGGTACTCTCCCCTAAATTGATGTAACCCTTGTGGACTTTTGAAATCTGTGGGATGTTAGTAACCATGTTATCTTCGTTTTGAACCTAATGTTATGATTATGGCATTTTTCCTTCCATATGAGATAATGGCTTGTCGTTCGAAATTGTGAGTTGGGATAACAATGGCGACAATCTCTGTTTTCAGATGGCAGCTAGGCAGCGTCGTGGGCATAACGAGCAAGTTCCTCCGCCACCTCCTCTAGTTCCCATAGTGCAGGAGCTAATGGCCCAGTAGAATGAGATTCTCGACAGCTCTTTCAGCGCCAGCCCCACCCTCAGCAGCATGGTGGAGGTCAGCATCAGCGACCTCCGGCAGCAGCAACCTACCAGGAGTTCCTGAGCATGCAGCCACCCTTGTTCACCAAGGCAGAGAATCCATTGGACGCCGACATGTGGCTCCGCGTCGTTGAGTCCAAGTTTCCCCTCCTCACAGGAGACTGCCCTGATGCTACAAAGACTCGCTTCGCCGTGCAGCAGCTTCGCGGATCTGCTCGGACTTGGTGGGACCACTTCCATGCTATGCTCCCCGCTAATCATGAGGTATCTTGGGAGGAATTCAAGGCTGCTTTTAGAGGGCACCACATTCTAGCAGGCATTCTCGATCGCAAGCTAAATGAGTTTTTGGCACTTAATCAAGGAACCCGCACGTTATTGAAGTACGCCCAGG
This sequence comes from Zea luxurians, assembly GCA_029449295.1. Lineage (NCBI taxonomy): Eukaryota > Viridiplantae > Streptophyta > Magnoliopsida > Poales > Poaceae > Zea > Zea luxurians. The sequence goes on along the minus strand of JAOPSE010000001.1, from coordinate 100,468,204 downwards.
CCTTCAACGACCTGTGCCAGTATGCAGGATACCATGCTGATTCTGACGGGAAGAAGAGAGACCGCTTCCGCAGGGGTCTCAACACCAAGCTGCGGGAACGACTCAACACTGCCCGGGCTGATAGCTTCAATGAGTTTGTCAACCTGGCCATCTCCATGGAGGACTGTATTGTAGCTCACCGGGCAAAGAAGAAGAGAAAGGCCCCAATGGCTGCACCATCCACTCAGGCCCAGAGGTTCCGGATTGTATCTCACAATCAGAGCAGGGTTTTTCAGCAGCAGGCAGGCAAATGGGTGATCAGGCCACCTCAGCAGCAGCAGCCAGCACCCAACCGCTTTCCAGCTCCCGCTCCAGGGAACAATCAGCCTTCGTAGCAGCAGCAGTTCCGCCAGGGCAATGGGAACAAGTGCTTCACTTGTGGCAATGTGGGCCACTATGCCAAGAATTGCCCAAGAAATCAGCAAAGGTAGACGCCCGCACCAAGTCAAGACAAGGGAAGAAAGCAGAAGGTACAAGTCAGGCAAGGGAAGCTCAAGTTCACTACTCTAGAGGAAGTACCTAAGGGAGCTCCCATCATGACCGGTATCTTTTCAGTTTATAATCAACCTGCTTTAATTCTGTTTGATTCTGGTGCATCTCATAGTTTCATTAGCCAAAAGTTCAGTGCTAAATGTCAACTGCCTTTCTATCACTCAAAAGGGTCATTTATGATAGCCTCACCTAGGGGTAAAATTGCAACTAATCAATTAAACCAAAGTGTGCCTATTCAATTGGGAAGCCACATTATCAAGACCACCCTTCTTGTTTTGGGTTTGGAAAATGTGGATATTATGCTGGGAGCTAATTGGATGACTCTGCACTAAGTAATGCTTGATGTAGCCAGCCGCATCGTGGAAATCAATTCCCCGTTCTGTGGGAACTTCACCTTAATTCTGCCCAGTCAAGGTTCTACTCAGTCATGTGCTTTCTCTATGACGGAGTTACCTCTAAAGAAGATCCCAGTGGTCTGTGAGTATGCAGATGTCTTCCCTGACGAATTGCCAGGAATGCCACCAGACCAGGATATTGAATTCGCCATCGAGTTGCAACTAGGAACGACACCAATTTCCAAAAGGCCTTACCGGATGCCACCCGCTGAGTTGGCAGAATTGAAGAAGCAATTCAAAAGTTGCTAGACAAGGGATTTATTTGCCCCAGTACTTCGCCTTGGGGATGTCCAGCCCTGTTCGTGAAGAAGAAAGATGAAAGCCTGTGGCTGTGTATAGATTACCGCCCTCTTAATGCAGTGACTATCAAGAACAAGTATCCTTTGCCTCGTATTGATGTTCTTTTTGACCAGTTGGTCGGGGCCAAAGTGTTTTCCAAGATAGACCTTCGCTCCAGCTACCATCAAATCAATATACGAGCAAGCGATATTCCAAAGACGGCTTTCTCAACCAGATATGGGCTGTATGAATTCTTGGTGATGTCTTTCGGGCTGACTAATGCACCAGCATATTTTATGTATCTAATGAATTCTGTGTTCATGCCTGAACTGGGCAAATTCATGGTGGTTTTCATTGACGATATCTTGGTGTACTCGAGGAACGAAGAAGAACATGCCGGGCATTTGCATGTAGTGCTTCAACGTTTGCGAGAGCACCGTCTCTATGCCAAATTGTCAAAGTGTGATTTTTGGCTAAAGGAGATCAAATTCTTGGGTCACACTATCTCTCAGGCAGGAATAGCTGTTGATCCTGATAAAGTTCAAGAGGTGATGAACTGGAAGCCACCCACGACTGTCTGTCAAATTCGGAGTTTTCTGGGATTAGCAGGTTATTACAGAAGATTTATTCCGGATTTCTCTCGAATTGCGAAGCCCATAACTGAGCTGTTGAAGAAAGAAGCCAAGTTTGTTTGGGTTCAGAAGTGCGAAGATGCCTTCCATGCATTGAGGCAACATCTGACCACAGCACCAGTGTTAGCGCAACCCGACAGCAGCAAGCCTTTTGATGTGTATTGTGATGCCTCTGGCACTGGACTGGGTTGTGTATTGATGCAAGACAACCGAGTCATTGCTTACGCCTCAAGAGCACTCAGGCCTCATGAGCAGAATTATCCCACTCATGACCTTGAGTTGGCAGCGGTGGTTCATGCATTAAAAATGTGGAGACACTATTTGATGGGAACCCACTGCAACATCTTCACTGATCATAAGAGCCTTAAGTATATCTTTACTCAGGCTGATCTCAACATGAGGCAGAGAAGATGGCTAGAGCTGATCAAGGACTATGACCTGGAGGTACATTATCACCCAGAAAAAGCCAATGTGGTAGGAGATGCCTTGAGTCGGAAATTGCAATGCAATTGTGTTCTGATGGATTCTCGCATTAACACCTTGTGTGATGAGTTGAGCAAGATGTAGATTGAAGTAATTCCTTCTGGTGCTTTGTCTCATATTTCTGTTGAGCCAACTTTGCAAAACCAGATCATCATGGCCCAGCTCAGTGACAAGGGAGTGCAGATTATCAAGGAGAACCTCCATCGAAAGGCTAAGAAGTATAAATGTTTCTGCCAGGATGGAAAGGGTATATTGTGGTTTGAAAGCAGATTGGTGGTTCCTAAAAGCAAGGATATCAAGAAGAAAATCTTGGATGAAGCCCATCTCTCCAAATTCTCTATGCATCCAGGAAGCACCAAAATGTACCATGATCTGAAGCCCTTGTATTGGTGGACCAGAATGAAGAGGGAGATAGCCCAATATGTATTAGAATGTGACACCTGTCAGAGGATAAAGGCCAGCCACTTGAAATCAGCTGGAGCTTTACAACCCCTATCTGTACCTTCATGGAAATGGGATGACATCAGCATGGATTTCATTGTGGGTCTGCCCAACACCTCTCGTCATCACGATTCAATTTGGGTTATTGTGGACCGACTAACGAAAATGGCACATTTTCTCCCTGTGCACACCACTGATAAGGCTCAAAAGTATGCAGAGTTGTACATTGACCGGATCGTGTGTTTGCACGGATTGCCCCGGACTATTGTTTCTGACCGAGGAGCCCAATTTGTTGCCAGATTTTGGGAACAACTGCAGGAGTCTTTGGGAACCAAGCTAATCAGAAGTTCAGCTTACCACCCGCATACTGATGGTCAGACCAAAAGGGTAAATCAAATTCTGGATGATATGCTGAGAGCTTGTGCAATCGACTGTGGTAAGAACTGGGATAAGCACTTCTCTTTGGCAGAGTTCGCTTATAACAATAGTTATCAATCCAGCCTAAGGATGACACCTTTCGAAGCTCTTTATGGAAGACGGTGTAGAACACCACTCAATTGGTCTCAGCCTGGAGAAAGAGAAGTTTTTGGACCTGACTTAGTGACTGAAGCCGAAAGGAAGGTCAAACTAATCGGGAAGAATCTAGAAGCTGCTCAGGCCAGGCAGAAGAGTTACCATGATAAGAGTAGGAAACCTCTCTAGTTCGAGGTGGGAGATTTCGTGTATTTGAATGTATCACCCACCAATGGAGTGCAGAGGTTTGGGATCAAAGGCAAGCTAGCCCCTCGTTACATCGGACCTTATGAGATCATAGAAGCATGTGGACCCGTGGCATATAAATTTAAGTTACCTCCGAAAATGTCTGCCATCCACAATGTGTTCCATGTATCTCAACTGAAGAAGTGTGTTCGATTGCCGACCGAGATCATAGCAGAGCCAGAATTGGAGATAGAGCCAGATCTATCATACCAAGAGTACCCTTCCAAGATTCTGGATTGCAAAGAAAGATCGACTCGGGCTAAATCGATCAACATGTATAAGGTCCAATGGAGTAATCACTCAGAGGAAGAGGCTACTTGGGAGACTGAGGAATTCTTGCGATCTAACTTCCCATATTGCCTACCCAAGGAAATTGGTACGTAATCATGCCCAACCCCTCCTCCTGCCCTTCGAATCTAAATTTCAGATATATAATCTTAAATCAGAATGAAGTAATTACGAAACAAAACTTAAAAGGACTTCCTTCTGAAGTTGCAAAGAGAATGACATTCAAAGAGCAGTTTACCCTAATAATAGAGCACCCACTTTCTGTAAGTCTCACCCTTCGCTTCACCCCGGGAGGACACTGACCCGAATCTCGCGACGAGATTCCTTTAAGGGGGAAGGCTGTGACACCCCAGTGTCACTTAGGGTTTCTCTCAAGTGCTAACCCAAGAATTAACATTAAATCCATGAAGCATCAAATTAACTTAAGAATAAAAGATCCACTAAGTTCATATCTAAAGGAATCATGTTCAAAGCAAATGAGATTTTCACACAGGAAAAAAATGTTGAAACCCTAATACCAACCCTAATTGAGCTAATTAAGTAGAATTGAAGAAAAGGGGCAAAAGATTATGAAAAATATAAAATCATGGCTTAGGCCAAATATAAAAATTGAAGTACACTAAGTAAGATACAATAAAGATTATGAAAGCTTGTCCAAAATGGTTTAATAAAATCTCTAAACAAGCTTCTCAAATGGGAATTTCTGAAATTCAGAATTCTGAATTTCAGCCCTTGAGCTAAAGACCAAGCGTGTTCACCTTGATCCCTAGCTCAAATCCTAATGACCCCATTGACAAAATTGTGCCTAACTAACCCCTCTATCTCATGTCAGAAGATGGCATCGGGACACGTGCCTTGGACATGTCAAACCCGCGATCTTCTCTCTGTGTGCGGCAGTGAGACAAACCAGATTTCTCCCCTCTCTATCTTGATCCAGTCAGCAAAACCTGTAAGCCTCCACACACAAACGACAAAGGGATGTCAGAGGAAGAGATCTCTCAACGGGATCATGGCCATAATCTCAAAGATTTGGAGCCAATCCGCGCTTGAACTCGACCTCTCTCTGCGCTGCCTCGTGCTCGAGGCCGTGCCAGGCGCCAGAGCGCGCACTAGCGTTCGCCCCCGCACGCCCCGGCCGCTGTCAGAGCCCCGCCCTCGGCCATGCTCGCCCACGCCTATAAAGCCTCCCCGGGCGCGCCTCACTTCACCCTGTGCTCACCTTCGCCGGCCAGACACCCCTCCTTAGCTCCGGCGAGCTCTTTTCCGCCCGCCATTACAGAACAGAATTAAAGTGAAATGTTTTATTTAGCATTATTCCAACTAGAAAACAATTATTGGAATTATGGAAACAATTTCAAAATTGTTAATAAAAATCCAGTGGACTTGTAACCACCAGAACCCCACTACAAAAATGATACCACCCTAGTCTATCATTTTAAGTAGGGTAAACAAATAAAACTTGATAATGAGGCATATTTCAATTAAATCATGAGCAACCCAAAAATGATGCAATAATGGGCAAATAAAATTTTGCTAGATCAATAATGAGATAGGCCACCAGAGAAAAATGCAAACCCATTTGAAAGATGCCAAAAAACACCTATTGCCAATACTTCATGAAAAGGGCCATTTAATTCAATTAATTCCTACCACCCCTTCCCCTAAGCAAAAAGATGCAAAACTTCAGAATGATTGCTCTTGCGCAAAGAAGAAGCTAGGAAAAATTAGAAATCTGTTGTTTGATATTTTTCAAATATAGTGGTAGTAGGAAGCACCCCTTTGGCTAGAAACTTTGGAAAATCATGGTAAAATAACTAATGAGTACTACTAGCTAAAGCTTTATGCAAAGTCATGTTATAACATCTAAATGCCAGCAAAAATAAGTCTTAGAAAATTTCCTCCTGTTAAATGGTAGTAGTAGTTCAAACCAACCTTTCTGCCCTAGCATTTGATAATTTTATACAGAGAGAACCACTTGCTTTTTAAACCCCAAATTTTGAGACAAAGAATTATATACCAGTAAAAAGCCACTGTAATTTTTGCAGAATTTTTGGAAATTTATTAAGACAACTTGTAGTTAAAACCCACCTTAAAAGTATGAAGGAAATAGAAGAAGAAAGAAATATAATGAACCTCGCTCCAATAAGGTTCAACTAAAAGTCTTGATAAAGTCTCACTAAGAAATTAAAATGAAATCAGTGAAACACCAAAGCAGACTTACCACTTCATTTAACTAAGTATGATCTAAATTACTAAGTATACCACCAAAATCCTTTAGTAGCAAGATTAAACTTTACCTGATTTAAGTAGATTAGTCACCATCAAAATTTAATTGCTAAATCACATATCATATCATGCATGTATCTTACTCATTGCATTCATTAGATTGTAATCTCGCTGACAGAGAGTACGTGCTCATCCCCGAGCAAGGAATTGTTCAAGAGAAAGACCAGGAGCAAGCTCCCGAGGCTGCCACCGAGGATCACCCCGCAGCCCTAGCAATTGAAGGCAAGCCCCAGTTTTATGCATAATCGTGTTATTATTTGCTACTTTACTACACTTAATGTTTGTAGAATTGCAATGTGCACTTAAGTGTAGGAGTTGCTTGAAACCTCTAGTTGCATGAACTTAGGATTCCTTTTGAGATGGATACTAGAATGCTAGGTCGAGTAGCTGCTATGCTAATAAGGATCTTGGTAGAAGTCGAGTGATTTTTCTAGCACTCGCTCGAGGTCATGAATTGATTGTATTCATCTTGATAACGGGATCTATGTTAGTCTATGGGCTTGGATCTAGGGAGGATGCCTTGTCCATAAGACGGGAAAAGGAATTAAGGATTAATGCGTGGATACCTGAGTCAAGCTTTTGAACGTACTAAGCACATGTCGGGAAATATGGTAACCGATGAACCTAGTACCTGAGTGAAGCCGGGCGCGGACTTTATCGCTCACGCGACCTGAGACTGGGTCTCCCATGCTAGCTATGGTGGGTACAAGTGCGGTCACTGCACAGCGGCAGCCGGGGTCGGTGGAGCATTGTATGCCAAGGTGGTGAGGCCTGGACGTGAACGGGGAATCGATGGGGACGGTTGACATGTGTAGGGACGAAGTGCCCCTACATGTCGTGTGTTTAGGTTTACCTTGCAAGGTTAAAACTCGATTCGAATCGTCTGCTTCTCGCAGCTAATGAGACTGCTTGACCCCTTGTACTACATCGAGTAAGAAGTGAAATGAGGTTTACATGAGAAACTTGTTGACTGCACTGAATGCTTGCTACCATGTATGAAGGAGCAAACTTAGCTAAGGTAATGATACTAGAAACTGAAAAGCTAAAAGATACCCACCACGAGTGAGGAAAAAGAAATTCATTTAAATGCTAGAGCCAAAAATTGCTTGTATGAATCTCTTAGCATGGATATTTTTAATTAAATATTTACCTTGAAAACTGCTAATGAGATTTGGCTAAAATTGCGTGAGCTCCATGACGGCACATCCAATGTCCGTGAGCAAAAACATTGCCTAGTCTTAAATGAGTATAATTCTTTTGCTATGAAAGATGATGAGCTTGTTCGAGACATGTATTCTCGTTTGAATCTAATTATCAATGAGCTCAATTCTATTGGCATTGATAAGCTAGGTGATGCGGACATTGTGAGGAAGATTATCTCCCTGCTACCACAACAAAGATATGGGAGCATCATCACCATCCTTCACAACATGGAGGACTTGAGCAACATGACCCCGACCATTGTGATTGGGAAAATCGTGGCTTTTGAGATGTCGCGAAAAATGTGTCGAGGAGAGGAGCCAACTTCCTCAAGACCATATGCTTTTGCATGTGATGAAAGGAAGGGCAAAAATAAGGCTCCCACTCCAAGTTCCTCAAGTGAAGAAGAGAAAGAAGAAGAAAGTGATGATGATGAAGATAATCAACCACGCACATCATCCTCCGAGGATGAAGAAACAATCCGATGCATCGGAAAGGTAATGAGGATGATCCGCAAGATTAATCTAATGGGTGTGCCCCTTCAGGTTGAGGATCTTCTCTTTAACATTGACAGGAAAAAGCAAAGGAAGAGAGGATGCTTCGTATGTGGGGAGAAGGGCCACTTCAGGGACAACTGTACAAATATGGCCAAACCCAAAAAGGAGAGGAGCAAAGGCAAGGCGCTAACAAGTGTTAGAACTTGGGATGATTCTTCAAGTGAAGATGAACCTCCAAGGACGCGCAGCCACTGATCCTCATCACGCTCATCACGGTCATCACACAAATGCCTTATGGCAAGAGGTAACAAAAGCATTCCATCCTCTAGTGATGATAGCAGTAGTGATGATGAAGGTGAGGGAGAGCCCTCCATAGATGAGCTTGCGGAAGCCATTGAATTTTTTTAGGATGTTTGCACTAAACAAAAAGCTCAACTCAAAACCTTGAAAAATAAGTTGGTTAGCTCTCAAAATGATTACAAAGGTTTGCTAGAAAAATTTGAAACTTTTGCAAACTTAAATAGTGAGCTATCAACTAAAATTGAGCTATTAGAATCTAGTGCTCCATCCACTGCTACCGATGATAGCCTTATTAAAAAGAATGAAAAACTTAAGGCTAAGTTAGCTAGCTCCCAAGAAGCTATTGAAAATTTGCTAGAGAAAATGGAAATTCTTGGCATACACAATAACGAGCTAACTACTAAGCTAGAAAACATTGGTAGCACCCCAGCAGCATCTTTAGTTGAAATACCTGAAATAATTAAGAAAGATGCTTCTACTTCCTGCTTTGATTTAATTGATGATTGTAACCCCTGCAACCAAGTTTTTGTTAAGAATATTGTTGTAGAGACATGTTCAGATGAGGTTGCAAAGGAAAATGAGCAATTAAAGCAAGAAGTGGCTCGCCTTGGCAAGGCTTTGTATGACAAGAAAGGCAAAGCCAAACAAATCTGACCTCCACAGGATAACACCGCTGCGGGAGTGAACAAGCCTGTAGAGAGAGAAACTGTGATTTGTAGGCTATGTCACATGGAAGGCCACAAGTCTTTCCAATGCAAGGTGATGACCGGGGATAAACAAAAGGCAAAAGCTCAAGCAAAAGCCATCAACCAAAATCTCCATCACCTACATCAAAAAAGGTGAACAAAAAGGATGCTACACCATATTTGATCAAGAAGAAAAAGAATGGAAAGGTGATAGCAATCAAGGCCAACAAGCAAGCCAACAAAGGAAAAGGGACCAAACGCATCTGGGTGCCAAAGGAAATAATTTCAACCATGAAAAGCACCAAGAAGGTTTGGATCCCGAAAGGGAAGTGAGTGGACCGAAGGTCGTCGAGAAATTTGGAGACTTGGCAAATTTGGGATGTATATCATGGGATACATCATATTGGATCAAGTTTACTTGCCAAGTGGGTTAGTAAAAATTTTGGACCCAAATTTACCACCCATGACTAAGGTAACTAGATTTATTGTATTTCTTGTTTTTAGATATGCGTATCTATTTACCTTGTATCTAGTTTACCTTTCTTGCCTAGTATTACATTTGTTATTTACCTTTGTTTTAAATTATGCATACTAGGTGAATCATATGGTAGGATTACTTGTTTTCAATTCATACACTTAAGCAAACCAACATGGTTTAAAATGTTAATTTGAGCACGACACATAGCTTCTATATCACTCCATAGTAAATGATGCATCAATTGAAAATTTTGATTTCTACAAGTTGTATCATTTAACTTATATGTGCCAAAGTTAGGATTGTAGATAATTTGCCCCTCTTGATATCAAATCAAAGTGCAAGTCTCCTACAAGTATTCAAAACTTGTATGCACATCTTCAGGGGGAGGTTACTCTATAATTTAATACTTTGAGACTAACACCTTTTCAAGTTTATTTCGTGTGATAGTCTCATTGTAAGGAAAATGGGGTCCCCGGAGAAAGACAACAATCTTCCACTGCAAAATCTCCAAGAACTCTCATGTCTCTCAAGCTCGCCATTGAATTTCAATCGGTATCTTTTGAGACTACATCTAGTATCATTTACATGTCTTCTCCAATATTTGATTAGACTATATTTCATATCATATACTTTCATGTTGCTAAAAATGCATAAGTGGTTAACTCATATTTTGTTACCTATGCATAAGGGAAGTTAGTCTTTTTAAATCATGTCTTGCACCTCTAATTTTCACATGCTTTTTCCTATGGTCTCTGTTAGGGGGAGCTTTTCTTCATCTCTAAAGGGGGAGAAAAACTCTTTCTATAGGAGAACACTCATTTAGGGGGAGTAATCTTTTGAGGACAAGCTTTTATTTACTTCCTACATGCTATTAATGTCTTCCTTTTCGGTGGTTGATGCCAAAGGGGGAGAAGTTTAGGGACCAAAGCAATGAAAACTATATCAAACACCAAACACCACAAATTTAAAATTTTATATCTACAAATGGTTCTTCAAGCCGTTTTGGTTATTTGGTCCAAAAATAGGAAGTAAGTGAATTATGGAGTTAGGGGGAGGCTTAAGTCCATAATATCACATTGTGGGGACAAACATGCATCCTAGCAAGTAGATTGCATATTTTCATTCAAATACTTGTATTATTTGCTTGCTTTGGTTGTGTTGTCATCAATCACCAAAAAGGGGGAGATTGTAAGAAAAATGGACCCTGGGCCATTTGGCTAATTGAGTTTTGGTGTTTGATGATCAACACAATCCGTGAACTAATAAGTTTTCTAGTGTTTGTGTTTATAGTTCACAGGATGCAAGATCAACTTGGACTAAGGAATTTGAGGAAAGCAACACCTCAAAAGAAGACATTAAGAAGATCCAAGAAAAGTCCAAGTGTGCTGCTGCGGACTCTCTGTGCGAGGAGCACCAGACTGTCCGGTGCCCACACGCCGGACTGTCCGGTGCACCAGGGAACTCCAGCCCAACGGCTAGTTCCAGGTGGCACTCGGAGAGAAGACCACGGGACTGTCCGGTGTGAGCACCAGACTGTCCGGTGTGGAAAAGCCTGCGGCGCCAACGGTCACCTACTCTGACAGAGCAACGGCTAGGCGCACCGGACAGTGCGCTGTCCGGTGCACCACCGGACTGTCTGGTGCACCACCGAACTGTCCGGTGTGCCGCAGAGAACTGTAGCTTTTCTCCAACGGCTAGAATTGAGTTGGGGCCTATATATACTTCACCCAACTGGCCATTTGAAGGTGTGGGAGCCCAAGCAACATACCAAGGCATATAGTGCACATTTCCAAGAGCTCAAACACCCAAGTGCTTAATAGAATCACTCGGTGATTAGCATAGGTGCTTTGCGAAGTGCGTAGGTTAGTTAGACCACTTTAGCGCTTGCTCTAGGTGAACCCTAGTTAGTTGAGTGAGTTTTGAAAAACCACACAACCCCTCGGCTCTTGCGTGAGCCATTGTAATTGTACCAAGTGGGGCGAGAGTCTTGCGAGACCGTGACAACCGCGTTTGTGTCACGGCCGCCACCGTGTACCGGAGGGAACGAGGCTCGCGACGTTTCGACCGGAAGCTCGATGGTGGAGACGGCGGGGAGCATCCGAGAGGAGTCAGAAGCGGAGCACCACTTGCGCGTGGAGAAGGCCCGTGGCTCTCTACGGAGTTACTCGACAATGGTGCTTGGCCCTCGTGTGGGCTTCCCTTTGCGTAGGGGCACCAACGAGGATTAGTCGGGACCTTGCGTGGTTCCAGATACCTCGATGAAAATACCGGTGTCATCCACGAGAGTTTGCTTCTCTGCTTTGATCTTTAAGTTTCCGCATTTATATTAAGCATTTAAGTTTCAATCTTGTATTCATACTTATTTAGTGTAGATTGAAACTTAGCCATTGCGGTAGAGATAGCAACACTTATACAAAACCTAGTTTGCACATTCTAGTTTGATTATTTGCATAGGTTTTGCTCTAGGGATTTAATTGTGGCCTAGTTTAGTAAAAGCTTTAGAAGTCCTAATTCACCCCCCTCTTAGGCGTCACCCGTTTCCTACAAAAATCCACTGTTAGAGGAGAGTTGTAGTTCAAAGCACCCCCTCTGCCCTAAATGTTAATATTTTTGTTTACAGAAAATCCTTCTCATTTTAATCCTCAATTTTTGAGACTGCATTATACAGACCAGTGAGGAGCCACTGTAATTTTTACAGAATTTATGGAAATTTTTGAAACTATGTTGTAGTTCAAACATACTCTAAAAAGCATAAGAAGGAAAGGGAAAAAGAGAGAACTTAATAAAAGTGATAAATCTTAACCATAATAACTTCAGCACAGACCTTGTTAAAATTTTCACTAAGATATTAAAGTTTAGTGGAGTACTAAATTAATCCAACCTCTAGACCCTGACCACACCAAATTCTAAATGGCTAAGTATACCACTAAAACCTCCAGTAGTAAGATTAAGTTTTATCTTATTGACTTAATCATTTCACCATGCACCAAAATCACTAAATTACATATCATGGCATACATGTATCTTATTCACTACATTCATTTAGATTGCAACCCCGCTGACGGAGAGTACGTGCTATTAGCGAGCAAGGAGTTACCAAAGAGGAAATCCAGGAGCCAGCTCCAGAGCCTGCCATCGAGGATCTTCCCGCATCCCCAACTTTTAAAGGCAAGCCCCAGTTTTATGCATAACCGTTTATATATGCTACTTTACTACACTTAATGTTTGTAGGTTTGTAATGTGGACTTAAGTGTAGGAGTTGCTTGAAACCCTTAGTTGCGTGAACTCAGGATTCCTTGTTGAGATGGATACTAGTATGCTAGGTCGAGTAGCTGCTTTGCTAATTAGGGATCTCGGTAGAAGTCGAGTGATTTTTCTAGCACTCACGCGAGGTCAGGAATTTATTGTATTCATCTTGGTAATGGGATCTATGATGGTCTATGGACTTGGATCCAAGGTGGATGCCTTGTCTATGAGACCGAAATGAAATTAAGGATTAATGTGTGGATACCTGAGTCAAGCATTTGAAAGTACTAAACACATGTCGGGAAATATGGTAACCAGTAAGCCTAGTACCTGAGTGAAGCCGGGCGCGGACTTCCCCCCTCACTTGTCCTGAGACGAGGTCTCCCATGCTAGCTATGGTGGGTGCAAGTGCAGCCACTGCACAGTGGCAGCGGGGGTCAGTGGGGCATTGCTTGCCAAGGTGGTGAGTCCTGGCCACGAACGGGGAATCAATGGGGACGGTTGATATGTGTGGGGATGGAGTACCCCTACATGTCATGTGTTTAGGTTTACCTTGCAAGGTTAAAACTTGATTCGAATCGTCTGCTTCTCGCAGCTAATGAGACTGCTTGACCCCTTGTACTGCATTGAGTAAAAAGTGAAATAAGGTTTTACTTGAGATAACATGTTGATTGTACTAAATGGTTGTTACCATGCCTGCTTAGAGAGGAGCAAACCTAGCTTAATTATATAAACTAGAACTGGTAAAGCTAAAACTATTTTTAGACTCAGTTAGTGCTTTTGGCAAACCAAACCCCTCAGCCAAACAACTTCATGGTCTAGAGGTAGAGGAGTAGACTCCTCACATCGGGTAAGTCCAGCTGAGTATTAGTTTACTCAGCCTTGCTTGTAGCATATTTTTTTCTGATACGCTACAGGATATGGTTGATGGTGTGACTTGGCCTTCCACCCTGCCACCAGGTTGGACGGTGTGTGGGATGCTGCCTCGACGGGAGAGGACCAGAAGGAGTAGTGGGCTAGGCCTTGCCCTATTCCTCAGTATCGATGTTATCGATTATCCGCTGCATTTTAATTACGAACTTGATATCTTTCATTATAAAGAACTCTGGTCTATGTAATAACTCCAGTACTTTAATTTGTGGATTCATGTTTATTGTATTCTCTCCAAGCCTCACTATCGTGTGAGCTAGTGGTATTCGATCCTTGGTAAGTGGCTTTATCAGACTAGATCTGAGGGACTGACGGGTTATTCTGATTTAATTGTGTTGCTGCCTCTAAGGCGTGACTCGGACACTTAAGCTGGAATAGTTCGGGCGGTTCTGCCACAGCTGGTATCGGAGTGAGTATCATTACAGAGGAATCAATAAGTTATGGATACCAACTTTTTAAAATTAAAACTTGCTTAGAAACCAGTGTTGGATCATCAGGACTAGAACGCTAGACCTAGGACGAAAGGCCTTAGGAATAGTGGGAAAAATAGGTGGCTATATAAGTAGGCCATATAGGCCAACCTTAGAATAGTAGGAATGCCATAGAAGCACCCCTCTGATCGGTGAGAAGACGTTCTTTCTAGCATGCATGCATTGTAAAACGTGAAGAAATTAGAAGCTAAGGAAAAATGCATCTAATTATGAACTTAACAGGCATTGTTAATAATGAATAACGAAATGGGTTGGAGTAGATAAATCTAAATTAACCCACCTCCTTTTAACAACCCGAGCACACACTTCTCCTTTCAACTACCATGACACTTACATCTAAGCCTCTTTCACATATGACTTCACCCACCCCCATCAATGGAGGAGACACCTGCTTCAGTTTTGACTAGCTTTACCACGAGGGTTTTCCCTCCATCTTGTGGGAGGTGATCTGCTCCGCCGGTTACCCTACACCCCCTCTGTATATGGTGTAGCTATACAAGGAGCATCGGGTGCCACATTGCAGGGTTTGGCTGACCCTGGAGTCTCACCCTCTTCAGCCAGGATGTCGTTGCCTTGATTCTGAGACTATCGGGTTCAGGGCAGACGACACCACCAAGGCCGCAGTGCTAAAAGCCCTAACAACCTTCTGCGGATATCATCCCCCTAGAGATGATGATGCACCCACTGGGACTCTTCCCCGCCGAGAAGAGGGATGACCCCATGTGGTGCAACAGAGTGAGCCACGTGAAGGACGTGTGGGCCATGCATCCCGACCAGGTTGGGAGGATCATTGTTCAGTGTATGAGCGCACTGTATCGCCTACAAGCCCTATAGAGCGACGCCATGGCACACCTCACTGATCTTGCTCAGACTACTAAGATCACTCTCGATAATCGAGAGGACTTCATGGTCAACTTGTCTTCGTAATTGGTGGAAAAAGACCTACAGGTGGAACAGTTAAGCCAGCGCATCGCGACTCTAGAGCAGCAGGTGGAAATCCGGGATAACACCATTGATATCTTGGAGATCCAGCTCCATGATGTGCAGGAGGAACTTGAAGAAGCCAACGACCACCTAGAGATGCACCACCAGGACATGGAGGCAAACGATGTGGCGGAACCGCCCAGATTATTCCAGCTTAAGTGCCCGAGTTACGCCTTGGAGGCAGCAACAAACTTAAATTGGAATAACCCGTCAGTCCCTCGGATCTAGTCCGATAAAGCCACTTACCAAGGATCGAATACCACTAGCTCACACGAAGGTGAGGCACAGAGAAATACAATAAAACATAATACCACAAATTTAAGAAGTATTAGTAGTGATTACATTATCGGAGTTTTAGAAATAGTAACCATAATTTTTAATGCAGCGGAAATAACTAACGGAGAAAATGGAGTAACATGGCGAAGCCTGGCCATGCTACTCCTCTTGGTCCTCTCCCGTGGAAGCAGCAACCCACTCGACCATCTATCCCGGTGGCGGGGATGGAGGCCAAGTCACACCATCAACCAAAACAAGGAGGTACCTGCAAAAATTATGCCACAAGCAAGGCTGAGTATACTGATACTCAGCTAGACATACCTGGTGTGAGGAGTCTACTCCTCTACCTTTAGACCATGAAGTTGTTTGGCTGAGGGGTTTGGTTTGCCAAAAGCACTAGCTGAGTCTAAAATCAAGTTTTTGCTTTTCAAGTTCTAGAATAAGAATTTAAGACTAGATGAGTACCTAGCTATTCATACATGGTATCAAACATTATATCAATCAACAACTTTTGAAAGTAACCTCATTTCCACTTATTACTCAATGAGTACAAAGGATCAAGCAGTCTCATTAGCTGCGAAAGCAGATGATTTGAATCAAGTTTTAACCTTGCACGGTAAACCTAAACACACGACATGTAGGGGCACTCCATCCCCACACATATCAATCATCCCCATCGATTCCCTGGCAATAGAACAGGGCTCACGGCCTTGGCGTACAATGCTCCAATTGTCCCTGGCTGCCACCGTGCAATGGCCGCACTTGTACCCACCATCTCAAGTCCAGTGAGGAGTAAAGTCTGCAGGCAGGTTCAATCAGGTACTAGGCTTATCGGTAACCATATTTCCCGACATGTGTTTAATACATTCAAACGCTTGACACAGGTGTAACACCCCTGGTGTTACGAGAACTAAGCGTTGGCATGACATCATAAGCATCATCATCATCTTGCTTGATGCACCTAGACTGCTTCTATTAGGTCTAAAAATTTTGAAACAAAGATAGTGTGTTGTTTTGTTGAGAGTTAGAGATGTTTGAGGGTTAATGAGAGATCAAGTGTGAGTAAACCGCTCGTAAGCTAAAAATGCTTTGGCCATGGGAACTATATATCAAAGTTGTAGATTTTGGAGAGTTGAACACCTTTCATGTATGGAGAACTCCATGTTTTAGAGGAAAAGTATAAGTAAAATGCTTAATTCTGTTTTGAATCAGATTTGAAGTTTGCTGAAAATAATATCAACTAGCTGTTTTGGGGTGCTCATAACGTTTGATCTATAAATAGTTTGACGGTGGACATTATAACAAGGTTGTAGAGCTATACTAGGGATACAAATTTGCTTAGACAACTTGCTCCAAAAACCATGTGCAACAGGGTGTAAAACTGGTCCAAAATGGGGTTGTAATACTTTGTGGAGTTTCAAACTTAGTAATCTCTAAAACTGAAGATTTTATATTCTGAAGCAACTTTGGAGTCCTATTAGTGGCTGATACTTACAGCTATGGGTTAAAGTTTATGTACCAAAGTGAAATACCACATGTTGGCGTATAAGTTTAGTTAAAGGTTAGGCCCCTAAAGCTACTTGGAACTTGGAGAAAAGGTGGTTCAAAGTGGAGCTCACAGATTTGGATTTCAGACTTGGTGCCGCTAACTACATCTGAATTTTAGTGTTTTTGGTGCAACTTTGGAGCTTCTTTGTGCCTGATCCATGGAGTTCTGTGGTATGTCTCTACAACAAAGTTTGAAGACCATATGTTAGTGAACTATTTCCTTCAAGTGAGTTGGGCTTGATCCCATTCAAAAAGTGAAGTAAGCGCTGTCCAATGTTGGACTGTCAGTTTGCAGAAACTAAATTTTATTCAGTCCATTGAAAACTGAAATTGCAGTGTTTGGTGCTCTGTTGGAGCACATTTGTGACCATTCCATCAGGTTTTAGACTATGGATTATATAGAAAAGTTGGAGACCAAATATTAGTGGACAACTTTACTTAGGGGTGCTTAGCTCGGTGCTACACAAAGTTGGGAGTAAATCTGTTCCAAAGTGCTTCCTGTCAGCTTCTTGTTTTCAGTTCTCTGAAAATGACATTGAGTAGATTGGGTTCACTTTGAGCATGTGTAACTTTTATTCTGTGTAAATTCGGCTTTGGATTGTTGTGGTGACCTGGAAGTGCCATGGTTGGGGAGCAGATTTCATGTTTAGAAAACTTTCAGTTCCTAGAAAGATCGAAGATAACTCGAGAAAATTTAGAGTTGGAAGAAAAGGAGAGTGCTGCAATTTCAGGTTCAGTTCGATCCATTGAATGTTCGGAAACAGTTTGCTCTTCTCAACATCGGGCTCCTGTAACTTCCAAATCTGCTAACTTGCAGTCGATTTTCAGCACAACAAACTGGAGAGATATTGTTGGGGAGCAAGTTTTATTAAACAATACACCTCTGAATTCGTTTGGAACTAGGAGAAATTTGAGCTTCAGTTTGTGCTATCCAGTTTTGGATCTGAAACTGAACTATGTTCAGTTTGGAGGAGGGGTTCCGTTCTATACAATGGGCATATTCAGAAAACTGAAGTCGAGTTTAAGTGATTTCTAGCGAACTTTGGCGCTCTCCTGTGTTGGATCCGTGAAGAATTCCATCATGGTTATTATACTAAAGTGAAATAGCATCGATCAGTGTACGACTTCGATTAAGGCCGATTTACATGTTGCTTAGCGATTGTCGGAGAAAAATTCGTTTGAAATTAGGCTGTCACGCCGGCTGGGAACTTTGGTTCAGTCGTTTGCTGTTGGGTTTTTTTTCTCTAGTCGAGGACGTGTGGTTTGGTTTTGGGAGCAGAGAAAAATCTTCATTTGTCTGTTTGCTCTCTATTAAATTACCGTTGATCTTCCATCCATTGCCTCACTATGGCTTTGATCGTGCGTGGTTCTTGGTGTGGAGGCCACATGTCCGGGGTCCAAGCAGCTGCTGGCACAAGTGAGTCTTTCTGTTGCTATAAACACAGACGCAACAAAACGGTCGTTCTTCCTCCTCCTGTTATCTTGTTCCTTATCCCAGTGAAAACTCTCTGTGTCCTCAAGCTCAAGCATACCGACATCGCCAGTCTCAACCCAATGCTCTGCCTCAACAACTCACCTCGTCGTTTACCTTTTCGTTCTTTGGTCGTCGTCCATAGGAAAGAATCCCCATCCTTAGGTCGTTTCTCCACTCCATGTCGGTGTCCGTGATAGGGTGAGGCAGGTATGGTCTTTGGGCTTAGGGAAGCGCTCCTCTTATGCTTGTTGAGGTTCGGCTGGGTGCAGGCAGCCAGGGCCCTTGCAGCCAGAAATTGTGCGTCATGTATGTTTGTTTGGAGAAGAAGTGGTGTGAGTAGAAAAGGAACAACTAGGGGGTTGATGCTAATTTGTGTAGATATTTTTTTTTTCAGATTTCTTCTAAGACCTGTAAAGTGCTAAGATATGAAATCAGTTTGTTGGGTTCACAAACATGAGTTCTCTAAGTTAAAATCTTTGTTCTAGGTTAATTGATACTTCTCTGTATAAGTTGTGTTAAAGTTAAAAATAATAATGCTTCTTTAATCTATTATAATAAATCTAAAGCACCAACAATCATAAAATGTTATGAGTGCCTAGCTTATATGAATGTAATATCTCTATAAACTTTGGTGTTGTTTGAATCGTGTTTAGTTAGTTAACTAACTTTTACTTAGTTAAACAATATTTTACCTTAAGAAAATAAACAACTTAAGGGAGTAAGGTCCATTAATTTTGCCAAGTGAATATTTTGGCCTTGCATAAAGTCTAGAGATTGCTAACCTCTAAGTAATTTATGCGGACTTTAAAATGATGTTAGGATTTCTTTTAATTCCCATACTCTGGGTGGGTCTCGTTGACTTACAACTTCAACGCGAAGGAAGTTGTATCCAAGGATTGGTTTTGTTCTCTTCTGTTTGAGTTTGCATATCATATCATTACATAAGCATTCATGTATTGGTAATTGACTTATAGAACACCTAGAAGAAGTGGTGTTTGAAGAAGAAGCCTGCTTCAAGTACTGTTGATCCAGTGGTGGAGTCCCATCTAACTATAGAAAAGTTTTGTATCTTCTCTGCAACAAGGCAAGCCATGGTGCATTTGCCACCTTCCTTGTATTTACAAAATTTTATCACTTATATGATGCATTAGGTGATAGGAGTTGATTGATTAAACACTTGATGCATTACCATTCCTTGAAAGAATTGATTACCATACCACGTCACCTGTTTTATAAAAGCTAGAGATGCTTAATCATGCGGATAGATTAAAAAAAGTTTTTGATCTATGATTCATAATTTCCAAAAGAAAATCGGCTTGGGATAATGAAGGCATCATCTGCAGTGAGAAATTCATTATCCAGGTATGGCCCCTTTGTCAGGTGCCAAATGTTTTGAGAAATAGCATAAGTAAACTTGAGGCTGGGCAGTTGACTTGCACCAGAATGGAGTCTGGTTGTAGTGTCTCCATCTGTGTCGATTAAGGACCGTACCGATTGTAGGCATGTTGATCTAGGACCTTTTAGCTGGCCACATACCTCGTCATGGGTAAGCCTGAACTCGGCTATTCCATACGTGAAAAGACAACCGCGCACTGGGCGTGGGAGATGGTGGGAGTAGCAGTTATCCTCCTGGCAAGAGGCTGGATGGTAGGGTAATGTGCTCCCGGGTAGTGCGGACCAGTTCATGTAGTGGAGGATCCGAGGGAAGGGTTGACATATGCAAGGGTTAAGTGCTACATATGTCGTGTGGTTGGAGATCCCTAGCTGGGTATTAATCAATTCGGATCGCCGTTACTTCTCGGTTATTAAGACTGGATCACTGCTCTGCATCGTAGTTAATAAGTATAACAAAGATTTAATTAAAAATGATCTAGTGTAGGCCAAGTGTATGATCTAGATTAGGCAAATCTAGATTTAGGTTAGTAGATTCATAACAACCTAACATGTGAAATAAAACTTGGCTTAAGGATCTACTTAGTAAGCTTGCTTTTATGCAAAAAGGAGTCTTTGATAATTGATGAGTTTTTCCCTTGACTCCCAAAAGCTAGCATGCCCTTGAGAGTCTTTTTCTTAGTCGGGTAAGTCTTGCTGAGTAATTGCCTACTTAGGGTTTTATTCCCTATGTTGTTGCAGGAAAGGTTTTGATGTCTTTGGTTTCATTAGTTGCTTCATGTGGAGGTCTTCAAGCTTAGTTGCTTATATGTATTCCTTATGGAAAGGCTTCACCTTTCTAAGTATTGTAACTAAGTTATGCACTTTAAAAACTATCAGGACTTTTAAATATTATAACTCTTTCTAGCATATAAAACTTGAGTTTTGGAAAAGTAAAGAATGTTTAATAAGTCTTCCGCTCTATCTCTAAAGTGTGTGTGTATCAAATGTGATTACTGTAATATACATGTTTTGTGGGAGATCCTTGGGATGATGAGTTCAAGTTAATGAACTCGATAGCCTTGTTAAGTTACCGATACATATGCATAGCAATCTGAGGCCATTATGGCAAGGATTGGTGCATGTGGGCCTGATAACTTGGGAGGGCTATCATTACAGGTATCCACACGTTAATCCTTATTCAAATTTTATCTCGTAGACAACGCATCCCCATGGATCCATGTCCACATACCATCATCATTCTGTATCAAAATGGATACAACCAATTCCTGACCTCGCACGAGTGCTAGAAAAATCACTCGACTTCTACCGAGATCCTGATTTAGCATAGCAGCTACTCGACCTAACATACTAGTATCCATCTCAAAAGGAATCCTAAGTTCATGCAACTAGGGTTTCAGGCTACTCCTACACTTAAGTGCAGGGTACAAGCCTACAAACATTAAGTGTAGTAAAATAGCATATATAACGGTTATGCATAAAACCGAGGCTTGCCTAGAATTCAACACTAGATAGTGTTTGCTGGGGGATACTCGCATGGCGAGCATCTCCTATCCTAGCCTTTGTTCTATCTGTCCATATTTAAGGCGTCTACCAACATTGTCTTGGAGCCAGCTCCACTCCACGTCCTTTATCTCACACGATCATCATCTCTCGGTCCTAAATGAGATGCAAGATGCATATGTATGAATATAATGAAAAATATCACAAGATATATAAAGACACACGGTAGCGAGCTTGATATAAGGCGCAAGACACGGTACCGCCAACGATCTTACATAGGTGCTAATTAGCCATACATTATCGACCTACGAATTTAACACTACTAAGAAACCGACAAACACTATTATTGGGGGCCTTTGTCCTCCGAAGGTCCTCAAAAACATGATTTAACAATGTTTTCCAAGTGTAACATGTGAACAGGTACCTTCGGTCATAGATCAAAATTGTACACGACCTAAAAAGCATAGTCAAGACGAAGGATGATGCTGTCCGAAGCTACGGGCGAAGAAGCTTTGGCTCAACAGCGGAAAAAGAAACCGACTTAAAGGGGAAAAGGCCATCCAGTCCTCGTTGGGTTGTCCATAATTCAGTAGTAAATTTGAAGGACATAAATGTAATTTTACATAGACTGCGCCCTATGCCTATAAATAGATGAACAGTACTCTCGTACTGTTCACGCGGACTGGTATTCACTTTTGCGTCACAGTTGTATTCTCTAGCCTTCTGTCAAGCCGAAGGTACTTTTGTAATTCAATATTGTTCCTGTTTTTCCCCGACTATATAAAGGAGTGAATAATATGATATAATTGTTTATGTTGTTTCTTATATGACATATGTTCTTTCTTTTATTTATCATATAGTACAATGATGAAGGTATATCCTTCATGACCTTTGTTTGAAGATCATTATATCCTAAGGGAAATAATGCTTCAGTGGATGAAGGGCATTAACATTTAACATCTTATGTTGTCTTGTTCTTAACTCATAGCATTTAAGAGCAAGTTCCCAACATTGGCGCCCACCTCCGGTGAACCCTTTTTTCGACCACCTTTGGTAAGCACTGACCTTCGTCATGCCGCTGAAGAAAGCTTCAGCGCCAGGAGCTGCCGCACTACAGCCACTGGACCCAAATCAGGAGACCCTTTCTCTCCGAGAGGCTCGAAGCCAGACGAGGAAGGCCACTAGTCCAACACTCTAGGAGGAAGAGTTAGACCAAGAAATCAGAAACATGGAGATAATCCATCAGCAAGTACAAAGGAAGAAGGAGAAGATGGCCCGACTGGTTGATCTTCAAAGGCAGATCAACGAAGCCACTGAAGAAGTACGCCATCTTGCACAAGACGAACAAGATCGAAGGCCCCAACACAGGGAGCTTCATCAAGAAGGCTTATTCAACGAGGATGGATGGTATGATGATTTTAATCATGATACATTTACCTTTGATGCTGCTTCTCCCTTGGAAGCAGAACTACAAGCTATCCCATGGCCTCCATCATACAAGCCACCTCAGCTCCGTATGTATGATGGGCATTCGGATCCAAAGCAGTTTTTGATGAGTTATGAAGCAACTATATCTTCATATGGAGGCAATGCAGCTGTCATGGCCAAGTCCTTCGTCATGTAGTTCGGAATGTGGCCCAGACATGGTATTCTTCTCTTCGGCCAGGGACTATTACTTCATGGCAGAAGATCAAGGATATGCTACTGACAAGTTTCCAAGGTTTTCAGACGAAGCCGGTCATAGCTCAGGCCCTATTTCAATGCACGCAAGACCATAAGGAGTATCTCCAGGCATATGTCCAAAGGTTTTTGCGTCTGAGAGAACAAGCGCCTACAGTGCCCAATGAAATTGTCATTGAGGCCATGATCAAGGGGCTTCGTCCAGGACCTACTGCCCAGTATTTCGCTAGAAAGCCTCCACAGACTCTGGAGAAGCTGCTTCAAAAGATGGATGAATACATCCGGGCTGACAATGACTTCCGCCAAAGAAGGGAGGAGGCTTACAGGTTCTCTAAGATGACTAGGGGCTTCGGAGGAAGAATCCACCCAAGGCATGTCAGGTCAATTACAACTCCACTCAGAGTGATGACAGAGGAAGTCAGCTGCAGAGGCCGCAGTATACTTCACAATCTTCGGGGCACCAACAAAGCTCTTTCCGGCCGCCAGCTCCGAGAGGCAGAGGCGCTAGGGGCTTCGGAGGAAGATATGGGGATCAACCCAGAAAGATCTACTGCTTATTTTGTGGAGAAGACAAGGGCCATACTACAAGGATGTGCCAAATCACCATCCAAAAGCAGAAGGAGATCACAGAAGCCGAAGCTCGGCAAAGTCAACCGAAGCAAGTCCTGCATACTGCTTCGTGTCACTCACCCTACATACCAGAATATGTGGGCAATCATCTTGCAGCCTCTGTTGCTTCGGCTAGTTAGCCACAGGCTTCTTGCCCACAGCTTCCACCTCCGCCGCCAATACAACCTGCCTATTCACGAGGTCAGCAGCCAGAAGGGAGCCATCAGACCCATCAGCAGCGAGATCATAGGGAGGAATCCGAAGCTCGCACAATCAACAGTACTGTGCCAGAATCAAAACACATCTATTGAAAGATATCCTACCCCTAAAGCATTTTTATATTCATTATCATTTTCTTTTTTAATAAAAAACAATCAATGTAAATCTAGTCTTCTTGTCATTTTTAATAGCTTCGTTCTTGTGAAATATATCTTTTCAGAGATTTACGAAGCTCAAAAATTGTTGAAGCTCAAAAGTCGTTCCTAAGGGAATGCAGAGCTAAAAATTGCATTGTAACTTTTACCAAAGCTACAGAAAGTCGTTCCTAAGGAACGCAGTGTAAGTTTGCCAAAGCTACAAAAAGTCATTCCCAAGGGAGCGCAGTGTAAGTTTTCTGCTCAAAAGTCGTTCCAAAGGGAATGCAGAGCCAAATACCGCCAAAATATAAGGCGAAGCGTGAAAAGTCAACGCGAATACCACCAAAATAGAAGGCGAAGAAGTTCAAAAGATGTTCCTAAGGGGATGCAGAACTTACACCGAAAAATAAGCGGTGAAGCCGAAAAATAAACGGCAAAGAGATTTTGATTGTTCCTAAGGGGACGCTGAGATTGTGTTTCAGTAGGGGTATGTGTCTTCGGCATTA
Organism: Zea luxurians; assembly: GCA_029449295.1. Lineage (NCBI taxonomy): Eukaryota > Viridiplantae > Streptophyta > Magnoliopsida > Poales > Poaceae > Zea > Zea luxurians. Next base: position 100,443,954 of record JAOPSE010000001.1, on the reverse strand, counting down.
GCATCATTCTTTGCATCATATCATCGCATTATATCGCATAGCATCTCATCATACATTATACCACACCAATGACATCAATTGGAAACGAAGCCGATCTTCGGAGAATGCATTAAAAAAATGAAAAGGTGCTAAGACACAAAAGCAAGCTAAGAATCATGGCTTCATCAGTTCTGATATGGAAGAAGGGATCTATTGTTTTCAAAGCATCGACGTTTTTACGAAGTGTGGATGTTCTTACGAGGGATTAAAATTCTTCTTTGCGAAGCATGAAAAGAAGGGAAGGTGTTTTTCCGCCAAAGGCTCAAAAACAGTATGTACATAAAATTTCATGCATCGCAAAGAGTTGACTTACAAATAACTTACATATCACATTGAAAAATATAAACATCAAATATTACAAACTTAGTTTAGCAAATGTTACATTAACACCCTAGAAATGTTTTTACAATAATTCCTATTTTTCCTTCAGAACTTTCTCTGCAACTTCGTTAAGTAGTCTGGTAACAACTTCGTCGACAATAGCTTCGGCCACATTAATGGCTTCTATTGCTTTCCTCGTTTCTGGGTCAGCCAATGGGTCGAACGGCTCTGGAGGAGGACGTAGTTTAGCTGCGATAGAAAACATCAATCAGTTCGAAGTCACGAAAATAAACGACAAAGCTAAAAGCCATTAAGAAATACCTATCCGTCTTTTGAGTTCCGTAGCTTTCTCAGCTTCTTTCGTTGCTTCCCGAGCATCATGAATATCTTTTTTGCTCTTCTTCATTATTTCATGAGCCATCTTTCGACTGCCATTTTCCTAGATATCAGTGAAAAATTTTCCACCTATTAAACTTGCTTCGGCTGAGGGGTCCTTCGTATCGTCAACAGAGAAGGCACCTTCGGCCTGGGCCAAGGTTTTAACATGTTCGCAACCCGCCATCTCTAGGACAGCGGCAACTCCTCTCGCGCTAGAGAAGGCGCAGACGTCCCCACGATCACTTAAGATTTCCTCAAAAGCTTCGGCTTCACAACTGATCCACTCAATAACGCCCTCAAGGTCGCCTCGTATGAAATTGTCTTCATTAGAGTAGGCGCCCACGTTGGCGAAGCTAGTCTTCATCTTTTTCACGCACTCCACAAATTTTTCAAAACACCTTTCCTTCGATGCGTGAAGCTCTGCAACTGTCTTTTCAAAATAATTTTTCCAGTACTCACTGGCATCTCGATCAGCTTCAGCGACAACACATTTTAATTTGGCCTCAGCCAATTGTCTCCAAAGATCTTCAATTTCACTCTTCTGGGCCTCAGCTTGAACTTTGGAATTAGCTTCGTCTTCTTTTATTTTGTTTATCAATGAAATTAATATTTTATCTTTTTCAAGGCCTTTGTTCCTTAGTTCAATCACCTCTGAGCGAAGGTTGTTTAGAGCCATTGTATACCCTTCCTCTTCGATATTTTTCTGTGCCCTGAGGGCATTGCTAAGGATCAAGCCATGCAAGAGGAGTATAGAATTAAGTATAAATAAATAAAATAATTCGTTTTCAGATACAACAATTGATTTTCATACCTTTATACTATTATATGCTAAACTGTCAGCTAATTCATCCTTTGACAATACGGAGAGACCGTCTTCTAGCTTCAGAAATCCGAAGCTTCTTCCTATCTCCCGGCTGACGGATATCTCTTTGTTATCCGGGAGACAGTATAAAAAATCTTCTTCTCCACTGCCATTAAACACCAGTGCCCCTTTTGGGTATTTCAGTCTTTGGGCATAATGCTGGGATTCTCGTTTTTCTTCCGAAGTAAGCGTCTTTCCCGAAGCATGGCGGATGATGTAATCAATGCTCTCTTTTAAAGCTTCGGGAGAATGAGTAGCAACCTTTTTAGGCGAAGTTTGCTCTGAGGTTTTTTCTTCTGTTGCTTTTTCTTCAGTTTCCGAAGGTTTTTTCTCGGCAAGCTCTAAAGGCCCGGCTTCAGCTCTAGCTTGGCTTACTGCAGCTTCGATTTCAGCTGGTTTTGTTTCAGATTCGGTTTGTAGTTTTGAAACCTCGGCGATATTCCCTGAAGGAGTAGAGCTTAAAGCCTTTACTGATTCTAACATATCTAGTACATTTGCCATCCTTCTTCTTTTGGGAGTTGCCGCAAAACTTTTTTCAACCTTCGGCATTGTTACTTCTGCCGAAGGGCTTAAAATTCCTAACACTTTTGTTCCTTCAATTTTTGGTTCTTCCACCTTATTTTCATCGGCCTTTGACTCAGCTAGACCGGATGAAGGTACCTTCGGCATCGTAGCCGGATCCTCAGCCTTCTGTGTAGGAGGAATAGGCTCCTTTGGTTCAGCAGCTGAAGAAGTTTTCCCGCCAAACTCGGGTACCACGACCAGCTCGATATAGCGTGGCCGGTGGGTAAGGACTTTCAACCTTTTGCTCTTCGGCGTAGGCTCATCTGGAGTGGCCGAAGCAGCAGTCTTGGTCGAAGCAGCGGTTTTCCTCTTCCTTCCCTGTCCCCGCAGCGGGTAGCAGTAGTCGGGGTAAACAAAACCAATGGCATCAAAAACTCTATTCAATCTCTTTTTTCCTCGGCCCCCGAAGGATGTGGATAATGCATCATCTTCTGCTTTGGAATATGACCCATGCAATTCATCACTTATAGATTCGATACATTTCAGCCAGTCATCATTTGGTTCATCAAATTTATCTCCATATCTGAAGGTGTATTTTAGTCGAACCAAGTCACCTTCGCTAGACTCGGTGACAGTCTCCTTCGGCATCTCCCAATTCTCTACAAGAGGCCATACTCTGAATGCTATATGTTCTTGAATTAGGTCTCTTGTACCAATGAAGAAGCATACAGTACCAAAGGCCTTCTGGCATGCTTCGGCGGCTTCATCGATTTCAACCTTCGGCTTTCGAAGGCCGAAGCGGGACCATATGGGACGCATAATAACCTCCTTAACATCCTCTCTCTCTACCAAATCGTTCTTCACATAGAACCATTCCTCCATCCAATTTCCCAGCCATCTTTTCCTAAATGTTGGTACTGGGTAGCTTGAGTTGTGACGGGCGATAAATCCGTAACAACCGAAGTTGTTGTGATACTGTTCCTTCCCCGTAGCCTTCGTCTCATACATAAGTTCATGCATGCTGCAGAAGCATTTTGCTCTTGGTTCTACCCCTTGGCTCCTTACTGCCTAGACGAAGACTCCCATCCTCAATATGGCTTCGGGGGTCAGTTGATGAAGGAAAATTTGGAAGGTTTTCAATACTTCCACTACAAACCTGCTCACTGGGAACCGAAGCCCAGCTTTAAAGAAACTTCGGAAGATCACAACTTCATTCTTCTCAGGCGCAGGAGTGGTATTGTCTTCGTCAGCCCTCACAATAGATATATCTCGAAAGTACCTTCCCCTCATGCTCTCAAGTTGACTTTGCTTGATGGATGACTTCCTGAAAATTGTATGGCTTGGCCTCCACGGCCGATCTTTGGAGTCTTCACCCCCACTCTCTGCATCATAACTGTCACTGTCACCAGTATCCTCAGACAGGCCCTCCAATATCTCTTTTGTAATATTCTCTGTATTCGATTTTGCCATTGATTCTAGAAACCCAGCTATATTAGGATTCGCAGCCTTCTTCTGTTCAAAGAGCTTCTCCTCTTCGGTTAGCTTCGTCTCAGTAACAATTTTCTTGTCTCGAGACATCTCCTCTTTGGAAATAACGAAAACGTGCCCCTCAAGACGAAGCTTAGAGAACTCAAGAAACTAAGCAAGCGTTGGTGAGCAAGAGCTATAAAATTGAGCAAATAAAGCAAGCGGCATAAATAGCGTACCAAATGTGGTCAGGGTGAGTTCTTATTTATACGCTCGACGTGCCCCGAGTTGGAGGGTCCCGTCTGTCATTCACTGTTGCTATTCTAGCAAAGGGAAGGTATTTTTTCGGACCTTCGGCTTAAGGCCTTCGTCCAGGTCGCAGTCTGAATTCGTTATCTTAAACAAATTAATACTGCGAGGGGCTACTGTTGGGGGCCTTCGTCCTCCGAAGGTCCTCAAAAACATGATTTAACAATGTTTTCCAAGTGTAACATGTGAACAGGTACCTTCGGTCATAGATCAAAATTGTACACGACTTAAGAAGCATAGTCAAGACGAAGGATGATGGTGCTCCGAAGCTACGGGCGAAGAAGCTTTGGCTCAACACCGGAAAAAGAAACCGACTTAAAGGGGAAAAGGTCATTCAGTCCTCGTTGGGTTGTCCATAATTCAGTAGTAAATATGAAGGACATAAATGTAATTTTACACAGGCTGTGCCTTGTGCCTATAAATAGATGAACAGTACTCCCGTACTGTTCACGCGGACTGGTATTCACTTTTGCGTCACAGTTGTATTCTCTGGCCTTCTGTCAAGCCAAAGGTACTTTTGTAATTCAATATTGTTCCTGTTTTTCCCCGACTATATAAAGGAGTGAATAATATGATATAGTTGTTTATGTTGTTTCTTATACAACATATGTTCTTTCTTTTATTTATCATACAGTACGATGATGAAGGTATATCCTTCATGACCTTCATCTGAAGATCATTATATGCTAAGGGAAATAATGCTTCGGCGGACGAAGGGCATTAACATTTAACATCTTGTGTTGTCTTGTTCTTAACTCATAGCATTTAAGAGCAAGTTTCCAACAACTATCATATACATGGCCACCACAAACACGACATCACGAGTACAAGCATTTATTTAATTGGATACAACTTTTCATTAGTTCTTCTATTGATCGAACAAAAGTATCCCAGACAACGCAAGTTCAATAGAGGACATAGGCATTAATGTCTATGGAACTCCTATATCACCATCAACTAGAGAAAGCAACATATAAAACATGACACACATGTAGTCTTAAGCTTAGGCATGGTAAGTCTACATTAATTAAGTGCTAACCAAACATTTTTAGCTTAAAGGGTGAACTAAACAATTAAATGAGCAATTGCAGATTTTTGGACAGCAGCACAACAGTTGATTGTTTTAGTCATAACTCACAAGATATTTATCCAAAAATAGTGATCAAATACTTTTTGGTATTGTAATCTCAAGGTGGTTAGACACTTAACAAGGTTAAATAGTGATAAACGACGGCTCTATTCAGATTTGGACGGATTCAGAATTGTGACTTCAAAAATTCATAACTAGAGACTTAGGCATCCAAATAAATTGATCCTAAACTTTCTGAAAAGATAATAAAATTGGCTACAAATCATTTATGAACATCTCAGGTTGATTTAATATGTATCAAGGGTAAAATACACTACGAAGGCTTTGCTGTCCACAACTGGGCAGATTCAGTCTTCACACTTTAAACATCCATAACTTAATCTTCAAATCACCAAAAAGAGTGATCCAAGACTTTTTGGAAAGCTTTTAATCACCAAGAAGAGATTCTATGTTTAATCAAATCAAACAATACAGTTTTCGAAATCTGTTCTGACAATGGACAAAACACAGCAACCATTTTGTAAAATTCATAACTCTTAAACTATCAGGCCTCTGGTTATAAAATTTTAACACAAGCAATATAAGAAAAGCATCTACAACTTTCTTGTAACGACCATGAACTGATTGTAACATTAACTTAAGCAAACAATGCAATCTCTGAAATCTGTACATAAATTGGACAGATTCAGTTACTGAACTTGTGAAAAGCATAACTTCTAAACGATCAGACTTATAGCTGTCAAATTTTAACACAAGCAAGATAATAAAGTTATCTACAACTTTTCTATATGACGTTTCTACATAAAACATAATTTAGTTTATTAAACAAACAGCACGGCTAAAACAGTGCGTGCAGCCCATAACAACAACTAATAAATTTCAGCTCCTATTTATTTCCAGAATTGCCATGCTCTAGAGACTGGAATTACTCTAACACTTTATCATTTGTTAGAGTTAAAATAATCAATGAGGACCAACAAGTCGACTTACAAATTTTATCCAAGTCATTTCATGCACTAGAATTACCACACACATTTAACAAACGCATCCACCACAATAATCAGACCCGGTATATATGTATATCAATGCGCTCTTCACTCAATAATTTGCATTTTAACTTAGACATCACATGAGCACTACTACATTTCATCCGCAACCATAACCATTCGCATTTAGACCACAACAAGCAAATCATCGTGATTACTAGCTTAACCAAAGCCATCTAACAAGTCAGCTAACCTATTATTATCGCGATCCGAGACACAACATATATATAACAATCACTTAATGCAATTGACTCATACTTAACAGGAGTTGGCTAACACAGTATAAAACTTAGCAAACCATTTTATACATTGTGACTCAAAACATGGGTGGGAGCAGATTAATTAGCTTTTCTTAACCATTTCTCAACTTAAATTAGATAACACACAAGTCACATAAAACACTACATTTTAGGAGATCTAACATGTCGAGCATCAATTCTACAACATTTTTTATAAACATACATATTCACATGTATATTCGCACATCGACCAATTCATACGAATCGTAAACCACTAATCTCCAACTCACAACCACCATGCACTTACTCCCCAAATCGTGAACACATACATGTTTATCATATGAACAAAGCAATTCAATAATTATCCTAAAACAAACTAACTCTATTACACAACTTGTATTACGAGCTTACTTGACCACTCGATGTGTCTACTCGAAATCGTGAGCACAACCATACACTATATGCAGAGCATAATTTAACAAACACATAATGCACATTGACTGAACTTATAAACATAGAGGAAGCGATGACTACTTATGGCATGTCATCACCTCACCACACAAGCCAAAGCAATCCCTAGCCACATCGACCGAACTTCTAGTCGAGTAAAACCTACACCTCCTTGTCACGAATACAACCATATTGTGGCATGTATTTGGAACACTTCCATCCACCTAATGCAACACTTGATGTAACATACTCCAGCACACATGTTCAATGGCACACTCTTCGTGCATACTTACGCTAGAAAATTTATATATATACAATACAAAATAATGTAGACTACTTATTGGTCGCTGCTTGGAACACTAAGCATATCCTACGCATTAAAAGTTGCGACAACCAACACACTATTCTATGACAAGGCGTTTAACCACGATTTAATATTACCATGACGCATTTGTGCAACACATAAAGAATCATTGTGATTACCAAAATATATTCTATCCGTTAATCGAACACTACCCGAAACAACAAATCGGCTTACCATAAACAAACCTGGTTGACGCCGCTGCACACATGTGGAGATGAACGCGCCAACATGTACTAGAGAGCGGAGCGAAGCCGGAGGAGCCTGACGGGCACCACGACGCAACAAGGTGGAGCACACGCCCATGGAGGAGCTGCTGCAGCTGCTGTTTTGTGTGGCAACAATAGGAAGGATGGTGTCGACGGGCAGGAATGGAGCAGGGCACCAAAAAGCGACGACACTACAAATTGGGGATGTTGCTACTAGGCATTTTGTCGAACAGCACACAAGCGCTACAAGGGTAAGACATAGGGGCAGTGTGCTGCTGCGGCTAGTGCAGCACAGCGAGGCATGAGATAGCGATGGACACGGCAGGGACGAGCTGAGAGATGGCATCGACGTGCTAGAGCTGCATGGGCGGCAGGGCTGCATGAGAAAATGACGAGCACAGCAAGATCGATGATGCTCTCCATGACTCGCTGCCCTACTTAGCATTTCGTCGAACACCCCATTTACATGGCAACAATAGTCCGAAATGGGGATCGATGGTGAGCTGCCGGGGAGGGCGTGCTACGGAGGAGTAGAGAAGAAGCGGCACGACGACGGAGGAACTTCAAGGCGATGGACAACAGCAACAATGGACGAGGAGCAGTGAGGTTCATGGCTAGCGTCGCTTCCGGTGAGGATTCTGGCCATGGATTTGGAGCTTGGGCAGGGCCATGCAGCGACTTGGGAGTCCCGACGGCGAGCTTGAGAGAACACTTGGGCATGGCAGAGGCTTGCTGTTTTGGTGGGGAAGAGAGGAGGAGCAGGGGCCTAGTGCCATGGCAAAAAGATGGGCTCGACCCAATGCTCAAAGCTGACCAGGGAAGGGCGTCGGTCAAGCCTTGCCGCACTCCTGCACGCTGCTGAGCACCTCCAGCGTCCATGGGGAGTTCATGCAGGGCAAGGGCCCCATGGAAGCTCAGATTTGAGGGGAAAAGGGGGAGAGCGGCCCTGGCGCGGCTGAGCGCGCGTCCTGCTAGAGGCGTCGGCTGGCATGGAGGAATGGAGCTCGGGCACCAAGCGTCCACCATGGCAAGGACGCCGAACTCGGTTCTGTGGAGAGGAGCAGGGCCGACATGAAGTGGGAGGAAGGAGATGTCCAGCGCATAAACTAGGGGAGGGCATCAGCCCACCCTGCTGCTATGGTCGTGTCCATGGGGAGATGGAGAAGGGGGGCTGGACGAGCAGGAGCTTGGAGCTCGCATCCATGGCAGAGGGAAGAAGCAGGGAGGAGGAAGAACTATGCTGGCTGCTGCTGCCGTGAGGGAGAAGGAGACAGGGAGAGGGAAGGTGACGGCTAAGGGGAATGGAAAATTTCAAATTTGCAAGGGGAGACAGTTCTATTTATAGACAAGTGAGGGCTAGGGTTTTAGTGGGGTTGCTTAGGGTAGAAGCAAACCAAAAATTACTACTGGATTTTGGCGGTGATTCATCTGCGCGAGACTGAAACTGACGCAACAAACGAGGAAAACAGGCGTCAAGATGACAGACGATTGAGCACTTAATTTGGACCGAGAATTAGATTTTGGCGTCACTTTGAAATTATCTCGCACACTATTTTAGAAACAAATTTTTATCTCAAGATTTCGGTTAGCTATGGATTTTTAGTCAGAGAAGGCGAATCATGACAATTTAAAAATCAATGTCGATGCAGGTTTTGAGTTCGGTTTGGACACAGAGATATTAGGCCAAGTCGGATAATAATTAATTAGATACCAACACAACAGAGCATTTAGTTTGAGAGTACTGATCCGGATAGAATAGTCGGACATAGATCAAAGGTCGAGGAATCGGACTTGGACACGGCTCGACTAGCAACTGTCGAGAATTTGATTAAATGAGCTTTAGACGAGATTTATAAATCGAGATTGATTATCGAGTTTGCATTCGTTCTGAGAAATAAAAGTTTTAACAGGCTCCAAATTCGGCCTTTCTCGAGATCGAAGAAATTCAAAAATTGGTGAAACCTTCACAAGTAACTTGATAAAAGGAGATAGATGCGATCGAGAAATAGAAATTTTTATTGACCATCCGAGATTAGGATAAATCTCCCGACATAGCACGAAACGGACACCTGGGGTGTCACAAACGAGGCAGGAAGCGAGGGAGAGGAGGATCCCAAGGAATTAGAGCCATCTTCGAGTCTAAATGCGACTCCCTCCGGAGTGCCCCCTTCACCTGCATCCAGTGTTGCCTCTACCACTCAGGGTTGATGGGTTAGTTTGACATATTAGGTGGACAGGAACCCACGCGAGCTTAGTTTGGGTATCAGATTTTGGACAAGGCTTATGGGTGAATCCCCCTAAATTGTTGTAACTCGGAAAAACTTTGGTGATCAATGAAATGAATGCAGTCATATTATCCTCATTTGTTCAATATTATGTTATGTCATTTTCACCATATGATATAATGAATATTGCTCGAAATCGTGAATCGAGGTAATAATGGCAAAAATTTCTGTTTTATGATGGCAGCTAGGCAGCGTCGCGGGCAGACGAGCAGGTTCCCCCGCCACCTCATCCAGCTCCCACGATGCAGGAGCTAATGGCTCAGCAGAATGAGATTATGCGACACCTAGTGTAGCGCCAGCCCCACCCTCAGCAGTATGGTGGAGGCCAGCAGCAACGTCCTCCGGCCGTGGCAACGTACCAGGAGTTCTTGAGCATGCAACCGCCTTTGTTCACCAAGGCAGAGGACTCGCTAGACGCCGATGTGTGGCTCAGAGTTGTGGAGTCCAAGTTTCCACTCCTCACGGGAGATTGCCCTGACGACGCAAAGACCCGCTTCGCCACACAACAGCTTCGTGGACCTACTAGGACATGGTGGGACCATTTCCATGCCATGTTGACTGTTGACCATGTGGTGACATGGGAGGAGTTCAAGACTACTTTCAGAGGACACCATATTCCAGCAGGGATTCTGGATCGCAAGCTCAATGAGTTCTTGGCCTTGACTCAGGGAACCCGCACTGTGTTGCAGTATGCCTAGGCCTTCAACGACCTATGCCAATATGCGGGCTATCATGTAGATTCAGATGAGAAGAAGAGAGACCGATTCCGCAGAGGACTCAATACCAAGCTTCGTGAGCGCCTCAACACTGTTCATGCTAACAACTTCAATGAACTGGTCAACCTTGCCATATCACAGGAAGACTGTATTGTAGCTCACCGAGCAGAGAAGAAGAGGAAGGCACCAATGTCAGGATCTTCAACTCCACCCCAAAGGTTCTAGATTGTCTCCAACAGTCAGAGGAGGGGATTCTAGCATCAAGCAGGAAGATGGGTCATCAGGCCGCCGCAGCAGCAAGCACCCAACTGTTTCCCTGCTCCTGCTCCAAGGAACAATCAGCCTCAGCAGCAGTAGTTCCGCCAAGGGAATGGAAACAAATGCTTCACGTGTGGCAATGCAGGCCACTATGCCAAGAATTGCCTGTGAATTCAGCCAAGGCAGATGCCAGCTCCCAACCAAGACAAAGGGAGGAAGCAGAAAGTGCAAGTCAGGAAAGGGAAGCTCAACTTCACTACTTTGGACGAGTTACCTGAAGGAGCGCCTGTCATGACTGGTACTTTTTTCCATTTTTCATCAACCTGTATTGATTCTATTTGACTCTGGTGCATCGCATAGCTTCATTAGCCAGAAGTTCAGTGTCAAATGTCAACTGCTCTTCTATCATACCTGAGGGTCCTTCATGATTGCAACACCGGGAGGCAAGGTTGCAACAAATCAATTAAATCAAAGTGTACCTATCCAGCTGGGGAGCAAAATCTTCAAATCTACACTTCTGATTTTGGGGTTAGAGAACGTAGATATCATGTTGGGAGCTAACTGGATGACTCAACACTAGGTGGTGTTAGATGTAGCTGCCAGAACTCTAGAAATCTGTTCTCCTACCTTCGGAGACCTTATGTTGTATCTGCCCAGCCGGGATACCACTCAGTCATGTGCCTTCTCCATGATAGAACTACACTTGAAGAGAATTTCAGTGGTCTATGATTATGTAGATGTTTTTTCTGATGAGTTGCCAGGAATGCCACCAGATCGGGATATCGAGTTTGCCATCGAATTGCAAACGGGAACGACACCTATTTTTAAGAGGCCCTACGGGATGCCACCCGCTGAGCTGGCAGAATTGAAGAAATAGCTGCAAGAATTGTTAGACAAGGGTTTCATCTGCCCAAGTACTTCACCTTGGGGATGTCTAGCCTTGTTCGTGAAGAAGAAGGATGAAAGCTTGAGATTGTGCATAGATTACCGTCCACTCAATGCGGTGACTATCCAAAACAAGTATCCTTTGCCTCGTATTGATGTTTTTTCGACCAATTGGTTGGAGCTAAGGTGTTTTCCAAAATAGACCTTTGCTCCGGTTATCATCAGATCAAGATACGAGCCAGTGATATTCCAAAGACTGCCTTCTCAACCAGAGATGGGCTGTATGAGTATCTGGTGATGTCTTTCGGGCTAACAAATGCACTCGCATACTTCATGTATCCGATGAATTCAGTCTTCATGCCTGAACTGGACAAATTTGTGGTGGTCTTCATCGATGATATCTTGGTGTACTCAAGAAACAAAGAAGAGCATGCTGGTCATTTGTATGTAGTGCTCCAACGTCTGAGAGAACACCGCCTTTATGCCAAATTGTCATAGTGTGATTTCTGGCTAAAGGAGATTAAATTCTTGGGACACACTATCTCTCAAAAGGGAATAACAGTGGATCCAGATAAGGTGCAAGAAGTAATGAACTGGAAGCCACCCACAACTGTTCGCCAGATTCAGAGTTTTCTAGGATTGGCTGGGTATTATCGACGATTCATTCCAGACTTCTCTCGAATTGCAAAGCCCATGATAGAATTGGTAAAGAAGGGAGCAAAATTTGAATGGGGTCAGAAGTGTGAAGATGCCTTTCACACTTTGAGGCAACATCTGACCACAACACCTATGTTAGCGCAGCTTGACAACAACAAGCCGTTTGATGTGTATTGTGATGCCTCTAGCACTGGACTGGGATGTGTTTTGATGCAAGACAACCGAGTCATTGCCTACACATCCAGGGCATTGAGACCTCATGAGCAAAATTATCCTACTCAAGACTTAGAGTTGGCAGCCGTGGTTCATGCATTGAAAATGTGGAAGCACTACTTGATGGGAACCCACTACAACATCTATACAGCTCACAAGAGCCTCAAGTACATATTTATACAAGCTGTTCTCAACATGAGGCAGAGAAGATGGCTAGAATTGATCAAGGACTACGACTTGGAAGTACATTACCACCCGGGGAAAGCCAATGTGGTAGCTGATGCCCTAAGTCAAAAGTCGCAATGAAATTGTATGGTGATGGATTCTCGCATCAACACCCTGTGTGATGAGTTGAGTAAGATGAGGATTGAAGTAATTCCTTCTGGTACCTTGTCTCACATCTCCATTGAACCAACCTTGTTAGACCAAATTATTATGGCCCAACTCGGTGACAAGGGAGTGCAAATCATCAAAGAGAATCTAAATCAGAAAGTGGGGAAGTATAAGTGCTTTCACCAAGACAGCAGGGGATACTATGGTTTGAAGACAGATTGGTTGTTCCTAAATATAGGGACCTCAAGAAGAAAATCTTAGATGAGGCTCATCTCTCCAAATTCTTCATGCACCCAGGAAGCACCAAGATGTACCATGATCTGAAGCCCCTATATTGGTGGACTAGGATGAAAAGAAAGATAGCCCAATATGTAGCAGAATGTGACACGTGTTAGAGGATAAAGGCAAGCCACTTAAAATCAGCTGGTGCCTTGCAACCCCCTATCAATACCTTCATGGAAATGGGATGACATCAGCATGGATTTCATTGTGGGTCTGCCCAACACCTCTTGACATCACGATTCAATTTGGGTCATTGTGGACCAATTGACGAAAGTGGCACATTTTCTTCCAGTGCACACCACCGATAAGGCTCATAAGTATGCAGAGTTGTACGTTGACTGAATTGTGTGTTTGCACGGATTACCCTGAACAATTGTCTTTGACCGAGGAGCCCAATTCGTAGCCAGATTTTGGGAGCAATTACAAGAGTCCTTGGGAACCAAGCTGGTAAGAAGTTTTGCTTGCCACCCCCAAACTGATGGTCAGACCGAAAGGGTAAATCAGATTCTTGAAGATATGCTACGGGCTTGTGCGATCGATTATGGCAAGAACTAGGATAAGTGCCTCTCTTTGGCAGAGTTTGCTTATAACAACAGTTATCAATCCAGTCTGAAGATGGCACCTTTTGAAGCCTTATATGGAAGGAGGTGTCGAACACCCCTCAACTGGTCACAACCCGGCGAAAGAGAAATCTTTGGGCCCGACCTAGTGTCGGAAGCCCAAAGAAAAGTCAAAATGATCAGGAAGAACCTAAAAGCTACTTAGGCGAGGCAAAAGAGTTACCATGACAAGAGAAGGAAACCCCTCTAGTTTGAAGTGGGAGATTTCGTATATCTAAAAGTATCACCCAGAAAAGGAGTGCAAAGGTTTGGGATCAAGGGCAAGTTAGCCCCTCACTACATTGGACCTTATGCGATCATAGAAGCATGTGGTCCCGTGGCATACAAATTAAAGCTACCTCCAAAGATGTCTGCCATCCGTAGTGTGTTCCATGTATCCCAATTGAAGAAGTGTGTTCGGTTACCAACAGAGGTCATAACAGAACTAGATGTGGAGATAGAGCCAGATCTATCATACCAAGAACACCCCTCCAAGGATCTGGATTGCAAGGAAAGATCAACTCATGCAAGATCGATCAAAATGTATAAGATCCAATGGAGCAACCATTCGAAGGAAGAGGCTACCTGGGAGACTGAGGATTTTCTACACTCGAACTACCTCGATTATCTACCTAAGGAAATCGATACGTAACCATACCACAGCCCCCCTACCCTCTGAATCCAAATATAGGAAAGATGATCTTAACATAAACCAAGTTAAGCTATAAAACTAAAACAAAAAGGGCTTCCTTCTAAAGTTGCAAAGAGGATGACATTCGAAGAGCAGGTTTTCTAAAGAACCTTAATAAGCAAACCAAGACCATGAAAGCAAGCCGTAACCTCCTCCTCACCCCTGGAGAACCTCGACCCGAATCTCAGAGTGAGATTCTTTTAAGGGGGAGGGTTGTAACACCCTAGTGTTACTCGGGGTTTTCCCTCAGTACCCAACTGGTGACATTATCACATGTGAATGTAATTGAGCAAAAGGCACAAAATTGAAAAGCAAAAACATAAACATGTATTTTTCATCTCAAGAACCATACCATAACCACATCATGCACCTCAAGTGAGAAAAATATTCAAAACCCTAGTACTACCCTAATTAAGTCATTTGAACACAAAAAGGGAATTTAGTGAAAAGACTATGAAAAACATAAAATCATAATTTGAACCAGTTAACAAAGTTGTAGTACACTAAATAAGCTACAAAATATAGTAGGGAAGTTTAATCAAAAGGGTTTTGCAAAATTCCCAAAACTGCCACTTAAGTGAAGACTCAATTGGAAATTCAAAAATTCTGAATTCTGAATTTTGACCCTCTCTTCTTAATCAACCTTGTTCACATAGTACCAAGGCTCAAACCTATGAGGTCCAAGTATCAAATTGGCGCCAAATTACCTTAGATATGTCCTGGAAAAATTTGGAGACAAATCTCAACCGTTTGAGAAGATTTGGCATGGTTTTGCCTCGGGACGCAGCAGTTGGACACTAGCAACTTGATGACACGACAACTCACTATACACGGCCGAAAACCCCTTGACTCCCACACATAAACAACAAAGTTTACACCAGGGAACATATCTTACACAGCGATCTTGCCCAAATTCACGAAGATTTGAAGCCTATTGGCGTTAGAACAGGAGTAGAAGCGATGTATCACGTGCTCGACCGCGACTGACACGCCGATGCACGCTAGCCCGCGCACCCGCGCCGAGTTGTGCGCGCCCGCACACCCGCATCGGTCCACGCCCGACCGTGCACTGCGCCCGCGCCTATAAGAGCAGCACAGCATTGGCCGTACTCCCTCTACACCTCGCCTAACTCCCCAAAGCTAGACCGTAGCTCCGACGATCACCCCGCGACCCACCACCACCGCCAGAGCTCGGCCACCGTGGCCAGGCCTCTTCTCGGCCACCCCCAACCGATCCAACGCATTGACTAGCTTCCTAGAGCCCCGTAAAGCTTCCCAAAGCAAGAAACCGAGAGCACCCTCACCGGAGATGTCATTCCACCCTCGCCGGAGTTGTTCTTCTGCCAGCGCGCGTGGCCACGACTAACCAGTAAGCCATAGTTCGATTACTCGCGCCCATGTCTTCCTTGACACTCAGTGAAGCTCGCTTCACAATTTAATCGAACTATACCACCGTGGTTAGGCCAAATCACTCGCCACTGACGAGCTCCCCCACCTGTGCATGAGGATCAACCGACTCCGACCACCGCCAGCGATGAGCCGACCATCGACGTGACCGCCGTCACCTCCCCGACCTCCCTAGACACTTCACCAGAGCTTAATCGCCACTGGTAAGCCCCGCCGCCCTTTTCTCCACCGCGGTTACTATTCCAGTGAGAACAGGAGCGCGGGTCAGATTTAGGTTAACCCTAGGGGGTTTTCTGCAATGTCAGTGACCCACGTGAATAGTGTACCGAGGGCTTATCTGTGAGAGAAAAGTGGAAAATAGAACCAGGGACTTCAGCGCTAATGTAAATTCTTTTCCTTTTCGAATATTAAGTTATTTAAATCTGCAACAAACTTGATAAATGTATAACTTGAAGAATATTCATCCAAATTTGGTCAAACAAATTTTGCTAGACTTTGTAAAATATGAACTGTCAAACAAAAATAGTAAACTCTATGTTTTCTGTAATAATTTTAGAGTTTTGAATTAAATTAGAAAATTGCCCAAACCTTGATAATACAGAGAAAAATAGAAATACTTCTATACTGGGCTTGAGAAAAATTGTGAAGACACTTACCTAGTATATACACTTTTTAAAAATAATAAACACCACAGTATACAAGACTAAGCCAGAAATATCCATTAAAGACTATTTCTGCCCAAACTTTAGGAAAATAAAAAGGGGGATAGAAAACAGAAACCAGAGGGTGACCACATTTTTCCTAGTATGCCTAAGTGATATAGATCATAGGAAAAATATATCGAACCCTGGTCTAGTGCTGATCTAAGGTTATAATTTTATTTAGGTATTAAGAAGTCAATAAAGGCCATGATTAAAAATATAAGGGCACATGCAATAATGGCAAGAAAAATTCAGTAGACCCCTGACCACTAATATACCACTGCAAAAATGGTAAACACCCCAAACCATCACAGTAAGTGAGTTAAACAAATAGAACTTGGATTTGGCCAATATTTCAAATAAATCAAAAGAAAGACTAAAAATGGGAAACCGTGAGCAACCCAATTTTTACCAAAGTACTTATGATGTAAACTACCAGAGAAAAATATAAGACTAAGATAAAAATATGATGTAATACACCTCACCCCTTGCCCCATGAAAAAGACTATATATTCCAACAAATTTTACAACCCCTTCCCTATGAGCAAAATTAACCAACTTAAAGAATGATTACTCTTGCACAAAGAAGAAGATAGAAAAATTAGGAAATCTGTTGTTTGACATTTTTCAAATATAGTAGTAGAGAAAAGCACCACTAAGCCCCCAAACTTTAGAAAATCACCATAAATTAACCAGTAGGTATCATTGGCTAAAATTTGGTATAAAGTCATATTATAACACCTAGATACCAGCAAAAATAAACCTTACAGCCCGTTTGGATGCCTAGAAATGAAACATTTTCCAAGAAATAAATTCCAAGAAATGAATTATATAGAATTCAATCGACTAGAAAGTGATTGAATTCCATTATTTTTGTTTGGTTGTATAATCAAATGAATTCCTAGAATTAAATTCTAGATGTTGTTTGGATACTTTGCACACAAAATTTGAATACATACAAGGATTTCTTGACTTCGCATCTGCTTAAAAATGAGCATGAACAATTTACAACTATCAGAAACTATTAAGTTCACAAATAACAGTTTCACAAAGTCATCAAGTTCACACATAAAAGGTCAACAAAGACATCAAATCTTTACATAGCAGTTTCACATAACCATCAAGTTCGCACACAACAGTTTCACATAGCCATCAAGTTCACACACAAAAGTTTCACAAAGACAAGTTCACACAATCAGTTCAACATATAGATCTAAGTTCACATATAAGCTGTTTCACTTCCTTAGCTGCATCATAAGCCACCTCTTCCTCCTTTTCATTGGGAGTGCCATCATCGACTCAAACTTGCGTGCATTAGAGATGAGGATGTCATAAAGCTCAAGTTCTGTGTCTTCATCAAGTCCCTCAACCTATTGTAATGCGATGAGAACTTCGGCGGAAGAGGGTAGCTTCGGACCGTCATCTTTCAATGCAGATGTAAGCATGTCAAACTTATCACACCACATAGAGTTAAATGAATCATCTAATCTTTGTCTTTTTAAACTACTCGAGGAAGATACATAATATGGAGCATCCTTGCCTCCGGTATCATTCTCTTTTGCCATTTCCTTTGAACTTTCAGCTACTATTTTAGCACCCTCTCCATTTGCTTGGTCTTTATTGTACACTAGGCTTAGTAGATCCCAAAACTTTACAACCTTATGTCTATATCCTTTTGCTTCCTTATTCCTCTGCAAAAGAATTGTTACAAAGATACATCAACAAATAAACTTGGAATTGAAACATAAACTAAACTGCAAAAAATGGAATAAACTAAACTGCAAAAAACTGAACTACAAAAATTGAACTACAAAGACTAAAGATTTTGTAGTGCACAAATTGAACTAAAAATATTGAACTGCAAAAATTGAACTAGAAAAATTTTCTTAACTCAATGTACTCATCCCATACAGTGTCACTATCAACTTTGAGCTTGTTCTTCTCCCAATCCCATGCAAAACCATTAGTGGACAACAAACCATTAATGATATTGTAGTGCTTATCAAAGGTCTTGCTGCGAGAGCTAATATTTTCCTTTGTAATGGTGACATTACTCTTCTCACAAACATTCTTCACAGCAGCTGTGTATACATGAGACTTCCACCCATTCTGACATCTATCACCTTTATTGTAATAGTCCACAAATGTATCAAGGAGTACCTTATCCATCTCATCATTCCAAGGAACATAGCCCCTTGTTTTCTTGACCTACAATCAAAGAACCACACATATAAAAAACACAAACACAAAAATTCAGAAAAGACAAAGACATAGAAAACAGAAGCATACAACTATGGGCTTTGACCATGCCTCGCTTGATAATCAACAAACATTTCACTAGCTTTGGTGTCTCTAAAATCACCCCACTCATTAGTTGATTGAACATGCGTAATCAGACTCATTTCTCCTTGATTTTCAGCAGGAGCAGCAGACATGAGACTATCAACTTCATGTATTAATATATTATCCATATCTCTATGTCTATCCCTTAAAAATTATGCAATATGCAGCAAGCATGGATGATCTTAATCTGCATAGAATAATATGGCTAAGTCAATACACAATTTTAAAACTAACGATTGAATTTTAATTGAATACCTACTATGTTATACCTGGTTTTCTAAATTAAAATATGACCTGGTCCTCAAGATTTCCCATCTCATCTTCAATAGACCAAAAGTTCTCTCTATGACATTCCTAGCTGTTGCATGGCGTAGGTTGAATAACTCTCTCGCAATAGATGGATTGTTGCCTTGAATAGCCCATTCATTCAAGTGGTACCGTGTAGATCGGTACGGGGCAAGAAATCCTGGACCATTTGTATATCCAGCATCCACTAGATAGTATTTACCACTAGGAACAACAAATGAGTCCTCCCGTGACATGGAATGATGTAGTATGCGTGAATCCGAAGCCGACCCTCCCCATCCAGCCAAGACATATAGAAACTTCATTTGTCGATCACAAACCCCTAATACATTAGTGGTGATTCGTTGCTTCCTATTTCTGTACCTACCTTGGTCAGTCAATGGAACATTCACATCAATATGTGTGCCATCTAGTGCACCTAGGCAGTCCTCAAACCATTTCCACTTTGGATCCTCAGGTAGAGTGGTTTCTAGATTAGGAAGCTTGATGAACTCATGACTTAAAGATAGAATCCCTCTAAGTACTTCGTTGAAGTGTTGACTGATTGGTTCAAGGGACCACCCATAAGTG
The DNA here is from genome assembly GCA_029449295.1 of Zea luxurians. NCBI lineage: Eukaryota > Viridiplantae > Streptophyta > Magnoliopsida > Poales > Poaceae > Zea > Zea luxurians. The sequence goes on along the minus strand of JAOPSE010000001.1, from coordinate 100,424,433 downwards.
CTATGGATCAGCCTCATTTTGGTGTTATGACCTACTATAAGCAGAAAAATTGCAAGCTTTTCTTCTACCTACACATTTAGGGTATCTTGTAGGCCACTCTTTTCCCGTAAGATGGCACTCAAGTCACTAAAAGATCTCTTAGTTATGCGCAAACTGTCATAGCAATAGACATTTGAACCCTGGTACATATTACGTAGCATTTGTTTTCTGCACTCGACATTTCTCTCTTGAACTTTGTCAGCATCTACGATGTGTCTAGGTCTCCTCAGTTGATACCGATTTGCAATTATAGCCATAATAGACACAGCTAATACAACAACTCTCTTTCACTTCTTTCTCTTCCTTTTAATTTCCTCCTCATTAGTATATTGATTTGATATCCAGAATATGTAATTTATATGCAATTAGACATGCTAGTTGAAAGCAAAATGCTCTACTCAAGAATAAAAACACTACTAGTAGTGGCACCAGGTGGAATAGGAGAAGTACCGATGTAGCCATGGAGATTGAAGGATTTGTTGGAGGTAGCTAGATGAAACTTGAGTCGACAGATCCCAAAACAAACTTGTGATGGAACTGGAAAAAACAAAAACAAAATAATATTATTCTATAAGTGAGAACAAGGATTTTGGAATACAGTCATCTATAATGACTACGAGCTACTTCACAATGCTTTCACTTTGTAATAACAAACTTATGATGTGAGTACCACTACAATTGCTACTTCACAATACTTGTTTAACAACACGGTCTCTGCTAATGTAGTCTAGTCTAGTGCGAATCAAAACTGCAGATATGGATGTTTTGCTGCCCTGATGCATCTTATGAAGGCAGTCGAGCTTCTTCTTCTTAAGCAAAAAAATCTGAAGGCTGGACTGGAGAAGCTAGTATGCAACAAGATTAGCAGCCTGATTTTATGGCGCTGGACCAACTGAATGGCGCTGGACCAACAAGGTTCCGTCTTTTCTTTTTCTACTTTACTATTCTTGTCAGCTGAAAACAATCTAGTGTAAACCGGACGTCTCTAGATCAGATGATTAGCAAGGCATCCTCGGGCTGAAAACAATCTAGTGTAAAATCTGGAGGCGCGTAGGCATCCTCGGGCTGTGCAGCGTTGGCTCGTTGGTCGCCAAGCGCCTCTAGGCATTCGGCTGCGTTGTGTCCTACCACTCGACGCCCACGCCCGTCTGGCTGTAGATCCTAAACCCGACGTCTCCAGATCGCCAAAACCTGACATCTGACTTAAAGATTAGCAAGGCCTCCGTCGCCCGACACCCGCGCGCTCCAGGATTTTGTCAAAATCCAGATTGGTGATCAGAGGAATCAGATTGCCACCTCTAGATCGTTGGGATGAGCTGGGGAATAGGGCGAGGAAGACACGAGATGGATGTGGGCGAGGTAGATGACTCACTTGAGCTGCTTTTTCCGATGAGGGCGAGGTAGACGAGGGCGAGGAAGACAGGGGAGACAGGAGATGGATGAGGGCGGCGGTCCTAGGTGGAGATGGTGTGGGCATCGAAATATCAAACCCTAGTTACCTTTCTAGCCTTTTCTGATGGTGGAGGGTCTGAATTGAGAGGAGGCCACATTTGCAGGCATTAGAATTAGGTTGAAATGGTCAATTCAATTCTACGGACAGCCAAATGATTCAATTCAATTCAATTCTTGGAAAATGATTCAATTCAGACCAATTCTTGGGAGCCAAACAGCCCCTTAGGGTAAAATCCACTGTTAGAGGAGAGTTGTAGTTCAAAGCACCCCCTCTGCCCTAAATATTAATATTTTTGTGTACAGAAAACACTTCTCATTTTAAGCCTAAATTTTTGAGACTGCATTATACAAACTAGTGAGGAGCCACTATAATTTTTACAGTTTTTTGGAAATTTTTGAAACTATGTTGTAGTTCAAACATACTCTAAAAAGCATAAGAAGGAAAGGAAAAAAGAGAGAACTTAATAGAAATGATAAATCTTAACCATAATAACTTCAACAAAGACCTTGTTAAAAATTTCACTAAGGCATTAAAGTTTAGTGGAGTACTAAATTAATCCAACCTCCAGACCCTAGCCACACCAAATTCTAAATGGCTAAGTATACCACTAAAACCTCCAGTAGTAAGATTAAGTTTTATCTTATTGACTTAATCATTTCACCATGCACAATAATCACTAAATTACATATCATGGCATACATGTATCTTATTCATTGCATTCATTTAGATTGCAACCTCACTGACGGAGAGTACGTGCTCATTCCCGAGCAAGGAGTTACCCAAGAGGAAGTCCAAGAGCCAGCTCTAGAGCCTGCCACCGAGGATCTTCCCGCAGCTCCAGCTTTTGAAGGCAAGCCCCGGTTTTATGCATAACCGTTTATATATGCTACTTCACTACACTTAATGTTTGTAGGTTTGTAATGTGCACTAAGTGTAGGAGTTGCTTAAAACCCTTAGTTGCATGAACTCAGGATTCCTTTTTGAGATGGATACTAGTATGCTAGGTCATGTAGCTGCTTTGCTAATTAGGGATCTCTGTAGAAGTCGAGTGATTTTTCTAGCACTCGCGCGAGGTCAGGAATTGATTGTATTCATCTTGATAATGGGATCTATGATGGTCTATGGACTTGGATCCAGGGTGGATGCCTTGTCTATGAGACGGAAATGGAATTAAGGATTAATGTGTGGATACCTGAGTCAAGCGTTTGAAAGTACTAAACACATGTCGGGAAATATGATAACCGATAACCCTAGTACCTGAGTGAAGCCGGGCACAAACTTTCCCCCTCACTTGTCCTGAGACGAGGTCTCCCATGCTAGCTATGGTGGGTGCAAGTGCAACCACTGCACGGTGGCAACCTGGGTCAGTGGGGCATTGCATGCCAAGGAGGTGAGTCCTAGTCGCGAACGAGGAATCGATGGGGATGGTTGATATGTGTAGGGACAGAATACCCCTACATGTCGTGTGTTTAGGTTTACCTTGCAAGGTTAAAACTCGATTCGAATCGTCTGCTTCTCACAGCTAATGAGACTGCTTGACCCCTTGTATTGCATTAAGTCAAAAGTGAAATGAGGTTTTACTTGAGATAACATGTTGATTGAACTAAATGGTTGTTACCATGTTTGCTTAGAGAGGAGCAAACCTAGCTTAATTATATATACTAGAACTGGTAAAGCTAAAACTGTTCTTAGACTCAGCTAGTGCTTTTGGCAAACCAAACCCCTCAGCCAAACAACTTCATTGTCTAGAGGTCGAGGAGTAGACTCCTCACACCAGGTAAGTCTAGTTGAGTATTAGTATACTCAGCCTTGCTTATGGCATATTTTTTCCAGGTACGCTACAAGATATGGTTGATGGTGTGACTTAGCTTTCCACCCTGCCACTGGGTTGGACGGTCGAGTGGGATGCTGCCTCGACGGGAGAGGACCAAGAGGAGTAGTGGGCTAGGCCTTACCCTATTCGTTAGTATTTGCGTTATCAATTATCCGCTGCATTTTAATTACGAACATGTTATCTTTCATTAAAAAGAGATCGGATCTATGTAATAACTCCAGTACTTTAATTTGTGGATTCATGTTTATTGTATTCTATCTGAGCCTCACCATCGTGTGAGCTAGTGGTATTTGATCCTTGGTAAGTGGCTTTACGAGAATAGATCTGAGGGACTAACGGGTTATTTTGATTTAATTGTGTTGCTGCCTCTAAGGCGTGACTCAGGCACTTAAGCTGGAATAATTCGGGCGGTTCTGCCACATCCGGTGCCCCCAGAACAGGAAACTAGCCAATCACGTGATTCTCTGCCCACGCACCGTTCACTGTATGGTGTGCACCGGACAGTCCGGTGCACCCGCGGACAGAAGGCAACCAGGGCCTTCCAAATGGAGCTCCAACGGCTCCTAGGTCCCTTGGGGCTATAAAAGGGACCCCTAGGCACGTGAAGCACTACACCAAGCACCCATTGAACATCCTACAACGCCGAGACTTCGCAAACATGTTGTTGCTTCATTGAGATAGAGATTTGAGTGTTTCTTTGATCTGAGACTCTGCTGTGTTGATTTTTGTGTGCTCTTTTCTTTACTTGTGTGCGTGTTGTTGCTGCAACTTAAGTTCTTTTGTGTGTTTCTACTCCCCCTACTCTTGTGTTCATTCGAGATCAATTGTATGAGGTGTGAGAGACTCCAAATTGTGGAGATTCCTCACAACGGGATATTATTGAGATAAAAAGAGAACCATGGTATTCAAGGTGATCTTTGGATCACTTGAAAGGGGTTGAGTGCAACCCTCGTCCATTGGGATGCCACAACGTGGAGTAGGCAAGTATTCTATACTTGACCGAACCACGAGATAAAAATTGCCGTTTCACTTGTCTTTATCTTATTGCGATTTTTTGTCTATTAACTTCACTTACATAATTGTTCTAAGTTTAATACTCACTTAGTGAAGAGCAATTAAGTGAAGAAGTTCACTCCTATCATCCTCTTCATTCGGACCTGGATCTTGCTTTCACTAATCCAATATTAGTACAAGTTTGTTTTGTTAAGCTGATTTTACAGGATCACCTATTCACCCCACTCTAGGTGATCTCACATATCAACAGTGAAAAGACCCATTTATCCTTAGTATATGTATTAGGACAATGTATAGATATTAGGGTCATGATTGTACTTTTGCTTGGGTTGCGTCCCATGTCTATAAATAGTTGAATAGTACCCTCGTACTGTTCACTCGATTATTGAAAGACATTCTCGTATTCTCCCCTTCGAGCAAGCCGAAGGTATTAAAGTAATGTAATACTTGTAATGTTTCATTAACATGTAATCCAGATTACGACATTATTCTACCATGTCAAATGAAATAAATACTTAATATAATATCACATTGTAATGTCATCTTTATGAAAGATGAAGACCCATTCTTCATCACCTTCGTCCAAGAGATATTATCTTTGAAAAAAGATAATATTTCGAAGGACGAAGGCTTCTAAGTGCTGGAGTAATTAAAGAAGTAACATACCTATAATGGTTAGCCATGTGGAGGAACCACCCGAATTATTCCAGCTTAAGTGCCCAAGTCGCACCCTTAAAGGCAGCAACACACTTAAACCGGAATAACCCGTCAGTCCCTCGGATCTAGTCTGATAGAGCCACTTACCAAGTATCGAATACCACTAGCTCACTCGAAGGTGAGGTAAAGAGAAATACAATAAAGCATAATACCACAAATTTAAGAACTATCAGTAGTGATTACATTATCGGAGTTTCAAAAAGCAGTAACAGTAGTTTTTAGTGCAGCAGAAATAACTAACGGAGAAAACTGAGTAACATGGCGAAGCCTGGCCATGCTACTCCTCCTGGTCCTCTCCTGCAGAAGCAGTAACCCTCTCGACCATCTATCTTGGTGGCATGGATGATGGCCAAGTCACACCAGCAACCAAATCATCCAAGGAGTACCTGCAAAAAATATGCCACAAGGAAGGCTGAGTATACTAATACTCATCTAGACTTACCTGGTGTGAGGAGTCTACTCCTCTACCTCTAGACCATGAAGCTATTTTGGTTGAGGGGTTTGGTTTGCCAAAAGCACTAGCTGAGTCTAAAAACAGTTTTAGCTTTTCAAGTTCTAGAATAATAATTTAGACTAGATGACCACCTAACTATCCATACATGGTATCAAGCATTATTTCAATCAACATCTTTTGTAAGTAACCTCATTTCCACTTTTTACTTAATGCAGTACAATGGATCAAGCAGTCTCATTAGCTGCGAGAAGCAGATGATTCGAATCGAGTTTTAACCTTGCAAGGTAAACCTAAACACACGACATGTAGGGGCACTCCGTACCCACACACGTCAACCGTCCCCATCGGTCTCCCGTTCGTGGCCAGGACTCACTACCTTGCCATACAATGCTCCACTGACCCCGGCTGCCACCGTGCAGTGTCCGCACTTGTACCCACTATATCCAGAATGGGAGACCACGTCTCAGGACAAGTGAGGGGGAAAGTCCGCGCCCAGCTTCACTCAGGTACAAGGCTTACCGGTTACCATATTTCCTGACATATGTTTAGTACGTTCAAACGGTTGTCACAGGTATCCACACGTTAATCCTTATTCCAATTTTGTCTTGTAGACAGCGCATCCCCATGGATCTATGTCCACAAACCATCATCATTCTGTTATAAAAAATGGATACAACAAATTCCTGACCTCACGCGAGTGCTAGAAAAATCACTCGACTTCTACCGAAATCCCTAATTAGCTAAGCAGCTACTCGACCTAGCATACTAGTATATCCATCTCAAAAGGAATCCTGAGTTTATGCAACTAGGGTTTCAGGCAACTCCTATAATTAAGTGCACGGTACAAGCCTACAAACATTAGGTGTAGTAAAATAGCATATATAAACAGTTATGAATAAAACCAGTGCTTGCCTGGAATTCAACACTAGATAGTGTTTGCTAGATGACACTCGCTTGGCGAGCATCCACTGATTAGGTCCATCCTTTTTTGGGTCGTCCACCAACTGCATCTTGTAGTTGGCACCACATCACTTGCACGATCATCATCTCTCGGTCCTAAATGAGCTGCAGGATGCATATGTATGAATATGATGAAAAATATAACAAGATACTGCAAGTACACGCTAGCAAACTAAATACATCATTGGGCAGAATAAGTCAACATTACTAGAAAGACGACGGACATTTCCTATATTTAACCAACACAAACACGACATCACGAGTTCAAGCATTTACCATATTCACTTTAATCGTTCATTGGATACTTATTATTAAACTAGTTAAGTACACATAGATTCTCTATGACTTATATATTTAGATAGACTTAGATAGATAGGGATAGTCATTTAATCGGGGTTTTACAATCATTCACAATATTCTCAAGCAAGCATAGACTAAAGAAAACACACAGGGAGAGATAGTTTAATCACCATTACATGTTATACTACTCTAATGACATTGGTTACTTAGTAGTATATAGGACTAGCATAAAACTAAAGAGAGGACATTATTCATTGTGTTTCTCTGAACATGTAACTACACTTGCTATGTGTTGATTAAGCTAAGCTACTTATTAGACCTTAACAAAACTAGTTCACTAACTTAGTGAGATGTGTACTGCATATTTATATATAGCCCCAATTATATCAGTTACTATTATTATCACTTATGTTCAGTCAAAACCCAAAACAAACAAGCAGTCGACTTAAGACAGCTACAACAGAGTAGAACAATCAATCACATTCAACATGTTTGGGACAGCAGCACAGCAGTTACTTGTTTTAATCATAACTCTTCAAATATTAATCTAAAAATAGCAAACTAGCACTTTCTGGAAAGCTTAAAAAGTTCTCTACAACTTTGGTATTGTCATCTCAAGTTGATTTAACATGTATCAAGAGTAAAGGACACTAGAAGGCTTTGCTATCCAGAACTGGGCAGATTCAGTCTTCACGCTTTAAACACCTATAACTTAACCTTCAGACCACCAAAAAGGGTGATCCAATACTTTTTGAAAAGCTTAGAAAAAGTACTACATAACTTTTATAATTATCAAGAAGTGATTCTATGTTTAACTAAACCAAACAATTCAGTTTTCGAAATCGGTTCTGAAAGTGGACAGAACACAACAACCATTTTGTAAAATTCATAAATCTTAAACTATCAGGCCTATGGTTATGAAATTTTAACACAATCAAGATAAGAAAAGCATCTACAACTTTCCTATAACGACCATGAAGTGATTGTAATATTAACTTAAGCAAATGCAATTTCTGAAATCTGTACAGAAATTGAACAGATTCAGTTACTGAATTTGTGGAAAGCATAACTTCTGAACCATCAGAATTATCACTGTCAAATTATAACACAAGTAAGTTAATTAAGTTATCTACAACTTTCTTGTGACCAGCAATAACTGATTTCAAAATTAACTTAAGTAACAATTGCAATCTCCGAAATTTGTTCAGAAATTGGACAGATTTAGGTAATGATCTTGTGAAAAACATAACTTCTGAACCATCAATTCTTAGCTCATGAATTTTTAGGACGAGCTAGATATACAAGTGAACTACAATTTTTATATAGCACATATCTACAGAAAACATACGTTACTTTCCTAGATTACTCACACAACCAAAACTGTACACGCAGGAATTTTAGTTTGCTAGCACAAGAGCACTTAAATAAATCACCAAGCAAACTCATAGAGAGATACTATCACCAATTTCTCAAGTTCAAATCATTATGACTTAGTTGTCAAGTTTCAATTTGTATCAAAACACTTAAGCATTTTAAGAAACATGCAGGCCTTTGTTTACTTCTAATTTTTTCACTAATTCTTCTTATAATTATAAAATGTATATCATTTTAGCACCATATTAAACTATCTAATTTGGTGCTGGAATTTTTATGAGGTATAGGTAATAACAAATTATGACTAATGTATAAATTTCATATGCTCAGGTTTTATATTGTATTTACTACAAAAATAACAAATTGTTAATGCAATAAAGCATGTGAGAGCAAGTTAAATCTAAAACTAATTATTTTCTGTGGATGCATGACCTTGTTAAGTTTTTTAGGCTACTATAATATCATGCAAGGACAGTAGAACACCATTTTCCATTTTTGCATCTATACATTATTTTTAAATCATTTAAAACTACTTAAGGTGCACTAAACAAGTTAATTCATAACTTAATCATACATGCACAACAATTCATGAAATGTTTACCAGTCACCGTGCATCACACCAAGAGTCTACTATAAAAATTTGAATCCATGTAGAGCACAAGAGCTATAGATCCAAAAATAACAAGCAAAACAATCATCTTTTTCCTATTTAACATGATTTAATTAACACACCAAGAAAAGAGTTAACAACATATATGTTTTATATTTTTCTTAGCTAGAGTATGACAACATGTAACTAACAAAACAGGTTTCAGCATTTTTAGATTTTTATAATTAAAACTACGGAGAGAAGCAAGTTCATTTGTTTTGTAAACCAGTTTTTCAATACGAAATTCTACAGAAAAACTTTTCCACTAAAACATACCAACATATAGATCCAATAGTTAGAGCATTTCATAAGGAAGCCAACAAAACAAATTTTACGATTTTAGGAGCTGTAAAACTCGAAATATGAATATTTAAAGGAAGAGCAAAAATCAGCAACTTTGTGCACCTTTCACTCACCCGAGGGCCCACCTGTCATTGGCACAAAGTGGCTTCTTCTACCTCCATTTCAGAACGTACGCAGCTCATGGCTGGGAGCACGTCGGCGTGGTCCGGTGCGCTGGGAACCACAGGGAGGTGCTCGACGGCTGCACCTGTAGGGGGCGCCGAGTGGAGGAAGTCCGAACTTGGGGCTGCTGCTATCTAGCCGTGAGGGGGAGAGCTGAGAGGGGGTGAGCACCACCATTGCTGCTGCATGTGGCTGTGGCGGTGGAGGAGCTGCTCCCTGCGCCATGAGCAGAGGAGGGAGATGGTGTGGGAGAGAAGGAGAAGGGGCTGGTGGCTGGGGGTGAGGAGAGGGAGGACAAGGTGTGTGGGAGAAGGGAGATGGTGGCTGCCATTTATAGAGCCATGCTCTGTACATGTCAGACTGCACCAGTAGGTGGCATTGATGGAAGAGCAACTTTGGGTGGCGTGTTTTGGCCTTTTCTGCTTGTTTTCGGATCTTGGTCACTGCACAAAATATCTTCCTTAATCTACACTCTACAATGTTTGTACAGAACTTGAGGTGATTTGGGCACTGGTTAGAGAGTAATAGACCCACGAAAATTGGTTTGTTAGTGGGTCAGAAATGAGTGGAAACTTGCGAAAACTGAGTGTCAAAGCATGTCAAACGAAATCAGATGAATGCCATCTTTTAATATGTTGTGCCTCTATTAGTTATTAATAACTTTTATATTTGGGGAAACTTGAGTTGTTCAATAAAAATTTAGGAACGTGAAACGTCGACCCGAACGACACTGATTTCAGACTTAGAATAATTCGAATCCTTAAATCAGATTTTTATTCTGTCCTGATGGCACTGTTTGAGATACTTAGGGATTGAATCAAGGCCTGGTTTAAATAGAAAATTGGTTGTATAACACAGGTTCTACAACTTTTATTAAAGGTCAAACCTCATATCTTGAATATAAATTAAAGTTTCACTTTGGTCAAGGTAGCATCATTATAAAGCTTCAAATTATATTTTTAATGCAATCGGGGTATTTTCTCGACATTTCCTTGGCATTTTCTCTACATGAACCCTTAATAACTTTTATTGTAGAGTTCATATAGAGTTGTTTGAGCAAGATGATAAGGTTCATTTGAATTTCTAAATTTGCTTTTACTTAATCGAGCAGTTTCAAGCAAGCCTAGGATTTATAATTTCATACGAATATTTGGTTCAACTTTGAGAAATCTTTAGAATACACTTGATAGATAGAGATGAATGATGACATAGAGATAACAAGTCGATTTGCATAAGAATTAATTATAGGTTGACACAACAGAGATCCCGCTGGAGTTTGTGGATTCAGATTAAATAGTTAGACATAGATCGAAGTCGAGAAATCGGATTCGAACACAAATCGAATAACAACTGTCAAGAGTTCGAATCAATGAGTCTGGACGGGATTTGCGAGACGAGATTGACTTTCGAATTTGCATTTGCTCTGAGAAATAAAAGTTTTAATTGGCTCCAAATTTGGTTGTTCTTGAGATCGAATAAAATCAGAGATCGGTGAAACCTCCACAAGTAACTTGATAAAAGGAGATAGATGTGATCGAGAAATAGAAATTTTCACTGAGCATCCAAGATTAGGATAAATCTCCCGACATAACATGAAATAGACACCTAGGGTGTCACAAGCCAATACTGTAATGGTAAAATAAGGCCAACAAGAAATGGAGAATGTTTATTGATTTCACATATCTTAACAAGGCATGCCCGAAGGATTAGGAAAGACTCCCTTATAGATGCAGCAGCCACTTCAGAACTCCTGAGCCTATTGGATTGCTACTCAGGCTATCATCAAATTTGGATGAAGAAGGAAGATGAGCCCAAGACAAGCTTCATAACCCCCAGCGACACATATTGCTATCTTCGGATGCCTGAGGGGCTTAAGAATGTTGGAGGAAGCTTCAGCAGAATGACGTGCAAGGTGCTCAGTACTCAAATTGATAGAAATGTATTGACATATGTTGATGACATCATAGTCAAGAGTACGAAGCAAGAAAATCACATTGCGGATTTACAAGAGACATTTGCTAACTTTAGGAAAGTAGGCCTCAAGTTGAATCCAGTAAAATGTATCTTTGAGTAAAGAAGGGCAAATTCCCTGGATGTCTTGTGTCAACCAAAGGAATTGAGGCTAACCTGAGCAAAATAAAAGTGATACTTCGGATCGAAACACCGAAGTCAAGAAAAGGTGCCTAGAGGTTGACAAGAAGACTTGCCTCATTGAACAGATTCATCTCAAGTTTGGCAGAAAGAAATCTACCATTCTTTGAAGTGTTAAAATCAGCCGAAGTCTTTCAATGGGGACTAACTCAATAGAAAGATTTCGAAGACTTGAAGCAGTACCTTATACAGCTGACAACCCTAACTCCACCTTTATTAGGAACTCCACTGCTGCTGTATGTACCTGCCTCCCATTCTGTTGTTAGTGCAGTGCTGGTTCAAGAAAAGCAAGATAGACAGACAAAGAAACAAGTCCCAGTTTACTTCGTCTCCGAAATCTGGAGCCCGTCAAAGAGAAATTACAAAGAATTGGAGAAGGTACTATATGTCGTGTTGATGGCATCTAGAAAGCTTCAGCATTATTGTCAGTCCCATCATATAATAGTACCTTTGTCTCAACCCTTGAAAGATATTATAAGAAATAGAGAAGCCACAGGAAGGGATGGAAAATAGGCTGCAGAACTCAATGAGTTCACTATCGACTTTGTCCATTGATCCTCAATCCCATCTCAAGCATTAGCAGACTTTATTGCTGACTGGATGCCAGGGGCTCACGATGAAGGACATTCAATAGATGAAGAAATTTGGACAACATTCTATGATGGATCTGGGGGACCTTTGGCGCAGGTGCCGCAAGCAGTTTTAATTTCACCATAAAAAATAAGAACCTACTATGCGGCCATGCTGGAATTTCAATGTGCAAACAACATTGCAGAATATGAAGCAGTTCTACTAGGGCTTCAAAAGCTTAAAGCCATGGGAATAAGAAGGGCAATACTTAAATCCGATTCTCAAGTAATCACAGGGCATGTCGACAAAGGTAGCAAGGCAAAAGACCCTAAGTTGGAAAAATATCTTGACATAGTCTGAAGGATGGAGGCCTCCTTCGAGAGATTTTCAGTAAAAATATCCCAAGAGGGGATAATGAGCAAGCAAGCCTATTAGCCAAATCAGCAGCATAGGGGCTCCCACTCCCCCAGTGGTCTTCTTCGAAACCCTCAAATCACCTTCAGTTGAGCTTATGGAGAGGGCTATACTCACAATATCACATGTACGTAGTGAGAATTGGAGAACAGAGATTGTATCCTTCCTTCAGGGCAATTACACCTTCGAACAATGAAGTTTACATAAAAAGAATGCATCCTAGAACAAGGCCATACATGATCATAGAAGTTGAATTGTTTGAACAAGGAGTCTGCTCTCCATTGTTGAAATGTTTATCCAGAAACGAAGGTCAAGAATTGATGAGAGAAATTCACTCAGGGATATGCGGTCCACATATTGGGTCCAGGCCACTCTTGGGCAAGGTTTTCAGGCAAATCTCCTACTAGCCAAAAGCTGCTTCAGATGCAGTAGATTTGGTGCAGAAATGTGACAATTGCCAGAGGTGTGCCAAGGACAAAAAACAACCTTAATCTCTAACGTAGTTAATTCAGCCCACCTAGCCATTGCAGAGATGAGGGTTAGACTTATTGGGACCATTACCACCAGCTCAAGGAAATCTAAGATATGTTGTGGTAGCAGTTGAATATTTCTCCAAATGGATTGCAGCTAAACCACTAGCTACAATAACATCAGCCACAGTGCAAAAGTTTTTCTTGCAAAATGGTATCTGCTAAGGCCATTACAGTGGACAACGGAGAACAGTTTGACTCCAAAGCATTGAAAGCCTTTTGCAACCAGATCGGAATGAAGATACATTTCGCATCAGTAAGCATCCAGAATCCAATGGTCTGCTGGAACGAGCAAATGGAATTATCCTCACAGGAATAATCAGGTCACTCTTTAATCTACCAAAGGGAAAATGGCCAGATGAGTTAATAAAAGTTGTATGGAACCATAATACTACTGTTTCAAGATCAACATGCTTCACTCCATTTACACTGCTGTTTGGAGACGAAGCAATAACCCGGAAGAAGCAAAAACAAGGTCGATAAGGACTCTAGCTTCGGCAGAGGATGAAGATACCTGCAAAGTATCAAAAGACTCCATAGAAGGGGTCAAGCTTCAGGCAATTGATCATATTAATAAAAAGCAAGCCAAAACAGAAAAGTCAGACTAAAAAATATCAAGCTAGGGCATTTTGTGCTTCTGTAAAGCCCAAAATTTGGATGGAATAAAACTTTTATGTATGTCGTAAGCCTTGGGAATTTTGGAACCTATGCTATTAAATATTCCCTTTTCTCTTTTGCATATGTAAATAAAGAGATCAAGTTGAACAAATTAAAAGTGCATTCATGCTGATGTTTTTTTCTTTGTGTGATGCATTCTATTTGAATAAAGAAGTCATAATTTAAATTTGAATTCAAATTATAAATTAAATTCAAAACAGAAATTTGAATTTGGTTTGAATATTTAAATTTGGAAAATAAAGAAAATAGAAGGAGAAAAGAAAAGAAAAGAAAATGATAAAAGAAAAAGGGGGGAGGACAGACCCACATGGGCCAAAACACCTCCTCGGTCCAACTCGACCCCACCGGCCTGGCCACAAATGGGCACCGACAATCGGGGCCCGCCCATCAGTCACTCGGAGCGCGCCTTTCTCCACCCGAGTCGTTGACACGCGGGACCCTCAAGTCAGGCCCGGTCACTGTACCGTGCTCTTTAGTCTGCGTCACTTCTAGATGGGGCCCACACGTCAGGTCGCCTTCCTCACCCGTGCCGTTGTAGTGGCACCCGATCCTCGCAACCATCGAGCCGCCTACATCTACTCTTACAATCCTCGACGTTTGCACTTATAAATGTGTTCCCGTGATCGCCCCACCCTCACAGCTAGCCTAGGAGAAACAACAACACCGTGAGAAAAGAGAGTCGTGAAGGTTGGGATCTCGGCCGCAGTCGCAATTCTCCACCTCGCCACTGACCGGCGTCGAGTCTGGAACAGTGGGAGTAGGGAGGAAGGTGGAACGTGTTTTGGTGAACTGTGCGCGTGGGAAGGCCGTGAATCGGTCTGAATTGCTCGCCGTCGACGTACGCCATGGCGCGCTGTGGAACGCACCTTTGCCGGCCATTGAACTAGTTATGTTACCCACCGACGTGCTCACAGCGTGCCCCACATCGAGCAGAAGCATTTCAATCGGGATTTAGGGCGTTGGGGGTTGTAAACCGGGTGCCTCCGGTGAGGTCCGCCCTGAAGGGGAGCGGTGCCACCGTCTCAGTCGTCGCTGAGAGGGGAGAGGAGTTGCGGTGCTTGCTGACCGTTGGATCGTAAAGGTGCGGCTCTAATTAGATCTAGAGTAGCGATTGTATTAGAATAGCTGGGGGACGTCGATCGTGTAATCAATGGCACAAATTAGATCGTGGGTTCATAAGATCTGGACCATGGGTCACGGATCCATCAATCCTGATAGGTGCCAGGCCATACCTTTTCATTGTGTCGATGGCGACCATTGGTTGTCGATCGGACGGACTACCTGAAACCCTAGCCTCCACCGTCAATCTGGGGATTGATGGCCCTCAATGCAAGCACCATAAGGGTTGGGCCGATCTAATCTGGACCCCAGACTTTAGATCGAATGGACCAGATCCCGCAATACCCATTCGCCGGACAGACTTACACTAGATCCCTTGAAATCTTTACAAATCAACCCGTAGTCCACGATAGTGTTAAAACCATTAAAGAGAAGCCCTGGATTTTGCAGAACCGACCCTAGGTTATTTAGAAATGGTGTCTGCAGTCCATTGGTCTCGGTTATTGACAAGAAATTTTCTTATATAAAATAATTCTAGAATCTCGATTAATTCATAAGTAATTCAATTTAATTCCTTTTTGATCCATTCTAGTTGCATTAGACTCATATTAGTACTCTTTATCATCTGGTAACCTTATTTTGTTATGAAACATAGGTTAAAATTATGCACTCAATTTCTTTTATATCTAGCATTTAAATCTTTAGAAAATCCTAGCTCTTTAATAGTAACTCCGAATTTAGTGGTTCTTGAACCTGCGATCCCATTACGATGCATAGAATATTATTATGAAGTATGTCCTCATGCTCGGTGTGATGTTAATTTCTCAAATACCATGTTTGTTTGTACTGTTGCGAGTAGATGAACAAGCAACCGAGGATCCCGGTACTCAGCAAGTGGAAAATACTAAGCAAGAGCTTGTTGAAGGCAAGTTGTGCCCTTGACCACTTTTATTTACCCAATAATGTTCTCTAAAATCACTTTGGCATGTTCAGGCTTAATTTTGATGTTACCCAATAGGTCACCCTAGTATGCTTTGCCTTATGCCTTGATCGCCACTGAACTTTTGGATAGTATTTGCTATTGCTCTAAGTGGTTTTGGGTGTTAAGATAAATTTGACGCATGATCATTCTTTATATGAATGTTGATTATTTATTGTCCATGATAAGATTACTATGTTAATTGGAACATGGAGAACCACCCGAGAAAACAGTGCTACCACAAGGGTGGAATGGGACACCCTTGGCCATGTAATTAGGAAAGCTAGGGAGAGATTACCTTACCTGAAAGGGGCAAGCGGGGATGTGTCGCTGCAGAGTATAGGGAGGTTCTCAGGTCAGACTGTCTGTTTAGCTTTCCGGACGGGAGATTTCTATGCTTCCTTCTTCCCGAATCCGTAGCAGGATTTCTCAAACTAGTGGAACTTTGGAAAGGCCTCGTAGTGCTACCCTACCTCGTCTCCTCGGTAGAGATGAATGGGAGTTCTAGACCCCTTGGCAAATGGAAAGCATGGCTTGTGAGTAAAGATGCGCAACCTCTATAGAGTATAAAACTTGTATATTAGCCAAGCTCACGGTCATGAGCGACTCGGACACTCACATGATTAATTTATGGTTAAACTTAATTTGTCATTTGCATCGCATTGTGGTTTTATTAGTAATTTTGACCTACTATTACATTGGGCTGGTATACACTTACATTTAGTAATTGCTAATAAAATTTGACCAACTTATTAAAAGCAATGCTCAGCTTTAACCATTATTTATTGACCAGCCTTACATTTCATATAAGTTTCCACCTTTGGTGAGTTCATGCACATTATTCTCCACAACTTGTTGAGCTATGATCTTTTGTGAGCTCACCCTTGCGATATATAAACCCCTCCCCACAGGTGAAGAGCAGGTAGCCCAGGAGGAGGACTACTACGAGGAGTACGAGCAAGTATAGGTGGCATCTCCCAGTCAGCTTATTGGCGCCAAGGAATAATATTAGTTTGCTTTATGATTATCATTTATTTTTTGTAAGACACTTTCGCTATGTAATAATGTTTGTGACATTTATCTCTATACACTTGGTCATTATATGTGTTGTTCTTCTTTGGCGCACATATGAAACGCACCCGGCTTTATCCCTTAAATCTGGGTGTGACAGCTTCGAATAATAGCTAACCTAGAAACTGTAGGGAAGCTACAGCTCAAGTGGGAAAGCCCCTTGTTGGTGGTATCTTCGTCAAGACCAGGATCTTACCGGCTAAGAGATAAGGAAGGAAACGACATTCTAAGGTCTTGGAATGCAGATGAGTGTCACACCCAGATTTAGGGGTCCAAACCCGGGCGCGAACTTCACCATGTGTGCTAGGATCAAGTCTCACATATATGATGACTCATGGTACAAAAACGAATGTCACATCATTAATATATAATGGAGTTATGTACAAAATAGATAATTAATTACATCATATGAAGACACCGATCCAACAACCAAAGTTGACTCGGAGGCGACCGCCCAGACCACTCACAAACTCATCACAACATCCTTCATGCGCCTCATACAGTGGTACCTATTCTTGACCTAGGGGGGTGTGAGTACAGCAAGGGTGAGCTCACATATGTTCATCGCTCAACAAGTTGTGGGGAATAATATGCATGAACTCACCAAAGGTGGGAGCTCATGTGAAGTGTAAGGCTTACCAAAGGAGATGGTTAAAGCTGAGCATTGCTTTTAAAGTTGGTCAAAAATTTATTAGCAGTTACTAAGTATAAGTAGATACCAACCCAATTAAATAAGAGATCATAATTGATAATAACACCCGTAATGCAATGCATATGACAGATTAAGTTTAGTTCCATAAATTAATCATGCGAGAGTCCTGAGTCGCTCTTGACCATGAGCATGACTGGTATACCAATTTTACACTCTACAGAGTGTGACGGAACCTCCCAAGTCATTAGGCCCACCTACAGTTGTCCTTGTCCAACAGACATCAGACAACCCTGTAGATGTTCCGGAATCACTTGAAAAGTTCGGTATCTTTATCCTTACCTTTCCAGGAATGTTTCACCCGTCTGACAGACAATATGTTCATCGGAGATGCGGGAATGCGGAAGTGATTACATAAACGTACATTTATTAAAAAGTAAGAGTAAGTCGTTTAATACAGACCAGAGAGTGCAGAAAAGTATTATTACAATACCTGGGAGGCAAAAACTCCTCCCATTAAGTTCTTTACATAAAGGTTTTTAAGGAGGACCCGGTCCTCCAGCAGCTTCATTCTTGATTATCTTCACTTTTCACCACCTTGGTACAAAAACAACAAAAGTTTGTTGTCTCCTCACCTAAAAACAACGGGGGAATAAACCCTGAGTATGGGATTACTCAGCAAGTCTTACCCGACTAAAGAAAAGACTCTCAAGGGTATGCTGGTTAGAGGGATTCAAGGTATGGCTTATCAAGAATCAAAGACTCTGTTTTGCAGAAAAGCTTACTAGGAGTGGATCCTTAAAATCCAGTTTTATTGGTCAAGTTAAGTAAACTTACTTATCTCTAGAGTTCTCTCTAACCTAGTTCAAACACTTATCCTGAACTAGCCAAGTTCTTAATTCATACTTTATCTTCACTGGAGTGCTACGTGTAAGTCAGTGGCCAAGACTCCATAACCGCAGAGGTACGGCGATCCGAATCGATTATACTCAGCTGAGGATCTCCGATCACACGACATATGTAGCACTTAACCCTTGCATATGTCAACCCGCCACCGAGTTTCTTAAGACCAGATCAGGTTCACGCAAACCGAGAGCACAGATACACCATCGTCCAGCCTCTTGCCACGGAGGGTACACGCTACTCTCGCCACCGCTCCACGCCCATTTCGTGTTATCTTATTCTGGCCTTAGTCCACTTGAGGCAAAGCTTACCCATGACGAGGCATGTGACCAGTTAAAGGGTCCTCGGTCAGCAGGCTTACATCGAGACGACCCTTAATCGACTCAGACGGAGACACTACACCGAGACTCTCTTTCTCGTGCAAGTCACCCGCCCGGTCTCAGCTTAATCATTTAACCCCAAAGGTTGGTACCTGGCAGAGGTACATCTTTTCTGATGTTGAATCCATCACGGCCGTGTGGATTCACCATCAAGTTTTTATTTTCGAAAACATCCCAACCACTTTTGCCACATCATCTTTTGTAAAAACAAAACATTTTGTTTTACTAAAGCAAGGCTAAGCATCAAAAATCTTTTGTAAAACAGGGATTTCAAGGAAGGTAATCAAATCCAAGGAAGGTAATGCAGGAATTGTTTTAGCAATCAACTCCTATCACCTAATGCAGCAAGCAAGTGAGAAAGATTTTAAAAACATCAAGGGAGGTGGCAAATGCACCGGGGCTTGCCTTTTTTTATGGGTGAGTCAGGCTCGGATCCACAAATATCGAAGTAGAAACAGTTCTCAGCCTGTGTTTCTAAAGGTGGTGGTACTTGCTCTTCAGTGGCTTCCACTTCTTCTTCGTGTTCTAATCATAACCATACATATGTGTATAAGAATGAATGCCATGTAATGCTCATGAGGGTGCAAAGATAATATAAACTTATTATCTAAGTCTTGAATACAATTTTCCTTCACGGAACTCCGAGAACTTAGGGTTTCCGGAGTCAGTAAAGGAGTTCATAGGGCAGGGGGGTGTTTTGGGGTTTGGTGATCAAACAAGGTCCAAATCAACCCAAATTCTACCCAAGGCTTCTAAATAATATGAGGAACTCATATAAAAATTTTGAGCATTTTTGGGATTACCATTGATCTTTTAAAAATCAAGAACTACTACCTTAAACTATTTTAAATACCTTAAAATTCCTAATTTACCCTAAAAATCATAAAACTATTTTTATTAAATTCTAGGGAAAATAAGAAGACTAGGAAAATTGGTTTCACGATTTTACCATTTCTCTACATATTTCTAAAGTTTTTCTGAAAAAGAAAAAGGAAAATACTCAATAGTGTTGGGCCAAAATCTAACCCGGTGGCCCGGCAACACAGGGAAACAGGGGAGCGCCCTCGCGCGCCCGCTCGCGTGCTGGCAGTTTTGCAGAAAAGCCCCCGATGATCTAAGGAATGTGCTAAGAATCCTCGGCCACTATTCAACGTCTCGCTGACAGCTTACACAAGGGTCCCTGGAATTCCTTTTCTTCTCCAAATTAGTCCCCGACCGTGGCACGCTAATTGTTCACGCCTGCTGTGGTTCATACCGGCCATGGCCGGCGATGATTGCTCAAGCCGACTATCGGGGAGGCTTTACCGACCTAAGACGGCCTCGGAACACATACCAATTTGACCCGAACACCCCGAGAATGGCCGGTCCACGTGCACGGCGGAAACCGAGCACGGGAGTACATGTTCCCGCCAAACCATGGTCGATCAGAGCAAACAGACGCCACCGTGAGCTTCGCAAGTATGCAAGGGCACTAGAACAACACAAGGATTGGACAGTGACTTACCAGAGTAAGCTGGCCACGGGCGGGCTGTTTTGGGTGGCACAGCGGACTGATTTGGGGGAAAATGGCAATTCAACGACTCTGGATGAAATTGGGGGTGGGGATTGAGGCTATAGGATCGTGAGAGGCTGTGCTTTCACTGTGCGCAATCGATTTGAGAGAAGGTGGAGAGGGCAGTGTGAATTCCTGGTTGTACTCGAGCTTACTTGAAGAACAGCGAGCACCTCGCCGTGAACCCAATGGCTATTTATAGCCGTGGCGGTCCGGCGATCACCTCGCGGCCACGGACAACATCACTATCGCATGTCGACCACGTCGGTAGACAGTACAGTGAGGGAGAACTACGACATGAGCGCCACCGCGGTGGAATTCATTGAGTCATGGCGGCCGCCGGTGAATAACTCCGGCCGAGCTCAGGAGATGGTGCCACGTACGAGCTACCCTTTTCCCGGTGTTATCCATCCAATACCTTGCACGATTCCTGACGGCGATCAACGACAGCGAGCTGAGCTGGCGTTCTGATCCATCCAAAACACTGTACCATGGCACATCTACTTCAGTCGCCTGAACCGGCCACGATCCAACCCAATTATCTCTAGATTCTTGTTAGGAACAGAGCGATCCCTCTTAATAAAATTTGTTCACTAATCATCAGTCTCCAAACTTACTATAGGATTCTTGGATCAAAACCGAACGTATTTAAAGTTATGGCGTGCTCAAATCGGTCCCAAATCACTGTGACCACTTCTGTCTTCAGGTTCAGTTTCAGTTTCTTGATACAAGCCTGACAAAGCAACTTCAGGCTCATTTATTTCAGAATTCTTCATGGTACTAAGGCATAAGTTCTATAGCAAAGTTATTCTCCTTCCATAGATCTACAATATTGATGTGGTGACCTAGGGCAAAAACCCTAGAATTTGAAAGATACAATGCTCCAAAGTTGAGCCCTCAACACTGAATTTCAGACTTAGAATAGAACCTAATTGAGGTCCATTTTGCATTTAAGTCCAAAATCCAATATTTGGCTTACAAGTCCACACATTTGTGAACCAAATGACTTAAGATACCTATTTGACTTGGTTTTTGCACTTTAGTCCAAAAGTGGACTACTTTAACACATAGGTCCCTAGGGTTTAGTTTTAGGGTTTTCCAGGGTTCTAATTAGGGTTTCTAGTATCCCAGGGGTCTAAGTGTAATTCTACTTAAGTCTTGGGATCATTTTATGACATTTCCCCTAAAATCTTTAGGTTTTCTTCATTTGGGTTAAGTTTTGCCCCTTTGAGCCTTATTTGGAGTCAGGTTCCCTATCCAGGGTCCTATTTGCAAAATGCTATAACAATACAACTTGTTTGAAATTTTTACCTAGTAAATGCACTCTAGGTGTGTCAAACATATGCAATGCCAATGTTTATGATGTCATGCTCAAGTTTTAGTTACAGTAACACCAGGGGTGTTACACAGAGGTTGTGCCCTTTACCCACAAGTCGTGTACCCCGTCTAGCCAGGGTTTGCAAGGCCCTTAGACACTTCCGAGGTGAATGGCTAGGGATCCACTACGAGGCCTTTACAAAGTTCCACTAGCTTCAGAAAACCCGCTACAGTTTCTGAGAAGGGCAATATAGGAATCTCTCGTCCGAAAAGCCACCACAGCATGATCACCCAAGAACCTCCCTATACACAGCTCCTCTATCGCTCTTGCCCCTTTCGGGTAAGGTAGTCCTCCAATAGCTTTCCTAATTAGTCAGCCAAGGGCGTCACATTCCACCCTTGTGGTAGCACAGATATCTCAAGTTAAGCTCCATGTTCTAATTAACACAATGATCTTGTCATGAACAATAATTAAAACAACAACACAACTGGAACATGATCATAATGTAACATTAATCCCAAAACCAAGAAGAGCAATAGAACATACTACCTAAAAGTTCAGGGGTAAACAAGGTGTGGGATAAACAAATCTAGGAAAGCCTATTATGTCCCATCAAATTAACCTGAGCAAGTCACAATGATTGACCAGAACATTATTAGGTAAAGAAGAGTGATAAAGGGCACAACTTGCCTTAGACTCAAGATTCCCAGGTTCAAACATGGTCTTGAGATTTTCGTAACCTCGCTGCTACTCGTATCAATACAAACAAACATGGTATAGGCAAATCTAATATCACACCAAACATAAGAATAAGTTGTATAAAAATATTCTATGCTTCGCAATTAGATCTTAGGTTCGAGAACCACTAAATTCAGAGTTACAGTTATAAAGTTATGATTTTCTGAAGATTTAAGTGTTGGATATAAAAGAAACTAAGTGCATAAATTTAACCTATGTTTCATAATAAAATAAGGGTACTAGATGATAAAAATATTAATATGAATTTATTGCAACTAGAATGGATCAATTTGGAGTTAAAATGATCAAGTTATGAATTAAACAAGTTTCTGGTATTATTTTCATACTAACAAATCATTTTCTGGCTTATTTTATTAATACTGGTGTTCATTCGCACAGCTAAATAAAATCCCGAGAGCATAGGGGCACATTCATAAAATTCCAGGGGTTGATCTAAATTACTTTACACTTACGGCGGACGGCGGGTTGATTATGGAAAACTGCAGGGTCTCTTTAGCAAAGGTAGACGACCGAAGTGGTATGGGCTTTTGTAGACTGTTGAATTGATAGTCTACAGTACAGGTAAGATCGAAGTCTCGGTCGTTGGCTCAGAGATCGATGACAGAGATTTTATGATAGTAGATCGAATTTCTACCACCAGATTGAATCGGACGACCCATGGCCTCGACCGAATTGGTACGTGACCAATCCCATCCCAGCCGTTAGATCTAAAATCAACGCTCGAGATTAAAGGATCCCACGATCTGATCTCGGCCAACAGATCTGAGATCAACGGCTACGATTTTCAATCACGATGGGGGTATTTGAGACTCAATCGTTAGCGCTCATCACCAGATCGACGGCCAAGGCCATTTCTCCCACGCACGATCCTGTTCACGCTGGAATGGGGCTGTGACATCCTCCCCGCGGTGGCAGGCCCACAGGAAAGCGGTGGCTGTTGCGAGGCTATGGATGAGATGAGTCTTTGATTGATGGCTTAAGGTGTTATGGTGGCATGTATTTATATAGACTATGAGGTGGGTGGTTACATGATAGATCTAATCCAGTATTTTTCTGTTACAACCATATCCTATATATTAGGAACTCTAACAAACTCGAACCCAAATCTATTACATGATAGATCTAATCTAGTACTTATCTGTTACAATCCAATCCTATCTATTAGGAACTCTAACAAACTCGAATCTAGAATAGGGAATAGTGATGCAAGATCTGGCAAGTGGAATAAAAAATAGGAGGAAAAACTCATGTGGGTTGTGTTCATTAAGTGGCCAAATAGATAAGCCTTTTATTTGCTATTCTTTTTTTCCTATTTTTTTATTTCTAGATTGAATCATCCCAATTAAAATCTGATTTAAATTTTGAAACCATATTTATATGCACAACCAAAACACCAACATGAATGCAAATATTTTACATTTATTTACTCCTTATTTACTTTGCTCAAATAAGTATTTGTATGCATGAAATTTAATAAGCATGGAATTCACATAGTTATATAACCCAATAAGAGTAATTTATATAGAATAACTCACTATCCTATTTGTTATAGTTTTTATATAGCCAACATTTTATATTTACTCTTTATTAAATTTTAGGGAATAAAGTCTCAATTCATAACTTTGTTATAATACACTTGAAATTTTAAAATCTTTAGGGAATTTTCTTAACTCACCAAGATACGAATTCTATTTGGAGTGTTACAAATTCTACCCCCTTAAAAATAATCTCGTCCCCGAGATTACTAAGAAGAGGAACATAGTTAGTTAGGTTTGCTTCAAATTGGTTATAGTATCAATTTCCTTTTTTCAAGTTCTTTAATGGGTATCTCGTATGTCTAGCCCTCTATTTGGCAAGATGAGAGATGGTTATGGTAAGAAAGACTTGTTGGAAGAAAGACTCCATCCTTCTTCTCGATGTTGATCTCCTTCTTCTTGAGTCTGATTTAGGAACCATCGGTCTTGGTGTTAGATACTATCATCTTAGTTGGGATAACTGTGGGTACATGGGGTAGGTAGGTTAAATAGAGTTTTACATGGCTTTTGGGATAAATGGATTAGGCATCCTATGATGTAGGTTAGGTTGTTGTTCACGGACAAGTTGGTGTAAGGCACCAATTTAGGTTCATGTTTTATCGGAGTGGGGCTAATCTATTTCACCAGGATTAACTAACTGGTTAAGTAACTCACTTTAGATTGGATCATATTAGATTAGATAGGATCTAGATTAGATTGGTATGACTTAGACCGGAATGGATCTAATTCATTTTGATTAGGTCATGCTCAGGGTGGGATAAGTATGTTTATAAGGACAAGATGAATTTATTGGGATAAGATAGAATCTTTTAAGATAAGATGGATCTATTTAAAATGGGTATACTTTAATGGAGGATAATCTAGTTTGTCTAGTTATCTTATGAATATATTTTTTATGCCTATATGTATATGTAGATGCAATTGTGGACATTACTCCACAACTCATCTCACTCAATCAAAGAACCAAATCAAACAGTTATCATAAGAACAAACATTCAAGTGTATAGATACCTACAAAAAGCATTTCATTTTTGTTCCTATGATTAGGTCTCCTATTCCTAAAGCTCACTTTAGGTACATGATTTCAAAGTGTGAAATCCACTTTTGTCTTTAGAGGTGAAAAGGTAAGAATAATCAGAGTAAAGTAGCAATAGATGAGAAAAAATTAAGAAAAGTTTAGAAAGAATCAGAGTAGCAAAGGTTAGTAGGAAAGGGTTGTCCAGTTCTATCTAGGTTTCGTCCTATAGTCAACATTCTTCTGATACCACTTCTATCACACCCAGATTTAGGGGTCCAAACCGGGGCGCGAACTTCACCATGTGTGCTAGGATCAAGTCTCACACATATGATGACTTATGGTACAGAAACAAATGTCACATCATTAATATATAACAGAGTTCTATACAAAATAGATAAATAATTACATCATATGAAGACACCGATCCAGCAACCAAATTTGATGGGGAGGCGACGACCTAGACCACTCATGAACTCATCACAACATCCTTCATGCGCCTCATCTAGCGGTACCTCTTCTTGACCTAGGGGGATGTGAGTATAGCAAGGGTGAGCTTGCATACGTTCATCGCTCAACAAGTTGTGGGGAATAAAGTGCACGAACTCACCAAAGGTGGGAGCTCATGTGAAGTGTAAGGCTTACCAAAGGAGATGGTTAAAGTTGAGCAATGCTTTTTAAGTTGGTCAAAATTTTATTAGCAGTTACTAAGTATAAGTAGATACCAACCCAATTAAATAAGAGATCACAATTGATAATAACACCCACGATGCAATGCATATGATAGATTAAGTTTAGTTCCATAAATTAATCATGCGAGAGTCCTAAGTCGCTCTTGACCGTAAGCACGGCTAATGTAGTAGTTTTACACTCTGCAGAGGCTGCGCCCTTTACCCACAAGTCATGTATCCCGTCTAGCCAGGGTTTGCAAGGGCCTTAGACACTTCTGAGGTGAATGGCGAGGGATCCACTACTAGGCCTTTACAAAGTTTCGTTAGCTTCAGAAAACCCGCTACGGTTTCTAAGAAGGGCAATATAGGAATCTCTCGTCTGAAAAGCCATCGCATCATGATCGACCCGAGAACCTCCCTATACGTAGCTCCTCTACCGCCCTTGCCCCTTTTCGGTAAGGTAGTCCTCCACTAGCTTTCCTAATTAGTTAGCCAAGGGCGTCCCATTCCACCCTTGTGGTAGCACGGATATATCAAGTTAAGGTCCATGTTCCAATTAACATAATGATCATGTGATGAACAATAATTAAAACAACAACATAACTGGAACATGATCATAATGTAACATTAATCCCAAAACCAAGTAGAGCAATAGCACATACTACCCAAAAGTTTAGGGGTAAACAAGGTGTGGGGTAAACAAATCTAAGAAAGCCTATTAGGTCCCATCAAATTAACCAGAATATTATTAGATAAAGAAGAGTGATCAAGGGCACAACTTGCATTAGGCTTTAGATTCCCAGGTACCAACTTGGTCTTCAGATTCTTGTAACTTCACTGCTACTCGTAGCAATACAAACAAACATGGTATAGGCAAAATTAACATCACACCAAACATAAGAATAAGCTGCATAATTATGTTCTACACTTCGCAACTAGATCTTAGGTTCGAAAACCACTAAATTCGGAGTTACGGTTATAAAGTTATTATTTTCTAAAGATTTAAGTGTTGGATATAAAAGAAACTAAGTGTATAAATTTAACCTATGTTTCATAATAAAATAAGGTTACCAGATGATAAACAATATTAATATGAATTTATTCCAACTGGAATGGATCAATTTGGAGTTAAAATGATCAAGATATGAATTAAACAAGTTTCTGGAATTATTTTCATACTAACAAAACATTTTTGGCTTATTTTATTAATATTGGTGTTCATTCGGATGGCTATATAAAATTCCGAGAGCGCACGGGTACATTGATAAAATTCCAGGGCTTAATATAAATTACTTTACACTTACAGCGGTCGACGATTTGATTATGGAAAACTGCAGGGTCTCTTTAGCAAAGGTAGATGGGTCGAAGCGGTATGGGTTTTTGTAGACCGTTAAATCGATAGTCTATGATGCAGATTAGATCGAAGTTTCGGTTGTTGGATCGAAGATCGATGACAGAGATTTTATAATTGCAGATCGAATTTCCCCCGCCAGATTGAATCGGACGACCCACGGCATCGGCCGAATCGGTACGCGACCAATCCCATCACAGTCATCGGATCTCAAATCAATGCTCAAGATTAAAGGATCCCGCGATCTAATCTCGGTCAATAGATCCGAGATCAACGGCTATGATTTTCGATCACGATGGGGTATTTGAGATTCAACCGTGAGTGCTCATCACCGGATCGACGGGCAGGGCCATTTCTCCCCCTCACGATCATGTTCACGCTGGAATGGGGCTGCGGCATCCTGCCCGTGGTGGCAGGCCTATAGGCAAGCGGTGGCAGCTACGAGGCTATGGATGAGATGGGTATTTGATTGATGGCTTGAAGTGTTACGGTGGCATGTATTTATGTAGGGTGGGAGGTGGGTGGTTAAATGATAGATCTAATCTGGTACTTATTTGTTACAACCATATCTTATATATTAGGAACTCTAACAAACTCAAACCCAAATCTATTACATGATAGATCTAATCTGGTACTTATCTGTTACAATCATATCCTTTCTATTAGCAACTCTAACAAACTCGAATCTAGAATAGGTAACAGTGATGCAAGATCCAGCAAGTGGAATAAAAAAATAGGAGGAAAAACTCACGTGGGTTGTGTTCCTTAAGTGGCCGAATAGATAAGCATTTTATTTGCTATTCTTTTTTTCCTATTTTCTTATTTCTAGATTTAATTATCCTAATTCAAATCTGATTTTAAATTTTGAAACCATATTTATGTGCACAACCAAAACACCAACATGAATGCAAATATTTTATATTTATTTACTTCTTATTTACATTGCTCAAATATGTATTTGTATTCATGAAATTTAATAAGCATGGAATTCACATAGTTATATAACCCAATAGGAGTAATTTATATAGAATAACTCACTATCCTATTTATTAAAGTTTTTATATAGCCAACATTTTATATCTACTATTTATTAAATTTTAGGGAATTTTATTAACTCACCAAGATACGATTTTAGAGTGTTACAATGAGCTTTGGAGATATTATGTTGTCACACCCGGTTTTTAGAAGGCAAACCGAATGCGAACCATGTACGTGCCAGGATCAGTTATTCACGTACACAGCAGTTACATAACATGGACATCATCACACAGTGCTCAAAATAGTATTAAAAGGGGAAATAATAGTCGATTACATCATACGTCTGAGACGTCCATATAGTTCTTACAATAAATCAAAGTGCGGAAAAGAAACGTAGATAACATGGCCTTCACAGGCAGCCGACTGGGGGTTGCCGCTAACCCACGCCTAGAACTCGTCGTAGTCTTGGAACTCCTGGAAGTCTCCTTCCACAGCTTCATCTTCTCCTGAGCAGTGGTTGCAATGCTGACAACCTGGGGGGGGTTTGGTGTGTAGAGCAAGGGTGAGTACACATCAACATACTCAGCAAGCATCCCGTTTGGCTGTAGTGGACTAACTTTATGTGGGGATAAGTCAAGCAGTTGCTTTTAGTTGGTCAGGTTATTACTTACTAGTAGAAAGCCAGGTTTTAACATTAACCCAAGTTATTAGCCCAATGTATCCTTTCCAAACGGAAAGAATACCACTTACCAATACCATAATCATAATCAGAACCATCAATCTCATTGCCACCTGTACCAAAATATCTCTGATCAAGTATCACTAATCTCTGGAGCTCCCTTGGCCGCTCATAACCGTGAGCACGGCTGATATATCAGTTTCATAACACTCTGCAGAGGTTGCGCACTTTACCCACAAGCCGTGATTCCCTTGCTAGCCCGGGCTTGCAAGACCCTTATTCACTCCCAAGGTGAATGGCTAGGGATTCACTACGAAGCCTTTACAAAGATTCCCCGGGGCTGTAGCCGCCCGTTAGGTTTCCTAAATGTACCGCACTCCTCCTCAAGGGACAAATCAACCTTGGCAGAGCGAGCCGCATACACCGAGCCCCATTGACGGCACAACGGCTAAGCGGACTACATCCCGATTCCTCTAATTATTCAGCTAAGGGCGTCCCATTCCACCCTCATGGTTGCACTGTTTTCCCGGGCGGTCATCCATTGAACAGGTCCTTACGGAGAGGCACTCGAGAAACCGCTCGAGTCCCCTTAAATGCCACAAGTATGATCGTAAATAAGAAGGGAAAACAGCGTATCATAGATAATCACATCATGTTCATTGATTAGAGTTGAGCAATAGCATCAGACTAAGCAGTAATAATCCGACCCAAATAGGTAAACAAGGACATGGATAACAAAAGCTAGTCAATCCTTAGGTATAAATGTGTAATGCGGGAGGTGAATTAAAGAATGAATAGGACAAAGATAGGTCAAAGGACACTTGCCTCCACCAACCGACTGCTGCTCAGGGGCTTCTCCTGCGAATTCCTCGGGCTCTTCGACCGGATCGTTCTCTATGCGATTGCAAACATACATACATCCATCCACATATTTAATACAAAAGAACAGTACACCATACAAGAAAACAAGTAAAGTGAATATGCATCAAGTATGACATTCGATATCGCATTTGTTATGGTTAGAAAGAAACGGGAAAGATCTCGCAGGGGTTTAAAGTTTATGCACTAATGATTAGTTACAATTGATTCTTAACAAAAGAATTCTGTTATATATATATACTAATGGGAACCTAATCATTTTTAGTTGATCAACATTGCACGAGATAAACAATTAACTACGTGAATCAATAGCATAACGGAATTTTAAATTAAACTTCCTATTTTCCATAGCATGAACAATGATTAGCCTACCTAAAACAAAGTAATTATGATCACAGAAAGTAAATAAAAAAAATAAAAAAAAATAAAAAAAGGGGGGGCGGTTGAACCGGCCCTGGGCTGGGCGGCCGAGCTGGGCGGGCGCGCGGGGGAGGGCGGCCGAGCTGGGGGCCGGGGCGGCCGAGCTGGCCCGGTTGAACCGGTCGGCCAGGCGGGCGCGCGGGGGGGGGGGGGGGTCGGGCTGGCAGGCGGCCGAGCCGGCCAGGCGCGCGGCCAGGCGCGCGGCCGGGGCGCGGGCTGGGGGAGGCCGGGGTTGGCCAGGGGGCGGCCGGGGCCGGCCAGGGGCTAGGGCGGCGCGGCCAGGGCGGCCAGGGGCGCTGGGGGAAAGGGGAGGGGAGAGGGGAGGGAGGGAGGAGGGAGGAGGGAGGGGGGGGCCTCACCGGCGATGGGCGGCCGATCCGGCAGAGGGCGGCGGCCGGCGCTAGGGCAGGGGTAGGGGCGGCGGCTTAGGGAGAGAGAGAGGGAAAATGAGAGGGAGAGGGAGAGGGTTAGGGGAAAAGGGGAGGTGGGGGGGGCGGCTGGGCCTTGCCAAGGCCCAAGAGGGGGCGCCAGGGGCGGCTGGGCCGGCCGGGGTCGGCCCAGGGCGCGGGAGAGAGAGAGAAAGAGGAGAGAGAAAGAGAGAGAAAGAAAAAGAAAAGATCATTTCCCTGTTTTCGAAATCCGATCTTTCTAGATGAATGCAATCGCACTTTCAAAGCAATCGAAAAATGCATGGTTCGGCATGGTGCATCAATCATAAAGTATTTTAGAGTTTTTCTTTACGCGGGAAATCCAAACCGAATCCCGCTAAAACTTTGGAAAAGGTCAAGGTTTAGCGAGGGGAAAAAGAAAAAGAAAAGGTAACGCCCGAATTTTGGCGAGTAAAGAAAAGAAAAAATTCAACTGCAAAATTCGGGGCGTTACAAACCTATCCCCCTTAAAAGAATCTCGCCCTCGAGATTCAGGGCTGGCTAGCAAAGAGCTCTGGGTACTTGGCCATCAAATCATCTTCACGCTCCCAGGTTGCTTCTTCCTCAGAGTGGTGACTCCATCTGACTTTGCACATTCTGATGGTCTTCCTTCGGGTGACTCTATCTGCAACCTCAAGGATCTGAGCTGGCTTCTCGACATAGGTCAAGTCCTCCTGGACTTCCAGACCTTCCACTGGCAACTGCTCTTCTGGCACACGCAAGCACTTCTTCAACTGAGACACATGAAAGACATCATGCACAGCTGACAAATTCTCTGGCAGGCTGAGCTGATAAGCCACTTCTCCACGCTTTGCAAGAATCTGATACGGACCAATGTAGCGGGGTGCTAGCTTGCCTTTGATTCCGAACCTTCTGACTCCTCTGATCGGTGACACTTTCAGATAGACAAAGTCTCCGACTTCAAAACTCAGCTCTCTTCTTCTTGTGTCTGCATAGCTTCGCTGCCTCGATTGCGCTATCTTCAGATTCTCTCGGACCATCTTGATGTTCTCTTCAGCTTCAAGCAGAATGTCTGGCCCAAACACTTGCTTCTCTCAACTGGTCAAACAGATCTTCTATTCTGGGCAAGGGATACTTGTTCTTGATCGTGACTTCATTCAAAGCTCGATAATCGATACACATCCTTTTGGTGCCATCTTTCTTTTCTACAAACAAGACAGGGGCGGCCCAAGGCGAGGTGCTAGGCCGGATGTAACCTTTCTCTGACAGCTCATCAATTTGCTTCTTAAGCTCAACCAACTCTGGTCCAGATATTCTGTAAGCTCTCTTAAAGATAGGGGCGGTTCCAGGAAGAAGCTCTATGGCAAACTCAACTTTCCGCTCTGGTGGCATACCCGGTAAGTCCTTTGGAAACACATCTGGGAATTCAGACACAACCTTGATACTCTCAATTGGATCTGCTTCACTGCTATCGACAGCCATCTGATAACAACTTCCTTTCTTTGGCTCAGGCGGGACTAACTCGGTTACCACTTCCTCTCCTAGCGGGGACACCAACTTGATTGTCCTTTTATCACAACTGATAACTGCCTGATACTTATCTAGCCAATTCATCCCTAGGATGACATCTATTCCCTGAGTACCCATTACTATAAGGTTAGCGGGAAACGCTATCCCCCTTATTTCCACACTTACATTCAAACAAATGCTATCAGCTCGAATTCTACCACCAGCTGAGTCAATTTGAATGGGGGTTGACATGGCAGTAATTGGAAGATTATGTGCTTCTACCCATGATGCAGTAATGAAAGAATGCGTTGCTCCGGTATCAAATAACACTTCTGCAATATGGGAATCGACTGGGAACATACCTACTGTCATGCTGGGGGTCTCCTGAACTGCTTCAGCCTCCAAGTGGTTCAATCTTCCATGATTATAGCGCTGCTGAGGGCGGTTGCCTGCTCCAGGCTGAGACACATTCTGCTTCGCTGGGGCATTGGGGCCTGACTGCTGCTGGGCTGCCTTCTTCGGACATTGCATCACCCAGTGGCCTTGCTCTCCACAGTGAAAACATGCCCTGTTCCCAACCTGAGCTGGTGCTGCCTGATTGCTCTGCTGAGTTGCGGGGGCAGGAAGACGAGGTGTCTGCTGATTCTGCCTCTGAAACTGACCTCCTCCTGACTGATTGCTCTGACGATTCTGGTACTGATGCTGAGGGTACTGCTTTTGGAACTGCTGATACTGCTGACGCTGCTGATGCTGCTGAGGTGGACGCTGGTTCTGCCTGAACTGCTGAGGTTGATTGCCTGAGAAACGAGGGCGGCTGCTGCTTCCAGGCTGGGGTCCACTGATCTTGCGCTTACGATCTTCCATCTCCTTACGCTTCCTTTCTGTCATGATTGCTCTGTCAATCAGGTGCTGAAATGTCGGGAAGGTATGATTCATCAGCTGATACTGCAGAGGGTCAACCAAGCCTCTCAGAAAACGGTACTGTCGCTTGGCGTCAGTGTTGACATCTTCGGGAGCATAGCGAGACAACTGCAGAAACCTGTCTCGATACTCACTGACAGATGATGACCCTTGCTTAAGGGCCAGGAACTCCTCCTTCTTCACTGTCATCAGACCTTCAGGCACATGGTACTGACGAAAGCTACCTCTGAACTCTTCCCAAGTGATGGCATCGGGGTTGGCATGGGTGGCGAGGTAAGACTCCCACCATGATTGGGCTGCTCCTCTCAACAGACGGGGACCATACAAGACTTTCTCCCTGTCATCACACTGAGCGGTATGCAACTCCCGCTCCACAGTGCGCAGCCAATCTTCAGCATCCATGGGGTCAGAAGAGTGAGCGAACGTTGGGGGATGGCCTCTCATGAATTCAGCACGCTTGTCTCTAGGCATCTGAGGCATCTGAGGCTGGGGTGGTGCTTGCTGCTGCTGCTGCTGAATGGCGGCCAGAGTCTGACCGATGGCCTGAACTGCCTGAGTCTGCATCAGAAACATCTGCTCGATCGACATCGGGGGCGGGGGCGGCAGCTGCTGCTGCTGGGGCGCCTCATCTTGCTGACCGGCTTGCTCCTGCTGAGCACGCCTTCCTCCTCTACGCCTGTTCTCTGACATCTGCAGAACGCAACCACACATCAGAACTGATCTGGCAAATCTTGCAGCATAAGAAAAGAGTATAGAATTCTCCAACAGCACTGAACAGATGAGCATCTTCACTGATCTCCAACACAGACCACACAGCTTCTCAGATAAAGAGGAAAGTAGAATAAAGGTTTTCCCAACTATATAACTAACTCCATTAACATAATATGTAAACCAAAATGCAGGGGATACCCACACTCTGGTGACAATCATTACAAAGATCCAAACCAAACATAGTTCATCATGACAAGCATAAATGCACAGGATATAGCAAACTACCCTGTCTAACTAAGACTAACTAAGACCGAGACTAACGCTAAGACTGAAGCTTCTATGTATATATATTTCGTATTAATTACAAGATCCAACTCTAACGATCTATGGTTCTAGATTTATCTTGGTCTTGCAGTCAGGATTGCCATAAGACTGGAGTCCACGCCGAGGTGAGCGGTACGGGTGCTGAGTCCCAACGGGAGCGGGGGAACCATCATCCATGTGACGACGCTCCGCGCGCTCAGCCCGCAGCAGGGCGATCTCAGCACGAGCCCTACTCAGCTCGTCTAATGCATGGTCCAGCTCCGTGTTTAGCACGGCGGCTAGGTTGACTGTGCTGCTCAACCTAGGATTGTCCTCACCAGCAGGTGAAACAATCACGCCTCCTGTGCTGCCAGATGGACGGCGGGGGTAATACTTCAGGTCAAGACCGTCAGCTACCCCACCGAGAACCGAGCATTAGTGCGAAAGCGCACGCCGTGCAGCATCCTGCATGGCTGCCTCAGCTGAGTCCCGCTCAGAGATAGAATAGTGCTCTGAGCAAGCCTCCGCGCCCTGGAGACTGTTCTCCGGACGGCGCACCAAACAGGTCGCCTCCCAGCGGTCCGGGTAGACCCCGCGACTATGCTGGTAGACCACACAGCGATACTCGATGGACCAAGTACGCCGGTCAAGTGCCCGACGTAGCAGGGTGTCGAGCGCGTCGTGGAAGTGACACCCGCGAGCAGCGTCGCGAGTGATGGGTCGAGCAACCCATCCTTCCGGCTCATGGCTAGAGAGGTCGAGGTCATGGCTCGAGCTGTCGTCGCCACCTCCGTTGTCTGGATCTCCTCCAACAACTACTCCAGAAGCTGGGACGCCCAGTGGTGGTGCAGGGGGCGCCTCCAGGGGAAGCACAGGGGAGCAGCTCCTCACAGACTCTATCTCCTGCTGGAGCGAGAAGGAAGAGCCCTGCTACTCCTGTCGTCGACGCTCCTGCTCCTCATGCAGGCGGTGGTGCAGTCTCTCCAAGTGGCTGGACTGTCCGGCCACGGGACGGCGAAGCGGACGCTCAGCAAGGCGGGAGGGTAAGAAGGGGATGACGGACTTTCGTGCAGTGTGTCTAAGTCGAGCCATCTACAAAAGACATCGCAAGCAAAAGGGTGAGAACAGAATTAATATGACCAGCAAATAATGAATCACAAATAAATGAAGGATCAGAATAATAATGAATCATAAATAAATGAAGGATCAGAATAAAACAAAATTTTCAGCAAGGTATAATATATAGTAGAACATAGGTTTGGTCAGTAGGACCAACTTTTGAAGGGATACCAAAGTCAAGGCAGGGACAGAGGTCTATAGTCCTTAGAACGACCATTCTACTCTAGGTTAGCGGTCCTACAGTCAGCACGGCTTTGATACCACTTATGTCACACCCGGTTTTTAGAAGGCAAACCGAATGCGAACCATGTACGTGCCAGGATCAGTTATTCACGTACACAGCAGTTACATAACATGGACATCATCACACAGTGCTCAAAATAGTATTAAAAGGGGAAATAATAGTCGATTACATCATACGTCTGAGACGTCCATATAGTTCTTACAATAAATCAAAGTGCGGAAAAGAAACGTAGATAACATGGCCTTCACAGGCAGCCGACTGGGGGTTGCCGCTAACCCACGCCTAGAACTCGTCGTAGTCTTGGAACTCCTGGAAGTCTCCTTCCACAGCTTCATCTTCTCCTGAGCAGTGGTTGCAATGCTGACAACCTGGGGGGGGGGGGTTTGGTGTGTAGAGCAAGGGTGAGTACACATCAACATACTCAGCAAGCATCCCGTTTGGCTGTAGTGGACTAACTTTATGTGGGGATAAGTCAAGCAGTTGCTTTTAGTTGGTCAGGTTATTACTTACTAGTAGAAAGCCAGGTTTTAACATTAACCCAAGTTATTAGCCCAATGTATCCTTTCCAAACGGAAAGAATACCACTTACCAATACCATAATCATAATCAGAACCATCAATCTCATTGCCACCTGTACCAAAATATCTCTGATCAAGTATCACTAATCTCTGGAGCTCCCTTGGCCGCTCATAACCGTGAGCACGGCTGATATATCAGTTTCATAACACTCTGCAGAGGTTGCGCACTTTACCCACAAGCCGTGATTCCCTTGCTAGCCCGGGCTTGCAAGACCCTTATTCACTCCCAAGGTGAATGGCTAGGGATTCACTACGAAGCCTTTACAAAGATTCCCCGGGGCTGTAGCCGCCCGTTAGGTTTCCTAAATGTACCGCACTCCTCCCCAAGGGACAAATCAACCTTGGCAGAGCGAGCCGCATACACCGAGCCCCATTGACGGCACAACGGCTAAGCGGACTACATCCCGGTTCCTCTAATTATTCAGCTAAGGGCGTCCCATTCCACCCTCATGGTTGCACTGTTTTCCCGGGCGGTCATCCATTGAACAGGTCCTTACGGAGAGGCACTCGAGAAACCGCTCGAGTCCCCTTAAATGCCACAAGTATGATCGTAAATAAGAAGGGAAAACAGCGTATCATAGATAATCACATCATGTTCATTGATTAGAGTTGAGCAATAGCATCAGACTAAGCAGTAATAATCCGACCCAAATAGGTAAACAAGGACATGGATAACAAAAGCTAGTCAATCCTTAGGTATAAATGTGTAATGCGGGAGGTGAATTAAAGAATGAATAGGACAAAGATAGGTCAAAGGACACTTGCCTCCACCAACCGACTGCTGCTCAGGGGCTTCTCCTGCGAATTCCTCGGGCTCTTCGACCGGATCGTTCTCTATGCGATTGCAAACATACATACATCCATCCACATATTTAATACAAAAGAACAGTACACCATACAAGAAAACAAGTAAAGTGAATATGCATCAAGTATGACATTCGATATCGCATTTGTTATGGTTAGAAAGAAACGGGAAAGATCTCGCAGGGGTTTAAAGTTTATGCACTAATGATTAGTTACAATTGATTCTTAACAAAAGAATTCTGTTATATATATATACTAATGGGAACCTAATCATTTTTAGTTGATCAACATTGCACGAGATAAACAATTAACTACGTGAATCAATAGCATAACGGAATTTTAAATTAAACTTCCTATTTTCCATAGCATGAACAATGATTAGCCTACCTAAAACAAAGTAATTATGATCACAGAAAGTAAATAAAATAAAATAAAAAAAAAATAAAAAAAGGGGGGGGCGGTTGAACCGGCCCTAGGGCGGTTGAACCGGCCCTGGGCTGGGCGGCCGAGCTGGGCGGGCGCGCGGGGGAGGGCGGCCGAGCTGGGGGCCGGGGCGGCCGAGCTGGCCCGGTTGAACCGGTCGGCCAGGCGGGCGCGCGGGGGGGGGGGGGGGGGGTCGGGCTGGCAGGCGGCCGAGCCGGCCAGGCGCGCGGCCAGGCGCGCGGCCGGGGCGCGGGCTGGGGGAGGCCGGGGTTGGCCAGGGGGCGGCCGGGGCCGGCCAGGGGCTAGGGCGGCGCGGCCAGGGCGGCCAGGGGCGCTGGGGGAAAGGGGAGGGGAGAGGGGAGGGAGGGAGGAGGGAGGAGGGAGGGGGGGGGCCTCACCGGCGATGGGCGGCCGATCCGGCAGAGGGCGGCGGCCGGCGCTAGGGCAGGGGTAGGGGCGGCGGCTTAGGGAGAGAGAGAGGGAAAATGAGAGGGAGAGGGAGAGGGTTAGGGGAAAAGGGGAGGTGGGGGGGCGGCTGGGCCTTGCCAAGGCCCAAGAGGGGGCGCCAGGGGCGGCTGGGCCGGCCGGGGTCGGCCCAGGGCGCGGGAGAGAGAGAGAAAGAGGAGAGAGAAAGAGAGAGAAAGAAAAAGAAAAGATCATTTCCCTGTTTTCGAAATCCGATCTTTCTAGATGAATGCAATCGCACTTTCAAAGCAATCGAAAAATGCATGGTTCGGCATGGTGCATCAATCATAAAGTATTTTAGAGTTTTTCTTTACGCGGGAAATCCAAACCGAATCCCGCTAAAACTTTGGAAAAGGTCAAGGTTTAGCGAGGGGAAAAAGAAAAAGAAAAGGTAACGCCCGAATTTTGGCGAGTAAAGAAAAGAAAAAATTCAACTGCAAAATTCGGGGCGTTACATATGTGTAACAACCATGTAAGTTATTCTTCCTTTCCTATGGTTCCCTTTTTTCCTTTCAAAAGGAGAGAAAGGTTTTAAATAGGGCCATAGGTTGTAATTTTTATTTACTTCTCACAACCCTATTCAATACAAGGGCAAATTTCCCCTACATGTAAAATGTAAAGATCTGAGATTACACCATCGAGTGTAAAACATGAAGAAGCTCCAAAGTCGTTCCTAAGGGGATGCAGAGCTAAGCTCCGAAGTCGTTCCTACGGGAATGCAGAGCTAAGATAACGGGATGCAGAGTCTGTGTGTATGTGTGTGCGTGTGTATATGTGCGGGTGTGTGAATTTTTTACCTTTGGCATACATTTGCATAATGCATCACATCATACTTTGCACTCATACAAGCATTCATTATAGACATTTTTAGCTTCATCGTACCATGGCACTTGGCATGAGAAACTAACAAGAAGTTGAAAATGCTTCGTTGTGAACGAAAAGAAGGGAAGGTGTTTTTCGCCTGTGGGCTCAAAAACAATAAACGTGGTTTCGTCCACAGCAAAGCAAACAAAAGCATAAGAAGGTAATATTACAAGGTATTTGTACACATTTACAAAAAAGTTGTTACATCCTTTGTCAAACTTTCTACCAAATATAATGTTTTTCTTTACAACGAAGAGCTCTAAAAGCATCAATGTTTTTCTTTACAACGAAGAGCTCTAAAAGCATCTTTTAGGACTATCAGAACAAATCTAGAAGCTTCAGATCTTCATTCTTCATCGGCATTGCCCTAGAAACAACATTGTGTCAGCAACACACGATGATAAACAAAAAGAAGTAGGAAGAAGATGAGCAGGAAAGAATTTTTATACTTCATCAATTAGCGCTCGAGCTTCGTTCTCGGAAACTTCTCGACCACCTTTTGTCCAGACCTGGGTATTAAACCTATTGCCTACGCTCCTGGATTCAGCCAAAATGTTGTTCAGGTCAGATGGGGAAATGTTGAAGGATGGTTTATTGACATTATTCAAGTGATTACGCCCAGCCTTAGCAAAACTAGCAGCCATCCCATAGGTAGCCACTAATGCACAGAAGTCACTGTGGCCCACAACAACTTCATCAAGATCATCAATTTCTTTTTCAATCCAGTCGAGCGCCATAGGAATATCATCAACAAAGTTCTTGGCCTCCTCTAAAGCAGCTCCAATAGAGGTAAAGATACTCCACAACCGTGAAGAGCATTGGGTCGCAAAGCCGAAGCATCTATCGTGAAACCTTTTTAGGGCTTCGGAGAGCCTAAAATTCTTCTCAGCTTCGTCATTGACCTTTAGATTTAAATCTTTGATTTCACGGTTAAAGCGACTCGCACTATTTTGCAAGGTTGACTTTGTTTTTTCGATTTCTTTAGTGAACTTTTCAATTCTCTTGATCTGCTCTGAAATCTAGATATTTTGTTTCTCACCACGGAGGCGAGCTTCAGTAAGAGAATCCTCAACAGTATTGAGCAAAAAAGCTTTCTCCTTCAGAAAGTTCTGAAGAGTTTAAACCTTTTTCTCCAAATCGTTAATGATGAACTCATTTTTTCTATCTTCATTTTCTTGTTGCAGCTTTAAAGCCTTGCTTAGTAAAAAGCTCTGTTGCAAAACTGAAGCTACATAAGGTTTCCATTCTCGAAACTGTAGAGCTAACAAAATGAAGGGAAAGTAATATAATCCATACCTTAAACTCTGAGTATAGTAAACTACCAGTAATGTGTTGTTTTCTATAATCACTAAGATCCCTTTGAAGTTGCGGGAATCCGATACTTCTTGTCAGGGTATTCATGATCTTCGCTCCAGCACGATCGAGGATATAGCCCAGAATCTCTTCATCTATACCGTCGAAGAGAACAAACCCAGGCCGATAACCACCGGATATAGCAAATTACCTTAGTTCCAAAATGTCCTCTTCGAAAGTTGCTGGCCACCTAGGTGTCATAAATCGAAGCTTTTAATTTCCGAAGAGGCTTCTTCAGTATTCTTCACTTTTGATGTCGAAGTTTAAACAACAACCACCTCCTCAGCGTTCCTCTCATGTACCACACCAACAATAATCCTGTCAATTTCTGATAAAGTGGTCCCAAGAGGACCTCCACTGCTTTCTGCCTCTTAAGGCACTTCCACAATAACATCAGCAATGGAAGGGGCAGTTCTTTTCTGAATTACTGGTTGGGGAGTATTGAGAATGGCCCTCATAATAGTCATCATATGCTGTTTCTTCTGGGTATTTCCCCTGGCGCCAAAGACCACTTTTCGGTTTCCGCTTCGGCGACTTTGCTAGCACTTTTCTCCTTTAGCTGTAATAAACTAGTCAGCTCTGATCATAGAGAACTTAGCATAGCAAAACACAAAGATTCAGTCATTACCTCTAGGATTTCTGTAACACCAATAGAAGATGCTGAAGGGGTATCAACAACATGCTTCGGCAGAGCAGACTCTTCTTCCTCGGCACAGCTTGATTCTATAGGCCTTCGTTTCTTGAGTTTCGATGGCTTCGGTTTTAGTTTAGCAATTTAAGTCCCTCCCGTAACCTTCGGTCTTTTTTATAGTATTTTCTTTTTGTCCTTCTCAATAGATCTCATTGCTTGCCTCTTTAGAATACTTACAACCCTTTTATTTCTCACTCCACCAGCTTCAGCTTCTCCCTCAAATTGCTCATAGTTTGGGTAATCGAAGCCTAGGGCATCCATTATTCGATTCAAACTTCGTTTTTCTCAACTACCAAAAGCAGTAGTCATGAGCTGATCTTCTTTCTTAGTATAATTTCCTAGAATTTCGTTGCACATCATTTCGATCATCTCCAGCCATTTGGCACAAGGGCCGTTGAAGGTATCTTGAAATTTGAAGCGATACAGTAGACTCACTAGTTCTAGCTTGTTCCCTTCGTCCTTTAGCTTCGGCATCCCCCACCCATGTTGTGTTGGAAGAACTTTGTTCGCTAAATATTCTTGAACTAGATCTCGAGTGCTTATTTGTTTTACCACAACTCTGAATTGCACTTTGGCTACCTAGCATGGGAGCCTATCTTCATAAAACAAAATGGCCTCGTCATGCCGAAGCTCAACTTTAAAGGACTTGTCACCATATTCATAATTTTTTCCCTTTTCTTCTTGTCAGCTTTTAAGTAAAACCACTCGCTAGTCCAGCCAGTAGGCCACTTGGTGCGGTATCCAATTATAGGAGCCTTCGTATCTTTCTGGTATGCAAAATTGTAACATCCGAAGTTTTTGTGCTGACCATCTGCGCTTGCCTTAGTTTGGTAGTGATGTTCATGGACCCTATAGAACCCTTCGGCATTGACACTCATTCCTTGGCTTCGTAGAGCCCAAATATACACGCTGAGTATGACTATAGCATTCAGAGTTAACTGGTGAAGATATATTTTGTGGTAGAACCTCCCAAGTTATTGGGCCCACATGCACCTGTCCTTGTCTCAAAGACCTCAGACGGCTATGCATGTGCACCAGATAACTTAACAGGATCCGTCCGATTGCCCCAAAGACATCGGATAAACCACTTACAACCAAGATCGTGAGATTAAGTAATACAAATCACACACACAAATATTTGTACAGCGAAAATCTTATTACCAAATTTTATAAGTTACAAAAAAAAATTACATTATTTTATCGGAGTGCTTACAAAAGTATAAGTGACCATCCTCAATAAGAAGTATAGGAGAGCTACTTTAACCTATAAGAAGGTCGAGCCCACCGGCACTTAACACCATCATTAGCAGCACAAAACTATAACCTGAAAAACAACAGGGAATAAAACCCTGAGTACGGAATTACTCAGCAAGACTTACCCGACTAAAGAAAAGACTCTCAAGGATATGTTGGTTAAATAGGAATCAAGGGAAAGGCTTTAGCAAGAATCAACTTAGATACTTTTACAGAAATAGCTTACTAAAGTGAGTCCTTACTTTCAACATTTTAATGCTAGATTAAGTATTAATAGACCTTGTTTGCATCTAGTCTAATTTCACCATCACATTAATCAATCCAACATGATTTTTGCTCATTAAGATTCCATCCGTGACTTAGATTGCAGGGCAGTGACCAAGTCTTCATGTACGCGAAGTTACGGCGATCCGAATCGATTATACTCAGCTGAGGATCTCCAATCACACGACATATGTAGCACTTAACCCTTGCATATGTCAACTCGCCACCGGGGTTCTTAAGACTAGATCAGGTTCGCGCCAACCGAGAGCACAGATACACCACCGTTCAGCCTCTTGCCATGAAGGGTACATGCTACTCTCGTCATCTCTCCACTCCCATTGCGTGTTATCTTATTCTGGTATTAGTCTGCCCAAGGCAAATCTTACCCATGATGAGGCATGTGACCAGTTAAAGGGTCCTCGATCAGCAAGCCTACATTCAGTATAATCCTTAATCAACCTAGGTAGAACATCACATGTTCCTAGCCCAAGTCCCGATTTAAGTACTTCCATCCTTAGGATTGTTTGTCTTCCTTAGGACAAAAAGAGCATTATAGGGAACTTTGCAGTAAGATCCCACCATTGCTCCCAATGAAAATATTCTTGCAGGCA
Organism: Zea luxurians; assembly: GCA_029449295.1. Classification (NCBI taxonomy): domain Eukaryota; kingdom Viridiplantae; phylum Streptophyta; class Magnoliopsida; order Poales; family Poaceae; genus Zea; species Zea luxurians. The sequence goes on along the minus strand of JAOPSE010000001.1, from coordinate 100,382,130 downwards.
GAAGCCATCCTTCCTCAGGATACCCCTGAGCTTGGCATTAACACAAAGGACAACCTCTATCCACAAGATCTAAGCAGGGATAAGCATTTTTGTAAATCATATTTTGATACTTCATCAGAAGCATCTATAAGTTATGGATATCAAGGTAGGTAATGCATCAAAGGGTTTCAAAGCAACTCCTATAAACCTAATGCACATTTTGCTAGACTTAAAGTGTGTAAAAATTATTTAAAAACACAAGGAAGGGGTTGCATGCACCGGGGCCTGGCTGGATAACACTAGGTTAGTGTTGTTAGACGACGTCCCCTCGGCGATCAGCTTTTATCCCAACACTCATTCAGTCTGCCCTTTTACAGGTTCATCCATCAGTACCATCTTGTGGTCGACTCAGTTCTGGTTCTCCGCATCACATGGTTAATTCACGTACCCGAATGAAATGCATTATGCACATGAATGCATATAGACAGGAATATTATAAACCTAAATAGTGTTACGCGATAGCGAATTAAACACCTAGCGGCGAGGCATTGCACCGTTCATACAGAAATACTAGTTATTGATATACGATTACGCACAATTATTATACTTTTCTAGCGTAATCGTACCTACTTCAAATATCAAGTGATAATAAACTAAACACAAGTCTTATATCAAAACACCCATCGAGGCACCATTCACATCAACTACTAATTGACGATCATTGTATAAAGTGATTATTTCACCATTGAACACAAGTACATCACAAGCATCAGATCAATCCGATTATACTAGACATAAGTTTCCATTTTGTAAATTAAGACACATAAAATACAGGTCGATGGTGCTAATCACAATCGGCCATAACTATACTTAAAACTAACTTAACTAGTTTTCTAAGTCATTTTATCAGATTAACTTGTACAGCCTATGAGTTAAATACGATATATAATCGTTCGCGCTAGCAAGTGTACCTTACACCTATATTTTACCACACCTCGCGACTATTTCATAATTACGAACATCACAACAGACGTATGCTAAATTAATAAAAATGGTCGCGACCTACATATCTATCAATCCATTCATTAAAACAAAATAATAGGAGTAGCGAATCGACTTACCTAAAACCAGCTTGGAATTCGCTGAAACGACGACGAGACAAAGACCTCCAGGATCGAGCGTGACAGGTAGCTTCAGAGTTTAATGCAAGTAGCGTGCAATTGGAAGATAAATCGTGGGGGTCGACGAGCATGTAGTGGAAGCGACGTGGATTGACGACGAGGAGGAAGGGGGAGGTTGGCTCCCCAATTTGACGAGCAGACACACATGACGACTAGGGAGATACGACCGAGCATAGCGATGAAGAGTCTCACGGCGGTGATCCAGTCTGACACCACCCCACGCAAGCTGCATCGTTATGGTCAGGCGTAGGAAGGACGACATCATTGAAGCTGAGGCGAGCGCAGTCTAGGTACCATGGCAACTCGCCGACGAGTCCACGATGACATAACGAGGTGGACGCTGGGCGAACGTGGCTAGTGACGGCGAAATTAAAGCCGGACGAAGAGCCGATGGCGCTATGGTCCAGCAGCAAGGCGAGGCCGAGTATCATGGTGAGGTCGAGGAGGACAACTTGATGTTGGTCCGGTCAAGGCGTATGGCTTCAGGCCGCCTCACGAACCCCAGCAATCAGATCGAGAGCAGGGACTCGTGCAGGAGCAGAGGCAAGTGCCGTGAGAAGGATGAGAGTGAGTGGCGACACTGGTTCCAGCGACTGGAGCAGGCACGACCAAAGGAGAACAATACTGGCCGGGAATGACCATCGGACACCATCGGACCAACAATGGGTTCGAGCTTGTGTTCGACCGCGAGCTCCACGGCAGCTTTATGAACGTGGCGAGGACGCAGAGCGCAGCAACATGTGGCTAACCTCGGTGAGGGAACTCGACGCGAAGAGATGAAAAACAAGAGCAGCGAGCCGGGAACAAGGAGCGGGGGCGAGTGCCACCATGAACAGCTGCCATGGCTGCGCGCTCGCTGAGGCCACCACGCCGGCATCGAGCTATGGGACGACGAGCATGAGAGAGGGAAGCAGAGCAGCGGGGTAAAGTCAAGTCACGCGACTGCAGACGATCCATTCGAGCAGCAGTGGTCAGCGAGTAGCTCCATGGATGGCTGAAAGCGAGCAGGACGCAGCCAACAGGGGAGCTCAGCCACACGACGAAAAAGAGCAGACAGAGTCGTACATGGGAGATCCGCCATGGAGGGAGCCAGGCCTGTCTGCGGCTTGAGGGAGTACGCACGTGCTTGGAAGCTTGACGGCTGGGCGAGCACAAGAACGCGCACAGGAGCTGTAGCTCTAGACACCGAGCTGGAATTCCGGCGAGCTGGAGCAGAGCGCGGTGGAGAGCGGAGCACCAGAGAGAGAGAAAAAGAGAGCTCGGCTAAGCGTTGAGGATAGAGGGAGCAGGTAGAGGTCTCGGCCATGGGGAGGCGAGGGAGCTGGGCAAGCGCTGAGAGCAAAATGCCCAGGCGTGGTGCTGGGGAAGGAGGGACAGGGGACATCGCCCATGTGCGTGGAGAGAGCTTTAGAGAAGAACACAGCGAGAGGAGATAAGGACGCTGTGCGCAGGAGACGGCTGATTTTTCCCATGCGTTTGAGCGGCGCGCAGATAGTAACAGAAGATTTTTTCTGTTTTCAGATATTTCTATTTCCCTTTTTTATAACAGAAATCGCAAATATTTCGAATCCGGTTAAATTCATCTATTTTCATCCCGGATATTTGACTTGGTGAATACTTTAGAATCATATAAATTTTTAATCAGCAATTTATATCTGAAGTTTTGAATCCGGCGAGAAATGGCAGACCGAAATAAACTGGTTTCGGCATCGATAATTTGCTCTGTGATATGACCGAAATTAGCCGGAACCATATCTGCGAATGTATACGCGATTTCGTTGTCGAAACAACATGCTAAAATAGACTGGGTCATAATCTCGCGCACGATTTTTCTCGGATAATACGTGATACAACTTATTTTGCCCCCAACATATAGTCGTCGAGTACAAATTAATTTATCCAGGATAAGATCATCTGAGTGAGTCGGACTTCCAAAGTCGTATTCACGCGAGCGATGAATTTTAAATAATCACCGGACGCACCGATTTTCAGAATGACAATGTTCCAAACATCACGAAAATTTCGGAAGTGTGACACCCCAGGTGTCTATTTCGTGTTACGTCAGGAGATTTATCCTAATCTCAGATGCTCATTGAAAATTTCTATTCCCGCTCGCGTATGTCTCTGATTATCCAGACTATTCGTACACATTTCACCGAATTCAGAGTTATCCAGTCTCACAGAAGGCCGAATTTGGAGCCTATTAAAACTTTTAATTATCGGAACGAATGCAGACTCGAAGATCATTCTCGAATTATAAATCTCATCTGAAGCTCTTTAAATCAAACTCTCGACGACTGTTATTTGATCTGAGCCTGAGTCCAATTCCTCGAACCTCGATCGATGTCCGACTATTTTGTCCGGATCCGTATTCTCAAACGGAATACTCAGTATGTCGTCCTCTAATAAATTCTTACTTGACCTGGCATAATACCTATATGTCGAATCCGATTTCGAAAATCAACATCAGTGACGATTTTTAAATGTTGCGGTTTGTCTCTTTCAATCATAAATCTGAAAGCCGGTCATATCTCGAGACAATTTATTTTCAAATCATGCCTAAGGAATTATTGCCGAGCGAAGTCAAATCGAACTCTTGGCCGAGTTAATCGCCCGATCTTCCGAAATCTATTTCGCTCTGTTCTTCGTAGAGAGAAAATCCGTGAGAGCATTTTTTTATTTTGGGAAATAATTAGCGTTCCGAAAATCCGTGTTTAATCAAAACACCATAAAGTAAAATGAAAATAAATTATCGTGGCCCAGTTTAGTGTTTGGGCCAGCCCAACCCAGCCCAATAGGCCCACTAAGAAAACCCTAACCCTAGCACATGCCTATAAATAGGAGCTCTCTCCCTTGCAAATTGGAAAATTTCCATTCCCCCCCTAGCCGCCACCTTCTTTCTTCCCTGCCTCTTCTTCCTCACCGCAGCAGCAGCCACCAGCGAGCTCCCTGCTCCCATGGCGTCCATCCCTCCTCCCTGGCTTCCCTTGCGCAGCGGCAGAAGCTTCCATGGACGTCGCCCTCCCCATGCTCCTGAGCGCGCAGGGCAGAGCAAAGTCTCCCTGGATCCATGGCGCCCAGCAGAAGCAGCCTTGGCTGAACTCCATGGGAGCACGCCGACGCCCCTGCCCTCCCCTTGGCCGCGAGCTCTCTGCTGGCTTCTTCCCCATCGCGTGCAGGGCACCACCGGCGTTCGCCCCTGCGAGCTCCCTCTACTCCACGCGACCCCAGCCATGGCGCCCTTCTTCCCCAGCGGCGCCTCTGCTCTCCCTCCCCATGTCACCACCCCCTGCAGCTTCACTAGTACCTCGGCACCGGCCTCCACTCCCCTGCTATTGCCGTGGCCGAGCGCCGTTCCTGTTCCTCTTCCCCGCAGCGCAGTCGGCTCCCTATCCATGGCTGCAGCAGCTCGGCTCCTCCCTTCCCATGGCGCCCCTGCTATGTTTCCCCCTGCGTGCAACGCTCACCTCCATGCTTGCGTGCTGCTGCATAGTGCCGTTGGTGCTTGCTAGGTGCTTGACAAAATGCGCAGCAAGCCACGCACTGCAGCAGCTCCATCCCTTGCCTTGCGTCGTCGTTGAGCTTCGCTACTGCACATCTCCCCTGGAAAACAGCAGCCCCTCCGCGTCACGCGCTCGACTCGCTGCGCTCGCCCGCGTGGTGTCGCAGTAGGACAGCAGTAGTGTCGCGTTCGCTATCGACCTCGCCTTCATGTACACCCCCTCGCAGCAGCTCAACATAGCAGCCGCGACACTCCCCTCCACCCCACACTCGCCACGCTCAACCAAAATGCCTCCCCTCACGTAGCTACACACTTGTTGTCGCTGCACATTGTTCGTCGACACGCAGCCCCTTCACCCTGTGCCCGTGATGTCGTCGTTCTTGCTGTTTTGTCGCGCCAATCGACAGCCGCAGCAGCCCCTCTGTGGCGTGTGCTCCACCTTGACACGCCCTCGGTGCCCGTCGTGCTCCTTCGACTTCGCTTCGGTCTCCCGTGATCGACGACGCGTTCGTCTTCACGCCACATGTGCAGCAACCACGACTGAGGTTTGATATGGTGAGCCAATGTGTTATTTTGTTGTTGGATCGGATGTATATGTGGCTGCGATAGTTCTTTTGTATGTCGTAGGGATTGGTCTCGGATGTATTAAATGTTTGCTAAAGCATTTCGTCGTAAATTAGTGTGTTAGTTGTGATAAATTAAATAAAGCATAAAACATGCTTAGTAATTTCCATAGTCAGCTAATGAGTTAGTCTATGTTAAATATATTTTATGTATTCATCGTGGTGTAGGATAGAGTGGGTCGAAGATATAAATTATGAGACATGTGATTTGTGTTTAAGGACGAGATGTGTGATTAATCGGTTAGTGTTTCACTTGTCTAGTCGATAAATGTGGTCATAAATAATTGTGCTCGACATAAATGTTTGGTCGTTGTATCACTTCCTCTATGTTTATAAGTCGGAGTCATGTGTGATGATATTACTTATGGGGTGAATGCGTATTGAAATATGTTATGTCGTGCAATATGATTAGAAATATGAAGGATAGATAGGGTGTTTCAGAAATGTTAGCTAATAGATTCGGACAAGCGTGATAGAGGTTGAGTCACTTATGTTATAAAATTGATGCTCGACATGTTAGGTCTCCTAAAATGTGGTGTTTTAGGTGACTAGTGTTATCCAATTTAAGTTGAGAAATGGTTAAGAAAAACTAATTAACCTGCTCCCACCTATGTTTTTGAGCTACGATGTCTAAAATAGTTTGCTAAGTTTTATACTAGTTAACCAACTCGTTAGATGGCTTTGGTTAAGCTTGTAGTCACGACAATTTGCTTGTTATGGTCTAAATGTGTATGGTTATGATCGCGAGTAAAAAGTAGTAGTGCTCATGTGATGTCTAAGTCAAAATGTAAATTATTGGGTGAAAAACGCTTCGATATACATATATGCCGGATTTGACGATTGTGGTGAATGCGTTGATTAATTGTGTATGGTAGTTCTAGCGCGCGAAATAACTTGTATAAAAATTAGTAAGTCTACTTGTTAGTTCTCACTTGGTTATTTTAACTCTAACAATTTTCAAAGTGTTAGAATAATTCAAGTATCTAGAACGTGGTAATTCTTGAATTGTATTGGAGCTGGAATTTATCAATTGCTGTTTTGGACTACACGCAGTGATTTCCTCGTGTTGTATGTTTGATAAACTAAATTGTGTTTTCTGTAGATATGTACTATAGAAAAGTGATAGATAACTTTATTATCTTGCTGGTGTTATTTTGACAGCCATAAGTCTGATCGTTTAGGAGTTATGCTGTTCACAAATTCAGTAACTGAATCTGTCCAATTTCTGTACAGATTTCAGAAACTGCATTGTTTGCTTAAGTTAATTTTAGAATCAGTCCTTGTCAATTATAAGAAAGTTGTAGATGTTTTTCTTATCTTACTTGTGTTAAAATTTCATAACCATAGGCCTGACAGTTTAGGAGTTATGAATTTTACAATCTGGTTGCTGTGTTCTGTCCACCGTCAGAACAGATTTCGAAAACTGTATTGTTTGATTTAGTTAAACATTGAATCACTTATTAGTGATTATAAAAGTTAGGTAGTGCTTTTGCTAAGCTTTCCAAAAAGTCTTGGATCACTATTTTTGGTGGTCTGAAGATTAAGTTCTGAATGTTTGAAGTGTGAAATCTGAATCTGTCCAAATCTGGACAGCAACGCCTTCTAGTGTCTTTTATCCTTAATTAAATATTGAATCACCTTGACATGTTTATAAATGATATGTAGAAAATTTTATTATCTTTCCAGAAAGTCTAGGATCAATTTATTTGAATGCCTGAATCTTTAGTTGTGAATTTTTGAAGTTGCAAGTCTGAATCTGTCCAAATCTGGACAAAGCTGTTGTATTAGCACGTTTTGACCTTGCTAGGTGATGAATCAGGTTGAGGTGAAAATACCAAAGTTGTAGTTCACTTTTTAATCTTTCCAGAAAGCTCTAGTTTGCTATTTTTAGATTAATATTTGAAAAGTTATGATTAAAACAAGTAACCGCTGTATTGCTGTCCAAAAATCTGCAAGTGCACATTTGATGGTTTAGTTCACCTGTTGGCTAAAAATGCTTAGTTAGCACGTAACGGACATAGACTTATAATGTCTAAACTTAGGTTAACATGCATTCCATGATTAATGTGCTTGCTTGAGTAGTTGGTTGTGGATAGGAATCCCTCCTCTATTGAACTTGTGCTTGGGATGCTTTTGTGTGATAAATAGAAGAACTAATGAAAAGCCGTAGCAAGTTAAATAAATACTCATACTTATGGGGTCGTATTTGTGTTGCGTAAATATACAAAATGTTTGTCGTCTTTTAGTGGTGTTAGTGCTGTGCGCTCAATGATATGTAGTAGCTAACGCTAGTGTGTGTGGTTGCTTATGATGTCTCGCTACTTAGTGTTTAATTCGCTAACATGTACTTAAAGTATCTCGTGCTACTTCATTATATTCATACATATGCATCTTGCATCTCATTTAGGACCGAGAGAGGATGATCGTGCAAGTGATGTGGTGCCACCCACAAGATGCAGTCGGTGGACGACCCAAGGAAGGATGGACATAACCAGTGGATGCTCACCAAGCGAATACCTCCCCAGCAAACACTATCTAAGTGTTAAATTGAAGGCAAGCCCCAGTTTTATGCATAACCGTTTATATATGCTATTTTACTACACTTAATGTTTGTAGGCTTGTATTTTGCACTTAAGTGTAGGAGTTGACTGAAACCTTAGTTGCATGAACCCAAGGTTCCTTTTGAGATGGATACTAGTATGCTATGTTGAGTAGCTGCTTTACTAATTAGGGATCTCGGTAGAAGTCGAGTGATTTTTCTAGCACTCGCGCGAGGTCAGGAATTGAATGTATCCATTTTTATATCAGAATGATGATGGTCTGTGGACACGGATCCATGGGGATGCGTGGTCTACGAGATGAAACTGGAATAAGGATTAACGTGCGGATACCTGTGTCAAGCGTTTGAACGTACTAAACACATGCCGAGAAATATGGTAAATCGGTAAGCCTAGTACCTGAGTGAACCTGCCCACAGACTTTACCCCTCACGCGACCTGAGATGTGGTCTCCCATTCTAGTTATGGTGGGTACAAGTGCGGTCACTGCACGATGGCAGTCGGGGTCAGTGAGGCATTGTACGCCAAGGCGGTGAGCCCTGATCTATTGCCAGGGAATCGATGGGGACGGTTGATGTGTGTGGGGATGGAGTGCCTCGCCATGTCGTGTGTTTAGGTTTACCTTGCAAGGTTTAAAAACTCGATTCGAATCGTCTGCTTCTCGCAGTTAATGAGACTGCTTGATCCATGCTGCTACATTGAGTAATAAGTGGAAATGAGGTGACTGGCAAAAGATGTTGATTGGTAAAAATGTTTGATACCATGTATGATTAGCTAGGTACACATCTAGTCTAAAGGATTCTACTAAAACTTGAAAAGCTAAAACTTGTTTTTAGATTCAGCTAGTGCTTTTGGCAAACCAAACCCCTCAGCCAAACAGCTGCATGTCTAGAGGTAGAGGAGTAGACTCCTCACACCGGGTAAGTCTAGCTGAGTATTAGTATACTCAGCCTTGCTTGTGGCATAATTTTTGCAGGTACTCCTTAGGATTATCGGTTGATGGTGTGACTTGGCCTCCATCCCTGCCACCGGAATAGACGGTCGAGTGGGTTACTGCTTCTACAGGAGAGGACCAGGATGAGTAGTGTGGCCAGGCTTCGCCATGTTACTCGGTTTTCTCCGTTAGTTATTTCCACTGCATTAAAAATTTTGGTTATTATTTTTGAAACTCCAATAATGTAATCACTAATGATACTTATTAAATTTGTGGTATTATGTTTTATTGTATTTCTCTGTGCCTCACCTTCGTGTGATCTAGTGGTATTCGATCTTGGTAAATGGCTTTATCGGACTAGATCCGAGGGACTGACGGGTTATTCCTGTTTAAGTGTGTTGTTGCCCTTAAGGGTGCGACTTGGGCACTTAAGCTGGAATAATTCGGGCGGTTCCTCCACAGCTAGTAACGGAGCGAATACCATTACAGAGAAGTCAATAAGTCATGAATATCAACTTTTTAAAAGTAAAACTTGCTTAGAAACCAATGTTGGATAGATCGTCAGGATGATAAGTTAGACCTAGGACGTGAAGCCTTAGGAAATAGATGGGTAGCTAGGTGGCTATTTATGTAGGCCATAAAGGCTAATACTACTATTTAATAAGGATGTTGTAGAAGCACCCGAAAAAGTAGTTAGGTCTGAGAAGACGCCTAGAATGAGCATGCATCATAATTGTCGCATTATAATTGTCTCTTGTGCATCAACATGCTTCTCTCACCTTTATTCCAATAATAAGAAATTGTGAATAATGTGCTGTATTGCTATTTTATGAACTGCAAAAAAAAGTCTTATCTCTTGTCTAATTAGTAAGTCATGCTGGGTTGTGTTACGTGTTTCTCTTGTCCTGCTATCTAGGTGGTATTGTAATTGTTCAACCCTTGTTGCAAAAAAAGTGTTGTTTGTTTCGCTCACGAAAAGACCCCCCACTTTAACCAACCTAGTGGTTAGCAAGTGAAACCCCTTAAAAAAATCAAATCACATGCTTGTGTTGGTGTTTTTGTAGCCCTTGTGTGTGGCACTATTGGTAATGCACCTGCACAACCTATAGATGCCCATAGCTTGACCGCTAGACTAACCCCAGTCTCCTTGTCCACTTGTTGTGTCAAAAAAAAATTGTTGTTTGATGTCTAGTTGCACAAACCCTACCAAGGCCATGTTTCTTTCCATAGATCCTGTCCCGAATCTCATAACCTTTCTGGTGCTCATCCTAATCAATCTCATGTGACTACCTCTCCTTTCACCTAGATCCGGTAATCCTTTTTCCTTGTGGATCATGTTGGCTTTATCATCCGAATCTTCGGATCCTTTAATGATTCTGCCCTATTATCTGGTTATCTACTATAACCCGTTCTCAAGTATCGGATGTTGATCTGCATAAATCTCTCATTTCTGGTTATTCTCATACCCCCTTCTCTGAGGATCATGATGCTGTTCTAGCAATTTTATCTCTAAGCAGTGTATCCATTCAGTTCAATGGATTATGCTGTTGTCTTTAGTTCTCTCATGTCTCAGCAAGCTGCCAATATTGATCTCATGGTTGGTTCATCCTCATATCAAATATTGTCTCAATGTTTGATTTGATAATCCTTGTGGTGATCATGACAAGTTCGCGGAGTTGAAGAGTTCTCATGTGATGCTCTTTTGCCAACAATCTCTGCTTCAACTCCGGTCACATTCTTATTTTCTGAGCCATACTTTCGTGGGCTCCATCCATCTGTGCTATGTGGATTTCTCATTGGTTGCGTTTGGTAATGGTATTATGACTAACGACTGATGGTGCTGTGACGAAACCGAGAGCCTCCTGTGGGCGCGCACACATGGTTGAGCTGCTCGGCATGCGCTGGTATCCCAGTTAATAGTCGTGATCCATTACGAGACTATACTGATGTGCTATCTTTTGTGGATATTCTCTCAAAGTGATCGCTAGATTTTGTCTCAATATGTCGCGATGTTCTAACCAAATCAGTCTCTAGAATCTTATCAGATCCCATCTCATGAATTTGCATCTAGCTCCAGCCTGGGAGTTACATGCTTCTCCACCCTTAAAGATCCTCATTCAAATCTCGAGACGAGATTCTTTTAAGGGAGGAAGGCTGTAACACCCCAGGTGTCTATTTCGTGTTACGTCGGGAGATTTATCCTAATCTCAGATGCTCATTGAAAATTTCTCTTCCCGCTCGTGTATGTCTCTGATTATCCAGACTATTCATACACATTTCACCGAATTCAGAGTTATCCAGTCTCACAGAAGGCCGAATTTGGAGCCTGTTAAAACTTTTAATTCTCGGAACGAATGCAGACTCGAAGATCATTCTCGAATTATAAATCTCATCTGAAGCTCTTTAAATCAAACTCTCGACGACTGTTACTTGATCTGAGCCTGAGTCCAATTCCTCGAGCCTCGATCGATGTCCGACTATTTTGTCCGGATCCGTATTCTCAAATGGAATACTCACTATGTCGACCTCTAATAAATTCTTACTCGACCCGGCATAATACCTCTATGTCCAATCCAATTTCGAAAATCAACATCGGCGACGATTTTTAAATGTCGCGGTTTGTCTCTTTCAATCATAAATCTGAAAGCCGGTCATATCTCGAGACAATTTATTTTCAAATCATGCCTAAGGAATTATTGCCGAGCGAAGTCAAATCGAACTCTTGGCTGAGTTAATCACCTGATCTTCCGAAATCTATTTCGCTCTATTCTTCGTAGAGACGAAATCCGTGAGAGCATTTTTTATTCTAGGAAATAAATAGCGTTCCGATAATCTGTGTTTAATCAAAACACCATAAACTAAAATGAAAATAAATTATCGCAGCCCAGTTTAGTGTTTGGGCCAGCCCAACCCAGCCCAATAGGCCGACTAAGAAAACCCTAACCCTCGCACATGCCTATAAATAGGAGCGCTCTCCCTTGCAAATTGGAAAATTTCCATTTCCCCCCTAGCTGCCACCTTCTTTCTTCCCTGCCTCTTCTTCCTCATGGCAGCAGCAGCCACCAGCGAGCTCCCTGCTCCCATGGCGTCCATCCCTCCTCCCTAGCTTCCCTTGCACAGCGGCAGAAGCTTCCATGGACGTCGCCCTCCCCATGCTCCTGAGTGCACAGGGCAGAGCAAAGTCTCCCTCGATCCATGGCGCCCAGCAGAAGCAGCCTTGGCCGAACTCCATGGGAGCAAGCCGACGCCCCTGCCCTCCCCTTGGCCACGAGCTCTCTGCTGGCTTCTTCCCCATCGCGTGTAGGGCACCACCGGCGTTCGCCCCTGCGAGCTCCCTCTACTCCATGCGACCCCAGCCATGGCGCCCTTCTTCCCCAGCGGCGCCTCTGCTCTCCCTCCTCATGTCGCCACCCCCTGCAGCTTCCCCACTACCTTGGCGCCGACCTCCACTCCCCTGCTATTGCCGTGGCCGAGCGCCCTCCCTGTTCCTCTTCCCCGCAGTGCAGTCGGCTCCCTGTCCATGGCTGCAGCAGCTCGGCTCCTTCCTTCCCATGGCGCCCATGCTGTGTTTCCCCCTGCGTGCAGCGCTCACCTCCATGCTTGCGTGCTGCTGCGCAGTGCCGTTGGTGCTTGCTAGGTGCTCGACAAAATGTGCAGCAAGCCACGAACTGCAGCAGCTCCGTCCCTTGCCTTGCGTCGTCGTCGAGCTTCGCTACTGCACATCTCCCATGGAAAACAGCAGCCCCTCCGCATCACGCACTTGACTCGCTGCGCTCGCCCACGTGGTGTCGCAGTAGGACAACAGTAGTGTCGCGTTCACCATCTACCTTGCCTTCGTGTACACCCCCTCGCAGTAGTGCCAACATAGCAGCCGCGACACTCCCCTCCACCCCGCACTCGCCACGCTCAACAAAAATGCCTCCCCTCGCGTAGCTACACACTTGTTGTCGCTGCACGTTGTTCGTCGACGCGCAGCCCCTTCGTGCCGTGCCGATGATGTCGTCATTCTAGCTATTTTGTTGCGCCAATCGATAGCCGCAGCAGCCCCTCTGTGGCGTGTGCTCCACCTTGACACGCCCTCGGTGCCCGTCGTGCTCCTTCGACTTTGCTTCGGTCTCCCGTGATCGACGACGCGTTCATCTTCACGCCACATGTGCAGCAACCACGACTGAGGTTTGATATGGTGAGCCGATGTGTTATTTTGTTGTTGGATCGGATATATATGTGGCTGCGATAGTTCTTTTGTATGTCGTAGGGATTGTTCGCGGATGTATTAATTGTTTGCTAAAGCACTTCGTCGTAAAGTAGTGTGTTTGTTGTGATAAATTAAATAAAGCGTAAAACATGCTTAGTAATTTCCATAGTCGGCTAATGAGTTAGTCTATGTTAAATATATTTTATGTATTCATCGTGGTGTAGGATAGAGTGGGTCGAAGATATAAATTATGAGACATGTGATTTGTGTTTAAGGACGAGATGTGCGATTAATCGGTTAGTGTTTCACTTGTCTAGTCGATAAATGTGGTCATAAATAATTGTGCTCGACATAAATGTTTGGTCGTTGTATCACTTCCTCTATGTTTATAAGTCGGAGTCATGTGTGATGATGTTACTTATGGGGTGAATGCGTATTGAAATATGTTATGTCGTGCAATATGATTAGAAATATGAAGGATAGATAGGGTGTTTCAGAAATGTTAGCCAATAGATTCGGACAAGCGTGATAGAGGTTGAGTCACTTATGTTATAAAATTGATGCTCGACATGTTAGGTCTCCTAAATTGTGGTGTTTTAGGTGACTTGTGTTATCCAATTTAAGTTGAGAAATGGTTAAGAAAAACTAATTAACCTGCTCCCACCTATGTTTTTGAGCTACGATGTCTAAAATAGTTTGCTAAGTTTTATACTGGTTAACCAACTCGTTAGATGGCTTTGGTTAAGCTTGTAGTCACGACAGTTTGCTTGTTATGGTCTAAATGTGTATGGTTATGATCGTGAGTAAAAAGTAGTAGTGCTCATGTGATGTCTAAGTCAAAATGCAAATTATTGGGTGAAAAGCGCTTCGATATACATATATGCCGGATTTGACGATTGTGGCGAATGCGTTGATTAATTGTGTATGGTAGTTCTAGCGCGCGAAATAACTTGTATAAAAATTAGTAAGTCTATTTGTTAGTCCTCACTTGGTTATTTTAACTCTAAAAATTTTCAAAGTGTTAGAATAATTCAAGTATCTAGAACGCGGTAATTCTTGAATTGTATTGGAGCTGAAATTTATCAATTACTGTTTTGGACTACACACAGTGATTTCTCCGTGCTGTATGTTTGATAAACTAAATTGTGTTTTCTGTAGATATATTCTATAGAAAAGTGGTAGATAACTTTATTATCTTGCTGGTGTTAAAATTTGACAGCCATAAGTCTGATCGTTTAGGAGTTATGCTGTTCACAAATTCAGTAACTGAATCTGTCCAATTTTTGTACAGATTTCAGAAACTACATTGTTTGCTTAAGTTAATTTTAGAATCAGTCCTTGTAGATTATAAGAAAGTTGTGGATGTTTTTCTTATCTTACTTGTGTTAAAATTTCATAACCATAGTCCTGAGAGTTTAGGAGTTATGAATTTTACAAACTGGTTGCTGTGTTCTGTCCACCGTCGGAACAGATTTCGAAAACTGTATTGTTTGATTTAGTTAAACATTGAATCACTTATTAGTGATTATAAAAGTTATGTAGTGCTTTTGCTAAGCTTTCAAAAATAGTCTTGGATCACTCTTTTTGGTGGTCTGAAGATTATGTTCTGAATGTTTGAAGTGTGAAATCTGAATCTGTCCAAATCTGGATAGCAACGCCTTCTAGTGTCTTTTATCCTTAGTTAAATATTGAATCACCTTGACATGTTTATAAATGATATGTAGACAATTTCATTATCTTTCCAGAAAGTCTAGGATCAATTTATTTGGATGCCTGAATCTTTAGTTGTGAATTTTTGAAGTTGCGAGTCTGAATCTGTCCAAATCTGGACAGAGTTGTTGTATTAGCACGTTTTGACCTTGCTAGGTGATGAATCAGGTTGAGGTGAAAATACCAAAGTTGTAGTTCACTTTTTAAGCTTTCCAGAAAGCCCTAGTTTGCTATTTTTAGTTATTTGAAAAGTTTTTATTAAAACAAGTAACCGTTGTATTGCTGTCCAACAATCTGCAAGTGCGCATTTGATGGTTTAGTTCACCTGTTGGCTAAAAATGCTTAGTTAGCACGTAACGGACATAGACTTATAATGTCTAAACTTAGGTTAACATGTGTTCCATGATTAATGTGCTTGCTTGAGTAGTTGGTTGTGGATAGAAATCCCTCCTCTATTGAACTTGTGCTTGGGATGCTTTTGTTTGATAAATAGAAGAACTAATGAAAAGCCGTAGCAAGTTAAATAAATACTCATACTTATGGGGTCGTATTTGTGTTGCGTAAATATACAAAATGTTTGTCGTCTTTTAGTGGTGTTAGTGCTGTGCGCTCAATGATTTGTAGTAGCTAACGCTAGTGTGTGAGGTTGCTTATGATGTCTCGCTACTTAGTGTTTAATTCACTAACATGTACTTAAAGTATCTAGTGCTATTTCATTATATTCATACATATGCATCTTGCATCTCATTTAGGACCGAGAGAGGATGATCGTGCAAGTTATGTGGTGCCACCCTCAAGATGCAGTCGGTGGACGACCCAAGGAAGGATGGACATAACCAGTGGATGCTCGCCAAGCGAATACCTCCCCAGCAAACACTATCTAAGTGTTAAATTGAAGGCAAGCCCCGGTTTTATGCATAACCGATTATATATGCTATTTTACTACACTTAATGTTTGTAGGCTTGTATTGTGCACTTAAGTGTAGGAGTTGACTGAAACCTTAGTTGCATGAGCCCAAGGTTCCTTTTGAGATGGATAATAGTATGCTAGGTCGAGTAGCTGCTTTACTAATTAGGGATCTCGGTAGAAGTCGAGTGATTTTTCTAGCACTCGCGCGAGGTTAGGAATTGAATGTATCCATTTTTATATCAGAATGATGATGGTCTGTGGACACAGATCCATGGGGATGCGTGGTCTACGAGATGAAACTGGAATAAGGATTAACGTGCAGATACCTGTGTCAAGCGTTTGAACGTACTGAACACATGCCGAGAAATATGGTAAATCGGTAAGCCTAGTACCTGAGTGAACCTGCCCGCAGACTTTACCCCTCACGCGGCCTGAGACGTGGTCTCCCATTCAGGTTATGGTGGGTACAAGTGCGGTCATTGCACGACGGCAGTCAGGGTCAGTGAGGCATTGTACGCCAAGGCGGTGAGCCCTGATCTGTTGCCAGGGAATCGATGGGGACGGTTGATGTGTGTGGGGACGGAGTGCCTCACCACGTCGTGTGTTTAGGTTTACCTTGCAAGGTTTAAAAACTCGATTCGAATCGTCTGCTTCTCGCAGTTAATGAGACAGCTTGATCCATGCTGCTACATTGAGTAATAAGTGGAAATGAGGTGACTGGCAAAAGATGTTGATTGGTAAAAATGTTTGATACCATGTATGATTAGCTAGGTACACATCTAGTCTAAAGGATTCCACTAAAACTTGAAAAGATAAAACTTGTTTTTAGATTCAGCTAGTGCTTTTGGCAAACCAAACCCCTCAGCCAAACAGCTGCATGTCTAGAGGTAGAGAAGTAGACTCCTCACACTAGGTAAGTCTAGCTGAGTATTAGTATACTCAGCCTTGCTTGTGACATAATTTTTGCAGGTACTCTTTAGGATTATCGGTTGATGGTGTGACTTGGCCTCCATCCCTGCCACCGGGATAGACGGTCGAGTAGGTTACTGCTTCCGCAGGAGAGGACCAGGAGGAGTAGCATGGCCAAGCTTCATAATGTTACTCGGTTTTCTCCTTTAGTTATTTCCACTGCATTAAAAATTTTGGTTATTATTTCTGAAACTCCGATAATGTAATCACTAATGATACTTATTAAATTTGTGGTATTATGTTTTATTGTATTTCTCTGTGCCTCACTTTCGTGTGAGCTAGTGGTATTCGATCTTGGTAAGTGGCTTTATCGGACTAGATCTGAGGGACTGATGGGTTATTCCTATTTAAGTGTGTTGCTGCCCTTAAGGGTGCGACTTGGGCACTTAAGCTGGAATAATTCGGGCGGTTCCGCCACAGGAAGAGCCTGGATAGATAAAAATAAGAACGATGTCATACTAACGACAAACGAAACAGATTCGATATGAAAATCGCGATAGCAAAAATAATTAGAATTTAGCATCTGTTTTATCCACTGATATTACGCGCTTAAATCCATACTCGTTGTCGAGCGGAATATAAACACCTGGGGTGTTACAACCCTCCCCCCTTAAAAGAATCTCGTCTCGAGATTTGGAGCGAAACACTTCTAAGGGTAGAGAAGTATGTAACCCATGTTCATTTCAGCAATAACCATAAGCCAGTCTTGAGCGAAGGCGAGTGTCTCAAAGTATTGTTTCTCTAGTGGACATAACATGCATCCCTTTAGGCTAATTTAGAAATGTCCACCAATAGAGATGACATCTTCTAGAGGAACACATAAGGTTCCATGTGTGCAGTTTGCTTTTTCTGATGACACTATACTATCTGAGTCTATTGGGCGAGTGGCAAATACGCAATTTTACCCAAACAGAACTAGATGCAACCTCTTGGGTAAAACATACGGAAAGAGGTTTACCAACAAGTGGTCACAGTAAGCTCATAGCACACGAGACGGGTGTGAATGTCGAACAACATCACAGTTAACTCATGTCAAGCTAGAAAATGTAAGTCCCAGAAGGTGATATAGATTTGAGAGAATCACCAGCGGAGGGATCTGTAGATGCGGACTTTGTGTCTATTCCATTTTATCAAGCACTAGTCATGGCTCGACTTGATCACACATGCTAGAAAAGCACACATGAGGCGATCAAGGCATGACTAGAGCGATGATTAGGTGGTGATCAGTCAATTTTAACTTGATCTTTGTAAGAACTTTCTTAGGACGGGTTGAACCAAAGTGAGTTTAGACAACTCGACAAAATGATCTCTAAACTCAACCTTCGTTCACAAAGCAGTTACAAGTTAGTAAAAACCAACTTGTTGAACTATTTTTGACATTGGGCATGTCCTCTCAGTACCATCGGTAAGCCAAGGGTTGAGAGTTCACTCTTGTTACAGGAGATACATTTGGTCATGTGGTTCATTCGTTCCTTCATGCGAGATGAACCGACTTGGTCCAGGAATACATGGATTAAATAAGAGAGCGAATGAACAAACTCCTGCATCTCAGCAGCAGGGGAAACAAATCTCCATTTTGAGAGCAAATCTGCTGTTTCCAACACTAAAAAGCTTCAATGCTTCACCTTTACAGAAAGGATGCAAAGAGAACTTAGATGTGTAGTCACTACTAAGATCAAGGAAAAGAGACCATACATGAAAGTGGTATGCCCTTTTGATTCGACAAAGATGACAGATGTTGCTTGATCACTTCGACAAACAACATAGAAATTGTTTCAAGGGAAGGTTTACGGAAGATCACACATCAGTGTAGTTCCACAATGGATCATGACCAGAGACCTCGGTACCCACATGCGCCAAGCAGCAAAACCTTGCGTGTACATCCACAAGGGGCTCTCAGTTTCGCTGCGGCACCATAAGTCCTTAATCATGACACCATCACCGAACTGGCAGCAATAAAGAATCTCACGTAGCAACAACAGATTGTGCCAAGATAACACATTGAAATAGTCTCCTAATGGATTACAACTACTAACCGTGATACCAGCGTGTGCCAAGTAGCGCAACCATGTGTGTACATTCACAGGAGGCCCTCGGTTTCGTCGCGGCATCACCAATTTTAGTCATAACGCCATTACCAGACGTAACCAATGATAAATCTCGCGTGACATCAATGGATTAGGCAAGAGTGACAATATACAGAGAGACTCTGCCTGTCAGAACGGTTACAAGTAGAGAGCCAAATAGATCATGGCTCGATGAAATGAAGAAGACATGGCCATAACCTAAATTTGATGAAAGGAATATGATGGGAGACTGTTAATTCAGCCCCAAGCATATTTCTATGTCCATCATAGAGATTACAAGGTCGAGGATTAGTATCTGATTAGATATGAAGGGAAAACCATCATAAGATTAATTTGGTATGCCTTTGATAGATATGGGGAAACCAAAGGCATCAAATTCAAGAAAATACTCGGAGAGGTCTTTTCTGTGTTAGGTTGATAAAACAACATGGCAATCTTCAAAAACAGGTAAACTGGGGTAGAGACATCAGCTTGCACTAACTGAATAAGGATATGGTTTAGGAAGGATACATAACTCAAGATTCTCGTTTTAAGCCCGGGTACACTTTATGTCCAACAAATAAATTATCTAAGCATTTAGTTGCATGGGTTTGGTCGTGGAGGGATAACGGAAAATTCAAATTTGGGTCATGGTTCACTAATTAAGAACATGGCCTAGTTTCCAGTTTAAGCAAACAAACTACCAACCTTCTATCAGCACATCAAGCATAAGAGCAAAGACATATAACACCTAAATAGATTCCCTAAGGAACAAAGGACAACTATTTCATTGAAGTTCATAATATAACATTACACCACATTATCTACAATCACTGGTTACTGGAATAAAGATGAGAGAAGCATTTTGGATGTATAGGTGACAAACATGATGCAACAATCAGGATGCATGCTCGTCCTATGCGTCCTCACAAATTTTTGCCAGCCTAACGTGGCAATAGCATTCTATATCGGTGGCATATTTACGATTCTCACGGTATTTTGTTAGTCGTCAGCTACACATACGTTTTTGAGGTTAGTGTGCCTGCAGAAAATTCCATCACAACCCAATTCCCAATGATGCAATTCACACATGATAGTTTATCACAGTATATACTCCATATATTGCTATATGGAGGCCAGCTCATCATTAAGCGCCGAGCCACGCATAGGCACCGTTGCCACACTTTAACCATAGGGCAACTCATTATGGTAACTCACCTTCTTACCTGAGCGTAGGTGCGTTGTTACAAGTACATTACACTTCTCAGTATTCCCATGTCTGTATACCCATACACATCCATGGGGTACTGAATGTAACACCCCAGGTGTTACCATGGCTAGAGCCCACCTTGCTATCAAAGGGTATGAGCCCCTGAGGAAGAACTTAATGAATAGAAGCATAAGGGCCTTGGAAAGCTAGAGGTTAACCAAGGATTTTGAGTGACCAAAAGCATTACTCTGATCCTTGCACACTTACTACCTTGGATGAGAAGGGAGAAGAACCCTAGATCTCTCTTAGACCCTATCTCCCAAAACCCTAGATAGGGGGGGGGGGGAAAGAGGGTGAGCAAGTGTGCAAAACATGAGTAACTTTTACCCAAACCTTAAGTGGCTTTGTAACCAGCAATTAGGGGGGGGGTAATATTGCAAAAAGGCCCCTGGTGAAACCCCAAATCAAATCACTAAGTGGAGAGAGAGCTAGAGCTCTCTATGCCTCTCTAAGTCCATATTTAACCCTAGTTTAAGGATCAGCCGTGTTCACCTTGAAGATGGCATCAAATCCACTTGTGATCTATACCAAAAATGTGGCATACTACCTAGGGCACCCACTGGAAAAAGTTGAGCCCGAGTCTCGGACGTTTGACATGCCATGGCATGGCTTTTGTCGCGAAGTGCCCAGTGTGACACACCTGTTTTGGCATCCAAAGATCTCCCTCCCTAGGCCGTATCTGCCCCGACTTCTCACAGTTGAGTGACATCCCTAGGTGCCAGGAAGAGGTCTGCGCCGAACCTTTGCAAAGATTCGCACGTTTGCGACCTCTGTCGACATTTGAACACTGGAAGAAACAAACCGCCACGTGTTCGACGCGTTCTGCCGCGCCAGAGCTCGCCCGCGCGCGCCCCCGCGAGCCCCGCGCCGCGCCCGAGCCAAGCCAGCGCCCTGGTCCGCGTCCGCGCCTATAAAACGCCCAAGAGCCTTGGCCGTACCCCTCCGCACGCACCCAAGTCTCATCGGAGCTCAGTTCGCCGCCGTCTGCCTGAGCGCGACGTGCCCGCGGCCGCTCGAGCCACTGCCGCCGTAGACCGGCCAGCCCAGCCTTCCGCCGTCCCATCCAACCCTCGGACACGAGTATACACCCGCCAGTGAAGCTCCCGGGCCAGGAATCGGGCTCTGCCTCGCCGGAGGCGCCGGAACACGGTCACCGGACTTCGCCCGCCCGCCGGCAACCGTGGACCAAGGCGCACAGTGAGTCTCTCTCCGATTCCTTGCACGATTAGACTCCTTAGACCTCCATGAATCTGCCCATGCCCCTGGATTGAACTGTACCGCCGTGGATAGGCCGGAGCCCACGCCGCCGACGAGCTCGCCCGTCTGCGCCCGTGGTCCGGGCGATTCCGGCCATCCCCGACGACGAGCCGTACCTCGACGTGATCGCCAGAACCTCCCCGAGCAAACCCTACCCTTCGCCGGACCTCCCTCGCCGCCGGTAAGCCGCGCCATTCTTTCCTTCTCCGTGGTTACTGTTCCAGTTGGGGGAGGGACCGCGAGTGTGAGGGAGATAAACCCTGGGGGTTAAGTGAAAAGTCAGAGACTCAAGTGAATAGTGGCGTAAGGGCAGATCTGTGAGGTTGGATTCAGTTTAAACCTAGGGGCCTCGGCGCAAACTGCGTTTTCAGAAAAACCTAATTAAAACCTGATTTAAATTCAAACAGAAACTTTAAAAACCCATAACTTCTGTTTGGTTTATCCAAATTTGGTCAAACCAATTTTGCCAAACTCTAAATAATGTAACCTGTCTAAGAAAAATATAAAACCCCATATGAACTAAAGAAAAATATAAGGTTCTGATTTAATTTTAGTTTTGACCAAAAGCTTAATAATAGCAAGAAAAATGGTTGTACTATTTAACTAGAGTTAGAAAAATTTGGAGAAGTTTATATCTACCTACTGACCTAGTTAAAAATGTTAAACCCCTCTGTTCACTACATTAAGTTAGTTTTAACCCCTTATTCCATAATATGCTTAAAGTTAAGATAAATAGAAAAAGTGACATAAATAATGAACCAGAGGGCACCCCTATTTTTGTTGAGATGCTTAGCCAATATAGTTCACTAGAAAAATGTATCATACCCTGTTGTAGTGTAAGATAAGAAAGATACCTTTTAAATGAAGAAAATAGGGATAACTTAGAAAACCCTACAAAAATAACCATAAGGAGAAACCTCCCCAAACCTTAGGATAACTAATGTGTTGATAATAAGAACTTAAGAAAAATCTGAAATCTGTTGTTTGATATTTTTCAAATAACAAGTTAGTTCTAATCACCCTTTTTGCACCAAAGTTTAAAAAATCCACCATTAATTAACCATCATGTGGCTCTCTGTCATTTTTTGTACAAGAGCTTATTATCACTATTAGAGGCCAGCAAAAATAACCCTTAGGTCAGAATCCTTTTTAATAAAGGACTTGTAGTGCAAAGTGGCCTAATAGCCCCACCTTTTGTTATTTTTGGTATATAGCCTAGCCCTTTTATTTTAAACCCCATATCCCTAAGACAGGCCCTATTGACCAAGGGCAAGCCACTATAATTTTTACAAAAGTTTTGGAAATTTTTAACCTACTGTCGTAGTTCAAACCCCTACTAGAAACCCTAGATGGAAATTAAGGAAAGGAAAATGGATGATGGAATTTAATGTCCTCCTAAGACCTTTATAAATTGTCCACTGAAATCCATAAAGGCAATACAAATCCAACATGTATCCTAAAAGAAAACCTAAACCTAAAAGGTAATAAGTCTATATATACCACTAAAAGACCCGCATAGCCAGTGAACCCTAAGTTAATTCTTGACTTAATTTCTGTAGCTTAATGTTCTTGAATCTTGCATAATTGTAACATACATGTTCATTGCATTCGATAGACTGTAATCTTGCTGACGGAGAGTACATCCTCGTGCCGGAGCAAGGAGCTGCCCAGGAGGTTGCCCCAGACCCAGCACCAGAGCCTGCACCAGAGGACCTGCCTGCCACTGCTTTGGAAGGCAAGCCCCGGTTTTATGCATAACATGTTATTTATGCTATTTTACTACACTTAATGATTGTAGGATTATTTGTGCACTTAAGTGTAGGAGTTGTTTGAAACCCTAGTTGCATGATCTCAGGAACCCCATTGAGATGAATACTAGTATGCTAAGACGAGTAGCTGCTTTATTAAGTAGGATCTCGGTAGAAGTCGAGTGATTTTTCTAGCACTCGCGCGAGGTCAGGACATTGACTGTAACCACCTTTCATATCATATTGGTGTTGGTGTGTGGACACGGATCCATGGGGATACATGGTCTATGAGGTAAAATGGAAATAAGGATTAACGTGCGGATACCTGTGTCAAGCGTTTGAATGTACTAAACACATACCGAGAAATATGGTAAATCGGTAAGCCTAGTACCTGAGTGAACCTGCCCGCAGACATACCCCCTCACGCGACCTGAGACGTAGTCTCCCATTCCGGTTATGGTGGGTACAAGTGCGGTCACTGCACGACGGCCAGTCGGGGTCAGTGAGGCATTGTACGCCAAGGCGGTGAGACCTGATCTGTTGCCAGGGAATCGATGGGGACGGTTGATGTGTGTGGGGACGGAGTGCCTCGCCACGTCGTGTGTTTAGGTTTACCTTGCAAGGATAAAAACTCGATTCGAATCGTCTGCTTCTCGCAGCTAATGAGACTGCTTGATCCACTGTATTGCATTGAGTAACAAGTGGAACTGTGATGAGATGATACAAGATGTTGATTGCTAAAAATGCTTGCTACTATGTATGAATAGATAGTACACTTTTAGGCTTAAGAGAGTCACACTTAATTTTGACAAAGTTAAAATCTTGATTTAGAAACTCAGCTAGTGCTTTTGGCAACCAAACCCCACAGCCAAACAGCTGCATGTCTAGAGGTAGAGGAGTATAGACTCCTCACACCGGGTAAGTCTAGCTGAGTATTAGTATACTCAGCCTTGCTTGTGGCATAATTTTACAGGTTCTCTGGAGGATATGGTTGCTGGAGTGACTTGGCCGTCCACCTTACCACCGGGTTGGACTGTTGAGTGGGACCCCGCCTCGGCTGAGGAGGAGCATGAGGAGTGATGGGACAGGCTTCCCCATCTCTCCGTTTATTTATCGTTAGTTTTATTCCGCTGCACTTCGAACAATGATGGCTACTTTTAGCAAAACTCCGATGATGATGATGATGATGTAATAATAATTAACACTCTTCCATGTATGGTTTATGCTTTATTGTATTTGCTCTGTGACTCACCATCGAGTGAGATTGTGGTACTTGATCCTGTCAGTGGCCGTGTCGGACTAGATCCGAGGGATTGACGGGTTATTCCCATTTAAGTGTGGTCTAGCCTCTAAGGCAGGGCTTAGGCACTTAAGTTGGAATAATTCGGGCAGTTCCGCCACAGCTGGTATCGGAGCTTGTACCACCACAGAGGAATCAATAAACCATAAATGCCATCCCTTTTCTAAAGTAAAAATTTGATAGAAACAATTTTGGATAGATTGTAGGACGAGCAGGATATACCTAGGACGTGAAGCCTTAGGATGGTAGAAGGGTAGCTAGGTGGCTAATTAACTAGGCCCTACAGGCCACTTTTACAGGATGGGAGTTCTTCCCTATTCCTTTTATTTTCTTGTGAGGTCGTTCAAGACGTGCATGCATGCATTCTTAATTAAGCAAATGGATAACTGAGTAAAAGGACTTAAAAATGAGATAGCAGCCAACTAGGTCCCCAATGCTTTTTTTTCCTTTAGCTAGAGGCAGGTTGAGTTTTATTTTTTCCTTGTTCTTTTTGTAATTCTTTTTCTTTACTTACGCTTAACCGTGCACAGATGACTTCCCACGGATCCTCCGAGGATGGGGATGCACTGACCCACACTGATGGACTTGCACGAGAGGGCTTTCCCCGCATCTTGTGGGAGGTACTTCAGGGGGCCGGATACTTGACACCCCCTCAGTACGCGGTGCAGCAGTTCGAGAAGCACCGGGTGCCTCGCTGTAGGGTGAGGATGACTTTGGAGCCTCATCCCCTGCAGCCAGGCTGGCGCTCCTTGGACTCCGAGTCTTTCGGGTACCGAGCGGAGGACACCATCGAGGCAATTGCTCTGCATGGACTGACCACCTTCTGCGGATTCCATCCCTTGGAGCTGGCTACCCACCCCATTGGGTTGTTCCCCGCGGAAAAGGAGGACGACCCGATGTGGAAGGATCGGGTGGAGCATGCCAAGGACATCTGGGCTCTCTACCCAGGCCACACCGCTCACTTGTCGGTACGGTGCATGAACACTCTGTATCGTCTGCAAGTGATGCGTGGGGAGGCCATGTCTCATTTGATGGCATTACTAGAGGCCACCAAGATCACCCTGGACAACAGGGAGGAGCTCGTGGTGGATTTATCCCAGGAGCTGGTGGAAAAAGATTTGCAGGTGGAGCAGCTGACTGACGAGGTTCATGAGTTGGAGGAGCTAGTGGGCACCAGGGAGAATACTATCGAGGTTCTCGAGGATCAGCTCCTCAACACTCAGCAGCAGCTAGCGGAGGCTAATGCGCACCTGGACATGCATCACCAAGAGATCCATGATGAGGAGGCTAACGAGGACGTGGACATCGAGGGAGGAGATGAGCCTGCCTCTAGTGTAGACACCGCTGGCTCAGGGAGACCACCTTCCCCCGAGTCCAGCGTTGCCTCGTTCGCTCACTAGATGCCAGGCTAATACTAGAGGTTGATGATAGTTGGACTCCTTGCCGCTAGCTTAGCTTTTGCACCTTAGGGTACTAGGCTAGGAAGAGTTGAGTCTTTTGGATCATTGATGTAACCAGTGTTAAAACTCTTTTGGAGGTTCAGGGATGATTAATGGCAGATAAAATTTGGACGGAAGGTTTATGTTCCCGTTTTGTTTTATTTGGAATCTATCAAATTGCTTTAACTCCCCTACCATGTTTGAACCTTAAGCTTGGAGATGTGTTATTGAGCAACCATGTGATTTTTCAGATGGCTGGGAGAGCGCGCCGCGGTCAGAATGAGCACGTTCCTCCACCGCCACCGCCTCCCACTCTGCAGGAGCTCATGGCCCAGCAAAATGAGATTCTGAGACAGCTAGCTCAGCGTCAGCCACCACCTCAGCATTATGGTGGAGACCATCAGCGTCACCCTGTCGCTGCTACCTACCAGGAGTTCCTTAGTACTCAGCCACCACTGTTTACCAGGGCAGAGGACCCACTTGATGCAGATGTATGGTTGAGGGTGGTGGAATCCAAATTCCCACTGCTCCATGGGGCTTGCTCATACGTCACCAAGGTCAGGTTCGCCACCCAGCAGCTTCGCGGACCTGCAAGGACTTGGTGGGACCATTTTCTTGCTATGCAGCCAGATGGTAGAGAGGTGGAGTGGAGGGAGTTCAAGGCCGCTTTCAGAGGGCACCATATCCCCGCTGGCATCATGGACCGGAAACTCAACGAGTTTCTAGCACTCACTCAGGGCAGCAGGACGGTATTGCAGTATGCCCAGGCCTTCAATGATTTGTGTCAGTATGCTGGATACCATGCAGATACGGATGAGAAGAAGCGAGACAGGTTCAGGAGGGGGCTCAGCACCAAGCTCCGTGACCGTCTCAACACCGTCAGGGCCAACAGTTACAATGAGTTGGTCAACATGGCTATCTCCCAGGAGGACTGCATCTTGGCTCGACAGGCGGAGAAGAAGAGGAAGACCCCTGTGGCAGGACCCTCATCTCAGCCACAGCGCTTCAGGATTGTGTCTGACTCGCAGAACAAGGGACCTCAGCAGCAGCAAGGAAGATGGGTGATCAGGCCGCCGCAGCAGCAGCAGCAGCAGCAGCAGACACCCAACCGCGCCCAGTTTCCAGCTCAGAGGAACAATCAGCAGCAGCAGTACCGCCAGGCCAATGATAACAGATGTTTCACTTGTGGCAGCACTGGACACTATGCCAAGAATTGCCCCAAGAATCAGCAGAGGCAGGGGCAGAATGTTAATCAGAACCAAGGGAAGAGGCAGAAAGTGCAAGTGAGGCAGGGCAAGCTGAACTTCACTACAATGGTTGATATTCCAGAGGGAGCACCCGTCATGACTGGTATCTTTACAGTTTTAAATTTTCCTGCTTTTGTTCTTTTTGATTCTGGTGCTTCGCATAGTTTTGTCAGTGCCAAATTTAGTGTCAAATGCCAGTTGCCTTTTCACCACACCCACGGGGCTATTACCATTTCAACCCCAGGAGGCAGGATTGCCACTAATCAAATCAGCATGAAGGTGCCTCTAAAGTTTGGTAGTTTGATAATTAAAACTGACCTTCTTATCTTGGGACTGGATAGTGTGGATATCATCTTGGGAACTAATTGGTTGACCAAACATCAGGCAATATTGGACATTGCAGCCAGAGCCATTGAAATTCATTCCCCTGCTTATGGCGAGACTGTTTTGTATTTACCCAACCAGGGTGGTACCCGGTCTTGTGCCTTTGTTATGGCAGAATCCCCAGTAAGGAAGATCCCAGTAGTCTGTGACTACCCCGATGTTTTTCCGGATGAATTGCCAGGAATGCCACCTGACAGAGATATTGAGTTTGCCATTGAATTGCAGCCCGGGACTGCTCCTATCTCTAAGAGACCTTATAGGATGCCTCCCGCGGAACTGGCAGAATTGAAGAAGCAATTGCAAGAATTGTTGGACAAGGGGTTCATTCGTCCAAGCACTTCACCATGGGGATGTCCAGCTTTATTTGTGAAGAAAAAGGATGAGAGTTTGAGGATGTGTGTTGACTACCGCCCTCTCAATGCGGTGACTATCAAGAACAAGTACCCGTTACCCCGCATTGATGTTCTGTTTGATCAGTTGGTAGGAGCCAAGGTATTCTCCAAGATAGACCTTCGCTCAGGCTACCATCAGATCAAGATCCATGCCAGTGATATTCCCAAGATGGCCTTCTCCACTAGATATGGGCTGTACGAGTTTTTGGTTATGTCTTTTGGGCTGACCAATGCCCCGGCTTATTTCATGTACTTGATGAACTCAGTGTTTATGCCAGAGTTGGATAAGTTTGTGGTCGTTTTCATTGATGACATTCTGGTTTATTCCAAGAATGAAGCTGAGCACACTAAACATCTGCATATTGTGCTCCAGAGACTTCGTGACCATCAGTTGTATGCTAAGTTGTCTAAGTGTGAATTCTGGCTAAAGGAAATAAAATTCTTGGGTCACACGATCTCTCAGGAGGGGATATCAGTCGACCCTGAGAAAGTGCAAGAGGTGATGGACTGGAAACCCCCGACTACGGTAAGGCAGATTAGGAGTTTTCTAGGATTAGCAGGATACTACCGACGATTTATTCCGGATTTCTCCAGAATTGCCAAGCCAATGACTGAACTGTTGAAGAAGGGAGTCAAATTTGAGTGGAGCCAAAAGTGTGAAGATGCTTTTCATACCTTGAGGCAACAATTGACAACAGCCCCAGTGCTAGCCCAACCCGACAATACCAAGCCATTTGAAGTTTATTGTGATGCTTCTGGTACAGGATTGGGATGTGTTTTGATGCAAGAGAATAGAGTCATTGCTTATGCTTCCCGAGCACTCAGGCCCCATGAGCAGAACTACCCGACACATGATCTGGAGTTGGCAGCAGTAGTTCATGCCCTCAAGATATGGAGACACTACTTGATGGGAGCTCACTGTAACATTTACACTGATCACAAGAGTCTCAAGTACATTTTCACTCAGGCAGATCTGAACATGAGGCAGAGAAGATGGTTGGAATTAATCAAGGACTATGATTTGGAGGTGCATTACCATCCCGGCAAGGCAAATGTTGTGGCAGATGCCTTGAGCCGAAAGGCCCAATGTAATTGCATGAACATGGATGCAAGAATCACCACCTTGTGTGATGAGTTGTGCAAGTTGAATCTGGAAGTTGTTCCTTCCGGTGAATTGAGATATATCGCAGTGGAGCCCACGTTGCAGGAACAAATAGCTCAGGCACAGTTTGGGGATAAGGGTGTTCAGGTCATCAAGGAAATGATCAAGCAGAAGGCAGAAAAATACAAGTGTTTCCACCAGGACAGCAAGGGAATTTTATGGTTTGAAGATCGATTGGTGGTTCCCAAGGACCCAGAGCTCAGAAAGAAGATATTGGATGAAGCTCACCTTTCCAAGTTTTCCATGCACCCTGGTAGCAACAAGATGTACCATGATCTCAGACCTCTTTATTGGTGGACCAGGATGAAGAGGGAAATTGCCAAGTACGTCTCAGAATGTGACACTTGCCAGAGGATAAAGGCCAGTCACTTGAAGGCAGCAGGCCCTTTGCAACCCCTTCCCATACCATCTTGGAAATGGGAGGACATATGCATGGACTTCATAGTGGGATTGCCCAATACCTCCAGGCACCATGATTCTATATGGGTTGTTGTGGATAGGTTGACCAAGACTGCTCATTTCTTGCCAGTACATACCACCCACAAGACAGAGAAGTACGCGGAAATTTACGTGGACCAAATAGTAAGATTGCATGGCATCCCAAAGACCATCATATCGGACAGAGGAGCACTGTTTGTGGCACGCTTTTGGGAGAAACTGCAAGAAGCTCTCAGGACCCATGTAATCCGAAGCTCAGCATATCACCCTCAAATAGATGGTCAGACAGAGAGGGTAAATCAGATTTTAGAAGACATGTTGCGAGCCTGTGCACTACACTATGGAAAGGACTGGGACAAGTGTCTCTCTTTGGCAGAGTTCTCTTATAATAACAGCTATCAGTCTAGTCTGAAGATGGCACCTTTTGAGGCCTTATATGGGAGAAGATGCAGAACCCCGCTAAATTGGTCTCAAGCAGGAGAAAGGGAAATATTTGGGCCAGATTTGGTACTTGAAGCAGAGGAAAAGGTCAGAGTCATCAGGAAGAACTTAGAAGCTGCTCAGGCCAGGCAAAAGAGTTATCATGATCAGAGACGGAAGCCTCTACAGTTTGAGGTGGGAGATCATGTCTATCTTAAGATATCACCAACCAAGGGTGTCCAGAGATTCAGAATCAAGGGCAAGTTGGCCCCTCGCTACATTGGACCCTATAAGATCAAGGCAAGTTGTGGAACCGTAGCTTACCAATTGGAATTGCCACCCCAAATGTCAGCAGTCCACAATGTGTTCCATGTATCTCAGCTGCGGAAATGTGTTCGTCTACCCACTGAAGTGCTACCAGAACCGGACATTGAGATAGAACCAGACTTGTCCTACCAAGAGTACCCCGTCAAGGTATTGGATCAGAAGGAAAGGTCAACTCGGGCAAGATCAATCAGAATGTATAAGGTTCAATGGAGTCACCATTCAGCAGAAGAAGCCACATGGGAGACGGAGGATTTTCTACGCTCTTGCTTCCCCGACTTTCTACCTAAAGGAATCGGTATGTAACCCAAAACCCCACCCCCACCTGCCCTTTGAAGTCAATTATAAGAAAAACTTAGATAACAAGAATAGTCTAAGTTATGGATTTAACTTAAGAAGGGCTTCCTTCTGAAGTTGCAAAGAGGATGACATTCGAAGAGCAGTTAGGAAAGTGGAACTTGAGTTTAAGGGGAAAGTAGCACCAACACACCTTCAAGGCATCCCTCCAAGGGACTCTACCTAAAATCTCGGGACGAGATTCCTTTAAGGGGGGAGGGCTGTAACACCCCAGGTGTTACCATGGCTAGAGCCCACCTTGCTATCAAAGGGTATGAGCCCCTGAGGAAGAACTTAATGAATAGAAGCATAAGGGCCTTGGAAAGCTAGAGGTTAACCAAGGATTTTGAGTGACCAAAAGCATTACTCTGATCCTTGCACACTTACTACCTTGGATGAGAAGGGAGAAGAACCCTAGATCTCTCTTAGACCCTATCTCCCAAAACCCTAGATAAGGGGGGGGGGAAAGAGGGTGAGCAAGTGTGCAAAACATGAGTAACTTTTACCCAAACCTTAAGTGGCTTTGTAACCAGCAATTAGGGGGGGGGGGTAATATTGCAAAAAGGCCCCTGGTGAAACCCCAAATCAAATCACTAAGTGGAGAGAGAGCTAGAGCTCTCTATGCCTCTCTAAGTCCATATTTAACCCTAGTTTAAGGATCAGCCGTGTTCACCTTGAAGATGGCATCAAATCCACTTGTGATCTATACCAAAAATGTGGCATACTACCTAGGGCACCCACTGGAAAAAGTTGAGCCCGAGACTCGGACGTTTGACATGCCATGGCATGGCTTTTGTCGCGAAGTGCCCAGTGTGACACACCTGTTTTGGCATCCAAAGATCTCCCTCCCTAGGCCGTATCTGCCCCGACTTCTCACAGTTGAGTGACAGCCCTAGGTGCCAGGAAGAGGTCTGCGCCGAACCTTTGCACAGATTCGCACGTTTGCGACCTCTGTCGACGTTTGAACACTGGAAGAAACAAACCGCCACGTGTTCGACGCGTTCTGCCGCGCCAGAGCTCGCCCGCGCGCGCCCCCGCGAGCCCCGCGCCGCGCCCGAGCCACGCCAGCGCCCTGGTCCGCGTCCGCGCCTATAAAACGCCCAAGAGCCTTGGCCGTACCCCTCCGCACGCACCCAAGTCTCACCGGAGCTCAGTTCGCCGCCGTCTGCCTGTGCGCGACGTGCCCGCGGCTGCTCGAGCCACTGCCGCCGTAGACCGGCCAGCCCAGCCTTCCGTCGTCCCATCCAACCCTCGGACACGAGTATACACCCGCCAGTGAAGCTCCCCGGGCCAGGAATCGGGCTCTGCCTCGCCGGAGGCGCCGGAACACGGTCACCGGACTTCGCCCGCCCGCCGGCAACCGTGGACCAAGGCGCACAGTGAGTCTCTCTCCGATTCCTTGCACGATTAGACTCCTTAGACCTCCATGAATCTGCCCATGCCCCTGGATTGAACTGTACCGCCGTGGATAGGCCGGAGCCCACGCCGCCGACGAGCTCGCCCGTCTGCGCCCGTGGTCCGGGCAATTCCGGCCATCCCCGACGACGAGCCGTACCTCGACGTGATCGCCAGAACCTCCCCGAGCAAACCCTGCCCTTCGCCGGACCTCCCTCACCGCCGGTAAGCCGCGCCATTCTTTCCTTCTCCGCGGTTACTGTTCCAGTTGGGGGAGGGACCGCGGGTGTGAGGGAGAGAAACCCTGGGGGTTAAGTGAAAAGTCAGAGACTCAAGTGAATAGTGGCGTAAGGGCAGATCTGTGAGGTTGGATTCAGTTTAAACCTAGGGGCCTCGGCGCAAACTGCGTTTTCAGAAAAACCTAATTAAAACCTGATTTAAATTCAAACAGAAACTTTAAAAACCCATAACTTCTGTTTGGTTTATCCAAATTTGGTCAAACCAATTTTGCCAGACTCTAAATAATGTAACCTGTCTAAGAAAAATATAAAACCCCATATGAACTAAAAAAAAATATAAGGTTCTGATTTAATTTTAGTTTTGACCAAAAGCTTAATAATAGCAAGAAAAATGGTTGTACTATTTAACTAGAGTTAGAAAAATTTGGAGAAGTTTATATCTACCTACTGACCTAGTTAAAAATGTTAAACCCCTCTGTTCACTACATTAAGTTAGTTTTAACCCCTTATTCCATAATATGCTTAAAGTTAAGAAAAATAGAAAAAGTGACATAAATAATGAACCAGAGGGCACCCCTATTTTTGTTGAGATGCTTAGCCAATATAGTTCACTAGAAAAATGTATCATACCCTGTTGTAGTGTAAGATAAGAAAGATACCTTTTAAATGAAGAAAATAGGGATAACTTAGAAAAACCCTACAAAAATAACCATAAGGAGAAACCTCCCCAAACCTTAGGATAACTAATGTGTTGATAATAAGAACTTAAGAAAAATCTGAAATCTGTTGTTTGATATTTTTCAAATAACAAGTTAGTTCTAATCACCCTTTTTGCACCAAAGTTTAACCATCATGTGGCTCTCTATCATTTTTTGTACAAGAGCTTATTATCACTGTTAGAGGCCAGCAAAAATAACCCTTAGGTCAGAATCCTTTTTAATAAAGGACTTGTAGTGCAAAGTGGCCTAATAGCCCCACCTTTTGTTATTTTTGGTATACAGCCTAGCCCTTTTATTATAACCCCATATCCCTAAGACAGGCCCTATTGACCAAGGGCAAGCCACTATAATTTTTACAAAATTTTTGGAAATTTTTAACCTACTGTCGTAGTTCAAACCCCTACTAGAAACCCTAGATGGAAATTAAGGAAAGGAAAATGGATGATGGAATTTAATGTCCTCCTAAGACCTTTATAAATTGTCCACTGAAATCCATAAAGGCAATACAAATCCAACATGTATCCTAAAAGAAAACCTAAACCTAAAAGGTAATAAGTCTATATATACCACTAAAAGACCCGCATAGCCAGTGAACCCTAAGTTAATTCTTGACTTAATTTCTGTAGCTTAATGTTCTTGAATCTTGCATAATTGTAACATACATGTTCATTGCATTCGATAGACTGTAATCTTGCTGACAGAGAGTACATCCTCGTGCCGGAGCAAGGAGCTGCCCAGGAGGTTGCCCTAGACCCAGCACTAGAGCCTGCACCAGAGGACCTGCCTGCCACTGCTTTGGAAGGCAAGCCCCGGTTTTATGCATAACCTGTTATTTATGCTATTTTACGACACTTAATGATTGTAGGATTGTTTGTGCACTTAAGTGTAGGAGTTGTTTGAAACCCTAGTTGCATGATCTCAGGAACCCCATTGAGATGAATACTAGTATGCTAAGACGAGTAGCTGCTTTATTAAGTAGGATCTCGGTAGAAGTCGAGTGATTTTTCTAGCACTCGCGCGAGGTCAGGACATTGACTGTAACCACCTTTCATATCATATTGGTGTTGGTGTGTGGACACGGATCCATGGGGATACGTGGTCTATGAGGTAAAATGGAAATAAGGATTAACGTGCGGATACCTGTGTCAAGCGTTTGAATGTACTAAACACATACCGAGAAATATGGTAAATCGGTAAGCCTAGTACCTGAGTGAACCTGCCCGCAGACATACCCCCTCACGCGACCTGAGACGTAGTCTCCCATTCCGGTTATGGTGGGTACAAGTGCGGTCACTGCACGACGGCCAGTCGGGGTCAGTGAGGCATTGTACGCCAAGGTGGTGAGACCTGTCTGTTGCCAGGGAATCGATGGGGACGGTTGATGTGTGTGGGGACGGAGTGCCTCGCCACGTCGTGTGTTTAGGTTTACCTTGCAAGGATAAAAACTCGATTCGAATCGTCTGCTTCTCGCAGCTAATGAGACTGCTTGATCCACTGTATTGCATTGAGTAACAAGTGGAACTGTGATGAGATGATACAAGATGTTGATTGCTAAAAATGCTTGCTACTATGTATGAATAGATAGTACACTTTTAGCCTTAAGAGAGTCACACTTAATTTTGACAAAGTTAAAATCTTGATTTAGAAACTCAGCTAGTGCTTTTGGCAACCAAACCCCACAGCCAAACAGCTGCATGTCTAGAGGTAGAGGAGTATAGACTCCTCACACCGGGTAAGTCTAGCTGAGTATTAGTATACTCAGCCTTGCTTGTGGCATAATTTTACAGGTTCTCTGGAGGATATGGTTGCTGGAGTGACTTGGCCGTCCACCTTACCACCGGGTTGGACTGTTGAGTGGGACCCCGCCTCGGCTGAGGAGGAGCATGAGGAGTGATGGGACAGGCTTCCCCATCTCTCCGTTTATTTATCGTTAGTTTTATTCCGCTGCACTTCGAACAATGATGGCTACTTTTAGCAAAACTCCGATGATGATGATGATGATGTAATAATAATTAACACTCTTCCATGTATGGTTTATGCTTTATTGTATTTGCTCTGTGACTCACCATCGAGTGAGATTGTGGTACTTGATCCTGTCAGTGGCCGTGTCGGACTAGATCCGAGGGATTGACGGGTTATTCCCATTTAAGTGTGGTCTAGCCTCTAAGGCAGGGCTTAGGCACTTAAGTTGGAATAATTCGGGCAGTTCCGCCACACTGAATTCCCAGAAAAGTAAATACTCCACATCGCAGCCTTCATATATACATATGTGGAACATGTATATAATCAAGCGCTTTTTATGCTCTTCCCTAGACCGACGTTTGTTCGGTCATGCTCTCACATCTCACCTTACCTAAGCGTCGATCCATTCAAAACTGAATGGCCTTAAAAATAACAATACACATGTATGCAATACCCACCCGGTTATGGTTTTGAACTAAGCCAGCTGATAGTCCTTAACTTAGGGCTTAACAGAGGATGTCGCTAGCATTATAGTTTTTCAAAACTATTTTCAAAGCCAAACAATGTGTTTAGTTGAAAATAGGTTTTCTAAAACCAAAACTTTATTTTTAAAATACGTATGTGACCGTATTATACTTAATCCTGCTCCGATACCAGCTGTGGCAGAACCTCCCAAGTTATTGGGCCCACATGCACCTATCCTTGTCTCAAAGACCTCAGACGGCTATGCATGTGCACCAGATAACTTAACAGGATCCGTCTGATTGCCCCAAAGACATCGGATAGACCACTTACAACCAAGATCGCGAGATTAAGTAATACAAATCACACACACCAATATTTTTACAGCGGAAATCTTATTACCAAATTTTATAAGTTACAAAAAAATTTACATTATTTTATCGGAGTGCTTACAAAAGTATAAGTTTGAAATATATGCTAGCTCAAGTGACCATCCTCAATAAGAAGTATAGGAGAGCTACTTTAACCTATAAGAAGGTCGAGCCCACCGGCACTTAACACCATCATCATCAGCACAAAACTATAACCTGAAAAACAACAGGGAATAAAACCCTGAGTACGGAATTACTCAGCAAGACTTACCCGACTAAAGAAAAGACTCTCAAGGATATGCTGGTTAAATAGGAATCAAGGGAAAGGCTTTAGCAAGAATCAACTTAGATACTTTTGCAGAAATAGCTTACTAAAGTGAGTCCTTACTTTCAACATTTTAATGCTAGATTAAGTATTAATAGACCTTGTTTGCACCTAGTCTAATTTCACCATCACATTAATCAATCCAACATGATTTTTGCTCATTAAGATTCCATCCATGACTTAGATTGCAGGGCAGTGACCAAGTCTTCATGTTCGCGAAGTTACGGCGATCCGAATCGATTATACTCAGCTGAGGATCTCCAATCACACGACATATGTAGCACTTAACCCTTGCATATGTCAACTTGCCACCGGGGTTCTTAAGACCAGATCAAGTTCACGCCAATCGAGAGCACAGATACACCACCGTCCAGCCTCTTGCCAAATCAACACCTATGTTCAGTCCTGGGAAATTTTGAACCCAAATCAAAACCATTTGACATGGTTTGACATGTGTTTTGTCTCGGGTTGAACATGGCCGACAAACCTGACTTGGCGCCACCATATCTCACAAACCAGACCAGATCTTCACTTGGAACTCACACAAACTAGATAGCCCTAGGGACATAGAAGAGACCCTACACAAGATTTTTGGCGAGATTCACACGTTTGGATGCTCAGTAAGCGCTTGAACTAGGGCAGAAGAACACGCACACAAGTTCGACCTGTCCTGGCGCGCTAGAGCATGCCCCCGCGCGCCCGCGCCGCGCGACGCCTGACCCCGCACCCACGCCTATAAAACAGACCGAGGCCAAGACCGTACTCCCGCGCTTGCTCTCAGCCCCGCCTGAGCACGAGATCGCTGGAGTTCCCTCTGCGCACGGCGTGCCAACGGCCGCCCGAGACCCGACCACCGTGGACCGGCCACTCCGGCCCACCTCCATCCAATCCGACTCCTTGGCTAGCCTCCCCAAAGCTCCATAAAGCTTCCCGAATGCCCAGACCAAACACCACTTTGCTGGAGGTGTCGGATTGCCATCGCCGAACTTCATCCGACCGCTGCAACGCGTAGACCGAGCTGCACTGTGACCCATCTTTCAATTCCTTGCACCTATGGCACCGTTGACCTCCCGTGAAGCTCCCTGAGCACTTTGTTTGAGCTCTACCGCCGTGAGCCGGCCAGAGCACGCGCCGTCGATGAGCCCGACCGCCTGCGCACATGACCAACCCTACTCCGGTCACCACCGCCGGCGATCCACCCCTCGACGTGACCGCCAGGGACCCCTGGACCTCACCCGACCCTCTACTGGACCTCTCCCATCGCTGGTAAGCCGCGCCACCGCTTTTTTCTCCCCTCAGCTACTGTTCTACCGAGGAGGGAGCACGGGTTAAGAAGGGGAAAAGACCAGGGGGTTATGTGCGAAGTTAGTGACTGTTGAATAGTTCCCCAGGGGCACGGTTTAAACGATTCAGTTAAGGAAAACCCTAGGGACCCTAATGCAAAGCCATTTTCCTTTGAACTTTTAGATTTATTCTTTTTAAAAGAGCAGGGAACTAGAAAAATTCATAAACTGAGTTTTATTCAACCAAATTTGGTCAACCAAATTTTGTTAGGACCTATATATTATGAACTACCCAGCAAAAATAATAACCACCATGGTTCCTGCAATGCTTTTTAGAGTTTGAATTTAAATAAGCATACTGCCCAAACCTTAATAACCAGAGGAAAAATAGAAAGACTTTTGGACTAGGGCTGAGAAAAATTGAAGATAGACTTAACTAGTAACTACACTGTTTAAAAATATTAAACTCCCCAGTATACTAGATTAAGGAAAGTTTATCCATTAAAACTTGTATTTGCCCAAACCTTAAGAAAATGAAAAAGGGGATTAAAAATGGGAACCAGAGAGCAACCACATTTTTCCTAACTTGCTTAGGTGATGTAGTTCATAAGAAAAAATTATTGAGCCCTAATCCAGTGCAAGGAAAATGCACCACAATTTATTTAATAAAAACAGAGAGAACTTTGAAAAGTCATAGAAAAATAATCCTTAGGAGAAAACACCCCAACCTTAGGAATGACTACTCTTATGCTAATAAGAATCTAGGAAAAATACAAGTTCTATTGTTTGACATTTTTCAAATAGCAAGTTAGTTATAAGTGTCTTTTTGGCATTAAACTTTAGAAAATCACAACTAAATAACCACTAGGTCACCCCCTGTGATTTTTGGCACAGAAGCATGTTATTACACATAGATCCCAGCAAAAATAACCCTTAGTACAGAAACCCCACCTAAATAAGAGATGTAGTACAAAGTGACCCTCAACCCTATCTTTTGTTATTTTTGTCTAGGGTTTATCCTATTTATTTTTAACCTCAAAAATATAGGATAGGCTACAGTGATCAATATTAACCCACTGTACTTTTTACAGAATTTTTGAAAATTTTTAAAACACTATGGTAGTTCAAACCCACCTTAAAAACATAAATAAAGAACAAAAAGGGAAATTGGTGGAAGGAAATAATATTACACTCACCACTACAACAAAACCTCCCTAAGTGCCCACTAAAACTTTAAGGGATGATCAAAATCTTAATCCACTCAAAAAAACTAGACTGGTAAGTATGCACCCCTAAGAACTCCATACGACAAAGAAACCCTAGTTTACCCACTGCCTTAGTGTAATTCACCATGCATCGTAATTACTAAATTTGCATATCATTAACATGCATGTATCTCATTCATTACACTCGATAGATTGCAACCTCGCTGACGGAGAGTACATACTCATTCTGGAGCAAGGAGTTGCTCAAGAGGGAGTCCAGGAGACAGCACCAGAGCCTGCCACCGAGGATCTCCTCGCCCCAGCTTTTGAAGGCAAGCCCTCGTTTTATGCATAACCGTTATATATGCTATTTTACTACACTTAATGTTTGTAGGCTTGTACTGTGCACTTAAGTGTAGGAGTTGCCTGAAACCCTAGTTGCATGAACTCAGTATTCCTTTTGAGATGGATACTAGTATGCTAGGTTGAGTAGCTGCTTTGCTAATTAGGGACCTCGGTAGAAGTCGAGAGATTTTTCTAGCACTCACGCGAGGTCAGGAATTGATTGTATCTATTTTTATATTAGAATGATGATGGTCCATGGACAACGATCCATGGGGATGCGTTATCTACAAGACGAAATTGGAATAAGGATTAATGTGAGGTACCGTGTGTCAAGCGTTTGAACGTACTAAACACATGTCGAGAAATATGGTAAATCGGTAAGCCTAGTACCTGAGTGAGCCTGCCCACAGATTGCCCTCCTCACACGACCTGATACGTGGTCTCCCATTTCGGATATGGTGGGTACAAGTGCGGTCACTGCACGGCAGTAGCCGGGGTCAGTGGGGCATTGTATGCCAAGGCGGTGAGCCCCTTTCTGTTGCCAGGGAATCGATGGGGACAGTTGATGTGTGTGGGGACGGAGTGCCTTGCCACGTCGTGTGTTTAGGTTTACCTTGTAAGGTTAAAACTCGATTCGAATCGTCTACTTCTCACAGCTAACGAGACTGCTTGATCCATGCTGCTGCATCGAGTAAGAAGTGAAATGAGTTTACTTTGAAAAGAGGTTGATTAATAAAATGTTTGATATCATGTATGAATAGCTAGGTACTCATCTAATCTAAATTATTACTCTAGAACCTGAAAAGATAAAACTTGATTTTAGACTCAGCTAGCGCTTTTGGCAAACCAAACCCCTCAGCCAAACAGTTTCATGGTATAGAGGTAGAGGAGTAGACTCCTCACACCGGGTAAGTCTAGTTGAGTATTAGTATACTCAACCTTGCTTGTGGCATAATTTTATAGGTACCTTGGAGGACATGGTTGATAGAGTGACTTGGCCATCCACCCTGCCACCGAGCTAGACAGTCGAGTGGGACCCTGCCTCCATAGGAGAGGAGCAGGAGGAGTGATGGGCCAGGCTACCCTATCCTCCCTTTCTTTTATCGTTAGTTAATTTCCGCTGCATCGAAACAATGATTACTACTTTTGAAACTCTAGTGATGATGTAATAACAATTAAGTACTTTAAATTATGGTTTTATGCTTTATTGTATTCCTCTGGGCCACACCTTCGAGTGAGTATGTGGTACTTGATCCTGTTAGTGGCTTTATCGGACTAGATCCGAGGAACTGACGATTTATTCCGATTTAAGTGTGTCATTGCCTCTAAGGCGGGACTTGGGCACTTAAGTTGGAATAATTCGGGTGGTTCCACCACAGCTGGTATCGGAGCTTATACCACTTCAGAGAAATCAATAAGTCATAAATACCGACTTTTTGAAAGTAAAACTTGCCTAGACACCAGTATCGGTTAGATTGTTAGGACGATCCGGATAGACTTAGGACGTGAAGCTTTAGGATACTAGATGGGTAGCTAGGTGGCTAATTAAGTATGCCGCACAGGCAACTTTGATATAGATGGGGGATTTCTATACCCTATACTTGATGTGAGGACGCATAGGACGAGCATGCATGCATCATTTTTCCCATCCTCTTAGTAAAATGTCATTATTAATAAGAAGTTACATAAACAAGGAAGTCACCCATAATAAAGTTTTAAATCTATAACGGAGATCTCAACTCAACCCTAGAAAGGCCAAATCCTTAGAATTTTTCTAGCCTTTTGCACTAGCACCTTTTATTTTTGGTTCTCTTTCGTTTTCGCTTACCCTACCCTTGCACAGATGACTTCCCCACGTACCCACTGATGGAGGGAACGCACTTTCCCACACGTATGGTCTCGCACGAGAGGGTTTTCCCCTCATCTTGTGGGAAGTATTGTAGGGAGCGGGTTACACTACGCCTCCCCAGTACGTGGTGCAGCTGTTCGAGGAACACCGGGTACCTCGCTGTAGGGTGAGGATGACTCTAGAGTCTCATCCCTTACAGCCAGGATGACGTTCACTGGACTCGGAGTCTTTCGGTTTGCAGGCCGATGACAACATAGAGGCCACGACCATGCACGTGCTGACAACTTTCTGTGGATTTCACCCCTTGGAGATGTCAACCCACCCCATCGGCTTGTTCCCCACTGAGAAAGAGGATGACCCGATGTGGAAGGATTGGTTTGATCACGCCAAGGACGTGTGGGCTCTCTACCTGGACATACCACTCACTTGACGGTTCGGTGCATGAGTGCCCTATATCTTCTGCAGGCCTTGCGGGGCAAGGTGATGTCCCAGTTTATGGGCCTGGTGGAGTCTACCAAGATCGCCCTCGATAACAGGGAGGACCTTGTAGTAGACTTGTCTACTGAGCTAGTAGAGAAGGATCTCCAAGTTGAGAAAATGGCTAACCACATCCACAAGCTCGAGGATCAAGTGGAAGCCAGGGATAACACCATTGAGGTTCTGGAAGACCAGCTCTAGAACACCCAGCAGTAGCTTAAGGAGGCAAACCAACACTTGGACCTACACCATCAGGAGATAGAGGCCATGGAGGTAGACGGGGCCGACGAGGACATAGACATCGAGGGAGGGGAGGAGCCAGAGTCCGCTTCTAGCTTGGATACTACCGGCTTAGCTCACCCTGGAGGACCACCTTCCCCCGAGTCTAGCATTACCTCCTTTGCTCGTTAGGTTTTAGGACTAGAGTAGAAGTGTTAGGAAGTAGCACTCTTCAAAAATAACTAAGCTTTTGCACATCGGATGTACTAGGTTAGAGAGTTGAGTTCTTCGAACCCAATGTAACCCCTGGAAACTTCTTTTGGAAAGATGAATGATGGATGATTTAAGTTTTAAGATTGTAAACTAAAATTTATCCTGTGGGTACCAGTTGTGAAAAGCGACGCGAAATTGGAACCGTGCAAATCTCGCTGCCTATTTATTTCTTCGAGTTATGCAATTATGGATTATAAATGTAACAACAGAAACTCCTAAATTTTAGATGGCAGGAAGAGTGCGCCATGGACAGAATGAGCGCACCGTGGACAGATTGAGTGCATCCCTCCACCACCGTCGCAGCCTCCCACCATGTAGGAGCTGATGGCTCAGCAGAATGAGATTCTGCGACAACTCGCGCAGCGTCGGCCACCACCTCCGCACTATGGGGTCGTGATCACCACCAGCGTGCCCCGACATCAGCAACCTACCAGGAGTTTCTCAGCACTCAGCCGCCATTGTTCACCAGGGCGGAAGATCCGCTCGATGCTGACGTCTGGCTCAGGGTAGTGGAATTAAAGTTTCCACTGCTTAACAGAGAGTGCTCAGAGGCAGCCAAGGTCCATTTCGCCAGCTAGTAGTTTCGTGGATCAGCCAGGATATGGTGGGACCATTTCCTCGCCATACAACTGGCCTACCACGTGGTTGAGTGGGAAGAGATCAAGACGGCATTTAGAGGGCATCATATACCAGCAGGCATCATGGACCGCAAGCTCAACAAGTTTCTGGCACTCACTCAGGGAAGTCATACCGTGCTGCACTATTCCCAAGCTTTCAATGACCTGTGTCAGTACGCAGGCTACCATGCTGACACCGATGAGAACAAGAGAGACAGGTTCAGGAGGGGCCTCAACACCAAGCTCCGTGACCGTCTCAACATAGTCAGGGTATAACTCAAGTTTTACAAAACATTTTAGAAAGATTTTTTTTCCAAAACATTTTTACATGCTAGAAAGATTTATAATTATTACAAGTTTTACATTTTTTCCAAAACATTTTTTACATGCTAGAAACATTTTTTTCCAAAACTCAAGTTTTACATGCTAGAAAGATTTATAATTATTACAAGTCCTGATATACTCAAAGTGCATAACTTATTACGATAGTAGGAAGGTAGAACCCTTCCAAAGTTCACACATAAACCTAACTAATCCTCCTTTAAGACTGGAAGCACCTTCCAGCCACAGGGACCCCTAGAAAGCTCCTGATTACCTGCAACAACAAGGGTTCAAAAACCTTGAGTACGAAGTGTACTTTCGCAAGTATTACCCAACTAAGGAAAAAGATTCTCAAGGATATGCTAGATTTGGGAATCAAGGAAAGGCTTTTAGCAAGAATCAACATTAATAATTTGCAGAAAGGTTACTAAAATGAGTCCTTACTTTCAACATTTTAATGCTAGATTAAGTATTAATAGACCTTGTTTGCATCTAGTCTAATTTCATCATCACATTAATCAATACAACCTCATTTTTGCTCATTATGATTCCATCCATGACTTAGAATGCAAGTCAGTGACCAATTCTTCATATTCGAGAAGTAACGACGATCCTGAATCGATTAATACCGAGCTGGGGATCTCCAACCACACGACATATGTAGCACTTAACCCTTGCATATGTCAACTCTCCACCGGGTTTCTCAAGACCAGACCAGGTTCACGCCAACTGAGAGCACAGATACACCACCGTCCAGCCTCTTGCCACGAAGGGTACACGCTACTCTCGCCATCTCTCCACTCCCATTGCGTGTTGGCCTTTCTGGTATTAGTCTGCCCGAGGCAAAGCTTACCCATGACGAGGCATGTGGCCAGTTAAAAGGTCCTCGGTCAGCAGGCCTACATTCCCTATAATCCTTAATCAACCTGGGTAGAACATCACCTGTTCCTAGCCCAAGTCTCGATTTAAGTACTTCTACCCTTAGGATGAAAAGAGCATTAAAGGGAGCTTTGCAGTAAGATCCCACCATGCTCCTAATGAAAATATTCTTGCACGCAGAAGTCATCCTTCCTCAAGATAACCCCTGAGCTAGGCATTAGTGCAAAGGACAAACTCTATCTGCAAGATTTACCTCTAGGCAAGGCTAAGCAATTTTGTAAATCATATTCGGTACTTCACCAGAAGTATCTATAAAAGGAATGGATTTCAAGGTAGCCAATGCATCAATGGGTTTCCAAGCAACTCCTATAAACCTAATGCACATTTCGCTAGACATAAATTGTGTAAAAATCATTTAAAACACAAGGTAGGGGTTGCATGCAACGGGGCTTGCCTTTGTTGCAGAGAAGAGGTTCCAAATCCCTCTATTAAATACCTAGTTAGATGGCTCCCATCACTTGATGAGCAGGCACTGAAGCAGACTCCTCTTCAGAAACCACTTTTTGAATGTCATCATCTTCTTCTGGGAATTCTACATGTAAAGATATGAACATGAATGCTTATGCTTATGCAACTTGAAAAGAAAATACTAAAAAAACATCACAACACTTACACCTCTCTAAAGGTGCACACAAAAACCAACAAAACCTTAAGAGAGCTAAATACTCTAATATCAGAACACAATTCACCAACCAAACTAGGAAACCTTGCCTCCATAACCAACCAAGTGCTTCATTTATGCCTTAAGCAAGGATCCAAACTGCATGTACTACAAGTTATAGCGTCCAAGAATCAGCCACAACTCACTGAACCTATTTTCAGTTCTCTGAATTCGCCTTCCATTACTCCATTCTTCTCCCCTCTGTTCAATGCCTTTTATCTCACAAACTCACATGACAAGAGACCCCACTTACTTAACCAAATCTATTCCCTAAGTATTGCTTTTCCACTTTGGTATAATACTCCAAGACTGAAAATACACAGAGAAATGGCTATGATGCACTGAAGTAGAATAAAATCTACTGAAAAGTCCAGTTTCAGCATAACTAAAACAACTCTATGTCAAGTCTGAAATAGAATTTTACAATAGGTTTTTCCCCAATTTCTTCACCGTAACAAGCCCAGCTATTCACACGAAACTTGTTTGCCTTACCTTGGTATTTCACTTTGTTATAGAACTCCTAACCTAAAACCCCATGATTTGGTAAAGAGCTCCAAACTGAGCACCAACAATGAAATTCCAGTTTTCAGTTAACTGAATATAGTTCATTAACACTGCTGCTCCCTTTTGCTATCTTCTTTGTTCAAGCCCAGATATCTCACAATTCTTCTCAACAACCAACCAGCCTTTCTTAACCAATATTACTCTCCTAATATAGCCCTTCCTGTTTGGTATAACACCCCTAAGCTCAAAATACTTAGGACAGTAGCTATGGTGCACAAAAGTTAGAGCAAAACACTAAAAAGTTTAGTTCCTCGATCTGAAACAGCATCCTACTAGGTCTGACAAAGAGTTTTGCAACAGGCTTTTCCCTAAATTCCATATAGCAACAAGCCAATCTACTTGTATAAAACTGGTTCTCCTACAT
The DNA here is from genome assembly GCA_029449295.1 of Zea luxurians. Lineage (NCBI taxonomy): Eukaryota > Viridiplantae > Streptophyta > Magnoliopsida > Poales > Poaceae > Zea > Zea luxurians. Next base: position 100,337,196 of record JAOPSE010000001.1, on the reverse strand, counting down.
TTGGTCTTCCACCTTTCTATAAAACTCTTAACCAAATTATAGTTTTATTAATTACCACAGAGCTCCAAATGTGGGTAGAAACACACTAAGCTGCTTAGGAATAGTTAACTAAATCTGCATACCTTTTGTTTGTCAAAGAAAGTTTAGAGGTGTTTTGCTCCCACTTTTATGTAGAACCAAGTCCAAACCTCTTTATAAAACTTATTCTCTGTACTATGGCCTCCAACTTTTCTATATAGTTCTTAGTCCAAAACCCCATGGTTTGATGCCTAAAGGGCTCTAAACTGAGCACCATGTGCTGCAATACAGATTTCAGGAACTGAACAACTCAATCATAGCTAACCTGACAGCCTAACTTTAGACAGCTTTTACTCCAGTTTTTGTATAACATCCAACAAAACTGTCTTAAGGAGATTTGTTCACCATCATATGAGCTTCTCTATCTTATGCGGAGCACAAAACATGCACAACTCGACTGAGAAAAACCCTTGAAGTTACCTGGCCAAGATGAGAAGAGCACTCAGGTGGACCAAGTCACCACACTGGTCATAGTGTGCCAGGCTCTGAAGTAACTCGACTTTGGGACAGGGAAGAAGGTTACACCAGCTGTAGCATCAGGAACCCACACACACGTAGTGATCTTTGGCTGGAGTTCGAGGACACAAGAACAGCTCCACTAGAATCAGCCCCAAGGCACTACATATATAGATAAGTGTCCTTGATGCTTGTTTGCTCTTTGTTTAAAATCCAAGGGAGAGATATTTTCAGGGTGCCAGCACAACATGGTTAATACACATGTCCCCCATGCACAAATACCTTCTTGGATCAGCACAACTCAACCCAAATATCAGTTTTGTCCAGTTTTGCAGCTAGCAAAAAAACAGATCTTTATTCTACTTGTGGGATAGACTCAAATGGATACTAAGTTGATATTTCTGCAGTGGAGAGGAGTTTCTAGATTCTTTATTGCCCACTCCAAGCTTATCTCAGTTTGTGCATGAAATGGAGCACAGCAAAGGGATGAAAATCTTCTCTTTTCCTTCCCAAACCATACTCACAAGTATCCCCTTTTGTCTTCAAGTGCAAACAGCAAACAAATGTAATTAATACCCACTACTCACTGCTGCCATATATTCCAAACTGAATATTTACAGTGGAACTGGGGTCTCTAGACCTTGGTGATATATTTCACACTCATCTTTTATCACATACACGAGTGAGAGCAGCAGGGGTGATCTTCTTCAGTTTTCAAATGAAACCCTGAAATCAACTGCCTTAAGGCTGCTGCCCCATCTGCACACCTCCCTATTTAAGCCCCTAGTATCTCGAAATTCCCTTCAACAACAGACCTAACTCACTTACTCAAAGTTATTCTCTAGACATAGCTCTACCAACTTGGTATAGCAACCTCAGGTTGAAAATATTTAGAGCAAGAGTTATGGTAATCCAAAGTTAAGCAAAACATTGAAAATTCAGTTTTTGACTTCTGAAACAGCACAAAACTTAGTCTGATAGAGGGTTTTGCAGCACCATTTTCTCCCAATTATATACAACAGTAGCACCAATTCTTTGTAGTAACTTGTGCACCTTTATTTGGTCTCCAACTTTACTATAGAACCTTTAGTCCAACACCATATTGATTAACCACAACAGAGCTCCAAATTTGGCACTAAGCACTGAATTTTTTGTTTCAATTATTTGAAACTGCACACCTTGGAACAACTTTTTCTCCCAGATTTATGTGGAACCAAGTCCACCTCAATATATAAAACTTGTTCACTGTACTATGGTCTTCAACTTTACTGCAGAAACTTTGGTTCAAAACCACCTAGAACAGGCACTACACAGCTCCAAAACTGCACTAAAAATGCTGATTTCAGACTTTTAGTTCTGAATAAACTAAGTCATCAGAAACCTAATAATCCAACTTTGGGAAAGTTTTTCTCCACATTTTGTATTGGATCATGTCCATCCTCCTTTAAGAAAGTTGTTCAAAATCATATAGTATTCCTTTCCTCTGCAAACATCACAGCCCAAAACCTTATAGAGTAGCCACAAATAGGCTTCAAAACTGCTATCAAAATACTGAAATTCAGTTTCAGTTACTGTTTCCAATCTAAAAATTCAGAAATACAGCAGCACCACTTGGAACCACTCTTTTTCTTAGGTTCCAAATATTTCCAGGGGCAAGTTTCTTAATAAAGTTTATACTCCTATAATTCCTCTACAAGTTTGATACAGTGACCATTAACCAAAACCTCTTGGATTCCAAACTACAATAGCCCAAAATTTGCTCCAATTGCTGAAATTCAGAATCTGAATTTCACTGTCTAAAATCCATATTTTCTAACAGCTCTTCTTTAGACCAGTTCTTCTCCAAATTCCATATAGATTTAAGGTTAGGTTACTTAATCAAAGTCACACTCCTCACATAGCTGTATAACTTTGTTACAATGACCACCTTCAAAATGTTTATAGATTAGAAGTTATAAAGGACCAAAATTGCCTAGTTGCTACTATTTTTAGCAATTCCAATTTGAGCTCAAAACTGAACTTTTGTGATTTACTCCAATTTTCTTCACACAACATGGGAATCTCCAAATATGAAATTTGTTTACTTTTTCATGTTCTACAACTTTGGTATATGGACTTTTAGCTAAATCCTTCTAGATTTTGAATTCCTTTTTGGGCTAGTTTTAGGGTTTCAAATGAGTTTCATTTGTGTTTAAGCTTCTTCCAGGGATTCGTTCCTTTGATCCATCCATCAAAAACAAAGTTACTCTCTAGTCTAAGATCCAACTTTAGTATATGTGGCTGCTTCCCAACAAGTCCTTGGTTTAGGAGTTATGTTTTTATCCACAATTCCAAGCAAGGTTTTCAACCAAAGTCCTATATTCAACACACGACATCACACTTTTGAAAAGAAAATTTTTAACCAAGTAAATGCATTCTAGGTAGATCAAGCAAGTTAATTCAAGTGCAGCTGATGACATCCAAGGTTTTAGTTCATGTAACACCAGGGGTGTTACAGCTTCCCCCCTAAAAAGAAATCTCGTCCCGAGATTTAAAAGTCTAGGCTTAGTAATGGAAAAGGAAATGCGTCATGAACTTATTTTCTAACTTCTCTTACGAGGCAGGCGAGGTGTTCTATATTATTTAACCATGAGTTAACCACGATGTTGATCGACATTCACACTCGTGTCCGATGCTACAAACTTCCAATGATGACTCGACAATAAATCTCTTTCTGTGTGTTTTACCCAATATGTTGCATCTAATTTGTTTTGGATAACGTCTAGCCATTCGTCCATTTCTCGTTCAATAGACGCACATGGGAAATCATGGTGGTACCATTTCCTCATGAAACACATCCAGAAACTATGGTACCAGCGTGTGCTAAGTCATTTATCCACACATGTGCATCCACAGGGAACCCTGGGTATATTCATCCCATACCCATGTGGTAACAACAATTAAGGAGAAAACCAATAACACACTTTTCAAAAGGAACATCCATTTAACTTTTTGGATTTGGCAAACTGAGACAGGTAGCTTTTTTTCTTACACCATAGCCATAGGCAAGCTCATGTTTACCTGATCTAGCTGAAACAGGGAAAACTCTTTACAACAAAGTTTAACCTATTTTTACTAGCTAACATTGTCATATGGGTCTACCTTACATCTACCTTTCAAAACTAATTTACATAGTTATATTGCCTGACGAGGACTAAGTTGCCTGCTACCTCTTCTCTAGTTATCACATTTGCCAGATGTCTATTTCTATGCTCCATAGGTACCTTTTAGTCCGATGGTGTTGGGGCAGAATAAAAGGCAACATTGAGCATATGCACCGTTTGTTGCAGATGGTTGACCGGTCGCTGCGCTGTTTGAAATTCCAACGGATAGGTATGATGCAACTCCTCAAGCACTTGATCCTGATGACTTAGGAAGCCCATGGTTTCCTTATGTTCTTCCCTAACAGTAACAACATACGAGTGAGTTTCTTCTTGTTGCTGACTCAAAACTTTTGATTTAGAATGAGCATTAGTTAGCTGATGCTCAAGCTCCTTAATGCGATTCTAATCAGCTTGGTGTTGCGTCTGAAGTTCTGTCACCTGATGCTCTAGTCCAACAATTCGCTTAGCTTGAACCTTTGTTTCCTCTAGCTGTTCTTGTGCCTTGTACAAGCCCTATTCTTGGTCATTTCCATCATCTTAAATGCTGCATAACTCCCAGTGTACAACTACTGCCATATTTGACGACTGTGCCCTCGAGTAAGCTGCAACTCCAGCACGGCCAACAAAACTCGAGCCGATGCCGATTCAACTGAATCCTACCCAATGGGAATGCTTTCCATTAATCGGGCCTGGTGATGATACAAAACTAGGTCACTTAAGGCAACAGCAGGGAACAACCTCATAGACGTGGCCTGTATTTCTTCCCACTTCTGGTAACATATAGTTGTTAACACCTCTAAGGCAGCTACCTGAGCACCTTCCCAAGGAGTCATACCTTCAGCATGGAACATCCAATGTGGCCAAGATGGTTTTCTAGCATGTTCTGGAATACGCACTACTAGCTCATACCATGGTTGCCCTCTAAGAACAGTGCGTGACCACTGGTACTTGGGTGCTTTGGTATATCCAACTTCTTGAAGTAGCCGCCATAGGACCATTGAAACACCAAAATCTCGTAGAAACTCTCAAACTCCTATAGGCGCTGCTTGTTGATTCATCTATAGAGAAGGGCAATAGATACACTCTATTCACTAAGGATGTATGAACAAGGTATATGAAACACGTACTAAAATAGCTACACAAGGGGTTTAACTTAAAGTTATATGTCATGATGCATGCTCATCCTATTCGTCCTTGCAACTCATAACAACATATAGTGGCTATCACGTTCTATGGCGGTGGCAATCCTACTCACTCCGTCATTGAACACTAGTTGCATTTTCCTAGGGTTTAGTTAGTGTACCTGCAGAAAGTTGCATTATAGTTGTGGGTTAGTGGTTAGCATCCTAAACTAAGCCACCTTATAGTCCTTAACTTAACTATATACTATTTGCACTTCGACTATCAGGATTTGATCATAGATTCTTAAGTTTTTCCAAAATAGTTTGGACTCAAAATCCTTTTGAAGTCTATCAAAGGATTACTTTAATATCCATGCTAATGGGGGATCGCTCCGATACCACTCTGTGACAGCCCTCCCATGTTATCGGGCCCATATGCACCAATCCTTGCCATTAACGGCCTCAGATGGCTATGCACGTGTACCGTGTAACTTAACAAGGCTGTCAAGTTCAATAACTTGAACTCATTATCCTAGAGATCTCCCACATTCGTGTATATTACAGTAATCTCATTTGATACAAACACACTTCGGAGATAGAGCGGAAGACTTTACAAAACATTTTTTTTCCAAATCTCAAGTTTTACATGCTAGAAAGATTTATAATTATTACAAGTCCTGATATACTCAAAGTGCATAACTTATTACCATAGTAGGAAGGAAGAACCCTTCCAAAGTTCACACATAAACCTAACTAATCCTCCTTTAAGACTGGAAGCACCTTCCAGTCACAGGGAACCCTAGAAAGCTCCTGATTACCTGCAACAACATGGGTTCGAACACCCTGAGTACGAAGTGTACTTTCACTAGTCTTACCCGACTAAGGAAAAAGACTCTCAAGGATATGTTGGATTTGGCAATCAAGGAAAGGCTTTTAGCAAGAATCAACATTAATAGTTTGCAGAAAGCTTACTAAAATGAGTCCTTAATTTCAACATTTTAATGCTAGATTAAGTATTAATAGACATTGTTTGCATCTAGTCTAATTTCATCATCATATTAATCAATACAACCTCATTTTTTCTCATTATGATTCCATCCATAACTTAGATTGCAAGTCAGTGACCAAGTCTTTGTAACACCCCTGGTGTTACTATTACTAAAACTGAGCATAACATCATAAGCATTGGCATTTCATGTGATTGTCACACCTAGAATGCATTCACTAGGCAAAAATTTCAAACAAGTTGTATTGGTATGACAATTTTGTGGATAAAACCCTATAATAGGGTACTTAACCCTAAATGGGGATCAGAAGGGTAGAACAAAGTCCAAATAGAGAAAACCCTAAAGCTCAATTGAAATAGTCATAAAATGTTACTAAGAATGGACCTAAGTTACATCCAAACCCCTGAAATGTCAAAAACCCTAAAAAGGACCCTAGAGAGCCCTAAACCTAAACCCTAGGGGGCTAAGTGCAAAATTAGTGCACTTTTGGACTAAAGTGCAAAAACCATGATAATAAGGTGTCTTAAGTCATATGGTTCACAATTATGAAGATTTGCAACCCAAACCTTAAGATTTGGACTTAATTGCAAAAGAGCCACACTTGAACTCTTTTGGTTAAGTCTGAATTTCAATGTAATGGGTTCATCTTTGGGGCCTTGTAACTTCCAAACAAAAAGGATTTTGCCCTAAGTCACCATATCAATTTTGTAGATCTATCATAGGAGAATAACTTTGATACAGACATCCTCTTCGGTTGTTACACAAAAATTGGAGAAAAGCAAGCCCATAGTTGCTCTGTCAGAATGGTGTCGAGTTAACTGAAAATTGAAACTGCAACCAGAAATGGTCACAGTAATATGAGACCCATTTGAGCGTGCAATATCTTTGAATTCGATTGGTTTTGACCAAAATATTCTATAATAAGTTTGTAGACTAATGTTTAGTGAACAAATTCTATTAAGAATGGTTGCTTAGTCCTTAACAAGAATCAAGAGAACTAGTAGATTAAAGGGAGCCGGTTCAGAAGAACGCAGAAGATCAAACACTAAAAAATCTAAAGAACACCGAAAAGATCTACGGCATTGTGGATTTAGATGAGCTCGAGTGATCTAGTAGGGGGAATTGATCCGAGATGGATAACTTCGAACGTGGCGTGATACCGCGAACCCAGTCGAGCGTGGCCGGAGTTAGTCACCGGCGGTCGCCGTGACTCAGATAATTCCGCCGCAGTGTCACCCATACCTTGCTCCTCCCTCACTGTGTCTCTTCCCTACGAGGTAACCATGCGCAAACAAAGTTATCCGTGGCCGTAGATAGCTAGCCGGACCGCCGTGGCTATAAAGGGCACCATGAACCACGGCGGGGTATGCACACCTCCACCCAGTGAGTTGATCGAAATCCAAAATTCGTGCCGCCTTTGCCCCCTCCTCCCAAATTGAATGTGCACGGTGAAACTATAGTTCCTTACAGCCGTATAGCCCCAATCTCCACCCCCAATTTCACTCAGAGCCACCGCGACACCATTTTCCCCCTTTCTCTGTCACCGACGAGCCCAGGTCCTCCGTGCTCCGTAGCCAGACCACTCTGGTAAGGCTCTGTACATCTCGAATGTTGTTTTAGTAGCTCTATATGCTCGTGAAGCTTGTCGTGGCAACCGTTGGACCAATTCAAGCATGATTGAATGGGAATGCGGGTTCGATGTCATGGTTTCCGCCATGCACATGGGCAGGCCATTCTCAATGTGTTCAAGCCGAAATCAACGAGTGTTCCAAGGTCACCTTGAGTCGGTTATGCCTCCCCTTTAGCTAGACTAGACAGCCACCGCCGGTCATGGCCAGAATGGGCCACGTCAGTGATGAACGGCGAGCGCACTATGGTCAAGGACCTATTTGGAGAAGAAACAAAGTTCCGGGGACCTCTATGTAAGATGTCAGTGACTCTTAGAATATTCTTTAGAACGTTTTACAAATTAGTTAAGACCTCGGGGGCGTTTTCGCAAGTCAGTCGTGCGGGCGCACGTGGGCGCGTTCCCGCCTATGGATGGGCGGACCTGGGCCCGACTCAGTCCAGTACTGTTCATATCCTTTTCTTTTTCCTATTCTGCCAGAGCTAAAACAATTCTAGAAAAGTGTAGAAAAATGGTAAAAATGCCAAACCAATTTTGCTAGGTTTCTAATTTCCTGTGGAATTTAATAAAAATAGTTCCATGATTTTTAGTTTAAATAAGAAATTATAGGGTATTTAAAACAGCTCAAAACCATGCTTCTGGATTTTTAGAAAATAAATAATAAATCCAAAATTCACTAAATTTTCAGGATAACCTTTAAATAATATTTAAAAACCTTGAGTAGAGTTTGGTATGTTTTGGACCATGTTTCATACTTAGAACCCAAAACCCTACCGCCTGCCCTGTGAACTTCATTGTTGATTCCGGAAACCCTAAGTTCTCGGAGATCTGTGAAGGAAAATTGTATTCAAGACTTTAGATAATAAACTTTTATTATCTTTGCATTCTCATGAGCATTACATGGGCATTCATTATTATGTATGGTTGTATTTAGAAAACGAAGAAGAAGTAGAAGTCAAAGAAGAGAAGACTTCACCACCACCACCTAAGGAACATCAGGCAGGCAACTGCTTTTGTTTTGATATCTGCGGGACCGAGCCTGATTCACCAGTATAACAAGGCAAGCCTCGGTGCATTTGCCACCTCCTTGTTTCTTTTAAAATCTTTCTCACTTACTCGATGCATTAGGTGATAGGAGTTGGGTGCTAAACTATTGTTGTTTCTCCTTCCTTGGATTACTTCCTAATCCCTGTTTTACAAAAGGTTTTCTTATGCTTAGCTTTGCTTTAGAAAAACAAAATGATTTGTTTTCTCCAAGATGATGTTGCAAAGTGGGTGGGTTGTTTTCGAAAATAAAACTTGATGGTGGATCCATCATGGCCATGATGGGTTCCACATTGGAAAAGATGTACCTCTCCCAGGTACCAAATTTTGAGGTTTGAAATGATTAAGCTGAGACCGGGCGGGTGACTTGCACGAGAAGAGAGTCTCGGTGTAGTGTCTCCGTCTGAGTCGATTAAGGACCGTGTCGATGTAGGCTTGATGACCGAGGACCCTTTAACTGGTAACATGCCTCGTCATGGGTAAGCTTTGCCTTGGGCAGACTAATACCAGAATAAGATACCACGCAATGGGAGTGGAGAGATGGCGAGAGTAGCGTGTACCCTCCGTGGTAAGAGGCTGGACGGTGGTGTATCTGTGCTCTCGGTTGGCATGAACCTGATCTGGTCTTAAGAACCCCGGTGCCGAGTTGACATATGCAAGGGTTAAGTGCTACATATGTCATGTGATCAGAGATCCTCAGCCGAGTATAATCGATTCAGATCGTTGTACCTTCGCGGTTATGAAGACTTGATCACTGACCTATACATAGAAATCCAGTAAAGATGAAGGGTTGTTAAGAAATTGGCTAGTGCAGGTCAAGTGATTGAACTAGGATAGAGAGAACCCTAGTTGCAGGTAATTTTACTTAACCTAACAAATAAAACTGGACTTTTAAGGATCCCCTCTTAGTAAGCATTTCTGCAAACAGAGTCATTGATTATTGAGAAGCCTTACCTTCACTCCCTCTAGCCAGCATACCCTTGAGAGTCTTTTATTTAGTCGGGTAAGACTTGCTGAGTAATTCCATACTCAGGGCTTTGTCCCATGTTGTTTTTAGGTGAGGAAGCAACCAACTTTTGTTGCTTCTGTTCTAAGGTGGTACCTAAGGAAGAGCACCAGGAGTAAAGCTACGGGAGTAAAGGATCCTCCATAGAACTTTTGTTTAAACTTATCGGTAGGGGCTTTTGCCTCCCATGGTTTGTAATAATAATACTCAGCACTCATATATATTATATTTCTGGTCTGTAATATTATAACTCTACCTTACTTTTCAATAAAAGTAAGTTAATGTAACTGCTTCCGCATTTTCGTATCTCCGATGCTTGTAATGTCTGCATGACGGGTGAAACACTCTTGGGAAAGGTAAGGAAAGCAGATACCAAACTTGTCAAGTGATTTAGGGGCACCTACAGGGTTGTTTGAGGTCCGTTGGACAAGGACAATTGTAGGTGGGCCTAATGACTTGGGAGGTTCCGTCACAGCTGGTATCGGAGCGAAGCCCATCTCTGCAGAAGTTATGAGGCATCTTCAAAAAGAATTTTCAAAGTCTTATCTAGAAAAGTTCTTCTTTTCTTATCTAGCTTCCTTCTGAAGGACTTATCTAAAGACCAGATATAGAGTGCAATGTATAGAAGGTGTGAATCGACTAAGGTTGATTCTGTAATTACACATGCATCATGCTAAAAACTATGCTAATAAGATTTTCACCCTTAAGAAATGTCGCCGCGCACAAGAAAGACCGCGTGCAAGTCTACCAGGCCGATTGGTGTACCCCGTCATCAGCTTGCCCCACGGCATGAAGATAGCAGTAGTGGTAGCAACGATCCAATCGAGGATCTGGAAGCCCAAGTGGATCAGCTTCGAACAGAACTTCGTCGCAGGAACGACATATGGGTCGCGGATGGTGAAAGAATAAACGAATTAAGAGCAGACATCCGCTACCTGCAAGATCAGCTCGCGGAACGAGATCTAGCGCTCGACTAGGCGGTTAACTCTCGTTCGCTTGCCTGGGCTAAAGAAGCTAAAGCTTGAGCCCGCGTGGAGGAGCTTAGCTCAGCCGTAGATAACTTACAGGTTTATTGTAATACTCTACATGAAGAAGTTCATGTATTGTATTCCCAACTGCACCCCAATGTACCTACGGATCCTGTCAGGATAGAAGCCGGACCTTCTGGGACAGCGGGAGAAGCCTTTGGTGGTGAACTAGACCTTTTCAGTCCTCCTCCCTCCATGAAGTTGGTAGATGAATGGTCTCCTACTCCCGACAGCGAGGCTACTAAGAGTGACAAGAAGCAAGAGTAGTATAGTTTAGAAGTAGTAATAATGTATAATAGGCAATGTAATCCTATTGTAAAATTTGAGTCTGTAACATTACCCTTTTTTTAGTAATGTAAAATGGATGGTTTTCTTTGGCATATTATATTCTTTTCAATGTTTGTTGCCTCAGATGCCTTCCAAGACTCGTTCTCAGGATGGAGCAAGGACCTCCAGTGGGAGGGAAGCAACCCCAAATCCACCTCCAGTACCTCCCACATTAGCCGAGGCCATCACTGCCTTGGTTAACGCTATGGCCGACAATACCCGCTTCCTGCGGGAGATGGCAGGTCAACAATTACAACAACAAGGCGGGCGGGCATATCCGCAAGGCCCCCGTGAAACATCTTATCTGGATTTCTCCGAGACGCACCCTCCATTGTTTGTCAAAGCAGAGGACCCTCTAGAAGAGGATGAGTGGATCCGCGTTATTGAACAGAAGTTCGGGCTCCTTCGGTGTTCAGAGATTCAAAAGCCCTTATTCGTAGCACAACAATTGCGCGGCCCTGCCAGTACTTGGTGGGGAAATTTTGTAGCCGTTCAACCGGCTGGTTATCAAATAAGTTGGGATGAGTTCAAGCTGGCTTTCCGTGAGCACTATATACCTGAAGGGGTGCTCCACATGAAGCAGGAAGAGTTTATGAAGTTGAAACAAGGTGGGGATACTGTCACCCAGTATCTCAATAAATTCAACCACTTATCCCAATATGCGATCGATCAAGTCAACACAGATTTGAAGAAGAGGAATTGCTTCATGAGAGGACTTAATGATCGAATGCAAAGGAAGATGGCCACCTACATTGATCTTTCCTACGGAAGGGCTGTCAGTACTGCACTGGCAGTCGAGGCTAAATATGCAGGTTCCGGAAAATCCAAGGGTTACGGAGGCGACAGACCCAGTCAGGGGTCTGAGAAAAGGCAAAGGTTGGTAATCCGACCTTTTAACCAGAATTGCTCTTCCCCACGTTCACCCTCCTACCCTTTCAAGCAACCGGTCTTCATTCGTCCCGCCACTGCCCCTACACCAACAAATCATCCGGGTGCCCCTGGCACTCGTTTCCCTGCCTTCCCCAGCTCTTCAACTGGTTGATTCAACTATGGAAAGTCTGGACACTTTATTAAGGACTGTCTATATCAGAAGTAGAATCGATCGAGTAATCAGCAGAGTTCTGGGAATCCCGCTCAAGGAAAAGGAAATGCGGCAACTAATACCACGGGAAAAAATACAAGGAAGACGGGACAAATTTATTATACTCAAGTGGCCACAACACCGGACGGCGAATCAGTTATGATGGGTACGTTTCTAGTGGCCAATCACCCTGCAATTATTCTTTTTGATTCTGGTTCTTCGCATACGTTCATAAGCAAGAAATTTGTGGAGCAACATTGCATTCCATACCATGAATCTAGGGAAGGGTTTAAAATTCATTCGCCTGGGGGACAAATATTTACTAAAGAAGTGGCTTTCCAAGTGCCCGTAACATTGGCTGGACGGGACTTTCCTACTAATATGATTGTTCTGAAAGGCCAAGACATAGACGTAATTTTGGGCATGAATTGGTTGGCTCAGCAAAAAGCAATCCTCAACACTGATCGGAGAACCATCAGGTTGAGTCATAACCAAGAAGAAGTTCTTTTGTCTATCCCTGTAGCCATTCCAGCTAAACCATTTGGTAGAGTATATGAAGCCATCATACCGGAGATCAAAGATATTCCTGTAGTATGTGAGTTCCCAGACGTCTTTCCAGAAGATTTACCCGGATTACCTCCACAAAGAGATGTAGAATTTGTGATTGAGTTAAAGCCCGGTATGGCTCCTGTTTCTAGAAGGTCGTACCGGATGCCTCCAAATGAACTGGCAGAGCTCAAGACCCAATTACAAGATCTCCTGGAGAAGGGATTCATCTGGCCAAGCTCGTCACCATGGGGTTGTCCAGCCATCTTCGTCAAGAAGAAGGACCAAACGCTTCGAATGTGCGTGGATTATAGACCCCTTAATGAGGTTACCATCAAAAATAAGTACCGTCTTCCACGGATTGACATTCTATTTGATCAACTGACTGGAGCGAGGGTCTTCTCCAAGATTGACCTCAGATCAGGCTATCATCAGATCCGTATCTGACCCGAAGATATACCAAAGACCGCATTTACTATGCGGTATGGTTTGTTTGAATATTTGGTTATGTCTTTCGGACTAACAAATGCTCCTGCCCATTTCACATATCTTATGAACTCGGTATTTATGCTCGAGCTGGATAAGTTTGTGGTGGTATTCATTGACGATATCTTGATATATTCCAAGAATGAAGAGGAGCATGCGCGTCATTTACGGATCGTGTTGACACGCTTAAGAGAGCACCAATTGTATGCTAAGTTTAGTAAGTGCGCATTCTGGCTGGAAGAAATCCAATTCCTAGGACATGTATTATCTGCCAAGGGGATTGCGGTGGATCCCAGCAAAGTCAAGGATATTTTGGAGTGGAAACCCCCAACCACTGTACATCAAGTCTGAAGTTTCCTTGGATTAGCTGGCCATTACCACCGATTCATACCAGATTGTTCCAAGCTTGTGAAACCAATCACAAGTTTATTGAAGAATGATACTAAATTTATTTGGTCTTCAAAGTGTAATGAAGCCTTTGAACAATTGAAGGTATTATTAACCACTGCTCTGGTATTGGCTCAACCAGATATTCAGAAGCCCTTTGATGTGTATTGTGACGCATCAGGCAGTGGTCTCGGCTGTGTTTTAATGCAAGAAGGCCGAGTAATAGCTTATGCTTCAAGGCAGTTGCGGCGACATGAGGAACACTATCCCACTCATGATCTGGAGTTAGCTGCAGTGGTTCATGCCCTAAAAATCTGGCATCATTATCTATTGGGGAATATCTATCACATCTATATAGATCATAAGAGCCTGAAGTATATCTTCACCCAGTCAGGGTTGAACATGAGATAGAGGCGATGGCTCAAGCTTATTAAGGACTATGAATTGGAAATTCATTATCACCCACGCAAGGCCAATGTAGTGGTAGATGCTCTCATCCGCAAGGTTTCCTGTCATTGTCTTACCATGAAGATCTCTGACATTACCCTATGCCAGGAGATGGAGAAGTTTAACCTGGGAATGATCCAACATGGAACCTTAAATCAACTACAGCTTGAGTCAGTCCTTTTACAATGGATAATGGATGCTCAAAAGGATAATGAGGGTATGAAACACATCCATGAGAAGATAATGGCTGGAAGAGCCAAATGTTTCAGAAAAGACGATCAAGGTATTGTATGGTTCAACAACCGCATAGTTGTGCCAAAGGATGAAGAAATCCGCCAACAAATTTTGGATGAAGCACATCTTAGTTGCTATTCTATTCATCCCAGAAGCACTAAGTTGTATCATGATCTAAGACAACATTATTGGTGGACAAAGATGAAGATTGAAATTGCACGTTATGTGGCAAGGTGTGACACTTGCAGACGTGTCAAAGCCATACATATGAAGACTGTGGGTCCATTACAATCCTTACCTATCCCGACATTGAAATGGGAAGATATAAGTATGGACTTCATTGTGGGATTGCCCAAAACAGCAAAAGGGTATGACTCTATTTGGGTTATAATTGATCGGCTTACGAAAACTGCTCATGTTCTGCAAGTCAAAACATATTACCCGGTCCTCACATATGCGGAACTATACATTGCTCGCATTCTCAGTTAGCATGGTGTTCCAAAGACCATAGTGTCGGATCGTGGACCTCAATTCGTATCCAAATTTTGGGAAGAACTTCACAAATCCTTGGGTACCAAGTTGTTCCATAGTTCGGCCTATCATCCTCAAACAAGTGGTCAAACTGAGAGGGTAAATCAAATACTTGAGGACATGCAACGAGCATGTGTTTTGGAATTCCCACAGAAATGGGATGATTGTTTACCATTAGTGGAGTTCTCATATAATAATAGCTATCAAGAAAGCATCAAGATGGCACCCTTTGAAGCTTTGTATGGCCGACGGTGTCGCACTCCGTTAAACTAGTATGAACTAGGTGAAAGGAATTTCTTCAGGCCAGATATGGTAAAAGAAACAGAAGAAAAAGTTCAACGAATAATTCATAACTTGAAGAAAGCCCAAGCTCGACAGAAAAGTTATGCAGACAAGCGATGAATGCCCTTGTATTTTCTGGTGGGAGATTATGCCTATCTGAAAGTCTCCCCAATGAAGGGTGTAACACGTTTCGGCGTAAAAGGGAAGCTTGCACCTCGATACATTGGTCCTTTCCCTGTGCTTGAGCAATGTGGACCAGTGGCGTACCGACTTCAACTACCCGAAACCTTGTCTGCTATACATAATGTGTTCCACGTGTCTCAACTGAAGAAATGTCTTCAGGTTCCTGATTGAACTATTGGAGTAATGGATGTTGCCTTAGAACCAGACTGGACATATTCAGAACACTATATTCGAGTCTTGGATCAAAAGGACAGAATTACCCGAAGAAGAACTCTCAAGTTTTACAAGATACAGTGGAACCAGCATTCAGAAGATGAGGCTACATGGGAAACTCGAGACTTTTTAGAAAACAATTTCCCTGACTTTTTTTTAGCCTCATGTAATTTGTAAAGTGTATAAAATTGTTGTAATAAAGGAGTGAGCCCCATACCACCCCTGCCTTGTACCAGAAATAAGGAAATAAAAATGTGAAGCATTTCCTTTTCCATTACTTACCACAGGATTTTAATCTCGGGACGAGATTCTTTTATGGGGGGAAGGATGTAACACCACTGGTGTTACTATTACTAAAACCTGAGCATAACATCATAAGCATTGGCATTTCATGTGATTGTCACACCTAGAATGCATTCACTAGGAAAAAATTTCAAACAAGTTGTATTGGTATGACAATTTTGTGGATAAAACCCTAGAATAGGGTACTTAACCCTAAATGGGGATCAGAAGGGTAAAACAAAGTCCAAATAGAGAAAACTCTAAAGATCAATTGAAGTTGTCATAAAATGTTACTAAGAATGGACCTAAGTTACATCCAAACCCCTGAAATGCCAAAAACCCTAAAAAGGACCCTAGAGAGCCCTAAACCTAAACCCTAGGGGGCTAAGTGCAAAATTAGTGCACTTTTGGACTAAAGTGCAAAAACCATGATAATAAGGTGTCTTAAGTCATATGGTTCACAATTATGAAGATTTGCAACCCAAACCTTAAGATTTGGACTTAATTGCAAAAGAGCCACACTTGAACTCTTTTGGTTAAGTCTGAATTTCAATGTAATGGGTTCATCTTTGGGGCCTTGTAACTTCCAAACAAAAAGGATTTTGCCCTAACTCACCACATCAATTTTGTAGATCTATCATAGGAGAATAACTTTGATACAGACATCCTCTTCGGTTGTTACACAAAAATTGGAGAAAAGCAAGCCCATTGTTGCTCTGTCAGAATGGTGTCGAGTTAACTGAAAATTGAAACTGCAACCAGAAATGGTCACAGTAGTATGAGACCAATTTGAGCGTGCCATATCTTTGAATTCGATTGGTTTTGACCAAAATATTCTATAATAAGTTTGTAGACTAATGTTTAGTGAACAAATTCTATTAAGAAAGGTTGCTCAGTCCTTAACAAGAATCAAAAGAACTAGTAGATTAAAGGGAGCCGGTTCAGAAGAACGTAGAAGATCAAACACTAAAAAATCTAAAGAACACCGAAAAGATCTACGGCACTGTGGATTCAGATGAGCTCGAGTGATCCAGTAGGGGGGAATTGATCCGGGATGGATAACTTCGAACGTGGCATGATACCGCGAACCCAGTCGAGCGTGGCCGGAGTTAGTCACTGGCGGCCGCCGTGACTCAGATAATTCCGCCGCAGTGTCACCCATGCCTTGCTCCTCCCTCACTGTGTCTCTTCCCTACGAGGTAACCATGCACAAACAAAGTTATCCGTGGCCGTAGATAGCTAGCCGGACCGCCGTGGCTATAAAGGGCACCATGAACCACGGCGTGGTATGCACACCTCCACCCAGTGAGTTGATCGAAATCCAAAATTCGCGCCGCCTTTGCCCCCTCCTCCCAAATTGAATGTGCACGGTGAAACTATAGTTCCTTACGGCCGTATAGCCCCAATCTCCACCCCCAATTTCACCCAGAGCCACCACGACACCATTTTCCCCTTTCTCTGTCACCGACGAGCCCAGGTCCTCCGTGCTCCGTGGCCAGACCACTCTGGTAAGGCTCTGTACACCTTGAATGTTGTTTTAGTAGCTCTATATGCACGTGAAGCTTGTCGTGGCAACCGTTGGACCAATTCAAGCATGATTGAACGGGAACGCGGGTTCGATGTCACGGTTTCCGCCGTGCACATGGGCAGGCCATTTTCAATGTGTCAAGCCGAAATCAACGAGTGTTCCAAGGTCACCTTGAGTCAATTATGCCTCCCCTGTAGCTAGACTAGACAGCCACCGCCGGTCATGGCCAGAACAGGCCGCGTCGGTGATGAACGGCGAGCGCACCGTGGTCAGGGACCTATTTGGAGAAGAAACGAAGTTTCGGGGACCTCTGTGTAAGATGTCAGTGACTCTTAGAATATTCTATAGAACGTTTTACAATTTAGTTAAGACCTTGAGGGCATTTTCGCAAGTCAGTCGTGCGGGCGCGCGTGGGCGCGTTCCCACCTGTGGATGGGCCAACCTGGGCCCGATTCAGTCCAGTACTGTTCATATCCTTTTCTTTTTCCTTTTTTACCAGAGCTAAAACAATTCTAGAAAAGTGTAAAAAAATGGTAAAAATGCCAAACCAATTTTGCTAGGTTTCTAATTTCCTATAAAATTTAATAAAAATAGTTCCATGATTTTTAGTTTAAATAAGAAATTATAGGGTATTTAAAACATCTTAAAACCATGCTTCTGGATTTTTAGAAAATAAATAATAAATCCAAAATTCACTAAATTTTTAGGATAAACTTTAAATAATATTTAAAAACCTTGGGTAGAGTTTGGTATGTTTTGGACCATGTTTGATACTTAGAACCTAAAATCCTACCCCCTGCCCTGTGAACTTCACTGTTGATTCCGGAAACCCTAAGTTCTCGGAGATCCGTGAAAGAAAATTGTATTCAAGACTTTAGATAATAAACTTTTATTATCTTTGCATTCTCATGAGCATTACATGGGCATTCATTATTATGTATGGTTGTATTTAGAAAACGAAGAAGAAGTAGAAGTCAAAGAAGAGAAGACTTCACCACCACCACCTGAGGAACATCAGGCAGGCAACTGCTTTTATTTTGATATCTGCGGGACCGAGCCTGATTCACCAGTAAAACAAGGCAAGCCCCGGTGCATTTGCCACCTCCTTGTTTCTTTTAAAATCTTTCTCACTTACTCGATGCATTAGGTGATAGGAGTTGGGTGCTAAACTATTGCTGCATCTCCTTTCTTGGATTACTTCCTAATCCCTGTTTTACAAAAGGTTTTCTTATGCTTAGCTTTG
This sequence comes from Zea luxurians, assembly GCA_029449295.1. Lineage (NCBI taxonomy): Eukaryota > Viridiplantae > Streptophyta > Magnoliopsida > Poales > Poaceae > Zea > Zea luxurians. The sequence goes on along the minus strand of JAOPSE010000001.1, from coordinate 100,318,916 downwards.
CTTTAGAAAAACAAAATGTTTTGTTTTCTCCAAGATGATGTTGCAAAGTGGGTGGGTTGTTTTCGAAAATAAAACTTGATGGTGGATCTATCATGGCCATGATGGGTTCAACATCGGAAAAGATGTACTTCTACCAGGTACCAAATTTTGGGGTTTGAAATGACTAAGTTGAGACCAGGCGGGTGACTTGCACGAGAAGAGAGTCTCGGTCTAGTGTCTCCATCTGAGTCGATTAAGGACCGTGTCGATGTAGGCTTGATGACCGAGGACCCTTTAACTAGTCACATGGCTCGTCATGGGTAAGCTTTGCCTTGGGCAGACAAATACCAGAATAAGATACCACGCAATGGGAGTGGAGAGATGGCGAGAGTAGCGTGTACCCTCCGTGGCAAGAGGCTAGACGGTGGTGTATCTATGCTCTCGGTTGGCGTGAACCTGATCTGGTCTTAAGAACCCTGGTGGCGAGTTGACATATGCAAGGGTTAAGTGCTACATATGTCGTGTGATCGGAGATCCTCAGCCGAGTATAATCGATTCGGATCGCTGTACCTTCACGGTTATGAAGACTTGGTCACTAACCTATACGTAGAAATCCAGTAAAGATGAAGGGTTGTTAAGAAATTGGCTAGTGCAGGTCAAGTGATTGAACTAGGATAGAGAGAACCCTAGTTGCAGGTAATTTTACTTAACCTAACAAATAAAACTAGACTTTTAAGGATCCACTCTTAGTAAGCATTTCTGCAAACAGAGTCATTGATTATTGAGAAGCCTTACCTTCACTCCCTCTAGCCAGCATACCCTTGAGAGTCTTTTCTTTAGTCGGGTAAGACTTGCTGAGTAATTCCATACTTAGGGCTTTGTCCCATGTTGTTTTTAGGTGAGGAAGCAACCAACTTTTGTTGCTTCTGTTCTAAGGTGGTACCTAAGGAAGAGCACTAGGAGTAAAGCTACGGGAGGAAAGGATCCTCCATAAAACTTTTGTTTAAACTTATCGGGAGGGGCTTTTGCCTCCCAAGGTTTGTAATAATAATACTCAGCACTCATATATATTATATTTCTAGTCTGTAATATTATAACTCTGCCTTACTTTTCAATAAAAGTAAGATAATGTCTGCAAGACGGGTGAAACGCTATTGGGAAAGGTAAGGAAAGTAGATACCAAACTTGTCAAGTGATTCAGGGGCACCTACAGGGTTGTCTGAGGTCTGTTGGACAAGGGCAACTGTAGGTGGGCCTAATGACTTGGGAGGTTCCATCACAGTCTTCATATCCGAGAAGTAACGACGATCCTGGATCGATTAATACCCAGCTGGGGATCTCCAACCACACGACATATGTAGCACTTAACCCTTGCATATGTGTGACACCCCAGGTGTCTATTTCGTGTTATGCCGTGACATTTGTCCCTAACTCGTATCGTCAGTGGAAATTTCTACTTCTCAATCGTGTCTATCTCTGTTTATCAAGTTACTCATAAAAAGTGCCCTCGAATTTCTGAGTTAAATGATCTCGAGAAAGGTCGAATTTGGAACCTGTTAAAACTTTTATTTCTCGGCACGAATGCGAACCTGATAATCCATCTCGATTTATAAATCTCGTCTAAAGCTCATTTAATCAAGCGCTCGACAGTTGCTAGTCGAGCTGTGTCCGAATCCAAATTCTCGATGTTCGATCTATGTCCAAAAATTAATCCGAGTCCGTACTCTCAAACGAAATACTCAATATGCCGTCCTCTAATCAATTTTATCCGACTCGGCCAAATATCTCTATGTCCGAACTGAATTCAAAAAAATATCAACATCGGTGATGATTTTTAGTTGTCGCGATTTATCTCTTTCAATCGAAAATCCGAAAGCCGGTCGTATATCAAGACGATTTTATTTCGAATCATGCGTAGGGAATTATTTTCGAGCGAAATCAGATCAGACTCTCGGCCGAGTTAATCGCTCAATTGTCCGTTCGTCGGAACTCTAATTCGGTCTATTCTCCGTAGAGACGAATTTCGCAGGAGCAAAAATTGTATCTTCTGCACGAGCAATAGCAGCAATAATTTTTAAAAAGCAACAATTCGTGTTATTTAATTTTAATCCAAGCTATGAGGTTCTAATTCAAGAGCACGTTCAAATTGAGTCAAGACACAATATTTCTCCAAGCAACGTCGACTCGAACCTCTATCAGATCTGTCGCGACGTTCGTTTGTCGTGATCTCATATAGTTCAAAACACATCGACAATTAATTTTAATGGGGAGTTTAACACCTAGTTTCCTTAATTAGTTATTTTCTTGATTCGCTGTCATGGGTCGTGCAAAAGAGAAAAAGAAATAAAAATGGAAAACACACGCACGCAGGCTACGCACGCATGCCACCTCTGCCAAGAGGCGAGCAGAGCCACCGAGTGGCCGCTTAGCCTAGGCACTGCCTGCTGGCCAATCCTAGTTGCCATCAACGCAAGCCAATAGCTGCCAGAAGCGTCCCGTTAAATCATCCGAGCAGGCACTCCTCTCCCTGTCCCCTTCTCCTTCACGGCAGCTGCCCATAGTGGCCAATCGGGTGCCAGCGATGTCACGTTAAATCAACCAGCAGCCAGCGTAGTTCTTCCTCCTCCCTCTATTCCTTAGCGCAGAAGCATTCCTGGCGTCTTCCCTGCTCAGCCGTGCCTTTCTTCTCCACGGGCAGGAGAAATTCCTCCCTGGATCCATGGCGCCACACCTCTAGCCGCCATCTTCCTCCCTCTGTCGAGCTCCCCTCCCTACCTCAGCAGCCCACCAGCGCCCCTTCTTCCACCTTCTCTGGTCCCGTGCGCGCAGGAGCCGGTCCTCCATTCCTGCGTCCGAGCTCGAGCAGGTGTGCTGGCGCGCCCTATTCCATGGATGCGCCCCTTCTCGGCTCCTCGGCGCTCGGCGGTAGGCAGGCCCCTGCATCCTCCCCTCGCCACCTACTCGACCTCCTCTGGTCCGGACTTGGGTGGGCGCTCTCCAGCAATGGCGCGAGCGCCATTTTCCATGGCTGCCAAGTCCAGCCATGGCGCCCTTCCTCCACTCACTTCTATGGCGCTCAGCGCTCCTGCCCCAAGTCCGGCTGGAGCTTGCCTCCCACCATGGTTGCCAACCATTCTGCCCCCTGCCCCTGGTGCGCTGGGCGCCTAGTGCTCCGACCTCGATGGCCACCCTCCTCTCTGCTCAAGCGATGCTAGGGACATGCGGCTAACCTTCGCTCCCAGCGCCGCACCCTTGCCTCCATCAACACCGAGACCCCGGTAGTGCTTGCCGTGGTGGTCGCAGGTCTCTGCTCCTTCCCCAAGCTCGACCTTATCTCCCAGGTCACCGCTTTCCTCTCTATGCCCCACCTCGTCGAATTCTGCTCGCTTGCGTGCTTGTCGGCATTTTCGGGCGCGGCCCTACAGATTCCTCATGGGTACCTCCTCGAACTCCTCAACACTGGTTGTGGACGACATTGGTACCCCTCTGCTCTAGCAACGTTGCGGCGCCCCGAGCTCCTCCGCATGCCACCATGGCCGGGGTCAGTCTCATCCGACAACGCCCTGATCTCCACTCCGCTTTGTGGCGAGCAGTCCCTACACCATCTATGCTCGTCGTGTGTTTGAGAGTTCGCACGCAAGTCTCTGTGTGGTGGCCGTGTCGCTGCAAGCTTGTGCCAACACCCGGGCATCGTGTCGCACCAAATAGCAGCAGCAACACACCATCAAGCCTCGCATTGATCCTGCTCGACGAAAAGCGCTACGTGTCGTTAGTCCCTGCAGCAACACCATTCTTCACTTCGCGTCATACATCGCATAGCCTTCATCGCTGCACATTGTCTGCATCGGCACAGCAACCCTACCGTTCATTCTCCACTCCCCTCGTCGCTTGTCATCGCTCTCGTGCTTGCTGCGCAGCCCATCCTCCTCGTCGTCGAAACCCTTTGTGAGCCCCTCGCTAGTACCCCACTGTTTTTGGATCTCGGGTGCTTGATAAAATGTTTGAACCACTGGGTGTTTTTAATTGCAGCTAGATGTTGCCGCTGCGCCTCGCGCAACACATGATTCGGTGAAGCGCCTAAACCGTGGAGACATGCGCGACACGAGTCGGCCAGGTTGTTCGCTTTAGAAAAATTGTGATTTCGTTTTATTTACGATTCAGTCGATGGTGTGAATATGTGCGTGAAAATATAATTGTATGAATGAACGCCTGTATAGAAGAAAATGATGTAGAAAAAGAACTCAGATGTTTTTATACCTTGGTAGGAAAAATATGCGATGCATTGTTTGATGCGAAAAACTAAGTTACAAAATGCGGATTATGTTTTGGGAAATGTATTGATATGTGTTTATGTGAAAAGTATAATTGTTTTATGCAATGTGATGAGATTCATGATTATATAGGGAGTATATTTATTGATGTGACGAGTAGTTTAGAAAATGCTAGTTGCGTAGAGGATGAATTATTAAGACATGAGTGTCGGAGTTCATATATTAGTGGTTACGCTACGGTGACCGAAGTGTCTCGAGTGCACGCCACCATATGGTTGTATGTGAGACAGGGTTATGTGCATGATGAGTTTAGTAAAAATCCATCGGTGTCACTGGTGTTAAATTAAGGATTATTTGCGTGTGGAAAGAAATAATGTGTTTAATACATAGAACTCTTAGTCGATAGTAGAAATTATTTTGGTTTATATAGAGAGGTGATGACATGCCAAAGTAGTCATCGTTTCCTCTATATCTTGAGTCGGGTCAATACGCGTTATGTGTTCATGAATTGGGAAGTAAGCGCATGATGGTTTCGAGTTAGAGATTAGTGGTTTACGGTTCGTATGATTTGGTCGATGTGTGAATATACATATGAATATGTATGTTTATAAAAATGTTGTGGTGTATGTTGTGCCTCAGATAGCGATAATAATAGACAAGCCGATGTGTATGTTATTTAGCGGATATGTCGTCGCTCCAGTTAGCCGACCTGTCAGATGGTTTGGTTAAGCTCATGGTCACAATAAATTGCTAGTTATAATCCAAATGCACATGGTTATGGTCGCGGGTAAAAATTTGTGGTGCTCATGAGATGTCTAATGTAAAATGCAAATTATGGTGTGAAGAGCGTGTCGATAAACACATACATACCGGGTATGATTATTGTGATGAATACGTTGTTGATTGTGTATGGTAATTCTAGCGCACAAAATAACTTGTATAAAATTAGTAAGTCTACTTGTTGATCCTAAATTGATTGTTTTAACCCTAACAAATGGTAAAGTGTTAGAATGGTTCAAGTCTCTAGAATGCGGCAATTTTTGAAGTGAATAGGAGCTGAATTTTATTAGTTGCTGTTTTGGACTGCACGTACTGTTTTTGTCGCGCTGTTTGTTTGATGAACTAAATTATGTTTTCTGTAGAAAAGCCATATATAAAAGTTGTAGATAACTTCATTATCTTACTTGTGTTAAAATTTGACAGCCGTAAGTCTCATCGTTTAGAAGTTGTGCTTTTCACAAATTCAGTAACAGAATCTGTCCAATTTCTGCACAGATTTCAGAGGTTGAATTGTTTGCTAAAGTTAATATTACAATCTGTTCATGATCATTATAAGAAAGTTATAGATGCTTTTCTTATCTTGCTTGTGTTAAAATTTCATAACCATAGGCCTGACAGTTTAGGAGTTATGAATTTTATAAACTGGTTGCTGTGTTCTGTCCACCGTCAGAACAGATTTTGAAAACTGTGTTGTTTGATTTAGTTAAACATGTAATCACTTCTTGGTGATTATAAAAGTTATGTAGTGCTTTTACTGAGCTTTCCAAAAAGTCTCGGATCACTCTTTTTGGTGATCTGAAGTTTAAATTATGGATGTTTAAAGTGTGAAGACTGAATCTGTCCAGTTCTGGACAGCAAGCCTTCTAGTGTCTTTTATCCTAAATTGCATATTGAATCACCTTGAGATGATTATAAATGATCTGTAGAAAATTTCATTATCTTTCCAGAAAGTCTAGGATCACTTTGTTTGGATGCGTGAGTCTCTAGTTATGAATTTTTGAAGTCGCAAGTCTGAATCTGTCCAAATCTGGACAGAGCTGCTGTGTTTACAATATTCGACCTTGTTAAGAGTCTAATCATATTGAAATGATAATACCAAAGTTATAAAGCGTTTAATAAGCTTTCCAAAAAGTATATGTTCACTAATTTGGGATAAATATCTTGTGAGTTATGACTGAAACAACTACTGTGCTGTTGTCATAAATTTGTTAATTGTGATTTATTGTTCCGCTCCAGTGTGCTTGTTTTGAGTCGACTGCTTGTTGTTTTGGATTTTGACTGAGCATGAGTAATAATGATAGTGCATTAAATTGGTTAAGGCTTAAGGAGTAACTTAGCTTAAAAACATTTAGCAAGCGTCGTTATGTGGATGAGAAACACAATTAATGATATGTTACCATTTCTAATACTTGCATTGCTAATGGAATGTTGCTAAATAACCAACCCCATTAGACAAGTATAAGAAGCAATGTGATTAGGCTATCGCTTTCTGTGTGTGCTCTTGGATATGTGATCGCATTAGGATATTGTGAATAATGGTAGAACCCGATTAAGTGATTATTCCCTTTTAACTAAGTTTGTCTATATAGAAGCCATGACAAATTGATGCGTACTTAACTAGTATAATAATAAAGGAACTAATGAAAAATTAGAGCGAATGTGATCAATACTTGCACGTGTGATGCTGTGTTGTGCTGGTTAATTCTAGAAAGTATTTGTCGTATTTCTAATGGTATTGATTACATACGCCCGAGGACGCGTAGATAACTAATACTAGTGTGAGTGGCTGTTCACGATGCCTCGCTATTTAGTGTTTAGTTTGCTACCGTCTATTTTGGGATTTGTCTTGTGATATATTTCATCATATTTATACATAAGCATCCTACATCTCATTTAGTACCGAGAGATGATGATTGTGCAAGTGATATGGTGCCAACCACAAGATGCAGTTGGTGGATGACCTGAAGAATGATGGACCTAACCAGTGGATGCTCGCCAAGCAAGTGTCATCTAGCAAACACTATCTAAGTGTTGAATTCCAGGCAAGCCCCGGTTTTATACATAACCGTTTATATATGCTATTTTACTACACTTAATGTTTGTAGGCTTGTACTATGCACTTAAGTGTAGGAGTTGCCTGAAACCCTAGTTGCATGAACTCAAGATTCCTTTTGAGATGGATACTAGTATGCTAGGTCGAGTAGAAGTCAAGTGATTTTTCTAGCACTTGCGCGAAGTCAGGAATTGGTTGTATCCATTTTGATAATAGAATGATGATGGTCTGTGGACACGGATCCATGGGGATGCGTTGTCTATGAGACGGAATTGGAATAAAGATTAACGTGCGGATACCTGTGCCAAGCGTTTGAACATACTAAACACATGTCGGGAAATATGGTAACCGGTAAACCTAGTACCTGAGTGAAGCTGGGCGCGGACTTTATCCCTCACACGACCTGAGACTGGGTCTCCCATACTAGCTATGGTGGGTACAAGTGCGGTCACTGCACGGCGGCAGCCAGGGTCAGTGGAGCATTGTATGCCAAGGCGGCGAGGCCTGGACGCGAACGGGGAATCGATGGGGACGGTTGACATGTGTGGGGACAGAGTGCCCTAACATGTCGTGTGTTTAGGTTTACCTTGCAAGGTTAAAAATTTATTCGAATTGTCTGCTTCTCGCAGCTAATGAGACTGCTTGATCCATTGTACTGCATTGAGTAATAAGTGGAAATGAGGTTACTTACAAAAGATGTTGGTTGACTAAATTGCTTGATACCATGTATGGATAGTTAGGTGCTCATCTAGTCTAAAATTACTATTCTAGAACTTGAAAATCTAAAACTTGATTTTAGACTCAGCTAGTGCTTTTGGCAAACCAAACCCCTCAGCCAAACAGCTGCATGTCTAGAGGTAGAGGATTAGACTCCTCTCACCGGGTAAGTGTAGCTGAGTATTAGTATACTCAGCCTTGCTTGTGGCATAATTTTTGCAGGTACCTCATTCATTTGGTTGATGATGTGACTTGGCCTCCATCCCTGCCACCGGGATAGAAGGTCGAGTGGTTTACTGCTTACGCAGGAGAGGACTAGGAGGAGTAGCGTGGCCAGGCTTCGCCATGTTACTCAGTTTTCTCCGTTAGTTATTTCTGCTGCATTAAAACTTATGGTTATTATTTCTGAAACTCCGATAATGTAATCACTAATGATACTTTCTTAAATTATGGTATTATGTTTTATTGTATTTCTCTGTGCCTCACCTTCGAGTGAGCTAGTGGTATTCGATCCTGGATAAGTGGCTTTATCGGACTAGATCCGAGGGACTGACGGGTTATTCCGATTTAAGTGTGTTGCTGCCTTTAAGGGTGCGACTTGGGCACTTAAGCTGGAATAATTCGGGCGGTTCCGCCACAATATGTCAACTCGCCACCGGGTTTCTCAAGACCAGACTGGGTTCACGCCAACCGAGGTCCAGCCTCTTGCCACGGAGGGTACACGCTACTCTCGCCATCTCTCCACTCCCATTGCGTGTTGGCCTTTCTAGTATTGGTCTGCCCGAGGCAAAGCTTACCCATGACGAGGAATGTGGCTAGTTAAAAGGTCCTCGATCAGCAGGCCTACATTCCCTATAATCCTTAATCAACCTAGGTAGAACATCACCTGTTCCTAGCCCAAGTCTTGATTTAAGTATTTCCACCCTTAGGATTATTTGTGTTCCTTAGGATAAAAAGAGCATTAAAGGGAACTTTGCAGTAAGACCCACCATGCTCCTAATGAAAATATTTTTGTAGGCAGAAGTCATCCTTCCTCAGGATAACCCCTGAGCTAGGCATTAGTGCAAAGGACAAACTCTATCCGCATGATTTACCTCTAGGCAAGGCTAAGCAATTTTGTAAATCATATTTGATACTTCACCAGAAGTATCTATAAAAGGAATGGATTTCAAGGTTGCCAATGCATCAAAGGGTTTCCAAGCAACTCCTATAAACCTAATGCATATTTCGCTAGACTTAAAGTGTGTAAAAATCATTTAAAAACATAAAGAAGGGGTTGCATGCACCGGGGCTTGCCTTTGTTGCAAAGAAGAGGTTCCAAATCCCTCTATTAAATACCCAGTTAGATGGCACCCATCACTTGATGAGCAGGCACTGAAGCAAACTCTTCTTCAGAAACCACTTTTTGAATTTCATTTTCTTCTTCTGGGAATTCTACATGTAAAGATATGAACATGAATGCTTATGCTTATGCAACTTGAAAAGAAAATACTAAAAAACATCACAACACTTACACCTCTCTAAAGGTGCACACAAAAACAAACAAAACCTTAAGAGAGCTAAATACTCTAATATCACAACACAATTCACCAACCAAACTAGGAAACCTTGCCTCCATAACCAACCAAGTGCTTCATTTATGCCTTAAGCTAGGATCCAAACCGCATGTACTACAAGTTATAGTGTCCAAGAATCAGCCACAATTCACTGAACCTGTTTTCAGTTCTCTGAATTCACCTTCCATTACTCCATTCCTCTCCCCTCTGTTCAATGCCTTTTATCTCACAAACTCACATGACAAGAGACCCCACTTACTTAACCAAATCTATTCCCTAAGTATTGCTCTTCCACTTTGGTATAATACTCCAAGACTGAAAATACATAGAGAAATGGCTATTATGCACTGAAGTCGAATAAAATCTCCTGAAAAGTCCAATTTTAGCTTAACTAAAACAACTCTATGTCAAGTCTGACACAGAATTTTACAATAGGTTTTTCCCCAATTTCTTCACAGTAACAAGCCTATCTATTCACATGAAACTTGTTTGCCTTACCTTGGTATTTCACTTTGTTATAGAACTCCTAACCTAAAACCCCATGATTTGGTAAAGAGCTCCAAACTGAGCACCAACAGTGAAATTCTAGTTTTCAGTTAACTGAATTCAGATCATTAACACAGCTGCTCCCTTTTGCTTTCTTCTTTGTTCAAGCCCAGATATCTCACAATTCTTCTCAACAACCAACCAGCCTTTCTTAACCAATATTACTTTCCTACTATAGCCCTTCCTGTTTGGTATAACACCCCTAAGCTAAAAATACTTAGGACAGTAGCTATGGTGCACAAAAGTTAGAGCAAAACACTAAAAAGTCCAGTTCCTCGATCTGAAACAACATCCTACCAGGTTTGATAAAGAGTTTTGCAATAGGCTTTTCTATAAATTCCATACAGCAACAAGCCAATCTAATTGTATAAAACTGGTTCTCCTACATTTGGTCTTCCACCTTTCTATAAAACTCTTAACCAAATTCTGGTTTTATTAATTACCACAGAGCTCCAAATGTGGGTAGAAACACACTAAGCTGCTTAGGAACAGTCAACTAAATCTACATACCTTTTGTCTGTCAAAGAAAGTTTAGAGGTGTTTTGCTCCCACTTTTATGTAGAACCAAGTCCAAACCTCTTTATAAAACTTATTCTCTGTACTATGGCCTCCAACTTTTCTATATAGTTCTTAGTCCAAAACCCCATGGTTTGATGCCTAAAGGACTCTAAACTGAGCACCATGTGCTGCAATACAGATTTCAGGAACTAAACAACTCAATCACAGCTAACCTGACAGCCTAACTTTAGACAGCTTTTACTCCAGTTTTTATATAACATCCAACAAAACTGTCTTAAGGAGATTTGTTCACCATCATATGAGCTTCTCTATCTTATGCAGGGCACAAAACATGCACAACTCGACTGAGAAAAACCCTTGAAGTTACCTAGCCACGGTGAGAAGAGCACTCACGTGGACTAAGTCACCACACTGGTGATAGTGTGCCTGGCTCTGAAGCAACTCGATTTTGGGACAGGGAAGAGAGTCACACCAGCTATAGCATCAGGAACCCACACACACATAGTGATCTTTGGCTAGAGTTCAAGGACACAAGAACAGCTCCACTAGAATCAGCCCCAAGGCACTACATATATAGATAAGTGTCCCTGATGCTTGTTTGCTGTTTGTTTAAAATCCAAGGGAGAGATATTTTCAGGGTGCCAGCACAACATGGTTAATACACATGTCCCCCATGCACAAATACCTTCTTGGATCAGCACAACTCAACCCAAATATCAGTTTTGTCCAGTTTTGTAGCTAGCAAACAAAATAGATATTTATTCTACTTGGGGGATAGACTCAAATGGGTACTAAGTTGATATTTCTGCAGTGGAGAGGAGTCTCTAGATTCTTTATTGCCCACTCCAAGCTTATCTCAGTTTGTGCATGAAATGGAGCACGTCAAAGGGATGAAAATCTTCTCTTTTCCTTCCCAAACCATACTCACAAGTATCCCCTTTTGTCTTCAAGTGCAAACAGCAAACAAAAGTAATTAATACCCACTGCTCACTGCTGCCATATACTCCAAACTGAATATTTACAGTGGAACTGGGGTCTCTAGACCTTGGTGATATATTTCACCGTCATCTTTATTCACATACACGAGTGAGAGCAGCAGGGGTGATCTTCTTCAGTTTTCAAATAAAACCCTAAACTCAACTGCCTTAAGACTGCTGCCCCATCTGCACACCTCCCTATTTAAGCCCCTGGTATCTCGCAATTCCCTTCAACAACAAACCTAACTCACTTACTCAAAGTTATTCTCTAGACATAGCTCTACCAACTTGGTGTAGCAACCTCAAGTTGAAAATTCAGTTTCTGAATTCTGAAATAGCACAATACTGAGTCTGATAGAGGGTTTTGCAGCACCATTTTCTCCCAATTATATACAACAGTAGCACCAATTCTTTGCTGTAACTTGTGCACCTTTATTTGGTCTCCAACTTTACTATAGAACCTTTAGTCCAACACCATATAGATTAACCACAACAGAGCTCCAAATTTGGCACTAAGCACTGAATTTTCGGTTTCAATTATTTGAAACTTCACACCTTGGAACAACTTTTTCTCCCAGATTTATGTGGAACCAAGTCCACCTCAATATATAAAACTTGTTCACTATACTCTGGTCTTCAACTTTACTGCAGAAACTTTGGTTCAAAACCACCTTGAACAGGCACTACACAACTCCAAAACTGCACTAAAAATGCTGATTTTAGACTTTCAGTTCTGAATAAACTAAGTCATCAGAAACCTGATAATCCAACTTTGGGTAAGTTTTTCTCCACATTTTGTGTAGGATCATGTCCATCCTCCTTTAAGAAAGTTGTTCAAAATCATATAGTATTCCTTTCCTCTACAAACATCACAGCCCAAAACCTTATAGAGTAGCCACAAATAGGCTTCAAAACTGCTATCAAAATACTGAAATTTAGTTTCAGTTACAGTTTCCAATCTAAAAATTCAGAAATACAGCAGCACCACTTGGAACCACTCTTTTTCCTGGGTTCCAAATATTTCTAGGGGCAAGTTGCTTAATAAAGTTTATACTCCTATAGTTCCTCTATAAGTTTGATATAGTGACCATTAACCAAAACATCTTGGATTCCAAACTACAATAGCCCAAAGTTTGCTCCAATTGCTGAAATTCAGAATCTGAATTTCACTAAGTCTGAAATCCATATTTTCTAACAGCTCTTCTTTAGACCAGTTCTTCTCCAAATTCCATACATATTTAAGGCTAGGTTACTTAATCAAAGTCACACTCCTCACATAGCTATATAACTTTGTTACAATGACCACCTTCAAAATGTTTATAGATTATAAGTTATAAAGGACCAAAATTGCCTAGTTGCTACTATTTTCAGCAATTCCAATTTGAGCTCAAAACTGAACTTTTGTGATTTACTCCAATTTTCTTCGCACAACATGGGAATCTCCAAATATGAAATTTGTTTACTTTTCCATGTTCTACAGCTTTGGTATATGGACTTTTAGCTAAATCGTTCTAGATTTTGAATTCCTCTTTTGGGCTAGTTTTAGGGCTTCAAATGAGTTTCATTTGTGTTTCAGCTTCTTCCAGGGATTCGTTCCTTTGATCCATCCATCAAAAACAAAGTTACTCTCTAGTCTAAGATCCAACTTTAGTATATGTGGCTCCTTCCCAACAGGTCCTTGGTTTAGGAGTTATTTTGTTTATCCACAATTCCAAGCAAGGTTTTCAACCAAAGTCCTATATTCAACTCACGACATCACACTTTTGAAAATAAAATTTTTAACCTAGTAAATGCATTCTAGGTAGATCAATCAAGTTAATTCAAGTGCAGCTAATGACATGCCAAGGTTTTAGTTCACGTAACACCAGGGGTGTTACAAGCACAGCCTCAGCGTTTCAAAATCGTGTCCAACACTCAGAGTAGGGGACCTCAACAGCAATAGGGGCGATAGGTAATCCAGCAACAGCAGCAGCAAGCACCCAACCGCTCTCAAGCCCTAGCTCAGAGGAACAACAACCAGCAGCAGCAGAAACAGTAGCAGTACCGCCAGGGCAATGACAACAGATGTTTCACCTATGGTAGTACTAGACACTATGCCAAGAATTGCCCCAGAAACCAGCAGAGGCAAGGGCAGAATGCAAATCAGAACCAGGGCAAGAGGCAGAAGGTGCAAGTGAGGCAGGGCAGGCTGAACTTCAACAAATTGGCTGACATTCCGGAGGGAGCACCCGTCATGACCGGTATCTTTTACATTTTGAATTACCCTGCAGTCATTCTTTTTGATTCTGGTGCATCACACAGTTTCATCAGCACAAAATTTAGTGCCAAATGTCAACTACCTTTTCATCACACAAGTGGGGCCATTATGATTGCAACACTAGGAGGCAAGGTTACCACATATCAACTCAACTGGTAGGTGCCAATAAAATTGGGTAGTAGCATATTTAGAACCACCCTCCTTATAATGGGATTGGAGAGCATGGACATCATCTTGGGGACTGACTGGTTATCACGTCATCATGCCTTAATTGATGTCGCAGCAAGAGCCATTGAAATACACTCGCCAGTTTGTGGAGAACTCACTTTGTACCTACCCAACCAGGACTGTACCCATTCTTATGCCCTCACCATGGTAGATTCACCCGTGGAAAGGATTCCAGTGGTCTGTGAATACCCTGATGTCTTCCTAGATGAATTGCCGGGAATGCCACCTGATAGGGATATAGAGTTCGCCATAGAATTACAACCAGGAACAGCACCTATTTCTATAAGACCATATAGAATGCCTCCAGTAGAGTTGGCAGAATTGAAGAAACAATTGCAAGAGTTGCTAGACAAAGGGTTCATTCGCCTAAGTACTTCACCATGGGGATGTCCAGCCTTGTTCGTAAAGAAGAAAGATGAGAGCTTGATACTATGTGTTGATTACCGCCCTCTCAATGCGGTGACTATCAAAAACAAGTATCCTTTACCCCGCATTGATGTTTTGTTTGATCAATTGGTCAGAGCCAAGGTGTTTTCCAAAATAGACCTTCGCTCTGGCTATCACCAAATCAAGATCAGGGCAAGTGATATTCCAAAGACGGCTTTTCCACCAGATACGGGCTTTATGAGTACTTGGTGATGTCATTCGGGCTGACCAATGCTCCGACATACTTCATGCATTTGATGAATTCAGTCTTTATGCTGGAATTGGACAAATTCGTGGTGGTCTTCATTGATGATATTCTGGTATATTCCAAAAGTGAAGACGAGCATACAAAGCACTTGCACACAGTACTTCAGCGACTGCGGGATCACCACCTGTATGCCAAAATCTCCAAATGTGATTTCTAGCTAAGGGAGATCAAGTTCTTGGGTCACACCATTTCGCAGGATGGGATAACATTTGATCCTGAGAAAGTACAAGAAGTGATGGATTGGAAGCCTCCTACCACCGTTCAATAGATTCGGAGTTTTCTAGGATTGGCAGGATACTATCGACGATTCATTCCAGACTTCACTAGGATTGCTAAACCAATGAGTGAGTTGTTGAAGAAAGGAGTGAAGTTTGATTGGGATCAGAAATGTGAAGATGCCTTTCACACCTTGAGGCAGCATCTGACAACAACACCCGTGCTAGTATAGCCTTACAACACCAAATCATTTGATGTGTATTGTGATGCTTCGGACACTGGACTAGGTTGTGTTTTGATGCAAGACAGCCGAGTTATTGCCTACGCATCAAGAGCACTCCGACCTCATGAGCAAAATTATCCCACACATGATTTGGAGTTAGCAACGGTAGTTCATGCTCTGAAGATATGGAGACATTATCTAATGGGAGCTCATTGTAATATTTATACTGACCACAAGAGTCTCAAGTATATTTTCACTTAGGCTGATCTTAATATGAGGCAGAGGAGATGGTTAGAATTGATCAAGGATTATGATCTGGAAGTACACTACCATCCGGGCAAGGCGAACGTAGTGGCAGATGCCTTGAGTCATAAGGCCTAGTGCAACTGTCTAACCATAGACTCTCATGTCGCCGCTTTGTGCGACGAGTTGCACAAGATGAACATGGAAGTGGTTTCCCTAGGTACTCTAGATTATATCTTAGTTGAGCCGACCTTGCAGGATCAGATAATCATGGCACAGCTTAGTGACAAGGGTGTTCAAAACATTAAGGAGATGCTCAACCAAAAAGTGGATAAGTATAAATTTTTTTTGTTAGGACAGCAAGGGCATTGTATGGTTTGGAGACCGACTGGTTGTCCCCAAGAATCCAGAACTCAGAAAGAAAATTTTGGATGAGGCTCATCTCTCCAAATTTTCCATGCATCTCGGAAGCAACAAAATGTATCATGACCTCATATCCTTGTATTTGTGGACTAGGATGAAGAGAGAAATTGCTAAGTACGTATCTGAGTGCGACACTTGCCAAAGAATCAAAGCCAGTCACTTGAAGGTAGCAAGTACCTTGCAACCACTCCCTATACCATCTTGGAAATGGGAGGACCTCAACATGGACTTTATTGTGGGATTGCCCAACACTTCTCGACACCACGATTCCATTTGGGTCATTGTGGATAGGCTAACCAAGACAGCTCATTTCTTGGCAGTGCATACCACCCATAGGGCAGAAAAATATGCAGAGATCTATATTGACCAAATAGTGCGCTTGCATGGAATACCGAGGACTATCATGTCAGATAGAGGAACACCTTTCGTCGCACGATTATGGGAACAGCTACAGAAGTCACTTGGAAGCAATGTGATTAGAAGCTCAGCATATCATCCTCAAACTGGTGGCCAAACAGAAAGAGTAATTCAAATTCTTGAGGACATGTTGAGAGCGTGTGTGTTACACTATGGCAAAAATTGGGACAAGTGTCTTTCACTGGCAGAGTTCTCTTACAATAACAGCTACCAATGCAGCCTGAAGATGCCACCCTTCGAGGCCTTGTATGGGAGAAGGTGTACAACACCGCTCAATTGGTCACAAGCGGGAGAAAGGGAAATCTTTGGGCCGGACCTAGTTCTCGAAGCGGAGGATAAGGTCAGGGTCATTAAGAAGAACTTAGAAGCTGCTTAGGCCAGGCAAAAGAGCTATCATGATAAAAGGAGAAAGCCTCTATAGTTTGAAGTGGGGGATCATGTGTACCTCAATGTCTCACCCACAAAAGGTGTTCAAAGATTTGGGATTAAGGGCAAATTAGCCCCTTGCTACATTGGACCCTATGAGATCAAGTAGACTTGTGGACCTGTAGCATACCAATTGAAGCTACCACCACACATGTCTGCAATTCATGATGTGTTCCATGTATCTCAGCTGAAGAAGTGTGTTCGCGTACCAACAGAAGTACTATCAGAACCGGAATTGGAGATAGAACCGGACTTTTCATACCAAGAGCACCATGTTAAGGTATTGTACCATAAGGAAAGATCAACGCATGCAGTCAATCAAAATGTATAAGGTTCAGTGGAGCAACCATTCAGAAGAAGAGGCAACCTAGGAAACTGAGGATTTTCTGCACTCACACTACCCCGAATTTCTGCCTGAAGAGATCGGTACGTAATTAAGACCCAAACCCCCCCTTTGAATCCAAGTATAAGAAAGATGGTATTAACAGAAACTGAGTGAGGTGTAAAACTAAGTCAAGAAGGGCTTCCTTCTGAAGTTGCAAAGAGGATGACATTCGAAGAGCAGTTTGCTGGGGAACATTAACAAACAAACCCACACCGCACTAGCCCGCACCTTCTCATCACCCCTGAGGGGTCCCGACCTAAATCTCGGGACGAGATTCCCTTAAGGGGGGAGGGCTGTAACACCCCAGGTGTTACTCAAGGCTATCCCACCCGATTTTGGAAGGCAAACCGAATGCGAACCATGTACGTGCTAGGATCAGAAACTCACGTCACAACGATTACATAATTGGACATCATCACACAATGCTCGAATTAAATAATGAAAGGGTACTTAGTTACATCAAGATGTCCGAGACATCCATAGAGTCTAATACATAACCATTGTCTTTAACATAAACATCAAAGTGCGGAAATACGAAACGTAGAAGCTAAGCCTACACAGGCAGCTGACTGGGGGTTTGCCACTAAGAAAGAACTAGAACTTGTCGTACTCCTGGAACTCCTCGAAATCTTCCATGTTGCTAGCATCACCTCCTCAGCACTGAGTACAGTGGAGACAACCTGGGGTGGAGGTGGTGTGTAAAGCAAGGGTGAGTACACATCAACGTACTCAGCAAATATCCCATTTGGCTAAAGTGGACTAGCTGTATGTATGGTTGAAGTTAAGTAGCTACTTTTAGTTGGTCAAGTATTTATTATTATTAGTAGAGACAATTTTTAGTAATAAACCTAGTTATTACCCAAAAGTAATCCCTCAAAAGAGGTAATACCAGAGAACAGACTTGTAGCATTAGTGTTAACCATCATCATAAAAGTACCTAGAATTCATCTAATCAAACAGGATCCCAAGGCTGCTCTTAACCGTGAGCTCAGCTGATATACCAGTTTTTAACACTCTGTAGAGGTTGTACACTTTACCCACAAGTCGTGATCCCTTTCTAGCCTAGGTTGTACAGACCCAATCTTCACTACCGAGGTGAATGGCTAGGAATACACTACGTAGCCTTTACAAAGACTCGCCGTTAGGTTTCGCCAGTCATACAAACGTAGTACACCTCCCCAAGGTGGGTGACTAACAAAACCAAAACGAATGAACCTCTGCACCCCAACCTTGGCAGAGCGAGCACTATGCCCCGGCCCCCATTGATGGCCCTCCAGCAAAGCCAACTACACCCCCAGGTTCATCTAATTAATCAGCTAAGGGCATCCCATTCCACCCTCATGGTTGCACTGTTATCCCGGGTGGTCACTCCATGAATAGGTCCTTATGGAGAGGTACTCAGGAAAAAGGCCTGAGCCCCCTAGAGTATCACAAGATCATCAACATAATCAGGTTACCAGCATCGTATCATAAATGTTCACATCATGTTCATTGATTAAAGTTAAGGCAATAGCAAAATGCTAACCATGATAACCCAAAAAGGTAAGCAAGGATAAGGTAAATACAGACTAGTCAATCCTTAGGTTTCATAAAGTAATGCGGGACAGTGAAGTATAGAGTATGTAGGACATAATAGGTTAGAGGACACTTGCCTTCACCAGGTTGTTGCTCAGGGAGGTCTCCAACAACACACTCAGGAACCTCGGAATGCTCATTGTCTAAATAAAGCGAACATGCACTCAATACATTGGGGAAAGTACAAATGAACAGCACACCAAACATGTACAAACATAGGAATACATCTTAAAAAGACACAATACTACATAAGGGATAATGAGTTCAAAGTATAACATGAACTATAACATAAACTAACTACCTTTAGAATTAGATTATTATTTCTTTAAGTATTGCCCACAAATACATAACCTAGTTCAATTTATTTTATTGTGACCTAAAAATTAGACCAGAGATGATTTCATGTAATACACATTATAAATCTCACAAGATTAATCATGTTTAAATCTCTAGGGTTCTCTTTTTATTTATTTTATTAAATAAATAAATCTACGCCTACATTAGTTCATACTTAATCATAAAAAATAGAATATGCAGACGGTAAATGAAACTATTTTAGTTAAACAGAGAATAATTGTAGGAACATTTTGCAATTTGAATCACTAAATTTGGAGTTCATATGCAAAAGATATGAAATAAACAAGTTTGGGAATTCAAAATATGAAATTAGGTCTAATTCTGTGAATATTTAAAAGTCCAGGGTCCAATCTGCAAGAATACATGGGCCTGCACGCGAAAACCAGGGACGACAGGTTTATTTCTAACAAACCGAGGGTTTCTTACGCAAAACAACCACGCGAAGGGGTATCGGGCTCCCTCAACCGTCAGATCTAAAACCAATGGCTGAGATTAGATCCACGACCGAGGGCGCGTGCGCGCGGGCGGGCGAGTGCAGACAGGCGGGCTAGGGGTGTCAGCGACCGTGGGGGAGGGCGTACTGACCGGGCGGGCCCAGCGCCAGGGGACTTGGGCGCTGACAGGCGGGCCAGAAGCATAGGGCGCACGTGCGCGAAGCGGTATCCGCGATCTGGGTCGTGCGATCAAGATCGGACGGAGGGGATCAGACCGAGGAGGGGTTGAACGGCTGGGGGCGGCGCTGTTCATCTCCGCGGCTGGGGTGCTAGGGGGGTTCCGGGGTCGCCGGAGTTGGGCAGAGAGGGAGAGAACACCACGATGAACTCAATGTCGAGGAAGAGGCCATGAATCCATTGGCAGAAAGGGGAGAACGGCGGGGAGAAGGCCTCGGGCAGACCGGAGGAGCTCCAGCGAGGCATTCCGGACATGGGGAGGGGCTTAAGGTACGCTAAGGCCTGGGGTAGCTTCAGCAGAGGCAGAGGCACCTTAGGGACTAATGCCGAGGAACTAAACCAGGCTAAATCGACCAGCCACCGCGTGAGCACGGTGGACCGCCACGGCCGAGCACCAGTGAAGCCGAAATTGGCCGAGCACAGAGCGCAATAGGAAAATTGGCCACGAGCAAAGGTGTCTCACCTCGGGGCGGAGCTCAGGGAGGCTTAGCGCGATCTCCGGCGAGCTGGATGGTCGGGAACGCGGGCGCGGGTCTCCGGCGGCGCCTAGCGGCGTGGGCAGAGCGCGAGAGAGGGCAGAGCTGCGCGAGATGTGTGGTGGAACCGCCCGAATTATTCCAACTTAAGTGCCTAAGTCCCGCCTTGGAGGCTAGACCACACTTAAATAGGAATAAACCGTTAGTCCCTCGGATCTAGTCCGATAAAGCCACTTAACCAGGATCGAATACCACTAGCTCACTCTAAGGTGAGGCACAGAGAAATACAATAAAGCACAATACCACAAATTTAAGGAGTATCATTAGTGATTACATTATCGGAGTTTCAGAAATAATAACCATAAATTTTAATGCAGCGGAAATAACTAACGGAGAAAACCAAGTAACATGGCAAAGCCTGGCCACGCTACTCCTCCTGGTCCTCTCCTGCGGAAGCAGTAACCCACTCGAGTGTCTGTCCTGGTGGCAGGAACGAAGGCCGAGTCACACCATCAACAAATCACCCTAAGGGGTACTTGCAAAAAATTATGCCACAAGCAAGGCTGAGTATACTAATACTCAGCTAGACTTACCCGGTGTGAGGAGTCTACTCCTCTACCTCTAGACATGTAGCTGTTTGGTTGAGGGGTTTGGTTTTCCAAAAGCACTAGCTGAGTCTAAATTCAAATTTTAGCTTTTCAAGTTTTAGTGTGACTCTCTTAAGACTAAATGTATGCCTAACTAATCATACATGGTAGCAAGCATTTAGCAATCAACATCTTTTGCCAAACCAATCACATTTCCACTTGTTACTCAATGTAGCAGCATGGATCAAGCAGTCTCATTAGCTGCGAGAAGCAGACAATTCGAATCGAGTTTTTATCCTTGCAAGGTAAACCTAAACACACGACGTGGCGAGGCACTCCGTCCCCACACACATCAAATGTCCCCATCGATTCCCTGGCAACAGAAAGAGGCCCACCACCTTGGCATACAATGCCTCACTGACCCCGACTGCCATCGTGCAGTGACAGCACTTGTACCCACCATAACCGGAATGGGAGACTACGTCTCAGGTCGCGTGAGGAGATCAATCCACGGGCAGGTTCACTCAGGTACTAGGCTTACCGATTTACCATATTTCTCGGTATGTGCTTAGTACGTTTAAACACTTGACACACAGTACCACACCTTAATCCTTATTCCAATTTTCCGTCTCGTAGACAACCAATCCCCATGGATTGTTGTCCACAGACCATCATCATTATGATATGAAAATGGATACAACCAATTCGTGACCTCGCGCGAGTGCTAGAAAAATCACTCGACTTCTACCGAGATCCCTAATTAGTAAAGCAGCTACTCGACCTAGCATACTAGTATCCATCTCAAAAGGAATCCTGAGTTCATGCAACTAGGGTTTCAGACAACTCCTACACTTGACTGCATGGTACAAGCCTACAAACATTAAGTGTAGTAAAATAGCATATATAAACGGTTATACATAAAACCAGGGCTTGCTTAGAATTTAACACTTAGATAGTGTTTGCTGGGGTAGGTACTCGCTTGGCGAGCATCCACTGGTTAAGTCCATCATTCTTCAGGTCGTCCATCATCTGCATCTTGTGGTTGGCACCACGTCACTTGCACGATCATCACCTCTCGGTCCTAAATGAGATGCAGGATGCATATGTATGAATACAATGAAAAATATCACAAGATATATAATTATATGGTAGTGAACTAAACACTAATGAGCAAGACACCATAAACAACCACACGCTAGCATTAGTTATCTACACCTTATTGGAGTTCAAC
The DNA here is from genome assembly GCA_029449295.1 of Zea luxurians. Taxonomy (NCBI): domain Eukaryota; kingdom Viridiplantae; phylum Streptophyta; class Magnoliopsida; order Poales; family Poaceae; genus Zea; species Zea luxurians. Next base: position 100,297,109 of record JAOPSE010000001.1, on the reverse strand, counting down.
ATTAACACTATTGAAAAGGCAACAACATTTTATTTATTTATGCAACACAACTACAACATCACAAGTACGCGCATTTTATTTATTTAGATACGGCTTTTCAGTAGTTCTTCTAGTGATCATACAAAATCATCCCAAACAACACAAGTTTCACAGAGTACCTAGGCATCAATAACTATGGAACTCCTATCCACAGCCAACTACAGCAAGCGAGCACATTAATCATGGACACATGTTAACTTAAGTTTAGACTTTACAAGTCTAGGTCCGCTAAGTGCTAACTAAGCATTTTTAGCCAACAGGTGAACTAAACAATCAAATACGCACTTGCAGATTTTTGGACAGCAAAACAGCAGTTACTTGTTTTAATCATAACTTTTCAAATATTAATCTAAAAATAGCAAACTAGAACTTTCTGGAAAGCTTAAAAAGTGATCTACAACTTTGGTATTGTCATCACAACATGATTCAACACTTAGCAAGGTCAAAACGTGCAATCACAGCAGCTCTGTCCAGATTTGGACAGATTCAGACTTGCAACTTCAACAATTCGCAACTAACGATTTCGGCATCCAAACAAAGTGATCCTAAACTTTCTGGAAAGATAATAAAATTGTCTACATATCATTTATAAATATCTCAAGGTGATTCAATATTTAACTAACGATAAAAGACACTAGAAGGCTTTGCTGTCCAGAACTGGACAGATTCAGTCTTCATATTTTAAACATCCATAACTTAATCTTCAAACCACCAAAAAGAGTGATCCAAGACTTTTTGTAAAGCTTGGCAAAAGCACTACATAACTTTTATAATCACCAAGAATTGGTTCTATGTTGAACTGAATCAAACAATTTAGTTTTCGAAATCTATTCTGTTAGTGGACAGAACACAGCAAGTAGTTTGTAAAATTCATAACTCCTAATCTGTCAGGCCTGTGGTTATGAAATTTTAACAGAAGCAAGATAAGAAAAGCATCTACAACTTTTTTATAATCGACAAGGACTGATTCTAAAATTAACTTAAGCAAACAATGCAGTTTCTGAAATCTGTACAGAATTTGGACAGATTCAGTTACTGAATTTGTAAAAAGCATAACTCCTAAACGATCAGACTTATGCTTGTCAAATTTTAACACCAGCAAGATAATAAAGTTATCTACCACTTTTCTATAGCACATATTTACAGAAAATACAATTTAGTTCATCAAACATACAGCACGGGGAAATCACTGCGTGCAGGCTAAAACAACGATTAATAAAATTTCAGCTTCTATTTACTTCAAAAATCACCATGTTCTAGCGATTGGAATTACTCTAACACTTTACCGTTTGTTAGAGTTAAAACAATCAAATTAGAATCAACAAGTCGACTTACTAATTTTTATACAAGTTATTACGGGTGTTAGGACTACCATACACAATTAATCAACGCATTCACCACAATCATCAAATCCGACATTTATGTATATCAAAGTGTTTTTCACCCACTAGTTCGCATTTTAGCTTAGACACCACATGAGCACTACTAATTTTACCCGCGATCATAACCATGCGCAATTGGGCTACAACAGCCCAAACGAGTGCGAGAACACTAGTTTCTAGTTTTAACTCTATGATTATTCCATTAATCATTTTAACTACTTAATCGGCATCGACCGACTTAACCTACATCTCGATGGTCCGAGAACCACAATTCACGAACGTCTACCTAGACATCTAGCATCACATATAGAGCCGACTACTTCACATTGCAATTCATACAAAACCACAAGGTGACAATAATAACACACAGGTAATCGACCCTTCTCTACGACCTTCAGTTAGGTCACCAACAGACGACATGATGACTATGAAGGCATGTCACCATTTCATCACACTAATTCATCGCCTATATGCGCACTAATTCGTTTCTTGCGACCATGCACTCAAAATCAATCCACACTACACAAAATACACTTATCTCTTATTTATGCGCAGACTTAACATCTTTCGGAATAAAGCGTCACTATAAACACCTTACACATAATTGCCTTAGGAACCTATCAGTTCACTCGAAGATATCTATTCAAGTCATAACACAATCATACACTTATTTGTGAAGCACAATTTAAGGAATGCCTAACGCGTAAAGACTCGACTTATAATTATAGAGGAAGTGATGACTACTTACGGCATGTCATCACCTCTCTACATAAGCCAAAACAACTTCTACTATCGACTAAGAGTTTTAAGTATTAAGCACACTGTTACTTTCCACGCACAAATCATTCTCGACTTAACACTAGTGACACCGATGGATTTTTACTAAACGCATCAGGCACACAACCCCGTCTCGCATGCAACCATATTGTGGCGTGCACTTGAGACACTTCAATCATCGTAGCGTAACACTAATATATGAACTCCGACACTCATGTCTTAATAATTCATCCTCTACGCAACTAGCATTTTCTAAATTACCCGTCGCATCAACAAATATACTCCTGATATAATCACGAATCCCATCACATTGCATAAAACAATTATACTTTTCACACAAACACATATCGATGCATTTCCCAAAACATAATCCGCATTTTGTAACTTAGTTTTCGCATCAAACAACGCATCGCACATTCCCTATCAAAATAAAAATTCTCGAGTTCTTTTTCCCACTTCATTTCCTTATCTACACGTGTCCCTTCATACAAATATATTTCCACACGCATATAAACACGCAGGCACATCATCGACCAAATACGTAAATAAAACAAATCGCAATCATTCAAGGCGAACAACCTGGCCGACTCGTGTCGCGCATGCATGCCATTAGTTTGGACTCTTTGCCGATGAGCGATGCGCGAGGCGTGACGTCGACAAGGGTGGCGATTAAATGTCATGCACAATCATTACACAATTTATTATGTGATTCATTGGTGCGGCCTTTTAATCAAACACGAAAAGCATGGGACAGCAGGGAGCTCACCGCGTGTTTCGATGACGATGCGTAGGCGCTGCGCAGATCGACGGCGTCGCGCAAGCGCTGCGCAGAACACCAGCGTGACCACACACAACCGGTTGCGCATATCGTCGAGCAGGTAGTACGCGTGGTGGAGCAGTGGCTAGGGTGTCCCAACAACGAGCTCGCGAGGCCAAGCTGAGCAGCGAGAACACCAGAACGCGGTGGGGGCTTGCTGTTTTCCATGGGAGATGTAGGGGGCGCTGGAAACTTGTTGTTTTGGGGAGGGCGTCAGCATCCACAGCCAACAGGGAAAAGGGGCCTAGGCAGAGGAGACCGGAAGAAAGTGTAGTAGGGGGTGGGGGATCGGCCATGGAGAAGAAGGGGAAAGGGTGAAGGGGGAGCCGGCTGGAAAAATGGAGGCTAGGACAAGCTCAGCCATGGAGAACTCCGGCCCTAGCGAGTAGAGCGCGTAGCACAGGGAGGCAGAGAGAGGCGATGACATGGGAGACCTCTGCGAGCACCCACCACCAGAGCTGAGAGGGCGCTGGGAGGTGGGGGCGCCATTGGAGCAGAGGAACAGGGAGCTCGCGCCAGGAGGAGGACAGGGAGGGCGCTCGGCTGCTGCTGTGCAAGGAAGAAGGAGCAGGGGCGCCGTGCCATGGTTGGCCGAGGGGGAGGAGCTCCTGCGCGGTGGCTGCTGCTGCCGTGGAGCAGGGAGGAAGAAGCTGCTGGCGGCTAAAAGAAATGGAGGGGTGGGAGTGCAAAAATGCCTCCACTTGCTAGGAGAGGGCTCCTATTTATAGAAGGGGCACTAGGGTTAGGGTTTTCTTAGTGGGCCTAATGGGCTGGAATGGGCTTGGCCCAAAACGCTCAAACAGGCTGCGCTAATTTATTTTCCGGAACAAAAATGTTCCTGCGGATTTTGTTTCTACGGAGAACAGAGCGAAATACAGTTCGGACGAAAGGACGATTGAGCGATTAATTCGGCCAAGAGTTTGATTCGACTTCGCTCGGTAATAATTCCCTATGCATGTTTCGAAAATAAATTGTCTCAGGATACGACCGGCTTTCGGATTGTTAGTTAGAGAAGGCGAACCGTGACATTTTAAAATCGCGGCCGAAGTGGGTTTTCAATTTGGTTCGAACATGGGATATTTGGCCGAGTCGGATAAATTTGATTAGAGGACGACATATCGAGTATTTCGTCTGAGAGTACGGACTCGGATTAATAGTCGGACATCGATCAAGGTTCGAGAAATTAGACTCAGGCTCAGATCAATTAACAGCCGTCGAGAGTTTGATTGAACGAGCTTTAGATGAGATTTATAAATTGAGAATGATTATCGAGTTCGCATTCGTGTCGAGAAACAAAAGTTTTAACAGGCTCCAAATTTGGCCTTCTGTGAGACTGAATAACTCCGAATTCGGTGAAATGTGGATGAATAATCGGGATAATCAAAGACATATGCGAGCGAGAAATAGAAATTTTCACTGAGCATCAGAGATTGAAATAAATCTCCTGACGTAACACGAAACTGACAACTGGGGTGTCATAAGATGAGGCGGGGGAGCTAGTGCAGGCACTGGCAGGGCTCTGAGAAGGGAGCTGGGCACATGGGCGGGCGTCGTGGCCGAGAAATCCGGCGACGTGCGCAAGTGCGCACTCGCCGATCCACAGCAGGCGCGAGGAGGGCGGATCTGACAGGGCAGACCCACCGTGCAGAGAGATAAAAGGGGATGCACGGAGGTAACGGTTTAGCGACTGGCAGAACGGGCCTGCGAGGCAAAGAGGGAAGAGGGGCGCACGGGCGGGGAAACCGGCGCCGATAGGTCGGCCCGACTGGGCAGCGAGCATGAGATGGAGGGCGCGTGGGAGAGAGAGCTGCCGCTGATAGGCGGGGACCGCCTGTCAGGCGGCACGAGCGCACGGGCGCGCGGCCAAGCTGGGCCGAGCTAGGCTGGTTTGGGCTGTTTTCTCTTTTTCTTTTTCTCTGGATTTTCTAATTCCTTATCTATTTCTTTTCCCTAGGGTTTTCAATTCCAAATTCAAATTAGGTTTCAAATTCAAGTAAATTCAAACTTGTGCAACACTTCAAAGAATATTTTAAGCTCAGCATGATGCAACATGTCATGACTCATAATGTTTTGGCAAAAATAAATAATTAAATCCCCCTACCTTTAAGCTAATTCTACTTAAAAGGGAAAAAGGGAGAGAGAATCTAGGGAGAGATAAAAACCTAGGGTGAGAGAGAGAAGAGTAACACATGAATTTGGGTGATATTTAGAGAGAAGTTTTATACCCCCAAATTCAGGGTGTTACAAAGGCCCTGGCTCAACACATCCACCTGTGACCTATTATCACAAGTGATTTTGTTTGAGAATGAAGCACCAAAATTGAGAAGCAATGTATTAATCAAGTGTTGATCATACAAGAAGGAATATCCTAGACTTTTCAAGCATCTCTAATTGAGAAAGATACTCAAAACCCTAGACCCCCTCCTTGAGGCATTAGAGCCCCAAGATTGGATTAGTGGGAGAGCTATGTAAATTACCAAATCATGACTTAAGCCTTTTACAAAAGTTGTAGCACATTTAAATACCTACAAGAAATAGTAAGGAAGTTATTCCAAAAAGGTCCCACAAAAACCTCAAATTAATCACCCAAGTGGAAAGCACTCAAGAACAACCTCTTTTTCTCTAAGTCAAATTTCAGCCCTCTTCGAAAGACCCCCTGTGTTCACTTAGTTGCAGACGCCAAATCAACATGGTCCAATTAACAAAAGGGTGCCAAATTACCCAAGGCACACCCTGGAAAATTTTGAACCCAAACCAAAACCATTTGACATGGTTTGACATGTGTTTTGTCTTGGGTTGAACAGTGCCGACAGACCTAACTTGGCGCCACCATATCTCACAAACCAGACCAGATCTTCACTTGGAACTCACACAAACTAGATAGCCCTAGGGACATAGAAGAGATGCTACACAAGATTTTTGGCGATATTCACACGTTTGGCTACTCAGCAAGCGCTTGAACTAGGGCAGAAGAACACGCACACGTGTTCGACCAGTCCTAGCGCGCCAGAGCATGCCCCGGCGCTCAGCTTTGTGCGCTCGCGCCGTGCAACGCCCGACCCCATGCTCGCGCCCACGCCCGCGCCTATAAAACAGACCGAGGCCATGACCGTACTCCCCCGCTCGCTCTCAGCTCCGCCTAAGCACGAGATCGCCGGAGTTCCCTCTGTGCACAGCGTGCCAGTGGCTGCCCGAGCCCCAACCACCGTGGACCAGCCACCCTGGCCCACCTCCATCCAATCTGACTCCTCGGCTAGCCTCCCAGAGCTCCGTAAAGCTTCCCGAACCCCCAGACCGAACACCACTTCGCCGGAGGTGCCGAATTGCCATCACTGGACTTCATCCGACAGCCACAGCACGTAGATCGAGCTACACGGTGAGCCACCTTTTCAATTCCTTGCACCTATGGCACCGCTGACCTCCTATGAAGCTCCCCGAGCACTTTGTTTGAGCTCTACCGCCATGATCAGGCCGGAGCACGCGCCACCGGCGAGCCCGACCGCCTGCGCATGCGGCCAACCCTACTCTGGTCACCACCGCCAGTGATCCAGCCCTCAACGTGACCGCCAGGGACCCTCAGACCTCGCCCAACCCTCCACTGGACCTCTCCCATCGCCGGTAAGCCGCGCCATCGCTTTTTCTCCCGTCGGCTACTGTTCCGGTGAGGAGGGAGCGCAGGTTAAGAAGGGGAAAAGACCAGGGGGTTATGTGCAAAGTCAGTGACTCTGTTGAATAGTTCCCCAGGGGCTCGGTTTAAACGATTCAGTTAAGGAAAACCCCAGGGACCCCGATGCAAAGCCATTTTCCTTTAAACTTTTAGATTTATACTTTTTAAATGAGTAGGAAACTAGAAAAAAAATCATAAACTGAGTTTTATTCAACCAAATTTTGTCAAACAAATTTTGTTAGGACCTATATATTATGAACTACCCAGCAAAAATAATAACCACCATGGTTCCTGCAATGCTTTTTAGTGTTTGGATTTAAATAAGCATACTTCCCAAACCTTAATAACCATAGGAAAAATAGAAAGACTTTTGGACTAGGGCTGAGAAAAATTGGAGATAGACATAACTAGTAACTACACTTTTTAAAAATATTAAACTCTCCAGTATACTAGATTAAGGAAAGTTTATCCATTAAAACTTGTATTTGCCCAAACCTTAAGAAAATGAAAAAGGGGAATAAAAATGGAAACCAGAGAGCAACCACATTTTTCCTAACTTGCTTAGGTGATGTAGTTCATAAGAAAAATTTGTTGAGCCCTAATTCAGTGCAAAGAAAATGCACCACAATTTATTTAATAAAAACAGAGAGAACTTTGAAAAGTCATAGAAAAATAATCCTTAGGAGAAAACACCCTAACCTTAGGAATGACTACTCTTATGCTAATAAAAATCTAGGAAAAATACAAGTTCTGTTGTTTGACATTTTTCAAATAACAAGTTAGTTATAAGTGTCTTTTTAGCATTGAACTTTAGAAAATCATAACTAAATAACCACTAGGTCACCCCCTGTGTTTTTTTTGGCACAGAAGCATGTTAATACACATAGATCCTAGCAAAATAACCCTTAGTACAGAAACCCCACCTAAATTAGAGATGTAGTACAAAGTGGCCTTCTACCCAAACTTCTGTTATTTTTGTCTAGGGTTTATCCTATTTGTTTTTAACCTCAAAATTATAGGATAGGCTATAGTGATCAATATTAGCCACTGTAATTTTTACATAATTTTTGGAAATTTTTAAAGCACTATGGTAGTTCAAAGTAACCCTAGTTTACCCACTGCCTTAGTGTTAATTCACCATGCATCGTAATTACTAAATTTGCATATCATTAACATGCATGTATCTCATTCATTGCACTCTATAGATTGCAACCTCGTTGACGGAGAGTACGTACTCATTTCGAAGCAAGGAGTTGCTCAAGAGGGAGTCCAGGAGCCAGCACCAGAGCCTGCCACCGAGGATCTCCCCTGCCCCAGCTTTTGAAGACAAGCCCCGGTTTTATGCATAACTTTATATATGCTATTTTACTGCACTTAATGTTTGTAGGCTTGTTGCGAAGGAACCTCCCAAGGTATTAGGTCCACCTACAGTTGTCCTTGTCCTAAGGACCTTGGACAACCGTATAGATGCACATAATCACTCGACAAGTTCGGTAACTGTGTCCTCATCGTTTCGCCCAAGAGCGCTTCACCCGTCACGTAGATATTATGTCATATTGGAGGAAAGAATAAGCGGAAGCAAATTACAATAACTTAATTTACATTCATCCCACTGTAGCAGCATCTGAAGGCACGTCCGGGTGCAGTCGAGCATACAGTACATATACTTCTTCATGTAATGTATTACAATACACTTGCAGGCTACCGAGGGCCGCACTAAGCTCTGCCACACGAGCTCGAGCTTTTGCTTTGCGATCCCAAGCGATCGAACGCGAGTTAATAGCCCAATCAATGGCCGAATCCCGTTCGAAAATCTCATATTGCAAGCGGCTGACGTCAGCTGACAATTCAGCTATACGCTGGTTGTCCTGCTCCTGTGCCCTGTTTCTATGGCGTAACACTGACCGAAGTTGTTCCACCCTTGCTTCCAGGTCTCCAATTGGGTCATTACTGCCACTACTACTACCTTCATGTCTAGGGGCTAGCTGATGGCGAGGCACGACAAAAGGTCCGGTAGATTTGCGCGTTGTTTTCCTTGTACGTGTCATATCTCCATAAGAGGGGATGATTTATTAGTATATTCTTAACATGATGCATGCATTTTCTAATAACTATGGAATCAACCTTCGTTGATCCCCAACTTCCTATATATTGCACTCTGTTACCCAATTTTACAAGATAAGGGACTACCAGAAAGTGGTAAGGTAAGAATGAAAGAATATATCTATATGAGTATTTGAAAATTCCTTTGAAGTACTACGTAATATCTGGAGAGATGGGCTTCGCTCCGATACCAACTGCGACGGAACCTCCCAACGTATTTGGCCCACCTATAGTTGTCCTTGTCCTAAGGACCTTGGACAACCCTGTAGATGCACATAATCACACGACAAGTTCGGTAACTGTATTGTCATCATTTCGCCCAAGAGCGCTTCACTCGCCACGCAGATATTACGTCACATCGGAGGAACGAATAAGCGGAAGCAAATTACAATAACTTAATTTACATTCATCCAATATATAGAGAGAGTATTATTAATTATTATTACAATACCAGGGTATTATGAGTGCATAAAGTATTATTACAGACCAGGGAGGCAAAACACCCTCCCACACACAGGTTTATTTTTTTCAAAGTGGGAGGCCAACATCCTCCCGCGACCAACTTCACTGCTGGGGCTCTTCCTTGGGTACCACCTTTGAACAGAAACAAGAAAACTATGTTGTCTCCTCACCTACAACAACATGGGTTCGAAAACCCTGAGTATGGAGTGTACTTTCGCAAGTCTTACCCGACAAAAGAAAAAACTCTCAAAGATATGCTGGCTTGAGGGAGTCAAGGTAAGGCTATTCTAGAATCAAGGACTTTGTTTGCAGAAATTCTTACTAACAGTGGATCCTTAAAAATCCCTTTTTACTTGTCAAGTTAAGTAAAGTTACCTGCAACTAGAGTTCTTTCTATCCTAGTTGAAGCACTTGGCCTATACTAGCTGTCTTTTATCACCCTTTAAGTTCACTAAAATGATATGTGTAAGTCAGTGACCAAGTATTCATGTCCGAGAAGTAACGACGATCTGAATCGATTAATACTTAGCTGAGGATCTCCAATCACACGACATATATAGCTCTTAGCCCTTGCATATGTCAACTCGCCACCGGGTTTCTCAAGACCAGACCGGGTTCACGCCAACCGAGAGCACAGATACACCACCGTCCAGCCTCTTGCCACGGAGGGTACACGCTACTCTCGCCATCTCTCCACTCCCATTGCGTGTTGGCCTTTCTGGTATTGATCTGCCCGAGGCAAAGCTTACCCATGACGAGGCATGTGACCAGTTAAAGGGTCCTCGATCATCAGGCCTACATCGACACGGTCCTTAATCGACTTAGAAAGAGACACTACACCGACACTATCCTCTCGTGCAAGTCACCCGCCCAGTCTCAGCTTTATTATTTTAAAACCTAAAGTTTGGTACCTGGCAGAGGTACATCTTGTCCGATGTTGAACCCATCACGGCCATGATGGATCCACCATCAAGTTTTATTTTTTGAAAACATCCCATTCCATCTGAAGCATCATCTTTTGTTTAAAACAAAACATTTGTTTTTCTAAAGCAAGACTAAGCATTAGAAAACTTTTTAGCAAAACAGGTAATCAAGGAAGGGTAAACAGTTCCAAGGAAGGAAATGCAGCAATTGGTTTAGCACCCAACTCCTATCACCTAATGCATCATTCAAGTGATAAAGAGTTTAAAATCACAAGGAAAAGGTAAATGCACTAGGGCTTGCCTTGTGTTGTAGGGGATTTGGGATCTGTTCCACAAATATCAAAATAAAAACAATTCCCGGCAGGTGGAGTCTCAATTGGTGGTGCAGTCTCTTCTTCTTCGACACTTACTTCTTCTTCGTTCTCCATACATATACATGAATGCTCATGTGATGCTATGAATATGCAATTATAATAGAGATACATCAAGTTGTATCTTGAATACAACTTTCCTTCACGGTACACCTAGGTAACTAGGGTTTTCTGGGCTAATACCCTAGTAGGGTTAGGCAGTTCTATTCAAAAAAGCTAGGGTTTTTGGGTTTTGGGATCAAACAATGTCCAAAACATACCAAACTTTATCCAAGGACTCTAATTATCAAATTAAGCTTACCCAAAAAGTTTTATGATTTTTGGAGCTATCAAGTAGCTTCTAAAATTCCAAAAGACTAGGTTCTGGCCTTCTTAAATGCTAAATAATTCATGGTTGGAACTAAAAATCTTGGAACTATTTTTATTAAATACTAGGGGATTTTAGGAGTATGCCTGACCCTCAACGACCTGAAACCGACCAGCATGCCTGCTCACGACAACAGCAAAAACCGAGAATAATCTGATGTGTTCTTGGTGATTCAAGGCAGTCTAGTTCAATTAAATGGGTCTACGAGTGTTAAGAGACTTAAGGGAGGCTAGAACATCAAGCCAAGAAGCTTGAACTGACCTACAGAGGGCTGGCCACGGCGAGGTCTTCATGGTGGCGCGGAAAACGAATTTGGGGGAAACGTGAAATTGAGAGGCTCTGGTGGAGGATCAGAGGTGAGAGTTGGTGTGCTGGGTGCGTAATAACCTAGCGGACCTGGTTGATCACTTAATTTATAACATCAATCGGGTGGCGTCCAATTTTGAGAGAGCGCGCTAGCGGCCGGAGAGAGGGAAAGTCACTTGCGCGAGCGCTATCATGGCTTTTGCTGAAGTAATGACTTAGACGATGGACTGACTATCTACAGCGGACTGTGGCGACGTGGTGAAATGGCTGACGACGTGGCAGGGCCACGAGGAACGGTGGCACGATGGTGATGGTCGCACGGCCACGTTGCGGCACTACTGGGCACGATGACAGAGCACTACAATGTCCCATCTTCATCTCTTGCCCAAGATCTTTCACCCTGCGAAGTTATCCGCGCCTTACTGGGATCGCAGCGCCGGCGTGAATCCGAGCGCAGGGTTGCCGGCGGCGAGGTGCACTACACCTGGGATCTTCTTCAGTTACTGTACCATGGGAAGCTTCTTCAGTGCGCCTGATAGAGCATGTTTGAGAGCGATTTACTCCAAAAATCATTCAGCGCCTGGTCAAGCTTGGTATAACAAAGTTGTTCAATAATATTAGAGCTTCAACTTTGCCACAGTGACCCAGGTTATTTGCACACTCGATCAAGCTTAAATTGGCTTCAAAGTTCATCAGGGTTCACTGTCAGTCAGATCTCAGTCTTCTGACTCGACTGACATCAAAACTTTCTATCCATTTTACTCTAATTTTTGTACATCATCAAGGCTCAGTCACTTAAGCAAAGTTATACCCCTATCATAGCTCTACAAATTTGATGTGTTGACCTTGGGCAAAATCCTTATGAATTTAGAGATATAGAGCTCCAAAGTTGACCCCATTCTACTGATTTTCAGACTTAGTCATCTAGTGCTCATGTGACCCTTTTGTAAATAAGTCCAAATTTCATCATTCAACTTGAAAATTCTCTAATGTGAAAGTTACTTGGTTTGTGGTGTTTTATCACTTTGGTATTTGCACTTTGGTCCAAAAGTGCCTAGAATTTACATTTACCCCCTAGGGTTCCAATTAGGGTTTTCTATGGTTTCTTTTAGGATTTTGAGTACTTTAGGGTTTTTATGCCACTAAAGTTCATAAACTTTGATATCTTGTGAACATTTATCATGGCTTTTGAGATTTTTACCAATTTAGGCTACTAGTACCCTCATATCCTAATCCCAGGGTTAAGTACCCTACCCTAAGGTTAAACACTCTTCAAGTCACATCATCCCAACTTGTTTGAAAATTTTACCTAGTGAAAGCATTCTAGTTATGACAAACAACATGAAATGTCAATGCACATGATGTTATGCTCAAGTTTTAGTGCCAGTAACACCAGGTGTGTTAAATCCTTCCCCCCATAAAAGAATCTAGTCCCGAGATTTAAGGTCCTATGGTAAGTAATGGAAAAGGAAACACGTCACATCTTTATTTCCTTATTTGTCTTACAGAGCAGGGGGTGGTATGGGATTTATTCCACCTTTACAATCAAATGTACATATGTTACAGGTTACATGAAGCTAAAAACCTAGGAAAATTCTTTTCCAAAAAGTCTTGAGTCTCCCAGATAGCTTCATCTTCAGTATACTGGTTCCATTGTACCTTATAGAATTTAAGAGTCATTTTTTGGGTGATCCTGTCCTTTTGATCCAAAATTCGAATAGGATGTTTTGAATAAGTTAAGTCTGGTTCCAAGGCAACGTCCACCACATCGATGGTTCGATCAGGAACTCGAAGGCACTTCTTCAATTAAGATACATGGAACACATTATGTACTGCAGATAATGTTTCTAGCAGTTGAAGTCGGTATGCCACTGGTCCGCATTGTTCAAGAATGGGAAACGGGCCAATGTATCAGGGTGCCAGCTTTCCCTTTACCCCGAATCGATTAAAACTCTTCATTGGTGATACTTTTAGGTACACATAATCCTTGACTTGAAAGAACAAGGGTCGGCGTCGTTTGTCTGCATAACTTTTCTGTCGAGCTTGAGCTTCTTTCAAGTGGTGCCTTATTCGTTGAACCTTTGCTTCTATTTCCTTGACTAAGTCAGGCCTGAAATATCACCGTTCTCCAGGTTCTGACCAATTTAAGGGTGCCCGACACCGTCGCCCGTATAATGCTTCGAATGGTGCCATCTTAATGCTCTCTTGATAGCTGTTATTATAAGAAAATTCTGCCAATGGCAGACATTCATCCCATTTTTGCGGAAATTCCAGGACACATGCCTGCAACATGTCTTCAAGTATTTGATTTACTCTCTCAGTTTGTCCACTTGTTTGAGGATGAAAGGCCGAACTGTGGAGCAACTTAGTACCCAGAGACTTGTGGAGTTCTTCCCAAAATTTGGATACAAATTGCGGTCCACGGTCTGACACTATTATTCTTGGAACTCCGTGCAAACTGAGAATACAAACAATATATATCTGTGCATAGGTAATGACCGAGTAAGATGTCTTGATCGGTAGAAAATGGGCTATTTTTGTAAGCCGATCAATTATAACCCAGATAGAGTCAAAACCTTTAACTGTCCTAGGTAATGCCACAATGAAGTCATAATAATGTCCTCCCATTTCCAAGTTGGGATGCGCAAGGATTGTAATGGTCCAGCGGTCTTTATATGTACTGCCTTCACACGTCTACAAGTGTCACATCTTGCCACATAGCGTGCAATCTCAATCTTCATTTTTGTCCACCAATAGCGTTGCTTTAAATCTTGATACATCTTAGTACTTCCAGGATGAATGGAATATCGACTAAGATGAGCTTCATCCATAATTTGTTGACGGACCTCAGCATCTTTAGGCACAACTATGCGATCATTGAACCATAGTATTCTGTGGTCATCTTTTCTAAAGCAATTAGCTTTGTCGGCTTCTATTTTGTCATGAATGTGTTTCATACCCTTGTCAGTTCTTTGGGCATCAATAGTTCTTTGTAGAAGAACTGACTCAAGCTTTAATTGTGTCAAAGTTCCGTGTTGTATCATACCCATGTTTAGGTTTTCCATTTCTTGACATAGTGTGGTGTCAGGGTCCTCACTGTAAGACAATCACAGGAAGCTTTGCGACTTAGTGCATCTGCCACCACATTGGCTTTTCCTGGGTGATAATGGATTTCTAAATTATAATCTTTAATAAGCTCAAGCCATCTTCTCTGCCTCATGTTCAGTTCTGACCGGGTAAAGATATATTTCAGACTTTTGTGATCCGTGTATACATGACATATATTTCCTAGCAGATGACGCCAAATCATAAGGGCATGAACAACTGCAGCTAATTCCAAATCATGAGTTGGATAGTGTTCCTCATGCCGGCGTAGTTGTCTTGAAGCATAAGCTATGACTCGGCCGTCTTGCATTAGGACACATTCGAGTCCACTACCTGATGTGTCACAATACACATCAAAAGGTTTTTCAATGTTCGGTTGAGCCAATACCGGAGCAATGGTTAATAACACCTTTAATTGCTCGAAGGCTTCATTGCATTTTGAGGACCAGTCAAACTTTATATCATTCTTCAATAAACTTGTAATAGGTTTAACAATCTTGGAGAAATCCGGAATAAACATGTGGTAATATCTAGCTAGTCCAAGGAAACTTCGAACTTGATGTACTGTGGTTGGCGGTTTCCATTCTAGAATATCCTTGACTTTGCTGGGATCGACCGCACCTTTTGCAGATAATACATGTCCCATAAACTAGATTTCTTCTAACCAAAATGCGCATTTGCTGAACTTAGCATACAGCTGATGCTCCCTTAAGCGCGTTAGCACAATCCGTAAATGCTTAGCATGCTCCTCTTCATTTTTGGAATAGATCAGGATGTCATCAATGAAGACCACCACAAATTTATCTAACTCGGGCATAAATACCGAGTTCATTAAGTATTGAAGTGGGCTAGAGTATTTGTCAATCCGAAGGACATAACCTAATATTCTAATAATCCATATCGCATAGTGAATGCGGTCTTGGCTATATCTTCGGGTCGAATACGGATCTGATGATAACCTGACCTGAGGTCAATCTTGGAAAATACGCGAGCTCCAGTAAGTTGATCGAATAAGATATCGATCCGGAGAAGATGGTACTTGTTCTTGACCATGACCTCATTAAGGGGTTGGTAGTCCATGCACATTCGAAGTGTCTGATCCTTCTTCTTGACGAAAATTGATGGACATCCCCATGGTGATGAACTAGGCCTAATGAACCCTTTCTCGAGCAAGTCTTATAGTTGAGTCTTAAGTTCTGCCAATTCATTAGGTGGCATTCGATACGACCTTCTAGAAATAGGAGCCGTACCGGGCTTTAGTTCAATCACAAATTCCACATACCTTTCTGGAGGCAACCCAGGAAAATCTTCAGGAAAGACATCTGGGAATTCACAAACCACTGGTATATCCTGAATTTCTTGTATGATAGCTTCATAAACTCATCCAAATGGTTTGGCTAGGACAGCTACAGGGATGGACAATTGAATCTCTTCATGACCATGGCTCAATTTGATGGTCCTTAAGTCTGTATTGATGATGGCTTTATGCTGGGCTAACCAATTCATGCCTAGGATTACCTCTATGTCTTGCCCCTTTAACACAATCATGTTGGTAGGTAATTCCCATTCGGCCAACGTTACTAGTATGTGGAAGGCTACTTCATTACTAAATATTCGTCCCCCGGGTGAATGGATAATAAATCCTTCCCTTGATTCAGTGCAAGGAATGCAATGCTTTTCCACAAAATTCTTGCTTATGAAGGTATGTGATGCACCAGAATCGAAGAGAATAACTGCTGGGTAATTGACAACATTGAACGTACCCATCATTATCGGATCGCCCTCCGATGTTGTAGCCACTTGGGTATAATAAATCCGTCCAGTTTTCTTGAAATTCTTGCCCGTTGAAGTATTAGCCGTGTTCCACTTTCCTTGGTTGGAGTTCCCAGAGTTCTGTTGGAAATTGGTTTTATTTTGCTTTGGGTATGGACAGTCCTTGATGAAGTGTCTGGACTTTCCACAGTTGAAGCAACTAGCGGAAGAAATAGGGAGAGCAGGGAAACGAGTACCAGGGGCACTTGGCTAATTGGTAGGAGCGAGGGCAGCAGTGGGACGAATAAAAACAGGCTGCTTGAATGGATATGAAGGTGGGCGAGGCGAAGAATGATTTTGATTAAAAGGTCGGATCACCAACCTGGTTCTCTTCTCAGGCCCTTGATTTGACCTTTCAACTCCAAACCTGTAACACCCCAGTAATTCCCAGAAAATTCTTCTCAGTGTTAACTCAAGGACTATTATTTCATGTGAATCAAACTGAGCAAAAGACACCAAAAACTTGAGAGCAAAAGTTCAACTAACTATTTTGTCCGAAGACTCGTGCCTAAATCATATCATGCATTCAAAATGGGAAAATGTTTAAACCCTAGAACAACCCTAATTAGGCCATTTGAGTAGAAAGGAAACAATTGGTAAAAAGACCATGAAAAACATGGAATCATGGCTTAGGCCAATTATAAAAGTTGAAATACACTAATTAAGCTACAACAATTGTTATAAAAGTTTGGCCAAAATAATTGATCCAAATCTCCAAAAAAGGTCATCCAAGTGGAAGCTCTCTAGGGAAAATCTGAAATTCAGATTGCTGAATTTCAGCCTTCACCTAGAACTTGAGCACGTTCACCTTGATCCCTAGCTCAAATACTTAAGTCCCCATTGATAAAATTGCTCTAAACTAACCCCTCTGTAACGTGTGTGAAGATGGCATCGAGATTCATGCCCCAGACATGTCAAATCCAGGATTACCTCTTGGAGTTCAGCAGTGAGACAAACCAAACTTCATCCCTCCATATCTTTTGATCCAGTCAGCAAAACCCGTAAGCCTCCACAGACAAACGACAAAAGAATGTCAGGGGAAGAGATCTCTCAACGGGATCATGGCCATAATCTTGAAGATTTGGAGCCAATCCGCGCTTGAACTTGACCTCTCTTTGTGCTGCCTCGTGCTCGACGCCGTGCCCAGGCGCCAGAGCGCGCACTGGCACTCACCCGCGCACACCCCGAGCGCGTGTCAGAGCTACCCCTCAGCCATGCTCGCCCGCGCCTTTAAGACCACCTGTAGACGTGCCTCACCTCACTCCGCACACACATTCGCTGGCCAGACACCACCCTTAGCTCCAGCGAGCTCTGCGCCACCCGCCCGAGCCACCCGAGCGCTGGCCACCACGACTAGCCATTTCTAGAGACCCTCAGCCTCAATCGAGCCTTTGAACAGCTTCCCCGAGGAGCCGTGAAGCTTCTCCAAGCAACAATCGAAGCCCTGCCTCACCGGAATAACAAGATCATCGTCATCGGACTTCAGTCGCCTGCCACCGCGTGTAGACCAAGCTATCCGGTGAGCCATTCTTCAATTCCTCGCACCCATACCTTCCCTAGCACCTAGTGAAGCTCACTGACCAGTTTAATTGAACTCTACCGTCCTAGTTAGGCCGGAGCCCTCGCCGCCGACGAGATCCCCCGCCTGCGCACGTGGACCGGCCTACTCCGACCATCCCCGGAGACGATCCGCACATCGATGTGACCGTCGCGACCTCCCCTACACCCTCAGCCACCTCACTAGAGCAATCTTGCCGCTGGTAAGCCCCTCCTCCCTTTCCTCTACCGTGGGTACTGTTTATTTGGGAGAAGGACCTCGGGTTAGGTTTAGCAAAACCCTAGGGGGTTTTCTGAACTTTTAGTGGCACATTTGAATAGTGATCCGAGGGCTAGTCTATAAGGAAACTTAAAAACTTTCGCCAGGGACCCCAATGCAAAGTTAGTTTCCATTTAACCATTTCTGATTAATTCTTTTTAATGACCATAGAACTTAGGAAATTCATAACTTGAGAAGTATTTAACCAAAAGTTGTGAAACCAATTTTGCTGGATTCCAAATAATATGAACTATTGAACAAAAATACTGAACCGTATGGTTTTTGCATAAATTTTTAGAGTTTTGATTTAAATATGGAAACTACCCAAACCTTATTAAAATAAGGTAAAATAGTTATGCTTCTGTACTAGGCTTAAGAAAATTTGTAGAGCTGCATACCCAACTTAAGCATTGTTTATAAATACTGAGCACCCCAGTATACAGATTAACCCAAGTTTTGTTATTAAAGACTATATCTGTCAAAAACTTAAGAAATTAGGAAAGGCAGTAGAAAACAATAAACAGAGGATGAACATATTTTTCCTAGTATAATTAAGTGATAAAGAACCTTGGAAAAATACAGAGAACCCTATGTAACACCCCTGGTGTTACTATAACTAAAACTTGAGCATGACATCATAAGCATTGGCATTGCATATGTTTGACACACCTAGAGTGCATTCACTAGGCAAAAATTTCAAACAAGTTGTATTGTTTTAATGTTTTATAAATAGGACCCTGGTTAAAGGACTTAACCCTAAATAGTGATTAAAGGGGTAAAACTTAACCTAAGTTGAGAAAACCTAAAAGCTTTAGGGTAAAGTCATAAAATGACTCCAAGAATAAAGTTGGATCCCACTTATACCCCTGGAATACCAGAAACCCTAATTGGAACCCTGGGAAACCCTAAAACTAAACCCTAGGGGCCTATGTGCAAAATTAGCCCACTTTTGGGTTAAAGTGCAAAAACCAAGTCAAATAGGTTTCTTAAGTCCTTTGGTTCACAAATATGTGGACTTGAAAGCCAAATCCAAGGTTTTGGACTTAAATGCAAAATAGACCTCATGTGAGTTTTATTCCAAGTCTGAAAATCAGAGAATGGGCTCAACTTTGGGGCTTTGTAACTTACAAAGTATAGGGTTTTTGCCCTAGGTCACCACATCAAAGTTGAAGACCAATTATAGGAGAGCAACTTTGCTAAAGAGTGTGAGCTTAGTTGTTATAAGAAATTTAGAGAAAAACCCCATCAAAAACTGGCTGTCAGGCTGTTTGATCTGAAATTCAGAATAGCAGATGACTGACATCAACTTCCAGCTCAAATCCAAGCATGATCCAGTGCTCAAATGAGTTTGATCTCTAAAGTTGAATTGTAGCTGGTTTATAACTCTACAACTTTGCTACATAGAGTTGGCTTAGGTTTCACACAAAAATTTGAGAAAACTGGGCTCCAAAGTGCTCTGTCAGTCACTCTGAACTGGTATTCACCATGGTACAGTAACCGGTAAACTGAAGAAGATCCTATTCGTGCTCGTCGCCGGTAGCCGTCGCCGTTGATCGCGGCTCGTCACGATTCGTGCTCAGTGGTCATCGGATATGCACCGCCGGTATGAATCCTTGCCGCCGGTGAGCTGTAAGCCACTCCGGCCAGCTGTAGTGCTTTCCTCCCCCTTGCTCTCCGCTCGGGGATAAGGATTTCACCGCCGTTGAGCCATCACCGGCGTCCGCCGCGTGGCTCTGTCTTTACACCTCGTCACCGTGACTCTCTAGGGCAGTCCCATCGCCGCCGGTGAGTTCGCCACGACTGTGGACACGCAGCCACACGCGCTAGTAATTTCTTCTATCTCTGACCGCCGCACATCCTCGCCCAAATTCGTGGCCACCGCCCCCGGCGCCTATAAATTGAGTGTGCCATAAGCTTCATAAGGTAGTCAAGTACCTCGACACCCAGTATTGTCTCCAGTTGTTCACCGACGAGCTTGAATTTCACGTTTCCCCCAAATTGGTTTTCCGCCACTGTAGAGTTGAGCTCGCCGCGGCCAGCGTGAACCAGGTCAGTTCATACCGACTGCTCCCTCGTTTGAGGATTCTAGTAACCCTGTGATGCTTGCCGAGCCACCGAATTGAACCGGGAGACCCCCAGTCGCCGGGAACACGACGATTTAGCCACACCGTGCACGGTCACCGTGGTCAGAGTTCGTTAGTTGGGCATTCGGGCAATTATGTTGGGGGAAATGATCTTTAGAACTCGAATTTGGTTTAATCCAAAGCTGGGCGCTAGTACTTGTCCCAATCGACCGGTCTAAGACCTCGCCGGAGCGCGGCGGTGCGCGAGCGCCGTCGAGGACTTGAAACGCAGAATAGATAGAAACCAGAGGGCCTTTTTGTGAAGTGTCAGTGACTTAGAAAAACAGTAACCGAACCTATCTCTAGTTAGTCAAAACGCCGAGGGCCTTTGCGCAAGTTCGCCTCGCGGGCGCAGGCGCGCGCGCGATTTCGCGCGGATCTGGGCCGTCTGGGCTGGTTTCAGCCCGTTACTATTGAAGCTTTTTCTTTTTCTTTTTCCACAGAGCTTTAGAAATATATAGAAAAATGTAGAAAAATGCTAAAATTGTGAAACTAATTTTCCTAGGCTTGTTAATTTCCCTAGAATTTAATAAAAATAGTTTCATGATTTTTAGGATAAATAAGGAATTTTAGGGCATTTAAAATAGTTTAAAGAAGTAATTCTGGATTTTTAAAAGATAAATAGTAATCCCAAAAATTATCAAAATTTTTATGTGAACTTAAACCAATATTTAGAAGCCTTGGGTAGAATTTGGGTTGATTTGGACCTTGTTTGATCACTAAACCCAAAACCACCCCCCTGCTCCATGAACTCCTTTACCGACTCCGGAAACCCTAGGTTCTCGGAGTACCGTGAAGGAAAGTTGTACTCAAGACTTAGATAATAAGTTTATATTATCTTTGCATCCTCATGAGCATCCCATGACATCCATTCTTATGCATGTATATGGTTATATTAGAGCACGAAGAAGAAGAAGTCTCTGAAGAGGGGATACCACCAACCTCTGATCCTCAAGCAGGCAACTGCTTTTATTTCGATATTTGTGGATCCGAGCAGGACTCACCTGATAACAAAGGCAAGCCCCGGTGCATTTGCCACCTTCCTTGATGTTTTTAAAATCTTTCCCACTTGCTTGCTGCATTAGGTGATAGGAGTTGATTGATTAAACAATTCCTGCATTACCTTCCTTGATCTTGATTACCCTCCTTGAAACCCTGTTTTTACAAAAAGGTTTTACTATGCTTAGTATTGCTTTAGAAAAACAAAAGGATTTGTTTTACAAAAGATGTTTGGCAAAGTGGGAGGGATGTTTTCGAAAATAAAACTTGATGGTGAATCCATCATGGCCGTGATGGATTCAACATCGGAAAAGATGTACCTCTGCCAGGTACCAAGTTTTTGGGTTAAAAGATTAAGCTGAGACCGGGCGGGTGACTTGCACGAGAAGAGAGTCTCGGTGTAGTGTCTCCGTCTGAGTCGATTAAGGACCTTGTCGATGTAGGCTTGATGATCGAGGACCCTTTAACTGGTCACATGCCTCGTCATGGGTAAGCCTTGCCTCGGGCAGACTAAGGCCGGAATAAGATAACACGAAATGGGAGTGGAGCGGTGGCGAGAGTAGCGTGTACCCTCCGTGGCAAGAGGCTGGACGGTGGTGTATCTGTGCTCTCGGTTTGCGTGAACCTGATCCGGTCTTAAGAACCCCGGTGGCGGGTTGACATATGCAAGGGTTAAGTGCTACATATGTCGTGTGATTGGAGATCCTCAGCTGAGTATAATCGATTCGGATCGCCGTACCTTCGCGGTTATGAAGACTTGGTCACTGCCCTACACGTAGCATTCCACTAAAGATGATGGGCTTTTGTTAAAGAAATTGGCTAGTGCAGGACCAGTGATTGAACTAGGGTAGAAAGAACTCTAGTGCAGGTAATTTTACCTAACTTGACAAATAAAATTGGATTTTTAAGGATCCACTTTAGTAAGCATTTCTGCAAAATAGAGTCTTTGATTACTGAAAAGCCTTACCTTGACTCCCATATAACCAGCATACCCTTGAGAGTCTTTTCCTTAGTCGGGTAAGACTTGCTGAGTAATTCCATACTCAGGGTTTATCCCTTTGTTGTTTTTAGGTGGGGAAGTAGCAGACTTTTGCTGCTTCTGTGCCAAGGTGGTTCCCAAAGAAGAAAAACAAGACTGAAGTGCGGGAGGACTCGGTCCTCCACATAGGATCTTTTGTTTATAGTCTTTCGGGAGAAGTTTGTGTCTCCCTTGGTTTGTATAATATTACTACTCTGCACTCACTTTTAGACTGGTCTGTAATAAAATAACTCGAGCTTGCTTTTGAAATAAATGTAAGTTTATGTAATTCGCTTCCGCATATCTTTATCTCCGATGGTCTGTAATGTCTGCGAGACGGGTGAAACGTTCCTGGTAAGGTCGGAAAAGATACCGAGCTTGTCAAGTGACTTAGGAACATCTACAGGGTGTCTGATGTCTGTTAGACAAGGACAATTGTAGGTGGGCTTAATTACTTGGGAGGTTCCGTCACAGCTGGTATCGGAGCATAGCCCTTCTTTGCAGATATTATGAGGCATCTTCAAAAAGCTTTTCAAAAGTCTTACCTAAAGATTCTTTTCTCTTCTTACCTAAGTATTCTGAAGAGTTTATCTTAAAGACCAGATAGGAAGAGTGCAATGTATAGAAGGTTGAATCGACCAAGGTTGATTCTGTACTTATTCATGCATCATGCTAAGAATTATGCTAATAAATTTTCCCCCTTAGAAAGATGCCGCCACGCACAAGGCTAACGGCACGTAAGTCAACGGGACCAATTGGAGTACCCCGGCATCAACTAGCCCCTCGACATGAAAGCAGTAGCAGCGGAAGTAATGACCCTATAGGAGACCTGGAAGCCGAAGTGAGTCGACTTCAAGCAACGCTGCGACACAGGACCAATACTTGGATCGCAGACGGAGATAGAATCAATGAACTAAGAAGGGACATCCGTCACCTGCAGGATCAGCTGGCTGATCGGGACTTAGCACTTGACTGGGCAGTACAGTCTCATATGTTGGCATGTGCTAAGGAAGCGAGGGCTCAGGCCCGAATTAAAGAACTTAGCTCAGCTGTCGACAACCTGCAGGTCTACTGCAATACATTGCATGAGGAAGTCCATGTGTTATACTCACAATTACACCCTAGTAAGCCCGCACACTCTGCTGAGTCAGAAGCCGGACCCTCTCACGTTGCGGGACGCGCGCTGGGTGGGGAAACTAGACCTTTTTGAACCCCCTCCTTCTTTGAGGTTGGTTGACGTCTGGACTCCCACACCTGAATGAGGTCACCATCAAGAATAAGTACCCTCTTCCAAGGATCGATATCTTATTTGATCAACTGACTGGGGCGAGGGTATTTTCCAAAATTGATCTCAGGTCGGGCTATCATCAAATCCGTATTCGGCCCGAGGATATACCGAAGACCGCATTTACTACGCGGTATGGATTGTTTGAATACCTGGTAATGTCTTTCGGGCTCACAAATGCTCCTGCCCACTTCACCTATTTGATGAACTCGGTGTTTATGCCCGAGTTAGACAAGTTCGTGGTGGTCTTCATCGACGATATTTTGATATACTCTAAAAATGAAGAGGAGCATGCTCAGCATCTACGGATTGTATTGACGCGCCTGAGGGAACATCAGCTGTATGCCAAGTTCAGCAAGTGCGCGTTCTGGCTGGAGGAAGTTCAATTTTTGGGGCACGTGTTATCAGCTAAAGGAATTGTGGTAGATCCTAGCAAGGTCAAGGATATTCTGGAATGGAAACCCCCAACAACTGTTCATCAAGTCCGGAGTTTTCTTGGACTAGCGGGATATTATCGCAGATTCATACCTGATTTTTCTAAGCTTGTGAAGCCAATCACAAGTTTATTGAAAAATGATGTTAAGTTCAATTGGTCTTCTAAGTGTAATGAAGCCTTTGAGCAATTGAAGACATTATTAACCACTGCTCCGGTATTGGCTCAACCGAACATCACTAAGCCTTTTGATGTATACTGTGATGCGTCAGGCAGTGGACTCGGCTGTGTGCTGATGCAAGAGGGCCGAGTAATTGCGTATGCTTCAAGGCAGTTACGCCGACATGAAGAGCATTATCCAACACATGATCTAGAGCTAGCTGCTGTGGTTCATGCCCTGAAAATATGGCGTCACTATCTGCTGGGAAATATCTGTCATATATATACAGATCATAAAAGTTTGAAGTACATCTTTACCCAGTCAGAGTTAAATATGAGGCAAAGACGATGGCTTGAGCTCATTAAAGACTATGAACTGGAGATCCATTATCACCCAGGCAAAGCCAATGTGGTGGCAGATGCATTGAGTCGTAAGACTTCCTGCCACTGTCTTATGGTAAAGACCTCCGAAAACACTTTATGTCAAGAAATGGAGAAGTTAAACCTGGGGATAATCCAGCAAGGGACTCTGAATCAACTAAAGCTTGAGTCAACTATTTTGCAAAGGATAATTGATGCTCAAAAAGATAATCTGGGCATGAAGCACATACGAGAGAAGATAAGGGCTGGAACAGCCAAATGTTTCAAGGAAGACAATCAAGGTGTGTTATGGTTTAACAACCGCATAGTAGTGCCAAAGAGTGAAGAGCTCCACCAGCAAATCTTAGATGAAGCGCATCTTAGTCGCTATTCTATTCATCCGGGAAGCACTAAGATGTATCATGATCTAAAACAGCATTACTGGTGGACCAAGATGAAGGTTGAAATTGCACGCTATGTGGCTAAGTGTGACACTTGCAGACGTGTCAAAGCCATACACATGAAAACTGCTGGTCCATTGCAATCTTTGCCAATCCCAACATGGAAATGGGAAGACATTAGCATGGACTTTATTGTAGGACTGCCCAGGACGGCCAAAGGGTATGATTCTATTTGGGTTATCGTTGATCGACTCACAAAAATTGCCCACTTCTTACCCGTCAGGGCCAAATTTACGGTAGCCACTTATGCAGCATTATATATCAGTCGTATTCTCAGTTTGCATGGTATTCCAAAAACCATAGTGTCGGATCGTGGACCTCAATTCGTATCCAAGTTTTGGGAAGAACTTCATAAATCCTTGGGTACCAAATTGCTCCACAGTTCGGCCTATCATCCTCAAACCAGTGGACAAACTGAGAGAGTGAACCAAATACTTGAAGATATGCTGCGGGCATGTGTTCTGGACTTCTCGCAAAAATGGGATGAATGTTTGCCCCTAGCGGAGTTTTCATACAATAACAGTTATCAGGAAAGTATCAAGATGGCACCTTTTGAAGCTTTATATGGGCGACGGTGTCGAACTCCGCTAAATTGGTCTGAACCTGGAGAAAGATACTTCTTTAGGCCTGATATGGTGAAAGAGGTCGAAGAAAAGGTTCAAAAAATTATTCATAATATGAAGAAAGCTCAGACTCGACAAAAGAGTTATGCAGACCGACGACGACAACCCTTATGTTTTCTGGTAGACGACTATGTCTACTTGAAAGTTTCACCAATGAAGGGTGTATCGCGTTTCGGGGTTAAAGGAAAACTTGCACCCAGATACATTGGTCCATTCTTGGTACTTGAGCAATGTGGACCAGTGGCATACCGACTTCAGCTCCCCGAAACATTGTCTGCTGTGCATAATGTGTTCCACGTGTCACAATTGAAGAAGTGTCTTCGGGTTCCGGATCGAACCGTTGAAGTGACTGATGTTGTCCTGGAACTAGATTT
This sequence comes from Zea luxurians, assembly GCA_029449295.1. Taxonomy (NCBI): domain Eukaryota; kingdom Viridiplantae; phylum Streptophyta; class Magnoliopsida; order Poales; family Poaceae; genus Zea; species Zea luxurians. The sequence goes on along the minus strand of JAOPSE010000001.1, from coordinate 100,271,327 downwards.
AACATACTCGAAACATCCCATTCGAGTTCTGGATCAAAAGGACAGGGTTACTCGGAGAAAGACTCTTAAGTTTTATAAGATACAGTGGAACCAGCATTCGGAAGATGAGGCTACATGGGAAACCCAAGACTTCTTAGATAAGAATTTCCTAGGCTTTCTAGCCTCTTGTAAGTTGTAAAATCTGTATAGCTGTGTAGTAAAGGAATGAACCCCCACACCACCCTTGCCTTGTACCAAAAATAAGGAAATAAAAATGTGACACATTTCCTTTTCCATTACTCACCCTAGAACTTAAAATCTCGGGACGAGATTCTTTTATGGGGGGAAGGATGTAACACCCCTGGTGTTACTATAACTAAAACTTGAGCATGACATCATAAGCATTGGCATTGCATATGTTTGACACACCTAGAGTGCATTCACTAGGCAAAAATTTCAAACAAGTTGTATTGTTTTAATGTTTTATAAATAGGACCCTGGTTAAAGGACTTAACCCTAAATAGTGATTAAAGGGGTAAAACTTAACCTAAGTTGAGAAAACCTAAAAGCTTTAGGGTAAAGTCATAAAATGACTCCAAGAATAAAGTTGGATCCCACTTATACCCCTGGAATACCAGAAACCCTAATTGGAACCCTGGGAAACCCTAAAACTAAACCCTAGGGGCCTATGTGCAAAATTAGCCCACTTTTGGGTTAAAGTGCAAAAACCAAGTCAAATAGGTTTCTTAAGTCCTTTGGTTCACAAATATGTGGACTTGAAAGCCAAATCCAAGGTTTTGGACTTAAATGCAAAATAGACCTCATGTGAGTTTTATTCTAAGTCTGAAAATCAGAGAATGGGCTCAACTTTGGGGCTTTGTAACTTACAAAGTATAGGGTTTTTGCCCTAGGTCACCACATCAAAGTTGAAGACCAATTATAGGAGAGCAACTTTGCTAAAGAGTGTGAGCTTAGTTGTTATAAGAAATTTAGAGAAAAACCCCATCAAAAACTGGCTGTCAGGCTGTTTGATCTGAAATTCAGAATAGCAGATGACTGACATCAACTTCCAGCTCAAATCCAAGCATGATCCAGTGCTCAAATGAGTTTGATCTCTAAAGTTGAATTGTAGCTGGTTTATAACTCTACAACTTTGCTACATAGAGTTGGCTTAGGTTTCACACAAAAATTTGAGAAAACTGGGCTCCAAAGTGCTCTGTCAGTCACTCTGAACTGGTATTCACCATGGTACAGTAACCGGTAAACTGAAGAAGATCCTATTCGTGCTCGTCGCCGGTAGCCGTCGCCGTTGATCGCGGCTCGTCACGATTCGTGCTCAGTGGTCATCGGATATGCACCGCCGGTATGAATCCTTGCCGCCGGTGAGCTGTAAGCCACTCCGGCTAGCTGTAGTGCTTTCCTCCCCCTTGCTCTCCGCTCGGGGATAAGGATTTCACCGCCGTTGAGCCATCACCGGCGTCCGCCGCGTGGCTCTGTCTTTACACCTCGTCACCGTGACTCTCTAGGGCAGTCCCATCGCCGCCGGTGAGTTCGCCACGACTGTGGACACGCAGCCACACGCGCTAGTAATTTCTTCTATCTCTGACCGCCGCACATCCTCGCCCAAATTCGTGGCCACCGCCCCCGGCGCCTATAAATTGAGTGTGCCATAAGCTTCATAAGGTAGTCAAGTACCTCGACACCCAGTATTGTCTCCAGTTGTTCACCGACGAGCTTGAATTTCACGTTTCCCCCAAATTGGTTTTCCGCCACTGTAGAGTTGAGCTCGCCGCGGCCAGCGTGAACCAGGTCAGTTCATACCGACTGCTCCCTCGTTTGAGGATTCTAGTAACCCTGTGATGCTTGCCGAGCCACCGAATTGAACCGGGAGACCCCCAGTCGCCGGGAACACGACGATTTAGCCACACCGTGCACGGTCACCGTGGTCAGAGTTCGTTAGTTGGGCATTCGGGCAATTATGTTGGGGGAAATGATCTTTAGAACTCGAATTTGGTTTAATCCAAAGCTGGGCGCTAGTACTTGTCCCAATCGACCGGTCCAAGACCTCGCCGGAGCGAGGCGGTGCGCGAGCGCCGTCGAGGACTTGAAACGCAGAATAGATAGAAACCAGAGGGCCTTTTTGTGAAGTGTCAGTGACTTAGAAAAACAATAACCGAACCTATCTCCAGTTAGTCAAAACGCCGAGGGCCTCTGCGCAAGTTCGCCTCGCGGGCGCAGGCGCGCGCGCGATTTCGCGCGGATCTGGGCCGTCTGGGCTGGTTTCAGCCCGTTACTATTGAAGCTTTTTCTTTTTCTTTTTCCGCAGAGCTTTAGAAATATATAGAAAAATGTAGAAAAATGCTAAAATTGTGAAACTAATTTTCCTAGGCTTGTTAATTTCCCTAGAATTTAATAAAAATAGTTTCATGATTTTTAGGATAAATAAGGAATTTTAGGACATTTAAAATAGTTTAAAGAAGTAATTCTGGATTTTTAAAAGATAAATAGTAATCCCAAAAATTCTCAAAATTTTTATGTGAACTTAAACCAATATTTAGAAGCCTTGGGTAGAATTTAGGTTGATTTGGACCTTGTTTGATCACTAAACCCAAAACCACCCCCCTGCTCCATGAACTCCTTTACCGACTCCGGAAACCCTAGGTTCTCGGAGTACCGTGAAGGAAAGTTGTACTCAAGACTTAGATAATAAGTTTATATTATCTTTGCATCCTCATGAGCATCCCATGACATCCATTCTTATGCATGTATATGGTTATATTAGAGCACGAAGAAGAAGAAGAAGTCTCTGAAGAGGGGATACCACCAACCTCTGATCCTCAAGCAGGCAACTGCTTTTATTTCGATATTTGTGGATCCGAGCAGGACTCACCTGATAACAAAGGCAAGCCCCGGTGCATTTGCCACCTTCCTTGATGTTTTTAAAATCTTTCCCACTTGCTTGCTGCATTAGGTGATAGGAGTTGATTGATTAAACAATTCCTGCATTACCTTCCTTGATCTTGATTACCCTCCTTGAAACCTTGTTTTTACAAAAAGGTTTTACTATGCTTAGTATTGCTTTAGAAAAACAAAAGGATTTGTTTTACAAAAGATGTTTGGCAAAGTGGGAGGGATGTTTTCGAAAATAAAACTTGATGGTGAATCCATCATGGCCGTGATGGATTCAACATCGGAAAAGATGTACCTCTGCCAGGTACCAAGTTTTTGGGTTAAAAAGATTAAGCTGAGACCGGGCGGGTGACTTGCACGAGAAGAGAGTCTCGGTGTAGTGTCTCCGTCTGAGTCGATTAAGGACCTTGTCGATGTAGGCTTGATGATCGAGGACCCTTTAACTGGTCACATGCCTCGTCATGGGTAAGCCTTGCCTCGGGCAGACTAAGGCCGGAATAAGATAACACGAAATGGGAGTGGAGCAGTGGCGAGAGTAGCGTGTACCCTCCATGGCAAGAGGCTGGACGGTGGTGTATCTGTGCTCTCGGTTTGCGTGAACCTGATCCGGTCTTAAGAACCCCGGTGGCGGGTTGACATATGCAAGGGTTAAGTGCTACATATGTCGTGTGATTGGAGATCCTCAGCTGAGTATAATCGATTCGGATCGCCGTACCTTCGCGGTTATGAAGACTTGGTCACTGCCCTACACGTAGCATTCCACTAAAGATGATGGGCTTTTGTTAAAGAAATTGGCTAGTGCAGGACCAGTGATTGAACTAGGGTAGAAAGAACTCTAGTGCAGGTAATTTTACCTAACTTGACAAATAAAATTGGATTTTTAAGGATCCACTTTAGTAAGCATTTCTGCAAAATAGAGTCTTTGATTACTGAAAAGCCTTACCTTGACTCCCATATAACCAGCATACCCTTGAGAGTCTTTTCCTTAGTCGGGTAAGACTTGCTGAGTAATTCCATACTCAGGGTTTATCCCTTTGTTGTTTTTAGGTGGGGAAGTAGCAGACTTTTGCTGCTTCTGTGCCAAGGTGGTTCCCAAAGAAGAAAAACAAGACTGAAGTGCGGGAGGACTCGGTCCTCCACATAGGATCTTTTGTTTATAGTCTTTCGGGAGAAGTTTGTGTCTCCCTTGGTTTGTATAATATTACTACTCTGCACTCACTTTTAGACTGGTCTGTAATAAAATAACTCGAGCTTGCTTTTGAAATAAATGTAAGTTTATGTAATTCGCTTCCGCATATCTTTATCTCCGATGGTCTGTAATGTCTGCGAGACGGGTGAAACGTTCCTGGTAAGGTCGGAAAAGATACCGAGCTTGTCAAGTGACTTAGGAACATCTACAGGGTGTCTGATGTCTGTTAGACAAGGACAACTGTAGGTGGGCTTAATTACTTGGGAGGTTCCGTCACACCCTAGTCCAGAGCTAATCCAAGGATAAATATTTATTAGGCACTAAGAAATCTAGAAAAGCCATAATTAAAAATATAAGGACCATTTCAAAAATGGTAAGAAAAATTCAGTAGACTCCTAACCACTAGAACACCACTACAAAAATAATAGACACCCTAACCCATCATAATAAGTGAGTTAAACAATTCAAACTTGATTTTATCCCATGTTCTAATTAAATCATAAGGAAGCCTAAAATTGTGTAACAGTAGGCAAATAAATTTTTACCCAACTATTAATGAAGTAGACCACCAGAGAAAAGTATGAAACCTATTTAAAAATGTAAAGTAACACCCATTACCCCCTACCCCATGAAAAAGGTCATATAATCCAAGAAATTCTACCCCCTCTTCCCTTAAGCAAAAAGTTGCCAATTTCTAGAATGATTGCTCTTGCACAAAGAAGAAGATAGGAAAAATTAGAAATCTGTTGTTCGATATTTTTCAAGTATAGTGGTAGCAAAAAGCACCCTTTTGGCCTAAAAATTAGAAAATCATAGTAAAATAACCAATAAGTATTAGTGGCTAAAATTTAGTACAAAGTCATGTTATTACACCTAAATGCCAACAAAAATAAGCCTTAGGGAATAATCCATTGTTAGAGGAAAGTTGTAGTTCAAAGCACCCCCTCTACCCTAAGATTTGATAATTTTGTACAGAGAGAACACTTACCTCTTTAAGCCCCAATTTTTGAAATAGAGAGTTATACACCAGTGAAAAGCTACTGTAATTTTTTCATAATTTTTAGAAATTTATAAAACTAGCTTGTAGTTCAAACCCACCTTAAAGGCATAAAAGAAAAGGAAAAGAAGAGATAAATCAGAAAGAATAATGAATCTCACCCCAATGAATTCAGCTAGGAATCTTATTAAACTTTCACTAAAACATAAAAAGGAAAATCAGGGGAACAGAAAATAATCTGACCATTCAACCTAACCAAACTTGACCTAAATGGCTAAGTGTACCACCAAAATCTCCAGTAGTAATATTAAGCCTCACCTTATTAATTTAATCATTCACCATCAAATTTTAATTGCTAAATTGCATATCATGCCATACATATATCTTACTTATTGCATTCATTGGATTGCAACCATGCTGATGGAGAGTATGTGCTCATTCCCGAGCAAGGAGCTGTCCACGAGGAAGACTAGGAGCCAGCACCCGAACCTGCCACAGAAGATCTCCCCGCAGCCCCAACAATTGAAGGCAATCCCCGGTTTTTATGCATAACCAGTTTATATGTGCTACTTTACTACACTTAATGTTTGTAGGCTTGTAATGTGTACTTAAGTGTAGGAATTACTTGAAACCCTTAGTTGCATGAACTCATGATTCCTTTTTGAGATGAATACTAGTATGCTAAGTCGAGTAGCTGCTTTGCTAATTAGGATCTTGTTAGAAGTCGAGTGATTTTTCTAGCACTCGCACGAGGTCAGGAATTGATTGTATTCATCTTGATAATGGGATCTATGATGGTCTATGGACTTGGATCCAGGGTGGATGCCTTGTCCATGAGACAGGAAAAAGGAACTAAGGATTAATGTGTGGATACCTAAGTCAAGCGTTTGAACGTACTAAACACATGTCGGGAAATATGGTAACCGGTAAACCTAGTACCTGAGTGAAGCCGGGCGCGAACTTTCCTCCTCACTTGTCCTGAGACTAGGTCTCTCATGCTAGCTATGGTGGGTACAAGTGCGGTCACTGCACAGCGGCAGCTGGGGTCAGTGGAGCATTGTGTGCCAAGGCGGTGAGCCTTGGCTGCAAACGAGGAATCGATGGGGACAGTTGATATGTGTGGGACGGAGTGCCCCTACATGTCGTGTGTTTAGGTTTACCTTGCAAGGTTTAAAAACTCAATTCGAATCGTCTGCTTCTCGTAGCTAATGAGTCTGCTTGACCCCTTGTGCTACATTGAGTAAGAAGTGAAATGAGGATTTACTTGAGATAATATGTTGATTGTACTAAATGATTGCTACCATATATGCTTAGAAGGAGCAAACTTAGCTAAAATTAATGATAATAGAATTGGAAAAGCTAAAATTGATTTTAGACTCAGCTAGTGCTTTTGGCAAACCAAACCCCTCAGCCAAACAGTTGCATGGTCTAGAGGTAGAGGAGTAGATTCCTCACACCGGGTAAGTCTAGCTGAGTATTAGTATACTCAGCCTTGCTTGTGGCATAAATTTTTGCAGGTACGCTTCAGGATATGGTTGATGATGTGACTTGGCCTACCACCCTGCCACTGGGTTGGACGATCGAGTGGGATACTGCTCCAGCAGGAGAGGAGCAGGAGGAGTAATGGGCTAGGCCTTGCCCGATTCCTCATTAATCGATGTTACTGACTATCCGCTGCAATTTAAATTATGAACTTATTTCAGTTTACTTGACAAACTCTGATTCATGTAATAACTCCAGTACTTTAATTGAGGATTTCCTATTTTATTGTATTTTCTCTGTGACTCACCTTTGAGTGAGCTTGTGGTATTTGATCCTGGATAAGTGGCTTTATGAGACTAGATTTGAGGGACTGATGGGTTATTCCAATTTAAGTGTGTTGCGGCCTCTAAGGCGTGACTTGGGCACTTAAGCTGGAATAATTCGGGCGGTTCTGCCATAGCTGATATTAGAGCAAATACCACCACAGAGAAAGATATAAATCGTGAATACCAACTTTTCAAAAATAAAACTTGCTTAGAAACCAGTATTGGAATCATCAGGACTAGAATGCTAGACCTAGGACGAAAGGCCTTATGAATAGTGGGAAAAATAGGTGGCTAATTAAGTAGGCCTTATGGGCCTGTCTTAGGATTCCAAGGATGCCCCAAAGGCACCCTTATGACTTGGTTAAGAGACATTCTTTTCAGCATGCATGCATTATAAAACACAAAAGAATTAGAAATTAAAGGAGTAAAAAATTTATCTAACCCACTTCCTTTTAACAACCCAGGATCTTTCATTTTTCTTTGTTCCACCAAAACCTTTACATCTGATCCTCTTCCACAGATGACTTCACCCACCCCCGCCAATGGAGGAGACACTCATTTCAGTTTCGATTTCCTTTCTCACGAGGGTTTTCCTTCCATCTTATGGGAGGTGCTCAACTCCGCCAGTTACCCTACGCCCCCTTTGTACACGGTGCAGCTGTACGAGGAGCATCGGGTGCCATGTTGCCAGGTCTGGCTGACATTGGAGGCACACCCCCTTTAGCCGAGTTGGCGTTCCCTTGACTCCGAGACTATTGTATTCAGGACGGACGACACCACCGAGGCAGCAGCTATGAAGACCCTGACGACTTTCTGTGGCTACCATCCCCTAGAGACGGTGATGCACCCCTTGGGACTCTTCCCCATTGAGAAGAGGGATGACCCCATGTGGTGCAACCGTGTGAGCCATGTGAAGGACATGTGGGCGATGTATCCCGACTTAGTTGGGAGGATCACTGTTCAGTGCATGAGCGCACTGTACCACCTACAGGCCCTGCAGAGCAACGCTATGGCACACCTTACTAACCTTGCTCAGACCAGAAAGCTCACCCTCGACAACCAAGAGGACTTCGTGGTCGACTTGTGCTCAGAATTGGTGGAAAAAGACCTACATGTGGAACGATTGAGCCAGCGCATCACCACCCTAGAGCAGGAGGTGGAGATACGGGACAACACCATTAATGTCCTAAAAAACCAGCCCCACGATGTGCAGCAGGAGCTTAAGGAAGCTAACGACCACCTAGACATGCACCACCTAGAGATGGAGGCCAACGAGGCTGGAAGCAAGGGAGAGGAGGCTCCCGAGGAGTTTGGACTAGCCCCTGGTACCAATGCGACTGCCTCTGAGATGCCCCCTTCGCTCGTATCCAGTGTCGCTTCCACTACTCAGGGTTGATGTGTCATTTTGATGCTTTAGGAGGATAGAAACCCACGCGAGCTTAGTTGACGTCAGATTTTGGACTAGGCTTACGGGTTCCTTACCCTAAATTGATGTAACCCATGAGAACTTTTGTGATCAATGAAGTGATTGTAACCATGTTATCCCGCCACCTCCTCTAGCTCCCACAGTGCAGGAGCTGATGGCTCAGCAGAACAAAATTCTGCGATAGCTCTTGCAGCGCTAGCCCCACCCTCAGCAGCATGGTGGAGGCCAGCCGCAGCGACCTCCGGCCGCGGCAACCTATCAGGAGTTCCTGAGCACATAACCGCCTTTGTTCACCAAGGCAGAGGATCCATTGGACACTGACGTGTGGTTACGCGTTGTGGAGTCCAAGTTTCCCCTCCTCACGGGAGACTGCCCTGATGACACCAAGGCTCGCTTCACCGCACAGCAGCTTCGCGGACCTACTCGGACATGGTGGGACCATTTCCACACCATGCTATCTACTGGTCATGAAGTTTCTTGGGAGGAATTCAAGCCAGCCTTTAGAGGACACCACATTCCGGCTGGGATTCTCGATCGCAATTTGAATGAATTCCTGGCACTCAATCAAGGGACCCGCACTGTGTTGCAGTATGCCCAAGCCTTCAATGACTTGTGCCAGTATGCAGGTTATCACGCAAATTCTGATGAGAAGAAGAGAAACTGCTTCCGCAGGGGTCTCAACACCAAGTTGCGTGAGCGACTCAACACTGTCTGGGCTGATAGCTTCAATGAGTTGGTCAACCTAGCCATCTCGCAGGAGGACTGTATTGTAGCTCACCGGGCAGAGAACAAGAGAAAGGCACCTTTGTCAGGACCCTTCGCTCCACCCAGAGGTTCAGGATTGCTTCCAACAATCAGAGCAGAGGATTTCAACAGCAGGCAGGCAGATGGGTGATCAGGCCCCCTCAGCAGCAGCAGCAGTTCTGCTAGGGAGATGGGAACAAGTGCTTCACTTGTGGCAACGTGGGCCATTATGCCAAGAATTGCCCAAGGAATCAGTAGAGGCAGATGCCAGCACCAAATCAAGACAGAGGAAGGAAGCAGAAGGTGCAAGTCAGGCAAGGGAAGCTCAACTTCACTACTCTAGAGGAGTTACCTGAAGGAGCCCCCATCATGACTGGTATCTTTTCAGTTTTTAATCAACCTGCATTAATTCTGTTTGATTCTGGTGCATCTCATAGCTTCATTAGGCAGAAGTTCAGTGCTAAATGTCAACTGCCTTTCTATCATACAAAAGGGTCTTTCATGATAGAAACACCTAGGGGTAAAATTGCAACGAACCAATCAAATTGTAATGTGCCTATCTCACTGGGAAGTAAGATCTTCAAAAACCACACTCTTGATTTTGGGATTAGAGGGTATGGACATCATTCTCGGAGCTGACTAGATGACTCAACATCGAGTGGTATTGGATGTAGCTTCCAGAGCTCTGGAAATCCGTTCCCCTACCTTTGGAGACCTTGCATTGTATCTACCTAGCCAAGATTCTACTCGATCATGTACTTTTGCTATGATAGAGTTGCCCTTGAAGAAGATTCCAGTGGTCTGTGAGTATGCAGATGTTTTTCCTGATGAATTGCTAGGAATGCCACCAGACCGGGATATTGAATTTGCCATCGAGTTGCAACTAGGAACGACACCTATTTCCAAGAGGCTTTACCGGATGCCACCCGCTAAATTGGCAGAACTGAAGAAGCAATTGCAAGAATTGTTAGACAAGGGTTTCATCCGCCCAAGTACTTTACCTTGGGGATGTCCAGCCTTGTTTGTGAAGAAGAAAGATGAAAGCTTGAGGCTACGTATAGATTACCGCCCACTTAATGCGGTGACTATCAAGAACAAGTATCCTTTGCCTCGTATTGATGTTCTTTTCGATCAATTGGTCGGAGCCAAAGTGTTTTCCAAAATAGACCTTCGCTCTGGCTATCATCAGATCAAGATACGAGCAAGTGATATTCCAAAGACTGCCTTCTCAACCAGATATGGGCTGTATGAGTATTTGGTAATGTCATTTGGGCTGACTAATGCACCACCATACTTCATGTATCTGATGAATTCTATCTTCATGCCTGAACTGCACAAATTCATGGTGGTTTTCATCGATGATATCTTGGTGTACTCAAAGAACAAAGAAGAGCATGCCGGTCATTTGCATGTAGTGCTTCAACGTTTGTGAGAGCACCGTCTTTATGCCAAACTGTCTAAATGGGATTTTTGGCTAAAGGAAATCAAATTCTTGGGTCACACTATCTCTCAAGCAGGCATAGCTGTTGATCTAGATAAGGTGCAAGAGGTAATGAACTAGATGCCGCCAACAACTGTCCGTCAGATTCGAAGCTTTCTGGGATAGTTCGGTTATTATCAAAGATTCATTCCGGATTTCTCTCAAATTGCGAAGCCCATGACTGAATTGTTGAAGAAAGGAGCCAAGTTTGATTGGGGTCAGAAGTGTGAAGATGCTTTCCACACATTGAGGCAACATCTGACCATAGCACTGGTGTTAGCGCAACCCGACAATGGCAAGCCATTTGATGTGTACTGTGATGCCTCTAGCACTGGACTGGGTTGTGTTCTAATGCAAGACAACAAAGTCATTGCCTACACATCAAGAGCACTTCGGCCTCATGAGCAGAATTATCCCACTCATGACTTGGAGTTAGCAGCCGTGGTTCATGCATTGAAGATGTAGTAGCTGATGCCACTGCAACATCTATAGAGATCATAAGAGCCTCAAGTACATCTTTACTCAGGCTGATCTTAACATGAGGCAGAGAAGATGACTAGAGCTGATCAAGGACTATGACCTAGAGGTACACTACCACTTAGGGAAAGCCAATGTAGTAGCTGATGCCTTGAGTCGGAAATCGCAATGCAACTGTGTTATGATGGATTCTCGCATCAACACCCTATGTGATGAGTTGAGAAAAATGAAAATTGAAGTGATTCCTTTTGGTGCTTTGTCTCACATTTCCGTTGAGCCAAATTTACGAGACCAGATAATCATGGCCCAACTCAGTGACAAGGTGAGAGCACCTAGAGGGGGGGGGTGAATAGGTGATCCTGTAAAAACTTCAAACTTAAGCCACAAAAACTTGTTAAGCGTTAGCACGATTATTGCCAAGTGGCTAAGGTGAAGTCTCAACAAAACACAATACCACAAGAGATCAAGCACAGAGGTGACACGGTGGTTTATCCCGTGGTTCGGCCAAGCCAATGCTTGCCTACTTCCACGTTGTGGCGTCCCAACGGACGAGGGTTGCAATCAACCCCTCTCAAGCGGTCCAAAGACCCACTTGAATACCACGGTGTTGTGTTTTTCCTTTCAATATCCCGTTTGCAAGGAATCTCCACAAATTGGAGTCTCTTGCCCTTACAAGTATATGATCACAAAGAAACACAGAGTAAGGGAGGGAAGCAACACACACAAATCCACAGCAAAAGCGCACACACACAGCCAAGAATCGAGCTCACAAGACTATCTCAGAGTTCTCACTTAGAACAGAGCTCGAATCACTTAGAAACACAAACGAATGCGCAGAGACTTAGTGTGGATGATCAAGAATGCTCAAAAGTTGCTTGTGTGTCTCCTCCATGCGCCTAGGGGCTCCTTTTATAGCCCCAAGGCAGCTAGGAGCCGTTGAGAGCAAATCCGGAAGGCCATCCTTGCCTTCTGTCGTCGGGGGCACCGGACAGTCCGGTGCACACCGGACACTGTCCGGTGCCCGATTTGTTTCCTTTTCTGGCGCTTCCGACCGTTGGAAGACTGCCGGAGATCTGCGAGCCGTTGGCGCACCGGACAGTCCGGTGCACACCGGACAGTCCGGTGCCGTCTTCCGACCGTTGGCTCGGCCACATGTCCCGCGCGGATTGCGCGGCCGACCGTTGGCCCTGACCGACCGTTGGCTCACCGGACAGTCCGGTGCACACCGGACAGTCCGGTGAATTTTAGCCGTACGCCGTCGACGAATTCCCGAGAGCGGCCAGTTCGAGCCGAGGCAGCCTGGCGCACCGGACATGTCCGGTGCACACCGGACAGTCCGGTGCTCCAGACCGAGCTGGGTCTTGGCAGCACACAGCCAAGTCTTTTCTCTTCTTCTTCTTTTCTTCTACTTTCTGTTTCTAACACTTAGACAAGTATATTAGTACTCAAAACCAATGTACTAAGGCTTAGAAACATACCTTTATCCTTGATTTGTACTTTGTCCACCATTTTGCAATTAGGCACTTGTGTTGGGCACTAAATCACCAAAATACTTAGAAATGGCCCAAGGGCACATTTCCCTTTCAATCTCCCCCTTTTTGGTGATTTATGCCAACACAACATAAAGCAAGTTGAACAAGTACAAAAACACTTCAAATAATAACTCAAATTTATTTTGAATCAATTTTGGCATATATGGATCATCCTTTGCCACCACTTGGTTTGTTTTTGCAAATCAAACTCAAATCTCTATCTCTAAGTCAAACACACACGTTGAAGCATAAAGAGAGTCATACCAAAAGAGTTTGATCAAAAACTCCCCCTTTTTCCCATAATCAATACTTCTCCCCACAAGAAGCCAACTTTTGACAAGAGAGACAACAAAAGAGTTTTGACAAACCAAAAGCTCTATTCTACTATTTTCAAAATCTCTCAAGTGGTAGCTGATCCATTTATCACTTTGGCCTTTATTTTCTCCCCCTTTGGCATCAAGCACCAAAACGGGATAAATCTTGGCCCTGTAACCCCATTGCCTCACCAAAATCTTCAATTAAGAGCAAATGGCAATAAGAGTTCATGAGATGGACTTGGAATAAGTTACCCCTCATCGGAGTGCAGTGGAAGTCTTTCATGGTCCAAGTCCACCTTTCCCCCTTTCAATTCTCCTTTGAGACTAAAACAGGCAAACTCAAGCATATGGTTAGTCTCAAAGGGTCAAGTTGTAACACGTCTCCCCCTAAACATGTGCATCACTTTGCAACGGACTTGTGAGGTCCAGGGAGTGTTTGTACAACTTGAGCACCATAATAAGCAACAAAATGCAGAAAGGACATGATCAAAAGCATAAATACATGTATGCTACAAGTCAATCCAAGTTCCGCGAATCTAAGACATTTAGCTCACTACGCAGCCTGCAAAAGGTCTTCTCATCTAAAGGCTTGGTAAAGATATCGGCTAGCTGGTTCTCGGTGCTAACATAAAACACTTCGATATCTCCCTTTTGCTGGTGGTCTCTCAAAAAGTGATGCCGGATGTCTATGTGCTTTGTGCGGCTGTGCTCAACAGGATTTTCCGCTATTCGGATAGCACTCTCATTATCACATAGGAGTGGGACTTTGCTCAGATTGTAGCCAAAGTCCCTTAGGGTTTGCCTCATCCAAAGTAGTTGCGCGCAACACTGACCTGCGGCAACATACTCGGCCTCAGCGGTGGATAGGGCAACGGATGTTTGTTTCTTAGAGTTCCATGACACCAGGGATCTTCCTAAGAATTGGCACGTCCCTGATGTACTCTTCCTATCGACCTTACATCCAGCATAGTCGGAATCTGAGTACCCAATCAAGTCAAAGTTAGACCCCTTTGGATACCAGATCCCGAAGCAAGGCGTAGCAACTAAATATCTAAGAATTCGCTTCACCGCCACCAAGTGACACTCCTTAGGATCGGATTGAAATCTAGCACACATGCATACGCTAAGCATAATATCCGGTCTACTAGCACATAAATAAAGCAGAGAACCTATCATTGACCGGTATGCTTTTTGATCAACGAACTTACCTCCTTTGTTGAGGTCGGTGTGTCCGTCGGTTCCCAACGGCGTCTTTGCGGGCTTGGCGTCCTTCATCCCAAACCTCTTTAGCAGATCTTGCATGTACTTCGTTTGGGAGATGAAGGTGCCGTCCTTGAGTTGCTTCACTTGGAACCCAAGGAAGTAGTTCAACTCGCCCATCATCGACATCTCGAATTTCTGCGTCATCACCCTGCTAAACTCTTCACAAGACTTTTGATTAGTAGAACCAAATATTATGTCATCGACATAAATTTGGCACACAAACAAATCACCATCACAAGTCTTAGTGAAAAGAGTTGGATCGGCTTTCCCAACCTTGAAAGCATTAGCAATTAAGAAATCTCTAAGGCATTCATACCATGCTCTTGGGGCTTGTTTAAGTCCATAGAGCGCCTTAGAGAGCTTACACACGTGGTCGGGGTACCGTTCATCCTCGAAGCCAGGGGGTTGCTCTACGTACACCTCCTCCTTTATTGGCCCGTTGAGGAACGCGCTCTTCACATCCATTTGGTACAACCTGAAAGAATGATGAGCGGCATATGCTAGCAAGATACGAATTGATTCTAGCCTAGCCACAGGAGCAAAAGTCTCCTCAAAGTCCAAACCTGCGACTTGGGCATAACCTTTTGCCACAAGTCGAGCCTTGTTCCTTGTCACCACTCCGTGCTCGTCTTGTTTGTTGCGGAACACCCACTTGGTTCCCACAACATTTTGCTTGGGACGAGGCACCAGCGTCCAAACTTCATTGCGCTTGAAGTTGTTAAGTTCCTCCTGCATGGCCAACACCCAATCCAGATCTAGCAAGGCCTCCTCTACCCTGAAAGGCTCAATAGAGGAGACAAAGGAGTAATGTTCACAAAAATTAACTAATCGAGACCGAGTAGTTACTCCCTTGCTAATGTCACCCAGAATTTGGTCGACGGGATGATCCCTTTGAATCATCGCTCGAACTTGGGTTGGAGGTGCCGGTTGTGCTTCTTCCTCCATCACGTGATCATCTTGTGCTCCCCCTTGATCACACGCCTCCTTTTGATGAACCTGTTCATCGTCTTGAGTTGGGGAATGCACCGTCGTTGAGGAAGAAGGTTGATTTCGTTCATCTTGTTCCTGTGGCCGAACGTCTCCAATCGCCATGGTTCGTATAGCGGCCGTTGGAACATCTTCTTCATCTACATCATCACAATCAACAACTTGCTCTCTTGGAGAGCCATTAGTCTCATCAAATACAACGTCGCTAGAGACTTCAACCAAACCCGATGATTTGTTGAAGACCCTATACGCCTTTGTATTTGAATCATAACCTAATAAAAACCCTTCTACAGCTTTGGGAGCAAACTTAGAATTTCTACCCTTCTTCACTAGAATGTAGCACTTGCTCCCAAATACACGAAAGTATGATACATTGGGTTTGTTACCGGTTAGTAGCTCATATGACGTCTTCTTGAGGAGGCGGTGAAGGTAGACCCTGTTGATGGCGTGGCAAGCCGTGTTCACGGCTTCCGACCAAAAGCACTCGGGGGTCTTGAACTCTCCAAGCATCGTCCTCGCCATATCGATTAGCGTCCTGTTCTTCCTCTCTACCACACCATTTTGCTGTGGTGTGTAGGGAGCGGAGAACTCGTGCTTGATCCCTTCCTCCTCAAGAAACTCCTCCACTTGAAGGTTCTTGAACTCGGACCCGTTGTCGCTCCTTATCTTCTTCACTTTGAGCTCAAACTCATTTTGAGCTCTCCTGAGGAAGCGCTTGAGGGTCCCTTGGGTTTCAGACTTATCCTGCAAAAAGAACACCCAAGTGAAGCGGGAAAAGTCATCAACAATAACTAAACCATACTTACTTCCTCCTATGCTTAGATAGGCGACGGGTCCGAAGAGGTCCATGTGCAGTAGCTCCAGAGGTCTTGACGTGGTCATCACATTCTTGCTGTGATGTGCTCCTCCAACTTGTTTACCTGCCTGACAAGCTGCACAAGGTCTATCTTTTTCGAAATAAACATTGGTTAGACCTATCACGTGTTCTCCCTTTAGAAGCTTGTGGAGATTCTTCATCCCCACATGTGCTAAGCGGCGATGCCACAGCCAGCCCATGCAAGTCTTAGCCATTAAGCATGCATCTAGACCGGCCTCTTCTTTTGCAAAATCTACTAAGTAAAGCTTGCCGTCTAGTACACCCTTAAAAGCTAGTGAACCATCACATCTTCTAAAGACAGACACATCTACATTTGTAAATAAACAATTATATCCCATTTGACATAATTGACTAACAGATAGCAAATTATATCCAAGACTCTCCACTAGGAATACATTTGATATAGAATGCTCATTAGAAATTGCAATTTTACCTAACCCTTTTACCTTGCCTTGATTCCCATCACCGAATATAATTGAATCTTGGGAATCCTTATTCTTGACGTAGGAGGTGAACATCTTCTTCTCCCCCGTCATATGGTTTGTGCATCCGCTGTCGATAATCCAGCTTGAACCCCCGGATGCATAAACCTGCAAGGCAAATTTAGGCTTGGGTCTTAGGTACCCAACTCATGTTGGGTCCTGCAAGGTTAGCACAAATATCTTTAGGGACCCAAATGCAAGATTTATCTCCCTTGCATCTAGCCCCTAATTTCCTAGCAACTACCTTCTTACCCTTTCTACAAATAGCATAAGAAGCATTTAAAGCACAATAAATTGTAGAAGGTTTGTTCACTACTTTCCTAGGAGCATGAATAACATTCTTTCTAGGCACATGAGCGATATTTCTCCTAGGCATATGTACAACATTTCTTCTACACATATCCCTATCATGCTTATAAGAAGAAATAGAAGCAAACATGGCATGAGAATCATAAACATGTGAATCAAAGTCATTATAAGCATTTCTAGCATGTCTCCTATCATAATACATAAAAGCATGGTTCTTTTTAGCATTACTAGCCATAGGGGCCTTCCCTTTCTCCTTGACGAAGACGGGAGCCTTATGGCTTGTTAAGTTCTTGGCCTCTCTCTTGAAGCCAAGACCATCCTTAATTGAGGGGTGTCTACCAACCGTGTAGGCATCCCTTGCAAATTTTATCTTATCAACTTCATTCTTGCTAGTCTTAAGTTGGGCATTAAGACTAGCCAATTCCTCATTTAATTTGGAAATTAAAACTAGGTGTTCACTACAAGCATTAACATCAAAATCCTTACACCTAGTACAAATTTCAACATGTTCAACACAAGAATTTGATTTACTAGCTACTTCTAGTTTAGCACTTAAATCAATATTAACACTTCTTAAGGTAGAAATGGTTTCATGGCAGGAAGATAATTCACTAGAAAGCATTTTATTTCTTTTCACTTCTAGAGCATATGATTTTTGTGCCTCTACAAATTTATCATGTTCATCATACAATAAATCCTCCTGCTTTTCTAAAAGCCTATCCTTTTCATTCAATGCATCAATCAATTCATTGATTTTATCTATCTTAGATCTATCTAATCCCTTGAACAAGCATGAATAATCTATGTCATCATCATCACTAGACTCACTATCACTAGAAGAAGCATAAGTGGAGTCTTGAGTACTCACCTTCTTCTCCCTTGCCATAAGACAAGTGAGACGCTCGTTGGGGAAGAGAGCCGATTTGTTGAAGGCAGTGGCGGCGAGTCCTTCGTTGTCGGAGTCGGAGGAGGAGCAATCCGAGTCCCACTCCTTTCCTAGATGCGCCTCGCCTTTTGCCTTCTTGTATTGCTTCTTCTTCTCTCTTTTGTTCCCCTTTTCCTGGTCACTTTCATTATCGGGACAGTTAGCAATGAAATGACCAAGCTTACCGCATTTGAAGCATGAGCGCTTCCCCTTGGCTTTGGTCTTGCTTGGTTGTCCCTTGTGACCTTTAAGCACCGTCTTGAATCTTTTGATGATGAGAGCCATCTCTTCATCATTTAGGCCAGCCGCTTCAATCTGTGCCACCTTGCTTGGTAGCGCCTCCTTGCTTCGTGTTGCCTTGAGAGCAAGGGGTTGCGGCTCGTTGATCGGACCATTCAAGGCGTCGTCCACATATCTTGCCTCCTTGATCATCATTCTCCCGCTAACGAATTTCCCAAGAACTTCTTCGGGCGACATCTTGGTGTACCTGGGATTTTCACGTATATTGTTCACCAAGTGAGGATCAAGAACGGTAAATGACCTGAGCATTAGGCGGACGACGTCGTGGTCCGTCCATCGCGTGCTCCCGTAGCTTCTTATCTTGTTGATAAGGGTCTTGAGCCGGTTGTATGTTTGCGTCGGCTCCTCGCCCCTTATCATCACGAACCGTCCAAGCTCTCCCTCCACCAACTCCATCTTGGTGAGCAAGGTGACGTCGTTCCCCTCATGAGAAATCTTGAGGGTGTCCCAGATTTGCTTGGCGTTATCCAAGCCGCTCACCTTATGGTATTCATCCCTGCACAAGGAAGCTAGAAGAACAGTAGTAGCTTGTGCATTCTTATGAATTTGTTCATTAATGAACATGGGACTATCCGAACTATCAAAATGCATTCCACTCTCTACAATCTCCCAAATACTAGGATGGAGAGAGAATAGGTGACTACGCATTTTGTGGCTCCAAAATCCGTAGTCCTCTCCATCAAAGTGTGGGGGCTTGCCGAGTGGAATGGAGAGCAAATGTGAATGTGAACTTTGCGGAATACGAGAGTAGTCAAAAGAAAAGTTCGAATTAACCGATTTCTTCCTCTCGTAGTCGCTGTGGTCGTCCTTTTGGGAGGAAGTAGACTCATCGCTGTCGTAGTAGACGATCTCCTTGATGCGCCTTGTCTTCTTCTTCCTCCCTTCCTTCCGTCTATGGCCCGAGCGGAGTCGGTAGGCTTGTCGTCCTTCGGCTCGTTGACGAAGGTCTCCTTCTCTTTGTCGTTGATCACTATTCCCTTCCCCTTAGGATCCATCTATTCGGGCGGTTAGTCCCTTTGTGAATAGAACGGCTCCGATACCAATTGAGAGCACCTAGAGGGGGGGGGGGGTGAATAGGTGATCCTGTAAAAACTTCAAACTTAAGCCACAAAAACTTGTTAAGCGTTAGCACGATTATTGCCAAGTGGCTAAGGTGAAGTCTCAACAAAACACAATACCACAAGAGATCAAGCACAGAGGTGACACGGTGGTTTATCCCGTGGTTCGACCAAGCCAATGCTTGCCTACTTCCACGTTGTGGCGTCCCAACGGACGAGGGTTGCAATCAACCCCTCTCAAGCGGTCCAAAGACCCACTTGAATACCACGGTGTTGTGTTTTTCCTTTCAATATCCCGTTTGCAAGGAATCTCCACAAATTGGAGTCTCTTGCCCTTACAAGTATATGATCACAAAGAAACACAGAGTAAGGGAGGGAAGCAACACACACAAATCCACAGCAAAAGCGCACACACACAGCCAAGAATCGAGCTCACAAGACTATCTCAGAGTTCTCACTTAGAACAGAGCTCGAATCACTTAGAAACACAAACGAATGCGCAGAGACTTAGTGTGGATGATCAAGAATGCTCAAAAGTTGCTTGTGTGTCTCCTCCATGCGCCTAGGGGCTCCTTTTATAGCCCCAAGGCAGCTAGGAGCCGTTGAGAGCAAATCCGGAAGGCCATCCTTGCCTTCTGTCGTCGGGGGCACCGGACAGTCCGGTGCACACCGGACACTGTCCGGTGCCCGATTTGTTTCCTTTTCTGGCGCTTCCGACCGTTGGAAGACTGCCGGAGATCTGCGAGCCGTTGGCGCACCGGACAGTCCGGTGCACACCGGACAGTCCGGTGCCGTCTTCCGACCGTTGGCTCGGCCACGTGTCCCGCGCGGATTGCGCGGCCGACCGTTGGCCCTGACCGACCGTTGGCTCACCGGACAGTCCGGTGCACACCGGACAGTCCGGTGAATTTTAGCCGTACGCCGTCGATGAATTCCCGAGAGCGGCCAGTTCGAGCCGAGGCAGCCTGGCGCACCGGACATGTCCGGTGCACACCGGACAGTCCGGTGCTCCAGACCGAGCTGGGTCTTGGCAGCACACAGCCAAGTCTTTTCTCTTCTTCTTCTTTTCTTCTACTTTCTGTTTCTAACACTTAGACAAGTATATTAGTACTCAAAACCAATGTACTAAGGCTTAGAAACATACCTTTATCCTTGATTTGTACTTTGTCCACCATTTTGCAATTAGGCACTTGTGTTGGGCACTAAATCACCAAAATACTTAGAAATGGCCCAAGGGCACATTTCCCTTTCACAAGGGAGTGCAAATCATTAAGGAGAACCTCCATCAGAAGACAAAGAAGTAAAAGTGTTTCCGCCAAGATGGGAAGGGTATATTGTGGTTTGGAAGTAGATTGGTGGTTCCTAAAAATAAGGATCTCAAGAAGAAGATCTTGGATGAGGCTCATCTCTCCAAATTCTCCATGCATCCAGGAAGCACCAAAATGTACCATGATCTGAAGCCCTCGTATTGGTGGACTAGAATGAAGAGGGAAATAGCATAATATGTATCAGAATGTGACACATGTCAGAGGATAAAGCAAGCCACTTGAAATCAGTTGGGGCCTTGCAACCCCCTATCAATACCTTCATGGAAATGGGATGACATCAGCATGGATTTTATTGTGGATCTGCCCAATATCTCTCAGCATCATGATTCAATTTGGGTCATTGTGGACCAATTGACAAAAGTGGCACATTTTCTTCCAGTGCACACCACCGATAAAGCTCAGAAGTATGCAGAGCTGTACATTGACCGAATTGTGTGTTTGCACGGATTACCCCGAACCATTGTCTCTGACCATGGAGCCCAATTCGTTGCCAAACTTTGGAAACAACTGCAAGAGTCTTTGGGAACCAAGCTAATGACTGGGTCTGCCCAATAAATAGCGGAAAGGTACTTTATTACATCAAGATGTCCAAGACAGCCACATAGTCTATTACATAACCATCGTTCAACATAATTATCAAAGTGTGGAATTACGAAGCGTAGATGATAAGCCTACATAGGCAGCTAACTAGGGGTTTGCCACTAAGAAAGACTAGAACTCGTCGTATTCCTGGAACTCCTCGAAGTCATCCATGATGCCAGCATCACCTCCTAAGCACTGAGAATAGTGGGGACAACCTGGGGTGGGGTGGTGTGTAAAGCAAGGGTGAGTACACATCAACGTACTCAACAAATGTCCCGTTTGGCTAAAGTGGACTAGCTGTACGTGGAGCTAAGGTTAAGCAGTTGCTTTCAGGTTAGTCAAGTTTTTATTATTATTAGTAGAGCCAAGTTTTAGTAATAAACCTAGTTATTACCCAAAAGTACCTCCTCAAAAGAGGAAATACCAAAGATCAGATTTTATAACATCATAGTTAATCATCAACATAAAGTATCCAATGCTCTTCTAATCAAAGAGGATCCCAAGGCTGCTCTTAACAGTGAGCTCAGCTGATATACCAATTTTTAACACTCTGCAGAGGTTGTACACTTTACCCACAAGTCGTGATTCCCATTCTGCCTGGAGATCATGACTCTCCATTGATCACTCCCAAGATGACCTAGTAGGGTCTCACTACGTAGCCTTTACAAAGACTCGCCTGGTGCATAGCTGCTCGTTGTGTTTCGCCAGTCGTACAAACGCAGTACACCTCCCCAAGGTGGGTGACTAACAAAAACCAAATCGAATGAACCTCTGCACCTCAACCTTGGCAGAGCGAGCACTACGCCCTGGCCCCCATTGATGGCCCTCCGGCAAAGCCAACTACACCCCCAGGTTCATCTAATTAATCAGCTAAGGGCGTCCCATTCCACCCTCATGGTTGTATTGTTATCCTGGGTGGTCACTCCACGAACAGGTCCTTACGGGGAGGTGCTTAGGAAAAGGCCTGAGTCCCCTAAGGTATCACAAAATCATCCACAAATTCAGGATAACAGTATCGTATCATGAATGTTCACATCATGTTCATTGATTAAGTTAGGGCAGTAGCAACATGCTAACCATGATAACCCAAAAGGTAAACAAGGATAAGTGAATACAGACTAGTCAATCCTTAGGTGTCATAAAGTAATTGCAGGACAGTGAATTACAAAGTATGTAGGACCTAATAAAGCGAGCATGCATTCAGTACATTTGGAAAGTACAAATGAACATCACACCAAACATGTACAAACATTAGAACACATCTTAAAAGACATAATACTACATATGTGATAATGAAATCAAAGTATAACATAAACTATGGCATACATTAACTTTATTTGAAAATAGACTATTATTTCCCTAAGTGTTATTTACAAGTACATAAGCATGGATCAATTTATTTTATTGTGACCTATAATTTAGAATAGAGATGAAACTATTATTAATCTCACAAATTTAAACATGATTAAATCTCTTGGGTTATCATTTTGTTTATTTTACTAAATAAATAAAACTACATCTATATTAGCTCATATTCAATCATATAAATTAGAATGTGTAGACAGTAAATGAAACCATTTTATTTAAACAGAGAATAATCCTATGAACATTTTGCAATTTGAATCAGCAAATTCGGAGTTCATATGCAAAAGATATGAAATAGACAAGTTTGGGAATTCAAAATATGAAATTATGTCTAATTCTGGGAATATTTAAAAGTCCAGGGTTCAATCTGCAAGAAACAGGGGTCTGAGCGCGAAAACCAAGGACGACGGGTTTATTTCTAGTAAACCGAGGGTCTCTTTAAGAAAACTACCGCGTGAAGCGGTATCGGGTGAATCTAACCGTCAGATCTAAAACCAATGGCTGAGATTAGATCTGCGGCCAAGAGCGCGCGTGAGGGCGCAGGCGAGCATTGACAAGCGGGCCAGGGAGTGTCAGCGACAGAGGGGGAGAGTGTGCGCTGACCGAGCGGGCCCAGCACCAGAGGGAAACGGAACGTTGCAGGGGTCTGAAGGGGTCCGGGCAGGTCCGAGCGGGTCCGAGGGGGTCCGAGCCATTCGATCAAGATCGGACAGGGAAAATTAGACCGAGAAGGATGAGCGGCTGCGGCAGCGCTGATAGGCGGGCCAGGGCATGTCAGGCGCGCGTGTGTGAAGCGGTATCCCGCGGTTCGGGCCATTCAGTCTGAATCAGACGGAGGGGGGATCAGACCGAGGGAAAACAGATGGCTGCGGGCAGCGCCGCTCCTCTCCACGATGGTGAGGTCGCCGAAATTGAGGCAAGCACGGGCTAGGGTGGCTCCAGGGTCGCTGGAGTTGGGCAGAGGGGAAGAGGGCGCCACGGCGAACTCGATGGCGGGGAAGAGGCCATGAATCCACGGGCAGAGAGGGGAGAACGGCGGTGAGGTGGCCTCGGGCAGGCCGGAGAAACTCCGGTGAGCCATTCCGACCACGGGGAAGGGACTTAAGGCGCGCTAAGGCTTTGGCTAACTTCAGCAGAGACAGGGGTGACACAGAAACCTACTCCGGTGAACTAAACCGGGCCAAATCAGCCGGCCACCGTGTGAGCACGGCAAACCGCCGCGGCCGAGCACCGGCAAAGGCGAAATTGGCCGAACACAGGGCATAATAACGGAAATTAGGCATGGGCAAAGGTGTCTCACCTCGGGGTGGAGCTCGGGGATGGCCGAGGACGCGGGCACGGGTCTCCGGCGGCGGCTGGCGGCGAGGGCAGAGCGCGAGAGAGGGTGAGGGTGTGCGAAATGAGGCGAGGGGTGTGCGCGGGGCACAGGCGGGGCTATAAGAAGGGAGCTAGACGCGAGGGTGGGCGTCGTGGCCGAAAAACCAGGTGACGTGCGCGAGTGCGCATGCGCCGGTCCACGGCGACGCGTGGAGAGGGCGGAGCTGACAGAGCTGGCCCACGGTGCAGAGAGAGAAAAGAGGGACGCTCGGGGCAATGGCTCGACGACTGGCGATCTGGATCCGCGAGACAGTGAGAGAAAGACAGCGTGTGGGTGAAGAAAAGCTGGCGCCGACAGATCGGCCCCACTGTGCAGCGAGCGAAAGAGAGAGCATGCGCGGGAGAGGAGAACTGCCGCTGACAGGAGGGCCGCCTGTTAGGGGTGGCAGGCACGTGGGCGCGCGACCTGGCTGGGCTTAGCTGGGCCGGCTGGGCTGCTTTCTCTTTTTCTTTTCTCTGGATTTTCTAATTCCTTTTCTATTTCTTTTCTATAGGGTTTTCAAATCCAAATTCAAACTAGGTTTCAAATTCAAATAAATTCAAACATGTGCAACAATTCAAAGAATATTTTAAGCTCAGCATGATGCAACATGTCATGACTCAAAAGGTTTTGGCAAAAATAAATAATTAGCCTCCACTAGTTTAATCTATTTCTAATCAAAAGGGAAAAGGGAGAATGAATCTAGGGACAGGGAAAACCTACAGTAAGAAAAGGAAGAGTAACACCTGATTTTGGGTGATAATTAGAAAGAAATTTTATACCCCCAAAATCAGGGTGTTACGAGACGCGTCCCACGGGTTAGGGGTTTGGGGGTTTTTTGAGTTAAGTTCGACGGTTTCCTGCTGTAATACCTTAAGTTCGATGGTTTTAGCCAGGCCGCATGAACTTAAATTAAAAACGTGGGTACCCACATTCTTCGTCAAACCCATGAACTTAACTCAAATAAGAACGTCGGTACCCACGTTCTTAGTTTGCCCCACGAACTTTTATCATTTTCTTGTAGTGGAAGTTGTTCCACCCTGGCTTCCAGGTCTCTAATTGGGTCATTACTGCCACTACTACTCCCTTCATGTCTGGGGGCTAGCTGATGGCGAGGCACACAAAAAGGTCCAGTAGATTTGCGCGCTATTTTCCTTGTGGGGAAGATTTATTAGCATATTCTTAACATGATGCATGCATATTCTAATAATTATGGAATCAACCTTCGTTGATCCCCAACTTCCTATATATTGCACTCTGTTACCCAATTTTACAAGATAAGGGACTACCAGAAAGTGGTAAGGTAAGAATGAAAGAATATTTCTAGGGACTACCAGAAAGTGGTAAGGTAAGAATGAAAGAATATTTCTAGGTGAGTATTTGAAAATTCTTTTTAAGTACTACGTAATATTTGGAGAGATGGGCTTCGCTCCGATACCAGCTACGACGGAACCTTCCAAGGTGTTAGGCCCACCTACAGTTGTCCTTGTCCTAAGGACCTTGGACAACCCTGTAGATGCACATAATCACTCGATAAGTTCGGTAACTGTATCCTCATCATTTCACCCAAGACTCTTCACCCGTCATGCAGATATTACGTCACATCGGAGGAAAGAATAAGCGGAAGCAAATTACAATAACTTAATTTACATTCATCCAATATATAGAGAGAGTATTATTAATATTACAATACCAGGGTATTATGAGTGCATAAAGTATTATTACAGACGAGGGAGCCAAAACACCCTCCCACACACAGGTTTATTGTTTTCAAAGTGGAAGGCCAACATCCTCCCACGACCAACTTCACTGCTGGGGCTCTTCCTTGGGTACCACCTTTGAATAGAAATAGCAAAACTCTGCTGTCTCCTCACCTACAACAACATGGGTTCGAAAACCCTATGTACGGAGTGTACTTTCGCAAGTCTTACCCAACAAAAGAAAAGACTCTCAAGGATATGCTGGCTTGAGGGAGTCAAAGTAAGGCTATTCAAGAATCAAGGACTCTGTTTGCAGAAATGCTTACTAACAGTGGATCCTTAAAAATCTCTTTTTACTTGTCAAGTTAAGTAAAGTTACCTGCATCTAGAGTTCTTTCTGTCCTAGTTCAAGCACATGGCCTATACTAGCATCTTTTATCACCCTTTAAGTTCACTAGAATGCTACGTGTAAGTCAGTGACCAAGTCTTCATGTCCAAGAAGTAACGGCGATCCAAATCGATTAATACTGAGCTGAGGATCTCCAATCACACGACATATGTAGCACTTAACCCTTGCATATGACAACTCGCCACCAAGTTTCTCAAGACCAGAACGGGTTCACGCCAACCGAGAGCACAGATACAGCACCGTCCAGCCTCTTGCCACGGAGGGTACACGCTACTCTCGCCATCTCTCCACTCTCATTGCGTGTTGGCCTTTCTGGTATTAGTCTACCCGAGGCAAAGCATACCCATGACAAGGCATGTGACCAGTTAAAGGGTCCTCGATCATTAGGCCTACATCGACACGGTCCTTAATCGACTCAGACGGAGACACTACACCAAGACTCTCCTCTCATGTAAGTCACCCGCCCGGTCTCAGCTTTATCATTTAAAATCCTAAAGTTTGGTACCTAGCAGAGGTACATCTTGTCCGATGTTGAACCCATCACGGCCATGATGGATCCACCATCAAGTTTTATTTTTGAAAACATCCCATTCCATCAGAAGCATCATCTTTTGTTTATAACAAAACATTTGTTTTTCTAAAGCAAGACTAAGCATTAGAAAACTTTTTAGCAAAACAGGTAATCATGGAAGGGTAAATAGTTCCAAGGAAGGAAATGCAGCAATTGGTTTAGCACCCAACTCCTATCACCTAATGCATCATTCAAGTGATAAAGAGTTTAAAATCACAAGGAAAAGGTAAATGCACCGGGGCTTGCCTTGTGTTGTAGGGGATTCGGGATCTATTCCACAGATATCAAAATACAACCAATTCCTAGCAGGGGGAGTCTCAGTTGGTGGTGCAGTCTCTTCTTCTTCGACACTTACTTCTTCTTTGTTCTCTATGCATAACCATACATATACATGAATGCTCATGTGATGCTATGAATATGCAGTTATAATAGAGATACATCAAGTTGTATCTTGAATACAACTTTCCTTAACGGTACACCTGGGTAACTAGGGTTTTCTGGGCTAATACCCTAGTAGGGTTAGGCAGTTCTATTCTAAAAAGTTAGGGTTTTGGGGTTTTGGGATCAAACAATGTCCAAAACATACCAAATTTTACCCAAGGACTGTAATTATCAAATTAAGCTTACCCAAAAAGTTTTATGATTTTTGGAGCTATCAAGTAGCTTCTAAAATTCCAAAATACTAGGTTCTGGCCTTCTTAAATGCTAAATAATTCATGGTTGGAACTAAAAATCTTGGAACTATTTTTATTAAATACTAGGGGATTTTAGGAGTCTAGTAAAATTGGTCTCATGATTTTATCTTTTTTCTATAATTTCTTATAAATTCCCTAAGTCTAGAAGAAAAAGAAAAAGAAAAGGAATGAGTTGTAATGGGCTCAAGCCAGCCCGAGTCGGCCCACAAACGGGAAAATGTGCCCACACGCGCGCCCGCGTTGGCGTCTTTGCACAGAGACCCCAGGCTATTTGAAAAACCTGTAAAGAGTCCTTAGCACTATTCTTCTGTGTCTGACATTCGCACAAAGGCCCCTGCACTTCTGTTTCTTCGCAGACCCAGTTCCCTGACGGCGAACGGCGGTGAGCGTGCCCTCCAGCGAACCAATACCGGTCGGGATGCTTAATGACCAAAGCCCTAGCTCGGTCGACACCTAATCCCACCCTCGGCGACCCAAAACCGACCATTAATTGCACAATTCCGGACCGAAGCATGCCTGCTCACGACAACGGCGAAAACTGAGAATAATTCGATGTGTTCTTGGTGATTCAAGGCAGTCTAGTTCAATTAAATGTGTCTTCGGGTATTAGGAGACTTAGCTAGAACATCAAGCCAAGAAGCTTCAACTGACCTGCAGAGGGCTGGCCACGGCAAGGTGTTCACGGTGGCGCGGAAAACGAATTTGGGAGAAACATGAAATTGAGAGGCTCTGGTGGAGGATTAGAGGTGAGAGTTGGTGTGCTAGGTGCGTAATAACCTAGCGGACCTGGTTGATCACTTAATTTATAACATCGATCGGCAGTGGCGTCCATTTTGAGAGAGCGCGCTGGCAGCCGGAGAGAGGGGAAGTCACTGGCGTGAGCGCTATCGTGGCTTTTGCTGAAGTAATGACTTAGATGATGGACTGACTATCTACAGCGGTCTGTGGCGACGTGGTGAAACGGCTGACGGCATGGCAGGGCTGCGAGGAACGGCGGCACGACGGCGATGGTCGCGCGGCCACATTGCGCCGCAACTGGCACGGTGACAGAGCACTAAAGTGTCCCATCTTCATCTCTTGCCAAGATCTTTCACCCTACAAAGTTATCCGCACCTTACTAGCCATGAATCGCAGCGCCAGCGTGAATCCGAGCGCGGGGTTGCCGGCGGTGAGGTGCACTGCACCTGGGATCTTCTTCAGTTACTGTACCATGGGAAGCTTCTTCAGTGCGCCTGACAGAGCATGTTGGAGAGCGATTTACTCCAAAAATCATTCAGCGCCTGGTCAAGCTTGGTATAACAAAGTTGTTCACTAATATTAGAGCTTCAACTTTGCCACAGTGACCCAGGTTATTTGTGTGGCGGAACTGCCCGAATTATTCCGACTTAAGTGCTTAAGTCCCGCCTTAGAGGCTAGACCACACTTAAATGGGAATATCTCGTCAATCCCTCGGATCTGGTCCGACGAGGCCACTGACAGGATCAAGTACCACAATCTCACTCGATGGTGAGTCACAGAGCAAATACAATAAAGCATAAAACCATGCGGGTAAGAGTGTTAAAATTATTACATCACCATCATCGGAGTTTTGCAAAAGTGACCATCATTGTTCGAAGTGCAGCGGAAATAAACTAACGGTAAATAAACACAGATATGGGAAAGCCTGTCCCATCACTCCTCATGCTCCTCCTCAGCCGAGGCGGGGTCCCACTCGACAGTCCAACCCGGTGGTAAGGTGGACGGCCAAGTCACTCCAGCAACCATGTCCTCCAGAGAACCTGTAAAATTATGCCACAAGCAAGGCTGAGTATACTAATACTCAGCTAGACTTACCCGGTGTGAGGAGTCTACTCCACTACCTCTAGACATGCAGCTGTTTGGCTGTGGGGTTTGGTTGCCAAAAGCACTAGCTGAGTTTCTAGATCAAGTTTTTAACTTTGTCAAATTTAAGTGTGACTCTCTTAAGGCTACTGTGTACTATCTACTCATACATGGTATCAAACATATTTAGCAATCAACATCTTGGGTCAACTCATCACATTTCCACTTGTTACTCAATGTAGCAGCATGGATCAAGCAGTCTCATTAGCTGCGAGAAGCAGACGATTCGAATCGAGTTTTTATCCTTGCAAGGTAAACCTAAACACACGATAGGTAGAGGCACTCCATCCCCACACACATCAACCGTCCCCATCGATTCCCCGTCAGTGGATCAGGGCTCACCGCCTTGGCGTACAATGCCTCACTGACCCCGACTGGCCGTCGTGCAGTGACCGCACTTGTACCCACCATAACCGGAATGGGAGACCTCGTCTCAGGTCACGTGAGGGGTAAAGTCCACTGCCAGGTTCAATCAGGTACTAGGCTTACCGATTTACCATATTTCTCGGCATGTGCTTAGTACGTTCAAACGCTTGACACACGGTACCACACCTTAATCCTTATTCCACTTTTTATCCCGTAGACAACCAATCCCCATGGATTGTTGCCCACACACCAACATTAATATGATAAGAAAGTGGATACAGCCAATTCCTAACCTCGCGCGAGTGCTGGGAAAATCACTCGACTTCTACCGAGATCCTAATTAATGAAGCAGCTACTCGACTTATCATACTAGTATTCATCTCAAAGGGATTCCTGAGATCATGCAACTAGGGTTTCAAACAACTCCTACACTTAAGTGCACAATACAAACCTACAAACATTAAGTGTAGTAAAATATCATATAGAACAGGTTATGCATAAAACCGGGGCTTGCCTTCCAAGGCTGTGGCAGGCAGATCCTCTGATGCAGACTCTGGGGCTGGATCTGGGGCTACCTACTGAGCAGCTCCTTGCTCCGGCACGAGGACGTACTCTCCGTCAGCAAGGTTACAGTCTATCGAATGCAATGAACATGTATATCATGATTATGCAGGATTTAATAACCTTATGATAAGAAGAAACTAAGTCAAGAAGTAACTTAGGGTTTCATTAAGGATAAACATAGTGGATTTGTATTGTCTTTATATATTTTCAGTGGACAATTTACAAGGAATTTAAGATGACACTAATTTCCATTATTCATTTTTTTCCTTTTCTTCATTTTCTACTTATAGTTTCTAGTGTAGGTTTGAATTATGACAATGGTTTAACCTTTTCCAAAAATTCTGTAAAAATTACAGTGGATTGCCATTGGTCATTATAGCCTATTTTAGGAAATTGAGGTTCAAAATAAAAAGGTTAAGCTTTAGACAAAAATAACAAAGGTGGTGCAAAATGGGCCACTTTACACTACACCTCTCCATTAGAGTTGAGTTCCTTCCTAAGGGTTATTTTTGTTGGGATCTAACAGCAATACTAAACCTTTGTGCCAAAATTCACAGAAAGTTAATTGGTGATTATTTAGTTGTGATTTTCTAAAGTTTTAGGTCAAAAAGATGCTTATAACTAACTTGTCATTTGAAAAATATCAAACAACAGATTTTGTATTTTTCTTATGTTCATAATAACCAAACATTAGTTATCCCAAGGTTTGAGGTGTTTTCACCTTAGGGTTATTTTTGTAGGGTTTTTCTAAGTTATCCCTGTTTTATTCAAATAAAAGGTATCCTACTTATTTCATACTAAACCAGGGTAGGGTAGATTTTTCTAGTGAACTACATTGGATAAGTACCTTAACAAAAATAAGGGTGCCCTCTGGTTCAGTATTTAATCCACCTTTCCTATTTTTCTTAACCTTAAGCATATTATAAAATAAGGGGTAAAAACTAACTTAATGGAGTGGACAGAGGGATTCAACATTTTTAATTAGGTCAGTAAGTAGATATAAACTTCTCCAAATTTTTCTAACCCTAGTCTAATAGTGCAACTAATTTTTGCCCTATTATTTAGCTTATGGCCAAAATAATAATTAAATTAGAACCCTAAAGTTTTCTGTAGTACATAGGGGGTTTTATATTTTTCTTAAGTAGGTTACATTATTTAGAGTCTGACAAAATTTGTTTGACCAAATTTGGATGATTTCAACAGAAGTTATGGATTTTCAAAGTTTCTGTTCAAATTAAAAATAGATTTAATAAGAGTTTCCTGGAAAAAAACAGTTTACACCGAGGTCCCTGGGTTTACCAAAAATAGATTTAATAAGAGTTTCCCTGGATTATTTAGGGGGTGTTTGAATGCACTAGAACTAATAGTTAGTTGGCTAAAAATTGTTAGTAGAATTAGTTAGCTAACAAATAACTACCCAACTATTAACAAATTTACCAAAAATAGCTAACAGCTGAACTATTAGCTAGGGTGTTTGGATGTCTCGACTAATTTTAGCCACTAACTATTATCTCTAGTGCATTCAAACACCCTCTTAAATCAACCCGCACAGATCTACCCCTGCGCCACTATTCCCCTGGGTCACTGACAATTCAAAAAGCCCCCGGACTTTCCTCTCTTCTTCCCCGAGGTCCTTCCCCCAATGTAAACAGTATCCGCGGGAAAGAAAAGGGTGGCGCGGCTTACCGGCGGTGAGATAGGTCCGGCGAAGGGCAGGGTTGGCTCGGGGAGGCTCTAGCGGTCACAGCGAGGTGCGGCTCGACGACGAGGATGGCCGGAATCGCTCGGTCCTCGTGCGCAGCGGGTGTTCTCGTCGGCGGCGAGTGTACCGGCCAAACCACGGCGAGCTGGGTCAATCCAAGGGCAAGGTGAGCTTCACGGGGTTACGTAGTGACTGTGTGCACCAGGAATTGGAAAATGGTTGAGCGGATTACCCGGTCCACGTACTCCAGCGAGGGTGTGTGCTCCGGCGACCGTGGACTGGCCTCTCCGGCGAAGCAGGCTTCGATTCCTCGCTCGGGGAGCTTCACTGAGACGTGCACATTCACCTCCGAGGGTCGGACGGGGCTGGGAAAAGCTGGGCTGGCCGGTCTACGGCGGCAGTGGGTCGGGTGGCCGTGAACACGTCGCGCACGGGCAAACGGCGGCGAGCTAAGCTCCGGTGAGGCTTGAGGGTGCGCGGAGGAGTGTGCTCGATGCCTCTATGGGTTTTATAGGCACGGGCGCACACAGGGGACACGGGCGAGGCTCAGCGCGGCGCGGGGTCGGGCACGGGCGTGCTCTGGCGCGGCAGAGCGCGTCGAACACGTGGAGCTTTTCTTCTACCCTTGTTCCACAGCTCACCCAAGTCGCAAACGTGCGAATCTTGGCAAAAATCCGGCGTGGGTCTACTTCTGGCACCTAGGGCTATCACTTACCTGTGAGACGCCATAGCAGATATGGCCTAGGGAGGGAGATCTCCGGTCGCCAAATCGGGTGTGTCACACTGCCCACCTCGCGACAAAAACCATGCCAAGGCATGTCAAACGTCCAAGTCTCGGGCTCAGCTTTTTCCAGTGGGTGCCCTAGGTGGTATGCCACATTTTTGGTATAGAACACAGGTGGATTTGGTGCCAGCTTCGAGGTGAACACGACTGATCTTTAGTGTAGGTGTAGTTTTAACTTAGAGAGAAATAGAGAGCTCTAGCTCTCTCTCCACTTGGAGATTGGATTTGGGGTTCCACCAGGGGTCTTTTTGCAATATTTCCTTCCCCTAATTGCTGGTTATAAGGTTACTTAAGGTTTGGTTAAAAATTACCCATGTTTTGCACATTTGCTCACTCTCTTTCCCCTTTTAACCATGGTTTTGGAAGATAGGGTTTAAGAGAGATCTAGGGTTCTTCCCCCCTCTCCCTTCCAAGGTAGTAAGGGTACAAAGATTTGAGTAATGCTTCTCAGGTCATTAACAAACTTTGATTAACACATGATCTCCAAGTTCTTATGTGATTCCCTGAGCCTCTACCACATGTGATCACAGTCCTGAGTGCCAGGTGTGCTCTAGCCATAGTAACACCTGGGGTGTTACAGCCCTCCCCCCTTAAGGGAATCTCGTCCCGAGATTTTAGGCAGAGTTCCCTAGAGGGGTGCTTGAAGGTGTGCTGGTGCTACTCTTTCTTTACTCAAGTTTCTCTTATTAACTGCTCTTCGAATGTCATTCTCTTTGCAACTTCAGAAGGAAGTCCTTTTTAAGTTAAATCCACAACTTAGACTATCCTTGCTATCTAAGTTTTTCTTAAAATTATTTTCAAAGGGCAGGTGGGGGGGGGTTTGTGATCACGTACCGACTCCTTTAGGCAGAAAGTCGGGGAAGCGGGAGCGTAGAAAATCTCTAGTCTCCCACGTAGCTTCTTCTGCTGAATGGTGACTCCACTGAACTTTATACATTCTAATTGATCTTGCCCGTGTTGACCTTTCTTTCTGATCCAGTACCTTGACGGGGTACTCTTGATAGGACAAGTCTGGTTCTATCTCAACCTCTGGTTCCGGTAGCACTTCAGTGGGTAGACGGACACATTTTCGCAGCTGAGATACATGGAATACATCATGAATAGCTGACATGCTGGGTGGCAACTTCAATTGATATGCTACAGGTCCACAAGTCTCCTTGATCTCGTAGGGTCCAATGTAACGAGGAGCTAACCTGCCCTTGATCCCGAATCTTTGGATACCCTTGGTGGGTGACACCTTAAGATAAACATGGTCTCCTACTGCAATCTGGAGAGGTTTCCGCCTCTTATCATGATAACTCTTTTGCCTGGCCTGAGCAGCTTCTAAGTTCTTTTTGATGACTCTGACCTTTTCTTCTGCATCAAGTACCAAATCTGGCCCAATATTTCCCTTTCTCCCGCTTGAGACCAATTCAGCGGGGTCCTACACCTTCTCCCATATAAGGCCTCAAAAGGTGCCATCTTCAAACTGGACTGGTAGCTGTTATTATATGAAAACTCTGCCAAAGAAAGACACTTGTCCCAATCCTTTCCATAGTGCAGTGCACAAGCTCACAGCATGTCTTCCAAAATTTGGTTCACCCTTTCTGTCTGGCCATCTGTTTGGGGATGGTAGGCTGAGCTCCGTATGACATGGGTCCCAAGCGATTCCTGCAATTGTTCCCAAAATCGTGCCACAAATGGTGCTCCTCTGTCTGACACTATAGTCCTTGGTATCCCATGCAAGCGAACTATCTGGTCAATGTAGATTTCCGCATACTTCTCCGTCCTGTGGGTGGTATGTACTGGCAAGAAATGGGCTGACTTGGTCAATTTGTCCACAATAACCCAAATTGAATCATGGTGCCAGGAGGTGTTTGGCAACCCCACGATAAAGTCCATGCAAATGTCCTCCCATTTCCAAGATGGTATGGGAAGGGGTTGTAGAGGACCTGCTGCCTTCAAATGACTAGCCTTGATCCTTTGGCAGGTGTCACACTCGGATATGTACTTGGCAATTTCCCTCTTCATCCTGGTCCACCAGTATAAAGATCTGAGATCATGGTACATCTTGTTGCTACCAGGGTGCATGGAGAACTTGGAAAGGTGAGCTTCATCTAGTATCTTCTTTCTGAGCTCAGGGTCCTTGGGAACAACTAATCGATCTCCAAACCACAAAATTCCCTTACTGTCCTGACGGAAACACTTGTATTTTTCTGCCTTCTGCTTGAGCATGTCTCTGATAACCTGTACACCTTTATCCCCAATCTGTGCCTGGACTATTTGCTCTTGCAATGTGGGCTCCACCGAGATGTAACTTAATTCACCGGAAGGAACAACTTCCAGGTTCAGCTTACACAACTCATCACACAGGGTGGTAACTCTCGCATCCATGCTCATACAATTGCACTGGGCCTTTCTGCTCAAGGCATCTGCTACAACATTGGCTTTGCCAGGATGGTAATGCACCTCCAAATCATAGTCCTTGATTAGCTCTAACCATCTCCTCTGCCTCATGTTAAGGTCTGCCTGAGTGAAACTATACTTGAGACTCTTGTGATCAGTGTAAATGTTACAGTGAGCTCCCATCAAGTAGTGTCTCCATATCTTAAGAGCATGAACCACGGCTGCCAATTCCAGGTCATGTGTAGGGCAGTTCTGCTCATGAGGTTTGAGTGCTCGGGAAGCATAAGCAATCACTCTGTTCTCTTGCATCAAGACACATCCCAATCCCGTACCAGAAGCATCACAATAAACTTCAAAGGGCTTGGTGCTATCGGGTTGAGCCAGCACTGGGGCTATTGTCAAATGTTGCCTCAGTGTATGAAAAGCCTCTTCGCACTTTTGGCTCCAAGTAAACTTGGCTCCATTCTTCAATAACTCAGTCATTGGCTTGGCAATTCTGGAGAAATCTGGAATAAATCGTCGATAATACCCTGCCAATCCCAGAAAACTCCTAATCTGCCTCACTGTAGTTGGGGGTTTCCAGTCCATCACTTCTTGTACTTTCTCAGGATCAACTGATATCCCATCCTGAAAAATTGTATGACCCAAAAATTTTATTTCCTTCAGCCAGAATTCACATTTAGACAACTTAGCATAAAGACGATGATCGCGCAGTCGCTGAAGCACGATATGCAGATGCTCAGCATGCTCGTCTTCATTCTTGGAATAGACCAGAATATCATCAATGAAAACGACCACGAACTTGTCCAGCTCTGGCATGAATACTGAGTTCATCAAGTACATGAAATAAGCTGGGGCATTGGTCAGCCCAAAAGACATCACCAAAAACTCATAAAGCCCATATCTAGTAGAGAAAGCAGTCTTTGGGATATCACTGGCACGGATCTTGATTTGATGGTATCCTGAGCGAAGGTCTATCTTAAAGAATACCCTGGCTCCTACCAACTGATCAAACAGAACATCAATGTGGGGTAGCGGGTATTTGTTCTTGATAGTCACCGCATTGAGAGGGCGGTAATCAACACACATCCTCAAACTCTCATCCTTTTTTTCACAAATAAAGCGGGACATCCCCAAGGTGAAGTACTTGGGCGAATGAACCCCTTGTCCAACAATTCTTGCAGTTGCTTCTTCAGTTCTGCCAGTTCTACGGGAGGCACCCTATAGGGTCTCTTAGAGATAGGAGCAGTCCCGGGTTGCAACTCGATTGCGAACTCGATGTCTCGGTCAGGTGGCATCCCTGGCAACTCATCCGGAAACACATCCGGGTAGCTACAAACTACTGGGATCTTTTCCACTGGGGATTCTATCATAACGAAGGCACAAGAACGGGTGCAACCCTGCTCGGGCAAATATAATGTGGTTTCACCACAGGTCGGTGAGTGCACTTCAATGGCCCTAGCTGCAATGTCAATAACTGCCCGATGCCTTGCTAACCAGTCAGTTCCCAATATGATATCCACGCTGTCCAAACCCAAAATGAGGAGGGTGGTTTTAATTATTAGACTACCAAACTTTATGGGCACATGCCTGCTGATTTGATTAGTGGCAATCCTGCCTCCTGGTGTTGAAATTGTGATACCCACATCGGTGTGGTGAAAAGGCAGTTGACATTTGGCACTAAATTTGGCACTAATAAAGCTATGTGATGCACCAGAATCAAAAAGAATAACAGCAGGATAATTCAAAACGGTAAAGATACCAGTCATGACGGGTGCTCCCTCTGGTATATCAGCCATGGTGGTAAAATTCAGCTTGCCCTGCCTCACTTGCACCTTCTGCCTCTTGCCCTGGTTTTGATTTACATTCTGCCCCTGCCTCTGCTGATTCCTGGGGCAATTTTTGGCATAATGCCCAGTGTTGCCACAGGTGAAACACCTGTTGTCATTTGCCTGGCGATACTGCTGCTGCTGCTGATTGTTCCTCTGGGCTGGAAACTGGGTGCGGTTGGGTGCCTGCGGCTGCTGCTGTGGTCGGATCACCCATCTCCCTTGCTGATGTTGGGGTCCCCTGTTCTGCGTGTCGGACACAATCCTGAAACGCTGGGGCTGAGCTGAGGGTCCTGCCACAGGGGTCTTCCTTTTCTTCTCTGCCTGACGAGCTGTGATACAGTCCTCCTGGGAAATGGCCATGTTGACCAACTCATTATAGCTGTTGGCCCTGACAGTGTTGAGACGATCACGGAGCTTAGTGCTAAGCCCCCGTCTGAACCTGTCCATCTTCTTCTCATCTGTATCTGCATGGTACCCAGCATACTGGCACAGATCATTGAAAGCCTGAGCATACTGCAACACTGTCCTGTTGCCTTGAGTGAGCGCCAAAAACTCGTTAAGCTTACGGTCCATAATGCCATCTGGGATATGGTGCCCTCTGAAAGCTGCCTTGAACTCTCTCCAATCCACTTCATGGTCAGCTGGTTGCATAGCGAGATAGTGGTCCCACCAGGTCCGTGCGGGTCCGCGAAGCTGCTGAGTGGCGAACCTGACCTTAGTCACCTCGGAACAAACTCCATTGAGTAGTGGGAATTTGGATTCCACTACCATCAGCCATACATCAGCATCAAGTGGATCCTCCGCCTTGGTGAACAACGGCGGCTGAGTACTGAGGAACTCCTGGTAAGTGGCCACTGCGGGGTGCCGCTGATGATCTCCACCACCATAGTGCCGAGGTGGTGGCTGACGCTGAGCTAGCTGCCTCAAGATCTCATTCTGCTAAGCCATTAGCTCCTCCAGAGTGGGAGGCGGTGGCGGCAGTGGAGGAATGCGCTCATTCTGGGCACGGCGCGCTCTCCCAGCCATCTGAAAAACCACATAATTACTTAACACCATATCTCCAAGTTCAAGATTTAATCGCGGCGAAAAGAGTCAACAACAAAATGATAGAATCCAACTTTAACAAAAGGATTTATAAGGGCATAACTTTTTCCTTCCAAATTTAAAACTGATAACAGCATCCATCCAACATGCTTCCAAGAGAGTTTAACACGATTACATCATTTGTCTCAAAAAGACTCTACTCTATCTAGCCTAGTACCCCAAGGGTGCAAAAGCTAAGCTAGCTGCGAGGAGTCCTACATTACCTATCTCTATTCCTACTCTAGTGTGTAATGAGCGAATGAGGCGACACTCGACTCGGGGGAAGGTGGTCTCCCTGAGCCAGCAGTGTCTACGCTAGAAGCAGGCTCCTCCCCTCCCTCAATGTCGACGTCCTCGTCTGCCTCCCCATCATGGATCTCCTGATGATGCATATCTAGGTGCTCATTAGCCTCTGCGAGCTGCTGCTGGGTGTTGAGGAGTTGATCTTCGAGAACCTCGATGGTGTTCTCCCTCGTCCCCACCAATTCCTCCAGCTCATGGATCTCATCAGACAACTGTTCCACTTGTAAATCTTTTTCCACCAGCTCCTGGGACAAGTCAACCATGAACTCCTCCCGGTTATCCAGGGTGATCTTGGTTGCCTCCAATAAGGCCATCAGATGAGACATTGCCTCCCCACGCATCACATGTAGACGGTACAGGGCGTTCATGCACCGTACCGACAAGTGAGCCGTGTGGCCTGGGTAGAGAGCCCAGATATCCTTGGCATGCTCCACCTGATCCTTCCACATTGGGTCGTCTTCCCTCTCAGCGGGAAACAAGCCAATGGGGTGGGTGGAAAGCTCCAAGGGGTGAAATCCGCAGAAAGTAGTCAACCCGTGCAGAGCGATCGCCTCGATCGTGTCCTCCACCCGGTATCCGAAAGACTCGGAGTCTAGGGAACGCCAGCCTGGCTACAGGGGATGAGGCTCCAAGGTCATCCTCACCCTACAGCGGGGCACCCGGTGCTTCTCGAACTGCTGCACCGCGTACTGAGGGGGTGTTAGGTACCCGGCTCCCTGAAGTACCTCCCACAAAATACGGGGGAAACCCTCTCGTGCAAGCCCGTCAGTGTGGGTTAGTGCATTTCCGTCCTCTGAGGATCCGTGGGAAGTCATCTGTGTATGGTTAAGCGTAAGTAAAAGAAAAGAATTATAAAAAGAACAAGAAAAATCAAACTCAACCTTTCTTTAGTTAAAATAAAAAGGTACTGGGAACTTAGTTGGTTATCATCTTGTTTTTAAGTCTTTACTCAATTATCCATTTGTTTAATTTTAGCAATGCATGCATGCTCGTCCTGAACGACCTCACCAACATAATGGGATAGGGAAGGACTCCCATCCCTTAAAGTGGCTTGTGGGGCCTAATTATTTAGCCACCTAGCTACCCTTCTATCATCCTAAGGCTTCACATCCTAGGTCTATCCTGCTCGTCCTACGATCTATCCAACATTGTTTCTATCAAGTTTTATTTTGAAAAGGGATGGTATTCATATTTTATTGATTCCTTTGTGGTGGTACAAGCTCTGATACCAGCTGTGGCGGAACTGCCCGAATTATTCCGACTTAAGTGCTTAAGTCCCGCCTTAGAGGCTAGACCACACTTAAATGGGAATATCTCGTCAATCCCTCGGATCTGGTCCGACGAGGCCACTGACAGGATCAAGTACCACAATCTCACTCGATGGTGAGTGACAGAGCAAATACAATAAAGCATAAAACCATGCGGGTAAGAGTGTTAAAATTATTACATCACCATCATTGGAGTTTTGCAAAAGTGACCATCATTGTTCGAAGTACAGCGGAAATAAACAAACGGTAAATAAACAGAGAGATGGGAAAGCATGTCCCATCACTCCTCATGCTCCTCCTCAGCCGAGGCGGGGTCCCACTCGACAGTCCAACCCGGTGGTAAGGTGGACGGCCAAGTCACTCCAGCAACCATGTCCTCCAGAGAACCTATAAAATTATGCCACAAGCAAGGCTGAGTATACAAATACTCAGCTAGACTTACCCGGTGTGAGGAGTCTACTCCTCTACCTCTAGACATGCAGCTGTTTGGCTGTGGGGTTTGGTTGCCAAAAGCACTAGCTGAGTTTCTAGATCAAGTTTTTAACTTTGTCAAATTTAAGTGTGACTCTCTTAAGGCTACTGTGTACTATCTACTCATACATGGTATCAAACATATTTAGCAATCAACATCTTGGGTCAACTCATCACATTTCCACTTGTTACTCAATGTAGCAGCATGGATCAAGCAGTCTCATTAGCTGCGAGAAGCAGACGATTCGAATCGAGTTTTTATCCTTGCAAGGTAAACCTAAACACACGATAGGTAGGGGCACTCCGTCCCCACACACATCAACCGTCCCCATCGATTCCCCGTCAGCGGATCAGGGCTCACCGCCTTGGCGTACAATGCCTCACTGACCCCGACTGGCCGTCGTGCAGTGACCGCACTTGTACCCACCATAACCGGAATGGGAGACCTCGTCTCAGGTCGCGTGAGGGGTAAAGTCCACTGCCAGGTTCAATCAGGTACTAGGCTTACCGATTTACCATATTTCTCGGCATGTGCTTAGTACGTTCAAACGCTTGACTCACGGTACCACACCTTAATCCTTATTCCACTTTTTATCCCGTAGACAACCAATCCCCATGGATTGTTGCCCACACACCAACATTAATATGATAAGTAAGTGGATACAGCCAATTCCTAACCTCGCGCGAGTGTTGGGAAAATCACTCGACTTCTACCGAGATCCTAATTAATAAAGCAGCTACTCGACTTATCATACTAGTATTCATCTCAAAGGGATTCCTGAGATCATGCAACTAGGGTTTCAAACAACTCCTACACTTAAGTGCACAATACAAACCTACAAACATTAAGTGTAGTAAAATATCATATAGAACAGGTTATGCATAAAACCGGGGCTTGCCTTCCAAGGCTGTGGCAGGCAGATCCTCTGATGCAGACTCTGGGGCTGGATCTGGGGCTACCTCCTGAGCAGCTCCTTGCTCCGGCACGAGGACGTACTCTCCGTCAGCAAGGTTACAGTCTATCGAATGCAATGAACATGTATATCATGATTATGCAGGATTTAATAACCTTATGATAAGAAGAAACTAAGTCAAGAAGTAACTTAGGGTTTCATTGAGGATAAACATAGTGGATTTGTATTGTCTTTATATATTTTCAGTGGACAATTTACAAGGAATTTAAGATGA
Organism: Zea luxurians; assembly: GCA_029449295.1. Classification (NCBI taxonomy): domain Eukaryota; kingdom Viridiplantae; phylum Streptophyta; class Magnoliopsida; order Poales; family Poaceae; genus Zea; species Zea luxurians. The sequence goes on along the minus strand of JAOPSE010000001.1, from coordinate 100,230,433 downwards.
CACTAATTTCCATTATTCATTTTTTTCCTTTTCTTCATTTTCTACTTATAGTTTCTAGTGTAGGTTTGAATTATGACAGTGGTTTAACCTTTTCCAAAAATTCTGTAAAAATTACAGTGGATTGCCATTGGTCATTATAGCCTATTTTAGGAAATTGAGGTTCAAAATAAAAAGGCTAAGCTTTAGACAAAAATAACAAAGGTGGTGCAAAATGGGCCACTTTACACTACACCTCTCCATTAGAGTTGAGTTCCTTCCTAAGGGTTATTTTTGTTGGGATCTAACAGCAATACTAAACCTTTGTGCCAAAATTCACAGAAAGTTAATTGGTGATTATTTAGTTGTGATTTTCTAAAGTTTTAGGTCAAAAAGATGCTTATAACTAACTTGTCATTTGAAAAATATCAAACAACAAATTTTGTATTTTTCTTATGTTCATAATAACCAAACATTAGTTATCCCAAGGTTTGAGGTGTTTTCACCTTAGGGTTATTTTTGTAGGGTTTTTCTAAGTTATCCTTGTTTTATTCAAATAAAAGGTATCCTACTTATTTCACACTAAACCAGGGTAGGGTAGATTTTTCTAGTGAACTACAAGGGATAAGTACCTTAACAAAAATAGGGGTGCCCTCTGGTTCAGTATTTAATCCACCTTTCCTATTTTTCTTAACCTTAAGCATATTATAAAATAAGGGGTAAAAACTAACTTAATGGAGTGGACAGAGGGATTCAACATTTTTAATTAGGTCAGTAGGTAGATATAAACTTCTCCAAATTTTTCTAACCCTAGTCTAATAGTGCAACTAATTTTTGCCCTATTATTTAGCTTATGGCCAAAATAATAATTAAATTAGAACCCTAAAGTTTTCTGTAGTACATAGGGGGTTTTATATTTTTCTTAAGTAGGTTACATTATTTAGAGTCTGACAAAATTTGTTTGACCAAATTTGGATGATTTCAACAGAAGTTATGGATTTTCAAAGTTTCTGTTCAAATTAAAAATAGATTTAATAAGAGTTTCCTGGAAAAAAACAGTTTACACCGAGGTCCCTGGGTTTAAACTAAATCAACCCGCACAGATCTACCCCTGCGCCACTATTCCCCTGGGTCACTGACAATTCAAAAAGCCCCCTGACTTTCCTCTCTTCTTCCCCGAGGTCCTTCCCCCAATGTAAACAGTATCCGCGGGAAAGAAAAGGGTGGCGCGGCTTACCGGCGGCAAGATAGGTCCAGCGAAGGGCAGGGTTGGCTCGGGGAGGCTCTGGCGGTCACAGCGAGGTGCGGCTCGACGGCGGGGATGGCCGGAATCGCTCGGTCCTCGTGCGCAGGCGGGTGTTCTCGTCGGCAGCGAGTGTACCGGCCAAACCACAGCGAGCTGGGTCAATCCAAGGGCAAGGTGAGCTTCACAGGGTTACGTAGTGACTGTGTGCACCAGGAATTGGAAAATGGTTGAGCGGATTACCCGGTCCACGTACTCCGATGAGGGTGTGAGCTCCGGTGACCGTGGACTGGCCTCTCCGGCGAAGCAGGCTTCGATTCCTCGCTCGGGGAGCTTCACTGAGACGTGCACATTCGCCTCCGAGGGTCGGACGGGGCTGGGAAAAGCTAGGCTGGCTGGTCTACGGCGGCAGTGGGTCGGGTGGCCGTGAACACGTCGCGCACGGGCAAACGGCGGCGAGCTAAGCTCCGGTGAGGCTTGAGGGTGCGCGGAGGAGTGTGCTCGATGCCTCTATGGGTTTTATAGGCACGGGCGCACACAGGGGACACGGGCGCGGCTTAGCGCGGCGCGGGGTCGGGCGCGGGCGTGCTCTGGCGTGGCAGAGCGCGTCAAACACGTGGAGCTTTTCTTCTGCCCTTGTTCCACAGCTCACCCAAGTCGCAAACGTGCGAATCTTGGCAAAAATCCGGCGTGGGTCTACTCCTGGCACCTAGGGCTATCACTTACCTGTGAGACACCATGGCAGATATGGCTTAGGGAGGGAGATCTCCGGTCGCCAAATCGGGTGTGTCACACTGCCCACCTCGCGACAAAAACCATGCCAAGGCATGTCAAACGTCCAAGTCTCGGGCTCAGCTTTTTCCAGTGGGTGCCCTAGGTGGTATGCCACATTTTTGGTATAGAACACAGGTGGATTTGGTGCCAGCTTCGAGGTGAACACGACTGATCTTTAGTGTAGGTGTAGTTTTAACTTAGAGAGAAATAGAGAGCTCTAGCTCTCTCTCCACTTGGAGATTGGATTTGGGGTTCCACCAGGGGTCTTTTTGCAATATTTCCTTCCCCTAATTGCTGGTTATAAGGTTACTTAAGGTTTGGTTAAAAATTACCCATGTTTTGCACATTTGCGCACTCTCTTTCCCCTTTTAACCATGGTTTTGGAAGATAGGGTTTAAGAGAGATCTAGGGTTCTTCCCCCCTCTCCCTTCCAAGGTAGTAAGGGTACAAAGATTTGAGTAATGCTTCTCAGATCATTAACAAACTTTGATTAACACATGATCTCCAAGTTCTTATGTGATTCCCTAAGCCTCTACCACATGTGATCACAGTCCTGAGTGCCAGGTGTGCTCTAGCCATAGTAACACCTGGGGTGTTACAATTTGCACACTCGATCAAGCTTAAATTGGCTTCAAAGTTCATCAGGGTTCACTATCAGTCAGATCTCAGTCTTCTGACTCGATTGATAGCCAAACTTTGTGCATTTTACTCTAATTTTTGTACAACATCAAGGCTCAGTCACTTAAGCAAAGTTATACCCCTATCATAGCTCTACAAATTTGATGTGTTGACCTAGGGCAAAATCCTTATGAATTTAGAGATATAGAGCTCCAAAGTTGACCCCATTCTATTGATTTTCAGATTTAGTCATCTAGTGCTCATGTGGCCCTTTTGCAAATAAGTCCAAATTTCATCATTCAACTTGAAAATTCTCCAATGTGAAAGTTACTTGGTTTGTGGTGTTTTATCACTTTCATATTTGCACTTTGTCCAAAAGTGCTTAGAATTTACATTTACCCCATAGCGTTCCAATTAGGGTTTCTTTTAGGGTTTTGAGTACTTTAGGGTTTTTGTGCCACTAAAGTGTATCAACTTTGATATCTTGTGAACATTTCTCATGGCTTTTGAGATTTTTACCCATTTAGGCAACTACTACACTCATATCCTAATCCCAGGGTTAAGTACCCTACCCTAAGGTTAAGCACTCTTCAAGTCACATCATCACAACTTGTTTGAAAATTTTACCTAGTGAATGCATTCTAGGTATGATAAACAACATGAAATGTCAATGCACATGATGTTATGCTCATGTTTTAGTGCCAGTAACACCAGGGGTGTTACACTTGTACTGTGCACTTAAGTGTAGGATTTGCCTAAAATCCTAGTTGCATGAACTTAGGATTCCTTTTGAGATGGATACTAGTATGCTAGGTCGAGTAGCTGCTTTGCTAATTAGGGATCTCGGTAGAAGTCGAGTGATTTTTCTAGCACTCGCGTGAGGTCAGGAATTGATTGTATCCATTTTTATATCAGAATGATGATGGTCCGTGGACAATGATCCATGGGGATGCGTTGTCTATGAGACGAAAATTGGAATAAGGATTAATGTGTGGTACCGTGTGTCAAGCGTTTGAACGTACTAAACACATGCCGAGAAATATCGTAAATCGGTAAGCCTAGTACCTGAGTGAACCTGCCCGCAGATTGCCCTCCTCACACGACCTGAGACGTGGTCTCCCATTCCGGATATGGTGGGTACAAGTGCGGTCACTGCACGACGGTAGCTGGGGTCAGTGGGACATTGTATGCCAAGGCGGTGAGCCCCTTTCTGCTGCTAGGGAATCGATGGGGACGGTTTATGTGTGTGGGGACGGAATGCCTCGCCACGTCGTGTGTTTAGGTTTACCTTGCAAGGTTAAAACTTGATTCGAATCGTCTGTTTCTCGTAGCTAATGAGACTGCTTGATCCATGCTGCTGCATTGAGTAAGAAGTGAAAAGAGTTTACTTTCAAAAGAGTTTGATTGTTAAAATGTTTGATACCATGTATGAATAGCTAGGTACTCATCTTGTCTAAATTATTACTCTAGAACTTGAAAAGATAAAATTTGATTTTAGACTCAGCTAGCGCTTTTGGCAAACCAAACCCCTCAGCCAAACAACTTCATGGTCTAGAGGTAGAGTAGTAGACTCCTCACACCAGGTAAGTCTAGCTAAGTATTAGTATACTCAGCCTTGCTTGTGGCACAATTTTACAGGTACCTTGGAGGACATGGTTGCTGGAGTGACTTGGCCATCGGGCTGGACAGTCGAGTGGGACCCTGCCTCCACAAGAGAGGAGCAAGAGGAGTGATGGGCCAGGCTTCCCCATCCTCCCTTTCTTTTATCGTTAGTTAATTTTTGCTGCATCGAAATAAAGATTACTACTTTTAAAACTTTGATGATGATGTAATAACAATTAAGTACTTCTTTAAATTATGGTTTTATGCTTTATTGTATTTCTCTATGCCTCACCTTCGAGTGAGTATGTGGTACTTGATCCTGTTAGTGGCTTTATCGGACTAGATCTGAGGAACTGACGATTTATTCCGATTTAAGTGTGTCATTGCCTCTAAGGCGGGACTTGGGCACTTAAGTTGGAATAATTTGGGCGGTTCCGCCACAGGCCACAACCACTAGACGAAAAGGTACGTGATGGCATGATCTTGTCCATCCACCACCAATCCGACGGCCAAAAGGTAGTCTTCCTCCTAGCTTGGACGGACGGTGGCACTGCCAACTCGAGACGACGGCGGTCCGTCGGCGTTCAGCCAAATCAAATCCTAGTGCTCCCATCTGTTCCACGGTAGGTGCAACACAGAGGGAAAAATAGGGCGAAACAAAAGGAGCAATACTCACTGGCTATTATGGCGCAGAGAGTCCCGTCCATGGTAGAGGGTGCATCCGCGGCGGCGCAGTGCATTGGTGAGAAATTCTGGGCACAACGATGGACCCCTGTGACCCACACTGCCATGAAAAGTTGTACTATCGACTGGTGATGCTCTAGGGTTCCAATCTGCGGATTGAGACGCGACCGCATCAGCTTTCCATGGCAGCGGCGATTTTCCAATCACACACGTCCGAGAATGGCAGGGGTCCCTAGGTTGGCACCGAAATTGGCAATTTCTGTTTCTTGGGGCCGCTACGGAAGGGAGGGAGCGGCCTTTGGTTTTATAGTAAGCAAGTCTGTGGCAGGGGAGAAAGGAAGGATGCCTCGGCCGTTCGACATCACCGACGAAGGCAGGGTTTGTTGCGGCCGAGCTGGTGACGCCCCAACAGATGGGGCCCACATGGAAGTGAGTAACACCAAGCGCTAGCGCGGCTTCTGGCAGATGCCAGGGGTCCACATGGCAGTGGGCCATGGGAGCGTGTGGTGAGGTGTGAGGCAGACGGTGGGGCTTCACCCGTCGATGGCTAGGTGGTTGGGCTGCCGCATGGGACTTAGGTTAGAATGGGAAGATGGGCTGGCCAGCAATTTCAGCCCAAGCTGAGGATAAGTTTTTCATTTTTCTTTTAAGTTTTGGTTTTGTTTTCTAGTTTTCAAATTTTAATTTCAATTCAACTGTGGTTTTGGAAATCCAACTTTACAGTAAATGCACAGTACAAAAATCCAACATAATGCAAATTATATATATTTATTTATTCTATTTTGCAAGTATTTCTAGCTATGTAATTTTCACATAAATAGTTTTTTTTCTGCCTTATTTTTTAGGAAATGTTTTCAATATGCAACACATAATACTCATTTTATGAAAGTATTTCGAATGTGTAGTTCATTAGAAGTTTATTCCAAAGCTTCAATATTTATTACTTATTTTATTTTATTTTATGAGGAAATACTTTCTAATATATAATCACCAAAGGTTTCGGAATCCAAAAACACCCACTTATAAATCTTTCTATTTATTTATTTTTATTATTTTCTCCTTCACAAATTTTGGGCTTTACAAATCCTACCCCCTTAACAGGAATCTTGTCCTCGAGATTTGTAAGTAAGAGATGTAGAAAGAATTGTTTGCAGTCTATGCGTTAGTTTCTAATTGATTTTAATACAAAATTTTTTCCATCTATGTTACAATTATTAGGTGATTAGGAAAGCATGAGTATATATATGTATATCCACTTTATTATGTAGGATAAAAAGGTGTCTTTAAAGTATAGATGGGTTTGGGTAAGAAAAGACTCCATCCAAGATTGTGGATCTTGATTCCTCTAGCAATCCAACTTGATCTTTGAAGACTTGAGTTGATGCTTTTCCTTGATTTGATGAGGGTGATCATCTTCGATCTTTGTTCTTGAAGTTGTTATCCAAATTAGGGACATGTAGTTAAGGCAGATTTGTAGGTGACAAATAGGTAGACCCGCTAGTTTAGTAGGTGGCTAAGAGTTAAATGGGATTTGTCTGATTTAGTTTGGTTGTTTGCTTCTATATTGGTTGGATAAGTTATGTAACTTATTATGTAGGTCAAGTGGTTGTACATGGCCGAGTTGATCGACATCACCAATTTAGGCTTAAGTGAATTGGGAGTATGGTCTTATCCTTTGTACCAGTATTAAGTAACTCACACTAGATTGCATCATGTTATATTGGATAGTGTCTAGATTAGATTGAATATAACTAGATTAGACTAGTTTAGGTTAGATAGATCTACTAGGATAGGATACATATTATTAGGATATGTTAGAATCTTTTGATGTAGGATGGACCATATGATGTAGGTAGGTCAGAATCTCTGTTAGGTTAAAATAGAGGGGTTATGCAACCATCGAATGGTTAAGGTAGTTGAATGAGGTCAAGTTAGTCTAGGGCACCAATTTAGCTTAAAGCATTTTTATAGAAGTAAGGTCTATTATACTTCACTAGTACTAACTAATCTGACAATTATCTTATTTAGATTGGATCAAGTCCCCTTAGATCACATTAACTTAGATTGGATCTAGATTAAATTGATATCACTAGATTATACTAGATAAGATCTTCTTAATTTAGTTTGGAATAGATCATGGTTGTTACTCTAATGTGGGATAAATATGCTTATTAGGGCAAGATGAATCCATAAGGATAAGGTAGAATCTTTTAAGGTCAGTTAGATCTATGACAAAAATCTTTTCAAGATAAGATGAATCTACTAAGGTAATAGAGCATCTTTTAAGATAAAATGGATCTATTAAGCTAGATATAGTTTAATGGGGGATATTCTTAGTTTGTATAGTCATCTTATGATTTTTTTTTATTTATATTTATGCCTATATGTATATGTATATGTAGATGTAATTGTGGACATTAATCCACAACCCATCACACTCAATCAAAGAACCAAATCAAACAATTATCATAAGAACAAAACATTCAAATTCATAGATATCTATAAAAAAATATTTTTGTTTTTGTTCCTAAGAGTAGGTCTTCTATTACTAAAGGTCACTTTAGGTACAGGATTTCAAAGTATGAAATCCACATTTGTCTTTATAAGGAAGAGGTAAGAATAATCAGAGTAGAGCGGAAAATAGATGAGAAAAGATTAAGAAAAGTTTAGAAAGAATCAGAGTAGCATAAGTAGGTAAGGGTTTGTCTATTTCTATCTAGGTTTTGTCCTACAGTCAACATTTCCTCTGATACCAATTCTGTCACACCCTGTTTTAAGGGACAAAGCCGGGTGCATCTCATAAATGCGCCAAAGAAGACAACACATATAATAACAGAGTGTATAGAGATAAATGTCACAATATAATTAGAGTACTTATTACATAGCGGAAGTCCTTACAAAATAAAATATAGATCGAACTAAAGTCCATCCTTGGCGCCACAAAGTCAACTAGGAGACATCACATAGATCAAATCGAACATCTCATTGTGTGGCTCCTCTTGAACCACCTATTCTTCTCTAGTGGGGAGTGTGAGACAGCAAGGGTGAGCTCACACATGTTCATCGCTCAACAAGTTGTGGGGAAAAATGTGCATGAACTCACAAAAGGTGGGAGTTCATGTGATGTGTAAGGCTGATCAACCATAGGGGTTAAAGCTGAGCATTGCTTTTAATAAGTTGGTCAATTTTATTAGCAGTTACTAAATGTAAGTAAATATCAAGCCATAATAAGAATAATAGAACAAAATTAATAATAATCCCATGCAAATGCAAATGACAAATTGAATTTAAGTTACATAAATTAATCATGTGAGTGTCCGAGTCGCTCATGACTGTGAGCACGACTAGTATACCAGTTTTACAGTCTGCAGAGGTTGTACCATGTACCCACAAGTCGTGTATCCCATGTCACCAGGGTTTCCAAGGCCCTTAGACACTACCGAGGTGAATGGCTAGGGATCCACTACGAGGCCTTTACAAAGTTCCACTAGCTTCTAAAAACCCGCTACAGTTTATGGGAAGAGCACTTGCAAGAATCCCCCGTTTGACCGTCATCGCAGCAAAATCAAACCGAGAACCTCCTTGCATGCAACTCCCCTACCACCCTTACCCCTTTCAGGTAAGGTAGTCTTCCACTAGCTTTCCTAATTAGTTAGCCAAGGGGTCTCATTCCTCCCTTGTGGTGGCACGTTTTCCCGGGTGGTTCTCCATGTTCCCATTAACATAATGATCTTATCATGAACATAAATAACATAACAGAATAATAGGAATATGGATATAATGAAATATTAACCCAAAACCATGTAAAGCAATAGCATAACTACCCAATGATTCAGGGGTAAACAAGGTAAAAAGATAAACAGTCTAGGGTGACCTATTAGGTCCCATCGAAATTAAACCTATGCATGAATAAGTGATAATAAAGAACATTATTGGGTAACAAAAGTGGTCAAGGGCACAACTTGCCTGACACTTGAGGTTCTAGGTACAAGGATGAATTCTTCAGATCCTCGTAACCTCGCTGCTAGTCGTAGCAATACGGACAAACATGGTATATGCAAAATTAACATTACACCAAACATAAGAACAAACTGCATAATAATAATCTACGCATTGCTATGAGATCGTAGGTTCGAGAACCACTAAAATTGGAGTTATGGTTATAAAGATTTGATTTACGGAAGATCTATGTGGTTGAATATTAATATATAAATTGATTATTATACAGTATATGAGGAAATATATTCTGAACAACTAATCCAACTTTAATCTAGATTATAACTTGATTAGGGATTACCTTTTACCTAGATTTTATTTATAGAAAGATTAACCTATATTAGTAGAGTTAATTTGATAGACAAAGGATAAATATATATCTAATTATAAAAGTATGCAACATGGTATAATTTATGTTGTTACTGCGTAGTAAATATTTACACGAAGCTAACGCAAGTGGAACGAGTCAATTCGAAATTAAAGTGTGGTAGTTATGATTTTTTGAATAATTAAGTACTTGGCATGGAATAAATTAAGTAGACAATTTTAATCTATGTTTCCTACCTAAACAGAGTTACTAGGTGATAATCAGTATTAAAACAAAATTAATGCTCCTGGAATGGATCAATTCGGAGTTAGAATGGATTTTCTATGAATTAAATAAGTTTTTGGATTTAATTTTATATTAAAATTCATTTTCTGATTTAATTATGAATATTCCCAATGATTCCGGACTGGGGACACTATTACTACAGAGCACGGGGTCTAGACTATAAATTCTAGGGCCAAAGTAGAATTACTTTCGTTCAGTCTGGACCGCGGGTTCATTATAGCGAATGATAGGGTTCCTTTTGCAAAAGTCCACAATGGCCTTATATGCTCTCGGTCTGAGCCGTCTGATTCGAAACAGACGATTTAGAATAGATCGCCACGTGTGTGAATCGGTATGTGCCGATCGCCGCAGATCTTATTCGCCCAATCATGATCCAACGGCCACAACCACTAGACGAAAGGTTACGTGATGGCGTGATCTTGTCCATCCACCACCGATCCGACGGCCAAAAGGTCGTCTTCCTCCCAGCTTGGCCGGACGGCGGCACTGCCAACTGGAGACGACGACGGTCCGTCGGTGTTCAGCCAAATCAAATCCTAGTGCTCCCACCCGTTCCACGGTAGGTGCAACACAGAGGGAAAAATAGGGCGAAACAAAGGAGCAATCCTCACTGGCTATTGTGGCGCAGAGAGTCCCATCCATGATAGACGGTGGATCCATGGCGGCGCTGTGCATTGGTGAGAAATTCCGTGCACAACGATGGACCCTCGTGACCCACACCGCCACGAAAATTTGTACTATCGACTGGAGATGCTCTGGGGTTCCAATCCGCGGATTGAGGCACGACCACATCAGCTTTCCATGGCAGCGGCGATTTTCCAATCTCACACGTCCGAGAATGGCAGGGGTCCCTAGGTTGGCACGAAATTGGCGATTTCTGTTTCTTGGTGCCGCTACGGAAGGGAGGCAGAGCCTTTGGTTTTATAGTAAGCAAGTCCGTGGTGGGGGAGAAAGGAAGGAAGCCTCGGCCGTTCGACATCGTCGGCGAACACGAGGTTTGTTGCTGCCGAGCTGGTGACGCCCCCAATGGATGGGGCCCACATGGAAGTGAGTAACACCAAGTGCTGGCGTGGCTTCTGGCAAATGCCAGGGGTCCACATGGCAGTGGCCCACGAGACGGTGGGGCTTCGCCTGTCGGCGACTAGGTGGGTGCGCTGGCGCATGGGACTTAGGTTAGAATGGGAAGATGGGCTAGCCAGCAATTTCAGCCCTGGCTAAGGATAAGTTTTTCATTTTTCTTTTAAGTTTTGGTTTTGTTTTCTAGTTTTCAAATTTTAATTTCAATTTTAGATTCAACTGTGGTTTTCGAAATCCAACTTTATAGTAAATGCACAGTACAAAAATCGAACATAATGCAAATTATATGTATTTATTTGTTCTATTTTGCAAGTATTTCTAGCTATGTAATTTTCACATAAATAGTTTTTTTTCTTACCTTATTTTTTAGGCAATGTTTTAAATATGCAACACATAATACTCATTTTATGAAAGGATTTCGAATGTGTAGTTCATTAGAAGTTTATTCTAAAGCTTTAATATTTATTACTTATTTTATTTTATGAGGAAATACTTTCTAATATACAATCACCAAAGGTTTCATAATCCCTAAACACCCACCTATAAATCTTTCTATTTATTTATTTTTATTATTTTTCCCCTTCACAAATTTTGGGCTTTACATTACTTCATCATCCTTTGGTTCCAGGACTACCTCACCACCAGCGAACCTTATCAACTCATCATCATTCTTTCCAAAATAGCCGAGTTTATTCATTAAAACTACATCTTATGGCTTCACAGTAGATTTGCCAAATTCCAATATGGCTAGGCTTGCTCGGACTCAAAATGTCATCATCCTCTTCATCATCACTGTCAGCTTCGGCATCAATAGTCTTAGCTTCGGCAACAGTGGTGTCCTTCTCTGGCACAGATCCCTCTCCCTCCTGAATAACCATTCCAGAATCCCTCATAATCTCCAAGATCGTAGCTGTCTTTGTTGCTTTGGTTTCTCCACCTTCACTTGTCAGTCTTCCAATAGACCTAATTCTAGCCATTAGAGTTCTCAAGATGAAGCTAGCTAACAGTTTTTCAGCACTTGTGCCGATGTACAGTTAACAGAAAAACAAAAAATAGACACCTTGGGCTTCTAGTAAAAAATTTTAGTAGCACAACAATGCAATGGCAAGGAATGCTGTAATAACTTGTCACCAAGCAATCTGTTTTTATAGACCTATAGGTGAAGAAGGCGAACTGTCGCATCAGTTACACAGACTGATTGGTGGTCCGATACAGGCCAGAACTATTTTATTCGTTTTTTAATAACAAGCTCAGAGAAGGTGTTTTTTGGACCTTCGGCATTCAGAAACCTTTGTATGTTTTGTGGATCGAGCTCATTATGAAAAAATGATCTAGCACCACGAATGGGCTACTGTTGGGGGTCTTCTTCTCTACCAAAGGTCCTCAGAATGAAAGAAACCGTTTTGATTCATCTTAACAGATATGTCGAAGGACCAAATGTCGAAGCTATAACAGTAAAGCAAGGAACGTTACGAGTACAATAGAGCTTCGACAAGAATCAGAGCTTCGACTCAAGGTGGTCCGAAGGTCATACAAGAAACCATATCAACAGTGAAAAGACATATTTATCCTTAGTATCTGTACTAGGACAATGTATAGATATCAGGTTCATGATTGTACTTTTGCTTGGACTGCATCTCATGCCTATAAATAGGTGAACAGTACCCCCGTATTGTTCACACGATTATTTTAAGTCATTCTCGCATTCTTCCCTTCGAGCAAGCCAAAGGTACTAATGTAATGTAATACTTGTAATGTTTCGTTAACATGTAATCCAGATTATGACATTATTCTACCATGTCAAACGAAATAAATACTTAATATAATATCACATTGTAATATCATCTTTATGAAAGATGAAGACACGTTCTTCATCACCTTCATCCAAGAGATATTATCTTTGAAAGAAGATAATGTCTCAAATGACGAAGGTCCTTAATATTTAATATTTGTGTTGCCTTGTTTTTTATTCACAGCAACTAAGAACTGTCACACCCAGTTTTGGAAGGCAAACTGAATGCGAACCATGTACGTTCCACAATCAGAAACTCACGTACACAGCGATTACATAATTGGACATCATCACACATTGCTCAAAATAAATAGCGGAAAGAGTACTTTATTACATCAAGGTGTCCAAGACATCCACAAATTCTTTAACATAGCATAGTCATTAATATCATCAAAGTGCGGAAAAGCGAACGTAGCAGATAAGGCCTTCACAGGCAGATGACTGGGGGTTTGCCACTAACGTAACTAGAACTCGTTCTAGTCCCGGAACTCCTCAAAGTCCTCCATATTACCTGTGTCTCCTCCTAAGCACTGAATATAGTGGGGACAACCTAGGGTGGGGTGGTTTTTAAAGCAAGGGTGACTACACATCAACGTACTCAGCAAATGTCCCGTTTGGTTAAGGTGGACTAGTTGTATGTGGAGTTAAGGCTAAGCAGTTGCTTTTAGTTGGTCAAGTATTTATCGCTATTAGTATAGCCAAGTTTTAGTAATAAACCCAATTATTACCCAAAAGTACTCCCTCTAAGAGGAAATACCAGAGATCAAAGTTATATTCATCATCATGAACCATCATCATATAAGAGTATCCAAAGTTCTTCTAATCAAAGAGGATCCCAAGGTTGCTCTTAACCATGAGCACGACTGATATACATGTTTCTAACACTCTGTAGAGGTTGCACACTTTACCCACGAGTCGTGATTCCCATTCTGCCCGGAGATCATGACTCCCCAATGATCACTACAAAGGTGACCTAGCAGGGTCTCACTTTATAGCCTTTACAAAGACTCCCCTTGTGCATAGCTGCTCGTTAGGTTTCTCTAGTCGTACAAACACAGTACCCCTCCCTAAGGTGGGTGACTAACAAAACCAAATCGAATGAACCTCAGCACCCACCCTTAGCAGAGCGAGCACTATGCCCTAGCCCCCATTGATGGCCCTCCGGCAAAGCCAACTACACCCCCAGGTTTATCTAATTATTCAGCTAAGGGCGTCCCATTCCACCCTCATGGTTGCACTGTTATCTCGGGTGGTCACTCAACGAACAGGTCCTTACGGAGAGGTACTCAGGAAACAGCCTAAGTCCCCTAAAGTATCACAAGATCATCATCGGGATAACATCATCGTATCATAAAGATTCACATCATGTTTGTTGATTATGTTAAATTAATAACATCAAGCTAACCATCATAACCCAAAAGGTAAACAAGGATAAGGTAAATACAGACTAGTCAATCATTAGGTTTCAATAATGTAATATGGGACGGTGAATTATAAAGTAAGTAGGACATAATAGGTCAGAGGACACTTGCCTTCACTAAGTTGTTGCTCAGTAAGATCTTCGGCAACACACTCAGGAACCACGGGTTGCTCGTTGTCTAAATAAAGCGATCATGCATTCAATACATTTGGATAAAGACAAATGAACAATACACCAAACATGTACAAACGAGTGAACACATCTCAAAAGAACAGTATAAACTCAAGATGTAACTTGGGTTATAGGGTGAACTAACACATATAGAAGTTTGTTATTTTCTAAGTATTATTTATCTCCATAGGTTACATAATTTGGTTCTACTTATTTTAATGAGGCACAAAAATTATACCAAGGATAGATTCATACTTTGCATATTATTAATTTCATAAAGTTAGACATCTAGTTACTCTTGGGGTTTTCCTTTTTATTTTCTTATTTTATAAATAAACTATTACATAAACTAACCTATAGTCTAGGCATAAAATTAGAATGTGCATATAGTGGATGATCATAATTTTAATAGATAGAGAATAATCCCATGAACATTTTTCAATTTGAATCACTCAATTTGGAGTTCATATGCAAAAGATATAAAATATACAAGTTTTGGAATTTAAACCCTAAATTAGGTCTAATTCTATGAAATTAGGTCTAATTCTATGATTAATTAAAAGCCTAGGGTTCTATTTGCAAGATTATAGGGGCCTGCACGCGAAAACTAGTGACGGTAGGTTAATTCTTACAAAACTGAGGGCTTCTTTAGCAATTTTACAGCGCAAAGGGGTATCGGGCCATCTCGACCGCACTATCATGAACGAACGGCCGATATCAGATCCTGCGGTCGAGTGTGCGCGGATGGGCAAGCGTGGCTGACAAGTGGGACAGGGAGGACAACGACCTAGGGTTAACGGGACTGACAGGCCGGACCCAGTGGTAGAGCGAGGGTGGGGGCGCGCACCCGAGCGACCAGATCCAAAACAGACGATTGAGATTAGATCTAGTCAAATTAAACCTAGACCGCCCAATCTCGAATGGATGCCCGAGATCCAACGACAAGTGCGGCCAGGGTTCCATGATCGCCAGCGGTGGCGCCGCTCGCTCCCATGGTGGAGGTTCACCGGAGACGAGGGCGCGGGCGCGCTGAGGGCTAAGGGGCGTAGGGAGGGGCACATGAAGGTTCGGGATGGCATGGCGGACACGGTCGTGGGCATGGCACTGGTGCAGGGGCACCAGAGAGTGGCATTATGCGGTGGAGCAGCCCAATGGCGGCACAAACCACTCCAGCGAGCAACAGGGTAGTACATGAGACATTAAGGGCATGGGGGAGTTCCTCACCTCGAGAGGAAACTCTTGAGCGCTTGAGCAATGGCGGGGATGCATGGATGCCCTGGGTCGACAACGGCTGGGCTTCGGCTACACGTAGAGAACGCCAGTTAGCATGGACTGGGCGAAACAGATGGGCTAGGGAAAAACCAGAGGGTGTCCCACGTTGCTGGTGAAGAGGCGGAGCTTACCAATGCAATGGACGTGGCAGACGCTCGATGGCTGCCATGGAACGAGCGATGGATCCCGGCGGAGCTCCACAAGCGCGCACATAGGGCGAGATAGAGCGAGGGCGTTCGCCTGAGGGCGCAACTAGGCGAGTGGAGCAAGTGAGTGGGTGTGGGCTCCAGAAAAGAGCTCAGGCGCATGGGACGTGGCCAGGAAACGCGTGGTCGTGGGCGCGTCCACGACGGGGAGCACATGCGAGAGGTTAGGGAAGGGGGTAGTGGCTGACAGGCGGGGTCCGCAGGCTAGCGAGGGCGAGCGTGCAAACGGGCGATCAGCGCTGACAGGGAGGTCCCACCGAGCAGCGAGAGATAGCGAGCGCGTGCGTGGATGGATCGGCACCAACAGGCCGGTCCCACCATGCAGAGGGAGGGAGAGGGGGAGAGAGAGAGCACGCGGGCTATCGCAGACAGGTGGGGTCCACCTGTCAGGCGATGCGGGCGTGTGCACGCGGCCTGGCTGGGCTGAGTTGGGCCGAGTGGGCTAAAATTGGTTTTTCTTTTTCTCTGGAATTTTTAATGCCTTTACTTTTTATTTTCTCTATGGGTTTCAAATAAAATTCAAACCAAATTTCAAATTCAAACCAATTCAAACATGTGCATCAATTCAAAGAATAATTTAGGCTCAACATGATGCAACAATTCATGACTCCCATAAGTTTTGACAAAATAAATAATTAATCCTTCCCTAATTGACTTAGTTCTAATCAAAAGGAAGAGAGAGAAGATCTAGAGAGAGACAAGAGGTAACACCTGAATTTGGTAGATATTTAGAGAAGAAATTTTATACCCCCAAATTTAGGGTGTTACAAGAACAAATAACTAACGGTAGGCAAGGACGAGACCTGATAAGATTATAGAAGGGGAACTATACACGGAATGTGTCTGCTCGACTTTATTAAAGTGCGTTTGTAGAGATGAAGGTCAAGTGTTGATGAGGGAAATTCATTCTGGTCTATGTGGATCACATATTGGCCCTAGAGCTTTGCCAGGAAAAATCTGTAACACCCTAAATTTGGGGGTATAAAATTTCTTTTCTAATATCCACCAAATTCAGGTGTTATCCTCTCTTTTCCTTGATTTTCTTTTCTTTTTCCTAAATAGTGGAGAATTATTTTGTTTTATATAACTGTAAGCCTAGTAAAATAAAACCTTGAGAGGGTCCTTGTTTGTTGCATAACATGCTGGAATAGCAGTCTCCTTGGTATGTTCATTTGTTGTGTCTTGGAACTCATTCAAAATTCTCGAAGCCCATTTGAATTTCAATGTTTATAAACCAAAACCTAAATACCTAATAGCAAAAGAAATAAGGAAAAATAGGCAAAAGAGGAAGCTTCAGCCCCCTCCCTTCCCCTTGCATTGGGCCTAGCCCACCAGGCCATTTCCCCCTCCTTTCCCCCTGCCGGCCTTAATCGAGCCCGTTGCGGAGGCGAGGCTCCGCGGTCGAGCCCCCTACATGCCGCCATCCATCCAGTCGTCGCTGCCTCACTCATGGTCGCGCACGCACGTGCGGGCAACTGCTGCTACGCCTCGGATCCACTAGTGACCAGCGCCCTCGCCGGGCGAGTCTGAGGTCGTGTCCCCGCACGCGGCGGCCAGCAGCCCCTGCCCACCCCTTCACATGCGAGTCTGTGGCTCAGCCGGCCAGGGCGCGGTCCCTGAGAGCTCGACGCCAAGCCCCTGCTCTCTTGCTTGTCGTTACCCTCCCCGTCCCTCGGCCAGCGTCTAGGTCAGCTTTAGCGAACAGCCAGCGAAGACGTCCCTGCGCTAAGCCTCGATGTTGCCGGTTCGGAGTGATCGTTGCGCAACCTGCGCGCCCTCGATCCAACCCTTGTGCGTGTCGTTCGTTGTTCGTCGTCTAGCCATACCTGTACCCTCGCTCGTCAAGTTGGGTAGCACATGTCTACCGCTATGCATGGCCCCCACACGGCGCGATTCATCGAACCGTGCGCGTTGCTGCCCCAAACGTGTCCTCGTAGAGCGCACCCGCTTTTGCATATGCGTGGCGCGTGATCTAGGCTCTGACGCCGTTCGTCTACCCTTCCATCTACCCCCTAGAACTCGCTCGTCTTCCCCCCTGCGTGCCCACTCTTCACGCCCAGTGTCACCATGTTGTGCTTGCCGTGTGCCCTCGCTCCATCGAGCACGTTGTTGTGCGCCGTTGTAGCCATCGCCCTCGGGCGATGTTTCATGTTGTCCGCGTGTTATTTAATATTTTTGTTATAGTCGCTCACACCAATTAGTCATTTCTTGTTTAGTTGTCGGTTATTTAAAAATAACAATTTAATTAGAATGAGTCTATAGTTTTAACTCATGCTTTTATAAATATAAATGTTAATTAACTCAAATACTACCAGCTTAAACACTTTTAATTAATTATGTGTTTGTTGTTGTTCGCGCGCGGCTTCGTTTGCGTGTCACCGTGCTGTTCGCGCGCATAGTGGTGTTGACTCGCGCGTGTCACACGCTGTCGTGTGTGTTGTTCCACGTGTCGTCTGCGCGCTGTTTCACATAGTGTCGCATGTCGTCACGCGTCTTTCGCGCGTCATCGTGCGCGTTATTAAATTGTTCTCTTATAATCACTCGTCAATTAATTAACTATTTGTTTAATCATCCACTATTAAAAATAGTAAGTTAGTTAAAACTAAGTACTAGTATTAATTTACATTTGAGAATGGTCAGTTGATATAATAATGTCGAATTAAATGTTCTAACCTAATACATGTTCAGCGTAGACGCGACCGTAGCTCCGACTGTTGCATTCATCTTCCTTACGTGATCATAGAAGCAAGCTATATTCCGTATTACATATTTTTTATAATGTTTTCCTTTGCATGGTGTAATGTTCCTATGAATGTGTATGTTTGCTTGTGCCTATTCGTATTCGCTATGTGTCGCGAATAGATCGTGATCTGTTCCCGAGCTTCGAGGAATCGACGGTCAAGCTTCGGCGACCAAGAGATCAAACTCTACGAGTTCTACGAGGCTGAAGATGTTGAGCATCTGTTTGGTGAAGGCAAGTATCCTCTGACCCATTATGTCTCATTTACTTTATAATTCACTGTCCCTCATACTATGAACAATCCAAGGATTGACTAGTACTCAGTTTTCCCATCCTTGTTTACCCTTTGGGAATTGATCATTATGATTAGTTATATGCTAGCGCTTTACATTAATCAATGAACATGATGGGATACAATGATGATACTATGATTTTATTCTATATATGATGATATACTTATGGCATTTAAGGGGACTCGAGCGGTTTCTTGAGTGCCTCTCCGTAAGGACTGCTTCATTGGATGACCGCCCGGGAAAATAGTGCAACCATGAGGGTGGCATGGGATGCCCTTGGCCAAGTAATTAGGGAAGTCTTGTGTTGGGTGCTGGTTTTGGTCATTGGGGAACGGAGGCATCTGGTATGGCTCCTATATCCTCGCTCAGGGATCTAGGTACAGGCATCCTCCCACGGCTTTTTCTTGAGGGCAGAGGTATATGTTTGGTACGTCAGATGGTCTCTATGGTAATGGTGGCATTTGTTATGGCTCCTATATCCTCGCTCAGGGATCTAGGTACGGGCATCATCCCATGGCTTTTTCCTGAGGGCAGAGGTATTGGTTTGGTACGTTAGATGGTCACTACACAATGGTCATTTCCAACATTCGCATAGTGAGGACCCTAGGGTATAGTCACGTAGTGAAACCCTGCCTATTCACCTTGGTAGTGTTTAATGGTTTGATCGGCCTAAGGGAAAAAGGGAATCACAACTCATGGGTAAAGTGTGCAACCTCTGTCGAGTGTTATAAAACTGATATATCAGCCGTGCTCGTGGTTATGAGCGGCCAAGGGAGCTCCATTGATTAGAGATACATTGGTCAGAGATACTATGGTTACGGATGATGATGAGGATAATGATGGTTTTCATGATTATGATTATGCTTATGGTTTCTGGTATTCTTTCCGTTTGGAAAGAGTACTTTTGGGTTAACAACTTGGGTTAATGTTAAAACCTGGCTCTCTATTATTAATAATTACCTGACCAACTAAAAGCAATTTCTTGACCTTAACCCCACATAAAGCTAGTCCACCTCAGCCAAACGAGACATTTGCTGAGTACGTTGATGTGTACTCACCCTTGCTTTCACAAAACACAAGGTTGCCTTTGGTGCAATCGATGCTCAGGTAAAGGAGAAGAAAGTGTCGAGGCGGATCTCTAGGAGTTCCAGGACTTCGACGAGTTCGAGGATTAGGCTAGCGACCTCCCCTAGTCAGCTGTCTGTGGTGGGTTAATTTACATTGGCTATGTTTCGATTCTGTGTACTTTCATTTATATTATGTAAATGAATCTAGTCTGTAATATTATTACATACTCTTTATTGTTATTCGAAGCATTGTGCTATGATTAGTCATTTATGAAATTGCTGTGTACGTGAATTTCTAATCCTGGCACGTACATGGTTCGCATTCGGTTTACCTTCTAAAACCGGGTGTGACAAAATCTTTCATGAAGGTTTCTACTGGCCGAAGGCAGCTTCGGACATAGAGGAGTTTGTGCTGAAGTGTGATAACTACCAAAGGTGTGCAAGAGATCAAAAGCAACCTTCGTCCTTACCCCACTGATACAACCTACATGGCCCTTGCAAAAATGAGGAATGGACATAGTAGGTCTAATACCAACATCACAAGGAAACTTGAAGTATGCAGTAGTGGCAGTGGAATATTTTTCCAAATGGATCGAAGCAAAGGCATTGAAAACAATAACTTCGGCAACCATTCAAAAATTTTCTAGCAAAACATCATTTTTCGCTTTGGAGTCCGAGAAGTCTATCACCGTTGACAATGGAACTCAGTTTAACTTCGAAGCATTTAGAGCATTCTGCAATCAAGTGGGAACAAACATACATATTGCTTCCGATAGGCATCCAGAGTCCAATGGGTTGGTTGATAGAGCAAACGACATAATTTTGCTAGGAATCACAAAATCTCTGGTTGGATTGCCCAAGGGGAAGTGGACATAAGAGCTCATTAAGGTTGTGTGGAATCACAACACATCTATGTAAGGATCTACTAGTTTTACACCGTTCAAGCTCCTCTTTAGGGACAAAGCAATTACCCACGAAGAAGTTAAGTTTGGTTCAACAAGAGTCACAACATCGACTCAAGATCAGGACAATGAAAAGTTTCCAAGGATGCAATAGAAGAGTCGAGGCTCAAAGCAATCGGGCACATAAGAAAGTATCAAGAAGAAACCAAAAGATGGAGAGACAGGAAAGTGAAACTCAAGAACATAGTACCAAGTCATCTCGTGCTCCGAAGGGTAGCTAACCGAGATACAAGAAATTTGCAAGTGAAGTGGGAACACCCCTTCCTGGCCTCAGCTTCGAATAGACCCGACTCATACAGATTGAAAAACATGCAAGGAAATGACATTCCAAGAACATGGAATGTAGATGAGCTTTGATGATATTACATCTAACGCCAAGCTTCGGCACCCTTTTTCCTTATAAAGGGGATAAGGTTTTTTATCAGGGCCAAATATATAATATATGTACAAAGAGTATTTAAAGTCAATAAATGTACATTTCCCTAAAAAAGAAACTATACCAAAGCAGTATCTTCGGGTGCAAAAAATCAAAATCAGCAAAGGGCCGATTTCCAAGCCTCCAATACGAAGGGGATAAGATTGAAAGACATGGAAGGAAATGACATTCCAAGATCAGCAATGGGTGAATTAGGACTTCTAAAAACTATCTCTAAACTAGGCCAAAAATAAATCTCTAGAACAAAACCTATGCAAATAACTTAACTAGATTGTGCAAACTAGGTTTTATCTATGTGTTGTTATCTATGCTGCAAAGCAGTTATGCAACCTAAGTTCCAATCCTATATAATCTACACTAAGAATAGTAAAGATTGCAACTTAAGAAGAGTGAGTAAATGCGGAAGATTAAAGAGCTAGTATAGAAAGCAAACTCTCATGGACAATGCTAGTATTTTTTATCGAGGTATCGGGAACCACGCAAGGTCCCAACTAATCTTCATTGGTGCCCCTATGCAAAGGGTAGCCCACGCAAGGACCAAGCACCACGAATGAGTAACTTGTAACACCCCGTCCAATCTCTGGACCGACGGTAATTTGTAACAACCCTGGTGTTACTGCCACTAAAACTTGAGCATAACATCATAAGCATGGGCATATCACGTGTTTGTTACACATAGAATGCATTCACTAGGCAAAAATTTCAAACAAGTTGTGTGGATATGACTAGTTGTGGGTAAAACCCTATAATAGGGTACTTAACCCTAAACTGGACTCAGAAGAGTAAACAAAGCCTAATAAGAGAAAACTTCAAAACTCATTAGAAATAGTCTTAAAATGTCACCATGAATAGACTTAAGTGGCATCCAAACCCTAGAAGTACCAGAAACCCTAAATAAACCCCTGGAAAGCCCTAGATTGAAACCCTAAGGGGTTATATGCAAAATGTGCACATTTTTGGACCTAAGTGCAAAAACCATGAAATTAGGGTACCTTAACTCATATGATTCACATGTATGTGGATTTGCATCTTAAACCCGGAGATTTGGACTTATTTGCAAAAAGTCCCACTTAAACTCTATTGAGTTAAGTCTGAATTTCAGTGGAATTGGGTCAACTTTGAAGCCCTATATGTTCCAAATTATGAAGATTTTGCCCTAGGTCAACACATCAAGTTTGTAGAGCTATAAAAGGAGGACAACTTTGCTATAGGGAATATGCCTTGGTGCCATGAAATATTTTGAGATAATTAGGCTCAAAGATGGGCTGTCAGACTGCCTTAGGTCTGAATTCAGGCTGACAATGTGATTGGGCAATCTTTGGACTTGGATTCAACCATAATCCAGTCAGTGTTTGGCTATGGTTGCTATAGTAAGATTGTAGCTGGATCATTAGGCTACAACTTTGCTATAGAACGATGACCTTGTTGCCATGCAAAATCAGGAGGAAATCCGCCCCAAACATGGTATGTTAGGCTGACTGAAGAACAATCCCATGGTACAGTAACAGATAGATCAGGTTCTGATCCTCTCGCCATCGATGAGCCTCGCGCGGATTTGTGCTATCGCCGTGGTGTTCGCGCTCAGATCAGTTGGATAGCACCGGGGGTAAGTAAATATCACACCGTGGATACACTCCGACCAATATTTTACTCCAGCCACCATACCCGAGCAGACCACGGTCGATTTGGATGGGTTCGCCGGAGATAGTCACTTCGCGGCCTTGCGCCACGTGCCTTGGCACATTAACCTCACCGCTGTGACTCACGTTAGCTCGTCCGGTGGTCGCCGGGAAGCTTGCCACGGTAATTGCCACCAATCGCGCGCGCCAGTGACCCCCTCTTTCTTCGGCCACCGCGTGTGTCCCGCGAATTCACTAGCCACTGCTGTGGGAGCCTATAAATTGCCAATCCCGCCTGCTCCGCTAAGTAGTTGTGCAACCAGTGAAGCAACCCGTGCCTCGAATCATCCACTATAACTCCCCAATTTGGGATTTCCCCCAAATCACTCAAGAACACCGAGCGGTGTGACCTCGCCGTGGCTAGCTCACCTTAGGTCCGCTCATACCCTCTGCCCTTTCGTTTCAACATTCTTGTGTGCTCCTGATGCTCCCCGACCCCGCCAATTAAGCTAGGACCCCTTAGATCGCTGGGAACGCGTTGGATTGGCTGTTGATCACACGGTCACCGTGGACAGAGCGTGTTAGAGCGCCGTTAGTGAAATTAGTTGAGGGGAAACTCTTGTTAGGGTTTGAATTTGGTCTCAGCCATAGTAGAGCACCGGTTGTTGCGTGAATAGGCCGGTGTAGGCCCGCCGGAGCTCGGCCCAGCGCCGTTCGCCGTCGTGGACTTCGGGCTGTGAAGAAATAGAACTAGGGGGATGTTTTTGTAAAGTGTCAGTGACTCTAGGAACAGTACTGCGACCCCGCTTCAAGTTATTCAAAATGTCGGGGCCTATTCGCAAAGTCAATACCGCGGGCGCGGGCACGCGCGCTTCCGCCTGTCGATGGGCCGACTTGGGCCAGTTCTGGTCCAGAACTATTCATTGTTTTTCCTTTTCTTTTTCTGCCAGGGTTGATGAATTTCTAGAAAACTGTAGAAAAATGCTAAAAATACCAGACCAATTTTACTAGGCTCCTAATTTTCTATAGTATTTAATAAAAATAGTTTCATGATTTTTAGTTCAAATAGGGAATTTTGGGACATTTAAAATAGCCAAAATCCATACTTCTGGAATTTTAGGGAATAATTAATAATTCCAAAATTCACCAAACTTTTTAGATAAACTTTAAATATTATTTAGAAGCCTTGGGTAAAGTTTGGCATGATTTGGACTATGTTTGGTACTTAGAACCCAAAACCCTAACCCCTGCCCTATGAACTTCACTATAGACTCCGAAAACCCTAGTTTTCTGGAGATCCGTGAAGGAAAGTTATATTCAAGACATTAGATAATAAAATTTTATTATCTTTGCATTTTCATGACCATTACATGAGCATTCATGATTATATATGGCTACATCTAGAGAACGAAGAGGAAATAGAGGTTGAAGAAGCGAGGACTACACCACCACCACCTGAAGGACCTTAGGCAAGAAACTGCTTTTACTTTGATATCTGTGGAGCAGAGCCTGATTGACCTATCACACAAGGCAAGCCCCGGTGCATTTGCCACCCCCTTGTTATTTTGAAATCTTTCTCAATTACTTGATGCATTAGGTGATAGGAGTTGTGTGCTAAACCAGTTGCTGCATTTCCTTCCTTGGATTTGATTACTTGTCCTTAATCCCTGATTTACAAAAAGGTTTTTCTTATGCTTAGCTTTGCTCTAGAAAACAAAATGTTTTGTTTTGACAAAGATGATGCTTCAAGTGGGTGGGTTGTTTTCAAAAATAAAACTTGATGGTGGATCCATCATGGCCATGATGGGTTCAACATTGGAAAAGATGTACCTCTGCCAGGTACCAAACTTTGGGTTTGAAATGATAAAGCTGAGACCAGGCGGGTGACTTGCACGAGAAGAGAGTCTCGGTGTAGTGTCTCCGTTTGAGTCGATTAAGGACCTTGTCGATGTAGGCTTGATGATAGAGGACCATTTAACTGGTCACATGCCTCGTCATGGGTAAGCTTTGCCTCGAGTAGACTAATACCAGAATAATATAGCACACAATGGGAGTGGAGAGATGGCGAGAGTAGCGTGTACCCTCCGTAGCAAGAGGCTGGACAGTGGTGTATCTGTGCTCTCGGTTGGCGTGATCCTGATCTGGTCTTAAGAACCCCGGTGGCGAGTTGACATATGCAAGGGTTAAGTGCTACATATGTTGTGTGATTGGAGATCCTCAGCTGAGTATAATCGATTCGGATTGCCGTAACTTCGCGGACATGAAGACTTGGTCACTGCCTACACGTAGCACTCCAGTGAATAAGAAGGGTTGTTAAGAAATTGGCTAGTATAGGTCAAGTGCCTGAACTAGGGTAGAAGAACTCTAGATATAGGTAACTTTACTAAACTTGACAAATAAAATTGGATTTTTAAGGATCCACTATTAGTAAGCATTTCTGCAAATGGAGTCTTTGATTATTGATAAGCCTTACCTTGACTCCCTTAAGCCAGCATATTCCTTGAGACTCTTTTATTTTGACGGGTAAGACTTGTGAGAGTACACTTCGTACTCAGGGCTTTGTCCCATGTTGTTTTAGGTGAAGAAGCAGCAAACTTTTGTTGTTTCTGTTCCAAGGTGGTGCCCAAAGAAGAAAATCAAGACTAAAGCTGCGGGAGGAAGGGTCCTCCATTAAGAAAACTTTTTGCTATTTATCGGGAGGGGTTTTTGCCTCCCAGGTTATGTAATAATAATACTCTGCTCTCTTATATTTCTTATGGTCTGTAATAAATATTACTCTTTCTTACTTTTAAATAAAACAAGTTATTGGAACTGCTTCCGCATTTTCGTACCTCCGATGTATTGTAATGTCTGTGTGACGGGTAAAACGCTCTTGGGAAAGGTAAGGAATATAGATACCAAACTTGTCAAGTGATCAGGGGCACCTGCAGAGTTGTCTGAGGTCCGTTGGACAAGGACAACTATAGGTGGGTCTAATGACTTTGGAGGTTCTGTCACAGTTGGTATCGGAGCAAAGCCCATCTCTGCAGATGTTATGATGCATTTTCAAAAAGACTTTTCAAGGACTTATCTAGAAAATTTCCTTCCTTCTTATCTAACCACCTTCTGAAGTACAGATTTTAAAAGACCAGATAGTAGAGTGCGATGTATAGAAGGTTGTGAATCAACTAAGGTTGATTATGTAATTATGCATGCATCATGATAAAAACTATATTAATAAGATTTTTCCCCCTTAGAGATATGCCGCCGTGCACAAGGAAAACCACGCGCAAATCCACCGGACCAGTTGGCGTGCCTCGGCACCAATTAGCCCCAAGGCATGAGGATAGTAGTAGTGGCAGCAATGGTCCTATTTGTGATCTAGAGGCTCAGGTAGAGTGGCTTCAATCGGAGTTACATCATAGAAATATTATGTGGGTCGAGGATTGTCAACGAATAAATGAGTTAAGAGCTAACATCCGACATCTGCAAGACCAACTTGCTGAATGAGATTTAGCGCTCGATTGGGCTGTTAACTCATGTTCACTTGCTTGGGCCAAGGAAGCCAAAGCTCGAGCCCGGGTGGAGGAGCTTAGTACGGCTATCGACAACTTTGCAGGTGTATTGTAATACACTACATGAGGAAGTTCATGAGTTGTATTCACGACTACACCCTGACGTACCTGCCGAACCTGTCGGAATGGGAGCCGGACCTTCTGGAGTAGCGGGAGAAGCAAATGGTGGTGAACTGGACCTTTTCAGGCCCCTCCCTCTATGAAGCTAGTTGATGAATGGTCTCCTTCGCCCGACAGTGAAGCTACCAAAAGTGATAAGAAACTAGAATAGTATAGTTTAGATATGATGTAAAATAGGTAATGTGGTCCTGTTGTAAATTCGAGTCTATATTATTACCTTTTAAAGTAATGTAAAATGGATGGTTTGCTTTGGCATATTATATTTTCCAAATGTTCTTTGCCTCAGATGCCGTCCAGGACTCGTGGACAGGCTGGTGCAGGAACCTCCCGTGGGAGGGAAGCATCTCCTAATCCACCACCAGTACCCCCAACTTTGGCTGAGGCTATTGTTGCCTTAGTCACTGCAACAGCTGATAACACCTGTTTTCTGCGGGAAATGGCGGGACAACAAATGCAACAGCAAGGCGGGTGAGCCTATCCGTAAGGACCCCGCTAAACCTCATATGTGGATTTCTCATAAACGCGTCCCCCGCTATTTGTCAAGGCTGAAGATCCTCTTGAAGCGGATGAATGGATTTGGGTTATCGAGCAAAAGTTTGGGCTCCTCCGATGCATGGAGACTCGAAAGCCCTTATTTGCAGCATTGCAGTTGCGAGGCCTTACCAGCACCTAGTGGGGAAATTATGTGGCTATTCAGCCGGCTGGCCATCAAGTTACCTGGGACGAATTCAAATTGGCGTTTCGGGAGCACTATATTCCTGAAGGGGTGCTCCACATGAAACATGAAGAATTTATGAAGCTCAAACAAGGTGGAGATACTGTCACACAACATCTCAACAAGTTCAACCACCTATCCCAGTATGCCATCGATTTGGTCAACACTGACCTGAAGAAGAAAATTGTTTTATGAGAGGCCTCAATGACCTGTTGCAGCGGAAAATGGCCACCTGCCTCGACCTCACTTATAGCAGGGCTGTCAGCACGACACTGGCAGTCGAAGCCAAATATGCAGGCCTAGGAAAATTGAAGGGCTATGGAGGCGACAGGCCCAATCAGGGGCCTAAGAAGAGACAAAGGTTGGTGATCCGACCTTTTAATCAGAATCGTTCTTCACCACGGCCACCCTCCTACCCTTTTAAAAAACCTGTCTTTATCCGTCCTGCTACTGCCCTCACCTCAACAAATCAGCCGAGTGCCCCTGGTACTCATTTCCCTGCCCTCCCAAGCTCCTCAACAGGCTGCTTTAATTGTGGAAAGTCCGGACATTTTATCAAGGACTGTCCATATCCGAAGCCGAACAGATCAAATAATCAGCAGAGTTCAGGGAGTTCCGCTCAAGCAAGGGAAATGCGGAAAACAATACCGCGGGCAAAAATATGAAGAAAACTGGGTGGATTTATTATACGCAAGTGGCCACGACACCGGAAGGAGAACCGGTTATGATGGGTACATTTCTCGCGGCCAATCACCCTGCAGTTATTCTTTTTTATTCTGGTGCTTCACATACATTCATAAGCAAGAAGTTTTGTGGAGCAACATTGCATTTCATACAATGAATCAAGGGAAGGGTTTATAATTCATTCGCCTGGGGGTCAAATATTCACTAAAAAAGTGGCTTTCCATGTGCCTGTAACATTGGCTGAACATGACTTTCCTACAAATATGATTGTTCTAAAAGGCCAAGATATAGATGTAATTCTGGGCCTGAATTGGTTAGCCCAACATAAAGCTATCCTCAACACTGATCTGAGAACCATCAGGTTGAGTTATGGCCAGGAAGAGGTTCTCTTGTCCATTCCCGTAGCTACTGCAGCTAGATCATTTGGCAGAGTATATGAAGCCATCATACCGGAGATCCAAGATATTCCGGTAGTATGTGAATTCCTGGACGTCTTCCTGGAAGATCTGCCTGGATTGCCTCCAGAGAGAGATGTAGAATTTGTGATTGAGTTGAAGCCTAGTACGACTCCTATTTCTAGAAGGTCGTACCGAATGCCTCCGAATGAATTGGCAGAATTCAGGAGCCAATTACAAGATCTACTAGAAAAGGGATTCATCCGACCAAGCTCATCACCTTGGGGTTGTCCAGCCATCTTTGTCAAGAAGAAGGACCAAACACTTCGGATGTGCGTGGATTATAGACCCCTTAATGAGGTCACAATCAAGAATAAGTACCCTCTTCCCCAGATTGATATTCTATTTGATCAACTAACTGGAGCAAGGGTATTCTCTAAGATTGACCTTAGGTCGGGCTATCATCAGATCCGTATCCGGCCCGAAGATATACCCAAGACTGCATTCACTACGCGGTATGGATTGTTTGAATATCTGGTCATGTCTTTCGGACTAACAAATGCTCCTGCCCACTTCACATATCTTATGAACTCGGTATTCATGCCCAAGTTGGATAAGTTCGTGGTGGTATTCATTGATGATATCTTGATATATTCCAAGAATGAAGAGGAGCATGCTTGGCATTTACGGATCGTATTAACGCGCTTAAGGGAGCACCAATTATATGCTAAGTTCAGTAAGTGCGCGTTCTGGCTGGAGGAGATCCAATTTTTGGGACATGTGTTGTCTGCTAACAGGATTGGGTGGATCCCAGCAAAGTCAAGGATATTTTGGAGTGGAAACCCCCAACAACTGTACATCAAGTCCGAAGTTTCCTTAGGCTAGCTGGTTATTACCGCTGATTTATTCCAGATTTTTCCAAGCTTGTGAAGCCAATCACAAGTTTATTGAAAAATGATACTAAATTTAATTGGTCTTCGAAATATAATGAAGCCTTTGAACAGCTGAAAGTATTATTGACCACTGCTCTGGTATTAGCTCAACCGGACATTGAAAAGCCCTTTGATGTGTATTGTGACGCATCAGGCAGTGGTCTCGGCTGTGTTCTAATGCAAGAGGGCCGAGTGATAGCTTATGCTTCAAGGAAGTTGCACCAGCATGAGCAACATTATCCAACTCATGACCTGGAATTAGCTGCTGTGGTTCATGCCCTAAAAATATGGCGTCATTATCTGGTGAGGAATATCTATCATATTTATACGGATCATAAAAGTTTGAAGTACATCTTTACCCAGTCAAGACTTAATTTGAGACAGAGGAGATGGCTTGAGCTTATTAAGGATTATGAACTGGAGATTCACTATCAACCAGGCAAGGCTAATGTAGTGGCAGATGCGTTAAGTCACAAGGCTTCCTGCCATTGTCTGACGATGAAGACTTCTAACATTATGTTATGCCAAGAAATGGAGAAGTTGAACCTAGGAATGATTCAACATGGAACTTCAAATCACTTGAAGCTTGAGTCAGTCCTCCTGCAAAGAATAATCGACTCACAAAGAAATGATGAGGGTATGAAACACATTCATAAGAAAATGGAGGCTGGTAGAGCCAACTGCTTCAGAAGAGATGATCAAGATGTTGTATGGTTTAACAACCGCATAGTTGTGCTTAAGAATGATGAGATCCACCAGCAAATTTTAGATGAAGCCCATCTTAATCGCTATTCTATTCATCCCAGAAGCACTAAGATGTATCATGATCTAAAACAACATTATTGGTGGACGAAGATGAAGATTGAAATTGCACGCTATGTGGCAAGATGTGACACTTGTAGACGTGTCAAGGCCATACACATGAAAGCTGCTGGTCCGTTACAATCTTTACCTATCCCTACATAGAAATGGGAGGATATAAGCATGGACTTTATTGTGGGATTGCCCAGGACAGCAAAAGGGTATGATTCCATCTGGGTTATCATTGATCGACTTATAAAGATTGCCCACTTCCTCCCAGTCAAAGTAAAGTATCTAGTAATCGCATATGCGGAACTGTACATTGCTCACATCCTCAGTTTGCACGGTGTACCGAAGACTATAGTGTCGGATCATGGACCTCAATTCGTATCCAAATTCTGGGAAGAACTTCACAAATCCTTGGGTACTAAATTGCTCCACAGTTTGGCGTATCATCCCCAAACTAGTGGTCAGACTGAAAGGGTAAATCAGATACTTGAAGACATGTTGCGAGCATGTGTTCTGGAGTTTTCACAGAAATGGGATGACTATTTACCATTAGCGGAGTTCTCGTACAATAATAACTATCAAGAGAGTATCAAAATGGCACCCTTTGAAGCCTTGTATGGACGACGGTGTCGTACTCTGTTAAACTGGTCTGAACCAGGTGAAAGAAGTTTCTTCAGGCCTGATATGGTAAAGCAGACAGAAGAGAAAGTTCAACGAATAATTCATAATTTGAAAGAAGCTCAAGCTCGTCAGAAGAGTTATGTAGACAAGCGACAAAAACCCTTGTACTTTCTAGTTGCGGATTATGTCTACCTAAAAGTCTCACCATTGAAGGGTATATCACGTTTCGGGGTAAAAGGGAAGCTTGCACCTTGGTACATTGGTCCTTTCCCTATTCTTGAACAAAGTGGACCAGTGGCATACTGACTCCAGTTACCCAAAACCTTGTCTGCAGTACATAATGTGTTCCACGTGTCTCAATTGAAGAAGTGTCTTCGGGTTCCCGATCGAACCATTGAATCAACAGATGTTGCCTTAGAACTAGACTTGACATATTCTGAACATCCTATTCGAATCTTGGATCAAAAAGGACAGAATTACCTGAAGGAAAACTATCAGGTTTTACAAGATACAGTGGAACCAACATACAGAAGATGAAGCTACTTGGGAAACTCAAGACTCCTTAGATAAGAATTTCCCAGGCTTTTTAGCTTCATGTAAATTGTAAAGATATGTACACTTGTTGTAATAGAGGAATGAACCCCATACCACCCCTACCTTGTACCACAAATAAGGAAATAAAAGTATGACACGTTTCCTTTTCCATTACTTGCCCAAAACTTTTAATCTCGGGACGAGATTCTTTTATGGGGGGAAGGATGTAACACCCCTGGTGTTACTGCCACTAAAACTTGAGCATAACATCATAAGCATATGGGCATATCATGTGTTTGTTACACCTAGAATGCATTAACTAGGCAAAAATATCAAACAAGTTGTGTGGATATGACTGGTTGTGGGTAAAACCCTAGAATAGGGTACTTACCCCTAAACTGGACTCAGAAGAGTAAACAAAGCCTAATAAGAGAAAACTTCAAAACTCATTACAAGTAGTCATGAAATGTCACCATGAATAGACTTAAGTGGCATCCAAACCCTAGAAGTACCAGAAACCCTAAATAGACCCTTGGAAAGCCCTAGATTGAAACCATAAGGGGTTATATGCAAAATGTGCACAATTTTGGACCTAAGTGCAAAAACCATGAATTTAGGGTACCTTAACTCATATGATTCACATTTATGTAGATTTGCAACTTAAACCCTGAGATTTGGACTCATTTGCAAAAAGTCCCACTTAAACTCTATTGAGTTAAGTCTGAATTTCAGTGGAATTGGGTCAACTTTGAAGCCCTATATCTTCCAAATTATGAAGATTTTGCCCTAGGTCAACACATCAAGTTTGTAGAGCTATAAAAGGAGGACAACTTTGCTATAGGGATTATGCCTTGGCGCCATGAAATATTTTGAGATAATTAGGCCCAAAGATGGGCTGCCAGACTGCCTTAGGTCTAAATTCAGGCTGACAGTGTGATTGGGCAATCTTTGGACTTGGATTCGACCATAATCTAGTCAGTGTTTGGCTATGGTTGTTGTATAAGATTGTAGCTGGATCATTAAGCTACAACTTTGCTACAGAATGATGTTCTTGTTGCCATGTAAAATCAGGAGGAAATCCGCCCCAAACATGGTCTGTCAGGCTGACTGAAGAACAATCCCATGGTACAGTAATAGATAGATCAGGTTCTAATCCCCTCGCCGCCGACGAGCCGCGCACGGATTCGTGCTATCGTCGTGGTGATTCGTGCTTGGATCAGTTGGATAGCACCGGGGGTAAGAAAATATCACGCCGTGGATACACTCCAACCACTATTTTACTCCGGCCACCGTACCCGAGCAGACCACGTTCGATTTGGATGGGTTCACAGGAGATAGTCACTTTGCGGCCTTGCGCCACGTGCCTTGGCACATTAACCTCACCGCCGTGACTCACGTTACCTCGTCTGGTGGTCGCTAGGGAGCTTGCCACGGTAATTGCCACCAATCGCGCGCACCAGTGACCCCTTCTTTCTTTGG
Source organism: Zea luxurians (assembly GCA_029449295.1). Classification (NCBI taxonomy): domain Eukaryota; kingdom Viridiplantae; phylum Streptophyta; class Magnoliopsida; order Poales; family Poaceae; genus Zea; species Zea luxurians. The sequence continues at coordinate 100,198,028 of JAOPSE010000001.1, read as the reverse complement.
TCGCCGCGCGTCTCCCGCAAATTCACCGACCACCGCTGTGAGAGCCTATAAATTGCCGATCCCGACTGCTCCGCTAAGTAGTTGTGCAACCAGTGAAGCAACTCGTGCCTCGAATCATCCACTATAACTCCCCAATTTGGGATTTCCCCCAAATCACTCAAGAACACCGAGCGGTGTGACCTCGTCGTGGCTAGCTCACCTCAGGTCCGCTCATACCCTCTGCCCTTTCGTTTCAGCATTCCCGACCCTACCAATTAAGCTAGGACCCCTTAGATCGCTGGGAACGCGTTCGATTGGCCGTTGATCACACGGTCACCGTGGACAGAGCGTGTTAGAGCGCCGTTAGTGAAATTAGTTGAGGGGAAACTCTTATTAGGGTTTGAATTTGGTCTCAGCCATAGTAGAGCACCTGTCATTGCCTGAATCGGCTGGTGTAGGCCCGCTGGAGCTTGGCCCAGCGCCGTTCACCGTCGTGGACATCAGGCTGTGAAGAAATAGAACTAGGGGGGATAGTTTTGTAAAGTGTTCATGACTCTAGGAACAGTACTGCGACCCTGCTTCAAGTTATTCAAAACGTCGGGGGCCTATTCGCAAAGTCAATACCGCGGGCGCGGGCGCACGCGCTTCCGCTTGTCGATGGGCCGAATTGGGCCAGTTCTGGTCCAGAACTGTTCATTGTTTTTCCTTTTCTTTTTCTGCCAGGGTTGAAGAATTTCTAGAAAACTGTAGAAAAATGCTAAAAATACCAGACCAATTTTACTAGGCTCCTAATTTTCTATAGTATTTAATAAAAATAGTTTCATGGTTTAAATATTATTTAGAAGCCTTTGGTAAAATCCATACTTCTGGAATTTTAGGGAATAATTAATAATTCCAAAATTCACCAAACTTTTTAGATAAACTTTAAATATTATTTAGAAGCCTTTGGTAAAGTTTGGCATGATTTGGACTATGTTTGGTACTTAGAACCCAAAACCCTAACCCCTGCCCTATGAACTTCACTATAGACTCCGAAAACCCTAGTTTTTCGGAGATCCATTAAGGAAAGTTATATTCAAGACATTAGATAATAAAATTTTATTATCTTTGCATTTTCATGAGCATTACATGAGCATTCATGATTATATATGGCCATATCTAGAGAACGAAGAGGAAATAGAGGTTGAAGAAGCGAGGACTACACCACCACCACCTGAAGGACCTCAGGCAGGAAACTGCTTTTACTATGATACCTGTGGAGCAGAGCCTAATTCACCTATCACACAAGGAAAGCCCCAGTGCATTTGCCACCCCCTTATTATTTTGAAATCTTTCTCACTTACTTGATGCATTAGGTGATAGGAGTTATGTGCTAAACCAGTTGCTGCATTTCCTTCCTTGGATTTGATTACTTCACCTTAATCCCTGATTTACAAAAAGGTTTTTCTTATGCTTAGCTTTGCTCTAGAAAACAAAATGTTTTGTTTTTGACAAAGATGATGCTTCAAGTGGGTGGGATGTTTTCAAAAATAAAACTTGATGGTGGATCCATCATGGCCATGATGGGTTAAACATTGGAAAAGATGTACCTCTGCCAGGTACCAAACTTTGGGTTTGAAATGATAAAGCTGAGACTGGGCGGGTGACTTGCACGAGAAGAGAGTCTCGGTGTAGTGTCTCCATCTGAGTCGATTAAGGACCTTATCGATGTAGGCTTGATGATCGAGGACCATTTAACTAGTCACATGCCTCGTCATGGGTAAGCTTTGCCTCGGGCAGACTAATACCAGAATAAGATAACACGCAATGGGAGTGGAGAGATGGCGAGAGTAGCGTGTACCCTCCGTGGCAACAGGCTGGACGGTGGTGTATCTGTGCTCTCAGTTGGCGTGAACCTGCTCTGGTCATAAGAACCCCGGTGGCGAGTTGACATATGCAAGGGTTAAGTTCTAAATATGTCGTGTGATTGGAGATCCTCAGCTGAGTATAATCGATTCGGATCGCCGTAACTCCGCGGACATGAAGACTTGGTCACTGCCCTACACGTAGCACTCCAGCGAATAAGAAGGGTTGTTAAGAAATTGGCTAGTATAGGTCAAGTGCCTGAAGTAGGGTAGAAAGAACTCTAGATATAGGTAACTTTACTAAACTTGACAAATAAAACTAGATTTTTTAAGGATCCACTATTAGTAAGCATTTCTACAAATAGAGTCTTTGGTTATTGATAAGCCTTACCTTGACTCCCTTAAGCCAGCATATTCCTAGAGAGTCTTTTATTTTGACGGGTAAGACTTGCGAAAGTACACTCATACTTAGGGCTTTGTCCCATGTTGTTTTAGGTGAAGAAGCAGCAATTTTTTTTTGTTTCTGTTCCAAGGTGGTGCCCAAAGAAGAAAATCAAGACTAAAGCTGCGGGAGGAAGGGTCCTCCATTAAGAAAACTTTTTACTGTTTATCGGGAGGGGTTTTTGCCTCCCAGGTTATGTAATAATAATACTCTGCACTCTTATATTTGTCCTGGTCTATAATAAATACTACTCTTTCTTACTTTTCAATGAAGCAAGTTATTGTAACTGCTTCCGCATTTTCGTACCTCCGATCTATTGTAATGTCTGCGTGACGGGTAAAACGCTCTTAGGAAAGGTAAGGAATATAGATACCGAACTTGTCAAGTGATTAGGGGCACCTGCAGAGTTGTCTGAGGTCCGTTGGACAAGGACATCTGTAGGTGGGCCTAATGACTTGGGAGGTTCTGTCACATACTTGATCCTGGTAGCTCTCTAGGATCATATATCGTTCCCGTAGACCAACACGAGTCTTTTGTGCGAACTTTGTCCTCACTCATGCGCACCCGAGAAAACTTCCCGGTCGGTCACCCATTCCAAATTGCTCTAAGCCAAGCACGCTTAACTTGAAGGTTCTTTCGAGATAGGCTTCCGAAAAAGAAGATGTACCTTGTTAGTATGGATACTCTATTAATTCTTAAGCCTTGGGCCAGGAAATCACCATCCTAAGGGCCAGGATATCACAATCCACCCCCTTAGAAGACCGATGTCCTCGTTGGTCAACCCCAATCCTTGAACCTCCCCTCTTAGTCACGTCTGTGTGTCTAGTGTCGTCATATGTCATGCCATGTGACCACTCCGGGCCCACATGCTTCATGCGCCATATACCCGAACCCTCTAGCCCACACACGCCCGTGAAACCTCAAGGGTCGGCTCTGATACCACTTGTAACACCCCGTCCAATCCCTACACCGGCGGTACTTACTCCTGGCAGCTCTCTAGGATCATATATCGTCCTCACTGACCAACATGAGTCTTTTGTGCGCATTGTGTCCTCTCATGCGCGCCCGAGAAAACTTCCTGGTCAGTCACCCATCCCAAATTGCTCCAAGCCAAGCACACTTAACTTGAAGATTCTTTCAAGATAGGCTTTCGAAAAAGAAGATGTACCTTGTTAGTAAGGATACTCTATTAATTCTATTAAGCCTTGTGCTAGGAAATGACCATACCAGGGGCCAGGATATCACATAACTCCATAGAGAATCGTGGAACTTCTCCACGTGCAAGTGGTGCTCCACTTTCGGCTCCTCTCGGACGGTCCCTATTGTCTTCACTATCGAGCTTCCAGCCAAAATGCTGCAGGCCTCATTCCACTCGGTAATATTACAATGGCTCGCACAAGAGCTAGGGGTTATGTAGGTTTTTCTAAACTCACTCAACTAACTAGTGATCACCTAGAGCAAGCATAATAGCGATCTCACTAACCTAGGCACTTCGCAAAGCACCTACGCTAATCACTTAATGATTCTGTTAAGCACTTGGGTGATTGAGCACTCGAAGATGTATATAACCTTCCTTGGTATGTTGCTTGAGCTCTCATGACTCCAAATGGCTGGGTGGTGTGGTATTTATAGAGCCCCAACAAAAACTAGCCGTTAGAAAGCAGTTCTATAGCTTTCTGCGGAGCACCGAACAAGTGCGCCGGACAGTCCGTTGGTACACCGGACAAGCCACATGTAATAGCTATTAGATGTAGCCATTGGAGCTTCCGAAGGTGGCACATCGGACAGTTGGTTATGCACCAGATAGCCAATATAGAACAGGATGTTTTGTTGTATTTTGGCAATAACTTTTAGCTTCTAACTCCGATTTCGATGATCTTGAGCTTCTAACTCTGATTTCGATAATCTTGTACTTTTTGGAAATCTTATAAAATCCTCTATATCCCAGAGTTGAAGCCTTATCATTTTGAGTAAATTTGGCACACCGGACAGTCTAGTGAAACAACCCATGTGCTGCTGCAGTTTTTTCAGCACTTGCAACTTTGTATTGTGGGCATAACTTTTAGCGTTGATCTCCAATTTTGATGATCTTGGACTTTTTGGAGAGCTTGTAAAATTATCTACATCTCAGAGCTGAAGACATTTTAGTTTGTGTAGATTTCAAATCGTGAAACATTTCCAATTCAGTCATCCCTTCTTCTCAACTTTATCAACTTCACCTTTGTTTTGTAACTTTACATCCCACTTCTACTTCTTGATGTGTTGGACTCTTAGAATGTATAAAGTGTCTTCAGTATGACTTTGTAATGTCTTTTATGGGTCCTATAATGTCTTCTTTGAGGTGTTGCTTCCTTAGTGCCTTAGTCCAAGTCACTTTTGCATCCTGTGAACTATAAACACAAACACTAGCAAACTCATTAGTCCACAGGTTATGTTGATCATCAAACACCAAAACCATTTAGTCAAATGAGTCGGGGTCCATTTTCCTTACACTAGTAAAGGTTAGAAAGCTCTGAAGTCATTCCTAAGGGAATGCAGAGCTAAAGTATCATAACCTAGTAGAGGTGAGAAAGCTCCAAAGCCATTTCTAAGGGAATTTAGAGCTAAAGTATCATCACCTAGTAAATGTGAGAAAGCTCTGAAGTCATTACTAAGGGAGTCAGAGCTAAAGTATCATCACCTCGTAAAGGCGAGAAAGCTATGAAGTTGTTCCTAAGGGAATGCGGACCTAAAATATCATCACCAAGTAAACATGAAAAAGATGCTCCGAAGTCGTTCATATGGAAATGTAGACCTTAATCATGATTGTTTGCTATCAACAAGCACGAAGGTACTAAGTTGAAAGTACTAGGCAAACTCAATGCAGAAGGCTATTAAGGGCAAGCTTCGGAGGCTTTATTTCGAGTGAAAAGAAGGGAAGGTGTTTTTCACCTTCGGCTCGAAATACCAGTAAGATTTGGTTTCACACGCAACAAAGCATTTATAGTAAAAATGGGAAAAGCAACAGAAAGTAAAGTATTATATTACAATAGGTAGTATTTCAACTGTATAATTGTTTATTTCAAAATACATAACTTTCCTTGCCCTGATGGTTCAGCTTTGCTTCGGCCCTTTCTCACTTCTTCAACTTCTTTGTCTTCTTTGTTTCTTTACTCTACAGAAAAAAGCAAGGTAAGTATTTAAGAAAGATCATAAATAAAGCCTCGATAGTGTAAGTCTAAGAATGAACCTTCCTGGTGTACTATTTGGCTTCAAAGACTGCTAGTTGTCGGCCACATTTGTTCCACAACTCAAAGAAAAATCTTTTTGCAATGTTGTGTACGTTGTTCGAAGGAGCCTTAATATCTTCTATGGCCATGCTGAAGTTAGCTTTTCCTACGACTTCAACATGATTATAGCCAGCCTTCTCGAGCACCAAAGCCATGCTATGTGAACCAATCATCGCGCAATAACCACTACAAGCATTAATTATTGATTCTACTTTGCCCAACTGCTTTTCCATCTTGCCAAGTGCTCATTTGGTGTCTCCATGGGTGTATGAGATTGCCCTCAAAATCACACCAGTTGAGGAGATCTTCTTTACAACATCACAACATCGAGAAGCAGTGGTGAAGGAGTTACCCCAAAGGTGGTCTAAAGTTTCCAGTAATATCTTATTCTATTTGTATTCTTTCATAGCTTCAAGGCTAGTATGAAGAGCATTGATCGATTTGTCTTGTTCTTTCATCTTTGTCATATCAGCGTTATGCACTTTTTCTACTTCTTCGTACTCCCTTTCGACCTCGATTACCTTATCTTTCAAGGATATTACTGTTGGCGCTGATCTGGGCAGCACCAATCACTAGGTGGTGTACCGCCTAGCGGTGCCCTCTGCGGCGGCGTGGACGGTCCGCGGTCCTGGGCCGAACGGTCCGTGACCTGGGCGCAGGAGCGGTGTCTTCCCTACATCACATCGGACGGTCCGCAGCTCTAGGCCGGATGGTCCACGACCTGGCGACAGGGTTGTCTTCCTCCTCCTTGCTGGAACCTAGATCTCGTCCCCTAGGGGGAAAAGATCTTAAGGTGTTCTGGGTCGATAGGTCACCCGAGGCGTCCCCGGACGACGTGGAGTCGCCTAGGAATTAAGAGATCAATTCGAGGAAGAGGTCTTGGATGGACAACTAGATCTTGCCCCCTAGGAGGGGTGAGATCCTAGAGTCATCTTGGGATCAGTAGGCCACCCAAGACAGATCTAGACGACGTAGAGTCGAATAGGGGTGGAGATGGATATGTGGAAGACTACAACTAGAACTACGCTACATCTACTCCTAGGGCAGGAAAAGTAAGTAAAGTAATTGGTTCGATTAGAATGTGTTTGGGGGTTCTCAATCGGTCGTACCCCTTTATATTTATAGGGGAGGAGGTCTGGACCTTTTCCTAAGAGATAGCCAACAAACTCTCACGTGATTAGATGGATAACCACGCACAAGATAAGGATAAACATCCGAGTTAATCTAATCTCGAGACACACGGACCGTCCGGGCCCAAGGGCTGGACCGTCCGCTCATTTTGGTGTCCATCATATGCCCCTGCCTTTTGGTGGAGCTTGGCGAACCAAAAGCATCAGCGAAAACTTCGGAAACAATTGACCTCATGAGCTTTTGTTCCAAAAGTAAGGACTCAGCTCGATGCAAGTCATCGGCTCTTGCGATCAGATAATATAAATACTTGATGGAACTTTAATGCACAGAGGCTGTTTCGGATCGCATCCTCTTCGACCATGTCTACCTGATCAACCTGTCAATAGGCAAAAACTTGTGGTGCCCCCCACCCCAAATAAGCAAACGGATTGGGCCAGTAATACGAATTTATCGCCGTATCACCCCACACATGAGCTAGACAACACAACGGCGATGGATAGAATGGGACGCACCATGCTATCCCCGGAGGTGGATGACAAGGCGATCTTGGTTGTGCTACTTTTTGGGTCCGTTTAGTCGGCTTTTGCTTTCGCACAGATCGCCCTTTTGACTTTGTCTGCTTAATTGGCCGGTTGTGTGGAACGGCCTTCTTCATATATTTGGCAAGCAATTGACCAAAAGTAGGGCTGACTCTACTGAGTAGTCCAGACGTCTTAGTAGTATTTTGTTTCCTAACACTTATTTTGGAACCTTGTGGTCCGGTGGTCTGAGGTTGCTGCTTCTGACTGTCTGCGGACCGTCCGACCATTATTGCCGGACCGTCCGCTCCTGTCTCGGACTGTTTGGCCTTAGTACCTGGATCGTCTGGCGTATGCAGGACTGGTGACCATGATCGGGTGTCCGATCGTGCTTGGCCCCCGGTGCCTCCGGTCTTTCTTTTGTCCGGAGTCTTCCGAGTAACCATTCTGTGTGACATATTTGGTGTGCGGGGACCACCAATGACGATATTTTTATCTTTGCTTTTATCAGCCGCACAGGCCCGAACTATGACATTTTTGCTTGTCAGCTCTAATGTGGTGGCAGGGACAGGTGGCCTGTCAATCCTCACCACCTTTTGAAACCTCAACCGGCATTCGTTTATAGCTGATTGTATTTGCCGATGAAAGACAACACAATCATTGGTGTTATGAAGAAAGGAGCCATGCCATTTACAATATACACGCCCTTTTAATTCTTCAACCGTTGGAATTATATGTGATAATTTAATATTACCATGTTTAAGCAACTCATCAAATATATTATCACATTTAGTAATATTAAATGTGAACTCAACCTTTTCCTTTTGTGTCGAGTGCAGGTGAGAGCGAACAGAAGGTTTGGCCTTAGTGGGCCAAACAAGCTTAGGGACATGTGACTTTTTGGTTCTTGGGGCTTGGGTGGCCGGTTATATTTATGTCGGCCTTCCGCACTAGGCGGATCACAGGTGACTTCTAGTGCTCCGGACGGTCCGACCTGCACAGTCGGACGGCCTGCGGGTGGATCGGATGGTCCAGTACTATCCTCGGACTGTCCGGTCACGTTAGGCAACACCTGATACCCTTGTGGTGGGCTCTGTGTAACTCTGGACTGTCCGGCGTAGGGTGCCGGACGGTCTGACAGAGGGCCGGACGATCCGCGATTGAGTGCAGAAGGTCCGGCCGTGCTCAGGGTTGACTCAACATTTAGCGAAGATGGTGGTGACGGTCGTCCTGGATATGAGTCCATCGGCAAACCAGAATATGGATGGGGAAACCCATTTGTTGCCGATATGTTTGGCGCAATTGTTTCACCGCATAATTTATGTGATAAAAAATTAGGTATGTGAGTTTTTCCTAATGCATGTGCCATCCTCTCTATATCCTCCGTATTACTTTTAATCCGATTATCAAAAGAAATTTTAATAGATGGAGTATCATCGGCTGACCTGGCATCACCTATCGTGGGGAGCTGTTGCAGCACGGCTAACATATACTCGGCGTTTATCTCCCTCTCTTGGACGGTCTTCTGGTGGCAGTCTACCTTGAAGTGCGAGAGGTACCACTTATCCACCACCTTGAGCACATGATCCTTTCGTCGGTGGGCCTCCTCGTTTATTTTCTTCATGTCATCTTCTAATCTTTTATGCTCAGCGGCTAATAAATTAGTTAGCCTTGTGTTGCTGTTTGGAGAAGCACCATTGAGATCTTTAGAATCGGCCATGTAAGCCTAATTTTGTAGATCTGCAAATTCTTCCCAGTGGAGTCGCCAAAAAGTATGTTGGCGCCGATCTGGGCAGCACCAATCACTAGGTGGTGTACCACCTGGCGGTGCCCTCTGCGGCGGTGTGGACGGTCCGCGGTCCTGGGCCGGACGGTCCGCGACCTGGGCGCAGGAGCGGTGTCTTCCCTGCGTCACACCGGACGGTCCGTAGCTTTGGGCCGGACGGTCCACGACCTGGCGACAGGGTCGTCTTCCTCCTCCTTGCTGGAACCCAGATCTCGTCCCCTGGGGGGAAAGACCTTAAGGCGTTCCGGGTCGACAGGTCACCTGAGGCGTCCCTAGATGACGTGGAGTCACCTAGGAATTAAGAGATCAATTCGAGAAAGAGGTCTTGGATGGACAACTAGATCTTGCCCCACAGGAGGGGTGAGATCCTAGGGTCGTCTTGGGATCAGTAGGCCACCCAAGATGGATCTAGACATCGTAGAGTCGAATAGGGGTGGAGATGGATATGTGGAAGACTTCAACTAGAACTACGCTACATCTACTCCTAGGACAGGAAAAGTAAGTAAAGTAATTGGTTCGATTGGAATGTGTTTGGGGGTTCTCAATCGGCCGTACCCCTTTATATTTATAGGGGAGGAGGTCTGGACCTTTTCCTAAGAGATAGCCAACAAACTCCCACGTGATTAGATGGATAACCACGCACGAGATAAGGATAAACATCCGAGTTAATCTAATCTCGGGACACGCGGACCGTCTGGGCCCAAGGGCCGGACTGTCTGCTCATTTTGGTGTCCAACAATTACTTTGGTTTCTTTTTCTTCAAGAGATTTCTAAAGTTTTTCAACTTTGTCTTGAAGCTTCGATAGCTCAACTTCTTCTTTCTCCTGCTATATTTTTAGAGCCTTGCTTAGCATTAGTCCCTACATTAAAAAGATAGAACAATTTAATTGAATACATCTTTTTCTCGAAGTTGAATTAGAACAAAAAAGTTTTTTCTAACCTTGATGTAAATATAAGCTAAGCTACGAGAAAGCTTCCTCTTCTTGACCTGGTGGAGCCAGTCTTCTATTTCTTGAAATCCAAGGCTTCGGGTGATATTCCTTACAATTTTTATTCATCGGGATTAGGTACACACATAAGCATTTGATCTCCCCCGTCGAAGAGCATAGCTCTTGGTCCGTACCCCATAGCCTCGCCCTTGTTTTCTAGCTCTAAAGCTTCCGTGTCGCTCAGCTCACCCTCGCTAAGATGTCTCACAAACAAACCAAGATCATCTATTTCTTCACCCATGACTGAGTAGGGTCCTCTATATCTGTTCTAAGTGTAAGGATTTGTTCTTTTGGTTCGTCTTCGTCGGAGGATGATGAACCTCCGAAGGCGGCACCTCCAAGACCTAGAATATGTGGGCTCTCTATTTCTTTAGATAACATATACTTGCCTTTCAAAGATTGACCACCTTCGTCGGTACCCTTCGTCAGTCCCAATGGACTTAGAGTGGAGAATGGTGATGGTTCTGTCGTTACCCCAAGAATCCATGTATAGCCCAATGATCAGGTGGTTGTGGAACTCTCTTTCTCTTGCTCTTGCGCAGCAAAATCTTCTTCATAGAAGTCATGGCTTTCTTCTTTTCTAGGCCCAAACATGGATCTTCGTCATCCTCGGACTCACCTTCACCCTCTATATCGGTATCGGCAGTTTCCTTTGATACATTTCGGGCAACCTTAGCAGCTCTTTTCCTCTTCGATACTTATCATAAACTGGGTAATCAAACGCTATGACATCCATAACTCTATTAAGACAAAGCTTCCCCTGGCTCCTGAAGATGGATGGCATATCTTCGTGCTCCCTAGTAAGATAATTTTCGTAGATCTCATTGCATTTCTCCTCTATCAATATCATCCACCCGACCGAAGGAGCTTTATATGAAGATTGTTCCTTAAAATCAAAAGCTAGAGTGAGAAGTTAACCATCCTTTGATTTCACTTCCTTTGGGAGTTTCCACCCAGTACGAGTAGGGAAGATGTTATAAGCAAGTGCCTCTTGAATCAAGTCTAAAGATCCAACATTCTCGATGGCTATATTAAACACTTTGTAGCACTCACCAGCAACTTCCTTCAGTTCACACTTCGGCCACTTCAAACTTAAGCTAATCTTCAAAGGGCTCATCAACATACACTTGAAATCTTCATGTTGTTTAGATAAACTTTGGTATAAAACCACTCCCTTGTCCAAATCCATGTGCCATTTGGTTTGGTATCCAAGAACTGGACCAGTTGTGTCCTTGCAATATACGAAGTTGAAACATCCGAAGTTGTTATGGAGGCCACTTTGATCCTTGGCCTACGCCTGATAATGTAAATCGTGAACTTTGGAGAATGCATCAGCATCGGTGCGGTCTCCTTGGCTTCATACAGCCCAAATAAAACTACCAAGGCGAACTATTGCATTTGGAGTTAGCTGATGCATATATACCTCATACCGCTATAGTTCCTTCACAATCATCTTGTACATAGGAAGCTCTCACCTGGTTTTAGAAGGCAAACTGAATGCGAACCATGTACATGACAGGATCAGCAATTCATGTACACAGCAGTTACATAGTTGGACATCATAACACAGTGCTCAAATAATAACATAAAAGAGATAATAATCTGATTACATCAGCTTCGAGAGATCCACATAGTCAATAACATAAATCAAAGTGCAAAAACGATATGTAGCTAAACACAGCCTTCATAGGTAGCTGACTGGGGGTTTGCCGCTAACCCACGCCTAGAACTCATCATACTCTTGGAACTCCTAGAAATCCTCCACCACGACTTCATCTTCTCCTAAGCAGTGGTTGCAATGTGGACAACCTGGGGTTTGGTGTGTAAAGCAAGGGTGAGTGCATATCAACATACTCAGCAATTGTCCCATTTGGCTGTAGTGGACTAGCTTTATGTGGGGTTAAGATCAAGCAGTTGCTTTTAGTTGGTCAATTAATTATTACTAGTAGAAAGCCATGTTTTAGCATTAAACCCAAGTTGTTAGCCCAAAAGTACTCCTTCCAAACGGAAAGAATACCAGAAACCATAATCATAATCATAATCATCAAAACCATAATTATCCCCATCATCATTTGTAATAATAGTATCTTTAATCAATGTGCCTCTAATCAATGGAGCTCCCAAGGCCACTCATAACTGTGAGTACGGCTGATATATCAGTTTCATAACACTCTGCAGAGGTTGCACACTTTACCCACGAGCTGTGATTCCCTCTCTAGCCAGGGCTTGCAAGACCCTTGTTCACTCCCGAGGTGAATGGCTAGGGATTCACTACGAAGCCTTTACGAAGATTCCATGAAATGTAGCCGCTCGTTAGGTTTCCTAAATGTACCACACTCCTCCCCAAGGGGCAAACCACCCTCGACAGAGGAAGACGCATACACCGAGCCCCATTGATGGCACATCGGAAAAGCAAACTACACCTCAGTTCCTCTAATTAATTAGCTAAGGGCGTCCCATTCCACCCTCATGGATGTACTGTTTTTTCCCGGGTGGTTATCCGACAAACCAGTCCTTACGGAGAGGCACTCGAGAAACCACTCGAGCCCCCATAAATGTCACAATGCCATCATCATAATCAAAAGGTAATCATCATATTATAAATAATCTCATCATGTTGATTGATTAGAGTAAAGCGGTAGCATAGAGCTAAACCAAAAATGATCCAACCCAAATAGGTGAACAAGGACAGGATAAACAAAGCTAGCCAATCCTTAGGTATAAATTATGTAAATATGGGGAGTGAATTATAAAATGTATAGGACATAGATAGTTAAAAGGACACTTGCCTTCACCAACCAGCTATTGCTCAGGGTCTTCGCCTGCAACTCCTTCGGACTCTGCCAAAGGACCGTTATCTATATGAGTTCAAACATACATTCCACAATCTTAACATAGAAATAAACAATACACCACACAATAAAATATTGCAACTAAACAGACGCATAGCGCAGAACTTGCATCTACGACTATGCGAGAAATAAATTACAACGGTCGAGGCTACGGTCGAAAGATAATTACATTAAGCAGTTATGGATTAAAATACTTGCTTAAACATAATCATATTAATTTAACAATCGTGCTATGCATAAAATAAAATTACGCTATAGACCTTAATTATTATAAACAACTCTAGGTAAAGTTAAAAGATCATAGTGCGATGAAGCGCACAACACAACGCATAATTTAAATAGAATTAAAGTGAATCGTCATGTGATGAAGCGCGTGACGCAACGCGATCTAAACTGAAATAAAAATGGATTGTCGCACGACGAAGCGCGCGACATCACACATGGATTAAACTGAAATTAAAACAAAACGTCGCGCGATGAAGCACGCGACACTACACTTGAACTAAACTGAATTTAACATGAATCGTCGCGCGACAAAGCGCACGACGCTACACGTGAATTAAATCTGAATTTAAAACGAATCGTTGCGCGACGAAGCGTGCGACAACACACACTATATAAACTAAATTTAAAACGAAACGTTGTGCAACGCAACACACTACCTAAATAGAAATTAAAACGAATCATCGCACGACGAACTATGTGACGCAACGCACTAATTAAACTAAATTTAAAATGAATCGTAACGCGACGAAGCGTGTGATGCAGCATATGAATTAAACTGAATTTAAACGTTACTACGCGCTAGGGCAACGTGCACCGGGGCAGGGATCGCGCGCACGGGGGCACGGCCACGCGCCGAGGCTGCGTCGGGCCACGGCTGGCCGCGCCTGTGCCAGGCCACGCCATGGCCGGTGGCCGGGCAGGGGCATGGGCTCGCTGGGGAGAGCCACACGTAGGGAGAGGGAGGGAGAAGAGGGAGAGGAGAGAGGAGAGGGGAAGCTCACCTTGGAGCTCGACGAATGGCACCAACCGCTCACCGAGATCCAACCTAGGGTAAGGGGAGACATGGAGAGAGGTGTAAGAGAGAGAGGGAGGTTGTTGCACGGGAAAGAGAGAATGAGGGGAAGGGGGCGCCTATGGGAGGGGCACCAGGGCACATGCGCCTGGGCTGAGGTGGGCCGCGCCACAGGCTAAACTAGGCCGTGGGCCGTGCCGACTACCCTCTACTTGCTCTCGCCTGCTGTCGGCGTTCCGAGACCGGGGGGTCCCCGAGCCGACGAGTGAGAGTGCCGCGTGCCCCAGCCCAGATGGGTCGAGCGCGTGGAGCGAGCGCGAAGGGGGGAACAGAGAGAGAGAGAGAGTCGGTGGCCGGAGCCGGGTCGTGAGGGAGTCAGAGAAATTCCCGCGGCCTTCGTGTTCGTCCCGCGCCCAGGTCGGGTGCGCTTGCAGTAGGGGGTTACAAGCGTCCGCACGAGGTGAGGGGAGAGAGCGGCCCTGAGAGAGAGCGCCTGCCCCTGCCCTTCGTCCTCGCGAGGCCAACCTTCTCTAAGAAGGCCCTGGCCCTTCCTTTTATAGTCGTAAGGAGAGGGTCCAGATGTACAAGATGGGGGTGTAGCAAGGTGCTACGTGTCTAGCGAGGGAGAGCTAGCGCCCTATGTACATGCCCAGGTGGCAGCCGGAGAGATCGTGGCACCCTGTTGGTGTGGCGTCGTGGCTGTTGGAGGAGTAACGGAGCCGGACGGGGGGACAGCTGTCGAGGTGGCTGGGTCCTTGCTGACGTTCTCCTGCTTTCGTAAGGGAGCTGGGAGCCGCCGTCGTCATGATCTAGCGGGGCGCCATCATGGCCTATCTGACATAGCTGGCCAGATGGGACACCGGTCTTGTTCTCTGCGACCCAAGTCGGCTCAGGGCAGGGTGATGATGACGCTTTCTGTTGACGCGGCGGTCTCGTGTCCTAGGTCGGGCGTCGTGGAGGCTCCTCCGAGGCTGAGGCTGAGTCCGTCCTGCAAGACAGAGACAGAGTCCGAGCCCGGGGTCGGGCGAGGCGGAGGTTATTCGGCAGAGGCCGAAGCGGAGTCCGAGCCCTGGGTCGGGCGAGGCGGAGGTCGCCGTCTTCCGGGGCCTTAGCCCGAGTCCGAGCCCTGGGTCGGGCGGAGCGGAGTTCGCCGTCTTCCGAGGCCTTAGCCTGAGTCCGAGCCCTGGGTCGGGCGGAGCGGAGTTCGCCGTCTTCCGAGGCCTTAGCCTGAGTCCGAGCCCTGGGTCGGGCGGAGCGGAGTTCGCCGTCTTCCGGGGCCTTAGCCCGAGTCCGAGCCCTGGGTCGGGCGGAGCGGAGTTCGCCGTCTTCCAGGGCCTTAGCCCGAGTCCGAGCCCTGGGTCGGGCGGAGCGGAGTTCGCCGTCTTCCGGGGCCTTGGCCCGAGTCCGAGCCCTGGGTCGGGCGGAGTCTCCTATGGCACCACTGGCGGAGTCTGGTCGCCCGTCGGTCTTACCTTTTGCGTTAAACGCCCCGGTGACTCGGTCGGTTGGTGCGGTGATTTAGTCAGGGTTTCTCCTTATCGGAGGCGGGGCCTAGGGCGAGCCGGAGATGCGTCTGCCGTGAAAGAGGAGACCTCAGGCGAGACGGAGTCATCTTAGGGTCGGCTGCCCTCGCCCGAGGCTAGGCTCGGGCGTGGCGAGGTCAAGTCACTCGTATGGACTGATCCCTGACTTAATCAAACCCATCAGGCCTTTGCAGCTTTATGCTGATGGGGGTTACCAGCTGAGAATTAGGCGTCTTGAGGGTACCCCTAATTATGGTCCCCGACAGTAGCCCCCGAGCCTCGAAGAGAGTGTTAACACTCGCTTGGAGGCTTGCATCGCACTTTTTTGCAAGGGGACCAGCCTTTCTCGGAGGTACTTTGTTCCGGTGGGTGCGCGCGAGCGCACCCGCCGGGTGTAGCCCCCGAGGCCTCGGAGGAGTGGTTTCACTCCTTCGAGGTCTTAATGCCTCGCGCAATGCCTCGGCTGGTCTGGCGGTTCCCTCATGCGAGCAGGGCGTAACCCAGGTGCACTGTCAGGGCCCAAGTTCTCGGGCTGGTATGTTGACGCTGTCAACGGTTCGGCCGGAGCCGGGTTTACGAGAGCAGCCCCCGAGCCCTCGCACGGAGTGAGAGGACGATCAGGGACAGACTCGACTTTTTATATACGCCCCTACGTCGCCTTTCCGCAAGGAGGAGGGGGGGAGTGCGCCATGTTACCCTCGATGGGCACCGAACATGGTGTCTCCGGTGAGCTGCGATCGGGTAATCCGAGTGGACGTCCGTGCCCCGTTCGTTAGGGGTCGGCTAGGGGCCCGGAGGCACGCCCAAAAGTACCTGCGGGTGATCTGCCGGACCCGGTCCCCTAGCGACGGGGTCCGAGGGCTCGTTGCCTCCCTCCGATGGGATTCCGTTACAGAGTCGTTCCCGCTGGTCTCGGAAATGTCCTAGGGTACCTCGGGAGCGCAGCCCGAGCCTTGGTTATGTATCGAACGTACCCCTGGTCATCCCTCGCTCGGCGTCTGAGGCGACTGTGAACCCTTCGACGGGCCAGCCTTCGAACCCCTGATCAGTAGGGGGCACGGAGCCCGAGTAGCCTGAGGCGGTCGTGGAACCTTTCGGGGGCCGACCTTCGAACCCCTGACCAGTAGTGGGTGTCGGGCCCACGCGATCTGAGGCGGCTGTTGAACCCTTCGGGGGGCCAGCCTTCGAACCCCTGATCAGTAGGGAGGCTCGGAGCCTAGTTCCTTCACGGGGAAGGATCCCCTTGGGGTTATCCCCCTTCTCGTTCCCTGTTGCAAGAGATAGAGAAAGAAGGAAAAGGGAAAAAGGATTCGAAATTGAACTTCGTGGCGTACCTTTTTCGGCGTGGCCGTTTTGGCGGAGGCGAAGCGTCGCCAGCTGCCCCTGCCAGAAACGTCACCTATTTCGCCGCGGAGTTAATGCGCCGGGGTGAGTAGTTGGCGAGGTTGCCGTTGCGCGTGCGCGAGCCGTTCGAGGTACGGGTCACGGGCGCGTCGTCTTCACGCCGTAAGAAGGGGTTCTCTTGCTGCCTCCGGATGGGACGTGAGCCTGGCCGATGGCGTGACTGCTGCCCTCGCGCGCCTGCCACCGTCATTACTGCCGGCCCATTTTTGACCGTGTTTGACCGCTGCGCCAGGCCGGCGCCGCTGGATCGCAGGCTGGGCGGCCTCGAGTCGCGGTATCGGTTCCGCAATCGAGGAGGTGCGGTGGTGGAGCGAGAGGCGCAGCGGTTCGCATGCAGCGCCCGGCGCGCCAGTTGAACGACGCGTGGTCTTGAGCCGTCGCGCTGGCCTGTCAGGAGTCGGAGAGGCGCGTCCACTTGGCGCGGTTGCATGCCGCCTGCATGGCCGCTCGCCCCTTTTGCCCGTTGGTCCGGGCAAAAGTGGAGGGTTACTTGTAACCGCTGGGCGGTTGCGTGCGTCGTGCGCGGCGGTTCGGCTTTCTCTGCTTGGAGCCGGTCTGCATGACAGGCGGGCCCCAGCCCCCGTGTCGTGGGGGAGGACTTTGGAGGCGTGTTGGAGAGGACTCCGCCCGTGACGGTTGAGGGCGCAAGCAGGGGGAGTTGCCTTTAAAAGGAGGGCGACCCTCTTCGTGAGGTGACCATGTCTCCTATCTCCCTTATGCATTGTGTCTTTCCATCTTCCGAGCCCCCGGATGGGGGAGACCGCCGTCTTTTTGCTCCACCGCCGGAGGGACGCAACTCTGTGGGAGTTGGTACCTTTCAGCCATCGTTCGGCTTCAAGGATTTTCATCAGGCAGCCCGGTTGCCCCCCTCGGCTGGGGGTCACCCGAGACGGTGACCACCAGCCCCTGGGTGGGGAGGAGCAAACCGGACTGCGATCTTGGTCCCACCCTCAGCTTCAAGGATGTTCATCATCCTCGCTGGGGTGGGTGCCGGACTGAGCCGGCGCTCCTCCTCCCGCACGGGTTCGTGGGTCATCCTCTCCCACGACATTCGAGGGAGAAGGCGCTCACTGGCCCCGCGGGCGGCGCGGACTTCGACAACGCGGGATGGATCGGCGGCGAACGCCGTCACCTCCGGCGTGTCGGGTCCGCTAGCTCGGCTCCGGCGGGCCCCTTTGTCGGGGGGGGCTGCCGCGCCGTGTACACGGGAGGTCCACCCTAGACACCGCACGCTGCTAGGGCGGCGCTCGTGTTCTGGGGTGGCCCTGCTTTTGCACCAGGGCGGCGGCTTTGCGCGGAGGCCGGTGCCCCACTCATCGGGGAGGATTTGAGTGGGGATCTGGCGGTAAGCTGGCGGCTCCTGGCGTCAGTGCCGAGGTGGAGGCGGCTCGAGAAGTCCCCGTCAGCGACGGGATCACCGCCACCATCGGCGCTTTGGGCCTTCGGCTCTTTGTACTTGTCCTCGCCCTTCGGGTGGCGTTATGGGCGAGGGCAAGACAGCAGCTGTGCCTTCCCCCGAGGCCTGCGCCGCCGCAGAGGGAGGAACCGGAGTTCCGCTTGTAGTGGCACTTCGGGTGCCGGGTTTTTTGTTCATTTTTGGCTTTCGGGGCCTGAACATGTATGTAGCTCCGGCGCAGGGCCGTGTTTTTTCCTCATTTCTGAGCAATAAGACTTGCCTGTCGATTGTCTGAATCGCTTCACCAAGCATGAGTCGCCCCGTGTCCAGGTGACGAGTGAGGTATCCGTATCCCGGAGGCGTAGGAATCCCTCGGCTCGGTCGGACCTGTTGTCCGAGGCTCCTCTAGCTTAGTTAAAGAGACCCCTCGGCCGCTCTTCGACGAGCCGAGGCCAGGGGTAGCGATATCAGCACAAGCAGAGGCGTTGTTGGCTCGGAAATGGAACCTGGTCGGCCGGAGCCTAGCCGAGTTGTCTGTCGGCAGGATCGACGTCGGAGCTGATTAGCCGAGGCCTCGGACCGAGCTGTCGCCCTTGGAAGGTGGTCGGCCGAGGCCCCGGAGGTGGCCGGCCGAGCCGTCTGCTCGGGCCGGGTTCTCGGGGAAGTCTCTGGCAGAGATTGCTCGAGCGCGGTGATGACGTCGTCCTTCGGAGCGGAGGCCCTCGGACCGCGTCGCTGCCCGAGGCTAGGTCGGGCCTTGCCGAAGGTGCTGCTGATGCCGAGGGTGTCGTCGCCCTCTTCCAGTGTCAAGATCCGCGCCTGCAGGGTCAGATCGTCTTGTAGCGTGGGCCTTGTGCGGCCGTTGAGGCCAGAACACACACCCTTGTCGCATTATAAAGCTGTGTCTCTTTTCCTCTTGTTTCGAGTATCTGGACTTTTTGTCGGTAGCAGGGATGTTAGTGCGAGCAAGAGTTGCTTCTCGCGGGAGGTGACGAGTGAGGTATCCGTATCCCGGAGGCGTGGGAGTCCCTCGGCTCGGTCGGCCTCGCCGCTTACGCGTACTTTTACCCATCCATGAGGCCCTGTCACCGACTCGGTCGAGAAGGCTCGAAGAACCTGCTTCAACAGAAGAGCTTCCGTACGTAAAGACTCATTCGATCCGTGGAGTCACTTTATCCGAGCGCGAGTTACTTATCGCAGAAGGCGATGAGTGAGGTATCCGTATCCCGGAGGCGTAGGAGTCCCTCGGCTCGGTCAGCCTTGACTGCTTACGTGTACCCCGTCGTTTCCAGGACCCACTTTCCGAAGTAGTCAAAAAGCACGAAAGATGTTCTGGTGAAAGAGGTTTTTTGTTCGAGGAAAATTTTGACGCAGAGGGGGTTAACCCCCTTTTAGCCCCCGAGGGAGGGTCGGGCTTTGCCGAGGCGAGGCCGACCCTTCCTTGTTGACTAAACTTTGCGTGGGTGCGAGGTATATGAACAACTTGGAAACATCTTAAGGGTAGAAGCGACGTAGCTGTTGGATGTTCCAAGCGTTGCCGTAGACCTCGCCTTGACTGTTGGCCAGCTTGTACGTTCCGGGCTTCAGAACTTTGGCGATGATGAACGGCCCCTCCCAGGGGGGCGTTAGCTTATGCCTCCCTCGGGCGTCTTGCCGCAGCCGAAGCACCAGATCGCCCACCTGGAGATCTCGGGGTCGGACCCCTCGGGCGTGGTAGCGTCGCAGGGACTGCTGATACCGTGCCGAGTGTAGTAAGGCCCTGTCCCGAGCCTCGTCCAGCTGGTCCAGCGAGTCTTCTCGGCTGGCTTGGTTGCTTTCTTCGTTGTAAGCCCTCGTCCTCGGGGAGCCGTATTCCAGGTCCGTGGGCAGGATTGCCTCGGCCCCGTAGACCAGGAAGAACGGCGTGAAACCCGTGGCTCGGCTTGGAGTCGTCCTCAGGCTCCAGACCACCGAGGGGAGTTCCTTCCTCAGGTACCAAGATGGGCGCCTGTGTGAGGAGTGCCTTCAGGCTCCTGAGGGCTTCCTCGGCCTCGGGAGTCCAAGTGAAGCACTCGGCCTTCCTTAAGAGGCGGTACAGGGGCAGGCCTCTTTCGCCGAGGCGCGAGATGAAACGGCTCAAGGCCGCGAGGCATCCCATGACCCTCTGTACGCCTTTTAAGTCTTTGATGGGCCCCATGTTTGTGATTGCTGCGATCTTCTCCGGGTTGGCTTCGATGCCCCGCTCGGAGACGATGAATCCCAAGAGCATGCCTCGGGGCACCCCGAAGACGCACTTCTCGGGATTGAGCTTGACGCCCTTCGCCTTGAGACACCGGAATGTCAGTTCGAGGTCGGAGAGAAGGTCGGAGGCTTTCCTCGTCTTGACTACGATGTCATCGACGTAGGCCTCGACCGTGCGACCAATGTGTTCGCCGAACACATGGTTCATGCACCGCTGGTACGTTGCACCCGCGTTCCTCAAACCGAACGGCATTGTGATGTAACAATACATGCCGAAGGGCGTGATGAAAGAAGTCGCGAGCTGGTCGGACTCTTTCATCTTGATTTGATGATACCCTGAGTAAGCATCAAGGAAAGACAGGGTTTCGCACCCTGCAGTGGAGTCCACGATTTGATCGATGCGAGGTAGAGGGTAGGGGACCTTCGGACATGCTTTGTTGAGACCAGTGTAGTCTACACACATCCGCCACTTCCCCCCTTTTTTCCTCACAAGCACAGGGTTGGCAAGCCATTCGGGATGGAATACCTCTTTAATAAACCCTGCTGCCATCAGCTTGTGGACCTCCTCGCCTATCACTCTGCGCCTTTCCTCGTCGAATCGGCGCAGAGGTTGTCTGACCGGTCGGGCCCCGGCCCGAATATCCAGCGAGTGCTCGGCGACTTCCCTCGGTATGCCGGGCATGTCCGAGGGACTCCACGCAAAAACGTCGGCGTTTGCGCGGAGAAAGTCGACGAGCACTGCTTCCTATTTGGGGTCGAGCCCGGAACCGATCCGGATCTGCCTGGAGGCGTCGCCACTGGGATCGAGAGGGACGGCCTTAACCGTCTCCGCTGGCTCGAAGTTGCCGGCATGCCGCTTCACGTCCGGCACCTCTCGGGAGAGGCTTTCCAGGTCGGCAATGAGGGCCTCGGACTCGGCGAGGGCCTCGGCGTACTCCACGCACTCCACATCGCATTCGAAGGCGTGTTTGTACGTGGGGCCGACGGTGATGACCCCGTTGGGGCCCGGCATCTTGAGCTTCAGGTAGGTGTAGTTGGGGATGGCCATGAACTTCGCGTAGCATGGCCTTCCCAATACTGCGTGGTAGGTTCCTCGGAACCCGACCACCTCGAACGTCAAAGTCTCCCTTCGGAAGTTGGAGGGTGTTCCGAAGCAGACAGGGAGGTCGAGCTGTCCGAGGGGCTGGACGCGCTTCCCGGGAATGATCCCGTGGAATGGCGCAGCGCCTGCTCGGACAGACGACAGGTCGACGCGCAGGAGCCTGAGGGTCTCGGCGTAGATGATGTTGAGGCAGCTGCCTCCATCCATCAGGACCTTGGTGAGCCTGACGTCGCCGATGACGGGATCGACGACGAGCGGGTACTTCTCCGGGCTCGGCACGTGGTCGGGGTGGTCGTCTCGGTCGAAGGTGATGGGCTTGTCGGACCAGTCTAGGTAGACTGGCGCCGCCACCTTCACCGAGCAGATCTCCCGACGCTCTTGCTTACGATGCCGAGCCGAGGCGTTTGCCGCATGCCCTCCGTAGATCATGAAGCAATCGCGGACCTCTGGAAACTCTCCTGCTTGGCGATCCTCCCTTTTGTCGTCGTCGTGAGCCCTGCCACCCTCTGCGGGTGGCCCGGCCCGATGGAAGTGACGCCGAAGCATGACGCACTCTTCGAGGGTGTGCTTGACGGGCCCCTGATGGTAGGGGCACGTCTCCTTGAGTGCCTTGTCGAAGAGGTTAGCACCTCCGGGGGGCTTCCGAGGGTTATTGCGCTCGGCGGCGGCGACAAGGTCTGCATCGGGAACGTCGCGTTTCGCTTGCGACTTCCTCCTGCCTCTCTTCTTGGCGCCGCGCGGAGTAGACGCCTCGGGAGCATCTTCCGACGGGCGGCCCTGGGGCTGCTTGTCCTTTCGGAAGATGGCCTCCACCGCCTCCTGGCCGGAGGCGAACTTGGTGGCGATGTCCATCAGCTCGCTTGCCCTGGCGGGGGTCTTGCGTCCCAGCTTGCTCACCAGGTCGCGGCAGGTGGTGCCGGCGAGGAACGCGCCGATGACATCGGAGTCGGTGATGTTGGGCAGCTCGGTGCGCTGCTTCGAGAACCGCCGGATGTAGTCCCGAAGGGACTCTCCCGGCAGTTGCCGACAGCTTCGGAGGTCCCAGGAATTCCTGGGGCGCACGTACGTGCCCTGGAAGTTCCCGGCGAAAGCCTGGACCAGATCCTCCCAGTTGGAAATCTGCCCCGGGGGCAGGTGCTCCAACCAGGCACGAGCGGTGTCGGAGAGAAACAGGGGGAGGTTCCGGATGATGAGGTTGTCATCGTCCGTCCCACCCAGCTGACAGGCCAGGCGGTAATCCGCAAGCCACAATTCCGGTCTCGTTTCCCCCGAGTACTTCGTGATAGTAGTCGGGGGTCGGAATCGGGGCGGAAACGGCGCCCGCCGAATGGCTCGGCTAAAGACCTGCGGACCGGGTGGTTCGGGCGAGGGACTTCGATCCTCCCCGCTGTCGTAACGTCCCCCACGCCTGGGGTGGTAGCCTCGGCGCACCCTTTCGTCGAGGCGTGCCCGACGGTCGCGATGAGGGTGCTCGACGCCGAGGTGGCCCGGGGCCGCAGGCGCGGTGTTGCGCGTGCGCCCGGTGAAGGCCGAGGCTTCCCGCGTGGGTCGGGAAGTCGTGGCACGAGGTTCCGAGGGGTATCCCTGCCTGCGGGAGGCAGAGCTCTCGGCCCGCCGGGCCGCAGCGCCTTCCAGGAGATGCTTGAGTTCTCCCTGGATTCGCCGGCCCTCGGTGGTTGATGACTCCGGCATCGCGCGGAGGAGCATTGCTGCAGCGACCAGGTCCTGGCCAGTCCCGCCGGATGCGGGTGGCGGTTTGTCCCTGGCATCGTTGGCGATGCGGTGCTGGAGACCTTGGGGCAGGTGACGTATTCCTCCGGCCGGGGGTTGGCTCGCCCATACCTGCCCGATGTTCTGGCGGATTGCCTCGAGCGCTCCTGCTCCTTCATCGAACCCGGCCTGCGCCCCGCGGACTTGCTCGAGCTGTGGGTCGTGACCCCCCGCCGGAACGGGGACCACAGCTAGCTCCCGCGGGATGTCGGCGCGAGGCGCTGGCCTAGGGGGATCACCATCCTCCGGCATGCCGAGACAGCCGCCTCCGGAGGGATCCCCTAGCTCGATGTGGAAACATTCGCGACTCGGGCCGCAGTCCTTGTCGCCAAGGCTGCGGCTGCCGTCGGAACAGTCGGAGAGGCAGTAGTCACATGCGGTCATAAAGTCCCGCATGGCACTAGGGTTGCCAGATCCGGAGAAATCCCAGCAGATGCTGGGGTCGTCGTCTTCCTCGGACCCAGAGGGTCCGTAGGTCGAGACACCCGTCAATCGGTCCCAAGGCGACCGCACAGGAAACCCCAGAGAGGTTGCACTCGCCTCAATGTGAGCGCCCGCCAAAGCGAAGTCGCCAGGCGGGCTGAGGCCGAGTCGAAATAACGAAAGACGGGGAGCAGTCGTTACCTTTTTGCCGACGAGGAGCGATGAAGTCGTGTCGGGGGCTGACCGCGCCGTCGTCTTGGGTACGAGGGCGACGTCCTGCATGCCCTCCGTGAGCGCGCTGGCGTCGTCCACTTGCTCGGGGTCGACGTGTTGCGGGGGGATGGCGCTCGCGTTTGCCTCGAACGCGAGGGCGACGCTTGGCGTGTCCCCCGCTGGGGCGCCGGGGATGTCGATTTGCTCGACAGCCGTCGGAGCGCGGCCTCCCGCTCGGCCCCGGTTGCCCCGCCTCCTCCTCCTCCGATGGCGAGGGAGAGGATGGGGCGAGCTCGTACGTTGTCCTTCCCCATCGTGGGAAAGACGTCGTCGATTCCGCCGCCGGCGGGCGGACTGTCCGCCAGCGAGGTCGCCGTCGCGCGGCGGTGGAAGGAGTATCATGTCGTAATCGCCATCGAGGGACATGAACTCGAGGTTCCCGAAACGGAGCACCGTCCCGGGTTGAAGAGGTTGTTGGAGACTGCCCATCTGGAGCTTGACGGGAAATCGAACGTCAACACGCAGCGGCCCCTACCTGGCGCGCCAACTGTCGGCGTTCCGAGACCGGGGGGTCCCCGAGCCGACGAGTGAGAGTGCCGCGTGCCCCAGCCCAGATGGGTCGAGCGCGTGGAGCGAGCGCGAAGGGGGGAACAGAGAGAGAGAGAGAGTCGGTGGCCGGAGCCGGGTCGTGAGGGAGTCGGAGAAATTCCCGCGGCCTTCGTGTTCGTCCCGCGCCCAGGTCGGGTGCGCTTGCAGTAGGGGGTTACAAGCGTCCGCACGAGGTGAGGGGAGAGAGCGGCCCTGAGAGAGAGCGCCTGCCCCTGCCCTTCGTCCTCGCGAGGCCAACCTTCTCTAAGAAGGCCCTGGCCCTTCCTTTTATAGTCGTAAGGAGGGGGTCCAGATGTACAAGATGGGGGTGTAGCAAGGTGCTACGTGTCTAGCGAGGGAGAGCTAGCGCCCTATGTACATGCCCAGGTGGCAGCCGGAGAGATCGTGGCACCCTGTTGGTGTGGCGTCGTGGCTGTTGGAGGAGTAACGGAGCCGGACGGGGGGACAGCTGTCGAGGTGGCTGGGTCCTTGCTGACGTTCTCCTGCTTTCGTAAGGGAGCTGGGAGCCGCCGTCGTCATGATCTAGCGGGGCGCCATCATGGCCTATCTGACATAGCTGGCCAGATGGGACGCCGGTCTTGTTCTCTGCGACCCAAGTCGGCTCAGGGCAGGGTGATGATGACGCTTTCTGTTGACGCGGCGGTCTCGTGTCCTAGGTCGGGCGTCGTGGAGGCTCCTCCGAGGCTGAGGCTGAGTCCGTCCTGCAAGACAGAGACAGAGTCCGAGCCCAGGGTCGGGCGAGGCGGAGGTTATTCGGCAGAGGCCGAAGCGGAGTCCGAGCCCTGGGTCGGGCGAGGCGGAGGTCGCCGTCTTCCGGGGCCTTAGCCCGAGTCCGAGCCCTGGGTCGGGCGGAGCGGAGTTCGCCGTCTTCCGAGGCCTTAGCCTGAGTCCGAGCCCTGGGTCGGGCGGAGCGGAGTTCGCCGTCTTCCGAGGCCTTAGCCTGAGTCCGAGCCCTGGGTCGGGCGGAGCGGAGTTCGCCGTCTTCCGGGGCCTTAGCCCGAGTCCGAGCCCTGGGTCGGGCGGAGCGGAGTTCGCCGTCTTCCGGGGCCTTAGCCCGAGTCCGAGCCCTGGGTCGGGCGGAGCGGAGTTCGCCGTCTTCCGGGGCCTTGGCCCGAGTCCGAGCCCTGGGTCGGGCGGAGTCTCCTATGGCACCACTGGCGGAGTCTGGTCGCCCGTCGGTCTTACCTTTTGCGTTAAACGCCCCGGTGACTCGGTCGGTTGGTGCGGTGATTTAGTCAGGGTTTCTCCTTATCGGAGGCGGGGCCTAGGGCGAGCCGGAGATGCGTCTGCCGTGAAAGAGGAGACCTCAGGCGAGACGGAGTCATCTTAGGGTCGGCTGCCCTCGCCCGAGGCTAGGCTCGGGCGTGGCGAGGTCAAGTCACTCGTATGGACTGATCCCTGACTTAATCAAACCCATCAGGCCTTTGCAGCTTTATGCTGATGGGGGTTACCAGCTGAGAATTAGGCGTCTTGAGGGTACCCCTAATTATGGTCCCCGACACCTGCATCTAATCGAGATTAATCCATGAAACGAAAACCAAAACTAGACGAACCCACGGCTAGGCACAACATCAAACAAAATAAATATGCTTCGGCATGATGCAACAACAATATCAACTTAGGTTTTGGTTACATGCGATACGGACACCGGTCTCTATATTTGCTTTGAAAATAGGAGGAAGGAACGAAACGGGAAGAGAAAATAGAGTAACACCTGAATTTGGTGAATATCAGAGAAGAAAATTTATACCCCCAAATTCAAGGCGTTACAGAAGCCGAAGTCCTGCCTTGAAAAAGCTCTTATAAACAACAACTTCGTCTTTGCTTGGGCTCGGGGTTCTTTCCTCCCCAGGGAGGCACACATTGACCTTGCTGCTAAAGTAACTGAGCTTTTTCATCAACTGCAAGTCATATTCTTTTAGAATAGAGCAGCCAATCTCAATGTAGCTTGGCTTCGATGGCCCATCCTTAGGAAGCTCTTGGGTAGGCTTTGACGATGACGAAGCCTTCATGGCTTCGAAGATCGGCAAGGTATCTTAACGCACCTCTGAAGAGGTAGGCGTGATCTTTGCATTAGAACGAATCCTAGACATCTAAGGAAGTTACCCACGAAGATGTCTTCAGCAAATCTGGTTTCTGAAGTGGTAGTGGATGAAAAGCTTCAGAAGCACATCAAATTTTGACAGTAGGTGCCTGAGGGCAATAAATGTGTCCCATCCTCACCCACTCTACCGCTTTTATACTAAGGAATGTGCGCTAAGGGGCGTGGGTCGCAGAAAAAAAGTCCGCGTGCGCTGCCTTCAACTTCTCTATGTCTGATGAAATGCTAGTCTAGCTCTTTTTACCGAATTTTTCTACTTCTCCATAATGAGTTTTGGGAATGTGTTTTTTGGATCTTTGTCACAAGGCCTCCCAATTTTATTTTTTGCAAACTAAGCTCGTTATGAAGAAACAAACTCATTCCGCAAGCGGCTACTGTTGGGGGGCCTACCCTGTCGAAGGTCTTCATAATACCTTTAATTCGGCGTTAACAAATGTGTTTCAGGTACAAAACTAATGGCGGACAAAACTGGCCTTTGATCGAATTTGTGCCAAGAAAAGCCTAAGCGTGTGAAGAGAAGCTTTGCCTAATACATACAAACGGCAAGGGCGTAACTCGAAGCCGTCAGCCTCGTCATGAAAAGGCTTTAAGGCGCAAAGTGACGAAGTAGAAGAAGTTTGATACTTGTGCAACAAGAAACAAAAGAAAAGATAGTGATGTCCCTGCATCATTTGTAAATCATGTGTGTAAACTTTATGGGCATATTTGTAATTTCCTACGAAGTTATTCATCTTCCCTATAAATAGGTGAACAATGCCCTACATAAAGGGACCTGTTTCGAGAGCCTTAACTTTGTATTGCTTAGCCTTGAAAGAACCTTCAAGCTATCTCATGTAAAGAAGTCGAAGGTATGTTTGTAAACTTGTTTAATACAAAGGGAAAAGAATGGAAATGCCAAGGCATAAAAGATGAGTCTTGTACTTCATTGCTCATTTCCCTATCATTAAATATTCCTTCGTTCACATTTGCTCTATGAACCATCATCATCAAGTTGTTACTTCTAATAAGCAACATCTTGAGGATGAAGGATCTTATTTTTAACTTGTGTTCTCTTGTTTTTGATGCCACGTAGGAGTCAAAAACAAGTGACCAACACTCCATTTTGGTAAGCAAATTTATAGCAACATAAGTTATTATGAAGGCCCCTAGTTGACTTCATTTGGAAATGCAATTCATGAATTTGACAAAAATCTTCGGCATTGGGCTCAACACCCTGGCTTTGGACAGCCCAAATAAAAATTCCTAGTCGCACTATAGCATTCGGAGTAAGTTGATAAAGGTATATATTAAACCTTTTCAAAACAGCAACTATCATCTTGTGCAATGGAAATCTAAGTCCAGCCTTCAAAAAGCTTTGAAAAATAATAACTTCGTCTTCTTTGGGTTACGGCACTAAATCATCACCCCCAGCTGGACCCAATCAACATTGTGAATGTAATCAAACTTAGTAAGTACCTCAATGTGCCCTCATTTAATCTTTGATTTCCTAAAGTCCACATGACTCGATTTTGTAGGGCAGATGTAGTGTTGTCCTCTTCAATATCAATGTCATCGCTGTCATCACCCGACCCTTCAGATGGGTCCGCAATAGCAGCTTCGGCTTGTGATGCAGAGCCTTCAACTGCCGTGGCCAAGTTTTCAACCTTCGTCTCTGGAGCATTTGAAGCAGGCTATTGGGCAGAGACCAAACATGGCCTCGATCATAGAGCGAAGACCATATTTTTCATACCATACGTAGGCATTCACGTGAACGGGCCCTCAAGCGAATGGGCCCTCGACTTAGCCCGCATGAGAAGGGGTCCTCATCGAAGTTAGCATTCGCGAACCGTAGGATCACCAGCGAAGAGGTCTTCAGTCCGACAGGTGATAACTTGTCCGCGAAAGCCAAGACCTTCGCCCTCTATTGACTAAAGGACTTCCGACATCCGGCTAGGCACAACTAGAGCGAGAAAAGATACGAAGGCCTTAAGGGTGAAGGCCACAAGTCGACCCCAAACACCTCCAGCATAATAGAAGACATTGATAAGGGCCCACCCGTCTGTGTAGCATGCGGGTGTGTTGTCAGGTGTGCGCATATTACTGTACAGGTCGTGCCATAATTATCCCGTTGCTAGGGATATGCCCTGGATATAGTTGGTAGCTGGGGGTAGGGTCATATTTTGGACCGCCTACCCCCGAACGTGCCTATAAATACCCCATCCTTAGCAAGATGGGACACACATAATGAGAAGCGACAGTTCCCCTAGTTTGTTTTGTTGTGCATCTGAGCTCTCACTTGCTCGTCGAGTGTTTGGGTCCACCTGTCAGCTCATCGACGTGACAGTACCGAACATTTGGCACCCACCTTTCGTGTGACAAAGACAACACCCATGATGCTTCCTAAGAAAAGCACCCGTGCTAGTCCACCACCAAATGACGATGACGCCAAGACAGCCCTCACCGCCAAGAACGGCAAAGTACCCATGCTAGTTCACCAATCATTCCGCACCACCTAACCCGAAGGCTACAACTGACCCGCACGGCGAGGACCTCCTCGCAAAACAAAAGCAGGCAACAGTCTCCATCGAGCAAGCAGGCGAGGTCCATACCACCAACTCAGAAGACTCAGGAGATCCCCTTCCCAACCTAAAAAGCCATCCTTGCCAAGTGAAGGTTTGGCCAGATATGACAAGGAACCTGCCCCCGCCCCACCGGGCTTTGCCCCCACAGCCAGCCCTCGCCACCCATTCGAGATGCCCTCAAAAACAACAACGAAGATGTACAAGCTAGCCTAGACTATGGAGCAATTACTACTTAAAATCCTTTACACACGTAGCTCCAACCTCAGAAACATAGAGATGCCCTCATAGCCAGGCAACTCTGTAGTGAGGCCCAAATCAGTGTACGCCTCCTCATCAAGCAAGAAAAAGAGCGCCTCTAGACCCTCGAGCAAGAAATCTAGCAACTGCAGGCCCAAGACCTAGTACACCCTTCGCATGGAAATGTGAGAATGAGCAGTTTCGACGAAGTCAGGCAGACCCCATGGAGCGACACATTCCATGCCTTCAATTTCATAGACAACTGATGCCCGCTCTCTACTAGACTGCAGGCAACGCCGTGGCTAAGGAACTACATGGCCGACAATTGGCCAAGGTACAATGGGAAGGCCAACCCTTTGCAGTTTATGATGAGTTATCAAGTTGTGGTGGCCTCATCCGGAGGGGATGACAACCCTGTCGCAAAGTCCCTCATCATCGCCTTGGAGGGCCCCGCATAAACATGGTACACAAGACTACCTCCGCTAACAATCGACTCCTAGGTGGCCCTTCAGGAAAAATTCCTCCTCAATTTCCAAGGGTACTGACCATAAACCGATGCCCTCGCGGAGTTGTCATTGTGCAGACAGCTAGAGGGGAAAGCCTTTGTAACACCCCAGGTGTTACTGTACGCTTAACGACGAATATGAACGACTGCCCAAAATATTTCGTGAAGCTCGGACTTTAGTGACCTTCAAAAATGCCGAGTCCGGTGCTATTTAGATTTGTTATGAGTGTGAATGCGACTTCGAAAAAATAGCTCGAGTTTGATGTCGTATTCATTTCCATAATCTAAATAGTTAAAAAGGTTTCATGAACTTTTGGATTACCTAATCTCGTTTGCTGGAAATTTGGATATGTTCAGATCACGCGCGCAAGTAAATATGAAAATCAGAAAACTTCTGATTTTACGTAAAATTTGGAGCTCCACGCTATCCGAACAGAACGATGCGCCATCTCATTAATTAAATTGTTCTTCTTTTCAGCATGTTATTCTCGTCATCAAATCAAATGATCAATATTGGGTTAAATCCAACTGAACCCAATTGGAATCAACCGTAGTCCAAAACTATCCAAGCCAAACTCATTTTAATCTGGTACGTGTACGTTTTGCCCAGAATAGTCATGAAATTTAGCGAGAATTGTAATCCTTGGATTTTTCCGTTACATAATTCGGAGAATGAAATGTGTAGCCGTATAGCGCGTCAACCCTTTATTTATCGCTAAAAAGCTTGATTCAAAATATCTGTTATTTTATGTAAAAAAAGAAAAGAAAAGAAATAAAAAAAAGATCTGGTCGCCCAGCCGCTCTCTCTCTTCCACCTGATCTTTTTCCTCTACCACGCGTCGTCCTTATCTTCTTCTCTACGCGCGCCGCGGCCTCCCAGCTCCTCCCAGTCGAGCCCCTCCGTGCATCCCTAGTTCCATCTCCCTTGGTGTCTTCTCCCTGCCCGGTGTTTCTGGCGACATGGCCGTCGCGCCCTGGGTCACCTACTCCATCGCGCCGGTCGCCCCTCCCTGCTTGCCCTCTAGCTCC
Source organism: Zea luxurians (assembly GCA_029449295.1). Classification (NCBI taxonomy): domain Eukaryota; kingdom Viridiplantae; phylum Streptophyta; class Magnoliopsida; order Poales; family Poaceae; genus Zea; species Zea luxurians. The sequence continues at coordinate 100,167,107 of JAOPSE010000001.1, read as the reverse complement.
AGCTCTTCTTTCGTGCTCGGATTACCGTCGGCCAGATCGGCCTCTGCTCTGTCCCAACTGCGCGCGCGAGCTCGTCGGTCTTCCCTACGCACCCGGCCGGAGCTCCCTGGCTCGCCCCTGCGCTCGCCTAGCCCCTGCTCACATCAACCAGCTCGGACCTAGCACTCTTGTAATACCCCAGGTGTTACCCAAGGCCCTAGCCAAAGGGCCACACTTGTGTCCTGCTTACCCTATATGCTAAATTGGAAAGTGAAGGCACTAAAAGCTTTAGAATCATGGTTAAGCTAAGTATCGATCATAACAAGAAAGAAACCCTAGCCTTCATCCATTCTCACTCATGAAAAAGATTCTAAAACCCTAATTCCCCTCTTAAGCCATTAAACCCTAAACATGGAGTTAAAGGGGAAAGAGTGGGCAAATGGCCAAATCATGGAAGGAAACCTTTACCAAAGATGAAGTATATTAGAAAATCTACAAAATGTATTAAGGAAGATATTACAAAGAGGCCCAACAAAAACTCCTAATCAGCTCACTAAGTGGAGAGCACAATAGAGCCATCAAAATTTCTCTAAGTCCCAAAACCAACCCTAGCCTAAAGATGATATGTGTTCACCTTTGTGCTGGCACCGAAACCACTTGGACCAAATAACAAAAAGTGGCCAAATTACTTAAGGCACACCCCTGAAAAGTTTGAAAACAAACCAAGGTCATTTGACATGGTTTGGCATCATTTTTGTCGCTGGTGAACAGTGCAGACAAACAAGACTTAGCGCCCACATATCTTGTAAGCTAGGGCAGATCTTCCATTGGAACTTACACAAACTAGCTAGCCCTAGGTGCCAGGAAGAAATCTTTCACAAGACCTTTGGCGAGGTTCGCAAGGTTGTGACCTCTGCAGGCACAAGAACTTGGGCAGATGAACACGACCACGTGTTCGATGCGCCCTGGCAACGCCATAGCACGCCCTCGGCGCTCAGCCCGTGCGCGCAGCCCCGCGCCGTGCCAACCCCGCGCCCACACCTGCGCCCGTGGCTATAAATCCCACCTTGGCCTCGACTGTACACCCCCACGCGTCCCTGACCCAGCCCGAGCACGAGTTCGCCGGCATTTGCCCAGAGAACCCCATGCCAGCGGCCGCGCAGGCCACGACCACGGTAGACCAGCCAAATCAGCCATTCTCCACCCCGTCCGACCCTTAGGTTAGCTTCTTCGGACCTCAGTGAAGCTCCCCGAGCCGAGGATTGAGCAATACCTCACCGGAGACGCCGGATCGATGTCGCCGGACTTCTACCGGCCGCCGTCGCACTTAGACCGAGCTCCACAGTAAGCCATTCGTCGATTCCTTGTACCTATAGCATCCTTAGCATCCTGTGAAGCTCCCTGTGCCATTTGATTGAACCCTACCGCTGTGAGCAGGCCGGAGCACATGCCGTCGATGAGCCTGACCGCCTACGCGCGCGGTCAGACATATTCCGGCCATCACCGTCGACGACCTGCACCTCGATGTGACCGCCAGGACCTCACCCAACCTTCACCGGACCTCCCTCGCCGCCGGTAAGCCGTGCCACCCTTTTTCCTCTCCACGGTTACTGTTGCAAGGGGAAGGAGCCCGGATGGAAAGAAAGAAAAGCCTGGGGGGGGGGGGTTTGCGAGGTCAGTGACTCAGAGAAATAGTTCCGCAGGAGTACAGTTTAAAGGATTAGTTAGAGGAAACCAGAGGGGCCTCGGTGCAAACTGATTTTTCCTTAAACCTTTTAAGCCTTATTATTTTAAATGAATATAGAACTTGCAAAATTCATAACTCAAATTTTACCCAGCCAAATTTGGTCAAACTAATTTTGCTAGATCCTAAATATTATGAACTACTTATGAAAAATAACAAACACCCTAAGTACTGCAAGACTTTTTAGAGTTTCAATTTAATTAAGTGTACTGCCCAAAACTCAATAAATAGATGAAAAATAGAAATACTTTTGGACTGAGGGTAAGAAAAATCAGAGACATGCTTAACCACTAACTACCGTGTTTAAAAATGTTCAACTCCCCAGTATACTAGATTAAGGAATGATTACCACAAAAACATGTTTGGGTCCAAACCTTAAGAAAATAATAAGGGGAATGAAAAATAAGAACCCAAAACCCTAAGAACCAGAGGGCAACCACATTTTTCCAAGCTTACTTAGGTAACTATAACACCCCTGGTGTTACTATTACTAAAACCTGAGCATAACATCATAAGCATCAGCATTTCATATGTTTGACACACCTAAGATGCATTCACTAGGTAAAAATTTCAAGCAAGTTGTATTGTTATGGCATTTTGCAAATAAGACCCTAGTGTAGGGTACTTAACCCTAAATAGGATTCTGAAGGGAAAAACAAGTGCCAAATAGAGAAAATCCTAAAGTTTAAGTGAAATGGCCATAAAATGTTCCTAAGAATGGACCTACATTACATTTACACCCCTGATATACCAAAAACCCTAATTGGAACCCTGGAAAACCCTAGACCTAAACCCTAGGGGGTTAAGTGCAAAATCAGTGCACTTTTGGGCTTAAGTGCAAAAACCATGACAATAAAGTATCCTAAGTCAAATGGTTCACAAATATGTGAATTTGCAAGCTAAACCCTGAATTTTGGACCTATTTGCAAAAAGGACCCCATTTGTGTTCTTAAGCTAAGTCTGAAAATTCAGTGTTTGAGCTCAACTTTGGAGCTTTGTAACTTTTAAATTCTAAGGTTTTTGCCCTAGGTCACCACATCAATATTGTAGACCTATGAAAGGAGAATAACTTTGCTTAAGAGTGTAAGCATAGTTGTCATGAAAATATGATGAAAACTGCAGTCAAAGTCGGGCTGTCAGGTTGCCTTCAGTCTGAAATCGGTCTGACAGTGTAACCAAGCCATCTTTGGACTAAGATTCAGCTTTGATCTAGTAGGCATTTGGCAATAACTGCTATGGCAAAATTGTAGCTGAATCCTTGATCTACAAATTTGCTACAAAATCTTAAGTAAGTTACCATAGAAAATTTGGAGAAATCTGGACCTGAAAATGCACTATCAGGCGCTCTGAAGATTTTTTCCATGGTATAGTGCACCCCATCTGAATCAGATCGCGAGTTCAATCCTATACTCATCGCCGATGATCTTTCACTGGGATTGTTGATTGATCGTCGCGATTCGTGCACCGTGGTCAGTAGATAAGCATGGGTAGGTAAAAATCTTGGCATTTGGATTAGTTTGAGTCCGGCCGCGGCTCCACTCGCCGTACCTCCCTTGCTCATCGGTCGACCGGATAACCTTCGTCGCCGTTGATCTGTCACCGGTGCGCGCCACGTGCTTAAGCGTTAGCCCACATCATGGTGAATCATGGAGTGCATGTCCGGTGATCGCCGGAGGAGCCGCCACGGTGAAAGCCATCTGTCCCAAGTACCAGTGCCCTTTTTCTCTTCGGTCGCCAGCACCTTTCTGCCAAATTGAGCGCCACCGCTGTTGCGCTCTATAAATTGCGGCCACCATGAGCTCCATAGGGTAGTCAAGAACACAGCCACCAAGAATCACCCTCAGTTGATCACCAGCGAGCTCGAATTTTACAGTTCCCCCAAATCGCTTCAAACAAGCCGCAAGAACACCTCGCCGTGGCCAGCGCAAATCAGGTCCGATCATGTTGTCTTTGGTCTTGTTCTAGCATCCCTGTGTGTTCTGATAACTTATCGACCTAACCAATTGTGCTAAACCAAAGTAGATCATCGGGAACACCTTGAGTTGTTCCCGGGGTGCGCGGTTACCGTGGCTAGAGACATTTGGCTAGCCATTCATGAAATTGACTTAGGGGAAACATTAACTAGGTCCCGAATCTGGTTTAGGCCGAAGAAGGGCGCCGGTCCTTGTGTGAATCGGCCGGTACGCGGGCTCGCTGGAGCTCTACCGCGCCGCTCACCATCGTGGTCCTGGCGCGGTAAAGGAATAGAACTTCAGGGGCTTTTCTGCATCTGTCAGCGACTCAGTCAAATAGTGCCATGACCCCGCTTCCAGTTATTCAATAAGCGAAGGTCCTTTATGCAAAGTCCGCTGCGTGGGCGCGGGCGTGCGCTTTCCCCTGGAACTGGGCCGTTTAGGCTACTTCCGGCCCAGCACTATTCAAGCTTTTCTTTTTTTCTTTTTCGGTGAAACTTTGGAAATATGTAGAAAATTGTAAAAAAATCCCAAAAATGTCAAACCAATTTTCCTAGATTCCTTATTTTTCATAAAATTTAATAAAATAGTTTCATGATTTTTAGGTCAAATGTGGAATTTTGTGGCATTTAAAATAGCCTAAAACCTTGTTCCTGGATTTTTAGAAAATAAATAATAATTCCTAAAATCCCCAAACTTTTTAGATGACCTTTATACATTATTTAGAAACCTTGGGTAGAGTTTGGTATGAATTGGACCTTGTTTGTGAATTAGAATCCAAAACCCTACCCCCTGCCCTTTGAACTCCTCTATTGACTCTAAAAACCCTAATTCTCTAGAGTACCTTGAAGGAAAATTGTATTCAAAACTTTTGGTAATACACTCTTATTATCTTTGCACTCTCATGAGCATTACATGGGCATTCATTATTATGTATGGTTATCTTTAGAAAACGAAGAAGAAGTTGAAGTAGAAGGAGAGAAGACTTCACCCCCACCACCTCAGGAACATCAGGCAGACAACTATTTTTATTTTGACATCTGTGGAACTGAGCCTGAATCACCTGTAAACCAAGGCAAGCCCCGGTGCATTTGCCACCCCCTTGACTCTTATAAAATCTTTCTCACTTGCTTGATGCATTAGGTGATAGGAGTTGATTGCTAAAACAATTCCTGGATTACCTTCTTTAAATTTGATTACCTTCCTTTGAATCCCTGTTTTATAAAAGGTTTTTACTATGCTTAGTCTTGCTCTAGCAAAGAAAAAGATTTTTGTTTTTACAAAAGATGATGTGGCAAAGTGGGAGGGATGTTTTTGAAAATAAAACTTGATGATGGATCCATCATGGCCATGATGGGTCCAACATCAGAAAAGATGTACCTCTGTCAGGTACCAAACTTTAGGGTTTGAAATGATTAAGCTGAGACCCGGCGGGTGACTTGCACGAGAAGAGAGTCTCAGTGTAGTGTCTCCGTCTGAGTCAATTAAGGACCATCTCGATGTAGGCTTGCTGACCGAGGACCATTTAAATGGTCACATGCCTCGTCATGGGTAAGCTTTGCCTCGGGCAGACTAAGGCCAGAATAAGATACCACGCAATGGGAGTGGAGAGATGGCGAGAGTAACGTGTACCCTTCGTGGCAAGAGGCTAGACGATGGTGTAACTGTGCTCTTGGTTGGCGTGAACCCCGATGGCGGGTTGACATATGCAAGGGTTAAGTGCTACATATGTCGTGTGATTGGAGATCCTCAGCTGAGTATAATCGATTCGGATCGCCGTACCTTCGCGGTTATGAAGACTTGGTCACTGCCCTATATGTAGAACCCTAGTAAAGATGAAAGGTTGTTAAGAAATTGGCTAGTGCAGGTCAAGTGATTGAACTAGGGTAGAAAGAACTCTAGTGCAGGTAACTTTACTTAACCTGACAAGTAAAATTGGATTTTTAAGGATCCACTTTTAGTAAGCGTTTCTGCAAATAGAGTCTTTGATTATTGAGAAACCTTATCTTGACTACCTTAAAACCAGCATACCCTTGAGAGTCTTTTCTTTAGTCGGGTAAGTCTTGCTGAGTAATTCCATACTTAGGGTTTTATTCCCTATTGTTTTTAGGTGAAGAAGCGATGAACTTTTGTTGTTTCTGTTCCAAGGTGGTTTCAAAAGAAGAAAACCAAGAGTAAAGCTGCGGGAGGATGGGTTCCTCCATAAAAACTTTTTGTTTGAAACTTATCGGGAGGGGTTTTTGCCTCCCTTGGTTCTATAATAATAATAATACTCTACACTCGTTTAATTATATCCTGGTCTGTAATATTATAACTCTATCTTACTTTTAAATAAAGGTAAGTTTATGTAATCACTTCCGCATTTTCGTATCTTCGATGCTTGTAATGTCTGCGTGACGGGTGAAATGCTCTTGGGAAAGGTAAGAAAAGCAGATACCGAACTTGTCAAGTGATTCAGGAACACCTGCAGGGTTGTCTGAGGTCCGTTGGACAAGGACAACTGTAGGTGGGCCTAATAACTTGGGAGGTTCCGTCACAGCTGGTATCGGAGCGAAGCCCATCTCTGCAGATATTATGAGGCATCTTCAAAATAATTTTTCTAAGACTTATCTAGAAAATTTCTTCCTTTCTTATCTAGTATCTCTGAAGAGTTTATATGAAAGACCAGATAGGAAGTGTGCAATGTATAGAAGGTTGAATCAACTAAAGTTGATTCTGTAATTACACATGCATCATGCTAAGAATTATGCTAATAAGATTTCCCCCTTAGCAAAAATGCCGCCGCGCACAGGGAAGACTGCACGCAAGTCGACCGGGCCGATCGGTGTACCTCGTCACCAACTTGCCCCGAGACATGGCGACAACAGTAGTGGGAGCAACGATCCGATTGGAGATCTGGAAGCACAAGTTAATCAGCTTCAAACAGAACTCCGTTGCAGGAATAACATATGGGTCGCGGATGGCGAGAGGATCAATGAATTGTGAAGCGACATCCGCCGCCTGCAAGATCAGCTCGCGGATCGAGATCTAGCGCTCGACTGGGCGGTTCACTCTCGTTCGCTTGCCTAGGCTATGGAGGCGAAAGCTCGAGCCCGAGTAGAAGAAATTAGCTCAGCTATTGATAACTTGCAGGCTTATTGTAATACTCTACATGAAGAAGTTCACGTATTGTACTCACAACTACACCCCAGTGTACCTGTGGATCCTGCCAGGACAGAAGCCGGACCTTCTCAAGTAGCGGGAGAAGCCTTTGGCGGTGAACTGGACCTTTTCAGGCCCCCTCCCTCTATGAAGCTAGTCGACGAATGGTCTCCGACGCCTGATAGTGAGGCTACCCAGAGTGACAAAAAGCAGGAATAGTATAGTATAGAAGTAGTACTATTGTGTAATAGGTGGTGTAATCCTATTGTAAAGTATGAGCCTGTAACATTACCTTTTTAAGTAATGTGAAATGGATGGTTTGTATGGCATATCATATTGCTCCAATGTTCTTTGCCTCAGATGCCTTCCAGGACTCGTACTCAGGATGGGGCTGGTATCTCCCGTGGGAGGGAGGCGACCCCGAATCCACCTCTAATACCCCTGACACTTGCCGAGGCCATCGCTGCCTTGGTAAACGCTATAGCAGACAATACCCGCTTTCTGCGGTAGATGGCAGGTCAACAACTTCAACAACAAGGCAGGCGGGCCTATCTGCAAGGCCCCCGTGAGACATCTTATCTGGACTTCTTTGAGACGCGCCCTCTATTATTCGTCAAGGCAGAAGACCCTCTAGAAGCGGATGAATGGATCCGCGTCATTGAACAAAAATTTGGACTTCTTCGGTGTTCCGAAACTCAGAAGCCCATGTTCGCAGCTCAGCAATTGCGTGGCCCTACCAGCACGTGGTGGGGAAACTCTATGGCTGTTCAGCTGGCCAATTATCAGATTACGTGGGATGAATTCAAGTTGGCCTTCCGTGAACATTACATACCTGAAGGAGTCCTCCACATGAAACAGGAGGAATTCATGAAATTGAAGGAAGGCAGAGATACTGTCACCCAGTATCTCAATAAATTTAATCACTTATCTCAGTATGCAATTGACCAAGTCAACACCGACATAAATAAGAAGAACTGTTTCATGAGGGGTTTAAATGATCGGATGCAAAGAAAAATGGCTACATGCATCGACCTTGCATACGGAAGGGCTGTCAGCACAGTGCTCGCAGTTGAAGCTAAATATACAAGTTCCGGAAAGTCAAAGGGGAATGGAGGCAATAGGACTAATCAGGGCCCCGAGAAAAGGCAACGGTTAGTTATCCGGCCTTTTAATCAGGGTCGTTCTTCATCGCACCCACCCTCCTTCCCATTCAAGCAACCAGTGTTTATCTGTCCTACCCCTGCCTCCACTACTACAAATCAGCCGGGTGCCCCTGGCACTCGTTTTCCTGCTCTTCCAAGCTCATCTACCGGTTGCTTCAACTACGGGAATTCCGGACATTTCATTAAAGACTGTCCGTACCTAAGGCAAAATCAAGCAAATAACCAATAGAGTTCTGGAAGCTCCAAGGGAAATGCAGGCAACAATACTACGGGCCGGAATACAAAGAAAACAGGACGAGTTTATTACACTCAAGTGGCTACCACACTGGAAGGCGAACCGGTGATGATGGGTACGTTCCTCGTAGCCAATCACCCTGCACTTATTCTCTTTGATTCGGGTGCATCACATACTTTCATAAGCAAAAAGTTCATGGAGAAACACTGCATTCCATATACTGAATCAAGGGAAGGGTTTAAAATACATTCGCCTGGGGGACAAATATTTACCAAAGAAGTGGCTTATCAAGTGCCCGTAACATTGGCTAGATGGGACTTTCCTACTAGTATGATTGTTCTGAAAGGCCAAGACATAGATGTGATTCTGGGCATGAATTGGTTGGCCCAACATAAAGCGGTTCTCAACACTGATCTGAGAACAATCAGGTTGAGTTATGGCCAAGAAGAAATTCTTTTGTCTATCCCCATAGCTATTCCAGCTAGACCAATTGGCAGAATAAATGAAGCCATCATACCGGAGATCAAGGAAATTCCGGTAGTAAGTGAGTTCCCAGATGTCTTTCCAGAAGATTTGCCAGGATTACCACCCGAAAGAGATGTAGAGTTTGTAATTGAGTTAAAGCCCGGTACGGCTCCCATTTCTAGAAGATCGTACCGAATGCCTCCAAATGAGCTGGCAGAACTTAAGACCCAATTGCAAGACCTACTAGAGAAGGGATTCATCCGGCCAAGCTCGTCACCATGGGGTTGTCCAGCCATATTCGTCAAGAAGAAGGATCAAACATTGTAGATGTGCGTGGATTATCGACCCCTTAATGAGGTCACTATCAAGAATAAGTTTCCTCTTCCTCAGATTGAAATTTTGTTTGATCAACTGACTGGAGCAAGGGTATTTTCTAAAATTGATCTCAGGTCGGGCTATCATCAGATCCGTATTAGGCCCGAGGATATACCCAAAACCGCATTCACTACGCGATATGGTTTATTTGAATACTTGGTAATGTCTTTCGGATTGACGAATGCTCCTGCCCACTTCACTTATCTGATGAACTCGGTATTTATGCCTGAGTTGGACAAATTTGTGGTGGTCTTCATAGATGATATTTTGATATATTCCAAGAATGAAGAGGAGCATGCTCAACACTTACGGATCGTATTGACGCGCTTAAGGGAACATCAGTTATATGCCAAGTTCAGTAAGTGCGTGTTTTGGCTGGAAGAAATTCAATTTCTGGGACATGTGTTATCTGCCAAGGGGATTGCGGTTGATCCCAGCAAAATCAAGGATATTTTGGAGTGGAAACCCCCAACCACTGTTCATCAAGTCCGAAGCTTCCTTGGACTAGCTGGCTATTACCGCCGATTTATACCAGATTTTTCCAAACTTGTGAAACCAATCACGAGTTTATTGAAGAATGATATTAAGTTCAATTGGTCTTCAGAATGTAATGAAGCCTTTGAAAAATTGAAGGTATTATTAACCACTGCTTTAGTATTGGCTCAACCGGATATTGAAAAGCTGTTTGATGTGTATTGTGATGCATCAGGCAGTGGTCTCGGCTGCGTATTAATGCAAGAGGGCCGAGCAATCGCGTATGCTTCAAGGCAGTTGCGCCGGCATGAGGAGCATTATCCCACTCATGATCTGGAGCTAGCTACAGTGGTCCATGCCCTGAAGATATGGCGTCATTATCTGCTGGGGAATGTCTGTCATATTTATACAGACCACAAAAGTTTGAAATACATCTTTACCTAGTCAGAGCTCAATATGAGACAAAGGAGATGGCTCGAGCTTATTAAAGATTATGAACTGGAGATCCATTATCACCCAGGCAAAGCAAATGTAGTGGCAGATGCACTCAGTCGCAAGGCCTCCTTCCATTGTTTAACTATGAAGACTTCTGACATTACATTGTGCCAGGAGATGGAAAATCTGAACCTGGGAATGATTCAGCAAGGGACTTCAAATTACTTGAAGCTGGAGTTAGTCATCCTACAAAGGATAATTGACGCACAAAAGAATGATGAGGGTATGAAACATGTACGTGAGAAGATAAGGGCTGGAAAAGCCAACTGTTTCAGAGAAGACAACCAAGGTGTTGTATGGTTCAACAATCGCATAGTTGTGCCGAAGAATAAAGAAATCCGCCAACAAATTTTGGATGAAGCACATCTTAGTCGCTATTCTATTCATCCTGGGAGCACTAAGATGTACCATGATCTGAAACAGCATTGTTTGTGGACAAAAATGAAGATCGAAATTGCACGCTATGTGGCAAGGTGTGACACTTGCAAACATGTCAAGGCCATACACATGAAGGCTGCTGGGCCATTGCAATCATTACCAATCCCAACATGGAAATGGGAGGATATTAGTATGGACTTTATTGTGGGACTGCCTAGGACTGCCAAAGGGTATGATTCTATCTGGGTTATCGTTGATCGACTCACAAAGATTGCCCACTTCCTACCTGTCAGGGTAAAGTATACAATGGCCACTTATGCAGAATTATACATTTCCCGTATTCTCAGTTTGCATGGTGTTCCGAAGACGATAGTGTCAGATCGTGGATCGCAATTCGTGTCCAAATTTTGGGAAGAGCTTCACAAGGCCTTGGATACTAAGTTGCTCCGTAGTTCGGCCTATCATCCTCAAACCAGTGGGCAGACTGAGAGGGTGAACCAAATACTTGAAGACATGTTACGGGCTTGTGCTTTGGAGTTCCCCCAGAAATGTGACGATTGTTTACCTTTAGCGGAGTTCTCGTACAATAATAGCTATCAGGAAAGTATTAAGATGGCACCCTTTGAAGCTTTGTATGGGAAGCGGTGTCGCACTCCGTTAAACTGGTCTGAACCTGGTGAAAGAAATTTCTTTAGGCCTGATATGGTAAAAGAGATAGAATAAAAAGTTCAAAGGATAATTCATAATTTGAAGAAAGCTTAAGCTCGCCAGAAAAGTTACGCAGACACACATCGGATACCCTTATACTTTCCAGCGGGAGATTATGTCTATCTGAAGGTCTCCCAATGAAGGGTGTAACACGTTTCGAGGTAAAAGGGAAGCTTGCACCTTGATACATTGGTCCTTTTCTTATCCTTGAAAGGTATGGACCGGTGGCATACCAGCTTCAACTACCCGAAACCTTGTCTGCTGTACACAATGTGTTCTACGTGTCTCAGTTGAAGAAGTGTCTTCGGGTTCCAGATCGAACCATCGAAGTAACAGATATTGTCCTAGAGTCGGACTTAACATATTCTGAGCACCCTATTCAAGTCTTGGATCAAAAGGACATGGTTACCCGGAGAAAAACTCTCAAGTTTTACAAGATACAGTGGAACCAACATTCCGAAGATGAGGCTACGTGGGAAACTCAAGAATTTTTAGAAAAGAACTTCCCAGGCTTTCTAGCCTCATGTAAATCATAATATGTGTAATAAAGGAGTGAGCCCCAAACCACCCCTGCCTTGTACCAAAACTCAAGAAATAAAAATGTGAAGCATTACCTTTTCCACTACTTACCCTAGGGCTTTTAATCTCGGGACGAGATTCTTTTATGGGGGGAAGGATGTAACACCCATGGTGTTACTATTACAAAAACCTGAGCATAACATCATAAGCATCGGCATTTCATATGTTTGACACACCTAAGATGCATTCACGAGGTAAAAATTTCAAGCAAGTTGTATTGTTATGGCATTTTGCAAATAAGACCCTAGTGCAGGGTACTTAACCCTAAATAGGATTCTGAAGGGAAAAACAAGAGCCAAATAGAGAAAACCCTAAAGTTTAAGTGAAATGGTCATAAAATGTTCCTAAGAATGGACCTACATTACATTTACACCCCTGAGATACCAAAAACCCTAATTGGAACCCTGGAAAACCCTAGGGGGTTAAGTATAAAATCAGTGCACTTTTTGGCTAAAGTGCAAAAACCATGACAATAAGGTATCCTAAGTCAAATGGTTCACAAATATGTGAATTTGCAAGCTAAACCCTGGATTTTGGACCTATTTGCAAAAAGGACCCCATTTGTGTTCTTGAGCTAAGTCTGAAAATTCAGTGTTTGAGCTCAACTTTGGAGCTTTGTAACTTTTAAATTCTAAGGTTTTTGCCCTAGGTCACCACATCAATATTGTAGACCTATGAAAGGAGAATAACTTTGCTTAAGGGTGTAAGCATAGTTGTCATGGAAAATATGAAGAAAACTGCACTCGAAGTCGGGCTATCAAGCTGCCTTCAGTCTGAAATCGGTCTGACAGTGTAACCAAGCCATCTTTGGACTAAGATTCAGCTTTCATCTAGTAGGGATTTGGCAATAACTGCTGTGGCAAAATTTTAGCTGAATCCTTGATCTACAACTTTGCTGCAAAACCTTAAGTAAGTTACTATACAAAATTTGGAGAAATCTGGACCTGAAAATGCATTGTCAGGCGCTCTGAAGATTCTTTCCATGGTACAGTGCACCCCATCTAAATCAGATCGCGAGTTCAATCCTATCCTCATCGCCGGTGATCTTTCGCCGGGATTGTTGATTGATCGTCGCGATTCGTGCACCGTGGTCAGCAGATAAGCACGGGTAGGTAAAAATCTTGGCATTTGGATCAGTTTGAGTCTGGCCGTGGCTCCGCTCGCCGTACCTCCCTTGCTCATCGGTCGACCTGATAACTTTCTCCGCCGTTGATCTGTCACCAGTGCGCACCACGTGCTTAAGCGTTAGCCCACATCATGGTGAATCACGGAGTGCATGTCCGGTGATCGCCGGAGGAGCCGCCATGGTGAAACCATCTGTCCCAAGTACCAGTGCCCTTTTTCTCTCCGGCCGCCAGCACCTTTCTGCCAAATTGAGCGTCATCGCTATTGCGCACTATAAATTGCAGCCACCATGAGCTCCGTAGGGTAGTCAAGCACCCAGCCACCCAGAATCACCCTCAATTGATCAACAGCGAGCTCGAATTTTACAGTTGCCCCAAATTGCTTCAAACAAGCCGCAAGAACACCTCGTCGTGGCCAGTGCAAATCAGGTCCGATCATGTTGTCTTTGATCTTGTTCTAGCATCCCTGTGTGTTCTGATAACTTATCGACCCAACCAATTGTGCTAAACCGAAGTAGATTATCGGGAACACCTTGAGTTGTTCCCGGGGTGCGCGGTTACCGTGGCCAGAGACATTTTGCTAGCCATTTATGAAATTGACTTAGGGGAAACATTCACTAGGTCCCGAATCTGGTTTAGACCGAAGAAGGGCGCCAGTCCTTGCGTGAATTGGCCGGTACGCGGGCTCGCTGAAGCTCTACCGCACCGCTCACCGTCGTGGTCCTGGCGCGGTAAAGGAATAGAACTTCAGGGGCTTTTCTGCATCTATCCGCGACTCAGTCAAATAGTGCCATGACCCCGCTTCCAGTTATTCAATAAGCCAAGGTCCTTTATGCAAAGTCCATAGCGCGGGCGCGGGCGCGCGCTTTCCCCTGGAACTGGGCCGTTTAGGCTACTTCCGGCCCAGCACTGTTCAAGATTTTCTTTTTTTCTTTTTCATTCAAACTTTGGAAATCTGTTGAAAATTGTAAAAAAATCCAAAAATGTCAAACCAATTTTCCTAGATTCCTTATTTTTCATAGAATTTAATAAAAATAGTTTCATGATTTTTAGGTCAAATGTGGAATTTTGTGGCATTTAAAGTAGCCTAAAACCTTGTTCCTGGATTTTTAGAAAATAAATAATAATTCCGAAAATCCCCAAACTTTTTAGATGACCTTTATACATTATTTAGAAACCTTGGGTAGAGTTTGGTATGAATTGGACCTTGTTTGATAATTAGAACCCAAAACCCTACCCTTTGCCCTTTGAACTCCTATATTGACTCTAGAAACCCTAATTCTCTAGAGTACCGTGAAGGAAAATTGTATTCAAAACTTTTGGTAATACACTCTTATTATCTTTGCACTCTCATGAGCATTACATGGGCATTCATTATTATGTATGGTTATCTTTAGAAAACGAAGAAGAAGTTGAAGTAGAAGGAGAGAAGACTTCACCCCCACCACCTCAGGAACATCAGGCAGACAACTGTTTTTATTTTGACATCTGTGGAATTGAGCCTGAATCACCTGTAAACCAAGGTAAGCCCTGGTGCATTTGCCACCCCCTTGACTCTTTTAAAATCTTTCTCACTTGCTTGATGCATTAGGTGATAGGAGTTGATTGCTAAAATAATTCCTGCATTACCTTCCTTGAATTTGATTACCTTCCTTTGAATCCCTATTTTATAAAAGGTTTTTACTATGCTTAGTCTTGCTCTAGCAGAGAAAAAGGTTTTTGTTTTTACAAAAGATGATGTGGCAAAGTGGGAGGGATGTTTTTGAAAATAAAACTTGATGGTGGATCCATCATGGCCATGATGGGTCCAACATCGGAAAAGATGTACCTCTGTCAGGTACCAAACTTTGGGGTTTGAAATGATTAAGCTGAGACCGGGCCGGTGACTTGCATGAGAAGAGAGTCTCGGTGTAGTGTCTCCGTCTTAGTCGATTAAGGACCATCTCGATGTAGGCTTGCTGACCGAGGACCCTTTAACTGGTCACATGCCTCGTCATGGGTAAGCTTTGCCTCGGGCAGACTAAGGCCAGAATAAGATACCACGCAATGGGAGTGGAGAGATGGCGAGAGTAGCGTGTACCCTCCGTGGCAAGAGGCTGGACGGTGGTGTAACTGTGCTCTCGGTTGGCATGAACCAGATCTGGTCTTAAGAACCCCGGTGGCGGGTTGACATATGCAAGGGTTAAGTGCTACATATGTCGTGTGATTGGAGATCCTCAGCTGAGTATAATTGATTTGGATCGCCGTACCTTCGCGGTTATGAAGACTTGGTCACTGCCCTATACGTAGAACCCCAGTAAAGATGAAAGGTTGTTAAGAAATTGGCTAGTGCAGGTAAAGTGATTGAACTAGGGTAGAAAGAACTCTAGTGCAGGTAACTTTACTTAACCTGACAAGTAAAATTGGATTTTTAAGGATCCACTTTTAGTAATCGTTTCTGCAAACGGAGTCTTTGATTATTGAGAAACCTTACCTTGACTTCCTTAAAACCAGCATACCCTTGAGAGTCTTTTCTTTAGTCAAGTAAGTCTTGCTGAGTAATTCCATACTCAGGGTTTTATTCCCTATTGTTTTTAGGTGAAGAAGCGACAAACTTTTGTTGTTTCTGTTCCAAGGTGGTTTCAAAAGAAGAAAACCAAGAGTAAAGCTACGGGAGGATGGGTTCCTCCATAAAAACTTTTTGTTTGAAACTTATCGGGAGGGGTTTTTGCCTCCCTTTGTTCTGTAATAATAATAATACTCTACACTCGTTTAATTATATCCTGGTCTGTAATATTATAACTCTATCTTACTTTTTTAAATAAATATAAGTTTATGTAATCACTTCCGCATTTTCATATCTCCGATGCTTGTAATGTCTGCATGACGGGTGAAACGCTCTTGGGAAAGGTTAGAAAAGCAGATACCGAACTTGTCAAGTGATTCAGGAACACCTGCAGGGTTGTTCCGAGGTCCGTTGGACAAGGACAACTGTAGGTGGGCCTGATAACTTGGGAGGTTCCGTCACAGTAACATAGATCACAGGAAAATTTTGTTGAACCCTCTCTTAGTACAAAAGAAGTGCACCACACTTTATTTCTTAAAAACAATGAGAACTTAGAAAAATCCTAGAAAAATAACCCTAAGGAGAAACCACCCCAATCCTTGGGATAACAAATAATATGTTAGTATGAATCTAGGAAAATTTTAAGTTCTGTTGTTTGATATTTTTCAAATGACAAGTTAGTTATAAGTGCATTTTTGACATTAAACTTTAGAAAATCACAACTAAATAACCATCATGTCACTTTCTGTGATTTTTGGCATAGAGACCTATTATCACACATGAATCTTGGTAAAAATAAGTTTTAGTCCAGAACCCTCACCTAAATCAGAGTTGTAGTACAGAGTGACCTTCTACCCTCACTTTTGTCATTTTTTCCCAAGGGTTATCTGAATTAATTCTAACCTCAAAATTTTAGAATAGACTACAGAGATCAATGTTTACCCACTGTAATTTTTGTAACATTTTTAGAAAATTCTAAATTGCTATGGTAGTTCAAAAGCAATCAATAATAAGCATAATAGAAAGTAGGAGAATTGTGGAAGAAATTAATATTGTGCAACTAAATTCTCCTAAGAGTCCCATAAAACAAAATCCTTAAGTTCACTAAGACCCAAAAATAGTTGTATCCCAAACACTAAGAGCACCTCCCGATAAAGAAACCCTAGTTTACCCACTGTTTTAATATTGTTTCACCATACATAGTATTTACTAAATTAACATATTATTAATATACATGTATCTTATTCATTGCATTCGATAGATTGTAATCTCGTGGACGGAGAATACATCCTCGTTCCAGAGCAAGGAGTTGCTTAGGAGGTAGTCTAGGAGCCAGCACCAGAGCCTACCATCGAGGATCAGCCTGCCCTAGCTTTGGAAGGCAAGCCCTAGTTTTATGCATAACCATTATATATATGCTATTTTACTGCACTTAAATGTTGTAGGCTTGTACTATGCACTTAAGTGTAGGAGTTGACTGAAACCCTAGTTGCATGAACTCAGGATTTCCTTTGAGATGAATACTAGTATGCTAGGTCGAGTAGTTTCTTTGCTAAATAGGGATCTCGGTAGAAGTCAGGTGATTTTCTAGCACTCGCGCGAGGTCAGGAATTGGTTGTATCCATTGTTGATAACAGAATGATGGTAGTCTGTGGACACGGATCCATGGGGATGCGTGGTCTACAAGTTGAAATTGGAATAAGGATTAACGTGTGGATACCTGTGTCAAGCTTTTGAACGTACTAAGCACATGCCAAGAAATATGGTAAATCGGTAAGCCTAGTACCTGAGTGAACCTGGCAACAGACTTTATCCCTCACGTGACTTGAGACATGGTCTCCCATTCCGGTTATGGTGGGTACAAGTGCGGTCACTACATGATGGCAGTCGGGATCAGTGGGGCATTGTACGCCAAGGCGGTGAGCCCTGTTCTGTTGATGGGGAATCGATGGGGACGGTTGATATGTGTGGGGACGGAGTGCCTCACCATGTCGTGTGTTTAGGTTTCCCTTGCAAGGTTAAAACTCGATTTGAATCGTCTGCTTCTTGTAGCTAATGAGACTGCTTGATCCATTGTACTGCATTGAGTAATAAGTGGAAATGAGTTGATTGGCAAAAGATGTTGATTGCTAAAATGCTTGATACCATGTATGATTAGCTAGGTACACATCTAGTCTTAAGAGAATACACTAAAACTTGAAAAGCTAAGACTTGATTTTAAACTCAGCTAGTGCTTTTTGGCAAACCAAACCCCTCAGCCAAACAGCTGCATGTCTAGAGGTAGAGGAGTAGACTCCTCACACCGGGTAAGTCTAGTTGAGTATTAGTATACTCAGCCTTACTTGTGGCATAATTTTTACAGGTTCTCTGGAGGATATGGTTGCTGGAGTGACTTGGCCGTCTACCTTGCCGCCGGGTTGGACAGTCGAGTGGGACCCTACCTCAGCAGGAGAGGAGCAGGAGGAGTGATGGACTAGGCTTCCCCATCCTCTACATCCCAAACAATGAATCCTACTTTTGCAAAACATCGATGATGTTGTAATAACTTTAAGTAATCCTTTAACTTGTGGTTTTATGCTTTATTGTATTTGCTCTGTGCCTCACCTTCGAGTGAGTACATGGTACTTGATCCTGTTAGTGGCCTTGTCGGACTAGATCTGAGGGACTGACGTTTTATTCCTATTTAAGTGTGGTCTGGCCTCTAAGGTGGGACTTAGGCATATAAGTTGGAATAATTCGGGCGGTTCTGCCACAGCTGGTATCGGAGCTTGTACCACCACAGAGGAATCAATAAATCGTAATTAGCAACCTTTTCAAAAGTAAAACTTTCTTAGAAACCAATGTTGGATAGATCGTTAAGACGATAAGGATAGACCTAGGACGTGAAGCCTTAGGATACTAGATGGGTAGCTAGGTGGCTATTTGAATATGCCCTACAGGCTGCTATGGTATAGGTGGGGGATTTCTATGCCCCTATATACTTGATGTGAGATCGCTTAGGACGAGCATGCATGCATTATTTTTCTATCTACTTAGTAAGAGGTCAATATTAACAAAGGCTACTTAATCAAAGAGACACCCGTAATAAGAAATTAAGTCTACATCGAAGATCGCAACTTAACCATGGGAAAGCCAAGCACTAGTCTCCCCCTTATTTCTGGTAATTCATTTTCTTTTTTTTTCTCGCTTACGCTTGCCCTTACACAGATGACTTCTCACAAATCCATGGAAGGAGGGAACACACATTCCCACACAGACGGGCTTGCACGAGACGGTTTTCCTCGTATTTTTGTGGGAGGTACTTCAGGGAGCCGGTTATGCTACGTCTCCCTAGTACGCAGTGCAGTTGTTCGAGGAGCACCGGGTACCCCGTTGTAGAGTGAGGATGACTTTGGAGCCTCATCCCTTGCAGCCTGGCTGGTGTTCTTTGGACTCCGAGTCTTTCGGTTTCAGAGCCGAGGATACTATTGAGTCCACTGCTCTGCACGTGCTGACAACCTTCTGCGGCTTTCATCCCTTGGAGTTGTCAACCCACCCCATTGGCTTGTTCCTCGCTGAAAAGGAGGACGACTCGATGTGGAAGGATTGGGTTGAGCATGCCAAGGATGTGTGGGCTCTCTACCCTGGACATACCGCTCACCTGACGGTTCGGTGCATGAATGCCCTGTATCGTCTGCAGGCATTGCGAGGTGAGGAGATGTCCCAACTGATGGGATTAGTGGAGTCTACCAAGATCACCCTGGATAACAGGGAGGACCTTGTAGTCGACTTGTCCACTGAGCTGGTGGAAAAGGATCTCTAGGTGGAACAGATGGCCACCAAATCCAAGAGCTTGAGGATCAGGTGGAGGCTAGGGAGAACACCATCGAGGTTCTGGAAGATCAACTCCAGACCACACAACAACAGCTTGAGGAAGCCAACCAGCACTTGGATCTGCACCATCAAGAGATTCAAGACATGGAGGCAGAGGGGGCCGATGAGGATGTAGACATCGAGGGAGGAGAGGAGCCGGAGCCTGCATCCAGCTTGGACACTGCTGGTTCAGGAAGACCAGCTTCCCCCAAGTCTAGCGTTGCCTCATTTACTCAGTAGATTTCAAAGTTAGCATAAAAGTGTGCGGTAGTAGAACTCCTTGAAACTAGCTTAGCTTTTGCACCTTGGACGTACTAGGCTAGAGAGAATTGAGTATTTTGGGCACTGATGTAACTGTTGGAAAAACTCTTTTGGCATGTTGAATGATGGATGGCTTCTGCTTTTATGTATGAATGAAATTTTATTCTGATGGTACCAGTTGTGAAAAGCAAGGAAACATTTGGAATCTTACATACCTCGTTATTTAAGATCATTTATCATGTGCAATCGCGAATTTCAAGTATGATATTGAGAACATCCTAAATTTCAGATGGCAGGAAGAGCGCGCCGTGGACAGAATGAGCGCATTCCTCCACCGCCGCCGTAGCCTCCTACCATGCAGGAGCTGATGGCTCAGCAGAATGAGATTCTACGACAGCTAGCTCAGCGTCAGCCACCACCCAAGCATTATGGTGGTGGTGATCATCATTAGCGTCCCCTAGCAGTGGCCAGCTATCAGGAGATTCTCAGTGCTCAGCTGCCGTTGTTCGCTTGGGCAGAAGACCCACTCGATGCGGATGTTTGTCTCAGGGTGGTGGAATCCAAATTTCCACTGCTTAATGGAGATTGTTCAGATGTGACAAAGGTCCGTTTCGCCACCCAGCAGCTTCGTGGGCCTGCGCGGACATGGTGGAACCATTTCCTCGCCATGCAGCCGGTTGACCACGTGGTTGAATGGGGAGAGTTCAAGGCAGCATTCAGAGGGCATCACATACCAGCAGGCGTCATGGACCACAAGCTCAATGAATTTCTGGCACTCACTCAGGGAAGTCGTATAGTGTTGCAGTACGCCCAAGCCTTAATGACCTATGTCAGTACGTAGGCTATCATGCTGACATGGATGAGAAGAAGAGAGATAGATTCTGGAGGGGCCTTAGTACTAAGCTCCGCTCAACATAGTCAGGGCCAATAGCTACAATGAGTTAGTCAACATGGCCATCTCTCAGGAGGACTGCATCACAGCCCGTTAGGCAGAAAAGTAGAGAAAGACCCCTGTGACAGGACTTTCAGCTCAGCCTCAGCGCTTCAGGATTGTGTCCGACACTCAGAGTAGAGGACCTCAGCAGCAGCAGTGGCGATGGGTGATCCGACCACAATAGCAGCAGCAGGCACCCAACCGCTCTCAACCCCCAGTTCAAAGGAACAACAACCAGCCACAACAGCAGTCCATCAGGGTAATGACAACAGGTGTTTCACTTGTGGCAGCACTGAGCATTATGCCAAGAATTGTCCCAAGAACCAACAGAGGTAGGGGCAGAATGCAAATCAGAACCAAGGCAAGAGGCAGAAGGTGCAAGTGAGGCAGGGCAGGCTACACTTCACCACAGTGGCTGATATACCGGAGGGAGCACCCGTCATGACTGGTATCTTTTCCATTTTGAATTACCGTGCTGTCATTCTTTTTGATTCCGGTGCATCACACAGCTTCATTAGCACAAAATTTAGTGCCAATTGTCAGCTATCCTTTTACCACACAAATGGGGGTATTACGATTTCAACCCTGGGAGGCAGGGTTGCCACCTATCAACTCAACCGGCGTGTGCCAATAAAATTGGGTAGCCTTGTATTTAAAACCACCCTCCTTATCATGGCATTGGAGAGTGTGGATATCATCTTGGGAACTGACTGGTTATCCCGACATCATGCATTAATAGATGTCGCAGCGAGAGCCATTGAAATACACTCACCTTTTTGTGGAGACATCACATTGTACTTGCCTAACCAGGGTTGTACCCATTCTTGTGCACTCACCCTGATAGAGTCACTCATAGAGAGTATTCCAGTGGTTTATGAGTACCCTGATGTTTTCCCAGATGAATTGCCAGGGATGCCACCCAACAGAGACATAGAGTTTGCAATTGAGTTGCAACCCGGAACTGCACCTATACCCAAGAGACCCTATAGGATGCCTCCAGTAGAGTTAGCAGAACTGAAAAATCAGTTACAGGAATTGTTGGACAAGGGGTTCATTCGCCCAAGTAATTCACTATGGGGATGTCCAGCCTTGTTCGTGAAGAAGAAGGATGAGAGTTTGAGACTGTGTGTCGATTACCGCCCTCTCAATGCGGTGTTGGAACTTGTTCTCCCGAGCAAGTTTGATCCAACGGGGGAGTATAAGTAATGCAGACAAGGTTTTGCTCAGGAGGGCAATTGCTTTCTCAATCTCCTTTCACAAGGGCACTGTACGGGGGTATTTATAGGTGCTTGAGTGCCCAGCGCCTCGGGTTAAGTACGCATGTGCCCTTAGGCGCCCAGGTTAACCCCGGAATATTCCCATTAAAGCAGGGTTACAGACTGTAATTACAGAGAAGCCTTTACAAATCAGGCCCGTAATGCTCCGCGGCCACGCAGGGCCTGTTATTGTAACACCCCAAGTGTTACCATGGCTATGGCACCTCTATGCACTAATGACTGTCATCACATGTGGAAGAAACTTAAGGAGAAGAGCATAAGAATCTTGGAGACCATGTATTAACCAAGAATGTTAATGACCTAAAAGCATTACTCAAGCTTTTGTGCACTTACCACCTTGGGCAAGAAGGGAGTAAACCCCGGACCTCTCTTGAACCCCTATCTCCTAAAACCATGGTTGAAGGGGGGGAGAGATTAAGCAAATGTGCAAATCATGACCTAACCTTTGGCAAAAGTTAAGTAACATATTAATCAACAAATATAGAGAGGAAACATTGCAAAAAGACCGCTTAAGAAACCCCAAATCCATTCTTTAAGTAGAGAAAGAGCTAGAGCTCTCTAATTCTCTCTAAGTCAAAATCTACACCTAATCTAAAGATCCACCGTGTTCACCTTGAAGATGGCACCAAAACCACCTAAGTTCTATACCAAAAATGTGGCATACCACCTAAGGCACCCCCTGGAAAAAGTTGAGACCGAGCCCTTGATGTTTGACATGTCTTGGCATCACTTTTGTCGCGCAGCGGACAGGGAGACAAGCCAGATTTGGTGTCCGCATATCTTCTGACCTAGGGCTTATCTTCCCTTGGAACTCACATACGAGAGATAGCCATAGATGCCAGGAAGAGGTCTGCGCCGGATTTTTGCCAAGATTCGCACGTATGCGATCTCAGCAAGCTTTTGAACATGGGCAGAAGAACACCTCCACGTGTTCGACGCGCTCTGCGCGCGCCAGAGCACGCCCACGCCCGACCCTGCGTGCCCCGCGCCACGCTAGGCCGCGCCCGCGTCCCCTCCTCGCGCCCGCGCCTATAAATCACCCTCAGGCATCGACCGTACTCCTCCGCGCACGCTCGACCTCACCGGAGCCCGAAACCACCGGCGTTTGCCCCGTGCACGGCGTGCCCGCGGCCACCCGAGCCCCTGCCACCGTAGACTGGCCAACAGAGCCCTTCCCAACCCCGTCCAACCCTTGGAATAGACTGTGCACACCTCGGTGAAGCTCCCCGAGCAAGGAATCGGAGTTTGCTTCGCCGGAGAAGCCAGTCCACGGTCGCCGGACTTCGCCCGACCGCCGGTGAACGTAGACCGGGTAATCCTCTATTCCATTCTTCGATTCCTTGTGCACATAGCCTCTACGTCACCCCGTGAAGCTCATCGTGCCATTTGATTGCACTAGATCGCCGTGGTTTAGCCGGAACACCCGCCGCCGACGAGATCCCCCGCCTGCGCAAGTGGACCGGACGATTCCGGCCACCTCCACCATCGAGCAGTACATCGTTGTGACCGCCAGGACCTCCCGGAGCCAACCCCGCCCCTCGCCGGACCTCTCTCGCCGCCGGTAAGCCGCGCCGCCCTTTTCATTTCCGCGGGTACTGTTTAAACCTAGGGAGGGACCGCGGGGGAGAAGAAGAAAAGGCTAGGGGGTTTTGCGCATTGTCAGTGACTCAGGGGAATAGTAGCGCAGGGAGATAACTGAGAGGATTAGTTTGGAAAGAACCCGAGGACTTCGGTGCAAAGTGGTTTTTCCAGGAAACCTTTTATTTAACCTGATTTAAATTCAAACAGAACTTGAATAATTCATATCTTCTGTTTTATTCACCCAAATCAAGTCAAACAAATTTTTCCAGATCTTAAATAATGTAAACTACTTAAGAAAAATAAAAAACCCTAAGTGTTACAGAAAACTTTAAGGTTCTGATTTAAATATTGATTTGGCCAAAAGCTAAATAATAGGAGGAAAAATAGTTGCACTATTAGACTGAGGCTAAGAAAATTTGGAGAAGTACCTAATTACTTCCTAACCTGTTTAAAAATAATAAGCCCCTCTGTACACCCAGTTAAGATAGAGTTTACCATTTAAACCCTTTTAAGCATAAAGTTAAAGAAAATATTAATGAAGGTTTAAATAAGGCACCAGGGAGCACCCATATTTTTGTTAGTCTACTTACTCAGTATAGTTCACTAGAAAAATTTCTTATACTTTGGTTTAGTACAAAATAGTTGGGATACCTTTTATTTTAAGAAAACAAGGAAAACTTAGAAAAACCCTAGAAAAATAACCCCAAGGAGAAAACACCCCAAACCTTGGGATAACTAATGATTTGTTATTATGAACATAGGAAAAATATGGAATCTGTTGTTTGATATTTTTCAAATAACAAGTTAGTTATAAGCACCTTTTTGGCATAAAACTTTAGAAATTCACAACTAAATATCCAGTATGCCTTTTTCTGTGATTTTTAACACAAAGGCCTAATATCACCTATGTGTCTGGACAAAAATAAAATTTGTTGCAGAAACCTCAATTAAATCATAGCTATAGTGTAAAGTGCCCTTTCAAAACTTATCCTTGTTAATTTTGCACAAGTAGTATCTGAATCAATAACCACCTCAAATTTATAGGACAAATTACAGTAACAACTAGTAACCCACTGTAATTTTTATAGAATTTTTGGAAGAAGTCAAACCACTGTTGTAGCTCAACCCACACTAGAATTCCTAAATAGAAAATGAAAAAGGGAAATTAATAATGGAGATTAATGTCACCCTAACCCAACCAGCAAAACCCCTTTTATTTCCCACTAAAATATCTATGGGAAATACAATCCACTATGCTTATCCCTAACAAAATCCAAACCTAAATTGATAAGCATACACCACTAAGAGCCACGTATGACCAAGAAACCCTAAGTTACTAAACTACCTTAGTTCTTCTTCCTTTAGCATAATGTTGTTAAATCATGCATAATCATAACATGCATATTCTTATTCATTGCATTCGATAGACTGCAACCTCGCTGATGGAGAGTATGTCCTCGTGCCGGAGCAAGGTGTTGCTCATGAGGTAGCCCCGGATCCAGCACCAGAGCCTGCCCCAGAGGATCTGCCTGCCCCAGCTTTGGAAGGCAAGCCCCGGTTTTATGCATAACCTAATTATTATGCTATTTTACTACACTTAATGTTTGTAGGCTTGTATTGTGCACTTAAGTGTAGGAGTTGATTGAAACCCTAGTTGCATGAACTCAGGAATCCATTTTGGGATGGATATTAGTATGCTAGGTCGAGTAGCTGCTTTGCTAATTAGGGATCTCGGTAGAAGTCGAGTGATTTTTCTAGCACTTGCGCGAGGTCAGGAATTGGTTGTATCCATTTTTATATCATAATGATGATGGTCTGCGGATAACAATCCATGGGGATTAGTAGTCCATGAGATGGAAATTAGAATAAGGATTAAGGTGCGGTACCGTGTGTCAAGCGTTTGAACGTACTAAGCACATGCCGAGAAATATGGTAAATCGGTAAGCCTAGTACCTGAGTGAACCTGCCCGTAGATTGCCCTCCTCACGCGACCTGAGACGTGGTCTCCCATTCCGGTTATGGTGGGTACAAGTGCGGTCACTGCACGACGGCAGTCGGGGTCAGTGAGGCATTGTACGCCAAGGCGGTGAGCCCCTTTCTGTTGCCAGGGAATCGATGGGGACGGTTGATGTGTGTGGGGATGGAGTGCCTCGCCACGTCGTGTGTTTAGGTTTACCTTGCAAGGTTTAAAAACTCGATTCGAATCGTCTGCTTCTCGCAGCTAATGAGACTGCTTGATCCATGCTGCTACATTGAGTAACAAGTGCAAATGTGATAAGTTGACACAAGATGTTGATTGCTAAATATGTTCGATACTATGTATGAGTAGATAGTACACATTTAGCCTTAAGAGAGTCACACTTAAACTTGACAAAGCTAAAACTTGATTTACAAACTTAGCTAGTGCTTTTGGCAACCAAACCCCACAGCCAAACAGCTGCATGTCTAGAGGTAGAGGAGTAGACTCCTCACACCGGGTAAGTCTAGCTGAGTATTAGTATACTCAGCCTTGCTTGTGGCACAATTTTACAGGTTCTCTGGAGGACATGGTTGCTGGAGTGACTTGGCCGTCCACCTTGCCACCAGGTTGGACAGTCGAGTGGGATCTTGCCTCGGCTGAGGAGAAGCATGAGGAGTGATGGGATAGGCTTCCCCATCTCTCTGTTTATTTATCGTTAGTTTATTTCCGCTGCACTTCAAACAATGATGACTACTTTTGTTAAAACTTCGATGATGATGTAATAAGTTTAATACTCTTCAATGTATGGTTTTATGCTTTATTGTATTTGCTCTGTGACTCACCATCGAGTGAGGCTGTGGTACTTGATCCTGGCAGTGGCCTCGTCGGACTACATCCGAGGGATTGACGGGTTATTCCCATTTAAGTGTGGTCTAGCCTCTAAGGCGGGACTCAGGCACTTAAGTTGGAATAATTCGGGCGGTTCCACTATAGCTGGTATCGGAGCTTGTACCACCACAGAGGAATCAATAAACTATAAATACCATCCTTTTCCAAAGTAAAATTTGATAGAGACAAATATTGGATAGACCGTAGGACGATCAGGATAGACCTAGGACGTGAAGCCTTAGGATGATAGAGGGGTAGCTAGGTGGCTAATTGAGTGAGCCCTGCAGGCTACTATAAGGGATGGGAGTTCTTCCCTATTCCCTCTAAGATTGATATGAGGTCGTTCAGGACGAGCATGCATGCATCACTAATTAAACAAATGGATAATTGGGTAAAAACTTTGATACAAATGATGACCAAATAAGTACCCAGTATCGCTGCCATGGTTATAGAGAGGCTGAGTTGTGATTCCTTTTCTTTTTATAATTATTTTTATTTTACTTACGCTTAACCGTACACAGATGACTTCTCACGGATCCTCGGACAAAGGGAATGCACTGTCCCACACTGACGGGCTTGCGCGAGAGGGTTTTCCCCGTATTTTATGGGAGGTACTTCAAGGAGCTGGTTACACGACGCCTCCTCTGTACGCGGTGCAGCAGTTCGAGAAGCACCTAGTGCCCCGCTGTAGGGTGAGGATGACCCTGGAGCCTCATCCCCTGCAGCCCGGCTGGCGTTCGCTGAACTTTGAGTCCTTTGGATACCGGGCTGAGGATACGATAGAGGCGATTGCTCTTCACGGATTGACCACTTTCTGCGGATTCCACCCCTTGGAGCTGTCCACTCACCCCATTGGCTTGTTCCCCGCTGAAAAGGAGGATGACCTAATGTGGAAGGACCGAGTGGAGCATGCCAGGGACATCTGGGCTATCTACCCAGGCCAGACTGCTCACTTGACGGTGCGGTGCATGAATGCCCTGTATCGTTTGCAAGTGATGCGTGGTGAGGCCATGTCCCATCTGATGGCATTATTGGAGGCAACTAAGATCACCCTGGATAACAGAGAGGAGCTTGTGGTTGACTTGTCCACTGAGATGGTAGAAAAAGATCTACAAGTGGAGCAGTTGTCAGATGAGATTCATGAACTTGAGGAGCTAGTGGGAACGAGGGAGAACACCATCGAGGTTCTCGAGGATCAGTTGATCAATACCCAGCAGTAGCTTGCAGAGGCTAATTAGCACCTAGATATGCACCACCAGGAGATCCAAGACATGGGGGCCAATGAGGATGTCGACATCGAGGGAGGAGAGGAGCCTGCCTCCAGCTTGGACACTGCTGGCTCCGGGAGACCACCTTCCCCCGAGTCGAGTGTTGCCTCGTTTGCTCACTAGATCGCAAGGATAGAGTTAGAAGTCTGTGATGGTAGGACTCCTCGAAGCTAGCTTAGCTTTTGCACCCTTGGGGTACTACGCTAGATAGAGTTGAGTCTTTTGGGGCTAATGTTGTAATCGTGATAAACTCTTTTGGAAGCATGGTTGGTGAATGCTGTCAGTCTTAATTTGAGGGGAAAAGTGTGGACAATGTGAAATCTTTTATAACAATGTGTGACGGAACCTCCCAAGTAATTAGGCCCACCTACAGTTGTCCTTGTCCAACGGACTTCAGACAACCCTATAGGTGCCCCTGAACTACTTGACAAGCTCGGTACCTTTCCTTACCTTTCCAGGAACGTCTCACCCGTCTTGCAGACATTACAGAACATCAGAGATAAAGAAATGCGGAAGCGATTACATAAGCTTACATTTATTGAAAAGTAAGATCACGTTGTTTATTACAGACCAGAACTATATAACGAGTGCAGAGTAATATAATTACACATACCAAGGGAGGCAAAAACTCCTCCCGACAGTTATCACACAAAAGGTCTTAATGGAGGATCCTTTCCTCTCGCACTTCACTCTTGCTTTTCTTCATTAGGAACCACCTTGGTACAGAAGCAACAGAACTCTGCTGCTTCCTCACCTAAAAACAACAAGGGGATAAACCCTGAGTATGGAATTACTCAGCAAGTCTTACCCGACTAAGGAAAAGACTCTCAAGGGTATGCTGGCTAGAGGGATTCAAGGAGTGGCTTATCAAGAATCAAAGACTCGGTTTTGCAGAAAAGCTTACTATGAGTGGATCCTTAAAATCCAATTTTATTGTCAGGTTAAGTGAAATTACCTGTAGCTAGAGTTCTTTCTACCCTAGTTCAATTACTTTACCTGCACTAGCCAATTTCTTATCAACCCTTCATCTTCACTGGATTGCTACGTGTAAGTCAGTGGCCAAGTCTCCATAACCGCAGAGGTACGGCGATCCGAATCAATTATACTCAGCTGAGGATCTCCAATCACACGACATATGTAGCACTTAACCCTTGCATATGTCAACCCGCCACCGAGTTTCTTAAGACCAGATCAGGTTCACGCAAACCGAGAGCACAGATGCACCACCGTCCAGCCTCTTGCTACGGAGGGTATACGCTGCTCTCGCCACCGCTCCACGCCCATTTCGTGTTATCTTATTCTGGCCTTAGTCCACCCGAGGCAAAGCTTACCCATGACGAGGCATGTGACCAGTTAAAGGGTCCTCGGTCAGCAGGCTTACATCGAGACGGCCCTTAATCGACTCAGACGGAGACACTACACCGAGACTCTCTTTCTCGTGCAAGTCACCCGCCCGGTCTCAACTTAATCATTAACCCCAAAGGTTGGTACCTGGCAGAGGTACATCTTTTCCAATGTTGAATCCATCAAGGCCTTTGACAGATTCACCATCAAGTTTTATTTTGAAAACAACCCTCCCACTTTGCCAAACATCATTTGTAAAACAACTCCTTTTGTTTTGCTAGAGCATTACTAAGCATAACAAAACCTTTTGTAAAATAGAGTATCAAGGAAGGTAATCAATTTCCAAGGAAAGTAATGCAGGAATTGTTTTAGCAATCAACACCTATCACCTAGTGCATCAAA
Organism: Zea luxurians; assembly: GCA_029449295.1. Taxonomy (NCBI): domain Eukaryota; kingdom Viridiplantae; phylum Streptophyta; class Magnoliopsida; order Poales; family Poaceae; genus Zea; species Zea luxurians. The sequence goes on along the minus strand of JAOPSE010000001.1, from coordinate 100,137,983 downwards.
CAAGTGAGAAAGATTTAAAACACAAGGGGGGTGGCAAATGCACCGGGGCTTGCCTTTGTTAACAGGAGAATCTGGCTCGGATCCGCAAATATCAAAGTAGAAGCAGTTGCTTGCTTGAGAATCCGAGGGTGGTGGTGTCCTTTCTTCGGTGATTTCCTCTTCTTCTTCTCGTTCTAATCATAGCCATACATATGTATATGAATGGATGCCATGGGATGCCCATGAGGGTGCAAAGATAATATAAACTTATTATCTAAGTCTTGAGTACAACTTTCCTTCACGGTACTCCGAGAACCTAGGGTTTCCGGAGTCAGTAAATGAGTTCATAGGGCAGGGGGGGTGTTTTGGGGTTTGGTGATCAAACAAGGTCCAAATCAACCCAAATTCTACCCAAGGCTTCTAAATAATATGAGGAGCTCCTATAAAAATTTTGAACATTTTTGGGATTACCATTTATCCTTTAAAAATCCAGAACTACTACTTTGAACTACTTTAAATGCCTAAAAATTCCTTATTTAACCTAAAAATCACAAAACTATTTTTATTAAATTCTAGGGAAAATAAGAAACCTAGGAAAATTAGTTTCACAATTTTACCATTTTTCTACATTTTTCTACATATTTCTAAAGTTATTCTGAAAAAGAAAAGGAGGAAGAATGAATAGTGTTGGGCTAAAACTAGCCTAGACGGCCCAGACCCAGGCAGAAACGCGCCCGCGCGCGCGCCCGCGAGCGCGCCCGCGCTGGCGGTTTTGCACAGAGGACCTCAGGTTCTCGGCTATCTGGAGATAAGTCTCTTTACTGTTTTGTCGTGTCGCTGACAGATTACAGAATAGCCCTCCGGTTTCTATTCCTTCGCACGGTGAAGTCCTCGACGACGGCAGCGCGCGGAGGAGCTCCAGCGAGCTAGCAGGCCGGTTGATTAGGGAAAGGACTGACGCCCTTCTTCGGTTGAAACCGAATTCACGCCCCAATCATTGATTCCCCTAAGTTAATTGCACAAATGGTGAACTAATGTGGTCTGGCCACGGTGAGCGCACGGATGAATCAAAGATCCATGCGTTCCCGACGGTCAGTGGACCCCTAGTCCAATTGGACGGGTCAGCAAGCATCGTAGACATGTGAGAGTGCTTAAACGAGGGAGAGGGAGGGTTGGACTGACCGGGACGGGAGCTGGCCGCGTTGAGGTCTGTTTCGGGTGGCGGAAACTCGAATTGGGGGAAATGAGCAATTCTCCGGCTATGGGGGATAATCGGAGGCGGGAGTGGTGGCTATGGCTTCAGTATGACCTAGCGCAGCTGGCCGGGGCTCAATTTATAAGCAGAGCGAGCGGTGGCCGCGAATTTTGGACGAGACATACGGCGGTCGGAAGTGAGGAAGAACGGCGGTGCAGTGAACACGTGTTTATCGCCGTGGCAGTAACTCTGGTGGTCTACGGGGAGTTCAGAGGAGGTCACGGCAATGCGATGGCGCAGTTAGGACAAGCGGTGGCCAACGGCGATGGCACGACGATGGTGAGCACTTTACCCGCGGCGGTGAGCCAGGGGAGATGAACTACGGCTAGCCGGAGTGGCTTCCAGGTCACTAGCGGCGACGATCTTTTGACCCCGCGACATTATCAACTTACCCGAGCGCGAATCATGACGCCGGCGACGTGAATCACGGCGGGGAGGTCACCGGCGGTGGGATTCTGTCGCTGCGTTCGATCTGATCTGTTTGGTCACTGTACCATGGTGAACACCTCATCAGAGCAGCCTGTCAACCAAACTTGGAGCATCATTTTCTCTTAATTTCTAACGACAACACTAGTCAAGCTCTGCAACAAAAGTGTAGAGCAATACTCCATCTACAACTTTGTAATATGATGATGCCACAAAAACCCATTGGATCAAGCTGGAATTTAAGCTTGAAGTTGAGGGCATGAATCTGTTAGTCTGATTTTCAGACTGAACCAGCCTGACAGTCCAACTTGGGTTGAGATTTTCTCCAAATTTCTCATAAGAACATGACTTGCACTCTCAAGAAAAGTTGTTCTCCTATGATTGGGCTACAATTTTGATGTGGTGACCTAGGGCAAAAACCCTAGAATTTGAAAGATACAGGACTCCAAAGTTGAGCCCTCCACACTGAATTTCAGACTTAGAATGAAACCTAAGTGAGGTCCATTTTGCATTTAAGTCCAAAATCCAATGTTTGGCTTTCAGGTCCACATATTTGTGAAACAAATGACTTAAGATACTTATTTGACTTGGTTTTTGCAGTTTAGTCCAAAAGTGGACTAATTTTGCACATAGGTCCCTAGGGTTTGGATCTAGGGTTTTCCAGGGTTCTAATTGAGATTTTTGGTATCCTAGGGGTATAAATGTGATTCAACTTTGTTTTTGAGGACATTTTATGACTCTTCCCTTAAGGCCTTTAGGTTTTCTCACCTTGGGTTATGTTTTACCCCTTTTGAGCCTTATTTAGGGTTAGGTTCCCTATCCAGGGTCCTATTTGCAAAACACCAAAAACAATACACTTGTTTGAAATTTTTACCTAGTGAATGCACTCTAGGTGTATCAAACATATGTAATGTCAATGCTTATGATGCCATGCTCAAGTTTTAGTTATAGTAACACCAGGGGTGTTACATCCTTCCCCCCATAAAAGAATCTCGTCCCGAGATTTAAAGTCTTAGGGTGAGCAATGGAAAAGGAAATGTGTCACATTTTTATTTCCTTATTTCTGATACAAGGCAGGGGTGGTGGTGGGGGTTCATTCCTTTATTGCAATAACTATATATACTTTACAAATTACACGAGGCTAGAAAGCCTGGGAAATTCTTATTCAAGAAGTCTTGAGTTTCCCACGTAGCCTCTTCCTCAGAATGTTGGTTCCATTGTATCTTGTAGAACTTGAGAGTCTTTCTTCGGGTAACCCTGTCCTTTTGATCCAGAACTCGAATAGGATGTTCCGAGTATGTTAGATCTGGTTCCAGGACAACATCTGTCACTTAAATGGTTCGATCGGGAACCCGAAGACACTTCTTCAATTGTGATACATGGAACACATTATGTACAGTAGACAATGTTTCGGGAAGTTGAAGTCGATACGCCACTGGCCCATATCTTTGAAGGATAGGAAATGGACCAATGTACCTGGGTGCAAGCTTTCCTTTTATCCCGAAACGCGATACTCCCTTCATTGGTGAAACTTTTAAGTAAACATAGTCCCCTTCAAGAAAATACAAGGGCATTTGCCGTTTGTCTGCATAGCTCTTCTACCGAGCTTGGGCTTTCTTCAGATTATGAATAACTTTCTGAACCTTTTCCTCGGCCTCCTTCACTATGTCAGGCCTAAAGAAATACCTTTCTCCAGGTTCAGACCAATTTAGCGGAGATCGACACCGTCGCCCATATAAAGCTTCAAAAGGTGCCATCTTGATACTTTCTTGATAACTATTATTGTATGAAAACTCCGCCAAAGGTAAACATTCATCCCATTTTGGTGAGAAATCCAGGACACATGCTCACAACATATCTTCAAGTACTTGATTAATTCTCTCAGTCTGTCCACTGGTTTGTGGATGATATGCCGAACTATGGAGCAACTTAGTACCCAAGGATTTGTGAAGTGCTTCCCAAAACATGGCTACAAATTGGGGTCCACGATCCGACACAATGGTCTTTGGAACACCATGCAGACTAAGAATACAAGCAATGTACAATTGGGCGTAGACAGTAACTGGGGAATCTGTCTTGACCGGCAGAAAGTGAGCAATCTTCGTAAGCCGATCAATTATGACCCAGATAGAATCATACCCTTTTGCAGTCCTGGGCAATCCCACGATAAAGTCCATACTTATATCTTCCCATTTCCATGTTGGGATCGACAAAGATTGTAATGGACCAGCAGTTTTCATGTGTATGGCTTTGACACGTCTGCAAGTGTCACACTTAGCCACATAGCGTGCAATTTCAATTTTCATCTTCGTCCACCAGTAGTGTTGCTTTAGATCATGATACATCTTAGTGCTTCCCGGATGAATAGAATAGCGACTAAGAAGCGCTTCATCTAAGATTTGCTGGCGGAGTTCTTCATCCTTTGGCACTACTATGCGGTTATTAAACCATATCACACCTTGATCGTCTTCCTTGAAACATTTGGCTGTTCCAGCCCTTATCTTCTCCGGTATGTGCTTCATGCCCACATTATCCTTTTGAGCATCAATTATCCTTTGCAAAATAATTGACTCAAGCTTTAGCTGATTCAGAGTCCCTTGTTGGATTATCCCCAGGTTTAACTTTTCCATTTCCTGACACAGAGTGTTGGCAGGGGTCTTCACCATAAGACAGTGGCAGGAAGCCTTACGGCTTAGTGCATCTGCCACCACATTGGCTTTGCCTGGGTGATAATGGATCTCCAGTTCATAGTCCTTAATAAGCTCAAGCCATCGTCTTTGCCTCATATTTAATTCTGACTGGGTGAAGATGTACTTCAAGCTTTTATGATCTGTATATATATGACAGATATTTCCCAGCAGATAGTGTCGCCAAATTTTCAGGGCATGAACCACAGCAGCTAGCTCCAGATCATGAGTTGGGTAATGCTCCTCATGTCGGCGCAACTGCCTTGAAGCATATGCAATTACTCGGCCCTCTTGCATTAATACACAGCCGAGTCCACTGCCAGATGCATCACAATATACATCAAAAGGCTTGGTAATGTCCGGTTGAGCCAATACCGGAGCAGTGGTTAATAATGTCTTCAATTGCTCAAAGGCTTCATTACACTTAGAAGACCAATTGAATTTAATGTCACTCTTCAATAAACTTGTGATTGGCTTCACAAGCTTAGAAAAATCTGGTATGAATCTGCGATAATATCCAGCTAGCCCGAGAAAACTCCGGACTTGGTGAACAGTGGTTGGGGGTTTCCACTCCAGAATATCTTTGACTTTGCTAGGATCTACCGCAATTCCTTTGGCCGATAACACGTGCCCCAAAAATTGAATTTCCACCAGCCAGAATGCGCACTTGCTGAACTTGGCATAAAGCTGATGTTCCCTCAGGCGCGTCAATACAATCCGTAGATGTTGAGCATGCTCCTCTTCATTTTTAGAATATATCAAGATATCGTCGATGAAGACCACCACGAACTTGTCCAACTCGGGCATGAACACCGAGTTCATCAAATAGGTGAAGTGGACAGGAGCATTTGTGAGCCCGAAAGACATTACCAGGTATTCAAACAATCCGTACCGCGTAGTAAATGCGGTCTTCGGTATATCCTTGGGCCGAATACGGATTTGATGATAGCCCGACCTAAGATCAATTTTGGAAAATACCCTCGCCCCAGTCAGTTGATCAAATAAGATGTCGATCCTTGGAAGAGGGTACTTATTCTTGATGGTGACCTCATTCAGGGGTCGATAATCCACGCACATTCGCAAGGTTTGATCCTTCTTTTTAACAAAAATGGCGGGGCAACCCCATGGAGACGAGCTTGGCCGGATGAATCCCTTATTCAGTAGATCTTGTAATTGAATCTTCAATTCCGCCAACTCATTAGGGGGCATACGGTACGATCTTCGGGAGATGGGAGCCGTACTGGGCTTTAGCTCAATTACAAATTCTACATCTCTTTTAGGGGGCAGTCCAGGCAAATCTTCTGGAAATACATCTGGAAACTCACATACTACCGGAATGTTCTCAATCTCCGGTACAATGGCTTCATATATTCTACCAGAAGCTTTGGCTGGATTGGTTACGGGGAGAGACAAAAGAATCTCTTCTTGGTTATAGCTCAACCTGACAGTTCTGAGTTCAGTGTTGAGAATTGCCTTGTGTTGGGTTAACCAATTCATACCCAAAATTACATCTATATCCTGGCCTTTCAGAACAATCATGTTAGCAGGAAAGTTCCGTCCGGCCATGGTTACTGGCACTTCATAGGCCACTTCTCGAGTACAAATATGTCCCCCAGATGAATGAATTTTAAATCCCTCTTTTGATTCATGGCATGCAATATGATGTTGCTCCACAAATTTCTTGCTAATGAACGTATGCAAAGCACCAGAATCAAAAAGAATAATTGCAGGGTGACTGGCCACGGGAAACGTACCCATCATCACCAGTTCTCCTTCCGGTGTAGTGGCACTTGGGTGTAGTATACACGCCCCGTCTTCCTTGTATTCTTCCCCGCAGTATTTCCCTTAGGCTGAGTTGACTTCCCAGATCCTTGCTGAGCATTGGATTGATTTTGCTTGGGATATGGGCAGTCTTTGATAAAATGTCCCGACTTGCCGCAATTAAAACACCCGGTTGAAGAGCTGGGCAAAGCAGGGAATCGAGTGCCTGGGGCACCCAGCTGATTTGGGGGAGTGGGGGTATTGTTGGGGCGAATAATAATGGGCTATTTGAAAGGGAATGCAGGTGGACGAGAAAAGTACGATTTTGGCTAGAAGGCCGGATCACGAACCGTTGCTTCTTCGCCTGGCCCTGATTAGGCCGCTCACCACCGAATCCCTTATTCTTCCCAGAACTTGCGTATTTTGCTTCCACAGATAAGGCTGTGCTGACAGCCTTTCCATACGTGAGATCTATACATGTGGCCATCTTTCGCTGCAACCGGTCATTTAGACCCCTCATGAAGCAGTTCTTTTTCTTCAAATTAGTATTCACCTGGTCAATGGAATACTGCGACAGGTGATTAAACTTGTTGAGATACTGATTGACGGTATCTCCTCCTTGTTTCAGTTTCATGAATTCTTCTTGTTTCATATGCAGCACACCTTCGGGTATGTAGTGCTCACGGAAGGCTGCTTTAAATTCTTCCCAGGTGATTTGATGGTTGACAGGTTGAATAGCCACAAAATTTCCCCACAAGGTACTAGCAGGGCCACAAAGTTGTTGTGCTGCGAATAATGGCTTCTGCGTTTCCGAAGAACGGAGAAGACGAAACTTTTGTTCAATAACCCGTATCCACTCGTCGGCTTCCAACGGGTCCTCTGCCTTGACGAATAGGGGTGGACGGGTTTCAGAGAAGTCCAGATAGGTGGTTTCACGGGGGCCTTGCTGAAAACCCCTTCCTGCCTGCTGCTGGAATTGCTGTTGACCCGCCATTTCCCTAAGGAAGCGGGTATTGTCTGCGGTGGCATTTACCAAGGCTGCAATCGCCTCGGCCAATGTGGGAGGAACCGGAGGTGGATTTGGGGTGACATCCCTACCCCCAGAAGTTCCGGCTGCGTCCTGTCCTCGAGTCCTGGTCGGCATCTGAGGCAAAGAACAGTTGAAATAAATACAAAATGCCAAAAAAGCCTTCCATTTTACATTACTATAAAAAGTAATGATACAGACTCGATATTACATATCAGGATACATTACCCATTATACAAGAGTTCAACCTATTATACAACATACTATTTCTACTTTTACAACTACACTACTACTCCTGCTTTTGATTGTTCTTGGTAGCTTCTTCGTCAGGGGTGGGAGACCATACGTCGACCAGCCTCAAAGAAGGAGGGGGCCTAAAAAGGTCTAACTCTCCACCAAGCGCTTCTCCCGCAGTATGCGAGGTTCCGGCTTCAGACCTGACGGGATCCGTAGGGACATTTGGGTGTAATTGCGAATACAGTACATGAACTTCTTCATGTAAAGTATTGCAATATACCTGCAAGTTATCAACAACAACGCTAAGTTCGTTGACTCGTGCTCGAGCCTTCGCTTCCTTAGCTAAAGCTACCGAACGAGACTGCACTGCCCAATCAAGTGCCAAATCTCGGTCAGCTAGTTGATCTTGCAGGGTGTGGATGTAACTTCTTAAATCATTGATTCGGTCACCGTCCGCAACCCATAGATTAGTCCTGCGCTGCAACTCCGCTTGAAGTTGATTCACGCGAGCTTCGAGATCACCAATAGGATCGTTGCTCCCGCTACTGCTGTTTTGCTCTTGCTCTCGTGGGGAAAGTTGATGCCGAGGCACACCAATGGGTCCAGTATGCTTACGTGCCGTTTTCCTTGTACGTGGCGGCATTTGCTAAGGGGGAAAATTTATTAGTATAATTCTTAGCATGATGCATGAATAAGTACAGAATCAACCTTAGTCGATTCAACCTTCTATACATTGCACTCTTCCTATCTGGTCCTTGAAATAAACTCTTCAGAAATACTTAGATAAGAAGAGAAGCAATTTTCTAGATAAGTCTCAGGAAATTCTTTTGAAGATGTCACAATAATATCTGTCAAGAAGGGCTACGCTCCGATACCAGCTGTGACGGAACCTCCCAAGTAATTAGGCCCACCTACAGTTGTCCTTGTCCAACGGACTTCAGACAACCCTATAGGTGCCCCTGAACTACTTGACAAGCTCGGTACCTTTCCTTACCTTTCCAGGAACATCTCACCCGTCTTGCAGACATTACAGAACATCGGAGATAAAGAAATGCGGAAGCGATTACATAAGCTTACATTTATTGAAAAGTAAGATCACGTTGTTTATTACAGACCAGAACTATATAACGAGTGCAGAGTAATATTATTACACATACCAAGGGAGGCAAAAACTCCTCCCGACAGTTATCACACAAAAGGTCTTAATGGAGGATCCTTTCCTCCCGCACTTCACTCTTGCTTTTCTTCATAAGGAACCACCTTGGTACAGAAGCAACAGAACTCTGCTGCTTCCTCACCTAAAAACAACAAGGGGATAGACCCTGAGTATGGAATTACTCAGCAAGTCTTACCTAAATAAGGAAAAGACTCTCAAGGGTATGCTGGCTAGAGGGATTCAAGGAGTGGCTTATCAAGAATCAAAGACTCGGTTTTGCAGAAAAGCTTACTACGAGTGGATCCTTAAAATCCAATTTTATTATCAGGTTAAGTGAAATTACCTGTAGCTAGAGTTCTTTCTACCCTAGTTCAATCACTTTACCTGCACTAGCCAATTTTTATCAACCCTTCATCTTCACTGGATTGCTATGTGTAAGTCAGTGGCCAAGTCTCCATAACCGCGGAGGTACGGCGATCCGAATCAATTATACTCAGCTGAGGATCTCCAATCACACGACATATGTAGCACTTAACCCTTGCATATGTCAACCCACCACCGAGTTTCTTAAGACCAGATCATGTTCACGCAAACCGAGAGCACAGATACACCACCGTCCAGCCTCTTGCTACGGAGGGTACACGCTGCTCTCGCCACCGCTCCACGCCCATTTCGTGTTATCTTATTCTGGCCATAGTCCACCCGAGGCAAAGCTTACCCATGACGAGGCATGTGACCAGTTAAAGGGTCCTCGGTCAGCAGGCTTACATCGAGACGGCCCTTAATCGACTCAAACGGAGACACTACACCGAGACTCTCTTTCTCGTGCAAGTCACCCGCCCGGTCTCAACTTAATCATTAACCCCAAAGGTTGGTACCTGGCAGAGGTACATCTTTTCCAATGTTGAATCCATCAAGGCCTTTGATAGATTCACCATCAAGTTTTATTTTGAAAACAACCCTCCCACTTTGCCAAACATCATTTGTAAAACAACTCCTTTTGTTTTGCTAGAGCAATACTAAGCATAACAAAACCTTTTGTAAAACAGGGTATCAAGGAAGGTAATCAATTTCCAAGGAAAGTAATGTAGGAATTGTTTTAGCAATCAACACCTATCACCTAGTGCATCAAACAAGTGAGAAAGATTTAAAACACAAGGGGGGTGGCAAATGCACCGGGGCTTGCCTTTGTTAACAGGTGAGTCTGGCTCGGATCCACAAATATCAAAGTAGAAGCAGTTGCTTGCTTGAGAATCCGAGGGTGGTGGTGTCCTTTCTTCGGTGATTTCCTCTTCTTCTTCTCGTTCTAATCATAGCCATACATATGTATAAGAATGGATGTCATGGGATGCCCATGAGGGTGCAAAGATAATATAAACTTATTATCTAAGTCTTGAGTACAACTTTCCTTCATGGTACTCCGAGAACCTGGGGTTTCCGGAGTCAGTAAAGGAGTTCATAGGGCAGGGGGGGTGTTTTGGGGTTTGGTGATCAAACAAGGTCCAAATCAACCCAAATTCTACCCAAGGCTTCTAAATAATATGAGGAGCTCCTATAAAAATTTTGAACATTTTTGGGATTACCATTTATCCTTTAAAAATCCAGAACTACTACTTTGAACTACTTTAAATGCCTAAAAATTCCTTATTTAACCTAAAAATCACAAAACTATTTTTATTAAATTCTAGGGAAAATAAGAAACCTAGGAAAATTAGTTTCACAATTTTACCGTTTTTCTACATTTTTCTACATATTTCTAAAGTTATTCTGAAAAAGAAAAGGAGGAAGAATGAATATTGTTGGGCTGAAACTAGCCCAGACGGCCCAGACCCAGGCAGAAACGCGCCCGCGCGCACGCCCGCGCTGGCAGTTTTGCACAGAGGACCTCGAGTTCTCGGCTATCTGGAGCTAAGTCTCTTTACTGTTTTGCCGTGTCGCTGACAGATTACAGAATAGCCCTCCGGTTTCTATTCCTTCGCACGGTGAAGTCCTCGACGACGACAGCGCGCGGAGGAAATGAGCAATTCTCCGGCTATGGGGGATAATCGGAGGCGGGAGTGGTGGCTATGGCTTCAGTATGACCTAGCGCAGCTGGCCGGGGGCTCAATTTATAGGCAGAGCGAGCGGTGGCCGCGAATTTTGGATGAGACATACGGCGATCGGAAGTGAGGAAGAACGGCGGTGCAGTGAACACGTGTTTATCACCATGGCAGTAACTCTGGTGGTCTACGGGGAGTTCAGAGGAGGTCACGGCAATGCGATGGCGCGGTTAGGACACGCGGTGGCCAACGGCGATGGCACGACGACAGTGAGCACTTTACCCGCGGCGGTGAGCCAGGGGAGATGAACTACGGCTAGCCGGAGTGGCTTCCAGGTCACTGGCGGCGACGATCTTTTGACCCCGCGACGTTATCAACTTACCCGAGCGTGAATCATGACGCCGGCGACGTGAATCACGGCGGGGAGGTCACCGGCGGTGGGATTCTGTCGCTGCGTTCGATCTGATCTGTTTGGTCACTGTACCAGGGTGAACACCTCATCAGAGCAGCCTGTCAACCAAACTTGGAGCATCATTTTCTCTTAATTTCTAACGACAACACTAGTCAAGCTCTACAACAAAAGTGTAGAGCAATACTCCATCTACAACTTTGTAATATGGTGATGCCACAAAAACCCATTGGATCAAGCTGGAATTTAAGCTTGAAGTTGAGGGCATGAATCTGTTAGTCTGATTTTCAGACTGAACCAGCCTGACAGTCCAACTTGGGTTGAGATTTTCTACAAATTTCTCATAAGAACATGACTTGCACTCTCAAGCAAAGTTGTTCTCCTATGATTGGGCTACAATTTTGATGTGGTGACCTAGGGCAAAAACCCTAGAATTTGAAAGATACAGGACTCCAAAGTTGAGCCCTCCACACTGAATTTCAGACTTAGAATGAAACCTAAGTGAGGTCCATTTTGCATTTAAGTCCAAAATCCAATGTTTGGCTTTCAAGTCCACATATTTGTGAAACAAATGACTTAAGATACTTATTTGACCTGGTTTTTGCACTTTAGTCCAAAAGTGGACTAATTTTGCACATAGGTCCCTAGGGTTTGGATCTAGGGTTTTCCAGGGTTCTAATTGAGGTTTTTGGTATCCCAGGGGTATAAATGTGATTCAACTTTGTTTTTGAGGACATTTTATGACTCTTACCTAAAGCCTTTAGGTTTTCTCACCTTGGGTTATGTTGTACCTCTTTTGAGCCTTATTTAGGGTTAGGTTCCCTATCCAGGGTCCTATTTGCAAAACACCAAAAACAATACACTTGTTTGAAATTTCTACCTAGTGAATGCACTCTAGGTGTATCAAACATATGTAATGTCAATGCTTATGATGCCATGCTCAAGTTTTAGTTATAGTAACACCAGGGGTGTTACACTATGCAACATATATTGGTTTTGCTCCTTCACCACGATTGAACCTTGAACCTCGAAAATGTGATATTGAGAATATACATGATTTTTTTCAGATGGCCGGGAGAGCGCGTCGTGGACAGAATGAGCGCATTCCTCCACCACCGCCACCACCGCCTACTCTGCAGGAGCTGATGGCTCAGCAGAACGAGATCTTGAGACAGCTAGCTCAGCGTCAGCCACCACCTCAGCACTATGGTGGTGGTGATCATCAGCGTCACCCCGCGGCAGCAACTTACCAGGAGTTCCTCAGTACCCAGCCACCGTTGTTCACCAGGGCAGAGGACCCACTTGATGCTGATGTTTGGCTTAGGGTAGTGGAATCCAAATTCCCACTATTCAATGGAGTTTGTTCAGAGGTGACTAAGGTCAGGTTCGCCACCCAGCAGCTTCGCGGACCCGCACGAACATGGTGGGACCATTTTCTTGCTATGCAGCCAGATAACCGAGAGGTGGAGTGGAGAGAGTTCAAGGCAGCTTTCAGGGGGGCACCATATACCAGCAGGCATTATGGACCGAAAGCTCAACGAGTTTCTGGCACTCACCCAGGGAAACCGGACAGTGTTACAGTATGCTCAGGCCTTCAATGACCTGTGCCATTATGCCGGATATCATGCAGACACGGACGAGAAGAAGAGGGACAGGTTTAGGAGGGGGCTCAGCACTAAGCTCCGTGACCGTCTCAACACAGTCAGGGCCAACAGCTATAATGAGTTAGTCAACATGGCCATTTCCTAGGAGGACTGTATCACAGCTCGTCAGGCAGAGAAGAAGAGGAAGACCCCTGTGGCAGGACCTTCAGCTCAGCCATAGCGCTTCAGGATTGTGTCTGACACTCAGAACAGGGGACCTCAGCAGCAGCAAGGACGTTGGGTGATCCGACCACAGCAGCAGTAGCAGGCACCCAACCGCACCCAGTTTCCAGTTCAGAGGAACAATCAGCCACAACAGCAGCAATATCGTCTGGCCAATGACAACAGGTGTTTCACTTTTGGCAACACTGGGCATTATGCCAAGAATTGCCCTAGAAACCAGCAGCGGCAGGGACAGAATGCCAACCAGAATCAGGGCAAGAGACAGAAGGTGCAAGTGGGGCAAGGCAGATTGAACTTCACCACCATGGCTGACATTCCCGAGGGAGCACCCGTCATGACTGGTATCTTTTCAGTTTTGAATTATCCTGCTATTATTCTTTTTGATTCGGGTGCATCACACAGTTTTATCAGTGCCAAATTTAGTGCCAAGTGCCAATTACCTTTTCACCACACCGGTGGGGGTATTACAATTTCAACACCAGGAGGCAGGGTTGCCACCAATCAAATCAACCGGCAAGTGCCTATAAAATTGGGTAGTCTTGTGATTAGAACCACCCTTCTCATCTTAGGATTGGATAGCGTGGACATCATATTGGGAACTGATTGGTTATCTAGGCATCAGGCAGTATTGGATATTGCAGCAAGGGCCATTGAGATTCACACCCCTGCTTTGATGGATTACAGGGAGGCTACGCTAGCGCAAAACAGAATTTTCAACCCCATAAAACCAAGAACTACTGCGGTTATAGGTCATGGAATTACCACTAGACGTGCAGAGCAGCGGAAGACGTCTCGATGTAGACGAACGCGTCGAGCAGTGCCGTGCAGTCATCGGCGTCCTTCACATCCTTGCACGGTTCGTCCTAGTGCTCCAGATGTAGCACCTCCGAGGTATCCACACGTACAGGGAGGAAGCGCCACGTACCGAACTGCTAGGTTCGCGACGGCGGCTTGGCGAGGGCGAGAGGCGAGCGGCTACTCGTTTGCTGGTGGCGAAATTAGGGTTAACCTAACCGCGCCCCGCCCCTCATTATATAGGCGTTATGGTGGGCTTTTGACACTGAGGCCCATCAGTAACCCTAAAGCCCAGTCTAATTTTGGATCTAATCCGAGTTAGGGTTCCTTCCCCTTAAGTGTGTGACCCTATAGGTTCATGTACAAATAGACATAGCCCGAGTACTCTTACATGGCCCAATAATTGACAGCGGCCTCTAGCAAGACATGTCAACTCCTATGCGCACGTAAAGATCATATCAGACGAACCATTGCAACATTACGTACATGTTGTTCCCTTTGTCTCACGATATTTGGTCTGGCTCTAAGCTGACCTCTCTTTCTCGATACTATGAATTGGAATCCTTTCAATGGTTAACTCTTAACCCTAGCACGACCATGCATTTCTTGATCCAATCACTCGAGGGGCCTAGAGATATCTCTCTCACAAAGAGAGGGACAAATTCCATCTTGACTGACCATGCCTCACAGCATGCTTCCTGACAAACCCAAAACTACCTTTATAACTAACCAGTTACGAAATAGCGTTTGATAGTCCCTAAGTAAGTCAATTCACATCTTGAGAACATGCGACAATCTCAGGTCTAAGGATACAGTATTCATGTTGCAAAAAGAGAACTATATTACAATATCTCACGTTGGGTCGGTCCAGCCTCATGTCATACATGCGCCCACATTATTAGTTTAACATCTCCATGTTCATGACTTGTGAAATGTAGTCATCAGCTAATACATGTGCTAGTCATCGACTCTGACTAGGGACATCATTTAGAATAACCATATAAGTAAAGAATCTCACAAACAATTCACATAATTGCTAATCAATACAAGGTGCCTTCCATGGATATTCAATTAAGCAATATATATATCATGGATACAAAGAAATATGCTCATCTCTATGATTATCTCTAGGGCATATTTCTAACAGTCTCCCACTTGCACTAGAGTTAATCTGGAAGATATCTAATACCCATAGATCTCATGTGTGCCTCATGCTTACGTTGTGGAAGAGGTTTTGTCAAAGGATCAGCAACATTCAAATCCGTATGTATTTTGCATATCTTTATCTCACCCCGCCTAACAAATTCCCGTATGAGGTGAAACTTCCACAGTACGGGTTTGCTTTTCTGGTGGTTCCTTGGCTCCTTAGCTTGCGCAATAGCCCCATTGTTGTCACAGTAGAGGTTCAATGGACTAGATGAATTAGGAAACACACCAAGCTCGATGTGGAACTTCCTTATCCAAACACCTTTCTTCGCAGATTTAGAAGCTGCAATGTACTCGGCTTCTGTTGTAGAATCAGTCACAGTCTCCTGTTTGGAACTCTTCCAACTAACAGCACCACCATTTATTGTGAAGACAAAACCTGATTGCGATTTTAACTCGTCTTGGTCAGTTTGGAAGCTAGCATCGGTGTAACCAGTTACAACGAGCTCCTGCTTACCCCCATATACCAGGAACATATCTTTAGTCCTTCTTAAGTACTTAAGAATGCCTTTTACCGCTGTCCAGTGACCCTCACCTGGATCAGCCTGGTACCTACTCATAGCACTTATAGCGTATGAAACATCTGGGCATGTACTTATCATGGCATACATGATTGATCCAATTGATGAGGCGTATGGTACCTTATTCATGCACTCCCGCTCATTAGCCGTCGCAGGACATTGCATCTGGCTAAGGTGTATACCATGTGACATAGGTAAGAACCCTTTCTTGGACTGTTCCATGTTGAACCGTTTCAAAACCTTGTCAATGTACGTATCTTGACTTAATCCTATAAGCCTCTTCGACCTATCTCTATAGATCCTTATGCCCAAAATATATGCTGCTTCCCCTAAGTCCTTCATAGAAAAACTCTTTTTCAATGAAGCCTTGACGGACTCCAGCATAGGAATGTCATTCCCAATCAATAATATGTCATCCACATACAAGATCAGAAATACAACAACGCTCCCACTTTCCTTCTTGTAAACACAAGCTTCTTCTTCATTCTAATGAAAACCAAGCCCTTTGATCACTTCATCAAAACGAATGTTCCAACTCCGAGATGCTTGCTTCAACCCATAAATGGATTTCTGAAGTTTGCATATCTTTCCAGCATTGATCGGATCGACAAAACCCTTGGGCTGTATCATATACACGTCCTCATCTAGGTTTCCATTAAGGAAAGCTGTTTTGACATCCATCTGCCAAATCTCATAATCAAAATATGCGGCAATAGCTAGAATGACCCGAATAGATTTAAGCATTGCTACTGGCGAGAATGTCTCGTCATAGTCAACTCCTTGAACTTGTCGAAAACCCTTTGCAACAAGTCGAGCCTTATAGATGTGAACATTTCCATCCATATCTTTCTTCTTCTTATAGATCCATTTGCATTCTATGGGTCTAACACCATCAGGCGGGTCAACCAAGTTCCAAACTTGATTTTCTCCCATGGAATCTATCTTGGATCTCATGGCGACTTGCCATTTCTTGGAATCTGGTCCATCATCGCTTCTGCATATGTTACAGGTTCGTCGTTGTCTAACAACAACACTTCCCCATTGCCCAACAATAGCACTTCTCCTCGTGCCTCGTGAAGCCTTGCTGACCTTCGTGGTTGTGGTGGTGATTCTCTTGCCATAGACGTCTCAACTTGTTCTGCTAGATTAGCATCACTTGTTGAATCTTGTCCCACTGGCTCATCCTGAACTTCTTCAAGATACACCTTTTATTTACTTTTCTCTCTTTTTGAGAAACTCTTTCTCTAAGAACACACCGTTCCAGGCGACAAACACTTTGCCCTCTGACCGGTGGTAAAAGTAATATCCTAAAGTTTCCTTTGGATATCCCACGAACATGCACTTGTCTGATTTTGGAGTGAGTTTATCCGACTGAAGTCGCTTGACGAAAACCTCACAACCCCAAATCTTCAGAAAAGACAAACTGGGAGTCTTCCCAGTCCACATCTCATATGGTGTCTTAACTACGGACTTAGACGGTACCCTATTTAGTGTGAAAGCTGCTGTTTCTAGAGTGTATCCCCAAAACAACAAAGGTAGGTCTGACTGGCTCATCATTGATCGAACCATATCCAATAAAGTCTGATTACGTCGCTCAGACACGCCATTCCTCTAAGGTGTTCCAGGCGGCGTAAGCTGTGGAACAATTCCATAACTCCTTAGATGATTGCTAAACTCATGACTCAAATATTCACCTCCACGATCCAATCGCAGTGCTTTAATTTTCTTGCCACGCTGATTTTCTACTTCATTCTGAAACTCTTTGAACATTTCTAAGGATTCAGACTTGTGTTTCATTAAGTAGACATACCCATATCTACTAAAATCATCAGTGAAGGTTATGAAGTATTGGAATCCTCCCCTAGCTGTCGTACTCATTGGTCCGCACACATCAGTATGTATGAGTTCCAATAAATCTAATGTCCTCTCCGGTAAACCTGTGAACGGCGCCTTGGTCATCTTACCAAGTAAGCAAGCTTCACATGTCTCGTATGATTCAAAATCAAACGAAGTTAAAAGCCCATCAGAATGAAGCTTCTTCATGCGATTCTCACTTATATGTCCCAAACGACAGTGCCACATGTAGGTAGGACTTAAATCATTAGGCCAAGGCCTTTTAGCACTAATATTACAAATAGGTGCATCATCAAGATTTAAAATGAATAACCCATTCATAATGGATGCAAAAGCCACAAACATGCCATTCTTCGAGATCACACAACCATTGTTTTCACTCGCAAATGAATAACCATCCTTCATCAAATATGAAGGAGACATAATGTTTCGACTCATACTAGGAACTAGATAACAATTATTTAACTCCAAAATAAATCCTGATGGGAGGTGGAGTTGCATCGTCCCGATGGTCAACGCAACAGCAACTCTTGCATTATTGCCTACCCGGAAATCAACTTCTCCTCTTTTCACGCTTCTACTTCTTATCATTCCCTGCATCGAATTGCAAATATGGGCAACCGATCCGGTATCAAATACCCAAGAATTAATATAAGAATCAGCAAGAAAAATTTCTGTAATGTGAATAGCAAGTGTACCTGCTGCGGCTGTACCCTTACCACCGCGATCCTTAATAGAGGCCAAGTACTTCTTGCAATTCCTTTTCCAGTGACCAAGTTCTTTGCAATAAAAGCACTCTGCATCTGCAGCTGGTCCAGCCTTGGGCTTTTTATTTGGCTTGGATACTGTACCCTCTGCCTTGCCCTTCTTCTTTTGAGATTTACCCTTCTTCTTAAAGTTGGGTTTGTTTTGGACCGCCATCACATGGCCGCTGCTGCCAGCGCTTTTCTTTATGTCCCCCTCTGCTGTTTTCAGCATGCCACATAGTTCATTGAGGCCCCTCTCCGCCCCATGCATATGGTAGTTCGTAATGAAGTTTCCGTAGCTGGGCGGAAGAGATGCCAAAATGAAGTCAGTGGCAGACTCTTGGCTTATTGGGAAGCCTAGCTTCTCCAGCCTCTGACTGTAACCAACCATTTTGATTACGTGTGGTCCAACTGCTGCACCTTCTGCTAGCTTGCATTCCAGAAAGGCTTTGGACACATTGAACCTTTCAGTCCTAGCCTGAGTCTCGAACATATCCTTGAGCGCCACGATCATATCGTGCACCTCATGGTTAGTCTCAAACTGCATCTGTAGCTCAGGCTCCATGCAAGCAAGCATTAGGCAACTCACTTCAAGATTAGCATCCATTGCTTTCTTGTAAGCGGTTTTAGCTGCAGCAGTTGCATTTTCACTAGGATCCTCTGGCACTGGGGTGTCTAGAACGTCTTCCTTTTTTCAGCCCTAAGAACAATTCTCAGGTTACGGATCCAATCCGTATAGTTTGTTCCATTTAACTTATCCTTTTCAAGAATTTATCGCAAAGTAAATGTTGGTGTGCTAGGTGCCATTTATCTACAGCAAAATAATGCAAAATACTAAGACAAAAATATCCATGACAGAGTAAATCATATTAAACATTTAATAGTCTACTCCCACTAAAATCAATATCCCTCGATTGATACTTAGTGATTCAGAACACACAACTAACAAGTCTACTAGTGAGCTTTAGCATCACCGCTAGAAGACAAGGTAGATCGGTAAGCAACTCCTTGCTAATCATATCATATATATGACTTCTATTGTTGGGTGACATCTCTATGTCTCGGCTCCCAACCTTATGCCCCAAAGTCCTTAACCATTAAGCTGACTTTGTTTAAGTTAACCAACCCTTTCTGCAGTTCGTATCCGATACAAACCTATCTAGTCAAGGAAAACTGGTGGCACCCTAATTTCATAGACCCACCACCAATTGTACAAGACTTATGATAGTGCAAGGTTTGGAGAGGCATTTAAGCTTAAACATTTATGAGGGATCGTCCTACTTATATCATTGCACTCAAGGACATATATGCAATATGAACGAGTAGAACATTAAGAATGGCATTCACACAATAGTTGTGATTTGGTATGGCTTGCTGTCACATGGTGATCCCCATCGCCAATAATCTGTCCATCACGATGATCTCCATCTCCATGATATAGGTATGCCATCCTTCAGGTGATGAGTCCTTCAATACCTATCTAACATATGTTGGTAAACAAATTACATATACGCTTTGGATCATCACATGTTGACACGCAGGTCATTACATTAAATTTGGACAATACATGTGGCTCCAGCCGTATTGCCCTGGTCACGACACGCAGGTCATGAATAATTCATTAATATGCATCATATACACACAATAGCCATACCGATCACAAGATGTCCTGCAAAAACAGGTTAGACAAACACGTTTCTATATGTTCGCCACTACAGCAGATAGCCACGACGGTCCATGCATCGTATGTATGGAAATTCCATGCATCGTATGTATGGAAATTCCACTGAAAATCTCATGCGGTTGATCAAATCAACCCAAATCCGAGACTTTCGACCCGAAGAAGATTACACTCATGACATCGATCTGTTACGTCAATCTGCTGGTTGTGTACGCAGTTAGCCCCGATGGTGATTCCAGCCGGTAGGGGCAAGTCGCGCACATAACAGAGAAGGACGAACTAATCTCTTCAGTCATATCCGATGTAATCTACTTCAACCCTTTATAACCAATTGATCTAATCAAACCGTGCATCAAGTAGATCCATCTCATGAACCTAGATCCAGACCTAAAACTACGCAGAACCTGCCTCTGATACCACTAATGGATTACGGGGAGGCTACGCTAGCGCAAAACAAAATTTTCAACCCCATAAAACCAAGAACTACTGTGGTTATAGGTCATGGAATTACCACTAGATGTGCAGAGCAGCGGAAGACGTCTCGATGTAGAGGAACGCGTCGAGCAGTGCCGTGCAGTCGTCGGCGTCCTTCACGTCCTCGCACGGTTCGTCCTAGTGCTCCAGATGTAGCACCTCCGAGGTATCCAAACGTTCAGGAAGGAAGCGCCGCGTACCGAACTGCTAGGTTCGCGACGATGGCTTGGCGAGGGCGAGAGGCGAGCGGCTACTCGTCTGCTGGTGGCGAAATTAGGGTTAACCTAACCGCGCCCCCGCCCCTCATTATATAGGCGTTATGGTGGGCTTCTGACACCGAGGCCCATCAGTAACCCTAAAGCCCAGTCTATTTTCGGATATAATCCGAGTTAGGGTTCCTTCCCCTTAAGTGTGTGACCCTATAGGTTCACGTACAAATAGACATAGCCCGAGTACTCTTACTTGACTCAATAATTGACAGCGGCCTCTAGCAAGACATGTCAACTCCTATGCGCACGTAAAGATCATATCAGACGAACCATTGCAACATTACGTACATGTTGTTCCCTTTGTCTCACGATATTTGGTCTGGCTCTAAGTTGACCTCTCTTTCTCGATACTGTGAATTGGAATCCTTTCAATGGTTAACTCTTAACCCTAGCACGACCATGCATTTCTTGATCCAATCACTCGAGGGGCCCAGAGATATCTCTCTCACAAAGAGAGGGACAAATTCCATCTTGACTGACCATGCCTCACAGCATGCTTCCTGACAAACCCAAAACTACCTTTATAACTACCCAGTTACGGAATAGCGTTTGATAGTCCCTAAGTAAGTCAATTCACATCTTGAGAACATGCGACAATCTCAGGTCTAAGGATACAGTATTCATGTTGCAAAAAGAGAACTATATTACAATATCTCACGTTGGGTCGGTCCAGCCTCATGTCATACATGCGCCCACATTATTAGTTTAACATCTCCATGTTCATGACTTGTGAAATGTAGTCATCAGCTAATACATGTGCTAGTCATCGACTCTGACTAGGGACATCATTTAGAATAACCATATAAGTAAAGAATCTCACAAACAATTCACATAATTGCTAATCAATACAAGGTGCCTTCCATGGATATTCAATTAAGCAATATATATATCATGGATACAAAGAAATATGCTCATCTCTATGATTATCTCTAGGGCATATTTCTAACATGCTTATGGCGAGACTACTTTATATTTGCCTGATCAGGGTTGTACCCGTTCTTGTGCATTCACTCTGATAGAGTCCCTAGTTGAGAGGATCCCAGTAGTCTGTGACTACCCAGATGTCTTTCCTGACGAATTGCCAGGAATGCCACCTGATAGAGACATCGAGTTCGCGATTGAATTGCAGCCTGGGACTGCTCCTATATCCAAGAGACCTTATAGGATGCCTCCAGCGGAATTGGCAGAGTTGAAAAAGCAACTACAAGAGTTGTTGGACAAGGGGTTCATTCACCCAAGTACTTCACTATGGGGATGTCCGGCCCTATTTGTGAAGAAAAAGGATGAGAGCTTGAGAACGTGTGTTGATTACCGCCCTCTAAATGCGGTGACCATCAAGAACAAATACCCACTGCCCCGCATCGATGTTTTGTTTGATCAGTTGGTGGGAGCCAAGGTATTCTCCAAGATAGACCTTCGCTCGGGCTACCATCAAATCAAGATCCGTGCCAGTGATATTCCGAAGACGGCTTTCTCGACCAGATATGGGCTTTATGAATTTTTGGTGATGTCTTTTGGGCTGACCAATGCCCCAGCTTATTTCATGTATCTGATGAACTCAATATTCATGCCAGAACTGAACAAATTTGTAGTGGTTTTCATTGATGATATCCTGGTCTATTCCAAAAATGAGGACGAGCATACTAAGCATCTGCACATCGTGCTTCAGCGACTGCGCGATCATCGTCTTTACGCTAAGTTGTCTAAGTGTGAATTCTGGCTGAGGGAAATTAAATTCTTGGGTCACACAATTTCTCAGGATGGGATATCAGTTGATCCTGAGAAGGTACAAGAAGTAATGGATTGGAAACCTCCTACCACAGTGAGACAGATTCGGAGTTTTCTGGGATTGGCAGGGTATTATCGACGATTCATTCCGGATTTCTCCAGAATTGCAAAGCCAATGACCGAATTGTTGAAGAAGGGAGTCAAGTATGATTGGAGCCAGAAGTGTGAGGATGCCTTTCATACAGTAAGGCAACATTTGACAACAGCACCAGTGCTAGCTCAACCTGATAACACCAAGCCCTTTGAAGTTTATTGCGATGCTTCCGGTACTGGATTGGGATGTGTCTTAATGCAAGATAACAGAGTAATTGCTTATGCCTCCCGAGCGCTCAGACCCCATGAGCAGAACTACCCCACCCATGATCTGGAGTTAGCAGCTGTGGTTCATGCTCTCAAGATATGGAGACATTACCTAATGGGAGCTCACTGTAACATTTACACTGACCATAAGAGCCTCAAATACATTTTCACTCATGCAGATCTTAATATGAGGCAGAGGAGATGGTTAGAGCTAATCAAGGACTATGATTTGGAGGTGCATTACCATCCTGGCAAAGCCAATGTTGTGGCAGATGCTTTGAGCAGAAAGGCCCGGTGCAATTGTATGAGCATGGATGCAAGAGTCACCACCCTGTGTGATGAGTTGTGCAAGCTGAACCTAGAAGTTGTTTCTTCAGGTGTTTTAAATTATATTTCAGTGGAGCCCACCTTACAAGAGCAAATAGTTATGGCACAGATTGGTGACAGGGGTGTTCAGGTCATCAAGGAAATGATCAAGCAGAAAGCAGAAAAGTACAAATGCTTTCGGCTGGACAGCAAAGGAATCCTATGGTTTGGAGATCGATTGGTTGTTCCCAAGGACCCTGAGCTCAGAAAGAAGATATTGGATGAAGCTCACCTTTCAAAATTCTCCATGCACCCGGGCAGTACAAAGATGTGTCATGATCTCAGATCCTTATACTGGTGGACCAGAATGAAGAGGGAAATTGCCAAGTATCTATCCGAGTGTGACACCTGCTAGAGAATCAAAGCCAGTCATTTGAAGGCCGCATGCCCTTTGCAACCCATTCCCATACCATCTTGGAAATGGGAGGACATTTGCATGGACTTTATCGTGGGATTGCCCAATACCTCTCGGCACCATGATTCCATTTGGGTCATTGTGGACAGATTGACCAAGACAGCTCATTTCTTGCCGGTACACACCACCCACAGGACGGAGAAGTATGCGGAAATCTACATTGACCAGATAGTTCGTTTGCATGGAATACCACGGACTATAGTATCAGACAGAGGAGCACCGTTCGTGGCACGATTTTGGGAGCAATTACAGGAATCACTTGGGACTCATGTAATAAGAAGCTCAGCTTACCATCCTCAATCAGATGGCCAGACAGAAAGGGTAAATCAGATTTTGGAAGACATGTTGACGGCATGTGTGCTACATTATGGAAAGGATTGGGACAAGTGTCTTTCGTTGGCAGAGTTCTCTTATAATAACAGCTACCAGTCCAGCTTGAAGATGGCACCTTTTGAGGCCTTATATGGGAGAAGGTGTAGGACACCGCTAAATTGGTCACAAGCCGGAGAGAGAGAAATATTTGGACCAGACTTGGTACTTGAAGCAGAGGAAAAGGTCAGAGTTATAAAGAAGAACCTAGAAGCTGCTCAGGCTAGGCAAAAGAGCTATCATGACAAGAGAAGGAAGCTTCTACAGTTTGAAGTGGGAGACCATGTTTATCTTAAGGTGTCACCCACTAAAGGTGTTCAGAGATTTGGAATCAAGGGTAAGTTAGCTCCTCGCTACATTGGACCCTACGAGATCAAGGAAGCTTGTGGACCAGTAGCATATCAATTGAAGTGGCCACCACACATGTCAGCTATTCATGATGTGTTCCATGTATCTCAGCTGCGAAAATGTGTTCGCTTACCCACTGAAGTGCTACCTGACCCAGAAATTGAGATAGAACCAGACCTGTCCTATCAAGAATACCCCGTCCAGGTATTGGATCAGAAAGAGAGATCAACGCGGGCAAGGTTGATCAGGATGTATAAGGTTCAGTGGAGTCACCATTCAGTAGAAGAAACTACATGGGAGACTGAGGATTTCCTACGTTCTCGCTTCCCCGACTTTCTGCCCAAAGGAGTCGGTATGTAACCCCGAACCCCACCCCCACCTGCCCTTTGAATCTAATTATAAGAAAAACTTAGATGTTTAAGGTAGTATAAGCTCTAAAAATGACTCAAAAAGTACTTCCTTCTGAAGTTGCAAAGAGGATAACATTCGAAGAACAGTTAACTAGAGAAACTTAAAGAAAAGAAAAAACCACACACCAGCACACCTTCATGGCACCCTCCTGAGGACTCTACCTAAAATCTCGGGACGAGATTCCTTTAAGGGGGGAGGGCTGTAACACCCCAAGTGTTACCATGGCTATGGCACCTCTATGCACTAATGACTGTCATCACATGTGGAAGAAACTTAAGGAGAAGAGCATAAGAATCTTGGAGACCATGTATTAACCAAGAATGTTAATGACCTAAAAGCATTACTCAAGCTTTTGTGCACTTACCACCTTGGGCAAGAAGGGAGTAAACCCTGGACCTCTCTTGAACCCCTATCTCCTAAAACCATGGTTGAAGGGGGGAGAGATTAAGCAAATGTGCAAATCATGACCTAACCTTTGGCAAAAGTTAAGTAACATATTAATCAACAAATATAGAGAGGAAACATTGCAAAAGGACCCCTTAAGAAACCCCAAATCCATTCTTTAAGTAGAGAAAGAGCTAGAGCTCTCTAATTCTCTCTAAGTCAAAATCTACACCTAATCTAAAGATCCACCGTGTTCACCTTGAAGATGGCACCAAAACCACCTAAGTTCTATACCAAAAATGTGGCATACCACCTAAGGCACCCCCTGGAAAAAGTTGAGACCGAGCTCTTGACGTTTGACATGTCTTGGCATCACTTTTGTCGCGCAGCGGACAGGGAGACAAGCCAGATTTGGCGTCCACATATCTTCTGACCTAGGGCTTATGTTCCCTTGGAACTCACATACAAGAGATAGCCATAGGTGCCAGGAAGAGGTCTGTGCCGGATTTTTGCCAAGATTTGCACGTATGCGATCTCAGCAAGCTTTTGAACATGGACAGAAGAACACCTCCACGTGTTCGACGCGCTCTGCGCGCGCCAGAGCACGCCCGCGCCCGACCCCGCGCGCCCCGCGCCATGCCAGGCCACGCCCGCGTCCCCTCCTCGCGCCCGCGCCTATAAATCACCCTCAGGCGTCGACCGTACTCCTCCGCGCACGCTCGACCTCACCAGAGCCCGAAACCACCGACGTTTGCCCCGTGCACGGCGTGCCTGCGGCCACCCGAGCCCCTGCCACCGTAGACCGGCCAATAGAGCCCTTCCCAACCCCGTCCAACCCTTGGAATAGACTGTGCACGCCTCGGTGAAGCTCCCCGAGCAAGGAATCAGAGTTTGCTTCGCCGGAGAAGCCAGTCCACGGTCGCCGGACTTCGCCCGACCGCCGGTGAACGTAGACCAAGTAATCCTCTGTTCCATTCCTCTATTCCTTGTGCACATAGCCTCTACGTCACCCTGTGAAGCTCATCGTGTCATTTGATTGCACTAGATCGCCGTGGTTTAGCCGGAACACCCGCCGCCGACGAGATCCCCCGCCTGCGCCAGTGGACCGGATGATTCCGGCCACCTCCGCCGTCGAGCCGTACATCGTTGTGACCGCCAGGACCTCCCGGAGCCAACCCCACCCCTCGCCGGACCTCTCTCGCCGCTGGTAAGCCGTGCTGCCCTTTTCATTTCCGCAGGTACTGTTTAAACCTAGGGAGGGACCGCGGGGGAGAAGAAGAAAAGGCTAGGGGGTTTTGCGCATTGTTAGTGGCTCAGGGGAATAGTAAAGCAGGGATATAACTGAGAGGATTCGTTTGGAAAGAACCCGAGGACTTAGGTGCAAAGTGGTTTTTCCAGGAAACCTTTTATTTAACCTGATTTAAATTCAAACAGAACTTGAATAATTCATATCTTCTGTTTTATTCACCCAAATCAAGTCAAACCAATTTTGCCAGATCTTAAATAATGTAAACTACTTAAGAAAAATAAAAAAAACCCCTAAGTGTTACAGAAAACTTTAAGGTTCTGATTTAAATATTGATTTGGCCAAAAGCTAAATAATAGGAGGAAAAATAGTTGCACTATTAGACTGAGGCTAAGAAAATTTGGAGAAGTACCTAATTACTTCCTAACCTGTTTAAAAATAATAAACCCCTCTGTACACCCAGTTAAGATAGAGTTTACCATTTAAACCCTTTTTAGCCTAATGTTAAAGAAAATATTAATGAAGGTTTAAATAAGGCACCAGGGAGCACCCATATTTTTGTTAGTCTACCTACTCAGTATAGTTCACTAGAAAATTTCTTATACTCTTGTTTAGTACAAAATAGTTGGGATACCTTTTATTTTATGAAAACAAGGAAAACTTAGAAAAACCCTAGAAAAAAAACACCAAGGAGAAAACACTCCAAACCTTGGGATAACTAATGATTTTTTATTATGAACATAGGAAAAATATGGAATCTGTTGTTTGATATTTTTCAAATAACAAGTTAGTAATAAGCACCTTTTTGGCATAAAACTTTGGAAATTCACAACTAAATATCCAGTATGCCTTTTTCTGTGATTTTTAACACAAAGGCCTAATATCTCCTATGTGTCTGGACAAAAATAAAATTTGGTGCAGAAACCTCAATTAAATCATAGCTATAGTGTAAAGTGCCCGTTTAAAACTTATCCTTGTTAATTTTGCACAAGTAGTATCTGAATCAATAACCACCTCAAATTTATAGGACAAATTACAGTAACAACTAGTAACCCACTGTAATGTTTATAGAATTTTTGGAAGAAGTCAAACCACTGTTGTAGTTCAACCCACACTAGAATTCCTAAATAGAAAATGAAAAAGGGAAATTAATAATGGAGATTAATGTCACCCTAACCCAACCAGCAAAACCCCTTTTATTGCCCACTAAAATATCTAAGGGAAATACAATCCACTATGCTTATCCCTAACAAAATCCAAACCTAAATTTTAAGCATACACCACTAAGAGCCACGTATGACCAAGAAACCCTAAGTTACTAAACTACCTTAGTTCTCCTTCCTTTAGCATAATGTTGTTAAATCATGCATAATCATAACATGCATATTCTTATTCATTGCATTCGATAGACTGCAACCTCGCTGACGGAGAGTACGTCCTCGTGCCGGAGCAAGGTGTTGCTCAGGAGGTAGCCCCGGATCCAGCACCAGAGCCTGCCCCAGAGGATCTGCCTGCCCCAGCTTTGGAAGGCAAGCCCCGGTTTTATGCATAACCTAATTATTATGCTATTTTACTACACTTAATGTTTGTAGGCTTGTATTGTGCACTTAAGTGTAGGAGTTGATTGAAACCCTAGTTGCATGAACTCAAGAATCCTTTTTGGGATGGATACTAGTATGCTAGGTCGAGTAGCTGCTTTGCTAATTAGGGATCTCGGTAGAAGTCGAGTGATTTTTCTAGCACTCGCGCGAGGTCAGGAATTGGTTGTAACCATTTTTATATCATAATGATGATGGTCTGTGGACAACAATCCATGGGGATTGGTTGTCCACGAGATGGAAATTAGAATAAGGATTAAGGTGTGGTACCGTGTGTCAAGCGTTTGAACGTACTAAGCACATGCCGAGAAATATGGTAAATCGGTAAGCCTAGTACCTGAGTGAACCTTATGTGTGGTCTAGCCTCTAAGGCGGGACTCAGGCACTTAAGTTGGAATAATTCGGGCGGTTCCGCCACAGTTATATTGGGCCAGATTGCTCGTGGGCCTTCATGTTGGACAACACCGCAGGATGGGGCGACCTCGCCAGAAGCCTTTGTTCCTCAGCGCATTGGACGAAGGGTGGAGTCTGCCAGTCGTCTTGTCTCCATTGGTGCAGCGAGACAGGCGAAGGCATCGAGCGCAGGGGTCTGCCGGTCGTCTTTTCTCCGTTGGTGCAGCGAGACTGGCGAAGGCATCGAGCGAAGGGTGGCATCTTCGCCTTCGCCCCAACATGCGGTAACGATTAAAAATAAGTATCCTTTGCCCCGCATTGATATGATATTTGATCAGTTGGTGGGAGCCAAGGTATTTTCCAAGATAGACCTTCGCTCTGGCTATCATCAAATCAAGATCAGGACCAGTGATATTTTGAAGACGGCTTTCTCTACCAGATACAGACTTTATGAGTACTTGGTGATGTCATTCGGGCTGACCAATGCCCGAGCATATTTCATGTATTTGATGAATTCAGTGTTTATGCCAGAGCTGGACAAGTTTGTGGTGGTTTTCATTGATGATATCTTGGTCTATTCAAAGAACGAAGATGAGCATACTTAGCATTTGCACTTCGTACTTCAGCGACTGCGGGATCATCACTTATATGCTAAATTGTCAAAATGTGATTTCTGGCTAAGGGAGATTAAATTCTTGGGTCACACCATTTCTTAGAATGGGATATCAGTTGATCCTGAGAAAGTGCAATAAGTGATGGACTAGAAGCCTCCTACCACAGTGCGGTAGATTCAGAGTTTCCTGGGATTGGCAGGATATTATCAGTGATTCATTCCGGATTTCTCCAAGATTGCTAAACCCATGACTGAATTATTGATGAAAGGAGTAAAATTTGAATGGAGTCAGAAATGTGAAGATGCCTTTCATGCACTAAGGCAGCATCTGACGACAGCACCAATGCTAGCACAGCCTGACAACACCAAATCTTTTGATGTGTATTGCGATGCTTCGGACACTGGATTGGGTTGTGTTCCGATGCAAGACAACAGAGTTATTGCCCTTATTGCCTCTACAGCACTCAGGCCCCATGAGCAGAATTACCCCACGCATGATCTACAGTTAGCAGTAGTAGTTCATGCTCTGAAAATATGGAGACATTATATAATGAGAGCTCATTATAACATCTATACTGACCACAAGAGTCTCAAGTATATTTTCACTCAGGCTGATCTTAATATGAGGCAGAGAAGATGGATGGAATTGATCAAGGACTATGATTTGGAAGTGCATTACCATCCTGGCAAGGCAAATGTTGTGGTTGATGCCTTAAGTCGAAAAGCCCAGTGCAACTGTGTAACTATGGATTTTAAGATCGCCACTCTGTGTGACGAGTTGCACAAGCTGAACATGGAAGTTGTTTCCCCAGGTACATTGGATTATATCTCCGTGGAGCCAACTCTACAAGAGTAGATAGTCCTGGCACAGATTGGTGACAAGGGTGTTCAAGTCATTAAGGAAATGCTCGAACAAAAGGTGGATAAGTAGAGATGTTTTCGTCAGGACAGCAAGGGAGTTCTATGGTTTGAAGATCGATTGGTTGTTCCTAAAAACCCAGAACTCAGGAAGAAAATATTAGACGAAGCTCATCTCTCCAAATTTTCCATGCACCCCGGCAGTAACAAAATGTATCATGACCTCAGATCCTTGTATTGGTGGACTATAATGAAGAGAGAAATTGCTAAGTATGTATCTGAGTGCGACACTTGCCAAAGAATCAAGGCTAGTCATTTGAAGGTAACAAGTACCCTACAGCCTCTTCCCATTCCTTCTTGGAACTGGGAGGACATTTGCATGGATTTTGTTGTGGGATTACCAAACACCTTCCGGCACCATGATTCTATTTGGGTCATTGTGGATATGCTAACCAAGACAACTCATTTCTTTCCAGCGCATACCACCCACAAGGCAGAAAAATATGCAGAGATCTATATTGACCAAATAGTGCGTTTGCATAGAATCCTGAGGACTATTGTGTCTGATAGAGGAGCACTGTTTATGGCACGTTTTTGGGAGCAGCTACAAAAGTCACTTGGAACAATCGTGATTAGAAGCTCAGCATACCATCCTCAAACAGATGGTCAGACAGAAAGAGTAAATCAGATTCTAGAGGACATGTTGAGGGCATGTGTGTTACACTATGGTAAGAATTGGGATAAGTGCATTTCTCTAGTGGAGTTCTCTTATAATAACAGCTACCAGTCCAGCCTAAAGATGGCACCTTTCGAGGCCTTGTATGGGAGAAGGTGTAGAACACCGCTAAATTGGTCACAAGCTAGAGAAAGGGAAGTATTTCGACAGACCTAGTACTTGAAGCCGTGGATAAAGTCAGAGTCATTAAGAAGAACTTGGAAGCTACTCAGGCCAGGCAGAAGAGCTATCATGATAAGAGAAGGAAGCCTCTACAATTCGAAGTGGGGAATCATGTGTATCTCAAAGTGTCACCCAACAAAGGTATTCAGAGATTTGGGATCAAGGGCAAGTTAGCTCCTCGCAATATTGGGCCCTATGAAATCAAGGAGACTTGCGGACCTGTAGTATAACAATTGAAGTTGCCACCTCATAGGTCAGCAATTCGTGATGTGTTTCACGTGTCTCAACTAAGGAAGTGTGTTCGCTTACCCATGGAAGTGCTACCTAAACCTGAGTTGGAGATAGAACCAGACTTGTCATATCAAGAGAAACCCGTCAAGGTATTGGACCAAAAGGAAAGGTCAACTCGAGCAAGGTCAATCCGAATGTATAAGATTCAGTGGAGCAACCATTTAGAAGAAGAGGCTACATGGGAAACTGATGATTTTCTGCGCTCTCGCTTCCCCGATTTTCTGCTTAAAGGAATCGGTAGGTAACCCAAAACAACCACCCCCACCTGCCTTTTGAATCTAAATATAAGAGAAATGTAGTTGATAAGAGCAGAGTAAGTTGTGAAACTAAATCAAGAAGGACTTCCTTCTGAAGTTGCAAAGAGGATGACATTCGAAGACCAGTTTACTAGAGAATGTTGACCAAAAAGGAACCACAATACACCAACACGCACCTTCTTGGCACCCCAATAAAGGATCCCTACCCAATCTCGGGACGAGATTCCTTTAAGGGGGAGGGCTGTAACACCCCAGGTGTTACCCAAGGCCCTGGCCAAAGGAGCACACTTTTGTCCTGCTTAACCTATATGCTAAATTGGAAAGTGAAGGCACTAAAAGCTTTAGAATCATGGTTAAGCTACGTATTGATCATAACCAGAAAGAAACCCTAGTCTTCATCCATTCTCACTCATGAAAAAGATTCTAAAACCATAATTCCCCTCTTAAGCCATTAAACACTAAACATGGAGTTAAAGGGGAAATAGTGGGCAAATGGCCAAATCATGGAAGGAAACCTTTACCAAAGATGAAGTATATTAGAAAATCTATTGTTGGGGACTTGTTCTCAAATGCTATGAATTAAGAACATGGCAACACACAAGAAAAATGTTAAATGTTAATGTCCTTCGTCCTTCGAAGCATTATTTCCCTTAGGATATAATGATCTTCGGACGAAGGTTATAAAGAACATACCTTCATAAATATGGCACATGTAATCAAAGGATGAAGGTTATGAAACATAAGACATCATAAATAATTACATAGTACCAAAATATGAATGTTTATTGTCAAATAATCATGGATACATAAAAGTTAAATTAAATTACATTTATACCTTGAGCTCGATTGAATACGAAGATTCAGATGCGATGCGAAAGCGTGAACAGTACGGGGGTACTGTTCACCTATTTATAGGCACAGGGCGCAGCCTGTGTGAATTTATATTCATGTCCGCTACAAATGATTACAATCATTACATAGTCTATCATGGGCCGATTGGTCATCTCATCTTTAAGTCGGTGCCTTTTGAAATATACTACGAAGCTCCCTGACTGGTAGTTTCGGCATCGTTCCTGTTATGGCCTTCCAAAGTTGTTTCTTCTCATAGGACCTTCGGCGACGAAGCAGACCCCCAACAGTAGCCCCTTCATGGTGCCGGATCGTTTTTCGTAACGAGCTCGACCCGTGAAAAATTCTTTTATGCTTCGGAATGCCGAAGGTCCGAAAACACCTTCCCTAAGCTCGTCGCCGAGAAACGATTTAAATATTCCGAGTGCAAGGCAGTCCCACCATAGGACGGGTTCACTCGATTTGGTGATTTGTCTCCTCGGGCAGTATGGTCCACCATTCAGCTGGTGTGGGCGGCTGTTTGCGGGTGCAATCGTCCTATCGATTTACCTTCCCACCTGCAACACTATATATACAGACGGGTAGGTGTAAAGTTACCACAGCATTTACTACTATTGTACTGTTGTGCTGCCGAAAAATTCGACCACAGCCGAAGCTTATTTACCATAGTCCAAACCAAAGCTTCATCACAAGAGGGAGCTTCGGCAAAGATAAAAATTATTCAACTTTGCCAAAACACAAGAATTTCAATCATCAAATGGCTAGGGTCCGTTCAACAGCTAGGGTTACACGCGACAAAGAGGAGGCCAAAGCTACTGGAACTGACCCGATCTCCGAAGTAATGAGGCAGTCGAGACTGGTTATGCGAGAGGGTACTGCTGACAAAGGTGCACCTGCTGCCGAAGCTGAGCAGGCAGATATTGCATAAAGTGAGGTTGACGAGGAAGATGTAGATGATTATTCCACCGTGCCATCTAAGCCTAGCCACTTGGATTTTGGGAAGTCAACTGTCTCTGAAGCTGATATGCGGATGATGATAAAACTAGGTTACTTCGAGGAAGCCGAGAAGAAGCTGGTTCGCTTTGGCAGGGAAGAGACAACCCCGAAGCCAGAAAACAATGAGGTGGTAGTCTTCAGAAGCTGCTTTAAAGTAGGATTAAGGTTTCCTCTGCATGGGATGATTGCAGATGTTTTGGAAAATTTCGAAGTTTATCTTCATCAGCTGACTCCTAACGCTAACATTAGGCTCAACATCTTTATCTGGGCTCTCCGAAGCCAAGGAGAAGAGCCGGTTGCCGAAGCTTTTTGCTGGGTACACGAACTTCACTATCAGACGAAGGCTAGAGAAGATGGATTGCATGAGAACTTCAGCTGCTATAATTTTGCTTATCGAAAAGACATGAAGACAATGGTGGTTAGCTACCGCACCAAATGGCCGATCGGTTGGAAAACTGAATGGTTTTATGTTAAGATTGATGAGAAAAAGGAGAAGTTAGTTCAGAGCCTGCTAGAGCTAACCTTCGGGTTGACTATGCCTCAGTGCAATATGACGCCGGGGACAGCATGCCCAGATGCTGTGGGTGATTTTAGAGTTGTGTCTGAGCATATTGGTACTAGGGATCTAGTTCAGGAATATTTAGCCAATAGGGTATTCCCAACGTTAAAGGAATGGGATATGCCAAAGCTTAAGGGAGAGAAGAAAAAGAATGAACTCGTTCGGTTGCCTTATCATTTTAAGTTCAAGAAACATTTCAAAGAACCCTACCAGGAATGGTTGGATACAATTGAAGTTATGTGCAATGAAATCTTGGGCAATTATAAAAAAAAGAAGATCAACTAACGACATCAGCCTTCGGCACCCGGCCGAAACAAAGGTTAAACCGAGTAATGGACGCTTTGAAATTTGAATACCCAGACTATGAAAGGTTAAGCAAAGGTGCCGAAGGGCCAAAACGAAAAAGGGTTGTCAGTATTGTACAAAGACAAGCTGCCAGGATGATAAAAGAGGAAGAAAATTTGGCAAAAAAGAAAAAATCTAGTCATGAGCCGAAGGTAGCTGTGTCGAAGAAAAGAAAGGCTCCAGCTTCGAAGCCGAAAGCTGATTTAGAAGAAGAAGAAGCTCCCTCAATGCCTTCTGTCACTGACGCAGAAGAAATTTTAATGGTAATGACTGAATCTCTACCTAATAAGCTAAGTCCGCTGGGGCCAGAACTGATGAAGCTTTTACAGAAGAAGAAGAAGCCTTCGGCTACCGAGAAGCTTGCTGAACCAAAAAAGCGAAGAATTATTACTGTCATTGAGGCTATTGAAGAAACACTGCCACCGGCCTCAGCGCCGAAAACAGCAGCAGCCGAAGCTGCAACTCCCGAAGCTTCTACCTCCGAAGCTGCAGCAGCCGAAGCCATAGATTTTGAAAACACACTCGATGACATTGATGAAATGATTCTGAATATGGCTGAGGAAGAAACTGCTGCAGCTACTGAGGAAACCCCGACCGCAGTGCCTGAAAAAGGGGAAAATGCCTGAAAAAGAGAAGGAGCCTGCCGAAGATACTTTTGAAGAGGAAAATTTCAACATTCAAAACATAATTGGGCAAGAATTGTCAAAGGCTGAAAAAGAAGAACTGAAGGACTATGCCATATCGTGCGGGTATCAGCCAGGGGCACTGCTCTTTGGCGGTGTTGCTGAAGAGAGTTTAGGATGCCTTCGGGACCGAATTGGGGCGAAGAAAAACTGGTATCCTGTTTTATTCTAACTTTAAGGTAAAATTTTTCTTTAACTTTTTATTGTTTTGATATGAAGATGCTTTCTAATGAAGGTTATTTTTTCAGAGCTTACTGCTAAGCAAGGCCTTGAGGATGCAGCAAGACCTCGAGGACAAGAAAAACAAAGTTATAATTGAGGGTTTAGAGAAGAAGATTAAAGACCATGAAGCTACCCTAGAAAATAAAGACTTCGTGCTTCAAACGATGGAAGGTTCACTGGCAGAAGCTCAAGCTGAGATCGCTAGATTAAACGGTGAACTTTCCCTACAGTCAAAAAACTTTAAGCAAGAGAAGAAAGATTTGAAAACAAAACTCGAAGCTGAGGCTGAAAAAAGTTCAAATCTTCAGAAATCACTCAAGGATCTTCAGGAAAAATGCTTAGGCTTCGGCACCCGGTGCATTCAACGACTGAAACAGGTCTTTAACTCAGTTGGGGCCAGCTCCGAAAAGTTTAACCTTCGGTTGAAGACCTGCCGGGGACACTTGATCATATTGAAGGTGAAGTTGATGCTCTCGATGAAATTATAGCTTGACATGGTGACTTTTGTGCCCTGTTAGCTTCTCGAGGCACAGCTGTCGCTTTCATGAAGGCTGGCTGTACACATGGAAATATTGTAAACAACCAAACTTTAGTCTGTCACTGGCAGACTTGAACGGCATCCTTGGCCTGGCCCAAAGCATTGCAAACAAATTCGTTACTCAAATCTGGGCAAAGGGCGGGCAAGACATGGCTGGTGACGAAGCTCGAAGTCACCTTATACCGGTAATAAACTCATACCTTGTCCTTACATTTTTCCTTGAAACTTGAATTTACCTTATAATGCTTTGATATGTATAGGATGACGAAGCCGAGGAGCATTGAGCCGAAGCCTAGCAGGCAATCCGAAGCTTAGCAGATGATGATGAAAAAACTCTAGAAAAACTCTTGTATCATCCTTTGTAAAGAATATTATAATTTGAGAATCAGACTCTACTTTGTAAATTTGTCCATACCTTGTAATATATTTTTACCTTTCCGTCAATGTGTGAACTGCTTTGATGTGGACGAAACTTGTATTTTTTGAGCCGAAGGCGAAAAACACCTTCCCTTCTTTTCGTACACAACAAAGCATAAATCTGCTTCCGAAGGCATATTCTTAGAGCCGAAGCAACTGTATCTGTATGATATGATGATGATGATCCTATGTATGTGTAAATGAATGTTTATGAATGCAATGCATGATGTAATGTATTGTGCCAATGAATGCCCAAACACACACATTCGAAGCTTCATCCATAACCTTCATTCCCTTAGGAATGACTGAAATCTCTTTGCCGTTTATTTTTTGGCTGCACCGCTTATTTTTCAGTGTAAGTTCTGCATCCCCTTGGGAACGTCTTTTGAACTTCTTCGCCTTCTATTTCGGCGGTATTCACGTTGACTTTTCGCGCTTCGCATTATATTTCGGCGGTATTTGGCTCTGCATTCTCTTAGGAACGACTTTTGAGCAGAAAACTTACGTTGCGCTCCCTTAGGAACGACTTTTTGTAGCTTCATCGTGCTCTGCATCCCCTTAGGGACGACTTTCGAGCTTCTCCCTGTTTGTTTTCTCCTTCTGCACTCGATGGTGCATGCTCGGATTTTACATTTACATATCTTGGGAGATTTT
This sequence comes from Zea luxurians, assembly GCA_029449295.1. Taxonomy (NCBI): domain Eukaryota; kingdom Viridiplantae; phylum Streptophyta; class Magnoliopsida; order Poales; family Poaceae; genus Zea; species Zea luxurians. The sequence goes on along the minus strand of JAOPSE010000001.1, from coordinate 100,101,837 downwards.
GCCCTTGTAGGGCTGAATTAAAAAAGGAAAAATTACAGACTATGGCCCCATTAAAAACCTTTCTCCCCCTTTGGAAAGGAAAAGGGTGCCATAGAAAAAATGAAAAAGATTACATCAATTTATACATAATATCATCGAAGCTCATCCGCATTCCAGGATCTAGGAATGTCGTTGTCGTCCATGTCCTTTAACCTGTAAGAACCGGGTCTTCACGAAGATACTACCAGAAAGGGTCCTTCCCACTTCAGTTGAAGCTTGCCTACTGTGTTAGGGTTGGCTACTCTCCGAAGCACCAAGTGTCCTAGCTTAATGTCTTTCAATTGAACTTTTCTATCGTGCCATTTTATTGTTTCAGCTTCATATTTGTTGATATTTTCCACAGCCTGAAGTCTGGCCCCTTCTATAGTATCTTTTGTCACAGAATAATTAGCTTCGTCTTCGGCCGAAGCTATTGTTTTTATTGACCCCGCTTTAGCCTCTTCGGGGGTTATGGCTTCGTCACCGAACAATAACTTAAATGGTGTGAAACCTGTTGATCTTGATACGGTCGTATTGTGGCTCCACACCACTTTAATCAATTCATCTGACCACTTTCCTCTGGGCTGATTAAAGATTAGCTTCATTATTCCTATCATTATAATACCATTTTCTCTTTCGACAAGTCCATTTGACTCTGGATGTCTGACTGACGCAAAATGAATCTTTGTGCCAATTTGATCATAGAATTCCTTGAAAGCTTTGACATCAAACTGTGTTCTGTTATCCACAGTTATAGCCTTCGGCACACCGAAGCGACAAACAATGTTTTGCCAGAAAAATTTCTGGACTGTGACTGAAGTTATCGTGGCCAAAGGCTTCGCCTCAATCCACTTGGAAAAATATTCTATAGCCACCACAACATATCTTAAATTGCCTTGTGCTGGTGGAAGTGGACCTAACAAATCCAGGCCCCATCTTTGCAATGGCCAGGTTGGTTGTATCAGCTGAGTCAAAGACGAAGGTTGTTTCTGATTTCTTGCACATTTTTGGCAATTTTCACACAATTGAACCAAATCTGCTGCGTCCATAGCTACCTTCGGCCAATAGAATCCTTGTCGAAAAACCCTTCCCAGAAGAGGTCTGGACCCAATATGAGATCCACACAATCCTGCATGTATCTCCTTCATCAGTTCTATACCTTTAGTTCTGGATAAGCACTTGAGAAGTGGGGAACAAACTCCATGTTTATATAATTCCCCTTCTATTATGACATATGGTCTTGTTCTTGCTTCCATTCTTTTGTTATAAACCTCATCATCCGAGAGATGATTACCTTGAAGGAAAGATATAATCTCAGTCCTCCAGTCTTCACTATGGACAGGAGATATTGTGAGCACTCTCTTTCGAGGAGTTCTACTGAAGGTGCTCTTATTGTCTCGAAAAACACTTCCGAAGGTAGAGGAAGCCCCAGTGCTGCTGACTTGGCTAGCAGATCAGCATGCTCATTTTCCCCTCTTGGAATATTCTTAACAGAAAATCCTTCGAAAGAAGCTTCAAGCCTTCGAACTGTGTCCAAGTATCTCTCAAGCTTCGGATCTCTTGCCTTGCAACTCTTGTCAACATGTCCAGAAATAACTTGAGAGTCAGTTTTGAGGACTGCCCTTTTTATTCCCATTGCCTTTAACTTTTGAAGTCCCAAAAGTAATGCTTCGTATTCAGCAATATTATTTGTACAGCTGAAATCAAGCCTTGCTACATAACATGTTCTTACTTAGGAAGGTGCAACTAAGACAGCAGCCGCACCTACACCGAAGGTTCCCCAGGAGCCGTCGCAGAACACTGTCTAGGCTTTGACATCTTTATTTGTTTCTTCTTCCTAAGCCCCTGGCGTCCAATCAGCAATGAAGTCTGCTAACGCCTGGGACTAAATTGAGGACCTATGCACATAGTCAATACTGAATTCATTAAGCTCCGCAACCCACTTTCCAATCCTTCGAGTACCTTCTCTGTTTCTCATAATATCCTTCAAAGGCTATGATGAAGGAATAATTATGTGATATGCTTGAAAATAATGCCGGAGCTTCTTAGAGGCCATTAGCACAGCATACAACACCTTCTCCAACTCTGTATAGTTTTTATTTGATAAACTTAGAACTTTAGAGACAAAGTATACTGGAGCTTGCTTTTTAATTTCGCCGTCAAGCTTCTCCTGTACAAGCGCCGCACTCACTGCAGAGTGCGAAGCTGCCACAGACAATAGTAATGGAGCCCCTGGCGCAGGTGGAGTTAATGTTGTTAGATCAATCAAGTATTGCTTCAGCTCTTCGAAGGCTTTCTGTTGGGCTGTGCCTCATTGAAAAACTTCAGCTGACTTTAGTATTTCAAAGAATGGAAGTTCCTTTCTACTGATCTAGATATAAATCTATTCAATGATGCCAGTCTTCCTGTCAGCCGTTGGGCCCCCTTCTTTGTGCTTGGTGGTTCCATCCGAAGGATAGCTTCGATCTTGCTTGGATTAGCTTCAATCCCCTTCATTGAAACTAGGCAGCCAAGGAACTTACCCTTCTTCACTCCAAAGACACATTTTTCTGGATTTAATTTCAGGCCAGCTTGCCTGAAGTTAGCAAATGTTTCTTGTAGATCAGTAATGTGATTTTCTTGCTTTGTGCTTTTTATTATGATGTCATCAACGTATGTTAGCATATTTCTGCCTATCTGAGAATGAAGGACCTTAGCTGTCATTCTGCTGAAGCTTCCTCCAGCATTCTTGAGCCCCTCAGGCATCCGAAGATAGCAATAGGTGCCACTGGGAGTTATGAAGCTAGTCTTTGGCTCATCCTCCTTCTTCATCCATATTTGATGATATCCTGAGTAGCAATCCAACAGACTCATAAGTTCTGAAGAAGCTGCTGCATCTACAAGAGAGTCTATTCTTGGTAATGGAAATTCGTCCTTTGGACGGGCCTTGTTAAGATCTGTGAAGTCAATACACATTCTCCATTTGCCGTTGGCCTTCTTCACCATAACAGTATTGGCTAGCCACTCTGGATATTTTACCTCTCTGATAACACCAACACTGAGAAGCCTTTTTACTTCATTTCGAGCACCTTTGACTTTATCATCAGACATTTTCCGAAGTCTTTGCTTTCTTGGCCTGAAGGATGGGTCGACATTGAGTGAATGTTCAATGACGTCTCTGTTGACACTGCAAAGGTCATTGGCTGACCAAGCAAAGACATCTTTGTTGCGGAATAAAAACCTTATCAAAGTTTTCTCCTGCTCTTCAAAAAGTTGATACCCCAACATTACCTTCTGCTCTGCTATGTCTTCACATAGAAGCATGGGTTTCGGTTGATCAGCCGAAGCAGCCTTCTCTCTTCTGTACTTGTATTGTTCACAAGCTTCGACTCCATCTATATTGTGGATTGCTTTTGAATCTGTCCAATTCCCTTCGGCCTTTCTAGCAGCCTCTTGACTTCCATGAATAGCAATGGGCCCTTGTTCCGAAGGTATCTTCATGCATAGATATGCTGGGTGAAGTATTGCTTCGAAAGCATCAAGTGTCCCTCGACCAATGATTGCATTGTAGGGGTATTCCATGTCAACAATGTCAAAAACAACCTGTTCAGTCCTTGTATTGTGAACAAAGACGAAGGTAACTGGCATTGTGATTTTGCCAAGTGCTACGATCTGCCTTCATCCGAAGCCACATAGGGGATGTGTAGCATCGTGAATCTTATCTTCTGGCTCTTGCATTTGTCTGAAAGCCTTAGCAAATATGATATCCGCAGCACTGCCTGTATCAACCAGAACATTGTGGACCAGAAAACCCTTGATGACACAAGATATGACCATAGCATCATTGTGAGGATAGTCCTTGAGCTGAAGGTCCTCCTGGGAGGTGATTGGGATGTGAGACCATTTTGACTTGATGAAGGGTCCCTGCACCCCAACATGCTGCACCCTTCTCTGTGCTTCCATCTTCTGCTTCTTGTTAGCCGGTTCTGAACTTGAACCGCCTGTTATCGAGAGCAAAAGCTTCATAGCCGAAGGTGCTTCAGCTTGGTTGTTGAACGAAGCCATCAGCTCAACAGTGGAAGTGAGTTCACCGAAGGTGGGCGCCAATGTTGGGGACTTGTTCTCAAATTCTATGAATTAAGAACAAGGCAACACACAAGAAAAATGTTAAATGTTAATGTCCTTCATCCTTCGAAGCATTATTTCCCTTAGGATATAATGATCTTCGGACGAAGGTTATAAAGGACATACCTTCATAAATATGTCACATGTAATCAAAGGTTGAAGGTTATGAAACATAAGACAACATAAATAATTACATAGTACCAAAATATGAATGTTTATTGTCAAATAATCATGGATACATAAAAGTTAAATTAAATTACATTTATACCTTGACCTTGATTGAATACGAAGATTCAGATGCGATGCGAAAGCGTGAATAGTACGGGGGTACTGTTCACCTATTTATAGGCACAGGGCGCAGCCTGTGTGAATTTACATTCATGTCCTCTACAAATTATTACAATCATTACACAGTCTATCATGGGCCGATTGGTCATCTCATCTTTAAGTCGGTGCCTTTTGAAATATACTACGAAGCTCCCTGATTAGTAGCTTCGGCATCGTTCCTGTTCTGGCCTTCCGAAGGTGTTTCTTCTCACAGGACCTTCAGTGACGAAGCAGACCCCCAACATCTACAAAATGTATTAAGGAAGATATTACAAAAAGGCCCAACAAAAACCCCAAATTAGCTCACTAAGTGGAGAGCACAATAGAGCCTTCAAAATTTTAGTCCCAAAACCAACCCTAGCCTAAATATCATGTGTTCACCTTTGTGCTGGCGCCAAAACCACTTGGACCAAATAACAAAAAGTGGCCAAATTACCTAAGGCACACCCCTGAAAAGTTTGAAAACAAACCAAGGTCGTTTGACATGGTTTGGCATCATTTTTGTCGCTGGTGAACAGGGCAGAACTTCCATTGGAACTTACACAAACTAGCTAGCCCTAGTTGCCAGGAAGAAATCTTGCACAAGACCTTTGGCGAGATTCGCACGGTTGTGACCTCTACAGGCGCAAGAACTTGGGAAGATGAACACGACCACGTGTTCGACGCGCCCTGGCAACGCCAGAGCACACCCTCAACGCTCAGCCCGCGCGCGCAGCTTCGCGCCATGCCAACCTCGCGCCCACACCCGCGCCCGCGGCTATAAAGCCCACCTTGGCCTCGACCGTACACCCCCACGCGTCCCTAACCTAGCCCCAGCATGAGTTCACCGGTGTTTGCCCAGAGAACCCCATGCCAGAGGCCGCGCAAGCCACAACCACCATAGACCGTCCAAACCAGCCATTCTCCGCCTCGTCCGACCCTTAGGTTAGCTTCTCCGGACCTCAGTGAAGCTCCTCGAGGCGAGGATTGAGCAATACCTCACCGGAGACGCCGGATCGACGTCGCCGGACTTCAACCGGCCGCCATCGCACGTAGACTGAGCTCCACGGTAAGCCATTCGTCGATTCCTTGTACCTATAACATCCTTAGCATCCTGTGAAGCTCCCTGTGCCATTTGATTGAACCCTACCGCTGTGAGCAGGCCAGAGCACACGCCGCCGACGAGCCCGACCGCCTGCGCGCGTGGTCAGACCTATTTCGGCCATCACAGTCGACGACCCGCACCTCGACGTGACCACCAGGACCCCCCAGACCTCACCCAATCCTTCACCAGACCTCCCTCGCTGCCGGTAAGCCGCGCCACCATTTTTCCTCTCCACGGCTACTATTGCAAGTGGGAAGGAGCCCGAATGGAAAGAAAGAAAAGTCGAGGGGGGGTTGCGAGGTCAGTGACTCAGAGGAATAGTTCCGCAGGGGTACAGTTTAAAGGATTAGTTAGAGGAAACCAGAGGGGCCTCGGTGCAAACTGATTTTTCCTTAAACCTTTTAAGCCTTATTCTTTTAAATGAATACAGAACTTGCAAAATTCATAACTCAAATTTTACTCAGCAAAATTTGGTCAAACTAATTTTGCTAGATCTTAAATATTATGAACTACTTAAGAAAAATAACAAACACCCTAAGTACTACAAGACTTTTTAGAGTTTCAATTTAATTAAGTGTATTGCCTAAAACTCAATAAATAGAGGAAAAATAGAAATACTTTTGGACTGAGGGTAAGAAAAATCAGAGACATGCTTAACAACTAACTACCTTGTTTAAAAATGTTAAACTCCCCAGTATACTAGATTAAGGAAGGATTAACCACAAAAACTTGTTTGGGTCCAACCTCAAAAAAATAAAAAAGGGGAATGAAAATTAAGAACTAGAGGGCAACCACATTTTTTCTAGCTTACTTAGGTAACATAGATCACAAAAAAAATTTGTTGAACCCTATGTTAGTACAAAAGATGTGCACCATATTTTATTTCTTAAAAATAATGAGAACTTAGAAAAATTCTAGAAAAATAACCCTAACGAGAAACCACCCCAATCCTTGGGATAACAAATAATATGTTAGTATGAATCTAGGAAAAATATAAGTTATCCCTAACGAGAAACCACCCCAATCTTGTTCTAGCATCCCTGTGTGTTCTGATAACTTATCGACCCAACCAATTGTGCTAAACCGAAGTAGATTATCGGGAACACCTTGAGTTGTTCCCGGGGTGCGCGGTTACCGTGGCCAGAGATATTTTGCTAGCCATTTATGAAATTGACTTAGGGGAAACATTCACTAGGTCCCGAATCTGGTTTAGGCCGAAGAAGGGCACCAGTCCTTGCGTGAATCGGCCGGTACGTGGGCTCACCAAAGCTCTGACGCACCGCTCACCATCGTGGTCCTGGCGCGGTAAAGGAATAGAACTTCAGGGGCTTTTCTGCATCTATCCGCGACTCAGTCAAATAGTGTCATGACCCCGCTTCCAGTTATTCAATAAGCCAAGGTCCTTTCTACAAAGTCCGCAGCGCGGGCGCGGGCGCGCGCTTTCCCCTGGAACTGGGCCATTTAGGCTACTTCCGGCCCAGCACTGTTCAAGCTTTTCTTTTTTTCTTTTCATTCAAACTTTGGAAATCTGTAGAAAATTGTAAAAAAATCCCAAAAATGTCGAACCAATTTTCCTAGATTCCTTATTTTTCATAGAATTTAATAAAAATAGTTTCATGATTTTTAGGTCAAATGTAGAATTTTGTGGCATTTAAAGTAGCCTAAAACCTTGTTCCTGGATTTTTAGAAAATAAATAATAATTCCAAAAATCCCCAAACATTTTAGATGACCTTTATACATTATTTAGAAACCTTGGGTAGAGTTTGGTATGAATTGGACCTTGTTTGATAATTAGAGCCCAAAACCCTACCCCCTACCGTTTGAACTGCTATATTGACTCTAGAAACCCTAATTCTCTAGAGTACCGTGAAGGAAAATTGTATTCAAAACTTTTGGTAATACACTCTTATTATCTTTGCACTCTCATGAGCATTACATGAGCATTCATTATTATGTATGGTTATCTTTAGAAAATGAAGAAGAAGTTGAAGTAGAAGGAGAGAAGACTTCACCCCCACCACCTCAGGAACATCAGGCAGACAACTGTTTTTATTTTGACATCTATGGAACTGAGCCTGAATCACCTGTAAACCAAGGCAAGCCCTGGTGCATTTGCCACCCCCTTGACTCTTTTAAAATCTATCTCACTTGCTTGATGCATTAGGTGATAGGAGTTGATTGCTAAAACAATTCCTGCATTACCTTCCTTGAATTTGATTACCTTCCTTTGAATCCCTGTTTTTTAAAAGGTTTTTACTATGCTTAGTCTTGCTCTAGCAAAGAAAAAGGTTTTTGTTTTTACAAAAGATGATGTGGCAAAGTGGGAGGGATGTTTTTGAAAATAAAACTTGATAGTGGATCCATCATGGCCATGATGGGTCCAACATCGGAAAAGATGTACCTCTGTCAGGTACCAAACTTTGGGGTTTGAAATGATTAAGCTGAGACCAAGCGGGTGACTTGCACGAGAAGAGAGTCTCGGTGTAGTGTCTCCGTCTTAGTCGATTAAGGACCATCTTGATGTAGGCTTGCTGACCGAGGACCCTTTAACTGGTCACATGCCTCGTCTTGGGTAAGCTTTGCCTCGGGCAGACTAAGGCCAGAATAAGATACCACGCAATGGGAGTGGAGAGGTGGCGAGAGTAGCGTGTACCCTCCGTGGCAAGAGGCTGGACGGTGGTGTAACTGTGCTCTCGGTTGGCGTGAACCTGATCTGGTCTTAAGAACCCCGGTGGCAGGTTGACATATGCAAGGGTTAAGTGCTACATATATCGTGTGATTGGAGATCCTCAGCTGAGTATAATCGATTCGGATCGCCGTACCTTCGCGGTTATGAAGACTTGGTCACTGCCCTATACGTAGAACCCCAGTAAAGATGAAAGGTTGTTAAGAAATTGGCTAGTGCAGGTCAAGTGATTGAACTACGGTAGAAAGAACTCTAGTGCAGGTAACTTTACTTAACCTGACAAGTAAAATTGAATTTTTAAGGATCCACTTTTAGTAAGCGTTTCTGCAAACGGAGTCTTTAATTATTGAGAAACCTTACCTTGACTTCCTTAAACCCAGCATACCCTTGAGAGTCTTTTCTTTAGTCGAGTAAGTCTTGCTGAGTAATTCCATACTCAGGGTTTTATTCCCTATTGTTTTTAGGTGAAGAAGCGACAAACTTTTGTTGTTTCTGTTCCAAGGTGGTTTCAAAAGAAGAAAACCAAGAGTAATGCTGCGGGAGGATGGGTTCCTCCATAAAAACTTTTTGTTTGAAACTTATCGAGAGGGGTTTTTGCCTCCCTTGGTTCTGTAATAATAATAATACTCTGCACTCGTTTAATTATATCATGGTCTGTAATATTATAACTCTATCTTACTTTTTAAATAAAGGTAAGTTTATGTAATCACTTCCGCATTTTCATATCTCCGATGCTTGTAATGTCTGCGTGACGAGTGAAACGCTCTTGGGAAAGGTAAGAAAAGCAGATACTGAACTTGTCAAGTGATTCAGGAACACCTGCAGGGTTGTCCGAGGTCCGTTGGACAAGGACAACTGTAGGTGGGCCTAATAACTTGGGAGGTTCTGTCACAGTAACATAGATCATAGGAAAATTTTGTTGAACCCTCTCTTAGTACAAAAGAAGTGCACCACACTTTATTTCTTAAAAACAATGAGAACTTAGAAAAATCCTAGAAAAATAACCCTAAGGAGAAACCACCCCAATCCTTGGGATAACAAATAATATGTTAGTATGAATCTAGGAAAAATTTAAGTTCTGTTGTTTGATATTTTTCAAATGACAAGTTAGTTATAAGTGCATTTTTGACATTAAACTTTAGAAAATCACAACTAAATAACCATCATGTCACTTTCTGTGATTTTTGGCATAGAGACCTATTACCACACATGAATCTTGGTAAAAATAAGTTTTAGTCCAGAACCCTCACCTAAATCAGAGTTGTAGTACAAAGTGACCTTATACCCTCACTTTTGTCATTTTTTCCCAAGGGTTATCTGAATTAATTCTAACCTCAAAATTTTAGAATAGACTACAGAGATCAATGTTTACCCACTGTAATTTTTGTAATATTTTTAGAAAATTCTAAATTGCTATGGTAGTTCAAAAGCGCTCAATAATAAGCATAATAGAAAGTAGAAGGAAAATTGTGGAAGAAATTAATATTGTGCAACTAGATTCTCCTAAGAGTCCCATAAAACAAAATCCTTAAGTTCACTAAGACCCAAAAATAGTTGTATCCCAAACACTAAGAGCACCTCCCGATAAAAAACCCTAGTTTACCCACTGTTTTAATATTGTTTCGCCATACATAGTATTTACTAAATTAACATATTATTAATATACATGTATCTTATTCATCGCATTCGATAGATTGTAATCTCGCGGATGGAGAATACATCCTCGTTCCAGAGCAAGGAGTTGCTTAGGAGGTAGTCTAGGAGCCAGCACCAGAGCATACCATCGAGGATCTGCCTGCCCCAGCATTGGAAGGCAAGCCCCGGTTTTATGCATAACCATTATATATATGCTATTTTACTGCACTTAAATGTTGTAGGCTTGTACTATGCACTTAAGTGTAGGAGTTGACTAAAACCCTAGTTGCGTGAACTCAGGATTTCCTTTGAGATGAATACTAGTATGCTAGGTCGAGTAGTTGCTTTGCTAAATAGGGATCTCGATAGAAGTCAGGTGATTTTCTAGCACTCGCGCGAGGTCAGGAATTGGTTGTATCCATTGTTGATAACAGAATGATGGTAGTCTGTGGACACGGATCCATGGGGATGCGTGGTCTACAAGATGAAATTGGAATAAGGATTAACGTGTGGATACCTGTGTCAAGCTTTTGAATGTACTAAGCACATGCCAAGAAATATGGTAAATCGGTAAGCCAAGTACCTGAGTGAACCTGGCAACAGACTTTATCCCTCACGTGACTTGAGACGTGGTCTCCCATTCCGGTTATGGTGGGTACAAGTGCGGTCACTACACGATGGCAGTCGGGGTCAGTGGGGCATTGTATGCCAAGGCGGTGAGCCCTGTTCTGTTGATGGGGAATCGATGGTGACGGTTGATATGTGTGGGGACGGAGTGCCTCACCATGTCGTGTGTTTAGGTTTCCCTTGCAAGGTTAAAACTCGATTTGAATCGTCTGCTTCTCGTAGCTAATGAGACTGCTTGATCCATTGTACTGCATTGAGTAATAAGTGGAAATGAGTTGATTGGCAAAAGATGTTGATTGCTAAAATGCTTGATACCATGTATGATTAGCTAGGTACACAACTAGTATTAAGAGAATCACACTAAAACTTGAAAAGCTAAGACTTGATTTTAAACTCAGCTAGTGCTTTTTGGCAAACCAAACCCCTCAGCCAAACAGCTGCATGTCTAGAGGTAGAGGAGTAGACTCCTCACACCGGGTAAGTCTAGTTGAGTATTAGTATACTCAGCCTTGCTTGTGGCATAATTTTTACAGGTTCTTTGGAGGATATGGTTGCTGGAGTGACTTGGCCGTCTACCTTGCCGCCGGGTTGGACAGTCGAGTGGGACCCTACTTCAGCAGGAGAGGAGCAGGAGGAGTGATGGGCTAGGCTTCCCCATCCTCCCTTGTGTATCGTTAGTTAATTTCTGCTGCATCCCGAACAATGAATCCTACTTTTGCAAAACTTCGATGATGTTGTAATAACTTTAAGTAATCCTTTAACTTGTGGTTTTATGCTTTATTGTATTTGCTCAGTGCCTCACCTTCGAGTGAGTACATGGTACTTGATCCTGTTAGTGGCCTTCTCGGACTAGATCTGAGGGACTGATGTTTTATTCCTATTTAAGTGTGGTCTAGCCTCTAAGGTGGGACTTAGGCACATAAGTTGGAATAATTCGGGCGGTTCTGCCACAACTGGTATCGGAGCTTGTACCACCACAGAGGAATCAATAAATCGTAATTAGCAACCTTTTCAAAAGTAAAACTTGCTTAGAAACCAACGTTGGATAGATCGTTAAGATGATAAGGATAGACCTAGGACGTGAAGCCTTAGGATACTAGATGGGTAGCTAGGTGGCTATTTGAATATGCCCTATAGGCTGCTATGGTATAGGTGGGGGATTTCTATGCCCCTATATACTTGATGTGAGATTGCTTAGGATGAGCATGCATGCATTATTTTTCTATCTACTTAGTAAGAGGTCAATATTAACAAAGGCTACTTAATCAAAGAGACACCCGTAATAAGAAATTAAGTCTACATCGAAGATCGCAACTTAACCATGGGAAAGCCAAGCACTAGTCTCCCTCTTATTTCTGGTAATTCTTTTTCTTTTTTTTCTCGCTTACACTTGCCCTTACACAGATGACTTCTCACAAATCCATGGAAGGAGGGAACGCACATTCCCACACAGACGGGCTTGCACGAGAGGGTTTTCCTCGTATTTTGTGGGAGGTACTGCAGGGAGCCGGTTATGCTACGCCTCCCCAGTACGTAGTGCAGTTGTTCGAGGAACACCGGGTACCCCGCTGTAGGGTGAGGATGACTTTGGAGCCTCATCCCTTGCAGCCCGGCTGGCGTTATTTGGACTCCGAGTCTTTCGGTTTCAGAGCCGAGGATACTATTGAGTCCACTGCTCTGCCCGGGCTGACAACCTTCTGCGGCTTTCATCCCTTGGAGTTGTCAACCCACCCCATCGGCTTGTTCCTCGCTGAAAAGGAGGACGACCTGATGTGAAAGGATCGGGTTGAGCACGCCAAGGATGTGTGGGCTCTCTACCTTGGACATACCGCTCACCGGACGGTTCGGTGCATGAATGCCCTGTATCGTCTGCAGGCATTGCGAGGTGAGGCAATGTCCCAACTGATGGGATTAGTGGAGTCTACCAAGATCACCCTGGATAATAGGGAGGACCTTGTGGTCAACTTGTCCACTGAGCTGGTGGAAAAGGATCTCCAGGTGGAACAGATGGCCACCCAAATCCAAGAGCTTGAGGATCAGGTGGAGGCCAGGGAGAACACCATCGAGGTTCTGGAAGATCAACTCTAGACCACACAGCAACAGCTTGAGGAAGCCAACCAGCACTTGGATCTGCACCATCAAGAGATTCAAGACATGGAGGCAGAGGGGGCCGATGAGGATGTAGACATCGAGGGAGGAGAGGAGCCGGAGCCTGCATCCAGCTTGGACACTGCTGGTTCAGGAAGACCAGCTTCCCCCAAGTCTAGCGTTGCCTCATTTACTCAGTAGATTTCAAAGTTAGCATAAAAGTGTGCGGTAGTAGAACTCCTTGAAACTAGCTTAGCTTTTGCACCTTGGAGGTACTAGGCTAGAGAGAGTTGAGTATTTTGGGCACTGCTGTAATTGTTGGAAAAACTCTTTTGGCATGTTGAATGATGGATGGCTTCTGCTTTTATGTATGAATGAAATTTTATTCTAATGGTACCAGTTGTGAAAAGCAAGGAAACATTTGGAATCTTACATACCTCATTATTTAAGATCATTTATCATGTGCAATCGCGAATTTCAAGTATGATATTGAGAACATCCTAAATTTCAGATGGCAGGAAGAGCGCGCCGTGGACAGAATGAGCACATTCCTCCACCGCCGCCGTAGCCTCCAACCATGCAGGAGCTGATGGCTCAACAGAATGAGATTCTGCGACAGCTAGCTCAGCGTCAGCCACCACCCAAGCATTATGGTGGTGGTGATCATCATTAGCGTCCCCCAGCAGTGGCCACCTATCAGGAGATTCTCACTACTCAGCTGCCGTTGTTCGCTCGGGCAGAAGACCCACTCGATGCGGATGTTTGTCTCAGGGTGGTGGAATCCAAATTTCCACTGCTTAATGGAGATTGTTCAGATGTGACCAAGGTCTGTTTCGCCACCCAGTAGCTTCGTGGGCCTGCGCGGACATGGTGGAACCATTTCCTCGCCATGCAATCGGTTGACCACGTGGTTGAATGGGGAGAGTTCAAGGCAGCATTCAGAGGGCATCACATACCAGCAGGCGTCATGGACCACAAGCTTATTGAATTTCTGGCACTCACTCAGGGAAGTCGTATAGTGTTGCAGTACGCCCAAGCCTTAATGACCTATGTCAGTACGCAGGCTATCATGCTGACACGGATGAGAAGAAGAGAGATAGATTCTGGAGGGGCCTCAGTACTAAGCTCCGCTCAACATAGTCAGGGCCAACAGCTACAATGAGTTAGTCAACATGGCCATCTCTCAGGAGGACTGCATCACAGCCCGTCAGGCAGAAAAGTAGAGAAAGACCCCTGTGACAGGACTTTCAGCTCAGCCTCAGCACTTCAGGATTGTGTCCGACACTCAGAGTAGAGGACCTCAGTAGCAGCAGGGGCGATGGGTGATCCGACCACAATAGCAGCAGCAGGCACCCAACCGCTCTCAACCCCCAGTTAAGAGGAACAACAACCAGCCATAGCAGAAGTCCATCAGAGTAATGACAACAGGTGTTTCACTTGTGGCAGCACTGAGCATTATGCCAAGAATTGTCCCAAGAACCAACATAGGTAGGGGCAGAATGCAAATCAGAACCAAGCCAAGAGGCAGAAGGTGCAAGTGAGGCAGGGCAGGCTACACTTCACCATAGTGGCTGATATTCCGGAGGGAGCACCCGTCATGACTGGTATCTTTTCCATTTTGAATTACCGTGCTGTCATTCTTTTTTATTCCGGTGCATCACACAGCTTCATCAGCACAAAATTTAGTGCCAAATGTCAGCTATCCTTTTACCACACAAATGGGGGTATTACGATTTCAACCCTGGGAGGCAGGGTTGCCACCTATCAACTCAACCGGCGTGTGCCAATAAAATTGGGTAGCCTTGTATTTAAAACCACCCTCCTTATCATAGCATTGGAGAGTGTGGATATCATCTTGGGAACTGACTGGTTATCCCGACATCATGCATTAATAGATGTCGCAGTGAGAGCCATTGAAATACACTCACCTTTTTGTGGAGACATCACATTGTACTTGCCTAACCAGGGTTGTACCCATTCTTGTGCACTCACCCTGATAGAGTCACCCGTAGAGAGTATTCCAGTGGTTTGTGAGTACCCTGATGTTTTCCCAGATGAATTGCCAGGGATGCCACCCGACAGAGACATAGAGTTTGCAATTGAGCTGCAACCCGAAACTGCACCTATACCCAAGAGACCCTATAGGATGCCTCCAGTAGAGTTAGCAGAACTGAAAAAGCAGTTACAGGAATTGTTGGACAAGGGGTTCATTTGCCCAAGTAATTCACTATGGGGATGTCCAGCCTTGTTCGTGAAGAAGAAGGATGAGAGTTTGAGACTGTGTGTCGATTACCGCCCTCTCAATGCGGTGTTGGAACTTGTTCTTCCGAGAAAGTTTGATCCAATGGGGGAGTAGAAGTAATGCAGACAAGGTTTTGCTCAAGAGGGAAATTGCTTTCTCAACCTCCTTTCACAAGGGCACTGTACGGGGGTATTTATAAGTGCTTGAGTGCCCAGCGCCTCGGGTTAAGTACGCATGTGCCCTCAGGCGCCCAGGTTAACCCCGGAATATTCCCATTAAAGCAGGGTTACAAATTGTAATTACAGAGAAGCCTTTACAAATCAGGCCCGTAATGCTCCGCGGCCACGCAGGGCCTGTTATAATGGGCCAGATTGCTCGTGGGCCTTCATGTTGGACGACACCGCGGGATGGGGCGACCTCGCCAGAAGCCTTCGTTCCTCGACGCATTGGACGAAGGGTGGAGTCTGCCAGTCATCTTGTCTCCGTTGGTGCAGCGAGACTGGCGAAGGCATCGAGCGAAGGGGTCTGCCGGTCGTCTTTTCTCCGTTGGTGCAGCGAGACTGGCGAAGGCATCGAGCGAAGGGTGGCGTCTTCGCCTTCGCCCCAACATGCGGTAACGATTAAAAATAAGTATCCTTTACCCCGCATTGATATGTTGTTTGATCAGTTGGTGGGAGCCAAGGTATTTTCCAAGATAGACCTTCGCTCTGGCTATCATCAAATCAAGATCAGGACCAGCGATATTTCGAAGACGACTTTCTCTACCAGATACAAACTTTATGAGTACTTGGTGATGTCATTCGGGCTGACCAATGCCCGAGCATATTTCATGTATTTGATGAATTCAGTGTTTATGCCAGAGCTGGACAAGTTTGTGGTGGTTTTCATTGATGATATCTTGGTCTATTCAAAGAACGAAGACGAGCATACTGAGCATTTGCACATCGTTCTTCAGCGACTGCGGGATCATCACTTATATGCTAAATTGTCAAAATGTGATTTCTGGCTAAGGGACATTAAATTCTTGGGTCACACCATTTCTTAGGATGGGACATCAGTTGATCTTGAGAAAGTGCAAGAAGTGATGGACTGGAAGCCTCCTACCACAGTGTGATAGATTTAGAGTTTCCTGGGATTAGCAGGATATTATCAGCGATTCATTCTGGATTTCTCCAAGATTGCTAAACCCATGACTAAATTATTGAAGAAAGGAGTAAAATTTGAATGGAGTCAGAAATGTGAAGATGCCTTTCATGCACTAAGGCAGCATCTGACGACAGCACCCGTGCTAGCACAGCCTGACAACACCAAATCTTTTGATGTGTATTGCGATGCTTCGGACACTGGATTGGGTTGTGTTCTGATGCAAGACAACAGAGTTATTGGCCTTATTGCCTCTAGAGCACTCAGGCCCCATGAGCAGAATTACCCCACGCATGATCTAGAGTTAGCAGCAGTAGTTCATGCTCTGAAAATATGGAGACATTATCTAATGGGAGCTCATTATAACATCTATACTGACCACAAGAGTCTCAAGTATATTTTCACTCAGGATGATCTTAATATGAGGCAGAGAAGATGGTTGGAATTGATCAAGGACTATGATTTGGAAGTGCATTACCATCCTGGCAAGGCAAATGTTGTGGCTGATGCCTTAAGTCGAAAAGCCCAGTGCAACTGTGTAACTATGGATTCTAAGATCGCCACTCTGTGTGACGAGTTGCACAAGCTGAACATGGAAGTTGTTTCCCCAGGTACCTTGGATTATATCTCCGTGGAGCCAACTCTACAAGAGTAGATAGTCCTGGCACAGATTGGTGACAAGGGTGTTCAAGTCATTAAGGAAATGCTCGAACAAAAGGTGGATAAGTACAGATGTTTTTGTCAGGACAGCAAGGGAGTTCTATGGTTTGAAGATCGATTGGTTGTTCCTAAAAACCCAGAACTCAGGAAGAAAATATTAGACGAAGCTCATCTCTCCAAATTTTCCATGCACCCTGGCAGTAACAAAATGTATCATGACCTTAGATCCTTGTAATGGTGGACCAGAATGAAGAGAGAAATTGCTAAGTATGTATCTGAGTGCGACACTTGCCAAAGAATCAAGGCTAGTCATTTGAAGGTAACAAGTACCCTACAGCCTCTTCCCATTCCTTCTTGGAAGTGGGAGGACATTTGCATGGATTTTGTTGTGGGATTACCAAACACCTTCCGGCACCACGATTCTATTTGGGTCATTGTGGATATGCTAACCAAGACAACTCATTTCTTTCCAGTGCATACCACCCATAAGGCAGAAAAATATGCAAAGATCTATGTTGACCAAATAGTGCGTTTGCATAGAATCCCGAGGACTATTGCGTCTGATAGAGGAGCACTGTTTATGGCACGTTTTTGGGAGCAGCTACAAAAGTCACTTGGAACAACCATGATTAGAAGCTCAACATACCATCCTCAAACAAATGGTCACACAAAAAGAGTAAATCAGATTCTAGAGGACATGTTGAGGGCATGTGTGTTACACTATGGTAAGAATTGGGATAAGTGCATTTCTCTAGTGGAGTTCTCTTATAATAACAGCTACCAGTCCAGCCCAAAGATGGCACCTTTCGAGGCCTTGTATGGGAGAAGGTGTAGAACACCGCTAAATTGGTCACAAGCTAGATAAAGGGAAGTATTTCGACTGACCTAGTACTTGAAGCCGAGGATAAAGTCAGAGTCATTAAGAAGAACTTGGAAGCTACTCAGGCCAGGCAGAAGAGCTATCATGATAAGAGAAGGAAGCCTCTACAATTCGAAGTGGGGAATCATGTGTATCTCAAAGTGTCACCCACCAAAGGTATTCAGAGATTTGGGATCAAGGGCAAGTTAGCTCCTCGCTATATTGGGCCCTATGAAATCAAGGAGACTTGCGGACCTGTAGCATAACAATTGAAGTTGCCACCTCATATGTCAGCAATTCATGATGTGTTTCACGTGTCTCAGCTAAGGAAGTATGTTCGCTTACCCATGGAAGTGCTAGCTAAACCTGAGTTGGAGATAGAACCGGACTTGGAAGGTCAACTCGAGCAAGGTCAATCTGAATGTATAAGATTCAGTGGAGCAACCATTCAGAAGAAGAGGCTACATGGGAAACTGAAGATTTTATGCGCTCTCGCTTCCCCGATTTTCTGCTTAAAGGAATCTGTAGGTAACCCAAAACATCCATCCCCACCTGCCTTTTGAATCTAAATATAAGAGAAACGTAGTTGATAAGAGTAGAGTAAGTTGTGAAACTAAATCAAGAAGGACTTCCTTCTGAAGTTGCAAAGAGGATGACATTCGAAGACCAATTTACTAGAGAATGTTGACCAAAAATGAACCACAATACACCAACACGCACCTTCTTGGCAACCCAATAAAGGATCCCTACCCAATCTCGGGACGAGATTCCTTTAAGGGGGAGGGCTGTAATACCCCAGGTGTTACCCAAGGCCCTGGCCAAAGGAGCACACTTTTGTCCTGCTTACCCTATATGCTAAATTGGAAAGTGAAGGCACTAAAAGCTTTAGAATCATGGTTAAGCTAGGTATTGATCATAACCAGAAAGAAACCCTAGTCTTCATCCATTCTCACTCATGAAAAAGATTCTAAAACCATAATTCCCCTCTTAAGCCATTATACCCTAAAGATGGAGTTAAAGGGGAAATAGTGGGCAAATGGCCAAATCATGGAAGGAAACCTTTACCAAAGATGAAGTATATTAGAAAATCTATTGTTGGGGACTTGTTCTCAAATGCTATGAATTAAGAACAAGGCAACACACAAGAAAAATGTTAAATGTTAATGTCCTTCGTCCTTCGAAGCATTATTTCCCTTAGGATATAATGATCTTCAGACGAAGGTTATAAAGGACATACCTTCATAAATATGACACATGTAATCAAAGGATGAAGGTTATGAAACATAAGACATCATAAATAATTACATAGTACCAAAATATGAATGTTTATTGTCAAATAATCATGGATACATAAAAGTTAAATTAAATTACATTTATACCTTGAGCTCGATTGAATACGAAGATTCAGATGCGATGCGAAAGCGTGAATAGTACGGGGGTACTGTTCACCTATTTATAGGCACAGGGCGCAGCCTATGTGAATTTATATTCATGTCCTCTACAAATGATTACAATCATTACATAGTCTATCATGGGCCGATTGGTCATCTCATCTTTAAGTCGGTGCCTTTTGAAATATACTACGAAGCTCCCTGACTGGTAGTTTCGGCATCGTTCCTGTTATGGCCTTCCGAAGGTGTTTCTTCTCATAGGACCTTCGGCGACGATGCAGACCCCCAACAGTAGCCCCTTCACGGTGCCAGATTGTTTTTCGTAACGAGCTCGACCCGTGAAAAATTCTTTTATGCTTCGGAATGCCGAAGGTCCGAAAAACACCTTCCCTAAGCTCGTTGCCGAGAAACAATTTAAATGTTCCGAGTGCAAGCACTACAAAATAAACCCCCCTATAGCAACGTATACCTAGCAACGTACAATTATATGCGTTGGAAGTGATTATGTTCCAACGCTTGTTATGTGTTGCAACTTATATCTGTTGAATTACAATGGTACTGGCAACATTTAACATGCGTTGCAAATTGTATGCGTAGAGTAAATACGATTATAGCAACGATTACCATGTGTTGCAGCCGTATGCGTAGAGTAACTAGAATGCTTGTAACGTTTACATGCGTTGCAAACCGTATCTGTAGATTAATTTTGGTACTTTAGCAATTTTGCAATTGTGCCTTTTATTTTTAACTAAAGCATTGTAGTTGGGGATGCTAAATTGCGCAAAAAATGTGTAAAGTGGGGGGAATTGATAACAATACAAAGTCTTTTAGTCCACTTTGTATCATTTTATTTATTTTATCTTATTGTCATTGTGTTTCACTTATTAAAACATTTGTCATATCTCTAATTATTTGCAAAAAACATGCAAAAACATGTCTTCAAGAGAAATCGAACTCACAACCTTCACCTTCCACCAAAGTAATACTCACTAACCAAATGGACCTTATTGATGTGTACGTTTAGTTGTTACACTCAATTTTTGTTATAGAATTCTGCGAAACGCTAAATCTCTCTAAATCTCTACAAGCAAGCCTCTCCAGATTGATGTACGTGTGCCCAACCCCGCCCGAGGTCCGCCCTCAGCGCGCCAAACGGCCATGCCCGAGCACCTGCCTACCTCCACCCACGCCAACGTCCTCGCTGGCCGCAGCCCCTAGGTCTTCCCACGGCCGCCGCCCAAGCACCTGCCGCCACCACCCACGCCGACGCCCCCGCTGGCCGCTGTCCACGCGCACGCCCCCACCTTTCGAAGGATAGAGTGGACAGCGAGAGGAGAGGAGGAATAGGATCGCGACCTCGATGGTGCGCGCAACGAAGACGTGATCCCCTACGACTTCATTAAGGCCTACCCTGTCCATGTGAAGCGTTCTGGCAAGGTACCCGCTTGTTCCTCCCTCTCACTTCCCACCTTGTTCCATCATATGTAATAGCTACTACGACAACATTGAGGATTTCATTGTCATCGTGATGAACATTTTTTACCCAGTGTTGGAATGGATATTGGATTGGTCAAGCATCTTTTACGTTATCCTAAAGGTTCTGATCCATACATAGCTGGTGTAGAGAAGTTCCTTGAATTTGCATTTAAAGATAAAGCTGAAGGCATCAAGATTTATTGCCCATGTCAGACATGTGTGCACACTACTATTCAGACAAGAGACGAGATGTATGGGCATTTGGTGTGCAATGGGATACTTGAGAATTATGATGAATGGAATTTTCATGGTGATAATTCAGTGCAACACACAAGTAGTTCGGAACCAAATTCACATATTGATGAAAGGCATGTTGATGTCGACCAACTGATTCAAGATGCCCTTGGACATCTGTATGATGGCACACCTATGACTGAAGGTCAAGAATCGGCCCAGGGACCCAATATTGAAGCACAACAGTTTTATACACAACTTGAAGATTCGAAAAGGCCTTTATGGATAGGCTGTGAGCTCACTCAACTAACTTTATTTGTGCTTCTGTTTAATATCAAATCCATCAACAAATGGTCTGATAAATCTTTTGGTGATCTACTTGAGGTTCTGCATATGGCAATCCCTAATGGAAATGAGCTACCAAAGAACTTTTATGCAGCTAAGAAAATAATCTCTAAATTTGGACTTGGATACGAAAATATTGATGCCTGCCCAAACAACTGCCAGTTGTATTGGAAGGAAAAGAAGAATGATGATTTTTGTGCAATCTGTAAGGTTTCGAGGTGGAAGGATAAGGATCCCACGTCTGTACTAACAAAGAAGGAAAGAAAGAAAGCAACACCCTGCAAAGTTTTACGATACTTTCCAATTAAAGAGAGGCTGAAAAGAATGTTTATGTGTAGAGAAACAGCTTCTCTTCTAAGATGGCATGACGAGGAGCGCATTAAGGATGGTGCATTAAGACATCCTGCTGATGCACCGGTGTGGAAGAGGTTTGATGAAAAGTTCCTAGGATTTGCATCAGAATCACGTAATATTCGTTTTGGTTTGGCTACTGATGGATTTAATCCATTTGGGATGATGAGCTCTACACATAGTTGTTGGCCTGTTATATTGGTGGTATATAACCTTCCTCCATGGCTTTGCATGAAAGATCACAACCTTATGCTCTCTTTATTGATTCCTGGTCCTAAAAGTCCTGGAGATAGAATTCATGTGTTCCTTGAGCCACTCTTGGATGACCTAAAGGAATTATTTCTAACCGGCTTGTACACATATGATGCATCAAGAGATGAGAGTTTTACTATGCGAGGGGCCGTGCTTATGACCATAAGTGATCTTCCTGGTTTAGGAATGCTTGCTTCTCATATGGTTCATGGGAAATTCGCATGCCCTCCTTGTGGTGAAAATGTATGGACAAAACAACTGAAGAATGGTCGTAAATCTTGTTTTATGGGGAATCGCCAATATATTGATGTTGATCATTCTTATCGCTTGGATGCAGACTCATTTGATGGAACGATAGAGCTTCGAACAAAACCTAAAACCTATTATGATCGTCCAATTTTGGATGAAATCATCACACTTGGTGATTTCAAGAACTCAAAAACTTACAAGTCAGTTAGTAGTCTATTCAAATTGCCATATTGGGATGATAATATTCTTCGATACAATCTTGATGTGATGCATATAGAGAAGAATGTATTTGACAATTGTTATGGTACAATATCCAATTTGGATGGAAGGACAAAAGATAACCTACAAGCTCGTCTAGATCTTGTCGAGATGAACATTAGATCGGACCTCCATCCACAAGAAAAACCTTCAGGAAAGTTTTACTTGCCACCAGCTTTATTTGCTATGTCTAAAAGTGAGAGACGAGCATTTTGTGATTTTCTTAGAAAGGTTAAAGTTCCTGATGGTTATTGTAGAAACATATCAAAATGTGTTAATGTTACTGAAGGAAAGATTGTTGGTCTTAAAACACATGACTGTCATGTCCTGATGCAGCAGCTCATGCCTATTGGTTTGAGGGGTCTTCTTCCAGATGATATCACAGCTGTAATATTTGAGTTGTCTGCTTATTTTCGAGGGATATGTTCTAAAGTGCTTCATGTTAACGAGTTGGACCATATGGAAAAATCAATTGGCATTACTCTATGCAAAATGGAGATGATCTTTCCACCAGGGTTTTTCACGGTTATGGTTCATTTAGTAGTCCATCTAGCAACTGAATGTAAGCTTGGTGGACCAGTTAACTATAGATGGATGTATTTTATTGAGAGGTACATCTTCTAACTATTACATGAATCATGTTATAAGAATTTATTGTGGGGTTGAATAATTCACTTGTCTTGCATTGGTTGTAGGTACCTAGGAAAATTGAAATCATATGTTCGGAACAAAGCATATCCAGAAGCTTCAATAGCAAATTCATTCTTGGCAGATGAGTGTATGGTGTTTTGTTCTAGGTACATAGAATGTTTCGCTACCAAGCATAATAAACCATCACGGAACGATGATAGTTTGGACCATACCCAATCGAAGATGGTTGGACAAGATTCATCTTTATTCCCTTCAGTAGGGAAATCATTGGGAAAACCAGCCAATTTTGAATTAAGTCATCTAGAGAAATTGCAAGCGCATAGATATGTGTTGTACAATTGTGATGTTGTTAATCCATATCTAAAGTAAGTGTTTTGGTTAACTAATGAACTATGCATATAGATTATGAATTATATAATTATATGGTAATCATGGTATAGGGAACATGCTTCTAATCTGAAACGAAAGAGAAGCGACCGTCGCCTAACTCCTAAAGATATTGAGCAGATACAGAATAAAGAATTTCCAGAATGGTTTAGACAACATGTAAGTAGCCTAATCTGATATTTATATTGCATGGAATTTGGGTTTTCTTACATGTATAAATATACACTCTTTTTGTGTGTCTACAGATCTTGCATTTAGAAGAAACAAATGGACCCGACAGCATTAACGAAGACATTAGATGGTTGGCACGAGGTCCATTGGAGTTTGCAAGAAGACATAGAGCATATAACATACGTGGGTTCAGATTTAGGGCCAAAAGGTATGATAAGGCGACACAAAATAGTGGAGTTGTTGTCACTGCAAAGACCTCTAGCTATTCTTCAGCTGGTGATAATAAGCCTATACTTGGAGATATTTTGTATTATGGCAGGATTCTTGATATCATAGAGATTGATTATTATGGAAGATTTTCAGTGGTACTGTTTAAATGTGAATGGGTTGATGTCACTCGAGGAAAGGGAGTTAAAAAGGATAAGTTTGGCTTATCCCTTGTGAATTTCTCACATCAAATTCACAGAGGTGATAGAATTGAGCATGAACCATTTGTGTTTGCCAATCAAGTTGACCAAGTGTTCTACTTGGAAGATCGGACGAACCCTGGGTGGTCAGTTGTCTTGAAGATGAAGCCCAAAGATGTATATGACATGGGAGAAGATTGGAATGATGTACAATCTGAACCTTTTCATGTCAGCAAGCTTGGGGACCTGTTTAAGAATGCACACGACAACCATTCATGGACTAGAAGTGATATGGAAGGCTATACGGTAGATGGAACTGCTAAAGACCATGACATTGGTAGTGATATAGAAGATGAGTGCTAAATAAGAATACTCCATCAGGTACACAAAGTTTCTCTTTCTTATAATCTGAACCATTTGGGTGGTCTGCAAATACACATCTATTAGTGTTTGTCTTCCTTGCTTATTTTATATTCAGGTAATTATGCAGTGCAGAAATTTAGGTTTCTTGATCTACATATTAATTGACCAATGCTGAATAAACCAATGCTGAATACACATCTAATAGAAGCATTTAAGTATCAAAATTTTGTCTGCAGTGAATGCAAATTGTTGGAAGCAATTGCAGTAGAGTTATGTTTTAGTTTTTTCGATGGAAATCAACATGGACACCAGGGATCATGTGCCTGTCAAGGTCCTCGACAAGGCAAAGGTTCACAAGAACAAACTAGCTGAACAGGTAGACTGTCATCAAGACTTTAACTATTTGTACTAGTACTTCCTTAGATTTCACTATTTTCCATATATCTGAACTCCATAGCAAATCAGAATTTTGTTTTTGTCAAGCTGAAAGAAGTTGTCTTCTGTTCTGAATTCAGTTTATGTCTGAAATCAATATGAAAGAACAACTGAATTTTTTTTTTCATTCCTGAGAGGCCTGCATGCTTATATGTGCTGTTTTTCTCTTTTTGTAGCTCAAGGAATGTAGCTCAAAGAACCTGTTGTTGTGCAGATCTCCCTAGCAAATACAAGCCTAGAAAGAAGCATTGCTTGACCGCTTCGACCATCGGCGCTGGTGGCAGCCTGGACAAAGCTCCTTGTCGAAGCACCAAGACGACAAGACTCATCAACAGCGAGAACTAGGAGTATAGACAGATGGTGTGGAGATCTCTTGTACAAATATGAGGACAAATTGTAGGGCATTGAACTACCGCGTAGCTTAGTGCTGACTGTTAGTTTTGGGGTGCTTCCTTTTCAATGCTGTGTTTGCTGACTGTTACAGTTGGGCTACCAGTTTGCTAATTATTATTTGTGTCGATGGTGATTAATGTGAACTATATGCTAAACACCTTGTACATAAATGAGATGTTGGCCAGGAAGACATCCGATAGGTAGCAGAGTCACCAATTGAGATGAGGCTAAACTGAAAAAAATTCAGTTTCTATGCAGTAAAATGCCTCCCACGTTACCCCCATTTCTTTGAGTACAAGTTGTTCTTATCTACAACCGGTCTAGAATCACCTGGAGGGAGTTGTGGTCAGGGATTTTTTTTTACAGATATTTTTTTGTTTTCTGAACCCCAGCCACATTAGCTCGACTGAACCCACAATTTTATCCCTCATCTGGCTCCACAATTTCAATGGCACCAAGTCAATACAGTTAGACAAACATGTCCTCCGACCATAGCACTATCAACTTGACTCACTTGCCCAAAACCAAGGGTGCAAGGATCAAGAGTTATCAGGTCCAAAAAATGGTGAACTCACTGAAAACTGGTTTCAGTTAACAGAAACGACACCTGACAGTGGACATTTTGGGGCTTATTTCTCCAACTTCGGTTCAACCCCAAGACATAATCACTTCAAGAGACTTACTCACCTTTGTATGGCCTTTCACATTGCCAGAACATTTCAAGGCCAAAAGCGCACAGATCACAAGTTACAGGGGCCCAAGAGTTATAGTGCTTCAAAGTGGGGTAAAAATACAAAAATTCAGATTCAGCTATCTGAACCAAATTCAGTTTTAGTAAACTGCACCAAGTCTGAAATTTTTGAAACCGACCAACCCCACTTTGGACCACTTTTTGACTCAGTTGCATATGGTTTTAGGGCTACCATACTTAATAAAAGTTGTTCTCCTATAATTACTCTACAAGTTTTCTATAATAACCTTTTGCCAAAAGCCCACAGATCAAAAGTTACAGGGGCCCAAAAACAAGCAAACCAAACTATTTTCAGCTGCACCAAAACTGTACCAAATCTGAAATCTGCAAATTACTCCAAATGTCTCTCAAAAACTTGAAAATCTTCACACATGAAAGTTGTTTAATTTGAAACACTCTACAACTTTGGTATTTTGATTTTTGGAAAAATATGGCTAGATTTTAAATTCCACTTTTGGGCTAATTTTGAGCTAACACATATCTTCTTTAGCATATTACACAACAGAACTCCCTAGAAAAACTAGTGAAGAGAAAATATTTCTGGTGTTTTGCAGTCTGCACTTAACTGCCCTGAACTTCAGTTTACTGCAGAAGAAAATCCATTCCTCTATTTCTCAAATTTCTCCACATAAACAAAGTTACCATCCCACATCAAACCTGTTTACTGGACATTAGTCTTTCACTTTGTTGTAAACTTCCAGAGTCCATACCACATAAATTGCGAGTTATAGAGCCCCAAAGTGAGGCACATCACACAGGGACCATAGTTTCAGTCTACTGAAAACTGAACCCAGAATTTCAGACTGTTCTGGACAGTTTGGAATTATATGGTGGCTGTTCTGGACAGTTTGGAACTGGGACCTTTATATAAAAGCTGAAGAGTACATATTGGTGTACAAGTTTACTTAACAATGATTAACTTGGTACCATGTAAAATAAGTAGTTAAATACCCTCAAAGTTGCCTTGACAGTGTGCAATTATGGGTTCAGTTCAGTAAACTGAAATTATGGTTTCTGTGTGATATGCCTCACTTTGGGGCTCCATAACTCGAAACCTGTAAGGTATTGACTCTGGAAGTTTACAACAAATTGTAAGATCAATGTTCAGTGAATAAGTTTGATGTGGGAGGGTAGCTCTGTTCTTATGGAGAAATAGGAGAAAAGGGAGGCTGAATCTGGTGCAGCCTTTTTTTACTGAAGATGCAGCTGACAACTTGGAGAACAATGCATATAGTGAACATCTTTGGGTAATCTCTCAAACCCTGTTTAGCCCTCTATTGCACCGGGATGGCCATAATACCGAGCTGGAGCTGGCAGTGGTGACCACCCTTCCACATATTTTTCAGCTAAAACATGAATTATCAATCCTTAAGGTAGACTGCCAACTAATGAGTAATCTGTTGTTCCTCCTTTTCTGAATTTTACACCAAAATCAAGTGTCCCAGCTATGTATTTCAATGGTGGATGTTGTGAACTTTGAGTGCTCGGGGTCTGAGGACTGTTGTTAGTAGCTGCAGTGGAACTTGACCCCTGTAATCCCCCCTATGACACTTATGGTGTTACTGTTATTTGTGGTGTCACTGGTGTGTGAGGTGAGGGTGGACAATTTTGTGCACCCCCTGAATCTTCAATACTTCCACCTGAAACACCTGGCTGCTGCAACACCTGACCAGGCACAGTGTACTGAAACTGGAATTCACAAGGACCAGATTCTGTCAGCTTGCTGAACATTTTCATCACTGTCCCAATTCCACCCCACTTCAGTTGTTACTGCTTCTCCCCAGAATACCTCCCAATTTTAGCTCTTTGTTTTATCTTCTGTAGTGATGCCAATGCCTGATCCTTTGTGTTCAACAGATCTACCCACATATACCTGCTGTAATCATCTACTACAAGCAGGAAATAGGATTTTCCACCAACTGTCTTTGGTCTGATCTGCCCACACAAATCTGCATGAAACAATTCTAGTCCCTTTTGAGATCTGAATCAGCATCTAGTTTCAGAGTGTACAGCCTGTTACCAGTGCGAGGTGCACTGATTAGCAGGTTATTTTCAGGATCTAGTACACTCAACCTCCCATTAAACAGTCTAATATCACATCCACCCTCTTCAAGATGACCAAGACTTATTATATTACTCTTCAGTTGTGGGATGTAATAAACACTTGTGAAGACTTTGTGCTGATTTTGCTTTCCCTGAACAACTAGAGCTCCCAAACCACATATTTTAACAGTTGAGCCATCCCCAAATCTGACTGATCCACTCACAGATTCATCAAGGTGTGAGAGTGCAGACTTTGTACCTGTAATGTGATTACTGGCAACAGTATCAAGTACCCACACGCCTTCAGGACATATCATCGAGATCACATTTTCTTCAGACAAATGAACAAACTGTGGTGCTCCATGCACTGTGCCTTGTACTTCAGCAAACAGAAGTGCCCCAGTTTCAACACCACCACCAGCAACTGCAAGATTTTCCTCTGGTTGTTTTTGTTCCTTGCCTTTCTCCCTCTTAGGACGCTTACAGTCTTGAGGCCAATGACCATATATCCCACAATTTCTGCATCTCCCTTTTCTCCTAGGTGTGCCTTGTGAAGTGAGTTTCTGCTTACTGAAACTTCCTGAACTCCCTCCATCAGATCGATGGGGAGCCTTAGGCTTCCACTGACATGAATCAGTACTGCTACTGTCTGTATTTGAAGACGACTGAAAACGATGCTTATGCTTTTCAAGCCAATCTTCTTCAGCTAACAGTAAACGACCTGTTTTCAGTGATGTGCTCAACCTTGTCTTCTAGTCGATCTTCAGCAGCACGAAGTCTGCCAACAAGATCTTCAATTGTAAGATCCTTCATCTCACAAAACATTTCAATGGATACTGCTACTTGATTAAACCGGGGTGGTACAACACGCAGGAACGTTTTGACCACACAGGTATCATCTATAGATTCACCAAGGGATTTGATATTTGTGACAAGGTTAGTAATTCTCATCCCAAAATCCTCAACACTCTCCCCCTCCTTGAACTCTATATTCTCAAATTCTCTAATAAGTTTCTACACATTTACCTCCTTAACCCGATCAGCACCAATCCTCATGATCTTCACAGCCTCCCAAGCCTCTTTGACTGTCTTCTTTGCACCAAGTGTCCCCCACATCTCTTTGGGAACAGATCTCATCAGAGCACCCATTGCTTGCCTGTCCTGTGAACGCCTGACGTTGGTTCCAGGATCAATCACTTCCCAGATCTCCATCGCCTCGTAGTTGATCTCCATCAACATTGCCCACTCTGCATAGTTGGATCGGGTCAGCATGGGCCATACCAAAGAACTTTCCTTGATGCCTGACGTCGTGGCACTTGGCCATACCCTTCAATGCGACGCCTTCAGGAAGGGAGTGACGTCGGGGACGACACCGTCGCGAGTCCGAGATGGACCAGGCTTTCGCCCAAGGAAGAAAATGTTGGGGAATACGACGCCCCCAACAGGGGAAGCGGCGCCCAAGGGCGTCGCCGTCGCCGAGGCTCTCGCCCAAGAAGCCCCCAGCACCAACATCAAGCCAAGAGCTACCGTCGTCGCCGTCCTCCATACCATATGCGTCACACAGGCACGTGCCAGAGCCGCACCCAGCAGCCGATGGCACTAGCACACACGACCACCGAATCTAGATGTCGCCGAGCACCCTGCCACCATACGCCGTCCTAGTTGTTTGGTCCTTACCGGTTGTTTGGTCCTTACCAGTAAGGTTTGTTCTAGTATCTATACATACATGTGAAGCTCACTGAACCGGTTGTTTGGTCCTTACCAGTAAGGTTTGTTTAGAACACTTGTCCGTCGTCACAAAACACCATTGTGGACCACCCCATCATCGACCGAGTTGCTCACGGTTTCTCCAGACAAGTTTAGGTGAGCACCATGACTTTTGTACGCCGGTGAGGCTTTCTGTATTTCTGATTTGCACGCTACCGTATTCAAACTCTTCCGGTTACTCTACCAGGATCCCAATGTCCGTCGTCGCCGTGATCTGGGAAGTCTAGACTATTTGAATCTGATTCACTTACAGGTTAGGTCGGGTCGGGCTCGGGTGACGTTTAAGAATGCAAATCCTTGCCGGAGATAACCTGCGTGGGCTTGTCGTGAGCGCGCAACCTCGTGCCCGGCTTAGGGTCGCCGGAGTTACTACCGTGGACTTGAGTTTCTGAATAAGCAAAAAGACAGGGATCTCAGTGCTAATGTCAGTGAAACAATCAAATATTACATAGGACCTTTATTCGGTTAGCTGATGTCAGTTTTCTCATGTGTTCGTGGGGCGAGCGGGTCGGTTTCGGCCCAGTCACTTCCGCTCAACTCCTGTTTTTTAAAGTTTATGTTCTGGATTGGTTATTGTGACAGCGATGACTTGGTTGGGTTGTGATAGCGATGATAAATCCACTAAAGAAGCAAAACAAATTTTATTTTGATATAGAGAGACTATTATAAACTATACATGTGATGGTTGCTTCGGTAGAGAGAAGCTTATTAAAATTAAATTTTTTATGAACTATTTATGGTCAACAATAACTCAAGAGAGGTTAAATGGCTTGGTGATTCTATATATCGAAAAAAATTTGTTGGATGAGGCTTCTATATCGAATTTCGCACTGGGCCCCTGAAAAGCCAGGAACGACCCTGCTTGATCTGCTTCAAGTGTTTCATCAATTTATTGCGCGACGGTATTAATTGAAATGTACATTAATATTATATATGTGTAACAAATCTTCCCTGTATTATGGTTAAAATTTAACAATACAAGTATTTTGAATTACACAATCAGTTTTTAGCAAAATATTTGAAAACCATATTGAATTAATTAAATAATTAAGGTATTATTTTCTATTTCCCTCCCATTATTTTATTTCCCTCCAATTTATTTTACTGACATACTATATTTCCCTCCGTTGTTTTGGATCCCTCCAGTTATTTTCGTAGTGGGCCCACTCTCCATAGACATAGCAAACTTCTTTCATCTGCTGCAGACCTCCCCACCACTTTTCCTTCATCCGCGAGGGGCACAACAGAGGGCTCTCCATCCATCGTCCAGGGGGCTCCATCCGCGCCGTAGTCGCTCGTCTAGGTCGTGACCCCTCTCTGCTTCGCCACCCCGACCTTGCCTCCAACCGCGCCCTTGCCTCCCACCGCCATCGCCGCCTCCACGGCCACCACCACTGCCTCGTCCACCGGCGCCATGGCCCTGCCCTTGGCCACCACCGACACGTACACGGCCTACTTTCGTGGCCTTCGTCCTCCGCTGTTGGCGCACGCTGAGCCGGAGGTCGGATATCTGCCAAGTCGAGCTGGAGACGGAGGTCAGCCTCTGCCTACAAATCATCATCATCAGCCAACAGGTGCTAATCTGCCTTTTTTTATTCAGCAAGAGTCGACGTCAGAATCTTACCTCGGTCCATCCAAATTTACTTGCATCATATGATTCTTAGACGACCAAATTATTGTCATTGATTGGTCTGCAAATACATGTGGACTGTTAGTATTTTCCTTCCCTACTTGTTTTTAATTTAGGTCATTGTGCAGTGGTAACTGGTAATGGCACGGGGTGGGAAACAACGCATTACTCGTATCCATGATGAGTACTTGTCTGAGGACCATATTGGAGAGAAAAGTCCCCAAACAAATGCTGCATCATCTGAACAAAACATAAGTAATAAAGAAGACCATTTAGATAGCAGAAGCGATAATGAGTCCCAAGGTATGCACACATTACTTGTAATACCGCACCTTGTTGTAACGCCCCGAATTTTGCAGTTGAATTTTTTCTTTTCTTTACTCGCCAAAATTCGGGCGTTACCTTTTCTTTTTCTTTTTCCCTCACTAACCCTTGACCTTTTCCAAAGTTTTAGCGGGATTCGGTTTGGATTTCCCGTGTAAAGAAAAACTCTAAAATACTTTATGTTGTTTGATGCACCATGCCGAGCCTTGCATTTTTTTTGATTTGTTTGAAAGTGCAAACGCATTCATCTAGAAAGATCGGATTTCGAAAACAGGGAAATAATCTTTTCTTTTTCTTTCTCTCTCTTTCTCTCTCCTCTTTTCTCTCTCTCTCCCGCGCCCTGGGCCGACCCCGGCCGGCCCAGCCGCCCCTGCGCGCCCCCTCTTGGGCCTTGGCAGGCCCAGCCGCCCCCCCACCCCCTTCTTTTTTTTTCCAAAACCCTCTCCCTCTCCCTCATTCTCTCCCTCTCTCTCTCCCCACCGCCGCCCTACTCCCTGCCCTAGCCGCCGCCCCCTGCAGCCGACCCCAACCCCCGCCGTCGGCCGCCCCATCGCCGGTGAGCCCCTCCCCCTCTCTCCCTCCTCTCTCCCTCTCCCCTTCCTCCCCTCTTCTTCCCCCGCCCTGGCGCCCCCAGCCGCTGGCCCCTGGCCGCGCCCGGCCGCCTGGCCGCGCCGCCCGGCCGCCTGGCCCCGCCCTGGCCGGCCCCGGCCGCCCCTGGCCAGCCGCTGGCCGCGCCCAGCCGCGCCCCAGCCGGCCGCTGCCGCCCCAGCCCGGCCGCTGGCCGCCCCCCAGCCCGCGCCCGGCCGCCCGCCTGGCCCCCTGGCCGCGCCCCCCGCGCGGGGCCGGTTCAGCCGCCTGGCCGCCGGTTCAACCGGCCGGCTCAGCCGCCCGGCCCCAGCTCGGCCGCCCTCCCCGCGCGCCCGCCCAGCCCAGGGCCGGTTCAACCGCCCCTAGGGCCGGTTCAACCGCCCCCCCCCTCTGTTTTTTTTATTTTTTTTTATTTTTTTTTATTTTATTTTATTTACTTCCTGTGATCATAATTACTTTATTTTAGGTAGACTGATCATTGTTCATGTTATGGAAAATAGGAAGTTTAATTTAAAATTCCGTTATGCTATTGATTCATGTAATTAATTGTTTATCTCGTGCAATGTTGATCAACTTAAAATGATTAGGTTTCCATTAGTATATATATAACAGAATTCTTTTGTTAGGAATCAATTGTAATTGATCATTAGTGCATAAACTTTAACCCCCTGCGAGACCCTTTCCCATTTCTTTCTAACCATAATGAATGCGATATCGAATGTCATACTTGATGCATATTCGCTTTACTTGTTTCCTTGTATGGTGTACTGTTCTTTTGTATTAAATATGTGGATGTATGTATGTTTGCGCTCGCATAGAGAACGATCCGGTCGAAGAGCCCGAGGAATTCGCAGGAGAAGCCCCTGAGCAGCAGTCGGTTGGTGGAGGCAAGTGTCCTTTGACCTATCTTTGTCCTATTCATTCTTTAATTCACCTCCCGCATTACACATTTATACCTAAGGATTGACTAGCTTTTGTTATCCATGTCCTTGTTTACCTATTTGGGTCGGATTATTACTGCTTAGTCTGATGCTACTGCTCAACTCTAATCAATGAACATGATGTGATTATCTATGATACGCTGTTTTCCCGTTCTTATTTATGATTATATTTGTGACCTTTAAGGGGACTCGAGCGGTTTCTCGAGTGCCTCTCCGTAAGGACCTGTTCAATGGATGACCGCCCGGGAAAACAGTGCAACCATGAGGGTGGAATGGGACGCCCTTAGCTGAATAATTGGAGGAACCGGGGTGTAGTCCGCTTAGCCGTTGTGCCGTCAATGGGGCTCGGTGTATGCGGCTCGCTCTGCCAAGGTTGATTTGTCCCTTGGGGAGGAGTGCGGTACATTTAGGAAACCTAACGGGCGGCTACAGCCTCGGGGAATCTTTGTAAAGGCTTCGTAGTGAATCCCTAGCCATTCACCTTGGGAGTGAATAAGGGTCTTGCAAGCCCGGGCTAGAGAGGGAATCACGGCTTGTGGGTAAAGTGCGCAACCTCTGCAGAGTGTTATGAAACTGATATATCAGCCGTGCTCGCGGTTATGAGCGGCCAAGGGAGCTCCAGAGATTAGTGATACTTGATCAGAGATATTTTGGTACAGGTGGCAATGAGATTGATGGTTCTGATTATGATTATGGTATTGGTAAGTGGTATTCTTTCCGTTTGGAAAGGATACATTGGGCTAATAACTTGGGTTAACGTTAAAACCTGGCTCTCTACTAGTAAGTAATAACCTGACCAACTAAAAGCAACTGCTTGACTTATCCCCACATAAAGCTAGTCCACTACAGCCAAACAGGATACTTGCTGAGTATGTTGATGTGTACTCACCCTTGCTCTACACACCAATCCCCCCCCCCTCCAGGTTGTCAGCATTGCAACCACTGCTCAGGAGAAGATGAAGCTGTGGAAGGAGACTTCCAGGAGTTCCAAGACTACGACGAGTTCTAGGCGTGGGTTAGCGGCAACCCCCAGTCGGCTGCCTGTGAAGGCCGCGTTATCTACGTTTCTTTTCCGCACTTTGATTTATTGTAAGAACTATATGGACGTCTCAGACGTATGATGTAATCGACTATTATTTCCCTTTTAGTACTATTTTGAGCACTGTGTGATGATGTCCATATTATGTAACTGCTGTGTACGTGAATAACTGATCCTGGCACGTACATGGTTCGCATTCGGTTTGCCTTCTAAAAACCGGGTGTGACATAAGTGGTATCAAAGCCGTGCTGACTGTAGGACCGCTAACCTAGAGTAGAATGGTCGTTCTAAGGACTATAGACCTCTGTCCCTGCCTTGACTTTGGTATCCCTTCAAAAGTTGGTCCTACTGACCAAACCTATGTTCTACTATATAATATACCTTGCTGAAAATTTTGTTTATCCTGATCCTTCATTTATTTATGATTCATTATTATTCTGATCCTTCATTTACTTATGATTCATTACTTGCTGGTCATATTAATTCTGTTCTCACCCTTTTGCTTGCGATGTCTTTGTAGATGGCTCGACTTAGACACACTGCACGAAAGTCCGTCATCCCCTTCTTACCCTCCCGCCTTGCTGAGCGTCCGCTTCGCCGTCCCGTGGCCGGACAGTCCAGCCACTTGGAGAGACTGCACCACCGCCTGCATGAGGAGCAGGAACGTCGACGACAGGAGCAGCAGGGCTCTTCTTTCTCGCTCCAGCAGGAGATAGAATCTGTGAGGAGCTGCTCCCCTGTGCTTCCCCTGGAGGCGCCCCCTGCACCACCACTGGGCGTCCCAGCTTCTGGAGTAGCTGCTGGAGGAGACCCAGACGACGGAGATGGCGACGACAGCCCGAGCCACGACACCGACCTCGACCTCTCTAGCCATGAGCCGGAAGGATGGGTTGCTCGACCCATCACTCGCGACGCTGCTCGCGGGTGTCACTTCCACGACGCGCTCGACACCCTGCTACGTTGGGCACTTGACCGGCGTACTTGGTCCATCGAGTATCGCTGTGTGGTCTACCAGCATAGTCGCGGGGTCTACCCGGACCGCTGGGAGGCGACCTGCTTGGTGCGCCGTCCGGAGAACAGTCTCCAGGGCGCGGAGGCTTGCTCAGAGCACTATTCTATCTCTGAGCGGGACTCAGCTGAGGCAGCCATGCAGGATGCTGCACGGCGTGCGCTTTCGCACTACTGCTCGGTTCTCGGTGGGGTAGCTGACGGTCTCGACCTGAAGTATTACCCCCGCTGTCCATCTGGCAGCACAGGAGGCGTGATTGTTTCACCTGCTGGTGAGGACAATCCTAGGTTGAGCAGCACAGTCAACCTAGCCGCTGTGCTAAACACGGAGCTGGACCATGCACTAGACGAGCTGAGTAGGGCTCGTGTTGAGATCGCCCTGCTGCGGGCTGAGCGCGCGGAACGTCGTCACTTGGATGATGGTTCCCCCGCTCCCGTCGGGACTCAGCACCCGTACCGCTCACCTCGGCGTGGACGCCAGTCTTATGGCAATCCCGACTGCAAGACCAAGATAAATCTAGAACCATAGATCGTTAGAGTTGGATCTTGTAATTAATGCAAAATATATATGCACAGAAGCTTCAGTCTTAGCGTTAGTCTCGGTCTTAGTTAGTCTTAGTTAGACAGGGTAGTTTGCTATATCCTGTGCATTTATGTTTGTCATGATGAACTATGTTTGGTTTGGATCTTTGTAATGACTGTCACCAGAGTGTGGGTATCCCCTGCATTTTGGTTTACCTATTATGTTAATGGAGTTAGTTATATAGTTGGGAAACCCTTTATTCTACTTTCCTCTTTATCTGAGAAGCTGTGTGGTCTGTGTTGGAGATCAGTGAAGATGCTCATCTGTTCAGTGCTGTTGGAGGATTCTATACTCTTTTCTTATGCTGCAAGATTTGCCAGATCAGTTCTGATGTGTGGT
Source organism: Zea luxurians (assembly GCA_029449295.1). Taxonomy (NCBI): domain Eukaryota; kingdom Viridiplantae; phylum Streptophyta; class Magnoliopsida; order Poales; family Poaceae; genus Zea; species Zea luxurians. Next base: position 100,065,987 of record JAOPSE010000001.1, on the reverse strand, counting down.
TGCGTTCTGCAGATGTCAGAGAACAGGCGCAGAGGAGGAAGGCGTGCTCCGCAGGAGCAAGCCGGTCAGCAAGATGAGGCGCCCCAGCAGCAGCAGCTGCCGCCCCCGCCCCCGATGTCCATCGAGCAGATGTTTCTGATGCAGACTCAGGCAGTTCAGGCCATCGGTCAGACTCTGGCCGCCATTCAGCAGCAGCAGCAGCAAGCACCACCCCAGCCTCAGATGCCTCAGATGCCTAGAGACAAGCGTGCTGAATTCATGAGAGGCCATCCACCAACGTTCGCTCACTCTTCTGACCCCATGGATGCTGAAGATTGGCTGCGCACTGTGGAGCGGGAGTTGTATACCGCTCAGTGTGATGATAGGGAGAAAGTCTTGTATGGTCCCCGTCTGTTGAGAGGAGCAGCCCAGTCATGGTGGGAGTCTTACCTCGCCACCCATGCCGACCCCGACACCATCACCTGAGAAGAGTTCAGAGGTAGCTTTCGTCAGTACCATGTGCCTGCAGGTCTGATGACAGTGAAAAAGGAGGAGTTCCTGGCCCTTAAGCAAGGGTCATCATCTGTCAGTGAGTATCGAGACAGGTTTCTGCAGTTGTCTCGCTATGCTCCCGAAGATGTCAATACTGACGCCAAGCGACAGTACCGTTTCTTGAGAGGCTTGGTTGACCCTCTTCAGTACCAACTGATGAATCACACCTTCCCGACATTCCAGCACCTGATTGACAGAGCAATCATGACAGAAAGGAAGCGTAAGGAGATGGAAGATCGTAAGCGCAAGATCAGTGGACCCCAGCCTGGAAGCAGCAGCCGCCCTCGTTTCTCAGGCAATCAACCTCAGCAGTTCAGGCAGAACCAGCGTCCACCTCAGCAGCATCAGCAGCGTCAGCAGTATCAGCAGTTCCAAAGGTAGTATCCTCAGCATCAGTACCAGAATCGTCAGAGCAATCAGTCAGGAGGAGGTCAGTTTCAGAGGCAGAATCAGCAGACACCTCGTCTTCCTGCCCCCGCAACTCAGCAGAGCAATCAGGCAGCACCAGCTCAGGTTGGAAACAGGGCATGTTTCCACTGTGGAGAGCAAGGCCATTGGGTGATGCAATGTCCGAAGAAGGCAGCCCAGCAGCCGTCAGGCCCCAATGCCCCAGCAAAGCAGAATGTGTCCCAGCCTGGATCAGGCAACCGCCCTCAGCAGCGCTATAATCATGGAAGATTGAACCACTTGGAGGCTGAAGCAGTTCAGGAGACTCCCGGCATGACAGTAGGTATGTTCCCAGTCGATTCCCATATTGCAGAAGTGTTATTTGATACCGGAGCAACGCATTCTTTTATTACTGCATCATGGGTAGAAGCACATAATCTTCCAATTACTACCATGTCAACCCCCATTCAAATTGACTCAGCTGGTGGTAGAATTCGAGCCGATAGCATATGTTTGAATGTAAGTGTGGAAATAAGGGGGATAGCGTTTCCCGCCAACCTTATAGTAATGGGTACTCAGGGAATAGATGTCATCCTAGGGATGAATTGGCTAGATAAGTATCAGGCAGTTATCAGTTGTGATAAAAGGACAATCAAGTTGGTGTCCCCACTAGGAGAGGAAGTGGTGACCGAGTTAGTCCCGCCTGAGCCGAAGAAAGGAAGTTGTTATCAGATGGCTGTCGATAGCAGTGAAGCAGACCCAATTGAGAGTATCAAGGTTGTGTCTGAATTCCCAGACGTGTTTCCAAAGGATTTACCGGGTATGCCACCAGAGCGGAAAGTTGAGTTTGCCATAGAGCTTCTTCCTGGAACCGCCCCCATCTTTAAGAGAGCTTACAGAATATCTGGACCAGAGTTGGTTGAGCTTAAGAAGCAGATTGATGAGCTGTCAGAGAAAGGTTACATCCGGCCAAGCACCTTGCCTTGGGCCGCCCCTGTCCTGTTTGTGGAAAAGAAAGATGGCACAAAGAGGATGTGTATCGATTATCGAGCTTTGAATGAAGTCACGATCAAGAACAAGTATCCTTTGCCCAGAATAGAAGATCTGTTCGACCAGTTGAGAGGAGCCAGTGTGTTCTCCAAGATCGATCTGAGGTCAGGTTATCATCAGCTCAGGATCCGACCTTCGGACATTCCGAAGACGGCATTCATTACCAAGTATGGTTTGTATGAGTTCACAGTGATGTCTTTTGGTTTGACCAATGCACCAGCGTTCTTTATGAACTTGATGAACAGTGTATTCATGGATTACCTTGATAAGTTTGTGGTGGTATTCATCGATGACATTCTGGTTTACTCTCAAAGTGAAGAGGAGCATGCAGATCATTTGAGGATGGTATTGCAGAGATTGCGAGAGCACCAGTTGTATGCAAAGTTGAGCAAGTGTGAGTTCTGGATCAGTGAAGTCCTGTTCTTGGGTCACATAATCAACAAGGAAGGATTGGCCGTGGATCCGAAGAAAGTGGCAGACATTTTGAACTGGAAAGCGCCAACGGATGCTCGAGGAATCAAGAGCTTCATTGGAATGGCCGGATATTATCGGCGATTCATTGAAGGATTTTCGAAGATTGCGAAACCAATGACAGCGTTGCTAGGCAACAAAGTTGAGTTCAAGTGGACCCAGAAATGTCAAGAGGCCTTCGAAGCGCTGAAAGAGAAGTTGACAACAGCGCCTGTCTTAGTCTTGCCTGATGTGCACAAGCCCTTCTCTGTGTATTGTGATGCTTGTTACACAGGTTTGGGATGCGTGTTGATGCAAGAGGGAAGAGTTGTTGCTTACTCATCCCGACAGCTGAAGGTTCATGAGAAGAATTACCCAATCCATGATCTAGAGTTGGCAGCAGTGGTTCACGCACTGAAGACATGGAGGCACTATCTGTATGGACAGAAATGCGATGTTTACACAGATCACAAGAGTCTGAAGTACATATTCACTCAGACAGAATTGAATATGAGGCAAAGAAGATGGTTAGAGTTGATCAAAGACTATGAGTTGGAGATCCATTACCATCCAGGCAAAGCAAACATAGTGGCAGATGCTTTGAGCAGGAAGAGTCAAGTCAATCTGATGGTCGCTCGTCCGATGCCTTATGAGTTGGCCAAGGAGTTTGACAGGTTGAGTCTCGGATTTCTGAACAATTCGCGAGGAGTCACAGTTGAATTGGAACCTACCTTGGAGCACGAAATCAAAGAAGCGCAGAAGAATGATGAAAAGATCAGTGAGATTCGGCGACTGATTCTAGATGGCAGAGGCAAAGATTTTCGAGAAGATGCTGAAGGTGTGGTATGGTTCAAAGACCGCTTGTGTGTTCCCAATGTCCAGTCCATTCGGGAATTGATTCTCAAGGAAGCTCATGAGACAGCTTATTCGATTCATCCTGGCAGTGAGAAGATGTATCAGGATCTGAAGAAGAAATTCTGGTGGTACGGAATGAAGAGGGAAATCGCAGAGCACGTGGCTATGTGCGATAGTTGTCGAAGGATTAAGGCAGAGCACCAGAGACCAGCTGGACTGTTGCAGCCGTTGCAGATCCCTCAGTGGAAATGGGATGAAATCGGTATGGATTTCATAGTCGGATTGCCTCGCACTCGAGCCGGCTACGATTCTATTTGGGTAGTAGTGGACCGCTTGACCAAGTCGGCCCACTTCATACCTGTCAAGACCACCTACAGCAGTGCAGTATTGGCAGAGTTGTATATGTCTCGGATCGTTTGTCTTCATGGTGTGCCAAAGAAGATAGTGTCAGACAGAGGAACGCAGTTCACCTCTCATTTCTGGCAGCAGTTGCATGAAGCTTTGGGCACACATCTGAATTTCAGTTCAGCTTATCACCCGCAGACAGATGGTCAGACTGAAAGAACCAATCAAATTCTTGAAGATATGTTGAGAGCCTGTGCGTTGCAAGATCAGTCCGGATGGGACAAGCGATTGCCTTATGCAGAGTTTTCCTATAACAACAGTTACCAGGCCAGTTTGAAGATGTCACCATTTCAAGCGCTTTATGGAAGGAGTTGCAGAACTCCGTTGCAATGGGATCAGCCTGGAGAAAAGCAAGTGTTTGGGCCAGATATTTTGCTTGAAGCCGAAAAGAACATCAAGATGGTCCGAGAGAATCTAAAGATAGCGCAATCGAGGCAGCGAAGCTATGCAGACACAAGAAGAAGAGAGCTGAGTTTTGAAGTCGGAGACTTCGTCTATCTGAAAGTGTCACCGGTCAGAGGAGTCAGAAGGTTCGGAATCAAAGGCAAGCTAGCACCCCGCTACATTGGTCCGTATCAAATCCTCTCAAAGCGTGGAGAAGTGGCCTATCAGCTCAGTTTGCCAGAGAATTTGTCAGCTGTGCATGATGTCTTTCATGTGTCTCAGTTGAGGAAGTGCTTGCGTGTGCCAGAAGAGCAGTTGCCAGTGGAAGGTCTAGAAGTCCAGGAGGACTTGACCTATGTTGAGAAGCCAGCTCAGATCCTTGAGGTTGCAGATAGAGTCACCCGAAGGAAGACCATCAGAATGTGCAAAGTCAGATGGAGTCACCACTCTGAGGAAGAAGCAACCTGGGAGCGTGAAGATGATTTGATGGCCAAGTACCCAGAGCTCTTTGCTAGCCAGCCCTGAATCTCGAGGGCGAGATTCTTTTAAGGGGGATAGGTTTGTAACTCCCCGAATTTTGCAGTTGAATTTTTTCTTTTCTTTACTCGCCAAAATTCGGGCGTTACCTTTTCTTTTTCTTTTTCCCTCGCTAACCCTTGACCTTTTCCAAAGTTTTAGCGGGATTCGGTTTGGATTTCCCGTGTAAAGAAAAACTCTAAAATACTTTATGTTGTTTGATGCACCATGCCGAGCCTTGCATTTTTTTTGATTTGTTTGAAAGTGCAAACGCATTCATCTAGAAAGATCGGATTTCGAAAACAGGGAAATAATCTTTTCTTTTTCTTTCTCTCTCTTTCTCTCTCCTCTTTTCTCTCTCTCTCCCGCGCCCTGGGCCGACCCCGGCCGGCCCAGCCGCCCCTGCGCGCCCCCTCTTGGGCCTTGGCAGGCCCAGCCGCCCCCCCACCCCCTTCTTTTTTTTCCAAAACCCTCTCCCTCTCCCTCATTCTCTCCCTCTCTCTCTCCCCACCGCCGCCCTACTCCCTGCCCTAGCCGCCGCCCCCTGCAGCCAACCCCAACCCCCGCCGTCGGCCGCCCCATCGCCGGTGAGCCCCTCCCCCTCTCTCCCTCCTCTCTCCCTCTCCCCTTCCTCCCCTCTTCTTCCCCCGCCCTGGCGCCCCCAGCCGCTGGCCCCTGGCCGCGCCGCCCGGCCGCGTGGCCCCGCCCTGGCCAGCCCCGGCCGCCCCTGGCCAGCCGCTGGCCGCGCCCAGCCACGCCCCAGCCGGCCGCTGCCGCCCCAGCCCGGCCGCTGGCCGCCCCCCAGCCCGCGCCCGGCCGCCCGCCTGGCCCCCTGGCCGCGCCCCCCGCGCGGGGCCGGTTCAGCCGCCTGGCCGCCGGTTCAACCGGCCGGCTCAGCCGCCCGGCCCCAGCTCGGCCGCCCTCCCCGCGCGCCCGCCCAGCTCGGCCGCCCAGCCCAGGGCCGGTTCAACCGCCCCTAGGGCCGGTTCAACCGCCCCCCCTCTGTTTTTTTTTTATTTTTATTTTTTTTATTTTATTTTATTTACTTCCTGTGATCATAATTACTTTATTTTAGGTAGACTGATCATTGTTCATGCTATGGAAAATAGGAAGTTTAATTTAAAATTCCGTTATGCTATTGATTCATGTAATTAATTGTTTATCTCGTGCAATGTTGATCAACTTAAAATGATTAGGTTTCCATTAGTATATATATAACAGAATTCTTTTGTTAGGAATCAATTGTAATTGATCATTAGTGCATAAACTTTAACCCCCTGCGAGACCCTTTCCCATTTCTTTCTAACCATAATGAATGCGATATCGAATGTCATACTTGATGCATATTCGCTTTACTTGTTTCCTTGTATGGTGTACTGTTCTTTTGTATTAAATATGTGGATGTATGTATGTTTGCGCTCGCATAGAGAACGATCCGGTCGAAGAGCCCGAGGAATTCGCAGGAGAAGCCCCTGAGCAGCAGTCGGTTGGTGGAGGCAAGTGTCCTTTGACCTATCTTTGTCCTATTCATTCTTTAATTCACCTCCCGCATTACACATTTATACCTAAGGATTGACTAGCTTTTGTTATCCATGTCCTTGTTTACCTATTTGGGTCGGATTATTACTGCTTAGTCTGATGCTACTGCTCAACTCTAATCAATGAACATGATGTGATTATCTATGATACGCTGTTTTCCCGTTCTTATTTATGATTATATTTGTGACCTTTAAGGGGACTCGAGCGGTTTCTCGAGTGCCTCTCCGTAAGGACCTGTTCAATGGATGACCGCCCGGGAAAACAGTGCAACCATGAGGGTGGAATGGGACGCCCTTAGCTGAATAATTGGAGGAACCGGGGTGTAGTCCGCTTAGCCGTTGTGCCGTCAATGGGGCTCGGTGTATGCGGCTCGCTCTGCCAAGGTTGATTTGTCCCTTGGGGAGGAGTGCGGTACATTTAGGAAACCTAACGGGCGGCTACAGCCTCGGGGAATCTTTGTAAAGGCTTCGTAGTGAATCCCTAGCCATTCACCTTGGGAGTGAATAAGGGTCTTGCAAGCCCGGGCTAGAGAGGGAATCACGGCTTGTGGGTAAAGTGCGCAACCTCTGCAGAGTGTTATGAAACTGATATATCAGCCGTGCTCGCGGTTATGAGCGGCCAAGGGAGCTCCAGAGATTAGTGATACTTGATCAGAGATATTTTGGTACAGGTGGCAATGAGATTGATGGTTCTGATTATGATTATGGTATTGGTAAGTGGTATTCTTTCCGTTTGGAAAGGATACATTGGGCTAATAACTTGGGTTAACGTTAAAACCTGGCTCTCTACTAGTAAGTAATAACCTGACCAACTAAAAGCAACTGCTTGACTTATCCCCACATAAAGCTAGTCCACTACAGCCAAACAGGATACTTGCTGAGTATGTTGATGTGTACTCACCCTTGCTCTACACACCAATCCCCCCCCCCTCCAGGTTGTCAGCATTGCAACCACTGCTCAGGAGAAGATGAAGCTGTGGAAGGAGACTTCCAGGAGTTCCAAGACTACGACGAGTTCTAGGCGTGGGTTAGCGGCAACCCCCAGTCGGCTGCCTGTGAAGGCCGCGTTATCTACGTTTCTTTTCTGCACTTTGATTTATTGTAAGAACTATATGGACGTCTCAGACGTATGATGTAATCGACTATTATTTCCCTTTTAGTACTATTTTGAGCACTGTGTGATGATGTCCATATTATGTAACTGCTGTGTACGTGAATAACTGATCCTGGCACGTACATGGTTTGCATTCGGTTTGCCTTCTAAAAACCAGGTGTGACACTTGTCTTTATGGATACTTGCATATGTCATTCTCACTACTGAAAATTGTTTTTTTGGAGACATAACTATGTCAAATAACATAAATGGAGAGGACCAACTTGATGGCGCTGATGAGGTTAAAGAGGTTAAAAGGCGTGGGAAGACAAAACTTATTAATGTTTGGAACATTCCAAGAGGCCACAGGGTTGTAGTTAACTGTAATGAGCTGAATCAGCCTATCGGAGAAGAGGCAGGAGTCCTTGCAAAATTCCTTGGCATGGTTGCTAGGAATGGCTCCTTGTGTAGCTTAAGCTTCAAGGATTGGAGACTACTTATAGGAAAGAAAGATAGGAACCATAAACAAATCAATAAGGAGGCCATTCTTAATCAAGTAAAGGTAAACTTTCACATTTTTTCAGTTGCCATGTAGTAACAGTACACTTTCACAATTCGTTTCCAATTGTTATGCAGAAGAGATTTCTTTACCCTGCGCGCATGGAAACATGGGTGCTGCGAACAATTGGAGAGAGATGGAGGCAACACAAGTCCAATTTGAAATCCATTTATTTTGACCCACATAAGAGTCAGGATGCTAATAATAGTAATGCTCCTGATGGTGTATTAGCTGATCAGTGGGTTGCGCTTGTCAATAATTGGATGACCCCTAAAGCACAGGTACATTACTATAGTCATGATAATCATTTTGTTATTTATCTAATGAACCATCTAATTTACTTTTGTTCCTATATACTCTTTGTTTCGTAGGATTTAAGTGAGGCCAATAGGATAAATTGTACAAGAAGAAAGTCAATGCATACATCTGGAACAAAAAGCTTTGCTCGGAATAGAGAAGAATTGGTATTATTTTTGCAATTATAATTCACAGCATGTTCTTTACAAATGTCAAAAATCCATGTTAATTACATTACCTTAGTTATATTTTTATTAACATGTTTACAGAGGGAACAAGATCTTGAAAAGAAATACCCTCATAGGGCTGTTTTGTATATCCATACACACAAGTCTAACATCGGCAATAACAGAAATGCACATGTGGTACAGTAATTGCAAAAAAAATGTTTCATTTACTTTTTTTCAAATCCAATTGTTCTTCCATGGTGTTTATTGAGTATTGTTATTCTCTTGCAAGGGTGAATTGAAGGAACTTTTAGCACAACAACCTGATTTAGCGGACTCTAGTAATGGAAAGGATGCATGGGAAGGAGATGCACTAAACAGAATATTAGGAAAGGAAAAGCCTGGCCATATCCATGGTCTAGGCCTTGTTCCAAATCCAAAACAAGTTTTTCATGCCTCGACATCAAGCCGTATGAAGCATCTAAATGTAACCACTTTGGATGAAACATCCAGTGAAGATGTAGTATCACTTAGACTTGAATTGGAAAAACTTCAAAAGCATGTCCAGAAGCAAGATGATACTATACTAGATTTGCAACATACCGTGGAGCGATAGAAAAGGCAACATGTAAATCCAAATAACCTTATTTCTAACTCACTAAAGATTGCATGGACTTAGCATTTTTATGTCCTAATGTTTTTATGCTATTACAGGGCTATCCAGATGCTCCTTTATCGCCACCAACAGATGTTCGTCCTGCTATGAAACGACAAGTATGTATCTCTATCTCTATGAAAATATATAAGTTTACTATTGTACTTGCTCGTACAATCCAGCATCGCCATGAGCTTATTTTAAAAAAAATGGTGATGCAAATGTCTTTGATTCAGATAAGTTCATACCATAGTAAAATTACTCTTCGTCTGCAAAATAGCAATCCTACTCTACAACTCCTAGTGGATCTGAACCAAAATTCTCAAACCAAAGTTCTACCCTCTCAACTGATCTGCACCGTCTGGACAGCAGCCTCAATAACGTTAAGTTTTAAATGGTAAGGGCTCCCTCCGGTGGCTCTACCACTTGAGGCTTCGGCTTTGGCTTCTCAACAACAATGGCTTGTGTGGTTAGGACCATTCCAGCTACAGAGGCTGCATTCTGGAGCGCACACCAGGTCACCTTGGCAGGGTTAATCACACTAGCTCTAAAGGATCCAGTATATGTGTCTGCTATGACAAGAACTAGTCTGAATTGTCTAAAACAATTCCAATGCCAGCAACACACACTACGATGGTATAGGTCTACTGATGAACTTAGTGCCGCACATAATAGATGATGGGTCCTAGTCACATTTACCAGCACAGATAAACATATTAACAGCATTGGACCTCTAGCAAATACAGTTCATACCATCTAACTGCATAGGCACAGATAAACATATTTACTCTTTTGCAGAGTGTCACTTCTATTGAAATCTTCAATATTTAGGGTTTACGACATAAGATTTTTTATGTCCTAATGTTTTTATGCTATTACAGGGCTATCTAGATGCTCCTTTATCGCCACCAACAGATGTTCGTCCTGCTATGAAACGACAAGTATGTATCTCTATGAAAATATATAAGTTTACTGATTTTTTGCACATATATCTGAATCTTATATATATATATATTTCCCTATAACAGCGAATTTATTGTCAACTTCGTAGTGAAGATTCTAGTATGTTTGGTGAACGGAATAACACAATGGTATGAATGCATTACCATGAATTCCATCCTAGTTTTAAAATTTTCAAGCTGTCATTTATCCAATAACTCTACAGGAGGATGAAAACGAAGATGATGAGTACGAGGAACAGCACTCACACTACAAATGTTCTAAAATTCAGGATAAGGTTAGTACATTATGAGTACGAGGAACTGCAATCATAGATTTACTCCACCCTAAGGCCATACTGAAGCAATCATATTTTTGTCCATGTTAGAAATCTAGTTTATTTGATAGTGTATACATGCTGAAAGTAGCAGCAAGCATCAGATTTCCTATACTACGTTCCATAGTAGTTCACTGATGTGTGTTCTTTAAATGCAGAGCAAGCCACCATAGTCACGACGTGAAGCACTCCATGCTAGTAGAGTTTCTGCATCAATAAAGGTAAAAACAACAGTACTAATACAGCCAAGGTGATCAATGTGGTCCTTTTGAAACTCAGTGTACTCTACACGTCTCGGAAATCCTCTAATTATGCACCAATTAAGAACCATCAAGTAACTATTTATTAGTAAAAATTCTTATGCATCCTGCATATTTATAGCTACTTGCTAACCACTAACATCCAAAATTCACTTGTAGGTTTCCACAGATATTTTCTTAAAGAGCACAAGATATCCAAACAGGAAGGTTGCCTTAGGCAGAGTACTTAGCCAGGACCCCAAAACCAAAGTTGGAGATGTTGCTTTAGGCAAAGAATTTTGGATGGTGCGTGTTAGTCTGGTATCTGTGTGCGATGAACCACTAATAAGGCCATATAACAACTTCAAGGTTCTTGGACAAGTAGGCAATAATCCAATTGCATGGCCTTCAAGTTGTGTAAGTTCATCACTTCACTTAACAAGACATTATTCTCCTCATTATTGCATTTGGTTAAAGTATTCTAATTCATTCCTTTTGTAGATTGAAAAGGTTAACTGATAACATGGGATGAATAATAGCGCCGGGATTGCTAAGGTATTTAATTGGCCCCATAAATACTCTATATCTCCCATGAATAGAGACATCAAGTTTGAGCTAATAGGTTAGGAGACATCAGTGTGTTAGATGTACATATATAAATTTTGGCAGCTCCATTCATTTGGGAAGCCCTCACTGATATATGACACTAATAAAACCATAGTAGGGGGGATTGTGTGACCAAATTTAGAATGCCATAGCCAAGCTGCATCATCTAGCTTTGATAGCAAACAAACTGGAGGTATCACACTCAACTGTACTGTGTACAATCTGTTCCCAGTGCGAGGTGCACTGACCAACAGGTTATACTCTGGATCAAATACTTTCAGTCTACCAGCAAATAGTCTGATGTCACAGCCTGCTTCCTCTAGTTGTCCAAGACTAATTATGTTGCTTTTAAATTGTGGAATGTAGTACACACTAGTGAGTACCTTGTGGTCACCTTGTCTGGTTTTCATCACCACCAAACCTAGTCCACAGATTTTGACAGTAGACCCATCACCAAACTTCACTGACCCACTGACAGTGTCATCAAGTTGAGAAGTGTCATGTGGTTACTAGCTCCAGTGTCTAATACCCAGACTTCATCTGAACAGACTGCAGTCACTACTTTTTTTTCAGACAGGAGTATTTCCTGAGAAGTTCCACCTAATGAGTCTTGCACCTCAGCGAAGAGTAGTGCTGCATTCTCCACATCTCCAACTGCAACATTTGCCTCCTGCTGTTTGTGATCCTGCTTATCTCTTTTTGGTCTTTTACTGTCTTCTGCCCAATGACCATAGATGCCACAGTTTCTGCATCTCCCTTTTCTTCTAGGTGTTCCTTGTGATGTCAATTTGACCTTGTGAGGAGTACTGGAGCTAGCACCTTTAGATTTGTTAGAAACCTTTGCCTGTCACTGGTTTGTCCCTCCACTATTACTGTTCTTGTGTGAATTGGACTAAAACCTTTGCTTGTGTCTCTCCAACCATTCCTCTTCAGCTAGTAGCAGTCTTCCTGCTTTGTCTATGACTTGCTCCAGTTTGTCTTCAAACCGATCTTCAGCTGCCCGAAGCCTTCCAACTAGGTCTTCAACTGAAAGTGTCTTGACATCACAGAACATCTCGATTGAGACAGCAACTTGATTGAACTAGGGTGGCACAACTCTTAGAAACTTATTGACAACACGAGTATCTTCTAAGGGTTCACCAAGTGATTTGATAGAAATTTTGACACTTAATAGGAAATATAATTTAAAAAGTTAGGTGGTGTACTCATCTGTATTTTTTACTAGTCTTTGTTTTCTTGCATTCTATGAGATGCATGCTTTGTAAGGAATATGATTTGTTTCGTGACAACATAATTGATAGAATATGTATTTTAAAGTCTAAATTGATGACTATGATGCACCAGGTGACACTCCACTGGACAGTCAACTCCAGATAGGGCTAGACATGTAACGGTCTCAGATAGAAGGTTGGATATTTTCTTTTTAATTGAACTGTTGTTTTACCTTTTTCCTTGCTTGCTTTTGCTTTTGCAGAGCTGATGAACTTTAGACGTGCTTGTGCCCATCCTCAGCGCAAAACACAGTGGCAACGAAAGATTTATGGATGCATGAATATGTACTTCGAACTTTCTTTGTAATAAACCTGGCGCTCCCATGTTGCGGCACTTACTGTGGAGGTGGAGCTTTGCTATGCCCCTAGCTATCCCCTCCATTCAAAGGATTGTCATCGCCAGCGCTAGGGATAATTGCCTCTGGTCAGATTTCTAGAAAAAATGTCCACAGTTGAACAACCTTTTTTTCTCGTCTGCACCCTCTAATTAGCAGCTTAGTCTCAGTCTCCATGTTGTGTGCAGTTATATATGTAACTATGGATCAACTTTTTGTAATGCAACTATTGATTTTAAATATATATATTTTGCTTATTTGCCATGTGTGTGTGGATGATTCCAGAAATATCAAATATGCATTGTTCAGCTTGTTGTAATCTTAACCTCAAAATAAAATATTATAATATTTTATTGGTTTATTGCTTGCAACGGATAAAAATGTTGCTACAACTCGAAACTAAACGTTGTAGCATCCTATGATAATGAGCTGGTCTTGGGCGGCACCAACACATGTAAGTGTTGTTGTATCTTATAAAACTCTGTTGCAGTTTACCAACGCTTATTTATATGACTTACCAACGTATGTACAAGCGTTGCAGCAGCCCCTAGCAACGACAGTATAGGCAACACATAATTATGCGTTGGTATAGACCCTAGCAACGCTTATATAGGCTTGTACCAACACATATATGCATTGCTAAAGGGGGGTCATTTTGTAGTGAAGGCAGTCCCACCATAGGATGGGTTCACTCGATTTGGTGATTCATCTCCTCGGGCCGTATGGTCCACCGTTCAGCGGGTGTGGGCGGCTGTTTAGCGGGTGCAATCGTCCTGTCAATTTACCTTCCCACCTACAACACTATATATACAGACGGGCAGGTGTAAAGTTACCACAGCATTTACTACTATTGTACTGTTGTGCTGCCGAAAAATTCGACCACAGCCGAAGCTTATTCACCGTAGTCCAAACCAAAGCTTCATCACAAGAGGGAGCTTCGGCAAAGATAAAAATTATTCAACTTTGCCAAAACACAAGAATTTCAATCATCAAATGGCTAGGGTCCGTTCAACAGCTAGGGTTACACGCGACAAAGAGGAGGCCGAAGCTACTGGAACTGCCCCGATCTCCGAAGTAATGAGGCAGTCGGGACTGGTTATGCCAGAGGGTACTGCTGACAAAGGTGCACCTGCTGCCGAAGCCGAGCAGGCAGATATTGCAGAAAGTGAGGCTGACGAGAAAGATGTAGATGATTATTCCACCGTGCCATCTAAGCCCAGCCACTTGGATTTTGGGAAGTCAACTGTCTCTGAAGCTGATATGCAGATGATGATAAAACTAGGTTACTTCGGGGAAGCCGAGAAGAAGCTGGTTCGCTTTGGCAGGGAAGAGACAACCTCGAAGCCAGAAAACAATGAGGTGGTAGTATTCAGAAGCTGCTTTAAAGTAGGATTAAGGTTTCCTCTACATGGGATGATTGCAGATGTTTTGGAAAATTTCAAAGTTTATCTTCATCAGCTGACTCCTAACGCTAACGTTAGGCTCAGCATCTTTATCTGGGCTCTCCGAAGCCAAGGAGCAGAGCCAGTTGCCGAAGCCTTTTGCCGGGTACACGAACTTCACTATCAGACAAAGGCTAGAGAAGATGGATTGCACGAGAACTTCGGCTGCTATAATTTTGCTTATCGAAAAGACATGAAGACACCGGTGGTTAGCTACCGCACCAAATGGCCGATCGGTTGGAAAACTGAATGGTTTTATGTTAAGATTGATGAGAAAAAGGAGAAGTTAGTTCAGAGCCTGCTAGAGCTAACCTTCGGGTTGACTATGCCTCAGTGCAATATGACGCCGGGGACAGCATGCCCAGATGCTGTGGGTGATTTTAGAGTTGTGTCTGAGCATATTGGTACTAGGGATCTAGTTCAGGAATATTTAGCCAATAGGGTATTCCCAACGTTAAAGGAATGGGATATGCCAAAGCTTAAGGGAGAGAAGAAAAAGAATGAACTCGTTTGGTTGCCTTATCATTTTAAGTTCAAGAAACATTTCAAAGAACCCTGCCAGGAATGGTTGGATACAATTGAAGTTATGTGCAATGAAATCTTGGGCAATTATACGAAAAAAGAAGATCACCTGATGACATCAACCTTCGGCACCCGGCCGAAACGAAGGTTAAACCGAGTAATGGACGCTTTGAAATTTGAATACCCAGACTATGAAAGGTTAAGCAAAGGTGCCGAAGGGCCAAAACGAAAAAGGGTTGTCAGTATTGTATAAAGACAAGCTGCCAGGATGATAAAAGAGGATGAAAATTTGGCAAAAAAGAAAAAATCTAGTCATGAGCCGAAGGTACCTGTGTCGAAGAAAAGAAAGGCTCCAGCTTTGAAGCCGAAAGCTGATTTAGAAGAAGAAGAAGCTCCCTCAATGCCTTCTGTCACTGACGCAGAAGAAATTTTAAAGGTAATGACTGAATCTCTACCTAATAAGCTAAGTCCGCTGTGACCGGAACTGATGAAGCTTTTACAGAAGAAGAAGAAGCCTTCGGCTGCCGAGAAGCTTGCTGAACCAAAAAAGCGAAGAATTATTACTGTCATTCAGGCTATTGAAGAAACACTGCCACCGGCCTCAGCGCCGAAAATAGCAGCAGCCGAAGCTGCAACTCCCGAAGCTTCTACCTCCGAAGCTGCAGCAGCCGAAGCCATAGATTTGGAAAACACACTCGATGACATTGATGAAATGATTCTGAATATGGCTGAGGAAGAAACTGCTGCAGCTGCTGAGGAAACCCCGACCGCAGTGCCTGAAAAAGGGGAAAAATGCCTGAAAAAGAGAAGGAGCCTCCCGAAGATACTTTTGAAGAGGAAAATTTCAACATTCAAAACATAATTGGGCAAGAATTGTCAAAGGCTGAAAAAGAAGAACTGAAGGACTATGCCATATCGTGCGGGTATCAGCCAGGGGCACTGCTCTTTGGCGGTGTTGCTGAAGAGAGTTTAGGATGCCTTCGGGACCGAATTGGGGTGAAGAAAAACTGGTAGCCTGTTTTATTCTAACTTTAAGGTAAAATTTTTCTTTAACTTTTTATTGTTTTGATATGAAGATGCTTTCTAATGAAGGTTATTTTGTCAGAGCTTACTGCTAAGCAAGGCCTTGAGGATGCAACAAGATCTCGAGGACAAGGAAAACAAAGTTATAATTGAGGGTTTAGAGAAGAAGATTAAAGACCATGAAGCTACCCTAGAAAAGAAAGACTTCGTGCTTCAAACGATGGAAGGTTCACTGGCAGAAGCTCAAGCTGAGATCGCTAGATTAAACGGTGAACTTTCCCTACAGTCAAAAAACTTTAAGCAAGAGAAGAAAGATTTGAAAACAAAACTCGAAGCTGAGGCTGAAAAAAGTTCAAATCTTCAGAAATCACTCAAGGATCTTCAGGAAAAATGCTTAGGCTTCAGCACCCGGTGCATTCAACGACTGAAACAGGTCTTTAACTCAGTTGGGGCCAGCTCCGAAAAGTTTAACCTTCGGTTGAAGACCTGCCGGGGACACTTGATCATATTGAAGGTGAAGTTGATGCTCTCGACGAAATTATAGCTGGACATGGTGACTTTTGTGCCCTATTAGCTTCTCGAGGCACAGCAGTCGCTTTCATGAATGCTGGCTGTACACATGGAAATATTGTAAACAGACCAAACTTCAGCCTGTCACCGGCAGACTTGAACGACATCTCCGGCCTGGCCCAAAGCATTGGAAACAGATTCGTTACTCAAATCTGGGCAAAGGGCGGGCGAGACATGGCTGGTGACGAAGCTCGAAGTCACCTTAAACCGGTAATAAACTCATACCTTGTGCTTACATTTTTCCTTGAAACTTGAATTTACCGTATAATGCTTTGATATGTATAGGATGACAAAGCCAAGGAGCATTGAGCCGAAGCCTAGCAGGCAATCCGAAGCTTAGCAGATGATGACGAAAAAACTCTAGAAAAACTCTTGTATCATCCTTTGTAAAGAATATTATAATTTGAGAATCAGACTCTACTTTGTAAATTTGTCCATACCTTGTAATATATTTTTACCTTTCCGTTAATGTGTGAACTACTTTGATGTGGACGAAACTTGTATTTTTTGAGCCGAAGGCGAAAAACACCTTCCCTTCTTTTCGTACACAACAAAGCATAAATCTGCTTCCGAAGGCATATTCTTAGAGTCGAAGCAACTGTATCTGTATGATATGATGATGATGATCCTATGTATGTCTAAATGAATGTTTATGAATGCAATGTATGATGTAATGTATCGTGCCAATGAATGCCCGAACACACACATTCGAAGCTTCATCCATAACCTTCATTCCCTTAGGAATGACTGAAATCTCTTTGCTGTTTATTTTTCGGCTGCACCGCTTATTTTTCGGTGTAAGTTCTGCATCCCCTTGGAAATGTCTTTTGAACTTCTTCACCTTTTATTTCGGCGGTATTCGCGTTGACTTTTCGCGCTTCGCCTTATATTTCGGTGGTATTTGGCTCTGCATTCCCTTAGGAATGACTTTTGAGCAGAAAACTTACGTTGCGCTCCCTTAGGAACGGCTTTTTGTAGCTTCATCGTGCTCTACATCCCCTTAGGGACGACTTTCGAGCTTCTCCCTGTTTGTTTTCTCCTTCTGCACTCGATGGTGCATGCTCGGATTTTACATTTACATATCTTGGGAGATTTTGCCCTCGTAGGGCTGAATTAAAAGAGGAAAAATTATAGACTATGGCCCCATTAAAAACCTTTCTCCCCTTTGGAAAGGAAAAGGGTGCCATAGAAAAAATGAAAAAGACTACATCAATTTATACATAATATCGTTGAAGCTCATCCGCATTCCAGGATCTAGGAATGTCGTTGCCGTCCATGTCCTTTAACCTGTAAGAACTGGGTCTTCACGAAGATACTATCAGAAAGGGTCCTTCCCACTTCAGCTGAAGATTGCCTACTGTGTTGTAATACTCAAATTGTATACCAAGAAATGTAGAGAGATCTCCTCATTCTATGTGCCTTATTTGCATCATAAAAAGAGCATATATATATTTAAGGGTTATTAATTAAAACAAATAAAAATATATATATATATATATGCATCATGTTGGATATTTTTGGTTGCTTGTGCATTTAAATAACAATAACAATAATAGTGGAAACAAAAGAATGACTTGGAATGGAGAATCAACCCCAACTTGGACTTAAGAGTTAAATTTTAGAATTGGAGAAAGAAAAGAAAATATATACAAAATAAATATTATGAATAAGGTAATAATAGTATGTCAAAAATTATACCCTTAATCCGAGGAAGAATTAACACATGGTTGAATTTGAATTTGAATTCAAATAAAAAGGAAAAAAACAAATCAGGAAAAGAAAAAAATAAAAAGGGAAAACCTGCGTGGGCCGCGGTACCTGATTTTGGCCCACTGTTTCATTCAGCGCGCGTGGCCCAGCTTGCCTTCCTTCCGCGTGCCGACAGGCGGGCCCAAGTGGCCAGTGGCAGTCGCACTCGCGTACACTCTTCGGGTCGCTGCCCTGGGGGCCCCGCGTGTCAGAACCTCCTCCTTTCTGTTCCGCAACGAGCGCGCGGCGAAACGAACTCCGAGCTGCGCGGCGCCGTTGCGGGATTCCTCGGGTTGACCTCCTGGAGTCCATATAGTTGGCCCTCGGGCTATACCAGCCGATGGTGCGCACCTTTGTGCTTTCCCCGTTCACAGATACGAACCAAAGCGCCATTGCCGTCGCCGCCGTGGGCTGCGAGGGGGAGAAATCAGCCGCCGCGGCGGATCCACGTCGGCGGCGAGTGTCGGGCTACGATTGAGCCATACGTGGGTAGTCCGGTCCCTAGAAAGGCTCTGGGGGGAGTTAATCGGAGAGAGATCGGCTGTGGCTCCGGGAATTTCCTCGTTGTGCGAGCAGCGCCGCCGCGGAGCACCCGTCGCCGTGGCCGAGCTTCGTCACCATTCAAACGCGGGTAATCTCTGCCTCCTCCTGTTCACAGTACCGTGCGCTTCATGTGGAATTACTCGGGGTGGCTTTCGGGGTACTGGGCCGTCAGCAGGTGCTCGCCGGTGAGCGCGCCGTGGAGCTCTGCTCCTGGCCGCTCGGATGACCGGGGGGGAGAAGACGGTGTTTAGGCCGTTAGATCCATAGCGTGTGGTCAGATTTGACTCGGGTCTCGATAGCACCTCGGCCGTGGATCGTGTATCGTTCGGTTCAGATTAGGTGTAGCGCTTAATGAAGATTGGGTCTTCCGATCGGGATCTGTGGGCTTGAGTTAAGAGTAGACGCGGACCACTGTGTGCCGTTGATCCTTAATCCATCGAGTCTGAGCGTGGTATGATTGTGCTGAGGGTAAGATCTAATCTGGGCCATCCAGGAGGATTCCAACGGCCAGAATACAGCTGTACCCCTTCGCGGGTCAATATTGCATAAGAGCCCTCGGCTTTGTGGTGAATAAACCCGCAGTCCGCGGTACAGAATTCTGAGTCTTAGGAATTCTTCTGAAATAGCCCCTGAGCTTTCTGAAATTCGTGCGCCCAGTCCAGAGATCATGAAAATCAAATAAATAAATTCAGAAATAGATTTTTAATATAAAAACAATTCCTAGAACTTATTTAATCCATAGAAAATTCATTTTTAGTCCAAATTACTCCATTCCAGTTCCTAAAATTTTGTAATTTCATTCTCTATCACTTAGTGTCTCTGTTCTGGCATGAAAACAGTAAGAAAATTAATTTATCATCTAATCCTATTTCAATCACATTAAATCTTAGGAAATTCATAACTTGAAATCTATAACTCTAAATTTAACGATTCCAGTTCCTATGATCTCATTTTAATGTGTAGATTTTTACTGTATATTTTATTTACATGTTTGATGTGATGTTAATTTATGCTATACTATGTATGTATTGTGTTGATGCGAATAGACGAGCAAGCCACTGTGGAAACTGAGGTTCAACAAGTAGAGATAGCTGAGCAGAAGCTCGTTGAAGGCAAGTTGTGCCCTTGATCACTTACTTTTCCCAGCCATGTTCTTATTAATTTTAATGATCTGCATAGGTTAATTTTGATGAGAGCCTTTATGTTACCCCAGTTTTGATTACCTCTATACCTTGTTCACCCCTGAGATATTTTTGGGTAGTACTTGCTATTGCTTTATGTGGATTGGGTATGGAGATACACTATTCATGATTATTCTGTGATTATCTTGTTATTATTATTGTTCATGTTAAGATCATTAAATTAATGGGAACTTGGAGCGACCACCCGGGAAAACAGTGCTACCACAAGGGTTTAATGGGACGCCCTTGGCTGATTAACTAGGAAAGCTAGTGGAGGGCTACCTTACCCGAAAGGGGCAAGGGCAGTAGGGGAGTGGTCAGTGTAGGGAGGTCCTTGTTTGATTTTGCTGCGATGGCGGTCAGGCAAGAACCCTGCACTGGAGCTTCCTATAAACTTTAGCGGGTAGTCTGAAGCTAGTGGAACTTTGTAAAGGCCTCGTAGTGTTACCCTGCCTCGCTCCCTTGGTAGAGGTGTATGGGATTCATGACCCCTTGGCAGATGGGTAACACGGCTTGTGGGTACAGATGCGCAACCTCTGCAGAGTGTAAAACTAGTATACTAGCCGTGCGCACGGTCAAGAGCGGCTCGGACCCTCACATGATTAATTATGGAACTTAAATTTAATTTGACATTTGCATCGCATTTGGGATTATTTTACTATTACTTTTCTTTATTATTATTAAGGTTTGGTATTTACTTACACTTAGTAATTGCTAATAAAATTTTGACCAACTTATAAAAGCAATGCTCAGCTTCAGCCTTTATTTCATTGATCAGCCTTACACTTTATGAACTCCCACCTTTGGTGAAGTTCATGCCACATTATTCCCCACGACTTGTTGAGCTATGAACGTATGTGAGCTCACTCTTGCTGTCTCACACCCCCCCACAGGAGAAGAACAGGTGGTCGAAGAGGAGCCGCCTAACACTGAGGAGTTCGATCTGATCTAGGTGGCGTTTCTCAGTCGACATTGGCGCCGACGATCCTTAGTTCGTTTTATATTTATCTTTTATTTTGTAATAAGTCTTCCGCTATGTAATAAATACTCTGATGATTTATGACATTTATCTCTATACACTCTGTTATTATATATGTTGTCTTCTTGGCGCATGTATGAGACACACCTGGCTTTGTTCCTTAAAACACTAGTAGAAAAAGGCTCAAAGCCTGCGGGGACGATATATTTTTACAGGCGGATTCGGTTATCCACCGACTGTGTTATTTCTAGTGGCGGTTCCTTAAGAAAACTGCCACTAGAAATTGTATTTCTACTGGCGGTTCCTTAATAAAACCGCCAGTAGAAATCCATGATTTGTAGTGGCGGTTTTCTTAAGGAACCGCCACTAGAAATAAGATTTCTAGTGGCGGTTTTCTTAAGGAACCGCCACTAGAAATCATTTTTATCCTTAATTTTTCAAGTTTTTCAAACGGCCTCATATGATAAAACCACCAAAATAAAAGTTGTAGATCTCTAAAAGTTATGAAACTTTGTAGTTGACAACTTTTTTATTTGAACTCATTTCGGTTCTCAAAAATTGAATCTAAGTATGTCAAATTTAAAATTCAAATTTTGCAAACTACCTCGGATGAAAAAAGTGTCAAAATAAAAGTTGTAGAACTTCAAAAGTTATTTATCTTTGTAGTTGACAACTTTTTTATTTGAATTCGTTTAGTGTCTCAAATAAGCAATTTACACTCAAATGGTTGTAATATGTGGAGAAAACAACTACAAACTAGACACAAGACATGTCATAGACGGAGTGGTAGGGGAGGGTACGCGCGAGGGTGAGGTCGACGGTTCGAATACTAACAACCGCGTAGCGCGCGAAAAATGCCGCGACTTGCGACTTCGACGGAGACGGGTGGGGTGGGCTGAGGCCCCCCTAATAAAAATAAATTTTTTAACTATTTTTAAAATATGTTTTATGTTTCCTGGAAACGATTTGCACCGGCGGTTTTATTACGTCGATCGCCAGTGAAAATCGATTTTCACTGGCGGTTTTATTACGCCGACCGCCAGTGAAAATCGATTTTCACTGGCGGTCCTCAGTTACCCGCCTGTAAAAATGATGATTTCTACTGGCCCCTAGCACTGGCGGTTACGAAAAACGCCACTATAAATAGGTTTACAACCGCCACTATAGAACTTCTCTGTACTAGTGAAACCGGGTGTTACAGAAGTGGTATCAGAGGAAATGTTGACTGTAGGACGAGACCTAGATAGAAATGGACAAACCCTCTCCTACTTACCTTATTCTGACTCATTCTATACTCATCTCATCTTGATCTTGTCTCACCTTCTATTGTTCTACTCTGATCATTCTTACCTTTTCTACTCTTAGACAAGATGGATTTCACACCTTGGAATCCCTACCCCTATGACATTTTTAAGAGATAGGAAGCCTAAGACAAAATTAAAACTATTTTATCTATTAAAAATGTTGGTTGATTGTTCTGATGCTAAATGCCTGATTTGCTTCTTTGATTGATTGAATTATTATAGATGGACATCTTAGCATGTACCAACATAAGGTATTGAATTAGCTATAGTAGGTGGAATATTAATCTGCTTAGCTAATAAATCCCCAAAATAACCTGATTTGTAAGTACCTGCCTTGGCTACTATTCTCTTATCATATGTATCTAACTCAGATGGTCAATACCAGGAAAGGAAAGATTATCACGCAACAGCAAACAGAAATGAATCCTCCAAATCCTCCACCTGTTGAAACCGATCAAGTGATTGCAACCCAAAGGCTGGTAATACAACAATTGACAGACATGGTGACCGAAATGCAAAACCAGATAAGACAAGAACGCGAGGAAATACGTCAGGCCCGTCTGGAGATACATCAAGATTTTAGGAGGAATAAAAAGGTCTATCTGTCCCCATGTGTTGCTAATAAAATTATGCGTCATGCTGAGATTTTGGTTTGTGCAAATGTGTTGGACAATATGAGAAAACCCATGAGAGTAATTACACCTAAAGGACCTGTTGAGGCGAATCAAATGACACGTAGATTGACCTTGACCATTATGGGTAGAGAATTTGGAGCTACTGCTATAATATTAGAGTTAAGCAGTATAGATCTGATCCTTGGTATGTCATGGCTAAGAAAGGCAAAGGCCGTTATAGCATGTGGTAGAGGTACCGTAGAACTCACTACCACTAAAGGAGAAAGATTTCAAGTTAATATTGCAGTAACCTCCTCATCCATGCGTGCAATGTTCTTTATGCCTGAGGAGTTTTTTGGTGACAACATCCGGGTGGTTAGAGATTTTCCGGATGTCTTTCTAGAGGAGTTACCAAGGATGCCACCTGATAGAGAAGTTGAGTTTGTTATTGATCTATTACCTGGAACCGCCCCTATTTCTAAACGGCCATATAGAATGTCCGTAGAGGAGTTGAAGGAACTTAAGAAGCAGTTGACGGAGTTACAAGAGGCTGATTACATTCGTCCGAGTTCCTCACCTTGGGGAGCACCGGTATTATTTGTGCAGAAGAAGGATGGATCACAAAGAATGTGTGTGGATTATAGATCTCTCAACGATGTTACGGTGAAGAACAAGTATCCATTACCCCGTATTGAGGATTTGTTTGATCAGATGAGAGGAGCTAGAGTATTCTCGAAGATTGATCTCCGATCCGGTTACCATCAGATGAGGATTAGACCATCAGATATTCCTAAGACAGCATTCTCGACTCGATATGGATTATATGAGTTTACTGTTATGTCATTTGGATTAACCAATGCACCGGCTTATTTCATGAATTTGATGAACAAAGTGTTTATGGAGTATTTGGACAGATTCATCGTGGTGTTTATCGACGATATTCTGATCTATTCTAGGAATGAAAGTGATCATGAACAACATCTAAGGTTGGTGCTACAAAAGCTGCGAGATAATCAACTCTACGCTAAGTTCAGCAAGTGCGAGTTTTGGATTGACAAGGTGCCATTCCTTGGTCATATTATTTCTAATGGAGGAATAGCAGTGGATCCTGCTAAAGTGAAGGAGATAATGGAGTGGAGAGTGCCCACTACAGTTATTGAGATTCGGAGTTTCTTGGGACTTGCAGGATACTATCGGAGATTCATTGAAGGGTTCTCTAAGATTGCCAAACCTATGACCTCACTTTTGGAGAAAGGAAGAGAATTCAAGTGGGATGAGAAATGCCAAGAGAGTTTTGATCAATTGAAGGAGAGATTGATGTCTCCGCCAGTATTGATTATGCCAGATCTGCAGAAAGGATTTGACATTTATTGTGATGCATGTGGCCAAGGACTTGGATGTGTGCTTATGCAAGAAGGTCATGTGATTGCCTATGCATCTCGTCAGTTGCGGAAGCATGAACTGAACTACCCCACTCATGACATGGAATTGGCAGCGGTTGTGCATGCACTTAAGATTTGGAGACACTACATTATGGGAACTAAGTGCCAAGTATACACGGATCATAAGAGTTTGAAGTACATATTCACTCAGAAGGATCTCAACCTTAGGCAACGCCGTTGGTTGGAACTCATTAAGGATTATGATTTGGAGATTCACTATCACCCAGGCAAGGCAAATTTGGTTGCAGATGCCTTGAGTCAGAAGGAGCATGTTCACTCCGCTTTCGTTGTCCAGCTACCTGATGAATTAGCAAAAGATTTTGAGAGGCTCAACCTGGGAATTGTTACACATACAGAAGGAGTGACCATTGAATTGGAACCTACCTTGGAACAAGAAATTCGTAAAGGTCAGATTGGTGATGCTAAAATCCAGGAGATAAAGGATCTGATAACAGAGGGTAGAGGCCCGGAATTCACAGAGGATGAGCAAGGCACGATATGGTTCAAGAATCGGATCTGTGTTCCCGAAATTGATAGTCTTCAGGAAACCATATTGAAGGAGGCACATGATTCAGTTTATTCTATCCACCCTGGAAGTACTAAGATGTATCAGGATTTGAAGCAAAAGTATTGGTGGTATGGACTAAAGAGAGATGTGGCTGCACATGTGGCTATGTGCGATGTATGCCAAAGAGTTAAGGCTGAACACCAGAGGCCAGCCGGACTACTGCACCCACTGAAGATACCTGAGTGGAAATGGGAAGAGATTGGTATGGACTTCATTGTTGGATTACCCCGCACGCCTGCTGGATATGATTCTATATGGGTGATTGTGGACAGACTAACTAAAGTAGCCCACTTTATTCCAGTGAAGACCACGTATTCAGGAGCCAAGTTGGTAGAGTTGTACATGGCACGGATTGTATGCCTACATGGTGTGCCAAAGAAGATTGTGTCAGACCGGGGATCACAATTTACCTCCCGATATTGGAAGAAGTTGCACGAATCATTGGATACGAGATTGAATTTTAGTTCGGCTTACCATCCCCAGACCGATGGGCAGACTGAGAGGACTAACCAAGTGCTTGAAGATATGTTAAGAGCCTATGCTCTTAAACATGGTGGAAGTTGGGATAAGAGTTTGCCGTATGCAGAGTTCTCATATAATAATAGCTATCAGGCCAGTTTGAAGATGTCACTGTTTGAGGCTTTGTATGGCAGAAAGTGCAGGACCCCATTGTATTGGGATCAAACTGGTGAAAGACAGTTATTTGGACCTGAGATTATACAAGAAGCAGAGGAACAAGTTCAGCAAATAAGGGAGAATTTGAGAACTGCACAATCCAGGCAGAAGAGTTATGCTGACACTCGGAGGAGACTGCTTGAGTTTAAGGAGGGAGATTATGTCTATTTGAAGGTGTCACCACTCCGGGGTATGAGAAGATTTAAAGTCAAAGGAAAGTTGTCCGCTCGCTTTATTGGACCCTTCTTAATCTTAAAGCGAGTGGGAGAAGTTGCATATCAATTGGAGTTACCGGATCATCTTGCAGATGTTCATAATGATTTTCATGTATCTCAGCTGAAGAAATGTCTCAGGGTACCTGAGGAGCAATTACCAATGGAGGACCTTAGTGTTCAAGATGATCTAACTTATGCTGAATACCCCATCAAGATTTTGGACACTTTGACTCGAGTTACGAGGAATAAGGTTATAAAGATGTGCAAAGTGCAATGGAGTCACCATGGCGAAGATGAAGCAACATGGGAAAGAGAAGAAGAGCTTCGTATAGATTTTCCCCACCTTTTTCCATAGTCCTTCCTAAATCTCGAGGACGAGATTATTTTTAAGGGGGGTAGGATTTGTAATACTCAAATTGTATACCAAGAAATGTAGAGAGATCTCCTCATTCTATGTGCCTTATTTGCATCATAAAAAGAGCATATATATAATTAAGGGTTATTAATTAAAACAAATAAAATATATATATATATATATATGCATCATGTTGGATATTTTTGGTTGCTTGTGCATTTAAATAACAATAACAATAATAGTGGAAACAAAAGAATGACTTGGAATGGAGAATCAACCCCAACTTGGACTTAAGAGTTAAATTTTAGAATTGGAGAAAGAGAAGAAAATATATACAAAATAAATATTATGAATAAGGTAATAATAGTATGTCAAAAATTATACCCTTAATCCGAGGAAGAATTAACACATGGTTGAATTTGAATTTGAATTCAAATAAAAAGGAAAAAAACAAATCAGGAAAAGAAAAAATAAAAAGGGAAAACCTGTGTGGGCCGCGGTACCTGATTTCAGCCCACTGTTTCATTCAGCGCGCGCGGCCCAGCTTGCCTTCCTTCCGCGTGCCGACAGGCGGGCCCAAGTGGCCAGTGGCAGTCGCACCCGCGTACACTCTTCGGGTCGCTGCCCTGGGGGCCCCGCGTGTCAGAACCTCCTCCTTTCTATTCCGCAACGAGCGCGAGGCGAAACGAACTCCGAGTTGCGCGGCGCCGTTGCGGGATTCCTCGGGTTGACCTCCTGGAGTCCATATAGTTGGCCCTCGGACTATACCAGCCGATGGTGCGCACCTTTGTGCTTTCCCCGTTCACAGATACGAACCAAAGCGCCATTGCCGTCGCCGCCGTGGGCTGCGAGGGGGAGAAATCAGCCGCCGCGGCGGATCCACGTCGGCGGCGAGTGTCGGGCTACGATTGAGCCATACGTGGGTAGTCTGGTCCCTAGAAAGGCTCTGGGGGGAGTTAATCGGAGAGAGATCGGCTGTGGCTCCGGGAATTTCCTCGTTGTGCG
This sequence comes from Zea luxurians, assembly GCA_029449295.1. Lineage (NCBI taxonomy): Eukaryota > Viridiplantae > Streptophyta > Magnoliopsida > Poales > Poaceae > Zea > Zea luxurians. The sequence continues at coordinate 100,039,186 of JAOPSE010000001.1, read as the reverse complement.
AGCAGCGCCGCCGCGGAGCACCCGTCGCCGTGGCCGAGCTTCGTCACCATTCAAACGCGGGTAATCTCTGCCTCCTCCTGTTCACAGTACCGTGCGCTTCATGTGGAATTACTTGGGGTGGCTTTCGGGGTACTGGGCCGTCAGCAGGTGCTCGCTCGTGAGCACGCCGTGGAGCTCTGCTCCTGGCCGCTCGGATGACCGGGGGGGAGAAGACGGTGTTTGGGCCGTTAGATCCATAGCGTGTGGTCAGATTTGACTCGAGTCTCGATAGCACCTCGGCCGTGGATCGTGTATCGTTCGGTTCAGATTAGGTGTAGCGCTTGATGAAGATTGGGCCGTCCGATCGGGATCTGTGGGCTTGAGTTAAGAGTAGACGCGGACCACTGTGTGCCGTTGATCCTTAATCCATCGAGTCCGAGCGTGGTATGATTGTGCTGAGGGTAAGATCTAATCCGGGCCATCCAGGAGGAATCCAACGGCCAGAATACCACTGTACCCCTTCGCGGGTCAATATTGCATAAGAGCCCTCGGCTTTGTGGTGAATAAACCCGCAGTCCGCGGTACAGAATTCTGAGTCTTAGGAATTCTTCTGAAATAGCCCCTGAGCTTTCTGAAATTCGTGCGCCCAGTCCAGAGATCATGAAAATCAAATAAATAAATTCAGAAATAGATTTTTAATATAAAAACAATTCCTAGAACTTATTTAATCCATAGAAAATTCATTTTTAGTCCAAATTACTCCATTCCAGTTCCTAAAATTTTGTAATTTCATTCTCTATCACTTAGTGTCTCTGTTCTGGCATGAAAACAGTAAGAAAATTAATTTATCATCTAATCCTATTTCAATCACATTAAATCTTAGGAAATTCATAACTTGAAATCTATAACTCTAAATTTAACGATTCCAGTTCCTATGATCTCATTTTAATGTGTAGATTTTTACTGTATATTTTATTTACATGTTTGATGTGATGTTAATTTATGCTATACTATGTATGTATTGTGTTGATGCGAATAGACGAGCAAGCCACTGCGGAAACTGAGGTTCAACAAGTAGAGATAGCTGAGCAGGAGCTCGTTAAAGGCAAGTTGTGCCCTTGATCACTTACTTTTCCCAGCCATGTTCTTATTAATTTTAATGATCTGCATAGGTTAATTTTGATGAGAGCCTTTATGTTACCCTAGTTTTGATTACCTCTATACCTTGTTCACCCCTGAGATATTTTTGGGTAGTACTTGCTATTGCTTTATGTGGATTGGGTATGGAGATACACTATTCATGATTATTCTGTGATTATCTTGTTATTATTATTGTTCATGTTAAGATCATTAAATTAATGGGAACATGGAGCGACCACCCGGGAAAACAGTGCTACCACAAGGGTTTAATGGGACGCCCTTGGCTGATTAACTAGGAAAGCTAGTGGAGGGCTACCTTACCAGAAAGGGGCAAGGGCAGTAGGGGAGTGGTCAGTGTAGGGAGGTCCTTGTTTGATTTTGCTGTGATGGCGGTCAGGCAAGAACCCTGCAATGGAGCTTCCTATAAACTGTAGCGGGTAGTCTGAAGCTAGTGGAACTTTGTAAAGGCCTCGTAGTGTTACCCTGCCTCGCTTCCTTGAAAGAGGTGTATGGGATTCAGGACCCCTTGGCTGATGGGTAACACGACTTGTGGGTAAAGATGTGCAACCTCTGCAGAGTGTAAAACTAGTATACTAGCCGTGCTCACGGTCAAGAGCGGCTCGGACCCTCACATGATTAATTATGGAACTTAAATTTAATTTGACATTTGCATCGCATTTGGAATTATTTTACTATTACTTTTCTTTATTATTATTAAGGTTTGGTATTTACTTACACTTAGTAATTGCTAATAAAATTTTGACCAACTTATAAAAGCAATGCTCAGCTTCAGCCTTTATTTCATTGATCAGCCTTACACTTCATGAACTCCCACCTTTGGTGAGTTCATGCCACATTATTCCCCATGACTTGTTGAGCTATGAACGTATGTGAGCTCACTCTTGCTGTCTCACACCCCCCACAGGAGAAGAACAGGTGGTCGAAGAGGAGCCGCCTAACACTGAGGAGTTCGATCTGATCTAGGTGGTGTTTCTCAGTCGACATTGGCGTCGACGATCCTTAGTTCGTTTTATATTTATCTTTTATTTTGTAATAAGTCTTCCGCTATGTAATAAATACTCTGATGATTTATGACATTTATCTCTATACACTCTGTTATTATATATGTTGTCTTCTTGGCGCATGTATGAGATGCACCCGGCTTTGTTCCTTAAAACCGGGTGTTACATGTGTTAAGGTTGGCTACTCTCCGAAGCACCAAGTGTCCTGGCTTAATGTCTTTCAATTGAACTTTTCTATCGTGCCATTTTACTGTTTCGGCTTCATATTTGTTGATATTTTCCACAGCCTGAAGTCTGGCCCCTTCTATAGTATCTTTTGTCACAGAATAATTAGCTTCGTCTTCGGTCGAAGCTACTATTCTTATTGACCCCGCTTTAGCCTCTTCGGGGGTTATGGCTTCGTCACCGAACAATAACTTAAATGGTGTGAAACCTGTTGATCTTGATACGGTCGTATTGTGGCTCCACACCACTTTAATCAATTCATCTGACCACTTTCCTCTGGGCTGATTAAAGATTAGCTTCATTATTCCTATCATTATAATACCATTTTCTCTTTCGACAAGTCCATTTGACTCTGGATGTCTGACTGACGCAAAATGAATCTTTGTGCCAATTTGATCACAGAATTCCTTGAAAGCTTCGGCATCAAACTATGTTCTGTTATCCACAGTTATAGCCTTCGGCACACCGAAGCGACAAACAATGTTTTGCCAGAAAAATTTCTAGATTATGACCGAAGTTATCGTGGCCAAAGGCTTCGCCTCAATCCATTAGGAAAAATATTCTATAGCCACCACAACATATCTTAAATTGCCTTGTGCTGGTGGAAGTGGACCTAACAAATCTAGGCCCCATCTTTGCAATGGCCAGGTTGGTTGTATCAGCTGAGTCAAAGATGAAGGTTGTTTCTGATTTTTTGCACATTTTTGGCAATTTTCACACAATTGAACCAAATCTGCTGCATCCGAAGCAACCTTCGGCCAATAGAATCATTGTCGAAAAACCCTTCCCAGAAGAGGTCTGGACCCAATATGAGATCCACACAATCCTGCATGAATCTCCTTCATCAGTTCTATACCTTTAGTTCTGGATAAGCACTTGAGAAGTGGGGAACAAACTCCATGTTTATATAATTCCCCTTCTATTATGACATATGGTCTTGTTCTTGCTTCCATTCTTTTGTTATAAACCTCATCATCCGAGAGATGATTACCTTGAAGGAAAGATATAATCTCAGTCCTCTAGTCTTCACTATGGACAGGAGATATTGTGAGCACTCTCTTTCGAGGAGTTCTACCGAAGGTGCTCTTATTGTCTCGAAAAACACTTCCGAAGGTAGAGGAAGCCCCAGTGCTGCTGACTTGGCTAGCAGATCAGCATGCTCATTTTCCCCTCTTGGAATATTCTTAACAAAAAATCCTTCGAAAGAAGCTTCAAGCCTTCGAACTGTGTCCAAGTATCTCTCAAGCTTCGAATCTCTTGCCTTGCAACTCTTGTTAACATGTCCAGAAATAACTTGAGAGTCAGTTTTGAGGACTGCCCTTCTTATTCCCATTGCCTTTAACTTTTGAAGTCCCAAAAGTAATGCTTCGTATTTAGCAATATTATTTGTACAGCTGAAATCAAGCCTTGCTGCATAACATGTTCTTACTTAGGAAGGTGCAACTAAGACAGCAGCCACACCTGCACCGAAGGTTCCCCAGGAGCCGTCGCAGAACACTGTCCAGGCTTTGACATCTTTATTTGCTTCTTCTTCCTAAGCCCCTGGCGTCCAATCAGCACTGAAGTCTGCTAATGTCTGGGACTAAATTGAGGACCTATGCACATAGTCAATACTGAATTCATTAAGCTCTGCAGCTCACTTTCCAATCCTTCCAGTACCTTCTCTGTTTCTCATAATATCCTTCAAAGGCTATGATGAAGGAACAATTATGTGATATGCTTGAAAATAATGCCGGAGCTTCCTGGAGGCCATTAGCACAGCATACAACACCTTCTCCAACTCTGTATAGTTTTTCTTTGATAAACTTAGAACTTCAGAGACAAAGTATACTGGAGCTTGCTTTTTAATTTGGCCGTCAAGCTTCTCCTGTACAAGCGCCGCTCTCACTGTAGAGTGCGAAGCTGCCACAAACAATAGTAATGGAGCCCCTGGCGCAGGTGGAGTTAATGTTGTTAGATCAATCAAGTATTGCTTCAGCTCTTCGAAGGCTTTCTGTTGGGCTGTGCCTCATTGAAAAACTTAGCTGACTTTAGTATTTCAAAGAATGGCAAGTTTCTTTCTGCTGATCTAGATATAAATCTATTCAATGATGCCAGTCTTCCTGTCAGCCGTTGGGCCCCCTTCTTTGTGCTTGGTGGTTCCATCCGAAGGATAGCTTCGATCTTGCTTGGATTAGCTTCAATCCCCTTCATTGAAACTAGGCAGCCAAGGAACTTACCCTTCTTCACTCCAAAGACACATTTTTCTGGATTTAATTTCAGGCCAGCTTACCTGAAGTTAGCAAATGTTTCTTGTAGATCAGTAATGTGATTTTCTTGCTTTGTGCTTTTTATTATGATGTCATCAACATATGTTAGCATATTTCTGCCTATTTGACAATGAAGGACCTTAGCTGTCATTCTGCTGAAGCTTCCTCCAGCATTCTTGAGCCCCTCAGGCATCCGAAGATAGCAATAGGTGCCACTGGGAGTTATGAAGCTAGTCTTCGGCTCATCCTCCTTCTTCATCCATATTTGATGGTATCCTGAGTAGCAATCCAACAGACTCATAAGTTCTGAAGAAGCTGCTGCATCTACAAGAGAGTCTATTCTTGGTAATGGAAATTCGTCCTTTGGACAGGCCTTGTTAAGATCTGTGAAGTCAATACACATTCTCCATTTGCCGTTGGCCTTCTTCACCATAACAGTATTGGCTAGCCACTCTGGATATTTTACCTCTCTGATAACACCAGCACTGAGAAGCCATTTTACTTCATTTCGAGCACCTTCGACTTTACCATCAGACATTTTCCGAAGTCTTTGCTTTCTTGGCCTGAAGGATGGGTTGACATTGAGTGAATGTTCAATGATGTCTCTGTTGACACCGCAAAGGTCATTGGCTGACCAAGCAAAGACATCTTTGTTGTGGAATAAAAACCTTATCAAAGTTTTCTCCTGCTCTTCAAAAAGTTGATACCCCAGCAGTACCTTCTGCTCTGCTATGACTTCACATAGAAGCACGGGTTTTGGTTGATCAGCCGAAGCAGCCTTCTCTCTTATGTACTTGTACTGTTCACAAGCTTCGACTCCATCTATATTGTGGATTGCTTTTGAATCTGTCCAATTCCCTTCGGCCTTTCTAGCAGCCTTCTCTCTTCTGTACTTGTACTGTTCACAAGCTTCGACTCCATCTTCTAGCTCTTGCATTTGTCTGAAGTCCTTAGCAAATATGATATCCGCAGCACTACCTGTATCAACCAGAACATTGTGGACCAGAAAACCCTTGATGACACAAGATATGACCATAGCATCATTGTGAGGTTAGTCCTTGAGCTGAAGGTCCTCCTAGGAGAAGGTGATTGGGATGTGAGACCATTTTGACTTGATGAAGGGTCCCTGCACCCCAACATGTTGCACCCTTCTCTGTGCTTCCATCTTCTGCTTCTTGTTAGCCAGTTCTGAACTTGAACCGCCTATTATCGAGAGCAAAAGCTTCATAGCCGAAGGTGCTTCAGCTTGGTTGTTGAACGAAGCCATCAATTCAACAGTGGAAGTGAGTTCACCGAAGGTGGGCACCAATGTTGGGGACTTGTTCTCAAATTCTATGAATTAAGAACAAGGCAACACACAAGAAAAATGTTAATGTTAATGTCCTTCGTCCTTCGAAGCATTATTTCCCTTAGGATATAATGATCTTTGGAGAAAGGTTATAAAGGACATACCTTCATAAATATGACACATGTAATCAAAGGTTGAAGGTTATGAAACATAAGACAACATAAATAATTACATAGTACCAAAATATGAATGTTTATTGTCAAATAATCATGGATACATAAAAGTTAAATTAAATTACATTTATACCTTGAGCTTGATTGAATACGAAGATTCAGATGCGATGCGAAAGCGTGAACAGTACGGGGGTACTGTTCACCTATTTATAGGCACAGGGCGCAGCCTGTGTGAATTTACATTCATGTCCTCTACAAATTATTACAATCATTACACAGTCTATCATGGGCCGATTGGTCATCTCATCTTTAAGTCGGTGCCTTTTGAATATACAACGAAGCTCCCTGACTGGTAGCATTGGCATCGTTCCTGTTCTGGCCTTCTGAAGGTGTTTCTTCTCACAGGACCTTCAGCGACAAAGCAGATCCCCAACATCTACAAAATGTATTAAGGAAGATATTACAAAAAGGCCCAACAAAAACCCCAAATTAGCTCACTAAGTGGAGAGCACAATAGAGCCTTCAAAATTTTAGTCCCAAAACCAACCCTAGCCTAAATATCATGTGTTCACCTTTGTGCTGGCGCCAAAACCACTTGGACCAAATAACAAAAGTGGCCAAATTACCTAAGGCACACCCCTGAAAAGTTTAAAAACAAACCAAGGTCGTTTGACATGGTTTGGCATCATTTTTGTCGCTGGTGAATAGGGCAGAACTTCCATTGGAACTTACACAAACTAGCTAGCCCTAGTTGCCAGGAAGAAATCTTGCACAAGACCTTTGGCGAGATTCGCACGGTTGTGACCTCTACAGGCGCAAGAACTTGGGAAGATGAACACGACCACGTGTTCGACGCGCCCTGGCAACGCCAAAGCACACCCTCAATGCTCAGCCCGTGCGCGCAGCCCCGCGTCATGCCAACCTCGCGCCCACACCCGCGCCCGCGTCTATAAAGCCCACCTTGGCCTCGACCGTACACCCCCACGCGTCCCTAACCTAGCCTGAGCATGAGTTCACCGGTGTTTGCCTAGAGAACACCATGCCAGCGGCCGCGCAAGCCACGACCACCGTAGACCGTCCAAACCAGCCATTCTCCGCCTCGTCCGACCCTTTGGTTAGCTTCTCCGGACCTCAGTGAAGCTCCCCGAGGCGAGGATTGAGCAATACCTCACCGGAGACGCCGGATCGATGTTGCCGGACTTCAACCGGCCGCCATCGCACGTAGACTGAGCTCCACGGTAAGCCATTCGTCGATTCCTTGTACCTATAGCATCCTTAGCATCCCGTGAAGCTCCCTGTGCCATTTGATTGAACCCTACCGCCGTGAGCAGGCCAGAGCACTCGCCGCCGATGAGCCCGACCGCCTGCGCACGCGGTCAGACCTATTCCGGCCATCACCGTCGACGACCCGCACCTCGACGTGATCACCAGGACCTCCTAGACCTCACCCAATCCTTCACCGGACCTCCCTCGCTGCCGGTAAGCCGCGCCACCATTTTTCCTCTCCACGGCTACTATTGCAAGGGGGAAGGAGCCCGAATGGAAAGAAAGAAAAGTCGGGGCGGTTCTGCGAGGTCAGTGACTCAGAGGAATAGTTCCGCAGGGGTATGGTTTAAAGGATAAGTTAGAGGAAAGCAGAGGGGCCTCGGTGCAAACTGATTTTTCCTTAAACCTTTTAAGCCTTATTATTTTAAATGAATACAGAACTTGCAAAATTCATAACTCAAATTTTACTCAGCCAAATTTGGTCAAACTAATTTTGCTAGATCTTAAATATTATGAACTACTTAAGAAAAATAACAAACACCCTAAGTACTGCAAGACTTTTTAGAGTTTCAATTTAATTATGTGTATTGCCCAAAACTCAATAAATAGAGGAAAAATAGAAATACTTTTGGACTGAGGGTAAGAAAAATCACAGACATGCTTAACCACTAACTACCTTGTTTAAAAATGTTAAACTCCCCAGTATACTAGATTAAGGAAGGATTAACCACAAAAACTTGTTTGGGTCCAAACCTTAAAAAAATAAAAAAAGGGAATGAAAAATAAGAACTAGAGGGCAACCACATTTTTTCTAGCTTACTTAGGTAACATAGATCACAAAAAAATTTTGTTGAACCCTCTGTTAGTACAAAAGATGTGCACCACATTTTATTTCTTAAAAACAATGAGAACTTAGAAAAATTCTAGAAAAATAACCCTAACGAGAAACCACCCCAATCCTTGGGATAACAAATAATATGTTAGTATGAATCTAGGAAAAATATAAGTTCTATTGTTTGATATTTTTCAAATAACAAGTTAGTTATAAGTGCATTTTTGACATTAAACTTTAGAAAATCACAACTAAATATCCATCATGTCACATTCTTTGATTTTTGGCACACAGACCTATTATCACACATGAATCTTGGTAAAAATAAGTTTTAGTCCAGAACCCTCACCTAAATTAGAGCTGTAGTACAAAGTGACCTTCTACCCTCACTTTTGTCATTTTTGCCCAAGGGTTATCTGAATTAATTCTAACCTCAAAATTTTAGAATACACTACAGAGATCAATGTTTACCAACTGTAATTTTTGTAACATTTTTAGAAAATTCTAAATTTCCATGGTAGTTCAAAAGCACTCAATAATAAACATAATAGAAAGTAAAAGGAGAATTATGGAAGAAATTAAAATTGTTTTAATATTGTTTCACCATACATAGTATTTACTAAATTAACATATTATTAATATACATGTATCTTATTCATCACATTCGATAGATTGTAATCTCGCGGACGAGAATACATCCTCGTTCCGGATCAAGGAGTTGCTCAGGAGGTAGTCCAGGAGCCAGCACAAGAGCCTGCCATCGATGATCTGCCTGCCCCAGCTTTGGAAGGCAAGCCCCAGTTTTATGCATAACCATTATATATATATGCTATTTTACTGCACTTAAATGTTGTAGGCTTGTACTATGCACTTAAGTGTAGGAGTTGACTGAAACCCTAGTTGCATGAACTCGGGATTTCCTTTGAGATGAATACTAGTATGCTAGGTCGAGTAGTCGCTTTGCTAAATAGGGATCTCAGTAGAAGTCGGGTGATTTTCTAGCACTCGCGCGAGGTCAGGAATTGGTTGTATCCATTTTTGATAACAGAATGATGGTAGTATGTAGACACGGATCTATGGGGATGCATGGTCTACAAGTCGAAATTGGAATAAGGATTAACGTGCGGATACCTGTGTCAAGCGTTTGAACGTACTAAGCACATGCCGAGAAATATGGTAAATCGGTAAGCCTAGTACCTGAGTGAACCTGGCAACAGACTTTATCCCTCACGCGACCTGAGACGTGGTCTCCCATTCCGGTTATGGTGGGTACAAGTGTGGTCACTGCACGACGGCAGTCGGGGTTAGTGGGACATTGTACGTCAAGGCGGTGAGCCCTGTTCTGTTGACAGGGAATTGATGGGGACGGTTGATATGTGTGGGGACGGAGTGCCTCGCCATGTCGTGTGTTTTGGTTTCCCTTGCAAGGTTAAAACTCAATTCGAATCGTCTGCTTCTCGTAGCTAATGAGACTGCTTGATCCATTGTACTGCATTAAGTAATAATTGGAAATGAGTTGATTGGCAAAAGATGTTGATTGCTAAAATGCTTGATACCATGTATGATTAGCTAGGTACACATCTAGTCTTAAGAGAATCACATTAAAACTTGAAAAGCTAACACTTGATTTTAAACTCAGCTAGTGCTTTTTGGCAAACCAAACCCCTCAGCCAAACAACTGCATGTCTAGAGGTAGAGGAGTAGACTCCTCACACCGGGTAAGTCTAGCTGAGTATTAGTATACTCAGCCTTGATTGTGGCATAATTTTTACAGGTTCTCTGGAGGATATGGTTGCTAGAGTGACTTGGTCGTCTACCTTGCCGCCGGGTTGGACAGTCAAGTGGGACCCTACCTCAGCAGGAGAGGAGCAGGAGGAGTGACGGGGCTTGGCTTCCCCATCCTCCCTTATGTATCGTTAGTTAATTTCCTCTGCATCCCGAACAATGAATCCAACTTTTACAAAACTCCGATGATGTTGTAATAACTTTAAGTACTCTATTAACTTGTGGTTTTATGCTTTATTGTATTTGCTCTGTGCCTCACCTTCGAGTGAGTATGTGGTACTTGATCCTGTTAGTGGCCTTGTCGGACTAGATCCAAGGGACTGACGTTTTATTCCTATTTAAGTGTGGTCTAGCCTCTAAGGTGGGACTTAGGCACTTAAGTTGGAATAATTCGAGCGGTTCCGCCATAGCTCTGGTGTCTGCTCGCCGTGGAGCTTCTTCCCCAGCGTGCCCCTCTCCCTGGTTCTTCCCTGCGCGCCGCGGTGCTCCAGCTTGGCCCCTGCTCAGCTCACCTCTACCCAGTGTTCCTCTGCTTGGCCAACTTTGCCCAAGTCTGGCCAGCCAGGTCTCGCTCGACCGCGCTCCTCCCTTGCTTGGCCTCCTCTCCATCCATGGCTGCGCTCGGACCTTTCCTTCTCGGCCATGGCGAACTCCCTCCCATCCCTGCTCCAATTGGCCAGCTGTTTGCGTATGCTGTGCGACATTGGGTCCACGACGGGAGCACGAAAAGGACGCGAAGAAGATGCTGTGTGTGCTTGTGTCGAGCTCCATAGCACCAGCCATGCCTCTGGCCTTTGGTCGTCGTGCTATGCGCTGAGACTGTTGTAGCTCGCCTGTGTGCCCAGCCATCTTGAACCACGCCGTCGACTGTCGGCACCACGAGCTCACCTTCCCTTGCGCACATCTCCGCAGACCCTGCCTTATCACGCATGTGAGTTATCGATCTCGTCGTCGTTCCATGCGTTATCAAGAAATCCCAAGAGTCGGGTGAAGATGAAGCTAGCATCGTGATGTTCACCTAGTGCTCGACGCAAGGGCTGAACCGGAATCCTTGCCGTGTTTCGGATAGCGCGTCAAATTTAGTCATGGGTAAGTCGATTCATATTGCTTTAGCTTAATTATTGGATTGATGAATGGATGCGTCTAGTATTATTAAATTAGTTCGATGAATGCGATGTGATTATTTTCATGATTTTGGAGTAGTCGCGTTGGGTGCTATTATTAGGTTTGAGATGTTAATTATGTGACATATGGTAAATTAGTGAAAGAAGTTTAAATTTAGCATTTTTAAAAATGTCTAAACAATAATATTATTAGTATTACTTATGATGAATTATAATTGTTTGATAAAATTAATGGTATGCTATATATGATAGCTTGGAGTGGTATGTAATTTAATCCAGTCGCGTGGTCTAAAAAGTGATGTACTTTTGTTCTTGTTCTAGATTTAAATTTCTTAGACTACTGAGTTTAGAATTATTATGTTTTAACGTTGAACTTTAACTAAGACACGTAGAGCTTACACCTAGTTATCATTTTTTAATGATTGAGTTAGATCGGGTTAAGCTAGAAAAACATGATTGTTATATCTAGTGGTATAGTAATATCTAGTGTTGTTTGAGTGTAGTAATGCCTCGTCACTAAATATTTAATCCTCTTCAATGTAGCAATATTTAGTCTTGTACTATTCTTGTTTATATGCATTCATGTGCATTATGCAAATCATTTAGGTACGTTAATTAACCACGTGATGCAGAGAACCAGAGCTGAGTCGACCAAAAGATGATGTTAAGTGTGGGCTTCTCCCTAAGGTGATGCTGCGGGATCAACCTGAAGATGGGTAGACCGAACAAGTGCCACACAAAAGGCTGGTCGTCAAGTGATTGACATCTAACAAACACTAACGTAGTGTTTATTCCAGGCAAGCCCTGGTGCATTATACCTTTCCTTGTGTTTTAAAATATTTATCGCCTTGTTTGATGCATTAGGTGATAGGAGTTGTGTGTTAAACAATTGATGCATTTCCTTCCTTGGAAAAATGATTACCCTCCCTTGATACCCTTTTATGAAAAGGATTTTTATGATGCTTATCCTTGCTTTAGAAAAACAAAATGTTTTGTTTTAAAAACAAAAAGGTGGATGGGAATTTTTACAAAGAAAAGACTTATGATGGTGGATCCATCATGGCCATGATGGGTTCAACATCGGAAAAGATGTACCTATGTCAGGTACCAAACTTTGGGATTGTAAATGATAAAGACGAGACTGGGTGGGTGACTTGCAAGAGAAGGAAGTCTCGGTGTAGCGTTTCCGTCTGAGTCGATTAAGGACTGTACCGATGTAGGTCTGATGATCGAGGACCTTTTAACTAGCCACATGCCTCGTCATGGGTAAGCTTTGCCTCGGGCAGACCAATACCAGAAAGGCCAACAAGCAATGGGAGTGGAGAGATGGCGAGAGTAGCGTGTACCCTCCTTGGCAAGAGGCTAGACGGTGGTGTATCTATGCTCTCGGTAGGCGTGAACCTGTTCTGGTCTTGAGAAACCTAGTGGCGAGTTGACATATGCAAGGGTTAAGTGCTACATATGTCGTGTGGTTGGAGATCCCCAGCTGGGTATTAATCGATTCAGATCACCGTTACTTCTCGGACATGAAGACATGGTCACTGACTTACACGTAGCAATCCAGTGAACCGAAGGGATGTTAAAAGACGGCTAGTGTAGGCCAAATGATTGAACTAGGATAGAAAGAACTCTAGATGCAGGTAATGACTTAACCTGATAATAAAACTGGATTTTAAGGATCCATTGTTAGTAAGCATTTCTGCTAACAGAGTCTTTGATTTTTGATCAGCTTTACCTTGAATCCCACAAGCCAGCATATCCTTGAGAGTCTTTTCCTTTGTCAGGGAAGACTTGCGAAAGTACACTTTGTACTCAGGGTTTTCGAACCCATGTTGTTGCAGGTAATAGAATTGTGCTGCTGTGGATGGTGTTAAGCACCGGTGGGCATGGCCTTCTTATAAGTCTAAGTAACTCTTCTGTACTTCTTGTTGAGGATGGTCACTTGAGCTTGCATATATTTTAAACTTATAAATAGTTTATAACTTTTCAAAGTTTATTCCTTTGAATCACTTTTGTAATCACTTCGATAAACATAATGTAAATTTGTTGTAACTTGTAACTTTTGTAATAAAGAAATTCGCTGCAAAAATGTTGGTGTGTGATTTGTGTTTACTTAATCTTGCGATCCTGGTTGTAAGTGGTTTATCTGGGGTCCTTCGGACACTCGGACGGATCCTGTTAAGTTATCTGGTGCACATGCATAGCCATCTGAGGTCTTTGAGACAAGGGCATGTGCATGTGGGCTTAATAACTTGGGAGGTTCTACCACAGCTGGTATCAGAGCAGGATTAAGTATATACAGTCACATACGTATTTTCAAAACAAAGTTTTGGTTTTGGAAAACCTATTTTTCAACTAAACACATTGTTTGGTTTTGAAAAATAGATTTGAAAAACTATAATGCTAGCGACATCCTCTGTTAAGCCCTAAATTAAGGACTATCAGGTGGCTTAGTTCAAAACACTAACCCACAACCAAGGGGATATTGCATACATGTGTAATCTTATTTTTGAGGCCATTCAGTTTTGAATGGATCGACACTCAGGTAAGGTGAGATGTGAGAGCATGACCGAATAAACGTCGGTCTAGAAGAGTGCTTAATTGTGGCGCTTGATTATATATATGTTTTACATATTTATATATGAAGGCTGCAATGTGGAGTAATTACTTTTCTGGGAATTCAGTACCCCATGAATGTGTATGGGTATACAGACATGGGAATACTCTAAAGTGTAATGTACTTGCAACGACGCACCTACGCTCAGGTAAGAAGGTAAGTTACCATAATAGGCTGCCCTATGGTTAAAGTGTGGCAGCGGCGCCTATGCGTGGCTCGGCGCTTAATGATGAGTTGGCCTTCATACAGAAATATATGGAGTATAAACTGTGATAAACTATCATGTGTGGATCTTGCATCATTAGAAAATGGGTTGTGATGGAATTTTCTGCAGGTACACTAACCTCAAAAACATATGTGTAGTTGACGACTAGCAAAATATTGAGAGAGTCGTAAGTATGCCACCGAGATAGAACGCTATTGCCACATTAGGTTGGAAAAAACTTGTGAGGACGAATAAGAAGAGCATGCATCCTGATTGTTGCATTATGTTTGTCACCTATACATCCAAAATGCTTCTCTCATCTTTATTCCAGTAACCAGTGATTGTAGAGAATGTGGTGTAATGTTGTATCATGAACCCTAAGGAAATAGTTGTCCTCCATTCTTTAGGTAATAATGTAATATGTTTAGGTGTTATACATGTTTGCTCTTATGCTTGTGTGCTGATAGAATGTTTGTGACCTATTTACCTAAACCTTAAACTAGGTCGTGTTCTTATTTAGTGAACCAAGACCCAAATTTGAATTTCCTTTATCACTCCATGACCAAACTCATGCAAATAGATGTTTGGATAATTTCTTTATCCAACGCAAGATGTGCATGACCTTAAAGCTAGGATCTCGAGTCCATGTTCTTACTATTTAATCTGTGACATTTTAGTTGTCATATTTCCATCCTAGATCATGCCTTTGTTCGATTGGCGCAAGCTGATGTCTCCATTCCAGTTTGTCTGTTCTTAAAGATCGCAATGTTGTTTTATCAACCTAACTCAGGAAAAACATGTCTGATCATTTTCTTGAGTTTGATGCCATTGGTTTCCCCATATTTATCGAAGGCATACCAACTTAATCTTATAATTGTTTTCCCTCCGTATCTAATCAGATACTAATCCTTGACCTTGTAACCTCTGCGATGGGCATAGAAATATGCTTGGGGCTGAAATAATAGTCTCCCATCATACTCCCTTCATCAACCAATTTAGTTTATGGTCATGTCTTGTTTGTTTCATCGGGCCATGATCTATTTGGCTCTATACTTGTAATTATTCTGACAGGTAGAGTCTCTTTGTATATTGTCATCCTGACTCAGTCTATTTGTGCCACGTAAGATTTCTTATTGGTTGAGTTTGGTAATGGCGTTATGACTAAAACTGGTGGTGCCGTGATGAAACTGAGGGCCTCCTGTGGGTGATCAATACATGGTTGCGCTATTTGGCACGCGCTGGTATCACATTTAGTAGTCATAATCCATTATGAGACTATATCGATATGTTATCTTTGCACAAATTGTTCTTACCCCATGAGATTCTATATTGGTGCCAGTTCGATAATGGTGGCATGGTTAATGACTTATGGTGCCGCAGCGAAACTGAGAGCCCCTTGTGAATGTACACGCAAGGTTATGCTGCTTGGCGCATGTTGGTATCGAGTTCTCTAGTCATGATCCATTATGGAATTACACTGATGTGTTATCTTCCATGGACCTTCCCTTGAAACAATTTCTATGTTGTTTGTCAAGTGATCAAGCAACATCTATCATCTCTGTTAGATCAAGGCATATCACTTTCATATGTGGTCTCTTTTCTTTTGATCTTGGTAGTGACTACACATCCAAGTTCCCTTTGCATCCTTTGTTGTAAAGGTGAAGCCTTGGAGCTTTTTAGTGTTGGAAAAGCTGATTAATTCTCAAAATGGAGATTGATTTTCCCTGCTGTTGAGATGCAGGAGTTTGTTCATTCGCTCTCTTTTTTAATCCATGAATTCCCTAACCATGTAGTTCATCTCACATGAAGAAACGGATGAACAACCTGACCAAATGGATTTCTACTCAAATGCATGATCTTTTGCTAGCAAATGTGAAACTTTCAACCCTGGTTTGCCGATGGGTAATGAGAAGGCTTACTCAATGTCAAAAGTAGTTCAACAAGTTGGTTTTACTAACTTATAACTGCCCAACAAACAAACATTGAGTTAGAGATCATTTTATCGAGTTGTCTAAACTCACTTTAGTTCGACCCATCCTAAGAAAGTACTTAAAAAATCAAATCAAGTTAAATCAACTGATAACAACCTAATCATCGCTCTAGTCATGCCTCGATCGCCTCACGTGTGCTTTTCCAGCATGAGTGATCAGATCGAGTCATGCTTAGTGCTCGATAAAGTGGATTGATTGTGAAGTCAACATTTGTTGATCATCTTCACTAATGCATTGCTCGAATTTTTATCATCTTCCTCGAACATGAATTCTTCAAATGACCACTTGTTAGTAAATCTCATTTTGTGTGTTTTACCCAAGATGGTGCATCTGATTCTGCTTGGGTAAAATCACATATTTGCCGCTCGCCCAACAGACTCAGATAATACAGTGTCATCAGAAAAAGCAAATTGCACACATGGAACCTTATGTGTTCCTCTGGCAGGCATCGTCTCTATTGATGGACATCTCTAAATTAACTTAAGGCGATACATGTTATGTCCACTACAGAAACAACTTCCTGAGACACTCGCATTTGCTTGGAACTGCCTTATATTATCGCTGATATGGAAAGGAGTTACATGTTTCTCTACTCTTAGAAGTCTTTCGCTCCGAATCTTGGGACGAGATTCTTTTAAGGGGGGAGGGCTGTAACACCCCAGGTATTATTGTACGCTTAACAGCGAATATGGACGACTACCCAAAATATTTCGCGAAGCTCGAACTTTAGTGACCTTCAAAAATGCCGAGTCCGATGTTGTTTAGATTGGTTATCAACGTGAATGCGACTTCAGAAAAATAGCTTGAGTTTGCTGTCGTATTCATTTCCATAATCTAAACAGTTAAAAAGGTTTCATAAACTTTTGGATTACCTAATCTCATTTGCTGGCAAATTTGGATATGTTCGGATCACGCACGCAAGTGAATATGAAAATCAGAAAACTTCTGAGTTTACATAAAATTTGGAGCCCCGCGCTATCCGAACAGAACGATGTGCTAGCTCATTAATTAAATTGTTCTTCTTCTCAGCATGTTATTCTCGGCATCAAATTAAATGATCAATATTGGGTTAAATCCAACTGAACCCAATTGGCATCAACTGTAGTCCAAAAATATCCAAGCCGAACTTGTTTTAATCTGGTACGTTTATGTTTTGCCTAGAATAGTCATGAAATTTAGCCAGAATCGTAATCCTTGGATTTTTCCATTTCATAATTCGGAGAATGAAATGTGTAGCCGTATAGCCCGGTGACCCTTTATTTATCGCTAAAAATCTTGATTCAAAATATCTATGATTTTCTATAAAAAGAGAAAAGAAAAGAAATAAAAAGATCTCATCGCCCAGCTGCTCTCTCTTCCCCCTGATCTTTTTCCTCTACCGCGCGCCGTCCTTATCTTCATCTCTGCGCGCGCCGCGGCCTCCCAGCTCCTCCCAGCCGAGCCCCTCCTCACGTCCCTTGTTCCTGCTCCCTCGGAGTCTTCTCCCTGCCTAGCATTTCTAGCGTCATGGCTGCCGCGGCTCGGGTCGCCTGCTCCACCGCACCGGTCGCCCTTCCCTACTTGCCCTCCAGCTCCAGCTCTTCCTTCATGCTCGGATTAACGTCGCCAAGATTGGCCTCTGCGCTAGCCCAACCCCTATGTAACACCCCTAGTGTTTATATTCCGCTCAACAACGAGTATAGATCTAAGCACGTAATATCAGTGAAAAAATGGATGCTAAATTTTAATCATCTTCGCCTATTACGATTCTGATATCGCATCTGTTTCGTTTGCTGCGAGTTCGACGTCGTTTGAATCTATCTGGGCTCTTCCTAAATTTTCGTAATGTTCAAAACATTGTTGTTCCGAAAATCGATGCGTCCAGTGATTATTTAAAATTCATCGCTCGCACAAATCCGAATTCAGAAGCCCGACCCACTCTGATGATTTCTATCGTGACTAAATTTATCTGAACTCGACGACTAAAATATTTAGTACAAAATAATCTGGATCGCGCGACGTCCGAGAGAAATCATGCGCGAGATTAATAATCAGGAGTATTTGGCAGTAAATCGATTTAAACAGATCAAGGTAATTAGAGCCGAACTCGAATAATTTCTAATCAATTTAACTTCAACGAAATCAGTCGTAAATTGAAATACAGAAGCCAAAATCCGTGTAGTTCGATCCGTGTGTTTCTCGTCTCGATCTGAATTTCAAGATATAAATAACGGGTGAAAACGCGTCTGATTCCAAAAAATTCACCAAATCAAATCCTGTCCAATTATTGTTGTCGATTCTAATTATTCGACCCTTTGATTCTCGCTTAAATTCGTGATTCAAAATATCTTTGATTTCCGTTAAGAAAAAGAGAGAGAAAAACAAATAAAAAACTGAAAATATCTATCTCTTCCTATCCCAACGCCACCCAGCCGTTCTGCTCCCATGATATTTCCAGCCACCGCCCCCTGCTCCTTTATCTTCATCGCGTTGTGCCAATATCTTCCAGCTGGAGCTCTGCTCCTCTCTCTTCCCCAAGCTCCTACGCGCTGCCGGCTCCCTACTCGTATCCCGCTCGCGGAGCTCCCTCCTCCCAGCACCGCATGCCCATGTGCCTGCGCGCCCCTGACCTGCTCTCTATCAGCCGCGCGCTGTGCACCCCTGGAGCCTCCTCGCCGCAAGCAGCCGCTTCCTCCTCTCTCCTCTCCATTTCCCTCTAGCTCACGAAGCTTCTTCTCTGTCGGTCGTCCATGGCCACGCGCGCATCACGTGCGCCTCTCTAACCTCCGGCCGGCATCGTTTCCCCAGTCCCCGAGCTCGCCGTTGGCCATCTCTACCATGGTGCTTCGCTTCCCCCAGCAGTGTTCTCCTCTCTCTAATCTCCGGCCTCCGCGCAACCTCTCTCTTCCCTAGCGTCCTTCTCTCTTCCGGTACTATATTGGCCGCGTGCATCCCCTGCGCGCCGTGGCTGTGCCATTCCTGTGCGCGCTAGACTCTTTCCTCTCTGCTTCTCCCTCAACCGCGTGCTCCTTCCTCCAGCTTGGATCTGGCCATCGTCTCTGGCAGCTGGCCACGCCCCTTCAACTCGCCTGCTCCAGCTTGCCATGCCCAGTAAAGCTCCCTTGTTGGCCGACGCCCAGCCCCTTCCCCAGTTCATGTGCCAACACCGTCGGTGCCAGTTTCTCGCTCGTGAGGCCTTCCCAAACCGTCGTGTGTACCTACGTTCAACCTTCCCCTGTCGTGGAGCATGTCCTTGGGTGCCGTCAGGGATACCTGAAATTTGAGTCCAAACTCGTTCCCTTACAAAATCGGTAGCTGGTCTGAGTATATAAATATCTCAGGTGAATTCAGACTTGGCCGATGCCCTTCCATATTTTAGCCGTTCGTCAAGGTCCGTCAAAGTCACCGATGGTCTTCAGCGATGCTGCACCTCACCTGCGATGTCATGCACAACAAGCCAAAGTGTCGTCGCTGCTCCTGTGTGCGTGCGTGCCCAGGTTCCAACTCGCGTTCAATTCCCAGCGAGCAGTGCACGACTTTCATTCCGTTGTGTTGCTCCATCGACCCACCTCGCTGTCATCCTGGTGCTCTGCTTGGTGATTCGATATGGGGCTCATGCTCGACAGTGAGGGAATCATTGTGTCGCACTACTGTGGTGTCTCATTTTGCTCTACCGTGCCCATGACCCCTAGGCCATCTCTAGCCTGCCCTGGTACAATGTTGTTGTTAGATCCAGTCTCCATCCCGCCATGGCGTTTGCTGGATTTCGCAAGTAAGGTTCGTTGTCGTCCTCTAGTTCTAGCCGACCCATCCGTGCTGCTCGCCCCGCGGCGCACTCGCTCCTCATCCATCGGGTTTCGGCGTGTTCGCATTTGCCGTCGAGTCATCGAACCCATCATCCCCTGCTCGACCCCCACCTCACCAGCTCGCTCCAGACTTCAATCAAAGGTCGTCGTCGTTCGTGCATCCCCAAGAAATCCCAAAAATCAGGTGAAGACGAAGCTAGCAGGGTGATATTCAACAAGTGCTCGACAAAAGCTCAAACAAGTCGTCGATCGTCATCCTCGTCTACGCCAAGCTCTAAGAAGATTAGGCATAGAAGAAAATAAATCAGTACACGGCCGGAGAATTCTCGATGTGGACAAAGAAGAAGCGTGATTCGACGCAGCACTCACCCTATTTTCGGTGAAATGCTGAGCTAAAAAAGGTGTTGTCAATTTCGTGGTTTCAAGTCGGATGTCATAAGGGTAAGTTGATTCGTATTCCAGTCAACTAGGTCTATAAATAGGTTAAATAGAATTGTTGGTCACAATAAATGTTATTAATTTAGCATGCGTGTATTGTGATGATCGATTTAGATAAATCGGTAAATCAAGTAATTAAGATACACAGTTTAAAGAGTTAATAAAAAGCTAGGAATAAAAATAGATGTTCTAGTGTTATTATGTCAATTTGGTTAATGGATATAGTCGATGCCCTGCTGTGATATCCACGATGCTTAATGCCTGGTTTTAAGTGTTTCATCCTTTTTAGTGTAGATTATCTATATTATAATCGTTATACTCATGCTCATACATGTGCATCGCGCATCTCATGAGGTACGATAAATAGTCACGTGATGCGGAAGACGGGCCAAGTCGACCCCAAGCGCGGGCTAATCCGCAGGATGATGCTGATGGGCCAACCTGAAGATGGACAAACTGAACGAGTGTCAACACAAAAGGCTGATCGTCAAGTGGACATCGCCTAACAAACACTAACCTAGTGTTATTCAGGCAAGCCCCGGTGCATTTGCCACCTCCTTGTTGTTTTAAAATCTTTATCACCTTGTTTGCTGCATTAGGTGATAGGAGTTGAGTGCTAAACCGTTGATGCATTTCCTTCCTTGGAAAATTGATTACCCTTCCTTGATACCCTTTTATGAAAAGAATTTTATGATGCTCAGCCGTGCTTTAGCAAACAAAAATGTTTTGTTTTCAAACAAAAGTGATGCTTCAGTGGGTGGGAATGTTTTCAAAAAGAAAAACTTGTGATGTTGGATCCATCAAGGCCTTGATGGGTTCAACATCGGAAAAGATGTACCTCTGCCAGGTACCAAACTTTGGGTTGAAAAGAATAAAGCTGAGACCGGGCGGGTGATTTGCACGAGAAGAGAGTCTCGGTGTAGTGTCTCCGTCTGAGTCAGTTAAGGACCTTGTTGATATAGGCTTGCTGATCGAGGACCCTTTAACTGGTCACATGCCTCATCATGGGTAAGCTTTGCCTCGGGCAGACTTATACCAGAATAAGATAACACGCAATGGGAGTGGAGAGATGGCAAGAGTAGCGTGTACCCTCCGTGGCAGGAGGCTGGATGGTGGTGTATTTGTGCTCTCGGTTGGCGTGAACCTGATCTGGTCTTAAGAACCCTGTTGGCGAGTTGACATATGCAAGGGTTAAGTGCTACATATGTCGTGTGATTGGAGATCCCTAGCTGGGTATTAATCGATTCGGATCACCGTTACTTCTCGGATATGAAGACTTGGTCACTGCCCAACACGTAGCAATCCAGTGAAATGAAGGGATGATAAAAAGACGGCTAGTCTAGGCCAAGTGTTTGAACTAGGGTACAAAGAACTTTAGATGCAGGTAACTTTACTTAACCTGACAAGCAAAAATGGATTTTAAGGATCCACTCATAGTAAGCTTTTCTGCAAAACAGAGTCCTTGATTCTTAATAAGCCATACCTTGAATCCCTTTAAAACTAGCATACCCTTGAGAGTCTTTTCTTTAGTCGGGTAAGTCTTGCTGAGTAATTCCATACTTAGGGTTTTATTCCCTGTTTTTTTTCAAGATATAACTTTGTGCTGCTGTTGATGGTGTTAAGTGCCAGTGGGCTCGGCCTTCTTATAAGTCTAAGTAACTCTTCTATACTTCTTATTGAGGATGGTCACTTGAGCTAGCATATATTTCTAACTTATACTTTTGTAATCACTCCGATAAATATAATGTAAAATTTTTGTAACTTGTATACTCCTTGGTAATAAGATTTCCGCTGTAAAAATGTTGATGTGTGTGATTCGTGTTACTTAATCCTGCGGTTCTGGTTGTAAGTGGTTTATCTGAGGTCCTTGGGGCACTCCTTCAGATCCTGTTAAGTTATCTGGTGCACATGCATAGCCGTCTGAGGTCTTTGAGACAAGGACAAGTGCATGTGGGCCCGATAATTTGGGAGGTTCTGCCACAGCTGGTATCGGACCAAGATTAAGTATATACGATCACATACGTACTTTTAGAACAAAAGTTTTGGTTTTAGAAATCCTATTTTCAACTAAACACATTGTTTGGCTTTGAAAAACAGCTTTGAAAAATGATAATGCTAGTGACATCCTCTATTAAGCCCTATGTTAAGGACTATCAGGTGGCTTAGTTCAAAACCACTAACCCACAACCGGGAGTATTGCATACATGTGTAATGTTGCTTTTGAAGCCATTCAGTCTTGAATGGATCGACGCTCAAGGTAAGGTGAGATGTGAGAGCATGACCGAACAAATGTTGGTCTAGGGAAGAGTGTAAAAAGTGTTTGATTATATGCATGTTACACATATATATATGAAGGATGCGATGTGGAGTATTTACTTTTCTGGGAATTCAGTACCCCATGGATGTGTAAGGGTATACAGACATGGGAATACTGAGAATTGTAATGTACTTGTAACGACGCACCTACGCTCAGGTAAGGAGGTGAGTTACCATAATGAGTTGCCCTATGGTTAAAGTGTGGCAACGGCGCCTATGCGTGGCTCGGTGCTTAATGATGAGCTGGCCTCCATATAGCAATATATGGAGTATTAACTGTCATAAACTGTCATGTGTGAACTGCATCATGGGAAAAATTGGGCTGTGATGAATTTTCTGCAGGTACACTAACCTCAAAAACGTATGTGCAGCTAACGACTAGCAAAATACCGTGAGAGTCATAAGTATGCCACCGAGATAGAACGCTATTGCCACATTTGGTTGGCAAAATCAGTGAGGACGTGTAAGACGAGCACGCATCCTGATTGTTGCATCATGTTTGTCACCTATACACCTAAAGTGCTTCTCTCACCTTTATTCCAAAACTTGGTGATTGTAAATAATGTGGTTTCTTAGAGATACGGGTTTAGATGGCTTCTAGCTTTTCATAATTTGACCATTAGTGTAAAATGTGTTTGCTCTTGAATTAATGTGCCGATAGAATATTGATAACTTGTTTGCCTAAACCCAAAAGTAGGCCCTGTTCTTATTTAGTGCACCACGACCGAAATTTCATTTTTCCGTTATCCCTCCATGACTAAGCCCATGCAAATGAATGTTTAGATAATTTATTTGTTAAACATAAAGTGTACCCGGGCTTAAAACGAGAACCTCGAGTCATGTCTCCTTCCAGAACCATGCCCTTGTTCAATTAGCACAAGCTGATGTCTCTTATCCAGTTTGCTTGTTCTTAAGAATCGTCGTGTTGCTTTATCAACCTAACCTAGGAAAGGCATGTCTGACCATTTTCTTGAATTTGATGCCTTTGGTTTCCCCATATCTATCAAAGGCATACCAACTTAACCTTATGATTGTTTTCCTTCCGTATCTAATCGGATACTAATCCTTGACCTTGTAATCTCTGCGATGGGCATAAAAATATTCTTGTGGCTAAATTATCAATCTCCCATCGTACTCCCTTCATTAACAAATTTAGGTTATGGCCATGCCCTGTTCATGTCATCGGGCCATGATCTATTTGGCTCTCTACTTGTAACCATCCTTACAGGGGGAGTATCTCTTTGTATATTGTCAGCCTTGCCCAATTCATTTGTGTCACGTGAGATTTCTTATTGGTTATGTCCGATAATGGTGTTATGACTAAAACCAGTGGTGTCGCGACGAAACCGGGGGCCTTCTTTGTGTGCGCACATGGTTGCGCTACTCGACACACGCTAGTATCACAGTTAGTAGTCATAATCCATTATGAGATTATATCAATATGTTCTCTTCCATAGACCACTTCCTTGAAACAATTTCTATGTTGTTTGTCAAGTAATCAAGCAACATCTATCATCTCTATTGGATCAAAAGGGCATACCACTTTCATGTGTGGTCTCTTTTCTTTTGATCTTGGTAGTAACTAAACCTCCAAGTTCCCTTTACGTCCTTTGTAAAGGTGAAGCCTTGAAGCTTTTTAGTATCGAGAGACAACTAATTAGCTCTCAAAATGGAGATTGATTTTCCCTGATCCCGAGATGCAGGAGTTTGTTCATTCGCTCCCTTATTTAATCCATGTATTCCCTAACCCTGTCCGTTCATCTTGTATGAAGAAACGGATGAACAACATGACCAAATGGATTTCTACCCAAATGCATGACCTTTTGGTAGCAAATGTGAACTTTCGACCCTTGGTTTGCCGATGGGTTCTAAGAGGACTTGCTCAATGTCAAAAGTAGTTCAACAAGTTGGTTTTACTAACTTGTAACTGCTTTGTGAACAAAGGTTGAGTTTAGAGATCGTTTTATCGAGTTGTCTAAACTCACTTTGGTTCAACCTATTTTAAGAAAGTACTCACAAAAGTTAAGTTAAGTCGACCAATAACCACCTAATTATCGCTCTAGTCACGCCTCGACCGCCTCACGCGTGCTTTTCTAGCGTGTGTGATCATGTCGAGCCATGCCTAGTGCTCGATAAAATGGATTGGTTACGAAGGCAACATCTACAAATCCCTCTGCTTGTGATTCTATCGAATCTATATCACCTTTCATGGACTTGGATTATCTGGCTAACATGAGTCAACTGTGATGTTATTTGACATTCACACTCGTCTCGTGTGCTAGGAACTTACCGTGACCCCTTGTTGGTAAACCTCTTTCTACGTGTTTTACCCAAGAGGTTGCATCTGATTCTGTTTGGGTAAAATCGCATATCCACCGCTCGCTCAACAGACTCAGATAGTATAGTGTCATCAGAAAAAGCAAACTGCACACATGGAACCTTATGTGTTCCTCTAGCAGACATTGTCTCTATTGTTGGACATCTCTAAATTAGCCTAAGGCGATACATCTTATGTCCACTAGAGAAACGATATCCTGAGACACTCGCCTTCATTTGGAAATGTCTTATGATTATCTCTGATATGGATATGGGTTACATGCTTCTCCACTCTTAAAAGTCTTTTGCACCGAATCTCGGGACGAGATTATTTTTAGGGGGAAGGACTGTAACACCCCTGGTGTTTATATTCCGCTCGACAACGAGTATGGATCTAAGCACATAATATCAGTGAAAAAAACGGATGGTAAATTTTAATCATCTTCGCCTATCGCGATTCTGATATCGCATCTGTTTCGTTTGCGCGAGTTCAACGTCGTTTGAATCTATCCGGGCTCTTCCTAAATTTTCATAATGTTCGGAACATTGTTGTTACGAAAATCGGTGCGTTCGGTGATTATTTAAAATTCATCGCTCACGCGAATCCGAATTTGGAAGCCCGACCCACTCTGATGATTTCTATCATGACTAAATTTATCTGAACTCGATGACTAAAATATTTAGTACAAAATAATCTAGATCGCGCAATGTCCGAGAGAAATCGTGTGTGAGATTAATAATCAGGAGTATTTGGTAGTAAATTGATTTAAACAGATAAAGGTAATTAGAGCCGAACTCGAATAATTTCTAATCAATTTAACTTCAACAAAATCAGTCGTAAATTGAAATACCGAAGCCAAAATCCATGTAGTTCGGTCCGTGTGTTTCTTGTCTCGATCTGAATTTCCAGATATAAATAACGGGTGAAAACGCATCTGATTCCGAAAAATTCGCCAAATCAAATGCTATCCAATTATTGCTGTCGATTCTAATTATTCGACCCTTTGATTCTCGCTTAAAATCACGATTCAAAATATCTTCTATTTCCGTTAAGAAAAAGAGAGAGAAAAAGAAATAAAAAACTGAAAATATCTATCTCTTCCTATCCCTACGCCGCCCAGCCGTTCTGCTCCCGTGATATTTCTAGCTACCGCACCCTGCTCCTTTATCTTCACCGTGCGGCGCCAATATCTTCCAGCCGGAGCTCTGCTCCTCTCTCTTCCCCAAGCTCCTGCACGCTGCCAGCTCCCTGCTTGGATCCCGCTCGTGGAGCTCCCTCCTCCCAGCGACGTGTGCCCATGTGCCTGCGCGCCCCTGCCCTGCTCCCTGTCAGCCACGCGAGGTGCGCCCCTGGAACCTCCTCATCGCATGCAGCCACTTCCTCCTCTCTCCTCTCCATTTCCCTCTAGCTCGCGAAGCTTCTCTCTATCGGTCGTCCGTGGCCACACGCGCATCACGCGTGCCTCTCTGACCTCCGGTCGGCGTCATTTCTCCAGTCCCTGAGCTCGGCCGTTGGCCATCTCTGCCATGGCGCTTCGCTCCCCCAGCAGCGTTCTCCTCTTTCTAATCTCCAGCCGCCGCACAACCTCTCTCTTCCCTGGCGTCCTTCTCTCTTCCGGTGCTCTGTTGGTCGCGTGCCTCCCCTGCGCGCCGTGGATGTGCCGTTCCTATGCGCGCTAGACTCTTTCCTCTCTTCTTCTCCCTCAACCACGCGCTCCTTCCTCCTGCTTGGATCCGGCCATCGTCTCTGGCAGCTGGCCGCGACCCTTCAACTCGCCTGCTCCAGCTTGTCGTGCCCAGTCGAGCTCCCCTGTTGGCCGACGCCCAGCCCCTTCCCCAGTTCATGTGCCAACGCCGTGGGTCCCAGTTTCTCGCTCGTGAGGCCTTCCCAAACCATCGTGTGTCCCTGCGTTCAATCTTCCCCTGTCGTGGAGCATGTCCTTGGGTGCCATCAAGGATACCTGAAATTGGAGTCCAAACTCGTTCCCTTACGAAATCGGTAGCTGGTCTGCGTATATATTTATAAATCTCAGGTGAATTCAGACATGGCCGATGCCCTTCCCTATTTTAGCCATTCGTCGAGGTTCGTCAAAGTCACCGATGGTCTTCAGTGATGCTACACCTCACATCGATGTCATGCACAACAAGCCAAAGTGTCATCGCTGCTCCTGTGTGCGCGCGTGACCAGGTTCCAACTCACGTTCAATTCCCAGCGAGCAGTGCACGACTTTCATTTTGTTGTGTCGCTCCGTCGACCCACCTCGCTGTCGTCCTGGTGCTCTGCTTGGTTATTCGATATGGGGCTCATGCTCGACAGTGAGGGAATCATTGTGTCGCGCTACTGTAGCGTCCCATTTTGCTCTACCGTGCCCATGACCCCCTAGGCCATCTCTAGCCCACCCTAGTATAATGCTGCTGTTAGATCCGGTCTCCATCCCGCCATGGCGTTTGCCGGATTTTGCTGGTAAGGTTCATTGTCGTCCTCTGGTTCCAGCCCGACCCATCCGTGCAGCTTGCCCCGCGGCGCACTCGCTCCTCATCCATCGGGTTTCGGTGTGTTCGCATTTGCCATCGAGTCATCGAACCCGTCATCCCCTGCTTGACCCCCACCTCACCAGCTCGCTCCAGACTTCAATCGAAGGTCATCATCGTTCGTTCATCCTCAAGAAATCCCAAGAATCTGGTGAAGAAGAAGCTAGCAGGGTGATATTCACCAAGTGCTCGACAAAAGCTCGAACCAGTCGTCGATCGTCATCCTCGTCTATGCCAAGCTCTGAGAAGATTAGGCGCAAAAGAAAATAAATCAGTACGCGGCCAGAGAATTCTCGATGTGGACAAAGAAGAAGCGCGATTCGACGTAGCACTCACCCTATTTTCGGTGAAATGCTGAGCTGAAAGGCGTCGTCGATTTCGTGGTTTTAAGTCGGATGTCATAAGGGTAAGTTGATTCGTATTCCAGTCAACTAGGTCTATAAATAGGTTAAATAGAATTGTTGGTCACAATAAATGTTATTAATTTAGCATGCGTATATTGTGATGATCGATTTAGATAAATCGGTAAATCAAGTAAATAAGATACACAGTTTAAAGAGTTAATAAAAAGCTAGGAATAAAAATAGATGTTCTACTGTTATTATGTCAATTTGGTTAATGGATGTAGTCGATGCCCTGCTGTGATATCCATGATGCTTAATGCTTGGTTTTAAATGTTTCATCCTTTTTAGTGTAGATTATCTATATTATACTCGTTATACTCGTGCTCATACATGTGCATCGTGCATCTCATGAGGTACGATAAATAATCGCGTGATGCGGAAGACGGGCCAAGTCGACCCAAGCGCAGGCTAATCCGCAGGATGATGCTGATGGGCCAACCTGAAGATGGACAAACTAAACGAGTGTCGACACAAAAGGCTGATCGTCAAGTGGACATCGCCTAACAAACACTAACCTAGTGTTATTCAGGCAAGCCCCGGTGCATTTGCCACCTCCTTGTTGTTTTAAAATCTTTATCACCTTGTTTGCTGCATTAGGTGATAGGAGTTGAGTGCTAAACCGTTGATGCATTTCCTTCCTTGGAAAATTGATTACCCTTCCTTGATACCCTTTTATGAAAAGAATTTTGTGATGCTTAGCCTTGCTTTAGCAAACAAAAATGTTTTGTTTTCAAACAAAAGTGATGCTTCAGTGGGTGGGAATGTTTTCAAAAAGAAAAACTTGTGATGGTGGATCCATCAAGGCCTTGATGGGTTCAACATCGGAAAAGATGTACCTCTGCCAGGTACCAAACTTTGGGTTGAAAAGAATAAAGTTGAGACCGGGTGGGTGACTTGCACGAGAAGAGAGTCTCGGTGTAGTGTCTCCGTCTGAGTCAGTTAAGGACCTTGTCAATGTATGCTTGCTGATCGAGGACCCTTTAACTGGTCACATGCCTCATCATGGGTAAGCTTTGACCCGGGTAGACTAATACTAGAATAAGATAACACGCAATGGGAGTGGAGAGATGGCGAGAGTAGCGTGTACCCTCCGTGGCAAGAGGCTGTATGGTCGAGTATCTGTGCTCTCGGTTTGCATGTACCTGATCTGGTCTTAAGAACCCCAGTGGCGAGTTGACATATGCAAGGGTTAAGTTCTACATATGTCGTGTGATTGGAGATCTCCAGCTAGGTGTTAATCGATTCGGATCGCCGTTACTTCTCGGATATGAAGACTTGGTCACTGCCCTACACGTAGCAATCTAGTGAAATGAAGGGGTGATAAAAAGACGGCTAGTCTAGGCCAAGTGTTTGAACTAGGGTATAAAGAACTCTAGATGCAGGTAACTTTACTTAACCTGACAAGTAAAAATGGATTTTAAGGATCCACTCATAGTAAGCTTTTCTGCAAAACAGAGTCATTGATTCTTGATAAGCCATACCTTGAATCCCTTTAAAACTAGCATACCCTTGAGAGTCTTTTCTTTAGTCAGGTATGTCTTGCTGAGTAATTCCGTACTCAGGGTTTTATTCCCTGTTGTTTTTTAGGATATAACTTTGTGCTACTGTTGATGGTGTTAAGTGACGGTGGGCTCGGCCTCCTTATAAGTCTAAGTAACTCTTCAATACTTCTTATTGAGGATGATCACTTGAGCTAGCACATATTTCAAACTTATATTTTTGTAATCACTCCGATAAATATAATGTAAAAATTTTGTAACTTGTATACTCCTTGGTAATAAGATTTCCGCTGCAAAAATATTGATGTGTGTGATTCGTGTCACTTAATCCTGCGGTTCTGGTTGTAAGTGGTTTATCCGAGGTCCTTGGGGCACTCGGATAGATCCTGTTAAGTTATCTAGTGGACATGCATAGCCGTCTGAGGTCTTTGAGACAAGGACAGGTGCATGTGCACCCGATAATTTGGGAGGTTCTGCCACACACTGCTCTTCCTCTGAGCTCGTCGGTCTTCCCTGCGCGCCGGGGCGGAGCTCCCTGGCTCGCCCCAGCGCTCTCCTAGCCCTGCTCACGTCAACCAGCACGGACCAAGCGCTCTGGCGTCCGCTCGCCATGTAGTTTCTTCTCCAGTGCGCCCCTCTCCCTGGCTCTTCCATGTGTGTTGCGGTGCTCTAGCTCGGCCCCGGCTTAGCTCGCCTCTCCCCAGCGTTCCTCTGCTTGGCCAACTTTGCCCAAGTCCATCCAGCCGAGGTCTCGCCCGGCCGCGCTCCTCCCTTGCTTGGCCTCCTCTCCATTCATGGCTGCGTTCGGACCTTTCCTTCTCGGCCATGGCGAACCCCCTACTGTCCCTACTCCTCTCGGCCAGCTGTTTGCGTATGCTGCGCGACATCGGGTCCGCGACGGGTGCACGAAAAGGACACGAACAAGACGCTGTGTGTGCTTGTGTCGAGCTCCACAGCACCAGCCATGCCTCTGGCCTTTGGTTGTCGTGCTATGCGCCGGGACTGTGTAGCTCGCCTATGTGCCTAGCCATCTTGAACCACGCCGTCGACTCTCGGCACCACGAGCTCACCTTCCCTTGTGCACATCTCCGCAGACCCTGCCTTATCACGCATGTACGTTATCAATCTTGTTGTTGTTCCATGCGTCATCAAGAAATCCCAAGAGTCAGGTGAAGATGAAGCTAGCAGCGTGATGTTCACCTAGTGCTCGACATAAGGGCTGAACCGGAATCCTTGCCGTGTTCGCAGATAGCACTTCAAATTTAGTGATGGGTAAGCCGATTCATATTTTTGTTAGCTTAATTATTGGATTGATGAATGGATGTGTCTAGTATTATTAAATTAGTTCGATGAATGCGATGTGATTATTTTCATGATTTTGGAGTAGCCGCGTTGGGTGCTATTGTTAGGTTTGAGATGTTAACTATGTGACGTATGGTAAATTAGCGAATGAAGTTTAAATTTAGCATTTTTAAAAATGTCTAAACAATAATATTATTAGTATTACTTATGACGAATTATATTTTTTGATAAAATAAATGGTATGCTATATATGATAGCTTGGAGTGGTATGTAATTTAATCCGGTCGCGTGGTCTAAAAATTGATGTGCTTTTGTTCTTGTTCTAGATTTAAATTTCTTAGACCACTGAGTTTAGAATTATTATGTTTTTAACGTTGAACTTTAACTAAGACACGTAGAGCTTACACCTAGTTATCATTTCTTAATGATTGAGTTAGATCGGGTTAAGCTAGAGG
The DNA here is from genome assembly GCA_029449295.1 of Zea luxurians. Lineage (NCBI taxonomy): Eukaryota > Viridiplantae > Streptophyta > Magnoliopsida > Poales > Poaceae > Zea > Zea luxurians. The sequence goes on along the minus strand of JAOPSE010000001.1, from coordinate 100,008,243 downwards.
AACATTATTGTTATATCTAGTGGTATAGTAATATCTAGTGTTGTTTGAGTGTAGTAATGCCTCATCACTAAATATTTAATCCTCTTCGGTGTAGCAATATTTAGTCTTGTACTATTCTTGTTTATATGCATTTATGTGCATTGTGCAAATCATATAGGTACGTTAATTAACCACGTGATGCAGAGAACCAGAGCTGAGTCGACCACAAGATGACGTTAAGCGTGGGCTTCTCCCCAAGGTGATGCTGGGGGATCAACCTGCAGATGGGCAGACTAAACAAGTGCCACACAAAAGGCTGGTCATCAAGTGATCGACATCTAACAAACACTAACGTAGTGTTTATTCCAGGCAAGCCCCGGTGCATTATCCCTTTCCTTGTGTTTTAAAATCTTTATCACCTTGTTTGATGCATTAGGTGATAGGAGTTGTGTGTTAAACAATGCATTTCCTTCCTTTGAAAATTGATTACCCTCCCTTGATACCCTTTTATGAAAAGGATTTTATGATGCTTATCCTTGCTTTAGAAAAACAAAATGTTTTGTTTTAAAAACAAAAAGGTGATGCTTCACAGTGGATGGGAATTTTTACAAAGAAAAGACTTATGATATTGGATCCATCATGGCCGTGATGGGTTCAACATCGGAAAAGATGTACCTCTGTCAGGTACCAAACTTTGGCATTGTAAATGATAAATACAAGACCGGGCGGGTGACTTGCACGAGAAGGAAGTCTCGGTGTAGTGTCTCCATCTGAGTCGATTAAGAACTGTACCGATGTAGGCCTGATGATCGAGGAGCTTTTAACTAGCCACATGCCTCATCATGGGTAAGCTTTTCCTCGGGCAGACCAATACCTGAAAGGCCAACACGCAATGGGAGTGGAGAGATGGCGAGAGTAGCATGTACCCTCTGTGGCAAGAGGCTGGACAGTGCTGTATCTATGCTCTCGGTTGGTGTGAACCCGTTCTGGTCTTGAGAAACCCAGTGGCGAGTTTACATATGCAAGGGTTAAGTGCTACATATGTCGTGTGGTTGGAGATCCCCCAACTGGGAATTAATCGATTTGGATCGGCCTTACTTCTCGGACATGAAGACTTGGTCACTGACTTACACGTAGCAATCCAGTGAACTGAATGGATGTTAAAAGACGGCTAGTGTAGGCCAAGTGCTTGAACTAGGACAGAAAGAACACTAGATGCAGGTAATGACTTAACCTAATAATAAAAGTGGATTTTAAGGATCCACTGTTAGTAAGCATTTCTGCCAACAGAGTCTTTGATTTTTTTATCATCTTTACCTTGAATCCCACAAGCCAGCATATCCTTGAGAGTCTTTTCCTTTGTCGGGTAAGACTTGCGAAAGTACACTTCGTACTTAGGGTTTTCGAACCCATGTAGTTGCAGGTACTAGAATTGTGCTGCTCTGGATGTTGTTAAGAGCAAGTGGGCACAACCTTCTTTTAAGTCTAAGTAACTCTTCTATACTTCTTATTAAGGATGGTCACTTGAGCTAGCATATATTTCAAACTTATAAATAATTTATAACATTTCAAAGTTTATTCCTTTGAATCACTTTTGTAATCACTCCGATAAACATAATGTAAATTTGTTGTAAATTGTAACTTTTGTAATAAAGAAATTCTGCTGCAAAAATGTTGGTGTGTGATTTGTGTTTACTTAATCTTGCAATCCTAGTTGTAAGTGGTTTATCTGGGGTCCTTGGGACACTCGGACGGATCCTGTTAAGTTATCTGGTGCACATGCATAGCCGTCTGAGGTCTTTGAGACAAGGGTAGGTGCATGTAGGCCCAATAACTTGGGAGGTTCTGCCATAGCCTTCACGACTACTATAGCAAGTTCTTATCGCTAAAGTCATAGTTGTTGTTAGTAGAAGACGGAACAGCCATCCACTACACCATCGGTGGCCTCTGTTGGGGACTTGTTCCCAAATGCTATGAATCAAGAACAAGGCAACACAGAAAATGTTAAGCATTAAAGTCCTTCGTCCTTCGAAGCATTATTTCCCTTGGGATATAATGATCTTTGGATGAAGGTTATGAAGGACATACCTTCAGCAGCATAACATATAAAGATGTAAGAATCATACAAAATAACATAAACAATCAAGTACTATTATCAACTCATTTCTATTTTATTACTATGGAAAATAGAAATGATATCAAATTACAAATGTACCTTCGATTTGAAAGAAGGTGAAAGTACAAGCGTGACGCAAAAGCAAATGCCAAGTCAGCGTGAATAGTACGGGAGCACTGTTCATCTATTTATTGGCACGGGACGCAGCCCATGTAAAATTACATTTATGTCCTTTACAATCGACTACAATAATGACACAAAACATCATGGGTCTTCAAGTCATTTCATTTTTAAGTCGGTTCACCGCTTTGTCTTGAGATCTGCCACTGTGCCGAAGCTTTATAGGTGATAGCTTCGGCGCTGCTTCTGAGAGGATCTGCCGAAGGTGTTCTCTTTCTTTAGGATCTTCGGCTACGAAGCATACCCCCAACAGTAGCCCCTTCGCGGTGCTAGATCGTTTTTCGTAACGAGCTTGATCCATGAAAAAGTCTTCTAGGCTTCGGGATGCCGAAGATCCGAAAAACACCTTCCCTGAGCTCGTTGGCGAGAAATGATTAAAATAATCCTCGTGCGAAGTGGCCTGATCTTGCAGCAGTTACGCGCGCCCTGGCAATTCACCTTCTCGGACCCTGTGGCCCACCATTCAGTGAGTGCGGGTGACTGTTTGTCCGGTGTGGAAGACCTTGACGATTTACCTTCCCACCTGCGGCACTATATAAACAGACGGGTAGGTGTGAAGTTACCACATCATTCATTGCTATTGCACTGTTTTGTTGCCAAAATATTGACCAAAACAGAAGCTATTTATTTTGCTCAAGCTTCATAGCAAGAAAAAGCTTCGGCAAGATAAAGAAAAATTTTCAACTTCACAAAACAAGAAATTCAATCATCAGATGGCCAGAGTGCGTTCCACAGCTAGGGTTACGCACGACGGAGAGGAAGCCGAAGGTGCTGAAACTGCTCCAATCTCCAAAGTGATGAAGTGCTCGGGGCTGGTAGCATCGGAGGATGCACCTGCCGCTGAAACAGAACAAGCTGATGTTGAGGAGATTGAGTCTGAAGATGATTTACAGTGCGATGCCAAGTAAACCCAGCCACCTGGATTTCGAGAAATCCTCCATCTCCGAAGATGACTTGCCTAAGCTGTTGAAATTGGGCTATTTCAGTGAAGCGAAGAAAGAACTGGTTCGTTTTGGTGGGGAAGAGACTACTCCGAAGCCAGGAAAGGATGAAGTGGTAGTCTTCAAAAGTTTCTTTAAGGCTGGCTTAAGATTTCCTTTGAACAAGATGATTGTTGTTGTATTGAAGAAGTTTGGGATCTACCTTCATCAGCTAACTCCCAACGCTATTGTCCAGCTTAGCTTTTATATTTGGGCTCTCCGAAGCCAAGGGGTGGAGGCATTTGGCAAAGGCTTCTACCGAGTGCACGAGCTTCATTACCAGACAAAAGCTAGAGAAGATGGGCTACATGAAAATTTTGGCTGCTACAATTTTGCCTATCGGAAGAACACAAAATTTCTGGTGATTAGCTACCGAAGGAAGTGGCCAGCTGGCTGGAAGTCTGAGTGGTTCTATGTCAAAGTTGACGAAGATAAGGAGGACCTGGTCCAGAGTCCGCTAGAATTGATCTTCGGAGAGACCAGACCGCAGTGCAACATGACACCAGGGAGTCCAAGCCAAATTTCCCTGGCTGAATTTTGAGTTATTGTAGATCATTTCGGCACTAGGGACTTAGTGCAAGAATTTTTGGCCTTCAGAGTGTTCCCAACTTTGAAGGAGTGGGACATGCCGAAGCTGAAGGGGGAAAAGAAGAAGGGGAATTTGTTCGGTTGCCTTACCATTATAAATTCAAGAAACATTTCAAAGTGCCCTGCCAAGAGTGGCTGGACACAATCGAAGTAATGTGCAATGAAATTCTCGGCAACTACTCCAAAAAAGAAGATCAACTAATGACTGCAGCCTTCGGCACCCGCCCGAAGCGAAGGTTGAATCGAGTAATGGATGCTCTGGACTTTGAGTATCCCGACTACGAGCGGCTAGACAAGGATGCTGAAGGGCAAAAAAGAAAGAGAGTGGCTAGCGTTCTAAATAAAGACGATGAAAAACAATTGAAAGAGAAAAAGCTGAAGCCTGAGCCGAAAATAGATGCTTCGAAGAAGAGAAAAGCTACAGCTCCGAAGCAGAAGGCAATTGACGAAGAAGAAGAAAACGCTACAACATCCTCTACCACCGACGTGGAAGAAATTTTAAAGGTAATGACTGAATCTTTGCCTATCAAGCTAAGTCCACTGGGGCCACATCTGACGAAGATTTTTCAGAAGGAAAAGGAGCCCGCAAAAACGAAGAAGGTAGCTAGGCCAAAGAAGCAAAGAATCATTACAGCGACAGAAGTCATCGAAGGGACACCACCAGGAGCTTCAGCTCTGAAGGCGCCAGCTGTTGAGAGCACGACAGCCACCGAAGCTGCACCTGTGGAAGCCACAGCTATCGAAGCTGCCGCTGTCGAAGATATTCATTTAGAGTGCATGATTGCCGATATTGATAAGATACTGCAAAACATGGCCGCAGAAGAAGCTGCTGCAGCCACCGAAGAAACTATGACCCTATAACCCGGGAAGGAGAAAGAAATAGCCGAAGACACTTCGGAAGACGAAATTTTTAAATTTCAAAACTTAGTTGGTCAAGAGCTGACAAAGGCTGAAAAAGAAGAGCTAAAAGAATAAGCTATGTCTTGCGGATATTAGCCGGGAGCACTTCTCTTCGGTGGTATCGATGACGAAAAATTGGGCTACATCTGGGATTAGACCGGAGCGAAGGTTATCGGTACTCTATCAAAGAGTATTGGTTTCCCGAAGCTCGAAACAGATATCAGCCGGTACCGGCGACAACACATCGTCGGTAGTTTATTCTATTACAATTTCAAGGTAAACTTCTCTTTAACTTTTATTATTTCAATAACGAAGATGTTTTCTAACGAAGGTTGTTTGTATGCAGAGTATGTTGCTGAGTAAAGCTTTGAAAATGTAGCAAGATTTGGAAGATAAAAAACACGAATTGAAAACTTAGAAAGCAAGATAAAAGACCAATCAACTGCTCTTGAAAAGAAAGACTTCGAGCTTCAGACAACCGAAGGCTTATTGGCAGAAGCTGAAGCTAAAATAGCAGAATTAAATACGAAGCTTCTCTCCCATTCAGAAAGCTTCGAACAAGAAAAGCAGAAGCTTAATGCAAAATTTGAGGCCGAGGTCTAGAAAGGTTCAGATTTGAAAAAAATCATTGACAAGCCTTCAAAACAAATGTCTGGAGTTTAGTAATCGATGTGTTCAACGGCTGAAGCAAGTCTTCTATTCGGTTGGAGCCAGCAGCGAAAAATTTAATCCTTCGTCTGAAGACCTGCTAGGGGCCTTTGAACATATCAAAGGTGAGATTGACGACCTTGAAGAAGTTATAGTTGGACATAGTGACTTTTGCGCCCTGGTAGCTTCTCGAGGTACAACTGTCGCCTTCCTGAAATATGGCTGCGAACATGGAAAGGTTATCAACAGACCCAATTTCAGCTTATCACCAGCAGACTTGGATGATATTCCCATCCTTGCCCGAAGCATAGAAAATAGGTTTATAAAACTAGTATGGACAAAGGGTGGACGAAGCAAAGCTGGTGATGAAGCTCGGAGTCATCTTAAGCCGGTAACAAAAATCATACCTTGTGCTTACCTCTTCGTTCGAACTTGAATTTTGCTTACAATACTTAAATACGTACATGATGACGAAACTGAGGCTGAAGCTAAAGTGTAAGAAGACGAAGCCGAAGCCGAAGCCGAAGCTCAATAGATGCTAATGAAGCTTGAATAGATAGCTGTAGAAAAAACTCTAAAAATCCTTGTAATAACCTTTGTAAAGAACAATGTAATTAATTTTTACTTTGTAAACTTTGTCCATACCTTATAATATATTCTTACCTTTCCATCAATGTATAAAGTGCTTTGGTGTGAACGAAATTAGCATTTTTGAGCCGAAGGCGAAAAACACCTTCCCTTCTTTTCGTACACAGCGAAGCATAAAGACTGCTTCTTTTTATTTTTGCCGAAGCCTTATCTTCAGAGCCGAAGCAACTGCCTGTGTTATAATGATGATGATCCTATGTATGCCTAAATGAATGTTTATGAATGCAAATGTATGATGTAATGTATAGTGCAAAATGAATGTTCAAACACACACATACGAAGCCACAACCATATCCTTCATTCCCTTAGGAATAACCAATCTCTTTGCCGTTTATTTTTCGGCTTCACCGCTTATTTTTCGGTGTATCAGCGCTGACTTTTCGCTATAAGTTCTACATCCCCTTAGGAACGTCTTTTGAACTTCTTCGCCTTCTATTTCGGCGGTATCACATTGACTTTTCGCGCTTCGCCTTATATTTCGGCGGAATCAGCGTTGACTTTTCGCTGTAAGCTCTGCATTCCCTTAGGAACGACTTTTGAGCAGAAAACTTACACTGCGCTCCCTTAGGAACGTCTTTTTGTAGCTTCGTCATGCTCTGCATCCCCTTAAGGACGTCTTTCGAGCTTCTCCCTGCTTTTTCTTTTCTTTTTGCACTCGATGGTGCGTGCTCAGCTTTTACATTTACAACTTTTGGGGGATATTGCTCTTGTAGAGCTGAAATAAGGAAAAGAGAAATTACATGCTATGGCCCCATTAAAAACCTTTCTCCCCCTTTGGAAAGGAAAAGGGTGCCATAGGAAAAAATAAAAAATAAAAAGATTATATTAAGCTACACATAATATCGCCGAAGCTCATCCGCATTCCAAGATCTAGGGATGTCATTGCCGTCCATATCCTTCAATCTGTAGGAACTGGGTCTTGACGAAGATACTACCAGAAAAGGTCCTTCCTACTTTAACTGTAACTTGCCTACTGTATCTGGGTTGGCAACTCTCCGAAGTACCAAGTGCCCTGGCCTGATATTCTTTAATCGAACTTTTCGGTCACGCCATTTTATTGTTTCGGCTTGGTATTTATTGATGTTCTCCACAGCCTGAAGTCTAATCCCTTCTATAGCATCTTTTGCCACAGAATAATCAGCTTCGTCCTCTTGCCGAAGCCACTGTTCTTATTGATCCTGCTTTAGCTTCTTCCGGGGTTATTGCTTCGTCACCAAACAATAATTTGAACGGTGTAAAACCTATTGACCTTGACATTGTTGTGTTGTGGCTCCACACCACTTTGATAAATTCATCTGGCCACTTTCCTCTGGGCTGATTGAAGATTAACTTCATTATTCCTGTCATTATAATGCCATTAGCTCTTTCGACAAGTCCATTTGACTCCGGATGTCTAACCGATGCAAAATGGATCTTCGTGCCAATTTGTTCACAGAACTCTTTGAAAACTTCCGCATCAAACTGTGTTCCATTGTAGACAGTAATAGCCTTCGGCACTCCGAAGCGCCAAACAATATTTTGCCAGAAAAATTTCTGAACAGTAACCGAAGTTATTGTGGCTAAAGGCTTCGCCTCAATCCATTTGGAAAAATATTCTACTTCCAGCACAACATATTTTAAATTTCCTTGTGCTGGTGGAAGTGGGCCTAACAAATCAAGGCCCACCTTTGCAACGGTCAAGTGGGCTGTATTAGCTGAGTCAGAGATGAAGGCTGTTTTTTATCTCTTGCACATTTTGAACAACCTTCGCACTTTTGGACTAATTCTGCTGCATCCGAAGCTGCCTTCAGCCAATAAAATCCTTGACGAAAGACTTTTCCCAGCAAGGGCCTAGATCCAATGTGAGATCCACACAGACCTGCATGTATTTCCTTCATCAATCTTATACCTTCAGCTCTGGATAAACATTTTAGCAATTTTAGAGCAGACTCCATGTTTGTATAACTCCCTTTCTATTATTACATATGGTCGGGCTCTTGCCTCTATTCTCTTATTATAAGCTTCGTCATCTGAAAGGCAATTGCCCTGGAGAAAGGATATAATCTCAGTTCTCCAATCTTCACTATGAACAGGAGATATATTGAGCACTACTCTTTCAAGAAGTTCCACCGAAGGTGCTCTTATTGTCTCAAAGAATACTTCCGAAGGTAAAGGCAGCCCCTATGCCGCTGACTTGGCTAGCAAATCAGCGTGCTCATTTTCTCCTCGTGGAATATTCTTGACAGAGAACCCTTCAAAAGAAGCTTCAAGCCTTCGAACTGTATCCAAGTATTTCTCAAGTTTTGGGTCTCTTGCTTTACAACTCTTGTCAATATGACCAGAAATAACTTGGGAATCGGTTTTAAGAACCGCCCTTCTTATCCCCATTGCCTTTAACTTCAGAAGCCCCAAAAGCAAAGCTTCGTATTCAGCAATATTATTTGTGCAGCTGAAATCAAGTTTCACTGCATAACATGTTTTGACTTTGGAAGGTGCAACTAAAACAGCAGCTGCACCTGCCCCGAAGGTTCCCCAAGAACCGTCGCAGAACACTGTCCAAGCTTTGGCATCTTTACCTGCTTCTTCTTCCTGAGCCCCTGGCGTCCAGTCAGCGATGAAGTCTGCTAACGCCTGGGACTGGATCGAGGATCTATGCACATAATCAATGGTGAATTCGTTTAGTTCCATAGCCCACTTTCCAATCCTTCCAGTAGCTTCTCTGTTCCTCATAATATCCTTCAAAGGCTGTGATGAAGGAACAATTATATGAAATGCTTGAAAGTAATGTCGAAGCTTCCTAGAGGCCATTAAGACAGCATATAGCACTTTCTCCAAATCTGTATAGTTTTTCTTTGATGACCTTGCTTTTTGATTTGTCCTTCAAGCTTTTCCTGCACAAGCGCTGCGCTTACTGCAGAATGTGAAGTTGCCACATATAATAACAGAGGAGCCCCTGGCGTGGGTGGAGTTAACGTTGTTAGATCTATCAGGTACTGCTTCAGCTCTTCGAAGGCTTTCTGCTAGCTGACCCCCATTGAAAGACTTCGACCGACTTCAGCACTTCAAAGAATGGTAAATTTCTCTCTGCTGATCTAGATATGAATCGATTCAGAGATGCCAGTCTTCCTGTCAGCCGTTGGGCTCCCTTCTTTGTGCTTGGCGGCTCCATCCGAAGAATAGCTTCAATTTTATTTGGATTAGCTTCAATCCCTTTTGTTGAAACTAGACAACTAAGGAAAAGTTAGCACATTTCTGCCTATTTGAGAATGAAGGACTTTTGCTGTCATTCTGCTGAAGCTTCCTCCAGCATTCTTGAGTCCCTCAGGCATCCGAAGATAACAATATGTACCACTGGGGGTTATGAAGCTGGTTTTTGGCTCATCTTCCTTCTTCATCCAGATTTGATGATAGCCTGAATAACAATCTAGTAGACTCATGAGCTCCAACGAAGCTGCTGCATCTACTAGAGAATCTATCCTTGGTAATGGAAACTGATCCTTCGGACATGCCTTATTAAGATCAGTAAAATCGATGCACATTCTACATTCACCATTGGCCTTCTTCACCATAACAGTGTTAGCTAGCCATTCTGGGTATTTTATTTCTCTGATGACTCCAGCACTAAGAAGTCTTTTCACTTCATTCCGAGCACCTTTGGCTTTGTCATCATACATTTTCTGAAGCCTTTGCTTTCTGGGTCTAAAGGATGGATCGACATTGAGCAAGTGTTCAATGACATCCCTGTTGACACCACAGAGATCGTTGGCGGACCATGCGAAGACATCTTTGTTGTTGAACAGGAACCTTATTAGGTTTTTCTCCTATTCCTCAGACAATTGAGATCCCAGCAACACCTTCTGCTCTGCTATATCTTCACATAAGAGCATGGGCTTCGGCTGATCGGCCGAAGCAGCCTTCTCCCTTCTGTACTTGTATTGCTCACAAGCTTCGGCTCCATCTATATTATGGATTGCTTTTGAATCTGTTCAGTTTCCTTCAGCCTTTCTGGCAGCTTCCTGGCTTCCATGAATAGCAATAGGCCCTTGATCCGAAGGTATCTTCATGCAAAGTTATGCTGGATGAAGAATTGCTTCAAAAGCATTGAGTGTCCCACGACCAATGATTGCATTGTAGGGGTACTCCATGTCAACAATATCAAACACAATTTGCTCAGTTCTTGTATTGTTAACAAATCCAAAGGTCACTAGCATCGTGATCTTGCCGAGCGCTACGATCTGTCTTCCTCCGAAGCCACAAAGAGGGTGTGTAGCATCATGAATCTTATCCTCTGGCTCTTGCATCTGTGTGAAGGCCTTAGCAAATATAATATCCGCTGCACTGTCTGTGTCAACCAGAACATTATGAACCAGAAATCCTTTGATAACATAAGAAATAACCATAACATCATTGTGAGGGTAATCCTTGAGCTGAAGGTCCTCTTGGGAGAAGGTAATTGAGATGTGGGACCATCATGACTTGATGAAGGGTCCCTGCACCCCGACATGTTGTACCCTTCTCTGTGCCTCCTTCTTCTGCTTCTTGTTGGCCGGCTCTGAGCATGAACCGCCTGTTATCGGGAGTACCAGCTTCGAAGCCGAAGCTGCTCTAGCTTGGTTGTTGAACGAAGCCATCAGCTCAGAAAGGTGGAAGTGAGTTCACCCACGGTGGGCGCCAATGTTGGGAACTTGTTCTCAAATGCTATGAATCAAGAACAAGGCAACACAGAAAATGTTAAGCATTAAAGTCCTTCGTCCTTCGAAGCATTATTTCCCTTGGGATATAATGATCTTTGGACGAAGGTTATGAAGGACATACCTTCAGCATCATAACATATAAAGATGAAAGAATCATACAAAATAACATAAACAATCAAGTACTATTATCAACTCATTTCTATTTTATTACTATGGAAAACAGAAATGATATCAAATTACAAATGTACCTTCGGCTTGAAAGAAGGTGAAAGTACAAGCGTGACGCAAAAGCAAATGCCAAGTTAGCGTGAACAGTACGGGAGCACTGTTCATCTATTTATAGGCACGGGACGCAGCCCATGTAAAATTACATTTATGTCCTTTACAATCGACTACAATAATGACACAAAACATCATGGGTCTTTAAGTCATTTCATTTTTAAGTTGGTTCACCCCTTCGTCTTGAGATCTGCCACTGTGCCGAAGCTTTATAGGTGATAGCTTCGGCGCTGCTTTGAGAGGATCTGCCGAAGGTGTTCTCTTTCTTTAGGATCTTCGGCTACGAAGCATACCCCCAACAGCCTCAATGTTGGCCAACTGTATAGACATTGTACCCGGGACCCCCCGACAACCCTCCAGGAACTCTACCAGCTATTCGAGAAGTATACACATTCTAAAGACCTACACTAACACAATATTGAGGCGTAGTGTAGGCCAAAGGACTCCTCGCATCCAGGGAGCTCCAAACCATGGGCACACAGGCAATAGCCTTCGCCTCAGACCCAAGTTCACAACATACAGCAGTAGCAAGAGCAACAGCAACGGCGACTCGAAGACACCAATAACAACTACTACTACCAGCCGACAAGAGGTGGTAGAGCCCCAAGGGGAAGGGGACATGAACGAGGCCCACCCCACGAATACAAGTCATATTGCATATTCCAGGAAAGCTCCACTCATTTAACCAAAGACCGCCACGCCTATAGAGAAGTAAAAGAAAGGATGGACACAGAAAAAGAGAAAAGTGATTACCCACATTAGCAAGTGAAGGCCATAGCACACACCTTTCAACCACAGCATAACCAGCAAGAAGCATACCAGTACAAACAGTACATGCCAAACTACCAACAGTTGTCGGCACACCCAGAAAGGCTACTGTTAAGGCAGTTACCTCCACCACCAAAAGAAGAGGAGGCATACCCCAGCCTCCAGTTCACAGCATCATAAACATGATCAGTGGAGGCTCAAGCATAGACTTTGACACGAGGAGTCACCAAAGAGAGTGCTATCGAAGTGTAAATCATGTTGCCATCAACGGACCAGTCATCCAGACGAAGTGGTCGCATGTCCCTTTGATGTTCGATTCAAACGACGTCAACCTCCGCAACGCACCGCACTCCGATGCCATGGTGTTAGCTGCAATGAAGTAGGTTGGGGAATTCACAAAGCCCTCGTGGACAATGGTAGCCAGGCTGATATCCTTTTCCTCCATGCCTTCGACAAAACGGGAATAAATCTTAAGTAACTACAGCCAGCAGACAACCCCCTATTCGGGTTCGAAGGCAAGGCCACCCTACCCCTCTGAAAAATTGTCTTACCTACCACTATCCTTCGGCACCGACACAAATGCAAGTATAGAACATATCACCTTCGATGTCATTGACATGGTATACCCGTACAACGCAATCTTGGGCAGGGTGGCAGCAATGCCTTTGAAGCAGCAATCCACTAATCGTATTTATGCATGAAAATCCCAGGACCCGGTGGAGTCATTACAATCTTCGGCGTTCAACATGTGGCCCATAACATTGAAAGAGATTTCATCCCAGGCTATGAAATGTTCATTGCTTGCATGACAGCACTAGCTAGAAACCTAGATTCTACAGCGAAGGCGGGCAGACAGCAAAACCCGATCCAAGACCGACGAAGACACCAAATTACCCCCAGATAGCCCCAACCCAGCTATCAATCGGCGAAGGTCCTACACGTAAAGGTGGCCTCGGTTGCCCATGTAAGTATTAAACGTCGAACATTCGAGCCCTCGGTTGTCCATGTAACATTTAAGCGTTAAACATTCGGGGTCGTACTCTTTTCCTTGTGAACGGGGCGAGGTTATTAATGAGATAGAGCCTTGTAATAAAGCAACAAAAACCACCCAACAAATGCCATGGCCGAAAAGGCTCTCAAAGCCAACATTCGGCCCTAAAGATGATCACCTCCACGCCAGGCAAAGCCCGCCAGCTGCCACTAGGTGCAAAAGCCACCCCAGGCGCAAACACCACCAGATAGGCGAAGACGCCTCTGGGCGCAAAAGCTACCCTCTCACGCAAACACCTCCACATTAAAATAAAATCTATGCGAAGATACCTCCGGGCGTGAAAGCCGCCTCTAGGCGCAAAACAACGCCATGTCAAATTAAAATCTAGGCAAAGACGCCTCCGGGCGTGAAACCGCCTCCAGGCACAAAATAACGCCAGGTCAAAGTAAAATCTAGGAGAAGACACCTCCGGACGCGAAAACAAACCCATGTGCAGCTAACGAAGGGCGACACCATATTAAATAAAATCTTGGCGACCACACCCCCGGGTGCACACCATACTAAAATCTCGGTGAAGACGCCTTTGCATGTAAAATAGATACCCATATGGACGACCCCTAATTAAGAGACAATATTGTCAAAGGCAACCAGAGTATGAAACCCTCTAGGAGCACAGTAAAACAAATTGCAGCAAAATACACCCTCTAGGAGCACAGTAAAACAAATTGCAGCAAAATACACCAGAGGCCCACTCTAAGGTTGGCACCTGTCCTCCATTGGCAAAGGGGGAGAGGGCAGCATTTCACTTTTATTTTTGCCAATCGAAGACAACCGCTGGCATTACTAGAATATATTATTCTTACAAAAACAACACACTCAGCGTTAAAGAAGTCATATGACATGTTCGCGGGGCCCTGCAGTCAATCACTAGGGGGCTTCTCTTTCGATATAAGACCGGCCTCCTGATATTTGCACAACATGATCTCAAGCTCCCGACCTTCGCTAAATAGCCCAAGGGCAGACACAGCATCAAAAGCACGGTTACCGCTAACAGCCCCCCGCCAAAACTCGACGAGGACCCAAATCAATATCGCCAAGCTCGCTGGCTTTAATATGCACGTATTTTCCTGTCACGTGGTCAACCAGATCAAAAAACTCACAACGTCGACCAGCACCGTGTCTTCAAGTCGATGGCCCGCAACCATCTATACGCGAAGAGAACCTCCGATCATGTGTTTGACATGCCCTGTTTGCCCCAACAGGACCCTTGGCTGCCCCGAGGGCCTCCGATGTCGTGACATGCATCGCGACAAAAAATATAGGTCCTCCTCAAAGGATTTATTGTCCATCCCCGCAAAAATTTCTAAGTCCCTCTCATCTACTGATGACTGCGAATCAAAAGAATCATCGAAACTGCCGGCAAGCTAACGGGGTAACACACAAAACATCATCCAACGGGCCTTCCTCCTTGATCAAAAGCACCTCAGGATCGCTTTGCACTGTCGCCTAGAGAGGAACCTGCACAAAAGCATTGTTCCAGACATAGCATCAGCTCCCACAATTGTTCAAATAAAAAAGGACCCCCGTGAGAACAAATTTACACCTTTCCAGTGTCATCAACATCAGACAAAGGTTCGGCAGAATGATCCCCCGGCAGAAGCTGGCACCCCGGCGAACGGCGCGCATGTAGCTTCGGCGGAGTAGCCCTACATGGTATCCAGTTTTTCAGACTCCATGTCCGTAGTCTTCTCGACTTCGCTCACCCCATCATATGCCTCTTTTCCCTAATTACGAAATTGTTAGAAAATAACAATGAAAATAAACAAGACGCATAGTACCGAGCACCTACCTTTTCTAGCTCTGCCACTGAACGCTTTTGAGCAACTTAACAGCCAAAGGGAACCCACATACAATCCAGCATTTCATTGACCGCTGCACCCGCAACTTCGCTGACCTCGGTGTATAGATTCTCACTAGCGTTGATGTCACACCCGGATTTAAAGAACAAAGCCGGGTGCATCTCATATATGCGTCAGAGAAGACAACACATATAATAACAGAGTGCATAGAGATAAATGTCACAAATATCATAAATGTACTTATTACATAGTAGAAGTCTTACAAAAATAAATGATAAAATAAAGCGAACTAAATATTATTCCCTGCTGCCACAAAGCTAACTAGAAGACGCCACCTAGATCAAGTCGAAAGCCTCAGTGTTAGGTGGCTCCTCTTCGACCACCTGTTCTTCTCCTGTGGGGGTGTGAGACAGCAAGAGTGAGCTCACATACGATCATAGCTCAACAAGTTGAGGGGAATAATGTGCATGAACTCACCAAATGTGGGAGTTCATGTGTAGTGTAAGACTGATCAACAAAATAAAGGCCGAATCTGAGCATTGCTTTTTAAGTTGGTCAAAATTTTATTAGCAATTACTAAGTATAAGTAAATAGCAAACCTTAGTAAATATAAGTAAAAGTAATAATAAAATAATCCCAAATGCGATGCAAATGACAAATTGAGTTTTAGTTCCATAGATTAATCATGTGAGGGTCCAAGCTGCTCATGACCGTGAGCACGGCTAGTATACTATTTTTACACTCTGTAGAGTTTGCGCATCTTTACCCACAAGTCATGTTACCCATCTGCCAAGAGACGGTCAATCCCATACACCTCTACTGAGGAGGCGAGGCAGGGTAACACTACGAGGTCTTTACAAAGTTCCAGTAGCCTCACAAAACCCGCTACAGTTTATAGGAAGCTCCAGTGCAGGAATCCCTCGTCTGACCGCCATCGCAGCAAAATCAACCCAAGGACCTCCCTACACTGACTACTCCCTTACTGCCCTTGCCCCCATCGAGTAAGGTAGTCATCCACTAGCTTTGCTAGTTAATCAGCTAAGGGCATCCCATACTACATACCCTTATGGTAGCACTGTTTTCTCGGGTGTTCGCTCCATGTTCCCATTAACATAATGATCTTAACTTGAACAGTAATAATAAACAGATAATAAAAGTGTAATCATGAATTGTGTATCTTCATACCCAAAACCACAATAAGCAATAGCAAGTACTACCCAAAAATATTCAGTGGTAAAGCAAGGTACAAAGATAGCCAAAACTGGGGTAACCTATTGGATCCCATCAAAATTAACCTATGTAGATCATTATGATTAATAAGAACATGGCTAGGTAAAAATAAGTGATCAAGGGCACAACTTGCCTTCAATGAGCTCCTGCTCAGCAACTTCTATCTGCTGGACCTCAGGATCCACAGTAGCTTGCTTGTCTACTCGCATTAACACAATACATACATAGTATAGCAAAAATTAACATCACACTAAACATGTAAATAAAATACTTAATAAAAATCTACACATTAAAATAAGAACCTAGGAACAAGAATCATTAAGTTTGGAGTTGTAGATTTTAAGATATGAATTTCCAAAGGTTTTATATATTTAATACAAGGTTAAGTAAGAGATAAATTTTAATGTGTATTTCATGTCAAAACAGTGGCACTAATGGATAAACAATAATAGTATAAAATTATAAAAATTGGAATGGGTCAATTTGGAATTAAATATGAATTAAATATGAATTTTCCAAGTTTCTAGAATTATTTTTGTATTAAAAACCAATTTCTATATTTATTTCCCTATTTTAATTCTTCTCTGGACTGGGCGTCAAATATCAGAAAGGTTAGGGGCTCTGGCATAAAGTGTACCAAGACATAGGCGACCATCGCGGCGGATCGCGGGTTGAATCATTAAAAACAGAAGGGCTCATTTGTAAGTTGCGCGGCTAAAGGGGTATAGGTCAATACCGGCCGTTGGATTAGATGCGAACGATCAAGATTAGACCGACGCGGTTGAGAATCGGTATGCAACCAGGGTCCCTGGATCCCGATCCGACGGTCGCAGTTTAATAAAATCCACATTAGCTCTCCACCACCGAATTCCGCATCAACGGTCACGGTTCGCTTGGATTGAATCATTGCCTAGCTCTAATCCTAATCGCCCACGGCCCGATGAACGGACGTTAGTCACCCATTCGTCCCCTCGTGGACGACGGCGACGGAGCGGCCACAGCACATGGCGGTGTTCCGCCGGAGCGCAGCACACACACGATTGAAGGCCCCATAACCAAATTCCCCGCTTCTACTCCTAATGAATCGTAAGATGAACAAGATAGGCGGGTAATTACGCTGGTTTAGATGATAGGCAATCCAGTCTTCCGAGTTTGGCGGAAGTCCACCGAAGGTTCCCCAACGGCGAGGAAATCCTGCTGCTTGCTCGGCGGTCCAGCCCCGGGTGTCGGCGAGAACCCAAGAGGCGAACTGGGGAAGCCTCAGGACACACCAGGCTGACACACAGGGAGGCAAACGCGGCCGACGGCGATGGAGGCTGATCTCCCTCGCACTGGCCCTTTTCACAGCTGGCTACCAAGATGGATTCCAGGCAATGGCGGTGGAACTACCCGGGTCTTATAGGTGCGTGGTACTAGGATGTTCGGTCCACGGATTACGGCGCAGGCCGGTGAGGTCCCCGCGACGATTCCGCGTGACGTGCGCTGAAGTTGTGTTGCGCTGGAGCAAGGAAGACGTGTTGTCGCCTTGTGACTCTATCGTGCGGGCCCCGATGGTCAGCACCACGAAATAAGTGATGGCGAGCGTAGGAGAGAGGCGGTGTGGTGGGTCCCTCACGTTAGCAGCTCAAGACGCGGTGGAGCGCTGGTTGGGCCGCGTGACCAAAAAGGCCAGTTGGGCCAGAAGGGTTGCGGCCGGCCCACTTACATTAGATTTGTTTTAGTCTTTTCTTTTTATCTTCCATTTTCTTTTCTCTATTTCTAAGTTCAATTTGAATTTGAATTTAACTTCAAACCTTGTGCAAATTTTGTCCTCAAATTATATTGTGACCTTAAAAGTACTAATTTTGGAAATATATAAATTTTCTTTATACTTTATATTCTTTCTCCTTCTTCCCATTTTCATTTCCAAATCCTAATTACCATTTGGGTTTCAATTCTATTTCTTTCTCATTATGTTTTGATTTGTAGTGTTGCTATTGTTATGAATATTTAAATACACAAGCAAACAAAAACTCTAGCATGATGCCATGGTTTATTTGTGTCTTAGTAAAGTTTTAGTCATGTTTAAACATGATCAGTTACATGTGATGATAGGTAATGGTTACTAAACATTGGAATCAACTCTATTTCCATTGTTTACATATTTGGGTATTACAGTTGAACTCCGACGACGACAGGCGAGACACATGATCGCACCCTTCATGCACCACACCAGTGACTCAAAGCTACTTTCATAGGTCACGAAGGCCGAGAAAGTCATCAGTCCCCTGATCACGTCATGAAGTCCAATAGTCTTTGTTCGTAGCCACGAGGTGTAGCGATCGAATAATCCCTCGCCCTCTAGCTCAAGCGGTTGAATAGCGGCCCCTGGCTCCTCATATATCTGCTAGAAATTATTAAACACGGCCCAGACATTTGTCTGGACGGCATGGACAAAGCCTGTGGAGCAAAGGCGATCGGCAGATAGGTCCCTCATGGAACTCTCGAGCTCTTTCCTCAAGAATGCGGCCTGAAACTCAGCGGACTTCGCCCGCTGCACCAACTCCCTCACCTCCCTTTTCTTATCTTTTAACTTCTCTTTGAGAGACAAATCCTTCTTTTTGGCCATGGCCACTTCGTCCCTACTCTTCACTAAGGGGGTAGGGCGTCTACAAATGGCGGCAACCTGAAAAAAGTCTAGTATCAGTGGAGACCACAACCAAAGGGCAGGAAATTTAAGCCGATGTAGCCCTCACCGGACGAAGGTGTGCGGCAGCGTCCTTTAGAACCCTCATTAATTTTTGAGATGTCAAACTCACCACGTGTCGCGATGTTGGAGTACACAGACTCCCACACCCTGGATCCTAACGCAGAGACCCTCGTAGACCTCGATGCACCAAACACCATTCCGACAAACTCCATTGTTAAAAAACCTTACTCGGCGCTAGCACCATCAAACGAGACTTTGTAAGGATATCCACATCGTTAAGGTCGTAATCCTCCACGGTCAAGGGAGCAGCTCCTGCGACAGTCACCCCGGCTGCACCAGCGTCGGCAGCAGTCTTCGACCCCTTAGGAGACCTTGCGATGGCCAACACCTTGGATGCCGGCACCTTCCTTTTCTTCGACCGGCCGGCCAGGTTCACTACCCCGTACATTGAAGCGAGGGCCTTCCCCTTCGGGTCCATTGTTGAAGCAATGACATCGGGGACGTTATGCGAGTAAGGGAAGTTAACTTCCTCACGAGGCAGGCCAGCACCATGTCTTCGTAGCCACACGCTGTGGTCGTATCCCTCACCACCCATCGCTACTCGCTACCCAAGACAACCTTCATTGGAATGAAATCTCTTCCAAACTTAATCTCGGTGACTTGTTCGGCGTAGTCCCCCGCGACTTGAACGCGTCGCCCAACTGGGCCTGTTTGGTTCAGCTTTTTTCTGACCAGCTTTTCTGAAAATCTGGCTGTGGAAAGAATCTGGCTGTGGCGAGAATCTGAGTATAATTACAATTACGTGTGGAGAAAGATAAAGTTGTTCATATGGCTCAGAATCTAGAAAGTGACGGATTCCTACTATTACAACGACTAAACCGATTATGTGTTTATGTTTATTTTGGATGGTTTTTGTCCAATGAATTTTATAGAAGCTGGCTGAAAAGCTAAGCGTTTGGCAGTCCGTAGCAGATTTTGGTGGCCAGAAGCTGTCAGAAGCCGAAACAAACAGGTGGCTCGAGCGGCTCGCTCATCGCGGCAAGATCCATGGCGAAGGCCTCAGAGGCAGCTCCTACATCTACCTCCTCCAAAAAAAACTGATGGAGTCTCAGACAACGTATGTGACTAGGCGGGGACCCTAGTTGGCATTTTTCTCCCCCTCTTCGGCTTGGCCTTGGGCTCCTCATATTCAAGCCCCATCAAGCTAAAAACATGGTTCACGTGAACGTCACCCTCATGCAGAGCAGCTCCCTTCTCAACCTTAGCCTCCATCACCGAACCAACAAGGTCCTCCGCTTCCATCTCAGTCTCCATGATAAAAAGCTCGTGGGAATGGTCGCCCAAATCAACAACGAACACCAAACTCAAAATTTGCCCCTCAAAACCATTGAAGTATTTGCGGGCCGCAGCCCCAACTAACCACCCACGGCTAAGCGGTCGCACGTCGCACACCAGAAACTTCTTCATCAAGTCCCTGCCATTACAAGTAACGACAACAATCCAGAAAGCATGGTCCCCCGGTCTCTGTCATCAACAGTGAAGCGAGGGAAGGCCTCGAACTCAAACAGAGACATAGTACTGGGTCGAGGCCAACCTTTGCCTCCCATGCAGTGCACATAGAACCAGTTCTCCATCCACCCAGCCCATTTATTTTTGGCGTAGAGGGATAACTCAACAACTCTCTCCTATGTCTTCCCCGTCTTCGGGTTAAATGTGCAACTCCCAAACTAGTCAACCAACTGTTAGAACTCGCTAACCCGCAGTCAGCCAAGCTCAAACAGTGGAAGAATAGGAAACGGTTTGATGTCGTTTAATACAAAGTATTAGGGCAACAATGTTTTTCTCTATCCCCCGCAATGGTGCAGTAAGGGGGATTTATCGGCTACCGAGGGTCGACCCTGTCCCGTCAAAGACAATTGTACCCTCAGTTACGAACGTTATCCCCGGAATATTCCCCCTTGGGGGGTTACAGTGGGTCATTATAGCATAATTAATTACAAACAATGGCTGATCCGCTTATAACCCTACATGCGTAGCAGCCTACGAGCTAGATCTCACAGCGTGCGCCGACTAAACATGGGCCCCTATTACAATTGATGCCAGATCATAGCACATGGTCTTCGCAGTCCAGATCCTCTGCCGATGGAATTCTCGATGGTCTTCGCTCTAGCCCGTCCTGGTGAAAGGGGTGCCCGAGTCTTCGCCCGGACTCTTCGTGTTCTTCGAAGCGTGGGCGCTCTTCAGGCCTTCGCTCCCTCCAGTCCTTGACCCTTCGTCATTATGGTTTCCCGAGCCAGGGGGCGTTGCGCCTTCGCCCCAACATTTGCCCTCCGAGGGACTAGTTTGACTAAGTCAGCTGGTGCCGAAGTTTGTCGTAAGACGGTGAAAATGTTGCCCTCACTCGATGTGATCCCGTGGGAGTTTTCGAAATGTGACCATTGACGAGATGTTTTAATGTGGGATTGTTGAGTTCCTGAGGCGCTGTCCTTGGCCTATAAAAACTAGGCGCGGGTTGGAACTTTTCACCCATTTGAGCACACGCTAAGGAAACCCTAGCACATTCCTCTGCTTGCTTGCCCTCTTCTGCTCTCGCTCTGTCGGAGATCTGGCCCATGTCAAGCAAACTGCCCGCCACCGCCAATGGTACGTCACCGTGCCGTCTTCTTCCTCGTCGTCGTCTGCCGCGACCGCATCCTCGACCGCGTTGTCGTTTGAGAAGACGATTAGTGACCCGGTGGCGGTTGTGGATCTACAGCCCGGGCATACGGTCGAGTTTGGGACCTCGAAGATTTACTTGGGCCACATGCTGAAGATGCAGTGGCTGGGTTATTTTGGAAATGGAGTTGGGCGGGCTCCAGGGGTTGAAGATGTCCATGAGCTAGAGGTGGAGTTGGTTGTTTTTTAGGCTTTTTTTTGCTGCTAGATTTCGCTTGCCGGCCCATCGGTTTGTAGTTGAGGTTTGAGGTGAAGATTCATCAATTGACCCCGAAAGCTATGGCTGCACTAGCGAAATATGTGTGGGTCGTGTCCTCATACAGTGGAGAGCCGTTTGTTGAGGTCTTCGCAAAAAATTATTGTCTGTACTGGCAGAAGAGAAAGATAGGTGGCTTGATTGCTCAGTTTGGTTCTTACACCTTCACATCGAGGACCGGGAAGACTTCGGCTAAAGTGATTGAGATTGTACCTTGTGCGAAGAATAAGTGGGGTAACTGGTGGGATTTCTGGTTTTATGTGGTGTCTGGTGACGTCGAAGGGTTGCCTAGTTTGCCCCCTTCTATTTTGTACTCCCATTGTTATGATGTGTTCCCACAGTTCAAGGTGGTGAAAGGGGACCAGGACGAGCAGGCCTTTTGTTACACGACCCGTATGAGTAGTGGTCGTGATCTATGGAAGAATTCGTTGCTTGCGCAGTGTGGCCTTTGGCGCACGGGTGGGCTTTGGGTGAAATTGTACCTCGCCGGATGTCAACCCTGGGGGATAAACTGTTGCGAAGCCCAGCCTTTGCCATAGATTTGCATGGCTAGGATGTTACCGCTTTCGTGCGAGAAGTTGAGCCGGAGGCTATTAAAATCATTGAAAAATATGCACCGAAGACTAAAATGTTGAGAAGCTAGGATATCCGCGGTTCCAACGTGAGGTCCCTACCCGGAGGGGAACTCCGCGGACGTCGGTGATGATCGAGGCAAGCAAGCAAAGCATCGGGCTGACGAAGGCACCTCCAAGGGGAAGGCTCCGGCCGCGGCCACCCGGAAGAGGAAATTAGGTCACTACAACATATGTAGCCTTTTATGACGAATACCCCATCACAATGAAGATTTTTGTCATTGGCTATTTTGTTTTATGACGTTTTTTTTGCGGCAAGACAACTTTATGATGAATTTATGCAAGCGTCACTAATAGCATTGAGAAAACGTCACAACACTAGTCAATCGCCGTATCGTAACAAACATCTTGTTGTCATAAGATACTAGAAGTAAACATCATAACTATATGACAGTTCTATATCGTCATAAATATTACAAATAATTAATGGTTTAAAATATCCGTTGTAGTTATTAATAAAAATCAATATATATGTTGAAAATTGGCTATAATTTTTAACCGGCGACCATACTATGCTACAGAATCGAGGGAAAAAATTCTCTAAAAAAATCAAAACGTTTAAATGAGAATAAAAAGTACAAAAAACATCCATGATTTAAGGATTCAAACTCCCAACGTCCTAGGTAGAAAAACTTACTCTTACTACTACACTAACCGAGTATATCTGATTGGTATGGACATCATATTGCTATAACGTGTATTACGGGTATTATTTACATCCTCCAAACAAAATCTGTCTGTTCTGGGTGTTCGTTCGACACCACGCCGTTAACTTGGCGAGTTCTACATCATTGTTGTTGGCTGAGATTCCTCCTCCACACAGGTACGTAGGTCTAGTGCTCGTCGTCACATCACACACCGCTGGAGGGCCTGTTGTGCAGCCGCCGTCGGAGCCCTGGGCGCTACCACAAGGGACTGGGGTGGTCTGCTGTGCAGCCGCCGCCGGAGCCGTGGGTGGTACCACAAGGAACTGGGGTGGCTTGTTGTGTAGCCGCCACCGGAGTAGGCAGCCCGCAGGGGACGTCAATGATTGATCTGATTTGTCCGTGCTGCAGTCTACCAGTGCTACCAGATTTCATCCTCGGCATCGACGTACATCACCAGTTTGCTACCCCCGGTGAGGATTACTTTAACACTGTATATCTATTTTATATGAAATAGGTACTACAATTAACAATATGGTGGAGTGGTTAAGGATATATGAGGATAATGATGTTTATTGTTCTATGTAGTCAGTGTATTCAAGGTGGTTGGATTCGGTAGATAGAAAAGGCATATTGTTTGATAGTGGTAGTGGTGGCATAACAATAATACAATTATAATTTACAAAGTTTTTCGCTTCTATTACCTTGCTACAACATTGATTTGTTTTTGACACTAAAATAATTTTGCCATCCATAGATGGACAGATCATGGATCAATGCAACAGTATTCAGCAAGCCACACTTGGAAGGAGTTAGTGAGTTCATGAAGCTTGTAACAGAGCGATTTAATGCGAATGAAGAGATACTTTGTCCATGTCGCAAGTGTTTGAATCATCTTAGTGGACATAGAGGACAGGTGGAGGACCACTTATATCTTCATGGGATGGCTAGTACATACACTAGGTGGATGTATCATGGAAAGCCATGGATGACATAATTAATGAAAATGGTGACCAGCAGGATGAACATTTGAGTTTCAATGAAGATGCTGGTATGAATCAAGATGAAAATCTTGGTGATAGGATTAATGGTATGGTAGAGGAGTTATACACAGCCGAAGATGAAGATAAAAGGAAATCTATGTTTGGAGATATACTAGAGGAGATGAAACAAGAACTTTATCCTAGTGCAACTTATACAAGATTTTCGTTTGTGGTGAAGTTGCTTCATATTAAGTCGTTTTATCGTATCAGCAATATTGGCTTCACTACAGTACTGAAGTTGTTGACATCAGCATTTCCTAATTGCTCCCTTCCTTCATCTTTTGGAGATGCAAATAAACTTATCCATGCACTGGGACTTGGGTATGTTTCAATCCATGTGTGCCTAAATAACTGTGTTTTGTTTCAGAAGAACTATGCAAAGCATGATCAATGTCCAATTTGCGGCGAATCAAGATGGAAAGATACAAATAGACGGATTGCTCAGAAGGTACTGCGCCATTTTCCATTGATCCCTAGGCTAAAGAGAATGTTTGCTTCCAAAGAAATAGCAAAACAGGCACAAATGGCATAAGTTCAAGAGGAAACATGTGGAGAATGAGCTTAGTCATCCAGCTGATGGAGAGGCATGGAAAGATTTTGATAGAAAATACGGCTGGTTTGCAGAAGATGCAAGGAACATTAGGCTTGGGCTCACTAGTGATGGTTCCAATCCTTTTGGAAAAATGAGCTCATCATATACCATGTGGCCAGTATTTCTTATACCGTACAACTTTCCTCCATGGGAATGTATGGAACAATCCAACTTCATTATGGGTCTACTCATTCCTGGCCCAGAATGCCCAGGAAAGGATTTTGATGTCTTTATGGAACCACTTATTGAAGAGTTGTTGGAGCTTTGGAAAGGTGTCACTACTTGGGATGCATTGAGTGGAAACAATTTTGAACTACATTCTGCAGTTATATGGTGCATTCATGACTATCCAGCTCTAAGCACATTATCAGGTCGGGTCACAAAAGGCTATTACGCTTGTGTGCATTGTGACAAAAATCCTTGCTCCAAAAGAATAAGGAACAAGATATGCTATGTTTATCATCGACGTTTCCTTCCAAAAGATCATCTTTGGAGGAGAAATAAAACTTTTGATGGTCATAGTGAACAACGTGAGAAGCCAGAGGAATTTAGCATAGATGAGTTGCTCCAACAATTGGAGAGGGTAAAAGATGTAAGACCAAGAAAACATACTAAAAGCAAAAAGAGAAAGAGGGAAGTAGAAGGTCAACGTTGGAAGCGAAGATCATGTCTATGGGATTTGCCATATTGGTCAAGTTTGATGTTGCACCACAATCTTGATGTAATGCACATTGAAAAATATATGTGAGTACTTTCTTGGTACATTTCTTGACATTGTTTGAAAGACAAAGGACACCATTAATGCTAGGCTTGATTTGGAGGACATGGGCATAAGGAAACATT
This sequence comes from Zea luxurians, assembly GCA_029449295.1. Lineage (NCBI taxonomy): Eukaryota > Viridiplantae > Streptophyta > Magnoliopsida > Poales > Poaceae > Zea > Zea luxurians. The sequence continues at coordinate 99,982,990 of JAOPSE010000001.1, read as the reverse complement.
TACACTTAAAGCATAATGGGGACTCATACAGTGTTCCGCATGCACCATACACAATGAATAAAACACAGAAGGTTGCTTTTTGTGACTTTTAGAGAAGTGTGAAATTCCCTGATGGCTATGTTTCTAACTTAGCAACATGTTTTAGTACTGATGGATGCAACCTCCAAGCATTGAAAACTCATGATTGTCATATCCTTTTTCAAAAAAATTTACCAGTTGCTATTAGAGGAATCATGAATAAGGACATATATGAAGCACTTGCTAAATTAGGTATTTTCTTTCAGCAGTTATGTCCTAAGACATTGAAGTTGGATGTTTTACAAAGAATGAAAGTTGAAATCCCAATCATTTTGTGCAAACTTGAGAAAATATTTCCTCCTTCTTTCTTTGATGTGATGCTGCACTTGGCTATTCATTTATTTGACGAGGCAATCATAAGAGGTCCAGTACAATATGGGTGGATGTATCCAGTGGAAAGAAGGTTGTATACGTTGAAACATTTTGTAAGAAATATGGCTAGACCTGAAGGATCCATTGCAGAAGCATATGTTGCTAATGAGTGCTTGACAGCTTGCTTGAGGTACTTCGATGATGTTGACACACGACACAATCAAGAGGGTAGGAACAAAGAGCGTGTTGATTTGAGAAGAGGTAGATTTTATGTTTTTTTAGCATGGAGTTGAACTTCTTGGAGCGCCAAGAATTACATACCTTGAAGATGATTACAATAAGATGGTTTGGTATGTTCTAAACAATTATTCAGAAGTGGAGCCATATATAAAGTACGCATTTCCTTATACAATTGTCATTCACTACTACAGGAAACCTATGTACAGGCGGTCCGGTTAGCCTCTACACAAACGGTTCCAGGAACCGCTTGTGGTGCACCGACTGTGATGTAAAACAACATCACAGGCGGTCAATCAAAAACCGCCTATGAAGACAGACATCACAGGCGGTCCAGTTCAAAGGAACCGCCTATGATAGACAGACATCACAGGCGGTTTCTTATCCTAGCCGCTTGTGTTAGCTACACATCACAGGCGGTTTTTAATATAAGTCCGACTGCATACAATATAAATCACAGACCGTTTTTTAATATACAGATTCATATACAGAATTTTCAAATAGATTATACACAGATTTCATGCACAGATTCACACAGATTGCATACACAGATTTATACATATCAAGTTCCATAATACACAGATTCATCCACATATCAAGTTCCATCGTCATACACAGATTTATACACATATCAAGTTCCATAGACAACTAAACATCTCAAAGTTCCATAGACAACTAAACATCTAAAGTTCCTAACTAAAGACCTAAACACTGTGTGATATTGTGTACAAACTTAGTTCTGGGAATTGTTGCAAATTTCCATTTGTATTGTAGAATAGCCCTTGTTGATGAAGAACTTCATGGCGCATAAAGTAAAGCAAGTCTCTTACAACCTTAGCCACGCCGACGGAAACCATATCTCTTTCTAACCATTCAGCATTGATCTTGGATTTAGGAACCTGCAATGAAAGCAAAAAAAACAAGCAGTGCTAAGAGTAATGTGATGAGCAACAATATAACATAAAAATTGCAACATAGACAATGATAGCGAACTTACATCCTCACGATTGACCATGTAATGGAAGGTGACACGACACCATTCGCATACATAATAACCGCACAGGACAGTACCCGGAGGTTGTTTGTCACCATATGGAAATAATGACATTGACAAATTAGGCTTGTCCTCTGGATGTTCGCCGCCAAGATCTTTCCAATAAAAACGGTATGCACTGCATATAAGAATAGCATTGTGAGATTAAGAATACATTTGTTAAGTTGTAATAAGTACAAGTGTGCAATAATAATCATACTTCTCTAAAATCTTCAAGAAGTCATTATACGTAGCCTTTTCCATTCTCAGTGAGTCGAAGACCACGACTTTACCATCCTTTGGAAAGATCATGATACAAATGTAGTGGTCACTATATAGACATAGACGAAAACACATGTTAAGATCACGATTGCCATAATTTATAGTTCAAAATTAAACCATGTCGATAACTTACTGTGGCGGAACCACCCGAATTATTCCAGCTTAAGTGCCCAAGTCGCACCCTTAAAGACAGCAACACACTTAAATCGGAATAACCCGTCGGTCCCTCGGATCTAGTCCGATAAAGCCACTTATCTAGGATCGAATACCACTAGCTCACTCGAAGGTGAGGCATAGAGAAATACAATAAAGCATAATACCACAAATTTAATAAGTATCAGTAGTAATTACATTATCGGAGTTTTAGAAATAATAACCATAAGTTTTAATGCAGCGGAAATAACTAACAGAGAAAACCGAGTAACATGGCGAAGCCTGGCCACGCTACTCCTCCTGGTCCTCTCCTGCGGAAGCAGTAACCCACTCGACCGTCTATCCCGATGGCAGGGATGAAGGCCAAGTCACACCATCAACCAAATCAAGGAGGTACCTGCAAAAATTATGCCACAAGCAAGGCTCAGTATACTAATACTCAGCTAGACTTACCCGGTGTGAGGAGTCTACTCCTCTACCTCTAGACCATGGAGCTGTTTGGCTGAGGGGTTTGGTTTGCCAAAAGCACTAGCTGAGTCTAAAAACAACTTTTAGCTTTTCAAATTCTAGAATAATAATTTAGACTAGATGAGAACCTATCTATTCATACATGGTAGCAAGCAATTTAGTCAACCAACATCTTTTGCCGGTATCCTCATTTCCACTTATTACTCAATGCAGTACAATGGATCAAGCAGTCTCATTAGCTGCGAGAAGCAGACGATTCGAATTGAGTTTTAACCTTGCAAGGTTAACCTAAACACATGGCATGTCAGGGTACTCCGACTCCACACATGACAACCGTCCCCATTGATTCCCCGTTCGCGGCCAGGCCTCACCGCCTTGGCATACAATGCTCCACTGACCCTGGCCGCCGCCGTGCAGTGGCCGCACTTGTACCCACCATATCTAGAGTGGGAGACCCAGTCTCAGGTCGCGTGAGGGATAAAGTCCACGCCCGGCTTCACTCAGGTACTAGGTTTACCAGTTACCATTTTTCCCGACATGTGTTTAGTACATTCAAACGCTTGACACAGGTATCCGCACGTTAATCCTTATTCCAATTTTGTCTCATAGACAACGCATCCCCATGGATCCGTGTCCACAGACCATCATCATTCAATTATCAAAATGGATACAACCAATTCTTGACCTCGCGCGAGTGCTAGAAAAATCACTCGACTTCTACCGAGATCCTGATTTAGCATAGCAGCTACTCGACCTAGCATACTAGTATCCATCTCAAAAGGAATCCTGAGTTCATGCAACTAGGGTTTCAACCAACTCCTACACTTAAGTGCACGGTACAAGCCTACAAACATTAAGTGTAGTAAAATAGTATATATAACGGTTATGCATAAAACCGGGGCTTGCCTTTAATTTAACACTTAGATAGTGTTTGCTGGGGGAGGTACTCGCTTGGCGAGCATCTACTGGTTAAGTCCACCATTCTTCAGGTCGTCCACCGACTGCATCTTGTGGTTGGCACCACATCACTTGCACGATCATCCTCTCTCGGTCCTGGCCGACTCGCGTCGCGCATGCATACCATTAGTTTGGGCTCTTTGCCAACGAGCGATGCGTGAGGCGTGACGTCGACAAGGGCGTGGGTTTCGACGACGGCACACAGGGCTGCGCAGATCGACGGCGGGTGGTCCGACTTGGCGAGTGTGACGCAGCAGAGGGCGTCGCTGCTGCTGCGCGAGGTCGACGGCTGCGGGGACGACAACGTCGCGGACGAGGCTGCTGCTACGCGAGGACGACGACCGGAGGTGGAGGTCGAGCAAGATGCAGGGGCTTGTCTACTGCCTTGCCACGAGGAGGAGATGAAGCGGGGGAAAACAAACGTTAGCCTTGGAGAAGAAATTCCTCTACGCATGGAACAGAGAGGAGGGGGCTGGAGATAGGAGCAGGGGGTCGGACGCCCTGTATGGGAGGAGCAGAGGCGCCATGGGAGTGGGAGCCGTGCATCCATGGAGGCCGGTGTCGAGGGAGTTGTAGAGGCGAGCTCGATCGTTCCTGGTGCGCAGGCATAGTCTGCTGCCTGGATGAAGGGGGCGCGCCCCTGGGGAAGATGGATGGGGAGCGCTGGTGAGCTAGAGAATCGCGGGGGCGGCCTGGGCTTGTGCTCGTGCGCAGCACTGGCAGACCACAACCGGGGCTTGACTGGGTGCCGGCGTTGGGGAAGAAGACCGGCTGTACGAGCTCGGGCCAGGGGAGGGGACGCCATGGAGTCCCTGCTCCTGCGTGCTCGGGAGAAGAAGCGAGGAGGGAGATGCAGGGAACCCGGGCGTAGGGAGCTCGGCGTTCAGAATCAGCCAACGTCGAGGGGGAAAACTCGGCCCCATGGGAAGGGAGGCTATCGGCGGATGGAGCAGGGGCCAACGACCTCACGTGGTCGAGCAGGATAGCAGAGGAAGAGGGAGAGGAGGAATCCCGCTGCTGGCGAGGTGCGCCAGGAGGGCGGCCTGCAGGAGCGCAGGGAGGAAGATGCAGGGGGAAGGTAGCTGGAGATTTGTGGTGCCATGGATGGGGGAAATTTCTCCTGCCCGTGGAGAAGAAGGGCGCAGCTGAGCAGGGAAGACGCGAGGAACGCTTCTGCGCTAAGGAATAGAGGGAGGAGGAAGACTACGGCTGCTGGTTGATTTAACAGGAGCTGCTGGCAGCCCATTGGCCACCGTGGGCGGCAACATGTACTGGCTGGCTGCAGCTACCGTGAAGGAGACGGGGACAGGGAGAGGAGTGGCTGCTCGGATGATTTAACAGGACGCTGCTGACAGCTATTGGCTCGCGTGGACGGCAATTGGGATTGGCCAGCAGGCAGTGCCCAGGCTAAGCGGCCACTCGGCGTCTCTGCTCGCCTGTTGGTAGAAGTGGCGTGCGTGCGTGTGTTTTCCATTTTTATTTATTTTTCTCTTTTTTTTGTTTGCTCGATCCATGACAGCGAATCAAGAAAATAATTAATTAAGGAAACTAAGTTCTAAACTCCCCACTAAAATTATTTGTCGATGTGTTTTGAACCATATGAGATCACGACAAACAAACACCGCGATAGATCTGACAGAGATTCGAGTCGACGTTGCTCGGAGAAATATTGTGTCTTGACTCAATTTGAGCGTGCTATTGAATTAGAACCTCACAGCTCGGATTAAAATTAAATAACACGAATTGTTCCTTTTTAAGAATTATTGCTGCTTTTGCTCGTGCCGAAGATACAATTTTTTTTGCTCCCGTGGAATTCGTCTCTACGGAGAACAGAGTGAATTAGAGTTTCGACTAACGGACGATTGAGCGATTAACTCGGCCGAGAGTCTGATCTGATTTCGCTCGAAAATAATTCCCTACGCATGATTCAAAATAAAATCGTCTTGAGATACGACCGACTTTCGGATTTTTAGTCGGAGAAGGTGAATCGTGACATTTTAAAAAAAATCACTGCCGGAGTGGGTTTTGAATTCAGTTCAGACACAAGATACTAGGCTGAGTCAAGTAAGAATTAATTAGAGGACGACATACTGAGTATTTCGTTTGAGAAAGCGGATTCAGATAAAATAATCAGACATAGACCAAGTTTCGAGGAATTGGATTCGGACACAGCTCGACTAGCAACTGTCGAGCGCTCGATTAAATGAGCTTTAGACAAGATTTATAAATCGAGATAGATTATCGAGTTTGCATTCATTCCGAGAAATAAAAGTTTTAACAGGCTCCAAAATTGACTGTTTCTCGCGATCGAATAACTCCGACTTTGGTGAAATGTGGATGAATAATCTGAATAATCAGAGACAGGCATGATCGAGAAATAGAAATTTTCATTGAGCATCCGAGATTAGGATAAATCTCCCGACATAACACGAAATAGACACCTGGGGTGTCACAGCCTTCCCCCCTTAAAGGAATCTCGTCCCGAGATTGGAATGAGGATCTTTAAGGGTGGAGAAGCATGTAACTCCTAGACTGAAAATAGATTCAATTTCATGAGAGGGTATCTGACAAGATACTGAAGATAGATTTGGATAGAATATCGCGACATATTGAGACAAAATGCAGCGACAACTTTGAGAGAATCTCCACAAAAGATAGCACATCAGTATAGTCTCATAATGGATCACTACTATTAACCGCGATACCAGCGCGTGCCGAGCAGCTCAACCATGTGTGCACCATAGTAGGCTCTCGGTTTCGTCGCCACACCATCGGTCGTTAGTCATAATACCATTACCAAACGCAACCAATGAGAAATCCACATAGCACAGATAGATGGAGCCCATGAGAATATGGCTCAAAAAATGTGACTGAAGTTGAAGCAAGGATTGTTGGCAAAAGAGCATCACATGAGAATTTTCTTCAACTCAGAGAATTATTTTATGATTAACACGGAGATTATTAGGTCAGAGATTTATACAAGAGTGGATATGAGGGGGAACCAACCATGAGATCAAGATTGGCAGCTTACTGAGACATGAGAGAACTAAAGACAACAGCATAATCCATTGAACCAAATGGATACACCGCTTAGAGATAGAATTGATAAAACAGTGTCATGATCCTCAGAGAAGAGTATGAGAACGATCATAATGAGATATTAGACTGATCCACATTTAATACATGAGAACAGGTTATAGCAGATAACCAGATAACGGAGCATAATCCTTAAGGGATCCAGAGATTCGGATGATAAAGTCGCAACATGATTCACAAGGAAAAGATTACCAGATCCAGGTGAAAGGAGAGGTCATCCAACAAGATCAGCTAGGATGATCAATAGAAATGCTATGAAGTTTTTTTTTGGGGGGGCAAGGAATTACGGAAAGAAACATGGCCTTGATCGGGTTTGCGCAACTAGACACCAAACAACAATTTTTTTTGACGTAACAAGTGCACAAGGAGACTTGGGTTGGTCTAGTGGTCAAGCCATGGGGGTCTACAAGATGTGCATCTGTAAATTCAAGTGTAAAACACACAAGGGCTAGAAACACCAAAACAAGCACATGATAAATTTTGTTTAAAGGTTTTACTTGCTAACCACAAGGTTGTTTGGAGGGGGGGTCTTTTCATGAGCAGAATAGACTTTTTTTTGTAAAAAGGGTTGAACAATTACAATACCACCTAGATAGCAAGACAAGAGAAACACATAGCACGACCTAACAAGACTTACAAATCTGACACGAGGTAAGACATTTCTAACATAGCAGTACATCACATTATTCACAAGTTATTATTATTGGAATAAAGGTGAGAGAAGCATGTTGGTGCACAAGAGACAATGAAAATGCGGCAATCATGATGCATGCTCATTCTATTCGTCTTCTCAGACCTAACTACTTTTCGGGTGCTTCTACAGCATCCTTATTAATAGTTGTAGTAGCCTTTATGGCCTATATAAATAGCCACCTAGCTACCCATCTATTTCCTAAGGCTTCACGTTTTAGGTCTAACTTATCGTCCTAACGATCTATCCAACATTGGTTTCTAGCAAGTTTTACTTTAGAAAAGTTGGTAATCGTGACTTATTGACTTCTCTGTACTGGTATTCGCTCCGATACCAGCTGTGGCGGAACCACCCGAATTATTCCAGCTTAAGTGCCCAAGTCGCACCCTTAAAGGCAGCAACACACTTAAATCGGAATAACCCGTCAGTCCCTCGGATCTAGTCCGATAAAGCCACTTATCTAGGATCGAATACCACTAGCTCACTCGAAGGTGAGGCACAGAGAAATACAATAAAGCATAATACCACAAATTTAATAAGTATCAGTAGTAATTACATTATCGGAGTTTTAGAAATAATAACCATAAGTTTTAATGCAGCGGAAATAACTAACGGAGAAAACCGAGTAACATGGCGAAGCCTGGCCACGCTACTCCTCCTGGTCCTCTCCTGCGGTAGCAGTAACCCACTCGACCGTCTATCCCAGTGGCAGGGATGAAGGCCAAGTCACACCATCAACCAAATCAAGGAGGTACCTGCAAAAATTATGCCACAAGCAAGGCTGAGTATACTAATACTCAGCTAGACTTACCCGGTGTGAGGAGTCTACTCCTCTACCTCTAGACCATGCAGCTGTTTGGCTGAGGGGTTTGGTTTGCCAAAAGCACTAGCTGAGTCTAAAAACAAGTTTTAGCTTTTCAAATTGTAGAATAATAATTTAGACTAGATGAGAACCTATCTATTCATACATGGTAGCAAGCAATTTAGTCAACCAACATCTTTTGCCGGTATCCTCATTTCCACTTATTACTCAATGCAGTACAATGGATCAAGCAGTCTCATTAGCTGCGAGAAGCAGACGATTCGAATCGAGTTTTAACCTTGCAAGGTAAACCTAAACACACGGCATGTCAGGGTACTCCGACTCCACACATGACAACCGTCCCCATCGATTCCCCGTTCGCGGCCAGGCCTCACCGCCTTGGCATACAATGCTCCACTGACCCCGGCCGCCGCCGTGCAGTGGCCGCACTTGTACCCACCATATCTAGAATGGGAGACCCAGTCTCAGGTCGCGTGAGGGATAAAGTCCGCGCCGGCTTCACTCACGTACTAGGTTTACCGGTTACCATTTTTCCCGACATGTGTTTAGTACATTCAAACGCTTGACACAGGTATCCGCACGTTAATCCTTATTCCAATTTTGTCTCATAGACAACGCATCCCCATGGATCCGTGTCCACAGACCATCATCATTCAATTATCAAAATGGATACAACCAATTCCTGACCTCGCGCGAGTGCTAGAAAAATCACTCGACTTCTACCGAGATCCTGATTTAGCATAGCAGCTACTCGACCTAGCATACTAGTATCCATCTCAAAAGGAATCCTGAGTTCATGCAACTAGGGTTTCAACCAACTCCTACACTTAAGTGCACGGTACAAGCCTACAAACATTAAGTGTAGTAAAATAGTATATATAACGGTTATGCATAAAACCGGGGCTTGCCTTTAATTTAACACTTAGATAGTGTTTGCTGGGGGAGGTACTCGCTTGGCAAGCATCTACTGGTTAAGTCCACCATTCTTCAGGTCGTCCACCGACTGCATCTTGTGGTTGGCACCACATCACTTGCACGATCATCCTCTCTCGGTCCTGGCCGACTCGCGTCGCGCATGCATGCCATTAGTTTGGGCTCTTTGCCGACGAGCGATGCATGAGGCGTGACGTCGACAAGGGCGTGGGTTTCGACGATGGCACACAGGGCTGCACAGATCGACGGCGGGTGGTCCGACTTGGCGAGCGCGACGCAGCAGAGGGCGTCGCTGCTGCTGTGCGAGGTCGACGGCTGCGGGGTCGACAACGTTGCGGACGAGGCTGCTACTACGCGAGGACGACGACCGGAGGTGGAGGTCGAGCAAGATGCAGGGGCTTGTCTACTGCCTTGCCACGCGGAGGAGATGAAGCGGGGGAAAACAAACGTTGGCCTTGGAGAAGAAATTCCTCTACGCAAGGAACAGAGAGGAGGGGGCTGGAGATAGGAGCAGGGGGTCGAACGCCCTGTATGGGAGGAGCAGAGGCGCCATGGGAGTGGGAGCCGTGCATCCATGGAGGCCGGTGTCGAGGGAGTTGTAGAGGCGAGCTCAGTCGTTCCTGGTGCGTAGGCATAGTCTGCTGCCTGGATGAAGGGGGTGCGCCCCAGGGGAAGATGGATGGGGAGCGCTGGTGAGCTGGAGAATCGCGGGGGCGGCCTGGGCTTGTGCTCGCGCGCAGGACTGGCAGACCACAACCGGGGCTTGACTGGGTGCCGGCGTTGGGGAAGAAGACCGGCTATACGAGCTCGGGCCAGGGGAGGGGACGCCATGGAGTCCCTGCTCCTGCGTGCTCGGGAGAAGAAGCGAGGAGGGAGATGCAGGGAACCCGGGCGTAGGGAGCTCGGCGTTCAGAATCAGTCAACGTCGAGGGGGAAAACTCGGCCCCATGGGAAGGGAGGCTGTCGGCGGATGGAGCAGGGGCCAACGACCTCACGTGGTCGAGCAGGATAGCAGAGGAAGAGGGAGAGGAGGAATCCCGCTGCTGGCGAGGTGCGCTTGGAGGGCGGCCTGCAGGAGCGCAGGGAGGAAGATGCAAGGGGAAGGCAGCTGGAGATTTGTGGCGCCATGGATGGGGGCAATTTCTCCTGCCCGTGGAGAAGAAGGGCGCAGCTGAGCAGCGAAGACGCGAGGAACGCTTCTGCGCTAAGGAATAGAGGGAGGAGGAAGACTACGGCTGCTGGTTGATTTAACAGGAGCTGCTGGCAGCCCATTGGCCACCGTGGGCGGTAGCATCTACTGGCTGGCTGCATCTACCGTGAAGGAGAAGGGGACAGGGAGAGGAGTGGCTGCTTGGATGATTTAACGGGATGCTGCTGGCAGCTATTGGCTCGCGTGGACGGCAATTGGGATTGGCCAGCAGGTAGTGCCCAGGCTAAGCGGCCACTCAGCGGCTCTGCTCGCCTGTTGGTAGAAGTGGCGTGCGTGCGTGTGTTTTCCATTTTTATTTATTTTTCTCTTTTTTTTGTTTGCTCGATCCATGACAGCGAATCAAGAAAATAATTAATTAAGGAAACTAAGTTCTAAACTCCCCACTAAAATTAATTGTCGATGTGTTTTGAACCATATGAGATCACGACAAACAAACGCCGCGATAGATCTGACAGAGATTCGAGTCGACGTTGCTCGGAGAAATATTGTGTCTTGACTCAATTTGAGTGTGCTATTGAATTAGAACCTCACAGCTCAGATTAAAATTAAATAACACGAATTGTTCCTTTTTAAGAATTATTGCTGCTTTTGCTCGTGCCGAAGATACAATTTTTTTTGCTCCCGTGGAATTCGTCTCTACGGAGAACAGAGTGAATTAGAGTTTCGACGAACGGACGATTGAGCGATTAACTCGGCCGAGAGTCTGATCTGATTTCGCTCGAAAATAATTCCCTACGCATGATTCGAAATAAAATATTCTTGAGATACGACCGGCTTTCGGATTTTTAGTCGGAGAAGGTGAATCATGACATTTTAAAAAAAATCACTGCCGGAGTGGGTTTTGAATTCAGTTCAGACACAAGATACTAGGCTGAGTCCAATAAGAATTAATTAGAGGACGACATACTGAGTATTTCGTTTGAGAAAGCAGATTCAGATAAAATAATCAGACATAGACCAAGGTTCGAGGAATTGGATTCGGACACAGCTCGACTAGCAAATGTCGAGTGCTCGATTAAATGAGCTTTAGACGAGATTTATAAATCGAGATAGATTATCGAGTTTGCATTCGTTCCGAGAAATAAAAGTTTTAACAGGCTCCAAAATTGACTATTTCTCGCGATCGAATAACTCCGACTTCGGTGAAATGTGGATGAATAATCTGAATAATCAGAGACAGGCATGATCGAGAAATAGAAATTTTCATTGAGCATCCGAGATTAGGATAAATCTCCCGACATAACACGAAATAGACACCTGGGGTGTCACACTTACTTAAAGTGGTGCGGAGCTATTATTAAGTCCTTGCCATGTTGTACATGATTATACATGGCTCGTCCAATGTATGCCGCCATTACCTTCATTTTCTTTCTCTGATTCTGTTTGACGACTTTCTCAAATTCAGCATCGTCCAAGTCTTTGTATTCTTCTCCATGCCTCCGAGCAACTACTTTGTAGCGAGCTTGGGATATCATCAACGGGTCAAGAAACCCTGTCTTAAGTTGTTTCTTCTTATCATCCGTGTATTGCATCCTACGTGTAATAGTTTTAATCGTTAGACTCTCGTTTATGTGTGCGTGTACAAAACTAACAAATATGAAAGTTTAGAGGTACTTACAAGCAAGAGGGTTAAGTAGTTGGTTTCCATCCTTTGTCGGTGGTACAACGACCAGAGATCGTCAAAGAATAAATGCCGCACAAGATCTATATGATCATTGCTCCAAAATGCATCTTCTGGCACAACAAATGTGAAGTCCTCGAGTTTGTATTTGTTGCTAGCCACCATGTACCACTCATGCATTCTAATCTCCAGAGTCGACAACTTAGAAAGTTGCACCGTCGTCAAGAACGGCCTCCCATTCACAAATTTTGGAGGAACATCCTCCTTCTTGTATACCGAGATATTGGTTTTAAGATGTAATGATTCTCGAGTATGAATCATTCCATCTTATTCCCATACTTCGAAATTGTCTATTTGGGACCGTGTGCCTACTCCATGAGATGCTGATTCCGCTTTTGATTGATTTGTCATAACTCTCTGCAATTTATGCAGGTAGCGTGTCACTGATTCTGACGGTTTCTTGACATCGTCAGTGGCAATTTGCTTATGAATTTTCTTTGAAATAGTTGGCCCTTCAACATTGGTGCCAACCTTTGGTTCCTTTTTGATGTTGACATCGACATTCTGAGGAACAATTTTGTCTACGTCCCCCTCGTCGAGTTCCTTCGCAAGAGGCGATATGATTGTTTCAACGATTTTTTTGGAGGTCGGTGTCATATTTTCCTGCACCATGGGGTGTGGAATGATCGAACTATCTTTTTGTTGCATTGGTGTTGAATTCGGCTCATCACCCAACTTGATGTCGCGTCGATGCCAAAGGACCAACTCGTTCATTGCCTCCAGCAAAGTTATGATCCCCTCAACTGGAAAATCTATCTCCCAATCTTCACAACCACTGTCTATGATTTCTAGAACTTGGACCACAACATAGTGTGGCGGGACAGGATTATCCTTGTAGTTAACAAGTCCTGGTTTTACCAAACCAGTAGCAGCTTGCTTTGTTTTTGTCCCAGATCGATTGATTGGAATATGAAGAAAGCAAGGCTTGTCCTCAACAATATCGTCTACAGGGTACTTGGTCAAGTCTTGCACAGATCCTACGCTGCTAGGGAATATAGGTGGACTCATGTGGCTTGGCATGAGTTCAAATGATATGCATTCTGTTTTCTTCATTTTGTTCATCACGTCATTAATAGCCTTTTGTACCCTTTCATAAATAGTCTCTTCAAGGGTCCTTTTTGACTTCTCGTGTTTCCTATATGATGACACATACTCTGGAAACGCCTCTCTCTAGGAAATCTTAGAAGAGATTCCCCGAGCCCGTCCAGTGTGTTCAGGATTACCTAGTGCTGCAGTTAGTATGTCATTCTCCCTCCGAGGCTTAAAAGCTTCCTCGATTATCCTGTTCCACTGCACAACTTTATGGTGATATCCGGTTGACCCCAGGCGATGGGGGTGTTTGTTCATCTTCGCTCTCTGAGAATTAGTTTCGCCCAGTTCTTTGGCCTTCAGTTCGGTCTTCTGACGAACAAATTCCTCCCACTGAGCTTGAGTGATTTTCCCCATTTTCTTGGGCGGAGGAACCTTATTCTTCTTAACAAATTCCCTATTCATCTCGGTCTTCCACCCACGAAACATCTTGGCCATAGCAGAGAGCATCGACTTCCTTACTGCATCCTCTGTGCCTTTTGGGAACTTGAATGACTCAGACAACTTAGCCCATAGCTTATTGCGGGTGTCTTCATCTAAATCCTTCCATTTTTGAAGTGTGATTGGCACTATATCTCTAACAGTAGACCCGCAGGAATTTCGAAACTTTGTAACCACATCAAGTGGTTCTTCAGGAAACCCCTCTGCATTTAGTTTTGTTACGTACATAACTGCACCTTCTTTCATCTGATTCGGACCTCATCGCCCTCGTTTCCACTTATGTGAAACGGATGATTCAGGCATCGGAGCATCCTCCGTGTTTCGTGTAGAACATGCATCCTCTTTCTTCTCTTCATTTGAAATCTATATAGTGAAACAATTAATGTCCTATCATATATGAACATTATTTTAGAATATAGTCGGCATATTTCTATTTACCTCTTCATCGTTGGGAATATAGTCGGCATCAAGCTCATCTGATGTTTTTTTCTTCCTTCGAGGTATAGGAGTACAAGGATTGTCGTCACTAGAACTATCCTCCCCGCTCCCTTCACCGGAGCTGCTCGTTGTCTGCCATTCAAGTTTGGTTGTGTCTTCATCAACTTTGTTAGACGCACCGGTGCAGACCACATCCATACTAGGCTGCTTGTTGTGTGCCATTCAAGCTGGTTCCATCGATAAAGGGATATACTGTTAGTCTGATATACTGGTTCCATCAATAAGGGAACTTGGAGAAAAGGTGATTCAAAAGAAATCGAGCCCAAACCCGCCTCCGGGGCAGGATCGGGCCAGGAAGCACGGAGCAGATAGAAGTGCACTTCCCAATGCAGTAGACAGAGAAGGCATGGCTGTGATGTTATAATGCTGAAGGACCCCAAGATGAGATTATGCCCTGTCGTCCACCACTGCCCGTTATTTGTGGGCTTCACCGAGGGCGGGAAACATTTGGTGACATCAAACGACCTTCGGGCTGGGGACGTCTGCGAGCTTGTTAAGGGGCCAGACGATGGTGAGCCGGTGTACTCTGTCCGGATGTGTGGTCACAAAATTTAAAGCCGCCCCGGCTTCATCTGTGCGCTTCTCTTCTCTTATGTCGGCTACTAAGATCACTTAGCACCCCACCTAAGAGAAGAGAAGCACACACATGAAGCCGGGGCGGCTTTAAATTTTGTGACCACACATCCGGACATAGTACACCGGCTCACCATCGTCTGGCCCATTAACAAGCTCGCAAACGTCTTCAGCACGAAGGTCGTTTGCTATCACCAAATGTTTCCAGCCATCGGTGAAGCCCACAAATAACGGGAAGTGGTAGACTACAGGGCTTAATCTCTTCTTGGGGTCCTTCAACATTATAACATCACAGCCATGCCTTCTCTGTCTAACTGCATTGGAAAGTGCACTTCTATCTGCGAGCTTGCTTCTCGACCCGATTCAGGCATTCCGCCGATGCCATTCTCCATATAAGTCCCAAACAGAGAATAGGGATGAGGTAGTCAAGATTGTAGGCGCTAGTGCTCAACTACTAGCATCTATAGATATGGACACAAGTCCAAATTTGGTGCTACTCGGCACCATCGATATCACTAGAAAAAAATACATCAAAGAGATCCACTTCCCAATAGTACTCGAAGATAGTTCATTGACTTGACACTCTCTAAGAGGTTCATACAAAATACATTATCTCTAAGAGTGAAACCTACGATACTCATATCGTGTTGTTTAGGACTAAACATCAACAACCCCTTGACTGGTCGCTATCATACTCAATTCCAAAATATTTTTCCAATATGTCGGCTTGAGTAAGGAGATCTGGGCTTGGGAGTTCCTCCAAATCATCTGCAGCTTCATCATCTTCAGCATATTGCAGGGCTTCATCTTGAATAATTTTAGCCCTCTTGGAGTCATCATACTTTTGGATGGACAGAGCACACTTCTCAAGCATGTCGCATACATCTCCAATTTGAAACAAAGTGGTCTTAAGTGTGTACACTGATTCCGGTTCACTAGTATCCACAACCCCATCAGTCACTAGACTGCGAATGATGTCAACATGTGTCTCGATGACTCGAACTGAGGTCTCAACCATGTCAAGTGGCTCTTTTTCTATCTCTGAAACTGAAAATGACCAAGTCTCACAATCAAAAGAACAAAGGCAACAAAGGCAGGGATCAGAGGGAAAACAAGGATGTGGCTTATAGGGCAAAAAGAAGGGTCCAAATAACATTGTCATGGCTATGAACAAGTCAAAGATGGGAGATAAGAACAAGTCTTATAACATAGGGTTGGGAAGCAAAGATAGGTATTCAAAAAACTGAGAAGGGAGATAAGAACAAGTCTTATAACATAGGGAGATAATAACATTGTCATGGCTATGTACTTCCATGATGTATGTGGCCATAAGCACATTTGGCCTAATGATTATCAAACAAAGATAGGTAGTCAAAAAACACTAAAAATAGACTTCATATAAGAAGTAATTGACAACCAAACAATAAGCAAAAAGCATATTGACAATATATGTAAGTGAAAATATGCACTTATGAATATGCAAACAATAAGCAATAAGAAATAACCAAACAATAAGCAATATGCATATTGACAAACATTTAATCTAAGCACTGATAATCAGGGATAGCCATCGATTGGGCAGAATGCATATACACAATTTGTCAATATGCACTTATGAAATATACACAATGAAATACTCCAAGTACTTGAACTGAAATATACACAATGAAATACACAATTCTGCTTGGCATATACACAATTTGTAGAACATTGCTTGCTTGTAGAATATACATAATGAAATACAAAATAAGAATGCATATACACAATTTGTAGAACATTGCTTGCTTGTAGCCAATGGAACCTGAACTGAATTAAGAGCTCGGGGAAGAAGAAATGGAACCTGAACTTCGACCTTATCGAGAGGAAGAAGACAGAGCTCGTGGATGGCGGCGCTTCGGGCTCGGGGACCGTGACGGCGGCGCTTGGGCTCAGGGACTCGGCGCTCGGGCTCGGGGACGGTGGGCGCTCGGGCTCGGTGAAGGGGACGGCGGCGCTCGGGCTCGGTCTCAGGGACGGCGTTGCTCGGGCGCTCGGGGACGGCGGCGCTCGGGCTCGGGGACGAGGACGGCGGGGCTCGAGCTCGGTGAAGGGGACGGCGGCGCTCGGGCTCGGTGAAGGGGACGGCGTTGCTCGGGCGCTCGGGGACGGCGGCGCTCGGTCTCGGGGACGGGGACGGCGGTGCTCGGGCTCGGGGACGGGGACGGCGGCGCTCGAGCTCGGGGACGGGGACGGCGGCGCTCGGGTTCGTGCTCGGGGACGGGGACATGGCGGCAGCCTGGCGGCGCACTGTGTCAGCTCGGGCGGGAAGAATTAGGGTTCTTGCCGACCAACGAGCCTTTTATATTGTAAAGAATCCCAGGCGGATATTTAGCAAAACCGCCTGTGATAGACAACATCACAGGCGGTTGTTAATTCCGACCGCCTGTGATAAATTAACTTCATAGGCGGTCGACGTAAAAAACCGCCTGTGATGTTATCTATCACAAGCGGTTTTGCTAAATATCCGCCTGTGATGTGTGTACACTATAAAAGGGCTAGCCACCGACGGGTTCCAGAACCCTAACTCGCAGAACCCTAATTCACAGCACTGTAGCGGCGACGGGTTTTTTTTGAGATCTACAGGGAGAAGGTTTTGTTTTTGAGTTTATTGATTGATTTCACTAGTTTATGCATATATATGATCTCCATTTGTTTTCTTTCTCATTTTGATGCGTTTTTTGCCTCAATTTTGTAATATAGAACGGATTTGAAGAAAAGCTTTGGAATTCAAGATTTGGACTTATAATAGTTGATCTAGTTTAAAGATTCTTTAAAAACACAATTGTCTCACCTCGAGGTATCTATTGTTGCAATGTTTGTTTTATTTTCATACATATCAATTCGTTTCATGTTTTATGGATGAATTCAATTAATTAATGATTTTATTGATGTTAATCAATATAAGGATAGGTAATGGACCGAGGTTGGATGTACAATGTGCCAAGACCACATCCGTTGTATATTCGAAATTTGAGAAGCTTTATTGAAGCGGCCAAAAAGCACGCGAATTTGCGAAAGAGCAAGGAGATATTATGTCCGTGCATCGACTGTGATAATAAGATAGCTTGGAGAGATACAGGAGTAATCCAATCACATCTGCTAAAAAGAGGGTTTAAAAACAATTACACGATATGGTCAGAACATGGTGAGTTGGATCCGTGTGAAGTGCCTGGTAATGACGAGAGAGTTGTCGGAATTTTAGATCTTAAAGTTGATGGTAAAGTGGATAATGTGGATGCTAATCAAGATTTTGAAGAATTTGATTGCGAAGAGATGTTGCGCCATATGGAACCAGAAATGTTGAGTTCTGTGGGATCGCAGAAAGGGCTATCTAAAATGGAGGGACTGGAAAGTGCTTCAAAAGAACCTTTATATGATGAATCTAAGGGTTGTGACAAAGAGTTTACTACACTGCGTACAGTTCTAGAACTTCTGAAGTTGAAGGCTAGCGCCGGATGGTCTGATACTAGCTTCACAGATCTTTTGAATTTTCTGTCCCAATTACTACTAAAACCCAACAAACTACCAACAAGCACTTATAAAGCGAAGAAGCTTATATCTCCCATAGCTCTGGGTGTGCAAAAAATTCATGTATGTCCGAACCATTGTATTCTGTATCGTGGCGATTTTGAGAACGCATCAAGATGCCCAGTTTGCAATGTCAGTCGATACAAGAAGAGCTACAATCAAGACTGTGTAAAAAAATTCCCGAAGAAAAATAAAAACAAGAAATCCACTATTGGACCTGAAAGTGACGATGACACTTTTGATGACATGGATGGGAAAAAGAAGTCAAAGAACCCAGCTTTGGTGATGTGGTATCTTCCAGTAATTGATCGCTTAAAACGTTTGTTCTCAAATCCTAGGGAGGCTGAGCTTATGCATTGGCATGCTGAAAATCGCAAGCAGAATAACAAACAGATTCGACACCCTGCTGATGCATCACAATGGAAAAATTTCGATCTTATGTATCCTGAGTTTGCCAAAGAAACCAGAAACGTAATATTTGCTTTGGGTACAGATGAAATGAATCCATTTGGTGAAAAAAGAAGTGTACATAGCACCTGGCCCGTGACTTTAACGATGTACAACCTTCCATCATGGTTGTGTCACAAAAGAAAGTACATTATGTTGATTATTCTTATTCAAGGTCCGAAATCAGCTGGTGTTGATATTGATGTGTTCCTAGAACCTCTTATGGAAGATATGATAAAGCTCTAGAATAAAGGAGTTATAATATGGGATGAGTATTGCCATGAGTATTTCAACTTAAGAGCAATTATATTTGTTACCATCCATGATTCTCCCGGTGGCGCCACACTATCAGGGCAAAAGACTAAAGGAAAGAATGGTTGTGTAGTGTGCGTCGATGGAACTGCTTCCATGTACCTTAAATCATCCAAGAAGTTGGTGTTCATGGGACACAGACGGTTCTTGATGAAGCAGCATAAGTACCGAAAGATGAAAGCGGAATTTAACAATCAACTAGAAAGTGAAGGTGCACCAAAGCCTTATAGTGGGAAACTTGTTTTTGAAATTGTAAAGAACATTCATGTTGTATTCGGAAAGGGAAAAAACAAAGGAGAAAAGAGAAAGAGAACTGACCCTTCAACTTACACAACTTTCAAGAAGCAATCAATTTTTTTCAAGTACCTCCCATACTGGAAGGATATGGAAATTTGCCACAGCATTGATTTGATGCATGTAACAAAAAATGTTTTTGACAGCATTATTGGAACCTTGCTGGGCATGCCGAGTAAGACAAAAGACGGACTCAAATCACGCAATGATCTAGTAGATCTTCAAATCAGACCGGAACTTCATCCAGTGGATAGTGGCAAAGGGAAGCCTTACCTCCCCCCAGCTAGCTACAACTTGTCAATTGAGGAGAGAACAAAGATTTGCAAATGTTTGCGTGGGGTCAAAGTGCCCACAGGTTTCTCATCCAATATCAGCAGACTAGTCAGGATGAAGGACTTGTCTCTATTTGGCTACAACTCTCATGACTGCCATGTGATGATGACGGTGTTCCTCCCAATTGTGGTAAGAGCCCTCGAAACAGAGCATGTCAAAGTTGTCATCACACGCTTGTGTTACTTTTTCAATGCGGTTTCACAAAAAGTAATAGCTTTAGAAGACTTGGACTATCTAAAGGCATACATCATCGAGACTATGTGCAAGCTTGAAATGTGTTTTCCTTCATCGTTTTTTGATATGCAGGTACACCTAATCATACATCTCGTGGATCAGATAAAAATATTAGGGCCACTATATTTATATCATATGTTTCAGTTGGAGCGATACCTGGGAGTATTAAAAGGTTATGTGCGAAATCGCGCTCACCCAGAGGGTTCAATCATGGAGGGATACACTATAGAAGAAGTGATTGAGAGCTGTATAGATTACATCAGTGACGGAACAATGATAGGTGTGCCTGTACCTAAACATGAGGGTAAACTATGTGGGAGAGGGAGAATGGGCAAGAAAACTTTTCGCGTTGAGGATTACAAGCTAGTACATTGTGCTCATGGTAGTGTACTACAACATCTCACGATAGCCGAGCCTTACATAGAGGAACACCTGGATGAGCTTCGTAAAGAAAATCAGAACCGCACAGAGGACTGGATCATGAGGGAGCACAAACAACGTTTCAGCGAATGGTTAATGGACAAAAACATCCCATTCGGAGACTCTTTGGAAGAGAAAACAATGAAGAATTTGGCTTCTGGGACATCGTGTTTTGTGACATCATGGCAAGCATATGACATCAATGGGTACACATTCTACACTAAATCAAAAGACATGAAAAGTGTTGCACAAAATAGTGGTGTTCGTATCGATGCTTTTGACCTACATGGACAGAAGACCACATATTTTGGATTCATAGAGGAAATATGGGCACTTGATTATGGCCCAAGCATGAAAATACCCTTATTTAAGTGCCAATGGGTACAACATCCCGTGGGGGTGATAGTGGATAACTACGGACTCACACTGGTAGACTTAAAGAAAGTAGGATATAAAGATGACCCGTGGGTTCTCGCCGAATGTGTTGCACAAGTGTTCTATGTACTCGATCCAGTAGATGAGAAGATGCATGTAGTTATTTCTGGAAAGCAAAAAATTGTTGGAGTTGAGAATGTGGGAGACCAAGATGAGGAATACAATAAGTATGAAGAGATGTTCGTCTTTAACGGTCCAGAGAGAATCAAGCGTGTGGAAAAGAAAATTGATAAGAACTTAAAGCCATACATGCGGAAAAATGGTAGTTCATGAAAAATTGTATGAATCAAATTGTATTTGTTATCATGTATGATCGACTATGAATTGTGGTTGCCAATTAATTTAAAATCTCTCTAGTTATCTATGTGTGCTATTATAATTCATTTAAATTGTATTTGCATATTATTGTTAAAAATTAAATATTAATTCATTTAAATTGTATTTTCATATTTCTGTTAAAAATTAAATATTAATTCATTTAAATTGTATTTGCATATTTCTGTTAAAAATTAAAATTATTTTCATATTTAAATTGTATTTTCATATTTTTACAATCACAGGCGGTTTTTTCTTAGTTTCCGTTTGTGAAAAGGATAAAGCACCACAGGCGGTCCTAAACAAAAACCGCTTGTGATACTATTACATCACAGGCATACTGAACCGCCAGGGACATCACAGGCAGTTTTCTAACCGAACCGCCTGTGATGTAAAAAGCCTACCGCTTGTATAGAGGCAAATTGTACTAGTGATTGTTTTTATAAGAATTGATATTCTTGTCTCTAATATATACCATATCAGGATGTACAAGGAAGAGTTAGAGAATGAAGGGACTATTGATGTTGAAAAACCATTGAGAAGCAATTTTCCTCATGGTTTAAGAAGCATGTGAGTTTCAAGTTCATATCCTCAACATTAGTAACTGGACTTGTTTTCACCATGTACTTTTATGTCTTTAGATTGCAAGATTGCGATTTGTTGAGGGAGAAGGCATTGATGACGACCTATATGCATTGGCATGTGAACCGGATTTGCGAGTTCGAATTTTTTCTGCATGTCTTGTTGATGGTGTCCGGTACCACACTGTTGACTGTGAGAGAAATAGAAGAACCCAAAACAGTGGAGTCATGGTTCAAGCACTCATAATAATGAATGCATTGATTTTTATGGCTGCTTAAAAGAAATATTTGAGTTACAGTATAACTTAGATTTGATGGAGCATCGGACAGTTGTTCTATTCTAGTGTGATTGGTTTGACACTCATAGCAAGAAAGTTAATATGAAATCTGATGGATATTTTAGAAGCATCAACCATAGTAGTCGCTGGTACAAAAATGATGCTTTTATTTTAGCAGCACAAGCAACTAAGGTATTTTATTTGCAAGACATCAAGAATGCTAGAAGCTGGAAGATTGTTCAAAAATTTACACATAGGCACTTGTGGAGTGTGGCTGAAAATGACATTGAGGAAATACCTAGTGCCTCAGGACTGTCATACCAAGATGATACATGTGTAGGTTTTGAAGTGCAAGTTAATGAAGGAGATACGGAGATGATTGAACATCAGAATGCTGACAGTTCTGTTAATGTCAGTGTAAGTGTGGTTGATGAATTTCGGGTGCAACGACAAGAGGAAGTGCAAGAGGATGGGACAAGCGACGACGAAGATGGAACTGGATGGCAATATTCTATTGATAATGAAGAATCAACAACTCTTGTCAATGATAATGATGATTTCAGTGATAACGAGTAGCATATTTTTGTTTGATTTTTAAGAAGTGAACTCGCTACTGTTATTTGTGAGAAGTGAACTCTATGTTGTTCTTTGTTTGATTTTTAAGAAGTGAACTCGCTACTGTTATTTGTTTTATTTTTTAATAACTGAACTCGCTACTATCACTGACAGTTTTAATACAACAAGTATTTCAGTCAAATTGTGAGAAGTGAACTCTATGTTGATTTGTAAGCTTCAATTCAGCATCAGTTCACAATCTCCAATTCCACTCCACGCATTACTGCTTTCACTTTATGGTCTAAACAATCTGGGTACTAGTTTCTGCAATTGAACCTTGCTGGATACTTGTTTTTGCAAATGAAGCTTGCTGGGAAAATGAAGCTTGCTGGGTAAGAAGAGTCAAAGCAAATAACTATAAGGCATTAAGATGTATACAACACCTTGCAGCTCCACATCCTCCTTTGATTACATACAGCTTTTCACTCAGCACTGTTATGTAAGACTAATAAGCCACTGGACAATATCTGGATGTTTGTCTTGAAACTAAAATATTATTGGTTTCTGGTAGTCATCTTTATTACCTAATAGAACAGAACCAGTGCAATGCAGAGCTTCATCTGTCCCTAAAGTCATTATCTGTTAAGATAATGCACAGAATTATTTCAACTAGCTTTGCAACATTATGTCCATATCAAATTGATGTATTAGTAATCATACAGTTAGTGTCCCATCCGCCGCCCTTTTGACACCACCAGATACTGGAGCATCAACCAACTTTATCTGTCGACATTCAGCTGTATGGATCACAAATCTAGGAGAAACTGTAGAAGAAAGGATGACAGATGTTGCAGCAGATAAAACTGAAAAGGGGCAATGGCATCACTAGAATTAAAGCTCATCAGCAGTAAACCAACTTGGTAGAAGAATTTATTTTGCAAAGTCAGAACATAAGGGGTAAGTTTGTACAGATTACCTGGTACAGCATCAGCGTTTCCAAAAAGAACACTATCAGCTTGAGACTGATTTGCAACCATGATAATAAGTATTTCCACATCTGCAATGAGCTTGCATGGTTAGTACAGCATCGTTGGTACTAAGAAGTAATAGCTAATTAGTTGAAACTCTATGCAGGTAACAACTATAACATTTTATATTAGACCAATGTGTAAAACACCTTTCTTGCCACATCTGTAATCCACTCAATTTTTTATCACGCAACTAGACCAAATTATGACTGTCAAGTTTCAATATTTTTTTATCATATTTGGTTTTTTTTGTGCATGAGAAGGCATTTTAATCATAGAAAATAACAAATAATACAAAAATGTGACATCATTACACGAAGTGAGTTTGCAACCGTTAGATGAACCAATGATACACTTTTGAAGAAAAAAAAGAAAAAGTATGAAATGTAGCTAAAATTGTGTAATGCTGCTCAAACTACATAAACTAGTGAATCTTACAAAAATTCAATGGAGATGTCATTTTGTGAACAACGTACATAAACTTTTGTCTAATGGATAAACTTTTGGCATTTATTTAATTATTTTCTTGGAAAGGTATTAGGCTCTCTCGAGCAACGTACCCTAAATTTCATCCTCTAAAAGAATATTCTATGTCCTTTATAGCTTCTCCACTAGCGATAGAGGGCCCCACACCGGCGGTGGCTGTGGAGCACACTCCTATCACAGACTCGTGGTAGAACAAACGTGGCCACGAGCGTCGTCACATGGCAACACGAGCAGTGTGACGACATGGTGGAGCGACATCATGTGGCCTTGCCTCCTCCGTGCAAGTTTGCCGTCGTCGGAGCCATACGACAGACGATCTCCTTAACAGCGAGTGCGACGGGAAGGTTCCAACTGTCGTTGGAGCGAACTGACGAGAAGCTTTAGCGAGCAGACAAGTGTGTCAGGTTTAACGGATGACAAGGACGCCCACTATTTTAGCGAAACATTTGCAGGCCATTGCTGGATGCCTTGCGAACGACGAGAAACGCTATATTTAAGGTACAGGACGCTTTGGCATCTCTCGCTGGAGACAGCCTTAGAACACACACATTTGAGAACTTTTAGAAGTGAACGCATTTTTATTTATGTGCTTGTGAACACCTTATGTGCAACTCATATTTCAGAACACATTTTTGTGCAACTCAGATTTTCAGAAAACGTGTGTGCATCACAGAATTCACATTTTAGAAAGTTTATTAAATATGAGTCTACATTTTAATAATTGTTAAATAGCCTCTAAATTTTTATGCCCGCCAAATAATCACACCAAATCAGCCATCCCGCCACCAAATTCTAGCGTAATCTTTATACACCATCGCCTTTAACTCTAAACCTAAAAGAAATTCTACGACCAACCGCATCAACCGCGCCATCCATCCACCTCGCCGCCACATCCACCGCGCCATCCGTCCACCTCGCCGCCACATCCACCGCCCCATC
This sequence comes from Zea luxurians, assembly GCA_029449295.1. Lineage (NCBI taxonomy): Eukaryota > Viridiplantae > Streptophyta > Magnoliopsida > Poales > Poaceae > Zea > Zea luxurians. The sequence continues at coordinate 99,958,211 of JAOPSE010000001.1, read as the reverse complement.
CTCGTCACCACAGCCCCATCGTCCACCTCGCTGCTGCATCCACTGCCCATCCTCGTCAGCATTGCCCCATCCGTCCACCTACTCGTCGTCGCCCCATGCGTCCACCTCCTCGTCGTCGCCCCATCCACCGTCGTCGTCGATCCGCTCTTCGCTGCTTGGCCGAGATCAAGATGCCCCCTGGAAGGATGGTTGGAGAAACAACACGCACACAATTTTTTCATACATAGATCTTGCTTGCGTCGCCCAGCAAGGACCGCTAGTGCCGTCGCACAGCAAGGGCTGCCCCTGCAGTCCTTCATTGCTGCACCACCCTTCCCTAGTTGTCGTGTTTTCCCCTAGCTGCACCACCCTCCTAGCTTGCCCAGACCTTTTAGTTGCTGCGTCGTCATGGCAATTCAAGGCACATGCATCTTTCATGGCTAATAACTATAGGCTTAGCCAATTCGTGTCAATCAACTTTGCTCCTTGTTTTTGTGTGAAAATAAATTAGTGATACTGTATTCTAACTTGAAAATTATGTAAGATATAGACGATTTTTGCTATTGTAGAAAACCATATGGCGTACGTAGCCATTTGTTGCATATATAAGATATAGATGTTTGATGCTACTGTTGAAAACCACATGGCTTGGCTGGTTTGGATCTTAGTCACTTGCTGCAATTAGTTCATCATCAATGGAAATGTGGTTTCATATACTTTTCTGGCTAAGGCGATGTTTAGATTCATTGAGTTAATTATTTGTTGCATTAAAATTAAAGCTAGTTGTTCAATAGGTAGGTCAGCGTATACAAATTACATGTTTTAGGGAATGGTTAATAGGAGAACACTCATATTTTGTCTATTTTTAATGTTTGTTCAGATGTGCCAATTACTGACTATGAAAAAGAGAGGGCTCTAAATGTGATGTGGAATAACAACATGTTGAGAAGCCTTGGTATAACTGGATTAACATCACTTATTCGATCAAGTAAAACAAGGAAGAACTCTATCGCTCATGATGACTTTGTTTCATTGTATGAACCGGATCATAATGAAGACAACGATCATCATGTGGCTGATCAGGTGCTTAGATTACTTCTTGTAGTCCTTTATTGTTATTAGTTTATTACTTATTTGTGCTCAATGTGCAATAAGATCAATTTGGGTTAATTCTTGTATCATGCATATAAGGCCATGCAGGATGTACCTTTAAACTGTCAAAGAAGGAACACCAACATGTCTACTGTTTTTGGAGGAACAAAAGGATCCAAGAGAGTGCTAGCAACTAATGCAGAAGACCAAGTTCACAGAGTAACTATACAGAAGACAAAGGAAATATCTTCAGCTGATAAAGATCTTCATGGTTCGACTACAAATACAGAAGAGCATGCATTGATTTCTACCAATTGTTCTACACAACATGATGACAAGATTCAGATTTGTGATGAAGGCAAGAAAACAATGATCCATACTGCAACAAATATGTTCTACAAATTAGCATTAAACTGATTATAATCTGCACTAATTTTGTGAAAATGTTCATTATTTTTAGGTCAAACAGATGTCATGACAGATAAATGGGTAAGGGGAAAAAGTATGGGCAGACAATTGGAACGGATAAGTCGAGGCTTAAACACTAAGATCCCATTGGTCATCACTGAAGGGAAGAGACGTCCAGAGGTTCCTCTGCAAGCTGCAATGCTTGCATCGGAAGGAGGAATTGCAATTAGGCAACATATGCCGATCCTGACACACTGGAAGGAATACAAGAATGACAAGTCCTATTTTGAAGAATTTGTCGGAAGAATTGGTGTAAGTAAATAGTATTCCTTCCTACAACATCAAATGAATAGGGTAGTAGGGCCTATGTCCTATATTGCCTATTTATTAGCATATAGTTAGCAGGTGCACGTACTTTATTTCATACATTGCTGTTGGGGCGAAGGCAAAGGCGCCACCCTTCGCTCGAAGCCTTCGCTGCAGCAGCTGAACTAACAGAAACAAAACAGGCAGGGACACCCTTCGCTTCTTCCGCACCAGACGAAGATTGGCGACGAAGGGCATCCCACGGTGCAGCCTCGTCCAGCTCGGAGGCCCACGTGCAATCCGGCCCGTTGTAACGGGCCCCGCTTGGCCGCCATGCGTTACGGGCCTAATTTGTAAAAGCATTCCTGTAATTACGGTCTGTAACCCCGCTTTATGGGAATATTCTAGGGATAACCTAGGTAGCTGAGGGCACATGCGTCCTTAGCTCGAGGTGCTGCGCACTCAGGTACCTATAAATACCCCTGCACAGTGCCCGTGAGAGGCCAGATTAACAGAGCTTTTGCCATCTAGCGCGAGTGCCCTGTTGACATCACTGTTCCCCCTTGTTGGATCCCCTTGCAACTGAGAGCAAGTCCCAACATTTGGCGCCCACCGTTCGTGCTACGAGAAAACCACCCACGATGGCACCCAAGAGAGCTAACCCGAAGGCTGACGAGGCTGCGAAGGCAGCACTGCTCGCCGCAAGAAAGGGCAAGGCCCTCGCCCTCACCCAATCCACCCACCAAGAGGCCACTGAAGACGATGTCCCTCGCGCATGCGAAGACGACACCCTCTGCACCTGCGACCCTGAGGGACAACCGCAGCCACCCTCAGGCTTCGCACCACCGGAGGGCGCGGACCTCGCCGAGGACGGTGAAGTCCTCGGCGTCTCAGCAGAAGAACAGCTACAGCTGCACGCCCTGCGCCTCAAGAACCGCAATCTCCAGAGGCAGAAGGAGATACTGGAGGCCAAGCGCCAGTGTGTGTCCGCACTAGCCAAAGTGCGGCAAATGATACGCGATGAAGAGCACAAGGCCCAGGAACTCGAGCGGGAGATTGCGCTGATGCAGCGCGAAGGCCACCTCGGCCTGCAGCATGAGTCATCCCTCCAGCAGCGCGCACAACTCGAAGACACGCGCGAAGGCCACCCCGGCCTACACCATGGGCCACCCCTGCAACACCGCGCGCAACCGGAGGACCCGCGTTTCCCCCAACGCGACCACACCTTCCCGCACGCCGCGCCATTCCAAGGGGTCAACTATCTCGATGAGCGAAGTCCCCTGGCGCCACACCTGCAAGTGACGCCGTGGCCGGCTAACTTCCGGGCAGGGACCTATCCCAAGTACAACGGCAGCACCGACCCGGCTCAATACATAATGAGTTATCAGGTCGCCGTTGCATCGTCCGGGGGGGACGACGCCACAATGGCGAAGTCTTTCATCATCGCCCTTGAGGGCCCCGCACTCACCTGGTTCACCAGGTTGCCTCCGCTGTCCATTGATTCCTGGAGAAGACTCCGGGACAAGTTCCTGCTCAACTTCCAAGGGTACCGCCCAGATACCGACGCCCTGGCCGAACTTTCGCTCTGCAAGCAGCTAGAAAAGGAGACCCTGAGGGAGTATTACCGCAAATTTCTAACACTCAAGTCACAGCTGCCCTCAGTCGATGACCAGATTGCCATCCACTATGCTATCAGTGGCCTTCGTGCCGGCGTCCTTTACAGCCACTGCATCAGAGATCCGCCAAAGAACCTCCAAGAGTTATATCAGCTGTTTGAAAAGTACGCCAGATCCGAAGAGCTCCACCAGCGCAAGATTGAGTCCCAAAGGAAGCCAAAAGATGCTCCACAGTCCAGCCGCACGTGGACAAGGACTCCGCAGCCAGACTCCGGTCGAGACGGCCGCAATCAGCAGCAAGTGCACAACATCGCCAACCAGCATCCCACTGCTGACCCCCCTCGTCGCCAGGAATATCCCCCCCAGGGCCGCGGAAACGGCACTCGTGGCAGGGGCCGAGGGCGTGCGCAGCCGCCGCGCCGATTCTACTGCCTCTTCCATGGCGAAGACTGCGCCCACCAAACCAAAGACTGCCCCGAAACGAAGGCTACCAGAGACAGAATGGCACGGGCGCAGCCAGCCGACAACCCCAGAATTGTCGCGCACAATTACCAGCAACCCCCTCCACCATATATCCACGCTCCCGCCCCGCATCCACCGCACCACGCTTACCAACACCATCAGGAAGTACAAATCGTACCTCCTCCACCTCCACCACCACACTAGCAACATCAAAACATCCCCCATGCCCCAAAGCAGGAAGACTTTGCCGATCAACCATATCGCGGAGTCATCCACATGATAACTGGGGGGTCCAGCACCGACTTCGACACCAAGCGGCAGAAGCGGGACCACTACCGCAGCATCAACCATGTCGCCGTCACGGGCCTAGTCGTGCAGACAAAGTGGTCCCACATACCGCTAACCTTCGACGCACGGGACGTCGACTTGCGCAGCGCCCCCCACTGTGACGCCATGGTTATCAATTGCAGCGTGGCAGGCTGGGACATGCACAAGGTCCTCGTTGACAACGGCAGTCAGGCGGACATCATCTTCCTCCACGCCTACGATCGCATGGGCATAAGCCACAGCCTGCTTAAGCCTTCGGACAACCCGTTGTATGGCTTCGGCGGCAAGGGCACCTTCCCCGTCGGCAGAATAGAGCTGCCTCTCTCCTTCGGTGTAGCACCCAATGCCCGAAGCGAGCAAATAACCTTTGACATTGTGGACATGGTATATCCTTACAATGCCATCATGGGCCGGGGCTCCATCAATAAGTTCGAAGCAGCCATTCACGGACTGTACCGATGTATGAAGATACCAGGTCCGTTAGGCGTCATCACAGTCTTCGGCAATCAACAGACTGTGCGTAACATAGAGCGGGACTTCGTGCCCGGTCAAAGAAACGTGCACTGCCTCACGGCCCAACGCGAGGTCCCCGCGCCTGCCAGCCCAACCAATAAGCAACACGACAAGGCGCAGCTGCAGAGCCACGACGGGACCAAGACTGTCCCCCTCGACCAGGCCACGCCCAGGCAGACAGTCATTATCAGCGAAGACCTTACTTCGCATGAAGAAGAAAAGCTCCTCTACTGCCTGTCCAAGAACAAAGATGTCTTCGCCTGGTCGGCCCTCGATCTGGTCGGGGTCAGCCGTTCAATAATTGAGCACAGTCTGGGAATCGACCCTTCGGTACGGCCGAAAAAGCAGCGGCTTCGCAAGATGTCCGACGAAAAGACGGAGGCCGCCAAGGCAGAGGTGCACCGCCTCCTGGAGGCCAAATTCATCGAGCCGGTGGCTTACCCCACATGGCTCTCCAATGTCGTGATGGTGCAGAAAAAGAGCGAGAAGTGGCGAATGTGCATCGACTTCACCAGTCTCAATAAAGCCTGCCCAAAGGACAATTTCCCGTTGCCGCGGATCGACAAAATAGTCGATAGCGCGGCCCGATGCGAGGTCATGTCCCTCCTCGATTGCTTCTCCGGTTACCACCAGATATACATGAAGGAAGAAGACAAGGCTAGCACCAGCTTTATAACACCCTTCGGCACATATTGCTTCATCAGAATGCCGGAGGGACTCAAGAACGCCGGGTCCACCTTCTCCAGGCTTACCAAAACAGTGCTCGAAGGGCAGGTTGGCAGAAACATATTCACATATGTAGACGACATTGTCGTCGCTAGCAAGAGCAAGGAGGACCACCTCGCCGACCTCGACGAAACATTCGCGAACATGCGAGACGCACAACTCCGCCTAAACCCGGAAAAGTGCGTCTTCGGCGTTCGCCAGGGCAAAATATTGGGCTACCTGGTATCACACCGCGGCATCGAGGCCAACCCAACCAAGATTCAGGCCATCTTGGACATGATGCCTCCGCAGTCCGTCAGGGACGTCCAGCGCCTGACAGGCAGATTGGCCGCTCTCAACAGATTCATCTCCAGGTCCACCGAGCGAAGTCTCCCCTTCCTCAAGACACTCCGTGGTGCAAAAGACTTCGCCTGGGGACCAGAGCAGGCGGCGGCCTTCACCTCATTAAAACAGTACCTAACAGAGTTGGCCGTCCTTACCAGCCCTGACCCCTCGCTCCCCCTGCTGCTCTACGTCGCGGCTTCGCCACATGCGGTCAGCGCGGCACTAGTGCAGGAGCAGACTGTCGAGGGCGTGGTCCGGCAGTGCCCCGTGGATTATGTCTCCGAAGTGCTGACACCGTCCAAGTGCAACATGACAGAGCTGGAGAAGATTGCCTACGCAGTCGTCATGTTGTCGCGCAAACTGTGCCATTACTTCGAAGCATTCAAGGTCCGAGTCACCTCAAACAGGGGGCTCGGCGAATTATTCAGAAACCCAGAGGCGTCGGTGAGGATTGCCAAGTGGGCGGCCGAACTCTCCGGCTACCACATCTGCTTCGAGCCTAGGACAGCTATCAAGTCTCAAGTCCTGGCAGACTTCGTCGTCGACTGGACTGGGCCAACAACACAGCCAGATCCGTCCGCAGAGAAGACTTGGACGATCCATTGCGACGGCGCATGGTGGCATGCGGGGGCAGGCGTCGTTGCAGTCATCACCTCACCAGTCGGGGTCAAGCACTGATATGCAGCACGACTCAGCTTCAATCTGGAATCCGACAGATGCACAAATAATATAGCAGAATACGAAGCAGTCATCCTCGGCCTCCGCAAGCTAAGGGCCCTCGGAGTCACCACCTGCATCATCAAAACAGACTCCAAGGTAGTTGCCGGCCAAGTCGAGAAAGACTATGCAGCCAAGGACCCCGCGCTCATGCAGTACCTCGCGGCCATCCGAAGTCTCGAGAGGCAGTTCAAGGGGTTCACCTTGCAGCATGTGGATCGGGCCAAGAATGAGGAGGCCGACGCATTGGCCAAGGCCGCCGCCAGGGGCGAAACTCTGCCCTCCGGCGTGTTCTTTCATGTCATCGGCACGCCAGCAGTCCGGAGCCCTGAAGGGCTCCAAATAACCAATGACAGCGAGGGCCACCGCACAGTCAACCTTATCATGACCGAAGACTGGCGGGCACCCATAACCCTGTTCCTGCAGGGGTATTATCATCCAGCCGACATCAGTGAGGCCAAGCGTCTCAGACATCGAAGCCGAGACTTCGCACTGATTGAAGGCCAACTCTACAAAAAAGGGGTCAGTCAGCCAATGCTTAAGTGCGTCACCGAAGCCGAAGGCATGCAGATTCTACGTAAAGTCCACAGTGGCACGTGCGGCTCACACGCAGGGCCGAGGGCCCTAGCTGCTAAAGTGATCCGCTAGGGCTTTTACTGGCCCGCAATGATCTGCGCCGCAAATCGGGTCACACGGTCCTGCGAAGCCTGCCAGACGTTTTCTCCTCGGTCAGGCGGCCCCTCGCAGTATACAAAGCTGATCGCCCATACATGGCCTCTCCAGCGCTGGGGCCTCGACATTGTCGGACCCCTGCCCACCGCTCAGGGGAACCTTAAGTTCGCCTTCGTCGCGGTCGAGTACTTCACCAAATGGATCGAGGCGCAGGCTGTTTCTACAATAACATCAAAGACTGCCCAAAAATTCTTCTGGCAGAACATCGTTTGCCGCTTCGGAGTACCGTCCGAACTAACAGTCGACAACGGCAAGCAGTTTGACAACCAAGACTTCAAGGATTTTTGTTTCTCCATTGGCACCAAGCTTGCCTTTGCCTCAGTCTTTCATCCGCAGTCCAACGGGGTCGTGGAGCGCGCCAACGGGAAAATCTTCACAGCTATCAAGAAAATACTCCTTGATGAAAAAAGGGCAGATGGACCGATTTGTTACCTGAGGCCGTCTGGGCACTAAACACGACTGAGTGCAGGGCGACCGGGTTTACTCCCTTCCGCCTTCTATACGGATCGGAGGCCATGACCCCGCAAGAAATAAAGCACGGGTCCCCGCGAACAGTTCCATCAGCCGCCCCCGATGTGGACGAGCCAACTTCAAAGGATCTCATCGACGGAGACCGAGTCTTCGCCCTACAGGCCCTGAACAAATACCAAGCCCAGACCAAAGCATGGCGCAACCACTCAGTCATCCCGAGGGAGTTCAGCGAGGGGGACCTCGTACTCGTTCGAACAGCTCGGACGGAGTCCAAGGGCAAGTTGGAGCCCAGGTGGGAGGGCCCCTTCATAGTCAAGACAAAAGCTTCCCCCAACGCTTACAGGCTCACAACGCCAAACGGCGAGGACCTGGAGCACTCCTGGAACATCGACAACCTCCGCAAATTTTTTGTTTGATTCCTCAGGGCTGTCTTCGCCCTTGTAATTCGCAAAAACAATCTTGTACCGGCCCGCACTCTTTTCCTCCCGGGGGGTGAGGTTTTCAACGAGGCGGAGCCATGTAACATATGTGTGAAAAATCCCCCGCAAAGACATGCGTCGAAAAAGACCGCAACGACGGTCTTCGACATTCGACCAACATGAGGTCACCGTGAGGCTAAGCGCTAGCCACCCTCGCGTGCGACAAATCCGCGCAGAAGTCGCCTAAGGGTGCAGCCGGATTAGCACAACAAGTGCGAAAATATCGAAGTCTATCGCGAAGACTATCCGCGCAGAAGTCGCATAAGGGTGCAGCCGGATTAGCACAACAAGTGCGAAAAAATCGAAGTCTATCGCAAAGACTATCCGCGCAGAAGTCGCCTAAGGGTGCAGCCGGATTAGCACAACAAGTGCGAAAAAATCGAAGTCTATCGCAAAGACTATCCGCGCAGAAGTCGCCTAAGGGTGCAGCCGGATTAGCACAACAAGTGCGAAAAAATCGAAGTCTATCGCGAAGACTATCCACGCAGAAGTCGCCTAAGGGTGCAGCCGGATTAGCACAACAAGTGCGAAAAAATCGAAGTCTATCGCGAAGACTATCCGCGCAGAAGTCGCCCAATGGTGTAGCCGGACTAGCACAACAAGTGCGAAAAAACCGAATCCTACCGCACAGACTGTCCGTGCAGAAGACACCTAAGGGTGCAACCGGACTAGCATAACAAAGGCAGAAACGACAACATCAAACCGTCCACGCCAAGACCAACTTTAATCACACCAACACAGCACAACAAAACAAACCAGACAAAGTACACAACGCCTTCGCACACATATGCAAGCGAGGGCACACAATTTCATCATACAATCCTCTACATATACAAGCGAGGGCACCACACTCTACATCGGCTCACCCTTAGGAATAATTCCCATCTCCCTATAATTAAATAACATTATCCTAAGCTCCTCGCCCGCAAAAAGACTTCGCAGTTCCCCTTCACCTGTATTCTCGGCGGCCAGCAAAGACAACAGTTCCTGCCGGCCAGCCCCACTCACACGAAGCCGAGCCCCCTCCGCCCCACTAACTCTACGTTTCGCAATTGCCCTTCGTCGCCGTCGCCCGGTGCTAGGACCTGGCACATCTCCTGCGTCCGCGGCGTGCGGCGAAGCCTCCGCCGCAGCCACATCCAAGGCCACGAAGTAGTCCAAGTCCTCCGACGACTCCTCAGTCCACTCAATCGAGCTCCCAGAGTCAGCACAATCAAAAAACTCAGATGCAGACCCACCACATTCATTACCATCTTCCGCGGTCGAAGCCGCCAAAAATTTAGTAGTAGCGGTTGTGTGCGCAGGCCCAAAATCTTGAACCTGCGCAGCAACCAAAATTCAGTAACATGTACAAATTTCCCCAACCCTCTACACCCACTACGCCACCTGCGACGGCCCTGACGTTGCGGGAGCCTCCGCCGTTGGCTCCGCCGTTGCTTCCGCTGTTATCTCCGCCGCTACCGCTGCGGGATCTTCAGCACTCGGCGCAGCAGCTGCGGAAGCATCAGGCGCGCCTTCGGCGACCTCTGGGCAGGTCTTCGCCGGCCGTAGCGAATGCGGGGGCACCCGACGCGTCCCCCGCAGTGTCCGGGGTCGGCTCCAGGGCGACCCCAGACACGGCCTCCGCCGGGGTCGACTCCGGGTCAGTCAGCATGCTGTTCAGCGCCCCGAAGTCGTCGACCCTCTCGCCACGCGCCGCCTAAGCCAAAACACACAAAATTCATCAAACACACACACAGCCCACGTCCAAAAAATACCAAACAAGCGAAAACGTTACCTGAGCCCTCGCCGTCTCGGCCCGCTCCCTGACCACCTCGCGACCGTGTGGACCCCACAGCCGGTCGAAGATAGCTCCGGCGGATTCCTTCACTACGGGGTCCTCAACCTTGAAGATGTCTTGCTCAAAATCTTCTTCGACTTGGTCGAAGACCTCGAAGTGCCGGCACCCTTCGCGGGAGAGCGCGTTCATCGCCCCCTCGCAGGTGACCAGGGAGGCATACGCCATAAACCCCTCCACGACAGTGGGGAGCGCCTGCAACTCCTCCTGCACCCACTCCAGGCACCGAAGTCCGGGCTCTCGGTCCGGCACTTCGAATTCACCGGTCCCCGCGCCCAGGCCACGGTATGTATCTACAAGCAGTTGGCGCGTCCGCTCTGCCTCCGCTCGTGACGCGGCCTCGGCCCCCTTCACGCGGCTCTCCAGGGCGGTGAGCCGCTCCTGCAGCTGCTCGGCGCGCTCCCTGGCAAGATTGCCCTCCGCCCGTGCCAGGTTGGCCTCCGCCTGCGCAGCCTGCGCCTTGACAAGGGCCTCGTTGGTCTCCCTCCTTTCCCCCGCCAGCTGACGCCGTAGGGCGGCCTTCTCGTCCTCCAGTGTGGCCACCTTGTCCGCCAGCTTGCGACACTTACTGTCGGCGGCCGATTTTTCACGGACGGCGTCAGCATGTTGTGTCCGAAGTCTTTCGACTTCGGCAGCCACAGCTGCCGTGAGGGCCCCCGACGCAGTGCGGCTGGCGAAGTCAGCCACCTGCAGAGCAATCGTAAGACCGCGGCCCCAGCAAGCCGAGAAAAAAAAGGGACGAAGTCCAACTCAGCGGACCTGACGTATCGCCTCCGTCACCTCCGTCAGCCGGCGCGACGCAGCGCCCGCCTCATCCATGACAACCGCGAGGGCCGACGCCTCGCCTCCGGCGCTAAGAGCCCCGCCCTTCGCCTTCGGCACTGCGGCAGCCGTCGTGGTCGCCGCGACAGGCGCAACCATAGCAGGTTGGCCTTCACCCAACCCTGCAACGTACCAACGAACCAATCAAAAAAAAATAAAGCCAACGACTTACCACCGAGATAGTCGTCCACACTAATATCGGTGACGAAGTCGGCGACACGTTTGCCCGCCAACGGCAACGCTCGGGCCGCCTTCGCGACCTCCGCCACTCCGCTGGACGGCGGCACCGCCTTCGCCGATTTCGAGCCTCCGGCGCCTTGCTAGATGCAGGGACGCCCGACTTCGCCGCCAGCGGCGGCCGGCCTCCGCCGGGGGCCGCAGCCTTCGCATCCCCCCGCTGCCTCTTCGGCCTGGCTTCAACGAGCCTGACAGCCGCCTGGCGCTTTTGTGCAGCTCCCTGGCGATCCTTGTCCATCACTGCTGACACAACAGCAGCAATATTCCGCCCATAAGGAAATACCCTCCATTCACGAACCATGCGAGATGTAAAAAAGTCCTCGCCAGCCGCGCGGGGGACAGGAACATTCCTAGGCCAACAACCCCCGGTAACCCTCAGCATCCGAGCCGAAGACTCCCGGAGCTCGGGCGAAGACATCCTTTCCCCCGGGGCCGCGCACGTCCTCATCAACTCTCTAGCAAAACGATCAGAAACCCCAAGTCCTCCCATAGCAGTACCTAATTTTCTCTTTTTAGAGGATGGGGCTGCCGCCGGCGCAGGGTCGTCTCCGGTCTCCACCGCCGGTTTCTTCCCACGGCGGTCCACATCGTCTTGACCAGGGTAGCCGTCATATGGCAATTGATTTAATTCAAAAACCCTGTTCAAGCGGTCATTCGACCCGCGGATATCCCAGCTGCGCTGGCCGTCTGTCCTCGGCACGTAGCGTCCAACAAGCCGCACCGCCCCATCCTCCGCCTCACGCACAACGGCGGCCGGATCGCGGTTTTGTAGATTCAGGGCGAAGGCGGGACTCTGCACCACCCTTCCACCATGAAAAGGCATCTGGCGAGGGCATACTTCGCCCAACGCCCAGCCATGCGCCAATGGCCACACCACGTACGACACAAATTCTTCAACCAAGTCGCGCCCACTGCTCAGGCCGGCGGCGCACCGAAGAGCCCCTTCATCCTCATCCTCCTTCGCCACTTCAAAGGGCGGGTACGCTGAGTAAAAATGAGAACACATCGCGGACACGAGGAGTCCCTCATGGCCTTCGACGGTACCCTCAGCGAAGTAAAACCAAAATTCATTCCAGTTGCCCCACTTGTTGCGGGCTCAAGGAACCAACTCGACTACCTGCATCGTGGTTTTGCCGGTCTTCGGCGTGAATGTGCAGGATCCAAACTGAGCAACTTCGCCTCCAATCATCCTCTTCTGCCAATGCAAACAATAATACTTCGCAAAAACTTCCACCGATGGCTATCCGCCATACGAAGTCGTCGCCCAGACATACTTCGATAGAGCCACTATAGCATTCGGTGTCAGCTGATGTATTTGAACGTTGAACTTGCGCAGGACTTCACCAACAAATCGGTGCGCAGGCAAGCGGAGTCCGGCGGCGAAGAACGCCTCGAAAACGACCAACTCGCCCTCTGGCTCGGGGACTTCCTCCGTCCCCGGGACTCGACCAACTCCGCCGCCGAAGTAACCCAACCGCTGCATATCTTGCACGCGGACCGACGACATCCGCGATACGCCAAAATCAACAGAATCGCCGGCGCGCAACTCCTCCGCCATTAAACTACTCAGCGTCTCCTCAGACGAGGCGGCGGCCGGCGGCGAGGGAACGGCCGGCGGTGTAGCGGCAGCGGAAGAAGACGAGGACGGCATCGCTACGTACCGTCGGCGGCAGCGGGCGGTCTGCTTCACTCGAGCCAGATCTCCGGCGAACAAGAGCACGGCGGGCACACGAGCAGCAAGACGGCGGAAAGGGTGGCTAGGGTTTTCGCGGAGCGCGGAAGGTGAAGTTCAAAAAGCGCCGACCCCCGCCCCCTTTTATAGACAGGGCGCGGCGCTTCGGGAAACCCGCAATCCAACAGTACACCGTCAATCAACGGTCATATCAAAAACCCCCGCGGAACCACTTCGAGCGAGGGCAGCGTCCCCGCCATCTAACGACGTCTTCGGCACCAGGTGACTTTGTCGAACTAGTCCCTCGGAGGGCAAATGTTGGGGCGAAGGCAAAGGCGCCACCCTTCGCTCGAAGCCTTCGCTGCAGCAGCTGAACTAACAGAAACAAAACAGGTAGGGACACCCTTCGCTTCTTCCGCACCAGACGAAGACTGGCGACGAAGGGCATCCTATGGTGCGGCCTCGTCCAGCTTGGAGGCCCACGTGCAATCCGGCCCATTGTAACGGGCCCCGCTTGGCCGCCGTGCGTTACGGGCCTAATTTGTAAAAGCATTCCTGTAATTACGGTCTGTAACCCCGCTTTATGGGAATATTCTAGGGATAACCTAGGTAGCTGAGGGCACATGCGTCCTTAGCTCGAGGTGCTGCGCACTCAGGTACCTATAAATACCCCTGCACAGTGCCCGTGAGAGGCCAGATTAACAGAGCTTTTGCCATCTAGCGCGAGTGCCCTGTTGACATCACTGTTCCCCCTTGTTGGATCCCCTTGCAACTGAGAGCAAGTTCCAACAATTGCTAAAAGAACTATGGCTGAAAGAATTGCATATGTTTCCTCTATTCAAAATGACACCTTACCTTACAAATTGTTCTATCCAATTTCATTAGACACTATGAACCTATCTATTCTAATGTGCGTGCTTTTACTAGGGTCAATTTGCCGTAGACACCAAAAACAAAGATGTCAGATATGCATGTGCTGATTTGATGAGGTGTAATCAGCGACAAATGAGATATAAGCTCAAAAAGGCTTACTTTAATGGTGTGGCAGCAGACAAAGTGAGAACAACATCACCATTGAGTACTATGACAGATGAGCAATGGATGCAACTAGTGAATATGTGGTCTACCCCAAAGCACAAGGTATAGGGTTACTAGTTGCAATGGATGCAACAATTTGTGTTCTTTGCTTTTGAGGATAAACTGTTGGTTACTGTTGTTTTCTAAAAAAATACTGGTTTTATTAATCATGCAAGAGTCTTATGCGTCTTTAAGTTAAAAATAGATAACTATCTAAAACACACACAAAATAAATAATATCAAAGCTTTTTATTTGCTCTTTGAACACATGGTTGTATCCTGTACTAGTAACTTTCTTGCGCTCCGCGTGCATTGGAAATATTATCTATTAGTATGATTTGGAACAATCAAATTCATATAAAATAAAGAGTTCTGCTGCTATGTTTAAGTATGTTTATCTATAGTTATCTGTTGATCATCCAAAGATGGGTCGTCAGCACTGTTTGCAAGCAAAGTCTAGAGTGGCTCATATTTCAATTGGTTCAAGGTCTATGCTTTTAACATTTATTTATGTCAGCACAAACATGATCTAAATTTTTTCTTTTGCCAATGTTGGGGACTTGTTCTCAAATGCTAAGAGTTAAGAACAAGGCAACATAAAAAGTGTTAAATATTAAAGTCCTTCGTCCTTCAAGACATTATATCTGTTCGGACATAATGAATTCCGGACGAAGGTTATGAAGGAAAAAACCTTCGTAAGCTCGATAGACAGTACAGAAGAATTCACATATCAAATACGAAGAATAATTTAGATATTATTATCAACTTATATTTATTTGCATTATCATCTTCAAAATAACAAATTATAAATGTACCTATGGATTGACGGAAAGTAAAGGTACAGGCGTGATGCGGAAAGCGAATGCTGAGTCAGCACTGAACAGTACGGGAGTACTGTTCATCTATTTATAGGCAAGGGACGCAGCCCGTGTAGAATTACATTTGTTCCCTTTACATTCATCAATAACTTTATAGTAATTCTTCGGGGTCTAATTTGCCTTTTCATCTTTAAGTCGGTTCCCCTTCTCTGCTATTATGCCGAAGTTTTTCTTCGCACAGCTTCGTGATCATCTTATCCTTCGTCATAATCGCTTTCCGTCTCGCTCAGGCTTCATACTGACCATACTCTTGTATATTCATGACCTGATTTCGAAGATACCTGTTCACATATTCCACTTGGAAAACATTGTTAAATCATGTTTTTGAGGACCTTCGGAAGCCGAAGACCCCCAACAATTACAGAATAAAAGTAGGTGGACATTCTTTTTTAGTTTTATTATAACATTTTCTAGATAGGGCAGTGTGAACCATCAGCAAACTTCCATAACACCAACATCATTCATTTATTTTGGAGAGACTCTAAAATATTATGATAAAAATAAAATTTCTTTGATATTTATAGTTTTAGATTAGAGCTTAAAGCCATGGAAGCCCACTACCAGTTCAACACCATTTGCTCAAGCATCTCAGCAGTAAAATCATCTCCCAAAGACACAAAGCTGCTATGTGGTTGTTGATTGAGCGCATCAGCACATAAAGTAATGTGCAGATGGGACCTAGCGTCCCTTTCCATGCACCCAGTTCACTTCACTACCAAGAAGCAACCAAAAACAGGACAAACATCCAAAGAAAATAGGGGAGGAGAACATGGATAACTGTAGTAGGAGCATAGATTTTTCTACTCCATAACTAATGTAGGTGAGGTGGGGCATAGGCAGGGTAGCGGCGCATCGACTGGACTGCCCGTCTAGGAGCCAGGGCCTGTAGGTGGGGATGGGCACGGGGTAGAATTATGCTGGGTAGCGCCATGCTGGCTGGACTAGCCGTCCATGGGGCAAGGACTTTCGACCATGAGGGAACAGGGGTGCTGGCGATGCCTCATTGACAATGCCGCACAGTAGCTTCTCCTACATCACCATCTTCCCCAACTCCTCACCCTGATCGGCTGTTGAAAGAAACAGGCAGTAACATAGCTAGTATTCCAACAGAACATACCTTGTTGAAAGGAACATGTAGGAACATACTTTACTATATGTTTCTAATTTTACAAAAACAATGGTTTTATAGGATAAGTGTGTGAAAAACAAAGTGATTCGTGGCAAAGTTTAGTTCCAGCAAAAGACAGGATCTCGGAGTTACATTGCACATATGCATGCCGTGGTAATATACATATACAATGTGTGTTCAAGTATTCCTCACCTATCATTATGCTCTAAGATTACATTTAGAAATTGTTTGCATGTATTTTAGAAGCAAGCCAAATATGGAGATGCACCACCCAGTGTGTAGGAATCGGGTGACGCCTAAGAGGGGGGGGGTGAATTAGGACTTCTAAAACTTTTACTAAACTAGGCCACAATTAAATCCCTAGAGCAAAACCTATGCAAGTAATCAAAACTAGAATGTGCAAACTAGGTTTTGTCTAAGTGTTGCTATCTCTACCGCAAAAGGCTAAGTTTCAATCTACACTAAATAAGTATGACTACAAGATTGAAACTTAAATGCTTAATATAAATGCGGAATGTAAAGAGCCAAGTAGAGAAGCAAACTCTCGTGGATGACGCCGGTATTTTTACCGAGGTATCCGGAACCACGCAAGGTCCCGACTAATCCTCGTTGGTGCCCCTATGCAAAGGGAAGCCCACGCGAGGGCCAAGCACCACGGTCGAGTAACTCCGTAGAGAGCCGCGGGCCTTCTCCACGCGCAAGTGGTGCTCCGCTTCCGGCTCCTCTCGGACGCTCCCCGCCGTTTCCACTATCGAGCTTCCGGCCGAAACGCCGCGGGCCTCGTTCCCTCCGGTACACGGTGGCGGCCGTGACACAAACGCGATTGTCACGGTCTCGCAAGACTCTCGCCCCACTCGGTACAATTACAATGACTCACGCAAGAGCCGAGGGGTTGTGAGGTTTATCTAAACTCACTCAACAATCTAGGGTTCACCTAGAGCAAGCGCTAAAGTGGTCTAACTAACCTAAGCACTTCGCAAAGCACCTACGCTAATCACCGAGTGATTCTATTAAGCACTTGGGTGTTTGAGCTCTTGGAAATATGCACTATGTGTATTGGTATGTTGCTTGGGCTCTCACCCTTGAGAATGGCCGGTTGGGGTGGTATTTATAGCCTCCAAGCCCCCAACTAGCCGTTGGACAGAAAGCAGCAGCTTTCTATCGTCGGGTGCACCGGACAGTCCGGTGCACACCGGACACTGCACTGTAGCATGTCCGGTGCCGCCACGTCAGCCGACCGTTGGCGCCTGTAGCAGTCGACCGTTGGATTCGACCGTTGCCGTCTGCCCGTTGGCACACCGGACAGTTCGGTGCACACCGGACAGTCCGGTGCTACAGCCAGAGAGCGCCTGTCTGCGGCCTCTCTGCGCAGACTGTCTGGTTCCTCACCGGACAGTCCGGTGCACACCGGACACCAATGTCCGGTGCGCCACCAGGCGCTGGCTGACAGCCCTTTTCTTGGATTTCTTCGCTGATGTCTTCGGGCTTCTTTGTTCTTGAGTATTGGACTCCTATGCATCTTTTTATGTCTTCTTTTGAGGTGTTGCATCCTCATTGCCTTGGTCCAATTCTCTTCGCATCCTGTGAACTATAAACACAAACACTAGAAAACTTATTAGTTCACTGATTGTGTTGTTCATCAAACACCAAAACTTAATTAGCCAAAAGGCCCGGGGTCCATTTTCCTTACAATCTCCCCCTTTTTGGTGATTGATGACAACACAACCAAAGCAAGCAAATAATACAAGTATTTGAGTGAAAATATGCAATCTACTTGCTAAGATGCATGATTGTCCCCACAATGTGATATTATGGATTTAAGCCTCCCCTAACTCCATAATTCACTTACTTCCTATTTTTGGACCAAATAACCAAAACCACTTGTAGAACTTATTTGAAGATATGAAAATTTAAATTTGTGGTGTTTGGTGTTTGATATAGTTTTCATTGCTTTGGTCCCTAAACTTCTCCCCCTTTGGCATCAACCACCGAAAAGGAAGACATTAAAAGCATGTAGGAAGTAAATAAAAGCTTGTCCTCATCAAGAATTGTATCAAATGATATCACTAGAAGGATATTAAATTAAACCATGAATGATACCACATGTAGGAATCCTTAAAAAGATTACTCCCCCTAGATGAGTATTCTCTTTTAGAAAGAGTTTTTCTCCCCCTTTAGAGATGAAGAAATACTCCTCCTGACAGAGATCCTCTACTTAGGAAAAAGCACGTGAAAATTAGAGGTGCAAGACATGATTTGAAAAGACTAACTTCCCTTATGCATAGGTAGCAGAATATGAGTTAACTACTTATGCATTTTTGCAACATGGAAGCATATGATATGAAATATAGTCTAATCAAATATTGGAGAAGACATGTAAATGATACTGAATGTAGTCTCAAAAGATACCAATTGAAAGTCAATGGTGAGCTTGAGAGACATGAGAGTTCTTGGAGATTTTGCAGTGGAAGATTGTTGTCTTTCTCCGGGGACTTCATTTTCCTTACAATGAGACTATCACATGAAATAGACTTGAGAAGGTGTTAGTCTCAAAGTGTTAGATTATAGAGTAACCTCCCCCTAAAGGTGTGCATACAAGTTTTGAATACTTGTAGGAGACATGCACTTTGATTTGATATCAAGAGGGGCAAATTATCTATAATCCAAACTTTGGCACATATAAGTTAAATGATACACTTTGTAGAAATCAAAATTTTCAATTTATGCATCATTTACTATGGAGTGATATAAAAGCTATGTGCCGTGCTTAAAACATTTTAAACCATGTAGGTTTGCTTAAGCATATGAATTGAAAGCAAGCAATCCTACCATGTGATTTACCTAGTATGCATGATTTTAAACAAAAGTACATAACAATTGTAATACTAGGCAAGAAAGGTAAACTAGATAGAAGGTAAATAGATACACATATCTAAAAATGAAGAATACAATAAAACTAGTTACCTTAGTCATGGGTGGGAAATTTGGGTCCAAAATTTTCACTAACCCACTTGGCAATAAACTTGATCCAATATGATGTATCCCATGATATACATCCCAACTTTGCCATGTCTTCAAATTTCCCGATGTCCTTTGGTCCACTCACTTCCCTTTCGGGATCCAAACCTTCTTGGTGCTTTTCATGGTTGAAATTATTTCCTTTGGCACCCAGATGCGTTTGGCCCCTTTTCCTTTGTTGGCTTGCTTGTTGGCCTTGATTGCTATCACCTTTCCGTTCTTTTTCTTCTTGATCAAATATGGTGTAGCATCCTTTTTGTTCACCTTTTTGATGTAGGTGTTGGAGATTTTGCTTGATGGCTTTTGCTTGAGCTTTTGCCTTTGTTTATCCCCGGTCGTCGCCTTGCATTGGAAAGACTTGTGACCTTCCTTGTGGCATAGCCTACAAATCACAGTTTCTCCCTCTACAGGCTTGTTCACACCCGCAGTGGTGTTATCCTGTGGAGGTCGGATTTGTTTGGCTTTGCCTTTCTTGTCATACAAAGCCTTGCCAAGGCGAGCCACTTCTTGCTTTAATTGTTCATTTTCCTTTGCAACC
Organism: Zea luxurians; assembly: GCA_029449295.1. Classification (NCBI taxonomy): domain Eukaryota; kingdom Viridiplantae; phylum Streptophyta; class Magnoliopsida; order Poales; family Poaceae; genus Zea; species Zea luxurians. Next base: position 99,938,851 of record JAOPSE010000001.1, on the reverse strand, counting down.
TCATCCGTATATGTCTCTACAACAATATTCTCAACAACGACTTGGTTGCAGGGGTTAGAATCATTAATTAAATCAAAGCATGAAGTAGAAGCATCTTTCTTAGTTATTTCAGGTATTTCAACTAAAGATGCTGCTGGGGTGCTACCAATGTTTTCTAGCTTAGTAGTTAGCTCATTATTGTGTATGCTAAGAATTTCCATCTTCTCTAGCAAATTTTCAATAGCTTCTTGAGAGCTAGCTAACTTAGCCTTAAGTTTTTCATTCTTTTTAATAAGGCTATCATCGGTAGCCGTGGATGGAGCACTAGATTCTAATAGCTCAATTTTAGTTGATAGCTCACTATTTAAGTTTGCAAAAGTTTCAAATTTTTCTAGCAAACCTTTGTAATCATTTTGAGAGCTAACCAACTTATTTTTCAAAGTTTTAAGTTGAGCTTTTTGCTTAGTGCAAACATCCTGGAAAAAATTAACGGCTTCCGCAAGTTCTTCTAGAGAGGCCTTTCCCTCACCTTCATCATCACTACTACTTTCATCACTAGAGGATGGAATGCTTTTGTTACCTCTTGCCATAAGGCATTTGAGTGATGACCGTGATGATCGTGACGAGGACCGGTGGCTGCGTATCCTTGGAGGTTCATCTTCACTTGAAGAATCATCCCAAGTTCTAACACTCGTTAGCGCCTGGCCTTTGCTTCTCTCCTTTTTGGGCTTGGCCATATTTGGACAGTTGTCCCTGAAGTGGCCCTTCTCCCCACATGCGAAGCATCCTCTCTTCCTTTGCTTTTTCCTGTCAATGTTAAAGAGAAGATCCTCGACCTGCAGGGGCACACCCATTAGATTAATCTTGCGGATCATCCTCATTACCTTTCCGACGCGTCGGATTGTTTCTTCGTCCTCGGAGGATGATGTGCATGGTTGATTATCTTCATCATCATCACTTCCTTCTTCTTCCTCTTCTTCACTTGAGGAACTTGGAGTGGGAGCCTTCTTTTTGCCCTTCCTTTCATCACATGCAAAAGCATATGGTCTTGAGGAAGTTGGCTCCTCTCCCCGACTCATTTTTCGCGACATCTCAAAGGCCGCGATTTTCCCAATCACAATGGTCGGGGTCATGTTGCTCAAGTCCTCCATGTTGTGAAGGATGGTGATGATGCTCCCATATCTTTGTTGTGGTAGCAGGGAGATAATCTTCCTCACAATGTCCGCATCACCTAGCTTATTAATGCCAATAGAATTGAGCTCATTGATAATTAGATTCAAACGAGAATACATGTCTCTAACAAGCTCATCATCTTTCATGGCAAAAGAATTATACTCATTTAAGACTAGGCAATGTTTTTGCTCACGGACATTGGATGTGCCGTCATGGAGCTCATGCAATTTTAGCCAAATCTCATTAGCAGTTTTCAAGGTAAATACTTGATTAAAAATATCCATGCTAAGAGATTCATACAAGCAATTTTTGGCCCTAGCATTTAAATGAATTTCTTTTTCCTCACTCGTGGTGGGTTTCTCGGGATTCTTGAGGGGTTTCATCCCGTCACGAGTGACTCTCCAAACACCTAGATCAACGGCCTCTAGGTAACAAGCCATTCTAGCACTATAATATGGGAAGTTAGTGCCGTCGAAGTGTGGTGGCCTATGGGTATCCATCCCTTCCTCTAAAAGGCGTCGGCTCCTTTTAGCGATGAAGCTAAAGCGTTTCAAATGAGCCAAACCGGTTCTGATACCAATTGTAGGAATCGGGTGACGCCTAAGAGGGGGGGGGGTGAATTAGGACTTCTAAAACTTTTACTAAACTAGGCCACAATTAAATCCCTAGAGCAAAACCTATGCAAGTAATCAAAACTAGAATGTGCAAACTAGGTTTTGTCTAAGTGTTGCTATCTCTACCGCAAAAGGCTAAGTTTCAATCTACACTAAATAAGTATGACTACAAGATTGAAACTTAAATGCTTAATATAAATGCGGAATGTAAAGAGCCAAGTAGAGAAGCAAACTCTCGTGGATGACGCCGGTATTTTTACCGAGGTATCCGAAACCACGCAAGGTCCCGACTAATCCTCATTGGTGCCCCTACGCAAAGGGAAGCCCACGCGAGGGCCAAGCACCACGGTCGAGTAACTCCGTAGAGAGCCGCGGGCCTTCTCCACGCGCAAGTGGTGCTCCGCTTCCGGCTCCTCTCGGACGCTCCCCGCCGTTTCCACTATCGAGCTTCCGGCCGAAACGCCGCGGGCCTCGTTCCCTCCGGTACACGGTGGCGGCCGTGACACAAACGCGGTTGTCACGGTCTCGCAAGACTCTCGCCCCACTCGGTACAATTACAACGACTCACGCAAGAGCCGAGGGGTTGTGAGGTTTATCTAAACTCACTCAACAATCTAGGGTTCACCTAGAGCAAGCGCTAAAGTGGTCTAACTAACCTAAGCACTTCGCAAAGCACCTACGCTAATCACCGAGTGATTCTATTAAGCACTTGGGTGTTTGAGCTCTTGGAAATATGCACTATGTGTATTGGTATGTTGCTTGGGCTCTCACCCTTGAGAATGGCCGGTTGGGGTGGTATTTATAGCCTCCAAGCCCCCAACTAGCCGTTGGACAGAAAGCAGCAGCTTTCTGTCGTCGGGTGCACCGGACAGTCCGGTGCACACCGGACACTGCACTGTAGCATGTCCGGTGCCGCCACGTCAGCCGACCGTTGGCGCTTGTAGCAGTCGACCATTGGATTCGACCGTTGCCGTCTGCCTGTTGGCACACCAGACAGTCCGGTGCACACCGGACAGTCCGGTGCTACAGCCAGAGAGCGCCTGTCTGCGGCCTCTCTGCGCAGACTGTCTGGTTCCTCACCGGACAGTCCGGTGCACACCGGACACCAATGTCCGGTGCGCCACCAGGCGCTGGCTGACAGCCCTTTTCTTGGATTTCTTCGCTGATGTCTTCGGGCTTCTTTGTTCTTGAGTATTGGACTCCTATGCATCTTTTTATGTCTTCTTTTGAGGTGTTGCATCCTCATTGCCTTGGTCCAATTCTCTTCGCATCCTGTGAACTATAAACACAAACACTAGAAAACTTATTAGTTCACTGATTGTGTTGTTCATCAAACACAAAAACTTAATTAGCCAAAAGGCCCGGGGTCCATTTTCCTTACACAGTGCAATTGATCTTTTTAAAGAGTGCCATTGTAGCAGCAAGACTGGTTTTGCTGAGCATGTAAAGGAAGCAATTGTAAGTGAATGCTCCCTTTTCAACTATAGTTTTATTTATTGATTTCAGATAATGTTGTTGTAGTGTTATTAATTGATTTCAAATAACCATATAAAATCATGCTTGCTCCTTTTTCTGTATAACATTGTATATGTATGGAAGCCTCACTCTTGGACCATGCATACTGTTCTATTCTGAATTAAGGAACTGTTCTGTTCCAAATCAAACATTTGTTCTGCTCTGGTCTGTTCTCTAGGTACATCTTATTAAGGAACTTTTATGTTCTATTCTGATCAAAATCTATTATGTTCATTTTTTCCATGTGTGTTGCTTTGTTGATCTGAATCAAACATCTCTCCATGTGTACAACTCTGAATCAGTTTAGTGTTCTGAATCAAAGTTTAAGTAACTATGTTGGCTCAGAAATGACAATGCTTTTTGATATGCTACTTGTATAATCGAGATGATATGCTACTTGTATAATAGAGAGCAACAGAATAACATAGATGACTTGTCTAATAGAGATGAAAATGCTACTTATGCATTTTGATAGGCGAGGAACAATGCTACTTGTATAATAGAGATGACATGTATAATAGAGAACACTCCCCTGTATTGCTACTTCTATAATAGAGAACACTAGAGTAATTCTACATGTAGGAACATGACTTGTATAGTAGAGATAACATATACTAGGTAGAAAACAATGTTACTTGTATAAAAGATATGATGTGCTACTTGTATAATACAGATGACTTATATATTTTGATATGCTATTGCTTGTTTTGGTTTCATTTTATCCATACCTGTTGTCTTATTTTTAAACCTTCCCATTCATAGGACACAATGGAAGCACTTGTGGCTGAACCTGGAGTAGAAGGGAAAGAATCTAAGACCCATACAGAAGTAGTTGCTCAAGTGTTGGCTTCATTAAAATTTCTTCAAAATATTGGTCTTGTACCTGCCACAAAGAAAAGCAGCAATGGTTCTGATCCTACACGTGTGGCAGAACTTGAGGCAGAACTTGAATCAGAGAAGCAAAACTCATTAGATGTTAGAGCTCAGTTAAATGCCCTCAAGAAGAAGGTAGAAGAATCAGAAGAAGCAAGGGCTAAGGAGTTAGAAAAGATTAATAATCTACAAAAAGGAGCAGATGAGACCAATGCTCTCCTTCATCGTCTCTTTAGCCTCAATAAGTAGTTGGCCGATTCATTTTTGTGTGGCCCTTTGCTACCGTATGGCCCTTATTTTGCTGTTCTTTTGGTACTATCCTTTGCAGCTAGTGTGATGAAAACATGATGACATTTTTGATTTTGCTATTTTCTTTTGGTACTCTTATCGGCACACTACATGATGTTGGTGATGAAACACGATGCTTGTATTGACAATTTTGAGGGATTTGTTTATTGATAAATGATATCTACGATCATATGTTGCTAAGTATATGTGATGGTCATTGATTGTTTGTTTAATTACAATAGATTTTGTTTATTGTACATTGTGATTTGTGAAACAAATTGGCTGTTGCAACCCACCGCTGGTTCCAGCAGCGTGCTACAGTTTCTATGCCGGTTAACAGCTGCTGGCTACATAGTTAAAAATAAAAGGTCAAAAATAGGGTAAAATAAATTGGTTGCATTATTTCTACGCTAGGCTACCAGATTAAAAAAATAAACATGCAAAAAAATATGGTGAAACAAATTGGCTTAATGTTGGAGACTTGTTCTCAAATGCTAAGAGTTAAGAACAAGGCAACATAAAAAGTGTTAAATGTTAAAGTCCTTCGTCCTTCAAGACATTATGTCCCTTCGGATATAATGAATTCCGGACGAAGGTTATGAAAGAAGAGACCTCCGTAAGTTCGATGGATGATGAAGAAGAATACATATATGAAATACGAATAATAATACAGATATTATCATCAACTTATTTTTATTTTGCATTATCAGAATCATAATAACAAATTATAAATGTACCTTCGGATTGACGAAAAGTAAAGGTACAGGCGTGATGCAAAAAGCAAATGCCAAATCAGCGTGAACAGTACGGGAGCACTATTCATCTATTTATAGGCACAGGACGCAGCCCGTGTAGAATTACATTAATGCCCTTTACATTTATCAATAACTCTATAGTGATTCTTCGAGGTCTAATTTGGTTTTTCATCATATAAGTCGGTTCCCCTTTTCTGCTGTCATACCGAAGCTTTTTCTGCGCATAGCTTCGTGATCATCTTATCCTTCTTCATGATCGCCTTCTGTCCTACTCAAGCTTCGTCTTGACCATACTCTTGTATACTCGTGACCCGATTCCGAAGATACCTGTTCACATATTTCACTTGGAAAACATTGTCAAATCATGTTTTTGAGGACCTTCGGAAGCCGAAGGCCCCCAACAGTAGCCCCTCGCAATATTAATTTGCTGGAATGATAAATTTATATTGTGACATGGACGAAGGCTTTAAGCCTGTTGGGGCCATGCTTCGTCGCGCCGAAGGTCTTACACGAAGAAGCAGCTTCGGCCGAAGTTGTTCCCAGGAGATGGCCGAAGGTTCCTTTTCATGAAGCTTTGGCATTACAAACCGACATAGAGATAGAATGACCTTTTAATCCATAAAGGTCTGAGTCAATGTTGTAAACTTTTATGAGGGGCATAATTGTAATTCGTCACAGGCTGTGTCCTGTGTCTATAAATAGATGAACAGTACCCCCGTACTGTTCACGCTGACTTGTATTCACTCGCGCATCACACTTGGACTTTTTGCCTTCTGTCAAGTCGAAGGTAAAAATGTAATTCAATATTGTTCAAGTGCATTCATGACCATATGATTAAATGATATTAATGATGACATATGATTATTCATGTTATTTCTCATATGCTTCTCCTTTCGTTGAAATATACTGTAATGTCGAAGGTACGTCTTTCATGACCTTCGTCTGAAGATCATTATATCCTAAAGGAGATAATGCTCTGAAGGACGAAAGGGAATTAATCATTAACCCTTTTTGTGTTGCCTTGTTCTTAATTCGAAGCACTTGAGAACAAGTCCCCAACATTGGCGCCCACCTCCGGTGAACTCACTTCCACTTTTCTGAGCTGATGGCTTCGTTCAACAACCAAGCTGAAGCTGCTTCGGCTTCGAAGCTGGTGCTCCCGATAACAGGCGGTTCTTGCTCAGAGCCGGCTAACAAGAAGCAAAAGAAGGAGGCTCAGAGAAGGGTACAGCATGTTGGAGTACAGGGACCCTTCATCAAGTCAAAATGGTCCCACATTCCAATCACTTTCTCTCAGGAAGACCTTCAGCTTAAGGATTATCCTCACAATGATGCCATGGTTATCTCTTGTGTGATCAAAGGATTTCTGGTCCACAATGTCTTAGTTGATATAGGCAGTGCAGCTGATATCATATTTGCTAAGGCCTTCAGACAAATGCAAGAGCCCGAAGACAAAGTCCATGATGCTACGCACCCTCTTTGTGGCTTCGGAGGACGGCAGATTGCAGCACTTGGGAAGATTACCATGCCAGTAACCTTCGGGTTTGTTAACAATACAAGGACTGAGCAAATTGTGTTTGATATTGTTGACATGGAGTATCCTTACAATGCTATCATTGGTCGCGGTACTCTCAATGCCTTCGAAGCAATTCTTCACTCAGCTTACCTCTGCATGAAGATACCTTCGGACCAAGGGCCTATTGCTATTCATGGCAGCCAGGAAGCTGCTAGAAGGGCCGAAGGAAGCTGGACTGATTCCAAAGCAATCCATAACATAGATGGAGCAGAAGCCTGTGAACAGTACAAATTCAGAAGGGAGAAAGCAGCTTCAGCAGATCAGCCGAAACCCATGCTATTGTGTGAGGACATAGCAGAACAGAAGGTGCTGTTGGGCTCGCAATTATCTGAAGACCAGGAGAAAACCTTGATAAGGTTTTTGTTCAACAACAAAGATGTTTTTGCATGGTCAGCTAATGATCTCTGTGGAGTAAATCGGGATGTTATTGAACATTCGCTCAATGTTGACCCATCCTTCAGACCCCGAAAGCAGAGGCTTCGGAAAATGTCTGATGACAAGGCCGAAGGGGCTCGCAATGAAGTAAAAAGACTCCTCAGTGCAGGAGTTATCAGAGAAGTAAAGTATCCAGAGTGGCTAGCTAACACTGTTATGGTGAAGAAGGCCAATGGCAAGTGGAGAATGTGTATCGATTTCATAGATCTCAACAAGGCTTGTCCGAAGGATGAATTCCCGCTGCCAAGGATAGACTCTTTAGTCGATGCAGCAGCTTCTTCAGAGCTCATGAGTCTCCTAGACTGTTACTCAGGCTATCATCAAATCTGGATGAAGAAGGAAGATGAGCCGAAGACTAGCTTCATAACCCCAAGTGGCACATATTGCTATCTTCGGATGCCTGAGGGGCTCAAAAACGCTGGAGGAAGTTTCAGCAGAATGACTGCGAAGGTCCTCCAGTCTCAGATAGGCAGAAATGTGCTAACTTATGTTGATGACATCATTGTAAAAAGCACGAAGCAGGAAAATCATATTGCTGATTTGCAGGAGACCTTCGCCAGTTTCAGACAAGCTGGTTTGAAGCTGAATCCAGAAAAATGTGTCTTCGGAGTAAAGAAGGGGAAATTTCTTGGATGCTTAGTTTCAACAAAGGGAATTGAAGCTAATCCAAATAAAATCGAAGCTATACTTCGAATGGAGCCACCAACTACAAGAAAGGGGGCCCAAAGATTGACAGGAAGGCTGGCATCTCTCAATAGATTCATATCCAGATCAGCAGAAAGAAATTTACCATTCTTCGAGGTGCTGAAGTCAGCTGAAGTCTTTCAATGGGGACCAAGCCAACAAAAAGCCTTCGAAGAGCTGAAGCAATATTTGATAGATCTAACAACATTAACTCCACCAACGCCAGGGGCTCCTCTGTTGTTATATGTGGCAGCTTCGCACTCAGCAGTAAGTGCGGCACTTGTCCAGGAGAAGCTGGATGGCCAAGTCAAGAAGCAGGTTCCAGTGTATTTTGTATCTGAAGTCCTTAGTGTATCAAAGAAAAATTATACAGAGCTGGAGAAAGTATTATATGTCGTTTTAATGGCATCCAGGAAGCTTCGGCATTATTTCCAAGCATACAATATTGTTGTTCCTTCTTCGCAACCGTTGAAGGATATCATGAGAAATAGAGAAGCTACTGGACGGATTGGAAAATGGGCTGCAGAGCTCAGTGAATTTTACATTGATTATGTGCATAGATCCTCAATCCAGTCTCAAGCATTGGCAGATTTCATTGCCGATTGGACGCCAGGGGCTCACGACGAAGAAGCAAATAAAGATGCCGAAGTGTGGACAGTGTTTTGTGATGGCTCTCGGGGAACTTTCGGAGCAGGAGCAGCAGCTGTGTTGGTCTCACCATCCAAGGTTAAAACTTGTTATGCGGCAAGACTTGATTTCAGCTGTACAAACAATATTACTGAATACGAAGCTCTGCTCCTGGGCCTTCGGAAATTAAAGGCAATGGGAATCAGAAGGGCAATTCTTAAAACTGATTCTCAGGTTGTTTCGGGTCATATCGACAAAAGTTGCAAGGCTAAAGATCCGAAGCTTGAAAAATATCTAGACACGGTCCGAAGGATCGAAGCCTCCTTCGAAGGATTTTCTGTCAAGAATATCCCTCGAGGACAAAATGAGCATGCTGATTTGCTAGCCAAGTCAGCAGCACAGGGGCTGCCGTTACCTTCGGATGTGTTCTTCGAAACAATAAAGGCACCTTCAGTGGAGCTCCTTGAAAGAGCAGTCCTCAACATATCTCCTGTTTATAGTGAAGATTGGAGAACTGAAATCATCTCTTCCCTTCAGGGTAAGTTTCTTTCAGATGACGAAGCTTATAATAAAAGGATAGAGGCAAGAGCTCGTCCATATGTCATGATAGAAGGGGAGTTATACAAACATGGAGTTTGCGCTCCGCTGCTCAAGTGCTTATCCAGAACCGAAGGTATAGAGTTGATGAAAGAAATACATGCAGGCCTGTGTGGATCCCACATCGGATCTAGGCCGTTACTTGGAAAAGTTTTCCGCCAAGGGTTTTATTGGCCGAAGGCAGCTTCGGATGCAGCGGAGTTAGTTCAAAAGTGCGAAGGTTGTCAGAAATGTGCAAGAGATCAAAAGCAACCTTCGTCTTTGACACAGCTGATACAACCCATCTGGCCATTGCAAAGGTGGGGCCTTGACTTGTTCGGACCATTACCACCAGCTCAAGGGAATCTAAAATATGTTATAGTGGCTGTGGAGTATTTTTCTAAATGGATTGAGGCGAAGCCATTAGCCACAATAACTTCGGCCACTGTCCAAAAGTTTTTCTGGCAGAACATTGTTTGTCGTTTTGGGGTACCGAAGGCCATCACTGTGGACAATGGAACGTAGTTCGACTCTGAAGCTTTCAGAGATTTCTGTGATCAAATTGGTACGAAGATCCATTTTGCATCAGTCAGGCATCCGGAGTCAAATGGGCTCGTTGAAAGGGCCAATGGCATTATAATGACAGGAATAATGAAGTTAATCTTCAATCAACCCAGGGGAAAGTGGCCAGATCTGTTAACCAAAGTGGTGTGGAGCCACAATACAACAACATCAAGGTCTACAGGCTTCACTCCATTCAAGTTATTATTCGGTGACGAAGCAATAACTCCTGAAGAAGCTAAAGCTGGATCAATAAGAGTAGTAGCTTCGGCAGAATCAGGTCCTGACGATGCTTGTCTTGTGGAAAAAGATGCTTTAGAAGGGATCAGGCTTCAAGATGTGGAGAATATCAATAAATACCAAGCTAAAACAGTCAAATGGTGGGATAGAAAGGTCCGGCTAAAAAATATTGAGCCGGGACACTTGGTGCTTCGGAGAGTGGCCAACCCAGACACAGTGGGCAAGCTACAGATGAAATGGGAAGGACCTTTCTTAGTAGTATCTTCGTCAAGGCCTGGTTCGTACAGATTGAAGGACACGGACGGCAACGAAATTCCAAGATCTTGGAATGCGGATGAGCTTCGGCGATATTATGTATAACTTGATGTAACTTTTTATGTTTTTTCTTTTCTTTTTCATGGCACCCTTTTCCTTTCTAAAGGGGGAGAAAGGTTTTTAATGGGGCCATCACATGTAATTTCCTTTTTAGTTTTATAAGAGCAAAATCCCCCAAAAGAATGTAAATGTAAAAGCTGAGAACGCACCATCGAGTGCCGAAACTGAAAAAGCGAAGAAGCTCCAAAGACGTTCCTAAGGGAATGCAGAGCTTACAGCGAAAAATCAACGCTGATTCCACCGAAAGTAAAAGGCGAAGAAGCTCCAAAGACGTTCCTAAGGGAATGCAGAGCTTACAGCGAAAAGTCAACGCTGATTCTGCCGAAAGTAAAAGGCGAAGAAGCTCCAAAGTCGTTCCTAAGGGAATGCAGAGCTAATGTGTGATTGTTTCTAAGGGAATAACGGCTGAGGTTATGGCTTCGGATATGTGTTTGGACATTCATTCGCACATCACATGGCATCATAGCATCTGCATTCATAAACATTCATTCATGGCATAAGTGGTTGTTTCGGCGAAAAAGAAGAAGCGGTATTTTATGCTTCGTCGTGTACGAAAAGAAGGGAAGGTGTTTTTTTTCGCCTTCAGCTCAAAATACTAATTTCGTCCACATCAAAGCACCTCAATGGAAGAGTAAGGATATATTATAAGGTATGGACAGAATTCATTAAGAACAGTTCAGCTGTATTTACAAAAATTGTTGCACAAGTCTACTGAGTTTTTTCTACAAAGTGCTCCTACTGATCTTCACCGAGCTTCAGCTTCGGCGGCATATTTTCTAAGCATCACCTTCAGCTTCGTCATCCTACATGAATCAAGGTATTGTGAGTAAAAATCAAGTGTGAAGGAGAAGGTAAGTACAAGGTATGATTTCTTACTGGTTCAAGATGACTTCGAGCTTCGTCTCCAGCCTTCTCCCGCCCGCCTTTTGTCCATATCATTTTTATAAATCTGTTTGAAATGCTTCGGGCGAGGTCAGGAATATCGTCTAGAATTGATGGAGACAGAGTGAAATTCGGCCTGTTGACGATTTTTCCATGCTCACAGCCGGCCTTCAGGAACGCTGCAGCAGTGCCTCGAGAAGCTACCCAGGCACAGAAGTCACCGTGCCTGGCTATAACTTCGTCAAGCTCTTCAATTTCAGCTTCAATATGTTCGAAGGCTCTTGGCAAATTTTCAGCAGCAGGGGTGAACTTTCCACTGCTGGCTCCAACTGAGTAGAAGATCTTCTTTAATTGTTCAATACAGCTGTTACTAAATTTCAAACATTTGTCTTGAAGGCTTGTTAATGATTTCTTCAAATCTGATTTGATTTGGACTTCGGCCTCAAGTTTTGAATTAAGCTCTAGCTTCTCTTATTCAAATTGTTTTGATTGGCAGATAAGCTTCGAATTCAATTCTGATACTTTAGCTTCAGTCTCTGCCAGCAAGCCTTCAGTTGTTTAGAGTTCAAAGTCTTTCTTTTCAATAATAGCTGATTGCTCTTTTATCTTGCTCTCTAGATTTTCGATTATAGCTTCGTGTTTCTTATCCTCTAGATCTTGCTGCATCTTCAAAGCTTTGCTTAGTAGCATGCTCTGCAAATAAACAACCTTCGTTAGGAATATTTCCATTATTAAAAAACAATAGAAGTCAGGGAGAAAGTTGTTTACCTTGAAATTGGAATAAAATAAGCTGCCGACGATATGTTGTCGTCGGTAGCGGCTGATATCTGTTTCTAGCTTCGGAAAACCGATACTCTTTGATAGAGTACCGATGACCTTAGCTCCAGTTTGATCTCGGATGCAGCCTAATTTTTCATCATCGACACCTCCGAAAAGAAGAGCTCCTGGCTTATATCCGCAAGATTTGGCATATTCCTTAAGCTCTTCTATTTCGGCCTTCGACAGCTTTTGCCCAACTAAATTTTGAAATATGTAGGCTTCGTCTTCCGAAGTATCTTCGGCTATTTCCTTTCCTTTTCCAGGCACTGTGGCCATGGTTTCTTCAGCAGCAGTGGCAGCTTCTTCTGCGGCCATGTCTAGCAAAATTTTGTCGATATCTTCAATTGTAGTTTCCAAGTTCACATCTTCGGCTGAAGCGGCTTCGGTAGCCGCAACCTCCGAAGGTGCGACTTCGACATTTGTTGTGCCTTCAACCGCTGGCGTTTTCCGGGTTGAAGCCCTCGGTGGCGTCTTGTCAATAACTTCGGTCACTGCAATAATTCTTTGCCTTTTTGTTCTGGTTATCTTCGTTTTTTCCGGCTTCTCCACCTTTCGAAAAAGCTTCGTCAGTTGAGGCCCTAATGGACTTAGCTTCGCGGGCAGGGGTTCAGTCATTACCTTTAAGATTTCCTCCACGTCGCTGGTAGAGGGTGGTGCAGGAGTCCCCTTTTCGTCGGATAATTTTCGCTTTGGAGATGATATTTTTCTCTTCTTTGGAATTTTCTTCTCTCTTGGTGGTTCTTCCTCATCTTTGCTCAATGTTTCGGCCACTCTTTTCCTTTTTTGGCCCTCAGCACCCTTGTTTAACCGTTCATAGTCAGGGTACTTGAAACCCAGGGCATCAAACACTCGGTTCAACCTTCGCTTCGGTCGGGTGCCGAAGGCCGCGGTCATCAGTTGATCTTCTTTTTTGGAATAATTCCCAAGAATTTCATTGCACATTACCTCAACTGTGTCCAGCCACTCTTGGCAAGGTTTTTTAAAGTATTTCTTGAACTTGAAATGGTAAGGAAGCCGGACAAGTTCCCCCTTCTTCTTCTCCCCTTCTAGCTTTGGCATTTCCCATTCTTTTAGAGTAGGGAAAACCCTGAACGCCAAGAATTCTTGAACCAGATCCCTGGTACCGATATGATCTGAAATAATTTCAAACTCACCCAGTGCAGCCCAGGTGGGACCTTCTAATGTCATGTGGCATCGCAGCCTTGTTTCTCCGAAGATTAATTCAAGTGGGCTTTGTACCAACTTCTCTTCATCTTCGTCAACCTTCACATAAAACCACTCAGACTTCCAGCCTGCTGGCCATTTGCTTCGGTAGCTGATAACAGGAAACTTTGTTGTCTTCCGGTAGGCAAAATTGTAGCAACCAAAGTTATCATGTAATCCATCTTTTCTGGCCTTCGTTTGGTAGTGTAACTCATGAACTCGACAAAAACTGTCGGCAAACGGCTCCATTGCCTGGCTTCGGAGGGCCCAAATATAGACATTAAGCCTAACAATAGCGTTAGGAGTCAATTGATGAAAGTAAATACCAAACTTCTTCAATACATCTGCAATAATTCCATGAAGGGGGAATCTCAGCCCAGCCTTTAAAAAGCTCTTGAAAATGACAATCTCGTCCTTCTCTGGCTTCGGGGTAGTTTCTTCTCCCCCGAAGCGAAGTAGTTTCTTCTGATTTTCACTGAAATAACCCGATTTTACCAACTTGGAGAGATCAGCTTTCGAAACGGTCGACTTTCCGAAGTCCAAGTGGCTGGGCTTACTGGGCATGGCAATGCGGTAATCATCTTCGGGATCAGTTTCTTCAATGTTCTCTTCTCCTCCTTCGGCAGTTGTCGGGTCTGCTTCAGCAGCGGGGATTTCTTCCGTAGTTACCAGTCCGGATCGTTGCATTGCTTCGGATATGGGAACGGTCTCCGAACCTTCAGCTTCGTCTCCTTTGCGCTCAACCCTGGCGGTAGATCGCACCCTGGCCATTTGATTCTGAGTTTGTGGAAATTGAATACTTTTTTCTCCCGAAGTTTTTTCCTTCTGACGAAGCAGACTTCGAGATAGACCTTCGTTCGATTCTGAGAGTCAAGCTTCGGCTATAGTTAAAAATTTTGGCAGCAAAACAGTGCAAATAGCAATGAATGCTGTGGTAACTTCACACCTACTCGTCTGTTTATATAGTGCTGCAGGTAAGAAGGCGAAGCGCCAGGATTTTTACACCAGGCGGGCAGTCACTTGCACTCACTGCGCGGTGGACCGCAAAGATCAAACAGTAACTCTGCAAGGTGGGCCTGGCACGCGCTCGGAAACTGGATCGTTTCTCGGCAACGAGCTCAGGGAAGGTGTTTTTTGGACCTTCGGCTTCCCGAAGCTTGAGAGGCTTTTTTCACGGATCAAGCTCGTTATGAAAAACGATCTAGCACCGCGAAAGGGGCTACTGTTGGGGCCATGCTTCGTCGCGCCGAAGGTCTTACACGAAGAAGCAGCTTCGGCCGAAGTTGTTCCCAGGAGATGGCCGAAGGTTCCTTTTCATGAAGCTTTGGCATTACAAACCGACATAGAGATAGAATGACCTTTTAATCCATAAAGGTCTGAGTCAATGTTGTAAACTTTTATGAGGGGCATAATTGTAATTCGTCACAGGCTGTGTCCTGTGTCTATAAATAGATGAACAGTACCCCTGTACTGTTCACGCTGACTTGTATTCACTCGCGCATCACACTTGGACTTTTTGCCTTCTGTCAAGTCGAAGGTAAAAATGTAATTCAATATTGTTCAAGTGCATTCATGACCATATGATTAAATGATATTAATGATGACATATGATTATTCATGTTATTTCACATATGCTTCTCCTTTCGTTGAAATATACTATAATGTCGAAGGTACGTCTTTCATGACCTTCGTCTGAAGATCATTATATCCTAAAGGAGATAATGCTCTGAAGGACGAAAGGGCATTAATCATTAACCCTTTTTGTGTTGCCTTGTTCTTAATTCGAAGCACTTGAGAACAAGTCCCCAACAAAGCCGAAGGTCCGAAAAAACACCTTCCCTTTGCTAGAATAGCAACAGTATTTGACAAGCGGGACCCTCCAGTTTTCAATGCACTAGGTGTATAAATAAGAGCTCACCACCAGTTTATTTGGCACGCTCCCTTGCCATCTGCCCTTACTCACCCAACTTTTAGCCTGCGCGCAACAACACTTGCTTGGCTTTTTTAAATTTTTAAGCTTCAGTTTCGAGAGCACTTTCTCAGCGTTTGCGAAGATGTCTGAAGATAAGAAAGCTGTTGGTGATTCAAAGCTAAGCCTTTCTGAGGAGATGCATCTGGGCTTTCTTGAATCAATATCAAAGACTAATACAGAGAAGACTACTAGGGAGATTTTGGAGGGTTTATCTGAAGATACTGGTGATAGTGACAGTTATGATGTGGATAGTGGTGGTGAAGATTCCGAAGATCGACCTTGGCGACCAAGCCATGCGGTTTTTGGTAAATCCAGTATTAAAGAAAATCATCTTGTCAATATGAGGGGCAGATATTTTCGGGACTTGTCTGTTGTGAGGGCTGATGAAGGAGAGAAGACTTGTCCGACTCCTGAGGAAAATGAAGTCGTGATATTCCGAAGCTTCTTAAAGGCTGCACTGCGATTTCCCTTGAGCAGTTTTGTCGTGGAAATACTGAAGATATTTGAAATCTACCTTCACCAACTTACCCCCGAAGCAACCATAAGGATGAACATCTTTGTGTGGGCCGTGAGGAGCCAAGGTTTGGAACCTAATGCAAAAAGCTTCTGCAATATACATGAGCTATTGTATGAGACAAAACCCTAGGGTAAAGAGCAGTATCACAACAATTTTGGCTGCTACAGCTTCGGCGCCCGGTCTGGGTTAAGCTGCCCCGTGCCAACCTTTCGAAAGAGGTGGCCCGGCGACTGGATGACGGAATGGTTTTATGTGAAAAATGACTTGAAATCACGGGAAGATATTAAAGGTATCATTATGCGCCCTATCTGGCAACGCTTCGGCCTCCGGAAGCGAAGGTGGAAATGAATGAAGCAGCCGAAGAATGCCAGAGAGCCTTCAGCGTTGTTTGCTCTTTTATTGGGACAAGGGATTTGGTCCTAGAACACATTGCTTTCAGAGTATGGCCACTTGTGGAAAAGTGAGAAATGCCGGAGGAGACCATTAAAGAAACTGACGAAGGTGGACTAGTCAGGCTAAAATACACATTCAAATATGGAGATAAGTTTGTTGAGCCAGATGATGACTGGTTGAAAAGTATTGAGGCCATAAGTGACGAATTGCTTGGGGTATACTCAAAGGCCGAAGATACTGCATTATCAGCGGCCTTCAGAGGCCGAAAGAAGAAGAGACTCAACCGAGTATTTGATGCAATTGGGTTTGTTTACCCCGACTACCGCTATCCAACGCGGGGTCAAAAAAGAAAGAATACATCTTCTGCGAAGGAAACTGCTTCAGCCGCTCCTAGCGAGCCGACGCCGAAGAGGAAAAGGGTAAAGGTTCTCACACACCGGCCACGTTATATTGAACCGGCCACAGTACCTGAGTTTATCGGTGAGACCTCTTCGGCCACCGAAGCTAAAGAACCAACTCCACTGCCAAAAATCGAAGAGCTGGCCGAAGTGCCAGCAACAGAAAAAACAGAAGAACTGAGGACTGATGAAACAAAGACATCAGAAGTTTTAAGTCCTTCAGCAAAAATTGAGGCAGCAAAAAGCCAAAAGGGTCCAGTAGTGACCCCGAAAAGAAAAAGGATGGTCAATGTGCTGGATGTTTTGGAGACAATTAAGTCTTCAAGCACAACTCCAAAGAAAATTGTTGAAACTTCCGAAGTGCATACTGAAGCCTTTGTTGCCGAAGCTTCAAAGCAACAATCTGAAACTGAAGCTGGGCCTTCAGAGCCCACCAAGGTAAAATCCTTGGAAGCCGAAGAAACAAAAATGGTAGAGCCAATTTTGGTTGACTGCACTGCTGCCCCCGAAGCATCCTCCAAAGCCCTCGATTATATTGTACGACATGCTTCGGGAAAAAGATTATCTGAAGAAGAGATTTTTGAAGCTAATCACTATGCCCGAGAACTGAAGTATCCAAAGGGGGCCTTAGTATTCAATGGCACAGACGAAGATGATTTCTTATACTGTCTCCCAGATAACAAAGAATTATCCGTCTGCCGGGAGATGGCTAGAAGTATGGGGTTCCCGAAGCTTGAGGCTGGCCTCTGCGCTATGACAAAGGACGATCTTGCAGATAACCTCGCATATAATAGTCTGAAGGTATGAAAATTGTATATTTTGAAATTTATAATTTTTGAATTATTCTTTTATTCTTATACTAATTCTTTTCATATAGGGTTTAATACTTAGCAATGCTTTGAGAGCGCAAAGGAATGCTGAAGACGAGAGCTATAATATTGCTTTCAACAACCTACGAACAGAGGTTATTAAGCTGAGGAACGAAGCTTTGGAAAAAGATAAAATTCTGCTTACATTGGTGGATAAGATAAAGGAAGACGAAGCTACTTCTAAAGCTCAAGCTGAGGCTCAGAAGCACGAAATCGAGGATCTTCGGAAACAGTTAGCCAGAGCTAAAGAAGAACGCATACTTGAAGAGACGAAACGAGAACTTAGCGATCAATGGGCAAATCATTTAGAAGGAAACGTTGAAGAGCTTCGTGCATCCAAGAAAAGGTGCTATGAAAAATCTATAGAGTGCGCTAAGAAAATAAAAACTAGCTTCGCCAGCGTTGGCGCATTCTCGAGCGAGGAAAACTTCGCAAGGGGTAACCCCGAAGGCCCGATTGAATGGATCACTCACGAAGCTGAGGCCTTTGAGGAAATTTTGAATAGCCGCGGAGACATATGTGCCTTTTTGGGTGCCAGGGGGATTGCTACTATTTTGGAGAGGAAAGGCTGTGAGCATGTGAAATCTTTGGCACAATCCGAAACTGCCTTATCCTCCGAAGATATAAAAGACCCCTCGGCCGAAGCAAGCATGGTTGGTGGAAAATTTTTCACCGACATCTGGGACAATGGTGGCCGGGAAATGGCCCAAGAAATTATTCAAAAAAGCGAAAAAGGCATTCATGATGCTAGAAAAGTAGCAGAGGCCGCTGAGAAAAGCGCAGAGCCCGAAGGGCAAATAGGTATTAACTAGTGGTTTTTGACTCTTTGTTGTAATTTTTTGATTTCAAACTTATTCACGGTTTGTAATAGTAATAAATCCGTATCTACTCTTCCCTCAGAACCTGCTGAGTCATCTGCAGGCCCCCACACGAAGGGGGATGACGAAATTAGACAAATGGCCGAAGCCATCATGCATAGAGTTGTTGATCAGCTTCTAAACGAAGCTGCAGAAGTAGTCTTAAGGGAAGATTAGATGTTGTTGCAAAAACATTTAGAATGTAATGTTTGTTGAGAATCATGTGTAATATTGTGTAACCTAGGGTGTAATATATTAGCTGTTTATAGTTCTATTCTTTGCGATGCATGAAACATTATATACATACCGTTTTTGAGCCTTTGGCGAAAAACACCTTCCCTTCTTTTCATGCTTCGTAAATAATATCCGTGTTCTCATAAAATCAGTAGCCAATCCTCGTAAAATCAATAATCAATAGATCATTCCATTTCAGATTTTGACGAAGATATAACTCTTCAATGGCTATTGTTTGTGTCGTGTCTCTATTTCTTCAAAACGATCTTTGAATATCAATATTGAGACCTCCTTCTTGCGTTGTTGATGCACTATGATGTTTGATGTTATGCTATGCAAATGATGTAATGATGTGATGTTATGCAAAATGATATTTGCCGAAGGTCGACATTTATTTTTCACTGTAAGCCTCCCTTAGGAGCTTCTTCGCCTTTTACTTCAGCGGAATCAGCGTTTATTTTTCACTGTAAGCCTCCCATAGGAGCTTCTTCGCCTTTTACTTTCAGCGGAATCAGCATTTATTTTTCGCTGTAAGCCTCCCTTAGGAGCATCTTCGCCTTTTACTTTCAGCGGAATCAGCGTTTATTTTTCGCTGTAAGCTCTGCATTCCCTTCGGAACGACTTTTGAGCAGAAAACTTACACTGCGCTCCCTTAGGAACGACTTTTTGCTGCTTTGAAGAAATTGCACTGTATTCCTTAGAACAAATTTTTGATAATTCGAAGGTCCTCCTTGCCACCATGAATTCTTATGCTTCGGCAACTTAAGCCTATGGAGAAGACATATTTTTATTATGGTAAAAAGTGAAACTGTTACAAGAAATTAAAAAACGATAAAAAACACTTAAACTTACCATAATTGTTCCTTATTAAAAAGAAAGTAAGTCTGAAATGCGAAAATGCGAAAAGCCGCTGTCGAGGTAGGATATTTGTCAGTAAATATGCTTCGACTCTGGCACAGTGCTATTGACTGTGCGAGCTTCGGACTCCTCTCTGAAGTCCCGCTGAAGGTGAGTGTGCTGACTCCCTTCTGGTTGCTGACCTCGTTGCATTGGTGGTGGCGGTGGAGGCTGTTGCCAAGATGCTTGGGGTTGACTTGCCGAAGCAACAGAAGCTGCAGGGTGATTGCCTACATATTCTGGAATGTAAGGCGAATGGTACGAAGCAGTATGCATGACTTGCTTCGGCTGACTCTGTTGCACTACAGCTTCTGCTATCTCCTTTTGCTTCTGGATGGTAACATGGCACATCCTGGTGGTATGGCCCTTGTCTTCACCACAGAATAGGCAGTAAATTTTTCTTGGCTGATCCCCAAATCTTCCCCCGAAGCCCCTGGCGCCTCTGCCCCATGGCGCTGGCGGCCGGAAAGAGCTTTGCTGCTGCCCCGAAGCTTGCGAGGAGCACTGTGGCCTTTGCTGTTGACTCCCTCTGTCATCACTTTGAGTAGAGTTGTGAATTGACCTGACGTGCCTCGGATGAAATCTTCCTCCGAAGCCCCTGGTCATTTCAGAGAACCTGAATGCTTCCTCCCTTTGGCGAAAATCATTGTCAGCTCGAATATACTGGTCCATCTTCTGGAGCAGCTTCTCCAAAGTTTGAGGAGGCTTTCTGGCAAAGTACTGAGCTGAAGGTCCCGACCGAAGCCCCTTGATCATGGCCTCAATGACAATTTCATTGGGCACTGTTGGTGCCTGTGCCCTCAGACGTAGGAACCTTCGGACATACGCCTGAAGGTATTCTTCGTGGTCCTGGGTGCACTGGAATAAAGCTTGAGCAGTGACTGGCTTCGTTTGAAACCCTTGGAAGCTGGTTATCAACATGTCCTTCAGCTTTTGCCATGAGGTGATTGTCCCTGGCCGAAGAGAGGAGTACCAGGTTTGTGCAACACTCCTGACAGCCATGACGAAAGACTTTGCCATGACCGCCGTGTTGCCACCATACGAAGATATGGTTGCTTCATAGCTCATCAAGAATTGCTTCGGGTCTGAATGACCGTCGTACATGGGGAGCTGGGGTGGCTTGTAAGACTGTGGCCAAGGTGTAGCCTCCAGTTTTGTTGACAGAGGAGAAGTATCATCAAAAGCAAAATTTCCATGATGGAAATCTTCATACCAGTCGTCCTCGTCGTAGAAGCCCTCCTGATGAAGCTCTCTACGCGGAGGCCTTCAGTTCTGGTCATCTTGAGCAAGATGACGAACTTCTTCAGAGGCTTCGTCTATCTGCCTTTGTAGGTCAGCTAGACGAGCCATCTTTTCCTTCTTCCGTTGGACCTGTTGATGGAGCATCTCCAAGTTTTGGATTTCTTGATCCAAGTCGTCCTCCGGAGGCGTTGGACTGGTGGCTTTCCTCTTCTGGCTTCGGGCCTCCCTGAGAGAAAGGACATCCTGATTGGGATCCAGCGGCTGCAGAGTGGCAGCCCCTGTGGCTGAAGCTTTCTTCGGCGGCATGACGAAGGTGATGCTTGCCGAAGATGTTCAAAACTCAAAAAATGGACGTGAGTTCACCAGAGGTGGGCGCCAATGTTGGAGACTTGTTCTCAAATGCTAAGAGTTAAGAACAAGGCAACATAAAAAGTGTTAAATGTTAAAGTCCTTCATCCTTCAAGACATTATGTCCCTTCGGATATAATGAATTCCGGACGAAGGTTATGAAGGAAGAGACCTCCGTAAGTTCGATGGATGATGAAGAAAAATACATATATGAAATACGAATAATAATACAGATATTATCATCAACTTATTTTTATTTTGCATTATCAGAATCATAATAACAAATTATAAATGTACCTTCGGATTGACGAAAAGTAAAGGTACAGGCGTGATGCGAAAAGCAAATGCCAAATCAGCGTGAATAGTACGGGAGCACTGTTCATCTATTTATAGGCACAGGACACAGCCCGTGGAGAATTATATTAATGCCCTTTACATTTAACAATAACTCTATAGTGATTCTTCGAGGTCTAATTTGGTTTTTCATCATATTAGTCGGTTCCCCTTTTCTGCTGTCATACCGAAGCTTTTTCTGCGCATAGCTTCGTGATCATCTTATCCTTCTTCATGATCGCCTTCCGTCCTACTCAAGCTTCGTCTTGACCATACTCTTGTATACTCGTGACCCCCAACACTTACGGCTAAATATGTTATGACGAATAAAATTGTCATAATCATAGATGCCACGTAAGATTCTTGTAATGCCATGTCATTTGCATGTTTACTTTTATGACGTTTTCTATCCTACGTGGAAGCATGATGTGGCATTTTTTAGAGATGGTTAGTGATGAAAATAGCGTGTCATAAAACTATGACGACATATAACATGTCACTAAATTTATGACGGAAAAACATGAAACGTCACAGATGATGCAATTCCGCACATGATAGGTGACAAAGCGATTTTCGTCACAGATATGTCATAAATTTCAAAAATTGACATAAATTCAAAGTTTGGTAACATAAAGAGAACGTCACAAAAGGTCACAAGTGTTGTAGTGGGTATGAGGGACGATGTGACTGGGTCAAGGGCCTCCGAGTTGTTGAGGAGTTAATGGGGACGTGCGCGGTTCCCGGAGAAGTGATGTCTTGCGTGAGCTCCGGGAAACTTCTTCGCGCATGCTGATGGTTACCGGGGGTTGATGGCATAGGAATGACCCAATACCCCGGGCCGCTGGCGATGATTTTTTTACATACTGTTTGGCTCGTGACCTGAGGATTTTTCCTTACGGGAAGAATATTGGTGCTGTTGTGTTAGTAGTGATAGAGAAAGACCGCTAGGGCGCTCAACCAAAGAAGCGTAAGGCCCCCTTCGGCTGGTGGATCCACGCCGAGAAGCTAAGCTGGCGCGAGCCAACGCGAAGGGTGCCACCCCGTCTGCGGCGATGCCTCGCCCCGCTGCGCCCGTTGCCACTTCAAGACCGACGTCGCCGCCGCGCTTGGCTGACAAGACGGTGTCAGGGACCGGTGGGGCAGGCCAAATGTTGTCAGTAGACGACTATCTAGTGGGAGGTGTTACCATGTTTGATGCCCAGACTGGGCTACCGCCTACTAGTGAGTTGGGCTACTTGATTCCTCTTAGCCAGGTGATTCTACCATTTCTAACTTAGTTGTGACGTAGGGGCGGAGGCTGGGCAACTGGCGGTGGTTCCGTCGGCTGTGCCTGCCGGTTTGGATGGTGCAGCGAAGGGTGACGCGGGTACCTCGTGGGACCCGTGGTTGAATTTTTGCGCTGTCGCTAGAGGCGGAGGCGAACTTGCCTCGGCCACCGCCGCCGCTGGCGTGGCCGCGTCTACCTACAACAGCTACAGTTTGAGAGTTTGTGTATTTACTTATTCATGTGTGTGGTAGTTTGTCCTATTGTACTGAGTCTGGATATTTGATGTCAGGTGACGGCCTTCGCCAAGCAGGTTGCTTTGGGGGCGCTGACCTCGCAGTTTGTTTCCGAGAGGAAACGACTAGAGGGTAGGATTGAGCGTCTTCGAACGCAGCATACTAAGGCGATTAGAGATAAGTCGGTGGCTGAAAATAAGAGCCAGAATCACCTCGAGAAGGTGACAACATGTCACACCCGGTTCTGAGGGCAGAGCCGGATGCATAGCATATGTGTGCTAGGATCTATTTCCACACATATGTTGACGTCATAAGTGTAATATATCGAAAGAACAATGCATAAAAGAGTAAATAACGATTATATTAACATATTACACTTCAAACAAACATAATGTCCTAATCTTTATTCATCAAAGTACAGCGAAACATGGACATCCATCCACAGGAAGATGACCGGGGGTATCACTAGACTAGCATCCATGGAGCTCAGCATCATAACTTCATGTGCAAACTTCTGATCAAAATTTAAGCAAGCGTGAGCTCACTTATAGTCGAGGCTCAGCAAGTGGGGGAAATGCAAGGTAACAATGTAAGGCTAAAGTTTAATGCAATTGGCATTTTAGTTGGTCAACATTTTATTATCAACACCTGATTACTAGGTACAAGTATATACCAAACCCATATTAAGCATATGAAATATTCATCAGCATATGTCATCAACATAAATAATCACCAGCATCAGCTCAGAACCACTTGAACCAAAAAGGACCATGATTTATTTCCATCTTCAAGTTCAATTATCATGTGAGGGTCCAGGCTGCTCATAACCGTGAGCACGTCTGTTATATCAGTTTTACACTCTGCAGAGGTCGCACATCTTTACCCATGAGTCGCGATTCCCTTCTAGCCCGGGTTTGCAAGTCCCGTATTCACTTCCGAGGTGACTAGCTAGGGTCTCACTACGAGGCTTTTCCCTAGAGTCCTCATTATGCAAATGCTGGAAATGGTCAAACTGCATAAAGCACACCTAACGTAACCAACTTATAGACTAGTCTACAGGGTAAAGCTTGGGAACTATGCCTGTATCCAATCTGCCCGAGCCGGAAATATAAGCGCTTGGCAGATGCCCCCGTTCCGGTCGACCACGACCGGCACCCAACATAAGACTTCCCTAGTTATTTAGCCAAGGGCGTCCCATACCACCCTCATGGTAGCACTATTTTCTCGAGTGGTCACTCCATGTTCTAATTAAATCATACGATCTTGTTTAATCGTCGGATTAGCAACAATAATGTAAACTTATCATTTGGAACATTAATATCACAAACAGGAGTGACTGCATAAGGTTAAGTTGTAGCAATAGCATAGCTACGAAGGTAAAGTATAATACCCATGTTTGATCAAGGAATACGGTAGAAAAGGTTAGGTGTATCCGAATAGGTAACCCATCAAATTATGCATATATATCCAAGAATAAACTTTATTAAATGTATTGTTTGGGATCAAACAGAGTATGCAGAGGGAGAAGTCCACTTGCCTTTATTATTGAAAACATGAGGTTCTTCCATGCATAGGAATAGATCTTGATTCTTAACTACTAGATCAATCACTGAATATCACATACAACATTCATCATACGCAAAGCTAAAAGAAAGCTTAACGAAAAGAGCATTCGTTTTCAAGTACGTCGCAAGTAATGGTTACAATAAGAAGGTATTCTTTTAAAAAATGTGTGATCTATACTTTATAAAACAAGACATGAGCTTAAAAATATCTTAATTAAAATATGCAAATATTAGGTTCACCAATTTATTCTTTTATAAAATGTCATATGTGATATGTCTAAGATTATGGGTTTATAAGATGATAAAACACGTTATAACAATATTAAACCTTTTTAGAAAAGATATATGTTATATATCTAAGGTTAATGGGCTACGAAACACGTTATTAATTTTAGAAGCATTATGGAACATATTATAAATCATTGTTAAACATTCACTTATGATAAACTAAGATATAAGTCTAAATAGGTTTTATGTGAAAAGATCATTATTATTAAACACCTATTTTATGAAAAGCTAGGTTATAGGCCTTAAGTGGATTTTCATGTAAAAGATAATGAACGAATAACCATCTTTTATTTTTATTAGAAGGTACATGGTCTATATTCTTTATTCATAAAGCTATATACAAAATAATATGTAAACTAACATTTTAATTATAAAAAGAACATGAACACTAATTTAGTTATTTTATCCTTTAGGAAAACTAAGTGATATATATATATATATATAAATAATATGGACTAATTTGATGAATAATATTAATCATGTCTAGAAAACTAATTGATATATATATATATATATATGACATGGACTAGGTTTGATTAAATGATTAATTAAGCCTATATAACCAGTTGTGAACAAATTGAAATATAAAATTAACTAGATTATGAGGAAACATAATTAATCTATTACTTATCTTTACCTTTAGTTTAGGAACACATGACCTAGATATTTAAAATAAATACTATATTCATTAACTATCATTTTATTTACGACGGTGTTAGCACTAAATTAAGCCATTTTATCAATATTATAAACTTCTATTCTTTCTGTTTTCTCCTTTCTTTTCTAAATAGAAATTATACGTATAACTAAAAATTGTTTATTTATAATTCTTCTAACATTAATATTCTAATAATTAATGTAAATTACTAATTGCACTTTAATAACATAATCATGGTTGTTATGACATAAATAAGCATTTTACTATTCTAAGTAATTAAGTGCTATACTTATGAATACATTTATCATGAATAGTAAAAACCTATTTTCATTACGACTGGTGATATTCTTTTAGTTTTATATTTTCTTTCCAAAAGAAAGTATCAACAATAATCAGAGGTCCAAACATCTAATAAATAACTTAGACCGATGATTAACCTATAATTCTGGCACCAAGATAAATTCTACACCACTTACTAAT
Source organism: Zea luxurians (assembly GCA_029449295.1). Taxonomy (NCBI): domain Eukaryota; kingdom Viridiplantae; phylum Streptophyta; class Magnoliopsida; order Poales; family Poaceae; genus Zea; species Zea luxurians. The sequence continues at coordinate 99,913,125 of JAOPSE010000001.1, read as the reverse complement.
TCCGTGCTCAAGAATTTCTATTATTTAATTAGTGAGCCTAAATGAACCTTTTGATTATAACTTCTAATTAAAATTCATCCTAAACAGAGTTAGTTATAAAATCACTTATTTAGTATTTTTACCACATGTCTACCGAATTTTGTCAAAACCATTGCGCACAAATAACATGTCTTATACACATATACTCATACACATGAATCGCCAAATCTCATCATCTCAATATTACAATGATAATTCACAAGATTCATAAATTAATTCAAAACATGCTTTAGAAAATAAATCAACATTTTGGGGTTGTCTTCAACCTTGGGACGAACGGCGGACGGGCTTGGGCGTGTGTCTAGGCGAAGGTTTGGCATGGCGGTTGGCGTAGCTCGAACGGGGCTCAGGCGTGTCTCCGATGACCGAACGGCGAGCGGCGAGGCACGACTGCAAGCTCCGGCGGTCAGCGGCGGTGGTTTGACGGCGGGCAATGGAGTGAGAGAGAGAGCATGAGAGACTTGGGCGAGCATGGGCAAGAAGAGAGGGAGCTCCATGGCTCGGTTTTTATAGAAGGAAGGAGGGGAGAAGAGAGGTCGTTGGGGTCTTCAAGGACATCAATGGAGGGAGGTAATGGGGAGGAGAAACGGAAGCATTGAAGCTCCTTTACGCGGGGAGAAGAACGGACGGTGGGGTCGGAAGTCTGGCGCGGGTAGCGTGACCAGCACTTGGCGTCTTGGGTGCGAGTCCTGGGCGCGGGGCACGGTGGCTCGAGGTCGGGTTGCGGAGCTCGGCGCGGGCATAGGCTTCGGTCACGTCCTGGCGGCTGCGCGTGCAAGCAGGGGAGGGGCTTGGGTGCAGGGCGCGGTCGAGTCCTGGCACCTGGCGGCTGCGTGGTCTGGAGGAAGAAAGGCAGGGAGAGAGGAGGGTTCAGGGGCGGCGGCGGCTAGGGAGCCAGGGGAGCGGCAGCCGGTACATGGGCCTTAGGGTTAGGGTTTAGTTTAGGGTTTTTTTCTTTTTCTTTTCTTATTTCTTTTCTAATTTCAAAAACACATTTTTAAATAACCCTAAAATTCATAATAATTATACCAAAATTATTTCTAAATAAAATATTTATTTTTGGACTAATAATTATATTATTTATTTGGATTTTTATTTAAGAAGAAATGTTATTCAATATCCAAAATCAATCATGAGCAATCAAAAATTATTCTAAATGCAATTAAAAACCAAACACTTAAAATAAAATTCATTATCATAATTACGATTAATAAACAAACTGTATTATTTTTATTTGATGATTTTTATAGTGTTACAAACCTACCCCTCTTAAAAGAATCTCGTCCTCGAGATTAAGGAAGGCTAGCACGAAAGCAAAGGAGATACATGGTTATTTGTAGGTCCTTAATTCACATTGAACTCTTCTAATATTAAGGAACTTCCTTTCTTCTTTTCTCCGGAATGTATAGTAATCAAGCGACCTTCAGCATCGAACTTATAATATGGTTGGTCTTCTGAATTATTGCTTAGGTCATGCTTGGCAGTTTTCTTCTTTACTCGGGCTAGATGCTTCTTGGGGCATTCACGAATAAAATGACCTTCATTTTTGCAGTTGTAGCAAGCACCTCTTGCTTTGAGTTCTTTGCGAGTCAACTTTGCTTGACCAACAGGGGGTGAGGGTTGATTGGGTGTCTGTATCTCATATAGCTGAGCCTGACTTGATTCTTCTGTTTGGGCATCCATGGGTTTCATGGCTTTTGCTTGTGGTTGAGGTGGACTAATCATGTATCCAAACATTTTTATATTCCTTTTGTTGTTCTTCATTCCATTCATCGAACATCTCTGTGACTCATTTTTCTCGTTCATAGTTGTTAAGGTAGGAATTTTGTCGTTGGCATCATGTCACACCCGTTTCTAAAGGACAGAGCCGGGTGCATCGCATATGTGTGTCAGGATCTATTTCCACACATATATTGACGTCACAAGTGTAATATATCAAAAGGACAATGCATAAAAGCGTAAATAAGATTATATTAACATATTACACTTCGAACAGACATAATGTCTTAACCTTTATTCATCAAAGTACAGCAAAACATGGACATCCATCCACTGGAAGATGACCGGGGGTATCACTAGACTAGCATCCATGGAGTTCAGCATCATATCTTCATCTACAAACTTCTGATCAAAATTAAGCAAGGGTGAGCTCACTTATGGTCGGGGCTCAGCAAGTGGGGGAAAACTAATGCAAGTTTAACAAGGTGAGGCTAAGGTTGAGCAGTAAGCATTTTAGTTGGTCAACATTTTATTAAGAACACCTGTCTTACTAATAAGTGTGAATCCCAAGTATTCCCATTAAACAAAGGTACAAGAGTATATCAAAAACACTTAAGTGAAACCACTTAAGCAAACCATTGGCAGATCATCGGATCTTGATTTATTTCCATCTTCAAGTTCAATTATCATGTGAGGAGTCCAGGCTGCTTATAACCGTGAGCACAGCTGATATATCAGTTTTACACTCTGCAGAGGTGGTGCATCTTTACCCATGAGTCGCGATTCCCTTCTAGCCCGGGTTAGCTAGACCCGTATTCACTTTCGAGGTGAATGGCTAAGGTCTCACTACGAGGCTTCTCCCTAGAGTCCTCATTACGCAAATGTTGGAAATGGTCAAACTGCATAAGGCACACCTACCGTAACCAACTTATAGTCCGGACCACATGGTAAAGCTTTGAGAACTATGCGTGTATCCAATCTGCCTGAGCCGATACTATAAGTGCTCGCCAGATGCCCTCGTTCTAGTTAACCACGACCAGCACCCAACATAAGACTTCCCTAGTTATTTAGCCAAGACCAGACCCATGATAGTCCTCATGGTAGCACTGTTTTCTCGGGTGGTCACTCCATGTTCCAATTAATATGCAATAATCTTGTTTAACCATCGGGTTAACAACAATAATGTAAACTTACCATTTGGAACATTAATATCATAAACAGGATTGACTGCATAAAGTGAAGTTGTAGCAATAGCATAACTACTTGATTAGATCATAATCCTAGGTTAAACAAGGAGTAAGGTTGGAAAGGTTATCTAAATAGGTAACCCGTCAAATTATGCATATATTCATCGAAGAATAAACTTTATTAAATGTATTGTTTGGGATCAAATAGAGTATGCAGAGGGAGAAGTCCACTTGTTTTGCTTATTGAAAACTTGAGGTTCTTCCACGGATAGGAATAGATCTTGATTCTTAACTACTAGATCAACCACTGAATATCACACAAACAAACAAGAAAAACAAACACCACTCAATAACATACCACATTCACCATACGTAAAGCTAAAAGAAAGCCTAACGAAAAGAGCGTTCGCTTTTAAAGAACATCGCAAGTAATGGTTATAATAAGAGGGTATTCTTTTAAAAAATGTGTGATCTATACTTTACAAGACATGAGCTTAAAATATCTTAATTAAAATATACAAATATTAGGTTCACCAATTTTAATCTTTTATAAAACATCATACGCGATACGTTTAAGATAAAGGGTTTATAAGATGATAAGACACGTTATAACAATATTAAACATTTTTAACCTTTTTGAAAAGATATATGTTATATCTAAGGTTAATGAGTTATGAAACACATTACTTTTATAAAAACTCATAAATAGCTTAAACAACTTTTTATGTGAAAAGATCATAATTATATTTTTAATCACCTATTTAAGACGAGTTAGGTTATGGGCCTTAAGTGGATTTTCATGCAAAAGATAATAAACAAATAACTATCTTTTAATTTCATTAAAACACATAGCCTATATTATTATATTCAAAGTGCATATATAAAGTAACATTTTAAGTTATAAAAGAACATAAACTCTTATTACTTTATTTTATCCTTTAGGAAAAGCTAAGTGATTCGTATATAATGTGCACTAAATTCTATGAAATCATTAATCATGCCATAAACCTAGTTAAGAACAAGTTGATTATAGGTTTGATTAATAAATTATGATAAAGGATAATTAATCTATTAATCATCTTTAATTCTATTGTAGGAACAAATGATTTAAATGATTTAATTCATTAGAAAGGAAGTCATGTATAAACTATCATTTTAGTTTATAAAACAAATGACCCTTGTTAACTTTTAATTAAGAAAATATAAATAATCTATTAATTGGACATATATTTATCTTCTATTTTTATTAGGAAACATATGGTCTACATATTCTTTTAAGTTTCTATTTAACATGGCTATACTTAAACATCTATAATGAACCTTGTTGAATCAAAATCATGATAACTATTAAAAAGGTCATTTTAAAGTTAGAAACAAATTATCTAAATCTTTAGTAAGAAACCTATGTTTACCAACATAACTATCATTTTCTTCATTAGGAAAGTATGAGTGTCTAGTTAAGTCATTTTAACATCATTATAAATTCTACGATTTCGGTTTTCTCATTTCTTTTCTAAATAGAATTTATAAGTATAACTAAAAATTGTTTATTTATTTCTTCTAACATTAATATTCTAAGAAGTTCTTGTAAATTACTAAATGGGACTTTTAATAACATATTCATGGTTATTATGACATAGATAAATATTTTACTAATTCTAAGTAATTAAGTGCCATACTTATAAATACTTTTATTATGAATAGTAAAACCTATATCTTCATTTGACCGGAAATACGTGGCCTAGTATTTCTATTTTTCTTATGTCAATAAAATTATACTTATATCAATACTAACCAATATCATTCCATGAGCTAGAGAGAAATAAACATTTCTTGTATGAAAATCACTAAGTTAGTGAATGGTGACCGTACTCATTTTAAAATTATAAAATCATACACATATTAGCGTTGACGTGGGGTTCAATTTTGGTTATACGTATATATCGAATGTCCAAAATCCTACACGTGAATCGCCAAATCACATCATCTCAAAATTACAACAATAATTCACAAAATTCAAACATGATAGAAATGAATTCAAATTGTTTTGGGTCGTCTTCAACCTTGGGTGAATGGATGACGGCGAAAGGTGTGGGCACGGTCGCCGGGGTGCTGCATGGGCGAGCTTCACGGACTCCAGGACGGACGGCGAACGAGGGATAGCGAGTAGACACGGGCAGAGCTCTATTGAACGACAAACGGGCGCGGACGGTCCGGCGACGGACTTCACGGCGGCGAACGGCGAGGGAAAGAGAACTGAGAGGTGGGAGCGAGCTTGGGGTAGGGAGAGAGAAGAGCTCGGCTGCCCAATTTATAAAGAAGGGAGAGGGAGAGAGAGAGCCAGGGAGATGGAGAAACAACCATGGCTTCAAGGCACCATTAATGGCATTCACGGAGCTTGAATGGAGGGAGAGAAACAGATGAGTTGAATCTCCAATAACTTGAAGACGAACGGTCGGCGGGGTCGCTTGGACTTCGGGTGCGGGCGGGGCTTGGCGCGCGGTGCGCTGGGCGCGTGCCGGTCTGGTGCGATGGCACGGCGCTTGGGCTTCGCGCGGTCGGCCAAGTCGCGCGTCCTGGGCGGTCGGCAGGGCCTGGCACGGCTATGGGCGAAGGGGCGTCGGGGTCGCGGCTTGATCGACGCGTCAGTCTCTGGCACCTGGCGACAGGGTGGGTCGTGCGGTGAGGCCGCAGACACGCAGGGGCAGGTGCGGGCCAGGGGCGCTCGGGTGGAGGAGCGAGGGATGGCCGTGGGGCTGGGCGCGGCGGCGTCCCTGCGGGTGTCGGGTCCGGTTGCCTGCACTAGTACAGAGAAGCTCTATAGTGGCGGTCGTAAACCTATTTATAGTGGCGTTTTTCGTAACCGCCAGTGCTAGGGGCCAGTAAAAATCATCATTTTTATAGGCGGGTAATTGAGGACCGCCAGTGAAAATCGATTTTCACTGGCGGTCGACGTAATAAAACCACTAGTGCAAATCGTTTCCAGGAAACATAAAATAGATTTTAAAAATAGCAAAAAAATTATTTTTATTAGGGGGGGCCTCACCCACCCCACCAGTGCAAGTCGCGAAATTTTTCGCGCAAAATTCGCGCGCTACGCGGTTGTTAGTATTCGAACCGTCGACCTCACCCTCGCACGTACCTTCCAGTATCACTCTGTTTATGACATGCTTTGTGTCTAGTTTGTAGTTGTTTTGTCCACATATTACAACCATTTGAGTGTAAATTGTTTATTTGTGACCCTAAACGAATTCAAATAAAAAAGTTGTCAACTACAAAGTTAAATAACTTTTAAAGTTCTACAACTTTTATTTTTACACTTTTTTCATCCGAGGTAGTTTGCAAAATTTGAATTTTAAATTTGATATACTTAGATTCAATTTTTGAGAACCGAAATGAGTTCAAATAAAAAAGTTGTCAACTACAAAGTTTCATTACTTTTAGAGATCTACAACTTTTATTTTGGTGGTTTTGTCATACGAGGTCGTTTGAAACACTCGAAAAATTAAGGATAAAAATGATTTCTAGTGGCGGTTCCTTAAGAAAACCGCCACTAGAAATCGATTTCTACTGGCGGATCCTTAAGAAACCCGCCACTAAAAATCATGGATTTTTACAGGCGGTTTTCTTAAGGAACCGCCTGTAAAAATACGATTTTTAGTGGCGGTTTTCTTAAGAAACCGCCACTAAAAATAGCACAGTCGGTTGATAAACGAATCCGTCTGTAAAAATATATCGTCCCGCAGGCTTTGAGCTTTTTTCTACTAGTGCTCGTCGCTGGGCACAGTAGAGAGAGAAGAAGAGGTGGGCAAGGAAGCAGGGGGCGGCGGCTGGGAGGCAGGGGGCCAGGGCGCACGCGATTGGGCCTTGGGCCGATTAGGTTAGGTTTTGTGTTTTTTTCTTTTTTTTCTATTCCCTTTTCTATATTCGAAATACATATTTAAATAATCATAAAATTCATAATAATCAAACCAAAATTATTTATAAATAACATATTAATTCTTGGACTAATTTTTATTATATTATTTATGTAAATTTTTATTTAATAAGAAATGATATTCCATATTCAAAATCAATCATGAGCATCAAAAGAAATCATTCCAAAGGCAAATAGATAACGAACACTTAAGAGAAGATTAATTACCATAAATATCATTATTAACTAAATGTATTATTTTTATTTAATGATTTTTATGGTGTTACAAATCTACCCCTCTTAAAAAGAATCTCGTCCTCGAGATTAAAGAAAGGCTAGCACGAAAGCAAAGGAGATATATGGTTATTTGTAGGTTCTTAGTTCACATTGAACTCCTCCAAACTTAAGGAACTTCCTTACTTCTTTGCTCCGCAATGTATACTAATCAAGCGACCTTCATCATCATACTTATAAAATGGTGGGTCTTCTGAATTATTGCTTAGGTTATGCTTGGCAGCTTTCTTCTCTAGTCGGTCTAGACGCTTGTTGAGGCATTCGCGAATAAGATGTCCTTAGTTTTTGTAGTAGTAGCAAGCACCTCTTGCTTTGAGTTCTTTGTGAGTCATCTTTGCTTGACCAACAGGGGGTGAGGGTTGATTGGGTGTCTGTATCTCATATAGCTGACCCTGACTTGATTCTTCTGTTTGGGTATCCCTGTGTTTCGTGGCTTTTGCTTGTGGTTGAAGTGGACTAATCATGTATCCAAACATTTTTCTATTCCTTTTGTTGTTCTTCATTCCATTCATCGAATATCTCTGTGACTCATTTTTCTCGTTCATAGTTGTTAAGGTCGGAATATTGTCATTGGAATCATTTACTTCCTTTCCATTGAGGTTCATCATCTAGTCAGAGGGTAAAAGAGTTAGTAAGACAGACTGCATAAGGGGCTTGCATGACATTAAGATAAAGAGCTAACACAACGTTTTGATTTCCAATATAAAATTAGTTAAGGAACAAGGATGGTTTCAGATTTCTACTAGCTTCATCATACTACAAGAGCGTACAAGTGTTATTATCCTTAACATAGATCCTTTTGAACCTTATAGATTTTAGAGCATGATATCCAAATCATCGTTCTGATCCAAGAGTATTTCTTTGAGCACAAATTGAGAGAAAGACTTGAGCGAGGACTTTAGGGCAACTAGAGTAGAGCATCACATTGTTTGCATATAGCAGATGATAACATACTTTATTTCCTTATAAAGAGGCAAAACACAATAGGTGCGAAAGATTCTCCAAATTTATTCATATATCACTTAGCACAAATACAAATCTTGAAAGGGCAACACTTTGACATTTTTTTCTCGTGAGACATACTCCTTGCTAAATGATATTTATTCTTCCTCGTCAAATGCACCAATCTTCAGAGCTGGAGGTCAATTGTATTCAACTACTATTCTTTTCTCCAGATGGGGTTTCCAAACATATGGTTCTATGTTGGATTACTGCTTTAGTTCTTTGTAACCAATTCTTTCTAAGAATCACATCCTTTCCCATTGATTCTATCACTATAAGATCAGCTGGAAAATCTATCCCATTGATTTTAACACTTACTTTCGGACATATGTAGTTCACTAACATTTTTCCTTCGGGCGCGCCATGCCTTCGTCTATGCTTGGTATTTATTTAGTGCTTCCAAGGCAAGAACTCGGTCTCCGTCAATGTGGTCCTTGGAGGTTGACTCGTCGACATCTAGAGTAGCTATGGAGCTTGCTCGTGGAGATCCGTGCTTCAGTTCTTGTTGCATCATTGCTTTGGATCCATACATCAAGCGGAAAGGTGTGAACCCGGTCGCTCTGGATTCTGTTGTGCTCAGCGCCCATATGACTTTGGGAAGCTGGTCTGCCCATTTGCCTTTCTTATCGTCGAGTAGCCTTTTCTTGATGGCGCTGAAAATCTTGTTGTTGGCATGTTCAACTACTCCATTGGATTGTGGGTGGTAGACAGAAGCGAACACGACCTTCGTGCCGATAGAGTTGCAAAATTCCCGAAAATCTTGGTTGTCGAACTGTTTTCCATTATCGACTGTTAGCTCTGATGGGACTCTGAACTGACACAAGATGTTCTGCTAGAAGAATTTTTGCGCTGTCTTGGGAGTTATTGTCAATACGGCTCTGGCTTCAATCCTCTTGGTGAAGTATTCAATGGCAACGAAGGTGAATTTTAGGTTGCCTTGCGCTGTGGGCAATGGCCCGACGATGTCTAGTCCCCAACGTTGCAGTGGCCAGGTATGTGCAATAAGCTTTTTAAACTACGAAGGGGCGCCCGTTTGAGGTGAGAATTTTTGGCTTGCTTCGCACGAACGGGTTACCCGGTTGGCCGTGCACACAATTTCTGGCCAATAGAAACCTTGACGTATGACTTTGGCAGCTAGGGCCCTTGGTCCCGAATGTGATCCACATATACCCCTGTGGACTTCACGAAGAAGTTCTATGCCTTCAGCTTCAGTTATACATTTCAACATGGGTTGGCTTATCCCATTTTTATAGAGATGTCCGTTGACTATAGCAAAGTCTCTGCTTCTATGTTTTAATCTTTTGGCTTCGCTATGGTCGGAGGGGTGGTAGTGGCCTTGAAGGTAAAGGGTGATTGGTGCCTACCAGTCTTTGGCCATTATCAGATTGACTATTCGATGCCCATCGGTGTCTTGTGTTATTTGCATAACCTTAGGGTTTCTTATGGCTGGTGTGCTGACTACATGATAAAATACATCAAATGGCAAGGGTTTTCCCTTCGCTGCTGCTTTGGCTAGTGTGTTGGCCTCTTCGTTCTTGTTCCGCTCGATATGTTGTAATGTGAAACCTTTGAATTGTTTTGCTAGGCTTCTAATAGGGGCAAGATAGTGCATTAGTACGAGCTCTTTGGCGGAGTAAACTTTTTCGAGCTAGCCAACAACGACCTTGGAATCAGTTTTGATGATGCAGGTGGTAACTCTGAGGGCTCTAGCTTGCGAAGTCCTAAGATGACTGCTTCGTATTCAGCAATGTTGTTTGTGCACTTGTCTGATTCCAGTGCAAAGCGGAGGTGCGCAGCGTATCTATATTCGAGTCCTACTGGTGATGTAATGATTGTTGCAGCAATGTTGTTTGTGCACTTCTCTGTGTGACACCATGCCCCATCACAGTGGATGGTCCAGACGGTTTTGCATGACATTGCAGTGCTTCTGAAGGACCTGTCCAGTCTATGATGAAATCGACCAAGACCTGTGATTTAATTGTTGATCTAGGCTTGAAGGTGATATTGTAACCGGAGAGTTCCGCCACCCATTTGGCTATTCTGGTCGACGCCTTCGGATTCCTGAGTAACTCTCCGAGACCCCTATCAGAAGTGACTCATACTTTGTATGCTTCAAAATGGTGTCTCAGCTTGCGTGAAGCCATGATGACCGCGTATGCTATCTTTTCTAGTTCTGTCATGTTGCACTTAGAGCTTGTAAGGACTTCGGAGACAAAATATACTGGGCATTGGTGAGTCTTACCTTCTATGATCTTTTCTTGGACTAGGTTGCGCTTACCACGCTAGGTGAAGCTGCGATGTATAGTAGGGGTAGCTCTGGGTCTGGACTTGTTTATGTTTCCAGGTCGGACAGATATTGCTTTAGAGACTCAAAGGTGGCGGCTTGTTCTAGCCCCAAGCGAAGTCTATGGCACCGTGTAACGTTTTGAGAAACTAAAGGCTTTGCTCGGCGGATCGCGAGATAAATCTGTTCAATGCAGCCAATCTGCCTTTCAGTCGTTGGATGTCCTTGGTGGATTGTGGCGGTGCCATGTCCATGATAGCCTGAATTTTGCTCAGATTGGCTTCAATTCCTCTGTGCGATATGAGGTAACCGAGTATTTTGCCTTGTCTTACACCAAAGATGCATTTTTCTAGGTTCAGCTGGAGTCGGGCTTCGCGCAAGTTGGCGAATGTTTTTGCGAGGTCTGATAGTTGATCTTCTTTGTTTTTGGTCGCAACAACTATATCATCAACATATGTGAAGACGTTGTGGCCCATCTGGTCCTCAAGAATCTTTTTGGTGAGATGGGAGAATGTTGAGCCGGCGTTTTTGAGCACTTCGGGCATCCGCACGAACCAGTACGTGCTAAAGGGTGTAATGAAACTTGTGCTAGCCTTGTCTTCTTCTTTCATGTAGATTTGATGTTAACCTAAGAAGCAATCTAGGAGAGACATGACTTCGCAGCCAGCTGCGGAATCGATGATCTTGTCGATTCGTGGTAGAGAAAAGTTGTCCTTTGGGCATGCTTTGTTGAGGTTAGTGAAATCGATGCACATTCGCCATTTCCCATTTTTCTTCTGGACCATGAAAACGTTGGCGAGCTAGGTGGGGTAAGCTATTGGCTCGATAAACTTTGCTTCCAATAAACGGTTCACCTTGACTTTCACTGCTTCTGTTTTCTTATCACACATTTTCCTTAACTACTGCTTCCTTGGGCAAACCGAGGGGTCAATGCATAGGCTGTGTTCGATGATGGTGCGGCTGATTCCAACTAGGTCTAGAGCAGACCAAGCAAAGACGTCCTTGTTGTGGTTGAGATAGGAGAGAAGTCTTGCTTCTTCGTTTGGTGAAAGGTCTTTGCTGATCAAGACGGTTTGCTTGGGGGTTGCAGGGTCAAGGGGGGCCGTCTTAGTTTCCTCGTTGCTCTGCAATTGTGTGTTGACTTTTTAGTTTTTGTTGGGTGAGGACTGTTGTTGTCTTCGCGCTCTGCTGTTAGGCAGTGAACGTTGTGCTATCTTGGGACGAAGTCTCTTTCTATATTCCTTGCTGCTTGTTGGTCTCCATACATTGTGATTACGCCTTGAGGGCCTGGTATTTTCATGCACAGATAGAGTCCGTGTATTGCTACCTCAAACTTATTGATGGATCTGCGCCCTATTATGGCGTTGTAAGGGTAGACCATGTCAACGATGTCGAAGGTGACTTGTTCACTTCGCGCGTTGGGCGCCATGCCGAAGGACAACAACAGTTCTATTTGCTGATGGGAAAGGTGCCTTTGCCTCCAAAACCATATAGAGGATTGTCTGTGGGCTTGAGGAGGCTATGGCTAATGCCCATACGATTGAAGGCGTGCAAGAAGATGATATCGGCCTAGCTGCCATTGTCAACCAGTACTTTATGTAAATCCTAGCCCACCACACGACAGTTGATCACCATGGCATCTGCATGTGGTGCGCTGCGTAGATCGACATCTCTTGCGTCGAAGGTGATATCGGCCTAGCTTCCATTGTCAACTAGTACATTATGTAAATCCTAGCCCGCCACACAACAGTTGATCACTATGGCATCTGCATGTGGTGTGCTGCGTAGATCGACATCTCTTGCGTCGAAGGTGATTGGTACAGATATGATCACGCTATTAAGCAACACGTTACAACCCCCAAGTCATACTACATCAACTCAAATACAACCAACGTCATCACCAACCCAAGTCTTTGATGGACCAATTACACGTAGCCGAGCTAAGAAACTACAGTAAGAGGTGCGCTACAGCAAGAGGTGCACGCGCTACTTTATGAATTTCAATTAAACACTAATGAAGACTTTATGCTACCTAAGTCGTGTATGTTGATATTACTTAGGTTCAACAAAGAGGAAGGACAATACATATCAAGGGTGAATCAGCAAGAAGAACTATGTCCGAGTCAGTCCAGCGCAACAGAACCGTCCAAAAGAAATAGTCATATCTTTTGATTCCCAAAAGCTATAAAGGCCCATAAGTACTTTTTGGAAAGCTGTTGAAGTCTAGTTTCCAATGCTGCTAAGGACGACTTAATCAAATCTACCAGAAAGGCAGCCGACCTACTTTAGTGCTGACTAGTCAGAAGGTCAACAGTCTACTTGATGACCAAGTTTTTATATTAAACTGCATCATTCTTCGAAGTTTCATTAAGCATGCTATACATGGTGAGAAAGCTTATCAAGTCAGCTTTCCAACGCATCTAGCCCCACATCATTTGGAGATTCCTAGGATAAGATATTATGAGAATACTGAAGGCTGCGCAGAAGTCAAACAGCCACATGGAATTCAGCTCTTCAGATCTCCCGAAGAGGCTCCTTCACATTAGCACGTGAAAATACTTTTGTTTTGTGTTTATACCTTTCTAAGGTTGGTTGTTACTAGTATAAATACCACCCTATGTCTATGATATAAGGCAGCTTTGGATAATCTAAAAACAGAAACCTTTTGTTCAGCTGTGTGCTAACAAATATTGAGAGTGATCTCTACCCTGTAACACCCCTGGTGTTACTACCACTAAAACTTGACCATAACATCATGAGCATTAGCATATCATGTGTTTGTTACACCTAGAGTGCATTCACTAGGTAAAAATTTCAAATAAGTTGTATTGATGTGACTTGATATGTGATTAACCCTAGGGTAGGGTGTTTAACCCTAGATCAGGGCTTATGGATATAAAGGAAGTCCAAAAATGTGAAAACTTCAAAAAACATGAGAAATGATCATAAGCCATCTGTTGGGGACTTGTTCTCAAGTGCTATGAATCAAGAACAAGGCAACACAAAATGTTAAAAACTAATGCCCTTCGTCCTCCGAAGCATTATTTCCCATGGGATATAATGATCTTCAGACGAAGGTGATGAAGGACATACCTTCGTTATCACAGTGTATATTAATGTAAGAAGAAGCACATGAAATATAAAAGACAACATGAATAATCATATGATGTTGTTAATATATTTTTATTGTCATGGATAAACAAAAACGATATTGAATTACATTTATACCTTCGGCATGACAGAAAGCAAAAGTCCAAGCGTGATGCACGAGTGAGTACAGATCAGCATGAACAGTATGGAGGTACTGTTCATCTATTTATAGGCACAGGGCGCAGCCTATGTGGATTTACATTCATGTCCTTTATAAATAGTTATAATCATGACACAGATTATCATGGGCTGATTGGTCTTTTCACCTTTAAGTCGGTGCTAAACCTTCGTCTCAAAGCGTGTTACTGTGCCGAAGCTCCCTAGATGACAGTTTTGGCGCTGCTTCTGTGTTGATCTTCCGAAAGTGTTTCTTCTTGCAGGACCTTCGGCGACGAAGCAGACCCCCAACAGTAGCCCCTTCGTGGTGCTAGATCATTTTTTGTAACGAGCTTGATCCATGAAAACATATCCAAAGCTTCGAAATGCCGAAGGTCCGAAAAAACACCTTCTCTGAGCTCGTTGCCGAGAAACGATTAAAATATTCCAAGCGCGAGAGATGGTCCACCATGCGGCGGGTATGCGCGGTCTGGCGGTTCTCCTCCCAAGCATCGGTTGGTCCACCGTTCAGCGGGTGTGAGTAACTGTTCAACGGGTGTGGTCAGCTTGGCGATTCACCTTCCCACCTGCAGCACTATATAAACAAATGGGTAGTTGTGAAGTTATCACAGCATCCATTGCCATTATACTGTTGTGCTGTTGAAAATTTTAACCATAGCCGAAGCTTTTTCACTGCATTTCCGAGCGAGCCACTATTCTGGATTAGCTTTGTCAAAAGAGGGTGCTTCGTCAAAAAACTGCAAAAAAACAATCAACTTCGTAAGAACTGCAAGAAAATCAACAAATGGCTAGAGTGCGTTCAACCGCTAGATTGACCCGCAACAGAGAAGAAGCGAAAACTACGGAGACTGCTCTGATCTCTGAATTGATGAAACAATCGGGAATGATTGTGACAGAGGTGGCTACTGAGGAAGGTGCATCTACTGCCGAAGCTGAATATGCTGACATTGAAGAAGATGTTGTTGATGAAGAAGAAGAAGATTATAAGCAATCCAAACCTAGTCACTTGGACTTTGGAAAATCTACCGTTTCTGAGACTGATATGCCTATGATGATAAAGCTGGGGTACTTCGGAGAAGTTGAGAAGAAGCTGATTCGCTTTAGCAGAGAAGAAACCACTTCGACATCGGAAAAAGATGAGGTGGTAGTTTTTAGGAGCTTCTTCAGAGCAGGATTGAGGTTTCCGTTGAATGAAATGATTGGAGAAGTTTTGGAAAACTACGAGATCTATCTTCATCAGCTGACTCCTAACGCTATCGTTAGGCTCAGCGTCTTCATCTGGGCTCTCCGAAGCCAAGGAAGAGACCCGAATGCTGAAGCCTTCTGCCGAGTGCACGAGCTTCATTATTAGACAAAGGCCAGAGAAGATGTCTTCATGAGATCTTTGGCTGCTACAATTTTGCCTACCGTAAAGATATAAAGACTCCGGTAGTTAGTTATCGCACCAAGTGGCCAACTGGTTGGAAGAATGAGTGGTTTTATGTGAAGGCTGATGAGAAGAAAAGGGAGAAGCTTAAGACGCTAGTACTGAGCCCTCTAAGCTTAAGCTTCGGGCTGACTAGGCCACTGTGCCACATGGAGCCGGGGTCACCATGCCAACAAGTTGTGGCAGAATTTCGAGTTGTGTCTGAGCAGATCGGTACTAGAGATTTGGTGCAAGAATACTTAGCCAATAGAGTATTTTCGACGTTAAGTGAATGGAATATGCTGAAGCTTAAGGGAGAAAAGAAAAAGAACGAACTTGTTCGACTGCCCTATCATTTCAAGTTCAAGAAACATTTCAAAGAGCCTTGCCAAGAATGGTTGGAGATGATTGAAGCTATGTGCAATGAGATTTTGGGCAACTATACTAAGAAAGAAGATCAATTGATGACCACAGCCTTCGGCACTCGATCGAAACGAAGGTTGAACCGAGTAATGGATGCGTTGAAATTGGAGTACCCTGACTATGAACGATTAAGTAACGGTGCCGAAGGGTCAAAGCAAAAAAGAGTTGTCAGTGTTATGAAGAGACAAGTTGTTAGAATGATAAAAGAAGATGAAAAGTTACTAAAAAAGAGAAAAACCAGCCTTGAGCCGAAGGTGGTTGTTCCAAAGAAGAGAAAAGCTACAGCTCCGAGGCCAGAAACAACTTATACAGAGGAAGAAGCTCCTTCAACACCTTCTGCTTCTGACGTGGAAGAAATTTTAAAGGTAATGACTGAATCCTTGCCTACCAAGCTAAGTCCACTAGGTCCACATCTGATGAAGCTTTTACAGAAGAAGAAGGAGCCTGTGGCATCCAAGAACCCTGCTGAACCAAAAAGGCGAAGAATTATTATTATAATTGAAGCCATTGAAGAAACGCCACCATCAAAAACACCAGCCGCCGAAGAGGCTACAGTTACCGAAGCTGCTGCCACCGAAGCTACAACTTCTGAAGCTGCAGCGGCCGAAGCCACAAATCTGGAAAGCACATTTTCTGACATTGATAAAATGATTTTGAACATGACATCGGAAGAAACTGTTGCAGCTGCTGAAGAAACCCTAGCCACAGTGCCTAGAAAAGAGAAAGAGCTCGCCGAAGATGCTTCGGTGGAAAGGGACTTCAACTTTCAAAACATAATCGGGCAAGAGTTATCTAAGGCTGAAAAAGAAGAACTAAGAGATTACGCTATATCTTGCGGCTACCAGCCAGGAGCGCTGCTCTTCGATGGCATTGACGAAGAAAGCTTAGGTTGCCTCCGAGACCGAACTGGAGTGAAGGTTATCAGCACTCTATCGAAGAGTGTTGGTTTTCTGAAGCTTGAGGCCAACCTCAGCAGGTACCGGCGGCAACACATCGTCGGTAGCTTATTTTATTCTAATTTTAAGGTAAAGTTCTTTCTTCAAATTTTTGTTGTTTTGAAATCAAAATGTTTTCTGATGAAGGTTATTTTTTCTAGAGTCTACTTCTAAGTAAAACCTTGAGGATGCAACAAGACCTTGAGGACAAGAAAAATGAAGTTATAATTGAGGGCTTAGAGAGCAAAATTAAAGATCATGAATCCGCTCTGGAAAAGAAAAACTTTATGCTTCAGACAATGGAGGGTTCACTGGCAGAAGCCCAAGCCAAGATTGCCAGATTGAACAATGAACTCTCCATGAAGTCAAAAAGCTTTGAACAAGAGAAGAAAAATTTGCAAACAAAACTTGAAGCTGAAGTTGAAAAGAGTTCAAATTTGCAAAAATTTCTGAAGGAGCTTCAAGATAAATGTTCAGACTTCGGCACCCGATGCGTGCAACGACTGAAGCAGGTCTTTAACTCAGTTGGGGCTAGCTCTGAAAAGTTTAAACCTTTGGTTGAAAACCTGCCAGGCACTTTTGATCATATTGAAGGTGAAGTTGATGCTCTTGATGAAGTCATAGCTGGACACAGTGACTTCTGTGCTCTGCTAGCTTCTCGCGGCACAACTGTTGCTTTCATGAAGGCTAGTTGCATGCATGGAAATATTGTAAACAGGCCAAACTTCAGCCTGTCACCAGCGGACTTGAATGATATCCCTAGACTGGCCCAAAGCATTGGGAACAGATTCGTAACTCAAATTTCGGCAAAGGGTGGGCGAAACTTAGCTGGTGACGAAGCTCGAAGCCACCTCAAGCCGGTAATAATGTTGTACCTGCTGCTTTACCTTCTTAAAATTTGCACTTTCCTTATACTGCTATTGTGGGCAGGATGACGAAGCCGAAGAACAATGAACCAAAGCTTAATGAACAATGATGAAGTGATGAAGCCGAAAAAACACCTTCCCTTCTTTTTGTACACAACGAAGCATAAATCTACTTCTTTTGCATTTTCTGAAGCCTTGTTATTAGAGCCGAAGCGATTGTTTGTACTCTATGATATGATGATGATCCTACGAATGCCTAAATGAATGTATATGAGTGCAATATATGATGTGATGTAATGTGCAAATGAATGTCCGAACACACGCATACGAAACCATATCCAAACCCTGTATTCCCTTAGGAATAACTGAAATCTCTTTGCCGTTTATTTTTTGGCATCACCGCTTATTTTTTGGTGTAAGTTCTGCATCCCCTTAGGAACGTCTTTTGAACTTCTTCGCCTTCTATTTCAACAGTATCACCGTTGACTTTTGGGTGTAAGTTCTGCATCCCCTTAGGAACGTCTTTTGAACTTCTTCGCCTTATATTTTGGCGGTATTTGGCTCTGCATTCCCATAAGAACGACTTTTGAGCAGAAAACTTATGCTGCGCTCCCTTGGGAACGACTTTTTACAGCTTCGTCGTGCTCTGCATCCCCTTAGGACAACTTTTGAGCTTCTCCCTGTTTTTTATTGCACTCGATGGTGCGCGCTCAGATGTTACATTTTACATTCTTTTTGGGGGATCTTGCTCTCAAGGAGCTAAATAAGAAAAGAAAAATTACAAACTATGGCCCCATTAAAAACATTTGTCCCCCTTTGGAAAGGAAAAGGGTGCCATAGGAAAAAATGAAAAAAGATTACATCAGATTACACATAATATCGTCGAAGCTCATCCGCATTCCAAGATCTAGGAATGTCGTTGCCGTCCATATCCTTCAACCTATAAGAACAGGGCCTTGACGAAGATACCACTAGAAAAGGTCCTTCCCACTTCAGCTGTAGTTTGCCTACTGTGTCCGAATTAGCCACTCTCCGAAGCACCAAATGCCCTGGCTTGATATTTTTCAGCCAGACTTTTCTGTCATGCCATTTTATTGTTTCGGCTTGATATTTATAGATATTTTCCACGGCCTGAAGTCTGGTCCCTTCTATAGTATCTTTTGCCACAGAATAATCAGCTTCGTCCTCTGTCGAAGCTATTGTTCTGATTGACCCCGCTTT
This sequence comes from Zea luxurians, assembly GCA_029449295.1. Lineage (NCBI taxonomy): Eukaryota > Viridiplantae > Streptophyta > Magnoliopsida > Poales > Poaceae > Zea > Zea luxurians. The sequence continues at coordinate 99,894,567 of JAOPSE010000001.1, read as the reverse complement.
AGCTTCTTCCGGGGTTATAGCCTCGTCACCAAACAATAACTTGAACGGCGTAAAACATGTTGACCTTGATATAGTTGTATTGTGGCTCCACACCGCTTTAATCAACTCATCTGGCCACTTTCCTCTAGGCTGATTAAAGATTAGCTTCATTATTCCTGTCATTATGATACCATTTGCTCTTTCAACAAGTCCATTTGACTCTGGATGTCTGACTGACGCAAAATGAATCTTTGTGCCAATTTGATCACAAAATTCCTTGAACGCTTCGGCATCAAACTATGTTCCGTTATCCACAGTTATAGCCTTCGGCACACCAAAGTGACAAACAATGTTTTGCCAGAAGAATTTCTAGACTGTGACCGAAGTTATTATGGACAAAGGCTTTGCTTCAATCCACTTGGAAAAATATTCTACAACCACTACGACAAATCTTAAATTGCCTTGTGCTGGTGGAAGTGGACCTAACAAATCTAGGCTCCATCTTTGCAATGGCCAGGTTGGCTGTATTAACTGGGTTAGCGACGAAGGTTGTTTCTGGTCTCTTGCACATTTTTGACAATTTTCGCACTTTTGAACCAGGTCTGCTGCATCTGAAGCTTCCTTCGGCCAATAAAATCCTTGTCTGAAGACCTTCCCCAGCAAAGGCCTAGACCCAATGTGAGATCCACACAAACCTGCATGTATTGACTTCATCAGCTCTATACCTTCGGTTCTGGAAAAACACTTGAGAAGTGGAGAGCAGACTCCATGTTTGTATAACTCCCCTTCTATTATCACATATGGTCTTGTTCTTGCCTCCATTCTCTTATTATAAGCTTCGTCATCTGAAAGGCAATTACCTTGGAGGAAAGATATAATTTCAGTCCTCCAATCTTCACTATGTACCGAGGAAATAGTAAGCACTGCTCTCTCCATGAGTTCAACCGAAGGTGCCTTTATTGTTTCAAAAAATACTTCCGAAGGTAGAGGGAGCCCCTGGGCCGCTGATTTGGCTAGTAAATCTGCGTGCTCATTTTCACCTCTTGGGATATTCTTAATAGAAAAACCTTCGAAAGAAGCCTCCAACCTTCGAACTATATCCGGATATCTTTCAAGTTTTGGATCTTTTGCCTTGCTACTTTTGTCCACATGGCTAGAAATAACTTGAGAATAAGTTTTCAGAATGGCCCTTCTTATTCCCATTGCCCTTAACTTCCGAAGCCCCAACAGAAGTGCTTCATACTCAGCAATATTATTTGTGCAACTGAAATCAAGCTTGGCTGCATAACATGTTTTGACTTTTGAAGGTGCCACTAGGACTGCAGCCGCTCCTGCACCGAAGGTTCCCCAAGAACCATCGTAGAACACTGTCCAAGCTTCGGCATCTTTGTTTACTTCTTCTTCGTGAGCCCCTGGCGTCTAGTCAGCGATGAAGTCTGCTAACGCCTGAGACTGAATTGAAGATCTATGCACATAATCAATAGTGAATTTATTAAGCTCTGTAGCCCATTTTCCAATCCTTCCAGTAGCTTCCCTGTTCCTCATGATGTCCTTTAGAGGTTGTGACGAAGGAACAATTATGTGGTATGCTTGAAAATAATGCCGAAGCTTTCTGGAGGCCATTAACATAACATATAATACCTTCTCCAATTCTGTGTAATTTTTCTTTGATGGACTTAAAACTTCAGAGACGAAGTATACTGGAGCTTGCTTTTTGGCTTGGCCATCTAGCTTCTCCTGCACCAGCGCCGCACTCACTGCAGAATGTGAAGCTGCCACATATAAGAGCAATGGAGCCCCTGGCGCAGGTTGGGTTAATGTTGTTAAATCAATCAAATATTGTTTCAACTCTTCAAAAGCTTTTTGTTGGGTCGAGCCCCACTGAAAGACTTCGGCTGACTTCAATATTTCAAAAAATGGCAGATTTCTTTCTGCTGATCTAGATATGAATCTATTTAATGAAGCTAATCTTCCTGCCAGTCATTGAGCTCCTTTCTTCGTACATGGTGGCTCCATTTGAAGGATAGCTTCAATCTTGCTTGGGTTAGCTTTCCTTTTGTTGATACCAGACAGCAAAGGAACTTGCCCTTCTTTACCCCAAAAACACATTTTTCTGGGTTTAACTTCAGACCAGCTTGTCTGAAATTGGCAAATGTCTCTGGCAAGTCAGCAATGTGATTCTCTTGCTTCTTGCTTTTCACTATGATATCATCAACATAGGTCAGTACATTTCTACCTATTTGAGAATGGAGGACCTTGACTGTCATTCTGCTAAAGCTTCCTCCAGAATTCTTGAGCCCCTCAGGCATCCGAAGATAACAATATGTGCCACTGGGGGTTATGAAGCTAGTCTTTGGCTCATCTTCCTTTTTCATCCATATTTGATGATAGCCAGAGTAACAATCCAGTAAACTCATGAGCTCCGAAGAAGCTGCTGCATCCACTAGGGAGTCTATTCTTGGCAATGGGAACTTGTCCTTCGGACAAGCCTTGTTAAGATCTGTAAAATCAATGCACATTCTCCATTTGCCATTGGCCTTCTTTACCATAACAGTGTTGGCTAGCCATTCTGGGTATTTCACCTCTCTGATAACACCAGCACTAAGAAGTCTCTTCACTTCGTTTCGAGCACCTTCAGCTTTGTCTTCAGACATTTTCCGAAGCCTTTGTTTTCTTGGTCTGAAGGATGGATCCACGTTGAGCGAATGTTCAAAGACATCTCTGTTGACACCACAGAGATCATTGGCGGACCAGGCAAAGACATCTTTATTGTTGAATAAGAATCTTAGCAAAGTCTTCTCTTGTTCTTCAGATAACTGAGACCCCAGCAATACCCTTTGTTCTGCTATGTCTTCACATAGGAGCATAGGCTTCGGCTGATCTACCGAAGCAACCTTCTCTCTTTTGTATTTATACTGCTCACAGGCTTTGGCTCCATCTATGTTATGGATTGCCTTTGAATCTGTCCAATTTCCTTCAGCTTTTCTGGCAGCCTCTTGACTTTCATGAATAGCAATGGGCCCTTGCTCCGAAGGTATCTTCATGCATAAGTATGCTGGATGAAGTATAGCTTCAAAAGCATTGAGTGTCCCTCGACCAATGATTGCATTGTATGGGTATTCCATGTCAACAATATCAAAAACAACTTGTTCAGTCCTTGTGTTATGAACAAAGCCGAAGGTTACTGGCATTGTGATTCTACCGAGTGCTATAATTTGCCTTCCTCCGAAGCCACAAAGAGGGTGTGTAGCATCATGAATCTTATCCTTTGGCTCTTGCATTTGTCTGAAGGCCTCAGCAAATATGATATCTGCTGCACTGCATGTGTCAACCAGAACATTATTTACCAGAAACCCCTTGATGACACAAGATATGACCATAGCATCATTGTGGGGGTAATCTTTGAGTTGAAGGTCTTCCTGAGAGAAGGTAATTGGGATATGGGACCACTTTGATCTGATGAAGGGTCCCTGCACCCCGACATGTTGTACCCTTCTCTGTGCTTCCTTCTTCTGTTTCTTGTTAACCGGCTCTGAACCTGAGCCGCCTGTGATCGGTAGCACCAGCTTCGTAGTCGAAGATGCTTCGGCTTGGTTGCTGAACGAAGCCATCAGCTCAAGAGTGGAAGTGAGTTCACCGGAGGTGGGCGCCAATGTTGGGGACTTGTTCTCAAATGCTATGAATCAAGAACAAGGTAACACAAAATGTTAAAAACTAATGCCCTTCGTCCTCCGAAGTATTATTTCCCATGGGATATAATGATCTTCAGACGAAGGTGATGAAGGACATACCTTCGTTATCACAGTGTATATTAATGTAAGAAGAAGCATGATGTAACACCCCTGGTGTAAGAAGAAGCATAACATCATCAGCATTACCATTTCATATGTTTGATGCACCTAGAGTGCATTCACTAGGCAAAATCTCAAACAAGTTGTATTGCTATGGCATTTTGCCAATAAAACCCTGGAGAAGGGTAATTAACCCTAAATGAGAATTAGAAGGGGTAAAACAAAACCAAATAGAGAAAACCCTAAAGCTTAAGTAAAATAGTTATAAAATGTTACCAAGAATAGACTTGAATTACATTCAAACCCCTGAAATACCAAAAACCCTAATAAGGACCTTGGGAAAACCCTAAACCTAAACCCTAGGGGGTTAAGTGCAAAATTAGTCCACTTTTGGACTAAAGTGCAAAAACTAGTAAAGTAAGGTGTTTAAGTCATATGGTTCACAATCATGAAGATTTGCAAGCTAAACCCTGAATTTTGGACTTATTTGCAAAAAGACCCTATTTGAGATCTCACCCTAAGTCTGAAATTCTGTGATATGGGCTCAACTTTGGAGCTTTGTAACTTTCAAATTCTAAGGTTTTTGCCCTAGGTCACCACATCAAATATGTAAATCTATCAAAGGTGAACAAGTTTGTTCAAGGAGTTAAACATTGTTGTTATGAAGAATTTGGAGATAATTTAGCCCAAAGTCGGGCTGTCAGGCTGTTTGTAGTCTAAAATTCAGACTAACAGTGATACTGAGCCAACTTTGAACTAGAAATCAACCCTGATCTAATAAGAATTTGGCCATGGTTGCTATAACAAGATTGTTGTTGGATCATCAGACAACAACTTTGTTACTGGCCAATCAATTGGTTGCCATTGAAAATCGGGAGGAAATTGGGTTTCAAATCGCTCGGTCAGGCTAACTGAATAAGGGATGCCATGGTACAGTATCTGCATAAGATCGACTGCCAGCCGTTCACCGTCGCCGGTGACTCGCCGCCACGATGAGCGCTGATCGTCGTGATTCGTGCATCATGGTCAGAAGATAAGCACGGGCAAGTAAAACTCTTGGCGCCCAGATTGAGTTGGGTCTCGTGGCGGCTAAGCTTGCCGTACTCCCCTAGCTCATCGGTCGATCGGATAACCTTCGCCGCCGTCGATCTGTCACCATTGCGTGCCATGTGCATAAGCTTTAGCCGCATCGTTGTGAACCATGGGGTGCATGTCTGGTGACCGCCAGAGTGATTGCCAAGGTGAAAGCCATCTGTTCCAAGCACAGAGCTCCTTTTCCCCTCCGGTCGCCAGCACAACTTGCCCAAATTGATCACCATCGCTCGAGCATCCTATAAATTGAAGCCTCAGCATGTTCCGCTAGGTAATTGTGCATCCAGTAAACTAACTCTCAGCTCCGATTGTTCCCCATAGCTCCCCAATTTGGGATTACCCCCAAATGGGTCAAAGAACGCCGCAAGAAAACCTCGCCGTGGCCAGCGCGATACAGGTTAGCTCATCCCCTCTGCTCTCTCATTTGAGTGATCTCACATACCCGTGATGCTTGTCGACCCATCCGATTGAACTAGACCGCCACCAATCGCCGGGAACGCGTTCAACTGTCCGCATGGTCTACGGTCACTGCGACCAGAGCAAACCAAGTAGCCTTTGGTGAAATTGTGTTGAGGGAAATGCGAGGGCGGGGTCCAATTCAGTGTCTGCCACTCGGGAGCACCGGTCTTGGCTCCCTCCGGTCAGTCTAGCTCGCTAGAGCTTGGCTCCCTGTGCGGTGCACCGTTGGGGACCTTGACTTGGAAGGGAATAGAACCTGGGGGTCTTTTTAGAAACTGTTAGTGACTCAGGGCAACAGTAAAAGAACCCACTTTGAGTTAACCAGAACGCCAGGGACCTCCGTGCAAAGTCTGCAGTGCGGGCGCGGGCGCGCGCGCTTTCCCCTGGAATTGGGCCGCTTGGGCTGCTTCCGGCCCAGCACTGTTCCAGCTTTTTCCTTTTCTTTTTCTATGAAACTTTGGAAATCTGTAGAAAATTGTAGAAAAATGATAAAAATGTCAAACCAATTTTCCTAGGTTCCTAGTTTTCCATAGTATTTAATAAAAATAGCTTCAGGATTTTTAGAACAAATAAGGAATTTTGGAGCATTTAAATTAGCCTAAAACATTGTTTCTGGATTTTTAGAAAATATAGAATGATTCCAAAATTCCCCAAACTTTTTAGATGACCTTTATACATCATTTAGAAGCCTTAGGTAGAGTTTGGTATGATTTGGACCTTGTTTGATACTTAGAGCCCAAAATCCTACCCCCTGCCCTTTAAATTCCTTTACTGACTCCGGAAACCCTAGGTTCTCGGAGAACCGTGAAGGAAAAATGTACTCAAGACTTTAGAAAATAAACTTTTACTATCTTTGCATCCTCATGAGCATTACATGGGCATTCATTCTTATATATATATGATTATATCTAGAAAATGAAGAAGAAGTTGAAGTAGAAGGAGAAAAGACTTCACCGCCACCACCTCAGGACCATCAGGCAGACAGCTGTTTTTATTTTGACATCTGTGGAACTGAGCCTAAATCACCTGTAAACCAAGGCAAGCCCCGGTGCATTTGCCACCTCCTTGACTCTTTTAATCTCTTTCTCATTTGCTTGATGCATTAGGTGATAGGAGTTGAATGCTAAAACAATTCCTGCATTACCTTCCTTGAAGTTGATTACCTTTCTTTGAATCCCTGTTTTACAAAAAGTTTTTCCTATGCTTAGTCCTGCTTTAGCAAACAAAATGTTTTGTTTTTACAAAAGATGATGTTGCAAAATGGGAGGGATGTTTTTGAAAATAAAACTTGATGGTGGATCCATCATGGCCATGATGGGTTCAACATCGGAAAAGATGTACCTCTGATAGGTACCAAACTTTGGGTTTAAATGATTAAGCTGAGATCGGGCGGGTGACTTGCACGAGAAGAGAGATTCTCGGTGTAGTGTCTCCGTCTGAGTCGATTAAGGACCGTGTCGATGTAGGCTTGATGACCGAGGACCCTTTAACTGGTGACATGCCTCATCATGGGTAAGCTTTGCCTCGGGCAGACTAAGGCCAGAATAAGATACCACGCAATGAGAGTGGAGAGATGGTGAGAGTAGCGTGTACCCTCCGTGGCAAGAGGCTGGACGATGGTGTATTTGTGCTCTCGGTTGGCGTGAACCTGATCTGGTCTTAAGAACCCCGGTGGCGGGTTGACATATGCAAGGGTTAAGTGCTACATATGTTGTGTGATCGGAGATCCTCAGCTGAGTATAATCTATTCGGATCGCTGTACCTTCACGGTTATGAAGACTGCCCTATACGTAGAACTCCAGTAAAGATAAAAGGTTGTTAAGAAATTGTCTAGTACAGGTCAAGTGAATGAACTAGGGTAGAAAGAACTCTAGTTATAGGTAATTTCCCTTAACTTGCCAAATAAAACTGGATTTTTAAGGATCCACTTTTAGTAAGCATTTCTGCAAACAGAGACTTTGATTATTGAGAAACCTTACCTTGACTCCCTTATAACCAGCATACCCTTGAGAGTCTTTTCTTTAGTCGGGTAAGTCTTGTTGAGTAATTCCATACTCAGGGTTTTACTCCCTATTGTTTTTAGGTGAAGAAGCGACAAACTTTTGTTGTTTCTGTTCCAAGGTGGTCTCAAAATAAGAAAATCAAGAGTAAAGATGCGGGAGGAAAGGATCCTCCATAAAAACTTTTGTTTAAAACTTATCGGGAGGGGTTTTTGCCTCCCATGGCTTGTAATAATATTACTCTGCACTCGTATGTTATATCCTGGTCTGTAATAATATAACTCTGTCCTACTTCTAAATAAAGGTAAGTTTATATAACCGCTTCCGCATTTACGTATCTTCGATGATTTGTAATGTCTGCGTGACGGGTAAAACGCTATTGGGAAAGGTAAAGCAGATACCAAACTTGTCAAGTGATTCAGGAACACCTGCAGGGTTGTCTGAGGTCTGTTGGACAAGGACAACTGTAGGTGGGCCTAATGACTTGGGAGGTTCCATCACAGATGGTATCGGAGCGAAGCCCATCTCTGCAGATATTATGAGGCATCTTCAAAAAGAATTTTTTAAGACTCATCTAGAAAATTTCTTCCTTTCTTACCTAAGTATCTCTGAAGTGTTTATTTGAAAGACCAGATAGTAAGAGTGCAGTGTATGGAAGGTTGAATCAACTAAGGTTGATTCTGTAATTACACATGCATCATGCTAAAAACTATGCTAATAAGATTTTTCCCCTTAGAAAAATGCCGCCACGTACAAGAAAGACTGCACGCAAGTCAATCGGGCCGATTGGCGTACCTCGTCACCAACTTGCCCCGAGACATGACGACAGCAGTAGCGGTAGTAATGATCCGATCGGGGATCTAGAAGCTCAAGTTGATCAGCTTCGAACAGAAATCCGACGCAGGAACGAAATATGGGTCGCGGATGGCAAAAGAATCAATGAATTAAGAAGAGACATCCTCCAACTGCAAGACCAGCTAGCGGATCGGGATCTAGCGCTTGACTGGGCTGTGAACTCTCGTTCACTAGCTTGGGCAAAGGAAGCTAGAGCTCGAGCCCGAGTGGAAGAGCTTAGCTCAACCTTGGATAGCTTGCAGGTTTATTGCAACACACTACATGAAGAGGTTCATGTACTGTACTCGCAACTGCACCCGAACGTCCTTGCGGATCCTGTCAGGATGGAAGCCGGACCTTCTAGAGTAGCGGAAGAAGCACTAGGTGGTGAGCTGGACCTTTTTAGGCCCCCTCCCTCTATGAAGCTGGTCGACGAATGGTCTCCTACACCTGACAGCGAGGCTACCTAGAGTGACAAAAATTAGGAGTAGTATAGTATATAAGTAGTACTATTATGTAATAGGGGGTGTAATCCTATTGTAAAGTACGAGTCTGTAACATTACCTTTTTAAGTAATGTGAAATGGATGGTTTGTATGGCATATCATATTGCTCCAAATGTTCTTTGCCTCAGATGCCTTCCAGGACTCGCGCTAAGGATGGGGCTGGTACCTCCCGTGAAAGGGAAGCGACCCCGAATCCACCTCCAGTACCTCCGACACTTGCCGAGGCCATCGCTGCATTGGTAAACGATACAGCAGACAATACCCGCTTCCTGCGGGAGATGGCAGGTCAACAACTCCAACAACAAGGCGGGCGGGCATATCCGTAAGGCCCCCGTGAGACATCTTATCTAGACTTCTCCGAGACGCGCCCTCCATTGTTCGTCAAAGCAGAAGATCCTTTAGAGGCGGATGAATGGATCCGTGTCATTGAACAAAAATTCGGGCTTCTTCGGTGTTCATAAACTCAAAAGCCCCTGTTTGCAGCCCAACAACTGCGAGGCCCTACCAGTACGTGGTGGGGAAACTTTGTGGCCATTCAGCCGGCCGGTCATCAGATCACTTGGGATGAGTTTAAGTTGGCATTCAGAGAGCATTATATACCGAAATGAGTCCTCCATATGAAGCAGGAGGAGTTCATGAAATTGAAGCAAGGCGGAGATACTGTCACCCAGTATCTCAATAAATTCAATCACTTATCCCAATACACAATCGATCAAGTCAACACAGACATAAAGAAGAAGAATTGTTTCATGAGAGGCTTGAATGATCGAATGCAAAGAAAGATGGCCACCTGCATCGACCTTACTTACTGAAGGGTTGTCAGCACAGCGCTGGCAGTTGAAGCTAAATATGCGGGATCCGGAAAATCCAAGGGCAACGGAGGCAACAGGCCCAATCAGGGCCCCAAGAAAAGGCAAAGGTTGGTTATCCGACCTTTCAATCCGAATCGTTCTTCGTCGTGCCCACCCTCCTTCCCATTCAAGCAACCAGTGTTTATCCGTCCTACCCCTGCCCCCACCACTACAAATCAGCTGGGTGCCCCTCGCACTCGTTTCCCTGCTCTTCCAAGCTCATCAACCGACTGCTTCAACTATGGAAAGTCCGGGCATTTCATTAAGGACTGTCCATACCTGAGGCAAAATCAAGCAAATAATCAACAGAGTTCCGGAGGTTCCAAGGGAAATGCGGCAACCAGTACCATGGGCAAGAATACAAGGAAAACTGGACGGGTTTATTACATTCAAGTGGCCACCACACCGGAAGGTGAACCGGTGATGATGGGTACATTCCTCGTAGCCAACCACCCTGCACTTATTCTCTTCGATTCTGGTGCTTCACATACTTTCATAAGAAAAAAGTTTGTGGAGAAACACTGCATTCCATATACTGAATCAAGGGAAGGGTTTAAAATACATTCGCCTAGAGGACAAATATTTACCAAAGAAGTGGCTTACCAAGTGCCCGTAACATTGGCTGGACGGGACTTTCCTACTAAGATGATTGTTCTGAAAGGCCAAGACATAGATGTAATCTTAGGCATGAATTGGTTGGCCCAGAATAAAGCAATCCTCAACACTGATCTGAGAACTATCAGGTTGAGTTATGGCCCAGAAGAAATTCTTTTGTCTATTCCCATAGCTATTCCAGCTAAACCCATTGGCAGAATTAATGAAGCCATTATACCAGAGATCAAAGATATTCCGGTAGTATGTGAGTTTCTAGATGTCTTTCCAGAAGATTTGCCTAGATTGCCACCCGAAAGAGATGTAGAATTTGTAATTGAGTTGAAGCCCGGTACGGCTCCCATTTCTAGAAGATCGTACCGAATGCCTCCAAATGAGCTGGCAGAACTCAAGACCCAATTGCAAGATCTACTAGAGAAGGGATTCATCCGGCCAAGCTCGTCACCATGGGGTTGTCCAGCCATCTTCGTCAAAAAGAAGGATCAAACATTGCGGATGTGTGTGGATTATCGACCCCTCAATGAGGTCACTATCAAGAATAAGTACCCTCTTCCACGAATTGACACTCTATTTGATCAACTGACTGGAGCAAGGGTTTTCTCTAAGATTGACCTCAGATCGGGCTATCATCAGATCCGTATCAGGCCCGAGGATATACCAAAGACCGCATTCACTACGCGGTATGGGTTATTTGAATATTTGGTAATGTCTTTCGGACTAACGAATGCTCCTGCCCACTTCACTTATTTGATGAACTCAGTATTTATGCCTGAGTTAGACAAGTTTGTGGTGGTATTCATCGATGATATCTTAATATATTCCAAGAATGAAGAGGAGCATGCTCAGCACTTGCGGATTGTATTAACGCGCTTAAGGGAGCATCAGTTTCTGGGACATGTATTATCTGCCAAGGGGATTGCGGTGGATCCCAGCAAAGTCAAGGATATTTTGGAGTGGAAACCCCCAACCACTGTACATCAAGTCCGAAGTTTCCTTGGACTGGCTGGATATTACCGCCGATTTATACCAGATTTTTCCAAGCTTGTGAAACCAATCACAAGTTTATTAAAGAATGATACTAAATTTAATTGGTCTTCAAAGTGTAATGAAGCCTTTGAACAATTGAAGGTATTATTAACCACTGCTCCGGTATTGGCTCAACCGGATATTGAAAAGCCCTTTGATGTGTATTGTGACGCATCAGGCAGTGGTCTCGGCTGTGTGTTAATGCAAGAAAGTCGAGTGATAGCTTATGCTTCAAGGCAGTTGCGCCGACATGAGGAACATTATCCAACTCATGATCTGGAGCTAGCTACAGTGGTTCATGCCCTGAAGATATGGCGTCATTATCTGCTAGGGAATGTCTGTCACATTTATGCAGATCATAAAAGTTTGAAGTATATCTTCACCCAGACAGAACTTAATATGAGACAAAGGCGATGGCTCAAGCTTATTAAAGACTATGAACTGGAGATTCATTATCACCCAGGCAAAGCCAATGTAGTGGCAGATGCACTCAGTCGCAAGGCCTCCTGCCATTGTCTAACAATGAGGACTTCTGACATTACATTATGCCAGAAGATGGAGAATTTAAACCTGGGAATGATTCAGCATGGAACTTCAATTCACTTGAAGCTGGAGGCAGTCATCTTACAAAGGATAATTGACGCACAAAAGAATGATGAGGGTATGAAACATATCCATGAAAAGATAGAGGCTGGAAAAGCCAACTGCTTCCGAAGAGATGATCAAGGTGTTGTATGGTTTAACAACCGCATAGTGGTGCCTAAAAATGAAGAGATCCGCCAGCAAATCTTAAATTAACCACATCTTAGTCGTTATTATATTCATCCCGGAAGCACTAAGATGTATCAAGATCTGAAACAGCATTATTGGTGGACGAAGATGAAGATTGAAATCGCACGCTATGTGGCTAGATGTGGCACTTGTAAACGTGTCAAGGCCATACACCTGAAAGTTGCTGGTCCATTACAATCTTTACCAATACCAACATGGAAATGGGAAGATATTAGTATGGACTTCATTGTGGGATTACCCAGAACGGCAAAAGGCTTTGACTCCATTTGGGTTATCATTGATCGACTTACCAAGGTTGCCCATTTTATTCCAGTCAAAGTAAAATATCCAGTCATCACATATCCGGAACTGTATATTGCTCGTATTCTCAGTTTGCACGGTGTTCCAAAGACTATAGTGTCGGATCGTGGACCTCAATTCGTATCCAAATTCTAGGAAGAACTTCATAAATCCCTGGGTACCAAATTGCTTCACAGTTCGGCCTATCATCCTCAGACTAGTGGACAGACTGAGAGGGTCAATCAGATACTTGAAGACATGTTACGAGCATGTGTTCTAGAGTTCCCACAGAAATGGGATGATTGTTTACCATTAGCGGAGTTCTCATATAATAACAGATATCAAGAAAGCATTAAGATGGCACCATTAGAAGCTTTGTATGGTCGATGATGTCGTACTTCGCTAAATTGTTCTGAACCAGGAGAAAGGTACTTCTTCAGGCCTGATATGGTGAAAGAGACCGAAGAAAAGGTTCAGAGAATAATTCATAATTTGAAGAAAGCTCAAGCTCATCAAAAGAGTTATGCAGATAAGTGACGACAACCCTTGTACTTTCTCATGGGAGATTATGTCTACCTGAAAGTTTCACCAATGAAGGGCGTATCACGTTTCGGGGTTAAAGGGAAGCTTGCACCTCGGTACATTGGTCCTTTCCTTATACTTGAGCAATGTGGACCAGTGGCATACCGACATCAACTACCCGAAACCTTGTCTGCTATACATAATGTGTTCCACGTGTCTTAGTTGAAGAAGTGTCTTCGGGTTCCAGATCGAACCATCAAAGTAACAGATGTTATCCTAGAGCCAGACTTGACCTATTCAGAACACCCTATTCGAGTCTTGGATCAAAAGGACAGGGTTACCCAAAGAAAAACTCTCAAATTTTACAAGATACTGTGGAACCGACATTCCAAAGATGAGGCTACATGGGAGACTCAAGACTTTTTAGAAAAGAATTTCCCAGGCTTTCTAGCCTCATGTAATTTGTGAAGTATATACCATTGTTGTAATAAAGGAGTGAGCCCCAAACCACCCCTGCCTTGTACCAAAAATCAAGAAATAAAAATGTGAAGCATTTCCTTTTCCACTACTTACCCTAGGACTTTTAATCTCGGGACGAGATTCATTTATGGGGGGAAGGATGTAACACCCCTGGTGTTACTGTTACTAAAACTTGAGCATAACATCATCAGCATTAGCATTTCATATGTTTGATACACCTAGAGCGCATTCACTAGGAAAAATCTCAAACAAGTTGTATTGCTATGGCATTTTGCAAATAAAACCCTGGAGCAGGGTACTTAACCCAAAATGAGAATTAGAAGGGGTAAAACAAAACCCAAATAGAGAAAACCCTAAGCTTAAGTAAAATAGTTATAAAATGTTACTAAGAATAGACTTGAATTACATTCACACCCCTAAAATACCAAAAACCCTAATAAGGACCTTGGGAAAACCCTAAACCTAAACCCTAGGGGGTTAAGTGCAAAATTAGTACACTTTTGGACTAAAGTGCAAAAACTAGTAAAGTAAGGTGTTTTAAGTCATATGGTTCACAATCATGAAGATTTGCAAGCTAAACCCTGGATTTTGGACTTATTTGCAAAAAGACCCTATTTGAAATCTCACCCTAAGTTTGAAATTCTGTGATATGGGCTCAACTTTGGAGCTTTGTAACTTTCAAATTCTAAGGTTTTTGCCCTAGGTCACCACATAAAATATGTAAATCTATCAAAGGTGAACAACTTTGTTCAAGGAGTTAAACATTGTTGTTATGAAGAATTTGGAGATAATTCAGCCCAAAGTCGGGCTGTTAGGCTGTTTGCAGTCTGAAATTCAGACTAACAGTGATACTGAGCCAACTTTGAACTAGAAATCAACCCTGATCTAATAAGAATTTGGCCATGGTTGCTATAACAAGATTGTTGTTGGATCATCAGACAACAACTTTGTTACTGGCCAATCAATTGGTTGCCATTGAAAATCAGGAGGAAATTGGGTTTCAAATCGCTCGGTCAGGCTAACTGAATAAGGGATGCCATGGTACAGTATCTGCATAAGATCGACTGCCAGCCATTCACCGTCGCCTGTGACTCGCTGCCGCAATGAGCGCTAATCGTCGTGATTCGTGCATCGTGGTTAGAAGATAAGCACGGGCAAGTAAAAATCTTGGCGCCCGGATTGAGTTGGGTCTCGTGGCGGCTAAGCTTGCCGTACTCCCCCCAGCTCATCAGTCGATCGGATAACCTTCACCGCCGTCGATCTGTCACCGTTGTGTGCCACGTGCTTAAGCTTTAGCCGCATCGTGGTGAACCATGGGGTGCATGTCTGGTGACCGCCGGAATGATTGCTACGGTGAAAGCCATCTGTTCCAAGCACAGAGCTCCTTTTCCCCTCCGGCCACCAGCACAACTTGCCCAAATTGATCACCACCGCTCGAGCATCCTATAAATTGAAGCCTCAGCATGTTCCGCTAGGTAATTGTGTGTCTAGTAAACTAACTCTCAGCTCCGATCGTTCCCCACAGCTCCCCAATTTGGGATTACCCCCAAATCGGTCGAAGAACGCCGCAAGAACACCTCTCCATGGCCAGCGCGATACAGGTTAGCTCATCCCCTCTTCTCTCGTTTGAGTGATCTCACATACCCGTGATGCTCGTCGACCCATCCGATTGAACTAGACCGCCACCAATCGCCGGGAACGCGTTCAACTGTCCGCATGGTCTATGGTCACTGCGGCCAGAGCAAACCAAGTAGCCTTTCGTGAAATTGTGTTGGGGGAAATGTGCGGGCGGGGTCCGATTCAGTGTCTGCTACTCGGGAGCACCGGTCTTGGCTCCCTCTGGCGAGTCTAGCTCGCCAGAGCTTGGCTCCCTGTGCGGTGCACCGTCGGGGATCTCGACTTGGAAGGGAATAGAACCTGGAAGGTCTTTTTAGAAATTGTTAGTGACTCAGGGCAACAGTAAAAGAACCCACTTTGAGTTAACCAAAACACCAGGGACCTCCGTGCAAAGTCTACAGTGCGGGCGCAGGCGCACGTGCTTTCCCCTGGAATTGGGCCGCTTGGGCTGCTTCCGGCCCAGCACTCTTCCAGTTTTTTCCTTTTCTTTTTCTATGAAAATTTTTGGAAATCTGTAGAGAATTGTAGAAAAATGATAAAAATGTCAAACCAATTTTCCTAGGTTCCTAATTTTCCATAGTATTTAATAAAAATAGTTTCATGATTTTTAGAACAAATAAGGAATTTTGGAGCATTTAAAATAGCCTAAAACATTATTTCTGGATTTTTAGAAAATATAGAATGATTCCAAAATTCCCCAAACTTTTTAGATGACCTTAATACATCATTTAGAAGCCTTAGGTAGAGTTTGGTATGATTTGGACCTTGTTTGATACTTAGAGCCCAAAATCCTACCCCCTGCCCTTTGAATTCCTTTATTGACTCCGGAAACCCTAGGTTCTCGGAGAACCATGAAGGAAAATTATACTCAAGACTTTAGAAAATAAACTTTTACTATCTTTGCATCCTCATGAGCATTACATGGGTATTCATTCTTATATATATATGATTATATCTAGAAAACAAAGAAGAAGTTGAAGTAGAAGGAGAAAAGACTTCACCACCACCACCTCAGGAACATCAGGCAGACAACTATTTTTATTTTGACATCTGTGGAACTGAGCCTGAATCACCTATAAACCAAGGCAAGCCCCGGTGCATTTGCCACCTCCTTGACTCTTTTAAACTCTTTCTCACATGCATGATGCATTAGGTGATAGGAGTTGAATGCTAAAACAATTCCTGCATTACCTTCCTTGAAGTTGATTACCTTCCTTTGAATCCCTGTTTTACAAAAAGTTTTTCCTATGCTTAGTCCTGCTTTAGCAAACAAAATGTTTTATTTTTACAAAAGATGATGATGCAAAATGGGAGGGATGTTTTTGTAAATAAAACTTGATGGTGGATCCATCATGGCCATGATGTGTTCAACATCGGAAAAGATGTACCTCTGACAGGTACCAAACTTTGGGTTGAAATGATTAAGCTGAGACCGGGCGTGTGACTTGCACGAGAAGAGAGAGTCTCGGTGTAGTGTCTCCGTCTGAGTCGATTAAGGACCATGTCGATGTAGGCTTGATGACCGAGGACCCTTTAACTGGTCACATGCCTCGTCATGGGTAAGCTTTGCCTCGGGCAGACTAAGGCCAGAATAAGATACCACACAATGGGAGTGGAGAGATGGCGAGAGTAGCGTGTACCCTTCGTGGCAAGAGGCTGGACGGTGGTGTATCTGTGCTCTCGGTTGGCGTGAACCTGATCTGGTCTTAAGAACCCTAGTGGCGGGTTGACATATGCAAGGGTTAACTGCTACATATGTCATGTGATCGGAGATCCTCAGCTGAGTATAATCGATTCGGATCGCTGTACCTTCACGGTTATGAAGACATGGTCGCTGCCCTATACGTAGAACTTCAGTAAAGATAAAAGGTTGTTAAGAAATTGGCTAGTATAGGTCAAGTGAATGAACTAGGGTAGAAAGAACTCTAGTTACAGGTAATTTCCCTTAACTTGCCAAATAAAACTGGATTTTTAAGGATCCACTTTTAGTAAGCATTTCTGCAAACAAAGTCTTTGATTATTGAGAAACCTTACCTTGACTCCCTTATAACCAGCATACCCTTGAGAGTCTTTTCTTTAGTCGGGTAAGTCTTGTTGAGTAATTCCATACTCAGGGTTTTACTCCCTATTGTTTTTAGGTGAAGAAGCGACAAACTTTTGTTGTTTCTGTTCCAAGGTGGTCTCAAAAGAAGAAAATCAAGAGTAAAGCTGCGGGAGGAAAGGATCCTCCATAAAAACTTTTGTTTGAAACTTATCGGGAGGGGTTTTTGCCTCCCTTGGCTTGTAATAATATTACTCTGCACTCGTATGTTATATCCTGGTCTGTAATAATATAACTCTGTCCTACTTCTAAATAAAGGTAAGTTTATGTAACCGCTTCCGCATTTACATATCTCCGATGATTTTTAATGTCTGCGTGACGGGTAAAATGCTCTTGGGAAAGGTAAAGCAGATACTGAACTTGTCAAGTGATTCAGGAACACCTGCAGGGTTGTCTGAGGTCCGTTGGACAAGGACAACTATAGGTGGGCCTAATGACTTGGGAGGTTCCGTCACACATATGAAATATAAAAGACAACATGAATAATCATATGATGTTGTTAATATATTTTTATTGTCATGGACAAACAAAAACGATATTGAATTACATTTATACCTTCGGCTTGATAGAAAGCAAAAGTCCAAGCGTGATGCACAAGTGAGTACAGATCTGCATGAACAGTACGGAGGTACTGTTCATCTATTTATAGGCATAGGGCGCAGCCTATGTGGATTTACATTCATGTCCTTTATAAATAGTTATAATCATGACATAGATTATCATGGGCCAATTGGTCTTTTCACCTTTAAGTCGGTGCTACACCTTCGTCTCAAAGCGTGTTACTATGCCGAAGCTCCCTAGATGATAGTTTCGGCGCTGCTCTGTGTTGATCTTCCGAAGGTGTTTCTTCTAGCAGGACCTTCGGCGACGAAGCAGACCCCCAACACCATCACATTTAATGAACTTGGGTAGCACTAAAACCTTAAGGTGCTAAAAACCCTGAAAAGACCCCTGGAAAAACTCTAATTAAAACCCTAGGGGGTTAAGTGCAATTTTTGTACACTTTTGGACCAAAGTGCAAAAACCAAGGTAATATAACACCACAAACTATGTGTTTCTCACATTTAAGGATTTGCAAGGAAAATTGTGAGATTTGGACTTATTTGCAAAAAGGACACCCCTACCTCCATGTGCCTAAGTTTGAACTTCAGTGCATATGGTTAACTTTAGAACCCTATATCTCTCAATTCATAAAGAATTTGCCCTGGGTCAACACATCAAGATTATAGAGCTACTATAGGAGTCTAACTTTGCTTAAATGATTAAACCTTGGTGTCATACAAAAATTGGAGATAACTAGCTCTAAAGTCTGGCTGTCGGTTAACTCAGAATCTAAATTCTTACTGACAGTGTGATCTGCCCAACATTGAACTCCATTCAAGCTCGAAAGAGCGAGTAAATGAGCCAGGTCTCTATAGTTGATTTGTAGCTGGTTCATAGGACTACAACTTTGTTAAAGGTGGATAAGTAAGTTATTATATGGAAATTTGAGATATGGACGCTGCAAACCGCTCTGTCAAGCGCTCTGAATATTGCTCTGATGTACAGTACCACAGAAAAATCTTTAGGTTCATCCCCCTCGCCGCCGGTGACCCGCGCGCCCGGATTCGCGCCGGCGCCACGATTCGTGCCCTCTGTGGTTTGGATTATGATCGACTAGGGAAAGATCTTCATCTTGGATGAACTCAAAACTCTGTAGCCACGCTGTTACCCATTCACTGGCCGGCGACGTGGCCGCACGGCCATTACTGTGGCCACCACCGTTTTCCTTGGTCGCGCCACGCCTTTGGCTATCTTACCACGTTGTCGTGAGTCATAATCGTTACCCAGTGACCATTGTAGCTTATTACCCCGCAATCGCCACGAATCACCGCGCCAGTGCTCTTTCCTCTCTCTGGCCGCCAGCGCGCCAACCCAAATTCACGAGCCACCGCCCCTGGATCCTATAAA
Source organism: Zea luxurians (assembly GCA_029449295.1). Lineage (NCBI taxonomy): Eukaryota > Viridiplantae > Streptophyta > Magnoliopsida > Poales > Poaceae > Zea > Zea luxurians. Next base: position 99,875,677 of record JAOPSE010000001.1, on the reverse strand, counting down.
TTGAGCGTGCCCTCGGCTTCGCTAGGTAGTCACGCACTCAATACACCAACCTGTGCCTCAGACCGTCCACCAGAGCTCCCCAATTTGAGATTTCCCCTAAATCGGTCAAGCACACCGCGTGTGTGAGCTCGCCGTGGCCAGCTCTCCATAGGTCCGATCATGCTCTACTCGTTCTTGTTTTAGCATCCCTGTGTGGTTTTGATGCTTCTCGACCCGGCCAATTGAGTTAGAACCCATGGGATCACCAGGAATGCTTCGAGTTGTCCGTTGATCGCGCTGTCACTATGGGCAGAGAGATTAGGGGTTAGAACCTTGAAATTAGTTGAGGGGAGATGGTTATTAAGGGTCGAATTAGGGGTCAACCACTCCAGAGCCCTGGTCATTGCGTGTCTTGGCCGGTATAGGCTCACCGGAGCTCGGCTTGTCGCAGTCCACCGTCGTGGACTCAACGTTGTAAAGAATCAAAAAGGGGAGGGGTTGTACGCAAAAGTCTGTGAGACAGTGAATAGTAGCCAAGGATTCTTCACCGATTTTTTGAACGACCAAGGGTCTTTGCGCAAAGCCGCCATTGCGGGCGCAGGCGCGCGCGTTTCGCCTGGGCATGGGCTGTATTGGGCCGGTTTCAGCCTGATACTATTCATGCTTTTCCTTTTTCTTTTTCTGCCAGGACTAGAGAAATCATAGAAACTTCTAGAAAAATGCTAAAAATATGAGACTAATTTTGTTGAACTCTTAAATTTCTATAGTATTTAATAAAAATAGTTCTAGGATTTTTTGTCCAAACAAGGAATTATGTAGTATTTATAAGAGCTTAAACTATACCTTTGGAATTTTAGAAAATACTTGGTAACTCCAAAAATCACCAAACTTGTTAGATAAGCCTAATATAATATTTAGAATCCATGGGTAAAATTTGATTTGTTTTAGACACTGTTTGATCTCCAAACTCAAAACCCTAGCCTTCTAGATATTAATTGCTTTAGAGAAATGAGATACTGACTCAAGAGAACCCTAGTTTCCCTAGTGCACCGTGAAGGAAAATTGTATTCAAGACATAACTTGCTATACCCTTATTATTATTGCATTCTCATAAGCATGAGCATTCATGGTTATATATGGCTATATTTAGAAAACGAGGAAGAAGTGACTGTTGAAGAGGAAGAGTCTACTCCATCAACAGAAAATCCACCTGCCAGGAACTGTTTCTATTTTGACATCTGTGGAACATAACCCGACTCTCCTACAACTCAAGGCAAGCCCTGGTGCATTTGCCACCTCCTTGCTGTTTTAAACTCTTTATCACTTGAATGATGCATTAGGTGATAGGAGTTGGGTGTGAAACCAATTGCTGCATTTCCTTCCTTGGAACTGTTTACCATTCCTTGATTACCTGTTTTATTAAAAGGTTTTATGATGCTTAGTCCTGCTTTAGAAAATAAAAAGATTTTGTTTTAAAACAAAAGTGATGCTTCAAAGGGAAAGGGATGTTTTCAAAAATAAAACTTGATGGTGGATCCATCATGGCCATGATGGGTTCAACATCAGATAAGATGTACCTCTGTCATGTACCAAGTTTTTGGGTTTGAAATGATAAAGCTGAGACCGGGCGGGTGACTTGCACGAGAAGAGAGTCTCAGTGTAGTGTCTCTATCTGAGTCGATTAAGGACCGTCTCGATGTAGGCTTGATGATTGAGGACCTTTTAACTGGTCACATACCTCATCATGGGTAAGCTTTGCCTCGGGCAGACTAATACCAGAAAAGGACAACACACAATGGGAGTGGAGAGATGGCGAGAGTAGCGTATACCCTCCGTGGCAAGAGACTGGACGGTGGTGTATCTGTGCTCTGGGTTGGCGTGAACCCGGTCTGGTCTTAAGAATCCCAGTGGCGAGTTGACATATGCAAGGGTTAATGTGGCGGAACCACCCGAATTATTCCAGCTTAAGTGCCTAAGTCACGTCTCAGGGGCCGCAACACACTTAAATCGGAATAACCCGTTAGTCCCTCAGATCTAGTCTGATAGAGCCACTTAACCAGGATCAAATTCCACAATCTCACTCGAAGGTGAGTCACAGGAGAAATACAATAAAATAGGAAATCTCAAATTAAGTGCTGAATTATTACATAGATCGGAGTTTTTCGAGTAGCAAATAAGAGTTCACGAAGTAAAATGTAGCGGATAATCGATGTCGTCGGTATCGAGGAAATGGGCAAGGCCTAGCCCACTATTCCTCGTGCTCCTCTCCTACCGGAGCAACATCCCACTCGACCGTCCAACCCGGTGGCAGGGTTGTAGGCCAAGTCACACAGTCAACCATCTCCTGAATCGCACCTGCAAAAATTATGACACAAGCAAGGCTGAGTATACTAATACTCAGTTAGACTTACCCGGTGTGAGGAATCTACTCCTCTACCTCTAGACTATACAGCTGTTTGGCTCAGGGGTTTGGTTTGCCAAAAGCACTAGCTGAGTCTAAAAATCAATTCTTAGCTTTTCAAATTCTAGTATTATTATCTTAGCTACATTTGCTCCTTCTAAGCATACATGGTAACAAGCATTTAGTTCAATCAACAAATTGTCTCATGTAACCTCATTTCACTTCTTACTCGATGTAGTACAAGGGGTCAAGCAGTCTCATTAGCTGCGAGAAGCAGACGATTCGAATCGAGTTTTTATCCTTGCAAGGTAAACCTAAACACACGACATGTCAGGGCACTCCGTCCCCACACATGTCAACCGTCCCCATCGATTCCCCATTTGCGTCCAGGCCTCACCGCCTTGGCATACAATGCTCCACTGACCCCGGCTGCCGCCATGCAGTGACCGCACTTGTACCCACCATAGCTAGCATGGGAGACCCAGTCTCAGGTCACATGAGGGATAAAGTCCGCGCCCGGCTTCACTCAGGTACTAGGTTTATCGGTTACCATATTTCCCGACATGTGCTTAGTACGTTCAAACGCTTGACTCAGGTATCCACACATTAATCCTTAATTCCTTTTTTTTCCCGTCTCATGGACAAGGCATCCTCCCTGGATCCAAGTCCATAGACTAACATAGATACCATTATCAAGATGAATACAATCAATTCCTAACCTCGCGCGAGTGCTAGAAAAATCACTCGACTTCTACCGAGATCCTGATTAGCAAAGCAGCTACTCGACCTGGCATACTAGTATTCATCTCAAAAAGGAATCCTAAGTTCATGCAACTAGAGGTTTCAAGCAACTCCTACACTTAAGTGCACATTACAACCCTACAAACATTAAGTGTAGTAAAGTAGCATATAATAATACGGTTATGCATATAAACCGGGGCTTGCCTTCAATAGCTGGGGCTATGGGGAGATCCTCAATAGCAGCCTCGGGAGCTTGCTCCTGGTCTTCCTCTTGGACAGATCCTTGCTCGGGGATGAGCACGTACTCTCTGTCAGCTAGATTACAATCTAATGAATGCAATGCGTAAGATATATGCATGATATGATATATGCTTTAGTAATTTAAACTTTTGATGGTGTATGATCTACTTGAGTTAGATAGAGCTACATCTTGCTTATACGAGATTTTTGGTGGTATACTTGGTAAATTGGATCAAACTTAGCTAAGTTACGTGGTAGGTTTATTCATGGGATTCCATAGAATTCTTTTTAAGGTCTTTAGTGAGAATTGTCAAGAACTCAAGTTGGACTTATTGGAGTGAGGTTTATCTTTCCTCCTTTTCTTTTTCTTTATTCTCTTTAAGTTTTTTGAGTGGGTTTGAACTACAAGTCACCTTAATAAATTTTCAAAAATTCTGTAAAAATTACAGTGGCTTATTACTAGTGTGTGATTCTCTGTCTCAAAATTTGGGGTCCAAAAAGTGAATATTTTTCTCTGGACAAAATTACCAAATTTTAGCGCAGAAGGGGTGATTTGAACTACAACTATCATTTAATCGTAGGTAATCCTCTAAGACTTATTTTTGCTGGCATTTAGATGCTATAACATGACTTGGTACAAATTTCCAGCCATTAATACTTATCATTTATTTTACTAGGATTTTCTAAAGTTTCTAGCCAAAGGGGTGCATTCTACTACCACTATATTTGAAAAATATCAAACAACAGATTTCTGATTTTCCCTAGCTTCTTCTTTGCGCAAGAGCAATCATTCTGAAGTTTGGCATCTTTTTGCTTAAGGGAAGGGGTGGTGTGCATTAATTGGATTAAATGGCCTTTCTTACAAAATATTGGCAATAGGTATTATTTTGCATCTTTCCAATGGGTTTGTATTTTTCTCTGGTGGCCTATCTCATTATTGGTCTAGCAAAATTTTATTTACCCATTATTGCATTATTGTGGTTTACTCATAATTTAATTGAACTATGGCTCATTATCATGTTCTATTTATTTACCTTACTTAAAATGATGGGCTGGGGTGTTTACTATTTTTGCAGTTGAGTCACTGACATCTCAGAAAACCCCCTGGATTCTTCTAATCCTAACCCGAGGTCCTTCCCCCAAATTAAATAGTACTCGTGGCGGAAGAAAGGGCGGAGGGGCTTACCGGCGGCGAGATTGCTCCAGTGAGGTGGCCGAGGGTGTAGGGGAGGTCCTGAGGATCACGGCGATGTGCGGGTCGCCGTCGGGGATGGTCGGAGTCGGCCGGTCCGCGTGCGCAGGCAGGGGAGCTCGTCGATGGCGAGGAGTCCGGCCTATCCAGGGCACAATTGACCGATTGAACGGGTCAGAGAGCTTCACTGGGTGCTAGGGAAGACATGGTTGCAAGGAATTTGACAATGTCTTACCGGAGAGCTCGGTCCACGTGCGGGGGTGGGCGACCGAAGTCCGGCGAGGGTGATCTCGGGCTTCCGGTGAAGTTCTGCCGGGTCCGAGGACTTGGAAAGCTTCACGGGCCAATGGCGGGGCTAACCGTAGCGCTGGCGCGACTTGGGTGTGACTGGAGCGAGCTGGCCACGGCGGCCGAGGCTCTAAAAGCTCGGTGGGCGGTGGCGCGGCGTGCTCGGGGCAATTTCCGGTGATCTCTGACTTGGGCAAGACTTGAGAGCGCGCGAGGATGAATGGCCGAGGCTTGGGGCGGCTTTATAGGCACGGCGCGGTGCACGGGCGGCCGTGGACCGGCGAGCGCGCGCGGGCGTGCACTGGGAGGCGCGGGTGCACGAACGGGCGTGAACCGGAGGTGTCAGCCATGGTCGAACACGTGTGCCCGTTTCCTCTGCCCAAGTTCTAGCGCTGATTTGGTGCAAATCTTCGCGAATTTGGGCAAGATCACTATGAAGGATTTGTTCACCTGACCTTGCTTTGTCTTTTGTGTATGGACGTCGCACGGTTTTAGGCTAGGGACAGGGAGTTGTAGCGTCACCAAGGTGCCAGTGTCAGAAAGTCTGGTCCCGAGGTCAATCTGCGTCAAAACCATGTCAAATTAATTTGGTTTGAGTTCAAACTTTTCTAGGGCGTGTTCAAGGGAATTTGGCACAACTTTGATATTTGGATCTCCTGGTTTTGAGTTTCAAAAAACAAAGAACGCAGTTGATCCTTGGAAAGAGGTCTGAAATTCAGAAATTTAGAAATCTGAATTTCTCCAAGGGTTCATGGTTCAAGGGCTGATTTGGGAATTTTAAAAAAACAAAAGGCCAAACTCTCTTACTATGATTTGTTAGTTATTTGAGGAACTAAAACTTTGTAATTTGGTCATATCTAAAATTTGCATTTTTCCCCCATGATTTCTCCCAATTACCCTTTATGCCTAACTTGGCTTACTTAGGATTTATTAGGGTTTGAGAGTCTTTCTCTCTCAAGGTTCATGACAAGATTAAGGAGAGTTTAAGAAGATTCATTATAAACCTTTGCTCTAAATTTTCTTTTGATGTTCAACCCTTTACTCAATTTACATGTGATAATAGGTTGGGGTTAGCTTAGGGAAGAACCCTAGGTGACACTGGGGTGTCACAGCCTTCCCCCCTTAAAGGAATCTCGTCCCGAGATTCGGGTCAGAGTCCTCCTAGGGTGAAGCGAAGGGTGAGACTTATAGGAAGCGGGTGCTCTTATTATTAGGGCAATTTGCTCTTCGAATGTTATTCTCTTTGCAACTTCAGAAGGAAGTCCTTTTTAAATCTTGTTTTATGGTTACTTCATTCTGATTAAGATCATATTTCTGAATTTTAGATTTGAAGGGCAGGAGGAGGGGTTCGGTGTGATTACGTACCAGATTCCTTAGGTAGGCAATCGGGGAAGTTGGATCTCAAGAATTCCTCGGTCTCCCAAGTAGCTTCTTCCTCTGAGTGATTACTCCACTGGACCTTGTACATCTTGATCGATTTAGCCTGAGTTGATCTTTCTTTGCAATCCAGAATCTTGGAAGGGTACTCTTGGTACGATAGATCTGGTTCTATCTCCAATTCTGGCTCTGCTATGATCTCGGTCGGCAATCGAACACACTTCTTTAGATGAGATACATGGAACACACTGTGAATGGCAGACATTTTTGAAGGTAACTTCAGCTTATATGCCACGGGTCCACAGGTTTCTATGATCTCATAAGGTCCAATGTAACGAGGGGCTAGCTTGCCTTTGATTCCAAACCTCTGCACTCCCTTGGTGGGTGATACCTTGAGGTACACAAAATCTCCCACCTTGAACTGGAGAGGTTTCCTTCTTTTATCATGGTAACTCTTCTGCCTGGCCTGAGCAGCTTCTAGATTCTTCTTGATTAGTTTGACCTTCCTTTCGGCTTCAGTCACTAAGTCAGGTCTGAAAACTTCTCTTTCTCCAGGCTGAGACCAATTGAGTGGTGTCCTGCACCTTCTTCCATAGAGAGCTTCGAAGGGTGCCATCCTTAGGCTGGATTGATAACTGTTATTATAAGCAAACTCTGCCAAAGAGAGGTGCTTATCCCAGTTCTTGCCACAATCGATTGCACAAGCTCTCAGCATATCCTTCAGAATTTGGTTTACCCTTTCCGTCTGACCATCAGTCTGTGGGTGGTAAGCTAAACTTCTGATTAGCTTAGTTCCCAAAGACTCCTGCAATTGTTCCCAAAATCTATCAACAAATTGGCTTCCTCGGTCAGAAACAATGGTCCGAGGTAATTCGTGCAAACACACGATCTGGTCAATGTACAATTCCGCATACTTTTGAGCCTTATCAGTGGTGTGCACAGGGAGAAAATGTGCCACTTTCGTCAGTCGGTCCACAATTGCCCAAATCGAACCATGATGACGAGAGGTGTTGGGTAGACCTACGATGAAATCCATGCTGATGTCGTCCCATTTCCACGAAGGTATGGATAGGGGTTGCAAAACTCCAGCTGATTTCAAATAGCTTGCCTTTATTCTCTGACAGGTGTCACATTCCGATACATATTGGGCTATCTCCCTCTTCATTCTGGTCCACCAATACAAAGGCTTCAGATCATGGTACATTTTGGTGCTTCCCGGATGCATAGAGAATTTGGAGAGATGAGCCTCGTCCAAGATTTTCTTCTTGAGGTCCTCATTTTTAGGAATCACCAATTTGCTTTTGAAACATAATACACCCTTTTCATCTTGGCGGAAACATTTATACTTTTCAACCTTCTGATGGAGATTATCCTTGATAATCTGCACTCCCTTGTCACTGAGCTAGGCCATGATGATCTAGTCTTGCAAGGCTGGCTCGACAGAAATGTGAGACAGAGCACCAGAAGGAATCACTGTGACACCCAGGTGTCTATTTCGCGTTATGTCAGGAGATTTATCCTAATCTTGGATGCTTAGCGAAAAATTCTATTTCTCGATCGCGTTTATCTCCAATTATCAAGTTACTTGTGAAGGTTTCACCGATTTCTGATACTATTCAATCTCTAGAAAGGCCGAATTTGGAGCCTGTTAAAACTTTTCTTCTCGATGCGAATGCAAACTCGATAATCAATCTCGATTTATAAATCTCGCCTAAAGCTCATTTAATCAAACGCTCGACAGTTGCTAGTCGAGCTGCGTCCGAATCCAATTTCTCGATGTTCGATCTATGTCCAAAAATCAATCCCAGTCCGTACTCTCAAGCGGAATCTCCAATTTGTCGTCCTCTAATAAATTTTTATCCAACTCGGCTTAAAATCTCTGTGTCCAATCTAAATTCGAAAATCAACATCGGCAATGATTTTTATTAATCTGACTCGTTTTATTTCGATGCCGAATCCGAAGCCAATCGATCTCGATTCATTTTATTCTACTTGTGCACGAGAATTTAATTTCCAAGCGACACCCAAATAAAATGTCTCGGTTCATTTTACCCGTGGCCTCAAGTTCATCCGTACGTCAGCTCGCTCGGTTCCTAGCGTCAGTCTCAGCCAACGAGTGAGCGCTGCGCAAATCGGTCGACAGATGACCACTCCTCTCTAACCAATAATTGTCACCATCTTGATAAACAACTCATACGGGAGCTCTTGTCTCAGAGAAATAAAATAAAGTTACTTAGCTCCTAAGCAATCAACCTTTTTATCCTTAAATATTTCACCAGCAGTTGTCTTATTTTCTCCCGCACGCACAGAGGCTACACACGCACGCCAACACTTGGTCCTGGCGCTCGGCCCCGTGCTCTCTGCGCCAATGGCTGCAGCCGGCCACTGAAAAATGCCGCCCATTCCCAACCAATGGAGCGCCAGTGTGGTCACGTTAAATCAACCAGCAGCCAGCGTTCCTTAGCGCAGAAGCGTTTCCTGGCATCTCCATGTCTTCTTCCTCCCTCTACCGAGCTCCATCCAGGACAGCTCTTCCACTGCTCCCTCACGCCAGCAGCAGACCACCGGCGCCCTTCTTCCACCTCCTGCCTGTAGGGATCTCCTCCCTCTCCCATCCATGGCGCCACAAATCTCAAGCCGGACCTCTGCCCCCCTGTGCTCGGCGCCGGACTCCCATGGCGCACCAGCCCTGTGCTCCCCCGCGCACCTCCTCTCCTTCCAAGCGCGGGCACCCCTTTCCCCCATGGCCGAGCTCAACCTGCCAGGACAAGCCATGAGCCCCTCTGCTCCTACTCGTCCATGGCGCGTTGGAACTTCTCGTCCAGAGTCTTGCCCCTCTCCTACCTCAAGCAGTAGGCTGGGCGTCTCCATGACTGCACCCTCTCCCTGCTCTTGCCGAAGCCAACGTCCCCTGCTCCTCCACGGCGGCGGGTTGGCGCAGGCACCTGTAATACTCAAAAATGGTATACAAGAAATATAAGGGGATTTCCTCATTTTATGTGCCCTATTTGCATCATGAAAAGAACATACCTACAATTAAGAGATGAATTAAAACCAAATGGTAAAAAATATATATATATGTGTGCATCATATTGGAATTTTGTTTGTGCATTTAATAAAATAATAACATGGATTAAAAAAAATGAGTTGAAGATTGGATTAAAACATCAATTAGAGTTTGGATTTTAAAATGGTAAAGGAGAAAGAAATATTACAAAATACAAAATAAATTCATAATTAAATAAATTATATATGGGTATGTTCAAATTGAATCTATAATCTAATAATGTACATGCCGCCAAGTCTGGAAATTCAAATTTAGAATGGATTTGAAATTTGAATTTGGAAATAGAACAAAAAAAAGAAAAAGAATAAAAACCTTACCTGGGCCGGCTAACCTCATTTTGGCCCACCTACAAATCCTTCACCGCGCGGCCCAGCTTCTTATACACCCGCGCGCGCCTAGTGACTTCCATGCGGGTCCTGGTCGCCAGCCACCCAGGTCTTTCCACCAGCGCCGTGTAGTCTCTGTGGCGTGGGCCATCGTGTCAGCTCTCATCTCCCTCCCCACACGCGCGGGCTCTGCGGAGCTCCAACGAACCGCGCGCGGAATCCGAGGTACGGGGAGGTTGTTGCGGGCGCTCGGGCCGACCTTCTAGGGATTTAAGGCCATATGATGAGTGCCTAATCCTCATCTCACCCGAAGATCGCCGACTCCACCGCTAACACCTCCGCGGCTGTAGCACACGACCGCCGTCGCCTGGTTCCACTGTCCCCGCCGTTCGGTGCCCATAACCGGGGCTCGGTCGTTCGCAGGAGCACGCGGATTGCGCTCGGGGGACAATCGGGGTGAGCAAGGCCTCGGCTAATCATGAATTCGTCGCCGTAGTGGAGACCTCCGCCGTGCGCCGTGAGCAGGCCTCTCGGTGAATTAAACCTCGGTAAAATTCCCACCTCTGTGTTCGCCATCTTCCTAATTTCATTTTGCACCAACTGATTTGGCAAATCAACTCATCAGGTGGGCGAATTGGGTCGCTCCGGCCATGGCTTTGTCGCGCCGTGGCGTGGTGAGCCGCCGGAGGGGGGTCGGGAGGTAAGAGAGAGTTGTGAGCCGTTGATCTTTTGTTGAACGGCCCTGATTAGAAGAGAGATACCCCTTCGTTCGATCGAATAGCGTCCTTAGATGCGGGATCCAGTGGTGCAGAGCAGTTCTACGATTCATTAATTCTGGGACGTCGATCGTGGATCGTACGGTTCCTGCTCCGTACCGGTTCATGAGTTTGTGGCTCTAATCTGGAGTGTAGATATTAGATCGGACGATCGGTATTGCAGCGTACCCCTTCAGTCTGGCATTTTAGTATATGAAACCCTAGGTTTCTTTTAAATAGAACCCGCCATCCACGGAACTGTGCCTGTGTCTGGGGATTTTTACCGCGAAACCCCTGGACTTTCTGATAATTGACGCCTAGTCCAGTGTTGTTTAAAAACCAGGGAAATGCATTTAGAAATGGATTTTTATTATTAATTAAATGCCAGAATTTGTATCATCCATAGAAAATTCATGTTAGCTCCAAATTGAGTCATTCCAATTCCTAAAATTTTGTAATAATATTCACTATCACTTAGTATCTCTGTTTTGACATGAAAACATCTAGAAAATTAATTTCTCATCTAATCCTATTTTAATCACATTAAACCTTAGGAAATTCATAACTTGAATACTATAACTCCAAATTTAGTGATTCCAATTCCTATGATCTCATTTTAATGTATAGATTTTTACTGTATATTTAATTTACATGTTTGGTGCAATGTTAATTTTTGCTATACCATGTGTGTATTGTGTTGAAGCGAGTAGACGAGCAAACCACTGTGGAAACTGAGGTTCAACAAGTAGAAGTAGCTGAGCAGGAGCTCATTGAAGGCAAGTTGTGCCCTTGATCACTTACTTTTCCCAGCCATGTTCTTATTAATTTTAATGATCTGCATAGGTTAATTTTGATGGGAGCCTTTATGTTACCCCAGTTTTGATTACCTCTATACCTTGTTCACCCCTGAAATATTTTTGGGTAGTACTTGCTATTGCTTTATGTGGATTGGGTATGGAGATACACTATTCATGATTATTCTGTTATTATCTTGTTATTATTGCTGTTCATGTTAAGATCATTAAATTAATGGGAACATGGAGCGACCACCCGGGAAAACAGTGCTACCAGAAGGGTTTAATGGGACGCCCTTGGCTGATTAACTAGGAAAGCTAGTGGAGGGCTACCTTACCCGAAAGGGGCAAAGGCAGTAGGGGAGTGGTCAGTGTAGGGAGGTCCTTGTTTGATTTTGCTGCGATGGCGGTCAGGCAAGAACCCTGCACTGGAGCTTCCTATAAACTGTAGCGGGTAGTCTGAAGCTAGTGGAACTTTGTAAAGGCCTCGTATTGTTGCCCTGCCTCGCTTCCTTGGTAGAGGTGTATGGGATTCATGACCCCTTGGCAGATGGGTAACACATCTTGTGGGTAAAGATGCGCAACCTCTGCAGAGTGTAAAACTAGTATACTAGCCGTGCTCACGGTCATGAGCGGCTCGGACCCTCACATGATTAATTATGGAATCTAAATTTAATTTGACATTTGCATCGCATTTGGGATTATTTTACTATTACTGTTCTTTATTATTATTAAGGCTTGGTATTTACTTACACTTAGTAATTGTTAATAAAATTTTGACCAACTTATAAAAGCAATGCTCAGCCTCAGCCTTTATTTCATTGATCAGCCTTACACTTCATGAACTCCCACCTTTGGTGAGTTCATGCCACATTATTCCCCACGACTTGTTGAGCTATGAACGTATGTGAGCTCACTCTTGCTGTCTCACACCCCCCACAGGAGAAGAACAGGTGGTCGAAGAGGAGCCGCCTAACACTGAGGCATTCGACTTGATCTAGGTGGCGTTTCTCAGTCGACATTGGCGCCGACGATCCTTAGTTCGTTTTATGTTTACACTATTATTTTGTAATAAGTCTTCCGCTATGTAATAAATACTCTGATGTTTTATGACATTTATCTCTATACACTCTGTTATTATATATGTTGTCTTCTTTGGCGCATGTATGAGATGCACCCAGTTTTGTTCTTTAAAACCGGGTGTGACAGAAGTGGTATCAGAGGAAATGTTGACTGTAGGACGAAACCTAGATAGAAATGGACAAAACCCTTACCTACTTATCTTATTCTGATTCATTCTATACTTATCTTACTCTTATTCTTTCTATGCTTATCTTGATCCTGTCTCACCTTCTACTATTCTACTCTGATCATTCTTACCTTTTCTACTCTGACACAAGATGGATTTCACAACTTGGAATCCTTACCCCTATGATATTTTAAGGGATAGGGAACCTAAGACAAAATTAAAATTATTTTCTCAATTAAAAATGTTGGTTGATTGTGCTGATGATCAATGCCTGATTTGCTTCTTTGATTGATTGAAATAGTATAGACGGGCATCTTAGCATGTACCACCGTAAGATAATGAATTAGCTTTAGTAGGTGACACACTTAGCTAATAAATCCCCAAAGTAACATGCCTCATAATTACATGCCTTGTCTACAATCCTTTCTTTCGTACCCTATGTTTCTAACCCAGATGGGCTACCCCTATAGTGTTAGAAGAGAGCACTATAGACGTGATCCTTGGTATGTCGTGGTTAAGAAACGTAATGGCAGTTTATACACTGTGCTAAAGGAACCATAGAACTCACCAGTTTCAAAGGAGAAAGATTTGAAGTTGGAATTGCAGTAACTACCACCATCAGACTAGCGACATTCTTATTCGATGGGAAGATTGTTGGTGACAACATCCGTGTGGTTAAGGATTTTCTGGATGCCTTTCCAGAGAAGTTACCAGGGATGCCATCAGATACGGAAGTTGAGTTGGTCATTGATCCCTTACCTGGGCTGCCCCTACTTTCAAACGGCCATATAGGATGTCTGTAGAAGAGTTAAATGGACTGAAGAAGCAGTTAACGGAATTACAAGAGGCTGGGTATATTCGTTCGAGTTCCTCACCTTGGGGAGCACCGGTGTTATTCGTACAGAAGAAGGATGGATCGCAACGAATGTGCGTGGACTATAGATCACTTAATGATGTCACTGTGAAGAACAAGTATCCATTACCCCGTATTGAGGATTTATTTGATCAGATGAGAGGTGCTAGAGTATTCTCGAAGATTGATCTCCGATCGGGATACCATCAAATGAGGATTAGACCATCGGATATTCCTAAGACGGCTTTCTCAACCCAATATGGATTATATGAGTTTACTGTTATGTCATTTGGATTAACCAATGCACCGGCTTATTTCATGAATTTGATGAACAAAGTGTTTATGGAGTATTTGGACAGATTCGTCATGGTGTTTATCGACGATATTCTGATCTATTCTAGGAATGAAAGTGATCATGAACAACATCTAAGGTTGGTGCTACAGAAGTTACGAGATAATCAGCTCTATGCTAAGTTCAGCAAGTGCGAGTTTTGGATTGACAAGGTGCCATTCCTTGGTCATATTATTTCCAATGGAGGAATAGTAGTGGATCCTGCTAAAGTGAAAGAGATAATGGAGTGGAGAGTACCCACTACAGTTACTGAGGTTCGGAGTTTCTTGGGACTCGCAGGATATTCGGAGATTTATTGAGGGATTCTCTAAGATTGCCAAGCCTATGACCTCGCTTTTGGAGAAAGGAAGAGAATTCAAGTGGGATGAGAAATGCCAAGAAAGCTTTGATCAATTGAAGGAGAGACTAATGTCGCCACCAGTATTGATTATGCCAGACCTACAGAAGGGATTTGACATTTATTGTGATGCATGTGGCCAAGGACTTGGATGTGTGCTCATGCAAGAAGGACATGTGATTGCCTATGCATCTCGTCAGTTGCGGAAGCATGAACTGAACTACCCCACTCATGACTTGGAACTAGCTGCCGTTGTGCATGCACTTAAGATTTGGAGACACTATATTATGGGAACTAAGTGCCAAGTATACACGGATCATAAGAGTTTGAAGTATATATTCACTCAGAAGGATCTCAACCTTAGGCAACGCCGTTGGTTGGAGCTCAATAAGGACTATGATTTGGAGATTCACTATCACCCAGGCAAGGCAAATTTTGTTGCAGATGCCTTGAGTCGGAAGGAACATGTTCACTCCGCCTTTGTTGTCCAGCTACCCGATGAATTAGCCAATGATTTTGAGAGACTCAACCTGGGAATTGTTACACATACGGAAGGAGTGACTATTGAATTGGAACCTACCTTGGAGCAAGAAATTCGTAAAGGTCAGATTGGTGATGCTAAAATCCAGGAGATCAAGGATCTGATAACAAAGGGTAGAGGCCCGGAATTCACAGAGGATGAGCAAGGCACGATATGGTTCAAGAATTGGATCTGTGTTCCCGATATTGATAGTCTTCGGGAAACCATATTGAAGGAGGCACATGACTCAGTTTATTCTATTCATCCTGGAAGCACCAAGATGTATCAAGATTTGAAGCAAAAGTATTGGTGGTATGGACTAAAGAGAGATGTGGCTGCACATGTGGCTATGTGCGATGTATGCCAAAGAGTTAAAGCTGAACACCAGAGGCCAGCCGGACTACTGCATCCACTGAAGATACCTGAGTGGAAATGGGAAGAGATTGGCATGGACTTCATTGTTGGATTACCCCGCACGACTGCTGGATATGATTCTATATGGGTGATTGTGGACAGGCTAACTAAAGTAGCCCACTTTATTCCAGTAAAGACCACATATTCAGGAGCCAAGTTGGCAGAGTTGTACATGGCACGGATTGTCTGCCTGCATGGTGTGCCAAAGAAAATCGTGTCGGACCGGGGATCACAGTTTACTTCTCGGTATTGGAAGAAGTTGCACGAGTCATTGGATATGAGATTGAATTTTAGTTCGGCTTACCATCCCCAGACTGATGGGCAGACTGAGAGGACTAACCAAGTACTGGAAGATATGTTAAGAGCTTGTGCTCTTAAGCATGGTGGAAGTTGGGATAAGAGTCTACCGTACGCGGAGTTCTCATATAATAATAGCTATCAGGCCAGCTTGAAGATGTCACCGTTTGAGGCTTTGTATGGTAGAAAGTGCAGGACTCCATTGTATTGGGATCAAACTGGTGAAAGACAGTTGTTTGGGCCTGAGATTATACAAGAAGCAGAGGAACAAGTTCAGCAAATAAGGGAGAATTTGAGAACTGCACAATCCAGGCAGAAAAGTTATGCTGACACCCGGAGAAGACTGCTTGAGTTTAAGGAGGGAGATTATGTCTATTTGAAGGTGTCACCACTTCGGGGTATGAGGAGATTTAAAGTTAAAGGAAAGTTGTCCCCTCGCTTCATTGGACCTTTCTTGATCTTAAAGCGAGTGGGGGAAGTTGCATATCAACTGGAGTTACCCGATCATCTGTCAGATGTGCATGATGTGTTCCATGTATCTCAGCTAAAGAAGTGCCTTAGGGTACCTGAGGAGCAGTTACCAATGGAGGACCTTAGTGTTCAAGATGACCTGACTTATGCGGAGTACCCCATCAAGATTTTGGATACTTTGACTCGAGTCACGAGAAATAAGGTTATAAAGATGTGCAAAGTTCAATGGAGTCACCACGGTGAAGATGAAGCAACTTGGGAAAGAGAAGAAGAGCTTCGCATAGATTTTCCCCACCTTTTTCGTAGATCTTCTTAAATCTCGAGGACGAGATTATTTTTAAGGGGGGTAGGATTTGTAATACTCAAAAATGGTGTACAAGAAATATAAGGGGATTTCCTCATTTTATGTGCCCTATTTGCATCATGAAAAGAACATACCTATAATTAAGAGATGAATTAAAACCAAATGGTAAATATATATATATATGTGCATCATATTGGAATTTTGTTTGTGCATTTAATAAAATAATAACATGGATTAAAAAAATGAGTTGAAGATTGGATTAAAACATCAATTAGAGTTTGGATTTTAAAATGGTAAAGGAGAAAGAAATATTACAAAATACAAAATAAATTCATAATTAAATAAATTATATATGGGTATGTTCAAATTTAATCTATAATCTAATAATGTACATGCCGCCAAGTCTGGAAATTCAAATTTAGAATGGATTTGAAATTTGAATTTGGAAATAGAACAAAAAAAAAAGAAAAAGAATAAAAACCTTACCTGGGCCGGCTAACCTCATTTCGGCCCACCTACAAATCCCTCACCGCGCGGCCCAGCTTCTTATACACCCGCGCGCGCCTAGTGACTTCCATGCGGGTCCCGGTCGCCAGCCACCCAGGTCTTTCCACCAGCGCCGTGTAGTCTCTGTGGCGTGGGCCATCGTATCAGCTCTCATCTCCCTCCCCACGCGCGCGGGCTCTGCGGAGCTCCAACGAACCGCGCGCGGAATCCGGGGTACGGGGAGGTTGTTGCGGGCGCTCGGGCCGACCTTCTGGGGATTTAAGGCCATATGATGAGTGCCTAATCCTCATCTCACCCGAAGATCGCCGACTCCACCGCTAACACCTCCGCGGCTGTAGCACACGACCGCCGTCGCCTGGTTCCACCGTCCCCGTCGTTCGGTGCTCATAACCGGGGCTCGGTCGTTCGCAGGAGCACGCGGATTGCGCTCGGGGGACAATCGGGGTGAGCAAGGCCTCGGCTAATCGCGAATTCGTCGCCGTAGTGGAGACCTCCGCCGTGTGCCGTGAGCAGGCCTCCCGGTGACCTAATCCTTGGTAAAATTCCCACCTCTGTGTTCGCCATCTTCCTAATTTCATTTTGCACCAACTGATTTGGCAAATCAACTCATCGGGTGGGCGAATTGGGTCGCTCCGGCCATGGCTTTGCCGCGCGCGTGGCGCGGTGAGCCGCCGGAGGGGGGTCGGGAGGTAAGAGAGAGTTGTGAGCCGTTGATCTTTTGTTGAACGGCCCTGATTAGAAGAGAGATACCCCTTCGTCTGATCGAATAGCGTCCTTAGATGCGGGATCCAGTGGTGCAGAGCAGTTCTACGATTCATTAATTCTGGGACGTCGATCGTCGATCGTACGGTTCCTGCTCCGTACCGGTTCATGAGTTTGTGGCTCTAATCTGGCGTGTAGATATTAGATCGGACGGTCGGTATTGCAGCGTACCCCTTCAGTCTGGCATTTTAGTATATGAAACCCTAGGTTTCTTTTAAATAGAACCCGCCATCCACGGAACTGTGCCTGTGTCTGGGGATTTGTACCGCGGAACCCCTGGACTTTCTGATAATTGACGCCTAGTCCAGAGTTGTTTAAAAACCAGGGAAATGCATTTAGAAATGTATTTTTAGTATTAATTAAATGCCAGAATTTGTATCATCCATAGAAAATTCATGTTAGCTCCAAATTGAGTCATTCCAATTCCTAAAATTTTGTAATAATATTCACTATCACTTAGTATCTCTGTTTTGACATGAAAACATCTAGAAAATTAATTTCTCATCTAATCCTATTTTAATCACATTAAACCTTAGGAAATTCATAACTTGAATACTATAACTCCAAATTTAGTGATTCCAATTCCTATGATCTCATTTTAATGTATAGATTTTTACTGTATATTTAATTTACATGTTTGGTGCAATGTTAATTTTTGCTATACCATGTGTGTATTGTGTTGATGCGAGTAGACGAGCAAACCACTGTGGAAACTGAGGTTCAACAAGTAGAAGTAGCTGAGCAGGAGCTCATTGAAGGCAAGTTGTGCCCTTGATCACTTACTTTTCCCAGCCATGTTCTTATTAATTTTAATGATCTGCATAGGTTAATTTTGATGGGAGCCTTTATGTTACCCCAGTTTTGATTACCTCTATACCTTGTTCACCCCTGAAATATTTTTGGGTAGTACTTGCTATTGCTTTATGTGGATTGGGTATGGAGATACACTATTCATGATTATTCTGTTATTATCTTGTTATTATTGCTGTTCATGTTAAGACCATTAAATTAATGGGAACATGGAGCGACCACCCGGGAAAACAGTGCTACCACAAGGGTTTAATGGGACGCCCTTGGCTGATTAACTAGGAAAGCTAGTGGAGGGCTACCTTACCCGAAAGGGGCAAGGGCAGTAGGGGAGTGGTCAGTGTAGGGAGGTCCTTGTTTGATTTTGCTGCGATGGCGGTCAGGCAAGAACCCTGCACTGGAGCTTCCTATAAACTGTAGCGGGTAGTCTAAAGCTAGTGGAACTTTGTAAAGGCCTCGTAGTGTTGCCCTGCCTCGCTTCCTTGGTAGAGGTGTATGGGATTCATGACCCCTTGGCAGATGGGTAACACGGCTTGTGGGTAAAGATGCGCAACCTCTGCAGAGTGTAAAACTAGTATACTAGCCGTGCTCACGGTCATGAGCGGCTCGGACCCTCACATGATTAATTATGGAATCTAAATTTAATTTGACATTTGCATCGCATTTGGGATTATTTTACTATTACTGTTCTTTATTATTATTAAGGCTTGGTATTTACTTACACTTAGTAATTGCTAATAAAATTTTGACCAACTTATAAAAGCAATGCTCAGCCTCAGCCTTTATTTCATTGATCAGCCTTACACTTCATGAACTCCCACCTTTGGTGAGTTCATGCCACATTATTCCCCACGACTTGTTGAGCTATGAACGTATGTGAGCTCACTCTTGCTGTCTCACACCCCCCCACAGGAGAAGAACAGGTGGTTGAAGAGGAGCCGCCTAACACTGAGGCATTCGACTTGATCTAGGTGGCGTTTCTCAGTCGACATTGGCGCCGACGATCCTTAGTTCGTTTTATGTTTACACTTTTATTTTGTAATAAGTCTTCCGCTATGTAATAAATACTCTGATGTTTTATGACATTTATCTCTATACACTCTGTTATTATATATGTTGTCTTCTTTGGCGCATGTATGAGATGCACCCGGTTTTGTTCTTTGAAACCGGGTGTGACAGCACCCACTCCGATGGCGCCTCTACTCCTCCCGTCCAGGGCGTCCGACCTCCTCTCCTTTCTCCTCCCCGCTCGGAGCTCTGCTATGGCTTCTCCATGGCGCCTTCCCCCAGCAGGAGCTCTTCTCTCCCCCCCATCCGGTGCCCTGCACAGCGACCGCCTCCCCTGCTCTTCCCTGCCCGTGGCCAGGGAACGCCTAGGCCTTGGACCGCGCCCTGCCTTCTCCAACCGTGGGGCTTGGTC
Organism: Zea luxurians; assembly: GCA_029449295.1. Classification (NCBI taxonomy): domain Eukaryota; kingdom Viridiplantae; phylum Streptophyta; class Magnoliopsida; order Poales; family Poaceae; genus Zea; species Zea luxurians. Next base: position 99,856,224 of record JAOPSE010000001.1, on the reverse strand, counting down.
GTCGAGCCTCTCTGTCGAACGCGTCGTGTCGGCTGCTTCTCCCCACCTTGCCGTGGATTTCCTTGAGCAGCCTCACCTGGCCGCCATCCTCCCCAGGTCGGTCTCGCTTTTTTTGTGTAGCTCGCCATCCCCCAGTAGCACGCACCGTCTTCCTCTGCTCCTGTTCGGTTCCATGGAGGACGACTCCCCCAGGGCAGATACTTGACACCCCCTGTTGCTCTCTCTATCGAGCTCCCCTCCTCCAAGCACCTGGCACGCAGGAACCTTCTCTGGTCCGAGCTCAAGCAGCGCCTAGACTGCGCTCGTCGAGCTCCTCCTCACGTGCTCCTCCGCCGGCACCGGTCTGCAGCAACGACCATGGATTCCCTCTGTGTCACACCCTTGGTGTGCTCGACGTAAGGTCACAGTAAGCAGCAGCCACGACGCCCTCCGCTGTGTCGTGCTCGCCAGAATGGGCCTCACGTCGTCGAACTGCGCAGCGTCTGCGCGTCGTCGTCGAAGTTCGCGGTGAGCTCCTCGCTGTCCCGGACCCCTCGATTCTCTAAGTACCAAATCAATAAAATGTGCATTTAAATGTGTGTGTGTTAATCGCAGCCCTCCGTCGATGTCGCGCCTTGTGCTATGCCTATGCGACGCAATGTTAGCCGGTGGACAGCACATGCGACTCACCGATCCGGCCAGGTTGCTTTTGTTTCATTTACAATTTAGTCGATGACGTGAATATGTGCGTGAAAATATAATTGTATGAATGTACGCGAGTAGAAAGAAAATAAAGTAGAAAAGAACTCGGATGTTTTTTTTATATTTTTATTTTGATCGGAAAATATGCGATGCGTTTTTTTGATGCGAAAAACTAAGTTACAAAATGTGGATTATGTTTTGGGAAATGCATCGATATGTGTTTATGTGAAAAGTGTATTTGTTTTTATGCGATGTGATGAGATTCGTGATTATATAGGGAGTATATTTATTGATGTGACGAGTAGTTTAGAAAATGCAAGTTTGCGTGGAGGATGTATTGTTAAGACATGAGTGTCGGAGTTCATGTATTAGTGGTTACGCCATATTGATTGAAGTGTCTCAAGTGCACGCCACCATATGGTTGTATGCGAGACACGGTAAAATAAAGTGTGCTCGACATGAATGTTTGGTCGTTGTTGATAGAAATTACTTTGGCTTATATAGAGAGGTGGTGACAATGCCAAGGTAGTCGTCGCTTTCTCTATATTTATAAGTCGAGTCGAGACGATGCGTATTATGCATTCGATAAATTAGGCTTCGCATATAGTGTATGATTGTGCTCACGATTTCGAGCGGACACTCCAAGTAAGTCAAGTAGGTTTGTGATACAAGTGTGTAATGGAGTTAGTGTTTTAGAATAATTATTGAAATACTCGGCTCGTATGATAAACATGTATGCGTTCGTGATTTGGGAAGTAAATGCATGGTGATTGCGATTTGGGGATCAGTGGTTAACGATTCGTATAGATTGGTCGATGTGCGAAAATACTTGTGAATATGTGTGTTTATAAAATTGTTGTAGTGTATGTTGTGTCTCGCATTGCGATAATAATGGACTAGCCGACGTGTATGTTATTTAGCGGGCTATGTCGTTACTCTAGTTAGCCAAATTGTTGGACGACTTTAGTTAAGCGCGTAATCGCGATAAATTGCTTGTTGTAGTCCAAATGTGCATGGTTATGGTCGCGGGTAAAAAATTAGTGGTGCTCATGTGATGTCTAAGTAAAAATGCAAATTAGTGTGTGAAGGGTGCAATCGATATACACATTTATACCAGGTTTGATTACTGTGGTGAATGTGTATGCTGATTGTGTATGGTAATTCTAGCGCACGAAATAACTTGTATAAAATTAGTAAGTCTACTTATTGGTCCTAATTTGATTGTTTTAACACTAACAGATGATAAAATGTTAGAATGGTTCAAGTCTTTAGAACGTGGCAATTTTTGAAGTGAATAGGAGCTGAATTTTATTGCTTGCTGTTTTAGACTGCACTTACTGTTTTAGTTGTGCTGTTTGTTTGATGAACTAAATTGTGTTTTCTGTAGATATGTGCTATAGAAAAGTGGTAGATAACTTTATTATCTTGCTGGTGTTAAAATTTGACAGCCATAGGTCTGACCGTTTAGGAGTTATGCTGTTCACAAATTCAGTGACTGAATCTGTCTAAATTCTGTACAGATTTCAGAAACTGCATTGTTTGCTCAATTTAATGTTGCAATCTGTTCATGGTCATTATAAGAAAGTTGTATATACTTTTCTGATCTTGCTTGTGTTAAAATTTCAAAACCACAGGCCTGATAGTTTAAGAGTTATGAATTTTATAAAACGGTTGCTGTGTTCTGTCCACTCTCAGAATAGATTTCGAAAACTGTGTTGTTTAATTTAGTTAGACATTGAATCACTTCTTGGTGATTATAAACGTTATGTAGTGCTTTTGCTTAGCTTTCCAGAAAGTCTTGGATCACTCTTTTTGGTGATCTGAAGATTAAATTATGGATGTTTAAAGTGTGAAGACTGAATCTGTCCAGTTCTGGACAGCACAACCTTCATAGTGTATTTTACCCTTGATACATATTAAACCAGTCAGGGATGTTTATAGATGATTTGTAGAACATTTAATTAGCTTTCCAGAAAGTCTAGGATCAATTGATTTGAATGCAAGAGTCTCTAGTTATAAATTTTTGAAGTCGCAAGCCTGAATCTGTCCAAATCTAAATAAAAATGTCATTTATCACTATTTAACCTTATTAAGTATCTAATCACCTTGAGATGAAAATACCAAAGTTATAGAGAGTTTAATAAGCTTTCCAAAAAGTGCAGGTTCGCTAATTTTGGATAAATATCTTGTAGGTTATGACTGAAACAACTAATGTGCTGTTGTCCTAAATATGTTAATTGTGATTGATTGTTCGACTCTAGTGTGCTTGTCTTGAGTCGACTGCTTGCTTGTTTTGGTTTTCATTGAACATGAGTAATAATGAGAGTGACTAGTATAATTTGAGTTATATATAAGTAAGTAGTACACATCTCACTAAGTTAGTGAACTAAATTGGTTAAGGTCTAATAAGTAGCTTAACTTAATCAACAGTTGGCAAGTGCAGTTATATATTAGGGAAACAAAAAGAATAATGTCCTGTCTTTAGCTTTCTGCTAATACTACTAAGTAACCAACGTTATTAAAGTAGTACAAATTGTAATTATGAATAAACTATCTCCTCATGTGTGTTCTCTGGGTGTATATTTGCCGTAGAAGGTTGTGAATGATTGTAAAACCCGATTAAGCAACTATTCCTTTTTAACTAAGTTTGTCTATATAGAAGCCATGACAAATCTATGTGTACTTAACTAGAATAATAATAAAGGAACTAATGAAAAATTAGAGCGAATGTGGTAAATGCTTGTACGTGTGATGCCGTGTTGCGCTGGTTAATTCTAGGAAGTAATTGTCGTCTTTCTAATGGTATTGATTACGTAGGCCCGATGACGTGTAGATAACTAATGCTAGCGTGTGGTTGTTTACGATGTCTTACAATTTAATGTTTAGTTCGCTACCATCCATTTTGGTATTATCTTGTGATATATTTCATCATATTCATACATATGCATCTTGCATCTCATTTAGGACCGAGAGAGGATGATCGTGTAAGTGATGTGGTGCCAACCACAAGATGCAGTCGGTGGACGACCTGAAGAAGGATGTACATAACCAGTGGATGCTCGCCAAGCGAGTACCTCCCCCAGCAAACACTACCTAAGTGTTAAATTAAAGGCAAGCCCCGGTTTTATGCATAACCGTTATATATGCTATTTTACTACACTTAATGTTTGTAGGTTTGTAATGTGCACATAAGTGTAGGAGTTGGTTGAAACCCTAGTTGCATGAACTCAGGATTCCTTTGAGATGGATACTAGTATGCTAGGTCGAGTAGCTGCTATGCTAAATCAAGAACTCGGTAGAAGTCGAGTGATTTTTCTAGCACTCGCGCGAGGTCAGGAATTGGTTTTATCCATTTTTGATAACAGAATGATGATGGTCTATGGACACGGATCCATGGGGATGCGTTTTCTATGAGATGAAATTGGAATAAGGATTAACGTGCGGATACCTGTGTCAAGCTTTTGAACGTACTAAGCACATGTCGGGAAATATGGTAACCGGTAAACCTAGTACCTGAGTGAAGCTGGGCGTGGACTTTATCCCTCACGCGACCTGAGACTGGGTCTCCTATTCTAGATATGGTGGATACAAGTGCGGCCATTGCACGGCGGCGGCCGGGGTCAGTGGAGCATTGTATGCCAAGGCGGTGAGGCCTGGACGCGAACGGGGAATCGATGGGGACAGTTGACATGTGTGGGGTCGGAGTACCCTGACATGTCGTGTGTTTAGGTTTACCTTGCATGGTTAAAACTCGATTCGAATCGTCTGCTTCTCGCAGCTAATGAGACTGCTTGATCCATTGTACTGCATTGAGTAATAAGTCAAAATGAGACACTGACAAAAGATGTTGATTGATATAATGTTTGATACCATGTATGAATAGATAGGTTCACATATAGTCTAAATTATTGTTCTAGAACTTGAAAAGCTAAAACTTGTTTTTAGACTCAGATAGTGCTTTTGGCAAACCAAACCCCTCAGCCAAACAGCTGCATGGTCTAGAGGTAGAGGAGTAGACTCCTCACACCAGGTAAGTCTAGCTGAGTATTAGTATTCTCAGCCTTGCTTGTGGCACAATTTTTGCAGGTACTCCTTAGGATGATTGGTTGCTAGTGTGACATGGCCTCCATCCCTGCCACCGGGATAGACGGTCGAGTGGGTTACTGCTTCCGCAGGAGAGGACCAGGAGGAGTAGCGTGGCCAGGCTTCGCCATGTTACTCCGTTAGTTATTTCCGCTGCATTAAAAATTTTGGTTATTATTTCTGAAACTCCGATAATGTAATCACTAATGATACTTATTAAATTTGTGGTATTATGCTTTATTGTATTTCTCTGTGCCTCACCTTCGAGTGAGCTAGTGGTATTCGATCCTGGATAAGTGGCTTTATCGGACTAGATCCGAGGGACTGATGGGTTATTCCGATATAAGTGTGTTGCTGCCTTTAAGGGTGCGACTTGGGCACTTAAGCTGGAATAATTCGGGCAGTTCTGCCACAATCACTTCAATTTGCCTCTTGCTCAACTCATCACACAAGGTGTTAATGCGAGAATCCATCAGAATACAATTGCACTGCAACTTCCGACTCAAGGCATCCGCTACCACATTGGCCTTCCCTGGTTGATAATGTACCTCCAGGTCATAATCCTTGATCAGCTCTAGCCATCTTCTCTGCCTCATGTTGAGATTAGCCTGACTAAAGATGTACTTAAGGCTCTTATGATCAGTGAAGATGTTGCAGTGGGTTCCCATTAAATAGTGCCTCCACATTTTTAATGCATGAACCACTGCTGCCAACTCGAGGTCATGAGTGGGGTAATTTTGCTCATGAGGCCTGAGTGCTCTTGAGGCGTAAGCAATGACTCGGTTGTCTTGCATTAAGACACAACCTAGTCCAGTGCTAGAGGAATCACAATACACATCAAAAGTCTTGCTGTTGTCGGGTTGCGCCAACACTGGTGCTGTGGTCAGATGTTTCCTTAATGCATGGAAGGCATCTTCGCACTTCTGACTCCAAACAAACTTGGCTTCTTTCTTCAGCAACTCAGTTATAGGCTTCGCAATTCGAGAGAAATCCGGAATAAATCTTCGGTATTAACCAACTAATCCCAGAAAACTCCGAATCTGACGGACAGTCGTTGGTGGCTTCCAGTTCATTACTTCTTGCACCTTATCAGGATCAACAGCTATTCCAGCCTGAGAGATAGTGTGACCCAAGAATTTGATTTCCTTTAGCCAAAAATCACACTTGGACAACTTGGCATAAAGGTGGTGCCCTCGTAGACGTTGAAGTACTACATGCAAATGCCCGGCATGTTCTTCTTCGTTCTTAGAGTACACCAAGATATCATCGATGAACACCACTACAAACTTGTCCAATTCAGGCATGAAAATAGAATTCATCAGATACATGAAATATGTTGGTGCATTAGTCAGCCCGAAAGACATCACCAAGAATTCATATAGCCCATACCTGGTTGAGAATGCCGTCTTCGGAATATCGCTTGCTCGTATCTTGATCTGATGGTAGCCGGAGCGAAGGTCTATTTTGGAAAACACCTTGGCCCCGACCAACTGGTCAAAAAGAACATCAATACGAGGCAAAGGATACTTGTTCTTGATAGTTACCGCATTAAGAGGGCGGTAATCTATACACAGCCTCAAGCTTTCATCCTTCTTCTTCACAAACAGTGCTGGACATCCCCAAGGCGAAGTACTTGGGCAAATAAATCCCTTATCCAGCAACTCCTGCAATTGCTTTTTCAATTCTGCCAACTCAGCGGGTGGCATCCGGTAAGGCCTCTTGGAAATTGGTGTCATTCCCGGTTGCAACTCGATGGCAAATTCAATATCCTGGTTGGGTGGCATTCCTGACAATTCATCAAGAAAGACATCTGCATACTCATAGACCACTGGGATCTTCTTTAGAGGTAACTCCGTCATAGAGACTGGGCAGAATCAAGGTGAAGTTCCCACAGAATGGAGAATTGATTTCCACGATACGGCTGGCTACATCAAGTACAACTTGGTGCAGGGTCATCCAATTAGCTCCCAGAATAATGTCCACATTTTCCAACCCCAAAACAAGAAGGGTGGTTTTGACAATGTGGCTTCCCAGTTGAATAGGCACACTTTGGTTTAATTGATTAGTTGAAATTTTACCCCCAGGTGTGACTATCATAAATGACCCTTTTGAGTGAGAGAATGGCAGTTCACATTTAGCACTGAACTTCTGGCTAATGAAACTATGAGATGCACCAGAATCAAACAGAATTAAAGCAGGTTGATTATAAACTGAAAAGATATCGGTCATGATAGGAGCTCCCTCAGGTACTTCCTCCAAGGTAGTGAAGTTGAGATTCCCTTGCTTTTTCTGTACCTTCTGCTTTCTTCCCTTGTCTTGATTTGGTGCTGGCACCTGCCTTTGCTGGTTCCTGGGACAATTCTTGGCATAGTGGCCCACATTGCCACAAGTGAAACATTTGTTCCCATTTCCCTGGCGGAACTGCTGCTGCTGCGGAGGTTGATTATTCCTTGGAGTGGGAGCTGGAAGCGGTTGGGTGCCGGTTGCTGCTGCTGAGGTGGCCTGATCACCCATCTGCCTGCCTGCTGCTGAAAACCCCTGCTCTGATTGTGAGAAACAATTCTTAACCTCTGAGCCTGGGCGGATGGTGCTTCCATGGGTGCCTTTCTCTTCTTCTCTGCCCGGTGAGCTACAATGCAATCCTCCTGGGAGATGGCCAGGTTGACCAACTCATTGAAGCTATCAGCCCGAACAGTGTTGAGTCGTTCCCGCAGCTTGGTGCTAAGACCCCTGCGAAAGCGGTCTCTCTTCTTCTCATTAGAATCAGCATGGTAACCTACATACTGGCATAGGTCGTTTGAAGGCCTGCGCATACTGCAGTACCGTGCGGGTTCCTTGATTAAGTGCCAGAAACTCATTCAGCTTGCAATCGAGAATGCCAGCTGGGATGTGGTGCCCTCTGAAAGCAGTCTTGAATTCCTCCCAAGACACTTCACGATCAGTGGGGAGCATAGCACGGAAGTGGTCCCACCAAGTCCGAGCAGATCCGCGAAGCTGCTGCGCGGCGAAGCGAGTCTTAGTAGCATCAGGGCAGTCTCCCGTGAGGAGGGGAAACTTGGACTCAACGACGCGGAGCCACATGTCGACGTCCAATGGATCCTCTGCCTTGGTGAACAAGGGTGGCTGCGTGCTCGGGAACTCCTGGTAGGTTGCTGCTGCTAGAGGTCGCTGAGGCTGGCCTCCACCACGCTGCTAAGGATGGGGCTAGCGCTGCAAGAGCTGTCGCAGAATCTCATTCTGCTGGGCCAACAGCTCCCGCACTGTGGGAGCTGGAGGAGGTGGCGGGGGAACCTGCTCGTTATGCCCGCGACGCTGCCTAGCTGCCATCTGAAAACAGAGATTCGCCATTGTTATCCCAACTCACAATTTCGAACGACAAGACATTATCTCATATGGAAGGAAAAATGCCATAATCATAATATTAGGTTCGAAATGAAGATAACATGGTCACAAACATCCCACAGATTTCGAAGGTTCACAGGGTTACATCAATCAGGGGAAAGTACCCATAAGCTTAGTCCAAAATCTGACATTAACTAAGCTCGCACAGGTTTCTATCCGCCTAAAAGCATCGAAGTGACTAATCAACCCTGAGCGGTGGAAGCGACACTGGATACGGGTGAAGGAGGCATCGCGGAGGTAGTCCCATTGGCACCAGGGGCTGGTCCTAGCTCCTCGAGAGCCTCTTCTCCCTCGCTTCTAGCTTCGTTGGCCTCCATCTCCAAGTGGTGCATGTCCAGGTGGTCATTCGCTTCTTCGAGTTCCCTCTCCACATCATGGAGCTGGTTCTCTAAGACATCAATAGTGTTGTCTTGGATCTCCACCTGCTGCTCCAAGGTGGTAATGCGCTGGCTCAGCCTTTCCACCTGCAGATCCTTCTCCACCAACTCGGAAGATAAATCGACCACAAAATCTTCTCGACTGTCGAGAGTGAGCTTGGTGGTTTGAGCGATGTTAGCAAGGTGTGCCATAGCATCACTCTAAAGGGCCTGAAGGCGGTACAGCGCACTCATGCACTGAACGGTGACCCTCCCAACCAAGTTAGGATACATTGCCCACACATCCTTCACATGGCTCACGCGGTTACACCACATGGGGTCATCCCTCTTCTCAGCAGGGAAGAGTCCCAAGGGGTGCATCACCATCTCCAGGGGATGGTAGCCACAGAAAGTCGTCAGAGTCTTCATGGCTGCCGCCTCAATGGTGCCGTCTGTCCTGAATCCAACTGTTTCGAAATCAAGAGAACGCCAACCCGGCTGAAGGGGATGAGCCTCCAAAGTCAGCCAGACCCAACAACGAGGTACCTAATACTCCTCATATAACTGCACCGTGTACAAAGGGGGCGTAGGGTAACCGGCGGAGTTAAGCACTTCCCACAAGATGGAAGGAAAGCCATCGCGAGAAAGGAAGTCAGAACTGAAACGGGTGTCTCCTCCACTGGCGGGGGTGGGTGAATTCATCTGCGGAAGGGTATCAAAGGTAAAGATTATGGTGGAAGGAATAAAATAAAAGAGCTTGAATGGGTTTAAAAGGAAGTGGGTTAGCTCAAGTTTTAATTCCCTTTTGTGTTTTACAATGCATGCATGCTGGAAGTAACGTCTCCTCTCCAGATAATAGGGTGCTCTTAGGGCATCCTTAAAAATTTTTATATACTGGCCCATGGGGCCTACTTAATTAGCCACCTATTTCTCCCCCTATGCCTAAGGCCTTTCGTCCTAGGTCTAGCGGTCTAGTCCTGATGATCCGTAGCAGTTTCTAGGCAAGTTTTAAATTTGGAAAATGGGATTCATGGTTTATTGTCCTTCTCTGTGGTGAAATTTGCTCCGATACCAGCTGTGGCGGAACCACCTGAATTATTCCAGCTTAAGTGCCTAAGTCACGCCTCAGGGGCCGCAACACACTTAAATTGGAATAACCCGTCAGTCCCTCAGATCTAGTCTGATAGAGCCACTTAACCAGGATCAAATTCCACAATCTCACTCGAAGGTGAGTCATAGGAGAAATACAATAAAACAGGAAATCTCAAATTAAGTGTTGAATTATTACATAGATCGGAGTTTTTCAAGTAGCAAATAAGAGTTCACGAAGTAAAATGCAGCGGATAATCGATGTCGTCGGTATCGAGGAAACGGGCAAGGCCTAGCCCACTATTCCTCGTGCTCCTGTCCCGCCGGAGCAACATCCCACTCGACCGTCCAACCCGGTGGCAGGGTGGTAGGCCAAGTCACACCGTCAACCATCTCCTGAATCGCACCTGCAAAAATTATGCCACAAGCAAGGCTGAGTATACTAGTACTCAGCTAGACTTACCCGGTGTGAGGAATCTACTCCTCTACCTCTAGACTATACAGCTGTTTGGCTCAGGGGTTTGGTTTGCCAAAAGCACTAGCTGAGTCTAAAAATCAATTCTTAGCTTTTCAAATTCTAGTATTATTATCTTAGCTACATTTGCTCCTTCTAAGCATACATGGTAACAAGCATTTAGTTCAATCAACAAATTGTCTCATGTAACCTCATTTCACATCTTACTCGATGTAGCACAAGGGGTCAAGCAGTCTCATTAGCTACGAGAAGCAGATGATTCGAATCGAGTTTTTATCCTTGCAAGGTAAACCTAAACACACGACATGTCAGGGCACTCCGTCCCCACACATGTCAACCGTCCCCATCGATTCCCCGTTCGCGTCCAGGCCTCACCGCCTTGGCATACAATGCTCCACTGACCCCGGCTGCCGCCGTGCAGTGACCGCACTTGTACCCACCATAGCTAGCATGGGAGACCCAGTCTCAGGTCGCATGAGGGATAAAGTCCGCGCTCGGCTTCACTCAGGTACTAGGTTTATCGGTTACCATATTTCCCGACATGTGCTTAGTACGTTCAAACGCTTGACTCAGGTATCCACACATTAATCCTTAATTCCTTTTTTTCCGGTCTCATGGACAAGGCATCCTCCCTGGATCCAAGTCCATAGACTAACATAGATCCCATTATAAAGATGAATACAATCAATTCCTGACCTCGCGCGAGTGCTAGAAAAATCACTCGACTTCTACCGAGATCCTGATTAGCAAAGCAGCTACTCGACCTGGCATACTAGTATTCATCTCAAAAAGGAATCCTAAGTTCATGCAACTAGAGGTTTCAAGCAACTCCTACACTTAAGTGCACATTACAACCCTACAAACATTAAGTGTAGTGAAGTAGAATATAATAATACGGTTATGCATATAAACCGGGGCTTTCCTTCAATAGCTGGGGCTGCGGGGAGATCCTCGATAGCAGCCTCGGGAGCTTGCTCCTGGTCTTCCTCTTCGACAGATCCTTGCTCGGGGATGAGCACATACTCTCCGTCAGCTAGATTACAATCTAATTAATGCAATGCGTAAGATATATGCATGATATGATATATGCTTTAGTAATTTAAACTTTTGATGGTGTATGATCTAATGAGTTATATAGAGCTACATCTTGCTTATACGAGATTTTTGGTGGTATATTAGGTAAATTGGATCAAACTTAGTTAAGTTACGTGGTAGGTTTATTCTTGGGGTTCCACTGAATTCTTTTTAAGGTCTTTAGTGAGAATTGTCAAGAACTCAAGTTGGACTTATTGGAGTGAGGTTTATCTTTCCTCCTTTTCTTTTTCTTTATTCTCTTTAAGTTTTTGGAGTGGGTTTGAACTACAACTCACCTTAATAAATTTTCAAAAATTCTGTAAAAATTAAAGTGGCTTATTACTAGTGTGTAATTCTCTGTCTCAAAATTTGGGGTCCAAAAAGTGAATATTTTTCTCTGGACAAAATTACCAAATTTTAGGGCAGAAGGGGTGATTTGAACTACAACTATCATTTAATAGTAGGTAATCCTCTAAGACTTATTTTTGCTGGCATTTAGATGCTATAACATGACTTGATACAAATTTCCAGCCATTAATACTTATCAGTTATTTTACTAGGATTTTTCTAAAGTTTCTAGCCAAAGGGGTACTTTCTACTACCACTATATTTGAAAAATATCAAACAACAAATTTCTGATTTTTCGTAGCTTCTTCTTTGCGCAAGAGCAATCATTCTGAAGTTTGGCATCTTTTTGCTTAAGGGAAGGGGTGGTGTGCATTAATTGGATTAAATGGCCTTTCTTACAAAATATTGGCAATATGTATTATTTTGCATCTTTCCAATGGGTTTGTATTTTTCTCTGCTGGCCTATCTCATTATTGGTCTAGAAAAATTTTATTTACCCATTATTGCATTATTATGGTTTACTCATAATTTAATTGAACTATGGCTCATTATCATGTTCTATTTATTTACCTTACTTAAAATGATGGGCTGGGGTGTTTATTATTTTTGCAGTGGGTTTTTGGTGGTTACAAGTCCACTGGATTTTTATTATCAATTTTGGGTCTGGTTTTATAATTTTAATAATTGATTTCTAGTTGGAATAATGCTAAATAAAACATTTCTCTTTGAATCTGATCTAGACTAGAGGTTCCTTTATTTTTCCTAGGTTCTTTGTTACTTAAGCAAACTAGGAAAAATAATTTCATCCATTGGTCATTAATTTCTAAGGCCTTTCTGATTTTCCTAAGGTTTGGGCAGAAATGGCTTTTAATGGATATCTACACTAAATTTTTCAATGCTGGGGTTCTCACTATTTTTAAACAGTGTTTAAGTGGGGTTTGAACATCTACAAATTTTCATAGGTTCAGCATAGGAATATAACTAATTTTCCTTAATTAAACAAGGTTTGGTCAGTTTCTGTATTTAATTTTTAACTCTAAAAATTAGAACAGAAAGCATAGGGTTCAGTATTTTTAATTGATAGTTCATAATATTTAGAATTTAGCAAAATTGGTTTGGCAATTTTTGGTTAAGTATTCATCAAGTTATAAATTTCCTAAGTTTTCTGTCCATTAAAAAGATTAAACAGAAATGATTAAATGGAAAACTACTTTGCAACGGGGTCCCTAGCGGGTGTTTCAAGTTTTCTTGGGTACTATCCAATTGAGTCACTGACATCTCAGAAAACCCCCTGGATTCTTCTAATCATAACCCGAGGTCCTTCCCCCAAATTAAACAGTACCCGCAGCAGAAGAAAGGGCGGAGGGGCTTACCGGCGGCGAGATTGCTCCGGTGAGGTGGCCGAGGGTGTAGGGGAGGTCCTGAGGATCACGGCGATGTGCGGGTCACCGTCGGGGATGGTCGGAGTCGGTCGGTCCGCGTGCGCAGGCGGGGGAGCTCGTCGGCGGCGAGGAGTCCGGCCTATCCAGGTCACAATTGACCGATTGAACGGGTTAGAGAGCTTCACTGGGTGCTAGGGAAGACATGGTTGCAAGGAATTTGACAATGGCTTACCGGAGAGCTCGGTCCACGCGTGGGGGCGGGTGACCGAAGTCTGGCGAGGGTGATCTCGGGCTTCCGGTGAAGTTCTGCCGGGTCCGAGGACTTGGAAAGCTTCACTGGCCAATGGCAGGGCTAACCGAAGCGCTGGCGCGACTTGGGGGTGACTGGAGCGAGCTGGCCACGGCGGCCGAGGCTCTAAAAGCTTGGCGGGCGGTGGCGCGGCGTGGTCGGGGCAATTTCTGGTGATCTCTGACTTGGGGCGACTTAATAACTGCGCGGTGCACTGGCGGCTGTCGACCGGCGAGCGCGCGCGGGCGTGCACTGGGAGGCACGGGTGCGCGAACGGGCGTGAACCGGAGGTGTCAGCCACGGTCGAACACGTGTGCCCGTTGCCTCTGCCCAAGTTCTAGTGCTGATTGGGTGCAAATCTTCACGAATTTGGGCAAGATCGCTGTGAAGGATTTGTTCACCTGACCTTGCTTTGTCTTTTGTGTATGGACGTCGCGTGGTTTTAGGCTAGGGATCGGGAGTTGTAGCGTCACCAAGGTGCCAGTGTCAGAATGTCTGGTCCTGAGGTCAATCTGCATCAAAACCATGTCAAATGAATTTGGTTTGAGTTCAAACTTTTCCAGGGCGTGTTCAAGGGAATTTGGCACAACTTTGATATTTGGATCTCCTGGTTTTGAGTTTCGAAAAACAAAGAACGCAGTTGATCCTTGGAAAGAGGTCTGAAATTCAGAAATTCAGAAATCTGAATTTCTCCAAGGGTTCATGGTTCAAGGGCTGATTTGGGAATTTTAAAAAAACAAAAGGCCAAACTCTCTTACTATGATTTGTTAGTTATTTGAGGAACTAAAACTTTGTAATTTGGTCATATCTAAAATTTGCATTTTTCCCCCATGATTTCTCCCAATTACCCTTTAAGCCTAACTTGGCTTACTTAGGATTTATTAGGGTTTGAGAGTCTTTCTCTCTCAAGGTTCATGTCAAGATTAAGGAGAGTTTAAGAAGATTCATTATAAACCTTTGCTCTAAATTTTCTTTTGATGTTCAACCCTTTACTCAATTTACATGTGATAATAGGTTGGGGTTAGCTTAGGGAAGAACCCTAGGTGACACTAGGGTGTCATAGTTAAGTGCTACATATGTCGTGTGATTGCAGATCCCCAGCTAGGCATTAATCGATTCGGATCGCTGTTACTTCTCGGACATGAAGACTTGGTCACTGACCTACACGTAGCAATCCAGTGAAGAAAAAGGGTGATAAAAGACGGCTAGTATAGGCCAAGTGCTTGACTAGGGTAGAAAGAACTCTAGTGACAGGTAATGACTTAACTTGCTAATAAAACTGGATTTTTAAGGATCCACTATTAGTAAGCATTTTTGCGAACAGAGTCTTGATTCTTGGTTAAGCCTTACCGGTACTCCCTCAAGCCAGCATATCCTTAAGAGTCTTTTATTTTGATGGGTAAGACTTGCGAAAGTACACTTCATACTCAGGGTTTTCGAACCCATGTTGTTGTAGGTGATGAAACAGCAGACTTTTGCTGTTTTTGCACTAAGGTGGTGCCCAAGGATGTGGTGCCCAAGGACGAACCTCAACAGTAACATGGTTGCGGAAGGACATGGTCCTTCATTTTGAAAAACGTTATACTTTTATGCGGGAGGGTTTTTTGCCTCCTAGGGTTGTAATAATATTACTTATGCACTCTTATGACCTGGTGATGTAATCATAACACTCTTTCTATATTTTAATGAATGTAAATTAAGTTATTGTAATTCGCTTCCGCGTATTCGTTCTTCCGATGTGTTGTAATATCCGCGTGACGGGTGAAACGCTCTTGGGCGAGGAAAAGGATTCAGATACCGAACTTGTCAAGTGATTATGTGCATCTACAGGGTTGTCCGAGGTCCGTTGGACAAGGACAACTATAGGTGGGCCTAATGACTTAGGAGGTTCCGTCACATACCCCTTTGCTCTTTTGAATTCCTTCGCGGGATTGCAGAAGCGGCGGCTTCATCCGCTCCCAAGTGGTGCTCCTACTCCCTTCGAGGTCTCATCGATTGATTGTAGGATGTGTTGGTTGGTTCTTTAAGAGTGTGGTTGGGCGAATCCTCGATTCAGGTTGCCGGTTAAATATGGTGTTTGGCTTTGAGTTTTATTTGTCAGGTTGCACTAGTTATCGTTGCTTGCAGCAAGTTATCTTGGCTTCTTCAAAGCTAGTTATCTGAAGATTGATCCTACGTTGTGAAGATCGGGAATCGTGACGCATCATCTGGTAGCAAATAATTTCTCCTTTCTAAGCTCATCTAAAACTTGCATTCCAATCATACTCCTTGATTTGCATCAAATCTGAAATTTCTTTACACGTGTGTTTGATCTACTTACATCACTCATATCTTGTGGTCAGCACTAGGCAGGGAACTTCTAGTTGGAAGGTTATTTAACTTTACAACAACTAGGATTCAGATTACATCCCTTATTTATTATTCCCCACCAAGCTCCACATATAAGCCATCGTAATCGGTGCTCTGGTCTTGTATTCGCTTAACCACAACTTTTTTTTGTTACCACCACACATTTTCTCGCAACCCGCAAAAACCTCATAAGAGCTTTGGTTGTTAAAAGTGGTGAGGTTGTGAGATTCTATATAGCTTCATATTCCACCTATATTTGTTGCCTTGTCGCCACTAATTTCACAGGAAGATGGATCTGAACACTGAGATTGAAGAATGTGTCACCATGATGCAATTCAATGTGCTTAAACAAAGCTGTTGGTCACTTGTTCTCAAATGCTATAAGTTAAGAACAAGGCAACACAAATGTTAATGGTTCAAGACCTTTGTCCCTCGAAGCATTATCTCCCTTAGGATATAATGATCTTCAGACGAAGGTTATGAAGGACCAAACCTTCATCATCTCAATATGTCATAATAGGAAATAGAAACTTATGGGATATACAAAGAACATGAATGATAATATCAAATCATTAGAACATCTATCTTCTCATTATATGATCATGAATAAACATTGGTGATATTGAATTACATTTGTACCTTCGGCTTGATAGAAGGTAAGAATCCAAGAGTGGCGTACGAGTGATTACAAGTCAGCGTGAACAATACGGTGTTACTGTTCATCTATTTATAGACACAGGACGCATCCTGTGTAAAGTTACATTTATGTCCCTGACATTTACTATTAGCTTAAAAGTAAGCTGTCGAGGGCTAAGTTGTCTTTTCCCTTTTAAGTCGGTTTCATTCTCCATCGTCGTCTTTACGCTAAGCCGAAGCTCCCTTGTCCACAGCTTCGGAACTGGTTCATCCTTCCTCCAGGTTGCGCCTTTCAAACCATGTACACCTTCATCCCAAAGCTGAAGCTTCCTGTGACAGCATATTATACTGGAAAACATGTTAGTCGTGTTTTTGAGGACCTTCGGAAGACAAAGGCCCCCAACAGTAGCACCTCGCATTATTAATTTGTTCTTGTATCTAACAAATTCAGACTACGACGTGAACGAAGGCCTTTAGCTAAAGGTCCAAAAAAACACCTTCCCTTCGCTAGAATAGTGAAAGTCAATGACAAATGGGGCCCACCAAGTTGCAATGCACTAGGCATATAAATAGAAACTTGCAGCAGTAGCATTTGTTACGCCATTTCAGTTGCTTGCGTTATTTTCTCAAATTTTTAACTCTTTCTATTAGCTCTCTCTTGATTTTCGAGCTCCGTGATACACACAAGTGTTTGTTGCATGTCTGAAGAGAAGAAGATGTCTGAGGAGAAGAAGGTTGTGGACCCTGCTCTTGCTGGGTTCTACGAATCTATGGAAAAAAACAAATACAGAGAAGATCACAAAGGAAATAATGGCAGATTTGTCTAAAGATTTTGACGATAGTGATGACTATGATGTGGAAAGTGGGGATGAAGATTCCGAAGACCGGCCCTAGCGGCCAAGCCATACCATCTTCGGAAAGTCGACCATTAAACAAAGTCAGATTGATGCCATGATGGTAAGATACTTTCGTGACATGTCTATTGTGAGGGTTGGAGGGGACAGCACCGCCCCTGCTCCTAAAGAAAATGAGGTTGTTGTCTACAAAAGCTTTATGAAGGCGGGTATTCGGTTCCCATTGAGCAAATTTTTAGTTGAAGTTCTAAAGACATTTGAAATCTTTCTTCATCAAATCACTACCGAAGCTATAATCAGAATGGGTATGTTTGTTTAGGCTATAAGAAGCCAAGGGCTAGAACCGAGTGCTAAATGCTTTTGCAACATACACGAGCTTCTGTACGAGACGAAGGCCACTGGTAAAGAGCAATACCACAATAACTTCGGTTGTTATGGCTTCGTTCCTCGTTTCGAAACAAGTTATCCTGTTCCAACATTTCAGAAAAGGTGGCCTGGGGCCTAGATGGAGGAATGGTTTTATGTCAAAAATGATTTGGTTAAAAGGGAAGACATAAAGGGGATTATCCAACGCCCCATATGGTCTCGCTTCAGCCTCCGAAGGCCAACTGCTACGCTTGAAAGTGATGTCGAAGCATGCCAGAAGGCTTTCAATAACGTTTGTGCCTTCATTGGCACAAGAGACCTGGTCCAAGAGCACATAGCCTACAGGGTATGGCCACTTGTGGAAAATTGGGAAATGCCGAAGGAGACTGCTATCGGGTCCAGTCAGGGTGGATTGGTTTACTTGAAATATACCTTCAGGTACAGAGACCGATTTGATGAACCAAACGATGATTGGCTGAAATGTATTGAGGCTACTAGCGACGAATTACTTGGGGCATACTCTAGAGCCAAAGATGATGCTCTGACCTCAACCCTCAAAGGTCGAGGAAAGAAAAGGTTGAACAGAGTTTTTGATGTGATTAGTTTCATATACCCCGATTACTGCTACCCCTCATGAAAGCAGGGAAAAAAGAGGAAAAATGCCGCTTTAGCCATCTATGTTGTGCCGAAGGGCAAAAAGATCAAGGTTCTGACACACCAGCCGAGGTATATTCAGACAGCCATAGTGCCAAAATTTGATGAATGAGCATCTTCTACTGTTAAAGCGGAACAAGCTGCTCCTACTGCCCGGAGCGCTGAAGAATTGGTGGTAGTACCAAAGGTTTTTGCGGCTGTATCGGCCGGAGTGCCGATACAAAATGCTGAAGCTGAAGAAAAAATAGCCGAGAAGCTAGACCAAGAGGACAAGACAAGACCGCTAGAGGCAGAGTTGCGGAAGGTGGCAAAAACTCCCACAATTACCCCCAAGAGAAGAAGAATGGCAAGCGTGTTGGACGCTGTCATGGAGATGACAAGGTCACTAACTCCTACCCCTGTAGAGAAAGCTGCCGAAGCTGTGACGGCTCGTATTGAAACAGAAGCTGGGCCTTCAGCGCCCGTGGAGGCAGAGACTGCCACAACTGAGCACAGAGCCAGAGAAGATTTTTCAGATGTTAGCATAGCTCTGGAGAAGATTGTGGCTGAAAAAGCCAAATCCCCTGCCCCCCAAGGACCGTCTGAAGATCTTGACTATATTATTCAACATGCTTCCAGAAAAAGATTATCCAATGAAGAAATTTTAGAAGTCAAACACTATGCCCGGGAACTGAAATACCCGAAAGGGGGCCTTGGTGTTCAACGGCATGGACGAAGATGGTTTCCTATACTGTCTCCTGGACAACAAAGAGATATCCGTCTGCCAGGAGATAGCCAAAAGTATGGGATTTCTGAAGCTCGAAGCTGGCCTCTCCGCCATGTCAAAGGATGACCTCACGGACAGCCTTGCACACAACAGTCTGAAGGTACAGAAATTGTGAACTTAAAGTCTATGAATCTTAGAAATAAAGTCTTATTCTCATGCTAATCCTTTATCCTTCTTTTTTGCAGGGCTTAATTCTTAGCAACGCCCTGAGGGCGCAAAAGAATGCAGAGGATGAAAGCTGCATGATAGCTCTTGGCAACCTTCGATCAGAAGTCATTAAACTAAGAAACGAGGCCTTTGAGAAGGACAAAATTTTATTTTAATTGGTGGATAAAGTGAAAGAAGGTGAAGCAAAGTTTAACACTCTGTTGGGACTTGCTCTCAGTTGCAAGGGGATCCAACAAGGGTGAACAGTGATGACAACAGGGCACTCGCTCTAGATGGCAAAGGCTCTGTTAATCTGGCCTCTCACGGGCACTGTGCAGGGGTATTTATAGGTATCTGAGTGCGCAGCACCTCAAGCTAAGGACGCATGTGCCCTCAGCTACCTAGGTTATCCCTAGAATATTCCCATAAAGCGGGGTTACAGACCGTAATTACAGGAATGCTTTTACAAATTAGGCCCGTAACGCACGACGGCCACGCGGGGCCCGTTACAATGGGCCGGATTGCACGTGGACCTCCGAGCTGAACGAGGCCGCACCGTGGGATGCCCTTCGCCGCCAGTCTTCGCCTGGTGCGGAAGAAGCGAAGGGTGTCCCTGCCTGTTTTGCTTCTGTTAGCTCAGCTGCTGCAGCGAAGGCTTCGAGCGAAGGGTGGCGCCTTTGCCTTCGCCCCAACATTTGCCCTCCGAGGGACCAGTTCGACAAAGTCACCTGGTGCCGAAGACGTCGTTAGATGGCGGAGACGCTGCCCTCGCTCGAAGTGGTTCCGCGGGGGTTTTTGATATGACCGTTGATTGACGGCGTACTGTTGGATTGCGGGTTTCCCGAAGCGCCGTGCCCTGTTGGATTACGGGTTTCCTGAAGAGCCGCGCCCTGTCTATAAAAGGGGGCGGGGGTCGGCGCTTTTTGAACTTCACCTTCCGCGCTCCGCGAAAACCCTAGCCGCCCTTTCCGCCGTCTTGCTGCTCGTCTGCCCGCCGTGCGCTTGTTCGCCGGAGATCTGGCTCGAGTGAAGCAGACCGCCCGCCGCCGCCGACGGTACGTAGCGATGCCGTCCTCGTCTTCTTCCGCTGCCGCTACACCGCCGGCCGTTCCCTCACCGCCGGCCGCCGCCTCGTCTGAGGAGACGCTGAGTAGTTTAATGGCGGAGGAGTTGCGCGCCGGCGATTCTGTTGATTTTGGCGTATCGCGGATGTCGTTGGCCCGCGTGCAAGATATGCAGCGGTTGGGTTACTTCGGCGGCGGAGTTGGTCGAGTCCCGGGGACGGAGGAAGTCCCCGAGCCAGAGGGCGAGTTGGTCGTTTTCGAGGCGTTCTTCGCCGCCGGACTCCGCTTGCCTGCGCACCGATTTGTTGGCGAAGTCCTGCGCAGGTTCAATGTTCAAATACATCAGCTGACGCCGAATGCCATAGTGGCTCTGTCGAAGTATGTCTGGGCGACGACTTCGTACGGCGGACAGCCATCGGTGGAAGTTTTTGCGAAGTATTATTGTTTGCATTGGCAGAAGAGGATGATTGGAGGCGAAGTTGCTCAGTTTGGATCCTGCACATTCACGCTGAAGACCGGCAAAACCACGATGCAGGTAGTCGAGTTGGTTCCTTGCGCCCGCAACAAGTGGGGCAACTAGAATGAATTTTGGTTTTATGTCGCTGAGGGTACCGTCGAAGGCCATGAGGGACTCCCCGTGTCCGCGATGTGTTCTCATTTTTACTCAGCGTACCCGCCCTTTGAAGTGGCGGAGGGGGATGAGGACGAAGGGGCTCTTCGGTGTGCCGCCGGTCTGAGCAGTGGGCGCGACTTGGTTGAAGAATTTGTGGCATACGGGGTGTGGCCATTGGCGCATGGCTGGGCGTTGGGCGAAGTATGCCCTCGCCAGATGCCTTTTCATGGTGGAAGGGTGGTGCGGAGTCCCGCCTTTGCCCTGAATCTGCAAAACCGCGATCCGGCCGCCGTTGTGCGTGAGGCGGAGTATGGGGTGGTGCGGCTTGTTGGACGCTACGTGCCGAGGACAGAGGGCCAGCGCAGCTGGGATATCCGCGGGTCGAATGACCGCTTGAACAGGGTTTTTGAATTAAATCAATTGTCATATGACGGCTACCCTGGTCAAGACGATGTGGACCGCCGTGGGAAGAAACCGGCGGTGGAGACCGGAGACGACCCTGCGCCGGCGGCCGCCCCATCCTCTAAAAAGAGAAAATTAGGTACTGCTAAGGGAGGACTTGGGGTTTCTGATCGTTTTGCTAGAGAGTTGATGAGGACGTGCGCGGCCCCGGGGGAAAGGATGTCTTCGCCCGAGCTCCGGGAGTCTTCGGCTCGGATGCTGAGGGTTACCGGGGGTTGCTGGCCTAGGAATGTTCCTGTCCCCCGCGCGGCTGGCGAGGACTTTTTTACATCTCGCATGGTTCGTGAATGGAGGGTATTTCCTTACGGGAGGAATGTTGCTGCTGTTGTGTCAGTAGTGATGGACAAGGATCGCCAGGGAGCTGCATAGAAGCGCCAGGCGGCTGTCAGGCTCGTTGAAGCCAGGCCGAAGAGGCAGCGGGGGGCTGCGAAGGCTGCGGCCCCCGGCGGAGGCCGGCCACCACTAGCGGCGAAGTCGGGCGTCCCTGCATCTAGCAAGGCGCCGGAGGCGACGGCAGGCGCCGGAGGCTCGAAATCGGCGAAGGCGGTGCCGCCGTCCAGCGGAGTGGCGGAGGTCGCGAAGGCGGCCCGAGCGTTGCCGTTGGCGGGCAAACGTGTCGCTGACTTCGTCACCGATATTAGTGTGGATGACTATCTCGGTGGTAAGTTGTTGGCTTTCTCTTTTTTTTTGATTGGTTCGCTGGTACGTTGCAGGGTTGGGCGAAGGCCAACTTGCTATGGTTGCGCCTGCCGCGGCGACCACGACAGCTTCCGCAGTGCCGAAGGCGAAGGGCGGGGCTCTTAGCGCCGGATGCGAGGCGTCGGCCCTCGCGGTTGTCATGGATGAGGCGGGCGCTGCGTCCCGCTGGCTGACGGAGGTGACGGAGGCGCTACGTCAGGTCCGCTGAGTTGGACTTCATCCTTTTTTTTTGGCTTGCTGGGGCCGCGGTCTTACGATTGCTCTGCAGGTGGCTGACTTCGCCAGCCGCACTGCGTCGGGGGCCCTCACGGCGGCTGTGGCTGCCGAAGTCGAAAGACTTCGGACACAACATGCTGATGCCGTCCGTGAAAAATCGGCCGCCGACAGCAAGTGTCGCAAGCTGGTGGACAAGGTGGCCACACTGGAGGACGAGAAGGCCGCCCTCCGGCGCCAGCTGGCGGGGGAAAGGAGGGAGACCAACGAGGCCCTTGTCAAGGCGCAGGCTGCGTAGGCGGAGGCCAACCTGGCATGGTCGGAGGGCAATCTTGCTAGGGAGCGCGCCGAGCAGCTGCAGGAGCGGCTCACCGCCCTGGAGAGCCGCGTGAAGGGGGCTGAGGCCGCGTCACGAGCGGAGGCAGAGCGGACGCGCCAGCTGCTTGTAGATACATACCATGGCCTGGGCGCGGGGACCGGTGAATTCGAAGTGCCGGACCGAGAGCCCGGACTTCGGTGCCTGGAGTGGGTGCAGGAGGAGTTGCAGGCGCTCCCCACTGTCGTGGAGGGGTTTATGGCGTATGCCTCCCTGGTCACCTGCGAGAGGGCGATGAACGCGCTCTCCCGTGAAGGGTGCCGGCACTTCGAGGTCTTCGACCAAGTCGAAGAAGATTTTGAGCAAGATATCTTCAAGGTTGAGGACCCCGTAGTGAAGGAATCCACCGGAGCTATCTTCGACCGGCTGTGGGGTCCACACGGTCGCGAGGTGGTCAGGGAGCGCGCCGAGACGGCGAGGGCTCAGGTAATGTTTTCGCTTGTTTGGTATTTGTTAGACGTGGGCTGTGTGTGTGTTTGATGAATTTTGTGTGTTTTGGCTTAGGCGGCGCGTGGCGAGAGGGTCGACGACTTCGGGGCGCTGAACATCATGCTGACTGACCCGGAGTCGACCCCGGCGGAGGCCGTGTCTAGGGTCGCGCTGGAGCCGACCCCGGACACTGTGGGGGACGCGTCGGG
This sequence comes from Zea luxurians, assembly GCA_029449295.1. NCBI lineage: Eukaryota > Viridiplantae > Streptophyta > Magnoliopsida > Poales > Poaceae > Zea > Zea luxurians. The sequence goes on along the minus strand of JAOPSE010000001.1, from coordinate 99,833,208 downwards.
TGCCCCCGCATCCGCTGCGGCCGGCGAAGACCTGCCCCCAGAGGTCCCCGAAGGTGCGCCTGATGCTTCCGCAGCTGCCGCGCCGAGTGCTGAAGATCCCGCAGCGATAGCGGCGGAGATAACAGCGGAAGCAACGGCGGAGCCAATGGCGGAGGCTCCCGCAACGTCAGGGCCGTCGCAGGTGGCGTAGTGGGTGTAGAGGGTTGGGGAAATTTGTACATGTTACTGAATTTTGGTTGCTGCGCAGGTTCAAGAGTTTGGGCCTGCGCACACAACCGCTACTACTAAATTTTTGGCGGCTTCGACCGCGGAAGATGGTAATGAATGTGGTGGGTCTGCATCTGAGTTTTTTGATTGTGCTGACTCTGGGAGCTCGATTGAGTGGACTGAGGAGTCGTCGGAGGACTTGGACTACTTCGCGGCCTTGGATGTGGCTGCGGCGGAGACTTTGCCGCACGCCGCGGACGCAGGAGATGTGCCAGGTCCTAGCACCGGGCGACGGCGACGAAGGGCAGTTGCGAAACGTAGAGTTAGTGGGGCGGAGGGGGCTCGGCTTCGTGTGAGTAGGGCTGGCCGGCAGGAACTGTTGTCTTTGCCGGCCGTCGAGAATACAGGTGAAGGGGAACTGCGAAGTCTTTTTGCGGGTGAGGAGCTTAGGATAATGTTATTTAATTATAGGGAGATGGGAATTATTCCTAAGGTTGAGCCGATGTAGACTGTGGTGCCCTCGCTTGTATATGTAGAGGCTTGTATGATGAAATTGTGTGCCCTCGCTTGCATATGTAGAGGCTTGTATGATGAAATTGTGTGCCCTCGCTTGCATATGTGTGCGAAGGCGTTGTGTACTTTGTCTGGTTTGTTTTGTTGTGCTGTGTTGGTGTGATTGAAGTTGGTCTTGGCGTGGACGGTTTGATGTTGTCGTTTCTGCCTTTGTTGTGCTAGTCCGGTTGCACCCCTAGGTGTCTTCTGCGCGGATAGTCTTCGCGATGGACTTCGATTTTTTCGCACTTGTTGTGCTAATCCGGCTGCACCCTTAGGCGACTTCTGCGCGGATAGTCTTCGCGATAGACTTCGATTTTTTCGCACTTGTTGTGCTAATCCGGCTGCACCCTTAGGTGACTTCTGCGCGGATAGTCTTGGCGATAGACTTCGATTTTTTCGCACTTGTTGTGCTAATCCGGCTGCACCCTTAGGCGACTTCTGCATGGATAGTCTTCGCGATAGACTTCGATTTTTTCGCACTTGTTGTGCTAATCCGGCTGCACCCTTAGGCGACTTCTGCACGGATAGTCTTCGCGATAGACTTCGATTTTTTCGCACTTGTTGTGCTAATCCGGCTGCACCCTTAGGCGACTTCTGCACGGATTTGTCGCACGCGAGGGTGGCTAGCGCTTAGCCTCGCGGTGACCTCGTGTTGGTCGAATGTCGAAGACCGTCGTCGCGGTCTTTTTCAACGCATGTTTTTGCGGGGGATTTTTCACACATATATTACATGGCTCCGCCTCGTTAAAAACCTCACCCCCCGGGAGGAAAAGAGTGCGGGCCGGTACAAGATTGTTTTTGCGAATTACAAGGGCGAAGACAGCCATGAGGAATCAAACAAAAAATTTGCGGAGGTTGTCGATGTTCCAGGAGTGCTCCAGGTCCTCGCCGTTTGGCGTTGCGAGCCTGTAAGCGTTGGGGGAAGCTTTTGTCTTGACTATGAAGGGGCCCTCCCACCTGGGCTCCAGCTTGCCCTTGGACTCCGTCCGAGCTGTTCGAACGAGTACGAGGTCCCCCTCGCTGAACTCCCTCGGGATGACTGAGTGGTCGCGCCATGCTTTGGTCTGGGCTTGGTATTTGTTCAGGGCCTGTAGGGCGAAGACTCGGTCTCCGTCGATGAGATCCTTTGAAGTTGGCTCGTCCACATCGGGGACGGCTGACGGAACTGTTCGCGGGGACCCGTGCTTTATTTCTTGCGGGGTCATGGCCTCCGATCCGTATAGAAGGCGGAAGGGAGTAAACCCGGTCGCCCTGCACTCAGTCGTGTTTAGTGCCCAGACTGCCTCAGGTAACAAATCGGTCCATCTGCCCTTTTTTTCATCAAGGAGCATTTTCTTGATAGCTGTGAAGATTTTCCCGTTGGCGCGCTCCACGACCCCGTTGGACTGCGGATGATAGACTGAGGCGAAGGCAAGCTTGGTGCCAATGGAGAAACAAAAATTCTTGAAGTCTTGGTTGTCAAACTGCTTGCCGTTGTCGACTGTTAGTTCGGACGGTACTCCGAAGCGGCAAACGATGTTCTGCCAGAAGAATTTTTGGGCAGTCTTTGATGTTATTGTAGAAACAGCCCGCGCCTCGATCCATTTGGTGAAGTACTCGACCGCGACGAAGGCGAACTTAAGGTTCCCCTGAGCAGTGGGCAGGGGTCCGACAATGTCGAGGCCCCAGCGCTGGAGAGGCCATGTATGGGCGATCAGCTTTGTATACTACGAGGGGCCACCTGACCGAGGAGAAAACTTCTGGCAGGCTTCGCAGGACCGTGTGACCCGATTTGCGGCGCAGATCATTGCGGGCCAGTAAAAGCCCTGGCGGATCACCTTAGCAGCTAAGGCCCTCGGCCCTGCGTGTGAGCCGCATGTGCCACTGTGGACTTCACGTAGAATCTGCATGCCTTCGGCTTCGGTGACGCACTTAAGCATTGGCTGACTGACTCCTTTTTTGTAGAGTTGGCCTTCAATCAGTGCGAAGTCTCGGCTTCGATGTCTGAGACGCTTGGCCTCACTGATGTCGGCTAGATGATAATACCCCTGCAGGAACAGGGTTATGGGTGCCCGCCAGTCTTCGGTCATGATAAGGTTGACTGTGCGGTGGCCCTCGCTGTCATTGGTTATTTGGAGCCCTTCAGGGCTCCGGACTGCTGGCATGCCGATGACATGAAAGAACACGTCGGAGGGCAGAGTTTCGCCCCTGGCGGCGGCCTTGGCCAATGCGTCGGCCTCCTCATTCATGGCCCGATCCACATGATGCAAGGTGAACCCCTTGAACTGCCTCTCGAGACTTCGGATGGCCGCGAGGTACTGCATGAGCGCAGGGTCCTTGGCTGCATAGTCTTTCTCGACTTGGCCGGCAACTACCTTGGAGTCTGTTTTGATGATGCAGGTGGTGACTCCGAGGGCCCTTAGCTTGCGGAGGCCGAGGATGACTGCTTCGTATTCTGCTATATTATTTGTGCATCTGTCGGATTCCAGATTGAAGCTGAGTCGTGCTGCATATCTGTGTTTGACCCCGACTGGTGAGGTGATGACTGCAGCGACGCCTGCACCCGCATGGCACCATGCGCCGTCGCAATGGATCGTCCAAGTCTTCTCTGCGGACGGATCTGGCTATGTTGTTAGCCCAGTTCAGTCGACGATGAAGTCTGCCAGGACTTGAGACTTGATAGCTGTCCTGGGCTCGAAGCAGATGTGGTAGCCGGAGAGTTCGGCCGCCCACTTGGCAATCCTCACCGACGCCTCCGGGTTTCTGAATAATTCGCCGAGCCCCCTGTTTGAGGTTACTCGGACCTTGAATGCTTCGAAGTAATGGCGCAGTTTGCGCGACGACATGTCGACTGCGTAGGCAATCTTCTCCAGCTCTGTCATGTTGCACTTGGACGGTGTCAGCACTTCGGAGACATAATACACGGGGCACTGCCGGACCACGCCCTCGACAGTCTGCTCCTGCACTAGTGCCGCGCTGACCGCATGTGGCGAAGCCGCGACGTAGAGCAGCAGGGGGAGCAAGGGGTCGGGGCTGGTAAGGACGGCCAACTCTGTTAGGTACTGTTTTAATGAGGCGAAGGCCGCCGCCTGCTCTGGTCCCCAGGCGAAGTCTTTTGCACCATGGAGTGTCTTGAGGAAGGGGAGACTTCGCTCGGCGGACCTGGAGATGAATCTATTGAGAGCGGCCAATCTGCCTATCAGGCGCTGGACGTCCCTGACGGACTGCGAAGGCATCATGTCCAAGATGGCCTGAATCTTGGTTCGGTTGGCCTCGATGCCGCGGTGTGATACCAGGTAGCCCAATATTTTGCCTTGGCGAACGCCGAAGACACACTTTTCCGGGTTTAGGCGGAGTTGTGCGTCTCGCATGTTCGCGAATGTTTCGACGAGGTCGGCGAGGTGGTCCTCCTTGCTCTTGCTGGCGACGACAATGTCGTCTACATATGTGAATATGTTTCTGCCAACCTGCCCTTTGAGCACTGTTTTGGTAAGCCTGGAGAAGGTGGACCCGGCGTTCTTGAGTCCCTCCGGCATTCTGATGAAGCAATATGTGCCGAAGGGTGTTATAAAGCTGGTGCTGGCCTTGTCTTCTTCCTTCATGTATATCTGGTGGTAACCGGAGAAGCAATCGAGGAGGGACATGACCTCGCATCCGGCCGCGCTATCGACTATTTTGTCGATCCGCGGCAACAGGAAATTGTCCTTTGGGCAGGCTTTATTGAGACTGGTGAAGTCGATGCACATTCGCCACTTCCCGCTCTTTTTCTGTACAATCACGACATTGGAGAGCCATGTGGGGTAAGCCACCGGCTCGATGAATTTGGCCTCTAGGAGGCGGTGCACCTCTGCCTTGGCGGCCTCCGTCTTTTCGTCGGACATCTTGCGAAGCCGCTGCTTTTTCGGCCGTACCGAAGGGTCGATTCCCAGACTGTGCTCAATTATTGAACGGCTGACCCCGACCAGATCGAGGGCCGACCAGGCGAAGACATCTTTGTTCTTGGACAGGCAGTAGAGGAGCTTTTCTTCTTCATGCGAAGTAAGGTCTTCGCTGATAATGACTGTCTGCCTGGGCGTGGCCTGGTCGAGGGGGACAGTCTTGGTCCCGTCGTGGCTCTGCAGCTGCGCCTTGTCGTGTTGCTTATTGGTTGGGCTGGCAGGCGCGGGGACCTCGTGTTGGGCCGTGAGGCAGTGCACGTTTCTTTGACCGGGCACGAAGTCCCGCTCTATGTTACGCGCAGTCTGTTGATTGCCGAAGACTGTGATGACGCCTAACGGACCTGGTATCTTCATACATAGGTACAGTCCGTGAATGGCTGCTTCGAACTTATTGATGGAGCCCCGGCCCATGATGGCATTGTAAGGATATACCATGTCCACAATGTCAAAGGTTATTTGCTCGCTTCGGGCATTGGGTGCTACACCGAAGGAGAGAGGCAGCTCTATTTTGCCGACGGGGAAGGTGCCTTTGCCGCCGAAGCCATACAACGGGTTGTCCGAAGGCTTAAGCAGGCTGTGGCTTATGCCCATGCGATCGAAGGCATGGAGGAAGATGATGTCCGCCTGGCTGCCGTTGTCAACGAGGACCTTGTGCAGGTCCCAGCCTGCCACGCTGTAATTGATAACCATGGCGTCGCAGTGGGGGGCGCTGCGCAAGTCGACGTCCCGTGTGTCGAAGGTTAGCGGTATGTGGGACCACTTTGTCAGCACGACTGGGCCCGTGACGGCGACATGGTTGATGCTGCGGTAGTGGTCCCGCTTCTGCCGCTTGGTGTCGAAGTCGATGCTGGACCCCCCAGTTATCATGTGGATGACTCCGCGATATGGTTGATCGGCGAAGTCTTCCTGCTTTGGGGCATGGGGGATGTTTTGATGTTGCTGGTGTGGTGCTGGGGGTGGAGGAGGTACGATTTGTACTTCCTGATGGTGTTGGTAAGCGTGGTGCGGTGGATGCAGGGCGGGAGCGTGGATATATGGTGGAGGGGGTTGCTGGTAATTGTGCGCGACAATTCTGGGGTTGTCGGCTGGCTGCGCCCGTGCCATTCTGTCTCTGGTAGCCTTCGTTTCGGGGCAGTCTTTGGTTTGGTGGGCGCAGTCTTCGCCATGGAAGAGGCAGTAGAATCGGCGCGGCGGCTGCGCACGCCCTCGGCCCCTGCCACGAGTGCCGTTTCCTCGGCCCTGGGGGGGATATTCCTGGCGACGAGGGGGGTCAGCAGCGGGATGCTGGTTGGCGATGTTGTGCACTTGCTGCTGATTGCGGCCGTCTCGACCGGAGTCTGGCTACGGGGTCCTTGTCCACGTGCGGCTGGACTGTGGAGCATCTTTTGGCTTCCTTTGGGACTCAATCTTGCGCTGGTGGAGCTCTTCGGATCTGGCGTACTTTTCAAACAGCTGATATAACTCTTGGAGGTTCTTTGGCGAATCTCTGATGTAGTGGCTGTAAAGGACGCCGGCGCGAAGGCCACTGATAGCATAGTGGATGGCAATCTGGTCATCGACTGAAGGCAGCTGTGACTTGAGTGTTAGAAATTTGCGGTAATACTCCCTCTGGGTCTCCTTTTCTAGCTGCTTGCAGAGCGAAAGTTCAGCCAGGGCGTCGGTATCTGGGCGGTACCCTTGGAAGTTGAGCAGGAACTTGTCCCGGAGACTTCTCCAGGAATCAATGGACAGCAGAGGCAACCTGGTGAACCAGGTGAGTGCGGGGCCCTCGAGGGCTATGATGAAAGACTTCGCCATTGTGGCGTCGTCCCCCCCCCCCCCCGGACGATGCAACGGCGACCTGATAACTCATTATGTATTGAGCCGGGTCGGTGCTGCCATTGTACTTGGGATAGGTCCCTGCCCGGAAGTTAGCCGGCCACGGCGTCACTTGCAGGTGTGGCGCCAGGGGACTTCGCTCATCGAGATAGTTGACCCCTTGGAATGGCGCGGCGTGCGGGAAGGTGTGGTCGCGTTGGGGGAAACGCGGGTCCTCCGGTTGCGCGCGGTGTTGCAGGGGTGGCCCATGGTGCAGGCCGGGGAGGCCTTCGCGCGTGTCTTCGAGTTGTGCGCGCTGCTGGAGGAGCGACTCATGCTGCAGGCTGAGGTGGCCTTCGTGCTGCATCAGCGCAATCTCCCGCTCGAGTTCCTGGGCCTTGTGCTCCTCGTCGCGTATCATTTGCCACACTTTGGCTAGTGCGGACACACGCTGGCGCTTGGCCTCCAGTATCTCCTTCTGCCTCTGGAGATTGCGGTTCTTGAGGCGCAGGGCGCGCAGCTGTAGCTGTTCTTCTGCTGAGACGCCGAGGATTTCACCGTCCTTGGCGAGGTCCGCGCCCTCCGGTGGTGCGAAGCCTGAGGGTGGCTGCGGTTGTCCCTCCGGGTCGCAGGTGCGGAGGGTGTCGTCTTCGCATGCGCGAGGGACATCGTCTTCAGTGGCCTCTTGGTGGGTGGATTGGGTGAGGGCGAGGGCCTTGCCCTTTCTTGCGGTGAGCAGTGCTGCCTTCGCAGCCTCATCAGCCTTCGGGTTAGCTCTCTTGGGTGCCATCGTGGGTGGTTTTCTCGTAGCACGAACAGTGGGCGCCAAATGTTGGGACTTGCTCTCAGTTGCAAGGGGATCCAACAAGGGTGAACAGTGATGACAACAGGGCACTCGCGCTAGATGGCAAAAGCTCTGTTAATCTGGCCTCTCACGGGCACTGTGCAGGGGTATTTATAGGTATCTGAGTGCGCAGCACCTCAAGCTAAGGACGCATGTGCCCTCAGCTACCTAGGTTATCCCTAGAATATTCCCATAAAGCGGGGTTACAGACCGTAATTACAGGAATGCTTTTACAAATTAGGCCTGTAACGCACGACGGCCACGCGGGGCCCGTTACAATGGGCCGGATTGCACGTGGACCTCCGAGCTGAACGAGGCTGCACCGTGGGATGCCCTTCGCCGCCAGTCTTCGCCTGGTGCGGAAGAAGCGAAGGGTGTCCCTGCCTGTTTTGCTTCTGTTAGCTCAGCTGCTGCAGCGAAGGCTTCGAGCGAAGGGTGGCGCCTTTGCCTTCGCCCCAACACACTCAATCTGAAATTTATAAAGCCGAAATTGAAGACCTTCGGAAAAAACTTGCCGAAACCAATGAGAACTTTGCGGTTGCAAAAGCTAGTCAAGAAATTAGTGAATGGTCGAAAACTAGGCTAGAGAAAAATGTTGAGGAGCTTCATGAATCCAAGGAAAGGTGCTTCGAGAAATCCTTGGATTGCATGAAAAAATTGAAAACCAGCTTTACCAAAGTAGGTGCTTATTCTTCTGAAGAAAACTTCATCCGAGGCAACCCCGAGGGCGTTATTGATTGGATAAGCGGGGAAGCTGAAGCTTTTGAAGAGATCCTGAGCGATCGTGGGGATATTTGTGCTTTCTCTGGCGCTCGAGGGATTGCGACTATCCTGGAGAAGGCTAGTTGCGATCATGTTAAAGCTGCGGCCCAGGCTGAAGCCACCTTCTCCATAGACGACACAAAAGACCCTTCGGCTGAAGCTACATTGGTGGGCGGAAAATTTTATTCTGATGTATGGGTGAACGGTGGCCGGGAATTGGCCAACGAAATTATAAAGAAGAATGAAAAAGAAACCCATGAAGCCGGGAAGAAGCTAGGCGAGCCGAAGAAGCTGCTGAGCGTGAAAGGCGTATAGATATTGTTTTCTGAATTTTAGCTTCGGCGTTTATTTTCTGACTTCGAACTAACAGTTTGCTAATTACAGCCAAACTATCATTGCTGCCTGAGCCATACAACCCCCTAGCCGATCCAGTCATGAAAGAAGCACTGGATATAGTGAGCATTGCTAACTCCATCGTCGACGAAGTCGTCGACAAGCTGCTAAACGAAGCCACAGAAAAAAATACTTAAGGAAGATTAGACTTCATTGTAATGATACTATGTGACATTTGGTGTATGGAACAGTTAATCAGCCATGTAAATTGTTGTAATATATTTCTTTGCGATGCATGAAATTTATGTGCATACCGTTTTTGAGCCTTCGGCGAAAAAACACCTTCCCTTCTTTTCATGCTTCGTAAAGAAGGAAGCCCCTTCTATTCTATGGTAAGTATGATAAGATTGTGTTTCCCGAAGTTTGCTTCATGCCTCAGCACATTTTCATTCAACAAAGTATTGCCAAAGATTTGCTTCGTATCCAATCTTTTTGTCGTTGATGCAATATGATGTATGATGTAATGTTGTGTGGAATGATGTTATGATATGATGCAATATGATGATGATGTCAAACACACACACATGCGCCCACACTAGAACACATAAGACTCAGCATCCCCTTAGGAATGTCTTTGGAGTCTTTAACCTCAACATCCCCTTAGGAACAACTTTGGAGCTTCTTCACCTTATATTTCGGTGGTATTTAAGCTCTGCATCCCCTTAGGAACGACTTTGGAGCTTCTTCACCTTCTATTTCGGTGGTATTTAAGCTCTGCGTCCCCTTAGGAACGACTTTGGAGCTTTTTCACCTTCTATTTCGGTGGAATTTTTGGCTCTGCATCCCCTTAGGAACGACTTCTGAGCTTCGAAAACTTATTCTACGCTCCTTTAGTAACGACTTTTGTAGCTTCGGAAACTTACTCTGCGCTCCCTTAGGAACGACTTTTGTAGCTTCAGAACTTACTCTGCGCTCCCTTAAGAACGAGTTTTGTAACTTCAGAAGCCTGTTTAAGACGTATTTTACTTGCTGACACATGCTCAATTATTACATAAAATCGAATTTTAGTCCTTCATGACTTGTTTCTTATACAAAAATTAAAATGGTATAAAAGATAAAGATACATCAAGAATAGGATATTCTTCAATAGATATGCTTGGATTCTGGCACAGTGTTGTTGACTGTGCGAGCTTCGGATTCCTCCCAAAAATCAAGCTGCTGTTGTGCGTGCGGGTGCCCCCTTCTGGCTGCTGGATTCAGGTCTGAGTGGGTGGTAATGGTTGCGGTAATGGGAGTTGGGCCCAAGAAGCTTGAGAGTGACTTGCTGAAGCGACAGAAGCCGAAGGTTGTTGATTGCCTACATACTCTAGTACATAGGGAGAGTAGCATGAAGCAGTATGTAAGACCTGCTTCGGCTGATTCTGCCGCGCATCAGCTTTAGCAATCTCCTTTTGCTTCTGTATTGTGATTTGGCATGTTATTGTGGTGTGGCCCTTATCTTCACCACAGAATAAACAATATAGCCTTCTAGGCTAATCTCCATATCTTCCTCCGAAGCCCCTGCTGCCTCTGCCCCTTGGGACTGGTGGCCTGAAAGAGCTTTGTTGTTGCCCTGAAGATTGGGAGCTGTGTTGTGGCCTTTGAGGCTGGCTTCCTCTGTCATCACTTAGGCTAGAATTATGAATCAATCTGACATGCCTGGGGTTGATTCTTCTTCCGAAGCCCCTGGTCATCTCGGAAAACCTGTAGGCTTCTTCCCTTCTCTGGCGGAAATCATTATCAGCCCAGATATATTCATCCATTTTCTGAAGAAGCTTCTCTAGGGTTTGTGGGGGTTTCCTAGCAAAATACTGAGCCGTAGGTCCTGGCCGAAGCTCTTTGATCATGGCCTCAATGAAAATTTCATTGGGCACTGTAGGCGCTTGTGCTCTCAGACGCAGGAACCTTCGGACATACGCCTGAAGGTACTCCTCATGGTCTTGTGTGCACTGAAACAAAGCCTGAGTATTGACTGGCTTCGTCTGAAATCCTTGGAAGCTAGTGATTAGCATATCTTTAAGCTTCTGCCATGATGTGATTGTCCCTGGCCGAAGAGAAGAGTACCAAGTTTGTGCGACACTTTTGACTGCCATGACGAAGGATTTCACCATGACTGCAGTGTTGCCCCCATAAGAAGATATGGTTGCCTCATAGCCCATTAGAAACTGCTTCGGGTCTGAGTGCCCATCATACATAGGGAGTTGGGGTGGCTTGTAAGACGGGGGCCATGGGGTAGCCTGCAATTCTGCTGCTAGAGGAGAAGCATCATCAAAAACAAAATTGTCGTGATGGAAATCATCATACCATTCATCATTGTTGTATGAATTGTCCTGACGAAGGTCTCTGTGTTGAGGCCTTCGGTCTTGGTCATCTTGGGTGATATGACGCATTTCCTCAGCGGCCTCATCAATCTTCTTCTAAAGATTGGCGAGACGAAGCATCTTTTCCTTTTCCCTCTAAACCTGTTGATGAATGGCTTCGAGCTCCCTGATCCCTTGGTCCAACTCCTCCTCCTGAGCTGTCGGACTCGTAGCCTTCCTTTTTTGGCTCCTAGCTTCGCATAATGTTTCCAGATTGACGTCTAGCGGCTGCAGTGTAGCCCCTAGCCCTGAAGACTTCTTCGGCGGAATGACAAAGGTCACAGGTTGCCGAAGGTGGTCAAATGAGTTCACCGAGGTGGGCGCCAATCTTGGTCACTTGTTCTCAAATGCTATAAGTTAAGAACAAGGCAACACAAATGTTAATGGTTAAAGACCTTCGTCCCTCGAAGCATTATCTCCCTTAGGATATAATGATCATCAGACGAAGGTTATGAAGGACCAAACCTTCATCATCTCAATATGTCATAATAGGAAACAGGAACATATGGGATATACAAAGAACATGAATGATAATATCAAATCATTAGATCATCTATCTTCTCATTATATGATCATGAATAAACATTGGTGATATTGAATTAAATTTGTACCTTCGGCTTGATAGAAGATAAGAATCCAAGAGTGGCGTACGAGTGATTACAAGTCAGCGTGAACAGTACGGTGTTACTGTTCATCTATTTATAGCCATAGGACGCAGCCTGTGTAAAGTTACATTTATGTCCTGACATTTACTATTAGCTTAAAAGTAAGCTGTCAAGGGCTAAGCTGTCTTTTCCCTTTTAAGTCGGTTTCATTCTCCATCGTCGTCTTTATGCTAAGCCAAAGCTCCCTTGTCCATAGCTTCGGAACTAGTTCATCCTTCCTCCAGGTTGCACCTTTCAAACCATGTACACCTTCATCCCAAAGCCGAAGCTTCCTGTGACAGCATATTATACTGGAAAACATGTTAGTCGTGTTTTTGAGTGTGGCGGAACCGTCCGAATTATTCTGACTTAAGTGCCTAAGTCTCGCCTTAGAGGCTAGACCACACTTAAATAGGAATAAAACGTCAGTCCCTCGGATCTAGTCCGACTAGGCCACCAACAGGATCTAGTACCACGTACTCACTCGAAGTTGAGGCATAGAGCAAATACAATAAAGAATAAAACCATACGTTAATGAGTACTTAAATTTATTACAACATCAATGGAGTTTATCAAAAGTAGTGATCATTGTTCGGAATGCAGCGGAATACAACTAACGGTAAATAAACGGAGGGATGGGGAATCCTGGCCCATCACTCCTCATGCTCCTCCTCTGCCGAGGTAGGGTCCCACTCGACTATCCAACCCAGTGGCAAGATGGATGGCCAAGTCACTCTAGCAACCATATCCTCTAGAGAACCTGTAAAAAAATATGCCACAAGCAAGGCTGAGTATACTAATACTCAGCTAGACTTACCCGGTGGGAAGAGTCTACTCCTCTACCTCTAGACATGCATCTGTTTTGCTGAGGGGTTTGGTTTGCCAAAAGCACTAGCTGAATCTAAAATCAAGTTTAGCTTTTCAAGTTTTAGTGTGACTCTCTTAAGACTAAGTGTGTACCTATCTAATCATACATGGTATCAAGCATTTAGCAATCAACATCTTTTGCCAAATCAACACATTTCCACCTGTTACTCAATGTAGCAGCATGGATCAAGCAGTCTCATTAGCTGTGAGAAGCAAACGATTTGAATCAAGTTTTTATCCTTGCAAGGTAAACCTAAACACACGACGTGGCGAGGCACTCCGTCCCCACGCACATCAACCGTCCCCATCGATTCCCCATCAACAGAAAGGGGCTCACCACCTTGGCGTACAATGCCTCACTGACCTCGACTGCCGTCGTGCAGTGACCGCACTTGTACCCACCATAATCAGAATGGGAGACCACATCTCAGGTCACGTGAGGAGGGCAATCTGCGGGCAGGTTCACTCAGGTACTAGGCTTACCGATTTACCATATTTCTTGGCATGTGTTTAGTACGTTCCAACGCTTGACACACGGTACCACACCTTAATCCTTATTTCAAATTCTCTCTCGTAGACAACGCATCCCCATGGACCGTTGTCCACTGACCACCATCATTACGATATCAAAATGGATACAACCAATTCCTGACCTCACGCGAGTGCTAGAAAAATCACTCGACTTCTACCGAGATCCCTAGTTAGTAAAGTAGCTACTCGACCTAGCATACTAGTATCCATCTCAAAGGAATCCTGAGTTCATGCAACTAGGGTTTCAGTCAACTCCTACACTTAAGTGCACAACATAAGCCTACAATCATTAGTTGCAGTAAAATAGCATATAGAATTGGTTATGCATAAAACCGGGGCTTGCCTTCCAAAGCTGGGGCAGGCAGATCCCCGATGGCAGGCTCTGGTGCTGGCTCTGGGACTACTCCTAAGCAACTCCTTGCTCCGGAACGAGGATGTACTCTCCGTCAGCGAGATTACAGACTATCAAATGCAATGAATATGATGTATGCATATTAATGATATGGCATTTTGGAAACACTAAGCATAGTGAAACAGTATTAAAAATAGGGGTATACTAGGGTTTCCATGGTTAGCCTTAAGGGTTTCATACCTTCATCTTTAGGGTTTTGAATGAACTTAAAACCTCTAATTACATCTTTTAGGTTCTATGGGATTCTTAGAGGATTTAGTTATACATTATTAAGTTCTCCCCAAATTTCCCCTTTTTCCTCCTATTATGCTTCTTATTAAGTATTTTTTGAACTACCATGGCAATTTAGAATTTTCCAAAAATGTTAAAAAAATTACAGTGGGTAAACATTGACCTCTGGGTTTCAGTCTATAAATTTGAGGTTGAAAATAATTAAGATGCTCCTTGTGCAAAAATGACAAAAGTAAGGGTAAAAGGGCACTTTACACTATAGCTCTGCTTTAAGTGAGGTTTCTACACTAAATTTTATTTTTGCCATGATTCCTAAATGATAATAGGTCTCTATGTTAAAAATCACAGAAAAAGACCCAATGGATATTTAATTGTGATTTTCCAAGGTTTAAGGTCAAAAAGGTGTTTATAACAAAAATGTCATTTGAAAAAAATCAAACAACAGAACTTACATTTTTCCTAGATTCATATGAGCATATTATTAGTTATCCCAAGGATTGGGGTGGGTTTTCCTCAGGATTATTTTTCTAGGAATTTTCTAAGTTCTCATTGTTTTCATGAAATAAAATGTGGTGCATTTCTTTTGTACTATCAGAGGGCTTAACAAAATTTTCTAGTGAACTATGTTAATAAAGTAAGCTAGCAAAAATGTGGTTGCTCCCTGGTTCTTAATTTAAACCCCTTTTTTATTTTCTTTAGTTTTGAACCAAAGTAAATTTAAATGGTAAACCCTTCCTTAATCTGGTGTACTGAGGGGTTTATTATTTTTAAATAGGCTAGGTAGTGGTTTAGTACCTCCCTGATTTTTCTTAACCCTAGTCTAAAAGTGTAGCTATTTTTCCCTTCTTTATTTAGCTTTTGGCCAGTTTACTATTTAAATCTAAACTTTAAAATTTCCTGCAATACTTAGGGTGTTTGGTATTTTTCCTAAGTAGTCCATATTATTTAGAACCTAGCAAAATTTGTTTGACTAGATTTGGTTGGATAAAACTGAAGTTATGAATTTTACAAGCTCTGTCCATATTTAGATGAATAATGTTTAAAGGTTTTATGAAAAACCAGTTTACATTGAGACCCCTGGGCTTTTCCAAAACCAAGTCTTCAACTTATGCCCCTGCGGGACTATTCACATGAGTCACTGACTAATCAAACCCCCCCCCCCCCCGGCTTCTTCTTTTTCCTCGAGCTCCCTCCCCCATTTGAAACAGTAACCGCGGGAATAAAAAGGGTGGCGTGGCTTACCGGCAGCGAGGGAGGTCCGACGAAGGGCGGGGTTAGCTCCAGGAGGTCCTGGCGGTCACGTCGAGGTACGGCTCATCGACAGTGCTGGCCGAAATCGGTTGGGCCACGTGCGTAGGCAGTAGGGCTCGTCAGCGGCGTGTGCTCCGGCCTGCTCATGGCAGTAGAGTACAATTAAACCGCATGGGGAGCTTCACGGGAGGCTAAGGGTGCTACCACTGCAAGGAATCGAAGAAGGGCTCACCGTGGAGCTTGGTCCACGTGCGCCTGTCGTCGGGTGAAGTCCAGCGATGTTGATCCGGTGTCTCCAGCGAGGTAGAGTTCAATCCTGGCTCTAGAAGCTTCATCGAGGTCCGTAGAGGCTATCCCAAGGGTCGGACGAGGCGGAGAATGGCTAGGGTGGCCAGTCTACGGAGGTTGAGTCTCGGGCGGCCGCTGGAATGCCGTGCGCAGAGCGACCGCCGGTGAACTTGCGCTCTGGCGGGGTGGAGAGCGAGCGAGGGTGTAGGGTCAAGGCCGAGGTCGGCTTTATAGGCGCGGGCGCGGGCCGAGCGCTGGGGTGTGCTCTGGCGTCGCCAGGGCGCGTCGAACACGTGGCCATTTCCTTCTGCCCATGTTCTAGCCCTTGCTGAGCAGCCAAACGTGCGAATCTCGCCATAAGACTTTTGTGAGATCTCTTCCCTGCACCTATGGCTACCTAGTTCATGTGAGTTCCAAGGGAAGATATTCCCTAGCTTGGGAGATATGCGGGCACCAAGTTGGGTCTGTCGGCACTTTTCATCTCGAGACAAAATGGATGTCAACTCGTGTCAAAAGGTCTTGGCTTCGGTTCAAACTTTTCTAGTGTGTGCCTTAGGTAATTTGGCTCCCTTTTGTCAATTGGACCTCATGGATTTGGCACCAGCAACTAGGTGAACATCCCTAATCTTTGGAAGAGGGCTGAGTTTTAACTTAGAGAAAAATTGGTTGCTCTTGAGTGTTCTTCACTTGGGGGCTGAAATTGAGAATTTTGTGGGCCTTTTTGGAATACTTTCCTTACTATTTCTTGTAGATATATAAATGTACTTCAACTTTGGTAAAGGGTTTAAGTCATGAAATGGTCATTTGCATAGCTTTCCCACTAATCCCATGCTTGGAGGTCTAATGGCTCAAGAGGGGGTCTAGGGTTTGAGCCACTTTTTCCAAGGTGAAGGTGTAAGAAAATCTTGGGTATTTCTTTTGTCATGATCATTCCTTAATTAATCCATGGTTTCTAAAGTTTTGGTGCACCCTTTTCCCCCACTTAAACACATGTGATAAAAGGCCAATAGTGCATGTATTTAGCCAGGGCCTCGGGTAACACCTGGGGTGTTACAGCCCTCCCCCCTTAAAGGAATCTCGTCCAGAGATTGGGTAGGGATCCTTTAGTGGGTTACCAAGAAGGTGTAAGTTGGTGTGTTGTAGTTTCCTTTAACCAAGTTTCTCTAGTTAACTGCTCTTTGAATGTCATCCTCTTTGCAACTTCAGAAGGAAGTCCTTCTAGATTTCTTTCCTCAACTTACCCTACTCTTATGAACCAGGTTTTTCTTATATTTAGATTCAAAGGGCAGGTGGGGTGGGTGTTTTGGGTTACGTACCGACTCCTTTAGGCAGAAAGTCGGGGAAGCGAGAACGTAGGAAATCCTCAGTCTCCCATGTAGCCTCTTCTTCTGAATGGTTGCTCCACTGAATCTTATACATTTGGATTGACCTAGCTCGAGTTGATCTTTCTTTCCGGACCAATACCTTGACGGGGTGCTCTTGATAAGACAAGTCTGGCTCTATCTCCAATTCTGGTTTTGGTAGCACTTCCGTGGGTAAGCGGACACACTTTCGTAGCTGAGATACGTGGAATACATCATGAATTTCTGACATATGAGGTGGCAACTTCAATTGGTATGCTACAGGTCCACAAGTCTCTTTGATTTCATAGGGCCCAATATAGCGAGGAGCTAACTTGCCCTTGATTCCAAACCTCTGAACACCTTTGGTGGGTGAGACCTTGAGATATACATGATCCCCTGCTTCAAATTGTAGAGGCTTCCTCCTCTTATCATGATAGCTCTTCTGTCTGGCCTGAGCAGCTTCCAAGTTCTTCTTAATGACTCTGACTTTATTCTCGGCTTCAAGTACTAGGTCAGGCCCAAATATTTCCCTCTCTCCAGGTTGTGACCAATTTAGCGGTGTCCTACACCTTCTCCCATACAAGGCCTCAAAAGGTGCCATCTTTAGGCTGGACTGGTAGCTGTTGTCATAAGAGAACTCCGCCAACGAAAGGCACTTATCCCAATTCTTCCCATAGTGCAACACACATACCCTCAACATGTCTTCCAAAATCAGATTTACCATTTCTGTCTGACCATCTGTCTGAGGATGGTATGCTGAGCTTCTTATCACATGGGTTCCAAGTGACTCTTGTAGTTGCTCCCAGAAACGTGCTATGAACGGTGTTCCTCTGTCTGACACGATAGTCCTTGGTATTCCATGCAAATGCACTATCTGGTCAATATAGATTTCTGCATACTTTTCTGCCCTGTGGGTAGTATGTACTGGCAAGAAATGAGTTGTCTTAGTTAGCCTATCCACAATGACCCAAATAGAATCGTGGTGTTGGGAGGTGTTGGGCAAACCACAATAAAATCCATGCAAATATCCTCCCATTTCCATGATGGTATGGGAAGAGGCTGTAAGGTACCAGCTGCCATCAAATGACTAGCCTTGATTCTTTGGCAAGTGTCGCATTCAGATACATACTTAGCAATTTCCCTCTTCATTCTGGTCCACCAATACAAGGGTCTGAGATCATGATACATCTTGTTACTGCCGGGGTGCATGGAAAATTTGGAAAGATCAGCTTCATCCAATATTTTCTTCCTGAGTTATGGATTTTTAGGAACCACCAATCGGTCTTCAAACCATAGAACTCCCTTGCTATCCTGACGGAAGCATTTGTACTTATCCACCTTTTGTCCGAGCATCTCTTTAATGACTTGAACCCCCTTGTCACCAATCTGTGCCATGATTATCTGCTAATGTGGAGTGGGCTCCACTGAGATATAATTCAAGGTACCTGAGGAAACAACTTCCATGTTCAACTTGCACAACTCGTCACACAGGGTGGTGATCTTAGTGTCCATAGTTACACAGTTACACTGGGCCTTTCGACTTAGGGCATCTGCCACAACGTTGGCCTTGCCTAGGTGGTAATGCACTTCTAAATCATAGTCCTTGATTAATTCCAGCCATCTCCTCCGCTTCATATTAAGATCAGCCTGAGTGAAAAAATACTTGACTCTTGTGATCAGTATAAATATTATAGTGGGCTCCCATCAAATAATGTCTCCAAATCTTCAGAGCATGAACTACGGCTGCTAATTTCAGATCATGGGTGGGGTAGTTCTGCTCATGAGGCCTAAGTGCTCGGGATGCATAGGCAATAACTCTATTGTGTTGCATTAAGACACATCCCAATCCAGTGCCTGAAGCATCGCAATAAACATCAAAAGGTTTGGTGTTGTCAGACTGTGCTAGCACGGGTGCTGTTGTCAAATGCCACCTCAATGTATGAAAGGCATCTTCACATTTCTGACTTCATTCATACTTTACTCCTTTCTTCAACAATTCAGTCACTGGCTTCACAATTCTGGAGAAATCCAGAATAAATCGCCGATAATATCCTGCCAATCCCAGAAAACTCCGAATCTGTCGTACGGTGGTAGGAGGCTCCCAGTCCATCACTTCTTGCACTTTCTCAGCTGATACCCCATCCTGAGAAATGGTGTGACCCAAAAATTTAATTTCCCTCAGCCAAAAATCACATTTGGACAACTTAGCATATAAGCGATGATCGCGCAGTCTCCGAAGTGTCACACCCGGCTTTAAGGAACAAAGCCAGGTGCATCTCATACATGCGCCAAGAAGACAACATATATAATAACAGAGTGTATAGAGATAAATGTCATAAAACATCAGAGTATTTATTACATAGCGGAAGACTTATTACAAAATAAAAGAATAAATATAAAACGAACTAAGGATCGTCGGCGCCAATGTCGACTGGGAAACGCCACCTAGATCAGATCGAACTCCTCAGTGTTAGGCGGCTCCTCCTGAACCACCTGCTCTTCTCCTGTGGGGGGGTGTGAGACAGCAAGGGTGAGCTCACACATGATCATAGCTCAACAAGTTGTGGGGAACCAGTGGACATAAACTCACAAAGGTGTGAGTTCATGTAATGTGTAAGGCTAATCAATGATAGGGGTTAAAGCTAAGCATTGCTTTTAAGTAGTTGGTCAAAATTTTATTAGCAATTACTAAGTGTAAGTAAATACCAAACCATAAGTAAAGTAATAGAACAAAATTAATAACAAACCCATGCAATGCAAATGACAAAATTGAATTTAAGTTCCATAATTTAAACATCAGAGAGTCCTGAGCTGCTCATGACCGTGAGCTCGGCTAGTATACCAGTTTTACACTTTGCAGAGGTTGTACCCTTTACCCACAAGTCATGTTACCCATCTGCCAAGGGATCGCGACTTCCCATACACCTCTACCGAGGAGGCGAGGCAGGGTAACACTACGAGGCCTTTACAAAGTTCCACTAGCTTCCGAAAACCCGCTACAGTTTATAGGAAGTTCCAATGCAGGGTTCCTGGCTGACCGCCATCGCAGCAAAATCAACCAGGGACCTCCCTACACGGACCACTCCCCTACTGCCCTTGCCCCTTTCGGGTAAGGTAGTCTTCCACTAGCTTTCCTAATTAATCAGCCAAGCGCGTCCCATTAAACCCTTGTGGTGGCACGTGTTACTCAAGTTAAGCTCTATGTTCCAATTAACATTAATGAACTTGACATGAACATAAACAGAATAACAAGAATAATTGGAACATAGATATAATGAATGATTATCCCAAAACCATACAAAGCAATAGCAAACTACCCAAGTGATTCAGGGGTAAACAAGGTAATGAGATAAACAATCTAGGGTGACCTATTGGGTCCCATCAAAATTAACCTATGCATGGATAAATGATATTAAAGAACATTATTGGGTAAAAAGTGGTCAAGGGCACAACTTGCCTTTAATGAGCTCCTGCTCAGCTACTTCAACCTGCTGCTCACCAGGATCCTCAGCAACGGGCTCTTCTACTCGTCACAATACAAACAAGCACAGTGCATATAGAGAAATTAACATTACACCAAACATATAAACAAAATACACAGTAACATTCTACTCATTAAAATAAAAACCTAGGAACAGGAATCATAATTTTTCAAGTTATAGATTTTAAGTTATGGATTTTCAAAGGTTTTATGTGTTTTAAATAGGATTAAGTGTGAAATAATTTTTCTTACTGTTTTCATGACATAACAGAGGCTCTATGTGATAAAGAATAAAATTACAAAAATTTAGAAAGTGGAATGGATTAATTTGGAGTTCATATGTATTTTCTATGAATTATCAAAGTTCTAGCAATTATTTTGTATTAAAAAGTAATTTCTATAATTAAATAACTAAATTTAAAGAGCTATGGACTGGGCCTCAATTTTTGTGAAGCACAGGGGGCTCAGGGTAAATATCCCAAGACACAGTGAACAGCCACGATGGACGGCGGGTTGAATTCTAATTTACTTAGGGGTTCTTTAGCAATTGCGCTAGATGAAGGGGTACGGTTCGATCATGGCCGTCCGATCAAGCGCGAGCGATCCAGATTAAATTGAGTCCTTATCCGAATCGGTATGCAAATCCCACCGTTGGATCCAGGATCCACGGTGCGGGTTTTATTACTCTAAACCTAACACTGCCCGTACGATCTAGATCGACGGTCCCGGTCGACCGAGGCGAAAAGGTATGCTAAGATCTAATCCTAGCCGTGTGTTAGCGGATCAACGGCAGAGGCTCCCCCTTCCCAATCCGACGCAGCGAACGGCGGCGCCGCCCACAGTATGCGGCGAACCTCGCCGGCGACAAGCCATCCCGCTTCCTAGACTAACATTGCTTTGCGCGAGATATGCAAATCGACCGGTACTGCGCGATGAACTGAATGGTAGATTTATTACCTTTAACGGTGCGATCAATGGCCCGCACCATGGAGAGGCCTGCTTCAACGGCGGATGCGTGGTACCGGCGCAATTCCTCCGCCGTGAAGCTCACCAGAGTTTCCCCAGAGCACCAGCTCAACACCACGAAGCCGCTCGACCGACTAATCACGAGTCTAATCACCTCACCGCGGCTGATTTCTTTGCTTTTCCAACAAATGCTCACGGCGGCAGCGCAGCTCATGCGAACCCGCACGTAGAGCGATGGTGGCGGCGCACAGTTGGGATGGAGGAGTTGCTCCACAACTCCGGGTTAGTTTTATGGGCGGTTCATCGGTTGAAGCGCCCGCAACGAAATCCCGAGGCCCGCGGAACGTTCCGCCATGGCCGGACTTCGTTCAGCGTATGACTCGGTCGGGGAAGGGGAAAAGGGAGCTGACGTGTGGGTCCGGCGAAGCAGAGAGTTCACCCAGCGCGCGCACGAAGAGCGGTTGACGTGCGGGCCCCACCTGTCGGCGCAGTGGAAGCACAGCGTGAGGGCGCGACAATGGGCTGAGTGCGTGAGGTAGGTGGGCCGAATAGGGTGCTTTTGGCCCAGTTAGGTTTTTTTCCCATTTTCTTTTGTTGTTATTTTCTGTTTTCTTTTATTTACAATTCTTTTAAATCCCAATTTTGAATGCAATGTCAAATGCAAATTTAAACTCCTTTGAATTAAGCATATTAGTCATACCAAATTATGAGGGTTTTATTTAATTATAATATTATTTTATATTGGATATTGCTTCCTTCTTTCCTCTAATCCTCTTCTCATTATTATTTTATCTTTGTTCATATTATTATGGTTTTAAATGCACAAACAAAGATCCAATATGATGCAAAGGTTTATTTTAGGTGTTATTAATTATTCAATCCCTCTTTTGATGGTGTTTATCCACATGTGATATTAACTAGAGATGGTACACACATATAGATAAAGGAAATATTCTCTTTTCATATGAGTTACAAATTTAGGTATTACAAATCCTACCCCCCTTAAAAATAATCTCGTCCTCGAGATTTAAGAAGAACTAGAGAAAAGGTGGGGAAAATCTATGCGAAGCTCTTCTTCTCTCTCCCATGTTGCTTCATCTTCACCGTGGTGACTCCTTTGGACTTTGCACATCTTTATCACCTTATTTCTCGTAACCCGAGTCAAAGTATCCAAAATCTTGATCGGGTACTCCATGTAAGTCAAATCACCCTAAACACTGAGCTCTTCCATTGGTAACTGTTCCTCAGGAACACGGAGACACTTCTTAAGTTGAGATACGTGAAACACATTATGCACATCCAATAGACTAGCAGGTAACTCGAGTTGGTATGCCATCTCCCCAACTCTTCTAAAGATCAGGAATGGTCCAATATAAGGAGGGGACAATTTGCCTTAACTTTGAATCTCTTCATTCCACGAAGTGGTGACACCTTGAGATACACATAATCTCCTTCTTCAAATTCCAGTGGTCTCTTTCTATTATCAGCATAGCTCTTTTGCCTGGTTTGAGCCACTCTCAAATTCTCTCGAATTATACGAACTTGTTCTTCTGCTTCTTGAATCAATTCAGGCCCAAAGAACTGTCTTTCTCCAGTCTGATCCCAATACAAAGGAGTCCTGCACTTCCTCCCATATAAAGCTTCAAAAGGTGACATTTTCAGACTGGCCTGATAACTATTATTGTATGAGAATTCAGCATAAGGTAGACTTTTATCCCAACTTCATCCATGCTGAAGGGCACATGCTCTCAACATATCTTCCAATACTTGATTAGTCCTTTCAGTCTGTCCATCAGTCTGAGGGTGATAAGCCGTACTGAAATTCAACTTCGTGCTCATGTTCTCATGAAAGCTTCTCCAGAATCTTGAGGTAAACTGTGAACCTCGATCGGACACGATCTTCTTTGGTACTCCATGTAAACACACAATCCGAGCCATATATAACTCTGCTAGCTGAGAACCTTTATAAGTAGTCTTGACAGGAATAAAGTGAGCCACTTTAGTCAATCTATCCACAATCACCCATATAGCATCATATCCTTTCTGGGTGCGAGGCAATCCAGTAATGAAATCCATACCAATCTCCTCCCACTTCCACTCGGGTATCTTCAGTGGGTGTAGTAGTCCAGCTGGCCTCTGGTGTTCAGCCTTAACTCTTTGACATACATCGCACATAGCCACGTGTGCAGCTACATCTCTTTTCAACCCATACCACCAATATTTCCATTTCAAATCCTGATACATCTTGGTACTACCAGGATGAATAGAATAATCCGAGTCATGGGCCTCCTTTAAAATAGTCTCTCGAAGGCTTTGAATATCAGGAACACACATCCTGTCCTTGAACCATACCGTGCCTTGCTCATCTTCCATGAATTCCGGAACTCGACCTTCAGTAATCAGATCCTTAATCTCTTTTATTTTAGCATCACCAATTTGTCCTTTGCGGATCTCTTGCTCCAAAGTAGGTTCCACATCAATACTAACTCCCTCAGCATGAGCAACTATCCCCAGGTTAAGTCTCCTGAAGTCCTCAACAATCTCATCGGGTAGCTGGGCAACAATAGCTGAATGAACATGCTCTTTGCGACTCAAGGCATCTGCAACCAAATTTGCCTTGCCCGGGTGATAGTGAATCTCCAAATCATAATCCTTAATAAGCTCCAACCAACGGCGTTGCCTAAGGTTGAGGTCCTTCTGAGTGAATATATACTTCAAACTCTTATGATCCATATATACTTGGCACTTGGTCCCCATGATATAATGTCTCCAAATCTTAAGAGCATGCACAACGGCTGCCAATTCTAAGTCATGAGTGGGGTAGTTCACTTCATGTTTCCGCAACTGACGAGAAGCATAAGCAATCACATGTCCTTCTTGCATGAGCACACATCCTAAGCCTTGGCCACATGCATCGCAATAGATATCAAATCCTTTCTGTAGGTCTGGCATAACCAATACTGGTGGTGACATCAATCTTTTCTTCAATTGTTCGAAGCTGTCTTGGCACTTCTCGTCCCACTTAAATTCTCTTCCTTTCTCCAAAAGTGAAGTCATAGGCTTAGCAATCTTAGAAAATCCTTCAATAAACCTCCGATAATATCCAGCAAGTCCTAAGAAACTCCGAATCTCAGTAACTGTAGTGGGTACTCTCCATTCCATTATCTCCTTAACCTTAGCAGGATCCACTGCTATTCCTCCATTAGAAATAATATGTCCAAGGAATGGTACCTTGTCAATCCAAAACTCGCACTTGCTGAACTTGGCATATAGCTGGTTATCTCGAAGCTTCTGTAGCACCAACCTCAGATGTTCCTCATGATCGTTATCACTCTGAGAATAAATGAGAATATCGTCGATGAACACCACGACGAATCTGTCCAAATACTCCATAAACACCTTATTCATCAAGTTCATAAAATAAGCTGGTGCATTGGTTAATCCAAACGACATAACAGTAAACTCATATAATCCATATCGAGTCGAGAAAGCCGTCTTGGGAATATCCGATGGTCTAATCCTCATCTGATGGTAACCGGATCGGAGATCAATCTTCGAAAATACTCTTGCTCCTCTCATTTGATCAAACAAATCCTCAATGCGGGGCAATGGATACTTGTTCTTCACCGTAACATCATTAAGAGATCTATAATCCACACACATCCGCTGCGATCCATCCTTCTTCTGTACAAACAAGACCGGTGCTCCCCAAGGTGAGGAACTCGGACGAATGTACCCAGCCTCTTGTAACTCAGTTAACTGCTTCTTAAGTTCCTTCAACTCCTCTACGGACATCCTATATGGCCATTTAGAAATAGGGGCGGTTCCAGGTAGGAGATCAATAACAAACTCAACTTCTCTATCAGGTGGCATCCCTGGTAACTCCTCTGGAAAGACATCCGGAAAATCTCTAACCACCCGGATATTGTCACCAACAAACTCCTCAGGTATAAAGAACATTGCACGCATGGATGAGGAGGTTACTGCAATATTAACTTGAAATCTTTCTCCTTTAGTGGTAGTGAGTTCTACGGTACCTCTACCACAAGCTATAACGGCCTTTGCCTTTCTTAGCCATGACATACCAAGTATTAGATCTATACTGCTTGACTCTAATATTATTGCAGTAGCTCCAAATTCTCTACCCATAATGGTTAATGTCAATCTACGTGTCATTTGATTCGCCTCAACAGGCCCTTTAGGTGTAATTACTATCATGGGTTTTCTCATATTTAGCAGTGGTATTTCATTTGTGTTGGCATATCTAGCAGACATGAATGAATGTGTAGCACCAGAATCAAATAATATGGTTGCAGGAATTGCATTAACATAAAACATACCAATTACGAGGTCCCCTCCATCCGGAGTAGCATCAACGCTGACTTGATTAACCTTGGCAATAGAATATCCCTTGCCAGAACTTGGAGTTTGGTGCCTGTTCTGAACTGGAGTAGTAGCAATCCTCTATGGGCAGACATTTGCATAATGACCAGTCTTCCCACACTTGAAACATGTGGTGCCTGGACTCTGTCCTGAAAACTTCGTCGGGGTGCCAGTAGGGGTAGCCTGTCGAGGAGGTGGAGTCCTCAGTGGTGATTGCTGAACTGGGCGTGGTCCTCCTGGTCGAGTTGGTGTACCCTGTGGTGAACTATAGCGAGGACGTACACTGCTGCTTCCTTGTCCTTGAGATATTGCCTTTCTCTTCAAATCTCCCAGCTGAACACGCTTGTGTTCAATAGCCAGGGCCTTATCAAGCAGCCTCTGAAATGACGGAAATGTGTGTGCCACTAGAGCATACTGCAGTGGTCCATTAAGTCCTTCAATGAAATGCTCCTGCTTCCTCTCGTCTTCAGCAACTTCTTCAGGGGCATATCTGGATAACTGAATAAACTTGTCGCGGTACTCGCTGACTGACATACTTCCTTGCTTCAGCGACAGAAATTCCTTCTTCTTGATCTTTATCATACCAGCTAGAATATGGTAGTTCCGGAACTGTGTACTGAACTCTGCCCAAGTAATAGTATCCGCAGCATCATGGGCAGCAGTATAAGAATCCCACCAGTCAGCAGCTGAACCAGTTAGACGTCCAGAAGCATATAAAACCTTCTCCCGGTCCGTGCACTGTGCAATATTCAGCATCTTCTCAACGGACTTCAGCCAATCATCCGCGTCCAGTGGATCAGGTGAGCTTGCAAATGTAGGTGGCTTATGACTCATGAACTCTCTATGCTTTTCTCGGGGTGGAACTGGTGGTGGTGGTGGAGGCAGTGGCACTTGTTGCTGTTGTTGCTGCTGTTGTTGCTGTTGCATTTGTTGTTGCAGCTGCTGTTGTTGTGCCCTCCTTTCCTGGCGTATCTCATCTCGCTCCTGGCGCAACTCCTGTCGTATATCTTCTCTTTCCTGACGCATCTCCTGGCGTTCTTGCTGCATCTGAGCACGCATATCAGCCATAGTGTCTGCCATTTGTTGCATCACCGCCATCTGAGCAGCAACCAGTGGGTCAACTCCGCCTGGTGGAGGATTGGGAGGATTCATCTCTGCAGGCTGTGGCTGAGGTTGTCTATATATCCTTCGAGTGTGTTGGTTAGGAGGCAAGTCAATTCCACCACCCCGCCTGGTATTGACCATCTGAGTTAGATACATATGGTAAGAGAATAGCAGACAAGGCAGGTATTTACAAATCAGATTACTTTGGGGGATTTATTAGCTAAGCAGATCAATATCTCCTCTACCAAAGCTAATTCAACACCTTATGTTGGTACATGCTAAGATGTCCATCTATAATTCAATCAATCAAAGAAGCAAATCAGGCATTTAGCATCAGCACAATCAAACAACATTTTTAATAGAGAAAATAGTTTTAAATTTTGTCTTAGGTTCCCTATCTCTTAAAAAGATCATAGTGGTAGGATTCCAAGGTGTGAAACCCATCTTGTCTTAGAGTAGAAGAGATAAGATTAACCAGAGTAGATTAGCAGAAGGTGAGATAAGATCAAGATGAGATAAGTATAGAATGAGTCAGAGTAAGGTAAGTAGGAAAGGGTTTTGTCCATTTCTATCTAGGTTTCGTCCTACAGTCAACATTCCTCTGATACCACTTCTGTCACACCCGGCTTTAAGGAACAAAGCCAGGTGCATCTCATACATGCGCCAAGAAGACAACATATATAATAACAGAGTGTATAGAGATAAATGTCATAAAACATCAGAGTATTTATTACATAGCGGAAGACTTATTACAAAATAAAAGAATAAATATAAAACGAACTAAGGATCGTCGGCGCCAATGTCGACTGGGAAACGCCACCTAGATCAGATCGAACTCCTCAGTGTTAGGCGGCTCCTCCTGAACCACCTGCTCTTCTCCTGTGGGGGGGGGTGTGAGACAGCAAGGGTGAGCTCACACATGATCATAGCTCAACAAGTTGTGGGGAACCAGTGGACATAAACTCACAAAGGTGTGAGTTCATGTAATGTGTAAGGCTAATCAATGATAGGGGTTAAAGCTATGCATTGCTTTTAAGTAGTTGGTCAAAATTTTATTAGCAATTACTAAGTGTAAGTAAATACCAAACCATAAGTAAAGTAATAGAACAAAATTAATAACAAACCCATGCAATGCAAATGACAAAATTGAATTTAAGTTCCATAATTTAAACATCAGAGAGTCCTGAGCTGCTCATGACCGTGAGCTCGGCTAGTATACCAGTTTTACACTCTGCAGAGGTTGTACCCTTTACCCACAAGTCATGTTACCCATCTGCCATGGGATCACGACTTCCCATACACCTCTACCGAGGAGGCGAGGCAGGGTAACACTACGAGGCCTTTACAAAGTTCCACTAGCTTCCGAAAACCCGCTACAGTTTATAGGAAGTTCCAATGCAGGGTTCCTGGCTGACCGCCATCGCAGCAAAATCAACCAGGGACCTCCCTACACTGACCACTCCCCTACTGCCCTTGCCCCTTTCGGGTAAGGTAGTCTTCCACTAGCTTTCCTAATTAATCAGCCAAGGGCGTCGCATTAAACCCTTGTGGTGGCACGTGTTACTCAAGTTAAGCTCTATGTTCCAATTAACATTAATGAACTTGACATGAACATAAACAGAATAACAAGAATAATTGGAACATAGATATAATGAATGATTATCCCAAAACCATATAAAGCAATAGCAAACTACCCAAGTGATTCAGGGGTAAACAAGGTAATGAGATAAACAATCTAGGGTGACCTATTGGGTCCCATCAAAATTAACCTATGCATGGATAAATGATATTAAAGAACATTATTGGGTAAAAAGTGGTCAAGGGCACAACTTGCCTTTAATGAGCTCCTGCTCAGCTACTTCAACCTGCTGCTCACCAGGATCCTCAGCAACGGGCTCTTCTACTCGTCACAATACAAACAAGCACAGTGCATATAGAGAAATTAACATTACACCAAACATATAAACAAAATACACAGTAACATTCTACTCATTAAAATAAAAACCTAGGAACAGGAATCATAATTTTTCAAGTTATAGATTTTAAGTTATGGATTTTCAAAGGTTTTATGTGTTTTAAATAGGATTAAGTGTGAAATAATTTTTCTTACTGTTTTCATGACATAACAGAGGCTCTAGGTGATAAAGAATAAAATTACAAAAATTTAGAAAGTGGAATGGATTAATTTGGAGTTCATATGTATTTTCTATGAATTATCAAAGTTCTAGCAATTATTTTGTATTAAAAAGTAATTTCTATAATTAAATAACTGAATTTAAAGAGCTATGGACTAGGCCTCAATTTCTGTGAAGCACAGGGGGCTCAGGGTAAATATCCCAAGACACAGTGAACAGCCACGATGGACGGCGGGTTGAATTCTAATTTACTTAGGGGTTCTTTAGCAATTGCGCTAGATGAAGGGGTACGGTTCGATCATGGCCGTCCGATCAAGCGCGAGCGATCCAGATTAAATTGAGTCCTTATCTGAATCGGTATGCAAATCCCACCGTTGGATCCAGGATCCACGGTGCGGGTTTTATTACTCTAAACCTAACACTGCCCGTACGATCCAGATCGACGGTCCCGATCGACCGAGGCGAAAAGGTATGCTAAGATCTAATCCTAGCCGTGTGTTAGCGGATCAACGGCAGAGGCTCCCCCTTCCCAATCCGACGCAGCGAACGGCGGCGCCGCCCACAGTATGCGGCGAACCTCGCCGGCGACAAGCCATCCCGCTTCCTAGACTAACATTGCTTTGCGCGAGATATGCAAATCGACCGGTACTGCGCGATGAACTGAATGGTAGATTTATTACCTTTGACGGTGCGATCAGTCACCCGCACCACGGAGAGGCCTTCTTCAACGGCGGATGCGCGGTACCGGCGCAATTCCTCCGCCGTGAAGCTCACCAGAGTTTCCCCAGAGCACCAGCTCAACACCACGAAGCCGCCCGACCGACTAATCATGAGTCTAATCACCTCACCGCGGCTGATTTCTTTGCTTTTCCCCCAAATGCTCACGGCGGCAGCGCAGCTCACGCGAACCCGCATGCAGAGCGATGGTGGCGGCGCACAGTTGGGATGGAGGAGTTGCTCCACAACTCCGGGTTAGTTTTATGGGCGGTTCATCGGTTGAAGCGCCCGCAACGAAATCCCGAGGCCCGCGGAACGTTCCGCCATGGCCGGACTTCGTTCAGCATATGACTCGGTCGGGGAAGGGGAAAAGGGAGCTGACGTGTGGGTCCGGCGAAGCAGAGAGTTCACCCAGCGCGCGCGCGAAGAGCGGCTGACGTGCGGGCCCCGCCTGTCGGCGCAGCGGAAGCACAGCGTGAGGGCGCGACAATGGGCTGAGTGCGTGAGGTAGGTGGGCCGAATAGGGTGCTTTTGGCCCAGTTAGGTTTTTTTTTCCCATTTTCTTTTGTTGTTATTTTCTGTTTTCTTTTATTTACAATTCTTTTAAATCCCAATTTTGAATGCAATGTCAAATGCAAATTTAAACTCCTTTGTATTAAGCATATTGGTCATACCAAATTATGAGGGTTTTATTTAATTATAATATTATTTTATATTGGATATTGCTTCCTTCTTTCCTCTAATCCTCTTCTCATTATTATTTTATCTTTGTTCATATTATTATGGTTTTAAATGCACAAACAAAGATCCAATATGATGCAAAGGTTTATTTTAGGTGTTATTAATTATTCAATCCCTCTTTTGATGGTGTTTATCCACATGTGATATTAACTAGAGATGGTACACACATATAGATAAAGGAAATATTCTCTTTTCATATGAGTTACAAATTTAGGTATTACACGAAGTACTGTGTGCAAGTGCATAGTATGCTCCTGTTCATTTCTTGAATATACCAGAATGTCATTGATGAAAACCACCACAAACTTATCCAGTTCTGGCATAAATACTGAGTTCATCAAATACATGAAATATGCCAGGGCATTGGTTAGCCCGAATGACATCACCAAGTACTCATAGAGTCCGTATCTGGTAGAGAAAGTCGTCTTCGGGATATCGCTGGCCCTGATCTTGATCTGATGATAACCAGAGCGAAGGTCTATCTTAGAAAACACTTTGGCTCCCACCAACTGATCGAATAATACATCAATGCGGGGCAATGGATACTTATTTTTGATTGTCACTGCATTGAGAGGGCGGTAATCAACACACAATCTCAGACTCTCATCTTTCTTCTTCACGAACAAGGCTGGACATCCACATGGAGAAGTACTCGGGCGAATGAATCCCTTGTCCAACAACCCTTGCAATTGCTTTTTCAATTCTGCCAACTCCGCAGGAGGCATCCTATAGGGTCTCTTGGATATAGGTGCAGTTCCGGGTTGTAGCTCAATTGCAAACTCTATATCTCGGTCGGGTGGCATCCCTGGCAATTCATCTGGAAAAACATCTGGGTACTCACAAACCACTAGAATTCTATCAACAGGTGACTCTGTCAGGACAAAGGCACAGGAACGGGTACAACCCTGGTTAGGCAAATATAACGTAATTTCACCACAAGTAGGTGAGTGTATCTCAATGGCCCTTGTTGCGATATCAATCACTGTCTGATGCCTGGATAACCAGTCAGTTCCTAATATGATATCCACACTATCCAATCCCAAGATAAGGAGGGTGGTTCTAATTACAAGACTACCAAATTTTATAGGCACCTGCCTGTTGATTTGATAGGTGGCAACCCTGCCTCCTGGTGTTGAAATTGTAATGCCCCCATTTATGTGATGGAAAGGTAACTGGCATTTGGCACTAAATTTTGCACTGATAAAACTGTGTGATGCACCAGAATCAAAAAGAATGACTGCAGGGTAATTCGAAATGGAAAAGATACCAGTCATGACGGGTGCTCCTTCTGGAATATCAGCCATGGTGGTGAAGTTCAGCCTGCCTTGTCTCACTTGCACCTTCTGCCTCTTGCCTTGGTTCTTATTGGAATTTTGCCCCTGCCTCTGCTAGTTCTTGGGGCAATTCTTAGCATAGTGTCCAGTGCTGCCACAAGTGAAACAACTGTTGTCATTGGCCTGATGGTACTGCTGTTGTGACTGGTTGTTGTTCCTCTGAACTAGGGGCTGAGAGCGGTTGGGGGTCTACTGCTGCTATTGTGGTCAGATCACCCACTGTCCTTGCTGCTGAGGTCCCCTACTCTGAGTGTCGGACACAATCCTGAAGCGTTGAGGCTTAGGTGAAGGTCCTGCCATAGGGGTCTTCCTCTTCTTTTCTGCCTGGCGAGCTATGATGCAGTCTTCCTGAGAAATAGCCATGATGACTAACTCATTATAGCTGTTGGCCCTGACTGTGTTGAGACAGTCGCGGAGCTTAGTACTGAGGCCCCTCTTGAACCTGTCCCTCTTCTTCTCATCAGTGTCCGCATGATAACCTGCGTACTGACACAGGTCATTGAAGGCTTGGGCGTACTGTAACACTATACGACTCCCCTGGGTGAGTGTCAGAAACTCATTGAGCTTGCGGTCCATGATGCCTGCTGGTATGTGATGTCCTCTGAATGCTGCCTTGAATTCTCCCCATTCCACCACGTGATCAACCGGCTGCATAGCGAGGAAGTGATCCCACCATGTTCGCGCGGGTCCGCGAAGCTGCTGGGTGGCGAACCGGACCTTAGCACATCTGAACAAACTCCATTAAGAAGTGGGAATTTGGATTCCACTACCCTGAGCCACACATCAGCATCAAGTGGATCCTCTGCCCGAGTGAACAATGGTGACTGAGTGCTGAGGAACTCCTGATAGGTGGTTGCTGCTGGGGGACGCTGATGGTGATCACCACCACCATAGTGCTGAGGTGGCGGTTGATGCTGAGCCAACTGTCGCAGAATCTCATTCTGCTAAGCCATCAGTTCTTGCATGGTAGGAGGCGGCGGCGGTGGTGGAGGAATGCGCTCATTCTGTCCACGGCGCGCTCTTCCTACCATCTGAAATTCAGGGTGCTCATAATATCATTCCTTGAAATCATGGATTTTACATGGTAAGAGAATTTAAAGGATAGAGTTTGTAAAATGCCAAACACTTCCTTGCACTTTCATAAAAGGTACCACATGACATCATCCATCATTCATAAATCCAAAAGAGTTTTCTAATGGGTACAGCAGTGTTCAACAGACTCAACTCTTTCTAGCCTAGTACCCCAAAGGTGCAAAAGCTAAGCTAGCTTTGAGGAGTTCTTGTAATACCCAAATTGTAAAAGTACGAAGATAGAGTTGATCTCCTTATTTGTGTGATTTTTTTAGTGCATGTGAACAACCCCATTTAAAAGGATTAAATGAATAATGCCAACTAAACAACATGTGCATCATATTGGAGTTTTGTTTGATGTGCATATAATAATAATAGCAACACTATTAATCAAAATATACTAATAAGAAAATTGAATTGGAACCCAAAAGGAGATTTGAGTTTGAAAATGGAAAGGGGAAAAGGAGAGAAAAGAAAAGGGAAAAGGGTATAAAGAAACTATATAATATATCTCCAAAAATTAGTAATTTTAAATTGTGCAATATAATTAGTGAACAATATGCAAATCAAGATTTAAATTCGAATATTAGAATTTGAATAAATAGAAAAGGATCTGAAATAGAATAAAAAAGAAACAGAACTGTGTAACTGGGCCGACTGTCAACCTTTTGGCCCAGCTAACCACCTCAGCTCGCGCGGCCCATTTCCACTCTCTCCGCGCGCGGCTGGGAAAAACATCACTGGGCAGTGGGGCCCACTTCTCAGCCTTTGTGCACGCGCGCTCTGGTCTCCGGGCCACCGACTTGTGGGTCCCATGTGTCTGATCCGTCTCCCACCTCATGCCAACCGCAACAGATTTCGAATCAAGCGCTAGAAACTCGGATTTTGGTGTGATTGTTGCGCCCGTGGCTCACCTGGGACCTCTGTTCCTCTGCCTCGGCCATCCTCTCATTGTTGCACGTGTGGAACTGTAGCTACCAGTTGGGAAACAAACTCCGTGATTCTGTGCCAACAGCTCCGTGAGTTCCGTGATAGCCGCAACCGCCGCACCCTCGGACTCTACGCCTGGGATATATACCTCGGCCGCCATCCTCATGTTCTCGTGTGGTGCCACACCGAGAATTCGATTAATCTGAGAGAGAATTCACCACCCAATCCTGTCTGCTCCACGGATCTGAGCGCCGTCGCAGGAGCTCCTGCGTGGGGTAGCCCTGCTCCTACTCCTCTGCCCAATGCCGGTGTTCTCCTCGGCTCGGGCCCCTCACCTCCTCTACCATGGCGCTCGGCGCTCGCCATGCCCTCACCCCCAACCGGCTAAGCTCGTGCGCGTCCCTGCCATACCTGCCCTGGTGCGCCGTCGTGCTCAGATGGGAAGATGGCGACAGCCTTCACGGGGCAGCGCAGCAACTAGCCCCTTTCCCATTAGTACTCAGTTCCCTCTGCGTGTAGCACCAGTCTCCATGGAGGATTCAACGCTTGGGTGGGTGATGGCGATTCTCTGGTGGCATGCCGCCGTTGACCGTGCTCGTGCTGTCGCTCTATTTGTCGATGGGGAGAAGAACACTATGGTCCATTGGATTGAAATCAACAGTGTGGATTAGAATCTCCATGACTCTTTGCGCAAGTAATTTTGCACCGTCAAGATCCGATCCAAGGGCGGGATACCAGTGCTGGCGTGGCCATCCTTGGGACCATGGATCCTAGATCATGCGGTGTCCACGGCATGCCAATTTATAAGCACGCAAGGATGTAATCTGGACCATCTAAGCGAAATCCATCGGCCCAGAGGTAAGGATACCCCTTCATTGTGTCAATTTTGCTAAAGAGACCCCGCCTTCCCTTAAAATAAACCTACCATCCCCGCACAGTTTGAAACAAGTTATAGATAGGTCCCTGGGGAATTGCAATAATACCCCTAGAGTCTTATTTAAGTGCAAAATAAATATTAAAAATAACTTCAAACTTGTTTAACCCATAACTTTTACGTCGTAATTCCGATTTGATCCATTCAAGTTGCATTAGCTTCATAATAATTGTGCCTACGCTTCCGTAACATTATCTTAGCAAATAGCATGTTTCCAAAAATAAATATTCATCTAACCTATGTTTAATAGATTGTTCCTACTAATCAAAGTTAGTTTGTATATAATTATAATGTAACTAAAATATTATTTGCACTCTAGTATGATATAGATCAAAGTGACCCCCTTAAATATCTTTATCACACAACTTATAAAATCAACATAAAGATCTAGATCTAATTGGTTAATCACATAGATCTTCTGAAAACCACATCTCTTCAACCCTAACTCCGATTCTAGTGATTCGCGAACCCCACGATTTCGTAGCAACGTGTAGATTATTATGCAGTTTGTTCTTACGTTTGGTGTGATGTTAATTTTGCCCATACCATGTTTGTTTGTATTTCTACGACTAGCAGCGAGGTTACGAGTCACCTGAAGATCATCCTGGTACCTGGAATCTCAAGTCCCAGGCAAGTTGTGCCCTTCATCACTTCTTTTTACCCAGTCATGTTCTGATTAATCATAATGATCTGCATAGGTTAATTTTGATGGGACCCAATAGGTTACCCTAGTTTGACTATCTTTATGCCTTGTTTACCACTTAACTTTTTGGGTAGTACTTGCTAGTGCTATATGTGGATTTGGGCATTAAGATACATATTATTCAAACTTTTGTTATCAGTTGTTATTTACTGTTCATGATAAGATCATTATGTTAATTGGAACATGGAGCGACCACCCGAGAAAACAGTGCTACCACAAGGGTTTAATGGGACGCCCTTGGCTGATTAATTAGGAAAGCTAGTGGAAGACTACCTTACCCGAAAGTGGCAAGGGCAGTAGGGGAGTGGTAAGTGTAGGGAGGTCCTTGGGTTGATTTTGCTGCGATGGCGGTCAGGCGAGGGATCCCTGCATTGGAGCTTCCTATAAACTGTAGCGGGTTTTCTGAAGCTAGTGGAACTTTGTAAAGGCCTCGTAGTGTTACCCTGCCTCGCTTCCTTGGTAGAGGTGTATGGGGCCCGTACAACCCCGTGGCAGATGGGTAACATGACCAGTGGGTAAAGATGCGCAACCTCTGCAGAGTGTAAAACTGGTATACTAGCTGTGCTCATGGTCATGAGCAGCTCGGACCCTCACATGATTAATTTATGGAACTAAATTCAATTTGTCATATGCATCGCATCGCAGGTGATGTTGTTATTACTTTTGTTCTACTACTTAATTGGGTTGGTATTTACTTATACTTAGTAACTGCTAATAAAATTTTGACCAACTTTGAAAGCAATGCTCAGCTTCAACCATCCTCTTTGGTAAGCCTTACACTTCACGGGAGCTCCCACCTTTGGCGAGTTCATGCACACTATTCCCCACAACTTGTTGAGCTATGAATGTATGTGAGCTCACTCTTGCTGTCTCACACCTCCCCCACAGGTCAAGAACAGGTACCACAGGATGAGGCACTTGGAGGATGTTGTGACGAGTTCGTGAGAGGTCTAGGCCATCGTCTCCCAGTCAACTTTCGGTTGCTGGACCGTTGTCTCCTTATAATGTAATTATTTATTTTGTATATAATTCCTGTTATGTAGTAAAGCTGTGACATTCGATCCTGTGCCATGATTCATCATATGTGTGAGACTTGGTCCCAGCACACCTAGTGATTATTTCGCGCTCGGGTTTTGGACCCCTAAAACCCGGGTGTGACAGTTCTACTGCCGCACACTTCTATCCCAATCTCTGAAACCTAATGGGCAAACGAGGCAACACTAGACTCAGGGGAAGGTGGTCTTCCCGAGCCAGCAGTGTCCAAACTGGATGCAGGCTCCAGCTCCTCTCCTCCCTCGATGTCGACATCCTCGTTGGCTCCTCCTACCTCCATGTCTTGAATTTCCTGATGGTGCATATCCAAGTGCTGGTTGGCTTCCTCAAGTTGTTGCTGCGTGGTCAGGAGCTGATCCTCGAGAACCTCGATGGTGTTCTCCCTGACCCCTACTTGCTCCTCAAGCTCTTGGATTTGGGTGGCCATCTGCTCCACCTGGAGGTCCTTTTCCACCAATTCAGTGGACAGATCTACCACAAGGTCCTCCCTGTTATCCAGGGTGATCTTGATAGACTCCACCAATCCCATCAGTTGTGACATTGCCTCACCTCGCACTGCTTGCAGACGATATAGGGCATTCATGCATCGCACAGTCAGGTGAGCAGTCTGCCTTGGGTAAAGAGCCCACACATCCTTAGCATGCTCCACTCGATCCTTCCACATTGGGTCGTCCTCCTTTTTAGCGGGGCACAAGCCAATGGGATGAGTTGACAGCTCCAAGGGGTGAAAGCCACAAAAGGTCGTCATCCCGTGGAGAGCAATGGACTCGATGGTATCTTTAGCCCTAAACCCAAAAGACTCAAAGTCCAACGAACGCCAGCCCAGCTGCAGGGGATGAGGTTCCAAGGTCATCCTCACCCTACAGCGGGGTACCCGGTGCTCCTCGATCGACTGCACCGCATACTGGGGAGGCGTCGTATATCCGGCTCCCTGTAGTACCTCCCACAAAATGCGGGGAAAGCCCTCGCGTGCAAGTCCGTCTGTGTGGGAATGTGCGTTCCCTCTTTCCGAGGATTCGTGAGAAGTCATCTATGTAAGGGTAAGCGTAAGCTAAAAAAGAAAAAAGAATTTCAAAAACGAAAGAGAAATAGTGCTTGGCTTTTCTAAGGTTACATTGAGGTCTTGGAGTATACTTAATCTTTTATTATCATGCCTCATAGCTTTAAAAAGTTCTTGACCACTTACCAAGTAGTTTGAATAAAATGATGCATGCATGCTCGTCCTAAGCGACCTCACATCAACCTATAGGGATAG
Source organism: Zea luxurians (assembly GCA_029449295.1). NCBI lineage: Eukaryota > Viridiplantae > Streptophyta > Magnoliopsida > Poales > Poaceae > Zea > Zea luxurians. The sequence goes on along the minus strand of JAOPSE010000001.1, from coordinate 99,796,020 downwards.
AGAAATCTCCATCCATTATAGTAGCCTGTAGGGCACATTCAAATAGCCACCTAGCTACCCATCTAGTATCCTAAGGCTTCACGGTCTATGTGCATCCTTATCGCCTTACCGATCTATCGAACATTGGTTTCTAACAAGTTTTACTTTTTGAAAAGGATGGTAATTACGGTTTATTGATTCCTCTGTGGTGGTACAAGCTCTAATACCAGCTATGGCGGAATCGTCCGAATTATTCAGTGCCTAAGTCTCGCCTTAGAGGCTAGACCACACTTAAATAGGAATAAAACGTCAGTCCCTCGGATCTAGTCCGACGAGGCCACCAACAGGATCTAGTACCACGTACTCACTCGAAGGTGAGGCACAGAGCAAATATAATAAAGCATAAAACCATACGTTAATGAGTACTTAAATTTATTACAACATCATCGGAGTTTATCAAAAGTAGTGATTATTGTTCGGAATGCATCGGAATACAACTAACGGTAAATAAATGGAGTGATGGGGAAGCCTGGCCCATCACTCCTCATGCTCCTCCTCTGCCGAGGTAGGGTCCCACTCGACTGTCCAACCCGGTGGCAAGATGGACGGCCAAGTCACTCCAGCAACCATATCCTCCAGAGAACCTGTAAAAAATTATGCCACAAGCAAGGCTGAGTATACTAATACTTAGCTAGACTCAACCGGTGTGAGGAGTCTACTCCTCTACTTCTAGACATGCAGCTGTTTGGCTGAGGGGTTTGGTTTGCCAAAAGCACTAGCTGAATCTAAAATCAAGTTTAGCTTTTCAAGTTTTAGTGTGACTCTCTTAAGACTAAGTGTGTACCTATCTAATCATACATGGTATCAAGAATTTAGCAATCAACATCTTTTGCGAAATCAACACATTTCCACTTGTTACTCAATGTAGCAGCATGGATCAAGCAGTCTCATTAGCTGCGAGAAGCAGACGATTCGAATCGAGTTTTTATTGTTGCAAGGTAAACCTAAACACATGACGTGGCGAGGCACTCCGTCCCCACGCACATCAACCGTCCCCATCGATTCCCCGTCAACAGAAAGGGGCTCACCGCCTTGGCGTACAATGCCTCACTAACCCCGACTGTCGTCGTGCAGTGACCGCACTTGTACCCACCATAACCAGAATGGGAGACCACGTCTCAGGTCACGTGAGGAGGGCAATCTGTGGGCAGGTTCGCTCAGGTACTAGGCTTACTGATTTACCATATTTCTCGTCATGTGTTTAGTACGTTCCAATGCTTGACACACGGTACCACCCCTTAATCCTTATTCCAATTTCCGTCTCATAGACAACACATCCCCATGGACCGTTGTCCACAGACCACCATCATTACGATATCAAAATGGATACAACCAGATCCTGACCTCGCGTGAGTGCTAGAAAAATTACTCGACTTCTACCGAGATCCCTAATTAGTAAAGCAGCTACTCGACCTAGTATACTAGTATCCATCTCAAAGGAATCCTGAGTTCATACAACTAGGGTTTTAGATAACTCCTGCACTTAAGTGCACAACACAAGCATTCTAATTACATCTTTTAGGTTCTATGGGATTCTTAGAGGATTTAGTTATACGTTATTAAGTTCTCCCCAAATTTCCCCTTTTTCCTCCTATTATGCTTCTTATTAAGTATTTTTTGAACTACCATGGCAATTTAGAATTTTCCAAAAATGTTATAAAAATTACAGTGCTTAAACACTGACCTCTGGGTTTCATTCTATAAATTTGAGGTTGAAAATAATTTAGATGCTCCTTGTGCAAAAATGACAAAAGTAAGGGTAAAAGGGCACTTTACACTATAGCTCTGCTTTAGGTGAGGTTTCTGCACTAAATTTTATTTTTTCCATGATTCCTAAATCATAATAGGTCTCTATGTTAAAAATCACAGAAAAATACCCATGGATATTTAGTTGTGATTTTCCAAGTTTTAAGGTCAAAAAGGTGTTTATAACTAACTTGTTATTTGAAAAATATCAAACAACAGAACTTACATTTTTCCTAGATTCATATGAGCATATTATTAGTTATCCTAAGGATTGGGGTGGGTTTTCCTCAAGATTATTTTTCTAGGATTTTTCTAAGTTCTCATTGTTTTCATGAAATAAAATGTGGTGCATTCCTTTTGTACTAACAGAGGGCTTAACAAAATTTTTTAGTGAACTATGTTAATAAAGTAAGCTAGCAAAAATGTGGTTGCTCCCTAGTTCTTATTTTAAACCCCTTTTTTATTTTCTTTAGTTTTGAACCAAAGTAAATTTAAATGGTAAACCCTTCCTTAATCTGGTGTACTGAGGGGTTTATTATTTTTAAACAGGCTAGGTAGTGGTTTAGTACCTCCCTGATTTTTCTTAACCCCAGTCTAAAAGTGTAGCTATTTTTCCCTTTTTTATTTAGCTTTTGGCCAGTTTACTATTTAAATCTAAACATTAAAATTTCCTGCAATACTTAGGGTGTTTGGTATTTTTCCTAAGTAGTCCATATTATTTAGAACCTAGCAAAATTTGTTTGACCAGATTTGGTTGGATAAAACTGAAGTTATGAATTTTACAAGCTCTATCCACATTTAGATGAATAATGTTTAAAGGTTTTATGAAAAACCAGTTCACATCGAGACCCCTGGGCTTTTCCGAAACCAAGTCTTTAACTTATGCCCCTGCGGGACTATTCACATGAGTCACTGACTAATCAAACCCCCCGGCTTCTTCTTCTTTTTCCCCGAGCTCCCTCCCCCCTTTGAAACAGCAACCACGGCAATAAAAAGGGTGGCAAGGCTTACCGGCGGTGAGGGAGGTCCGGCGAAGGGCGGGGTTCGCTCCGGGAGGTCCTGGCAGTCACGTCGAGGTACGGCTCGTCGACGGTGATGGCCGGAATCGGTCGGGCCACGTGTGCAGGCGGTCAGGCTTGTCGACGGCGTGTGCTCCGGCCTGCTCATGGTGGTAGAGTTCAATTAAACAGCACGGGGAGCTTCACGGGAGGCTAAGGGTGCTACCAGTGCAAGGAATCGAAGAAGGGCTCACCGTGGAGCTTGGTCCACGTGCTCCGGTGGTCGGGTGAAGTCCGGCGACGTCGATCCGGTGTCTCCGACGAGGTAGAGTTCAATCCCCAGCTCTAGAAGCTTCACCGAGGTCCATAGAGGCTATCCCGAGGGTCGGACGAGGCGGGGAATGGCTAGGGTGGCTGGTCTATGGTGGTTGGGTCTCGGGTGGCCGCTGGCACGCCGTGCGCAGAGCGATCGCCGGTGAACTTGTGCTCCGGCGGGGTGGAGAGCAAGCGGGGGTGTACAGTCAAGGCCGGGGTCAGCTTTATAGGCGCGGGCACAGGCGCGGGCGCGGCCGCAGGCCGAGCGTCGGGGCGTGCTCTGGCGTCGCCAGGGCGCGTCAAACGTGTGGCCATTTCCTTCTACCCGTGTTCTAGCCCTTGCTGAGCAGCCAAACGTGCGAATCTCGCCATAAGACTTTTGTGAGATCTCTTCCCTACACCTAGGGCTACCTAGTTCATGTGAGTTCCAAGAGAAGATATGCCCTAGCTTGGGAGATATGCGGGCGCCAAGTTGGGTCTGTCGGCACTGTTCATCCCGAGACAAAATGGATGTCAACTCGTGTCAAAAGGTCTTGGCTTCGGTTCAAACTTTTCCAGTGTGTGCCTTAGGTAATTTGGCTCCCTTTTGTCAATTGGACCTCATGGATTTGGCACCAGCAACTATGTGAACATCCCTGATCTTGGAAGAGGGCTGAGTTTTAACTTAGAGAAAAATTGGTTGCTCTTGAGTGTTCTTCACTTGGGGGCTGAAATTGAGAATTTTGTGGGGCCTTTTTGGAATACTTTCCTTACTATTTCTAGTAGATATATAAATGTATTTCAACTTTTGTAAAGGGTTTAAGTCATGAAATGGTCATTTGCATAGCTTTCCCACTAATCCCATGCTTGGAGGTCTAATGGCTCAAGAGGGGGTCTAGGGTTTGAGCCACTTTTTCCAAGGTGAAGGTGTATGAAAATCTTGGGTATTTCTTTTGTCATGATCATTCCTTAATTAATACATGGTTTCTAAAGTTTTGGTGCACCCTTTTCCCCCACTTAAACACATGTGATAAAAGGCTAATAGTGCATGTATTTAGCCAGGGCCTTGGGTAACACCTGGGGTGTTACATTGAGGACCTTCGGAAGATGAAGGCCCCCAACAAAAGCATAGAAGACAAGAAAGATCAGTTGGCACAAGATCTTCAGGCACTTATGGCTAAAATCAGAGGTCATTGTTGACTCCCTGATGGTGTAAGAAACCATGATGAAGATGGGGAAGAAGGTGAAGGAAATTATTCTAGAAAAGCATGTGAACATGGGAGGAGGAATCAAGGTGTTGCACGTGGTAGAGGAAGAGGGCGGAATCGAAGAAATGATGACAATGAAGAATCTGAATTTGGGGATGATGATGATCAGTCCCAACAACGCTATAGCCGTCGTCGTCATAGAGGAGTCAACCAAGAAGAGGGATTTGGGAAACTTAAGTTTACCATGCCAAAATTTGATGGTAGATCTGATCTTGATGATTATTTCACATGGGAATTGAAGGTGGAGAAAGTCTTTCGCCTACATAATTATTCAGAGGAGAAGAAACTTGCAATGGCATCTCTTGAGTTTGAAGGATATGCTCTTATTTGGTGGGAGCAACTTCTTCGTGATCGTGAAGAAGATGGGGAGGATCCTATTGTTACTTGGCAAGATATGAAGCGAGAAATGAGAATTCGTTTTGTGCTGAAGCATTATCGGCGTGATCTTTTTGATAAATTACAGAATTTGAGGGAAGGAAGTTTCTCTGTTGAGGAGTATTATAAGGAGATGGAGAAGGCCATGATTAGAGCCAATGTGTATGAAGACGAAGAGCAAACCATTGCATGTTTCATGGTTGGGTTACACCGCAGCATTCAACGTATTGTTGAGTTTCAGCTGTACCAATGTCTTATTGATTTGGTACATCAAGCCACCAAAGCTGAACGCCAGCTACAACAAGATTCTAAGAGCAGCAAGCCCTTGTCATATGGTGCACGAACCATGACTGGAGGAAGCATGTCAATCTCAAGGTTTACTGTTGCATCCTCAGTGACAAAAGGTTCAACTGGGGGCTTGCGATCCAATATTCAAGGCAATTCTAGTGGAAAGAACGATGCTGCTCCAAGCATAGGTTATAAACTAGCAGCAACCACCTCAACATCAGTGGGTTCAACGGCCAAGAGTAGTGGTATTCAATGCTTCTAGTGTGGAGGGCGTGGTCATGTCATAAAGGAGTGTCCAAATAATCGTGTGATCCTTGTGAATAATGGTGGAGAATATACATCAGCTAGTGAAGAGGAAGCTGGAGTAGGAAATGTAGATGACACTCATAAAATTGAGTAACACACTGGATGTGAATTTGAGCATGGTACTGCTCTTGTGGTTACACAAATCTTGAGTGTTCAAACTAAAGAAGCTGAAATTGGACAGCGACATAATCTTTTTCAAACGCGAGCAAAAGTGCAAGACAAAGTAGTAAAGGTGATCATTGATGGAGGGAGCTGCCATAATCTTGTAAGTCGTGAGATGGTTGAAAAGCTTGGTTTGAAGTTGCAGCGACACCCTCATCCATATCATGTCCAATGGTTGAATGAATCGGGAGATATCAAGATTGGTTATAAGGTGAAAGTTCCATTCAAGATTGGAGAGTATGTTGACATAGTGGAGTGCGATGTTGCACCCATGTCTGTTTGTCACATGCTGCTAGGAAGACGTTGGCAATATGACCGATATTCTCAGCATCGTGGAAGAACAAATCAGTACACGCTAGATCTGAAAGGGAGAAAGTTTGTAGTCAAGCCTATGACACCTCAACAAATCATGGTTGAACACTTACAAAAGAAAACTGAAATTAGTGCAGCAAGTAGAGGAGGAGAAGAGCAAAAGAAATTGAGTGCCATCCACAATTCGGTGAGCGAGTACTACAAGCCAAATTCAAGAGATAAAAAGAAGGAAGAGGGAGAACATCTAGTTATGCTAGCCACAAAATCTAAGTTGTGAGAAGTGAGGAACAACCCATATCAAGTGCTCTTTGTACTTGTGAGCAAAGATGTTTTGATTTCTCCTAATGACATAACATTTCTTCCTAGTATTGTGGCTGATCTTTTGCAGGACTTTGAAGACATGTTTCCACAAGAAACACTAGCTGGACTACCTCCAATTCGAAGGATTGAGCATCAGATCGATCTTATTCCAGGGGCTGCACTTCCTAACCGTCCACCATATCGAACCAATCCTGAGGAAACTAAGGAAATACAAAGGCAAGTGCAAGAACTTCTTGATAAAGGTTTTGTTCGTGAAAGCTTAAGCCCTTGTGCTGTTCCTATGATTTTAGTACCTAAGAAAGATGGATCTTGGAGGATGTGTGTTGATTGTAGAGCTATAAATAATATTACCGTTCGCTATCGCCATCCAATTCCACAGCTAGATGATATGCTTGATGAATTAAGTGGTTTCACAATTTTTACTAAAATTGATTTGAGAAGTGGATACCATCAAATAAGAATGAAAACTGGAGATGAATGGAAGACTGCATTTAAAATAAAATTTGGGTTGTATGAATGGTTAGTGATGCCCTTTGGGTTGACTAATGCTCCTAGTACTTTTATGAGATTAATGAACCATGTCTTAAAACTTTCATTGGAAAATTTGTTGTTGTCTACTTCGATGATATTCTAATTTACAGCAAGTCTTTTGATGAAAATGTGAAACACATTCAACAAGTTTTAGATGAGCTTAGAAAGGAGAAATTATTTGCTAATCTTAAGAAGTGCAGTTTTTGCAGAGACCATGTTGTGTTTCTTGGCTTTGTTGTTTTAGCAAAAGGAATAGAGGTGGATGAATCCAAGGTGAAAGCCATCAAGGATTGGCCAGCTCCAACGAATGTAAGTCAAGTAAGAAGTTTTCATGGTCTTGCTGGTTTTTATAGAAGATTTGTGTGAGATTTCAGTACCATCGCTTCCCCTTTAAATGAATTAACAAAGAAAGGTGTTGATTTTAAATGGGGAAACTCACAAGAAGAAGCTTTTCAAGAATTGAAGAAACATTTGACTGAAGCACCTGTACTGATTCTTCCTGATTTCACTAAACTTCTGAAGTAGAATGTGTTGCTAGTGGGATTGGGATAGGAGTAGTTTTAATGCAACAAGGAAAACCTATAGCATATCTTAGTGAAAAATTGGGAGGTTCTCAATTAAATTACTCTATGTATGACAAAGAATTGTATGCTTTGGTCCGAGTGCTTGAAACATGGCAACACTACTTATGGCCAAAAGAGTTTGTTATTCATTCTGATCATGAAGCTTTGAAGTATTTGAAAGGGCAAGCCAAACTAAACCGTCGCCATGCCCAATGGGTTGAGTTTATCGAAACATTTCCATACATTGTGAGGTACAAGAAAGGTAAGGACAATGTGGTCGCTGATGCCTAGTCTCGAAGGAATGTGTTGTTGAATCAACTAGAGGTAAAAGTTTTAGGTCTTGAAAATTTGAAAGAAATGTATAATGATGATCCTGAATTTTCAGAACCATACAATCATTGTAAAGATGGAAAAGGTTAGGAAAAATATCATATACATGATGGATTTTTGTTTCGAGCTAACAAACTTTGTGTACCAAATCTTTCGTTAGATTGCTTTTATTACAGGAGTCACATGGAGGAGGTCTAACTGGTCATTTTAGATAAAATAAGACTTACGAACTGCTCAGTGATCATTTTTATTGGCCCAAGATGAGGAGAGACGTCATCAGATATGTGGAGTGTTGTGTCCCTTGTCACAAAGCTAAGTCAAAACTGAACCCTTATGGTTTATATACTCCTTTACCCGCTCCAAAAATTCCTTAGGAAGACATAAGCATGGATTTTATTTTAGGGCTACCTATGACTCAAAAAAGAGAGATTCTATTTTTGTTGTGGTTCATAGATTTTCAAGAATTGCTCATTTTATTCCATGCAACAAGAGCGACGATGCTTCACATGTTGCCAATTTGTTTTTCAGAGAAATCTTGAGACTACATGGAATGCCCAAGACCATCGTATCTGACCATGATGTGAAGTTTATGAGCTATTTTTCAAAAACATCGTGGGCAAAGCTTGGGACTAAACTTTTATTCTCCACCACATGCCACCCCCAAAGTAATGGACAAACTGAAGTGGTAAATCATACATTGTCATTGCTGTTGCGAACAATGGTAAAGAAGAACTTGAAGGATTGGGAGGAATGTTTGCCACACGTGGAGTTTGCTTATAACAGGGCAGTACATTCTACAACCAATTTATGCCCCTTCAAAATTGTATATGGGTTCAAACATATTGCTCTGGTACATTTGTTGCCCCTTCCATTGCAGGAAAGAACCAATATGGAAGCTTCCAAGCGTGCTGCATACATAAAAAAGATACATGAGAAGACCAAGCAAGCAATTGAGCTTAAAGCAGTGTGCAAGGCTGCAAGCATGAGCAAGCATAGGAAGAAAGTGTTATTTGAACTGAGGGACTTGGTTTGGATTCACTTGCGCAAGGAGCATTTTCCTGATCAGCGCAAATCTAAATTGATGCCATGAGGGGATGGTCCATTTCGTGTTCTTGCCAAGATCAATGATAATGCATACAAGATAGATCTTCCACCAAGCTATGGTGTGAGCAACACGTTCAATGTTGTTGACCTCTTACCATATACGAGTGAAGACACTTCAGAGTCGAGGATGACTCCTTTTCAAGGGGAGGAGGATGATACGACCACGCCATTAAGAAAAATGTTACAATCCCCAAGTCATACTACATCAACTCAAGTACAACCAACATCATCACCAACCCAAGTCTTTGATGGTCCAATTACACGTAGTCGAGCTAAGAAGCTACAGCAAGAGGTGCACGCGCTACTTTATGAATTTCAATTAAACACTAATGAGAACTTTATGCTACCTAAGTCGTGTCTGTTGATATTACTTAGGTTCACCAAAGAGGAAGGACAAAACATATCAAGGGTGAATCAGCAAGAAAAGCTATGTCCGAGTCAGTCCAGTGCAACAGAACTGTCCAGAAGAAACAGTCATATCTTTTGATTCCCAAAAGCTATGAAGGCCCATAAGTACTTTTTGGAAAGCTCTTGAAGTCTAGTTTCCAAATCTGCTAAGGACGACTTAATCAAATCTACCAGAAAGGCAGCCGACCAACTTTAGTACTGACTAGTCAGAAGGTCAACAGTCTGCTTGATGACCAAGGTTTCGTATTAAACTGCATCATTCTACGAAGTTTCATTAAGCATGCTATACATGGTGAGAAAGCTTATCAAGTCAGCTTTCCAACGCATATAGCCCCACGTTATTTAGAGATTCCTAGGAGAAGTTATTATCAAAATACTAAAGGTTGCGCAGAAGTCAAACAGCCACATGGAATTCAGCTCTGTAGATCTCCCGAAGAGGCTCCTTCACATTAGCACATGAAAATACTATTGTTTCATGTTTATACCTCTCTAAGGCTGGTTGTTACTAGTATAAATACCTCCTATGTCTATAGCTTTGGATAATCTAAAAACAGAACCCTTTTGTTCAGTTGTGTGCTAACAAATATTGAGAGTGATCTCTACCCATTTGCTCTTGTGAATTCCTTCACGGGATTGCAGAAGCGGCGGCTTCATTCGCTCCCAAGTGGTGCTGCTACTCCCTTCGAGGTCTCATCGATTGATTGTAGGTTGTGTTGGTTGGTTCTTTAAAAGTGTGGTTGGGCAAATCCTCGATTCAGGTTGCCGGTTAAAGACGGTGGTTGGTTTCGAGTTTTATTTGTCAGGTTACACTAGTTATCGTTGCTTGCAGCAAGTTATCTTGGCTTGTTCGAAGCTAGTTATCTGAAGATTGATCCTACGTCGTACAGATCGGGCATCGTGATGCATCATCTGATATCAAAGCCTCAGTTGCCACGATAGGATTCTTTACCCCTAGCTACATCTATTTTGTGTTCGTCCTATCCACCAAAAGGCCATAAAATATTTTTGTCATAGACCTTTGTTTCAATCTGTTGTTGCAGTGAGATTTGTTAAGTTTTAGTCCTTAGATTCTTTGTTTAGTTGCTGGTCACTCTATCCTTTGTGTTCCCTTTGAGCCTCTTTTATATATATATATATATATATATATATATATATATATATATATATATATATATATATATATATATCTAAAAATATCCACAAAAAGAAAAATCTGAAAACCATCATCATTTCCTTCACGTTAACTTTGATCCTATCTACTATAGCTACTGGTTGAGTTCCTTGTAAGTTATTATAAAGTGTGCAATATCATATCTGATCTGTGTGTTTAGTTCTATAAAAAAGGTATCAAAAAAGAGAGAAGAAAGAAAGTACCAAAAAAAGTGTTGATCAAGATTATGAAAGAAAAGTAGAACAATTAGTTTGTTTATGTGCACAAGTGCTGAAAGTTCATCAAGTTGTTCAACCAGTTTGCTATTGTCATTTGGTGCAAAATTTTGGTTGGGTTTGATCGCAACACTTGCATTCCAATCATACTCCTTGATTTGCATCAAATCTAAAATTTCTTTACGTGTGTGTTTGATCTACTTACATCACTCATATCTTATGGTCAGCACTAGGCAGGGAACTTCTAGTTGGAAGGTTATTTAACTTTACAACAACTAGGATTCAGATTGCATCCCTTGTTTATTATTCCCCACCAAGCTCCACATATAAGCCATCATAATCGGTGCTCTGGTCTTGTATTCACTTAACCACAACTTTTTTTTGTTACCACCACACATTTTCTTGCAACCCACAGGGACCTCATAAGAGCTTTGGTTGGTAAGAGTGGTGAGATTGTGAGATTCTATATAGCTTCATATTCCACCTATATTTGTTGCCTTGTCGCCACTACTTTTGTAGGAAGATGGATCCCAACGCTGAGATTGAAGAATGTGTCACCATGATACAATTCAATGAGCTCAAACAAAGCATAGAATACAAGCAAGATCGGTTGGCACAAGATCTTTAGACACTTATGGCTGAAATCCGAGGTCGTCGTTGACTCCCTGATGGTGCAAGAAACCATGATGAAGATGGGGAAGGAGGTGAAGGAAATTATTCTAGAAGAGAAAGTGAACATGGGAGGAGGAATCAAGGTGCTGCACGTGGTAGAGGAAGAGGGCAGAATCAAAGAAATGATGACAATGAAGAATCTGAATTTGGGGATGATGATGATCAGTCCCAACAACGCTATGGTCATTGTCGTCATAGAGGGGTTAACCAAGAAGAGAGATTTGGGAAACTCAAGTTTACCATGCCAAAATTGGATGGTAGATCTGATCTTGAAGATTATTTCACATGGGAATTGAAGGTGGAGAAAATCTTCCGCCTACATAATTATTTAGAGAAGAAACTTGCAATGGCATCTCTTGAGTTTGAAGGATATGCTCTGATTTGGTGGGAGCAACTTCTTCATGATCGTGAAGAAGATGGGGAGGACCCTATTGTTACTTGGCAAGAGATGAAGCAAGAAATGAGAATTTGGTTTGTGCCGAAGCATTATCGGCATGATCTTTTTGATAATTGTAGAATTTGAGGCAAGGAAGTTTCTCTGTTGAGGAGTATTATAAGGAGATGGAGAAGGCCATGATTAGAGCCAATGTGTATGAAGACGAAGAGCAAACCATTACAAGTTTTGTGGCTGGGCTACACCACAGCATTCAACGTATTGTTGAGTTTCAGTCGTACAAATGTCTTATTGATTTGGTACATCAAGCCACCAAAGCTGAACGCCAGCTACAACAAGATTCTAAGAGCAGCAAGCCCTTGTCATATGGTGCACGAACCATGACTGGAGGAAGCAAGTCAATCTCAAGGTTTACTGTTGCATCCTCAGCAACAAAAGCTTCAACTGGAGGCTTGCGATCCAATATTCATGGCAATTCTAGTGGAAAGAACGATGTTGCTCCAAGCACAGGTTATAAACCAGTAGCAACCACCTCAACATCAGTGGGTTCAACAGCCAAGAGTAGTGGTATTCAATGCTTCAAGTGTGGAGGGCGTGGTCATGTCATAAAGGAGTGTCCAAATAATTGTGTGATCCTTGTGAATAATGATGGAGAATATACATCAGCTAGTGAAGATGAAGCTAAAGTAGGAAATGTAGATCACACTCATAAAATGGAGGAACACACTGGATGTGAATTTGAGCATGGTACTGCTCTTGTGGTTACACAAATCTTGAGTGTTCAAATGAAAGAAGCTGAAATTGGACAACGACATAATCTTTTTCAAATGCGAGCAAAAGTGCAAGACAATGTAGTAAAGGTGATCATTGATAGAAGGAGCTGCCATAATCTTGTAAGTCATGAGATGGTTGAAAAGCTTGGTTTAAAGTTGCAACGACACCCTCATCCATATCATGTCCAATGGTTGAATGAATCAGGAGATATCAAGATTGGTTATAAGGTGAAAGTTCCGTTCAAGATTGGAGAGTATGTTGACACAGTGGAGTGCGATGTTGCACCCATGTATGTTTGTCACATGCTGCTAGGAAGACCTTAGCAATATGACCGATATTCTCAGCATTGTGGAAGAACAAACCAGTACACGCTAGATCTGAAAGGGAGAAAGTTTGTACTCAAGCCTATGACCCCTCAACAAATCATGGCCGAACACTTACAAAAGAAAACTAAAATTTGTGCACCAAGTAGAGGAGGAGAAGAGCAAAATAAATTGAGTGCCATCCACAATTCAGTGAGCGGGTGCTACAAGCCAAATTCAAGAGATAAAAAGAAGGAAGAGGGAGAACATCTAGTTATGCTAGCCACAAAATCTGACCTGAGAGAAGTGAGGAACAACCCATATCAAGTGCTCTTTGTACTTGTGAGCAAAGATGTTTTGATTTCTCCTAACAACATAACATATCTTCCTAGTGTTGTGGCTGATCTTTTGCAGGACTTTGAAGACGTGTTTCCACAAGAAACACCGGCTGGACTACCGCCAATTCGAGGGATTGAGCATCAAATTGATCTTATACCAGAGGCTGCACTTCCTAACCGTCCACCATATCGAACCAATCCTGAAGAAACTAAGGAAATATAAAGGCAAGTGCAAGAACTTCTTGATAAAGGTTTTGTTCGTGAAAGCTTAAGCCCTTGTGCTATTCCTGTGATTTTAGCACCTAAGAAAGATGGATCTTGGAGGATGTGTGTTCATTGTAGAGCTATAAATAATATTACAGTTCGCTATCGCCATCCAATTCCACGGCTAGATATGCTTGATGAATTAAGTGGTTCCACAATTTTTAGTAAAATTGATTTGAGAAGTGGATACCATCAAATAAGAATGAAAACTGGAGATGAATGGAAGACTGCATTTAAAACAAAATTTGGGTTGTATGAATGGTTAGTGATGCCCTTTGGGTTGACTAATGCTCCTAGTACTTTTATGAGATTAATGAACCATGTCTTAATAACTTTCATTAGAAAATTTGTTGTTGTCTACTTCGATGATATACTAATTTATAGCAAGTCTTTTGATGAACATGTGAAAAACATTCGACAAGTTTTAGATGAGCTTAGAAAGGAGAAATTATTTGCTAATCTTGAGAAGTGCAGTTTTTGCAGAGACCACGTTGTGTTTCTTGGCTTTGTTGTTTCAGCAAAAGGAATACAGGTGGATGAATCCAAGGTGAAAGCCATCAAGGATTGGCCAGCTCCAAGGAATGTAAGTCAAGTAAGAAGTTTTCATGGTCTTGCTGGTTTTTATAGAAGATTTGTGCGAGATTTCAGTACCATCGCTTCCCCTTTAAATGAATTAACAAAGAAAGGTGTTGATTTTAAATGGGGAAACTCACAAGAAGTTTTTCAAGAATTGAAGAAACATTTGACTGAAGCACCTATACTAATTCTTCCTGATTTCACTAAAACTTTTGAAGTAGAATGTGTTGCTAGTGGGATTGGGATAGGAGGAGTTTTAATGCAACAAGGAAAACCTATAGCATATCTTAGTGAAAAATTGGGAGGTGCCCAATTAAATTACTCTGTGTATGACAAAGAATTGTATGCTTTGGTCCGAGTGCTTGAAACATGGCAACACTACTTATGGCCAAAGGAGTTTGTTATTCATTCCAATCATGAAGAATTGAAGTATTTGAAAGGACAAGCCAAACTGAACCGTCGCCATGCCCAATGGGTTGATTTTATCGAAACATTTACATACATTGTGAGATACAAGAAAGGTAAGGACAATGTGGTCGCTGATGCCTTGTCTCGAAGGAATGTGTTGTTGAATCAACTAGAGGTGAAAGTTTTGGGTCTTGAAAATTTGAAAGAAATGTATAATGATGATCCTGAATTTTTAGAACCATCCAATCATTGTAAAGATGGAAAAGGTTGGGAAAAATATCATATACATGATGGATTTCTGTTTCGAGCTAACAAACTTTGTGTAGCAAATTCTTCGGTTAGATTGCTTTTATTACAGGAGTCACATGGAGGAGGTCTAATAGGTCATTTTGGACAAAAGAAGACTTACGAACTGCTCAGTGATCATTTCTATTGGCCCAAGATGAGGAGAGACGTCATCGGATTTGTGGAGCGTTGTGTCACCTGTCACAAAGCTAAGTCAAAACTGAACCCTCATGGTTTATATACTCCTTTACCTGCTCCAAAAATTCCTTGGGAAGACATAAGCATGGATTTTATTTTAGGGCTACCTAGGATTCAAAAAAAGAGGGATTCTATTTTTGTTGTGGTTGATAGATTTTCAAAAATGGCTCATTTTATTCCATGCAACAAGAGCGACGATGCTTCACATGTTGCCAATTTGTTTTTCAAAGAAATCTTGAGACTACATAGAATGCCCAAGACCATCGTATCTGGATGTGAAGTTTATGTGCTATTTTTGGAAAACTGTAACACCCTAAATTTGGGGGTATAAAATTTCTTTCTAATGATCACCCAAATTCATGTGTTACTCTTTTCTCTCTCTCTAGTTTCAATCTCTCCCTAGATTCTCTCTCTCTATCTTTCCCTTTTGAGTAGAATTAGTTTAATTAGGAGAGAGTAATTATTTATTTTGTCAAAACATTTTGGATCATGAAATGTTGCATCATGCTGAGCTTAATATTCTTTGAAGTGTTGCACATGTTTGAATTAATTTGAATTTGAAACTTGAATTGAATTTGGATTAAAAAACCCTAGAGAAAAGAAATAGAAAAGGAATTAGGAAATTTAGGAAAAAGGAAAAGAGCAAAGCAGCCTAGTCAGCGCCGACTCGCGCCTCTCTTCCTTCCCCCCCCCCCTCTTGCTGTTCGGTGGGGTCGCCCTGTCGGCGCTCCGGCCCGTTATGTACTCGCGCATCTGTGTCGCTGTTCCGTGGGCCCCGCTTGCCAGTCCCTTCCCCCTCCTTCAACCGCCGGCCTGCGCGGACCGCACGCACGCCGACATCGCCGTGCCCACGTCGCCACTCGGCTCCAAACCGGCACCCTAACCCCCTCTACAAGTCCCTGCACCCCCCACTCCACCCTGCCTCTGCCCACTCACTCGAGCTGCGCGCGCCTATTCTTCAAGCTTGCCGGAGCTTCCCCGTCGCCAGGCCCCTGCGCCCGAATTCGTTGCCGGTAGAGCTCAGCCGCCATCCGCGATCGTGCTCCGCCACCGTCACGCCCAGCCTCACCCTCGTCCCTGCTCCACCCGAGGTGAATTTCCCCGCCGGACCTTCCCTTCTCTTTCCCCCATTTTCTCTGTTCCATCGATTAGTCGCCGGTGATCGTCGGTTCTGGTCCCGCGCTGTCGAACCGAGTCCACCCGGCCAACCGTAGCCGCCCCGTGCCCTGTTTGCCAGCGTGGAGTCGCCAGCTCTGGCCATGGCGCTCACGTCATGCGTGCTACCGAGGTAGACGGCGGTCTTGACAAGCAGGACCCTACCGTCAGCCTCCCCCTTTCTTTCCCTGTTCTTGGTCACTATCTGGAGGGCAACGTCTGTCAGCGCGCGCCCGCGATGTCGTGCCTGCGCGTGCCCTCCACAGCTGACTAGCGGGCCCAACCCCTCCCCCCCTATGGCCCCGTTTGTCAGACTCCCGTCGTTTCCCCCTCCCGATGGACCGAGTCGCCGACCTGTGGGCCCTGTTCGCCAGAGAGCGCACGCGCTCGCATCCCGCACCGGGGGTACCCGGGCCGCTGATGCGTGGGACCGACCGGTCAGTCCTCGCGTCCGATCCCGCGCGCCCGCTTCTAATCTCGGGCGACTATTTCCGATCGGATGGCCGAGGAGCCAGGATACCCTTTCGTGGTGGTCGATTTGCTTAAGACCCCCAAGGTTTTCTGTGAATAGAACCCGCCGTCCTTAGACTTTTGCAAGCAGGTCCCTGGACTATTACAATCAGACCCTATCCTTTTAAATAATTGCATATTAGGGCTTAATTTTGTATTTCCAACTCCTAAACTTGTTTATTTCATATCTTTGGCATATGAACTCCAAATTTAGTGATTCAAATTGCAAAAAAGTTCATAGGATTATTCTCTGTTTAAATAAATTGGTTCAGTTACTGTCTGCATATTCTAATTTTTTATGGTTAATTATGAACTAGTGTAGGTATAGATTTATTTATTTAATAAAATAAATAAAAGGAGAACCCTAGAGATTTAAACATGTTTAATTTTGAGAGATTAGTAATGTATAGTACATGAATTCATCTCTGGTCTAATTTTTTTGGTCACAATAAAATAAATTGAACTATGTTATATATTTGTGGGTAACACTTAGAGAAATAATAACCTATTTCCAAAAGAAGTTAGTTTATGTTATAGTGCATGACATACTTTGATCTCATTATTCCCTATTGTGTTTTTAAGATGCATTGCTATGTTTGTACATGTTTGGTGTGTTGTTTATTTTGTACTTTCCAAATGTATTGAATGCATGCTCGCTTTATTTACACAATGAGCAGTCCGGGGTTCCTAAGTGTGTTGTTGGAGACCTTCCTGAGCAACAACCTGGTGAAGGCAAATGTCCTCTAACCTATTATGTCCTACATACTTCATGATTCACTGTCCCACATTACATTACTTAAACCTAAGGATTTACTAGCTTTCTATTTACCTTATCCTTGTTTACCTTTTGGGTTATCATGGTTAGCATGTTGCTATTGCCTTAACTTTAATCAATGAACATGATGTGAACATTTATGATATGATATTATTATCCTGATTATGTTGATGATCTTGTGATACTCTAGGGGCTCAGGCCTTTTTCCTGAGTACCTCTCCATATGGACCTGTTCATGGAGTGACCACCTGGGGTAACAGTACAACCATGAGGGTGGAATGGGACGCCCTTAGCTGATTAATCAGATAAACCTGGGGGTGTAGTTGGCTTTGCTGGAGGGCTGACAATGGGGGCCGGGGCATAGTGCTCGCTCTGCCAAAGTTGGGGTGCAGAGGTTCATTCGATTTGGTTTTGTTAGTCACCCACCTTGGGGAGGTGTACTGCGTTTGTACGACCGGCGAAACCTAACGAGCAGCTATGCACCAGGGGAATCTTTGTAAAGGCTACGTAGTGTATCCTTGGCCATTCACCTCAGTAGTGAAGATCAGGTCTGTACAACCCAGGCTGGAAAGGGATCACGACTTGTGGGTAATGTGTACAACCTCAGCAGAGTGTTAAAAACTGGTATATCAGCCGAGCTCATGGTTAAGAGCAGCCTTGGGATCCTCTTTGATTAGAAGAACTTTGGATACTTTTTATGATGATGATTAACAATGATGTTATAAAATATGATCTCTGGTATTTCCTCTTTTGAGGGAGTACTTTTGGGTAATAACTGGGTTTATTACTAAAAGTTGGCTCTACTAATAATAATAAATACTTGACTAACCTAAAAGCAACTGCTTGACCCCAACCCCACATACATCTAGTCCACTTTAGCCAAACGGGGCATTTGCTGAGTACGTTGATGTGTACTCACCCTTGCTTTACACACCACTCCCACCCCAGGTTGTCCCCATTGTACTCAGTGCTCACGAGATGATGCTGGCAACATGGAGGACTTCGAGGAGTTCTAGGACTATGACGAGTTCTAGTATACTTTAGTGGCAGACCCCCAGTCAGCTGCTTGTGTAGGCTTAGCTTCTACGTTTCATATTTCCGCACTTTGATAGTTATGTTGAAGACAATGGTTATGCATTAGACTTTGTTGATGTCTTGGACATCTTGATGTAATAAAGTATCTTTTCGCTATTTATTTTGAGCATTGTGTGATGATGTCCAATTATGTAATCGCTGTGTACGTGAGTTTCTGATCCTGGCACGTACATGGTTCACATTCGATTTGCCTTCCAAAACCGGGTGTGACATAAGTGGTATCAAAGCCCTTGCTGACTGTAGGACCGCTAACCTAGACTAGAATGGTCGACCTAAGGACTATAGACCCCTACTCTTACCTTGATCCTTAGAGTCCTTTCAAAGGTGGGCATGTTGACCAACACTATGTTATCTACTTATCTCAAAAGTTTTGTCTCACTTTTCTTTTTGTTTACTTTCTAGTCTCATAGTTCTACTCTTACTCTTGTGCTTATAATGTCTTTTGTAGATGGCCCGTATCAGGTGCACTGCACGTAAGTCTGTGATCCCCTTTTTGCCTTCTAGCCTGGTAGAGCGTCCACTGCGTCGCACAGTGCCAGGTCAGTCTAGTCACCTAGAGAGACTGCATCATCGCCTGCACGAGGAGCAGGAGCGTCGACGCCAGGAGCAGGAGTAGGAGCAGCAGGACTCTTCCCCCTCGCCTCAGCGGGAGGTGGAATCTGAGAGGCTGCCTTCCCCTGCACCTCAGCCAGAGATGCCCCCTGCACCACCACAGGGCATCTCGGCTGCTGGAGGAGACCCTGATGGAGATGGAGACGACGACGACACCGGTGGCAGTTCGAGCCATGGCACGGAGCTCTCAGAGGAGCCGGAGCCAGAGGGGTGGATCGCTAGACCCATCACTCATGACGCCGCTCGCGGGTGTCACTTCCACGATGCTCTCAATACCCTGTTGCGTTGGGCCTTCGACCGACACACTTGGCCTATCGAGTACCGTTGTGTAGTCTGACAGCATCGTCGCGGGCTATACCCAGACCAGTGGGAGGCTACTTGCTTGGTGCGCCGTCTGGACGATAATCTCCAGGGTGCAGAGGCCTTCTCAGAGCACTATTTTATTACTGAGAGGGACACTGACAAGGCAGCCATGCAAGATACAGCACGATGGGCACTTTCTCAGTATTGCTCATTGTTCAGCGGTGTAGCTGATGGCCTTGACCTGAAGTACTACCCTCGCCATTCGACCAGCAGTGCTGGAGGTGTGATTGTCTCACCAGTGGGTGAGGGCAATCCTAGGCTGAACAGCATGGTCAACCTGGCCGCCGTGCTCAACGCAGAATTGGACCACGCCCTTGACGAGTTGGGCAAGGTTCGGGCAGAAGTTGCGGAATTGCGTGCTGAGTGCGCAGCACGCCACTATCTGGATGGTGGTTCTCCTGCCCCTGTCGGGATTCAGCACCCTTACCGTTCACCGCCCCGTGGTCGCTTCGACTATGGTACCCCAGACTGTAGGACCCGGATAGATTTGGATCCTTAGATCGACAGAGTCGGAGTCTATAATAATGCTTAGTTCAATGTCTTAGTCTATTCAGTCTTAGTTAGAGTTAGTTTGCTTATCTTATGTTGGATGCTTGTTATGATGGACATGTACTGAAGTTGGATCTTTGTAATGATTGTCACCAAGGTGTGGGTATCCCCTGCAACTTGGTGTAGTTATTAATAAAGTCAGTTATTTAGTTGGGTAATCCATTTATGTCCACTTTCCTCTTTATCTGAGATGCTGTCAGTGAAGATGGTCAATTGTTCAGTGTTATGAAGATTCTCTATACATCTTTTATTATGCTGAAAGACTGCAGAGTCAGATTTGATATATATGTGTGATTTCTACAGATGTCTGAGAACAGGCGCAGAGGTGCAAGGCATGCTTAGCCAGAACAGCAGGCACCCAAAGAGGATGCAGCCCAACAGCAGCAGTTGCCACCGCCACCACCGATGACAGTCGAGCAGATTCATGATGCAGACACGAGCAGTTCAGGCAATCGGATAGACCCTAGCAGCAATGCAACAAGTGCAGCAGCAGCCACCACCGCCTCAGCCTCAGGTGCAGGTTCAGATGCCTCAAGTGCCTAGAGACAAGCGGGCAGAATTCATGAGGGGCCATCCCCCTGTCTTTGCCCATTCTGCTGATCCCATGGACGCCAAAGATTGGCTACGTACCGTGGAGCGTGAGTTGCATACTACATAGTGCAACGATCGTGAGAAGGTGTTGTATGGTCCCCGACAGTTGAGGGGAGCAGCACAATCTTGGTGGGAGTCTTACCTCGCCACCCATGCCAACCTTGAAGCCATCACATGGGAAGAGTTTAGGGACAACTTCCGTCACTACCATGTGCCCGAGGGACTAATGACAGTGAGGAAGGAGGAGTTTCTCGCCTTGAAGCAGGGTCCCCTATCCATTAGCAAGTACAAGGACAAGTTTCTGCAGCTGTCGCGTTATGCCCCAGAAGATGTCAACATGGATGCTAAGAGGCAGTACCGCTTTCCAAGAGGATTGGTTGACCCTCTCCACTATCAGTTGATGAACCACACCTTCCCTACCTTCCAGCACTTGATCGACAGAGCAATTATGACATAAAGGAAGCGTCGGGAGATGGAGGACAGGAAACGCAAGATTGGTGGATCTCAGGTCGGGAGTAGTAGCCGCCCTCGCACTCGGGCAATTCACCTCAGCCATTCAAGTAAGGTCACCAGCATCAGTGTTAGAACCAGCAGCAGCAGTACCGTCAAAACAACCAGCAAGGAGGAAATTAGTACCAGCGTCAGAGCAACCAGGCAGCCCATCTTCCTGCCCAGCAACCAACCAGAACAACCAAGTAGTGCCAGAGCAAGGAGGAAGTCGTGCGTGTTTCCACTGTGGAGAACAAGGCCATTGGGCGAATCATTGCCCAAAGAAAGCAGCTTAGCAGCAGCCAGCTCCAAATGCCCCAGTCAGACAGAATGCAATGCAGCAAGGAGGCAACAACCGTGGGCAACCTCGTGCCCAGTATGGAAAGGTGAATCACTTGGAGGCCGACACAGTCTAGGAGACTCCAGGAGTGGCACTAGGTACGTTTCAGTTGAGTACCATTCTGTAAATGTGTTATTTGATACTGGAGCAACGCATTCTTTTGTGACTACATCATGGGTAGAATCACATAATATACCAGTAGCACCCATGTATCCACCTATGAGGGTTAGTTCTGTTGGTGGAAGAACCCAAACGGATAGATTTTGTCCTAGTGCAAGAGTTCAAATAAGGGGGATAGAGTTCCCCGCTGATTTAATAGTTATGGGTAACCAGGATACAACTATAGATGTCATCCTAGGGATGAATTGGCTAACCAAGTACCAAGCCAGTCTTAGCTGTGACAAGAGAACGGTGAAGTTAGTATCCCCATCAGGAGAAGAAGTGTAAGTAGAGTTGGTCTTGTCTAGACCAAGGAAAGGAAGTTGTCACCAAGTCACCGCCCATATTGAGGAGATTAAACCATCAGAGGCTATCAATGTAGTATCAAATTTCCTAGATGTGTTTCCGAGGAGTTACCATGTATGCCACCTGAAAGGAAGGTTGAATTTGCCATAGAGCTTATACCAGGCACCGCCCCTATTTCCAAGAGAGCCTATCGAGTGTCCGGACCAGAATTGGTGGAACTCAAGAAGCAGATTGATGAGTTGTTAGAGAAAGGCTACATCAGACCGATTACCTCGCCTTGGGCAGCACCAATGCTATTTGTGGAGAAGAAGGATGGCACGAAGAGGATGTGCATAGATTACTAAGCCTTGAATGAAGTTACTATCAACAACAAGTACCCCCTACCCAGAATTGAAGACTTATTTGACCAGTTGAGAGGAGCTAGTGTGTTCTCGAAGATAGATTTGAGGTCAGGCTACCATCAGCTCAGAATCCGACCCACAGATATACCGAAGACAGCATTCATCACCAAGTATGGATTGTATGAGTTCACGGTTATATCATTCGGGTTGACGAATGCGCCTGCTTACTTCATGAACTTAATGAATAGTGTGTTCATGGACTATCTCGACAAGTTTGTAGTAGTGTTCATTGATGATATCCTTATATATTCCCAGAATGAGCAAGAGCATGAGGAGCATTTGAGGAAGGTACTTTAGAGGCTACGAGAGTGTCAGCTGTACGCCAAGCTCAGCAAGTGCGAGTTCTGGATCAGTGAAGTTCTATTCTTGGGTCACATTATAAACCGAGAGGGATTGGCTATAGATCCGAAGAAGGTAATAGCTATCTTGGACTGGAAAGCACCAAAAGATGTTCGAGGCATCAAGAGTTTCATCGGAATGGCTGGTTATTATCGGCATTTCATTGAGGGTTTCTCCAAGATTGCCAGACTAATAACAGCCTTGTTAGCAAAGAAGGTTAAGTTCAAATGGACCCCAGCACGCCAGAAGTCCTTTGAGACATTGAAGGAGAAGTTGACAACGACACCCGTGCTGATTCTGCTAGATGTTCACAAGCCATTCTCGGTATATTATGATGCTTCATACACTTGACTAGGATGTGTGTTAATGTAGGAAGGGAGAGTTGTGGCATACTTGTCCCGACAGTTGAAGATTCATGAGAAGAATTATCCTACTCATGATCTGGAATTAGCAGCCGTGGTTCACACATTGAAGACCTGGAGGCATTATCTATATGGGCAGAAGTGTGATATCTACACGGACCACAAGAGTCTCAAATACATATTCACTCAGTCAGAGTTAAACATGAGGCAGCGAAGATGGCTAGAGTTGATCAAAGACTATGAGCTGGAGATTCATTATCACCCAGGCAAAGCAAATGTGGTTATAGATGCTCTTAGAAGGAAGAGTCAAGTCAATATGTTGGCCGCTTACCCGATGCCATATGAGCTAGCGAAGGAGTTCGACAGATTGAGTCTCAGATTTCTAAACAACACCCAAGGGGTGACAATCGAGTTGGAACCCACTCTAGAGCAAGACATCAGGAAAGGTCAGAAGGATGATGAGAAAATCAACGAGATCCGGCAGCTGATCATAGATGGGAAAGGCAAGGATTTCCATGAAGATACAGAAGGAGTGGTATGGTTCAAGGATAGACTGTGTGTTCCCGATATCAAATCCATCTGAGAACTGATTCTCAAGCAAGCCCATGAGACAGCGTACTCTATACACCCTGGTAGTGAGAAGATGTATCAAGATCTAAAGAAAAGATTCTGGTGATACGGTATGAAAAGGGAGATAGCAGAGTATGTGGCTGTATGTGACAGTTATCAGAGGATTAAAGCAGAACATCAGAGACCTACAGGTTTGTTGCAACCATTGCAGATTCCTCAGTGGAAATGGGATGAGATCGGAATGGACTTTATAGTCGGTTTGCCCCGCACTCGTACTGGTTATGACTCCATCTGGGTAGTAGTGGACCGTTTTTTGACAAAAGCGGCCCATTTTATACCAGTCAAGACCACCTATAACAGTGTAGTATTGGCCGAACTATACATGTCTCGGATTGTGTGCTTGCATGGTGTTTCGAAGAAGATAGTATCAGATAGAGGCACTCAGTTCACCTCTCATTTTTTGCAGCAGTTGCATGAGGCTTTGGGCACGCACTTGAAGTTTAGCTCAGCTTATCACCCACAGATAGATGGTCAAATAGAGAGAACCAACTAGATTCTTGAAGACATGTTGAGAGCTTGTGCCTTGCAAGACAAGATAGGTTGGGACAAGAGGCTACCATATGCAGAATTCTTTTACAACAACAGCTATCAAGCTAGTCTGAAGATGTCGCCATTCGAAGCACACTATGGGAGGAATTGCAGAACTTCATTGCATTGGGACCAACCTGGTGAGTGACAGGTGTTCGGTCCAGATATTTTGCGTGAAGCCGAAGAGAACATTAGAATGGTCCGAGAGAATTTGAAGGCAGCGTAGTCCCGACAGTGAAGCTATGCTAACACTAGAAGAAGGGAACTTAGTTTTGAAGTGGGAGACTATGTCTATTTGAAGGTGTCACCCATCCAAGTAACCAAAAGGTTTGGAGTCAAAGGCAAGCTAGCACCTCGATATATTGGGCCGTATCAGATTCAAGCAAGACATGGAGAAGTGGCTTACCAACTCAGCTTACCAGAGAATCTGTCCGCTGTGCACGATGTGTTCCATGTGTCTCAGTTGAAGAAATGCTTGAGAGTGCCAAAGGAGCAGTTGCCAGTAGAGGATCTTGAAGTTCAAGAATATCTGACATATATTGAGAAACCAACTCAAATTCTAGAGACAACAGATCGGGTCACTCTGAGAAGTACTATCAGGATGTGCAAAGTTAGATGGGGCCATCACTCAGAAGAAGAAGCCACCTAGGAATGGGAGGATGATTTGAAAGCCAAGTACCCTGAGCTCTTTTCTAGCCAGCCTTGAATCTCGAGGGCGAGATTCTTTTAAGGGGGATAGGTCTGTAACACCTTGAATTTGGGGGTATAAAATTTCTTTCTAATGATCACCCAAATTCATGTGTTACTCTTTTCTCTCTCTCTCTCTCTAGTTTCAATCTCTCCCTAGATTCTCTCTCTCTCTCTCTCTCTTTTCCCTTTTGAGTAGAATTAGTTAAATTAGGAGAGAGTAATTATTTATTTTGCCAAAACATTTTGGGTCAAGAAATGTTGCATCATGCTGAGCTTAATATTCTTTGAAGTGTTGCACATGTTTGAATTAATTTGAATTTGAAACTTGAATTGAATTTGGATTGAAAAACCCTAGAGAAAAGAAATAGAAAAGGAATTAGGAAATTCAGGAAAAGGAAAAGAGCAAAGCAGCCCAGTCGGCCCACTAAGCCCGGTCGCGCCCGCGCCCTCGCGCCTTCGATCTCTGACAGGTGGGGCCCGCCTATCGGCACCGACCCGCGCCTCTTTTCCTTCCCCCCCTCTCGCTGTTCGGTGGGGTCGCCCTATCGGCGCTTTGGCCCGTTATGCGCTTGCGTGTCTGTGCCGCTGTTCCATGGGCCCCACTCACCATTCCCTTCCCCCTCCTTCAACCGCCCGCCTGCGCTGACCGCACACACGCATGCCGAGATCGCTGCGCCCATGTCGCCACTCAGCTCCAAACCGGCACCCTGACCCCCTCTACAAGTCCCCGCACCCCCACTCCCCCCTGCCTCACTCATTTCGCCTCTGCCCACTCACCCGAGCTGCGCGCACCCGTTCTTCAAGCTCGCCGGAGCTTCCCCGTCGCCAGGCCCCCTATGCCCGGATTCGTCGCCGGTAGAGCTCAGCCGCCGTCCGCGACCGTGCTCTGCCACCATCACGCCTAGCCTCGCCCTCGTCCCTGCTCCATCCGAGGTGAATTTCCCTGCCGGACCTTCCCTTCTCTCTCCCCCATTTTCTTTGTTCCACCGATTAGTCGCCGGTGATCGACGGTTTCGGTCCCGCGCCGTCGAACCGAGTCCGCCCGGCCAACCGCAGCCACCCTGTGCCCTATTCGCCTGCGTGGAGTCGCCGGCTCCGGCCATGGCGCTCGCGCCGTGCACGCTACCGAGGTAGATGGCGGTCCTGACAAGCAGGACCCGCCCGTCAGCCTCCCCCTTTCTTTCCCCATTCTTAGTCACTGCCTAGAGGGCCTCGTCTGTCAGCGCGCGCCTGCGGTGTTGCGCCTGCGCGTGCCCTCCACCACCGACTAGCGGGCCCAACCCCCCCCCCCCTTGTGGCCCCGTTTGTCAGACTCCCGCCGTTTCCCCCTCCCGATGGACCGAGTCACCAACCTGTGGGCCCCGTCCGCCAGAGAGCGCCCGCGCTCGCATCCCGCACTGAGGGTACCCGGGCCGCTGACGTGTGGGACCCGTCGGTCAGTACTCACGTCCGATCCTGCGCGTCTGCTTCTAATCTCGGGTGCCCTCCGATCGGATGGCCAAGGAGCCAGGATACCCTTTTGTGGTGGTTGATTTGCTTAAGACCCCCTCGGTTTTATGTGAATAGAACCCATCGTCCTTAGACTTTTGCACGCAGGTCCCTAGACTATTACAATTAGACCCTATCCTTTTAAATAATTGCAGATTAGGGCTTAATTTTGTATTTCCAACTCCTAAACTTGTTTATTTCATATCTTTGGCATATGAACTCCAAATTTAGTGATTCAAATTGCAAAAAGTTCATAGGATTATTCTCTGTTTAAATAAATTGGTTTCAGTTACTGTCTGTATATTTTAATTTTTTATGGTTAATTATGAACTAGTGTAGGTATAGATTTATTTATTTAATAAAATAAATAAAAGGAGAACCCTAGAGATTTAAACATGTTTAATTTTGAGAGATTAGTAATGTATAGTACATGAATTCATCTCTGGTCTAATTTTTTTTGTCACAATAAAATAAATTGAACTATGTTATATATTTGTGGGTAACACTTAGAGAAATAATAACCTATTTCCAAAAGAAGTTAGTTTATGTTATAGTGCATGACATACTTTGATCTTATTATTCCCTATTGTGTTTTTAAGATGCATTTCTATGTTTGTACATGTTTGGTGTGTTGTTTATTTTGTACTTTCCAAATGTATTGAATGCATGCTCGCTTTATTTAGACAACAAGCAGTCCGAGGTTCCTAAGTGTGTTGTTGGAGACCTTCCTGAGCAACAACATGGTGAAGGCAAGTGTCCTCTAACCTATTATGTCCTACATACTTTATGATTCACTATCCTGCATTACATTACTTAAACCTAAGGATTTACTAGCTTCCTATTTACCTTATCCTTGTTTACCTTTTGGGTTATCATGGTTAGCATGTTGCTATTGCCTTAACTTCAATCAATGAACATGATGTGAACATTTATGATACGATACTATTATCCTGATTATGTTGATGATCTTGTGATACTCTAGGGGGCTCAGGCCTTTTTCCTGAGTACCTCTCCATAAGGACCTGTTCGTGGAGTGACCACCCGGGATAACAGTACAACCATGAGAGTGGAATGGGACGCCCTTAGCTGATTAATCAGATAAACCTGGGGGTGTAGTTGGCTTTGTCGGAGGGCCATCATTGGGGGCCAGAGCGTAGTGCTCCCTCTGCCAAGGTTGGGGTGCAGAGGTTCATTCGATTTGGTTTTGTTAGTCACCCACCTTGGGGAGGTGTACTACGTTTGTACGACTGGCGAAACCTAACGAGCAGCTATGCACTAGGAGAGTCTTTGTAAAGGCTACGTAGTGTATCCTTGGCCATTCACCTCGGTAGTGAAGATCGGGTCTGTACAACCCAGGCTGGAAAGGGATCACGAGTTGTGGGTAAAGTGTACAACCTCTGTAGAGTATTAAAAACTAGTATATCAGCCGAGCTCATGGTTAAGAGCAGCCTTGGGATCCTCTTTGATTAGAAGAACTTTGGATACTTTTTATGATGATGATTAACAATGATGTTATAAAATATGATCTCTAGTGTTTCCTCTTTTGGGGGAGTACTTTTCGGTAATAACTGGGTTTATTACTAAAAGTTGGCTCTACTAATAATAATAAATACTTGACTAACCTAAAAGCAACTGCTTGACCCCAACCCCACATACAGCTAGTCCACTTTAGCCAAACGGGGCATTTGCTGAGTACGTTGATGTGTACTCACCCTTGCTTTACACACCACCCCCACCCCAGGTTGTCCCCACTATACTTAGTGCTCAAGAGGTGATGCTGGCAACATGGAGGACTTCGAGGAGTTCTAGGACTACGACGAGTTCTAATTTACTTTAGTGGCAAACCCCCAGTCAGCTGCCTATGTAGGCTTAGCTTCTATGTTTCGTATTTCTGCACTTTGATAGTTATGTTGAAGACAATGGTTATGTATTAGACTTTGTGGATGTCTTGGACATCTTGATATAATAAAGTACCTTTCCACTATTTATTTCGAGCATTATGTGATGATGTCCAATTATGTAATCGTTGTGTATGTGAGTTTCTGATCCTGGCACGTACATGGTTCGCATTCGGTTTGCCTTCCAAAACTAGGTGTGACAAAAACATTGTGGGCAAAGCTTGGGACTAAACTTTTGTTCTCCACCACATGCCACCCCCAAATAGATGGACAAACTGAAGTGGTGAATCATATTTTGTCAATGCTGCTGCGAACAATGGTAAAGAAGAACTTGATGGATTGGGAGGAATGTTTACCATACGTGGAGTTTGCTTATAACAGGGCAGTACATTCTACAACTAATTTATGCCCCTTGAAAATTGTATATGGGTTCAAACCTATTGCTCCGATAGATTTGTTGCCCCTTCCATTGCAGGAAAGAACCAGTATGGAAGCTTCCAAGCGTGCTGCATACAAAAAAAGATACATAAGAAGACCATGGAAGCAATTAAGCTCAAAGCAGTGCGCAAGGCTACAAGCATGAACAAGCATAAGAAGAAAGTGTTATTTGAACCGGGGGACTTGGTTTGGATTCACTTGCGCAAGGATCATTTTCCTAAACAGCACAAATCCAAATTGATGCCACGAGGGGATGGTCCATTTCGTGTTCTTGCCAAGATCAATGATAATGCATACAAGATAGATCTTCCACCAAGCTATGGCGTGAGCAACACGTTCAATGTTGCTGACCTCTTACCATATACGAGTGAAGACACTTCAGAGTCGAGGACGACTCCTTTTCAAGGGGAGGAGGATGATAAGACCACGTCATTAAGAAACACATTACAACCCTCAAGTCATTCTACATCAAATCAAGTACAACCAACATCATCACCAACCCAAGTCTTTGATGGACCAATTACACGTAGCCGAGCTAAGAAGCTATAGCAAGAGGTGCACGCGCTACTTTATGAATTTCAATTAAACACTAATGAGAACTTTATGCTACCTAAGTCGTGTATGTTGATATTACTTAGGTTCACCAAAGAGGAAGGACAAAACATATCAAGGGCGAATCAGCAAGAAGAGCTATGTCCGAGTCAGTCCAGTGCAAAAGAACCGTCCAGAAGAAACAGTCATATCTTTTGATTCCCAAAAGCTGTGAAGGCCCATAAGTACTTTTTGGAAAGCTCTTGAAGTGTAGTTTCCAATGCTGCTAAGGCCGACTTAATCAAATCTACCAGAAAGGCAGCTGACCTACTTTAGTACTGACTGGTCAGAAGGTCAACAGTCTGCTTGATGACCAAGTTTTCATATTAAACTGCATCATTCTATGAAGTTTCATAAAGCATGCTATACATGGTGAGAAAGCTTATCAAGTCAGCTTTCCAACGCATCCAGCCCCACATCATTTGGAGATTCCTAGGAGAAGTTATTATCAAAATACTGAAGGTTGCGCAGAAGTCAAACAGCCACACGGAATTCAGCTCTGCAGATCTCCCGAAGAGGCTCCTTCACATTAGCACGTGAAAATACTTTTGTTTCGTGTTTATACCTCTCTAAGGCTGGTTGTTACTAGTATAAATACCCCCCCATGTCTATGATGTAAGGCAGCTTTGGATAATCTAAAAATAGAACCCTTTTGTTTAGATGTGTGCTAACAAATATTGAGAGTGATCTCTACCCCTTTGCTCTTGTGAATTCCTTCGCGGGATTGCAGAAGCGGCGGCTTCATCCGCTCTCAAGTGGTGCTCCTACTCCTTTTGAGGTCTCATCGATTGATTGTAGGTTGTGTTGGTTGGTTCTTTAAGAGTGTGGTTGGGCGAATCCTCGATTCAGGTTGCCGGTTAAAGATGGTGGTTGGCTTCGAGTTTTATTTGTCAGGTTGCACTAGTTATCACTGCTTGCAGCAAGTTATCTTGGCTTCTTGGAAGCTAGTTATCTGAATATTGATCCTACGTCGTGAAGATCGGGCATCGTGACGCATCAGACCATCTTAATTCCCTTGTTGCTCTGCAATTGTGTGTTGAGTTTTTTGTTTTTAGTTGGGTGAGGACTGTTGTTGTCTTCGCGCTCTGTTGTTAGGCAGTGAACATTGTGCTATCTTGGGATGAAGTCTCTTTCTATATTCCTTGCTTCTTGTTGGTCTCCATACATTGTGATTACGCCTTGAGGGCCTCGTATTTTCATGCACAGATAGAGTCCGTGTATTGCTGCCTCAAACTTATTGATGGATCCGTGCCTTATTATGGCGTTGTAAGGGTAGACCATGTCGACGATGTCGAAGGTGACTTGTTCACTTCACGCGTTGGGCGCCACACCAAAGGACAGCGACAGTTCTATTTTGCTGATGGGAAATGTGCCTTTGCTTCCAAAACCATATAGAGGATTGTCTGTGGGCTTGAGGAGGCTGTGGCTGATGCCCATGCGATTGAAGGCGTGCAAGAAGATGATATTGGCCTAGCTGCCATTGTCAACCAGTACTTTATGTAAATCCCAGCCCGCCACATGATAGTTGATCACCATGGCATCTGCATGTGGTGTGCTGCGTAGATCGACATCTCTTGCATCGAAGGTGATTGGTACATGAGACCATTTTGTCTGAACCAATGGGCCAGTGAGGGCTACGTGGTTGACACTGTGGTAGTGATCCTTCTTCTGCTGTTTGATGTCGAAGTCTGCACTTGACCCTTGGGTAATCATGTGGATGACCCCACGGAAAGGTTGTTCGGCGAAGTCCTCTTGTTTGGGTGTTGGTGGGGGTGCTGGAGGATTTTGGTGGTGTGGAGGTGGAGGGAGGACTTGGATCTCTTGGTGTTGGTGGTACATATGATTGGGTTGGTGATGGATTAGTTCGTTGTGGAATTGTTGGTGGTGGTATTGCTGGGGATGGTAAGTATGCGCGACAACTCATTGGTTGTCGAATAGCTAATTTCTAGCCATTCTGTCTTTGGTGACCTTGGTTTCGGGGCAATCCCTAGTGGGGTGTGGGCAGTCTTCGCCATGAAAGAGGCAATAGAACCTTTGTGGCTGTGGAGCCCGGCCTCTGCCTCTTCCTCTAGTGTTGGCGTCGTGGCCCTGTTGTGTGGGATACTCCTGGCGACGAGCTGTGTCTCTGGTGGGGTGTTGGTTGGCGATGGTGTTCACTTATTGCTGGCTGTGGTTTGGCCTGTCGGATTCGGACTTTGCCGATCTAACCCATGTTCTGCTGGACTGTGGGGTATCCTTGGGTTTCCGTTGGGATCCTATCTTGCGCTAATGTAGCTTTTCGGACCTAGCGTAATTTTTGAATAACTTATACAGCTCTTGCAAGTTTTTGGGTGGGTATATTATGCAGTGGTTGTATAAGACACCGGCGCGGAGACCGCTGATTGCATAGTGGATGGCTATGTGGTCATCGACAGATGGCAATTGTGACATGAACAGGAGGAACTTTTTGTAGTACTCCTGAAGGGTTTCTTTCTCCTATTGTCTGCAGAGTGATAATTCAGCCAGGGCATCTTTGTCTGGGTTGTACCCATGGAAATTCAACAAGAACTTGTCGTGAAGAGCTTTCCATGACTCGATTGATAGTGGCGGCAGTCTGGTATACCATGTCAGGGCTGGGTCTTTGAGTGCTATGATGAAGGATTTGCCCATGGTGGCATCGTCCCCTCTGGATGATGCAACCGCAACCTGGTAGCTCATGATGTACTGGGCTAGGTTTGTGCTACCGTTGTACTTGGGGTAATCACCTGCTCTGAAGTTGCTAGGCCAAGGTGAGGCCTCAAGCTGTGGTGCAAGTGGGCTTCGCTCATCGAGGTAATTAATCCCTTGGAAAGTGGTTGGAGTGATCAGAGGGCCTTGCTGCATGTGGTGTGGGCCTTCGCCTTGCATACCTGCAATTTGTTGCTCTAGCTCTCGGGCCTTTTGTTCCTCATCCAGTATCATTTGCCTGACTTTGGCTTGCATGTTAATGCGCTGGCGCTTGGCTATGAGTATTTCTTTCTGCTTTTGTAGATGATTATTCTTGATGCGCAGGGCTCGCAACTTGAGTTGGTCTTGGCTGAAATGCCTATGATTTCGTCGTCTTCGACGATGTCTTCTCCTTCTGGGTGGATGAAGCCTGGCGGTGGTGCCTGAGGTACCCCCTCAGAGATGCAGGTGTGCGCAGTGCCCTCCGACATAGGTAGATTGTCTTGGCATTGCCTTTTGCTGTTGAGTGCCTCATCGTCGAAGGCCTCCTAAGGAATGTTGTCTGCAATGGGAGCCTTGCCTTTCTTTTTAGCCAGAAGGGCCGCATTTGCTGCATCATCGATGGAAGCGGCGGCCTTCGAATTCGCTCTCTTGGGGGCCATCGTGGGAATGGTTTGTCGTAGCACGAACGGTGAGCACCAAATGTTGGAACCCGCTAACCCGCGGTCAGCCAAGCTCAAACACTGGAAGAATAGGAAATAGTTCGATGTTGTTTAACACAGAGTATTAGGGAAACAGTGTTTTTCTCCATCCCCCGCAATGGTGCAGTAGGGGTATTTATACGTAACCGAGGGTCGGCCCTGCCCCATCAAAGACAATTGTACCCTCGGTTACCTACGTTATCCATGGAATATTCCCTCTTGGGGGGTTACAGCGGTTCATTATAGCGTAATTAATTACAAATATGGGTTGATCCGCTTACAACCCTACCTGCGTAGTGGCCTGCGAGCTAGATCTCATAGCGTGGGCCAACTACACATGGGTCCCCCTATTACAATTGGCGGTAGATCACAGCACATGGTCTTCACAGTCCAGATCCTCTGCCAATAGAATTCTCAATGGTCTTCGCTCTAGCCTGTCCTAGTGAAAGGGGTGCCCAAGTCTTCGCCCGGACTCTTCGTGTTCTTCAAAGCGCGGGTGCTCTTCAGGCCTTCATGCCCTCCAGTCCTTGACCCTTCGTCATTGTGGTTTCCCGAGCGAGGGCATGTTGTGCCTTCGCCCCAACACCAACCCACCCACCATCCTCTTCTACCAGCGCAAGCAATAATGCTTGGCGAAGACCTCCACGGACGGGCCCCCATCGAATGTGGTCATCGCACAAATAAACTTGCTCAGAGCCACCACCGTGTTTGGGTTTAGCTGATGAAATTGAACCTTGAACTTGTCGAGGACCACGACCAAAAAATCATGGCAGGGAAGTCGAAGACCACCAAGGAACAAACTCCCAAACACTAAAACTTCACCATCTGGCCTCAGGACAGTCTTTGTCCTGATGGCTTGGCCACAGCCAACAAGAAAAAGCCCAAGATTCCATCTCTTTCACCACACGCCACGACGTCTTTGAGCGACCCAGCTCATAATTAACTCGGACCAGCCCACTAGCATGGCCCTAGAAGAGGATGTGGCGGCACACATCGCTGAAGCGGTGGCGCTCGGCGCCGCCGCACAACCAAAAGAGAAATAGGGTTAACCTTTTCCCACAAATAATTTTGGTGGTTGAATGCCCAACACAAATATATGGACTAACTAGTTTGCTCTAGAATACATGTTCTACAGGTGCAAAAAGGTTCAACACAAACCAATAAATATTCAAGTTAGGGATCAAACCCAAAAGAGCAAAAGAAACTTGAGTGTGCTGAGGAACGACGCACCGGACTGTCGGTGTGCCACCGGACAGTGTCTAGTGCACCAGGACCGTACAACTCAAACCAGCCACTCTCGGGTTTCTGCAGGCGCGCTCCGCTATAATTCACAGGACTATCCGGTGTACCACCGGACTATCCGGTGTGCTAGTGGAGCATCAGCTACCTCGCGCAACGGTCGACTGCAAAAGCCGCTGACTCAGATGAACAGTGAAGAATAGTTCGCGCAGAGTCAGAGGCGCACTGGACAGTGAACAGGACCTGTTCGGTGTGGCACCGGACTGTCCAGTGCCGCAAGAGGACAAAGCCACCAACGGTCGACAGCGCCCAAACCCTAACGGTTGGGTGACGTGGCGGCGCATCGGACAACCTATAGTGCCTGTTCGGTGGCGCACCAGACTGTTCGGTGTGCCCATCGATAGCAGCCTTCCCCAACGACCATTTGGTGGTTGAGGGCTATAAATACCCCCAACCACCACCACACCAAGCATCCAAGCATTCTAAACATTGCATTCAATACAAGAGCAATAGCATCCACTTCAAGACACAATCAAAGCAATTGATCCACTCAAAGTCCCCGAATCAACTCTAGTGCATTAGGACTTGTGAGAGGATCTCTTATGTTCATTTATTGCTCTTGTTTGCTTGGCTTGGCCTTCTTTTTCTTTTCAATACTTACTCTCAAGTGCTTTGTAAGCAAGTCAAGGGACACCAATTGTGTGGTGGTTCTTGTGGGGTCTAAGTGACCCGTGAGATTAAGGAAGAAGGCTCACTCGGTCTAAGTGACCGCTTGAGAGAGGGAAAGGGTTGAAAGAGACCGGGTCTTTGTGACCACCTCAACGGGGACTAGGTTCTTTAGAACCAAACCTCGGTAAAACAAATCATCGTGTTCATTCGCTTGATTTCCATTTGATTTGTTTTCCCCCTCTCTCCCGGACTTGATTTAAGTTCTAACGCTAACCCCGGCTTGTAGTGTGTTTAAAGTTGTAAATTTCAGATTTTGCCTATTCACCCCCCTCCCTCTAGGTGACTTTTCAATTGGTATCAGAGCCCGGTGCTCCATTAGAGTCTAACAACTCAAAGTGATGTCGGGAGAACATGCTAAGAGGGAGATCATAACCAGTGACATGCCCGCAAGCTCAGGAGAACCCTTTCAAGGGAGTCCGACCACAAGCATAAAGAGGAATCCTCTTCCTCCAACAAGACGCATCGGAAGGGTGACAAGAAAAAGAAGATGAAGAAAGTGGTCTACTACGAGACCGACTCTTCGTCGCCCTCCACGTCGTCAAGCTCCGACTCGTCCATCGCTTCTAAGCGCCATGAGCGCAAGAAGTATAGTAAGATGCCACTTCATTATCCCCGTATTTCAAAGCGCGCTCCTTTACTTTCCGTTCCCTTAGGCAAACCACCATACTTCGATGGTGAGGATTATTGTATGTGGAGTGATAAAATGAGGCATCACCTAACCTCACTCCACGCAAGCATTTGGGACATTGTTGAGTTTGGAGCGCAGGTACCTAATGTGGGGGACAAAGGCAACGACTCGGACGAGGTCGCCCAAATTAGGCACTTTAACTCCCAAGCCACAACTATACTCCTCGCCTCCTTGTGTCGGGAGGAGTATAACAAGGTGCAAGGGTTAAAGAGCGCCAAAGAAATTTGGGACGTGCTCAAGACCGCGCACGAAGGGGACGAGGTGACCAAGATCACCATGCGCGAAACGATCGAGGGAGAACTCGGTTGATTCGTCCTCAACAAGGGAGAGGAGCCACAAGCAATGTACAACCGGCTGAAGACCTTAGTGAATCAAGTGTGCAACCTCGAGAGCACCAAGTGGGATGACCATGAAATGGTCAAGGTTATTCTTAGATCACTTGTTTTTTGTAATTCCACTCAAGTGCAACTAATCCATGGAGACCCTAGATATAAACAGATGTCTCCAGAGAAGGTGATTGGCAAGTTTGTGAGCTTTGAACTTATGATCAAAGACTCCAAACATATTGTCAACTTGGAGCAAGGCGCCACCTCTACACCCAAGGTGCAACCTGTCGCATTCAAAGCGACAGAAGAGAAGAAAGAGGAATCTACATTAAGTAGGCTTCCCATCGACGCCTCCAAGTTCGACAATGAGGAAATTGCAATCATCATCAAGAGTTTCCGCCAAATCCTCAAGCAACGGAGGGGGAAGGATTACAAGCCCCGCTCTAAGAAGGTGTGCTACAAGTGTGGTAAGCCCGGTCATTTTATCGCTAAATGTTCAATTTCAAGTGATAGTGATAGGGGCGACGACAAGGAAGGGAAGAAGAAGGAGAAGAAGAGATTCTACAAGAAGAAGGGCGGCGATGCCCACGTGTGTCGGGAATGGGACTCCAACGAGAGCTCCACCGACTCCTCCTCCGATGAGTACGCCGTCGACAAGGGCCTCCTCTTCCCCAACGTCGGCCACAAATGTTTCATGGCCAAGGACGATAAAAAGAAGAAGGTACAATCTAGAACCACCCCCAAGTATACAACATCTAGTGATGAGGGTAGTTCTAGTGAAGACGAAGATGATTTACTTACTCTTTTTGCCAACCTTAATATGCAACAAAAAGAAAAATTAAATGAACTAATAGGAGCTATTCATGAGAAGGATGAACTCTTGGATAGCCAAGAGGAATTTCTTATTAAAGAAAATAAGAAACATGTTAAGGTGAAAAATGCTTATGCTTAGGAAGTAGAGAAATGTGAAAACTTGACTAAAGAGCTTAGCATTTGTCATGAATCAATTACTAGCCTTAGAAATGAAAATGCTAGCTTAGTTTCTAAGCTTAAAGATTTAAATGTTTATAATGATTCAATTTCCAATCTTAGAAATGAGAATGCTAATTTAGTTTCTAAGATTAAAGAATTGAATATTTGCTATGATTCCATTTCCTGTCTTAGAGATGAAAATGCCATGTTGAAATATAAGATAGATGAATTAAATGTTTGTAAACCCTCTACATCTACTGTTGATCATGTTTCTATTTGTACAAGATGTAGAGATGTTAATGTTGATGCTATAAATGATCACCTTGCCATAATTAAACAACAAAATGATCATATAGCCAAATTAACTGTTAAAATCAATGAGTATAAAATTGAAAATGAAAAAATTAAATTTGCTAGAAGCATGCTCTATAGTGGGAGACGCCCTGGTATTAAGGATGGCATTGGTTTCCAACAGGGAAGCAATGTCAAGCTTAATGCCCCTAAGAAATTGTCTAACTTTGTTAAGGGCAAAGCTCCCATGGCTCAGGATAATGAGGGTTACATTTTATATCCTGCTAATTATCCTGAGCACAACATTAGGAAAATTCATGATAGGAAACCTCATAACATTTCTTACCACGCATTTATGTATAAATATGAGGCTTCTAGCTCTAGGCAATCAACTCATGTTAAATTGCCTAAAAAGAAAACTCCTGCTGCATCAAATGAGCATAATATTTCATTTAAGACTTTTGATGCATCATATGTTTTAACTAACAAATCAGGCAAAATAGTTGCCAAATATGTTGGGGGCAAACACAAGAGTCCTAAGACTTGTGTTTGGGTACCCAAGGTGCTTGTTTCTAACGTGAAAGGACCCAAGACTGTTTGGGTACCTAAGAACAAGGCCTAAATTGTTTTGCATGTTTATGCATTTAGGGGTTCAAGCTGGATAATTGATAGCGGATGCACAAACCACATGACAGGGGAGAAGAGAATGTTCTCCTCCTACGAGAAAAACGAAGATCCCCAACGAGCTATTACATTCGGGGATGGAAATCAAGGTTTGGTCAAAGGACTTGGTAAAATTGTTATATCTCCTGACCATTCTATTTCCAATGTTTTTCTTGTAGATTCTTTAGATTACAATTTGCTTTCTGTTTCTCAATTATGCAAAATGGGCTACAACTGTCTTTTTAGTGATATTGGTGTTACTGTCTTTAGAAGAAGTGATGATTTAATAGCATTTAAGGGAGTGTTAGAGGGTTAGCTATATTTAGTTGATTTTAATGAAAACACAGCTGAACTCAACACTTGTTTAATTGCTAAGACTAATATGGGTTGGCTCTGGCATCGCCGACTCGCCCATGTTGGGATGAAAAATCTACACAAACTACTAAAGGGAGAGCACATTTTAGGACTAACAAATGTTTATTTTGAGAAAGACAGGGTTTGTAGCGCATGTCAAGCAGGAAAGCAAGTTGGCGCCCATCATCCACACAAGAACATCATGACGACCGACAGGCCGCTTGAGCTACTCCACATGGATTTATTCGGCTCGATCGCTTACATAAGCATCGGGGGGAGTAAGTATTGTCTTGTAATTGTGGATGATTATTCTCGCTTCACTTGGGTATTCTTTTTGCAGGAAAAATCACAAACCCAAGAGACCTTAAAGGGATTCTTGAGATGGGCTCAAAATGAGTTCGGATTAAGGATCAAAAAGATAAGAAGTGATAATGGAACGGAGATCAAGAACTCACAAAATCGAAGGCTTTCTTGAGGATGAGGGCATCAAGCATGAGTTCTCTTTTCCCTACACACCTCAACAAAATGGTGTAGTGGAGAGGGAGAATAGAACTCTACTAGACATGGCAAGGACCATTCTTGATGAGTACAAGACGCCGGACCGGTTTTGGGCTGAGGCGATTAACACCGCCTGCTACTCCATCAACCGGCTCTACCTTCATCGAATCCTCAAGAAGACATCATATGAACTCCTCACTAGTAAAAAGCCCAATGTTTCATATTTTAGAGTCTTTGTAAGCAAATGTTTTATTCTTATTAAAAGAGGTAGAAAATCTAAATTTGCTCCTAAGGCTGTAGAAGGCTTTTTACTAGGATATGACTCAAACACAAGGGCATATAGAGTCTTCAACAAATCCACTAGATTAGTTGAGGTTTCTTGTGACATTGTGTTTGATGAGACTAATGGCTCCTGTTGGGTGCCTTCGGCTTCCGAAGGTCCTCAAAAATATGATTTAACAGTGTTTCTGGAGTATAATGTGTGAACAGGTATCTTCGGACTCGAATCAGCACCACAGTGGGAGAAGAATACGAAGGTTGATACAGCGCCGAAGCTGTGAGCAGGAAAGCTTCGGCATGATAGCAGAAAAGGAAACCGACTTAAAGATGAAAATGCTATTTAGGCCTCAGTGGATTTCTATAGAATCACTACCAAATGTAAAGGGCATGGATGTAATTTTACATGGGCAGTGTCCCGTGACTATAAATAGGTGAACAGTGCCCCCGTACTGTTCACACTGACTTGGCATTTTACTTTTGCGTCACACTTGTCTTACATCTTCCTTCAAGCCGAAGGTACATTTGTTATTGGATATCATTTCTATTTTTCCATAATAATAATATAAAAAATGAGTTGATGATTATACATAATTGTTTACGTTATTCTTTATATTTTATATGATTCTTTCTTCATTATTATATGTTGTGTTGATGAAGGTATGTCCTTCATAACCTTCGTCCGAGAATCATTATATCCCAAGGGAAATAATGCTTCGAAGGACGAAGGACTTTATCACTTAGCATTTTTTGTGTTGCCTTGTTCTTAACTCATAGCATTTGAGAACAAGTCCCCAACATTGGCACCCACCGTGGGGCGCCAATGTTGGGGACTTGTTCTCAAATGCTATGAGTTAAGAACAAGGCAACACAAAAAATGCTAAGTGATAAAGTCCTTCGTCCTTCGAAGCATTATTTCCCTTGAGATATAATGATTCTCGGACGAAGGTTATGAAGGACATACCTTCATCAACACAACATATAATAATGAAGAAAGAATCATATAAAATATAAAGAATAACATAAACAATTATGTATAATCATCAACTCATTTTTTTATATTATTATTATGGAAAAATAGAAATGATATCCAATAACAAATGTACCTTCGGCTTGAAGGAAGATGTAAGTACAAGTGTGACGCAAAAGTAAAATGCCAAGTCAGCGTGAACAGTACGGGGGCACTGTTCACCTATTTATAGGCACGGGACACAGCCCATGTAAAATTACATCCATGCCCTTTACATTTGGTAGTGATTCTATAGAAATCCACCGAGGCCTAAATAGCATTTTCATCTTTAAGTCGGTTTCCTTTTCTGCTATCATGCCGAAGCTTTCCTGCTCACAGCTTCGGCGCTGTATCAACCTTCGTATTCTTCTCCCACTGTGGTGCTGATTCGAGTCCGAAGATACCTGTTCACACATTATACTCCAGAAACACTGTTAAATCATATTTTTGAGGACCTTCGGAAGCCGGAGGCCCCCAACAGTGCCAATAATTAGTGAAGTTCTGCAATTTAGAGATTTGAAGTAGGAACAACAAAAGGCAAATATGATCTGCTTTTCAATAGAGTGCCCACTGCACATCTATACTACCCATGACCACTATGAGTAGATGAATATGTTGATGGTGATAACATAAAGCCATGTGAGTTACACTCACAGTGACAGTTTTGACATAGTAGTAACCACGATCAACATAATCTCCCATAAATAGGTAGTTTGTATTTGGACAATGGTAAAAGTTGAAGTTTCGAAATATTGAAATATTCATGTTTTCTTTATTAAATCAAAGAAGTGACAGAAGCAAACGAACAGAAAATAATGAGGTACATTTCCACCAATTCGGAAAGAATTCAGCAAGATCATGAAATTGTCCATGAATATCACCGCATATAGTAACATGACTCTTTATAGGCTTCAACAATGTTGATAAAACAAATCATCCTAAGTCATAAATTGTCTTTACAGGCTTCAACATGACCATATAAGAGTTGCATCTATGAATCTAGCATATAAACAACATAAATTGTCTGAAAGCGACCATCTTATTGATGGTGGGCATAAAAACGTGTTGTGACCACCAACATTTTGTGTTTAAGGAGTTCTATGGGACCAAATTTGTGTTATCTAATAGGTTCCACGAGTTGTGTATGATAATTTTATGCATGACACCACCAAATTACAAGAATGGACAATGGAGAAAGAATGGTGGTCGCTTGGCCAAAGCCACGCCGGCCACAACTAGGCTACCCGACCAAGTAGGGTGACCACTTTGTCTCCATTCCCATCATGATCATTTAACACAACTCAAAAACAATGTGACTTGTGCATTATTGACATGTATTCAAGCCGAAAGAAGGACATAGCATCAATTCCTATGCTTGAATCCAATGGTTAAGAAGAAAACACATCTTTTATCAAATTGTAACATCCCAAATCCATCAGTTGAAAACAACCAAGTTTATATTATTAATTTTCAGTAGAAAGAAAAAAATATTTATATTAACAAATAAAAAATTTGTGATATAATTAAATTGAACAATTTCTTAAATAGTAAAAGTTTATCAAAGTGTTTGAAGCATTCTTGTCGAAGCATATATTTTGTTTGATTTGAATTTCAAATCCAATTCTTCAATTTAGTTGTGTGAGAATTATCTTGTTTTATAAGTAATAATGAATTGTTATAACAATATTTTTGGAATGTGTATTTTGTTATGTTAATAACTTTTGTTGTGACTATTCACAAAAAAACACAATAAATAATATTTTTATTGATTTTATCCCTTTTGTGAAGCCAAATTTATTAAAAATATATTTTTGTCTAAAATATTTATTCTAAGATTTGGGTATTTTTATTTTTTAGATTTATTATGATTTTTTAGAATATTTAAATATTGTTGGGGGTCTTCTTCTCCGCCGAAGGTCCTCAAGATAAAGACACCATCGACAAAGTGATACTGAAGACTTTCTTGTTCTCTGTCGAAGCTCCTCAATACGAAGGTCTCGTCTGGAAGCAACGATAGCAAGTGCCGAAGCTGCGACCAGCTTCGGCTTAGACCAAATAGAGGAGGAAAAGACTAGCTAATCCCTAGTGGTTTATGTTATGATTATGAACAAATGTTAAAGGTTATAAATGTACTTTTACCCGGGCTGCGTCCCGTACCTATAAATAGGTGAACAGTATCCCTGTACGTTCACGATGGTTTTTAATCACTCTCGCATCAGCACCTTCGAGCAAGCCGAAGGTATCAATGTAATATAAGCTTTGCTAATATTCATGTGCATATTATGAAATATAAATATGAATGAACCAACGAATTATATTCTTCATCTTTATGTATTCTTATTTATCCATGAAATGATGAAGACATGTCCTTCATGACTTTCGTCCGATGATCATTAAATACGAGAGGAGGCAATGCTTCGGAGGACGAAGGTCCTTAATGCTTAACAATTGTGTTGCCTTGTGTTGAGCACCAAAAGTGGCGAACGGTCCGGTCCTTGGGCATGGACAATCCGCGTGCCCTGCGATTAGATTAACTCGGGTGATTATCCTTATCTCGTGCGTGGTTACCCATCTAATCACGTGGGAGTTGTTGGCTATCTTCTAGGAATAGGTCCAAACCTCCTCCTCCCCTATAAATATAAAGGGGTACGGCCGATTGAGAACCCCCGAACATATTCCAATCGAACCAATTACTTTATTTACCTTTCCTGCCCTAGGAGTAGATGTAGCGTAGTTCTATTTGTAGGCTTCTGTATATCCACCTCCACCCATATTCAACTCTACGTCGTCTAGAACCGTCCTAGGGTGGCCTTCCAACCTCAGGACGACCCTATGATCTTTACCCCTCCTGAGGGGCAAGATCTACTTCGTCTACTTCAATCAAGATCTCTTCCTCGAATTGATCTCTTAATTTCTAGGTGACTCTACATCGTCTAGAGACGCCCTGGGTGACCTGCTGACCCAGAGCACCCTAAGGTCTCTCCCCCAGGGGACGAGATCTAGGTCATATGAGGAGAAGAAGACGATCCTGCGCCATCGTGGACCGTCCGGCCTAGAGCTCGGACCGTCAGGACTGCGCGCAGGGAAGGCACCACTTCTGCCGCCAGGTTGCGGACCGTCTGGCCTAGAGCCACAGACCGTCCGCGCCCCCGCAGCGAGCACTACCCGACGATCCATCGCAGACCGCCGCCACTGTTCACCTCGCGGAGCCGAACCCAAGGTATTGTTCATCACGAGAAGGTCGTAGGGTTCTTTGTTGTTTGGTCCCAAATAGGTGGTGACCATCATAGAGGTGTTGCCCCACATTTAGGATAACCACTTTATTTAACCCTACATCATCTAAAGGTGCCAAGTACCGCCAGGCGGTTCATTATAGTGTTTGGTGACAAAAAGGCGCCAACACACTTTTTGGCGACTCCGCTGGGGACGAAAAATCGGATCTATCAAATCTGATCCATTATATTAGATCTATTAAATTAGACCTATCAGATCGGTCGCAATGGCCAATCCCAAAGATCACAACAACGTTGTCCTAGACATTAACACAAGGCTGACTAACTCGTCGGTCGTTGAGGATGAGAAATTAGAAGACCACATGAAAAGGTTGGACGAGGAATTCCAACGACAACTGACTCAAATAAGCAAGGTGGCGGAAAAGTGGTACCTCTCGCACTTCAAGGTAGATCACCACAAGAAGGTCGTCAAGAAGAGGGAAGTAAAGTATGATTCACTGTCACACTTGCTGCATCAGCTCCCCATTGTAAGTAACACCACGCCATTAGTCGATATTCAATCTGTTAAAATTTCTTTTAATAATCGGATTAAAATTATAATGGAGGATATAGAGAATATGATGCAAGTATTAGAAAATACTCATACACCTGATTTTTTGTCACATAAATTGGGCACTAAAATAATTGCGTCAAAAACATCGGCGACAAATGGGGCTTCTCAGTCCCAACCATATTATGGTATTGAGAGCACCTAGAGGGGGTGAAGAGGTGATCCTGCAAAATTCAACACTAATAGCACAAACTTGGTTTATAAAATGTTAGTTAGATTAAACCAAGTTGCTATAGAGTGAGCTCTTGAGAAGAAATCAATCATAGAGAAAAGCAACACAAGAGACACGGTGCTTTATCCCGTGGTTCGGCCAAGTAACAATTTCCTACTTCCACGTTGTGGCGTCCCAATGGACGAGGGTTGCACTCAACCCCTTTCAAGTGACCCAATGACTAACTTGAATACCATGGTCTTTTTCTTTAGAGTTGTTTTCCCATTTGCGAGGAATCTCCACAAGTTGGAGCCTCTCGCCCTTACAATGTTGATCACAAGAGAAGCACAAGAGTAAGGGAGGGAAAGCAACACACGCAAGACTCAATTCGCAGCAAACACACGCACACAAGCCAAGATGCGAGCACAAAACACGGTGCAAGGAGTTTACAACTCAAACGGTGCTCGAATCTCTAACACGGTAAACCGATTGCGTGATTACGGAGTCTAGGCGACTTAGAATATTTAGTGAATACTTGGTGTTGTGCTCCATGCGCCTAGGGGTCCCTTTTATAGCCTCAAGGCAGCTAGGAGCAGTTGAAGTTCCAATTGAAAGGCAATTCTTGCCTTCTGTCGGGTGG
This sequence comes from Zea luxurians, assembly GCA_029449295.1. Taxonomy (NCBI): domain Eukaryota; kingdom Viridiplantae; phylum Streptophyta; class Magnoliopsida; order Poales; family Poaceae; genus Zea; species Zea luxurians. Next base: position 99,752,004 of record JAOPSE010000001.1, on the reverse strand, counting down.
CGCACCGGACAGTCTGGTGCCCGATCTCCTTCCTTATCAGGCGCAGCCGACCGTTGGACCTTGGGTCCCGTTGGCGCACCGGACAGTCTGGTGTGACCAACCGACCATTGGCGCGGGCCACGTGTCGCCCGCTGATTGCGCTGTCGACCGTTGGCCGAGGGCGCCGTTGACTCACCGGACAGTCCGGCGCACACCGGACAGTCTGGTGATTTTTAGTCGCGGCGCCTTCGCTTTTCCCAAGAGCGACGAGTTCGTCGCTGGGCTAGCCTGGGCACTAGACACTGTCCGGTGCACCGCCGGACAGTCCGGTGCACCACAGGCTGGTGCTGGTTTGGTTGAACTCAGCCAAAACTTCTCCAATTCATTTCCACTTTTCTTGGCAGTGTCCCTAGCACTTAGAGAGATATGTTAGTATCCAAAACAATATACTAGAGCTAGAAGCATACCTTGATTCTTGATTTGCACTTCTCAACCACTTTGCATATATGAACTAAAACAATATGTGTTGGGCATCTAATCACCAAAACATTTATAGAAATGGCCCAAGGGCACATTTCCCTTTCAGGTATGTCGATGAACTCATATCTGGGGAAAATGTTGTCACCATCCTCACTGCATGATAGATCGGCTCTAGGCACGACCGGACAGTCCACGCACGATCACGGACCGTCCGACCCTCCAATGGACCGTCCGGCACCTTACGCCGGATAGTCCGGAATTGCACCGAGCCTGTCACAAGTCTTGCAGGCAAAGCCCTGCACGGCTGGACGGTCCGGATACAATACCATACCGTCCGATCACCAAGATCGGACTGTCCGGGTGTGCATACGTAGACCAGGACACTGCACGTCAGACACAATCTTCATGCTGCATCACACCTGCAGCGCACCATAGTCGCAGCATGCCATCACCCGTGCATGAGACCGAATGCCTTTCGGCCCCTTCAAAGCCAGAAAAAATACAGGTCACTGAGCTTGTTTGGCCTGCTAAGGCCAAATCTGCTGCTCGCTCTCCCATGCATTCGGCACAAAAGGAGAAAATTAAGTTCACATTTAATATTACTAAGTGTGATAAAATATTTGATGAGTTACTTAAACATGGTAATATTGAATTGTCACATATAATTCCTTCGGTTGAGGAATTAAAAGGATGTGTATATTGTAAATGGCATGGCTCTTTTATTCATAACACCAATGATTGTGTTGTATTTCATCGGCAAATACAATCAGCTATAAACGAAGGCCGCTTGAGGTTTCAAAAGGAGGTGGGGATTGACAGGCCACCTGTCCCTGCCACCACATTAGAGCCGACGAGCAAAAAATTCATAGTTCGTCCTTGTGCGACCGATATAAGCAAAGATAAAAATATCGTCATTGGTGATCCCTGCACACCAAATATATCATGTAGAGTGGTTACTCAGAAGGCTCCGGACAAAAGAAAGATCGGAGGCGCCGGGGGGCAAGCACGATCAGACACCCGATCACGGTCACCTGTCCTGCGTACGCCTGACGGTCCGGGTACTAAGGTCGGACAGTCCGGCTATGATGGCCGGACAGTCTGCAGAAGGTTAGATGCAGCAACCTCAGACCATCGGACCACAATGTTCCAAAACAAGTGGTAGGAAGCAAAACATTGCTAAGACATCTGGACGACTCAGTAGAGTCGGACCTACTTTTGATCAGTTGCTTGCCAAATATATGAAGAAGGTCGTTCCACACAACCGGGCAATAAAACCAACGAAGTCAAAAAGACGATCTGTCCGAAAGCAAAGGCCGACTAAAACGGCCCAAAAGGTAGAACAACCAAGATCGCCTAGTCATCCTCCTCTAGGGATAGCGTGGTGCTTCCCGCTCTATGCCCCGCCGATGTGTTATCCTACTCATGTGTGGGGTGGTACGACGATGAATCTGTATTACTGGCCCAATCCGTTTGCTTATTTGGGTTGGGGGCACCACAAGTTTTTGCCTATTTACAGATTGATTAGGTGTAGCACCCCAAAATTTAAAATCTTGAAAATTTCTCAAACTCTCTCTAAATTCAAAATGAACTATAAATTTCATTTCAAAATGTTTGTTTGCGAGTTGATATCAACAAATAAAATATAGTGGTCTATATTCTCTCCAAAATCCTCCTCAAAATATCCTACAAATATTTCCCTAGTGATCCCCTTCAAGTTCTTTCCAGAAATATTGCCTAAATATTCCACCGATAATTCTCCAAATATTTTCCTCCTGAGAAATACCTTCAGAATCATTTTTAAAGTCCCTACAAATATTTTCTTCAGAATTTTTCTCATGCTCATACGTATACATACGCCTCCGGTGTCATACACTAAGCTCTACAAGCTAATTTCACTTACACAAGACTAATACATGTTTATCTCCCACTAATCCTCGCATCCTCCCACTAATCCTCGCCTCCTCCCCTAATCCCCCACCTAACCTATAAATAGAGGGGCAAGGGCCTCCCCTCAAGCCACACCAAGCCATTTCATGGCAACTCTCCCCCCACTCCCACTCCCACACAAGCACAAGGATCGTTCGGTCGTTCATTCGATCGTTCGTCCATGTGTTCTTAATTTGTTTGTTCGTTCGTCCGATCGTTCGATCGTTCATCTGTTCGTTCGTCCAAATAATCTTTGTTCAGCCATTATACTGCCGAAATTCCGATCGTTCGTTCGTCCGATCATTCGATCGTCCGTCCGTCCGTTCGTCCGATCGTTCGATCGTCCGTCCGTTCGTTCATAGTCCCTATTCATCGTTCATCGTTCGTTCATAGTCCCTATTCATCGTTCATAGTCCTTATTCATCGCTCATCGTTCGTTCATAGTCCCTATTCTTCGTTCATACTCCCTATTCATTGTTCATCGTTCGTTCATAGTCCCTATTCATCGTTCATCGTTCGTTCATACGAACTATCCACCGTTACTATTCATCATCGTTACTATTTCGTCGTTACTATTCATCGATCATCCGATCACCCAGATATTCAACTGCTCATCCATCATGCTGTCCAGCTCACCTAAGACCTGCCAGATCAATATTCCGGTCATACAAACTCCGGTGACTGTGATTTTCCTTCTAGTAAGTACTTTCCATCTGGTCAACCATCCCAGATTTTCTCCAAGTTGAGCACGCTTAACTTTGAGATTCTTTCGAACCAGGCTTCCTAACTCAGATTCCAATAATTCTTATTTCTAAATTCTTATCAAATTATTCCCTATCCAACCATGTCACCCCTTAAGCATGGTTCATATTCCAGAAAACTCCCAAAATACTCTTGTCCCATATTCTGCCTATAATTTTCCTGTTCAGACTAAGTCAGATGATTCATTCATCACTATTCTCACCAACAGTGAACTCTATCGTACTAAACCACAGGAACCTAGTTATAAATACACCCAGCTACCCTCTCCCTCTCCACACACTCAACACCCTCAGCCAAGGCAAAGACCCCACCCACTGAGTTACCTCGCTTTGCCGGCTATGCGCATAGTGTCGCTTCGCCTCCAATCCACCCTCCTGATAAGCACTTCCACTCCACCATGAGTAATATCACAACACCACATGACACAGATTCTGCTCAAGACTCTACACATCCATATATCGCCATTCTGACCACTATACTAAATATTTGATGATATATTTGCTAGTTTGTATATTTTCTTGTTCATGTTGCATAGTTATCGGAGCATTCGTGCCATCTCGTGAAGGCCAGTTCTGCAAGCCTACACCAGACGGTGGAGCTAGAAGCCAGTTCCGCGAGCTCTCACCTTTCGCCGGTTAAGCAACGACAAGCTCAGTGGATCCCTTTGATGCATAAATTACCTATGTTTTTCAACCATAACCCTCAGCCTGTTACTTTATCCATGATATGATTTTGCTGCTAAGAGACAAGTTATTATGGCCACCTAGCCTTAGAACTTTGCCGCAATTAATCTTTATACTCCTTGACATTTTTGTTACAAATGATTTGAGAAAAGTTATGAGTTTTTAAAAGAAAATGTTTTTCAAAATGGGTATGATGAAGGCTTGTCACCCTTAACACCCTTGAGTGGGATGATCAGGGACTCCCTGGTTTGGGAGGGCCTAAGGTGATGGCTCAGCTGGGTTAGGTGTGAGCATGAAGGATTGTCCCTCTCGCCTAAGGACCGGTTTGTCATCACTCCTTACATATACTCTTATCAAGTACAACCACTCGAGACTGTATGGGCAGTCGCTTGATCTAAACTTGCACGGTCCGAACCCCAGGATTATGATGGCTAGGGAGCACCGGGAGGATAAGGAAGGGGAATGTTTTGTCCGGTTTGGACATGGTGGTGGCCTTGTTCCTTCTGGTATAATCGCTACGGTAAGGACGTGCAAGGAAGAAAAGAGTTTTGGCATTCGGATCTCACGATGGTGAGATTGCACAATCCAGACTAGTGGGTAAAGTGTACACCTCTGCACAGAGTTAAAAACCTATTCGAATAGTCTGCGCCCATAGATATGGATGAGTCATGGCATGGATTTGACAATTAGTGTTTTGTTTTCCAAAAATGCTTTTGAAAAGTGGTTTTAAAAGGTCCGACAGTTGAGCCGTGAGCTATGGTGGTGGGAAGTCCAGTAGCTGTTTTTGAAAATGAAAACCAGTGGGAAACTGCTGAGATACCTGAATGGTTTAGTTCAGGGGATTTTGTTCTATATTGAAAAACTTCCTGCTTCTTTGGGAGAGGATGTGCTTTGAAAAATATAAAATGTTTTACAAAATAACCCTGCATCAAATATTGCTCTTTTTGCAAAATATCATGAGCTCCACATACTCCATGCATTATATCTGATTTCCCCATTTCGTGGGTGAAGGTGGGCTACTGGGTACGTAAGTACTCACCCTTGTTTATTTGTTGTTTTTCAGAGAAGGAGATTATTGATCGGGTAAGAGTTACGCCTGTTCCCAACCTTGTCTATGGCTATTGGACCGCTGATTTGCTTCGATGCGTATATCGGGCTGCTTCAGCCCCACTCTGATGATATGTCTCGAGTTGTGGACCAACTCTTAAAGTTGATCACCACCTTTATAGATTTGTCTCGTTTAAGCAGATCTGGAACCATCTGATGTATAAATGTGTTTACTAGCCTCCTGAGACTAGTAATTGTATCACATTTGAGTCCCAGAGGATTGGGACACTTCATCAGGTAGACATGGCCGAGGAGGATGCAATTCGAAACGACATTTGTGCATTAAAGTTCTATCAAGTATTTATATTATCTGATCGCAAAAGCCAATGACTTGCATCGAGCTGAGTCCTTACTTCAGGAACAAAATAACTCATGAGGTCAATTGTTTCTGAAGTTTTCATTGATGCTTTTGGTTTGCTAAGCTCCACCAAAAGGCAGGGGGCACATGTTGAGCACCAAAAGTGGCGGACGGTCCGACCCTTGGGCCCGGACAGTCCGCGTGCCCTGCGATTAGATTAACTTGGGTGATTATCTTTATCTTGTGCGTGGTTATCCATCTAATCACGTGGGAGTTGTTGGCTATCTTCTAGGAATAGGTCCAGACCTCCTCCCCTATAAATATAAAGGGGTACGACCGATTGAGAACCCTCGAACACATTCCAATCGAACCAATTACTTTATTTACCTTTCCTGCCCTAGGAGTAGATGTAGTGTAGTTCTAGTTGTAGCCTTACGCATATCCACATCTACCCCTATTCGACTCTACGTCGTCTAGATCCGTCCTTGTGTGGCAATGCTGACCCCAGGACGACCCTATGATCTTAACCCCTTCTGAGGGGTAAGATCTACTTCGTCTACTTCAATCAAGATCTCTTTCTCGAATTGATCTCTTTATTTCTAGGCGACTCTACGTCGTCTAGAGACGCCCCGGGTGACTGTTGGCCTAGAGCACCCTAAGGTCTCTCACCTAGGGGACGAGATCTAGGTCATATGGGGAGAAGAAGACGATCCTGTGCCATTGTGGACCGTCCCGCCCATAGCTCGGACCGTCCGTGTCCCTGCAGCGAGCACTGCTAGGCGACCCGTCGCAAACCACCGCCACTGTTCACCTCGCGGAGCCGAACCCAAGGTATTGTTCATCACGAGAAGGCCCTAGAGTTCGTTGTTGTTTGGTCCCAGATAGGTGTTGACCATCATAGAGGTGTTGCCCTACATTTAAGATAACCACTTTATCTAACCCTACATCATCTAAAGGTGGCAAGTACCGCCAGACGATTTATTATAGCGTTTGCCGTTTGGTGACCAAAAAGGCGCCAACACCTTGTTCTTGATTCACAGCAGTTGAGAACAAGTGACCAACAAATATATATTTATATATAGTTTATATATATATTTAAGTATATTTTTTAATTTAAAAAACGAAGGAAAAAATGACTGATCAGCTGAATGAGCCCATTGCCCATCCGGTGATCCTAACTCTCCCTCTCTTCTCTCTCTTACACATGGGGTCCACATGTAAGTGTCATTTCTTTCTTCTTTCTCACGTGATGATTTTCCTCCTCGTGTTCGTCTCGCCGGTAACACTGCACCGTCGTCGCTCGAGCACCACTCGGCCTCCCCTCTCCGTGCCTCCTCAGCTGCTGCAGTGGAGCACTACATCCGCGCCACCATCTCTTCCCCTTCACCTCCCTTCTTTAAATCGATTGTTTCTCCCTTCTCACTGCCACCATGACATTAATGGTTGACCCTCCGATTCCTCTTTGTCCAGTGCCATTTCCTCCTCCCAACCTATAAATTGCCACCCACGCCCCCGTTTATGCAATTCCCACACTCCATTTCTTCCTCTCGCGCTCCATGACTGCTGCCCACGGAAGCAGCACTGTCGCTCGCCATTTTTTGCCGCCGCCTGGGCTTCTCTGTTCCTCTGCTCATTTTCTCCAGCTGTCGCGCTCATTTCCTGCACCACGTCACGCACGCGACCTGCTCGCTACTACTAAAACGTCGTTGCATTTCTCTGTTTGTGCCTATCGCCACCACGTTGTTCCTTCCTCACAGCCGACTCCTCTCGTCAGCTCGCCAGCGCCGTGAACCCGACCCTGCGTCTAAGCCTCGCCTGCTGCTACGCTTGTAGCATGCTGCGACACCTCTCGCCGTCGTCGACGCAGCTCGTTAGAGTTCTTGTTATCATCGTCCCTTGCCTCGCCGGTGTCAACAAGCCGAAGCTGAATTTCCTCTGCGTCGACATCTTCTTCCCCTCACCGATGATGATGTCTATAGACGTTGAAGAAGGTGACAAAAATTATACGCTACACCCAAAAGTCTAGGCATAATCTTGTATAAGTTTTTACAATAATTTTTATTTTGGGATTTTTACGTTTCAGCCACTAGTCTGCACACTTTGCTCAGTTCTACCCTCAACTCAATTTACTCCTCAGTTTTCCACTGGCACCATCGTTCTGCGCTCAGTAATGTTCCTACGTCCGTTAACGCTGCCTGGCATGTGGGACCTGCGGCCTGATATGTGGGACCCATAACTTTTCTTCCGCAAATCAGAGGAAACAGAGCCGACAGCAGAGAGCAGACTACCAGATCCATGGTGGATGCTCGGTCGTGCTATCTTCTTCCCGTACAGTGCCAGCCAGCAGGCCATTTTCCCCAGCAAGCTAGTGCTGCCTGCCCGTAACCTAATGGACGGCTGACGCTCATCTTCCCCGAGCAGCGCCCACCGAAGATCCATATGCGCAACCTCCAATCTCATCGGCGGGTGACGTGCTTGGCGTGGCCGTGCCGCAGCGACGCAAGCAAGCATGGCACATGCCCTAGCAGCGGCGCCGGCACGCTCGCTGACGCAGCAGCCAACCATAGCGCCTGAATGTCGGCTTTCATCCCCGACGCCGACGCCTGTCCGTGGGCTTCTTCTTCCCGACCATCCCCCACGTCTAGAGCGAGCAGCCGTGCCTGACCGGCTTTCGTCTTCCCGAGCAGCAACGCCGGCCGAAGACCCCTCCCGACGGCGCGCGACTTGCTGAATCATCCCTCGGAGCACGCGACGTACTGTCTCCGACGCTGGCGCGAATGGGCAGATCTCCGGCATTCAAGCATGTGAAGGGTCGCCTCCACCCCCACCATGCGACGGCCTGGAGCTGCCGCGCACTGACTTCCGTAGGCCTTCTTCCCCGAGCAGCAATGACACCCGCCCTCGAACACCGACCGTCGGGCATGAACCTGTTGAACGTGTGATGTTGTAAGCTTGCTGTTCTGCTTACTGTTCTTCTTACTGTTTTGCTGTTGCTGTCACTGCTGAAACTGAACCTGTGTTCAGGTGCATATGCTGCTAATATTGCAAGTAAGCTTGCTGTTTTGCTGCTATTGAACCTAAGTTGAAACTGAAAATGAATCTGAACTTGTATTGGGTGCTGACTGCTGAAACTGAACCTGTTTTGCTGGTATTGCTCAATCTGTATGGGCGTTGGGTTCAGTAACTGAAACTGAACCTATGTTGGCTCTCTGTTTTGCTGAAACTGATACGGACGTGATGGTCAAATAATCTCATGTTGTCATTGAACGAGAAATTTGCACATAGTGTGGTGGTCTGATGTTGCTTGGCGGTCTACGAGGTTGCTGGGTTCAATTCCCCTATGCTTTGTGGCTCTTTTTTTTTGGCATTTTGTTGTATTTCTTTAGAAGCCATAGTTTTGTGGCTCAAATTTTGTAGTTGTGGTTGAATGTTACGAAACTTGGTGAGAGATGTGTCCATTTGTGAATCACATGCATTCACACTTTTGTATAATTCTTTGATTTTTTTTATCTCATGCAACTAGGATCAAATTATAACTCCATGCTAAGTTTTACTATTTTTTGACCATATTTGACATTTATTTATTTATTTATTCGGCTAGAAAAAAGCATTTAAATCATATAAAGTAGTAAATAATCAAATAAGGGGCATCTTTAAATGGAGTAAGTTTGTAATAGTTAGATGGACATGTGGTACACTTTTTAAGCAATAAAATAAACAAAAGTAAGAAATATAGCTCAAATTATGTAGCTGTGGTTGAATGTTACGAAACTTGGTGAGAGATGTGTCCATTTGTGAAGCGCTCGCATCCACACTTTTGTATAATTCTTTGATTTTTTTATCTCATGCAACTAGGATCAAATTATGACTCCATGCTAAGTTTTACTATTTTTTGACCAAATTTGATATTTATTTATTTACTTATTCGGCTAGAAAAAAGCATTTAAATCTTATAAAGTAGTAAATAATCAAATAAGGGGCATCTTTAAATAGAGTAAGTTTGTAATAGTTTGATGAACATATGGTACACTTTTTAAGCAATAAAATAAACAAAAGTAAGAAATATAGCTCAAATTATGTAGTTGTCGTTGAATGTTATGAAACTTGGTGAGAGATGTGTCCATTTGTGAAGCGCCCGCATTCACACTTTTGTATAATTCTTTGATTTTTTTATCTCATGCAACTAGGATCAAATTATGACTCCATGCTAAGTTTCACTATTTTTTGACCATATTTGATATTTATTTATTTTTTAGCTAGGAAAAAGCATTTAAATCATATAAAGTAGTAAATAATCAAATAAGGGGCATCTTTAAATGGAGTAAGTTTGTAGTAGTTAGATGAACATGTGGTACACTTTTTAAACAATAAAATAAACAAAAGTAAGAAATATAGCTCAAATTATGTAGTTGTGGTTGAATGTTACGAAACTTGGTGAGAAATATGTCCATTTGTGAAGCGCCCGCATTCACACTTTTGTATAATTCTTTTGTATATAGCTCAAACAGAGGGCGGGCAGGAGGTCGGGGCCGAGCTTCGACCAGTGGTGGGCAGTCGGGGCTGAACTGTGACCGGTGCTGGGCGGGGAAGAGGAGCGTGGGGTGGACCTTTGGTCGAGGTTGGACTCAGCTTCCCGTGGACGGCTGCTGCTGCTTGAGAAAAGATTATCGGAAGCGACGACTCTCCGGACCACAACGACGACAGGGAAGAAGGCCGAATGATGGCAGTTGCGTGGCTGCTCCTGGCCATCGGCGCGTGCGGTGAGGGTGGAGGCGAGCCTTCACATGCCCGCACGATGGAGATGTGCCCGCTTGCGTCGATTGGAGATGCAGCAAGCCGAAGTCAGAGTTCAGACTCCGGGGAGGAGCGCGTGGCGGAGATGAAGCCAACCTATGCAGTGGATTTCGGGGAAGCAGCAGCCCGTCTGGTGTAGATTCGACAGCCGGAGCGATGGATTCGGCATGCGCTCGTGTAGAGAGAAGCTGTCGGGACGCGGCTGCTCCCCTATGTCATTGCTGCACGCTCAACGTAGAGCTACACGGAGAAGCAGCAGGCCCGCACGCTGGATATTTGCCGTCGTGCACCGCGCCTCCAACAGACTGCAAGCGATCTATATAAGCTGTTGGTCAGCCGGCTGTCAGGGACGAGCTCGGAAAAAGGCGCTGCTCGGGAAGTCGGTCGCTGCTTCACCCGCATGCACCGATGCAGCGGGATTGCTAGCACAGGTGCAGCAAAGCCATGCCGAGCGCGTTGGGCAACGAGACTTCTGCAGGCAGATGGGCGGGAACGACGGGGTTGGTCGGAGATGTGCTGCTGAGGAAAACGAGAGCACGGGGATCGGGTAATCTGTTGTCGGCTCTGTTTCCTCTGATTTGGGAAAGAAAAGGGATGGGTCCCATATGTCAGGCCGCAGGTCCCACATGGCAGGCAGCGTTAACGGACGGAACTCGTCCGTAGGGACATTCCTGAGTGCAGAACGATGGTGGGAGGGGAAAACTGAGTAGTGAATTGAGGTGGGGGTAGAACTGAGTAAAGTGTGCAGACTAGTGGCTGAAACGTAAAAATCCCTTTTATTTTTTGTGTATTTGATATCTAAATAAACTAGTAAGGCCCTGTTTGGGAACAAAGTTTTTGAAAACCACAGTTTTTGAGATACTACAGTATACTTTAGTCATGACAATACCGCAGTTTACAATACCGCAGTTTTGAAAACTGAGGTCCAGACCTAAGTTTAGAATACCTTAAAACAACTATGGTATTTGCAATACTTCAGTTTTGAAAACAGAGATTTTAGCCAGCTTGCCAAACACCATTCTGTATATAATACTGCAGTATTTGAGAATACTGCAGTATTCTTCCAAAACTGTGAAAAAACTTCACTCCCAAACACCCCCTAATTGTTTTATTAGTTTTATAAGTTTGTTCTAATACTTCAAATTCAGTATTTACAAATGTTTACATGTTTTCGTAAGTATAATTTGATTTGTGACTATTGATCTATGCATAGTTTTATAAAAAAGAAAGGAAATAAATATTTCATATCTTTAACCACAAATAAGAGATAGTTATTTATAGTGTTATCCGTGCATAAATATGCAAATTTGCTAGTTGTCCCTTCTAGTCTACCTTTATTTATGTGTAGTACCATGTTACAGTTTATTATAAAACTAGTCGGTTGCTCGTGCGTTGCGACGGCTTACAACAATATCCACGTAAACTATCCACCAAAAAAATTCAAGATTTTTTATTGATTGTCTCCGCTCTCCGTATAATATTTTTTTGATTTGGCTAACTAATGTTGTTGTTTACTCCATACAATATGTCATGGTACAACACGACCAATGAAGTGAGCGATTAGAAGAGAGTTCACAACGACTGACTGAACGAACAGAGATTATAAAATGATATAATTCCACCATACAGATACCAAATAAGAGAAAGTTTGTGAGCTCAAATTTCTAAAATAAGTCACATGAGCTCAAACTTATAAAAAAAGATGGATCAAAATATGGAGTGATTGCTAAAGTCAGGCATCAATAAAAACTGGATGCGCTCCATATAAATTATGCTACTAACGTTTAAAACCAACAAATAACCTTTCATTTTACTAACGTTTAAAACCAACAAATAACCTTTCATTTTACTGTTAGTGTGACAAATCATTGTTGCTCCATCCAATTCAGCAACCTCAAACATCATGGAGTCCATTGCGCCAATGTGGTCTCAGAAACGACCTAATACTTGCAAGAGCCAAGAACGTCGTGTCGTTCTTGGGATGTAGCCTCGGCCCGTAGTGCTGGCCCGGCCCGACATGATTATTTTTTAACAAAAAAAACGTATATACGTATATACAATTTATATTCGATATTAAAAACATATGAGCATAACGTTATACTGGTTAGACAGCTTCACTCAGTATCTCCCGCCCTTCTTATATCAAGGTATGGGTTTGAACCCCACCTCCTGCACAGTTTTTTAACATTTTACGCTGATTTAATTAAATGGGACGACGAGCTAACGGGCTGGCTCGGCATAGTCAGCAGGCCGACATAACGTGCCTGGTCAGAGTTGTGGCCCTCGGGCATCTGGCCCGTGCTGGGCCACCGTTTGATCATCTATGGGCGTGCAACAATTAATTTGAAATAGTCGTGAGGGGTTATTTGTAAAAAGATGACGCAGGACGACCGTTGAAATTGGTACATTTGGAACCTAAATAAATTAGAAATGGTTTTGTTAGTTTCAGAATCATGTGATAAGCATTTTAATTAGTGTTTTCAACAGTTCACTTATTTCCATAGTTTATTGAATTACGGTTGTGATACAAGAAAATTAAAATGGTCTTCTCAATAGATATCAGGTTTTTATAATATAGCAACGTTCATTATAGGTGTTTAAGTATAGCCTTTTAAATAGAAATTTAAAGAAACTATAGTCCATATGTTTCTTAATAAAAATAAAAAAATATATCTCTAATTATATTTTCCATAAAATTTGATTTAGCCTTAAATTCAAGTTCTTATAAATGATGATATATTATGTCTCACAATGTTTAAAATTATTATAAAACATTTTATAAATAAGTGTTAGAATGTATTAACTAGTGTTCTTGCTTTTGTAAACTAAAATGATAGTTTATATAATGTCAAATATATTTTTCTTTAATTATAATGTCAAATACAATTTTCTTATTAAAGAATTAGATTGTTTGTTCCTAATTTAAAATTACTTAATTAGTTTTCTAGACATGATTAATCTTTTCCATCAAATTGAGTCCATATTTTATATCACTTAGTTTTTCTTAAAGAATAAAATAATAAAATCAGTGTTCATGTTCTTTTATAATAACTAAAATGTTGGTTTACATATTGTTTTGTATATAGCTTTCTTAATAAAGAATATATGTCATGTAGTTTCTAATGAAAATAAAAGATAATCATTTTTTCATTTTATTTTGCATAAAAGTTCACTTAAGAAATATATCATAACTCTTCATAAATAGGTGTTTAAAAATATGATTATGACCTTTTCACATAAAATTTGTTTAAGTTGTTTATTAGCTTTTCATAAAATCGATGGTCTTGGTCGACCGGAACGGGGCATCTGTCATGCTCTTATATTCCAGCTCAGGTAGATTGGATACGAGCATAGTTCCCAAGATTTACCCTATGTCGGTGTTTTGGGTCCGACCACACACCCGGGGTTGCCCCTCAAGGTGTTTTAGGAGTAGGACGGTGTCGCCGACTGTAGCTAAATAGTTCATGCCAGATGCACGAGGAACGATGGACAGTGTTTACAGGTTCGGGCCGCTTTGAGATGCGTAACACCCTACGTCCTGGCGAGTATGCTTTATGTAATGGGTTACAAGGGAGTTCCCTAAAGCTAGAACGTAGAGAGCTGGAGTGGAGGGCTGAGTAGTGGGATCGATCGTCTTGAAGGGGTGCCCCCTAGGCCTTATATATTCGACCGTGAGGCAATACAAGCTGATATGATAACAATGTGCACCTAAAAGATAGTGAACTGTTTGAGCCTATCTTCCTATGATTTTGCGGACTTATCCTCGCCTGGTTCCGTTGTACGGGGCTCCAGCGCGGGAAAGTCGGATCTTCTGTTGTGGTCACTTGCTCGACGTTGTGGGGCCATCCGGGCTTGCACCGACACGGCCTTACGTCGATCTGCTTTACTGATTGTTCCTCCCCAGGCCCATGAAGGAGTGACCTTACGATCTATCGGGCCCTTGGGCTTTTTGTGAGGTCTTTTATCCTTCTAGTGGACCCGGGGGATATCTGTCCCCCACAAGCCCCCGATCTTTGGGTTGATTTTGAGATAATCGGCCCAAAGATCCTAGGTCCAGTGTGCGGGCTTCATTTACGATAAGAAATGTTTCTCGGGCAGTTCGGTAAAAACGATCTCTTACTGTCTCCTTCTGCTTTGATCACTTGAAAACTAAAGCTTTGTCTCACACTCATGCCTTGGAGGTCGGCATTTCGTATTGTAGGACCCTGAACTTCATTGGGCGCACCAAAGGTGCACCCAATGGGTGTAGCCCCCGAGCTTCGAGTGGATTTTGGAAAAATAATCTACTCGAAGGTCTTCATCAGAAATCATTTTTACTTTCCACTTGCATTTTGGTTGGAGGTTAGCCTTGTCTTTAATCTTGCCTTATGCCTTAGAAGTTGGCATTGTCTTGACTTGAAGTAGTGATTCATTGGGTGCACCGAAGGTGCACCCAATGGGTGTAGCCCCCGAGCTTTGAGTGGATTTTTGAAAACAATCCTCTCGAAGGTCTTTATTTCGTGTCCTTTTGCCGAGAGTCATATTTTCTTTTTTCGAATGCCTTAGAAGTCAACATTATGTCATCGATATTATGCTTTAGAGGTCAGCATGTGTTTTGTCTTTTGTAGCCGAGCTCGTGATCCGCCCATATCTTGCTAGGTGGTGCAATTTATTTGCTCTGCAACTGATTGGACATTTGATGGACGTTCCCTGGCTAGTCTTCACGTCGCTTCTGTTGGTCAGATTTTGTACTTCACCGGCTATATTTGGCTTTCCTTTGATCCTTACTGATATCTCATTTTTGTCTTGAGGTATTCATTGCATGCCCTGCACAGATGTGACAGTTTTGAAAATATACTGATAATTCCTGGGCGTCGCCCCCCCAATGGGTGTGGGCAAGGGACGACTTGGTACGCTGAGTGTTTTAGCCGGCTGCTTCAGAGTAGTAATGTGATGTGACGGCGGGTGTAATCATATCGCCCGCGCGGTTGACTGGAGTCCCAATGGGTGTTGCGTTGCGTGAAACGGCGTCAGTTGTCTGACGTATCTTCAGACGGGTTGAAGTGTATATTGAATATTTTGCGACTATTCAGTGACCGTGGTAGGAGGTGAGCGGTTGCCTTCTTCTTCTATAAATAGTGCCTCTGCCTCTCTGGTTTTTTCACATCTCTTGCTGTTCTCCGCTGCTTGCTTTCTTCCTCTCCTTCCATTTCCACCATGGGCAAGAGCAACAAGCGCAAGCGTGAGCCGACTCCTCCCTCGGAGGATTTCGGCGACTCGGAATACTCGGAGGAGGAGTTCTCCTCCGAGTCCGAGGGGACTCTGGCTCCCGTCTCTCCCTTAGCGTCGTCTGACGACTCAGACGACTCATAGGGGCTTGCCGCGGAGGTCTGGACTTATATCCGGGCCATTGAGCACTTCGGGCTCGAGGGCTTGGATGAGTCGGAGTACTCCTCGGACGAGGAGGACTCGTCCGAGGAGGACGGTGGCGGCGAAGACGACGACAACGACGATGACAGAGGCGATGGCGGCGATGATGGTGACGGCGGCGACAGCAGCAGGGGCGGCAACGGCGGCGGCAGTAGGGGCGGCAAGGGCGGCGGCGGCAGGGGCGGTAACGGCAGCGGCAGCAGGGGCGGCAACGGCGGCGGCAGCAGCAAAGGCAGCAACAGGAAGTTCTCTCCCTCCTTGGTCGGGGAGACAGCCAGACGTCCGCACTCCGAGTTGGACCGAGTCCCCCACGGATCAGGAGGTGGGTGAGGCAGGGGCTTTGCTAGCTGAAGTTGGACTGCTGAAAGAGAGGGGTCTGACTGCAGAGGCTGTGGTTGCTGATTTTGTCTTCAAGAATATTCAGCCATTGAAGGACAGAGCATACCCGGCTTATTTGTACCGAGGTCTAGCTGACTCAACTCGGGTTACCAACAGAAGAATTCCCGCTGTAGATTTGGTGAACCATCTTGAGATGATTCTTAGAGGCAAGGTATCAAATGTTGGAGCCCCAGTGGCATACTCAGCCTGGAATCTGCCTCCTTCCAAGGCCTTCACTCTTTTTGTGTCGAATCCACCTGTCGCTGATGGCGGTTTGGGCCTTAGAGTGCGACCCTCTGCCGAAGAAGTTAGCGCTTTGGTTGCTTCGCTCAGGGAAATTCCTGATGATGAACGATAGGTCCACTTTGAGGTGCCTTTGGATCCTAGTGATGCGGAGATAAGCGCTATGCTTGATATGTTGGCTGAGGACTCTTCTGATGCTGCTTCTGCTGGGACATTGGTGGTGGCGCCTCCCCCAGAAGCTGGTACAACCTTGGATATTCAGAGACCTGTCAGTGTTCGCCCGAGACACCCTTGCCGAGCCAATCAACTTGATCCTTCTGCTGATGAGCAGAAAACGAAAAAGAGACGTATTCGGCGAGCATCTAGTTTGGATCGGGATGTTGGTCCTTCGGTTCCTGCTGCTGAGGAAGTACCCGTGCCTGAATTTACTGACGCTGCTACTGATGCTGACCCCAATGGGTGTGATCCGTCTGTTGCTGACCCCAATGGGGGTGTTGTCTGTGTTGCTGATGAAAACGACGGGGAGGAAGAAGATGAGGTCCCTTTGACTCGGAAGAATAGTCTGCAGTATGTCGCTAGTGGGGAAAGTAGTGGAGTTCCTTCTCCTGCTCTGTCTGCCCTCATTGGTCTACAGGAATTGTCCCTGGTGAACTTTGATCAGACTCTTGAAGATATGGTTCCGGAGGATCTGTTATCAGAGCCAGCGGATGATGGTGCGACGGAGGTTTGTGCTGATGTGTTCGACGCCGGGTTGGGGTCGTCCCGGGCAGCGTCCCACGCCTCATCGACCTTAGAGCGCGGTCTTGAGGGTCAGGAAGCTGTCTTGGATCGTCCTGCTCCTGTGGAAGTAACTGAAGGACCCTCAGCCTTGGAGGTGGCTACTGCAGAGAACTTGGTCCTCGAGGATGGTGTTGACGCTTACCCAGCCCCCGAGGGTGTTGCCGGGGATGACTCGGCTCGGGTGGGAAGCGCAAGCCACTGCCGAGCCCCCGAGGGTACTGCCGGAGATGATCCGGCTCAGGTGGGTAGCGTAAACTATGGCCCAGTCCCCGAGGGTGTCTGAGCGGGGTCTCCTTCTTGTACTTCCATGGATGTTCATGCGGGATCTCCACACTCCGGTTGCATTGTGGTAGCCCAAACTTTGAGCTAGGGAGTCGCTTTAGAGGCTAGCGTTCCCGCCGACCAAGTTTTGGGCTCTGTTGATGGCGCTGAGTTGGTTTCTGCTGGTTCATTGCGAGCTGCTTCGGGTGGCGACCCTGTGCCAAGTCATTAATTGATCTCCCACAATTTGGGAGTCCCTTCGTTCTTCTCCAACCTCCAGGTACTGTGATATATTCTAGCCTGTCTTTTACACCGTACGAACTACTGTCATTACACTCATCTGTCCTTCATATCAGGCCTTAGTGGACGGCATGGCTAGTCAGCTGAGGTTGCAATGTTCTTCCGTTCCAGAAGGAGCTTCGTCTCTAGCATGTTGGAATCCGGTGTTGCTTCAACATCGTGTTTCTGACTTGGAGGCGACAAATGCCGGTTAGCGCTCTTTTGCTTCTCTTCGTCTACCTTATCAAACTGCTTTACATTTTGACCCATTTTGCTTGATTGTCTCTCGCCAGATATGGCTCGGTAGATTTCCGTTCTTGAAGAAAAACATTCTCAAGGCTAGGCCGAAATGGTCCGGCGGTGTTCTGATTTTGAGGAAAAATATTCTCAAAACCAGACTGAGCTGGCCTAGGTTTCTACTGCTCTAAATGACGCTAAGACGCCAAACTCTACTCTTCGCGCTCAGCTTGATTCTGAAAAGGTGACTTATGAAACTATGCCTTGTATTGCTGTGTTCTTATTGCTTGCTTGATGTTTGAAGGAGTTGATTCTTGTTTGTAGGAAGAAAAACGTGCCCTTGTTGCTTCTCGCGACAATCTTGACAGACTGTATCATGATTCTAGCAACTCGTTGACCATCCTGGAGAGGAGTCATCGCTTCACTATGGAAGAGTTAGACAACCATCGCTGTAAGCTGCAGGAATCCATGGATGACGCGATCCGTCTCCGGCAGTTGATATCGGCTAAGGATGCTGTTATCAAAGAACTCCGTGCTTCCAAGAAATCCATCGCCCAGGAGCTAGAGTTCGCTCAGTTGGCTGCCAAAGTTGCTGAAGAAACTTCCATTACTCTAAGGGCCCAGCGCGACAGAGCCATGGATAAAGCCATTCGCGCGGGGCGAATCTTGATGAGGAGACCCGGCGTGGTTGTTCCTGATGATATAAGGGCTGACGTGAACGCTGCTCCTGATTCCTTAAGTCGCCCTTCTTCGTCGGTTGCTCCTGAGAAAGACATTGCGAAATAGAGAAATATTTGCATGCTTTGAGCGCGTGGTTATCACGATCAGATATTTTGTTAGAAGACTTCAATTCGGTATTTGAATGATATTGTTGCTCTCCTGTTGTTTTAGAATTCGGCAGTACGTAAATTTGCTAGAATGAAATGCTGTGCGATGATTTTGAAACTCGTCTACGGGATATAGAGGTCATTCCTATTTATGAGTAATCGTAAGCATGTGAGATCGCCTTAAGTCGCTGCTGACTTAAATCGATTGCTTCTGTTAATAGGGCATAGTGGTCATCCCAAGGTAAGTAAGCGTGAGCATGTTGCACCGTTTTAAGTCGTTACCGACTTAAGCCGATTGCTCCATTAGTAGGGCATAGTGGTCACCCCGAGTTAAATAAGCGTGAGCATGTTGCACCGTTTTAAGTCGTTGCCGACTTAAGCCGATTGCTCCATTAGCAGGGTATAGTGGTCACCTCGAGTTAAGTAAGCGTGAGCATGTTGCACCGTTTTAAGTCATTGCCGACTTAAGCCGATTGCTCAGTTAGCAGGGCATAGTAGTCACCCCGAGTTAAGTAAGCGCGAGCATGTTGCACCGTTTTAAGTCGTTGCCGACTTAAGCCGATTGCTCCGTTAGCAGGGCATAGTGGTCACCCCGAGTTAAGTAAGCGCGAGCATGTTGCACCGTTTTAAGTCGTTGCCGACTTAAGCCAATTGCTCCGTTAGCAGGGCATAGTGGTCACCCCGAGTTAAGTAAGCGCGAGCATGTTGCACCGTTTTAAGTCGTTGCCGACTTAAGCCGATTCTCCGTTAGCAGGGCATAGTGGTCACCCCGAGTTAAGTAAGCGCGAGCATGTTGCACCGTTTTAAGTCGTTGCCGACTTAAGCCGATTGCTCCATTAGCAGGGCATAGTGGTCACCCCGAGTTAAGTAAGCGTGAGCATGTTGCACCGTTTTAAGTCGTTGCCGACTTAAGCCGATTGCTCCATTAGCAGGGCATAGTGGTCACCCCGAGTTAAGTAAGCGTGAGCATGTTGCACCGTTTTAAGTCGTTGCCGACTTAAGCCGATTGCTCCATTAGCAGGGCATAGTGGTCACCCCGAGTTAAGTAAGCGCGAGCATGTTGCACTGTTTTAAGTCGTTGCCGACTTAAGTCGATTGCTCCGTTAGCAGGGCATAATGGTCACCCCGAGTTAAGTAAGCGCGAGCATGTTGCACCGTTTTAAGTCGTTGCCGACTTAAGCCGATTGCTCCGTTAGCAGGGCATAGTGGTCACCCCGAATTAAGTAAGTGCGAGCATGTTGCACCGTTTTAAGTTGTTGCCGACTTAAGCCGATTGCTCCGTTAGTAGGGCATAGTGGTCACCCCGAGTTAATTAAGAATGCCAGTCAATCATGAACAAACTGAGTATTCTTGAAGCCTTTCTTTATTGATGACATATTTCCCACTTTACAGAGTACATTATCGTCCCGATAGCTTTTTAAATACGGCTAGGGGTAAAACTTCCTGAGGTGCTCTATATTCCAGGTGTTCCCAATTTCTGTGCCGTCCATTTGAGCGAGACGATATGATCCCGGTCGAGTGACTTCTGCTACTATGAATGGTCCTTCCCATGAGGGCGACAACTTGTGTCGTCCCTCCCCCGTTAGAATTCGGTGGAGGACGAGATTTCCCACTGAAAAGGATCGTTGTCGCACGGCTTTGTCGTGATAGCGTCTTAGAGTTTGCTGGTATTGTGCTGATTGAATTACTGTGTTCAGCCGTTCTTCTTCGAGTACATCAATGTCCTCCAGCCTAGTAGCTTCGGCTTCTGCTATGCTTTCGAAGATCAACCTCGGCGCCCCAAACTTGAGATCAGCGGGTAGCACCGCCTCTGACCCATAGACCATGAAGAAAGGGGTATTTCCATGCAGAGCTCGGCTAGGTTGGGTTCTTAGGCTCCAAACGACGTAGGGCAATTCCCTTATCCACTTTCCTGTGAACTTTTCATTTTTATCGAAGACCTTTTTTCCTGAGTGCCTCCAATATCATCCCGTTAGCTCGTTCAACCTGCCCGTTGGCTCTTGGGTGTGCTACTGAAGCATACTTGATCTGAATGCCTTTTTGCTCGCAGAAATCGAAGAACTCTGAACTTGTGAAGTTGGATCCTAGGTCAGTTATGATGTTGTTCGGTGTCCCGAACCTGAATATTATGTCTTGTATGAATTCCACGGCCTTGGCTGAGGTTAAAGAAGCAATGGGTTTGAACTCTATCCATTTAGTGAACTTGTCGATTGCTACCAGTACATGAGTGTATCCTCCTTGAGCTTTCTTGAAGGGTCCAATCAAATCCAGTCCCCAGCATGCGAAGGGCCAAGTTACTGGTATGGTCTGCAGTTGCTGTGCTGGTAGATGTTGTTGCTTTGACAAGTATTGGCAAGCTTCGCACCTCTAAACTAACTCGGCTGCGTCACTTTTCGCTGTTGGCCAATAGAAAACTGACCTGAAGACCTTCCCGACTAGCGTCTTGGATGCTGCGTGTATTCCACATTGCCCGGCGTGAACCTCCTCTAGAAGTCGCTTCCCGGTAGATGGGAGAATGCACTTCATGAGGACGCCTGATGCACCCCTTCTGTATAATATTTCCCCAATGAGTGTGTAGTGAGCTGACTGTCTAGCAATGCGCTCGACTGCATTTTTGTCATCTGGTTCCTCTTCATTCTTTATATACCTGATGATCGGCTTTCTCCAGTCATCAGAGTCTGATTCTGGTTGATTCACCATATTACACTCTTCTGCCTGATCCATTGAGATGCTCGGTTGTGGTATTTCTTGCACAAAGACTCCAGGTGGGACCTGAGTCCGACTGGACCCTAGCTTGGACAGTACATCGGCTGTCGTGTTCCGATCTCTTTCTACGTGATGAAATTCCAGACCTTCAAATTTATCTTCTAATTTTCGGACGGCAGTGCAGTACTTTCCCATCGAATCGCTTGAACAATCTCATTCTTTGTTTATCTGGCTTATGACCACCAACGAGTCTCCGTACACCATCAGTCTCTTGATGCCTAGTGATATAGCAATGTTCAGTCCATGAATTAGGGCTTCATACTCGGCTGCGTTGTTGGAGGCTGGAAATAGCAACTGGAGGGCATATTTGAGGTGCTCGCCTCCAGGTGCGGTGAAGAGAATTCCCGCGCCTGCTCCCTGCAGCCTCAGCGAGCCATCAAAATACATCTGCCATACTTCTGCAGTTTCAGGATTGTCTGGTACTTGTTGTTCAGTCCATTCTGATACGAAGTCGACCAGTGCTTGAGTTTTGATGGCGGTGCGAGGTCGAAATTCGATGTCATGAGATCCCAGTTCACAGGCCCACTTGGCTATTCGGCCAATGGCTTCCTTGTTGTGAAGGATATCCCCTATTGGAAAACCAGTGACTACTATGACTTTGTGGTCGTCAAAGTAGTGACGTAGCTTGCGGGCAGTTAGAAGTACTGCATATAATAGCTTCTGAACTTGAGGATACTTTTTCTTTGAGGGACCTAGAACTTCACTGATGAAATAAACAGGATGTTGCACTGGGTAGGCATGTCCTTCTTCAGCTCGCTCGACTACCAACGCGGTGCTTACCACGTGAGTCGTGCAAGAGATATACAGCAACAGATCTTCAGCGGGTTGAGTCGATGTGGCTCGCCGTGGCGGCGTTGTCAAGAATTTTTTCAGTGCATCTAGGGCTTCTTGTGCTTCTGAAGTCCACTGAAACTTATCCACTTTCTTGAGTAGCTTGTAAAATGGTAAACCTTTTTCTCCCAGCCTGGATATAAATCTGCTCAGAGCTGCCATGCATCCGATAAGTCGCTGAACCTTCTTTTGTGATCGCGGTGCCTCCATTTACATGATAGCTTCAATCTTATCCGGATTAGCTTCAATTCCCCGGTGGCTAACAATAAATCCGAGTAGCTTTCCTGCTGGTACCCCAAAGACACATTTTTCGGGATTAAGCTTCCATCGATATCACCGCAGACTGTTGAAAACCAGTTGTAAGTCTTCGATGAAGTTTTCCGAGTTCTCCGTTTTGATTACCACATCATCTACATAGGCTTCCACACGCTTGCCCCAGTGATCAGCTAAACATGTTTGAATGGCTCTCTGATAAGTCGCTCCAGCGTTTTTGAGGCCAAACAGCATGGAGGTATAACAGAAAGCACCGAATGGAGTGATGAACGCTGTTTTTTCCTTGTCTTCCTTTGCCAAACTAATCTGATAGTATCCGGAATAGCAGTCCAAGAAAGACAGCACAGAACATCCAGCGGTGGAGTCTACCACCTGATCTATCCTTGGGAGCCCGAAGGGATCCTTTGGACAATGTTTGTTGAGATCCGTATAGTCGACGCACATGCGCCAATCCACTCTATTCTTTTTGAGTACAAGAACAGGGTTGGCTAACCACTCGGGATGTAACACCTCTCTAATGAACCTAGCCACGACCAGGCGGGCCAGCTCGGCGCGAATGGCCTCTCTCTTGTCGGGCGTGAAATGACGTAGTTTTTGCCGGATCGGCCTCGCCTGGGGATAGACCTTCAGTTTGTGCTTGGCCAGTTCTCTCGGGACTCCCGGCATATCCGCAGGTTGCCACGCGAATACGTCTCGGTTGTCTTGCAGAAACTGGACGAGCGCGCCTTCCTATTTATCGTCCAGGCTGGAGTTGATGATGGCAGTCTTGCGCTCATCAGCGAATCCAAGGTTGATCCTTTTAGTTTCTTCAATCGGCTGCATAGAGGTCGCGGCTTGAGCTTCATTCGCCGGTGCGGCAAGGTCTTCCTCAGGCTTAGAGTTTGCCTGCGTTGAAGAAGTCGCCGACGGTTTGGTGGTGAGGGCCGCATGGATGGCTACTCGGAAACACTCTGCGGTGCCTTGGAAGTCAGCGCGCACAGTTATGATTCCTTGCGGTCCCGGCATCTTCAATATCATGTACATGTAATGCGGAATGGCCATGAATTTTGCCAATCCCAGCCTCCCGATGATGGCGTTGTACCCGCAGTCGAAGTTCGCCACTTCGAACCTCAGGAACTCGGTTCTGTAGTTCTCCAAAGTTCCGAAGGTGATGGGCATGTAGATGTGGCCCAGCAGGTATTCCCCTTCAATCGACACGATGCCGAAGAAAGGAGTGTCTGACTCGTGGAGCTCTTTGAGGTGAACTCCCAAGCCTTGGAGTGTCCGGGGGAAGGTGACGTTGATGCTGCTCCCCCCGTCCACTAACACCTTCTTCACCCTGCTCTCTCGGATCACCGGATCGACGAGGAGTGGGTATTTGCCCGGGTGGTCGAAGTTGAGCCATTGATCTGCCCGAGTGAAGGTGATCGGGTGCTCTGACCATCGGTACGGAGCGGGAGGACCGGTGGTCGCCATCAATATCTGGCGATCGTTGAGCTTTTGTTGTCTTTTGTTCTCCTGTGATCCGTGCCCGCCGAAGATGACGTTGACCTCCATGTCAACGCGCGGGAAGGCTCCTCCTCCTGCCATTGGGGTTGTCATGGTTCTTCTGGTCCTCCCCGTGGCGGAGGAGGAGGTAGAGGTTGGAAGGGTCGGCCGTGTCCGATGGAGTGCTTGAAGTCCCTGCAATTCCGAAGAGTGTGGCGCATGTCCTTGTGGTACGGGCACTGGGCATCGAGGATGTCGTCCAGCGTGCGCTCGCCTCCGTGGGGTCCTCCCCGGGTGCGAGAGGCAGGTGGTCCGGCGACGTGCACTTCTTCGCGCGGTCTCTTCTCCCAGCGTTTGTCGGGTTGCTGGTTCGCGTCGCGTCGAGGTGCTGCCGGTGTGGGCTTCGCTCCCCCGATGAGGTCTTGAGCTCGCTCGTCGGCGGTGATGTAGAGGTCGGCTTCCCGGAATAGCTGTTCGGAGGTAGTCGGCGCCTTCTGCAATATGGCTTGGATGAAGGCCAAGTCATTGGATCCTCTGTAGAAGTCCTCGATCACGGTCGCCTCCGTGACCTCGGGGATACGATTTCTCATGGTCTGGAACCTTTTGAGGTACAAACGGAGAGTTTCGTCCCTCGGGCGCTTGATGGATTTGAGGTCCCATGGTTGCGCTGGTTTGTCGGAGAGGGACTGAAAGTTGGTGGTGAAGCGTCGACTGAAGTCGCTCCAGTCGTCGATGCAGTGTCGGGGTAGATGTCGCAGCCATTGTAGTGCGTCTTGCCCGAGGACGATGGGTAAGTACGCAGTCATCACGTCCTCGGATGCTCCAGCGGCTCGAGCGGCGGTGGTGTAGACGGCCAGCCAACCTCCTGGATCCTGCTTAGGTTCATATTTGTCGACATTGGATACCTTGAAGTTAGGGGGCCACTGAATGACTCTAAGACGTGGAGTAAGGGCAGACACTCCACACATGTCTTCCTATCGTCGGGGATGATATCTATTCCGGGGAGGGGAGTAGTTGTTGTGGTTCCTCGACCGTCCCCGAGTAGTACCGCTAGTTGAGGCCATCGTTGACTCGGTTCTGGTGGCCTAACTCCGAGCTGGGATGTCGTGATCCCTGTCGTACTCCTCCTGGCGGCGGATCTTGTTCTCATGTCGTCGTTCACGCGAAGCATTGATGGAGCTTCGCGCGTCTCGGCGACTATTGATGGTGTGTCACAGATCATTCGGTGGATGAGCGAGAGGTAGAAGATGGTTGGCTGCTTGGGTGAACAATCGTCGATAGCCCTCGGCGTCGGGAGTCCGAGGGAGTCCATCAGCTATCCGAGCTAGTACTCCTCTGACTTCACTCGGCGTGTTCATGGCTCGAGCGAAGTCGGGATTCAGGTTACGTCCGAAAAGTGGATTTTCTCGGCGTTGCCTCGCATCCTGCTCGGCTTGTTCCTGAACTCGTCGGCGATCGCGTCGTCTGGAGTTCCTTCGTTCTCTGAAGACACGTTCCTCCGGAGTTTCTCCTATCTCTGAGACCTTGCCCCGCGAGACAGGCTGCTCTGGATCCCGCTCTCCGGCTTGGTGATGTCGCCGGATGTTTCGGCGCCGATTTCTTCGTCGACGGGACTCCCGCTGAGGTGGTTCTTCTCTGGGCGCGGTTGGCTCGTCATCGAAGACGGGGGGCGACTCCACTCTCCCGATGAAAAGAAAGTCGGGGTAGAATGGTGCGACTGTCGTGGCGATCTTCTTTCCGTTCTCCTTTGAGGGTGGAGGCACGGAAAGAACGACTTGCTTCCTCTCGGTCTCTTTCTTTCTTACGATTTGTGTCCATTATTTCGTCGGGGAAGTAGACAGTGGAGCTCTCTGGGTCTACGGGCCCTCGGCCCCTGGTTTGCTGAAGGCGATCTTTTTTAGGAGCGTTGGAGGTTGCATTTTTTCTTTCCCTACTCCAATATTCTCGGAGTTCGTTGGGGGAGACTTCTTTTTTGGCGGGTCCGCAATGCGGTGTAGAGTCCCCTCTTCATCTGCTACGGATGAGATTGTTCCAAAGCAGAATACAGATCCGGGACGGAGGGTGATCTTGCGGTGGAAGGTGACGACCATTGAGCTAGCTTAGATCAGCGACACACCCCCTACCTGGCGCGCCAGCTGTCGGTGTTTTGGGTCCGACCGCACACCCGGGGTTGCCCCTCAAGGTGTTTTAGGAGTAGGACGGTGTCGCCGACTGTAGCTAAATGGTTCGTGCCAGATGCACGAGGAACGATGGACAGTGTTTACAGGTTCGGGCCGCTTTGAGATGCGTAACACCCTACGTCCTGGCGAGTATGCTGTATGCTTTATGTAATGGGTTACAAGGAAGTTCCCTAAAGCTAGAACGTAGAGAGCTGGAGTGGAGGGCTGAGTAGTGGGATCGATCGTCTTGAAGGGGTGCCCCCTAGGCCTTATATATTCGACCGTGAGGCAATACAAGCTGATATGATAACAATGTGCACCTAAAAGATAGTGAACTGTTTGAGCCTATCTTCCTATGATTTTGCCGACTTATCCTTGTCTGGTTCCGTTGTACGGGGCTCCAGCGCGGGAAAGTCAGATCTTCTGTTGTGGTCACTTGCTCGACGTTGTGGGGCCGTCCGAGCTTGCACCGACCCGGCCTTACGTCGATCTGCTTTACTGATTGTTCCTCCCCAGGCCCATGAAGGAGTGACCTTATGATCTATCGGGCCCTTGGGCTTTTCGTGAGGTCTTTTATCCTTCTAGTGGACCTGGGGATATCTGTCCCCCACACCCTACAGACTGGATATAAGGTTAGGTTACGTGAGATGACTCTATGCAGTGACCATTTCCAATATCTACATAATGAGGACTCTAGGGAAAAGCCTCATAGTGAGACCCTAGCCACTCACCCCGGAAGTGAATACGGTACTTGCAAACCCGGGCTAGAAGGGAATCATGACTCATGGGTAAAGCTGTGGCACCTCTACAGAGTGTAGAACTGATATATCAGTCGTGCTCACGGTTATGAGCAGCTTAGACCCTCACATGATAATTGAACTTGAAGATGAAAATAAATCATGTTCTATTGCGCTCAAGTGGTTGAGCTTCATGTTGATGATATTTTGGTTCAAGTGGTTCTAAGCTTTATGTTGATAATATATATGCTGAATATCATTGCTTATGCTTAAATGGGTTTGGTATATACTTATACTTAGTAATCTGGTGTTGATAATAAAATGTTGACCATCTAAAATGCTAAACTCATTAAACTTTAGCCTTACCTTGTTAACCTTGCATTTTCACCCCACTTGTTGAGCCCCCACCATAAGCGAGCTCACCCTTGCTTAATTTTGATTAGAAGTTGTAGATGAAGATTATGATGGTGAACTTGATGGATGCTAGTCTAGCGATTCCCCCGACCATCTTCCTATGGAAGGATGCCCATGTTTCGCTGTACTTTGTTGAATAAAGGTTAAGACATTAAGTCTATTCGAAGTGTAATATGTCACTATAATCTTAATTTACACTTTTATGCATTGTTCCTTTGATATATTACACTTGTGACATCAACATATGTGTGAAAATAGATCCTAGCACACATATGCTATGCATTCGGTTTTGCCCTTAAAACCCGGTGTGACACAAACGTTGGATGATTCTAGTGACAAACCAACTTACAACCAACTTGGAGGAATTGCTCTCATCGCTTGATGAAGGATGGATGACAGAGGGGGTGACCCACACCCTAGCTGATCGGCCACTTGGCAGACACCCCGCCTGCCACATCTCCTTCTTCCAACCGTCTTAACTTCTCTACCGACCTATAGTGCGAACCGAGAAAATTTTGAGAGCCTGGGCGTTTACGTTGCGAGATGAGCCTTGTCCATTGTTTCCCTCACCAACCTGTATTTTGCTTCTGAAATTTGTATAGCTATCCATAAAACACAGAAGTGGAGCCTGGGCAGCCGCCCGGGGTAGCTGGGCGGTGGGTCCGCCACTACCGACCTAGTGAACCTATAAGTACCCTCAAGCCTTGGTTAGGCTATGAATAGCCCCTGAGTGTTGATTTGAGAGTTGTAGAAATGTCATGAAGCTACCCTTGGAGTGTAGAATGAGTGTGTTCCATTGTATCAAGGAAGAGGAGTGAGTAAGAGAGTGAAGGGGTTGGATTTCTCTTGGTATTACATCTTTGGAGCTTGTATTCTCTAAGGATCGGTATTCAACTTCAGGCTTGAGTAAAGATCCTTGTTGTTCTGTTACTTGCATATTGTACTTGTCTTGCTTTTGTACTTAGCAAGTTATCTCAGTCAATTACGGGAACCCAAGTTCATGCTTACAATTAAGTTGTATAAGTGCTTACTTGTTATTATGACTTGCAACCAGAGTAGCAATGAAACCTATGCTTAGACGTGGTGTTTAGGCTTAGAGTTTTACCAAGTGATTGATTGTTCTATCCCATATAGATTTGGTCGATAGTCCCATTTGGTGACAGCAGGTGTGTGTCCTATGTATCCTGACCCAATCGTTTAGATAGTTTACATTGACGATATATCTGACTCTCTATATTACCCGCCTTTCTCGTTTGGGTCATCAGCACTCTAGTGCCCAGAAGTGGTTTTATAGCCTTATTGTCTAAGTAAACTTGATACTAATATGCTTAGGAAGTTAAGTGTGTATTCTTGAAATAGAAAGCTTGCTCTACCTTATTATGCATTTTACACTCTAGCTTCATTTATTGGTCATTTCTGGTTAGTCTGTGTCACTTTACTTGTCGCTTCCATGTGATTTCAATACCCTAGGATACTCTTGGGTGAAAGGCTACAATGTGAATTTGTGCACTTGTGAATTATATCTAATTGGAATAAGAAATGCCAACACTTATCTTTTTGTATTTCAATGTTGGTTAAAGTTATACAATTCATAAGGTTCGGAATGTGTTTCTTTCCCACTACCACAACGTCTTTTATTAAAAAAACTTTAAAAGAGGCAGGATTAGGAATCTTTCATCAGACCTTGGAGATGATGTGTGGGAATGAAGACATAGTATATGGTGTCATAAATTCAAACATTTAGTTAGCAAACACAAATTTAGCTTGTGCAAGGTGGCATGGAGTGTGAGCTAGGGACTTGACCATTTTGTATAACTAAATGGGTCAAGTCAAAATGCTAGACATGAAGACAAGTTAATCAGACCCAAACAAGATAATATCTTAATTGGTCATAGGATGGAATAGGCAATAATCTTAAGCCAAAGTGATCAAAAGAGAAAACCTAAACATTGTTTCCTCCATCAAAATCACATTCGCCTTCTCACATAGAGCCTTTATCTGTACCATAAATTGCACTTGACCAGAATCTCCCTTCCCAAAAGAGCAAATCAAATCTACATATTAATTCAACATATCCATTAATTATAGGGTGGGTTTTTTACATCTTTAAGCAGTTCTAGGCCCTCTAGCATTATCGTTTTAGCATAAAATAAGGGAGAAAAGTTATGTGGCTACCAAAGATCATGGTGAAATGAGAAGGCATAATTGTTTTGTTTTCAGTTGAAGCAGAGAAATTAATTCAACGTCGGAAATGTTGGATGGGCGCTAAAAATGTTATAAAATATAATCAGTTGCTCTCTGGTGGCAACCGACGTCTCCCAAAGGGACGTGCCCCTACACGTCCCCCACGTACGGACGTGGCTTTTGACCCCTCCTGTGTCTCCTCCCCTTGTATAAATACATTGCTTTATTCAATAAGGAAATAGAGTTCTCATTTTCATTCTCGCATAGTTTCTACTTTCACACATCATCAGCACATGCTTTTACAAAAGAGAGCAAAGGCCAAAACAAGAACAGCGAAGGCAAGAAGTTCTTCATCAAAAGAAAAACAGTCGGGTACGCAATGATCTACAAAGATCTTTCTGTTGCCCTTCTTACCTTCATCCTTCGGTTTTTGAACGGTGGCCATCGTCGCCGGCGAGGCGCTGACTTTGTCGCACGTCGTCTTCTACGTGCTGCGCATCGACATGGTCGCCACCATGCCAAGAAGCGCAGCAAGAAGGACGCTCGGGCCACACTTAACCCTGAGCACGTCCGCCGGACCGGTGGTGATCCTGGCGCTGGTCCCAGCAACGCTGCGGCACCTGCTGCACCGCCGCAGCAACCGCGAGCGCCACGCCAAGACCGATGGGTGCGTCCTCCATCGCCTTCACCGGAGCGGGTTGCAGAGCGGTTGCGTGAGTCTGAGACCCAGCAGCCACTCCGTCCGATGCGGTACTGCCCCCTCCATGGATGGGGGCCGTGTCCTACTCGCCAACCACGGGCTCCTCCAACGGATGCAGACACCGCCGCCCCCGCTGTTCGATCGAGCGGACTGCTCGTTCAAGTCACCTCTCCAGCGCGCCCTCGTGCCCGGACACGGCTGACTGCGCTTCCATTTGGATTGTACTACACAAACATAAAACCAGTACCTCATGTTACGTACAAAGTGATTTTTCAGAATGTAGATTCATTCAAGACCTGGCATGCACGTCTTGGTCACCCTGGAATAGGGATGATGCAGAAAATCACAGGTAATTGCATCGGTCATGATTTAAAGTCTGCCAAATTCCCTAAACCATCTGATTTTATATGTACATCATGTGCAACGGGAAAGCTAATCTTAAGACCATCTCCTCTTAAGATTCATGCTGAACCACTCAAGTTCCTTGAACGAATTCAAGGTGACATTTGTGGACCCATACAACCATTATCTGGACCGTTCAGATACTTCATGGTATTAATTGACGCATCTACACGATGGTCACACGTGTGCCTTCTGTCTACACGTAACCATGCTTTTGCTAAAATCATGACGCAAGTCATTTGATTGAAAGCACATTATCCTGAACATCAAATCCAGAAAATCCGCCTAGATAATGCGGCTGAATTCTCTTCTAGAGCATTCAATGATTATTGTATGGCCCAAGGAATACACATTGAACATTCTATGCCTTATGTACATACTCAAAATGGTTTAGCTGAATCTCTTATTAAGAGGATCAAACTTATCGCAAGACCTTTACTTCATGAATGCAATTTACCTACATCCTGTTGGGGTCATGCAGTTTTACACGCTGCTGATCTTATTCAACTTCGCCCAACTGCATATCATACAACATCTCCGTTGCACCTGGTACAAGGAAATCCTCCAAATATATCCCATCTGCGGAAATTTGGATGTGCGGTCTACACCCCTGTATCACCGCCTCAGCGAACAGCTACGGGACCTCATAGGAAATTGGGCATCTATGTGGGATATCAATCCCCATCGATCATCAAATACCTGGAGCCCCTTACAGGGGATTTGTACACAGCTCGTTTCGCTGATTGCATCTTTAACGAGGACCATTTCCCGGTATTAGGGGGAGAATTCAAGTATCCTAATGAATGCCAGGAAATCAATTGGGATGACAAATCCATCCTGTCCTCAGATCCTCGAACCCAGGAATCTGAACTTCAAGTTCAGAAAATTATAGAATTACAACACTTTGCTAATAATCTGCCTGATGCGTTTACTGACTATAATAGTGTCACAAAATCCTTGAATCTTGCTGTCAATGCGCCCAGTCGAGTGGAGGTACCACGAAAAACCATTCAACCATCTTCTCAACCGAAGAGGGTGAGGGCTGCTAAGCAGGATAATGCTTCTACTAAGCGTCAAAGGAAAGAGAGGAACATTCGATCCTCCAAATCAGTAAACGAAAGTCAACCACCAGTTGATGGACACCAAGTGGATACTGTACATCCACAAACCAGCACTCATGTGCACAATTTAGATGTTGCTGGTACATCGGAACACCCCATATCTACTCTTCCTGTGAATCAAGAAGACTTTCATGGGGTACAGGAGATTTCCATTAATTATACTAGTTCTAGAGAATTGTATGATCGTAAAACTACAGTCATCAATTCATGTTTCTCATCAATCATAGCTGGTAACCTTCTATCTGACCCAGACCCTAAATCCATGGCAGAGTGTCAACAACGCTCGGACTGGATCAAATGGAAGGAAGCAATTAACTCTGAATTATCCTCACTAGCAAAAAGAAAGGTATTCACCTCTGTGATACCTACACCTCCCAGAATCCATCCTGTTGGATTCAAATGGGTTTTCACCCGGAAACGGAATGAGAACAATGAGGTTGTGAGATATAAAGCGAGATTAGTTGCTCAAGAGTTTACCCAAAGACCAGGAATTGACTACAATGAGACATATTCTCCTGTTATGAATGGAATAACCTTCCGGTATTTAATTTCATTGGCAGTACAAAAACATCTACTTCTGCAGTTGATGGACGTCGTGACCGCATATCTTTATGGGTCACTAGATTCGGACATATACATGAAAGTTCCTGATGGAATACCTGTACCGAATAATGGCAAAAATCGTAACATGTTTTGTGTCAAACTCACCAAACCTCTATATGGCTTAAAACAGTCAGGGACAATGTGGTACAACCGACTGAAGGAATTCCTTATGAATAAGGGTTATTCTAACAGTGATGATTGCCCATGTGTCTTTATAAAGAAATCTTCTACAGGTTTCTGCATCATATCAGTATATGTGGATGACTTGAACATCATCGGCCATAAACGTGATATTGATGAGGCACGCAATCTTTTAAAGACGGAATTTGAGATGAAGGATTTGGGTAAAACCAAATTTTGCTTGGGTTTGCAACTTGAGCACCTTCCCACGGGCATTCTCATTCATCAGTCTGCTTATGCCCAGAAAGTATTGAGTAAATTCAATATGGATAAAGCATATCCGTCTAAGACTCCTATGATCGTCCGTACCCTAGAAAGGGATAAGGATCCTTTTCGACCACGAGACGAAGGAGAAGAAATTTTGGGTCCTGTGTACCCATATCTTAGTGCAATTGGAGCACTTATGTATCTAGCAAACAATACAAGACCCGATATTGCTTTTGCGGTAAATTTACTTGCTAGATATAATGCATCCCCTACCAAACACCATTGGACTGGAATCAAAAATATTCTTTGATACCTCCATGGCACGGCGGATCTCGGTCTATTCTACGGAAGAAATCAAGATCCTAGCCTTGTAGGGTACATAGATGCTGGTTATCTTTCAGACCCCCAGAATGGAAGGTCTCAAACTGGGTTTGTATTTCTGAATGGTGGAACTGCTATTTCTTTGAAGTCATCCAAGCAAACTCTAGTAACAACATCCACTAATCATTCAGAGATTATTGCCTTGTATGAAGCCTCACGTGAATGTGTCTGGCTTCGGAGGGTGATTAATCACATTCAATCATCATGTGGGATTCATTCCATTGAATCACCCACCATTATCTATGAAGATAATGCAGCTTGTGTTGCTTAGATGCAACAAGGTTATATCAAGAGCAATGTTACCAAACATATCTCCCCCAAGTTATTCTACCCTCATCAACTTCAACAGAGTGGTGAGATTAAGATCATGCAAACTAAGTCTTGTGACAATCTCGCAGACTTATTCACTAAGTCGCTACCTTATTCCACATTTCGGATATGTGTTAAGGGTATTGGTATGCGTCGACTTAAAGATTTGCTTGCATCAGGGGGAGTATCTCTTGATTAATTTAATACTAACACCACATTGTACTCTTTTCCTATATGAGTTTTACTATCATGTTTTCTCATGTTAGGTTTTTAATGAGGCAATGTCAACACAAGCATATGTCAGTCTCTTGATTTTTCCCATCAGGGTTTTTCGATAGAGACGCCAAAGACATACCATATACTGTTGATTTTCTCCAAATTTTTCCCACTGGGTTTTTTTTGGAGTGTTACACAGTATATTATTGCAAACCACCTTTTGCTTACAGGTTTCAAGGGAGAATATACATAATGGACAACTGCTTAAGGGGGAGTGTTATAAAATATAATCAGTTGCTCTCTGGTGGCAACCGACGTCTCCCAAAGGGACGTGCCCCTGCACGTCCCCCACGTACGGACGTGGCTTTTGACCCCTCCTTTGTGTCTCCTCCCCTTGTATAAATACATTGCTTTATTCAATAAAGAAACAGAGTTCTCATTTTCATTCTCGCACAGTTTCTACTTTCACAAAAAATTTGTTTTTAAGTTTCATCATCCTCAAAAAATAGTGTCCCTCCTAGCTCACAACCACATCCCTAGCTTGCAACCACCTAGGCCCAACACCCACTCAAGCAAACCAAATGCAATAGCGTCGATGTTCATGACCTATTTTGTTTCCTGAAGAAGACCAAAATTGGGCAACACAATTAAGGATATGGAACCTTCGTCCCTTTCTTCTTATCCCCTCATGGAAGATAAGCCAAAGGAACAAAGGTTTTATATTTAAGAGTGACATTTAAAAGGAAAGAAAGTATGTATAAAAACCATTACTGTTATGCTCCCTTCCTTATTATTCCTCTTTTGCTTACAAATGGTTACAATATTAACTTTATGTTAGGGGTCTCTATTGCCAAAGGTCCTCAAAGTGATGCATTATCAACCAAAACATGTTTCAAGTACTATCAAAAGTTTGCGAAGACAACCTTCGTATGAAGAAACACATAAGAAAAGACGAAGCTAGGGAGCTTCGGTTCCATGAACATGACTAATGGACATGAATGAAGAAGGGAAGAAGCTTTGACTCCAAAATGCTAACACACGAAGCCAAAGAGGATGAGAAGAATCTAGAAGACTGGTCAGCTCAACAAGGAGGAAAATACGACATTACCCTCACGAAGTTTGTAGCACATATGTATAGGATCTATGGGCATGTATGTAAATTCACACGATGTTGTACCTCTTTACTATAAATAAAAGAATAATGTCATGCATTAGGACATGGTGGAGAACAAAAAGGACTGGGTTCTCTCCACCTTCGAAGGTGTTTCATCTTACCTTCGTGTTCTCTTGTAAAGCCAAAGGTACCTTGTAACCATTCATAATGAAATGAATTGAAGTTGAGTTAATTGTCTAAGATGATTTGCTATGTTATTTCGTCATAATTCATTGTATTGTTCCTTCATACCCAAAATACTCTAAGATTTCATTCAAATTTGACCTTCTCCCTTTGGCCAACCCTTCAAATAGAGAATGTACTAAAGGGAGAAGGGGTGGAAAATTTTGGAGTGAAGTGTAAAAGTTTGCAAGTGCCCTTGAATTGGAACCCTAAGCAAAAGTGATATTGAGCAAAGAATGAGCCCGTGTAGCTTTTAATCTATAAGGGTTTTGTAATAAGTAACCATAGCAAAGTTGTAGAGCTACTCAAGTAGTACTAATATGATTAAGTGACTTAGCCTTGAAACTATATGGAACCTAGTGTAAAACACCCTCAAACTAGGGCTGTCAGTCATGGGGTGTTCTGAAACTGAAGTTTGAGTGACATTTCCCCAACTTTGGAGCCAATTTGTGACTGATCCAGTGAGGTTAAGACCAGGGTCACTGTAACAAAGTTGAAGATTATATATAAGAGAACAACTTTGCTAAAGTGATGTTGGTATGTTGCTGCCAGGAAAAGGGAGTACACATGACTCAAATAAGCTTTGTCAGACTGCTTTAAGAGACATTCAGGCGTGAAGAGTGTACAGAACGAGATCGACAGGTTTAGAGAACCCACCACCGATGAGCCTCACGCCGTGATTCAAGCTCACCTTGGAGATTCATGTTAGTAAGGAGTAGATAATTGCTCGTGGTGAAAAGATCGTGTGGCGACTCGACCAGATTTATAAGAGGTCAAGTATGAAAAACCATCTGCCCGATAATGATTTCCCACACTTGAACCCATATAAACCCAGGGGTATAATGAAATCGCGAAGGATATCAAACTTTTCCTTCGCAACCAATATCGTACTAAATTAACATTCACTACATCACATGATACAACATTCCACAGAATTTAATGTAGATTAGAGTAAATAGAGTTACTACAGCTTAGTCGGAACGATGGCCCAAATGTGACATAATAAGTAGCATCATCGTAGTGATTAGTTTTAGCAGAAGAAATTATTCAAGTAGCACCTACAACACGTGCGGGGTTTTCAAAATACAGTGCCAACATTAGGGTTGTGTCAACCCACCAAAAGCATGAGAGGAGAATGGACAAGCCACGCCCATGGCCTAGTCATCTCCTGTAGCCAGATATAAGCAGTGCTCACAATATCCATAGAACATCTGGCCATCTGCAACAACAATGGGAATAGAACCCTGAGTATTGGAATGTACTCAGCTAGACTGACCCATCCAAAGCCAGGAAATAAGAAAGTAAAAGACTCCAAGGATTATGCAAAGCTTTATCTGGGGTTGGGTCTTTACTTTGTAAGAGTAACAGGAGTTAATGAAGTTATTAACAACTTAAAAGGGTATCAAGTTCATTAATCCACTTTTAGCAGTTCAGTATTAATACCTATTCTGCTGTAGAACTAGGTTTGCACCTGATTCTCTAGTTGTTCATTGCCAAATTCACTATAAGTCTAATTATAACTTTAGTGAAGAATCAAGTTAAGGAAGATTGTTTAAGATTAACCAAACAAGAATAACTCAACCCTTGATTTTAATGATGAGTATCATCATTCTTAATCCCTAGCATCATTCTCATGGAAATCATAGTTCTTACTACAATGAGATAGCTCAAGTCAAGTGCTCACTATCTAGGAGCGATGGCGATTCGAATCGATTACTGACCAGCTGGTGGGGTACTCGTAACAGAAATCGTACCCACAATACTTTGTGGGATACAATCACCACCTCACCCATTCCAGTAGCAGCCTCGCTGCACATCGTGGATTCTGCAGGGGTCACCATATCCAGGGACCGCCCGACTACTAGAGGGTTAGGGCGTACCATACACCATGGTTCATCTTGCCATGTTGAAAGGGAAATAGGGTTAACCTTTTCCCACAATTAATTTTGGTGGTTGAATGCCCAACACAAATAATGGACTAACTCGTTTGCTCTAGAATATATGTTCTACAGGTGCATAAAGGTTCAACAGAAATGAACAAATGTTCAAGAGAGGATTCAAATACAAAGGAGCGAAGAAACCGAGTGTGCTCTGGTCTGGCGCACCGGACTATCCGGTGTGCCACCGGACAGTGTCCGGTGCACCAGGTCCGTACAAAGCTGAACCAGCCACTCTTGGGTTTCTCCAAGCGCACTCCACTATAATTCACCAGACTGTCCGGTGTGACAGCTGAACAACGGCTACTCCGTGCAACGGTTGACTGCAAAAGCGCGGTGATCAGATAAACAGTGAGGAACAGTACGCGCAGAGTCAGAGCCGCAGGTCAGAGGCACACCGGACACTGAACAGTGCCTGTCCGGTGCAGCACCGGACTGTTCGGTGCCACTAGAGGACAAAGCCTCCAACGGTCAAAAGCATCAGAACCCTAACGGTTGGGTGACGTGGCTGACGCACCGGACAGTGTCCGGTGCGCCCATCGACAGCAGCCTGCCCCAATGGTTGTTTGGTGGTTGAGGGCTATAAATACCCCCAACCACCACCACCCCAAGCATCCAAGATTTCTGAATATCACATTCATTACAAGAGCTCTAGCATTCACTCCTAGACACAATTGAAAAGATCAAAGCATCTCCAAGTCCCCAATTCATCTCAAACACTTAGTGACTTGAGAGAGAGAGAGAGATTTTGTGTTCTTTTGAGCTCTTGCCTCTTGGATTGCCTTCTTCCTTTCTCATTTCTTTTCTCAAGTGATTTGTAATCGAAGCAAGAGACACCTAAGTGTGTGG
The DNA here is from genome assembly GCA_029449295.1 of Zea luxurians. Lineage (NCBI taxonomy): Eukaryota > Viridiplantae > Streptophyta > Magnoliopsida > Poales > Poaceae > Zea > Zea luxurians. Next base: position 99,714,489 of record JAOPSE010000001.1, on the reverse strand, counting down.
TGGTCCTTGCGGGGTCTAAGTGACCCAGGAGATTAAGGAAAAGGCTCACTCGGTCTAAGTGACCGTTTTGAGAGAGGGAAAGGGTTGAAAGAGACCCGGTCTTTGTGACCACCTCAACGGGGACTAGGTTCTTTAGAACCGAACCTCGGTAAAACAAATCACCGTGTTCATCCGATTTATTTCTTGGTTGATTTGTTTTCCCCTCTCTTTCGGACTCAGATTTAATTCTAACGCTAACCCCTGCTTGTAGTTTATGTTTTAAGTTGTAAATTTCAGATTACGCCTATTCACCCCCCTCTAGGCGACTTTCACATGTCCCCGTCACTCCTCACTCACACCAGTAAGTGCACCGCAAGGTCGAATCCGACTGGAATGGTGATCTGGCTTCGCGGTCAGAATGAATTATTCGGCTAGCTAAGTGTTTAGGCATAAATTCAACATGATTCGAGGGACCACAACAGTATGGTCCTTAATCGACACAGGCGGGATCACTATGGTCTACATTATGCCCATAATACTCCATAAGTCTTAAATTTAACCTTTACACTACCCTATATATGGCAGAACCTCCAAGTTATTGGGCCCACATGCACCTGTCCTTGTCCCAAAGACCTTAGACGGCTATACATGTGCACCAGATAACTTAACAGGATTTGTCTGATTGCCCCAAAGACATCGGATAAACCACTTACAACCAAGATCGCGGGATTAAGTAATACAAATCACACACACCAATATTATTGTAGCGGAAATCTTACTACCAAATTTTACAAGTTACAAAAATTTTACATTATTTTATCGGAGTGCTTACAAAAGTATAAGTTTGAAATATATGCTAGCTCAAGTCACCATCCTCAATAAGAAGTATAGGAGAGTTACTTAGACTTATAAGAAGGTCGAGCCCACCGGCACTTAACACCATCACAGCAGCACAAGGTTACAACCTGAAAAACAACAGGGAATAAAACCCTGAGTACGGAATTACTCAGCAAGACTTACCCGACTAAAGAAAAGACTCTCAAGGGTATGCTGGCTAGAGGGATTCAAGGTATGGCTTATCAAGAATCAAAGACTCTGTTTTGCAGAAAAGCTTACTACGAGTGGATCCTTAAAATCCAAATTTATTGTCAGGTTAGGTAAAATTACCTGCATCTAGAGTTCTGTCTACCCTAGTTCAAGCACTTGACCTGCACTAGCCAATTTCTTATCAACCCTTCATCTTCACTAGATTGCTACGTGTAAGTCAGTGACCAAGTCTTCATAACCGCGAAGGTTCGGCGATCCGAATCGATTATACTCAATTGAGGATCTCCGATCACACGACATATGTAGCACTTAACCCTTGCATATGTCAACCCGCCACCGGGGTTCTTAAGACCAGATCAGGTTCACGCAAACTGAGAGCACAGATACACCACCGTCCAGCCTCTTGCTACAGAGGGTACACGCTACTCTCGCCACCGCTCCACGCCCATTTCGTGTTATCTTATTCTGGCCTTAGTCTGCTCGAGGCAAGGCTTACCCATGACGAGGCATGTGACCAGTTAAAGGGTCCTCGGTCATCAAGCCTACATCGACACTGTCCTTAATCGACTCAAACGGAGACACTACACCGAGACTCCTTTCTCATGCAAGTCACCCACCCGGTCTCAGCTTAATCATTTAAACCCAAAGTTTGGTACCTGGCAGAGGTACATCTTTTCCGATGTTGAATCCATCAAGGCCCTAATGGATCCACCATCAAGTTTTATTTTCGAAAACATCCCACACACTTTTGCCACATCAACTTTTGTAAAAACAAAACATTTTGTTTTTCTAAAGCAATGCTAAGCATCAAAAATCTTTTGTAAAACAGGTGATAAAGGAAGGTAATCAAGTTCAAGGAAGGTAATGCAGGAATTGTTTTAGCAATCAACTCCTATCACCTAATGCATCAAGCAAGTGAAAAAGATTTTTAAAACACAAGGAGGTGGCAAATGCATCGGGGCTTGCCTGAGTAACACTAGGTTAGTGTTGTTAGATGACGTCCACTTGACGATCAGCCTTTATTCCGATACTCGCTCCATTGTCCATCAGCTTCATCCTGCGGATTAGCCCGCGTTTGGGGTCGACTTGGCTCTTCTTCCGCATCACGCGATTAATTAACGTACCTGAATGAAATGCATTATGCATATGAATGCATATAAGGAACAATAACACCAGACTTTACGATGCTACGCAAAGAGACATAACCTACTTAATGACGAGATATTGCGGACACTAGCTATCGATATATTGTTACCTACGACAATCATGCTCTTCTAACCTAGCTAAACAATCGAGGTAGCAATCAACATCCATTCCAAGCATGAACTCGATCAACACATAAAATACCATACCTAGTCTAGAGAACACACTAAACGGCTTATAATTTTAACTTCAAAATTCTCGGGCACCTAACACTTATAAAATTTGATAGAAGAACTTTCATTAACTTTCTAAACTAATTTACCAGTTAACTTGTGTATCATATATATTAATAACACTTTTCATTTTTAATACCTACAGTTCCGCAATACTGAGACCTATTGAGACCTCTTTTATCCTACGGCATTGTTGGTGACTTGTTCTCAAATGCTTCGGATTAAGAACAAGGCAACATAAAAAGTTGAAAGGGAATTAGGCTTACACCTAGTCCCTAAATAATTTTGGTGGTTGAATTGCCCAACACAAATATTGGACTAACTAGTTTGCTCTAGTGTATAAGTTATACAGGTGCAAAAGGTTCACACTCAGCCAATAAAAAGATCAAGTTTTGGATTCAACAAAGGAGCAAATAGGCAACCGAGGGCACCTCTGGCTGAAGGCACCGGACTGTCCGGTGTGCACCGGACAGTGTCCGGTGCGCCCAGAGGACTCCACTTCAAACTCTTCGCCCTCGGGAATTCTCGGAAGCCGGCGCGCTATAATTCACCGGACTGTCCGGTGTGCACCGGACATGTCCGGTGCTCCAAGGAAGCGCGGTCTCCGGAACTCGCCAGCCTCGGGTTCGCGCGGCAGCCGCTCCGCTAAAATTCACCGGACTGTCCGGTGTGCACCGGACTGGCCGATGTGCCAGCGGAGCAACGGCTATTTCGGCGCCAACGGCTCCCTGCGGCGCATTTAATGCGCGCGCAGCGCGCGCATACGTCAGGATCGCCCATACCGGTGCACCGGACATTAAACAGTACATGTCCGGTGTGCACCGGACACCCAGGTGGGCCCAGAAGTCAGAAGCTCCAACGGTCAGAATCCAACGGTAATGGTGACGTGGCAGGGGCACCGGACTGTCTGGTGTGCACCGGACTGTCCGGTGTGCCATCGAACAGACAGCTTCCAGCAACGGTCACTTTTGGTGGTTGGGGCTATAAATACCCCAACCACCCCACCATTCATTGCATCCAAGTTTTCCACTTCTCAACTACTACAAGAGCTCTAGCATTCAATTCTAGACACATCCAAATAGATCAAGTCCTCTCCAAATTCCACACAACACCATAGTGACTAGAGAGAGTGATTTGCTTGTGTTCTTTCGAGCTCTTGCGCTTGGATCGCATTCTTTTCTTCCTCACTTGTTCTTGTGATCAAACTCAATTGTAACCAAGGCAAGAGGCACCAATTGTGTGGTGGCCCTTGCGGGGAAGCTTTGTTCCCGTTTGATTGAGAAGAAGAGAAAGCTCACTCGGTCCGAGGGACCGTTTGAGAGAGGGAAGGGTTGAAAGAGACCCGGCCTTTGTGGCCTCCTCAACGGGGAGCAGGTTTGCGAGAACCGAACCTCGGTAAAACAAATCCGCGTGTCACACTCTTCATTTGCTTGCGATTTGTTTTGCGCCCTCTCTCGCGGACTCGTTTATATTTCTAACGCTAACCCGGTTTGTAGTTGTGATTATTTTTGTCTCGCCCTATTCACCCCCCCCCCCTCTAGGCGACTATCAATTGGTATCAGAGCCCGGTGCTTCATTAGAGCCTAACCGCTCGAAGTGATGTCGGGAGATCACACCAAGAGGGAGATGGAGACCGGCGATAACAAGCCCACTACAAGCCAAGGGAGCACTTCATCGGAAGAGTCCCACTCCAAGAGAAGGGAGAAGAAGAAGAACTCCTCCAAGTGGAAGGAGAAAAGATCTTCCTCTTCTCACCACAAGGAGAAGAAGGAAAAATCTTCTTCTCACAAGCCGCATCGGAGTGGGGACAAGCACAAAAGGATGAGGAAGGTGGTCTACTACGAGACCGACACTTCATCGACATCCACCTCCGGCTCCGACGCGGCGTCCGTCACTTCTAAACGACAAGAGCGTAAGAAGTATAGTAAGATTCCCCTACGCTACCCTCGCATTCCTAAACATACACCTTTACTTTCCGTCCCATTAGGCAAACCACCAACTTTTAATGGTGAAGATTATGCTATGTGGAGTAATTTAATGCGATTTCATCTAACCTCTCTCCACAAAAGTATATGGGATGTTGTTGAGTATGGTGTACAGGTACCATCCGTAGGGGATGAGGACTACGACACGGACGAAGTGGCCCAAATCGAGCACTTCAACTCCCAAGCCGCAACCATTCTCCTTGCCTCACTAAGCAAGGAGGAATACAACAAGGTGCAAGGGTTGAAGAACGCAAAGGAGATTTGGGACCTACTCAAGACGGCGCACGAAGGTGATGAACTCACCAAAATCACCAAACGGGAAACGATCGAGGGGGAGCTCAGTCGCTTTCGTCTTCGCCAAGGGGAGGAGCCACAAGACATGTACAACCGGCTCAAGACCTTGGTGAACCAAGTGCGCAACCTCGGGAGCGCAAAATGGGATGACCACGAGGTGGTTAAGGTTATTTTAAGAGCACTTATTTTCCTTAACCCCACTCAAGTACAATTAATTCGTGGTAATCCTAGATATCCACTAATGACTCCCGAGGAAGTTATCGGGAATTTTGTAAGCTTTGAATGCATGATTAAGGGCTCCAAGAAGATCAACGAGCTTGATGAACCTTCCACATCCGAGGCGCAACCGGTGGCCTTCAAGGCCACGGAGGAGAAGAAGGAGGAGTCTACACCAAGTAGACAACCGATTGACGCCTCCAAGCTCGACAATGAGGAGATGGCCCTAATCATCAAAAGCTTTCGGCAAATCCTCAAGCAACGGAAAGGGAAGGATTACAAATCCCGTTCCAAGAAGGTTTGCTACAAGTGTGGTAAGCCCGGTCATTTTATTGCAAAATGTCCTATGTCTAGTGATAGTGACAGGGGCGACGACAAGAAGGGCAAGAGGAAGGAGAAGAAGAGATACTACAAGAAGAAGGGCGGCGATGCCCATGTTTGTCGGGAGTGGGACTCCGACGAAAGCTCAAGCGACTCCTCCGACGACGAGGACGCCGCCAACATCGCCGTCACCAAGGGCCTTCTCTTCCCCAACGTCGACCACAAGTGTCTCATGGCCAAGGACGGCAAAAAGAAGGTAAAATCAAGGTCCTCCACTAAATATGAAACATCTAGTGATGAGGATAATGATAAAAATGAGGAGGACAACTTGCGTATTCTTTTTGCTAACCTCAACATGGATCAAAAGGAAAAATTAAATGAGCTAATTAGTGCCATCCATGAAAAGGATGATCTCTTGGACTCTCAAGAGGACTTCCTAATCAAGGAAAATAAGAAACATGTTAAGGTTAAAAATGCTTATGCTCTAGCAATAGAAAAATGTGAAAAATTGTCTAGTGAGCTAAGTACTTGCCATGAGACTATAGACAACCTTAGAAATAAAAATGCTAATTTGATAGCTAAGGTTGATTCTCATACTTGCAATGTTTCAATTCCAAATCCTAGAAATGATAATGATGATTTGCTTGCTAGGATTGAAGAAATGAATATTTCTCTTGCTAGTCTTAGAAATGAGAATGAGAAATTAATTGCTAAGGCTAAAGATTTTGATGTTTGCAATGCTACTATTTCCGACCTTAGAACTAAAAATGATATGTTGCATGCTAAGGTTGTTGAACTTAAATCTTGCAAACCCTCTACATCTAATGTTGAGCATGTTTCCATTTGTACTAGATGTAGAGATATTAATGTTGATGCTATCCATGATCACCTAGACTTAATTAAAAAACAAAATGATCACATAGCACAACTTAATGCTAAGATTAGAGAGCATGACTTAGAAAATGAAAAATTTAAACTTGCTAGAAGCATGCTCTATAATGGGAGACGCCCTGGCATTAAGGACGGCATTGGCTTCCAAAAGGGAGACAATGTCAAAATTAATGCCCCTCCAAAGAACTTATCTAACTTTGTTAAGGGCAAGGCTCCCATGCCTCAGGATAACGAGGGTTACATTTTGTACCCTGCCGGCTATCCTGAGAACAAGATTAGAAAAATTCATTCTAGGAAGTCTCACTCTGGCCCTAACCATGCTTTTATGTATAAGGGTGAGACATCTAGTTCTAGGCAACCAACCCGTGCCAAGTTGCCTAGAAAGAAAACTACTAATGCATCAAATGATCATGCTATTTCATTTAAAACTTTTGATGCATCTTATGTTTTAACTAACAAATCAGGCAAGGTAGTTGCCAAAATTGTTGGGGGCAAACACAAGGGCTCCAAGACTTGTGTTTGGGTACCCAAAGTTCTTATATCTAATGCCAAAGGACCCAAAACCGTTTGGGTACCTAAAACAAAGAACTAAACTTGTTTTGTAGGTTTATGCATCCGGGGGCTCAAGTTGGATACTCGACAGCGGGTGCACAAACCACATGACAGGGGAGAAAAGGATGTTCTCCTCATATGAGAAAAACCAAGATCCCCAACGAGCTATCACATTCGGGGATGGAAATCAAGGTTTGGTCAAAGGTTTGGGTAAAATTGCTATATCTCCTGACCATACTATTTCCAATGTTTTTCTTGTAGATTCTTTAGATTACAATTTGCTTTCCGTATCCCAATTATGTCAAATGGGCTACAACTGTCTTTTTACTGATACAGGTGTTACTGTCTTTAGAAGAAGTGATGATTCAGTAGCATTTAAGGGAGTGTTAGAGGGTCAGCTATACTTGGTAGATTTTGATAGAGCTGAACTCGACACTTGCTTAGTTGCTAAGACTAACTTGGGTTGGCTCTGGCACCGCCGACTAGCCCATGTTGGAATGAAGAATCTTCACAAGCTTCTAAAGGGAGAACACATTTTAGGACTAACCAATGTTCATTTTGAGAAAGACAGGATTTGTAGCGCATGCCAAGCCGGGAAGCAAGTTGGTGTCCATCATCCACACAAAAACATCATGACTACCGACAGGCCACTGGAGCTCCTACACATGGATCTATTCGGCCCGATCGCTTACATAAGCATCGGCGGTAGTAAGTATTGTCTTGTAATTGTGGATGATTATTCTCGCTTCACTTGGGTGTTCTTTTTGCAGGACAAATCTCATACCCAAGAAACTTTAAAAGGATTCTTGAGACGGGCTCAAAATGAGTTCGGCTTAAGGATCAAGAAAATTAGAAGCGACAATGGGACGGAGTTCAAGAACTCTCAAATTGAAGGCTTTCTTGAGGAGGAGGGCATCAAGCATGAGTTCTCCTCTCCCTACACTCCACAACAAAATGGTGTAGTGGAGAGGAAGAATCGAACTCTATTGGACATGGCAAGAACCATGCTTGATGAGTACAAGACACCGGATCGGTTTTGGGCCGAGGCGGTCAACACCGCCTGCTACGCCATCAACCGGTTATATCTTCACCAAATCCTCAAGAAGACATCTTATGAACTCCTAACCGGTAAAAAGCCAAACATTTCATATTTTAGAGTTTTTGGTAGCAAATGTTTTATTCTTGTCAAAAGAGGTAGAAAATCTAAATTTGCTCCTAAAACTGTAGAAGGCTTTTTTCTAGGATATGACTCAAACACAAGGGCATATAGAGTCTTTAACAAGTCCTCAGGACATGTTGAAGTTTCTTGTGACGTTGTGTTTGATGAGACTAACGGCTCTCAAGTAGAGCAAGTTGATCTTGATGAGATAGGTGAAGAACAGGCTCCATGCATAGCGCTAAGGAACATGTCCATTGGGGATGTGTGTCCTAAGGAATCCGAAGAGCCTCCACATGCACAAGATCAACCATCCTCCTCAACGCAAGCATCTCCGCCAACCCAAAATGAGGACGAGGCTCAAGTTGATGAAGGTGAAGATCAAAGAGATGAGCCTCCTCAAGATGACGGCAACGATCAAGGGGGAGATGCAAATGATATAGACAAGGAGGATGAACAACCAAGGCCGCCACACCCAAGAGTCCACCAAGCAATACAACGAGATCACCCCGTCGACACCATCCTCGGCGACATTCATAAGGGGGTAACTACTCGATCTCGTGTTGCACATTTTTGTGAACATTACTCTTTTGTTTCCTCTATTGAGCCACACAGGGTAGAGGAAGCACTTCAAGATTCGGATTGGGTGATGGCGATGCAAGAGGAGCTCAACAATTTCACAAGGAATGAGGTATGGCACTTAGTTCCACGTCCTAATCAAAATGTTGTAGGAACCAAGTGGGTCTTCCGCAACAAGCAAGACGAGCATGGTGTGGTGACAAGGTACAAAGCTCGACTCGTGGCCAAGGGGTATTCACAAGTCGAAGGTTTGGATTTTGGTGAAACCTATGCACCCGTAGCTAGGCTTGAGTCAATTCGCATATTATTAGCCTATGCTACTTACCATGGCTTCAAGCTTTATCAAATGGACGTGAAGAGTGCCTTCCTCAATGGACCAATCAAGGAGGAGGTCTATGTTGAGCAACCTCTCGGCTTTGAAGACAGTGAGTATCCTAACCATGTTTATAGGCTCTCTAAGGCGCTTTATGGGCTCAAGCAAGCCCCAAGAGCATGGTATGAATGCCTTAGAGATTTCCTTATTGCAAATGGCTTCAAAGTCGGCAAAGCCGATCCTACTTTATTCACTAAGACTCTTGACAATGATTTGTTTGTATGCCAAATTTATGTTGATGATATTATATTTGGGTCTACTAACAAATCTACATGTGAAGAATTTAGTAGGATCATGACACAAAAATTCGAGATGTCAATGATGGGGGAGTTGAAGTATTTTCTAGGATTCCAAGTCAAGCAACTCCAAGAGGGCACCTTCATTAGCCAAACAAAGTATACTCAAGACATTCTAAGCAAGTTTGGAATGAAGGATGCCAAGCCCATCAAGACACCCATGGGAACAAATGGGCATCTCGACCTCGACACGGGAGGTAAGTCCGTGGATCAAAAGGTATACCGGTCGATGATTGGTTCATTGCTTTATTTATGTGCATCTCGACCGGACATTATGCTTTCCGTATGCATGTGTGCAAGATTCCAAGCCGACCCTAAGGAATCACACCTTACGGCCGTAAAACGAATCTTAAGATATTTGGCTTATACTCCTAAGTTTGGGCTTTGGTACCCTCGGGGATCCACTTTTGATTTGATTGGGTATTCGGATGCCGATTGGGCGGGGTGTAAGATTAATAGGAAGAGCACATCGGGGACTTGCCAGTTCTTGGGAAGATCCTTGGTGTCATGGGCTTCAAAGAAGCAAAATTCGGTCGCTCTTTCTACCGCCGAAGCCGAGTATATTGCCGCAGGCCACTGTTGCGCGCAATTACTTTGGATGAGGCAAACCCTGCGGGACTACGGTTACAAATTAACCAAAGTCCCATTGCTATGTGACAATGAGAGTGCAATCAAAATGGCCGACAATCCCGTTGAGCATAGCCGCACTAAGCACATAGCCATTCGATATCATTTTCTTCGGGATCACCAACAAAAGGGGGATATCGTGATTTCATACATTAACACTAAAGATCAATTAGCCGATATCTTTACCAAGCCTCTTGATGAGCAATCTTTTACCAGACTTAGGCATGAGCTCAATATTCTTGATTCTAGGAATTTCTTTTGCTAGTCTTGCACACATAGCTCATAAATATACCTTTGATCATGTCTCTTTTATATATGCTATGACTAATGTGTTTTCAAGTGTATTCCAAACCAAGTCATAGGTATATTGAAAGGGAATTGGAGTCTTCGGCGAAGACAAAGGCTTCCACTCCACTCGACTACTCATCCTTCGCCGTCGCTCCGCGTCATCTCTCCAACTTTGGTATAATCTTCACTCTTTCATTTTATGACCAAAGGGGGAGAAAGTACTTCATTAGGGCTCTAATAATTCCGTTTTTGGCGATTCATGCCAAAGGGGGAGAAAATATGAGCCCAAAGCAAAAGGACCGCACCACCACCTAATTTTATAAATTTAATGATTTAAATTGGTAAATTTCAAAATTGGTATCTCTTTGTGTTCTAAAGGGGGAGCAACTAGTATTTTCAAAATTGATGTCTTAAAACCCTCTTGAACACTAAGAGGAGACTTCATTTGAGGGGGAGTTTTGTTTAGTCAAAGGAAAAGCATTTGAACCAAGGAAGAAAATCTCAAATCTTGAAAATGCTTTGCAAAATCTTATTCATTTACCTTTGACTATCTTGCAAAATGACTTTGAAAAGAACTTACAAAAGAGTTTGCAAAAACAAAACTTTTGGTGCAAATGAGGTCCAATATGTCAAAAACAAAGAAAACAATCCATGCGCATTCATACAAGTATTTATATTGGCTCAATTCCAAGCAACCTTTGCACTTACATTATGCAAACTAGTTCAATTATGCACTTCTATATTTGCTTTGGTTTGTGTTGGCATCAATCACCAAAAAGGGGGAGATTGAAAGGGAATTAGGCTTACACCTAGTCCCTAAATAATTTTGGTGGTTGAATTGCCCAACACAAATATTGGACTAACTAGTTTGCTCTAGTGTATAAGTTATACAGGTGCAAAAGGTTCACACTCAGCCAATAAAAAGATCAAGTTTTGGATTCAACAAAGGAGCAAATAGGCAACCGAGGGCACCTCTGGCTGAAGGCACCGGACTGTCCGGTGTGCACCGGACAGTGTCCGGTGCGCCCAGAGGACTCCACTTCAAACTCTTCGCCCTCGGGAATTCTCGGAAGCCGGCGCGCTATAATTCACCGGACTGTCCGGTGTGCACCGGACATGTCCGGTGCTCCAAGGAAGCGCGGTCTCCGGAACTCGCCAGCCTCGGGTTCGCGCGGCAGCCGCTCCGCTAAAATTCACCGGACTGTCCGGTGTGCACCGGACTGGCCGGTGTGCCAGCGGAGCAACGGCTATTTCGGCGCCAACGGCTCCCTGCGGCGCATTTAATGCGCGCGCAGCGCGCGCAGACGTCAGGATCGCCCATACCGATGCACCGGACATTAAACAGTACATGTCCGGTGTGCACCGGACACCCAGGTGGGCCCAGAAGTCAGAAGCTCCAACGGTCAGAATCCAACGGCAATGGTGACGTGGCAGGGGCACCGGACTGTCCGGTGTGCACCGGACTGTCCGGTGTGCCATCGAACAGACAGCTTCCAGCAACGGTCACTTTTGGTGGTTGGGGCTATAAATACCCCAACCACCCCACCATTCATTGCATCCAAGTTTTCCACTTCTCAACTACTACAAGAGCTCTAGCATTCAATTCTAGACACATCCAAATAGATCAAGTCCTCTCCAAATTCCACACAACACCATAGTGACTAGAGAGAGTGATTTGCTTGTGTTCTTTCGAGCTCTTGCGCTTGGATCGCATTCTTTTCTTCCTCACTTGTTCTTGTGATCAAACTCAATTGTAACCAAGGCAAGAGGCACCAATTGTGTGGTGGCCCTTGCGGGGAAGCTTTGTTCCCGTTTGATTGAGAAGAAGAGAAAGCTCACTCGGTCCGAGGGACCGTTTGAGAGAGGGAAGGGTTGAAAGAGACCCGGCCTTTGTGGCCTCCTCAACGGGGAGTAGGTTTGCGAGAACCGAACCTCGGTAAAACAAATCCGCGTGTCACACTCTTCATTTGCTTGTGATTTGTTTTGCGCCCTCTCTCGCGGACTCGTTTATATTTCTAACGCTAACCCGGTTTGTAGTTGTGATTATTTTTGTCTCGCCCTATTCACCCCCCCCCCTCTAGGCTACTATCAAAAGTGTTAAATGATAAGGTCCTTCGTCCCTCGAAACATTATTTCCCTTCAGGATATAATGTGTTCCGGACGAAGGTCACAAATAATATACCTTCGTAAGTGCAATAAGTTATGACGAAGGACTTATGAGCAACATTAAAAGTAATATAAACATTTAAACTTTATTATCATGTCATTTCTATTTTATTATTGTATAACAATAGAAATGACTTCAAATTACAAGTGTACCTTCGGATTGCAGGAAAACAAAAGTACAAGGATGACGCAAAAGCAAATGTCAAGTCAGCGTGAACAGTACGGGAGTACTGTTCATCTATTTATAGACGCGGGACGCAGCCCATGTAGAATTACATTTATGCCCATTACATTTGCTAATGACTTATGGGAATCTGTCAAGACCTAAGTAGTCTTTTCATCTTTAAGTCGGTTCCCCTTTCTGCTATCGCGACGAAGCTCTCCTGCGCACAGCTTCGGCTGTGCACCATCCTTCGTACAGCTTCCGTCCTCCATCCCAATCCCCCTTCGTCTGGCTTAGGCTTCGTCCTGACCGTACTTCATGTTCGTAATTCTGAGTCCGAAGATACCTGTTCATATAATCCGCTTGGAAAACATTGTCAAATCATGTTTTTGAGGACCTTCGGAGGACGAAGGCCCCCAACAGTAGCCCCTCGCAATATTAATTTGTTAATTCAGATTGCGATACGGACGAAGGCCTTAAGCCGAAGGTCCGAAAAAACACCTTCCCTTTGCTAGAATAGCAAAAGTCGCCGACACGCAGGACCACCCAGTTTCCGTCATATCGAGTGTATAAATAGGAGCCCGCCACAATTTGTTTGGTACGCTCCCTTGCCATCTGCTCCCGCTCACTAAATTTTTAGCTCTTGCGTACTAGGATTTGCTGATCTTTTGATTTTGAAGCTTCGGCTTTGAAAACAGTTTTTTAGCGTTTCTGAAGATGTCTGAAGATAAGAAGGTCACTGCTGAGATGAAGCTGAGTCTCGACGAAGAGAAGAACTTGGGGTTCCTTATAGCGATGGCGGAGACCAACACGGAAAAAATCACCAAGGAGATTCTGGAAGGTTTGTCTGAAGACACTGGTGACAGCGACAGTTATGATGCAGAAAGCTGTGGGGGAGAGTCCGAAGATCGACCATGGCGGCCAAGTCACACGGTTTTCGGGAAAACCAGTATTAAGCAGAGTCATATTGACAATATGAGGGGGAGATATTTTCGAGATATATCTATTGTGAGGGCTGATGCTGGAGAAAAAACTTCTCCCACTCCCGAAGAAGATGAAGTCGTAATCTTCCGAAGCTTTCTCAAGGCTGGGCTTCGATTCCCCTTAAGCAGCTTTGTTGTCGAAGTCCTGAAGACATTTCAAGTCTACCTTCATCAAATTACTCCCGAAGCTATCATGAGAATGGGGATGTTTGTCTGGGCTGCGAAAAGCCAAGGTTTAGAACCAAATGCTAAAAGCTTTTGCAACATTCATGAGTTGTTATATGAGACGAAACCCTGGGGGAAAGAACAATATCACAACAACTTTGGGTGTTACAGCTTCGGTGCCCGCTCCGGGTCAAGCCGCCCTGTGCCAACCTTTCGGAAGAGGTGGCCCGGAGCCTGGATGACAGAGTGGTTCTATGTAAAGAATGACTTAACAGCGCAGGGAGATGTTAAGAGTATCATTATGCGCCCCATCTGGCAACGCTTCGGACTACGAAAGCCAAAGGTTGAAATGGATGAAGCAGCCGAAGAATGCCAAAGAGCCTTCGGCGTGATCTGCTCTTTTATTGGGACAAGGGACTTGGTCCAAGAGCATATTGCCTTCAGGGTGTGGCCACTTGCAGGAAAGTGGGAAATGCCGAAGGAGACCATCAAAGAGTCCGACGAAGGCGGACTGGTCAGACTGAAATACACATTCAAATACGGGGATAAGTTTGTTGAACCTGATGATGACTGGTTAAAAAGCATTGAAACATTAAGTGACGAACTGCTTGGGGTGTATTCGAAGGCCGAGAACACTGCATTATCGGCAGCCTTCGGAGGCCGAAAAAAGAAAAGGCTCAACCGGGTATTTGATGCAATCGGGTTTGTCTACCCTGACTACCATTATCCGGTGCCGGGCCGCAAAAGAAAAAATACTTCTCCTGCAACAGAAGTTGCCACAAGTGCTTCTAGTGAGCTAGCACCGGAAAGAAAAAAGATGAAGGTGCTTACCCACCGGGCACGCTTTATTGAGCCAGCCACAGTGCCCAAATTTATTGGTGAAGTCTCTTTGGCCACTGAAACTACAGAACTAGTTTCAGTGCCGAAGATAGAAGAAAAAACTGAAGCGCCTTCAGCAGAGAAGGCAGAAAAACCGAGGATTGAAGGACAAAAAACATTGGAAATCTTAAGTCCTTCAGCAAATGTTGAAACAATAAAGAATCAAAAGGGCCCATCGGTGACCCCAAAAAGAAAAAGAATGGTGAACGTGCTAGATGTCTTGGAGACAATTAAGTCTTCAAGCACAACTCCAAAGAAGACTGTTGAACTTGCTGAAGCATCTACTGAAGCTTCGAAGCAACAACTTGAAGCTGAAGCTGGGCCTTCAGAGCCCACCAAGAAACAATCTTTGGAAACCGAAAAAATAAAAATATCAGAACCAGTTTTTGTTGAAGAAATTGACACTGCCGTCCCCGAAGCTCCTTCCAACATATGCGATTACATTGTACGACATGCTTCGGGGAAGAAATTATCTGAAGAAGAGACTTACGAAGCCAATTACTATGCCAGAGAGCTAAAATATCCGAAGGGGGCAGTAGTGTTCAATGGGACAAATGAAGATGACTTCCTATACTGCCTCCCTAATAACAAATAATTATCTGTCTGCCGAGAGATGGCTAGAAGTATGGGGTTCCCGAAGCTCGAAGCTGGATTATGTGCTATGACGAAGGAAGATCTCGCGGACAGTCTTGCGTACAATAGCCTAAAGGTATGGGAATTAGGCGCTTGAAAAAAAAATTAATTCGTAACTCATTTTTTTTATTCTTATACCAACTTTTGTACATATAGGGTTTAATCCTAAGCAACGCATTAAGAGCTCAAAAGAGTGCCGAAGATGAGAGCTATGAAATTGCGTTCAACAACCTACGGTCAGAGGTTATTAAACTGAGAAACGAAGCTCTGGAAAAGGATAAAATTCTGCTTACATTGGTAGACAAGGTAAAAAAGGACGAAGCTGCCTCAAAGGTCCAGGCCGAAGCCCAAAAACGTGAGATTAAAGATCTTCAGAAACAGCTAGCTAGAGCTAAAGAGGAACGTGTGCTTGAAGAAACAAAACGAGAGCTTAGTGATCAGTTGGTCAATCATTTAGAGTTAAGTGTTAAGGAGCTTCGTGCATCCCAGAGGAAATGCTATGTTAAATCTATAGAATGCGTCAAAAAGATAAAATCCAGCTTCGCCAGCGTTGGCGCATTTTCTAGTGAAGAGAATTTCTCAAGAGGCAATCCCGAAGGTCCAATGGAATGGATCAGTCACGAAGCAGAGGCCTTCGAGGAAATCCTGAGTAGCCGCGGTGACATCTGCGCTTTTTCGGGCGCCAGGGGAGTTGCTACTGTTTTGGAGAGGAAAGGTTGCGAGCATGTAAAATCCTTAGCTCAGTCCGAAGCTGCCTTGTCCTCCGACGACATTAAAGACCCCTCGGCCGAAGCAAGCATGGTTGGCGGAAAATTCTTTACTGATATCTGGGACAACGGCGGCCGAGAAATGGCGCAAGAAATTATTCAAAAGAGTGAAAAAGGTATCCATGATGCTAGGAAAGTGACAGAAGTTGCCGAAAAAAGTACAGAGCCCGAAGGGCAAATAGGTATTAATTAGTCGTTCTTATTGTGTTGTAATTTTTTATTTCAAACTTTGTTCGCGGTCTGTGATAGTAATGTAGACATATTCTCTTCCCTCAGAACCTGCTGGATCGTCTGTTGACCCTCACACGAAAGGGGATGACGAAATTAAACAAATAGCCGAAGCTATCATGGATAAAGTTGTTGAGCAACTTCTAAATGAGGCTGCCGAAGTAGTACTACGAGAAGACTAGATGTTATTAGAAAAAACATTTGAAGTGTGATCTATGTAATATTTTGTACATTTGAATGTAATATACAAGTCTCTTCTCATTATTCAATTCTTTACGATGCATGAAATTCTACATACATACCATTTTTGAGCCTTCGGCGAAAAAACACCTTCCCTTCTTTTCATGCTTCGTGAAGAAGACATTCTCCTTTAACACTATTCTGATGAATCACGTCCATACTTCGTGAAAACATTCTCCGAAGCTGTACAATTTCGATATTACTCTGATGAAGCACATCCATGCTTCGTGAAAACATTCTCCGACGCTGTATTCCGAAGATCGACGTTGTATTCCCTTGTGACTTTGCACAATTTTCACTTTCTCAAAACGTCCTTTCGAAGGTTGATATTGTGTCCCCTTCTTTTGCCATATGCAACATGATGTATGATGCTTATGCTATGCAAAATGATGTGATGATGCTATGTTATGTAGATGACATTTGTTCTGAAGATACACACTTATCCCCATAAAACACAAAATATCTTTGTATCAGCGCTGACTTTTCGCTGTAAGCTCTGCATTCCCTTAGGAACGTCTTTGGAGCTTCTTCGCCTTTTACTTAGGCGGTATCAGCGTTGACTTTTCGCTGTAAGCTCTGCATTCCCTTAGGAACGTCTTTGGAGCTTCTTCGCCTTTTACTTAGGCGGTATCAGCGTTGACTTTTCGCTGTATGCTCTGCATTCCCTTAGGAACGACTTTGGAGCAGAAAACTTACACTGCGCTCCCTTTAGAACGGCTTTTTGTGACTTCAGCAACTTACTCTGCGTTCCTTAGAACGACTTTTTGTTGCTTCGAAGGATTTTTAATAATTCGAAGGTCCTCCTTGTTATCGCAAATTTTTAAACTTCAGCAACTCAAGCCTGTGGAGAAAATAGGTTTTCCTCATGACCAAACACGAAACTATTACATGAAAACTGAAATGTTCTTTATTACACAGAAAATAGAACTAAATGGAAAAGACTGCTATCAAGGTAGGATATTTGTCAATAAATGTGCTTCGACTCTGGCACAGTGCTATTGACTGTGCGAGCTTCGGATTGTTCTCTGAGATCCCTTTGGTGTGGAACATATTGGCTCCCCTCCGGCTGTTGGCCTTGTTGCAGCGGTGGTGGAGGTGGGGGCTGTTGCCATGAAGCTTGAGGTTGACTCGCCGAAGCTACAGAAACTGCAGGGTGATTGCCCACGTATTCTGGGATGTAAGGCTGATGGTACGAAGCAGTATGCATGACCTGCTTCGGCTGGCCCTGTTGCGCTGCAGCCTCTGCTAGCTCCTTCTGCTTCTGGATGGTAACATGGCACATCCTGGTGGTATGGCCCTTGTTTTCACCATAGAATAAGCAAAATACTCTCCTTGGTTGATCTCCAAATCTTCCGCCGAAGCCCCTGGCGCCTCTGCCTCTTGGAGCTGGTGACCGGAAGAAATTTTGCTGTTGCCCCGAAGCCTGTGAGGAGCACTGCGGCCTGTTCTGCTGACTCCCCTTATCATCATTTTGAGCGGAGTTGTGGATGGATCTGACATGCCTCGGATAGAATCTTCCTCCGAAGCCCCTGGTCATTTCAGAAAATCTGAAAGCCTCCTCCCTTCTTTGGCGAAAATCATTGTCGGCACGAATGTACTCGTCCATCTTCTGGAGCAGTTTCTCCAAAGTCTGAGGAGGCTTCCTAGCAAAGTATTGAGCTGAAGGTCCAGGACGAAGCCCCTTGATCATGGCTTCGATGACAATTTCATTGGGCACCGTTGGTGCCTGCGCCCTCAAACGCAAGAACCTTCTGACATACGCCTGAAGGTATTCTTCATGATCCTGAGTACACTGGAACAAGGCTTGAGCAGTAACCGGCTTCGTCTGAAACCCTTGAAAGCTGGTTAACAACATGTCCTTCAGCTTCTGCCATGAAGTGATCGTTCCTGGTCGAAGTGAGGAATACCAGGTCTGAGCAACACTCCTGACAGCCATAACAAAAGACTTTGCCATGACTGCAGCATTGCCACCATACGAAGATACTGTTGCTTCGTAGCTCATCAAAAACTGCTTCGGGTCTGAATGGCCATCAAACATGGGAAGCTGGGGCGGCTTGTAGGACGGAGGCCAGGGTGTAGCCTGCAGCTCAGCGGACAGGGGAGAAGCATCATCGAAAACAAAATTTCCATGATGGAAATTGTCATACCAGTCATCTTCGTTGAAGAAGCCCTCCTGATGAAGGTCTTTTTGTTGAGGCCTTCTATTCTGCTCATCGTGAGTAAGATGACGAACTTCTTCAGAAGCTTCGTCTATCTGCCTTTGCAGCTCAGCTAGCCTGGCCATCTTTTCCCTCTTCCTCTGCACCTGTTGATGAAGCATCTCCATATCCCTGATTTCTTGGTCTAGCTCCTCCTCCTGAAGCGTCGGGCTGACGGCCTTCCTCTTCTGGTTTCGGGCCTCCCGAAGAGAGACAGTCTCCTGGTTGGGGTCCAGTGGTTGCAGGGCTGCAGCCCCAGTCGCTGAAGCTTTCTTCGGCGCCATAGCGAGGGTCTTTGACTTCCGAAGGTGTTCAAAAAACTCAAAGTGGAAGTGAGTTCACCGGAGGTGGGCGCCAATGTTGGTGACTTGTTCTCAAATGCTTCGGATTAAGAACAAGGCAACATAAAAAGTGTTAAATGATAAGGTCCTTCGTCCCTCGAAACATTATTTCCCTTCAGGATATAATGTGTTCCGGACGAAGGTCACAAATAATATACCTTCGTAAGTGCAATAAGTTATGACGAAGGACTTATGAGCAACATTAAAAGTAATATAAACATTTAAACTTTATTATCATGTCATTTCTATTTTATTATTGTATAACAATAGAAATGACTTCAAATTACAAGTGTACCTTCGGATTGCAGGAAAACAAAAGTACAAGGATGACGCAAAAGCAAATGTCAAGTCAGCGTGAACAGTACGGGAGTACTGTTCATCTATTTATAGACGCGGGACGCAGCCCATGTAGAATTACATTTATGCCCATTACATTTGCTAATGACTTATGGGAATCTGTCAAGACCTAAGTAGTCTTTTCATCTTTAAGTCGGTTCCCCTTTCTGCTATCGCGACGAAGCTCTCCTGCGCACAGCTTCGGCTGTGCACCATCCTTCGTACAGCTTCCGTCCTCCATCCCAATCCCCCTTCGTCTGGCTTAGGCTTCGTCCTGACCGTACTTCATGTTCGTAATTCTGAGTCCGAAGATACCTGTTCATATAATCCGCTTGGAAAACATTGTCAAATCATGTTTTTGAGGACCTTCGGAGGACGAAGGCCCCCAACAGGCATCGACCAATTTACCAAAGTGACTCAGACAATTTAATAAATATTTTACCTAGTCAAACCATCCATCAATCCGCTAATACGAATAACAAATTTGCTTACCCTGACTAATTCGACGCAATAGTCGCAAGCACGGCTACGGGTTCCGGTTGACGTCACCCAGGGGCCTTCTTTTCTTCGGTAATCAATTGCTGAAGATCTTTTCCTCGACTGAATAATTCTGACAAGTCAAACTTGAGTCGTGCAGGATGTTCGAGCTTTTTGTCGCACACTTGGTGAATACCACGCTGCTGGTTCCATCTTCACCCGACTCTTGAGATTTCTTGCTGACGCGAGGAACGACGACGAGATTGAATATGGAGCGAGCTGGCGAGGACACGAATCTAGTGAGGACTCTAGCGATTTGACGGCGGCCGCGACAGATCAAGGCTGAGACGCAATAATTTCAAATCAAATTAGAATGAGACCAGCAAGCAGACGACGCTGGTTCCTTAGAAATCAGCGACGGGGCGAGCCAACGTGAGTGTCAGGGACCAGTAGGGTGCAGGGATGCGCGACAAAATCCCGGACGCGATGCAGGGGACTTCGCGATGGGCAACGAGGCTCGACGACGAACGACGTGACGATGAACGACGGCAAACGACGAGGTCGATGACGCGATTGTGAATTAAAGTCGAGCGAGAAAAATTCGTGCGCGCAACTCGAAGGAACTGGGAGCCACGGCGATGGAGGAACTTCATGGTGCGCAAACACCAGAGAACCCGACGGCGGCGCGCGAAACACGTGCGCGCAGGAAAATCCACGGCACGGCGGTTAGGGAGCTCGGCGTGCGACGGAGAGCTGGGACTGCGCAAACGAGCATAGGGAGCAGCGCGGAAGAGAACTCGACGACGGCAATCCGTGTCGAGCACAGCAGGGAGCCGGGACGACTTAAACAAGTGCTGACGAGTTGAGAGACTATGACGCGAGCCGGGAACCGACCATGGAAGGACTCGGCTGGACGCGACGACAACGCGACGGCAGTCGAGCAAGAGTAACGAAAGACGGTGGCATCACAGAAGGTCGCCATCGCCGAGTAGAGGACGCCGGCAGAAGAGCTCGCGCGCGCAGAGAAGCAGCAAGCGCGACACCAGGGAACAGCTCGACTGAAAGAGGGGCAAGCACCAAGGAAATGCGTCCGCGACGCTGGAAATTGGACTCAATCCGAGCTGGAGCACCGCCACAAGCGCAGAGGCGCGGCAAACGGAACCGAGTAGAACTCAGGCGCGTAGGGAACCGCCATGGACGGGCGCAGAGATGGCCGAGCGCCATAGGAGTCACGACGGCGACTAGGAATAGGGAGCACAGGGAGGCGAGCGTCAAGCAGGAATGTGCTGGGGAAAAATAACCGCTCGGCCATGGGTGAGGCGAGGAGCCAGGGCGAGCTCGGGGCATGGAAATCCGACGAGCCGAGGGGCGCGGTCCAGGAAACGGGCAGAGGCAGCTCCGAGCTTGAGGAGCACAGCGCGGTGGCCATGGGAAGGATGTCGGGGAAGTCCGAGCGCCATGGGAGCAAGGGAAAAGCACCACGGCGAGCTCGAGAGAGAGAAGCAGAAAGTGAGCGCCGCCAAGAGAAGGGCACACGCACCATCAGAGATCCGGCCGGGTGCTGGATGCCGGCAGGGGAGGAGCTTGGGGACGCTGCTTTCATCTTCCGCACGAACACACCCATCCTGCCTTGCTAGTATTCCCTGAACTTGTAGTTCTCCTGGAACTTGATGAGGCAGCAGGTGAGCAGGGCATCTACTCGCCGACAGAGGAGGGAGATGAGGGAGAGAGAGAAGCCAGGGAGCAGCGCCATGCGAGGGACCGACGCTGGGGCCTGGGCGCTACCTCCGCACCGGCCAGGGCTTCACGGCGAGGTCGACTGGCGGCGCAGGACGACAAGCTTGAGCAGAGGGCGCCGCGAGCAGGGAGCCATGCGGCACGGAGACTGGGCGTTGGGGGCCACGACCATGGAGACGAAGCTGGAGCTGGGGGAAGGAGGAAATCGGCTGGGTTGAAGCACACATCGGTCTCGCGCAACACGAAGTCCTCCACCATCGTGTCCACCGGTGGCGGCGCGGCGCTGGGAGCCAACCACGCGTGCGCCAGGAAGCTGGACGCCAAATTGAAGACGAGCTCGGCCATGGGGATGGACGCCGGACACGAGGGAGATGCAGAGTCCAAGCTCGCAAGGGAGGAGGAAGAAGGAGCTTGGACTGGGCGCGGCAGGGGCAAGCTCGCGCGCCCTAGGGACCCGAGCGCCATGGCTATCAGAGGGAGAAGACGAGGGGACAGAGGAGACACGCCTGGGGATAAGAAAGGCGCGGCCGAAAAAAAATCCATAGGGGAGGGCGGCAGGAGGATCAGTACGCGAGGAGATTTTTATTTTTTAGAGTTGAGCGTGTACGATTGGAGGATAAGAACAGCGGCTACAGGAAATATCGTGGAAGATAAGCGCTGTACAGCAACCAAAAATATCCAAGCCTCACGATGGCTGTAAAATCTAAAGGAACAAGAGCGGTGTGGAGGGAAAACCAGAGGGAAAATAAGCCAGGCATGTACGACAAGTGATAAAAATCCAACTCAGGATATTTTCAGGAAAAAGAGAGCGGTAGAAAAATCAAGCAGAAGAAAATATCCACGGCAGAACTCATGTGCTCGGATATGGATAAGGAACAGAGAGATTCTGTGGGAAATAGAGAGGAAAAGAAACAGAATTTTCTCCCGATATCCGAATATTTGATCAGAAAATAATTCGGAAATGAGCTAGCGCACCATTTTTCTCAAACAATACGCGGTTCAGATTAATTTGTCCCGAACAATTTAGTCGTCGAGTTCAAGCTAATTTGCCCGGGATAAAAATCATCCGAGTGGGTCGGGCTTCCGAATTCGGATTCGCGCGAGCGATGAATTTTAAATAATCACCGGACGCACCGATTTTCGGAACAACTCTGTTCTGAACATTACGATAATTAAGGAAAAGTCCGGATAGATAAAAATAAAAACGATGTCACGCTCGTGACAGAGGAAACAGATGCGATATTAAAATCGCAATAGGTGAAGATGATTAAAATTTAGCATTCGTTTTATCCACTGATTACGTGCTTAAATCCGTACTCGTTGCCGAGCAGAATCTAAACACCTGGGGTGTTACACTAGATATCACTCGATGACTTTATCCCAACCAAGCATAAGATAACCACCTATATCTCGCAGGCGACAGGAAATCACCCGACTTCTACCGTCTAAGCAGGCCTAAGCATTTTAAGTGTACTTAAATTAACCAGGTGGCAACGATAGGGTAAACAAGGTAATCAAGGACAAATGCAACAATTGTTTCCAAACAACTCCTACACCTAATGCAACAAATATAGGCAGGTAGTGAATAAACTAAATTACTGCAAAACATAGGAAATTAGATGTCGGGGCTCGCCATTCTCGAAGGAACTAGGGTGGTGATCGGGACACTCCTGAGCTTTGGCTTCTGGTTCACCCTCTTTCACAAGAATTCCCTGCAGCTCCTCGGCAATCCATATTGACACTTCCTCCTGTGATCCTGTATGATGCATGGATGCAGTATGATGATATGTGATGCTTAATGCAAGAGATGTATGATGCTTATGGGTGCATGCGGTTTAATTTGCAACATTCTTTAAGGTTTACTTTTCCGAGGTTACTACGAATTGGTTTCTATCAAATAGTCTACATCGTCCAAGAACATGTAGTCTGTCTTTTTTTTGGTTGGTCCTAATTATCGCTTTAAGAAATCATACAACTCGTCACCATTTACACTACAAGGTATTCCTAATTACTCTACACATGCATGTGTACACACACTCAATCTTCTTCACTTATTTAAGAGTAGTTCATCACTTAGTGAGAAGGACTTACTAACTGAGTTGAGCTATCATAGCAACAAGTATTTCCTTAATTAATCAAGTCTTAATCATGACTAAACAAAGAATTACCTACAATTACTTAAATCCTTATACTCTACTTAATTGGGCTTACATAGTAACAGTTAATTAGACTTGGTTGGACTATTATTTTTGACTGCACAAAAATAACAGTAAACATGATAGAAAGCATTTTAAACTACTTTGTATTACCAAACTAGCCAAACAACAATTATTATAATTTTCCCATGCTTTACTTAGCACAATAACATGGCACAAAAATTTACAGAGACATTTTCATTATAAATCTTTTTTTCCATGATTTTCTAAGGAAAACAACCTTTTCTGTTTTTAAACTATAACACACAAAATTCCTATACAACCAGTGGCTCATATCTTATTGAGAGGTGATAAAATATGTAAGTCATGCTCACAAAATCTTTCACACAAATACCAGAGAGTTTGCTATTTATATCCTAATTTCTAAGAAATCAGCAACTTCACTTTTTAAGTCATAAGTCATTTTTTCAACAGAACATACCCCTTATATAATTATCACAGATAGATAATCTTAAGAGAAACCTAATAAAATTAAAATCATATTTTTCTGAGCATTATTTCAGTCCCAAATTTTTTAAAACAAAATCTCGGTTTCCTTGTTTAAATCAAACCATGCATAAAAGTATTAGAAAATCGACATGCAACATTTTCACACTATAGATCCTTTAGACAGGAGTACCACAAAATTTATTTCACGAATTTTTATGCTCTAAAACTCGAGTTATGATTTTCCAAGGTTTTCTGCGGTTTAAACTGAAGGCAAAAAAAAAAGAGAAAAGGAAAAACCACTTTGCATTTTAGACCCTCGCGTTTTAACCAAACACAAATCTTTCCTTACAGGTCCTCGGACACTATTCACTTCGTTCTATGACAGTTTCTAGAAAACCCCCTTGGGTTTTACCCTATTCTTGCACGCTATCCTTGTCTCCTTTCCCAGAACAGAGAGAGAAGGGAGAGGGAGAGCGGCTCGGCCGGCAGCTTACCGGCGTCGAGGTGAGCATGGCGAGGTGGCGAGGAGGCACGACCAACAAAGACGAACTTGATGGCATCTCGTTTTGACGGATGGCGGACGGAGGCGCTCTGTCCACGCGCGCTGGCGTGAACCAAAGCACGGCAATGTCGACGGCGAAGCTCCAGGGTTCTTCAAGCTCAAGAGAGAGGCGTCGGGGCTTGCACACGTGACGACGAAGCGGTTACAAGGCTTGGCTCGGACAGAGGAGAATGGAGGGAGTGCGGCCGTGGAGTTATTCATCGGCATCCATGGAGGCACGGCGTCGGAGTGGAGGAAGAAGAGGAGGGTCTCGGCGGGCGAAGAGACGCAAGGAGTGACTGAGTGCTCGACCGAAGTGGAGCGGGCGTGACTGCTGAGCTTGCCCACGCGCAGAGACAATGCGTTGCGAGCCCAAAGTTCGCGCTCCACACGTCCGTGCGCACAGCACGAGACGAGCGCGGCCTGCCCGGGTTCAAACACTCCACGACAAGGATAGAAGGCTCCCTAAGCGTCGGCTACTGTAGCTAAAATGCCCCCATCTCTACCGGTTATAACTTTTCTATAGGGTCTAGGGTGATTAGGCTGCTGGATTTTAAACTAATGACCTTCAAACTTGGGTTTGGCCGGGCTGCACAAATCAGTGGAAATCGATCCTCTAACAGCGCCAAAACATGTCAAATGACTTCAAAAGTTTGCCAACTTTTTTACAGGGTGTGCCTCAAGTAATTATCTACAACTTTTGTAATTGGAGGAATTTGATTTGAAGATTATTTTTAGATAAACATGGTGGCGTTTGAAGAGAGGTAACGAAATGGACTTAGAAAAACCTGATTTTTCCTATTTCTTTTAAAACAATTCTCCCAACCTTTATTACCGTTGAACTTCATTTATTTTATAATTTGAGTCCATCTGCTTAGTATCTTTATGGAGTTAGATACCCATTCCTTAGGTTATGGTTCTTAGCAATATCCTTACTTATTAAGCAAAACATTAAACCACACATAGCACATACAATTTGAGAAACTATCATCACATGAAATCAAAGGTTGAAAGACTAACCAATAACAACCTAAATTTCTTCGTTGTCTTATCTATACACACAAGTACTCCTTAATAATCTAGGATTCTAGAATATAGGCTTTCTATTAATTTAAGTATGAAATCATTTCACACCAAACAACAAACAATTCAAGATTCTGATGTAAGAGGTGAATGATTAATGATGCTTATGATGATGCATATGAAATGTATGAGCATATGCTTAACACCAGGGGTGTTACATATCGTCGGGGGTCATGGGGGCTGGATGGGACGCTAGCAAACTCATCTGTCATGACCACTTGCTCTGCGATGTGGTCGAGCGGCCGTCACCTTAGTGGCTGTTGGCTTCGTCTATTGCGCCACACCATAAACCATTTCACCACGTCTCCATGACCATGTCAAGCAGTGACTTACTGCCGTTCAGTTGTTACACTATCGCGTGCCACGAAGCACAAACTCCAGTGAAATATCCGTCGCTCCAGTGAGCTCGGTCTCATCTCAAATTGGCGGTTACCGTCGCTAGCTTCCTTAAAATTGAACACTTCCCTTGCACTACCCTTTGTCACGCACCCAACCCACCACTCACTGCTTCATTTTGTCCACCATAGCCCGAGTTCGTCGGTTTTCCCTGAGAACAGTCACCGGAGCCGCCGCGAGGAACCTCGTGGCCAAAACCCTCTGAGGAAATCCTGGCTAAACCGTGGTGTGTTCTGAGTACCCTTTTACACCATGATGCTCACTGGCCTGGTTGATTGGACGCTACCATAGTGGCGTCCCTAGAACATCGCGTCGCTACACGGAATGCCGCCGCAAACCGCCCTTCACGTCGACCAGCCAGTCTAGGAGTTCTACGCCCAAATTCGCGCAAGAATCATAGCTCTGGTAAGACACCAATGCTCTCCATGCACTTAAATTGAATGCTACCGCATTGTTGTGCTCGGAAGAAGCTTGCCGAGCCTCGGCGTCCACCATTTTCACGGACAGGGGCGCTCCAGGGTCAGACCGTTCTGGTTTTCCTTTAAGATGTGCTCGGTTAGTGGCAGGGATGAAGCCCATGTGCTCGCTACCACCGGAACAGGTTGCCGGCGGCGAGTCTAGGTGACTCCGGCTAGGTGCTCGACCGGAGCACTATCGAGGACCTGAGCCTGTGAAGGAATAGAAGTGGAAGGGTTTAAACGGGAATGGTAAGAGACACAAGGAACAGTGTTGGTGATCTTTTACTGGTTATTTGAAACGTTAGGGGCCTCTGTGCAAAACTGATAGAGCGGGCGCGGGCAAGCACGCATTCTACGCACGCTTGGGCCGACTCGGGCCAGTCTTGGCCCAATCCTGTTCAAGGTTTTTCTTTTTCGTTTTACTGGTAGCTTGTGAAATCCATTAAAAATAGTAGAAAAATGGTAAAATCATGGAACCAATTTTACTAGAGTCCTAAAATCAGATAATAATTAATAAAAACAGTTTTAGGATTTTTATTACTGGCAATACATTATCTAGCATTTAAAGATGCTTATGTAAAGACCGTTAGAATTTTAAAAACATATTAAGAGATCCAAAAATCATGAAAACTTGTGGGTAAACTTAAGATGCTTGTGCTAGCCCTTGAGTGAAGTTTGAGTCTCTTTGGACACTATTTGACTAGAGAACCTGGTTTAGCATAAAAGAAATAAACCTTTTAATACAAAATAGGAATAGGGTTCAACTCTAAAAGAAAAAGTTGGGAATATCAAGCCTACTACAACTTGCTAGCCTTAGAGGATTATCTAGCTAAAGAGCTCTTATGGTTGATGAGCGCAATGAGGGAAAGTTGCACTCAAGAAAATGTTTTCTATTTTCCTCTGTTGCAAACTTGCATATTCATGTCATAACATAAGCATCCATACATATATTATTGCGTGTAGAGCATGAAGGGGACTATATAATAGAAGAAGAAGAAGTTGCCTCTCAATCAGAAGAGCCTCTTGTGGAGAACAATCTCTACTTTGACATCTGTGGTGAAGAACCAGCACTCCCTGCAACAAAAGGCAAGCCCCAATGCATTTACCCTTCCCATGTTTTGCAAAAAATTATCACCTTTGAATGATGCAATAGGTGATAGGAGTTGTGTGATAAACTACTGATGCATTTCCTTCCTTGATAAATTGAGTATCATCCCTTATTACCCGCTTTATTTAAAACAAGTTTTAATGATGCTTAGCCTTGCTTAGAAAACAAAAATGTTTTGTTTTAAAAGGTGATGCTTCACACCGGAATAGGAAATTTTTACAAAACAAAAATTTGTGATGGTGAATCCATCATGGTCATGATGGATCCAACATCTGAAAGGAGTACCTCTGACATGTACCAAATTTTGGGGTTATAAGTTTATAAGATGAGACCGGGTGGGTGACTTGCACGAGAAGAGAGTTTCGATGTAGTGTCTCCGTCTGAGTTGTTTAAGGACAGAGCCGATGTAGGCTTGATGATTGAGGACATTTTAACTGGCCACATGCCTCGTCATGGGTAAGCTTTGCCTCGGTCAAACCAATACTAGAAAGGCTACCACATAATGGGAGTGGAGAGATGGCGAGAGTAGCGTGTACCCTCCGTGGCAAGAGGCTGGACGGTGGAGTATCTGTGCTCTCGGTTGGCATGGACCCATTCTAGTCTTGAGAAACCCAGGTGCGGGCTAACATATGCAAGGGTTAAGTGCTACATATGTCGTGTGGTTGGAGATCCCCAGCTGGGTATTAATTGATTCGGATCACTGTTACTTCTCAGATATGAAGACTTGGTCACTGCCCTGCACCGTAGTTAACAAGTGAACTCAGGATTTGATAAAATATGGCTAGAGTAGGCCTAGTGATTGATCTAGATCAGGAAACTACTTAACTTGACAAGTAAAAAGAATTCGTAAGGACCACCTTTAGTAAGCTTTGTGCAAATTGAGTCATTGATTCTTGCTAAACCTTACCTTGATTCCCAAAGGCCAGCATATCCTTGAGAGTATTTTCCTTTAGTCAAGTAAGACTTGCGAAAGTACACTTCGTACTGAGGGTTTTTGAACCCATGTTGTTGTAGGTGAAGAGCCTTGGAGTTTTGCTGCTTCTGCACCAAGGTTGTCCCCAAGAAGGAGGATGAAAATTAAGTATGAACTTGTGGAGGATGTTTACCTTCCAATGATGTAATAAGTAGATGCACTTAGACACCTATATTGTAATAAGCACTCTCTCTCTATACTGTCACTTTAACATATGAATGTGAATTAATTTATTGTAACTCTTTTCGCTTTTACTTTGATTATATGTAATGTCTATGAGATGGGATATTCTCTCTTGGGAGATGTTGAGGAGGATCCAAGATCCAGGTCCTGTCCAGTTGTTGGGTGCATCTGCATGGCTACCTAAGGTCCCTGGGATGAGGACATGTGTAGGTAGGACTAATATCTTGGGAGGTTCCGTCACAAGTATCTAGTGGGAAAATTATATTTTGAAGCTCTAATTTCTATTTTTATGCTCCCATTAATTTGAGCAACCCAACCTTGTAGAAATCTACACAAAGCACTTTGCTTGTTGCTCCATCTTTGTATAAGATTTCGACCTTTGTTCATGTTGGACCAAATTTCCTTGAAATGCTCATTAAAGCCTTCATGAAATAACCAACTCAACTCAAAATTTAAATTGTTTACTGCTTTTAGGGAAGGATGGAGTTCCTGTGTCAAGGAGAAGTATGGTCTAACACACCCCTGTCTAGAGCCTATACAGTGGCCAATGGGTATTTAAACTCCCACTTAGTAGACATGAGAGCCATATCCAATTTTCATAGGTTGGCTTTGAAAGAGAGTGTGACGGAACCTCCCAAGTCATTAGGCCCACCTACAGTTGTCCTTGTCCAACCGACCTCAGACAACCCTGTAGGTGCCCCAGAATTACTTGACAAGTTCGGTATCTGCTTTTCTTTCCTTTCCCAAGAGCGTTTCACCCATCACGCAGACATTACAGATCATCGGAGATACGAAAATGCGGAAGCGATTACGTAAACTTACCTTTATTTAAAAGAAAGACAAAGTTATATAATACAGACCAGGATATACTTAACTGACTGCAGAGTATTATTATTACAGAACCAAGGGAGGCAAAACCCCTCCCGATAAGTATCAAACAAAAGTTTTTATGGAGGAACCCCTTCCTCCCGCAGCTTTACTCTTGGTTTTCTTCTTTTGAGACCACCTTGGAACAGAAACAACAAAAGTTTGTCGCTTCTTCACCTAAAAGCAATAGGGAATAAAACCCTGAGTATGGAATTACTCAACAAGACTTACCCGACTAAAGAAAAGACTCTCAAGGGTATGCTGGTTATCAGGGAGTCAAGGTAAGGTTTCTCAATAATCAAAGACTCTGTTTGCAGAAATGCTTACTAAAGTGGATCCTTAAAATCCAATTTTACTTGTCAGGTTAAGTAAGATTACTTGTCTCTAGAGTTCTTTCTACCCTAGTTCAATCACTTGACCTGCACTAGCCAATTTCTTAACAACCCTTCATCTTTACTGGAGTTCTACGTATAGGGCAGTGACCAAGTCTTCATAACCGCGAAGGTACGGCGATCCGAATCGATTATAATCAGCTGAGGATCTCCAATCACACGACATATGTAGCACTTAACCCTTGCATATGTCAACCCGCCACCGGGGTTCTTAAGACCAGATCAGGTTCACGCCAACCGAGAGCATAGATACATCACCGTCCAGCCTCTTGCCACGGAGGGTACACGCTACTCTCGCCATCTCTCCACTCCCAATGTGTGGTATCTTATTCTAGCCTTAGTCTGCCCGAGGCAAGGCTTACCCATGACGAGGCATGTGACTAGTTAAAGGGTCCTCGGTCAGCAAGCCTACATCGACACGGTCCTTAATCGACTCAGACGGAGACACTACACCGAGACTCACTTCTCGTGCAAGTCACCCGCCCGGTCTCAGCTTACTCAATTTCAATCCCAAAGTTTGGTACCTAGCAGAGGTACATCTTTTCCGATGTTGAACCCATCATGGCCATGATGGATCCACCATCAAATTTTATTTTCAAAAACATCCCTCCCACTTTGCCACATCATCTTTTGTAGAAACAAAATCTTTTCTCTGCTAAAGCAAGACTAAGCATAGTAAAAACTTTTTATAAAACAGGGATCCAGAGGAAGGTAATCAAATTCAAGGAAGGTAATGCAGGAATTGTTTTATCAATCAACTCCTATCACCTAATGCATCAAGCAAGTGAGAAAGTTTTTAAAAGAGTCAAGGAGGTGGCAAATGCACCGGGGCTTGCCTTGGTTTACAGGTGATTCAGGCTCAGTTCCACGGATGTCAAAGTAAAAATAGCTGTTTGCCTGAGGTTCCTGAGGTGGTGGTGAAGTCTTCTCTTCTTCTACTTCAACTTCTTCTTCGTGTTCTAAAGATAACCATTCATAATAATGAATGCCCATGTAATGCTCATGAGAATGCAAAGATAATAAGAGTTTATTATCTAAGGTCTTGAATACAATTTTCCTTCACAGTTCTCCGAGAAACTAGGGTTTCCGGAGTCAGTAAAGGATTTCAAAGGGCAGGGGTAGGGTTTTGGGTTCTAGTTATCAAACAAGGTCCAAATCAAATCAAATTCTGCCCAAGGCTTCTAATTAATGTTTAGAGTTCAAATAAAAAGTTTGGGCATTTTTTGAATTATGATCTATTTTCTAAAAATCCAGAACCAATGCTTTAGGCTATTTTAAATGCTCCAAAATTCCTTATTTGACCTAAAAATCATGAAACTATTTTTATTAAATACTATGGAAAATAAGGAATCTAGGAAAATTGGTTTGACATTTTTAGGATTTTTCTACAATTTCTTACAGATTTCCAAAGCTTGCTAGAAAAAGAAAAAGAAAATTAATGAACAGTCTCGGGCCGAAACCAGCCCGAGCCGGCCCAGCTAGGGCAGAAACGCGCGCGCGCCCGCGGCGACTTTGCAAAAATGCCCCTGGCTAACGGAATAACTGGAAGGAGGACCGAAACACTGTTTAGATGAGTCACTGACGATTGCAGAAAAACCCCTCTGGTTCTATTTCTTTACACGATGAGGTCCCCGACGGCGCACCGAACAGGGGGCAAAGCTCCGACGAGCTAGACTGGCCGAAGGGAGCCGAGACTAGTGCCCCCGAGCGGCTGACACCGAATTGGACCTCCCCCCGATCAATTCCCCCAACTTAATTTCATGGTTGGTAATCTATCAAGCTCTGTCCATGCGGACCACGGACGATGAGGACAATTGCACGCGTTCCCGGTGACCAGTGGTTTCCCAGTTCAATTGGGTGGGTTGGCGAGTATCACAGACGTATGAGAATGCTTAAACAAGGGAGCAGAGGGGAGGAGCTGACCTGAATTGGGCTGACCACGGCGGGGTGTGTTTTATGGTGGTAGAAACCGAATTGGGGGAAATCCAAAATTGAGGCTCACTGGCGATCGACTAAGGACGATTCTTGGCGGCTGGGTTCGTGATGATCCAACAGAGCTCACGGCGGGGTCAATTTATACCAAGTGAAAGCGGTGGCTGGGAATTTGAGCGACGACGCGCGGCGGTCGGAGAAGTAAGAGTTCACTGGCGCGCGATTAGTGTCCTATTACCGTGGCAGTCATTCTGACGAGCCACAGAGAGTCACAAGGGTTCACGGCGATGTGGTGGACAGGTAGAGACACGCGACGGACGGTGGTGATGGCTTAACGGTGGTGAGAACCTTATCCAAGGGATCGGTGAGCAAGGGGAGAGGCACGACGGCTAGCCAGAGTGGCAGCTCATCGACGGCGATGCTTTTTCACCCCGCGATGTTATCTACTTGCCACCAGCACGAATCCAGACGCCAGCGACACGAATCGCGGCGGAGGTATCGTCAGCGGTGAGAGCTTTGTGCTGGCAGCCTGATCCAATTCAGGTTACTGTACCATCGCGAGCTCCCATCAGTGCACCTGACAGTCAATGTTTGGGCTCAATTTTCTCTCAAATTTCCATGGCAACCTACCTAAAGCTTTGCAGCAAAGTTGTAGACCAAGGATGTGGCTATAATTTTGTCACAGCAGCTATAGCCAAATTCCTATCAAATCAAGCTTGAATTTGTGCCCAAAGTCTCTGTAACTACACTGTCAGTCTGAAATTCAGACTTCAACAGCCTGACAACCCATCTTTGGTTGTAATTTTCTCCAATCTCTTCTCAATAACTATGCTTACACTCTTAAGCAAAGTTGTTCTCCTTTCATAGAGCTACAAAGTTGATGTGGTGCCCTAAGGTGAATTCTCACTAATTTGAAAGTTATAAAGCTCCAAAGTTGAGCCAAATACTGATTTTCAGACTTAGTCTATATAGGGTTCAAGTGGTCTTTTTTGCAAATAGACCCAAAAACTTAGGGTTTAACTTGCAAATCCCTATATTTGTGAACCATAAGACTTAGGATACCTTTTTGTCATGGTTTTTGTACTTTAGTCCAAAAGTGGACTAATTTTGCACTTAACCCCCTAAGTTGTGGATTTAGGGTTTTCCAGGGTCCTTTTTAGGGTTTTTGGTATTTCAAGGGTGTGAATGTAATGTAAGTCCCTTCTTAGCAACATTTTATGACCATTTCACTTAAACTTTAGGGTTTTCTCTATTTGGGTTTTGTTTTACCCTTCAAACCCTATTTAAGGTTAACTACCCTAAACTAGGGTCTTATTTGCAAAATGCCATAACAATACAACTTGTTTGAAAATTTTTCCTAGTAAATGCATTCTAGGTATATCAAACATATGAAATGCCAATGTTTATGATGTTATGCTCAAGTTTTAGTGACAGTAACACCAGGGGTGTTACAGAGACTTTTCCTAGGTGAATTGTTGCCCTATTAGGTCTATTTCCCTTAAATCAAAGTTGTCAATTATAACATTGAAAAGAAAAGGCCAACAACCATTGAACCTATCATTATTTTCTCTTTACTATTCCTTTAAAGTATTAAAATCTCCACCAATGAGAGTCGGGAGAGGATTTTGTTGGCATGCCTGCACAAGTTCAGCAAGAAAATTGGATTTGAACTCATCTTGAGCCAGACCATACATAACCATCAGAATCCATTTAAAATTACCCGCTTTATTACAAAGATGAAATTTAATATAGAATTCGCCTTCCACAATGAGGGATAAATCAAGAACATTAGCTCTGACTCTCAAAAGGATACAGCTAGATCTACCTCGTGGGGGAAGACAATGGTAAACAAAATCCACATTGCCAGAGAGGCATGCAAGATTTGTCTTTGACATGTCTTGCTTTCCTATTTCCATTATTGTAAAGAAGTCAAGGCTGAGATCTCTCACAACCTCCAAAATATATCGATATTTAGCTATGTCAGATAGACCTCTGGTATTCCAAAACATGCCTCTCATTGAATAAATTTTGTTTTTAATTTACTATATCCTCTCTACCCCTTGGGCTTCTTTAAGTGTTTTTGTTTTGACATTCTTATGGAAGATATAAGATCAGAAATATTTGTGTCTAGTTCCACATCATCAAAAACAACTTCTGAGAGTATATTGTTTTCAATTTACCAGCATGTAGTCTGATTTTCAACCTTCAACCGTATGTTAAAACTAGAAAAATTTAGTTTTGTCTAAAATAATTAAAATTTGATTTGATGAGAAACATTTAAAAAGAAATAATCAAGGTAAGTATTACCATGCATTTTATATAGGGACTAAATCGAACCATGATCAAGGTAAGTATTACCATGCATTTTATATAGGGACTAAATCGAACCATGTTTTTTAACTAAGTGATTTTTTTACCACTACGTCAGATATCACTACCAAAATAGACTACTGTGCCGAGTGCTGAAGGCACTCGGCAAAGCCTCTAAAAAACTGTCACACCCAGTTTTGGAAGGTAAACCGAATGCGAACGCCAGGATTAGAAATTCACGTACTCATCGATTACATAGTTGGACATCATCACACATTGCTCAAAATAATAGCGGAAAATAGTACTTTATTACATCACGATATCCAAGACATCCACAGAGTCATTAATTTAAGTCATAATCATAATCAAAGTACTGAACAAAATGCGGTAAGATAAGGCCATCACAGACATATGACTGGGGGTTTGCCACTAATCTATCCTAGAACTCGTCAAACTCCTGAAACTCCTGAAAGTCCTCCACATTGCCTTCATCTTCACCTGAGCACTAATTACAATGGGGACAACCTGGGGTTTTAGTGTTTTAAAGCAAGGGTGAGTACACATCAACGTACTCAACAAATGTCCCGTTTGGCTAAAGTGGACTAGCTGTATGTGGGGTTAAGGTTGAAGTAGTTGCTTTTAGTTGGTCAAGTATTTATTACTAGTAGAGAGCCAAGTTTTAGCAATAATCCCAAGTTATTAACCCAAATTTTGCTCCCTCCAAGAGGAAATACCAAAAGTCATAGCCATAATCCTCAACATTAACCATCATTATAAAAGTATCCAGAGTAACTCTAATCAAAGGAGCTCCCAAGGCTGCTCATAACCGTGAGCACGACTGATATACCAGTTTCTAACACTCTGCAGAGGTTGCACACTTTACCCACGAGTCGTGATCCCTTATTGCCTCGGGTCGATCAAACCCTCAAACACTACCAAGGTGAGTGAGCAAGGTTTCACTATGTAGCCTTTACAAAGATTCCCTTAGTGTGTAGTTGCCCGTTAGGTTTTGGCAGTCATACAAACACAGTACTCCTCCCTAAGGTGGGTGACTAACAAAACCAAATCGAATAAACCTCGGCACCGACCCTTAGCAGAGCAAGCACTATGTCCCGGCACCCATTAATGGCACTACGGCGAAGCCAACTACACCCTCAAATTCCTCCAATTAATCAGCTAAGGGTGTCCTATTCCACCCTCATGGTTGTACTATTTTCCCGGGTGGCCATCCAACAAATAGGTACTTATGGAGAGGTACTCGGGAAACAGACCAAGTCCCCTAAAGTATCACATGTTCATCATCATAATCCAGATATCATACACATATCATAAATGTTCTCATAATGTTCATTGATTAAAGTAAAGTTGTAGCATGATACTAATCATAATAACCAATTCCCAAGGGTAAACAAGGACAGGAAAACAGAACACTAGTCAATCCTTAGGTTTATCATGGTATGCGAGACAATGAACTATAAAAAGTAGGACATAATGGATCAGAGGACGCTTGCCTTCACTAGGTTGCTGTTCAGGGAAGTTTCCTGCAACACACTCAGGAACCTCAGACTACTCGTTGTCTACACAAAGCGATCATTCATTCAACACACTCGGGGAAATGACAAAAGAACA
The DNA here is from genome assembly GCA_029449295.1 of Zea luxurians. Lineage (NCBI taxonomy): Eukaryota > Viridiplantae > Streptophyta > Magnoliopsida > Poales > Poaceae > Zea > Zea luxurians. The sequence continues at coordinate 99,678,679 of JAOPSE010000001.1, read as the reverse complement.
GTACACCAAACATATGCAACAGAGTGAACACATATTCAATAAAAAGGTACAAGCACACAAGTGAAATATATGTTCTGGTGTAGATTAATATACCTACTAGTCTATTGTTCTCTAACTAGGTCTATCTCAGTAAATTACATTACTTAAGTAAACTTATTCCAAGGAGGGGGTCATGCATTAAAGGGGATTAGTCTACAAATGTGAGCACATGAATATTCACTAGGGTTTCATCTTTTATTTTACCTTTAATAAATATCCTATCACTTTAAATTAACCTAAAGACTAGCCACAAAATTGAGACATGAAAACAGTGAATGAATATAATTTAAACAGATAAAGAATAACATTATGAACATTTTGCAATTTGAACCACCCAATTTGGAGTTCATATGCAAAAGTTATGAAATTTACAAGTTTTTGAATTCAAAAACACTAAATTAAACCTATTTCTGCGACTAAAATAAAGTCCAAGGGTCTCTCTGCAAGAAACCCGGGACTCAGGCACAAGAAAACTAGACTGCGGGTTGTTTTTTGAGAAACCAAGGGGCTCTTTAACAAATTTACTAGGCGAAGGGGTACAGGGCGTTCCTGGCCATCCGATCACAGATCAACGACCGAGATCAGGTCTGCGGGCGAGCGTGCGCGCTGGCGTGAGTGAGCGCTGACAAGTAGGCTAGGGCGGTTAGCGGCTCAGGTCAAAAGCGGGCTGACCGGTCGGGCCCAACGATAGGGGCGCATGTGACCGACAAGTGGGGCCCAGGGGCAGAGGCGCTCGTCGGAACTGGTATCCAACGATCTGGATCGTTGGATCAAGGACGAGCGGCTGAGATCTGGCGCACACGGGTTAACGGCATGGTGGCCGATGCTGTTCCTGTCCGTGGCGGTGGAGTCACCGAAGATGGGGCAAGCGCGGCCTCCGGGGGGTCTAAGGTCGCCGGAGTTGGCCAGGACCGGTGAGGGGGGCCCGACGAACTCGATGGCGGGGTTCCGGCTATGAGAACGTGACTGTGGACGAGTGGATGGCGGAGGGGGCGCTCCAGGCGGGTCGGGCTACTCCGGCGAGCAATCTCGGCCGCAGGGAGGGGGAATCAGGTGTGCCGAGGCTGGTACCAGCTCCAATGAGGGAGGGGGAACACCTCGAACCAAAGCATGGGCACGGGGCTGGGCTAAATCGACAGGACGCTGTGCGGGTACTGTGGACTCACGATATAGAGCTCCGGCGAGCACAAATTTGCTGTGGCGGGGCAAAATCAGGACAACCAGAGCATGGGGAAAGGTTCCTCACCTCGCGATGGCGCTCGGGGAGGCTTGGCGCGGCGTCCGGAGTTCCGGGTGGACGACACGATGAGTGCACTTGTTCGGCGAGCTCAAGCGGCAGCGGCTGAGCGCGAGAGGTACCAAGAGTGGGCAAAATGAGGTAGGGGAGGGAGAGCGGGTGCGGGCGAGGCTCAAAAGGGAGCTGGGGGACGTGGGCAGGCAATGTGGCTGGGCCCGCTGTGCAGAGGGAGAGCGAGGGGCGGGTGCGCGTTGGGCCTGGTGGGCCGAAAGGCTGAAGAAGAGGGGAGGCTGGGCTAATTTCTAGTTTTTCTTTTATTTTGAATTTCTAATTCCTTTTCTTTTTATTCTCTCTTTTGAATTCAAATCCAACCAAACCACAAATTCAAATTTGAATATTTCAAACATGTGCATCAACCAAAAACAAAGTTTAGGATCATCATGATGCAACATTTCATATCTCCCCTAGGTTTTAATATACTAAAGACATATTACATATCCCAAATAAATAATCAAAACTCTATTAAAAGGGGAGGAAAAAGAAATCTATAGAGAGGAGAAAAGAGGTAACACTTGAATTTGGTAGGTATTAGAGAAGAAATTTTATTCCCCCAAATTCAGGGTGTTACAAAAACACTCGACAAACTCTTTTGCCGAGTGTGACCCTTAGCAAAGAGGGCTCAGTGAACTGTACATCGGCGATGACCTCTTTGTAGAGTACTTCATGTCTAACATTCGGCAAAGAAAAGTCACAGTGACGACGGCAAGTGACGATGATGGAGCCTTTGACAAGTGCCTACTGGCCTGCCACTCGACAAAGCAAGCTCCAGTGGGCCCCATGGTAGCCTCTATGCCGAGAGTCACAAGCTCACACTCAGCAAAGCGAGATTCTTTCCTGAGTGCTTGTTTGCCTAGCACTCAGCAAAGGGAGCACCAGTGGGCCTCTTTGCTAGTCTCTGTGCTAAGTGCGCTGGCCGGCACTCGGCAAAGGGAGCTTCTTTGCTGAGTGCTAGGACCACATCATTCAGCAAAGAGGCTTTATCAGTTCTCAGGTGTGCTCTCTTTGCCGAGTATTGGGGTCATTGCACTCGGCAAAGACACTCTTTGCCAAGTGTAACACTCGGCAAAGTGACCAGAAACCCTGATTTTATTTGTTTTTTTGTTATTCCATCCACACAAAGAAAAGATACATATCATTGACATCAGATATACACCACAAACTCATCACATGTATCACCAACACCACATATCACACAAATAGCAGCACATCGACAGGTTTCACAAACATAAATATCACCAATACCAAGTATCTCACAAACATAAATATCACATGTATCTCACAGATCAACACCAAGTATTACAAACAAGTTTCACAAGTATCACCAACAAGTCTCACAGATCAACACTCACAAATATTACCAACAAGTTTCACAAGTATCATCAGCGAGGTGGCCAGTTGGACTGGTTCAACACCGTGTTGGGCCAACCATGTGGGTTGTTTGATGTTGCCGATTGATTCTGCACAAAAAAGAGATTGTATGTGTGAGACCTGATGAATATATCATACATGACTAAAATTTTGATACCCATAGGACTAGATCACTGAGCAGGGTCACAAGGAGGGAACAATAGAGGTGGTGGAGTAAAACCCGATGCGGCATCAAGGCTCTGCATGTACTAAAACATCTCTGCCATCCTCTGATGATCGGCCATGCGAGTCATCTGCTCGACAATTATCCTCGCCTCTAACTCCTCATGTTGCCTCCTCTCTTCTCCTAGCCGAGTCTGTAATATTTTGCCATAATATTACAATAATGCAAAGATAAGATATATAATAATCAATGAATGACGAATAGGTAAGAAATATCCTAGAATTCTTGTATGCGATGTTGTGAGTTGTTTTGCTGAGCCTGTGAGTGAGTGAATGAGAGAGAGAGACAGTCAGGGTGTAAATATACACGCTTTGCCGAGTGCCCGCAATCTGGCACTTGGTAAAGATTTTTTTTAAAAAAAACATTTTGCTGAGTGTCACTCGAACGACACTCAACAAAGACCCTTTTTTTATTTTTTAGAAAAACTTTTCCGAGAGCTTTAGGAAAACACTCAACAAAGTAACCCTTTTCCAAGTGTTATATTATGACCCTCAACAAAGTATATTTGATATTTTTTCTTTTTTCCCTAACTTTTGTGGTGTGTTCATACAATCTCTGGACCTACATGTTCAATTTTGGCACAATTATCAAAGTGTTTGTTATACCTATTCCATTTAGTTCACTTAATTGAATTTGTTCGGATAATTTAAATTTTAACCGCAAGTCACTCAGAAAATGGAAAACAATGAATGAAAAAATGGTATTCATGTTATTGAGCACAAGTTACGGCCTAATTTAGGAACAGACCAGAAATTTGAAACACCATGTTCATGTAACATGACAGTGAACTTGCGATCCAGTCATTTTAAAATCGTATAAAACACAAACAAAGTCAGAAAATCATGAAACTTATCAAGATGTGATGATATCATATGTAGAGGGTGTGATAAAATTTTTACATTGTTTCGTGAAAGTCGTCACATACTATGTGTACAAACTTAGCCGACATCCATCAAAGTTTCTTGATTTCACTAGCCAGTTGCCCATGCTTTGCTACGATTGCTATTGAGATATTTATTCAAATATAATTATTGCTTATTTTAAACACTAAGGTACGTGTGGTCTAGTGGTTAGCCCCAAATTTCTGGAGCAGGGACGTGGGTTCAAGTGCTCGCTCTGCATTATTTTTGTGCGGCATTGTAGTTGCACGATCAGGATCAGGTGTTGGGCAAGCACTGGGGCCGCGCGAGCAGGATCAGGTGTTGGGCAGGCGCTGGGGTCCATAGAGCAGTAGTTGAGAGAGCGCTGGCGCCGAGGTAGGTGTGTGGGGCGGGGCCAGAGTGTTAGGGCAGAGGGTGAAGCCGTGGTAGCACCAGGTGCCCATATTAGGTTCTTAATAAAGTAGTATAGATGTGAAGATCAGCTAGGTTTGTATACATAGTGCGTGATAAATTTCATGAAGCAGTGTCAAAAAATTTGACACTCTATACATATGATACCATGACATCTTGACAAGTTTCATGATTTTCTGATTTTGTTTGTGTTTCATACAATTTTAAAACGACTAGCAAGTTCACGGTCATGTTACATGAACACATTGTTTGAATTTTCTGGTATGTTTATGAATTAGATCGTAAATTATGCTCAATAACATGAATATCTTTTTTGCATTCATTGTTTTCCATTTTCCGAGTGACTTGCAGTTCAAATTTGAATTATCCGACAAAATCCATTAAGTGAACTAAATGGGATAGATATAGCAAAACCCTTTGATAATTGTGCCAAAATTAAACATTTAGGTCCAAACACTGTATGAGTACACCACAAAAAGTTTGGGGGAAAAAGAAAAAAACAAAATATATTTTGTCGAGTGTCAGAATATGGTACTCGACAAACGAGTGTTTTGCCGAGCGCACGAGGAAGACACACGACAAAGATATTACTTTATCGAGTGTCCTCCGGCACTTGGCATAGTTAACAACCGTTAGCTGCAGACGACCGCTGATTGCGCTTTGTCGAGAATTTGACTCGACAAATAAGTCTTTGTCGAGTGTCTGTTTATGCCTAGCGTTAGACTGTCAGCAAAGACACTCGTCGTCGAGTGTTTTTATTTGCTGAGTGTCGTATTCGGTAAAGTAAGTTTTGCTAAGTGCCGATAAATTGCCCTCGAAAAATTAAGATCTAGGGACTCGACAAAGACCCGGATTCCGGTAGTATATGTTCTTCTAGACTGATCTTAAAAAACTTAATTAATTTATTTCAAAGCATAAAAATATGAAACCAGTTCTAGTTTCTACTAAAACTGATATATGTCTATTAGTGTTAGTGTTATATCCAGATCTTACTTGTTTTAAATAAGTAACAAGCGCCACTACAAGCAATAAAGAAATAGAAGCAAAAATAAACCAATTCCAAATATCTAGACCATAAGCAAGTAGGCAACATTTTTAGAAAACAACTAGTAGTAGTTTTATATATTTATATATATTTATATGAAAATAAACTATTTAAATTTTTTGATATAGTAAATAAGAATTTTATTATTTTTATAAATTATAAATCCACCTTTTAAACCAACACAACACAAGGACTAATTTTTTCCATTTTAATAATTCGACGGTATCCATTACCTAGTCTCATATTTTAATATAAAGTTCAACTCGGCCTACTGCACAAGTTGAAGGTGAAAAATGTATTTTACCCACCATTTTAAATGTTGGGCTTCGCACCCTAAAACCTACATGATTATAAAACCAAATTGTGCAAATCTTAATATACTAAACTTGTGGGTTTCCTTGCAAAATAGTAAGACCACGTCAACAGATAAATCTCCATCGTCGGATTCAGATCAGGACAAAAAACAAAAGAAGCAACAGGTAAATCTCAACCGTCGAATTTGGAGAAACACAAAAAATGGAACATTCGACCATCCTCTAGAGTCTTCGAGTGTAAGGCTATGGCGACAACGAATCTATTATCATCCCTTTTCTTATAAACAAAAAACGAAAAAAGAATCGAGAACTCTTCCAGCTGGTTGTCGATACGAGGTACGAGCTCCAGATCTTCATTCTCCTTCTACCTCAGTGAGTTCCTCCTGACCCCGTCAACCTCCCCTCCTCAATATGGTTGGTTGCTTGCCCCCATAGCCTGCTGGGGAGCTCCAACGCTCAGCAATCCCATGTGTCTCCCAAATCTATGGTAGCAAGCCAAGCAGCGGCAAGATCCAAGATTCTTCGGTTCCATGGCTCACAAAATGCCATCAAATTTCCTAGCTACTTCTCGCTGCTCACTAGAAGCTCTCTCCATCGCGCCTCTACATGCTTCTTTTTTCACATTTGATTTCTCTCCACTCCATCGCGCATCTACAGGCTTCTTTTTAAAAACTTTGATCTCTCTCCACTGCACGAGCTATCATTGCTTCTATTCCATTCTTCTGCTATGCTAATTTAGTGATGGGAGACATGGTTCTATTTCTATCCAGTGTAGAACCGTGCCGGAAAAAAAACAAAAACAAAGCCGATGGACTCAAAATAAGAACCTAACTAGATATGTTGTATATTTTTTGTATAATCTAAACTGACAAGTCCAATTATATGCATAGGTGGCATACACATAGTATATTCACTGTGACTTTATGATTAAGCTGCTCTTTAAAATAGTATTGTTGTGGCTACAGCAGTTAAATTCAAATTAGAATCTGAAACATATAGTTGGATCTAGGTATGTAATAATTCAGCTTCGTTAAAGTAGTAAGTGCCACCATGTTGCTTGATTTTTCTCAGACGACATACTGGCATAGGATGGTCTCTTACAATGCTACAAAAATATCAATATGTATTTGACTCAATCATCATGTCTGCACCACTAGGACCACATGCTCAGTTAATAACTTATTGTAAAACACTATTTGGTACTTGCTCATCTGCTATGCACCATTGCCTCTCCTAATTTCGATCATCTGGCTACATGGAAAGGCTTGAATTCTCATATAAATAAAAAAGGATAAACTCAACATTCATATGTCTTGAATTATGTTTTTCTTACATACATAGCTGCGTAAGTCATTTAGATTCAGTCATTATATCCTTCTTCCATTTTATTCATATGTCATGTGCCTGTGCTTAAGAAAAAATATATATTTATAATATATTTGCGGTGTATCAGCATGCATGTACTTAAGAAAAAAATATTAGTAATATCCTTGTGATGCATTGGCATGACAATATTAGTATTTCTAACTGTTTAGTGGATCTCAATGGGTCCTAAAATAATTTCAATGTTTTTAATGGCATGGCTAAAACTCTTCATGTTTTTTGAAATGGTTATGGTACATCAGTTTACGCTATTCTTTAGGTCATTTCACTACCATGGACAAGTAGCAGCCGACAATAAAAATGAACATTGATGTGATGCACACTAAAAAGAATGTCGTCGAGGCACTTTGGGCAACAATCATGGACATTCCTGATAAGTCAAAGGATAACATAAAGGCAAGAGTGGATCAGGTAGCGTTATGTGATAAACCAAACCAAGAGATGAAGCCGCATAGTAGTGGAAAGACATGGAGAATGCCTAAGGACAATTTTGTCCTGAGCAAGGCCTAGAGAAGAGAAGTACTAGAGTGGATCAAGATGTTAATGTTCCCTAATGGGTATGTAGCTAACCTAAGTAGGGGGTGAACGTATCTACTATGCGAGTCTTAGAGATAAAGAGTCATGACTACCGCATATGGATTGAACGAATTCTTCCGGCGATGGTTTGAAGCTATATTCCTGAGCATGCTTGGCTAGTGCTTGTAGAGTTGAGCTATTTCTTCCACTAGATTTGTGCAAAGGCGTTATCTTGGACCGTGATTGCAGACTTGAAAAGAATGGCACCCATGTTACTGTGTAAGTTGTAGAAGATCTTTCCACCTGGCTTCTTCAATCCGATGTAGCATTTGATTTTGCATCTCTCGTATGAGGCACAAATAGGAGGACCCATGCAGGGATGTTGGTGCTATCCAATCAAGATATGTCTGAGATTTCCTTATTTCTAATGTTTTCAAGGTTGGGAAAGTTGATCCTACTCTATTCACTAAGATTTGCAATGGTGATTTGTTTATATGCAAAATATATGTCAATAACATAATATTTGGTTCTACTAATCAAAAGTCATGTGAAGAGTTTAGCAGGGTTATGACTCAGAAATTCGAGATGTCCATGATGGGAGAGTTGACTTACTTCCTTCGATTTCAAGTAAAGCAACTCAAGGAAGGGACATTCCTCTCTCTAACAAAGTACACCCATGATATACTTAAAAAGTTTGGGGTGAATGACACAAAGCCTACCAAAACGCCAATGGGCACTGGTGGACACTTGGACCTCAACGTGGGAGGTAAGTCCGTAGATCAAAAGGTATACCGGTAGATCAAAAGGTATATCGGTCTATGATAGGATCTTTGCTTAATCTTTGTGCAAGTAGACCGCACATTATGCTTTCAGTTTGCATATATGCTAGATCTCAATCCGATCCCAAAGAATGTCGCATTGTGGCTCCAAAGCATATTCTTAGATATTTAGTTCATATGCCTTACAGCGGGCTCTGGTATCATAAGGGGTCTACCTTTGACTTGATTGGATACTCAGACTCCGACTATTGCCGGGTGCAAAGTTGATAAAAAGAGCACATCAGGGACTTGTCAATTTCTAGGAAGGTCCCTCGTGTCTTGGAGTTCAAAGAAACAAACTTCTGTTGCCCTATCCACCGCCGAGGCCGAGTATGTTGCCGTAGGCTAGTGTTGCACGCAATTACTTTGTATCAGGCAAACCCTCCGAGACTTTGGCTACAATTTGAGTAAAGTCCCATTCCTATGTGATAATGAGAGTGCAATCCGCTTGGCAGATAATCTCGTTGAACACAGCCGCACTAAGCACATAGACATCCGACATCACTTTTTAAGAGATCGCCAGCAAAAGGGAGATATCTATGTTTGCCACATTAGCACCGATCACCAGCTAGTCGATATCTTTACCAAGCCTTTAGATGAGAAAAGGTTTTGTAAGCTGCATAGTGAGCTAAATGTCTTAGATTCGCGGAACTTGGATTGATCTACAACACATATGTTTTTACGTATTGACCATGTCATCATAAGTTTAGTTGTGTATTTATGGTGTTCAAGTTGTAGAACATCATCCTCGGATCTCACAAGTTCTTGTGCAAATGATGCATATGTTTAGGGGAGGATATATTAGAACTTGGCCCTTTGAGGCTAACATGTTTGCTCAGGTGATTTTGATGTAGTCTCAAAGGTGAATGGAAAGGGAAATGGTTAACTTGAACAAAAACAAGGCATCCACTGCAAAACAGTATCTTGTTCAAGTTGCTCTTATGTTCATTGCCTTCTTGTTTTTATTTTGCAATTTTTGGTGAGGCAATGAGGTTTTAAGGCCACTAGTTTCTCCATTTTTTGGTGCTTAATGCCAAAGTGGTAGAAATTAAAGGCCAAAGCAATTGGATCAACTACCACTTGTGAATTTAAAAAATTATTATGTTAGTACTTGTCTTTTGATCAAAACCCTCTTATTGCTAAAACTACTCTCTGGTGGGGGAGAAATGATTATGGGAAAAAGGGGAAGTTTCTGGCTTTTGATCAAAACTAGTCTTGAAAAATATTTTGATTTGCCAAACAAAGTGTTTTTGACATAAAAGTTAGAAAATGGATTTGTATTGCAAAAATAAACCAAGTGGTGGCAAAATGATCCAAATATGTCAAATCCTGTGTGTTGGTCACTTGTTCTCAAATGATGTAGGTCAAGAACAAGGCAACACAATGGTTAATTATTACGGACCTTCGTCTTCTGAAGCATTATCTCCACATGGGTATAATGCTCATCAGGCGAAGGTTAAGAAGGACATACCTTCATCATTTAATATGTGAATAGGAATGTGAAAGGATAAAGACAGTAACTGCATCTCATTAATTCATTTATATTTGGATTCCATAAAACATATATGAATATTAATAGTATTAATATTACATTGATACCTTCGGCTCGTTCGAAGGTGAAGACGCGAGAGAGTGATTACCAATCAGCGTGAACAGTACGGTGTTACTGTTCATCTATTTATAGGCACGGGACGCAGCCCGGGTAAAATTACATTCATGACCCTCAACATTTATCTACAGATAACCTAAAATACTAAGGTCTATCTGGTCTTTTCTTCTTCTGCTTCACTTGAACCAAAGCTGATGGTAGCTTTGGCATTTGGCAATATTGCTTCTACGCAAGGTCTTCGTCTTTAGAACCTTCGACAGAGGAAAACAGGACCTCTGTATCACTTTGCCAAAGGTGTTTTTGCCTTGATGACCTTCGGCGGAGAAGAAGACACCAACAGTAGCCCCTTCGCGGTGCTAGATCGTTTTTCGTAACGAGCTCGGTCCGTGAAAATACAAAGGCTTCGGAATGCAGAAGGTCCAAAAAACACCTTCCCTGAGCTTGTTATCAAAAAACGATTAAAATATCCCAAGCGCTGGCCGGTCCACAGTTCAGCCAGTATACACACTCTGGCGATTCGCCATCTTCTTCTACAGCATTATATAAACAGACAGGTTGGTGAGAAGTTACCACAGCATTCATTGCCATTGCACTGTTGTGCTGTTAAAAATTTTAATCGAAACCAAAGATTTCTGCATTGCGCTTTTGAACAAGCGCTTCATCACTCGATATCAGCTTCGTCTTAATGAAACTGAACACTGAAATGGCCAGAGTAAAATCCACTGCTAGGGTGTTCCATGAGGGAGACGAGACCGAAGTAACTGAAACAACACCGATATCAGAAGTGATGAGACGATCAGGTCTGGTTGTGCCAGAAGAAGCTACTGCCGAAGATGCTTCCAATGCCGAAGCTGGACAGGTTGTGGCTGAAGACGAAAGTGACAACGAAAGTGAGGAGGACAACAACATTCTGAGCCCAACGAAACCTAGTCACATTGAATTTGGAAAATCGACCGTAACAGCAGAGGACTTGGTTGTGATGAAAAAGCTAGGCTATTTTGGGGGAAAATAAAGATGGGCTTATTCGTTTTGCTGGAGAAGAAGTAATTCCAGAGTCGAAAGAAGATGAGGTTGTTGTGTTTAAGAGCTTCTTCAGGGCAGGGCTTTGGTTCCCCCTGTACGATATGATAGGGGAAGTTTTGAAAAGATTTGAAATATGTCTCCATCAGCTGACCCCGAATGCCATTATTAGGCTCAGTGTTTACATATGGGCTCTCCAAAGCCAAGGAAAAAGTGCTAACGCCGAAGGGTTCTGCCGAGTGCATGGACTTCACTATCAGACAAAGGCTAGAGCCGATGGTCTGCACAAGAACTTTGGGTGTTATAATTTTTCATACCAGAAGGACACCAAGGCCCCAGTGATTGGCTACCGCACTAAATGGCCAACCAGGTGGACTAGTGAATGGTTTTACATGAAGGCTGATGAGAAGAAAAGGGAGAAGCTCGTGACCATGGTAATGAGTCCCCTGAAACTGAGCTTCGGCATGACTCGACCTTTGTGCAATATTTAGCTAGGCTCACCCTGCCAACTAGCCGATGTGGAATTTAGGGTGGTGGCTGGGCATATTAGCACTAGAGATTTGGTGCAAGAATACTTGGCAAACAGAACCGTCCTAACCTCCAGTGGGTGGGGAATGCCAAAGAAGAAGGAAGAAGGGAAAAAGTATGAACTTGTCCGACTCCCTTACCGCTTCAAATTTCAGAAGACATTTAAAGAGCCATGCACTAAATGGCTAGAATTGATAGAAACAATGTGCAACGAGATTCTTGAGAACTATATGAAGAAGGAAGACCAGTTGATGACTGCCGCCTTTGGCTCCCGGCCGAAATGAAGGTTGAACTGTGTTTTGGATGCTCTTAACTTTGAATATCTTGACTGTGAAAGGCTTGACGAAGGGGCTGGAGGGGCCAAAAGAAAAAAAGTTGTCAGAATTCTAGGTAGGCAAGCTACCCGATCTGTGTCAAGGAGGACCAGAAAGCTTCGAAGAAACATAAGACTCTTTAGGAGCCGAAGGATTCGGCTCCCAAGAAGCGTAAACTCGTTAGGATATCTTCTTCCGATACGAAGGTACAAGATGTGCCAAAGAAGACTATAGGTCCTGCTTCACCCTCTACTGCTGAAGTTTCAGAAATTCTGAAGGTAATGTCTGAATCCATACCATTTGCACTGCTAAGTCCTCTAAGGTTAGATCAGACTAGCCTTTTTACAATCAAATGAAACCGCTCCATCTGTGGAGGAGAAGACCGAGGGGCAGAAGAAATGGTGGATGATAAATGTGATGCAAGCTATTGAGCAGACACCGCCCCCAACTTTGGCGGCAAAAGCAGCTATGCCTGTCGATGCCGAAGATACCACCGGAGCCGAAGCTGATGAACTTGCAACCACAATGTCGCAATCGACAGACTCATATCGGATGTGGTTGCCGAGGAAAACGTAGCCATAGCGCCTGACAAGGAAAAAGAATTGAAGATGCTTTTTTGAAAGATAAAGATTTTGACCTTCGGCATTTGGGTGGCCAAGAACTTTCCGAAGAGAACAAATCAGAATTGAAAGAGTTTGCTATATTCTGCGGTTACCAGCCCAGATCCATACTCTTAGGCGGGGTCGACGAAGAGATTTTGGGATGCATTTGCGACTGCGCCGGGGCGAAAATCATAAGCACCTTATCCAAGAGTGTTGGATTTCCGAAGCTGGAAACGAACATCAGTTGCTATAGGAGACAACACATTATTGGCAGCTTGTTCTACTCAAACTTCAAAGTAAGACTTCTCTATAGCTCACTATTGGTACCTTCGTGGTGATTTGGGTATTCTAACTTTGATTTGTTTTTCAGAGTCTGCTACTGAGCAAGGCCTTGAAGATGCAGCATGATGTCGAGGATAGAAAAAACGAAATCATTGTTGAAGGCTTTGAAGATAGAATCAAAAAACTTGAAGATTCCTTAAAAGAAAAAGAAAGCCTACTGCGCTCAGTCGAAGGCTCACACGTCGAAGCTCGTTCTTAGAATAAAAAATTGAGCAGAGAGGTAGACGAAGCTCGAATAACTTTGAAAAAGAACTCAGATGGCTTCAATCGCGAGTCCAAAACATTGAATACAAGAGTTGAAGCAGAAATTGAAAAGCATGTTAAACTGAACGAGACAATCACAAATCTTCGGGATAGATGCTTCGGCTTTGCTACTCACTGCATTGCTCGGTTGAAGGGGATATTCATTCTGTCGGAGCCGCATCTGAAGAAGTTATCCCTTCTTCCGAAGATATTCCCGGAGCCCTTGAACATATTGAAAAAGAAGTTGAGGCCCTCGACAAAGTCATAATTGAGCACAGAGATTTTTGTGCACTAGTGGCTTCTCGTGGAACGGCTGCAACTTTCATGAAGGCCAGATGCAATCATGTGAGAGCCGTCAACAGGCCAAACTTCGGCCTATTGATTTAGTTGATATTCCGGCCGAAGCCTAGAGCATAGGGAATAGATTTATCACCCAAATCTAGGCGAAGGGTGGCCGGGAGCTGGTTGGAGACGAAGCTCGAAACCCGCTCAACAACGTATAGAAAATATCTTTACAATTAGGCTTTTTATTTTATATTTTCCCTTACCATGTTCCTCATTACCCTTGCTTTTGTCATTTTTCAGGGTGATGGTGCCGAAGGTCAATGAGCCGAAACCAGTTCTGAAGCACTGAAGGCCTTAGAAACTCCTTTTCCTAAGATCTGTAGAAACACTTTTGGAAATCCTTTATACAAGAAAGTGTATCATTTGACAAAGAGTTGTAATTGAAAGTGAACAAATTATTGTAAATATTTGTAAAATGCTTCATAATGCTACTTTACCTTCCGTTCATATGTCATCTGCTTTGCTGTGGACGAAACCAATGCTCGTAGTTTTTTGAGCCAAGGGCGAAAAACACCTTCCCTTCTTTTCGTTCACATCAAAGCATCTTTCGTATACAACGAAGTTTCATTTGAGACGAAACATCTTCGAAAACAATGAGGTTTCATTTGTGACAAAGCATCTTCAAAGCGTTTTCTTGAAGACATGAATCATCGCTTTCCTGTTAATGTTTTATGCTTTATGCGATGATGAACCTACGAATGTCTAATGTATGTTTGTATGAATGCACAAGATGATGTGATGAAGTGTGCAAATGTATGCCGAAGGTAAAAATCTCACACGAATGCGCACCCAGACTCTGCATCCCCTTAGGAATGACTTTGGAGTCTCTTCACCTTTGACTTAGGTGGTATTTCAGCTCTGCATTCCCTTAGGAATGACTTTGGAGCTAAGCTCTGCATCCCCTTAGGGCTTGTTTGTTTTGGTGATAATCCACATGTATTGGGTGGGATTGAGCCGGTTTAAATCCATAACAAGTCAAATCCATCCCAATCCCACCCAATACACTTCAATACACATGTAATATCAATAACCGAACAAGCCCTTAGGAATGAGTTTGGAGCTTCTTCACCTTTTACTTAGGTGGCATTTAAGCTCTGCATCCCCTTAGGAACGATTTTGGAGCTTCTTCACCTTTTACTTAGGTGGCATCTTAGCTCTGCATCCCCTTAGGGACGACTTTGGAGCTTCTTTATACTTTCTTACACTCGATGGTGTAATCCCAGATTTTACATTTTACATGTGGGGGAATTGGGCCCTTGTATTGCATAGGGCTGCACAAGAAAAATGAAAAATACAACCTATGGGCCCATTAAAAACCTTTCTCCCCTCTTGAAAGGAAAAGGGTGCCATAAGGAAAAAATAAGAAAATTACATAGTTTACACATAATATCTCCGAAGCTCATCTGCATTCCAAGATCTTGGAATGTCATTGCCGTCCATGTCTTTCAACCTGTATGAACCAGGTCTTGACGAAGATACCACTAAGAAAGGACCTTCCCACTTGAGCTGAAGCTTCCCCACTGTATCTGGGTTGGCCACTCTTCGAAGCACCAAGTGTCCTGGCTTGATATTATTTAATCTTACCTTCCAATCCCGCCATTTGACTGTTTTGGCTTGGTATTTGTTGATGTGCTCGATTGCTTGCAGTCTGGTCCCTTCTATGATGTCTTTTGTTATTTTGCAATCCTCTTCATCTTCTGCCGAAGTTAAGGTCCTTATTGAACCCGTTCTTGCTTCTTCCGGTATTATTGCTTTGTCCCCAAATAGAAGCTTGAACGGGGTAAATCTTGTTGACCTTGAGACAACAGTGTTGTGATTCCATACCACCTTTATCAATTCGTTTGGCTACTTTCCTCTGGGCTAGATGAAGATTGACTTTATTATCCCTATTATTATGATTCCATTTGCTCTTTCTACCAGTCCATTTGATTCCGGATGTCCCACTGATGCAAAGTGTATTTTTGTACCGATCAGTTCAGAAAAAGCTTTGAACGTGTCGGCATCAAATTGAGTTCTGTTATCAACCGTGATAGCCTTCGACACACCGAAGCGGCAAACAATATTCTGCCAAAAGAACTTCTGGACTGTGGCCAAAGTTATTGTAGCTAGGGGCTTAGCTTCGATCCACTTCGAGAAATACTCCACTGCTATCACAATATATTTCAAGTTCCTTGTGCTGGTGGAAGTGGGCCTAGCAAATCTAGGCCCCATCTTTGCAGTGGCCAAGTGGGCTGAATTAGTTGGGTTAGAGACGAAGGTTGTTTCTGGTCTGTGGCACACTTCTAGCAGTTTTCACATTTTTGAACCAAATCTGCTGCATCCGAAGATGCCTTCGGCCAATAAAATCCTCATCTAAAAACCTTTCCCAATAAAGGTCTAGCCCCAATATGAGCTCCACACAGTCCTGCATGTATCTCCTTCATCAGCTCTTGACCTTCGGTTCTAGACAAACATTTTAGTAATGGAGAGTAGACTCCTTGTTTGTACAACTCTCCCTCTATGATCACATAGGGTCTTATTCTTGCTTCCATTCTTTTGTTGTAAGCTTCGTCATCCAAAAGACAGTTGCCTTGTAAGAACGATACAATTTCAGTCCTCCAATCTTCGCTGTGCACTGGCGAGATTGTAAGCACTGCTCTCTCCATGAGCTCGATCGAAGGTGTTTTTATTGTTCAAAAAATTACTTCTGAAGGTAATGGAAGCCCTTGTGCCGCTGACTTAGCTAGCAAGTCTGCATGTTCATTTTCTCCTCTTGGGATATTCTTTACAGAGAAACCTTCAAAAGAGGCTTCCAGCCATCGGACTGTGTCCAGATACTTCTCGAGCTTCGGGTCTCTTGCTTTACTGCTTTTGTCGACGTGACCCAAAATGACTTGTGAGTCAGATTTGAGGATTGCTCTTCTTATTCACATTGCCTTAAGTTTCCGAAGCCCCAAGAGAAGGGCTTCGTACTCTAAAATGTTATTTGTGCAGTTGAAGTCCAACCTTGCTGCATAGCATGTTTTGATTTTAGACGGTGAAATTAGAACAACAGCTGCTCCTGCGCCGAAGGTTTCCCATGACCCATCATAAAATACTGTCTAGGCTTCGGCATCGTTTGTTCTCTCTTCGTCCAGAGCCCATGACATCCAATCGGCAATGAAGTCTGCTAACGCTTGGGATTGGATCGATGATCTATGAACATAATCAATAGTAAATTCATTCAGCTCTACAGGCCACTTTCCAACTCTTCCTGTGGCTTCTCTGTTTCTCATTATATCCTTGAGAGGTTGCGAAGAAGGTACTATGATATGGTACGTCTGGAAATAATGCCGAAGCTTTTTGGATGCCATCTGTACAGCATATAGTACCTTCTCCAACTCTGTGTAATTTTTCTTTGATGGGCTAAGTACTTTGGAGACGAAGTACACTAGCACTTGCTTCTTTGCTTGGTCATCCCGCTTTTCTTGTACCAGCGCTGTACTAACCGCAGCATGGGAAGCAGCCACATACAACAGCAATGGAGCTCCTGAGGAAGGTGGGGGTTAGAGTTGTTAATTCTATCAAGTACTGCTTCAGTTCTTCGAAGGCCTTCTGCTGAGTTGGTCCCCATTGGAAGACTTCGGCTGACTTCAGTACTTCGAAGAATATCAAGTTACTCTTTGCTGATCTTGAAATAAATCTATTCAACGATGCCAGCCTTCCTGTCAACCTCTAGGCACCTTTTTGTGACTTTGGTGGCTCCATCCGAAGTATGGCTTCTATCTAGCTTGGGTTGGCTTTGATGCCCAGACAACCAAGAAATTTTTCCTTCTTCACTCTGAAGACACATTTTTCTGGATTCAACTTGAGACCAGCCCTTTTGAAATTAGCAAATGTTTCTTGCAAATCAGCAATGTGATTTTCTTGCTTCGTGCTTTTGACTATGATATCATCAACATATGTCAGCACATTCTTGCCAATTTGGGAGTGGAGAACTTTGGTAGTCATCCTGCTGAAGCTTCCTCCAACATTCTTGAGTCCCTCGGGCATTTGAAGGTAGTAGTATGTCCCACTAGGGGTTATGAAGCTTGTCTTGGGCTCGTCTTCTTTCTTCATCCAAATTTGGTGGTAGCCTGAATAACGGTCCAATAGGCTCATTAGCTCTAAAGTAGCTGCTGCATCCACCAGAGAGTCTATTCTTGGTAAAGGAAACTCATCCTTCGGACACGCCTTATTAAGATCTGTGAAGTCAATGCACATTCTCCACTTTCCATTGGCCGTCTTCACCATTACAGTATTGGCCAGCCACTCTGGATATGTTACCTATCTGATTACTCTGACACTCAGAAGCCTTTTGACTTCATTTCGTGCACCTTCGGCTTTGTCATCGGACATCTTCCGAAGCCTCTGCTTTCTTGGCCTAATAGCTGGGTCTACATTAAGTGAATGCTCGATGACATCTCTGTTGACAGACAGAGATCATTGGCTGACCAAGCAAAGACATCCTTGTTATTGAACAGAAACCTCAACAGGGTTTTTTCTTGTTCATCAGATAGTTGCGATCCCAGCAACACCTTCTGCTCGGCTATGTCCTCACATAGGAGCATGGGCTCTGATTGGTCTGCTGAGACAGCCTTATCTCTTTTATGCTTGTACTGCTGATGAGCTTAGGCTTCATCTATGTTATGAATAGCCTTCGAATCTATCCAGTTCCCTTCGGCCCTTCTAGCAGCCTCTTGACTCCCATGCATAGCTATGGGGCCTTGGTCTGATGGTATCTTCATGCATAGATATGCTGGATGAAGTATTGCTTCGAAAGCATTTAATGTTCCTCGCCCAATGATTGCATTGTAAGGATACTCCATATCAACAATATCAAAGACAACTTGCTCTGTCCTTGTATTGTGAACATAGTCGAAGGTAATCGGCATGGTTATCTTGCCAAGTGCCACTATCTGCCTTCCTCTGAAGCCACAAAGAGGGTGTGTTGCATCATGTATCTTGTCATCCTGCTCCCGCATCTGCCTGAAAGCTTGTGCAAAGATGATATCTGCTGCACTGCCTGTGTCTACAAGGACATTGTGAACCAGAAACCCCTTGATGACAAAAGATATAACCATTGCATCATTGTGAGGATAATCCTTGAGCTAAAGGTCTTCCTGGGAGAAGGTGATTGGTATATGAGACCACTTGGACTTGATGAAGGGTCCTTGGACTCCAACATGTTGTACCCTTCTCTGTGCTTCCTTCTTCTGCTTCTTGTTGGCTGGTTCAGAACTTGAGCCACCTATGATTGGGACCACCAGCTTCGTAGCCGAAGGTGCCATAGTTTGGTTGCCTTGCGAAGCCATTGTCGCAGTCGTGGAAGTGAGTTTACCGAAGGTGGGCGCCAATGTTGGTCACTTGTTCTCAAATGTTGTAGGACAAGAACAAGGCAACACAATTGTTAATTATTACGGACCTTCGTCTTCCGAAGCATTATCTCCACATGGGTATAATGCTCATCGGACGAAGGTTAAGAAGGACATACCTTCATTGACATATATTTGGCATATAAACAAATCACCATTGCAAGTCTTAGTGAAAAGGTAGGATCAACTTTCCCAACCTTGAAAGCATTAGAAATAAGGAAATCTCTAAGGCATTCATACCATGTTATTGGGGCTTGCTTAAGTCCACAGAGCGCCTTAGAGAGCTTATACACATGGTCGGGATACATGTCATCCTCGAATCCAGGGGGTTGTTCCACATACACCTCCTCCTTGATTGGCCCATTGAGGAAAACACTCTTCACTTTCATTTGAAAGAGCTTAAAGGAATCATGAGTAGCATAGGCTAATAATATACAAATAGACTCAAGTCTAGCTACAGGAGCAAAAGTCTCTTCAAAATCCAAACCTGCGACTTGAGCATAACCTTTTGCTACAAGTCTAGCTTTGTTTCTTGGAACCACTCCATATGAAAACATCTAGGCCCCTGGTTGGTTTTAGTGATGAATGACAACGTAAGATTATAGGTGACTAACATATGTTTTGCAGAGCAAATGGTAAGTTAGGTCACATTACAGGGAGTTGTGCTACAACAGTGAAAACAATCCCTCAGATGAGAACTTGAAGCGACGACTGAAAAAGGAGAATCAAAAGATGAAGGACTGAATATCCTAAGTGTCGAAGGAGTTGTGGACATTTGGTATAGAGTTAGGACTTCTATTTTTGTTTCAGCCGTACTATAAAGATGATTTGTGGATGAGTAGTTTGACCAAGAGAAATCTAGTGTAGTGTCGGTGCATGTTCACACTCACAACTAGTGCTAGGTGTCACTATATAACTTAGTCACAAGTTAGAATAAAAACAGTTTAGAAAAACCTAAGGAAAGAATTTGGGTTGCTGACCTAGGGGCACCGGACTGTCCGGTGTGCACCAAATTGTCTGGTGTTCCCCTTGGTAGCGGGCTTGAGAGTGCTCGAGAGCAGCCTCAGCCAGCTGAAGAAACCCGAGAACGCGCTGTTCACAGACTTGAATTTTAGCCCGGCACCGGACTGTCCGGTGCACACCAGACAATCACTGTTCACTGTCCGGTGCAACGTCAGAGCAATGGCTAGCTGTCAGAACTAGCCGTTGGAAGCGCACCGGACTTTCCGATGTGCCCATGCGTAGCAGCCTACAATAACGACTAGTTTTCATTGGTGGGTGTATTTATACCACCTCTACCATCCATAATAAGTGTCTTGCTGTCCCAACACACTTGTATTCATTGCTAGAGCATTGCAAGTCCACAAATCATAGTGATGTGATTAGCAAAATCATAATCCCATGTTAGGACCTCATTAGTGCGCACGAGAGCCACCTAGAGCACACACCACATGCATTAGGCTTCTCTTGGTCAAGTGAAGGTCTATGGCTTATTACTCTTGGTGATCGGTATAACCTAGATGGCTTGGTTGCGATTGGAGTTCGGTGATCACCCCATAGGATTTTTGGTGACCCGACTCGGAGATTGTACACGGTCGTGAGGGACCCACCGCAGTCGCTAGTAGTTTGGGTGAAGTTGAGCTCATGCTTAGGGTTTAATCTTTTGTTAAAATTTTAGAAATGCCCAATGACCCCCTCTTGGGTATCGTGA
This sequence comes from Zea luxurians, assembly GCA_029449295.1. Lineage (NCBI taxonomy): Eukaryota > Viridiplantae > Streptophyta > Magnoliopsida > Poales > Poaceae > Zea > Zea luxurians. Next base: position 99,658,298 of record JAOPSE010000001.1, on the reverse strand, counting down.
TCCTTTCAATTGGTATCAGAGTCTTGTTGCTCCTAATTTAGCTTAATCACTAGAGTAACGATGTCGGGAGGGGATGGACCTCCTCCCGTCTTTGATTATGACGATTTTCCTTATTGGAAAATTTGTATGGAAGCTTACCTAGAGGCTATAGACATTGGAGTCTACAATGCCGCCACCCAAGGGTTCCCCCAACCTAGAGATGCCACTAACCTTTTGGGTGATGAGAGCAATTATGAGAAATGGAACAAAAAGGCCAAAAACACTCTTTTAGGGGTCTTTTCAAGGATGTGTTCAATAGAGTTAGAAATCATAAAAATGCTCATGGTTTGTGGTTGGACATTTGTGCTCTACATGAAGGAACTAAGAGTGAGCATGAGGAGAGATATCATATTGCTTTGAGAAAGTTAAATTCTTTTGAAATGCTTGCCAATGAAAATGCAAATGATATGTACTCACGATTTAATATTCTTGTAGATGAAGTGAATGGCTTGGGACTCACTCAAATCTCTCAACCGGATGTCGTGAGGAAAATTCTTAGTGTCTTGCCAATTCAGAAGTATGGCCACATTGTCACTGTGCTACACCAAATGGATCTTTCCACCACTAGACCAACTCAAATATTCGAAAAGATCAATGCTCATGAAATGTATATGCACATCAATGACAAAGTTGGGTCTTACTCCAAAAAGAAAGACTTGGCTCTGAAAGCTAGTCAAGAGAGGAAAGGCAAGACCAAAATTCAAGTTGAAGAAGAGTCCTCAAGTGATGATGACATTGATACAGATATTGCCTTGATGGTGAGAAAGACAACAAAGATGTTAAAGAAACTTAATCAAGAAGGCATCAAATTTGATTCAAGGAAGAAAAGTTTTTCTCTAGCAAGAGAAAGCCCATCTTCGAGATGGTTGCTACAATTGTGGAGAACTTGGCCATCTTGCTCATCAATGCAACAAGCCCAAGAAAAACAAATTCAAGGGCAAGAAAGATGATGAAAGTGATGATGAGAAGAAGGAAAAGAAGTTCTTCAAGAATAAAGAAGGAAAGAACAAGAGGTTTCACAAAAAGGAGAATGGGAAAGCATACATTATTGGTGATTGGCTCACTAACATTGAATCCTGAGGTGACTCTTCTTCAAATGAAGAAGATGATGAAAAGGTCACCACCATCATAACCTTCATCTACTACACACCTATGCCTCATGGCTAAGGGTGAACGGAAGGTACAAAATGAAAATGTCATTGTTGAAGATTGTGATAGTGATAGTGATGACGAATATGCTTCCCCTACTTACGATGAATTAGCAGACTTGCTTAAAGAATACACTAAAATCATTAAAAAGTCCAAATCTAAATGTTATAAGCTAAAAGATGGAAATGAGTTCTTAATTGCTAAGTATGACATAATTGTTAAATCTAGTGAGGAAATGAAGGAAGAAAACAAAACTATGTCATCCACTAGAAATGAGCTCATGACCTCCCTTAAAGATGCTAAAGAAAAATGTGAAAAATTAAGTGAAGCAAATAGGGAGCTAAAAGATAGGGTTGTCAAGATAAAAGAAGATTACACAAAAATTAAAATTGATCATGACAATCTTCTTGTTGCAAATGAGCTTTTATCTTTTGATACACGTGAGGCTATTAACCCTGATGTTAAGCTTGATGTAGTAGCCTCATGTGATGATTTGAGCAATGTTGATAAATCTAGTCTTCATGATGATTTGGTTGAAAAACTCGAAGTCATGACACTAGAGAACCAAAAATTAAAGAAGTAATTGACTGATGTAACCACCAAGGGAAAAATTGCCATAGAAAGTAATGATTTTAATAATGAGTTGGTATTGGACAATGAGAGGCTTAGGGAATAAATCAAGAAACTCAAACTTGAGAAAGAAAATCTTGCCACTAGTGTGCAACGTTAAGGGTCAATACCTCCAAAATGAGCTCCTCATGAACACAGTCATGAAAAATAACCAGAGTGGTATTGGATACAATCCATTTGTGCAAACGAAAGCAACAAATCATAACAAGGCTAAGAAAACTCCTAGGCCTATCAAATTTTATGAGTGTGGAAAAGAAGGACACTTTGCTCACAATTGCAAAGCCACACCACCAACTCCCTTGCCAAAGCACTCAAGATCTTTTGCATTCATTGCTCACTATGTGCTTAGAAAAGTTGCAAATGGGAAGGTCAAAGTAACATTCTTAGGTCCACCAAGAAAGAGTAGACCTAGACAAATTTGGGTTGCGAAGTCCTTGATTGAGAAAGTTATAGGCCCTATGCAAGATAGGATCCCTAAGATTGAAGCTTGATTTATCTGTGCATGTATGTGAACTACAAGACCGGTGGGAGCCATTGTGTAATTGACAGTGGATGCACTCAACATATGACTGATAACCCACAGATGTTCACCTGATTAGATGAAGATGTTGATGAACAAGATAAAATTACATTTGGAGATAATTCAAAAGGAAAAGTTAAAGGACTTGACAAGGTGGCAATATCAAATGATCTTTCAATTTCAAATGTTCTCTTGGTTGCACCATTGAGTTTTATTTTGCTATCAGTCGGTTGGCTATGTGATCTTGGCCTTCAATATTTATTCACTCCGTCAGAGGTTGTTGTGTCTAAAATGGATGATGAGTCAGTGATATTCAAAGAATTTAGATATAGCAACCTATATTCAGTGGATTCCTCTTCTAAAGATGTTAACCTAAGGACTTGCCTCTTTACCAAAGCATCTCTTGGATGGCTATGGCATGGAAGGCTGACACATGTTAGAATGAGCACACTCAAGAAGATTCTAAAGAAAGACATGGTTAGAGGATTGAAGGATTTTGTATTTGAAAAGGACAAATTTTGTAGTGCATGTCAAGTTGGAAAGCAAGTTGGTAAAACTCATCCTACAAAAGCTTTTATGTCAACATCAAGGCCACTAGAGTTATTTCACATGGATTTTTATGAACTTGTATATGTTGAGCAACCCCTCAGGTTTGAAGACCCTAGATATCCTAATCATGCTTACAGGTTGTCCAAGGCGCTATATGGACTAAAGCAAGATACAAGGGCTTGGCATGAGCGTCTTCATGACTTCCTCATTGAGAAGGGCTTCAAGATCAGGACTGTTGACACCACACTATTCACTAATAAGCATAACAATGATATTTTCATTTGCCATTGTTGGGGGCCTTCCTCTTCCGAATGTCCTCAAAAATGTGACTAACAATATGTTTTCAGCATGATTATGAATAGTTACAGGAAGCTTCGGCTTTGGGATGAAGAACTTCTCTTATGATGGAATGAAGGAAGATTAAGAGTGGGCAACGAAGCTAAAAGCCAAGGACCTTCGACTTAACATATTGATGAAGCTCAAGCATGATGACGATTGAAAGGGGCTAAAGACCTTATAGTCCTCAATAATTCATGTTAGGATTATAGGCAGTTACCAGGGATATAAATGTAATTTTATCCGGACTATGTCCCGTGCCTATAAATAGATGAACAGTAGCACCGTACTGTTCACGCTGGATTGTAATCGCTCTCGCACCATTCTCGCTCTCTCACCTTTTGGCAAGCCGAAGGTACCATTGTAATATGGATATTGTTAATGCTTATTCATGTTTAGTGAAGATAATAATAGATGAATCATTAATATATAACAATTATTATCTTCATTCTTCTGCATTCCTTCACTTTCTTATTTATATTCATGTTTATATGATAAAATGATGAAGGTGTGTCCTTCATGACCTTCGTCTGAAAATCATTATATCCGAAAGGAAATAGTGCATCGAAGGACAAAGGTCTTTAACCATTAACAATTGTGTTTCCTTGTTCTTATTTATAGCATTTTAGAACAAGTGACTAACATTGGCGCCCTCCGATGAACTCACTTCCACAAACCTTCGGCAAAACATTCACCATCGACATGCCGCCGAAGAAGGCAACGTTGCTGGGGGCTGCCCTACAGCCACTGGACACAAACCAGGACGCACTCTCTCTGCGAGAGGCCAGGAGCCAAAAGAGAAAGGCCACCAGCCCAACTCTTCAAGAGGAGCAGATTGACCAGGAGATCAGGAATTTAGAAGCAATCCACCAGCAAGTGCAAAGGAAAAAGGAGAAGATGCTTCGTCTAGCTGATCTTCAGAAGAAGATTGAAGAAGCCGCTGAGGAAATGCGTCATCTTACTCAAGATGACCAGGACCGAAGGCCTCAGCACAGGGAGCTTCATTAGGAGAGTTCATTCAACGAAGATGAGTGGTACGATGACTTTCATCATGGTAACTTTACTTTTGATGATGCTTCTCCTCTAGCAGCAGAATTGCAGGCTACTCCATGGCCACAATCCTACAAGCCACCACAGTTGCCCATGTATGATGGGCACTCAGATCCAAAGCAATTCTTAATGAGCTACGAGGCAACAATATCCTCGTATGGGGGCAACACTGCTCTCATGGCAAAGTCCTTTGTCATGGCAGTCCGAAGCGTGGCCCAAACATGGTACTCCTCCCTTTGGCCAAGAACAATTACATCATGGCAGAAGCTCAAGGATATGCTAGTCACCAGTTTCCAAGGGTTTCAGACAAAGCCAGTTACTGCTCAGGCCTTGTTCCAATGCACGCAAGACCATGAGGAGTATCTTCAGGCGTATGTCCGAAGGTTTTTGCGTCTGAGAGCACAAGAGCCCACAGTGCCCAATGAAATTGTCATTGAGGCCATGATCAAAGGACTTTGGCCAGGACCTACGGCTCAATATTTTGCCAGGAAGCCTCCACAAACCTTGGAGAAGCTCCTTTAGAAGATGGATGAGTACATCCGTGCCGACAATGATTTTCGCCAAAGAAGGGAGGAAGCCTACATGTTTTCTGAAATGACTAGGGGCTTCGGAGGGAGACTTCATCCCAGGCATGTCCGATCAATTCATAACTCCAATGCTAATGATGAAAGGGCCACCAATGTTCAGCATAGCCATCACAGTTCTTAGTCTTCGAGCATGCAACATACTTCTTTCAGACCACCAGCTCCGAGAGGCAGAGGAGGAAGGAGTTTCAGTGGAGGAAGGTTCGGCAATCAACCCAGAAAGTTGTACTGCCTTTTTATGGTGAGGACAAAGGCCACACAACAAGGACATGCCAGGTCACAATTCAGAAGCAAAAGGAAATTACTGAAGCCGAGGCGTGGTAGAGTCAGCCGAAGCAAGTCCTCCACACTACTTCGTGTTATTCTCCATACATCCCAGAATATGTAGGCAATCAACAACCTACGGCTTCTGTTGCTTTGGCAAGCCATTCCCGAGCTTCCTGGCCTCAGTTGCCACCACCACCACTGCTGGTCCACAATCAGCAGCCAGAAGGGCGCATTCATACTCAGCAACAACGCGACCTTCGGAAGGAGTCCGAAGCTTGCACAGTTAACAACACTGTGCCTAAATCGAAGCATATTTACTAAAAGGACTACAGTGGCTCAGCCAAGGAATATGTTAATCTAATGTATCTTAACTTTTTCTGCCTTTATATTTTTTTGAAAGAAAAACAATGCAGGAGGGATTAATTTCCAAATTGATGTAATAATATTGTCGTTACTCCATCGAGTGTGACAGAATTAAATTTCGAAGTTGTAAAGTCGTTCCTAAGGGAGCGCAGAGTAAGTTCTGAAGCCACAAAGCCGTTCCTAAGGGAGCGCAGAGTAAGATTCGAAGCTCAAAAGTCGTTCCTAAGGGAATGCAGAGCCAAAATGCCACCTAAGTAAAAGGTGAAGAAGCTACAAAGTCATTCCTAAGGGGATGCAGAGCTTAAATACCACCTGAATCAAAGGTGAAGAAGCTCCAAAGTCGTTCCTAAGGGGATGTAGAGCTAAAATACCACCTAAGTAAAAGGTGAAGAGACTCCAAAGTCGTTCCTAAGGGAATGCAGAGTCCGGGTGTGTTTTGGTGTGGGTGCTCATCTTCAACATAAACATCATACCACATCATACCATCACATCATTTCGTATAGCATTACATCATACATCATATCGCATCAGCGAGAAAATTGTGGAGAAGGAAAAATGATCCTCTGAAAATTTTTGAGGGATTATGAAACAATGTGCTGAAGCACAAAGTATACCTTCGGTAGACATAATTTTACATAGCAGGGAAATCTTCGTCAGCAATGTTATTATACAACAGTCATGGCAAAGTATGAGGTATTCAATCAATAGAGGGGGCAATGTTTCTTTGCGAAGCATGAAAAGAAGGGAAGGTGTTTTTTCACCGAAGGCTCAAAAATAGTATGTACACAAATTTCATGCATCGCAAAGAAACATATTACATTAATATACATATAAATATTTGATGTTTGACCCATACACAAATATTACATTTCCTAGTATACAAGAATTTAGTCTTCCTTCAGTATTCTTTCGGCGGCTTCATGTAAAAGTCTGTCGACGACTTCGTCAACAACTTCGTTAGCAATCTTCATTACATCTAAAGCCTCTTTCATAATTGGATCCGCTTCAGGGTTGTATGGCTCCGGTGGTGACGAAAGGCCGGCTATAATAAAGAGCATAATAGTGAATTTCGAAGCTATAAACAAACAACGAGACAAAAAAAGTTTTTAAAAGGATACCTATAATCATTGCGCGTTCAGCAGCTTCTTCAGCTTCCTTTGCCTCCACTCGGGCATCGTGAGATTCTTTTTCTCTCTTTTTTATATCTTCATCGGCCATCTCACGGTCGCCCTTCATCCAAACATCATAATAGAACTTCCCGCCCACTAAAGTAGCTTCAGTTGAAGGTTCCTTCGTATCGTCTACAGAGAAGATGGCTTCTGCCTGGGCTGCAGCCTTAACATGTTCGCAGCCAGATTTCTCCAAAACTGCTGCAACCCCTCGGGCACCGGCGAAGGCACAAAAATCCCCACGGTCGCCGAGTATTTCTTCAAAAGCTTCGACCTCTTCGTCGATCCATTGAATTACTCCTTCAAGATCACCTTGGATAAATTTTTGCTCTGATGAGTATGCACCCACCTTTGCAAAGCTATCTTTTAGTTTCTTCGCACAATCTATGGATACTTGGTAGCATTTTTCTCTAGAATCCCAAAGTTCTTCAACATTTTCTGAACCCTTGCTGTTTCCATTTCACTTATTTCTCGTTTTGCCTTCGCAACTTCGAAATCTTCATTCATTTTAGCAAGTTTTTTTATTTAAACCTTCAACCTCGGCTTTGTGAGCTTCGACTTGTGCGTTAAGCTGGGCTTCGCTAGTTTTCAGCCTACCACTAAGGAGAGCAGTATTTTGTCTTCTTCAAGAGCTTCATTCCTTAGTGTAATAACTTCTGATCGAAGATTTCCAAGCGCTAGGTGGCAGCTTTCATCTTCGGCTTTCTTCTAGGCCTTTAAAGCCTTGCTCAGAATTAAGCCCTACAAAAATAAAGGATGAGCACATACTGAAAAGGAAATAAACTACAAAAATAATCTGCTTTCTAACAAGTTAAAGTGTTCCCACCTTCAGACTGTTATAGGTAAGGCTATCTACGAGTTGGTCCTTCGTCATTGCAGACAAACCTAACTCAAGCTTCGGATATCCTACATTGTCTGCCATCTCCCGACAGACATGAATCTCTTTATTGTCAGACAGACAATAAAGGAAGTCATCTTCATCATCCCCACCATACACCAAGGACCCTCGAGGGTACTGCAGATCCCTGGCGTAATGTTGAGCTTCGATAATTTGCTCTTTTGATAATTTTTCCCTGAAGCATGACACACTATAAATTCTAATTTTTTAGTAGATGCTCCAGGAGCAGGGGATTCAGATTCTTCGGTAGCCCTCTTTTTTCTAACAGTAACGGTGCTTTCGTGGCATCCGAAGGTCTTGATTCAGCACCCTTTTCAATAGCCTCCGAAGGTCTTGCTTCAACAGGAGCCGAGGGCCTAGCCTCAGGTAAAACCTGCGTCATGCCAGCTTCGGCAGATTTCATTGTATTCTCGCCTTCCACGCTAGGTGCTTCGGCAGAGGCAGGAGTTAACACCTTTGTGGATTCCATAACAGCGTCTAGTACGCTAGCCATTCTTCTTCTCTTCGGGAGTTACTGAAGCAATTTTTGCTATCTTTGGTACCTCCGTCTCTTGAAACGACTCAAAACCTCTAATTGTTCAGTCGTTATCTTCGGTTTTGGATTTTCTGCCGATTCCATTCTAGCTTCGGCAGGAGCGGGGTGACTTGACTCAAAAGCAGAAGACCCTTCAGCAGGTCTCGGCTCTTCCACTGTTTCAACGCGCTTGGGGTGATGTGTCAAAACCTTAACCTACTTTGGCTTCGGCGTATTAGAGATCACCGAAGCAGCATCTCTTCTTTTCTTCCCTTGCTTTCACGAAGGGTAGCAGTAATCTGGGTATACAAAACCAATGACATCAAAAACCCTATTCAGCCTCTTCTTTCCTCGACCTTTGAAGGCCGCAGTCATAGCATCATCTTAGGCCCTTGAATAAGCACCAAGTAATTCATCGCTGGTTGCTTCGATGGCATCAAGCCAGTCGTCGTTTGGCTCATCAAATTGGCTCCTATATTTGAATGTATACTTTAAATAAACTAGGCCACCTTTACTAGACCTAGCACCAGCCTCCTTCGGCATCTCCCACCCACTTTCGAGTGGCCACACTTTGTAAGCAATATGTTCCTAGACTAAGTCCCTGGTTCCTATGTAGGTGCATACCGTGTTAAAAGCAGCTTGGCATGCTTGTACGTCATTTCCAAGGGCAAGCTATGGTCTCCTAATGCTGAAGTGAGACCATATGGGACGTTGGATAATCCCCTTAATGTCTTCCCTCTCAACCAGATCATTCTTCACATAAAACCATTCTTGCATCCAGGCCCCTGGCCATCTCTTGCGAAATGTTGGAACTGGATTCCTTACTTCAGAACGAATTATGAAGCCATAGCAACCAAAGTTGTTGTGATATTGTTGTTTTCCGGTGGCCTTCGTCTCATAAGACAATTCATGCATATTGCAGAAGCATTTTGCATTTGGTTCTAGTCCTTGGCTCATCATGGCCCAAATATAGATTCCCATCTTGATGATGGCTTCAGGAGAAAGATGATGAAGGTAGATCTCGAAGGTTTTCAGCACTTCGACCAACATCTTATCTAGAGGAAACCGAAGCCCTGCTTTCATGAAGCTTCTATAGATGACTACCTCGTCAGTTTCCGGCAGAGGGATGTTATTCTCTCCTCCAACCCTCACAATAGAAATGTCACAAAAGTACCTTCCCCTCATTGCATTAATTTGTCCCTGCTTCATCGTCGATTTCCCGAAGACAACATGGCTTGGCCTCCAGGGCCGATCTTTTGCACCCTCAATCTCACTTTCTGCATCAAAGTCTTCACTATCACTGGAATCCTCAGATATCCCGGCTAATGTCTCATGTGCAATCTTTTCTGCATTGGTCCTCTCCATAGCTTTGTAAAACTCGGACAGTGCCGGGTCGACAGTCTTCTTCTCACCAGCCATCAAATCAAAACTTGTTGAAATGCCGAAGCTTAAAATCTCGACAAAACAAGAAAGTTTAAAATGGCGAGAGCAGTGTAAACAACTGAAATAGCACAAGAAACGCTTTCAATACGAGCTCATATTTATATGTATAGCGCCCCACGACTTAGTGGGTGCCGCATGTCAGTGTCATTCGCTATTCTAGCGAAGGGAAGGTGTTTTTTTGGACCTTTGGCTAAAGGCCTCCGTCCATGTCACAGTCTAAATTTGTTACAAGGAAACAAATTAATACCACAAGGAAACAAATTAATACCACGAGGGGCTAAAGGCCTCCGTCCATGTCCGAAGGTCCTCAAAAATGTGACTAACCATATGTTTTCAGCATGATTATGAATAGTTACAGGAAGCTTCGGCTTTGGGATGAAGAACTTCTCTTATGATGGAATGAAGGGAGATAAAGAGTGGGCGACGAAGCTAAAAGCCAAGGACCTTCGACTTAACATATTGATGAAGCTCAAGCATGATGACGACTGAAAGGGGCTAAAGACCTTATAGTCCTCAATAATTTATGTTAGGATTATAGACAGTTACCAGGGATATAAATGTACTTTTATCCGGGCTACGTCCCGTGCCTATAAATAGATGAACAGTAGCACCGTACTCTTCACGCTAGATTGTAATCGCTTTCACGCCATTCTCGCTCTCTCACCTTTTGGCAAGCCGAAGGTACCATTGTAATATGAATATTGTTAATGCTTATTCATGTTTGGTGAAGATAATAATAGATGAATCATTGATATATAACAATTATTATCTTCATTCTTCTGCATTTCTTCACTTTCTTATTTATATTCACGTTTATATGATAAAATGATGAAGGTGTGTCCTTCATGACCTTCGTCTGAAGATCGTTATATCCAAAAGGAAATAATGCTTCGAAGGACGAAGGTCTTTAACCATTAACAATTGTATTGCCTTGTTCTTGATTTATAACATTTCAGAACATGTGACCAACAACCATGTTTATGTTGGTGATATAATTTTTGGCTCGACAAATGATTTTCATTGCAAGGAATTTGTTGAGTTGATGTCGAAGGAGTTCGAGATGTCAATGATTGGTGAGCTCACTTTCTTCCTCGGCTTTCAAGTCAAGCAAATGAAAGAAAACAACTTCCTCTCTCAAGAGAAGTATACCAAAGACTTGTTGAAAAGATTAAAAATGGAAAAGTGCAAACCAATCAAGACACCAATGCCTACTAATGGACATCTCGACCTAGATGAGGGAGGTAACACAGTTGATCAAACTCTTTACCGTTCTATGCTTGGTAGTTTATTGTATCTTACCGCATCTATGCCCGATATCATGTTCAGTGTCTGTATGTGTGATCGCTTTCAAGCAAATCCTAAGAAAGCTCATCTTAGTGCTATTAAAAGAATTCTCAGGTACCTTAAGCACACCCCAAGTGTTGGCCTTTTGTCACACCCGGTTCTGGGGGCAAAACCGAATGCATAGCATATGTGTGCCAAGATCCATTTTCCACACATATGTTGACATCACAAGTGTAGTATATCAAAAGACAATGCAATAAAGGCGTAAAGAGAGTAGAGTAGTCTTTATTACAACATCCAGATAATAGTATCTTAAACAGTGTCATCAAAGTATAGCGGAAATAACTTGGGTAATCTCCCACAGGAAGATGACCGACATATCGTTAGACTCAGTATTCATCAAAATCTCCATCAAGGTCTTCTTTATCACCCTCTGATCAAAATATTAGCAAGGGTGAGCTCACTTATGGTCGGGGCTCAGCAAGTGGGGGAAAATTAATGCAAGTTTAACAAGGTAAGGCTAAGGTTAAGCGGTAAGCATTTTAGTTGGTCAATATTTTATTAGCAACACCTGTCTTACTAATGAGTGTGTATCCCAAGTATCCCAATTAAATAAAGGTATAAGAGTATATCAAAAACACTTAAGTGAGGGTCCAGGTTGCTCTTAACCGTGAGCATGGCTGACATATCAGTTTTACACTCTACAGAGGTGGTACAACTTTACCCACAAGACATGTATCCCATCTAGCCTGGGTTGTACTGACCCTTAAACACTGCCGAGGTGAATGGCTAGGGATCCACTATGAGATTTGCACAAAATACACTTAATATAAAGCAACCTGCTAAGGTTTCCAAGTCGGTGTGGAGGCCCTCTGGGCGAGGTACCTTAGCCAAGAATACGTCCCCATGTTAACATGAGCTGCCACCACTGCCGCTCCCCCTTTTGCCCATGTTTCAGGTAAGGTTGCTAGGTACTAAGCGCATTAAGCTAATTACCAAAGCCAGAGCTATGATAGCACTCGTGGTTGCACTGTTATCCTGGGTGGTCACTCCATATTCCAATTGATATGAAATAATCTTGTTTAACCATCGGGTTAACACCATAATACCAATTTCATTTCCGGAACATTAATATCAATAATGAGTGACATCAAAATTATCAAGTTGAGCGGTAGCACAAATTTGCAAAGCATAGTATTTCCCAGGGTAATCAAGGAATAAAGTTGGTAAATCTAGGAAATCCTTAATTAGGCAAAATCCCATCAAATTATGCAATATATCTAAAAAGTAAATATTATTATATGCATTAATTGGGTACAAATAGAATATGCAGAGGGAGAATCCACTTGCCTTGCTCGAAAGTGTCCTGTGGGTCGTCCTCGAACGAGTTTGGTTCGTCTACCCAACAGTCAACTTCTAGCATCGATTTGCGTATCGTACATACAAAAAGAATACATACGCCAAGATAAATAAACATACACCTTAAAGCGTGAATACTTATTAATCCATTATGCTCATTAATGTGAGTCGATACTGGTGAAAATATGAGTAGGTGGCTATAACACTAGTTTTATCTAGTGTAATATGTATTAACATTCTTTATGAAAAATAAATGCTAATTATTTTATTTATTACTAAAAATAGACTTATAAGTTTTATTCCTTTTATTTCTAAATAGAATTTATGCGTATAGCTAAAAATGGTTTATTTATTATTCTTCTAACATTAATATTCCAAAAATTAATGTAAATCACTAATTGGACTTTTAATAACATATTAATGGTTATTATGACATAAACAAGTATTTTACTAATTCTAATTAATTTAATGCTATACTTATGAACACATGTATTTTGACTAGTAAAAATCCATTTTCATCTGACCGAAAACACGTGGTCTAGTATTTTCTTCTACTTCTTCATGTCAATAAATTTACACTAAAAATACTACTAACAATTCGTTTCATACTATAAAGCGAAGTTAAATTTGTAAACGTTTTCGAGTATGAAAATCACCGAGGTAGTGAATATTGACAGTATTAATTCATACACATATCTGAAATATCGTTGCGGGGTTCGATTTTGGCTACACGTATACATCAGAATCTCTTTTTGACAATCTCTAAACTGAGAATCCCGAAATTAATTAAATTTACAAACCAGGGACTAAATCGCAAATTTGCCTTCTTCTACCTTGGAGCTCTTGCTCAAGCGCAGGGAAACGGAGGTCGGCGAATAGGGGCTCGGCGGGTCGGCCGCGGCAAGGGAGTAGGGGCGTGGACGGGCGGCGAGGTCCGGCCGGGGCACTGCGTGGACGGTGAGCTCGGACGGCGGAGCTCCGGCGATGGCGTACAACGGCGCGGCAGGGTCTATGGCGAGAGCAAGGATAGCGAGAGAGAGATGGCGAGTTCAGGGAGGGAGAGAGAGAGGGAGGTGGCGGCTTTTATAGAGGGAGGAGAGGGGAGGAGAGGGGAGGGGGCGCCGGGGGAGAAGAAGAAACGACCGGTATGAACTCCATTGATGGCCATCAATGGAGGTTTTGAATGGAGGGTGAGAGAAGGGGAAACGGGGGGAGGAGAAGAGGCGTCAGCGGTTTCCGGCTATGGGGTAACGGTCGGGCTGCACGGACATCGGGGGGGCGGTGGCTGGGAGCCTGGCGCGGCGGTGTGCGGCGCGCGGTCCTGGCGGCTGCGGCTGGGGAGGCGAGGAGGAGAGGAGGGAGAAGGGGGCCGGTGGGGCCCACCTGCAAGTGAGAGGAGGGGAAGGGGAAGGTGGCCGGTTGGGCCGAAATGGGCCAAATTGGCTGGTTAAGTTAGGGTTTCGAGTTTTTGTATTTTTTCTTTTCTATTTCAAAAAAGTAAATATATTTTAAAAATTCTAAAAATCATAATAATTATACCAGAATTATTTATAACTAAAATATTTATTTTTGGACCAATAATTATTATATTATTTAATTGGATTTTCATTAAGATGGAAATTCTACTAAACATCCAAAATCAAACATGAACAAACCAAAAATTATTCTAGATGCAAATAAAAATCAAACATTAGAAAGAAAATTTATTACCATAATTATCAGTAATAACCTAAATGCATTATTTTAGTTGATGGTTTTTATAGTGTTACAAACCTACCCCTCTTAAAAATATCTCATCTTCTCTTTCCCAAGTGGCCTCATCTTCTGAATGATGACTCCACTGAACTTTGCACATGTCAATAACTTTACTCCGTGTAATTCTGCGAGATGTTTCCAGAATTCTGACAGGGTACTCCGAATAAGTCAAATCCTCATTAACATTTAGTTCTTCCATAGGTAACTGTTTCTCCGATACTCTTAAGCACTTCTTGAGTTGTGACACGTGAAATACGTCATGCACATCCGACAAACTATCGGGTAGCTCTAATTGGTGTGCTACTTCACCTTTTCTTTCCAAAATCTTGAATGGGCCAATGTAGCGAGGAGATAATTTTCCCTTAACCTTAAATCCTTTCATTCCTCTCATCGGTGAAACTTTAAGGTATACGAAGTGTAACACCCACTTTGTAATTTGCTAAGAATAATACCAATAGAGAAACAATTTCTCTTTATGTGAGTTTGATCTTTATGTATCATCACTTGTGAACACCATATTCAAAAAAATAAATAATTAATAAAAGGATACACCATTAAATTGTGCATCATGCTGAGGTTTTATTTGGTGTGCATTTTGTGACAACATAAAATAAGAATGTGACAAGGAATATATTAAAAAGCCCAAAGTGGAATTTAAAATCTAAAAGAAATTCTGGAAATTGGAAAGAAAGAAAGAAAATACTATGCAATACAAAAAAATAAAACTTATAAATAGATAAATTTATTCCACAAAGATTTACCCAGATTATATACTAAGAAATTTGAGTACAAGCTCATCACAGATTTGAAATTCAAATTTAGATTCAAAAATAAGAAAAAAAAGAGAAAGAAGAAAACATAAAATAAAAGGAGAAAAGAATACAACCTTACTGGGCCGGCTTAACCGTTTTTGGCGCAACTCCGAATTGTCTCCGGGCGGCCCAAGCTCCCGCTCGCGCGCGCAACTGACCAGCGGGTCCGGCTAGGCAGTTCCATCCGCTCGCGCTTAGGTGCGCCGAGTCGCTTGCGAGTGGGCCCACCTCGTCAGCCCAATCTACTCCCCGTCAGACTCTCCGCTTCCTTCGCCCACCGATGACACGCGGACCCACGCTGTCAGCACCTACCTTCGCACGACCAGCGTGTCGCTCGCCTGTCGCGCGAGATCCCCGCTGGGACCAGCTGATCTCGTAACGGCTCGTCCCACCTGGCTACAAAAGCCGCCGCGCTGCCGCAACCTTCCTGTTGGAGCCTGGACGCCGTGCAGTGCGCCATCGTCGTGAGCCGCGGAAGTATCGTCGCCGCTGCGGATTCGTGGTCCGTCGTGGGCAACCTTGCTGCAGGCGCCAAACCAAGGTGAGAATCACCCCCAAGCCTCCCGTTGTCTCGGTGATTTGCGTGCACGAAGTTTCATGGGGATCAGCGGGGTCTGGTGTTGGCAATTTCTCGCCGCCGTGCGGCCGCCACCGCGGGGCCGCTCTGTGCCGTGGGTGTGCTCCGCGTGCACCCATGACACCAGAAAAATGCCCTTAGATGATTTGTTATGTACTCTATTTCATGTATCTTGCACTAGGAATAGAAATCGGGGCTCCGGTCTGTAATCGGGAATTCCCCGGCGCGGCTCCGCCTTGGGGAGGAGAACCCACCGCCGTCGGGTGAACCGTGGAGAACGATGATCTCTAGCCGTGGGATCTATATCGTGCGTTGGTGATTGATTCTGGGTTGGTGATTGGGGAATTCAACCTGGGCCGTAGATCTGCTAGCGGGTGAATCTGGTGCACTGGCAGGGTTATTAAATCCGTGCTGTTAATCTTTAATCCAACCGTCGCGGGCGCATACCGGTTCGCGGTGGGACGGATCTAATCCGGGCCAACCGCTTCTGATCGGACGGTCCTGAAAGCCTGATACCCCTTCGGCTTGCACATTTTGTAAAAGAGTTCCCGAGAAAATTACTAACCAACCTGCGGTCCAGGTCCCAGGGTTCTGTGTCTCGGTATTTTTAGCGCCGAGCCCCCTGCGTTTCCCATCAATTGAGGCCCAGTCCAGAGCTTATTTAAACTGTACAAATGAATTAGAAATTGAATATTTAATAGAAAAATAATTGCTAGAACTTCAATAATTCATAGAAAATTCATACTAACTCCAAATCACTCCATTCCAGTTCCTAAAATTTTATAATTTTATTCTCTATCACTTAGAACCTCTGTTTTGTCATGAAAACAGTAATAAATTTAATTCCTCACTTAATCCAATTTAAACACATGAAACCTTTGAAAATCCATAACTTAAATTCTATAACTCCAAAAATTATGATTCCTGTTCCTAGAATTTTATTTTAATGTGTAGATTATTACTGTGTATTTTGTATATATGTTTGGTGTAATGTTAATTTCTCTATATGCACTGTGCTTGTTTGTATTGTGGCGAGTAGAAGAGCCCGTTGCTGAGGATCTTGGTGAGCAGCAGGTTGAAGTAGCTGAGCAGGAGCTCATTGAAGGCAAGTTGTGCCCTTGACCACTTTTTACCCAATAATGTTCTCTAATTATCATTCACTCATGCATAGGTTAATTTTGATGGGACCCAATAGGTCACCCTAGGTTGTTTATCTCATTACCTTGTTTACCCCTGATTCACTTGTGTAGTTTGCTATTGCTTTACCTGGTTTTGGGATACTCATTTATTACCTCTATGTTCCAATTCTTTTTGTTATTTTATTTATGTTCATGTTGAGATCATTAATGTTAATTGGAACATAGAGCTTAACTTGAGAACCACGTGCCACCACAAGGGTTTAATGGGACGCCATTGGCTGACTAATTAGGAAAGCTAGTGGAAGACTACCTTACCCGAAAGGGGCAAGGGCAGTAGGGGAGTGGTCAGTGTAGGGAGGTCCTTGGTTGATTTTGCTGCGATGGCGGTCAGCCAAGAACCCTGCATTGGAACTTCCTATAAACTGTAGCGGGTTTTCGGAAGCTAGTGGAACTTTGTAAAGGCCTCGTAGTGTTGCCCTGCCGCGCTTCCTAGGTAGAGGTGTATGGGATTCGTGACCCCTTGGCAGATGGGTAACATGACTTGTGGGTAAAGGGTACAACCTCTGCAGAGTGTAAAACTGGTATACTAGCCGAGCTCGCGGTCATGAGCAGCTCAGGACTCTCTGATGTTTAAATTATGGAACTTAAATTCAATTTTGTCATTTGCATTGCATGGGTTGTTATTAATTTTGTTCTATTACTTTATTTATGGATTGGTATTTACTTACAATTAGTAACTGCTAATAAAAGTTTGACCAACTACTTAAAAGCAATGCTCAGCTTTAAACCCCTATCATTGATTAGCCTTACACATCACATGAACTCACACCTTTGTGAGTTTATGTCCACTGGTTCCCCACAACTTGTTGAGCTATGATCAAGTGTGAGCTCACCCTTGCTGTCTCACACCCCCCATAGGAGAAGAGCAGGTGGTTCAGGAGGAGTCACAAGGCGAGGAGTATGATCTGATCTAGGTGGCGTTTCTCAGTTGACATTGGCGCCGACGATCCTTAGTTCGTTTTATCTTTATTTTTTTATTTTGTAATAAGTCTTCCGCTATGTAATAAGTACTCTGATGTTTTATGACATTTATCTCTATACACTCTGTTATTATATATGTTGTCTTCTTGGCGCATGTATGAGATGCACCTAGCTTTGTTCCTTAAAGCCGGGTGTGACAGAAGTGGTACCAGAGGAAATGTTGACTGTAGGACGAAACTTAGATAGAAATGGACAAACCCTCTCCTACTTACCTTACTCTGACTCATTCTATACTTATCTCATCTTGATCTTGTCTCACCTTTTGCTATTCTACTCTGATTAATCTTATCTTTTCTACTCTAAGACAAGATGGATTTCACACCTTCGAATCTTACCACTATGATCTTTTTAAGAGATAGGGAACCCAAGACAAAATTTAAAACTATTCTCTTTAAAAAAATGTTGTTTGATTGTTCTGATGTTAAATGTCTGATTTGCTTCTTTGATTGATTGATATATTATATGTGGACATCTTAGTATGTACCACCATAAGGTAATGTATTAGCTTTAGTGGATAACACACTAATCTACTTAGCTAATAAATCTTCCGCAGTAACATTCCTCGTAATTACTCGCCTTGTCTACAATTCTTCCTTTCTTACCCTGTGTTTCTAACCCAGATGAGCTACCCCTATAGTGTTAGAAGAGAGCACTATAGACGTGATCCTTGGTATGTCATGGTTAAGAAAGGCAAAGGCAGTATATACATTGTGCTAAGGGAACCGTAGAACTCACCAGTTCCAAAGGACAAAGATCTGAAGTTGAAGTTGCAGTAACTACCACTACCAGACGTGTGGCATTCTTCATAGATGAGGAGTTTGTTGGAAACAACATCCATGTGGTTTGAGATTTTTTTCGGATGTCGTTCCAGGGGAGTTACCAGGGATGCCACCAGATAGGGAAGTTGAGTTGGTCATTGATCTCTTACCTAGGACTGCTCCTATTTCTAAACGGCTATACAGGATGTCCGTAGAAGAACTAAAGGAACTTAAGAAGCAGTTAACAGAGTTACAAGAGGCTGGGTACATTCATTTGGGTTCCTCACCTTGGGGAGCACCGGTTCTGTTTGTACTGAAGAAGGATGGATCACAAAGAATGTGCGTGGATTATAGGTCCCTTAATGATGTCACTATGAAGAACAAGTATTCGTTACCCCGTATTGAGGATTTATTTGACCAGATGAGAGGTGTTAGAGTATTCTCGAAGATTGATCTCCGATCCGGTTACCATCAGATGAGGATTAGACCATCGGATATTCCCAAGATGGCTTTCTCGACTCGGTATGGATTATATGAGTTTACTGTTATGTCGTTTGGATTGACCAATGCCCCAGCTTATTTTATGAACTTGATGAATAAGGTGTTTATGGAGTATTTGGACAGATTCGTCGTGGTGTTCATCGACGATATTCTTATCTATTCTAAGAGTGATAGTGATCATGAGGAACATCTAAGGTTGGTGCTACAGAAGCTACGAGATAACCAGCTATATGCCAAGTTTAGCAAGTGCGAGTTTTGGATTGGCGAGGTGCCATTTCTTGGTCATATTATTTCTAATGGAGGAATATCAGTGGATCCTGATAAGGTTAAGGAGATAATGGAGTGGAGAGTACCCACTACAGTTACTGAGATTCGGAGTTTCTTAGGTCTTGCTGGATATTATCGGAGATTTATTGAAGGATTTTCTAAGATTGCTAAGCCTATGACTTCACTTTTGGAGAAAGGAAGAGAATTTAAGTGGGACGAAAAGTGCCAAGACAGCTTTGAGCAATTGAAAAAGAGGTTGATGTCGCCACCAGTATTGGTTATGCCAGACCTACAGAAAGGATTTGATATCTATTGCGATGCATGTGGCCAAGGCTTAGGATGTGTGCTCATGCAAGAAGGACATGTGATTGCTTATGCTTCTCGTAAGTTGCGGAAGCATGAACTGAACTACCCCACTCATGACTTGGAACTGGCTGCCGTTGTGCATGCACTTAAGATTTGGAGACACTACATCATGGGAACAAAGTGCCAAGTATACACAGACCATAGGAGCTTGAAGTACATATTTACTCAGAAGGACCTCAACCTTAGGCAACGCCGTTGGTTGGAGCTTATTAAGGATTATGATTTGGAGATTCACTATCACCCGGGCAAGGCGAATTTGGTTGCAGATGCCTTGAGTCGAAAGGAGCATGTTCATTCAGCTATTGTTGGCCAGCTACCCGATGAGATTGTTGAGGATTTCAGGAGACTTAACCTGGGGATAGTTGCTCATACTGAAGGATTTACTATTGATGTGGAACCTACTTTGGAGCAAGAGATCCGCAAGGGACAAATTGGTGATGCTAAAATAAAAGAGATTAAGGGGCTGATTACTGAAGGTCGAGTTCCGGAATTTACGGAAGATGAGCAAGGCACTGTATGGTTCAAGGACAGGATGTGTGTTCCTGATATTAAAAGCCTTCAAGAGACTATTTTAAAGGAGGCCCATGATTCAGATTATTCTATTCATCCTGGTAGTACTAAGATGTATCAGGATTTGAAACGGAAGTATTGGTGGTATGGATTGAAAAGAGATGTAGCTGCACATGTGGCTATGTGCGATGTATGTCAAAGAGTTAAGGCTGAACACCAGAGGCCAGCTGGACTACTGCATCCACTGAAGATACCCGAGTGGAAATGGGAAGAGATTGGTATGGATTTCATCACTGGATTGCCTCGCACCTAGAAAGGATATGATGCTATATGGGTGATTGTGGATAGATTGACTAAAGTGGCTCACTTTATTCCTGTGAAGACTACTTATAAAGGTTCTCAGCTAGCAGAGTTGTATATGGCTCGGATTGTGTGTTTACATGGAGTACCAAAGAAGATCGTGTCTGATCGAGGTTCACAGTTTACCTCAAGATTTTGGAGAAGCTTTCATGAGAATATGAGTACAAAGTTGAATTTTAGTACGGCTTATCACCCTCAGACTGATGGACAGACTGAAAGGACTAATCAAGTATTGGAAGATATGTTGAGAGCATGTGCCCTTCAGCATGGAGGAAGTTGGTATAAAAGTTTACCTTATGCTGAATTATCATATAATAATAGTTATCAGGCCAGTCTGAAGATGTCACCTTTTGAAGCTTTATATGGAAGAAAGTGCAGGACTCCTCTATATTGGGATCAGACTGGAGAGAGACAGTTCTTTGGGCCTGAACTGATTCAAGAAGCAGAAGAACAAGTTCGTACAATTCGAGAGAATTTGAGGGTGGCTCAAACCAGGCAAAAGAGCTACGCTGATAATAGAAGAAGGCCACTGGAATTTGAAGAAGGAGATTATGTGTACCTTAAGGTGTCACCACTTCGTGGAATGAGGAGATTTAAAGTTAAGGGCAAATTATCCCCTCGCTATATTGGACCATTCTTAATCTTTAGGCGAGTTGGGGAGATGGCATACCAACTCGAGTTACCGGATAGTTTATCGGATGTGCATAACGTGTTCCACGTATCTCAACTAAAGAAGTGTCTCCGTGTCCCTGAGGAACAGTTACCGATGGAAGAGCTCAGTGTTCAGGGTGATTTGACTTACACAGAGTACCCTATCAAGATTTTGGATACTTTGACTCGAGTTACAAGGAATAAGGTGATAAAGATGTGTAAAGTCCAAAGGAGTCACCACGGTGAAGATGAAGCAACTTGGGAAAGAGAAGAAGAGCTTCGCATAGATTTTCCCCACCTTTTCCCTAGATCTTCTTAAATCTCGAGGACGAGATTATTTTTAAGGGAGGTAGGATTTGTAACACCCACTTTGTAATTTGCTAAGAATAATACCAATAGAGAAACAATCTCTCTTTATGTGAGTTTGATCTTTATGTATCATCACTTGTGAACACCATATTCAAAAAAATAAATAATTAATAAAAGGATACACCATTAAATTGTGCATCATGCTGAGGTTTTATTTGGTGTGCATTTTGTGACAACATAAAATAAGAATGTGACAAGGAATATATTAAAAAGCCCAAAGTGGAATTTAAAATCTAAAATAAATTCTGGAAATTGGAAAGAAAGAAAGAAAATACTATGCAATACAAAAAAATAAAACTTATAAATAGATAAATTTATTCCACAAAGATTTACCCAGATTATATACTCCGAAATTTGAGTACAAGCTCATCACAGATTTGAAATTCAAATTTAGATTCAAAAATAAGAAAAAAAGAGAAAGAAGAAAACAGAAAATAAAAGGAGAAAAGAATACAACCTTACTGGGCCGGCTTAACCGTTTTTGGCCCAACTCCGAATTGTCTCCGGGCGGCCCAAGCTCCCGCTCGCGCGCGCAACTGACCAGCGGGTCCGGCTGGGCAGTTCCATCCGCTCGCGCTTAGGTGCGCCGAGTCGCTTGCGAGTGGGCCCACCTCGTCAGCCCAATCTACTCCCCGTCAGACTCTCCGCTTCCTTCGCCCACCGATGACACGCGGACCCACGCTGTCAGCACCTACCTTCGCACGACCAGCGCGTCGCTCGCCTGCCGCGCGAGATCCCCGCTGGGACCAGCTGATCTCGTAACGGCCCGTCCCGCCTGGCTACAAAAGCCGCCGCGCTGCCGCAACCTTCCTGTATGAGCCTGGACGCCGTGCAGTGCGCCATCGTCGTGAGCCGCGGATGTATCGTCGCCGCTGCGGATTCGTGGTCCGTCGTGGGCAACCTTGCTACAGGCGCCAAACCAAGGTGAGAATCACCCCCAAGCCTCCCGTTGTCTCGGTGATTTGCGTGCACGAAGTATCATGGGGATCAACGGGGTCTGGTGTTGGCAATTTCTTGCCGCCGTGCGGCCGCCACCGCGGGGCCGCTCTGTGCCGTGGGTGAGCTCCGCGTGCACCCATGACACCAGAAAAATGCCCTTAGATGATTCGTTATGTACTCTATTTCATGTATCTTGCACTAGGAATAGAAATCGGGGCTCCGGTCTGTAATCGGGAATTCCCCGGCGAGGCTCCGCCTTGGGGAGGAGAACCCACCGCCGTCGGGTGAACCGTGGAGAACGATGATCTCTAGCCGTGGGATCTATATCGTGCGTTGGCGATTGATTCTGGGTTGGTGATTGGGGAATTCAACCTGGGCCGTAGATCTGCTAGCGGGCGAATCTGGTGCACTGGCAGGGTTATTAAATCCATGCCGTTAATCTTTAATCCAACCGTCGCGGGCGCGTACCGGTTCGCGGTGGGACGGATCTAATCCGGGCCAACCGCTTTTGATCGGACGGTCCTGAAAGCCTGATACCCCTTCGGCTTGCACATTTTGTAAAAGAGTCCCCGAGAAAATTACTAACCAACCCGCGGTCCAGGTCCCAGGGTTCTGTGTCTCGGTATTTTTAGCGCCGAGCCCCCTGCATTTCCCATTAATTGAGGCCCAGTCCAGAGCTTATTTAAACTGTATAAATGAATTAGAAATTGAATATTTAATAGAAAAATAATTGCTAGAACATCAATAATTCATAGAAAATTCATACTAACTCCAAATCACTCCATTCCAGTTCCTAAAATTTTATAATTTTATTCTCTATCACTTAGAACCTCTGTTTTGTCATGAAAACAGTAATAAATTTAATTCCTCACTTAATCCAATTTAAACACATGAAACCTTTGAAAATCCATAACTTAAATTCTATAACTCCAAAAATTATGATTCCTGTTCCTAGAATTTTATTTTAATGTGTAGATTATTACTGTGTATTTTGTATATATGTTTGGTGTAATGTTAATTTCTCTATATGCACTGTGCTTGTTTGTATTGTGGCGAGTAGAAGAGCCCGTTGCTGAGGATCTTGGTGAGCAGCAGGTTGAAGTAGCTGAGCAGGAGCTCATTGAAGGCAAGTTGTGCCCTTGACCACTTTTTACCCAATAATGTTCTCTAATTATCATTCACTCATGCATAGGTTAATTTTGATGGGACCCAATAGGTCACCCTAGGTTGTTTATCTCATTACCTTGTTTACCCCTGATTCACTTGTGTAGTTTGCTATTGCTTTACCTGGTTTTGGGATACTCATTTATTACCTCTATGTTCCAATTCTTTTTGTTATTTTATTTATGTTCATGTTGAGATCATTAATGTTAATTGGAACATAGAGCTTAACTTGTGAACCACGTGCCACCACAAGGGTTTAATGGGACGCCCTTGGCTGACTAATTAGGAAAGCTAGTGGAAGACTACCTTACCCGAAAGGGGCAAGGGCAGTAGGGGAGTGGTCAGTGTAGGGAGGTCCTTGGTTGATTTTGCTGCGATGGCGGTCAGCCAAGAACCCTGCATTGGAACTTCCTATAAACTGTAGCGGGTTTTCGGAAGCTAGTGGAACTTTGTAAAGGCCTCGTAGTGTTGCCCTGCCGCGCTTCCTAGGTAGAGGTGTATGGGATTCGTGACCCCTTGGCAGATGGGTAACATGACTTGTGGGTAAAGGGTACAACCTCTGCAGAGTGTAAAACTGGTATACTAGCCGAGCTCGCGGTCATGAGCAGCTCAGGACTCTCTGATGTTTAAATTATGGAACTTAAATTCAATTTTGTCATTTGCATTGCATGGGTTGTTATTAATTTTGTTCTATTACTTTATTTATGGATTGGTATTTACTTACAATTAGTAACTGCTAATAAAAGTTTGACCAACTACTTAAAAGCAATGCTCAGCTTTAAACCCCTATCATTGATTAGCCTTACACATCACATGAACTCACACCTTTGTGAGTTTATGTCCACTGGTTCCCCACAACTTGTTGAGCTATGATCATGTGTGAGCTCACCCTTGCTGTCTCACACCCCCCACAGGAGAAGAGCAGGTGGTTCAGGAGGAGCCACAAGGCGAGGAGTATGATCTGATCTAGGTGGCGTTTCTCAGTTGACATTGGCGCCGACGATCCTTAGTTCGTTTTATCTTTATTTTTTTTATTTTGTAATAAGTCTTCCGCTATGTAATAAGTACTCTGATGTTTTATGACATTTATCTCTATACACTCTGTTATTATATATGTTGTCTTCTTGGCGCATGTATAAGATGCACCTGGCTTTGTTCCTTAAAGCCGGGTGTGACACGAAGTCTCCTACTTCGAATATCAACTCTCTTCTTCTATTATCAACATAGCTTTTCTATCTCGACTATGCCGTCTTTAGATTCTCTCTGATAATCTGCACTTGTTTTTCTGCTTCTTGGAGAATTTCTGGACCAAATACTTGACTTTCTCCGGTCTGATTCCATTAAAGAGGTGTTCTACACTTTCGTCCATAAAGTGCTTCAAATGGTGCCATTTTTAGACTTGTCTGATAACTATTGTTATACGAGAACTTTGCATAAGGCAAACTTTTGTCCCAGCTTCTACCATGCTTTAGAGCGCAAGCTCTTAGCATATCTTCCAACACTTGGTTTGTTTTTCCGTTTGCCCATCCGTTTGCAGATGATAAGCTGAACTAAAGTTTAGCTTGGTATCCATGGACTCATGTAGTCTTTTCCAAAAGCGCGAGGTAAATTGGGTTCCTCGATCTGATACAATCTTCTTTGGTACTCCGTGAAGACAAACAATCCGTGTATAATTCTACTAACTGGGCTCATGAGTAAGTTGTCTTTATAGGTATAAAGTGTGCCACTTTAGTCAACCTGTCTACTATGACCCATATTGAATCATATCCATCCCGAGTACGGGGTAGTCCAACTATGAAATCCATACCGATTTCTTCCCATTTCCATTCCGGTACTTTGAGAGGTTGTAGTAATCCTGCTGGTCTTTGGTGTTCGGCTTTAACTCGCTGACACACGACACACAGTGCAACATGAGTAGCAACATCTCTTTTCAAACTGTACCACCAATACTTTTCCTTTAGATCCTGGTACATCTTTGTGCTTCCAGGGTGAATAGAGTAAGCCGAATCATGAGCTTCTCTCAAAATAAGTTGGCATAGGTGTTCGATTTCTGGTACACAGATTCTCTTTTTAAACCATAGTGTGCCTTGTTCATCTTCCATGAAATCTGGGGCTTTACCCAAACCAATCAAAGATTTAATTTCCTTAATTTTCTCATCAGATTCCTATCCTTTATGAATCTCTTGTTCCAAAGTAGATTCAACTTCTGTTGGGGGCCTTCCTCTTCCGAAGGTCCTCAAAAACTTAACTAACATGTTTCTCAATATAACAGACTATTACATGAGGCTTTGGCCATGAGATGAAGGTATGCATAATATGAAGGTGCGGTTTGAAGAAAGGGCGAACGAGCGCCGAAGCTATGCTGAAGCATCTTCGGCTTAGCATGATGACGATGGTGAAAGATGGAACCGACTTAAAGAAGAAAAGACTACCTATTCCTTGATAGTTTGCTTCATGGTCAACAGTAAATGTCAGGGACATGAATGTAATTTTTTCCAGGCTGCGTCTTGTGCCTATAAATAGATGAACAGTAACACCATACTGTTCACGCAAAATTGTAATCACTCTCGCTTTTCCATCTTCTGTCAAGCTAAAGGTATAAATGTAATATAAATATCATTGATGTTCATTCATGCTTATAAAATGAGAATATAAATAATCTAATGATTTGTAATAATTGTTTATATTCTTTTGTGTTTCATATGTCTCTATTTACATTTTGTTCACTGAAATGATGAAGGTATGCTCTTCATGACCTTCGTCTGAAGATCATTATATCCCAGGGGAGATAATGCTTCGAAGGACGAAGGTCTCTAATTGTTAACAATTGTGTTGCTTTGTTCTTGATGTATAACATCCGAGAACAAGGACCAACATTGGCGCCCACCTCTGGTGAACTCATTCGACCACCTTCGGCAAGCATCGACCTTTGTCATGTCGCCGAAGAAGACAGCAGCGCTAGGGGCTGCACTACAGCCACTGGACATTAATCAGGAGACGCTACACGAAGCTAGGAGCTACAAGAGGAAGGCTACCAGCCCAACACCTCAGGAAGAGGAATTGGACCAAGAAATCAGGGATCTGGAAGCTATTCATCATTAGGTTCAAAAGAAGAGAGAGAAAATGCTTCGGCTCGCCGACCTCTAGAGGAAGATTGATGAAGCCGCCGAAGAAATGCGTCACCTCACCCAGGATGACCAAGTCCGAAGGCCCCAGCACAGGGAGCTTCATCAAAAAATTCATACAATGATGATGAATGGTACGGTGACTTTCATCATGGCAATTTTTCTTTTGATGATGCTTCTCCCTTGGTAGCAGAATTGCAGGCTACCCTATGGCCCCCATCATACAAGCCACCTCAGCTTCCTATGTATGATGGGCACTCAGACCCAAAGCAGTTCCTGATGAGCTATGAAGCAACCATATCTTCATATAGGGGCAATACTGCAGTCATAGAGAAATCCTTCGTCATGGCAGTCAAAAGCGTAGCGCAAACTTGGTACTCTTCTCTTCGACCAGTAAAAAGCGTAGCTAAAGGACATGCTAGTCACTAGCTTCCAGGGCTTTCAAATGAAGCTAGTCACCGCTCAAGCTCTGTTCTAGTGCACACAAGATCAGGAAGAGTATCTCCAGGCATATGTCCGAAGGTTCCTGTGACTAAGAGCCTAGGCGCCTACAGTGCCCAATGAGATTATCATTGAGGCCATGATCAAGGGGCTCAGACCAGGACCAATGGCACAATATTTTGCAAGGAAGACGCCACAAACCTTGGAGAAGCTTCTCTAGAAAATGGATGAATACATCAGAGCTGATAATGATTTCCGGCAAAGAAGTGAAGAAGCTTACAGATACTCTAAGATGGCCAGGGGCTTCAGAGGAAGATTCCACCCTAGGCATGTCAGGTCAATCCATAATGCCAGCCCAAGTGATGATAGGGGAAGCCAACCCCAAAGGCAACAACACAGCTCCCAATCATCAGGGCCGCAAAAAAGTTCCTTCAGGCCACCAGCTCCAAGAGGCAGAGGGGGCAGAAGCTTCGGAGGAAGATACGAAGATCAACCCAGGAGACTGTTTTGTTTGTTCTGCGGCGAAGACAAAGGCCACACCACAAGAATGTGTCAAGTCACAATTCAGAAGCAGAAAGAGATTGCCGAAGCTGAAGCACGGCAGAATCAGCCGAAGCAAGTCCTACATACTACTTCATGCTATTCTCCCTACGTCCCAGAATACGTAGGTAATCAACAACCTACGACCTCTGTCGCTTCGGCAAGCCATTCTCAAGCTTCCTGGGCCTAGCTCCCACCACCACCACTAGCACCTACTCTGGCCCGAAGCCAGCAGCTAGAAGGGCACCAACATGTTCAGCAGCAGTGCGATTTTCGGGAGGAGTCCGAAGCTCGCACAGTCAATAGCACTGTGCCCGAATCCAAGCACATCTACTAAATAATATCCTACCTCTGATGCATCTTTGTTTTTTCTGCCATTTTATTTTCTTGTATGAAAAACAATTCACGAAGGATTAAATTCCAATTTCATGTAATAATATTGTACTCATATCATCGAGTGGGATGCTTCCTCTTAACAAGATTCCGAAGTTATAAAAGTCGTTCCTAAGGGAGCGCAGAGTAAGTTCTGAAGCTACAAAAGTCGTTCCTAAGGGAGCAGAGTAAGTTCTGAAGCTACAAAAGTCGTTCCTAAGGGAGCACAGAGTAAGTTTCGAAGCTACAAAAGTCGTTCCTAAGGGAGCGCAGAGTAAGTTCCGAAGCTCAAAAGTCATTCCTAAGGGAATGCAGAGCCAAAATACCACCGAAATAGAAGGTGAAGAAGCTCCAAAGTCGTCCCTAAGAGGATGCAGAGCTTAAATGCCACCGAAATAGAAGGTGAAGAAGCTCCAAAGTCGTTCCTATGGGGATGCAGAGCTTAAATATCACCGAAATATAAGGTGAAGAGACTCAAAAGACGTCCCTAAGGGGATGCAGAGTCAGAGTATTTCTGTGTGGATATGTCTTTGGCATAAACATCATGCTGCATCATATCATCGCATCATTAAGCATAGCGTTACATCATACATCATGTCGCATCAGCAGCAAAATTGAGAAGAAGGAAAGTTGTTTCTCTCAAAATATATGATGAATGAAACAATGTGCCAGAGCACAAAGCACCCCTTCGGCAATTACAATCTTATACGCCAGGAAAATTTTTGTCGACAACAATATCATGCAACAACTGTGCTATAGAAGGGCTTTTGCTTTACAAAGCATGAAAAGAAGGGAAGGTGTTTTTTCGCCGAAGGCTAAAAAATGGTATGTACGCAAATTTCATGCATCGCAAAGAAATATATTACACTATTATACACATAGATATACAATGTTTAACTTGTACGAACATTACATCACATAAATGTTACATTTCTTAGCTACACAAAAAATCTAGTCTTCCTTCAAAATTTTCTCAGCAGCTTCGTTCAGAAGTTTGTTGACAGGTTCATCAACAGCTTCTTCAGCAATTCTTATAGTTTCTAGTGCCGCCTTCATGGCTGGATTAGCTTTGGGATCATAGAGCTCAGGTGGCGGCAAAAGTTCAGCTACAGTAAAAGTAATAAGTTGTTAATCCGAAGCCAAAAAAATACTGAAGCTATGAAACAATTAAAATACCTATGCGCCTTGCGCGCTCAGCAGCCTCTTCGGCTCGCTTGGCTTCCTCTCGGGCTTCATGGGTTTCTTTCTCATTCTCCTTTATAGCTTCATCGGCTAGTTCTCGGCCGCCTTTCATCCAAACCTTGGAATAAATTTTCTGCCCATCAAAGTCGCCTCAGCCGAAGGGTCCTTCATGTTCTCCACAGTGAAGACAGCCTCCATCTGGGTTGCAGCTTTAACATGTTCACAGCCAGATTTTTCTAAAATTGCTGCAACCCCTCTCGCAGCGGCAAAGGCATAGAAATCACCACGGTCACTAAGGATCTCTTCAAAAGCTTCAGCTTCTTCATTGATCCATTCGATGATTCCTTTGGGATCGCCTCTAATAAATTTTTGCTCGGATGAGTAAGCACCCACTTTTGCAGCTTCTTGGCACAATCCAAGGATTTTTCATAGTATCTCTCCTTTGATTCCCGAAGTTCATCTACATTCTTTTGCAATCTTGCGCTATTCCACTCGCTTATTTATTGTTTTGCTTTAGCCACTTTAAAATCTTCATTCTTCTCGACAAGTTTTTTCTTTAAGTTTTCAATTTCGGCTCTATGAGCTTCGGACTGCGCGGCAAGATTGGCTTCACTAGCCTTGACTCTGCCTACCAAGGAAAGCAGAATTTTATCTTTCTTTGCAGCTTCATTCCTCAGTTTGATAACCTCTGACCGAAGGTTACCAAGGGCTATTTGGCATATTTCATCCTCAGCATTCTTCTGTACTCTCAAAGCGTTGCTCAGAATTAAGCCCTACAAAAAAGGGGGGAGACAAAGGATCAACACAAGAATAAAAGACACAAAAAAATCTGCTTATAAGTCCATAACTTATGTACCTTCAGACTATTGTACGCAAGGCTGTCTGCGAGGTCATCCTTCGACATAGCAGAAAGGCCAACTTCAAGCTTCGTAAATCCTATGTTTTTGGCCATCTCCTGGCAAACAAATATTTCCTTGTTGTCCGGGAGGCAATATAGAAAGTCATCTTCGTTGGTGCCATTATACATCAAGGCCCCTTTCGGGTACTTCAGTTCCCGGGCATAGTGTCTGGCTTATGCAATTTCCTCTTCCGACAACCTTTTTACTCGAAGTGTGTCGAATAATAAAGTTAAGCTCTTCAGTCGACACTTCGAGAGTAGGAGATTCAACTTTATCGGGCGCGCCTTTTTTCTCCAGCTCCAGACCGACGTCTGAAGTTCCTTGTTCAATACTCTGCCCAGTTCCAACAAGCTCAGTTTCAATGGGAAATGAGGGCCCAGCTTTGACTTTAGCATGAGCTGTAGAAGCTTCGACAGTTTCTTTTACAGGAGCAGGGGTTGACGCCCTTGTCGACTCTAAGATAACGTCCAGCACACTAGTCATCCTCCTCCTCTTGGGAGTTATTGCAGGAGCTCTAGGCACCTTTGGCAACTCTGGCTCTAGTGGTGGGCTCAGGATTTTTTGTAATCCTGCCAATTCTCCTAGCTCCGGCACTTCGACCGCTTTTACTGTGGCTTCGGCAGAATGCTTCGGCGATCCGGCCGATTCAATTTTTTCCTGCCCTATTATTTCCGGCACTTCAGCCGATTCTCCCTTGGAGCCGGTAGGAGCAGGGTACCCTGGCTCAGCGGTGGAAGATGTCCCTTCAACAAGCTTTGGCACTGTGGCCGTTTCAATGTATCTAGGCCGGTGTGTCAAAACATTAATCTTCTTACCCTTCGGCGCAACAGAAATGGCCGAAGTAGCAGCGTTTTTTCTTTCCCCACTTTCGCGAGGGATAGCTATAATCTGGGTATACGAAACCAATAACGTTAAAAACTCTGTTTAACCTTTTCTTGCCTCGTCCTTCGAAGGCCAAGGTCATTGCATCATCTTTGGCCCTTGTATAGGCCCCAAGCAACTCGTCACTGGTTGCCTCAATACAGTTCAGCCACTGATCGTTTGGCTCATCAAACTCACCTCTATATCTGAAGGTATATTTCAGATAGACTAAGCCGCCTTGACTAGCCCCGGCATCAGCTTCCTTCGGCATCTCCCAGTCACTCATGAGAGGCCATACTCTGTAGGCAATGTGCTCTTGGACCAAGTCTCTTGTGCCAATAAAAGTGCACACAGTGTTAAAACTCCTCTGGCATGTTTCTATTTCATTTCCAAGAGTAGTGGCTGGTCTTCTGATGCCGAAGCGAGACCAAATAGGGCCTTGGATAATCCCTTTTACATCTTCCCTTTCAATTAAGTTATTCTTCACATAAAACCATTCTTCCATCCAGGCTCCTGGCCACCTCTTCCGAAACGTCGGAACTAGATAGCTCACGTCAGAGCGAGGCACGAAGCCGTAACAACCAAAATTATTGTGATACTGTTCCTTCCTAGTAGCCTTCATTTCGTAAGATAGCTCATGCATATTATAGAAGCATTTTGCACTTGGCTCCAGTCCTTGGCTTCTTACAGCCCAAATAACAACCCCCATCCTGATGATGGCTTCGGGGGTAATCTGATGAAGAAAAATTTCAAAGGTCTTCAGCACTTCAACCAGAAATTTACTTAACAAAAATCGAAGCCCTACCTTCATGAAGCTCCTGTCAACAACCACTTCATCTACTTCGGGTGCAGGGGCGGCGCTATCCCCTCCAACTCTCACAATGGAAATATCTCTGAAATATCTCCCTTTCATAGCATCAATTTGACTCTGCTTGATGGATGATTTTTCAAAGATGGTATGACTCGGCCGCCAGGGCTGATTTTTGGCATCTTCGTCTTCACTTTCCACATCAAAGCCTTCGTTATCGCTAGAATATTCAGACAAGCCAGCTAGCTTTCTTTTGTAATCTTCTCTGTGTTTGTCTTCTCCATAGCCTCATAAAAACTAGCTAGAGCAGGATCAACAACCTTCTTCTCTTCAGCCATTTGGTGAGCACTTGTGCAAATGCCGAAGCTCACAAATCAAGCAAAATCTGACAGAGCAAGAAAATTCAAGCTTGAAAAAATAGCACAAGCGATTGAGATGGCGCATCAAATGCTATCACTACGGGTTCCTATTTATATGCCCAGTGCATTGCAACTTGGTGGGCCCTACATGTCGTTGACTTTTGCTATTCTAGCGAAGGGAAGGTGTTTTTTGGACCTTCGACTAAAGGCCTTCGTTCACGTCACAATTTGAATTTGTTGAACGCAAAAACAAATTAATACTGCGAGGGGCTACTGTTGGGGCCTTCCTCTTCCGAAGGTCCTCAAAAACTTAACTAACATGTTTCTTAGTATAACAGACTGTTACAGGAGGCTTCGGCCTTGAGATGAAGGTATGCGTAATATGAAGGTGCGTTTTGAAGAAAGGGCGAACGAACGCCGAAGCTATGGCTGAAGGAACTTTGGCTTAGCATGATGACGATGGTGAAAGATGGAACCGACTTAAAGAAGAAAAGACTACCTAATCCTTAATAGTTTGCTTCATGGTCAACAGTAAATGTCAGGGACATGAATGTAATTTTGTCCAGGCTGTGTCCTATGCCTATAAATAGATGAACAGTAACACCATACTGTTCATGCTGAATTGTAATCACTCTCGCGTCACTCTCGCTTTTCCATCTTCTGTCAAGCTGAAGGTATAAATGTAATATAAATATCATTGATGTTCATTCATGCTTATAAAATGAGAATATAAATAATCTAATGATTTGTAATAATTGTTTATATTCTTTTGTGTTTCATATGTCTCTATTTACATTTTGTTCACTGAAATGATGAAGGTATGCCCTTCATGACCTTGGTTTGAAGATCATTATATTCTAGGGGAGATAATGCTTCGAAGGACAAAGGTCTCTAATCGTTAACAATTGTGTTGCTTTGTTCTTGATGTATAGCATCCGAGAACAAGGACCAACAACTTCCATAACTGTTGCTTCCATATTATTGAGCATACCAAGGTTGAGTTTTTCCATTTCCTAGCACAATTCCTGTGACATCAAATGAGTAGTAATGTTGTTCACTTGACCTTTATGGCTCAAAGCATCAAACACTACATTTGCTTTTCCTGGGTGATATTGTATTTTCAAATCATAGTCTTTGATCAACTCAAGCCATCTTCTCTGTCTTAGATTGAGTTCTTTCTGAGTGAATATGTATTTCAAGCTTTTGTGATCCGTGAAGATTTTGCACTTGTTTCCAATCATATAGTGTCTCCAAATTTTCAAAGCATGCACTACGGCAGCTAGTTCCAAGTCATGCGTAGGATAATTCTTCTCATGCTTTCTCAACTGCCTTGAGGCATAAGCTATTACTTTTCCTTCTTTCATTAGCACACATCCAAGTCCAAGGTGTGATGCATCGCAATACACATCAAATCCTTTGTGAATGTCTGGCATTACCAATATTGGTGCAGTGGTTAACCTTTTCTTGAGTTCCTCAAAACATTTCTGGCATGCTTCATCCCACTTAAACTCTTTACCTTTCTCCAGTAGTGAGGTAAGAGTTTTCACTAACTTGGAGAAACCTTCAATAAATCTTCTGTAGTATCTTGCCAATCCAAGAAAACTTCTAATCTTGGACACATCCTTTGGTTGCTTCCAATTTAGTATTTCACTTATCTTTCCTAGATCTACTTTAATTCCACCATCAGTAATAATATGTCCTAGGAAAGCAACTTCCTTCAGCCAAAAATCACACTTCAAGAACTTTGCATACAATTGGTTGTCACGAAGCTTTTGTAGGACTAATCTTAGATGATCTTCATGTGTTTCTTCATTCGGAGAGTATACCAGTATGTTGTCAATGAATACGACCACAAACTAATCTAGATATTCCATGAATACTTTATTCATCAAGTTCATAAAGTATGCTGTGCATTAGTCAGTCCAAACGACATGACCAAAAACTCATATAACCCATATCTCGTGGTGAAGGCTATCTTGGGTACATCTTCTGCTCGAATCTTTAGCTGATGATATACTGATCTTAGATCTATCTTCGAGAATATCTTAGCTCCTTTCATCTGATCAAATAAATCTTCAATCCAAGGTAAAGGGTATTTATTCTTAATTGTTACTTCATTCAAACTTCTATAATCAACACACATTCTTCTCGAACCATCTTTCTTGCTCACAAATAGAACTGGGGCTCCCCAAGGGGATGAACTTGGGCGAATGAAACCTTTTTCTAGCAATTCCTCTATTTGTTTCTTCAGTTCAACTAAATCTTTGACATCCATTCTATAAGGTCTTTTTGAGATAGGTGCAGTTTCGGGTAATAATTCAATAGAAAACTCTATATCATGGTCAGGTGGCATGCCTGGTAATTCCTCCAAAAATACGTCTGGGTATTCACATAGTACCTTGATATTTTCTAGGGGTTTTTCTTCCAAGTGATTTACCATTGTCTCTCCTTCTACATCTGTTGACATGTCTGTGCTAACTTGGATTCTTTCGCCTTGTGAACTTGTCAACATAATTGTTCCTTTGGCACATTGTATCACTCCATCAGAAATTTTCAACCAGTCACATCCAAGAATCACATCAATACCATTGGATCCTAGGACCACTAGGTTGACTAGAAAATCTATTCCTTGAATCTTGAGATTGACATGGAGGCATGAGTGTGTGGCCTTCATATCACCTCTTGGTGAACTAATATGTAACATCTTCTTAAGAGGGTACTTTGGTATGTTATGTTTTTCCACGAATGACTCAGTTATAAATGAATGAGATGCTCCAGAGTCAAATAAAACTGAAGTAGGTATGGAGTTAATAAGAAACATACCATACACCACGTCGGCATCCTCAGGAACTGATTCCACTGTCACGTGATTAATCCTTCCTCTATTTTGGTTCTGTGGCATTTTGTCCTGCGTAGATCCACGAGCGGGGGTGTTCTGGTCAGTTCTTTGACTGCTGTTCTTCTGAGGTGTCTATTGATTGTGCCTTGGGCAGTTGTTAGCATAATGGCCAAGTTCGCCGCACTTGAAACAACCATTAGGTTGGACTGGTGCGTTGTTGTTGCTTTTGGCCTGTGTGTTCACGGCCCTACCTTGACGAGTCTGCGAATTCCCACGAGACCTTTGGTTGGTCTGAGAGTTGTTCCTCTGCTAGTTCTGAGTTTGATTGCTTCTCTGACCTTGTTGTCCAGAGCATTGCATTTGATAGTTGTTTCCACCCTGATTTCTAGAGCGAAAATGAGAACCCTGCGAGTTGTTCTAGCGAGTATTTCTGCTAGACTGACCTTGAAACTTCCTTTTATGGTCAGATAGTTCTCTTCTTTTGCTCTCAAGGCCAATTGCCTTGTTCAGCAGAGTCTGGAAGTTGGGGAATGTGTGACTCTACAGCTGATAGTTTAACGGTCCAATCAACCCTTCCAAGAAACGCTCTTGGCGCTTCTCATCAGTGTCCACTTCTTCCGTTGCGTATCGAGAAAGTTGGGTGAAATGATCCCGATACTCACTAACGGTCATATTCCCTTGAGTGAGGGAAAGGAACTCCTTCTTCTTGAGTTTCATAATCCTGAGGGAATATGATGAGCGCGGAAGTTCACTTGGAACTCCTGCCAGGTTATAGTATCAGCATTGGCGTGTGCCGCTGTGAAGGCATCCCACCACTCGGACGTGGAACCTTCGAGTCTTCTGGAAGCATATAGGACCTTCTCCCGGTCATTACATTGGGTGATATCCAATTTCTTCCCAATGACCTTGAGCCAGTCATCGGCATCCAAGGGATTAGCCGCATGAGTGAAAGCAGGCGGGTGATGACTCATGAAATCCCAATGCTTGTCTCTAGCCTGGGGTACATTCTACTGTTGATGCTGGCTCTATTGGTTCTGCTGGTTTTGCTGAATCTGTTGCACAAACGCAGTGAGTCCCTACAGAAGCTGCATTTGAGCTGCGAAAAACTGCTCCATATTGGGGTTCAGTGGCGGTGGTGGTAACTGCTGACCACGCTAGTTTCTGTTGTTGTTGTTCCTAGGACCTGAGCGAGCATTCACCATCTGGTTGGTTAGAAAGTGAAATTCTTAGAGGAGTGAGGAGTAAAAAAGATTCTAGAGGGGAATAGCTTATTATTAAAGTTAAGTTTTTTTATATGCTCTTATGGCCATCATTCCATAAGACCATTGCACTCAATCAAAAAGCTAAATCAAACATTGCAACCAACACCATCACATGGTTGTTATTATTATAAGCATAAATTATAAAAGAGTGTTCATCGTCCTGCGCGAAAACTATCTTATTACAATTATAACTTAAAAAATTAAAGAAGCATGGTGATGGATCCTGGTTCCCCATAGCGAATCCTCTTGCAGAGAGGGGACAACGCCATGGAGGGACTTGGGCTTCAGGGGAATCCCGTCCTTGAAGTTGAGCTTTTAGGGCTACAATCCTGGCGTGGGCATCCTCCAACTCCAAGTGCACCCTAGAGAGATCCATGGTGGCACTGTCGAGGTCGGTGTTAAGACCTGCCACTACACCAGCTAGGGTGTTGAGGCGATCTTCTCCAGCTCCACCTGGAACGATGCTAGTCTGGCTTCCTCCACTCAGACACAGAGGAAAATGCTTGTACTTCGTGTCATGCAGTTGCTGCCTGTAGGTGTGACTGAGAGACCACAGAGTCCGCCTAGCAGCATCGCTGACCGAAGCAGCGTAGGTGGATAGCAGTGTTAGGGACTCATGAGCTGATAGAGTCCTGAACCCTCTATCCCCTGCATCCATCACCCTGACATGAATGCGAGTGATGTAGTAGCAAGCCCGAGGAGGCTGGCTTACTCGCCTTGTCTCGTACAAGGGTCGGACGTAGGTTCCCAACGCATGCAGCACGTCTTGCAGCAGGTTGGGGAAGTGCCCTGTCTCGAACCTTGATGTATAATGTTCGGTGACATGCCCAAACCCCATGAAGTAGTCCTACTGAACACCATTGGCTTATTCATTGACGTTCTCCTCGTCATCCTCGTCGTCGTCATCTTCATCATCATCCCAGAGTCATCTGGGTCGTCGCCTCCAGGTGCAGGATCTTGAACTACTGGTGCAGGCGGTGCTGAGGCTGATGATCTAGCTGCGAAGGCCAGTGACTCTACCAATGGGGTGGGTGTAGGCAGAAGTTCCTCCGAGCTGTCCTCCAAGATGACTCCACGCTCCACTCGAATACGAGGGAGATCCACAGGAATTTCCTCAACTACCATTGGGTAGACAGGAACTTGCCGTGGCGGAGGGACGTAGTTGGTGTTGACTCGGGTGGTTTGAAGAGTATGAACCATCTACAAGAGAAATTGTCAACTCAGTTGAATTTTCAAAGAGGCAAGTGTTGGCGACTTGTTCTCAAAAGCTATGAATTAAGAACAAGGCAACACAAAATATTAAAGGTTAAAGTCGTTCGTCCTTTGAAGCATTATTTCCCTTAGGATATAATGATCTTCAGACGAAGGTCATGAAGGACATATCTTCATCATCGCAGTATATGATAATGAAAGAAGAAGCATGTAAAATATAAGAAACAATATGAATAATCATATAATATTATTAACTCATCTTTTATTATATTGTCATGGATACACAAAAATAATATAGAATTACATTTGTACCTTCGGCTTGACAGAAGGAGAAAGAACAAGTGTGATGCACGAGCGAGTACAAATCAGCGTGAACAGTACGGGGGTACTGTTCATCTATTTATAGGCACAGGGCGCAGCCTGTGTGAAATTACATTTATACCCTTTACAATCGATACAATCATGACACAAACTATCATGGGTCAATCTGTCTTTTCATCTTTAAGTCGGTGCAACCCTTCGTCTTAGGCATGTCGTTATGCCGAAGTTCCCTGGAAGGTAGCTTCGGCGTTATTTCCGTGCTGATCTTCCGAAGGTGTTTCTTCTTATAGGACATTCGGCTACGAAGTAGACCCCTAACAGTAGCCCCTTAGCGGTGCTCGATCGTTTTTCATAACGAGCTTGATCCGTGAAAATTTGTCCTAGGCTTCGGAATGCCGAAGGTCCGAAAACACCTTCCCTGAGCTCGTTGCCGAGAAACGATTAAAATAATTCGAGCACGGGGTGGTCCCACCATGTAGCAGGTATGCATGATCTGCCGATTCATCTCGCACGCACCGTGGTCCACCGTTCAGTGAGTGCGGGTGACTGTTGAGCAGGTACGGGCGACATGACGATTCACCTTCACACCTACAGCACTATATAAACAGACGGGTAGGTGTGAAGTTACCACAGCATTCATTGCCATTGCACTGTTGTGCTGTTGAAAAATTTAACCATAGCCGAAGCTTTCTCATTGCATTCTCAAGCAAAGCATCGTTTTGATCTACCTTCATCATAAGAGAGAGCTTCGTCATAACCATAAAAATCATCAACATTCATAAGAACTACAAGGAATTCAACACCTGATGGCCAAAGTTTGTTCAACTGCTAGGGTGACTCGTGACGAAGAGGAGGCCGAAGCCACAGAGACAGCCCCGATCTCTGAAGTGATGAAACAATCAGGAATGGTTGTGACAGAGGTAGCTGCTGACGAAGGTGCACCTGTTGCCGAAGCTGAATATGCTGACATTGAAGAAGATGTTGTCGATGAAGAAGAGGAAGATTATAATACTCTCATGCCAGCCAAACCCAGTCACTTAGACTTTGGAAAATCTACCATTTTGAGGCTGATATGCCTATGATGATAAAGCTAGGCTACTTTGGAGAAGCTGAGAAGAAGCTGATTCGTTTTGGTAGGGAAGAAACCACTCCGACACCGGAAAATGATGAGGTGGTAGTTTTCAGGAGTTTCTTTAGAGTGGGATTGAGGTTTCCTTTGAATGAAATGATTGGGGAAGTTTTGGAGAATTACGAAATCTATCTTCATCAGCTGACTCCTAACGCTATCGTTAGGCTCAATGTCTTCATCTGGTCTCTCTGAAGCCAAGGAATAGACCTGAATGCCGAAGCCTTTTGCCGAGTGCACGAGCTTCATTATCAGACGAAGTCCAGAGAAGATGGTCTTCATGAGAATTTTAGTTGCTACAACTTTGCTTACCGCAAAGATATGAAGACTCCGGTGGTCAGCTATCGCACCAAGTGGCCAACTGGTTGGAAAAATGAGTGGTTTTATGTGAAGGCCGATAAGAAGAAGAGGGAGAAGCTCAAGATGCTAGTATTGAGCCCTTTGAGCTTAAGCTTTGGGCTGACTAGGCCGCTGTGCCATATGGAGCTGGGGTCACCATGCCGACAGGTTGTGGGAGAATTCAGGGTAGTAGCTGAGCAGATCAGCACTAGAGATCTAGTCCAAGAATATCTGGCCCATAAGGTGTTCCCGACGCTGAGTGAATGGAACATGCCAAAGCTAAAGGGGACAAAGAAGAAGAATGAACTTGTACGACAACCTTATAGGTTCAAATTCGAGAAACAGTTCAAAAAACCATGCCAAGAATGGTTAGAGATGATAGAAACCATGTGCAATGAAATTTTGGGTAATTTCACTAAAAAGGAAGATCAGCTGATGACTGCTGCCTTCGGCACCCGACCGAAGCGAAGGTTGAATCCGGTGATGGATCCCTAAACTTTGAATATCCTGATTATGAGCGATTGGACAAGGGTGCCGAATGGAAAAAAAGAAAAAGGATTGTTAGTGTTTTGAGCAGACAAGCTGCTAGAATGGTGAAAGAAGATGAAGAAATTCTGAAGAGGAGAAAATGGAGCCTTGAGCCGAAGGTAGCTGCTCCGAAGAAGAGGAAAGCTGCGGCTCCGAAGCCAAAAACAACTAAAATAGAGGAAGAGGCTCCTTCAACACCTTCTGCTGCCGACATGGAAGAAATTCTAAAGGTAATGACTGAATCCTTGCCTATCAAGCTAAGTCCACTGGGGCCACATCTGGCGAAGCTTTTACAGAAGAAGGAGGAGCTTTCTGGAGCCAAGAAGTCTGCTAGGCCAAAAAGGCGGAGGATTAATACTGTGATTGAAGCTATTGAAGAAACACCACAGCTGGCCTTGGCGTCAAAAACACCAGCTGCCGAAGACGCTACAGCTACCGAAGCTGCAACTGCCGAAGCTACAACGGCCGTAGATACAAATCTAGAGAGCACATTTTTCTAATATTGATAAAATGCTTCTGAATATGGCCGCGGAAGAAGCTGCTGCAGCCACCAAAGAAACCCTGGCCACAGTGCCTGGAAAAGAGAAGGAGATCGCCGAAGATACTTCGAAGGAAAAGAATTTTAATTTTCAAAACATAATTGGTCAAAAGTTGTCTAAGGCTGAGAAACAAGAACTGAGAGATTATGCTATATCCTGTGGTTACAAACCAGGAGCGCTGCTCTTTGGCAGTATTGACGACGAAAGCTTAGGATGCCTCCGAGACCGAACTGGAGCGAAGGTTATCAGTACTCTGTCGAAGAGTGTTGGTTTCCCTAAGCTTGAGGCCGATATCAGCCGTTACCAACGACAGCATATCGTCGGTAGTTTATTCTATTCTAATTTCAAGGTAAAAATTTTTCTTCGGCTTTTCATTGTTTTAACGATGAAGGGGTTTTCTGACGAAGATTGTTTTTGCACAGAGTATGCTATTAAGTAAAGCCTTGAGGATGCAACAGGACCTTGAAGATAAAAAACATGAGGTTATAATTGAAGGCTTAGAGAGCAAAATAAAAGATCATGAAGCTGCTCTTGAAAAGAAAGATTTTGAACTGCAAACAATGGAGGGTTTACTAGCAGAAGCCGAAGCCAAAATTGCAAGATTGAATAGTGAACTCCTCACAAAGTCAGAAAGCTTCGAACAAGAAAAGCAGAAATTTGATGCGAAGTTTGAGGCTGAAGTGGAAAAGAGTTCAAATTTGCAGAAATCATTGAAAGAGCTTCAAGATAAATGTCTTGACTTTGGCAACCGATGTGTGCAGCGGCTGAAGCAGGTCTTCAACTCAGTTGGGGCTAGTTCTGAGAAATTTGAACCTTCAGTTGAAGACCTGCCAGGGACCTTTGAACACATTGAGGGCGAAGTTGATGCTCTTGACGAAGTTATAGCTGGACACGACGACTTCTGTGCCCTGCTATCTTCTCGGGGCACAGCTGTTGCCTTCATGAAAACTGGTTGCACACATTGGAAGATCGTTAATAGACCAAACTTCAGCTAATCACTAGCAGATTTAATTGATATCCCCAGCCTGGCTCGAAGCATAGAAAATAGATTTATAACACAAATCTGGACGAAGGGTGGGTGAAGCTTAGCTGGTGATGAAGCTCGAAGTCACCTCAAGCCGGTATTAAACTCATACCTGATGCTTACCTTCTCCTTGAAACTTGAGTTTGCTTTATAACGCTTTGTTATGTACAGGATGACAAAGCCGAAGAGCAATGATCCGAAGCTTGGCAGATGGTGATGAAGCTGAAGACACTGCTATGAAAAAACTCTACAGAAATTCTTGAATTATCCTTGTAAAAAATATTGTAATTTAAGAATCAGATACTACTCTGTAAATTTGTGCATACCTTGTAATATATTTTTACCTTTCTGTCCATGTATGAACTGCTTTGATGTGGACGAAACTTGTATTTTTTGAGCCGATGGCGAAAAACACCTTCCCTTCTTTTCGTACACAACGAAGCATAAATCTGCTTCTTTTTTCTCTTGCCGAAGCCTTGTCATTAGAGCCAAAGCAACTGTCTATACTTCTATGATATGATGATGATGATCCTACGAATGTCTAAATGAATGTATATGAATGCAATGAATGATGTGATGTATTGTGCAAATGAATGTCCAAACGCACGCTTACGAAGCCACATCCAAACTCTGCATTCCCTTAGGAATGACTGAAATCTCTTTTGCTGTTTATTTTTCGGCTGCACCGCTTATTTTTCGGTGTAAGTTCTGCATCCCCTAAGGAACGTCTTTTGAACTTCTTCACCTTCTATTTCGGCGGTATAAGTTCTGCATCCCCTTAGGAACGTCTTTTGAACTTCTTCGCCTTATATTTCCGCGGTATTTGGCTCTGCATTCCCTTAGGAATGACGTTTGAGCAGAAAACTTATGCTGCGCTCCCTTAGGAACGACTTTTTGTAGCTTCGTCGTGCTCTGCATCCCCTTAGGGACGACTTTTGAGCTTCTCCCTGGTTTTTTTCTCTGCACTTGATGGTGCATGCTTAGATGTTACATTTTACATTCTTTTAGGGGATTTTGCTCTTGTAGAGCTGAATAAGAAAAGAAAAATTACAAGCTATGGCCCCATTAAAAACCTTTCTCCCCCTTTGGAAAGGAAAAGGGTGCCATAGGAAAAAAATGAAAAAAGATTACATCAAATTACACATAATATCGTCGAAGCTCATCCGCATTCCAAGATCTAGGAATGTCGTTGCCGTCCATATCCTTCAACCTGTAAGAACCGGGCCTTGACGAAGATACCACCAGAAAAGGTCCTTCCCACTTTAGCTGTAGTTTGCCTACTATGGCCGGATTAGCCACTCTCAGAAGCACCAAATGCCCTAGCTTAATATTTTTCAACCAAACTTTTCTGTCGCGCCATTTTATTGTTTCGGCTTGATATTTATTATATTTTCCACAGCCTAGAGTCTGGTCCCTTCTATAGTATGTTTTGCCACATGATAATCAGCTTTATCTTCTGCCGAAGCTGTTGTTCTTATTGACCCCGCTTTAGCTTCTTCTGGGGTTATAGCTTCATCACCAAATAATAGCTTGAACGGCGTAAAACCTGTTGATCTGGATATGGTTGTATTGTGACTCCACACCACTTTAATCAACTCATCTGGCCACTTTCCTCTGGGCTGATTGAAGATTAGCTTCATTATTCCCGTCATTATGATGCCATTTGCTCTTTCGACAAGTCCGTTTGACTCCGGATGCCTGACTGATGCAAAATGAATCTTCGTGCCAATTTGATCACAGAATTCCTTGAAAGCTTCGGCATCAAACTGTGTTCCATTGTCAACAGTTATAGCCTTCGACACACCGAAGCGACAAACAATGTTTTGCCAGAAGAATTTCTGGACTATGACCGAAGTTATTGTGGCCAAAGGCTTCACTTCAATCCACTTAGAAAAATATTCTACAACCACCACAACATATCTTAAATTGCCTTGTGCTGGTGGAAGTGGGCCTAGCAAATCAAGGCCCCATCTTTGCAACGGCTAGGTGGGCTGTATCAGCTGAGTGAGAGATGAAGGTTGTTTCTGGTCTCTTGCACATTTTTGACAATTTTCACATTTTTGGACTAGGTCTGCTGCATCCGAAGCTGCCTTCGGCCAGTAAAATCCTTGTCAAAACACTTTTCCCAGCAAGGGCCTAGCCCCAATGTGAGATCCACACAGACCTGCGTGTATCTCCTTTATTAACTCAATACCTTCAGCTCTTGATAAACACTTGAGAAGTGGAGAACATACTCCATGTTTATATAGTTCCCCTTCTATTATCACATATGGCCTTGTCCTTGCCTCCATTCTCTTATTATAAGCTTCATCATCTGAAAGACAATTACCTTGGAGGAAAGATATAATTTCAGTCCTCCAATCTTCACTATGTACTGAAGAAATAGTAAGCACTGCTCTCTCCATGAGTTCAACCGAAGGTGCCTTTATTGTTTCACAAAATACTTCTGAAGGTAGAGGGAGCCCCTGAGCCGCTGATTTGGCTAGCAAATCTGCATGCTCATTTTCACCTCTTGGAATATTCTTGACAGAAAAACCTTCAAAAGAAGCCTCCAACCTTCAAATCGTATCCAGATATCTTTCAAGCTTCGGATAACTTGCCTTGCTACTTTTGTCCACATGGCCAGAAATAACTTGAGAATCAGTTTTCAAGATGGCCCTTCTTATTCCCATTGCCCTTAACTTCTGAAGCCCCAACAGAAGTGCTTCGTATTCAGCAATATTATTTATGCAACTGAAATCAAGCTTGGCTGCATAACATGTTTTGACTTTTGAAGGTGCCACTAGGACCACAACTGCTCCTGCATCGAAGGTTCCCTAGGAACCATCGCAGAACACTGTCCAAGCTTCGACATCTTTGTTTACTTCTTCTTCGTGAGCCCCTTGCGTCCAATCAGAGATGAAGTCTGCTAAGGCTTGGGACTGAATTGAGGATCTGTGCACATAGTCAATGGTGAATTCATTAAGTTCTGCAGCCTATTT
Organism: Zea luxurians; assembly: GCA_029449295.1. Taxonomy (NCBI): domain Eukaryota; kingdom Viridiplantae; phylum Streptophyta; class Magnoliopsida; order Poales; family Poaceae; genus Zea; species Zea luxurians. Next base: position 99,614,177 of record JAOPSE010000001.1, on the reverse strand, counting down.
CCCAATTCTTCCGATAGCTGCTCTGTTCCTCATAATGTCCTTCAGAGGCTGTGACGAAGGAATAATTATGTGATATGCTTGAAAATAATGCTGAAGCTTTCTCGAGGCCATTAACACAGCATATAGCACCTTTTCCAATTCTGTGTAATTTTTCTTTGACTGACTTAAAACTTTAGAGACGAAGTACACTGGAGCTTGCTTTTTGACTTGGCCATCTAGCTTCTCCTGTATAAGTGCCGCACTCACTGCAGATTGCGAAGCTGCAACATATAAGAGCAATGGAGCCCCTGGCGAAGTTAGTGTTGTTAAATCAATCAAATATTGCTTCAACTCCTCGAAGGCTTTTTGCTGAGTCGGGCCCCATTGAAAGACTTCGGCTGACTTCAGTAGTTCAAAGAATGGCAAATTTCTTTCTGCTGATCTAGATATAAATCTGTTCAATGATGCTAGTCTACCTGCCAGCTGTTGAGCTCCTTTCTTTGTGCTTGGTGGTTCCATACGAAGGATAGCTTCAATCTTGCTTGGGTTAGCTTCAATTCCCTTCGTTGATACTAGACAGCCAAGGAACTTGCCCTTCTTTACCCCAAAAACACATTTTTCTAGATTTAACTTAGAACCAGCTTGCCTGAAGTTGGCAAATGTCTCTTGCAAATCAGTAATGTGATTTTCTTGCTTCGTGCTTTTAACTATGATATCATCAACATTAGTTAGCACATTCCTGCCTATTTGAGAATGAAGGACTTTGGCTGTCATTCTGCTAAAGCTTCCTCCAGCATTCTTAAGCCCCTTAGGCATCCGAAGTTAGCAATATGTGCCACTGGGGGTTATGAAGCTAGTCTTTGGCTCATCTTCCTTCTTCATCTAGATTTGGTGGTAGCCTGAGTAACAATCTAGTAGACTCATGAGCTCTGACGAAGCTGCTGCATCTACTAGAGAATCTATTCTTGGCAATGGGAACTCATCCTTTGGACAAGCCTTGTTAAGATCTGTAAAATCAATGCACATTCTCCATTTACCATTGGCCTTCTTCACCATGACAGTATTAGCTAGCCACTCTGGGTATTTGACCTCTCTGATAACTCCAGCGCTAAGAAGCCTCTTTACTTCGTTCCGAGCACCTTCAGCTTTGTCATCAGGCATTTTCCAAAGCCTTTGTTTTCTTGGCCTGAAAGATGGATCCACATTGAGTGAATGCTCAATGACATCTCTGTTGACACCGCAAAGATCATTGGCTGACCAAGCAAAGACATCTTTGTTGTTGAATAGAAATCTTAGCAAATTCTTTTCCTGCTCTTCAAATAACTGAGACCCCAGCAGTACCTTTTGTTCTGCTATATCTTCACATAGAAGCATAGGCTTCGGTTGATCCACCGAAGCAGCCTTCTCTCTTTTGTATCTATACTGCTCACAGGCTTCGGTTCCATCTATGTTATGGATTGCCTTTGAATCTGTCCAGTTTCCTTCGGCCTTCCTGGCAGCTTCTTGACTCCCATGAACAGCAATGGGCCCTTGTTCCAAAGGTATCTTCATGCATAGATATGCTGGATGAAGTATTGCTTCGAAAGCATTAAGTGTTCCACGACCGATGATTGCATTGTAGGGGTACTCCATGTCAACAATGTCAAACACAACATGTTCAGTCCTTGTATTATGAACAAAGCTGAAGGTTACTAGCATTGTGATTTTGCCAAGTGCTACAGTTTGCCTTCCGCCGAAGCCACATAGAGGATGTGTAGCATCATGAATCTTATCCTCTGGTTCTTGCATTTGTCTGAAGGCCTTAGCAAATATGATGTCCGCTGCACTGCATGTATCAACCAGAACATTATGGACCAGAAATCCATTAATGACACAAGATATGACCATAACATCATTATGAGGGTAATCTTTGAGCTGAAGATCCTCCTAGGAGAAGGTGATTGGGATGTGAGACCATTTTGACTTGATGAAGGGTCCCTGCACCCTAACATGCTGCACCCTTCTTTGTGCTTCCTTCTTCTGCTTCTTGTTAGTCAGCTCTGAACCTGAGCCGCCTGTTATCGGAAGCACCAGCTTCGTAGCCGAAGCTGCTTCGGCTTGGTTGCTGAACGAAGCCATCAGCTCAAAAGTGGAAGTGAGTTCACCGGAGATGGGCGCCAATGTTGTGGACTTGTTCTCAAATGCTATGAATTAAGAACAAGGCAACACAAAATATTAAAGGTTAAAGCCTGTCACACCCGGTTTTAAGGGACAAAGCTGGGTGCATCTCATACATGCGCCAAAGAAGACAACATATATAATAACAGAGTGTATAGAGATAAATATCACAATAATCAGAGTACTTATTACATAGCGGAAGACTTACAAAAATAAAAGATAAATATAACATGATCTAAAATCCATCCTTGGCGCTAGAAAGTCAATTGGGAGACGCCACCTAGATCGAATCGAACTCCTCGATATGTGACTCCTCTTGAACCACCTGTTCTTCTCCTGTGGGGGGGTGTGAGACAGCAAGGGTGAGCTCACACATGTTCATCGCTCAACAAGTTGTGGGGAATAATGTGGCATGAACTCACCAAAGGTGGGAGTTCATGTGATGTGTAAGGCTGATCAACAATAGGGGTTAAAGCTGAGCATTGCTTTTAAGTAGTTGGTCAAAATTTTATTAGCAGTTACTAAATGTAAGTAAATACCAAACCTTAAATAAAGTAAAAGAACAAAATTAATAATAATCCCATGCAGATGCAAATGACAAATTGAGTTTAGGTTCCATAATTTAATCATCAGAGAGTTCTGAGCTGCTCATGACCGCGAGCACGACTAGTATACCAGTTTTACACTCTACAGAGGTTGTACCCTGTACCCACAAGTCGTGTATCCCATGTCGCCAGGGTTAGCTAGACCCTTAGACACTACCGAGGTGAATGGCTATGGATCCACTACGAGGCCTTTACAAAGTTCCACTAGCTTCCGAAAACCCGCTACAGTTTATGGGAAGAGCACTTGCAAGAATCCCCTGTCTGACCGCCATCGCAGCAAAATCAACCTATGCATTGAATAGAGAAAATAAAGAATATTATTGGGTAAACAAAAGTGATCAAGGGCACAACTTGCCTTCAATGAGCTCCTGCTCAGCTACTTCTATCTGCTGGTCATCAGGATCCTCGGTCACAGGCTCTTCTACTCGCCACAATACAAACAAGCACAGTATATAGAGAAAATTAACATCACACCAAACACGAAAATAGAATACATAATAATAATCTACACGTCGCTACAAAATCATGGGAACGAGAACCACTAAAATCGGAGTTATGGTGACCGAGTTATGATTTTATGTAGTTATTAAGTACCTAGAATAGAGTAATTCATGTGAATAATTTTAAATCAAGTTTCATGGTTAGATAAAGGTACTAGGTGATAAACAATACTTAAACAAAATTAATTCCACTGAAATGAATCAATTTGGAGTAATGGATTTTTAGTTATGAATTTCTAAAGGTTTTATGTATTTGATACAAGATTGATTAAGAGATACATTTTAATATGGTTTTCATGTCAAAACAGTGGTACTAGATGATGAACAATAATATTACAAAATTATAGGAACTGGAATGGATTAATTTGAACTTCATATGAATTTTCTAGGAATATAACATGTTTCAATAATTATTTTTACATTAAAAATCAATTCTAAAATGAATTTCACTACCTCTAGTCTGCGCGCATGAAATCTGAAAAATGCAGGGGCTAACCCGCAAATGTTCCTAAGACTCAGGCTACTCCGCAATGGACGGCGAGTTAATTCTATAAAACTACAGGGGTTCTTTTAAAAGACTGCCACGACGAAGGGGTTACCATACGATCTAAGCCACTCGATCCTAAATCAAGGGCTCAGATTAGAGTTCGCATAAGATGAATCGGTACGCTTCACCGGACGCGAGATTTTAATCCTAGGGTCCCAATTCTATGAATCCCCAAACCCATCATGTCCGCCCGATCAGATCCGGACAGCACAGATTGAAACTGCAAAAAGTTGTAGCTAGACCTAATCAAACACCCACATCTGATCAAACGGCCAGGAGCTTGTCTTCTCCTGTTCTTCCCCTCCATTATCACCATGGCGGCGCATTGTTGCACGGCGCAACGCTGGTGAGCAGGTAGACCAGCACCCAGGCGTGCAACCGCAAATCCGAGCTTTGCTACGAGAGAAGGGAAACAAGGCTAACACACTGGTAGGACCCTTACCGGTGATTACGGCATGGAGGCATCCGGCCATGGCACGGTGTGGCTCCATTACAGAGTTGAATTATGGCGATCCCAATCCACCGTCGCGCCACAAGAAACCCCGCCCAGGCCCAGCATCACGCAGTCCTTCTCGACCAGCAGAATCCCGAGCACCAGCGTGTAGCAAGCCCCACAGCGACAGTCATCACTCTCCTCCACGACCACGCTGTTGGCACTGTCTCTCGACAGCGAGGAGATCCAACACGGGTGAATGGTGATGGCAACAGGGCACTCGCGCGTGATGGCAAAAGCTCTGTTGATCTGGCCTCTCACGGGCACTGTGCGGGGGTATTTATAGGTATCCGAGTGCACGGCGCCTTGCGTTAAGGACGCATGTGCCCTCAGGTACCTAGTTTATCCCCAGAATATTCCCATAAAGCGGGGTTACAAGCTGTAATTACAAGTACACCTTTACAAATTAGGCCCGTAACACAAACGCGGCCACGCAGGGCCCGTTACAATGGGCCTGATCTCAAGTGGGCCTCGGAGCTGACCGAGGCCGCGCCGTGGGGAGGCGTTGCCGCAGGCCTTCGTCTGGTGCCGAATCGAGCGAAGGGTCTCCATGTTGTCTCTGGTGCCGATAAAGTGAAGGGTGTCCCTGCCTGCTTTGTCTGTCAGGGCAGGGGCTAAGCGGTGGAGACTTCGGGCGAAGGGTGGCGTTTCTGCCTTCGCTCCAACACACGCATGGTTCTCGGCGGCGAGCATGCAGTGGCACACTAGCACAGCCCGAAGGGCGTTGTTTGATGCGGCATGGAGTGCGTGAAGCCCGGGGATTTATATCCCACAGAGAGGGTGGAGTCCGCATGGAGTGGGAGAGAGCGGCGATCCAATCCTGGCGGCGGTTGAATCTCACTGCCACTCAGCGGCATCGTCTTCCTCCCTGGTGCGTGGTGAAGCTAGGCGATGGCGCGCTCAGCTGCTTTGATTCCTTCCCCTCCCCATCACTCGGCACAGGCACCATGGTGGGCATGACGCGAACAAGCACACAGCAGCACCCATTCTCTCTCCTATCCTTCTCGGCGGACATACCCTGCCGCAGGAGAAGCTCGGCGTTACGGATTACGGTGGTGTGCCATGGACGAACGAGGGAAGGCCACGGCTTTATACCCTAGAGACCGAGTCCGGGCCTGAGGATTAGTGGGGGCACTACGTTGAGGCGGCGGCGGAATTTCTGGAGGTTGTTACTGGTCAGCGCACCAACATCGCAAAGAAGACGATCATGTGCATGTGGTCCCACGCGCCAGCGCCTTAGGTACCAGTGAGGATGAGCAGTGGACCCCGCACGTGGTGGTTGCAGGAGTTGCCACGCAGCGGATGCGGGAGTGGCTATGTGATGGGCCCGCGCGGCAGAGGACAATGTCCACCACGAGAGGGAACAGGCTACTGGTGAAACGGCCCCACATGTCAATGTGCCATTGGATTGCTGTGGTGGAGAAATAGCGAGATGGGTTGGCTGGTTTCAGCCCATGGCTCTTGTTCTTTTCTTTTATTATTTTCTGTTTTATTTTCTTGTTTTTGTTTTCCTTTTATCTTCAAATCCGAAATTTTTGAATTCAAATCTCGCAGCAAAATTTGTACTCAATTTAAATATTAACTTTGAACATACCAGTGGAATGAATTTATTTAATTATGGATGTATTTTGTGTTTTATAGTATTTCTTTCTCCACTGCTAAGTTCTAGATTTTCTTTTAATTTCTAAATTCCACTTTGGAACTTTAATATATTTCTTTTCATATGATGTTTATATTGTCACAAGATGCACACAAAAATAAAAACCAGCATGATGCATAATTTAGGGACATATATCTTATTAATTATTTGTTTTTTAAATATGGTGTTCACATGTGATGGTGCATAAAGGTCACAAAATACTGAGTTCATCTCTATCTTCACTTTAACGCTTTTGGGTATTACAAAGCCCTTCGTCCTTCGAAACATTATTTCCCTTAGGATATAATGATCTTCAGACGAAGGTCATGAAGGACATACCTTCATCATCACAGTATATGATAATGAAAGAAGAAGCATGTAAAATATAAGAAACAATATGAATAATCATATAATATTATTAACTCATCTTTTATTATATTGACATGGATAAACAGAAATAATATAGAATTACATTTGTACCTTCGGCTTGACAGAAGGAGAAAGAACAAGTGTGATGCACGAGCGAGTACAAATCAGCGTGAACAGTACGGGGGTACTATTCATCTATTTATAGGCATAGGGCGCAGCCTGTGTGAAATTACATTTATACCCTTTACAATCAATTACAATCATGACACAAACTATCTGTTCGGGCGAAGGCAAAGGCGCCACCCTTCGCTCGAAGCCTTCGCTGCAGCAGCTGAGCTAACAGAAACAAAACAGGCAGGGACACCCTTCGCTTCTTCCGCACCAGACGAAGACCGGCGACGAAGGGCATCCCACAGTGCGGCCTCATCCAGCTCGGAGGCCCACGTGCAATCCGGCCCATTGTAACGGGCCCCGCGTGGCCGCCGTGCGTTACGGGCCTAATTTGTAAAAGCATTCCTGTAATTACGGCCTGTAACCCCGCTTTATGGGAATATTCTAGGGATAACCTAGGTAGCTGAGGGCACATGCGTCCTTAGCTTAAGGCGCTGCGCACTCAGGTACCTATAAATACCCCTGCACAGTGCCCGTGAGAGGCCAGATTAACAGAGCTTTTGCCATCTAGCGTGAGTGCCCTGTTGACGTCACTGTTCACCCTTGTTGGATCCCCTTGCAACTGAGAGCAAGTTCCAACATTTGGCGCCCACCGTTCGTGCTACGAGAAAACCACCCGCGATGGCACCCAAGAGAGCTAACCCGAAGGCTGACGAGGCTACGAAGGCAGCACTGCTCGCCGCAAGAAAGGGCAAGGCCCTCGCCCTCACCCAATCCACCCACCAAGAGGCCACTGAATACGATGTCCCTCGCGCATGCGAAGACGACACCCTCCGCACCTGCGACCCTGAGGGACAACCGCAGCCACCCTCAGGCTTCGCACCACCGGAGGGCGCGGACCTCGCCGAGGACGGTGAAGTCCTCGGCGTCTCAGCTGAAGAACAGCTACAGCTGCGCGCCCTGCGCCTCAAGAACCGCAATCTCCAGAGGTAGAAGGAGATACTGGAGGCCAAGCGCCAACGTGTGTTCGCACTAGCCAAAGTGCGGCAAATGATACGCGACGAAGAGCACAAGGCCCAGGAACTCGAGCGGGAGATTGCGCTGATGCAGCGCGAAGGCCACCTCGGCCTGCAGCACGAGTCACCCCTCCAGCAGCGCGCACAACTCGAAGACACGCGCGAAGGCCACCCCGGCCTGCAGCATGGGCCACCCCTGCAACACCGCGCGCAACCGGAGGACCCGCGTTTCCCCCAACGCGACCACACCTTCCCGCACGCCGCGCCATTCCAAGGGGTCAACTATCTTGATGAGCGAAGTCCCCTGGCGCCACACCTACAAGTGACGCCGTGGCCGGCTAACTTCCGGGCAGGGACCTATCCCAAGTACAACGGTAGCACCGACCCGGCACAATACATAATGAGTTATCAGGTCGCCGTTGCATCGTCCGGAGGGGACGACGCCACAATGGCGAAGTCTTTCATCATCGCCCTCGAGGGCCCCGCACTCACCTGGTTCACCAGGTTGCCTCCGCTGTCCATTGATTCCTGGAGAAGTCTCCGGGACAAGTTCCTGCTCAACTTCCAAGGGTACCGCCCAGACACCGACGCCCTGGCCGAACTTTCGCTCTGCAAGCAGCTAGAAAAGGAGACTCTGAGGGAGTATTACCGCAAATTTTTAACACTCATGTCACAGCTGCCCTCAGTCGATGACCAGATTGCCATCCACTATGCTATCAGTGGCCTTCGCACCGGCGTCCTTTACAGCCACTGCATCAGAGATCCGCCAAAGAACCTCCAAGAGTTATATCAGCTGTTTGAAAAGTACGCCAGATCCGAAGAGCTCCACCAGCGCAAGATTGAGTCCCAAAGGAAGCCAAAAGATGCTCCACAGTCCAGCCGCACGTGGACAAGGACTCCGCAGCCAGACTCCGGTCGAGACGGCCGCAATCAGCAGCAAGTGCACAACATCGCCAACCAGCATCCCGCTGCTGACCCCCCTCGTCGCCAGGAATATCCCCCCCAGGGCCGCGGAAACGGCACTCGTGGCAGGGGCCGAGGGCGTGCGCAGCCGCCGCGCCGATTCTACTGCCTCTTCCATGGCGAAGACTGCGCCCACCAAACCAAAGACTGCCCCGAAACGAAGGCTACCAGAGACAGAATGGCACGGGCGCAGCCAGCCGACAACCCCAGAATTGTCGCGCACAATAACCAGCAACCCCCTCCACCATATATCCACGCTCCCGCCCCGCATCCACCGCACCACGCTTACCAACACCATCAGGAAGTACAAATCGTACCTCCTCCACCCCCACCACCACACCAGCAACATCAAAACATCCCCCATGCCCCAAAGCAGGAAGACTTCGCCGATCAACCATATCGCGGAGTCATCCACATGATAACTGGGGGGTCCAGCACTGACTTCGACACCAAGCGGCAGAAGCGGGACCACTACCGCAGCATCAACCATGTCGCCGTCACGGGCCCAGTCGTGCAGACAAAGTGGTCCCACATACCGCTAACCTTCGACGCACGGGACGTCGACTTGCGCAGCGCCCCCCACTGCGACGCCATGGTTATCAATTGCAGCGTGGCAGGCTGGGACCTGCACAAGGTCCTCGTTGACAATGGCAGTCAGGCGGACATCATCTTCCTCCACGCCTTCGATCGCATGGGCATAAGCCACAGCCTGCTTAAGCCTTCGGACAACCCGTTGTATGGCTTCGGCGGCAAGGGCACCTTCCCCGTCGGCAAAATAGAGCTGCCTCTCTCCTTCGGTGTAGCACCCAATGCCCGAAGCGAGCAAATAACCTTTGACATTGTGGACATGGTATATCCTTACAATGCCATCATGGGCCGGGGCTCCATCAGTAAGTTCGAAGCAGCCATTCACAGACTGTACCTATGTATGAAGATACCAGGTCCGTTAGGCATCATCACAGTCTTCGGCAATCAACAGACTGCGTGTAACATAGAGCGGGACTTCGTGCCCGGTCAAAGAAACGTGCACTGCCTCACGGCCCAACGCGAGGTCCCCGCGCCTGCCAGCCCAACCAATAAGCAACACGACAAGGCGCAGCTGCAGAGCAACGACAGGACCAAGACTGTCCCCCTCGACCAGGCCACGCCCAGGCAGACAGTCATTATCAGCGAAGACCTTACTTCGCATGAAGAAGAAAAGCTCCTCTGCTGCCTGTCCAAGAACAAAGATGTCTTCGCTTGGTCGGCCCTCGATCTGGTCGGGGTCAGCCGTTCAATAATTGAGCACAGTCTGGGAATCGACCCTTTGGTACGGCCGAAAAAGCAGCGGCTTCGCAAGATGTCCGACGAAAAGACGGAGGCCGCCAAGGCAGAGGTGCACCGCCTCGTGGAGGCCAAATTCATCGAGCCGGTGGCTTACCCCACATGGCTCTCCAATGTCGTGATGGTGCAGAAAAAGAGCGGGAAGTGGCGAATGTGCATCGACTTCACCAGTCTCAATAAAGCCTGCCCAAAGGACAATTTCCCGTTGCCGCGGATCGACAAAATAGTCGATAGCGCGGTCGGATGCGAGGTCATGTCCCTCCTCGATTGCTTCTCCGGTTACCACCAGATATACATGAAGGAAGAAGACAAGGCCAGCACCAGCTTTATAACACCCTTCGGCACATATTGCTTCATCAGAATGCCGGAGGGACTCAAGAACGCCGGGTCCACCTTCTCCAGGCTTACCAAAACAGTGCTCGAAGGGAAGGTCGGCAGAAACATATTCACATATGTAGACGACATTGTCGTCGCCAGCAAGAGCAAGGAGGACCACCTTACCGACCTCGCCGAAACATTCACGAACATGCGAGACGCACAACTCCGCCTAAACCCGGAAAAGTGCATCTTCGGCGTTCGCCAAGGCAAAATATTGGGCTACCTGGTATCACACCGCGGCATCGAGGCCAACCCGACCAAGATTCAGGCCATCTTGGACATGACGCCTCCACAGTCCGTCAGGGACGTCCAGCGCCTGACAGGCAGATTGGCCGCTCTCAACAGATTCATCTCCAGGTCTGCCGAGCGAAGTCTCCCCTTCCTCAAGACACTCCGTGGTGCAAAAGACTTCGCCTGGGGACCAGAGCAGGCGGCGGCCTTCGCCTCATTAAAACAGTACCTGACAGAGTTGGCCGTCCTTACCAGCCCCGACCCCTCGCTCCCCCTGCTGCTCTACGTCGCGGCTTCACCACATGCGGTCAGCGCGGCACTAGTGCAGGAGTAGACTGTCGAGGGCGTGGTCCGGCAGTGCCCCGTGTATTATGTCTCCGAAGTGCTGACACCGTCCAAGTGCAACATGACAGAGCTGGAGAAGATTGCCTACGCAGTCGTCATGTCGTCGCGCAAACTACGCCATTACTTCGAAGCATTCAAGGTCCGAGTCACCTCAAACAGGGGACTCGGCGAATTATTCAGAAACCCGGAGGCGTCGGTGAGGATTGCCAAGTGGGCGGCCGAACTCTCCGGCTACCACATCTGCTTCGAGCCCAGGACAGCTATCAAGTCTCAAGTCCTGGCAGACTTCGTCGTCGACTGGACTGGGCCAACAACACAGCCAGATCCGTCCGCAGAGAAGACTTGGACGATCCATTGCGACGGCGCATGGTGCCATGCGGGGGCAGGCGTCGCTGCAGTCATCACCTCACCAGTCGGGGTCAAGCACAGATATGCAGCACGACTCAGCTTCAATCTGGAATCCGACAGATGCACAAATAATATAGCAGAATACGAAGCAGTCATCCTCGGCCTCCGCAAGCTAAGGGCCCTCGGAGTCACCACCTGCATCATCAAAACAGACTCCAAGGTAGTTGCCGGCCAAGTCGAGAAAGACTATGCAGCCAAGGACCCCGCGCTCATGCAGTACCTCGCGGCCATCCGAAGTCTCGAGAGGCAGTTCAAGGGGTTCACCTTGCAACATGTGGATCAGGCCAAGAATGAGGAGGCCGACGCATTGGCCAAGGCCGCCGCCAGGGGCGAAACTCTGCCCTCCGATGTGTTCTTTCATGTCATCGGCACGCCAGCAGTCCGGAGCCCTGAAGGGCTCCAAATAACCAATGACAGCGAGGGCCACCGCACAGTCAACCTTATCATGACCGAAGACTGGCGGGCACCCATAACCCTGTTCCTGCAGGGGTATTATCATCCAGCCGACATCAGTGAGGCCAAGCGTCTCAGACATCGAAGCCGAGACTTCGCACTGATTGAAGGCCAACTCTACAAAAAAGGGGTCAGTCAGCCAATGCTTAAGTGCGTCACCGAAGCCGAAGGCATGCAGATTCTACGTGAAGTCCACAGTGGCACGTGCGGCTCACACACAGGGCCGAGGGCCCTAGCTGCTAAGGTGATCCGCCAGGGCTTTTACTGGCCCGCAATGATCTGCGCCGCAAATCGGGTCACACGGTCCTGTGAAGCCTGTCAGAAGTTTTCTCCTCGGTCAGGCGGCCCCTCGCAGTATACAAAGCTGATCGCCCATACATGGCCTCTCCAGCGCTGGGGCCTCGACATTGTCGGGCCCCTGCCCACCGCTCAGGGGAACCTTAAGTTCGCCTTCGTCGCGGTCGAGTACTTCACCAAATGGATTGAGGCGCGGGCTGTTTCTACAATAACATCAAAGACTGCCCAAAAATTCTTCTGGCAGAACATCGTTTGCCGCTTCGGAGTACCGTCCGAACTAACAGTTGACAACGGCAAGCAGTTTGACAACCAAGACTTCAAGGATTTTTGTTTCTCCATTGGCACCAAGCTTGCCTTCGCCTCAGTCTATCATCCGCAATCCAACGGGGTCGTGGAGCGCGCCAACGGGAAAATCTTCACAGCTATCAAGAAAATGCTCCTTGATGAAAAAAGGGCAGATGGACCGATTTGTTACCTGAGGCAGTCTGGGCACTAAACACGACTGAGTGCAGGGCGACCGGGTTTACTCCCTTCTGCCTTCTATACGGATCGGAGGCCATGACCCCGCAAGAAATAAAGCACGGGTCCCCGCGAACAGTTCCGTCAGCCGTCCCCGATGTGGACGAGCCAACTTCAAAGGATCTCATCGACGGAGACTGAGTCTTCGCCCTACAGGCCCTGAACAAATACCAAGCCCAGACCAAAGCATGGCGCGACCACTCAGTCATCCCGAGGGAGTTCAGCGAGGGGGACCTCGTACTCGTTCGAACAGCTCGGACGGAGTCCAAGGGCAAGCTGGAGCCTAGGTGGGAGGGCCCCTTCATAGTCAAGATAAAAGCTTCCCCCAACGCTTACAGGCTCACAACGCCAAACGGCGAGGACCTGGAGTACTCCTGGAACATCGACAACCTCCGCAAATTTTTTGTTTGATTCCTCAGGGCTGTCTTCGCCCTTGTAATTCGCAAAAACAATCTTGTACCGGCCCGCACTCTTTTCCTCCCGGGGGGTGAGGTTTTTAACGAGGCGGAGCCATGTAATATATGTGTGAAAAATCCCCTGCAAAGACATGCGTTGAAAAAGACCGCGACGACGGTCTTCGACATTCGACCAACACGAGGTCACTGCGAGGCTAAGCGCTAGCCACCCTCGCGTGCGACAAATCCGCGCAGAAGTCGCCTAAGGGTACAGCCGGATTAGCACAACAAGTGCGAAAAAATCGAAGTCTATCACGAAGACTATCCGCGCAGAAGTCGCCTAAGGGTGCAGCCGGATTAGCACAACAAGTGCGAAAAAATCGAAGTCTATCACAAAGACTATCCGCGCAGAAGTCGCCTAAGGGTGCAGCCGGATTAGCACAACAAGTGCGAAAAAATCGAAGTCTATCGCAAAGACTATCCGCGCAGAAGTCGCCTAAGGGTGCAGCCGGATTAGCACAACAAGTGCGAAAAAATCGAAGTCTATCGCGAAGACTATCCACGCAAAAGTCGCCTAAGGGTGCAGCCGGACTAGCACAACAAGTGTGAAAAAATCAAAGTCTATCGCGAAGACTATCCGCGCAGAAGTCGCCCAAGGGTGCAGCCGGACTAGCACAACAAGTGCGAAAAAGCCGAAGCCTACCGCACAGACTGTCCGTGCAGAAGACAGCTAAGGGTGCAACCGGACTAGCACAACAAAGGCAGAAACGACAACATCAAACCGTCCACGCCAAGAGCAACTATAATCACACCAACACAGCACAACAAAACAAACCAGACAAAGTACACAACGCCTTCGCACACATATACAAGCGAGGGCACCACACTCTACATCGGCTCAACCTTAGGAATAATTCCCATCTCCCTATAATTAAATAACATTATCCTAAGCTCCTCACCCGCAAAAAGACTTCGCAGTTCCCCTTCACCTGTATTCTCGGCGGCCGGCAAAGACAACAGTTCCTGCCGCCCAGCCCCACTCACACGAAGCCGAGCCCCCTCCGCCCCACTAACTCTACGTTTCGCAACTGCCCTTCGTCGCCGTCGCCCGGTGCTAGGACCTGGCACATCTCCTGCGTCTGCGGCATGCGGCGAAGCCTCCGCCGCAGCCACATCCAAAGCCGTGAAGTAGTCCAAGTCCTCCGACGACTCCTCAGTCCACTCAATCGAGCTCCCAGAGTCAGCACAATCAAAAAACTCAGATGCAGACCCACCACATTCATTACCATCTTCCGCGGTCGAAGCCGCCAAAAATTTAGTAGTAGCGGTTGTGTGCGCAGGCCCAAAATCTTGAACCTGCGCAGCAACCAAAATTCAGTAACATGGACAAATTTCCCCAACCCTCTACACCCACTACGCCACCTGCGACGGCCCTGACGTTGCGGGAGCCTCCGCCGTTGGCTCTGCCGTTGCTTCCGCTGTTATCTCCACCGCCACCGCTGCGGGATCTTCAGCACTCGGCGCAGCAGCTGCGGAAGCATCAGGCGTGTGGCGGAACTGCCCGAATTATTCCAACTTAAGTGCCCAAGCCCTGCCTTAGAGGCTAGACCACACTTAAATGGGAATAACCCGTCAATCCCTCGGATCTAGTCCGACACGGCCACTGACAGGATCAAGTACCACAATCTCACTCGATGGTGAGTCACAGAGCAAATACAATAAAGCATAAAACCATACATGTCAGAGTATTAAATTATTACATCATCATCATCATCATCCGAGTTTTTGCAAAAGTGACCATCATTGTTTCGAAGTGCAGCGGAAATAAACAAACGGTAGATAAATAGAGAGATGGGGAAGCCTGTCCCATCACTCCTCATGCTCCTCCTCAGCCGAGGCAGGGTCCCACTCAACAGTCCAACCTGGTGGCAAGGTGGACGGCCAAGTCACTCCAGCAACCACGTCCTCCAGAGAACCTGTAAAAATTATGCCACAAGCAAGGCTGAGTATACTAATACTCAGCTAGACTTACCCGGTGTGAGGAGTCTACTCCTCTACCTCTAGACAGGCAGCTGTTTGGCTGTGGGGTTTGGTTGCCAAAAGCACTGGCTGAGTTTCTAAATCAAGATTTTAACTTTGTCAAGATTAAGTGTGACTCTCTTAAGGCTAAAAGTGTACTATCTACTCATACATAGTAGCAAGCATTTTTAGCAATCAACAGCTTGTATCATCTCAACACAGTTCCACTTGTTACTCAATGCAGTACAATGGATCAAGCAGTCTCATTAGCTGCGAGAAGCAGACGATTCGAATCGAGTTTTTATCCTTGCAAGGTAAACCTAAACACACGATGTGGCGAGGCACTCCGTCCCCACACACATCAACTGTCCCCGTCGATTCCCTGGCAACAGATCAGGGCTCACCGCCTTGGCGTACAATGCCTCACTGACCCCGACTGGCCGTCGTGCAGTGACCGCACTTGTACCCACCATAACCGGAATGGGAGACCTCGTCTCAGGTCGCGTGAGGGGATATGTCTGCGGGCAGGTTCACTCAGGTACTAGGCTTACCGATTTACCATATTTCTCGGTATGTGTTTAGTACATTCGAACGCTTGACACAGGTATCCGCACGTTAATCCTTATTCCCATTTTACCTCATAGACCACGTATCCCCATGGATCCGTGTCCACCAACCAACTATCAATGTGATAAGAAAGTGGGTACAACCAATTCCTGACCTCGCGCGAGTGCTAGAAAAATCACTCGACTTCTACCGAGATCCCTAATTAGTAAAGCAGCTACTCGACCTAGCATACTAGTATCCATCTCAAAAAGGAGTCCTGAGTTCATGCAATTAGGGTTTCAATCAACTCCTACACCTAAGTGCACAATCAATCCTACAATCATTAAGTGAAGTAAAATAGCATAAATAACGGGTTATGCATAAACCGGGGCTTGCCTTCCAAAGCAGGGGCAGGCAGGTCCTCTGGTGCAGGCTCTGGTGCTGGGTCTGGGGCTACCTCCTGAGCAGCTCCTTGCTCCGGCACGAGGACGTACTCTCCGTCAGCAAGATTACAGTCTATCGAATGCAATGATCATGTATGTTATAATTGTACAGGATTAATAACATTATGCAAAAGAAACTAAGTTAAGGAAAAACTTAGGGTTTCCGGGTCATATGGGGCTTTTAGTGGTTTAGGCTTATTACTCCTGGGTTTAGATGTTTGTTGAGGATAACATAGTGGATTTGCATTGTTCTTACACATTTCAATGGAAAATGTTATAAGGGTTTTAGGGTGACACTAATTACCAGTATTTATTTTCCTTTCTTTATTTTCTACTTATGGTTTTTAGTGTAGGTTTGAACTATGACAGTGGGTTAATAATTTCCAAAAATTCTGTAAAAATTGCAGTGGGTTGCCATTGGCTATCCTAGCTGGTTTTAGGAATTTGAGGCTTAAACTATAAGGGCTATGCTTTAGACAAAAATAACAAGGGTGGTGTAAAATGGGCCACTTTACACAACACCTCACTATTAGAGTTGAGTTTCTTCCTAAGGGTCATTTTTGTTGGGATCTAACAGTAATACTAAATCTCTGTGCCAAAATCCATAGAAAGTTAATTGGTGATTATTTAATTGTGATTTTCTAAAGTTTAATGCCAAAAAGGTGCTTATAACTAACTTGTCATTTGAAAAATATCAAGCAACAGATTTTGTATTTTTCCTCTGTTCATAATAACCAAACATTAGTTATCCCAAGGTTTGGGGTGTTTTTGCCTTATGGTTATTTTTGTAGGGTTTTTCTAAGTTATCCTTATTTTATTAATTTAAAAGGTATCCTTCTTATTTCATACTAAACCAGGGTATGATATATTTTTCCAGTGAACTACATTAAATAAGTATCCTAACAAAAATAGGGGTGCTCTCTGGTTCATGGTTTAAATTACATTTTCTATTTTTCTTATCTTTAAGCATATTATGGAATAAGGGGTAAAAACCAACTTAATAGAGTGGACAGGGAGGTTCAGCATTTTTAAACAGGTCAGTAGGTAGATATAAACTTCTCCAAATTTTTATAACCCTAATCAAATAGCACAACTATTTTTCTTACCATTATTGAGCTTTTGGCCAAAACTAACATTAAATCAGAGTTTTAAAATCTTCCTTAATACCAAGGGGTTTTTATATTTTTCTAAAATAGGTTACATTAATTAGAGTCTGACAAAATTGGTTTGACCAAATTTGGATGCACTAAACACAAGTTATGAATTTTTAAAGTCTCTGTTCAATTTAAAATAGATTTTAAAATGAGTTTCCTGGAAAAACGGTTTACACCGGGGTCCCTGGGTTTAAAACAAATCAACCCTCACAGATCTACCCTCGCGCCACTGTTTCCCTGAGTCTCTAACATTTCACAAAACCCCCCGACCTTCTCTCCCTCTCACCCGCAGTCCTTCCCCCAACTGAAACAGTAACCGCGGGAAAGAAAAGGGTGGCGCGGCTTACCGGCGGCGAGGGAGGTCCGGCGAAGGGTGGGGTTGGCTCGGGGAGACTCTGGCGGTCACGTCGAGGTACGGCTTGACGTCGGGGATGGCCGGAATCGCCCGGTCCACGAGCGCAGGTGGGTGTGCTCATCGGCGGCGAGTGTACCGGCCAAACTACGGCGAACTGGTTCAATCCAAGGGCACGGTGAGCTTCACGGTGTAACGTAGCGACTGTGTGCACAAGGAATCGAAGGATGGTTGAGTGGTTTACCCGGTCCACGTACTCCGGCGGTGTTGAGAGCTCCGGCGAGCGTGGACTGGCCTCTCCGGCGAAGCAAACTCCGATTCCTCGCTCGGGGAGCTTCACGGAGATGTGCACAGTCTTCTCCGAGGGCTGGACGGGGTTGGGAATGGCTCTGCTGGCCGGTCTACGGTGACAGGGGGATTGGGCGGCCGTGGACTTGCTGCGCACGGGCAAACGGCGACGAGCTAACTCCGGTGAGGTTTTGAGGGTGTGTGGAAGAGTGCATTCGAAGCCTGGGAGGGTTTTATAGGCTCGGGCACGGGCCACGGCGCTGGTTTGGCTCGGGCGCGGCGCTGGGCACGCGGGAGCGCGCGCGGGCGTGCTCTAGCGCGGGCAGAAGGCGTCGAACACGTGGTGGTGAGTTTCTTCCATTGTTCAAACGTCTCCAGAGATCGCATACGTGCGAATCTTGCCATGAATCCGGCGCAGACCTCCTCCTAGCACCTAGGGCTATCTCACATGTGTGAGTTCCAAAGGAAGATACGCCCTAGATCAGGAGATAGACAGGCGCTAAATCTGGCTTGTCTCACTGCCCACTTCGCGACAAAACTGATGCCAATCCCTGTCAAACGTCCAAGTCTCGGTCTCCACTTTTTCCAGGGGGTGCCTTAGGTGGTATACCACATTTTTGGTATAGAACCCAAGTGGTTTTGGTGCCATCTTCAAGGTGAACACGGTTGATCCTTAAACTATGGTTAAAAATGGACTTAGGGAGAGATAGAGAGCTCTAGCTCTCTCTCTACTTGGAGATTTAAATTGGGGTTTCTCCAGGGGTCTTTTTGCATTATTTCTCTCCCCTAATTTCTGGTTATAAGGTTGCTTAGGGTTTGGGTAAAGATTTCCCATGCTTTGCACATTTGCTCACTCTCTTTCCCCCCTTTTACTTAGGGTTTTGGAAGATAGGATTTAAAAAGAGGTCTAGGGTTCTTCTCCCCTCTTATCCAGGGTAGTAAGTGAGCAAGGATTTGAGTAATGCTTCTTAGGTCATTGGCAACATGGTTAGCACATGATTTCCAAAGTTTCTTTGGTGTGGCCCTAAGCCTCTAGCATATGTGATCAAAGCCTTTAGTATCAAGGTGGGCTCCAACCAAGGTAACACCTGGGGTGTTACAGCCCTCCCCCCTTAAAGGAATCTCGTCCCGAGATTTTAGGTAGAGTCCCTTGGAGGGTGCTTGAAGATGTGTTAGTGCTACTCTCCCTTTATGCTCAAGTTTCACTTATTAACTGTTCTTCGAATGTCATCCTCTTTGCAACTTCAGAAGGAAGCCCTTCTTAAGTTAAATCCACAACTTAGACTATCCTTGTTATCTAAGTTTTTCTTATAATTGAATTCAAAGGGCAGGTGGGGGGGTTGGGTTTTTGGGGTTACATACCGACTCCTTTGGGCAGAAAGTCGGGGAAGCGAGAGCGTAGAAAAACCTCCGTCTCCCATGTAGCTTCTTCTGCTGAATGGTGACTCCACTGAACCTTATACATTCTGATTGATCTTGCCCGAGTTGATCTTTCCTTCTAATCCAATACCTTGACGGGGTACTCTTGGTAGGACAAGTCTGGTTCTATCTCAATGTCCGGTTCCGGTAGCACTTCAGTGGGTAGACGAACACATTTCCGCAGCTGAGATACATGGAACACATTGTGAACTGCTGACATATGGGGTGGCAATTCCAATTGGTAAGCTACGGGTCCACAACTCGCCTTGATCTTATAGGGTCCAACGTAACGAGGGGCTAACTTGCCCTTGATCCCGAATCTCTGACACCCTTGGTTGGTGATATCTTAAGATAGACATGATCTCCCACCTCAAACTGTAGAGGCTTCCACCTCTTGTCATGATAACTCTTTTGCCTGGCCTGAGCAGCTTCTAGGTTCTTCTTGATAATTCTGACCTTTGCTTCTGCTTCAAGTACCAAATCGGGCCCAAAAATTTCCCTTTCTCCTGCTTGAGACCAATTTAGTGGGGTCCTACATCTTCTCCCATATAATGCCTCAAAAGGTGCCATCTTCAGACTGGACTGATAGCTGTTATTGTAAGAAAACTCTGCCAAGGAAAGACACTTGTCCCAATCCTTTCCATAGTGTAGTGCACATGCTCGCAACATGTCTTCCAAAATCTGATTCACCCTTTCTGTCTGACCATAGGTTTGAGGGTGATATGCTGAGCTTCGGATTACGCGGGTCCCGAGTGCTTCTTGCAGTTTCTCCCAAAAGCGTGCCACAAACAGTGCTCCTCTGTCAGATATAATGGTCTTTGGGATACCATGCAATCTTACTATCTGATCAACATAAATTTCTGCATACTTCTCTGTCTTGTGGGTGGTGTGAACTGGCAAGAAATGAGCAGTCTTGGTCAATCTGTCCACAATGACCCAAATAGAATCATGGTGCCTGGAGGTATTGGGTAATCCCACTATGAAGTCCATGCAAATGTCCTCCCATTTCCAAGATGGTATGGGAAGGGGTCGCAGAGGGCCTGCTGCCTTCAAATGACTAGCCTTAATCCTCTGGCAAGTGTCACACTCGGATATGTACTTGGCAATTTCCCTTTTCATTCTAGTCCACCAATAAAGAGATCTGATATCATGGTACATCTTGTTGCTACCAGGGTGCATGGAGAACATGGAAAGGTGAGCTTCATCCAATATCTTCTTTCTGAGCTCAGGGTCCTTGGGAACAACCAATCGATCTCCGAACCATAGAATTCCCTTGCTGTCCTGTCGGAAACACTTGTATTTTTCTGCCTTTTGCTTGATCATATCTTTGATAACCTGAACACCCTTATCCCCAATCTGTGCCTGAACTATTTGCTCTTGCAATGTGGGCTCCACCGCGATATAGCTTATGTCACCCGGAGAAACAACTTCCAGGTTCAGCTTGCACAACTCATCACACAAGGTGGTAACTCTTGCATCCAGGCTCATGCAATTGCACTGGGCCTTTCTGCTCAAAGCATCTGCCACAATATTGGCTTTGCTAGGATGGTAATGCACCTCCAAATCATAGTCCTTGATTAACTCTAACCATCTCCTTTGCCTCATGTTCAGGTCTGCCTGAGTGAAGATGTATTTGAGACTCTTGTGATCGGTGTAGATGTTACAGTGAGCTCCCATCAGGTAGTGTCTCCATATCTTAAGAGCATGAACCACAGCTGCCAACTCCAGATCATGTGTAGGGTAGTTCTGCTCATGGGGTCTGAGTGCTCTAGAAGCATAAGCAATCACTTTGTTCTCTTGCATCAAGACACATCCCAATCCTGTACCAGAAGCATCACAATAAACTTCGAAGGGCTTAGTGTTATCAGGTTGAGCCAGCACTGGGGCTGTTGTCAAATGTTGCCTCAGTGAATGAAAAGCATCTTCGCACTTCTGGCTCCAAGTGAACTTGGCTCCCTTCTTCAATAACTCAGTCATTGGCTTGGCAATTCTGGAGAAATCTGGAATAAATCGTCGGTAGTACCCTGCCAATCCCAGAAAACTCCTAATCTGCCTCACTATAGTTGGAGGTTTCCAGTTCATCACTTCTTGCACTTTCTCAGGGTCAACTGATATCCCCTCCTGAGAAATTGTGTGACCCAAGAATTTAATTTCCTTCAGCCAGAACTCACACTTAGACAACTTAGCATACAACTGATGATCACGGAGTCTCTGAAGTACAGTATGCAGATGTTTAGTGTGCTCAGCTTCATTCTTGGAATAAACTAGAATGTCATCAATGAAAACGACCACGAACTTGTCTAACTCTGGCATGAATACTGAGTTCATCAAGTACATGAAATAAGCCGGGGCATTGGTCAGCCCAAAAGACATCACCAAAAACTCATACAGCCCATATCTGGTAGAGAAGGCCGTCTTAGGAATATCGCTGGCACGGATCTTGATCTGATGGTAGCCTGAGCGAAGGTCTATCTTGGAGAATACCTTGGCTCCTACCAACTGAACAAACAGAACATCAATGCGGGGTAACGGGTATTTGTTCTTGATAGTCACCGCATTGAGAGGGCGGTAGTCAACACACATCCTCAAACTCTCATCCTTTTTCTTCACGAATAAGGCGGGACATCCCCATGGTGAAGTACTTGGACGAATAAACCCCTTGTCCAACAACTCTTGCAATTGCTTCTTCAATTCTGCCAATTCCGCGGGGGGGCATCCTATAGGGTCTCTTAGAGATAGGAGCAGTCCCGGGTTGCAATTAAATTGCAAACTCAATGTCTCTGTCAGGTGGCATTCCTGGCAATTCATCCGGAAAAATGTCGGGGTAGTCACAGACTACTGGGATCTTCCTTACTGGGGTTTCTGTCATGATATAGGCACAAGAACGGGTACAACCCTGATCGGGCAGATATAATGTGGTTTCACCACAGGTTGGTGAGTGCACTTCGATGGCCCTAGCTGCAATGTCAATCACTGCCTGATGTTTGGTCAACCAATCAGTTCCCAATATGATATCCATACTGTCCAGTCCCAAGATAAGAAGGTTGGTTTTAATTATCAAATTACCAAACTTTAGAGGCACATTCTTGTTGATTTGATTGGTGGCAATCCTGCCTCCTGGGGTTGAAATGGTGATACCCCCGTTGGTGTGGTGAAAGGGCAATTGACACTTGGCACTAAATTTGGCACTAATAAAGCTATGTGATGCACCAGAATCAAAAAGAGTGATAGCAGGATAATTTAAAACTGTAAAGATACCAGTCATGACGGGTGCTCCCTCTGGAATATCAGCCATGGTGGTGAAGTTCAGCCTGCCCTGCCTCACTTGCACCTTCTGCCTCTTGCCCTAGTTCTGATTAACATTCTGCCCCTGCCTCTGCTGATTCCTGGGGCAATTCTTGGCATAATGCCCAGTGTTACCACAGGTGAAACACCTGGTTTCATTTGCCTGGCGGTACTGCTGCTGCTGATTGTTCCTCTAAGCTGGAAACTGGGTGCGGTTGGGTACCTGCTGCTGCTGCTGCGGTGGTCGGATCACCCATCTCCCTTGCTGCTGCTGGGGTCCCCTGCTCTGGGTGTCGGACACAATTCTGAAACGTGGTGGCTGAGCTGAGGGTCCTGCCACAGGGGTCTTCCTCTTCTTCTCTGCCTGTCGAGCTGTAATGCAGTCCTCCTGGGAGATAGCCATGTTGACCAACTCGTTGTAGCTGTTGGCCCTGACGGTGTTGAGACGATCACGGAGCTTGGTGCTGAGCCCCCGTCTGAACCTGTCCCTCTTCTTCTCGTCCGTGTCTGCATGGTATCCAGCATACTGGCACAAGTCATTAAAGGCCTGGGCATACTGCAACACTGTCATGTTGCCCTGAGTGAGTGCCAAAAACTCATTGAGCTTCCGGTCCATGATCCCGGCTGGTATATGGTGTCCTCTGAAAGCTGCCTTGAACTCCCTCCACTCCACCTCTCGGTCCTCTGGCTGCATAGCAAGAAAATGATCCCACCAAGTCCTTGCGGGTCCGCGAAGCTGCTGGGTGGCAAACCTGACTTTGGCGACCTCTGAGCAAGCTCCATGGAGCAGTGGGAATTTGGATTCCACCACCCACAACCATACATCTGCATCAAGTGGGTCTTCTGCCCTTGTGAACAATGGAGGCTGGGTGCTGAGGAACTCCTAATAGGTAGCCGCCGCAGGGTGACGCTGATGGTCTCCACCACCATAGTGCTGTGGTGGTGGCTGACGCTGAGCCAGCTGCCTCAAGATCTCATTCTGCTGAGCCATGAGCTCCTGCAGAGTGGGAGGCGGTCGCGGTGGAGGAACGTGCTCATTCTGGCCACGACGCTGCCTCCCGGCCATCTGAAAAGCCACATACATGCTTAACACCACATCTCCAAGTTCAAGGTTTAATTGCGGGGAAAAAGTTAAAACAATATGATAGACTCCAACTTTAACATAAAGATTTGTAAAAGTCACAAATTCTTCTTTCCAAATTTAAACTGATATTAGCATCCATTAAACAAGCTTCCAAGAGAGTTTAGCACGATTACATCGATTGGTCCCAAAATGACTCAACTCTATCTAGCTTAGTACCCCAAAGGCGCAAAAGCTAAGCTAGCCGCGAGGAGTCCTACCATCACCAATGTCTAACTCTACTCTGAACATCTAGTGAGCAAATGAGGCCGCACTCGACTCGGGGGAAGGTGGTCTTCCCGAGCCAGCAGTATCCACACTGGAGGCAGGCTCATCTCCTCCCTCAATGTCGACGTCCTCGTTGGCCTCTTGGTCCTGGATCTCCTGGTGATGCATGTCCAGGTGCTCGTTAGCCTCAGCAAGCTGCTGCTGAGTGTTAATGAGCTGATCCTCTAAAACCTCGATGGTGTTCTCCCTGGTGCCCACTAGCTCCTCCAACTCATGAATCTCATCAGAGAGCTGCTCCACTTGCAAATCTTTTTCTACCAGCTCCTGGGACAAGTCAACCACGAGCTCCTCCCTGTTGTCCAAGGTGATCTTGGTCGCCTCTAGCAGTGCCATCAAATGAGACATTGCCTCCCCACGCATCACTTGTAGACGATACAGGGCGTTCATGCACCGCACCGACAAGTGAGCCATGTGGCCTGGGTAGAGAGCCCAGATGTCCTTGGCATGCTCCACCCGATCCTTCCACATCGGGTCGTCCTCCTTTTCCGCGGGGAACAACCCAATGTGGTGGGTAGAGAGCTCCAAGGGATGGAACCCACAAAAAGTCGTCAACCCGTGCAGAGCGATCGCCTCGATCGTGTCCTCTGCCCGGTATCCGAAAGACTCGGAGTCCAGAGAACGCCAGCCTGGCTGCAGGGGATGAGGCTCCAAGATCATCCTCACCCTACAGCGAGGCACCCGGTGCTTCTCAAATTGCTGCACCGTGTACTGAGGGGGTGTCAAGTATCCGGCCCCCTGAAGTACCTCCCACAAGATGCGGGGAAAACCCTCTCATGCAAGTCCGTCAGTGTGGGTCAGTGCATTTCCGTCATCGGAGGATTCGTGGGAAGTCATCTGTGTACGGTTAAGCGTAAGTAAAAGAAAAATAATTACAAAAACGAACAAGGAAAATAAAAACTCAGCCTGTCTCTAGTTAAAAGAAAAAGTCACTGGGGACCTAGTTGGTTGTTATCTTGTTTTTAAGTCCTTTTACTCAGTTATCCATTTGCTTAATTAAGAATGCATGCATGCTCGTCCTGAACGACCTCACAAGAAGATAAAGGAATAGGGAAGGACTCCCATCCTATAAAAAGTGGCCTGTAGGGCCTAGTCACTTAGCCACCTAGCTACCCTTCTACCATCCTAAGGCTTCACATCCTAGGTCTATCCTGCTCGTCCTACGATCTATCCGACATTGTTTTTATCAAATTTTACTTTAGGAAAAGGATGGCATTCATGTTTTATTGATTCCTCTGTGGTGGTACAAGCTCCGATACCAGCTGTGGTGGAACTGCCCGAATTATTCCAACTTAAGTGCCCAAGCCCTGCCTTAGAGGCTAGACCACACTTAAATGGGAATAACCCGTCAATCCCTCGGATCTAGTCCGACACGGCCACTGACAGGATCAAGTACCACAATCTCACTCGATGGTGAGTCACAGAGCAAATACAATAAAGCATAAAACCATACATGTCAGAGTATTAAATTATTACATCATCATCATCATCCGAGTTTTTGCAAAAGTGACCATCATTGTTTCGAAGTATAGCGGAAATAAACTAACGGTAGATAAATAGAGAGATGGGGAAGCCTGTCCCATCACTCCTCATGCTCCTCCTCAGCCGAGGCAGGGTCCCACTCAACAGTCCAACCTGGTGGCAAGGTGGACGGCCAAGTCACTCCAGCAACCACGTCCTCCAGAGAACCTGTAAAAATTATGCCACAAGCAAGGCTGAGTATACTAATACTCAGCTAGACTTACCCGGTGTGAGGAGTCTACTCCTCTACCTCTAGACAGGCAGCTGTTTGGCTGTGGGGTTTGGTTGCCAAAAGCACTGGCTGAGTTTCTAAATCAAGATTTTAACTTTGTCAAGATTAAGTGTGACTCTCTTAAGGCTAAAAGTGTACTATCTACTCATACATAGTAGCAAGCATTTTTAGCAATCAACAGCTTGTATCATCTCAACACAGTTCCACTTGTTACTCAATGCAGTACAATGGATCAAGCAGTCTCATTAGCTGCGAGAAGCAGACGATTCGAATCGAGTTTTTATCCTTGCAAGGTAAACCTAAACACACGATGTGGCGAGGCACTCCGTCCCCACACACATCAACTGTCCCCGTCGATTCCCTGGCAACAGATCAGGGCTCACCGCCTTGGCGTACAATGCCTCACTGACCCCGACTGGCCGTCGTGCAGTGACCGCACTTGTACCCACCATAACCGGAATGGGAGACCTCGTCTCAGGTCGCGTGAGGGGATATGTCTGCGGGCAGGTTCACTCAGGTACTAGGCTTACCGATTTACCATATTTCTCGGTATGTGTTTAGTACATTCGAACGCTTGACACAGGTATCCGCACGTTAATCCTTATTCCCATTTTACCTCATAGACCACGTATCCCCATGGATCCGTGTCCACCAACCAACTATCAATGTGATAAGAAACTGGGTACAACCAATTCCTGACCTCGCGCGAGTGCTAGAAAAATCACTCGACTTCTACCGAGATCCCTAATTAGTAAAGCAGCTACTCGACCTAGCATACTAGTATCCATCTCAAAAAGGAGTCCTGAGTTCATGCAATTAGGGTTTCAATCAACTCCTACACCTAAGTGCACAATCAATCCTACAATCATTAAGTGAAGTAAAATAGCATAAATAACGGGTTATGCATAAACCGGGGCTTGCCTTCCAAAGCAGGGGCAGGCAGGTCCTCTGGTGCAGGCTCTGGTGCTGGGTCTAGGGCTACCTCCTGAGCAGCTCCTTGCTCCGGCACGAGGACGTACTCTCCGTCAGCAAGATTACAGTCTATCGAATGCAATGATCATGTATGTTATAATTGTACAGGATTAATAACATTATGCAAAAGAAACTAAGTTAAGGAAAAACTTAGGGTTTCCGGGTCATATGGGGCTTTTAGTGGTTTAGGCTTATTACTCCTGGGTTTAGATGTTTGTTGAGGATAACATAGTGGATTTGCATTGTTCTTACACATTTCAATGGAAAATGTTATAAGGGTTTTAGGGTGACACTAATTACCAGTATTTATTTTCCTTTCTTTATTTTCTACTTATGGTTTTTAGTGTAGGTTTGAACTATGACAGTGGGTTAATAATTTCCAAAAATTCTGTAAACATTGCAGTGGGTTGCCATTGGCTATCCTAGCTGGTTTTAGGAATTTGAGGCTTAAACTATAAGGGCTATGCTTTAGACAAAAATAACAAGGGTGGTGTAAAATGGGCCACTTTACACTACACCTCACCATTAGAGTTGATTTTCTTCCTAAGGGTCATTTTTGTTGGAATCTAACAGTAATACTAAATCTCTGTGCCAAAATCCATAGAAAGTTAATTGGTGATTATTTAATTGTGATTTTCTAAAGTTTAATGCCAAAAAGGTGCTTATAACTAACTTGTCATTTGAAAAATATCAAGCAACAGATTTTGTATTTTTCCTCTGTTCATAATAACCAAACATTAGTTATCCCAAGGTTTGGGGTGTTTTTGCCTTATGGTTATTTTTGTAGGGTTTTTCTAAGTTATCCTTATTTTATTAATTTAAAAGGTATCCTTCTTATTTTATACTAAACCAGGGTATGATATATTTTTCTAGTGAACTACATTAAATAAGTATTCTAACAAAAATAGGGGTGCTCTCTGGTTCATGGTTTAAATTACATTTTCTATTTTTCTTATCTTTAAGCATATTATGGAATAAGGGGTAAAAACCAACTTAATAGAGTGGACAGGGAGGTTCAGCATTTTTAAACAGGTCAGTAGGTAGATATAAACTTCTCCAAATTTTTCTAACCCTAATCAAATAGCACAACTATTTTTCTTACCATTATTGAGCTTTTGGCCAAAACTAACATTAAATCAGAGTTTTAAAATCCTCCTTAATACCAAGGGGTTTTTATATTTTTCTGAAATAGGTTACATTAATTAGAGTCTGACAAAATTGGTTTGACCAAATTTGGATGCACTAAACACAAGTTATGAATTTTTAAAGTCTCTGTTCAATTTAAAATAGATTTTAAAATGAGTTTCCTGGAAAAACGGTTTACACCGGGGTCCCTGGGTTTAAAACAAATCAACCCTCGCAGATCTACCCTCGCGCCACTGTTTCCCTGAGTCTCTGACATTTCACAAAACCCCCGACCTTCTCTCCCTCTCACCCGCAGTCCTTCCCCCAACTGAAACAGTAACCGCGGGAAAGAAAAGGGTGGCGCGGCTTACCGGCGGCGAGGGAGGTCCGGCGAAGGGTGGGGTTGGCTCGGGGAGACTCTGGCGGTCACGTCGAGGTACGGCTTGACGTCGGGGATGGCAGGAATCGCCCGGTCCACGAGCGCAGGCGGGTGTGCTCGTCGGCGGCGAGTGTACCGGCCAAACTACGGCGAACTGGTTCAATCCAAGGGCACGGTGAGCTTCACGGTGTAACGTAGCGACTGTGTGCACAAGGAATCGAAGGATGGTTGAGTGGTTTACCCGGTCCACGTACTCCGGCGGGGTTGAGAGCTCCGGCGAGCGTGGACTGGCCTCTCCGGCGAAGCAAACTCCGATTCCTCGCTCGGGGAGCTTAACGGAGACGTGCACAGTCTTCTCCGAGGGCTGGACGGGGTTGGGAATGGCTCTGCTGGCCGGTCTACGGTGACAGGGGGATTGGGCGACCGTGGACTTGCTGCGCACGGGCAAACGGCGACGAGCTAACTCCGGTGAGGTTTTGAGGGTGCGTGGAAAAGTGCATTCGAAGCCTGGGAGGGTTTTATAGGCTCGGGCGCGGGCCACGGCGCTGGTTTGGCTCGGGCGCGGCGCTGGGCACGCGGGAGCGCGCGCGGGCGTGCTCTGGCGCGGGCAGAAGGCATCGAACACGTGGAGGTGAGTTTCTTCCATTGTTCAAACGTCTCCAGAGATCGCATACGTGCGAATCTTGCCATGAATCCGGCGCAGACCTCCTCCTGGCACCTAGGGCTATCTCACATGTGTGAGTTCCAAAGGAAGATACGCCCTAGATCAGGAGATAGACAGGCGCCAAATCTGGCTTGTCTCACTGCCCACTTCGCGACAAAACTGATGCCAATCCCTGTCAAACGTCCAAGTCTTGGTCTCCACTTTTTCCAGGGGGTGCCTTAGGTGGTATACCACATTTTTGGTATAGAACCCAAGTGGTTTTGGTGCCATCTTCAAGGTGAACACGGTTGATCCTTAAACTAGGGTTAAAAATGGACTTAGGGAGAGATAGAGAGCTCTAGCTCTCTCTCTACTTGGAGATTTAAATTGGGGTTTCTCCAGGGGTCTTTTTGCATTATTTCTCTCCCTAATTGCTGGTTATAAGGTTGCTTAGGGTTTGGGTAAAGATTTCCCATGCTTTGCACATTTGCTCACTCTCTTTCCCCCCTTTTACTTAGGGTTTTGGAAGATAGGATTTAGAAAGAGGTCTAGGGTTCTTCTCCCCTCTTATCCAGGGTAGTAAGTGAGCAAGGATTTGAGTAATGCTTCTTAGGTCATTGGCAACATGGTTAGCACATGATTTCCAAAGTTTCTTTGGTGTGGCCCTAAGCCTCTAGCATATGTGATCAAAGCCTTTAGTATCAAGGTGGGCTCCAACCAAGGTAACACCTGGGGTGTTACAAGGCGCGCCTTCGACGACCTCTGGGGGCAGGTCTTCGCCGGCCGCAGCGGATGCGGGGGCACCCGACGCGTCCCCCGCAGTCTCCGGGGTCGGCTCCAGGGCGACCCCAGACACGGCCTCCGCCGGGGTCGACTCTGGGTCAGTCAGCATGCTGTTCAACGCCCCGAAGTCGTCGACCCTCTCGCCACGCGCCGCCTAAGCCAAAACACACAAAATTCATCAAACACACACACAGCCTACGTCCAACAAATACCAAACAAGCGAAAACGTTACCTGAGCCCTCGCCGTCTTGGCGCGCTCCCTGACCACCTCGCGACCGTGTGGACCCCACAGCCGGTCGAAGATAGCTCCAGCGGATTCCTTCACTACGGGGTCCTCAACCTTGAAGATATCTTGCTCAAAATCTTCTTCGACTTGGTCGAAGACCTCGAAGTGCCGGCACCCTTCGTGGGAGAGTGCGTTCATCGCCCCCTCGCAGGTGACCAGGGAGGCATACGCCATAAACCCCTCCACGACAGTGGAGAGTGCCTGCAACTCCTCCTGCACCCACTCCAGGCACCGAAGTCCGGGCTCTCGGTCCGGCACTTCGAATTCACTGGTCCCCGCGCCCAGGCCACGGTATGTATCTACAAGCAGTTGGCGCGTCCGCTCTGCCTCCACGCGTGACGCGGCCTCGGCGCCCTTCACGCGGCTCTCCAGGGCGGTGAGCCGCTCCTGCAGCTGCTCGGCGCGCTCCGTGGCAAGATTGCCCTCCGCCCGTGCCAGGTTGGCCTCCGCCTGCGCAGCCTGCGCCTTGACAAGGGCCTCGTTGGTCTCCCTCCTTTCCCCCGCCAGCTGGCGCCGGAGGGCGGCCTTGTCGTCCTCTAGTGTGGCCACCTTGTCCGCCAGCTTGCGACACTTGCTGTCGGTGGCCGATTTTTCACGGACAGCGTCAGCAAGTTGTGTCCTAAGTCTTTCGACTTCGGCAGCCACAGCTGCCGTGAGGGCCCCCGACGCAGTGCGGCTGGCGAAGTCAGCCAACTGCAGAGCAATCGTAAGACCGCGGCCCCAGCAAGCCGAAAAAAAAGGACGAAGTCCAACTCAGCGGACCTGACGTAGCGCCTTCGTCACCTCCGTCAGCCGGCGGGACGCAGCGCCCGCCTCATCCATGACAACCGCGAGGGCCGACGCCTCGCCTCCGGCGCTAAGAGCCCCGCCCTTCGCCTTCGGCACTGCGGCAGCCGTTGTGGTCGCCGCGGCAGGCGCAACCATAGCAAGTTGGCCTTCGCCCGACCCTGCAACGTACTAACGAACCAATAAAAAAAAACAATAAAGCCAACGACTTACCACCGAGATAGTCGTCCACACTAATATCGGTGACGAAGTCGGCGACACGTTTGCCCGCCAACGGCAACGCTCGGGCCGCCTTCGCGACCTCCGCCACTCCGCTGGACGGCGGCACCGCCTTCGCCGATTTCGAGCCTCCGGCGCCTGCCGTTGCCTCCGGCGCCTTGCTAGATGTAGGGACGCCCGACTTCGCCGCCAGCGGCGGCCGGCCTCCGCCGGGGGCCGCAGCCTTCGCAGCCCCCCGCTGCCTCTTCGGCCTGGCTTCAACGAGCCTGACAGCCGCCTGGCGCTTCTGTGCAGCTCCCTGGCGATCCTTGTCCATCACTGCTGACACAACAGCAGCAATATTCCGCCCGTAAGGAAATACCCTCCATTCACGAACCATGCAAGATGTAAAAAAGTCCTCGCCAGCCGCGCGGGGGACAGGAACATTCCTAGGTCAACAACCCCCGGTAACCCTCAGCATCCGAGCTGAAGACTCCCGGAGCTCGGGCGAAGACATCCTTTCCCCCGGGGCCGCGCACGTCCTCATCAACTCTCTAGCAAAACCATCAGAAACCCCAAGTCCTCCCATAGCAATACCTAATTTTCTCTTTTTAGAGGATGGGGCGGCCGCCGGCGCAGGGTCGTCTCCGGTCTCCACCGCCGGTTTCTTCCCACGGCGGTCCACATCGTCTTGACCAGGGTAGCCGTCATATGGCAATTGATTTAATTCAAAAACCCTGTTCAAGCGGTCATTCGACCCGCGGATATCCCAGCTGCGCTGGCCCTCTGTCCTCGGCACATAGCGTCCAACAAGCCGCACCGCCCCATCCTCCGCCTCACACACGAAGGCGGCCGGATCACGGTTTTGCAGATTCAGGGCGAAGGCGGGACTCCGCACCACCCTTCCGCCATGAAAAGGCATCTGGCGAGGGCATACTTCGCCCAACGCCCAGCCATGCGCCAAGGGCCACACCCCGTACGCCACAAATTCTTCAACCAAGTCGCGCCCACTGCTCAGGCCGGCGGCGCACCGAAGAGCCCCTTCGTCCACATCATCCTCCGCCACTTCAAAGGGCGGGTACGCTGAGTAAAAATGAGAACACATCGCGGACACGGGGAGTCCCTCATGGCCTTCGACGGTACCCTCAGCAACGTAAAACCAAAATTCATTCCAGTTGCCCCACTTGTTGCGGGCGCAAGGAACCAACTCGACTACCTGCATCG
This sequence comes from Zea luxurians, assembly GCA_029449295.1. Classification (NCBI taxonomy): domain Eukaryota; kingdom Viridiplantae; phylum Streptophyta; class Magnoliopsida; order Poales; family Poaceae; genus Zea; species Zea luxurians. Next base: position 99,582,389 of record JAOPSE010000001.1, on the reverse strand, counting down.
TGGTTTTGCCGGTCTTCGGCGTGAATGTGCAGGATCCAAACTGAGCAACTTCGCCTCCAATCATCCTCTTCTGCCAATGCAAACAATAATACTTCACAAAAACTTCCACCGATGGTTGTCCGCCGTACGAAGTCGTCGCCCAGACATACTTCGACAGAGCCACTATGGCATTCGGTGTCAGCTGATGTATTTGAACGTTGAACCTGCGCAGGACTTCGCCAACAAATCGGTGCGCAGGCAAGCGGAGTCCAGCGGCGAAGAACGCCTCGAAAACGACCAACTCGCCCTCTGGCTCGGGGACTTCCTCCGTCCCCGGGACTCGAGCAACTCCGCCGCCGATGTAACCCAACCGCTGCATATCTTGCACGCGGGCCGACGACATCCGCGATACGCCAAAATCAACAGAATCGCCGGCGCGCAACTCCTCCGCCATTAAACTACTCAGCGTCTCCTCAGATGAGGCGGCGGCCGGCGGCGAGGGAACGGCCGGCGGTGTAGCGGCAGCGGAAGAAGACGAGGACGGCATCGCTACGTACCGTCGGCGGCGGCGGGCGGTCTGCTTCACTCGAGCCAGATCTCCGGCGAACAAGAGCACGGCGGGCAGACGAGCAGCAAGACGGTGGAAAGGGCGGCTAGGGTTTTCGCGGAGAGCGGAAGGTGAAGTTCAAAAAGCGCCGACCCCCGCCCCCTTTTATAGACAGGGCGCGGCTCTTCGGGAAACCCGCAATCCAACAGGGCGCGGCGCTTCGGGAAACCCGCAATCCAACAGTACGCCGTCAATCAACGGTCATATCAAAAACCCCCGCGGAACCACTTCGAGCGAGGGCAGCGTCTCCGCCATCTAACGACGTCTTCGGCACCAGGTGACTTTGTCGAACTAGTCCCTCGGAGGGCAAATGTTGGGGCGAAGGCAAAGGCGCCACCCTTCGCTCGAAGCCTTCGCAGCAGCAGCTGAGCTAACAGAAACAAAACAGGCAGGGACACCCTTCGCTTCTTCCGCACCAGACGAAGACCGGCGACGAAGGGCATCCCACAGTGCGGCCTCGTCCAGCTCGGAGGCCCACGTGCAATCCGGCCCATTGTAACGGGCCCCGCGTGGCCACCGTGCGTTACGGGCCTAATTTGTAAAAGCATTCCTGTAATTACGGCCTGTAACCCCGCTTTATGGGAATATTCTAGGGATAACCTAGGTAGCTGAGGGCACATGCGTCCTTAGCTTAAGGCGCTGCGCACTCAGGTACCTATAAATACCCCTGCACAGTGCCCGTGAGAGGCCAGATTAACAGAGCTTTTGCCATCTAGCGCGAGTGCCCTGTTGACGTCACTGTTCACCCTTGTTGGATCCCCTTGCAACTGAGAGCAAGTTCCAACACTATCATGGGTCAATCTGTCTTTTCATCTTTAAGTCAGTGCAACCCTTCGTCTTAGGCATGTCGTTATGCCGAAGTTCCCTGGAAGGTAGCTTCGGCGTTATTTCCGTGCTGATCTTCTGAAGGTGTTTCTTCTTACAGGACCTTCGGCTATGAAGCAGACCCCCAACAGTAAGCCTAATAAAATAATTTTATAAGAATGAAATTAGCAAGCTTTGAACAACTAGGCTTTCCATTTCTAACTAGTCTAAGGGCCTAGGGTCAGCATAGCTTTGTTACCACTTCTGTCAAACCCGGTTCTGGGGGCAAAACTGAATGCATAGCATTTGTGTGCCAAGATCCATTTTCCACACATATGTTGACGTCACAAGGGTAGTATATCAAAAGACAATGGAATAAAGACTTAAAGAGAGTAAAGTAGTCTTTATTACAACATCCAGATAATAGTATCTTAAAAAGTATCATCAAAGTATAGCAGAAATAACATGGGTAATCTCCCATAGGAAGATGACCGGCGCATCGTTAGACTCAGTATTCATCGAAATCTCTATCAAGGTCTTTGTTGGGGGCCTGCTTCTTCGCTGAAGGTCCTCCAAGCAAAAACACCTTCGGCAGTGTGATATGCGAACTGACATAACATGAAGGTACAAGCCGAAGCTACAATCCAGAGAGCTTCAGTATAATAACATGCCTTGAGACGAAGGCCTGCACCGACTTAAAGAGGAAAAGACTGATCAGTCCCTGATAATATGTGTCACGCTTATAGTTAATTATCAAGGACATGAGTGTAATTTCGACCAGGCTGCGTCCCATGCCTATAAATAGATGAACAGTAACCCTGTACTATTCATGCGAATTTGTATTCACTCGCACGTCACACCTGGATTTTCACCTTCTGTCAAACCGAAGGTATAAATGTAATTCGATATTGTTCATGTTTATTCATGATGATATAATAAAAATATTCTAACGATGTCGCATGATTATCCATGTTATTTTCCATGTTTCATATGTTTCTACTTTCATTATAATACACTGAGATGATGAAGGTACATCCTTCATAACCTTCGTTTGAAGATCATTATATCCTAAGGGAGATAATGCTTCGAAGGATGAAGGTCTTTAATCATTAATATTTTGTGTTGCCTTGTTCTTATCTCATAGCATTTGAGAACAAGTCCCCAACATTGGCGCCCACCTCCGGTGAACTCACTTCCACTGTTGAGCTGATGGCTTCGTTCAACAACCAAGTTGTAGCACCTTCGGCTACGAAGCTGGTGCTCCCAATCATGGGCGGTTCAAGTTTAGAGTCAGCCAACAAGAAACAAAAGAAGGAAGCGCAGAGAAGAGTACAACATGTTGGGGTGCAAGGACCCTTCGTCAGGTCCAAATGGTCCCACATCCCAATCACCTTCTCCCAGGAGGATCTTCAGCTAAAAGACTATCCTCACAATGATGCTATGGTCATATCCTATGTCATCAAGGGATTTCTGGTCCACAATGTTCTCATTGACACAGGTAGTGCAGCGAACATTATATTCGCAAAGGCTTTTAAGCAGATGCAAGAACCAGAGCACAAGATTCATGATGCTACACACCTGCTTTGTGGCTTCGGAGGACGACATATTGTGGCACTTGGCAAAATTACAATGTATGTTACCTTCGGTTATGTCCACAACACAAGAATAGAGAAAGTTGTTTTTGACATTGTCGACATGGAATACCCGTACAATGCAATCATTGATCGAGGAACACTTAATGCCTTCGAAGCAATACTTCATCCAGCATACTTGTGCATGAAGATACCTTCGGAACAAGGGCCTGTTGGGGCTATGCTTCGTCGCGCCGAAGGTCTTGTAGGAAGAAGCAGCTTCGGCTGAAGCTGTCCGCAGGAGATGACCGAAGGTTCCTCTTCATGAAGCTTCGGAATTACAAGCCGACTTAAAAGTAGAATGACCTTTCAGTCCATAAATGTTTGGGTCGCTGTTGTAATCCCTTATGAGGGACATAATTGTAATTCCTCACAGGCTATGTCCCGTGCCTATAAATAGTGAACAGTACTCCCTTACTGGGGACGGAGATTTTTCCGGTATTTGTAGTCGCGTCATTTGAGAATCAATCTTTGTCAAGGCAGAGGTATAATTGTATTCAACACTTAAATATATTGAATGGATATAATATGGTTCGTTTATGATTCATTTACCTTTGATATTCTATATTTTTATGCTATCTTATACAATCTGTTGAAATTCAATTACGAAGATTTAACCTTCGTAATTGTATTGACACCAACCTTCGTCCAAGGCTCATTATCCTCAAGGGAATAATGTTTCATTGGACGAAGAATATTAACATTTAACATTCTATGTTGCCTTGTTCTTAATTCATAGCAGTTGAGAACAAGTCCCCAACATTGGCGCCCACCTCCGGTGAACTCACTTCCACTTTTTTGAGCTGATGGCTTCGTTCAACGATCGAGCTGGAGCTGCTTCGGCCCCGAAGTTGGTGCTCCCGATAACAGGTGGTTCGTGCTCAGAACCAGCCAACAAAAAACAGAAGAAAGAGGCACAGAGAAGGGTACAACATGTTGGAGTGCAGGGACCCTTCATCAAGTCAAGGTGGTCCCACATTCCAATCACCTTCTCCCAGGAGGACCTTCAGCTCAAGGATTTTCCTCATAATGATGCTATGGTTATTTCTTGCGTTATCAAAGGGTTTCTCGTCCACAATATCTTGGTTGATACAGGCAGTGCAGCTGATATCATATTTGCTAAGGCCTTCAGACAAATGCAAGAGCCAGAAGATAAGATTCATGATGCTACACACCCTCTCTGTGGCTTTGGAGGAAGACAGATTGTTGCACTGGGCAAGATCACCATGCCAGTGACCTTCGGATTCATCAACAACACCAGAACTGAGCAAGTTGTGTTTGACATTGTTGACATGGAATACCCTTACAATGCAATTATTGGCCGTGGCACCCTCAACGTTTTCGAAGCAATCCTTCATCCTGCTTACCTTTGCATGAAGACACCTTCGGATCAAGGACCCATTGCTATTCATGGAAGTCAAGAAGCTGCCAGAAGGGCCGAGGGAAACTGGACTGACTCAAAAGCAATCCATAACATAGATGGAGCTGAAGCTTGTGAACAGTACAAATTCAGAAGGGAGAAAGCAGCTTCAGCAGATCAGCCGAAGCCCATGCTCTTATGTGAGGACATAGCAGAGCAGAAGGTGCTATTGGGCTCCCAATTATCCGAAGAACAGGAGAAAACCTTGATAAGGTTTTTGTTCAACAACAAAGATGTTTTTGCATGGTCAGCCAATGATCTTTGCAGAGTTAACAGGGATGTTATTGAACACTCGCTCAATGTTGACCCATCCTTCAGACCCAGAAAGCAGAGGCTTCGGAAAATGTCTGATGACAAGGCCGAAGGTGCTCAGAATGATGTCAAAAGGCTCCTCAGTGCAGGAGTTATCAGAGAAGTAAAGTACCCAGAATGGCTAGCTAACACTGTTATGGTAAAAAAGGCCAATGGCAAATGGCGGATGTGTATCGATTTTACGGATCTCAACAAGGCCTGTCCGAAGGACGAATTCCCATTGCCAAGGATAGACTCCTTAGTTGATGCAGCAGCTTCGTCAGAGCTTATGAGTCTTCTCGATTGTTATTCAGGCTATCATCAAATTTGGATGAAGAAGGAGGATGAGCCGAAGACCAGTTTCATAACCCCTAGTGGAACATATTGTTACCTTCGGATGCCTGAGGGGCTCAAGAACGCTGGAGGAAGTTTCAGCAGAATGACTGCGAAGGTTCTCCAGTCCCAGATAGGCAGAAATGTGCTAACTTATGTTGATGATATCATTGTAAAAAGCACGAAACAAGAAAACCACATTGCTAATTTGCAGGAGACCTTCGCCAGTTTTAGACAAGCTGGCCTAAAGTTGAATCCAGAAAAATGTATCTTCGGAGTAAAGAAGGGGAAATTTCTTGGATGCTTGGTTTCAACAAAGGGAATTGAAGCTAATCCAAGTAAAATTGAAGCTATACTTCGAATGGAGCCACCAACTACAAAAAAGGGGGCCCAAAGATTGACAGGGAGGCTGGCATCTCTCAATAGATTCATATCCAGATCAGCAGAAAGAAATTTACCATTCTTCGAAGTGCTGAAATCAGCCGAAGTCTTTCAATGGGGACCAAGCCAACAAAAAGCCTTTGAAGAACTGAAGCAATATTTGATAGATTTAACAACATTAACTCCACCAACGCAAGGGGCTCCTTTGTTGTTATATGTGGCAGCTTCGCACTCAGCGGTAAGTGCAGCACTTGTCCAGGAGAAGCTTGATGGCCAAGTCAAGAAGCAGGTTCCAGTGTATTTTGTATCTGAAGTTCTTAGTGTATCAAAGAAAAACTATACAGAATTGGAGAAGGTATTATATGCTGTTTTGATGGCATCCAGGAAGCTTCGGCATTATTTTCAAGCATACAATATTGTTGTTCCTTCTTCGCAGCCGTTGAAGGATATTATGAGAAATAGAGAAGCTACTGGACGGATTGGAAAATGGGCTGCAGAGCTCAATGAATTTTGCATTGATTATGTGCATAGATCCTCGATCCAGTCTCAAGCGTTGGCAGATTTCATTGCCGATTGGACGCCAGGGGCTCAGGATGAAGAAACAAATAAAGATGCCGAAGTGTGGACAGTGTTTTGCGATGGGTCTTGGGGAACCTTCGGAGCAGGAGTAGCCGCTGTGTTGGTCTCACCATCCAAAGTTAAAACTTGTTATGCGGCAAGACTCGATTTTAGCTGTACAAACAATATTACTGAGTACGAAGCCCTGCTTTTGGGCCTTCGGAAATTAAAAGCATTGGGAAACAGAAGGGCCATCCTTAAAACTGATTCCCTGGTTGTTTCGGGTCATATCGACAAGAGTTGCAAGGCTAAAGATCCGAAGCTTGAAAAATATCTAGACACGGTCCGAAGAATCGAAGCTTCCTTCAGAGGATTTTCTGTCAAAAATATCCCTCGAGGACAAAATGAGCATGCTGATTTGCTAGCTAAGTCAGCGGCACAGGGGCTGCCCTTACCTTCGGATGTGTTCTTCGAAACAATAAAAGCACCTTCAGTGGAACTTCTTGAAAGAGCAGTCCTCAATATATCTCCTGTTTATAGTGAAGACTGGAGAACTGAGATCATCTCTTACCTTCAGGGTAATTTCCTTTCAGATGACGAAACTTATAACAGGAGGATAGAGGCAAGAGCTCGTCCATATGTCATGATAGAAGGGGAGTTGTACAAGCATGGAGTTTGTGCTCCACTACTCAAGTGTTTATCCAGAGCCGAAGGCATAGAGTTGATGAAAGAAATACATGCAGGCTTGTGTGGATCTCACATTGGATCTAGGCCGTTACTTGGAAAAGTTTTTCGTCAAGGGTTTTATTGGCCGAAGGCAGCTTCGGATGCAGCGGAATTAGTTCAAAAGTGCGAAGGTTGTCAGAAATGTGCAAGAGATCAAAAACAACCTTCGTCTCTATCTCAGCTGATACAACCCATCTGGCCATTGCAAAGGTGGGGTCTTGACTTGTTAGGTCCGTTACCACCGGCCCAAGGAAACTTAAGATATGTTGTAGTGGCTGTGGAATATTTTTCTAAATGGATTGAGGCAAAGCCTTTAGCCACAATAACTTCGGCCACCATTCAAAAGTTTTTCTGGCAGAATATTGTTTGTCGTTTCGGAGTACCAAAGGCCATCACTGTAGATAATGGAACACAGTTCGACTCCGAAGCTTTCAGATAATTCTGTGATCAAATCGGCACGAAGATCCATTTTGCATCAGTCAGGCATCCGGAGTCAAATGGACTCGTTGAAAGAGCCAATGGCATCATAATGACAGGAATAATGAAGTTAATTTTCAACCAACCCAGGGGAAAGTGGCCAGATCAACTAATCAAAGTAGTATGGAGCCACAACACGACAACATCAAGGTCAACAGGCTTTACCCCATTCAAATTATTGTTTGGTGACGAAGCAATAACTCCGGAGGAAGCTAAAACTGGATCAATAAGAGTAGTAACTTCGGCAGAGTCAGATCCTGAAGCTGATCATTCTGTTGAAAAAGATGCTATAGAAGGGATCAGACTTCAAGCCGTGGAGAACATCAATAAATATCAAGCCGAAACAATCAAGTGGCGTGATAGAAAGGTTCGGCTGAAGAATATTGAGCCAGGACATTTGGTGCTTCGGAGAGTCGCTAACCCAGATACAGTGGGCAAGTTGCAGTTGAAATGGGAGGGACCTTTTTTGGTAGTATCTTCGTCAAGACCCGGTTCATACAGATTGAAGGATATGGACGGCAACGACATTCCCAGATCTTGGAATGCAGATGAGCTTCGGCGATATTATGTATAATTTGATGTAATTTTTTATATTTTATATTTTTTATTTTTTCTTTCTTTCATGGCACCCTTTTCCTTTCTGAAGGGGGAGAAAGGTTTTTAATGGGGCCATCACATGTAATTTCCTTTTTTTAGCTCTATAAGAGCAAAATCCCCCAAAGATGTAAATGTAAAAGCTGAGAACGCACCATCGAGTGCCAAAAAGAAATAGGGAAGAAGCTCCAAAGTCGTTCCTAAGGGAATGCAGAGCTTACAGCGAAAAGTCAACGCTGATTCCGCCGAAAGTAAAAGGCGAAGAAGCTCCAAAGTCATTCCTAAGGGAATGCAGAGCTTACAGCGAAAAGTCAACGCTGATTCCGCCGAAAGTAAAAGGCGAAGAAGCTCCAAAGTCGTTCCTAGGGAATGCAGAGCTTACAGCGAAAAGTCAACGCTGATTCCGCCGAAAGTAAAAGGCGAAGAAGCTCCAAAGTCGTTCCTAAGGGAATGCAGAGCTTACAGCGAAAAGTCAACGCTGATTCCGCCGAAAGTAAAAGGCGAAGAAGCTCCAAAGTCGTTCCTAGGGAATGCAGAGCTTACAGCGAAAAGTGAACGCTGATTCCGCCGAAAGTAAAAGGCGAAGAAGTTCCAAAGTCGTTCCTAAGGGAATGCAGAGCTTACAGCGAAAAGTCAGCGCTGATATGTGATTGTTTCTAAGGAAATAACGGTTGTGATTATGGCTTCGTATATGTGTTTGGACATTCATTTGCACATCACATTACATCATAACATTTGCATTCATAAACATTCATCCAGGCATATATAGGATAACCATCATCATAGCATAAGTGGTTGCTTCGGCAAAAAGGAAAAAACTGTCTTTTGTACTTCGTCGTGTACGAAAAGAAGAGCTTCGGAAAAAAGGAAAAGTTGTTTTTTATGCTTCGCTGTGTGCGAAAAGAAGGGAAGGTGTTTTTTTCGCCTTCGGCTCAAAAAGATAATTTCTTCCACATCAAAGCACCTCTCATACATTAATGCAAGGATAAGAGCATATTACAAGGGCCTCAGCTTCGGCGTCATACTTTTAAGCATCGGTCTCGGCTTCGTCATTCTACATAAATTAAGTTGTTGTGGGTCAAAACTAAGATTGAAGGAAAAGGTAAGCACAAGGTATGATTTCTTACTGGTTCAAGATGACTCCGAGCTTCGTCTCCAGCCTTTTCTCGCCCGCCTTTTGTCCATATCATCTTTACAAATCTGTTAGAAATGCTTCGGGCGAGGTCAGGAATATCATCTAAAATTGTTGGTGATAGAGTGAAATTGGGCCTATTGACAATTTTTCCATGATCACAGCCAGCTTTTAGGAAAGCAGCAGCAGTGCCCCGAGAAGCTACCTAGGCACAGAAGTCACCGTGCCCGGCTATAACTTCGTCAAGCTCATCAATTTCACCTTCAATATGTTCGAAGGTCTTTGGTAAATCTTCAGCTGACGGGGTGAATTTCTCACTGCTAGCTCCAACTGAGTGGAAGATTTTTCTCAGTCGTTGAATACATTTGTTGCTAAATTCCAAACATTTATCTTGAAGGCTTGCCAATAATTTTTTCAAAACTGAATTTTCTTGGACTTCGGCTTCAAGTTTCGCATTTAGTTCTTGTTTTTCTTGTTCAAACTGTTCAGATTGGCAGAGAAGCTTCGTATTCAATTCCGTTATTTTAGCTTCGGCTTCTGCCAATAAGCCTTCAGTTGCCTGAAGCTCAAAGTTCTTCTTTTCAATAGTAGCTAATTGCTCTTTTATTTTGCTCTCTAAATTTTCAATTATAACCTCGTGCTTTTTGTCTTCCAGATCTTGCTGCATTTTCAAAGCCTTGCTCAGCAGCATACTCTTCACGTAAACAACCTTCGTTAAGACAGGTCTATGTTATTGAAAACAATAAAAGTCAAGGGAATAGTAGTTCACCTTGAAATTGGAATAAAATAAACTACCAACGATATGTTGTCGTCGGTAGCGGCTAATGTCCATTTCCAGCTTCGGAAAACCGATACTCTTTGATAGAGTACCGATGACCTTAGCTCCAGTTTGATCCCGGATGCAGTCTAATTTTTCATCATCGATACCCCCGAAGAGGAGTGCTCCTGGTTTATATCCGCAGGATTTGGCATACTCTTTAAGCTCTTCTATTTCGGTTTTTGACAATTCTTCTCCAACCAAATTTTGGAACTTGAAGGCTTCGTCCTCTGAAGCTTCATCAGCAATTTCCTTTTCTTTCCCAGACACTGCGGCCATGGCCTCTTCGGCGGCAGTAGTAGCTTCTTCTGTGGCCATGTCTAGCAGTATTTTGTCGATGTGTTCAATTGTGCTTTCCAAGTTCAAACCTTCAGTGGAGGTAGCTTCGGCAGCCGCGACCTCCGAAGGTGTGATTTCAATATTTGTTATTTCTTCAGCCGCTAGTATCTTTTGAGCTGAAGCTCTCGGTGGTGTCTTGTCAATGACTTCTATCACTGCGATGATTCTTTGTCTCTTTGTTTTAGTTGTTTTCTTCGTTTTTTCGGGCTCCTTTTCCTTCTGAAAAAACTTTGTCAGTTGAGGCCCCAATGGACTTAGCTTCGCAGGAAGGGATTCAGTCATTACCTTTAAAATCTCTTCCACGTCAGTGGCAGAGCGTGATGCGGGAGTCTCCTCTTCGTCAGATACTTTTTGCTTCGGAGATGATATTTTCTTCTTCTTCGGAATATTCTTCTTTTTTGGTGGTTCTTCCTCATCTTCATTTAAAGCTTCGGCTCCCCTTTTCCTTTTCCGACCTTTGGCACCTTTATTCAGATTTTCGTAGTCAGGGTATTCAAAACCCAAGGCGTCCAGCACTCGATTCAGTCTTCGCTTCGGACGGGTACCGAAGGCCGCGGTCATCAACTGATCTTCTTTTTTGGAGTAATTACCGAGTATTTCATTGCACATTATTTCAACTGTGTCCAGCCACTCTTGGCAAGGTTTTTTAAAGTATTTCTTAAACTTGTAATAGTAAGGTAACCGCACAAGTTCCCCTTCTTTCTTCTCCCCCTCTAGCTTCGGCATTTCCCATTCTTTTAAAGTAGGAAAAACCCTGAAGGCCAAGAACTCTTGAACCAGGTCCCTAGTACTGATATGCTCTGAAATAATTTTAAACTCAGCCATTGCAGCCCAAGTGGAACCTTCTAATGACATTTGGCATCGCGGTCTTGTTTCTCCGAAGATCAATTCAAGAGGGCTTTGTACCAGCTTCTCTTTGTCTTCGTCAACTCTCACATAAAACCATTCTGATTTCCAGCCTGCCGGCCATTTGCTTCGGTAGCTGATTACAGGAAACTTTGTGGTTTTCCGATAGGCAAAATTGTAGCAACCAAAGTTATCATGTAATCCATCTTTTCTAGCCTTCATCTGGTAATGCAGCTCATGAACTCGACAAAAGCTGTCGGCAAACGGCTCCACCGCCTGGCTTCGGAGGGCCCAGATATAAACACTAAGCCTAACGATAGCGTTAGGAGTCAACTGATGAAAGTAGATACCAAACCTCTTCAATACATCTGCAATAATCCTATGAAGGGGGAATCTCAACCCACCCTTTAGAAAGCTCTTGAAAATGACTATTTCATCCTTCTCTGGCTTCGGGGTAGTTTCTTCCCCCCCGAAGCGAAGTAGCTTCTTCTGACTTTCACTGAAATAACCTGACTTTACCATCTTGGAGAGATCAGCCTTCGAAACGGTCAACTTTCCGAAGTCCAAGTGGCTGGGCTTACTTGGCATGGCAATACGATAATCATCTTCGGGATCAGTTTCTTCAATGTTCTCTTCTTCTGCTTCGACAGTTGCTTGTTCTGCTTCAACAGTGGGGATTTCTTCCGAAGTTACTAGTCCGGATCATTGCATTGCTTCGGAGATGGGAATAGTCTCCGAGCCTTCAGCTTCGCCTCCTTCACGCTCAACCCTAGCAATAGAACGCACTCTGGCCATTTAATTCTGAATTTGCGGGAATTAAATACTTTTTCTTCCGAAGTTTTTTTTCTTCTGACGAAGTAGGCTTCAAGCTGGAGCTTCGTTTGATTCCGAGAGTCAAGCTTCGGCTATGGTTAAAAATTTTGGCAGCAAAACAGTGCAAATAGCAATGAATGCTGTGGTAACTTCACACCTACTTGTCTGTTTATATTGTGCTGCAGGTAAGAAGGCGAAACGCCAGGATTTTTACACCAGGCGGACAGCCGCTTGCACTCGCTGCGCGGTGGACCGCAGAGACCAAACAGTAACTCTGCAAGGTGGGACCGCTAAGCGCTCGGAAACTGAATCGTTTCTCGACAACGAGCTCAGGGAAGGTGTTTTTTGGACCTTCGGCTTCCCGAAGCTTAAGAGACTTTTTTCACGGATCAAGCTCGTTACGAAAAACGATCTAGCGCCGTGAAAGGGGCTACTGTTGGGGCTATGCTTCGTCGCGCCGAAGGTCTTGTAGGAAGAAGCAGCTTCGGCTGAAGCTGTCCGCAGGAGATGACCGAAGGTTCCTCTTCATGAAGCTTCGGAATTACAAACCGACTTAAAAGTAGAATGACCTTTCGGTCCATAAATGTTTGGGTCGCTGTTGTAATCCCTTATGAGGGACATAATTGTAATTCCTCACAGGCTATGTCCCGTGCCTATAAATAGTGAACAGTACTCCCTTACTGGGGACGGAGATTTTTCCGGTATTTTTAGTCGCGTCATTTGAGAATCAATCTTTGTCAAGGCAGAGGTATAATTGTATTCAACACTTAAATATATTGAATGGATATAATATGGTTCGTTTATGATTCATTTACCTTTGATATTCTATATTTTTATGCTATCTTATACAATCTGTTGAAATTCAATTACGAAGATTTAACCTTCGTAATTGTATTGACACCAACCTTCGTCCAAGGCTCATTATCCTCAAGGGAATAATGTTTCATTGGACGAAGAATATTAACATTTAACATTCTATGTTGCCTTGTTCTTAATTCATAGCAGTTGAGAACAAGTCCCCAACAGGGCCCATTGCTGTCCACAGAAGTCAAGAAGCTACTAGAAGGGCTGAAGGGAGTTGGACAGATTCAAAGGCTATACACAACATAGATGGAGCCGAAGCTTATCAACAATATAAACACAAAAGAGAGAAGGCAGCTTCGGCAGATCAGCCGAAGCCTACGCTCTTATGTGAAAATATAGTAGATCAAAGGGTACTGCTGGGTCTCAGTTATCTGATGAGCAGGAAAAAACTTTGATAAGGTTTTTGTTCAACAACAAAGATGTCTTCTCTTGGACAGCCAATGATCTTTGTGGTGTCAATAGAGATGTCATCGAGCATTCACTTAATGTGATCCATCTTTCAGGCCAAGGAAGCAAAGACTTCGGAAGATGTCTAATGATAAAGCTGAAGGTGCTCTGAACGAAGTAAAGAGACTTCTCAGTGCTGGTGTTATCAGAGAAGTAACATATCCAGAATGGCTAGCCAACACTGTTATGGTGAAGAAGGCTAATGGAGAATGGAGAATGTGTATTGATTTCATAGATCTCAACAAAGCATGCCCAAAGGACAAGTTCCCATTACCAAGAATAGACTCCCTTGTAGATGCAGCAGCTTCTTCGGAGCTCATGAGTCTACTGGATTGCTACTCAGGCTATCATCAAATTTGGATGAAGAAGGAAGATGAGCCAAAGACTAGCTTCATAACTGCTAGCGACACTTATTGCTACCTTCGGATGCCTGAGGGGCTCAAGAATGCTGGAGGAAGTTTCAGCAGAATGACAGCCAAGGTCCTTCACTCTCAAATAGGCAGAAATGTGCTGACTTATGTTGATGACATCATAGTAAAGAGCACGAAGCAAGAGCATCATATTGCTGATTTGCAGGAGACATTTGCCAATTTTAGGCAAGCTGGTCTAAAATTAAATCCAGAAAAGTGTGTTTTTGGAGTAAAGAAGGGCAAGTTCCTTGGTTGTCTAGTATCAATGAAGGGAATCGAAGCTAATCCAAACAAGATCGAAGCTATCCTTCGGATGGAGCCGCCAAATACAAAGAAAGGGGCACAACGGTTAGCAGGAAGGCTGGCTTCGTTAAATAGATTTATATCCAGATCAGCAGAAAGGAATCTACCATTCTTTGAAATACTGAAGTCAGCCGAAGTCTTCCAATGGGGTCCGGCTCAGCAAAGGGCTTTCGAAGAGTTAAAGCAATACTTGATCGACCTGACAACTCTAATTCCACCTTCGCCGGGGGCTCCACTGCTCTTATATGTAGCAGCCTCTCACTCTACAGTTAGTGCGGCGCTTGTACAAGAGAAGCAAGATGGCCAGGTCAAAAAACAAGCACCAGTATATTTTGTCTCCGAAGTTCTAAGCTTATCAAAGAAAAATTATACAGAACTAGAGATGGTGTTATATGTTGTATTGATGGCCTCCAGGAAGCTTCGACATTACTTTAAAGCATATCATATAATTGTTCCTTCGTCACAATCTCTGAAGGACATAATGAGGAATAGAGAAGCTACAGGGAGGATCAGAAAATGGGCTGCTGAGCTCAATGAATTCTCTATTGACTATGTACACAGATCCTCAATTCAGTCTCAGGCTTTAGCAGACTTCATTGCTAATTGGACACCAGGGGCTCAGGAAGAAGAAGTAACAAGAGACGCCAAAGCATGGATAGTATTCTGTGACGGTTCTTGGGGAACCTTCGGCGCAGGAGCGGCTGCTATGCAAGTAGCGCCCTCTAAAGTCAAAACATGCTATGCAGCAAGGCTGGACTTTAATTGTACAAATAACATTGCTGAATACTGTAACACCCCTGGTGTTTATATTCCGCTCGACAACGAGTATGGATTTAAGCACGTAATATCAGTGGATAAAACAGATGCTAAATTTTAATCATTTTTGTCTATCGCGATTTTCAATTTCGCATCTGTTTCGTCTGTCGCGAGGTCGACATCATTTTTATCTATCCGGGCCCTTTCTAAATTTTCGTGATGTTCGGGACAAAGTTATTTCGAAAAATCGGTGCGTCTGATAATTATTTAAAATTCATCGCTCGCACAAATACGAATTTAGAAATTTAGTCCGGTCCTCTGATTTCATCCCAAACAGATTCAATGGAACTCGACCACTAAAGTCTTTGGTGCGAAATAATTCTGTCTCTGCTCGTCAGTTGAGAAATAGTGTCCAAGGATTATAATTGAGATCTGATTCTCCACGCAAATTATCTGTTGTCGTGGAATCGGGTGTTGACTGTGGATGAAATTATTTGATTTCAAATCAAATGGAGCACAGCCTGAAATACTGTTGTTAACATCGTTATGATCTGCTCCGATTGTGTCTCGCCTCGATCCAAAACTTGGGATATAAATGACGGGTGCAAATGCATCTGATTCCGAAGTATTCACTAAATCAAATCATGTCCCATTTATCGTTATCGATCTCAGGTAATTCGATCCATTTTATATCGCTAAAGTTCTTGATTAAAAAACATCTGCGATTTTCGGTAAAAAAAAGAAGAGAAAGAAAATCCAAAAAATCCCACCGCTCATGACCAGTTTTTATCCGGCTAAGATGAAGCAACACGCGCCCTTCCCGTGAGCTGTCGGTCTTCATTGTTGTGACACGTCCGTAAGGAGCCGGAGTGGATCAACCTGAACGCCAACTTCTGGCGGCTGCACGGCAAGGGGTTCGTGGTAGACGTCGTCCCTGGCTTCTCCCATGGACGCGCGCGCAGCCAAGCTCCCTGGCTCGCTCGTCCGTCCATGCTCGCCCAGCTCACGGAGCTCCCTCCTGCTCTGCTCGTCAGCCGCGCGAGCTCACCGGCGTACACCTGCTCCAGTCCAGCCGCTGCTCCTTGCTCGCCCGGATTCGACCTCCGCCCTGCCCATCGCCCCTGCGCGCGCTCTGTTTCCTCGCGCGGCTTCCTGCTTGCCTGGCCGCGCCCTGCTTCCATGGCCGCCGTGCCAAAGTCTCCTTTCCTGCGCGCCCGGTGTTTCTCCCTGGCGCTCGCCCAAGTTGCCACCGTTTTCCTGTGCCGCGGTCTCGTCCAGCCGTTCCTCCTTTTTCCTCTAGCTCGGGTTCAGTCCAGTTCGCCCCTGCGCTTGCCATGGTGGCCACGTGCGCCCCATCTCCCTCTGGATCCCCTACTTATCTCCCTGCTACTGCGTGCGTGCTCGTCGGTGTTCCCAGCTCGCCCGGCCGAAGTTTTCCTACGCGCGCCGTTTTACCCAGCTCGGATTCCGCTAGCCACCGTTGTCCTATCCGCGTCAGCACGCGACCATGGTCGTGTTCATCAAGTTCGCCAACGTTCTGTTACCAGTTCGACTATCGTCGCTGTTGCGTGTGCTTGCGCTCGCTATCCCCTGCTCGACCCCGTCGTCGAGCTTCGCCTGGTCGGTCATCGTGTGTGCTCGCGCTTAGTTTCGCTTGCCTGCATCAGCGTCGTTCTTCGACTCAGTGCTAGACTGCGTCTGCTTGGCTCTAGCTCGCTAGCTATCAGCGCTCGCTGTTGGTCCCGGTTTTGAGCTTGTCGTTTGGTACCTAGCCACTGACTAGCGCTCGCATCAGCCATGCAAAACCTCGACGTCGAACGTGCTGTTCTACGCAAGACAGGCCCGCGTCATCATCATTCTTACCGTGGATTGCCGACATCAATCGCCTCAACAACAACCACATCCATGACTCCGCCGTTCCAATAATTTGGCCGCACCACCCTTCAATCCGAGTCCCCGTCCGTAGGATCATCGTTGATCTCGTAACTTCAGCTCGAGTTAATTATAGTGAGTTGATCTGTTAATCCCGTCAACTAAATAGATGGTTGGATTAAATAGATGCATCATTTGGGATGATTCTCTTGTCTATTATTTGATGTGGGGGGTAAAGTTAGATTTCAGGTTTATGTGGTAAGTATATTGGTAAAAATATATGTTGTGTAATGATTCTCTGCTTAATAGATTAAGTATAGTGTGATGTTTTATTAGTTAGGATATTTTAAAGATTAATTCAAAAGAGTGGTTTAAATAGTTAGTTAAGTTGTTTCGGTCCATACTTCGAGTTTCGTGTTCCAAAATAATGAGTCTAAGTAATTAGTCTTTCGGTATTATGCTTTAGTCAAATAGAAAGGTGGAACTCATATGGTCTATTATTTTCCTAATAAATGAATCTAGGTTTGATAGTCTTCTGGTGTTGGGCCTTAGCTAAGGAAAGTATACGTGCGTATAATTTATTGTTCCTTGATGTTTGAGTTAAATCTGGTAAAACTAGAAAATCGTGATTGTTGTGTTTAGTGAGTTATAGGTGTCTAGTGCTTACGTAGGATTGTGTTGATGTCTTGCCGCTAAGTATTTGATTCTCTTTTATGTATCATCCGGTTACTTTATGCTCATACATATGCATTGTGCATCTCATGAGGTACGATAATTAATCGCGTGATGCGGAAGACGAGCCAAGTCGACCCCAAGCGCGGGCTACTCCGCATGGTGGTGCTAATGGACGAACCTGCCTGATCAAGTGCTAGGAAAAAAGATGGTCGTCAAGCGGACGTCGTTTAACAAACACTAACCTAGTGTTATTCAGGCAAGCCCCGGTGCATTTGCCACCTCCTTGCTGTTTTAAAATCTTTCTCACTTGCTTGATGCATTAGGTGATAGGAGTTGTGTGCTAAACAATTGATGCATTTTCTTCCTTGGAAGATTGATTACCTCTCCTTGATCACCTGTTTTATGAAAAGGTTTTTCTGATGCTTAGCCTTGCTCTAGAAAAACAAAATGTTTTGTTTTCAACAAAAGATGATGCTTCAAGTGGGATGGGATGATTTTCAAAAATAAAACTAGATGGTGCATCCATCATGGCTGTGATGGGTTCAACATCGGATAAGATGTTCCTCTGCCAGGTAACAAACTTTGGGTTTGAAATGATAAAGCTGAGACCGAGCGGGTGACTTGCACGAGAAGAGAGTCTCGGTGTAGTGTCTCCGTCTGAGTCGATTAAGGACCGTCTCGATGTAGGATTGATGATTGAGGACCTTTTAACTGGTCACATGCCTCATAATGGGTAAGCTTTGCCTTGGGCAGACTAATACCAGAATAAGACAACACGCAATGGGAGTGGAGAGATGGCGAGAGTAGCGTGCACCCTCCGTGGCAAGAGGCTGGACGGTGGTGTATCTATGCTCTCGGTTGGCGTGAACCTGATCTGGTCTTAAGAACCCCGATGGCGAGTTGACATATGCAAGGATTAAGTGCTACATATGTCGTGTGATTGGAGATCCCCAGCTGGGTATTAATCGATTCGGATCGCCGTTACTTCTCGGACATGAAGACTTGGTCACTGACCTACACGTAGCATTCCAGTAAACTTAATGGGATGATAAAAGACGGCTAGTATAGGCCAAGTGCTTGAACTAGGGTAGAAAGAACTGTAGCTGTAGGTAACTTTACTTAACCTGACAAGTAAAAATGGATTTTTAAGGTTCCACTCATAGTAAGCTTTTCTGCAAACAGAGTCCTTGATTCTTGATAAGCCATACCTTGAATCCTTTCGAAACCATCATACCCTTGAGAGTCTTTTCTTTAGTCGGGTAAGTCTTGCTGAGTACTTGCGTACTTAGGGTTTTATTCCCAGTGTTGCTGCAGGTTACGAGTCACTTGATTGTGATTGGTGTTAAGCGCCGGTGGGCACGACCTTCTTATAAGTCTAAGTAACTCTTCTATACTTCTTATTGAGGATGGTCACTTAAGCTAACATATATTTAAAAACTATAAATAATTTATAACAGTTCAAAGTTATTTCTTTGAATCACTTTTGTAATCACTCCGATCATGTACAATGTAAAACTTGATGTAACTTGTAGAATTTGGTAATAAGATGTCCACTGCAAAATGTTGGTATGTGATTTGTGTTTACTTAATCCCACGGTCCTGGTTGTAAGTGGTTTATCCGAGGTCCTTGGGACACTCGGACAGATCCTGTTAAGTTATCTGGTGCACATGCATAGCCGTCTGAGGTCTTTGAGACAAGGGCAGGTGCATGTGGGCCTAATAACTTGGGGGGTTCTGCCACAAATACGAAGCCCTTCTGTTGGGGCTTCAGAAGCTAAAGGCAATGGGAATAAGAAGGGCGATCCTTAAAACTAACTCCCAAGTCATCTCTGGCCATGTAGATAAAAGCAGCAAGGCAAGGGATCCGAAGCTTGGAAAATATTTGGACACAGTCCGAAGGCTGGAGGCCTCTTTCGAAGGTTTTTCTGTAAAAAATATTCCAAGAGGGGAAAATGAGCATGCGGACATACTAGCTAAGTCAGCAGCATAGGGGATCCCTTTACCTTCGGAAGTATTCTTTGAGACAATAAAAGCACCTTCGGTTGAACTTATGGAGTGAGCAGTGCTCACAATATCACCTGTGCATAGTGAAGATTGGAGGACTAAAATCATATCTTTCCTCTAAGGTAACTATCTTTCAGACGACGAAGTTTATAATAAAAGGATGGAAGCAAGGACAAGACCATATGTCATGATAGAAGGGGAGTTATACAAACATGGAGTGTGCTCTCCACTTCTCAAGTGCTTATCTAGAACCGAAGGTATAGAACTAATGAAGGAAATACACGCAGGTCTGTGTGGATCTCACATTGGGTCTCGGCCTTTGCTAGGAAAGGTTTTTAGGCAAGGATTTTATTGGCCGAAGGCATCTTCGGATGCAGCAGATCTGGTTCAAAAGTGTGAGAATTGTCAAAAATGTGCAAAAGACCAGAAGCAACCTTCGTCGCTGACTCAGTTAATACAGCCAACCTGGCCATTGCAAAGATGGGGCCTGGATTTGTTGGGTCCACTCCCACCAGCACAAGGCAACTTGAAGTATGTTGTAGTGGCAGTGGAATATTTTTCCAAGTGGATTGAGGCGAAGCCCTTGGCTACTATAACTTCGGTTACTGTTCAAAAATTCTTCTGGCAGAATATTGTTTGTCGCTTCGGTGTACCGAAGGCAATAACCATGGACAATGGTACACAGTTTGATGCTGAAGCATTCAAAGATTTTTGTGACCAAATTGGTACGAAGATCCACTTTGCATCAGTTAGGCATCTAGAATCCAATGGCCTAGTAGAAAGAGCGAATGGTATTATAACGACACGAATAATGAAGCTAATCTTCAATCAGCCCAGAGGAAAGTGGCTAGACGAGCTAATTAAAGTGGTGTGGAGCCACAACTGTAACGCCCTGAATTTGGGGGTAGATTTTTTTTCTTCTTTTCCCTCACCAAATTCAGGCGTTACCCTTTCCTTTTCCCTTTTCCCCTCGCTAAACCTTGATCTTTTCCAAAGTATAGCGGGATTCGACTTGAGATCCCATGTAAAGCAAAACCCTAAAATATTTTATTTTGTGTGATGCACCATGCCGAACCATGCATACCTTTTGATTGTTTAAAAATGTGAAGGCATTCATCTAGAGGAAAATAGATTTTAGAAAAAGAAAAAACCTTTTTCTTCTCCTCTCCCCCCCTCCTTCCCCATTTTCGGCCCAGCCGCCCCCCCTTCCCCCCCCCCCCCCCCCCCGCGTGGGCCTCGCGGCGGCCCAGCCGCCTCCCCTTCCCCTCCCGCCGTGGGCTGCCTGGCGGCCCAGCCGCGTGCCCCCCTCCCCCTTTGGGCCCAGCCGGCCCAACCGCCCCTCCCCTTTCTTTTTCCAAAAATCCCCTCCCCGCGGGCCCCGCCCGTCATCCCCTCTCTCTCTCTCCCTCACCCTAACCCTAGCCGCCGTCGCCCCCTCCCCGGCGCCGCCGCCGCGCCGGCCTCCCTCTCCGGTGAGGTTTCTCCCTCCCCCCTCCCTCCTCTCCTCCCCTCCCTCCTCCTTCCCTCCCGCCGACGTCACTCGCCCCCGGCTCGGCGAGCTCGGCCGCCTCCGGCGAGCTCGGCCCCGGCCCCGGCCACCCCCGGCTCGGCCGCCCTCGGCCCCTCACGCCCGGCCGCCCGCTCGGCCGCCCTCCCAGCGCCGCCCCCGGCCATCCCCGGCCTTGGCCGCCCCGCCTCGGCCACCCCCGGCCCCGACGCGCCTCGCTCCGGCGAGCCCGCCCCTCGTCGCGCCCCGGCTCGCCCCCCCCCCCCCCCCCCCCCGGCGACCTCGGCCGCCCGACCCCGGCTCGGCCGCTTCGCCGCGCCCGGCCCCGACCTCGCCGCGCCCCGCCCGGCTCGGCCGCCCCGTGCCCCGGCCCCGGCCCGGCCGTCCCCGCCCGGCTCGGCCGTCCCGGCCTCGGCTCGGCCGCCCGTGCCCCAGCCCCGGCCCAACCGCCCCGCCCCGCGTTCGGCCGCCCCCCGGCGAACCCGCCTCCGTCCCCGCCCCGACGTGGTGACCGACCGTATCCTCGCTCGCCCGTGCCCGCTTGCCCCAGCGTGCTTGCCCGCTCGCCCCGCCATGCCTTGCTCGCGTCGCGATGGCCCTCGGCGTGGCCTCGAGCTTGGCCCAGCGTGCCTTTGGCGCGCAGCCTCGAGCTCGGCCAGCGCACGGCCCCGACGCGTGCGCGACTCGTTCGCGGCACGTTAAGCGTGGCTTTGCGCGTGTTCGCGCAGCGTTTTGGCGTAGCTCGTCGTGCTCGCGATGCGACGCATAGCGCCCTGTCGCGTTCGCGACACGATCGTCTACCCCCCTAGCCACCCGTCTACCCCCCACCCCCCCCCCCCCCCCCGTGTATTCCGTGCGTAGCAAATCGTGTTATGTAATTAATAAATGGAAAACTCAATTTGGAATTCGATTACGTTAGTTAATTCATATAGTTAATCGTCTATCTCGTTTAATGTTAATCTACTAAAAGTGGTCACGCTTACATTAGTGCATGTAGCTAATCCTTATTATTGAGGCTAAGCAGAACTAGAGCACGTAACGTTTAGTTATTCGTTTACCCGTAGTGCGTCTCGGGCATAAGCTTTAACCCTCGCGAGACCTTTCCCCGCCCCTTTCTAACCATGGTAAATTCATTATCGTATGTGATATTCTATGCATATTTACTTTATTTGTTCTCTTGCATGGTGTACTGTTTGTTTCCTAATTTCAATGGATGGATGTATGTATGTTTGCAACCGCATAGAGAACGATCCGGTTGAAGAGCCCGAGGAACTCACAGGAGAAGCCCCTGAGCAGCAGTCGGTTGGTGGAGGCAAGTGTCCTTTGACCTATCTCTGTCCTATTCATCCTTTAATTCACCTCCCGCTTTACACATGTATACCTAAGGATTGACTAGCTTTTGATATCCATGTCCTTGTTTACCGATTTGGGTTGGATTATTATTATTGTTTAGCTTTATGCTATTGCTCAAACTCTAATCAATGAACATGACACTACCGGAATTTGGCTCTTTGCCGAGTGCCATATTCTTTGCCGAGTGTTTTATTTCGGGCACTCGGCAAAGAGCTCTTTGCCGAGTGCCACGCAAAAAACCCTCGGTAAAAGAAAACACTCGGCGAAGAAGCTCTTTGCCGAGTGTTTTATTTTTGACACTCGGCAAAGAGTTTCTTTGCCGAGTGTATTTTTTTGACACTCGGCAAAGGGCTCTTTGCCGAGTGTCACAAATACAACACTCGGCAAAGAGCTCTTTGCCGAGTGTTTTTTCTCCAACACTAGGCAAAGACAATTTAAAAATCACATTTTAAAGTAGTAAATTAATTCAAATGAAAAAGTTTTCAACTACAAATTTGTATAACTCATCATGATGTACAATTTATATATTGAACATTTCTTCATATGACAAAATAAAAATAAATTTGTTCATAAAACCTATATCTCTCTCGTAGTTTATGAAACTACGAGAGAGACGTATAGAATTTGTGCATATTGTTAGAACCATCATCTGAGATAAACAAATTACCAAACAACCAAAATAAACTTTGTAGATCTTGAGAAGTTATAGAAGTTTATAGTTGACAACTTTTTCATTTGAAGTCATATTGTCAACGAAAACTACGTCTGAATTTAAAAAATTTAAAATTTGAAATTTGAAAACGACTTCGAAAGGAAAAACCACCAACATGAAAGTTGTAGGTATTGAAGAGTTATGAAACTTTGTAGTTGACAATGTTTTAGTTTGAAATCATCTTGTTATGCAAAACTATGTTTGAATTTTGAAATTTGAATTTTTCAAACTGTCTCGGATGGAAAAACCACCAAAATAAAAGTTGTAGGTCTTGAAATGTAATGAAACTTTGTAGTTGACAATTTTTTGATTTGAAATCATCTTATCATTGAAAATTTCGTGTGAAGTTTTAAAATTTAAAAATCAAATTTTATAAACGGTCTCGGATGTAGAAACTATTAAAATAAAACTTTTAGATCTCAAAAAGTTATGCAACTTTATAGTTGGTCACATTTTCAAATGAACTCATTTAGTGCCTTAAATAATCAAATTACTCTCGATTTGTTATAGTACATGGGGAATGGAAACGTAATATAAACATAATTGGTGTAGTAGTGTAGTGGTATAGGAGGGTATGCGCGAGAGAGAGGTTGCGAGTTCGAATCTCACCATTTACAAAACATATAAGTTTGATTCAAAATAATAGTGAAAAATGATAGGGTAACGGGGTAAGGTAATAGGGTAGAGTTGGAGAGTTGTTTCTAGAATTTAAAAAATGTTTTGCTGTTTTTTTTTAATTTTTTTGATTCTTAATTTGCCGAGTGTTTTTCTTTGCCAAGTGCTTTTTGACACTCGGCAAAGTCTTTGCCGAGTGTCCGAAAAAAAGCACTCGGCAAAGAACCCTTTGCCGATGAAATCTTTGCCGAGTGTTCTTTGCCGAGTGTTACACTCGGCAAAGCCTTTGCCGAGTGTAAAATAGCCTTTGCCGAGTGTCTTATACACTCGGCAAAGAACGCGATTCCGGTAGTGTGATGAGATTATCTATGATACGCTGTTTTCCCCTCTCTTATTATGATGTTATACTTGTGGTCTTCAAGGGGGCTCGAGCGGTTTCTCGAGTGCCTCTCCGTAAGGACCTGTTCTATGGATGACCGCCCGGGAAAACAGTGCAACCATGAGGGTGGAGTGGGACACCCTTAGCTGAGTAATTAGAGGAACCGGGGTGTTGTTCGCTTAGCCATCGTGCCGTCAATGGGGCTCGGTGTATGCGGCTCGCTCTGCCAAGGTTGATTTGTCCCTTGGGGAGGAGTGCGGTACATTTAGGAAAATTAACGGGCGGCTACAGCCTCGGGGAATCTTTGTAAAGGCTACGTAGTGATGCCCTGCTGGACCACCTAGGTAGTGGTCAATGGGGAGTAGCTCTCTCCGGGTAGAAAGGGAATCACGGCTTGTGGGTAAAGTGCACGACCTCTGCAGAGTGTTTGAAAACTGATATATCAACCGTTCTCGCGGTTATGAGCGGCCAAGGGAGCTCCAATGATTAGTGGTACTTGATCAGAGACATTTTGGTTTACAGGTGGCAATGAGACTGATGGTTTTGGTTATGTCTATGGTGCTGGTAAGTGGTATTCTTTCCGTTTGGAAAGGGTACATCGGGCTAATAACTTGGGTTAATGTTAAAACCTGGCTTTCTACTAGTAAATAATAATCTGACCAACTAAAAGCAACTGCTTGACTTACCCCCACATAAAGCTAGTCCACTACAGCCAAATAGGATACTTGCTGAGTATGTTGATGTGTACTCACTCTTGCTCTACACACCAAACCCCCCCCCCCCCAGGTTGTCAGCATTGCAACCACTGCTCAGGAGAAGATGAAGCTGTGGAAGGAGACTTCCAGGAGTTCCAAGACTACGACGAGTTCTAGGTGTGGGTTAGCGGCAACCCCCAGTCGGCTGCCTGTGAAGGTCGCGGTTATCTACGTTTCGTTTTTGCACTTTGATTTATTGTAAGGACTATATGGACGTCTCAGACGTATGATGTAACCGACTATTATTTCCCCTTTTAATACTATTTTGAGCACTGTGTGATGATGTCCATGTTATGTAACTGCTGTGTACGTGAATAATTGATCCTGGCACGTACATGGTTCGCATTCGGTTTGCCTTCTGAAACCGGGTGTGACATAACTGGTATCAAAGCCGTGCTGACTGTAGAACCGCTAACCTAGAGTAGAATGGTCGTTCTAAGGACTATAGACCTCTGTCCTTGCCTTGACTTTGGTATCCCTTCAAAAGTTGGTCATATCGACCAAACCTATGTTCTACTATATAGTATACCTTGCTGAAAATTTTGTTTTATTCTAATCCTTCATTTATTTATGATTCATTACTTGCTGGTCATACTAGTTCTGTTCTCACCCGTTTGCTTATGGTGTCTTTTGTAAATGGCTCGTCTTAGACACACTGCACGAAAGTCCGTCATCCCCTTCTTACCCTCCCGCCTTGCGGAGCGTCCGCTTCGCCGTCCCGTGGCCGGACAGTCCAGCCACTTGGAGAGACTGCACCACCGCCTGCATGAGGAGCAGGAACGTCGACGACAGGAGCAGCAGGGCTCTTCTTTCTCGCTCCAGCAGGAGATAGAGTCTGTGAGGAGCTGCTCCCCTGTGCTTCCCCTGGAGGCGCCCCCTGCACCACCACTGGGCGCCCCAGCCCTTGGAGTAGCTGCTGGAGGAGACCCAGACGACGGAGGTGGCGACGACAGCCCGAGCCACGACACTGACTTCTCTGCTGACCATGAGCCGGAAGGATGGGTTGCTCGACCCATCACTCGCGACGCTGCTCGCGGGTGTCACTTCCACGATGCGCTCGACACCCTGCTACGTCGGGCACTTAACCGGCGTACTTGGTCCATCGAGTATCGCTGTGTGGTCTACCAGCATAGTCGCGGGGTCTACCCGGACCGCTGGGAGGCGACCTGCTTGGTGCGCCGTCCGAAGAACAGTCTCCAGGGTGCAGAGGCCTGCTCAGAGCACTATTCTATCTCTGAGCAGAACTCAGCTGAGGCAGCCATGCAAGATGCTGCACGGCGTGCGCTTTCGCACTACTGCTCGGTTCTCGGTGGGGTAGATGACGGTCTCGACCTGAAGTATTACCCCCGCCGTCCATCTAGCAGCACAGGAGGCGTGATTGTTTCACCTGCTAGCGAGGACAATCCTAGGTTGAGCAGCACAGTCAACCTAGCCGCCGTGCTAAACACGGAGCTGGACCATGCACTAGACGAGCTGAGTAGGGCTCATGCTGAGATCGCCCTGCTGCGGGCTGAGCGCGCGGAATGTCGTCACCTGGATGATGGTTCCCCCGCTCCCGTTGGGACTCAGCACCCGTACCGCTCACCTCGGCGTGGACGCCAGTCTTATGGCAATCCCGACTGCAAGACCAAGATAAACCTAGAACCATAGATCGCTAGAGTCGGATCTTGTAATTAATACAAAATATATACGTAGAAGCTACAGTCTTAGCGTTAGTCTCGCTTTTAGTTAGTCTTAGTTAGACAGGGTAGTTTGCTATATCCTATGCATTTATGCTTGTCATGATGAACTATGTTTGGTTTGGATCTTTGTAATGACTGTCACCAGAGTGTGGGTATCCCCTGCATTATGGTTTACCTGTTATATGTTAATGGAGTTAGTTATATAGTTGGGAAACCTTTTATTCCACTTTCCTCTTTATCTGAGAAGCTGTGTGGTCTGTGTTGGAGATCAGTGAAGATGCTCATCTGTTCAGTGATGTTGAAGAATTCTATACTCTTTTCTTATGCTGCAAGAGTTGCAAGATCAGTTCTGATGTGTGGTTGCATTCTGCAGATGTCAGAGAACAGGCACAGAGGAGGAAGGCGTGCTCAGCAGGAGCGAGCCGCTCCGTAGGATGAGGTGCCCCAGCAGCAGCACCTACCGCCCCCGCCCCTGATGTCCATCGAGCAAATGTTTCTGATGCAGACTCAGGCAGTTCAAGCCATCGGTCAGACTCTGGCCGCCATTCAGCAGCAGCAGCAGCAACAACAGCAGCAGGCTCCACCTCAGCCTCAGATGCCTCAGATGCCCACGGATAAGTGTGCTGAATTCATGAGAGGTCATCCCCCAACATTTGCTCACTCTTCTGACCCCATGGATGCTGAAGACTGGCTGCGCACTGTGGAGCGGGAGTTGCATACCGCTCAGTGTGATGACAGGGAGAAAGTCTTGTATGGTCCCCGCCTGTTGAGAGGAGCAGCTCAGTCATGGTGGGAGTCTTATCTCGCCACCCATGCCAACCCCGACGCCATCACCTGGGAAGAGTTCAGAGGTAGCTTTCGTCAGTACCATGTACCTGCAGGTCTGATGACAGTGAAGAAGGAGGAGTTCCTGGCCCTTAAGCAAGGGTCATCATCTGTCAGTGAGTATCGAGACAGGTTTCTGTAGTTGTCCCGCTATGCTCCTGAAGATGTCAACACCGACGCCAAGCGACAGTACCGTTTCTTGAGAGGCTTGGTTGACCCTCTGCACTATCAGCTGATGAATCACACCTTCCCGACATTCCAGCACCTGATTGACAGAGCAATCATGACAGAAAGAAAGCGTAAGGAGATGGAGGATCGTAAGCGCAAGATCAGTGGACCCCAGCCTGGAAGCAGCAGCCGCCCTCGTTTCTCAAGCAACCAACCTCAGCAGTTCAGGCAGAACCAGCGTCCACCTCAGCAGCGTCAGCAGTTCCAAAGGCAGTACCCTCAGCACCAGTATCAGAACCGTCAGAGCAATCAGTCAGGAGGTCAGTTTCAGAGGCAGAATCAGCAGGCACCCTGTCTTCCTGCCCCAGCAAACCAGCAGAACAGTCAGGCAGCACCAGCTCAGGTTGGAAACAGAGCATGTTTCCACTGTGGAGAGCAAGGCCACTGGGTGATGCAATGTCCGAAGAAGGCAGCCCAGCAGCAGTCAGGCCCCAATGCCCCAGCAAAGCAAAACGTGTCTCAGCCTGGAGCAGGCAACCGCCCTTAGCCACGTTACAACCATGGAAGACTGAATCACTTGGAGGCTGAAGCAGTTCAGGAGACCCCGGCATGATAGTAGGTATGTTCCCAGTCGACTCCCATATTGCAGAAGTGTTATTTGATACTGGAGCAACACATTCTTTCATTACTGCATCATGGGTAGAAGCACATAATCTTCCAATTACTACCTTGTCAACCCCCATTCAAATTGACTCAGCCGGTGGTAGAATTCGAGCCGATAGCATTTGTTTGAATGTAAGTGTGGAAATAAGGGGGATAGCGTTTCCCGTTAACCTTATAGTAATGGGTACTCAGGGAATAGATGTCATCCTAGGGATGAATTGGCTAGATAAGTATCAGGCAGTTATCAGTTGTGATAAAAGGACAATCAAGTTGGTGTCCCCACTAGGAGAGGAAGTGGTGACCGAGTTAGTCCCGCCTGAGCCAAAGAGAGGAAGTTATTATCAGATGGCTGTCGATAGCAGTGAAGCAGACCCAATTGAGAGTATCAAGGTTGTGTCTGAATTTCCAGATGTGTTTCCAAAGGATTTACCCGGTATACCACCAGAGCGGAAAGTTGAGTTTGCCATAGAGCTTCTTCCTAGAACCGCCCCCATCTTTAAGAGATCTTACCGAATATCCAGACCAGAGTTGGTTGAGCTTAAGAAGCAGATTGACGAACTGTCAGAGAAAGGTTACATCCGGCCAAGCACCTCGCCTTGGGCCGCCCCTGTCCTATTTGTGGAAAAGAAAGATGGCACCAAAAGGATGTGTATCGATTATCGAGCTTTGAATGAAGTCACGATCAAGAATAAGTACCCTTTGCCCAGAATAGAAGATCTGTTCGACCAGTTGAGAGGAGCCAGTGTGTTCTCCAAGATTGATCTGAGGTCAGGTTATCATCAGCTCAGGATCCGACCTTCGGACATTCCGAAGACGACATTCATTACCAAGTATGGTTTGTATGAGTTCACTGTGATGTCTTTTGGTTTGACAAATGCACCGGCCTTCTTTATGAATCTGATGAACAGTGTATTCATGGATTATCTTGATAAGTTTGTGGTGGTATTCATTGATGACATTCTGGTTTATTCTCAAAGCGGAGAAGAACATGCAGATCATTTGAGGATGGTATTGCAGAGATTGCGAGAGCACCAGTTGTATGCAAAGTTGAGCAAATGTGAATTCTGGATCAATGAAGTCCTGTTCTTGGGTCACATAATCAACAAAGAAGGATTGGCTGTGGATCCGAAGAAAGTGGCAGACATTCTAAACTGGAAAGCGCCAACGGATGCTCGAGGAATCAAGAGCTTCATTGGAATGGCCGGATATTATTGGCGATTCATTGAAGGGTTTTTGAAGATTGTGAAACCAATGACAGCGTTGCTAGGCAACAAGGTTGAGTTCAAGTGGACCCAGAAATGTCAAGAGGCCTTTGAAGCGCTGAAAGAGAAGTTGACAACAGCGCCTGTCCTAGTCCTGCCTGATGTGCACAAGCCCTTCTCTGTGTACTGTGATGCTTGTTACACAGGTTTGGGATGCATATTGATGCAATAGGGAAGAGTTGTGTCTTACTCGTCCCGACAGCTGAAGATTCATGAGAAGAATTACCCAATCCATGATCTAGAGTTGGCCGAGTGGTTCACGCACTGAAGACATGGAGGCACTACCTGTATGGACAGAAATGCGATGTTTACACAGACCACAGGAGTCTGAAGTACATATTCACTCAGTCAGAGTTGAATATGAGGCAGCGAAGATGGTTAGAGTTGATCAAAGACTATGAGTTGGAGATTCACTACCATCCAGGTAAAGCGAACGTAGTGGCAGATGCTTTGAGCAGGAAGAGTCAGATCAATCTGATGGCCGCTCGTCCGATGCCTTATGAGTTGGCCAAAGAGTTTGACAGGTTGAGTCTCGGGTTTCTGAACAATTCGTGAGGAGTCACAGTTGAGTTGGAACCTACCTTGGAGCGAGAAATCAAAGAAGCGCAGAAGAATGATGAAAAGATCAGTGAGATTCGGTGACTGATTCTAGATGGCAGAGGCAAAGATTTTCGTAAAGATGCAGAAGGTGTGATATGGTTCAAAGACCGCTTGTGCGTTCCCAATGTCCAATCCATTCGGGAGTTGATTCTCAAGGAAGCTCATGAGACTGCTTATTCGATTCACCCTGGTAGTGAGAAGATGTATCAGGATCTGAAGAAGAAATTCTGGTGGTACGGAATGAAGAGGGAAATCGCAGAGCATGTGGCTATGTGCGATAGTTGTCGAAGAATTAAGGCAGAGCACCAGAGGCCAGCTGGATTGTTGCAACCGTTGCAAATTCCTCAGTGGAAATGGGATGAAATCGGTATGGATTTCATAGTCGGATTGCCTCGCACTCGAGCCGGCTACGATTCTATTTGGGTAGTAGTGGACCGTTTGACCAAGTCAACCCACTTCATACCAGTCAAGACCAACTACAGCAGTGCAGTGTTGGCAGAATTGTATATGTCTCGGATCGTTTGTCTTCATGGTGTACCAAAGAAGATAGTGTCAGACAGAGGAACGCAGTTCACCTCTCATTTCTGGCAGCAGTTGCATGAAGCCTTGGGCACACATCTGAATTTCAGTTCAGCTTATCATCCACAGGCAGATGGTCAGACTGAAAGGACCAATCAAATTCTTGAAGATATGTTGAGAGCCTGTGCGCTGCAAGATCAGTCCGGATGGGATAAGCGATTGCCTTATGCAGAGTTTTCCTATAACAACAGTTACCAGGCCAGTTTGAAGATGTCACCATTTCAAGCGCTCTATGGGAGGAGTTGTAGAACTCCGTTGCAATGGGATCAGCCTGGGGAAAAGCAAGTGTTCGGGCCAGACATTTTGCTTGAAGCCGCAGAGAACATCAAGATGGTTCGAGAGAACCTGAAGATAGCGCAATCAAGGCAGCGAAGCTATGCAGACACAAAAAGAAGAGAGCTGAGTTTCGAAGTCGGAGACTTTGTCTATCTGAAAGTGTCACCGATCAGAGGAGTCAGAAGATTCGGAGTCAAAGGCAAGCTAGCACCCCGCTATATTGGTCCGTACCAAATTCTCTCAAGGCGTGGAGAAGTGGCCTATCAGCTCAGCCTACCAGAGAATTTGTCCGCATTGCATGATGTCTTTCATGTGTCTCAGTTGAAGAAGTGCTTGCGTGTGCCAGAAGAGCAGTTGCCAGTGGAAGGTCTTGAAGTCCAGGAGGACTTGACCTACGTTGAGAAGCCAGTGCAAATCCTTGAGGTTGCAGACAGAGTCACCCAAAGGAAGACCATCAGAATGTGCAAAGTTAGGTGGAATCACCATTCAGAGGAAGAAGCAACATGGGAGCATGAAGATGATCCGTTGGCTAAATACCCAGAGCTCTTTGCTAGCCAACCCTGAATCTCGAGGGCGAGATTCTTTTAAGGGGGATAGGTTTGTAACGCCCTGAATTTGGGGGTAGATTTTTTTTCTTCTTTTCCCTCACCAAATTCAGGCGTTACCCTTTCCTTTTCCCTTTTCCCCTCGCTAAACCGTGATCTTTTCCAAAGTATAGCGGGATTCGGCTTGAGATCCCATGTAAAGCAAAACCCTAAAATATTTTATTTTGTGTGATGCACCATGCCGAACCATGCATACCTTTTGATTGTTTAAAAATGTGAAGGCATTCATCTAGAGGAAAATAGATTTTAGAAAAAGAAAAAACCTTTTTCTTCTCCTCTCCCCCCTCCTTCCCCATTTTCGGCCCAGCCGCCCCCCCCTCCCCCCCCCCCCCCCCCCCCGCGTGGGCCTCACGGCGGCCCAGCCGCCCCGCCTTCCCCTCCCGCCGTGGGCCGCCTGGCGGCCCAGCCGCGCCCCCCCCCCCCCCTCCCCCTTTAGGCCCAGCCGGCCCAACCGCCCCCTCCCCTTTCTTTTTCCAAAAATCCCCTCCCCGCGGGCCCCACCTGTCATCCCCTCTCTCTCTCTCTCCCTCACCCTAACCCTAGCCGTCGTCGTCCCCGTCCCGCCCCCGCGCCGCCGCCGCCCCTCCCCGGCGCCGCCGCCGCGCCAGCCTCCCTCTCCGGTGAGGTTTCTCCCTCCCCCCTCCCTCCTCTCCTCCCCTCCCTCCTCCTTCCCTCCTGCCGGCGTCTCCCGCCCCCGCGCCATGGGCGCGCCCACCCCCGGCTCGGCGAGCTCGGCCGCCTCCGGCGAGCTCGGCCCCGGCCCCGGCCACCCCCGGCCGTTCCTGGCCCGGCCGCCCCCGGCTCGGCGAGCTCGGCCGCCTCCGGCGAGCTTGGCCCCGGCCTCGGCCGCCCGACCCCGGCTCGGTTGCTTCGCCGCGCCCGGCCCCGACCTCGCCCGACCTCGCCGCGCCCCGCCCGGCTCGGCCGCCCCGCGCCCCGCCCCCGGCCCAACCGCCCTGCCCCGCGTTCGGCCGCCCCCCGGCGAACCCGCCTCCGTCCCCACCCCGACGTGGTGACCGACCGTGTCCTCGCTCGCCCGTGCCCGCTTGCCCTGGCGTGCTTGCCCGCTTGCCCCGCCATGCCTTGCTCGCGTCGCGACGGCCCTCGGCGTGGCCTCGAGCTCGGCCCAGCGTGCCTTTGGCGCGCAGCCTCGAGCTCGGCCAGCGCACGGCCCCGACGCGTGCGCGACTCGTTCGCGGCACGTTAAGCGTGGCTTTGCGCGTGCGCGTGTTCGCGCAGCGTTTTGGCGTAGCTCGTCGTGCTCGCGATGCGACGCATAGCGCCCTGTCGCGTTCGCGACACGATCGTCTACCCCCTAGCCACCCGTCTACCCCCCCCCCTCCCGTGTATTCCGTGCGTAGCAAATCGTGTTATGTAATTAATAAATGGAAAACTCAATTTGGAATTCGATTACTTAGTTAATTCATAGAGTTAATCGTCTATCTCGTTTAATGTTAATCTACTAAAAGTGGTCACGCTTACATTAGTGCATGTAGCTAATCCTTATTATTGAGGCTAAGCAGAACTAGAGCACGTAACGTTTAGTTATTCGTTTACCCGTAGTGCGTCTCGGGCATAAGCTTTAACCCTCGCGAGACCTTTCCCCGCCCCTTTCTAACCATGGTAAATTTATTATCGTATGTGATATTCTATGCATATTTACTTTATTTGTTCTCTTGCATGGTGTACTGTTTGTTTCCTAATTTCAATGGATGGATGTATGTATGTTTGCAACCGCATAGAGAACGATCCGGTTGAAGAGCCCGAGGAACTCACAGGAGAAGCCCCTGAGCAGCAGTCGGTTGGTGGAGGCAAGTGTCCTTTGACCTATCTCTGTCCTATTCATCCTTTAATTCACCTCCCGCTTTACACATGTATACCTAAGGATTGACTAGCTTTTGATATCCATGTCCTTGTTTACCGATTTGGGTTGGATTATTATTATTGTTTAGCTTTATGCTATTGCTCAAACTCTAATCAATGAACATGATGAGATTATCTATGATACGCTGTTTTCCCCTCTCTTATTATGATGTTATACTTGTGGTCTTCAAGGGGGCTCGAGCGGTTTCTCGAGTGCCTCTCCGTAAGGACCTGTTCTATGGATGACCGCCCGGGAAAACAGTGCAACCATGAGGGTGGAGTGGGACGCCCTTAGCTGAGTAATTAGAGGAACCGGGGTGTAGTTCACTTAGCCGTCGTGCCGTCAATGGGGCTCGGTGTATGCGGCTCGCTCTGCCAAGGTTGATTTGTCCCTTGGGGAGGAGTGCGGTACATTTAGGAAACCTAACGGGCGGCTACAGCCTCGGGGAATCTTTGTAAAGGCTACGTAGTGATGCCCTGGTGGACCACCTAGGTAGTGGTCAATGGGGAGTAGCTCTCTCCGGACAGAAAGGGAATCACGGCTTGTGGGTAAAGTGCACGACCTCTGCAGAGTGTTTGAAAACTGATATATCAGCCGTGCTCGCGGTTATGAGCAGCCAAGGGAGCTCCAATGATTAGTGGTACTTGATCAGAGACATTTTGGTTTACAGGTGGCAATGAGACTGATGGTTTTGGTTATGTCTATGGTGCTGGTAAGTGGTATTCTTTCCGTTTGGAAAGGGTACATCGGGCTAATAACTTGGGTTAATGTTAAAACCTGGCTTTCTACTAGTAAATAATAATCTGACCAACTAAAAGCAACTGCTTGACTTACCCCCACATAAAGCTAGTCCACTACAGCCAAACAGGATACTTGCTGAGTATGTTGATGTGTACTCACTCTTGCTCTACACACCAAACCCCCCCCCCCCAGGTTGTCAGCATTGCAACCACTGCTCAGGAGAAGATGAAGCTGTGGAAGGAGACTTCCAGGAGTTCCAAGACTACGACGAGTTCTAGGTGTGGGTTAGCGGCAACCCCTAGTCGGCTGCCTGTGAAGGTCGCGGTTATCTACGTTTCGTTTTCGCACTTTGATTTATTGTAAGGACTATATGGACGTCTCAGACGTATGATGTAACCGACTATTATTTCCCCTTTTAATACTATTTTGAGCACTGTGTGATGATGTCCATGTTATGTAACTGCTGTGTACGTGAATAACTGATCCTGACACGTACATGGTTCGCATTCGGTTTGCCTTCTGAAACCGGGTGTGACAACAACACAACTACGTCAAGGTCAACAGGATTTACACCCTTCAAACTCCTATTTGGTGACGAAGCAATAACCCCGGAAGAAGCAAATATAGGGTCAATAAGAACAATAGCTTCGGCAGAGGACAAAGCTGATTATCAAGTAACAAAAGATACTATAGAAGGGACCAAACTTCAGGCTATAGAGCACATCAATAAATATTAGGCCGAAACAATAAAATGGCGTGACAGAAAAGTTCGATTGAAAAATATCAAGCCAGGGCATCTGGTGCTTCGAAGAGTGGCCAACCCAGACATAGTGGGTAAGTTACAACTAAAGTGGGAAGGTCCTTTTCTGGTAGTATCTTCGTCAAGGCCCGGTTCTTATAGATTAAAGGATATGGAAGGCAATGACATACCCAGATCTTGGAATGCGGATGAGCCTCGGTGATACTATGTGTGATATGATGTAATCTTTTTTTCTATGGCACCCTTTTCCTTTCAAGACGGGAGAAAGGTTTTTAATGGGGCCATAGCTTGTAATTCTTCATTCTTATTTAGCCCTACGAGGGCCAAATCCCCCAAAGATGTAATATGTAAAACCTGAGTCTGCACCATCGAGTGCGAAAAGGAAAAACAAGGAGAAGCTCAAAAGTCGTTCCTAAGGGAATGCAGAGCCAAAAGCATGGCGAAGCTACAAAAAAGTCGTTCCTAAGGGAGTGCAGTGTAAGTTTTCTGCTCAAAATTTGTTTCTAAGGGAATGCAGAGCCAAAAGCATGATGAAGCTACAAAAAGTCGTTCCTAAGGGAGCGCAGCGTAAGTTTTCTGCTCAAAAGTCGTTCCAAAGGGAATGCAGAGCCAAATACCACCAAAATAGAAGGTGAAGAAGTTCAAAAGTCGTTCCTAAGGGGATGCAGAACTTAAATGCCACCGAAATAGAAGGTGAAGAAGCTCAAAAGTCATTCCTAAGGGGATGCAGAGCTTAAGACTCAAAAGCCGTTCCTAAGGGGATGCAGAGTCTGGGTGTGGTTTCGTGTGCGTGTTTGGGACATTCATTTGCACATTACATTACATCATTCATTGCATTCATATACATTCACATAGACATTCGTAGGATCATCATCATCATAACATAAATCATACACAGATACTTCAGCTTTGATAACGATGCTTCGATGAGCACGAAGGAGCAAAGATATGCTTCGTTGTGCACGAAAAGAAGGGAAGGTGTTTTTCGCCTTCGGCTCAAAATATACATGTTTCGTCCACAGCAAAGCAATTTATACACGGATGGAAAGGAAAAAATATATTACAAGGTATGGACAAATATACAGAGTAATGTTTAACTCTCGATTACAATGTTTTTTACAAAGATAATACAAATACTTCTAAGATCTACGCAGACATGCCTAAAAAAACAGCTTCAGCGACCTTCGGAATCTGCTTCGGATTATTAATCTTCGGCATCATCATCCTACACACAACAAATCTGTATAAGGTAAAAGGTAATCACAAGAAAAGGTAAGAAACATGTATAAGTTTCATACCAGTTTAAGTAAGCTTCGGGCCTCGTCACCAGCCAAATCCCGACCACCCTTTGCCCATATTTGCATTATAAATCTGCTTCCTATGCTTCGAGCTTCGCCGGGAATATCAACCAAATCTGTCGAAGATAGACTAAAGGTAGGTCTATTCACTATCTTTGCGTGCGTACAGCCAGCTTTTAGAAATGCTACAGCTGTACCACGTGAAGCTAGCAGGGCACAAAAGTCACTGTGCCCCGCTATTACTTCGTCAAGCGCCTCAACTTCGCCTTCAATGTGTTCGAAGGTGCTTGATATGTTTTCGGCCGAAGGAGTAAACTTTTCAGCACTGGCTCCAACTGAGTTGAAAACCTTTTTAATCGCTGTACGCAGCGGCTGCTAAAGCTCAAACACATGTTACAAAGCTCCTTCAAAGATAGTTGTAGTTTCGTATTTTCGGTAGCTTTGGCTTCGTACTTCGTCTGCAAGTTTTTTCTTTCTTATTCGAAGCTCTCTGATTTTTGGAAAAGCTCCCTGCTTAGTCTAGCATTTTCAGTTTGAGCTTCTGCAAGGGAATCTTCCATTGCTTGAAGAAGGAAATCCTTCTTTTCAAGAGAAGCTTCGTATTCTTTAATCTTGCTCTCTAAACCTTCGATTATAATTTCGTTCTTTTTATCCTCGAGGTCTTGCTGCATTTGTAGTGCTTTGCTCAGCAGCATACTCTGTACAAATAGACCTTCATCAGAAAACTTGCTTTGTCGCAAAAATAAAAAATATATAAAATTTTGCTTCATTACAAGAATTTTACCTTAAAGTTGGAATAAAACAAACTGTCGACAATATGTTGTCGTCGGTAGCTGCTAATATCAGCTTCAAGCTTTGGAAAACCGACACTCTTCGATAGAGTGCCGATTACCTTCGCCCCGATACGATCGCGAACACAACCCAAGGCCTCTTCTTCGATTCCACCAAAGAGCAGGGCTCCTGGCTGGTAGCCACAGGAAATGCCATATTCCTATAGCTCCTTCTTTTCGGCCACAGTTAGTTCTTGTCCGACCAGGTTCCGAAGATCAAAACCTTTTTCTTCCGAAGCAGCTTCGGCAATTTCTTTCCCTTTGTCAGGCATTGGAGCCATGACCTATTCTGTAGCCGCAGATGTTTCTTCTGTAGGCATATACAGTATCAATTTACCAATTCCAGATAGGGTGGCCACCAAATTGGCAGCTTTGGTGGCAGCTGCAACTTCGACCGATGTGTTTGCTTCGGCAGTGGCCTCGGCGCTTGCATTAGGTGCTATCTTAGATGCCAAGGTCGGTGGAGGCGTCTTTTCAATGGCTTGCATTACGCTACCAATTCTTCGCTTCTTCAGCCCATCTGCCTTCTTTGCAGCCGAAGGTTCTTCTTTCTTCTGAAAAAGCTTCGTCAGTTCCAGTCCTTGATGGCTTAGCAGCTTGATAGGTAGAGATTCAGTCATTACCTTTAAAATCTCTTCTACTTCGGCAGCAGGAGGTGTTGAAGGAGTTTCCTCTTCTACCTCAGTCATCTTCGGATCTGGAGTTGCAGCTTTTCTTTTCTTCAAAACCTTCGGCTCAGGACTGGATTTTCTCTTCTTTAAAATTTTCTCATCTTCCTTCACCATTCTAGCAGCTTGTCTGCTCAGAACACTAACAATCCTTTTCCTTTTCGTCCCTTCGGCACCCTTGTTGAGTTGCTCGTAATCAGGATATTCAAATTTTAGAGTGTCCATAACCCGGTTTAACCTTCGTTTTGGCCAGGTGCCGAAGGCTGCTGTCATTAATTGGTCTTCTTTTTTGGTGTAGTTCCCCAAAATCTCATTACACATAGTTTCAATCATTTCCAGCCATTCTTGGCAAGGTTGCTTGAACTGTTTTTCAAATTTGAACTTGTAAGGTAGTTGAACAAGTTCATATTTTTTCTTTATTCCCTTCATCTTCGGCAACACCCAATCACTGGACGTTGGGTACGTCCGGTTGGCTAAGTATTCCTGCACTAAGTCCCTGGTGCTGATCTGTTCAGCCACTACTCTGAATTCTACCTTGGCCAACTGACATGCTGACCCTGTCTGCATGTTGCACAGGGGTCTGGTCATTCTGAAGCTTAAAGTCAGTGGACTCATGACCATCGTCATCAGTTTCCCCTCTTCTTCTCATCGGCCTTGATATAGAACCATTCACTCTTCCAGCCGGTTGGCCATTTGGTGCGATAGCTAAGTACCGGAGCCTTCGTATCCTTGCGATACACAAAGTTGTAGCAGCCAAAATTTTCATGCAGACTGTCTGCCCTGGCCTTGGTCTGGTAGTGCAACTCGTGCACTCAGCAAAATGCTTCGGCATCCAGGCTCATCCCTTGGCTTCGGAGGGCCCAGATGAAGACACTAAGCCTAACAATGGCGTTAGGGGTAAGCTGATGGAGATATATTTCGAAATTTTTTAAGACTTCCCCTATCATCTCATTCAGAGGAAGTCGAAGTCCTACTCTGAAAAAACTCTTGAAGACTACCACTTCATCATCCTTCGGCGCTGGGATGGTTTCTTCTCCGGCAAATCGAACAAGTTTCCTTTCAACTTCACCAAAGTAGCCAAGCTTCATCATCATCGGCATGTCAGCTTCAGACATAGTAGACTTTTCAAAATCTAGATGGCTCGGCTATGATGGGACAAAATACTGTAATCTTCTTCGTCCTCTTCAATATCTTCTTCAACAATGGCCTGTTCAGCTTCGGCAATAGGGGCACCTTCGTCAGTAGTTCCCTCTATTACAACTAAACCCGACTGTCTCATGACTTCGGAAATTGGAGATGTCTTGGTGGCC
Organism: Zea luxurians; assembly: GCA_029449295.1. Lineage (NCBI taxonomy): Eukaryota > Viridiplantae > Streptophyta > Magnoliopsida > Poales > Poaceae > Zea > Zea luxurians. Next base: position 99,543,858 of record JAOPSE010000001.1, on the reverse strand, counting down.
TCGGTCTCCTCTCCTTCACGAGTCACCCTTGTAGTCGAGCATACTCTGGCCATCTGATGGATTTTTTGTGGTTCTTACAAAGTTGATGTTTTTTGCAGTTTTGACGAAGCTCTCTTTTTTGATGAAGTTAACTCAAAATGATTGTGTTTGCTTGAGAGTGTAGTGAAAAAGCTTCGGCTATGGTTAAATTTTTTAACAGCACAACAATGCAATGGCAATGAATGCTGTGGTAACTCCACACCTACTCGTCTGTTTATATAGTGCTGCAGGTGGGAAGGTGAATCACCAAATCGCCCGTACCCGCTGAACGGTGGACCACTTGGCGCCTGGAAGGTGAATCGCTAGATCGCTCGTATCCACTGAGTGGTGGGCCACCCGACACTTGGAATATTTTAATCGTTTCTCGGCAACGAGCTCAGGGAAGGTGTTTTTCGGACCTTCGGCATACTGAAGCCTTTAAGATTTTTTTGTGGATCGAGCTCGTTACGAAAAACGATCTAGCACCGCGAAGGGGCTACTGTTGGGGGCCTGCTTCTTCGCCGAAGGTCCTCCAAGCAAAAACACCTTCGGCAGTGTGACATGCGAACGACATAACATGAAGGTACAAGCCGAAGCTACAATCCAGAGAGCTTTGGTATAATAACATGCCTTGAGACGAAGGCTTGCACCGACTTAAAGAGGAAAAGACCGATCAGTCCCTGATAATATGTGTCACGCTTATAGTTAGTTATCAAGGATATGAGTGTAATTTCGACTGGGCTACATCCTGTGCCTATAAATAGATGAACAGTAACCCTGTACTGTTCACACGGACTTGTATTCACTCGCACGTCACACCTGGATTTTCACCTTCTGTCAAACCGAAGGTATAAATGTAATTCGATATTGTTCATGTTTATTCATGATGATATAATAAAAATATTCTAACGATGTCGCATGATTATCCATGTTATTTTCCATGTTTCATAAGTTTCTACTTTCATTATAATACACTGAGATGATGAAGGTACGTCCTTCATAACCTTCGTTTGAAGATCATTATATCCTAAGGGAGATAATGCTTCGAAGGATGAAGGTCTTTAACCATTAATATTTTGTATTGCCTTGTTCTTATCTCATAGCATTTGAGAACATGTCTCAACAGTCTTCTTCATCACCCTCTGATCAAAATATTAGCAAGGGTGAGCTCACTTATGGTCGGGGCTCAGCAAGTGGGGGAAAATTAATGCAAGTTTAACAAGGTAAGGCTAAGGTTAAGCGGTAAGCATTTTAGTTGGTCAATATTTTATTAGCAACACCTGTCTTACTAATGAGTGTGTATGCCAAGTATCCCCATTAAATAAAGGTATAAGAGTATATCAAAAACACTTAAGTGAAACCACTTAAGAAAACCATTGGCAGATCATCAGATCTCGATTTATTGTCCATCTTTATGTTCAATTATCATGTGAGGGTCCAGGTTGCTCTTAACCATGAGCACGACTGACATATTAGTTTTACACTCTGCAGAGGTGGTACAACTTTACCCACAAGATGTGTATCCCATCTAGCCTGGGTTGTACTGACCCTTAAACATTGCCGAGGTGAATGGCTAGGGATCCACTATGAGGTTTTCACAAAATACACTTAATATAAAGCAACCTGCTAAGGTTTCCAAGTTGGTGTGGACGCCCTCTAGGCGAGGTACCTTAGCCAAGAATACGTCCCCATGTTAACATGAGCTGCCACCACTGCCGCTCCCCCTCTTGCCCATGTTTCAGGTAAGGTTGCTAGGTACTAAGCGCATTAAGCTAATTACCAAAGCCAGAGCCATGATAGCACTCGTGGTTGCACTGTTATCCTGGGTGGTCACTTCATGTTTCAATTAATATGAAATAATCTTGTTTAACCATCGAGTTAACATCATAATACCAATTTCATTTCCGGAACATTAATATCAATAATGAGCCATTATGCTCATTAATGTGAGTCGATACTGGTGAAAATATTGGTAGGTGGCTATAACACTAGTTTTATCTAGTATAATATGTGTTAACATTCATTATGAAAAATAAATGCTAATTATTTTATTTATTACAAAAAATAGACTTATAAGTTTTATTCCTTTTATTTCTAAATAGAATTTATGCGTATAGCTCAAAATGGTTTATTTATGATTCTTCTAACATTAATATTCCAAAAATTAATGTAAATCACTAATTGGATTTTTAATAACAAATTCATGGTTATTATGACATAAACAAGTATTTTACTAATTCTAATTAATTTAATGCTATACTTATGAACACATGTATTTTGACTAGTAAAAATCCATTTTCATCTGACCGAAAACACGTGGTCTAGTATTTTCTTCTACTTCTTCATGTCAATAAATTTACACTAAAAATACTACTAACAATTATCGTTGCATACGCTAAAGCGATGTTAAATATGTAAACGTTTTCTAGTATGAAAATCACTGAGGTAGTGAATAGTGACAGTATTCATTCATACACATCTCCGAAATATCGTTGTGGGGTTCGATTTTGGCTACACGTATACATTGGAATCTCTTTTTGATTATCTCTAAACTGAAAATCCCGAAATTAATTAAATTTACAAACCAGGGACTAAATCGCAAATTTGCCTTCTTCTACCTTGGAGCTCTTGCTCAAGCGCAGGGAAATGGAGGTCGGCGAACAGGGGCTCGGCAGGTCGGTCGCGGCAAGGGAGTAGGGGCGCGGACGGGCGACGAGGTCCAGCCGGGGCGCTGCGCGGACGGCGAGCTCGGACGGCGGGGCTTCGGCGACGGCATACGATGGCGCGGGCGCGGTCTATGGCGAGAGCATGGAGAGCGAGAGAGAGATGGCGAGTTTGGGGAGGGAGAGAGAGAGGGAGGTGGTGGCTTTTATAGAGGGAATAGAGGGGAGGGGCACTGGGGGAGAAGAAGAAACGGCTGGTATGAACTCCATTGATGGCCATCAATGGAGGTTTCGAATGGAAGGAGAGAAGGGGAAACGGGGGGAGGAGAAGAGGCATCGGCGGTTTCCGGCTCCGGGGTAATGGTCGAGCGGCGCGAACATCAGTGGCTGGGCGCCCGGCGCGGCAGCGTGCGGCATGTGGCACGCGCGCGGCCCTGGCGGCTACGGCTAGGGAGGGTAGAAGGAGAGGAGGGATAAGGGGGCTGGTAGAGCCCACCTACAAGTGAGAGGAGGGGAGGGGAAGGTGGCCAGTTGGGCCGAAATGTGCCAAATTGGCCGGTTAGGTTAGGGTGTCGAGTTTTTGTTTTTTTCTTTTCTATTCTATTTCAAAAAAATAAATATATTTTAAAAATTCTAAAAATCATAATAATTATACCAAAATTATTTACAACTAAAATATTTATTTTTAGACCAATAATTATTATATTATTTAATTGGATTTTCGTTACGAAGGAAATTCTACTAAACATCTAAAATCAAACATGAACAAACCAAAAAATATTCTAGATGCAAATAAAAATCAAACATTAGAAGAAAATTTATTATCATAATTATCATTAGTAACCTAAATACATTATTTTAGTTGATGGTTTTTATAGTGTTACATCTTTGTTTCCCAAAGAAGCCACTTTTGAATTAATTGGCTATGCCGATTCGGATTACGCCGGTTGCAAAATTAATAGAAAAAGTACATCTGGAGGGTGCCATTTGCTTGAGATGTCACTAGCTTCGTGGACTTCTGAAAAGGAAAACTGTGTTATCTTGTCAACCGCCGAAGCGGAATACATTGTCGTGGGTGCTTGTTGCACACAAATTCTTTATATGAAACAAACCCTTCTACACTATGGTGTAGTTCCAGAAAAGCTACCATTGTTGTGTGATAATGAGAGTGATGTTAAAATTGCTAATAATTCTGTACAACACTCTCGCACCAAGCACATTGACATCCATCATCATTTCGTTACATATCATGTTGCTAACGGAGATATTGTGCTAGAAGGAGTGAGAACAGAAGATCTACTAGCGGATATTTTCACGAAGCCTTTAGACAAAATCCGCTTTTGCATGTTGATGAATGATCTCAATATTCTTGATCAAAAAAATTTCACATAACCTTAAAATGATGGTGTCAAGTTTTCATTGCATATGTAAAGTCTTGTCCTGCCTCTAGGACTTGTCTAATTTAACCTAGTTGAGATAACCACCAACAAAGCGAGTGAAAAAGCTTACTCGGGCTCAAACTTGACAAGTTCTAGCTTTTAAGCTTTCTAGTACTTAAATTCCCTTTACTATGCAATTGTTGGTTTTTGCAATGTGCAAGTGGTACTACACTTAGGCGGTGTATTTACAACTAAATTCATATTTGAAACCCCTAGTGAAACTGTCAAATGCAAAATCTCATCATTTGTACATAGCCTATGGCACAATATTTTGAAAATTATGAGAGAATATGTGAGAGTGCCAATACCTATCCCAATAGGTGTTCTTTTGTGTGCTTATAAGTTGGGATTTGGTTTGGCTCAAACATTCCTAGAAAAATTTCAAAATGCCCTCTGTCTGGGCTCACTTGACAGTCTGGTTTGCACCGGACACTGCACTGTGCAATGTCCGGTGCACCGGCTTGGCCTTGGGTGGATCTGCTACTTTGCGGCCTTGTCTAGTGTGCATCGGACAGTGACTGTTCACTGTCCGGTGTGCCCATAATTTGTTTTTAAAAAACCTTCTCGCATCCGAGCCTAGGCGCCTCCCTCATTTTTTCAGCCAACCTCTGTTTCTCTTTGCGCTGAGCACCCTCTCTGCCACAGCCCTGGTCCTCCCCGACGATCGCCGTCAGCCTAGATCCGGCGTGTTGCTCCCATCTACCCCGGCTCCTTCTGCTCCGTGATGAGCTGCACTCCCCCTCTTTTTCTCTCTCTCTCTCTGTGTGTTTCTTTCTCCAGAGCACTAGAACTCCACCCCTGAGCCACATCTCAAGATTCTTGTGAAATCTTGCAAACTCTGTGTGCATGTGTGTCCCTAGTACACTAGTGTGACTTCATTGCAGGTAATCCTCTCCCCTTGGGAGGTTTTACACCTTAAAACAACCCCGCGCACCAAATGTTCGGTGAAATGCCCAAACCAATCAAACGAGCTCAAATCGACCCCAACTTTTTCCAGCACACTCTAGCTACTACCAGTACCTCACATGCCCAATTTCACACCTATCCGATGTTCTAGACTTCATATGTGCATCAAATTCTCTATTTTGGTGAACCATTTAGAGCCGAGTGCCAAAATTGTTTCTCCTCAACCAAACTTCAAACCAAGCACTTCGTTCACTTACTCTCATACCTAATTACCTGTCAGTGAAGTCTTGGCTCAGTTTCATGTCATCTCATGCTCCATTTTCAATTCCAAACACTCTATGTGACAATTCAAAATTCAAACTCCTTTTCGTGTCGTTTGACCTCCATCTTTCCAAATCTCAGGCCAATCTCTCAAATTTTGTGCATTATCTCTCTATATATGTTTTTACTCAGATTTCAAAATGAAAGTCGCCTAGAGGGGGGTGGATAGGCGGAATCTGAAATTTAGAAACTTAAGCACACAGTACAAGCCGGGGTTAGCGTTAGAATTAAATTCGAGTCCGATAGAGAGGGGAAAACAAATCACCTAAGAAATAAAGCGGATGAACACGATGATTTGTCTTACCGAGGTTCGGTTCTAAAGAACCTAGTCCCCGTTGAGGTGGTCACGAAGACCGGATCTCTTTCAACCCTTTCCCTCTCTAAAACGGTCACTTAGACCGAGTGAGCTTTCTCCTTAATCAAACGGGTCACTTAGACCCCGCAAGGACCACCACACACTTAGTGTCTCTTGCTTTGATTACAAGTCACTTTGAAACAAGAATGAGGAAGGAAGAAAGTGATCCAAGCAACAAGAGCACAAAGAACACGAATAAAACTCTCTCTCAAGTCACTAAGTGGTTGGAGTGGATTTGGCACTTGGAGAGGCTTTGATTCTTTTGATTTGTGTCTAGGAGTGAATGCACTAGCTCTTGTATTGAATGTGAAGTGCTAGAAACTTGGATGCTTGGAGTTGTGGTGGTTGGGGGTATTTATAGCCCTCAACCACCAAAGGACCGTTGGGGCAGGCTCCTGTCGATGGGCACACCGGATAGTCCGGTGCGCCAGACCAGGGAACTCTTGGTTTCTTTTGCTCCTTAGTTTTTGAACCCTTTATTCAATCTTTCATTGGTTTGTGTTGAACCTTTATGCAGCTGTAGAACATATATTCTAGAGCAAACTAGTTAGTCCAATTATTTGTGTTGGGCATTCAACCACCAAAATTATTTATAGGAAAAGGTTAAACCCTATTTCCCTTTCAATCTCCCCCTTTTTGGTGATTGATGCCAACACAAACCAAAGAAAATATATAAGTGCAAAAATGAACTAGTTTGCATACGGTAAGTGCATAGGTTACTTAGAATTAAACCAATTTATAATTTCACTAGATATGCATGGATTGCTTTCTTTTATTTAACATTTTGGACCACGCTTGCACCACTTGTTTTGTTTTTGCAAATTCTTTTGGAAAATCTTTTCAAAGTCTTTTTGCAAATAGTCAAAGGTATATGAATAGATTGCACGAAGCATTTTCAAGATTTGAAATTTCTCCCCCTGTTTCAAATGCTTTTCCTTTGACTAAACAAAACTCCCCCTTAATGAAATTCTCCTCTTAGTTTTCAAGAGGGTTTTAATAGATACCAATTGGAAGTATATTTAGATGCCAATTTTGAAAATCTATCTTTAAATATACCAATTGAAAATATCATACCAATTGAAGAAATTGCTTATCACAAGATACCAATTCGAAAACAGACTTTTGTAAATAAATCAAATTTTTGAAGTTGGCGGTGCGATCCTTTTGCTTTGGGCTTAATATTTCTCCCCTTTGGCATTAATCGCCAAAAACAAAGACTCTTGAGCGCCCTTTTTACTTTCTCCCCCATTGGTACAAGTAAATATGAGTGAAAGATTATACCAATCGAAGAGAGGTGTGGAGTGACGACGAAGGATAAGAGATACCGATAGAGTGGAGTGGAAGCCTTGTCTTTGTCGAGTACTCCATTTCCCTTTCAATCTACGACTTAGCATAGAAATACACTTGAAAACACATTAGTCGTAGTCATGGAGGAGATATGATCAAAGGTATACAAATGAGCTATGTGTGCAATGTTTCAATCAAAGTTCCGAGAATCAATTATATTTAGCTCATTCCTGAGTTTGCTAAAGGTTTTCTCATCTAGTGGCTTGGTAAAGATATCGGCTAATTGTTCTTTGGTGCTAACATAAGCTATCTCGATATCCCCTCTTTGTTGGTGATCCCTTAAAAAGTGATACCGAATGTCTATGTGCTTAGTGCGGCTGTGTTCAACGGGATTATCCACCATGCGGATTGCACTCTCATTGTCACATAGGAGAGGGACTTCGCTCAATTTGTAGCCATAGTCCCTGAGGGTTTGCCTCATCCAAAATAGTTGCGCACAACAATGGCCTGCGTCAATATACTCGGCTGCGACGGTGGAAAGAGCTACTAAGTTTTGTTTCTTTGAAGCCCAAGACACCAGGGATCTTCCCAGAAACTGACAAGTCCCTGATGTGCTCTTCCTATCAATTTTACACTGTTGGGACGAAGGCGAAGACGCTACCCCTCGCTCGAAGCCTTCGCCGCCTTCATCGCCTCGCTTCACCAACGACGCCAAGGACGTTGGTCCGATGAGGACTTCGCAGATGCCCTTCGCTCTTCTCCATTGCGAGACAAAGGCAAGACTTCGACGATGTCTGCTAGCCTCACGTCCTCATCGGGTCCGGAAGCCCAAGTGGGATTCGGCCCACTATAACGGGCCCCACAGGGATAAGCGTGTTATGGGCCTCATATGTAATAGCCTTTTCTGTAATGATGGTCTATAACCTCCCCTTGGGGGAATATTCTGAGGATACTCTGGGTTCCCGAGGGCATAAACGTCCTTGTTTAAGGGCGGTAGGCACTCGGGCACCTATAAATACCCCCGTACAGTACCCTTGAGGGGGCAGATTAATGGAGCTATTGCCATTCCCCGTTGAACCTTGCAAACAATTTCTCCACTCTTCCGTTGGATCTACTTGTTCACCTGAACGAGTACCAACATTTGGCGCCCACCGTTCGTGCTACGAACAAACCACCCGCGATGGCACCCAAGAGAGCTAGTTCGAAGGCAGCCCCATCTGTCAACGAAGCAGCGAAGGCAGCGCTGCTAGCTGAGAAAAAAGGCAAGGCCCTCGCAGACAACACCCCCCAAGAAGCCTGCGAAGATGAAGCTCTCAGCAAGAGACAGCGCCACGAACACCCCACTCCCGAAGGTACCCTACGCACCTACAGCTCCAGAGGACTACCACAAGTACCACCCCTAGGCTTCGCTCCACCAGAGGGCAAAGACACAACAGAGGACGACGAAGTCATTGGCATCTCAGCCGAAGAACAGCTACAGCTACGGGCCCTGCGCATCAAGAACCACAACCTCCAAAAACAGAAAGACATCCTCAAGGCCAAGCGCCAACGTGTCACCACGCAAGCCAAGGTGCGCCAAATGATACGAGACGAGGAGCAGAGAGCCCGGGAGCTCGAGCAAGAAATCGCGCTCATGCAGAGTGAAGGCCAGCATGATCTGCAGCATGGCCCGCCCCTCCAATAGCGCGCCCTAGCTGGAGACTTATTCATACCTCAGCGCGGGCCCTTCATCCCGCATGCCGCAGCTTTCTAAGGCATCAACTACCTTAATGAGTGAAGCCCCCTGGCTCCGCAACTCCAAGCGTCACCATGGCCCGCCAACTTCAGGGCAGGGACCTACCCAAAGTACAACGGCAGCACCGACCCAGCACAATACATCATGAGCTACCAAGTCGCCGTCGCATCATCCGGAGGGGATGACGCCACAATGGCCAAGTCTTTTATCATCGCCCTCGAGGGTCCGGCCTTGACCTGGTACACCAGGTTGCCGCCATTGTCCATCGACTCGTAGAAAGGACTCCAGGACAAGTTTCTGCTCAACTTCCAAGGGTACCAACCCGATACCGACACTTTGGCCGAACTATCACTCTACAAACAGCAAGAGAACGAAACCCTACGGGAGTACTACCGCAAGTTCCTGACTCTCAAGTCACAATTGCCTTCGGTCGACGACCACATCGCGATACACTACGCCATCAGCTGCCTTCAGGTCGGCGTCCTATACAGTCACTGCATCAGGGACCCACCCAAAAATCTCCAAGAGCTCTATCAGTTGTTCGAGAATTATGCCAGATCCGAAGAGATCCATCAGCGAAAGGTCGAGTCCCAGAGAAAGCCCAAGGACCCTCCGCAGTCCAGCCGAACCTAGACAAGGCCTTCGCAGTCAGACTCCAGATGGGACAGCCGCAGTCAGCAGCAGGTGCACAACATAGCCAACCAGCACCCCGCTGGCGAGGCTGCTCGCCGTCAGGAATATCCCCCTAGGGCCGCGGCAATGGCACGCGAGGCCGGGGCCGGGGACGGGCGCAGCAACCGCGTAGATATTACTGCCTGTTTCATGGCAATTGCGCACACCTAACAAGGGATTGCCCAGAAACAAAGGACACTAGGGATAGGATGTCTCGAGCACAACCAGCCGACAACCAGAGAGTTGTCACACACACATATCATCACCACCACCCACAACCATACAACAACGACCACATCTAGCACCCACCCAACCACGCATATCCGCACCATCAGGAAGTACAAGTCGTTCCACCCTCGCCTCCACCTCTGCATCACCCAAACCCACACCACCACCCCCAAGCGCCGAAGCAGGAAGACTTTGTCGATCAGCCGTATCGCGGAGTCATCCACATGATCACCGGAGGGTCCAGCGTCGACTTCGAGATGAAGTGGCAAAAGAGGGATCATTACCAGAGTGTCAACCATGTCGCCCTCATTGGCCTAGTGGTATAAATGAGGTGGTCACATGTGCCAGTAACCTTCGACACCAGAGAAGTTGATCTACACAGCGCACCTCACATCGACGCCATGGTAATCAACTGCAGCGTAGCAGGCTGGGATCTGCACAAAGTCCTAGTTGACAATGGCAGCCAAGCGGATATCATCTTCCAGCACGCCTTCGATTGCATGGGTATCAGCCACAGCTTACTCAAGCCTTCGGACAACCCCCTATATGGTTTCGGCGGCAAGGGCACTTTCCCTGTGGGCAAGATTGAACTACCACTGTCATTCGGCGTAGCACCCAATGCGCGGAGTGAGCTGGTCACCTTCGACATCGTCGACATGGTTTATCCCTACAACGCTATAATGGGTCGGGGTTCCATCAATAAATTTGAAGCGGCCATCCATGGACTATACCTATGCATGAAAATTCTGGGTCCGCAAGGCGTGATAACAGTTTATGGTAACCAGCAGACTGCATGCAATATTGAGAGAGACTTCGTTCCAGGCCAACGAAATGTACACTGCCTTACAACACAACGCGAAGTCTCCGAAGTGACCCACCCAACCGCCAACGAAAAAGTTAAGGCGCAACTACAGAGCAACGACGGAACGAAGATAATTCCCCTCGATCCGGCGACGCCCAAGCAAACGGTCATGATAAGCGAAGAACTGACCTCGCGAGACGAGGAGAAACTCATCTCCTGTCTCTCCCAAAACAAGGACGTCTTCGCTTGGTTCACCCTCGACCTGATCGGAGCAGCCGCACCATCATCGAGCACGGTCTGGGCATCGACCTTTCGGTGCGCCCAAAAAAGCAACGGCTGCGTAAAATGTCCGACGAGAAGACAGAAGCTGCCAAAGCCAAAGTGCACCGCCTGCTGGAAGCCAACTTCATCGAACCAATCACCTACCCTACGTGGCTCGCCAACGTAGTCATGGTACAAAAGAAAAGCAGCAAATGGCGCATGTGCATCGACTTCACCAGCCTCAACAAGGCCTACCCCAAGGACAATTTCCCGCCGCCACGGATCGACAAAATAGTCGATAGCTTAGCCGGGTGCGAAGTCATGTCCCTTCTCGACTGTTTCTCCGGCTACCACCAGATATACATGAAAGAGGAAGATAAGGCCAGCACCAGCTTCATCACACCCTTCGGCACATATTGCTTCATCAGGATGCCAGAGGGACTCAAGAACGCCGGGTCAACCTTCTCTCGCCTCACCAAGACAGTGCTCGAAAGCCAAGTGGGCCGCAACATTTTCACATATGTGGACGACATCGTTGTCGCAAGCAAAAATAAAGAAGATCACCTGGCTAACCTCGCAGAGACGTTCGCTAACATGCGGGACGCATGACTTCGCCTCAACCCCGAGAAGTGCGTCTTTGAAGTTCGCCAGGGCAAGATACTCGGCTACCTGGTGTCGCACCAATGGATCGAGGCCAACCCAACCAAGATTCAAGCAATCATCAACATGACACCCCCACAGTCAACCAGGGATGTCCAGCGATTGATAGGCAGATTGGCCGCCTTGAACAGATTCATTTCCAAGTCCGCAGAGCGGAGTCTACCCTTTCTCAAGACACTGCGCGGCGCAAAAGACTTCGCGTGGGGACCAGAACAGGTGGCAGCCTTCGAGTCACTCAAGCAACAACTGTCAGACCTGGTGATTCTTACCAGTCCCGACCCCTCGCTACCTCTGCTGCTCTACATTGCAGCCTCGCCATGTGCAGTCAGGGCAGCGGTAATCCAAGAGCAAGACAGAGAGGGCACGACCCGGCAGTGCCCAGTCTACTACGTCTCTGAAGTCCTCACGACCTCCAAGTGCAACATGACCGAACTAGAAAAAATCTCATACGCAGTTGTCATGGCATCGCGCAAGCTATGCCACTACTTCGAGGCGTTCAAGGTGCGGGTCACCTCGGACAGGGGCCTAGGAGAGCTGTTCAGAAATCCAGAGGCATCCGTCCGAATCACCAAATGGGCAGCCAAACTCTCCGGGTACCACATCACCTTTGAACCCTAGACAACAATCAAGTCACAGGTCCTGGCAGACTTCATCGTTGACTGGACAGGGCCAGCATGGTAGCAAGCAGAATCTCCAAAAAAGGTGTGGACCATCCACTGCGACGGCGCACGGTGCCATGCGGGGGCAGGAGCAGTGGCAATTATCACGTCACCCACAAGCATCAAGGACAGATATGCAGCACGCCTTAGCAAAAGACCCCGCGCTCATGCAGTATCCTGGGCCTTGGAATCTAACCAATGCACCAAAAATATAGCAGAATATGAAGCCGTCATCCTGGGCCTTCGCAAATTGCGAGCACTCGGTGTCACCACATGCATAGTCAAGATAGATTCCAAAGTAGTTGCCGGCCAGGTCAAAAAAGAATATTCAGCAAAAGACCCCGCGCTCATGCAGTATCTCACGGCTGTTCGTAGTCTCGAGAAGCAGTTCAAGGGCTTCACCCTACAGATTTGGATCGCGCCAAGAACGAAGAGGTCGACGCGTTGGCCAAGGCAGTGGCCAAAGGCAAGACCTTGCCCTCCGACATGTTCTACCACGTCATCGGCACACCAGCTGTCCGCAATCCAGAGGGCTTACAAGTAACTAATGACGCCGAAGGCCATCGCATCGTCAACCTCATCATGACCGAAGATTGGTGGGCCCCAATAACTTTGTATCTGCAAGGACATTACCACCCAAGCAGCATCAATGAGGCCAAACGCCTCAAGCACCGAAGCCGGGACTTTGTACTAGTCGGGAGCCACCTATACAAAAAGGGGATCAGTCAGCCCATGCTAAAGTGCGTGACCGAAACCAAAGGCATTCAAATCCTTTGCGAAGTCCATAGCGGAACTTGCAGGTCCCACTCAGGGCCCAGGGCCCTCGCTGCCAAGGTGATCCGTCAAGGATTTTACTGGCCCGCGATAGTCTGTACCGCGAATCGAGTCACGAGGTCTTCTGAAGCATGCTAGAGTTTTCTCCCCACTCGAGCAACCCTTCGCAGTTCACCAAGTTGATCGCCCACACATGGCCACTTCAACGCTGGGGGCTGGATATTGTCAGACCACTGCCTACGGCTAAGGGAACCTTAAATTCACCTTTGTCGCCATCGAGTACTTCACCAAGTGGATTGAGGCCAGAGCAGTGTCCACAATAACGTCGAAGACCACCCAAAAGTTCTTCTGGCAAAACATTGTCTACTGATTCGGAGTCCCGTCCGAGCTCATAGTCGACAACAGCAAATAGTTTGACAGCCAGGACTTCAAGGATTTCTGTTTCTCCATCGGCACCAAGCCTGTCTTCGCCTCGATATACCACCCGCAATCCAACGGCGGCGTCGAGCGCGATAACGGCAAGATTTTCACTGCCATCAAGAAAAGACTTCTCAACGACAAGAAGGGCAAATGGGCAGACTAACTACCTGAAGTAGTCTAGGCCCTAAACACGACCGAATGTCAGGCAACCGGATTCACACCTTTTCGTCTATTATATGGATCCGAGGCCATGACGCCGCAGGAGATAAAGCATGGGTCACCCCGAACAAGCACATTAGCGGTCCCCGACGTCGACGAACCAACGTCTAAAGATCTCATCGACAGAGACCGCGTCCTCGCCCTGTAAGCCCTCAACAAATATCAGGCTCAAACCAAGGCCTGGCGCGACAACGTGGTTGTCGGAGAGGAAATTCTCCGGCCGGGTGGCGGAATGCACCCGCCCTAAATCCTAAGATGAGGAGGGGCCTAAGCGTTTTGCCTGCTAGATGGATTCGGGATGAACACAAGAACACACAAGGGTTTAGAGTGGTTCAGGCCGCCGGAGCGTAATACCCTACTCCACTGTGTATAGTATTGAGCTTGAGAGCTTGTATGAACTTGTGAGTCTGGGAGTCTTAGTGAGCGTAGTGTGCCTTCCCTTTTATAGCTCAAGGGAGGCACATACAAGGATACTGAGCCCTGACATGTGGGCCTAGGGGCAAAATGGAAGGAAGTAACTAATGCCTGTAACGCCTGGGTGATCTCCGAGCACCATAATGTCTGTAGTGCATACAGTATTGATATATCGCGGCTGCTTCCTCGGTAACACGCGAGCCATGATGAGTGTAGTACACGTGGCAGCATGGGCGTACTGCCTGCCAATGGAATGGACAGGCACGCCGCCTGCGGGATGGCCTGGTCGCCGCCCGTCAGCGGAGTGGACAGGGCTCATTAAATGCTGAGGTGGCACATCATCTACCAGTGGAATGGACAGGGCTCATTAAATGCCGAGGCAGCACATCACCTGCTAGTGGAATGGACAGGCAGCACGCCTTATCTGCAATAAATGCAGAGGCTGCACGGCCCAGAGGCCTTACGTCAGGCTCCGCCCGCTGGCTTACGTCACGGGCAGTAGGCCATGTGGCAGCATCGGGTCTCCGCCTGAATGGGGAGCAGAAGCGTACACGATATGGTCCGGACACGTGTCAGTTCTGGACCCCCGCCTGGCCTTGATTAAGGCCTAGGTATTCTTCGTCCTAGAATCCCGGGACCCTGCTTTGAGTGGCCCGGACCCCACATAGAGGGGTCCGGAACCCATCCCAGGGGTCCGGTCTGCGCTCGTGGAGGTCCTGGACCTTACCCGGAGGTCCGGTTTGTATATACAGGGGTCCGGCACTTTCCCATGGGGGTCCGGACTCGCTGCTGATACCTTGGAGTATATCATCTTCTCCGGCCACGTGGCGGCCCCAGAGCCGTCCACATGGTGGGGTTGGGCGCTGTTTACCACGCGACTAGAGATTGCCGCGTGGGCACCGTGTCTTCATACTATAGTAAGGGGTACCCCTGTTTCAGGGTACCGACAGTGGCCCCTGGGCCCACCTCAGGGGAGGATACGAGCCTGCAGGTGGGGCCAAAGCTTGTTTGGCGATTGGCGTGCCACTTTCGTGCATTTGCTGACGTAATCACCGCCAATCCGCCTTCGGTCACGCCAACTGCCATGTCTGTCCCCGCGGTTGACTGATCCGCGGCTCCCACGCCTGATGGTTTCGCCGGGCCACGCATGAGGCGCCTCGATACCGCTGCATTGGTTTAAAAAATCACCTTCTCTATCTTCTGCGGCGGCCCCAAGGAGGCGCAGTACTGGCGCGAGCGACGGTTCGCTCTTTCTGCACCCAGGATCCGATGCCCAAGGAGTGTGACTTGTGGGCCTGGGCCCCCGTGTCATAAACTGGGCCATTGTTTTTGGTGGAGATGAAGAGGCGCGCAACCGCAGGTAGCGGTTCGCTTTTCGGGCGCATGCGGTGGTTCGCCTTTCCCGCACCAGGAGTTCAGCGCACAATCCGTATGACTTGTGGACCCGGGCCCCCATGTCATAGACTGGGTCGCCTGGGCGTCAGGTGTGCGCCGGTTGGGATTTCCTATAGCGTCTCGGGGCGCGAGCGGGAGAGTCTGCCTTGAAGAGGGATTCATCCCGCGAGCAGCAGTTACGCTTTGGCATTCTCTTCCAATCACTACACCCTTTCGCCTTCGATCCCTCTGCACCAATTTGCATTCGCGCTCTCCTGCTTTCCGCTGCCATAGTCGCCATGGCCTCGCTAGTTCATCCCGAGTGTTTCTAGTCCGAGGGGGCACTCAACCTGGTCCGCAACCTGCTCGGGTGGAGCACGCCGGCGTTCGCCGGAAGGATCCGTGCCGGCGCCACCCCCCTCGGCGATCTCGCCACCGGGGAGTTCGTGCTCTTCGTCTCCTACCTCTCCTGCGGGTTGGCGCTGCTGATCTCGCCCTCCTTCTTGTTGTTGTTGGAGGAGCTCGGCCTCCAGCTTCAGCACCTCACGCCCCATTCCATCCTCCAGGCGGCCATCTTCATCCACCTCTGCGAGATGTTCATGGGGGTGGCCCCCAGCACCTCCCTCTTTCGCCATTTCTTCTTGTTGGTGAAGTCTGGGAAGGCTAAGGACCACCTCAGTGCCTACTACTTCTAGACAAGGTCGGATTCGGCCGTGGCCTACATTCCCTCCCTTGGCGGCGCAAGGTGGGAGAACTGGCGTGGTGACTGGGTGATCGCCAGTGTGGAGGCCAACGACCACCTCGCCCTGCCGAGCGACGGGCCAAGACTCGACCGGAAGCAGTGGAGGGCCAAGCCATCTCTGGCGTCGGAGTTCCAGCTCATACTAGACAAGGTCAAGAGCTTGGCGGTGGGCAGCCTGACGTCGATGCACGTGGTCGGAGACTTCTTGAAGCGCTGGATCATGCCACTGCAGCAGAGGGCGTGCCTATGTTGTTGGTTCACCGGCTCAACGACATCGGCCGGGTCTAGCGCGGGCCAGGGACCGACTTGTCATGGGACGAGCTGGAAGTCCTGGTGAAGGGGATTACCGGTGAGTCCTTTATTCCTGAGTCCCTGATCCTCCCCCAGGGCATCTCTGCGCTCTGCGACGATCTAGGGCTGAGGACGGCGATCTTGGCCACACTGCCGACCCTCGATGACAGCGGCGTGGCGGTTCGCCAGACCGGCGGCCAGGACCCCCACCGCGGGATCTGGATCTCCGACGCGCCGGCCGGAGGTCCCCAGCCTGTCGGCGTGGCTCCCAGCGCCCCCGCTAGAGCTTCCTGCGCCTCCGCCATGGCCCCCGCCCCTTGGACAAGGGCAAAGGGGCTGCAAGCAGCTCCTCTGCCCCAGGCGGCGCTGAGGTGTCAGAGGAAGAGAGGTGACGCCGGCTGCGCCGCGCCAACGGATCGTTTATTTCAGACCCCCCCCCCCCCCGTTGGGGCTGAGGAGGCCGGCTCCTAGAAGCGTCAGAGGACTGCTGGTGGGGCTAAGGAGACCGGCTCCTAGGCCCAGGGCGCGTCAGTCCTCCGCCACCACAACCATCGGGTCCGCCGCCACCACAACCACCACCACTGTCGGGTTCGCCGCCGCCACCACCACCCGAGGGTGATCTCCCCCAGGGGCACCAGCAGCAGTAGCAACAACAGCAGCAGCAATAGCAGCAGCAGCAAAAGCAGGGGTCGCCTCGCTTCCAGAGTCGCTGGAAGGTCCAGGGCCCCAAGTGAGTGCAACCCCTTTTTCCATTAATCTGTTTATCATGTCGACAGGTCTTAACCCATCCTTTGCTTGTCAGGGCTTCCTCCCCCTCTGCTCCCAAGGTCGTGCCTCCCCCGCCCCCGGCTGCTACTACCGAGACAGTGCCACCAGGCTCCCATGCTCCAGTTGGGGGTCCGGCAATAGCGGCACCAACATCAAGTGGCGTCGCAGCGGCGGAGCGGGTCCCAACTGCCCCGATGGCTGTCGCAGCCTCAATGACGGCGATGTCGTCGGGTACACCTTCAGCAGCGGTAGAGGAGGCTCCAACTGCGCCCGCCCCCGCCATCGAGGTCGACGCGGGGGGTGCGTCCAGCTCCATCCCGCCGCCCACTCCGGAGGAGACAGAGGTGATTTTTGGGCGGCGGCTCCGGTCCGGCGCCGAGCTAGTGAGAGCACCTAGAGGGGGGTGAATAGGTGATCCTGTAAAAACTTAAAACTTAAAGCCACAAACTTGATTAAGTGTTAGAGCAATAAAGCCAAGTGGCTAGAGAGGAGTTCTTGTGAAACACAATAACCACAAAGAGATCAACACAGAGAGGCACAGTGGTTTATCCCGTGGTTCGGCCAAGTCCAACACTTGCCTACTCCACGTTGTGGCGTCCCAACGAACGAGGGTTGCACTCAACCCCTCTCAAGTGATCCAAAGATCCACTTGAATACCACGGCGTTTCTCTTCCTTTCACTATATCCCGTTTGTGAGGAATCTCCACAACTTGGAGCCTCTCGCCCTTACAATTTGATGATCACAAATAAGCACAGAAGTAAGGATGGGATGAGAAACACACACAAGACACAAAATCAGAGCACAAACACGCACACAAGTCACAACTTGAGCTCGCAACACAACTCGAAGAGTTCTCTACTCAAATGGAGCTCTAGTTGCTATCACAAAGAATCAAATGCGTGGAAATGGAGTCTTGGTGCTTAGAGTTGATCAAAGAATGCTTGGTGTACTCCTCCATGCGCCTAGGGGTCCCTTTTAAAGCCCCAAGGCAACTAGGAGCCGTTGGAAGCAATCCAGGAAGGCAATTCTTGCCTTCTGTCAGGTGGCGCACCGGACAGTCCGGTGCACCACCGGACAGTCCGGTGCACCACCGGACAGGCACTGTTCACAGTCCGGTGCAGATTGCTTTCCTAATTTGACGTAGCCGACCATTGAAGATTTGGAGCCGTTGGCGCACCGGACACTGTCCGGTGCCCCCATCCGACCGTTGGCTCGGCCACGCGTCACGCGCGGATTGCGCGGCCGACCGTTGGCTCACCGGACAGTCCAGTGAACCACCGGATAGTCCGGTGATTTATAGCCGTACGCCGCCGTCGAGACCCGAGAGCAGGTTGTTCATCGGAACTGGTCCTGGCACACCGGACACTGTCCGGTGCACCACCGGATAGTCCGGTGCACCCAGACCGAGCAGCCTTTTGGCTGAACACAGCCAACTTATCTCCAAAGCGATTTCTCCTGTTTCTAGCACTTAGACACAATATATTAGTCTTCAAAACAATGGACTAAGTCTAGAAACATACCTTTAATCTTGATTTGCACTTCTTGAGTCTTGGGCACGAATATAACTCAAAGCATTTGTGTGGAACACTTAATCACCAAAATCTTATAGAAATGGCCCAAGGGCACATTTCCCTTTCAATCTCCCCCTTTTTGGTGATTTATGCCAACACAACAAAAAGCAACTAAAGAAGTGCATCATCAATGCAAATGAGAACAAAAAATTGTTTTTGATTCAAATTTAGCATATTTGGATCATTCTTTGCCACCACTTGGTTTGTTTTTGCAAATCAAACTCAATTTCCTATCTCTAAGTCAAAAACACTTGTTGGGGCATAGAGAGAGGTATTCCAAGATAAATTGATCAAAGATTCAAAAACTCCCCCTTTTTCCCATAATCAAACATTCTCCCTACAAGAGACCAACTTTTGACAATAAGAGACAATAAGAGTATTTTGATAAAACAAAAACTCTAACTCTACTATTTTCAAAATTCTCAAGTGGTAGTTGATCCATTCCTTGCTTTGGCCTTAATTTCTCCCCATTTGGCATTAAGCACCAAAATGGGATCATTATTGGCCCTAAAACCTCATTGCCTCACCAAAATCTTCAATCAAGAGTAAAAAGGCAATAAGAGCACGGAGATGAACTTGGAGTAAGTTACCCTCTCATCGGAGTGCAGTGGAAGTCTTGCATGGTCCAAGTTCACCTTTCCCTTTCAATCCTCCTTTGATACTAAATTAAGAAAACTCAAGCACACGGTTAGTCTCAAAGGGTCAAGTTGTAGCATTTCTCCCCCTAAATATGTGCATCATTCACACATGGACTTGTGAGGTCCGGGGGATCCCTTGCACAACTTGAGCACCTTAAATAAGCAACAAAATGCATAAAGGAACATGATCAAAGGCATATAACACATGTATGCTCTATATCAATCCAAGTTACGTGAATCTAAGACATTTAGCTCACTATGCAGTCTGCAAAAGGTCTTCTCATCTAAAGGCTTGGTAAAGATATCGGCTAGCTGATTCTCGGTGCTAACATAAAACACTTCGATATCTCCTTTTGCTGGTGGTCTCTCAAAAAGTGATGCCGGATGTCTATGTGCATTGTGCGGCTGTGTTCAACAGGATTGTCCGCCATGCGGATAGCACTCTCATTGTCACATAGGAGTGGGACTTTGCTCAGATTGTAGCCAAAGTCCTGGAGGGTTTGCCTCATTCAAAGTAGTTGCGCGCAACACTGTCCTGTGGCAACATACTTGGCCTCAGCGGTGGATAGGGCAATGGAAGTTTGTTTCTTAGAACTCCACGACACCAGGGACCTTCCTAGGAATTGGCACGTCCCTGATGTACTCTTCCTATCGACCTTACATCCAGCATAGTCGGAGTCTGAGTATCTAATTAAGTCAAAGGTAGACCCCTTTGGATACCAGATCCCAAAGCAAGGCGTAGCAACTAAATATCTAAGAATTCGCTTAACGGCCACAAGGTGGCACTCCCTTGGGTCGGATTCAAATCTAGCACACATGCATATGCTAAGCATAATATCCGGTCTACTAGCACATAAATAAAGTAACGACCCTATCATAGACCAGTATGCCTTTTGATCAACGGACTTACCTCCTTTGTTGAGGTCGACATGTCCGTCGGTTCCCATTGGAGTCTTTGCGGGCTTGGCGTCCTTCATCCCAAACCGCTTGAGCAAGTCTTGCGTATACTTCGTTTGAGAGATGAAGGTGCCGTCCTTGAGTTGCTTCACTTGGAACCCAAGGAAGTAGTTCAACTCACCCATCATCGACATCTTGAATTTCTGAGTCATCACCCTGCTAAACTCTTCACAAGACTTTTGGTTAGTAGAACCAAATATTATGTCATCGACATAAATTTGGCACACAAATAGATCACCGTCACAAGTCTTTGTGAAAAGAGTTGGATCGGCTTTCCCAACCTTGAAAGCATTAGCAATTAAAAAGTCTCTAAGGCATTCATATCATGCTCTTGGGGCTTGCTTAAGTCCATAGAGCGCCTTAGAGAGCCTACACACGTGGTCGGGGTACCGTTCATCCTCAAAGCCAGAGGGTTGCTCCACGTACACCTCCTCCTTGATTGGACCATTGAGGAAAGCGCTCTTCACGTCCATTTGGAACAACCTGAAAGAATGGTGAGCGGCATAGGCTAACAAAATACGAATCGACTCTAGCCTAGCCACAGGAGCAAAAGTCTCCTCAAAGTCCAAACATGCGACTTGGGCATAACCTTTTGCCACAAGTCAAGCCTTGTTCCTTGTCACCACCCCGTGCTCGTCCTGTTTGTTGCGGAACACCCACTTGGTTCCCACAACGTTTTGCTTGAGACGTGGCACTAGTGTCCAAACTTCATTACACTTGAAGTTGTTGAGCTCTTCCTGCATGGCCAACACCCAGTCCAGATCTAGCAAGGCCTCTTCTACCCTGAAAGGCTCAATAGAAGAGACAAAAGAGTAATGCTCACAAAAATTAGCTAATCTAGAGCAAGTGGTTACTCCCTTGCTAATGTCACCCAAAATCTGGTCGACGGGATGATTCCATTGAATCATTGCTCGAACCTGAGTTGGAGGGGCCTGTGGTGCTTATTCCTCTTCAACTTGGACATCTTGTGCTCCCCCTTAATCACACGCCTCTTCTTGAGGGACCTGTTCGTCATCTTGAGTTGGGGGGTGCATCGTCGTTGAGGAAGAAGGTTGATCTTGCTCCTTGTGTTCTTGTGGTCGCACACCTCCAATTGCCATGGTGCGAATTGCGTCCGTTGGAACATCATCCTCATCTACATCATCAAGATCAACTTGCTCTCTTGGAGAGCCATTAGTCTCATCAAATACAACGTCGCTAGGGACTTCAACCAAACCCGATGATTTGTTGAAGACTCTATACGCTTTGTATTTGAGTCATAACCTAACAAAAACCCTTCTACAACTTTGGGAGCAAATTTTGAATTTCTACCTTTCTTCACCTGAATGTAGCATTTACTCCCAAAAACTCGAAAATAAGAAACGTTGGGTTTGTTACCGGTTAGAAGTTCGTATGACGTCTTCTTGAGGAGGCGATGAAGGTAGACCTGGTTTATGGTGTGGCAAGCTGTGTTCACAGCTTCCGACCAAAACCGCTCGGGCGTCTTGAATTCTCCAAGCATCGTCCTCGCCATGTCTATGAGCGTCCTGTTCTTCCTCTCTACCACACCGTTTTGTTGTGGTGTGTAGGGAGCGGAGAACTCGTGCTTGATTCCTTCCTCCTCAAGAAACTCCTCCACTTGAAGGTTCTTGAACTCGGACCCGTTGTCGCTTCTAATCTTTTTCACCTTGAGCTCAAATTCGTTTTGAGCTCGCCTTAGAAAGCGCTTGAGGATCCCTTGGGTTTCTGATTTATCCTGCAAAAAGAATACCCAAGTGAAGCGGGAAAAATCATCAACAATAACAAGACCATACTTACTTCCCCCGATGCTGAGGTAGGCGACGGGTCCGAAGAGGTCCATATGCAATAGCTCCAGAGGTCTTGATGTAGTCATCATATTCTTGATGTGATGAGCACTTCCCACTTGTTTTCCTGCTTGACAAGCTGCACAAGGTCTATCTTTTTTGAAAGTTACATTTGTTAGACCTAACACATGTTCTCCCTTTAGAAGCTTGTGAAGGTTCTTCATCCCCACATGTGCTAGACGGCGATGCCACAGCCAGCCCATGCTAGTCTTAGCGATTAAGCATGCATCTAGATCGGCCTCCTTCGAAAAAACAACTAAATAGAGTTTGCCGTCTAGTGCACCCTTAAAAGCTAATGAACCATCACTTCTTCTAAAGACAGACACATCTACGTTTGTAAATAAGCAGTTGTAACCCATATTACATAATTGACTAACGGACAACAAGTTATAACCGAGCGATTCTACTAAAAACACATTAGAAATGGAATGCTCGGAAGAAATAGCTATTTTTCCTAGTCCTTTAACCTTGTCTTGATTCCCGTCACCGAATATGATTGAGTCTTGGGAATCTTTGTTCTTGACGTAGGAGGTGAACATCTTCTTCTCCCCCGTCATGTGGTTTGTGCATCCGCTGTCGATAATCCAGCTTGAGCCCCCGGATGCATAAACCTGCAAGGCAAATTAGGCTTGGGTTTTAGGTACCCAACTCTTGTTGGGTCCTACAAGGTTAGTAACAATAGCCTTAGGGACCCAAATGCAAGTCTTATCTCCCTTGCATTTGGCCCCCACCTTTTTAGCAATCACTTTTTCATTTTTACATGAAAGAACAAATTTAGTATTGCAAGCATGAAATACAGTGGTAGATCCATTATACACTTTTTTAGGAGCATGAGACACAATATTCTTACTAGATCTACCATTGAAGTTTGAACTCGAAGCAATCATGGCATGTGAGTCAAAAGCATTATAACTTCTATTATAATGAATATTTCTAGAAAATCTCCTATCATGATACATGAAAGTATGATTTTTATGAATACTATTAGCCATAGGGGCCTTCCCTTTCTCCTTGGTGGAGATGGGAGCCTTATGACTTGTTAAGTTCTTGGCTTCCCTTCGAAAGCCAAGCCCATCCTTAATTGAGGGATGTCTGCCAACAGTGTAGGCATCTCTTGCAAATTTTAGTTTACCAAAATCATTTTTGCTAGCCTTAAGTTGGGCATTAAGACTAGCTACTTCATCATTTAATTTAGAAATGGAAATTAAATGTTCATTGCAAGCATCAACATTAAAGTCCTTACACCTATTGCAAATTACTACATGTTCCACATGAGAACTAGTCTTATTTGCTTCTACTAATTTAGCATTTAAATCATCATTAATGCTCTTTAAACTAGAAATAGTCTCATGACAAGCAGAAATTTCACATGAAAGCATTTCATTTCTTTTAACTTCTAAAGCAAGAGACTTGTGCACACTTACAAATTTATCATGCTCTTTATATAAAAGATCCTCTTGCTTTTCTAGCAATCTATTCTTCTCATTCAAAGCATCGATTAATTCATTGATCTTATCAATTTTAGTCCTTTCTAAACCTTTGAATAAACTAGTGTAATCAATTTCATCATCATCACTAGAGTCCTCATCACTAGAAGTAGAGTACTTAGGAGTTTCTCTAGTGATTACCTTCTTTTCCTTTGCCATTAGGCAAGTGTGGCGCTCGTTGGGGAAGAGCGACGATTTGTTGAAGGCGGTGGCGGCGAGTCCCTCGTCGTCGGAGTCGGACGAAGAACAATCCGAGTCCCACTCTTTGCCAAGGTGTGCCTCACCCTTAGCCTTCTTGTACGCCTTCTTCTTTTCCTTCTTCCCGCTTTTCTCTTGTCCCTGGTCACTATCATTATCGGGACAGTTAGCAATAAAGTGACCAGTCTTACCACACTTGAAGCAGGAGCGCTTTCCCTTCATCTTGTTCTTTTTGGGATGCTCCTTGCGACCCTTTAGCATCGTCTTGAAGCACTTGATGATGAGGGCCATTTCTTCCTCGTTTAGCCCGGCCGCCTCAACTTGCGCCACCTTGCTAGGTAGCGCCTCCCTGCTACTTGTTGCTTTGAGAGCAACGGTTTGAGGCTCGTGGATTGGGCCATTCAATGCCTCATCAACGTATCTTGCCTCCTTGATCATCATTCGCCTGCTTACAAATTTTCCGAGTATTTCCTCGGGTGTCATCTTGGTATACCTAGGATTTTCACGAATAGAATTTACAAGATGAGGATCAAGGACGGTGAAGGACCTTAGCATAAGTCGGACGACGTCGTGGTCCGTCCATCTCATGCTTCCATAGCTCCTTATTTTGTTGACCAGGGTCTTGAGCCTGTTGTATTTGTATGTTTGGGTTGGCTCCTCCCCCCTGATCATTGCGAACCTTCCTAGTTCGCCCTCCACCAACTCCATCTTGGTGAGCATGGTGACATCATTTCCCTCATGCGAGATCCTGAGGGTGTCCCAAATTTGCTTGGCATTATCCAAGCCGCTCACCTTATGGTACTCTTCCCTGCACAAGGATGCTAATAGAACAGTGGTAGCTTGTGCATTTTTGTGAATTTGTTCATTGATAAACATGGGATTATCCGAACTATCAAAATGCATTCCATTCTGTACTATCTCCCATATACTTGGATGAAGAGAGAACAAGTGACTACGCATTTTGTGACTCCAAAATCCGTAGTCCTCTCCATCAAAGTGTGGAGGTTTACCAAGAAGAATGGAAAGCAAATGTGCATTTGAATTATGCGGAATACGAGAGTAATCAAAAGAAAATTTTGAGTTGACCATTTTCTTTTTCTCGTAGTCGTCGTCGTCCTTTTGGGAAGAAGAAGACCTGTCGCTGTCGTAGTAGACGATCTTCTTGATACGCCTCTTCTTCTTCCTGTCCTTGTTCTTATGACTTGAGCCCGAGTCAGTGGGCTTGTCGTCTTTTGGCTCATTGAGGAAGGACTCCTTTTCTTTGTCGTTGATCACTATCCCCTTTCCCTTAGGATCCATCCCTTCGGGCGATTAGTCCCATTCTTGAAGAGAACGGCTCTGATACCAATTGAGAGCACCTAGAGGGGGGGTGAATAGGTGATCCTGTAAAAACTTAAAACTTAAAGCCACAAACTTGATTAAGTGTTAGAGCAATAAAGCCAAGTGGCTAGAGAGGAGTTCTTGCGAAACACAATAACCACAAAGAGATCAACACAGAGAGGCACAGTGGTTTATCCCGTGGTTTGGCCAAGCCCAACACTTGCCTACTCCACGTTGTGGTGTCCCAATGGACGAGGGTTGCACTGAACCCCTCTGAAGTGATCCAAAGATCCACTTGAATACCATGGTGTTTCTCTTCCTTTCACTATATCCCGTTTGCGAGGAATCTCCACAACTTGGAGACTCTCGCCCTTACAATTTGATGATCACAAATAAGCACGGAAGTAAGGATGGGATGAGCAACACACACAAGACACAAAATCAGAGCACAAACACGCACACAAGTCACAACTTGAGCTCGCAACACAACTCGAAGAGTTCTCTACTCAAATGGAGCTCTAGTTGCTATCACAAAGAATCAAATGCGTGGAAATGGAGCCTTGGTGCTTAGAGTTGATCAAAGAATGCTTGGCGTACTCCTCCATGCGCCTAGGGGTCCCTTTTAAAGCCTCAAGGCAGCTAGGAGCCGTTGGAAGCAATCCAGGAAGGCAATTCTTGCCTTCTGTCGGGTGGCGCACTGGACAGTCCGGTGCACCACCGGACAGGCACTGTTCACAGTCCAGTGCAGATTGCTTTCCTAATTTGACGCAACCGACCGTTGAAGATTTGGAGCCGTTGGCGCACCGGACACTGTCCGGTGCACACCGGACATTCCGGTGCCCCATCCGACCGTTGGCTCGGCCACGCGTCACGCGCGGATTGTGCGGCCGACCATTGGCTCACCGGACAGTCCGGTGCACCACCGGACAGTCCGGTGATTTATAGCCATACGCCGCCGTCGAGACCCGAGAGCAAGCTGTTCATCGGAACTGGTCCTGGCACACCGGACACTGTCCGATGCACCACTAGACACTGTCCGGAGCACCACCGGATAGTCCAGTGCACCCAGACCGAGCAGCCTTTTGGCTGAACACATCCAACTTATCTCCAAAGCGATTTCTCCTGTTTCTAGCACTTAGACACAATACATTAGTCTTCAAAACAATGGACTAAGTCTAGAAACATACCTTTAATCTTGATTTGCACTTCTTGAGTCTTGGGCACGAATATAACTCAAAGCATTTGTGTGGAGCAATTAATCACTAAAATCTTATAGAAATGGCCCAAGGGCACATTTCCCTTTCAGCTAGAAGTGGCGCTGATTCCCCTCCCCTGGGTGCTGTCTCGTGCCCATCAGGCTCTTCACGAGACCAAGGCGGTGATCCTGCGGGAGTGGGAGGCTCTGGAGGCCGAACACCAGCGCCTTAGCGACTGGCGTACCCAGCTGGAGGAGCGCACCAAGGCGGCGTCCCGCCAGTTCGCCTTCGAGCGGTCCGAGCTTGAGCAGGACTGCAAGGACTACAAGAAGGACCTCCAAAAGGTGTATGCCTGAGAGCTAGAGGTGGCCCGGAAGGACAAGAGGTTTGCTAAGAAGGAGGAGCACTTGGACCAGAGGTAGGAGGTCATCACGGAGCTCCAGGCCAAGATGAGTGCCTTCAACAAAATCCTGGAGGAGCAGCGGGTCCAGCAGACCGCGGCTGTGGAGAGCCTGCAAAGGCTGCAGCGGGAGTTGGAGGACAAGGCCAGCAGCATTGCCCTGGCCGAGGAGAACCTCAAGGAGAAGGATGCCTCCTTGGATAAGCGGGCGACGGATCTCGCCTGGTGGGAGAAGGACCTCGCCTTCAGGGAGGAAATGTTTGAAAGGCGGGAGAAGCTGCTAGCCGATCATGAGCTCGAGGCAGAGGAGAAGGAGCAGATGCTGGAGGAGCGGGTCCGCTAGTTCCAAGCGGCGCAGGTAGCACAGGCAGCACCGAGCCCCTAGGAGGTGGAGGCGATGAAGAAGACATTTGAAGATCTCCAGGCGGAGCAGTGCGCCGGGGTCCAGTGCATCACCGCATGGGCCGGTGAGGCGAGCACGACACTGGTGCCGCTAGGGGTGAGTCCCATCCCGGTGTCGGAGCTGCCGACGTCCATCTTCGACGTGCTCCCGGTGCTGGACTCCGCCGCCGAACGCCTCCGATGCCTGGACCAGATTCTTGGCGCCCGCCTGGAGGCCGAGGGCGGCAGGCTCTGCCGGGTGGTGATCAAGTACATCCTGACGTGCTTCTGGAGCCACGACCCGGCCATATCCTTGGAGCCGGTGATCGCTGGTCCAGTGGCCGACACTGAAGACACCGCTCGGGAGGGCGTTCAAGATGTCGTGGAACTGGTGGCCAAACGTTTCCAGCGGGATCCTACTGATGATGAGTAGCTAGATCTGTAGAGAGAAGGCAAGGGTCCCACTAGGAAGCGTCTTTGTAATATTTTTTGGTCTTTGTAAGATACTTTTGAGTACTATTTATCGAGTAGTATTAGCACTTATCTGTATGCTATTTTTCCTTGCTGTGTGTGGCGTTACCAACTCCTCCCTGGTACCTGGCCCCCCTGGGATGTAGGCTCAACGTATCGAGGCTAGATACCAGTACACCTAAGAAAGAGTTAGCAACGACCCCCAGGAGGTAGCCTCGACTGGGACCTAGACCTATACACAACTTCGGCTATGAAGTGTTAGTAACACACCCATAGGACCCATCGTCTGGTATCAGCCATCCTTTGATTCATGCAAAAGGACCTTCAGGATTGAGTCTGGGAAGCCAAGCCTCATGTCCGCACCTATAGGATCACAACTCCAAATACTAGGGCACCCATTGCACAGTGGTGGAGGTGCAGGCTTAGGGTACAGGTCCAGGCTAAGCGGCTACACAGCTCCGGACCACTCCAGGAAACAAGCGCCCGTTCTCTAGAACCAGACCCATAGGTTGCCGGACCCCCTGTATTAGGATAGGGGTCCTGAACTGCAAGCCTGGCTTACTGAATTCAGATGTCATGATACCAGCAAGGGTGGGAACTGTATGGGTGGGTTAGATAAAAAATAACATCTGGAAACTGCAGCAGAATGAAATCATCACAGAAGCACATTTGGAGGGGTAAATCCTTTCTTTATAACTCAATATGCATGGGTGTAGACCAACAGGCCAGGCTTATGAGGGCGGATCTCACTGAGCTAGCGTACACGTATGCACAACCTAGTTACAAACAGAAGAAACCTTAACACCACAGACTTGCTCTTATGGATAGAACTTACGGAGATGCTCTATGTTCCAGGGATTGGGAAGAGGCACTCCTTCAGTTGTGGCAAGGCAGACACACCCGGGTCGGCATACTTCTGTCACCTTGAAGGGTCCTTCCCAACTGGGGGAGAGTTTGTGGAGCCCTTCTCGGTTCAATACTCACCTTAGGACTAGGTCCCCGACCCTGAGCTCCCTACTATGCACCAACCGTTGATGGTAGCGTCTGAGCGCTTGGTTGTACCATGCATTTCGGATCGCCGCTTGCCATCTGCGCTCGTCAATGAAGTCTACGTCCTCACGCCGTAGCTGTTCCTGCATAGACACATCAAACGACTGGACTTGTGGGGAGCCCATAAGGATTTCTGGGGGAAGGCAGGCTTCGACCCCGTAGACCAGGAAGAACGGGGTCTCCCTAGTGGCTCGGCTGGGTGTGGTCCGGTTCCCCCGCAGCACGGACGGAAGCCCGTTGACCCAATTTGCACCATGCTTTTTCAAGCAGTCATAGGTGCGTGTCTTGAGTCCCCTAAGGATCTCTGCATTTGCCCTCTCAACTTGGTCGTTGCTCCTGGGATGAACCACAGACGCAAAGCAGAGTTGGGTGTCGATGCCTCGCAATACTCCTGGAAGAGTCGACTTGTAAACTGGGTCCCATTGTCCGTAATGATATGGCTTGGGACCCCGAATCTGCAGACAATCGACTTGAGGAAGGCAACAGCAGCACCCTGGGTGATGCTAACCACAGGGGTGGCCTCAGGCCACTTTGTGAACTTGTCGATGGCGACGAAGAGGAACCGGTACCCACCGACGGCCCTGGGGAATGGTCCCAGGATATCCACCCCCCATATGGCGAATGGCCAGGAGGGTGGAATCATCTGCAGAGCCTGAGCTGGTGTGTGTATCTGCTTTGTATGGAATTGACACACCTTGCAGGACTTTACCATCTCAGCTGCATCCTGGAGAGTTGTTGGCCAGTAAAAGCCATGCCGGAAGGCCTTACCAACCAGTGTGTGGGATGATGAATGACTTCCGCACTCTCCTCCATGGATATCCGTGAGCAACTCATGGCCCTCCTCCTAGGTAATGCACCGCATGAGAATGTCGTTGGCACCACGGCGGTAGAGATCCCCTTCCACCACCGCGTAGCGTCTAGCCAACCGCACTATGCACTCTGTGGACACATGGTCTTCAGGAAGAATATTTTCCTTCAGGTAGTCCCAGATCTCGGAGATCCATGCATCGGGACCACTCTGAGATATTGGTTGTGGCGCTAAGGGACTGTCAGGATCTCCTATAGCACACACAGTCTTCGGTGGGTTCTGTAGATGTGACGCCACTGGGACCGCTAGCTTCGAGGTGCTAGTCTTGCCCCCTTTGCCCAGTTCGGCCGGCTGGGCGGTGGGTCTCAGCAGCCATCTTTCGAAGACGCCCTCGGGCACGGGTGCTCAAGTTGGTGCCCTCACAGAGAGGTCATTTGCCACCGAGTTGTCAGCCCAAGGAATGTGTTGCAGTTCCAGAGCAGTGAAGTCCTTTTCTAGCTTCCTCACATGAAGAAGGTACGCTGCGAGCCTGGGCTCATTGCAGCTACACTCCCCGTGGACTTGCTTGATGATCAGCTGGGAGTCCCCCTTCACCAGGAGCTGGCGGATCCCTAGGGATAGGGCCATCGACAAGCCAAAGATCAGTGCTTCGTACTCCACCATGTTGTTGGTGGCCCTGAACTCAAGCTGCACCATGTACTTCACTTGATCTCCGCTTGGGTCGATGAGGACCACTCCAGCTCCGCCAACTTGCTGACGGGCGGATCCATCGAAGAAGAGCGTCCACCGGGGCTCGGTGAAGACCGGACCCCTGGGCTCCATAGGTGTGGGGTCCGAATCGGGATCCGGACCCCCAGGAGCACTCGGGGGAGGCGTCCACTCCACAATGAAGTCAGCCAGGACCTGGCTCTTGATGGCGTGGCAAGGTTGGAAGTCCAGCTGGAACTCGGCGAGCTCCATGGCCCACTTGGCGATGTTGCCTGTGGCGTTAGAGTTGTGGAGGATGGCCCTTAACGGAAAGGAGGTCACCACCACGACCCTATGTGCCTGGAAATAGTGGCGCAGCTTCCTGGACACAGCAAGCACAGCATAGAGAAGTTTGTGCGTCTCAAGGTACCTGGTCTTCACCTCGTGGAGGACCTCGCCGACGTAGTAGACCAGCCTCTGAACGGTCTGGACCCCGGCAGCCGGTCCCAAGTCCTCAGGTTCCTAGCCTTCTTGTGCCATCCTTTCGACGACCAGCACCATGCTCACCGCTTCCGCAGCCGCCGCGATGTATAAATACAATGGCTCCCTAGGCTCTGGGGCTACCAGTATTGGTAGGGACACCAGGTGCTGCTTCAACTCTTGGAAGGCTTGTTCTGCCTCTTCGGTCCAAGAGAATGGGTCATACTTCCGTTACAGCTTGAAGAAGGGTAGCGCCCTCTCAGCCAGCCATGAAATGAAGCGGCTAAGGGCGGCTAATGACCCTGTAAGCTTCTAGACATCCTTGATACGGGCCGGAGGCCTCATTGCCTCAATTGCCTTGATTTTCTCCGAGTTTGCTTCAATGCCCTGGTACGAAACCAGGAACCCCAGCAACTTCCCTGTGGAGACACCAAAGACGCACTTGTCCGGGTTCAGCTTTATGCGGGTTGCCCGTAGCCTGTCGAAGACCAGGGTCAAGTCTTCCACTAGGGTCAACCCTCTCTTAGTCTTGACTATGATGTCATCGACGTATACTTCCACCTTGTCCCTAATCAGGTCCCCGAAAGTCTTACTCATCGCCCGCACAAATGTTGGCAAGGCGTTTTTCAGACCGTAAGGCATAACAACATAGCAGTAAAGCCCATCCACTATTACAAAAGTGGTATGCTTCCTATCTTCCCTAGACATCTGGATTTGATGGAAACCAGAATAAGCATCTAAGAAAGACAAAAGGTCACACCCGGAGGTAGAATCCATGATTTGATCTATTCGCGGAAGTGGATACGGGTCCTTGGGACAATCCTTATTAAGGCTGGTGTAGTCGATGCACATCCGAAGCTTCCCATTCACCTTGGGGATGATGACTGGGTTGGCCAGCCACACTGGGTGATGAACTTCTTCGATGAAGTCGGCGTCTAGCAGCTTCCGGACCTCCTTTCGGATGAAGTCCTGCCGCTCGACGGACTGTATGCGAGGCTTCTGACTCACCGGCTTGGCATCAGCGTTGATCTTTAGATGATGCTCGATCACCTCCCTGGGGATCCCAGGCATCTGCGATGGCTCCCATGCGAACACGTTGGCATTTGCCTGGAGGAAGGTGATGAGCGCGAGTTCCTATTTTTCCTCCAGATCACCCGCAATGCGAGTAGTCTGGGAGGAACCCGCGCTGAGCTGGATGGCCTTGACGGGGACGTCGTCCGCTCTAGATGGCCGCACCTTCGGTACCTTGGTAGGTGCCTTGGTCTCGGAGGTCGAGGCGTTCCTCCCTCCATTGTCCGGGCGAGCAGCTTCTGTCGCCAGGGCGTGCAGCTTTTCCATAGCCGCAAGCGCAGCGGCGCGGTCGCCCCGCACGGTGAGGACCCCAGCCGGAGACGGCATCTTGAGGACCAAATACCCGTAATGGGCAATGGCCATGAAACGGTACAGGGCCGGCCTGCCGATGATGGCATTGAAGGGGAGGTTAACCTCCGCGACGTCGAACTAGACGTTCTCCGTGCGGAAGTTCGCCTCGGTCCCGAATGTTATCAGGAGTGCGATGCTCCCAAGGGGATACACTGGTTGTGGGCCCACTCCGGAGAATGGGCGAGAGGGTCCCAACCGGGACCCTAGGATCTGCAGCTGCTTGAATGCAGCATGATTGATGACGTTGAGGTCGGCCCCTCCGTCAATTAGAACATGGTGCAGCCGCATGTTGGCGATGACAGGGGCGGTGATGAGGGGTAGTACACTGGCCCATGCCATGTTTTCGAGGCAGTCGGATGCCCCGAAGGAGATAGTGGTGCTCCTCCACCGCTGATGTGGAGTAGCCTTCAGGACCCCTGGGACCGCTGAAAGGACCTCTCGGCGCAGGGACTTGACGTTTCTGTCGGAGGTGAGCTCCCAGCTCCCATCGTACATCACGTACAGCTTCTTGCGGCGGTCATTGTCGTCACCGGAGTCGGAGTCTCTAGTGAAGACGTCCTTGAGAACCCCCTTGGGTGACTGATACCCGAGTTCTCATTCCCCTGTGGCCACATCACCGTCGTCGACCCTCTCCTTGCCAGGCCTGCGACGGGGTTGGGAGCCATCCTTGGAGGTCTGCTCGCGTCGTTTGCTGACGTGCTTCGCGAGCTTGATGATCTCGCGACACTCTGAGGCGCTGTAGCGACTTTTGGGGTCCACAGGGCATGTACCATTGTTGCCTCCCTATGGCCGGGGGCGCTTGTTGCGCTCACTCCAGCCCCCAGTCGCAGTTGCGACGATCGGAGTGGTAGACTGCGGCTTCTCATGGTCGTGGTTCTTCTTCTTCTTCTTTTTGCCATCCTGGATGATAGCACCTGAGCCACCCATCTGGGTGACCCCGGTCTGTGGTGCCGAGTGCCATACACGGCCCTCGGCAGCTCTGGCACACATGTCAGCTAGAGCGAAGAGTGTGGTGACAGTCTCCACGTCATGTGTGGCTAACTTCTCCAACATCTTTTCATCATGTACTCCCTAGTGGAAAGCGGTGATGATGGAAGCATCAGAAATACGAGGTATAGTGCCTCGTACCTTGGTGAAGCGGGAGATAAACGCCCGGAGAGTTTCCCCGGGCTCCTGCCTCACTACGTGGAGGTGGGCCTCCACGCCATGCAGCTGATAAGCGCTGGCGAAGTTTGCTGTGAACCGCGCGCAGAGCTCTTCCCAGGAGTAGATCAATCCTGGGGTAAGGTTCATGAGCCAAGTCCGGGCTGGCCCAGACAAGGCTACATGGAAATATGTTGCCATTACAGCGGTGTCTCCACCTGCTGCCGTAATGGCAGTGACGTACACCTGCAAGAATTCCAACGGGTTTGACGTACCGTCGTACTTTTCCAGCAGGTGTGGCCGGAACTTGGATGGCCAAGTTGCCGCGCGGAGATGATCCGCCAGTGCGGCGCAGCCCACGCCGGCCAAGGGGACACTCGCCTAGATCCAGGCGCCCACTGGGGTTTGCGGTGCAACCGCAGCGAAGTCTTGATCGAGGCTGCGACCCTCGATGTTTAGCCAGCGCTCACGCACCCTTTCTAGAGAGACTCGAGCGTCTTTGCGACCCTCGAAGTTTTGTCGGTGCTCCCGTGCCCTCTCCAGAGAGATTCGGGCATCCTCTCCCGCATGCCTGCGGTTGAGCTCTACACGGCGGTCGTCGGTCTGTGCACCCCTCACCGAGGGTGAGCGCACAGACGTCGTTGCCTCGTGCAGGCGCCGGGATGACCTCGGCCTGGATCTGGTCGAGCCCGAATGCGACATGCCGAGCAGACGATCGACATCGTCACGCCACTGCTTCATGGCCCTCGGCGAGGCCGTGGAGCTAGGAGGGTGGCGTAGCAACTCCCTAGTCGTAGACAACGCCCTAGGAGCTACTCTTGATGGAGCCCGAGACATCTGCGCAGGCGTGTGCTACAGCGCAGCGTGCACAGCAGCAGCCCCAGGCACAGGGTAGTTAGACACTCGTGGCGTGGAAGATGCAGCTTCTTCCTCCACGAGGAAGTCCTCAGAAGTCTCGACGCGGTGCTCGATGATCTAGACCATTGTGTCGATCAGGAAGACAAGCAAAAACCTCAAGCCTAAGCCCCTACCTGGCGCACCAAATGTCGGAGAGGAAATTCTCCGGTCGGGTGGCGGAACGCACCAGCCCTAAATCCTAAGATGAGGAGGGGCCTAAGCATTTTGCCTGCTAGATGGATTCGGGATGAACACAAGAACACACAAGGGTTTAGAGTGGTTCAGGCCGTCGAAGCATAATACCCTACTCCACTGTGCATAGTATTGAGCTTGAGAGCTTGTATGAACTTGTGAGTCTAGGAGTCTAAGTGAGCGTAGTGTGCCTTCCCTTCTATAGCTCAAGGGACGCACATACAAGGATACTGAGCCCCGACATGTGGGCCCAGAGGCAAAATGGAAGGAAGTAACTAATGCATGTAACGCCTGGGCGATCTCCGAGTGCCATAATGTCCGTAGTGCATACATTATTTATATGTCGCGGCTGCTTCCTCGGTAACGCATGAGTCATGATGAGTGTAGTACACGCGGCAGCATGGGTGTACTGCCTGCCAATGGAATGGACAGGCACGCCGCCTGCAGGATGGCCTGGTCGCCGCCCGTCAGCAGAGTGGACAGGGCTCATTAAATGTTGAGGCGGCACATCGTCTGCCAGTGGAATGGACAGGGCTCATTAAATGCCGAGGCGGCACATCACCTGCCAGTGGAATGGATAGGCGGTGCGCCTTATCCGCAATAAATGCAGAGGCTGCGCAGCCTATAGGCCTTACGTTAGGCTCCGTCCGCTGGCTTACGTCACGGGCAGTAGGCCATGTGGCAGCATCGGGTCTCCGCCTGAGCTAGGAGCAGAAGCGTACACGGTATGGTCCGGACACGTGTCGGTTCTGGACCCCCGCCTGGCCTTGATTAAGGCCTGGGTATTCTTTGTCCCAGAATCCCGGGACCCTGCTATGAGTGGCTCGGACCCCACATAGAGGGGTCCGGAACCCATCCCAGGGGTCCGGTCTGCGCCCGTGGAGGTCCTGGACCTTACCTGGAGGTCCGGTTTGTATATACAGGGGTCCGACACTTTCCCATGGGGGTCCGAACTCGCTGCTGATACCTTGGAGTATATCATCTTCTCCGGCCACGTGGCGGCCCCGGAGCCGTCCATGTGGTGCGGTCGGGCGTTGTTTACCGCGCGACTAGAGATAGCCGCGTGGGCACCGTGTCTTCATACTGTAGTAAGGGGTACCCCTGTTTCAGGGTACCGACAACGGTCGTCCCAAGAGAGTTCAACAAAGGAGACCTCGTACTCGTCCGGACCACCCGGACAGAATCATGGGGCAAGCTGGAGCCGAAATGGGAGGGTCCATTCATTGTCAAGTCGAAGGCATCCCCCAGCGCGTACAGGCTAGTAACGCCTTCCGGCGAAGACTTAGAGCACTCCTAGAACATTGACAATCTCTGTAAATTTTTGTCTAACCATCAGGGCCCACGTGCCCTTGTAATCCAGCAAACAATGTTATTTCGGCCCGCACTCTTTTCCTCCCGAGGGGTGAGGTTTTTAACGAGGCGGAGCCATGTAATATACCAGCAAAAGCCCCCGCAAAAACAAAAACTCAGACGCAACGTGTCAAAAAAGACCGCATCAACGGTCTTTGGCATTCGACCACTCCGAAGTCACCGCGACAGGTAGCATAGACTACCCTCGCGTGCGACACTCCGTGCAAAAGTCTCCCAAGAGTGCAGCCGGAATAGCACATCAAGTGCGTTAATCGAAGTCTTTTACTAAAAAGACACTCCGCGCAAAAGACGCCCAAGGGTGCAGCCGGACAAGCACAATAAGTGTGCCATCGAAGTCTTTTTCCCAAAAAGACACTCTGTGCAAAAGACGCCCAAGGGTGCAGCCGGAATAGCACAACAAGTGTGTCAATCGAAGTCTTTTATTAAAGACACTCCGTGCAAAAGAAGCCCAAGGGTGCAGCCGGAATAGCACAACAAGTGTGTCAATCGAAGTCTTTTATTAAAGACACACCATGCAAAAGACGCCCAAGGGTGCAGCCGGAATAGCGCATCAAGTGCGTTAATCAAAGTCTTTTACTAAAAAGACACTCCGCACAAAAGACGTCAAGGGTGCAGCCGGACAAGCACAATAAGTGCGCCATCGAAGTCTTTTTCCCGAAAAGACACTCCATGCCAAAGTCGCCTAAGGGTGCCACCGGATAAGCGCAGCAAGTATGTCAATCCACACTCCATGCAAAAGTCGCCTACGGGTGCAGCCGGATCAGCACAGACGTACGAAAACGGCCAACAGGGCACATTACAATACAAGTCGTAGTTACATACACACAGCGAGGGCACCATATACTACATTGGCTCAACCTTCGGGATGATACCCAACTCCCTATAATTGAACAACATTATTCGCAATTCATCACCCTCAAAAAGATTTCGCAGATCCCCCTCACCTATGCTCGTCCCAATCGGCGAGGACAATAGTTCTCGTTTACCAATCCGGTCTACTCGAAGATGGCCCCGCTCCATCCCTATACGACAGCGCCTACCACTTCGCGAAACCTCACCCACGCTATGCTTCGACACCACCCTTAGCCGCCTATACTTGGTCCTCGCATTAGGAAGATTAGCCGCCTCGCCAACCTCCACACGAGGCGAGGACTCCACCGCGGCCACATCTAACGCAGCAAAATAATCCAAGCCTTCATCCGAGGACTCTTCAGTCCAGGAAAACGAACTCCTAGACTCACCATCAGACTCAAAACACTCAGATCTAGAACCAGATAAATTATCATCGGCAGGCACAACGGTTGCGGCCGCCACAAAATTAGTATTGCCAGCAGTGGTTGCTTGCACAGGCCCAATTGTTGGAACCTGCGCAGCAACCGAGGTTCAATATCACAAAAACAAAAGTTTACACCGAAAGCCCTAGCCCCTATTCCGCCACCTACGAAGGGTCGGCCGACGCCGCTGGGTCTTCGGCAGCTGGTTCGCCCACCAACATCGAAGTGTCCTCACCCGTCGGCGCAGTGGCCGACACGGGGTCTTCGCCAGCACCAGTCGGCGTGGGGTCACAAAGGGGCCCTCGCCAGCATCGGATGGCGGCACCAGCTCCACCCCCGATGCCTCGGGCAGTGTGCTATCCAGATCTCTGAGGTCCTCGACCTCTTCATCATGCGCCATCTACAGCAATAACACATTCATTCAACAACCACACAAATACACACACATACCAACACATATGCACTTTTACCTGATCCATCACCTGGTCGGACCTCTCCCAGACAGTCTCATGGCCATGAGGGCCCCACATCCTATCGTAAAGCGCCCCAGCCGACCGCTTCAGCACCGGGTCCTCAACCTGGAAGATTCCGCGCTCGAAGTCTTCGTTCGATCGGTCGAAGACCTCGAAGTGTCTGCATCCCTCGCGGGACAAGGCATTCACAGCCCCTTCGCAGGTGATGAGGGAGGCGAAGGACATGAGGCCCGTCACAATCGTTGGGAGCACCTCCAGCTCCTCCTGCAGCCACCCAAGGAATCGGAGGCCCACCTCCTGACTGGACGCTTCAAAGGGAGCGGTCCGCGCACCAAGCTCCCAGTACGTGTCCACGAGCTGCGCGTGCGTCCGGTCGACCTCCACGCGCGTAGAGGCCTCCGCTTTGTCTAGGCGGTCGCGCAGGCCGCAGAGCCTCGTTTCCATCTCCTCAGCGCGTTGGCAGGCGAGACTGGCCTTCGCTCGTGCAAGTTTGGCCTCGGCTTGTGCAGCCTGCGCCTCAGCACAGGCTCTGTTTGCGTCCTTCCTCTCCAACGCCAACAAATGCCTAAGATCCTCCTTCTCGGCCTCCGCAGCCTCCAACCTCTCTGTCAGCATGCGGCTCTTGTTTTCCGCAGCTGACTTGTCCCAAACAGCATCTGTATGCTGCGCCTGGAGGCGCTCGATCCTGCCCTCGAGTCGTTGCCTCTCGGCAGCGAACTCCGAAGTCAGGGCGCCCGACGCAACATGGTCGGCGAAGGTGGCCGCCTGCCACGAAAAATCCATCAAATTCGCAACCACATAAAAACAACGAACTAACGAAGTCCAAGACGACTTACATACTTCAGCTGCTGCGTTGCATGCTTCAACTGCTGGGGCACAGAGCCCGCCACGTCTTTAGCGGCGGCGGCCGACGAAATCTCGCCGCTGGCGCAAAATCTGGACCATGGGTCCTGCGAAGTGCCCTTCGCCTCGGCCGCTAACACAGCCGGCGTGGCCGCCACCGGAGCTGGGACAACAGCCAGTTGCCCAGCATCCGACCCTGCACCATAACATTGTTCAAGACCCACTCTCAAAAAAACTCACCAACGAGTCCTCGGCCCGTGTGCGCATCAAACATCATGACATCACCTACGCGGTAATCATCCACGCAGATGTCCATGTCGAGGTCAGCACCATCTGTCGTCGCCTCGTCGGCGCGCACCAGAGACGGTGGCCTTCGCTCCTTCATGGGCTCAGCCGAGGGCGGTTTGCCCGACCCGGATGCGACAGCCCTCGCATCCGACGAAGACTTGCTAGGCCCGGGGACGGCTGGCTTCGCAGCCGGCGGTGGTTTACTGCTTTCGGGGCAGTGGACTTCGTGCCCCCTCGCGCCCTCTTGACCTCGCGACTAGGGTCCCCGACCCTAGTGAACGCTCGACGCTTCCGCACCGTATCTTGGCGATCCTTGTCCATCATTGTCGATACAACAACAGCAATATTCCGTCCATAAGGAAAAATCTTCATCTCACAGGCCAAACGAGACGTAAATATGTCCTTGCCAGCCGCCCGAGGGATCGGAATGTTTCTTGGCCATCGACCCCCGGTAACCTCCAACATTCGCGCCAAAGACTCCCGGAGCTCGGGCGAAGACATCCTTCCCCCGAAGGCCGCACAAGTCCCCATTAACTCCACAGCAAAACGATCGGAGACCCCCAACCCCTCAGCGGCAGTACCTAGTTTCCTCTTCTTAATGGCTGGCGCAGCCTCCCGTGAAGGGCCTTCCTCAGCCACAGCCGCTTGCCTTTTTCCATGGTGATCGACAGCCGCAACAGTGTCGTCTCCAGGGTAGCCGCCATATGGAAAACGGTATAACTCGAAGACACGATTCAAGAGAACGTTGGATCCTCGAATATCCCAACTCCGTAGAGCCTCCGTCCTCGGCGCATACCGCCCCACAATCCTCACAGCCCCATCCTCCACTTCACGCACGAACGCGGCTGGGTCTCAGACGCGTAAATCCAAGGTGAAGGTTGGACTTCGCACCAACTGCTTGCCCAAGGTAGGCATCTGGCAAGGGCATACTTCACCAATCACCCAGCCATGCGACAAGGGCCACACTTCATAACCGATGAATTCCTCAACCAAATCACGCCTGCTACTCATGCGGGCAGCGCACCGGAGGGCCCCTTCATCCTCATTATCCTCTGCCACCTCAAACGGTGGGAATGCCACATAACAGTGGGAGCACATTACGGCCGCGGGGAGCCCTAGGAGGTCTTTGACTTCGCCTCCCGGAACATAAAACCAATAATCCCACCAGTTGCCCCACTTGTTGCGAGCGCAGGGAACTAGTTCCACAACTTCTGCCGAAGTCTTTCCGGTCCTCGGCGTGAAGGTGCACGATCCAAACTGCACAATCTTACTCCCAATTTTTCTCTTCTGCCAGTGCTGACAATAATTCTTAGCGAAGACCTCTATGGAGGGCTGACCGCCGTACGAAGTCACCGCCCAGACATCTTCGCCAGGGCCACCACGACGTTAGGTGTCAGTTGGTGGACCTGGACGTCAAACCTCTGCAAGACCTCCGCCACGAAACGATGCGCAGGTAGGCGAAGGCCAGCGATGAAGAGCGCCTCAAACACGACTAACTCGCCCTCAGGCTCGGGAATCTCTTCCGCCCCTGAGACGCGCCCAACATCGTTCCCAAAGTACCCCAACTGCTACATATCCTGTATGCAAACCGAGGAAATCCTCGAGGCGCCGAACTCCACCGTGTGGCCCGATTGTAACTCCACCGCCGCCAAATCGCTCAAGGTATCTTCGGACGACGAATCGGCCGACGGCGCATTCACAGCAGATGAGAAAGAAGACGACATTGCTATGTACCATCGGCGACGGCGCGCACTTTGCTTGACGTGGACCAGATCTCCGATGCAGAGGAACAAGAAGGGCAGGCGAGCGGGCGAGCGGTTTCAAAAGTTTAGGGTTTTCCGGCGCACGCAAAGGTAAGAGACAGCCTGAGCTGCGCTGCCCTTTTTAAACACACGGCACGGCGCTTCGGGAAACCCGCAGTCCAACAATGCCACGTCCATCAAAGGTCACCTCAAAAACCCCCCGCGGGACCACTTCGAGCGAGGGCAGCGTCTCCACCATCTAGCGACGTCTTCGGCACCAGATGACTCAGTCGAACTGGTCCCTCGCAGGGCAAATGTTGGGGCGAAGGCGAAGACGCTACCCGTTGCTCGAAGCCTACGCCGCCTTCGTCGCCTCGCTTCACCAACGACGCCAAGGACGCCCGTCCGATGAGGACTTCGCGGACGCCCTTCGCTCTTCTCCATTGTGAGATGAAGGCAAGACTCCGATGATATCTGCTAGCCTCACGTCCTCATCGGGTCTGGAAGCCCAAGTGGGATTTAGCCCACTGTAACAGGCCCTGTGTGACGGACCTCCCAAGAAATTAGGCCCACCTACAGTTATCCTTGTCCAATGGACCTCAGACAACCCTGTAGGTGCCCCTGAACTACTTGACAAGCTCGGTATCTTTCCTTACCTTTCCAGGAACGTCTCACCCGTCTTGCAGACATTACAGAACATCGGAGATATAGATATGCGGAAGCGATTACATAAACTTACATTTATTAAAAAGTAAGATCAAGTCATTCATTACAGACCAGAACTATATAACGAGTGCAGAGTAATATTATTACACATACCAAGGGAGGCAAGAACTCCTCCCGACAGTTATCACACAAAAAGTCCTAATGGAGGATCCTTTCCTCCCGCACTTCACTCTTGCTTATCTTTGTTAGGAACCACCTTGGAGCAAAAGCAACAAAGGTTTGTTGCTTCCTCACCTAAAAACAACGGGGGAATAAACCCTGAGTATGGGATTACTCAGCAAGTCTTACCCGACTAAGGAAAAGATTCTCAAGGGTATGCTAGATAAATAGGAATCAAGAAGAGGCTTTAGTAAAAATCAACTTAGATACCGTTGCAGAAATAGCTTACTAAAGTGAGTCCTTACTTTCATCATTTTAATGCCAAATTAAGTATTAATAGACTCTGTTTGCCTCTAGTCTAATTTCATCATCTCATAAATACAACATCATTTTTATCCATAATGTTCCCATCCTGACTTAGGTTGCAGGGAAGTGACCAAGTCTTCATAACCGCGAAGGTATGGCGATCCGAATCGATTATACTCAGCTGAGGATCTCCAATCACACGACATATGTAGCACTTAACCCTTGCATATGTCAACCCGCCACCGGGGTTCTTAAGACCAGATCAGGTTCACGCAAACCGAGAGCACAGATACACCACCGTCCAGCCTCTTGCCACGGTGGGTACACGCTACTCCCGCCACCGCTCCACGCCCATTTTGTGTTATCTTATTCTGGCCTTAGTCTGCCCGAGGCAAGGCTTACCCATGACGAGGCATGTGACCAGTTAAAGGGTCCTCGATCAGCACGCCTACATACACATTCAATCCTTAATCAACCTGGGTAGAACATCACCTGTTCCTAACCCAAGTCTCGATTTAAGTACTTCCATCCTTAGGATTGTTTCTATTCCTTAGGATGATAAGAGCATCACAGGGAACTTTGCAGTAAGATCCCACCACGCTCTCAATGAAAGTATTCTTGCAGGTAGAAGTCATCTTTCCTCAGGATAACCCCTGAGCTAGGCAGTATTGCAAAAGACAACCTCTATCCACAAGATCTAAGCAGGGCTAAGCATTTTTGTAAATCAAATTTTGATACTTCACCAGAAGTATCTATAAAGGTATGGATATCAAGGAAAGCAATGCATCAAAGGGTTCCAAGCAATTCCTATGAACCTAATGCACATTTCACTTGACTTAAAGTGTGCGAAAAGTATTTAAAAACACAAGGAAAGGGGTTGCATGCACCGGGGCTTGCCTTCGTTAACAGGTGAGTCTGGCTCGGATCCACAAATATCAAAGTAGAAGCAGTTGCCTGCTTGAGAATCCGAGGGTGGTGGTGTCCTTTCTTCGGTGACTTCCACTTCTTCTTCGTGTTCTAACATAACCATATATATATAAGAATGAATGCCATGTAATGCTCATGAGAGTGCGAAGATAATAAAGGTTTATTATCTAAGTCTTGAATACAACTTTCCTTCACGGAACTCCGAGAACTTAGGGTTTCTGGAGTCGGTAAAGGAGTTCACAGGGCAGGGGGGGTGTTTTGGGGTTTGGTGATCAAACAAAGTCCAAATCAACCCAAATTCTACCCAAGGCTTCTAAATAATATGAGGAACTCATATAAAAATTTTGAGAATTTTTGGGATTACCATTTATCTTTTAAAAATCCAGAACTACTATCTTAAACTATTTTAAATGCCTTAAAATTTCTTATTTCCACTAAAATTAATGAAACTATTTTTATTAAATTCTAGGGAAAATAAGAAACCTAGGAAAATTGGTTTCATAATTTTACCATTTTTCTACATTTTTTTATAATTGTTTTGGCTCTGGAAATAAAAGAAAAAGGAAAAGTAGGGAATAGTACTGGGCTGATTTCAGCCCAGCGGCCTAATTCAAAGAGGAAAGCGCGCGCGTGCGCCCGCGCGCTCCGGCGATTTTGCGAACAAGCCCCCGCAGTATTTAATAACCTGAAGATCTCCAAACACTATTTAAAATAGTCGCTGACACTTCACAGAAATGCCCCCGACTTCCTATTTCTTCTCCAAACACCTCCCTGGTCACGGCACGCTCCCCGTTCATCCCTGCCGTGGTTCGTACCGGCCATGATCG
This sequence comes from Zea luxurians, assembly GCA_029449295.1. NCBI lineage: Eukaryota > Viridiplantae > Streptophyta > Magnoliopsida > Poales > Poaceae > Zea > Zea luxurians. The sequence goes on along the minus strand of JAOPSE010000001.1, from coordinate 99,500,831 downwards.
GCGATGATTGTTCAAGCTAACTATCGGAGAGGCTTTACCGACCTAAGACGGCCTCGGAACACCCACTAATTTGACTCGAACACCCCGAGAACAGCCGGTCCACGTGCACGGCGGGAACCGAGCACGGGAGTACATGTTCTCGCCAAACCATGGTCGATCAGAGCAAACAGACGCCACCGTGAGCTTCGTGAGTATGCAAGAACACTAGAACGACACAAGGATTGGACAATGACTTACCCGAGTAAGCTGGCCACGGGCGGGCTGTTTTGGGTGGCGCGGCGGACTGAATTGGGGGAAAGTGGCAATTCAACGACTCTGGATGAAATTGGGGGTGGGGATTGAGGCTATAGGATCATGAGAGACTGTGCTTTCACCATGCGCAATCGATTTGAGAGAAGGTAGAGAGGGCCGTGCGAATTTTTGGTTGTACTCGAGCTCACTTCAAGAACAGCGAGCACCTCGCCGTGATCCCAATGGCTATTTATAGCCGTGGCGGTCCGGCGATCACCTCGCGGGCCCGGACAACACCACAATCGCATGTCAACCACGTCGGTAGACGGTACAGTGAGGGAGAACTACGGCATGAGTGCCACTGCGGCGGAATCCACTGAGTCACGGCGGCCGCCGGTGAGTAACTCCGGCCGAGCACAGGAGATGGTGCCACGTACGAGCTACCTTTTCCCGGTGTTATCCACCCAATACCCTGCACGATTCCGGACGGTGATCAACGACGGCGAGCTGAGCTGGCGTTCTGATCCATCCAAAACACTGTACCATGGCTCATCTATTTCAGTCGCCTTAACCGGCCATGATCCCACCCGATTATCTCTCGATTCTTGTTAGGAACAGAGCGATCCCTCTTAATAAAAGTTGTTCACTAATCATCAGTCTCCAAACTTACTATAGGAGTCCTGGATCAAAACCGAACGTATTTAAAGTTATGGCGTGCTTAAATTGATCCCATATCACTGTGACCACTTCTGACTTCAGGTGCAGTTTCAGTTTCTTGATACAAGCCTGACAGAGCAACTTCAGGCAAGATTATCTCTAAATTTCTCTTAACAACTATGCTTTCCTTCTTAAGCAAAGTTGTTCTCCTATGTTTGGTCTTCAACTTTGCTGTGGTTTCCTAGGGCAAAATCCCTAGAACATGAAAGATACAAGGGTTCAAAGTTGAAGAAAACACACTAATTTCAGACTTAGGCTCTATAGTGCTTAAGAGGTGATTTTTGCAATTTGGTCCAAAACTTAGGGTTTGGCTTGCAAATTCCCATATTTGTGACCCAAATGTTTTAAGATACTTATTTAACTTGGTTTTTGCACTTTAGCCCAAAAGTGGACTAATTTTGCAAATAGGCCCCTAGAGTTTGGTTTTAGGGTTTTCCAAGGTCCCAATTAGGGTTTCTGGTATTCCAGGGGTATAAATGTGATTCAACTTTGTTTTTGGGGATATTTTATGACTCTTTCCCTAAAGTCTTTAGGTTTTATCATCTTGGGTTAGGTCTTACTCCTTTAATCCCTGTTTAGGGTTAAGTTTCCTATCCAGGGTTCTATTTGCAAAAACACTCTAAACAATACAACTTGTTTGAAATTTTTGCCTAGTGAATGCACTCTAGGTGTGTCAAACTTATGCAATGCCAATGCTTATGATGTCATGCTCAAGTTTTAGTTACAGTAACACCAGGGGTGTTACATCCTTCCCCCCATAAAAGAATCTCGTCCCGAGATTTAAAGTCCTAGGGTGAGTAATGGAAAAGGAAATGTGTCACAATTTTATTCCCTTATTTCTGGTACAAGGCAGGGGTGGTGTGGGGGTTCACTCCTTTATTACAATAACTGTACACATTTACAAATTACATGAGGCTAGAAAGCCTGGGAAATTCTTATTCAAAAAGTCTTGAGTTTCCCATGTAGCCTCTTCCTCAGCATGTTGGTTCCATTGTATCTTGTAGAACTTGAGAGTCTTTCTCCGGGTAACCCTGTCCTTTTGATCCAGAACTCGAATAGGATGTTCCGAGTATGTTAAATCTGGCTCCAGGATAACATCTGTCACTTCAATGGTTCGATCGGGAACCCGAAGACACTTCTTCAATTGCGACACATGGAACACATTATGGATAGCAGACAGAATTTCGGGGAGTTGCAGTCGATACGCCACTGGCCCACATTGCTCAAGTACCGGAAATGGACCAATATACCTGGGTGCAAGTTTTCCTTTAACCCCGAAACGCGATACCCCCTTCATTGGTGAAACTTTCAAGTAGACATGATTGCCCACCAGAAAGCATAAGGGTTGTCGTCGTCGGTCTACGTAACTCTTTTGTCGAGTCTGAGCTCTCTTCATATTATGAATAATTTTCTGAACCTTTTCTTCGACCTCTTTCACCATATCAGGCCTAAAGAAGTACCTTTCCCCAGGTTCAGACCAATTTAGCGGAGTTCGACACCGTCGCCCATATAAAGCTTCAAAAGGTGCCATTTTGATACTGTCTTGATAGCTGTTATTGTATGAAAACTCCGCTAAAGGAAAACACTCATCCCATTTCTGTGAGAAGTCTAGAACACATGCCCGCAGCATATCTTCAAGTATTTGATTCACCCTCTCAGTTTGTCCACTTGTTTGTGGATGATAAGCCGAACTGTGGAGCAATTTGGTACCCAATGATTTATGGAGTTCTTCCCAAAATTTGGATACGAATTGGGGTCCACGATCCGATATTATAGTCTTCGGAATACCGTGCAAGCTGAGAACACGGGCAATGTATAATGCTGCATAAGTGGCTACTGTATATTTGGCCCTGACGGGTAAGAAGTGGGCAATCTTTGTGAGTCGATCAACGATAACCCAAATAGAATCATACCCTTTGGCCGTCCTGGGCAGTCCCACAATAAAGTCCATACTTATGTCTTCCCATTTCCATGTTGGGATTGGCAAAGATTGTAATGGACCAGCAGTTTTCATGTGTATGGCCTTGACACGTCTGCAAGTGTCACACTTAGCCACATAGCGTGCAATTTCAATCTTCATCTTTGTCCACCAGTAATGTTGCTTCAAGTCTTGGTACATCTTAGTGCTTCCGGGATGAATAGAATAGCGACTAAGATGTGCTTCATCAAGAATTTGTTGGCGGAGTTCTTCATTCTTTGGCACTACTATGCGGTTTTTAAACCATAACACACCTTGATCGTCTTCTTTGAAACATTTGGCTACTCCAGCCCTTATCTTCTCTCGTATGTGCTTCATACCCAGATTATCCTTTTGAGCATCAATTATCCTTTGCAAAATGATTGACTCAAGCTTTAGCTGATGTAATACCAATTTATAAGAAATCGTATAAAAGGAGAAAAATCATTTCCTTTATGTATATGTGTATATTATAGCTACCTATCATCGCATGTGAACAACATATTTAAAGACAAGAAATAAGTAATAAAAGATATGCTACCAAATCATGCATCATGCCGAGATTTTATTTTGTGTGCATTCTATGATAATAAAAATAATAATAATGAAACAAGAAATATATTAAAGTCCCAAGGTGGAATTTAGAATATAAAAGAGAATATAGAATTTAGAAGTAAAGAGAAAGAATATAGAAATTTATATATATATATAATATGCATCTTCAAAGTCAGTATTTTAATGGCACAATATAAACCTAAGTATAAAATGGCCACAAGAATGGAATTTAAATTTTAAATGAGTTTGGAATTGAAAATGAAGAAAAGAAGGTGAGAAAATAAAAAGAAAAGGGGTCAAAATGCTGTTGGGCCGGTTCCTAACCAACTCGGCCCACCATCCACTCTTCTCTGCGGCCCAATGTCATACCTGTGCGCGCCCGACAGTGGGGCCCGGCCATCAGAAGCAAAGCGCCGCCCTTCTCAACTCGAGCCGTTGACAGATGGGGCCCCCATGTCGGATCCTTCCCCAACAAACCGCCCGCACCGGCCGGGACCGCAGCTCGCGAGCGCTGCAACCTCGGAACGGCCTCACCCCCGGGTCCACGACCTAGACCATCACCCAGATCGCGCCGCATTGTCCACAAAGGCTGATGCCGCCATTGGAGCGAAGGTTTCGCCGTCGGTAAATTCCGTCGGTACCGGTTCTCTGTCCTCAGAGCTCAGCCGAAGGAGGGTCGCATGGTCCGTGAAACCGTACGTGGCTGCAATTGAAGTCAGGCACCATCGTCGCGGGGTGAATTGCTCGCCGCCGTGCCAACCGTGGGCGAATTCTGCCCCGTGCCGTGGTTGACTTCCCCCGCCGTCGCTATCTGTCGTGAGGTACCTTCTATCGTATCACCTCGTCCTCAATTTCGTTTTGCGCACGAAGTTAACTGAATCTGGTGGCCGGGGCGGTAGAATTTGATGGAGCTCCGGCGTGGTGGTCGCCATGGGCAGGGGCGCTCCCCAGCTCGGCTCTATCGAAGGGGTGGCGTCGTCCGTACCGTTAGATTAAATCGGACGGCGCAGGGTTCAGCAGCGGGCTCGGTTGATGCGAGCCGTGGATCACTGATCCAACTGCCCTGTATGTGTACCGATTCAACGATGCGTGATCTAATCCGGGGCGTAGATTTCAGATCGTGCGGCCAGAAACAGTCCATACCCTTTCGCAGCGATCCTTTTGCATATGAGCCCTTGGATTTTAATGAAATGAACCCGCGGTCCAGTATTACTATTGTCTGAGTCTCGGGCTACTTACCAGGAAGCCCCTACAGCTTTCAGTAATTGAGGCCCAGTCCAGAACCTATTTAAATTGAATAAATGAAATAGAAAATAGATTTTTAATAGGAAAATATATGCTAGAACTTTGATAATTCATAGAAAATTCATATGAGCCCCAAATTACTCCATTCCAGTTCCTAAAATTTTGTAATTTTATTCTCTAGCACTTAATGTCTCTGTTTTGTCATGACAACAGTAAGAAAATTAATCTCACACTTAATCCTATTTTAAACACATAAAACCTTTGAAAATCCATAACTTAAAATCTATAACTCAGAAAATTATGATTTCTGTTCCTAGGATTTTATTTTAATGTGTAGAATATTTCTGTGTATTTTGTTTACATGTTTGGTGTGATGTTGATTTCTCTATATGCACTGTGCTTGTTTGTATTGTGGCGAGTAGAAGAGCCCGTGACCGAGGATCCTGGTGAGCAGCAGGTTGAAGTAGCTGAGCAGGAGCTCATTGAAGGCAAGTTGTGCCCTTGACCACTTTTTACCCAATAATGATCTTTAATATCACTTATTCATGCATAGGTTAATTTTGATGGGACCCGATAGGTCACCCTAGATTTGTTTATCTCATTACCTTGTTTACCCCTGAATCATTGGGTAGTTTGCTATTGCCTTACATGGTTTTGGGATAATCATTTATTATATCTATGTTCCAATTATTCTTGTTATTCTGTTTATGTTCATGTCAAGTTCATTAATGTTAATTGGAACATAGAGCTTAGCTTGAGAACCACGTGCCACCACAAGGGTTTAATGGGACGCCCTTGGCTGACTAATTAGGAAAGCTAGTGGAAGACTACCTTACCCGAAAGGGGCAAGGGCAGTAGGGGAGTGGTCAGTGTAGGGAGGTCCCTGGTTGATTTTGCTGCGATGGCGGTCAGCCAGGAACCCTGCATTGGAACTTCCTATAAACTGTAGCGGGTTTTCGGAAGCTAGTGGAACTTTGTAAAGGCCTCGTAGTGTTGCCCTGCCGCGCTTCCTAGGTAGAGGTGTATGGGATTCGTGACCCCTTGGCAGATGGGTAACATGACTTGTGGGTAAAGGGTACAACCTCTGTAGAGTGTACAACTAGTATACTAGCCGTGCTCGCGGTCATGAGCAGCTCAGGACTCTCTGATGTTTAAATTATGGAACTTAAATTCAATTTTGTCATTTGCATTGCATGGGTTTATTATTAAATTTGTTCTATTACTTTATCTATGGTTTGGTATTTACTTACACTTAGTAATTGCTAATAAAATTTGGACCAACTACTTAAAAGCAATGCTCAGCTCTAACCCCTATCATTGATTAGCCTTACACATCACATGAACTCACACCTTTGTGAGTTTATGTCCACTGGTTCCCCACAATTTGTTGAGCTATGATCATGTGTGAGCTCACCCTTGCTGTCTCACACCCCCCCACAGGAGAAGATCAGGTGGTTCAGGAGGAGCCGCCTAACACTGAGGAGTTCGATCTGATCTAGGTGGCGTTTCCCAGTCGACATTGGCGCCGACGATCCTTAGTTCGTTTTATCTTTATTGTTTTATTTTGTAATAAGTCTTCCGCTATGTAATAAATACTCTGATGTTTTATGACATTTATCTCTATACACTCTGTTATTATATATGTTGTCTCCTTGGCGCATGTATGAGATGCACCTGGCTTTGTTCCTTAAAGCCGGGTGTGACAGCTGATTCAGAGTCCCTTGTTGGATTAACCCCAGGTTTAACTTTTCCATCTCTTGACATAAAGTGTTGTCAGAGGTTTTTACCATAAGACAGTGGCAGGAAGCCTTACGGCTCAGCGCATCTGCTACCACATTGGCTTTGCCTGGGTGATAATGGATCTCCAGTTCATAGTCCTTAATAAGCTCAAGCCATCGTCTTTGCCTCATATTTAATTCTGACTGGGTGAAGATGTACTTCAAACGTTTATGATCTGTATATATGTGACAGATATTTCCCAGCAGATAGTGACGCCAAATTTTCAGGGCATGAACCACAGCAGCTAGCTCCAGGTCATGAGTTGGGTAATGCTCCTCATGTCGGAGCAACTGCCTTGAAGCATATGCAATTACTCGGCCCTCTTGCATTAATACACAGCTGAGTCCACTGCCAGACGCATCACAATATACATCAAAAGGCTTATTGATGTCTGGTTGAGCCAATACCGGAGCAGTGGTTAATAATGTCTTCAATTGCTCAAAGGCTTCATTACACTTAGAAGACCAATTGAACTTAATGTCATTCTTCAATAAACTTGTGATTGGCTTCACAAGCTTAGAAAAATCTGGTATGAATCTGCGATAATATCCAGCTAGTCCAAGAAAACTCTGGACTTGGTGAACAGTGGTTGGGGGTTTCCACTCTAGAATATCTTTGACCTTGCTAGGATCTACCGCAATCCCCTTGGCAGATAACACGTGCCCCAAAAATTGAATTTCCTCCAGCCAGAACGCGCACTTGCTGAACTTGGCATACAGCTGATGTTCCCTCAGGCGCGTTAATACAATCCGTAGATGTTGAGCATGCTCCTCTTCATTTTTAGAGTATATCAAGATATCGTCGATGAAGACCACCACGAACTTGTCCAACTCGGGCATGAACACCGAGTTCATCAAATAGGTGAAGTGGGCAGGAGCATTTGTTAGCCCAAAAGACATTACCAAATATTCAAATAAACCATACCGCGTAGTAAACGCGGTCTTTGGTATATCCTCGGGCCGAATACGGATTTGGTGATAGCCCGACCTGAGATCAATTTTGGAAAATACCCTCGCCCCAGTCAGTTGATCAAATAAGATGTCGATCCTTGGAAGAGGGTACTTGTTCTTGATGGTGACCTCATTCAGGGGTCGATAATCCACGCACATTCGCAAGGTTTGATCCTTCTTCTTAACAAAAATGGCGGGGCAACCCCATGGAGACGAGCTTGGCCGGATGAATCCCTTATTCAGTAGATCTTGTAATTGAATCTTCAATTCCGCCAACTCATTAGGGGGCATACGGTACGATCTTCGGGAGATGGGAGCCGTACCGGGCTTTAGCTCAATTACAAATTCTACATCTCTTTCAGGGGGCAGTCCAGGCAAATCTTCCGGAAACACATCTGGAAACTCACATACTACCGGAATATCCTTGATCTCCGGTACAATGGCTTCATATATTTTACCAGAAGCTTTGGCTGGATTGGTTACGGGGAGAGACAAAAGAATCTCTTCTTGATTATAGCTCAACCTGACGGTTCTGAGTTCAGTGTTGAGAATTTCCTTGTGTTGGGTTAACCAATTCATACCCAAAATTACATCTATATCCTGGCCTTTCAGAACAATCATGTTAGCAGGAAAGTTCCGTCCGGCCATTGTTACTGGCACTTCATAGGCCGCTTCTCTAGTAAAAATGTGTCCCCTAGGTGAATGAATTTTAAATCCCTCTTTTGATTCATGGCATGCAATGTGATGTTGCTCCACAAATTTCTTGCTAATGAACGTATGCGAAGCACCAGAATCAAAAAGAATAATTGCAGGGTGACTGGCCACGGGAAACATACCCATCATCACCGGTTCTCCTTCCGGTGTAGTGGCCACTTGGGTATAGTATACTCGCCCCGTCTTCTTTGTATTCCTCCCCACAATATTTCCCTTGGGCTGAGTTGATTTCCCAGATCCTTGTTGAGCATTTGATTGATTTTGCTTGGGATATGGGCAGTCTTTGATGAAGTGCCCCGACTTGCCGCAATTGAAACACCCGGTTGAAGAGCTGGGCAAAACAGGGAATCGAGTGCCCGGGGCACCCGGCTGATTTGGGGTAGTGGGGGTATTGTTGGGGCGAATAATGATTGGCTGCTTGAAAGGGAATGAGGGTGGACGAGAAAAAGTGCGATTTTGGCTAGAAGGCCGGATCACAAACCGTTGCCTCTTCGCCTGGCCCTGATTAGGCTTCTCACCACCGAATCCCTTGTTCTTCCCAGAACTTGCGTATTTTGCTTCAACAGATAAGGCTGTACTGACAGCCTTTCCATACGTGAGATCTATACATGTGGCCATCTTTCTCTGCAATCGGTCATTTAGACCCCTCATAAAGCAGTTCTTCTTCTTTAAATCAGTATTCACCTGGTCGATGGCATACTACGACAGGTGATTAAACTTGTTGAGATACTGATTAACGGTATCTCCTCCTTGTTTCAGCTTCATGAATTCTTCTTGTTTCATATGCAGCACACCTTCGGGTATGTAGTGCTCACGGAAGGCTGCTTTAAACTCTTCCCAGGTGACTTGATGGTTGGCAGGTTGAATGGCCACAAAATTTCCCCACCAGGTACTGGCAGGGCCACGTAGTTGTTGTGCTGCGAATAATGGCTTCTGCGTCTCTGAACAGCGGAGAAGACCAAACTTTTGTTCAATAACCCGTATCCACTCATCGGCTTCCAACGGGTCCTCTGCCTTGACGAATAGTGGTGGACGGGTTTCAGAGAAATCCAGATAGGTGGTTTCACGGGGGCCTTGCTGATAACCCCTTCCTGCTTGCTGCTGGAATTGTTGACCCGCCATTTCTCTAAGGAAGCGGGTATTGTCCGCAGTCGTGTTCACCAAGGCGGCAATCGCCTCGGCCAATGTGGGAGGAACCGGAGGTGGATTTGGGGTGACATCCCTTCCCCCAGAAGTTCCTGCTGCGTCCTGTCCTCGAGTCCTGGTAGGCATCTGAGGCAAAGAACATTTAAAGTAAACATAATATGCCAGAGAAACCTTCCATTTTACATTACTATAAAAAGTAATGATACAGACTCGATGTTACATAACAGGATACATTACCCATTATACAAGAGTTTAACCTATTATACAACATACCACCTCTACTTCTACAAACTACACTACTACTCCTGCTTCTGATTGTTCTTGGTAGCTACATCGTCAGGGGTGGGAGACCATACGTCGACCAGCCTCAAGGAAGGAGGGGGACTAAAAAGGTCTAACTCCCCACCAAGCGCTTCTCCCGCAGTATGCGAGGGTCCGGCTTCTGACCTGACGGGATCCGCAGGGATATTTGGGTGTAATTGCGAATACAGTACATGAACTTCCTCATGTAAAGTATTGCAATATACCTGCAAGTTGTCAATAGCAACGTTAAGTTCGTTGACTCGTGCTCGAGCCTTTGCTTCCTTAGCCAAAGCTACTGAGCGAGATTGTACTGCCCAATCAAGCGCCAAATCCCGGTCAGCTAGTTGATCTTGCAGGGTGCGGATGTAACTTCTCAAATCATTTATTCGGTCACCGTCCGCAACCCATAAATTGGTCCTGCGTTGTAACTCTGCTTGAAGTTGATTCACGCGAGCTTCGAGATCACCAATAGGATCGTTGCTCCCGCTACTGCTATCTTGCTCCCGTGGGGCAAGTTGGTGTCGAGGTACACCGATAGGTCCAGTATGCTTTCGCGCCGTTTTCCTTGTACGCGGCGGCATTTGCTAAGGGAGAAAATTTATTAGTACAATTCTTAGCATGATGCATGAATAATTACAGAATCAACCTTAGTTGATTCAACCTTCTATACATTGCACTCTCCCTATCTGATCTTTGAAATAAACTTTTCAGAAATACTTAGGTACGAAGAGAAGCAATTTTCCAGATAAGTCTTAGAAAACTCTTTTGAAGATGCTACATAATATCTGTCAAGAAGGGCTACGCTCTGATACCAGCTGTGACGGAACCTCCAAGTAATTAGGCCCACCTACAGTTATCCTTGTCCAACAGACCTCAGACAACCCTGTAGGTGCCCCTAAACTACTTGACAAGCTCGGTATCTTTCCTTACCTTTCCAGGAACGTCTCACCCGTCTTGCAGACATTACAGAACATCGGAGATATAGATATGCGGAAGCGATTACATAAACTTACATTTATTAAAAAGAAAGATCAAGTCGTTCATTACAGACCAGAACTATATAACGAGTGCAGAGTAATATTATTACACATACCAAGGGAGGCAAGAACTCCTCCCGACAGTTATCACACAAAAAGTCCTAATGGAGGATCCTTTCCTCCCGCACTTCACTCTTGCTTATCTTCGTTAGGAACCACCTTGGAGCAAAAGCAACAAAGGTTTGTCGCTTCCTCACCTAAAAACAATGGGGGAATAAACCCTGAGTATGGGATTACTCAGCAAGTCTTACCCGACTAAGGAAAAGACTCTCAAGGGTATGCTGGATAAATAGGAATCAAGAAGAGGCTTTAGCAAAAATCAACTTAGATACCGTTGCAGAAATAGCTTACTAAAGTGAGTCCTTACTTTCATCATTTTAACGCCGAATTAAGTATTAATAGACTCTGTTTGCCTCTAGTCTAATTTCATCATCTCATCAATACAACATCATTTTTATCCATAATGTTCCCATCCTGACTTAGGTTGCAGGGAAGTGACCAAGTCTTCATAACCGCGAAGGTACGGCGATCCGAATCGATTATACTCAGCTGAGGATCTCCAATCACACGACATATGTAGCACTTAACCCTTGCATATGTCAACCCGCCAATTCTTAAGACCAGATCAGGTTCACGCAAACCGAGAGCACAGATACACCACCGTCCAGCCTCTTGCCACGGTGGGTACACGCTACTCCCGCCACCGCTCCACGCCCATTTCGTGTTATCTTATTCTGGCCTTAGTCTGCCCGAGGCAAGGCTTACCCATGACGAGGCATGTGACCAGTTAAAGGGTCCTCGATTAGCACGCCTACATACGCATTCAATCCTTAATCAACCTGGGTAGAACATCACCTGTTCCTAACCCAAGTCTCGATTTAAGTACTTCCATCCTTAGGATTGTTTCTATTCCTTAGGATGAAAAGAGCATCACAGGGAACTTTGCAGTAAGATCCCACCACGCTCTCAATGAAAGTATTCTTGCAGGTAGAAGTCATCTTTCCTCAGGATAACCCCTGAGCTAGGCAGTATTGCAAAAGACAACCTCTATCCACAAGATCTAAGCAGGGCTAAGCATTTTTGTAAATCAAATTTTGATACTTCACCAGAAGTATCTATAAAGGTATGGATATCAAGGAAAGCAATGCATCAAAGGGTTCAAGCAATTCCTATGAACCTAATGCACATTTCACTTGACTTAAAGTGTGCGAAAAGTATTTTAAAACACAAGGAAAGGGGTTGCATGCACCGGGGCTTGCCTTCGTTAACAGGTGAGTCTGGCTCGGATCCACAAATATCAAAGTAGAAGCAGTTGCCTGCTTGAGAATCCGAGGGTGGTGGTGTCCTTTCTTCGGTGACTTCCACTTCTTCTTCGTGTTCTAACATAACCATATATATAAGAATGAATGCCATGTAATGCTCATGAGAGTGCGAAGATAATAAAGGTTTATTATCTAAGTCTTGAATACAACTTTCCTTCACGGAACTCCGAGAACTTAGGGTTTCCGGAGTCGGTAAAGGAGTTCACAGGGCAGGGGGGTGTTTTGGGGTTTGGTGATCAAACAAAGTCCAAATCAACCCAAATTCTACCCAAGGCTTCTAAATAATATGAGTAACTCATATAAAAATTTTGAGCATTTTTGGGATTACCATTTATCTTTTAAAAATCCAGAACTACTATCTTGAACTATTTTAAATGCCTTAAAATTTCTTATTTCCACTAAAATTCATGAAACTATTTTTATTAAATTCTAGGGAAAATAAGAAACCTAGAAAATTGGTTTCATAATTTTACCATTTTTCTACATTTTTTTATAATTGTTTTGGCTCTAGAAATAAAAGAAAAAGGAAAACTAGGGAATAGTACTGGGCTGATTTCAGCCCAGCGGCCCAATTCAAAGAGGAAAGCGCGCGCGTGCGCCCGCGCGCTCCGGCGATTTTACGAACAAGCCCCCGCAGTATTTAATAACCTGAAGATCTCCAAACACTATTTAAGATAGTCGCTGACACTTCACAGAAATGCCCCTGACTTCCTATTTCTTCTCCAAACACCTCCCTGGTCACGGCACGCTCCCCGTTCATCCCTGCCGTGGTTCGTACCGGCCATGATCGGCGATGATTGTTCAAGCTAACTATCGGAGAGGCTTTACCGACCTAAGACGGCCTCGGAACACCCACTAATTTGACTCGAACACCCCGAGAACAGCCGGTCCACGTGCACGGCAGGAACCGAGCACGGGAGTACATGTTCTCGCCAAACCATGGTCGATCAGAGCAAACAGACGCCACCGTGAGCTTCGTGAGTATGCAAGAACACTAGAACGACACAAGGATTGGACAATGACTTACCCGAGTAAGCTGGCCACGACTATTTATAGCCGTGGCGGTCCGGCGATCACCTCGCGGGCCCGGACAACACCACAATCGCATGTCAACCACGTCGGTAGACGGTACAGTGAGGGAGAACTACGGCATGAGTGCCACTGCGGCGGATCCACTGAGTCACGGCGGCCGCCGGAGAGTAACTCCGGCCGAGCACAGGAGATGGTGCCATGTACGAGCTACCTTTTCCCGGTGTTATCCACCCAATACCCTGCACGATTCCGGACGGTGATCAACGACGGCGAGCTGAGCTGGCGTTCTGATCCATCCAAAACACTGTACCATGGCTCATCTATTTCAGTCGCCTTAACCGGCCATGATCCCACCTGATTATCTCTCGATTCTTGTTAGGAACAGAGCGATCCCTCTTAATAAAAGTTGTTCACTAATCATCAGTCTCCAAACTTACTATAGGAGTCCTGGATCAAAACCGAACGTATTTAAAGTTATGGCGTGCTTAAATTGATCCCATATCACTGTGACCACTTCTGACTTCAGGTTCAGTTTCAGTTTCTTGATACAAGCCTGACATAGCAACTTCAGGCAAGATTATCTCTAAATTTCTCTTAACAACTATGCTTTACTTCTTAAGCAAAGTTGTTCTCCTATGTTTGGTCTTCAACTTTGCTGTGGTTTCCTAGGGCAAAATCCCTAGAACATGAAAGATACAAGGGTTCAAAGTTGAAGAAAACACACTAATTTCAGACTTAGGCTCTATAGTGCTTAAGAGGTGATTTTTGCAATTTGGTCCAAAACTTAGGGTTTGGCTTGCAAATTCCCATATTTGTGACCCAAATGTTTTAAGATACTTATTTAACTTGGTTTTTGCACTTTAGCCCAAAAGTGGACTAATTTTGCAAATAGGCCCCTAGGGTTTGGTTTTAGGGTTTTCCAAGGTCCCAATTAGGGTTTCTGGTATTCCAGGGGTATAAATGTGATTCAACTTTGTTTTTGGGGATATTTTATGACTCTTTCCCTAAAGTCTTTAGGTTTTCTCATCTTGGGTTAGGTCTTACCCCTTTAATCCCTGTTTAGGGTTAAGTTTCCTATCCAGGGTTCTATTTGCAAAAACACTCTAAACAATACAACTTGTTTGAAATTTTTGCCTAGTGAATGCACTTTAGGTGTGTCAAACATATGCAATGCCAATGCTTATGATGTCATGCTCAAGTTTTAGTTACAGTAACACCAGGGGTGTTACACCCTGCAGGGATAAGCGTGTTACGGGCCTCATCTGTAATAGTCTTTTCTATAATGATGGTCTGTAACCTCCCCTTGGGGGAATATTCTGAGGATACTCTAGGTTCCCGAGGGCATAAACGTCCTTGTTTGAGGGCGGTAGGCACTCGGGCACCTATAAATACCCCCGTACAGTACCCTTGAGGGGGCAGATTAATGGAGCTATTGCCATTCCTCGTTGAACCTTGCAAACAATTTCTCCACTCTCCCGTTGGATTTACTTGTTCACCTGAACGAGTACCAACATACACCCTACCCAATCAGCATCTGAATATCCTATTAAATCAAAAGTGGATCCCTTGGGGTACCAAAGTCCAAACTTAGGAGTATAAACTAAATATCTCATGATTCTTTTCACGGCCCTAAGGTGAATTTCCATAGGATCGGCTTGGAACCTTGCACACATGCATACTGAAAGCCTAATGTCCGGTCGAGATGCACATAAATAGAGTAAAGATCCTATCATCAACTGGCATACCTTTTGATCTACGAACTTACCTCCCGTGTCGAGGTCGAGATGCCCATTTGTTCCCATGGGTGTCTTGATGGACTTGGCATCCTTCATTCCAAACTTGTTAAGTATGTCTTGAATGTATTTTGTTTGGCTGATGAAGGTGCCATCTTGCATTTGCTTGACTTCAAATCCTAGGAAGTACTTCAACTCCCCCATCATAGACATCTCGAATTTTTGTATCATGATCCTACTAAACTCTTCACAAGTTGATTTGTTAGTAGACCCAAATATGATATCATCCACATAAATTTGACATACAAACAAATCTTTTGCAATAGTTTTAGTAAAGAGAGTAGGATCGGCTTTACCAACTTTGAAGCCATTAGTGATAAGGAAATCTCGCAGGCATTCATACCATGCTCTTGGGGCTTGCTTGAGCCCATAAAGCGCCTTTGAGAGTTTATACACATGGTTAGCATACTCACTATCTTCAAAGTCGGGAGGTTGCTCAACATAGACCTCTTCCTTGATTGGTCCATTGAGGAAGGCACTTTTCACGTCCATTTGATAAAGCTTAAAGCCATGGTAAGTAGCATAGGCAAGTAATATACGAATTGACTCAAGCCTAGCTACGGGTACATAAGTTTCACCAAAGTCCAAACCTTCGACTTGTGAATATCCTTTGGCCACAAGTCGGGCTTTGTTTCTTGTCACCACACCATGCTCATCTTGCTTGTTGCAGAATACCCATTTGGTACCTACAACATTTTGGTTAGGACGTGGAACTAAATGCCATACCTCATCCCTCGTGAAGTTATTGAGTTCCTCTTGCATTGCCAATACCCAATCTGAATCTCTTAGTGCATCCTCCACCCTGTATGTCTCAATAGAGGACACAAAAGAGTAATGTTCACATAAATGAGCAACTCGAGATCTAGTAGTTACCCCTTGTGGATATCACCGAGAATGGAGTTCACGGGGTGATCTCGTTGAATTGTTTGGTGGACTCTTGGGTGTGGCGGTCTTTGACCCTGAATTTCTTGCTCATCTTCCTTGTCCTTATTGACTTGATCTCCCCCTTGATCATTGTCCTCCTCTTGAGGTGGCTCATCCTCTTGATCTTCATCATCTTGAGCCTGATCCTCATCTTAAGTTGGTGGAGATGCTTGATTTGAAGATGATGGTTGATCTTGTGCTTGTGTGGGCTCTTCGAATTCCTTAGGACACACATCCCCAATGGACATGTTCCTTAGCGCGATGCACGGAGCCTCTTCATCATCTAGCTCATCAAGATCAACTTGCTCCACTTAGGAGCCATTAGTCTCATCAAACACAATGTCACAAGAAACTTCAACTAATCAAGTGGATTTGTTGAAGACTCTATATGCCCTTGTGTTTGAGTCATAGCCAAGTAAAAAGCCTTCTACAGCCTTATGAGCAAATTTAGATTTTCTACCTCTTTTAACAATAATAAAGCATTTGCTACCAAAGACTCTAAAATATGAAATATTGGGCTTTTTACCGGTGAAGAGTTCGTATGATGTCTTCTTGAGGATTCGGTGAAGGTAGAGCCGGTTGATGGAGTAGCAGGCGGTGTTAATCGCCTCAGCCCAAAACCGGTTTGGAGTCTTGTACTCATCAAGCATGGTCCTTGCCATGTCCAATAGAGTTCTATTCTTCCTCTCCACTACACCATTTTGTTGAGGTGTGTAGGGAGAAGAGAACTCATGCTTGATGCCCTCGTCCTCAAGAAAGCCTTTGATTTGAGAGTTCTTGAACTCCGTCCCATTATCGCTTCTTATCTTTTTTATCCTTAATCCAAACTCGTTTTGAGCCCGTCTTAAGAATCCTTTTAAGGTTTCTTGGGTTTGAGATTTTTCCTACAAAAAGAATACCCAAGTGAAGTGAGAATAATCATCCACAATTACAAGATAGTACTTACTCCCACCGATGCTTATGTAAGCAATCAGGCCAAATAGATCCATATGGAGTAGTTCCAGTGGCATGTCCGTTGTCATTATGTTCTTGTGTGGATGATGGGCGCCAACTTGCTTTCCTGCTTGACATGTGCTACAAACTCTGTCTTTCTCAAAATGAACGTTTGGTAGTCCCAAAATGTGTTCTCCCTTTAGAAGCTTGTGAAGATTCTTCATTCCAACATGGGCTAGTCGGCGATGCCAGAGCCAACCCATATTAGTCCTAGCAATTAAACAAGTGTCGAGATCAGCTGTGTTTTCATTAAAATCAACTAAATATAGCTAACCCTCTAACACTCCCTTAAATGCTATTGAATCATCACTTCTTCTAAAGACAGTTGTAGCCCATTTTACATAATTGAGAAACAGAAAGCAAATTGTAATCTAAAGAATCTACAAGAAAAACATTGGAAATGGAATGGTCAGGTGATATAGCAATTTTACCAAGTCATTTGACCAAACCTTGGTTTCCATCCTAGAATGTGATAGCTCTTTGGGGATCCTCGTTTTTCTCGTAGGAGGATAACATTCTTTTCTCCCCTGTCATGTGGTTTGTGCATCCGCTATCAATTACCCAACTTGAGCCCCCGGATGCATAAACCTGCAAAACAATTTAGGCCTTGTTCTTAGGTACCCAAACAGTCTTGGGTCCTTTGATGTTAGAAACAAGCACCTTGGGTACCCAAACACAAGTCTTTGACCCCTTGTGTTTGCCCCCAACATATTTGGCAAGTACTTTGCCTGGTTTGTTAGTAAGCACATAAGAAGCATCAAAAGTCTTAAATGAAATGTTAGGCTCATTTGATGCAGTAGGAGTTTTCTTTTTAGGCAATTTAACATGGGTTGATTGCCTAGAGCTAGAAGCCTCATTCTTATACATAAAAGCATGGTGAGAAACATAATGAGATTTCTTAGCATGAATTCTCCTAATCTTGTGCTCAGGATAATTAGCAGGATATAAAATATAGCCTTCATTATCATGAACCATGGGAGCTTTGCCCTTAACAAAGTTAGACAATTTTATAGGGGCATTAAGCTTGACATTGCTTCCCTGTTGGAAACCAATGTCATCCTTAATGCCAGGGCATCTCCCTCTATAGAGCATACTTCTAGCAAATTTAAGCTTTTCATTTTCAATTTCATGCTCATTGATTTTAGCAGTTAATTGAGCTATATGATCATTTTGTTGTTTAATTAAAGCAAGGTGATCATGAATAGCTTCTACATTAACATCTCTACATCTAGTACAAATAGTGACATGATCAACGGTAGATGTAGAGGGTTTGCATAATTTTAATTCCTCAATCTTAGCATTTAAAATAGCATTCTCATTTCTAAGACTGGAAATAGAAGCATTGCAAACATTTAATTCATTAGCCTTGGAAATTAAACTAGCATTTTCAATTCTAAGGCGAGAAATTGATTCATTCAATTTATCAATCTTAGCAATTAAACTAGCATTTTCATTTATAAGATTGGTAACTGAATCATGGCAAATGTTAAGCTCCTTAATCAAGTTTTTATTTTTCTCTACTTCCTAAGCATAAGCATATTTTACTTTAACATGCTTTTTGTTTCCTTTAATAAGGAATTCCTCTTGGCTGTCCAAGAGTTCATCCTTCTCATGAATGGCACCTATCAATTCATTTAACTTTTCCTTTTGTTGCATGTTAAGGTTGGCAAAAAGAGTAAGCAAATCATCTTCATCTTCACTAGAACTACCATCATCACTAGATGTAGTATATTTGGGGGTGGTTCTAGTTTGTACCTTCTTCTTTTTGCCGTCCTTTGCCATGAAGCACTTGTGGCCGACGTTGGGGAAGAGGAGTCCCTTATTGACGGCAATGTTGGTGGCATCCTCGTCGGTGGAGCTCTCATCGGAGTCCCATTCCCGACATACATGGGCATCACCGCCCTTCTTCTTGTAGTACACTTTCTTTTCTCTCTTCTTCCCCTTCTTGTCATCGCCCCTGTCACTATCACTAGACATTGGACATTTTGCAATAAAATGACCGGGCTTACCACACTTGTAGCACACCCTCTTGGAGCAGGGTTTGTAATCCTTCCCCCTCCTTTGCTTGAGGATTTGATGGAAGCTCTTGATGATGAGCGCCATCTCCTCATTGTCGAGCTTGGAGGCGTCGATGGGGAGCCTACTTGATGTAGACTCTTCTTTCTTCTCTTCTGTCGCTTTGAATGCGATGGGTTGCACCACGGGTGTGGAGGTGCCGCCTTGCTCCAAGTCGACGATGTGTTTGGAGCCTTTGATCATTAGTTCAAAGCTCACAAACTTTCCTATCACTTCCTCGAGAGACATTAGCTTGTATCTAGGATCACCACGTATTAATTGAACTTGAGTGGGATTATGAAATACGAGGGATCTTAGAATAACCTTGACCATTTCATGGTCATCCCACTTGGTGCTCCCGAGGTTGCGCACTTGATTGATCAAGGTCTTGAGCTGGTTGTACATTGCTTGTAGCTCCTCTCCTTGGTTAAGGACGAAACGACCGAGCTCCCCCTCGATCGTATCCCTCTTGGTGATCTTGGTCACCTCATCTCCTTCGTGCGCGGTTTTTAGGACAACCCAAATCTCCTTAACACTTTTTAGCCCTTGCACCTTATTATACTCCTCTTGACACAAGGAGGCGAGGAGTATAGTAGTTGCTTGGGAGTTAAAGTGTTGTATTTGGGCGACCTCGTCCGAATCGTAATCTTCGTCCCCCACATTGGGTACCTGCACTCCAAACTCAACAATGTCCCATATGCTTGCGTGGAGTGAGGTTAGGTGATGCCTCATTTTATCACTCCACATACAATAGTCCTCACCATCAAAATATGGTGGTTTGCCTAATGGAACAGAAAGTAAAGGAGCACACTTGGAAATACAGGGATAACGAAGTGGTATCTTACTATACTTCTTGCGCTCATGGCGCTTAGAAGTGACGGATGCCGCCTCGGAGCCGGATGTGGAGGGCAACGAAGAGTCAGTCTTGTAGTAGACCACTTTCTTCATATTCTTCTTCTTGTCGCCACTCCGATGCGACTTGACGCGGGGAGGGGATTCCTCCTTGCCTTTGGCGCCAGACTCCCTTCATGGAGCCTTCTCGTGGCTTGTGGCCTTCTCACCGGTTTCCATCTCCCTTTTGGCGGATCCTCCCGACATTACTTCGAGTGGTTAGACTCTAATGAAGAACCGGGCTCTGATACCAATTGAAAGTAGTCTAGAGGAGGGTGGATAGGCGGAATATGAAATTTATAAACTTAAGCACACACTACAAGCCGAGGTTAGCGTTAGAATTAAATTTGAGTCTGAAAGAGAGGGGAAAACAAATCAACCAAGAAATAAAGCGGATGAACACGGCGATTTGTTTTATCGAGGTTCGGTTCTAAAGAACCTAGTCCCTGTTGAGGTGGTCACAAAGACCAGGTTTCTTTCAACCATTTACTTCTATCAAACGGTCACTTAGACCGAGTGAGCTTTCCCTTAATCAAACGGTCACTTAGACCCTGCAAGGACCACCACACACTTGGTGTCTCTTGCTTTGATTACAAGTCACTTTGAAACAAGAATGAGGAAGGAAGAAAGCGGTCCAAGCAACAAGAGCACAAAGAACACGAACAAAACTCTCTCTCAAGTCACTAAGTGGTTGGAGTGGATTTGGCACATGGAGAGGCTTTGATTCTTTTGATTTGTGTCTAGGAGTGAATGCACTAGCTCTTGTATTGAATGTGAAGTGTCAGAAACTTGGATGCTTGGAGTGGTGGTGGTTGGGGGTACTTATAGCCCTCAACCACCAAAGTACCGTTGGGGCAGGCTACTGTCGATGGGCGCACCGGACAGTCCGGTGCGCCACTAGACACTGTCCGGTGCGCCAGCCATGTCACCCAATCGTTAGGGTTCGGGAGCTTCTTACCGTTGGAGGCTTTGTCTTCTAGTGGCACCGGACAGTCCGGTGCCAAACCGGACAGGCACTGTTCACTATCCGGTGCACCTCTGACGACTGCATTGGCTTCTGCGCGCACTGTTCGCGCACTGTAGCTCTACGTCCACGCTTTTGCAGTCGACCGTTGCGCTGGATAGCCGTTACTCCGCTGGTGCACCGGACAGTCCGGTCGCACACCGGACAGTTCGGTGAATTATAGCGGAGCGCGCCTTGAGAAACCTGAGAGTTGAGAGTTGGACGTTGTACGGTCCTGGTGCACCGGACACTATCCGGTGGCACACCGGACAGTCCGGTGCACTAGACCAGGGCACTCTTGGTTTCTTTTGCTCCTTTGTTTTTGAACCCTTTCTTCAATCTTTTATTGGTTTGTGTTGAACCTTTATGCACCTGTAGAACATATATTCTAGAGCAAACTATTTAGTCCAATTATTTGTGTTGGGCATTCAACCACCAAAATTATTTATAGGAAAAGGTTAAACCCTATTTCCCTTTCACAAATACTTATGACTATGTGACTAATACGTGCTCACCTATTATGTCATTTCAGTGTGCTTGTGTGCCCGCTTGCGAGACTCCCCTCATGTCTGTTTTTTCTCTTGAGAGACGTGCTCAGGTAGCAAAACTTTCCTATTTCTCTCTTATCTACTGCTTTGCTGCTCTTGCTTATCTTCTCTATTTCTCGTGCAGCGTGTTAGTAGTCAGTGCAGGATGGTGAGGACGAAGAATGTCGCACCATAAGGGGAGGAGATGACCAGGACCCTCCTCGCCCCTTCAGACAGGCAAGGGCAAGGATGTGTACCATGAGCAGCAGGGAGGCAAGAAGAAGAGGAAGATGGATAGAGCTACTCGAACAACAGCAGCAGCAGATCGGGCAGATCAGGGAGGTCAGCTGAGGATAGCTTCTGATCAGATTGCCTTCAGGGTCTGTCACCCCTCATCTCAGACTCGCTCCACTCCTGCTCGGTTCAATCCTTCAGCCCCAGTCACCACTACCACTCCACCTTCCTCCACTCTGCCAACTTCTGCCACTCCCGAGCCTACCACTACACCTACTGCACCTACAGCCTCCACCACACATGCTTCCACCGCTCCTGCTCCCGCTCCCTCTTCCATTCCACTAGTTCCTCCACCCCGCTTCCGAGAGCGTGACGAGACTGAGGTGCGACCTCTTGATGCGGACCCTCGGTTGTTTGATCTTCAAAGAGCCACTACTGCCAGGGTTCGATGGTTCCGTCATGTACCAATGGAGTCATGGTTATCTGCTTAGCGAGATCCAGCAGCCGCTCCTCTCTTTAGCACCCGCACCTAGGAGTCCTTTTACTGCGCTCAGCCATCAGCGTGGATTTCTTTGAGAGCTCACCGGCGCCTTGACCTATCAGCCTTCTGCTCAGCAGCTGGTTCAGAAGGCCACATCACTGTCTATACTTCTTGGTGGTCGATACATTGAGGAGTGGGTCAGAGTCTTCTATGCCACAGTTTGGATTGACTGTGACCATTAGTGGATGAGGTTTCCCTGAGTTGATGATGAGGCTTCACAGCCTGCGCTATGGTACTTCAGACCCCCTCACCGCCCTCATGGAGGAGTTGCTCCCGGTACACCTCACGTTGCCACCCTTTTCAGAACTCAATTCATAGACGGTTCTCGATGCTCCCCTATAGACTTCACCCCAGTGGTGAAGTTCATTTATGAGTTGATGAGGCGCACTCTGCTACCGAGGATGGGATACAGAGATGATATCACTCATATTCAGCTCTGGCTCCTCGGCGCTTTGGTTTCCCACTCTATGTTCGACATCATCGATTTCCTGATCTGTGAGATTGAGGACATAGTGTTGGATGGACTTCGAGCTTGGCATCAGCTACCCTATGCGCACTACCTCTATCATATGTTCGTGCAGCTGATCCGACCTCCTTAGTTCCAGGCAACTCTCGACGCCACATACTTTCATTTGGTTTCTACCGCCTAGCTCCTGAGGATACAGCTCTAGCTTCTGCTACAGTGGATCCTTTGGCACTTGAGCTCAGAGATGAGGATGAGACGATTCGCCAGTTCAAGGATCAGGGCGCCGCTATAGACACTTCTTCATATTCCAATGATGAGGATCTCAGGATACCGCCACTGCCCCCATAGCCTCATGTGCCACCTCGTTCCCATGATCACGAGGCTAGTGGTTCCATTGCTACTCCTTCATCTGCTCCTCCAGCTATTGATCTAGCCCAGCAGCTATTCTTCAGTCTCTCACCCAGCGGCAGGCTCACTAGGCAGGTGAGCAGGCCTGTCAGGCAGCGATCCAGCAGCAGATGTCTGAATGGATGCTCTCTATGTTTCAGACCATTCGAGACCGTTTGGACACTCTTCAGCAGTAGCTTTTGGCAGATAGAGCGGAGCACCAGGCCTTCATGACTCATATCCTTCAACATATCGGTGTTCTCGTTCCTCAAGTGCAGTCCACTCCACCTCTAGCTCTTCAGGCTTCAGTGGTGCCAGTGATCCAGTCTAGACCCCCAGCTCCACTCTTTTGGTCCGACTATCTCTCTGCTCCAGCCAGTTACACTCGACTTCTCGACACAGGACATTAGAGTCGTCAGTGCTCAGCCACTAGTGCCCCGAGTTTCATCGGTTTCTACTCCTACTGTGGCCGTCACAATTTTTGCTCCAACGCCAACAGCTCAGGCACTGTAGCCAGCGTTCGAGTCAGCACCAGCTCCAGCCTCTACCACAGATCCTGGATCCAAGACTGACTCTGACCCCCTACATGTCTTTGCTCTGGCTCCTCGCCCTCGACCTGATGCTCCTGTGCCTCCTCCTCCTTCCGGTCTCTAGGTTAGAGTAACCCTTTTGGTGTTTGCCGCCAAAGGGGGAGAGATGAGAGTTGTGAGAGCTAGGGGAGTTAGTTGAGAGATTCATGATCTTTTGTTGTAATATATGCCTGATACTCTCTGTTATGACTCTTCACTTTTGTATGCTTTTGACTCACAAACTCAATGACATGCTCTCAAGATTTTTTGATGACCATGTGTTTATGTTTTCACTTTTCTATTCACCAGTCATGTAGTTCTTGTTCCTGGTTTTCACTCACACTTTTGTGAACAAGATTCTCATGTTATGTATGTGCTTACACTTCCAAAATTATTACATGACTTTTCCCTATCAACTGGATTAGTATCACTAACTATCTTCTAATGTTGACAGAAAACAAACAAAATACTCTCACACTCTTATAGGGTTATCATCAATCACCAAAAAGGGAGAGATTGAAATCATCTAGGCCCCTGGTTGATTTTAGTGATTAATGACAATGTAATATTATATGTGACTAACATGTGTTTTGCTGAGCAAAGGGTAAGTTAGGTCACATTGTAGGGAGTTGCGCTACAACGGTGAAAATAATCCCTCGGATGAGAACTTGAAGCGACGGCTAAAAAAGGCGAATCAAAAGATGAAGGACTTCATATACTAAGTGTCGAAGGAGTTGTGGACACTTGGTATAGAGTTAGGACTTCTATTTTTGTTTTAGCCATACTATAAAGAGGGGTCGTGGATGAATAGTTTGACCAAGAGAAATCTAGTGTAGTGTTGGTGCATGTTCACACTCACAACTAGTGCTAAGTGTCACTCTATAACTCACTCACAAGTTAGAATCGAAAACGGTTTAGAAAAACCTAAGGAAAGAACTTAGGGATGCTGACCTAGGGGCACCAAACTGTTCGATGCTCCCCTTGGGATCGGGCCCAAGAGCGCCCGAGAGTAGCCTTAGCCAGCTGAAGAAACCCGAGAGCACGTTGTTCACAGACTTGAATTTTAGCCTAGCACCGGACTGTCCGGTGCACACCGGACATTCACTGTTCACTATCCGGTGCGACGTCAGAGCAACATCTAGCCGTCAGAACTAGCCATTGGAAGCGCATCATTGGTGCACTGAACCGTCCGGTGCGCCCATGTGCAGTAGCCTGCAGTAACCGCTAGTTTTGATTGGTGGGTGTATCTATACCCCCTCTACCAGCCATAATAAGTGTCTTGCTACCCCAACACACTTGTATTCATTTCTAGAGCATTGCAAGTCCACAAGGCATAGTGAGGTGATTAGCAAAATCATAATCCCATGTTAGGACCTCATTAGTGCGTACGAGAGCCACTTAGAGCAAACACCACATGCAATAGGCTTCTCTTGGTCAAGTGAAGGTCTATGGCTTATTACTCTTGGTGATCGACATCACCTAGATGGCTCGGTGGCGATTGGAGTTTGGTGATTACCCCGGAGGATTTTTGGTGACCTGACTCGGAGATTGTACGCGGAAAGGCAAAGAATCATCTCATAGTGAGCACTTGGTTCTTGCGAGGACCAAGCAGGATTGATACCCTTGCACGGGAATTCCAAGAAGGACTAGTTGAGAGTGCCGACTCTTCGATACCTTAGGGAAAAATTGGAGGAGTCGTCTTGTCCCTATTTACTTTCCGCATTTATTTTGAGCATTTTACTTTGTGTATTTGCTTAGTTAGTATTTGCAATAGTGACTTAGGGTTGTTCTCTATTTCGTAGCTTTTACTTGTTGCTAGTTTGGATGAAGTTGGGCTCATGCTTAGGGTTTCATCTTTTGATAGAATTTTAGAAAAGCCCAATTCACCCCCCCTCTTGGGCATCGTGATCCTTTCACCATATTTTTCTTGTTTGTTGTGAAACACCCACTTGGTGCCCACAACATTTTGCTTTGGATGTGGCACCAAACTCCATACTACATTTATCTTGAAGTTGTTGAGCTCCTCTTGCATGGCTAACACCCAGTCCGGATCCTGTAAGGCTTCTTCTACCCTGAAAGGCTCAATAGAAGAAACAAAAGTGTAGTGATCACAAAAATTTGCAATATGTGAACGAGTAGTTACTCCCTTACTAATGTCATCAAGAATTTGATGCACTGGATGATCTCTTTGAATGTTGGTGCAAACTTGGTTTGAAGGTGCCTGCGGTACTCCTTCCTCCTCCCTTCCTTCTTGTTCTTGTGCTCCCCCTTGATCCATGACATTGTCTTGATGTACTGGTTCCTCATCTTGAGCTAGGCGTTGTACCATTGTTAAGGAAGAAGGTTGGTCTTGCACTTGTTGTTCCAATGGTCACACATCACCTATTGCCATGGTCCTCATTGCGGCCGTCAGAACCTCATGTTCATCTATGTCATCAACATCAACATGCTCTCTTTGAGAGTCATTAGTCTCAACAAACACAACGTCACTAGAGACTTCAACTAAACCGAAGATTTGTTAAAGACTCTATATGCCTTTGTATTTGAGTCATAACCAAGTAAAAACCCCTTCAACGACTTTGGGAGCAAACTTCGAATGCCTACCTTTCTTTACCAAGATGTAGCATTTGCTCCCAAATACATGAAAGTAAGAAACATTGGGTTTGTTACCAGTGAGTAGCTCATAAGCCATCTTCTTGAAGAGGCGATGAAGATAGTGACGATTTATGGCATGGCAAGCCGTATTTACCGCTTCCGACTAAAATTGTTTTGGTGTCTTTTATTCTCCCAGCATCGTCCTCGCCATGTCAATGAGCGTCCTGTTCTTCCTCTCCACTACACCATTTTGTTGCGACATGTAGGGAGCAGAGAACTCATGCTTGATGCCTTCCTCCCCAAGATATTCTTCCACTTGAAGATTCTTGAACTTAGATCCATTGTCGCTCCTTATCTTCTTCACTTTTAGCTCAAACTCATTTTGAACTCATCTTAGGAAGTGCTTGAGAGTTTATTGGGTTTCAGATTTATCCTATAGAAAGAATACCCAAGTGAAGTGGGAATAGTCATCAACAATTACTAGACCATACTTACTTCCACCGATGTTAATGTAAGCAACAGGTCCAAAGATATCCATGTGGAGAAGTTCCAATGGTCTTTATGTCGTCATTACATTCTTGCTTGGATGACTAGTTCCCATATATTTACCTGCTTGACACGCTTCACAAGGTCTATCTTTCTCAAAATAGACATTGGTTAGTCCTAGTACATGTTCTCCCTTTAGAATCTTATGAAAGTTCTTCATCCCAACATGTGCTAGATGGAGATGCCAAAGCCAGCCCATGTTGGTCTTAGCAAGTAAACGTGCATCTAGATCGACATTTTCTTTAGTAAAATTTACTAAATAAAGCTTGCCATCAGATACACCTTTAAATGCTAATGAACTATCACTTCTTCTAAAGACAGTTACATCAATATTTGTAAATAAATAGTTGTAACCTATGTGACACAACTGACTAACGGAAAGCAAATTATATCCAAGCGATTCTACCAAAAAGACATTAGAAATTGAATGCTCGGTAGTAATTGCTATTTTACCTATCCAATTTACCTTGCATTGATTCTCATCTCTAAAGATGATCGTGTCATGAGAATCCTTGTTCTTGATGTAGGAGGTGAACATGTTCTTCTCCCCCGTCATGTGGTTTGTGCATCTGCTATCAATGATCTAGTTTGAGCCCCCCGGATGCATAAACCTACAAGGTATTTAGGCTTGGGATTTAGGTCCCCAACTTGTGTTGGGTTCTGTTAGGTTAGTTACATAAGTTTTTAGAACCCAAATGCAAGTCTTACCTATCTTGCATTTTAGTCCCACATTTGTAGCAACGATTTTATCATTTTTGCAATGAATCACATAGGATGCATCAAAAGTGTGAAATAGAATGGAAGGTCCATTAGATGCATTCCTATCCTTAGGCGCATGAAAAACAGCATGAGGAGCATGGCGCCTAGTTGTACTCCTTTTAAAATCACTAGATGAAGCAATCATAGTGTGAGGAGTAAAACAATCATTGCAAATAACATGATAAGCATTATGAGAAGCATTCTTGACATGAGAATACAAATAAGCATGATTTTTCTTTTCCTAAATATAATGCAAGCTACTAGCCATAGGTGCCTTCCCCTTCTCCTTTGTGAAGTTGAGGACCTTTTGGCTCTTAGTGTTCTTGGTTTCCTTTTGGAAACCAAGTCCATCCTTAATGAAGGTATGTCTGCCAATGGTAAAGGCAAATCTAGCAAATTTAACTTTTTCTACTTCATTTTTGCAAGTTTTAAGTTGAACATTTAATTGAGCAATTTCATCATTTAATTTTGCAATAGTAGAAGCATGATTACTACAAGCATTAAAATCATGGTCTTTGCATTTAGCATAAATTGAAACATGCTCAATGGAAGAACTTGCAACACTTAATTTCTCTGTTCTAGCATTCAAATCATCATTTAAACTCTTAAGGCTAGTAATAGAGGAATTGCAAGTAGACAACTCAAAAGCAAGCATTTCATTCTTCTTCATTTCTAAAGCAAGAGATTTTTCTACTTCCACTACTTTATCGTGTTCCTCATAAAGTAGATCCTCTTGTTTTTCTAGCAATCTATCCTTTTCATTAAGAGCATCGATTAATTCATTAATTTCATCTGCCTTAGATCTATATAAGCCCCTAAAAAGATTGCTATAATCTATGTTATTGTCATCATCACATTCTTCATCACTAGAAGAGGTATACTTAGGGGTATCGCGGTTACGTACCTTATTCTCTTTTGCCATGAGGCAAATGTGATGCTCGTTGAGAAGAGGGAGGATTTGTCGAAGGCGGAGGCAGCAAGTCCTTCATCGTTGGAGTTGGATGAGGAGCAGTCCGAGTCCCATTCCTTGCCAATGTGCGCCTCGCCCTTTGTATTTCTATAGAATTTCTTCTTGTCCTTATTCCCTTTCTTATCTTGTACCTGGTCATTCTCATTATTGGGACATTGAGCAATAAAATGACCAGTCTTACCGCACTTGAAGCACGAACGCTTCCCCTTGATATGTTCTTGTTGGGGTAGTCCTTGCGTTCTTTCAATGCAGTCTTGAAGCGTGTTGGAGACTTGTTCTCAAATGCTTCGGGTTAAGAACAAGGCAACATAGAAGATGTTAAACATTAAGGTCCTTCGTCCTTCGAAACATTACGCCCCTTTGGGAAATAATGCTTTAGGACGAAGGTCACAAGAGACATACCTTCGTAAATATAATAAATAATGCCGAAGGATTCATATAAAGTGTGAAATATAAATATCAACATAGGATCATTTCTATTTTATTAACATGGAGAAACAGAAATGATTTCAAATTACAAATGTACCTTCGGTCCTGAGAGAAGGTAGAAGTACAAACGTGACGCAAAAGCCAATGCCAAGTCAGCGTGAACAGTACGGGAGTACTGTTCATCTATTTATAGACGCGGGACGCAGCCCACGTAAAATTACATCCATGTCCATTACATTTGTTAACGGTTTATGGAAATCTGTCGAGGCCCCCGAAGTCTTTTCATCTTTAAGTCGGTTCCCCCTTATGCCATCGCGCCGAAGCTTCCCTGCGCACAGCTTCGGCTGCCCTCGACCTTCGTCTGGTTCAGGCTTCGTCCTAGTCGTGCTCCATATCCATAATTCTGAATCCGAAAATACCTGTTCATATAATCCACTTGGAAAACATTGTGAAATCATGTTTTTGAGGACCTTCGGAGGACGAAGGCCCCCAACAGTAGCCCCTCGCAATATTAATTTGTAAATAATAAATTCAGATTGCGATATGGACGAAGGCCTTGAGCCGAAGGTCCGAAAAAACACCTTCCCTTTGCTAGAATAGCAACATTCACTGACAAGCGGGGCCTTTCAATTTTCAACGCCCTAGGCGTATAAATAAGATCACATCGCGAACTCATTTGGTACGCACACTTGCCTTTTGCTTCGGCCCACTAAAATTTTTAGCTCTTGTTCGTTAAGATTTGCTGGTCTTTTTGATTTCGAAGCTTCGGCCTCGGGAACAATTTTTTAGCGTTCCCGAAGATGTCTGAAGGCAAGAAGATCCCTGCTGAGACGAAGCTGAAGATCCCTGCTGAGACGAAGCTGAGTCTCGAGGAGGAGAAGAATCTGGGGTTCCTGATAGCGATGGCAGAGACCAATACAGAGAAAATCACGAAGGAGATTCTCGAAGGTTTGTCCGAAGATACTGATGACAGCGACAGCTATGATGTGGAAAGTGGTGGGGAAGAGGCCGAAGATCGACCGTGGCGACCAAGCCACACAGTTTTTGGGAAAACGACCATCAAGCAGAGTCACATTGATAATATGAGGGGGCGATATTTCCGAGACATATCTATTGTGAGAGCTGATGCCGGGGAAAAAACTTCTCCCACCCCCGAAGAAGATGAAGTTGTGATTTTCCGAAGCTTCCTCAAGGCTGGGCTTCGATTCCCCCTGAGCAACTTTGTTGTTGAGGTACTAAAGACATTTCAAGTCTATCTGCATCAAATCACTCCCGAAGCCATCATAAGAATGGGAGTGTTTGTCTGGGCTGCGAGGAGCCAAGGTTTGGAACCGAACGCTAAAAGCTTCTGCAACATTCATGAGTTATTATACGAGACGAAGCCCTGGGGAAAGGAGCAATACCACAACAACTTTGGGTGCTACAGCTTCGGCGCCCGCTCCGGGTCAAGCTGCCCTGTGCCGACCTTTCGGAAGAGGTGGCCCGGAGCCTGGATGACTGAATGGTTTTATGTAAAGAATGATCTAACAGCTCAAGAGAATGTGAAGAGTATCATTATGCACCCAATCTGGCAACGCTTCGGTCTTCGAAGGCCGAAGGTCGAAATGGACGAAGCCGCCGAAGAATGCCAAAGAGCCTTCGGCGTAGTCTGCTCGTTTATTGGGACAAGGGACTTGGTCCAAGAACACATTGCCTTCAGGGTATGGCCACTTGCAGAAAAGTGGGAAATGCCGAAGGAAACCATCAAAGAGTCCGACGAAGGCGGACTAGTCAGATTAAAGTACACATTCAAATATGCAGATAAATTTGTTGAACCTGATGATGACTGGCTGAAAAGCATTGAAACATTAAGTGATGAATTACTTGGGGCATATTCGAAGGCTGAAAATACTGCACTATCAGCAGCCTTCGGAGGCCGAAAAAAGAAGAGACTCAACCGAGTGTTTGATGCAGTCGGGTTCTTCTACCCTGATTATCGTTATCCCATCCGAAGGCAAAAAAGGAAAAACATAACCTCTGAAAAAGAAGAAGCTGCAACTGCTCCTAGCGAGCCAGAACCGAAAGGAAAAAGGTTGAAGGTCCTCACACACCGACCACGCCATATTGAACCAGCTTCGGTGCCTGAGTTCACCGGAGAAACTTCTTCGGCCGCCGAAGCTGAACAGCCAACCTTGCTGCCAGAAATTGCAGAGATGGCCGAAGCGCCATCCACAGAAAAAATGGAAGAAACGAAAAATCCGACTAAGGAAAAAGCATCAGAAATTTTGAGTCCTGTAGCAAATGTCGAAGCAGCAAAAAT
Source organism: Zea luxurians (assembly GCA_029449295.1). NCBI lineage: Eukaryota > Viridiplantae > Streptophyta > Magnoliopsida > Poales > Poaceae > Zea > Zea luxurians. Next base: position 99,469,862 of record JAOPSE010000001.1, on the reverse strand, counting down.
CCAAAAGGGTACAATGGTGACCCCAAAAAGGAAGAGAATGGTAAATGTACTAGATGTCTTGGAGACAATTAAGTCTTCAAGCACAACTCCAAAAAAGAGTGTTGAAATTGCTGAAGCTTCTTCTGAAGCTCCGATGCAACAAGCTGAAGCTGAAGCTGGGCCTTCAGAGCCCTTCAAGGAGCAAACTTTGGAAGCCGAAGCAATAAAAATACCAGAACCAATTTTAGTTGAAGAAACTGACACTGCCATCCCCGAAGCGCCTGCCAGCATGTGTGATTACATCATACGACATGCTTCGGGGAAAAAACTATCTGAAGAAGAAACTCATGAAGCTAACCATTATGCAAAGGAGCTAAAATATCCAAAGGGGGCAGTAATATTCAATGGGACAAATGAAGATGATTTCTTATACTGCCTGCCTGACAACAAAGAGCTATCTGTCTGCCGAGAGATGGCCAGGAGTATTGGTTTCCCGAAGCTTGAATCTGGATTAAGCGCCATGACGAAAGAAGATCTCGCAGACAGTCTTGCGTACAATAGCCTGAAGGTACGGGAATTAAACGCTTGAAAAAACCCCCTTATTATTTTTTTACGCAACTCATTCCTTTTTTCTTATATGAATTCTTTTTCGTATAGGGCCTGATCCTAAGCAACGCGCTAAGAGCGCAAAAGAGCGCCGAAGATGAAAGTTATGAAATTGCGTTTAATAATTTACGCTCCGAAGTTATCAAACTGAGAAACGAAGCTTTGGAAAAAGATAAAATTCTGCTTACACTGGTAGATAAAGTGAAAAAAGACGAAGCTGCTTCAAAGGCCCAAACCGAAACTCAAAAACGCGAGATTAAAGATCTTCAGAAACAGCTGGCTAGAGCTAAAGAGGAGCGCGCGCTTGAGGAAACGAAACGAGAACTTAGTGATTTTATGGTCAGCAAATTGGAATCAAGAGTTAAGGAGCTTCGCACATCTCAGGGGAAATGCTATGTTAAATCTATAGAATGCGTGAATAAAATTAAAACCATCTTTGCTAGCGTCGGCGCCTTTTTCAGCGAAGAGAATTTTTCTCGAGGCAATCCCGAAGATCCGCTGGAATGGATTAGCCACGAAGCAGAGGCCTTCGAAGAGATTCTGAACAGTCGTGGCGACATATGCGCTTTTTCGGGCGCCAGAGGAATTGCTTCTGTCTTAGAGAAGAAAGGTTGCGGGCATATAAAATTTTTAGCTCAGTCCGAAGCTACCTTATCTTCCGAAGATATCAAGGACCCCTCGGCCGAAGCAAGCGTGGTTGGTGGCAAATTTTTTACTGATATCTGGAACGACGGCGGCCGAGGAATGGCGCAAGAGATCATCCAAAGAAGCGAAAAAGGCATTCATGATGCTAGAAAAGTAGCAGAAGCTGCCGAAAGGAGCACGGAGCCCGAAAGACAATTAGGTACCAATTAGTCGTTCTTGTTGCGTTGTAATTTTCATTTTAAACTTTGCTCGCGATTTGTAAAAGTAATGAAGAAGTGTTCTCTTCGCTCAGAAACTGTTGAACCAACTGCCGACCCCCACACAAAAGGGGATGAAGAAATTAAACAGATGGCCGAAACTATCATGGACAAGGTTGTTGACCAACTTCTGAATGAAGCCGCCGAAGCAGTATTAAGAGAAGATTAGATACTATTTGGAAAAAACATTTAAAGTGTAATCTATGCAACACTTTGTACATTTGAATGTAATATACAAGTCTCTTTTCATTATTGAATTCTTTACGATGCATGAAACTTTAAATACATACCATTTTTGAGCCTTCGGCGAAAAAACACCTTCCCTTCTTTTCATGCTTCGTGAAGAAGACATTCTTCGATAAAATTACTCTGATGAATGATATCCATGCTTCGTGAAAACATTCTCCGAAGCTATATTCCGAAGCTATACAACTTTGATATTGATCTGATAAAATTCGCCCACGTTTCGTAAAAATATTCTTCGAAACTGTATTCCGAAGCTATACAATTTCGATGTCACTTTCTCAAAGCATCCTTTCGAAGGTTGAGAGTATCCCCTTCTCTTGCCAAATGCAATATGATGTATGATGCTTATGCTATGCAAAATGATGAGATGATGTTATGTTATGCATGTGTCATTTGTTCCGAAGATACACATAAAATATATTCGTAAGCTCTGCATTCCCTTAGGAACGTCTTTGGAGCTTCTTCGTCTTTTACTTAGACGGTTTCAGCGTTGACTTTTCGCTGTAAGCCTCCCTTAGGAGCTTCTTCGCCTTTTACTTAGGCGGTATCAGCGTTGACTTTTCGCTGTAGGCTCTGCATTCTTTTAGGAACGACTTCTGAGCAGAAAACTTACACTGCGCTCCCTTTGGAACGGCTTTTTGTGACTTCATAAACTTACTCTGCGTTCCTTAGAACGACTTTCTGCTACTCCGAAGGATTTTTGATCCGAAGGTCCTCCTTGGTAACGGAAAAAGTTTTAGGCTTCAGCAACTTAGGCTTGTGGAGCAAATAGATTTTCCTCGTAGGAAACAACGAAATTATTACATGAAAACTATCAATGTTTTTTGCTTCACAGAAAATAAAACTGAATAGAAAAGACTGCTATCAAAGGTAGGATATGTCAATAAATGTGCTTCGACTCTGGCACAGTGCTGTTGACTGTGCGAGCTTCGGACTGTTCTCTGAAGTCCCTCTGATGTGGAGCGTATTGACTCCCTTCTGGCTGTTGACCTTGCTGCAATGGAGGTGGAGGCGGAAGCTGCTGCCAGGAAGCTTGAGGTTGACTTGCCGAAGCTACAGAAGCTGCAGGGTGGTTGTCTATGTATTGTGGGATATAAGGCGGATGATACGAAGCAGTATGCATGACCTGCTTCGGCTGAGCTTGTTGAGATGCAGCTTCGGCTATTTCCTTTTGCTTCTGGATTGTAACATGGCACGTCCTAGTGGTATGGCCCTTGCCTTCTCCACAGAACAAGCAAAACAGTCTCCTTGGCTGATCCCCGAATCTTCCGCCGAAGCCCCTGGCGCCTCTGCCTCTTGGAGCTGGTGGCCGGAAGGAGGTTTGTTGTTGCCCCGAAGCCTGTGAGGAGCACTGCGGCCTGTTTTGCTGACTCCCCTTATCATCATTCTGAGTGTTGTGGATGGAACGGACATGCCTCGGGTAGTATCTTCCTCCGAAGCCCCTGGTCATTTCAGAAAATCTGAAGGCCTCCTCCCTTCTTTGGCGAAAGTCATTGTCAGCACGAATGTACTCATCCATCTTTTGGAGCAATTTCTCCAGGGTCTGAGGAGGCTTCCGAGCAAAGTATTGAGCTGCAGGTCCAGGACGAAGCCCCTTGATCATGGCTTCGATAACGATTTCATTGGGCACCGTTGGTGCCTGCGCCCTCAATCGTAAGAACCTTCGGACATACGCCTGAAGGTATTCTTCGTGATCCTGAATACACTGGAAGAGGGCTTGAGCTGTGACCGGCTTCGTTTGAAATCCTTGAAAGCTGGTCAGTAACATATCCTTCAGCTTCTGCCATGAAGTGATTGTTCCTGGCCGAAGAGAGGAATACCAAGTCTGAGCAACATTCCTGACGGCCATAACGAAAGACTTCGCCATGACTGCAGCATTGCCCCCGTACGAAGACACTGTTGCTTCGTAGCTCATCAAGAATTGCTTCGGGTCGGAGTGGCCGTCAAACATGGGAAGCTGGGGTGGCTTATAGGATGGAGGCCAAGGTGTAGCCTGCAGCTCAGCAGACAAAGGAGAAGCATCATCGAAAACAAAATTTCCCTGATGGAAATTATCATACCAGTCATCTTCGTTGACGAAGCCCTCCTGATGAAGGTCTTTCTGATGAGGCCTTCTGTTCTGCTCATCGTGAGTGAGATGACGAACTTCCTCAGAGGCTTCGTCTATTTGCCTTTGCAACTCAGCTAGGCGGGCCATCTTCTCCTTCTTCCTCTGCACTTGTTGATGTAGCATCTCCATCTCTCTGATTTCTTGGTCTAGCTCTTCTTCCTCAAGCGTCGGGCTGACGGCTTTTCTCTTCTGGCTTCGGGCCTCCCGAAGAGAGACGGTCTCCTGGTTGTGGTCCAGCGGTTGTAGTGCTCCTGCCCCAGTCGCTGAAGCTTTCTTCGGCGCCATAGCGAAGGTCTATAGCTTCCGAAGGTGTTCACAAAAACTCGAAGTGGAAGTGAGTTCACCGGAGGTGGGCGCCAATGTTGGAGACTTGTTCTCAAATGCTTCGGGTTAAGAACAAGGCAACATAGAAGATGTTAAACATTAAGGTCCTTCGAAACATTACGCCCCTTTGGGAAATAATGCTTTAGGACGAAGGTCACAAGAGACATACCTTCGTAAATATAATAAATAATGCCGAAGGATTCATATAAAGTGTGAAATATAAATATCAACATAGGATCATTTCTATTTTATTAACATGGAGAAACAGAAATGATTTCAAATTACAAATGTACCTTCGGTCCTGAGAGAAGGTAGAAGTACAAACGTGACGCAAAAGCCAATGCCAAGTCAGCGTGAACAGTACGGGAGTACTGTTCATCTATTTATAGACGCGGGACGCAGCCCACGTAAAATTACATCCATGTCCATTACATTTGTTAACGGTTTATGGAAATCTGTCGAGGCCCCCGAAGTCTTTTCATCTTTAAGTCGGTTCCCCCTTATGCCATCGCGCCGAAGCTTCCCTGCGCACAGCTTCGGCTGCCCTCGACCTTCGTCTGGTTCAGGCTTCGTCCTAGTCGTGCTCCATATCCATAATTCTGAATCCGAAAATACCTGTTCATATAATCCACTTGGAAAACATTGTGAAATCATGTTTTTGAGGACCTTCGGAGGACGAAGGCCCCCAACAAAGCGCTTTATTACAAGCACCATTTCCTCCTCATTAAGTCCAGTCGCCTCCACTTGCATCACCATGTTTGGGAGTGTCTCTGTGCTGGTTGTTGCTTTGAGTGCAATGGGTTGTGGCTCGTAAATAGGAAGATGTCTATTGGCAATGTCGTTGACGTACGTTGCTTCTTTTACCATCATGCGCCCGCTTATAAATTTACCAAGAATTTCCTCGGCTGACATTTTGGTGTACCTGGGGTTTTCACGAATAAGATTAACAAGATGAGGATCGATTATAGTGAATGACCTTGACATGAGGCGCACGACATCATGATCTGTCCATATTGTGCTTCCATAGCTTCTAATCTTGTTCACTAGGGTCTTGATCCTGTTGTACGTTTTAATTGGCTCTCTCCCCTTTTCATGGCGAATCTCCCTAGTTCGCCTTCCACCAAATCCATCTTCGTGATCATCGTAGCATCATTACCCTCATGAGAGATCTTGAGGGTGTCCCATATTTGCTTGGTGTTGTCCAAGCCACTAACCTTGTTGTATTCATCCCTGCATAGAGATGCTAATAGAACAGTAGTAGTTTGGGCATTTTTATGGATTTTCTCATGAATAAATATGGCATTATCATTACTATCAAAATACATTCCATTTTCTACCACTTGCCAAATACTAGGATGAAGAGAAAATAAATGACTACGCATTTTATGACTCCAAAAATAATAATCTTCCCCATCAAAGTGAGGGGGCTTGCCAAGTGGAATGGATAATAAATGAGCATTTGAGTTGTATGGAATACGAGAATAATCAAAATAATAATTTTGATTAACCATCTTTTTCTTTGTAGAGGAATCGTCATCGTCGTCGTCGTTTGGTGAAGACGAGGAGGTGTTGCTGTCGTAGTAGATAATCATCTTGATGCGCTTCTTCTTCCTGTCCTTCCTCTTGTTGTTTGAGCCTAAGTCAGTGGGCTTATTACCTTCTGGCTCATCAATGTTGAGGGTCTCCTTGTCGTTGATCACAATCTCCTTGCCCTTAGGATCCATCTCTTCGGGAGGTTAGTCCCTTGATGAAGAGAACGACTCTGATACCAATTGAGAGCACCTAGAGGGGGTGAATAGGTGATCCTGCAATAATCAAGTCTAAACAACACAAACTTGATTTATAATGAGTGTTAGTGAAAACTAAAACCAAGTTGTTATGAGTAGAGATGGGGAGAGAGAGGATCTCTTCACTTGATTGCACCTTTTAAATGTGTATCAAACTTAGGAGCAATAATACAAGTGCATATGAGAACTCAAGATGGCAACAATCGCAATAAAGTAAATGCACAAGAGACACAACGATTTTATCCCATGGTTCGGCCAATGCCTACTCCGTGTTGTGGTGACCGCCTTCGGTCAAGGGTTGCACTCAACCCTCTCAAGTGATCCAAATATAAAACTTGAGTACCACGGTTTTCTTCCTTATATCAAATCTCTTTTGTGAGGAATCTCCAGAAGTTTGAGTTTCTCACACCTTACACAAATGATCTTAATCAAAGCACAAGAGTAAGGGGGGAGTAGCAACACACACAAGAACTTAATCGCAGCAACAACACGCACACAAGTCAAGAAAAGAGCGCAAGAGTCAAAACGGTGGAGTCGCAACTCAAGAATGCGCTCAAATCTCTATCTAATGACACAACAACGTGGTCGCGGAGTCTTAGAGTTGTAGTATGCTCAAAGTATGCTCGTGTTACAGCTCCATACATCTAGGGGGTCCTTTTATAGCCCCAAGGGACCAAGGTTGCCTTCTATCCGCGGGTGCACCGGACTGTCCGGTGTGCAATGGACAATGAATAGTAAGAAGTTCTTTTCCATACCAGCCACAGTGACCTTGAGTTAGTCGTTGGATCCTTCGGTCACCCGGCACACCGGACAGTCTAGTGCCGCACCGGATAGTCCGGTGCTACCACGTGTCCACTGATGATTACGCGCCGACCGTTGGTGCTAGCGAGAGCCGTTGGCCGCCTGGCTCACCGAACAGTCTGGTGCACACCAAACAGTCCAATGAATTATAGTCAGCACGCCTGACTCTTTTCTCAAGAGTGGCCAGCTCGCCTTGCTGGTCAGCCTAGGCACCGAACCCTCTCCGGGACACCGGACAGTCCGGTGCTCCCCAGACTGGTGCAAGTTTCACTCCAATTTGTCTCGACTTGGAGAGTCTCCAAGCACTTTGTTCCTTTAATTCAATAGGATTTGCAATATACTCCTATATTTAACAATTTGCCTTTCTTTACCTGTGCTCATACTCATAGTAGGCATGTTAGTTCAAAGTGATGGGTTCGGCACTTAATCACTAAAACACTTAGAAATGGCCCGAGGGCACATTTCCCTTTCAGCGCCTCGGGTAACCGCCACTGACGAGTGAGGGGGCGATGTCGCTCGCTCGCGCCTCCCTAGGCTGGGGCCGGTGCTCGCGCCTATAAGGAAAATGGACCCCGGCCCATTTTTCTAAAGGATTTTGTTGTTTGATGATCAACATAACCTGTGGACTAATGTGTTTGCTAGTGATTGTGTTTGTAGTTCACAGAATGCGAAGGGGATTGGACTGAGGCACTAAGGATGCAATACCTCAAAAAAAGACTTAAAAGATGCATAGAAGTCCACTCAAGACCAAAAGAAGCCCAAGGAAATAGTGAAGAAATCCAAGAAGAGGGCAGTCAGCCAGCGCTCTGATGGTGCACCGGACAGTGAACAGTACGTGTTCGGTGTGCACCGGACTGTCTAGCGAGTACCAGACAGTCTTAGAGAGGCCCGCAACCAGGGTGATGAGGACATCACTCCCATGGATACAAACAACAGTCCTCAAGTTGACTACCCAATTACTCGCGCACGCGCTCGACAATTGAATTTACAGGTGATCTCGTTCCTAAGTAATTATTCTTGTGCATTTAAGAGTAGTATGCTACCTAATGATTTAATTGTACTTAGGAATGAAGGGGAGGACTAGCTAGGACGTCAAGATCAAGATGGAGGCCCAAGTTGACGTTCAGAATCTGTTCCGGCGCTGCGATGCCGTCTTTTGGGCTTTTGGGTCGTGTATCTTCGTTGAGCCCATTAGGGGCGCGTCCAGGGTTTGCATAACCCTAGAGTCTTTATTAATAGCCGCCACATCCGTCTTAGAGGCGGGTTTTGCTTAAGTTTAGATCTGTCAAGAACAGTCAGCGTAGATCAGTTTGTGAGACCCCAACTTGTGAGCTTAATCATTCATCCGCGATATTCTAGATTGTGTTCTTTCTTGTTCTTGCTTGTGTCTTCGATTCTCGGCAGGAATTAGCCCTCGTGGTGAGGTCAATCGCACAGTGCACGGTTGATTTAATTCCTGGAGCGAGCTTGCCCAACCGTGCTGCTGGACCATTTAAAATTTTGGAGAAGATTAATGACAATGCAAATAAACTTGAGTTGCCCCCCGAGTTTGGGATTAGTAGCACCTTTAATATTTCAGATTTAAAGCCATATTTGGGAGAAGAAGATGAGCTTGAGTCGAGGACGACTCCACTTCAAGAGGGGGAGGATGATGAGGACATCACTCCCATGGATACAAACAACAGTCCTCAAGTTGACTACCTAATTACTCGCGCACGCGCTCAACAATTGAATTTACAGGTGATTTCGTTCCTAAGTAATTATTCTTGTGCATTTGAGAGTAGTATGCTACCTAATGATTTAATTGTACTTAGGAATGAAGGGGAGGACCAGCTAGGACGTCGGGATCAAGGTGGAGGCCCAAGTTGACGTTCAGAATCTGTTCCGGCGCTGCGACGCCGTCTTTTGGGCTTTTGGGCCGTGTATCTTTGTTGAGCCCATTAGGGGCGTGTCCAGGGTTTGCATAACCCTAAAGTCTTTATTAATAGCCGCCACATCCGTGTTAGAGGTGGGTTTTGCTTAAGTTTAGATCTGTCAAGAACAGTCGTCGTAGATCAGTTTGTGAGACCCCAACTTGTGAGCTTAATCATTCATCCGCAATATTCTAGATTGTGTTCTTTCTTGTTCTTGCTTGTGTCTTCGATTCTCAGGTAGGAATTAGCCCTCGTGGCGAGGTCAATCGCGCAGTGCACGATTGATAACCAGAGGAGAAGTGGTGCTGCGATTGTGGGGTTCTAGTCGTGTTGATTGGAAGCCGGATCGTCTGTGTGACATCTCCACCAAATCGATAGTTACCTTCACCTGACGGAAGATTGGGCACCCCTGTTCCTATCAAGTGGTATTCAAAGACTCAGGTATTACCGTCAGGCTTACCCTAGTTTAGTTTAGGTTTTTCATCCTATAACTCCAGATAATTGCCATACAAAAAAATCTACTGTCCTAGAACCCTTGTTCAGCCTTTGCAATTTCGTTTTCAGTTTGGCTTTGTTCAGTTCGTGTCCGTGGTCGAGTCGTGTTGCTGGTTTAGGGTGTATCTTCGTCGTAGATCAACTGCACCTTCGCCGCTATCCCATCCACCATTACCTAGATCACAAGTCGATCCACCCCATTAATCGACTTGCCCTAACCGCTATGATTACAGATAGGGAATTTTTGCCCTAACCGCCGCTTTCTAGTCGTGCCTCCAAAAACATAACTTGAGGTACCTTCCTTAAACCGGGCATAACTTTTCGCTTGGGTGTCAACAAAATCTGAAATTTTTACAGGAGCTTGTTGACACCATTCTGAGGCCAGCCAAACTAGCCTATGGCTTGTTTGGTTTCGATAAAATTGTCAAAAAATTTCAAGAAAATAAAGAAAAAAATTGTCAAAGCTCTTGCATGCTTTTTAGAGAACTTGCTCATTTTCTATAGACCACATCTGATCTCTGTTTTAGGTGAAACTTGGTGTAGCTCCTATTTTGTTGCTTCTTGTGCTGAGAAAAATATCAAAAAATCATACAAAAAATAAAAACAAAATCACAAGTGAATCCTACTAGTGCCTTTTTGGCCTCACTAGTACCACATTTACAGTACTACCATTCTGCATAGTTCCATTGTTCTTTATTCCAACTTGTTGTGCTACGCCTCGGATACATCTCTTAGCCAGCAATTGTGACTTGTGTTTTGGATATTTATTGAACTTCGCTCATCTGCACTCGATTTTGTTCTACATTCACATACATATTGTGCCTGTCCTACAGCTCCACATACTATATCTTCTGATCAATACAGATTTGACCTTGCAATCGCAGTTTCACTACCTCTTGGTAAGTATCACGAACCAGCCTCTGATTGTACCATCCTTTGCTTGTATTTCGTCAGACACTTGTAAGAGCTTGGTAAGATACATTAGAGCGTGTTCCTATGTTCCACCTGAGAGGAGCGTGTAGTGAAATTATTAGGGATAACTGTCACCGTTTGTTTCCTGTTTTTTGTGTTTCGATGGCAGGCGACGAAGAAGAAGCAAGGATCCCTACAGACTTCGATGAATGTGTTAGCCGCCAAGATCTGGAGGCAAACAACAAGCTCCTGAAGGAGCAAATGGGGGAGATGGTCCACAAGTCAGTGCATGACGCCTTCATTGACATGAACCTTGGCAAGACTTACGAGAGGCTGGATCAACGATTATCCCAGATCGTCGACAGACTTGCTGTGTTGGAGACACAATAACAAGCACCGCCACCACCACCTCCTCGTCCATGTCTTCCCGATGATGCGGTGTTTGATGAAGAAGGTAATTATGATGAAGCGGCCACTAGAGATTTGCGCCTACATCGTCGTCTTCATCAAAACACAGAAGGTATGCCACACCGCCAGCAAGGTAATAACAATCGTGCTCCTGACGACCCTTATGCTAAGATTAAATTTTATATACCATTTTTTCGGGTCATTATGATGCTGAGGGATATCTTGATTAGGAGATGACAATAGAACAAAAAATTGCTGCCCACCTTGTACCTGAACGACATCAAGTTAGACAAGCCACTAGTGAATTTAAAGATTTTGCTATTGTCTGGTGGACTGGTCTAGTTGGGGATGGTAGAGCACCTATGACTTGGGAAGATCTTAAGGTAGCTATGCGCGATAGATTTGTTCCCCCATCTTATCATAGATAATTGCGTAAGAAATTGATGCGTTTAGAGTAAGGGGATAAATCTGTTCAAGATTATTATGCTGAGCTTCAGAAGGGATTGCAACATTGTGGGATAGTAGAGGGACATGAGGACGCTCTTTGCCGTTTTTATTCAGGTTTGCGGCGTGACATTCAGGACATTGTGGATTACAAAGAATTTAACACTGTCAACAAGTTGTTCCAGTTTGCTATGCTTGCAGAGAAGGAATTGCAGGGACGCCAACATCGACCTAGGGATACTTTTGGTGCCTCCTCTACATCATGGACGCACACACCTGCCTCGAGTCATACACCTTCGACCGCTCTAGCGTCCACGCGACCACCCTCGACACCTGCTGCACATGTTGGTAAACTTCCTTTGCAGGTACCCGCAGCACCTTCCAATGGTCGTTCTTCGGGTATTGTTTGCCACCGCTGTCATGGGATTGGTCACGTGAAGAAGGATTGCCCGAGTTAGCGAACATACATTGCTACGAATGATGGCTACATTAGTGCTTTCGACGGTGAGGGTGACGATGATGACTCCAGTGATGTTGCTGCTAATGATGATGCCATGCTTGGTGCTGATGCTACGGTGAACCTTCGAAGCATCATGGTGCAGCATGTTCTTAGTTCTCAGCCTGAATCATTAGAGAAGCAGCAACGCCATAATTTGTTCTAGACTTTCTTCTCCATTGAGAATCGGCGTGCACGCGTTATTATTGATGGTGGAAGCTGCAATAATTTGGTGAGTTCAGATTTGGTCAAGAAGCTTGGCCTGACCACACATCCACGGCCACATCCATACCACATTCAGTGGATCAATGATTCAGGCGAGGTTAAGGTAACACACATGGTACGAGTGCATTTCTCCATTGGTATGTATTCTGATTATGCGAATTGCGATATAGTACCTATGGAAGCTTGTTCTCTTTTGTTGGGTAGACCTTGGGAATATGATACTGATGCACGTCACCATGGTAGGAGTAATACATACAATTTTAGGCATAAAGATAAAAACATTACTTTGCTACCTTTGACTCTTGCTGAAATTGTACAAGCTGATAAAGATAGAGCTGCAAGTACCCATAAGGAACCAACTAATGAGACAGAATTCAGCAACAAATTAAATTGAAAGCTCCTGTCATGCTTGCTACTAAATCTGATCTTCTTGAAACTCATGCTACTGATGCTTGTTGCTATGCCTTGGTTTGCAAAGATGCGTTCTTTTCTATTGATGATATTGCTAGCACTTTTCCTGCATCTGTGACTAACCTTTTTCAGCAGTTCCGAGATGTTTTTCCCTCTGAGTTACCTCCAGGACTTCCTCCCATTCGTGGGATTGAGCACTAGATTGATTTGATTCCTGGAGCGAGCTTGCCCAATCGTGCTGCTGGACCATTTAAAATTTTGGAGAAGATTAATGACAATGCATATAAACTTGAGTTGCCCCCCGAGTTTGGGATTAGTAGCACCTTTAATATTTCAGATTTAAAGCCATATTTGGGAGAAGAAGCTGAGCTTGAGTCGAGGACGACTCCACTTCAAGAGGGGGAGGATGATGAGGACATCACTCCCATGGATACAAACAACAGTCCTCAAGTTGACTACCTAATTACTCGCGCACGCGCTCGACAATTGAATTTACAGGTGATTTCGTTCCTAAGTAATTATTCTTGTGCATTTGAGAGTAGTATGCTACCTAATGATTTAATTGTACTTAGGAATGAATGGGGAGGACCAGCTAGGACGTCGGGATCAAGGTGGAGGCCCAAGTTGACGTTCAGAATCTGTTCCGGCGCTACGACGCCGTCTTTTGGGCTTTTGGGCCATGTATCTTTGTTGAGCCCATTAGGGGCGCGTCAAGGGTTTGCATAACCCTAGAGTCTTTATTAATAGCCGCCACATCCATGTTAGAGGCGGGTTTTGCTTAAGTTTAGATCTGTCAAGAACAGTCGTCGTAGATCAGTTTGTGAGACCCCAACTTGTGAGCTTAATCATTCATCCGCAATATTCTAGATTGTGTTCTTTCTTGTTCTTGCTTGTGTCTTCGATTCTCAGGTAGGAATTAGCCCTCGTGGCGAGGTCAATCGCGCAGTGCACGGTTGATAACCAGAGGAGAAGTGGTGCTGCGATTGCGGGGTTCTAGTCGTGTTGATTGGAAGCCGGATCGTCTGTGTGACATCTCCACCAAATCGATAGTTACCTTCACCTGACGGAAGATCGGGCACCCCCGTTCCTATCACAGGGACTCTCTAGCACTGTACCACCGGACAGTCCACCAACGGTCGGATCCAACGGTCGACTGCTATAGACCTCAACGGTCGGCTGGCGTGGCCAAGGCATCGGACATGTCCGGTGCGCCCGACAATAGAAGCAGCAACTTTTCTATCTAATGGCTATAATTGAGGGGGAGGCTATTTATGATGGATTATGGGGAGGCTACACTAGCGTAAAACAAATTTTTCGACCCATAAAACCAAGAACTACTCCAGTTATAGCTCATGGAATTACCACTAGACGCGCAGGACTACGGAAGACGCTCGATGTAGATGAACGTGTCAAGCAGTGTCGTGCAGTCGCCGATGTTCTTCACGTCCTCGCATGGTTCATCCTAGTACTCCAGATGCAGTACCTCCGAGGTATCCACACATACAGGAAGGAAGCATCACGTACCGAACTGCTAGGTTCGCGACGGCGGCTAGGCGAGAGGCGGGCGACTGCTCGTTTATTGGTGGCAAATTAGTGTTCACTTAACCGTGCCCCTGCCCCTCATTATATAGACGTTCTGGTGGGCTTCTGACTTCGAAGCCCATCAGTAACTCTAAAGCCCTGTCTAATTTTGGATCCAATCCGAGTTAGACCTCCTTCCCCTTAAGTGTGTGACCCTATAGGTTTACGTACATATAGACATGGCCCAAGTACTCTTTACCCAATAATTGACAGCGGCCTCTAGCAAGACATGTCAACTCCTACACGCATGTAAAGATCATATCAGACGAACCATTGCAACATTACGTACATGTTGTTTCCTTTATCTCACGATATTTGGTCTAGCTCTAAGCTAACCTGTCTTTCTCGATATTGTGAATTGGAATCCTTTCATTTGTTAACACTTAACCCTAGCACGACCATGCATTTCTTGATCCAATCACTCAAGGGACCAGAGATATCTCTCTCAAGATGAGAGGGACAAATTCCATCTTAACTGACCAAGCCTCAGCATGCTTCCTGACAAACCCAAAACTACCTTTATAACTACCTAGTTACGGAGTAGCGTTTGATAGTCCCTAAGTAAGTCAATTCACATTTTGAGAACGTGCGACAATCTCAGGTCTAAGGACACAGTATACATGTTGCAAAAAGAGAACTATATTACAATATCACGTTGGGTCGATCCAGCCTCATGTCATACATGCGCCCGCATTATTAGATTAACATCTCCATACCTCGATAAAAATACTGGCGTCATCCATGAGAGTTTACTCTCTCTACTTGCACCTTTCCTTCCGCATTTGCATTAAGTACTTAAGTTTCAATCTATTCTTTCTAGTTAGAATATTCATGATTGAAACATAGGCTTTGCGGTAGAGATAGCAACACTTAGACAAAACCTAGTTTGCACACTTTAGATTTTTTATTTGCATAGATTTTTTCTAGTGATTTAATTATTTAGGTAGAAGTTTTTAGAAATCCTAATTCACCCCTCTTAGGCATCACTGTTTCCTTCAGCGCCACGGGGCCACCGTCGCTGCTGCGCACGCCTCGGGGCCGCTGTCGTCGCTCGTGCCTCATGGAACGTCCGCCACCGAGCGAGTGGGGCGTCGTCGCTCGTGCGTCAGGATGGGGGCGTCAAAAAATGAAGGGCAATGAACCCTAGTGGTCTGGGACTCCTTTAATAGATGACAAGACCTAGTGCGGCTGAACCGGTTTGGCCTAGGCTTCTTCTAATTATTAAAGTCAGCCCGCCCGAGCTAGCCCAGACTGGCTGACGTGCCCACCCGTCTGCCCCATGCCACCTTGCGCAACCACATGCCCCGAGCCAACTGACCCCGCGGAAGAGCCGAGCCAAGCCACCCCAGAAATGACTTAATGTTTATTGAATGATTTAATGCCTTCTAGAATGACTTAAATGTTACCTAGACGTTGGAATGTCTTAATGTTAACTAGAATGACTTAAATGTTGTATGATGCCAGAATGACTTAATATTTTCTGGAATGACTTAACCAATAACATAAGAAATGTCTGAGAAAACCCAGAAAAAATGCTGAAAACAATAATAACTTAATGTTCTCTGAAAAAATGACTTAGTATTCATAAGAATGACTTAACGTTGCATGAATGCCTTCCTGAATGACTTTGGTTGGACTATAAAATGACTTAATGTTGTCTGAACGTTAGAATGACTTAATATTACCTAGAATGATTGAACCAATAACAAGGAATGTCTGATATGCATAAAAATGACTTAATGTACGCTGGAATGTCAATAACAGAAGTTAAATGACTTAATAAACGCGTGCCTATGGAGGCGATGCGTGGCGTAGAGGGAGTTGCACGGGACGGAGGAGCTGACGCGTGGCTAAAAATGAGTCGTGCGGGGCGCGAAGCTGTGTGGGGGACACGTCGGGCGTACGGGTGGGCACGCTAGGCAATGTGTGTATATATATGGCAGTGTCCTAGACAGGTGTGCATCTGTATTTGATGTAGGATTTACCAACCGTCCTCAATATCTAGCTCTATACAAAGGTAAAATATATCATTGGAGTAGTATAGCCATGAAACCTTCTTTTAAAGAAAAGTTCAATCGTGGTCACTTATCTATTCAAAATGCTATAGAGATTATTTGGACTATAAAAATCAAATGATTTTTTATAAAATATTTAATTATGAAATGCTCACTAAAAAAACATGAGCATTCTAGTGGGGGTGTTGTTTATGCTAATTGTGATCGAGATTTTGGCTCTGTAACTACTATCTCACTCATAAAAAAGATTGTTGCGATCACTACGTTATTTCACAATTTCATTTGTGATTATTCTAGTGGTTGATTAAAGCAAATTTTATTACAACAAACGCATTTCATGATTATGTGGCAACATCCTTATCTTGCATCAAACTAGATATAATGATCATATAATATTTTTGTGATAAAAACTGTGTTTGTAATTATTTATATTTGATAATTTATATTTACAAAAAATAATTATACGACTCATTATCCATGATAAACATATAAACACCGAAACCAAAGATAAACATGTCTTCTCACTTAAACAAAAAACACTAAGGTGCCATTCGGTTGTTTAGGATTAGTGGATCGGAACGATTCCTAACCGGATTGTTTCTCTAATTTATATAAACTTAATTAAATGAAACGATTCCGAGTGCAATCCAACACAAACCAACAAGACCTAATTTAGAAAGTTAGACTTCAATAAAAAAAAGTACCGGCCTACCAGGTCCCAAATCGACCAAGCCGGTTCTGTCGGGCTCAGGTTAGCCTCTCATAGCAGGACGCGCAGAGGAACCGGCCTGATCGAGTTCTGCGGAGGGCAGCATCTTCTCAGTTCTCACCCACTCGTCCTTTTTTCTCATCGACAGACCCAAACGTATAGTATTAAACTTTGGCACGGTACAACGGTTTTGGAATTGTATTCCTAATATACTAACATAGACCAAACATACCCTTGTAAATACGCTCATAAACAGAAATCCAGAGCAAACAAAAGGATTGAAGCCTACACTTCTGTATTTGTAGGAATTGAAGTCTACACTTCTGTATTGGTAGACACAGGTGATGTCTTCGTCGAAGGCGCCAGGAAGAAACGACTAGTAGGATCCAAAAAGTTAGGCCGTAGATAGGTTGTAGGCTCCACCGGACTCAAGAAATCGGTTGCACTTTCGCTGGTCAAATCTGAGGACCAAGTTCCAGCGATCAGTGATGAGGCCACCCGCCACCGGAAGAGCCAGGTTGTCCGAACGGGTACTGCTCAGGCAAGGAGCTCCTCGATCTTGTTGTGTTCGTTCCATCGAGGGTCGGCGCATACCTGTCAATAACTGAGCGCTGTGTTCCAGTCGGACCCGAAAGCCCATACGAATACCTGTCCATTACTGAGCCTCGTTGTGAACTTGCACCTGAGAGTCCAAAAGGGGGAACAGTTGGAGCTGGTTGGCTAACGCGAGCACCTGAAGATCCAAGGGAGTATCTTGCCGAGAGGTAATTATCAGCAACCGTTCCACCATGCAGTCTTGAATCTGTTGCTAGTGGGACCATACTAGCTTGTGGGTTACTGTCACCACCAATTTGTCCATATCTTGCACTGTATCCTGGCATAAGCACATCAGCATTAGCGTTTAAATCTTCTGAGCTCGGATGCCTGTAAAAGCTGCCATCTCCTTTAGACCACGGATCACTGGTTGGAGCAGTAATATACGGCTTGGTCACTTCTTCGATGCTGGAGCCCCTCATCCTTGAGCTATCATCAATGTGACTGAAGATAGGATCATTTTTCCTCTTAAATCCATCACAGTATTCCTCTTTGATTGCCAAATAACTGTCATGATTTGGAACCCTATTGAGCACAGAGTCACTAGGTTCTTCTGACAAAAGGTGAGCATTCGTATCCAAGTGTTCAATTGGTCTCGACAGGGAATAGCTCATGGGTTTGCTTCGAGCATTGCAACTGACTGGGGGTGAGATACTCATGTCAGAATCCCCTCCTCTAGACCTCATGTTTGGCATCCCTGCTGCAGTTTGCTCGTAGTTGTACTGCGCGCTCTTTTTTTCATTATGAGCAATCTTTTTGCTAGGAATAACTCTTGCTTCCTCATATGCAACTTCCACTTGCTTTTCAGGGGGGAGGCTCTCTGTGTGATCAGGTGTCCCCTTGCTGCTCCTGTTGTCATGTCTCCTCCTGTTGTATCTGCCAATCTTTCTATCTTTTCCAGAATGCGACATGACTTTGCTGGAAGCTTCAGGTTCTTTCTTCACTGGGAGGTTATCTGGTATATTAGCCTTTTTCACATGGTATTCTATCTTCCCTAGAGTTCTCTTCTCTTCTTCAGATCTTGCTTGCTTCCTAGCAGAACCATCATCAAGTAGATTGGACATTCTGTCATTGAATGGAGTCTCTTTCCCTGATCTCGAGTTCCGTTTGTTTGTAGCATCAGATTGTTTCCTCACGGACAGGTCATCTGATAGATTACTCTCTTCAACATGGCAAGCTATCTTCCCCATACAAGTGTGACCATGCTCTTCAGCCACTTGCATGTGCTTCTTTGTCCAACCAGGATGACTCCACAAATAGAGGGGTGGCGCAGATGCATTCCACCCTTCAACTATTTTATCATTAAGATCCACAGAACCAGGCAAATAGAAGGACTGCCAATTTCAAGAAAGGTATTAGGTCAAACAACTAGAGAAGAACAGACAAAAGAAATTCAATACAATGAATGTAAGTTATTACCTTGCCAGAAAGACACTCACTGTCCTCCCAAATCAAATCATAAGGTGTTCTCCTCTGATCTAACCTGGATATGCAGTGGATAAATGTAGAGGAAACACAATTTCCCAAAAGGAAACCTGAGAAGATGTTATGACCAAAATACTCAGGACAACAGGAATATGTTACATACCTTTTAGTTTCTTTAGGGACAATAAGTACAATGAGCTTAGGCTTGAATGTCAATGCTTTGTCAATAAATTTGTTCGCAAGACTTGCTTTGACTCCAAAAGGAGGATTAAGACCCATAATCTACTCAATAAACAATTGAATGTTGTAATTATATAAGATAAACTAAATTGTCTCAATAAATAACAAATAGAACATACTAGTTGGGATCCATGAGGCAGCTCGTTTGGCTGCACAGTCATCCAATCCCTCTTTTCAAAGCAGAAGCGATTCTGCAACGCAGGATGCACATACATATTACATGAAGTAATAACTCTGAAGAGAAAGTAATCATGACCAACTCCTAACCCTGAAATCTTCAAATGAAACTTTGAATGAATAGCATGATAATCTCTACTATATGAATAAGGAAGTGTGTTCATCTGCTCCGACGGTTTTCTTCTGCCTTCATCCGCCTAATAGTTCATCTTCATCTTTCACGTCGCTTAGTAGCTCTAGTGTTGGTGTGTAATGTGTGTGGTGTAATGGGGTTCTCTCCCCCTTTTGTTCTTGTCAGAACCCCATTTAGGTTTCACACATGGTATCGGAGCTAGGTTATTTTTTTCCCCACCCCAGCCGTCGGCTGCCCTCTCCCCTTCCTTCCACCACCAGCCGCCGACACCCCTCCCTCACAGCCGGCGAGATCCCACCGCTGCCAGACCCCAGCACCGGTCGCGCAGCTCCCCGCTTCCCCACCTTCCACGCAGTCTACAACGAGCTTCTCCTCACCATGAAGACTGAGACACCCGCTCCCGCCCCGACCCTCTACAACACGCCACCCGGTGGTCAGGCACCTTCATGGGAGAGGGAAGGTCAAAAGCCATCTCGATCTGAGGTAAGATTCCTCAGATCAATCTATTATTTGATGTTAAGGGCTCCTTTGGAACACATGATTATCAAAACACATGAATAGGAAAAACACAGGATTAAAATGTCCATGTGATTGGAATCCTACATGAATTTATAAGACATGAAAGTCACAAACATCTGTTTGGATCATGTGCAGGAAAACATAGGAATGCAAGGCACATCTCATGTTTATTTTCCTCCAAAATTGCTATGGGAGATACCATTCCATAGGAATTTTAAGGAGTTGATAGGATTCAATCATTTGTTCCAAAGGCTCTCATAGGAAAACTTTCCATAGGGATCGAATCCTCTAAAATTCCTTTGCTTTTCCTCCATTCCAAAAGAGGCCTAAAAGGCCATGTGATAAAGAAAAATCGAACAAAGGACTCAATTGTCATCAATACTACCTGTGGTTGGATAAGATCATAATTCTTGAAATGGCACTTCTTCTGAACTTTGTCGAGTTTTTCTTTCATAAGACGGCTAAAATCATTTGCCCCACAGCAGAAATCTACTATCTGCAAGACCAATGGAGTTTAGCATGTTCATAAATTTATGTAACAAAACAACATTATAACCAATTTTACTTGTATAGATAAAGGAAAGGGCAACTTCAATATTTACAAACAAAGATGCCATGCTACAAAATATTGAACACAATAAAAGTCTTAGTCTTAGCCAATAACTTCATTAAGAACCTTCAGTTCCGACCCTGGTTCTCTTAGACTGGTTTCAACGCCTCCCACGAGCAGCCCCTCTCCTTCATTTAGCGGACACAGTTTCATGCTATGCACCACAACGCTTCTCTCTACCGAGCACGCTATGCTGCAGTAACATTCTCTCACCCTGGATTGAGCGTGCCACTATATGTCCCGGTCGCCGGTGACCGCCATATTCTCCCTCCCATTCGCGCGCGCGCTCAGAAAAGAAGTCTACCGCCGTATTCTTCGTCGAGTTTTCTATCAGCAAGATGTAATAGGCCGAAAACAGCAAGCTGTGCACAGTACTGTTCATTTCATATACATGATGACCCATACAAATTTGAAATAGTAATAAACAATTAATAAGGATTCGTGTAATTACAAACGTAAACTTGTATATAGGTAGGTGAAAAAATGATAAAGGAAATTATATGAATGGTAGTTTAGTTAATTAATGGGAAATCTATATTTTAATAGTATAGTGGATTTTAGGAATATGATATAGGGGGAACCACTGTACAGAGTACAAATATAGGAGAAGGAGCTGATGTGGCACGTTAGTGGGATATAGAGGGTGCAATTTAGAGGGAACCGCTGAAAATAGTGTTACCAAAATCTGTTTTATATCATGTGCTAAAAGAAACCGATAAGTATAAGAAACAATCTAACACAGTTGATCTCTATATGAATTAGGTCATTTTGATTACAAACATTCATAAGCAGAAGACACACAAAACAGTGCATCAACAAATACATGCACTATAGCTCTCACCACTCACTAGGGCTTGGGCACATTCAGGGTCTGTTTGGTTGGGTTGTGGCTCTAAAAAAAGCTGTTGTGGGCTGTGAGCTATTAAAAGCTAAAAATCATTTGGTGGAAACCACTAAAAGCCGCTAAAAGTTCTTCCATTTATATTTTCACAGTTTCATCCGAAAGCCACTAAAAGCAGGTCCACAGGTGCTTTCAGTTTTGCACTGTGAGAAAGTCATCTTTTAAAAAAAGTTGCTTCCTGGCTCCAACCCTTTGGTTTGGCTTTTGACTATTACGGGGCAAAAGCGAAAACCAAACCAAACACACCCTCGATGCTTACATGTCAACCCAGATCATCATTGTCCATTTCTCACCCTCTATGGAGGATAGATATCCCCCGGGTTACCATGACTCGGATATGTTCTACGGGCCGCCAAAAAGGCCCTCAATGGGCTAGGAGCGCAACCTTCAGAGGACATTAGTCAGGCGTAACTAGAGGCGGGCAAGGTAGGCGGATGCGTGGGCGCGAAGACTCCTAGGACGCATTTCGCTGAAGACTCGCCGACCTTCGGAAAAATCGGCACGACTCTCGTAGATGAGGTGTGCAAGTCCTCTTCTATCGAGAATAAGGCAGAGGGAGAGCCCCTACGAAAACAAGGACATCACTCAGTATGCATAGCCATCTTCAACCTCCACCGAGCAATACACCTCCAAAAACTCATAGGACGTAGGGTATTACGCGTTTGAGCGGCTGGCCCAAACCTGTACAATCCTCTGTGTTCCGTCGTGCTCTGCACGAACCATTAAGCTTCAATCGACTTCGCCGCCCTCCCAAAAGCACTACGTGGGATACACCGTAGTGCGTCGTCGGTACCAAACACCGACACCCTCCCCAATCTCAGACATACCCATTTGCCCCAACCCACTAGATAGTGATCAAGCTAATCGGGAAGAATACCCTTGATAATCTTGACCGATTGGGTGCTAGTGGGTAATACCCGTATCCTACCCATTACTAATGGGTAAATAATTTGCTACCCATACCCTACCCATTTGATGTGGATGAAGATTTGCAGAGTGGGTATAAATATCCAATGATATGTATTAGTGCACAGGAGATTTAGAGTTTTATTTTTCTCTTGATGGCTTATTATGAGCTTTAGAAACTGCTAAAACGTACTTTAGAGGAGGGAAAGATCAATTGATGGTTGCTTATACCAGGAAAAAACATACCATGTCACCAGTTTCCACATACCAGTGAAGTCTATCAACAATCTGTACAAAGAAAAGAGCACATTAACAACAATAATATGGAATTATATGAAGGGGATGGCAAAGCCAATCTTTAGTTGGCTAACAACTAGTTGAAGACTTAGCTAAAAATTAGATCACCGATTAGCCATCCTGTTTGGATGCACTAGAGCTAATTTTTACCTAACACATGAGTCGGTTTTCATATCTTATTCTGAAACCTTGACATCATATTTTCCATGAGGATAGCACAGTAGCACTTATATTATATCAACAAAGTGCGCATGAATCAAGTTCAAGAGACACAAAGTGAATCCATATATTAAGATGTGTGTTTCAAGAACCTAACACAACCAATAATTATAACAAAGATTTATTTCCAATGGTTATGTGGGAAACCCTAACCCTAACTCAGGGTTGGGTGTTTGTATTAATAGAGCAAGTTAGATGGGCCTGGCCCATTACACAGGGGTGAGACTGTAATTACAAGGGGCTAACACCAAAACCCTAACGGGTACCATAACACCCCCTCAGTCTCAACTCTATCATGTACATATGTTGAGACTTGATCAAAAGTCGGTGAATACACTCGACGGTAGCCCCTTGGTGAAGATGTCAGCGAACTGTAGTGTGGTGGGGACACTGAGAACCCGAACGTCACCGGCAGCGACACGCTCGCGGACGAAATGCAGGTCGATCTCCATGTGCTCCGTGCACTGATGCTGCATGGGATTGGTGAAGAGGTAGATCGCGCTGACGTTGTCGCAGTAGACGAGGGTGACTCGCTGAAAGGGGCTATAAAGTTCTTGGTGTAGCCGGCGTAGCCAGGAGGCCTCTGCCATGCCATTGGCTACGACGTGGTACTCGGCGTCTGCGCTGGAACGGGAGATGAGGTTAACGCCCAGGAACACGGCATAACCGAAAGTGGATCAGCGCGTGTCGGGACAGCCAACCCAGCTAGTGTCGGTGTAAACCACGAGCTCCGACGTCTGGGAGGGTTGGAGTAGAAGGTCGTAGTCGAGGGAGCCGCGGAGGTAGCACAGAATCCGCTTGAGAGCGGTGAGATGGGGCTCCTGCAGGGTGTGCATATGTAGTCACACCTGCTGGACGGCGTAGGCAATGTCGAGCCTAGATAAGGTCAGGTACTGAAGCGCGTCGGTTAGGCTCCCGTAAGACGTCGTGTCAACGACCAGGAGCCCGTGGAGCAGTGCTTGCAGTCGGACATGCCAGCCCGCTCCAGGATATCAATGGTGTATGTGTCGGACTTTAGCCGAAGGGGAAAGGTCCAAAGAAAGACTAAGTACAGGGAACGTCTAGATATCACAATTAACTAGATCAAAAGCCTGCTCAGCTTTAGAAGAAGTCGGAAATGGAAGACGAGTATGTCGGTCTAGCTAACAAGCATGTCAGAGGCCCTCAGAATGTCCTCTACTACATGAAATATCTAAACTACTTAAGAGCTTGATCATGATGTCGGGTCCTAGATGGCCGAGACAACGATGTCAAGTAGTGGACGAGGTGGTGGAGGAAGGTCGAAGCGTGTAGAGGGGCTCCGAGCTATCACAGCGGGCGAGTGGGGTCCTGGTGGCCAGATCCTTCACAGAGAAACCAAAAGGGTCAAACTCAATGGAACAAGAATTGTCGATGGTGAACCGACAAACAGAAAGAAGGTTGTGAGTAATGTGAGGAACTACGAGAACATCGTTGAGATATAACGGTCTAGGGAGAACTAAGGCACCTACTGAGGTGACCGACAGAGTGCAACCGTTTTCAACGACGATCGAGGAGGGATGGGAGGGATGGGGGAGGAGCGGGATAATGTGGACATGCTAGAGGTGGTGTGGTAAGACGCACCAGAGTCGACCACCCAGTCGGACGGGGGTGGTGTCATCGCCATGGTGCTAAAGGCGGTGACTGGGTCCCACCCTCCAAGCCAGCGGGGACCAAGGTGTCAAGGTGGGGGTCCCCAGAGGCGGGAGCTAGGCCGGAGTCAGAGGCGGGAGTCGTCGAGGGAACGTCGTAGGGAGGCGTAGTAAGGAGGGTCGGCGCAGGAGGGCAGGAGGCACTCGGGGCCTGACCCGGTCTCATGACGATGGTCCCGATCCAAGGGTTGTAGAATGACATGCCTGGACGCCACCCCGGCCGGAGGGACCACCCTGGGTGGAGCCGCCCTTGTGGGAACGACGACCTCCGTAGGCGTTGGAAGCCAGACAAGGGGCCACAGGGGCGATGGGTGGCAACCCCAGTCGATGGAGGGCGAGGGGCCAAGCCCCCCGAAGGTGCCTGACCGCTAGTAGGAGCACTGTAGAGGGCCGACGCTGGAGCAGGGGCCTTAGTCTCCAAGGTGAGCTCCTCGAGGAGAAGCTCGTTGTGAATGACGTAGAAGGTGGGGAAGGACATGGTCCTCTTGATGAGAGCCTTCATGTGGTCGTAGCGAGGGCTGAGGCCACGTAGAAGGTTCAATGTCAAGGTACGGTCGGCGATGGGCTCGCCGAGGTCACGGAGAGAGTCCGCAGGTCCTTCATTACATGGCAGTATTCTCTCACAGAGAGATACCCTAAGAGAACTGGTATAAATGGGCATCGAGGTGGAGCGCCCGAGCCTCCCGGTTCCCGAGGAACTAGGCCTCGAGAGCGAGCCACGCCAGTCGAGCAGTGTTCGTCTGGTCGCGAATGATGTCCTGTAGCTCAACGGTGATGGTGTCGTGGAGCCACAAGAAGACCACGCTGTCAATTAGGTACCACGATTGAGACGAAAGGGCGTCGAGGTCGTCGAGGAAGTGGTCGGCGAGAGCGTACCGCCAAAGCGTGAGAACGACTTGACCCCACCAACGAGGGTAGTGTAACACCCCAGGTGTCTATTTCGTGTTATGCCGTGAGTTTTGTCCTAAGCTCGAATGCTCGGTGAAAATTTCTATTTCTCGATCGCGTCTCTTTGTTTATCAAGATTTTTCCATGGAAGTTCACTGAATTCAGAGTTACTCGATCTCGAGGAATGCCGGATTTGGAGCTCGTTAAAACTTTTGCCTCTTAAACGAGTGCAATTCGAACGTCAATCTCGTCTCGCAAATATCGCC
The DNA here is from genome assembly GCA_029449295.1 of Zea luxurians. Classification (NCBI taxonomy): domain Eukaryota; kingdom Viridiplantae; phylum Streptophyta; class Magnoliopsida; order Poales; family Poaceae; genus Zea; species Zea luxurians. The sequence continues at coordinate 99,444,653 of JAOPSE010000001.1, read as the reverse complement.
TAAAACTCCTCCTATCCGAAGTCTCGGCAGTGGCTAGCTCGAATTCGCTTTCTCGATTTTGGTCTACATCCAAATATTTAATCTGATTCCGTACTCTCATACGGAATACTCTGTTGTGTCTGCCTCAAATTAATTCTTATCTGACTCAGCTTAATATCTTTGTGTCCAATCCAAATTCAAAAATCAAGATCGGCAATGATTTTTTAAATATCGCGACTCGCCTTTTCAATCGTAGGTCTGAAAGTCAGTCGATCTCAAGTCATTTTGATTTTCTTTTGTGCGCGAGGAATTATTTCCGAGTGACGCAAAAATCAAATTCCTAGTCTGGCTAATTCTTCAATCTTTCGTTCGACCGAACCCCAACTCGCTTTATTTCTTCGCACCCATCTTTTCCGCGGGGGTATTTTATTTCTTGACTGGTGATTAGTTCGCCTCGAAGGAATCTTTTGCTTCCCTTCTAAGCTACCTCTTGCTTCTTATCTAAGGAACCCCATTCCTTAGCTCCTAAGCAACCAGCCCTCCTCTTTAAAATATCCCACCATCCACCCCCTCTCCTTCCCTTCCCCCACACGCCACTTCTCTCTGTTCCAAAACGCAGCAGCAGCCTCTCCTCATCCCCATGCCAACACAAGTCCAGGAGTAGCAGCCCTTTCTCCTCCCATGGCGCTTCCTTCTCCCCATGGCTGCTGGAGCCGGCGCCCAGCACGCGCAGGAGATCGGCAGGTCGGACCTCACCCCTTCCTCCATGGACAGACATTCCCTTTGCTGCGCCAAGGTTCCAACCCAGCGACGCCGAGTTCCTTGCAGTCTCGCCACGCTCAGCGCCATGCACGACCTCCTTGTCTGTGTACGTGGTGCATGAGGCAAGGTAGAAGAACCCTCTCTCTATGACATGTGGGCCATGTGGCATTTTCAATGTGTACTCAAATCACAGATTTTTGCGTTATGTTCTAAAATTCATATTTTGAGTTTGGTAGCTCCTAAAATCATGAAACTTGTTTTGTTAGCTTCCTTATAAAATGCTCTACCCATTGGATCTATAAGTTGACATGCTTTAATAGATAGTTTTGGTTGTGGAATTTTATTTAGAAAAGAGGTTTAGAAAATAAATGAACTTGCTTCTCTCCATAGTTTTAATTTTAAAAAATCTGAAAATGGTGAGACTTGTTTTGTTAGTTAGATGTTGTCATACTCTAGCTATGAAAATATAAAACTCATACGTTGTTTACTGTTTTCTTGGTGTGTTAATTAAATAATGTTGAATGGGAAAAAGATGATTGATTTGCTTGTTATTTTTGGATCTGTAGCTCTAGTGCTCCAAATGGATTGAAATTTTTACAGTAGACCCTCTGTGTGATGCTTGGTGACTATTAAAAATTTCATGAATTGTGGTGCATGTATCACTGAGTTAGTGATTTAACTATTTTAATGCACATTAAGTAGTTTTAAATGATTTAAAAATAATATATAGATGTAAAAATTAAAAATGATGTTCCATTGTACTTGCATGATATTATAGTAGCTTAAGGAAACCTAATATGGTCATGCATTCACCGAAAATAATTAGTTTTAGATTTAACTTGCTCTCACGTGCTTTATTGCATTAACAATTTATCATTTTTGTAGTAATTAATATATAAAACCTGAGAATGTAAAAATTGTACATTAGTCATGATTTGTTATTACCTATGCCTCATAAAAATCTCATTATATAATTATAAGAAGAGTTCGTGAAAAAATAGAAGTAAACAAAAACATGCATATTTGTTGGAATGCTTGAATTGTACCTTAATACCAATTAGGGGTTTTATGTTTATGTCATAGTGATGTACAGTCAAGACTTCGTGCCACTTCTTTATTGCCTGCTTGTGATTTAAGTTAAGTAGGATTGCCCACGAACTGAATTTGCTGCTTGTGTGTTCTCAGAATGTGGTGATGATTTAGTAAAGCAAATTAAGTTTCTATAGAAAGGTTCTATATAAAAGTTGTAGTTAACTTATATGTCTAGCTTGTCCTGAAATTTCATGAGCTAAGAATTAATAGTTTAGAAGTTATGCTTTTCACAAGTCCAGCACCCGAATATGTCCAAATCATGTACAGATTTCGAAGGTTGCATTGTTTGCTTAAGTTAAGCATAGAATTAATTCTTGTTGATCATAAGAAAGTGTAGACAACTTTCTTATCTTGTTTGTGTTAAAATTTCATAACCATAGGCTCGATAGTTTCAGAGTTATGAATTTTACAAAATGATTGTTGTGTTCTGACCACTGTCTGGACAGATTTCGAAAATTCTATTGTTCGATTGATTAAAATTGGAACCACTTCTTGGTGATTATAAAAGTTATGTAGTATTTTTACTAAGCTTTTCAAAAAGTCTTGGATCATCCTTTTTGGTGATCTAAAGATCAAGTTATAGCTGATTGAATTATGGAGCCTGAATCTGTCCAAACCTGGACAGCAAGGCCTTCCTTGTGTCTTTTACCCTTGATGCTTATTAGATCACCCTGATGTTTATAAATGTTCTGTAGATATTTTCATTACCTTTCTAGAAAGTCTAGGATCACTTGTTTTGGATGCCTAAGTCTCTAGTTATGGATTTTTTAAGTTACAAGTCTGAATCTGTCATTTTAGCACTATTTAACCTTGCTAAGTGTCTAATCACATTGAGATAACAATACGAAAGTTGTAGAGCATTTCTTAAACTTTCCAAAAAGTATTCTATCACTATTTTCGGATGAATATCTTGTGAGTTATGATTGAAACAAGTAGTTGTTGTGCTGCTGTCCTAGACATGTTGGTTGTGATTGATTGCTCTACTATGTTGTGTTGTCTTGATTCGACTGCTTGCTTGTTTTGATCTTGATTGAACGAAGTAATAATGATAGTAACTAATATAATTGAGGATATATATATATATATATATAAGTAACTAGTGCACGCCTCCCTAAGTAGTGAATTAAATTGTTGAAGTCTAGTAAGTGAATTAGCTTCAATCAACGTTAACTTAGCAAGATTCGTTATATGGACAAGAAACACAATTATTGATATGTTACCATTTCTAATACTTGCGCTGCTAATCTAATATTACTAAATAACCAACCTCATTAGACTAGTATAATAAGCAGTGTGATTAGGCTATCACTTCCTGTGTGTTTTCTTGGGTGTGTGCTTGCATTCGGATATTGTGAATAATGGTAGAACCCGATTAAGTGATTATTCCCAGTTAAACTAAGTTTGTCCGTATGACGTTTAGAAGTCGCAGTGAATGTAGGTGTGCTTAAGTAGTTTAATAATAGAGTAACTAATAAATGATTAAAGTGAATGTGGTAAATACTTGTACGTGTGATGTCGTGTTTGTGTTGGTTAAGTATAGGTAGGAATCATCGTCCTTCCAGTGGTGTTGATGTTGTGCGCTAGATGACGTGTAGATAGCTAATGCTAGCGTGTGGTTGTTTACGGTGTCTTACGATTTAATGTTTAGTTCGCTACCGTGTGCCTTGGGGTGTCTTGTGCTATTTTCCATCTTGTTCATACATATGCATCTTGCATCTCATTTAGGACTGAGAGATGTTGATCGTGCGAAGTGAAGTGGTGCTAACCACAAGATGAAGTCGATGGACAACCCGAAGAAGGACGGACGAAAACAAAGGCCAAGATAGAAGATGCTCGCCAAGCGAGTGTCATCTAGCGAACACTAACTAGTGTTGGATTTTAGGCAAGCACCGATTTTATGCATAACCGTTATATATGCTATTTTATTGCAATTATTGTTTGTAGGCTTGTATTGTGCACCTAAGTGTAGTAATTGCTTGAACCCTAGTTGCATGAACTCAGGATTCCTTTTGAGATGGATACTAGTATGCTAGGTTGAGTAGCTGCTATGCTAATTAAGGATCTTGGTAGAAGTCGAGTGATTTTTCTAACACTCGCGCGAGGTCAGGAATTGGTTCAATCCATTTTTGATAACGGAATTATGAAGGTCTGTGGACACTGATCCATGGGGATGCGTTGTCTACGAGACGAAACTGAAATAAGGATTAATGTGTGGTACCGTGTGTCCAACGTTCGAACGTACTAAACACATGCCGAGAAATATGGTAATCGGTAAGCCTAGTACCTGATTGAACCTTTCCACAGACTTTATCCTTCATTGGTCCTGAGACGAAGTCTCCCATTCTAGATATGGTGGGTACAAGTGCGGTCATTGCACGGCGGTGGCCGGGGTCAGTGGAGCATTGTATGCCAAGGTCGTGAGCCCTGCTCTGTTGCCAGGGAATCGACAGAGACGATTGACGTGTGTGGGGACAGAGTGGCCCTACTTGTCGTGTGTTTAGGTTTACCTTGCAAGGTTAAAACTCGATTCGAATCGTCTGCTTCCGCAGCTAATGAGACTGCTTGATCCATGCTGCTACATCGAGTAAGAAGTGAAATGAGATTTCTTGAGATAAAGTGTTGATTGCATTAATTGTTTGTTACCATGTGTGCTTAGAAGGAAGCAAACTTAGTTGAAGAATACCATAGAACTTGAAAAGGTAAAATTTTGTTAAGACTCAACTAGTGCTTTTGGTTAACCAAACCCATCAGCCAAACAGCTTCATGGTCTAGAGGTAGAGTAGTTTTCTCGCACCGGGTAAGTCTAGCTGAGTATTAATAAACTCAGCCTTGCTTGTGGTATAATTTTTTACATGTACTCTTTGGATGGTTGGTTGATGGTGTGACTTGGGCACTTGGCCTTCATCCCTGCCACCAGGATAGACGGTCGAGTGGGTTGGTGCCTCTGCAGGAGAGGACCATGAGAAGTAGTGTGGCCAGGCTTCGCCATGTTACTCGGTTTTCACCGTTAGTTATTTCCGCGGCATTAAAAATTATGGTTATTGTTTCTGAAACTCCGATAATGTAATCACTACTGATACTTCCTTAATTTATGGTATTATGCTTTATTGTATTTCTCTATGCCTCACCTTTGAGTGAGCAAGTGGTATTCGATCCTTGGTAAGTGGCTTTATCGGACTAGATCCGAGGAATTGTCAGTTTATTCCGATTTAAGTGCGTCATTGCCTCTAAGGCGAGACTTCGGCAATTAAGCTGGAATAATCTTGGCGGTTCCGCCACAGGTAGTGAGAGGACATCGGGTCTAACACAACAGACACGAGGGACCGAATGTTGGGCAACCCGGTGGCCTAAGCGTGGAGGGCGGCAATGTTGGCGTCGAGTCTGGAGGCGTGGGGAGCCTCGGGTGCGACCGGGGGGGCGACCGAGGAGGCGCTACGCGATGGCCATCTGTGCGATCAACGTGGCGCCCATGGCACGTTCTTGCTCCAAGGCGAGAGTAGCGACGCGCTCGTGCTCCCAGGAGGAGACGACGACCGCCTGGATGGTGGTGATAGCCACAACCAACGCTGAGGGAGCCGGGGGAAGAGCCGACGAGGAAGGTACGACGTTGGCCCATGTGGGTGAGGCAAGGGCGGGGAAGCCCAGCGGGGAACCTCGTCATGGCTTTTATGCCGTGAAGGCCGTAAGAGAGGCGCCGGGGAGGGGCCCTAGGCCGGCGTTGTAGGGGGGGCCTTCCGATAGCGAGCTCGCTACGGGTTGACGAGAGGGAGCCGTGGGGGAGGAGGTGGCCGGTGAGGAGGTGTTGTCAGGTGTTGTGGCCGCTCCAGAGAAGCTGGGAGGGGGAGCCCATACCGAGAGCGACGGCGTGCAAGGCGGCTAGGGAGGGGCCGCGCCTAGGGAGGATGCAAGGTCGGCGACGACGTGGGAAGGCGTCGTGTCGAGGGCCGACCCGGGGTGGGCAGCGGAAACTGGCTTAGGGCTGGCGATGGCTGGTGGTGGGGAGGGAGGGGAGAAAGAAGTGGAAAATGAAACCTAGCTCTATATCATGGGGGAAACCCTAACTCAGGGTTGAGTGTTTGTATTAATAGACCAAGTTAGATGGACCTAGCCCATTACACAGGGGTAAGACTGTAATTACAAGGGCTAACCCCAAAACTCTAACGGGTACTCTAACAGGTTAAGCAAATTGAAAGCATGTCGTATGTGGTGATATATCAAAACAGTTGCAGAAAAAATACAGTTTAAAAAGGTGATTTAATAACCTTTTTCACATGCAACCCCCTATCACACATGCTACCTCAACATAATAGGTGGATTTAAACATACCTCAACAAGTTTCTCCACCTTTGTAAAATGTCTACCAAAGGAACTGTACCTTGTGCCATGAATAAAAGGTGATATATACACTCTGAGTTTACTCTGGCAGGAGGAAGAAAAATATGAGTTAGTAATTTGGTTGAGTACTAGTCCATTCATTCCAAAGCATGTTAAGGTATAATGCTTTTGCTATGCACCTAGATATACAATATGTCTAGATATATAGAGAAAAAAGAACGACTTATAATTTGAAATGGAGCAGCTAATTAGGCAGATGGCGGTTGAGCAAGCTACGGCTGTGACTGTCCCCTCAGTGACTCCGGCCGTAGCAGCTCCCGTCTCCAAGTATTTGTCCTGATCTAGATAAAGGTCCGGCTGCTTCTGCAATCATGAGCATGGGTAGAGGTGTGTTGATTGATTAGAATCTTCAAGTGATTCAAGCTGAAGGGCAAAAGATGGCCTTATCATCAAAAAGGGAAGCTTTCCTCAATTTGATGGCCCGCCAACCGAACAGGCTTCTCTCAGTCCCCTTGTAATCAAGAAGAGGGCCAACCAAAACTTGAAGGGTACCAATCTGCAGTGCAGCCGCAGGATTGCTGTAGTTGGTATTAAATTCATGGGTGTTTTTTTTTGAAAAAACGCAGGAGGACTGCGTTTTAGATATATATTAAGAAGAGAGAAAGGTCTAAGAGACCCAAAAAACATAACAACGCACTCCCTATGGAGGCCAGTAACACTCGTACATGAAAGGATCCATAAAAAACACCCACACACACTCCCTACAACAACCTATGCAAGGGGGCAGCCAAGAAGGAGAGCCCTTTGGCTCCAGCAATTTCCCAGCCTCTTCTTTCCTCATCTGCATGCTCCATAATCAGAGGAAAGCTGGGAGACCCTCCATCAAAAATGACTCTATTACGATGCTTCCAAATCATTCACGACCCTAAAATGATGAGGGAGTCAAGACCTTCCCTGACCAAACCATTTACTGTCTCTGAAACCATCTCCCACCAATCCATAAAAGAGACTGCATCTGGCTGTGGGGCTAAACTATGCAGCCCGAACTTTCTTAGCAGGTTGTACCAGAAAATCCTTGAGAAGACACAATTCACAAGCAAGTGGTTCAGGGTTTCCCCTTGCTGGTCACATAAAGGACATCTGATAGGGTGATTCAATCCCCTTTTTGCCAAGCGATCAGCTGTCCAGCATCTATTTTGGGCCACCAACCAAATGAAAAAACAGCATTTTGGTGGAGCCCAAGATCTCCAAACCCTTTCATAGTGCCCAAAGGTGGTAGATCCAAGGAAAAGACCCATATAAGCTGATTTTGCAGAGTAGCTACCATTCGAAGATAAGCTGAAAATATGTCTATCCTCAGTGTTAGGCTGCAGCACAAAATTTGCGAGAATATTCCAGAGGTGTAGATAATCTACAATGGCACCAACTGTAAGAGCTCCTTTGATGTCTGCAATCCATCGTCTGTTCAATAGGGCCTGCTGCACAGTTCTTCTGTTAATAATTCTTTTTGGAATAATGCTGAATAATCTTGGAGCAATATCAGATACCCTTTTGCCATGGATCCATTTATCTATCCAGAACATGGTGTTGGTCCCATTCCCCACCTCAGAGATCAACACCTTGGAGAAGAAGGAACGGGCCATGCTAGGAACTTGAATGGACAGGCTAGACCAAGGGCGTCTTGGGTCAGTTTTTTGCAACCAAAGCCATCGCATGCGGAGGGCCCAGCAGAGCTCAGGAAGGCTAGCAATACCTAGACCTCCAAGCTGCAGCGGACGACATACTTTTCCCCAAGCCACCAGGCAATGCCCTCCTTTCACCTCTTTTCTTCCTCGCTAGAGAAAACCTTTTCGTATTTTATCAATTGCTTCAATGGCCGAGTGAGGGAGATCGATTGCCATTGCCATATAGACTGTCATGCTAGTGAGGACATGCTGCACTAAAATTCTTCTCCCTGCTCTACTCATCAGATCGGCCTTCCAGTTTGGTAGGCGATCTGCAATTTTGTCCACAAACTGCTGAGCCTGATTCCTGGATAACTTGTGTAAAGACAAGGGGAGACCCAGATATCTGCAAGGAAAGGTTGCAATCTCACAAGGCAGCCAACTCCGGAGTTCCTCAATAGTCTCCTCGGGGCATTTGATAGGGTACACATTTGATTTCTGTGGGTTATAGCAAAGGCCTGACGCATCGCCAAAAAGCTAGAGGATGTCAAGAGAAGTTGAAATATCTGTAGTTGTAGGGTGTAAGAACAACGCCACATCATCTGCATACATCGAGACTCTGTGAAGCCTTTTCCTTCTTGATAGTTGCTGGAGTAGGCCAGCTCCCTCAGCTTTGGAAAACAGAAGGCTCAGAACATCCATAGCAAGGATAAATAGCATTGGGGAGAGAGGATCTCCCTGCCTGAGTCCTCTTCTATGCGTAATCAGTTTACCCGGGACACCATTGAGCAACACCTGAGTAGTGGAAGAGGCTAATAAGCCACATACAATGTCTCGCCAGATATGTCCAAAAACCCATTTGCTGCATTACTTCAATTAGGAAGGGCCAAGAGACAGAGTTGTGAAAGGGGCCGCAAATATGTGAAAGGGGGCACTGTCATGTGGCATGGGACAAAGTTTGTCGCCCACTTGAGCTAGGAGGCCTTGGTATATCAAGCCTAAGGGAGCTTTCATAGGCGCTCAGGATGAGGTGGTTGTGGCTAGCCAAAACAGAACCAGAACATCTTTGGGCTTCCTTGACTATCAAGGTTCCATCAAAAGTCAAGGAGTTCTTCTCAATGGCAATGCAGATTGTGGTCGGTGATGAAGCCTCTACCTTGTTTTGGACTGATCAGTGGTTGTTTGGTCATAGAACTGAGGACCTTGCTCCTCAGCTTTTTGCTATCATTCCTAAGCGGAGAGCTGACAAGCAATCGGTGTTGGAAGGTACTACCAATCAGACCTAGACTTCGGATATTAGGGGGCTTTGTCTGTTGGGGCCAACTCAGATCATCTTGTTTTTTGGGACTTGATTGGCTCTGTACAACTTAGGTCTGCCATGGATGATGTTCATTGCTTCCAACTGGCTCCTAACGGAAAGTATTCTGCGAAGGTAGCCTATGATGGCTTCTTCCTTTCCTTGGCTCGATGGGTTTTGAGCCCTATGATCGAATATGGAAAACCTAGGCCCCTTCAAAGTGTAAATTCTTTTTGTGGCTGGTCGCACACCGTAGAGTTTGGACAGCGGATAGGCTGCAGAGGAGGGGATTGGATTATCCTGAAAGATGCCCCTTATGTGATCAAGATCAGAAAAACCTTGGATCATCTTTTAGTGGGTTGTGCCTTCACTAGAGATTTCTGGCACAGGATGCTCATTCAAGCTAATCTTCAGTTCATGGCCCCTCAAGTAGACTGTTGAAGTTTTATGGAGTGGTGCTCCAAGGTCTTGCATGTGACGGTCTCAACTTTCTCATTATTCTTGGGGTATGGATCTCGTGGAAGCTTAGGGACGACTGCGTCTTTGACAGACAAAGGCCCGGCATTGATAGCATCTTCATGAGAGCAAAAGAGGAGATGCAGCTTTGGGAGATGGCTCAAGCTAAGAGCATGTCTCTCCTTATGGCTTCGACTCGAGGGTTGTACGGTCTCCTTAGTAGCGATGTGGTCGCCATTAATTGTTCAAGTCGAATGACCCCCTTTGTATTCTTGTTTTTTGCCACCGTAAGGTGGTATTATCTTGTAACGATCCGCTTGGACCTTAACCACTTTCTTCTTAATATAATGATGTGCAGCTCTCCTGCGCTTCCGAGCAAAAAAAATTGTGTGTAAGTGCTTATTACTGCAAACAACTTGAAGAGAAACACTACAATAACGACGACAATTTGTGATCATAACATCTCATAAGTCCATTATTACAACCAATACTAAAAATCCCCATTCAACTATGTATCGATTTAGGAACAAATATATTCATAATGTCATTTCCATCAAAATAGAATAAGACAAACTTGGAACTTGCACCACGTGCAATGTACTAACATTGGGGGCAGTTAAGATATGCTTATCAGTACAACTTAATATTGGAAACCCCAACTCTAATTCAGGGTAGGCATGTGTATATATACTAATAGTGTATGGGCTGGGCCAATACCCAATTACACAAACACAGATACAATAATCCAACCCCCTTCCCTCCATAGTCACAACTCTAGCTTGTACGGATGTGAGACTGGATCGAAACTCCGAGAGCATCGTGGATGGTAGCCCCTTGGTGAAGATGTCGATGAATTGCGAAGTGGTCAGCAGGACACGGACATCGCCGACGGTGACATGCTCGTGGACGAAGTGAAAGTCGATTTCCACATGCTTCATACGCTGGTGCTGCACGGGATTCGTGAAATGGTACACCGCGCTGACATTGTCGGAGTAAGACGAGTGTGGCACGCGCGCGGAGGCTGTGGAGCTCCTAGAGAAGCTGACGGAGCCATGACGCCTTGGCCACGTCATTGGCCACAGCGCGATACTCGGCCTCATCGCTGGAGCGGGAGACGATGTGCTGCCGCTTCGAGAACCAGGAGATGAGGTTAGCGCACAGGAGCATGACGTAGCTAGAGGTGGACAGGCAAGTGTCGGGGCAGGCAGCCCAATCAGTGTCGATTAGATAACCAGCTCAAAAGTCGGAGAGTGTCGAAGAATGTCGTAGTCGAGGGTGTCGTGGAGGTAGAATCCGCTTGGCAACGGATCCAAAGTCCACTCCGGGGCGCTGACTGAAGCCCCGAAGGACCCAGCGAACCTTGTACTGATCCAAAGTACCATCGGCCTTGTGCTTATGATGAAAGATCCACTTGTCGATGACCACGTTGGTGCTGGGGGGACACAGCACCAAGTCCCATGCCTGGTTGGCCAACAGAGTCACATACTCCATAGCACGACACCAGTGCGGATCGATGGGCGTGATACGGACGAAAGGGGGGACAAGCGAGCGAGCCAGAGCAGTGGCGGTCGTAAGCACTGTTAGAGTTACTGTGGTTATGTATTGTAATGGGGTCTTTGTGTAATGGGCTTAGCCCCAACAAATCTATTATAAATATATCACCCAACCTTTGTTAGAGTTAAGGTTGAGTCCCACCAATATGGTATCTAGCTAGGTTTAGTTTTTTTTCTTTTTTCTCTCCCACTTTCTCACATCCGCCAGCCGCTGGATCTCCATGTCGCCCGCCGCTAGCCCTCCCTCGCCGTCGTCGGCTACGCTTGCCGCCGGCGCCACTCCCCTGTCGGCCGCTATGCCATGTTGGGCCCATCCTAGGTGGATGTTGCGGCCCACACGATAGATCCTACCCTCTCGCGTGGGGGCTTGGCACGCTCTCGCCACCAGATTACAGTCACTTTTCGACGATCACCTCCTCTCAATGCCGCGCCCCTACCTACCTCACTGTCGCCTGTCAACATGCTTGGGAGCAGGAGCGCACGGCTGTCGACGCCCTCAAACGCCAGCTCGCCACGCCCGTCCACTCGCTCAAGGGAGTCACGGGCGCTGACTCCCACTCTGTGCACGTCATCAACGACGATGCCACCCTTCCCACCCTGACGTGCCAGTCATCGTCAGCCTCCATGCTCAGGCGGCAGAGCTCCCCAGCATATGGGCCCTTGTCTCCGTCGTCCTTGCCCCGGACTCGACCTAGTACACTTGCTGGCGTGATCAGGTCTTGCTGACACTTCACAGATACGGCCTCGACGACCACGTCCTCACTGACACGATCGTGTCGACGTAGGCCTGTGTCGGAAGGACAGCATGGTACTCTCCTAGATCCTCGGCACTCTCACGGTCTAGACGTAGGACATCGTCCACAAGTGGAAGGGCACCGCTCGCCAGGCCTCGGTTGTTATCGAGGCTCAGTTCCTCGCAAACCACCAGGTCCGAATTCTCCATCTAGACACCGCCTTTCGCCAGCTTGTCCAGAGGGACCTCTCCGTAACCGAGTACTATCGGCGGATGAAGACCATGGCAGACACCCTCCGCAATCTCGGCTCCCTGGTCACAGATGAGACTATGGTTCTTAACCACCTGCGCGGGCTCAGTCCTCGATACTGAAGCGCGGCGGTGAGGCTCCAGTAGGCCATTGCGTCGACGACCGGTGGTCTGTCGTCCTCAGAGAGTTTTGTCTGAGTGTCGACAGGCGTGGAGCAGAGCTTGCAGTCGGACATGCCAGCCCGCTTAAGGATGTCAAGTGTGTACTAGCGCTAATGGAGGAAGAGAGCCTGAGGTCGTCGCTCGTCGGTGATGCCGAGGAAGTGGTGAAGTGGCCCCAGGTCCATCACAAACTCCCACTAAAGGGCGACTATCGTGCGCTGAAGAAAGTCGGTAGTGGATGTCGTGAGCACGATGTCGTCGACTTAGAGTAGAAGAAAGACAGTGTCGTCGCCGCGTCGGTAGATGAACAGGGACGTGTCCGACTTGACCTCGACGAAGCCGAGGGAGGCCAAGTAGGAAGTGAATCGACTGTATCAGGCCCGCGGCGCCTGCATGAGGCCGTACAGGGAGCGGTTCAGCCGGCACACAAGATCCGGACGAGCAGAGTCGACAAAGTCGGTGGGCTAGCTGCTATAGACCATCTCTGTCAAAGTGTCGTGGAGGAAGGCATTCTTGACATCGAGCTGATGGACCGCCCAGTCTCGGGAAAGGGCGAGGGACAGGATGGCCTTAACAGTGGCGAACTTGACGACGGAGCTTAAGGTCTCATCGTAGTCCACTCCGAGGCATGCTGGGTGAAACCCCAAATGACCCAACGGGCCTTGTAGCGGTCGAGTAAGCCATCCGAGGTCAGCTTGTGACGAAATATCCACTTGCTAATAACCACGTTGGTGCTTGGTGGACGTGGCACAGGTCCCAGGTGTGGTTGGCCAGTAGGCCACATACTCCTCCATGGTGCGACGCCAGTGGGTATCGCTGAGGGCAGCGCGAACGGAGGAAACTAGTGAGGCGTCCAGAGGTGTGTCGACCGTCAGGACCAACCGCTCGACGGGGCGGATAACGTCCTCCGCCCGGTGAGTCGCCATCGGGTGAACGTGGTCGGGGTGATGATGGATGGCTATCGGGTGGTACACCGGCGGCTCGGTGTGGGAACGAGCTGGCGGGGTAGCGGGGACCGAGGTAGCAGGCCGCTCGCGACGGTGGTAGACGAAGGTGGGGTCGACAAAGCGAGCCAGACGACAGGGCCACACCGCTCGACGACGGAGCCGCGCATGGCGTGGGCGGGGTCGATGGAGCCACACATGGCGTAGGCGAAGGCGACGGGGCCGCGCATGGCGTAGGCCGAGTCGACGGGACCGCACGTGGCGCAGGTAGAGGCGCGAGTCAGGGTGCAAGGAGAGGCGCTAGGGGAGGCGTCTTAGTCAGGTGGGCCTCAACCGGGAGCGACCAAGGTGGGGGAGCAGGATCTGACTCAAGGAGGGAGTTGAGATCAGTAGGTGGAGGAGCCAGCAAGGGGAAAACATCCTTGTCCAAGACAACATGACGAGAGATGAGAATGCGGTGGGAGAGGAGATCAAGGCAGCGGTACCCCTTGTGGTCAGGTGAGTAGCAAAGAAAAAGACAGCGAGTGGAGCAGGGAGATAGCTTGTGGACAGCGAAGACAGAGGTGTTGGGATAGCAGGCACAGCCAAAAACACAAAGGTGGTCATAGGAGGGGGTTGTGCCATACAAAGCGAAGTGGGGAGTGGGGTGGCTCACCACCTTCGAGAGGAGGCGGTTGAGGAGATGGGTAGCGGTGTTCAGAGCCTCTACCCAGCTTGCCAGCGTATGAGCCCCAGTCGATGAAGGGCGAGGGGCCTGGTGCCCCGAAGGCGCTTGACCATCGGGAGGCGCGCTGTAGAGGGCCAAGGCTGGAGCGGGTGTCTTAGTCTCTATGGTGAGCTCCTCGAGGAGAAGCTCGTTGCGGGGACGACGTGGAAGGTGGGGAAGGACACGGTCCTCTTGATAAGAGCCTTCAGGTGGCCGTAGCGGGGGCTGAGACCACGCAGAAGGCTCAGCACCAAGGTACGATAGGTGACGGGCTCGCCGAGGTCACGGAGAGAGTCCTCCATGCCCTTCATCTAGCAGCATTACTCGCTCACGGAGAGGTCCCCCTGAGAGAACAGGTGGAACTGCGCGTCGAGGTGGTGCGGCCGAGCCTCTCGGTTCCCGAGTAACTGCTCCTTAAGGGCTAGCCAAGCCTAGCGAGTGGTGCCCTCCTAGTCGCGGACAATGTCTTGGAGCTCAACAGTGATGGTGACATTGGGCCATGAGAAGACCACGTTGTCCATCAGGTACCAAGACGGGGACAGTGGGGTGAGGTTCATCGAGGACGTGGTCAGAGAGGGTGAACCGCTGGATCGTGAGTACCACCTAAGCGCGCTAGCGAGGGTAGTGGGAGGACGCGGGGTCCAGCATGATGGACATGAGGACCGAATGTTGTGAACCCCGACGACCTGAGTAGGGAGGGTGGCGATGGTGTTGGTGTCGAGCCCGGAGGCATGGGGAGCCTCAGGGGCCACTGGGTGACGTAGCACCACGGTGGAGAAGAAGGCGCTTAGCAGGGAGGGCGCGCGCTGGCCATGGCGGCGATGGCATAGAGGAGGACGATCACGCCGGTCTAGAGGTAGACGATCGCGGTTGTGCCTGCGGCGGGGCTATGGGGGTCCACGGGCCCGGACAGCTAGGGAAGAGGGGGAGGCCGACAGGGGAGGGGGAGGGACCCGTCGGTGGTGAATTGGGAGAATGGCGACGGCGGGCAGGGCAGCTGTTGGCCAGTGGTTGTGAGGGAGAAGTGGAAGTGGAACCTAGCTCTATACCATGTGAGAAACCCTAAGCCAAACTCAGGGTTGGGACTTGTATTAATAGACCAAGAGATGTTGGGTCTAGCCCATTACAAAAGGTATGAAGGTAATTACAAGGGGCTAACCCCAAAACCCTAAACGAGGCTCTAACAGACATGTTAGACTTCTTTTTTCATCCTCTTCTAGAGCAGCAGGCATTTTTTATCTTGTCCACTATGATGTTTGGACATACCCAATACTCAGCGTTTCTGGTAATAAATATTATCAGCTCATTCTTGATGATTACTCTCATTACTTGTGGACTTTTCCCTTGCGCTTGAAGTCTGATACGTTCCCCACCCTTTCTCGCTTTTTCACTTGGGTTTCCACTCAGTTTGGACACACCATCCGGATTGTCCAGAGTGACAACGAACAGGAGTTTGACAACTCCATGTCTCGTGTCTTCTTCCTCTCCCATGATGCTCAGATGAGGATGTCGCGCCCCTACACTTCTTCTCAGAACGGCAGGGTCGAGCGCATGATCCACTCCACAAATAACGTCATGTGCTCCTTGTTGTTCTAAGCCTCCCTTCCCGCTCGGTACTGGGCCGAGGGCCTAGCCACTACTATCAATCTACTCAACCGCCTCCCCACCAAGGCGGTTCCTCACCCCACCCCCGACTTTGCTCTCTTTGTCACCTCTCCCTCCTACGATCACCTTCACATGCTTGGGTGCGCTTGCTACTCTAATCTTTATGCCACTGCCCCTCACAAGCTTGTATCCCGATCCACTCGTTGTGTCTTCCTTGGGTACTCTCCTGATCACAAGAGGTACCAATGTCTGGACCTCTCCACCCACAAAATTCTCGTCTCGCGTCACGTTGTTTTCGACGAGTCTGACTTTCCCTTCTCTGTATCTCCTTCCACTGCCTCCTCTGAGCACGACACCCTCCTCGAGGCGAACTCTGTGGTTTCCCCCCTTGCTCCCTCTATCGTGCCATGTGCGGCCCCGCCCCCCTCACGCTACCTCAAGCGACCACAGCCCCGCCCCAAGCCACCAAGCGCGGCCCCAAGTCTCCTGTGTTGCCACGTGCGGTTGCAACCTCTCCCGCACCCACGTCACAACACAAAGCCTTGGC
Organism: Zea luxurians; assembly: GCA_029449295.1. NCBI lineage: Eukaryota > Viridiplantae > Streptophyta > Magnoliopsida > Poales > Poaceae > Zea > Zea luxurians. Next base: position 99,428,569 of record JAOPSE010000001.1, on the reverse strand, counting down.
GTCTCCCGCGTCATCTCACACGAATCCAGTGTCCCCCGTTTTGCTACGTGTGGTCCCATCGTCGACCGCCAAGGCAGCCTCTTCGTTGTGCTTCACGGATCTTGTCCACGTCTAACATCGACGTGGTCGGGCAGCTGCCCCGGGTCCCTCGCGTGGAGCCGCCGGTGTATCACCCTGTTGCCCTCCACCGAGATCTCGGGCCACTGGTGTACTTCAACCTATCGACCGCCTAGTCCTCTAGACTTCCTCTTCTCCGGCGCTCTCCCCCGAGTCGTCGTCTGTTCGTAGTACGCTCGACGACCCCAACTTTCGACGCGCTATGGAGGAGTATGAGGCCTTGTAGAAGAACCACAATTGGAACCTGGTGCCTCACCCCTCTGGCGCCAATGTGGTCACCGGGAAATGGATCTTCAAGCACAAAATAAAGGTGGATGACTCCTTGGATCAGTACAAGGCTCGTTGTATCCTTCAGAGCTTCACCCAACGTCCTAGGATGGACTATGAAAAGACCTTCAGCCCCCATGGTAAAGTCTAGTACCATCCAGACAGTTCAAACTCTGGCTCTCTCACGGGCCTCTCTCACGAGCATGCATGGCACTTGGATGAAAACAGTATATTGCACTCAGTCGGTCATCTTCGTGGACCCTGCTCACGTCGACATGGTCTGCAAGCTCAACCGGTCCCCTCTACGCCCTCAAGAAGGTGCCCCAAGCTTGGTACAGTCGCTTTGCTACCTTCTCGCTCTCACAGGGATTTGTCGAGGCCAAGGCGGATACCTCCCTGTTCGTCTTCCATCACGACCTAGATACTGCGTACCTCCTCTAAGTCGACAATGTCGTCCTCACGGCCTCCTTCCCCTACCTCCTGCAGCACATCATCCCCTCCCTCCAACAAGAGATGAAGGACCTAGGTGAGCTACACCACTTCCTGAGGATCACCGTCGAGCGTCGGCCCTAGGGCCTGTTTCTCCACCTGCGCCAATACACCGTTGACATCCTTGAGCACGCTGGCATGGCTGATTATAAGCCCTGCACGACTTCAGTGGACACTCAAGGCAGGGTCTCCTCCGATGACGGCTCTCTGGTGGCTGATCCAACCAGCTATCGAAGTCTTGTTGGGGCCCTGCAATACCTCGTCTTCACTCGCCCCGACATTGCTTACGTTGTCCAGATGAGCCTCCATATGCATGCCCCATAGGAGTCACATCTTACCGTTATGAAGCGGATCATGCGGTACCTCCAGGGCACCACTGACTTCGACCTCCTTCGACGATCTGCAACCACCGACCTCGCCATCTACACTGACGCCGACTGGGCTGATTGTCCTAACATGTGTCGGTCCACATTCGGCTTCATCATTTTCCTTGGCGACAGTCTTGTCTCCTGGTCTTCGAAGCGGCAACTAGTTGTCTTCGGCTCCAGCGCCGAGGCCGGGTACTGCGCCGTGGCTAACGGCGTAGCTTCTTTAGGTACTCCAGAAGTTGCATTGTCCACTAACGCATAGCACTCTTGTCTATATTGTAATGGGGTCTTTGTGTAATGAGCTTAGGCCCAACAACTCTATTATAAATATATCACCCAACCTAATTAAGGTTTTGAGTCCCACCAATAAGCACCAGTCGATCAACTGGTTGAAGGACACCGACCAAGCAGCAAGTGACCATCAGGTGGGCGTGGCGAGGGTCACAGTGGATGGCGACCAGGCGGTACATCGACAGCTCGTCACGGGAGCAGGCCAGGGCACAGGGTGGGTTGTCATTGGAAGGGGACTGCTGGATCAGGCCACACACATCGCTGGTAGACACGAGTAGGATCAATGAAGCGAGACGGAGGTGGTTGGAGACGGGGCCGCACGTGGCACGGGTGGAGACAACGAGGCCGCATGTGGTGCAGGTGGAGGCAACGGGGCCACATGCGGCACGAGCAGAGGCAACAAGGTCGTGCGTGGCGGAGGCGAAGGTGACGTGACCACGCGTGGCACGGAAGAGGCAGAGGGAAGAGGAGGTACATCGACATACTCAGCATCAAGGAGAAAACATCCTCATCAAAACATACCGAGAGATGATGTGGTGGGTGAGAAGATCGAGGCACCGGTTCCACTTGTGATGAGGAGTACCCAAGGAATAGACAGCGAGTGGATCGAGGTGCAAGTTTGTTGGTGAGCGGTGGTAGAGGTGTTGGGATAGCATGCGCAACTAAAGACGTGAAGGTGCTCGTATGTGGGGGTGGTGCCGAAGAGGTCAAAGAATAGAGTGGAATGGTTGACCACCTTGAAGGGAAGATGGTTGACGAGGTAGTTGGCAGTGTTCAGCACCTCAACCCAGCGGCGGGTGGGAAGAAAAGCCTAAAAGAGGAGGCAACGCGGCATATTAGTGCTGGTGCGAATCATGTGCTCGGCCCAACCGTTCCGAGGGAGGTGCGAGGACACAACATCTAGGTGCGAGGACACAACATCTGTAGTTGCATGCCATGGGAGAGAAAAAGGGTACGAGATGTGGAGTTATCAAACTCACGCTCGTTATCACATTGAACGCTCTGGATGATGCGTCCGAACAGAGTCAACATCCAATCAAAGAAGTGAGATAATTCGGTGAAGGTGTCCGACTTACGGCAGAGAGGAAAGGTCCACAAGTAGTGAGAGAAGTCGTCCAGGATGAATAGATAGTGCTTGTAACTGGAGATGCTAGGGATCAGGGGTGTCCAAAGATCACAGTGGACGAGGTCGAAGGGGCAAGTGGTGCGAAACATGGAAGAGAAGGGTAAGCGAGTGTGACGGCCAACCTGACAGGCATGGCAAAGCAACGCATTGATGTCGCGGGGGCAGGTGATGGTCGAGATGCCCGAGAGTCTAGTGAGGACGTCATGATCAGGGTGGCTAAGACAACGATGCCAAGTGAAGGCAGAGGCAGGGCATAGGGTGTGGGAATACGAAATGAGGGAGGTGCAGCAGGAAAGCAATTGGGATACAGGGGGTCGGAGATGTCGCATCGGGCGACCACGACGAGTGATAAGATCTCGTATGGTGAGCCCAGGGGTCAAACTACATAGAATAGTGATTGTTAGTGAAGCGGCAGAGCGAGAGAAGGTTGTGTACGATGTTGGGGCAACAATGATGTTGAGGTACAGAGGACCAAGAAGGACCGGGTCACCTACTGAGGTGACAGACAGAGTCAACCCATTGCTGACAATGATGGAAGAAGGGAAGGTGGGGCTGCGGGGATGGGGTAAAGAGACAGTATCGGGGTCAGGTGTGGTGTGGTATGAGGTGCTGGAGTCGGCAACCCAGTCGGTGGAAGGAGCTGAAGTGTGCTACGGTAATACGAAGTACAAGGAGAGAGCCAAGGGAAGCACCCCCTCAGAGCCTCCAGGATGGAAGTTGGGGCTATCACGAGCATGCAAGCTGACATATGGTATGGGTGATGGAGATGGCAAGGCCTTGATTGTTATGGAGACAATCTCAGCACAGCAGAACACAAACGATCCTAGAGTGTGGCGACCCTCTAGAGAGTGGACGAAGGCCGGAGGGTGGTAGAGCTCGACGCAATCACATAGAACCGGATTCATGTCTTTATCAAAGGCCACGAACATGCCCTAGAGAAATTGCTCGTCGCGAAGGGATACACGCACATAGTAGAGAGGCACGTGAACCATGGCATGGCGAAGGACGAGCATCAAGGGAGGTGGCACGAGGAGTGTTGACTCCGCGACGAGCTCGGCGCCAGCGAAGCAAGAGAGGAAGGCCTCGGCAGAGGAGGCGTCAGAGGAAGCCAAGGATGCAGTGTGAGCCGAAGAGGGGTGCTGGAAGAGGCGCTCGAGCATGACCATGTGCGTGCGATGTAGGTAGTTGCACCGATGGAGACAGCTACTACGGTAGTCACCGCCATGAGAGGGGTCGAAGAGGTGGAGGGTGCGCCCGTGGCGAGAGCGAACGCACCAATAGGGGCGCCGGTGGCCAGGATTGCTAACGGTGGCGAGTGTGCCACGTATTGCTGATGGGGATACGTCACGAAGGAAGGTGACAGGAGAATACAAAGAATGGCAGGGCTACGAGGGACGACGCTGCGAGTGCACCGAGGGGCTCTAGCTAGGGAACGGCGAGCGTTGCGCCGGTTGCGAGGAAGAAGCAAGGGAGGCTGGCAGACTGGGTGAGAATGTTTGGTGCAGCGAAGATGTTTGAAGCCACGATGAGCGCCACTGTTATTGTGGTGTGGGAGCAGAGGGACGTCGCGATGGTGGTCGACCGCGCGTTTGGAGGGGACTACGCAGGTGACGACGAGTTGGTGGTCGGTCGCGCGGTGGAGAGGAGGCTGGTGGTGTGGCCCGTGCGGGCGTGGAGAAGCGTTGTTTAGGGTTTAGGGTGTCTGTTGCCGGAACATGAAGAGTGTCGGAACATGAAGAGTGCCTGTTGCCGGAACATGAAGAGTGTCGGAACATGAAGCGGTGTCTGTTGCCGGAACATGAAGAGTGCCTTGATCAGTTTCTGCGATCTTGTTCTGCTCCAGTCCTGTTGCCGTGTCGGTGACAATTGCTGACAAAGAGGGAGGGCACGCAGCCATGGTGGGTGCACAGCCGAGGGGGAACGGTGCAACGATAGCGGCCCTGTTGGTGGCAACTAGGGGAGAGAAGGAAGGGGAGAACCAAGCTAGATACCATATTAGAAACCCCAACCCTAAATCAGGGTAGGGTATATATATCGATAGAGTATGGACTAAGCCAATGCCCAATTACACAGACACAGATATGATAATCCAATACTTAGAAAATAGATATTCATATGGAGATGGAATCCGGGAGAGAGTTTTTATTGATGATGACAGTATAGTGATGAAATAACAAGTACCAACTGAGACATAAATAAACAAAATATATATCGTGCTTCAGAACCACATCTATTGCAGATCTGCTTCAAATACACAGTAAGTGTACAAAAAGGGATTTCAAAGGAAGGGAAACACTGCACTAAATGCCAACAAAAACAGTTGTGCAAAACAATGGATAAATATTTATTCAGTATTTACTTACATGCCACCTTGCAAGCTGCCTTAAAACTTCAGGTTCACATACTGCTTTAGCATCATTGACACTACCTCCATTTTCCAGCTTTTTTAAAGCTGCTTCTACAGCCTAAAATGGCATCACAAAATGTCAAACAAAATAATGATAAGCATAAATTTTAAGTTTACATGATGGAACAAGGAAGCACCTGAACAGAACGTTCAATCTTTCCCAGTGGTATCTTGTCAGTCAATCTGCCAGAGTACACATGAGTTGATGGCAAACTGCAATTCCTCGTTACATCTTTTATTGTCAATGAAGACACTTTATTTCCCAATATGGTAATCACCCTGCAAATAGAAGAACTCATATAGTCATATAACAGTATGCAGACTTCAAACATCGTTTACATTATCATACAGAATGTGGATACATGGCATTAAGATTAAAACATGAGTATAGGAGAGGATTCTGCAACATGATAAACAAAAAAAATCCAATGCCTCATCAGACCTGACAAACAAACAAAATTCCAATGCCTCATCAGGTCTGGTTGTAGGAAATTCATGAATGCTAGCAATTTTTGCACATAAAGTTACATACCATATGATCTGGAGATTTCATTCCCCAAGTACTTTATACACAAGTGACTCACCTCTTTTCAGTTTCACTGTCCACTTTAGGAAATGAACTCTTCCTGATGGCAGATAAGGGCAAAGGTACCAACTCTTGTTCTTGCTCTTTCACAGATTTTGGACTGCTTATAAAATGATCCTTGGCCACGTACGGCAACTGTATTTTCTCTTTCAACTTGGCTTTTTTCTTTACAGGTGTGTCAACAAGGTTTTGAGTGAAACTCTTTGCAGAAACTTCTCTGGTGTCTTGTTTGTTTTGTTCCCTTTCTAGCATGTGAACCTTGCTTTTCCTTTTCACAGTATCTTTGGGAGAATGCTCAAGAACTGTCTCACTGTAAGTCCTCTTTTTCTTCTTAGGCAACAAGCTAGATCCCTTCTTTACAAATTGAAGTGGTTTTTCAATCTTTGGAAACTTGATATGATCTCTGACAGGTGTCTCAAGTTCACTATCAATCTCATGGTCCCTGTGACAGTTTATGAGAAGTCTGTCACCTGAGCAATATACATACATGGAATTTAAAAAGTGGCAAGGTTACATACAGGCAGTATATCAAAATTCTTTTTGATAATTCCCAAGCCCGTATGATGATATCGTCCTCTTCATTTTCGTCAAAGGAAATTTCGCTGTGAAATAATTCCAAATATTTGAAGAATAAGAGATTATACACTTAAAGTATTTAAAAAAACAAGAAAAATAGCTTGTTCTAAAACAGAACCTTGGTAAACACTTTCTGTGGTATGACTTTGGACAGCGTCTGCAAACAGCAAATTGCAAAGGTTCTTGTGTTCTATCCTCCAAACCTTTGCAATGAAAGCACCAGTGAATTGGGCATGTAAATGAAAACCCTTCTGTTATCTTCTTCTCCAATTCTGAGGCTTCATCAATGTCGATGGGGTGAAGTTGTTGGGCAACACATTTCGGGTGGTAAAAGTGCCCACATGTAGCATTGTTACATAAAAACACCTAACAAGCAATGCAGTGGTTAGCAAATAAAGGCAGAACTTGAATTGAAATTGCATAGCAATAAGTGATGTTAGACTACAGTTAGGGTTGCACATATTCCGACTTAGTATCTAGCTAGACTTTTTTCTCTCTCCTCCCTCCCTCACTCCCACAGCCACCAGCCCCTCTCGCCTCTGGCCGCCCCCTACCCACCCCCGGCCGCGCCTCCCACCTCTCTTCCCCGCCGCCGCTGACCTCCATACATGTACATCTGGGCCGGCCCAGCATGGCACCGCCCACTAAAGCATAACCCCAATTGTGGGTCGTGTTGTGCCAGCTCGTGGGGCGAGCCATCGGCCCACAGCACGACCAATAAATACTTAAGTGTGCCAGGCCAGCCCAATAGCTCAAAATACCATAATGTTCCAGGTCGGCCAATATAAATAGAACAATAATACAAAGCAATTCATTCAATCAATGAAACAAATCACATGAAATGAAACATAAACACAAGTACAAAACATATATGACCAAAATAAAACTGAGTTGTTTTGTGGCTGCCTCATTAAAAACCATTGGTAAGTAGGGAAAAAAAGTACAGCCAGCTCAAAAATGTTTAATATTTAGTTCATTGTTCATAGAGTTCAGTTCAGTACTATCCCCACACAACCACACTCATGCAACAACCGGTTTGGCCTACTAAGAGACGACATATCTAACAACTAAGTGTCGCAGAGATGCGTATGTTGCGTTGGATATGTGGGCACACAAGATTGGACCGAGTGAGAAACGATGACATACGCGATTGGCTAGGAGTAGCGTCAATTGAAGAAAAACTGATCCCAGACGGCCTTGGAGCGGGCTCCCAGTTCAGGTCCCTAACAAAGCAAGGGCTCTATTCAACATGGCGGTAATGAAAATACTATATTCTGGAAAGATAGATGGATCAACGGTAAGACCGTAATAGAGTTAGCTCCCAATCTGATCAGGACAACTTCTCCGAGAACAATCAATTGTCAATCGGTGGCGCACGGCCTTTTGGACAGAAGTTGGGTCTCTGATATAAAAGGAGCTCTCACTGTCCAAGTTTTGAGGGAGTACCTCTTGTGGCCTAGTTTGGGTAATCTAGTAATAAAAGGGATTGGAGTGGATTGTGATGTATTATGGAAGTTTTTGATCTATTGGGGATTTATACACTCTCTAATCCCTCCAAACCACTTCAATACTAGAGTACCCAAACTAGGCCTGTTGTGGTACCTGCTGGAAAATTGGCAACTGACAGAAGGTGAAGCTGATCGTCACTTGTGGAAACAATCAAATTCTGGGGTTTACTCGGTCACTCAGCTTACACGGCCTTTTTTTGATGGTGCAGTCTGCTTTGCGCCTTGGAAAGGAATCTAGAAAACTTGGGCTCCTTCTCACTGTAAATTCTTTACATGGCTTGTGTTTAAGAGGCGCTGCTGGACAGTGGTAGCGTAGGCTACCTCATCCCGTCATCCGGCTGCTTGTCCTTTGTGTGATCAAGAGGCTGAAACCATCAACCACTTGCTAGTCTCCTGTGTTTTTGCTCGGCAGGTGTGGTTCCTAGTTCTCCATGGCTTTGGTTTGAGTCATCTGACACCAGCAATTTCTGATGGTAACTTCTCTTCATGGTGGGCCAAACCCCTCAAGTTGGTACCAAAGGAGCTCAAGAAGGGGTTCAATTCTCTGTCCATTCTAGTGTCCTGGGAACTTTGGAAGCACCGCAACCGTTGTGTCTTTGATGGAGCACGACCAGATCTTGTGGTGGCCTTGCAGGACGTTCCTAGCGAGGGTGTGTTATGGTGTTTGGCTGGGGCCAAGGGCTGAACAACTGATTGCAAGGGTCTCAAACACAGGCTAGTGTAGCTAGTGTGGTCATGTTTTTTACCCCCTGTTCACAGGGTGGCGGCACTGGCGGGTGGGTATGTTATCCGTATGTCAGGTTGTCTTGGTGTTGGGAAATTTCTTCCCCTATGTACTTGCTTCCTTTCCTTTCTTAATGAAATGATATGCAGTTCTCCTGCGTGTTCGAGAATAACAACCAATATATGTTCTTTAGAGTACCAATATACCTTGGCTGCTTCTCCATCTGAAGGTTCCAACACTCCGCAGATGAAACACTGGTGTTGCTTATACTCACAATTCTTGCAAAGAAATAATTTCATTGCCTAAAAAATAAAAAAATACGATTTCAAAATAGAAAATAATATCAAGAAATTCAAGTTAATGTTTGCATCACTTTGAGGTACAACACATACCTCAACTTCTGCCTCAGTGTATCCAAGGGTAACACAACAGGAGTCTTCACCACTTCCTTCTTTTGCATGGAAAGAGCGCATACATGGGCCATCACAGCTATAGTAGAAAAACGCAACAAGTACACCACAGAAAGAAAAAGATTAGAATATGGAGAATGGATGACCAACATGTTGATAAGCACAAGAATATGACCACATCGACAGTTAGAACAAGTATATACTGGAGAAAATTAGATACTGACATGACATTTCGATGGCTAGAAAATTAATAAACATAAGAAGCTCAGCATGAAAAAAAAAGAGAAATAAGAAAATTGGTAATTATACTGCACAATAAACCAGATTATGCAAGGTGGTTTCCATTATGTGTTAACAATGAAAGAAACTATAGTCTATAACAACTTCACTCCAGAAATTTCGTATTTTTTTCAAAATATTTACAAGGGATAAACATGTATTTTTTTTCTCGAACGCGCAGGAGAACTGCGCCCCATTATATATTAAGCAGAGAAAATAGAAAAAACAAAACAAAACAAAAAGGTTTACAGCCCTCCTTACGAAGGCCAGAAACAGGCATACAAATATAGATCCATAAGGGGATCAAAAAATCAAACTACTCAAATCTTCCTAAGGCTCTACCAAGGGTGCAGCCAGATGTGTGAGGCCTTTTGCACCAGCCACTTCCCATCTTCTTCTTTCCTCATCAGCAGCTCTGAGACTTGAAGACATACTTGGGTTGCAGCCATCAAAAATGCAAGTGAGTGGCCAGTGGGCTCATGTATAACCAGGGATAAACATGTAAGCAATGAATTCACAACCACAGATTCCATACAGATGATTGATATACATTCCGCTGAGATTGGGCAAGTGAGTGGCCAGTGGGCTCCTGATAGCAAAAGCAGGAGCTAAGAACTAGAGAATCAGATTATAGATAGAAGTTGGATGCCTGGACCTTTGACATCTACTATCATGGACTTCTTCCTAATACAACACCTATTAAGGGAAACTACAAACTGTTCTAATTGATGAAAAAAGAAACATACTCTCAGCATGTAGATGTGAGAGGATGCATAAGCTCGCAATTGCTCCTCGGAACATGGTCTGCGGCTCTCTGCGCTGAAGCACCTTTACAACTAAACTTGATCTCAAAAGAGAATGAATTTGTGTATAGAACTATAGATTATGCAAAATATAATCCATCAACCCTATCTTTTAGTTATGGCTCATGTGTCACAATAGAAAACACTAAATCTCTTGATCCAGCTGTGAAAAAATAATATCAAATTTAGGAGCTTTCTGTGCATCAATGTCACACTTAATTCTATATCAACAACAGTCTACTGGAATTTTCATAACAAAGCTTTTCAGGATATAGAGTAACTCGATGACCTACTTCATAGGAATGCATATAGCTCTGACCATGTATATTATTTTCCCGTACGATGCAATTTCCATCGGTGGAATGAGCAGCATCTTTGTAAACACTACACTTCTTCCACTTCTGTTTTGATTTTATGATGATAGAGTTAACTAAGTTCAAACTTCACAGCCTAACGTTAGCAAGTGATCTCTCTACAGGTAGCCAGCCATTAAGTCATGTCATATGGGGCCTTCCTAAGTTTAGTACATAATATAAATAGTGCTTATAAAAACAATCCTAGGGGCTTGGCGCGACGATATTGGGCTAATCACCATGTAAAATATATATGTAATGGTTTTGTTGTGTTTGCTCAACTGAAGAAAAGAACAATTAAATACTAACTAAACATCAAGCTGCCTAGATTCTCAAGAGAAAAGACTCTCAGGTAGCCTACTCAATCACATAAGGGAATCCACCTACCATAATATGTCTCCTCCATCGTCACAAATAGCACATATTGAATCAAACAAATATTCATCGTCATCTTCATCAGATTCATTATCGACATCTTCCACATTCATTTCATCTATGCCCTCATCATCAGTGATGAACGGCTGCTTGACATCAATATGGTCTGCACCAACCTAGTCAAAATTATATCAAGAGTGATAATTAATGTGAGGTTAATTTCTCTTCCAAAACATTCAATATTATGCAGAACCATATACACATACCTCAGTGAATTTTTTTCTAGATTTTCCTTCAATAAATACTCGCAAAATCTATCAGATAATAACCACAGAAAATCAGTCAAATAATCATCATAACAGGTCATGACTCACAGATAACAGCAATCGAGCACAATAACAAGTTGTTCCAATCACTCTAGTTAGTTAGATACAAGGAAGAAGGCCTTGTAGTTGGCATCACGTGCAGCTTATAAGCATCAAGAAGCAAACACCGAATCAATGGCAATACAAACTAAGATTATCAAATATTGCAACTCTAAGGGTAATAGTGATAGCTAAAAGATAGTAGAGCACAGGCATGCCAGAGAGTTACAATCTTAGAGCAAGAATGTGTTTTATTGCAAACTAAGACAATCTTAGAGCAAGAATGTGTTTTATTGCAAACTAAGGAATTAAGGACAATGTTTACAACTTTACATAACACAGCTCTAGCATTAAACAAAATGTGATTACATAGTTAATTCTCTACAACTCAACATGGGTGTCACTTTTTTCTAATTTACAATGCCACCTTAGGTTATTATGTTGTCAACCCCTCATAACTTGTAGATCATTTCATGCTCATGGTAGACACAATTGTGTTATGCTAACAAACACAATTGACAATTTCGATAACAAGAATGGAAAAGATACCTCTGATTTTGCTAAGACAGGATCTTTTGCCGCAAACTGCTTCATCAGTGAGCAGTGGTTCCTGAAATCGTCCTCTGAGGGTGGAACGTCAAACTTGCTACAGAAGCACAAGTCAGATCTGTAAGCATCAGTCTTCGCCATATACCGAAAGAACAAACATAACAGTGTGCCAAGGAATGTACTTAAAAACTTTGCAAAGGTGGTTCCACAAGGTTTTTTCTGGCTCATGAGGCTTCCTCCTTAGAAAATGCAGCATCTGCGCTGTGATCAACACAGTCCTGATCATTTCCTCGTAGCTGTTCAAGGGCCTAATGAGACGTATCCAACGTCTGCCTTTTGCTGTGAGCACTGCAAACTCGGGTTGCTTCCCCTCGAGACCCAGCCTGCAGGCCACCACCTCATCGTACACCTTGACGCCCGGGTCACCAGTCCCGCGCAGCACCAGCTTCTTCTTGCCGTCAGGAAGATCATCAGTGTCCCCGAACCAGAAAGGCAGGGTGGAGAAGCAGACAGGCTCCTTCTCGTTCTTGGAGTCAACGAAGTAGTAGCCCTCCACCGCGTTGAGCTGGGGCTCAGCATCGTCATCGTCCGACATCATCATTGCTGCCGCTGCGTTCTGTGCGGACTCAGATCAGCGTCCCCAGAATTCTTGGAGAATCACTCACCGCAGCACGCGGCACGCAGCGAGAAATCTGCGACAAACTGATGAGATAGAAAGAGATGAAATTTCAGGTTTTCGGGGCAAAACCCCAATTCCTCACACGAATTCGTGACAGCGAGCTAGGGTTCTTCGTATTACCGAGAAGAGGAATCGGTCCCCTAGTTTCCACTGCACGGCGATGAGGGAGCAGATTGGAGATAGAGGAGATCGGAGGCGATGGCGCGCAGTAGCGAGGCGATCCTCCGCGGCAGCGTGCAAGCCTCGAGACTAGGCGCCGCCTTCGACGGCGCGGGCGCGGGCGCGGCGCTGAAGAGAGGAAGAAGGGGTTCGAAGATGGATGTGAATATGTGATGTGATGTGAGCGACGCTTCTGTGTTGCTGCCAGACGGGGCCAAAGGTTATAAAACATAGAGAAATCTGGAATCATCCCATTATAAAAAAGTGGATTTCATCATTTTACCATTAAGGTAGTGTTTGGTTGAAGAGCCAAATAGAACAGAGTCGTTCTATCCCAGTTTTGTTGTTGTTTGGTTACAAAGTAACTAAAACGGAATGACTCCAATTAGGGAATATTCTCCTCAGATCCGGAACCATTCCGCTCCAAAAAATCAACCGGACGGAGCCGCTCCGTTCCAATCTCGCTCGCACAGTCACGCTCCGTTCCGTTCACTCTGCAACCAAACAAAAAACAGAGCCGCTCCGTTCCAGATTACCAAACACAGAACAGAGCGGCTCCGTTCCTATAATCAGGGATGGAACGGCTCCGTTCCATTTAGCTCCTCAACCAAACACTAGTGAGCTTCAACTGAATGTCATTATCAAACTTAAGTATAGACGTTGTAATGCCATATTCCGTTTAATAAAATAATAAAAGGTCTGGGTATATTGGCACTAGTGATTTAGTGCAGCAATACTTGGCAAACAAAATTTTCCCAACCTCTAGTGGATGGGAATGCCAAAGAAGAAGGAAGAAGAAAAAAAAAAGTATGAACTCGTTCGACTCCCTTACCTCTTCCAATTTTAGAAGATATTTAAAGAGCATGTACTGAATGGCTAGAATTGGTAGAAACAATGTGCAACGAGATTCTTGGGAACTATACGAAGAAGGAAGACCAGTTGATGACTGTCACCTTCGGCTCCCAGCCGAAACGAAAGTTGAACCGTGTTATGGATGCTCTTAACTTTGAGTATCCTAACTATGAAAGGCTTGACGAAGGGGCCGGAGGGGCCAAAAGAAAAATGGTTGTCAGTATTTTGGGTAGGCAAGCTACCCGATCTGTCAAGGAGGACCAGAAAGCTTCGAAGAAACAGAAGTCTCTTTCGGAGCCGAAGGATTCGGCTCCCAAGAAGCGAAAACTTGTCAGAATATCTTCTGCGGATACGAAGGTACAGGATGCGCTAAAGAAGACTATGGGTCCTCCTTCACCCTCTTCTGCTGAAGTTTCGGAAATTCTGAAGGTAATGACTGAATCCATACCATTTGCACTGCTAAGTCCTCTAAGATTAGATCTGACTAGGCTTTTGCAATCAAAGGAAACCGCTCCATCTGCGGAGGAGAAGGCCGGAAGGCAAAAGAAACGGCGGATGATAAATGTGATGCAAGCTATTGAGCAGACGCCACCCCTAGCTTCGGCGGAAAAGCAGATATGTCTGTCGATGCCGAAGATACCACCGGAGCCGAAGCCGATGAACTCACAACCACAATGTCGGAAATCGACAGACTCATATCGGATGTGGTTCCCGAGGAAAACGTAGCTGTAGCGCCTGACAAGGGAAAAATAATTAAAGATGCCTCTTCGGAAGATAGAGATTTTGACGTTCGGCATTTGGGTGGCCAAGAACTTTCCGAAGAGGACAAATCAGAATTGAAAGAGTTTGCTATATCCTACGGTTACTAGCCCGGATCCGTACTCTTCGGCGGGGTCGACGAAGAGATTTTGGGATGCATTCGCGGTCGCGCTGGGGCAAAAATCATAAGCACCTTATCCAAGAGTGTTGGATTTCTGAAGCTGGAAACGGACATCAGTTGCTATAGGAGGCAACACATTATTGGTAGCTTGTTCTACTCAAACTTCAAAGTAAGACTTCTCTACAGCTCCCTATTGGTACCTTCGTGGTGATTTAGGTATTCTATCCTTGATTTGTTTTGCAGAGTCTGCTACTGAGCAAGGCCTTAAATATGCAGCAGGATGTCGAGGACAGAAAAAACGAAATCATTGTTGGAGGCTTTGAAGATAGAATAAAAAAACTTGAAGATTCCTTGAAGGAAAAGGACAGCCTGCTGCGCTCAGCCGAAGGCTCACTCGCCAAAGCGCGATCTCAGCATGAAAAATTGAGCAGAGAGCTGGACGAAGCTCGAACAACTTTGGAAAAGAAATCGAAGCACTTCGACCGCGAGTCCAATGCATTGAATGCAAGAGCTGAAGCAGAAGTTGAAAAGAACGTTAAACTGAGCGAGACAATCACAAATCTTCAGGATAGATGCTTCGGCTTTGCTACTCAATGCATTGCTCGGTTGAAGTGGATATTCGATTCTGTCGAAGCCACATCTGAAGAAGTTACCTCTTCTTTCGAAGATATTCCCGGGGCTCTCGAACATATTGAAAAAGAAGTTGATGTCCTCAATGAGGTCATAACCAGCCATGGCGATTTCTATGCGCTGGTGGACTCTCGTGGTACAGCTGCAGCTTTCATGAAGGCGAGGTGCAACCATGTGAGAGCTGTCAACAGGCCAAACTTCGGCCTGTCACCATCTGATTTAGTTGATATTCCGGCCAAAGCCCACAGCATAGGGAACAGATTTATCACCCAAATCTGGGCGAAGGGCGGCCAAGAGCTGGCTAGAGACGAAACTCGAAACCTGCTCAACAAAGTATAGAAAACCTCTTCACCATTAGGCTTCTATTTTGTATTTTCCTTACCATGGTCCTGTCACACCCGAGCTTTAAGGGACAAAGCCGGGTGCATCTCATACATGCGCCAAGAAGACAACATATATAATAACATAGTGTATAGAGATAAATGTCACAATAACATTAGAGTAATTATTACACAGCGGAAGTCTTATTACAAAATAAAAGATAAATATAAAATGAACTAAGGATCATCCTTGGCGCAAGAGTCAACTGGGAAAACGCCACCTAGATCAAATCAAACTCCTCGCTTTGTGGCTCCTCCTAAACCACATGTTCTTCTCCTGTGGGGGTGTGAGACAGCAAGGGTGAGCTCACACATGATCATAGCTCAACAAGTTGTGAAAAACCAGTGGCATGAACTCACCAAAGGTGGGGGAGTTCATGTGATGTGTAAGGCTAATCAACAACAGGGGTTAAAGCTGAGCATTGCTTTTAATTAGTTGGTCAAAATTTTATTAGTAGTTACTAAATGTAAGTAAATACCAAACCTGGATAAAAGTAATAGAATAAAATTAATACATAATCCCATGCAATGCAAATGACAAATTAAATTTAAGTTCCATAAATTAATCATGCGAGAGTCCTGAGCTGCTCATGACCGCGAGCACGGCTAGTATACCAGTTTTACACTCTGCAGAGGTTGTACCCTGTACCCACAAGTCATGTTACCCATCTGCCAAGGGATTGCGACTCCCATACACCTCTACCAAGGAAGCGAGGCAGGGCAACACTACGAGGCCTTTACAAAGTTCCACTAGCTTCCGAAAACCCGCTACGGTTTATGGGAAGAGCACTTGCAAGAATCCCCCGTCTGACCGCCATCGCAGCAAAATCAACCCGAGAACCTCCTTGCATGCAACTCCCCTACTGCCTTTCCCCTTTCAGGTAAGGTAGTCTTCCACTAACTTTCCTAATTAGTCAGCCAAGGGCATCCCATACTACCCTTGAGGTGGCACGTGTTTCTCAAGTTAAGCTCCATGTTCCAATTAACATTAATGATCTTGACATGAACATAAATAGAATAACAAAATAACTGGAACATGGATATAATGAAATGTTATCCCAAAACCATGTAAAGCAATAGCAAAACTACCCATGTGATTCAGAGATAACAAGGTAAAATGGATAAACATACTAGGGTGACCTATTGTGTCCCATCAAAATTAAACCTATGCTTGAATAATGACATTAAAGAACATTATTGAGTATAAAAGTGGTCAATGGCACAACTTGCCTTCAATGAGCTCCTGCTCAGCTATTTCTATCTGCTGGTCACCAGGATCCTCTGTCACAGGCTCTTCTACTCGCCACAATACAAACAAGCACAGTATAAAGGAGAAATTAACATCACACCAAACATGTAAACAAAATACATAATAATAATCTACACGTTAAAATAAAATTCTAGGAACAGGAATCATTAATTTTGGAGTTATAGATTTTAAGATATGAATTTCCAAAGATTTTATGTGCTTGGAATAGGATTAAGTGAGAAATTATTTTTCTTACTGTTTTCATGTCAAAACAAAGACTCTAAGTGATAAATAATAATATTACAAAATTTTAGAAACTGGAATGGATTAATTTGGAGTTCATATGAACTTTCTATTAATTATACAGATTCTAGCACTTATTTTATATTAAAAATCTATTTTTCAATTCCTTTGTTCCATTTTAAGTCAGCACTGGACTGGGCCTCAATTATAGAAAAGTACAAGGGGCCTGGCGCAAGATACCCTAGACTTAGGAAACAGCAGTCCAGGAAAACGGGTTGATTCACTACTTTACAGGGGGCTCCTATGCAAAGTTACATGGCTGAAAGGGTAAGCAGCGATATCGCCCATCCGATCAAGCGTTAGCGGCCCGGATTAAATCCACTCTTCCTGCGTCGTCGTCCACAAGATCTAAAATCTACGGCCCAGATTTTATTCTCTCCGATCTAACCGATGTCGTCCGATCTAGGTTCAGTGGCACGGATCTACCCAAGCAAAGGGGTACGCAGAGATGTAATCTAAGCCGTCTAACGAGATCCGACGGTGCAGAACACTCCACTCAACCCCGACGGGAGAGCGCGGCAGCGCGCGCGAGCCCGCAGCGGACGCCATGGCCGGAACCCCCAAATCCCTATTCTCGTGCCTAAACTCAGATATGAAAGCCTTCGCGGATGGCGGTAATGGTAGGATATCACTACGAAATATACTCATTGAGATCCGAAGGGCGCCCAGACCTTCCCACGGTGCACGGCGGAATCCAGTGACCGACGACGAATTCCGGGCAACTCCGAGGTCGATTACCCCCAATCGGTCACGGGCGCTTCACCAGAGACCCCACGAGGCACCCAGACACGTCGTGACTCCCCTGAGCTCCAAGTGTAGACCAGGTTAGCGCTGGAGGATGAATTCCATCCGCGCTCCTCTCTCTCGCACGGCCGTGAGCGTCAGGCTTTGGTTCTTGCGACAATAAACAGGCGCAAGGAACAGCTCAGGACCGGTACATATATCCCCGGAAGGAG
The DNA here is from genome assembly GCA_029449295.1 of Zea luxurians. Taxonomy (NCBI): domain Eukaryota; kingdom Viridiplantae; phylum Streptophyta; class Magnoliopsida; order Poales; family Poaceae; genus Zea; species Zea luxurians. The sequence goes on along the minus strand of JAOPSE010000001.1, from coordinate 99,410,888 downwards.
GGCGACGTGGGCCGCAACCACTCCGGCGGATGCGCGCAGGCGGGTGAGCATGGCGATCTTTGCGCGGAGCTAGGAGAGGTGGTAGGCAGCGGGGCCCGCACGGCAGCGGCTTAAGAGGAGGCGTGCGCGCGTGCACGTGGAAGCCGACGTGTGGGTCCTACTTCGCAGTGGCACCAGATGCGCGCGGGTGAAGCAGACGACTGGGCCGCGCGTGAGTGATTAGGTAAATGAGTTGAATTGATGGTTTTGGGCCCAACAGTGGAATTTCTCCTTTTTTCTTTTTATATTTTCATTTTCCTATTATGTCTCCTTTTTATTTTGAATCCCAAATTTGAATTTGAGACCTTTTATGAGTTTCACCTTTGAGTTAGATGTACACATTCAAATAATATATTTTATTATGTATCCATTTATACTCATTTTCACTCACATAATATTTTTCTTATTCTCTTTTTCTAAATTCTTGGAATTTCCTTTAGGTCTTAAATTCCCTTTTTTTACTTAAATATATTTCTTGTCACACTATTTTTATATTGTCACAAAATGCACACAAAATAAAATTTCAGCATGATGCATAATTTAGTGGCATATATTAATTATTTGTTTTTAAGTTTGGTGTTACCATGTGATGGTACATAAAGGTCACACTCACACATAAATAAAGAGAATTTTTTCTCTTTTCATATTTCCTTACAAATGACAAATTGGGTATTACAAATCCTACCCCCTTAAAAAGAATCTCGTCCTCAAGATTTAAGAAGATCTAGGGAAAAGATGGGGAAAATCTATGCGAAGCTCTTCTTCTCTCTCCCAATTAGCTTCATCTTCTCCATGATGACTCCATTGCACTTTGCACATCTTTATCACCTTATTCCTTGTAATTCGAGTCAATGTATCAAGAATCTTGATAGGATACTCCGTGTAAGTCAAATCACCCTGAACACTGAGCTCTTCCATTGGTAACTGTTCCTCGGGGACACGGAGACACTTCTTAAGTTGAGACACGTGGAATACATTATGCACATCAGATAGATTAGCAGGTAGCTCGAGTTGGTATGCCATCTCCCCAACTCTCTTAAAGATCATGAATGGTCCAATAAAGCATGGGGACAATTTGCCCTTAACTTTGAATCTCCTCATTCCACGGAGTGGTGACACCTTGAGATACACATAATCTCCTTCCTCAAATTCCAGTGGTCTCCTTCTATTATCAGCATAGCTCTTTTGCCTAGTATGAGCTACCCTCAAATTCTCCCAAATTATACAGACTTGTTCCTCTGCCTCTTGAATCAGTTCAGGCCCAAAGAACTATCTTTCTCCAGTCTGATCCCAATATAGAGGAGTCCTGCACTTTCTCCCATATAAAGCTTTGAATGGTGAAATCTTTAGACTAGTATGATAACTATTATTGTATGAGAACTCTTCATATGGTAGACTTTTATCCCAACTTCCTCCATGCTGAAGGGCACAAGCTCTCAACATGTCTTCCAATACTTGATTAGTCCTTCAGTCTGTCCATCAGTCTGAGGGTGATAAGTCGTACTAAAGTTCAAATTTGTATTCATATTCTCATGAAAGCTTCTCCAAAATCTTGAGGTAAACTATGAACCTCGATCAGACACGATCTTCTTTGGTACTCCATGTAAACATACAGGCCCTGTTTGGCACAGCTTATTTTCAGCTTCTTCACAAATTTAAGCAGAAGTTCTGCCAAACAGGCAGCTTCTGTAGTAGCTTATCAGTTCAGCTGCTTCTCAGAATACACTAAAAGCAGCCAACAAGCAGAAGCTGCTTTTCACCAGCTTCTCAGATAAGCTGCTTTTTCAACAAGCAGGAGCTGTGCCAAACAGGACCACAATCCGAGCCATATATAACTCTGCCAGTTGAGAACCTTTATAAGTAGTCTTGACAGGAATGAAGTGAGCTACTTTAGTCAATCTATCCACAATTACCCATATAGCATCATATCCTTTCTGGGTGCGAGGCAATCCAGTAATGAAATCCATACCAATCTCTTCCCACTTCCACTCGGGTATCTTTAGTGGGTGCAGTAGTCTAGCTGGCCTCTAGTGTTCAGCCTTAACTCTTTAACACACATCGCACATAGCCACATGAGCAGCCACATCTCTCTTCAATACATACCACCAATATTTTTGCTTCAAATCCTGATACATCTTGGTGCTACCAGGGTGAATAGAATAATCTGAGTCATGGGCTTCCTTTAAAATAGTCTCACGAAGGCTTTCAATATCAGGAACACATATCCTATCCTTGAACCATATGGTGCCTTGCTCATCCTCCGTAAAATCTGGACCTCTACCTTCCGTAATAAGATCCTTAATCTCTTGTATCTTAGCATCACCAATCTGTCCTTTGCGGATTTCTTGCTCTAAGGTAGGTTCCACATCAATAATAACTCCTTCAGTGTGAGCAACTATCCCCAGGTTAAGTCTCCTAAAATCCTCAACAATCTCATCGGGTAGCTGGGCCACAATAGCTAAATGAACGTGTTCCTTCCGACTCAAGGCATCAGTAACCAAATTTGCCTTGCCCGGGTGATAGTGAATCTCCAAATCATAATCTTTAATAAGCTCCAACCAACGACATTGCCTAAGGTTGAGATCCTTCTGAGTGAATATATACTTCAAACTCTTATGATCCGTGTATACTTGGCACTTAGTTTCCATAATGTGATGTCTCCAAATCTTAAACGCGTGCACAACAGCTGCTAATTCTAAGTCATGAGTGGGGTAGTTCAGTTCATGTTTCCGCAACTGACGAGACGCGTAGGTGATCACATGTCCTTCTTGCATGAGCACACATCCCAAGCCTTGGCCACATGCATCACAATAAATGTCAAATCCCTTCTGTAGATCTGGCATAACCAACACTGGTGGTGACATTAATCTCTTCTTTAATTGGTCAAAGCTATCTTGGCACTTCTCGTCCCACTTGAACTCTCTTCCCTTCTCCAGAAGTGAGGTCATAGGCTTGGCAATCTGTAACACCCGGTTTTAAGGAACAAAGTCGGGTGCATCTCATACATGCGCCAAGAAGACAACATATATAATAACAGAGTGTATAGAGATAAATGTCACGAAACATCAGAGTATTTATTACATAGCGGAAGACTTATTACAAAATAAAAGAATAAATATAAAATGAACTAAGGATCGTCGGCGCCAATGTCAACTGAGAAACGCCACCTAGATCAAGTCGAATGCCTCAGTGTTAGGCGGCTCCTCTTCGATCATCTGTTCTTCTCCTGTGGGGGGGGTGTGAGACAGCAAGAGTGAGCTCACATACGTTCATAGCTCAACAAGTCATGGGGAATAATGTGGCATGAACTCACCAAAGGTGGGAGTTCATGAAGTGTAAGGCTGATCAATGAAATAAAGGTTGAGGCTGAGCATTGCTTTTATAAGTTGGTCAAAATTTTATTAGCAATTACTAAGTGTAAGTAAATACCAAACCTTAATAGTAATAAAGAAAAGTAATAGTAAAATAATCCCAAATGCGATGCAAATGTCAAATTAAATTTAAGTTCCATAAATTAATCATGTGAGGGCCCGAGCCGCTCATGACCGTGAGCACGGCTAGTATACTAGTTTTACACTCTGCAGAGGTTGCGCATCTTTACCCACAAGTCAGGTTACCCATCTGCCAAGAGACGGTCAATCCCATACACCTCTACCGAGGAGGCGAGGCAGGGTAACACTACGAGGCCTTTACAAAGTTCCACTAGCTTCAGAAATCCCGCTACAGTTTATAGGAAGCTCCAGTGCAGGAATTTCTCGCCTGACCGCCATCGCAACAAAATCAACCCAAGGACCTCCCTACACTGACCACTCCCCTACTGCCCTTGCCCCTTTCGGGTAAGGAATACCTCCACTAGCTTTCCTAGTTAATCAGCCAAGGGCGTCCCATTAAACCCTTGTGGTAGCACTGTTTTCCCGGGTGGTCGCTCCATGTTCCCATTAATTTAATGATCTTAACATGAATAGTAATAATAACAAGATAATAAAAGAGTAATCATGAATGTTGTATCTCCATACCCAATCCACATAAAGCAATAGCAGGTACTACCCAAAAATATTTCAGGGATGAACAAGGTATAAAGATAACCAAATCTGGGGTAACTTAAAGGATCCCATCAAAATTAACCTATGCAAATCATTAAAATTAATAAGAACATGGCTGGGAAAAGTAAATGATCAAGGGCACAACTTGCCTTCAATGAGCTCCTGCTCAGCTATCTCTACTTGTTGAACCTCAGAATCCACAGTGGCTTGCTCGTCTACTCGCATCCACACAATACATACATAGTATAGCATAAATTAGCATCACATCAAACATGTAAATAAAATATACAGTAAAAGTCTAGACATTAAAATAAGATCACAGGAACTGGAATTATTAATTTTGGAGTTATAGATTTTAAGTTATGAATTTCCTAAGATTTAATGTGATTAAAATACAATTAAATGATAAATTAATTTTCTTACTGTTTTCATGACAAAATAGAGGCACTAAATGATAGAGAATAACATTACAAAATTTTAGGAACTGGAATGGTTCAATTTGGAGTTAACATGAATTTTCTATGGATTATACAAATTCTGGCATTTAATTAATACTAAAAATCCATTTTTAAATTCATTTCTCTAGTTTTATTTGTTCTGTGGACTAGGCGTCAATTTTCAGAAAGTCCAGGGGCTAGCGCAGAAAATTCCCAAAGACACAGAATTCCTGCAACATGGACTGCAGGTTGGTTTCCTAAAACTGTGGGGTCTCTTTTGCAAACTACTCTAGCCGAAGGGGTACCAAGCGTTTCTGACCGCCCGATCTGCAATCTAGGGTCCAGATTAGATCCCACAGATTGCGAACCGGTACATGAGGCGGACCACCCGATCTAGATCTAACGGTCGAAATTCAATTAACTCTGCACCGCTCCCGCACGTCCGATCTAAATCGGATGGTCCCACTGCAACCCCGAATCGGTACACGCCCATGGTTAATCCCGACCGTACACGTCCGATCCGACGGACCAGGGGCCATCACCTACCTCCGTTTTCCTAGGGCGGCGGCGCGCACACACCGCGCGGCACAGGGCACTCCGGTGAACCCCCACCGGCGACTCCGTGCGCCAATCGTCAATCCGGGCCTCGTAGGACGTATAGTAGAGCATAACGGACATGGGAGAGGGTCACATACCAATACGGCGGCAACACAGCCACCGGTTCACGCGCTCGAGCGGCTCCTCCGTGTGGTCGTCACTCCGGCGAGCAATTAAGGTCGCTCAGCTTGTCAATCCGGCCGGCCAGTGCCACTACCACCTTCGCAGCAACCCAGCACAGGCTTCTGATCCGAACACCGGCACCCGACGTCGACGGCAACGTGAATTCCGTGTCTCCCCGCTTCCGCCACCCTAGCTTTATCTTTCCCTAAGCTCTACATGCGACGACAAGGGTTTGGCACGGGCACGAGAGGCGCACAGGGTTCGGGCACCAGAGTTTTATGGCCGGGTGAGGTTGGTTGGCTATCGGCCAGCTGATCCACAAATTGCGCGCGGTGGCGAACATTGCAGCCAAGGTTGTTGCGACAGTAGCGGTGGGGTCCTGACGCAGGGGGCCCAAACGCAGTGAGGGTGCGGCGCGAATGAGCTACGCAAGCTGGCAAGGGGGCCCCACACGCCAGGGGGGTATGCGGCGAAGAGCGGAAGAGGTAAGAAGCAGGGAGTGCCTGACGTCTCGGTCCCGCATGTCAGCGCCGGGATCGCGAGAATGAGGGATGGCTGCGCGCGGAGAGTGAATGGGCCGGGAATTCGTTTTGGGCCCAGGAGTCGCTTACCCCCTTTCCTTTTTATTTTTTTCCTTTTCCTTTTTGTTTTCTATTTTCTTTTCTTGTTTTCTTTTCTTTATTCCCAAATCCCACTTTAACTTCAAATTTAAATTCAACTCTTGTGCCAAGTTATCCTCAGATTACATTATGAAATGCAAAGTACCACTTTTAGAGATATAATTATATTATTTATATTTTCATATCGTTTCTCTCCTTCTTATTTTCAAAACCCTAATTTTAATTTAGGGTTTAGTCCAACCTTAGAATTGTTATCTTATTATTATTATTCTTCCTATTTTTATTTAATGCACAAACATATAACTCCAGCATGATGCATATTTTTTTCATCATTGTTTTAATTCATTTCTAAATTTTTAGGTATGCTCTTCTTATGATGCAAAGGAGGCACATAAAATTAAGGAGCTCTCTCTATTATTCTTTGTATACAACTTTGAGTATTACACAATCTTAGAGAATCTTTCAATAAATCTCCGATAATATCCTGCTAGTCCCAAGAAACTCCGGACCTTAGTAACTGTAGTGGGTATGCTCCACTCCATAATCTCCTTGACTTTAGCAGGATCCACTGATATTTCTCCATTAGAAATGATATGTCCAAGGAATGTCACCTCGCCAATCCAAAATTCGCATTTGCTATACTTGGCATAGAGTTGATTATCTCGCAGCTTCTGTAGCACCAATCTCAGATGTTCCTCATGATCACTATCACTCTTAGAATAAATAAGAATATCGTCGATGAATACCACGACGAATTAGTCCAAATACTCCATAAACACCTTATTCATCAAATTCATAAAATAAGCTGGTGCATTAATTAATCCAAACGACATAACAGTGAACTCATATAATCCATATCGTGTCGAGAAAGCTGTCTTGGGAATATCCGATGGCCTAATTCTCATTTAATGGTATCCCGATCGGAGATTAATCTTTGAAAATACCCTTGCACCTCTCATCTGATCAAATAAATCCTCAATGCGGGGTAACGGGTACTTGTTCTTCACAGTAACATCATTTAGGGATCTATAATCCACACACATTCTTTGTGATCCATCCTTCTTTTGTACAAACAGAACCGGCGCTCCCCAAGGTGAGAAACTCGGACGAATGTACCCAGCCTCTTGTAACTCCGTTAATTGTTTCTTAAGTTTCTTTAACTCTTCTACACACATCCTGTATGGCCGTTTAGAAATAGGGGACAGTCCCAGGTAAGAGATCAATAACAAACTCAACTTCCCTATCCGGTGGCATCCCTGGTAACTCTTCTGGAAAGACATCCGGAAAATCCCTAACCACACGGATGTTGTCACCAACAAACTCCTCAGCTATAAAGAACATCACATGTCTGGAAGAGGTGGTTACCGCAATTTGAACTTGAAATCTTTCTCCTTTAGGGCTGGTGAGTTCTACCGTACCCCTACCACATGCTATAATGACCTTTGCCTTTCTTAACCATGACATACCAAGGATCAGATCTATACTGCTCTCTTCTAACACTATAAGGGTAGCCCATCTGGGTTAGAAACATAGGGTAAGAAAGGAAGAATTGTAGACAAGACGAGTAATTACGAGGAATGTTATTGCGGGGATTTATTAGCTAAGCAGATTAATGTTTTACCTACTAAACCTAACTCAATATCTTATGGTGGTACATGCTAAGATGTCCATTTATAATATCTCAATCAAGCAAAGAAGCAAATCAGGCATTTATCATCAGAACAATCAACCAACATTTTTTAAATAGAGAAAATAGTTTTGATTTTTTTGTCTTAGGCCTCCTATCTCTTAGAAAGGTCATAAATGTAGGATTCCAAGGTGTGAAATCCATCTTGTTTCAGAGTAGAAAAGGTAAGAATGATCAGAGTGGAACAACAAAAGGTGAGACAGGATCAAGATAAGGTAAGTATGGAATGAATCAGAGTAAGGTAAGTAGGTAATGGTATTGTCCATTTCTATCTAGGTTTTGTCCTACAGTCAACATTTCCTCTGATACCACTTCTGTCACACCCGAGCTTTAAGGGACAAAGCCGGGTGCATTTCATACATGCGCCAAGAAGACAACATATATAATAACAGAGTGTATAGAGATAAATGTCACAATAACATCAGAGTAATTATTACATAGCGGAAGTCTTATTACAAAATAAAAGATAAATATAAAACGAACTAAGGATCATCCTTGGCGCAAGAGTCAACTAGGGAAACGGCACCTAGATCAGATCAAACTCCTCGCTTTGTGGCTCCTCCTGAACCACCTATTCTTCTCCTGTGGGGAGCGTGAGACAGCAAGGGTGAGCTCACACATGATCATAACTCAACAAGTTGTGGGGAACCAGTGGCATGAACTCACCAAAGGTGGGAGTTCATGTGATGTGTAAGGCTAATCAACAACAGGGGTTAAAGTTGAGCATTGCTTTTAATTAGTTGGTCAAAATTTTATTAGCAGTTACTAAATGTAAGTAAATACCAAACCTGAATAAAAGTAATAGAACAAATTTAATACATAATCCCATGCAATGCAAATGACAAATTAAATTTAAGTTCCATAAATTAATCATGCAAGAGTCCTGAGCTGCTCATGACCGCGAGCACGACTAGTATACTAGTTTTACACTCTGCAGAGGTTGTACCCTGTACCCATAAGTCATGTTACCCATCTGCCAAGGGATCGCGACTCCCATACACCTCTACCAAGGAAGCGAGGCAGAGCAACACTACGAGGCTTTTACAAAGTTCTACTAGCTTCCGAAAACCCACTACAGTTTATGGGAAGAGCACTTGTAAGAATCCCTTGTCTGACCGCCATCGTAGCAAAGTCAACCCGAGAACCTCCTTGCATGCAACTCCCCTACTGCCCTTGCCCCTTTCGGGTAAGATAGTCTTCCACTAGCTTTCCTAATTAGTCAGCCAAGGGCATCCCATACTACCCTTGTAGAGGCACGTGTTTCTCAAGTTAAGCTCCATGTTCCAATTAACATTAATGATCTTGACATGAACATAAATAGAATAACAAAATAACTGGAACATGTATATAATGAAATGTTATCCCAAAAACCATGTAAAGCAATAGCAAAACTACCCATGTGATTCAGGGATAACAAGGTAAAATGGATAAACAGACTAGGGTGACATATTGGGTCCCATCAAAATTAAACCTATGCATAAATAATGACATTAAAGAACATTATTGGGTATAAAAGTGGTCAAGGGCACAACTTGCCTTCAATGAGCTCCTGTTCAGCTACTTCTATCTGCTGGTCACCAGGATCCTCTGTCACAGGCTCTTCTACTCGCCACAGTACAAACAAGCACAGTATAAAGGAGAAATTAACATCACACCAAACATATAAACAAAATACATAATAATAATCTACACATTAAAATAAAATCCTAGGAATAGGAATCATTAATTTTGGAGTTATAAATTTTAAGATATGAATTTTCAAAGATTTTATGTGCTTGAAATAGGATTAAGTGAGAAATTATTTTTCTTACTGTTTTCATGTCAAAACAAAGACTCTAAGTGATAAATAATAATATTACAAAATTTTAGAAATTGGAATGGATTAATTTGGAGTTCATATGAATTTTCTATGAATTATACAGATTCTAGCACTTATTTTATATTAAAAATCTATTTTTCAATTCCTTTATTCCATTTTAAGTCAGCACTGGACTGGGCCTCAATTATAGAAAAGTACAAGGGGCCTGGCGCAAGATACCCCAGACTCAGGAAACAGCAGTTCGGGACGGCGGGTTGATTCACTACTTTACAGGGGCTCCTATGCAAAGTTACATGGCTGAGAGGGTAAGCAGCGATATCGCCCGTCCGATCAAGCGTTAGCAGCCCGGATTAAATCTACTCTTCCTGCGAATCGGTACACATCGTCGTCCACAGGATCTAAAATCTACGGCCCCGATTTTATTCTCTCCGATCTAACCGATGCCGTCCGATCTAGGTTCAGTGGCACGGATCTGCCCAAGCGAAGGGGTACGCAGAGATGTAGTCTAAGCCGTCTAACGAGACCCGACGGTGCAGAACACTCTGAAAGTCGCCTAGAGGGGGGTGGATAGGTGAAACCTGAAAATTATAACTTTACACCCCAACTAGATCCCTTGATTGGTGGTTAGAACAAGATGCACAATTATCGAAGTATAAAAACTAAGTCATTTGCTTGCAACGAGTATTGTTTTCAAAGAGTGCGGAATTTAATCAATAGCAATACTACTAGAAATGTTAGTGGAGAATAATGCAAGAGGGCTTAGATACAAAGAGCAATAACCCAAGTTCTTTCTTGCAAGGCATTGCTTCACCAAATGAGAATTTAACTTAAAGCAACACCAAATGATATTAGCAAGGAATAGTGCAAGAGAGCTTAGAATGAGGGTAACAAACAAATCACAAGCAATAAACACAATAGACACGAGTGATTTGTTTTACCGAGGTTCGGCCCTCGAAGGCCTAGTTCCCGTTGAGGAGTCCACTAAGGACGGGTCTCTTTCAACCCTTTCCCTCTCTCCACCGATCACCAAGACCGGCGAGCTCTTCTTCTTCTCAAGGATCACTTAAGACCTCGCAAGGATCACCACACACTTAGCTGTCTCTTGCTAGCTTTACAAGCCACCAAAACTTTGGAGGAAGTTCAATGGGAGTCAAAACTCCACGCACAGATGAACACAAGATGTAGCACACACTTTCTCTCAATGAATCTCACAAGGCACTATTGCTAAACTCACACGAGAAGCTTTCTTTTGCTTGCTCTTTCTTTTGTGGCACTTGTGTAGGTTAAAGTGGTCTAATTCTTGTGTATAGGATGGATCAATGAATAGAGGTAGTTGGGAGGGCTTGGATATGTCAACTATATGACTTGGAATGTTGCTTGGGCTCCCACGCCTTGAAGTGGCCGGTTGGGGTGGTATTTATAGCCACCAACCAAATTGTAGCCATTGGAGAAGGCTGCTAGCGATGGGCGCACCGGACAGTCCGGTGCGCCACTGGACAGTGTCCGGTGCACCGCCACATCACCCTGTCGTTAGGGCTTGGAGCTGGTCGACTGTTCGAGGCTTTGTCCTCATGCGACACCGGACAGTCCGGTGCCACACCGGACAGTCCGGTGCCCCTCTGACCTGCTGCTTCGACTTCTGCCACGACACAGTGCCGCACTGTTCATCTGTCAGAGTCGACCGTTACGCGCAGATAGCCGTTGCTCCGTTGGTGCACCGGACAGTCCGATGAATTATAGCGGAGCTGCGCCTGAAAACCCGAAGCTGAAGAGTTTGGAGTGTACGGCCCCTGGTGCACCGGACACTGTCCGGTGGTGCACCGGACAGTTCGGTGCGCCAGACCAGGGAGCACTTCGGTTTCCTTTTTGCTCCTTTCTTTTGAACCCTAACTTGTTCTTTTTATTGGTTTGTGTTGAACCTTTGGCACCTGTAGAATGTATAATCTAGAGCAAACTAGTTAGTCCAATTATTTGTGTTCGACAATTCAACCACCAAAATCATTTAGGTAAAGGTTTGAGCCTATTTCCCTTTCAATCTCCCCCTTTTGGCGATTGATGCCAACACAAACCAAAGCAAATATATAAGTGCAGAATTGAACTAGTTTGCATAAGGTAAGTGCAAAGGTTGCTTGGAATTAAACCAATTTATATTTTCATAAGATATGCATGGATTGCTTTCTTTCTTTTAACATTCTGGACCACGCTTGCACCACTTGTTTTGTTTTTGCAAATTCTTTTGGAAAATCTTTTTCAAAGTTCTTTTGCAAATAGTCAAAGATATTTGAATAAGATTTCGAGAAGCATTTTCAAGATTTGAAATTTTCTCCCCCTATTTCAAATGCTTTTCCTTTGACTAAACAAAACTCCCCCTCAATGAAATTCTCCTCTTAGTGTTCAAGAGGGTTTTAGATATTAATTTAGAAAGAGTTCATACCAATTTGAAATTATATAAAAAATAAGATACCAATTGAAAAACTTCTTTAATACCAATTGAAAGACTGTATTTAAACACTTTTTGAATTTGGTGGTGGTGTGGTCCTTTTGCTTTGGGCTAATACTTTCTCCCCCTTTGGCATGAATCGCCAAAAACAGATACTTTGTGAGTGAAATATGAGCCCTTTTAAATTCTCTCCCCCTTTGGCAAACAATATATGAGTGAAGGATTATACCAATATGGAGAGATGGCGGAATACCGGCAAATGATAGATAATACCGATGGTGTAGAGTGGAAGCGATGTCTTTGCCGAATACTCCATTTCCCTTTCAATCTAAGACTGAATACACAGGATACTCATGGAAACATATTAGTCTTAGCCTTGGCATAGGAGAGATAGGAAATATGCAAATGTACCAAAGGAAAGAGACATGATTAAAAGGATATGTCAATTTAAGCGTAAACAGTTCTATATAATATAGATTGATCCCCCTAAATATGTGCCTTGAGAGGAATACAAATTTTGGCCTTAAATGCCAAGTGCACATAATTAGGTTAATGAGAACATATCTATATCATAGAAACTGTGAAGTGCAATGTGTCATAATAAAGGTGTGATGCTCACGACAGGCTATGCACTTAAGAAAGCATGTTAGAAACATTTTAAGCAATTAACCTTAAGGATTTCAAAGAGACTTAAGGACCTTCCACCTTTGAAACAAAGGTAGCTTATCCTCGTTACAAGGTTACACTTTAAGCTCTTTGACAATAAAATCACTTCACCTAGTTTTAACAAAAATGCAGGAATGAAAATTTTTGAGAGGTTAAACTAGGTATGAAGCAGGGATATGCATAGACATGCTTTCTCTTCCTTTTATAAAAGATATGCAAGGAATGTATAGAAGAGGAAGATTTAGGTACATGTGTAAGAGATAGGAAGTAGTTTTACCCTTTTGTACCTTCACATAGAGATGCTCTCTTCATTGTGCTTTATCCTTAGTCTTAGTTACTTAAGACCTATATTCAAGACAGTATATGGAAATATTTTGCACAAGAGAGAGTTCTACAACTAGTGATCCTTTTATAAGTCATTGTTATTATATATCAAGTAGATCACAAATTGCATAAATGTATCATGAATTCTCCTTTTAAGTTAGTGCATATCAAGAGAGATATCGATTGAAATTATATGAGGCACTAAGAAACATAGGTGTTAATTGAAGTTATTCAATGATCAAACAAATAACATATGCGATCAAAAGAACAACATATGCATTAGATTATCAAACAAGCTTAAACTAGGAGAATCCAGTAAATATGCTACTTTAACAGTGAAAGTTACAATCCTTGATAAAGGTGACATTATTTTACCAAGTTGGATTGAAATGTAGCAGCATACTTTATGAGAAACTTATTCTCATACTTGAGACTTTATGAGATTACTAAGAGAAAATGTTAGTCTCAATATGATCAAGATATAGAAATGAAGCTCCCCTTAAAGGTATGCATCAAGAATTTGAATGCACTTCTCTTTTAACAAAAATAGGGTTACTCTATGAACATCTTGATCAAGGCATGTAAAATTTGCAATGAACAACTTATGCCTAGTATTCTCTTAATGAAAAAGATTTAGAATGCTTACAACCACACCATTGATTGTTTTGAGGATCTTATTGTCCAAGTAGGTGTTGTTGTTCTTGATGTCTTCCTTTTTCATTTGAATGTCCTCCCTTTGTAGTTGTCTCTTTTTCCTTCCAAACTTATTGAAAATACTCAAGAGAGATGTTAAAAGCACAAGGGAGTATATGATGAGGAATGATTTCTTTTAGAAATATAAACAATTCATCATCCACAAGACACACGGACATGAAGTAAAATCCTTAACATTAGTGCACATCATTAGAAAAGAGGAATATGCACCTTTTGAACATTTTGATCAATCATAGGAAATTTACTTCTTCATATTGAATTTATTATCATAGCTTAAAAGCATATCAATATGAGAACAGATATAACAAAGGCATGAATTAGATTCTAATGGACAAGTGCATTTATGAGAATTAGCTGTTTTAAGTCCAATAAAGAATCTATTCTTCACATAGGTAGAATATGATAAGTTAGAGTAAATAACCATTGATGGGAACTATATTTGTTTAAGAAGAAGAGTTCCCATACCTTTGCTTTTACCTTTCTTCCTTTGGGTGAAGAGTAACCCTTGAGGCTTGTGGCTTGTACTTACTCTCTTGTAGATTTTTATAATAAAGCTCAAGAGATATGTCATTAGTAACACAAGCACTAGTTTCCCTTTTTGTAATCATTTTTGACAAGGAATGAAAAGTGGATTACTAAAGCATGGAAACTTTAAAATATGAACTAGATTATTCCATGATGTATGCTCAGTTTTAACTTATAAAACAAGCATAGTTAATTCTTTTAAGATTACGGGAATAATTCTAATTCATAACATGGAGAGCGATAAATGTAGAAGAGTCATATCCAATTTAAGCAAGAGGCAAAACAATCATAAATCATTGGATTGACTATTCTTTTCATGTTAGATTACGCATCTCCATAGAGAAACTTATTATCTACATGTGAGACTACTTAGGTTATTTAGACAAAAACGTTAGTCTCACGATTCTAGATATAAATAGAGATTCCCTTTATTAGTGTCCTAAGGATTTGGACACCATATTCTTTTAAGAACTTGGATTATCTCTCCATATCTAGAACATGGCTATAATAGGGTAATTAGTGTAAAGCATGCCATGAGGTACTCACAATAATTTAAAGCATGTAGATTGCCATAGTATAGAAATGATGAATATGCAATCTACCATATGAGAGGAATTTCTTCAAAGAATGGTGACATAATTTTAAAACATTTGAAGTGCTTCCTTTTTCTATGTGACTACACAAGACACATAAGAAATGGTAATTTAAGATACTTGCACTTAAAAGCATAGATGTTACCATCCTTTGGCTTTCCTCCATGTTGTAGGCCTTGATTTTTCTGCACAGGATAATTCTTTATTTCCTACAACATCAATATCTTCCCTCGAGATGATATGAGTTTTAGACATAACAATTCAAAATAACTTTGGGTCAATCTTGGATATATAGATAATTGAAGATTGATAGCTTGAGTTAATAAAAATTGAATTGACTCTCTCAAGCATCCCAAAGCTTCATATCTTCTCCTTCTCCTGTAAAGCTTGTCAAGCATATTTTGGTACCCATTGCTTGATGGGTCCATCAAGGTTAGTCAATAAAGATCTAGGAACCCAAAAGTCCTTTGTGTTAGCACTTGGTAAACTCATTACCTTTCTAGCACAAGTTGAAATTTTGGGTTGCCTAGTTATATGTGAAATAATTGACAAGCTAGAAGTGGGATAGTTACCAATGGGACGATCCTTGCATTGATGTCCCTTCTTTCGACATATGTAGCAAAGGCGATCTTCAAGTCTTGAAGATTTCTTCTTTCCTTGTTTCTTGCTTGCTATATGGTTAGTTAATATTTTCTTTTCTAACACTATGCCTTTTTGTTTCAAATGGGGAGAAGACTTAATTAAGTGTCCCTTCTTTGAGCATTTAAAACAAAGTTTATCATCCTTGTTAATAATCAAGCCATTTTTAATATAGAGACATGACCTAATCGAGTGTCCCTTTTCAAAGCATTCACTACACTTCTTACTTCTCTTAGTGTGAAGTGTGACTTGATTATTACCTTGGATGTTACCTTGCATGTAGGCATGGTTGAGGCTTTTGGCAGAGGTATTTATTTTCTTCTTTTGTTCCTTCCTCTTGACAATCCTCAAATCCTTGACATTTTCTTCAAGGGATTTAGTGCATGCCACAGTTGTTCCCGTCTCAAGCTTCTTCACCATGTGATCACGGTTATCTTGAGAAGGTTGAGTAGTGCACTTCCCTTTTAGTTGTGTCAAGCTCATCTTTAGCCTCTCATTTTCTTCTTTGAGCTTTTGATATGTATCATCTTTTGTTCCTGCAAATTCTAGCTCAAAGGAAGATTTGCTTATCGACAGACAACAAGCATTAGCACATGGTAAAATAGTTTCAATTTGAATACATGTGCATGAGTGAGGTTGTTGGGATTTTAAGTTTTCTATCACAACCACATGAGCAATATTTAACATGATATGATCATCCATAAGATTTTCATGAGAACATAGAAGCATATCATATTTTTCTTGAAAAGCTAGATTTTCAACTTTTAGCTTTTCTACTTGGTCCTTAAGCAAGGCATTCCTATTTACTAATTGAGCGATACAATGTAAAAAGTTATCTTGCTCAATTGAAATAGTATCATACCTTTGGACCAAATCAACATGAGAGCACTTTAGCTCCTCATGTTCTTTAGTCAACTCGTCAAATCTTAGCATTTTTATGGAGAGAATATCTTCTAGCATTTGACGAGCTTCACTTTGCTCTCTCGCTCTTTTTAGAAGTTTGAGCATGACCTCCTTATCTTCTAGGCTTAGATGAGCGTAGAGTTGCATGAAGCTTCTTTCATCCTCCTCATCCTCATTTGTGCTTCCACCATCATTTTCATTAGCCACACAACATATGTGGGAATCGAAATTGGAAGACAAACTTTTTGGAGAGGTGGATTCATCGTTTGGTCTCCATCGTTCATTTTCTTATTCTTCTTCCTTCAAAGGGTTAGTTTCACATGGACCAAAGGAAGTAGAAGCACAAAACGAACCATTATGTTTGGACTCATCAAATTTAGTTTTAATTCTAGTCCAAATATCATGCGCATCAGGAATATGTTCATAATAATTCATTATGAAGGCATGATAATCTTCCTTGCTAAGAGAATTAACTAGGATGTCAAAAGCTAGATAGTTTAAGCGTATACATCCTTGATCTTCTTCGGAAGTATTTTTCTTATCATACCTAGGAGGTATAATACTCTTGTATAAGATTTGTTCTAATCATGGATCTATGGTTCTAAAAGCATTTAGCACCCTAGTTGACCACGAATCATAATTAGAACAATCGGAAAGTAATATCTCAAGAGTTACCTCCTTGTTCTCCTTGGTCTTCTTGTTCTTTTGGGATCTTCTTCGAGCCACCACTTCGAGTTGTTAGACTCAATATGAAGTGCCTAGCTCTGATACTAATTGAAAGTCGCCTAGAGGGGGGGTGGATAGGCGAAACCTGAAAATTATAACTTTACACCCCAACTAGATCCCTTGATTGGTGGTTAGAACAAGATGCACAATTATCGAAGTATAAAAACTAAGTCCTTTGCTTGCAACAAGTATTGTTTTCAAAGAGTGCGGAATTTAATCAATAGTAATACTACTAGAAATGTTAGTGGAGAATAATGCAAGAGGGCTTAGATACAAAGAGCAATAACCCAAGTTCTTTCTTGCAAGGCATTGCTTCACCAAATGAGAATTTAACTTAAAGCAACACCAAATGATATTAGCAAGGAATAGTGCAAGAGAGCTTAGAATGAGGGTAACAAACAAATCACAAGCAATAAACACAATAGACACGAGTGATTTGTTTTACCGAGGTTCGGCCCTCGAAGGCCTAGTCCCCGTTGAGGAGTCCACTAAGGACGGGTCTCTTTCAACCCTTTCTCTCTCTCCATCGATCACCAAGACTGGCGAGCTCTTCTTCTTCTCAAGGATCACTTAAGACCCCGCAAGGATCACCACACACTTAGGTGTCTCTTGCTAGCTTTACAAGCCTCCAAAACTTTGGAGGAAGTTCAATGGGAGTCAAAACTCCACGCACAGATGAACACAAGATGTAGCACACACTTTCTCTCAATGAATCTCACAAGGCACTATTGCTAAACTCACACGAGAAGCTTTCTTTTGCTTGCTCTTTCTTTTGTGGCACTTGTGTAGGTTAAAGTGGTCTAATTCTTGTGTATAGGATGGATCAATGAATAGAGGTAGTTGGGAGGGCTTGGATATGTCAACTATATGACTTGGAATGTTGCTTGGGCTCCCATGCCTTGAAGTGGCCGGTTGGGGTGGTATTTATAGCCACCAACCAAATTATAGCCGTTGGAGAAGGCTGCTGGTCCGGTGCGCCACCGGACAGTGTTTGGTGCTCTGCCACGTCACCCTGTCGTTAGGGCTTGGAGCTGGTCGACCGTTGGAGGCTTTGTACTCATGCAGCACCGGACAGTCCGGTGCCCCTCTGACCTACTGCTCTGACTTTTGCCGCGACATTGTGCTGCACTGTTCATCTGTCAGAGTTGACCATTGCGCTTAGATAGCCGTTGCTTCGCTGGTGCACCGGACAATCTGGTGGTACACCGGATAGTCCGGTGAATTATAGAGGAGCTGCGCCTGAAAACCCGAAGCTGAAGAGTTTGGAGTGTACGGCCCCTGGTGCACCGGACACTGTCCGGTGGCACACTGGACAGTCCAGTGCGCAAGACCAAGGAGCACTTCGGTTTCCTTTTTGCTCCTTTCTTTTGAACCCTAACTTGTTCTTTTTATTGGTTTTTGTTGAACCTTTGGCACCTGTAGAATGTATAATCTAGAGCAAACTAGTTAATCCAATTATTTGTGTTGGGCAATTCAACCACCAAAATCATTTAGGAAAAGGTTTGAGCCTATTTCCCTTTCACACTCCACTCAACCCCGACGGGAGAGCGCGGTAGCGCGCGCGAGCCCGTGGTGGATGCCATGGCCGGAACCCCCAAATCCCTATTCTCATGCCTAAACTCAGATCCGAAAGCCTTCGCGGATGGCGGTAATGGTAGGATATCACTACGGAATATACTCACCGAGATCCGAAGGGTGCCCAGACCTTCCCACGGCGCGCGACGGAATCCGGTGACCGACGACGAATTCCGGGCAACTCCGAGGTCGATTACCCCCAATCGGTCACGAGTGCTTCACCAGAGACCCCACGAGGCACCCAGACACGTCGTGACTCCCCTGAGCTCCAAGTGTAGACCAGGTCAACGCTGGAGGATGAATTCCGTCTGCGCTCCTCTCTCTCGCACGGCCATGAGCGTCAGGCTTTGGTTCTGGCGACAATAAACAGGCGCGAGGAACAGCTCGGGACCGGTACATATATCCTCGGAAGGAGGGCGACGTGGGCCGCAACCACTCCGCGCGGATGCGCGCAGGTGGGTGAGCATGGCGATCTTTGCGCGGAGCTGGGAGAGGTGGCAGGCAGTGGGGCCCGCACGATAGCGGCTTAAGAGGAGGCGCGCGCGCGTGCACTTGGAAGCTGACGTGTGGGTCCTACTTCGCAGTGACACCAGATGTGCGCGGGTGAAGCAGACGACCGGGCCGCGCGTAAGTGATTAGGTAAATGGGCCGAATTGATGGTTTTGGGCCCAACAGTGGAATTTCTCCTTTTTCTTTTTATATTTTCATTTTCCTATTATGCCACCTTTTTTATTTTGAATCCCAAATTTGAATTTGAGACCTTTTATGAGTTTCACCTTTGAGTTAGATGTACACATTCAAATAATATATTTTATTATATATCCATTTATACTCATTTTCACTCACATAATATTTTTCTTATTCTCTTTTTCTAAATTCTTGGATTTTCCTTTAGGTCTTGAATTCCCTTTTTTTGGACTTTAATATTTTTCTTGTCACACTATTTTTATATTGTCACAAAATGCACACAAAATAAAATTCCAGCATGATGCATAATTTAGTGGCATATATTAATTATTTGTTTTTTTAAGTTTGGTGTTCCCATGTGATGGTACATAAAGGTCACACTCACACATAAATAAAGAGAATTTGTTTCTCTTTTCATATTTCCTTACAAATGACAAATTGGGTATTACAGGTCCTCATTACCCTTGCTTTTGTCATTTTTCAGGGTGATGGTGCCGAAGGTCAATGAGCCGAAGCTTATTCTGAAGCACTGAAGGCCTTAGAAACTCCTTTTGCTGACATCTGTAGAAACACTTTTGAAAATCGTATGTCATTTGCTTTGATGTGGACGAAATCAATGCTCTTACCTTTTTGAGCCGAAGGCGAAAAACACCTTCCCTTCTTTTCGTTCACATCAAAGCATCTTTCATATATAACAAAATTTCATTTGAGATGAAGCATCTTTGTATACAACGAAGCTTCATTTGAGGCAAAGCATCTTCGAAGTGTTTTCTTGAAGTTAGGAATCACTGCTTTTCCTGTTAATGTTTTATGCTTTATGCGATGATGAACCTACGAATGTCTAATGTATGTTTGTATGAATGCACAAGATGATGTGATGAAGTGTGCAAATGCATGCCGAAGGTAAAAATCTCACACGAATACACACTCTGACTCTGCATCCCCTTAGAAACGATTTTGGAGTCTCTTCACCTTTGACTTAGGTGGTATTTCAGCTCTGCATTCCCTTAGGAACGACTTTGGAGCTAAGCTTTGCATCCCCTTAGGAACGACTTTGGAGCTTCTTCACCTTTTACTTAGGTGGCATTTACGCTCTGCATCCCCTTAGGAACGACTTTGGAGCTTCTTCACCTTTTGCTTAGGTGGCATCTTAGCTCTGCATCCCCTTAGGGACGACTTTGGAGCTTCTTTATACTTTCTTACACTCGATGGTGTAATCCCAAATTTTACATTTTACATGTGGGGGAATTTGGCCCTTGTATTGCACAGGGCTGTGCAAGAAAAATGAAAATTGCAACCTATGGCCCCATTAAAAACCTTTCTCCTCTCTTGAAAGGAAAATGGTGCTATAGGAAAAATAAGAAAATTACATAGTTTACACATAATATCTTCGAAGCTCATATGCATTCCAAGATCTTGGAATGTCATTGCGGTCCATGTCTTTCAACCTGTATGAACCAGGTCTTGATGAAGATACCACTAAGAAAGGACCTTCCCACTTCAGCTGAAGCTTCCCCACTGTATCTGGGTTGGCCACTCTTCGAAGAACTAAGTGTCCTGGCTTGATATCTTTAATCTTACCTTCTGATCCTACCATTTGACTGTTTCAGCTTGGTATTTATTGATGTGCTTGATTGCTTGCAGTCTGGTCCCTTCTATGGTGTCTTTTGTTATTTTGTAATCCTCTTCATCTTCTGCCGAAGCTAAGGTCCTTATTGAACCCGTTCTTGCTTCTTCCGGTGTTATTGCTTTGTCCCCAAATAGAAGCTTAAACGGGGTAAATCCCGTTGACCTTGAGACAACAGTGTTGTGGTTCCATACCACCTTTATCAATTCGTCTAATCACTTTCCTCTAGGCTGGTTGAAGATTGACTTCATTATCCCTATTATTATGATCCCATTTGCTCTTTCTACCAGTCCATTTGATCCCGGATGTCTCACTGATACAAAGTGTATTTTTGTACCGATCTAGTCACAAAAAGCTTTAAACGTTTCGGCATCAAATTGAGTTCTGTTATCAATCATGATAGCCTTCGGCACATCGAAGCGGCAAACAATATTCTGCCAAAAGAACTTCTGGACTGTGGCCAAAGTTACTATAGCTAGGGGCTTAGCTTCAATCCACTTCGAGAAGTACTCTACTGCTACCACAACATATTTCAAGTTTCCTTGTGCTGGTGGAAGTGGGCCTAGCAAATCTAGGCCCCATCTTTGCAGTGGCCAAGTGGGCTAAAATAGTTGGGTTAGGGACGAAGGTTGTTTCTAGTCTCTGGCACACTTCTGGCAGTTTTCACATTTTTGAACCAAATCCGCTGCATCTGAAGCTACCTTCGGCCAATAAAATCCTTGTCTAAAAACCTTTCCCAGTAAAGGTCTAGCCCTAATATGAGCTCCGCACAGTCCTGCATGTATCTCCTTCATCAGCTCTTGACCTTCGGTTCTAGACAAACATTTTAGTAATGGAGAGCAGACTCCTTGTTTGTACAACTCTCCCTCTATGATCACATAGGGTCTTGTTCTTGCTTCCATTCTTTTATTGTAATCTTCGTCATCCGAAAGACAGTTGCCTTGTAAGAACGATACAATCTCAATCCTCCAATCTTCGTTGTGCACTGGTGAGATTCTAAGCACTGCTCTCTCCATGAGCTCGACCGAAGGTGCTTTTATTGTTTCAAAAAATACTTCCGAAGGTAATGGAAGCCCCTGTGCTGCTGATTTAGCTAGCAAGTCTGCATGTTCATTTTCTCCTCTTAGGATATTCTTTACAGAGAAACCTTCGAAAGAGGCTTCCATCCTTTGGACTGTGTCCAGATACTTCTCGAGCTTTGGGTCTCTTGCTTTACTACTTTTATCGACGTGACCCGAAATGACTTGTGAGTCAGATTTGAGGATTGCTCTTCTTATTCCCATTGCCTTAAGTTTTCGAAGCCCCAAGAGAATGGCTTCGTACTCTGCAATGTTATTTGTGTAGTTGAAATTCAACCTTGTTGCATAGCATGCTTTGATTTTAGACGGTGAATTAGAACAGCAGCTGCTCCTGCGCCGAAGGTTCCCCATGACCCATCACAAAATACTATCCAAGCTTCGACATCATTTGTTCTCTCTTTGTCGTGAGCCCCTAGCGTCCAATCAGCAATGAAGTCTGCTAATGCTTGGGATTGGATCGAAGATCTATGAACGTAATCAATAGTGAATTCATTCAGCTCTGCAGCCCACTTTCCAACTCTTCTTGTGGCTTCTCTGTTTCTCATTATATCCTTGATAGGTTGCAAAGAAGGTACTATAATATGATACGTCTGGAAATAATGCCAAAGCTTTCTAGATGCCATTAGTACAACATATAGTACATTGTCCAACTCTGTGTAATTTTTCTTTGATGGGCTAAGTACTTCGGAGACGAAGTACACTGGCACTTGTTTCTTTGCTTGGTCATCCTGCTTTTCTTGTACCAGCGCTGCACTAACCGCAGCGTGGGAAGCAGCCACATACAGCAGCAATGGAGCTCCTAAGGAAGGTGGGGTTAGAGTTGTTAATTCTATCAAGTACTGCTTCAGTTCTTCGAAGGCCTTTTGCTGAGTTGGTCCCCATTAGAAGACTTTGACTGACTTTAGTACTTCGAAGAATGGCAAGTTCCTCTCTACTGATCTTGAAATAAATCTATTCAACGATGCGAGCCTTCCTGTCAACCTCTGGGCACCTTTTCGTGACTTTGGCGGCTCCATCCGAAGTATGGATTCTATCTTGCTTGGGTTGGCTTCGATGCCTTTTGTTGATATGAGACAACCAAGAAAATTTTCCTTCTTCACTTCGAAGACACATTTTCTAGATTCAACTTGAGACCAGCCCTTTTGAAATTAGCAAATGTTTCTTGCAAATCAACAATGTGATTTTCTTGCTTCGTGCTTTTGACTATGATATCATCAACATATGTCAGCACATTTTTGCCAATTTGGGAGTGGATAACTTTGGCAGTCATCTTGCTGAAGCTTCCTCTAGCATTCTTGAGCCCTTCAGGCATCCGAAGGTAGTAGTATGTCCCACTGGGGGTTATGAAGCTTGTCTTGGGCTCGTCTTCTTTCTTCATCCAAATTTGGTGGTAGCTTGAATAAAAGTCCAATAGGCTCATTAGCTCCGAAGTAGTCGCTGCATCCACTAGATGGTCTATTCTTGGTAAAGGAAACTCATCCTTCGAACACGCCTTATTAAGATCCATGAAGTCAATGCACATTCTCCACTCTCCATTGGCCTTCTTCACCATTATAGTATTGACCATCCACTCTGGATATGTTACCTCTCTGATTACTCCGACACTCAGAAGCCTTTTGACTTCGTTTCATGCACCTTCGGCTTTGTCATCGGACATCTTCCGAAGCCTCTGCTTTCTTGGCCTGATAGCCGGATCTACATTAAGTGAATGCTTGATGACATCTCTATTGACACCACAGAGATCATTGGCTGACTAGGTGAAGACATCCTTGTTGTTGAACACAAACCTCAACAGGATTTTTTCTTGTTCATCAGATAGTTGCGATCCCAGCAACACCTTCTGCTCGGCTATGTCCTCACATAGGAGCATGGGCTTCGGTTGGTCTACTGAGACAACCTTATCTCTTTTTTGCTTGTACTGCTAATGAGCTTCGGCTTCATCTATGTTATGAATAGCCTTTGAATCTGTCCAGTTCCCTTCAGCCCTTCTAGCAGCCTCTTGACCCCCATGCACAGCTATGGGGCCTTGGTCTGATGGTATCTTTATGCATAGATATGCTGGACGAAGTATTGTTTCGAAAGCATTTAATGTTCCTTGCCCAATGATTGCATTGTAAGGATACTCCATATCAACAATATCAAAGACAACTTTCTCTATCCTTGTATTGTGAACATAGCCGAAGATAATCGACATGGTTATCTTGCCAAGTGCCACTATCTGCCTTCCTCCGAAACCACAGAGAGGGTGTGTTGCATCATGTATCTTGTCATCCTGCTCCTGCATCTGCCTGAAAGCTTTTGCAAAGATATTATTTGCTGCACTACCTATGTCTACAAGGACATTGTGAACCAGAAACCCCTTGATGACACAAGATATACCCATTGCATCGTTGTGAGGATAATCCTTGAGTTGAAGGTCTTCCTGGGAGAAGGTGATTGGTATATGAGACCAATTAGACTTGATGAATGGTCCTTGGACTCCAACATGTTGTACCTTTCTATGTGCTTCCTTCTTCTGCTTCTTGTTGGCTGGTTCAGAACTTGAGACGCCTGTGATTGAGAGCACCAGCTTCATAGCCAAAGGTGCCACAACTTGGTTGCCTTGCGAAGCCATTGTCGCAGTCGTGGAAGTGAGTTTACCGGAGGTGGGCGCCAATGTTGGTCACTTGTTCTCAAATGTTGTAGGTCAAGAACAAGGCAACACAATCGTTAATTATTACATACCTTCGTCTTCCGATGCATTATTTCCACATGGGTATAATGCTCATCAGACGATGGTCAAGAAGGACATACCTTCATAATTTAATACGTGAATAGGAATATGAAAGGATAAAGACAATAACTGCATCTCATTAATTCATTTATATTTGCATTCCTCAAAGCATATATGAATATTAACAGTATTAATATTACATTGATACCTTCGGCTTGCTCGAATGTGAAGACGCGAGAGAGTGATTACCAATCAGCATGAACAGTACGATGTTACTGTTCATCTATTTATAGGCACGTGACGCAGCCTAGGTAAAATTACATTCATGACCCTCAACATTTATCTACAGACAACTTGAAATACTAAGGTCTATCTGGTCTTTTCTTCTTCTGCTTGACTTGAACCGAAGCTGATGGTAGCTTCGGCATTTGGCAATATTGCTTCTACGCAAGGTTCTTTGTCTTGAGAACCTTCAGCAGAGGAAAAGAGGACCCCTATATCACTTTGCCGAAGGGGTTTTTGCCTTGAGGACCTTCGGTGGAGAAGAAGACCCCCAACACTAGCCATCCTCCTCTTCCTTGGAGTTCATGTGGTAGCTAGCAGCTTCGACAGTGCTGTCACCTTCATCTTAGGTTGCTTTGGTATTTTTTCTGCCACCTTTTCTGGCTCCGGCTCTTTGGCCGGGTCTACAATGGCTTCGACAGGTATAGCAGGAACAGTCTCTTTGACTAGGGGGTTGTTTCTACCCTTTCAATTAACTTCGGCACATCGACCGTCTCGATGCGCCTAGGCCTACGTGTCAAAACCTTAATTTTCTTTGTTTTCGGCGCGCTAGCAGATACCGAAGCAACAACTTTCCTTTTTCTCCCTTGTTTCTGAATGGGATCACAATAGTCTGGGTAAACGAACCCAATCACATCAAACACTATTCAACCTCTTGCCACGAGCGCCGAAGGCAACCGTCATAACTTCATCTTCTGCCTTCGAATACTCTCTGAGTATCTCATCACTTGGCTCTATAGCATCCAACCAATCATCATTTGGTTCATCAAACTAGTTTCTCAACCAAAAAGTATACTTTAGATAAACTAGGCCACCCTGACTGGAACCAGTGGCGGTTTCCTTCGGCATTTCCCATTCGCTTGCAAGAGGCCATACTTTGTAAGCAATATGCTCTTGAACTAAGCCTCTTGTGCCTATATAGGTGCACACTGTATTGAAAGCAGCCTGGCACGCTTGAACATCATTCCTAAGTGCAGTGGATGGCCTTCTAATGCCGAAGCGAGACCATATAGAGCGTTGGATAATTCCTTTCACATCTTCCCTCTGACTTAGGTCGTTCTTCACGTAAAACCATTCCTTCATCCAAAAACCTGGCCACCTCTTCCGAAACGTGGGCTAAGGGTAACTCGCCTCAGATCGAGGCACGAAGTTGTAATAACCAAAATTGTTGTGATACTGTTCCTTTCCGGTTGCCTTCATCTGATAAGACAGCTCATGAATATTACAAAAGCACCTTGCATCTAGTTCTAGTCCTTGACTCCTCATGGCCCAGATAAATACCCCTACTTTAATAAGAGCTTCGGGGGTAATATGATGAAGGTATATCTCAAATGTTTTCAAAACATCGACCAATATCTTGTGGAGCGGGAAGCGAAGCCCAGCTTTCATGAAGCTCTAGAAGACTACCACTTCATTGCTTTCTGGAAGAGGAATGGTGTCCTCTCCCCTAGCCCTCACTGTAGATACATCATGAAAGTATTTGCCTGTAACACCCTGGTGTTACAAGAACTAAAACTTGGGCATGGCATCATATGCATTGACATTTCATTATGTATGTTACACCTAGAGTGCATCCACTAGGCTAAAACTTCAAAACAAGTTGTGATGTGATGACTTGAAGTGATCCTTAACCCTAGGATAGGGTACCTCACCAAGGGATAGGGTATATGGGTGTGTGTGACATAATAATTGGAGTATGATCTTAAAATATTAGTGGAGATGTTCAAGAGAGACTAAATTTGGAAAGTTGAGGGTGCCACTTAAACCCTAGAACACTCAAACCCTAATAATGACTCTGGAAACCCTAATTAATGCTCTATGAGATGAGATCAATTTCTATACACTTTTGGACCAAAGTGCATATATCAAAGTGGTAGAGTAACAAAAAATAAGCATTTTTTAAATTTGGAGATTTCCAAGTTTTGTGGAACACTTTGGAGTAAATTACAAAAAGTCTCAAAGGCACCCATATGGCTTAACTCTAAAAAACAGTGAGATTAGGCTGACTTGGAGTCCCTGTATCTCTTGATCCATGGAGATTTTGCTATGAGTCACTACAACAAAATTGTAGAGCTACTATAGTAGTCTAAGTTTGATTAAGTGATTGAGCCCTAGAGCTACCTGGAAATTGGAGAAACATGGACCTAAAGTTGGACTATCAATCAAATCAAATACTGAAACTTGACTGTTAGTCAATTCTAATGAACTTTGAGATCGAATTGCGCATGATTCAGTGAGTATCTAATCAAGAACCCTATAACAAAGTCAAAGCTGTTATGTTGGGCAACAACTTTGATGTAGTCGAATTAGTGGGTTGTCACAGGAAAATTTGAGAATGAAGCTCCTTAACTTGCTCTGTCAGGCGCACTGAATGAAGTTCCCATGGTACATTAACCTGAAGAAGATCCCTGGTGTAGTGAATCTCGCCGCCGGTGATCCCCACGTCGCGATCCACGTCGGCGTTGCGATTTGTGCCCAGTGGTGCGCGAATAACTGCTTGAGGTAAAATGATGAGGACATCACTTCTATACATACAATGAATGGACCGATAACACGATCTCGTGCACGACAGCTAAATCTCCAGGTACGTTCTACCCTAGTCAATTGTGTTTTAGAGCTTACGCTTGGGGCCATGGATGTTTTGATGATTAGGTACCTTGGAGAGGACCAGCAAGGACTTGGGAAAGGCCAAGTTGTTGAGGAGGAGCAGTGTCACACCCGGTTTTAGAAGGTAAACCGAATGCGAACCATGTACGTGCCAGGATCAGTTATTCACGTACACAGCAGTTACATAACATGGACATCATCACACAGTGCTCAAAATAGTATTAAAAAGGGAAATAATAGTCGATTACATCATACGTCTGAGACGTCCATATAGTCCTTACAATAAATCAAAGTGCGAAAACGAAACGTAGATAAACGCAGCCTTCACAGGCAGCCGACTGGGGGTTGCCGCTAACCCACACCTAGAACTCGTCGTAGTCTTGGAACTCCTGGAAGTCTCCTTCCACAGCTTCATCTTCTCTTGAGCAGTGGTTGCAATGCTGACAACCTGGGGGGGGGGGGTTTGGTGTGTAGAGCAAGAGTGAGTACACATCAACATACTCAGCAAGTATCCTGTTTGGCTGTAGTGGACTAGCTTTATGTGGGGATAAGTTAAGCAGTTGCTTTTAGTTGGTCAGATTATTATTTACTAGTAGAAAGCCAGGTTTTAGCATTAACCCAAGTTATTAGCCCGATGTACTCTTTCCAAACGGAAAGAATACCACTTACCAACACCATAGTCATAACCAAAACCATCAGTCTCATTGCCACCTGTAAACCAAAATGTCTCTGATCAAGTACCACTAATCACTGGAGCTCCCTTGACCGCTCTTAACCGCGAGCACAGCTGATATATCAGTTTTCAAACACTCTGCAGAGGTTGTGCACTTTACCCACAAGCCGTGATTCCCTCTTGCCTCGGGCCGATCAAACCCTTAAACACTACCAAGGTGAATAGGCAGGGTTTCACTATGTAGCCTTTACAAAGATTCTCCGGGGCTGTAGCCACCCGTTAGGTTTCCTAAATGTACCGCACTCCTCCCCAAGGGACAAATCAACCTTGGCAGAGCGAGCCGCATACACCAAGCCCCATTGACGGCACGACGGCGAAGCGAACTACACCCGGATCCTCTAATTATTCAGCTAAGGGCGTCCCACTCCACCCTCATGGTTGCACTGTTTTCCCGGGCGGTCATCCATAGAACAGGTCCTTACGAAGAGGCACTCGAGAAACCGCTCGAGCCCCCTTGAAGACCACAAGTATAACATCATAATAAGAGAGGGGAAAACAGCGTATCATATATAATCTCATCATGTTCATTGATTAGAGTTTGAGCAATAGCATAAAGCTAAACAATAATAATAATCCAACCCAAATTGGTAAACAAGGACATGGATAACAAAAGCTAGTCAATCCTTAGGTATAAATGTGTAAAGCGGGAGGTGAATTAAAGAATGAATAGGACAGAGATAGGTCAAAGGACACTTGCCTCCACCAACCGACTGCTGCTCAGGGGCTTCTCCTGCGAGTTCTTCGGGCTCCTCAACCAGATCGTTCTCTATGCGATTGCAAGCATACATACATCCATCCATTCAAATTAGGAAACAAACAGTACACCATACAAGAGAACAAATAAAGTAAATATGCATAGAATATCACATACTGTTGGGATTATGCTTCGTCGCCGAAGGTCTTGCAGGAAGAAACGGCTTCAGCTGAAGCTGTCCGCATGTGATGACCGAAGGTTCCTCTTCATGAAGCTTCGGCATTGCAAACCGACTTAAGAGTAGAATGACCTTTTAGTCTATAAATGTTTGAGTCGCTGTTGTAATCCCTTATGAGGGGCATAATTGTAATTTTTCACAGGCTGTGTCCCGTGCCTATAAATAGTGAACAATATTCCTTTACTGTTCACGCATTCCTGTAATTGCAATCGCATCATTCGGGAAACGATCCTTATCAAGACAGAGGTATAATTGTATCCAATGTTATAATACAATAAATAGATATAGTATGAAAATAATGTTGCTCGTTTATAATTTATATACCTTTGACATTTCATATTACTTTGTACAATCTATTAGAATTCAATTACGAAGATTTAACTTCGTAATTGTATTGACTTTTACCTTCGTCCAAGGTTCATTAGTCCTTAAAGGAATAATGTTTCGTTGGACGAAGGGCATTAACATTTAACACTTTATGTTGCCTTGTTCTTAATTCGTAGTATTTGAGAACAAGTCCCCAACACATATGATAATGAATTTACCACGGCTAGAAAGAAACGAGGGAAGGTCTTGCAGGGGTTAAGGCTTATGCTCGAGATGCACTACGGGTAAACGAATAACTAGACGTCACGTGCTCTAGTTCCAATTGGACCTAACAAAAGAATTAGCTACATGCACTAATGTAAACGTGACCACTTTTAGTAGATTAACATTGAATGAGATAGATGATTAGCTATACAAATTAACTAACGTAACCAATTTCTAAATTGAGACTCCTATCTTATTAATATAAACAACGTGATTAGCGCGCATAGGATACGGGGGGGGGGGGGGGGGGGGCAGACGGGGACGTCTGGGGGGTAGACGGAGGCACGGTGGGTCGTGCCAAGGCACGCGCACTACGCGAGCACGCGCGCGAGGTCGCACACACACGCCACGAACTAACCGTGCGCACGTCGGGGCCGCGCGCTAGCCGAGCTCAAGGCCGCGTGCCCTAGGCACGCTGGGCCGAACTCGAGGCCACGCTGGGGCCGACATGACGCGAGCAAGGCACGGCGGGGCGAGCGGACAAGCACGCCAGGGCAAGCGAGCATGGGCGAGCGAGGACGCCGCGGACCACGGCGGGCGAGGACACGGCCGGTCATCACGCCGGGGCAGGGACGACGCGGCCGAGCCGGGCACGGGGCGGGCGGTTGAGCCAGGGGGCGGCCGAGGTCGGGGACAGGGGCGGGCGGTTGAGCCGGGGGGGGGGCGGCCGAGCCCGGCGCGGGGTGGCCGAGCCGGGGCGGGGGGCGGCCGAGCCGGGCGCGGGGTGGCCGAGCCGGGCGCGGGGCGGGCTCGCCGGAGGGGTGGCTCGCCGGGACCGGGCGGGGTCGGGGCGAGGCGGCCGAGGGCGGCCGAGCCGGGGGCGGACGGGGGCGCGGCCGAGGGGCGCGGCCGGGCGGGCGGTTGAGCCGGGGCGCGACGAGGGGAGGGCGGGGCGGCCGAGGGGAGGGCGGCCGGGGCCGGGGCTGGGCGGGCGTGCCCATGGCGCGGGGGAGGGCGCCGACGGGAGGGAAGGAGGAGGGAGGGGGAGGGGAGGAGGGAGGAGGGGGGGGAGGGAGAAGCCTCACCGGAGGGGGAAGACGGCGCGGCGGTGGCGCCGGGGAGGGGCGGCAGCGGTGCTAGGGCAGGGGAGGCAGCGGCGGTTAGGGTTAGGGAGAGGGAGAGAGGGAGGGAAATTTTGGGAAAAAGAAAAAAAAAGGAAAGGGGGGGGGGGCGGTTGGGCCGGCTGGGCCCAAAGGGGGGGAGGGGGGCGCGCGGCTGGGCCGGCGCGAGGCCCACGCGGGAAGGGGGGGGGGAGGGGGGCGGCTGGGCCGCTAGCTGGGCCGGCCGAAGGGGGGGGGGGGGGCGGCTGGGCCAAAAGGGGAGAAGGGGGAAGAGAGAAAAAAAGAGAAAAGGCTTTTCCTTTTTCTAATTTCCATAATTTCTTATATGCCTAATTCTCCAATTCACTCAACCACAAACAAAAGAGTGCATAATCCGACATGATGCAACAAACAAAAATAGCTCTAGGTTTTGCTTACACAAGATGTCGAGCTAATTCTCGCTATCACTTTTGGAAAAGATCAAGGCTTAGCGAGAAGAAAAGGGAAAAGGAAAGAGTAACACCTGAATTTGGTGAGAGAAAAGAAGAAAAAAATTCTATCCCCAAATTCAGGGCGTTACAAACCTATCCCCCTTAAAAGAATCTCGCCCTCGAGATTCAGGGTTGGCTAGCAAAGAGCTCAGGGTATTTAGCCATCAGATCATCTTCACGCTCCCAGGTTGCTTCTTCCTCAGAGTGATGATTCCATCTGACTTTGCACATTCTGATGGTCTTCCTTCGGGTGACTCTGTCTGCAACCTCAAGGATTTGCACTGGCTTCTCAACGTAGGTCAAGTCCTCCTGGACTTCAAGACCTTCCACTGGCAGCTGCTCTTCTGGCACACGCAAGCACTTCTTCAACTGAGACACATGAAAGACATCATGCACAACAGACAAATTCTCTGGCAGACTGAGCTGATAGGCTACTTCTCCACGCCTTGAGAGAATTTGGTATGGACCAATGTAGCGGGGTGCTAGCTTGCCTTTGACTCTGAACCTTCTGACTCCTCTGATCGGTGACACTTTCAGATAGACGAAGTCTCCGACTTCGAAACTCAGCTCTCTTCTTCTTGTATCTGCATAGCTTCGCTGCCTTGATTGCGCTATCTTAAGATTCTCTCGGACCATCTTGATGTTCTCTTCAGCTTCAAGCAAAATGTCTGGCCCAAACACCTGCTTTTCTCTAGGCTGATCCCATTGCAACGGAGTTCTACAACTCCTTCCATAAAGCGCCTGAAATGGTGACATCTTCAAACTGGCCTGGTAACTGTTGTTATAGGAGAACTCTGCATAAGGCAATCGCTTATCCCATCCGGATTGATCTTGCAACGCACAAGCTCTCAACATGTCTTCAAGAATTTGATTGGTCCTTTCGGTCTGACCATCTGTCTGCGGATGATAAGCTGAACTGAAATTCAGATGTGTACTCAAGGCTTCATGCAACTGCTGCCAGAAATGAGAGGTGAACTGCGTTCCTCTGTCTGACACTATCTTCTTTGGCACACCATGAAGACAAACGATCCAAGACATATACAATTCTGCCAACACTGCACTGCTGTAGTTGGTCTTGATAGGTATGAAGTGGGCTGACTTGGTCAAACGGTCCACTACTACCCAAATAGAATCGTAGCCGGCTCGAGTGCGAGGCAATCCGACTATGAAATCCATACCGATTTCATCCCATTTCCACTGAGGAATTTGCAACGGTTGCAACAATCCAGCTGGTCTTTGGTGCTCTGCCTTAATTCTTCGACAACTATCGCACATAGCCACATGCTCTGCGATTTCCCTCTTCATTCCGTACCACCAGAATTTCTTCTTCAGATCCTGATACATCTTCTCACTACCAGGGTGAATCGAATAAGCAGTCTCATGAGCTTCCTTGAGAATCAACTCCCGAATGGATTGGACATTGGGAACACAAAAGCGGTCTTTGAACCATATCACACCTTCTGCATCTTTTCGAAAATCTTTGCCTCTGCCATCTAGAATCAGTCGCCGAATCTCACTGATATTTTCATCATTCTTCTGCGCCTCTTTGATTTCTCGCTCCAAGGTAGGTTCCAACTCAACTGTGACTCCTCGCGAATTGTTCAGAAACCCGAGACTCAACCTGTCAAACTCCTTGGCCAACTCGTAAGGCATCGGACGAGCGACCATCAGATTGACTTGACTCTTCCCGCTCAAAGCATCTGCCACTACGTTTGCTTTGCCTGGATGGTAATGGATCTCCAACTCATAGTCTTTGATCAACTCTAACCATCTTCGCTGCCTCATATTCAACTCTGACTGAGTGAATATGTACTTCAGACTCTTGTGGTCTGTGTAAACATCACATTTCTGTCCATACAGATAGTGCCTCCATGTCTTTAGCGCGTGAACCACTGCTGCCAACTCTAGGTCATGGATTGGGTAATTCTGCTCAGGAACCTTCAGCTATCGAGACGAGTAAGCCACAACTCTTCCCTCTTGCATCAATACGCATCCCAAACCTGTGTAACAAGCATCACAGTACACAGAGAAGGGCTTGTGCACATCAGGCAAGACTAGTACAGGCGCTGTTGTCAACTTCTCTTTCAGTGCTTCAAAGGCCTCTTGACATTTCTGGGTCCACTTGAACTCGACCTTGCTGCCTAGCAACGCTGTCATTGGTTTCGCAATCTTCGAGAACCCTTCAATGAATCGCCGATAATATCCGACCATTCCAATAAAACTCTTTATTCCTCGAGCATCTGTTGGCGCTTTCCAGTTCAGAATGTCTACCACTTTCTTCGGATCCACAGCCAATCCTTCTTTGTTTATTATGTGACCGAAGAACATGACTTCATTGATCCAGAATTCACACTTGCTCAACTTTGCATACAACTGGTGCTCTCGCAATCTCTGCAATGCCATCCTCAAATGATCTGCATGTTCTTCTTCGCTTTGAGAATAAACTAGAATGTCATCAATGAATACCACCACAAACTTATCAAGGTAATCCATGAATACACTGTTCACCAAGTTCATGAAGAACGCTGGTGCATTGGTTAGACCGAAAGACATCACAGTGAACTCATACAACCCATACTTGGTAATGAATGCCGTCTTCGGAATATCCGAAGGTCGGATCCTGAGCTGATGATAACCTGACCTCAGATCAATCTTGGAGAACACATTGGCTCCTCTCAACTGGTCGAACAGATCTTCTATTCTGGGCAAAGGGTACTTATTCTTGATCGTGACTTCATTCAAAGCTCGATAATCGATACACATCCTTTTGGTGCCATCTTTCTTTTCCATAAACAAGACAGGGGCGGCCCAAGGCGAGGTGCTTGGCCGGATGTAACCTTTCTCTGACAACTCATCGATCTGCTTCTTAAGTTCAACTAACTCTGGTCCGGATATTCTGTAAGCTCTCTTAAAGATAGAGGCGGTTCCAGGAAGAAGCTCTATGACAAACTCAACTTTCCGCTCTGGTGGCATACCCGGTAAGTCCTTCGGAAACACATCTGGGAACTCAGACACAACCTTGATACTCTCAATTGGGTCTGCTTCACTGCTATCGACAGCCATCTGGTAACAACTTCCTTTCTTTGGCTCTGGCGAGACTAACTCGGTCACCACTTCCTCTCCTAGTGGGGACACCAACTTGATTGTCCTCTTATCACAACTGATAAATGCCTGATACTTATCTAGCCAATTCATCCCTAGGATGACATCTATTCCCTGAGTACCCATTACTATAAGGTTAGCGGGAAACGCTATCCCCCTTATTTCCACACTTACATTCAAACAAATGCTATCAGCTCGAATTCTACCACCGGCTGAGTCAATTTGAATGGGGGTTGATATGGTAGTAATTGGAAGATTATGTGCTTCTACCCATGGTGCAGTAATGAAAGAATGCGTTGCTCCAGTATCAAATAACACTTCTGCAATATGGGAGTCGACTGGGAACATACCTACTATCGTGCCGGGGGTCTCCTGAACTGCTTCAGCCTCCAAGTGATTCAGTCTTCCATGATTGTAACGCGGCTGAGGGCAGTTGCCTGCTCCAGGCTGAGACACGTTCTGCTTTGCTGGGGCATTGGGGCCTGACTGCTGCTGGGCTGCCTTCTTCGGACATTGCATCACCTAGTGGCCTTGCTCTCCACAGTTGAAACATGCTCTGTTTCCAACCTGAGCTGGTGCTGCCTGATTGTTCTGCTGGCTTGC
The DNA here is from genome assembly GCA_029449295.1 of Zea luxurians. Taxonomy (NCBI): domain Eukaryota; kingdom Viridiplantae; phylum Streptophyta; class Magnoliopsida; order Poales; family Poaceae; genus Zea; species Zea luxurians. The sequence goes on along the minus strand of JAOPSE010000001.1, from coordinate 99,375,931 downwards.
TGGGGCAGGAAGACGAGGTGCCTGCTGATTCTGCCTCTAAAGCTGACCTCCTGACTGATTGTTCTGACGATTCTGATACTGGTGCTGAGGATACTGCCTTTGGAACTGCTAATGCTGCTGAGGTGGACGCTGGTTCTGCCTGAACTGCTGAGGTTGATTGCCTGAGAAACGAGGACGACTGCTGCTTCCAGGCTGGGGTCCACTGATCTTGCGCTTACGATCTTCCATCTCCTTACGCTTTCTTTCTGTCATGATTGCTCTGTCAATCAGGTGCTGGAATGTCGGAAAGGTATGATTCATCAGTTGGTACTGAAGAGGGTCAACCAAGCCTCTCAGGAAACGGTACTGTTGCTTGGCATCGGTGTTGACATCTTCAGGAGCATAGCGAGACAACTGCAGAAACCTGTCCCGGTACTCGCTGACAGATGATGACCCTTGCTTGAGAGCCAGGAACTCCTCCTTCACTGTCATCAGACCTGCAGGAACATGGTACTGACGAAAGTTACCTCTGAACTCTTCCCAGGTGATGGTGTCGGGGTTGGCATGGGTGGCGAGATAAGACTCCCACCATGATTGAGCTGCTCCTCTCAACAGACGGGGACATACAAGACTTTCTCTCTGTCATCACACTGAGCGGTATGCAACTCCCGCTCCACAGTGCGCAGCCAATGTTCAGCATCCATGGGGTCAGAAGAGTGAGCGAACGTTGGGGGATGACCTCTCATGAATTCAGCACGCTTGTCTTTGTGTATCTGAGGCATCTGAGGCTGAGGCGGTGCCTGCTGCTGTTGTTGCTGCTACTGCTGCTGAATGGCGGCCAGAGTCTGACCGATGGCTTGAACTGCCTGAGTCTGCATCAGAAACATCTGCTCGATCGACATCGGGGGCGGGGGCGGCAGGTGCTGCTGCTGGGGCATTTCATCCTGCTGAGCGGCTCGCTCCTACTGAGCACGCCTTCCTCCTCTGCGCCTGTTCTCTGACATCTGCAGAATGCAACCACACATCAGAACTGATCTGGCAAATCTTGCAGCATAAGAAAAGAGTATAGAATTCTTCAACAACACTGAACAGATGAGCATCTTCACTGATCTCCAACACAGACCACACAGCTTCTCAGATAAAGAGGAAAGTGGAACAAAAGGTTTCCCAACTATATAACTAACTCCATTAACATAATAGGTAAACCAAAATGCAGGGGGTACCCACACCCTGGTGACAGTCATTACAAAGATCTAAACCGAACATAGTTCATTATGACAAACATAAATGCACAGGATATAGCAAACTACCCTGTCTAACTAAGACTAACTAAGACCGAGACTAACGCTAAGACTGTAGTTTCTACGTATATATTTTGTGTTAATTACAAGATCCAACTCTAGCGATCTATGGTGCTAAATCTATCTTGGTCTTAAAGTCGGGATTGCCATAAGACCGGTGTCCACGCCGAGGTGAGCGGTACGGGTGCTGAGTCCCGACGGGAGCGGGGGAACCATCATCCAAGTGACGACGTTCCGCGCGCTCAGCCCGCAGCAGGGCGATCTCAGCACGAGCCCTACTCAGCTCGTCTAGTGCATGGTCCAGCTCCGTGTTTAGCACGACGGCTAGGTTGACTGTGCTGCTCAACCTAGGATTGTCCTCACCAGCAGGTGAAACAATCACGCCTCCTGTGCTGCCAGATGGACGGCGGGGGTAATACTTCAGGTTGAGACCATCAGCTACCCCACCGAGAACCGAGCAGTAGTGCGAAAGCGCACGCCATGCAGCATCTTGCATGGCCGCCTCAGCTGAGTCCCGCTCAGAGATAGAATAGTGCTCTGAGCAGGCCTCCGCACCCTGGAGACTGTTCTCCGGACGGCGCACCAAGCAGGTCGCCTCCTAGCGGTCCGGGTAGACCCCGCGACTATGCTGGTAGACCACACAACAATACTCGATGGACCAAGTACGCCGGTCAAGTGCCCGACGTAGTAGGGTGTCGAGCGCGTCGTGGAAGTGACACCCGCGAGCAGCGTCGCGAGTGATGGGTTGAGTAACCCATCCTTCCGGCTCCTGGTCAGCAGAGAAGTCAGTGTCGTGGCTCGAGCTGTTGTCACCACCTCCATCATCTGGGTCTCCTCCAGCGGCTACTCCAGAGGCTGGGGCGCCCAGTGGTGGTGCAGGGGGCGCCTCCAGGGGAAGCACAGGGGAGCAGCTCCTCACAGACTCTATCTCCTGCTGGAGCGAGAAGGAAGAACCCTGCTGCTCCTGTCGTCGACGTTCCTCCTCCTCATGCAGGCGGTGGTGCAGTCTCTCCAAGTGGCTGGACTGTCCGGCCACGGGACGGCGAAGCGGACGCTCAGCAAGGCGGGAGGGTAAGTAGGGGATGACTGACTTTCGTGCAGTGTGTCTAAGTCGAACCATCTACAAAAGACACCGCAAGCAAAAGAGTGACAACAGAATTAATATGACCAGCAAATAATGAACCATAAATAAATGAAGGATTAGAAATAAACATAATTTTCAGCAAGGTATAATATATAGTAGAACATAGGTTTGGTCAGTATGACCAACTTTTGAAGGGATATCAAAGTCAAGGCAGGGACAGAGGTCTATAATCCTTAGAACGACCATTCTACTCTAGGTTAGCGGTCCTACAGTCAGCACGGCTCTGATACCACTTATGTCACACCCGGTTTTAGAAGGTAAACCGAATGCGAACCATGTACGTGCCAGGATCAGTTATTCACGTACACAGCAGTTACATAACATGGACATCATCACACAGTGCTCAAAATAGTATTAAAAAGGGAAATAATAGTCGATTACATCATACGTCTGAGACGTCCATATAGTCCTTACAATAAATCAAAGTGCGAAAACGAAACGTAGATAAACGCGGCCTTCACAGGCAGCCGACTGGGGGTTGCCGCTAACCCACACCTAGAACTCGTCGTAGTCTTGGAACTCCTGGAAGTCTCCTTCCACAGCTTCATCTTCTCTTGAGCAGTGGTTGCAATGCTGACAACCTGGGGGGAGTTTGGTGTGTAGAGCAAGAGTGAGTACACATCAACATACTCAGCAAGTATCCTGTTTGGCTGTAGTGGACTAGCTTTATGTGGGGATAAGTTAAGCAGTTGCTTTTAGTTGGTCAGATTATTATTTACTAGTAGAAAGCCAGGTTTTAGCATTAACCCAAGTTATTAGCCCGATGTACTCTTTCCAAACGGAAAGAATACCATTTACCAGCACCATAGACATAACCAAAACCATCAGTCTCATTGCCACCTGTAAACCAAAATGTCTCTGATCAAGTACCACTAATCACTGGAGCTCCCTTGGCCGCTCATAACCGCGAGCACGGCTGATATATCAGTTTTCAAACACTCTGCAGAGGTTGTGCACTTTACCCACAAGCCGTGATTCCCTCTTGCCTCGGGCCGATCAAACCCTTAAACACTACCAAGGTGAATAGGCAGGGTTTCACTACGTAGCCTTTACAAAGATTCTCCGGGTCTGTAGCCGCCCGTTAGGTTTCCTAAATATACCGCACTCCTCCCCAAGGGACAAATCAACCTTGGCAGAGCGAGCCGCATACACCGAGCCCCATTGACGGCACGACGGCGAAGCGAACTACACCCCGGATCCTCTAATTATTCAGCTAAGGGCGTCCCACTCCACCCTCATGGTTGCACTGTTTTCCCGGGCGGTCATCCATAGAACAGGTCCTTACGGAGAGGCACTCGAGAAACCGCTCGAGCCCCCTTGAAGACCACAAGTATAACATCATAATAAGAGAGAGGAAAACAACGTATCATAGATAATCTCATCATGTTCATTGATTAGAGTTTGAGCAATAGCATAAAGCTAAACAATAATAATAATCCAACCCAAATCGGTAAACAAGGACATGGATAACAAAAGCTAGTCAATCCTTAGGTATACATGTGTAAAGCGGGAGGTGAATTAAAGAATGAATAGGACAGAGATAGGTTAAAGGACACTTGCCTCCACCAACCGACTGCTGCTCAGGGGCTTCTCCTGCGAGTTCTTCGGGCTCCTCAACCGGATCGTTCTCTATGCGATTGCAAGCATACATACATCCATCCATTCAAATTAGGAAACAAACAGTACACCATACAAGAGAACAAATAAAGTAAATATGCATAGAATATCATATACGATAATGAATTTACCACGGCTAGAAAGAAACGAGGGAAGGTCTTGCAGGGGTTAAGGCTTATGCTCGAGATGCACTACGGGTAAACGAATAACTAGACGTCACATGCTCTAGTTCCAATTGGTCCTAACAAAAGAATTAGCTACATGCACTAATGTAAACGTGACCACTTTTAGTAGATTAACATTGAATGAGATAGATGATTAGCTATACAAATTAACTAACGTAACTAATTTCCAAATTAAGACTCCTATCTTATTAGTATAAACAACGTGATTAGCGCGCATAGGATACGGGGGGTAGACGGGGACGTTTGGGGGGTAGACGGAGGCACGACGGATCGTGCCAAGGCACGCGCACTACGCGAGCACGCGCGCGAGGTCGCACACACACGCCACGAACTAACCGTGCGCACGTCGGGGCCGCGCGCTAGCCGAGCTCAAGGCCGCGTGCCCTAGGCACGCTAGGCCGAACTCGAGGCCACGCTGGGGCCGACACGACGCGAGCAAGGCACGACGGGGCGAGCGGGCAAGCACGCCAGGGCAAGCGAGCATGGGCGAGCGAGGACGCCGCGGACCACGGCGGGCGAGGCACGGACGGGGCGAGGACACGGCCGGCCACCACGCCGGGGCAGGGACGGCGCGACCGAGCCGGGCACAGGGCGGGCGGTTGAGCCGGGGGGCGGCCGAGCCGGGGCGGGGGGCGGCCGAGCCAGGCGCGGGGTGGGCGGGATGGCGGCGCGGGCTCGTCGGAGGGGGTCGAGCACGGGGCGGGGCGGGCTCGCCGGAGGGGCGGCTCACCGGGACCGGGCGGGGTCGGGGCGAGGCGGCCGAGGGCGGACGGGGGCGGGGCCGAGGGGCGTGGCCGGGCGGGCGGTTGAGCTGGGGCGCGACGAGGGGAGGGCGGGGCGGCCGAGGGGAGGGCGGCCGGGGCCGGGGCCGAGCTCGCCGGGGCCGGGGCCGAGCTCGCCGGGGCCGGGCGGGCGTGCCCATGGCGCGGGGGAGGGCGCCGACGGGAGGGAAGGAGGAGGGAGGGGGAGGGGAGGAGGGTGGAGGGGGGAGAAGCCTCACCGGAGGGGGAAGACGGCGTGGCGGCGGCGGTTAGGGTTAGGGAGAGGGAGAGAGAGAGGGAGGGAAATTTTGGGAAAAAGAAAAAAAGGAAAAGGGGGGGGGGGTTGGGCCGGCTGGGCCCAAAGGGGGGGGGAGGGGGGCGCGCGGCTGGGCCGGCGCGAGGCCCACGCGGGAAGGGGGGGGGGGGAGGGGGCGGCTGGGCCAAAAGGGGAGAAGGGGGGAAGAGAGAAAAAAAAGAAAAGGCTTTTCCTTTTTCTAATTTCCATAATTTCTTATATGCCTAATTCTCCAATTCACTCAACCACAAACAAAAGAGTGCATAATCCGGCATGATGCAACAAACAAAAATAGCTCTAGGTTTTGCTTACACAAGATGTCGAGCTAATTCTCGCTATCACTTTTGGAAAAGATCAAGGCTTAGCGAGAAGAAAAGGGAAAAGTAAAGAGTAACGCCTGAATTTGGTGAGAGAAAAGAAGAAAAAAAAATTCTACCTCCAAATTCAGGGCGTTACAAGCAGCAAGGGCGTCCACAACAGGAAGGAGATCAAGTTCGAGTCGGCTGCGACTCCATCTCGGGTTCTAGGACCAGTCTGCACTAAAATAGACGTCCAAGATGCATCCGGACACCGATTGCGACGGACTGGATATGGTTGGAAATATAACGAGATTATCTAACCAACCCAACTGGTTCCACTCAAAAATGCCTCCGGAGTCAACGGGAATCGTCGAAACAAGTCAGCGTTCAGATTCTGTTTTGGTGCTACGACACCGTCTGTTGGGCAGTTGGGCCATGTATCATGTCGGAGCCCATTAGGGGCGAGTCCAGGGGTCACGCATGCCTTAATACTTTATTTATTCAGCAGCCGCCGCCACATTTAGGTTTGGGTTTTGCTTAGATCAATTCTGTCATCGAACAGTATCGCCGTCATCGGTTTGTGAGACCCCATCCCGTAATCAATACAATTTTGGTTGCGTTTCTTCCCTGTTCTTGCTTGTGTTCTTGATTGCGCTTGCAGGGATAAGCCTTCGTGGCGAGGTCATTCATGTGTCACGGGTGATAACCAATGGATCCATGGTGTAGTGATTGCGAGGAACCGTTCGCTTGGAGCCTTGGATCATCAACGTCGAGATCTCCACTCAATCAAGTTATCGTATCTCACGGAAGATCGGGCCGCGTCTACTATCAATTGGTATCAGATTTTTAGGTTGCCCGTGAGGTATAATCCTACCTTTAGATTAGTTTTGTTTTGTCCCATAGTCCACAAAAAGCCAAAAAATATAATTACGATCAGTTTATTTCGACCTAAAACCATCGCCTTAGCCTTTGCACAATTCAGTTTTAGAGTCCGCAGTTCTGAGTTCGTGTTCTAGGTTGAGTTTGGTTGCTGGTTTAGATTTGTTTTGGTTCAGTTTGGTTCTGTCCATCCGCTTCCATCCTACAAAACCGACCCTATCTACAAAACAGATCATATCTCTAAAACCGACCCTATCCACAAAACATATCCTATCTCTAAAACGACCCTATCCACAAAACAGATCTTATCTCTAAAACCGACCATATCCACAAAACAAATCCTATCTCTAAAACCGACCAAATCCACAAAATAGATCCTATCTCTACAATCGACCCTATCCACAAAATAGATCCTATCTCTAAAACCGACCCTATCCACAAAACCGAACCCCCACCCTTCCAACACCTCGCCAGAAACCCTGATTCGGAGTCTAAACTTAAAACAGCCGTAACTTTCGCTTCGGAACTCGAATCGGGCCCATTTTTTTTGAAATCGCACAGAATTAAATTTCGCATCCGATTCTTTCCGGCATTGCCGGATTCGCTGTTTTTAAAATTCCCAAATTCGGCTTGGAAATAGGACTTCTCATTTTCCAAACATTTATTCTGATTTTAGGGCAAACTTGTAGAAATTCTAGAGGACGTGTCATTGCACAAAAAAAATCTGAAACTTGGTGTGTTTTCTTCTTATGTGCTGCTGCAAAAGAGAAAAATATATAAAAAATATTTGAACAAAAAATCCAAAAAAAGAAAAAAAGAAAAAGAAAAGAGTAGCACATAAACAGAAACGCCAGTGTTCTATGCACCTCTGTGATTATTTTGCCCCAAGCCTGTTTCTTCTTGCACCTAGATACTTGTACCTCCTTTCTTGTGCCTTGGTCCAACTGTTCTATTACATTTTCTAGGCCATCAACTAGGACGAGTACTTGGAACACTTATTCAACATTGCTATCTGTTACTGACTTGTGTGCCACACACACACACACACACACACACACACACACACACACACACACACACACACATATATATATATATATATATATATATATATAGTCAGCCTTCCTAGAACTCCAGCTTTCTCTCGAGCAGAATAGGTACTCTTTTGTAATCACACCCACGCTCGTTGGACAGTCACACCAGTCACCGTTTGCCACCTGCAGTGCTGGTAAGAACGTTGTAAGAGCGGGGTAAGACGCTTCATAATTTGTATTGCACCATCTCCACCACCACCACCCTGAGAGATAGTTGTAGGGTTCACATTGTTTGTTGCCTTTTTGTCTCTATTTTGTGCTAACAATGACAGGACCAAAGAATCAAATGGACAAGGACAAGGGGCCTAAGCTTAACGATGATGAGTGTCTCTCTCAGATGGAATTGAAGGAGATGATGCGTGCGATGACTGAAGCTTTTAAAAAATACCAGGACTGCGGCGACATCCTATGAGCAGCTTGATCGACGAGTTGATGAACTTGTTACACGCATGGACGTATTGGAGGCTCGTCCCCCACCACCAACTCCAGCCCCAGCTCACTCTCCTATGGACGACGACGATGACGACGATGTGTATGCACCGCTGCGACAACGCCTCGCACGTAATCGACAAGGTATGGGAGGTAATGGTAGACATCGTCATCATAATCCTGAACCAGACTATGATCCATTTGCTAAGATTAAGTTCTCTATTCCACCGTTCATGGGTTCTTATGATGCTGAAGCTTACTTAGACTGGGAGATGACGGTAGAACTAAAATTTAATTCCCATCTTGTTCTTGAGTAGCATAGGGTTAGACAAGCCACTAGTGAATTTAGAGGTTTTGCTATCATTTGGTGGAATGAACTTGTTAACACACATGCTGCACCACAAACATGGAATGCGTTAAAAGAGGAGATGCGAGCTCGCTTTGTTCCCCCTTCTTATAGACGTGATCTTCGAAAAAAATTGCAACGCTTAGATCAGGAAGACATGTTGGTACAGGAATACTATCATGAGCTTCAGAAAGGTATGCTACGATGTGGGGTAGTTGAGGATCCGGAGGATCAAATGGTTAGGTTTTATGAGGGATTGAGGCGGGAGATTTAGGATATTGTTGATTATAAAGAATATCATTCTATACAACGCTTGTTCCATCTTTCTATGTTGGCAGAAAAAGAATTGCAGGGTCGTCAACAGCGGAGGAGCAGCACTTTCGTGCCACACCAGCCACTGGCGCTAACCAAGGCGTCATCCTCTTCGGGCGTACGGACGTCCACATCTTCCTCCACTAGCGGCACACGCAGCACCGCACCTTCGACATCATAGGGACACGACAACATCAAGTCCTTGGTGCCTTCGGGTATTGTAGCAAAACCTGCTACGACCACCTCTTCCACAGGTCGCTCCTCCGACATCAAGTGCCACCGCTGCCAGGGACTTGGCCATATTCAGCGAGATTGCCCCAGCAAACGGGCATACATTGCTACTGGTGATGGTGGGTATGTTAGTGCTTCTGATGTTGAAGATGAAGATACTGTTGGAGCTAACATTGCATAGAGTTATGATGGTGATGAAGAGGTTCTTGGTACAACAGCGACCGAGACCTATAAGGCCTTGATTGTGCAACGAGCTTTGAGTGCCACGGCTAGTGACGACGACAACAGACAGTGCCACAACCTCTTCAACATGTTCCTCATCATCAAGGACTGTCGTGTACATACCATCATTGACGGTGGTAGCTGCAACAACTTGGTGAATGTTGAGTTGGTCAAGAAGCTTGGCTTGACCACACGAGAGCATCCCCACCCTTATCACATTCAATGGTTTAATAACAGTGGTAAGTTCAAGGTAACAAAAACAACAAGGGTGCATTTTTCTATTGGCTCTTACCATGACTTTGCTGATTTTGATGTGGTGAGTATGGATGCTTGCTCTCTTTTACTGGGACGTCCTTGGGAGTTTGATACTGATGCTATTCACCATGGTAGATCTAATAAATATACTTTCATGCATAAGGGAAAGAAAATTGTGTTGCTTCCTATGACCCACTGAAATGGTCCACTTAGAACATGAGAAAAAGATTAATGCTAAGCAAAAAGGTGTTTTGAACTCTGAAAATCAGCAACCTATTAAGTTAAAAACTCATACTTTGCTAGCCACTAAATCTGATCTTGATGAGTTACATGCCTCTATTGGACTTTACTATGCCTTAGTGTGCAAAAATGTTTTCTATTCCATTGATGATACGTCTATTGCTTTGCCACCGGCTATTGCTAACCTTTTGCAAAAGCATATGGATGTGTTTCCCTCTGAGATACCCCCTGGATTACCACCTGAGTTGCCTCCAGATTTTTGGGTTAGTTCCACCTTTAACATTTCAGATTTGAAGCCATATATGGGTGACGGAGATGAGATCGAGTCGAGGATGACTCCAATTCAAGAGGAGGAGGATGATGAGGACATCACTTCTATACATACAATGAATGGACCGATAACATGATCTCGTGCACGACAGCTAAATCTCTAGGTACGTTCTACCCTAGTCAATTGTGTTTCAGAGCTTACGCTTGGGGCCATGGATGTTTTGATGATTAGGTACCTTGGAGAGGACCAGCAAGGACTTGGGAAAGGCCAAGTTGTTGAGGAGGAGCTGCAAGGGCGTCCACAACAGGAAGGAGATCAAGTTCGAGTCAGCTGCGACTCCATCTCGGGTTCTAGGACCAGTCTGCACTAAAATAGACGCCCAAGATGCATCCGGACTCCGATTGCGACGGACTGGATATGGTTGGAAAGATAACGAGATTATCTAACCAACCCAACTAGTTCCACCCGAAAATGCCTCCAGAGTCAACAGGAATCGTCGAAACAAGTCAGCGTTCAGATTCTGTTTTGGTGCTACGACACCGTCTGTTGGGCAGTTGGGCCGTGTATCGTGTCGGAGCCCATTATGGGCGAGTCCAGGGGTCACACACGCCCTAATACTCTATTTATTCAGCAGCCGCTGCCACATTTATGTTTGGGTTTTGCTTAGATCAATTCTGTCATCGAACAGTATCGCCGTCATCGGTTTGTGAGACCCCATCCCGTAATCAATACAATTTTGGTTGCGTTTCTTCCCTGTTCTTGCTTGTGTTCTTGATTGCGCTTGCAGGGATAAGCCTTCATGGCGAGGTCATTCGTGTGTCACGGGTGATAACCAACGGAGCCGTGGTGTAGTGATTGCGAGGAACCGTTCGCTTGGAGCCTTGGATCATTAACGTCGAGATCTCCACTCAATCAAGTTATCGTATCTCACGGAAGATCGGGCCGCGTCTACTATCATAAAAGATCTCGACACGGAGAGGAGTTGGAGCCTTATCGCCGGACTGTTCACCGCGCCACTTGCCGCGCGATCGGCCGAGGTGCCCTCGCCAGAGTTTGCCGCTCTTTGTAGCTGTGCCACGTGCTGATACGATCATTATCGTGTCACAAGATGTTGCAGTGGATAGCCCATTTACCGCCAGAGTCTTTACCTCACCGAGCGCCACGATGGTATACTCCGATGACTCACCTCCCCTCCGGCCGCAAGTTCATCTCATCCCAAATTCACGAAACACTCGAGTGATCACTATAAATTGAGTGCTCGGCCTGCTCCGCTATCTTGTTACGAAGCCAGTGCATCGCTCTTCACTCTCGATTACCCACCATAGCCCGAGAATTTGGAATTTCCCCCAAATCGACCAAGAACGCCGCCGTGTGACCTCACTCCATGGCCATCCATCCACAGGTCTATTCATTCCCCTATGTTCCATGTTTTAGCATCCTTGAATCTTAACGTTGCTTGTTGGCTCAACCGATTGAACACTACCACGATAGGGCATCGAGAACATCACCTCGCCGCCGCGGAACACCTCCGAGCGTGCACTCACGTCGACCCACTCTAAGTAGGTGGCGTCAAGGGATGGTAAACAGTTCCAAGGAAGGGAATGCAACAAGTGTTTAGCAGACAACTCCTATCACCTAATGCATCATCTCAAGTGACAAAGAGTTTAAAACAACAAGGAAAGAGTTAAATGCACCGGGGCTATCCTTGTGTTGCAGGAGGCTCTGGGTCTATCCCACATATGTCAAAAAAGAAGTTGTTCTCAACAGGTGGATTCTCAGCTTGCGGGGCAACTTCTTCTTCGACTACAACTTCTTCTTTGTTTTCTATACATAACAATACATATACATGAATGCTTATGTGATGCTATGAGTATGCAGTTATAATAGAAACACACTAAGTTGTATCTTGAATACAATTCTCCTTCACGGTATACACTAGTCACTAGGGTTTTCTGAGTTAGTATTCTATCAGTACCAAGCAATTAAACCCCAGGAAGCTAGTGTATTAGGATTGGGATCAAACAATGTCCAAATCATGTCAAACTCTACCCAAGGGCTTTAATCCTCAAACTTAGCTTACCCAAAAAGTTTTATTATTTTTGGAGCTACCAAATTAATTCTAAAATTCTAAAAGGCTAGGTTTAGGCATATTTAAATGTCAAATAATTCTAGGTTTGGACTAAAAATCTTGAAACTATTTTTATTAAATACTAGATGAATTTAGGAGTCTAGCAAAATTAGTCCTATAATTTTACAATTTTTCTAGAATTTCCTACAATTTTCCAAGCCTGGCAGAAAAAGGAAAAAGGAAAAGGATGAATAGTACTGGGCTAAAACTAGCCCGATCCGGCCCACGACCAGGCAAACGCGCCCGCGCGCGCCCACGCTGGCCAAATTGCACAGAGGACCCCGACTATTCAAAAAACCATTAAAAAATCCTATTCCCTATTCATCTGTGTCTCTAACATGTGCACCGAGGCCCCTCTCCTTTCTCTTCTTCGCAAGACCGGGTGTAACACTATAAAAACCATCAACTAAAAATATTGCATTTAGTTATTTATGATAAATAGGGTATTAAATTTTCATTTAAAGTGATTGTTATTTATTTGCATTTTGAATCATTTTTTATTTGCGCATGATTGATTATCGGATGTTTAATAGCATTTCTCCTTATAGGAAAATCTTAGTAAATAATATAATAATTATTAGTCTAAAAATAAATATTTTATTTATAAATACTTTTGGTTTAATTAGTATTGTTGGGGCCATGCTTCGTTGCGCCGAAGGTCTTACACGAAGAAGCGGCTTCGGTTGAAGTTGTCTCCAGGAGATGGCCGAAGGTTCCTTTTCATGGAGCTTTGGCATTACAAACCGACATAGAGATAGAATGACCTTTTTATCCATAGAGGTCTGAGTCAATGTTGTAAACTTTTGTAAGGGGCATAATTGTAATTCGTCACAGGCTGTGTCCTGTGTCTATAAATAGATGAACAGTACCCCTGTACTGTTCACGCGAACTTGACATTTGCTTTCGCATCACACCTGTACCTTTGCCCTCCTCAAGACCGAAGGTACATTTGTAATTTGAAGTCATTTATATTCATTCATGATAATAAAAATGGAGATGATTCTATGATAATATTTAAATGTTCATTTTATACCTCATGATTTGTATGAACACTTCGTTGTTTATTATTATACTTACGAAGGTACGTCCTTCGTAACCTTCGTCCGAAATTCTTTATATCCTGAAGGGATATAATGTTTTGGAGGACGAAGGACTTTAACACTTAACGTTTTCTATGTTGCCTTGTTCTTAACTCTTAGCATTTGAGAACAAGCCCCCAACATTGGCGCCCACCTCCGGTGAACTCACTTCCACTTTTCTGAGCTGATGGCTTCGTTCAACAATCAAGCTGGAGCTGCTTCGGCTTCGAAGCTGGTGCTCCCGATAACAGGCGGTTCTTGCTCAGAGCCGGCTAACAAGAAGCAGAAGAAGGAGGCTCAGAGAAGGGTGCAGCATGTTGGAGTGCAGGGACCCTTCATCAAGTCAAAATGGTCCCACATTCCAATTACTTTCTCTCAGGAAGACCTTCAGCTTAAGGATTATCCTCACAATGATGCCATGGTTATCTCTTGCGTGATCAAAGGATTTCTGGTCCACAATGTCTTAGTTGATACGGGCAGTGCAGCTGATATTATATTTGCTAAAGCCTTCAGACAAATGCAAGAGCCCGAAGACAAGATTCATGATGCTACGCACCCTCTTTGTGGCTTCGGAGGGCGGCAGATTGTAGCACTTGGGAAGATTACCATGCCGGTAACCTTCGGATTTGTTAACAACACAAGGACTGAGCAAATTGTGTTTGATATTGTTGACATGGAGTATCCTTACAATGCTATCATTGGCCGTGGTACTCTTAATGCCTTCGAAGCAATTCTTCACCCAGCTTATCTCTGCATGAAGATACCTTCGGACCAAGGGCCTATTGCTATTCATGGAAGCCAGGAAGCTGCTAGAAGGGCCGAAGGAAGCTGGACTGACTCCAAAGCAATCCATAACATAGATGGAGCTGAAGCTTGTGAACAGTACAAATTCAGAAGGGAGAAAGCAGCTTCAGCAGATCAGCCGAAGCCCATGCTATTGTGTGAGGACATAGCAGAGCAGAAGGTGCTGTTGGGCTCGCAATTATCTGAAGACCAGGAGAAAACCTTGATAAGGTTTTTATTCAACAACAAAGATGTTTTTGCATGGTCAGCTAATGATCTCTGTGGAGTAAATCGGGATGTTATTGAACATTCGCTCAATGTTGACCCATCCTTCAGACCCCGAAAGCAGAGGCTTCGGAAGATGTCGGATGACAAGGCCGAAGGGGCTCGCAATGAAGTAAAAAGACTCCTCAGTGCAGGAGTTATCAGAGAAGTAAAGTATCCAGAGTGGCTAGCTAACACTGTTATGGTGAAGAAGGCCAATGGCAAGTGGAGAATGTGTATCGATTTCACAGATCTCAACAAGGCTTGTCCGGAGGACGAATTCCCGCTGCCAAGGATAGATTCTTTAGTCGATGCAGCAGCTTCTTCAGAGCTCATGAGTCTCCTGGACTGCTATTCAGGCTATCATCAAATCTGGATGAAGAAGGAAGATGAGCCGAAGACTAGCTTCATAACCCCAAGTGGCACATATTGCTATCTTCGGATGCCTGAGGGGCTCAAAAATGCTGGAGGAAGTTTCAGCAGAATGACTGCGAAGGTCCTCCAGTCTCAGATAGGCAGAAATGTGTTGACTTATGTCGATGACATCATTGTAAAAAGCACGAAGCAGGAAAATCATATTGCTGATTTGCAGGAGACCTTCGCCAGTTTCAGGCAAGCTGGTTTGAAGCTGAATCCAGAAAAATGTGTCTTCGGGGTAAAGAAAGGGAAATTTCTTGGATGCTTGGTTTCAACAAAGGGAATCGAAGCTAATCCAAATAAAATCGAAGCTATACTTCGAATGGAGCCACCAACCACAAGAAAGGGGGCCCAAAGATTGACAGGAAGGCTGGCATCTCTCAACAGATTCATATCCAGATCAGCAGAAAGAAATTTACCCTTCTTCGAGGTGCTGAAGTCAGCTGAAGTCTTTCAGTGGGGACCAAGTCAACAAAAAGCTTTCGAAGAGCTGAAGCAATATTTGATAGATTTAACAACATTAACTCCACCAACGCCAGGGGCTCCTCTGTTGTTATATGTGGCAGCTTCGCACTCAGCAGTAAGTGCGGCACTTGTCCAGGAGAAGTTTGATGGCCAAGTCAAGAAGCAGGTCCCAG
Source organism: Zea luxurians (assembly GCA_029449295.1). NCBI lineage: Eukaryota > Viridiplantae > Streptophyta > Magnoliopsida > Poales > Poaceae > Zea > Zea luxurians. Next base: position 99,360,762 of record JAOPSE010000001.1, on the reverse strand, counting down.
TATATTTTGTATCTGAAGTCCTTAGTATATCAAAGAAAAATTATACAGAGCTGGAGAAGGTATTATATGCCGTTTTAATGGCATCCAGGAAGCTTCGGCATTATTTTCAGGCATACAATATTATTGTTCCTTCTTCGCAGCCGTTGAAGGATATCATGAGAAATAGAGAAGCTACTGGGCGGATTGGAAAATGGGCTGCAGAGCTCAATGAATTTTACATTGATTATGTGCATAGATCCTCGATCCAGTCTCAAGCATTGGCAGATTTCATTGCCGACTGGATGCCAGGGGCTCAGGATGAAGAAGCAAATAAAGATGCCGAAGTGTGGACAGTGTTTTGTGATGGCTCTTGGGGAACCTTCGGAGCAGGTGCAGCCGCTGTGTTGATCTCACCATCCAAGGTTAAAACTTGTTATGCAGCAAGGCTTGATTTCAGCTGTACAAACAATATTACTGAGTACGAAGCCCTGCTCCTGGGCCTTCGAAAATTAAAGGCAATGGGAATCAGAAGGGCGATTCTTAAAACTGATTCCTAGGTCGTTTCGGGTCATATTGACAAAAGTTGCAAGGCTAAAGATCCGAAGCTTGAAAAATATCTAGACACGGTCCGAAGGATCGAAGCCTCCTTCGAAGGTTTTTCTGTCAAGAATATCCCCCGAGGACAAAATGAGCATGCTGATTTGCTAGCCAAGTCTGCAGCACAGGGGCTGCCGTTACCTTCGGATGTGTTCTTCGAAACAATAAAGGCACCTTCAGTGGACCTCCTGGAAAGAGCAGTCCTCAACATATCTCCTGTTTACAGCGAAGATTGGAGAACTGAAATCATCTCTTACCTTCAGGGTAAGTTCCTTTCAGATGACGAAGCTTATAATAAAAGGATAGAGGCAAGAGCTCGTCCATATGTCATGATAGAAGGGGAGTTATACAAACATGGAGTTTGTACTCCGCTGCTCAAGTGCTTATCTAGAACCGAAGGTATAGATTTGATGAAAGAAATACATGCAGGCCTGTGTGGGTCCCACATTGGATCTAGGCCGTTACTTGGAAAAGTCTTCCGCCAAGGGTTTTATTGGCCGAAGGCAGCTTCGGATGCAGCAGAGTTAGTTCAAAAGTGCGAAGGTTGTCAGAAATGTGCAAGAGATCAAAAGCAACCTTCGTCTTTGACACAGCTGATACAACCCATTTGGCCATTGCAAAGGTGGGGCCTCGACTTGTTAGGTCCATTACCACCGGCTCAAGGGAATCTAAAATATGTTATAGTAGCTGTGGAGTATTTTTCTAAATGGATTGAGGCGAAGCCATTAGCCACAATAACTTCGGCCACTGTCCAAAAGTTTTTCTGGCAGAATATTGTCTGTCGCTTCGGAGTACCGAAGGCCATCACTGTAGATAATGGAACGCAGTTCGACTCTGAAGCTTTCAGAAATTTTTGTGATCAAATCGGTACGAAGATCCACTTTGCATCAGTTAGGCATCCGGAGTCAAATGGGCTCGTTGAAAGGGCCAACGACATTATAATGACAGGAATAATGAAGTTAATCTTCAATCAACCCAGAGGAAAGTGGCCAGATCAGTTGACCAAAGTGGTGTGGAGCCACAATACAACAACATCAAGGTCTACAGGCTTTACTCCATTCAAATTATTATTCGGTGACGAAGCAGTAACTCCGGAAGAAGCTAAGGCTGGATCAATAAGAGTAGTAGCTTCGGCAGAATCAGGTCCTGAAGATGCTTGCCTTGTGGAAAAAGATGCCTTAGAGGGGATCAGGCTTTAGGCCGTGGAGAATATCAATAAATACCAAGCTGAAACAGTTAAGTGGCGAGATAGAAAGGTCCGGTTAAAAAATATTGAGCCGGGACACTTGGTGCTTCGGAGAGTAGCCAACCCAGACACAGTGGGCAAGCTACAGTTGAAATGGGAAGGACCTTTCTTAGTAGTATCTTCGTCAAGGCCTGGTTCGTACAGATTGAAGGACATGGATGGCAACGAAATTCCAAGATCTTGGAATGCGGATGAGCTTCGGCGATATTATGTATAACTTGATGTAACTTTTTATGTTTTTTCTTTTCTTTTTCATGGCACCCTTTTCCTTTCTAAAGGGGGAGAAAGGTTTTTAATGGGGCCATCATATGTAATTTCCTTTTTAGTCTTATAAGAGCAAAATCCCCCAAAAAATGTAAATGTAAAAACTGAGAACGCACCATCGAGTGCCGAAAGTAAAAGGCGAAGAAGCTCCAAAGACGTCCCTAAGGGGATGCAGAGCTCACAGCGAAAAGTCAAGGCTGATTCCGCCGAAAGTAAAAGGCGAAGAAGCTCCAAAGACGTCCCTAAGGGGATGCAGAGCTCACAGCGAAAAGTCAACGCTGATTCCGCCGAAAGTAAAAGGCGAAGAAGCTCCAAAGACGTCCCTAAGGGGATGCAGAGCTTACAGCGAAAAGTCAACGCTGATACCGCCTAAGTAAAAGGCGAAGAAGCTCCAAAGTCGTTCCTAAGGGAATGCAGAGCTGATGTGTGGTTGTTTCTAAGGAAATAATGGCTGAGAGTGTGGCTTCGGATATATGTTTTGGACATTCATTCGCACATTACATTACATCATAGCATTTGCATTCATAAGCATTCATTCATAGCATTTGCGTTCCTAAGTGGTTGTTTCGGCAAAAGGAAGAAGCGGTCTTTTATGCTTCGTTGTGTACAAAAAAGAAAAGCTTCGGCAAAAGGAAGAAGCGGTCTTTTATGCTTCATTGTGTACGAAAAGAAGGGAAGGTGTTTTTTCGCCTTCGGCTCAAAATACTAATTTCGTCCACATCAAAGCGCCTCAATAGAAGGGTAAGAATATATTACAAGGTATGTACAAAGTTCCTTGAGAACAGTTTAATTGTATTTACAAAAGTTGTTACAAAAGTCTCCTGAGTTTTTCCTATAGTATACTCCTACTGATCTTCACTGAGTTTCAGCTTCGGCGACATATTTTAAGCATCATCTTCAGCTTCGTCATCCTGCATGAATCAAGGTATCGCGAGTAAAAATCAAGTGTGAAGGAGAAGGTAAGTACAAAGTATGATTTCTTACTGGTTCAAGATGACTTCGAGCTTCGTCTCCAGCCTTCTCTCGCCCGCCTTTTGTCCATATCATTTTTATAAATCTATTTGAGATGCTTCGGGCGAGGTCAGGAATATCGTCTAGAATTGATGGAGACAGGGTGAAGTTGGGCCTGTTGACGATTTTTCCATGCTCGCAGCCGGCCTTCAGGAACGTTGCAGCGGTACCCCGAGAAGCTACCCAGGCACAGAAGTCACCGTGCCCGGCTATAACTTCGTCAAGCTCATCAATTTCAGCTTCAATATGATCAAAGGTTTTTGGTAAATTTTCAGCTGAAGGGGTAAACTTCCCACTGCTGGCTCCAACTGAGTAAAAGATCTTCTTTAATTGTTGAATGCAGCTGGTACTAAATTTCAAACATTTATCCTGAAGGCTTGTTAATGATTTCTTCAAATCTGAGTTGGTTTGGACTTCGGCTTCAAGTTTTGAATTAAGCTCTAGCTTCTCTTGATCAAATTGTTTTGATTGGCAGATAAGCTTCGAATTCAATTCTGATACTTTAGCTTCAGTCTCTGCCAGCAAGCCTTCAGTCGTTTGGAGTTCAAAGTCTTTCTTTTCAAGAATAGCTGATTGCTCTTTTATCTTGCTCTCTAGATTTTCGATTATAGCTTCGTGTTTCTTATCCTCTAGATCTTGCTGCATCCTCAAAGCTTTGCTTAGAAGCATGCTTTGCAAATAAACAACCTTCGTTAGGAATATTTCCATTATTAAAAAGCAATAAAAGCCAGAGAAAAGGTTGATTACCTTGAAATTGGAATAAAATAAGCTGCCGACGATATGTTGTCGTCGGTAGCGGCTGATATCTGTTTCTAGCTTCGGAAAACCGATACTCTTTGATAGAGTACCGATGACCTTAGCTCCAGTTTGGTCTCGGATGCAGCCTAATTTTTCATCATCAATGCCTCCAAATAGAAGAGCTCCTGGCTTGTATCCACAAGATTTGGCATATTCCTTAAGCTCTTCTATTTCGGCCTTCGACAGTTTTTGCCCAACTAAATTTTGAAATATGTAGGCTTCGTCTTCCGAAGTGTCTTCGGCTATTTCTTTTCCCTTTCCAGGCACTGTGGCCATGGTTTCTTCACCAGCAGTGGCAGCCTCTTCTGCAGCCATGTCTAGCAAAATTTTGTCGATATCTTCAATGGTAGTTTCTAAGTTCACATCTTCGGCTGAAGCGGCTTCGGTAGCCGCGACCTCCGAAGGTGCGACTTCGACATTTGTTTTGCCCTCAACAGCTGGCGTTTTCCGAATTGACGCCCTCGGTGGTGTCTTGTCAATAACTTCGGTTACTGCAATAATTCTTTGCCTTTTTGCTTTGGTTATCTTCGTTTTTTCCGGCTCCTCCACCTTTCGAAAAAGCTTCGTCAGTTGAGGCCCTAATGGACTTAGCTTCGTGGGCATGGGTTCAGTCATTACCTTTAAGATTTCCTCCACGTCGCCGGTAGAAGGTGGTGCAGGAGTCCCCTCTTCATCGGATAATTTTCGTTTTGGAGTTGATATTTTTCTCTTCTTGGGAATTTTCTTCTCTTTTGGTGGTTTTTCTTCATCCTTGTTCAAAGTTTCGGCCACTCTTTTCCTTTTTTGGCCCTCAGCACCCTTGTTCAGCCGTTCATAGTCAGCGTACTCGAAGCCCAGGGCATCAAGCACTCGGTTCAGCCTTCGCTTCGGACGGGTGCCGAAGGCCGCGGTCATCAGTTGATCTTCTTTTTTCGAATAATTCCCAAGAATTTCATTGCACATCACCTCAACTGTGTCCAGCCACTCTTGGCAGGGCTTCTTAAAGTATTTCTTGAATTTGAAGTGATAAGGAAGTCGGACAAGTTCTCCCTTCTTCTTCTCCCCCTCTAGCTTTGGCATTTCCCATTCTTTCAGAGTAGGGAAGACTCTGAATGCCAAGAATTCTTGAACCAGATCCCTGGTACCGATATGCTCTGAAATAATTTCAAACTCACCCAGTGCAGCCCAGGTGGGACCTTCCAATGTCATGTGGCATCGCGGCCTTGTTTCTCCGAAGATTAATTCAAGTGGGCTTTGTACCAACTTTTCTTCATCTTCGTCAACTTTCACATAAAACCACTCTGACTTCCAGCCCGCCGGCCATTTGCTTCGGTAGCTAATAACAGGAAACATTGTTGTTTTCCGGTAGGCAAAATTGTAGCAACCGAAGTTATCATGTAATCCATCTTTTCTGGCCTTTGTTTGGTAATGTAACTCATGAACTCGACAAAAACTGTCGGCAAACGGCTCCACCGCCTGGCTTCGGAGGGCCCAGATATAAACATTAAGCCTAACGATAGCGTTAGGAGTCAATTGATGAAAGTAAATACCAAACTTCTTTAATACATCTGCAATAATTCCATGAAGAGGGAATCTCAGCCCAGCCTTTAAAAAGCTCTTGAAAATGACTATCTCGTCCTTCTCTGGCTTCGGGGTAGTTTCTTCTCCCCCGAAGCGAAGTAGCTTCTTCTGATTTTCACTGAAATAACCTGCCTTCACCATCTTGGCGAGATCAGCCTTTGAAACAGTCGACTTTCCGAAATCTAGGTGGCTGGGCTTGCTGGGCATGGCAATGCGATAGTCATCTTCGGAGTCAGTTTCTTCAATGTTTTCTTCTTCTCCTTCGGCGGTTGTCGGGTCTGCTTCAGTAGCGGGCATTTCTTCCGCAGTCACCAGACCGGAACGTTGCATTGCTTCGGAGATGGGCACAGTCTCCGAAACTTCAGCTTCGTCTCCTTCACGTTCAACTCTGGCATAGATCGCACTCTGGCCATTTGATTCTGAGTTTGGGGAAGTTAAACACCTTTTTCTTTTTCCTTTTCTCCCGAAGCCTTTCTTTCTGACGAAGCAGACTTCGAGATGGACCTTCGTTCGATTCTGAGAATCAAGCTTCGGCTATAGTTAAAAATTTTGGCAGCAAAATAGTGCAAATAGCAATGAATGCTGTGGTAACTTCACACCTACTCGTCTGTTTATATAGTGCTGCAGGTAAGAAGGCGAAGCGGCAGGATTTTTACACCAGGCGGGCAGTCACTTGTACTCGCTGCGCAGTGGACCGCAAAGATCAAACAGTAACTCTACAAGGTGGGTCCGACACGAGCTCGGAAATTGAATCGTTTCTCGGCAACGAGCTCAGGGAAGGTGTTTTTTGGACCTTCGGCTTCCCGAAGCTTAAGAGGCTTTTTTTTTCACGGATCAAGCTCGTTACGAAAAACGATCTAGCGCCGCGAAAGGGGCTACTGTTGGGGCCATGCTTCGTTGCGCCGAAGGTCTTACACGAAGAAGCGGCTTCGGTTGAAGTTGTCTCCAGGAGATGGCCGAAGGTTCCTTTTCATGGAGCTTCGGCATTACAAACCGACATAGAGATAGAATGACCTTTTTATCCATAGAGGTCTGAGTCAATGTTGTAAACTTTTGTAAGGGGCATAATTGTAATTCGTCACAGGCTGTGTCCTGTGTCTATAAATAGATGAACAGTACCCCTGTACTGTTCACGCGAACTTGACATTTGCTTTCGCATCACACCTGTACCTTTGCCCTCCTCAAGACCGAAGGTACATTTGTAATTTGAAGTCATTTATATTCATTCATGATAATAAAAATGGAGATGATTCTATGATAATATTTAAATGTTCATTTTATACCTCATGATTTGTATGAACACTTCGTTGTTTATTATTATACTTACGAAGGTACGTCCTTCGTAACCTTCGTCCGAAATTCTTTATATCCTGAAGGGATATAATGTTTTGGAGGACGAAGGACTTTAACACTTAACGTTTTCTATGTTGCCTTGTTCTTAACTCTTAGCATTTGAGAACAAGCCCCCAACAAGTATGAATTTTGAGTTATTTAAAAATGCATTTCAAATAAAAAAACTAACCTAACCCTGAGGCCCACTAGGGGCCCAACTACTAAACCCTAGCCGCGCCCCTGCTGGCTTTCTAGCCGCCGTCGCCATCCCCTGTGCTTCCCTCTCCCTCCCCTACTCTCTCTCTCTTCTCTGTCACGCACGCGCCGCCAGGGAATTCCCCAAGCCGACCGCGCCCTACACCCAACGGCCCCACGCGCCCTGCACCGCCCTCACCCGCGCCCTAGAATGAGCCCCCCTGCACCGAGCAGCAGCGACCGAGCAACGTCAGGACGCCTGCGACCCCACGCCTCTGCCTGCCGTGGCCGAGCCAGGCGCCCTAGCCCTGACCCGACGCGCCCTGCTCGCCGGAGTTCGCCAGAGCTCGCCCCCGCCGGAGCCCGCCCGACGTCGAGGACCCCTGCCCGCTTCCCTTGCTCGGTCGACCCCCTTGCCGAGCTATCTCCATTTCCCTGCGCAAGTGAGAACCCAAGGTTGAAGACAACCCAAAATTAATTTGTGTATTTTCGAAAGTATTTTGGTTCAATTCATGAATCGTATGTTTATTTTGTTGTAATATGAACATGTGTGATCCGAAATTCATACGTATGTGCGCTATGGAATTTTTGGTAGATATATGCGATTAGTAGTGCACCATGATTATTCATGTTAGTCGATGCGATGATTTTTGGATTAGAGAGAAATATGACAAAAATTTAGTAGTCACACGTTGGTGATAAAAACACTAGATATGAAATTTTGTAGTTAATTTTGGTTACAATGAACTTTGGAAATTATTTAAAGAATTATAATCATAGGTTCATTTTAATGGATTTAGTAAATGGTATACAATTCATGTCATATAAACATTATAGGATTTTAGATGATTTATCTCGGATGATTTTATTAATATTTTCTTTTAGAAAGAAAGGATAAAACACCACTAGTAGTATGGAAAATAGATTTTACTAGCCAAAATAAACGTGTTCGCGAGTATAGCACTTAAATTCTTAAGAGTTAGTAAAGTACTGTTTATGTCAAAATAACCTCGCTTATGTTATAAAAGTCCAATTAGTGATTTATGTTGATTTTAGAATATTAATGTTAGTAGATTCATTTTTAGCTATACGCATAAACTCAAGTTAGAAAAAAAGAATAAAGTCTATTAGTCTATTTATTAGTATTAAAAACAATAATTACCATTTATTTTCATTGATGATGTTAATACGTATTAATACTAGCTAAAACTATATTTGTAGCACCTACTCATAATTTCACCATTTATGACTCGCAATAATAGTCATAATTGAATTAATAAGTATTTACGCATTTAGGACGTATTTATGATGTGATAAGTGCAATGTGTTAATATGAATGTAATGGTGAATGATTACCCTGTACTGGTGTATGTTTATTTATTTGGCGTACGTATTCTTTTGTATGTGCGATACACAAATCGATGCTAGAAGTGGACTGTGAGGTAGACGAGCCTAACACGTTCGAGGACGACCCACAGGACACTTTTGAGCAAGGCAAGTGGATTCTCCCTCTGCATATTCTATTTATACCCAATTAATGCATATAATAATGTTTACTTTTTGATATACTGCATAATTTGATGGGATTTACCTAATTAAGGATTTCCTAGATTTACCAACTGTATTCCTTGATTACCCTGGGAAAATACTATGCTTTGCAGATTTGTGCTACCGCTCAACTTAATAATTTTGATGTCACTCATTAATTGATATTAATGTTCCGAAATTGAAATTGGCATTATGATATTAATCCGATGGTTAAACAAGATTATTTCACATTAATTAGAACATGGAGTGACCACCCAGGATAACAGTGCAACCACGAGTGCTATCATGGCTCTGGCTCTAGTAATTAGCTTTATATGATTAGTACCTAGCAACCTTACCTGAAATATGGGCAAGAGGGGGAGTGGCAGTGGTGGCAACTCACGTTAACATGGGGACGTATTCTTGGCTAAGGTACCTCACCCAGAGGGCCTCCACACCGACTTTAGAAACCTTAGCGGGTTGCTTTGTATTAAGTGTATTTTGTGAACGCCTCATAATGGATCCCTAGCCATTCAACTTGGTAGTATTTATGGGTCCGATCAACCCAGGCTAGATGGGATACATGGCTTGTGGGTAAAGTTGTACCACCTCTGCAGGTGTAAAACTGATATATCAGCCGTGCTCCCGGTTAAGAGCAGCCTGGACTCCTCACATGATAATTAAACTTAAAGATGGACAATAACTCGAGATCCGATGATCTGCCAATTGTTTGCTTAAGTGGTTTCACTTAAGTGTTTTTGATATACTCTTATGCTTTTGTTTAAATGGGATACTTGGGATACACCCTTATTAGTAAGACATGTGTTGTTAATAAAATATTGACCAACTAAAATGCTTACTGCTCAACCTTAGCCTCACCTTGTTAAACTTGCATTAATTTTCCCCCCACTTGCTGAGCCCCGACCATAAGTGAGTTCACCCTTGCTAATATTTTGATCAGAGGGTGATGCTGGAGACTTTGATGGAGATTTCGTCGATGAGTTCTAAGTCTAACGATGCGCCGGTCATTTTCCTGTGGGAGACTGCCCATGTTATTTAAATTTTGCCTTACTTTGATGTTGATACTTGTTAAAGATACAATGATTCAGATGATGTAATAAAGTACTCTACTCTCTTTACGCCTTTATTGCATTGTCTTTTGATATATTACACTTGTGTCGTCAACATATGTGTGGAAATGGATCTTGGCACACATATGGTATGCGCTCGGTTCTACCCCCTAGAACCGGGTGTGACACCGGGTCCCCGACCACGGATGGCGACGTGCGCGCTCCGGCGAACTCGTACCGGCCGCAATACCCATCAACCCGTGCTCTAATATGGTCTACACCTAATTCTAACCTTGGCGATCCACTGGGAATCACTAATTTAACCCGAATGCCGCCCTAGAGCTCGGTCCTCACACACCCGCGGAGTTTGAGACATCCCCGACGCGTTCCTAGTGATCTAGCGTGGTATAGCTTAATTGGCCGAGCTGACGAGCATCACAAGCATGCGAGAGTGCTGAAACACGGACAAGGAGGGCGAGGGCGGACCTGAGAGCGGCTGGCCACGGTGGGCTGACACACGGTGGCGCAGACGACTGATTTGGGGGAAGAACGAAATTCTCTGACTATGGTGGCTAATCGAGGGCGAGGGTTGGTGCTCTGGCTTCGTAACAATCTAGCGGAGCTAGCTGTGCACTCAATTTATAGTATCGATGAGCGGTGGTTCCGAATTTGGAAGAGGGAAGCTGGGGGCCGAAGAGAGGGGGTGAGTCACCGGCGCGAGCTACCGTAGCGTTCACCGGGGCAATGTCTCAGGCGATGGACAGGCTACCTACGACGGTCTACTACGACATGGTAACACTTCTAAGTAGGTGGCGTCTGGGTGGCAAGCGGCAGACTCCGGCGAGGGTCATCTTGACCTGCCGTAGGGCAAGTGGGTACGACGGCTAGCTCACGGCCTCATCCACGATCAAGATCATTTCACCGTCGACCATTATCCGCACCCAGAGTGCACGAATCGCAACGCCGGCAAGGATGGCGACGCATGCCCACCGTCGACGACAGGTTTACTGAATCTAGCATCTGGTTCAGTCACTGTACCATCGCGTTCTTCATCAGACGTTCTGATAGAGCGATTGAAGAGCTTTGTTCTCAATTTTTCATGTGACAACCTACTAATCTATCTGTAGCAAAGTTAATCTCCTATAATCCAGCTTTGATTTTGTTATAGCAACCATAATCAAACATCCACTGGATCTTACTCGAAATCGTCCCCAAAGTTTGTCCCAGTTCATTGTCAGTCAAAATTTAGCTTTAGGGGTGACTGAGAGCCTGACTTCATGTCTATTTTTCTCCAATTTCTGTACAACACCAATGCTTAGTCACTTAATCAAACTTGTTCCCCTAACATAGCTCTACAAGTTTATTGTAATGACTTGGGGCAAAATCTTCATGGATTAGGAAATACAAGGCCCCAAACTTGGCCTAATCACACTTATTTCAGAGTTAACCACATGGGTGCTATTGGGGCTTTTTGCAATTAACTCCAATTTGTTCCACATTACATGAAAATCCTGCAATGTAAAAGTTGTTTGGTTTTTGATACTTTATCACTTTGATAAATGCATTTTGGTCCAAAAGTACCTAGAAATTAAAATCACCATATAGGGCACAATTAGGGTTTCTAGGTGTTGGGGACTTGTTCTCAAATGCTATGAGTTAAGAACAAGGCAACACAAATGTTAATGGTTAAAGACCTTCGTCCTTCGAAGCATTATCTTCTTTAGGATATAATGATCTTCAGACGAAGGTTATGAAGGGCATACCTTCATAATCACAACATGTAATAATAAGGGCAAAGACATATGAAACATGGAAAAGAACGTGAATAATAATATTAAATCATTAGACTATTCATATTCTCATTATATAACCATGAACAAACATTAATGATATTGAATTACATTTGTACCTTCGACTTGGCAGAAGGTAAAAATCTAGGAGTGATGTGCAAGTGAGTACAAATCAGCATGAACAGTATGGTGTTACTGTTCATCTATTTATAAGCACAGGACACAGCCTGGGTAAAATTACATCCATGTCCTTGACACTTACTACTGACTAAGGAGTAATCTGTCAAGGACTGGGCAATATATTCCCCTTTAGGTCGGTTCCATTCTCCATCGCTGCCCTTGCGTTAAACCGAAGCTTCTTCATTCGTAGCTTCAGAACTGGTTCATCCTTCTCCCAGACCGCACCTTTCATACTGTGCACACCTTCATCTCAAGGCCGAAGGTTCCTGTTGGGGGCCTTCGGCTTCCGAAGGTCCTCAAAAATATGATTTAACAGTGTTTCCGGAGTATAATGTGTGAACAGGTATCTTCGGACTCGAATCGGTATCACAGTGGGAGAAGAATACAAAGGGTGATACAGCGCCGAAGATGTGAGTAGGAAAGCTTCGGCAGGATAGCAGAAAAGGAAACCGACTTAAAGATGAAAATGCTATTTAGACCTCGGTGGATTACTATAGAATCACTACCAAATGTAAAGGGCTTGGATGTAATTTTGCATGAACTGTGTCCCATGCCTATAAATAGGTGAACAGTGCCCCCGTACTGTTCACGCTGACTTGGCATTTTACTTTTGCGTCACGCTTGTACTTACATCTTCCTTCAAGCCGAAGGTACATTTGTCATTGGATATCATTTCTATTTTTCCATAATAACAATAATATAAAAAAGTGAGTTGAAGATTATACATAATTATTTGCGTTATCTTTTATATTTTACATGCTTCTTTCTTCATTATTATATGTTGTGTTTATGAAGGTATGCCCTTCATAACCTTCGTCCGAAAATCATTATATCCCAAGGGAAATAATGCTTCGAAGGACGAAGGACTTTAATATTTAGCATTTTTGTGTTGCCTTGCTCTTAACTCATAGCATTTGAGAACAAGTCCCCAACATTGGCGCCCACCTCCGGTGAACTCACTTCCACTCCTCGAGTTTTGAACATCTTCGGCAATCATAAACCTTCGTTATGGCGCCGAAGAAAGCTTTAGCAACTGGGGCTGCAGTTCTGCAACCGCTGGACCCCAATCAGGAGACTCTCTCTCTTCGGGAGGCCCGAAACCAGAAGAGGAAGGCTGTCAGCCCGACACCGCAAGAGGATGAGCTAGACCAAGAAATCAGGGACATGGAGATGCTTCATCAACAGGTGCAGAGGAAGAAGGAAAAGATGGCCAGGCTAGCAGAACTGCAAAGGCAAATAGACGAAGCCTCTAAAGAAGTTCGTCATCTTACTCAGGATGAGCAGAACCGAAGGCCTCAGCACAAAGACCTTCATCAGGAGGGTTTCTTCAACGAAGATGACTGGTATGAGAATTTCCACCATGGAAATTTTGCTTTTGATGATGCTTCTCCTCTGTCCGCTGAGCTGCAGGCTACACCTTGGCCTTCGTCCTACAAGCCGCCCCAGCTTCCCATGTTCGACGGCCATTCAGACCTGAAGCAGTTTTTGATGAGTTACGAAGCAACAATATCTTCGTATGGTGGCAATACTGCAGTCATGGCAAAATCTTTTGTTATGGCTGTCAGGAGTGTTGCTCAAACCTGGTATTCCTCCCTTCGACCAGGAACGATCACTTCATGGGAAAAGCTGAAGGACATGTTGTTAACCAGCTTCCAAGGGTTTCAGACGAAGCCACTCACTGCTCAAGCTCTATTCTAGTGCACCCAGGATCACGAAGAATACCTTCAGGCGTATGTCCGGAGGTTCTTACGATTGAGGGCGCAGGCGCCAACAGCGCCCAACGAAATTGTAATTGAAGACATGATCAAGGGACTTCGGCCAGGACCTTCAGCTCAGTACTTTGCTAGGAAGCCTCCTCAAACTTTGGAGAAGCTGCTCCAGAAGATGGACGAGTATATTCGAGCCGACAATGATTTTCGTCAAAGAAGAGAGGAAGTGTTGGGGACTTGTTCTCAAATACTACGAATTAAGAACAAGGCAACATAAAGTGTTAAATGTTAATGCCCTTCGTCCAACGAAACATTATTCCTTTAGGGACTAATGAACTTTGGACGAAGGTAAAAGTCAATACAATTACGAAGGTTAAATCTTCGTAATTGAATTCTAATAGATTGTACAAAGTAATATGAAATGTCAAAGGTAGACAAATTATAAACGAGCAACATTATTTTCATACTATCTCTATTTAATGTATTGGATACAATTATACCTCTGTCTTGACAAAGGTCGTTTCCCGAATGATGCAATTGTAATTACAGGAATGCCTGAACAGTAAAGGAATACTGTTCACTATTTATAGGCACGGGACACAGCCTGTGAAAAATTACAATTATGCCCCTCATAAGGGATTACAACAGCGACTCAAACATTTATAGACTAAAAGGTCATTCTACTCTTAAGTCGGTTTGTAATGCCGAAGCTTCATGAAGAGGAACCTTCGATCATCACATGCGGACAGCTTCAGCCGAAGCCGTTTCTTCCTGCAAGACCTTCGGCGACGAAGCATAACCCCAACAGTAGTCCCTTCACGGTGCTAGATCGTTTTTCGTAACGAGCTTGATCCGTGAGAAAAGTCTCTTAAGCTTCGGTAGGCCGAAGGTCCGAAAAACACCTTCCCTGAGCTCGTTGTCGAGAAACGATTTAGTTTCCGAGCGCGTAGCGGTCCCACCTTGCAGCGAGTGCAAGCAGCTGTTCGCCTGGTGTAAAAAATCCTGGTGATTCACCTCCTTACCTACATCACTATATAAACAGATGGGTAGATGTGAAGTTACCACAGCATTCATTGCTATTTGCACTGTTTTGCTGCCAAAATCTTCAACCATAGCCGAAGGTTAACTCTCGGAATCAAACGAAGCTCCAGTTTGAAGCCTACTTCGTCAGAAGAAAAAGCTTCGGAAGAAAAAGTAATTAGTTCCCACAAAATTCAGAATTAAATGGCCAGAGTGCACTCTACCGCTAGAGTTGAGCGTGAGGAAGGCGAAGCTGAAGGATCGGATACTGTTCCCATCTCCGAAGCGATGCAACGATCCGGACTGGTGACCTCGGAAGGAATCCGTACCACCGAGACAGAGCAAACTGCTCCCATCTCCGAAGCTGCTGCCGTAGCGGAAGAAGGAAATATTGAAGAAATTGATCCCAAAGATGATTATCATATTGCCGTGCCAAGTAAGCCCAGTCACTTGGACTTCGGCAAGTCGACTGTCTCTAAGGCTGATCTCTCCAAGATGGTGAAGTCGGGCTATTTCAGCGAGAGTCAGAAGAAGCTACTTCGCTTCGGGGGGGAAGAAACCACCCCGAAGCCAGAGAAGGATGAAATAGTCATTTTCAAGAGTTTTCTAAAGGCTGGGTTGAGATTCCCCCTCCATGGGATTATTGCAGATGTATTGAAGGAGTTTGGGATCTACTTTCATCAGCTGACTCCTAACGCTATCGTTAGACTTAGTGTTTATATCTGGGCCCTCTGAAGCCAGGCGGTTGAGCCGTTTGCCGACAGCTTTTATCGAGTTCATGAACTACACTACCAGACGAAGGCTAGAAAAGATGGATTACATGATAACTTTGGTTGCTATAATTTTGCCTATCGGAAAACCACAAAGTTTCCTGTAATTAGCTACCGAAGCAAATGGCTGGCAGGCTGGAAGTCAGAGTGGTTTTATGTGAAAGTTGACGAGGACAAAGAGAAGCTGGTACAAAGCCCACTTGAATTGATCTTCGGAGAAACAAGACCGCGATGCCACATGACATTAGAAGGTCCCACTTGGGCTGCACTGGGTGAGTTTAAAATTATTTCAGAGCATATCAGCACTAGGGACCTGGTTCAAGAGTTCTTGGCCTTCAGGGTTTTCTCTACTTTAAAAGAATGGGAAATGCCGAAGCTAGAGGGGGAGAAGAAGAAAGGGGAGCTTGTGCGGCTACCTTACTATTACAAGTTTAAGAAATACTTTAAAACACCTTGCCAAGAGTGGCTGGACACAATTGAAGTAATGTGCAATGAAATACTTGGTAATTACTCCAAAAAAGAAGATCAGTTGATGACTGCGGCCTTCGGTACCCGTTCGAAGCGAAGACTGAATCGAGTGCTGGACGCCTTGGGTTTTGAATACCCTGACTATGAACAACTGAATAAAATTTTCAAAGGCCGAAAAAGAAGGGTAGCCGAAGCTTTAGATGAAGATGAGAAAGAACCGCCAAAAAAGAAAAATATTCTGAAGAAAAGAAAAGTAACATCTCCGAAGCGAAAAGCATCTGACAAAGAAGAGACTGCCGCATCACGCTCTGCCACTGACGTGGAAGAGATTTTGAAGGTAATGACCGAAACCCTGCCTGTGAAGCTAAGTCCATTAGGGCCTCAACGGACGAAGTTTTTTCAGAAGGAAAAGGAGCCCGAAAAAACGAAGAAAACAACAAAGAGACAAAGAATCATCGCAGTGACCGAAGTCATTGACAAGACACCACCAAGAGCTTCAGCTCGGAAGATAGCAGCGGCTGAGGAAATATCAAATGCTGAAGTCGCACCTTCGGAAATCGCGGCTACCGAAGCTACCTCAGCCGAAGATTTGAACTTGGAAACTACGATTGAACATATCGACAAAATACTACTAGAGATGGCCACAGAAGAAGGTACTACTGCCGCCGAAGAGACCATGGCCGCAGTGTCTGGGAAAGGAAAAGAAATAGCTGACGATACTTCGGAGGACGAAACCTTCATGTTTCAAAATTTAGCTGGACAAGAATTGTCAAAAACCGAGATAGAAGAGCTTAAAGAATATGCCAAATCTTGCGGATATAAACCAGGAGCACTCCTCTTCGGAGGTATTGATGATGAAAAATTAGGCTGCATCCGGGATCAGACTGGAGCTAAGATTATCGGTACTTTATCAAAGAGTATCAGTTTTCCGAAGCTAGAAACAGATATTAGCCGCTACCGACGACAACATATTGTTGGTAGTTTATTTTATTCCAATTTCAAGGTGAATTACTTTTCCCTTGACATTTATTGTTTTTTTCTAATGAAAACATTTCTAACAAAGGTTGTTTATGTGCAGAGTATGCTGTTGAGTAAGGCTTTGAAAATGCAGCAGGATCTGGAAGACAAAAAACAGGAGGTTATGATTGGAAATTTAGAGAACAAAATAAAAGAGCAATCAACTGCTATTGAAAAGAAAGACTTCGAGCTTCAGTCAACTGAAGGCTTATTGGCAGAAGCCGAAACTAAAATAGCAGAATTGAATACGAAGCTTCTCTGCCAATCTGAACAATTTGAACAAGAAAAGCAAGAACTTAATGCGAAACTTGAAGCTGAAGTCCAACAAAATTCAAAGTTGAAAAAATCATTGACAAGCCTTCAAGACAAATGTTTGGAGTTTAGCAATAAATGTATTGAGCGACTGAGAAAGATCTTCCACTCAGTTGGGGCTAGCAGCGAGAAATTCACTCCGTCAACTGAAGATTTACAAAAGACCTTCGAACATATTGAGGGTGAAATTGATGAGCTTGACGAAGTTATAGCCGGGCATGGTGACTTCTGTGCCTCGGTAGCTTCTCGGGGCACTGCTGCAGCTTTTCTGAAAGCTGGCTGCGACCATGGAAAAATTGTTAACAGGCCCAATTTCACCCTGTCACCATCAATTTTAGATGACATTCCTGACCTCGCCCGAAGCATTTCTAATAGATTTGTAAAGATGATATGGACAAAGGGCGGACGAGAAAAGGCTGGAGACGAAGCTCGGAGTCATCTTGAAGCAGTAAGAAATCATACCTTGTGTTTACCTTTTCCTTCAAACTCGGTTTTGACTCACAACTTAATTCATGTAGGGTGATGAAGCCGCCGAGACCGATGCTTGAAGAGTATGACGCCGAAGCTGAGGCCTCATGAAGATCAGTAGAAATAGACTGTAGAAAAAACTCAAGAAACTTTTGAAATGACTTCTGTAAATATGGCTAAACTGTTCTTAATGAATTTTGTTCATACCTTGTAACATGCTCTTACCCTTCCATTAATGTGTGGGGTGCTTTGATGTGGACGAAATTATCTTTTTGAGCCTAAGGCGAAAAACACCTTCCCTTCTTTTCGTACACAGCGAAGCATAAAAACAGGTTTTCCTTTCTGCCGAAGCTCTTCTTTTCGTATATGACGAAGTACAAAAGACAGTTTTTTCCTTTTTGCCGAAGCAGCCTACTTATGCTATGATGATGGTTAACCTACATATGCCTGGATGAATGTTTATGAATGCAAATGTTATGATGTAATGTGGTGTGCAAATGAATGTTGAAACACATATCCGAAGCCGTAATCACAACCATTATTTCCTTAGAAACAATCACATATCAGCGTTGACTTTTCGCTGAAAGCCTCCCTTAGGAGCTTCTTCGCCTTTTACTTTCGGCGGTATCAGCGTTGATTTTTCGCTGTAAGCCTCCCTTAGGAGCTTCTTCGCCTTTTACTTTCGGCGGTATCAGCGTTGATTTTTCGCTGTAAGCTCTGCATTCCCTTTGGAACGACTTCTGAGCAGAAAACTTACACTGCGCCCCCTTTGGAGCGACTTCTTTAGTGCTTCGTCGTGCTCCGCATCCCCTTAGGGACGACTTTCGAGCTTCTTTCCTGTTTCTTCTCTCTTTTTTTCCCTTTTTTGGCACTCGATGGTGCGTTCTCAGTTTTTACATTTACATCTCTTGGGGGATTTTGCTCTTATAGAGGTAAAAATAAAAAAGAAATTACATGTGATGGCCCCATTAAAAACCTTTCCCCCCTTTGGAAAGGAAAAGGATGCCATAAAAGAAAAATAAAAAATATAAAAAATTACATCGAGTTATACATAAAATCGCCGAAGCTCATCCGCATTCCAAGATCTAGGAATGTCGTTGCCGTCCATATCCTTCAATCTGTATGAACCGGGTCTTGACGAAGATGCTACCAAAAAAGGTCCCTCCCATTTCAACTGCAACTTGCCTACTGTATCTGGGTTTGCCACTCTCCGAAGCACCAAATGTCCTGGCTCAATATTCTTTAGCCGAACCTTTCTATCACGCCATTTGATTGTTTCGGCTTGATATTTATTGATGTTCTCCACAGCTT
This sequence comes from Zea luxurians, assembly GCA_029449295.1. Taxonomy (NCBI): domain Eukaryota; kingdom Viridiplantae; phylum Streptophyta; class Magnoliopsida; order Poales; family Poaceae; genus Zea; species Zea luxurians. Next base: position 99,342,138 of record JAOPSE010000001.1, on the reverse strand, counting down.
GAAGACTGATCCCTTCTATAGCATCTTTTTCTACAGAGTGATCAGCTTCGAAATCTGATTCTGCCGAAGCTACTACTCTTATTGATCCAGTTTTAGCTTCCTCCGGAGTTATTGCTTCGTCACCAAACAATAATTTGAATGGAGTAAAGCCTGTTGACCTCGATGTTGTTGTATTGTGGCTCCACACCACTTTGATTAATTGATCTGGCCACTTTCCCCTGGGTTGATTGAAGATTAACTTCATTATTCCTGTCATTATGATGCCATTAGCTCTTTCAACAAGTCCATTTGACTCCGGATGTCTAACTGATGCAAAATGGATCTTCGTGCCAATTTGATCACAAAATTGTCTGAAATCTTCGGAGTCGAACTGTGTTCCATTATCTACAGTGATGGCCTTTGGTACTCCGAAACGACAAACAATATTCTGCCAGAAAAACTTTTGAATGGTGGCCGAAGTTATTGTGGCTAAAGGCTTTGCCTCAATCCATTTAGAAAAATATTCCACGGCCACTACAACATATCTTAAGTTTCCTTGGGCCGGTGGTAACGGACCCAACAAGTCAAGGCCCCACCTTTGCAATGGCCAGATGGGTTGTATCAGCTGAGTTAGAGACGAAGGTTGTTTTTGATCTCTTGCACATTTCTGACAACCTTCGCACTTTTGAACTAATTCCGCTGCATCCGAAGCTGCCTTCGGCCAATAAAACCCTTGACGAAAAACTTTTCCAAGTAACGGCCTAGATCCAATGTGAGATCCACACAGGCCTGCATGTATTTCTTTCATCAATTCTATGCCTTCAGCTCTGGACAAACACTTGAGTAATGGAGCACAAACTCCATGCTTGTACAACTCCCCTTTTATCATGACATATGGACGAGCTCTTGCCTCTATCCTTTTGTTATAAGCTTCGTCATCTGAAAGGAAGTTACCCTGAAGATAAGAGATGATCTCAGCTCTCCAGTCTTCACTATAAATAGGAGATATATTGAGAACTGCTCTTTCAAGAAGCTCCATTGAAGGTGCTTTGATTGTTTCGAAGAACACATCCGAAGGTAAGGGCAACCCCTGTGCCGCTGACTTAGCTAGCAAATCAGCATGCTCATTTTCTCCTCGAGGAATATTTTTGACAGAAAATCCTTCGAAGGAGGCTTCAATCCTTCGGACCGTGTCTAGATATTTTTCGAGCTTCGGATCTTTGGCCTTACAACTCTTGTCAATATGACCGGAAACAACCTGTGAATCAGTTTTAAGAATGACCCTTCTGATTCCCATTGCTTTTAACTTCCGAAGACCCAAAAGCAGGGCTTCGTATTCAGTAATATTGTTTGTGCAACTAAAATCAAGTCTTGCCGCATAACAAGTTTTAACTATGGATGGTGAGACCAACACAGCAGCTGCTCCTGCTCCGAAGGTTCCCCACGACCCATCGCAAAACACTGTCCATACTTCAGCATCTTTATTTGTTTCTTCATCCTGAGCCCCTGGCGTCCAGTCGGCAATGAAATCTGCCAATGCTTGAGACTGGATCGAAGATCTATGCACATAATCAATGCAAAATTCATTGAGCTCCGCAGCCCATTTTCCAATCCGTCTAGTAGCTTCTCTATTTCGCATAATATCCTTCAATGGTTGCGAAGAAGGAACAACAATATTATATGCTTGAAAGTAATGCCGAAGCTTCCTGGATGCCATCAAAACAGCATATAACACCTTCTCCAATTCTGTATAGTTTTTCTTTGATACACTAAGAACATCAGATACAAAATATACTGGAACCTGCTTCTTAACTTGGCCATCAAGCTTTTCCTGAACAAGTGCTGCACTTACCGCTGAGTGCGAAGCTGCCACATATAATAACAAAGGAGCCCCTGGCGTTGGTGGGGTTAATGTTGTTAGATCCATCAAATATTGCTTCAGTTCCTCGAAGGCTTTTTGTTGGCTTGGTCCCCATTGGAAGACTTCGGCTGATTTCATTACTTCAAAGAATGGTAAATTTCTCTCTGCTGATCTGGATATGAATCTATTGAGAGATGCCAGCCTCCCCGTCAATCTTTGGGCCCCCTTTTTTGTATTTGGTGGCTCCATTCGAAGTATAGCTTCAATTTTACTTGGATTAGCTTCAATTCCCTTTGTTGAAACCAAGCATCCAAGAAATTTCCCCTTCTTTACTCCGAAGACACATTTTTCTGGATTCAGCTTTAGACCAGCTTGTCTAAAATTGGCAAAGGTCTCCTGCAGATCAGCAATGTGATTTTCTTGTTTCGTGCTTTTAATAATGATATCATCAACATAAGTTAGCACATTTCTGCCTATCTGAGACTGAAGAACCTTCGAAGTCATTCTGCTGAAACTTCCTCCAGCGTTCTTGAGCCCCTCAGGCATCCGAAGGTAACAATATGTTCCACTAGGGGTTATGAAACTGGTCTTCGACTCATCCTCCTTCTTCATCCAAATTTGATGATAGCCTGAATAACAGTCCAAAAGACTCATAAGCTCTGACGAAGCTGCTGCATCAACTAAAGAGTCTATCCTTGGCAATAGGAATTCATCCTTCGGACAGGCCTTGTTGAGATCTGTAAAATCGATACACATTCGCCATTTGCCATTGGCCTTTTTTACCATAACAGTGTTAGCTAGCCATTCTGGGTACTTTACTTCTCTAATAACTCCTGCACTGAGGAGTCTTTTGACTTCATTCCGAGCTCCTTCGGCCTTGTCATCAGACATTTTCCGAAGCCTCTGCTTTCTAGGTCTGAAGGATGGATCAACATTGAGCGAATGTTCAATAACATCCCTGTTAACTCCGCAAAGATCATTAGCTGACCATGCAAAAACATCTTTGTTGTTGAACAAAAACCTTATCAAGGTTTTCTCCTGTTCTTCGGATAATTGGGAGCCCAACAGCACCTTCTGCTCTGCTATGTCCTCACATAAGAGCATGGGCTTCGGCTGATCTGCCGAAGCTGCTTTCTCCCTTCTGAATTTGTACTGTTCACAAGCTTCAGCTCTATCTATATTATGGATTGCTTTTGAGTCAGTCCAGTTTCCTTCGGCCCTTCTGGCAGCTTCCTGACTTCCATGAATAGCAATGGGTCCTTGATCTGAAGGTATCTTCATACAAAGATAAGCAGGATGAAGAATTGCTTCAAAAGCATTGAGGGTGCCACGACCAATAATTGCATTGTAAGGATATTCCATATCAACAATATCAAACACAACTTGCTCAGTTCTGGTGTTGTTGATGAAACCGAAGGTCACTGGCATGGTGATCTTGCCCAGTGCTACAATTTGTCTTCCTCCGAAGCCACAGAGAGGGTGTGTAGCATCATGAATCTTGTCTTCGGGCTCTTGCATTTGTCTGAAAGCTTTGGCAAATATGATATCAGCTGCGCTGCCTGTGTCAACCAAGACATTATGGACCAGAAATCCTTTGATCACACAAGAGATAACCATAGCATCATTGTGTGGATAATCCTTGAGTTGAAGATCCTCTTGGGAGAAGGTAATTGGAATGTGGGACCATCTTGACTTGATGAAGGGTCCTTGCACCCCAACATGCTGTACCCTTCTCTGTGCTTCTTTCTTCCGCTTTTTGTTGGCTGGCTCTGAGCATGAACCACCTGTTATCGGGAGCACCAGCTTCGGGGCCGAAGCAGCTCCAACTTGATCATTGAACGAAGCCATCAGCTCAAAAAGTGGAAGTGAGTTGACCGGAGGTGGGCGCCAATGTTGGGGACTTGTTCTCAAATACTAGGAATTAAGAACAAGGCAACATAAAGTGTTAAATGTTAATGCCCTTCGTCCAACGAAACATTATTCCTTTAGGGACTAATGAACTTTGGACGAAGGTAAAAGTCAATACAATTACGAAGGTTAAATCTTCGTAATTGAATTCTAATAGATTGTACAAAGTAATATGAAATGTCAAAGGTAGACAAATTATAAACGAGCAACATTATTTTCATACTATCTCTATTTAATGTATTGGATACAATTATACCTCTGTCTTGACAAAGGTCGTTTCCCGAATGATGCAATTGCAATTACAGGAATGCCTGAACAGTAAAGGAATACTGTTCACTATTTATAGGCACGGGACACAGCCTGTGAAAAATTACAATTATGCCCCTCATAAGGGATTACAACAGCGACTCAAACATTTATAGACTAAAAGGTCATTCTACTCTTAAGTCGGTTTGTAATGCCGAAGCTTCATGAAGAGGAACCTTCGGTCATCACATGCGGACAACTTCAGCCGAAGCCGTTTCTTCCTGCAAGACCTTCGGCGACGAAGCATAACCCCAACAGGAAGCTTTCAGGTTTTCCGAAATGACCAGGGGCTTCGGAGGAAGATTTTATCCGAGGCACGTCAGGTCAATTCACAACTCTGCTCAAAATGATGATAAGGGGAGTCAGCAGCAAAGGCCTCAGTGCTCCTCATAGGCTTCGGGGCAACAGCAAAGCTCCTTCCGGCCGCCAGCTCCAAGAGGCAGAGGAGCCAGGGGCTTCGGCAGAAGATTCGGAGATCAACCAAGGAGAACATTTTGCTTGTTCTGTGGTAAAAACAAGGGCCATACCACCAGGATGTGCCATGTTACCATCCAGAAGCAAAAGGAGATAGCTGAAGCTGCAGCACAACAGGGTCAGCCGAAGCAGATCATGCACACTGCTTCGTATCATTCGCCTTACATCCCAGAATATGTAGGCAATCACCCTGCAGTTTCTGTTGCTTCGGCGAGTCAACCTCAAGCTTCCTGGCAACAGCCTCCGCCTCCACCACCGCTGCAACAAGGCCAGCAGCCAGAAGGGGGCCAATACGCTCAACATCAAAGGGACTTCAGAGAACAGTCCGAAGCTCGCACAGTCAATAGTACTGTGCCAGAGTCGAAACACATTTATTGACAAATATCCTACCTTGATAGTAGTCTTTTCCATTCAGTTTTATTTTCTGTGTAATAAAGGATACTTTTTAAATCTCATGTAATAGTTTCGTTGTCTGCCACAAGGAAAATATATCTTCTTCACAGGCTTAAGTTGTTGAAGCTTAAAGATTTGCGATAGCAAGCAGCACCTTCGAATTATCAAAAATTTATTTTAAAAGGCACGGTATGAATTTTCCAAAGCAACAAAAAGTCATTCTAAGGAACGCAGAGTAAGTTTGCTGAAGTTACAAAAAGCCGTTCCAAAGGGGGCGCAGTGTAAGTTTTCTGCTCAGAAGTCGTTCCAAAGGGAATGCAGAGCTTACAGCGAAAAATAAACGCTGATACCGCCTAAGTAAAAGGCGAAGCGCGAAAAGTCAACGCGAATACCGCCGAAAGTAAAAGGCGAAGAAGCTCCTAAGGGAGGCTTACAGCGAAAAATAAACGCTGATTCCGCTGAAGTAAAAGGCGAAGAAGCTCCTAAGGGAGGCTTACAGCGAAAAGTCAACGCTGATTTAAAAAGATTATGTGTTTTATTGCAGGGATGCAAGTGTATCTTCGGAATAAATACCATTTTACACAACATAACATCATCACATCATTTCGCATAGCATAAGCATCATACATCATGCTGCATATGGCACAAGAAGGGGGCACAATATCGATCTTCGGAAAAATGCTTTGAAAAAGGGAAAATTATGCAAAGTCCCAAGGAGATACAACGTTAATCTTCGGAGTGTAGCTTCGGAAAATATTTTCACGAAGCTTGAAAATTCTTCATCAGAGCACTATGGATATCGTTGTGATAAATGAAAATTCTTCTTCACGAAGCATGAAAAGAAGGGAAGGTGTTTTTTCGTCAAAGATTCAAAAACAGTATGTATGTAGAATTTCATGCATCGTAAAGAATTGAACCATAAAAAACAAGTATATTACATTCAGGGTTACAAGATATTACACATATTACATTTCAAATGTTTTTACAATAGTACCTAGTCTTCCCAAAGTACTACTTCCGCAGCTTCGTTCAGGAGTTGATTGACAACTTGATCCATGATAGCTTCGGCCATCTTTTTGATTTCATCGTCGTCCTTCGGGCGAGGGCCCAGAGGCGTTTTAGCAGGATCTGAAGGAGGACAGGATACGGCTACATTGCTATTACAATTGGCGAACGGAGTTTGAAATCAAAAATTACAACACAATAAGAACCATTAGTTAATACCTATTTGCCCTTCGGGCTCTGCGCTTTTCTCAGCAGCCTCGGCCACTTTTCTAGCATCATGGATGCCTTTTTCGCTTTTTTGAATAATTTCTCGGGCCATTTCTCGGCCACCATTATCCCAGATATCGGTGAAAAATTTTCCACCAACTATGCTAGCTTCAGCTGAAGGGTCTTTAGCGTCTTCGAAGGACAACGCAGTTTCGGATTGTGCTAAAATTTTTACATGTTCGCAGCCTTTCCTTTCTAAAATGGTGGCAATCCCCCTGGCACCCGAAAAAGCGCATATGTCTCCACGACTATTTAAAATTTCTTCAAAGGCCTCAGCTTCGTGATTAATTCATTCAATGGGACCTTCGGGGTTGCCTCTTGTAAAGTTTTCTTCACTTGAAAATGCGCCTACGCTGGCGAAGCTAGCCTTCATTTTCTTAACGCACTCTATAGATTTGTCATAGCATCTTTTCTTGGACGAACGAAGCTCTTCGACAGTTCCTTCTAAATGATTTGCCCATTGGTCGCTAAGTTCTCGCTTCGTTTCTTCAAGTATGCGTTCTTCTTTAGCCTGGGCTAATTGCTTCCGAAGGTCGTCAATCTCGTGCTTTTGAGCTGCAACTTGTGCTTTAGACGCAGCTTCGTTCTCCTTTATTTTATCTACCAATGTAACTAGAATTTTGTCCTTTTCTAAGGCTTCATTTCTTAGTTTGATTACCTCTGTCCGAAGGTTGTTAAAAGCAATTTCATAGCTCTCGTCTTCGGCATTCTTTTGTGCTCTCAGCGCGTTGCTTAGAATTAAACCCTATATATAAAAAAAGTTAGTATAAAAATAAAAGAATAAATTTCAAATCATAAAATTTCTAAATGCGCAGATCTCGTACCTTCAGGCTATTATACGCAAGGCTGTCCGCAAGGTCGTCCTTTGTCATTGCGCAGAGGCCAGCCTCCAGCTTCGGAAACCCCATGCTTCGGGCCATTTCCCGGCAGACGAGTAATTCTTTGTTATCCGGGAGGCAGTATAGGAAATCTTCTTCATTTGTACCATTGAACACTAGTGCCCCCTTCGGATATTTCAATTCTTTGGCATAGTGATTAGCTTCAAAAACTTCTTCTTCTGATAATTTTTTCCCCGAAGCATGTCGAACAATATAATCAAGGACTTCGAGGGATGCTTCGGGGGATGCTTCGGGGGCAGCAGCACTGATTTCCTCAACAAAAATTGGCTCCGTCATTTTTTCTTCCTCGGTTTCCAAGGGTTTTACCTTTGTGGGCTCTGAAGGCCCAGCTTCAGTCTCAGTTTGTTGTTTTGGAGCCTTTATATCAAGGATTTCAGTCTCCGCTTCGGAAGTTTCAACAGTCTTTTTCGGAGTCGTGCTTGAGGACTTAATTGTCTCCAGAACATCTAGCACATTGACCATTCTTTTTCTTTTCGGGGTCACCGCTGGGCCCTTTTGGTTCTTTATTGTCTCAACACTTGCTGAAGGACTTAAAATTTCCAATATTTTCGTTCCTTCAGTTCTCGGTTTTTCTGCTGAGGATGCTTCAGCTTTTTCTTTGATCCTCGGCGCTGAAGTTGGTTCCTTAATTTCGATGGCCGAAGAAGTTTCACCGGCGAACTCAGGCACTGTAGCTGGTTCAATGTAGCGTGGCCGGTGTGTGAGAACCTTTACCCTTTGTCTCTTTGGCGCTGGCTCGCTGGGAGCGGCTGAAGCTGTTTCCTGTGCAGAAGCTGCATTCTTTCTTTTTTGGCCCCGCGCTGGATAGTGGTAGTCGGGGTATATGAACCCAATTGCGTCAAACACTCGGTTCAGTCTTTTCTTTTTTCGGCCTCCGAAGGCTGCTGACAATGCAGTATCTTCGGCCTTTGAGTAAACCCCAAGTAGTTCATCACTTAAATTTTCAATACTTTTTAGCCAGTCATCATCTGGCTCAATGAATTTATCTCCAAATTTGAAAGTATACTTTAGCCTAATAAGTCCACCTTCGTCAGCCTCCTTTATGGTCTCTTGCGGCATTTCCCACTTTTCCGCGAGCGGCCATACTCTGAAGGCAATATGCTCTTGGACCAAGTCCCTCGTTCCAATAAAAGAGCAAATAACTCTGAAGGCTCTCTGGCATTCTTCGGCAGCTTCATTCATTTCAACCTTCGGCTTCCGCAGGCCGAAGCGTTGCCAAATAGGGCGCATAATTATACCTTTAATATCGTCCCGTGTTTTCAGGTCATTCTTCACATAAAACCATTCTGTCATCCAGTCGCCGGGCCATTTCTTCCGAAAGGTTGGCACGGGGCAGCTTGACCCAGACCGAGCGACGAATCTGTAGCAGCCGAAATTATTGTGATACTGTTCCTTACCCCAGGGCTTTGTCTCGTATAACAATTCGTGTATGTTGCAGAAACTTTTCGCATCCGGTTCTAGACCTTGGCTTCTCACCGCCCACACGAAGATATTCATTCTTATGATTGCTTCGGGGGTAAGTTGGTGAAGATAAATTTCAAATATTTTCAGCACCTCTACGACAAACCTGCTCAGGGGAAATCGTAGTCCAGCTTTCAAAAAGCTTCGGAACACTACGACTTCATCTTCCTCAGGAGTCGGACAAGTCTTCTCTCCTTCGTCGGCCCTCACAATGGACAAGTCCCGGAAATATCTTCCCCTCATGTTGACAAGATGATTTTCTTTGATACTTGATTTGCCGAAAACCCCATGGCTTGGTCGCCAAGGGCGATCTTCGGAGTCTTCACCACCACTATCCACATCATAACTGTCGCTGTCATCAGTATCTTCAGATAAACCTTCTAAAATCTCTTTGGTGATTTTTTCTGTATTGGTCTTCGACATTGCTTCAAGAAACCCCAGGTTTTTCTCTTCAGAAAGATTCAGCTTCATCTCGGCAGCAGCCTTTTTACCTTCAGACATCTTCAAAAATGCTAAAAACTGTTTTTAGAGCCGAAGCTTAAAAACTTAAAAAGTCAAGCAGTTGGTGCGCAAGAGCTAAAAGTTGAGTAAGCAAGAGCAGACGGCAAGAAAGCATACCAAATAAGTTTGTGGTATGCTCTTATTTATATGCCCAGCGCATTGAAAATTGGAGGGCCCTGCTTGTCAGTGAATGTTGCTATTCTAGCAAAGGGAAGGTGTTTTTTCGGACCTTCGGCTTAAAGCCTTCGTCCACGTCGCAATCTAAATTTATTGTTCTAACAAATTAATATTGCGAGGGGCTACTGTTGGGGGCCTTCGGCTTCCGAAGGTCCTCAAAAATATGATTTAATAGTGTTTCCGGAGTATAATGTGTGAACAGGTATCTTCGGACTCGAATCGGTATCACAGTGGGAGAAGAATACGAAGGGTGATACAGCGCCGAAGCTGTGAGTAGGAAAGCTTCGGTAGGATAGCAGAAAAGGAAACCGACTTAAAGATGAAAATGCTATTTAGACCTCGGTGGATTACTATAGAATCACTACCAAATGTAAAGGGCTTGGATGTAATTTTACATGAACTGTGTCCCATGCCTATAAATAGGTGAACAGTGCCCCCGTACTGTTCACGCTGACTTGGCATTTTACTTTTGCGTCACGCTTGTACTTACATCTTCCTTCAAGCCGAAGGTACATTTGTCATTGGATATCATTTCTATTTTTCCATAATAACAATAATATAAAAAAGTGAGTTGAAGATTATACATAATTATTTGCGTTATCTTTTATATTTTACATGCTTCTTTCTTCATTATTATATGTTGTGTTTATGAAGGTATGCCCTTCATAACCTTCGTCCGAAAATCATTATATCTCAAGGGAAATAATGCTTCGAAGGACAAAGGACTTTAATATTTAGCATTTTTTGTGTTGCCTTGCTCTTAACTCATAGCATTTGAGAACAAGTCCCCAACAGTTCCTGTGACAATATATTATACTTGCAAAGCATGTTAGTCGTGTTTTTGAGGACCTTCGGAAGATGAAGGCCCCCAACAGTAGCCCCTCGCAGTATTAATTTGTTCTTGTAACAACGAATTCAGACTGCGACGTGAACGAAGGCCTTAAGCCGAAGGTCCAAAAAACACCTTCCCTTCACTAGAATAGCGAAAGTCAATGACAAATGGGACCCGCCAAGTTGCAATGCACTAGGCGTATAAATAGAAACCCACAACAGTGGCATTTGCTATGCCATTTCTGTTGCTTGCGCTGTTTTCTCAAATTTTAATTCTCTTGCTGTCAGCTCTTGCTTGATTTTCGAACTTCGTGAAATACTGAAGTTTTGAAGAAATGTCTGAGGAGAAGAAGGTGTCTGAGGTGACGAAGGTGGCCGAGGAGAAGAAGGTTGTGGACCCTTTTATTGATGGGTTTTACGAATCTATGGCAAAAACAAATACAGAGAAGATCACAAAAGAGATAATGACGGATTTATTAGAAGATTCTGATGACAGTGATGACTTTGATGTGGAAAGTGGAGATGAAGATTCCAAAGATCGGCCCTGGCGGCCAAGCCATACCATCTTCAGAAAGTCGACCATTAAACAAAGTCAGATTGACGCCATGAAGGGAAGATACTTTCATGACATGTCTATTGTGAGGGTTGAAGGAGACAACACCACCCCTGCACTAGAAGAAAATGAAGTTGTTGTTTACCGGAGCTTTATGAAGGCAGACCTTCGGTTCCCATTAAGCAAATTTGTGGTTGAAGTGCTGAAGATATTTTAGATCTTTCTACATCAAATTACCCCCGAAGCTATAATCAGAATGGGGATGTTTGTTTGGGCTGTGAGAAGCCAAAGGCTGGAACCGAGCGCAAAGTGTTTTTGCAATATGCACGAATTATTGTATGAAACAAAGGCCACTGGCAAAGAACAGTATCACAACAACTTCGGTTGTTATGGATTCATTGCTCGTCCCAATGCAAGCTACCCGATTCCAACATTTCAGAAAAGGTGGCCCGGGGCCTGGATGGAGGAATGGTTTTATGTTAAAAATAATCTGATTGAGAGGGAGGACATTAAGGAAATTATCCAGCACCCCTTCTGGTCTCGCTTCGACCTTCGAAGGCCGAGGGTGGCGATTGAAAGTGATGCCGAAGCGTGTCAAAAGGCTTTCAGCAATGTCTGTGCTTTCATTGGCACAAGAGACATAATCCAAGAGCACATAGCCTATAGAGTGTGGCCACTTGTGGATAACTGGGAGATGCCAAAGGAGACTGCTGCCGGGTCCATTGAAGGTGGATTAGTTCGGTTGAAATATCCTTCAGATTCAGGGACTGTTTTGACGAACCAAATGACGATTGGCTGAAATGTATTAATGCTACTAGCAACGAGTTACTTGGGGCGTATACCAAAGCCGAAGATGAAGCTTTGTCCTCAACCTTCGTGGGTCGGAGCAAGAAAAGACTGAACAGAGTTTTCGATGCGATTGGTTTTATATATCCTGATTATTGCTATTCCTCGTGGAAGCAAGGAAAAAAGAGGAAAGCTGCCACTTCGGCCATCACTGCTGTGCCGAACGGCAAGAAAATCAAGGTTTTGACCCACCGACCAAGATATATTGAAACCGCCATAGTGCCAAAATTTGGTGAAGAAACATATTCCGCTGTCGAAGCGAAACAAGCTGCTCCCGCCACTCGAAGCGTTGAGGAATCAACTATAGTGTCGAAGGTGCCTATAGTTGATTCAGTCGAAGCTGAAGATGAGACAACCAAAAAACCAGAATTAGAAAAGGCAACAGATCTGCCAGAAATTCTGAGCCAGCCAGTAGAAGCAGAACTACCAAAGGTTGCAAAAGCTCCCGCCGCTACTCCCAAGAGGAGAAGAATGGCCAGCGTGCTGGACGCCGTTGTGGAGACAACAAGAGCGCTGACTCTTGCTCCTGTGAAGAAGGTTGCCGAAGCTGCTACAGTTCACACAGAAACCAAAGCTGGGCCCTTAGTGCCTGCTGAGACGAAGCTTGCTGCAACTGAGAAGAATGCTGAAGAAGAATCTCCAGATATTAGCGTAGCTCTAGAGAAAAATGTGGCCAAAGAAGCCAAATCCCCTGCTCCCGAAGCACTATCTAAAGATCTTGACTATATTATTCGACATGCTTCGAGAAAAAGATTATCCAAAGAAGAAGTTTTTGAAGCCAAACACTATGCCCGGGAGCTGAAGTACCCGAAGGGGGCCTTAGTGTTTAACGGCACGGACGAAGATGATTTCTTGTACTGCCTCTCGGACAACAAAGAGTTATCCGTCTGCCGAGGGATGGCCAAAAGTATGGGATTTCCGAAGCTGGCCTTTGCGCCATGACGAAGGCTGACCTCGCGGACAGCCTCAGAGACAATAGTCTGAAGGTACAGAAGTGAACTTTGAAGCTTATGGACTTGGAAATGAAGTCTTTTATTCTCACACTAATCATTTATTCTTTCTTGCATGGCTTAATCCTTAGCAACGCCCTGAGGGCACAAAAGAACGCCGAAGACGAGAGCTGCACTATAGCTCTCAACAACCTTCGATCAGAGGTCATCAGGCTGAGAAATGAAGCCATGGAGAAAGACAAAATTCTACTTTCATTGGTGGATAAAGCAAAAGAAGATGAAGCAAAATTTAATACTCAATCTGAAGCTTATAAAGCCAAAGTTGAAGATCTTCGTAAAAAACTTGCCGAAGCCAATGAAAATTGTGCGCTCGCAAAGGCTAGCCAAGAAATTAGTGAATGGTGGAAGACTAATGTCACACCCGGTTTTAGAAGGTAAACCGAATGTGAACCATGTACGTGCTAGGATCAGTTATTCACGTACACAGCAGTTACATAACATGGACATCATCACACAGTGCTCAAAATAGTATTAAAAGGGGAAATAATAGTCGATTACATCATACGTCTGAGACGTCCATATAGTCCTTACAGTAAATCAAAGTGCGAAAACGAAACGTAGATAACCGCGGCCTTCATAGGCAGCCGACTGGGGGTTGCCGCTAACCCACACCTAGAACTCGTCGTAGTCTTGGAACTCCTGGAAGTCTCCTTCCACAGCTTCATCTTCGCCTGAGCCATGGTTGCAATGCTGACAACCTGGGGGGGGTTTGGTGTGTAGAGCAAGAGTGAGTACACATCAACATACTCAGCAAGTATCCTGTTTGGCTGTAATGGACTAGCTTTATGTGGGGGTAAGTCAAGCAGTTGCTTTTAGTTGGTCAGTTTATTATTTACTAGTAGAAAGCCAGGTTTTAGCATTAACCCAAGTTATTAACCCAAAGTACCCTTTCCGAACAGAAAGAATACCACTTACCATTACCATAAGCATAATCATAACCATCCTCATTGTCATCTGTAAACCAAAATGTCTCTGATCAAGTACCACTAATCACTGGAGCTCCCTTGGCCGCTCATAACCGCGAGCACGGCTGATATATCAGTTTCCAAACACTCTGCAGAGGTTGTGCACTTTACCCACAAGCCGTGATTCCCTCTTGCCTCGGGCCGATCAAACCCTTAAACACTACCAAGGTGAATAGGCAGGGTCTCACTACGTAGCCTTTACAAAGATTTCCCCGGGGCTGTAGCCGCCCGTTAGGTTTCCTAAATGTACCGCACTCCTCCCCAAGGGACAAATCAACCTTGGCAGAGCGAGCCGCATACACCAAGCCCCATTGACAGCACAACGGCTAAGCGAACTACACCCCGGTTCCTCTAATTATTCAGCTAAGGGCGTCCCACTCCACCCTCATGGTTGCACTGTTTTCCTGGGCGGTCATCCATAGAACAGGTCCTTACGGAGAGGCACTCGAGAAACCGCTCGAGCCCCCTTGAAGACCACAAGTACAACATCATAATAAGAGAAGGGAAAACAACGTATCATATATAATCTCATCATGTTCATTGATTAGAGTTTGAGCAATAGCATGAAGCTAAACAATAATAATCCGACCCAAATAGGTAAACAAGGACATGGATAACAAAAGCTAGTCAATCCTTAGGTATAAATGTGTAATGCGGGAGGTGAATTAAAGAATGAATAGGACAGAGATAGGTCAAAGGACACTTGCCTCCACCAACCGACTGCTGCTTAGGGGCTTCTCCTGCGAGTTCTTCGGGCTCTTCGACCGGATCGTTCTCTATGCGATTGCAAGCATACATACATACATCCATTCAAATTAGGAAACAAACAGTACACCACACAAGGGGACAAATAAAGTAAATATGCATCAAGTATGACATTCGGTATCGCATTCGTTAAGGTTAGAAAGAAACGGGGAAAGGTCTCGCAGGGGTTAAAGCTTATGCACGAATGATTAGTTACAATTGGTTCTAACAAAAGAATTTAGTTATATGCACTAATGGAAACCTAGTCATTTTTAGTTGATCAACATTGAACTGGATAAACAATTGATTATATGAATTAACTAGCGTAACGGAATTCTAAATTAAGTTTTCTTATTTCATTAACATGAACGATGATTAGCTTGTCCAAAACAAAATAAATAACAATGATGAAAGAAAATAAAATAAAATAAATAAAAAAGGGGGGGGGGGGGTTGAACCGACCGGGGGGCGGTTGAACCGGCCAGGGGCAGGGGCGGCTGGGCAGGGCACGGGGCGGCTGGGCCGCGGGCAGGGGCGGCCGAGCGGCGGTGCGGGCGACCGAGCCGGGCGGGCACAGGGGCGGCCGAGCCGGGCGGCTGGGTGCGCGGGCAGGGGCGGTTGGGCCGGGCGGCGGCCTGACCGGGGAGAGGGAGGGGAGGGGAGAGGGAAGGGAGAGGGGAGGGCTCACCGGGGACGGGGACGGGGCGGCCGGGCGGCGGTGCGGCCGAGCTGTAGGGGCGGCCGAGCTGCAGGGGGCGGCGGCTAGGGCAGGGGGCGACGGCTAGAGAGAAAATGGGAGAAAGGGAGGGAGAGAGAGGGATTTGGGGGAAAGAGGGAGGGGCGGCTGGGCCAGCTGGGCCCAAAGGGGGCGCGCGGGGGGGGGGGGGGGGGCGGCTGGGCCGGCCAGGGGCGGCTGGGTCGGCCGGGGCGGCCCACGGCGCGGGAGAGAGAAAAAGGGAGGAGAGAGAGAAGGAAGGAAAAAAAACAAAAAGAAAAAAAAGGTTTTCTCCTTTTCGAAATCCATTTTTCCTGGATGAATGCACTTACATTTTTAAGCAATCGAAAGAATGCATGGTTCGGCATGATGCATAAAACAACATAAAGTATTTTAAGGTTTTGCTTTATGCGGGAATTCCAAGCCGAACCCCGCTAAAACTTCGGAAAAGGTCAAGGTTTAGCGAGAGAACGAGAAAAGAAGAGAGTAACGCCTGAATTTGGTGAGAGAAAAGAAGAAAAAAAATTCTACCCCCAAATTCAGGGCGTTACAAACCTATCCCCCTTAAAAGAATCTCGCCCTCGAGATTCAGGGTTGGCTAGCAAAGAGCTCAGGGTATTTAGCCATCAGATCATCTTCACGCTCCTAGGTTGCTTCTTCCTCAGAGTGGTGATTCCATCTGACTTTGCACATTCTGGTGGTCTTCCTTCGGGTGACTCTGTCTGCAACCTCAAGGATCTGCACTGGCTTCTCAACGTAGGTCAAGTCCTCCTGGACTTCAAGACCTTCCACTGGCAACTGCTCTTCTGGCACACGCAAGCACTTCTTCAACTGAGACACATGAAAGACATCATGCACAGCGGACAAATTCTCTGGCAGACTGAGCTGATAGTCCACTTCTCCACGCCTTGAGAGGATTTGGTACGGACCAATGTAGCGGGGTGCTAGCTTGCCTTTGATTCTGAACCTTTTGACTCCCCTGATCGGTGACACTTTCAGATAGACATAGTCTCCAACTTCAAAACTCAGCTCTCTTCTTCTTGTGTCTGCATAGCTTCGCTGCCTTGATTACGCTATCTTCAGATTCTCCCGGACCATCTTGATGTTCTCTTCGGCTTCAAGTAGAATGTCTGGCCCAAACACTTGCTTTTCTCCAGGCTGATCCCATTGCAACGGAGTTCTGCAACTCCTTCCATAGAGCGCCTGAAACGGTGACATCTTCAAACTGGCCTGGTAACTGTTGTTATAGGAAAACTCTGCATAAGGCAATCGCTTATCCCATCCGGACTGATCTTGCAGCGCACAGGCTCTCAACATATCTTCGAGAATTTGATTGGTCCTTTCGGTCTGGCCATCTGTCTGCGGATGATAAGCTGAACTGAAATTCAGATGTGTACCCAAGGCTTCATGCAACTGCTGCGAGAAATGAGAGGTGAACTGCGTTCCTCTGTCTGGCACTATCTTCTTTGGCACACCATGAAGACAAACGATCTGAGACATATACAACTCTGCCAATACAGCACTGCTGTAGTTGGTCTTGACTGGTACGAAGTGGACTGACTTGGTCAAGCGGTCCACTACTACCCAAATGGAATCGTAGCCGGCTCGAGTGCGAGGCAATCCGACTATGAAATCCATACCGATTTCATCCCATTTCCACTGAGGGATCTGCAACGGTTGCAACAATCCAGCTGGTCTCTGGTGCTCTGCCTTAATTCTTCGGCAACTATCGCACATAGCCACATGCTCTGCGATTTCCCTCTTCATTCCGTACCACCAGAATTTCTTTTTCAGATCCTGATACATCTTCTCACTGCCAGGGTGAATCGAATAGGCTGTCTCATGAGCTTCCTTAAGGATCAACTCCCGAATGGATTGGACATTAGGAACGCACAATCGGTCTTTGAACCATATCACACCTTCTGCATCTTTACGAAAATCTTTGCCTTTGCCATCTAGGATCAGTCGCCGAATCTCACTGATCTTTTCATCATTCTTCTGCGCTTCTTTGATTTCTCGCTCCAAGGTAGGTTCCAACTCAACTGTGACTCCTCACGAATTGTTCAGAAACCCGAGACTCAACCTGTCAAACTCCTTGGCCAACTCATAAGGCATCGGACGAGCGACCATCAGATTGACTTGACTCTTCCTGCTCAAAGCATCTGCCACTACGTTCGCTTTGCCTGGATGGTAATGGATCTCCAACTCATAGTCTTTGATCAGCTCTAACCATCTTCGCTGCCTCATATTCAATTCTGACTGAGTGAATATGTACTTCAGACTCTTGTGGTCTGTGTAAACATCACATTTCTGTCCATACAGATAGTGCCTCCATGTCTTCAGTGCGTGAACCACTGCTGCCAACTCTAGGTCATGGATTGGGTAATTCTTCTCATGAACCTTCAGCTGTCGGGACGAGTAAGCCACAACTCTTCCCTCTTGCATCAATACGCATCCCAAACCTGTGTAACAAGCATCACAGTACATAGAGAAGGGCTTGTGCACATCAGGCAAGACTA
Source organism: Zea luxurians (assembly GCA_029449295.1). Classification (NCBI taxonomy): domain Eukaryota; kingdom Viridiplantae; phylum Streptophyta; class Magnoliopsida; order Poales; family Poaceae; genus Zea; species Zea luxurians. The sequence goes on along the minus strand of JAOPSE010000001.1, from coordinate 99,324,724 downwards.
GGACAGGCGCTGTAGTCAACTTCCCTTTCAGCGCTTCGAAGGCCTCTTGACATTTCTGGGTCCACTTGAACTCAACCTTGTTGCCTAGCAACGCTGTCATTGGTTTCGCAATCTTCGAAAACCCTTCAATGAATCGCCGATAATATCCGGCCATTCCAATGAAGCTCTTGATTCCTCGAGCATCTGTTGGCGCTTTCCGGTTCAGAATGTCTGCCACTTTCTTCGGATCCACAGCCAATCCTTCTTTGTTGATTATGTGACCCAAGAACAGGACTTCACTGATCCAGAACTCACACTTGCTCAACTTTGCATACAACTGGTGCTCTCGCAATCTCTGCAATACCATCCTCAAATGATCTGCATGTTTTTCTTCGCTTTGAGAATAAACCAGAATGTCATCAATGAATACCACCACGAACTTATCAAGATAATCCATGAATACGCTGTTCATCAAGTTCATGAAAAACGCTAGTGCATTGGTCAAACCAAAAGACATCACTGTGAACTCATACAAACCATACTTGGTAATGAATGCCGTCTTCGGAATATCCGAAGGTCGGATCCTGAGCTGATGATAACCTGACCTCAGATCGATCTTGGAGAACACACTGGCTCCTCCCAACTGGTCGAACAGATCTTCTATTCTGGGCAAAGGGTACTTGTTCTTGATCGTGACTTCATTCAAAGCTCGATAATCGATACACATCCTTTTGGTGCCATCTTTCTTTTCCACGAACAAGACAGGAGCGGCCCAAGGCGAGGTGCTTGGCCGGATGTAACCTTTCTCTGACAGCTCATCAATCTGCTTCTTAAGCTCAACCAACTCTGGTCCGGATATTCTGTAAGCTCTCTTAAAGATAGGGGCGGTTCCAGGAAGAAGCTCTATGGCAAACTCAACTTTCCGCTCTGGTGGCATACCCGGTAAATCCTTTGGAAACACATCTGGAAATTCAGACACAACCTTGATACTCTTAATTGGGTCTGCTTCACTGCTATCGACAGCCATCTGATAACAACTTCCTTTCTTCAGCTCAGGCGGGACTAACTCGGTCACCACTTCCTCTCCTAGTGGGGACACCAACTTGATTGTCCTTTGATCACAACTGATAACTGCCTGATACTTATCTAGCCAATTCATCCCTAGGATGACATCTATTCCCTGAGTACCCATTACTATAAGGTTAGCGGGAAACGCTATCCCCCTTATTTCCACACTTATGTTCAAACAAATGCTATCGGCTCGAATTCTACCACCAGCTGAGTCAATTTGAATGGGGGTTGACATGGTAGTAATTGGAAGATTATGTGCTTCTACCCACGATGCAGTAATGAAAGAATGCGTTGCTCCAGTATCAAATAACACTTCTGCAATATGGGAGTCGACTGGGAACATACCTACTATCATGCCGGGGGTCTCCTGAACTGCTTCAGCCTCCAAGTGGTTCAGTCTCCCATGATTATAGCGCGGTTGAGAGCGGTTGCCTGCTCCAGGCTGAGACACATTCTGCTTTGCTGGGGCATTGGGGCCTGACTGCTGCTGGGCTGCCTTCTTCGGGCATTGCATCACCCAGTGGCCTTGCTCTCCACAGTGGAAACATGCTCTGTTTCCAACCTGAGCTGGTGCTGCCTGACTGTTCTGCTGGTTTGCTGGGGCAGGAAGACGAGGTGTCTGCTGATTCTGCCTCTAAAACTAACCTCCTGACTGATTGCTCTGACGGTTCTGGTACTGGTGCTGAGGATACTGCCTTTGGAACTGCTGCTGCTGAGGTGGACGCTGGTTCTGCCTGAACTGCTGAGGTTGATTGCCTGAGAAACGAGGACGACTGCTGCTTCCAGGCTGGGGTCCACTGATCTTGCGCTTACGATCCTCCATCTCCTTACGCTTCCTTTCTGTCATGATTGCTCTGTCAATCAGGTGCTGGAATGTCGGGAAGGTATGATTCATCAGTTGGTACTGAAGAGGGTCAACCAAGCCTCTCAAGAAACGGTACTGTCGCTTGGCGTCGGTGTTGACATCTTCAGGAGCATAGCGAGACAACTGCAGAAACCTGTCTCGATACTCACTGATAGATGATGACCCTTGCTTAAGGGCCAGGAACTCCTCCTTCTTCACTGTCATCAGACCTGCAGGCACATGGTACTGACGAAAGCTACCTCTAAACTCTTCCCAGGTGATGGCATCGGGGTTGACATGGGTGGCGAGATAAGACTCCCACCATGATTGGGCTGCTCCTCTCAACAGACGGGGACCATACAAGACTTTCTCCCTGTCATCACACTGAGCGGTATGCAACTCCCGCTCCACAGTGCGCAGCTAATCTTCAGCATCCATGGGGTCAGAAGAGTGAGCGAACGTTGGGGGATGACCTCTCATGAATTCAGCACGCTTGTCTCTGGGCATCTGAGGCATCTGAGGCTGGGGTGGTGCTTGCTGCTGTTGCTGCTGCTGCTGCTGCTGCTGAATGGCGGCCAGAGTCTGACCGATGGCTTGAACCGCTTGAGTCTGCATCAGAAACATCTGCTCGATCGACATCGGGGGCGGGGGGTGGCAGGTGCTGCTGCTGGGGCACCTCATCCTGCAGAGCGGCTCGCTCCTGCTGAGCACGCCTTCCTCCTCTGCGCCTGTTGTCTGACATCTGCAGAATGCAACCACACATCAGAACTGATCTGGCAAATCTTGCAGCATAAGAAAAGAGTATAGAATTCTTCAACAGCACTGAACAGATGAGCATCTTCACTGATCTCCAACACAGACCACACAACTTCTCAGATAAAGAGGAAAGTGGAATAAAAGGTTTCCCAACTATATAACTAACTCCATTAACATAATATGTAAACCAAAATGCAGGGGATACCCACACTCTGGTGACAGTCATTACAAAAATCCAAACCAAACATAGTTCATCATGACAAATATAGATGCACATGACATAGCAAACTATCCTGTCTAACTAAGACTAACTAAAAGCGGGACTAACGCTAAGACTGTAGCTTCTACGTATATATTTTGTATTAATTACAAGATCCAACTCTAACGATCTATGGTCCTAGATTTATCTTGGTCTTGCAGTCGGGATTGCCATAAGACTGGAGTCCACGCCGAGGTGAGCGGTACGGGTGCTGAGTCCCAACGGGAGCGGGGGAACCATCATCCAGGTGACGACGTTCCGCGCGCTCAGCCCGCAGCAGGGCGATCTCAGCACGAGCCCTACTCAGCTCGTCTAATGCATGGTCCAGCTCCGTGTTTAGCACGGCGGCTAGGTTGACTGTGCTGCTCAACCTAGGATTGTCCTCACCAGCAAGTGAAACAATCACGCCTCCTGTGCTGCCAGATGGACGACGGGGGTAATACTTCAGGTCGAGACCGTCAGCTACCCCACCGAGAACCGAGCAGTAGTGCGAAAGCGCACGCCGTGCAGCATCCTGCATGGCTGCCTCAGCTGAGTCCCGCTCAGAGATAGAATAGTGCTCTGAGCAAGCCTCCGCGCCCTGGAGACTGTTCTCCGGACGGCGCACCAAACAGGTCGCCTCCCAGCGGTCCGGGTAGACCCCGCGACTATGCTGGTGACCACACAGCGATACTCGATGGACCAAGTACGCCGGTCAAGTGCCTGACGTAGCAGGGTGTCGAGCGCGTCGTGGAAGTGACACCCGCGAGCAGCGTCACGAGTGATGGGTCGAGCAACCCATCCTTCCGGCTCATGGTCAGCAGGGAAGTCAGTATCGTGGCTCGGGCTGTCGTCGCCATCTCCGTCGTCTGGGTCTCCTCCAGCAGCTACTCTAGGGGCTGGGGCGCCCAGTGGTGGTGCAGGGGGCGCCTCCAGGGGAAGCACAGGGGAGCAGCTCCTCACAGACTCTATCTCCTGCTAGAGCGAGAAAGAAGAGCCCTGCTGCTCCTGTCGTCGACGTTCCTGCTCCTCATGCAGGCGGTGGTGCAGTCTCTCCAAGTGGCTGGACTGTCCGGCCACGGGACGGCGAAGCGGACGCTCAGCAAGGCGGGAGGGTAAGAAGGGGATGACGGACTTTCGTGCAGTGTGTCTAAGACGAGCCATCTACAAAAGACACCGCAAACAAAAGAGTGAGAACAGAATTAATATGACCAGCAAATAATGAATCATAAATAAATGAAGGATTAGAATAAAACATAATTTTCAGCAAGGTATAATATATAGTAGAACATAGGTTTGGTCAGTATGACCAACTTTTGAAGGGGTACCAAAGTCAAGGCAGTGACAGAGGTCTATAATCCTTAGAACGACCATTCTACTCTAGGTTAGCGGTCCTACAGTCAACACGGCTTTGATACCAGCTTATGTCACACTCGGTTTTAGAAGGTAAACCGAATGCGAACCATGTACGTGCCAGGATCAGTTATTCACGTACACAGCAGTTACATAACATGGACATCATCACACAGTGCTCAAAATAGTATTAAAAGGGGAAATAATAGTCGATTACATCATACGTCTGAGACGTCCATATAGTCCTTACAGTAAATCAAAGTGCGAAAACGAAACGTAGATAACCGCGGCCTTCACAGGCAGCCGACTGGGGGTTGCCGCTAACCCACACCTAGAACTCGTCGTAGTCTTGGAACTCCTGGAAGTCTCCTTCCACAGCTTCATCTTCGCCTGAGCCGTGGTTGCAATGCTGACAACCTGGGGGGGGGGGTTTGGTGTGTAGAGCAAGAGTGAGTACACATCAACATACTCAGCAAGTATCCTGTTTGGCTGTAGTGGACTAGCTTTATGTGGGGGTAAGTCAAGCAGTTGCTTTTAGTTGGTCAGTTTATTATTTACTAGTAGAAAGCCAGGTTTTAGCATTAACCCAAGTTATTAACCCAAAGTACCCTTTCCAAACGGAAAGAATACCACTTACCATTACCATAAGCATAATCATAACCATCCTCATTGTCATCTGTAAACCAAAATGTCTCTGATCAAGTACCACTAATCACTGGAGCTCCCTTGGCCGCTCATAACCGCGAGCACGGCTGATATATCAGTTTTCAAACACTCTGCAGAGGTTGTGCACTTTACCCACAAGCCGTGATTCCCTCTTGCCTCGGGCCGATCAAACCCTTAAACACTACCAAGGTGAATAGGCAGGGTCTCACTACGTAGCCTTTACAAAGATTTCCCCGGTGCTGTAGCCGCCCGTTAGGTTTCCTAAATGTACCGCACTCCTCCCCAAGGGACAAATCAACCTTGGCAGAGCGAGCCGCATACACCAAGCCCCATTGACGGCACAACGGCTAAGCGAACTACACCCCGGTTCCTCTAATTATTCAGCTAAGGGCGTCCCACTCCACCCTCATGGTTGCACTGTTTTCCCGGGCGGTCATCCATAGAACAGGTCCTTACGGAGAGGCATTCGAGAAACCGCTTGAGCCCCCTTGAAGACCACAAGTACAACATCATAATAAGAGAAGGGAAAACAGCGTATCATATATAATCTCATCATGTTCATTGATTAGAGTTTGAGCAATAGCATGAAGCTAAACAATAATAATCCGACCCAAATAGGTAAACAAGGACATGGATAACAAAAGCTAGTCAATCCTTAGGTATAAATGTGTAATGCGGGAGGTGAATTAAAGAATGAATAGGACAGAGATAGGTCAAAGGACACTTGCCTCCACCAACCGACTGCTGCTCAGGGGCTTCTCCTGCGAGTTCTTCGGGCTCTTCGACCGGATCGTTCTCTATGCGATTGCAAGCATACATACATACATCCATTCAAATTAGGAAACAAACAGTACACCACACAAGGGGACAAATAAAGTAAATATGCATCAAGTATGACATTCGGTATCACATTCGTTATGGTTAGAAAGAAACGGGGAAAGGTCTCGCAGGGATTAAAGCTTATGCACGAATGATAAGTTACAATTGGTTCTAACAAAAGAATTTAGTTATATGCACTAATGGAAACCTAGTCATTTTTAGTTGATCAACATTGAACTGGATAAACAATTGATTATATGAATTAACTAGCGTAACGGAATTCTAAATTAAGTTTTCTTATTTCATTAACATGAATGATGATTAGCTTGTCTAAAACAAAATAAATAACAATGATGAAATAAAATAAAATAAAATAAATAAAAAAGGGGGGGGGGGCGGTTGAACCGGCCGGGGGGTGGTTGAACCGGCCAGGGGCAGGGGCGGCTGGGCAGGGCGCGGGCGCAGGGCGGCCGAGCTGGGGCGGCTGGGCCGCGGGCAGGGGCGGCCGAGCGGCGGTGCGGGCGGCCGAGCCGGGCGGGCACAGGGGCGGCCGAGCCGGGCGGCTGGGTGCGCGGGCAGGGGCGGTTGGGCTGGGCGGCGGCCTGACCGGGGAGAGGGAGGGGAGGGGAGAGGGAAGGGAGAGGGGAGGGCTCACCGGGGACGGGGACGGGGCGGCCTGGCGGCGGTGCGGCCGAGCTGCAGGGGCGGCCGAGCTGCAGGGGGCGGCGGCTAGGGCAGGGGGCGACGGCTAGAGAGAAAATGGGAGAAAGGGAGGGAGAGAGAGGGATTTGGGGGAAAGAGGGAGGGGCGGCTGGGCCAGCTGGGCCCAAAGGGGGCGCGCGAGGGGGGGGGGGGGGGCGGCTGGGCCGGCCAGGGGCGGCTGGGTCGGCCGGGGCGGCCCACGGCACGGGAGAGAGAAAAAGGGAGGAGAGAGAGAAGGAAGGAAAAAAAGAAAAAGAAAAAAAAGGTTTTCTCCTTTTCGAAATCCGTTTTTCCTGGATGAATGCACTTACATTTTTAAGCAATCGAAAGAATGCATGGTTCGGCATGATGCATCAAACAACATAAAGTATTTTAAGGTTTTGCTTTATGCGGGAATTCCAAGCCGAACCCCGCTAAAACTTTGGAAAAGGTCAAGGTTTAGCGAGAGAACGAGAAAAGAAGAGAGTAACGCCTGAATTTGGTGAGAGAAAAGAAGAAAAAAAATTCTACCCCCAAATTCAGGGCGTTACAACTAAGCTAGAGAAGAATGTTGAGGAGCTTCGCGAATTCAAGGAAAGATGCTTTGAAAAATCCTTAGATTGCGTGAATAAATTGAAAACTAGCTTTTCCAAAGTGGGTGCTTATTCTTCTGAGGAAAATTTTATTCGAAGTGACCCCGAGGGCATTATTGAGTGGATAAGCAGGGAAGCCGAAGCTTTCGAGGAGATCCTGAGCGATCATGGGGATATCTGTGCTTTCTTCGGCGCTCGGGGAATTACGGCTATTCTGGAGAAGGCTGGATGCGATCACGTTAAAACTACAGCCCAGGCCGAAGCCACCTTCTCCATAGACGACACAAAAGACCCTTCAGGCGAAGCTACTTTGGTGGGCAGAAAATTTTATTCTGATGTCTAGGTGAACGGTGGCCGAGAATTGGCCAACGAAATTATAAAAAAGAATGAAAAAGACACCCATGACGTCCGAGAAGAAGCTAGGCAAGTTGAAGAAGCTGCTGAACATGAAAGGCGCATAGGTATTGTTTTTGAATTTTAGCTTCGATACTTACTTTATGGATTCGAACTAATAGTTTGCCTACTGCAGCTGAACTGTCACCGCTGCCGGAGCCATACAACCCCCTGGCTGATCCGGACATGAAGGAAGCACTGGATGTAATAAGCGTTGCTAACTCCATTGTCGATGAAGTCATCGACAAGCTATTGAACGAAGCCACGAAAAAAATACTTAGGGAAGATTAGACCTTATTGTAATGACACTATGTAATATGTGGTGTATAGAACAATTAATCAGACATGTAAATTACTATAACATGTTTCTTTACGATGCATGAAATTTACGCACATACCGTTTTTTGAGCCTTCGGCGAAAAAACACCTTCCCTTCTTTTCATGCTTGTAAAGAAAGAGGCCCCTTCTTTGGCAAGTCCGATAAAAATGTATTTCCCGAAGTTCGCTTCGTGCCTCCACACATTTTCTTTTAACAAAGTATTGTCAAGGATTTGCTTCGTATTTAGTCTTTTTTGCTGTTGATGCGATATGATGTATGATGTAATGTTATGCGGAATAATATGATGATATGATGCAAAATGATGGTGATGCCGAAGACACACACACGCGCCCACACTAGAACACAAGACTCTGCATCCCCTTAGGAACGTCTTTTGAGTCTTTTAAGCTCTACATCCCCTTAGGAACGACTTTTGAGCTTCTTCACCTTCTATTTCGGTGGCATTTAAGCTCTGCATCTCCTTAGGAACGACTTTTGAGCTTCTTCACCTTATATTTCGGTGGTATTTGGCTCTGCATTCCCTTAGGAACGACTTTTGAGCAGAAAACTTACGCTGCGCTCCCTTAGGAACGACTTTTTTGCAACTTCGGAACTTAATTTTTGGCTCTGCATTCCCTTAGGAACGACTTTTGAGCAAAAAACTTACGCTGCGCTCCCTTAAGAACGACTTTTTGCAGCTTCAGAACTTAATTTTTGGCTCTGCATTCCCTTAAGAATGACTTTCGAGCTTCAGAAGACTATGAGGAAGGCATATTTTACTCATTGATACAAGCACAATTATTATAAGAAATAAAAATTTAGTCCTTCATTGCTTGTTTCTCATACAAAAAATAAAATGGCATAAAATATAAAGGTACATTAATAGTAGGATATTATTCAGTAGATATGCTTCGATTCCGGCACAGTACTGTTGACTGTACGAGCTTCGGATTCCTCCCGAAAATCACGCTGCTGCTGTGCGCGTGTGTGCCCTTCTGGCTGCTGGCTTCGGGTGTGAATAGGTGGTAATGGTGGTGGTAATGGGAGCTAGGCCCAGGAAGCTTGAGAATGACTTGCCGAAGCAGCAGAAGTCGCAGGTTGTTGATTACCTACGTATTCTGGTACGTTGGGAGAGTAGCATGAAGCAGTATGTAGAACCTGCTTCGGCTGATTCTGCCGCGCCTTAGCTTTGGCAATCTCCTTTTGCTTCTAAATGGTGACCTATCATCTTCTTGTAGTGTGGCCATTGTCTTCGCCACAGAATAAGCAATAAAGTTTTCTAGGCTGATCCCCGTACCTTCCTCCGAAGCCCCTGCCGCCTCTGCCCCTTGGGGTTGGTGGCATGAAAGAACTTTGTTGTTGCCCTGAGGATTGAGAGCTGTGTTGTGGCCTTTGAAGCTGGCTTCCTCTGTCATCACTTTGGCTGGAGTTATGGATTGATCTGACATGCCTAGGGTGGATTCTTCCTCTGAAACCCCTAGTCATTTCAGAAAAACTCTAAGCTTCTTCCCTTCTCTGTCGGAAATCATTATCAACCTAGATGTATTCATCCATCTTCTAAAGGAGCTTCTCCAGGGATTGGGGGGATTTCCTGGCAAAATATTAAGCCGTAGGTCCTGGCCGAAGCCCTTTGATCATGGCCTTAATGACAATTTCATTGGGCACTGTGGGCGCTTGTGCTCTCAGACGCAAGAACCTTCGAACATACGCCTTGAGGTATTCTTCGTGGTCTTGCGTGCACTGGAACAAAGCCTGAGCAGTGACCGACTTCATCTAAAACCCTTGGAAACTGGTGATCAGCATGTCCTTCAGCTTCTGCCATGATGTGATTATTCCTGGCCAGAGAGAAGAGTACCAAGTTTGTGCGACATTTTTGACTGCCATGATGAAGGATTTCGCCATGACTGTTGTGTTGCCACCATACGAAGATATGGTTCCTTCGTAGCTCATTAGAAACTGCTTCGGGTCTGAGTGCCCATCATACATAGGGAGCTAGGGTGGCTTGTATGATGGGGGCCATGGGGTAGCCTACAGTTCTGCTAACAGAGGAGAAGCATCATCAAAAGCAAAATTTCCATGATGGAAATCATCATACCATTCATCATCATTGTAGGAATTGTCTTGACGAAGCTCTCTGTGTTGAGGTCTTCGGTCCTGATCATCTTGGGTGAGATGACACATTTCCTCAGCGGCCTCATCAATCTTCTTCTGAAGATCGGCAAGACGAAGCATCTCCTCCTTCTTCCTCTGGACCTATTGATGAATGACTTCGAGGTCCCTGATTTCTTGGTCCAACTCCTCCTCCTGAGGTGTTGGACTTGCAACCTTCCTTTTTTGGCTTCTAGCTTCGCGTAGTGTTTCTTAGTTGACGTCCAGTGGCTACAGTGCAGCCCCAGCGCTGAAGATTTATTCGGCGGCATGACGAAGGTCACAGCTTGCCGAAGGTGGTCAAATGAGTTCACCGAAAGTGGGCGCCAATGTTGGGGACTTGTTCTCAAATGCTACGATTTAATAACAAGGCAACACAAATGTTAATGGTTAAAGACTTTCGTCCTTCGAAGCATTATCTCCTTTAGGATATAATGATCTTCAGACGAAGGTTATGAAGGGCATACCTTCATAATCACAACATGTAATAATAAGGGCAGAGACATATGAAACATGGAAAAGAATGTGAATAATAATATTAAATCATTAGACTATTCATATTCTCATTATATAACCATGAACAAACATTAATGATATTGAATTACATTTGTACCTTCGACTTGGCAGAAGGTAAAAATCCAGGAGTGATGTGCAAGTGAGTACAAATCAGCATGAACAGTACGGTGTTACTGTTCATCTATTTATAGGCACAGGACGCAGCCTAGGTAAAATTATATCCATGTTCTTGACACTTACTACTGACTAAGGAGTAATCTGTCGAGGACTGGGCAGTATATTCCCCTTTAGGTCGGTTCCATTATCCATCGCTGCCCTTGCGCTAAGCCGAAGCTTCTTCATTAGTAGCTTCGGAACTGGTTCATCCTTCTCCCAAACAGCGCCTTTCATACCGTGCACACCTTCATCTCAAGGCCGAAGGTTCCTGTGACAATATATTATACTTGGAAAGCATGTTAGTCGTGTTTTTGAGGACCTTCAGAATACGAAGGCCCCCCAACACCAGGGTTCTCTTTAGGGTTTTGAGTACTCTAGGGTTTGTGTGCCACTCAAATTCATCAACTTGATCCCTTGTGAACATTTCCTATAGCTTTTGAGGTACTACTCAATTTGGCCTCACATTTACCCATATGCCTTAATCCCATGGTTAATTACCCTACTCTAGGGTTAAGAACATTTCAAGTCACCACATCACACTTGTTTTGAAGTTTTAGCCTAGTGGATGCATTCTAGGTGTAACAAACATAATGACCTGTCAATGCATATGATGCCATGCTCAAATTTTAGTTCTGGTAGCACCAGGGGTGTTACAAAGGGCGTCCCATTCCACCCTTGTGGTGGCACGTGTTTCTCAAGTTAAGCTCCATGTTCCAATTAAAAATAATGATCTTTACATGAACATAAATAAAATAACAGAATAATTGGAACATGGACATAATGTAATATTAATCCCTAAACCATATAGAGCAATAGCAAAACTATCCAAATGATTCAGGGGTCAACAAGGTAAAATGATAACCAGACTAGGGTGACCTATTGGGTCCCATAAAAATTAAACCTATGCATGAATAAGTGATATTAAAGAACATTATTAGGTAAAAAGTGGTCAAGGGCACAACTTGCCTTCAATGAGCTCCTGCTCAGCAACTTCTACTTTCTGAACACCGGGATCCTCAGCCACTGGCTCTTCTACTCGTCATAATACAAACATGCATAGCATAAAGAGGAAATTAACATCACACCAAACATGTATACAAATATATATTAATAATCTACACATTATAATAATATCATAGGAAAAAGAATCATTAAATTTGTAGTTATAGATTTTAAGTTATGAATTTCTGAAGGTTTTATGTATTTGATACGAGATTAATTAAGAGATGAATTTTAATATGGTTTTCATGTCAAAACAAAGACCCTATGTGATAAACAATATTATTACAAAATTATAGGAACTGGAATGGGTCAATTTGGACTTAATATGAATTTTCTAGGAATTATACAAGTTTCTGCAATTAATTTCATACTAAAAATCAATTTCCTTAATCATTTATTCACTTTTACTGGCTTCTGGACTACGCACATGATTTAAACAAAAGCCAGGGGCCATTACACAACTATTCCTAAGACTCAGAATTCCTCTGCCAGGACTGCGGGTTCATTTTGTAATTCAGCAGGGGCTCTTTTGCAATTTAACCATGGCGAAAGGGTATCATCAGATCTCGGCCGTAAGATCGGAAATGTGCGCCTCTGATTAGACCGACCCTCACCCCGAATCGGTGGGTAATGGTGTACGCCCGATCCAAGATCGACGACGACAGGCCAACGGCGCCATCCGATTGTTGGATTCCTCCTCGACAGCCCGGATTAGATCTAACCCTAATCGAATTGGTACGCAGATCCGGCCGCCGGAATATGAATCAGCGGAGGGGATTTAATTACTCGTGATCAGATCGCGACCCTTGGATTCCCACCTAACGCCCAGGATCAACCCCAGCTAACCAGTATGACATTCTAATCTGAGCCGTCCATCGCGTGATTCACGGTTGATCCAATGGCCGTGGTTCTTTCCCCCAAAACACCCCAGCGCCGCCGCCCCGCGCTCACGGTGATTTCCCGCCGGAGTAACCCAATTGCGTGCTTGGGTGGTCCTTTACTTATCCTAGCTGGTGCAAAACGAAGCCAATATAACAACAAGGGCAGGGACGGTGATTTTACCGATGATTAGGCTCAGAGGAAGCTCGCCCTTGCTGCGCGGCGGCTCGGCCACGAGAGTCAGAATCCGGCGACAATTACGTGAGGTCCTCGGCTCCCCGCTCACGATTACCCCCAGGCACAAGTTCGCCAAGGTCACCCGTGGCTTCCTTTGTCATGACGGCGAATTGCGACGCGGGAGCTAAACCAAGGACGTTCGGTGGGGAATAAAGGGGAAGGCGTTCACAGGGTTCGGCTTTATCCTCCCTATGTCCCCGCAACAAACCCCCCGCAAGGCGTCCGCCATTATCGCACGCACGATTGTGGGCGATCCCATGGAGGAGATGGTGCGCCCGACGGATTAGTCACGAACAGGTGGGACCCGCCTATCATACCCACCACCAACGCACACGCATACCAGAGACCGAGTTCGGCTGACCGCAAGGGCCCACGTGTCGGCGCCAGGTCACGGTGGTGGGCCGCCTGCTTCGCGTGGAGCAGATAGATGGGCCGCTGGGGTGGGTTTCGGCCCAGTAACTGTTTCCCATTTTTCTTTCCCTTTTTCTTTTATATTTTCCTTTTCCTTTTCTTTTCCCTTTAATTTCTAGAATTCAAATTGGAATTCAACTTTAACTGTGAACTTATACTCATTTTAAATGTACAGATTGAATATACTAGTATGGGAAGGACTTCATTTGTTTATAAATTTATTTCTCTATTTTGTGTAGTAGTTTTCTTCTCTTCTCTCAAATCTTAGAATTTCCTTTAGAACTTAAATTCCAATATGGGTATTAACATATTTCTTTTTTCATTATTTTTATATTGTCACAAAATGCACACAAAATGAAACCTCAACATGATGCATATTTTATTTAAGTGCCATCAGCTATTTATTAACTTTAGATGTGGTTATTCACATGTTCAATTAAATAGAGGCAAAACACTCCTATTATATGATGTACAAATTTTGGGTATTACAAATCCTACCCCCTTAACAAGAATCTCGTCCTCGAGATTTAGGAAGGACTAGGGAAAAGATGGGGAAATTCTATCCGAAGCTCTTCTTCTCTCTCCCAAGTAGCTTCATCTTCTCCATGGTGACTCCATTGAACTTTGCACATCTTTATAACTTTATTTCTTGTAACTCGAGTCAAAGTGTCAAGAATCTTGATAGGATATTCCGTATAAGTCAAATCACCTTGAACACTGAGCTCCTCCATTGGTAACTGTTCTTGAGGGACATAGAGACACTTCTTGAGTTGAGACACGTGGAATACATCATAAACATCAGATAGATGATCAGGTAGCTCGAGTTGGTATTCCATCTCCCCAACTCGCCTAAAGATTCTGAATGGTCCAATAAATCGAGGGGATAATTTTCCTTTGACTTTGAATCTCCTCATTCCATGAAGTGGTGACACCTTGAGGTACACATGATCACCTTCCTCAAACTCCAGTGGTCTTCTTTTATTATCAGCGTAGCACTTTTGCCTGGTCTGAGCTACCCTCAAGTTCTCCCGGATTATACGGACTTGTTCTTCTGCTTCTTGAATAAGTTCAGGCCCAAAGAATTGTCTTTCTCTAGTCTGATCCTAATATAGAGGAGTCCGGCACTTCCTGCCATATAAAGCTTCAAATGATGATATCTTCAAACTGGCCTAGTAACTATTATTATATGAGAACTCAGCATATGGTAGACTCTTGTCCCAACTACCACCATGCTGAAGGGCACAAGCTCTCAACATATCTTCAAGTACTTGATTAGTCCTTTCAATCTCGCCATCAGTCTGAGGGTGATAGGCCGAGCTGAAACTCAACTTTGTATCCATATTCTCATGAAAGCTTTTCCAGAATCTTGAGGTAAACTATGAGCCTCTATCCAAAACGATCTTCTTCGGTACTCCATGTAAACACATAATCTGAGCCATGTATGATTCTGCCAACTGAGAACCTTTATAAGTAGTCTTGACCGGAATGAAGTGAGCTACTTTGGTCAGTTTATCCACAATCACCCATATGGGATCATATCCTTTCGGGGTGCGAGGAACCCAACCATGAAATCCATACCAATCTCTTCCCACTTCCATTCGGGTATCTTTAATGGGTGCAGTAGCCCAGTTGGTCTTTGATGTTCAGCTTTGATTCTCTGACACACATCACACATAACCACGTGTGCAGCCACATCTCTTTTTGGCCCATACCACCAATACTTCTGCTTCAAATTCTGATACATCTTAGTGCTACTAGGATGAATAGAGTAATCAGAATCATGGGCTTCCTTCAATATAGTCTCATGGAGGCTATCATACTCTGGAACACATATCCGGTGTTGGGGGCCTTCCTCTTCCGAAGGTCCTCAAAAACATGACTAATCATATGTTTTCAATATGATATAGACTGTTACAGGAGGCTTTGGCTTTAGGATGAAGGTATGCGCGACATGCAGATACAATCCGAAGGCATAATGAACGGACGCTGAGGCTGTGACTGAAGGAGCTTCGGCTTAGTATAACGACGAAGGTGGAAGATGAAACCGACCTAAAGGGGAAATGACTACTTAGCCCTTGATAGTTTGTTTTATGATTAAGAGTAAATGTTAGGGACATGAATGTAATTTTGTTCGGGCTGTGTCCCGTGCCTATAAATAGATGAACAGTAACACCATACTGCTCACGCTGGACTGTAATCGCTCTTACGTCACTCTCGCATTTTCACCTTCTGGCAAGCTGAAGGTATCAATGTAATATAAATATTGTGGATATTTATTCATGTTTATAAAATGAGAATGCAAATAATTTACTGATATATCATCATTATTTGCATTCTTTTGTATTTCATGTACTTTTGTTTATATTTGTTTGTTGAAATGATGAAGGTATATCCTTCATGACCTTCGTCTGAAGACCATTATATCCCAAAGGAGATAATGCTTCGAAGGACGAAGGTCTTTAATCATTAACAATTGTGTTGCTTTGTTCTTGATGTATAGCATTTGAGAACAAGGACCAACATTGGCGCCCACCTTCGATGAACTCAATTGACCACCTTCGGCAAGCATCGACTTTCGCAATGCCACCGAAGAAGACAACGACACCAGGGGCTGCCCTGCAGCCACTGGACACTAATCAGGAGACGCTGTAAGAAGCTAGGAGCCAAAAGAGGAAGGCTACTAGCCCAACACCTCAGGAGGAGGAGCTAGATTAAGAGATCATGGATTTGGAGGCTATCCACCAACAGGTGCAAAGGAAGAGGGAAAAGATGCTTCGGATCACCGACCTTCAGAAGAAGATCGGCGAAGCCGTTGAATAAATGCATCACCTCACTCAGGATGACCAAGACCGAAGGCCCCAACACAGGGAGCTTCGCTAAGAAAGCCTATTCAATGATGATGAATGGTACGATGACTTTCATCAGGGCCATTTTGCTTTTGACGATGCTTCTCCCTTGGCAGCAGAATTGCAGGCCACCCCGTGGCCACCGTCATACAAGCCACGTCAACTCCCCATGTATGATGGGCACTCAGACCCGAAGCAATTCCTGATGAGCTACGAAGCAACCATATCCTCATATGGGGGCAATACTACAGTTATGGCGAAGTCCTTCGTCATGGCAGTCAAAAGCGTAGCTCAAACTTGGTAATCCTCTCTTCGGCTAGGGACAATTATGTCATGGCAGAAGCTAAAGGATATGTTAGTGGCCAGCTTTCAGGATTTTCAAATGAAGTCGGTCACTGCCCAGGCTCTCTTTTAGTGTACGCAGGACCAGGAGGAATATTTGCAGCGCGTATGTCCGAAGGTTCTTGTTGTGGCTGAGAGCTCAAGCACCTACAGTGCCCAATGAAATCGTCATTGAGGCCATGATCAAGGGGCTTCAGCCTGGACCTATGGCGCAATACTCTGCAAGGAAGCCGCCGCAAACTTTGGAGAAGCTTCTCCAGAAAATGGATGAGTACATCAGAGCCGATAATGATTTTTGGCAAAGAAGGGAAGATGCCTACAGATACTCTGAAATGGCCAGGGGCTTCGGAGGGAGATTCCACCCCAGGCATGTCAGGTCAATCCATAATGCCAGCTCAAGTGACAACAGGGGAAACCAAACCCAAAGGCAGGAGCACAACTCCCAATCATTAGGGGCACAACAAAGTTCCTTCAGGACACCAGCTCCAAGAGGTAGAGGGGGCAGAAGCTTCGGAGGAAGATATGGAGATCAGCACAGGAAACTGTTTTGTTTGTTCTGCGGCGAAGACAAAGGGCATACCACAAGAACGTGCCAGGTTATGATTCAAAAGCAGAAAGAGATTGCCGAAGCTGAAGCATGGCAGAATCAGCCGAAGCAGATTCTACATACCGCTTCATGCTACTCTCCCTACGTCCCAGAGTATGTAGGCAATCAACAGCCTATGGCCCTGTCGCTTCGGCAAGCCATTCTCAAGCTTCCTGGGCCCAGCTGCCACCACCACCACCGCTAGAACCTACTCTGGTTCACAGTCAGCAGCCAGAAGGGCATCACCACGCTCATCAACAGCGCGATTTTTGGGAGGAGTTCGAAGCTCGCACAGTCAATAGCACTGTGCCCAAGTCAAAGCACATTTACTAAAGAATATCCTACCCTGGTGTATCTTTGTTCTTTCCGCCATTTTATTTTCTTGTATGAAAAACAATTCACGAAGGATTAAATTTCAATTTGATGTAATAATATTGTGGTCACACCATCGAGTGTGGGGCGCATCCCCTTAACAAAACTTCCGAAGCTCCAAAAAGTCGTTCCTAAGGGAGTGCAGAGTAAGTTTAGAAGCTACAAAGTCATTCCTAAGGGAGCGCAGAGTAAGTTTCGAAGCTCAAAAGTCGTTCCTAAGGGAATGCAGAGCTAAGATGCCACCAAAATAAAAAGTGAAGAAGCTCAAAAGTCATTCCTAAGGGGATGTAGAGCTTAAATACCACTGAAATAAAAGGTGAAGAAGCTCAAGAGTCGTTCCTAAGGGAATGCAGAGCTTAAATGCCACCGAAATAGAACGTGAAGAGACTCAAAAGACGTTCCTAAGGGGATGCATAGTCTGGGTGTGTTTTCGTGTGGGTATGTGACTTCAGCATAAACATCATGCTGCATCATATCATCGCATCATTTCGCATAGCATTACATCATACATCATGTTGCATCAACAACAAGATTGTGGAAAAGGAAATTTGCTTCTTTCAAAATATGCGATGAATGGAACAATGTGCTGGAGCACAAAGTGTACCTTCGGCAATTATAATTTTACATGCCAAGAAAATCTTCGTCGACAATAATATTATACAACAGTTGTACTACAGAAGGGTTCTTTCTTTACGAAGCATGAAAAGAAGGGAAGGTGTTTTTTCCCCGAAGGCTCAAAAATGGTATGTACGCAAATTTCATGCATCGTAAAGAAATATATTACATTAATATACACACATATATTAAATGTTTAACTCATATACAAATATTACATTTCTCAAACACTACATTTCCTAAGTACACAAGAATTCAGTCTTCTTTTAATATCTTCTCAGCAGCTTCATTTAGGAGTTTGTTGACAGCTTCGTCAACGGCTTCTTCGGCAATCCTTATTGTTTCTAATGATGCTTTCATGGCTAGATCGGCCTCGGGATCATATGGCTCAGGTGGCGGTGAAAGTTCAGCTATGGAAAAGAACAAGTCATTAATCTGAAGCCAAAAATAAACACCGAAGCTAAAATTCAGTAATAATACATATACGTCTTGCGCGCTCAGCAGCTTCTTCGGCTCGCTTGGCTTCTTCTCGGGTCTCATGAGATTCTTTTTCATTTTTCTTTATAGCCACTTCGGCTATCTCACGGCCTCCCTTCATCCAAACATCGGAATAGAATTTTCCGCCTATCAAAGTAGCTTCGGCCGAAGGCTCCATAGCGTTGTCTATGGAGAAGACGGTTTCTGCCTTGGCTGCAGCCTTAACGTGTTCACAGCCATTTTTCTCCAGAACGCTGCAACCCCTCGGGCACCAGCGAAGGCGCAAAAATCTCCGCGATTGCTAAGAATTTCTTCAAAAGCTTCACCTTCTTCACCGATCCATTCAATAACTCCTTCAGGATCGCCTCGAATAAACTTTTGCTCCGATGAGTATGCACCCACCTTTGTAAAGCTGTCTTTCAGTTTCTTGGCGCAATTCAATGATTTCTCATAACATCTTTCCTTGGATTCATGAAGCTCTTCCACATTCTTTTCTAGCCTCGCGCTTGTCCATTCACTTATCTCTTGCTTAGCCGTTGCATGTTCAAAATTTTCATTAGCTTCGGCAAGCTTTTTCTGAAGGTCTTCAACTTCGGCTTTATGAGCTTCGGATTGTGCATGAAGCTTTACTTTGTTGCTCTTCAGCCTGTCCACCAAGGAGAGCAGAATTTTATCCTTTTCTAGGGCTTCATTCCTCAGTCTTATAACCTTTGACCGAAGGTTTCCAAGTGCAATTGCACAGCTTTCGTCTTCAGCATTCTTTTGTGCCCTTAAAGCATTGCTCAAGATTAAGCCCTACAAAAAAGGGGGGGATCAACACAATAATAAAAGATAAAAAAATAATCTATTTATAAGTTAAAATTCTTTACCTTCAGACTGTTATAAGTGAGGCTGTCCACAAGGTCATCCTTCGACATTGCAGATAGGCCAAGCTCGAGCTTTGGAAACCCTATGTTCCTTGCCATCTCCCGGTAAACAGATATCTCCTTGTTGTCCGGAAGGCAGTACAGAAAATCGTCTTCATCAGTGCCATTATACACCAATGATCCTTTCAGGTACTTTAAATCCCTAGCATAGTGCTTAGCTTCGGCAATGTGCTCTTCCGGCAACTGTTTACCCGAAGCATGTCGTATGATAAAATCTAGCTCCTTAGTAGATGCTTCGTGGTAGGAGATTTAACCTTCTTGGGTGTGCCTTCTTTTTCCAAGATTAGAGCGGCATTCGAAGGTCCTTGTTCAGTATCCTTTCCAATAGTTTCAGTAGACCCTGTTTCTGCGGGAACTGAGGGCCCAACTTCAGCTTCGAAATGAGTTGTAACAGTTTCGGTGGTCTCCTTTATATTTTTCTCACTCATGCTGGGCACTTCTGTAGAGGTAGGAATTGGTACCCTTTTCGAATCCATGACAGCGTCTAGTACGCTGGCCATTCTCCTCCTCTTTGGAGTTACTGCAGGAATTTTTGATACCTCTGCCGATTTCCTCAATTCTGGCTCTTCGGCCGTTTTTGCCTTAGCTTTGGCAGGACACTTCGGCACATTGGCTATTTCGGCTTCTGCCTACTCCACTACTGTCTTCAGAATTAGTTCTTCGGCTGATCCAGCTGTAGCTTCAGTAGGAGCAGGGAACTCTGGCTCAACAGCGGAAGAAGGCCTCTCAGCAAGCTTCGACACCCTAGCTGTTTCAATGTACCTAGGCCGGTGCGTCAAAACTTTAATATTTTTACCCTTCGGCGTCGCAGAGATGGCCGAAGCAACAACTTTTCTTTTTTTTCCCTACTTTCGCGAGGGATAACAATAGTCGGGGTATACAAAACCAATTACATCAAAAACTCTATTTAATCTTCTCTTGCCTCATCCTCCGAAGGCTAGCGTCATGGCATCATCTTCGGCCCTTGTGTAGGCCCCAAGCAATTCGTCACTAGTTGCCTCAACACAATTCAGCCAGTCATCGTTCGGCTCATCAAATTGATCTCTGTATCTGAAGGTGTATTTCAGATAAACCAAGCCGCCTTGACTGGACCCGACGATAGCTTCCTTCGGCATCTCCTAGTCACTCACAAGAGGCCACACTCTATAAGCAATATTCTCTTTCAACTAAGTTCCATCTAGGCTCCTGGCCACCTCTTCCAAAACGTCGGGACTGGATAGCTCACATCAGAGCGAGGCACGAAGCCGTAACAACCAAAACTATTATGATATTGCTCTTTGCCAGTAGCCTTTGTCTCATAGGACAGCTCATGCATGTTACAGAAGCATTTTGCACTTGGCTTTAGTTCCTGGCTCCTCATGGCCCAAATGAAAATCCCCATTCTGATGATAGCTTCAGGGGTAATCTGATGAAGGTAAATCTCAAAAGTCTTCAGAACTTCAACTAAAAATTTACTCAAGGGAAACCGAAGCCCTGCCTTCATGAAGCTCCTGTAGACAACAACTTCGTCTACTTCGGGCGCAGGGGCAGTGCTATCTCCTCTAGCCCTCACAATAGAAATATCACGGAAGTATCTTCCTTTCATAGCATCAATCTGACTTTGCTTGATGGTTGATTTTCCAAAGATGGTATGACTCGGCCGCCAGGGCCGATCTTCGGCATCTTCATTTCCACTTTCCAAATCAAAACTTTCATTATCGCCGGAATCCTCAGATAACCCAGCCAACATTTCATTGGTGATTTTCTTTGTGTTTGTCTTCTCCATAGCTTCATAAAACCCAGCCAATGCAGGGTCGACAATCTTCTTCTCTTCAGCCATTTAGTCAACGGTTGTACAAATACCGAAGCTTACAATTTAATCAAAACTTGGCAGAGCAAGAAAATTTAGAATGACAAAAATAGCGCAAGCAGTTGAAATGGCACATCAAATGCTATCAATGCGAGTCCCTATTTATATTCCCAGCACATCACAACTTGGTGGGCCCTACATGACAGTGTCTTTCGCTATTCTAGCGAAGGGAAGGTGTTTTTCGGACCTTCGGCTAAAGGCCTTCGTTCACGTCGCAGTCTGAATTTGTTAACAAAGAAACAAATTAATACTGCGAGGGGGTACTGTTGGGGGCCTTCCTCTTCCGAAGGTCCTCAAAAACATGACTAATCATATGTTTCAGTATGATATAGACTGTTACAGGAGGCTTCGGCTTTAGGATGAAGGTATGCGTGATATGGAGATACAACCCGAAGGCAGAATGAACGGACGCCGAGGCTGTGACTGAAGGAGCTTCGACTTAGTATAATGACGAAGGTGGAAGATGAAACCAACCTAAAGGGGAAATGACTACTTAGCCCTTGATAGTTTGCTTTATGATTAAGAGTAAATGTCAGGGACATGAATGCAATTTTGTCCGAGCTGCGTCCCGTGCCTATAAATAGATGAACAGTAACACCATACTGTTCACACTGGATTATAAATTGCTCTTACGTCACTCTCGCATTTCACCTTCTCGCAAGCCGAAGGTATCAATGTAATATAAATATTGTGGATATTTAGTCATGTTTATAAAATGAGAATGCAAATAATTTACTGATATATCATCATTATTTGCATTCCTTTGTATTTCATGTACTTTTGTTTATATTTGTTTGTTGAAATGATGAAGGTATATTCTTCACGACCTTCGTCTGAAGATCATTATATCCCAAAGGAGATAATGCTTCGAAGGACGAAGGTCTTTAATCATTAACAATTGTGTTGCTTTGTTCTTGATGTATAGCATTTGAGAACAAGGACCAACATCCGGTTCTTGAACCATATCATGCCTTGTTCATCCTCCGTGAATTTTGGATCTCTACCTTCAGTAATCAGATCTTTGATTTCTTGTATTTTAGCATCACCAATTTGACCCTTGCGGATTTCTTGTTCCAAGGTAGGTTCCACATCAATAGTGACTCCTTCGGTATGTGCAACAATTCCTAGGTTGAGTCTCCTAAAATCCTCAACAATCTCATCGGGTAGCCGGACAACAATAGCTGAATGGACATGTTCCTTCTGACTCAAGGCATCCACAACCAGATTCGCCTTGCCCTGATGATAATGAATTTCCAAATCATAATCCTTAATGAGTTCCAACCATCGACATTGCTTAAGGTTGAGATCCTTCTGAGTGAATATGTACTTCAAACTCTTGTGATTGGTGTACACTTGGCACTTGGTTCCCATAATAGAATGTCTCCATATCTTAAGTGCATGCACTACGGCTACCAGTTCAAAGTCATGATTGGGATAGTTCAACTCATGTTTCCGCAACTGACGAGATGCGTAGGCAATCATGTGTCCTTCTTGCATAAGAACACATCCCAAGCCTTGGCCGCATGCATCACAATAGATATCAAATCCCTTGTGTAGATTTGGCATAACCAACACTGGGGGTGACATCAATCTCAACTTCAGTTGATTAAAACTATCTTGGCACTTCTAGTCCCACTTAAACTCTCTCCCCTTCTCTAGAAGTGAGGTCATAGACTTAGCAATCTTAGAGAACCCTTCAACAAATCACCGATAATAGTTTGCAAGTCCCAAGAAACTCCATACCTCAGTAACTGTACTGGGTATGCTCCACTCCACTATCTCCTTAACTTTAGCAGGATCCACTGATATCCCACCATTAGAGATGATATGCCCAAGGAATGGCACTTCGTCGATCTAGAACTCGCATTTGCTGTACTTGGCGTAGAGTTGATTATCTCGTAGCTTTTGTAGCACCAATCTCATATGTTCCTCATGATCACTATCACTCTTGGAATAAATAAGAATATCGTCGATGAACACCACGACGAATCTATCAAGATACTCCATGAACATCTTATTCATCAGATTCATAAAATAGGTTGGTGCATTAGTTAGTCCAAATGACATAACTGTGAATTCATATAAACCATATTGGGTTGAGAAAGTCGTTGTCGGTGTTTCGGACCCGAGGGACCCTCAACCGGACCGACTAGTGAATTTTAGTGCCGCGTGCCCCTGTCCAGATGGGTTGATGCAAGATGGAACACAAGAGGGAAATGAGGCTTATGTTATCTTGCACCAGGGTGCTCGTAGTAGGGGTTACAAGCATTGCGGGAGAGCGAGAACGAGAGAGAGAGAGAGAAGGAGAGGGTTCGGCCTTGAGGTGAGCCGTCTGAGGCTGCTCCTACCGTGTCTCTCTTTTCCTCCTCCTTTCCGCGTGTGTTGTCCCCGAGTTCGTACGTCACATGTTCTCCCTCTCCCTCCTTCTCCCCCGCGGGGCCCTGGACATCCCTTTTATAGATGCAAGGAGATGCCCAGCTGTACAATGGGGGTGTAGCTATGAGCTAACGTGGCTGGCAGGGAAGTGCCCTGAGCCCTGTACAGGTAATAACGTGGCCGTCGGGGAAGTGCCTTGAGCCCTGTAGATGTACCAACGTGGCCGTCGGAGAAGTGCCTTGAGCCCTGTAGAAGCATAGCTGGCGGTGCGGCATGGATCTTGCTGACGTTTCCTTACTTCCGTAGGGGGTTTGAGAGCACCCGACGTCATGGGCGCACACGGGGAACCATCATTACCTGTTACCGGAGTAACTTAGATGGGACACCGATCTTGTTCCTTCGTAGCCTGAGGTGGCTAGCTAGGGGTAGGGTAATGATGGGTCCCCAGTAGCGTAGTTGATACGAGGCCGAGGTCGAGCGAGGCGGCGACTCCTCCAAGGCCGAGGCTGAGGTCAGGCGAGGCGGCGACTCCTCCGTGGCCAAGGCTGAGGTCGGGCGAGGCGGTGACTCCTCCGAGGCCGAGGCTGAGGTCGAGCGAGGCGGAGTCCTTCTCCCGAGGCCGAGGCTGAGACCGAGGCCTAGGGTCGGGCGAGGCGGAGTCCTTCTCCCGAGGCCAAGGCTGAGGCTGAGGCCTGGGGTCAGGCGAGGTGGAGCTCGCTGCTGCGCCCGAGGCCGAACTTCGGGGAAGGCCGCGACTGTTGTTAGTCTTTCCCTGGTGGCGGGCATAGTTGCCGGAGTGGAGTGAACGACGCTGTTTTCCTGTCAGAACGGTCAGTAAAGGGGGCGAAGTGACTGCGGTCACTTCGACCTTGCCGACTGAGGCACGCATGTCAGGATAAGGTGTCAGGCGATCCCCGCATTAAATGCGCATGCGATACGGTCGGTTGGTAAGGCGATTCGGACGAGGTCGCTGCACGACAAAGTCTGCCCGAGCTGGGCTTCGGGCGAGCCGAGGGTGCGTCTGCTGACTGAGGGGACCCTTGGGCGAGGCGTGAATTCGTCCGGGACTACTGTCCTTGCCCGAGGCTAGGCTCGGATGAGGTCGTGTCCCTTGGTAGATGAAGCCCGCGCTTTATCGGTCGTATGGTTTGTTCTCAAGACGATTTCCAGCCGGATTAAGGAGCGTTGGGGGTACCCCTAATTATGGTCCCCGACAGTATCCCCCGAGCCTCGAAGGGAGTGTAGGTACTTGCTTGGAGGTTCTGCCAGATTTTTCGCAAGGGGACTGACCCTTCTCGGTTATGCTTCGTTCCGGTGGGTGCGTGCGAGCGCACCCGCCGGGTGTAGCCCCCGAGGCCTCGGAGGAGTGGTTTTGACTCCTCTGAGGTCTTAATCCTTTTTGTGATGCCTCGGTCAGCCTTGTCGTGCCCTCATGCGGCCTGGCCGCAGCCCAGGTGCACGGTCAGGCTCCGAGTTTTTGAGCTGGTTTGTTGACGTGGTCAACAGTCGGGCCGTAGCCTGGCGCGAGAGCAGCCCCCGAGCCTCTGCATGGAGCGAGAGGACGATCAAGGACCGTCTCGACTTTTATTGTACGCCCCTTCGTCGCCTCTCCGTGAGGAGGAAGGGGGGAAAGCGCCATGTTACCCTCGGAGGGCACCGAACATGGTGTTTCCGGTGAGCTGCTAACGGGTGATCTGAGTGGACGCTCGAGCCCCGTTCGATAAGGGTGGGCTAGTGGCCCAGAGGCACGCTCCAAAAGTACCTGCAGGTGATTTGCCGGACCTGGACCCATTCGATAGGGTCCGAGGGCTCGATGCCTCCCTCCGGTGGGATTCCGTTACAAATCGTTCCCGCTGGTCTCAAAAATGTCCTAGGTTACCTCGGGAGCGTAGCCCGAGCCTCGGCCATGTAACGGACATACCCAGGGTCATCCCTGACTCTGCGTGCTCTGGGGCGGCTGTCGAACCCTTCCGAGGGGCCAGCCTTCGAACCCCTGATCAGTAAAGGGCTCAGAGCCCGAGTGCTCTAGGGCGGTTGCCGAACCCCGGAGGGCGCAACCTTCGAACCCCTGATTAGTAGGAGGGCTAGGGCCCGTTTCCTTCGCCGAGAAGGATCCTTTTCGCAATATCCCCTTTCCCGGTCCCTGTGGCAAGAGAGAGAGAGGAAAAGGAAAAGGATATGAATTTAAATAAGATGGCACACCTTTTACGACACGGTCATCATGACAGAGACGAAACGGCGCCCACTTCTCCTGTCGGAGGTGTCGCTTGCCCTATTGGTGATTGGACCGCTGCTTCCGCACGCCTGTTGCTGCAATTACTGCCGGCCCGCCTCTGATCATATCGACCGTCGTGCCTATCTCTGCGGCTGAGTGACCCGTGATCGCCGCACTTAATGGGCACTGTTGGGTCACGCACAGGGTTGCCTTGAGTCGCTGCGCTGGTTCCGCAGTCAAGAAGTCGTAGCATTAGCGCAGGTGGCGGTGCGGTTTCCTTGCACGTAGTAACCGTCGCGCCGGTTACATGACATGTGGGCCCGGGCCTCCATGCTGGACCGCCGGATTCGACGAGGCCGAAAGGGTGCACAACCGTGGTGCAGTTGCATGCTCCCTGCATGGTGGCCCGCCCTTCCGACCGTTGGTTTTGGCGATGATGAGGGAATGCTTATAATCGCAGGGCGGTTACATGCTTCGCATGCAGCGGTTCGCCTTCTTCGCGTTTCGGGTCAGCTCGCATGACGTGTGGGACCTAGCCCCCGTGTCGTGGGGTGGGAACCCTAGAGCACGTCGGTGGAGGCTTTGCCCGTGACGCTTGGGGGTGCGAGTGAGGAGATCTGCCTTTAAAAAGGGACCGACCCCCCGGGGGGTAGCCATGCCTTCACACTCCTCGCATCCATCGCGCCTTTCTGTCTTCTGAGCCCCCAGATGGGGCGCACCCGTGTTTCCTTCTTCTTGCTGCTGTTGGAGGAGCATGACCCCGTGGGGGTTGGTGCTCTCCAGTCATCGCTCGGCTTCAAAGATTTTCATCATGCAGCCCGGCTGCATTCCCTCACCAATGGTCATCCGTAGGGATGATCACCAGCCTTGTGGTGGGGAGAAGCAAGCTGGGCTGCGGCCTCTGCCCCGCCCTCAGCTTCAAGGATGTTCATCATCCGGGCTGAGGAGGAGGGCGCGCCGAGTGGGGTCCTGCCTCCTGCGTGGGCCGGTGACCCGCTTCTTCCTCCAGCATTCGGGGGAGAAGGGCATCCTCCAGCCCTGCGGAGGAGGCATCCTCCAGCCATGCGGGGGAAGGCGAACTGCTGCTGCCTGGACAGGGTGCAGCTATCCATCCTCCACCCGGGCGACGGTCGTGCCGTGCGCAGGTGGCTGCTGTCATCGGTGCCGAAGTGGTGGCCGCCGCTGGTGAGGCTTCCCACCGCAGCTGTTGCCTCCGTCGACGGGACCGTCGGTGCCACCTTCGCTCCGGACCTCGAGCTCTTTGGCTTTAATGGATGGTTCTCATCCCCCGTGAGGGGACGTGAACGAGGGCCTTACAACAGTAGCGTTTGCCCTGCCATCGCTGCTGCTGTTTAGCCGCCCGAGGAGGAGGTCGTTGTCACGCTGCTGGCGCAGTGGTCGCCGGCGAGCTGCTCGGAGCCTGTTATCCCGCAGGCTTTCTGGTGTGGAGGTTGTTCATTCCTGCGGGAATGGACCTGGAGTCCCGTTTGTAATGGTACCCTCTTGAGAGCGTGATGTAATAGCTTTAAGTACTAAGACATCTGCCGTAGGTCGGGAAAACCGCCGAGGGCGCTGCCGACGTCCAAGTCTAGGTACCTGAAAGGGAATTAGGCTTACACCTATATTCCTAATTTGATTTTGGCGGTTGAATTGCCCAACATAAATAATTGGACTAACTAGTTTGCTCTAGTCTATGAGTTCTACAGGTGCCAATGGTTCACAATAAGTCAATAAAAAGACCAAGAAAGGGTTCAAGAAGAAAGGAGCAAAGGAAACCGAAGTGCTCCCTGGTATGGCGCACCGGACTGTCCGGTACCGGATAGTGTCCGGTGCACCACCGGACAGTGTCCGGTGCACCAGGGAAGATCGACTTCCAATTCTTCACCTTCGGGTTTCCCAGGCGCAGCTCCGCTATAATTCACCGGACAGTGTCTGGTGCGCACCGGACTGTCCGGTGCACCAGCGGAGCAACGACTATCTGCGCGCAACGGTCGACTCTGCAAAGTGAACAGTGGAATTCAGATGTCAGAGCAGACGGTCAGAGGGGCACCGAACTGTCCGGTGTCGCACCGGACTGTCCGGTGCCGCATGAGGACAAAGCCTCCAACGGTCGACCGGCTCCGAGCCCTAATGGGAAGATGACGTGGCGGCGCACCGGACACTGTCCGGTGGCGCACCGGACTGTCCGGTGCGCCCTTCGCCAGCAGACTTCATCAACGGCTAGTTTTTGGATGGTGGCTATAAATACCACCCCAACCGGCCACTTCATGTGTGGAAGCCCAAGCAACATTCCAAGTCATCTAGTTGACATACTCAAGCCCTCCCAACCACATATATTCATTGATCCATCCTATACACAAGATTTAGACCACTACAACCAACACAAGTGCCACAAAAGAGAGAGCAAGCAAAAGAGAGCTACTCATTTGAGTTTAGCACTAGTGCCTTGTGAGATTCATTGAGAGATAGTGTGTGCTACATCTTTGTGTTCATTCGAGCGTGGAGTTTTGACTCCCATTGAACTCCCTCCAAAGTTTTGGAGGCTTGTAAAAGCTAGCAAGAGACACCAAAGAGTGTGGTGGTCCTTGTGGGATCGAGAGTGATCCTTGAGAAGAAGAAGAGCTCGCCGATCCTTGGGTGATCGGTGGAGACAGGGAAAGGGTTGAAAAAGACCCGTCCTTAAGTGGACTCCTCAACGGGGACTAGGCCTTCGAGGGCCGAACCTCGGTAAAACAAATCACCCGTGTCCATTGTGTTTATTGCTTGTGATTGGTTTGTTCTCCTTTCCTCTAAGTTTTCTTGCGCTATTCTTTGTCAATATTATTTGGTGTTGCTTCAAGTTAAATCCTCACTTAGTGAAGCAACACTTCGCAAGAAAGCATTGCTCTTCCCACCTAAGCCTTCTTGCTTTATTCTCATAAACTTGTTAGTAGTATTGATTTACCTCTTCCGCACTAATTAAGCGCAATACTCTTTTCAAGCAAGAACTTAGTTTCTATTCTCCGATATTTGTATATCTTGTTCTAACCACTAATCAAGGGATCTAGTTGGGGGATAAAATTATAAATTTCCGGTTTCGCCTATCCACCCCCCCTCTAGGCGACTTTCAATTGGTATCAGAGCTAGGCACTTCATCTTGAGTCTAACAACTCGAAGTGATGGGTCGTAGAAGATCCCAAAAGAACAACAAGACCCAAGAGAACACAACTCGGAAGGAGGTAACTCTTGAGATTTTATTTGATGATTGTTCTAACTATGATTCATGGTCTTCTAGTGTACTAAATGCTTTTAGAACTCTAGATCCTCGATTAGAACAAATTATAGAAAAGAGTATCTTCCCTCCTAGTTTTAATGGAAAAATTATCTCCGAGGAGGATCAAAGATGTTTTCGCTTAAACTACCTAGCTTTTGACATCTTAAGCAATTATCTTAGCAAAGAAGGTTATCGTGCCTTCATATCAAATTATGACGAATCCATCCATGATGCGCACGATATTTGGACTAGAATTAAAAACAAATTTAATGAGTCCAAACATGATAGTTCATTTTGTGCTTCTACTTCCTTTGGTATTTGTGATACTAACCCTTGCAAGGAAGAAGAAGAAAATGAACGATGGAGACCAAACGATGAATCCACCTCTCCAAAAGGTTTGTCTTCCCATTTCGATTCCCACATATGTTGTGTGGCTAATGAAAATGATAGAGGGAGGACAAATGAGGATGAGGAGGAAGAAAGAAGCTTCTTGCATCTCTACGCTCGCTTAAGCCAAGAAGATAAGACGGTTATGCTCAAAATTCTAGAAAGAGCGAGAGAGCAAAGCGAAGCTCGTCAAAGGCTAGAAGATGTTCTCTCCATAAAAATGCTACACTTTGACGAGTTGACTAAAGAAGATGAGGAGCTAAAGTGCTCTCATGTTGATTTAGTCCAAAGGTATGAAACTGTTTCAATTGAGCAAGATAACGCTTTACATTGTATCGCTCAATTAGTAAATAGGAATACCTTGCTTAAGGACCAAGTAGAAAAGCTAAAGGTTGAAAATCTAGCTTTTCAAGATAAATATGATATGCTTCTATGTTCCCATGAAAATCTTAGAGAAGATCATATCATATTAAACATTGCTCATGAGGTTGTGATAGAAAACTTAAAATCCCAACAACCTCACTCATGCACATGTATTCAAATTAATACTATATTACCATGTGCTAATGCTTGTTGTCCGTCAACAAGCAAACCTTCCTTTGAGCTAAAGTTTGCAGGAACAAACGATGATTCATATCAAAAGCTCAAAGAAGAAAATGAGAGGCTAAAGATGAGCTTGACACAACTAAAGGGGAAGAGCATTGCTCAACCTTCTCAAGATAACCGTGATCACATGGTGAAGAAGCTTGAGACGGGAACAACCGTGGCATGCACTAAATCCCTTGAAGAAAATGTCAAGGACTTGAGGATTGGCAAGAGGAGGAAACAAAAGAAGAAAATCAATGCCTCTCCCAAAAGCCTCAACCATGCCTCCATACAAGGTAACATCCAAGGTGATAATCAAGCCACACTTCACACTAAGAAAAATAAGAAGTGTAGTGAATGCTTTGAAGAGGGACACTTGATTAGGTCTTGTCCCTACATTAAAAATGGCTTGATTATTAACAAGAATGATAGACTTTGTTTTAAATGCTCCAAAAAGGGACACTTATTTAGATCTTGTCCCCATTTAAAACAAAAAGGCATTATGTTAGAAAAGAAAATATTCACTAACCATGTAGCAAGCAAGAAACAAGGAAGGAAGAAATCTTCAAGAGTTGAAGATCGCCTATGCTACATATGCCGAAAGAAGGGACATCAATGCAAAGATTGTCCCATTGGTAACAATCCCACTCCTAGCTTGTCAATTAATTCTCATGACACTAGGCAACCCAAAATTGCAACTTGTGCTAGAAAGGTAATGAGCTTACCTAATGCTAACACAAAGGACGTTTGGGTTCCTAGATCTTTGTTGACTAACCTTGATTGACCCATCAAGCGATGGGTACCAAAATATACTTGACAAGCTTTGTAGGGGAAGGAGATGATATGAAGCCTTGGGGTGCTTGAGAGAGTCCATTCAATTCTTATCAACTCAAGCTATCAATCTTTAATGATCTATATCCGTAATTGACCCAAGGTTATTCTTCAAATTACTATGTCTTAAACTCATATCATCTCGAGGAAGACATTGATGTTGTAGGAAATAAAAGAATTATCATGTGCGGAAAAATCAAGATCTACAACATGGAGGAAAGCCAAAGGATGGTAACACTTATGTTTTAAGTGCACATATGTTTAAAATTATGATTTCTCATGTGTCTTGTGTAGTCACATAGAAAAATGAAGCACTTCAAATATCTTTGAATAATGTCATCATTCTTTGAAGAATTTCCTCTCATATGGTAGATTGCATATTCATCATTTCTATTCTATGGCAATCTACATGCTTTAAGTTGTTGCAAGTATCTCATGGCATGCTTTTACACTTATTATCTTATTATTGCCATGATTCTAGATGTAGAGAGATATTCCATGTTCCTAAAAGAATAGGGTGTCATGTAAGGAATCCAAATCCCTACGACACCTACTAAAGGAAGATTCTCTCTATAACTAGAATAGTGAGATTAATGCTTTTATCTAAATAACCCATGTAGTCTCACTAGTAGAGAATATGTTTCTCTTTGGAGATGCGTAATTTAACATAAAAATAAAAGTCAATCCAATGATTTATGTTGTTTTGCTTCTTGCTTATATTGGATATGATTCTTCTTCATTCATCGCTCTCCATGTTGTGAATTAGATTTATTTCCATAATCCTAAAGAACTTACTATGCTTGTTCCATAAGTTAAAACTAAGCATACTTCAAGGAATGATCTAGTTCATATTATAAAGTTTCCATGCTTTAGTAATCCACTTTTCATTCCTTATCAAAAATGATTACAAAGAGGGAAACTAGTGCTTGTGTTGCTACTAACATTTCTCTTGAGTTCAATTATGAAAATCTACAAGAGAGAAAGTGCACAAGCCTCATGGGTTGATCTTCAACCAAAGGAAGAAAGGTAAAAGCAAAGGTATGGGAACTCATCTTCTTAATTAAGTTTAGTTCCCATCTCAGTGGGTATTTAATCTAAATTATCATATTCTACCCTTGTGAGGAATAGATTCTTTATTGGACCTAAATTAACTAAGTGTGCATTCAATATCATTTTCGTAAATGTGTTTGTCCATTAGAATCTAATTCATGCCTTTGCTATATCCATTCTCATGTTGATGCGTTTCTAAGTCATGATAATAAATTCAATATGAAGAAGTAAAATTCCTATGATTGATCAAAAATTGTCTAAAAGGTGCATATCCCACGTTTCTAATAATGTGCACTAATATTAAGGATTTTACTTCATGTCTATGTAACTAGTGGATGATGAATTGTTTATATTTCTTATCTAAAAGAAATCATCATCTATCATATACTCCCTTGTGCTACTAACATCCTTCTTGAGTATTTTCAATAAGTTTGAAAGGAAAAAGAAGCCACTGCAAAGGGAGGACTCTCAAATGAAAGAGGAGAACATCAAGAACAACACCACCTACTTCTACGAAACAATCAATGGTGTGGTTGTGAGTATTCTAAATTCTTTCATAATGAGAATTCTAGGCTCAAGTCGTTTATTGCAAATTTAATGAGCCTTGATCAAGATGTATAATGCTTCTCTCTATTTGTCTTTAAAGTAAATGCATCCATTCAATTCATTCAAATATTTGATGCATATCTTTAGGGGGAGCCTCTTTCTATATCTTGATTATGTTGAGACTATTACTTTATCTTAGTAATTTCATATAGTCTCATGCATGAGAATGAGTTTCTCATGAAGTATGCTACTATTTTCTAATTATTATCGTCCGAGGAGTACTCCGACTCATTCGAGCCCTCGAGCCCGGCGCGCTCGACGGCCCGGATGTAGGTCCAGACCTCCGCGGCAATCCCCTGGGAGTCGTCTGAATCATCAGACAACGCCGGGGGAGAGGCGGGGGCCGGAGACCCTTCGGACTCGGAGGAGAACTCCTCCTCCGAGTACTCCGAATCGCTGAAGTCCTCTGAGGGAGGAGTCGGCTCACGCTTGCGCTTATCACCGGAGCGTGGCGAGGAACTGCTACCCTTCTTACTCTTGCCCATGATGGAAAGGAAGGAGGAAGAAGAAAGCAAGCAGCAAAGAGCAGTAAGAGATGTGAAAATGCTGGGGAAACAAGAACACTATTTATAGAAGAAGGAGGCAACCGCTCACCTCCTACCACGGCTACTGAACAATCGTAAAAATTCAATATGCAATTCAAACCATCTGAAGACACGCCAGGCGGCTGACGCCGTTTCACGCAGCACAACACCCATTGGGACTCCAGTCAACTGCGCGGGCGATATGATTACACCCGCGGTCACATCAAGTTACTACTCAGAGACAGTTTGCTAAAATACTCGGTGTACCAAGCCGTCCCTTGGCTACACCCATTGGGGGGGACGCCCAGGAAATACCAGTATATTTTTCAAAACTGTCACATCCGCACAGCGCGTGCAATGAATACTTCAAGACAAAAGTGAGATATCAACAAGGATCAAAGGAAAGACAAATATAGCCAACAAGGTACAAGTCTAATCGACAGAAGCATTGAAGCAAGAAGTAATAACAAAGACTAGCCAAGGGTCACCTGTCGAACGTCCAATCAGTCACAGATCAAATAAATAGCGCTGCCTAGCAAGATATGAGCAGATCACGAACTCAGTCTCAAAGACAAAATATATGCTGACCTCTAAAGCATAATATCAACAACATAGTGCTGACCTCCAAAGCATTCGACAAGAAGGGAAGAGGATTACTGAAAGAAGGCATAAAATGAGGACCTTCGAGTGGATTATTTTCAAAAATCCACTCGAAGCTCGGGGGCTACACCTATTGGGTGCACCTTCGGCGCACTCAATGAATCATCGTCTCAGACCAAGATAATGCTGATCTCTAAAGCATAGGGTAAGACCAATACAAGGCTGACCTCCGATAAAATACAAATGGAAGGTGAAGGTGACTTCTGATAATACTCAAAATGAAGACCTTCGAGTGGATTATTTTCAAAAATCCACTCGAAGCTCGGGGGCTACACCCATTGGGTGCACCTTCGGTGCACCCAATGAAGTACAAAGTCCTGCAAGATGAAGTGCTGACCTCCGAAGCAAAAGTCTAAGACAGAACACCAATTTTCGAGTGATGAAAGTAGAAGGAGATAGTAAGAAATCATTTTTACCAGATTACCCAAAAAGAACTTCCTGTTACAAACAAAGACCGCAAGCTGGACTTAGGATCTCTGGGCCGATTATTTCAAAATCAACCCAAAGATCGGGGGCTTGTGGGGGATAGATATCCCCCGGGTCCACTAGAAGGATAAAAGACCTTTCGAAAGGCCCAAAGGCCCAATGGATCGTAAGGTCATTCCTTCGTGGGCCTGGGGAAGAACGACCAGTGAAGCGAATCAACACAAGATTGGGTCGATACGAACTCAGACGGCCCAGTAACTTCAAGCAAGTAATCACAACAGAGACCCGACCTTCCCGTGCTGGAACCCCGTACGACGGAGCCAACCGAGGATGAGTCGACAGAGCCATAGGAATATAGATTCAATCAGTTCACTATTTCTTAGGTGCACGTGGTCATCATATCTGCATGTATCGCCCCACGGTCGAATATATAAGGCCTAGGGGTCACCCCTTCAAAGACAGAACCCACTACTCAGCCATCCACCTCAGCTTCCTATGCATTAGAGAATCACCTTGTAACTCACCATATACAACACTCTCACCAGGACGTAGGGTATTATGCACTCCAAAGCGACCCGAACTTGTAAACCATTGTCTACCGTCTCTCGTGCAACTAGCACGAACCATTGAGCTATAGTTGGCAGCACCGTCCTACTCCAAAAAAGCACCTTGAGGGGCAACCCCGGGTGTGCGGTCGGACCCAAAACCCCGACAACATGTTTGCTGGATTCTCCTACCCTAAGCTTAATTGATGATCTAATGCGTATGTTGTTCTTTTTGATCATATCTGTTACTTGTTTTATCATTGAACGACTTCAATTAACAATCATGCATCTTAGTGCCGTAAATTCTATCAATCAATATCTCTCTTGATGTGCACTAAGTTAAAAGGAGAATTCATGATACTTTTATGCAATTAATGATCCATTTGATATATGCTTACAATAACTTGGAAAAGGATCACTAGTTGTAGAACTCTCTCTTGTGCAAAATATTTCCATATATTGTCATTGAGTATAGGTCTTAAGCGTCTAAAGACTAAGGACAAAGCACAATGAAGAGAGCATCTCTATGTGAAGGTACAAAAGGGTAAAACTATCTCCTTTCATTTAAACTTGTACCTAAATCTACCTTTTCTATATACTCTTTGCACATCTTGTATAAAAGGAAGATAAAGCATGTCCATGCATTATCCCTGCTTCATACCTAGTTTAACCTCTTAAAATTTCACTCCTGCATTAATGCATCTTTGCTTAAACTAGATGAAGTAATTTTATTGTCAAAGAGCTTAAAGCTTAACCTTGTAACGAGGATAAGCTACCTTTGTTCCAAAGGTGGATGGTCCTTAAGCCTCTTTGAAATCCTTAAGGGAAATGCTTAAATTATTCATAACATGCTTACATAAGTGCATAACCTGTCATGAGCATCACACTTATACTATGACACAAATGCACTTCACATTCTGTATGATATAGATATGTTCTCATTAACCTAATTATGTGCAATTGGCATTTAAGGCCAAAACATGTGTTTCTCTCCATGCACATATTTAGGGGGAGCAATCTATGTTATATAGAACTATGATCATGCTTAATTTGATATATCCTTTTGATCATGTCTCTTTTATATATGCTATGACTAATGTGTTTTTTGAGTGTATTTCAAACCAAGTCATAGGTATATTGAAAGGGAATTGGAGTCTTCGGCGAAGACAAGGCTTCCACTCAACTCTATCGGTACTATCTACCCTTCGCCATCACTCCACACTGTCTCTCCACATTGGTATAATCCTTCACTCATATGTTTTATTTGCTAAAGGGGAGAAAGTAGTTGAAAGGGCTTATATTTCACTCTAAGTATCCGTTTTTGGCAATTCATGCCAAAGGGGGAGAAAGTATTAGCCCAAAGCAAAAGGACCGCACCACCACCCTAATTTTAAAACTAATAATTTTCAATTGGTAAATTTCAAATTGGTATCTTATTGTGTTCAAAAGGGGGAGAAAGTAGTATTTTCAAAATTGATATCTTAAAACCCTCTTGAACACTAAGAGGAGAGTTTATTTGAGGGGGAGTTTTGTTTAGTCAAAGGAAAAGCATTTGAAACAAGGGGAGAAAATTTCAAAACATGAAAATGCTTCTCAAAATCTTATTCATTTACCTTTGACTATTTGAAAAAGGACTTTGAAAAGAATTTACAAAAGAATTTGCAAACACAAAACCTATGGTGCAAGTGTGGTCCAAAATGTCAAAAATTAAAGAAACAATCCATGCGTATCTAGTAAGTAATATTTATTGGCTCAACTCTAAGTAACATTTACACTTACATATTGCAAACTAGTTCAATTATGCACTTCTATATTTGCTTTGGTTTGTGTTGGCATCAATCACCAAAAAGGGGGAGATTGAAAGGGAATTAGGCTTACACCTATATTCCTAATTTGATTTTGGTGGTTGAATTGCCCAACACAAATAATTGGACTAACTAGTTTGCTCTAGTCTATGAGTTCTACAGGTGCCAATGGTTCACAATAAGTCAATAAAAAGACCAAGAAAGGGTTCAAGAAGAAAGGAGCAAAGGAAACCGAAGTGCTCCCTAGTATGGCGCACCGGACTGTCCGGTGTGCCACCGGACAGTGTCCGGTGCACCAGGGAAGATCGACTTCCAATTCTTCACCTTCGGGTTTCCCAGGCGCAGCTCCGCTATAATTCACCGGACAGTGTCCGGTGCGCACCAAACTGTCCGGTGCACCAGCGGAGCAACGGCTATCTGCGCGCAACGGTCGACTCTGCAAAGTGAACAGTGGAATTCAGATGTCAGAGCAGACGGACTGTCCGGTGTCGCACCGGACTGTCCGGTGCCGCATGAGGACAAAGCCTCCAACTGTCGACTGGCTCCGAGCCCTAACGAGAAGATGACGTGGCGGCGCACCGGACACTGTCCGGTGGCGCACCGGACTGTCCGGTGCGCCCTTCGCCAGCAGACTTTATCAACGGCTAGTTTTTGGATGGTGGCTATAAATACCACCCCAACCGACCACTTCATGTGTGGGAGCCCAAGCAACATTCCAAGTCATCTAGTTGACATACTCAAGCCCTCCCAACCACATATATTCATTGATCCAACCTATACACAAGATTTAGACCACTACAACCAACACAAGTGCCACAAAAGAGAGAGCAAGCAAAAGAGAGCTACTCATTTGAGTTTAACACTAGTGCCTTGTGAGATTCATTGAGAGATAGTGTGTGCTACACCTTTGTGTTCATTTGAGCGTGGAGTTTTGACTCCCATTGAACTCCCTCCAAAGTTTTGGAGGCTTGTAAAAGCTAGCAAGAGACACCAAAGAGTGTGGTGGTCCTTGTGGGATCGAGAGTGATCCTTGAGAAGAAGAAGAGCTCGCCGATCCTTGGGTGATCGGTGGAGACAGGGAAAGGGTTGAAAAAGACCCGTCCTTAAGTGGACTCCTCAACGGGGACTAGGCCTTCGAGGGCCAAACCTCGGTAAAACAAATCACCCGTGTCCATTGTGTTTATTGCTTGTGATTTGTTTGTTCTCCTTTCCTCTAAGTTTTCTTGTGCTATTCTTTGTCAATATTATTTGGTGTTGCTTCAAGTTAAATCCTCACTTAGTGAAGCAACACTTCGCAAGAAAGCATTGCTCTTCCCACCTAAGCCTTCTTGCTTTATTCTCATAAACTTGTTAGTAGTATTGATTTATCTCTTCCGCACTAATTAAGTGCAATACTCTTTTCAAGCAAGAACTTAGTTTCTATTCTCCGATATTTGTATATCTTGTTCTAACCACTAATCAAGGGATCTAGTTGGGGGATAAAATTATAAATTTTAGGTTTCGCCTATCCACCCCCCCTCTAGGCGACTTTCAGTACCATTGTTATCCCATGTATGTGTGTTTGTTCTTTGTGGCTGCTGGGGCCTGAACATTTGGGTATAAAGCCGTGCTTCTTTCCTCTTGTTTGGAGCATTAGGACTTGTTCGTCGGTAGCAGAATCACTTATCCAAGCGTGAGCCGCCTTTCCTGGAAGGTGACGAGTGAGGTATCCGTATCCCGGAGGCGTAGGAGTCCCTCGGCTTGGTTGGCCTTGCCGTTCAAGGTCTCAGTCGCTCGTTTTTGGTACTCCGCTACTGACATAGTCGAAATGCACGAAAGTCGTTTTGGCGGAAAACTTTTCCGAGGAAAGTTTTCGGCGCAGAGGGGGTTCCTCCCTTCTCTAGACTCCGAGGCGACCGCTCGGACCGGGACCCTTGCAGAGGGTCTGGCCGTGGTCGTCAGGTCTGCCCGATCTTCCCGAGCCATGGCTTCACAACAGTGTGTCCGGGCCGAAGGTACGTTTTGCCCACTTTGTGACTTTGCTTCTGTCCCCATTCTTCACCTTGTGTATGAAGAACGTTGCCCAACTGTCTGCAGGGTTCGAGACGGCTCTTAGCGAGTCCGTCAGGAACTGCAAGGCGCTTGGCGAGGCGGCTGAGAAGAAGGAGGTCGAGTGTGTGGCCATGTCCAAGGCCATCTCGGCTTTCTACCTGGCCTTTGGCTTCAACGACGTCCCCTCGGGTAGCTCCCCCCAGAGTCATCTGTGGGCCTTGGGTGGCCATGTGCGCAACAGACTCCGCGGGGCGCTGCACCACGGCGTTAGGCGGGCCTTCGCCGTGCTCGCTTCCCACTACGACGTGGATCTGGAGCGGGTTAGCGAGGGGTACTGCTTACCCGACGAAGAGGAGGTTGCCTTAGCCGAGGTCCAGAGGCTTGACGCGGTTGTCGAGGGTACAAGCGCGGAGCTGGCTTCCTCCTTTGAGGTGGAGATCCTTCCGCCCGTGTCGCCGTCTGAGGCCGGGCCAGATTCTGCCGAGGGTGGAAATGACGCCGAGCGTGCTGCTCCTCCCCCTGCCGATGTCTGAGCCTGTAGGAACAATTTGCTTGAAATATGTGTATGTTTTTTTGCAGCCACTGAGGCCTAAACATTTTAATCGTCGGATTATAAAGCTGCGTTTTCTTTCCTCTTGTTTTGTGCGTTAGGACTTGTTCGGTAGCAGAATCGCTTATCCAAGCATGAGTTACTTTTCGCGGAAGGTGACGAGTGAGGTATCCGTATCCCGGAGGCGTAGGAGTCCCTCGGCTCGGTCGGCCTTGCCGCTTACGTGTTCTCCCGTCGTTTTTAGGATTCTGTTAGCGACGCAGTCGAAAAGGCACGAAAGTCGTTCTGGCAGAAAAGTCTTCGAGCGTTAGGACTTGTTCGGTAGCAGAATCACTTATCCGAGTGTGAGCTACTTTTCACGGAAGGTGATGAGTGAGGTATCCGTATCCCGGAGGCGTAGGAGTCCCTCGGCTCGATCGGCCTTGCCGTTCAAGGTCTCTCTCGCTCGTCTTTAGGATTCTGTTATCGACGTAGTCGAAATGCACGAAAGACGTTCTGGCAAAAGACTTTTCCGAGGAAAACTTTGACGCAGAGGGGGTTCCCCCCTTCTAGCCCCCGAGGGAGGGTTGGGCTTTGCCGAGGCAAGGCTGATCCTTCCTTGATGGTTAGACTTTATTTATGCATGTAAAGAAAGCGAGATACATGAATGACTTGAAACATTTTAATGGTAAAAGCGATGTAGCTGTTCGATGTTCCAAGCGTTGCTGTAGACCTCGCGTTGATCGTTTGCTAGCTTGTATGTCCCGGGCTTCAAAATCTTGGCGATGATGAACAGCCCCTCCTAGGGAGGAGTAAGTTTGTGGCGCCCTCGGGCGTCTTGTTGCAGCCGAAGTACCATGTCTCCCACTTGGAAGTCTCGGGGCCGAACTCTTCGGGCGTGGTAGCGTCGCAGGGACTGCTGATACCGCGCTGAGTGTAGCAAAGCTATGTCCCGAGCCTCTTCTAGCTAGTCCAGTGAATCCTCTCGGCTGGCCTGGTTGCTTCGGTCGTCTTAAGCCTTTGTCCTCGGGGAACCATATTCCAAGTCCGTGGGTAGGATGGCCTCGGCCCCATAGACTAGGAAAAACGGCGTGAAGCCCGTGGCCCGGCTCGGCGTCGTCCTCAAACTCCAGACCACCGAGGGTAGTTCTTTTATCCACCACTTGCCAAACTTGTTGAGGTCGTTGTAGATCCTCGGCTTTAGTCCCTGCAAAATCATACCGTTGGCACATTCCACCTGCCCATTTGTCATTGGGTGCGCTACGGCGGCCCAGTCCACACGGATGTGGTGGTCCTCGCAGAAGTCCAGGAACCTTTTCCCAATGAATTGTGTGCCATTGTCGGTGATGATTGAGTTTGGGACCCCAAAGCGATGGATGATATTTGTGAAGAACGCCACCGCCTGCTTGGACCTGATGCTGGTTAAGGGTC
The DNA here is from genome assembly GCA_029449295.1 of Zea luxurians. NCBI lineage: Eukaryota > Viridiplantae > Streptophyta > Magnoliopsida > Poales > Poaceae > Zea > Zea luxurians. Next base: position 99,284,396 of record JAOPSE010000001.1, on the reverse strand, counting down.
GGACTTCGATCCACTTGGAGAATTTGTCGATGGCGACCAGCAGGTGCGTGAAGCCCTCGGGTGCCTTCTGCAAGGGACCGACGAGGTCCAGACCCCACACAGCGAACGACCAAGTGATAGGTATGGTCTGCAGGGTTTGAGAGGGTAGGTGCGTCTGTCTCGCGTAGAATTGACATCCCCGGCAGGAGCGTACAATCCTAGTGGCGTCGGCCACCGCGGTTGGCCAGTAGAAACCTTGTCGGAAAGCGTTTCCCACGAGGGCTCGAGGTGCTGCATGGTGACCACAAGCCCTCGAGTGTATTTCTTGTAATAGCTCTTGTCCCTGGGCAATGGATATGCATCGTTGGAGGATGCCCGAGGGGCTGTGGTGGTACAACTCCTTTTCATCACCCAGTAAAACGAATGACTTGGCGTGCCGAGCCAGTCGCCGAGCTTCGGCCTCGTCGAGGGGCAGCTCTCTTCGGAGGAGATATTCCAGGTACGGGGTCTGCCAGTTCGGGACTGGTGTGACCCCATTCCGCTCCACCTCGACACGCAGGGCCTCACCCTCGGCGGCCGAGGGTACCTCGGGCTGGGCCGAGGCCTCCTCGGTCTCGGGCGCGTCGTCGATTTTGACGGATGGCTGATATATATCCTTGGAGAAGACATTCGGGGGAACCGTCGTTCGCCTCGAGGCTATTTTCGCCAGCTCATCTGCGGTTTCGTTGTACCGTCGAGCAACATGGTTGAGTTCCAGCCCGTAGAACTTATCTTCCAAGCGCCGAACTTCGTCGCAGTAGGCTTCCATTTTTTGGTCGCGGCAGTGGGAGTTCTTCATGACCTGGTCAATGACGAGCTATGAGTCGCCACGAGCGTCGAGGCGCCGAACCCCTAGCTCAACGGCGACGCGCAGACCATTAACCAAGGCCTCGTACTCGGCCATGTTGTTAGACGCCGGAAAATGGAAGCGCAGTACGTAGCGCACATGTCTCCCGAGGGGTGAGATGAAGAGCAAGCCAGCACCTGCTCCTGTTTTCATCAACGACCCGTCGAAGTACATGATCCAAAGTTCGGGCTATATTGGGGCCATCGGCAACTGGGTGTCAGTCCATTCAGCCAGGAAGTCAGCCAAGATTTGGGATTTTATGGCCTTCTGAGGGGCAAACGAAAGTGTTTCTCCCATAAGTTCCACTGCCCATTTTGCTATCCTACCCGAGGCCTCTCGGCTCTGGATGATTTCTCCCAGGGGAAAGATGACACCACAGTAACCGGATGAGACTCGAAGTAATGTCGCAGCTTCTGTCGTGTTAGAATCACTGCGTAGAGCAGCTTCTGGATTTGCGGGTAGCGGACTTTGGTCTCGGATAGCACTTCGCTGATGAAGTAGACTGGCCTCTGGACGAGCAGTGCATGCCCTTCTTCTTGTCTCTCGATTACGACTGCAGCGCTGACCACCTGAGTGGTTGCGGCGACGTAAATCAAGAGGGCTTCTTCCGCAGCGGGGGGCACCAAGATGGGCGCATTTGTAAGGAGCGCCTTTAAGTTTCCGAGGGCTTCCTCGGCCTCGGGGGTCCAAGTGAAGCGCTCGGCCTTCCTTAAGAAGCGGTACAAGGGCAATCCCTTCTCGCCGAGGCGCGAGATGAAGCGGCTCAGAGCCGCAAGGCATCCCATGACCCTTTGTACTCCTTTCAAATCTTTGATGGGCCCCATGTTGGTGATGGCCGCGATTTTCTCCGGGTTGGCTTCGATGCCTCGTTCGGAGACGATGAACCCTAAGAGCATGCCTCGGGGGACTCCGAAGACACACTTCTCAGGATTGAGTTTTATGCCCTTCGCTTTCAGGCAACTGAATGTTACCTCAAGGTCAGAGAGGAGGTCGGAGGCTTTCCTTGTTTTGACGACGATGTCATCGACGTAAGCCTCGACCGTTCTGCCGATGTGTTCTCTGAACACATGGTTCATGCACCTCTGGTAGGTGGCACCTGCATTCCTCAAGCCAAATGGCATTGTAGTATAACAATACATGCCAAAAGGTGTGATGAAAGAAGTCGCGAGCTGGTCGGATTCTTTCATCTTGATTTGGTGATAGCCTGAGTAGGCATCGAGGAAAGACAGGGTTTCGCACCCAGCAGTGGAGTCCACAATTTGATCGATGCGAGGTAGAGGGTAGGGAACCTTTGGACATGCTTTGTTTAGACCGGTGTAGTCTACACACATCCTCCATTTCCCACCCTTTTTCTTCATAAGCACAGGGTTAGCTAGCCATTCGGGATGGAATACCTCTTTGATGAACCCTGCAGCCATCAGCTTGTGGACCTCCTCGCCTATGGCTCTGCGTTTCTCTTCATCAAAATGGCGCAGGGACTGCTTCACAGGTCGGGCTCCAGCTCGGATGTCCAGTGCGTGCTCGGTGACATCCCTTGGTATCCCCGGCATGTCCGAGGGACTCCATGCAAAAACTTCGGCGTTTGCGCAGAGAAAGTCGACGAGCACTGCTTCCTATTTGGGGTCGAGCTTGGAGCCGATCCTGACTTTCATGTCGGCGTCGTTGCTGGGGTCAAGAGAGACGGTCTTGACCACCTCGGCCGGCTCGAAGTTGTCGGTGTGCCGCTTCGCGTCGAGCGCCTCCTTGGAGAGTGAAAGGGAAATGTGCCCTTGGGCCATTTCTAAGTATTTTGGTGATTGAGTGCCAACACCAGTGCTTTTGTGTTGATCTATGCAATGTGGTGAACAAAGTGCAAATCAAGTCAAAAGGTATGTTTCTAGACTTAGTACATTGTGTTATGGACTAATGTATTGTGTCTAAGTGCTGGAAACAGGAAAGATTGAACTGGAAATGAGATGGCTTTGTTCAGCCAAAGTCTGCTCGGTCTGGGTGCACCGGACAGTGTCCGGTGCGCCAGGCTGGCTCTGGCGAACAGGCTGCTCTCGGGACTTCGACGGCGGTGTACGGCTAAAATTCACCGGTCTGTCCGGTGGTGCACCGGACTGTCCGGTGAGCCGTTCACAGGCGAACTCGTCGCTCTCAGGAGATGATCAACGGCGTACGGCTAAAATTCACCGGTCTGTCCGGTGGTGCACCGGACTGTCCGGTGAGTCAACGGTCAGCCGGGGCAACGGTCGATCGAGGATTCCGCGCGTGACGCATGGCCGAGCCAACGGTCACATTGGTGCACCGGACTGTCCGGTGTGCACCGGACCGTGTCCGGTGCGCCAACGGCTCTCAGACTCCAACGGTCGGCTTCGCCAAATAAGGAAGGATATCTGCACCGGACAGTGTCCGGTGGTGCACCGGACTGTCCGGTGCGCCATTCGACAGAAGGCAAGATCTGCCTTCCAGGATTGCTCTCAACGGCTCCTAGCTGCCTTGGGGCTATAAAAGGGACCCCTAGGCGCATGGAGGAGCACACCAAGCATTCCTTGAGCACTCTTGATCACTCACACTCCATTCTTGCGCACTTGTTCGACATTCTAGTGATTTAAGCTCCGTTCTAGTGTGCTAGTCTTTTGAGCTTAAGTCTGGGTCTTGTGTGTGTGTATTTGCTGTGATCTTAGTGTCTTGTGTGAGTTGCTAATCCCTCCCTTGCTCCGTGCTTCCTTGTGAACTTCAAGTGTAAGGGCGAGAGGCTCCAAGTTGTGGAGATTCCTCGCGAACGGGATTAAGAAAAGCAAGCAAAACACCGACCACGTGTGTAAGCTCTCTAAGGCGCTCTATGGACTTAAGCAAGCCCCAAGAGCATGGTATGAATGCCTTAGAGACTTTTTAATTGCTAATGCTTTCAAGGTTGGGAAAGTCGATCCAACTCTTTTCACTAAGACTTGCGATGGTGATCTTTTTGTGTGCCAAATTTATGTCGATGACATAATATTTGGTTCTACTAACCAAAAGTCTTGTGAAGAGTTTAGCAGGGTGATGACGCAAAAATTCGAGATGGCGATGATGGGCGAGTTGACCTACTTCCTTGGGTTCCAATGAAGCAACTCAAGGATGGTACCTTCATCTCCCAAACGAAGTACATGCAAGACTTGCTAAAGCGGTTTGGGATGAAGGACGCCAAGCCCGCAAAGACTCCGATGGGAACCGACGGACACACCGACCTCAACAAAGGAGGTAAGTCCGTTGATCAAAAGGCATACCGGTCTATGATAGGATCTTTACTTTATTTGTGTGCTAGTGGACCGGATATTATGCTTAGCGTATGCATGTGTGCTAGATTTCAATCCGATCCAAGGGAGTGTCACCTAGTGGCCGTGAAGCGAATTCTTAGATATTTAGTCGCTACGCCTTGCTTCGGGATCTGGTATCCAAAGGGGTCTAACTTTGACTTGATTGGATATTCAGATTCCGACTATGCTGGATGTAAGGTTGATAGGAAGAGTACATCGGGGACATGCCAATTCTTAGGAAGGTCCCTGGTGTCGTGGAATTCTAAGAAACAAACTTCCGTTGCCCTATCCACCGCTGAGGCCGAGTACGTTGCCGCAGGACAGTGTTGCGCGCAACTACTTTGGATGAGGCAAACCCTCCGGGACTTTGGCTACAATCTGAGCAAAGTCCCACTCCTATGTGACAATGAGAGTGCTATCCGAATAGCGGAAAATCCTGTTGAGCACAGCCGCACAAAGCACATTGACATCCGGCATCACTTTTTGAGAGACCACCAGCAAAAGGGAGATATCGAAGTGTTTCATGTTAGCACCGAGAACCAGCTAGCCGATATCTTCACTAAGCCTTTAGATGAAAAGACCTTTTGCAGGCTGCGTAGTGAGCTAAATATCCTAGATTCGTGGAACTTGGATTGATTTATAGCATACATGTGTTTATGCCTTTGGTCATGTTCCTTATGCATTTTATTGCTTACTGTGGTGCTCAAGTTGTACAATCACTCCCCGGACCTCACAAGTCCTTTTTGCATGTGATGCACATATTTAGGGGGAGTTGTGTTACAACTTGACCCTTTGAGACTAACCGTTTGCTTGAGTTTGCTTGATTTAGTCTCAAAGGAGGTTTGAAAGGGAAAAGGTGGACTTGGACCATGAAAGACTTCCACTGCACTCCGATGAGAGGGTAACTAATTCCAAGTTCATCTCAAGTCCTTCTATTGCCTTTATATTCTTATTTGAAGATTTTGGTGAGGCAATGGGGTTAAAGGGCCAAGATTGATCCCGTTTTGGTGCTTGATGCCAAAGGGGGAGAAAATAAAGGCCAAAGCAATAAATGGATCAGCTACCACTTGAGAAATTTTGAAAATAGTAGAATAGAGCTTTTGGTTTGTCAAAAGTTGGTCTCTTGTGGGGAGAAGTGTTGATTATGGGAAAAGGGGGAGTTTTTGAAATCCTTGATCAATTTCTTTTGGAATCCCTCTCTTTATGTCTCTACAAGTGAATTTGACTTAGAGATAGGAATTTGAGTTTGATTTGCAAAAACAAACCAAGTGGTGGCAAAGAATGATCCATATATGCCAAAATTGAATCAAAACAATTTTGAGTGTTCATTTGCATTGATATTGCACTTGTTCTAGTTGCTTTATGTTGTGTTGGCATAAATCACCAAAAAGGGGGAGATTGAAAGGGAAATGTGCCCTTGGGCCATTTCTAAGTATTTTGGTGATTGAGTGCCAACACCAGTGCTTTTGTGTTGATCTATGCAATGTGGTGAACAAAGTGCAAATCAAGTCAAAAGGTATGTTTCTAGACTTAGTACATTGTGTTATGGACTAATGTATTGTGTCTAAGTGCTGGAAACAGGAAAGATTGAACTGGAAATGAGATGGCTTTGTTCAGCCAAAGTCTGCTCGGTCTGGGTGCACCGGACAGTGTCCGGTGGTGCACCGGACAGTGTCCGGTGCGCCAGGCTAGCTCTGGCGAACAGGCTGCTCTCGGGACTTCGACGACAGTGTACGACTAAAATTCACCGGTCTGTCCGGTGGTGCACCGGACTGTCCGGTGAGCCGTTCATAGGCGAACTCGTCGCTCTCGAGAGATGATCAACGGTGTATGGCTAAAATTCACCGGTCTGTCCGGTGGTGCACTGGACTGTCCGGTGAGTCAACGGTCAGCCGGGGCAACGGTCGGCCGAGGATTCCGCGCGTGACGCGTGGCCGAGCCAACGGTCACATTGGTGCACCGGACTGTCCGGTGTGCACCGGACAGTGTCCGGTGCGCCACCGGCTCTCAGACTCCAACGATCGGCTTCGCCAAATAAGGAAGGATATCTGCACCGGACTGTCCGGTGTGCCAGTCGACAGAAGGCAAGATCTGCCTTCCAGGATTGCTCTCAACGGCTCCTAGCTGCCTTGGGGCTATAAAAGGGACCCCTAGGCGCATGGAGGAGCACACCAAGCATTCTGTTGGGGACTTGTTCTCATATGCTATGAATTAAGAACAAGGCAACATAAAATGTTAAATATTAATGCCCTTCGTCCGCTGAAGCATTATTTCCCCAAGGATTTAATGAACTTCGGACGAAGACCATGAGTGAAATATCACGAAGGTCATACCTTCGTGATTAAACTTACAAAATAATATGAAATAATATATAAAACATAAGACATTAAAAATAGATGTATCAGAAATAAGTAACATCATTCACATATTTTATTATATGAACATAAAAATGTCAGAACATATAAGTACATTTATACCTTCTCCTTGACAGATAACAATTCTTGGGCAATGCGTTTGCAATTACAGGAATGCGTGAACAGTAAAGGAATACTATTCACTATTTATAGACACAGGACATAGCCTGTAAGGAATTATAATCATGCCCCTTATAAAAGTTTACAACAATGACTCAAACACTTGTGGACTAAAAGGTCATTCTACTTTTAAGTCGGTTTGCAATTCCGAAGCTTCATGAACAGCAACCTTCGGTCATCACGTGCCGACAGCTTCAGCCGAAGTTGTTTCTTCCTGCAGGACCTTCGGCGACGAAGCATGGTCCCAATAGTAGCCCCTTCACGGTGCTAGATCGTTTTTCGTAACGAGCTTGATCCGTGAAAAAAGTCTCTTAGGCTTCGGGAAGCCGAAGGTCCGAAAAACACCTTCCCTGAGCTCGTTGTTGAGAAACGATTCAGTTTCCGAGCGCGTAGCGGTCCCACCCTGCAGGGTTACTATTTGGTCTCTGCGGTCCACCGCGCAGCAGGTGTAAGCAGCTGTTTGCCTGGTGTGTAAATCCTGACGATTCACCTTCTTACCTGCAGCACTATATAAACAGACGGGTAGGTGTGAAGTTACCATAGCATTCATTGCTATTGCACTGTTTTGCTGCCAAAATTTTTAACCATAGCCGAAGCTTGACTCTCGCAAGCAGACGAAGCTCCAATTTTAAAGCCTACTTCATCAGAAGAAAAAGCTTCGGAAGAAAAAGTTCTTTAGTTCCCAAGAAATTCAGAATTAAATGGCCAGAGTGCGCTCTACCGCTAGAGTTGAGCGTAAGGGAGGCGAAGCTGAAGGAGCGGAGACTGTTCCTATCTCCGAAGCGATGCAACGATCCGGACTGGTGACCTCGGAAGGAATCCGTACTGCCGAGACAGGGCAGACTGCTACCGAGACAGAAGAAGCTGATGCCGAAGCGGAAGAAGGAAACATTGAGGAAGCTGATTCTGATGATGATTATCATATTGCCGTGCCAAGCAAGCCCAGCCACTTGGACTTCGGGAAGTCGACTGTCTCCAAGGCTGATTTCTCCAAGATGGTGAAGTCGGGTTATTTCAGTGAGAATGAGAAGAAGCTACTTCGCTTTGGGGGGGAAGAAACTACCCCGAAGCCAGAAAAAGATGAAATAGTTATTTTTAAGAGCTTTCTAAAAGCTGGATTAAGATTCCCCTTAAATAGGATGATATCTGATGTGCTGCAAAGATTTGGTATCTACTTTCACCAACTGACTCCCAACGCAATTGTCAGGCTCAGCGTCTATATCTGGGCTCTCCGAAGCCAGGCGATGGAGCCATTTGCTGACAGCTTCTGTCAAGTTCATGAGTTGCATTACCAAACTAAGGCCAGTAAAGATGGATTGCATGAGAATTTTGGCTGCTATAATTTTGCTTATCGGAAAACCACGAAGTTTCCCGTGATCAGCTACCGAAGCAAATGGCCGGCAGGCTGGAAATCAGAATGGTTTTATGTCAAAATTGATGAAGATAAAGAGAAGCTGGTTCAGAGCCCTCTTGAATTAATCTTCGGAGAAACAAGACCCCGATGCAAAATGGTAGTAGAAGGTCCAACTTGGGCTGCACTGGGCGAATTCAAAATTATAGCAGAACATATTGGCACTAGAGATCTAGTGCAAGAATTCCTGGCTTTCAGAGTTTTTTCAACGATGAAAGAGTGGACAATGCCGAAGCTTGAAGGGGAAAAGAAAGAGGGGGAACTCGTTAGGCTACCTTATCATTATAAATTCAAGAATTTTTTTAAAGTACCCTGCCAAAAATGGCTTGATACAATTGAAATGATGAGCAATGAAATTCTTGGGAACTACTCTAAAAAAGAGGACCAACTGATGACAGCAGCCTTCGGCACTCAGCCGAAACGAAGGTTGAACAGAGTGCTTGATGCCATAGGATTTGAATACGCTGACTACGGTCGACTGGGCGGAGATGCCGGAGGCCCGAAGCGAAAAAGGATTGCTAGCGCTACTGACGAAGAGGTCATCAAGGTAGCCAAGAAGAAAAAGAAAGATTCTGAAAGTCTTAGCGCTGAAGAGTTAAATCCTGAGCCGAAGGTGGCCACTTCAAGAAAGAGAAAAGGTGCGTCCCCGGAGCCGGAAACGTCAGTCCGAGAAGAAGATATTCCTGCTTCTCCTTCTGCTGTTGAAGTAGAAGAAATTATGAAGGTAATGACTGAACCCTTGCCTATCAGGCTAAGTCCACTGGCACTAGAACTGACGAAGTTTTTTCAGAAGGACAAGGCAGCTTCGGCAGCAGAAAGTCCTGCGAAGCCGAAAAAACGGAGAATTATTCAAGTAACAGATGTGATCCACCAGACACCGCCACCGACAACGGTGCCGAAAATTCCCTTTGCTGAAACTGCCGAAGCCGAAGCTACTGGGATGAAAACTACTGAAGCTGAAACCAGCGAACCCGAAGCTACCGGGGCCGAAGCCGGGGCCACCGAAGAGTCGAACCTGGAAACTACACTTGAGGTTATTGACAATATTCTCCTGAAAATGGCCGAAGAAGAAGCTACTGTGGCTGCAGTGAATACAACAACTGAAAAGGGGAAAGAGCAAATTGGTGAAATTTCTGAAGGAGAAGATTTTAACTTTCAAGACCTACTTGGACAAGAGTTAACAGACACTGAGAAAGAGGAGTTGAAAAAATATGCCATATCTTGCGGATATAAATCAGGCGCTATGCTATTTGGTGGGGTGAACGAAGGGAAACTAAGGTGCCTTTGGAACCGCACCGAGGCCAAAATTATCAGAACCCTTTCCAAAAGCATTGGCTTGCCGAAGGTGGAAACGGACTTGTGTCGTTATCAACGACACCACATCGCCGGAAGCTTGCTTTATGCTAACTTCAAGGTAACGAATATTTTGTTATTTTATTACTGTTATTATTAACTTTTGGGTCGTGTTCTAACGAAGATCATTTCGACAGAGCATATTATTAAGCAAGGTTCTGAAAATGCAACAAGATCTGGAGGAAGAGAAAAATAAAACCGTCATTCAAGATTTGACTGAAAAGATTGAAAACTACGAAACCAATCTGAAAAAGAAAGACTTCGCAATCCAAGATCTTGAAATCATGGTCAAAGAGCACGAAGGTGCATTAGAAAAGAAAGATTTTGTTATTCAGACCATGGAGGGCTCTTTAGCTGAAGTCCAAACTGAAAATGATAAGTTAAAGAATGAATTGCTCCGTCAATCAGAAAAATTCGAGCAAGAAAAGAAATATTTTGAAACAAGCCTGAAAGCTGAAGTGGATAAATACTCAAATTTGCAGAAATCCTTTACAGAACTTCAGGAGAAATGCTTAAGCTTCGGCATCCGATGTGTGCAGCGGCTGAAGGACATGTTTCACTCTGTCGGAGCTAGCTCTTCGAAATTTACACCTTCAGCTGAAAATCTGCCAAGAACATTAGAATATATTGAAGGCGAAATTGATGCCCTTGACGAAGTTATTGGTGGGCACGCTGACTTCTGCGCCCTGGTATCTTCTCGGGGCACAGCTGCTGCTTTTTTGAAGGCTGGCTGCACACATGGAAACATCATGAACAGACCAAACTTCAGCTTGTCAGCTTCAGATTTGTTAGATATCCCAAGCTTAGCTAGAAGCATTGGAAATAGATTCATGACCCAGATCTGGGTAAGTGGCGGGCGGAAAATGGCAGGCGACGAAGCTCGAAGCCATCTGAAGCCGGTAAGAAACTTATGTTTGTTGCTTTTACCTTCTCCTTTGAAATTTGTACCTTTCTTACTGTGCTGTTTGATATATAGGATGACGAAGCTGAAGATTGACAATGCTGAAGTTTGACAAAACTGAAGACGAAGCCTTGGCTGAAGCTTAAAATTGCTTGTAATGCGCTTTCCTACAAAAATTCTTGGAGAAACTCTTGTAATATAGATATGGAATAACTTATGTAAATTTGTACATACCTTGTAATATATTCTGTCTCCTATAACCACATCCAGTCTGCTTTGCTGTGGACGAAACTTCTCTTTTGAGCCGAAGGCGAAAAACACCTTCCCTTCTTTTCGTACACAACGAAGCATAGAAAATTTTTCCTTCGAATCTTTTCCTTATTTTTTGAAGCACCTGTCTTTTTTGTGTAGCATGATGATGATTCTACATATGTCTAAATGGATGTTTATGAATGCAAATGACATGATGATATGTTATGTGCAAATGAATATTAGGACACATGTTCAAAAAACATAAGCACGGCCCTTCGTCCCCTTAAGAATGATAAAAATCTTTTTGCCGTTTACTTTTCGGCTTCACCGTTTACTTTTCGGTGTATCAGCATTGACTTTTCGCTGTAAGCCTCCCTTAGGAGCTTCTTCGCCTTTTACTTTCAGCGGAATCAGCGTTGACTTTTCGCTGTAAGCCTCCCTTAGGAGCTTCTTCGCCTTTTACTTTCAGCGGAATCAGCGTTTATTTTTCGCTGTAAGCCTCCCTTAGGAGCTTCTTCCTGTTCTCTTTTCTTTTTTCTTTGCACTCGAAGGTGCTTTCTCAGCTTTTACATTTACATTTTGGGGGATATTGCTCTTATAGAATTGAAATAAGGAAAAGAAAAATTACATGTTGTGGCCCCATTAAAAACCTTTCTCCCCTTTTGGAAAGGAAAAGGGTGCCACAAAAAAGAATATAAAAAATTACATCAAACTAAACATAGTATCGCCGAAGCTCATCCACATTCCACGATCTAGGAATGTCATTGCCGTCCATATCCTTCAATCTGTAGGAACCAGGTCTTGATGAAGATACTACCAAAAAGGGGCCTTCCCACTTCAGCTGTAATTTGCCTACTGTTTCAGGGTTAGCTACTCTTCAAAGTACCAAGTGTCCTGGTTCAATATTCTTTAGCTTGACCTTTCTATCACGCCATTTTATTGTTTTAGCTTGGTATTTATTGATGTTTTCCACAGCTTGAAGTCTAATCCCTTCAATAGCATCTTTTTCCACAGAACAGTCAGCTTCGTTTTCGCCCTCTGCCGAAGCTACTGTCCTTATCGATCCTGTTTTAGCCTCTTCTGGGGTTATTGCTTCGTCACCAAACAATAGTTTAAAGGGTGTAAAACCTGTTGATCTTGAAATGGTTGTGTTATGACTCCACACCACTTTGATTAACTCGTCTGGCCACTTTCCCCTTGGCTGATTGAAGATTGACTTCATTATTCCTGTCATTATGATCCCATTGGCTCTTTCAACAAGTCCATTAGATTCTGGGTGTCGGACTGATGCAAAATGGATCTTCGTGCCAATTTGATTGCAAAATTCTCTGAAGGCTTCAGAATCAAACTGTGTCCCATTATCCAAAGTTATGGCCTTCGGCACTCCGAAGCGACAAACAATGTTTTGCCAGAAAAACTTTTGAATAGTAAACGAGGTTATTGTGGCTAAAGGATTTGCCTCAATCCACTTGGAAAAATATTCCACTGCCACCACCACATATCTTAAGTTCCCCTGTGCAGGTGGTAATGGACCTAGCAAATCCAGACCCCACCTTTGCAATGGCCAAGTGGGCTGTATTAATTGAGTTAAAGACGAAGGTTGTTTTTGATCTCTTGCACATTTCTGACAACCTTCGCACTTTTGAACTAAATCCGCTGCATCCGAAGCTGTCTTTGGCCAATAAAATCCTTGGCGAAAAACTTTCCCAAGCAAGGGCCTAGATCCAATATGAGATCCACATAGACCTACATGTATGTCCTTCATTAATTCTATACCTTCGGATCTGGACAAGCACTTGAGCAATGGGGAACAGACCCCGCGCTTGTATAACTCCCCTTCTATTATGACATATGGTCGAGCTCTTGCTTCTATTCTCCTGTTATAAGCTTCGTCGTCTGAAAGAAAATTACCCTGAAGGAAAGAGATGATTTCAGTTCTCCAATCTTCACTATAAACAGGGGATATGTTGAGGATTGCTCTTTCAAGAAGCTCGACCGAAGGTGCTTTTATTGTTTCAAAAAATACTTCCGAAGGTATAGGAAGCCCCTGGGCTGCTGACTTAGCCAATAGATGAGCGTATTCATTTTCTCCACGAGGAATATTTTTGACAGAGAAACCTTCGAAGGAAGCCTCAATCCTTCGGACTGTATCTAGATACCTTTCAAGCTTCGGGTCTCTTGCTTTGTAACTTTTGTCAACATGACCAGAAATAACTTGAGAATCAGTTTTAAGAATGGCCCTTCTGATTCCCATTGCCTTTAATTTCCGAAGACCCAAAAGCAGAGCTTCATACTCGGCGATGTTATTTGTGCAACTAAAATCAAGTCTTACCGCATAACAAGTTTTAACTTTGGAAGGTGAAACCAACACAGCAGCCGCTCCTGCTCCGAAGGTTCCCCAAGACCCATCGCAAAACACTGTCCATGCTTCGGCGTCTTTATTTGTTTCTTCCTCCTGAGCCCCTGGCGTCCAATCAGCAATGAAGTCTGCTAATGCCTGGGACTGAATCGAAGATCTATGAACATAATCAATACAAAATTCATTGAGCTCTGCAGCCCATTTTCCAATCCTTCCAGTAGCTTCTCGGTTCCTCATAATATCCTTCAGAGGTTGTGAAGAAGGAACAATTATGTTGTAAGCTTGAAAATAGTGCCGAAGCTTTCTGGAGGCCATCAAGACAGCATACAGTACCTTCTCCAACTCTGTATAATTTTTCTTTGATAAACTAAGAACCTCGGATACAAAATATATTGGGGCCTGCCTCTTAACCTGGCCTTCAAGCTTCTCCTGAACAAGTGCTGCACTTACCGCTGAGTGCGAAGCTGCCACATATAATAACAAGGGAGCCCCTGGCGTAGGTGGAGTTAATGTTGTTAGATCTATCAAATACTGCTTCAGTTCTTCGAAGGCCTTCTGCTGGAGTGGTCCCCATTGAAAGACTTCAGCTGTCTTCAGCACTTCGAAGAATGGTAAGTTTCTCTCTGCTGATCTAGATATGAATCTGTTGAGAGATGCTAGCCTTCCTGTTAATCTTTGAGCCCCCTTTTTTGTACTAGGTGGCTCCATTCGAAGTATAGCTTCGATTTTACTTGGGTTGGCCTCAATTCCCTTTGTTGAAACTAAGCAACCGAGAAATTTCCCCTTCTTTACTCCGAAGACACATTTTTCTGGATTCAGCTTTAGACCAGCCTGTCTAAAATTGGTGAAGGTCTCCTGTAAATCAGCAATGTGGTTATCCTGCTTCGTACTTTTTACAATGATATCATCAACATAAGTTAGTACATTCCTGCCTATCTGAGAATGGAGAACCTTTGCTGTCATTCTGCTGAAACTTCCTCCAGCATTTTTAAGCCCTTCAGGCATCCGAAGGTAGCAATATGTCCCACTAGGGGTTATGAAGCTGGTTTTTGGTTCATCTTCCTTCTTCATCCATATTTGATGATAGCCTGAATAGCAGTCCAGCAAACTCATGAGCTCTGATGAAGCTGCTGCATCAACTAAGGAATCTATCCTTGGCAATGGAAACTCGTCCTTCGGACAGGCTTTATTAAGGTCAGTAAAATCGATACACATTCTCCATTTACCATTGGCCTTCTTCACCATAACAGTGTTAGCCAACCATTCTGGATATTTTACCTCTCTGATAACTCCGGCAGTGAGGAGTCTTTTCACTTCATTTTGAGCACCTTCGGCCTTGTCATCAGACATCTTCCGAAGCCTCTGTTTCCTGGGTTTGAAGGATGGATCAACATTGAGCGGGTGCTCAATAACATCCCTGTTAACTCCGCAAAGATCATTAGCTGACCAAGCAAAAACATCTTTATTGTTAAACAAAAACCTTATCAAGGTTTTCTCCTACTCTTCGGACAATTGAGATCCCAATAGCACCTTCTGCTCTGCTATATCCTCACATAAGAGCATGGGTTTCGGCTGGTCAGCCGAAGCAGCTTTTCCCTTCTGAACTTGTATTGCTCACAAGCTTCAGCTCCATCTATATTATGGATTGCTTTTGAGTCTGTCCAATTTCCTTCGGCCCTTCTGGCAGCTTCTTGACTTCCATGAATAGCAATGGGCCCTTGGTCCGAAGGTATCTTCATGCAAAGATAAGCTGGATGCAGAATTGCTTCAAAGGCATTAAGAGTACCACGACCAATGATTGCATTGTAAGGGTACTCCATGTCAACGATATCAAACATAATTTGTTCAGTTCTTGTGTTGTTGATGAATCCGAAGGCCACTGACATTGAGATTTTGCCGAGTGCTACAATCTGCCTTCCTCCGAAGCCACAGATGGGATGTGTGGCATCAAGAATTTTATCTTCGGGCTCTTGCATCTGTCTGAAGGCTTTAGCAAATATGATGCCGGCTGCACTGCCTGTATCAACCAAAACATTGTGGACCAGAAATCCTTTGATAACACAAGAGATAACCATAGCATCATTGTGTGGGTAATCCTTGAGTTGAAGATCCTCTTGGGAGAAGGTAATAGGAATGTGAGACCATCTGGACTTGATGAAGGGTCCTTGCACCCCGACATGCTGTACCCTTCTCTGTGCTTCCTTCTTCTGCTTTTTGTTGGCTGGCTCTGAGCATGAACCACCTGTTATCGAGAGTACCAGCTTCGGGGCCGAAGCAGGTCCAGCTTGATCGTTGAACGAAGCCATCAGCTCAAAAAAGTGGAAGTGTGTTGATCACTCACACTCCATTCTTGCGCACTTGTTCGACATTCTAGTGATTTAAGCTCCGTTCTAGTGTGCTAGTCTTTTGAGCTTAAGTCTGGGTCTTGTGTGTGTGTATTTGCTGTGATCTTAGTGTCTTGTGTGAGTTGCTAATCCCTCCCTTGCTCCGTGCTTCCTTGTGAACTTCAAGTGTAAGGGCGAGAGGCTCCAAGTTGTGGAGATTCCTCGCGAACGGGATTAAGAAAAGCAAGCAAAACACCGTGGTATTCAAGTGGGTCTTTGGACCGCTTGAAAGGGGTTGATTGCAACCCTCGTCCGTTGGGATGCCACAACGTGGAGTAGGCAAGCGTTGGTCTTGGCCAAACCACGGGATAACCACCGTGCCATCTCTGTGATTGATCTCTTGTTGGTTATTGTGTTTTGTTGAGACTCCTCTCTAGCCACTTGGCGATTATTGTGCTAACGCTTAACCAAGTTTTTGTGGCTTAAGTTTTAAGTTTTACAGGATCACCTATTCACCCCCCTCTAGGTGCTCTCAATTGGTATCAGAGCCGTTCTCTTCACAAAGGGACTAATCGCCCGAAGAGATGGATCCTAAGGAGAAGGGAATCGTGATCAATGATAAAGAGAAGGAGTCCTTCGTCAACGAGCCGAAGGATGACAAGCCTACCGACTCGGGCTCGGGCCATAGACGCAAAGATGGGAAGAAGAAGAAGACAAGACGCATCAAGGAGATCGTCTACTACGACGACAGTGATGAGTCTACTTCTTCCCAAAAGGACAACGACGACAACGACTATGACAAACGAAAGACGGTTAACTCAAACTTTTCTTTCGATTATTCGCGTATCCCGCATAGCTCAAATACTCATTTGCTCTCCATTCCTCTCGACAAGCCTCCACACTTTGATGGGGAGGACTACGGATTTTGGAGCCACAAAATGCGTAGTCACCTGTTCTCTCTCCATCCAAGCATATGGGAGATTGTTGAGAATGGAATGAAGTTTGATAGCTCGGATAGTCCTATTTTTATTAATGAACAGATTCATAGAAATGCACAAGCTACTACTATGTTGTTAGCCTCCTTGTGCAGGGACGAGTACCATAAGGTGAGCGGCTTGGACAATGCCAAGCAAATCTGGGACACCCTCAAGATCTCTCATGAGGGCAATGATGTCACCTTGCTCACCAAGATGGAGTTGGTAGAAGGCGAGCTCGGAAGATTTGCGATGATAAGGGGCGAGGAGCCAACCCAAACATACAACCGGCTCAAGACCCTTATCAACAAAATAAGGAGCTACGGAAGCACGTGATGGACGGACCACGACGTCATCCGACTAATGCTAAGGTCCTTTACCGTTCTTGATCCACATTTGGTGAATAATATTCGTGAGAATCCCAGGTACACCAAAATGTCGCCCGAAGAAGTCCTTGGAAAATTCGTAAGTGGGCGAATGATGATCAAGGAGGCGAGGTACGTGGACGACGCACTGAATGGTCCAATCAATGAGCCTCAACCTGTTGCTCTCAAGGCAACAAGAAGCAAGGAGGCGTTACCTAGCAAGGTGGCGCAAGTTGAGGCGGCAGGGCTCAATGATGAAGAGATGGCCCTCATCATCAAGCGCTTCAAGACGGCGCTTAAGGGTCGCAAGGGACAGCCAAGCAAGACCAAGACAAAGGGGAAGCACTCATGCTTCAAATGTGGTAAGCTTGGTCATTTTATTGCTAACTGTCCCGATAATAATAGTGACCAGGAAAAAGGAAGCAAGAGGGAGAAGAAGAAGAATTACAAGAAGGCCAAGGGCGAGGCACATATCGGAAAGGAGTGGGATTCGGATTGGTCCTCCTCCGACTCCGACAATGAAGGACTCGCCGCCACTGCCTTCAACAAGTCATCCCTCTTCCCCAACGAGCATCACACATGCCTCATGGCAAAGGAGAAGAAGGTATGTACTCGGGATACCACTTATGCTTCTTCAAGTGATGATGATTCTAGCGATGAGGAAATAGATTACTCTAGCTTGTTCAAGGGATTGGATAGAAATAAAATTGATAAAATCAATGAATTGATTGATGCCTTGAATGAAAAGGATAGACTTTTAGAGAAGTAAGAGGATTTGTTGTATGAAGAACATGATAAATTTGTAGAGGCACAAAAATCTTATGCTTTAGAAGTTAAAAGAAATGAAATGCTTTCTTATGAACTATCTACTTGTCATGAAACCATTTCTACTTTAAAAGGTGTTAATGATGATTTAAATGCTAAACTAGAAGTAGCTAGTAAATTTAACTCTTGTGTAGAACATGTTTGCACTAGGTGTAAAGATCTTAATGTTGATACTTGTAATGAACACCTAGAGTGCATTTATAAACTAAATGATGAAATAGCTAGTCTTAATGCTCAACTTAAGACTAGCAAGAGTGAATTTGACAAACTAAAAATTGCAAGGGATGCCTATACAATTGGTAGACACCCCTCAATTAAGGATGGTTTTGGCTTCAAGAGGGAAGCCAAGAACTTAACAAGCCATAAGGCTCCCATCTCCGCCAAGGAGAAAGGGAAGGCCCCTATGGCTAGTAGTGTGCAAAAGAATCATGCTTTTATGTACCATGATAGGAGACAATCTAGAAATACTCATAGGAGTTGTAATGCATATGATGCTTTTGATTCTCATGCCATGTTTGCCTCTAGTTCTTCCTATGTTCATAATGTGCCTAGGAGAAATGTTGTTAATGTTCCTAGGAAAGTTAATGAACCCTCTACAATATATCATGCTTGCAATGCTTCTTTTGCCATTTATAGAAAGAATAAGAAGGTGATTGCCAGGAAGTTAGGGGCCAAATGTAAGGGAGATAAAACTTGCATTTGGGTCCCTAAGACAATTGTAACTAACCTTGTAGGACTCAACAAGAGTTGGGTACCTAAGACCCACCAAGCCTAAATTTGCCTTGCAGGTTTATGCATCCGGGGGTTCAAGCTGGATTATCGACAGCGGATGCACAAACCACATGACGGGGGAAAAGAGGATGTTCTCTTCCTACATCAAGAACAAGGATCCCCAAGATTCAATAATATTCGGTGATGGGAACCAAGGCAAGGTAAAAGGGTTAGGTAAAATTGCTATTTCATCTGAGCACTCTATTTCTAATGTGTTTTTAGTTGAGTCGCTTGGATATAATTTGTTATCTGTTAGTCAATTATGCAAAATGGGATATAATTGTCTATTTACAAATATAGATGTGTCTGTCTTTAGAAGATGTGATGGTTCACTAGCTTTTAAGGGTGTACTAGATGACAAACTTTATTTGGTTGATTTTGCAAAAGAAGAGGCAGGTCTAAATGCATGCTTAATCGCTAAGACTTGCATGGGCTGGCTGTGGCATCGCCGCTTAGCACATGTGGGGATGAAGAACCTCCACAAGCTTCTAAAGGGAGAACACGTGATAGGTCTAACTAATGTACATTTCGAAAAAGATAGACCTTGTGCAGCTTGTCAAGCAGGGAAACAGGTGGGAGGCTCTCATCACACCAAAAATGTGATGACCACATTAAGACCCTTGGAGATGCTTCATATGGACCTCTTCAGACCCGTCGCCTATCTAAGTATAGGAGGAAGTAAGTATGGTCTTGTTATAGTTGATGATTTTTCCCGCTTCACTTGGGTATTCTTTTTGCAGGATAAATCTGAAACCCAAGGGACCCTCAAGCGCTTCCTCAGGAGAGCTCAAAATGAGTTTGAGCTCAAGGTGAAGAAGATAAGGAGCGACAACGGGTCCGAGTTCAAGAACCTTCAAGTGGAGGAGTTCCTTGAGGAGGAGGGGATCAAGCACGAGTTCTCCGCTCCCTACACACCTCAGCAAAATGGTGTGGTAGAGAGGAAGAACAGGATGCTCATCGATATGGCGAGGACTATGCTTGGAGAGTTCAAGACCCCCGAGCGCTTTTGGTCGGAAGCCGTGAACACGGCTTGCCACGCCATCAACCGGGTCTACCTTCACCGCCTCCTCAAGAAGACTTCATATGAGCTGCTAACTGGTAACAAACCCAATGTATCTTATTTTCATGTATTTGGGAGCAAGTGTTATATTCTTGTGAAGAAAGGTAGAACTTCTAAATTTGCTCCCAAAGCTGTAGAAGGGTTTTTATTAGGTTATGACTCAAATACAAAGGCGTATAGGGTCTTCAACAAATCATCGGGTTTGGTTGAAGTCTCTAGCGATGTTGTATTGATGAGACTAATGGCTCTCCAAGAGAGCAAGTTGTTGATTTTGATGATGTAGATGAAGAAGATGTTCCAACGGCCGCAATGCGCACCATGGTGATTGGCGATGTGCGACCACAGGAACAATTGGAGCAAGATCAACCATCTTCCTCAACTATGGTGCATCCCCCAACCCAAGATGACGAACAGGTACCTCAAGTGGAGGCGCATGATCAAGGGGGAGCACAGGATGTTCAAGTTGAAGAGGAAGAAGCACCTCAGGCACCTCCAACCCAAGTTCGAACAATGATTCAAAGGAATCATCCTGTCGACCAAATTTTGGGTGATATTAGCAAGGGAGTAACTACTCGTTCAAGATTAGTTAATTTTTGTGAGCATTACTCCTTTGTCTCTTCTATTGAGCCTTTCAGGGTAGAAGAGGCCTTGCTAGATCCGGACTGGGTGTTGGCCATGCAGGAGGAACTCAACAACTTCAAGCGCAATGAAGTTTGGACACTGGTGCCTCGTCCCAAGCAAAATGTTGTGGGAACCAAATGGGTGTTCCGCAACAAACAGGACGAGCACAGGGTGGTGACGAGGAACAAGGCTCGACTTGTGGCAAAAGGTTATGCCCAAGTCGCAGGTTTGGACTTTGAGGAGACGTTTGCTCCTGTGGCTAGGCTAGAATCAATTCGTATTTTGCTAGCATATGCCGCTCACCATTCTTTCAGGTTGTACCAAATGGATGTGAAGAGCGCTTTCCTCAACGGGCCGATCAAGGAGGAGGTGTACGTGGAGCAACCCCCTGGCTTCGAGGATGAACGGTACCCCGACCACGTGTGTAAGCTCTCTAAGGCGCTCTATGGACTTAAGCAAGCCCCAAGAGCATGGTATGAATGCCTTAGAGACTTTTTAATTGCTAATGCTTTCAAGGTTGGGAAAGCCGATCCAACTCTTTTCACTAAGACTTGCGATGGTGATCTTTTTGTGTGCCAAATTTATGTCGATGACATAATATTTGGTTCTACTAACCAAAAGTCTTGTGAAGAGTTTAGCAGGGTGATGACGCAAAAATTCGAGATGGTGATGATGGGCGAGTTGACCTACTTCCTTGGGTTCCAATGAAGCAACTCAAGGATGGTACCTTCATCTCCCAAACGAAGTACATGCAAGACTTGCTAAAGCGGTTTGGGATGAAGGACGCCAAGCCCGCAAAGACTCCGATGGGAGCCGACGGACACACCGACCTCAACAAAGGAGGTAAGTCTGTTGATCAAAAGGCATACCGGTCTATGATAGGATCTTTACTTTATTTGTGTGCTAGTAGACCGGATATTATGCTTAGCGTATGCATGTGTGCTAGATTTCAATCTGATCCAAGGGAGTGTCACTTAGTGGCCGTGAAGCGAATTCTTAGATATTTAGTCGCTACGCCTTGCTTCGGGATCTGGTATCCAAAGGGGTCTAACTTTGACTTGATTGGATATTCAGATTCTGACTATGCTGGATGTAAGGTTGATAGGAAGAGTACATCGGGGACGTGCTAATTCTTAGGAAGGTCCCTGGTGTCGTGGAATTCTAAGAAACAAACTTCCGTTGCCCTATCCACCGCTGAGGCCGAGTACGTTGCCGCAGGACAGTGTTGCGCGCAACTACTTTGGATGAGGCAAACCCTCCGGGACTTTGGCTACAATCTGAGCAAAGTCCCACTCCTATGTGACAATGAGAGTGCTATCCGAATAGCGGAAAATCCTGTTGAGCACAGCCGCACAAAGCACATTGACATCCGGCATCACTTTTTGAGAGACCACCAGCAAAAGGGAGATATCGAAGTGTTTCATGTTAGCACCGAGAACCAGCTAGCCGATATCTTCACTAAGCCTTTAGATGAAAAGACCTTTTGCAGGCTGCATAGTGAGCTAAATATCCTAGATTCGTGGAACTTGGATTGATTTATAGCATACATGTGTTTATGCCTTTGGTCATGTTCCTTATGCATTTTGTTGCTTACTGTGGTGCTCAAGTTGTACAATCACTCCCCGGACCTCACAAGTCCTTTTATGCCCTTGGGCCATTTCTAAGTATTTTGGTGATTGAGTGCCAACACCAGTGCTTTTGTGTTGATCTATGCAATGTGGTGAACAAAGTGCAAATCAAGTCAAAAGGTATGTTTATAGACTTAGTACATTGTGTTATGGACTAATGTATTGTGTCTAAGTGCTGAAAACAGGAAAGATTGAACTGGAAATGAGATGGCTTTGTTCAGCCAAAGTCTGCTCGGTCTGGGTGCACCGGACTGTCCGGTGGTGCACCGGACAGTGTCCGGTGCGCCAGGCTGGCTCTGGCGAACAGGCTGCTCTCGGGACTTCGACGGCGGTGTACGGCTAAAATTCACCGGTCTGTCCGGTGGTGCACCGACTGTCCGGTGAGTCGTTCACAGGCGAACTCGTCGCTCTCGGGAGATGATCAACGGCGTACGGCTAAAATTCACTGGTCTGTCCGGTGGTGCACCGGACTGTCCGGTGAGTCAACGGTCAGCCGGGGCAACGGTCGGCCGAGGATTCCGTGCGTGACGTGTGGCCGAGCCAACGGTCACATTGGTGCACCGGACTGTCCGGTGGGCACCGGACAGTGTCCGGTGCGCCAACGGCTCTCAGACTCCAACGGTCGGCTTCGCCAAATAAGGAAGGATATCTGCACCGGACAGTGTCCGGTGGTGCACTGGACTGTCCGGTGCGCCAGTCGACAGAAGGCAAGATCTACCTTCCAGGATTGCTCTCAATGGCTCCTATCTGCCTTAGGGCTATAGAAGGGACCCCTAGGCGCATGGAGGAGCACACCAAGCATTCCTTGAGCACTCTTGATCACTCACACTCCATTCTTGCGCACTTGTTCGACATTCTAGTGATTTAAGCTCCGTTCTAGTGTGCTAGTCTTTTGAGCTTAAGTCTGGGTCTTGTGTGTGTGTATTTGCTGTGATCTTAGTGTCTTGTGTGAGTTGCTAATCCCTCCCTTGCTCTGTGCTTCCTTGTGAACTTCAAGTGTAAGGGCGAGAGGCTCCAAGTTGTGGAGATTACTCGCGAACGGGATTAAGAAAAGCAAGCAAAACACCGTGGTATTCAAGTGGGTCTTTGGACCGCTTGAGAGGGGTTGATTGCAACCCTCGTCCGTTGGGACGCCACAACGTGGAGTAGGCAAGCGTTGGTCTTGGCCGAACCACGGGATAACCACCGTGCCATCTCTGTGATTGATCTCTTGTTGGTTATTGTGTTTTGTTGAGACTCCTCTCTAGCCACTTGGCGATTATTGTGCTAACGCTTAACCATGTTTTTGTGGCTTAAGTTTTAAGTTTTACAGGATCACCTATTCACCCCCCCTCTAGGTGCTCTCAGAGAGGCAATCCATGTCAGCGATGAGAGCTTCGGACTCGGCGAGGGCCTCGGCGTACTCCACGCATTCCACGTCGCACTCGTAAGCGTGGCGGTACGTGGGCCCGACGGTGATGACTCCCTTGGGGCCAGGCATCTTGAGCTTGAGGTAAGTGTAGTTGGGGATGGCCATGAACTTGGCGTAGCATGGTCTTCCCAGCACTGCATGATAGGTCCCTTGGAACCCAACTACCTCGAAGGTGAGGGTTTCCTTTCAGAAGTTGGAGGGAGTTCCAAAGCAGACGGGTAAGTCAATCTGTCCGAGGGGCAGGATACGCTTTCCGGGTGCGATGCCGTGGAAAGGTGCCGCACCAGCCCGGATCTCGGACCGATTGTAACGCCCTGAATTTGGGGGTAGAATTTTTTCTTCTTTTCTCTCACCAAATTCAGGCGTTACTCTTTTCTTTTCTCGTTCCCCTCGCTAGACCTTGATCTTTTCCAAAGTTAGCGGGATTCGGTTTGGAATTCCCGTGTAAAGAAAAACCCTAAAATTGTTTTATGTTGTTTGATGCACCATGCCGAACTATGCATTCTTTGATTGCTTGGAAATGTAAGTGCATTCATCTAGGAAGATCGGATTTCGAAAATAAGGAGAAAACCTTTTCTTTCTTTTTCTTTCTTTTTCTTTCTCTTTCTCTCTCTCCTCTTTTTCTCTCTCTCTCGCGCCGTGGGCCGTCCCTGGCCGGCCCAGCCGCCCCCGCGCGCCCCCTTTGGGCCCAATTGGCCCAACCGCCCCCCCTTTTCCCCCCAACTCCCTCTCTCTCCCTCCCATTCTCCCTCTCCCCACCCCAGCAGCCGCCGCCCCCTGCCCTAGCCCTGCCCCTGCAGCTCGGCCGCCCCCTGCCGGTTCGGCCGCCCGTCCCCGGTGAGCCCTCCCCCTCTCCTCTCCTCTCCCCTCTCCCCTCCTCTCCCTCCCCAGCCCAACCGCCCAGCCGCCCTGGCCAGCTCGGCCGCCTCCATGGCCGGCTCGGCCGCCGCCGCCCCTGCGCGCCCCCGGCTCGGCCGCCCTGGCCAGCCCGGCCGCCCCATCCCAGCTCGGCCGCCCTTGGCCGGCTCGGTCGCCACCGCCCCCGCGCCCCTGCCGGTTCGGCCGCCCCTGTGGCCGCCCAGCTCGGCCGCCCCCTGCGCGCCCGCGCGCAGCCAGCCGCCCCTGCCCCAGGCCGGTTCAACCGCCCCCCGGGCCGGTTCAACCGCCCCCCCCCCTTTTTTTATTTTTTTATTTTATTTTATTTTATTTTGTTTTACTTTCTGTGATCATAGTTATTTTATTTTAGGTAGGCTAATCATTGTTCATGCTATTGAAATAGGAAGCTCAATTTAAAATTCCGTTACGCTAGTTGATTCACGTAATTAATTGTTTATTTCATTCAATGTTGATCAACTAAAAATGACTAGGTTTCCATTAGTGCATATAACAGAATTCTTTTGTTAAGAACCACTTGTAACTAATCATTAGTGCATAAGCTTTAACCCCCTGCGAGACCTTTCCCCGTTTCTTTCTAACCATAACAAATGCGATATCGAATGTCATACTTGATGCATATTCACTTTACTTGTTCCCTGGTATGGTGTACTGTTCTTTTGTATTAAATATGTGGATGTATGTATGCTTGCAATCGCATAGAGAACGATCCGGTCGAAGAGCCCGAGGAATTCGCAGGAGAAGCCCCTGAGCAGCAGTCGGTTGGTGGAGGCAAGTGTCCTTTGACCTATCTCTGTCCTATTCATTCTTTAATTCACCTCCCGCATTACACATTTATACCTAAGGATTGACTAGCTTTTGTTATCCATGTCCTTGTTTACCTATTTGGGTCGGATTATTACTGCTTAGTCTAATGCTATTGCTCAACTCTAATCAATGAACATGATGTGATTATCTATGATATGCTGTTTTCCCTTCTTATTTATGATCATATTTGTGACCTTCAAGGGGACTCGAGCGGTTTCTCGAGTGCCTCTCCGTAAGGACCTGTTCAATGGATGACCGCCCGGGAAAACAGTGCAACCATGAGGGTGGAATGGGACGCCCTTAGCTGAATAATTGGAGGAACCGGGGTGTAGATCGCTTAGCCGTCGTGCCGTCAATGGGGCTCGGTGTATGCGGCTCGCTCTGCCAAGGTTGATTTGTCCCTTGGGGAGGAGTGCGGTACATTTAGGAAACCTAACGGGTGGCTACAGCCCTGGGGAATCTTTGTAAAGGCTTCGTAGTGAATCCCTAGCCATTCACCTCGGGAGTGAATAAGGGTCTTGCAAGCCCGGGCTAGAGAGGGAATCACGGCTTATGGGTAAAGTGCACAACCTCTGCAGAGTGTTATGAAACTGATATATCAGCCGTGCTCACGGTTATGAGCGGCCAAGGGAGCTCCAGAGATTAGTGATACTTGATCAGAGATACTTTGGTACAGGTGGCAATGAGATTGATGGTTCTGATTATGATTATGGTATTGGTAAGTGGTATTCTTTCCGTTTGGAAAGGATACATTGGGCTAATAACTTGGGTTAATGTTAAAACCTGGCTCTCTACTAGTAAGTAATAACCTGACCAACTAAAAGCAACTGCTTGACTTATCCCCACATAAAGCTAGTCCACTACAGCCAAACGGGATGCTTGCTGAGTATGTTGATGTGTACTCACCCTTGCTCTACACACCAAATCCCCCCAGGTTGTCAGCATTGCAACCACTGCTCAGGAGAAGATGAAGCTGTGGAAGGAGACTTCCAGGAGTTCCAGGACTACGACGAGTTCTAGGTGTGGGTTAGCGGCAACCCCCAGTCGGCTGCCTGTGAAGGCCGCGTTATCTACGTTTCTTTTCCGCACTTTGATTTATTGTAAGAACTATATGGACGTCTCAGACGTATGATGTAATCGACTATTATTTCCCCTTTTAATACTATTTGAGCACTGTGTGATGATGTCCATGTTATGTAACTGCTGTGTACGTGAATAACTGATCCTGGCACGTACATGGTTCGCATTCGGTTTGCCTTCTAAAAACCGGGTGTGACATAAGTGGTATCAAAGCCGTGCTGACTGTAGGACCGCTAACCTAGAGTAGAATGGTCGTTCTAAGGATTATAGACCTCTGTCCCTGCCTTGACTTTGATATCCCTTCAAAAGTTGGTCATACCGACCGAACCTATGTTCTACTATATATTATACCTTGCTGGAAATTATGTTCTATTCTGATCCTTCGTTTATTTATGATTCATTACTTGCTGGTCATATTAATTCTGTTCTCACCCTTTTGCTTGCGATGTCTTTTGTAGATGGCTCGACTTAGACACACTGCACGAAAGTCTGTCATCCCCTTCTTACCCTCCCGCCTTGCTGAGCGTCCGCTTCGCCGTCCCGTGGCCGGACAGTCCAGCCACTTGGAGAGACTGCACCACCGCCTGCATGAGGAGCAGGAACGTCGACGACAGGAGCAGCAGGGCTCTTCTTTCTCGCTCCAGCAGGAGATAGAGTCTGTGAGGAGCTGCTCTCCTGTGCTTCCCCTGGAGGCGCCCCCTGCACCACCACTGGGCGCCCCAGCTTCTGGAGTAGCTGTTGGAGGAGATCCAGACAACGGAGGTGGCGACGACAGCTTGAGCCACGACATCGACTTCTCTGCTGACCATGAGCCGAAAGGATGGGTTGCTCGACCCATCACTCGCGACGCTGCTCGTGGGTGTCACTTCCACGATGCGCTCGACACCCTGCTACGTCGGGCACTTGACCGGCGTACTTGGTCCATCGAGTATCGCTGTGTGGTCTACCAGCATAGTCGCGGGGTCTACCCGGACCACTGGGAGGCGACCTGTTTGGTGCGCCGTCCGGAGAACAGTCTCCAGGGCGCGGAGGCTTGCTCAGAGCACTATTCTATCTCTGAGCGGGACTCAGCTAAGGCAGCCATGCAGGATGCTGCACGGCGTGCGCTTTCGCACTACTGCTCGGTTCTCGGTGGGGTAGCTGACGGTCTCGACCTGAAGTATTACCCCCGCCGTCCATCTGGCAGCACAGGAGGCGTGATTGTTTCACCTGCTGGTGAGGACAATCCTAGGTTGAGCAGCACAGTCAACCTAGCCGCCGTGCTAAACACGGAGCTGGACCATGCATTAGACGAGCTGAGTAGGGCTCGTGCTGAGATCGCCCTGCTGCGGGCTGAGCGCGCGGAACGTCGTCACTTGGATGATGGTTCCCCCGCTCCCGTTGGGACTCAGCACCCGTACCGCTCACCTCGGCGTGGACTCCAGTCTTATGGCAATCCCGACTGCAAGACCAAGATAAATCTAGAACCATAGATCGTTAGAGTTGGATCTTGTAATTAATACGAAATATATATACATAGAAGCTTCAGTCTTAGCGTTAATCTCGGTCTTAGTTAGTCTTAGTTAGACAGGGTAGTTTGCTATATCCTGTGCATTTATGTTTGTCATGATGAACTATGTTTGGTTTGGATCTTTGTAATGATTGTCACCAGAGTGTGGGTATCCCCTGCATTTTGGTTTACATATTATGTTAATGGAGTTAGTTATATAGTTGGGAAACCCTTTATTCTACTTTCCTCTTTATCTGAGAAGCTGCGTGGTCTGTGTTGGAGATCAGTGAAGATGCTCATCTATTCAGTGCTGTTGGAGAATTCTATACTCTTTTCTTATGCTGCAAGATTTGCCAGATCAGTTCTGATGTGTGGTCGCATTCTGCAGATGTCAGAGAACAGGCGCAGAGGAGGAAGGCGTGCTCAGCAGGAGCAAGCCGCTCCGCAGGATGAGGCGCCCCAGCAACAGCAGCTGCCGCCCCCGCCCCCGATGTCGATCGAGTAGATGTTTCTGATGCAGACTCAGGCAGTTCAGGCCATCGGTCAGACTCTGGCCGCCATTCAGCAGCAGCAGCAGCAACAGCAGCAAGCACCACCCCAGCCTCAGATGCCTCAGATGCCCAGAGACAAGCGTGCTGAATTCATGAGAGGTCATCCCCCAACGTTCGCTCACTCTTCTGACCCCATGGATGCTGAAGATTGGCTGCGCACTGTGGAGCGGGAGTTGCATACCGCTCAGTGTGACGACAGGGAGAAAGTCTTGTATGGTCCCCGTCTGTTGAGAGGAGCAGCCCAATCATGGTGGGAGTCTTACCTCGCCACCCATGCCGACCCCGATGCCATCACTTGGGAAGAGTTCAGAGGTAGCTTTCGTCAGTACCATGTGCCTGCAGGTCTGATGACAGTAAAGAAGGAGGAGTTCCTGGCCCTTAAGCAAGGGTCATCATCTGTCAGTGAGTATCGAGACAGGTTTCTGCAGTTGTCTCGCTATGCTCTTGAAGATGTCAACACCGATGCCAAGCGACAGTACCGTTTCTTGAGAGGCTTGGTCGACCCTCTTCAGTACCAACTGATGAATCATACCTTCCCGACATTCCAGCACTTGATTGACAGAGCAATCATGACAGAAAGGAAGCGTAAGGAGATGGAGGATCGTAAGCGCAAGATCAGTGGACCCCAGCCTGGAAGCAACAGCCGCCCTCGTTTCTCAGGCAATCAACCTCAGCAGTTTAGGTAGAACCAGCGTCCACCTCAGCAGCATCAGCAGCGTCAGCAGTATCAGCAGTTCCAAAGGCAGTATCCTCAGCATCAGTACCAGAATCGTCAGAGCAATCAGTCAGGAGGAGGTCAGCTTCAGAGGCAGAATCAGCAGACACCTCGTCTTCCTGCCCCCGCAACTCAGCAGAGCAATCAGGCAGCACCAGCTCAGGTTGGAAACAGAGCATGTTTCCACTGTGGAGAGCAAGGCCACTGGGTGATGCAATGTCCGAAGAAAGCAGCCCAGCAGCAGTCAGGCCCCAATGCCCCAGCGAAGCAGAATGTGTCCCAGCCTGGATCAGGCAACCGCCCTCAGCAGCGCTATAATCATGGAAGATTGAATCACTTGGAGGCTGAAGCAGTTCAGGAGACTCCCGGCATGACAGTAGGTATGTTCCCAGTCGACTCCCATATTGCAGAAGTGTTATTTGATACTGGAGCAACGCATTCTTTCATTACTGCATCATGGGTAGAAGCACATAATCTTCCAATTACTACCATGTCAACCCCCATTCAAATTGACTCAGCTGGTGGTAGAATTCGAGCTGATAGCATATGTTTGAATGTAAGTGTGGAAATAAGGGGGATAGCGTTTCCCGCTAACCTTA
Source organism: Zea luxurians (assembly GCA_029449295.1). NCBI lineage: Eukaryota > Viridiplantae > Streptophyta > Magnoliopsida > Poales > Poaceae > Zea > Zea luxurians. The sequence continues at coordinate 99,255,326 of JAOPSE010000001.1, read as the reverse complement.
TAGTAATGGGTACTCAGGGAATAGATGTCATTCTAGGGATGAATTGGCTAGATAAGTATCAGGCAGTTGTCAGTTGTGATAAAAGGACAATCAAGTTGGTGTCCCCACTAGGAGAGGAAGTGGTGACCGAGTTAGTCCCGCCTGAGCCGAAGAGAGGAAGTTGTTATCAGATGGCTGTCGATAGCAGTGAAGCAGACCCAATTGAGAGTATCAAGGTTGTGTCTGAATTCCCAGATGTGTTTCCAAAGGATTTACCGGGTATGCCACCAGAGCGGAAAGTTGAATTCGCTATAGAGCTTCTTCCTGGAACCGCCCCCATCTTTAAGAGAGCTTACAGAATATCTGGACCAGAGTTGGTTGAGCTTAAGAAGCAGATTGATGAGCTGTCAGAGAAAGGTTACATCCGGCCAAGCACCTCGCCTTGGGCCGCCCCTGTCCTGTTTGTGGAGAAGAAAGATGGCACCAAGAGGATGTGTATCGATTATCGAGCTTTGAATGAAGTCACGATCAAGAACAAGTATCCCTTGCCCAGAATAGAAGATCTGTTCGACCAGTTGAGAGGAGCCAGTGTGTTCTCCAAGATTGATCTGAGGTCAGGTTATCATCAGCTCAGGATCCGACCTTCGGACATTCCGAAGACGGCATTCATTACCAAGTATGGTTTGTATGAGTTCACAGTGATGTCTTTTGGCTTGACCAATGCACCAGCCTTCTTCATGAACTTGATGAACAGTGTATTCATGGATTATCTCGATAAGTTTGTGGTGGTATTCATTGATGACATTCTAGTTTATTCTCAAAGCGAAGAAGAACATGCAAATCATTTGAGGATGGTATTGCAGAGATTGCGAGGGCACCAGTTGTATGCAAAGTTGAGCAAGTGTGAGTTCTGGATCAGTGAAGTCCTATTCTTGGGTCACATAATCAACAAGGAAGGATTGGCTGTGGATCCGAAGAAAGTGGCAGACATTCTGAACTGGAAAGCGCCAACAGATGCCCGAGGAATCAAAAGCTTCATCGGAATGGCCGGATATTATCGGCGATTCATTGAAGGGTTTTCGAAGATTGCGAAACCAATGACAGCGTTGCTAGGCCACAAAGTTGAGTTCAAGTGGACCCAGAAATGTCAAGAGGCCTTCAAAGCGCTGAAAGAGAAGTTGACAACAGCGCCTGTCTTAGTCTTGCCTGATGTGCACAAGCCCTTCTCGGTGTATTGTGATGCTTGTTACACAGGTTTGGGATGCGTGTTGATGCAAGAGGGAAGAGTTGTGGCTTACTCGTCCCGACAGTTAAAGGTTCATGAGAAGAATTACCCAATCCATGACCTAGAGTTGGCAGCAGTGGTTCACGCACTGAACACATGGAGGCACTATCTGTATGGACAGAAATGCGATGTTTACACAGACCACAAGAGTCTTAAGTACATATTTACTCAGACAGAGCTGAATATGAGGCAACGAAGATGGTTAGAATTGATCAAAGACTATGAGTTGGAGATTCATTACCATCCAGGCAAAGCAAACGTAGTGGCAGATGCTTTGAGCAGGAAGAGTCAAGTCAATCTGATGGTCGCTCGTCCGATGCCTTATGAGTTGGCCAAAGAGTTTGACAGGTTGAGTCTCGGATTTCTGAACAATTCGCGAGGAGTCACAGTTGAATTGGAACCTACCTTGGAGCACGAAATCAAAGAAGCGCAGAAGAATGATGAGAAGATCAGTGAGATTCGGCGACTGATTTCGGAAGGCAAAGGCAAAGATTTTCGAGAAGACGCAGAAGGCGTGATATGGTTCAAAGACCGCTTGTGTGTTCCCAATGTCCAGTCTATTCGGGAGTTGATTCTCAAGGAAGCTCATGAGACAGCTTATTCGATTCACCCTGGCAGTGAGAAGATGTATCAGGATCTGAAGAAGAAATTCTGGTGGTACGGAATGAAGAGGGAAATCGCAGAGCATGTGGCTATGTGCGATAGTTGCCGAAGAATTAAGGCAGAACACCAGAGACCTGCTGGATTGTTGCAACCGTTGCAGATTCCTCAGAGGAAATGGGATGAAATCGGCATGGATTTCATAGTCGGATTGCCTCGCACTCGAGCCGGCTACGATTCTATTTGGGTAGTAGTGAACCGTTTGACCAAGTCAGCCCACTTCATACCTATCAAGACCAGCTACAACAGTGCCGTATTGGCAGAGTTGTATATGTCTCGGATCGTTTGTCTTCATGGTGTGCCAAAGAAGATAGTGTCAGACAGAGGAACGCAGTTCACCTCTCATTTCTGGCAGCAGTTGCATGAAGCCTTGGGCACACATCTGAATTTCAGTTCAGCTTATCACCCGCAGACAGATGGCCAGACCGAAAGGACCAATCAAATTCTCGAAGACATGTTGAGAGCCTGTGCGTTGCAAGATCAGTCCGGATGGGATAAGCGATTGCCTTATGCAGAGTTTTCCTATAACAACAGTTACCAGGCCAGTTTGAAGATGTCACCGTTTCAGGCGCTTTATGGAAGGAGTTGTAGAACTCCGTTGCAATGGGATCAGCCTGGAGAGAAGCAAGTGTTTGGGCCAGACATTCTGCTTGAAGCCGAAGAGAACATCAAGATGGTCCGAGAGAATCTGAAGATAGCGCAATCAAGGCAGCGAAGCTATGCAGACACAAGAAGAAGAGAGCTGAGTTTTGAAGTCGGAGACTTTGTCTATCTGAAAGTGTCACCGATCAGAGGAGTCAGAAGATTCGGAGTGAAAGGCAAGCTAGCACCCCGCTACATCGGTCCGTATCAAATTCTCTTAAAGCGTGGAGAAGTGGCTTATCAGCTCAGCCTGCCAGAGAATTTGTCTGCTGTGCGTGATGTCTTTCATGTGTCTCAGTTGAAGAAGTGTTTGCGTGTGCCAGAAGAGCAGTTGCCAGTGGAAGGTCTGGAAGTCCAGGAAGACTTGACCTATGTTGAGAAGCCAGCTCAGATCCTTGAGATTGCAGATAGAGTCACCCGAAGGAAGACCACCAGAATGTGCAAAGTCAGATGGAATCACCACTCTGAGGAAGAAGCAACCTGGGAGCGTGAAGATGATCTAATGGCTAAGTACCCAGAGCTCTTTGCTAGCCAGCCCTGAATCTCGAGGGCGAGATTCTTTTAAGGGGGATAGGTTTGTAACGCCCTGAATTTGGGGGTAGAATTTTTTCTTCTTTTCTCTCACCAAATTCAGGCGTTACTCTTTTCTTTTCTCGTTCCCCTCGCTAGACCTTGATCTTTTCCAAAGTTAGCGGGATTCGGTTTGGAATTCCCGTGTAAAGAAAAACCCTAAAATTGTTTTATGTTGTTTGATGCACCATGCCGAACTATGCATTCTTTGATTGCTTGGAAATGTAAGTGCATTCATCTAGGAAGATCGAATTTCGAAAATAAGGAGAAAACCTTTTCTTTCTTTTTCTTTCTTTTTCTTTCTCTTTCTCTCTCTCCTCTTTTTCTCTCTCTCCCGCGTCGTGGGCCGTCCCTGGCCGGCCCAGCCGCCCCCGCGCGCCCCCTTTGGGCCCAATTGGCCCAACCGCCCCCTCCCCTTTTCCCCCCAACTCCCTCTCTCTCCCTCCCATTCTCCCTCTCCCCACCCCAGCAGCCGCCGCCCCCTGCCATAGCCCCGCCCCTGCAGCTCGGCCGCCGCCCCCTGCAGCTCGGCCGCCCCCTGCCGGTTCGGCCGCCCGTCCCCGGTGAGCCCTCCCCCTCTCCTCTCCTCTCCCCTCTCCCCTCCTCTCCCTCCCCAGCCCAACCGCCCAGCTCGGCCGCCTCCATGGCCGGCTCGGCCGCCGCCGCCCCTGCGCGCCCCCGGCTCGGCCGCCTCGGCCAGCCCGGCCGCCCCAGCCCAGCTCGGCCGCCCTTGGCCGGCTCGGCCGCCACCGCCCCCGCGCCCCTGCCGGTTCGGCCGCCCCTGTGGCCGCCCAGCTCGGCCGCCCCTGCCCCAGGCCGGTTCAACCGCCCCCCGGGCCGGTTCAACCGCCCCCCCTTTTTATTTTATTTTATTTTATTTTATTTTATTTTGTTTTACTTTCTGTGATCATAGTTATTTTATTTTAGGTAGGTGTTGGGGACTTGTTCTCAAATGCTAAGAGTTAAAAACAAGGCAACATAAAAAATGTTAAGTGTTAAAGTCCTTCGTCCTTCGGAACATTATGTCCCTTCGGGGGATAATGTATTTCGGACGAAGGTCACAAGAGACATACCTTCGCAAACATAACAAGTAATGACGAAGGACTCATATAGGGCATGAAATATAATATAAACACCATCATAGAATCATTTCTATTTTATTAACATGGAAAAATAGAAATGATTTCAAATTACAAATGTACCTTCGGTCCTGAGAGAAGGTAAAAAATACAAGCGTGGCGCAAAAGCAGATGCCAAATCAGAGTGAACAGTACGGGAGTACTGTTCATCTATTTATAGACGCGGGACGCAGCCCACGTAAAATTACATCCATGTCCATTACATTTGTTAGTGACTTATGGAAATCTGTCAAGGCCCACGTAGTCTTTTCATCTTTAAGTCGGTTCCCCTTTCCGCTATCGCGACGAAGCTTCCTTGCGCACAGCTCCGGCTGTGCACCATCCTTCGTAGAGTTTGGTAATCAGCTCGTCCTTCGTCTGGTTCAGGCTTCGTCCTGACCGTGCTTTATGTTCATAATTCTGAGTCCGAAGATACCTGTTCACATAATCCACTTGGAAAACATTGTCAAATCATGTTTTTGAGGACCTTCGGAGGACGAAGGCCCCCAACAGTAGCCCCTCGCAATATTAATTTGTTAATAATAAATTCAGATTGCGATATGGACGAAGGCCTTGAGCCGAAGGTCCGAAAAAACACCTTCCCTTTGCTAGAATAGCAACATCCACTGACAAGCGGGGTCTTTCAATTTTCAACGCCCTGGGCGTATAAATAAGATCGCACCGCCAACTCATTTGGTACGCATACTTGCCATCTGCTTCGGTCCACTAAATTTTTAGCTCTTGTGCATTAAGATTGGTGACCTTTTTGATTTCGAAGCTTCGGCCCTGAAAACAGTTTTTTAGCGTTTCCGAAGATGTCTGAAGGTAAGAAGATCCCTGCTGAGACGAAGCTGAGTCTCGAGGAAGAGAAGAATTTGGGGTTTCTGATAGCGATGGCGGAGACCAATACAGAGAAAATCACCAAGGAGATTCTTGAAGGTTTGTCCGAAGATACTGGTGACAGCGACAGCTATGATGTAGAAAGTGGTGGGGAAGAGGCCGAAGATCGACCATGGCGGCCAAGTCACACGGTTTTCGGGAAAACCACTATCAAGCAGAGTCATATTGATAATATGAGGGGGCGGTATTTTCGAGATATATCTATTGTGAGGGCTGACGCTGGAGAAAAGACTTCTCCCACCCCAGAAGAAGATGAAGTCGTAATCTTCCGAAGCTTTCTCAAGGCTGGGCTTCGATTCCCCCTAAGCAACTTTGTTGTCGAAGTCCTGAAAACATTTCAAGTCTACCTTCATCAAATTACCCCCGAAGCCATCATAAGAATGGGGGTGTTTGTCTGGGCTGTGAGAAGCCAAGGTTTGGAACCAAATGCTAAAAGCTTCTGCAACATTCATGAGTTATTATACGAGACGAAGCCCTGGGGAAAAGAACAATACCACAACAATTTTGGGTGTTACAGCTTCGGTGCCCGCTCCGGGTCAAGCTGCCCTGTGCCGACCTTTCGGAAGAGGTGGCCCGGAGCCTGGATGACAGAGTGGTTCTATGTAAAGAATGACTTATCAGCGCAAGAAAATGTTAAGAGTATCATTATGCGCCCCATCTGGCAACGCTTCGGACTTCGAAGGCCGAAGGTTGAAACGGACGAAGCAGCCGAGGAATGCCAAAGAGCCTTCGGCGTAATCTGCTCTTTCATTGGGACAAGGGACTTGGTCCAAGAGCACATTGCCTTCAGGGTATGGCCACTTGCAGAAAAGTGGGAAATGCCGAAGGAGACCATTAAAGAGTCCGACGAAGGCGGACTGGTCAGACTGAAATACACATTCAAATATGCAGATAAATTTGTTGAACCTGATGATGACTGGTTGAAAAGCATTGAAACATTGAGTGACGAACTGCTTGGGGCATATTCGAAGGCCGAAAATACTGCGTTATCAGCAGCCTTCGGAGGCCGAAAGAAGAAAAGGCTCAACCGGGTATTTGACGCAATCGGATTTGTCTATCCTGACTATCATTATCCGGTACTGGGTCGCAAAAGAAAAATTACTTCTCCTGCGACAGAAGCTACCACAAGTGCCACTAGTGAGCCAGCGCCGCAAAGGAAAAAGATGAAGGTGCTCACCCACCGAGCGCGCTTTATTGAGCCGGCCACAGTGCCAGAATTTATTGGTGAAATTTCTTTGGCCTCTGAAGCTACAGAACCAGCTCCAGTGCCGAAGATAGTAGAGAAAACTGAAGTGCCTTCAGCAGTAGAAAAACCGAAGACTGAAGGGCCAAAAACATCAGAAATTTTAAGTCCTTCAGCAAATGTCGACACAACAAAAAGTCAAAAGGGCCCATTGGTGACCCCAAGAAGAAAAAGAATGGTGAACGTACTGGATGTCTTGGAGACAATTAAGTCTTCAAGCACAACCGCAAAGGAGTCTGTTGAACTCGCTGAAGCATCTACTGAAGCTTCGAAACAACAAGCTGAAGCTGAAGCTGAAGCTGAAGCTGGGCCTTCAGAGCCCGCCAAGGAACAATCCGAGAAAATATCAGAACCAGCTTTAGTTGAAGAAATTGACACTGCCGCCCCCGAAGCTCCCTCCAGCATACGCGATTACATCGTGCGACATGCTTCGGGGAAGAAACTTTCTGAAGAAGAAATCTATGAAGCGAATCACTATGCTAGAGAGTTGAAGTATCCGAAGGGGGCAGTAGTATTCAATGGGACAAACGAAGATGATTTCCTGTACTGTCTCCCAGACAATAAAGAATTATCCGTGTGCCGGGAAATGGCTAGAAGCATGGGGTTCCCGAAACTCGAAGCTGGATTATGCGCCATGACGAAAGAGGATCTCGCAGACAGTCTTGCATATAATAGCCTAAAGGTATGGAAATTAAGCGTTTGAAAAAACTTTTTAATGCGTAATTCATTCCTTTATTCTTATATGGATTCTTTTTCATATAGGGCTTGATTCTGAGCAACGCATTAAGAGCCCAAAAAAGCGCCGAAGATGAAAGCTATGACATTGCGTTTAACAATTTACGCTCCGAAGTTATCAAACTGAGAAACGAAGCTCTGGAAAAGGATAAAATTCTGCTTACACTGGTAGATAAAGTGAAGAAGGACGAAGCTGCTTCAAAAGCCCAGGCCGAAGCCCAAAAACGTGAAATTAAAGATCTTCAGAAACAGCTAACTAGAGCCAAAGAGGAACGTGTGCTTGAGGAAACGAAACGAGAACTTAGTGATTATATGGTCAATAAATTGGAGTTAAGTGTTAAAGAGCTTCGTGCATCTCAGAGGAAATGTTATGTTAAATCTGTAGAATGCGTGAAAAAGATAAAATCCAGCTTCGCCAGCGTTGGCGCCTTTTCTAGTGAAGAGGACTTTTCAAGAGGCAATCCCGAAGGTCCACTGGACTGGATTAGTCACGAAGCAGAAGCCTTCGAAGAAATCCTGAGCAGCCGCGGTGATATCTGCGCTTTTTCAGGCGCCAGGGGAGTTGCTGCTGTTTTGGAGAAGAAAGGTTGTGAACATATAAAATCCTTAGCTCAGTCCGAAGCTGCCCTGTCCCCTGAAGACATCAAAGATCCCTCAACCGAAGTAAGCATGGTTGGCGGTAAATTCTTCACTGATATCTGGGACAATGGCGGCCGAGAAATGGCGCAAGAAATAATTCAAAGAAGCGAAAAAGGCATCCATGATGCTAGGAAAGTGGCAGAAGCTGCCGAAAAAAGTACAGAGCCCGAAAGGCAATTAGGTACCAATTAGTCGTTCTTATTGTGTTGTAATTTTTATTTCAAACTTTGCTCACGGTTTGTAATAGTAATGAAGAAATGTTCTCTTCCCTCAGAAGCTGCTGGATCGACTGCCGACCCCCACACAAAAGGGGATGATGAAATTAAACAAATGGCCGAAGCTATCATGGACAAAGTTGTTGATCAACTTCTAAATGAAGCCGCCGAAGCAGTATTAAGAGAAGACTAGATGCTATTTAGAAAAAACATTTAAAGTGTGATCTATGTAACATTTTGTACATTTGAATGTAATATACAAGTTTCTTTTCATTATTCAATTCTTTACGATGCATGAAACTCTACATACATACCATTTTTAAGCCTTCGGCGAAAAAACACCTTCCCTTCTTTTCATGCTTCGTGAAGAAGACATCCTCCGTTAAAATTATTCTGATGAAACACGTTCATACTTCATGAAAACATTCTCCGAAGCTATACAATTTCGATATTGCTCTGATGAAGCTCGTCCATGCTTCGTAAAAATATTCTCCGAAGCTGTATTCCGAAGATTATCATTGTATTCCCTCATGACTTTACACAATTTTCACTTTCTCAAAGCTTCCTTTCGAAGGTTGATACTGTGTCCCCTTCTTTTGCCAAATGCAACATGATGTATGATGCTTATGTTATGCAAAATGATGTGATGATGTTATGTTATGCAAATGACATTTGTTCCGAAGATACACACAAAATATATTCGTAAGCTCTGCATTCCCTTAGGAACGTCTTTGGAGCTTCTTCGCCTTTTACTTAGACGGTATAAGCTCTGCATTCCCTTAGGAATGTCTTTGGAGCTTCTTCGCCTTTTACTTAGACGGTATAAGCTCTGCATTCCCTTAGGAACGTCTTTGGAGCTTCTTCGCCTTTTACTTAGGCGGTATCAGCGTTGACTTTTTGCTGTATGCTCTGCATTCCCTTAGGAACGTCTTTGGAGCAAAAAACTTACACTGCGCTCCCTTTGGAACGGCTTTTTGTAACTTCGACAACTTACTCTGCGCTCCTTAGAACGACTTTTTGTTGCTTCGAAGGATTTTTAATAATCCGAAGACCCTCCTTGTTACCGCAAATTTTTAAGCTTCAGCAACTTAAGCCTGTAGAGAAGATAGGTTTTTCTGATAACCAACCACGAAACTATTATATGAAAACTGAAGTGTTCTTTATTACACCGAAAACAGAACTTAAACGGAAAAGACTGCTATCAAAGTAGGATATTTGTCAATAAATGTGCTTCGACGCGGGCACAGTACTGTTGACTGTACGGGCTTCAGATTGCTCTCTGAGATCCCTTTGGTGCGGAACATATTGGCTCCCTTCTGGCTGCTGGCCTTGTTGCAGCGGAGGTGGAGGCGGGGGCTGTTGCCATGAAGCTTGAGGTTGACTTGCCGAAGCTACGGAAACTGCAGGGTGGTTGCCCACGTACTCCGGGATGTAAGGCTGATGGTACGAAGCAGTATGCATGACCTGCTTCGGCTGTCCCTGTTGCGCTGCAGCTTCTGCTAGCTCCTTTTGTTTCTGGATGGTAACATGGCACATCCTGGTGGTATGGCCCTTGTTCTCACCGCAGAATAAGCAAAATGTCCTCCTTGGTTGATCTCCAAATCTCCCGCCGAAGCCCCTGGCGCCTCTGCCTCTTGGAGCTGGTGGCCGAAAGAAAGTTTGCTGCTGCCCCGAAGCCTGTGAGGAGCACTACGGCCTGTTCTGTTGACTCCCCTTATCATCATTTTGAGTGTTGTGGATGGACCTGACATGCCTCGGATAGAATCGTCCCCCGAAGCCCCTGGTCATCTCAGAAAATCTGAAGGCCTCCTCCCTTCTTTGGCGAAAGTCGTTATCTGCACGAATGTACTCGTCCATCTTTTGGAGTAGCTTCTCCAGAGTCTGAGGAGGCTTCCTAGCAAAGTATTGGGCTGCAGGTCCAGGACGAAGCCCCTTGATCATGGCTTCGATAACAATTTCATTGGGCACCGTTGGTGCCTGTGCCCTCAAACGCAAGAACCTTCTGACATACGCCTGAAGGTATTCTTCATGATCCTGAGTACACTGAAACAAGGCTTGAGCAGTAACCGGCTTCGTCTGAAATCCTTGAAAGCTGGTTAACAACATATCCTTCAGCTTCTGCCATGAGGTGATCGTTCCTGGTCGAAGGGAGGAATACCAGGTCTGAGCAACATTCCTGACGGCCATAACGAAAGACTTCGCCATGACTGCAGCATTGCCCCCATACGAAGACACTGTTGCTTCGTAGCTCATTAAGAACTGCTTCGGGTCTGAGTGGCCGTCGAACATGGGAAGCTGGGGTGGCTTATAGGATGGAGGCCAAGGTGTAGCCTGCAGCTCAGCGGACAAAGGAGAAGCATCATCGAAAACAAAATTTCCCTGATGGAAATTGTCATACCAGTCATCCTCGTTGACGAAGCCCTCCTGATGAAGGTCTTTCTGCTGAGGCCTTCTGTTTTGCTCATCGTGAGTAAGATGGCGAACTTCCTCAGAGGCTTCATCTATCTGCCGTTGCAACTCAGCTAGCCGGGCCATCTTCTCTTTCTTCCTCTGTACCTGTTGATGTAGCATCTCCATATCCCTGATTTCTTGGTCTAGCTCTTCCTCCTGAAGCGTTGGGCTGTCGGCCTTTCTCTTCTGGCTTCGGGCCTCCCGAAGAGAGACGGTCTCCTGGTTGTGGTCCAGCGGTTGCAGTGCTGCAGCCCCAGCCGCTGAAGCTTTCTTCGGTGCCATAGCGAAGGTCTACAGCTTCCGAAGGTGTTCAAAAAACTCGAAGTGGAAGTGAGTTCACCGGAGGTGGGCGCCAATGTTGGGGACTTGTTCTCAAATGCTAAGAGTTAAGAACAAGGCAACATAAAAAATGTTAAGTGTTAAAGTCCTTCGTCCTTCGGAACATTATGTCCCTTCGGGGGATAATGTATTTCGGACGAAGGTCACAAGAGACATACCTTCGCAAACATAACAAGTAATGACGAAGGACTCATATAGGGCATGAAATATAATATAAACACCATCATAGAATCATTTCTATTTTATTAACATGGAAAAATAGAAATGATTTCAAATTACAAATGTACCTTCGGTCCTGAGAGAAGGTAAAAAATACAAGCGTGGCGCAAAAGCAGATGCCAAATCAGCGTGAACAGTACGGGAGTACTGTTCATCTATTTATAGACGCGGGACGCAGCCCACGTAAAATTACATCCATGTCCATTACATTTGTTAGTGACTTATGGAAATCTGTCAAGGCCCACGTAGTCTTTTCATCTTTAAGTCGGTTCCCCTTTCCGCTATCGCGACGAAGCTTCCTTGCGCACAGCTCCGGCTGTGCACCATCCTTCGTAGAGTTTGGTAATCAGCTCGTCCTTCGTCTGGTTCAGGCTTCGTCCTGACCGTGCTTTATGTTCATAATTCTGAGTCCGAAGATACCTGTTCACATAATCCACTTGGAAAACATTGTCAAATCATGTTTTTGAGGACCTTCGGAGGACGAAGGCCCCCAACAGTAGGCTAATCATTGTTCATGCTATTGAAATAGGAAGCTCAATTTAAAATTCCGTTACGCTAGTTGATTCACGTAATTAATTGTTTATTTCATTCAATGTTGATCAACTAAAAATGACTAGGTTTCCATTAGTGCATATAACAGAATTCTTTTGTTAAGAACCACTTGTAACTAATCATTAGTGCATAAGCTTTAACCCCCTGCGAGACCTTTCCCCGTTTCTTTCTAACCATAACAAATGCGATATCGAATGTCATACTTGATGCATATTCACTTTACTTGTTCCCTGGTATGGTGTACTGTTCTTTTGTATTAAATATGTGGATGTATGTATGCTTGCAATCGCATAGAGAACGATCCGGTCGAAGAGCCCGAGGAATTCGCAGGAGAAGCCCCTGAGCAGCAGTCGGTTGGTGGAGGCAAGTGTCCTTTGACCTATCTCTGTCCTATTCATTCTTTAATTCACCTCCCGCATTACACATTTATACCTAAGGATTGACTAGCTTTTGTTATCCATGTCCTTGTTTACCTATTTGGGTCGGATTATTACTGCTTAGTCTAATGCTATTGCTCAACTCTAATCAATGAACATGATGTGATTATCTATGATACGCTGTTTTCCCTTCTTATTTATGATCATATTTGTGACCTTCAAGGGGACTCGAGCGGTTTCTCGAGTGCCTCTCCGTAAGGACCTGTTCAATGGATGACCGCCCGGGAAAACAGTGCAACCATGAGGGTGGAATGGGACGCCCTTAGCTGAATAATTGGAGGAACCGGGGTGTAGATCGCTTAGCCGTCGTGCCGTCAATGGGGCTCGGTGTATGCGGCTCGCTCTGCCAAGGTTGATTTGTCCCTTGGGGAGGAGTGCGGTACATTTAGGAAACCTAACGGGTGGCTACAGCCCCGGGGAATCTTTGTAAAGGCTTCGTAGTGAATCCCTAGCCATTCACCTCGGGAGTGAATAAGGGTCTTGCAAGCCCGGGCTAGAGAGGGAATCACGGCTTATGGGTAAAGTGCACAACCTCTGCAGAGTGTTATGAAACTGATATATCAGTCGTGCTCACGGTTATGAGCGGCCAAGGGAGCTCCAGAGATTAGTGATACTTGATCAGAGATACTTTGGTACAGGTGGCAATGAGATTGATGGTTCTGATTATGATTATGGTATTGGTAAGTGGTATTCTTTCCGTTTGGAAAGGATACATTGGGCTAATAACTTGGGTTAATGTTAAAACCTGGCTCTCTACTAGTAAGTAATAACCTGACCAACTAAAAGCAACTGCTTGACTTATCCCCACATAAAGCTAGTCCACTACAGCCAAACGGGATGCTTGCTGAGTATGTTGATGTGTACTCACCCTTGCTCTACACACCAAATCCCCCCCAGGTTGTCAGCATTGCAACCACTGCTCAGGAGAAGATGAAGCTGTGGAAGGAGACTTCCAGGAGTTCCAGGACTACGACGAGTTCTAGGTGTGGGTTAGCGGCAACCCCCAGTCGGCTGCCTGTGAAGGCCGCGTTATCTACGTTTCTTTTCCGCACTTTGATTTATTGTAAGAACTATATGGACGTCTCAGACGTATGATGTAATCGACTATTATTTCCCCTTTTAATACTATTTGAGCACTGTGTGATGATGTCCATGTTATGTAACTGCTGTGTACGTGAATAACTGATCCTGGCACGTACATGGTTCGCATTCGGTTTGCCTTCTAAAAACCGGGTGTGACATAAGTGGTATCAAAGCCGTGCTGACTGTAGGACCGCTAACCTAGAGTAGAATGGTCGTTCTAAGGATTATAGACCTCTGTCCCTGCCTTGACTTTGATATCCCTTCAAAAGTTGGTCATACCGACCGAACCTATGTTCTACTATATATTATACCTTGCTGGAAATTATGTTCTATTCTGATCCTTCGTTTATTTATGATTCATTACTTGCTGGTCATATTAATTCTGTTCTCACCCTTTTGCTTGCGATGTCTTTTGTAGATGGCTCGACTTAGACACACTGCACGAAAGTCTGTCATCCCCTTCTTACCCTCCCGCCTTGCTGAGCGTCCGCTTCGCCGTCCCGTGGCCGGACAGTCCAGCCACTTGGAGAGACTGCACCACCGCCTGCATGAGGAGCAGGACCGTCGACGACAGGAGCAGCAGGGCTCTTCTTTCTCGCTCCAGCAGGAGATAGAGTCTGTGAGGAGCTGCTCTCCTGTGCTTCCCCTGGAGGCGCCCCCTGCACCACCACTGGGCGCCCCAGCTTCTGGAGTAGCTGTTGGAGGAGATCCAGACAACGGAGGTGGCGACGACAGCTTGAGCCACGACATCGACTTCTCTGCTGACCATGAGCCGGAAGGATGGGTTGCTCGACCCATCACTCGCGACGCTGCTCGCGGGTGTCACTTCCACGATGCGCTCGACACCCTGCTACGTCGGGCACTTGACCGGCGTACTTGGTCCATCGACTATCGCTGTGTGGTCTACCAGCATAGTCGCGGGGTCTACCCGGACCGCTGGGAGGCAACCTGTTTGGTGCGCCGTCCGGAGAACAGTCTCCAGGGCGCGGAGGATTGCTCAGAGCACTATTCTATCTCTGAGCGGGACTCAGCTAAGGCAGCCATGCAGGATGCTGCACGGCGTGCGCTTTCGCACTACTGCTCGGTTCTCGGTGGGGTAGCTGACGGTCTCGACCTGAAGTATTACCCCCGCCGTCCATCTGGCAGCACAGGAGGCGTGATTGTTTCACCTGCTGGTGAGGACAATCCTAGGTTGAGCAGCACAGTCAACCTAGCCGCTGTGCTAAACACGGAGCTGGACCATGCATTAGACGAGCTGAGTAGGGCTCGTGCTGAGATCGCCCTGCTGCGGGCTGAGCGCGCGGAACGTCGTCACTTGGATGATGGTTCCCCCGCTCCCGTTGGGACTCAGCACCCGTACCGCTCACCTCGGCGTGGACTCCAGTCTTATGGCAATCCCGACTGCAAGACCAAGATAAATCTAGAACCATAGATCGTTAGAGTTGGATCTTGTAATTAATACGAAATATATATACATAGAAGCTTCAGTCTTAGCGTTAATCTCGGTCTTAGTTAGTCTTAGTTAGACAGGGTAGTTTGCTATATCCTGTGCATTTATGTTTGTCATGATGAACTATGTTTGGTTTGGATCTTTGTAATGATTGTCACCAGAGTGTGGGTATCCCCTGCATTTTGGTTTACATATTATGTTAATGGAGTTAGTTATATAGTTGGGAAACCCTTTATTCTACTTTCCTCTTTATCTGAGAAGCTGCGTGGTCTGTGTTGGAGATCAGTGAAGATGCTCATCTGTTCAGTGCTGTTGGAGAATTCTATACTCTTTTCTTATGCTGCAAGATTTGCCAGATCAGTTCTGATGTGTGGTCGCATTCTGCAGATGTCAGAGAACAGGCGCCGAGGAGGAAGGCGTGCTCAGCAGGAGCAAGCCGCTCCGCAGGATGAGGCGCCCCAGCAACAGCAGCTGCCGCCCCCGCCCCCGATGTCGATCGAGCAGATGTTTCTGATGCAGACTCAGGCAGTTCAGGCCATCGGTCAGACTCTGGCCGCCATTCAGCAGCAGCAGCAGCAACAGTAGCAAGCACCACCCCAGCCTCAGATGCCTCAGATGCCCAGAGACAAGCGTGCTGAATTCATGAGAGGTCATCCCGCAACGTTCGCTCACTCTTCTGACCCCATGGATGCTGAAGATTGGCTGCGCACTGTGGAGCGGGAGTTGCATACCGCTCAGTGTGACGACAGGGAGAAAGTCTTGTATGGTCCCCGTCTGTTGAGAGGAGCAGCCCAATCATGGTGGGAGTCTTACCTCGCCACCCATGCCGACCCCGATGCCATCACTTGGGAAGAGTTCAGAGGTAGCTTTTGTCAGTACCATGTGCCTGCAGGTCTGATGACAGTAAAGAAGGAGGAGTTCCTGGCCCTTAAGAAAGGGTCATCATCTGTCAGTGAGTATCGAGACAGGTTTCTGCAGTTGTCTCGCTATGCTCCTGAAGATGTCAACACCGATGCCAAGCGACAGTACCGTTTCTTGAGAGGCTTGGTCGACCCTCTTCAGTACCAACTGATGAATCATACCTTCCCAACATTCCAGCACTTGATTGACAGAGCAATCATGACAGAAAGGAAGCGTAAGGAGATGGAGGATCGTAAGCGCAAGATCAGTGGACCCCAGCCTGGAAGCAACAGCCGCCCTCGTTTCTCAAGCAATCAACCTCAGCAGTTCAGGCAGAACCAGCGTCCACCTCAGCAGCATCAGCAGCATCAGCAGTATCAGCAGTTCCAAAGGCAGTATCCTCAGCATCAGTACCAGAATCGTCAGAGCAATCAGTCAGGAGGAGGTCAGCTTCAGAGGCAGAATCAGCAGACACCTCGTCTTCCTGCCCCCGCAACTCAGCAGAGCAATCAGGCAGCACCAGCTCAGGTTGGAAACAGAGCATGTTTCCACTGTGGAGAGCAAGGCCACTGGGTGATGCAATGTCCGAAGAAAGCAGCCCAGCAGCAGTCAGGCCCCAATGCCCCAGCGAAGCAGAATGTGTCCCAGCCTGGATCAGGCAACCGCCCTCAGCAGCGCTATAATCATGGAAGATTGAATCACTTGGAGGCTGAAGCAGTTCAGGAGACTCCCGGCATGACAGTAGGTATGTTCCCAGTCGACTCCCATATTGCAGAAGTGTTATTTGATACTGGAGCAACGCATTCTTTCATTACTGCATCATGGGTAGAAGCACATAATCTTCCAATTACTACCATGTCAACCCCCATTCAAATTGACTCAGCTGGTGGTAGAATTCGAGCTGATAGCATATGTTTGAATGTAAGTGTGGAAATAAGGGGGATAGCGTTTCCCGCTAACCTTATAGTAATGGGTACTCAGGGAATAGATGTCATTCTAGGGATGAATTGGCTAGATAAGTATCAGGCAGTTATCAGTTGTGATAAAAGGACAATCAAGTTGGTGTCCCCACTAGGAGAGGAAGTGGTGACCGAGTTAGTCCCGCCTGAGCCGAAGAGAGGAAGTTGTTATCAGATGGCTGTCGATAGCAGTGAAGCAGACCCAATTGAGAGTATCAAGGTTGTGTCTGAATTCCCAGATGTGTTTTCAAAGGATTTACCGGGTATGCCACCAGAGCGGAAAGTTGAATTCGCTATAGAGCTTCTTCCTGGAACCGCCCCCATCTTTAAGAGAGCTTACAGAATATCTGGACCAGAGTTGGTTGAGCTTAAGAAGCAGATTGATGAGCTGTCAGAGAAAGGTTACATCCGGCCAAGCACCTCGCCTTGGGCCGCCCCTGTCCTGTTTGTGGAGAAGAAAGATGGCACCAAGAGGATGTGTATCGATTATCGAGCTTTGAATGAAGTCACGATCAAGAACAAGTATCCCTTGCCCAGAATAGAAGATCTGTTCGACCAGTTGAGAGGAGCCAGTGTGTTCTCCAAGATTGATCTGAGGTCAGGTTATCATCAGCTCAGGATCCGACCTTCGGACATTCCGAAGACGGCATTCATTACCAAGTATGGTTTGTATGAGTTCACAGTGATGTCTTTTGGCTTGACCAATGCACCAGCCTTCTTCATGAACTTGATGAACAGTGTATTCATGGATTATCTCGATAAGTTTGTGGTGGTATTCATTGATGACATTCTAGTTTATTCTCAAAGCGAAGAAGAACATGCAAATCATTTGAGGATGGTATTGCAGAGATTGCGAGGGCACCAGTTGTATGCAAAGTTGAGCAAGTGTGAGTTCTGGATCAGTGAAGTCCTGTTCTTGGGTCACATAATCAACAAGGAAGGATTGGCTGTGGATCCGAAGAAAGTGGCAGACATTCTGAACTGGAAAGCGCCAACAGATGCCCGAGGAATCAAAAGCTTCATTGGAATGGCCGGATATTATCGGCGATTCATTGAAGGGTTTTCGAAGATTGCGAAACCAATGACAGCGTTGCTAGGCAACAAAGTTGAGTTCAAGTGGACCCAGAAATGTCAAGAGGCCTTCGAAGCGCTGAAAGAGAAGTTGACAACAGCGCCTGTCTTAGTCTTGCCTGATGTGCACAAGCCCTTCTCGGTGTATTGTGATGCTTGTTACACAGGTTTGGGATGCGTGTTGATGCAAGAGGGAAGAGTTGTGGCTTACTCGTCCCGACAGTTAAAGGTTCATGAGAAGAATTACCCAATCCATGACCTAGAGTTGGCAGCAGTGGTTCACGCACTGAAGATATGGAGGCACTATCTGTATGGACAGAAATGCGATGTTTACACAGACCACAAGAGTCTTAAGTACATATTTACTCAGACAGAGCTGAATATGAGGCAACGAAGATGGTTAGAATTGATCAAAGACTATGAGTTGGAGATTCATTACCATCCAGGCAAAGCAAACGTAGTGGCAGATGCTTTGAGCAGGAAGAGTCAAGTCAATCTGATGGTCGCTCGTCCGATGCCTTATGAGTTGGCCAAAGAGTTTGACAGGTTGAGTCTCGGATTTCTGAACAATTCGCGAGGAGTCACAGTTGAATTGGAACCTACCTTGGAGCGCGAAATCAAAGAAGCGCAGAAGAATGATGAGAAGATCAGTGAGATTCGGCGACTGATTTCGAAAGGCAAAGGCAAAGATTTTCGAGAAGACGCAGAAGGCGTGATATGGTTCAAAGACCGCTTGTGTGTTCCCAATGTCCAGTCTATTCGGGAGTTGATTCTCAAGGAAGCTCATGAGACAGCTTATTCGATTCACCCTGGCAGTGAGAAGATGTATCAGGATCTGAAGAAGAAATTCTGGTGGTACGGAATGAAGAGGGAAATCGCAGAGCATGTGGCTATGTGCGATAGTTGCCGAAGAATTAAGGCAGAACACCAGAGACCTGCTGGATTGTTGCAACCGTTGCAGATTCCTCAGAGGAAATGGGATGAAATCGGCATGGATTTCATAGTCGGATTGCCTCGCACTCGAGCCGGCTACGATTCTATTTGGGTAGTAGTGGACCGTTTGACCAAGTCAGCCCACTTCATACCTGTCAAGACCAGCTACAACAGTGTCGTATTGGCAGAGTTGTATATGTCTCGGATCGTTTGTCTTCATGGTGTGCCAAAGAAGATAGTGTCAGACAGAGGAACGCAGTTCACCTCTCATTTCTGGCAGCAGTTGCATGAAGCCTTGGGCACACATCTGAATTTCAGTTCAGCTTATCACCCGCAGACAGATGGCCAGACCGAAAGGACCAATCAAATTCTCGAAGACATGTTGAGAGCCTGTGCGTTGCAAGATCAGTCCGGATGGGATAAGCGATTGCCTTATGCAGAGTTTTCCTATAACAACAGTTACCAGGCCAGTTTGAAGATGTCACCGTTTCAGGCGCTTTATGGAAGGAGTTGTAGAACTCCGTTGCAATGGGATCAGCCTGGAGAGAAGCAAGTGTTTGGGCCAGACATTCTGCTTGAAGCCGAAGAGAACATCAAGATGGTCCGAGAGAATCTGAAGATAGCGCAATCAAGGCAGCGAAGCTATGCAGACACAAGAAGAAGAGAGCTGAGTTTTGAAGTCGGAGACTTTGTCTATCTGAAAGTGTCACCGATCAGAGGAGTCAGAAGATTCGGAGTGAAAGGCAAGCTAGCACCCCGCTACATCGGTCCGTATCAAATTCTCTTAAAGCGTGGAGAAGTGGCTTATCAGCTCAGCCTGCTAGAGAATTTGTCTGCTGTGCGTGATGTCTTTCATGTGTCTCAGTTGAAGAAGTGTTTGCGTGTGCCAGAAGAGCAGTTGCCAGTGGAAGGTCTGGAAGTCCAGGAAGACTTGACCTATGTTGAGAAGCCAGCTCAGATCCTTGAGATTGCAGATAGAGTCACCCGAAGGAAGACCACCAGAATGTGCAAAGTCAGATGGAATCACCACTCTGAGGAAGAAGCAACCTGGGAGCGTGAAGATGATCTAATGGCTAAGTACCCAGAGCTCTTTGCTAGCCAGCCCTGAATCTCGAGGGCGAGATTCTTTTAAGGGGGATAGGTTTGTAACGCCCTGAATTTGGGGGTAGAATTTTTTCTTCTTTTCTCTCACCAAATTCAGGCGTTACTCTTTTCTTTTCTCGTTCCCCTCGCTAGACCTTGATCTTTTCCAAAGTTAGCGGGATTCGGTTTGGAATTCCCGTGTAAAGAAAAACCCTAAAATTGTTTTATGTTGTTAGATGCACCATGCCGAACTATGCATTCTTTGATTGCTTGGAAATGTAAGTGCATTCATCTAGGAAGATCGGATTTCGAAAATAAGGAGAAAACCTTTTCTTTCTTTTTCTTTCTTTTTCTTTCTCTTTCTCTCTCTCCTCTTTTTCTCTCTCTCCCGCGCCGTGGGCCGTCCCTGGCCGGCCCAGCCGCCCCCGCGCGCCCCCTTTGGGCCCAATTGGCCCAACCGCCCCTCCCCTTTTCCCCCAACTCCCTCTCTCTCCCTCCCATTCTCCCTCTCCCCACCCCAGCAGCCGCCGCCCCCTGCCCTAGCCCCGCCCCTGCAGCTCGGCCGCCGCCCCCTGCAGCTCGGCCGCCCCCTGCCGGTTCGGCCGCCCGTCCCCGGTGAGCCCTCCCCCTCTCCTCTCCTCTCCCCTCTCCCCTCCTCTCCCTCCCCAGCCCAACCGCCCAGCCGCCCTGGCCAGCTCGGCCGCCTCCATGGCCGGCTCGGCCGCCGCCGCCCCTGCGCGCCCCCGGCTCGGCCGCCCTGGCCAGCCCGGCCGCCCCAGCCCAGCTCGGCTGCCCTTGGCCGGCTCGGCCGCCACCGCCCCCGCGCCCCTGCCGGTTCGGCCGCCCCTGTGGCCGCCCAGCTCGGCCGCCCCCTGCGCGCCCGCGCCCAGCCAGCCGCCCCTGCCCCAGGCCGGTTCAACCGCCCCCCCTTTTTTTATTTTATTTTATTTTATTTTATTTTATTTTGTTTTACTTTCTGTGATCATAGTTATTTTATTTTAGGTGGGCTAATCATTGTTCATGCTATTGAAATAGGAAGCTCAATTTAAAATTCCGTTACGCTAGTTGATTCACGTAATTAATTGTTTATTTCATTCAATGTTGATCAACTAAAAATGACTAGGTTTCCATTAGTGCATATAACAGAATTCTTTTGTTAAGAACCACTTGTAACTAATCATTAGTGCATAAGCTTTAACCCCCTGCGAGACCTTTCCCCGTTTCTTTCTAACCATAACAAATGCGATATCGAATGTCATACTTGATGCATATTCACTTTACTTGTTCCCTGGTATGGTGTACTGTTCTTTTGTATTAAATATGTGGATGTATGTATGCTTGCAATCGCATAGAGAACGATCCGGTCGAAAAGCCCGAGGAATTCGCAGGAGAAGCCCCTGAGCAGCAGTCGGTTGGTGGAGGCAAGTGTCCTTTGACCTATCTCTGTCCTATTCATTCTTTAATTCACCTCCCGCATTACACATTTATACCTAAGGATTGACTAGCTTTTGTTATCCATGTCCTTGTTTACCTATTTGGGTCGGATTATTACTGCTTAGTCTAATGCTATTGCTCAACTCTAATCAATGAACATGATGTGATTATCTATGATACGCTGTTTTCCCTTCTTATTTATGATCATATTTGTGACCTTCAAGGGGACTCGAGCGGTTTCTCGAGTGCCTCTCCGTAAGGACCTGTTCAATGGATGACCGCCCGGGAAAATAGTGCAACCATGAGGGTGGAATGGGACGCCCTTAGCTGAATAATTGGAGGAACCGGGGTGTAGATCGCTTAGCCGTCGTGCCGTCAATGGGCTCGGTGTATGCGGCTCGCTCTGCCAAGGTTGATTTGTCCCTTGGGGAGGAGTGCGGTACATTTAGGAAACCTAACGGGTGGCTACAGCCTAGGGGAATCTTTGTAAAGGCTTCGTAGTGAATCCCTAGCCATTCACCTCGGGAGTGAATAAGGGTCTTGCAAGCCCGGGCTAGAGAGGGAATCACGGCTTATGGGTAAAGTGCACAACCTCTGCAGAGTGTTATGAAACTGATATATCAGCCGTGCTCACGGTTATGAGCGGCCAAGGGAGCTCCAGAGATTAGTGATACTTGATCAGAGATACTTTGGTACAGGTGGCAATGAGATTGATGGTTCTTATTATGATTATGGTATTGGTAAGTGGTATTCTTTCCGTTTGGAAAGGATACATTGGGCTAATAACTTGGGTTAATGTTAAAACCTGGCTCTCTACTAGTAAGTAATAACCTGACCAACTAAAAGCAACTGCTTGACTTATCCCCACATAAAGCTAGTCCACTACAGCCAAACGGGATGCTTGCTGAGTATGTTGATGTGTACTCACCCTTGCTCTACACACCAAATCCCCCCCCAGGTTGTCAGCATTGCAACCACTGCTCAGGAGAAGATGAAGCTGTGGAAGGAGACTTCCAGGAGTTCCAGGACTACGACGAGTTCTAGGTGTGGGTTAGCGGCAACCCCCAGTCGGCTGCCTGTGAAGGCCGCGTTATCTACGTTTCTTTTCCGCACTTTGATTTATTGTAAGAACTATATGGACGTCTCAGACGTATGATGTAATCGACTATTATTTCCCCTTTTAATACTATTTGAGCACTGTGTAATGATGTCCATGTTATGTAACTGCTGTGTACGTGAATAACTGATCCTGGCACGTACATGGTTCGCATTCGGTTTGCCTTCTAAAAACCGGGTGTGACACCGATCAACCCCCAAGAGCTCCAGGGTCTCGGCATAGATGATGTTGAGGCTGCTGCCTCCGTCCATGAGGACCTTGGAGAGCCTAATGTTGCCTATGATCGGGTCGACGACGAGTGGGTACCTTCCTAGGCTCGGCACGTAGTCGGGGTGGTCGCCTTGGTCGAAGGTGATAGGCTTGTCGGACCAGTCTAGGTAGACCGGCACCGCTACCTTCACCGAGCAGACCTCCCGGCGCTCCTACTTGCGGTGACGAGCCGAGGCGTTCGCCACCCGTCCACCGTAGATCATGAAGCAGTTGTGGACCTCCGGAAACTCCTCTTCCTTGTCGCCCCCTTGTTGTTGCCTTGGTCTTTGCCACCTTCTGCCGAGGGTCCAGCCTTGTTGAAGTAGCGCCGGAGCATGTTGCACTCCTCAAGGGTGTGCTTGACGGGACCCCGGTGATAGGGGCACAACTCCTTGAGCATCTTGTCGAACGCGTTGGCCCCTCTAGGAGGCTTCCGAGGGTTTCTATGCTCGACAGCAGCGACGAGATCCGTGTTGATGGCGTTGTGCTTCGCTTGCGCCTTCTTCTTGGCCTTCTTCTTCGCGCCACGCTGGGCGGACATCTCGGGGGCGTCTTCCTTCTGCCCTCCCTGAGGCTGCTTGTCCTTCCGGAAGATGGCTTCGACCGCCTCCTGACTAGAGGCGAACTTGGTGGCGATGTCCATCAATTCGCTCGCCTTGGTGGGAGTCTTGTGTCCTAGCTTGCTCACCAGGTCTCGGCATGTGGTGCCAGCGAGGAAAACCTCGATGACATCCGAGTCGGTGATGTTGGGCAGCTCGGTGTGCTGCTTTGAAAACCACCAGATGTACTCTCGCAGGGATTCCTCGGGCTGCTGGCGGCAACTTCGGAGATCCCATGAGTTCCTACGGCGCACGTACGTACCCTGGAAACTTCCAGCGAAAGCCTTGACCAGGTCGTCCCAGTCGGAGATCTGCGCAGGAGGCAGATACTCCAGCCAGGCCCGAGCAGCGTCGGAGAGGAAAAGGGGGAGGTTGCGGATGATGAGGTTGTCGTCATCCGCCCCTCCCAACTGGCATGCCAGCTGGTAGTCCGCAAGCCACAACTCTAGCCTTGTCTCCCCTGAGTACTTGGTGATGGTAGTCGGGGCTCGGAACCGGGCCGGGAACGACGCTTGTCGTATGGCCCGGCTGAAGACTCGCGGACCTGGTGGCTCGGGTGAGGGGCTTCGATCCTCCTCACTATCGTAGCGTCCCCCACGCCTAGGATGGTAGCCTCGGCGCACCTTCTCCTCGAGGCAGGCTCGACGGTGGCGGCGGTGTTGCTCGGTGCCGAGGCGATCCGGGGCTGCAGGCATCCCGTCCCGTGTGCGCTCGGTGTGGACCGAGGCCTCCCGCATGCGTCGGGAGGGCGATGCGCGATGCTCCGAGGGGTCTCCTCGCCTCCGGGAGGCAGAGCTCTCGGCTTGTCGGACAGCGGCGTCTTCCAGGAGGCCCTTGAGCTCGCCCTGGATACGTCGCCCTTCGATGGTGGATGGCTCCGGCATCGTCCGAAGCAACATTGTTGCTGCGGCTAGGCTCTGGCCGGCCCCGTTGAAGGCCGGGGGTGGCATCGCCCTGGCATCGTCAACAATACGGCACTGGACGTCCTGGGCCCGATGACGCGCTCCTCCGGCGAGTGCCTGGCCTGCCCACTCATGCTCGATGTTTTGCCGGAGCTGCACAAGTCACCCCGCTTCTTCGTCGAGCTTGGCCTGCATCTCACGGAGTTGCTCGAGCTGTGTGTCCTGACCCCCCCCCCCCGTAGGGACTTGGACCACAGCTAGCTCCCGCGGGATCTCAACGCGAGACGCATGTGCAAGGGCGCCGTCACTTCCTTTTGGTCGATGGACGGTGGTGAAGTCGTGTCGAAGACGGATTGCACCGTTATCTCAGGTACGAGGCTAATGCCCAACAAGTCCTTCGCGAGGGTGCTGGCATCATCAGTCCGCTTGGGGTTGGCACGTTGCTGGGAAACGACGCCCGTCGTTGTCTTAGGTGCGAGGACAACGCCCGACATGTCCCCCGCAGGGATGCCGGTGTCGCTGGCTCGCTCTGGTTTGACAGCCGATGAGGTGCCGCCTCCTACGTGGCCACGGTTGCCCTATCTCCTCCTCCTCCGGCGAGGAGGGAGGCGGGGTAAACCCGGATGTTCCTCTTCTGCCACGGGGAGATGCCATCATCGAGTTCGCCTTCACTGGGCGAGCCGTCGACCGTCGTTGTTATCGTGCTGCGGAGGGAGTAGTACCATGTCGTAGCCGCCGTCGAGGGACATGAACTCGAGACTTCCAAAGCGGAGCATCATCTCGGGCTAAAGAGGCTGCTGAAAGCTACCCATTGGGAACTCAACGGGAAAGTATTCGTTAACACGCAGCGAGCCCCTACCTGGCGCGCCAACTGTCGATGTTTCGGACCCGAGGGACCCTCAACCGGACCGACTAGTGAATTTTAGTGCCGCGTGCCCCTGTCCAGATGGGTTGATGCAAGATGGAACACAAGAGGGAAATGAGGCTTATGTTATCTTGCACCAGGGTGCTCGTAGTAGGGGTTACAAGCGTTGCGGGAGAGCGAGAACGAGAGAGAGAGAGAGAGAGAGAGAGAGAGAGAGAGAGAAGGAGAGGGTTTGGCCTTGAGGCGAGCTGTCTAAGGCTGCTCCTACCGCGTCTCTCCTTCTTTCCTCCTCCTTTCCACGTGTGTTGTCCTCGAGTTCGTAAGTTGCGTGTTCTCCCTCTCCCTCCTCCTCCCCCGCGGGGCCCTGGACATCCCTTTTATAGATGCAAGGAGATGCCCAGCTGTACAATGGGGGCGTAGCTATGAGCTAACGTGGCTGGCAGGGAAGTGCCCTGAGCCTTGTACAGGTAATAACGTGGCCATCGGGGAAGTGCCTTGAGCCCTATAGATGTACCAACATGGCAGTCGGAGAAGTGCCTTGAGCCCTGTAGAAGCATAGCTGGCGGTGCGGCATGGATCTTGCTGATGTTTCCTTGCTTCCGTAGGGGGTTTGAGAGCACCCAACGTCATGGGCGCACGCGGGGAACCATCATTACCTGTTACCGGAGTAACTTAGACGGGACACCGGTCTTGTTCCTTCGTAGCCTGAGGCGGCTAGCTAGGGGTAGGGTAATGATGGGCCCCCAGTAGCGTAGTTGATACGAGGCCGAGGTCGGGCGAGGCAGCGACTCCTCCAAGGCCGAGGCTGAGGTCGAGCAAGGAGGCGACTCCTCCATGGCCGAGGCTAAGGTCGAGCGAGGCGGCGACTCCTCCGAGGCCGAGGCTGAGGTCGGGCGAGGCGGAGTCCTTCTCCCAAGGCCGAGGCTGAGACCGAGGCCTGGGGTCGGGCGAGGCGGAGTCCTTCTCCCGAGGCCGAGGCCTGGGGTCGGGCGAGGCGGAGCTCACTGCTGCGCCCGAGGCCGAACTTCGGGGAAGGCCGCGACTGTTGTTAGTCTTTCCCTGGTGGCGGGCACAGTTGCCGGAGTGGAGTGAATGACGCTGTTTTCCTGTCAGAACGGTAAGTAAAGGGGGCGAAGTGACTGCGGTCACTTCGACCTTGCCGACTGAGGCACACGTGTCAGGATAAGGTGTCAGGCGATCCCCACATTAGATGCGCATGCGATACGGTCGGTTGGTAAGGCGATTCGGACGAGGTCGTTGCACGACAAAGTCTGCCCGAGCTGGGCTTCGGGCGAGCCGAGGGTGCGTCTGCTGACTGAGGGGACCCTCGGGCGAGGCGTGAATTCGTCCGGGACTACTGTCCTTGCTCGAGGCTGGGCTCGGATGAGGTCGCTTCCCTTGGTAGACGAAGCCCGCGCTTTATCAGTCGTATGGTTTGTTCTGAAGACGTTTTCCAGCCGGATTAAGGAGCGTTGGGGGTACCCCTAATTACGGTCCCCAACAGTCGTCTTGGGAATATCTGAAGGCCTAATCTTCATTTGGTGGTAACCCGATCGGAGATCAATGTTCGAGAATACCCTAGCACCTCTCATTCGATCAAATAAATCTTCAATGCAGGGTAACAGATACTTTGTCTTCACAGTAACATCAGTAAGGGATCTATAATCCACACACATCCTCTGTGATCCATCCTTCTTCTGTATAAACAGAACCGACACTCCCCAAGGTGAGGAACTCGGATGAATGTACCCAGCCTCCTGTAACTCCATTAACTGCTTCTTAAGTTCTTTTAACTCTTCTATAGACATCCTGTATGGCCGTTTAGAAATAGGAGCAGTCCAGGTAAGAGATCAATGACAAACTCAACTTCCCTATCTGGTGGCATCCCTGGTAACTCCTCTAGAAAGATATCGGGAAAATTTCTAACCACACGGATGTTGTCACCAACAAACTTCCCATCTACTAAGAATACAACAGGTCTGGTAGAGGCAGTTACTGTAATTTCAACTTCAAATCTTTCTCCTTTAGAGCTGGTGAGTTCTACAGTACCCCTAGCACAATGTATAACGACCTTTGCCTTTCTTAACCATGACATACCAAGGATCAGATCTATACTGCTTTCCTCTAATACTGTAAGGGTAGCCCAGAATTATCTTCCCATAATTGTCAATGTCAATCTATGTGTTATATAATTTGCCTCAACAGGCCCTTTAGGTGTAATTACTACCATTGGTGTTTTTTATATTTTGCAGTGGTAACTCATTTGTGTTGGCATATCGAGCAGACATAAATGAATGTGTAGCACAAGAATCAAATAATATTGCTACATGAATTGCATTAATATAAAACATACTAATAGTGATGTCAGCTCCTTCAGCAGTAGCATCTCCACTGACTTGATTAACCCTGGCAATACTGAATCCCTTGCCAGATCCTGGAGTCTCCTGCTTGTTCTGCACGAGTGTAGTAGCAATCCTCTACGGACAAACATTAGCATAATGCCTAGTCTTACCACACTTGTAGCATGTGGTACCAGCACTCTGTCCCGAGAATTTTGCCGGGGTGTCAGTGGGGACAGCCTGATGAGTCGGTGGAGTCCCCTGTGGTGTGTACTGAGTTGGACACTGGCCTCCTCCAGTGCGAACCGGTGTACCCTGGGGTGGAACATAGCGAGGACGAACGCTGCTGCTCCCCTATCCCTGGGATATCGCCTTCCTCTTCATATCCCCCAGCTGAACACGCTTGTGTTCAATGGTTAGGGACTTGTCAAGTAGCCTCTGGAATGATGGAAATGTATGAGCAACCAGTGCATACTATAGTGACCCATTGAGTCCCTCAATGAAGTGTTCCTACTTCCTCTCATCTTCATCCACTTCATTAGGTGCATATCTTGAGAGCTGAATGAATCTATCGCGGTATTCGCTGACTGACATGCTCCCCTGCTTCAGCGACAAAAATTCCTTCTTCTTGATCTTCATCAGTCCAGCAGGAATATGATAGTTTCTGAACTGAGTAGCAAACTCTGCCCATGTGATAGTATCAACAGCATCGTGGGTAGCAGTGTAGGAATCCCACCAATCAACAGCAGGACTAGTCAGACGACCAGAAGCATAGAGAACCTTCTCCTGGTCAAAGCACTGTGCAATGATCAACATCTTCTTCATAGACTTCAGCTAATCATCAGCTTGCAGAGGATCTGGAGAGTTGGCGAACGTCGGTGGCTTGTGGCTCATGAACTCCCGGTGCTTGTCCTAGGGTGGAACTGGTGGTGGTGGTGGCAGTGGTTCTTGCTACTGTTGCACCCTTCGCTCCTGGCGCATCTCCTCCCTCTATTAGTGCATCTCCTGACGCTCCTGTCGCATCTGCACGTGCATATCTTCCATAATATCAGCCATCTGTTGCATTATCCACATCTGGGCTGCAACTGCTAGATCAGCCCTGGCTGGTGGAGGATTTGGAGGATCCATTTTTGCTTGTTGTTGTTGTTGTCTAAGTACCCTCCGATTGTGTCGATTGGGGGGTAGATCAATTCCTCCTCCCTTGCTGGTATTGACCATCTGAGTTAGAAACACATGGTAAGGCAGAAAGAATTGTAGACATGGCAAGTAATTACGAAACATGTTACTTTGGGGGTTTTATTAGCTAAGTAGTTTAGTGTGTCACCTACTAAAGCTAATACATTACCTTATGGTGGTACATGCTAGGATGCCCAACTATAATGTTTCAATCAATCAAAGAAGCAAATCAGACATTTATCATCAGAACAATCAACCAATATTTTTAAATAGAGAAAATAGTTTTAATTTTGTCTTAGGTCTCCTATCTCTTAAGAAGGTCATAAATGTAGGATTCCAAGGTGTGAAATCCATCTTGTCTTAGATTAGAAAAGATAAGAGTAATCAGAGTAGAATAATAGAAGGTGAGACAGGATCAAGATAAGTATGGAAAGAATCAGAATAAGGTAAGTAGGTAATGGTTTTATCCAGTGCTATCTAGGTTTCGTCCTACAGTCAACATTTCCTCTGATACCACTTTTGTCACACCCGAATTTAAGGGATAAAGCCGTGTGCGTCTCATATATGCGCCAAAGAAGACAACACATATAATAACAGAGTGTATAGAGATAAATGTCACAATATCATAAAAGTATTTATTACATAGTGGAAGTCTTATAAAATAAAGGATAAATATAAAGCGAACTAAAGTCCATCCTTGGCGCCATAAAGTCGACTGGGAGATGCCACCTAGATCAAGTCGAACTCCTCGTTGTGCGGCTCCTCCTGGGTCACCTGTTCTTCTCCTGTGGGGGGTTTATATATCGCAAGTGTGAGCTCACAAAAGATCATAGCTCAACAAGTCGTGGAAAATAATGTGCATGAACTCACCAAAGGTGGGAGTTCATGTGATGTGTAAGGCTGATCAACAATAGGGGTTAAAGCTGAGCATTGCTTTTAATAAGTTGGTCAAATTTTATTAGCAGTTACTAAATGTAAGTAAATACCAAACCATAATAAGAATAGAACAAAATTAATAAATAATTCCATGCAATGCAAATGACAAATTGAATTTAGTTTCATAATTTAATCATGTGAGAGTCCTGAGCTACTCATGACCGCGAGCACGGCTAGTATACCAGTTTTACACTCTGCAGAGGTTGTACCATGTACCCACAAGTCATGTTACCCATCTGCCACGGGATTGTACGATCCTATACACCTCTACCAAGAAAGCGAGACAGGGTAACACTACGAGGCTTTTACCTAGTTCCACTAGCTTCAGAAAACCCCCTACAGTTTCTAGGAAGAGCAATGCAAGAATCTCCCGTCTGACCGCCATCGCAGCAAAATCAACCCGGGAACCTCCATACATGCCTACTCCCCTACTGCCCTTGCCCCTATCGGGTAAGGTAGTCCTCCACTAGATTTCCTAGTTAGTCAGCCAAGGACGTTTGTAACACCCTAAATCTAGCAAATGCAAACAACCCTATTTGAATTATTAAATTTCAGTAGAAAGGAAAAAACTTATGATTTCTAATAGTCAAATGGTAATATAAATAAATTGAACAATTCTTGAATAGATAAAATTTTACCAAATGTTTGTTGCATTCATTATCGGTGCATGATTTCTTTGTTTGCTAGTGAATTTCAAATTTATTCTCTTTTGTAAGACCCAATCTAGTTAAATACTAGAAGTTTATCTAAAGATTATTTATGATGAATTTTATTAAAATATTATTGCTAGATTAATTATACTTTTAGAATATTTAAAATATATTTGTTAATGGATAACTTATTCTAAATAATAACAAAAGAAGATGAATTTCGAAATATGTAGGTGCTTATACATTAATTGAGATTTATTTTTGTATGAATCTTTCCCTAAAAATATAATAAGTTAGTACAATCTTATTGTGAAAATATGCATATTAAATATGTTACTAATATTATAGATTTTATTCAAAATTTTTGGAATAATTATGATGATGTTTAGAATTTTTTTAAATATATTTATTTATATTTTAAATAGAAAAGAAAAAATAAAAAAACAAACCCTAACCTATTGGCCGATTCAGCTCATTAGTGGCCCAACCGGCCAGCCGCCGCGTGCCCCCTTAATTCCCTCCCTCTCTCTCTAAGGCAAGTGGGCCCCACCAGGCCCCTCCTATTCTCTCCCTCTCTCCTCTATCTCCCAGCCGCTGCCTCTGTGTCATGGGGCACACGCGCCCGCGTCTCGCGCGCCACGCGCTCTGGCCGCCGTCGGGCGCCCTGGCCACGCCGCCGCCAGCCGACCCCGCGCCCTGCCTCGCCTCCCCGACGTGCCAGCCGCCAGGCGACCGGCCGAGCCTAGCGACCGAGCAGCCAGGCCCCGACGACCCCGAAGCACGCGTCCACACGCATCCAGGCCGTGACGCCCCTGCCCCGCGCTAGGAGCCACCCGTCGCGCCCAGCGCACCGTGCCCAAGGACGCCGCCAGCCCCGACACGCCCGACGTCAAGCACCTGCGCGCAACTCCCAAGTGCCGCATCCGTTTCTTCCTTCGTGAATGGAGTTCATTGCATCCGTTACTCCCTCTCGCCATTAATGGCAGCCATGAAGACCAGCCGCTGTTTCTTCCCCCCGGCTTGCCCTCTCCTCTCCCCTCTCCCCTCTATAAATCCGGCCGAGCCCCCTTCTCTCTCTCCCTCCCCGAGCTTGCTCTTTCTCACGCTCTCCTCTCTCTCCCTGTCCGTGCCGTGCTCAGCTTGCCGCCGGAGCTCATCGCCGTGGCCCTGTCCACCGTTCGTCGCCTGAGCTCCGCCGTCCGCGGCCGCGCGAAGCCCTCCTCTGCTCTCGCCGTGCCCAGCCGAGCCACACCAAGCTCTCTGTGCCACTGTTCGCCCACGTCTCGCCGCCGTGCCAGCACCTCACCAAAGCGCTCTGTCCGTGCAACCGCCGCTGGGACTCCTCAGTGTCCCTCGCCGCCGAAGAAGACCACCACTAGATTTCCCATGTATCGTGCACCCTTGCGTTGCTTGCTGCTCAGTTCTCCATCGTCGTTATTCGCCTCGCCACTACTATTCTACTACTGCACGCGCACAACCGCCCTGCGCCGCGCCGCTGCTCGCCGCCATCACATCGACGTCGCTCATCTCGCCGTCGTCGGCGTAGCTTATTGGTCTCCCAAAGCTCTGTTCGTTGCGCCGTGCTGCTACTACTCACAGTTGCTGCGCCCACTCATCGACATCGTCATACCCCGTGGACTCCTCGGCACCACGCCATCCTCGTAGCTCACTGGAGTTGTCGGCTGTCGTCCTCGTCGCTCGCTCACCGTCGTCGAGGCCTCACTGGTGTCGTGCCTTGTTGTTTGTCTCCGTACCACGCCGTCGCCGTGGTACCGAGTCGCGCCAACGTCGTATGCCGAGGACCATCGTCACCCAAAGTCCTTCCTGTACAATCTTTTGTTATGCTACCTACGTTATAAGGTAGAAGAAATATATTTTTGCTTCCTACCCCTAGTCTACTCTTTTATTTGCGATCTAGCCCCTGCGCTATTTTGTTTAAAAGAAATTATATCTAGCAATTTAATCATTGTTTTGGTAAGTTTTGTAATTTTATGATAAAACCTATTTAATTATGTATTTTTAATAGTTTTTCCTGAATTATGTTTGTGGTAGTCAATTTATATGTAGTTTTCTCGACAAATATAGATTTAGTGTTTTCCAAATAGAATGATAATTATTTATTATCCCTTCGCATAAAACTCATTTAGTCTCATATTTAAGTATCCATAATTATATGCTTTACAATAGAAATGTGTCATATAACTTTTCTAATAATGAGATAATGACTAAATTAAATGCTCACACCGTCATAACTAAAATGATAGTTAATAATATACCAATGAATATAGTATTAAATATCTAGGTCATATGTTCCTAAACTAAAGGTAAAGATAAGTAATAGAGTAATTATGTTCTCTCCTAATCTAGTTAATTAGATTTATATTTCAATTTGTTCACAACTAGTTATTTAGGCTTAATTAACCATTTAATCAAATTTAGTCCATGTCATATATATATATATATATATATATATATATATCGATTAGTTTTCTAGACATGATTAATATTATCCATCAAATTAGTCCATATTATTTATAAATCACTTAGTTTTTCCTAAAGAATAAACTAATGAAATTAGTGTTCATGTTCTTTTAAAATATGAGTTTATATGTGGTTTTGTATATAACTTTCTTAATGAAAATAGGGGCTAGTGTTATCTTAAGCAAAAGTAAAGATAAGTAATTGTTTTATTATCTCTCATAAAAATCTATTAGACCATGTATTTTCTTAATGAAAATAAATATAACAATTTGTTTAATGATCTTTTCACATAAAACCTATTTAGGCTTATATCTCAAGGTCTTTTCAAATAGATGTTTTATTATATGTTCCATAAGGCTTCATAAATTAATAATGTATTTCATAACACATTAATCTTAGATATATAACATATGTCTTCTCTAAAAAGTTAAAAAGGTTTAATATTGTTATTAATGTGTTCTATCATCCTATAAACCCTTAATCTTAGACATATCACATATGACGATTTATAAAGATTAAATTGGTGAACTTAAAATTTGTAGATTTTAATTAATATACATTTAAGCTCATGTCTTGTTTTATAAAGTATAGATCACACATTTTTGAAAAATGAATACCTTTTTATTATAACCCTTGCGTGTAATGTTTTTGAAAAGCGAACGCTCTTTTCGTTAGGCTTTCTTTTAGCTTTACGTATGGTGAATATTGTATGTTATTGAGTGGTGTTTGTTCTTCTTGTCTGTTTGTGCGATATTCAGTGGTTGATCTAGTAGTTAAGAATCAAGATCTATTCCTATCCGTGGAAGAACCTCAAGTTTTCAATAAGCAAGGCAAGTGGACTTCTCCCTCTACATATTCTGTTTGATCCCAAACAATACATTTAATAAAGTTTATTCTTTGATATATATGCATAATTTGATGGGTTACCTATTAAGACACACCTAACCTTTCCAACCTTATTCCTTGTTAACCTGGGTTATGATCTAATCAAGTAGCTATGCTATTGCTACAACTTTAACTTTATGCTGGTACTCCTACTGATGATATTAATGTTCCAAATGGTAAGTTTATATTATTGTTGTTAATCCGATAATTAAACAAGATCATATTGTGATAATTGGAACATGGAATGACCACCCGGCAAAATAGTGAAACCACGAGTGTTATCATGACTCTGGCTTTGGTAATTAGCTTTATATGCTTAGTACCTAGCAACCTTACCTGAAATATGGGCATGAGGGGGAGTGGCAGTGGTGGCAGCTCACGTTAACATGGGGACGTATTCTTGGCTAAGGTACCTCACCCAGAGGGCCTCCACACCGACTTTAGAAACCTTAGCGGGTTGCTTTGTATTAAGAGTATTCTGTGAAAGCCTCATAGTGGATCCCTAGCCACTCACCTCGGAAGTGTTTATGGGTTTTGGCCGACCCAGGCTAGAGGGGATACATGGCTTGTGGGTAAAGTTGTACCACCTCTGCAGAGTGTAAAACTGATATATCAACCGTGCTCACGGTTATGAGCAGACTGGACTCCTCACATCATAATTGAACTTGAAGATGGAAATAAATCGAGATCCGATGATCTACCAATGGTTTGCTTAAGTGGTTTCACTTAGGTGTTTTTGATATATTCTTATACCTTTGTTTAATGGGAATACTTGGAATTCACACTTATTAGTAAGACAGGTGATTGTTAATAAAATGTTGACCAACTAAAATGCTTACTGCTCAACCTTAGCCTCACCTTGTTAAACTTGCATTAGTTTTCCCCCACTTGCTGAGCCCCGACCATAAGTGAGCTCACCCTTTCTTAATTTTGATCAGAAGTTGCAGATGAAGTTATGATGCTGAACTCCATGGATGCTAGTCTAGTGATACCCCCGATCATCTTCCTGTGGATGGATGTCCTTGTTTCGCTGTACTTTGATGAATAAAGGTAGACATTATGTCTGTTCGAAGTGTAATATGTTAATATAATCTTTATTTACGCTCTTATGCATTGTTCTTTTGATATATTACACTTGTGACGTCAACATATATGTGAAAATAGATCCTGGCACACATATGCTATAAACCTGGCTCTGCCCCTTGGAAATGGGTGTGACAGCGTCCCTTTCCACCCTTGTGGTGGCACGTGTTTCTCAAGTTAAGCTCCATGTTCCAATTAAAAATAATGATCTTGACATGAACATAAATAAAATAACAGAATAATTGGAACATGGTCATAATGTAATATTAATCCCTAAACCATAATAACAAAACTACCCAAATGATTCTGGGGTAAACAAGGTAAAATGATAACTAGTCTAGGGTGACCTATTGGGTCCCATCAAAATTAAACCTATGCATGAATAAGTGATATTAAAGAACATTATTGGGTAAAAAGTGGTCAAGGGCACAACTTACCTTCAATGAGCTCCTCCTCAGCATCTTCTACCTGCTGAATACTAGGATCCTCAGCTGTTGGGGACTTGTTCTCAAATGCTTCGAGTTAAGAACAAGGCAACATAAAAAATGTTAAGTGTTAAAGTCCTTCGTCCTCCAAAACATTATGTCCCTTTGGGAGATAATGAGTTTCGGACGAAGGTTACGAAAGACGTACCTTCGTAAGCATGACATTAAGTGACGAAGGATTCATATAAAGCATGAGATATAAAATAAACATTTAAATATTATCACGGAATCATTTCTATTTTATTATCATGGACGAATAGAAATGACTTCAAATTACAAATGTACCTTCGGTCCTGAGAGGGGCAAAAGTACAAGCGTGACGCAAAAGCAAATGCCAAGTCAGCGTGAACAGTACGGGAGTACTGTTCATCTATTTATAGGCGTGGGACACAGCCCATAAAATTACATTCATGCCCATTACATTTGCTAATGACTTATGGGAGTCTATCAAGGCCTAAGTAGTCTTTTCATCTTTAGGTCGGTTCCCCGTTCTGCTACCGCGACGAAGCTTTCTTGCGCATAGCTTCGGCTGCGCACCATCCTTCGTACAGCATGGCAATCAGCCCGTCCTTCATATCAACCCCCTTTCGTCTGGCTTAAGCTTCGTCCTGTCCGTACTCCATGTTCATAATCTGAGTTCGAAAATACCTGTTCATATAATTCACTTGGAAAACATTGTCAAATCTTGTTTTTGAGGACCTTCGGAGGACGAAGGCCCCCAACAGTAGCCCCTCGCAATATTAATTTGTTAGTGATAAATTCAGATTGCGATATGAACGAAGGCCTTGAGCCGAAGGTCCGAAAAAACACCTTCCCTTTGCTAGAATAGCAACATTCACTGACAAGCGGGGTCTTTCAATTTTCAACGTACTGGGCGTATAAATAAGATCATACCGCAAACTCATTTGGTACGCTCACTTGCCATCTGCTCCTGCTCACTAAATTTTTAGCTCTTGCGCACTAAGATTTGCTGATCTTTTGGTTTTGAAGCTTCGGATTTGAAAACAGTTTTTTAGTGTTTCCGAAGATGTCTGAAGGTAAGAAGGTCGCTGCTGAGATGAAGCTGAGCCTCGACGAAGAGAAGAACTTGGGGTTCCTTATAGCGATGGCGAAGACCAATACGGAAAAAATCACCAAGGAGATTCTGGAAGGTTTGTCTGAAGATACTGGTGACAGCGACAGTTATGATGTAGAAAGCGGTGGGGGAGAGTCCGAAGATCGACCATGGCGGCCAAGTCACTCAGTTTTCGGGAAAACCACTATTAAGTAGAGTCATATTGACAATATGAGAGGGAGATATTTTCGAGATATATCTATTGTGAGGGCTGATGCTGGAGAAAAAACTTCTCCCACCCCCGAAGAAGATGAGGTCGTGATCTTTCGAAGCTTTCTCAAGGCTGGGCTTCGATTCCCCCTAAACAGCTTTGTTGTCGAAGTCCTGAAGACATTTCAAGTCTACCTTCATCAAATTACTCCCGAAGCTATCATAAGAATGGGGATCTTTGTCTGGGCTGTGCGAAGCCAAGGCTTGGAACCAAATGCTAAAAGCTTTTGCAAAATTCATGAGTTGTTAGATGAGACGAAGCCCTGGGGGAAAGAACAATATCACAACAACTTTGGTTGTTACAGCTTCGGTGCCCGCTCCGGGTCAAGCTGCCCCGTGCCAACCTTTCGGAAGAGGTGGCCCGGTGACTGGATGACAGAATGGTTCTATGTAAAGAATGACTTGACAGCGCAGGAAGATGTTAAAAGTATCATTATGCGTCCTATCTGGCAGTGCTTCGAACTCCGAAAACCGAAGGTTGAAATGGATGAAGCGGCCGAAGAATGCCAAAGAGCCTTCGGCGTAGTCTGCTCTTTTATCGGGACAAGGGACTTGGTCCAAGAACATATTGCCTTCAGGGTGTGGCCACTTGCAGGAAAGTGGGAAATGCCGAAGGAGACCATCAAAGAGTCTGACGAAGGCGGACTGGTCAGACTGAAATACACATTCAAATACGGGGATAAGTTTGTTGAACCTGATGACGACTGGTTAAAAAGCATTGAAACATTAAGTGATGAACTGCTTGGGGTATATTCGAAGGCTGAGAACACTGCATTATCGGCAGCCTTTGGAGGCCGAAAGAAGAAAAGGCTCAACCGGGTATTTGATGCAATCGAGTTTGTCTACCCTGACTACCATTATCCGATGCCGGGCCGCAAAAGAAAAAATACTTCTCCTGCAACAGAAGTTGCCACAAGTGCTTCTAGTGAGCCAGCGCCGCAAAGAAAAAAGATGAAAGTGCTCACCCACCGGGCACGTTTTATTGAGCCGGCCACAGTGCCTGAATTTATCGGTAAAGTCTCCTTGGCCACTGAAAGTACAGAGCTAGCTCCAGTGCCGGAGATCGAAGAAAAAACTGAAGTGCCTTCAGCAGAGAAAACAGAAAAACCGAAAATTGAAGGACCAAAAATATCAGAAATCTTGAGTCCTTCAGCAAGTGTTGAAACAATAAAAAATCAAAAGGGTCCATCGGTAACCCCGAAAAGAAAAAGAATGGTGAACGTGCTAGATGTTTTGGAGACAATTAAGTCTTCAAGCACAACTCCAAAGAAGACTGTTGAACTTTCCGAAGTGTCTACTGAAGCTTTAATTGCTGAAGCTTCGAAGCAACAACTTGAAGTTGAAGCTGGGACTTCAGAGCCCACCAAGGAACAACCTTTGGAAACCGAAGAAAAAATAAAAATGCCAGAGCCAATTTTGGTTGAAGAAATTGACACTGCTGCCCCCGAAGCTTCTTCCACCATATGCGATTACATTGTGCGACATGCTTCGGGGAAAAAATTATCTGAAGAAGAAATTTATGAAGCCAACCACTATGCCAAAGATTAAAATATCCGAAGGGGGCACTAGTGTTCAATGGGACAAACGAAGATGACTTCCTATACTGTCTCCCTGACAACAAAGAATTAACTGTCTGCCGGGAGATGGCTAGGAGTATGGGGTTTCCGAAGCTTGAAGCTGGACTATGCGCTATGACGAAGGAGGATCTCGCGGATAGTCTTGCGTACAATAGCCTAAAGGTATGGGAATTGGGCGCTTGGAAATTTTATAATTCGTAACTCATTCTTTTATTCTTATACCAACTTTTTTACATGTAGGGTTTAATTCTAAGCAACGCATTGAGAGCACAAAAGAATGCCGAAGATGAGAGCTATGAAATTGCGTTCAACAACCTACGGTCAGAAGTTATTAAATTGAGAAACGAAGCTCTGGAAAAGGATAAGATTATGCTTACATTAGTAGACAAGGTAAAAAAGGACGAAGCTGCCTCAAAGGTCCAGGTCGAAGCCCAAAAACGTGAGATTAAAGATCTTCAGAAACAGCTAGCTAGAGCTAAAGAGGAACGTATGCTTGAAGAAACAAAACGAGAGCTTAGCGATCAATTGGCCAATCATTTAGAGATAAGTGTTAAGGAGCTTCGTGCATCCCAGAGAAAATGCTATGTTAAATCTATAGAATGCGTCAAAAAGATAAAATCCAGCTTCGCCAGCGTTGGCGCATTCTCTAGTGAAGAGAATTTCTCAAGAGGCAATCCCGAAGGTCCAATGGAATGGATCAGTCACGAAGCAGAGGCCTTCGAGGAAATCCTGAGTAGCCGCGGTGACATCTGCGCTTTTTCGGGCGCTAGAGGAGTTGCTACTGTTTTGGAGAGGAAAGGTTGTGAGCATGTAAAATCCTTAGCTCAGTCCGAAGCTGCCTTGTCCTCCGAAGACATCAAAGACCCCTCGGCCGAAGCAAGCATGGTTGGCGGAAAATTCTTTACTGATATCTGGGACAACGGCGGCCGAGAAATGGCGCAAGAAATTATTCAAAAGAGTGAAAAAGGCATCCATGATGCTAGGAAAGTGACAGAAGTTGTCGAAAAAAGTACAGAGCCCGATGGGCAAATAGGTATTAATTAGTCGTTCTTATTGTGTTGTAATTTTTATTTTCAAACTTTGTTCGCGGTCTGTGATAGTAATGTAGACATATTCTCTTCCCCCAGAACCTGCTGGATCGTCTGTTGACCCTCACACGAAAGGGGATGACGAAATTAAACAAATGGCCGAAGCCATCATGGATAAAGTTGTTGGACAACTTCTAAATGAGGCTGCCGAAGTAGTACTAAGAGAAGACTAGATGTTATTAGAAAAAACATTTGAAATGTGATCTACGTAATATTTTGTACATTTGAATGTAATATACAAGTTTCTTTTCATTATTCAATTCTTTACGATGCATGAAACTTTACATACGTACCGTTTTTGAGCCTTCGGCGAAAAAAAAACACCTTCCCTTCTTTTCATGCTTCGTGAAGATAGAAAAACCTTTATGCATCACAAAATCCATAGCGCTCTGATGAAAAATATCCAAACTTCGTGAAAACATTCTCCGAAGCTATATTCCGAAGATTTTTACTTTCTCAAAGCATCCTTCCGAAGGTTGATACTGTGTTCCCTTCTTTTGCCATATGCAATATGATGTATGATGCTTATGCTATGCAAAATGATGTGATGATGTTATGTTATGTAGATGAGATTGATTCCGAAGATACACACATATCCCTGTAAAACACACAATCTTTTTGTATCAGCGCTGACTTTTCGCTGTAAGCTCTGCATTCCCTTAGGAACGTCTTTGGAGCTTCTTCGCCTTTTACTTAGGCGGTATCAGCGTTGACTTTTTGCTGTAAGCTCTGCATTCCCTTAGGAACGACTTTGGAGCTTCTTCGCCTTTTACTTTCGGCGGCATCAGCGTTGACTTGTCGCTGTATGCTCTGCATTCCCTTAGGAACGACTTTGGAGCAGAAAACTTACACTGCGCTCCCTTCGGAACGGCTTTTTGTGACTTCAACAACTTACTCTGCGTTCCTTAGAACGACTTTTTGTTGCTTCGAAGGATTTTTAATAATTCGAAGGTCCTCCTTGTTATCGCAAATTTTTAAGCTTCAGCAACTTAAGCCTGTGGAGAAAATAGGTTTTCCTCGTGGCCAACAACGAAACTATTACATGAAAACTGAAAAATGCTCTTTATTACACAGAAAATAAAACTAAATGGAAAAGACTGCTATCAAGGTAGGATATTTGTCAATAAATGTGCTTCGACTCTGGCACAGTGCTATTGACTGTGCGAGCTTCAGATTGCTCTCTGAGATCCCTTTGGTGTGGAACATATTGGCTCCCTTCCGGCTGTTGGCCTTGTTGCAGCGGTGGTGGAGGCGGAGGCTGTTGCCATGAAGCTTGAGGTTGACTCGCCGAAGCTACAGAAACTGCTGGGTGGTTGCCCACGTATTCTGGGACGTAAGGCGGATGGTATGAAGCAGTATGCATGACCTGCTTCGGCTGAACTTGTTGTGCTGCAGCTTCGGCTATCTCCTTTTGCTTCTGGATCGTAACATGGCACATTCTAGTGGTATGGCCCTTGTTTTCTCCACAGAACAAGCAAAACATTTTCCTTGGTTGATCTCCAAATCTTCCGCCGAAGCCCCTGGCGCCTCTGCCTCTTGGAGCTGGTGGCCGGAAGAAACTTTGTTGTTGCCCCGAAGCCTGTGAGGAGCACTGCGGCCTGTTCTGCTGACTCCCCTTATCATCATTTTGAGTAGAGTTGTGGATGGACCTGACATGCCTCGGATAGAATCTTCCTCCGAAGCCCCTGGTCATTTCAGAAAATCTGAAAGCCTCCTCCCTTCTTTGGCGAAAATCATTGTCAGCACGAATGTACTCGTCCATCTTCTGGAGCAGCTTCTCCAAAGTTTGAGGAGGCTTCCTAGCAAAGTATTGAGCTGAAGGTCCAGGACGAAGCCCCTTGATCATGGCTTCGATGACAATTTCATTAGGCACTGTTGGTGCCTGCGCCCTCAAACGCAAGAACCTTCTGACATACGCCTGAAGGTATTCTTCGTGATCCTGAGTGCATTGGAACAAGGCCTGAGTAGTGACCGGCTTCGTCTGAAACCCTTGGAAGCTGGTTAACAACATGTCCTTCAGCTTTTGCCATGAAGTGATCGTTCCTGGTCGAAGGGAGGAATACCAGGTTTGAGCAACACTCCTGAAGAAACCCTCCTGATGAAGATCCTTGTGCTGAGGCCTTCGGTTCTGCTCATCCTGAGTAAGATGGCGAACTTCTTCAGAAGCTTCGTCTATCTGCCTTTGCAGTTCAGCTAGCCTGGCCATCTTTTCCTTCTTCCTCTACACCTGTTGATGAAGCATCTCCATATCCCTGATCTCTTGGTCTAGCTCATCCTCCTGAAGCGTCGGGCTGACGGCCCTCCTCTTCTGGCTTCGGGCCTCCCGAAGAGAGACAGTCTCCTGATTGTGGTCCAGCGGTTGCAGGGCTGCAGCCCCAGTCGCTGAAGCTTTCTTCGGCGCCATAGCGAAGGTTGATGATCGCCGAGGGCGCTCAAAGACTCGAAAAGTGGAAGTGAGTTCACCGGAGGTGGGCGCCAATGTTGGGGACTTGTTCTCAAATGCTTCGAGTTAAGAACAAGGCAACATAAAAAATGTTAAGTGTTAAAGTCCTTCGTCCTCCAAAACATTATGTCCCTTTGGGAGATAATGAGTTTCGGACGAAGGTTACGAAAGACGTACCTTCGTAAGCATGACATTAAGTGACGAAGGATTCATATAAAGCATGAGATATAAAATAAACATTTAAATATTATCACGGAATCATTTCTATTTTATTATCATGGACGAATAGAAATGACTTCAAATTACAAATGTACCTTCGGTCCTGAGAGGGGCAAAAGTACAAGCGTGACGCAAAAGCAAATGCCAAGTCAGCGTGAACAGTACGGGAGTACTGTTCATCTATTTATAGGCGTGGGACACAGCCCATAAAATTACATTCATGCCCATTACATTTGCTAATGACTTATGGGAGTCTATCAAGGCCTAAGTAGTCTTTTTATCTTTAGGTCGGTTCCCCGTTCTGCTACCGCGACGAAGCTTTCTTGCGCATAGCTTCGGCTGCGCACCATCCTTCGTACAGCATGGCAATCAGCCCGTCCTTCATCTCAACCCCCTTTCATCTGGCTTAAGCTTCGTCCTGTCCGTACTCCATGTTCATAATCTGATTCCGAAAATACCTGTTCATATAATTCACTTGGAAAACATTGTCAAATCTTGTTTTTGAGGACCTTCGGAGGACGAAGGCCCCCAACATCAGCCACTGGTTCTTCTACTCGCCACAATACAAACAAGCATAGTATAAAGAGAAATTAACATCACATCAAACATGTATACAAATATATATTAATAATCTACACATTAAAATAATATCATTGGAAAAAAGAATCATTAAAGTTGTAGTTATAGATTTTAAGTTATGAATTTCTGAAGGTTTTATGTATTTGATACGAGATTAATTAAGAGATGAATTTTAATATGGTTTTCATGTCAAAATAGAGACCCTATGTGATAAACAATATTATTACAAAATTATAGGAACTGGAATGGTTCAATTTGGACTTAATATGAATTTTCTAGGAATTATACAAGTATCTGCAATTAATTTCATACTAAAAACCAATTTCCTTAATCATTTATTCACTTTTACTGCTTCTGGACTACGCACATGATTTAAACAAAAGCCAGGGGCCATTGCGCAACTATTTCTAAGACTCAGAATTCCTCTGCCAGGACTGCGGGTTCATTTTGTAATTCAGCAGGGGCTCTTTTGCAATTTAACCATGGTGAAAGGGTATCATCAGATCTCGGTCGTAAGATCGGAAATGTGCACCTCTGATTAGACTGACCCTCACCCCGAATCGGTAGGCACTGGTGTCCGCACGATCCGAGATCGACGGCGACAGGCCAACGACGCCCTCCGATCATTGGATTCCTCCTCGACCGCCCTGATTAGATCTAACCCTAATCGAAGCGGTACGCAGATCCGGCCTCCGAAATACGAATCAGCAGAGGGGATTTAATTACTCGTTATCAGATTGTGACCCTCGGATTCCCATCTAACGCTCGGGATCAACCCCTAGCTAACTGGTATGAAATTCTAATCTGAGCCGTCCGTCGCGTGATTCACGGTCGATCCAACGGTTGTGGTTCTTTCCCCCAAAACACCCCGGCAACGACGCCACCGCCCCGCGCTCACGGTGGTTTCCCACCAGAGTAACCCAATTGCGCGCTCGGGTGGTCCTTTACTTATCCTAGCTGGTG
Organism: Zea luxurians; assembly: GCA_029449295.1. NCBI lineage: Eukaryota > Viridiplantae > Streptophyta > Magnoliopsida > Poales > Poaceae > Zea > Zea luxurians. The sequence continues at coordinate 99,212,469 of JAOPSE010000001.1, read as the reverse complement.
CAAAATGAAGCCAATAGAACAACAAGGGCAGGGACGATGATTTTACCGGCGATTAGGCTCCAAGGAAGCTCGCCCTCGCTGCGCGGTGGCTCGGCCGCGAGAGTCGGAGTCCGGCGACAATTACGTGAGGTCCCCAGCTCCCCACTCACGATTACCCCCAGACGCAAGTTCGCTAAGGTCACTCGTGGCTTCCGAGCTATGATGGTACAGAGGAACGACGATAACGCACCTACGACGCTTCCTTCGTCACGACGGCGTCGTGCGGCAAATTGCGGCGCGGGAGCTAAACCAAGGTCGTTCGGTGGGGAATAAAGGGGAAGGCATTCACAGGGTCCGGCTTTATCCTCCCTGTGTCCCCGCAACAACCCCCCGCAAGGCGTCCGCCATTATCGCGCGCATGATTGTGGGCGATCCCATGGAGGAGATGGTGCGCCCGACGGATTAGTCACGACCAGGTGGGACCCGCCTGTCATACCCACCACCAACGCACATGCATACCAAAGACCGAGTTCGGCTGACCGCAAGGGCACACGTGTCGGCGCTAGGTCACTGTGGTGGGCCGCTGGGGTGGGTTTCGGCCCAGTAACTGTTTCCCATTTTTCTTTCCCTTTTTCTTTTTATATTTTCCTTTTCCTTTTCTTTTCCCTTTAATTTCTACAATTCAAATTTGAATTGAACTTTAACTGTGAACTTATACTCAATTTAAATGTACAGATTGAATATACTAGTATGGGAAAGACTTCATGTGTTTATAAATTTATTTCTCTATTTTGTGTAGTAGTTTTCTTCTCTTCTCTCAAATCTTAGAATTTCCTTTAGAACTTAAATTCCAATTTGGGTATCAACATATTTCTTTTTACATTATTTTTATATTGTCACAAAATGCACACAAAATGAAACCTCAACATGATGCATATTTCATTTAAGTGCCATCAGCTATTTATTAACTTTAAATATGGTTATTCACATGTTCAATTAAATAGAGGCAAAACACTCCTATTATATGTTGTACAAATTTTGGGTATTACATTCTCTTCTCTGGCCAAAATCGTTATCTGTCCTGATGTATTCATTCATCTTCTGAAGAAGCTTTTCCAAAGACTCGGGGGCTTCCTAGCGAAATATTGAGCTATCGGCTCTGGCCGAAGTCCCTTGATCATGGATTCTGTAACTATCTCATTCGAACTATTGGTGCTTGAGCTCTGAGCCAAAGGACCTTCATACAGAAGCTTTCATGTATTCTTCAGGGTCATGTGTGCATTGGAATAAGGCCTAGGATTCATCTAAAAACCTTGAAAACTTGTAATAAACATATCTTTAAGCTTTTTCCAGGAGGTCACTATCCCTGGATGGAGGGAAGAATACAATGTTTGACTGACATTCTTGACCGCCATGACGATGGATTTTGCCATCACTGATGTGTCATCCCCATACGAAGATATCGTGGCCATATAGCTCATCGAGAATTGCTTTGGTCAGAATGGCAATCATACATTAGTAGTTGAGGTGGTTTGTATGAAGGTGGCTGAGGTAACGCATGCAACTATATAGCCAGGGGAAGCATCATCATAGAGAAAATCATTATGGTTGAAAGCTTCGTACCGAAGGTCATCTTGGTTGTGATCTTCATTCCGAAGATCCCTGTGTTGGTACTGATCTTCTGGCTGCTCTGTGGTATGCGCAATTTATGCATTTCTTCGGTTGCGTCATCGATCTTCTTCTATAACTCTAAGAGGCGAAGCATCTTTTCTTTGTGTTTTTCTACTTGTTGGTGGATGGTCTCCAAGTTGCATATCTCTTGATCAAGTGCTTTGTATTGTTGTGTCGGACTAACTCTTTCCTTTTTTGGTTGTGTGCTTCTTGTAATGCTTCTTCTCCCTGGTTGATGTCCAAGGATGCGAGGATGGAGCCAGTCGCTACTGACTTTTTTGGTGCCATGACAAATCTTGTTGTAGTCATGGAAGTGAGTTGATCGGAGGTGGGAGCCAATGTTGGTCACTTGATTTTAACCCCCTAAAGGTATTAAAGATTAATGCAACACAATTTAGAGAACGGACACCTTCTCCCCTAAATCATGCTGAAGGATGATTTAAGGGAGAAGCTATAAACTAAAGGGAAATGTGTAATGACAAAACAGGGAAAATTTAAACAAGGAATGAAGCACATTACTATTCTTTCTATACTTAACCATTTATCATTCCTTGTTTTCTTTTATTGGATACATGATTACAAACATACCTTCGGATTTTTATAAATGACAACTCGAAGGTATTTATAAATCTGAGTTGGCCGAAGCTTCGAGTCCTTTTTCCCAAAAGCCCCCCATGCATGACACTGCTCCTCTATTTATAGGCGAGAGATACAACTTCGTGTGGAATTACATGCATGCCCTTGAGATTTACAAATACAGTTCACCAATATCACAAGGGTAACATCGTATTTTCCTTTCATCACATTTTTTAGAACTTTGGCTTCGCCATGCTTGGTACTTTGTCCAATTGCTTCTTTTCAGTCAAAATTTGATGCATGCTTTTGTGCCTCTGACTTATCCATCCGAATGTACTTTAGGCGTGGGTACCTCTGATATTTAGAAACAAACCAGAAAACAATCACTGTCTTGGTGTTTCGAGGACCTTCATAGGTAGAAGGCCCCCAACAATGGGCATGTTTCCTTTTCAACTCAGACCTTTATCGGTCTTTTCGCTAATATAAAGTGCAGTATCTACAGATTAATATCTAGTATGTGGGCCATATGCCCACTTCAATTTTAAGTTCATTTTTGTGGAGAGGGTTAACTTTAATTTTAAATTTATATTTTGTCAAGAGAATCCATCACACTAGCTTGCCACTAGGCCCTTGTGTGTCGTACAACCATTGCACTATACCATCAAATATGATTGGTGTGTCGTTGCAATGCACATGCATTGTACTAATATTATATATAACCATCAGTAATGGGTTACATGGGATGAGCTCTAGAACCCCTAACACTTTTTATAAAGGAAGCTTTATTAATATTAGAGAATTACATCAAGATGATACAAAAGTACTAAGATTACTCCGAGAGTCTACACATTAAGGTGTGCACAACCAAACAAAGAAACAGAGAAAAAAGGAGAAACATACTCATCTCAAAGCGAGCAAACACTCACAACATAGTCTTCAAGCCAACCACTAACTAGGTATAGCTAGAACCGAGATTGAGGTTGTAACACCCTGAATTTGGGGGTATAGAATTTCTTCTCTAATATCCACCAAATTCAGGTGTTACCTCTTTTCTCCTCTCTCTCCCCATTCTTCTTTTTTCTCTTTCCTATAGTAGAGGAGTGGTCATTTTATTTGGAAATGTAATTATACTCTAGTAGGCATAACTGCAAGGAGATATGAAATGTTGCATCATGCTAAACCCCAAACTTTATTTTTGTTTGATGCATATGCTTCAGGAGTCCCAATTTGAAGTTGTGGCATGTTTGAATTTGAATCTAAAAGAGAAAATAAAAAGAAAAGGAAAACATTGTCGGGGACCATAATTAGGGATACCCTCAAGACTCCTAATTCTCAGCTGGTAACCCCCATCAGCATAAAGCTGCTAAGGCCTGATGGGTGCGATTAAGTCAGGGATCAGTCCATTCGAGCGACTCGATCACGCCTCGCCCGAGCCTAGCCTCGGACAAGGGCAGCCGACCCCGAAGGATTTCCGTCTCGCCCGAGGCCCCCCTCCAACGACGGACATGTTTCCGGCTCGCCCGAGGCCCTGCCTTCGCCAAGAAGCAACCCTGACTAAATCGCCGCACCAACCGACCAAGTCGCAGGAGCATTTAATGCAAAGGTGACCTGACACCTTTGTCCTGATGCGCGCCCCCCGGCAGAGCCGAAGTGACCGCCGTCACTTCACCGCTCCACTGACCGGCCTGACAAAAGGACAGCGCCGCCTGCGCCACTCTGACCGCAGTGCCGCTTGGCAGAGTGAGACTGACAGGCAGTCAGGCCCTGCCAAAGGCACCATAGGAAGCTCCGCCCGACCCAGGGCTCGGACTCGGGCTAAGCCCCGGAAGACGGCGAACTCCGCTCCGCCCGACCCAGGGCTCGGACTCGGGCTAAGCCCCAGAAGACGGCGAACTCCGCTCCGCCCGACCCAGGGCTCGGACTCGGGCTAAGCCCCGGAAGACGGCGAACTCCGCTCCGCCCGACCCAGGGCTCGGACTCGGGCTATGTCCCGGAAGACGGCGAACTCCGCTCCGCCCGACCCAGGGCTCGGACTCGGGCTATGTCCCGGAAGTCGACGAACTCCGCTTCGCCCAACCCAGGGCTCGGACTCGGGCTCAGCCCCAGAAGACGACGAACTCCGCTCCGCCCGACCCCAGGGCTCGGACTCCGCATTGGCCTCTGCCGAACGACCTCCGCCTCGCCCGACCCAGGGGCTCGGACTCGGCCTCAGCCATGGAAGACAGACTCGACCTCGGCTTCGGAGGAGCCTCCACGTCGCCCAACCTAGGGTGCAGGCCAGCCACGTCAACAGGAAGCGCCATCATCACCCTACCCCGAGCTGACTCGGGCCGCAGAGAACAAGACCGGTGTCCCATCTGGCTAGCTCCGCCGGATAGGCAATGATGGCGCCCCGCATGCTCTGTGACGACGACGGCTCTCAGCTCTCTTACAGAAGCAGGAGGACGTCAGCAAGGACTCAACCGCCCCGACAGCTGTCCCTCCGCCAGGCTCCGTCGCTCCTCCGACGGCCACGACATCACACCAGCTGGGTGCCAAAATCTCTCCGGTTGCCACATCGGCATGTACTTAGGGCGCTAGCTCTCCCCCGCTAGACACGTAGCACTCTGCTACACCCCCATTGTACACCTGGATCCTCTCCTTACGCCTATAAAAGGAAGGACCAGGGCCCTCTTAGAGAAGGTTGGCCGCGCGGGGACGAGGACGGGACAGGTGCTCTCTTGGGGCCGCTCGCTTCCCTCTCCCGCGTGGACGCTTGTAACCCCCTACTGCAAGCGCACCCGACCTGGGCGCGGGACGAACACGAAGGCCGCGGGATTTCCACCTCTCTCACACCCATCTCCGGCCACCTCACTTCCCCCCTTCGTGCTCGGCCTCGCGTCGACCCATCTGGGCTGGGGCACGCGGCGACATTCACTCGTCGGCTTAGGGACCCCCCGGTCTCGAAACGCCGACACTTGGCACGCCAGGTAGGGGCCTGCTGCGTGTTGACGAACAGCTTCCCGTCAAGCTCCAGATGGGCAGTCTCCAGCAACCTCTCCAACCCGGGACGGTGCTCCGTTTTGGGAGTCTTGAGTTCATGTCCTTCGACGGCAGCTACGACATGATACTCTTCCACCGCCGTGCGACAACGACAATGGCGGCCGACAGCCCGCCCGCCGGCGGCGGAACCGACGACGTCTTCCCCGCGTGGTGGGAGAACAACATTCGAGCTCGCCCCGTCCTCTCCCCCGACAACGGAGGAGGAGGTGGGGCAACCAAGGCCAAGCGGGAGGTCGCGCCTCGTCGGCTGTCGAGCGAGTCGACGTCCCCAGCGCTCCAACGGGGGGCGCGTCGGGCGTCGACCACGCGTTTGAGACGAAGGCGAGCGCCGTCTCCCCACGACACGCCAATCCCGAGCAAGTGGACGACGCCAGTGCGCTCGCGGAGAGCCTGCAGGATGTCGCCCTCGTACCTGAGACGACGGTGCAATCAGCCCCCGACGTGACTATGTCGCTGCTCGTCGACCGAAAGGTACCGACCGATTCCCTTCCTACGTCATTTAGATTCAGCCTCAACCCGCCTAGCGACCTTGCTTTGGCGGGCGCTCTCGTAGAGGCGAGGTCAAACCCTCTGGGGTTTCGCATGCGGTCGCCTTGGGACCGGCTGACGGACGTCTCGACCTACGGGCCCTCTGGGTCCGAGGATGATGACAACCCCAACATCTGTTGGGATTTCTCTGGATTTGGCAACCCTAGTGCCATGCAGGACTTCATGACCGCATGTGACTACTGCCTCTCCGACTGTTCCGACGGTAGCCGCAGCCTCGACGATGAGGACTGCGGCCCAAGCCGCGAATGTTTCCACGTCAATTTAGGGGGTCCCTCCGAAGGCAATCATCTCGGCGTGCCAGAGGACGGTGATCTCCCTACGCCGGTGCCCCGCGCTGACATCCCGCGGGAGCTAGCTGTGGTCCCCGTTCCGGCGGGGGGTCACGACCCACAGCTCGAGCAAGTCCGCGGGGCGCAGGCCAGGCTCGACAAGGGAGCAGGAGCGCTTGAGCCGATCCGCCGGGACGTCGGGCAGGCATGGGCGGGCCAACCCCCGGCTGGAGAAATACGTCACCTGCCCCAGGGTCTCCCGCTCCGCGTCGCCAACGACGTCAGGGTCAGGCCGCCACCCGCATCCAGCGGGGTCGGTCAGAACCTGGCTGCAGCAGCGATGCTTCTCCGCGCAATGCCGGAGCCATCAACCACCGAGGGTCAGCGAATTCAAGGAGAGCTCAAGAATCTCCTGGAAGGCGCTGCGGTCCGATGGGCCGAGAGCTCTGCCTCCCGAAGGCAAGGATACCCCTCGGAACCTCATGCCGCGACTTCCCGATTCATGCGGGAAGCCTTGGTCTACACCGGGCGCACGCGCAACACCGCGCCTGCGGCCCTGGGCCACCTCGGCAACGAGCACCATCACCGCGACCGTCGGGCCCACCTCGACGAGAGGGTGCGCCGAGGCTATCACCCCAGGCGTGGGGGACGCTACGACAGTGGGGAGGATCGGAGTCCCTCGCCCGAACCACCCGGTCCGCAGGCCTTCAGCCGGGCCATCCGGCGGGCACCGTTCCCGACCCGGTTCCGACCCCCGACTACTATCACAAAGTACTCGGGGGAAACGAGACCGGAATTGTGGCTCGCGGACTACCGCCTGGCCTGCCAGCTGGGTGGAACGGACGATGACAACCTCATCATCTGCAACCTCCCCCTGTTCCTCTCCGACACCGCTCGCGCCTGGTTGGAGCACCTGCCTCCGGGGCAGATCTCCAACTGGGATGACCTGGTTCAGGCCTTCGCCGGCAATTTCCAGGGCACATATGTGCGCCCCGGGAATTCCTGGGACCTCCGAAGCTGCCGATAGCAGCCGGGAGAGTCTCTCCGGGACTACATCCAGCGATTCTCGAAGCAGCGCACCGAGCTGCCCAACATCACCGACTCGGATGTCATCAGCGCGTTCCTTGCCGGCACCACCTGCCGTGACCTGGTGAGCAAGTTGGGTCGCAAGACCCCCACCAGGGCGAGCGAGCTAATGGACATCGCCACCAAGTTCGCCTCTGGCCAGGAGGTGGTCGAGGCTATCTTCCGAAAGGACAAGCAGCCCCAGGGCCGCCCACCGGAAGATGCACCCGAGGCGTCTACTCAGCGTGGCGCCAAGAAGAAAGGCAAGAAGAAGTCGCAAGCGAAACGTGACGCCGCCGACGCGGACCTTATCGCTGCCGCCGAGCACAAGAACCCTCGGAAGCCCCCCCGGAGGTGCCAACCTCTTCGACAAGATGCTCAAGGAGCCGTGCCCCTATCATCAGGGGCCCGTCAAGCACACCCTTGAGGAGTGCGTCATGCTTCGGCGCCACTTCCACAGGGCCGGGCCACCCGCGGAGGGTGGCAGGGCCCGCGATGACGACAAGAAGGAAGATTACCAAGCAGGAGAGTTTCCCGAGGTCCGCGATTGCTTCATGATCTACGGAGGGCATGCGGCGAATGCCTCGGCTCGGCATCGCAAGCAAGAGCGCCGGGAGGTCTGCTCAGTGAAGGTGGCGGAGCCAGTCTACCTAGACTGGTCCGACAAGCCCATCACCTTCGACCAAGCTGATCACCCCGACCAAGTGCCGAACCCGGGGAAATACCCGCTCGTCGTCGACCCCTTCATCGGCGACGTCAGGCTCACCAAGGTCCTTATGGATGGGGGCAGCAGCCTCAACATCATCTACGCCGAGACCCTCAGGCTCCTGCGCGTCGATCTGTCCTCCGTCCGAGCAGGCGCTGCGCCCTTCCACGGGATCATTCCCGGGAAGCGCGTCCAGCCCCTCGGACGACTCGACCTTCCCGTCTGCTTCGGAACGCCCTCCAACTTCCGAAGGGAGACCCTGACGTTCGAGGTGGTCGGGTTTCGAGGAACCTACCACGCGGTACTGGGGAGGCCATGCTACGCGAAGTTCATGGCCATCCCCAACTACACCTACCTGAAGCTCAAGATGCCGGGCCCCAACGGGGTCATCACCGTCGGCCCCACGTACAGACACGCGTTCGAATGCGACGTGGAGTGCGTGGAGTACGCCGAGGCCCTCGCCGAATCCGAGGCCCTCATCGCCGACCTGGAAAGCCTCTCCAAAGAGGTGCCAGACGTGAAGCATCATGCCGGCAACTTCGAGCCAGTGGAGACGGTTAAGGCCGTCCCCCTCGACCCCAGCGGCAACGCCTCCAAGCAGATCCGGATCGGTTCCGGGCTTGACCCCAAATAGGAAATAGTGCTCGTCGACTTTCTCCGCGCGAACGCCGACGTCTTCGCGTGGAGTCCCTCGGACATGCCCGGCATACCGAGGGATGTCGCCGAGCACTCACTGGATATTCGGGCCGGATCCCGACCCGTCAAGCAGCCTCTGCGCCGATTCGACGAGGAGAAGCGCAGAGCAATAGGCGAGGAGATCCACAAGCTAATGGCAGCCGGGTTCATCAAAGAGGTATTCCATCCCGAATGGCTTGCCAACCCTGTGCTTGTGAGAAAGAAAGGGGGGAAATGGCGGATGTGTGTAGACTACACTGGTCTCAACAAAGCGTGTCCAAAGGTTCCCTACCCTCTGCCTCGCATCGATCAAATCGTGGATTCCACTGCTGGGTGCGAAGCCCTGTCTTTCCTCGACGCCTACTCAGGGTATCACCAAATCAGGATGAAAGAGTCTGACCTGCTCGCGACTTCTTTCATCACGCCCTTCGGCATGTACTGCTATGTCACCATGCCGTTCGGTTTGAGGAATGCGGGCGCGACGTACCAGCGGTGCATGAACCATGTGTTCGGCGAACACATCGGTCGCACGGTCGAAGCCTACGTCGATGACATCGTAGTCAAGACGAGGAAAGCTTCCGACCTCCTCTCCGACCTTGAAGTGACATTCCGATGTCTCAAGGCGAAAGGCGTCGAGCTCAATCCCGAGAAGTGTGTCTTCGGGGTGCCCCGGGGGATGCTCTTGGGGTTCATCGTCTCCGAGCGGGGCATCGAAGCCAACCCAGAGAAGATCGCAGCCATCACCAGCATGGGTCCCATCAAGGACTTAAAGGGCGTACAGAGAGTCATGGGATGTCTCGCGGCTCTGAGCCGCTTCATCTCACGCCTCGGCGAAAGAGGCCTGCCTCTGTACCGCCTCTTAAGGAAGGTCGAGCGCTTCACTTGGCCCCCTGAGGCCGAGGAAGCTCTCGGGAACCTGAAGGCGCTCCTCACAAAGGCGCCTATCTTGGTGCCCCCAGCCGACGGAGAAGCCCTCTTGGTCTACGTCGCTGCCACCACCCAGGTTGTTAGCGCCGCGATTGTGGTCGAGAGGCAAGAAGAGGGGCATGCATTGCCCGTTCAGAGGCCAGTTTACTTCGTCAGCGAGGTACTGTCCAAAACCAAGATCCGCTACCCACAAGTTCAGAAGCTGCTGTATGCAGTGATCCTGACGTGGCGGAAGTTGCGACACTACTTCGAGTCTCATCCGGTAACTGTGGTGTCATCCTTCCCCCTGGGGGAGATCATCCAGTGCCGAGAGGCCTCGGGTAGGATTGCAAAGTGGGCAGTGGAAATCATGGGCGAGACAATCTCGTTCGCCCCCCTGGGAGGGGCCATTCGTCATCGCCAAAGTTCTGAAGCCCGGAACGTACAAGCTGGCCAACAGCCAAGGCGAGGTCTACGGCAACGCTTGGAACATCCAACAGCTACGTCGCTTCTATCCTTAAGATGTTTTCAAGTTGTTCATATACCTCGCACCCATGCAAAGTTTAGTCATCAAGGAAGGGTCGGCCTCGCCTCGGCAAAGCCCGACCCTCCCTCGGGGGCTAAAAGGGGGGGGACCCCCTCTGCATTGAAATTTTCCTCGAAAAAAGATCTCTTCTGCCAGAATATCTTTCGTGCTTTCTGACTATTTCGAAAAGTGGACCCTGAAAACGACGGAGTACACATAAGCAGCCAAGGCTGACCGAGCCGAGGGACTCCTAAGCCTCCGGGATACGGATACCTCACTCATCACCTTCTGCGATAAGTAACTCGCGTTCGGATAAAGTGATTCCGCGGACCGAACAAGTCTTCACGTTCGGAAGCTCTTCTGTCGAAGCGATCCTTCGAGCCTTCTCGACTGAGTCGGTGACAGGGCCTCATGGACGGGTGAAAGTGCGCGTAAGCGGCAAGGCCGACCGAGCCAAGGGACTCCCACGCCTCCGGGATACGGATACCTCACTCATCACCTTCCGCGAGAAGCAACTTTCGCTCGCACAAACATCCCTGTTACCGACAAAAAAGTCCAGATACTCGAAACAAGAGGAAAGGAGACGCAACTTTACAACACAGCGAGGGTGTGTAAATTCTGGCCTCGGCGGCCGCAGAAGGCACACGCTACAAGACACTCTGACCCTGCAGGCTCGGGTCTTGACGCTGGAAGGGGGCAGTAGCACCCTCGGCATCGACAACACCTTCAGCGAGGTCCGACCTAGCCTCGGACGACGACGCGGTCCAGGGATCCCCACTCTGGAGGACGACGTCATCGTCACACCCGGACAATCGGTGCTAGGGACTTCTCCGGGAATCCGGCCCGAGCAGGCGGCTCGGCCGGGTACCCCTGGGGCCTCGGCCAACCATCTCCCAAGGGCGCAACCCCGATCCGAGGCCTCGGCTGATCAACTCCGGCGTCGGTCCCGCTAACGGACAACCCGGCTAGGCTCCGGCCGACCAGGTTTCATTTTCGAGCCAACTCTGCCTCTGTTCATGCTGATATCGCTACCCCTGGCCTCGGCTCGTCGAAGAGCGGCCAGGGGGTCCCTTTAACTAAGCTAGAGGAGCCTCAGACAACAAGGCCGACCGAGCCGAGGGACTCCTACGCCTCCGGGATACGGATACCTCACTCGTCACCTTGACACAGGGCAACTCATGCTTGGTGAAGCGGTTCAGATAATCAACAGGCGAGTCTTTATGCTCGAAAATGAGGAAAAAACACGGCTCCGTGCCAAAATTACATACATGTTCAGGCCTCAACAGCCGTAATGAACAAAAGCACTGGCATTCGAAGTGCCATTACAAACGGAACTCCGATTCCCCCTCCGAAGGTACGAACAACCCCACTCCATGAGGGAGGGCCTGCGGAACAACAGAAGACTGACGAGCGGCTCGCGGTCGCCAGCTCTGACTACGACGACAACGACCCCCGCCCCGGGCGACGAAGCAGCTTCAGCAGCGGCTTCGGGGCAAATGCTACGGCAGGAGGACTCTCACCCGCCGAGGACGAGAGCCAGCCATTCAGGCCGGGAGACGGAGACTCAGGGCAACCGGCGGAGTTGGCAATCTCATCGGTAGAGAAGCCATCTCCGGCTGTCGACGCTTCGAAGCGCGCCGGCAGCTCTTCGCCCTAGCCAAAACCGCCCAGAGCGCGAGCGCCGCCCTCGCGGTACGCGGCGCAACCGTCGTCCGGACGGAGGGCGTAGTGCTGCGCCCTGGCTGAGTGATAGCGGCCCGCCTATCCCGGCATGGCTGGAGGAAGTCTCCGCGAAGATGGAGGATGCCATTCTCCCCCGGATGCCAGGGGAAGAAATGGGTAACCGACCCACGCGGAGGCAGCCCCCCGACTCGCCTCATCCTCCATCTTGGCCTGGATGACGAAAATCCTTGAGGCTGAGGGAGGGGCAGAGGCCGCGGCCCGGCTCGCTTTCCCCCACCATCAAGCTGGAGGTCACCATCTTGGGTGACCGCCGGTGGAGGGGTGCAGCCGGGCTGCATGATGAAAATCCTTGAAGCCGAACGATGGCTGAAAGGTACCAACTCCTACGGAGTTGCGTTCCTCCAACGATGAGGCGAAAAGACGACGGGTATCCCCCATCCGGGGGCTTGGAAGGTAGAAAGACGCGATGCATAAGGGAGCGAGAAGACATGGTCGCCTTCCGAAGGGGGTCACCCTCCTTTTAAAGGCAACTCTCCCTACTTGCGCCCCCAACCGTCACGGGCTGTGTCTTCTCCAACACGCTCCAAGGCCCTCCCTGCGGCGCGGGGGCTGGGTCCCGCATGTCAAGCAAACCGGCTCAGAGCAGAAGAAGCCAAACCGCCGCGCGTGGTGCACACAACCACCCAGCGGTTACAAGTGACCCTCCACTTTTGCCCGGACCAACGGGCGAAAGAGGCGGGCAGCCATGTAGGCGGCATGCAACCGCGCCAAGTGGACGCGCTCCTCCGACTCCCGACACGCCAGCATGGAGGCCCAGGCCCACGCGTCATGCAACCGGCGCGCCGGATGCCGCATGCAAGCAACTGCACCGCCACTTGCGCCACCACCGCGCCTCCTTGATTGCGGAATCAATACCACGACTCGAGGCGACCAGGCGCACGACCCAGCAGCGCCAGTCTGACGCGGCGGTCAATGCGGCCAAAAGTGGGCCGGCAGTGATGACGGTGGCAGGCGGGCGGGAGCAGCGGTCATGTCGTCAGCCAAGCTCACGTCCCATCCGGGGGCAGCTAGAGAACCCCCTCTCACGGCGTGAAGACAACGCACCCGTGATCCGTTCCTCGAACGGCTCGCGCACGCGCAACGGCCGCCCTACCAACAACTCGCCCATCGCATTAACTCCGCGGAGGGATAGACGGCGCTTCTGGCAGGAGAGGCAGGCGACGCTTCGCCTTCGCCGTAAAAACCGCGCCAAAAAAGGTACGCCACGTCGTTCGATTTCGTATCCTTTCCCTTTTTTCCTCTTTCTCTATCTCTTGCAACAGGGACCGGGAAAAGGGGATACCCCCAAAAGGATCCTTCCCCGTGAAGGAACCAGGCTCCGAGCCTCCTTACTGATCAGAGGTTCGAAGGCTGCCCCCCCGAAGGGTTTCAACAGCCGCCTCAGATCGCGTGGGCCCTACACCCACTACTGGTCAGAGGTTCGAAGGCCAGCCCCCCCGAAGGGTTCCACGGCCGCCTCAGGCTACTCGGGCTCCGCGCCCATTACTGATCAGGGGTTCGAAGGCTGGCCCTCGAAGGGTTCACAGTCGCCTCAGACGCCGAGCGAGGGATGACCAGGGGTACGTTCGATACATAACCAAGGCTCGGGCTGCGCTCCCGAGGTACCCTAGGACATTTCCGAGACCAGCGGGAGCGATCTTGTAACGGAATCCCTTCAGAGGGAGGCATCGAGCCCTCGGACCCCGTCGCCAGGGGACCGGGTCCGGCAGATCACCCGTAGGTACTTTTGGGCGTGCCTCTGGGCCCCTAGCCGACCCCTAACGAACGGGGCACGGACGTCCACTCGGATTACCCGCTTGCAGCTCACCGGAGACACCATGTTCGGCGCCCATCGAGGGTAACATGGCGCTTTCCCCCCCTCCTCCTTGTGGAAAGGCGACGCAGGGGCGTATGTAAAAAAGCCGAGTCAGTCCCTGATCGCCCTCTCGCCCTGTGCGGAGGCTCGGGGGCTGCTCTCGCAAACCCGACTCCGGCCAAACCGTTGACAGCGTCAACATACCAGCCCGAGAGCTTGGGCCCCGACCGTACACCCGGGCTACGGCCAGTTCGCATGAGGGAACGACCAGACCGGCCGAAGCATTACGCGAGGCATTAAGACCTCAAAGGAGTGAAACCACTCCTCCGAGGCCTCGGGGGCTACACCCGGCGGGTGCGCTCGCGCGCACCCACCGGATCAAAATGCAACCGAGAAAGGCTGGTCCCCTTGCAAAAAAGTGCGACGAAAGCCTCCAAGCGAGTGCTAACACTCCCTTCGAGGCTCGGGGGCTACTGTCGGGGACCATAATTAGGGGTACCCTCAAGACTCCTAATTCTCAGCTGGTAACCCCCATCAGCATAAAGCTGCTAAGGCCTGATGGGTACGATTAAGTCAGGAATCAGTCCATTCGAGCGACTCGATCACGCCTCGCCCGAGCCTAGCCTCGGACAAGGGCAGCCGACCCCGAAGGATTTCCGTCTCGCCCGAGGCCCCCCTCCAACGGCGGACATGTTTCCGGCTCGCCTGAGGCCCTGCCTTCGCCAAGAAGCAACCCTGACTAAATCGCCGCACCGACCGACCAAGTCGCAGGAGCATTTAATGCAAAGGTGACCTGACACCTTTGTCCTGACGCGCGCCCCCCGGCAGAGCCGAAGTGACCGCCGTCACTTCACCGCTCCACTGACCGGCCTGACAGAAGGACAGCGCCGCCTGCGCCACTCCGACCGAAGTGTCGCTTGGCAGAGTGAGACTGACAGGCAGTCAGGCCCTGCCAAAGGCACCATAGGAAGCTCCGCCTGACCCAGGGCTCGGACTCGGGCTAAGCCCCGGAAGACGGCGAACTCCGCTCCGCCCGACCTAGGGCTCGGACTCGGGCTAAGCCCCGGAAGACGGCGAACTCCGCTCCGCCCGACCCAGGGCTCGGACTCGGGCTAAGCCCCAGAAGACGGCGAACTCCGCTCCGCCCGACCCAGGGCTCGGACTCGGGCTATGTCCAGGAAGACGGTGAACTCCGCTCCGCCCGACCCAGGGCTCGGACTCGGGCTATGTCCCGGAAGACGACGAACTCTGCTTCGCCCAACCTAGGGCTCGGACTCGGGCTCAACCCCAGAAGACGACGAACTCCGCTCCGCCCGACCCCAGGGCTCGGACTCCGCCCTGGCCTCTGCCGAACGACCTCCGCCTCGCCCGACCCAGGGGCTCGGACTCGGCCTCGGCCATGGAAGACAGACTCGACCTCGGCTTCGGAGGAGCCTCCACGTCGCCCAACCTAGGGTGCAGGCCAGCCACATCAACAGGAAGCGCCATCATCACCCTACCCCGAGCTGACTCGGGCCGCAGAGAACAAGACCGGTGTCCCATCTGGCTAGCTCCGCCGGATAGGCAATGATGGTGCCCCGCATGCTCTGTGACGACGATGGCTCTCAGCTCTCTTACGGAAGCAGGAGGACGTCAGCAAGGACTCAACCGCCCCGACAGATGTCCCTCCGCCAGGCTCCGTCGCTCCTCCGACGGCCACGACATCACACCAGCTGGGTGCCAAAATCTCTCCGGTTGCCACATCGGCATGTACTTAGGGTGCTAGCTCTCCCCCGCTAGACACGTAGCACTCTGCTACACCCCCATTGTACACCTGGATCCTCTCCTTACGCCTATAAAAGGAAGGACCAGGGCCCTCTTAGAGAAGGTTGGCCGCGCGGGGACGAGGACGGGACAGGCGCTCTCTTGGGGCCGCTCGCTTCCCTCTCCCGCGTGGACGCTTGTAACCCCCTACTGCAAGCGCACCCGACCTGGGCGCGGGACGAACACGAAGGCCGCGGGATTTCCACCTCTCTCACGCCCATCTCCGGCCACCTCACTTCCCCCCTTCGCGCTCGGCCTCGCGTCGACCCATCTGGGCTGGGGCACGCGGCGACATTCACTCGTCGGCTTAGGGACCCCCCGGTCTCGAAACACCGACAAACATAATTCAAAAAAAGGAAAAAGGAAAGGAGCTCGCTTTCCCCCTTCCCCCGGACTTTCGACCCAAGAAGCCCATCCGTGCGCGCCCGCGCTCGCTCTCCCTCTCTCTATGTGGTGGGTCTTGCCTGTCGGTGCCACCCCACTCAATCATGTGCCCGTTTTCCCCGTCTCCCTCTCCGCTAGCCCAACCCCGCTTGTCGGCGCTGTCGCCCGTGCGCGCATCCTCTCTCATTGACCCGTGGGCCTCGCCTATTAGCCCTGTGCCCTTCAACCGTCCGCCCGCACACCCCGCACGCACGTCTGGGACTCCACGCCCACGTCGCCCCCACAACCACCCCACCCTTGGCAACTTGAAGTTCCTAGAGCCCCACTCACTCTCCACTCCCTCATTCGCATGTCTGTAGAGCCCCCACCCTAGCCCAGCGTCGTGTGCCATGCCAAGGAGGTGCCACCATCGTTCACCGCCGACCCGAGCTCATTTTACCGTCGAAATTAAGGCCCCGCCGTGCCCTTTGCCATGGTAAGCTTCGCCTCGACGTCCATAGCTCAGAACGCACCCCAATTATGTCACACCCAGATTTAAGGGACAAACTCGGATGCGTCTCATATGTGCGCTAAAAAAGATCAACACATGTAATGACTCAGTTTATAGAGACGAATGTCACAATCTTTATTACATAATAAAATGTCTGACAAAATAACTGATAATGAATAAAACAAACTAATATCATTATTATCCCTTGGTGCCATCAAGCTGACTAGGAAACGACGCCTAGACCTCGTCGAACTCGTCGTAATAGTCCTGCTCGGGTGACACCTGCTCTTCACCTGTGGGGGGAGTTTTATTGCAAGAGTGAGCTCACAGATGTTCATCGCTCAACAAGTGTGGGAAATAATGTGCATGAGCTCACTTACGGTGGGGGCCCATGTATAGTGTAAGGTTGATCAACAAATAATGGTTAAGGCACAACATTTCTTTTAATAAGTTGGTCAAATTTTATTAGCAGTTACTACCATCCCAATAAAGTAAGAGATCAAAATTAATAATAAAACCCACAATGCAATGTGAATGCCAAATTAAGTTTAATTCCATAAGTTAATCATGCGAGAGTCTCGAGTCGCTCTTGATCGCGAGCACGGATGATATACCAGTTTTACACTCTACAGAGGTTGCGCATCTTTACCCACAAGACATGTTCCCTTTGTCGCCTCGGGTTGATCGGACCCTCAAACACTGCCGAGGTGAGTAGGCGAGGGTACACTGCGAGGCCTTTACAAATTTCCACTAGAGGAGAGAACCCGCTACGGTTTTCGAGCCAAAAGCGGAATAGGAATCCCTCGTCCGAAAAGCTAAAAAGACAGTTCGACCTGAGAACTTCCCTACACCAACACTCCTCCACCTCGGTGGCCCCTTTCAGGAAAGGGTTAACTCACACTAGCTTTCCTAATTAGTCAGCCAAGGGCATCCCATTCCACCCTTGTGGTACACGCTTATCTCAAGTTAAGCTCCATGTTCCAGTTAACACCATAATCTTATCATGAACATTAAATAATCCAATAACAATAGTAAATCATGATCATGAATCATATGTATCTTAACACCCAAAACCACATAGAGCAATAACAGATACTACCCAAAAGTTCAGTGGTAAGCAAGGTGTAAAGTAAATCAAACTAGGGTGACCTATTGGGTCCCATCAATTTAACCTGAGCATATCGTAGTGATTAATAGGAACATTATTGGGTAAAGTAGAGTGATCAAGAGCACAACTTGCCTTCAACAAGCTCCTGCTCAGTATTTTCCACCTATTGAGTTCTGGGTTCCTCGGTCACTTGCTCGTCTACTCGCAACAATACAACAAACATGGTATAGATAAAATTAACATCACACCAAACATAAGAACAAACTGCATAATAATGTTCTACGCGTTGCTACGAGATTGTAGGTTTGAGAACAGCTAAAATCGAAGTTACAATGACAGAGTTATGGATTAAAACAATATTTTTAGATGCAATAAATCTAATGGATATAGGTCATACAATATCTAATTATAAATATGTGTGATAAAGTATAAACTATGTTGTTACTGTGTAGCCAATATTCTTATGAAGCTAACGCAATTGGAATGGATAAAATCGGAGATAATATAAGAAGATATGGATTTTATATGTTTTAAGGCTATTATTAATATTAATTTCATATTAATCCGAGTACCAAGGACCTATTTGTGAATATCATAAATCTTGTTTTGTGATCAGGTATGGCATGTTCAATACTAAAAAGTGTAGGGTCTCTTTTTCATGTTTTCACGCCAGAAAGGGTATCTGCTAACTAAATTCGTCCGATCACTATTCGACCGTACAGATTAGAACTTAAGTAAAGTGAATCAGTATCCATTGCTGACCATCAAATTTCGGTTGGAGGGCCCTAATTCGATTCACTGCATCGGTATGCCTTGCTTCTAATCTCGTTCGTTCATCGGCAGATCAACGGATAGCATGCCTTCATCTTCCTTATGTCCGACCGGGCAGAGGTACGCTCACCATTGCGGTGGTGCAGCATGTCGTTACACGCCACCCAATGCCCCCATGCCGAGATCACGACCTAGATCGTGCCAACACGAGGCCCCAGTTGCCCTGAACTACATCCCCTCCCCCGCAGCACTAATTAGGCTGCTTAGGATCCGGCCCACGGCACCATGCGACACCGCGGCGGTGTTGTAGCACCGGCAACAAATTGTCGAACCCTGGGCGCCTAAACCATCCCCGAACTCGATGCTACAATGTTCCTAGGAAAAAGGCAAAGCTCAAAGAGGCCTTACCCAAAGATGATGACGCAGAAGTCTTAGTTTCTACGATAGTATGACCCCAACCCGATTGCTGATCTCCTGTGGGAAGTCGTTGGTGTTCCGTTCGCTTGTGTCCATCTCCGATCGGATGATCCCTTTTTAAATAAACTCTACCTAATCCTGATCGCCCACCCGAGATCTGACGGCCCTGGACCGCCTCGTACCCTGTCCCCCTATCGCTAGGCCTGGCCGGTCAATCGCCGCCTGCTAGCCCCGAGCCGCTGACTCCCTGATCCCACCCGTCAGCCGTGCACGCGTCCGCGCATCCACGCTCGCCCCGCCGGTTCTAATCTCGGCCGTGGATTCGAGACCCAATGGCCGAGGGAGCCCGATACACCTTCATGTGGCACTTTCGTTAAAGAGCCCCTCGAGTTTAGAAGAATAGAACTCGTCGTCCTTTTTCTTTTTACCTGAGCCCCTGGAATCTTGCAATAAGGCCCCCGAATCTTTATTTAATCAGAGAAATGTGTTTAAAATAGGGTTTTGAATTCTAAAACTTCCAAAATTCGTAACTTTGTCATATGAACTCCAAATTAGGTGGTTCAAATTGCAAAATGTTCATCATGTTTTTTCTCTACCTATTAAAATAATGCTCATCTACTGCTTTCATGTCTCAATTTATAGTTGATCTCTAGTTTGGATTTGATGCCATATGTTGTTCACTTGTTCTCAAATGCTGTGAATCAAGAACAAGGCAACACAATTGTTAAAGATTAAGGACATTCGTCCTCCGAAGCATTATTTCCTTTTGGATATAATGATCTTCAGACGAAGTGAAAGGGAAATAGTCTCAATATTTCCTATAATCGATTTTGGTGTTTGACGACCATCACAAACCTTGTGGACTAACCAGTTTACCCAGTTGATCATTTCACAGGTGCATAAGTTCATCTACAACCATTCTAAGTTGACTGTCCGAAATACCGTATATTATTTCGGACAGGAGAAGCTTTTTGGAAAAACACCTACGCACGGACCGTCTGGGCCCTTGTGGTGGACTGTCCGTGACACCGAAATGAGCCTCGGATAGGAACACTGCAAAAACACAAGTCTACACTATGGACCGTCCGATGGAGAAGTGAGTACCATCCGAGACCAAGCGCGGACCGTACGGTCGGTGAAAACCAGAAAAACCCGAAGGTGACGGGTTCGCTAAAATGTATTTTTAGCGTCCTCGCAGACCGTCCGGGGTGCACAACCGAACCGTCCACGACTACTTTATCTGACATCTGACAACGCATTAAATGCTTTATAGCTGTTGATATAGCCGTTACTGCTGACCGTTGCGATTTTAGCCGTTGATGTGCAGGGGCGGACCGTACGGACCAGGGGCGCGGACCGTCCGCGGTCGGCAGAAAGGGAGCAACGACTAGGAAGTGGTTGGGGGCTATAAATACAACCCCAACCACCTCCATTCACTTCACCCAAGCACTCCAATCCTTCACATTCAATACAAGAGCTAGCAATCCATTTAAAGACACAATCAAAGCCTCCAATCTCTCCAAGTTCCACAATTGAGACAAGTGATCATTAGTGATTAGTGACTTGAGAGAGAGAGAGTGATTTGTGTGTTATTTGTCGCTCTTGTCGCTTGGCTTTTACAATCATGCTTTCTTCGCAAGTGACTTGTAATCAAAGCAACAGACACCAAGTGTGTGGTGGTCCTTGCGGGGTCTAAGTGACCCGTTTGATTAAGGAGAAAGCTCACTCGGTCTAAGTGACCGTTCGAGAGAGAGTGAAAGGGTTGAAAGAGACCCGGTCTTTGTGACCACCTCAACAGGGACTAGGTTCTTTGGAACCGAACCTCGGTAAAACAAATCACCGTGTTCATCCGCTTTATTTCTTGGTTGATTTGTTTTCCCTCTCTTTCGGACTCGGATTTAATTCTAACGCTAACCCCGGCTTGTAGTGTGTTTAAGTTTGTAAAAATCAGATTCCGCCTATTCACCCCCTCTAGGCGACTTTCAATTGGCATCAGAGCCGGTACTTCATTAAGAGTCTAACCACTCGAAGTGATGTCGGGAGATCACGCCAAGAGGGAAATCGTGACCCGCGGCGACAAATCCGCAAGCTCGGGAAGAACCCACTCGAGGGAGTCTGGCCACAAGCATAAGGAGGAATCCGCTTCCTCCATCAAGTCACAACGGAGAGGTGACAAAAAGAAGAAGATGAAGAAAGTGGTCTACTACGAGACCGACTCTTTGTCACCCTCCACCTCCGGCTCCGAATCGACGTCCGTCACTTCTAAGCGCCATGAGCGCAAGAAGTATAGTAAGATGCCCCTCTGCTATCCTCGCATTTCTAAACGCACTCCATTACTTTCCGTTCCCCTAGGCAAACCACCATTTTTTGATGGTGAGGATTATTGTACGTGGAGTGATAAAATGAGGCAACATCTAACCTCACCCCACAAAAGCATATGGGATATTGTTGAGTATGGAGCGCAGGTACCAAAGGTAGGGGACAAGGACTACGATTCGGACGAGGCCGACCAAATTCGGCACTTTAACTTCCAAGCCACAACTATACTCCTTGCCTCCCTGTGTCGAGAGGAGTATAATAAGGTGCAAGGATTAAAGACGGCCAAAGAAATTTAGGATATCCTCAAGACAGTGCACGAAGGGGACGAGGTGACCAAGATCACCAAACAGGAGACGATCGAGGGGGAGCTCGATCGATTCGTCCTCAACCAAGGAGAGGAGCCACAAGCTATGTACAACCGGCTCAAGACCTTGGTGAATCAAGTGCGCAACCTCAGGAGCACAAAATGGGATGACCATGAAATGGTCAAGGTTATTCTTAGATCACTCGTATTTCATAATCCTACTCAAGTTCAATTAATACATGGTGATCCTAGATATAAGGTAATGTCTCCCGAGGAAGTGATAGGAAAGTTTGTGAGCTTTGAATTGATGATCAAAGGCTCCAAACAAATCATCGAGCAAGGCGCCACCTCCACACCCAAGGTGCAACCCGTCACATTCAAAGCGACGGAGGAGAAGAAAGAAGAGTCTACATCAAGTAGGCTCCCCATCGACGCCTCCAATCTTGACAACGAGGAAATGGCGCTCATCATCAAGAGCTTCTGCCAAATCCTCAAGGAAAGGAGGGGGAAGGACTACAAACCTCGCTCCAAAAGGGTGTGCTACAAGTGTGGTAAGCCCGATCATATTATCGCTAAATGTCCTTTGTCCAGTGATAGTGATAGGGGCAACGACAAGAAGGGAAAGAAGAAGGAGAAGAAGAGGTACTACAAGAAGAAGGGCGGCGATGCCCACGTTTGTCGGGAGTGGGACTCCGATGAGAGCTCCACCGATTCCTCCTCCGACGAGGACGCCGCCAACATCGCCGTCAACAAGGGACTTCTCTTCCCCAACATCGTCCACAAATGCTTCATGGCAAAGGACGGCAAGAAAAAGAAGGTACAAGCTAGAACCACCCCCAAGTATACTACATCTAGTGATGAGGGTAGTTCTAGTGATGATGAAGATAACTTGCTTAGTCTTTTTGCCAACCTTAACATGCAACAAAAAGAAAAATTAAATGAATTGACAGGAGCTATTCATGAGAAGGATGAACTCTTGGATAGCCAAGAGGAATTCCTTATTAAGGAAAATAAAAAGCATGTTAAGGTGAAAAATGCTTATACTCAGGAAGTAGAGAAAAATGAAAATTTGACTAAGGAGCTTAGCATTTGCCATGACACTATTTCCAACCTTAGAACTGAGAACGCTAATTTATTTGCTAAGGTTGAGAAATTAAATGCTTGTGATGATTCAATTACCAATCTTAAAAATGATAATGCTAGTTTAATTGCTAAGATTGATAAATTGAATGAATCAATTGCTAGCCTTAAAACTGAGAATGATAAGTTAATTTCTAAGGCTAAAGACTTAAATGTTTGCAATGAATCTATTTCCTATCTTAGGGATGAAAATGCCATGCTAAAATCTAAGATTGATGAATTAAATGTGTGCAAACCCTCTACATCTACCGTTGATCATGTTACTATTTGCACTAGATGTAGAGATATTAATGTTGATGCTATCCATGATCACCTTGCTTTAATTAAACAACAAAATGATCATATAGCTCAATTAACTAGTAAAATCAATGAGCATGAGATAGAAAATGAAAAATTTAAATTTGCTAGAAGCATGCTCTATAATGGGAGACGCCCTGGCATCAAGGATGGCATTGGCTTCCAACAAGGAAGCAATGTCAAACTTAATGCCCCTAAAAGATTGTCCAATTTTGTTAAGGGCAAGGCTCCCATGGCTCAGGAAAATGAGGGTTATATTTTATATCCTGCTGGTTATCCTAAGCACAAGATTAGGAGAATTCATGCTAGGAAGTCTCATTCAGTTTCTCATCATGCATTTATGTATAAGAATGAGGCATCTAGCTCTAGGCATTCCACTCATATTAAAATGCCTAAAAAGAAAACTCCTACTGCATCAAATGAACCTAATGTTTCATTCAAAACTTTTGATGCTTCTTATGTGCTTACTAATAAATCAGGCAAAGTAGTTGCCAAATATGTTGGGGGCAAACACAAGGGCTCCAAGACATGTGTTTGGGTACCCAAGGTGCTTGTTTCTAATGTGAAAGGACCCAAGACCGTTTGGGTACCTAAGAACAAGGCCTAAAACTGTTTTGCGGGTTTATGCATCCGGGGGCTCAAGTTGGATAATTGATAGCAGATGCACAAACCACATGACAGGGGAGAAAAGGATGTTCTCCTCCTATGAGAAAAAACAATGATCCCCAAAGAGCTATCACATTCGGGGATGGAAAACAAGGTTTGGTCAAAGCACTTGGTAAAATTGCTATATCACCCGACCACTCCATTTCCAATGTTTTTCTTGTAGATTCTTTAGATTATAACTTGCTTTCAGTTTCTCAATTATGCAAAATGGGTTACAACTATCTTTTTATAGATTTAGGTGTTACTGTCTTTAGAAGAAGTGATGATTCAGTAGCATTTAAGGGAGTATTAGAGGGTTAGCTATACTTAGTTGATTTTAATAGAGCTGAACTCGATACTTGCTTAATCTCTAAGACTAATATGGGTTGGCTCTGGCATCGCCGACTAGCCCATGTTGGGATGAAAAATCTTCACAAGCTTCTAAAGGGAGAACACATTTTGGGACTAACCAATGTTCATTTTGAGAAAGATAGGATTTGTAGCGCATGTCAAGTAGGAAAGCAAGTTGGCTCCCATCATCCTCACAAGAACATCATGACGACTGACAGGCCGCTTGAGCTACTCCACATGGATCTATTCGGCCCGATCGCTTACATAAGCATCGGCGGGAGTAAGTATTGTATTGTAATTGTGGATGACTATTCTCGCTTCACTTGGGTATTCTTTTTACAAGAAAAATCTCAGACCTAAGAGACCTTAAAAGGATTCTTGAAACGAGCTCAAAATGAGTTCGGATTGAGGATCAAGAAGATAAGAAGCGATAATGGGATGGAGTTCAAGAACTCTCAAATAGAAGGCTTTCTTGAGGAGGAGCACATCAATCATGAGTTCTCTTCTCCCTACACACCCCAACAAAATGGTGTAGTAGATAGGAAGAATAGAACTCTATTGGACATGGCGAGGACCATGCTTGATGAGTACAAGACTCTGGACCGGTTTTGGGCTGAGGCGATTAACACCGCCTGCTACTCCATCAACCGGCTCTACCTTCACCGAATCCTCAAGAAAACATCGTATGAACTCCTCACTGGTAAAAAAGCCCAATGTTTCATATTTTAGAGTCTTTGGTAGCAAATGCTTTATTCTTGTTAAAAGAGGTAGAAAATCTAAATTTGCTCCTAAGGCTGTAGAAGGTTTTTTACTTGGTTATGACTCAAACACAAGGGCATATAGAGTCTTCAACAAATCCACTGGATTAGTTGAGGTTTCTTGTGACATTGTGTTTTATGAGACTAATGGCTCCCAAGTGGAGCAAGTTGATCTTGATGAGCTAGATGATGAAGAGGCTCCATGCATTGCGCTAAGGAACATGTCCATTGGGGATGTGTGTCCTAAGGAATTCGAAGAGCCTACACAAGCACGAGATCAACCGTCATTCCAATCAAGCATATCCACCAACTCAAGATGAGGATTAGGCTCAAGACAATGAAGATGAAGATCAAGAGGATGAGCCACCTCAAGAGGAGGACAATGATCAAGGGGGAGATGAAGTTGATCAAGACAAGGAAGATGATCAAGAAATTCAGGGTCAAAGACCGCCACACCTAAGAGTCCACCAAGCGATTCAAAGAGATCACCCCGTGAACTCCATCCTCGGCGATATTCATAAGGGGGTAACCACTCGATCTCGAGTTGCTCATTTTTGTGAACATTCCTCTTTTGTCTCCTCTATTGAGCCATACAGGGTAGAGGATGCACTAAGAGATTCGGATTGGGTGTTGGCTATGCAAGAGGAGCTCAACAACTTCACGAGGAATGAGGTATGACATTTAGTTCCACGTCCTAACCAAAATGTTGTAGGTACCAAATGGGTATTCCGCAACAAGCAAGATAAGCATGGTGTGGTGACAAGGAACAAAGCCCGACTTTGTGGCCAAGGGCTATTCACAAGTCGAAGGTTTGGATTTCGGTGAAACCTATGCACCCGTAGCTAGGCTTGAGTCAATTCGCATATTACTTGCCTATGCTACTTACCATGGCTTTAAGCTTTACCAAATGGACATGAAAAGTGCCTTCCTTAATGGACCAATCAAGGAAGAGGTCTATGTTGAGCAACCTCTCGGCTTTGAAGACAGTGAGTACCCTAACCATGTGTATAAACTCTCAAAGGCGCTTTATGGGCTCAAGCAAGCCCCAAGAGCATGGTATGAATGCCTGCGAGATTTCCTTATCACTAATGGCTTGTGGCGGAACTGCCCGAATTATTCCAACTTAAGTGCCTAAGCCCTGCCTTAGAGGCTAGACCACACTTAAATGGGAATAACCTGTCAATCCCTCGAATCTAGTCCGACACGACCACTGACAGGATCAAGTACCACAGTCTCACTCGATGGTGAGCCACAGAGCAAATACAATAAAACATAAAACCATGCATGTGAGAGTATTAAATTATTACATCATCATCATCATCGGAGTTTTTGCAAAAGTGACCATCATTGTTCGAAGTGCAGCGGAATAAAACTAACGGCAAATAAACAGAGAGATGGGGAAGCATGTCCCATCACTCCTCATGCTCCTCCTCAGCCGAGGCAGGGTCCCACTCGACAGTCCAACCCGGTGGTAAGGTGGACGGCCAAGTCACTCCAGCAACCATGTCCTCCAGAGAACCTGTAAAAATTATGCCACAAGCAAGGCTGAGTATACTAATACTCAGCCAGACTTACCCGGTGTGAGGAGTCTACTCCTCTACCTCTAGACATGCAGCTGTTTGGCTATGGGGTTTGGTTGCCAAAAGCACTAGCTGAGTTTCTAAATCAAGTTTTTAACTTTGTCAGAATTAAGTGTGACTCTCTTAAGGCTAAAAGTGTACTATCTACTCATACATAGTAGCATGCATTATTAGCAATCAACATCTTATCAACTCATCATATTTCCACTTGTTACTCAATGCAGTACAATGGATCAAGCAGTCTCATTAGCTGCGAGAAGCAGATGATTCGAATCGAGTTTTTATCCTTGCAAGGTAAACCTAAACACACGACGTGGCGAGGTACTCCGTCCCCACGCACATCAACCGTCCCCATCGATTCCCCGTCAGCAGATCAGGGCTCGCCGCCTTGGCGTACAATGCCTCACTGACCCTGACTGGCCGTCGTGCAGTGACCGCACTTGTACCCACCATAACCGGAATGGGAGACCACGTCTCAGGTCGCGTGAGGGGATATGTCCACTGCCAGGTTCACTCAGGTACTAGGCTTACCGATTTACCATATTTCTCGGCATATGTTTAGTACGTTCAAACGCTTGACACAGGTATCCGCACGTTAATCCTTATTCCCATTTTACCTCATAGACCACGTATCCCCATGGATCCGTGTCCACCAACCAACTATCAATGTGATAAGAAAAGTGGGTACAACGAATTCCTGACCTCGCGCGAGTGCTAGAAAAATCACTCGACTTCTACCGAGATCCCTAATTAGTAAAGCAGCTACTCGACCTAGCATACTAGTATCCATCTCAAAAAGGAATCCTGAGTTCATGCAACTAGGGTTTCAATCAACTCCTACACCTAAGTGCACAGTCAATCCTACAATCATTAAGTGAAGTAAAATAGCATAAATAACAGGTTATGCATAAACCGGGGCTTGCCTTCCAAAGCTGTGGCAGGCAGATCTTCTGGTGCAGACTCGGGTGCTGGATCTGGGGCTACCTCCTGAGCAGCTCCTTGCTCCGGCACGAGGATGTACTCTCCGTCAGCAAGGTTACAGTCTATCGAAATGCAATGAACATGTATGTCATGATTATGCAGGATTTAATAATATTATGCTAAAGAGAACTGAGTTAAGAAGTAACTTAGGGTTTCTTAGTCTTGCGGGGCTTCCAGTGGGTTAGGCTTATTACTCTTTAGGCTTGGGTTTTTAGTGAAGATAACATAGTGAATTGGTATTGTCTTGATACATTTTAGTGGGCAGATTACAAAGGTTTTAGGATGACATTAATTTACATTATTCATTTTCCTTACTTTAACTCCCATTTAGGGTTTCTAGTGTAGGTTTGAACTACGACAGTGTTTTAATAATTTCCAAAAATTCTGTAAAAATTACAGTGGGTTGTCATTTGCTATTCTAGCTTGTTTTAAGAATTTGAGGCTTAAAGTACAAGGCTAGGCTTTAAACAAAAATAACAAGAGTTATGCAAAAGGGGGGCCACTTTACACTACATCTCTTAGTTAGGGTAGGTTCTGTCCTAAAGGTCATTTTTGCTGGCATCCCATAGTAGTAATAGGCTCCTGTGCTAAAAATCACAGAAAACTAAGGGGTGGTTATTTAGTTATGATTTTCTTAAGTTTAATGTCAAAAAGGTGCTTATAACTAACTTGTCATTTGAAAAATATCAAACAACAGATTTTGTATCTTTCCTATGTTCATAATAACCAAATATTAGTTATCCTAAGGTTTGAGGGGTTTTCACCTTAGAGTTATTTTTGTAGTGTTTTTCTAAGTTATCCTTAGTTTATTCAAATAAAAGGTTTCCTACCTATTTTTTTTACTAAACCAGGGTATGATATATTTTTCCAGTGAACTTCATTAAACAAGTATCCTAACAAAAATAGAGGTGCTCTCTGGTTCATTGTTTAAATTACATTTTCTATTTTTCTTAATCTTAAGCATATTATAAAATAAGGGGTAAAAACTGACTTAGTGGAGTGGACAGAGGGATTCAACATTTTTACTTGGGTCAGTAGGTAGATATAAACTTCTCCAAATTTTTCTAACCCTAGTCAATTAGTATAACTATTTTTCTTTCTATTATTGAGCTTTTGGCCAAAACTATAATTAAATCAGAGCTTTAAAGTTTTCTATAGTACATAGGAGGTTTTATATTTTTCTTAAGTAGGCTACATTATTTAGAGTCTGACAAAATTGGTTTGACCAAATTTGGATGAGTTAAACAGAAGTTATGGATTTTCAAAGTTTCTGTTCAATTTAAAAACAGATTTGATAAAGGTTTTCTGGAAAAACAGTTTACACCGAGGTCCCTGGGTTTAAACTAAATCAACCTTCGCAAATCTACCCTCGCGCCACTATTCCCTTGTGTCTCTGACATTTCACAAAACCCCCCTGACCTTCTCTCCCTCTCACCCGCAGTCCTTCCCCTTACGCAAACAGTAACCGCGGGAAAGAAAAGGGTGGCGCGGCTTACCGGCGGCGAGGGAGGTCCGGCGAAGGGTGGGGTTGGCTCGGGGAGACTCTGGCGGTCACGTCGAGGTACGGCTTGACGTCGGGGATGGCCGGAATCGCCCGGTCCACGCGTGCAGGCGGGGGTTCTCGTCGGCGGCGAGTGTACCGGCCAAACTATGGCGAACTGGTTCAATCCGAGGGCATGGTGAGCTTTACGGGGTAACGTAGCGACTGTATGCACAAGGAATCGAAGGATGGTTGAGTGGATTACCCGGTCCATGTACTCCGGCGGGGTTGAGAGCTCCGGCGACCGTGGGCCGGCCTCTCCGGCGAAGCAAACTTCAATTCCTCGCTTGGGGAGCTTTACCGGGGTGTGCTCAGTCTTCTCCGAGGGCTGGCCGGGGTTGGGAAGGGGTCTACTGGCCGGTCTACGGTGGCAGGGGGATCGGGCGGCCGCGGACACGCTGCGCACGGGCAAACGGCGGCGAGCTGAGCTCCGGTGAAGTTTGAGTGTGCGCGGAAGAGTACAGTCAAAGTCTGGGAGGGTTTTATAGGCGCGGGCGTGGGCCATGGCGCTGGCTTGGCTCGGGCGCGGCGCTTGGCATGCGGGCGCGCGCGCGAGCGTGCTCTGGCACGGGCAGGAAGCGTCGAACACGTGGAGGTGTGTTTCTTCCATTGTTCAAACGTCTCTAGAGATCGCAAACGTGCGAATCTTGCCATGAATCCGGCGCAGACCTCTTCCTGGCACGTAGGGCTATCTCACATGTGTGAGTTCCAATGGAGGATACACCCTAGATCAGGAGATAGACGGGCGCCAAATCTGGCTTGTCTCACTGCCCACCTCGCGACAAAACTGATGCCAAATCCTGTCAAACGTCCAAGTCTCGGTTTCCACTTTTTCCAGGGGGTGCCTTAGGTGGTATACCACATTTTTGGTATAGAACCTAAGTGGTTTTGGTGCCATCTTTAAGGTGAACATGGTTGGTCTTTGGATTAGGGTTAGAATTTGACTTAGAGGGAAATAGAGAGCTCTAGCTCTCTCTCCACTTGGAGATTTGAATTGGGGTTTCTCCAGGGGTCTTTTTGCAATATTTCCCTCCCCTAATTGATGGTTACAAGGTTAGTTAAGGTTTGGGTAAAAATTACTCATGCTTTGCACACTTGTTCACTCTCTTTCCCCTCTTACCTAGGGTTTTTGGAGATAGGGTTTAAGAGAGGTCTAGGGTTCTTCTCCCCTCTTATCCAAGGTAGTAAGTGTGCAAGGATTAGAGTAATGCTTTTGGTTGCTCACCATCCTTGGTTAACATCTAGCTTTCCAAGACCCTCATGCTTTTGCCCCATAAGTTCTTCCACATGTGATCATAGCCTTTAGTATCAAGGTGGGTTCTAGCCAAGGTAACACCTGGGGTGTTACATGGCTTCAAAGTCGGAAAAGCCGATCCTACTCTCTTTACTAAGACCATTGCAAAAGATTTGTTTATATGCCAAATTTATGTTGATGATATCATATTTGGGTCTACTAACAAATCTACTTGTGAAGAGTTTAGTAGAATCATGATTCAGAAATTCGAGATCTCTATGATGGGGGAGTTGAAGTATTTCCTAGGATTTCAAGTCAAGCAACTCTAAGAGGGCACCTTCATCAACCAAACAAAATACATTCAAGGCATACTTACCAAGTTTGGAATGAAGGATGCCAAGCCCATCAAGACACCCATGGGAACAAATGGGCATCTCGACCTCGACACGGGAGGTAAATCCGTAGATCAAACGGTATAGCGGTCGATGATAGGATCTTTACTCTATTTATGTGCATCTCGACCGGATATTATGCTTTTCATATGCATGTGTGCAAGGTTCCAAGCCGATCCTAAGGAAGTTCACCTTAGGGCTATGAAAAGAATCATGAGATATTTAGTTTACACTCCTAAGTTTGGTCTTTGTTACCCCAAGGGATCCACTTTTGATTTAATAGGATATTCAGATGCTGATTGGGCAGGGTGTAAAATTGATAGGAAGAGCACATCAGGGACTTGTCAGTTTCTGGGAAGATCCCTGGTGTCTTGGCTTCAAAGAAACTAAACTAAGTAGCTCTTTCTACAGCCAAAGCCGAGTATATTGCCACAGGTAATTGTTGTGTGCAATTACTTTGGATGAGGCAAACCCTCAGGGACTATGGCTACAAATTGAGCAAAGTCCCTCTCCTATGTGATAATGAGAGTGCAATCCGCATGGCGGATAATCCCGTTGAACACAGCCGCACTAAGCACATAGACATTCGGTATCACTTTTTGAGGTATCACCAACAAAGAGGGGATATCGAGATAGCTTATGTTAGCACCAAAGAACAATTAACCGATAGCTTTACCAAACCATTAGATGAGAAAACCTTTACCAAACTTAGGAATGAGCTAAACATTCTTGATTCTCAGAATTTTGATTGAAACTTTGCACACATAGCTCATTAATATACCTTTGATCACATCTCTTTCATGACTATGACTAATGTGTTTTCGAGTATATTTCTATACCAAGTCATAGATTGAAAGGGAAATGGAGTCTTCGGCAAAGACAAGGCTTCCACTCCACTCTACCGGTATCATTTACCCTTCGTCGTCACTTCACATCACTCTCAATGGGTATAATCATTCACTCATATTTACTTGTACCAATGGGAGAGAAAGTAAGAGGGCTCTCAAAGTCTTCGTTTTTGGCAATTAATGCCAAAGGGGGAGAAAGTATTAAGTCCAAAGCAAAAGGACCGCACCACCACCTAATTTTAAATTGTGTTTCGAAAATTTTAATTGGCATATTTCAAAGTGGTATTGTTGTAAATTCCAATTGGTATCTATTAAAACCCTCTTGAAAACTAAGAGGAGAATTTCATTCAGGGGGAGTTTTGTTAAAGTCAAAGGAAAAGCATTTGAAACAGGGGAAAAAATTTCAAATCTTAAAAATGCTTCTTGCAACCTTATACCTTTGACTATTTGCAAAAGACTATGAAAAGATTTTTCCAAAAGAATTTGCAAAAACAAAACAAGTGGTGCAAATGTGGTCCAAAATGTTAAATATCAAATCAAACTTATATACTTAGAGATACTTTCATTTCAAAATAACTTATGCACATTTGTCAAAATGCAAGCTAGTTACATTCCTACACTTTATATTTGCTTTGGTTTGTGTTGGCATCAATCACCAAAAAGGGGGAGATTGAAAGGGAAATAGTCTCAATATTTCCTATAATCAATTTTGGTGTTCGACGACCATCACAAACCTTGTGGACTAACCAGTTTGCCCAGTTGATCATTTCACAGGTGCATAAGTTCATCTACAACCATTCTAAGTCGACTGTCCGGAATACCGTATATTATTCCGGACAGGAGAAGCTTTTTAGAAAAACACCTACGCGCGGACCGTCCGGGCCCTTGTGGCGGACCGTCCGCGACACCAAAGTGAGCCTCGGAAAGGAACACTGCAAAAACACAAGTCTACACTATGGACCATCTGATGGAGAAGCGAGTACCGTTCGAGACCAAGCGCGGACCGTCCGGCCTCAAGCGCGGACCGTCCGGTCGGTGAAAACCAGAAAAACCCAAAGGTGACGGGTTTGGTAAAATGTATTTTTAGCGTCCTCGCGGACCGTCCGGGGTGCACAATCGGACCGTCCACGACTGCTTTATCTGACATCTGACGACACATTAAATGCTTTATAGTCGTTGATATAGCTGTTACTGCTGACCGTTGCGATTTTACCCATTGATGTGCAGGGGCGGACCGTCCGGACCAGGAGCGCGGACCGTCCGCGGTCGGCAGAAAGGGAGCAACGACTAGGAAGTGGTTGGGGGCTATAAATACAACCCCAACCACCTCCATTCACTTCACCCAAGCACTCCAATCCTTCACATTCAATACAAGAGCTAGCAATCCATTTAAAGACACAATCAAAGCCTCCAATCTCTCCAAGTTCCACAATTGAGACAAGTGATCATTAGTGATTAGTGACTTGAGAGAGAGAGAGTGATCTGTGTGTTATTTGTCGCTCTTGTCACTTGGCTTTTGCAATAGTGCTTTCCTCTTTTCCTATTCTTATTCTCAAGTGACTTGTAATCAAAGCAAGAGACACCAAGTGTGTGGTGGTCCTTGCGGGGTCTAAGTGACCCGTTTGATTAAGGAGAAAGCTCACTCGGTCTAAGTGACCGTTTGAGAGAGAGGGAAAGGGTTGAAAGAGACCCGGTCTTTGTGACCACCTCAACGGGGACTAGGTTCTTTGGAACCGAACCTTGGTAAAACAAATCACCGTGTTCATCCGCTTTATTTCTTGGTTGATTTGTTTTCCCTCTCTTTTGGACTCGAATTTAATTCTAACGCTAACCCTGGCTTGTAGTGTGTTTAAGTTTGTAAAAATTAGATTCCGCCTATTCACCCCCCCTCTAGGCGACTTTCACGAAGGTCATGGACACACCTTCATCATCTATAAGAGTACATATAATTAATATATGTAATCCATTTATTCATTCATATATGTACTTCATGATATACACATGAACATTAACAAAATTTATATTACATTGATACCTTCGGCTTGTATGAAGGTGTTGACGCGAGAGCAATTACAATACAGCGTGGACAGTACGGTGGTACTGTTCACCTATTTATAGGCACGGGACGCAGCCCGGGTAAAAATACATTTATGACCTTAATACTTGTTCATAACTGTAGCCTAAATCACTAGGGATTAGCTAGTCTTTTCCTCCCCGGCTCGGCATTATTCTTGATCTTCATCACCGCTTTAAACCGAAGGTATTACTCTTCGACCATAACTTCGGCGTTCATTGTTATCATTCTCGAGCTATATCTTCGTCTTAAAGACCTTCGATAGAGGAGAAAACTTTCATCATGAACCGAAGCTCCCTGTAATAATCAATATTATGCTAGAAGCAAATGGTTAGTCATATTTTTGAGGACCTTCAGAAGAGGAAGGCCCCCAACAGTAGCCCCTCATAGTATTAATTTGTTTCTTTGTAACAAATTCAGACTGTGTTACTAACGAAGGCCTTTAGCCGAAGGTCCGAAAAACACATTCCCTTCGCTAGAATAGCGAATCGTTCTGAATTGTGGGACCCACCGACCAGTGGAGCTCTGAGTATATATATAGAGGCCTATGATATGAATATTTTTCGTGTCATCTAGTTTTTTGTGTTGTGATTACCATTTTAGCCTTCTTCTTCTTCTGTGAGCACAATTGTTCTTTTGAGTTTCGGCATTTGCTGTGATCATCATCGAAATGGCTAAAGATAAGAAGACTGTAGACCCCACACCTGCTGGTTTTTACAAAGCAATGGAAAGGACCAACATTGAAAAAATCACTAATGATATGCTGGCTGGGCTATTTGGGGATTCCAACGACAGTGATAGCTTTGATGTGGAAAGTGGTAATGAGGATGCCGAAGATCGGCCATGGAGACTGAGTCATGTTGTTTTTGGAAAGTCCAGTGTTAAACAAGGACATATTGAAGGGATGAAGGGAAAATATTTTCACAATATATCCATTGTGAGGGCTGGAGGAGAGAGTATCGTTCCTCTTCCCGAAGCAGATGAAGTAGTGGTTTTTAAATGTTTTATGAAGGTTGGGTTGCGCTTTCCTTTGCAGAGGTTGCTAATTGAAGTGTTAAAGACATTTGAAATATACCTTCATCAGCTTACTCCTAAAGCTTTAATTAAAGTGGGAGTTTTTATTTGGGCTATGAAGAGTCAAGGGCTAGAGCCAGATGCTAGGTGCTTCTGTAATATTCATGAATTATCTTACTAGATGAAGGCAACTGGGAAGGAGCAGTATGATAACAACTTCAGGTTCTATAGCCTTGTGCCCTGCTCTGACGCAAGATATCTCGTGCCAACATTTCGGAATAAATGGTCGGGCTCTTGGATGAAACAATGGTTCTATGTGAAGAATGATCTAAGCGAGAGGGAAGATGTGAGGGGCATTATTTAGCGTCCCATATGGTCATGCTTTGGCATTAGAAGGTCGTCCATTGCAATTGGGAACGAAGTGCAAGCGTGTTTAATGGCTTTCAACACTGTGTGCACTTACATCTTTACCAGGGATTTGGTACAGGAACACATTGCTTACAAGGTGTGGCCTCTTGTGAATGACTGGGAGACGCCGGAAGAAACTGTTGCTGGCTCCAGTGAAGGTGGTTTGGTTTATCTAAGATACACCTTCCGGTATAGAAGCCAATTTGATGAGCCGAATGATGATTGGATAGAGGCTGTTGAGGCAACCAGTGATGAGCTGCTTGGAGCCTACACGAAGGCAAAAGACGAAGCCATGACCATTGCCTTTGGTGCTCAAGGAAAAAAGAGACTAAATAGAGTTTTTGATGTGATCGGGTTTGTTTACCCTGACTATTGTTTTCCTATTCGAAAACAAGGAGGGAAGAGAAAAATTGTCACTTCGACCTCTTCCGATGCACAGAAGCCGAAGAGAGCTAAGGTCCTGACTCGTAGGCCGAAGCTACATTCTTTAGAAAAGGCTATTGTATTGCCTACGACAGAGAAGGTGAAGTTTGTTGAAAGTGTCGAAGTTATCCTCTTACCTACGAAAATAATTCTTGCTATGTCAGTTGAAGTTAGTGTCGATCCGGTAGAAGAGTTGGGAACAAAGAAAACAGCGGACCAACAGTCAAAACTGCTGAGTCCCCCAATAGTGATAGGGTTGCCAAAGCTATCAACTACTGCAACAACTCCTAGGAAGAGGAGAATGGCTAGTGTTTTGGATGCTGTTTTACAATCCACTAAGTTGCCCGCTCCAGCTACTACTGAATTTATTGATGATAAAATTGAAGATGCAAGGAAAGTAGTCGATGCAAGCGCTTCTCCTGTTCATGTTGAAGCGAGGCCTTCGGGGGCTGCGCCAGTAGAGCTGGTGAAAGAAAATCTGCCAGAAAAGCCCACATCACCTGCTCCCGATGCACCTTCGCAGGGTGATTTGAACTATATTGTTCGACATGCTTCGGGAAAGAAGCTATCAGAAGAGCAACTTACCGAAACGCAACATTATGCTAAGGAGCTGAAATACCCCTATGGGTCTTTGGTATACGGAGGAGACGACGAAGATGATTTCCTTTATTGTCTATCAGACAGTAAGGAGATTAATGTTTGCCGTGAGATGATGGACAACATGGGTTATCTAAAGCTTGAGCTTGGTCTGTCTACAATGACGAAGGATCAACTTGCGGATAGCCTCGCCTACAATAGCTTGAAGGTCTGCACACTTTGGCTTCTCATTTGGTAATTTTTGTTATGGTGAACTATTTTTGTGGTAATTCTTATCGTTATTATTTGTTCGTTCTTTGTTTCCCAAGGTATAATTCTAAGTAAAGATTTAAAAGCTCAAAAAGATGTAGAAGATGAGAGCCACCAGATAGCAATTTAAAACCTTTGTTGGGAGGTTATAACTTCAAGAAACGAAGCTCTTGGGAAGGATAGAATCCTGCTCTCTCTCTGGTGGAAAGGTTAAAATCTAGTGAAGCCAGGCTTTCTAGCCTTTCTGAAGCAGAGCAAAGGATGAAGGGGCTTGAAGAGAGGCAATTAAAAGATGCAAAACGCATTGCTGACTTGGAGTATGCGCTGTCTACTCAAGTGGAATTGCATAGATCTGAAGTTCAAAAATTAGAAAATAAACTTGCCGAAGTAACTGAAAATTTCAATGTGGAACAAATGAAGCATGAGATAACTGATCTGGAATGATTGAGGGTGCAGAAAAATGTTGAGGAGCTTCGTCAAGCTAAAGAGGAATGCTTCCATGTTGCTTCGGAATGTGCTAATAACTTGAAGAATAGTTTTGCAAAGGTTGGCGCATTCTCCTTGGAGCAGAACTTTATTCGTGGTGACCCTGATGGGGTTATCCGGTGGATTAGCGGTGAAGCCGAAGCTTTTGAGGAGATTCTCAGTGATAGAGGGGACATATGTGCCTTCGCCGGCGCCCGCGGAGCCATATCGGTCATTGAGAAGGTCGGCTGCGAACATGGCAAGGCTGTGGTTCAGTCAGGGTTCTCAATTTCAGCCAACGATATTAAGAACCCTTCGGCCGAAGCCTCTATACTAAGTGGAAAATTTTACAGCAAAGTATGGCTGAAGGGTGGCTGAGAGATAGCTGACAAGCTATCAGAAAAAATGAAAAAGGAGTCTCATGATGCCTTGGAAGAGGCCAGAAAAACCGAAGAAGCTGCAGAACGTGCAAGACTCATAGGTATATCCATCGTGACTTAACTTCATAAATTATTTTAGCTTCGGAACTAACAAACACTTGTATTGTGGTACAGATGAGCTCTCTCCCCCTCCAGAGCCATACGACCCTGAAGCTGATCCATCTCTAAAGGGGGCGCTCGATGTAATTAGGGTAGCTAACAAAGCCGTTGACGAAGCTGTCAACAGACTACTAAACAAAGTTGCTGACAGAGTTTTGAAAGATGACTAGAGCTTGTATATTATGACTTTAGAATCTTTGTATGCAGTTTTGTTTTTGTAAGAAACAATTATCAACTATTTGTATGTTTAATGATGTAATATATTTCTTTGTGAGGCTTGAAACCTTTGTACGTATAGTTTTTGAGCCTCAGGCGAAAAAACACCTTCCCTTCTTTTCATGCTTCATGAAGAAAGAAAGAAATCTCCCTTCTTTGTCGAAGCAACTCTGAAGGTCTACCGTAAATGTTGCATAAGAATACCGTTGTCGAAGATATAAACCCTGTATATCAACACCTCTGTCAATGGCATGGATCTTGTATTGTTGATACTTTTTTCATGGCCCTTTACCGAAGATGAACTTAACCTCATCGGTTAGCTGGTATGTTTGAAGGTTCAATTTCCCTTCTTTTTCCACTATTGTTGTCGATGTTAAATGATGTATGATGCGATGTCATGCAATATGATGTGATGGTATGATGCAAATGATGTTGATGCAAAATCATAAAAAATAAGACTCTACATCCCCTTAGGGATGACTTTGGAGCCTCTTCACCTTTTACTTAGGTGGTATTTTAGCTCTGCATCCACTTAGGAATGACTTTGGAGCTTCTTCACCTTTTACTTAGGTGGTATTTTAGCTCTGCATTCCCTTAGGAACGACTTTGGAGCTAAGCTCTACAACCCCTTAGGAACGACTTTGGAGCTTCTTCACCTTTTACTTAGGTGGTATTTTAGCTCTGCATTCCCTTAGGAATGACTTTGGAGCTTCATCACCCTTTCTGTTACACTCGATGATGTAACCCCAGATTCATTACAACAGGCCAAAGGTTGAACCTTCTTACATTGTCTTCGTGGAAAAAATATAAAGACAGAAAAATAAAGAGTACATTAAGTATGAAAATTTCTGATTGAGCCCCTGTATTGCTTCAGTAAATATGTCTCAACTCAGGCACAGTGTTGTTTACTGTGCGAGCTTCAGACTTCACGTGTGTCATGCTGTTGCTGTGCTTGGCGATGTTCTTCTGGCTGCTGATTGTGAGGCAAGGTTGGTGCCATAGGTGGTGGTGGTGGTAGTGGGGCCCATGCAGCTTGAGAGTGACTTGCCGAAGCAACTGATGCTATGGGCTGCTGGTTGCCCACATACTCGAGAATGTATGGAGAACAACACAAAGCAGTATGTAGGACCTGCTTCGGCTGATTCTGTCGCGCTTCGGCTTCAGCTATTTCTTTTTGCTTCTGGATCGTGACTTGGTACATCCTTGTTGTATGTCCCTTATCCTCCCCACAGAATAAACAAAACAACCTTCTAGGTTGAGAGCTGAACCTTCCTCCGAAGCTTCCTCCGCCTCTGCCTCTTGGAGTTGGTGGCCTGTAAGAACTTTGTTGCGTCCCTGAAGACTGGGAGCTTTGCGGATGGCCTTGAGCGTGGTTTCCTCTATCGTAGCTTGAGCTGGTATTATGGATTGT
This sequence comes from Zea luxurians, assembly GCA_029449295.1. Taxonomy (NCBI): domain Eukaryota; kingdom Viridiplantae; phylum Streptophyta; class Magnoliopsida; order Poales; family Poaceae; genus Zea; species Zea luxurians. Next base: position 99,174,209 of record JAOPSE010000001.1, on the reverse strand, counting down.
GCTGACATGCCTAGGGTGGATCTTTACTTCTAAGCCCCTAGTCATCTCGGAGTATATGTAGGCCTCTTCCCTTCTCTACCGAAAGTCATTATCAGCTCTGATGTACTCGTCCATCTTCTGCATAAGATTTTCCAAAGTTTGTGGTGGCTTCCTGGCAAAATATTGTGTCGTCGGGCCTGGTCGGAGCCCTTTGATCATAGCCTCAATAACAATCTCATTTGGCACCGTTGGTGCCTGGGCCCTGAGTCGTAGAAACCTTCAGACATATGCTTGCAAGTATTCTTCATGGTCTTGCGTGCACTGGAACAAGGCTTGGGCAGTTACTGGCTTCGTCTGGAAACCCTAAAAGCTGGTTACCAGCATGTCCTTCAGCTTTTGCCATGACGTGATCGTTCCCGGACGAAGGGAAGAATACCACGTCTGAGCCACGCTCCTGACTGCCATGACAAATGATTTCGCCATGACAACTGTGTTGCCACCATATGATGATATGGTTGCCTTGTAGCTCATAAGAAACTGCTTCGGATCAGAATGTCCATCATACAAGGGAAGCTGCGGTGGTTTGCAGGATGGTGGCCATGGGGTAGCCTGCAATTATGCTGCTAGAGGAGAAGCATCATCAAAAACAAAGTTACCATGATGAAAATCATCATACCATTCGTCATCATTGCTTGGACTTTCTTGACGAAGCTATCTCTGTTGTGGCCTTCGTCCTTGGTCGTCTTGCGTGATATGACACATTTCTTCAGCAGCTTCATCAATCTTCCTTTGAAGTTCAGCTAGCCAAATCATTTTCTCTCTCTTTCTTTGCACTTGCTGGTGTATAGCCTCTAAGTCTCTAATCTCTTGGTCTAGCTCCTCCTCCTGCAGTGTTGGGCTAGTGGCCTTCCTTTTCTGATTTCAGGCTTCTCTCAAAGAGAGCCCCTCTTGGTTGATGTCCAGCGGCTGAAGGGCAGCCCCTGGAGCTATTGCCTTCTTCGGTGGTATGACGAAGGTGAATGCTTGAGATGTTGCCGAAGGTGGTTGTTTGAGTTCACCGGAGGTGGACGCCAATGTTGTTCACTTGTCCTCAAATGTTGTTAATCAAGAACACGGAAACACAATTGTTAAAGTTTAAGGACCTTTGTCCTCTGAAGCATTATTTCCTTTTGGATATAACGATCTTCAGACGAAGGTCATGAAGGACACACCTTCATCATCTATAAGAGTACATAGAAATAATATATGTAATCCATTTATTCATTCATATATGTACTTCATGATATACACATGAACATTAACAGAATTTATATTACATTGATACCTTCGGCTTCTTTGAAGGTGTTGACGCGAGAGCAATTACAATCCATCGTGAACAGTATGGTGGTACTGTTCACCTATTTATAGGCACGGAACGCAGCCCGGGTAAAAATACATTTATGACCTTAATACTTGTTCATAACTGTAGCCTAAATCACTTTGGCGTTCATTGTTATCATTCTCGGGCTATATCTTCATCTTGAAGACCTTCGACAGAGGAGAAAACTTACATCATGAACCGAAGCTCTCTGTAATAATCAATATTATGCTAGAAGCAAATAGTTAGTCATGTTTTTGAGGACCTTCGGAAGAGGAAGGCCCCCAACACTATAGGAACCCTAATAGAAATAAAATAAAGATAGGAACCTCTAATAAATGTTCAAATACTTAACTTTATTGACCCAACACTATTTAATGAGTAATCCCACCCCTGAGGTAACTATATTTGAACAAGTGTTATAACAAGATAGACTTGGTTAGGGAGCAATAAATTACATGGCATAGTGACCCACCCCAAACTTAGGAAGCACCTCATTGTTTTTACCTTTCTATTGAACTTGTGCTTACTCTGTTGCATATGTTTGGTGTACTGTTCTTTTGTTATTCCCCAAGTGTGTTGAATGAATGATTGCTTTGCATAGACAACGAGCAGCCCGTGATTCCCGAGGAAGTTACAGGAACTTCCTTGAGCAGCAACTTGGTGAAGGCAAGTGTCCTCTGACCCATTATGTTCTACTTACTTTACAATTCATTATCCCGAATACCATGATCAACCTAAGGATTTACTAGGTTTCTATTTATCCTGTCCTTGATTATCCTTTTGGGATTTGGCTATTATGGTTAATATCATGCTAGTGCTCTACTTTAATCAATGAACATAATGAGAATACTTTATGATACGATGATGATGTTCTGGTTATGATAATGAACTTGTGGCACTAAAGGGGACTCGAGCTGTTTCCCGAGCACCTCTCCATAAGAACATGTTCGTTGGATGACCACCCGGGAAAACAATACAACCATGAGGGTGGTATGGGACGCCCTTAGCTGACTAATTAGAGGAACTTAAGGTGTAGCCGGCTTCGCCGTTGTGCCGTCAATGGGGTCCGAGCATAGTACTTGCTCTGCCGAGGCTGGGTGTCGAGGTTCGATCGTTTTGCTTTTGTTAGTCACCCCTCCTACAAGGAGAGGTACTGTGTTTATCGAACTGGAGAAATCTAATGGGCGGCTATGACCTCTAGGGGAATCTTTGTAAAGTCTACATAGTGAAACCTTGTCGACTCACCTTGGGAGTGTTTAAGGGTTTGCAACTCGAGGCAAAAAGGGATCATGGCTCATGGGTAAAGTGTGCGACCTTTGTAGAGGGTTTGTTGGGGGCCTTCGGCTTTCGAAGGTCCTCAAAAACAAGATTTGACAATGTTTCTGGAGTATAATACCTGAACAGGTACCTTCGGACACGAACCCTTCGGATAAGTCAAAATTGTTGTATGAAGAAACACAAAGAGAACGAAGGATGGAACAGAGCCGAAGCTGTGCGCAAGGAAGCTTCGGCATGATGGCAGAAAAGAGGAAACCGACTTAAAGAGGAAAAGACTATCTAGACCTCGATGGATTATTATAGAGTTATTATCAAAAGCAAGGGACCTGGATGTAATATCACATGGGCTGCGACCCGTGCCTATAAATAGGTGAACAGTACTCCCATACTGTTCACGCTGACTAGGCATTCACTTTTGCGTCACGCTTGTACTTTTGCTTTCCTTCAAACCGAAGGTACATCTGTAATTTGTTGTCATCTTTATAATAATAAAAATAGATATGAGCTTATAATGATATTTAAGTATTTATGTCATTTCTCATACTTTATGTGAACCCCCTTTTTCATTATTTGTTATACTGATGAAGGTACATCCTTCATAACCTTCGTCCGAAACTCATTATATCCTAAGGGAAATAATGTTTCGAAGGACGAAGGACTTTAACGTTTAACGATTTCTGTGTTGCCTTGTTCTTAATTCATAGCATTAAAGGACAAGTCACCAACATTGGCGCCCACCTCCGGTGAACCCTTTTTGACCACCTTCGGCAAGCAACGACCTTCGTCATGCCGCCAAAGAAAGCTTCAGCAATGGGGGCTGCTGCTCTGCAGCCGCTGGACCCAAACCAGGAGACTCTTTCCCTTCGGGAAGTCCGAAGTCAGAAGAGGAAGGCTACCAGTCCAACGCCACAGGAGGACAATTTGGACCAAGAAATCAGGAATATGGAGATGTTGCATCAACAGGTGCAAAGGAAGAAAGAAAAGATGGCCCAGTTGGCTGACCTACAAAGGCAGATAGACGAAGCCTCTGAAGAGGTTTGTCATCTCACGCAAGATGAACAGAACCGGAGGCCCCAGTATAGAGAGCTTCACCAAGAGGGCTTCGTCAACGAGGATGACTGGTATGATGATTTCCATCATGGAAATTTTGCTTTTGATGATGCTTCTCCTCTGTCAGCTGAACTGCAGGCTACACCTTGGCCCCCATCTTACAAACCACCCTAGCTTCCAATGTATGACAGACACTCAGACCCGAAGCAATTTCTAATGAGCTACGAAGCAACCATATCTTCATATGGTGGCAACACTGCAGTCATGGCGAAATCCTTCGTCATGGCAGTCAAAAATGTTGCCCAAACCTGGTACTCTTCTCTTCGGCCAGGAACAATCACATCGTGGCAAAAGCTGAAGGATATGCTTATTACCAGCTTTCAAGGGTTTCAGACAAAACTGGTCACTGCTCAAGCTTTGTTCCAGTGCACTCAGGATCATGAAGAATACCTTCAGGCGTATGTCCGAAGGTTTTTACGACTGAGGGCACAGGCGCCAACGGTGCCTAATGAGATTGTTATTGAGGCCATGATTAAGGGGCTTCGGCCAGGACCTATAGCCCAATACTTTGCCAGGAAACCCCCTCAGACCCTGGAGAAGCTGCTTCAGAAGATGGACGAATATATCAGAGCAGATAATGACTTTCGGCAAAGGAGGGAGGAAGCTTATAGGTTCTCCGAAATGACCAAGGGCTTCGGAGGGAGAATCCACCCTAGGCACGTTAGGTCTATCCATTCTACTCAGAATGACGATAGGGGAAGCCAGCAACAAAGGCCGCAATATTCCTCTCAGGCTTTGGGGCAGCAACAGAGCTATCCTCGACCCCCAGCTCCAAGGGGCAGAGGCGCTAGGGGCTTCGGAGGAAGGTTTGGGAATCAGCCCAGGAAAATTTACTGCCTATTCTACGGAGAGGACAAGGGCCATACCACCAGGATGTGCCATGTCACCATTCAAAAACAGAAAGAGATAGCAGAAGCTGCAGCCCAACAGAGTCAGCCGAAGCAGGTTATGCATACTGCTTCGTACCACTCACCATACATTTCAGAATATGTGGGCAACCATCCTGCAGCTTCTGTTGCTTCGGCAAGTCAACCTCAGGCATCTTGGCAACAGCCCCCACCTCCACCACCAATGCAACCCGCTTATCCCCAAGGCCATCAGCCAGAAGGGAGCCAGCACAGTCACCAGTAGAGAGACTTCAGGGAGCAGTCCGAAGCTCGCACAGTCAATAGTACTATGCCAGAATCAAAACACATATACTAAGATATATCCTACCTCAGAAACAGCCTTTACATTTGTCATCATTCACCTTTTCAATAAAGAACAAGCATTAAAAATTCAGTTCTTTTGTTGTTTTCAATTTCCTATAATAGCTTTGTCATTATCATGATGAATATATCTTCTTCAAACATTGACGAAGTTCTAAAGGTTTTGATGAAGGAATGCATTGCAAATTATTGTCGAAGCAACAAAAGTCGTTCTAAAGGGAACGCAGCGTAAGTTTTCTGCTCAAAAGTCGTTCCAAAGGGAATGCAGAGCTTACAACGAAAAATAAACGCTGATACCGCCGAAATAGAAGGCGAAGAAGCTCCTAAGGGAGGCTTACAGCGAAAAATAAACGCTGATACCGCTGAAATAGAAGGCGAAGAAGCTCCTAAGGGAGGCTTACAGCGAAAAATAAACGCTGATACCGCCGAAATAAAAGGCGAAGAAGCTCCTAAGGGAGGCTTACAGCGAAAAGTCAGCGCTGATGAACCGAAAAATGACCAAAAAATTGTGTGCTCCACTGGGGAATGTGTGTACGCTTTTGGCGCGAATATCATTTTGCATATCATTACATCATCACATCATGCGCATAGCATAGCATCATACATCATATTGCATCAATGGCACAAGAAGGGGGTACAATATGGATCTTCGGAAAGGTACACAATGTTGACCCACATTATTGAGCTTCGGAGATCGTTTCGAAGAAGTGCCAAGGCACAAAATAGGTTTTCAAGAAATACAGCTTCGTCACTTTGATATGAAAAGGAGATCCATTGTTCATAAAGCATAGATGTTTTTTTAGAAACTATAATATTTTCACGGAATATGGACGTTCTTTACGAAGCATGAAAAGAAGGGAAGGTGTTTTTTTCGCCGAAGGCTCAAAAACGGTATGTACGTAAAGTTTCATGCATCGTAAAGAGTTGAATCATAAACAGTTCATATATTACATTCAAAATTACAATATATTATGCATATTGTCCAGCAAATATTACATTCCAAATAGCTTTACAATAATAGCTAATCTTCTCTTAAAACTACTTCTGCAGCTTCGTTTAGTAGTTGATCAACAACTTTATCCATAATAGCTTCGGCCATTTTTCTAATTGCGTCATCCCCCTTAGCTTTGGGGTCTGCCAATGGCTCGGCGGGCTCTGGGGGAGGAGATTGTACGACTGTTTTGCAAAGTGTAAATAAGTCCGAAGTCATAAAATTACAACATAAAGTCAAAAGTTAGTAGTCAATACCTATTCGCCTCTCGAGATCCGCACTTTTCTCAGCGGCCACTGCCACTTTTCTAACATCGTGAATACCTTTTTCACTTCTCCTTATGATTTCTTGAGTCATCTCCCGACCGCCATTTTCCCAGATGTCAGTGAAAAATTTTCCACCAACAAAGCTCGCTTCGGCCGAGGGGTCTTTTATATCTTCAGTAGATAAGGTGGCCTCGGTTTGCGCCAAGGATTTCACATGATCGCAGCCTCTTCTCTCCAAAATAGTGGCCATCCCCCTAGCACCCGAGAAGGCGCATATGTCCCCATGGCCACTCAAAATTTCTTCGAAAGCTTCAGCCTCGCCGTTGATCCAGTCGATTGGACCTTCGGGATCTCCTAGTACGAAGTTGCTTTCATTCAAAAATGTGCCAACGCTGGTGAAACTAGTCTTAATTATTTCCACACATTTCATGGATTTTTCATAACATTTTTCTTTTGAAGACCGAAGCTCTGCAGTTGCTTTCTCCCAATGATTCTTCCAGTAGTCGCTGGCTTCAAGGTTAGCTTCGGCAGTTGCACACTTTAAGTTCGCCTTAGCCAGCTGTTTCTGAAGATTTTCAATTTTGCACTTCTGGGCTTCAGCTTGGGCTTTGGAAGCAGTTTCGTCCTCTTTTATTTTGTTAAGCAATGAATGTAAAATTTTATCTTTCTCAAGACCTTCGTTCCTCAGCTCAATCACTTCGGAACGAAGGTTATTCAATGCCATGATACATCCTTCGTCTTCAGCACTTTTCTGCGCTCTGAGGGCATTGCTGAGAATAAGGCCCTGCAAAAGGAATGTAATATCAAGAAATAAACACACGAATTTTTAACCACACAAAAAGTTTATTTTCTCACCTTTAATCTGTTATATGCTAAGCTGTCGGCTATTTCATCTTTTGACAAGACTGAAAGCCCATCTTCCAGAGTTGGGAATCCGAAGCTTCTTGCCATCTCCCGGCAGACAGAGATCTCCTTATTGTCTGGGAGACAATACAAGAAGTCTTCTTCTCCGCTGCCATTGAATATCAACGCCCCTTTCGGATATTTTAATTTCTGGGCATAATGATGAGCTTCTCGTTTTTCTTCTTCAGATAGTATTTTGCCCGAAGCATGTCGCACAATATAATCAGGCAATTTGAAAGATGATTCAGGAGTGGAAGAAAGAGTTTTTTCAGATAGAATCTGCTTTAAAGTTTCCTTTTTATTTTCTCCTTCGGTTTCCAAGGATTTTTCTTTGGCAGACTCTGAAGGTCCAGTTTTGATTTCAGTGTGGTGCTTTGTAGTTTCGCCTCCAGAGGCTGTTGTCTCAATTTGTGCTTTTTGAGCTTCGGCAACTTTTTTTGGCGTAGAGCTTGAAGATTTTATTGTCTCCAGTACATCCAGAACATTAACCATCCTTTTCCTTTTGGGGGTCACAGTTGGACCCTTCTGAGCTTGTGGCACTCCAATTTCCGCCGAAGGACTTATTGCTTACAATATTTTCGTTTTCCCAACCTTCATATCTTCAATGTTAATAGCCTTCGGCTCATCCGATTTGGCTGATGATGCCTTCGGCATTGCAGCAGGTTCACTTTTTTGCGAAATCGCAGGGTTTTTGCCTTCGGGCGCTGAAGAGCTCTCACCGACAAAATCAGGCACTACGGCCGGTTCAATGTAGCGTGGTCGATGAGTAAGGACTTTCACTCTTTTCCTCTTCGGCGCAGGCTCACTCGGAGCAGCTGAAGCATCATCTCTCCCGGAATCTTCACTTTTCCTTTTTTGTCCCCGGGGCGGGTAACGGTAGTCGGGATACATGAACCCGATGGCATCGAAAACTCTGTTCAATCTCTTCTTTTTACGGTTCCCGAAGGCCGCAGATAATGCGTTGTCTCTGCTCTGGAATACAGCCCAAGCAGATCATCACTTGTAGCTTCGACGCTTTTCAGCCAGTCGTCGTTTGGCTCGATAAACTGGTCTCTGAATCTGAAGGTATATTTTAGCCGAACCAGACCACCTTCGTGGGGATTGCTGATGGACTCTTTTGGCACCTCCCAGTCGGCTAGCAGCGGCCATATCCTGTAGGCCACGTGCTCTTGAACTAAATCCCTTGTCCCAATGAAAGAGCAGACTAAGCCGAAAGCCTTGCGGCATTCTTCGGCCGCTTCGTCAATTTCTACCTTCGGTTTACGGAGCCCGAAGCGTTGCCAGATAGGGCGCATGATTATATCTTTGATGTCTTCTCGTTCCTTTAAATTATTCTTTACATAAAACCACTCTTTTGTCCAGTCTCCGACCCATCTCTTCTGAAAAGTCGGTACTGGCGAGCTTGAGCCAGAACGAGCAATGAAGCTATAGCAACCGAAATTATTGTGATATTGTTCCTTACCCCAGGGCTTCATCTCGTATAACAATTCATGCATGCTGCAGAAACTTTTTGCATTTGGTTCCAAGCCTTGACTCCTTAAAGCCCACACGAAGATTCCCATTCTTATAATAGCTTCGGGGGTAATCTGGTGAAGGTAGATCTGAAATATCTTCAAAACCTCGACTACGAAGCTGCTAAGAGGAAGCCAAAGCCCAACCTTCAAAATGCTCCGAAAGATCACAACTTCATTCTCCTCTGGGGTAGGACAAGTTTTTTCTCCATTGTCAGCCCTCACAACAGACACATCCCGAAAATATTTCCCCCTCATGTTGTCAAGATGGCTTTGTTTAATAATTGATTTTCCAAAAACCGCATGGCTTGGTCTCCAGTGCCGATCTTCGGAGTCTTCCCCACCGCTCTCCACATCATAGCTGTCACTGTCACTAGTATCTTCAGACGAACCCTCCAGAGTTTCCCTAGCAATCTTCTCCGCATTTGTCCTTGCTATTGATTCAATAAAGCCAAGATTCATCTCCTCAGAAAGGCTCAGCTTCGTTTTAGCGGTAGCCTTCTTATCCTCAGACATCTTCGAAAGAGCTGAGAAAAGTGCTCTCAAAGCCGAAGCTTTAAAATTTAAAAAATCTGGTCAAGTGTGTCTAAGCAAAGAGCTGTTTGAGCAGGCAAGGCAGATGGCAAGAAAGCGTGCCAAATGAGCTAGTGGTGCGCTCTTATTTATACGCCTGGTGTATTGTGTGCTGGAGGGCCCGCTTGTCAGTGGCTGTTGCTATTCTAGCAAAGGGAAGGTGTTTTTTTGGACCTTCGGCTTAGGGCCTCCGTCCATATCGCAATTTGAATTTATTATCTTAACAAATTAATATTGCGAGGGGATACTGTTGGGGGCCTTCGGCTTTCGAAGGTCCTCAAAAACAAGATTTGACAATGTTTCTGGAGTATAATACATGAACAGGTACCTTCGAACATGAACCCTTCGGATAAGTCAAAATTGTTGTATGAAGAAACACAAAGAGAACGAATGATGGAACAGAGCCGAAGCTGTGCGCAAGCAAGCTTCGGCATGATGGCAGAAAAGAGGAAACCGACTTAAAGAGGAAAAGACTATCTAGACCTCGATGGATTATTATAGAGTTATTATCAAAAGCAAGGGACCTGGATGTAATTTTACATGGGCTGCGAAAATAGGTGAACAGTACTCCCGTACTGTTCACGCTGACTAGGCATTCACTTTTGCGTCACGCTTGTACTTTTGCTTTCCTTCAAACCGAAGGTACATCTGTAATTTGTTGTCATCTTTATAATAATAAAAATAGATATGAGCTTATAATGATATTTAAGTATTTATGTTATTTCTCATACTTTATGTGAACCCCCTTTTTCATTATTTGTTATACTGATGAAGGTACATCCTTCATAACCTTCGTCCGAAACTCATTATATCCTAAGGAAAATAATGTTTCGAAGGACGAAGGACTTTAACGTTTAACGATTTCTGTGTTGCCTTGTTCTTAATTCATAGCATTAAAGGACAAGTCACCAACAGGGTTAGAAACTGGTTTATCAGTTGTGTTCACGGTTATGAGCAGCCTTGGAAGCTCCTTTGATTAGAGATATTCTAGATACCTTTATGGCGATGGTTTAATGATGATGATTATAACTATGGATTCTTGTATTTTCTCTTGGAGGGAGTACCTTTTGGGATAATAACTTGGGGTTATTGCTAAAACTTGGCTCCTATTAAAAATAAATACCTAACAAATTAAAAGCAACTGCTTTAAGCTTCACCCCACATATATTTAGTCCACTTTAGCCAAATGGGACATTTGTTGAGTACGTTGATGTGTACTCACCCTTGTTTAAACACCAAACACCAAGTTGTCCCCACTGCAACCCCTACTCAGGAGAAGATGAAGGCCATGTGGAGGACTTCCAGGAGTTTCAAGACTTCGATGAGTTCTAAAGTAGATTAGTGGCAAACCCCTAGTGCCTGTGAAGGCCTTATCTTACTACGTTTCGCTTAGCACTTTGATTTCTATTTAAGTTAATGACTATGTGGATGTTTCAGACATCATGATGCAATAAAGCAATACTTCTTTCCGCTATTATTTGAGCACTGTGTGATGATGTCCAAGTACGTAATCACTGTGTACGTGAATTTCTGATCCTAGCACATACATGGTTCGCATTCGGTTTGCCTTCCAAAACCAGGTGTGACAGAGGCTCTCTTATAAGCAACATCTTTAGGAAGAACGTGACATACAAGAATGTCGTCGTTCCGATGACCCAACTAACAAAGGCCAGACCAAAGGTTTTCATCCAATAGAAAATACTCTCGGTACTTTAGACAATGCCTTCATCAAGAGAGATTTCTCTCCAAAGTCATCGAGCCTAGCACCCATAAAGCCCACCAAAATCAAACATCACCAGCCTTGCCTCCACCTACTTTCCATGCTCATGATGGCATACCACCAAGTCTTGGTTAAAATCAAACAACCATGAGCTCTGTGACGACATCCAATTTTTAGGTAGACCGTCCTACGAACATAGAGTCACGAACTAGCCAGTAGGCACACGAACACAGTTCATAGGTTGCATCTAAAAATAAAATGTGTACCCCAAGTAAACGATTCTGTGAATCAACTCCAAGATGGCCTAAGTCTTAGGTTTGTTTGTACGGTACTCACAAGATATGAAGACAAAGTAGAGAGATATAGTCGCACCTGCCACGAACTGGATAGCATCTGTCGCACCAAAGGCAGTGCCACCACAGGGCTAGCTCAAGAAACGACCGAAGCCCTAGGGGCATAAACACCATGATAGAGCCATTGATGGCCACTGAACATGACACTCCTGACCCGAGCTTCAAGTTATCGGATACGACCATCAGCTCAAATGTCGCGTTGTCGAGCCATGGCCAGACGAGCACCATAATAGGGGTGGGGTGGGAGGGATGATCACAGCACACGAGGCGCCAAATCTGGCCACTGGATCTAACTATGCCACAAGGTCGAGCTGCCATGCCATGCAAGGCGAGAGGATGGGACACGGGGCCACAGGCCGCGACACAAGACGCCACCGTTGCTGGCAACTGGACGAGCCCTCACCATCGATGGCGGCCATGGGACGAGTCGTCTCATTCATAGGCAACACGACGAGCCCCCACAGTCGTTGCAGGCCATGGGTCGGTCTACCGCCCTCGCCATCGATGAAAGCCCATGAAGACAGGGCTGAAGCCGCCCACGCCAAGAAACATGGTGATGGAGAAGTTCTTGGTGGCGGCCTTGAGCTCGCCTAGCGTGAAGGCTAGCAGCAACTAACTTCGTGGTCTTCAGCTTCTGGGAGAGGTCTTGCATCAACAATGACTGCGCAGACGTCGCAGCATTGGCAACCTGGTGCCACCCCCGGTCTGCCTGCTGGTCGGGTGCGCCGTCATGGACTCTCGCTCTAGCTCCTGAACGCGACCGTCGCCGGACCCGAAGCACTCTAGTAGCCGCCCCATAGCACCTGACAATCGCACGAGGAAGAAGGGCCCTACCGCCGCCTTCCTTGGGGTCTGCACGGTGTCTGACGGCCCTCTCCGGCGACGACGGGAGAGAAGGGAGATGGAGAGGTGGCAGTGGCTAGGGTTTCAAACTTGAGTGTAAAGTTGGTTCCGTCTATGCTGTCGAACGTTGCACACCATAAATCTTAGAACCATAACACTTAGATATGACAAAAAATAGTATAATACTTACAAACGTGAGTGCAGATTTTTTTTAATGTTTGTTTTCCTCCAAGATTTGTTAATTTCGTGCAACATTTGTCTCTAAAATTATCCACTGTTCTAACAATTTGTTGTGTCCAAAGCACAGCCCCCGTTGAGTTTAACTGGCATATATAGAGGGCTGACAGATTTACTATTAGGGTTGATTTGGTGACAAGGGGATCACGGGCCCTCAATCCTCTCTAATCCTCCTGGGATCTCGGATCACCAAATCAGCTATTGTGCACATGAGCACATGAGGGGGAAAATCATGTTTTGCCATTTTTGTTCTGGAAGCTCATTTACATATCTAAACATTGACGAGAAGCTATTTGTGCGTGTCGTCGAACAAATTAATGCTTTTTTAAAAAACTGAAAACATAGATATTTTCAATGGCCAATATTAAGGTGTGTTTGGTTGGATGTACGAAGATGGATGAAATGAGACAGCCACAGTTTATATAATGTTTAGATAAGAGTCACATAAAGACAAGATAAACACTGGAGTAATTTTTTGTGACCACGTGATCCAAAAAATCAAGAGGACGATATCGTTCCATCTTATCCTACTTTAACCTTAAACCAAACACATCCTTGACAGACCCATTGGTTTTGTACCTTACTCCAATGCGATTTTATATTTGTATAGACATCCAAACATTACTCGGTGCCTAGGTCAACTTATTAGGGTCACTTTTTGATCTGAAATTTTCTCTTACAGGCCATTTGGATCTATTTATTTTGAAGAAATTAAAATTTACTTGATCATTGGTTATAATTTGTTATTCTTGACAGGAAGGACTCAACCTAGAGAAGAAAAGCACCAACTCAATAATCAAGCTCTCAATGCGATACTCTTAACTCAATTATCATGCTCTCAATGTGATGCTCTCAACACCTAGAAATTTGCTATTCTTGATGCAATTTATGAAGACCCCACACACCGAGGATAACCATATCCGATAACAACTTTCAAAACCATGGCCGTACACAATCACATGCACATAAGCAAGATTTGGAAAAAAAAAACAAAAAAGGAGATAACTTAGGTTGGAGGAAAGGTTCCTCAACCCTATTCTCTATCTCTTACAAATAATTTTAAAGAAATCACACTTTCTGTGGTGTGTCAGTGTCTGTGTGAGTGCTTCCGAGTCCTCCTAGAGTTAATGTCACCCCTTACCATATTTCTTCTCTCGAGAATTCTGGAAATGAAACATATATAACCAATGGTCGCCATGGCATACAAGGCCCTATAAGGTGCCAACGCCATGGAGCTGACAAAGGAATAATAGCCACCCACGAGGTAGAGGAAACTCAGACCAATTTCACGGCCTCTCCTGCCAGGTAACTTGAAAAATATGCAGCAGCTGACATTTGGTTGGGATCCAAAAAGTCCATGCAGTATAACACCAACGCAAATAGCAGAATCAATGAACCAGGGAAAATTTTGTCCCATACCAATTCTCTGCACACAAAAGAACAGATCGGAACCATCACTGATTATGACAAACAAGAATGAAAACTTGCCTAATGATGTTTAGTTACTAAATGACCGACCTGTAGCCAGGCAACAAGTGAAGGCACAAACATGAGTGTGCTTAGAAGATGCAAGATCATGACGCCATGCCGATAATCAAACAGTTCTAGTTGGCTGTCGGTAAAACTTTTTGAAGCTGTTGGGCTATCATCCATTGGCAGAAGTTGCTGCAGCCCATCGGATTTACTTTTGGATAGCAGAACTGAACCATCGCCCATCTTGGACTTGTACAGGTCCTTTTTCTGAGTGATGCTACGAAAAGAAGCTGCTAAAAAACTGTCACAAGACAAGTATTTCAATTTAGATATTAAATTATGCTATCTCCAACAACTTACTCATTCTCATCTTATATTTTCATCTTATATTTCAAACTACACTCTATAAACAATGGAAAACAGTTGGCCATGGCCTTATGCACGATCTGTTGCATGGCCATATAGGCCTTGTTTGGCACAGCTTATTTTCAGCTTCTTTACAAATTTAAGCAGAAGTTCTGCCAAACAGCTAGCTTCTGCAGCAGCTTATCAGTTCAGCTGCTTCTCAGAATACACTAAAAGCAGCCAACAAGCAGAAGCTGTTTTTCACCAGCTTATCAGATAAGCTGCTTTTTCAACAAGCAGCAGCTATGCCAAACAGGGCCATAGCAACAAATTAAGTAGTCTTTCAATTTAGAGAAGCTGTGCAAGTTTTACTCCGTTTGTGTGTGTTTGTCGTACAGCTTTTATTTCTTTAATAAAATCTAACAGTGGAAGTCCCCCTGCTGCACTATTAAAAAACAAATGAAGTAAAATATACATGGAGGGAGCAATAACGTTGCGATAAGCTACAATAGATTATAGATCTCATCGCACTCTATAGCAAATAAGAAACATATGTTCCCATATTGGTCTGCAAAGAAATCAAAGCCCATAACAACAGGGACATTATTGAAACATAAAAAGTATGTTGTCCTAATTCAAAAATATTTCAGCAATTGAAACAGGTCAAAATTACCCTTAAAAAGTTAAAAACAAACCTGCATAGATTTGAATGAGCATGGAAAGCATGAGAGAGAAGTAGCAGACCAAGGCCAATGGCTGGATGAACCAAACAGACGAGTGGTAATGTAGCAACTGCTACAATTATATTTGGATTGTTCCTAAGCATCTGCACAATCTTTTCGAAAAGGACATTTGTTACTACCTGAATATAAGGTACTCCAAGAAAAAGAACGACAAATACACAGGTCTCCATATACTCTAGAAGGATATTTACCTTCACTGACTGAAACGAGGAGAAACTGAGGAATTGACCAAGAAATGCTGATTGAACACCATTCCCCCATGATTGCCATCTGTAAATCATTGTTGCAGGAGCAGGAAAACAAAAATGATGTATGATTTATGGTGAGATCAAAATTCATACAATCAACAAATACAGCAATGCTTTGAAACAAATCACTTATCAAGCCACACTGGATAAGGAAATAAATTGGAATTGTAAATAAACAAGTAGGAGATAGTTTAACATAGTTATAACATAAAATGTATTTTTTTTTAAAAAAAAGAAGGTAGACCCAGTATCGGAGGCTCTCACATGAGTGGGATCCAAAATAAGGATAAACCGAGGCAAGCATTTCCCCGTAAATGCGGAGGGGTGGTTTCGAACCCATGGCCTGGTGACAGCTCTCACCGCTGCACCAGGCCTGCCTTCTAATTTTTAGATTACTAGAAATGAAATAATCAACAAAGATGATTTAAGTTAACCCATTTGCACTAGAATAAAGGATGGTACAGAAATCTAACTAGCCATCTTCCGCATTGATATTATTAAGAAAATACTGTCCAATGGCGTTACCAATAAGAAATAATGTTTCTAATGAAAGTTATCTACTTATATAAGATAGTTAGCAATTCCAAGACTAATAGCTCATGAAAACAACCAGTAAAAATCTGAAGTATCTTCATATTTAAGAAAAATGAAATAGACAAATAATAAGGCAAAAGGATATAAAAGAATACACTTACCGTCTTTTAGTAAAGACATGTAGAATGGCAACCACATACAGAAGCAATTTCGAACTTAGTATCAACAAAATTGTGAAACCATTAGCAACTATGTAGCAGATCAGAGTAACCAATAAGAAGGTCCCAAATGGTGGTTTTTGCTCCGCCGTGAAAATGAAAAAGGCACAAAATACAAGTATTGGCATGAAGCAAAGAAACATGAATGCCTTTGGGAGTCCAAGATTAGACTCTATGGCTGACAAAATGGATGGCATAGAAGAATCACATTCCCATGCTGAAGTCTGTCGCATAATTCCAAAAAACATTATGGCCACCATGAAACCAAGAATCTGCATTTGAACAGATTACAGTTTTAAAATATTATAACAAAGCATTGCTGATCTCTTATGTAGTTATCTTTCTACAGTAGTTACCGCTCGATGTAAATATGCAATGATGAGTTAACAAAATGAGAATAATATATAACCAATTAACCATTAATATGGTATTGTCAAAGAAACATTCTAATGCAAAGATCTGCAAATAATATAGCAAGGAAAATCAGAAATTCTAAAGACTTCAAAATATGCAGAAGATACAGGATGGTAAAGTTAGCACACCAGAACCAGAAACAATGAAGATTTTAGTTTTTTTATACATAAGGTGCTGTGTGTATTAATGCAAAAGGATGCTGAAATTGAAAAAAAAAAAATCTTATGATTTTAATCGCATTAAACAGCTAATCAGTACATAGAAAAATTAATAGGAAAGTTTTTAAAAATTACAACTGCAGGCTACATCATACTGTAGCACTTAGAATTATGCACCAACAACAGGGGGTTTCATTGACCACCGGGGTCGGTAGATTTTCTGAAGTGAGGTCAACTCCATTTTCCATTAGCATCGAATGGAAATATAGAAGTTTGGATTGGCAGTCCTTTTTTCTCGAATACGCAGGAGAGCTGCGTATCGTTATATTAATAGAAGAAGAGTGTACATAGTACATAAGGCCAAAAAAGGCCGCTACAGAGTTACATGAGGGAAACTGAAGTGGAGACAACAACAACAAAACAGAGAACGACCAACAGACAACACCATATGACATGACCACTAACCAGCACTAGGCAACGACAGACCCTTGGCCCCAGCCATCTCCCAAGAATTAATTTCAATTCCTGACATAATCATAATCGAAGAGATGCTTGGCCTAACTCCATATGCAGTCGTTGCGATGTCGCCATAGAGTCCAAGCCCCTCGGATCACCAAGGAGTTCAGCCCAACCTGGACGGAGCCACTAACAGAGTTTCTTATAACCCTCCACCAGCCAAGAAAATCAACATCAGAAGGTTGTGGTGCTAAACCAGCCAGCCCAATCCTTTGCAAGAGCATAAACCAAAATTGTCTGGAGAAAACACAGGACAGCAGCAGATGACTAATGGTCTCCATCTCTTGGTCACAAAAAACACAAGCTTCTGGGTGATCTAGGTTTCGCTTAGCCAGTCGGTCCGCTGTTCAACAGCGGTTGTTGTGGGCTACTAACCACAGGAAAATAACAACATTTGGGAGGTGTCCAACTCTTCCAGATACGTTTCCAATGTTCGAAACCAGTAGCGCCATAGAGCAGCACATCATAAACCGATTTAGCAAAGTAGCAGCCCGAACTAGAAAACCTCCAAAAGTGCCTATCTGGAATATCTGGCAGCAGCGCCACTTCTGAAATATCCTGAACCCAAGACATGTCTGCAATGCATTCTGCAACTGTCCTCTTGCTAGCAAACCGCTTAGGCACTAAGGCAAAAACATGCGGAGCCAGATCCATTAAGCGACGACCCATTAACCACCTATCACGCCAAAAGAGAGTGCTATTATCATCCCCAACTTCTGTAGACATGGCCAAATAGATTGTATAGGATTTCACTTGACCATTAGATTGTATAGGAGAGGATGCCCAAGGCATATCCAGGTTAGTCTTGCGAAGCCACAACCATCTAACTCGGAGAGCCCAATTTAAAGATTGCAGATTTGAAATTCCGAGGCCTCCCAGCTCTTTAGGTCTAGTGACCTTCGACCAGGCCACCAAGCAATGAACCCCATTAGCTTCAAAATTTCAACGCCACAAAAAATTTCGTCTGATCTTGTCCATGGCCTTGAGAGCCCATGGAGGGAGGTCCAAAGCCATGGCATCGTAAATAATAGTTGCTGTCAACACAGACTGCACCATAACAGCCCGACCGGCCCTAGTCATAAGATCAGCCTTCCATCCAGGAAGAAGATCAGCCAAACGATCAATGAAGGGGCTGTAGCTGTGACTTAGTGAGCTTCTTCAGGGATAGGGGTAGCCCCAAATATTTGACTGGGAATTCATCCAGTCGACAAGGCAGCTGGTCATGGACGAGGGCCAAATCATCATGAGAACAATTGATAGGGGCAACACTACTCTTCTGGATATTTGTCTTAAGACCAGAAGCCTCGCCAAAAAGCCTGAGCACCCTCACTATAAGATCAAGATCCGCTGTTGTAGGTCTGAGAAAAAGCACAACATCATCCGCATAAAGCGACACATGATGCTGAATAGGATGAGAGGATAGCGGCTGTAACATCCCAGCTTCAGCAGCTCTCACAACAATAAGATTGAACACATCCATGACAAGAATGAAAAGCATAGGGGAGAGAGGGTCCCCCTGCCGCAGCCCTCTCCTGTGGGAGATGAAATCACCAGGCACCCCGTTGAGCAAAATCTGCGTAGAAACGGCAAGGAGGCCACTCATAATATCGCGCCAAACGCTACCAAAGCCCAACTTCTCCATGACTTCTAGCACGAAGACCCAAGAGACCGAGTCGAAGGCCTTAGAAATATCCAACTTCAGAAGAATTCTAGGCTGCTTTTGAGATTGAAAGAAAGATTGGCAGTCCTTGAGCTGATAAAAAAACAAAATGCATGTACCCAAGAAGATCATCAGTATGCTATAACCACCAGAGGCGTTCAGGTCAAGGTTGAATATTTGCAGGTTTGGATTTGGTGGATGGGCTAATTGTGCAGCAAGATTGTTGGGATTACGGTTACGGAGGTCGTACGAGTGGTAGGTTTGGGGTCTAGGGCCAGGACCCCGGCGCTTGGGCGACGTTGGGCTGTTGGTGGAGAAGGCTTGGTATTGTTCACGTGTGAACAGTAGAGCCGGTGAACAGTAGCGCCAGTGGATAGTCGCGGATGATAGTAGATGAGTTGGGGGAAGCACGGGCAAGATACTTGTCTGCTTAATCTTTCATGGATTGGAGGGGTACATTTATAGGGCTGAGATAGCAGCCGACCTTATCTAATATCTTAACAAACCAAATCCTTATCTATCTAAACAAACTCCTTATCCAACAGGATCTCCCTTATCTCCGATGTCCCTTGATTGTAGAAGAAGCTCTCACAGTGGGACAACCAACCAACAGGATCTCCCTTGCCGTCGAAGGTGGGAAAAGGAAGGTTATGGTGGTGCGGGTTGTGAGGGTGTTGCTGTGGGGGGTATGCGCTATGGTGGGGTTCGGAAAAGCCTGGGATTGGTGACGGGGAGTGTGGAAAGGGTATCTGATGGATGGGTATGGATATGGTCGATGTGGGTGACAGCAAGGCGGAGGTTGGCGATGGAAGAGTGGTGGTGGTAGATGGGAGCTGAGCGACAGTGGTGGTGATTGGGTGTGATGGTATGGATGGCGCGGTGTGGGTTGGAAGGGCAGGTATGCCACTATAGCCTGGCATGCCATATGGGAAAGAAGTGTTGGTGACGGTGGGTGCTGGGGGCGGTGGTGGTGTTGGCGACCTGCTGGACATGCGGTCAATGGCGGCGGAGAGGGCGGCAAACTGGTGGAGCATCATCTGTTGGAAAGCCATGAAATCAGCCTAGGAGACAGTAGCGGATGTTGCTGCGACAGATGTGTTGACAGCGGAGGTGGTGGGTGGAGTTGATCCCGGTGGCACTTCTTCGAAACCTGACATCACCGATACCAGATTGTTGGGATTAGGGTTACGAAGGTCGTACGAGTGGTAGGTTTGGGGTCTAGGGCAAGGACCCCGGCACTTCGGCGTCGTTGGGCTATTGGTGGAGAAGGTGCGGTATTGTTGACGCGTAAACAGTAGCGACGATGAATAGTAGATGAGTTGGGGGAAGCACAGGCATGATACTTGCCTGCTTAATCTTTCATTGATTGATTGGAGGGGTACATTTATAGGGTTGAGATAGCAGCCAACCTTATCTAATATCTTAACAAACCAAATCCTTATCTATCTAAACAAACTCTTTATCCATCTAAACAAATTTTGCTTATCCTTATCCATCTAAACAAACTAACTAATACTTATCCAACTAAACAAACTAACTGATTTTATTAGGGCTGCTAGGCTGCTGGTCATAACAAAGATACTCCTGACCAATCTCGCTGGAAGTTCACAAAAGCCAATTCCTACTCAGTAAGTCGCCATATGCTTCCTTTTTCCCTAGGAACCATCAAATTCTATCCCTGGCAAAGAATTTGGAAGAATTTGGCTGGTCTAAAATGCAAATTGTTCATTTGATTGCCATCAACAACCAGTGTTGGACAGCTGACAGTCTGGCCAAACGCGGTTTACCTCACCTGTCAGCTTGCCCCTTCTGCGATCAAGGAGTCAATTAATCATATCATGTTTTCCTGTGTATTTAGTCTGGTCCTGAATAGGCTAGGCCTCCTGTCCATTGCTCCTGTACCTTTTTTTTTTCGAAAACGCAGGAGAGCTGCGTATCAATATATTAAGAAGAAAGGGTGAGGCAAGGAAACCTCGTACAACTCCACCCGAACCCACAAACACTAGGCTATAGGGAGAAGGAGAGAATTAACATCAACAACAACAAAAGACATCTCAAATTAAAGAATACCCACTGAAATTACTGGAGCATAAGGATGTTAGATAAATCCCTGGCTCCAGCCCTATACCAGAGATGAGCCTCCTCCTTGACCCAATTGATGACCATGCTTTGACTAGGCTGCACGCCATTAAAAACACAGCTATTGCGGTGATTCCAGATGGCCCAAGCACCAATAATGATCAAAGAGTTCAAGCCCTTGTGCAGCCCTGTGTTTACTAGACCAGCAGAAAATGCAGCAACCCCTTCCCACCAATCTTCAAAGGAGGAACACGCAGGGTTAGGAGCAAGCTGCTGCAACCCAACAGATTTCATCATCTGAAACCAGACAGCCCGAGAGAAAACACAGGAAACCAGCAAGTGGTTTATCGTTTCTTCCTCTTGATCACAAAGTATACAAAATTGAGGGTGAGGCAGTCCTCTTTTTGCCAGTCGATCTGCTGTCCAGCAGCGATCGTGGGCCACGAGCCACATGAAGAACTTGCATTTATTTGGAGCCCATGATTTCCAAATCCTTTTCCAGGGTTTAAAAGTTGTTGCTCCAAGAAAGAAACCGGTATATGCCGATTTGGCCGAATATAAACCTGAGCTTGAAAGCCTCCAGCTATGCTTATCCTCCTGATCTGGTGTTAAGACCCAGTCTGTAGTGAGGTCCCAAACCTTGAGGAAGTCAGACAAAACATTTACAGTGATAGCTCCTCTAATATCATGGACCCAGCTCCTTGAGATGAGGGCATCGTGGACATTCCTCAATCTAGCCCTAGAAGAGACCATCTGGACCAAATGAGGGGCCAGCTGACATAGACTTTGGCCATCGATCCAATTATCTGTCCAAAACAAAGTGTTTCTGCCATTGCCCACCACCGAGGAGATTGCTACCGAGAAGAAGGCCTTAACTGAAGGATGAGCATTTATTTTAAAGGATGCCCAAGGTCTGCCAGTATCGGTTTTTTCCAGCCAGAGCCAGCGTAATCTAAGAGCCCAATTCATCAAACGCAGATTTAATATACCCAATCCTCCAAATTCTTTTGGCCTTGTAACCTTGTTCCAAGCTACCAAGCAATGTCCTCCCAAAGCTTCTTTCCTCCCTCTCCACAGGAAATTCCTTCTGATCTTGTCAATTGCTTTGAAAACCCAAGAAGGAAGGTCCATGGCCATCATTAAGTAGATATTCATTGAAGACAGGACAGTCTGGACAATAATCAGTCTTCCAGCTCTAGTCAACAGATCAGCTTTCCAGCAGGGAAGACGATCTGCAATTTTATCAATGAATGGCTGAAAGTGTTGTCTGCCGAGCTTCTTTAAGGATAGAGGCACCCCCAAATATTTGCAGGGGAAGTTGGCAACAACGCATGGCAGCAGATTATGAATGGTATCCAGATTTTCAGCAGTACAGTGGATGGGGAAAACGCTGCTCTTTGCCATATTCACTTTGAGCCCAGCTGCCTCCCCAAAAATCCTGATAATGTCCATGGTGATTACTAAATCAAGAGCCACCGGATGGAGGAAAATCACCACATCATCAGCATAAATAGAAATACGGTTATGAACTGAACTTTCTATCAGAGGCACCATCAAACCATCATTAGCAGCCTCCTTAATTAAATAGCCTAGCACATCCATAACCAGTATGAACAACATGGGGGAGAGAGGGTCCCCCTGCCGAAGACCTCGTCTATGAATAATTCTCCTACCTGGTTTACCATTAAGCATTACTTGGGAAGAGGCAGAAGCAAGAAGAATGCTAACAATATCACGCCAAATTTGTCCGAAACCCAAATGCTTTAAGACCTCCAGGAGGAAGGGCCACGAGACAGAGTCAAAAGCTTTGGTGATATCCAACTTAAGGAGGATCCTTGCACACTTTTTCTGGTGAAACAACTTTGCTGTCTGTTGCACAAGCATGAAATTATCCAGAATGGATCTGCCTTTAATAAACGCACTTTGATTCTGCGAAACCATATTATCCAGGTGTTGGGCCAGCCTATTTGCCAAAAGCTTTGTAATAAGCTTAGCAAAGGAGTGGACCAAGCTTATAGGCCGAAAATCTTTGACATGACATACATCATCTTTTTTGGGTAGAAGAATAATGTATGCTGAATTGAGAAGTTCCAGATTTCCCCGATTTCCGTTCCAAACAGCCATAGCAGCTGCCATAATATCTCCTTTAATAATATGCCAGCACGACTTATAAAACTTCCCAGTAAAACCATCCGGGCCAGGAGCCCTGTTTGAAGGTAGAGAAAGGACTGTTTTCCAGACCTCATCTTCCGTGAAAGGGCTGTCCAGCGAAGAGAGATCATGGGAAGGAATTTGGAGATGATCCAAATCAATAGTATGAGCTCGATCAGACGAACAACCCAGCAACTTGTGGAAAAAATCACTTATAGTTTCCTCCTTGTCCTCATGCCGTGACTTTATTAAACCATCGTCGGATAACAGATTACCAATAAAATTCTTGCCCTTGCGGTATTTAGCGTGGAGGTGGAAGAAGGCAGTGTTAGCATCCCCCTCAGCCAACCAGGTAATCCTAGAACGGCTCCGAGCCATAGAACATTGCAAGGTTGAAAGGGCCACAACATGACCATCAAGCTGCTTCAACAGCCAATTTTCTAGCACTGACAAGGGTCTGATATCTTGAGCAGACTGCAGCTTGTGCATAATTTCTCGTGCCATCCCAAGCTGAGAGGAGATATGGCCCACCCTTTTATGAGACCAGCTTTGGAGACGCCTGACGGTGGCTCCAAACTTCTTGGAAAGGGTTTCAAAAGGGCAAGGGGAGGAAGGAACAGAATTCCAAGCAGCCTCCACTGTTGTAATAAAATCAGGCAATTTTGTCCAGTGAGATTCAAAGTGAAATCTGCTGCGACCATGTGTTAAAACCTGGAGCCCAAGGAGCAAAGGACAATGATCCGAACCGTCGGTGCTAGCACTTTGCAGAAGGCAATTAGGAAACAACTGCTCCCAATCTGATGAGCAAAACATTCTGTCAAGCTTGACGAGAGTAGGCGTATCTTGGCGATTAGACCAAGTGAATTTCCGACCATGCAGAGCCAATTCTTTTAAACCCAGATCATTAATAAACCTTCTAAATCTCCCCATAAGCTGCCTGTTAAAATTGCCAGAGCTCTTGTCTTCATCTCTGTAGATGAGATTAAAATCCCCCATAAGAATCCAGGGGCCAGGACACGCAGATCTCACATCCCGAAGTTCTTGCATAAACTGAATTTTGTTACTGTCGCCTTGAGGTCCATACACGCAAGTCAACCACCAAGGAGGATGAACACTTGGACTAAACTGAATTGACACGCTGTGCTGATCCACCCGAGAACCGCTGGCTGGACCAATTTCATTCCTCCAGGCCACAAGAATCCCACCACTATTTCCAACTGAGGGAAGACACAACTTGTGCACAAAATTACTCCCAAGAGCAGACAGGGAGGTATGCATAGAAATTTCAGCCATCTTGGTTTCTTGGATACACACCACATTAGCATTAAAGGAGTTAACCAAATTACGAACAGAGTCTTGCCGAGCTCTAGAGTTTAGGCCTCGTACGTTCCAACACACAATATTTGAAGGATTCATGATAACAAATATAAGAAGATCCCGACCAACAGGATAGAGGCATGAACAGCCGCTCAACACACCGCCAACCCAGGGGGTGTCCATCCGAAAAGGGCAGCAAGGGCCTGGACATGAGATGGAGGGAGGGGCTGCTCAAAAAGCCTACTATAATTATCCAAGGCCTCCTGACTGATGCCTTCGCTTTCATCAATCACCTGCAGCGCTCTCATTATTTTCTTCTTAAATTTGAATTGACTATCACTGAAGGCAGACTGGAATTCAACACCAATCCCAGCAATGCGCCTACTACGACGTGGAGGCACAGCTGAAGAAATTGGGTTCCCAGGTCTGACTTCCAGAGGAGCAGGTAAAATGTGGGCAGCTGCCTTCACGACCTTGTTACTGAAAGAGGATCTGAGCCTGCCAGGGGAATGCAGTTCCGAAGACATGGAATTAACAACATCACAGACATTGATATTACCACAGGTAGGGGCAGACTTATCAGCCAATAAATCAAGATCATGTTGCAGACTCTGGTCCCTCCTAGAATAAACCAGAATGGGCTTGCAGTATCGAGGGCAAGAAGGTCCAGGAAAGATATCAGGCCGAACCAATGGCGCAGCAGACCCCATGCGGGAGCAATTCATCATGGCCGAACATTCCAAACGTGAATAATCCGCAGAATCCAGACCAACATCCGACCCTGCCCCCGAGGCCACAGGGAGTGTTGGCACAGCAGCTGACAATCCCGCAGCAGGAAACGAGGTAGTCCCAGGCGCCACCAGCTCTACAACCGAAGCATCAGGGAGAGCTGGCGCATCAACTGGTCCCACCAACCTCGAAAACGAGTCATCCACCGCCATTAAGGAAGAAACCGAGGATTTAGCAGGTGCCACCAACGCATTAACCCCAACAGAAATTGGGACAATAACTGGTCTGCCAGCCGCCGAGCATAAATGGTCGCACCCCCCTTGAATAGGCGCAGAAGCAGATCCTTGGGACTCCGAACAGTCTACATGGGGATAATCCGCAGCATTAACAGCGACGAGAGCAGGGCCAGACGCCGCTGGCACAACACCCGAAGCATCCAATAGCATTGACACATTAGCTGGCCCCTCCATCGCAGGAAACGAGGCAGGTCCAGGCGCCGCCAGCCCTACAACCGAAGTAACAGGGGGAGCTGGCGCATCAACTGGAGCAGTCAGCGTCGGAAACGAGGCATCATCAGCTGGGTCAATCTGCGTCAGAAACGAGGCATCAACTGCCATTAAGGAAGAGACCGACTGGATTGCAGGCGTCACCAGAGCAGTAACCGCATCAGCAGGGATAACGCGGCCAGCCGCCGAGCAGTGATGGACGCGCGGCCCCAGGCGAGTGTGAACAGGAGCGCGGTCCGATGAAGACTGGGAATTGAAACGCCGCTTTTGCAGACCTCTGGAATTCTGGTCACTTTCTTCATTTTGACGCTCTGGATCTGGTGGCGTCGGCGAAGAATGGAGAGGAGGAAGCACTTCCGGCGAGTTCCCGGGGCGGGAAATAAGGATTGAAATTGGGTAAACCACCGTGCGTGGGGGAGACGGGTCGTCGCCAATCAGGACCGAAGGCTCCTCCACGTGAAGATCCAATAATGAAGGCAGGTCTTCAGGATTATCACACCAAACACTCAATTTGAACGTAGACAGATCAGAACCGCCAACAGAATCAAGGTGCAGCTCATGAACAAGGCAATGTCCATCGAGAAGCTGCTTGGCTGTATGCAAACCCCACATATGAAACGGAAGTCCGCGGAGCTCAATATCAAGCCGATGAGGCAGTGTCCCTCCCCCATTAGCCATGAATTGACGGGACCACCTCTTGATGTGCATCCGAAGAGGAGGAACGTAGAATGACTGACCTCCACTGAGCCACCGATCAGCCATCTCCACGTTGGGAAGCAAGGCGATGAAGGTGTTCGGTGCAACCCGGCGAAGGTCGAGCGCATTACCCTCAAGATCAAATCTCGAAGCAAGCGCATCGGAGACCTCCGCGGCACAGCCAGAACGCCCCATGCCCACAACGGAGATGACAATAGCGCTCTGCAGGTCATCCTCAGCCTAGGCAATCCTCCTAGAACGTTTGAAGAAACAGCGCCGAGACGGGGGAGGGGGCAGAGAAATGGCGCGAACAGCCTCCGGTGGGGGTTGGGGTAGCACAACGGGAGGGACGCTGGTGTCCACAGCACCAGCCGCACCAATGGGTCTTCGCCGTCTATGCCCCCGACGAGTACACCTGTGTCCGCTGCCGCCAGAGCCCGCGCCAGTGCCACCACCAGAGCATGCGATGTTGCCACCCTCGTGGCCATCAGCAATGCATCCCGAGGCACCCATAGAAGACAAGACGTGAGAGACAGGCCGCCACACCTTGGAACGCAGAGGTCTGGGAGGTGCCGACCGCCGGCGCGGGCACACGTGAGCACGGTGCCCAGACAGCCTGCAGGAGAAGCACCTCACCGGATGACGACACACCGCCGCGCGATGGGAGGAGGAGAAGCAGTTGAAGCACTTCCCACGCAGGTCGACCGGGATGGGTCTGGATGGAGGCTTCAAAGGGCGAGGACGACGCCAGCGAGCACGCCGATCAACGACCTTCACCCAGCCATCACCGGCAACGGGGTGAGGGACCAACGAAGTGGAGGAGACAAGAACGTCCTTATAAGAAGGCAGCTCCCCAGGTTGGTCACCACCATCATCGCGCCATCGTTGAGCCTTGGAACGGCCAGCAGGCCACGACGCTGGAGAGGGAGAGAAGGATCCCGACGCCGGGGAGGGGTTGACTGTGGCCGCCGGGCCTGGAGTAGGCGTCAGCGTGGGGCTTTGGGTGGTTTGGGCGCCGGGGGGAGGGGGTGGAGGAGGGCAGGGGAACATGTGCATCATTGCACCTCCTCGTGACACTTATTGATTGGTTTGCTCCTGTACCTGATGTGACATATTTTTCCAAATGGAGGTGCCAAGCAATTAACGAGTTTGGTACAAAGATGAGGAAAGGGTTGAATTATTTATGGGGTGTTTGGTTCCCCTGACTAAAGTTTAGTCCATGTGATCGTGTCTCATTCGATCAGATGTTTGAATGTCAATTACCTGGGGAAATGTGTTCTTTGCGATCAGCAGCTGGAGACAATTCAACACATCTTGATTTCATGTGTCTTCTCCAGGAATATATGGTGGCAGATCTTAAGTAGAGTGGTGATGCAGCTTGTGTCACCAGGGCTGGAGGTATCTATATTCCAGGATTGGTGGAGTGTGGATGAAGGTCTTGTGCCAGTTTTGCACAGAAATGGTTTCAACACATTAGTTATTCTTGTGGCTTGGTGGATCTGGAAGCACAGAAATGCTTGTGTTTTTTATGGTGTTTCTCCAAACACGAGTTCAGTTCTACAGCATATCCATGAGGATGCCAGGCTTTGGGAATTGGCAGGTGCTAAGGCACTGAGAAGGTTGTGGCCTTGATTTGGGGTTTGTCTTAGTTATTTCTCTTTTTTTGTATAGTCCTTGTACGTGGTCTTCTTTAGACCTTTCTCTCTACTTAATATAATGATGCGCAATTCTCTTGCGCGTTTGAGAAAAAAAGGAAAAAAATGTCAATTACAAGTATTAAATATAGTCTAGTTACAAAACTAATTAGACAGATGAGAACTAAACGGCAAGGCAAACCTATTAAGCCTAATTAGCCCATGATTCGCCCATGTGATGCTACAATAAATATTTGCTACAATGGATTAATTAGGCTTAATAAATTTGTCTAGTCGTTTAATCTTCATGTGTAATTAGTTGTCATTAGACTATATTTAACACTTATAATTGCCATTCAAACATCTGATGTGACACGGACTAAACTTTAGTTAGGGGAACCAAATGTTAGAGTTGACGCACTAACCAGTTCAACCCAAAGGTTAAGCTGATGGGAGAAGGTAGTCAATCCATTTATACACTTCAACACCCCCACTCACGTGCAACTAGAGAGAAAAGCACAAACGTGGAAATAAATAGGTGGAGGCACAAAGAAAGCCTTTGTCAGAATTCGAACTCGAGACATCTGGCTTTGATACCATGTTAGAGTAGATGCACTGACCAGTTCAACACAAAAACTTAAACTGATAGGAGAAGGTAGTCAATCCACTTATACACTTCAACACCAAACACCCTGCTCTAAAGCATGGCGGAAGGCTCTGCTCTAAAGCAGATGCTTCTTCAACTAAGCACAGAGACAGGAGTGTGTACTGAGGTGCGAGTGTAGGTTTGGGAGTTTCTCTCCCTTGTTGTACGGTAGACTCTTGTTTCTCTGAACGTCTATTTCTTCCTAATGAATTGATTGATACGCAGCTCTCCTGCGTTGTTCGAAGTAAAAAAAAAGCTATAATCACCAACAATGTGGGTGCAACACCAGACATAATTCATGGTTACAGTGAATCAAGGCAAATCGAGCATTTGTATGTCATTGCCATGTTAGCTGAATATATTTTTAGGATTTCTGTCTTTAGAGGCAACTTTCTTGTTCAAAACATCCATCTACAGTAAATAAAGTTGAGCCTCTATATCTCATTATCAAAGCAAAGAATAGACAAAAGTTCACTGATCCCTTCTTCTCAACTAGGCTTCAGAACCTATACGATTGACAGTGAAGAATCCTGCCAACGGTTAGATGACAGAGTGTTTTAGCCGTCAGTTCTTGTAATCGTACCCAACCCAGTTCATATTACATAGCTTTTAGCAATCAATGTGATCTAGCAAACAGGGACTATTGTGTCATCATCAGTATATGAATACAACTCAGGAAAAAGGGTAACAGCGTGGTATCATGCATGGATCAAAGTACATAGGCACAAGAATAATACCTCTGATGAGTACAACAAAAAGAATCTGCTTGCCGCATCACTTAGTGAAGCACGAGAAGTGACTTCGTATGAGCAGTGTGGATCAGCCTACAACATCAAGACAGTTTACATTTGAGAAATCATTCCTTTTGATCACTTACTATGGATAACAAAATTAGCTCCGTGACAAATGAAAAATGCACAATACACAACTTGACAGCCCAAACATCTAATCTATGATACTGCAAATCTCATATTGGCTAGAAGTACTGGCATTATAAATTCTGGCAATCCAAATCTACTACACTTAAATAGGAAAACCCCACTAGCAAATTTCTCTGCGATTTCGTGAAGCCAGTCACCTAGGGCCTGCTTCTCTCCACCTTTCGTGAAGACAGCTAATAGGTCATCTGCCATAAACACCAGTTCTAATTCCTGGCGCAACAGACCCTGCACCTGTTCTCTTCCCCAAAAAATTGTCACAGCGAGAGAAGCATGGCCCTATTTTTTCCTCGAAAAAACGCAGGAGGACTGCGCCTCATTATATTAAGTAGAAAGGAAGAAAAGGGGCAGAAAAGACCCGGTTTATCGCCATCCACAATACTATTGCCCCATTATCTCCTGTAGCTGCTGATCGGCCTATTTATCACAAGGGCGACAGACCCCATATGTCGGTTGCGCCTCCACCCAATCACCGATGTCATCCGAGCTTCATCCATGCGCCGACGATGCCAAGTTCAAGGATGTAATCACTATTCCTGCGCCGGTGGCGCCCCATCTGTGGCTGGCTCTGCCACCAACCACGTGAGTTAATCACTCGTATGTGCTCCATCTAGGGGTGGTAATGGATCATGATCAATATTTCTTCACAATAAGTTAGAGCCCTTAAATAATTTTAGTTGAAAAATAAATAGGAATAGAGCCCAATCCTAATCCGATTCGACCCTTAAATTTTATAGTGTAAAATTTAGAGCCCATTACCACCCCTCCATCTGTGCGTCGTCATCGGCCCACCTCTGCCAGCACCATCTGCGTATCATCTGCATGCCCTGGGATCTTATATTTTTGGATGGCCATGTAAGGAAAGACTAATTTTCAATGACATTTTTCTTTACTTATTTTTCAGTAACTTTCTGCTTTGTTATATTCTGTTCCAGATGATGCAAGCCCTATAATGTGTTGAGAATACCTAAATTTCTCAGTTCATTTTTTTCTCGAACGTGCAAGAGAAATGTGCATCATTATATTAAGAAAAAGAAAAATACAAGGTCCGGAAAGAGACCAAAAAAACAGAAGGCACCTTACAGTGGCCAAAAACAAAGGAACCAGAAAGGATCCATGAAAGGAAACAAAAAATAAACTGCCCACTAAATCCCCGGAATTGGGGCTATTAGAAGAGCCAATCTTTTGACTCCAGCTAGCTTCCAGAAGTCCATCTCTTCTTCAGCTCTAGTAATAGCCTCTTCCAAGTCAGGGTTACGATCAAACACACAACTGTTTCTATGGTTCCAAAGAATCCAGAGACCAAGGGTGACTAAAGAGTTCAACCCCTTTTTGGTGACTCCTTGCAGCTGGTCACTGATTCTTTTCCACCACAGCATGGTATTCCCTTCTACTTGAGGAGCAAAACCCTGAAGGTTGACCTAACCAAGCAACCAAAACCAGAAATTCCTCGCGAAGACACAGCCAACTAGTAAATGATCTATGGTTTCAGATTCCTGATCACAAAGAGGGCATTTATCAGGATGATTTAGCCCTCTTCTTTGCAGCCTATCTGTTGTCCAACATCTCCCCAAGGCAGCTAACCAGAGAAAAAAATGCATTTAGGAGGTGACCAGGACTGCCAGATTCTCTCCCAATGCTCAGACTGGATTGATCAAATAAAAAGACCTTCATAAGCTGCTTTGGCCGAGTACTTTCCGTCTGAAGCAACACTGAATATGTGTTTGTCATTCCCCTTCGAGCCAATCTATCTGTTGTCCAACATTTATTATGGGATGCTAGCCAGATGAAAATTTTGCATCTCTTAGGTGCCCATGTCTCCCAAATTCTCTCGACCGATTCAAAATCAATGGAACCAGTGATGAAGCGATCATAAGCTGACTTGGAAGAATACTCACCTGTGGCTGTTGGCAGCCAGCAGAGTTGATCTGAAACTCCAGGTTGCAACTGAACTTCCTGAGTTAAATCCCATATCAAGAAGCCCATAAGAACATCAGCCGACAGACTGCCAGTTAAGTCCGATACCCACCTATTATTTAGCAATCAATGTGTGATCTTCTGATTTTTCCTGGGGATGCAGCTCAGGAGTGCTGGAGCAAGTTCACCCGCTGATTTCCCATGTATCCATCGATCATCCCGGAGCAAAGTATTTTGGCTATTGCCCAAAATAGAGCAGACAGAGACTGAGAATAGGGTTGCTGCATTTGGATGTACATGTATGTCAAATTCTGACCAAGGCCGATCTGGTTGGGGTTTTTTAGGCCATAACCACCTCATATTCAAAGACCAGCCCAAAACCTCCAAATTAAGGATTCTCAGGCTCACATTTTTATAGGTTTACATACCTTGGCCCATCCTACATTACAATGGCTTCCTCTAACATTTGTCTTTTCCTTCCATAAAAACCCCCTGCGAATTTTGTCTATTGCTTTGATTACCCGTTTGGGGCAATGGAGGGCAATCAAATGATAAATTGGGGTTGTTGTGAGGACCGACTTAACCAAGGTAGCTCTTCCTGCAGGATTAATAATAGCAACCTTCAATCCAGGTAGTTTGTCAGCAATTTTATCAATAAGCTCAGTGAAGGAGGACCTAGGTAATTTCTTAACTGACAGAGGCAAACCCAAATACTTACACGACAAAGTCATAACCTTGCAAGGAAAAGTGTTCCTTGTCTCCACAAGCTATGGATCATCACATTGAACAGGAGTCATACTGCACTTGTTCAAGTTTGTTAACAATCCTGAAGTTTCCCCAAAAATTATTAGGATTTCTTTCACCACAGACACTTCCTCACCTCTTGGCTGTAGGAATAGAACTACATCATCTGCATACCGGGATACCCTTTGCCCATTTCCATTTCTCAATAGTTGCTGCAGCAGTCCCATTTCACTAGCCTGTGTGAGTTTAGAAAACTTGGGCCCCCTCCAAATGTCACTTCTTCCTTTGGCTCACGGCTCTAAATAAGTGCTGGACAACTAATAGGTTGGCTATGAGAGGGCTGGACCACCCAGAGGTGTCCTTTGCGTGATCAGGATTCTGAACTCAGATAAAATATTGTGCCAAAATTGTCCTTTATGTGATCAGGAAAATGTTCCTTTATGTTAGATTGAAAAGCTTGTAACCGGTCCATAGGCCTCTGCTATGTAAATGTAATCCAGGAGATAACTCTACTATAGATAACTAGCCTAAAATATAGCAGATTCTGTTATGCAGAGTTATCCCTTAGGTTTTTATATGCGGCAGTCATCTGCCTATATAAATCGATCATTGCAACCTGCCTTCTTAGCAGAGACGCTTACCCAATCCCGGTTGCTATTCTAACAAAAAGGTGTTGAATTGTTTCTTGCTCTTGATCACAAAGAGAGCAAGCTTCAGGATGGGGGAGGTCACACCTTTCTGTTAGACTCCTGTTTAGGGTTAGGCTAGGGTCCCCTTGTATTTACCTGATCACCCCTTTGTAATGGGCTTGGCCAACCTAACTGCTCTATATAATATACACCCAACCATGGTTAGGGTTTCACATTTTCCAACTTGGGTACCAATGCTAGGCTCCTTTTTTCTCTCTCTCCTCTCTCTTCCTCTCTGGTCGGCCTCCATCCCAAGCTACCGCCCCTCCCCACCTAGAGATGGTAATGGGTAAATACCCGCTGGGTATTACTATCACATTCTCATACCCACGATTAAAAAAATAATCCCGTCGGGACACCCATATTCACTGATGGGTATGGATTTACCCCCATACCCATATTCATATGGCTATGGGTCACCCGTACACACAAAGATCAATAATCTATCAAAATAATACATTATACAAACGTCAAGTATATCCATCTAAATAACATTACAAAATTTTTAGCTTCATTTAATCATCCATTTAACAACACCATAGATTTGGATAATGTAGCAACACTAGGATAGTACCACATAACACATTACATGTTTCATTACATGGTCATCAAATAGTTGTTATGCCTTCTATGACATTATCGTTCAAAAGGTTGTTAAATAGTCAAAAGAGATGGATGACTGAAGCCCAAGTTCATGCTTTTGAGCTAAGTTTATATTTGGTATTTTATACCCATGGGTTAATGGGTATGGGTATGGATGAGGGCCGAATATTCTAATATTTGTTTACCCATTAGGTGGAGGTTTTTGCCTAATAAGATACCCATGAGTAGAATATTTAGTCCATATACATACCCTAATGGAGTAAATACTCATCAAGTATCAGGTCGCGGGTGTAGAGAATAGGAGAACACCACCACACCCACTATGGGGGGTGACCTTTCATTATATAGGTCATATGGCTTGGAGTAGAAGCCATTGGCCTAGAGTGCAAGTCAAAGGCTTGCAGTAGAAGCCAAATCCACGTACCCAATGTCGGTCTGCGTCGCCGCCTGTGCCCCCCACCGCTAGGACGAGCTCCTCCCACTCCTCGGGCACACTCCCCTCTGGCAACCGCGCCACCCCTACCCCTGGTCGTGCCGCCCCTCCCCTCCGGCCACTAAGATCCAGGACGAGCTACTCCCCCTCCCCAGGCGCCCTCCCCTACGATAGTCACGCCACCCCTCCCCCTAGCCACGCCACCAGGCCCGTCCGCTGCTGCTGCTCATGCCACCACCGCCTCCATGGCTACCTATCCGACGAGCATAAAGGCTCTCCTTCCCAACACCGGTGCGCTCTCTTCCATGTCGTCCGGCTTCCCCACCCGCGGCGGCTCCCTCTCCCTTATGGCTTGTTGTCCCTGCACGCCCGGCGCTGCCCACACTGTGTCGTCGCCTTATTTCCCCACGACCGAAGTGATCTCCCACGATGCCACAGCGGCCCCTTCCCTGGACAGTGTTGCTCGCGTAGCCCCCCGTGCCTCCATGCCACGCCGGTGACCTCCTTCCTCGCTACGCCAGCGACGCCTGCAGCTCCTCCCATAGCACCGGCAATGCCCGTCACGCTGATCCCTACCTCTGTTGCGGTTCCCGTGCATCCCTACAGTGTGCATGTCTCCCTTCGTGACGGCCAGCACCTCTAGGGCACTTTCGCGGCCTTTGATCGGGTCATGAACCTTGTTCTCTGTGACTGCGTCGAACTCCACCCTCAGATGGATCGTCATGCTTTGGGGCCTCTTGTGTTTCCCAAGGTCGTGATTGCCTCCCTAACGCCTCCACCTCACATGATTGTCGTCCCAGGCCTCCACCCCCCTCCTGGTGGCTCTATAGGAGTCCCCCCTTGGCCCTCTTCTCGCACCACATTCCTCCGCCCATGTTGTCCAACCCTACGCCCTCGCCTCCACTGCCCCTGCCTCCACTTGCCATCGTCGTATTGGTCACCCCGGGCACGACATCCTCTCTTGTCTATCGGCCACTTCGGCCATTTTGTACCCTCGGAGCAACGCCACCTCACTTTGCCATGCATGTCAACTTGGGCATCATACTCGCTTACCCTTCTCTTCCTCCATGTCCCGAGCTACTCACCCCTTTGACCTCATTCTCTGTGACCTTTAGACCTCCCTTGTTCCCAGCCTCTCCGGTTACCTGTACTATCTGGTCATCCTAGATGATTTCTCTCATTCTCTAGACTTCTCTGCGGCTCAAGTCCGACACCTTTCACACCCTCACTCATTTCTTCACCTGGGTCTCCACCCAGATCTGTCGTCCACTGTGTGCCCTCCAGTGCGACAACGACCGCAAGTTTGACAACTCTGTCTCTCGCTCCTTACTCTCCCACGGAGTTCAGATGCGCCTCTCGTGCCCCTACATTTACCCTCAAAACAGTCGGGCCAAACAGATTATTCGCACCACCACTAACATGACCCGCTGCCTCCTCTTTCAGACGCCTTTCCTGCCAGCTATTGGGCAGACCCTAAACACTGCTACTCATCTCCTCAATCGCCTTCCCACCAAGGAGGTGAGTCACCCAATCCCCAAGCCCCATTTCGCTCTCTATGGCACAACCCCTCCTATACCCACATTTGGGTCTTTGGTTGTGCCTGCTATCCCAACACCTCTGCCACTGCTCCTCATAAGCTCTCCCCCGGCTCCACTCGTTGTCTTTTCCTGAGTTACTTCTCTCATCATAAGGGGTACCGATGTCTTGACCTCCTCACCCGCTGCATCATCATTTCTCGTCATGTTGCCTTTGATGAGGAGGTTTACCCCCTTGCTAACTCCTCCCCACCCCCGACCTCGATTCCCTCCTCGATGCCGATTGTGTCAATGTTCCTCTTCCGCAGCCCTCTTTAATGCAACCCACGGCCACGTCGCCTTAGACTACGTCATGCGCGGCCCCCACTACCTATACCTCTTCCTGTGTCGACTACGCCATGTGCGGCCCCGTCAACCCGACATGCACCTCACGGGACTACGTCGACCCCGCCCGCACCACGCGCAGCACCGTTGACCTCGCCTGCGCCATGCGCGGCCCCGTCACTTCAACCTGCGCCATGCACGGCCCCGTCACCTGCGTCCCACC
The DNA here is from genome assembly GCA_029449295.1 of Zea luxurians. NCBI lineage: Eukaryota > Viridiplantae > Streptophyta > Magnoliopsida > Poales > Poaceae > Zea > Zea luxurians. The sequence goes on along the minus strand of JAOPSE010000001.1, from coordinate 99,138,404 downwards.
CAGCACGCTTCGCCGACCCTGCTCACATCTACCCACCGTTGCGGGCGGACCGATCCACCGGTCCCCCCGCCCCTGGCCTATTGGCTTGTTCTTGTACTTGAGCCGCCGGTGTATCATCCGACTGCCATCCACCGCGACCCCGGCCATGTCCACCAAATGGTGACACATCGCTCAATCGACATTCTCTGTCCCACTAGCTAGTTCTCAAAGTCGATGTTGTGCCGGATACCTCACTGGTCCCCTCCTCTGTTCGTGCCGCTCTCGTCGATCCCCACTGGCGCCGCACAATAGAGTACACGGTGCAGGTGGGCAACCACACTTGGGACCTGATGTCGTCCACCAGGCACCAACGTGGTCACTGGCAAGTGGATCTTCTTCCACAAGCTGACCTCGGATGGCTCGCTCGACCGCTACAAGGCCCGTTGGGTCCTTCGGGGCTTCACTCAGTGCCCCGGAGTGGACTACGACGAGACCTTCAGCGCCACGGCATCCAGTGCTGCCCTCCTTCAGCGCACGATCGTCTCCCTTCAGCGCGAGTTCGCGATGAAGAATCTGGAGCCTCTCCACCACTTCCTCAGGATCACCTATCGAAGCCTCACAGGCGCTCTCTAGTACCTAACATTCTCATGGCCCGACATCGCCTACGTCGTCTAGCAGGTGTGCCTTCACATGCACACACCCCGGGAGCCCCACCTCACCGCTCTCAAGCATATTCTTCTCTACCTCTGCGGCTCCATCGACTACGGCCTTTTCATTCGACTCTCACCGACATCGGAGCTTGTGGTCTACAACGACGCTGACTTGGCTGGTTGCCCCCACACACGTCGGTCAACATCCGGCTATGTCATGTTCCTGGGCCTCGAAGCAGCAGCCTGTCGTCTCATGCTCCAGCGTTGAGACCAAGTACCGCGTTATAGCAAACGGCGAGGCCGAGACCTCCTAGTTCCGCCAGCTTCTCCAGGAGCACCACAGCCCCCTCGAGCGCCCCACCCTCATTTATTGCGACAATATATGCGCGGTCTACTTCTCCACCAATCTCGTACAGCATCAACACACGAAGCACATGGAGATCAACCTGTTGGGGGCCTTCGTCTGTCGAAGGTCCTCAAAAACACGTTTAACCATTGGATATCAACATGTTGTCAAGTATTGCAGGAGCTTCGGCACCAGAACACCTTCGATGCAGAACGATGGAGGGGCGACGAAGCTAGCTTCGTCATAGTAATTGAGAAGAGACGATGTGAGGTGTCATCCTGAATACTGAAAACAAAAGACAATGTTGCCCTTATATAATTTGTAAATCCAGTGTGTGATCCTTGTGGGTATAAATGTAATTTTGTACGAAGTTGTACGATTCCCTATAAATAGATGAACAGTGTCCTGCATAAGATACCTTTTTGGTGGGTTGGATAATTGTCGTGTGTAATCTCTTCCCTAGAACACCTTCGTCCTTACTCACTTTGTAAAGCCGAAAGTACGATTGTAAATTCATTATATGAAAGGGGAGAAATGTGATATCGAAAATATCTAAGATGAGTTATCATGTTTAACTTCTTCACATTCTTTACATATTTATGCAATTAAGTCACGATTTACTCGATTAAGTCCTAATCTTCGTCTTCGAAGGAGTTATCTCAAATAGATAACTGCTTGAAGACGAAGGTTGATTATCTTTTTAATATTATGTTGCCTTGTTTTCGACTGTGTATAGCAATTGAGAACAAGTGACCAACACAACCTTCACTTCATCCACAAGCGTGTCGCCGCCGGTGATGTTCTCGTTCTCAACGTCCCGACCATGTCCCAGTTTGCTGACATCTTCACCAAGGGGCCGTCGTTGAGTGTATTCACTGAGTTGTGATCCAGTCTCAACATATGTACAAGATAGAGTTAAGACTACGGGGGTGTTAGACTCCTGTTTAGGGTTAGGCTAGTGTCCCCTTGTATTTACTTGATCACCCCTTTGTAATGGGATTGGCCCACCTAATTGCTTTATATAATATACACCCAACCCTAGGTTAGGGTTAGGGTTTCACATTTTCCAACTCTTTGTAATCTATCAGTTGTCCAACATTTATAGCTGGCCAAGTGACCATGACCTTTTTTTCTCGAACGCGCAGGAGAACTATGTATCATATATATTAAGTACAGAAAGTAGCAAGACGACCTCGTTGTCCATCACAAGATCGTTGATGCCGAAGAAGATTACATTGCTGTCAAACTCATTGAAACAATAGATAGATCCAAGACAAGACTATGTAGTCTCTGTGAACAAGACTACAACAAGGGCATGGACCCCCGCGGCGTCACTTCTGATGGTCCTTGCATTGTCCATTTGTCATCTATGGTGCCAAATCTCAAACACGGCAAGCATGCCTTTGTTGTCTTCCTCGCCATTCGAGTCAGACACCTAGTTGACATGGCCACCACTGTCTCACTGTCTCCATCTACTATGAGCTCGTGGACAAGAAAAGTGATGAGGGTGCAGTGGTGGAGTGAAGGGTGAATGTTATGAGCATGCGTGCGGTGGCACTGTAGCAGAGTGATGCGCATGAAGGCACTCGTTTTCCATATACTCATGCACACGATGGCGAAGCAATAGACCAATCGCACATTAATGCAGCACCATGATGGAACTCAGGATGATGAGGGAATTGAACCAACTCATGCGTTGTTCTACGCTTATCAAACAAGAACATTTTTCCAATCCTTATACTATGACGAAAGGGGGGCAGATGGAGTAAGAAACAGCGGTCAACCAATTGTACTGCCAGACAGACAATATCAGTAAACCCCTCTGGTTGTTTCAATGCGTGTTGGTTGGAACTAGCAATGGAGACCAGTCTAAGAGCAAGTAAGGAGGGCAGCAAATAGCTAGTATTGATTTGCAACAACAAGGCGGTCTGGTAAGGCCTGTGCTTTGTTTGACATGGCAGTGGTTACTTCTGTAGGAAATGGGACTGCTACAAAATTCTGGATGGACCAGTGGCTGCATGGCAGGACTTTGTCTGAGTGGGTTCCCAATCTTTTTAGTTTGGTCCCCAAAAGAGCAGTAAGGAGGCGTACAGAGTCAAGCACTTGCTAATAGGAGTTGGGTGGCTGATATAAGAGGGGCTTTATCTGTGCAGGTGCTGGTGGAATATTTAGCCATTTGACAAATGGTGGATGGTTTGGTACTGCGGCCTGATGTCCCTGATCAACACCACTGAAAATTATGAACCTCAGGTTGCTACAGCAGCAAGTCAGCCTATGATGCTGTTTGTAGGGACAATCAAGTTCTCTCCTTGTAAGAGGGTTTGGAAGAGCTGGGCACCTCCCAACTACAAGTTTTCCATCTGCCTTGTCATCAATAATCGTTGTTGGACCTCTGATCGGTTGGCAAAGCGTGGGTTGCCCCACCAACCTAGCTGCCCCTTCTGTGACCAAGTTGATGAATCAATACAACATATCCTTATGCAGTGTGTGCTAACCAGGGAGATTTGGATTCGTGTGCTCCAAAAGACTAATCTAGCTGCTGTTACTCCCCCAGACATTTCCAGCAGGCTCAACTCTTGGTGGGGCCAGTCCTCCCGAGCTCTTCCTAAGGTTTCGCATAAGGGCTTCAATGCTTTGGTTGTTCTTGTTACTTGGGAGCTTTGGAAGTATGGGAATGCGTGTGTTTTTTAGGGCATTCGCCCAGATGTGCAGGCGGTGCTGTTTGCTATAGCTTCTGAGGGGCATCTGTGGTATAGGACCAGGGGTGTGGGCTTTCTCCCGTGTTTTGGTTTTTTTGCCTGAGACTGAGGTGTTTATCGTCTTACTCTCAGGGTTGCAATTGTTTTCCCCTTCTTAATGAAATGATATGCAGCTCTCCTGCGTCGTTCGAGAAAAAATATCGAGCAGAGCAATTTGTGGCAACAACAGGTGATTGGCCAAGCGATGTGTGGAAGCAGAAGCAGATAACATGCTAGAGATTTGTAAAAGACAAACAGCTGTTAACTGGCGTGCACAACATCTTGCAGAAGTGTTAAAACAGAGGGATCAACGATATTAATAAAATTTCAAGTACTCCCTCTGTTCCAAAATGTAGGTAATTAAGTTTTGTTCTAAGTTAAACTTCTCTAATTTTAACCAAGTCTAAACATAGAAAAATATATGAACATCTACAATGCCAAATAAATGAAAAATAAAGGAATTTTATGGAGTTAGAAACTAATTAGGTGTTATAGATATTGGTGCATTTTTCTCTAAATATGGCCAAAGATAGAGAATTTGATTTAGGAGTTAGGACAAAACTCAAAGTCTAAAACGACCTACATTTTTAGAATAGAGTACAAAACTAAGCAAGGTCAAAATGTACAAAAACAGTAGTATGCCGTGAGCCCCTGGGTGAGGACTAATGGTCCACTCAGGCTCACAGTTATGTTCACTAGCACTGTTGATCCATGTTGACAGCCATCCAGAGTCCTCTGTAGTTGATTGTTAGGAAGTTGTACCTATTGTAACTTGTGATAAGAAACGAACTTAGAGGGTGTTTGAATGCACTAGAGCTCATAGTTAGTCAGCTAAAAAATTGCTAGTGTAATTAGCTAGCTAACTATTAACTAATTTACTAAAACTAGCTAATAGTTGAACTATTACCTAGAGTGTTTGGATGTCTCCAACTAATTTTTTTTCTTGAATACGTAGGAGAGCTGCGCATTTTTGTATTAAGAAGAAGAAGAAAATGGAGAGAAAAACCCCGGTACAAAGGTGTTACATTTGCCTAACAAAACCAAAACACACCCCATACAACTAAGACACCTCTTCTAAATGGAAGAAAGAGAGCGCTTTGGCTCCAGCCATACGCCAACCCATTAACTCCTCCCTTGCAGCTGCCAACACCACCGCAGCGCTAGGGTTACACTTATCAAAAACACACCTATTTCTATGTTTCCACAGAGACCATGCACCCAAAATGACTAGAGAATTGAATCCTTTGGATAAAGGTTTGCCCACCCTGGCAGCACTATTCCTCCACCAGGTTTCAAAACAGACATCAACATGGGAAGGGCAGAGCTCCTGGAAACCACCTGTCTGCAGAAGGCTGAACCAAAACTGTTTTGCAAAACTGCACTGAACCAGTAAATGGTTGATAGTTTCTTCCATCTGGTCGCATAGAGGGCAAGACTCCGGGTGATCCAGGCCGCGCTTAGCAAGTCTGTCAGCCATCCAACATCTATCGTGCTCCACAAGCCAAAGGAAGAATTTACACTTTCCTGGAGCCCAGGATTTCCAAATGCGTTCAGCAGGCTCAAAGCTAACAGAGCCAAGAAGCAAAGTCCTGTAAGCTGAGCTAGCCGAGTATTCACCCGATTCACTGAACCTCCAGGCATGCACATCGGGAACATCCGGCTGGAGAACCATCCCCTCTAGCAAGTCACAAAGGTCCATGAGATTAGCAAGGGCTGTAACAGAAATAGCCCCCCTCAGATCAGCCAACCAATTGAGATCAGGCAAGGCGTCTTTGACCAGGCGCCTAGAAGCAATGCGCTTGGGCACCATACCCAAGACAGCAGGTGCCACATCCTTAATACATTTGCCATTCAGCCAACAATCCTTCCAAAAGAGACTATCAGACCCATCTCCCAAATGAGTGATAACAGCCGCAGCCACCAAGCTTTGCACAATGTCGCAAGTTTGAATCTAAAAATCCGACCATGGCTTAGTCCTATCAGATTTTTGCAGCCAAGGCCACCTAGCCCGCAGCGCCCAGCTCATGATCCGAAGGTCACTTATGCCCAGACCCCCCAGGTCCTTGGGTCTAGTGACTTTGGGCCAAGTCAACAGACAATGGCCACCATTCACCTCCTTCCTCCCTCTCCACAGAAAGCCTCGTCTAATCTTATCGATTGCTTTAACAGCCCAAGGAGGGATGTCCAGCGCCAGAGCAGCATAGATCATTCTTGATGTCATCACAAATTGAACATAAATGGCTCTACCAGCTTTTGTCATCAGATCAGCTTTCCACCCAGGTAACTGGGTTGCAGTTTTATCAACAATTGCTTGAACTTGACTTCTCCTAAGCTTTCCAAGAGAAAGCGGGAGGCCAAGGTACTGACAGGGAAACTCCGAAATGGAACATGGAAGGAGCTTCTGAACACAAGCAAGATCCTCCTCAGAACATCGAATAGGAAAAACATTACTCTTCTGAACATTGGTCTTTAGACCGAACGCATCCCCAAAAATCCTAAGGATTTCCAAAATCAGAATTATGTCTGAGGGCACCGGCTTGAGGAAAACCACCGCATCATCCGCGTACAAAGAGAAACGGTGCTGCAAACTGTTCGTGGAAAGAGAGTGAAGCAGCCCTTCATCAGAGGCCCTCTGGATTAGCAAGTTGAGAGTGTCCATGACTAAGATGAAAAGCATTGGAGATAAAGGGTCCCCCTGCCGAAGACCCCGCTGGTGAGCAATGTAGTCCCCGGGAACACCATTTAATAAAATTCTCGTCGAAGAAGAGGCTAACAACCCACAAATGATGTCACGCCAGATCTGCCCAAAACCCATCTTCTGCAGGACTTCGAACAAGAAAGCCCAAGAGACCGAATCAAAAGCCTTAGATATGTCGAGTTTGAAAAGAATGCGGGCTTGCCTTTGACGATGAAGAAACCTTGCAGTGTGTTGCACTAGGATGAAATTGTCTAAGATAAACCTTTTCTTAATAAACATTGTTTGATTAGGAGAAACCATATCATTCAAATGCCGAGCCAATCTGTTGGCCATCATTTTTGTTACTAACTTCGCGAAGCTATGGACAAGGCTGATTGGACGAAAATCTTTCACTTGGGCTGCACCCTCAACCTTAGGCAAAAGAGTGATAAACGCTGAATTGAGCAGCCCCATGTTTCTAAATTTTCGAGCCCAAACACAAGAGATCGCTGCCATTACATCAGCTTTGATTGTTACCCAACAAGCCTTGTAGAAACGACCGGTGAAACCATCCGGGCCCGGAGCTTTATCCGACGGCATAGATTTTACAGTGCCCCAAACTTCTTCCTCTGAGAAAGGCACATCCAACTCATTTAGATTGAAAGAAGGCATCCCAAGGGCATCAAGATTAAGAGAGTTTTCTCTCCCCAAAGCAGTCCCGAGCAAGCCATCATAGAAATGGAACAAAGCATCAGCCTTATCCTCATGTGATGTCAAAATAAGCCCTTCACTTGTAGATAATGAGCCAATAAAATTCTTCTTTTTCTGAATCTGGCCTGAGCATGGAACAGGGAAGTATGAGTGTCCCCTTCTTTCAACCAATTAATTCTGGACCGAAGACGGGCTATAGATCTCGACAAGGAGGAGAGCACCAAGATATGCTTCTTAAGGGTACGCCTTAACCAATCCTCACTTGGAGAGATAGTCCTGCTGTCATGAGCCATCTCCAACCTATGAAGGAGCTCCTGAGCCATTTCAAGTTGAAGTTTTAAACCCCCCACTTTATTATCACTCCAACGTTGCAAAGCCTTTGTCGTAGCATGTAATTTCTTGGAAAGACTAACAAGAGGGCACTGGCCTGCGGGAATCTAACTCCATGCGTTAGCCACAACATCCTGGAAACCCTCCAATTTCACCTAAAAGGCCTGAAAATGGAAGCACCCTTTCCTTTTATTAATATCATGCAGGCCCAACAAGAGAGGGCAGTGATCCGAATCTTGAGTTGCAGCTCTCTGAAGAAGGCAATCTGGAAATAAATCTTCCCAATCAGCAGTACAAAACATCCTGTCCAATCTGACTAAAGTAGGACAGGCTTGGCCATTCGACCAAGTAAACCTGCGCCCAATCAGAGAAGCTCCAGCAGGGCAAGATCATCCTTCCACCTTCTAAACCTGCCCATCATAGCACGATCAACATTGGAATTACTCTTGTCTTCATCACTCAGAATCATGTTAAAATCGCCAACAACCAGCCATGGCCCAGAATAGTGGGTCCTAATCAATCTGAGGTCTTGTAAGAACTAAATTTTCTCATGATTCCCTTGAGGGGCATAGACACATGACAACCACCAAGATGACCCAGTCTCAAGGCTAAGATTCACCGAGACACAATGATCATCAATCCTAGAGCCACATGAGCTGATATTATTCTTCCAAGCCACTAGAATCCCTCCACTAGCCCCAACTGAAGGTGTGAAACAAAATTCTGAAACTCAGACCCAAGCAAACGGAACACAAACAAGCGAGAAAAAACTGACATTTTTGTTTCCTGGAGGCAAACAACATCAGCTTTGACTGAGTCCACCAAACAACGTACAACATCCTGACGAGCCGAGCCATTAAGACCCCGCACGTTCCAGCAAACAATTTTTGACGGATCCATTTGGAAAACCAGTGAAAAAACGACCAACAATACACACAGAGGCGATCAGGCCTGCACCACCGCACCCTGCAAGTCTTCTAGGACAGTCCGGTTGAAGAGAGCCGCAAGAGCTTTAACTTGCAAATCAGTCAGCCACTCACCGAAAACCTTGGCATAATTATCGAGAACCTCCAGGGACAACGATTCAGATGGATCCCCACCAATAAGGCCGAGCTCATTAGCAATCCTCCATTTTCCTTTCGAAACTCGTGTTGGGGCCATTACCTTTTCAACATCTGCTCCAGCCAAGCGCCTGCTCTGCCGAGGAAGAGATCCCTCACGAGGTGCCCTGGGGCGACGTTGCCGCTTCTACGGCACACACAGGGCCCGAGCGGCCGGCCTGGACATTCTAGCGATGAAATCAGCGACGGTCGCTGACGGAGCAGCCGAGAGAGGGGATTGTTGAGCAGCAGCCCATCTGCGCTTCCTTCTGAAATATTTGATGGGGGAACAAGGCCACATCCTGAGACCTGCCCCAACAGCCTTCATGGACGGCTTCAACACATTCCCCACTCGGGTGGCGATGGCAGGACCACCCGGGAGGGGATGAAGATGAACTTAAAGTCTCCAACTAATTTTAGCCACTAACTATTAGCTATAGTGCATTCAAACACCCCTTAGGAAAAGTCAGAGTCTCCTTTGTATAGAGGTTAGAGAGCCCTCCTATACCCTTTGGAAATCAAGCAGCAGTAGATCATGGACCTAGCCCATCTCTTCCACCTCTAAATTGGGCACCAGCCTGCCCTTGTGCTCCCCTACCCTATGTCGCCAGCAACCTCCAAACTTTGTTACTATATTCACATAGCATAGTGCCTCATAGTAAGTCCTAAGTATCTGATTTTTTTTCATTGCCAGTTTCCATGTGCAGTGCCTTCTGGAGATACTATTTTTTTACTTTCCTCTTAATTTAAAGACACACAACAACATAATAAAAGAACCTTACCAGAATCAGTACTGTAGTTTTGTCAGTCCCCTCAGGTGAATCCCAAAAGGCAGGTGATGAATCAACCACTACAGTCTCTGAGTATATATTTGGAATGATGTGCAGGCCAGATACAGAATCCCATGCCAAGGCAACAGGCGGAAAGCACCGCAATTTACAAAGGTCTAATATACAAATACAACATACAAAAGGTTATTGAGTGTAAATGTGCAGCCAAGATACAGAGCATTACATGTTATCCTATGTTATTGGACATCTAGCAATTGTTGATATCACTCCACATAGTAGTATAGAAATCTACATTTGCTATTAGCAGTTATATTATCCCAAAGTTACCAAAGACTAAGACACTTGCAAAACTTATGCTGCTCTCAAAAAAAAAAGATTGACAGACGAGAAGTAGCAGCTCACTATTTCTCTCAGCTTCCATTTGATCACCAGGATTTTTTATTCCACATCCAGCAGTTTTCAGTGATAAAGTTACTGGTAGAAGGCCAAGGCTTGCAGAAAATGACAAGTTTAGAGCCAATGGGTGATCCTCCAACAGAAATATTTCCTAAGATCACAAACTATAAGATTCAACCAATATTATAAAATCATAATATAGATTTCAATAATTACTAGCTACTAACTTTGGGAGCAAAGCTGGAGCGGATTATTGTGCCAATAGAAAATGAACTTGCCCCTTCCTCAGGACTGAAGAACTGCCCCACTGCCATAGAGGCTGCTGGGGGAGGCCTACCTGAAATTGTCTGTATGCCAAAGTTCAGAACAAGCAGTTTCATTAAAAAAATCCCATCAGTGGTTCATAACATTCATAATATGTTTCCATTTTCTACTGGTAAAAAATAATGGCCATGTTATACATTGAGTGTGCCAAATAGATGCAAGGTGGGATTGGGATACGCAAGGTGTCTCCCGCGGGCCTGGTGCCAAATAGCTATTTGGCACCTAGGATGCCAAATAGCACTGCTGTGTGTGTGTGTGTACATGTCCGACTTTTATCTTAGTTCCTTTTTATGTGGAGAGGCAAATAAATGGACAATATAGCCTGTAAAAACAAAGTCATATTGAAGCACTGTCATGTTCAACCCATCTCAACATGTTATAATTATCATGCAATTTACACTTTATTTTATTCATCGCACTTCCTCAGTAGAAGCCGCAGGATTTCAATACAGGAATCAATGTGGACATACCATTGTCCTAAAATTTTACTTGCAAACTTATAAGACCTTTTAATTGGGAAATAAATATTCTAGCACAAGACAGGAATAGCACAAGAGAATACCGGTCGAGGTGCTACTGATATAGTCATGAATCTGAAACCACTCATTTCTCCTGGACTCAGTAGAAGAAATGCAGAAGGAGGTGGTTGCTCAGTTTGACTGCCAGGCTCAACCTAGAAAGTATAATAAACTATTACAAAGGTTGTCAAAATTGTGAGAAAATTTTGTTTTACATGATAAGATCATTTGGATCATGACCCTATCAAGTTTTAAAAATTGTACAAAGTCAGTTTTTCTTGACACATAAGTTTTTCGAAGAAAACAATTAGACTAAAAAATTAGAACATTGACATTTTGATGTGTGTATCTACATTTATCTCAATCATAAATTAAATTGATTTTCTAAATGTGAACATATATAAAGTATAATGTAAGAAAGATAACATGTGCCAGCCTAAAATAATATGTAGAGATAGCATGTTAAGCTAAAAGAATATAATGGTACAAAAAAATATTTCACATCCTAACATAGCTTATTGTCAGTACAAGTTCGACGAAATGGTGAAGACGGTTCTACAAAAGCAGGCAACCCAATCCATTTGTGTCATATTACTAGGATGCTTCAATCTGCATCATCCTAACAACAGCCTTGTATTAAGTCAACAATAATGATGATGATTGAAATGAACTTTACTTGCAACAGAAGACAATAATCAGATCAAAGAATTGATATATTTTATAATGTGTGTTATAAACAATTTAAAACTACATCGCATGCAACATTTTTTATCCTAAGCATGCAAGTACACTCCATACAAATGAACTAGTACTATTATTCTTGTCCTCTTCATTAAGAATGATATTGAAATGTCAAAAACAGAGCTTGCAAAACCTTGGTCCTCTCTCCCTTTACAAATTCCTGAGAATGTTAAGCCTTCTTTCATAGGGCTATTGTCACTGAGATTGGTACTGGTGCCTCAACATTATTCTGGAAGGACCGATGGATTCATGGTAAATGCATTGAGGAACTTGTGCCATGCCAGTTTGCTGCAATCCCTAGACGTTTGGCCAATAGCAGAAAGGTGCAGGAGGCACTCAATGGCAGGAAATGGATAGCTGACATCCATGGTGCTCTAGTTGTGGGGGTCATTGCTGATCCCCTCACTCTTTGGGATGCCTTACAACCTGTTGTGTTGCAGCAGGGTTTGGGAGATAAACATATTTTCAGGTTGGCCACCAATTGTAAATATTCAGCCAAGGCGGCATATGAGAGTTTGTTCATCGCTCATCAGCTCAACTCATTTTGATCCTTGGGAAAGAATATGGCACTCTTGGGCTCCTCCGAAGTGTAAATTCTTTTTGTGGCTGGCTGCTCTAGGGAGGTGTTGGACAGCGGATCGGATGCAATAAAGAGGGTTGGAACACGCTGAAAAATTCCCACTCTGTGATCAAGAACCTGAAACCATTGATCATCTCCTCATTAGATGTGTCTTTACAAGGAAATTCTGGTTCAGATTGCTTGGACAGGTTAATCTACACAACTTTGCTCAGCAACCAGGTGAACAGAATACCATAAAGTGGCGGCGAAAGGTGGCTGATCAAGTGAAGGGCTTGGCAGCAAAGGGGCTGAATACCTTGATTATTCATTTATTCTTGGTTCCCAGACAATCTGGAACCACAGAAATGGGTGTGTTTTGATAGACTTTCCCCTAGCTTAGAGCTGGCTTTTAGAAGGCTAGAAGAGGAGAAGGTGCTTTGGGAGATGGCAGGGGCTAAGAAACTCTCTCCTCTTGGCACCAATCCTAGGTCTTGGTAGTTTGTTTAGTTCTTAATGGATACTTTCCTGTATTTTTGTTTTTGGCCACCGTATCGTACCTCCGGATTGTATTGGTCTATTTTGGACCCTGTTTTCTTCTTTTTAATATAATGATACGCAGTTCTCCTATGTGTTCGAGAGAAGAACAAAAAACTAGTACAACAACTTGAAGAAACATACTTTTATGAAAATAAAAAAATGCAAGAATCATGATATAGGCATTGCAGTTAACATTAGGAGAAGACAATGCCTATAGTTATCAGCTGAGCCATCTATAATGGAAACAGCACATTACTAACATAACTGTTGTAATGACTGGCCAATTCCACAGACAAAAGGATTAATGGTAGAATGTAGGAAAATGAGAATGATTAGGTGAACAATTTTGTGAGTGAAGTAGAATGCAGGAATTGTGTCTATGTTGATAGAGTAGAGTGCTGTTACATATATAGGGGAAGAGCCAGAGGCAAAAGGAAACCTCCTAAACATGGAAACAGTAGGACCCTAATTGATCCTTACCATCCTGGACTCTTCCCCAAATCTCTCTCTATCCTAACCATCATCAGCTATACAAGGCTGGCTGGCTGCTTATGGAAGCCAGACATCACGCCTATATACAAGGCGATGAATATTGCTGTCTAACAAATTTGAAAATAGTACCTGTTTTGGAGCAGGTCCTGCAGGAATTTGGACCATCTTTGATGTAACTTCCACTATCTTTTTACTGGCAGGTAATTCATTTTGCACAGGCGAATGATGTTTTTCTGGCCACAAGTGAATCCTTACTCCAGAACAAGGGGCAAGATTTGTTACAAAAACAAAGTGTCCTCTGCCATTTGATCCCTTCCAAAAGAAAATAGCAATGTTTATTCACCATATGCAGCAGTACTTCAAATAAGGTTTCTTAATGCTAAAAAACACATACAGATAGCAGGAGAACACTAGAAGGTCAGTAACCTACCAGCTTTTTAATATCTAACCATCTTCTCCTGCCATCCATGGCTAAAACAGTAACAGAATTTGATTGAATATACAGGTCCTTTTCAAGGCCATCACTAGTCCATTCAGTGGATGATGGGCAAGAAAGTGAATCTTTTTTGTGTAGTTCTACAAGGAAAATATATAGATATGCTTAGATAAGAAAAATAATATGATACTCTGGTACTAAGTAAATGGATAAGACCCTATAATTAACTACAAGGGTTGGCATCACATTTGATTGGCAGACCCCCTGGGAGATCAGAAGTATGAATGCTTGGCGGATGAATGATTTTGCATACGAACTTGAACTATGACTGTATAATTTCCTTGCCTTGGTAATGAATTTTGGGTTTACAGTTGTAGAAAAAAAACATCACATTTGATTGAATAAATGCTAGTCTTGATTTTACAGATATATGCTAAGTTATATCGACTAAAATATTGGAACACTATCATAATTGTATCCTGCCTATTTGATGTGTGATATAAATATGATATAAGTAGCAGTTTGACATCCTCTCTACAGCATACAAAGTTACCAATTCCATGAGCCTCATGTTACAGCAGTGTTGCAGTAATATTGCACAAATTAATAAACATCTTAGAATGACGACATAAACTATAGCAAAGAAGCCATCTTAACAAATTAAATAAATCCAAATTAATTGAAGAGGTAAAAAATCTGCTTATACGATAGAATGTTTACAAACAGAAATAGTTTTTTTTTTTAAAGATAAATATGGTCTTCAAAATTTTCTACATAGATTTCACATACTGACCTTTATGTGCTCATTCATTCCATAAACAATTCATCTCCTAAACAATCAACTTTCTAATTAATCCAACTACAAAGGACTTAAGGAGGTAAAGATTGAGCTATACCGCCAGCATCCTGATTCTCATTGGCAGGTAAATTTCGTGACAGAGAAGCAGGAACATGAGTCATTGAACTCAGAGACTGAGGAACTGCACTTTGGAGCATTTTTGTGAACACAAAAACTCTTTTTTGTGTGCTTGAAAATGGCTGCCTGTCAACAGGATCTATTATGCTAAGAAGAGTGTGTGCAACCTGGACAATGTCAAGCCAATATAAGCACTGATGTTACTGCACACTGCAAAGCATTCATTGAATTTGCTGTTGACACATAGTTCCGAACCTGTACAGCTAATTGATTACACCATAGGATAGATTGATGTTCCATGGATAACCAAACATTCTTCATACTGGAGCTTCCTACCATAAAGCCGTGAGTAGAAGGCACAATTCCATCCAATGATGCCAACCTTGACCTAATCTGAATAAAAATGAGTTTGAAATCACAATCTCAACATCCTAAACAACACACTAGCCAAATATTCAGATCTTGCTTGCATCAAGAATTGTGAAATTCCAGACCTTAGTGTACAGATATTTTTTTCTCGAACCACGCATGAGAGCTGTGCGTCATTTAATCAAGAAGAAAAAAGACACCACCACCCCCCCCCCAAAAAAAAAAGATTATACACCCCAGGGGGTGATACAGAACCAGTGTAGAAAAAATGTAACTGAACACTTTCCTAGGCACATGTTTAAGCATGAAATGGAGCCCTGGCACATCATCTAGACCATAGGTGTCCAAAACAAGACAAGAGAGAGAGAGCGACTGTTATGATCGCTAGATCGGTGAGGGATTGGAGAGGGGTATCGATGGACAGGAACGTCGGCCGGAGGCCTCTGTCCACGGCCGAGCAAAAGGAGGGTTTCTCTCTTCTAATTCTTGCCTACTTTATTTCTCATCCATTGATTACATAAATAGGCCAGCTGGCCGCCCCAATCTAGCTAGAGATCCTTATCTCCTTAAAACTCTCCTAAGAACTCTCAACAACTACTAACTGATAACCTTCCTAGATAATCTCTTAAATAATCCCAACTAATCTTCTAATCTTATCTCTAACTATCCTTATCTAATCCCCCTTGGAGGGCCCATGGCTGCTGCTGTCGCAGCCCCTCCGTGGGGGTTTCTCCCTTCTAATTCTTGCATATTTTATTTCTCATCCATTGATTACATAAATAGGCCAGCTGACCGCCCCTATCTAGCTAGAGATCCTTATCTCCTTAAAACTCTCCTAAAAACTCTCAACAACTACTAACTGATAACCTTCCTAGATAATCTCAACTAATCTCCTAAATAATCTCAACTAATCTTCTAATCTTATCTCTAACTATCCTTATCTAATCCCCCTTGGAGGGCCCATGGTTGCTGCTGCCGCAGCACCTCTGTGGGCCTCCTTAGTCCCTGACACTACACCCCCCTGGACAAGCAGCTCGTTCTCGAGCTACAGCATCCAACAAACGACCTGTAATGACCTAACCTATCACCGAAAAATGAACCTTT
This sequence comes from Zea luxurians, assembly GCA_029449295.1. Lineage (NCBI taxonomy): Eukaryota > Viridiplantae > Streptophyta > Magnoliopsida > Poales > Poaceae > Zea > Zea luxurians. The sequence continues at coordinate 99,122,690 of JAOPSE010000001.1, read as the reverse complement.
TACATCTCGGCTCATCTTTTAATTATTCTAAATATACTGCAACTCCAAGCATCATCATGTGTCCCAAGGAAACGTTGCACAACAAAGAGGAGGGTGTGAGCTAGAACCACGGAGGTAAAGACACAGCGGCCTTTGGAGGCGGGCCCATGGAGGCCAACGTTGGTGTTGCTTGCAACAAGTGAATCCCGTGCAGTGCAGCCCCTCATGGTCCCGCGGCCACCAATGCGCATAGGGTGGTGTGGCTGGAGTAGATGGTGGCGAGGCCAGCAGACCCCCTTGTACAAAGGACAGTAGTCGTGGTAGTTGCCCAGTCGCCGCAGATGAAGGCCAGTGTCGGACGGAGCGTTGCAGAGGGGCGTCATGTCTTGCGGCCTCTTGTACGCGGAGGTGAACAACCACCACGTTGCTCGGGCGCGCTGGTGCAGCTATGACTCCCCCGCAATGGAGCACCCCCATCATCTGCTTCACCCGCCGACGCGCTAGGAAACCGCGTGCTGCAGCCTGCAGGTGGACGGCCGCCGCCGTCTGTCGCGAAGCAACCACCCTCTCATGGACATCGCTCTTGGGGTCAAGGGTAGCGGTGATGGCTGCCCCTGATGACGGGGGCGGTGTCGACGATGAGGGCACGACAAACGTGGCAGCAGAAGTCGCCACTGCTACGAGGGAACCAAAGCGCTGCTGGCACATGATCTTGAACTGTGGCCACGTGACCTCACGCTCGTCGCGTTCCAGCCGCCAGAACCACGTATGTGCGTGGCCGGTGAGGTGATACGATGCCAATCAGGCCTTGTCAGACTCTAGAGTGCGCTGGCTCAAGAAGAACTGCTCGCAGCCGTTGAACCACCCTAGAGGGTCACGGCTGCCGTCGTAGATGGGAAAGGAGGGGGTGTTGCAGTCGTTGACATGGTAGCAGCAGCGAGGGTTGGCGCAAGGGGCTGGTACACCGGTCCTGGTATGGTTGCCCCTGGCGTCGTCGGCCATGCAGCTGGTGATGAAGACGACCCTGAGGGCGCACGCAACTGGTAGGCATCGCCGCCCACGAAAATGTAGGTGCCGGAGCGAGCGATAACGGTCAGACCGCTGGTGCTGGCATGTTGCTAGAGAGCGCCATGCTGATTGCATTGAGCCTCGCAAACAGATCGTCGAAGTACGCCTGCTCGGGAACCCAAGGACCCATGAGAGGCAGAGGCGCGGCCATGGGCCACTCGTACTGCGTGACGTTGTTGTAGGGGTTCCAGTAGTAGAGGTAGCCGGTGATGCCGTCCACGAGGCCGTGCCACGGCTTGGGCAGCGACGAGTCTCCCGGCGCGCACAACGGGGCTGCGCGCCCGGACGAGCCACTACCGCTCGACATCGGGTTCGGTTGGGTCTAGGCAACCCGCAGTGGAGCCCACAATGTGGTGCGGAGGTGGCGTCCCGGCGGCGCGGGGCGGAGGCGTCCCAACGGCGTGGAGGGTGACGCAACCTGCCGTGTAGAGGAGGAGGTGAAGGCGGCGGCGACGAACCCAGAGCGACGAGGCCTCTGGCGTGGAAGTGGCCTAACGAGGGGCGCTGAGTGGGTCGCCGGGCTGCGCGCGAGGGATAGTGCGTCGGCGCTGGCGGGGCGGATGTACGCGCGCTGGTTTAGGTGTGGTGGTGAGCGACGACGTAGATGTGGCGGACACACGACGGAGATGTGGTGGCTGCTGCATGTTGCGGGCGAACAGCGCAGGAACATACGCGGTGAAAGGGCGATGGGAAAAAAATTGGCTCCGAATACCAGATGTTATGGTCGCTAGATCGGTGAGGGATTGGAGAGGGGTACCGATGGACAGGAACGTCGACCGGGGGCCGCTGCCCACGGCCGAGCAAGAGGAGGGTTTTTTTTCTTGAAAAACGCAGGAGGACTGCGTTTTAGATATATATTAAGAAGAGAGACAAGGGTCTAAGAGACCCAAACAAAATAACAACACTCCCTATGGAGGCCAGTAACACTCGTACATGAAAGGATCCATAAAAACACCCACACTCCCTACAGCAACCTATGCAGGGGGGCAGCCAAGAGGGAGAGCCCTTTGGCTCCAGCAATTTTCCAGCCTCTTCTTTCCTCATCTGCATGCTCCATAATCAGAGGAAGGGTGGGAGACCCTCCATCAAAAATGACTCTATTACGATGCTTCCAAATCATCCACGATCCTAAAATGATGAGGGAGTCAAGACCTTCCCTGACCAGACCATTTGTTGTCTCTGATACCCTCTCCCACCAATCCATAAAAGAAACTGCATCTGGCTGTGGGGCTAAACTATGCAGCCCAAACTTTCTTAGCAGGTTGTACCAGAAAATCCTTGAGAAGACACCATTCACAAGCAAGTGGTTCAGAGTTTCCCCTTGCTGGTCACATAAAGGGCATCTGATAGGGTGATTCAATCCCCTTTTTGCCAAGAGATCAGCTGTCCAACATCTATTTTGTGCCACCAACCAAATGAAAAAACAGCACTTTGGTGGAGCCCAAGATCTCTAGCAAGAGGAGGGTTTCTCCCTTCTAATTCTTGCATACTTTATTTCTCATCCATTGATTACATAAATAGGCCAGTTGTCCGTCCCTATCTAGCTAGAGATTCTTATCTCCTTAAAACTCTCCTAAAAACTCTCAACAACTACTATGTCCTAAATAATCTCCTAATCTTATCTCTAACTATCCTTATCTAATCCCCCTTGGAGGGCCCATGGTTGCTGCTGCCGTAGCCCCTCCGTGGGCCTCCTTAGACCCTGACAGCGACAAACGGTAAAGTAGTAGACCAAGGCCATGTGTTAACTCTCCCTAGGCTCTAGAGTAAACCCTAGAGTAAACCCTAGCTCTAGGCAGTGGCCTAGCGCCTTTTACATCCTTGATCAGAACTGGAACCAAAACCAGCAGCCCAACAAGGGAAGAATTGACCCTCATATGGGCTCGGTCATGCTATCGGATCAATCAAATAGTCTGCCCATTGGACCGCTAAGGTAGGTCAGTATGTCAGATCAGCAGTTTTTCAGGAAACCACAACAGTTGGAGCAGCCCAACATCGTGAACCAAAAGATGCAGGAGTTTGTGAATGTAGTGTCCAAGTTCAAACATGCATTCTGTGTTCAGCATTCACGTAGCTAGGCACACGTGGTCCATTCACCTCATACCTAGATAATCACCCCCACGGGTACTGTAGCATATATATAGGCATATAGGCCTTATGGGCCTTATGGGCCTTAACACCCCCTGTCAAACTCAAGGCGGAAGTGGAGGATTTGAAGCATTGAGTTTGATTAGATGAAACTGATGTTGTGCCCTAGTTTGTGCTTTTGTGAAGAAATCCGCAAGCTGTAATTCTGAGGGCACATATTGAAGATCAATGGTCTTCTGATGACAATGAGATCTAGTGAATGAGACATCAACACCAATGTGTTTTGTGAGTTCACGCTTCACTGGATCATGACAAATTTGTATAGCTCCAGTGTTGTCACAGCGAAGAAGTGTAGGCGAGTCACAAGAAACGCCTAGATCAGCCAAGAGCCAACGAATCCAGATAATCTCAGCAGTAGTAGTAGCCAGGGCTCGAAGTTCTGCTTCAGTACTAGATCTAGAAACAGCAGCTTGCTTCTTGGATTTCCAAGCAATAGGGGATGATCCAAGAAGAATACAGTAACCAGTGATGGAGCGACGATCTGTAGGATCACTGGCCCAGGTAGCATCAGAGTAAGCGTGAAGCTGAAGTGGGGAATTTGAGTCATAAAATAAACATTGTGTTTTTGTCCCCCGTAAATATCTAAGCACACGAAGTAAGTGCCCATAATGAACTGATGTAGGAGCAGAGACAAACTGACTCAAGATCTGAACCGCATGAGCAATATCTGGCCTGGTGACAGTAAGATAAACTAAGCTGCCAACAAGATGTCTATATCGAGATGGATCCTCCAAAGGTGTCCCATCAGTCGGACGAAGAGATAAGTGTAGATCCATAGGCGTGGCAACAGTGCGAGTATCACTAAGACCAGAACGATCAAGAAGATCTTGTATGTACTTGGCCTGAGAAAGATAAATACCATTTTGAGTCTGCAAAACCTCAATGCCCAAGAAATAACTGAGTGCCCCCAAGTCAGACATTTGAAATTCCTTACTCAGAGACGCCTTCACATGAGCTATATGGTCTGGATCATCGCCTGTAATCAACATGTCATCAACATAAAGTAATAACAATGTGCGTCCTCGTGAAGAAACATGAATGAACAATGCAGGATCATGATCACTAGAATAGAAACCACAAGCCTTGATGACAGAAACAAATCTCTCAAACCAAGCACGAGGAGCTTGTTTGAGACCATACAAGGCTCGACGAAGACGACATACATGCCCTGATGGAACCTCTATCCCAGGAGGTGGATGCATATAGACTTCCTCATGTAAATCACCATGAAGAAAAGCATTTTTGACATCCATCTGAGAGATAGTCCAAGAAGATGAGGCTGCAACAGCAAGTAAAGCACGGACAGTAGTCAGATGGGCCACAGGTGCAAAAGTCTCATCATAGTCAATACCCTGTGTCTGTTGAAAACCTCTGGCCACAAGACGAGCTTTATATCGCTCAATAGACCCATCAGATTTGGTTTTAACCTTGAATACCCATTTGCACGTGATAGGTACAACACCAGCAGGTAACGGAACAACATCCCATGTACATGTGCGATGAAGGGCATTTAATTCATCAGTCATAGCAAGCTGCCACTCAGGTATACCAGACGCCTCTGTATAAGATGATGGTTCAGCAATGACTGCACCAGCACGGGAAAACCCATAACGTTCTGGAGCTGCAATAGTGCCACGGTCACGAAGATGATAACCCTGATTAAAAACAACATGAGAGTCATCATTGTTAGTACAAGTATCAGCAACAGGATCGTCATCAGGACTGGCCGTGGGAGTAGAGCGAGGACGACGAATGTAAGTCTGAGTGACAGGTGGTTTGGAAGAGTAAGACGGAGATGATGTGGAAGTGGAAGGTGGTGTGATGGGAATAAGGACATCTGGGGTAGAAACAGTAGGTGGTGATACTGATGAAGTTTCAGAAATGGGAGGAAGGCTCATGAAGGAGGTAGACTCTGTGGAATAAAAAGAAGAATGAGTGGAAGAGTTATAAAAGAAGGGACGATTTTCATTGAAGCTCACATCTCGAGAAATACGCATGCGACGAGAAGATGAATCATAACATCGATAGCCTTTATGTTCAGGGCTGTATCCAAGAAAAACACACTCAACAGATTGAGCAGTCAATTTAGTACGTTCACGAGGTGATAACAGTACATAACACGTACATCCAAAAACTCGAAGGTGGTCATATCGTGGAGGAGTTCCGAAAAGAACTTCACCAGGTGTTTTGCCAGAGAGTTTGGATGACGGTTGTCTATTGATGAGGTAAACCGCAGTAGAAACTGCTTCACCCCAAAAATGTGACGGGACAAAAGAAGATATCAACAAAGTGCGAGCAGTTTCTATAATGTGACGATGTTTGCGTTCAGCCACACCGTTCTGTGCATGAGCACCAGGGCAAGAAAGCTGAGCAAGAGTACCCTCTGAAGTCAAAAACTGGCGGAAATTATCAGATAAATATTCACCACCAGAATCAGAACGAAAGGTTTTAATGTGAGTGGAAAATTGAGTGTGAATCATACGAGCAAAGGTTTTATAAATAGAAATCAGCTCAGAGCGGCGTTTCATGAAATAAATCCAAGTGTAGCGAGAATGATCATCAATAAAAATAACATAGTATTTATATCCACCTTTTAACACAAAAGGTGCAGGACCCCAAATATCAGAGTGAACCAAATCAAAGGGTTGAACAGAATGAGAATGACTAGTAAAATATGGAAGTTGTATTTGTTTTCCAAGATGACAACCCTTACAATGAAAATCAGACTCAACCGAAGTATGACCTAAGCAACCTGACTTTATTAGAGTAGACAATCTAGATCCACACAAATGACCTAGACGATGATGCCACTGGGCAAAAGACGCAACAGAAGCAAGGGTAGCTGAAAGCACATGCGGTGGAGATGTAGCCAAGGAAGGAAGCCGCAAAGAGTCCAAGATGTAGAGGCGAGGAGCAGCTCTACGGCGACGGCCAGTCCCAATCACTTCCCCTGTGCGAAGGTCCTGTACAAAACAAGATGAGTCATCAAATCCGACAAAGCAATTATGATCTGTAATTTGGCCTACTGAAAGAAGGTCCATAGATAGCTCAGGGACAAAGAAAATATTAGGTACTGTAAAGTGTGGATCTGAAAGAGAACCCTTATGAGTAATGTGGCATACAGTACCATCAGCTGTCTGCACTGAAGCACCATCTGTGACTGGTGTAGTAGAAGCCAGCTTTGACTGATCAGATGTGACATGAAAGGAAGCTCCTGAATCAAGTACCCAGGCCGACTCTGAAGTACAAGCGGACGAAGTGGCAGCAACAGCAACTGAGCCTCTATTAGATGGTCCTGGACCACGACCACGAGCAGCACGTCGTGCACGGAAATCAGTCAACTTATCAGGGAACTTGACAAAGCAAAGCTCAGATCGATGATTGGTCTTGCCACAATGATCACAAGGCTTAAAAATATTCTTAGGTTTCTGGGCAGCAGCCAACACACTGTGAGGATTACCACCAGTAGAGGACAGAGAATTAAGACGAGTCTCTTCAGCAAGTAAAGCAGACAACGCCTTAGCCATTGTGAGAGTGTCAGAACCCTGAAGTAAACGAGCACGAAGAGAATCAAACTCGGCCCGAACGCCCATAACAAATCTGTAAGTGAAGAACTTCTCAATAAACTTATGAGCCGGACACAGATCAGCGGTACAAGCAGGCACCATTGATGTCAAGACACTCATCAGGCGATCAAAGGCTGAGTAGTACTCATCAATACTCATATCATTTTGCTCAATAACATGTGTCTGCTGCATGAGAGTGTGTAATAGAGCACCACTGTCCTGAACAAAACGCTCCTTCAAATGAGACCAGATGGCTTTAGCAGTTTTGAATTTAGACAAGCTCATAATCATCGACGGTTTGACGCTGTTCACCATAGCAGCCATTACTTTACCATCATTAAGCTGCCATGTTTTGATATCAGCAGCATTGCGACGATCATCAGCAAGAACAGGTGCCGCATCAGTCAAATGGAAGAGTAATCCATGTCCTCGGAGGGCAGTCTCAACACAGAAAGCCCACTCCGGATAATTTTGACCATCAAGAGTGATATTGACCACAATAGCATTTGTCGCCATATTGAATTGAAGGAAAAATCAGGGAGAACAGGAGACCTGAGACCAAACAAACCAGGGCAGACCGACTTGGACGAGTTGACGGAGGTCTTGGGCACGGAAGCCGAGTTGAACAGCGGCTGGCGGCTGGCGGGAGCAGCGATGTTGCAGATCTGCGGCCCTGTCCGCAACAGCGGCGGACGGTGCAGATTTTCTGCAGAGGACGGCGAGGTCTCTGCCCCTGGCAGAGAACGGCGCCCTGCCCCTGGCAGAGAACGACGGGAGAACGGCGCCCTGCCACAGGCGGCAGAGAGCGCGCGGATCTCTGCCCCTGGCGGCGGCCGTTGAAGGAGGGAGAGCCGCCCCTGGCGGACGGCGGATCGTTGAAGGAGACGGCGGCCTGCCCCAGGCGGCTGAGGGCGCGCAGCTCCTGACGCGGATCTGGACGAGGGCGGCGCAGACGAGCTCGCAGTCCAGCGAACGGGCGGCGGCCGGATCTGGGCGGCGGCGGCGCGGATCTGGACGAGGGCGGCGAACGGGCGGCGACCGGATCTGGGCGGCGGCGGCGCAGACGAGCTCGCAGCGACGGGATCCAGCAAACGGGCGGTGGCCGGATCAGGGCGGCAGCGGGCGGGATCCGCGCAGATGAGGCCGCAGGCGATAGGGCCGCGACGGCGGCGGAGAAGACCGCGACGGCGGCAAAGGGGACCGCGACGGCGGTCGGAAGGAGAGATGGTGGCTGGAAAAAAAATCTAAGAAACCCTAATCGTAACCTCCTTTGATACCATGTAACTAACCTGATTAGCCGAGATAATCACCCCCACGGGTACTGTAGCATATATATAGGCATATAGGCCTTATGGGCCTTAACACAGGTCAATGCCACTACCCTAGTTTTGAGAAGTATAATAATGAAAAAAACAAAAATACAATTAGAAATGCCCACTAGAAGCGAAAATCAACGATTTCAATGAGTCCGTTGTGTACTCCTGTCCCGAAATGTAAGGTATTGTGTACTCCTGTTCCAAAATGTAAGGTATTTTTCTGTACTCCTGTTCCAAAATGTAAGGTGTTTTGTTTTTGTTCTAAGTGCTAAGCCAAGCTTCTTTGGCTTGCAGTACTGGGCCAAGTTTACACAAAAATGCACCAACATCTACAACATCAAGTAAGTTCCATTAAAACCCACATGAAATGTCTTGATAGTTCATTAATTTAGTACTATAGATATTAATATACTTTTCTATAAACTTGGTCAAAGTTACATCTTAGAAGGAGGTAGTATTTGCTATTTGGAAAATGGGTCAAACGAACTTCGTTAGAAAATTTTAAAATAGGGAGTGATAGATTATTACAGTAAATTGCAACATGCTGAATATCAAGATGCTAAGAGAACATGATAATTTAGTAGAAGTGTCATGACACCTGTGCTTTCATAGTTTCATGACATGTCATACATAATTACAGGGCATTAACTAAAAGTGGAACCAAAGAATAGATTGGCATGCAAGAAGACATAGATCATAAATGATCACAGGAAAAATCTTGTCCTTGAAGAAAGCATATGGATAACCGAATCTGCATAAGATTAATGATAACACTGAAAGAGGTACCTGATAATCATGAATGCCACCTGATACAGAGACAACAACTACATTAGATAATTTTGAACTGATTGCATGTGATACACCAGTCTTGTATCCCTTTCTCCATTCTTCATTGACATGGGAGAAAAAATGACCCAAGGATGGCTGAAGTGCGATGGGAGGGTACCTGTATAAGAAATTATGTGACATCTAAGTAACGCTTGCTCATCCACCCAATGGTGAAAATTATAATCAATGGTGAAAAAAAAACCCGCTCTCACAACTACAACAAATAAATAACAGAGAACCAGAGAGTACTGGTGTGGGCTGGAAAGTGTCAGTATAGTTTCCACCGCTGATTTCCTCAGGTTTGGGTGGACTACAGCTGCTCGAGCCACAAAACCACCCATCGAATGGCCAACAAGTATAACACTGGATGGCAGGTCAGGAGAGGATTGAGCACCACCCTTTGATCTCTCCAAATGTGATTCTTTGTATTGGTCAAGGATCTACAAAGCACAAGATCAAGTCATGCTAAATTTTTATCACTGATGAAATCCTTAGGCATTACAATATCCATGGAAAGTTGGAAACTTCAGTGCCATAAATTTGTGGCAATTCTAGATTAAGTGCAACAGCAATGTTTTGTTGTGAACATAGTCATCTTAAACATTTTAAAAATTCCAACAATGTGTGGAAATCTTCCTATTCAATGGTGGCTAAAAGAAAATTAGATTACAACATTAATGAGCAAAGGGTCAAATAGGTAAGCTAAGATTGAAGCTTAAGGCCCTGTTTGTTTACCCTCGAGATTATATAATCCAGCTTAAATAAGTTAAGAAGCAAACTGTTATGGCCGGCAGCCTAGTAGCCCTTATAAAATCAGTTAGCTTCAATGCTGCGGCGCGACGAGCCTACATTGCACTGGCCGCGCGTGCCAGCAGCGTTTTGGGCCTCCTCTGCGCAGCAACAAGTTGGGCGAAGTGGCACGCCTGTCGTTCTGCTCCACAGTGGAGGACTACCAGGATCGATTCCTGGCTCACCTGTGCCACGCGGAGCCCATGCCACCACCGCACCAACAAGCACAACTCTTCACTGCCGGACTTCCATGGCATCTCCGGGTGGACGTCAAACTGTGCGCACCCAGCGACCTGCAGTAGGCCATGGCCCTCGCCTAGGCATACGAGTGCCGCAGCAAGGCTCAGACGGCCACGCGCCTCCGCCCTCTACGCATCTACTGGCTACACCATCCTCTACGCTGGCAGCGGCTGCTACCTCCACCCCAGCAGCACCGACGTTCAAGCGCCTCACCCCAGCAGAGATGACAGAGTGATGCCGCTAGGGTCTGTGCTACAACTGCGACGAGTCATTTGTACGAGGCCATCACTGCCAACGCCTCTTCTACCTTGAGGTGACCACCAACGACAACGGGGTGGCTGTTGCGGAAGATCCCCCACCCCCATAGTCCTACCTTCCAGGTCGAGCACGAGTTGTTTTGGGAGGACGGGAGAGTTGTTATGACCGGCAGCCGAGCAGCCCTAATAAAATCAGTTAGTTTATTTAGATGGATAAGTATCAGTTAGTTTGTTTAGATGGATAGGGATAAGGAGTTTGTTTAGATAGATAAGGAATTGGTTTGTTAAGATATTAGATAAGGTCGGCTGCTATCTCAGCCCTATAAATGTACTCCAATCAATGAAAGATTAAGCAGGCAAGTATCTTGCCCGTGTTTCCTCCATCCCGCTACTGTTCACCGCATCACGTGAACAGTGTCGCCACTCCCAACCACCAGCCCGACGGCGCCCAAGCGTCCCCAACCCTAGACCTCAAACCTATCATTTGTACTACCTCCGTAACCCTAATCCCAACACAAACAAACAACACAGATTATTAGATGGATTATATAATCTAGATACCTAGATTATGATAATCCATAAGCAGGTCATTAGGTGCTTATATAATCTATATAAGCTGGATTATATAATCCTGGAAGGAAACAAACAGAGCCTAAAGCTAAAGGTTGGGACTAGTTACCCTATGAATCGCGTAGACAACATATTCAGTATGCTCCTCAAGTATCTGACCATCCATAGCAGAGTGCTCTCCTTCAAGGTCAACAGCAAACCAGTCCAACATGCGGCCATACCGTGAAGGAATAGAAAAATTGTTGAGTCCATCTCCTGGTAAACTACTAGATGCTTCCTGATAAAAGGTGGGCTCAAGTGGACCATTCTGATAAGCTCGAAAAGATTCTGCAGCCAATGACCGAACCTAGATTCCACATATGGACATTAGTAACAGCAGTACTGTTGAAGCATTAGAAACCAAAAAAAGGCTAAAACTCAAGTGCATAACCTGTATAATGTCAGACATCTTAGAATAATTCAATTTGAATAAACTCCCAAAATAGCACAATGGGCATAATAGAGATACACCAGACATGATTATGTCAAGTTCAAATATAGATTTCACCCACCAATGCAAATTTATTATCACTAAATGCAACACATTTGATTCCATGACAAAGTTTTAAACCAAGGACAACAAAAGGTGGTAAAACAGTCTCTTCGGAGACATCAGATAAAAAGGTAGTAGTAAAACACGCGAGACTTGATCACCTGCTTGTAACTTCCTCCGTTGCCGGGAATAAAGAGCACGGGCACGCCCCTGAGTCCCCTAATGTGCTTGGCGAAGTCGATCTGCTTCCAGCCCTCATGGTACAGGAACAAGCCATATCTATCTGAGGAGATGTTCCGGGGCGTGGCGGCGATGGGAATGTAGGTCGGGTACATGTAGGTCATGACGCAGCCATTGGGCACCGGACGCAGCAAGCGGCTGAGAGCTGCAAGAGCGACCCAGGCGGAGAAAAGCAGCACGGCACCAACCCTGCAGCTGCCCCGGAACCCGCCGCCGCCGCCCATGGGGTAAGAGAAGCTCGGGCCAGTCGCTCCGATATCGAGCTAAGATCAGAGAGGAGGAAACGGTGAAGGCTCCGGATCACGGAAGAGATCTTGCACCCTGAAGGCAGCTCGGGGGATCCGGGCACGGCGAGAGACGGAGGCCTCGCGGGAGCGGCGATTCCTCGGGCGAATGCCGCGGCCAAGGGTCGCGTCCTGCGGAGAACCCGCAGAGGAGGACGGGTGGTGGAGATGTGCAGGTCAGCAGGTGGTGCTGGGGCGGTGGGGCGAGGGAAGCGGCGGCGATCAGGGGACCTTGCTCTCGTGCTGGCTTTGGAGCGGAGTTGCGAGCCGGGTTCGCTGGCTCGTGGGGCCGATCGGCAGTGGCTGTCGGATATGGAGGCGCACGAATGTTGAAGCATAGAGTGGGCTTCGCCAATTTAGCGTAAGGCCTATAAATCTTTATCTTTATCTTTAACTTTATACTATATAATAAGGTAACGTGGACATCTTTTCTTTATATATATATATACTATATTAAAAACTTAACGTTGGCATCTGGTGCTACCACGGTTTCACCCTCCGCGCTGACACTCTGGACCTGTCTCACGTGCCACCAGCTACTGCATCTGCTCAGCACCCAACCGGCCGACCCCACCCGTGTAGCTATCACCAGACCACATGTATCTTAGGTGTCGTTTGGTTCATATACTGGTAACGTAATGGGTAACCGATAACGTTAAATCATGTTTGTTTAAGTCCAACCGTAATCGATACCACATTACAAATAGATAGCGCCTTATTCAAATTTGTTACCGCCGGTATTAGAGTGTGAATCGTTACCATTATCATTTACGTTACATTTCGCGAACCAAACGGCATCTTAGTTTTTATAAATAAACATTCTCCTACTCTAGAAATTCGAGGTTAACCACTAGACCACACATACCTTAGTGTTTAGTAATAAACAATAATTATATTTGAATAAATATCTCAATACCTATTTGTATGATATATAAAACCGTAGCAAAGCACGAGCAACTGGCTAATACTTTATAAGAAGGTAACGTGGGCGTCCACACAGTTACACCATACCTTCACCCCCATTTATGACTCCCTCGCGACCCATCCGCGTCCGCAACCCCACTGTCATTCTCATCGGCATCGACGCGCCCTCGCCCCCATACAAGCCTCCCAGAAACCACGCGCTCCCCAGCCCACCATAAACCGCGCATGCCCCAGCCCTCATCTGCAATGGAACCGCCATTCTCGCCGGCATCGTCGTGCCTCATCCCCCGTAAGATATCCACCCCCACTGTGATAGTCGACCTTGTGCCTCCCGACATCCTCACCACCATTGTTGCGCCCTCGCCTTCGATGGAATCGCACAATCGCGCCATCCTCGGTCGTAATCCCCTCGACCCGACTTCATCCGCGCGCCCACAATCTCTGCAAGCCTCGCCCCTGATGGCGTACCCCACCCCCTCGCATCCATGGCACTGCAATGCTTGCCCACGCTCCAAATAAGGCGTGCCCGCAATCTCTGCGATGGCGAGGCCAACCACGAAATCTTCGCCGCAATCCCACCAACGTCCTTCCACGCCCTTCAATCTCCCAAATCGGCACCGCAAAAGCTGTGGGCGAGGCTTATTTGGAGCGTGGACAAAACAATGAAGAATGACACAGATAATGGAGAATGGGCGTCTCAGTTTCTCGACAGATAATGGAGAATGGCACCTCTACTACCGCTGATTCTTGCTACCAAAGGACCGGGACGGGAGTGGCACCAGCAGCAAGGGTCTAGGCATCCAACTCCTACCTCTACCTCCTCGCCAAGGGCTTGAACATCGTCTACCAGTTCCACAAGGAGTAGAGCGAGGTCGATAATTACCTACACCTCGTCCCGCTCATCACGCTCATCGACAATGCCAGCATTCGGGTCGGTAATCTGCTTTCACCTCTCTCTCCCTTTTCTACCCTAATTGTTTGTTTACATCCATCTCACGCATTCGGATAGGCTCCTAGACTAGATATGGGCCTTGTAGGCCTTTTCAATCAGAAACATTGATTTCATATCTGATGAGAATATCCTGGTACCGGGGATTTGGTCTCCCGGGGTGCCTAGTGAAAGGGAAATAGGGTTAACCTTTTCCTACAATTAATTTTGGTGGTTGAATGTCCAACACAAACATATGGACTAACTAGTTTGCTCCAGAATTCATGTATTACAGGTGCATAAGGTTCAACACAAACCAATAAATATTCAAGTTAGGGACCCAATTAAAAAGGAACAAAAAGGACTTGAATGTGCTATGGACTGGCGCACCGGACAGTGTCCGGTGCACCAGGGCCATACAAGAGCCAAGCAGCCACTCTCGGGAAAACGCAGGTGTTGGTCCTTGTTCTCGGATGCTATACACCAAGAACAAAACAACACAATTGTTAACGATTAGAGACCTTCGAAGCATTATCTCCTTTGGGATATAATGATCTTCAGACGAAGGTCATGAAGGGCATACCTTCATCATTTCACTGAGCAAGGATGTAAACAAAGACATATGAAACACAAAAAGAATATGAACAATCATTCTAAATTAATGGACTATTTATATTTTTATTTTATAAACATGGATAGACATCAATAATATTTGTATTACATTTGTACCTTCGGCTTGACAGAAAGTGAAAAAGCGGGAATGACGCCAGAATGATTACAAGTCAGCGTGAACAGTATGATGTTACTGTTCATCTATTTATAGGCACAGGACGCAACCTGGACAAAATTACATTCATGTCCCTGACATTTACTGTTGACCATAAGGCAAGTTGTCGAGGACTAAGCAGTCTTTTCTCCTTTAGGTCGGTTTCTCCTTTCACCATCGTCATTGTGCTAAGCCGAAGCTCCTTCAGCTACAGCTTCGGAGCTAGTTTGTCCCTCCTTCAGACCACACCTTCGTACAATGCACACCTTCATCTCAAAGCCGAAGCCTCCTGTAATGGTCTAATAAACTAAAAAACATGTTAGTTAAGTTTTTGAGGACCTTCGGAAGAGGAAGGCCCCCAACAGTAGCCCCTTGCAGCATTAATTTGTTTTTGCATTTAACAAATTCAGACTGCGACGTGAGCGAAGGCCTTTAGACGAAGGTCCGAAAAAACACCTTCCCTTCGCTAGAATAGCGAAAGTCAGTGACATGTAGGGCCCGCCAAGTTGCAATGCACTAGGTATATAAATAGGAACCCGCAGCGGCAGCATTTGCTGCGCCATCTCAATTGCTCATGTTATTTTTTCAAGCTTGAATTTTCTTGCTCTGTCAGATTTCGCTTGATTTGTGAGCTTCGGCATTTGCACAAGTGCCCGTTAGATGTCTGAAGAGAAGAAGATTGTGGACCCTGCTCTAGCTGGGTTTTACGAGGCTATGGAAAAGACAAACACAGAGAAGATTACGAATGAAATGTTAGCTGGGTTATCTGAGGATTCTAATGATAGTGAGAACTTTGATGTGGAAAGTGGGAACGAAGATGCTGAAGATCGGCCCTGGCGGCCGAGTCATACTATCTTCGGAAAGTCATCCATCAAAAAAAGTCAGATTGATGCTATGAAGGGAAGATATTTTCGTGATATGTCCATTGTAAGGGCTAGGGGGACAGCGCCGCCCCTGCACCCGAGGTGGATGAAGTTATTGTGTACAAGAGCTTCATGAAGGCGGGCTTCGGCTTCCATTGAGCAAATTTCTGGTTGAAGTGTTAAAGACCTTCGAAATTTTTCTTCATCAGATCACTCCCGAAGCTATAATCAGGATGGGTATTTTTGTTTGGGCCATGAGGAGCCAGGAGCTAGAGCCAAGCGCAAAATGCTCATGTAACATGCACGAGCTGCTGTATGAGACGAAGGCTACTGGCAAGGAGCAGTATCACAATAATTTTGGTTGTTATGGCTTCGTTCCTCATTCTGATGTAAGTTATCCAGTTCCAACGTTTCGGAAAAGGTGGCCAGGGGCCTGGATGGAGGAATGGTTTTATGTAAAGAATAATCTGGTTGAAAGGGAAGACATAAAAGGGATTATCCAATGCCCTATTTGGTCTCGCTTTAGCATCAGAAGGCTGGCTACTGCGCTTGGGAACGATATCGAAGCATGCCAGAAGGCTTTCAACAATGTATGTGCCTTTATTGGCACAAGAGACCTAGTCCAGGAGCACATAGCCTACAGAGTGTGACCTCTTGTGGATGACTGGGAGATGCTGAAGGAGACTGCTGCCGGGTCCAGTCAAGGTGGTTTGGTTTATTTGAAATACACCTTCAGATACAGAGATCAGTTTGACGAGCCGAATGATGACTGGCTGGTCTGTGTTGAGGCGACTAGCGATGAGTTGCTTGGGGCGTACACAAGAGCCGAAGATGATGCCATGACTTTAGCCTTCGGAGGAAGAGGCAAGAAAAGGTTAAACAAAGTTTTTGACGTTATTGGGTTTGTGTACCTAGACTATACTTATCCCTCGCAAAAGTAGGGAAAGAAAAGGAAAACTGCTACTTCGGCCATTTCAGCTGCGCCGAAGGGCAAAAAGATCAAGGTGTTGACGCACCGGCCTAGATACATTGAGACGGCCACGGTGCCGAAGCTTGTTGAAGGGACATCTTCCACCACTGAGCCAGGACAGCCAGCTCTTGCCGGCTCCAAAGAAGAATTGGCTGAAGTGCCAAAAGTACCTGCAACCGGGTCAGCTAAAGCGACGAAACCTGCTGCTGAAGCCAAAGAAAAGGCGGCCGAAGAGCCAGAGCTAGGGGAAACTGAAAGGGAAATGTGCCCTTGGGCAATTTCTATAATGTTTTGGTGATTAAGTGTCCAACACATTTAATTGAGTTCTAATGTGCAAAATAAAGTGAGAAGTGCAAATCAAGGAAAAAGGTATGTTTCTAGACTTGGTGAATTGTTTTGTATACTAACATGGTTATCCAAGTGCTAGAAATAGTGACTAAAGAAGAAGAAAGGAAAAGGGAAAAGCTTGGCTCTATGCAGCCAATCCTCAGCTCGGTCTGGCACACCGGACTGTCCGGTGGTGCACCGGACAGTGTCCGGTGGTGCACCGGACAGTGTCCGGTGCACCAGGCTGGTCTCCGGTGAAAATGCCGCTCTCAGGATTCGACGGCGGCGTACGACTATAATTCACCGGACGGTCCGGTGGTGCACCGGACTGTCCGGTGAGTCATCCGCGGCGAACTCGTCGCCCTCGGGAAAAGTAAAGGGGCGACGTGGCTATAATTCACCGGACTGTCCGGTGGTGCACCGGACTATCCGGTGAGCCAACGAGCGCCTGCGCCAACGATCGACCGCGCAATCTTCACGTGACACATGGACCGCTCCAACGGTCAGCTGGTGCACCGGACTGTCCGATGGGCACCGGACAGTGTCCGGTGCGCCAATCAGCCCGGAGGAGCAACGGTCGGAAAATGCCATTTTTGGAAGGAGATCGCGCACCGGACCGTCTACAGGACATGTCCGGTGGCGCACCGGACTGTCCGGTGCGCCACTCGACAGAAGGCAAGGATGGCCTTCCAAGTTTGTCTTCAACGGCTCCTAGCTGCCTTGGGGCTATAGAAGGGACCCCTAGGCGCATGGAGGAGTCACCTAAGCATTCACTAAACATCCTAAGACTCCAAGACTCCAACTTCACGCATTCGATTCTTTGTGTTAGTGATTTGAGCTCCATTTGAGTTGTGAACTCTGTGTGTTGTGTTTTGAGCTCAAGTTGTGACTTGTGTGCGTGGTTGTGCTGTGAATTTGAGTCTTGTGTGTGTTGCTCTTCCCAACCTTACTCCGTGCTTTCTTTGTGATCAATATTGTAAGGGCGAGAGGCTCCAACTTGTGGAGATTCCTCACAAACGGGAAGAAAACTATAAGGAAGAAAGCCGTGGTATTCAAGTTGATCATTGGATCACTTGAAAGGGGTTGAGTGCAACCCTCGTCCATTGAGACGCCACAACATGAAAGTAGGCAAGTATTACTTGGCTGAACCACGGGATAAAATCGCGTGTCTCTTGTGATTGCTCTCTCTGTGATTATTTGTGTTTGCAAGAGCTCACCTCATAGACTTGATTAACTTGCGCTAATATCTCTTTAATCAAGCTTGTTGGAATTTAGTGTTGAATTTTACACGATCACCTATTCACCCCTCCTCTAGGTGCTCTCAATTGGTACCAGAGCCATACTCTTCATCTAAGGGACTAACCGCCCGAAGAGATGGATCCTAAGGGAATGGGGATGGTGGTCAACGACAAGGAAAAAGAGTCCTTCCTCAACGAGCCTAGAGACGACAAGCCAACCGACTCAGGCTCGAGTCATAAGAAAAGAGACGGGAAGAAGAAGAGGCGCATCAAGAAGATTATCTACTACGACAGTGATGCCTCGTCTTCTTCACCACACGACAACGACGATGACTCCTCGTCAAAGAAGAAACCGGTTAATCAAAACTATTCATTTGATTATTCTCGTATTTCGTACAATTCTAATGCTCATTTACTATTAATTCCTCTTGGAAAACCTCCCCACTTTGATGGAGAAGACTATTCTTTCTGGAGTCATAAAATGCGTAGTCATTTGTTTTCTCTCCATCCTAGTATCTGGGAGATTGTTGAAAACGGAATGCACTTTGATAGTACTAACAATGTCGTGTTCATTAATGAGAAAATTCATAAGAATGCTGTCGGGGACCATAATTAGGGGTACCCTCAAAGCTCCTAATTCTCAGTTGGTAACCCCCATCAGCATAAAGCTGCAAAGGCCTGATGGGTGCGATTAAGTCAGGGATCAGTCCATTCGAGGGACTCGATCACGCCTCGCCTGAGCCTAGCCTCGGACAAGGGAAGCCGACCCCGGAGGATCTCCGCCTTGCCCGAGGCCCCCCTCAAGCGGCGAACATATTTCCGGCTCGCCCAAGGCCCTGTCTTCGCCAAGAAGCAACCCTGACCAAATCGCCACACCGACCGGCCAAATCGCAGGAGCATTTAATGCAAAGGTGGCCTGACACCTTTATCCTGACGCGTGCCCCTCAGCCGACAGAGCCGAAGTGACCGCCGTCACTTCGCTGCTCCACTGACAGGTCTGACAGAAAGACAGCGCCACCTGCGCCGCTCCGACTGCGGTGCCACTTGACAGAGTGAGGCTGACAAGCAGTCAGGCCCGGCCGCACGCACCATAGGAAGCTCCGCTCCGCCCGACCCAGGGCTCGGACTCGGGCTAAGCCCCGGAAGACGGCGAACTCCGCTCCGCCCGACCCAGGGCTCGGACTCGGGCTAAGCCCCGGAAGACGGCGAACTCCGCTCCGCCCGACCCAGGGCTCAGACTTGGGCTCAACCCCAGAAGACGACGAACTCCGCTTCGCCCGACCCCAGGACTCAAATTCCGCCCTGGCCTCAGCCAACGGCCTCCGCCTCGCCCGACCTAGGGGCTCGGACTCGACCTCGACCACGGAAGACGGACTCGACCTCGACCTCGGAGGAGCCTCCACATCGCCCAACCTAGGGCGCGGACCGGCCACGTCAACAGGAGGCGCCATCATTACCCTACTCCAAGCTGACTCAGGCTACGGGGAACAAGACCGGCGTCCCATCTGGCTCGCTCCGCCAGATAGGCAATGATGGCGCCCCGCACGCTCCCTGACGATGGCGGCTCTCGGCCCCCTTACGAAAGCAAGAGGACGTCAGCAAGGACTCGACGGCCCCGACATCTGTCCCTCCGCCAGGCTCCAGCGCTCCTCCGACGGCCACGACATCACACAAACCGGGCGCCAAAATCTCTCCGGTCGCCACGATGGCGTGTACTTAGGGCGCTAGCTCTCCTCCGCTAGACACGTAGCACTCTGCTACACCCCCCCATTGTACACCTGGATCCTCTCCTTACGCCTATAAAAGGAAGGACCAGGGCCCTCTTAGAGAGGGTTGGCCGCGCGGGGACGAGGACGAGACAGGCGCTCGCGTGAGGCCGCTCGCTCCCTCTCCCGTGTGGACGCTTGTAACCCCCTACTGCAAGCGCACCCGACCTGGGCGCGGGACGAACACGAAGGCCGCGGGATTTTCACCTCTCTCACGCCCATCTCCGGCCACCTCACTTCCCCCCTTCGCGCTCGGCCTCGCGTCGACCCATCTGGGCTGGGGCACGCGGCGACACTTCACTCGTCGGCTCAGGGACCCCTCGGTCTCGAAACGCCGACAGTTGGCGCGCCAGGTAGGGGCACGCTGCGTGTTGACGAACAGCTTCCCGTCAAGCTCCAGATGGGCAGTCTCCAGCAACCTCTCCGGCCCGGGATGGTGCTCCGTTTTGGGAGCCTCGAGTTCATGTCCCTCAACGGCAGCTACGACATGATACTCTTTCCACCGCCAGGTGACAGCGACAATGGCGGTCGACAGTCCGCCCGCCGGCGGCGGGATCGACGACGTCTTCCCCGCGTGGTGGAAGAACAACCTTCGAGCTCGCCCCGTCCTCTTCCCCGCCGACGGAGGAGGAGGCGGGGCAACCAAGGCCAAGCAGGAGGCAGGGCCTCGTCGGCCGTCGAGCGAGTCGACAGCGCCAGCACCCCAATGGGGGGCGCGCCGGGCATCGACCTCGCGCTTGAGACGAAGACAAGCGCTGTCTCCCCGCGACACGCCAATCCCGAGCAAACGGACGACGCCAGCGCGCTCGCGGAAGGCTTGCTGGGTGTCACCCTCGTACCTGAGATGACGGTGCAGTCAGTCCCCGACGTGACTTCATCACCGCCCGTCGACCAAGAGGTACCGACCGATTCCCATCCCACGCCTTTCGGATTTAGCCTCGACCCGCCTAGCGGCTCCGCTTTGGCGGACGCTCTCGCAGTGGTGAGTCCGAACCCTCTGGGGTTTCGTATGCGGTCACCTTGGGACCGGTTGACGGACGTCTCGACCTACGGGCCCTCTGGGTCCGAGGAAGACGACGAGCCCAGCTTCTGTTGGGATTTCTCTGGGCTTGGCAACCCCAGTGCCATGCGGGACTTCATGACCGCATGCGACTACTTCCTTTCCGACCGTTCCGACGGTAGCCGTAGCCTCGGCGACGAGGATTGCGGCCCGAGCCGTGAATGTTTCCACGTCGATCTAGGGGGTCCCTCCGAAGGCAACCATCTCGGCATGCCGGAGGACGGTGATCTCCCTAGGCCGGTGCCTCGCGTTGACATCCCGCGGGAGCTGGCTGTGGTCCCCGTTCCGGCGGGGGGTCACTACCCACAACTCGAGCAAATCCGCGGGGTGCAGGCCAGGCTCGACGAGGGAGCAGGAGCGCTTGAGCCAATCCGCCGAGACGTCGGGCAGGCATGGGCGGGCCAACCTCCGGCCGGAGAAATGCGTCATCTACCCCAGGGCTTCCAGCACCGCATCTCCGACGATGTCAGGGTCAGGCCGCCACCCGCATCCAGTGGGGTCGGCCAGAACCTGGCTGCAGCAGTAATGCTCCTCCACGCGATGCCGGAGCCATCAACCACCGAGGGGCGGCGAATCCAGGGAGAGCTCAAGGATCTCCTGGAAGGCGCCGCGGTCCGGCGGGCCGAGAGCTCCGCCTCCCGAAGGCAGGGGTACCCCTCGGAACATCATGCCGCGACTTCCCGATTCATGCGGGAAGCCTCGGTCTACACCGGGCGCACGCGCAACACAGCGCCTGCGGCCCCGGGTTGCCTCGGCAACGAGCACCATCACCGCGACCATCGGGCCCACCTCGACGAGAGGGTGCGCCGAGGCTACCACCCCAGGCGTGGGGGACGCTACGACAGCGGGGAGGATCGGAGTCCCTCGCCCGAACCACCCAGTCCGCAGGCCTTCAGCCGGGCCATACGACGGGCGCCATTCCTGACCCGGTTCCGACCCCCGACTACTATCACAAAGTACTCGGGGGAGACGAGACCGGAACTGTGGCTCGCGGACTACCGTCTGGCCTGCCAACTGGGTGGAACGGACGATGACAACCTCATCATCCGCAACCTCCCCCTGTTCCTCTCCGACACCGCTCGCGCCTGGTTGGAGCACCTGCCTCCGGGGCAGATCTCCGACTGGGACGACCTAGTCCAAGCTTTCGCCGGCAATTTCCAGGGCACGTACGTGCGCCCCGGGAATTCCTGGGACCTCCGAAGCTGCCGATAGGAGCCAGGAGAGTCTCTCCGGGACTACATCCGGCGATTCTCGAAGCAGCGCACTGAGCTGCCCAACATCACCGACTCGGATGTCATCGGCGCGTTCCTCGCCGGCACCACCTGCCGCGACCTGGTGAGCAAGCTGGGTCGCAAGACCCCCACCAGGGCGAGCGAGCTGATGGACATCGCCACCAAGTTCGCCTCCGGCTAGGAGGCGGTCGAGGCTATCTTCCGGAAGGACAAGCAGCCCCAGGGCCGCCCATCGGAAGATGCCCCCAAGGCGTCAACTCAGCGCGGCGCCAGGAAGAAGGGCAAGAAGAAGTCGCAAGCGAAACGCGACGCCGCCGACGCGGACCTTGTCGCCGCCGCCGAGTACAAGAACCCTCGGAAACCCCCCGGAGGTGCCAACCTCTTCGACAAGATGCTCAAGGAGTCGTGCCCCTACCACCAGGGGCCCGTCAAGCACACCCTTGAGGAGTGCGTCATGCTTCGGCGCCACTTCCACAGGGCCGGGCCACTCACGGATGGTGGCAGGGCCCGCGACGATGACAAGAAGGAAGATCACCAGGCAGGAGAGTTCCCCGAGGTCCGCGACTGCTTCATGATCTACGGCGGGCAAGCGGCGAACGCCTCGGCTCGGCACCACAAGCAAGAGCGCCGGGAGGTCTGTTCGGTGAAGGTGGCGGCGCCAGTCTACCTAGACTAGTCCGACAAGCCCATCACCTTTGACCAAGCCGACCACCTCGACCATGTGCCGAGCCCGGGGAAATACTCGCTCGTCGTCGACCCCGTCATCGACGACGTCAGGCTCACCAAGGTCCTCATGGACGGAGGCAGCAGCCTCAACATCATCTACGCCGAGACCCTTGGGCTTCTGCGTATCGATCTGTCCTCGGTCCGGGCGGGCGCTACACCTTTCCACGGGATCATTCCCGGGAAGCGCGTCCAGCCCCTCGGACAACTCGATCTTCCCGTCTGCTTCGGAACACCCTCCAACTTCCGAAGGGAGACCCTGACGTTCGAGGTGGTCGGGTTCCGAGGAACCTACCACGTGGTATTGGGGAGGCCATGCTACGCGAAGTTCATGGCCGTCCCCAACTACACCTACCTCAAGCTCAAGATGCCGGGCCCCAACGGGGTCATCACCGTCGGCCCCACGTACAAACACGCGTTCGAATGCGACGTGGAGTGCGTGGAGTACGCCGAGGCCCTCGTCGCCGACTTGGAGAGCCTCTCTAAGGAGGTGCCAGACGTGAAGCGTCATGCCGGCAACTTCGAGCCAGCGGAGACGGTTAAGTCCGTCCCCCTCGACCCCAGCAGCGACGCCTCCAAGCAAGTCCGGATCGGCTCCGGGCTCGATCCCAAATAGGAAGCAGTGCTCGTCGACTTTCTCCGCGCGAACGCCGACGTCTTCGCGTGGAGTCCCTCGGACATGCCCGGCATACCGAGGGATGTCGCCGAGCACTCGCTGGACATCCGAGCCGGAGCCCGACCCGTCAAGCAGCCTCTGCGCCGATTCGACGAGATGAAGCGCAGAGCCATAGGCGAGGAGATCCACAAGCTAATGGCGGCAGGGTTCATCAAAGAGGTATTCCATCCCGAATGGCTTGCCAACCCTGTGCTTGTGAGAAAGAAAGGGGGGAAATGGCGGATGTGTGTAGAATACACTGGTCTGAACAAAGCATGTCCGAAGGTTCCCTACCCTCTGCCTCGCTTCGATCAAATCGTGGATTCCACTGCTGGGTGCGACACCCTGTCTTTCCTCGATGCCTACTCAGGGTATCACCAAATCAGGATGAAAGAGTCCGACCAGCTCGCGACTTCTTTCATCACACCCTTCGGCATGTACTGTTATGTCACCATGCTGTTCGGCTTAAGGAATGCGGGCGCGACATACCAGCGGTGCATGAACCATGTGTTCGGCGAACACATTGGGCGCACGGTCGAGGCCTACGTTGATGACATCGTAGTCAAGATGAGGAAAGCCTCCGACCTCCTTTCCGACCTTGAAGTGACATTCCGATGTCTCAAGGCGAAAGGCGTCAAGCTCAATCCCGAAAAGTGTGTCTTCGGGGTGCCCTGAGGCATGCTCTTGGGGTTCATCGTCTCCGAGCGGGGCATCGAAGCCAACCCAGAGAAGATCGTAGCCATCACCAGCATGGGGCCCATCAAGGACTTGAAAGGCGTACAGAGGGTCATGGGATGTCTCGCGGCTCTGAGCCGCTTCATCTCATGCCTCGGCGAAAGAGGTCTACCTCTGTACCGCCTCTTAAGGAAGGCCGAGTGCTTCACTTGGACCCCTGAGGCCGAGGAAGCCCTCGTGAACCTGAAGGCGCTCCTCACGAAGGCGCCTATCTTGGTGCCCCCAGCTACCGGAGAAACCCTCTTGGTCTACGTCGCCGCGACCACTCAGGTGGTCAGCGCCGTGATTGTGGTCGAAAGGCAAGAAGAGGGGCATGCATTGCCCGTTCAGAGGCTAGTCTACTTCATCAGCGAGGTACTGTCCGAAACCAAGATCCGCTACCCACAAGTTCAGAAGCTGCTGTACGCGGTGATCCTGACACGGCGGAAGTTGCGACACTACTTCGAGTCTCATCCGGTAACTGTGGTGTCATCCTTCCCCCTAGGGGAGATCATCCATTGCCGAGAGGCCTCGGGTAGGATTGCAAAGTGGGCAGTGGAAATCATGGGCGAAACAATCTCGTTCGCCCCTCGGAAGGCCATCAAATCCCAGGTCTTGGCGGACTTCGTGGCTGAATGGGTCGACACCCAGCTACCAATAGCTCCGATCCAACCAGAGCTCTGGACCATGTTCTTCGACGGGTCGCTGATGAAGACAGGAGCCGACGCAGGCTTACTCTTTATCTCGCCCCTCGGGAAGCACCTACGCTACGTGCTACGCCTCCATTTCCCGGCGTCCAACAATGTAGCTGAGTACGAGGCTCTGGTCAACGGGTTGCGGATTGCCGTCGAGCTAGGGGTCCGACGCCTCGATGCTCGCGGTGACTCGCAGCTCGTCATCGACCAAGTCATGAAGAACTCCCACTGTCGCGACCCGAAGATGGAGGCCTACTGCGATGAGGTTCGGCGCCTGGAAGACAAGTTCTACGGGCTCGAGCTCAACCACATCGCTCGGCGCTACAACGAGACTGCAGACGAGCTGGCTAAAATAGCCTCGGGGCGAACAACGGTTCCCCCGGACGTCTTCTCCCGAGATCTGCATCAACCCTCCGTCAAGATCGACGACACGCCCGAGCCCGAGGCACCCTCGGCTCGGCCCGAGGCACCCTCAGTTCGGCCCGAGGTACCCTTGGCCCCCGAGGGCGAGACGCTGCACGTTGAGGGGGAGCAAAGCGGGGTCACGCCTGATCAAAACTGGCAGACCCCGTACCTGCAATATCTCCACTGAGGAGAGATACCCCTCGACCGAGCCAAAGCTCGGCGGTTGGCGCGGCGCGCCAAGTCATTCGTCTTGCTGGGAGAAGGGAAGGAGCTCTACCACCGCAGCCCTTCAGGCATCCTCCAGCGATGCATCTCCACCACCGAAGGTCAGGAACTCCTCCGAGAAATACACTCGGGGGCTTGTGGCCACCACGCAGCACCTCGAGCCCTTGTCGGAAATGCTTTCCGACAAGGTTTCTACTGGCCGACGGCGGTGGCCGACGCCCTAGAATTGTCCGCGCCTGCGAAGGGTGTCAGTTCTACGCAAGGCAGACCCACCTGCCCGCTCAGGCTCTGCAGACGATACCCATCACATGGCCTTTTGCTGTGTGGGGTCGGGACCTCGTTGGCCCCTTGCAGAAGGCACCTGGGGGCTACACGCACCTGTTGGTCGCCATCGACAAATTTTCCAAGTGGATCGAGGTCCGACCCCTAAACAGCATCAGGTCTAAGCAGGCGGTGGCGTTCTTCACCAACATCATCCATCGTTTCGGGGTCCCGAACTCCATCATCACCGACAACGGCACCCAGTTCACCGGCAGAAAGTTCCTGGACTTCTGCGAGGATCACCACATCCGGGTGGACTAGGCCGCCGTGGCTCATCTCATGACGAATGGGCAAGTAGAGCGTGCCAACGGCATGATTCTACAAGGACTCAAGCCTCGGATTTACAACGACCTCAACAAGTTTGGCAAGCGATGGATGAAGGAACTCCCCTCGGTGGTCTGGAGCCTGAGGACGACACCGAGCCGAGCCACGGGCTTCACGCCGTTTTTTCTAGTCTATGGGGCCGAGGCCATCTTGCCCACAGACCTGGAATACGGTTCCCCGAGGACGAGGGCCTATGCCGACAAAAGCAACCAAGCTAGTCGAGAAGACTCGCTGGACCAGCTGGAAGAGGCTCGGGACAAGGCCTTACTACACTCGGCGCGGTACCAGCAGTCCCTGCGACGCTACCACGCCCGAGGGGTCCGGTCCCGAGACCTCCAGGTGGGCGACCTGGTGCTTCGGCTGCGACAAGACGCCCGAGGTCGACACAAGCTCACGCCCCCTGGGAGGGGCCGTACGTCATCGCCAAAGTTCTGAAGCCCGGAACGTACAAGCTGGCCAACAGTCAGGGCGAGGTCTACAGCAACGCTTGGAACATCCAACAGCTATGTCGCTTCTACCCTTAAGATGTTTTCAAGTTGTTCATATACCTCGCTCCCACGCAAAGTTTAGTCATCAAGGAAGGGTCAGCTTTGCCTCGGCAAAGCCCGACCCTCCCTCGGGGGCTAAAAGGGGGGAACCCCCTCTGCGTCGAAATTTTCCTCGAAAAAAGATCTTTTCTGCCAGAATGTCTTTCGTGCTTTTTGACTACTTCGAAAGTGGATCCTGAAAACGACGGAGTACAAGAAAGCAGCCAAGGCTGACCGAGCCGAGGGACTCCTACGCCTCCGGGATACGGATACCTCACTCATCACCTTCTGCGATAAGTAACTCATGTTCGGATAAGTGATTCCGCGGACCGAACAAGTCTTCATGTTCGGAAGCTCTTCTGCCGGAGCGATTCTTCGAGCCTTCTCGACGGCGTTGGTGACAGAACCCCATGGACGGGTAAGAGTGCGCGTAAGCGGCAAGGCCGACCGAGCCGAGGGACTCCTATGCCTCCGGTATACGGATACCTCACTCATCACCTTCCGTGAGAAGCAACTCTCGCTCGCACAAACAATTCTGTTACCGACAAAAAAGTCCAGATACTCGAAACAAGAGGAAAGGAGACGCGGCTTTACAACATGGCGAGGGTGTGTTTTGGCCTCGGCGGCCGCAGAAAACACACGCTACAAGATGATCCGATCCTGCAGGCTCGGATCTTGATGGCTAAAGGGAGCGGCAGCACCCTCGGCGTCGACAACACCTTCGGCGAGGTCTGACCTAGCCTCGGACGGCGACACGGTCCAAGGGTCTCCGCTCCGAAGGACAACGTCATCACCAAGCCCGGGCCATCGCCGCCAGGGTCTTCTCCAAGAATTCGGCCCGAGCAGGCGGCTCGGCCGGTCACCCCGAGGCCTCGACCAGCTGTCCCCCAAGGACATCAGCCTGGCCCGAGGCCTCGGCAGATCAATTCCGGCGTCGGTCCCGCTAACGGACGACCCGACCAGGCTCCGGCAGACTAGGCCTTCTTTTCGAGCCAACTCTGCCTCTGTTCGCGCTGGCACCGCTACCCCTGGCCTCGGCTCATCGAAGAGCGGCCGAGGGTTTTCCTCTAACCAAGCAAGGGAAGCCTCGGACAACAAGGCTGACCGAGCCGAGGGACTCCTACGCCTCCGGGATACGGATACCTCACTCGTCACCTTTACACGGGGCGACTCACGGTTGGCGAAGCGGTTCAGACAACCAACAGGCGAGTCTTAGTGCTCGAAAATGAGGAAAAAACACGGCCCCGTGCCGAAATTACATACATGTTCAGGCCTCGACAGCCACAATGAACAAAAACACTGGCATTCGAAGTGCCATTACAAACGGAACTCCGGTTCCACCTCCGCAGGTATGAACGACCCCACTCGATGGGGGAGGGCCTGCGGAGCAACAGAAGACCGACGAACGGCGCGCCGCCACCCGCTCCGGCAGTGGCGACGACGACGACTTCTGCTCCGGGGGGCCGAACAGCGGCAGCGATGACCTCAGGGCGGATGCTGCTGCCAGGAGGCCCCCGCCCATGCCCAAACTCGTGAGGCAAGGACGGGCAGAAGGCCATAGAATTGGAGGTCGGTCCGTGGGCGGTCCTGGCTATCTCGTCGGCAGAGGAACCTCTTCCAGCTGCCGTGGCGGAAGCCGGCGCCGAGAACGGCTCCGAAGCCACTCGGGTCCGAGAGCCAGGCATGCGACAGCTGCCAGCGCCACGGACGACTACCGCCCTTCCCCCCGATCACTGAGGGAAGGAGCGGGCCACCGCCCACGCAGGGGCCGACCCCAACTCGGCACACTCCCCTCCCTAGCCCTGGTGATGAAAATCCTTGAGGCTGAGGGAGGGGCAGAGGCCGCGGCCCGTTTCGCTCTCCCCCGCCATCAAACT
Organism: Zea luxurians; assembly: GCA_029449295.1. Lineage (NCBI taxonomy): Eukaryota > Viridiplantae > Streptophyta > Magnoliopsida > Poales > Poaceae > Zea > Zea luxurians. The sequence continues at coordinate 99,094,333 of JAOPSE010000001.1, read as the reverse complement.
GGAGGTCACCATCTTGGGTGACCGCCGGTGGAGGGGTGCGACCGGGCTGCATGATGAAAATCCTTGAAGCCGAACGATGGCTGAAAGGTACCAACTCCCGCGGAGTTGCGTTCCTCCAACGACGAGGCGGAAAGACGGCGGGTATCCCCCATCCGGGGGCTTGGAAGGTGGAAAGACACGATGCATAAGGGAGCGCGAAGACATGGTCGCCTTCCAAGAGGGTCACCCTCCTTTTAAAGGCAACTCTCCCTACTTGCGTCCCCAGCCGTCGTGGGCTGAGTCTTCTCCAACACGCTCCAAGGTCCTCCCCTACGGTGCGGGGGCTGGGTCCCACACGTCATCCAAGCCGGCCCAGAGCAGAAGAAGCCAAACCGCCGTGCGCGGTGCGTGCAACCGCCCAGCGGTTAGAAGCGGCTCTCCACTTTTGCCCAGACCAGTGGGCGAAAGGGCGGGCAGCCATGCAGGCGACATGCAACCGCGCCAAGTGGGCGCACTTCTCCGACTCCCAACACGCCCAGCATGGAGGCCCAGGCTCACGCGTCATGCAACCGGCGCGCCGAATGCTTCGTGCATGCAGCTGCACCGCCGCTTGCGCCACCACCGCGCCTCCTCGACTGCGGAACCAATACCGCGACTCGAGGCGACCCAGCGCACGACCCAGCGGCGCCAGCCTGGCGCGACGGTCAATGCGGCCAAAAATGGGCCGGCAGTAATGGTGGTGGCAGGCGGGCAGGAGCAGCGGTCACGTCGTTAGCCAAGCTTACGTCCCATCCGGGGGCAGCGAGAGAACCCTCTCTCACGGCGTGAAAACAACGCGCCCGTGTCCCGTTCCTCGAACGGCTCGCGCACGCGCAACGGCTACCCCGCGAACCACTCGCCCCGTCGCATTAACTCCGCGGCGGGACAGGCGGCGCCTCTGGCAGGAGAAGCGAGCGACGCTTCACCTTCGCCATAATGACCGCGTCAAAAAAGGTACGCCGCGTCGTTCGATTTCGTATCCTTTTCCTTTTTTCCTCTTTCTCTCTCTTGCAACAGGGACCGGGAAAGGGGGATACCCCGAAAAGGATCCTTCCCTGTGAAGGAACCAGGCTCCGAGCCTCCCTACTGATCAGAGGTTCGAAGGCTGGCCCCTCGGAAGGGTTCAACAGCCGCCTCAGAGCACGTGGGCTCCACACCCACTACTGGTCAGAGGTTCGGAGGCCGGCCCCTCAGAAGGGTTCAACGGCCGCCTCAGGCTACTCGGGCTTCACGCCCACTACTGATCAGGGGTTCGAAGGCTGGCCCCCGAAGGGTTCACAGCCGCCTCAGACACAGAGCGAGGGATGACCATGGGTACGTTCGATACATAACCAAGGCTCGGGCTGCGCTCTCGAGGTACCCTAGGACATTTCCGAGACCAGCGGGAATGATCTTGTAACGGAATCCCATCAAAGGGAGGCATCGAGCCCTCGGACCCCGTCGCTAGGGGACCGGGTCCGGCAGATCACCCGCAGGTACTTTTGGGCGTGCCTCTGGGCCTCTAGCCGACCCCTAACGAATGGGGCACGGACGTCCGCTCGGATCACCCGCCTGCAGCTCACCGGAGACACCATGTTCGGCGCCCACCGAGGGCAACATGGCGCTCTCCCACCACCTCCTTGCAGAAAGGCGATGCAGGGGCGTATGTAAAAAAGTCGAGTCTGTCCCTGATCGCCCTCTCGCCCTGTGCAGAGGCTCGGGGGCTGCTCTCGCAAACCCGGCTCCGGCCAAACCGTTGACGGCGTCAACATACCTGCCCGAGAACTTGGACCCGGCCATACACCCGGGCTACGACCAGCTCGCAAGAGGGAACGACCAGACCAGCCGAAGCATTGCGCGAGGCGTTAAGACCTCGGAGGAGTCAAACCACTCCTCCGAGGCCTCGGGGGCTACACCCGGGGGGTGCGCTCGCGCGCACCCACCGGAACAAAACGCAACCGAGAAAGGCTGGTCCCCTTGCAAAAAAGTGCGACGAAAGCCTCCAAGCGAGTGCTAACACTCCCTTCGAGGCTCGGGGGCTACTGTCGGGGACCATAATTAGGGGTACCCTCAAAGCTCCTAATTCTCAGCTAGTAACCCCCATCAACATAAAGTTGCAAAGGCCTGATGGGTGCGATTAAGTCAGGGATCAGTCCATTCGAGGGACTCGATCACGCCTCGCCCGAGCCTAGCCTCGGACAAGGGAAGTCGACCCCAGAGGATCTCTGCCTCGCCCGAGGCCCCCCCTCCAGCGGCGAACATATTTCCGGCTCGCCCGAGGCCCTGTCTTCGCCAAGAAGCAACCCTGACCAAATCGCCGCACCGACCGGCCAAATTGTAGGAGCATTTAATGCAAAGGTGGCCTGACACCTTTATCCTGACGCACGCCCCTCAGCCGACAGAGCCGAAGTGACCGCCGTCACTTCACCGCTCCACTGACCGGTCTGACAGAAAGACAGCGCCGCCTGCGCCGCTCCGACTGCGGTGCCACTTGACAGAGTGAGGCTGACAGGCAGTCAGGCCCGACCGCACGCACCATAGGAAGCTCCGCTCCGCCCGACCCAGGGCTCGGACTCGGGCTAAGCCCCGGAAGACGGCGAACTCCGGTCCGCCCGACCCAGGGCTTGGACTCGGGCTAAGCCCCGGAAGACGGCGAACTCCGCTCCGCTCGACCCAGGGCTCAGACTTGGGCTCAGCCCCAGAAGACGATGAACTCCGCTTCGCCCGACCCCAGGACTCAAATTCCGCCCTGGCCTCAGCCAACGACCTCCGCCTCGCCCGACCTAGGGGCTCGGACTCGACCTCGGCCACGGAAGACGGACTCGACCTCGACCTCGGAGGAGCCTCCACATCGCCCAACCTAGGGCGTGGACCGGCCACGTCAACAGGAGGCGCCATCATTACCCTACTCTAAGCTGACTCAGGCTACGGGGAACAAGACCAGCGTCCCATCTGGCTCGCTCCGCTAGATAGGCAATGATGGCGCCCCGCACGCTCCCTGACGATGGCGGCTCTCGGCCCCCTTACGGAAGCAAGAGGACGTCAGCAAGGACTCGACGGCCTCGACAGCTGTCCCTCCGCTAGGCTCCAGCGCTCCTCCGACGGCCACGACATCACACAAACCGGGCGCCAAAATCTCTCCGGTCGCCACGATGGCGTGTACTTAGGGCGCTAGCTCTCCTTCGCTAGACACGTAGCACTCTGCTACACCCCCCATTGTACACCTGGATCCTCTCCTTACGCCTATAAAAGGAAGGACCAGGGCCCTCTTAGAGAGGGTTGGCCGCGCGGGGACAAGGACGAGACAGGAGCTCGCGTGAGGCCGCTCGCTCCCTCTCCCGTGTGGACGCTTGTAACCCCCTACTACAAGCGCACCCGACCTGGGCGCGGGACGAACACGAAGGCCGCGGGATTTCCACCTCTCTCACGCCCATCTCCGGCCACCTCACTTCCCCCCTTCGCGCTCGGCCTCGCGTCGACCCATCTGGGCTAGGGCACGCGGCGACACTTCACTCGTCGGCTCAGGGACCCCCCGGTCTCGAAACACTGACAAATGCCCAAGCTACTACTGTCTTGTTAGCTTCACTTTGCAGGGATGAATACAATAAAGTAAGTGGCTTGGACAACGCCAAGCAAATTTGGGACACCCTCAAGATCTCACATGAGGGAAACGATGCTACAATGATCACCAAAATGGAGTTGGTGGAAGGCGAGCTGGGAAGATTTGCCATGATCAGGGGAGAAGAGCCAACACAAACCTACAATAGGCTCAAGACCTTGGTCAACAAGATTAGAAGCTATGGAAGCACAAGATGGATGGACCACGACGTCGTCCGACTCATGCTCAGGTCCTTTACAGTTATTGACCCCCATCTTGTAAATCTTGTCCATGAAAATCCCAGGTACACAAAGATGACGCCTGAGGAGATACTCGGAAAATTTGTAAGCGGGCGCATGATGGTTAAGGAGGCAAGGTATGTAGATGACGCCTTAAACGACCCTCTGCCCGTCTACGAGCCACAGCCCGTTGCGCTCAAGGCAACTAGCAGCAAGGAGGCACTACCAAGCAAGGTAGCTCAAGTGGAGGCCGCCGGCCTCAACAAAGATGAGATGACGCTTATCATCAAGTGCTTAAAGACCACACTTAAAGGACGCAAGGAGTACCCCAACAAGAATAAAACAAGGGGAAAGCGCTCCTGCTTCAAATGCGGTAAGACTGGTCATTTTATTGCTCAATGTCCCGATAATGAAAATGACCAGGGACAAGAAAGACATGGGAAGAAGGAGAAGAAGAAAAGCTATAGGAAGGTGAAAGGTGAGGCTCATCTTGGAAAAGAATGGGATTCCGACTGCTTCTCATCCGACTCCGACAATGAGGGACTGGTGGCCTCGGCTTTCAACAAGTCGTCGCTCTTCCCAAACAAACGCCACACTTGCCTCATAGCCAAGGAGAAGAAGGTAAGTGTTCGAGATTCCCCTAAGTACTCTACTTCTAGTGATGAGGATTCCTCCGATGATGAAGTAGATTACTCTAGTCTATTTAAAGGTTTAGATAGAGTCAAAGGAGAGAAAATTAATGAATTAATCGATGCTCTAAATGAAAAGGATAGATTGCTAGAGAAGCAAGAGGATATTTTGTATGAAGAACATGATAAATTTGTTAGTGTTCAAAAATCTCTTGCTCTAGAAATTAAAAGAAATGAAATGCTATCCTCTGAGTTGTCCGCATGCCATCAATCTGTCTCTAGTCTAAAGAATTTAAATGATGAATTAAATGCTAAGCTAGGGGAGGCAAATGCAACTAGATCTTGTGTAGAACATGTAGTTATTTGCAATAGATGCAAGGACTTTGATGTTAATGCTTGTGATGAACATCTTATTGCTATTACTAAATTGAATGATGAAGTGGCAAGTCTTAATGCTCAACTTAAGACTTGCAAAAATGATTTTGATAAATTAAAGTTTGCTAGGTATGCCTACACTGTTGGTAGACACCCCTCAATTAAGGATGGACTTGGTTTTCGAAGGTGTTGGGGACTTGTTCTCAAATGCTAAGAATTAAGAACAAGGCAACATAGAAAGTGTTAAATGTTAAGCTCCTTCGTCCTTAAAAACATTATATCCCTTCGGATATAATGAATCTTGAACGAAGGTTACAAAAGAAAAGATTTTCATAAGATTAATTAACGGTAAAAAAGAACACGTATGTAAAATACAAATAATGGTTTGGGTATTATCATCAACTTATCTTTATTGCCAAATTCATGAAAACAAATTACAAGTGTACCTTCGGATTGATGGAAAGTAAGGATGCAGACGTAATGTGAAAAAGCGTATGCCAAGTCAGCGTGAACAGTACGGGAGTGTTGTTCATCTATTTATAGGCACGGGACGCAGCCCGTGTAAAATTACATTGATGCCCTTTACATTTGATAATAACTTTATGGCAATCCTTCGAGGCTTAACTTGACTTTTCATCCTTAAGTCGGTTCCTCTTTTCCTTCGTCATGCCGAAGCTTTTCTGCACGTAGCTTCGTGATCGTCCTGTCTTTCGTCGTGATCGCTTTCCACCCCAGTCAAGCTTCGTATTAACCATGCTCTTGTACACCCGCAACCTGACTCCAAAGATACCTGTTCACATGTTTCACTCGAAAAATATTGTCAAATCATGTTTTTGAGGAGCTTCGGAAGCCGAAGGCCCCCAACAGTAGCCCCTCGCAATATTAATTTACTGCAATGATAAATTCATATTGTGACATGGACGAAGGCTTTGAGCCGAAGGTCCGAAAAAACACCTTCCTTTTGCTAGAATAGCAGCAGTCATTGACAGACGGGGCCCTCGAGTTTCCGACACGCTGGGTGTATAAATAAGAGCTCACCACAAGTTTATTTGGCACGCTCTCTTGCCATCCGCTTTTACTCACCCAGAAATTTTTTAGCCTGCACGCAACAGCACTTGCTCGGTTTTAGATTTTTAAGCTTCGGTTTCGAGTGTGTTTTGTCAGCATTTTCGAAGATGCCTGAGGATAAGAAAGCCGTTGGTGGTTCGAAGCTAAGCCTTTCTGAGGAAATGCACCTGGGTTTTCTTTAATCAATGTCGAAGACTAATACGGAGAAGATTACCAGAGAGATTTTGGAGGGTTTATCTGAAGATACTAGCGACAGTGATAGTTACGATGTGGATAGTGGTGGTGAAGATTCCGAAGATCGACCCTGGCGACCAAGCCATGCAGTTTTTGGTAAGTCGAGCATTAAGGAAAACCATCTTGTCAATATGAGAGGGAGATACTTTTGGGACTTGTCTGTTGTGAGGGCTGACGAAGGAGAGAAGACTTGTCCAACTCCCGAGGAAAATGAGGTCGTGATATTCCGAAGCTTCTTGAAAGCTGGATTACGATTTCCCTTGAGTAGTTTTGTCGTGGAAGTATTGAAGACATTCGAAATCTACCTTCACTAACTTATCCCCGAAGCAATCATAAGGATGAACATCTTTGTGTGGGCCGCGAGAAGCCAAGGTTTGGAACCTAACGCAAAAAGCTTCTGTAACATACACGAGCTATTGTATGAGACAAAACCCTGGGGCAAAGAGCAGTATCACAACAACTTTGGCTGCTACAGCTTCGGCGCTCGGTCCGGGTCAAGCTGCCCTGTGCCAACTTTTCGAAAGAGGTGGCCCGACGACTGGATGACATAATGGTTTTACGTGAAAAATGACTTGAAATCACGTGAAGATATTAAAGGTATCATTATGCGCCCTATCTGGCAACGCTTCGGCCTTCGAAAGCCAAAGGTGGAAATGGATGAAGCAGCCGAAGAATGCCAGAGAGCCTTCGGCGTAGTTTGCTCTTTTATTGGTACAAGGGATTTGGTCCAAGAGCATATTGCCTTCAGAGTCTGGCCACTTGTAGAAAAGTGGGAAATGCCGAAGGAGACCGTCAAGGAACCTGACGAAGGCGGGCTAGTTAGGCTAAAATACACATTCAAATACGGAGATAAGTTTGTTGAACCAGATGATGACTGGTTGAAGAGTATTGAGGCCATAAGTGACGAATTGCTTGGGGTATACTCGAAAGCCGAAGATACTGCACTATCAGCGGCCTTCGGAGGCCGAAAGAAGAAGAGGCTTAACCGTGTATTTGATGCAATTGGGTTTATCTACCCCGACTACCATTACCCGGTGCGAGGCCAAAAAAGGAAAAATACTTCTCTTGCAAAGGAAACTGCTTCGGCTGCTCCTAGCGAACCGGCGCCGAAGAGGAAAAAGGTAAATGTACTCACACACCCTCCACGTTATATTGAGCCGGCCACAGTGCCTGAGTTTATTGGTGAGGCCTCTTCGGCCACTGAAGCCAGAGAACCAACTCCGGTGGTAAAAATCGAGGAAATAGCCGAAGTACCAGCAACAGAGAAAACAGAAGAACCAAGGACTGAAAAAGCAAAAACATTAGAAATTTTAAGTCCAACAGCAAAAATCCAGAAGGGGCCAGCAGCGACCCCGAAAAGAAAAAGGATGGTTAATGTGCTGGATGTTTTGGAAACAATTAAATCTTCGAGCATAACTCCGAAGAAAACTGTTGAAGCTTCTGAAGTGTCTATTGAAGCCTTTGTTGCTGAAGGTTTGAAGCAATAATTTGAAACTGAAGCTGGGCCCTCAGAGCCCATTAAGGTAAAACCTTTGAAAGCTGAAGAAAGAAAATTGACATAGGTAACTTTGGAAACCGAGAAAATAAAAATGACAGAGCCAATTTTGATTGAAGAAATTGACACTGGCGTCCCCGAAGCATCTTCCAAAATACATGATTATATTGTGCGACATGCTTCGGGGAAGAAACTATCTGAAGAAGAGGTTTTTGAAGCTAACCACTATGCCCGAGAACTGAAGTATCCGAAGGGAGCCGTAGTGTTCAATGGAATAGACGAAGATGACTTCCTATACTGTCTCCCAGACAATAAAGAATTGTCCGTCTGCCGAGAGATGGCTAGGAGCATGGGGTTCCCGAAGCTTGAAGCTAGCCTTTGCGCCATGACGAAGGAGGATCTTGCAGATAGCCTTGCATATAATAGTCTGAAGGTACAAAGATTGTAAATTTTGAAATTTATGAATTTTGAATTAGTCTTTTGCTGTTATGTTAATCCATTCATTCTTTTGAATAGGGCTTAATACTCAGCAATGCCTTAAGGGCACAAAAGAATGCTGAAGACGAGAGCTGCACTATTGCTCTTAACAACCTTCGAACAGAGGTTATCAGGCTAAGAAATGAGGCCTTGGAAAAGGACAAAATTCTGCTTACATTGGTGGATAAAATGAAGGAAGACGAAGCTAGCTCTAAAACTCAAGCCGAAGCTCAGAAGCGCGAAATCGAAGATCTTCGGAAACAATTAGCCCGAGCTAAAGAAGAACGCATTCTTGAAGAAACAAAACGAGAACTAAGTGATCAATGGGCAAATCATTTGGAAATAAATGTTGAAGAGCTTCGTGCTTCGAAGAAAAGATGCTATGATAAATCCATAGAGTGTGTTAAAAAGATAAAATCCAGCTTCGCCAGCGTCGGCGCATTTTCTAGTGAAGAAAATTTCACAAGAGGGAATCCAGAAGGCCCGATTGAATGGATCAGTCACGAAGATGAGGCCTTCGAGGAAATCTTGAATAGTCGCGGGGACATTTGTGCTTTTTCGGGCGCCAGAGGAATTGTTACTATTTTGGAGAAGAAAGGGTGCGAGCATGTGAAATCTTTGGCACAGTCTGAAGCTGCTTTATCCTCTGATGATATCAAAGACCCTTCAGCCTAGAGATGGCAACGGGTCGGGTTCGGGTCGGGTGGAGAAAAAACCCACCCGCGACCGCACCCGCGGAATAAGCCCAAACCCGCCCGCGACCACACCCGCGGGTGAAATCCCACACCCGCACCCGCATCCGTCGGGTTTCGGGTGGGTTTCGGGTCCCCGTCGGGTTTCACATAGTCACCGTTTTTATTCCACATGTTCACTAATCAGTAATCACTAGTGCGTGTGCGTGCTGTGACCAGCAGACCGGCTGACGCCAGGTGAAGGCCCACTGGCCCAGCAGCAAAAAACAGTTCACAGGTAATAATCTTAGACAAAACAGCAACATTGCAACAATAAATTCATGTCTCAAACTGAAATGGTACCAGCATCATTACATGATTACATCAGTCTCACAATAATAACAGCAGTAACATGAATACATGATACATATGAGAATAAGTTCATGCCTATGTGTCAATCAAATGTTAGTATTCAGTAAACCAAAACTAAGAAATTAGATATTAAGGAACTCAATGTTACCATTTCTTCATCCTCCAAACAAATCACTTGGTCAAGCTTCAACTTCAATCAACTATGGTAGAATCTGCTTCATCCTAACAAGAAAAATAGACAATTAAATGATAGTATTCATTAAATCAAAAGTAAGAAAATAAATGTTAAGAAACTCAATGTTACCATTTCTTCTTCTTCATCCTCCAAACATGTCATTAGAGCATTCACAAAACAGGATTGATCGCCTAACATGTTAGCACGAGACCAAGCTTGCATACACATCAATCCTTCAACTGTTTTTGGTGCTAGTCTACTTCGATGTGGGCTTATTACTCTTCCCCCAGTGCTGAATACAGACTCAGATGCAACAGTTGTGACTGGAATTGCCATGGTATCTCGAGCAATCTTTCTCAAAGTGGGGTACTTGATCCCTGCATATTGCCACCAATTAATTATGTCTAGCTCTTGAGTTCTTGGCAGTGTTGGCTCCTCCAAATATAAATCCAACTCAGTGCGCACAAAAGATGAACAATCAGGTTCTTCCGACAAGAATTTATCAAAGATTCCAAACATCAAGTCATCTCCTTCGTTGGGGGCCCTACAACCCCTACTAGCTGCACCTACAGCATCTGTTGTTGCCATGCCCTCCATAGATTCTTGATATTCTAACACCAACTCATACAACAAATTTTTGACTCTACACACTTCATCGTCTGTAGTTGGACTTTCTTCCCCATAAATGGTGCTATAAAAAGCTTTCATGAACTTCAATTTGTACCTAGGATCTAAAACAGTGGCTACTTCCATAAGCCCATGTACATCTGTCCAATACTTCTTAAACTTATCTTTCATCAAGACAGACATCTCTTCTACCTTTGGAATGGCACTAGTTCTCCATTTATCAATGGCCAAATAAATTCCACAAATTTTGGGGAAAAAAAGATTAGCTGTTACATAACTAGTGCCTGACAATAGCTCAGTTGCATCAAAAAATATTTTCAGCCTACCACAAAGCTCCCTAGCAAACTCCCAATCATCTGTTGTTGGCTTAAAATGAGCACAAAGCTTCTCTTTACTTGCAAGTCGATCAAAAACTGATTGGTATTCTAATGCAATGCTAAGCATAACGTAGGTTGAATTCCATCTTGTCTTACAATCTAGAGTTATCCTTCTACCATATTTAATATTCATTTGATTTGCTGTCCGTTCAAAACGTTCATGCCTTTTTGGCGTGGCACACCAAAACCCAACACTATCACGTATCCTTTCAACACCCTTTTCCATAACAGTCATGCCATCTTTCACGATGAGATTAATGATATGTGCCGCACAACGCATATGTAACAAAGTACCATTTAGCATGAGTGAGGGAAGGGGTAGCTTATCTTGCATATAACTCATCAAATTGTCATTGGTGGTGCAGTTATCAAGAGTGACCGTTGACACCTTCTTTTCAATTTGCAAATCTTGTAGTACCTCATAAAGGACATCACTTATCATTTCCCCGGTATGTGGAGCAGGCACATATATGAACCTACAAGCAACAACATTCCAACACATTTTTAGCACTACAAAACTGCAGCACCATATAACTTATACATTCAAAGAAACAAGACATTGCAATAGATTATTACCTCAAAAGAAAAGACTTTAGCTTCCATTCATCATCAATGAAATGTACTGTCACAGACATATATCCTTTCTTTTGATGGTTTGCTGTCCACATGTCAGTAGTTACGGCAATTCTTGATTGTAACCGTTGAAATACATTCACTACTGCAAGCCTTTGGACCTCGTACATATCCAATATATCCTTTTTAATGGTATTTCTGGACACTACTTTGAATAGGGGTTGTAGTGCTCCACAAAACCTCTTAAAACCAACATGATCAACCATAGATAGAGGATACTCATGGACACATATCATTAGTGCAAGTTCTTTCCTAGCAACTTCCTGATCAAACACATACTTCTCAACAACTACTGCCCCATTCTCATCTTTTCCTAGTTTTAAGGAGGTTTGTTTTAATCCTTTCCTAACCTGTCTTGATTGACAACATCTAAGATGACCACGCAAGTGATTAGTACCGGCTCTACTATCTCCAACTAGTAGCTTTTTACACCAAGTGCATTCAGCTTTCATTTTTACCCCCAACTGTTACTTGTTCAAATTCAAGCCACACATCAGATTTCAGCTTCCTTTGAATCCAACTTGTACATTATCATCATCATCATTTACGACCACATGTTCTGTACCTTCTGATGGTGGAGCTTGAACACTTGAAGATGGCATTTCATTTGCAGCAGCACTCGTCGGTGTAGCTGCACTTGAGGAACCTCCTGCAACCACAGCACTGCTCTTTGTGGGAACTTGACGACTGCTCCTGCTCGGCCTCGAAGCCCCTTGGTCAGACATCAGACTCTGCAATTTACAAATTAGAGCTGCTCAAGTCAAGCTGTGCAAGGGCCAAGGGACATGCTCACGGCTCACCTCATCTGCAAGGATAGGAACCTCGTACGTGGTGGGAGCAGGCTGCGCCGCTGCAGTCGGACTCCGGTGGTCCTGGGGAGTGCCGGAGTGGGGATGCCGCGGCCGGTCCTGGAGAGTGGAGACTTGGACTCCTGGCTTGGCCTCGGACGCTCGGTGGCTCCTAGGGATGCGTCCTCCTCCGGTGGTCCTGGGGATCCGGCAGGAGCAGGATGCGGCGGCCCTGGGGATGCGTCCTCCGGTGGTGGTGACGGCGGAGGGGGTGGCCGGGTGGGGCGGGCAGTGGCGGGCGGATCTGGTGGTGGCGTCTGGCCTCTGGGCGGATCCGGTGGTCTATCGTGGCCGCGGCCGCCTGGACGCCTGGTGCTAGCCTGCTAGGGTTGGCCGGTTGGCCCTGGCCGGTTGGGGACTTGGGGTTGAGGGATTTGGGTTTTTCTCAGGGCCCACTGGAATACAAACTGGATGCGCACGGGACTTGGGCGGGTGGCCGGCTGCAACTCTGCGCTTCGGGCGTAGCTCCGGGTTCCGGGTGACCCGCGGGCGAAAATCAAAACCCGCACCCGCACCCGTAATGCTTCGGGTCGGGTTTGGGTCTAACCCGTGGGCGGATTTTTACACCCGAACCCGAACCCGACGGGTGCAAAACCCGACGGGGCCCGAACCCGCGGGTGAAATTGCCATCCCTACTTCAGCCGAAGCAAGCCAGGTCGGTGGAAAATTTTTCACCGACATTTGGGACAATGGCGGCCGAGAAATGGCTCAAGAAATCATTCAGAGAAGCGAAAAAGGCATCCATGACGCTAGGAAGGTAGCGGAGGCTGCTGAAAAAAGGACAGGGCCCGAAGGGCAAATAGGTATTAAGTAGTGGTTTTTATTCTGTTGCGATTTTTGATTTTAAACTTTGTTCGCGGTTTTGTAATAGTAATATAGCCGTGTCCTCTTGTTGGGGGCTTGTTCTCAAATGCTAAGAGTTAAGAACAAGGCAACACAGAAAATGTTAAATATTAAGGTCCTTCGTCCTCCACTTCATTATATCCCTTCGGGACATAAAGAATTTCGGACGAAGGTTACGAAGGATGCACCTTCGTAAACATAATAACGTAGGGTGAAGCATTCATATAAACCATGAGATATAAAATGGACATTCAAATGTTAACATAGAATCATTTCCATTTCTATTAATACGAATGAATATAAATGACAAATGTACCTTCGGTTCTGAGGAAGGCAGGAATACAAGTGTGATGCGAAGGCAAATGACAGGTTCGCGTGAACAGTACAGAGGTACTATTCATCTATTTATAGGCACAGGTCGCAGCCCGTGACAAATTACAATTATGCCTCTTACAAATGTTTACAACATTGACTCAGACCTATATGAATAAAAAGGTCATTCTATCTCTATGTCGGTTTAAAACGCCGAAGCTCCATGAAGAGGAACCTTCGGCCATCTCTTGGAGACGACTTCAGCCGAAGCTGCTTCTTCGTGTGAGACCTTCGGCGCACCGAAGCACGACCCCAACAGTAGCCCCTTTCGCGGTGCTAGATCGTTTTTCGTAACGAGCTTGACCCGTGAAAAAAGAGCCTCTTCAGCTTCGGGAAGCCGAAGGTCCAAAAAACACCTTCCCTGAGCTCGTTGCGGAGAAACGATCTGGCTTCCGAGCACGTGCCAGGCCCACCTTGCAGAGTTACTGTTTGATCTTTGCGGTCCACTGCTCAGCGAATACAAGTGACCGCCCGTCTGGTGTAAAAATCTTGCCGCTTCGCCTTCTTACCTGCAGTACTATATAAACAAGCGGGTAGGTGTGAAGTTACCACAGCATTCATTGCTATTTGCACTGTTTTGCTGCCAAAATTTTTCACCATAGCCGAAGCTTGACTCCCAGAATCGAACGAAGGTCAGTCTCGACGTCTGCTTCGTCAGAAAGGAGAGCTTCGGAGAAAAGAAAAAAGAAAAAAGTTTCTGACTTCCCCAAACTCAGAATTAAATGGCGAGAGTGCGATCTACTGCCAAAGTTGTTCGTGAGGGAGACGAAGCCGAAGGTTCGGACACTGTGCCCATCTCCGAAGCGATGCAGCGCTCCGGTCTAGTGACTGCGGAAGAAAGGCCTGCTGCCGAAGCAAACCCGACAACAGCCGAAGAAGAAGAAAACATTGAAGGGACTGACCCCGAGGATGACTACCACATTGCCATGCCCAGCAAGCCCAGTCACCTGGATTTTGGGAAATCAACTGTTTCAAAAGCCGATCTTTCGAAGATGGTGAAAGCAGGTTATTTCAATGAAGATCAGAAGAAGCTACTCCGCTTCGGAGGAGAAGAATCCACCCCGAAGCCAGGGAAGGATGAGATTGTTATCTTCAAAAGTTTTTTAAAGGCTGGGCTGAGATTTCCTCTGCACAATATTATTGCAGAGATATTGAGGAGGTTTGGTATCTATTTTCATCAATTGACTCCTAACGCCATCGTTAGGCTCAATGTTTATATCTGGGCCCTCCGAAGCCAAGCTATGGAACCTTTTGCCGACAGCTTCTGCCGAGTTCACGAATTACATTACCAAACAAAGGCCAGAAAAGATGGACTACATGATAATTTCGGCTGCTATAATTTTGCCTACCGAAAGACAACAAAGTGTCCTGTCATCAGCTACCGAAGCAAATGGCCAGCAGGCTGGAAGTCTGAGTGGTTCTACGTAAAAGTTGACGAAGACAGAGAAAAATTGGTACAAAGCCCTCTGGAATTAATCTTCGGAGAGACGAGGCCACGCTGCCGCATCGGCGATTTAAAGGGTCCTACCTGGGCCGCTCTGGGTGAATTTGAAATCATTTCAAAACATATTGGCACCAGGGATCTAGTTCAGGAATTTTTGGCATTCAGAGTTTTCCCTACTTTAAAAGAGTGGGAAATGCCGAAGCTGAAGGGAGAAAAGAAGAAGGGGGAGCTGGTCCGTCTGCCCTATCACTTTAAATTCAAGAAGTACTTTAAGGAACCCTGCAAAGAGTGGTTAGACACAGTTGAGACAATGTGCAATGAAATCTTGGGGAATTACTCCAAAAAGGAGGATCAATTAATGACAGCGGCCTTCGGCACCCGACCGAAGCGAAGGCTGAACCGAGTGCTTGATGCCCTGGGCTTCGAGTACCCAGATTATGAGCAATTGAACAAGGGTGCCGAGGGCCACAAAAGAAAAAGAGTGGCCGAAACTCTTATCAAAGATGAAGAAAGACCAGCAAAGGAAAAGAAAATTCCAAAGAAAAGAAAAATATCTACTCCGAAGCGCAAATCACCCGAAGAAGAAGGGACCCCCACCCCGCCTTCTGCCAGCGACGTGGAGGAAATTTTAAAGGTAATGACTGAACCCATGCCCACGAAGCTAAGTCCATTAGGGCTCCATCTGACGAAGCTTTTTCAAAAGGTGGACGAGCCGGATCAGACGAAGATAAGCAAACCCAAGCGGCAAAGAATTATTGCGGTAACTGAAGTTATCGACAAGACGCCGCCTAGGGCGTCAACTCAGAAAACGGCAGCTGCCGAAGGCACAACAATCGTCGAAGGCGCACCTTCGGAGATCGCGGCTACCGAAGCCGCTACAGCCGAAGATACAAACTTGGAAACTACTATTGAGGACATTAACAAGATTTTGGAAGATATAGCTGCAGAAGAAGCTGGCGCTACTACTGAAAAAACCATGGCCACAGTGCCTGAGAAAGGAAAAGAAATAGCCGAAGACACTTCGGACGACGAAGCCTATTCCTTTCAGAATTTAATTGGGCAAAAACTTACAAAGGACGAAATAGAAGAACTTAAAGAGTATGCCAAATCTTGCGGCTACAAGCCAGGTGCTCTCCTATTTGGAGGTGTAGATGATGAAAAGCTAGGCTGCATTCGAGACCAGACTGGAGCTAGGGTAATCGGTACTCTATCAAAGAGTATCGGTTTTCCGAAGCTAGAGTCAGACATCAGCCGCTACCGACGACAACACATCGTCGGCAGCTTATTTTACTCCAACTTCAAGGTAAACAACCTTTTCTCTGGTTTTCATTGCTGTTAATAATGAAAATGTTACCAACGTAAATTTCTCTGTGCAGAGCATGCTACTGAGCAAAGCTCTGAAGATGCAACAAGATCTGGAAGACAGAAAACACGAAGCTATAATTGAAAACTTAGAAAACAAGATAAAAGAACAATCTGCCATCATTGAAAAGAAAGACTTCGAGCTCCAATCGACCGAAGGCTTGCTGACTGAGACTGAGGCTAAAGTAGCAGAGTTGAATTCGAAGCTTATCAATCAATCAAAACAATTCGATCTGGAGAAGCTAGAGCTTAATTCGAAGCTTGAAGCCGAAGTCCAGACCAGCTCAGAGTTGAAGAAATCTTTAGCAAGCCTTCAAGACAAATGCTTAAAATTTAGCAACAATTGTATTGGTCGATTAAAGAAGATATTTTACTCTGTTGGAGCCAGCAGCGGGAAATTTAACCCTTCAGCGGAAAATTTACCCCAGGCCTTCGATCATATTGAAGCTGAAATCGAAGAGCTTGACGAAGTTATAGCCGGGCACGGCGACTTCTGTGCCTGGGTAGCTTCTCGGGGTACCGCTGCTGCATTTCTGAAGGCCGGCTGCGAACACGGAAAAATTGTCAACAGGCCCAACTTCACCTTATCTCCATCAATGCTGGATGATATGCCTGACCTCGCCCGAAGTATCTCCAATAGATTTATAAAAATGATATGGACAAAAGGCGGGCGGGAGAAAGCTGGAGACGAAGCACGAAGTCATCTTGAACCAGTAAGAAATGATACTTCGGAGTTACCTTTTCCTTTGCTCTTGATTTTTACTCATAATCTCTTAATTTATGTAGGATGACGAAGGTGAAGATGATGCCTAAGTTATGTCGCCGAAGCTGTCGCCGAAGCTGAAACTTAATGAAGATCAGTAGAAGTGTACTGTAAAAAAAAACTCAGGATATTTTTGTAACAATTCTTGTAAATACAATTAGACTGTTCTTCAAGGGACTTTGTACATACCTTGTAATATATTCTTACCCTTCGATTGAGGTGCTTTGATGTGGACGAAATCAGTATTTTGAGCCGAAGGCGAAAAAACACCTTCCCTTCTTTTCGTACACAACGAAGCATAAAAGTAATTCTTCCTTTTGCCGAGCAACGAAGCTTTTCTCTTTTGTACACAACATAGTATAACAAATCATAAAAACGCACTTCTCCGAAGCTTTTCTTTTACATAACGAATCATAAAAAACCTCTTCTCCGAAGCTTTTTGCCGAAGCAGCCACTTGGGAACACAAATGCTATGAATGAATGCTTATGCATGCAAATGTTATGATGTAATGTAATGCACGAATGAATGTCCGAAGCATACATCCGAAGCCACATTGCCAGCCATTACTTAGAAACAACCACACATTAGCTCTGCATTCCCTTAGGAACGACTTTGGAGCCTCTTCGCCGTTTACTTAGGCAGTATCAGCGTTGACTTTTCGCTGTAAGCTCTGCATCCCCTTAGGGACGACTTTGGAGCTTCTTCGTCTTTTACTTAGACGGTATAAGCTCTGCATTCCCTTGGGAACGTCTTTGGAGCTTCTTCGCCTTTTACTTTCGGCGGAATCAGCGTTGACTTTTCGCTGTAAGCTCTGCATCCCCTTAGGGACGTCTTCGGAGCTTTTTTCTCTTTTTCAGTTTCGGCACTCGATGGTGCGCTCTCAGCTTTTACATTTACATCTTTTGGGGGATTTTGCTCTTATAAAACTAAAAAGGAAAATTACATATGATGGCCCCATTAAAAACCTTTCTCCCCCTTTAGAAAGGAAAAGGGTGCCATAAAAAAGAAAAGAAAAGATAAAATTACATCAGGTTATACATAGAACCGCCGAAGCTCATCGGCATTCCAAGATCTTGGAATTTCATTGCCATCCATGTCCTTCAGTCTGTACGAACCAGGCCTTGACGAAGATGCTACTAAGAAAGGCCCTTCCCATTTCAGTTGCAACTTGCCCACTGTATCCGGGTTGGCCACTCTCCGAAGCACCAAATGTCCTGGCTCAATATTTTTTAGCCGGACTTTCCTATCTCGCCATTTGATTGTTTCAGCCTGGTATTTGTTGATATTTTCCACGGCCTGAAGCCTGATCCCTTCTAAGGCATCTTTTTCTACAAGACAAGTATCTTCGGCACCTGATTCTGCCGAAGCTACCACTCTTATTGATCCAGCTTTAGCTTCTTCTGGAGTTATTGCTTCGTCACCAAATAATAACTTGAATGGGGTAAAGCCTGTAGACCTTGATGTTGTTGTATTGTGGCTCCACACCACTTTGGTCAACTGATCTGGCCATTTTCCCCTTGGTTGATTAAAAATTAGCTTCATTATTCCTGTCATTATAATGCCGTTGGCCCTTTCAACAAGCCCATTCGACTCCGGATGCCTGACTGATGCAAAGTGGATCTTCGTGCCAATTTGATCACAGAAATTTCTGAAATCTTCGGAGTCGAACTGTGTTCCATTATCTACAGTGATAGCCTTCGGCACTCCGAAGCGACAGACAATACTCTGCCAGAAAAATTTTTGGACAGTGGCCGAAGTTATTGTGGCTAATGGCTTCGCCTCAATCCACTTGGAAAAATACTCCACAGCTACTATAACATACTTCAAATTGCCTTGAGCCGGTGGTAATGGACCCAGCAAATCGAGGCCCCACCTTTGCAATGGCCAGATGGGTTGTATCAGCTGTGTCAAAGACGAAGGTTGCTTTTGATCTCTTGCACATTTTTGACAACCTTCGCACTTTTGAACTAACTCCGCTGCATCCGAAGCTGCCTTCGGCCAATAAAATCCTTGACGGAACACTTTTCCAAGTAACGGCCTGGATCCGATGTGGGATCCGCACAGGCCTGCATGTATCTCCTTCATCAACTCTATACCTTCGGTCCTAGACAAGCACTTGAGCAGCGGGGCACAAACTCCATGCTTGTATAACTCCCCTTCTATCATGACATAAGGACGAGCTCTTGCCTCTATCCTTTTATTATAAGCTTCGTCATCTGATAAGAAGTTACCCTGAAGGTAAGAGATTATTTCAGTTCTCCAATCTTCACTGTACACAGGAGAAATGTTAAGGACTGCTCTTTCAAGTAGCTCCACTGAAGGTGCCTTTATTGTTTCGAAGAACACGTCCGAAGGTAGCGGCAGCCCCTGTGCTGCAGACTTGGCTAATAAATCAGCATGCTCATTTTGTCCTCGAGGGATATTCTTAACAGAAAATCCTTCGAAGGAAGCTTCGATCCTTCGGACCGTGTCTAGGTATTTTTCAAGCTTCGGGTCCTTAGCCTTGCAACTTTTATCAATATGACCCGAAACAACCTGGGAATCAGTTTTAAGAATTGCCCTTCTGATCCCCATTGCCTTTAGTTTCCGAAGACCCAGGAGCAAAGCTTCGTACTCAGCGATATTATTTGTGCAACTGAAGTCCAGTCTTGCTGCATAGCAAGTTTTAACCTTGGACGGAGAGACCAACACAGCAGCTGCACCTGCTCCGAAGGTTCCCCAAGAGCCATCACAAAACACTGTCCATGCTTCGGCATCTTTATTCGCTTCTTCGTCCTGAGCCCCTGGCGTCCAGTCGGCAATGAAATCTGCCAATGCTTGAGACTGAATTGAAGATCTATGCACATAATCAATGTAAAATTCATTAAGTTCCGCAGCCCATTTTCCAATACGCCCGGTAGCTTCTCTATTCCTCATGATGTCCTTCAACGGCTGCGAAGAAGGAACAATAATGTTGAATGCCTGAAAGTAATGCCGAAGCTTCCTGGATGCCATTAAAACGGCATACAACACCTTCTCCAGCTCTGTATAATTTTTCTTTGAGACACTGAGGACCTCAGACACAAAATATACTGGGACCTGCTTCTTGGCTTGTCCATCAAACTTTTCCTGAACAAGTGCCGCACTTACCGCTGAGTGCGAAGCTGCCACATACAACAGCAGAGGAGCCCCTGGCGTTGGTGGAGTTAATGTTGTGAGATCTATTAAATATTGCTTCAGCTCTTCGAAGGCTTTTTGTTGACTTGGGCCCCATTGAAAGACTTCAGCTGACTTCAGCACCTCGAAGAATGGTAAGTTTCTTTCTGCTGATCTGGATATAAATCTGTTGAGAGATGCCAGCCTTCCTGTCAATCTTTGGGCCCCCTTTCTTGTGGTTGGTGGCTCCATTCGAAGTATAGCTTCGATTTTATTTGGGTTAGCTTCGATTCCCTTCGTTGAAACCAAGCATCCAAGAAATTTACCCTTCTTCACTCCGAAGACACATTTTTCTGGATTCAGCTTCAGCCCAGCTTGTCTGAAGCTGGCGAAGGTCTCCTGCAAATCAGCAATATGATTTTCTTGCTTCGTGCTCTTTACGATGATGTCATCGACATAAGTCAACACATTTCTGCCTATCTGAGATTGGAGAACCTTCGCCGTCATTCTGCTGAAACTCCCTCCAGCATTCTTGAGCCCCTCGGGCATCCGAAGATAGCAATATGTACCACTTGGGGTGATGAAACTAGTCTTCGGCTCATCTTCCTTCTTCATCCATATTTGATGATAGCCTGAGTAGCAGTCCAGGAGACTCATGAGCTCCGAAGAAGCTGCTGCATCAACTAAAGAATCTATCCTTGGCAGCGGGAATTCATCCTTCGGACAAGCCTTGTTGAGATCTGTGAAATCAATACACATTCTCCACTTGCCATTGGCCTTCTTCACCATAACAGTGTTAGCTAGCCACTCTGGATACTTCACTTCTCTGATAACTCCTGCACTGAGGAGTCTTTTCACTTCATTACGAGCCCCTTCGGCCTTGTCATCAGACATTTTCCGAAGCCTCTGCTTTCGGGGTCTGAAGGATGGGTCAACATTGAGCGAATGTTCAATAACATCCCGATTTACTCCACAGAGATCATTAGCTGACCATGCAAAGACATCTTTGTTGTTGCATAAAAACCTTATCAAGGTTTTCTCCTGGTCTTCAGATAATTGCGAGCCCAACAACACCTTCTGCTCTGCTACATCTTCACACAATAACATAGGCTTCGGCTGATCCGCTGAAGCTGCCTTCTCCCTCCTGAATTTGTACTGTTCACAAGCTTCAGCTCCATCTATATTATGGATTGCCTTGGAGTCAGTCCAGCTTCCTTCGGCCCTTCTAGCAGCTTCCTGGCTTCCATGAATAGCAATAGGTCCTTGGTCCGAAGGTATCTTCATGCAGAGATAAGCTGGGTGAAGAATTGCTTCGAAGGCATTAAGAGTGCCACGGCCGATGATAGCATTGTAAGGATACTCCATGTCAACAATATCAAACACAATTTGCTCAGTCCTTGTGTTGTTGACAAATCCGAAGGTTACCGGCATGGTAATCTTCCCAAGTGCCACAATCTGCCGCCCTCCGAAGCCACAAAGAGGGTGCGTAGCATCATGAATCTTGTCTTCGGGCTCTTGCATTTGTCTGAAGGCTTTAGCAAATATAATGTCAGCTGCACTGCCTGTGTCAACTAGGACATTGTGGACCAGAAATCCTTTGATCACGCAAGAGATAACCATGGCATCATTGTGGGGATAATCCTTAAGCTGAAGGTCTTCCTGAGAGAAGGTAATTGGAATATGGGACCATTTCGACTTGATGAAGGGTCCCTGCACTCCAACATGCTGCACCCTTCTCTGAGCCTCCTTCTTCTGCTTCTTGTTAGCCGGCTCTGAGCAAGAACCGCCTGTTATCGGGAGCACCAGCTTCGAAGCCGAAGCAGCTCCAGCTTGGTTGTTGAACGAAGCCATCAGCTCAGAAAAGTGGAAGTGAGTTCACCGGAGGTGGGCGCCAATGTTGGGGGCTTGTTCTCAAATGCTAAGAGTTAAGAACAAGGCAACACAGAAAATGTTAAATATTAAGGTCCTTCGTCCTCCACTTCATTATATCCCTTCGGGACATAAAGAATTTCGGACGAAGGTTACGAAGGATGCACCTTCGTAAACATAATAACGTAGGGTGAAGCATTCATATAAACCATGAGATATAAAATGGACATTCAAATGTTAACATAGAATCATTTCCATTTCTATTAATACGAATGAATATAAATGACAAATGTACCTTCGGTTCTGAGGAAGGCAGGAATACAAGTGTGATGCGAAGGCAAATGACAGGTTCGCGTGAACAGTACAGAGGTACTATTCATCTATTTATAGGCACAGGTCGCAGCCCGTGACAAATTACAATTATGCCTCTTACAAATGTTTACAACATTGACTCAGACCTATATGAATAAAAAGGTCATTCTATCTCTATGTCGGTTTAAAACGCCGAAGCTCCATGAAGAGGAACCTTCGGCCATCTCTTGGAGACGACTTCAGCCGAAGCTGCTTCTTCGTGTGAGACCTTCGGCGCACCGAAGCACGACCCCAACACCTCTCCTCCCTCAGAACCTGCTGAGGTAGCTCCTGACCCCCCCCGAAGGGGGACGACGAAATTAGACAAATGGCCGAAGCCATCATGGACAAAGTTGTCAATCAGCTACTAAACGAAGCTGCAGAAGTAGTTCTTAGGGAAGTAAGTGCTATTGTAAAAATACTTGGAACATGACATGTGTAAAACTTTGTAACTTTGAATGTAATATATAATCTATTTATGGTTCAATTCTTTACGATGCATGAAATTTTGCATACATACCGTTTTTGAGCCTTCGGCGAAAAAACACCTTCCCTTCTTTTCATGCTTCGTGAAGAAAATCTTTTATGTATCACAAGAATTTCTATACTTCTCTGATGAAGAATATCCAAACTTCGTGAAAACATTCTTCGAAGCTATAAAAAAGTTTTATGTTGCCTCTCTGACGAAGCTATGCTTCTTCTCAATGCTTCAGCACGATTTTCTCTTTTTCCAAAACATTCTTCGAAAATCAATACTGTGTCCCCTTCTTGTTCTACATGTAATATGATGTATGATGCTTATGTTATGCAAAATGATGTGATGATGTTATGCTATGCAAAATGATATTTATGCTGAAGATACACACATCTCTGCAATAGAGCGCACAATCTTTTTATCTCAGCGCTGACTTTTCGCTGTAAGCCTCCCTTAGGAACTTCTTCGCCTTTTACTTTCAGCGGAATCAACGTTTATTTTTCGCTGTAAGCCTCCCTTAGGAGCTTCTTCGCCTTTTACTTTCAGCGGAATCAGCGTTTATTTTTCGCTGTAAGCTCTGCATTCCCTTCGGAACGACTTTTGAGCAGAAAACTTACACTGCGCTCCTTTAGGAACGACTTTTTACTACTTCGAAGAAGTTACAGTGTGTTCCTTAGAACAAGTTTTTGATAATTCGAAGGTTCTCCGTGCCACCATAAATTCTTGTGCTTCAGTAACTCAAGCCTATGGAGAAGATATATTTTCATTATGATGATAAGCTAAACTGTTACAAGAATTTAAAAAAAACGATAAAAGACACTTAAACTTCCCACAATTGTTCTTTACTATAAAGAAAGTAAATCTGAATGCGAAAAGCTGCTGTCGAGGTAGGATATTTTGTCAGTAAATATGCTTCGACTCTGGCACAGCGCTATTGACTGTGCAAGCTTCGGACTCCTCCCTGAGATCCCTCTGGGGGTGAGAGTGCTGGCTCCCTTCTGGCTGCAGACCACGTTGTATTGGTGGTGGTGGTGGAAGCTGTTGCCAGGAAGCTTGGGGTTGGCTTGCCGAAGCAACAGAAGCTGCAGGGTGATTGCCTACATATTCTGGAATGTAAGGCGAATGGTACGAAGCAGTATGCATGACCTGCTTCGACTGGTTATGTTGCGCTGCAGCCTCTGCTAGCTCCTTTTGCTTCTGGATGGTAACATGACACATCCTGGTGGTATGGCCCTTGCCCTCACCACAGAATAGGCAATAAATTTTTCTTGGTTGATCTCCAAATCTTCCCCCGAAGCCCCTGTTGCCTCTGCCCCTTGGCGCTGGTGGCTGGAAAGAGCTTTGCTGTTGCCCCGAAGCTTGCGAGGAGCACTGTGGCCTTTGTTGTTGACTGCCTTTGTCATCACTTTGGGTAGAATTGTGAATTGACCTGACGTGCCTCGGATAAAATCTTCCTCCGAAGCCCCTGGCCATTTCAGAGAACCTGAAAGCTTCCTCCCTTCTTTGGCGAAAATCATTGTCAGCTCGAATATACTCGTCCATCTTCTGGAGCAGCTTCTCCAAAGTTTGAGGAGGCTTCCTGGCAAAGTACTGAGCTGCAGCTCCTGGCCGAAGCCCCTTGATCATGGCAGCAATGACAATTTCATTGGGCACTGTTGGTGCCTGTGCCCTCAGACGTAGAAACCTTCGGACATATGCCTAAAGGTATTCTTCGTGATCCTGGGTGCACTGGAATAAAGCTTGAGCAGTGACTGGCTTCGTCTGAAACCCTTGGAAGCTGGTTATCAACATATCCTTCAACTTCTGCCATGAGGTGATTGTCCCTGGCCTAAGGGAGGAGTACCAGGTTTGTGCAACGCTCCTGACAGCCATGATGAAGGACTTTGCCATGACCACCGTGTTGCCACCGTACAAAGATATAGTTGCTTCATAGCTCATCAAGAATTGTTTCGGGTCTGAATGACCGTCATACATGGGGAGCTGGGGCGGCTTGTAAGACAGTGGCCAAGGAATAGCCTGCAGTTCTGTTGACAAGGGAGAAGCATCATCAAAAGCAAAATTTCCGTGATGGAAATCTTCATACCAGTCACCCTCGTTGTAGAAGCCCTCTTGATGAAGCTCTCTGCGCGGGGGCCTTTGGTTCTGGTCATCTTGAGCAAGATGTCGAAGCTCTTCGGAGGCTTCGTCTATCTGCCTTTGAAGATCAGCTAGATGAGCCATCTTCTCCTTCTTCCGTTGGACCTGTTGATTGATCATCTCTAAATTTTGGATTTCTTGATCCAAGTCGTCCTCCGGAGGCATTGGACTGGTGACCTTCCTCTTCTGGCTTCGGGCCTCCCTAAGAGAAACGACATCTTGATTGGGGTCCAGCGGCTGCAGAGTGGCAGCCCCTGTTGCTGAAGCTTTTTTAGGCGGCATGACGAAGGTGACGCTTGCCGAAGGTGTTCAAAACTTCGGAAAATGGGTGTGAGTTCACCAGAGGTGGGCGCCAATGTTGGGGACTTGTTCTCAAATGCTAAGAATTAAGAACAAGGCAACATAGAAAGTGTTAAATGTTAAGCTCCTTCGTCCTTAAAAACATTATATCCCTTCGGATATAATGAATCTTGAACGAAGGTTACAAAGGAAAAGATTTTCATAAGATTAATTAACGGTAAAAAAAGAACACGTATGTAAAATACAAATAATGGTTTGGGTATTATCATCAACTTATCTTTGTTGCCAAATTCATGAAAACAAATTACAAGTGTACCTTCGGATTGATGGAAAGTAAGGATGCAGACGTAATGTGAAAAAGCGTATGCCAAGTCAGCGTGAACAGTACGGGAGTGCTGTTCATCTATTTATAGGCACGGGACGTAGCCCGTGTAAAATTACATTGATGCCCTTTACATTTGATAATAATTTTATGGCAATCCTTCGAGGCTTAACTTGACTTTTCATCCTTAAGTCGGTTCCTCTTTTCCTTCGTCATGCCGAAGCTTTTCTGCATGTAGCTTCGTGGTCGTCCTGTCTTTCGTCGTGATCGCTTTCCACCCCAGTCAAGATTCGTCTTAACCATGCTCTTGTACACCCGCAACCTGACTCCGAAGATACCTATTCACATGTTTCACTCGGAAAATATTGTCAAATCATGTTTTTGAGGAGCTTCGGAAGCCGAAGGCCCCCAACAGAAGGGAAACCAAGAACTTAACAAGCCAAAAGGCTCCCATTCTCACCAAGGAGAAAGGGAAGGCCCTTATGGCTAGTAGTACTCAAAGGAATCATGCTTTCATTTATAATAGGAAAATTGCTAGTCATTCCAATTATAATAGGAGTTATGATCATGATGCTTTTGATTCACATGCTATGTTTGCCTCTAGTTCTACTCTTGTTCATGGTAGAAGTAGGCCTAGGAGAAATCATGTTGTGCATCCTGTGCCTAGGAAAGTGTGTAATGAATCTACTACTGTTTTCCATGCTTGTAACACTTCTTTTGTTCTTTCATGTAAGAATGCAAAAGTAGTGGCTAGGAAATTGGGATCCAAATGCAAGGGAGACAAAACCTGCATATGGGTTCCAAAAACTATTGTGACTAACCTTGTAGGACCCAACAAGAGTTGGGTACCTAAAACCTAAGCTTAAATTCCTTGCAGGTTTATGCATCCTGGGGCTCAAGCTGGATTATCGATAGCGGATGCACAAACCTTATGATGGGGGAGAAGAAGATGTTCACCTCCTACGTCAAGAACAAGGATTCCCAGGATACGATTATTTTTGGAGATGGGAACCAAGGCAAGGTCAAAGGTTTGGGAAAGATAGCCATCACAAGCGAGCACTCTATTTCAAATGTATTTTTAGTAGAGTCATTAGGGTACAACCTTCTGTCTGTAAGTCAATTGTGTCACATGGGTTACAATTGTCTTTTTACAAATGTTGATGTATCTGTCTTTAGGAGTGATGGTTCATTAGCTTTTAAGGGTGTATTAGACGGCAAACTCTACTTAGTTGGTTTTTCGAAAGAGGAGGCCGATCTAGATGCATGCTTAATAACTAAGACTAGTATGGGCTGGCTATGGCATCGCCGTCTAGCACATGTTGGGATGAAGAACCTTCATAAACTCCTAAAGGGAGAACATGTGTTAGGACTAACCAATGTTTGTTTCGAGAAAGATAGACCTTGTGCAGCATGTCAGGCAGGGAAATAAGTGGGAAGCACTCATCACAACAAGAATGTGATGACAACATCAAGACCACTAGAGCTTCTTCACATGGACCTCTTTGGACCCGTTGCCTACCTTAGCATTGGAGGAAGTAAGTATGGTCTTGTAATTGTTGATGATTTTTCTCGCTTCACTTGGGTGCTCTTTTTGCAGGATAAATCAGAAACCCAAGGGACCCTAAAGCGCTTTCTAAGGAGGACCCAAACGAATTTGAGCTCAAGGTGAAAAAGATAAGAAGCGACAACGGGTCCGAGTTCAAGAATCTGCAAGTAGAGGAGTATCTTGAGGAAGAAGGCGTCAAGCACGAGTTCTCCGCTCCCTACACACCACAGCAAAACGGTGTGGTAGAGAGGAAGAACAGGACGCTTATCGACATGGCGAGAACAATGCTTGGAGAATTCAAGACGCCCGAGCGGTTTTGGTCGGAAGCTGTGAACACAGCTTGCCACGCCATAAACCGGCTCTACCTACATCGCCTTCTCAAGAAGACCTCGTATGAACTCCTTAGCGGTAACAAACCCAACGTTTCTTACTTTCGTGTATTTGGGAGCAAATGTTACATTCTAGTGAAGAAAGGTAGACATTCTAAATTTGCTCCCAAGGTAGTACAAGGGTTTTTACTAGGGTATGACTCAAATACAAAGGCGTATAGAGTCTTCAACAAATCATCGGGTTTGGTTGAAGTCTCTAGCGATGTTGTATTTGATGAGACTAATGGCTCTCCAAGAGAGCAAGTTGATCTTGATGACATAGATGAAGATGATGTTCCGACGGCCGCAATGCGCACGATGGCGATAGGTGATGTGCGACCACAGGAACAACAAGAGCAAGATTAGCCATCTTCCTCCACAATGGTGCATCCTCCAACTCAAGACGGTGAACAGGTACCTCAAGAAGAGGGACAAGATCAAGGGGGAGCATAGGAAGAATAAGTGATGGAGGAAGAAGCACCACATGCCCCTCCAACTCAAGTCCGAGCGACGATCTAAAGAAATCACCCCGTCGATCAGATTCTGGGTGACATAAGCAAGGAAGTAACAACTCGCTCACGTTTAGCTAATTTTTGTGAGCATTACTCGTTTGTCTCTTCTATTGAGCCTTTCAGGGTAGAAGAGGCCTTGCAGGATCCGGACTGGGTGTTGGCCATGCAGGAAGAGCTCAACAACTTCTAGAGGAATGAAGTTTTGAGCCTGGTGCCATGTCCAAAGCAAAATGTTGCGGGAACCAAGTGGGTATTCCGCAACAAGCAAGATGAGCACAGGGTGGTGACAAGAAACAAGGCTCGACTTGTGGCAAAAGGTTATGCCCAAGTCGCAGGTTTGGATTTCGAGGAGAGTTTTGCTCCTGTGGCTAGGCTAGAGTCTATTCGAATTTTATTAGCCTATGCCGCTCACCACTCTTTCAGGTTGTTTCAAATGAATGTGAAGAGCGCTTTCCTCAATGGGCCAATAAAGGAGGAGGTATACGTGGAACAACCCCCTAGCTTTGAGGATGACAAGTATCCCGACCATGTGTTCAAACTCTCTAAGGCGCTCTATGGACTTAAGTAAGCCCCAAGAGCATGGTATGAATGCCTTAGAGATTTTTTAATTGCTAATGCTTTCAAGGTTGGGAAAGCCGATCCCACACTTTTCACTAAGACTTGTGATGGTGATCTTTTTGTGTGCCAAATTTATGTCGATGACATAATATTTGGTTCTACTAATCAAAAGTCTTGTGAGGAGTTTAGCAGGGCGATGACACAAAAGTTCGAGATGTTGATGATGGACGAGTTGACCTACTTCCTTGGGTTCCAAGTGAAGCAACTCAAGGATGGCACCTTCCTCTCCCAAACGAAGTACACACAAGATCTTTTCAAGAGGTTTGGGATGAAGGACGCCAAGCCCGCGAAGACACCGATGGGAACCGACGGGCATGTCGACCTCAACAAAGGAGGTAAGTCCGTTGATCAAAAGGCATACCGGTCTATGATAGGTTCCTTGCTTTATTTATGTGCTAGTAGACCGGACATTATGCTAAGTGTGTGCATGTGTGCTAGATATCAATCCGACCCTAAGGAATGTCACCTTGTGGACGTTAAGTGAATTCTTAGATATTTAGTTTCTTTGCTTCAGGATCTGGTATCCAAAGGGGTCTACCTTTGACTTGATTGGATACTCAGACTCCGATTATGCCGGGTGCAAGGTTGATAGGAAGAGCACATCAGGGACGTGCCAATTTCTAGGAAGGTCCCTGGTGTCCTGAAGTTCAAAGAAACAAACATCCGTTGCCCTATCCACCGCTGAGGCCGAGTATGTTGCCGCAGGACAGTGTTGCGTGCAACTACTTTGGATGAGGCAAACCCTCCGGGACTTTGGCTATAATCTGAGCAAAGTCCCACTCCTATATGACAATGAGAGTGCTATCCGCATGATGGATAATCCTGTTGAACACAGCCACACTAAGCACATAGACATCCGACATCACTTTCTGAGGGACCACCATCAAAAGGGAGATATCAAGGTGTACCACATTAGCACCGAGAACCAGCTAGCCAATATCTTTACCAAGCCGTTAGATGAGAAAACCTTTTGCAGGTTGCGTAGTGAGCTAAATGTCTTAGATTCGCGTAACTTGGATTGATCTATAGCATACATGTGTTCTATGCCTTTGATCATGTTACTTTATGCATTTAAATCCATTATTGTTTATTTATGGTGCTCAAGTTGTACACATGATCCCCGGACCTCACAAGTCCATTTGCAAGTGATGCACATATTAAGGGGGAGATGTGCTACAAATTGACCCTTTGAGACTAACCTGTGTGTTTGAGTACTCTTGATGTAGTCTCAAAAAATGCATTGAAAGGGAAAATGGACTTAGACGTTGCAAAGACTTCCACTGCACTCCGGTATTGGTGTATTTAACTCCAAGTTCATACTTATGCTCTTATTGCCTTTTTGCTCATAATTGACACTTTTGGTGAGGCAAAGGGGTTAAAGGGCCAAGAATGATCCCGTTTTGGTGCTTAATGCCAAAGGGGGAGAAATTAAGGCCAAAGCAAATGGATCAGCTACCACTTGTGAATTTTGAAAACAATAGAGTTAGAACTTTTGATTTGTCCAAAATACTCTTATTGCAAAATTTGGTCTCTTGTGGGGGAGAATTTTGATTATGGGAAAAGGGGGAGTTTTTGGCACTTGATCAATTGTACTCTTGGAATAACTCTTTATGTGCCCAAACAAGTGTGGTTGACTTAAAGATAGGAAAATGAATTTGATTTGCAAAAACAAACCAAGTGGTGGCAAAGAGCGATCCAAATATGCCAAATTATAGTCAAAAACAATTTGCTCTTCAATTGCATTGATGTTGCACTTCTTTTGGTTGCTTTTGGTTGTGTTGGCATAAATCACCAAAAAGGGGGAGATTGAAAGGGAAATGTGCCCTTGGGCAATTTCTATAATGTTTTGGTGATTAAGTGTCCAACACATTTAATTGAGTTCTAATGTGCAAAATAAAGTGAGAAGTGCAGATCAAGGAAAAAGGTATGTTTCTAGACTTGGTGAATTGTTTTGTGTACTAACATGGTTATCCAAGTGCTATAAACAGTGACTAAAGAAGAAGAAAGGTAAAGGGAAAAGCTTGGCTCTATGCAGCCAATCCTCAGCTCGGTCTGGCACATCGGAATGTCCGGTGGTGCACCGGACAGTGTCCGGTGAAAATGCCGCTCTCGGGATTCAATGGCGGCGTATGGCTATAATTCACCGGATGGTCCGGTGGTGCACCGGAGTGAGTCATCCGCGGCGAACTCGTGGCCCTCGGGAAAAGCAAAGGGGTGACGTGGCTATAATTCACCAGACTGCCCGGTGAGCCAACGGTCGCCTGCGTCAACGGTCAACCGCGTAATCTTCGCGTGACACGTGGACTGCTCCAACGGTCAGCTGGTGCGCCGGACAGTGTCCGGTGCGCCAATCAGCCTGGAGGAGCAACGGTCGGAAATGCCATTTTTGGAAGGAGATCGCACACCAGACCGTCTACAGGACCTGTCCGATGGCGCACTGGACTGTCTAGTGCGCCACTCGACAGAAGGCAAGGATGGCCTTCCAAGTTTGTCTTAAATGGCTCCTAGCTGCCTTGGGGCTATAAAAGGGACCCCTAGGCGCATGGAGGAGTCACCTAAGCATTCACTAAACATCCTAAGACTCCAAGACTCCAACTTCACGCATTCGATTCTTTGTGTTAGTGATTTGAGCTCCATTTGAGTTGTGAACTCCATGTGTTGCGTTTCGAGCTTAAGTTGTGACTTGTGTGTGTGGTTGTGCTGCGAATTTGAGTCTTGTGTGTGTTGCACTTCCTAACCTTACTCTGTGCTTTCTTTGTGATCAATATTGTAAGGGCGAGAGGCTCCAACTTGTGGAGATTCCTCGCAAATGGGAAGAAAACTATAAGGAAGAAAGCCGTGGTATTCAAGTTGATCATTGGATCACTTGAAAGGGGTTGAGTGCAACCCTCGTCCATTGGGACGCCACAACGTGGAAGTAGGCAAGTGTTACTTGGCCGAACCACGAGATAAAATCGCGTGTCTCTTGTGATTGCTCTCTTTGTGATTATTTGTGTTTGTAAGAGCTCGCCTCATAGACTTGATTAACTTGCGCTAATATCTCTTTAATCAAGCTTGTTGGAATTTAGTGTTGAATTTTACAGGATCACCTATTCACCCCCCTCTAGGTGCTCTCAGAAACGGTAGAGCTACCAAAAATCTTGAGCCCGCCACCGGAGCCAGAATTGCCGAAGGTTTCGAAAGCTCCTGCAATAACTCCCAAGAGGAGAAGGATGGCTAGCGTGCTGGACGCCGTCGTAGAGTCGATAAGGGCATCAACTCCTGCCCCTGCAAAGGAGACTGCCGAAGCTGCTACAGCTCATGCTGAACCCAAAGCTGGGCCCTTAGTGCCCATCGAAACAGAGCCTGCTGCGACTGGGTGGAGTGATGAACAAGGACCTTCAGACGTCAGTCTTGTTCTGGAGAAAGAGGACACGCCTAAGAAGATTGAATCTCCTACTCCCGAAGCACCTTTTGAAGAACTTGACTTTATTATTCGACATGCTTCGGGTAAAAGGTTGTCTGAAGAGGAAATTGCGGATGCCATACACTGCGCCCAGGAACTGAAGTATCCGAAGGGGGCCTTGGTGTATAATGGTACTGACGAAGATGACTTTTTATACTGCCTGCCGAACAACAAGGAAATATCTGTTTGCCGGGAGATTGCAAAAAATATAGGTTTTCCGAAGCTTGAAGTTGGCCTTTCTGCTATGTCGAAGGATGACCTTGCCGACAGCCTTGTGTACAATAGTTTGAAGGTACAGAAGTTGTGGACTTATAATCTTATTATTTTTTGTGTCTTTTATCCTTGTGCTAATCCTTTGCCTCCCTTGTTTTTGCAGGGCTTAATCCTGAGCAACGCATTAAGAGCACAGAAAAATGCCGAAGATGAAAGTTGCCAGATAGCCCTTGGTAACCTTCGGTCTGAGGTTATCAAACTAAGGAATGAAGCTGCAGAGAAGGACAAATTTTTGCTTTCCTTAGTAGACAAAGTCAAGGCTAGTGAAGCCAATCTTGCCGCGCAGTCCGAAACTCAAAGAGCCGGAATTGAAAATTTAAAGAAAAAGCTTGCCGAGAAGAATGAAGATTTCGAAGTGGCTAAGGCGAAGCAGGAAATAAGTGAGTGGACTAGCGCAAGGTTGCAAAAGAATGTAGATGAGCTTCGTGAATCAAAAGAAAGATATTACAAAAAATCCTTGGATTGTGCCAAGAAGCTAAAGGACAGTTTTGTAAAGGTGGGTGCCTACTCATCCAAGCAAAAATTTATTAGAGGCGATCCCGAAGGAATCATCAAATGGATCGGTGAAGAAGCCAAAGCTTTTGAAGAGATCCTTAGTGATCGTGGTGATTTCTGCGCCTTTGCCGGTGCCAAAGGGGTTGCAGCAATTTTGGAAAAATCTGGCTGCAAACACGTTAAAGCTACAACCCAGACGGAGGCTGTCTTTATTGTGGAAAACACAAAGGATCCTTCGGCTGAAGGGAGTCTGATGGGCGGAAAATTTTACTCCAACATTTGGATGAAAGGCGGCCGAGAACTAGCCAATGAGGCGATAAAGAAGAATGAGAAAGAAACTCATGAGGCTCGAGAAGAAGCCAAGCGAGCCGAAGAGGCTGCCGAGCATGCAAGGCGCATATGTATTTTAACTGTTTCAAAGCTTTAGTATTTTTTCTGGCTTTAGATTAACAACTTATTACTTTTACTGTAGCTGGACTTTCTCTGCCACCTGAGCCCTATGATCCCAAAGCTGATCCAACAATGAAGGCGGCACATGAAACTATAAGAATTGCTGAAGAAGCTGTTGAGTGTTGACGAAGCTGTCAACAAACTTCTGAACGAAGCTGCTGAAATTTTTTTTAAGGAAGACTAGACTTTTGTGTAGCTAGAAAATTCAGCATTTGTGTGGTGTAATATGCATACAAGTTAAACATTGTATATCTATGTGTACATTAATGTAATATATTTCTTTGCGATGCATGAAATTTGCGTACATACCATTTTTGAGCCTTCGGCGAAAAAACACCTTCCCTTCTTTTCATGCTTCGTAAAGAAAAAACACTTCTATAGCAAAGTTGTGTATGATATTGTTGTCGACAAAAATTTTCTTGGTAAGATTGTAATGGCCGAAGGTTTACTTCGTGCTCTGGCACACTTTCATTCATCATGTAACTGCCGAAGGTTTGCTTCATGCTCAATTCTTGCTGTTGATGCGACATGATGTATGATGTAATGCTATGCGGAATGATGCGATGATATGATGCAGCATGATGTTTATGCCAAAGACACATATCCACACCGAAACACTCTCAGACTCTGCATCCCCTTAGGAACGACTTTGGAGTCTCTTCACCTTCTATTTCAGTGGCATTAAGCTCTGCATCCCCTTAGGAACGACTTTGGAGCTTCTTCACCTTCTATTTCGGTGGCATTTAAGCTCTGCATCCCCTTAGGAACAACTTTGGAGCTTCTTCACCTTCTATTTCGATGGTATTTTGGCTCTGCATTCCCTTAGGAACTTACTCTGCGCCCCCTTAGGAACGACTTTTGTAACTTTGGAACTTACTCTGCGCCCCCTTAGGAACGACTTTTGTAGCTTCGGAACTTACTCTGCGCTCCCTTAGGAACGACTTTTATAGCTTCAGAATCTTGTTAAGAGGAAGCATTCCATTCGATGATATGCGTACAATATTATCACATGAAACCAGAATTCAATCCTTCGTGAATTGTTTTTCATACAAGAAAAATAAAACGGCAGAAAAGATAAAGATGCACCAGAGGTAGGATATTCTTCAGTAGCTGTGCTTGGATTCAGGCACAGTGCTATTTACTGTGTGAGCTTCGGACTCCTCCCGAAAATCGCGCTGCTATTGAGCGTGTTGGTGCCCTTCTAGCTACTGGCTTCGGGCCATAGTAGGTGCTAGCAGCGGTGGTGGTGGGAGCTAGGCCCAGGAAGCTTGAGAGTGGCTTGCCGAAGCGACTGAGGCCGTAGGCTGTTGATTACCTACGTATTCTGTGACGTAAGGAGAATAACATAAAGCAGTATGTAGAACTTGCTTCGGTTGATTCTGTCGTGCTTCAGCTTCGACAATCTCCTTCTGCTTCTGAATCATGACTTGTCATGTTCTTGTGGTGTGGCCTTTGTCTTCGCCGCAGAACAAACAAAACAGTCTTCTAGGTTGATCTTCGTATCTTCCTCCGAAACTTCTGCCCCCTTTGCCTCTTGGAGCTGGTGGCCCGAAGGAGCTTTGTTGTGGCCCTGATGATTGGGAGCTGTGTTGTTGCCTTTGGGGTTGGCTTCCTCTATCATCACTTGGGCTGGCATTATGAATTGACCTGATGTGCCTGGGGTGAAGTCTTCCTCCGAAGCCCCTGGCCATCTCAGAAAACCTGTATGCTTCCTCCCTTCTTTGGCGGAAATCATTATCGGCTCGGATGTACTCATCCATCTTCTAAAGGAGCTTCTCTAGGGTTTGTGGGGGCTTCCTGGCAAAATATTGAGTTATAGGTCCTGGCCGAAGCCCCTTGATCATGGCCTCAATGACGATTTCATTGGGCACTGTAGGCGCTTGTGCTCCCAGACACAAGAACTTTCGGACATACGCCTGAAGGTACTCCTCATGGTCTTACGTGCACTGAAACAAAGTCTGAGCAGTGACTGGCTTCGTCTGAAAGCCTTGGAAGCTAGTGACTAGCATATCCTTGAGCTTCTGCCATGATGTGATTGTCCCTAGCCGAAGAGAATAGTACCAAGTTTGTGCTACGCTTTTGACTGCCATGACGAAGGATTTTGCCATGACTGCAGTATTGCCCCCATATGAAGATATGGTTGCTTCGTAGCTCATCAGGAGCTGCTTCGGGTCTGAGTGCCTATCATACATAGGAAGCTGAGGCGGCTTGTATGATGGGGGCCATGAGGTAGCCTACAATTCTGCTGCCAAAGGAGAAGCATCATCGAAAGCAAAATTGCCATGATGAAAATCACCATAACATTCATCATCATTGTATGAATTATCTTGATGAAGCTCCCTGTGCTGGGGCCTTCGGTCTTGGTCATCTTGGGTGAGGTGACGCATTTCTTCGGTGGCCTCATCAATCTTCCTCTGGAGATCAGCGAGCCGAAGCATTTTCTCTCTCTTCTTTTGAACCTGTTGATGGATAGCTTCAAGGTCCCTGATTTCTTGGTCCAGTTCCTCCTCCTGAGGTGTTGGGCTAGTAGCCTTCCTCTTCTAGCTCCTAGCTTCGCATAGCGTCTCCTGGTTAACGTCCAGTGGCTGCAGTGCAGCCCCTGGCACTACTGTCTTCTTCGGCGGCATGACGAAGGTTGATGCTTGCCGAAGGTGGTCGAATGAGTTCACCGGAGGTGGGCGCCAATGTTGGTTTTTGTTCTCGGATGCTATACACCAAGAACAAAGCAACACTTGTTAACGATTAGAGACCTTCGTCCTTCAAAGCATTATCTCCTTTGGGATATAATGATCTTCAGATGAAGGTCATGAAGGGCATACCTTCATCATTTCACTAAGCAAGGATGTAAATAGAGACATATGAAATACAAAAAGAATATGAACAATCATTCTAAATTAATGGACTATTTATATTTTTATTTTATAAACATGGATAGACATCAATAATATTTGTATTACATTTATACCTTCGGCTTGACAGAAAGTGAAAAAGTGGGAGTGACGCCAGAATGATTACAAGTCAGCATGAACAGTACGGTGTTATTGTTCATCTATTTATAGGAACAGGACGCGGCCTGGACAAAATTACATTCATGTCCCTGACATTTACTGTTGACCATAAGGCAAGCTGTCGAGGACTAAGCAGTCTTTTCTCCTTTAGGTCGGTTTCTCCTTTCATCATCATCATTGTGCTAAGCCGAAGCTCCTTCAGCCACAGCTTTGGAGCTAGTTTGTCCCTCCTTCAGACCACACCTTCATACCATGCACACCTTCATCTCAAAGCCGAAGCCTCCTGTAACGGTATGATATACTAAAAAACATGTTAGTTAAGTTTTTGAGGACCTTCAGAAGAGGAAGGCCCCCAACAGCAGGCGTGCTCCGCTAACGGCTACCTACACACAACGGTCGACTCTGATAGCGCTACAGTGTCGCGGCAGAAGACAAGGGCGCCAACGGTCAACTGCTCTAGAACCCTAATGGTTGGGTGACGTGGCGGCGCACTAGACACTGAACAGTGAGTGTCCGGTGGTGCACCGGACTGTCCGGTGCGCCCATCGACAGCAGCCTCCCCAACGGCTATGGAAGTGGTTGGGGGCTATAAATACCCCTAACCACCTCATTCATAACCATCCAAGCATTCCAAACATTGCATTCAATACAAGAGCAAAAGACTCCACTCCAACACACATCAAATAGATTTGATCCTCTCCAAAGCCTCCAATTCAACTCAATTCCATTAAGGTTTGAGAGAGGGTGTTCTTGTGTTCTTTTGTTGCTCTTGTTGCTTGGCTTGGCCTTTTCTTTTCTTACTCTTATTCTCCAGTGCTTTGTAAGCGAGGCAAGAGACACCAAGTGTGTGGTGGTCCTTGCGGGGTCATAGTGACCTGTGAGATTAAGGAAGAAGGTTCACTCGGTCTAAGTGACTGTTTGAGAGAGGGAAAGGGTTGGAATAGACCCGGTCTTTGTGACCTCCTCAACAGGGACTAGGTTCCTTGGAACCAAACCTCGGTAAAACAAATCACCATGTTCACTCGCCTTATTTCTTGGTTGATTTGTTTTCCCTCTCTTTGCGACTTGAGTTTAACTCTAACGCTAACCCCCGACCTTAGTGCGTGTTTAAGTTTATAAATTTCAGGTTTCGCCTATTCACCCCCCTCTAGGTGACTTTCAATTGGTATAAAAGCCCGGTGCTTCATTAGAGTCTAACAACTCGAAGTGATGTCGGGAGATCACGCCAAGAAAGAGATTGTGACCGGCGACAAGCCCGCAAGCTCGGAGAGAACCCTTTCAAGGGAGTCCGGCAACAAGAATAAGGAGGAATCCTCTTCCTCCATCAAGTCGCATCGGAGAGGTGATAAGAAGAAGAAGATGAAGAAAGTGGTCTACTACGAGACCGACTCTTCGTCACCCTCCACATCATCAAGTTTCGACTCGTCCGTCGCTTCTAAGGGCCATGAGCGCAAGAAGTATAGTAAGATGCCCCTACGTTATCCTCGTATTTCAAAACATGCTCCATTACTTTCCGTTCCCTTAGGCAAACCACCATATTTTGATGGTGAAGATTATTGTATGTGGAGTTATAAAATGGGGCATCATCTAACCTCACTCCATGAAAGCATATGGGACATAGTTGAATTTGGAGCGCAGGTACCACAGGTGGGGGACAAGGACTACGACTCGGACGAGGCCGCCCAAATTAGGCACTTCAACTCCCAAGCCACGTCTATACTCCTCGCCTCCTTGTGTCGAGAGGAGTATAATAAGGTGCAAGGATTAAAGACCGCCAAAGAAATTTGGGACGTCATCAAGACCACGCACGAAGGGGATGAAGTGACCAAGATCACCAAGCGCGAAACAATCGAGGGAGAACTCGGTCGATTCGTCCTCAACAAAGGAGAAGAGCCGCAAGTAATGTACAACCGGCTAAAGACGATGGTCAACCAAGTGCGCAACCTCGGGAGCACCAAGTGGGATGACCATGAAATGGTCAAGGTTATTCTTAGATCACTTGTTTTTTGTAATCCCACTCAAGTGCAACTAATTCATGGAGACCCTAGATATAAACAAATGTCTCCCAAAGAAGTAATTGGCAAGTTTTTGAGCTTTGAACTTATGATCAAAGACTCCAAACATATTGTCAACTTGGAGCAAGGCGCCACCTCTACTCCCGAGGTGCAACTCGTTGTGTCGGTACCCTGAATCAAGGGTACCCCTTACTACAGTACGAAGACAAGGTGCCCGCGCGGCTATCACTAGTCGTGCGATGAACAGCACCCGGCCCCTCCACGTGGGTGACTCCGGGGCCGCCACACGGCCAGAAGAGACGATATACTCCAAGGTGGCAACAGTGGGTCCGGACCCCCACGGGAAAGTGCCGGAGCCCTAGATGCATAGCCGGGACCTCCGGGCGAGGTTCAAGACCTCCACAGGTACAAACCAGACCCCTGGGATGGGTCCCAGACCCCTTAGGAGGGGTCCGGGCTACTCACAGTAGGGTCCCGGGATTCCAAGGCAAAGAATACCCAGGCCTTAATCAAGGCCAGGTGGGGGTCCGATGCTGACACGTGTCCGAACCATACCGCGAGCGCTCCCACTCCCCGCCCAGGCGGAGACCCGATGCTGCCACGTGGCCTACTGCCCATGACATAAGCCAGCGGGCGGAGCCAGAAGTAAGGTCTCTGGGCCGCACATTTATCGCGGAGAAGATGCGCCACCTGTCAAGCTGGCAGGTGATGTGCCGCCTCAGCATTAAATACGCCCTGTCTACTCCACTGACAAGCGATGTGCCACCTCAGCATTTAATGTGCCCTATCCACTCTGCTGACGGGCGGTGGCTAGGCCATCCTGCAAGCGTCATGCCCATCCGTTCCGGTGGCAGGCAGTACGCCCGTGCTGCGGCATACACTGTGCTCATCATCACTCGTACGTCGCCAGTGAAGCTTCCGCTGCACGCCGATACTACGTAGGCTGTGGATATCAGGGCGCAAGGAGATTGCATTAGCGACCAGTATTAGTTGCTCCAAGTATTACATCTGTTATGTCCCAAGGCCCGCATGTCGGGGCTCAGCACCCTTGTACGTGCCCCCCTTCAGCTATAAAAGGGGAGGCACGCAACGTTACAAGACTCAGACACACTTATATGCTCACAAGTTCTTGCAAGCTCTCAAGCTCAATACATCACACAGTGGAGTAGGGTGTTACGCTCCGGTGGCCTGAACCACTCTAAAACCGTGTGTGTTCTTGTGTTCGTTCGTCACTTAGCAGACAGGCAAAACGCTTAGGACCCTCCTCATCTTAGGATTTAGGGCGGGTGCATTCAACCACCCAGCCTAAGAATTTCATCTCTGACATTTGGCGCGTCAGGTAGGGGCTTAGGCTTTAGGTTTTTGCTTGTTTTCTTGCTCAGCATGATGGTGCAAATTGTTGAGCACCGCGCTGAAACTTGGGTGGATTTCCTGGTGGAGGAAGAAGCTACTTCTTCCACGCCACAGGTTCCCAACCGCCCAGTGCCGGGCACTGCTGCTGTGCACCCTGCGAAGCAGCATACAGCTGTGCAGACATCCCAGACTCCGTCAAGGGCAGCTCCGGGGGCATTGTCTGCGGCCAGGGAGTGGCTGCGCCATCCCCCAAGTTGCACGGCCTCACCAGGGGCCATGAAGCAGTGGCGTGACGACGTCGACCGACTGCTCGGTATGGCGCACTCCGGCTCATCCAGGTCGAGGCCACGGTCATCCCGGCACCAACATGAGGCGATGACGTCTGTGCGCTCACCCTCGATGAGGGGTGCACAGACCAACGACCTTCGGGCAGAACTCAACGGCAGGCGTGCGGGAGTGGATGCTCGAGTCTCTCTAGAGAGGGCGTGTGAGCGCCGGCAAAACATCGAGGGTCGCAACCTCGATCAAGATTTTGCTGCGGTAGCACCGCAGACCCCAGTGGGCACCCGGATCCAGGCGGGTAGGACTAGGCAAAAAACCCGTTACCCGTTACCCGAACCCGAAATGCCCGTACCCGAACCCGTAATATCGGGTACCCGAAATTTATTTGGTAATTTCGGGTACTAACTTGTGAAACCCGAAATAATTCTGGGTAATTCGGGTAGCGCCAACCGGTACCCGAACAACCCATACCCGAAATTCCTACAGCCCAACTGCTCACTGTTTACACGGCCGGCCGAGGCCCACCAGGCAAACCCTAGCGCGGTCGTATGGCGTATGGCGTACTGGTAGTCTGGTACTGCCGCACAGGTGCACAGCCGCACGCCCGCACACGGCACACCGCCCGCAGCCCCGCACACCGCGCGCACACGCCCGTCGCCTTCGCCAAATCGCCATTCGCCAGTCTTCCAAGTTCCAACCTCGCGGCAGGCCGGCAGCCATCAAGGCCTTAAGGGCTCCAAGTCTAAGGCTCCATCGTCTAGCTCCAGCCGCGCCAGCTGCCAGGGCTCACATCGCAGTTCGTAGCACAGCTGCGCAGGGGATCCCGCCATCTCGGGGCGTCGAGTCGCCACCACGCCGGTCGCCCGCCACCGAACCCAGCTGGCCACGCACCCACGCCATCCTGCTCGGCTGCTCCTGCCAATCTGCCATCCAGGTTAGGGTTACTAATCTGCTCATCCCTAATTCCCTACTGAGCCCTGCCCAAGGAATCGAGCAGACAGCAGAGCACATCCCTAACCCTAACCCTAACCCTAATCCAACCTCGCAGGCTCGCAGCAGGCAGCACGACAGTAGAGCACACATACCTCATCGGTCGACACGACGACACCGACCGAGGAATCGAACAACATATGTATTTTTTAGCATCAGTAACTTAGTATAAGGTTTATATGTTGTCTAATCATCACTACTTATTAAGTTAGTATAAGGTTTGAGGTTTTTGCAGATGCCTAATAGTATCGATGATATAGTAGACATGGAATTGGAAAGAGAATCTATGGGTACTGCTACTCAATTTGAGCAAGCAACTGTGGAAACAACAGGTGATCAGTCACAAACTATACGGGGTAAATCTAGTGGAACTGAAGGCCAAGTGGATGCTAATTTTGTAGACCCTAAGAACGAAACTGAGAAAAAGGAGGCAAGGAAGGAGATTGTGCCAAGGTCAAGTATGTGGGATAATTTCATTAAGATCAAAGATGAGAAGGGTAGGCTAAAGTCTGCTAAGTGCAAATATTGTCAGCGTATCCTTAAGGCTGATTCCAATCAGCATGGTACATCTTCATTAAATAAACATTTTAATGTCTGCAAGCACAACCCTAATAAATTTGATAAAGACCCAAAGCAAGGTACTTTGCAAGCAACCGGAGGGGAAGCTCCTAGCACTTGGAGGTTTGATCAAAATTCATTAAGGGATGCATTTGCTGAAATGCTCATAGAAGATGAGTTGCCCTTTGCTTTTGGTGAGAAGTCAGGTTTCAGAAAATTTATGTCAAAAGCTTGCCCACGGTTCCAAGTTCCATCTAGAAGAACTTGTACTAGGGACATTGTGCGTACATACTTTCAAGAGAGGGCCAAGCTAAAGAAGTTCTTCAAAGACTCTTGTCAAAGAGTTAGTGTAACAACAGATTGTTGGACTTCCCAACAACAAGATGGGTATATGACTGTGACAACAAGTTTTATTGATGAGAATTGGATTTTGAAGAAGAAAGTCATTAGCTTTTTCAAGATAAAGGGGCATAAGGGGGATGATATTGGGGAAAGCTTGATCAAAAGTTTGGTGGACTGGGGTTTGGATAGAATTATGACTGTAACATTGATAATGCAAGTGCCAATGATAGTGCTATTGGTTATTTGAGAAGACAATTACAGAAAACAACAATAGTAGATGGCAAGTATCTCCACATGAGGTGTGCTGCACATATAGTGAACCTCATTGTGCGAGATGGCTTGAAAGATGTGGACCTCTCAGTGCAGCGTGTTAGGGATGCAGTTCGTTACATAAAAAATGGAACTTCAAGGTTGGTAAAGTTCAAGGAAATTGCAGAGGAAGAGAAGGTGGACATCAAGGCCTTTTTGAGGCTTGATGTCCCAACAAGATGGAATTCAACATATCTAATGTTGAAGGCTGCGATTGTGTATGAGAAGGTATTTTTAAAGTTGGCTGAAGACGACATTAGCTATGTTTTGGAGCTATCTGAGGTGAGAGGAGGACATGGTCACCCAAATGAGGATGATTGGGAGGATGCCAAGAAGATGGCTGAATTTCTAGAGCATTTCTATGATCTCACTATTCGCATCTCCTCTAGTCTTCATGTGACTAGTAACACCTCCTTTCATGAGATTGGAGAGATCCACTTGTTGATTCAGTCATGGATTGATAGTGTGGATCCTTTGCGAGTTTCAATGGGCTTGAGAATGAAAGAGAAATATGACAAGTATTGGGGAGTTTGGAATGAGCCACAGCCAGAGAAGGATAGATGGAAAGGAAAGGGTAAGGAAAAGGAGAACATCAATCTATTGATTTTTGTGGCTGCATTTCTTGATCCAAGATACAAGTTATCTTTGTACCATAAGATTACCATTGAAGAGATCTTTGGTGAGGACAGAGGACAACTAGTATGGTCTGCTATTAAGACATGCATCCGAGAACTGTTTAAAGAATATAGAAATATTTATGCACCAATTGAAGAATCAACAGATGAAACAGATTCAACTCAAGCAAAAGGTGCTCCAGGTGGGAAGCTTTGAAAGTCGCCTAGAGGGGGGTGAATAGGCAGAATCTGAAATTTACAAACTTAAGCACACACTACAAGTCAGGGTTAGCGTTAGAATTAAATTCAAGTCCGAAAGAGAGGGCGAAAACAAATCACAAGCAAATGAAGAGTGTGACGCGGTGATTTGTTTTACCGAGGTTTGGTTCTTGCAAACCTACTCCCCGTTGAGGTGGTCACAAAGACCGGGTCTCTTTCAACCCTTTCCCTCTCTCAAACGGTCACCTAGACCGAGTGAGCTTCTCTTCTCAATCAATTGGGACACAAAGTCCCCACAAGGACCACCACACAATTGGTGTCTCTTGCCTTGATTACAATTGAGTTGGAAACAAGAAAGAAGGAAGAAGAAAAGCAATCCAAGCGCAAGAGCTCAAATGAACACAAATGTCTCTCTCTCTAGTCACTAATTGGTTTGGAGTGATTCCGTACTTGGGAGAGGATTTTGATCTCTTTGTTTGTGTCTTGTATTGAATGCTAAAGCTCTTGTATGAGGTTTGAAGTCTGAAAACTTGGATGCAAAGAATTGTGGGTGGTTGGGGTATTTATAGCCCCAACTACCAAAAGAGCCATTGGTGAAGGCTGCTATCGCATGGCACACCGGACAGTCCGGTGCACCACCGGACACTGTCCGATGCGCCAGCCACGTCACCAGGCCGTTAGGGTTCGACCGTTGGAGCTTCTGACAACTGGGCCACCGGACAGTCCGGTGCTGCACCGGACAGTCGCTGTTCACTGTCCGGTGCGCCTTCTGGCGCCTGCTCTGACTCTGCGCGTGCAGTCCGTGCACTGTTCAGTGTTCCGTTGCTTTTGCAGACGACCGTTGGCGCAGATAGCCATTGCTCCGCTGGCACACCGGACAGTCCGGTGCTACACCGGACAGTCCGGTGAATTATAGCGGAGCGGCTCCCAGAATTCCCGAAGGTGGCAAGTTTGGAGTCGAGTTCCCTGGTGCACCGGACAGTCTGGTGCGCCAGACCAGGGCACACTTCGGTTGTCTTTTGCTCTTTTTATTTGAACCCTTTCTTGGACTTTATATTGGTTTGTGCTGAACCTTTAGCACCTGTAGAACTCATAATCTAGAGCAAACTAGTTAGTCCAATTAATTTGTGTTGGGCAATTCAACCACCAAAATTCATATAGGAAAAGGTGTAAGCCTATTTCCCTTTCAATCTCCCCCTTTTTGGTGATTGATGCCAACACAAACCAAAGCAAATATAAAAGTGCAGAATTGAACTAGTTTGCATAATGTAAGTGCAAAGGTTGCTTGGAATGAAACCAATAATTATTTCTACTAGATATGCATGGATGGCTTTCTTCTTATTTAAAATTTTGGACCACGCT
This sequence comes from Zea luxurians, assembly GCA_029449295.1. Lineage (NCBI taxonomy): Eukaryota > Viridiplantae > Streptophyta > Magnoliopsida > Poales > Poaceae > Zea > Zea luxurians. The sequence goes on along the minus strand of JAOPSE010000001.1, from coordinate 99,050,386 downwards.
TGCACTACTTGCTTTGTTTTGCAAATGTTTTGGAAATTCTTTTCAAAGTCTTTTGCAAAATAGTCAAAGGTATATGAATAAGATTTTGAGAAGCATTTTCAAGATATGAAATTTTCTCCCCCTGTTTCAAATGCTTTTCCTTTGACTAAATAAAACTCCCCCTTAATGAAATCCTCCTCTTAGTGTTCAAGAGGGTTTTAGATATTAATTTTTGAAGAGGGTATACCAATTTGAAATTATAACATAAGATACCAATTGAAAAATCTTTTCTTTACACAAATTGAAAGAATACATTTTTTGAAATTGGTGGTGGTGCGGTCCTTTTGCTTTGGGCTAATACTTTCTCCCCCTTTGGCATGAATCGCCAAAAACGGATACTTGTGAGTGAAATATAAGCCCTTTTTCAAACTTTCTCCCCCTTTGGTAAATAATATAAGAGTGAAGATTATAACAAATTGGAGAGCAGTGTGGAGCGACGGCGAAGGATGAATAAGTCGATGAGTGGAGTGGAAGCCTTGTCTTCGCCGAAGAACTCCATTTCCCTTTCAATCTATGACTTAGCATATAATACACTTGAAAACATATTAGTCATAGCATATGAAAGAGATATGATAAAGGTATATAAATGAGCTATGTGTGCAAAATATCAATCAAAATTCCTAGAATCAAGAATATTTAGCTCATGCCTAAGTTTGGTAAAAGATTTCTCATCTAATGGCTTGGTAAAGATATTGGCTAATTGATCTTTGGTGTTAATGTAAGCAATCTCGATATCCCCCCGTTGTTGGTGATCCCTCAAAAAGTGATACCGAATGGCTATGTGTTTAGTGCGGCTGTGCTCAACGGGATTATCCGCCATGCGGATTGCACTCTTATTATCACATAGGAGAGGGACTTTGGTTAATTTGTAACCATAGTCCCTAAGGGTTTGCCTCATCCAAAGCAATTGCGCGCAATAATGGCCTACGGCAATGTACTCGGCTTCAGCGGTAGAAAGAGCTACATAATTTTGTTTCTTAGAAGCCCAAGACACCAGAGATCTTCCCAAGAACTGGCAAGTCCCTGATGTGCTCTTTCTATCAATCTTACACCGTGCCCAATCAGCATCTGAATAACCAATTAAATCAAAAGTGGATCCCTTGGGGTACCAAAGACCAAACTTAGGAGTATAAACTAAATATCTCAAGATTCGTTTCACGACCCTAAGGTGAACTTCCTTAGGATCGGCTTGGAATCTTGCACACATGCATACGGAAAGCATTATATCCGGTCGTGAAGCACATAAATATAGTAAAGATCCTATCATCGACCGGTATACCTTTTGATCTACGGATTTACCTCCCGTGTCGAGGTCGAGATGCCCATTGGTTCCCATGGGTGTCTTGATGGGTTTGGCATCCTTCATCCCAAACTTGGTGAGTATGTCTTGAATGTACTTCGTTTGGCTAATGAAGGTGCCCTCTTGGAGTTGCTTGACTTGAAAGCCTAGAAAATACTTCAACTCCCCCATCATTGACATCTCGAATTTTTGAGTCATGATCCTACTAAACTCTTCACAAATGGATTTGTTAGTAGACCCAAATATGATATCATCAACATAAATTTGGCATACAAACAAATCATTTTCAATAGTTTTAGTAAAGAGAGTAGGATCGGCCTTGTCGACTTTGAAGCTATTACTGATAAGGAAATCTCTTAGGCATTCATACCATGCTCTCGGGGCTTGCTTGAGCCCATAAAGCGCCTTAGAGAGTTTATAGACATGGTTAGGATACTCACTATCTTCAAAGCCGGGAGGTTGCTCAACATAGACCTCCTCCTTGATTGGTCCATTGAGAAAGGCACTCTTCATGTCCATTTGATAAAGCTTGAAGCCATGGTAAGTAGCATAGGCAAGTAAAATGCGAATTGACTCAAGCCTAGCTACGGGTGCATACGTTTCACCGAAATCCAAACCTTCGACTTGTGAATATCCCTTGGCCACAAGTCGGGCTTTGTTCCTTGTCACCACACCATGCTCATCTTGTTTGTTGCGGAAGACCCACTTGGTTCCTACAACATTTTGGTTAGGACATGGAACTAAATGCCATACCTCATTCCTCGTGAAGTTGTTGAGCTCCTCTTGCATTGCCAACACCCAATCCGAATCTTGAAGTGCTTCCTCTACCCTGTGTGGCTCAATAGAGGAAACAAAAGAGTAGTGTTCACAAAAATGAGCAACACAAGATCGAGTGGTTACCCCCTTATGAATGTCGCCGAGGATGGTGTTCACGGGGTGATCTCGTTGGATTGCTTGGTGGACTCTTGGGTGTGGCGGCCTTGGATCTTGTTCATCCTCCTTGTCTTGATCATTTGCATCTCCCCCTTGATCATTGCCGTCTTCTTGAGGTGGCTCATCTTCTTGATCTTCTCCTTCTTCATCTTGAGCCTCATCCTCATCTTGAGTTGGTGGAGATGCTTGCATGGAGGAAGATGGTTGATCTTGTGCATGTGGAGGCTCTTCGGATTCCTTAGGACACACATCCCCAATGGACATGTTCCTTAGCGCGATGCACGGAGCCTCTTCATCATCTAGCTCATCAAGATCAACTTGCTCTACTTGAGAGCCGTTAGTCTCATCAAACACAATGTCACAAGAAACTTCAACTAGTCCAGTGGACTTGTCAAAGACTCTATATGCCCTTGTGTTTGAGTCATAACCAAGTAAAAAGCCTTCTACAGCCTTAGGAGCAAATTTAGATTTTCTACCTCTTTTAACAAGAATAAAGCATTTGCTACCAAAGACTCTAAAATATGAAACATTGGGCTTTTTACCGGTTAGGAGTTCATATGATGTCTTCTTGAGGATTCAGTGAAGATATAACCGATTGATGGCGTAGCAAGCGGTGTTGACCGCCTCGGCCCAAAACCGATCCGAAGTCTTGTACTCATCAAGCATGGTTCTTGCCATGTCTGATAGAGTTCTATTCTTCCTCTCCACTACACCATTTTGTTGTGGCGTGTAGGGAGAAGAGAACTCATGCTTGATCCCCTCCTCCTCAAGGAAACCTTCAATTTGAGAGTTCTTGAATCCATTGTCGCTTCTTATCTTTTTGATCCTTAAACCGAACTCATTTTGAGTCCGTCTCAAGAATCCTTTCAAAGTCTCTTGGGTTTGAGATTTTTCCTGCAAAAAGAATACCCAAGTGAAGCGAGAATAATCATCCACAATAACTAGATAGTGCTTACTCCCGCCGATGCTTATGTAAGCTATCGGGCCAAATAAGTCCATGTGGAGCAGCTCCAGTGGCCTGTAAGTCATCATGATGTTCTTGTGTGGATGATAAACACCAACTTGCTTCCCTGCTTGGCATGCGCTACAAATTCTGTCTTTCTCAAAAATGAACATTGGTTAGTCCCAAAATATGCTCTCCCTTTAGAAGCTTGTGAAGATTCTTCGTTCCAACATGAGCTAGTCGGTGGTGCCAGAGCCAACCCATGTTAGTCTTAGCAATTAAGCAGGTGTCAAGTTCAGCTCTATTAAAATCAACCAAGTATAGCTGACCCTCTAACACTCCCTTAAAAGCTACTGAATCATCACTTCTTCTAAAGACAGTAACACCTACATCCGTAAAAAGACAGTTGTAACCCATTTTACATAATTGAGAAACAGAAAGCAAATTGTAATCTAAGGAATCTACAAGAAAAACATTGGAAATAGAGTGGTCAGGAGATATAACAATTTTACCCAATCCTTTGACCAAACCTTGATTTCCATCCCCGAATGTGATAGCTCTTTGGGGATCTTGGTTTTTCTCATAGGAGGAGAACATCCTTTTCTCCCCAGTCATGTGGTTTGTGCATCCGCTATCAATTATCCAACTTGAGCCCCCGGATGCATAAACCTCCAAAACAAATTTAGGTCTTGTTCTTAGGTACCCAAACGATCTTGGGTCCTTTGACATTAGAAACAAGCACCTTGGGTACCCAAACACAAGTCTTTGACCCCTTGTGTTTGCCCCCAATATATTTGGCAACTACCTTGCCTGATTTGTTAGTTAGCACATAAGAAGCATCAAAAGTTTTGAATGAAATATTATGATCATTTGATGCAATAGGAGTTTTCTTCTTAGGCAATTTAATATGTGTAGAACGCCTAGAATTAGATGCCTCACTCTTATACATAAAAGCATGATGAGAGCCAGAGTGAGACTTCCTAGAGTGAATTCTCCTAATTTTGTGCTCGGGATAACCGGCATGGTATAAAATGTAACCCTCGTTATCCTGAGGCATGGGAGCTTTGCCCTTAATAAAGTTAGACAATCTTTTAGGAGGGGCATTAAGCTTGACATTGTCTCCCTGTTTGAAGCCAATGCCATCCTTAATGCCAGGGCGTCTCCCATTATAGAGCATGCTTCTAGCAAATTTAAAATTTTCATTTTCTAAGTCACGCTCATTAATTTTTGCAATAAGTTGAGCTATGTGATCATTTTGTTTCTTTATTAAAGCTAGGTGATCATGAATAGCATCGACATTAATGTCTCTACATCTAGTGCAAATAGTAACATGCTCAACGGTAGATGTAGAGGGTTTGCAAGTATTTAATTCAACAATCTTAGCATGTAAAATAGCATTCTCATCTCTAAGATTGGTAATAGAAATATTGCAAACATCTAATTCTTTAGCCTTAGCAATCAATTTTTCATTTTCAATCTTAAGGCTAGAAAGGGATGCATCCAATTTATCAATCTTAGCAATTAAACTTGCATTATTATTTCTAAGATTAACAATTGAATCATCACAGACATTTGATTTCTCAACCTTAGCAATCAATTTGGCATTTTCATTTCTAAGGCTAGAAATAGTGTCATGGCAAGTGCTTATCTCACTAGTTAATTTTTCACATTTTTCTACCTCTAGAGCATAAGCATTTTAGTCTTAACATGCCTTTTGTTTTCCTTAATAAGGAAGTCCTCTTGGCTATCCAAGAGTTCATCCTTCTCATGAATAGCACTAATCAGTTCATTTAATTTCTCCTTTTGTTGCATGTTAAGATTGGCAAAAAGAGTAAACAAATCATCCTCATCATCACTAGAATTAGCCTCATCACTAGATGTTGCATACTTAGTGGAGGATCTAGATTTTACCTTTTTCTTCTTGCCGTCCTTTGCCATGGGGCACTTGTGGCCGATGTTGGGGAAGAGAAGCCCTTTGGTGATGGCGATGTTTGCGGCGTCCTCGTCGGAGGAGGAGTCGGTGGAGCTCTCGTCGAAGTCCCACTCCCGGCAAACATGGGCATCGCCGCCCTTCTTCTTGTAGTACCTCTTCTTTTCTCTTCTCTTTCCCTTCTTGTCGTCGCCCCTGTCACTATCACTTGATAATGGACATTTTGCAATAAAATGACCGGGCTTACCACACTTATAGCAAACTTTCTTGGAGCAGGGCTTGTAGTCCTTCCCCCTCTTTGCTTGAGGATTTGGCGAAAGCTCTTGATGATGAGCGCCATTTCCTCATTGTCGAGCTTGGAGGCGTCAATGGGGATCCTACTTGGTGTAGAATCCTTCTTTTCTTCTTCCGTTGCCTTGAATGCGATGGGTTGCACCTCGGGTGTTGAGGTGGCGCCTTTCTCGATGATTTTCTTGGAGCCTTTGATCATCAATTCAAAGCTCACAAATTTTCCTATCACTTCCTCGGGAGACATTAGTTTATACCTTGGATCACCACGAATTAATTGAACTTGTGTAGGGTTAAGAAAAACGAGTGATCTAAGAATAACCTTGACCATCTCATGGTCATCCCATTTGGTGCTCCCGAGGTTGCGCACTTGGTTCACCAAGGTCTTGAGCCGGTTGTACATCGCTTGTGGCTCCTCCCCTTGGTGAAGCATGAATCGATCGAGCTCCCCCTTGATCATCTCCCTCTTGGTGATCTTGGTCACCTCGTCTCCATCGTGCGCGGTCTTGAGCACGTCCCAAATCTCCTTTGCGCTCTTCAACCCTTGCACCTTATTATACTCCTCTCGACTTAGAGAAGCGAGGAGTATAGTAGTGGCTTGGGAGTTGAAGTGTTGGATTTGTTCGACCTCCTCCAAATCATAATCCTTGTCCCCTTCCTTTGGTACCTGTGCTCCATACTCAACAATATCCCATATGATTTTATGGAGTGAGGTTAGGTGATGCCTCATTTTATCACTCCACATAGAATAATCTTCACCATCAAACATAGGTGGTTTGCCTAATGGGACGGAAAGTAATGGAGTGTGTTTTGAAATACGAGGATAGCGAAGGGGCATCTTACTATACTTGTTGCGCTCATGGCGCTTAGAAGTGGCGGATGCCGATTCCGAGCCGGAGGTGGAGAGTGACGAAGAGTCGGTCTCGTAGTAAACCACCTTCTTCATCTTCTTGTTCTTGTCACCCTTCTGTTGGGACTTGATGGAGGAAGAGGATTCCTCCTTGTGCTTGTGGGCGAACTCCCATGAGTGTGTTCTCCCCGAGCTTGCAGACTTGTCGCCGGTCTCGATCTCCCTCTTGGCGGATGCTCCCGACATTACTTCGAGCGGTTAGGCTCTAATGAAGCACCGGACTCCGATACCAATTGAAAGTCGCCTAGAGGGGGGGGGGGTGAATAGGCAGAATCTGAAATTTACAAACTTAAGCACACACTACAAGCCGGAGTTAGCGTTAGAATTAAATTCGAATCCGAAAGAGAGGGCGAAAACAAATCACAAGCAAATGAAGAGTGTGACGCGGTGATTTGTTTTACCGAGGTTCGGTTCTTGCAAACCTACTGTTGGAACTTGCTCTCAGTTGCAAGGGGATCCAACAAGGGTGAACAATGACGTCAACAGGGTTCTCGCGCGAGATGGCAATAGCTCTGTTAATCTGCCCTCTCACGGGCACTGTGCGGGGGTATTTATAGGTGTCTGAGAGCCCAGCGCCTTGTGTTAAGGACGCATGTGCCCTTGGATACCTAGGTTATCCCCAGAATATTCCCATAAAGCAGGGTTACAGACTGTAATTACAGGAATGCCTTTGCAAATTAGGCCCGTAACACGCAGCGGCCATGCGGGGCCCGTTACAATGGGCCGGATCACACGTGGGCCTCTGAGCTGGACGAGGCCGCACGGTGGGATGACGACGTCGCAGGTCTTCGTCTGGCGCTGTATCAAGCGAAGGGTGTCCCTGCCCGTTTTGTCTCCGTCGGACCAGCGACTGCAGCGAAGGCCTCGAGCGAAGGGTGGCGTTTTTGCCTTCGCCCCAACATTTGCCCTCCGAGGGACCAGTTCGACAAAGTCACCTGGTGCCGAAGACGTCGCTAGATGGCGGAGACGCTGCCCTCGCTCGAAGTGGTTCCGCGGGGGTTTTTGACATGACCGTTGATTGACACCGTACTGTTGGATTGTGGGTTTCCCAAAGCGCCGCGCCCTGTTGGATTGCGCGTTTCCCAAAGAGCCGTGCCCTGTCTATAAAAGGGGGTGGGGGTCGGCGCTTTTTGAACTTCACTTTCCACGCTCCGTGCAAACCCTAGCCGCCTTTTCCACCGTCTTGCTGCTCGTCTGCCCGCCTTGCTTTTGTTCGCCGGAGATCTGGCTCGAGTGAAGCAGACCGCCCGCCGCCGCCGACGGTACGTAGCGATGCCGACTTCCTCTTCTTCTGCTGCCGCTACACCGCCGGCCGACGCCTCGCCGCCGGCCGTCGCTTCGCCACCGGCCTACGCCTCGTCTGAGGAGATGCTGAGTAGTTTGGTGGCGGAGGAGTTGCGCGCCGGCGATTCTGTGAATTTTGGCGTGTCGCGGATGTCGTCGGTCCGCGTGCAAGATATGCAGCGGCTGGGTTACTTTGGCGGCGGAGTTGCTCGTGTCCCGGGGACGGAGGAAGTCCCCGAGCCGGAGGGTGAGTTGGTTGTGTTCGAGGCATTCTTCGCCGCCGGTCTCCGCCTGCCTGCGCACCGATTTGTTGGCGAAGTCCTGCGCGGGTTTAACATTCAAATACATCAGCTGACTCCGAATGCCGTGGTGGCTCTGTCGAAGTATGTCTGGGCGACGACTTCGTACGGCGGACAGCCATCAGTCGAAGTCTTTGCGAAGTACTATTGCCTGCACTGGCAGAAGAGGATGATTGGAGATGAAGTTGCCCAGTTTGGGTCCTGTACGTTTACGCCGAAGACCGGCAAGACCACGATGCAGGTAGTCGAGTTGGTCCCTTGCGCCCGCAACAAGTGGGGCAACTGGAATGAGTTTTGGTTTTACGTCGCTGAGGGTACCGTCGAAGACCATGAGGGGCTCCCCGTGTCCGAGATGTGTTCACATTTTTACTCAGCATACCCGTCCTTTGAGGTGGCGGAGGGGGATGCGGATGAAGGGGCCCTTCGGTGCGCCGCCGGCCTGAGCAGTGGGCGCGATTTGGTTAAAGAATTTGTGGCGTACGGGGTATGGCCCTTGGCGCATGGCTGGGCGTTGGGCGAAGTGTGCCCTTGCCAGATGCCTTCCCATGGTGGGAAGATGGTGCGAAGTCCTGCCTTCGCGCTGAATCTGCAAAGCCGCGAACCGGCCGCCTTTGTGCGTGAGGCGGAGGATGGGGCGGTGCGGCTCGTTGGCCGGTGCGTGCCGAGGACAGAGGGCCAGCGCAGCTGGGATATCCGTGGGTCGAATGACCGTTTGAACAGGGTTTTTGAATTGAATCAACTGCCGTATGGCGGCTACCCCGGCCAAGACGATGTGGACCGCCGTGGGAAGAAGCCGGTGGTGGAGACTGGAGACGACCCTGCGCCGGCGGCCGCCCCATCCTCTAAAAAGAGGAAATTAGGTACTGCTATGGGAGGACTTGGGGTTTCCGATGGTTTTGCTAGAGAGTTGATGAGGACTTGCGCGGCCCCGGGGGGAAGGATGTCTTCGCCCGAGCTCCGGGAGTCTTCGGCGTGGATGCTGAGGGTTACCGGGGGTTGGTGGCCTAGGAATGTTCCTATCCCCCGCGCGGCCGGCGAAGACTTTTTACATCTCGCATGGTTCGTGAATGGAAAGTGTTTCCTTACAGGCGGAATATTGCTGCTATTGTGTCGGCAGTGATGGACAAGGATCGCCAGGGAGCTGCACAAAAGCGCCAGGCGGTTGTCAGGCTTCATGAAGCCAGGCCGAAGAGGCAGCGGGGGGCTGCGAAGGCTGCGGCCCCTGGCGGAGGCAAGCCGCCGCTGGCGGCGAAGTCGGGCGGCCCTGTACTTAGCAAGGCGCCGGTGGTTCCAGGTCGACGAAGGCTGTGCCGCCGTCCAGCAGGGTGTCGGAGGTCGCGAAGGCGGCCCGAGAGTTGCCGTCGTCGGGCAAGCGCGTCGCCGACTTCGCCACCGATATTAGTGTGGATGACTATCTTGGTGGTAAGCCGTTGGCTCGTTTTTTTAATTTGTTGATACGTCGCAGGGTCGGACGAAGGCCAGCTTGCTATTGTTGCGCCTGCCGCGGCGACCATGGCGGCTGCCGTAGTGCCGAAGGCGAAGGGCGGTGCTCTTAGTGCCGGAGGCGAGATGTCGGCACTCGCGGCTGTCAGGGATGAGGCGGGTGCTGCGTCCCGCCGGCTGAAGGAGGTGACGGAGGCACTAAGTCAGGTCCGTTGAGCTAGACTCCGTTGTTGTTTTTTTTGGGCCGCGGTCTTATGTGTGTTCTGCAGGTGGCTGACTTCGCCAACCGCACAGCGTCGGGGGCCCTCACGGCAGTTGTGTCTGCCGAAGTCGAGAGACTTCGGACGCAACATGCGGACGCCGTCCATGAAAAATCGGCCGCCGACAGTAAGGGCCGCAAACTGGCGGACAAGGTGGCCGCGCTGGAGGGGGAGAAGGCTGACCTCCGGCGCCAATTGGTGGGGGAGAGGAGGGAGACCAACGAGGCCCTCGCCAAGGCGCAGGCTGCGCAAGTGGAGGCCAATCTGGCGCGGGTGGAGGGCAATCTTGCCAGGGAGCGCGCCGAGCAGCTGCAGGAGCGGCTCATCGCCCTGGAGAGCTGCGTGGAGAGGGCCAAGGCCACGACGCGCACGGAGGCCGAGCGGACGCGCAAACAGCTTATGGATTCGTACCATGAGCTGGGCGCGCGGACCGGTGACTTCGAAGTGCCGGACCGAGAGCCCGGACTTCACTGCCTGGAGTGGGTACAGGAGGAGTTGCAGGCGCTCCCCACTATCGTGGAGGGGTTCATGTCGTATGCCTCCCTGGTCACCTGCGAGGGGGCGATGAATGCGCTCTCCCGCGAAGGGTGCCAGCACTTCGAGGTCTTCGACCAAGCTGATGAAGACTTTGAGCGAGATATCTACAAGGTTGAGGACCCCACAGTGAAGGAATCCGCTGGAGCCATCTACGACCGGATGTGGGGTCCGCACGGTCGCGAGGTGGTCAGGGAGCGGGCCGAGACGGCGAGGGCTCAGGTAACGTTTGGCGTTTGCTGGATGTGGGCTATGTGTGGGTTTGCTGAATTTGTGCGCTGTGTCTTAGGCGGTGCGTGGCGAGAGGGTGGATGACTTCGGGGCGTTGAACAGCGCGCTGCCTGACCCGGAGCCGATCCCGACGGAAGCCGTGTCCGAGGCCGCCTTGGAGGTGCCCCCGGAGCCTGCGGAAGGCGCTCCGGATGCCCCCGCATCTGCTGCGGCCGGCGGAGACATGCCCCTAGAGACCGCCGAAGGCGCGCCTGATGCCCCCGCAGCCGCTGCGCCGAGGGCTGAAGATCCTGCGATGGTGGCGGCGGAGGCGACAGCGGAGGCAGCGGCGGAGGCTCCCGCAACGGCTGGGTCTTCGCAGGTGGCGTAGTGAGTGTGGATAGTTAGGGAATTTTGGATATGTTGCTGAATTTTGGTTGCTGCGCAGGTTCAAGATTTTGGGCCTACGCACGCAACCGCCACAACTAATTTTTTGGCGGCTTCGACCGTGGATGGTGGTAATAAATGTGATGGGTCTGCAACTGAGTTTTCTGATTTTGCTGACTCTGGGAGCTCGGTTGAGTGGACTGAGGAGTCGACGGAGGAGGACTTGGACTATTTTGCGGCCTTGGATGTGGCAGCGGCGGAAGCTTCGCCGCACACTGCGGACGCAGAAGATGTGCCTGGTCCGAGCACCGGGCGCCGGCGGCGAAGGGCGGTTGCGAAGCATAGAGTGAGTGGGGCGGAGGGAGATCGGCTTCGTGTGAGTAGGGCTGGCCGGCAGGAACTGTTGTCTTTGCCAGCCGCCGTGAGTACAGGTGAGGGGAATTGCGAAGTCTCTTTGCGGGTGAGGAGCTTAGGATAATGTTATTTAATTATAGGGAGATGGGAATTATTCCTAAGGTTGAGCCGATGTAGAGTGTGGTGCCCTCGCTTGTACATGTGTAAAGGCTTGTGTGATGAGGTTGTGTGCCCGCGCACACTTGGCTATGCTTGCGAGGGTGTTATGTACTTGGTCTGGTGTGTTTTGTTATGCTGTGCTGGTCCGACTGCACCCTTAGGCGACTTATGCACGGATAGTCTTCGCGGTAGACTGAGGTTTTTCGCACTTGTTGTGCTAGTCCGGCTGCACCCTTAGGCGACTTCTGCACGGATAGTCTTCGTGGTAGACTTAGGTTTTCCGCACTTGTTGTGCTAGTCCGGCTGCACCCTTAGGCGACTTCTGCACGGATAGTCTTCACGGTAGACTTCGGTTTTTCGCACTTGTTGTGCTAGTCCGGCTGCACCCTTAGGCGACTTCTGCACGGATAGTCTTCGCAGTAGACTTCGGTTTTTCGCACTTGTTGTGCTAGTCCGGCTGCACCCTTAGGCGACTTCTGTCCGAGTTGTTCGGACGAGTACAAGGTCCCCTTCGCTAAATTCCCTCGAGATGACTGCGTGGTCGCGCCATGCTTTTGTCTGGGCTTGGTATTTGATTAGGGCCTGTAGAGCGAAGACTCGGTCTCCGTCAATGAGATCCTTTGAAGTTGGCTCGTCCACGTCGGGGACGGCTGACGGGACTGTTCGCGGGGACCCATGTTTTATTTCTTGTGGGGTCATGGCCTCCGATCCGTATAGAAGGCGGAAAGGAGTAAACCCGATCGCCCTGCACTCAGTCGTGTTTAGTGCCCAGACCGCCTCGGGTAACAAATCGGTCCATCTGCCCTTTTTTTCATCGAGGAGCATCTTTTTGACAGCTGTGAAGATTTTTCCATTGGCGCGTTCCACAACTCCGTTGGACTGCGGATGATAGACTGAGTTGAAGGCAAGCTTGGTGCCAATGGAGAAGCAAAAATCTTTGAAGTCTTGGCTGTCAAACTGCTTGCCGTTGTCAACTGTTAGTTCGGACGGTACTCCGAAGCGGCAAACAATGTCTTGCCAAAAGAACCTTTGGGCAGTTTTTGACGTTATTGTGGAAACAGCCCTTGCCTCGATCCATTTGGTGAAGTACTCGACAGCGACGAAGGCGAACTTAAGGTTCCCCTGAGCGGTGGGCAGGGGCCCGACAATGTCCAGGCCCCAGCGCTGGAGAGGCCATGTGTGGGCGATCAGCTTTGTATACTGCGAGGGGCTGCCTGACCGAGGAGAAAATTTCTGGCAGGCTTCGCAGGACCTTGTGACCCGATTTGCGGCGCAGATCATTGCGGGCCAGTAAAAGCCTTGGCGGATCACCTTAGCAGCCAGGGCCCTTGGCCCTGCGTGTGAGCCGCACGTGCCACTGTGGACTTCGCGTAGGATCTGGATGCCTTCGGTTTCGGTGACGCACTTGAGCATTGGCTGACTGACCCCTTTTTTGTAGAGTTGGCCTTCAATCAGTGCGAAGTCTCGGCTTCGATGTCTGAGGCGCTTGGCCTCACTGATGTCGGCTGGATGATAGTACCCCTGTAGGAACAGGGTTATTGGTGCCCGCCAGTCTTCGGTTATGATAAGGTTGACTATGCGGTGGCCCTCGCTGTCATTGGTTATTTGGAGCCCTTCGGGGCTCCGGACGGCTGGCGTGCCGATGACATGAAAGAACACATCGGAGGGCAAGGATTCGCCCCTGGCGGCAGCCTTGGCCAATGCGTCGGCCTCTTCATTCTTGGCCCGATCCACATGCTGCAAGGTGAATCCCTTGAATTGTCTCTCGAGACTTCGGATGGCCGCGAGGTACTGCATGAGCGCGGAGTCCTTCGCTGCATAGTCTTTCTCGACTTGGCCGGCAACTACCTTGGAGTCTGTTTTGATGATGCAGGTGGTGACTCTGAGGGCCCTTAGCTTGCGGAGGCCGAGGATGACTGCTTTGTATTCTGCTATATTATTTGTGCATCTGTCGGATTCCAGAGCGAAGCTGAGGCATGCTGCATATCTGTGCTTGACCCCGACTGGTGAGGTGATGACTGCAGCGGCGCCTGCCCCCGCATGGCACCATGCGCCGTCGCAATGGATCGTCCAAACCTTCTCTGCGGACGGGTCTGGCTGTGTTGTTGGCCCAGTCCAGTCGACGACGAAGTCTGCCAGGACTTGTGACTTGATGGCTGTCCTGGGCTCGAAGCTGATGTGGTAGCCGGAGAGTTCGGCCGCCCACTTGGCAATCCTCACCGATGCCTCCGGGTTTCTGAACAATTCGCCGAGTCCCCTGTCTGAGGTGACTCGGACCTTGAATGCTTCAAAGTAATGGCGCAATTTGCGCGAAGACATGACGACTGCGTAGGCAATCTTCTCCAGCTCTGTCATGTTGCACTTGGACGGTGTCAGTACTTCGGAGACATAGTAAACGGGGCACTGCCTGACCACGCCCTCAACTGTCTGCTCCTGCACTAGTGCCGCGCTGACCGCATGCGGCGAAGCCGCGACGTAGAGCAACAGGGGGAGCGAGGAGTCGGGGCTTGTAAGGACGGCCAACTCTATCAGGTACTATTTTAATGAGGCGAAGGCCGCCGCCTGCTCTGGTCCCCAGGCGAAGTCTTTTGCACCACGGAGTGTTTTGAGGAAGGGGAGACTTCGCTCGGTGGACCTGGAGATGAATCTGTTGAGAGCGGCCAATCTGCCTGTCAGGCGCTGGACGTCTCTGGCGGACTGCGGAGGCGTCATGTTTATGATGGCCTGAATCTTGGTTGGGTTGGCCTCGATACCGCGGTGTGATACCAGGTAGCCCAATATTTTGCCTTGGCGAACGCCGAAGACGCACTTTTCCGGGTTTAGGCGGAGTTGTGCGTCTCGCATGTTCGCGAATGTCTCGGCGAGGTCGGCAAGATGGTCCTCCTTGCTCTTGCTGGTGACGACGATGTCGTCCACATATGTGAATATATTTCTGCCAACTTGCCCTTCGAGCACTGTTTTGGTAAGCCTGGAGAAGGTGGACCCGGCGTTCTTGAGTCCCTCCGGCATTCTGATGAAGCAATATGTGCCGAAGGGTGTTATAAAGCTGGTGCTAGCCTTGTCTTCCTCCTTCATGTATATCTGGTGGTAACCGGAGAAGCAGTCGAGGAGGGACATGACTTCGCATCCGGCCGCGCTATCGACTATTTTGTCGATCTGCGGCAACGGGAAGTTGTCCTTTGGGCAGGCTTTATTGAGACTGGTGAAGTCGATGCACATTCGCCACTTCCTGCTCTTTTTCTGCACCATCACGACATTAGAGAGCCATGTGGGGTAAGCCACCGGCTCGATGAATTTGGCTTCCAGGAGGCGGTGCACTTCTGCCTTGGCGGCCTCTGTCTTCTCGTCGGACATCTTGCGAAGCCGCTGTTTTTTCGGCCTTACTGAAGGGTCGATTCCCAAGCTGTGCTCAATTATGGAACGGCTGACCCCGACCAGATCGAGGGCTGACCAGGTGAAGACATATTTGTTCTTAGATAGGCAGCAGAGGAGCTTCTCCTCTTCATGCGAAGTGAGGTCTTCGCTGATAGTGACTGTCTGCTTGGGCATGGCCTGGTCGAGGGGGACAGTTTTGGTCCCGTCGTTGCTCTGCAGCTGTGCCTTGTTGTGCTGCTTATTGGTTGGGCTGGCGGGCGTGGGGACCTCGCGCTGGGCCGTGAGGCAGTGCACGTTTCTCTGACCGAGCACGAAGTCCCGCTCTATGTTGCGCACAGTCTGTTGATTACCGTGGACCGTAATGACACCTAACGGACCTGATATCTTCATGCATAGGTACAGTCCGTGAATGGCTGCTTCGAACTTATTGATGGAGCCCCGGTCCATGATGGCATTGTATGGATATACCATATCCACGATATCAAAGGTTACTTGCTCGCTTCGGGCATTGGGTGCTACACCGAAGGAGAGAGGCAACTCTATTTTTCCGACAGGAAAGGTGCCCTTGCCGCCGAAGCCATACAACGGGTTGTCCGAAGGCTTGAGCAGGCTGTGGCTTATGCCCATGCGATCGAAGGCGTGGAGGAAGATGATGTCCGCCTGACTGCCATTGTCAACTAGGACTTTGTGCAGGTCCCAGCCTGCCACGCTGCAATTGATAACCATGGCGTCGCAGTGGGGGGCGCTGCGCAGGTCGACGTCTCGTGCGTCGAAGGTTAGCAGTATGTGGGACCACTTTGTTTGCACGACTGGGCCGGTGACGGCGATGTGGTTGATGCTGCGGTAGTGGTCCCGCTTCTGCCGCTTTGTGTCAAAGTCGGTGCTGGACCCCCCAGTTATCATGTGAATGACTCCGCGATATGGCTGATCGGCGAAGTCTTCCTGCTTTGGAGCATGGGGGATGTTTTGATGTTGCTGGTGTGGTGGTGGGGGTGGGGGAGGTATGATTTGTACTTCCTGATGGTGTTGGTAAGCGTGGTGCGATGGATGCGGGGCGGGGGCGTGGATATATGGTGGAGGGGGTTGCTGGTAAGTGTGTGCGACAACTCTGGGGTTGTCGGCTGGTTGCGCCCGTGCCATCCTGTCTCTAGTGGCCTTCGTTTCTGGGCAGTCTTTGGTTTGGTGGGCGCAGTCTTCGCCGTGGAAGAGGTAGTAGAATCGGCGCGGCGGCAGCGCACGCCCCTGACCCCTACCGCGAGTTCCATTTCCGCGGCCCTGGGGGGGGATACTCCTGGCGACGAGGGGCGTCAGCAGCGGGGTGCTGGTTGGCGATGTTGTGCACTTGCTATTGATTGCGGCTGTCTCGACCGGAGTCCGGCTGCGGAGTCCTCGTCCACGTGCGGCTGGACTATGGAGCATCTTTTGGCTTCCTTTGGGACTCAACCTTGCGCTGGTGAAGCTCTTCGGATTTGGCGTATTTTTCAAACAGCTGATATAGTTTCTGGAGGTTCTTGGGCGGATCTCTGATGCAGTGGCTGTAAAGGACGCCGGCGCGAAGGCCACTGATAGCGTAGTGGATGGCGATCTGGTCATCGACTGAGGGCAGCTGTGACTTGAGTGTTAAAAATTTGCGGTAATACTCCCGCAGAGTCTCCTTTTCCAGCTGCTTGCAGAGCGAGAGTTCGGCCAAGGCGTCAGTGTCTGGGCGGTACCCTTGGAAGTTGAGCAGGAACTTGTCCCGGAGGCTTCTCCAGGAATCAATGGACAGTGGAGGCAACCTGGTGAACCAGGTGAGAGCTGGGCCCTCTAGGGCGATGATGAAAGACTTCGCCATTGTGGCGTCGTCCCCTCCGAAAGATGCAACGGCGACCTGATAACTCATTATGTATTGTGCCGGGTCGGTGCTGCCGTTGTACTTGGGATAGGTCCCTATCCGGAAGTTAGCTGGCCAAGGTGTCACTTGCAGGTGTGGCACCAGGGGACTTCGCTCGTCGAGATAGTTGACCCCTTGGAATGGCGCGGCGTGCGGGAAGGTGTGGTCGTGCTGGGGGAAACGCGGGTCTTCCGGTTGCGCGCGGTGTTGCAGGGGTGGGCCATGCTGCAGGCCGAGGTGGCCTTCGCGCGTGTCTTCCAGTTGTGCGCGCTGCTGGAGGGGTGGCCCGTGCTGCAGGCCAAGGTGGCCTTCTCGCTGCATCAGCGCGATCTCCCGCTCGAGGTACTGGGCCTTCTGCTCTTCGTCGCGTATCATTTGCCGCACTTTGGCTAGTGCGGACACGCGCTGGCGCTTGGCCTCCAGTATCTCTTTCTGCCTCTGGAGATTGCGGTTCTTGAGGCGCAGGGCGCGCAGCTGTAGCTGTTCTTCCGCTGAGACGCCGAGGACTTCACCGTCCTCGGTGAGGTCCGCGCCCTCCAGTGGGGCGAAGCCTGAGGGTGGCTGCGATTGTCCTTCAGGGCCGCAGGTGCGGAGAGTGTTGTCTTCGTAGGTGCGGGGAACGTTGTCTTCAGTGGCCTCTTGGTGGGTGGATTGGGTGAGGGCGAGGGCCTTGCCCTTTCTTGCGGCAAGCAGTGCTGCCTTCGCAGCCTCGTCAGCCTTCGGGTTAGCTCTCTTGGGTGCCATCGCGGGTGGTTTTCTCGTAGCACGAACGGTGGGCGCCAAATGTTGGAACTTGCTCTCATTTGCAAGGGGATCCAACAAGGGTGAACAATGACGTCAACAGGGTTCTCGCGCGAGATGGCAATAACTCTGTTAATCTGCCCTCTCACGGGCACTGTGCGGGGGTATTTATAGGTGTCTGAGAGCCCGGTGCCTTGTGTTAAGGACGCATGTGCCCTCGGATACCTAGGTTATCCCCAGAATATTCCCATAAAGCAGGGTTACAGACTGTAATTATAGGAATGCCTTTGCAAATTAGGCCCATAACACGCAGTGGCCACGCGGGGCCCATTACAATGGGCCGGATCACACGTGGGCCTCTGAGCTGGATGAGGCCGCACGGTGGGATGACGACGTCGCAGGCCTTCGTCTGGCGCCATATCAAGCGAAGGGTGTCCCTGCCCGTTTTGTCTCCGTCGGACCAGCGACTGCAGCGAAGGCCTCGAGCGAAGGGTGGCGTCTTTGCCTTCGCCCCAACACCTACTCCCTGTTGAGGTGGTCATAAAGACTGGGTCTCTTTCAACCCTTTCCCTCTCTCAAACGGTCACCTAGACCGAGTGAGCTTCTCTTCTCAATCAATTGGGACACAAAGTCCCCACAAGGACCACCACACAATTGGTGTCTCTTGCCTTGATTACAATTGAGTTGGAAACAAGAAAGAAGGAAGAAGAAAAGCAATCCAAGCGCAAGAGCTCAAATGAACACAAATGTCTCTCTCTCTAGTCACTAATTGGTTTGGAGTGATTCCGGACTTGGGAGAGGATTGTGATCTCTTTGTTTGTGTCTTGTATTGAATGCTAAAGCTCTTGTATGAGGTTTGAAGTCTGAAAACTTGGACGCAATGAATGGTGGGTGGTTGGGGTATTTATAGCCCCAACTACCAAAAGAGTCGTTGGTGAAGGCTGCTGTCGCATGGCACACCGGACAGTCCGGTGCACCACCGGACACTATCCGGTGCGTCAGCCACGTCACCAGGCCGTTAGGGTTCGACCGTTGGAGCTTCTGACAACTGGGCCACCGGACAGTCCGGTGCTGCACCGGACAGTCGCTGTTCACTGTCCGGTGCGCCTTCTGGCGTATGCTCTGACTCTGAGCGTGCAGTTCGCGCACTGTTCACTGTTCCGTTGCTTTTGCAGACGACCGTTGGCGCAGATAGCCGTTGCTCCGCTGGCACACCAGACAGTTCGGTGCTACACCGGATAGTCCGGTGAATTATAGCGCAACGGCTCCCAGAATTCTCGAAGGTGGCAAGTTTGGAGTCGAGTTCCCTGGTGCACCGGACACTATCCGGTGGCACACCAGACAGTCCGGTGCGCTAGACCAGGGCACATTTCGGTTGTCTTTTGCTCTTTTTATTTGAACCCTTTCTTGGACTTTATATTGGTTTGTGCTGAACCTTTGGCACCTGTAGAACTCATAATCTAGAGCAAACTAGTTAGTCCAATTAATTTGTGTTGGGCAATTCAACCACCAAAATTCATATAGGAAAAGGTGTAAGCCTATTTCCCTTTCAAGCTTAAACAAGTTATTGCCAAGAAAATAAAGCTGACTAATAGTAGTAACAACACTACCAAATCAGAACTTGACAAATACCTATCTGAAGATTGTGAAGACACAGAAAAAAGATCTATATTCTCATTTGGTGGAAGGACAATACACATAGATTGCCGGTTTTGGCTCACATGGCCCAAGATATCCTAGCTATACCAATATCAACAGTAGCTTCAGAGTCTGTTTTCAGCACAAGTGGGCGTATCTTGGATGATTTTCGTACTTCCCTTACTCCTTTCATGTTGGAGGCCCTTGTATGTACCCAAGATTGGCTAAGAAGGTCTACTCCCATTAACATACAAGAGAATATCGAGGAATTGACTATTATAGAAAAAGGTATGTTCCATTATTTTTTTGTATGTATTTGATGTTTAACCATTTCTAATTGAGAGCTCAATGCTTCTACTCCTTTAATTGTAGAGCTAATTGAAGAATTTGGTAATGGTGGCAAAGGAAAAAGAACCGAGGCTACTTCCACTTCTAAGTCTCAAGCAACACATTAGTGAGCTGCTAATCTGCTATGAATTGTTTACTGTTTAAATAATTTTATACTCTTTTTTATTAATGCTAATCAGTGAGCTTCTAATCTCGTGTACAGAATGGCAGGATAAACAACACATCAATGGCAGAATGGCTGCTAATCTGCTGCCTGGTGAAGTGGAGTGCGTGAATGACTGAATGGTGTGCGGTGTGCCTGGTGAGCTGGGCGGTGGCCAGTGTCTGCTAGTGGCTGGTGCAGTGGTGCAGACTGTGTATGTGTGAGCTGGGCGGTGGCTGGTGTCTGCTGGTGCCTAGTGAGCTGTGCAAGTGTGTAGTGTATGCTAATCTGTGTCTATGCGACTGTGTATGCGTGTGCTTCTGTTTGTGACTGTCTGGACATCTGGTGGTGTGTATGCGTGAGCTAGGCGACCGTATATGCGTGAGCTGGGCGTGTGCATCTGTTTGTGACTGTCTATGCAACTGTGTATCAGTGTATGCGTGTGTGCCTCTGTCTGGAGTCTGGATGTCTGGTGTAGCCTGCAGTGCATTTGAGTTGTGAGCGACTGAGCGTGTATGCTCTGGTTGCTATTTTTAAAATTCGGGTAACACTTGATTCTTGAGAACTTGATGTATCTTCTCTTATCATGTGTGCGTCTGCTCTGGTTGCTGTTTTTAAAATTTAATTTGGTTGCTTCGGGAGTACCCGATACCCGAACCTGAAGTGTCGGGTACCCGAACTTTCGGGTACTATAATACCCAGCGCAAATTCGGGTAACACTTTCTAAAACTCGAACTTTTAATTACCCGAATAACCCGACCTGAAATTTTCGGGTAACCCAAATGCCTAGGCCTACAGGCGGGTGTCCCGTTTGCCGGCGTGGGCTGCGCCGCGCTCGCGGACCATCTCCGCGCGGCGACCTGGCCACCCAAGTTCCAGCCGCACCTGCCGGAGAAGTACGACGGTACGTCCAACCCATCGGAATTCTTGCAAGTGTACGTCACCGCCATTACGACAGCAGGTGGAGACACCGTCGTAATGGCAACATATTTTCATGTTGCCTTGTCTGGGCCTGCCCGGACTTGTCTCATGAATCTTACCCCAGGATCAATCTGCTCCTGGGAAGAGCTCTGCGCGAGGTTCGCAGTGAACTTCGTCAGTGCTTATCAGCGGCATGGCGTGGAGGCTCACCTCCATGCAGTGAGGCAAGAGCCCGGGGAAACTCTCCAGACCTTCATCTCTCACCTCACCAGGGTACGAGGGACTATACCCCGTATCTTCGATGCTTCCATCATCACCGCCTTCCGCCAGGGGGTGCGGGATGAAAAAATGCTGGAGAAGTTGGCCACGCATGACGTGGAAACAGTCACCACGCGTTTTGCTCTAGCCGACAAGTGCGCCAGGGCTGCCATGGGCCGTGCATGGCACTCGGCACCACAGACCAGGGTTGCCCAGATGGGTGGCTCGGGCGCCGTCTCTTAGGACGGCAAAAAGAAAAAGAAGAAGAACCGCGGCTCCGAGAGGCCGCCGTCTGCTAGTTGGTCGTCGCAGCTGCTACTAGGGGCCGAAACGAGCGCAACAAGCACCAACGGCCGTAGAGGGGTAACAGCGGCTCATGCCATGTACAACCCAACAGTCGCCATAGCGCCACGGAGTGTTGTGAGATCATCAAACTCGTGAAGCACGTCAGCGAACGACGCGAGCAGACCTCCAAGGATGGCTCCCCACCTCATCGCCGACCTGGCAAGGAAAGGATCGACAACGGTGAGGTGGCCGCGGGAGAACTTGACCTCAGGTATCAGTCACCCGAGGGGGTCCTAAAGGACGTTTTCACCGGAGACTCCAACTCTAGCGATGACAACTAGTCAGGCCATCGGGGAGACCCTGTCCTTCCTGGTCTACGGGGCCGAAGCATATCTTCCCCCGGAAACCTTTATGGGCTCCTCACGGGTCCAGTATTCTAATGAATCTGTGTAGGAGCGGCCACAGCATAAGGAAGTGGACTCTTTCCTTGCACATAGGGGGCAAGCAGCGACCTGAAATGCACGTTGCAACCAGGCGTCCAGGCGCTACTTACGGTTCGTGCATAGTAGGGAACCCTGGGTCGAGACCTAGCCCTATGGCGAGTACTGAACCAAGAAGGGTCCCATAAACTCTCCCCAGCTGGGAAGGACCCTTCAAGGTGACGAAAATGTGCCGACCCGGGGGTAACCACCTTGCTATAGCTGGAGTACCTCTTCCTAACCCCTGGAGCATCTCTGTAAGTTCTATCCATAGGAGCAAGTCTGAGGGGTTGAGTTTTTCTCCCTTTTGTAACTAGGTTGTGCATACATGTGCGCCAGCCCGATGAGGTCTGCCCTCATAAGCCCGACCTGTTGGCCTGCACCCATGCATGTCGAGTTATAAAGAGAAGATTTACCCCCTCAGATGTTCTTCTATGATATTTTTATCCTCCTGCCTCCATGGTTTTATCCTGCAGTTTCCGGATATTATTATTTATCTAACCCACTCGTGCAGTTCCCATCTGTTCCGGCATGATGACATTCGAATTGAGTAGCCAGGCCTGCAGTTTAGGACCCCTCTACGAAAGCAGGGGGTCCGATAGCCTGGGGGCCGGTTCTAAAGAACAGGAGCTCGTTCCATGGGGTGGTCCGGAGCAGTGTAGCCGCTTAGCCTGGTTCCATACCCAAAGCCTGCACACTCCACCACTCTGTGATGGTCACCCTAGTATTTGGAGCTATAGTCCTATGGGGCCGACAACCTGGGGTCCGGCTCTAAAGAATGGATACTTGTCTCCTGGGGTGGTCCAGAGCCGTGTAGCCGCTTAGCCTAGTCCCATACCGTAAGCCTGCACGCTCCACCACTCTGCGACGGGTGTCCTAGTATTTGGAACCGCGGTCCAGGGGGTCCGGACTCACAACTTGGCTTCCTAGACTAAAACCTGCACCATGCATGTATCAAAGGATGGCTAATGTCAGACGATGGGTCCTATGGGTGTACTACTAACGCTCCCTAGCCGAAGCTGTGTTCAGGTCCAGGTCCCAGTCGAGGCTGCCTCCTGGGGGCCGTTGCCAATGCTTTTAGGTATGCTGGTATCTAGTCTCGACACGTCGAGCCTACATCCCAGGGGGGCCAGGTACTAGGGAGGAGTCGGCAACGCCACACACAACAGGGGAAAATAGTATGCAGATAAGTACTAATACTGCTCGATAAGTAGTGCTCAAAAGTACCTTACAAAAGCAAAGTTTTTACATCCGCCTTCAAGCGGGACCCTAGCCTTATGTCTACATGTATGACCTACTCGACATCAGTAGGGTTGCACTGAAAGCACGCGGTCACCACCTTCACGGTGTACGACGTCTTGTACGACCCCCCGGGCGGCGTCCTCAGCAGCCAGGCCAGCGGTCACCATTGGAGGCGGCACCGAAGCCATCAAAGCCAAAGAGATGGAGCCGCAGCACGGCTCGCTTCCCACCCCAAGGAGTTGGGGGGCGCGAGGGTTGGAGCCACAGCTCAGCCTGCTGTCCACCTTCATGAGGCTGGTGAACATCCTTCCCCCTGAATGCTGGAGGAAGAAGCGGGAAGGAGTGTCACCCCCACGGACATCCTACGGAGGTAGGCGATGATGGCCACCTGAAGGATGAAGTAGGGCGTAACATGTAGAGGTTGGAGGCCAAGCCCCTCCAGTAGCAGCACGAAGAAAGACGGGATCGGCACGCCAACCCGCTAGGGAGGTTGGAGACGAAGAACACAAACTCTCCAGCGGCGAGATCGCCGTAAGGAGAGGCACCGACACATATCTTTCCGGCGAACGTCGATACACCCCATCCGAGCAGGTTGCGCACCAAGTTGAGTGCCACCTCGGGCTGGAGGCGCTCTGGAGGATCTAGCAAGGCCATGGCGACTACGACGGTAGAAGAGCGTGGAGAACTCGAGGGCGAAAGGGCGCTGCGAGTGATGAGAATGGCTGCCGCACTCGGGGGAGCCCCCTTTTTAAAGAGAGATTCCCCCAACTGACGCCCCGAAGCACCATAGAAGACCTCGTCCGACGCGTGCCAAGGTGACCCAGCCTCTAGCGCGGGGCCTTGGGCCCACGAGTTATACTCTTTGGGCGTCGGCCTCCATGTGCGAAGAAGGCGAACCACCGCGTGAGGAGCACGCCACCGCCTGCGGTAGTGCGCCTCTTCACCTCCACCGAAAGCAGCGGGCCAGTCATGCTCCTTGGGCGTTGGCCTCCATGTGCGGAGAAGGCGAACTACCGCGTGAGGAGCACGCCACCGCCCACGATAGTGTGCCTCTTCACCTCCACCGAAAGCAACAGCCTAGTCTTTGACATAGGGGCCCGGGCCCACGAGTCACCCTCCTTGGGCGCCGGTTCCTAGGTGCAGAGAAGTCAAACCGCCGCTTGCGCCAGTACCACGCCTCCTCGAGGCCACCGCAGAGGACAGAGAAGGTGAATTTTCAAAACCAATGCAGCGGCATCGAGGCACCCTGCTCATGGCCCAGCAAAGCCATCAAGTGCGGAGCTCACGGGTCGGTCAGCCGTGAGGACAGGCGTGGCAGTTGGCGTGACCAAAGACGGACTGGCGGTAATTACGTCAGTGAGCACACGGAAGCAGCACGCCAATCGATGATCAAGCTTTGGCCCCACCTACAAGCTTGTATCCTCCCCTGAGGCGGGCCCAGGGGCCACTGTCGGTACCCTGAATCAGGGGTACCCCTTACTATAGTACGAAGACACGGTGCCCGCGCGGCTATCACTAGTCGCGCGGTGAACAACACCCAGCCCCTCCACGTGGGTGACTCCGGGGCCGCTACACGGCCAGAAGAGACGATATACTCCAAGGTGGCAACAGTGGGTCTGGACCCCCACGGGAAAGTGCCGGAGCCCTGGATGCATAGCCCAGACCTCCGGGCGAGGTTCAAGACCTCCACAAGTATAAACCAGACCCCTGGGACGAGTCCCGGACCCCTCAGGAGGGGTCCGGGCTACTCACAGTAGGGCCCCGGGATTCCAGGGCAAAGAATACCTAGGCTTTAATCAAGGCCAGGCGGGGGTCCGGTGCTGATACGTGTCCGGACCATACTGTGAGCGCTCCCACTCCCCGCTCAGGCGGAGACCCGATGCTGCCACGTGGCCCACTGCCCGTGACGTAAGCCAGCGGGCAGAGCCAGACGTAAGGTTTCTGGGCCACGCATTTATTGCGGAGGAGGCGTGCCGCCTGTCAAGCTGGCAAGTGATGTGCCGCCTCAGCATTAAATACGCCCTGTCTACTCCACTGACAAGCAATGTGCCGCCTCAGCATTTAATGTGCCATGTTCACTCTGCTGACGGGTGGCGGCTAGGCCATCCTGCAGGCGGCGTGCCCGTCCGTTCCGGTGGCAGGCAGTATGCCCGTGCTGCGGCATACACTGTGCTCATCATCACTCGTACGTCGCCAGTGAAGCTTCCGCTGCACACCGATACTACGCAAGCTTCGGATATCAGGGCGCAAGGAGATTGCATTGGCGACCAATATTAGTTGCTCCAAGTATTACATCCGTTATGTCCCAGGGCCCGCATGTCGGGGCTCAGCACCCTTGTACGTGCCCCCTTCAGCTATAAAAGGGGAGGCACGCAACGTTACAAGACTCAGACACACTTAGATGCTCACAAGTTCTTGCAAGCTCTCAAGCTCAATACATCACACAGTGGAGTAGGGTGTTACGCTCCGGCGGCCTGAACCACTCTAAAACCGTATGTGTTCTTGTGTTCGTTCGTCACTTAGCAGGCAGGCAAAACGCTTAGGCCCCTCCTCATCTTAGGATTTAGGGCGGGTGCATTCCGCCACGCGGCCGGAGAGTTTCATCTCCGACACGTTGCATTCAAAGCAACAGAAGAGAAGAAAGAGGAGTCTACACCAAGTAGGCTTCCAATCGATGCCTCCAAGCTCGACAACGAGGAAATGGCGCTCATCATCAAGAGCTTCCACCAAATCCTTAAGCAAAGGAGAGGAAAAAACTACAAGTTCCACTCTAAGAAGGTTTGCTACCTGTGTGGTAAGTCCAGTCATTTTATTGCTAAATGTCCCATCTCTAGTGAAAGTGTCAGGGACGATGACAAGAAAGGGAAGAAGAAGGAGAAGAAGAGATACTACAAGAAGAAGGGCGGCGATGCTCACATATGTCGGGAATGGGACTCCGATGAGAGCTCCACCGACTCCTCTTCCGTCGAGGACGCTGCCAACATTGCCGTCAACAAAGGCCTCCACTTCCCCAACATCGGCCACAAGTGCCTTATGGCTAAGGATGGAAAAAAGAAAAAGGTACACTCTAGAGCCACCCCAAATACACAATGTCTAGTGATGAGGGTAGCTCTAGTGATAGTGAAGATAATTTAATGTCTTTATTTGCCAACCTTAGCATGGATCAACAGAAGAAATTGAATGAATTAATAGAAGAAATTAATGAAAAGGATGAACTCTTGGTTAGCCAAGAGGACTTCCTAATTAAAGAGAACAAAAAATTTGTCAAACTGAAAAATACTTATGCTCAGGAAGTAGAAAAATGTGAATACTTATCTAAAGAACTTAGCATTTGTCATGATTCAATTTCTAGTCTTAGAAATGAAAATGCTAGTTTAGTTTCTAAGACTAAAGATTTAAATGTTTGCAATGATTCTATTTCCTGTCTTAGAGATGAGAATGTTAATTTAAATGCTAAGATAGAACAATTAAATACATGCAAAACCTCTACATCTACTATTGAGCATGTTTCTATTTGTACTAGATGTAGAGATATTGATGTAGAAGCTATAGATGATCACCTTGCAATGATTAAGAAACAAAATGATCATATAGCTAAATTAGATGCTAAAATTGCTGAGCATGAGCTCGAAAATGAAAAATTTAAATTTGCTCGTAGTATGCTTTATAATGGGAGACGCCCTGGCATTAAGGATGGCATTGGTTTCCAACAGGGGAGCAATGTCAAGCTTAATGCCCCTAAGAAATTGTCTAATTTTGTTAATGGCAAAGCTCCCATGGTTCAGGATAGTGAGGGTTACATTTTATATCCTGCAAACTATCCCGAACATAAGATTAGGAGAATTCATGCTAGAAAACCTCACATTGTTTATCATCATGCATTCATGTTTAAAAATGAGGCTTCTAGCTCTAAGCAATCAACTCATGTTAAATTGCCTAAAAAGAAAAATCCCACTACATCAAATGAGCATAACTTCTCATTTAAGACTTTTAATGCATCTTATGTTTTAACTAACAAATCAGATAAAATAGTTGTCAAATATGTTGGGGCAGACACAAGAGTCCAAATATGTCACACCCGGTTTAGGAAGGTAAACCGAATGAGAACCATGTACGTGCCAGGATCAGAACTCATGTACACAACGATTACATAATTGGACATCATCACACAATGCTCAAATTAAATAGCGGAAAGGTACTTTAATTACATCAAGATGTCCAAGACATCCACAAAGTCTAATACATATCCATAGTGTTCAACAATAACATCAAAGTGCGGAGAAACGAAACGTAGAAGATAAGCCTACACAGGCAGCTGACTGCGGGTTTGCCACTAAAGTAAACTAGAACTCGTCGTAGTCCTGGAGCTCCTCAAAGTCCTCCATGTTACCAACATCTCTTCCTGAGCACTGAGTACATTGGGGACAACCTGGGGTGGGGGTGGTTTGTAAAGCAAGGGTGAGTACACATCAACGTACTCAGCAAATGTTCCATTTTGGCTAAAGTGGACTAGCTGTATGTGGAGTTAAGGTTAACCAGTTGCTTTTAGTTGGTCAAGTTTTATTACTATAAGTAGAGCCAAGTTTTAGTAATAAACCCAGTTATTACCCAGGAGTACTCCCTTCAAGAGGAAATACCAGAGATCAAAATTATAATCATCATTGCTAATCATCATCATAAAAGTAACAAAAGTTCTTCTAATAAAAGAGGATCCCAAGGTTGCTCATAACCGTGAGCATGGCTGATATACCAGTTTCTAACACTCTGCAGAGGTCACACACTTTACCCACAAGCCGTGATTCCCATTCTGCCCGGGGTTCTAGCCTCCCCATTGATCACTACCATGGTGACCTAGTAGGGTCTCACTACGTAGCCTTTACAAAGATTTCCCAGAGGTCATAGTCGCCCGTTAGGTTTCTCTAGTTTGATAAATATAGTACATCTCCCCAAAGGAAGGGTGACTAACAAAACCAAATCAAAGAACCTCTGCAACCAGCCTCGGCAGAGCAAGTACTGTGCCCGGACCCCATTAATGGCCCTACAGCGAAGCCAACTACTCCTCTGGTTCCTCTAATTAATCAGCTAAGGGCGTCCCATTGCACCCTCATGGTTGCACTGTTATCCTAGGTTGTCACTCCCCGAACAGGTCCTTACGGAGAGGTACTCAGGAAACAGCCTGAGCCCCCCTAAAGTAATCATAAGAACCTCATCGGGATAACATCATCGTATCATAATTAATCACATCATGTTCATTGATTAAGTTAAAGCAATAGCATAAACTAACCATGATTAACCCAAAAAGGTAAACAAGGGTAAGGTAAATACAGACTTGTTAATCCTTAAGTTTTAATAATGTAATGCGGGACAGTGAATTATAAAGTAGAGTAGGACATGATAGGTATGTGGACACTTGCCTTCACCAGGTTGTTGCTTAGAGGGATCTTCGGCAACACACTCAAGAACCACGAGCTGCTCGTTGTCTAAATAAAGCGATCATACATTCAATACATTTGGAAAGTACAAATGTACATCACATCAAGCATATACCAACATTGGAAAACATCTCAAAAGGTATAGTATTAAATAAAAGAGAATGAGATCAACTTGTAAAATGAACTAATCTTAATTAAGAGTTGATTACTCTCTAAGTGTTTGGAACATATCTCAAAAGGGTGAAGTAGTAATTTAAACAAAGGAAGAGATTAAATTATAAGATGGACTAATCTCATTTAGGAATTGATTATTCTTTAAGTGTGGTCCACGATTACATAACCTAATTCTATTCATTTTATTGAGACCTAAAGTTAAACCAAAGATAAATTCATGAAATGCATATCACTAATCTCACAAGATTAAATATACTTTACTTCTAGGGCTTTCATTTTATTTATTTCATTAGATGAATAAATTAACATATACATTCATCTTGTGTTCTAGGTGTAAAATTAAAGTGTACAGACTATAACTGAACATAATTTATTTGGATAGAGAATAATATTATGAACATTTTGCAATTTGAACCACTAAATTTGGAGTTCATATGAAAAAGATATGAAATAAACAAATTTTGAAGTTTGAAATATAAAATTAGGGCTAATTCTATGATTAAACAAAAGCACAGGGGCTATTTAAAATAAACCAGGGGCCTGCGCGCTAAATAGAGGACAACGAGTTGATTTCCTAAAACTCGGTGGTCTCTTAAGTAAAACTTACACGTGAAGGGGTACGAGGTAACCTCGGCCATCAGATCAGAGATCAACGGCCAAGATTAGATCGCGCGGGCGCGGGCGCAGGCATGTGGGCGCGACTGACATGCGGGGACAGGGTGTCAGCGAGCTAGGGCGGGCTGACCAGATGGGCCCAGGGGCAGGGGCGCAAGTGAGGGGGAGAGGGGAGAGCAGCTAGATCCAGATCGGAGGGCTGCGATCAGATCCGCACAGATGAAACCTAAATCGCCCGATCTCGGACGGATGCCCAAGATCTAACGGCAGGGGCCAGACCTAAACGCGGTGGCGCCACTCGGTCCCGCGGTGAGGGCTCGCCGGAGATGAGGAGACTGGCCACGGCAGGCTCCAGAGGTTTGGGAAATAGCTCGGGTGCGTTCCGGGCGGTCTAGCGGACTCGACCATGGGCATCACGCTGGCGCAGGAGCACCAGAGGGCGCTGCACACGGCGAGGCGGGCTAACGGCGGCGCAGATCAACTCCGGTGAGCAATCACACGGGCCAAAGGGAAGTAATGGCCGAATTAAGGGCGCAGGCAGGTTGCTCACCTTGAGTGTGAACTCCGAGGAACTTGGAGGGCGGTGGGGGTGCGATGGAGCTTCTTATCGACGACGGTGGGGCTCCGGCTGCGAAACAAATGCTCCGGTGAGCGGGGACCGGGCAAACCAGACGGGAAATGATCAAACCAGAGGGTGTCCCGAGTAGCCGACAGTTGAGAAAACCTTTAGCAAACTTAGGAATGAGCTAAATATTCTTGATTCTCAGAATTTTGAATGAAACATTGCACACATGGCTTATTTATATACCTTTTATCATATCTCTTTCATTTTGGTACAAATGCATATTTCTTATTCTTTTTGTGCCATGACTACGACTAATGAGTTTTCAAGTGTATTTCTATACTAAGTCGTAGATTGAAAGGGAAATAGAGTTCTCGGCAAAGAACAAGGCTTCCACTCCACAACTCTGACGGTATCATCTACCCTTTGCCATTGTTACTACACTCTCAATTGGTACAATTCTTGATTCTTATTTACTTATACCAATTGGGAGAAAGTTCAAAGGGCTCCATGTTCTCCGTTTTTGGCGGTTAATGCCAATGGGGGAGAAATTATTAAGCCCAAAGCAAAAGGACCCCACCACCACCATTTTAACATTTTTGAAATGAAGTTTTAATTGGTATTTTTTACATTGGTATCTACGTGATAGAATATTTCAAAGTGGTATCTAGTTTACAATTTCTTCAATTGGTATCTTTGAATCAGTATTTCATTTAGTATCCCAACAACCTCTTGAAAGCTAAGAGGAGAATTTAATTCAGGGGGAGTTTTGTTTAATCAAAGGAAGAGCATTTGAAACAAGGGGGAAATTTCAAATCTTGAAAATGCTTCTTGCAGTCTTATTCATATACCTTTAACTATTTGCAAAAAGACTTTGAAAAGATTTTTCAAAATAATTTGAAAAAATAAAACAAGTGGTGCAAAGGTGGTACAAAATGTTAAATAAAAGAAAAGCAAGCCATTCATATCTAGTGAGATTATCAATTGGTTTAACTCCAAGTAACCCATGCACATTCCAAAATGCAAACTAGTTTCATTTCTGCACTTATTATTTGCTTTGGTTTGTATTGGCATCAATCACCAAAAAGGGGAAGATTGAAAGGGAAATAGGGTTAACCTTTTCCTACAATTAATTTTGGTGGTTGAATGTCCAACACAAACATATGGACTAACTAGTTTGCTCCAGAATTCATGTATTACAGGTGCATAAGGTTCAACACTAACCAATAAATATTCAAGTTAGGGACCTAATTCAAAAGGAGCAAAAAGGACTTGAGTGTGCTGTGGACTGGCGCACCGGACTGTCGGTGTGACACTGAACAGTGTCCGGTGCACCAGGGTCGTACAAGAGCCAAGCAGCCACTCTCGGGAAAACGCAGGCGCGCTCCGCTATAATTCGCTGGACTGTCCGGTGAGCCAGCGGGGTAACGGCTACCTGCGCGCAACAGTCGACTCTGATAGCGCTACAGTGTCGCGGCAGAAGTCAGAGCAGTGAGTCAGAGGGGCACCGGACTGTCCGGTGCACCACCAGACTGTCCGGTGCCACAAGAAGACAAGGGCGCCAACGGTCAACTGCTCCAAAACCCTAACGGTGGGGTGATGTGGCAGCGCACCGGACACTGAACAGTGAGTGTCCCGTGGCGCACCGGACTGTCCGGTGCACCCATCGACAGCAGCCTCCCCAACGACTATGGAAGTGGTTGGGAGCTATAAATACCCCCAACCACATCATTCATAACCATCCAAGCATTCCAAACATTGCATTCAATACAAGAGCAAAATAATCCACTCCAAGACACATCAAATAGATTTGATCCTCTCCAAAGCCTCTAATTCAACTCAATTCCATTAGGGTTTGAGAGAGGGTGTTCTTGTGTTCTTTTGTTGCTCTTGTTGCTTGGCTTGGCCTTTTTCTTTTCTTACTCTTATTCTCCAGTGCTTTGTAAGCGAGGCAAGAGACACCAAGTGTGTGTGGTGGTCCTTGCGGGGTCTTAGTGACCCGTGAGATTAAGGAAGAAGGCTCACTCGGTCTAAGTGACCGTTTGAGAGAGGGAAAGGGTTGGAATAGACCCGGTCTTTGTGACCTCAACGGGGACTAGGTTCTTTGGAACCGAACCTCGGTAAAACAAATCACCGTGTTCAATCACCTTATTTCTTGGTTGATTTGTTTTTCCTCTCTTTGCGACTTGAGTTTAACTCTAACGCTAACCCCTGACCTTAGTGCGTGCTTAAGTTTATAAATTTCAGGTTTCGCCTATTCACCCCCTCTAGGCGACTTTCACCTAGAATATCGTCTTTTGAGGTTCTAATAGTCACTAAGGGTGATTTCATATCTGATGAGAATATCCTGGTATCGAGGATTGGGTCTCTCGGGGTGCCTAGAATCTCTGACGTTTTCATTGTTTCTACGCACCTGCAAAGTTGTAGTTTTATCTTTTTTAGATGGGGTAACACATGTGAACCTGTAGATAGTTAGTAGGCTAAGTTGAATCCTATATAGTGTTGCCAATTGTTTTGATCCAGTGAAATTCCATTTTTTCTTACCTATACCCTGTTTTTCTTAATCTTCATCTTTTCTTGTCCTAGCGTTTCCCTATTTCCACACATTAAAGTATTGAGATGGACCAATGTGAATGTTCTTTTGATGAGGAAGACAAGAAAGTTCAAGATGCTCTATTAAATCCTAACCCTTGCACGAATTTTACAATATAAGTGCTCAAGAAGACTCTGTCATGCTCCTATCTAAACTTGTTTTTCAGTGAGGGCCTCCAAAAGGAAAGTGTGAAGCTTCATGTTGAGCTTCAAAGATCACAAATCAACATGCATATGGGTTCGTGTGAGGTTATTCAATACTTTAACATGTGGAAACAAGGAAAGCATATTATAAATCATTGAGTGAAGAGGGGTGGAAAAAGCGCCTTACTGAAGAGCAGTATTATGTTACTCGACAAAAGGGCACTTAAAGAGCATTCACTGGATATATTGCCAAGTGGTTGTTATTCAAATTCTTTTCACAATCCACTCAAACTATTAATCTTGTTTTTCCCACCATTTTTATCTACTCAAACTAATATTCGTACATAAGATGCAGAGCATCTTACTCAGCAGAATGGTGCTGAGAACATTGCCTATTTTTTATGTATCAGGGAATACTAGAATACTAAAACCCCTGTCCTGACACAAGCATACACATCACAGCGGCAGTGCTATTCATAGAAATATGTTTCCTATCTTAGGAGAACTGAGGTTGCATGCTTTTTGCAAAGAATAGAAATATGTTTCTTGAATGAACATGCATTGCTTTCCTGCTCATGAGCTGCAAGGAGCAGTATTTTGCAACAGTATGGAACTGACTCTGCTGAACTCTAGCAAGATAGGAAATCATCATTCAAGATTTATGAGGACATGCATTTCTTTACTACTCATGAGCTACAAGCAAAAGCAGTATTTTTCCCAAAAAACATGTAGTCTATTCCTGCCTATGTGCTTCCAGCAATAAGGATATGTCTTTGCTGAACTTCAGCAAGATAGGAAATAACAAGATTTATGAGGACTAGAGTTTATATCATATGATTCCAGATAGGAAATCATCACTCCAAATTATTACTGTGTATTTCATTGTTCGGAATAGTATAACTCAGCTTCTATTTTTCCTATCCCCATTGGAGGCTTGCTTCTTG
The DNA here is from genome assembly GCA_029449295.1 of Zea luxurians. Taxonomy (NCBI): domain Eukaryota; kingdom Viridiplantae; phylum Streptophyta; class Magnoliopsida; order Poales; family Poaceae; genus Zea; species Zea luxurians. The sequence continues at coordinate 99,017,348 of JAOPSE010000001.1, read as the reverse complement.
CTGTCTGCTAATCTACTATCTCTTTGGCGGCAAAATCTAAAGATGGTATGCCTAACTTTCTTACCTATAAGCTATCATCATCTGCTTCATACAATAAGAAATTAGACAAGACATTCTTTAACTGGGTATGTGTCCAGACACAAAGTTAATATATTGTATCAGGTAGATAATACAATGCTTCCTAAAATTCTATAAGTGGCTCGCTCTAGCTCCCCCCTTCCCTACCTTGTTTGACTGTAGACCAGCAGACACTCCAAAGTTTGTGTTGCCCGTTTGTGTATGGCACTCATCATTTTTGTGCCCAACAATTTATCAAAATACCATCATTTTATCAAAAGATGAATGTGACCTTTTCTCCCGCTATTCTTTCACAACCACATCATTCAAAGATAGAAGGAACCGACTAAGGCACATCAAATTAAGCTAGGTTGTCGTAAAAGCTCTGAAATGGCTTGAAATCAACATGGATGTGAATTGAGGTGATTTGAGAGTACAATAGTTTATGTAATGTTTTGCGTCTTATATTTCTAATAACATTTTTAACATAGTTTATCACCCTGCTACCAGATGGAGTGCATCATGGCATGCCTCATATACAAGAATCTTATAAAAGGTTACTTTGCTCACAAAATAAGGCCCTTGTCCTCAGCAAACAAGACCCCTTCACCAAGTTGAATGGGAAGCCTGTTTAAACACAATTATCACTGATAAAACCTACAATACATTTTTGTTCCATATACAGATATGGTTTCCATACTAGCTGAAATGCCTACCTAGCAATGACATTAAATATTTAATCACCTCTGGATGTAATGTTTGTTCTTGTGTGCCATCGCAACACACACACGATCTATAAAAAATGGAGTTGTGCTCCTTTTCAACTCATAACTTTTACCCTCTTGTTTTCTGTGCTGCTCAAAGAAGGAGCCCACTCTTGTGTAAGACTCTTGTGCTTATACAATTACTGAAATGTGATTGTAGTTTCCATGATGGTCTCAGACATGTTAATAATAATCATTTCTGTTTGGTCAAATGTTCCCATGAGTGTTGGGGGTCTTCTTCTCTGCCGAAGGTCCTCAAGACAAAGGTATCACTGACAAAGTGATATTGAGGATCCTATCTGTCGAAGGTCCTCAAGACAAAGATACTACCTGGCAGCTATAATGACGAATACCGAAGCTTCTACCGAAGGATGACAACTTCAGCTTAAGGTGATGACGAAGGTCAAGCATGACACTTAACTGAAGAGGAAAAGACCAGTTAACCCCTGATGATTTATGTTACGGTTATGTACACAAATTAAGGTCATAAATGTATTTTCACCCGGGCTGCGTCCCGTGCCTATAAATAGGTGAACAATACTCCTGTACTGTTCACGCTGGATTGTAATTGCTCTCGCGTCAACACCTTCGAACAAGCCAAAAGTATCAATGCAATATAAATTATGTTAATGATTATATGTATGTCATGGGATACATATATAAATGAATGGATTACATATGTTATTTCTATGTATTTTTATTCTCATGAATGATGAAGGTGTGTCCTTCATGACCTTCGTCTAAATATCATTATATCCAAAAGGAGATAATGCTTTAGAGGTCGAAGGTACTTAACCTTTAACAATTGTGTTGCCTTGTTCGTGATTCATAGCATTTGAGAACAAGTAAACAACATTGGTGCCCACCTTCGGTGAACTCACTTCCACGACCACGACAATGGCTTCGCAAGCGACCTAGTTGTGACACCTTCAGCTATAAAGCTGGTGCTTCTAATCACAGGCGGCTCAAGTTCTGAACGAGCCAATAAGAAGCAGAAGAAGGAAGCACAGAGAAGGGTACAACATGTTGGAGTGCAAGGACCCTTCATCAAATCCAAGTGGTCTCATGTACCAATCACATTCTCCCAGGAAGACCTTCAGCTCAAGGACTACCCCCATAATGATGCAATGGTCATATCTTGTGTTATCAAAGGGTTTTTGGTTCATAATGTCCTTGTAGACACAGGTAGTGCAGCAGATATCATCTTCGCAAAAGCCTTCAGGCAGATGCAAGAGCAGGATGACAAGATACATGATGCAACACACCGCTTGTGTGGTTTCGGAGGAAGGCAGATAGTGGCACTTGGAAAGATAACAATACCAATCACCTTCGGTTATGTTCACAACACAAGAACATAACAAGTTGTATTTGACATTGTTCATATGGACTGTTGGTCACTTGTTCTCAAATTCTATGAATCAAGAACAAGGCAACACAAATGTTAATGGTTAAAGACCTCCGTCCTTCGAAACATTATCTCCCTTAGGATATAATGATCTTTAGATGAAGGTCATGAAGGACATGCCTTCATCATTTCGATATGTAAGAATATAAACAGGGACATATGAAATACAGAGAAAGCATAAGTAATCATATTAAATCATTAAATTATTCATATTAACATCATATAATCATGAACAAACATTGATGATATTAAGTTGCATTGGTACCTTCGACTTGACAGAAGATAGAAATTCGAGAGTGACGTGCGAGTGATTAGAAGTCAACATGAACAGTACGATGTTACTGTTCATCTATTTATAGGAACACGACGCAGCCTGGGCAAAATTACATTCATGTCCCTAACATTTACTATTAGCCAAAAGGTAAGCTGTCGAGGACTAAACAATCTTTTCTCCTTTAGGTCGGTTTCATTCTCCATCACCGTCTTTGTGCTAAGCCGAAGCTTCTCCATCCACAGCTTAGGAACTGGTTCATTCTTCTTCCAGATCGCGCCTTTCATACCATGTACACCTTCATCTCAAAGCCGAATTTTCCTGTGACAGTATATCACACTGGAAAGCATGTTAGTCGTGTTTTTGAGGACCTTCGAAAGACGAAGGCCCCCAATAGTAGCCCCTCGCAGTATTAATTTGTTCTTGTATCTAACAAATTCAGACTGCGACGTGAACGAAGGCCTTTAGCCGAAGGTCCGAAAAAACACCTTCCCTTCGCTGGAATAGCGAAAGTCAATGACAAATGGGCCCCGCCAAGTTGCAATGCGCTAGGCATATAAATATAAACTGTAACACCCGGTTTTAAGGAACAAAGCCGGGTGCATCTCATACATGCGCCAAAGAAGACAACATATATAATAACAGAGTGTATAGAGATAAATGTCATAAAACATCAGAGTATTTATTACATAGCGGAAGACTTATTACAAAGTAAAAGAGTAAATGTAAAACGAACTAAGGATCGTTGGCGCCACTGTCAACCGAGAAACGCCACCTAGATCAGATCAAATGCCTCAATGTTAGGCGGCTCCTCTTCGACCACCTGTTCTTCTCCTGTGGGGGGGTGTGAGACAGCAAGAGTGAGCTCACATACGTTCATAGCTCAACAAGTCATGGGGAATAATGTGGCATGAACTCGCCATAGGTGGGAGTTCATGAAGTGTAAGGTTGATCAATGAAATAGAGGCTAAAGCTGAGCATTGCTTTTATAAGTTGGTCAAAATTTTATTAGCAATTACTAAGTGTAAGTAAATACCAAACCTTAATAATAATAAAGAAAAGTAATAGTAAAATAATCCCAAATGCGATGCAAATGTCAAATTGAATTTAAGTTCCATAATTAATCATGTGAGGGTCCGAGCCGCTCTTGACCGTGAGCACGACTAGTATACTAGTTTTACACTCTGCAGAGGTTGCGCATCTTTACCCACAAGTCGTGTTACCCATCTGCCAAGAGACGGCCAATCCCATACACCTCTACCGAGGAGGCGAGGCAGGGTAGCACTACGAGGCCTTTACAAAGTTCCACTAGCTTCAGAAATCCCGCTACAGTTTATAGGAAGCTCCAGTGTAGGGTTCTTGCCTGACCGCCATCGCAGTAAAATCAACCAAGGACCTCCCTACACTGACCACTCCCCTACTGCCCTTGCCCCTTTCGGGTAAGGAAGACCTCCACTAGCTTTCCTAGTTAATCAGCCAAGGGCGTCCCATTAAACCCTTGTGGTAGCACTATTTTCCCGGGTGGTCGCTCCATGTTCCCATTAATTTAATGATCTTAACATGAACAGTAATAATAACAAGATAATAACAGGATAATCATGAGTAGTGTATCTCCATACCCAATCCACATAAAGCAATAGCAAGTACTACCCAAAAATGTTTCAGTGGTGAACAAGGTATAAAGGTAATCAAAACTGGGGTAACATAAAGGATCCCATCAAAATTAACCTATGCAGATCATTAAAATTAATAAGAACATGGCTAGTAAAAGTAAGTGATCAAGGGCACAACTTGCCTTCAATAGCTCCTGCTCAGCTATCTCAACTTGATGAACTTCAGATTCCACAGTGGCTTGCTCGTCTACTCGCATCAACACAATACATACATAATATAGCAAAAATTAACATTACACCAAACATATAAATAAAATACACATTAATAATCTAGATATTAAAATAAGATCATAGGAACTAGAATCATTAAATTTAGAGTTATAGATTTCAAGTTATGGATTTCCTAAGATTTAATGTGCTTGAAATAGGATTAAATGATAAATAAATTTTCTAACAGAGTTCATGTCAAAACAGTGACTCTAAGTGTTAGAGAATAATATTACAAAATTTCAGAAACTGGAATGGCTCAATTTGGACTAAAAATGGATTTTCTATGATTTATACAAGTTCTAGGGTTTATTTTCATATTAAAAATCCAATTTCTAATTCATTTAATCGATTTAAAACAGTTCTGGATCGGGCCTCAATTACTGGTAAGTTCAGGGGCTAACCCGCAAGATCTCCAAGACACAGCGCGCCACTGGTCTGGACTGCGGGTTTAATTCTAAAAACTAGAGGGGCTCTTTTGAAAGACGAGCTGGCCGAAGGGGTATGGGTGCTTTCTGGCCGTCCGATCCACATTAGACGGCCCCGATTATATCCAACATAGATCGAACCGGTATACTCCAGCAGCCATTGGATCGGTCATCAACGCTCTGGATTCCATCTAGACCCGGTCACATCGTATTCGTTGACTCCGATATCAACGTCCTAGATCCCGTAGAGTGAATCGGTACGCAAATGTAATCCCGACCACCCATTACTTGATCCACGGCCACACGTCCCTCTTCCCCACGAGGCCAAGCAGAGCCGTGGCACCCACGACAGCCCGCGGCGGACCATCGGCGGCGCGGCCTGTTCTAGTCCTCTGGTGCCCGTACGAAGGTGTAATAAGGTGCAAAATGATCCTATACGCATAGATAACTAGTAGGGAGGATCCATACCGGTATCAACACGACGACGAGTGCTAGCCACGGTGAATGGCGGCCGCGCGGCGGAGTAGGATCCCGACGGGCGATTTCGTCTACCCCGAGCGTCACATCGCCAAATTGGGGGAGGAATTGGTTTCCCCGCATCCCAGCGAGCCTCTCCGACCACCTGCATCCGACGAGTCCACAGCACCGGTGAGATCCCGAGTCAGCGGTGGCGGCTATCCTAGATTCCGCCCGGTAACACTCTTTTCTCTCTCCGGTCGATGGCGCGGATGACTTTCTCCCGGTTCTCTCTCTGCTCTACGGTGGTATGACTCTCGGCGTTCAGGTACGGTTCAAATCAACGAGCCAAGGACACAGGGGGAAATTTGTATCTCCACGGCGGCGGCCAAAGCTTAACCATCCCGAAGGCGCGGACCCGACCGGAGTTATCGGCACCGTCACGCGCGGATTCCAGTCCATGCCCACGCGAGGAGTACGGAGGGGGTGCTGACACCGGGGCCCACGAGCTTCGGCAGCCGATACACGAGCGAGGGACTCGATCCCCGAGCAGATTCCACGGCGACCGGTGCGCGCCTGCCCAATCTGGCGAAGGAGATGAATAGGGGCTCAGCGTCTGCACGGTGGGGCTGCGAGGTCAGGCACAGGCGGGGTGGCTGCACGGGAGGAGATGCGCTGACGCGCGGGCCCGAGAGCCAGTGAGAAGTGAGCACGAGAGTGCGGCCGCCTGATTGGGCCCACATGTCGGCGCAACTTCCCCAGACTGGGCCACGCACAGGGGGAAAGTAAGTGGGCCGCGGGTGTGGATTTGGCCCATGCGACGATTTTTTTCTTTTCTTTTATTTTATTTTCTGCTCTCTTTTACTCTTAATTCTTTTGAATTCAAATCTTCAATTTAAATTCAAACTTGTGGTACATCAGCAATCAGACTAAATGTTCTATTTGATCATACCCAAGTTGTGCCAAAGTTATTCTTTTATAGATTTATTTTATATTATATGATATTTCTCTCTTTCCTTCTCCTTTCTAAATTCTACAATTCCTTTTAGATTTTAAATTCCACTATGGACCTTAATATATTTCTTGTCACATTTTTATTTTATTTTGTCACAATATGCACACACAAAAATAATATCCAGCATGATGCATAATTTAAGGGCATATATTCTTTTATTAATTATTTGTTTTTGAATATGGTGTTCACATGTGGTGACAAGTAGATTCAACATACACATCAAATATAGGAAAAATAACTTTTCTCCTCTTCTATTATCTATTATAAATTGGGTATTACAAATCCTACCCCCCTTAAAAATAATCTCGTCCTCGAGATTTAAGAAGGTCTAGAGAAAAGATGGGGAAAATCTATGCGAAGCTCTTCTTTTCTTTCCCATGTAGCTTCATCTTCTCCATGATGGCTCCATTGTACTTTGCACATCTTTATAACTTTATTTCCATGTAACTCGAGTCAATGTATCAAGAATCTGGACCGGATACTCCGTGTAAGTCAAATCACTATGAACACTGAGCTCTTCCATTGGTAATTGTTCCTCAGGGACACGGAGACACTTCTTAAGTGGAGACACATGGAATACATTATGCACATCAGATAGTTTATCAGGTAGCTCAACTTGATAGGCCATCTCTCCAACTTGCCTAACAATTCAGAATGGTCCAATATAGCGAGGGGACAATCTGCCCATAACTTTAAATCTCCTCATTCCACGAAGTGGTGACACCTTAAGGTACACATGATCAACTTCATCAAACTCCAGTGGTCTTCTTCTGTTATCAGCATAGCTCTTTTACCTGGTCTGAGCTACCCTCGAATTCTCTCGAATTATACAAACTTGTTCTTCTGCCTCTTGAATAAGTTCAGGTCCAAAGAACTATCTTCCTCTAGTCTGGTCCAAAAATAGAGGAGTCCTGCACTTCCTGCCATATAAAGCCTCGAACGGTGACATCTTCAGACTGGCCTAAGAACTCAGCTTAAGGTAGACTCTTGTCCCAACTACTACCATGCTGAAGGGCACAAGCTATCAACATGTCCTCCAATACTTGATTAGTCCTTTCAGTCTGCCCATCAGTATGAGGATGGTAGGCCGAACTATATTTCAACTTCGTATCCATATTCTCATGAAAAACTTTTCCAAAATCTCAGGGTAAACTGTGATCCTCTATCCAAAACGATCTTCTTCGGTACCTCATGTAGAGACACGACCCGAGACATATATAACTCTACCAATTGAGATCCCTTATAATTAGTCTTGACCGGAATGGAATGAGCCACATTGGTCAGTCTGTCCACAATCACCCATATCGAATCATATCCTTTCGAGGTGCGAGGCAATCCAGTAATAAAATCCCTACCAATCTCTTCCCACTTTCACCCGGGTATCTTAAGCGGGTGCAATAATCCAACTGGCCGCTGGTGTTCAGCCTTAACTTTTTGACACACATCGCACATAGCCACATGTGTAGCCGCATCTCTCTTCAATCCATACCACTAGTATTTCTGCTTCAAATCCTGATACATCTTGGTACCACCAGGATGAATAGAATAATCCAAGTCACGGGCTTCCTTTTTAAAATAGTCTCACGAAGGCTTTCAATATCAGGAACACATATCCTGTCCTTGAACCATATTGTGCCTTGTTCATCCTTCGTGAATTCCAGACCTCGACCTCAAGTAATAATATCCTTAATCTCTTATATCTTAGCATCACCAATCTGTCCTTCTGCGGATTTCTTGCTCTAAGGTAGGTTCCACATCAGCAATAACTCCTTTAGTGTGAGCAACTATCCCCAGGTTAAGTCTCCTGAAATCCTCAACAATCTCATCGGGTAGCTGGGCAACAACAGCTGAATAAACATGCTCCTTTTGACTCAAGGCATCTGCAACCAAATTGCCTTGCCCGGGTGATAGTGAATCTCCAAATCATAATCCTTAATAAGCTCCAACCAACGGCGTTGCCTAAGGTTGAGGTCCTTCTGAGTAAATATGTACTTCAAGCTCTTATGGTCCGTGTATACTTGGCACTTAGTTCCCATGATGTAGTGTCTCCAAATCTTAAGTGCATGCACAACGGCAGCCAGTTCCAAGTCATGAGTGGGGTAGTTCAGTTCATGCTTCCGCAACTGACGAGATGCATAGGCAATCACATGTCCTTCTTGCATGAGCACACATCCAAGTCCTTGGCCACATGCATCACAATAAATGTCAAATCCCTTCTGTAGATCTGGCATAATCAATACTGGTGGCGACATTAGTCTCTCCTTCAATTGATCAAAGCTTTCTTGGCACTTCTCATCCCACTTGAATTCTCTTCCTTTTTCCAAAAGCGATGTCATAGGCTTAGCAATTTTAGAGAACCCTTCAATAAATCTCCGATAATATCCTGCGAGTCCCAAGAAACTCCAAATCTCAGTAACTGTAGTGGGCACTCTCCACTCCATTATCTCCTTCACTTTAGCAGGATCCACTGCTATTCCTCCATTAGAAATAATATGACCAAGGAATGGCACCTTGTCAATCCAAAACTCGCACTTGCTGAACTTAGCATAGAGTTGATTATCTCGCAGCTTCTGTAGCACCAACCTTAGATGTTGTTCATGATCACTTTCATTCCTAGAATAGATCAGAATATCATCGATAAACACCACGATGAATCTGTCCAAATACTCCATAAACACTTTGTTCATAAAATTCATGAAATAAGCTGGTGCATTGGTTAATCCAAATGACATAACAGTAAACTCATATAATACAAATCGGGTTGAGAAAGCCGTCTTAGGAATATCTGAGGGTCTAATCTTCATCTGATGGTATCCCGATCGGAGATCAATCTTCGAGAATACCCTGGCTCCTCTCATCTGATCAAACAAATCCTGAATACGGGGTAATGGATACTTGTTCTTCACCGTGACATCATTAAGTGATCTATAGTCCACACACATCTGTTGCGATCCATCCTTCTTCTGCACAAATAACACCGGTGCTCCCCAAGGTGAGGAACTCGAACGAATGTACTCAGTCTCTTGTAACTCTGTTAACTGCTTCTTAAGTTCTTTTAACTCTTCTACGGACATCCTGTTCGGCCGTTTTAAAAATAGGAGCAGTCTTAGGTAAGAGATCAATGACCAACTCAACTACTCTATCAGGTGGCATCCCTGGTAACTCCTCTGGAAAAACATCCGGAAAATCTCTAACCACACGGATGTTGTCACCAACAAACTCCTCAGGTATAAAGAACATTGCACGTTTGGATGAGGTGGTTACTGCAATATTAACTTCAAATCTTTCTTCTTTGGAACGGGTGAGTTCTACGGTTCCCTTAGCATAGTGTATACATTGTCTTTGCCTTTCTTAACCATCACATACCAAGGATCACGTCTATAGTGCTCTCTTCTAACACTATAGGGGTAGCCCATCGGGGTTAGAAATACAGGGTACGAAAGGAAGAATTGTAGACAAGGCGAGTGATTATGAGAAATGTTACTGCAGGGGATTTATTAGCTAAGTAGATTAGTGTGTTATCCACTAAATCTAATACATTACCTTATGGTGGTACATGCTAAGATGCCCAACTATAATGTTTCAATCAACCAAAGAAGCAAATCAAGCATTTTTCATCAGAACAATCAACCAACATTTTTAATAGAGAAAATAATTTTATTTTTTTTGTCTTAGGTCTCCTATCTCTTAAAAATTGCCATAAGGGTAGGGATTCCAAGGTGTGAAATCCATCTTGTCTTGGAGTAGAAAAGGTAAGAATGATTAGAGTAGAACAGTAGAAGGTGAGATAGGATCAAGGTAAGTGTAGAAAGAATCAGAGTAAGGTAAGTGTAGAATGAATCAAAATGAGATAAGTAGGTAAGGGTTTTGTCCATTTCTATCTAGGTTTCGTCCTACAGTCAACATTTCCTCTGATACCACTTCTGTAACACCCGGTTTTAAGGAACAAAGCCGGGTGCATCTCATACATGCGCCAAAGAAGACAACATATATAATAACAGAGTGTATAGAGATAAATGTCATAAAACATCAGAGTATTTATTACATAGTGGAAGACTTATTACAAAGTAAAAGAGTAAATGTAAAACGAACTAAGGATCGTTGGCGCCAATGTCAACCGAGAAACGCCACCTAGATCAGATCAAATGCCTCAATGTTAGGCGGCTCCTCTTCGACCACCTGTTCTTCTCCTGTGGGGGGGTGTGAGACAGCAAGAGTGAGCTCACATACGTTCATAGCTCAACAAGTCATGGGGAATAATGTGGCATGAACTCGCCATAGGTGGGAGTTCATGAAGTGTAAGGCTGATCAATGAAATAGAGGCTGAAGCTGAGCATTGCTTTTATAAGTTGGTAATAATTTTATTAGCAATTACTAAGTGTAAGTAAATACCAAACCTTAATAATAATAAAGAAAATTAATAGTAAAATATTCCCAAATGTGATGCAAATGTCAAATTGAATTTAAGTTCCATAATTAATCATGTGAGGGTCCGAGCCGCTCTTGACCGTGAGCACGACTAGTATACTAGTTTTACACTCTGCAGAGGTTGCGCATCTTTACCCACAAGTCGTGTTACCCATCTGCCAAGAGACGGCCAATCCCATACACCTCTACCGAGGAGGCGAGGCAGGGTAGCACTACGAGGCCTTTACAAAGTTCCACTAGCTTCAGAAATCCCGCTACAGTTTATAGGAAGCTCCAGTGCAGGGTTCTTGCCTGACCGCCATCGCAGCAAAATCAACCAAGGACCTCCCTACACTGACCACTCCCCTACTGCCCTTGCCCCTTTCGGGTAAGGAAGACCTCCACTAGCTTTCCTAGTTAATCAGCCAAGGGCGTCCCATTAAACCCTTGTGGTAGCACTGTTTTCCCGGGTGGTCGCTCCATGTTCCCATTAATTTAATGATCTTAACATGAACAGTAATAATAACAAGATAATAACAGGATAATCATGAGTAGTGTATCTCCATACCCAATCCACATAAAGCAATAGCAAGTACTACCCAAAAATGTTTCAGTGGTGAACAAGGTATAAAGGTAATCAAAACTGGGGTAACATAAAGGATCCCATCAAAATTAACCTATGCAGATCATTAAAATTAATAAGAACATGGCTGGGAAAAGTAAGTGATCAAGGGCACAACTTGCCTTCAATGAGCTCCTGCTCAGCTATCTCAACTTGATGAACTTCAGATTCCACAGTGGCTTGCTCGTCTACTCGCATCAACACAATACATACATAGTATAGCAAAAATTAACATTACAGCAAACATATAAATAAAATACACATTAATAATCTAGATATTAAAATAAGATCATAGGAACTGGAATCATTAAATTTGGAGTTATAGATTTCAAGTTATGGATTTCCTAAGATTTAATGTGCTTGAAATAGGATTAAATGATAAATAAATTTTCTAACAGAGTTCATGTCAAAACAGTGACTCTAAGTGTTAGAGAATAATATTACAAAATTTCAGAAACTGGAATGGCTCAATTTGGACTAAAAATGGATTTTCTATGATTTATACAAGTTCTAGGGTTTATTTTCATATTAAAAATCCAATTTCTAATTCATTTAATCGATTTAAAACAGTTCTGGATCGGGCCTCAATTACTGGTAAGTTCAGGGGCTAACCCGCAAGATCTCCAAGACACAGCGCGCCACTGGTCTGGACTGCGGGTTTAATTCTAAAAACCAGAGGGGCTCTTTTGAAAGACGCGCTGGCCGAAGGGGTATGGGTGCTTTCTGGCCGTCCGATCCACATTAGACGGCCCCGATTATATCCAACATAGATCGAACTGGTATACTCCAGCAGCCATTGGATCGGTCATCAACGCTCTGGATTCCATCTAGACCCGGTCACATCGTATTCGTTGACTCCGATATCAACGTCCTAGATCCCGTAGAGTGAATCGGTACGCAAATGTAATCCCGACCACCCATTACTTGATCCACGACCACACGTCCCTCTTCCCCACGAGGCCAAGCAGAGCCGTGGCGCCCACGATAGCCCGCGGCGGACCATCGCCGGCGCGGCCTGTTCTAGTCCTCTGGTGCCCGTACGAAGGTGTAATAAGGTGCAAAATGATCCTATACGCATAGATAACTAGTAGGGAGGATCCATACTGGTATCAACACGACGACGAGTGCTAGCCACAGTGAATGGCGGCCGCGCGGCGGAGTAGGATCCCGACGGGCGATTTCGTCTACCCCGAGCGTCACATCGCCAAATTGGGGGAGGAATTGGTTTCCCCGCATCCCAGCCAGCCTCTCCGACCACCTGCATCCGCCGAGTCCACAGCACCGGTGAGATCCCGAGTCAGCGGTGGCGGCTATCCTAGATTTCGCCCGGTAACACTCTTTTCTCTCTCCGGTCGATGGCGCGGATGACTTTCTCCCGTTTCTCTCTCTGCTCTACGGTGGTATGACTCTCGGCGTTCAGGTACGGTTCAAATCAACGAGCCAAGGACATAGGGGGAAATTTGTATCTCCACGGCGGCGGCCAAAGCTTAACCATCCCGAAGACGCGGACCCGACCGGAGTTATTGGCACCGTCACGCGCGGATACCAGTCCATGCCCGCACGAGGAGTACTGAGGGGGTGCTGACACCGGGGCCCACGAGCTTCGGCAGCCGATACACGAGCGAGGGACTCGATCCCCGAGCGGATTCCGCGGCGACCGGTGCGCGCCTGCCCAATCTGGCGAAGGAGATGAATAGGGGCTCAGCGTCTGCACGGTGGGGCCGCGGGGTCAGGCACAGGCGGGGTGGCTGCACGGGAGGAGATGCGCTGACGCGCGGGCCCGAGAGCCAGTGAGAAGTGAGCACGAGAGTGCGGCCGCCCGATTGGGCCCACATGTCGGCGCAACTTCCCCAGACTGGGCCACGCACAGGGGGAAAGTAAGTGGGCCGCGGGTGTGGATTTGGCCCATGCGACGATTTTTTTCTTTTCTTTTATTTTATTTTCTGCTCTCTTTTATTCTTAATTCTTTTGAATTCAAATCTTCAATTTAAATTCAAACTTGTGGTACATCAGCAATCAGACTAAATGTTCTATTTGATCATACCCAAGTTGTGCCAAAGTTATTCTTTTATAGATTTATTTTATATTATATGATATTTCTCTCTTTCCTTCTCCTTTCTAAATTCTACAATTCCTTTTAGATTTTAAATTCCACTATGGACCTTAATATATTTCTTGTCACATTTTTATTTTATTTTGTCACAATATGCACACACAAAAATAATATCCAGCATGATGCATAATTTAAGGGCATATATTCTTTTATTAATTATTTGTTTTTGAATATGGTGTTCACATGTGGTGATACGTAGATTCAACATACACATCAAATATAGGAAAAATAACTTTTCTCCTCTTCTATTATCTATTATAAATTGGGTATTACAAATCCTACCCCCCTTAAAAATAATCTCGTCCTCGAGATTTAAGAAGGTCTAGAGAAAAGATGGGGAAAATCTATGCGAAGCTCTTCTTTTCTTTCCCATGTAGCTTCATCTTCTCCATGATGGCTCCATTGTACTTTGCACATCTTTATAACTTTATTTCCTTGTAACTCGAGTCAATGTATCAAGAATCTGGACCGGATACTCCGTGTAAGTCAAATCACTCTGAACACTGAGCTCTTGCATTGGTAATTGTTCCTCAGGGACACGGAGACACTTCTTAAGTGGAGACACATGGAATACATTATGCACATCAGATAGTTTATCAGGTAGCTCAAGTTGATAGGCCATCTCTCCAACTTGCCTAACAATTCAGAATGGTCCAATATAGCGAGGGGACAATCTGCCCATAACTTTAAATCTCCTCATTCCACGAAGTGGTGACACCTTAAGGTACACATGATCACCTTCATCAAACTCCAGTGGTCTTCTTCTGTTATCAGCATAGCTCTTTTACCTGGTCTGAGCTACCCTCGAATTCTCTCGAATTATACAAACTTGTTCTTCTGCCTCTTGAATAAGTTCAGGTCCAAAGAACTATCTTCCTCTAGTCTGGTCCAAAAATAGAGGAGTCCTGCACTTCCTGCCATATAAAGCCTCGAACGGTGACATCTTCAGACTGGCCTAAGAACTCAGCATAAGGTAGACTCTTGTCCCAACTACTACCATGCTGAAGGGCACAAGCTATCAACATGTCCTCCAATACTTGATTAGTCCTTTCAGTCTGCCCATCAGTATGAGGATGGTAGGCCGAACTATATTTCAACTTCGTATCCATATTCTCATGAAAAACTTTTCCAAAATCTTGGGGTAAACTGTGATCCTCTATCCAAAACGATCTTCTTTGGTACCTCATGTAGAGACACGACCCGAGACATATATAACTCTACCAATTGAGATCCCTTATAATTAGTCTTGACCGGAATGGAATGAGCCACATTGGTCAGTCTGTCAACAATCACCCATATCGAATCATATCCTTTCGAGGTGTGAGGCAATCCAGTAATAAAATCCCTACCAATCTCTTCCCACTTTCACCCGGGTATCTTAAGCGGGTGCAATAATCCAACTGGCCGCTGGTGTTCAGCCTTAACTTTTTGACACACATCGCACATAGCCACATGTGTCAGATTGATGCCATGAAGGGAAGATACTTTCGTGACATGTCTATTGTGAGGGTTGGAGGAGACAGCGCCGCCCCCGCACCCGAAGAAGATGAAGTTGTCATGTATAGAAGCTTTATGAAGGCAGGTCTTCGATTCCCCTTGAGCAGATTTTTGGTTGAAGTTTTGAAGACATTTGAAATCTTCCTTCATCAAATCACTCCCGAAGCTATAATCAGAATGGGTATTTTTGTTTGGGCCGTGAGGAGCCAAGGGCTGGAACCGAGCGTGAAGTGTTTCTACAGTATGCATGAACTACTGTACAAGACGAAGGCCACTAGTAAAGAGCAATATCACAACAACTTCGGTTGTTATGGCTTCATTCCTCGCTCCGATGTGAGCTATCCTATTCCAACCTTTTGAAAAAGGTGGCCCAGAGCCTGGATGGAGGAATGATTTTATGTCAAGAACAATTTGATTGAAAGGGAAGATATAAAAGGGATTATTCAACGCCCCATTTGGTCTCGCTTCGGCCTCCGAAGGCCGACTACTGCACTCGAGAAGGATACCGAAGCGTGCCAGAAGGCTTTCAATAATGTTTGTGCCTTCATTGGCACAAGAGACCTGGTTTAGGAAGACATAGCCTACAGGGTATGGCTACTTGTGGATAAGTGGGAGATGCCGAAGGAGACTACTGCCGGGTCCAGTCAAGGTGGCTTGGTTTACTTGAAATACACCTTCAGGTACAGAGACCGGTTTGACTAACCAAACGACGAGTGGCTGAAATGTATTGAGGCTACTAGCGACGAGTTACTTGGGGCATACACTAGAGCCAAAGATGATGCTTTGACCTCAGCCTTTGGAGGTCAAGGCAAGAAAAGGTTGAACAGAGTTTTTGATGTGATTGGTTTCATATACCCTGATTATTGCTATCCCTCGCGAAAGCAGGGAAAAAAGAGGAAAATTGCCCCTTGAGCCATCTCTGCTGTGCCGAAGGGTAAAAAGATCAAGGTTTTGACGCACCGGCCGAGATACATTGAGATGGCCACAGTGCCGAAATTTGATGAAGGAGCATCTTCCACTACCGAGGCAAGACCAATTGAATTGTCGAAGGTGCCTATAGCCAAGCCAGCCAAATCCAAAGAAGAGGCGGCCAAAAAACCAGAGCTAGAAAAAGCAATAGTGCTGCCAGAAATCTTGAGCCCACCAGCAGAAGCAGAATTGCCAAAGGTTGCAAAGGTTTCTGCAACAACTCCCAAGAGGAGAAGAATGGCAAGTGTGCTGGACGCTGTCATGGAGACGACAAGGGCATTGACTCCTATGCCTGCAAGAAAGATTACCGAAGCTGTGGTGACTCGTTCTGAAACCAAAGCTGAGCCCCCAGTGCCCATGGAGGCAGAGCCTGCTGCAACTGAGAAGGCTGAGCAGGAATATCCAGATACTGGCATAGCTCTAGAGAAGGATGCGGCAGGAAAAGTTAAATCTCCTACTCCCGAAGCACCATCCGAAGATTCTGAGTTTATTATTCATCATGCTTCGGGAAAAAAGTTATCTGAAGAAGAAATTATTGTGACAGAACCTTCCAAGTCATTAGGCCCACCTACAGTTGTCCTTGTCCCACAGACTTCAGACAACCCTGCAGGTGCACCTGATTACTTGATAAGTTCGGTATCTGAATTCCTTACCTTCCCAAGAGCGTTTCACCCGTCACGCAGACATTACAATACATCAGAGGTACGAAAATGCGGAAGCAGTTACAATAACTTACTTTATTGAAAAGTAAGACAGAGTTATATAGTTACAGACCAGAACAAAATATATGAGTGCTAAGTAAAATTATTACATAACATGGGAGGCAAAAACCCCTCCGAATAAGCAGTAAAAAGTTTTTTTTCTTAATGGAGGACCTTTCCTTCTGCAGCTTTAGTCTTGATTCTCTTCTTTTGGTACCACCTTGGAACAGAAGCAACAAAAGTTTGCTGCTTCTTCACCTAAAACAACATGGGACAAAGCCCTGAGTACGAAGTGTACTTTCGCAAGACTTACCCGACAAAGTAAAAGACTCTCAAGGATATGCTGGCTTTAAGGGAGTCAAGGTAAGGCTTATCAATGATCAATGACTCTGTTTGCAGAAATGCTTACTAATAGTGGATCCTTAAAAATCCAGTTTTATTTATCAGGTTAAGTAAAATTACCTGCAGCTAGGGTTCTTTCTACCCTAATTCAATCACTTGACCTGTACTAGCCAATTTCTTATCAACCCTTTCTTATTCACTGGAATGCTACGTGTAGGTCAGTGACCAAGTCTTCATGTCCGCGAAGTAACGACGATCCGAATCGATTATACTCAGCTGAGGATCTCCAATCACACGACATATGTAGCACTTAACCCTTGCATATGTCAACTCACCACCGGGGTTCTTAAGACCAGATTAGGTTCACGCCAACCGAGAGCATAGATACACCACCGTCTAGCCTCTTGCCACGGAGGGTACACGCTACTCTCGCCATCTCTCCACTCCCATTGCGTGTTATCTTATTCTGGTATTAGTCTGCCCGAGGCAAAGCTTACCCATGATGAGGCATGTGACCAGTTAAAGGGTCCTCGATCATCAAGCCTACATCGAGAAGGTCCTTAATCGACTCAGACGGAGACACTACACCGAGACTCTCTTCTCGTGCAAGTCACCCGCCCAGTCTCAGCTTAATCATTTCAACCCAAAGTTTGGTACCTGGCAGAGGTACATTTTTTCCGATGTTGAACCCATCATGGCCATGATGGATCCACCATCAAGTTTTGTTTTTGAAAAACATCCCACCCACTTTGCAACATCATCTTTTGTGAAAACAAAACATTTTGTTTTTCTAGAGCAGGGCTAAGCATAAGAAAACCTTTCATAAAATATGGATTTAAGGAGAAGTAATCAAATCCAAGGAAGGAAAATGCAGGATTTGGTTTAGCACACAACTCCTATCACCTAATGCATCAAGCAAGTGAGAAAGATTTTAAAAGGGACAAGGAGGTGGCAAATGCACCGGGGCTTGCCTTGTGTTACTGGTGAATCAGGCTCTACTCTGCAGATATCAAAATAAAAGCAGTTGCCTGCCTGATGTTCTTCAGGTGGTGGTGGTGATGAAGTCCTTGTCTCTTCAACTTCTATTTCCTCTTCGTTTTTTAGATATAGCCATATATAATCATGAATGCTCATGTAATGCTCATGAAGATGCAAAGATAATAAAAGTTTATTATCTAAAGTCTTGAGTACAACTTTCCTTCACGGATCTTTGAGAACTTAGGGTTTTTGGAGTCAATAGTGAAGGTCATAGGGTAGGGGCTAGGGTTTTGGGTTCTAAGTATCAAACATGGTCCAAATCATATCAAACTTTACCCAAGGCTTCTAAATATTATTTAGAGTTTACCCTAAAAGTTTAGTGAATTTTGGATTTATTATTTATTCCCTAAAAATCCAGAAGCATTGTTTTTGGCTGTTTTAAATGTCCCAAAATTCCCTACTGGAACTAAAAATCATGAAACTATTTTTATTAAATACTATAGGAAATTAGAAGCCTAGTAAAATTGGTCTTGTATTCTTAGCATTTTTCTACAATTTTCTAGAATTTCTTTAGCTCTGGCAGAAAAGGAAAAAGAAAAGAAATGAATAGTTCTGGACCGAAACCGGCCCAAGTCAGCCCATTACTGGAGGAAAGCGCCCGCGCGCGCGCGCCCGCGTGCAGACTTTGCACAGAGACCCCTATTGTTTTAAATAACCCGAACTGAGTTCACTGCACTATTTCTATGAGTCGCTGACAGTTACTGTTAGACCCCTGAACTTCTAATTCTTCACAGCGCCAAGTCCATGACGTCGCACGGCGGAGACCCGAGCACCGGCGAGTCTATACTGGCCGGATCACGCAAAGACCGGTGCTCCCATGCGGCAGACACCAAATTGGATTCCTCCTAACCATTTCTGCTCACTCAATTTCACTAATGAGACTCTAAATCACCCTGTCCACAGAGACAACGCGGACAATGGATGAACATGGGCGTTCTCGGTGATCCAGGGCGGTCTAGTTTAATCAGAGGGGTAGGTCTTAAGGAGACTAGAACAAACGACCAGAGAGATTGACCCAACTTGAAACAAGCTGGCCAGGGCGAGGATGCTTTCACGGCGGAGGAAACCGAATTGGGGAGAATGGGAAATTGAAGAGTTCTAGGGGATGATTTGAGGCATGAGTTGCTTTACTAGTTACACAATTACATAGCATAGCAGGCGGGGGCAGCAATTTATAGACTCCATCAGCGGTGGTGCGTGAATTTGAGTTAGCGCGGTGGCGGCCGGAGAGTGAAAAGAGTACTGTCATGAGAGCTTAGTGGCATCTACCGTGGCGACCTCACCGGCGACGAACCAGTGCTACCGGGCGGTTTCTAGTGACTCACCGCGACGGGGTAAAGCGTCGAGGCACGTAGCCCGGTTGGATAATGGCGAACGCTGGTGATGCCAGCGCGACTAACTACGGCGAGACACGATGGCGGTGAGAACAGTGGTCGGAGTTTATCTCCAGCGTGATGCTTTATACCGAGGAGTGCTTATCTGAGTTCGGTCGGGCGTGAATCGCGACACCGGTGCGAATCCGGGCGCACAGATCGCTGGCGGCAAGGTTCTCTGAACTTGATCCATCCCGTTCACTGTACCATGGCGTAGCTTATTCAGTTGGCCTGACAGAGCATATTTGGTACCAATTTGCTCCAGATTTTGTATAAGGACTAAATCAACTCTTTGTATCAAAGTGATAGCCTAATAAACCAGCTACAATCTTGCTAGGGTAACCATGCTCAAACACTTACTGGATCATCTTCGAAAAGACTCCCAAAGTTCATCCCATGTCACTGAATATCAAAATTCAGGTTTTTGGCTGACTGACAACCCAACTTTAGGCTTGCTTTTCTCCAATTTTTACACAGCATCAGTGCTTGGTTACTTAATAAGAATTGTTCTCCTTTCATAGCTCTATAGGTTTGATGTGTTGACCCTAGGCAAATTCTAGTTATTTTTGGATCACAGAGCCCTAAAGTCAGCCCTACTTCACTATTTTCAAACTTAACCAATTGAGCACAAGGGTGGTCCTTTTGCAAATAAGTCCAATTCACATATTTTGACTTGGGAATCCCCAATTATGTGAACCATATGACTTAAGGTACCCTAGTGCCTTGGTTTTTGCACTTTAGTCCAAAAGTGCACTAGTTTTGCACTTAGCCCCCTAGGGTTTTAGTCTAGGGCTTTCCAGGGTTCTATTTAGGGTTTTTGGTACTTCTAGGGTTTGGATGCCATTTGAGTCTATTCATGGTGACATTTTATGACTATTTCAATTGAGTTTTTGAAGTTTTCTCTTATTAGGCCTTGTTTGCTCTATTAAGCCCAATCTAGGGTTAAGCACTGTATCCTAGGGTTTCACTTATAACATGTCACATCAATACAACTTGTTTGAACTTTTTGCCTAGTGAATGCATTCTAAGTGTAACCATCACATGATATGCCAATGCTTATGATGTTATGCTCAAGTTTTAGTGGCAGTAACACTAGGGGTGTTACATCTTTCCCCCCATAAAAGAATCTCGTCCCGAGATTAAAAGTCCTAGGGCAAGTAATGGAAAAGGAAACACGACATATCTTTATTTCCTTATTTTTGGTAACAAGGCAGGGGTGGTTTGGGGCTCATTCCTTTCTTACACAAATGTACACATCTTACAATTTACACGAAGCTAAAAAGCCTGGGAAATTCTTATCTAAAATGGCTTGAGTTTCCCAAGTAGCTTCATCCTCTGTATGTTGGTTCCATTGTATCTTGTAAAACTTGAGAGTTTTCCTTCGGGTAGTTCTGTCCTTTTGATCCAAGACTCAAATAGGATGTTCGGAATATGTCAAGTCTGGTTCTAAGGCAACATCTGTTACTTCAATGGTTCGATCGGGAACCCAAAGACACCTCTTCAATTGAGACACATGGAACACATTATGCACAACAGACAATGTTTCAGGTAATTGAAGTCGGTATGCCACTGGTCCATATCTTTCAAGGATAGGAAAAGGACCAATATACCGGGGTGCAAGCTTCCCTTTTACCCCGAAACGTGATACAACCTTCATTGGTGAAACTTTTAGGTAGACATAATCTCCAACTAGAAAGTACAAGGGTATCCGGCGTTTGTCTACGTAACTCTTCTGATGAGCTTGAGCTTCTTTCAAATTATGAATTATTCATTGAACTCTCTCTTCTGTCTCCTTTACCATATCAGGCCTGAAGAAATTTCTTTCACCTGGTTCAGACCAGTTTAACGGAGTACGACACCGTCGTCCATATAAGGCTTCAAAGGTTGCCATTTTGATGCTCTCTTGATAGCTATTATTGTATGAGAACTCCGCTAATGGTAAACAATCATCCCATTTCTATGGGAATTACAGAACACATGCTCGCAACATATCTTCAAGTATCTGATTTACTCTCTCAGTCTGTCCACTAGTCAGGGGATGATAGGCCGAACTGTGGAGTAATTTAGTACCCAGGGATTTGTGAAGTTCTTCCCAGAATTTGGATACGAATTGCGGTCCATGATCCGACACTATTGTTTTCGGAACACCATGCAAACTGAGGATGCGAGCAATGTACAGTTCCGCATATGTGAGGACCAGGTAATATGTCTTGACTGACAGAAAATGAGCAATTTTCGTAAGCCGATCAATTATAACCCAAATAGAATCATACCCTTTTGCGGTCCTGGGCAATCCCACAATAAAGTCCATGCTTATATCCTCCCATTTTTATGTTGGTATAGGTAAGGACTGCAATGGAGCAGCAGTCTTCATATGTATGGCTTTGACACATGTACAAGTGTCACATCTTGCCACATAGCGTGCGATTTCAATCTTCATCTTTGTCCACCAATAATGCTGTTTTAGATCATGATACATCTTAGTGCTTCCAGGATGAATAGAATAGCGACTAAGATGTGCTTCATCTAGAATTTGCTGGCGGATCTCATCATTTTTAGGCACAACTATGCAATTGTTAAACCATACAACAGCTTGATCATCTCTTCTGAAGCAGTTGGCTTTACCGACTTCTATTTTCTCATGAATGTGTTTCATTCCATCATCATTTCTTTGTGCGTCAATTATTCTTTGCAGGATGACTGACTCAAGCTTCAAGTGATTTGAAATTCCAGGCTGAATCATTCCTAGGTTTAGCTTTTCCATTTCTTGGCATAACGTAATGTCAGAAGTCTTCAGCGTCAAACAATGGCAGGAAGCCTTGCGACTTAACGCATCTACCACTACATTAGCCTTGCCTAGGTGATAGTGAATCTCTAGTTCATAATCCTTTATCAGCTCAAGCCATCTCCTTTGTCTCATATTAAGCTCTGACTGGGTAAAGATGTACTTCAAACTTTCATGATCTATATAAATGTGACAGACATTCCCCAGCAAATAATGACACCATATTTTTAGGGCATGAACCACCGCAGCTAACTCCAGGTCATGAGTTGGATAATGTTCCTCATGCCGGCGCAACTGTCTTGAAGCATAAGCTATCACTCGGCCCTCTTGCATTAGAACACAGCTGAGACCACTGCCTGATGCGTTACAATACACATCAAAGGGCCTTTCAATGTCCGGTTGAGCCAATACCGGAGTAGTGGTCAATAATACTTTCTGCTGCTCAAAGGCTTCATAACATTTTGAAGACCAATTAAATTTAGTATCATTATTCAATAAACTTGTGATTGGTTTCACAAGCTTGGAAAAATCTGGTATGAATCGGCGGTAGTAACCAGCCAGTCCAAGGAAACTTCGGACTTGATGTACAGTGGTTGGGGGTTTCCATTCCAAAATATCCTTGACTTTGCTGGGATCCACCGCAATCCCCTTGGCAGATAATACATGTCCTAGAAATTGGATCTCCTCCAGCCAGAACGCGCACTTACTGAACTTAGCATATAATTGGTGCTCTCTTAAGCGCGTTAACACGATCCAGAAATGTCGAGCATGCTCCTCTTCATTCTTGGAGTATATTAAGATATCATCAATGAATACCACCACAAATTTGTCCAACTCGGGCATAAATATCGAGTTCATCAGATATGTGAAGTGGGCAGGAGCATTTGTTAGTCCGAAAGACATAACCAGATATTCAAATAATCCATACTGCGTGGTGAAAACGGTCTTTGGTATATCTTCGGGTCGGATACGGATCTGATGATAACCCGACCTGAGGTCAATCTTGGAGAATACCCGAGCTCCGGTAAGTTGATCAAATAGAATGCCAATCCGGGGAAGAGGGTACTTATTCTTGATGGTGACCTCATTAAGGGGTCTATAATCCACGCACATCCGTAGTGTTTGGTCCTTCTTCTTGACAAAGATGGCTGGACAACCCCAAGGTGATGAGCTTGGTCGGATGAATCCTTTTTCAAGTAGATCTTGTAATTGGGTCTTGAGTTCTACCAGTTCATTTGGAGGCATTCGGTACGACCTTCTAGAAATAGGAGCCGTACCGGGCTTCAACTCAATCACAAATTCTACATCTCTTTCTGGAGGCAATCCAGGCAGATCTTTCGGGAAGACGTCCGGAAATTCACATACTACCGGAATATCTTGGATCTTCGGTATGATGGCTTCATATACTCTGCCACACGGTTTAGCTAGAACAGCTACGGGGATGGACAAAAGAACATCTTCTTGGCCATAACTCAACCTGATGGTTCTCATATCAGTGTTGAGGATTGCTTTATGCTGGGCTAACCAATTCATGCCCAAAATTACATCTATATCTTGGCCTTTTAGAACAATCATGTTTGTAGAAAGTCCCGTTCAGCCAATGTTATGGGCACATGGTAAGCCACTTCTTTAGTAAATATTTGTCCCCCAGGCGAATGAATTATAAACCCTTCCCTTGATTCATTGTATGAAATGCAATGTTGCTCCACAAACTTCTTGCTTATGAATGTATGTGAAGCGCCAGAATAAAAAAGAATAACTGCAGGGTGATTGGCCACGAGAAACGTACCCATCATAATCGGTTCGCCTTCCGGTGTTGTGGCCACTTGAGTATAATAAATCCACTCCGTTTTCCTCATATTTTTGCCCGCGGTATTGTTTGCCGCATTTCCCTTGCCTTGAGCAAAACTCCCAGAACTCTGCTGATTATTTGATCTATTCTGCTTCGGGTATGGACAGTCCTTGATAAAATGTCCAGACTTTCCACAATTAAAGCAGCCTATTGAATAGCTTGGGAGAGTGGGGAAATGAGTACCAGGGGCACCCAGCTAATTTGTCGAGGTGGGGGCAGTGACAGGACGGATAAAGGGTCTGTTTGGTTGGGCTGTGGCTGTGAAAAAAGTTGCTGTGGGCTGTGAGCTGTGGAAAAAGCTGCTGTAGGCTGTAAGCTGTTAAAAAGGTAAAAACCGTTTGGTGGAAATCACTAAAAGTCGTTAAAAATTCTTCGATATATGTTTTCACAGTTCCATCCGAAAAGCCACTAAAAGCAGGTCCAGGGGTGCTTTCAGATTTGCACTACGAGAAAGTCGGCTTTTAGAAAAAGCTGCTTCCTGGATCCAGCCCTTTGGTTGGCTTTTGGCTTTTAGGGGGGCAAAAGCCAAAGCCAAAAGTCAAACCAAACACACCCAAAAACCGGTTGTTTGAAAGGGTAGGAGGGTGGACGCTATGAAGAACAATTTTGATTAAAAGGTCGAATTACCAACCTTTGTCTTTTCTTAGGCCCTTGATTGGGCCTGTCGCCTCCATTGCCCTTTGATTTTCCTGAGCCTGCATATTTGGCTTCAACTGCCAGCGCCATGCTGACAGCCCTTCCGTAAGAAAGATCAATGCAGGTGGCCATCTTTCGTTGCATTCGATCATTAAGGCCTCTCATGAAGCAATTTCTCTTCTTTAAATAAGTGTTGACTTGATCGATAGCATATTGGGACAAGTGGTTGAATTTGTTAAGATACTGAGTGACAGTATCCCCACCTTGTTTGAGCTTCATAAACTCCTCCTGCTTCATATGGAGTACCCCTTCAGGTATATAGTGCTCCCGGAAAGCCAATTTGAACTCGTCCCATGTAATTTGATGGCCGGCTGGCTGAACGGCTACATAATTTCCCCACCATGTGCTAGCAGGGCCTCGCAACTATTACGCCGCAAACAAGGGCTTTTGAGCCTCCGTACATCGAAGAAGCCCGAACTTTTGTTCGATAACGCGGATACACTCATCGGCTTCTAGAGGATCTTCCGCCTTGACAAATAATGGGGGACCTGTCTCTGAGAAATCCAGATATGAAGTTTCGCGGGGTCCTTGCGGATACGCCCGCCCGCCTTGCTGCTGCATTTGTTGTCCCACCATTTCGCGTAAAAAGCGGGTGTTGTGAGCTGTGGCATTAACTAAGGCAGCGATGGCCTCAGCTAATGTTGGAGGTACTAGGGGTGGATTAGGAGTGGCTTCCCTCCCAGGGTAGGTTCCTGCCCCATCCTGTGCGCGAGTCTTGGACGACATCTGAGGGAAAGAACATTTGGAAAAAATATAATATGCCAAAGCAAACCATCCATTTTACATTACTTAAAAGGGTAATGTTACATACTCGAATTTACAACAGGATTACATTACCTATTACACATTATCACTACTTCTATACTACTCTACTCTAGCTTCTTGTCACTCTTGGTAGCCTCGCTGTCGGGTGTAGGAGACCATTCGTCGACCAAATTCATTGAAGGAGGGGGCCTGAAAAGGTCCAGTTCCCCACCAAGGGCTTCACCCGGTTGCTCCAGATGGTCCGGCTTCCATCCCGACAGGATCCGCAGGGACGTTAGGGTGCAATTGTGAATACAATACATGAACTTCCTCATGTAGTGTATTACAATAAACCTGCAAGTTGTCCACGGCTGTGCTAAGCTCCTCCACGCGGGCTCGAGCTTTGGCTTCCTTGGCCCAAGCAAGTGAACGAGAGTTAATAGCCCAATCGAGCGCTAGATCTCGTTTAGCAAGTTGGTCTTGCAGGTGGCGGATGTTAGTTCTCAATTCATTTATCCTCTCACCATCCTCGACCCATATATCGTTCCTGTGATGGAGCTCTGGTCGAAGCTGTTCAACTTGAGCTTCCAGATCCCCGATTGGATCATTGCTACCACTGCTACTGTCTTCATGCCTTGGAGCTAATTGATGGCGGGGTATGCCAATCGGTCCGGTAGACTTGCGCGCGGTCTTTCTTGTGCGCGGCGGCATATCTCCATGAGGGGAAAATCTTATTAGCATAATTTTTAGCATGATGCATGTATAATTACAGAATCAACCTTAGTTGATTCACACCCTTCTATACATTGCACTCTACTATCTGGTCTTTAAATAAGTACCTCAGAAGATGGTTAGATAAGAAGGAAAGAAATTTTCTAGATAAGTCTTTACAAATTCTTTTTGAAAATGTCTCATAATATCACCAGAGATGGGCTTCGCTCCAATACCAGCTGTGATAGAACCTCCCAAGTCATTAGGCCCACCTACAGTTGTCCTTGTCCCACGGACTTCAGACAACCCTGCAGGTGCACCTCATTACTTGATAAGTTCGGTATCTGAATTCCTTACCTTCCCAAGAGCGTTTTACTCGTCACGCAGACATTACAATACATCAGACGTACGAAAAATGCGGAAGCAGTTACAATAACTTACTTCATTGAAAAGTAAGACAGAGTTATATAGTTACAGACCAGAACAAAATATATGAGTGCTGAGTAATATTATTACATAACATGGGAGGCAAAAACCCCTCCTGAATAAGTAGTAAAAAGTTTTTTCCTTAATGGAGGACCTTTCCTCCTGCAGCTTTAGTCTTGATTCTCTTCTTTTGGTACCACCTTGGAACAGAAGCAACAAAAGTTTGCTGCTTCTTCACCTAAAACAACATGGGACAAAGCCCTGAGTATGAAGTGTACTTTCGCAAGACTTACCCGACAAAGTAAAAGACTCTCAAGGATATGCTGGCTTTAAGGGAGTCAAGGTAAGGATTATCAATGATCAATGACTCTATTTGCAGAAATGCTTACTAATAGTGGATCCTTAAAAATCCAGTTTTATTTGTCAGGTTAAGTAAAATTACCTGCAGCTAGGGTTCTTTCTACCCTAATTCAATCACTTGACCTATACTAGCCAATTTCTTATCAACCCTTCTTATTCACTGGAATGCTACGTGTAGGTCAGTGACCAAGTCTTCATGTCCACGAAGTTACCGCAATCCGAATCAATTATACTCAGCTGAGGATCTCCAATCACATGACATATGTAGCACTTAACCCTTGCATATGTCAACTCGCCACCGGGGTTCTTAAGACCATATCAGGTTCACGCCAACTGAGAGCATAGATACACCACCGTCCAGCCTCTTGCCATGAAGGGTACATACTACTCTCGCCATCTCTCCACTCCCATTGCATGTTATCTTATTCTTGTATTAGTCTGCCCGAGGCAAAGCTTACCCATGATGAGGCATGTGACCAGTTAAAGGGTCCTCGATCATCAAGCCTACATCGAGAAGGTCCTTAATCGACTCAGACGGAGACACTACACCGAGACTCTCTTCTCGTGCAAGTCACCCGCCCGGTCTCAGCTTAATCATTTCAACCCAAAGTTTGGTACCTGGCAGAGGTACATCTTTTCCGATGTTGAACCCATCATGGCCATGATGGATCCACCATTAAGTTTTGTTTTTGAAAAACATCCCACCCACTTTGCAACATCATCTTTTGTGAAAACAAAACATTTTGTTTTTCTAGAGCAGGGCTAAGCATATGAAAAACCTTTCATAAAATAGGGATTTAAGGAGAAGTAATCAAATCCAAGGAAGGAAAATGCAGGAATTGGTTTAGCACACAACTCCTATCACCTAATGCATCAAGCAAGTGAGAAAGATTTTAAAAGGGACAAGGAGGTGGCAAATGCACCGGGGCTTGCCTTGTATTACTGGTGAATTAGGCTCTACTCCGCAGATATCAAAATAAAAGTAGTTGCCTGCCTGATGTTCTTCAGGTGGTGATGATGAAATCCTTATCTCTTCAACTTCTATTTCCTCTTCGTTTTCTAGATATAGCCATATATAATCATGAATGCTCATGTAATGCTCATGAAGATGCAAAGATAATAAAAGTTTATTATCTAAAGCCTTGAGTACAACTTTCCTTCACGGATCTCCGAGAACTTAGGGTTTTCGGAGTCAATAGTGAAGTTCATAGGGTAGGGGCTAGGGTTTTGGGTTCTAAGTATCAAACATGGTCCAGATCATATCAAATTTTACACAAGGCTTCTAAATATTATTTAGAGTTTACCCTAAAAGTTTAGTGAATTTTGGATTTATTATTTATTCCCTAAAAATTCAGAAGCATGGTTTTTGGCTGTTTTAAATGTCCCAAAATTCCCTATTGGAACTAAAAATCATGAAACTATTTTTATTAAATACTATAAGAAATTAGAAGCCTAGTAAAATTGGTCTTGTATTTTTAGCATTTTTCTACAATTTTCTAAAATTTCTTTAGCTCTGGCAGAAAAGGAAAAAGAAAAGAAATGAATAGTTCTGGACCGAAACCGGCCCAAGTCAGCCCATTACTGGAGGAAAGCGCCCGCGCGCGCCCGCTTGCAGACTTTGCACAGAGATCCCTGTTGTTTTAAATAACCCAAACTGAGTTCACCGCACTATTTCTATGAGTCGCTAACAGTTACAGTTAGACCCCTGAACTTCTAATTCTTCACAACGCAAAGTCCATGACGTCGCACGACGGAGACCTGAGCATTGGCGAGTCTATATTGGCCGGATCACGCAAAGACCGGTGCTCCCGTGCGGCAGACACCAAATTGGATTCCTCCTAACCATTTCCCCTCACTCAATTTCACTAATGAGACTCTAAATCACCCTATCCACGGAGACAGCGCGGACAATGGATGAACATGGGCGTTCCCAGTGATCCAGGGCGGTCTAGTTTAATCAGAGGGGTCGAACACCCTTAGGAGGTCTTAAGGAGACTAGAACAAACGACCAGAGAGCTTGAACCAACCTGAAACAAGCTGGTCTGGGCGAGGATGCTTTCACGGCGGTGGAAACTGAATTGGGGAGAATGGGAAATTGAAGAGTTCTAGGGGATGATTCGAGGCACGGGTTGCTTTACTAGTTACACAATTACATAGCGTAGCAGGTGGGGGCAGCAATTTATAGACTCCTTCAGCGGTGTTGCGTGAATTTGAGTTAGCGCGGTGGCGGCCGGAGAGTGAAAAGAGTACTATCGCGAGAGCTCAGTGGCATCTATCGTGGTGACCTCACCGGCGACGAACCAGTGCTACCGGGCGGTTTCTAGTGACTCACCGCAACGGGGTAAAGTGTCGAGGCATGTTGCCCGGCTGGATAACGGTGAACACCGGTGATGCCAGCGCGACTAACTACGGCGAGACACGACGGCGGTGAGAACAGTGGTCGGAGTTTATCTCCAGCGTGATGCTTCATACTGAGGAGTGCTTATATGAGTTCGGTCGGGCATGAATCGCGACGCCGGCGCGAATCCGGGCGCACAGATCGTCGACGGCAAGGTTCTCTGAACCTGATCCATCCCATCCACTGTACCATGGCGCAGCTTATTCAGTTGGCCTGATAGAGCATATTTGGTACCAATTTGCTCTGGATTTTGTATAAGGACTGTATCAACTCTCTGTATCAAAGTGATAGCCTAATAAACCAGCTACAATCTTGCTAGGGTAACCATGCTCAAACACTTACTGGATCATCTTCGAAAAGACTCCCAAAGTTCATCCCATGTCACTGAATATCAAAATTCAGGTTTTTGGCTGACCGACAACCCAACTTTGGGCTTGCTTTTCTCCAATTTTTACACAGCAACTGTGCTTGGTTACTGATTAAGAATTGTTCTCCTTTCATAGCTCTATAGGTTTGATGTGTTGACCCTAGGCAAATTCTCAATATTTTTGGATCACAGAGCCCTAAAGTCAGCCCTACTTCACTATTTTCAGACTTAACCAATTGAGCACAAGGGTGGTCCTTTTGCAAATAAGTCCAATTCACATCTTTTGACACGGGAATCCCCAATTATGTGAACCATATGACTTAAGGTACCCTAATGCCTTGGTTTTTGCACTTTAGTCCAAAAGTGCACTAGTTTTACACTTAGCCCCCTAGGGTTTTAGTCTAGGGCTTTCTAGGGTTCTATTTAGGGTTTTTTGCACTTCTAGGGTTTGGATGCCATTTGAGTCTATTCATGGTGACATTTTATGACTATTTCAATTGAGTTTTTGAAGTTTTCTCTTATTAGGCCTTGTTTGCTCCATTAAGAGCAATCTAGGGTTAAGCACTGTATCCTAGGGTTTCACTTATAACATGTCACATCAATACAACTTGTTTGAACTTTTTGCCTAGTGAATGCATTCTAAGTGTAACCATCACATGATATGCCAATGCTTATGATGTTATGCTCAAGTTTTAGTGGTAGTAACACCAGGGGTGTTACAATTATGGAAGCCAAACACTACGCTTGGGAACTGAAATGTCCGAAGGGAGCCTTAGTGTTCAACGGCACGGACGAAGATGATTTTCTATACTGTCTCCCAGACAATAACGAAATATCCGTCTGCCGGGAGATGGCCAAAAATATGGGATTTCCGAAGCTTGAAGCTGGCCTCTCCACCATGTAAAAAGACGACCTTGCAGACAACCTTGCATACAATAGTCTGAAGGTACGAAAGTGATGAACTTAAAAATATATTATTTTGTCTTGTACTCCCGTGCTGATTCTATCTTCTTGCAGGGCTTAATTCTTAGCAACGCTTTGAGGTTGCAAAAGAATGGTAAAGATGAAAGCTGTGTGATAGCCCTCGGCAACCTTCAGTCAGAAGTTATCAAGCTGAGAAATGAAGCCTTGGAGAAGGATAAAATTCTACTTTCATTGGTGGATAAGTGAAAGAAGATGAAGCAAAATTTAACACTCAATCCGAAGCATATAAATCCGAAATTGAAGACCTTCGGAAGAAACTTGCCGAAGCCAACGAAAATTTTGCACCTGCAAAAGCTAGTCAAGAAATTAGTGAATGTTCGAAAACTAGGCTAGAGAAAAATGTTGAGGAGCTTCATGAATTCAAGGAAAGGTGCTTCGAGAAATCCTTGGATTGCGTAAGAAAACTAAAAACTAGCTTTGCTAGAGTGGGTGCTTATTCTTCCGAAGAGAATTTCATTCGAGGTGACCCCGAGGGTGTTATTGATTGGATAAGCGGGGAAGCCGAAGCTTTTGAAGAGATCCTGACCGATCGTGGGGACATATGTGCTTTCACTGGCGCTCGAGGGATTGCGGCAATTCTAGAGAAGGCTGGTTGCGACCACGTTAAAGCTGCGGCCCAGACTGAAGTCGCCTTCTCCACAGACGACACGAGAGACCCTTCGGCCGAAGCTACTTTGGTGGGTGGAAAGTTTTACTCCGATGTTTGGGTGAACGGTGGCCGGGAATTGGCCAACGAAATTATAAAGAAAAATGAAAAAGAAACCCATGATGCCGAGAAGAAGCTAAGCGAGCCGAAGAAGCTACCGAACGTGCAAGGCGTATAGGTATTGTTTTTGAATCTTAACTTCAGTGCTTATTTCCTGGCTTCAAACTAACAGTTTGCCTATTACAGCTGAACTGACACCGCTGCCCGAGCCATACAACCCCCTAGCCGATCCGGTTATGAAAGAAGCGCTGGATGTAATGAGCGTTGGTAACTCCATTATCGATGAAGTCGTTGATAGGCTGCTGAACTAAGCCGCCGAGAAGATCCTTACGGAAGATTAGGCTTTTATTGTAATGATACGATGTAACATTTGGTGTATGAAACAATTAATCAGACATGTAAATTGTCGTAATATATTTCTTTGCGATGCATGAAATTTACGCACATACCGTTTTTGAGCCTTAGGAGAGAAAACACCTTCCATTTTTTTCATGCTTCATAAAGAAAGAAGCCCCTTCTATGGCAAATCTGATAAAATTGTATTTTCCGAAGGTTGCCTTCGTGCCTCAGCACATTTTCATTCAACAAATTGTTGCCGAAAATTTGCTTCGTACCCAGTCTATTGATGCGATATGATGTATGATATAATGTTATGCGGAATGGTGCAATGATTTGATGTAATATGATGGTTATGCCGAACACACACATACCGACACTGAAACAACCAAGACTCTGCATCCCCTTAGGGACGTCTTTAGAGTCTTTAAGCTCTGCATCCCCTTAGGAACAACTTTGGAGCTTCTTCACCTTATATTTCAGTGGTATTTAAGCTCTGCATCCCCTTAGGAATGACTTTGGAGCTTCTTCACCTTATATTTCGGTGGAATTTTTGGCTCTGCATTCCCTTAGGAACGACTTCTGAGCTTCAAAAACTTACTCTGCGCTCCCTTAGGAACGACTTTTGTAGCTTCAAAACTTACTATGTGCTCCCTTAGGAACGACTTTTGTAGCTTCGGAACTTACTCCGCGCTCCCTTAGGAACGAGTTCTGTAACTTCAAAAGTCTATTTAAGACGTATTTTACTCGTTGGTACATGCACAATTATTTCATAAAATCGAAATTTAGTCCTTCATGACTTGTTTCTCATACAAAAATTAAAATGGCGTAAAAGATAAAGATACATCAAGAATATGATATTCTTTAATAGATATGCTTGGATTCTGGCACAGTGCTGTTAACTGTGCGAGCTTCAGACTCCTCCCAAAAGTCGCGCTGCTGCTGAGCGTGCTAGTGCCCTTCTGGCTGCTGGCTTCGGGTCAGAGTAGGTGGTAAAGGTGGTGGTGGTGGGAGCTGAGCCCAGGAAGCTTGAGAGTGGCTTGCCGAAGCAATAGAGGCCGTAGGCTGTTGATTACCTACGTACTCTGGGATGTAAGGAGAGTAGCATGAAGCAGTATGCAAGACCTGCTTCGGCTGATTCTGTCGTGCCTCAGCTTCGGCGATCTCTTTTTGCTTCTGAATTGTGACCTCACATGTTCTTGTGGTATGGCCCTTGTCTTCACCGCAAAATAAGCAGTATAGTCTTCTGGGCTGATCTCCGTATCTTCCTCCAAAGCCTCTACCGCTTCTGCCCCTTGGGGTTGGTGGCCTGAAGGAGCTTTGTTGTGACCCTGAAGACTGGGAGCTGTGTTGCTGCCTTTGAGGTTGACTTCCTCTGTCATCACTTGGGTTAGAATTATGAATCGATCTGACATGCCTAGGCTGGATTCTTCCTCCGAAGCCCCTAGTCATCTCTGAAAACCTGTATGCTTCTTCCCTTCTTGGACGGAAATCATTATCAGCCCGAATGTACTCATCCATCTTCTAAAGAAGCTTCTCCAGGGTTTGTGGGGGTTTCCTGGCAAAATACTGAGCCGTAGGTCCTGGTCGAAGCCCCTTGATCATGGCCTCAATGACAATTTCATTGGGCACTTTAGGCGCTTGTGCTCTCAGACGTAGGAACCTTCGGACATACGCCTGAAGGTACTCCTCATGGTCTTGCGTGCACTGGAACAAAGCCTGAGCAGTGACTGACTTTGTCTGAAATCCTTGGAAGCTGGTGATTAGCATATCCTTGAGCTTCTGCCATGATGTGATTGTCCCTGGCCGGAGAGAAGAATACCAAGTTTGTGCAATACTTTTGACTGCCATGACAAAAGATTTCACCATGACTACAATGTTGCCCCCATATGAAGATATGATTGCCTCATAGCTCATTAGGAACTACTTCGGGTCTGAGTGCCCGTCATACATAGGAAGCTAAGGTGGCTTGTATGATGGGGGCCATGGGGTAGCCTGCAACTCTGCTGCTAGAGGAGAAGCATCGTCAAAAAAAATACCATGATGAAAATCATCATACCATTCATCATCGTTGTGCGAGTTGTCTTGACGAAGCTCTCTGTATTGAGGCCTTCGGTCTTGGTCATCTTGGGTGAGATGACGTATTTCCTCAGCGGCCTCATCAATCTTTCTCTGAAGATCGGCGAGACGAAGCATCTTTTCTTTCTTCTTCTGAACCTGTTGATGAATGGCTTCAAGGTCCCTGATTTCTTGGTCCAACTCCTCGTCTTGGGTGTTGGACTGGTAGCCTTCCTTTTCTGGCTTCTAGCTTAGCGTAACGTTTCTTGATTAACATCCAGCAGTTGCAGTGCTGCCCCTGGCCCTGATGACTTCTTCAGCGGCATGACGAAGGTCGATGGTTGCCGAAGGTGGTCGAGTGAGTTCACCGGAGGTGGGCGCCAATGTTGGTCACTTTTTCTCAAATTCTATGAATCAAGAACAAGGCAACACAAATGTTAATGGTTAAAGATCTCCATCCTTCGAAACATTATCTCCCTTAGGATATAATGATCTTTAGACGAAGGTCATAAAGGGCATGCCTTCATCATTTCGATATGTAAGAATATAAACAGGGACATATGAAATACAGAGAAAGCATAAGTAATCATATTAAATCATTAAATTATTCATATTAACATCATATAATCATGAACAAACATTGATGATATTAAGTTGCATTGGTACCTTCGGCTTGACAGAAGGTAGAAATTCGAGAGTGACGTGCGAGTCATTACAAGTCAACATGAACAATATGATGTTACTGTTCATCTATTTATAGGCACATGATGCAGCCTGGGCAAAATTACATTCATGTCCCTGACATTTACTATTAGCCAAAAGGTAAGGTGTCAAGGACTAAACAATCTTTTCTCCTTTAGGTCGGTTTCATTCTCCATCACCGTCTTTGTGCTAAACCAAAGCTTCTCCATCCATAGCTTCGAAACTGGTTCATCCTTCTTCTAGATCGCGCCTTTCAAACCATGTACACCTTCATCTCAAAGCCGAAGCTTCCTATGACAATATATCACACTGGAAAGCATGTTAGTCATGTTTTTGAGGACCTTCGAAAGACGAAGGCCCCCAACATGGACTATCCTTACAATGCAATCATTGGTCGAGGGACACTGAATGCCTTCGAAGCAATACTCCATCCAGCATATTTGTGCATGAAGATACTGTCTGACCAAGGTTCTATCGCTGTATATGGAAGTCAATAGGCTGCCAGAAGGGCCGAAGGGAACTGGATAGATTCAAAGGCCATCCATAACATAGATGAAGCCGAAGCTCATCAATAGTATAAACATAAAAGAGACAAGGCTGCTTTAGCAAATCAACCTGCTTCTATGAAGACATAGCCAAGCAGAAGGTGTTGCTGGGGTCCCAATTGTTTGATGAACAGGAGAAAACTCTATTAAAGTTTCTGTTCAACAACAAGGATGTTTTTACTTGGTTAGCCAATGATCTTTGTGGTGTCAACATAAATGTCATAGAACACTCACTCAATGTAGACCCGACCATTAGACCAAGGAAGCAGAAGCTTCGGAAGACGTCTGGTGACAAAGCCGAAGGTGCAAGAAATGATGTCAAAAGACTCCTGAGTGCCAGAGTAATCAGAGAAGTGACATATCCAGAATGGCTAGCCAATATTGTGATGGTAAAGAAGGCCAATGGAAAGTGGAGAATGTGTATTGATTTCATAGATCTCAACAAGGCATACTCGAAGGATGAGTTCCCGTTGCCAAGAATAGACTCCCTTGTGGATGCAGTAGCCACTTCGAAACTCATGAGTTTATTGGACTGCTATTCAGGCTATCATCAAATCTAGATGAAGAAGGAGGATGAGCCTAAAAAAAGCTTCATAACCCCTAGTGGGACCTATTGCTACCTTCGGATGCCCGAGGGGCTCAAGAATGCTGGAGGAAGCTTCAGCAGAATGACCTCCAAAGTCCTTAGCTCTCAGATCGGTAGGAATGTCCTAACATATGTCGATGACATCATTGTAAAAAGCACAAAGCAAGAAAATCATATTGCTGACTTGCACGAAACATTTGCCAATTTTAGGAAGGCTGGTCTCAAGCTAAATCCAGAGAAATGTGTCTTCGAGGTGAAGAAGAGAAAATTTCTTGGGTGCCTTGTATCAACAAAAGGAATTGAAGCAAATCCAAGTAAATAGAAGCTACACTTCGGATAGAGCCACCAAGGACAAGAAAAGGTGCTCAAAGGTTAACAGGAAGGTTGGCATCTTTAAACAGGTTCATCTCAAGATCAGCAGAAAGGAATTTGCCATTCTTCGAAGTGTTAAAATCAGCTGAAGTCTTTCAATGGGGACCAATTCAACAAAAGGCTTTCGAAGAGCTAAAGCAATATCTGATACAACTAATAACATTGACTCCACCTTCATGAGGAGCCCCATTGCTACTGTATGTTGCTGCTTCCCACGATGCAGTCAGTGCATCATTGGTGCAGGAGAGACAATTTGATCAGACAAAGAAGCAAGTCCCAGTATACTTCATCTCTGAAGTACTTATTCCATCAAAAAGAAATTACACAGATATGGAGAAGGTACTATATGCTGTATTGATGGCTTCTAGAAAGTTTCGGCATTATTTCCAGTCATACCACGTTATAGTAGTTTCATCCCAACCCCTCAAGGACATTATAAGAAATAGAGAAGCCACGAGAAGAGTTGGAAAATAGGCTGCAGAACTGAATGAGTTCACTATTGATTTTGTCCATAGATCTTCGATCCAATCCTAGGCGTTAGCAGACTTCATTGCTGTCACACCCGGTTTTAAGGGCAAAACCGAATGCATAGCATATGTGTGCCAGGATCTATTTCCACACATATGTTGACATCGCAAGTGTAATATATCAAAAGAACAATACATAAAAGCGTAAATAAAGATTATATTAACATATTACACTTCGAATAGACGTAATGTCTTAACCTTTATTCATCAAAGTATAGCCAAACATGGACATCTTTCCACAGGAAGATGACCGGGGGTATCACTAGACTAGCATCCATCAAGTTCACCATCATATCTTCATCTACAAACTTCTGATAAAAAATTAAGCAATGGTGAGCTCACTTATGGTCGGGGCTCAGCAAGTGGGGTGAAAATGCAAGGTAACAATGTAAGGTTAAAGTTTAATGCGGTTAGCATTTCAGTTGGTCAACATTTTATTATCAACACCTGATTACTAAGGTATAAGTATATACCAAATCCAATTAATCATAATTCATAATCAACATAAACTCACATACTTGAGCAAATACCATCAACATGAAGCTCAACCTCTTGAGCGAACCACTTAAGCATACTGCTTAAACAAAACCAATCACGATTTATTTCCATCTTCAAGTTCAATTATCATGTGAGGGTCTAGGCCACTCGTAACCGTGAGCATGGCTGATATATCAGTTTTACACTCTGTAGAGGCGACACATCTTTACCCATGAGTCATGATTCCCTTCTAGCCTAGGTTTTCAAGTCCCGTATTCACTTCCGAGGTGACTAGCTAGGGTCTCACTACGAGGCTTTTCCCTAGAGTCCTCACTAAGTAGATGTTGGAAATGGTCAAACTGCATAGAGCACATCTGACGTAACCCAACTTATACTCCAGTTTGCAGGGTAAAGCTTGGGAACTATGCCCGTATCCAATCTGTCTGAGCCAGAAATATAAGCGCTTGGCAGATGCCCCCGTTCAGGTCGACCAATACCAACACCCAACATAAAACTTCCCTAGTTATTTAGCCAAGGATGTCCCATACCACCCTCATGGTAGCCCTGTTTTCCTGGGTGGTCACTCCATGTTCCAAATAATCATATGATCTTGCTTAATCATCGGACTAGCAACAATATTGTAAACTTACCATTTGGAACATTAATATCATAAATAGGAATGACTGCATAAAGTTAAAGTTGTAGCAATAGCATAGCTACTAAAGTACCCAGGTTTGATCAAGGAATAAGGTTGGAAAGGTTATGTGTATTTGAATAGGTAACCCATCAAATTATGCACATATCCAAAAGTAAACTTTATTAAATGTATTGTATGGGATCAGACAGAATATGCAGGGGGAGAAGTCCACTTGCCTTGCTTATAGAAAACTTGAGATTCTTCCAAGGAATAGATCTTGATTCTCAACTACTAGATCAACCACTGAATATCTGTAATACCCACTTTGTAAGAAAGATCTAAAAGGAGAAATTATATTCCTTTATATATGTGTGTTGTCCCTATTTATCATTTCATGTGGACACCTCACTTACACCAATAAATAATTAACAAAAGAATACTCAAATAAATAATGCATCATGCTGGAATTTTGTTTTGTGTGCATTGTGTGACAATATGAAAATAATGTGACAAGGAATTTATTAAAGTCAGAAAGAAAGGAATTTAGAATCTAAAAGAAACTCTAGAATTTAGAAAAGAGAAGTAAACAAATAGTTTGTAGATAAAATTAAGAAAATAAAAATATATTTCTACATTAGGGTTTGAACTTGTATAATTGGTTCAAAGGAGAAACTCATACTCAAATTCAAATTTGATTCAAAATAATTTTGAATAAAATAAAACAGAAAATAAAATATAAAAGAAAAAGAGAAGGGAAGAAAGCTTACCTGGGCCACTACCGGAATTTGGCTCTTTGCCGAGTGCCATATTCTTTGTCGAGTGTTTTTTTTCGGGCACTCGGCAAAGTAGCTCTTTGCCGAGTGCCACGCAAAAAACCCTCGGTAAAAGAAAACACTCGGCAAAGAAGCTCTTTGCCGAGTGTTTTATTTTTGACACTCGGCAAAGAGTTTCTTTGCCGAGTGTCTTTTTTTGACACACGGTAAAGGGCTCTTTGCCGAGTGTCACAAATACAACACTCGGCAAAGAGCTCTTTGCCGAGTGTTTTTTCTCTAACACTAGGCAAAGACACTCCGTCATCCTCACCCAACGGCCTCACCGAGCATGCCGGGCGCGCCATTGGCGGGGACTCCGGTCCACGCGCTCCTACCCGATGCGCGGGTAGATAAAGGCTGCAGCCGCCATCACTTTACGGCCCTCCTATTCCATATCGTCTGTGCCCACATAGCTAACCGGTGCCGCCATCATCGCCGAGAGGAAGAAGACCCGCCGCTGGAGATCCTGGCTTGCCGTCGACCGCACTCTCGGTGCAACATCAACGAGCTCCTCTAAGTCGGGGAAGGGCGGTCGCGTCCGTATTGCTCTGGGTTGGCCAACGGCGTCGACGGATTTCATCGTCGACACCGATTCCGCCGTGCGCCGCGGCTAGACTCTCTCGGTGCACCGATTGCTGGTGAGATACCTTCCTATAGATTCGCATTACATTACGCAACGTATAGATCCGCTTGCATGGGGTTTTGGGCGCTCGAACTATCGGATCTTGGTTCGTCGGCGAGAGCCCCGCCGCGGCATACTCCTGCCGCCGGCTGACCTAGGCGGCGGAGGAAGATAAGGACAGGGCCGCTGGATTCAAAAGCGATGGCTAGGATTTGAATCGGAATACCGATTCGATCGGGTATGGCATGAGCCGTCCGATTTCGATCATGCAGGCGAGAGTCGAGTTAGGGTAATTAAATCTGAGGCGTCAGAGTTGGATCGAACGGCATAGATCGTGTACCGGTTCGCTGAGTGGGTAATCTAATCCGAACCACACGATCAAGATCCTACTGATGATAATAGAGAATATCCCTTCGCGGTGCATTTTGCTTAAGAGCCCCTCTGAAATCCTGAAAATGACCCGCCATCCACCTCGGCTGTTCCCTGAGTCTAGGTTATCTTGCGCAGGGACCCTTGTGCTTACCAAAAAATGAGGCCCAGTCCAGTGTTGATTTAAATTGAATAAATGAATTGAAAAATAGATTTTTAATATAAAATAAGTGCTAGAATTTGTATAATTCATAGAAAATTCATATGAACTCCAAATTAACCTATTCCAGTTTCTAAAATTTTGTAATATTATTCTCTATCACCTAGAGTCTCTGTTTTGTCATGAAAATAGTAAGAAAAATAATTTCACACTTAATCTTATTTCAAGCACATAAAATCTTTGGAAATTCATATCTTAAAACCTAAAACTCCAAAAGATTATGATTCCTGTTCCTAAGATTTTATTTTAATGTGTAGATTATTATTATGTATTTTATTTACATGTTTGGTGTGATGTTAATTTTCTCTATACACTGTGCTTGTTTGTATTGTGGCGAGTAGAAGAACCTGTGACTGAGGATCCTGGTGACCAGCAGATAGAAGTAGCTGAGCAGGAGCTCATTGAAGGCAAGTTGTACCCTTGACCACTTTTATTACCCAATAATGCTCTTTATTATCACTATCCATGCATAGGTTTAATTTTGATGGGACCCAATAGGTCACCCTAGTCTGTTTATCCATTTCACCTTGTTATCCTTGAATCACTTGGGTAGTTTTGCTATTGCTTTACATGGTTTTGGGATAATATTTCATTATATCCATGTTCCAGTTATTCTGTTATTTTATTTATGTTCATGTCAAGATCATTAATGTTAATTGGAACATGGAGCTTAACTTGAGAAACACGTGCCACCACAAGGGTGGAATGGGACGCCCTTGGTTGACTAATTAGGAAAGCTAGTGGAAGACTACCTTACCTGAAAGGGGCAAGGGCAGTAGGGGAGTTGCATGCAAGGAGGTTCTCGGGTTGATTTTGCTGCGATGGCGGTCAGACGGGGGATTCTTGTAAGTGCTCTTCCCATAACTGTAGCGGGTTTTCAGAAGCTAGTGGAACTTTATAAAGGCCTCGTAGTGTTGCCCTGCCTCGCTTCCTTGGTAGAGGTGTATGGGAGTTGCGATCCCTTGGCAGATGGGTAACATGACCTGTGGGTATAGGGTACAACCTCTGCAGAGTGTAAAACTGGTATACTAGCCGAGCTCACGGTCATGAGCAGCTTAGGACTCTCACACGATTAATTTATGGAACTTAAATTCAATTTGTCATTTGCATTGCATGGGATTATTTATTAATTTTGTTCTATTACTTTTATTAAGGTTCGATATTTACTTACATCTAGTAACTGCTAATAAAATTTTGACCAACTGATTAAAAGCAATGCTTAGCTTTAACCCCTGTTGTTGATTAGCCTTACACATCACATGAACTCCCACCTTTGATGAGTTTATGCCCACTGGTTTCCCCATAACTTGTTGAGCTATGGTCGTGTGTGAGATCACCCTTGCTGTCTCACACCCCCTATAGGAGAAGAATAGGTAGTTCAAGAGGAGCCGCAAAACGAGGAGTTTGATCTGATCTAGGAGGTGTTTCCCAGTTGACTTGCGCCAAGGATGATCCTTAGTTCATTTTATATTTATCTTTTATTTTGTAATAAGACTTCCGCTATGTAATAAATACTCTGATGTTATTGTGACATTTATCTCTATACACTTTGTTATTATATA
Source organism: Zea luxurians (assembly GCA_029449295.1). Lineage (NCBI taxonomy): Eukaryota > Viridiplantae > Streptophyta > Magnoliopsida > Poales > Poaceae > Zea > Zea luxurians. The sequence continues at coordinate 98,976,156 of JAOPSE010000001.1, read as the reverse complement.
TGTTGTCTTCTTGGCGCATGTATGAGATGCACCCGGCTTTTTCCCTTAAAACCGGGTGTTACAGAAGTGGTATCAGAGGAAATGTTGACTGTAGGATGAAACCTAGATAGAAATGGACAACACCCTTACCTACTTAACTTACTCTGATTCTTTCTATACTTATCTTATCTTGATCCTGTCTCACCTTTTGCTGTCATACTCTGATTACTCTTACCTTTTCTACTCTAAGACAAGATGTATTTCACACCTTGGAATCCTACAATTATGAACTTTTTAAGAGATAGGGAACCTAAAACGAAATTAAAACTATTTTTCTCTTTTTAAAAATGTTGGTTAATTGTTCTGATGATAAATGTCTAATTTGCTTCTTTGATTGATTGAAATATTATATATGGACATCTTAGCATGTACCACCATAAGGTAATGAACTAGCTATGGTAGGTAAAACATTAATCTGCTGTCACAACTGGGTTTTAGGGGTCCAAAACCCGAGCGCGAAATAATCACCAGGTGTGCTGGGACCAAGTCTCACACATATGATGAATCATGGCACAGGATCGAATGTCACATATTTACTATATAATAGGAGTTCTATACAAAATAATTAATTAATTACATTATAAGGAGACAACGGTCCAGCAACCCAAAGTTGACTGGGAGACGACGACCTAGACCTCTCACGACACGTCGCAACATCCTCCATGCGCCTCATCCTGTGGTACCTATTCTTGACCTGTGGGGGGTGTGAGACAGCAAGAGTGAGCTCACATACGTTCATCGCTCAACAAGTTATGGGGAATAATGTGCATGAACTCGCCAAAGGTGGGAGCTCACGTGAAGTGTAAGGCTTACCAAAGAGGATGGTTGAAGCTGAGTATTGCTTTTAAAGTTGGTAAAAATTTTATTAGCAATTACTATGTATAAGTAAATACCAAACCCAATTAAGTAGTAGAACAAAAGTAACAACATCACCTGCGATGCAATGCATATGACAAATTGAATTTTGTTCCATAAATTAATCATGTGAGGGTCCGAGCTGCTCATGACCGTGAGCACGGCTGATATACCAGTTTTACACTCTGCAGAGGTTGCACATCTTTACCCACAAGTCATGTTACCCATCTGCCAAGGGATCGCGACTTCCCATACACCTCTACCGAGGAGGCGAGGCAGGGTAACACTACGAGGCCTTTACAAAGTTCCACTAGCTTCAGAAAACCTGCTACAGTTTATAGGAAGCTGTTGTGCACGCGCTTAAGATTTGGAGACATTATATCATTGGAACTAAGTGCCAAGTATACACAGATCATAAGAGTTTGAGGTATATATTCACTCAGAAGGATCTCAAACTTAGGCAACGCCGTTGGTTATAGCTTATTAAGGATTATGATTTGGAGATTCACTATCACCCGGGCAAGGCAAATTTGGTTGCAGATGCCTTGAGTCGAAAGGAACACGTTCATTCAGCTCTTGTGGCCCAGCTACCTGATGAGATTGTTGAGGATTTCAGGAGACTTAACCTGGGAATAGTTGCTCACACTGAAGGAGTTACTATTGATGTGGAACCTACCTTGGAGCAAGAAATCCGCAAAGGTCAGGTTGGTTATGCTAAGTTACAAGGGATCAAGGATCTTATTACTGAAGGTCGGGGTCCAGAGTTCACGGAAGATGAGCAAGGCACCATATGGTTCAAGGACAAGATATGTGTTCCTGATATTGAAAGCCTCCATGAGACTATTTTAAAGGAGGCCCGTGACTCGGATTATTCTGTTCATCCTGGTAGTACCAAGATGTATCAAGATTTGAAGCAGAAATATTTGTGGTGTGGATTGAAGAGAGATGTGGCTGCCCATGTGGCTATGTGCGATGTGTGTCAAAGAGTTAAGGCTGAACACCAAAGGCCAGCTAGACTACTACACCTACCGAAGATACCCGAGTGGAAGTGGGAAGAGATTGGTATGGATTTTATTATTGGATTGCCTCGCACCGAGAAAGGTTATGACTCTATATGGGTGATTGTGGATAGATTGACTAAAGCAGCACATTTCATTCCCGTCAAGACTACTTATAAAGGCTCTCAGCTGGCAGAGTTATATATGGCTCGGATTGTGTGTTTACACGGAGTACCAAAGAAGATCGTGTCTGATCGAGGTCACAGTTTACCTCAAGATTTTGGAGAAGCTTTCATGAGAATATGAATACGAAGTTGAACTTTAGTACAGCCTATCACCCTTAGACTGATGGACAGACTGAAAGGACTAATCAAGTACTGGAAGATATGTTGAGAGCTTGTGCCCTTCAGCATGGAGGAAGTTGGGATAAAAGTCTACCATATGTTGAGTTCTCATATAATAATAGTTATCAGGCCAGTCTGAAGATGTCACCATTCGAGGCTTTGTATGGCAGGAAGTGCAGGACTCCTTTATATTGGGATCAGACTGGAGAAAGACAATTCTTTGGGCCTGAACTGATTCAAGAGGCAGAAGAACAAGTCCGTATAATTCGGGAGAATTTGAGGGTAGCTCAGACCAGACAAAAGAGCTACGCTGATAATAGAAGAAGACCACTAGAGTTTGAGGAAGGTGATCATGTGTATCTCAACGTGTCACCACTTTGTGGAATGAGGAGATTTAAAGTTAAGGGCAAATTGTCCCCCCGCTTTATTGGACCATTCATGATCTTTAGGCGAGTTGGGGAGATGGCATACCAACTTGAGCTACCTGATAATCTATCTGATGTGCATAATATATTCCATGTGTCTCAACTTAAGAAGTGTCTCCGTGTCCCTGAGGAACAGTTACCAATGGAAGAGCTCAGTGTTCAGGGTGATTTGACTTATACAGAGTATCCTGTCAAGATTCTTGATACATTGACTCGAGTTACAAGAAATAAGGTGATAAATATGTGCAAAGTACAATGGAGTCACCATGGAGAAGATGAAGCAACATGGGAAAGAGAAGAAGAGCTTCACATAGATTTTCAGGCAGTCTGCTGGGTAAAGCTTGGGAACTATGCCCGTATCCAATCTGTCTGAGCCAGAAATATAAGCGCTTGGCAGATGCCCCCGTTCCGGTCGACCAATACCAACACCCAACATAAGACTTCCCTAGTTATTTAGCCAAGGACGTCCCATACCACCCTCATGGTAGCACTGTTTTCCTGGGTGGTCACTCCATGTTCCAATTAAATCATATGATCTTGCTTAATCATCAGATTAGCAACTATAATGTAAACTTACCATTTGGAACATTAATATCATAAATAGGAGTGACTCATAAAGTTAAAGTTGTAGCAATAGCATAGCTACTAAAGTACCCAGGTTTGATCAAGGAATAAGGTTGGAAAGGTTATGTGTATTTGAATAGGTAACCCATCAAATTATGCACATATCCAAAAGTAAACTTTATTAAATGTATTGTATGGGATCAGACAGAATATGCAGGGGGAGAAGTCCACTTGCCTTGCTTATAGAAAACTTGAGATTCTTCCATGGAATAGATCTTGATTCTCAACTACTAGATCAACCACTGAATATCTGTAATACCCACTTTGTAAGAAAGATCTAAAAGGAGAAATTATATTCCTTTATATATATGTGTGTTGTCCCTATTTATCATTTCATGTGGACACCTCACTTACACCAATAAATAATTAACAAAAGAACACTCAAATAAATCATGCATCATGCTGGGATTTTGTTTTGTGTGCATTGTGTGACATTATGAAAATAATGTGTCAAGGAATTTATTAAAGTCAGAAAGAAAGGAATTTAGAATCTAAAAGAAACTCTAGAATTTAGAAAAGAGAAGCAAACAAATAGTTCGTAGATAAAAATAAAGAAATAAAAATATATTTCTTCATTAGAGTTTGAACTTGTATAATTGGTTCAAAGGAGAAACTCATATTCAAATCCAAATTTGATTCAAAATAATTTTGAATAAAATAAAACAGAAAATAAAACATAAAAGAAAAAGAGAAGGGAAGAAAGCTTACCTGGGCCGCGAACCAATGATTTCGGCCCACAGCTCTTCACTCCCGCGGCCCAACACTAGGAAATCGGCGCCGACACCTGGGCCCCGCCCGTCAGCCAGTGCCATGCTCCGCTCAGTGCAGCCGCCTGGCATGCGGAGCCCACCTGTCTGTCGCTCTATCGCACCCGCGTTAAAATCGGTCTTACTCTGCGATCGCGGGCCCACAGGTCAGTCGCTCAACAGCGTGACTCCATCATCCTCACCCAACGGCCTCACCGAGCTTGCCCGGCGCCCCATTGGCGGGGACTTCGGTCCACGCGCTCCTACCCGATGTGCGGGTAGATAAAGGCCGCAACCGCCATCACTTTACGGCCCTCCTATTCCATATCGTCCGTGCCCATATAGCTAACCGGCGCCGCCATCATCGCCGAGAGGAAGAAGACCCGCCGTGGGAGATCCCGGCTTGCTGTCGACCGCACTCTCGGTGCAACATCAACGAGCTCCTCTAGGTCGGGGAAGGGTGGTCGCGTCCGTATTGCTCTGGGTTGGGCATCGGCGTCAACGGATTTCATCGTTGACACCGCGATTCCACCGTGCGCCGCGGGCAGACTCTCTCGGTGCGCCGATTGCCGGTGAGATACCTTCCTGTAGATTCGTATTACATTCCGCAACGTATAGATCCGCTCGCATGGGGTTTTGGGCACTCGAACTACCAGGTCTGGGTTCACCGACGAGAGCCCCGCCGTGGTAGACTCCTGCCGCCGGCTGACCTGGGCGGCGGAGCAAGATAAGGACAGGGCCGCTGGATTCAAAAGCGACGGTCGGGATTTGAATCGGAATACCGATTCGATCGGGTATGGGCATGAGGCGTCTGATTTTGATCGTGCAGGCGAGAGTCGAGTTAGGGTAATTAAATCTGGGGCGTCAGAATTGTATTGAATGGCATAGATCGTGTACCGGTTCGCTGAGTGGGTAATCTAATCCGAACCACACGATCAAGATCCTACGTATGATAATAGAGAATATCCCTTCGCGGCGCATTTTGCTTAAGAGCCCCTCTGAAATCCTGAAAATGACCCGCCATCCACCTCAGTTGTTCCCTGAGTCTAGGTTATCTTGCGCAGGGACCCTTGTGCTTACTAGAAAATGAGGCCCAGTCCAGTGCTGATTTAAATTGAACAAATGAATTGAAAAATAGTTTTTTAATATAAAATAAGTGCTAGAATTTGTATAATTCATAGAAAATTCGTATGAACTCCAAATTAACCTATTCTAGTTTCTAAAATTTTGTAATATTATTCTCTATCACCTAGAGTCTCTGTTTTGTCATGAAAATAGTAAGAAAAATAATTTCTCACTTAATCATATTTCAAGCACATAAAATCTTTGGAAATTCATATCTTAAAACCTAAAACTCCAAAATATTATGTTTCCTATTCCTAGGATTTTATTTTAATGTGTAGATTATTATTATGTATTTTGTTTACATGTTTGGTGTGATGTTAATTTTCTCTATACACTGTGCTTGTTTGTATTGTGGCGAGTAGAAGAACATGTGACTGAGAATCCTCAGCAGATAGAACTAGCCGAGCAGGAGCTCATTGAAGGCAAGTTGTGCCCTTGACCACTTTTATTACCCAACAATGCTCTTTATTATCACTATCCATGCATAGGTTTAATTTTGATGGGACCCAATAGGTCACCATAGTCTGTTTATCCATTTCACCTTGTTATCCCTGAATCACTTGGGTAGTTTTGCTATTGCTTTACATGGTTTTGGCATAATATTTCATTAATTCAATGTTCCAGTTATTCTGTTATTTTATTTATGTTCATGTCAAGATCATTAATGTTAATTGGAACATGGAGCTTAACTTGAGAAAAACGTGCCACCACAAGGGTGGAATGGGACGCCCTTGGCTGACTAATTAGGAAACCTAGTGGAAGACTACCTTACCCGAAAGGGGCAAGCTGCGATGGCGGTCAGACAAGGGATTCTTGTAAGTGCTCTTCCCATAAACTGTAGCGGGTTTTCGGAAGCTAGTGGAACTTTGTAAAGGCCTCGTAGTGTTGCCCTGCCTTGCTTCCTTGGTAGAGGTATATGGGAGTTGCGATCCCTTGGCAGATGGGTAACATGACTTGTGGGTACAGGGTATAACCTCCGTAGAGTGTAAAACTGGTATACTAGCCGAGCTCACGGTCATGAGCAGCTTAGGACTCTCGCATGATTAATTTATGGAACTTAAATTCAATTTGTCATTTGCATTGCATGAGATTATTTATTAATTTTGTTCTATTACTTTTATTAAGGTTCAGTATTTACTTACATCTAGTATGCTAATAAAATTTTGACCAACTGATTAAAAGCAATGCTCAGCTTTAACCCCTGTTGTTGATTAGCCTTACACATCACATGAACTCCCACCTTTGGTGAGTTTATGCCCACTGGTTTCCCCACAACTTATTGAGCTATGATCATGTGTGAGCTCACCCTTGCTGTCTCACACCCTCACAGGAGAAGAACAGGTGGTTCAGGAGGAGCCGCAAAACGAGGAGTTTGTTCTGATCTAGGAGGCGTTTCCCAGTTGACTTACGCCAAGGGTGATCCTTAGTTCATTTTATATTTACCTTTTTATTTTGTAATAAGACTTCTGCTATGTAATAAATACTATGATGTTATTGTGACATTTATCTCTATACACCCTGTTATTATATATGTTGTCTTCTTGGCGCATGTATGAGATGCACCGGGCTTTGTCCCTTAAAACCGGGTGTTACAATATCACATAAGCAAACTGTCACACCTGGTTCAGGTGGGCAGAACCGAGCGCATACCATATGTGTGCGAAGATCCCTTTCCACACATATGTTGACATCACAAGTGTAATATATCAAAAGGCAATGCAACAAAGGCGTAAAGAGAGTAGAGTACTTTATTACATCATCTGAATCATTGTATCTTTAACAAGTATCAACATCAAAGTATGGTGGAATTAAATATGGGTAATCTCCCAAAGGAAGATGACCGACACATCGTTAGACTTAAAACTCATCATCGTCATCAGCGAAGTCTCCAACATCAACCTCTGATCAAAATATTAGCAAGGGTGAGCTCACTTATGGTCGGGGCTCAGCAAGTGGGGGAAAACTAATGCAAGTTTAACAAGGTGAGGCTAAGGTTGAGCAGTAAGCATTTTAGTTGGTCAACATTTTACTAACAACACCTGTCTTACTAATAAGTGTGTATCCCAAGTATTCCCATTAAACAAAGGTATAAGAGTATATCAAAAACACTTAAGTGAAACCACTTAAGCAAACCATTGGCAGATCATCGGATCTCGATTTATTGTCCACCTTTAAGTTCAATTATCATGTGAGGAGTCCAGGCTGCTCTTAACAGTGAGCACGACTGACATATCAGTTATACACTCTGCAGAGGTGGCGCATCTTTACCCATGAGTCGCGATTCCCTTCTAGCCTAGGTTGATCATGTAACACCCCAGGTGTTACCCAAGGCCCTGGCTTAACACATGCACCTATGACCTATTATCACATGTGTTTAAGTGGGAAGAAGGAGCACCAAAAATTTAGAGACCATGGCTTAATTAAGTGATGATTATGATAGAAGGGACACCCTAGCTTTTCCTGTATCTTCACCTTGGAAAAAGATGCTCAAACCCTAGACCCCCCTTGAACCATTGGAGCCCCAAGATTGGATTAGTGGAAAAGCTAAGTAAATGGCCAAATCATGACTTAAACCTTTTGCAAAAGTTGTAGCACACTTAAATTTCTACAAGAAATAGTAAGGGAGTTATTCCAAAAAGGTCCCACAAAAACCCCAAATTTAGCACCCAAGTGTAAAGCACTCAAGAGCCACCCATTTTTCTCAAGTCAAAAATCAGCCCCTTTCTAAAGATCAAATATGTTCAAGTAATTGCAGGTGCCAAATCAACACGGCCAATTGACAAAGAGGCGCCAAATTACCCAAGGCACAATTTGAAACCAAACCAAAATCCTTTGACATGGTTTGACACATGTTTTGTCTTGGGTTGAACAGTGCCGACAACCCTGACTTGGCGCCACCATATCTCCCAAACCAGACCAGATCTTCACTTGGAACTCACACAAACTAGATAGCCCTAGGTGCATAGAAGAGATCTTACAAGTCTTTGGGCGAGATTCGCACGTTTGGCTGCTCAGCAAGCGCTTGAACTCGGGCAGAAAGAAATGAACACATGTTTTACCTGCCCTGGCATGCCAGAGCACACCCCGCCTCTCGGCCCCTCGTGCCCGCGCCGCACGATGCCTGACCCCGCGCCTATAAAACCAACCAAGGCCTTGACCGTACACCCTCGCTCGCTCTCTGCCCCACCCAAGTGCAAGATCACCGGAGTTTGCTCTACGCACGGCGTGCCAGCGGCCGCCTGAGCCCCGACCATCGTGGACGAACCACTCCAGCCCACCTCCATTCAATCCAACCCTCGGCTAGCCTCTTTGGAGCTCCGTGAAGCTCCCCGAGCCCTCAGACCGAGCACTACTTCGCCGGAGGTGCCGGATTGATGTCGCTGGACTTCATCCGATCGCCGTCACACGTAGACCGAGCTGCACGGTGAGCCACCCTTCGATTCCTCGTGCCTACAGCACCAGTGACCTCCTGTGAAGCTCCCCAAGCGCTTTGATTGAGATCTACCGCAGTGAGCAGGCCGGAGCACGCACCGCCGACGAGCACGACCACCTGCGCACGCGGCCAACCTTACTCTAGCCACCACCGCCGGTGATCCGCCCCTCGACGTGACTGCCAGGAGCTCCCAGACCTCACCCGACCCTTCACCAGACCTCTCCCACTGTCGGTAAGCCGTGTCACCACTTTTTCCACCTTCGGTCACTGTTCCGGCGAGGAGGGAGTGCGGGATAGGAAAGGGAAAAGGCCAGGGGGTTATTGGAAAAGTCAGTGACTCTGGTGAATAGTTTCCCAGGGGCACGAATTTAAGGATTCGGTTAAGGAAACACCCAGGGGCCCCGGTGCAAAGCTGTTTTCCTTAAACCTTTAGATTTATTCTTTTCCAAATAAGCAGTAGACTTAGAAAAATCATATTTTGAATTGTAGTCAGCCAAATTTGGTCAAACAAATTTTATCAGAACCTGCATTTCATAAACTATCCATAAAAAATGATAAACACCATGGTTCCTGTAACCCTTTTTGTAGTTTGGATTTATTTAAGCAAACTGCCCAAACCTTGATAAACAGAGGAAAAATAAAAATACTTTTGGACTAGGGCTGAGAAAAATTGGAGACATACTTAACTGATAACTACACTGTTTAAAAATATTAAACTCCCTAGTATACTAGGTTAAGGAAAGATTATTCAATAAAACTTGTATTGGCCCAAACCTTAAGAAAATGAAAAAGGGGATTCAAAATGAGGACTAGAGGGCAACCATATTTTTCCTAACTTGCTTAGGTGATGTAGTTCATAGGAAAATTTTGTTGAACCCTCATTTAGTACAAAGAAAATGCACCGCCTTTTATTTACTAAAAACAGTGAGAACTTAGAAAAATCATAGAAAAATAATCCTAAGGAGGAACCACCCCAACCTTAGGAATAACTACTGTTATGCTAGTATGAATCTAGGAAAAATAGAAGTTCTATTGTTTGATATTTTTCAAATAGTAAGTTAGTTATAAGTGTCTTTTTGGCATTAAACTTTAGAAAATCACAACTAAATAACCATTGAGTCACCCTCTGTGATTTTTGGCACAGAAGCATGTTATTACCCATAGATGCTAGCAAAAATAACTTTTAATACAGAACCCCACCTAAATCAGAGTTGTAGTACAAAGTGACCCTCTACCCTCACTTTTGTTATTTTTTCCTAGAGTTTGTCCTAATTACTCTTAACCTCAAATTTATAGAATAGACTATAGTGACCAATGTTAGCCCACTGTAATTTTTACAAAATGTTTGGAAATTTCTAAATCATTATGGTAGTTCAAGCTCACCTTAAAGGCATAAATAGAAAATAAAAAGGGGAAATTAGTGGAAGGAAATAATGTTACACACACCCCTACAACCAGACCTCTCTAAGTGCCCACAAAAACTTTAATGAGATGATTAAATTCTTAATCCACTCAAAAACCTAAAGTAGTAAGTATGCACTAATAAGAACTTCATAGGACAACGAAACCCTAATTTACCCACTGCCTTAGTGTTGCTTCACCATACATCGTATTTACTAAATTCGCATATCATTAACATACATGTATCTTATTCATTGCATTCGATAGATTGTAGCCTCGCTGACGGAGAGTACATACTCATTCCAGAGCAAGGAGTTGCTCAGGAGGGAGTCCAGGAGCCAGCACCATAGCCTGCCACTGAGGACCTCCCCGCCCTAGCTTTTGAAGGCAAGCCCCGGTTTTATGCATAACCGTTATATATGCTATTTTACTGCACTTAATGTTTTTAGGCTTGTACTGTGCACTTAAGTGTAGGAGTTGCCTGAAACCATAGTTGCATGAACTCAGGATTCCTTTTGAGATGGATACTAGTATGCTAGGTCGAGTAGCTGCTTTTCTAATTAGGGATCTCGGTAGAAGTCGAGTGATTTTTCTAGCACTCGCGCGAGGTCAGGAATTGGTTGTATCCATTTTCGATAATAGAATGATGATGGTCTGTGGACACGGATCCATGGGGATGCGTGGTCTACAAACGAAATTGGAATAAGGATTAACGTGCGGATACTTGTATCAAGCGTTTGAACGTACTAAACACATGTCAAGAAATATGGTAAATCGATAAGCCTAGTACCTGAGTGAACCTGCCTGCAGATTGCTCTCCTCATGTGACCTGAGATGGAGTCTCCCATTCCAGTTATGGTGGGTACAAGTGCGGTCACTGCACGACGGCAGTCAGGGTCAGTGAGGCATTGTACACCAAGGCGGTGAGCCCCTTTCCATTGACGGGAAATCGATGGGGACGGTTGATGTGTGTGGGGACGGAGTGCCTCGCCATGTCATGTGTTTAGGTTTACCTTGCAAGGTTAAAACTCGATTTGAATCATCTGCTTCTCACAGCTAATGAGACTGCTTGATCCATTGTACTGCATTGAGTAAGAAGTGGAATGAGGTGACAGTCAAAAGATATTGATTGAAATAATGTTTGACACCATGTATGAATAGCTAGGTACTCATATAGTCTAAAGGATTACGCTAAAACTTGAAAAGCTAAAACTTGTTTTTAGACTCAGCTAGTGCTTTTGGCAAACCAAACCCCTCAGCCAAACAACTGCATGGTCTAGAGGTAGAGGAGTAGACTCTTCACACCGAGCAAGTCTAGCTGAGTATTAGTATACTCAGCCTTGCTTGTGGCATTATTTTACAGGTACTCTGGAGGATATGGTTGTTGGAGTGACTTGGCCGTCCACCCTGCCATCAGGTTCGACAGTCGAGTGGGACCCTACCTCCGCAGGAGAGGAGCATGAGGAGTGATGGGCCAGGCTTCCCCATCCTCCCTTTATTTCATCATTAGTTAATTTCCGCTGTATCGAGAAACAATGGTTACTACTTTTAAAACTCCGATGATGATGTAATAACATTAAGTACTTCCTTAAATTATGGTTTTATGCTTTATTGTATTTTTGTCTGTGCCTCACCTTCGAGTGAGTATGTGTTACTTGATCCTGTTAGTGGCCTTGTCGGACTAGATCCGAGGGACTGACAGTTTATTACTATTTAAGTGTGGTCTTGCCTTTAAGGCGGAACTTGGGCACTTAAGTTGGAATAATTCGGGTGGTTCCGCCACAGCTGGTATAGGAGCTTGTACCACATCAGAGAAATCAATAAATCATAATTACCGACTTTTCAAAAGTAAAACTTGCCTAGAAACCAGTATCAGTTAGGTTATCCAAGACGATCAGGAAAGCCTTAGGACGTGAAGCCTTAGGATACTAGATGGGTAGCTAGGTGGCTATTTGAGTATGCCGTACAGGCTACTATGATATAGATGGGGGATTTCTATATCCATATACTTGATTTGAGGACGCTTAGGATGAGCATGCATGCATCATTTTTCTATCTTCTTAGTAAAATGCCATTGTTAATAAGAAGTTACATAAACCTGGAGTCACCCATAATAAAATTTTAAAATTTATAATGGAAATCTCAACTTAACCCTAGAGGGGCCAAATACTCAGAATTTTTTCTAGTCTTTTGCACCAGCACCTTCTATTTTTGGTTTTCTTTCTTTTTCGCTTACACTTACCCTTGGACAGATGACTTCCCACGTACCCACTAACGGAGGGAATGCACTTTCCCACATGGACAGTCTCACACGAGAGGGTATTCCCCTCATCTTCTGGGAGGAACTTCAAGGAGCAGGTTACACCACGCCTCCCAAGTACGAGGTGCAGTTGTTCGAGGAGCACCGGGTACCTCGCTGTAGGGTGAGGATGACTTTGGAGCCTCATCCCCTATAGCCGGGATGGCGTTCGCTGGACTCAGAGTCTTTCGGTTTCTAGGCCGACGACACTATAGAATCCACGGCCATGCACGTGCTGACGACTTTCAGTGGATTCCACCCTCTGGAGATGTCAACCCACCCCATCGGCTTGTTCCCCGCTGAAAAGGAGGATGACCCAATGTGGAAGGATCGGGTTGACCATGCCAAGGATGTGTGGTGTTGGGGCCATGCTTCGTTGCGCCGAAGGTCTTACGGGAAGAAGCAGCTTCGGCTGAATTTGTCCCCAGGAGATGACGGAAGATTCCTTTTCATGAAGCTTCGGCATTACAAACCGACATAGAGATAGAATGACCTTTTAATCCATGAAGGTCTGAGTCAATGTTGTAAACTTTTATGAGGGGGCATAATTGTAATTCGTCACAGGCTGTGTCCTATGTCTATAAATAGATGAACAGTACCCCCGTACTGTTCACGCTAACTTGTATTCACTCGCGCGTCACGCTTGGACCTTTGCCTTCTGTCAAGCCGAAGGTAAAAATGTAATTCAATATTGTTCAAGTGCATTCGTGACTATATGATTAAATGATATTAATAATGACATATGATTATTCATATTATTTCTCATGTCTCATATGCTTCTCCTTTCATTGAGATATACTGTAATGTCGAAGGTACGTCCTTCATGACCTTCGTCTGAAGATCATTATATCCTAAAGGAGATAATGTTCTGAAGGACGAAGGGCATTAATCATTAACCTTTTTGTGTTGCCTTGTTCTTAATTCATAGCACTTCAGAACAAGTCCCCAACATTGGCGCCCACCTCCGGTGAACTCACTTCCACTTTTCTGAGCTGATGGCTTTGTTCAACAATCAAGCTGAAGCTGCTTCGGCTTCGAAGCTGGTGCTCCCGATAACAGGCGGTTCTTGCTCAGAGCCGGCTAACAAGAAGCAGAAGAAGGAGGCTCAGAGAAGGGTGCAGCATGTTGGAGTACAGGGACCCTTCATCAAGTCAAAATGGTCCCACATTCCAATCACTTTCTCTCAGGAAGACCTTCAGCTTAAGGATTATCCTCACAATGATGCCATGGTTATCTCTTGTGTGATCAAAGGATTTCTGGTCCACAATGTCTTAGTTGATACAGGCAGTGCAGCTGATATCATATTTGCTAAGGCCTTCAGACAAATGCAAGAGCCCGAAGACAAGGTCCATGATGCTACGCACCCTCTTTGTGGCTTCGAAGGACGGCAGATCGCAGCACTTGGGAAGATTACCATGCCAGTAACCTTCGGATTTGTTAACAACACAAGGACTGAGCAAATTGTGTTTGATATTGTTGACATGGAGTATCCTTACAATGCTATCATTGGTCGCGGTACTCTCAATGCCTTCGAAGCAATTCTTCATCCAGCTTACCTCTGCATGAAGATACCTTCGGACCAAGGGCCTATTGCTATTCATGGAAGCCAGGAAGCTGCTAGAAGGGCCGAAGGAAGCTGGATTGACTCCAAAGCAATCCATAACATAGATGGAGCTGAAGCTTGTGAACAGTACAAATTCAGAAGGGAGAAAGCAGCTTCAGCAGATCAGCCGAAGCCCATGCTATTGTGTGAGGACATAGCAGAGCAGAAGGTGCTGTTGGGCTCGCAATTATCCGAAGACCAGGAGAAAACCTTGATAAGGTTTTTGTTCAACAACAAAGATGTTTTTGCATGGTCAGCTAATGATCTTTGTGGAGTAAATCGGGATGTTATTGAACATTCGCTCAATGTTGACCCATCCTTCAGACCCCGAAAGCAGAGGCTTCGGAAAATGTCTGATGACAAGGCCGAAGGGGCTCGCAATGAAGTAAAAAGACTCCTCAGTGCAGGAGTTATCAGAGAAGTAAAGTATCCAGAATGGCTAGCTAACACTGTTATGGTAAAGAAAGCCAATGACAAGTGGAGAATGTGTATCGATTTCACAGATCTCAACAAGGCTTGTCCGAAGGACGAATTCCCATTGCCAAGAATAGACTCTTTAGTTGATACAGCAGCTTCTTCAGAGCTCATGAGTCTGCTAGATTGTTACTCAGGCTATCACCAAATCTGGATGAAGAAGGAAGATGAGCCGAAGACTAGTTTCATAACCCCAAGTGGCACATATTGCTATCTTCGGATGCCTGAGGGGCTCAAAAACGCTGGAGGAAGTTTCAGCAGAATGACTGCGAAGGTCCTCCAGTCTCAGATAGGCAGAAATGTGCTAACTTATGTTGATGACATCATTGTAAAAAGCACGAAGCAGGAAAATCATATTGCTGATTTGCAGGAGACCTTCGCCAGTTTCAGACAAGCTGGTTTGAAGCTGAATCCAGAAAAATGTGTCTTCGGAGTAAAGAAGGGGAAATTTCTTGGATGCTTGGTTTCGACAAAGGGAATCGAAGCTAATCCAAATAAAATTGAAGCTATACTTCGAATGGAGCCACCAACTACAAGAAAGGGGGCCCAAAGATTGACAGGAAGGCTGGCATCTCTCAATAGATTCATATCCAGATCAGCAGAAAGAAATTTACCATTCTTCGAGGTGCTGAAGTCAGCTGAAGTCTTTCAATGGGGACCAAGCCAACAAAAAGCCTTCGAAGAGCTGAAGCAATATTTGATAGATCTAACAACATTAACTCCACCAACGCCAGGGGCTCCTCTGTTGTTATATGTGGCAGCTTCGCACTCAGCAGTAAGTGCGGCACTAGTCCAGGAGAAGTTTGATGGCCAAGTCAAGAAGCAGGTTCCAGTATATTTTGTATCTGAAGTCCTTAGTATATCAAAGAAAAATTATACAGAGCTGGAGAAGGTATTATATGCCGTTTTAATGGCATCCAGGAAGCTTCGGCATTATTTTCAGGCATACAATATTATTGTTCCTTCTTCGCAGCCGTTGAAGGATATTATGAGAAATAGAGAAGCTACTGGACGGATTGGAAAATGGGCTGCAGAGCTCAATGAATTTTACATTGATTATGTGCACAGATCCTCGATCCAGTCTCAAGCGTTGGCAGATTTCATTGCCGATTGGACGCCAGGGGCTCAGGACGACGAAGCAAATAAAGATGCCGAAGTGTGGACAGTATTCTGTGATGGCTCTTGGGGAACCTTCAGAGCAGGAGCGGCTGCTGTGTTGATCTCACCTTCCAAGGTTAAAACTTGTTATGCGGCAAGACTTGATTTCAGCTGTACAAACAATATTACTGAGTACGAAGCCCTACTCCTGGGCCTTCGGAAATTAAAGGCAATGGGAATCAGAAGGGCGATTCTTAAAACTGATTCCCAGGTTGTTTCGGGTCACATTGACAAAAGTTGCAAGGCTAAAGATCCGAAGCTTGAAAAATATTTAGACACGATCCGAAGAATCGAAGCTTCCTTCGAAGGATTTTCTGTCAAGAATATCCCTCGAGGACAAAATGAGCATGCTGATTTGTTAGCTAAGTCAGCAGCACAGGGGCTGCCGTTACCTTCGGATGTATTCTTCGAAACAATAAAGGCACCTTCAGTGGAGCTTCTTGAAAGAGCAGTCCTCAACATATCTCCTGTTTATAGTGAAGATTGGAGAACTGAGATCATCTCTTACCTTCAGGGTAAGTTCCTTTCGGATGACGAAGCCTATAATAAAAGGATAGAGGCAAGAGCTCGTCCATATGTTATGATAGAAGGGGAGTTATACAAACATGGAGTTTGCGCTCCGCTGCTCAAGTGTTTATCTAGAACCGAAGGTATAGAGTTGATGAAAGAAATACATGCAGGCCTGTGTGGATCCCACATTGGATCTAGGCCGTTACTTGGAAAAGTTTTCCGCCAAGGGTTTTATTGGCCGAAGGCAGCTTCGGATGCAGCGGAGTTAGTTCAGAAGTGCGAAGGTTGTCAGAAATGTGCAAGAGATCAAAAGCAACCTTCGTCTTTGACACAGCTGATACAACCCACCTGGCCATTGCAAAGGTGGGGCCTTGACTTGTTAGGTCCATTACCACCGGCTCAAGGGAATCTAAAATATGTTATAATGGCTGTGGAGTATTTTTCTAAATGGATTGAGGCGAAGCCATTAGCCACAATAACTTCGGCCACTGTCCAAAAGTTTTTCTGGCAGAATATTGTTTGTCGTTTCGGGGTACCGAAGGCCATCACTGTGGATAATGGAACACAATTCGACTCCGAAGCTTTCAGAAATTTCTGTGATCAAATTGGTACGAAGATCCATTTTGCATCAGTTAGGCATCCGGAGTCGAATGGGCTCGTTGAAAGAGCCAACGGCATTATAATGACAGGAATAATGAAGTTAATCTTCAATCAACCCAGGGGAAAGTGGCCAGATCAGTTAACCAAAGTGGTGTGGAGCCACAATACAACAACATCAAGATCTACAGGCTTTACTCCCTTCAAGTTATTATTCGGTGACGAAGCAATAACTCCGGAAGAAGCTAAAGCTGGATCAATAAGAGTAGTAGGTTCGGCAGGATCAGGTCCTGAAGATGCTTGTCTTGTGGAAAAAGACGCTTTAGAAGGGATCAGGCTTCAAGCTGTGGAGAATATCAATAAATACCAAGCTGAAACAGTTAAATGGCGAGATAGAAAGGTCCGGCTAAAAAATATTGAGCCGGGACATTTGGTGCTTCGGAGAGTGGCCAACCCAGACACAGTGGGCAAGTTACAGTTGAAATGGGAAGGACCTTTCTTAGTAGTATCTTCGTCAAGGCCTGGTTCGTACAGATTGAAGGACATGGACGGCAACGACATCCCAAGATCTTGGAACGCGGATGAGCTTCGGCGATATTATGTATAACTTGATGTAACTTTTTATGTTTTTTCTTTTCTTTTTCATGGCACCCTTTTCCTTTCTAAAGGGGGAGAAAGGTTTTTAATGGGGCCATCATATGTAATTTCCTTTTTAGTTTTATAAGAGCAAAATCCCCCAAAGAATGTAAATGTAAAAGCTGAGAACGCACCATCGAGTGCCGAAACTAAAAAAGGCGAAGAAGCTCAAAAGACGTTCCTAAGGGAATGCAGAGCTTACAGCGAAAAGTCAACGCTGATTCCGCCGAAAGTAAAAGGCGAAGAAGCTCAAAAGACGTTCCTAAGGGAATGCAGAGCTTACAGCGAAAAGTCAACGCTGATTCCGCCGAAAGTAAAAGGCGAAGAAGCTCAAAAGACGTTCCTAAGGGAATGCAGAGCTTACAGCGAAAAGTCAACGCTGATTCCGCCGAAAGTAAAAGGCGAAGAAGCTCAAAAGACGTTCCTAAGGGAATGCAGAGCTAATGTGTGATTGTTTCTAAGGAAATAATGGCTGAGGGTATGGCTTCGGACATGTGTTTGGACATTCATTCACACATCACATTGCATCATAGCATTTGCATTCATAAACATTCATTCATGGCATAAGTGGTTGTTTCGGCAAAAAAGAAGAAGCGGTCTTTTATGCTTCGTTGTGTATAAAGAAGAGAGGTTTCGGCAAAAAAGAAGAAGCGGTCTTTTATGCTTCGTTGTGTACGAAAAGAAGGGAAGGTGTTTTTTCGCCTTCAGCTCAAAATACTAATTTCGTCCACATCAAAGCACCTCAATGGAAGGGAAAGGATATATTACAAAGTATGGACAAAGTTCATTAAGAACAGTTCAGCTGTATTTACAAAAGTTGTTACAAAAGTCTCTTGAGTTTTTTCTACAGTGTACTCCTACTGATCTTCACCAAGCTTCAGCTTCGGTGGCATATTTTTTAAGCATCACCTTCAGCTTCGTCATCCTACATGAATCAAGGTATTGCGAGTAAAAATCAAGTGTGAAGGAGAAGGTAAGCACAAGGTATGATTTCTTACTGGATCAAGATGACTTCGAGCTTCGTCTCCAGCCTTCTCTCGCCCGCCTTTTGTCCATATCATTTTTATAAATCTGTTTGAAATGCTTCGGGCGAGGTCAGGAATATCGTCTAGAATTGATGGAGACAGAGTGAAATTCAGCCTGTTGACGATTTTTCCATGATCACAGCCGGCCTTCAGGAACGCTGCAGCAGTGCCCCGAGAAGCTACCCAGGCACAGAAGTCACCGTGCCCGGCTATAACTTCGTCAAGCTCATCAATTTCAGCCTCAATATGTTCGAAGGCTCTTGGCAAATTTTCAGCTGCAGGGGTGAACTTTCCACTGCTGGCTCCAACTGAGTAAAAGATCTTCTTTAATTGTTGAATACAGCTGTTACTAAATTTCAAACATTTGTCTTGAAGGCTTGTTAATGATTTCTTCAAATCTGAGTTGGTTTGGACTTCGGCCTCAAGTTTTGAATTAAGCTCTAGCTTCTCTTGTTCAAATTGTTTTGATTGGCAGATAAGCTTCGAATTCAATTCTGCTACTTTGGCTTCAGTTTCTGCCAACAAGCCTTCAGTTGTTTGGAGTTCGAAGTCTTTCTTTCCAATAATAGCTGATTGCTCTTTTATTTTGCTCTCCAAATTTTCAATTATAGCTTCGTGTTTTTTATCCTCTAGATCTTGCTGCATCTTCAAAGCTTTGCTTAGTAACATGCTCTGCACATAAACAACCTTCGTTAGGAATATTTCCATTATTAAAAACAATAGAAGTCAGAGAAAAGTTGTTTACCTTGAAATTGGAATAAAACAAGCTACCGACGATATGTTGTCGTCGGTAGCGGCTGATATCTGTTTCTAGCTTCGGAAAACCGATACTCTTTGATAGAGTACCGATGACCTTAGCCCCAGTTTGATCTCGGATGCAGCCCAATTTCTCGTCGTCAATGCCTCCGAATAGAAGAGCTCCTGGCTTGTATCCGCAAGATTTGGCATAGTCCTTAAGCTCTTCTATTTCGGTCGTCGATAGTTCTTGCCCAATTAAATTTTGAAATATGTAGGCTTCGTCTTCCGAAGTATCTTCGGCTATTTCCTTTCCCTTTCCAGGCACTGTGGCCATGGTTTTTTCAGCAGCGGTGGCAGCTTCTTCTGCGGCCATGTCTAGCAAAATTTTGTCGATGTCTTCAATCGTAGTTTCCAAGTTCACATCTTCGGCTGAAGCGGCTTCGGTAGCCGCGACCTCCGAAGGTGCGACTTCGACATTTGTTGTGCCCTCAACCGCTGGCGTTTTCCGAGCTGAAGCCCTCGGTGGCGTCTTGTCAATAACTTCGGTCACTGCAATAATTCTTTGCCTCTTTGTTCTGGTTATCTTCGTTTTTTCCGGCTTCTCCACCTTTCGAAAAAGCTTCGTCAGTTGAGGCCCTAATGGACTTAGCTTCGCGGGCAGGGGTTCAGTCATTACCTTTAAGATCTCCTCCACGTCGCTGGTAGAGGGTGGTGCAGGAGTCCCCTCTTCATCGGATAATTTTCGCTTTGGAGATGATATTTTTCTCTTCTTTGGAATTTTCTTCTCTCTTGGTGGTTCTTCCTCATCTTTGTTCAAAGTTTCGGCCACTTTTTTCCTTTTCTGGCCCTCAGCACCCTTATTCAACCGTTCATAGTCAGGGTACTCGAAGCCCAGGGCATCAAACACTCGGTTCAGCCTTCGCTTCGGACGGGTGCCGAAGGCCGCAGTCATCAGTTGATCTTCTTTTTTCGAATAATTCCCAAGAATTTCATTACACATTACCTCAACTGTGTCCAGCCACTCTTGGCAAGGTTTTTTAAAGTATTTCTTGAACTTGAAATGATAAGGAAGCCGGACAAGTTCCCCCTTCTTCTTCTCCCCCTCTAGCTTTGGCATTTCCCATTCTTTTAGAATAGGGAAAACCCTGAACGCCAAGAACTCTTGAACCAGATCCCTGGTACTGATATGCTCTGAAATAATTTCAAATTCACCCAGTGCAGCCCAGGTGGGACCTTCTAATGTCATGTGGCATCGCGGTCTTGTTTCTCCGAAGATTAATTCAAGTGGGCTTTGTACCAATTTCTCTTTGTCTTCGTCAACTTTCACATAAAACCACTCAGACTTCCAGCCTGCCGGCCATTTGCTTCGGTAGCTAATAACAGGAAACTTTGTGGTTTTCCGGTAGGCAAAATTGTAGCAACCAAAGTTATCATGTAGTCCATCTTTTCTGGCTTTTGTCTGGTAATGCAGCTCATGGACTCGACAAAAGCTATCGGCGAACGGCTCTACCGCCTGGCTTCGGAGGGCCCAGATATAAACATTAAGCCTAACGATAGCGTTAGGAGTCAATTGATGAAAGTAAATACCAAACTTCTTCAATACATCTGCAATAATTCCATGAAGGGGGAATCTCAGCCCAGCCTTTAAAAAGCTCTTGAAAATGACTATCTCGTCCTTCTCTGGCTTCGGGGTAGTCTCTTCTCCCCCGAAGCGGAGTAGTTTCTTCTGATTTTCACTGAAATAACCTGATTTTACCATCTTGGAGAGATCAGCCTTCGAAACGGTCGACTTTCCGAAGTCCAAGTGGCTGGGCTTGCTGGGCATGGCAATGCGATAATCATCTTCGGGATCAGTTTCTTCAATGTTCTCTTTTTCTCCTTCGGCAGTTGTCGGGTCTGCTTCAGCAGTGGGGATTTCTTCTGCGGTTACCAGTCCGGATCGTTGCATTGCTTCGGAGATGGGAACAGTCTCCGAACCTTCAGCTTCGTCTCCTTCACGCTCAACTCTGGCAGTAGATCGCACCCTGGCCATTTGATTCTGAGTTTGTGGAAATTGAATACTTTTTTCTCCTGAAGCCTTTCCTTCTGACAAAGCAGACTTCGAGTAGGACCTTCGTTCAATTCTGAGTTTCAAGCTTCGGCTATGGTTAAAAATTTAGACAGCAAAACAGTGCAAATAGCAATGAATGTCGTGGTAACTTCACACCTACCTGTCTGTTTATATAGTGCTGCAGGTAAGAAGGCGAAGCGCCAGGATTTTTACACCAGGCGGACAGTCACTAGCACTCGCTGCGCGGTGGACCGCAGAGACCAAACAGTAACTCTGTAAAGTGGGCCTGGCACGCGCTCGGAAACTGGATCGTTTCTCGACAACGAGCTCAGGGAAGGTGTTTTTTGGACCTTCGGCTTCCCGAAGCTTGAGAGGCTTTTTTCACGGATCAAGCTCGTTACGAAAAACGATCTAGCACCGCGAAAGGGGCTACTGTTGGGGCCATGCTTCGTTGCGCTGAAGGTCTTACGGGAAGAAGCAGCTTCGGCTGAATTTGTCCCCAGGAGATGACCGAAGATTCCTTTTCATGAAGCTTCGGCATTACAAACCGACATAGAGATAGAATGACCTTTTAATCCATGAAGGTCTGAGTCAATGTTGTAAACTTTTATGAGGGGCATAATTGTAATTCGTCACAGGCTGTGTCCTATGTCTATAAATAGATGAACAGTACCCCCGTACTGTTCACGCTAACTTGTATTCACTCGTGCGTCACGCTTGGACCTTTGCCTTCTGTCAAGCCGAAGGTAAAAATGTAATTCAATATTGTTCAAGTGCATTCGTGACTATATGATTAAATGATATTAATAATGACATATGATTATTCATATTATTTCTCATGTCTCATATGCTTCTCCTTTCATTGAGATATACTGTAATGTTGAAGGTACGTCCTTCATGACCTTCGTCTGAAGATCATTATATCCTAAAGGAGATAATGTTCTGAAGGACGAAGGGCATTAATCATTAACCTTTTTGTGTTGCCTTGTTCTTAATTCATAGCACTTGAGAACAAGTCCCCAACATGTGGGCTCTCTACCTTGGACACACCGCTTACTTGATGAATGCCCTGTATCGTCTGCAGGCCTTGCGAGGCGAGGTGATGTCCCAGCTTATGGGCCTGGTGGAGTCTACCAAGATCACCCTCGACAATAGGGAGGACCTTGTAGTAGACTTGTCCACTGAGCTAGTGGAGAAGGATCTCCAGGTTGAGCAGATGGCCAACCACATACAAGAGCTCGAGGATCAGGTGGAAGCCAGGGAGAACACTATTGAGGTTCTGGAAGACCAGCTCTAGAACACTCAGCAGCAGCTAGAGGAGGCCAACCAGCACTTGGACCTGCACCATCAAGAGATAGAGGACATGGAGGCAGATGGAGCCGACGAGGACGTAGATATCGATGGAGGGGAAGAGCCGGAGCCCGCTTCTAGCTTGGATACTACTGGCTCAGCTTACTCTGGAGGGCCACCTTCCCCCGAGTCTAGCGTGGCCTCTTTTGCCCATTAGGTTGCAGGTTAGGATAGCGGTGTTGGGAAAAAGCACTCAAAACTAGCTTAGATTTTGCACATTGGATGTACTAGGCTAGACAACTGAGTCTTTTGGGCCCGCTATAACCATTGGAAACTTTTTTTGGCAAGGATGAATGATGGATGGTTTTTATTTTAAGATTATGAATGAAATTATATCATGTGGTACCAGTTGTGAAAGGCGAGAAGAAATTGGAAACTTGCACCTCTCGCGGCCTAACTGTTTTGTCGTGTAATGTAATCACGGATTATAAATCTAATGACAGAAACTCCTAAATTTTAGATGGCAGGAAGAGCGCTCCATGGACAAAATGAGCGCATTCCTCCACCACGGCCGCAGCCTCCCACCATGCAGGAGCTGATGGCTCAGCAGAACGAGATTCTTCGGCAGCTCGCGCAGCGTCAGCCACCACCTCAGCACTATGGGGGTGATGATCACCACCAGCGTGCCCCGGCAGCGGCAACTTACCAGGAGTTTCTTAGTACTCAGCCGCCATTGTTCACCAGGGCGGAAGATCCGCTCGATGCTGACATCTGGCTCAGGATGGTGGAATCAAAGTTTCCACTTCTTAATGGAGAATGCTCAGATATGACCAAGGTCCGTTTCGCCGCCCAGCAGCTTCGTGGGACCGCTAGGACATGGTGGGACCATTTCCTCGCCATGCAGCCGGCCGACCACGTGGTTGAATGGGGAGAGTTCAAGACGGCACTCATAGGGCATCACATACCAGCAGGGATCATGGACCGCAAGCTCAATGAGTTTCTAGCACTCACTCAGGGAAGTCGTACCGTGTTGCAGTATGCTCAAGCTTTCAATGACCTGTGATAGTACGCAGGCTACCATGCTGACACTGCTGAGAAGAAGAGAGACAAGTTCAGGAGGGCCTCAACACTAAGCTCTGTGACTGTCTCAACACAGTCAGGGCCAACAGCTACAACGAGTTGGTCAACTTGGCCATCTCACAGGAGGATTGCATCACGGCCCGCAATGGCAGAGAAGAAGAGGAAGACCCCTATGGTGGGACCATCAGCACAGTCTCAGCGTTTCAGGATTGTGTCCGACACTCAGAGTAGAGGGCCTTAGCAGCAGCAGGGGCGATGGGTGATCCGACCATAGCAGCAGCAGCAGGCACCCAACCGCTCTCAGCCCCCAGCTCAGAGGAACAACAACAAGCAACAGCAACAGTACCGCCAGGGCAATTACAACAGATGTTTCACTTGTGGTAACATCGGGCATTATGCCAAAAAAATTGCCCGAGAAACCAGAAGAGGCAGGGCTAGAATGCAAATCACAACCAAGGCAAGAGGCAGAAGGTGCAAGTGAGGCAGGGTAGGCTGAACTTCACCACATTGGCTGACATTCCGGAGGGAGCACCCATCATGACCGGTATCTTTTCTGTTTTAAATTACCCTGCAGTCATTCTTTTTGATTCTGGTGCATCACACAGCTTCATCAGCGCAAAATTTAGTGCCAAATGTCAGCTACCTTTTCACCACACAAATGGGGCCATTATGATTGCAACACCAGGAGGCAGGGTTGCCACCTATCAACTCAACCTGCAGGTGCCAATAAAATTGGGTAGTATCACATTTAGAACCACCCTCCTTATCATGGGACTGGAGAGCGTGGATATCATCTTGGGGACTGACTTGTTATCGTGGCATCATGCCTTGATTGATGTCGCAACAAGAGCCATTGAAATACACTCACCAATTTGTGGAGAGATCACTTTGTACCTATCCAACCAGGGCTGTACCCATTCCTATGCCCTCACCATGGTAGAGTCACCCGTGGAAAGGATACCAGTAGTCTGTGAGTACCCTGATGTCTTCCCAGACGAATTGCCAGGGATGCCACCCGACAGGGATATAGAGTTTGCCACAGAATTGCAACCAGGGACCGCACCTATTTCTAAAAGGCCATATAGGATGCCTCGAGCAGAGTTGGCAGAACTGAAGAAACAATTGCAAGAGTTGCTAGACAAGGGGTTCATTCGCCCAAGTACTTCACCGTGGGGATGTCCGACCTTGTTCGTAAAGAAGAAGGATGAGAGCTTGAGATTATGTGTTGATTACCGCCCCCTCAATGTGGTGACTGTTAAGAACAAGTATCCTTTACCCCACATTGATGTTTTGTTTGATCAATTGGTCGGAGCCAGGGTGTTTTCCAAAATAGACCTTTGCTCTGGCTATCACCAAATCAAGATCAGGGCAAGTGATATTCTGAAGACGGCTTTCTCCACCAGATACGGGCTTTATGAGTACTTGGTGATGTCATTCGGGCTGACCAATGCTCCGACATACTTCATGTATTTGATGAATTCAGTGTTTATGCCGGAATTGGACAAATTCGTAGTGGTCTTCATTGATGAAATTCTAGTATATTCAACAAATGAAGACGAGCATACTATGCACTTGCACATAGTACTTCAGCGACTGCGCGATCATTGCTTGTATGCCAAATTCTCCAAGTGTGATTTCTGGCTAAGGGAAATCAAGTTCTTGGGTCACACCATTTCGCAGGACGGGATAGCCGTTGACCCTGAGAAAGTACAAGAAGTGATGGATTGGAAGCCTCCTACCACCGATCGACAGGTTCGGTGTTTTTTGGGTTTGGCAGGATACTATCGACGATTCATTCCAGATTTCTCTAGGATTGCTAAACCAATGACTGAGTTGTTGAAGAAAGGAGTGAAGTTTGATTGGGGTCAGAAATGCGAAGATGCCTTTCACACCCTGAGGCGGCATCTGACGACAGCACCCGTGCTAGCGCAGCTTGACAACACCAAATCATTTGATGTGTATTGTGATGCTTCAGGCACTGGACTAGGTTGTGTTTTGATGCAAGACAACCGAGTTATTGCCTACGCATCCAGAGCACTCAGGCCTCATGAGCAAAACTACCCCACACATGATCTAGAGTTGGCAGCGGTAGTTCATGCTCTGAAGATATGGATGCATTATCTAATGGGAGCTCATTGTAATATTTATACTGACTATAAGAGCCTCAAGTATATTTTCACCCAGGCTGACCTTAATATGAGGCAGAGGAGATGGTTGGAATTGATCAAGGATTATGACCTGGAAGTGCATTACCATCCTAGCAAGGCAAATGTAGTGGCGGATGCCTTGAGTCGTAAGGCCCAATGCAACTGTCGAACCGTAGACTCTAAGGTCACCGCTTTGTGTGACGAGTTGCGCAAGCTGAACATGGAAGTGGTTTCCCCAGGTACCTTGGATTATATCTCAGTTGAGCCGACCTTACAGGAGCAGATAATCATGCACATATTAGTGACAAGGGGGTTCAAATCATTAAGGAAATGCTCAATCAAAAGGTGGATAAGTATAAATGCTTTTGTCAGGACAGCAAGGGTATTTTATGGTTCGAAGACCGACTGGTTGTTCCGAAGAATCCAGAACTCAGGAAGAAAATTTTGGACGAGGCTCATCTCTCCAAATTTTCCATGCACCTCGGAAGTAACAAAATGTATCATGACCTCAGATCCTTATATTGTTGGGCCACGATGAAGAGAGAGATTGCTAAGTACATATCTGAGTGCGACACTTGCCAAAGAATCAAAGCCAATCATTTAAAGGTAGCAGGTACCTTACAACCTCTCCCCATAGCATCATGGAAATGGGAGGACATTTGCATGAACTTTATTGTGGGATTGCCTAACACCTCCCGGCACCACGATTCCATTTGGGTCATTGTAGATAGGCTAACCAAGACAGCTCATTTCTTGCCACCACCCACAAGACAAAAAAATACGTAGAGATCTATATTGACCAAATAGTACGCTTGCATGGAATCCCAAGGACCATTGTATCAGATAGAGGAACAACGTTCATGGCACGTTTCTGGGAGCAGCTACAAAGGTCACTTGGAACAACCGTGATTAGAAGCTCAACATATCTTCCTCAAACTAATGGTCAAATAGAAAGAGTAAATCAGATTCTCGAGGACATGTTGAGAGCATGTGTGATACACTATGGCAAAGATTGGGACAAATGTCTTTCTCTGGCAGAATTCTCTTACAATAACAACTACCAATCCAGCCTGAAGATGGCACCCTTCGAGGCCTTGTATGGGAGAAGGTGTAGAACATCGCTAAATTGGTCGCAAGCTAGAGAAAGGTAAATCTTTGGGCCCGACCTAGTAATTGAAGCTGAGGACAAGGTCAGAGTCATTAAGAAGAACTTAGAAGCTGCTCAGGCCAGGAAGAAGAGCTATCATGATAAGTGTAGGAAGCCTCTACAGTTTGAAGTGGGGGATCATGTGTACCTCAAGGTCTCACCCACAAAAGGTGTTCAAAGATTTGGGATTAAGGGCAAATTAGCCCCTCGTTATATTGGGCCATATGAGATCAAGGAGACTTGTGGACCTGTAGCATACAAATTGAAGCTACCACCTTATTTGTCGGCAATTCATGATGTGTTCCATGTATCTCAGCTGAAGAAGTGTGTTCGCTTACCAACAGAAGTGCTGTCAGAACCTGAATTGGAGATAGAACCAGACTTATCATACCAAGAGCATCCTGTCAAGATACTGGACCGTAAGGAATGATCAACTCGAGCCAAGTCAATCAAAATGTATAAGATCCAGTGGAGCAACCATTCAGCAGAGGAAGCTACCTGGGAAACTGAGGATTTTCTGCACTCACACTACCCCGAATTCCTACCTAAACAGATCGGTATGTAGCTCGGATCCAAACCCCCCTCCTGCCCTTTGAATCTAAGTATAAGAAAGATAGACTTAACAAGAACTGAGTAAGTTGTGAAACTTAATCAAGAAGGGCTTCGTTCTGAAGTTGCAAAGAGGATGACATTCGAAGAGCAGTTTACTAGAGAATCTTGACAAAAGAAACCGCATAGTGCAGACACCCCTTTTCTTAGCATCCCTCTAAAGGGTACCTACCCCCAAATCTTGGGGCGAGATTCCTTTAAGGGGGGAGGGTTGTAACACCCCAATTGTTACCCAAGGCCCTGGCTTAACACATGCACCTATGACCTATTATCACATGTGTTTAAGTGGGAAGAAGGACCACCAAAAAGAGACCATGGCTTAATCAAGTGATGAATATGATAGAAGGGATACCCTAGCTTTTTCTGTATCGCCACCTTGGAAAAAGATGCTCAAACCCTAGACCCCCTCGAACCATTAGAGCCCCAAGATTGGATTAGTGGAAAAAGCTAAGTAAATGGCCAAATCATGACTTAAACCTTTGGCAAAAGTTGTAGCACACTTAAATTTCTACAAGAAATAGTAAGGGAGTTATTCCAAAAAGGTCCCACAAAAACCCCAAATTAAGCACCCAAGTGTAAAGCCCTCAAGAGCCACCCATTTTTCTCTAAGTCAAAAATCAACCCCTTTCTAAAGATCAGATATGTTCAAGTAATTGTAGGTGCCAAATCAACATGGTCCAATTGACAAAGAGGCACCAAATTACCCAAGGCACAACCCTGATAAATTTGAAACCAAACCAAAACCGTTTGACATGGTTTGACACAAGTTTTGTCTCGGGTTGAACAGTGCCGACAACCCTGACTTGGCGCCACCATATCTCCCAAACCAGACCAGATCTTCACTTGGAATTCACACAAACTAGATAGCCCTAGGTGCAGAGAAGAGATCTTACACAAGTGTTTGGGCGAGATTCGCATGTTTGGCTGCTCAGCAAGCGCTTGAACTCGGGCAGAAAGAAACAAACACGTGTTCGACCTGCCCTGGCATGCCAGAGAACGCCCCAGCGCTCGGCCCCGCACGCCCGCGCCACGTGATGCCCGACCCCACGCCTACGCCCACGCCCGCGCCTATAAAACCAACCAAGGCCTTAACCGTACACTCGCGCTCGCTCTCAGCCCCGCCCAAGCGCAAGATCGCCGGAGTTCGCTCTGCGCACGACGTGCTAGCGGCCGCCCGAGCCCTGACCACCGTGGACCGGCCACTCCAGCCCACCTCCATTCAATCCAACCCTCAGCTAGCCTCTCTGGAGCTCTGTGAAGCTCCCCGAGCTCTCAGACCGAGCACTAGTTCACCGGCGGTGTCAGATTGACGTCGCCGGACTTCATCCGATCGCCATCACACATAGACAGAGCTGCACGGTGAGCCACCCTTCGATTCCTCGCGCCTACAGCACCAGTGACCTCCCGTGAAGCTCCCCGAGCGCTTTGATTGAGCTTTACCGCCGTGAGCAGGCCAGAGCACGTGCCGCCGACGAGCCTGACCGCCTGCGCACGCGGCCAACCCTACTCCGGCCACCACCGCCGGTGATCCGCCCCTCGACGTGATCGCAAGGAGCTCCCGGATCTCACCCGACCCTTCACCAGACCTCTCCCACCACCGGTAAGATGCACCACCACTTTTTCCACCTTCGACTACTGTTCCGGCGAGGAGGGAGTGCGGGTTAAGAAAGGGAAAAGGCCAGGGGGTTGTTGGCAAAGTCAGTGACTCTGGTGAATAGTTATCTAGGGGCACGGATTTAAGGATTCGGTTAAGGAAAAACCCAGGGGCCCCGGTGCAAAGCTATTTTCCTTAAACCTTTAGATTTATTCTTTTTCAAATAAGCAGTAGACTTAGAAAATTCATAATTTGAATTGTAGTCAGCCAAATTTGGTCAAACAAATTTTATCAGAACCTGCATTTCATAAACTATCCATAAAAAATGATAAACACCATGGTTCCTGTAAACCTTTTTGTAGTTTGGATTTATTTAAGCAAACTGCCCAAACCTTGATAAACAGAGGAAAAATAAAAATACTTTTGGACTAGGGCTAAGAAAAATTGGAAACATACTTAACTGGTAACTACACTATTTACAAATTTTAAACTCCCTAGTATACTAGGTTAAGGAAAGATTATTCATTAAAACTTGTATTGGCCCAAACCTTAAGAACATGAAAAAGGGGATTTAAAATGAGGACCAGAGGGCAACCATATTTTTCCTAACTTGCTTAGGTGACGTAGTTCATAGGAAAATTTTGTTGAACCCTCATTTAGTACAAAGAAAATGCACCACCTTTTATTTACTAAAAACAGTGAGAACTTAGAAAAATCATAGAAAAATAATCCTAAGGAGGAACCACCCCAACCTTAGGAATAACTACTATTATGCTAGTATGAATCTAGGAAAAATACAAGTTCTGTTGTTTGATATTTTTCAAATAGCAAGTTTAACTATAAGTGTCTTTTTGGCATTAAACTTTAGAAAATCACAACTAAAAAACCATTGAGTCACCCTCTGTGATTTTTGGCACAGAAGCATGTTATTACCCATAAATGCTAGCAAAAATAACTTTTAGTACAGAACCCCCACCTAAATTAGAGTTGTAGTACAAAGTGACCCTCTACCCTCGCTTTTGTTATTTTTGCCTAGAGTTTATCCTAATTACTCTTAACCTCAAATTTATAGAATAGACTACAGTGACCAATGTTAGCCCACTGTAATTTTTACAAAATGTTTGGAAATTTCTAAATCATTATGGTAGTTCAAGCTCGCCTTAAAGGCATAAATAGAAAATAAAAAGGGGAAATTAGTGGAAGGAATAATATTACACACACCCCTACAACCAGACCTCCCTAAGTGCCCACAAAAACTTTAATGAGATGATTAAATTCTTAATCCACTAAAAAACCTAAACTAGTAAGTATGCACTAATAAGAACTTCATATGACAACAAAACCCTAATTTACCCACTGCCTTAGTGTTGCTTCACCATACATCGTATTTACTAAATTTGCATATCATTAACATACATGTATCTTATTCATTGCATTCGATAGATTGTAACCTCGTTGATGGAGAGTACATACTCATTCCGGAGCAAGGAGTTGCTCAGGAGGGAGTCCAGGAGCCAGCACCAGAGCCTGCCACTGAGGACCTCCCTGCCCCAGCTTTTGAAGGCAAGCCCCGGTTTTATGCATAACCGTTATATATACTATTTTACTACACTTAATGTTTGTAGCCTTGTACTATGCACTTAAGTGTAGGAGTTTCCTAAAACCATAGTTGCATGAACTTAGGATTCCTTTTGAGATGGATACTAGTATGCTAGGTCGAGTAGCTGCTTTGCTAATTAGGGATCTCGATAGAAGTCGAGTGATTTTTCTAGTACTCGCGCGAGGTCAGGAATTGGTTGTATCCATTTTCGGTAACGGAATGATGATGGTCTATGGACACGGATCCATGGGGATGCGTGGTCTATGAGACGAAATTGGAATAAGGATTCACGTGCGGATACCTGTGTCAAGCGTTTGAACGTACTAAACACATGTCGAGAAATATGGTAAATCGATAAGCTTAGTACCTGAGTGAACCTGCCTGCAGATTGCCCTCCTCTCGCGACCTCAGACGAAGTCTCCCATTCTA
The DNA here is from genome assembly GCA_029449295.1 of Zea luxurians. Lineage (NCBI taxonomy): Eukaryota > Viridiplantae > Streptophyta > Magnoliopsida > Poales > Poaceae > Zea > Zea luxurians. The sequence goes on along the minus strand of JAOPSE010000001.1, from coordinate 98,945,180 downwards.
GTTATGGTGGGTACAGTTGCGGTCACTACACGACGGCAGTCAGGGTCAGTGAGGCATTGTACGCCAAGGCGGTGAGCCACTTTTTGTTGATGGGGAATCGATAGGGATGTTTGATGTGTGTGGGGACGGAGTGCCTCGCCACGTCGTGTGTTTACGTTTACCTTGCAAGGTTAAAACTTGATTCGAATCGTCTGCTTCTCGCAGCTAATGAGACTGCTTGATCCATTGTACTGCATTGAGTAAGAAGTGGAATGAGGTGACAGTCAAAAGATATTGATTGAAATAATGTTTGACACCATGTATGAATAGCTAGGTACTCATCTAGTCTAAAGGATTACACTAAAACTTGAAAAGCTAAAACTTGTTTTTAGACTCAGCTAGTGCTTTTGGCAAACCAAACCACTCAGCCAAACAACTGCATGGTCTAGAGGTAGAGGAGTAGACTCCTCACACCGAGCAAGTCTAGCTGAGTATTAGTATACTCAGCCTTGCTTGTGGCATAATTTTACAGGTACTCTGGAGGATATGGTTGTTGGAGTGACTTGGCCGTCCACCCTGCCATCGGGCTGGACAGTCGAGTGGGACCCTACCTCCGCAGGAGAGGAGCATGAGGAGTGATGGGCCATGCTTACCCATCCTCCCTTTATTTCATCGTTAGTTAATTTCCGCTGCATCGAGAAACAATGGTTACTACTTTTAAAACTCTGATGATAATGTAATAACATTAAGTACTTCCTTAAATTATGGTTTTATGCTTTATTGTTTTTCTCTATGCCTCACCTTCGAGTGAGTATGTGGTACTTGATCCTGTTAGTGGCCTTGTCGGACTAAATCCGAGGGATTGACGGTTTATTCCTATTTAAGTGTGGTCTTGCCTTTAAGGCGGGACTTGGGCACTTAAGTTGGAATAATTCAGGTGGTTCCGCCACAGATGAGACCCATATTCACTTCCGAGGTGAATGGCTAAGGTCTCACTATGAGGCTTTTCCCTAGAGTCCTCAATATGCAAATGCTGGAAATGGTCAAACTGCATAGAGCACATCTAACGTAGCAAACTTATAGTCCAGACTACCGGGTAAAGCTTTGGAAACTATGCCCGTATCCAATCTGCCTGAGCCGGGACAATAAGCGCTTGCCAGATGCCCCCATTCTGGTCGACCACGACCAGCACCCAACATAAGACTTCCCTAGTTATTTAGCCAAGGGCGTCCCATACCACCCTCATGGTAGCATTGTTTTCCTGGGTGGTCACTCCATGTTCCGATTAATATGCAATAATCTTGTTTAACCATCTGGTTAACATCATAATACCAATTTCATTTACGAAACATTAATATCATAAATAGGAGTGACGTAACAATTATTAAGTTGAGCGGCAGCATCAATTTGCAAAGCATAGTATTTTCCCAGGGAAATTAAGGAATACAGTTGGTAAATCTAAAAAAATCCTTAATTAGGTAAATCCCATCAAATTATGCAGTATATCCAAAAAGTAAACATTATTATATACATTAATTGGGTACAAATAGAATATACAGAGGGAGAATCCACTTGCCTTGCTCGAACGTGTCCTGCGGGTCGTCCTTGAACGTGTTAGGCTCGTCTAACTCACAGTCAACTTCTAGCATCGATTTACGTATCGCACATACAAAAGAATATGTATGCAAAATAAATAAACATACACCAGTACAGGGGTAATCATTCACCATTACATTCATCACACTTATCACACTCATAAATACGCCCTAAAGCGTAAATACTTATTAATTCATTTATTACTATTATGCGAGTCATAAATGGTGAAATTATGAGTAGGTGCTATAATAATAGTTTTAACTAGTATCAATACGTATTAACATCCTTTATGGAAATAAAAGCTAATTTTTTCCTTTAACACTAATAAATAGACTAATAGATTTTATTCTTTTTATTTCTAACTTGAATTATTGAGTATAGCTAAAAATGAATCTACTAAGATTAATATTCTAAAACTCAACATAAATCACCAATTGGGTTTTTATAACATAAACAAGTTTATTTTGACATAAACAAGTATTTTACTAACTCTAAGAATTTAAGTGCTATCCTCATGAACACGTTTATTTTGGCTAGTAAAACCTAGTTTTATACGACTAGTGGTATTTTCTCCTTTCTTTTTAAAAGAAAGTATTATTAAAAATAATCGGATATAAATCATCTAAAATCTTATAATGTTTATATGGCCATGAATTCTATACGATTTACTAATTCCATTAAAATGAACCTATGATTATAATCCTCCAAATAATTTCCAAACTCCATTGTGACCAAAATTAACTATAAAATTTCCTATCTAGTGTTTTTATCACCAACACGTGTTTAATATTTTTCGTCACACTTCTCTCTAATCCGTCATTCTAAAAGTCATCACATCGAATAACATGAACAATCACGGTGCGCTACTTATAGCATATATCTACCAAAAATTCCATAGCGCACATACGTATGAATTCCAAATCACACATGCTCATATTACAACACAATAAATATACAATTCATAAACCGAATAAAAAATTAATTTCAAAAATACACAAATTAATTTGGGTCGTCTTCAACCTTGAGCTTGCATGTGGGACGGGGGAGAGTTCGACGAGGGTTCGGCCGTGTAGAGAAGAGCAGGGGCTCGACTTCGGATGGCGGGTGCGTATCTCCGGCGGGTTCCACGGGCTCGGGTGACGACGTGGCGAACTCTGGCGACGGCGACAGTGGTTCTAACGGTGAGGAGCTTGAGAGAGAGTAGGGGGCGAGCACGGGTAGGGAGAAGGGAGAGAGGAGCTCGTTTTTTATAGAGGAGAGTGAGAGAGAGGAAAAGTCGACCAGGGAGAGATCAATGGGCGCCGATGGTTCTTCATGGATGCCATCAATGGCATCGGTTACCTCCCAAGGCGTCAATGGAGAGAGCAATGGGGAGGGACAAACCGACGCACGGGACACAGGATCTTCAAGGCGTGGTCGGGCGGATGTTGGGCACGACGCTTGTGCTTGGCACTGCTCGGGGCTCACGGCGTCGGGGCTTCGACCGTCTGGTCGTTGCAAGCTCCTGGCGCGGGGAAGGGGCTTCGTTGGGTTGGGGCGCACGGTGGCCGGGTCGCGTCCCTGGCGCGGCCGCGGTCAGCTGGGGCGAAGTCCCTGGCGCATCGAGCCTGGAGCGCGGGGTGCAGGGCACTGGCGCGGTCCTGGCGGCACGCGCGAGAGAGAGAAGCGAGGGAGGGAGAGAGAAAGGGATGGGGAGGGGATTAGGGGCGACGGCGGCTGGCAGGGAGGCAGGGGGCGCAGCGGCTGGGAGTTAGATGGGCCTTAGTGGGCCTTAGGGTTAGGGTTAGGGTTTCTTTTGTTTTTTTCTTTTCTAAATTCGAAATACATTTTTACGAAGGCTGATGAAAATATCCATGCTTCGCAAAAAAGGATCCCTTCTTTTGTAACAAGGCTGATGAAATTGTATTTCCCAAAGCTTACTTCGTGCCTTAGCACATTTTCATTTTTACGAAGCATTCGCCGAAGATCGACTTCGTATTCAATTCGTGTCATTGATGCAATATGATGTATGATGTGATGTTATGCGAAGTGATGTCATGATATGATGCAAAATGATGAGGATGCCGAAGACACACACCCACACGCCCACACTGAAACACAAACTCTGCATCCCCTTAGGAACGACTTTAGAGCCTTCTTCACCGTTTATTTTTCGGTGCTCACCGTTTATTTTTCGGTGTAAGTTCTGCATCCCCTTAGGAATGTCTTTTGAACTTCTTCGCCTTCTATTTCGGCGGTATAAGTTCTGCATCCCCTTTTGAACGACTTTGGAAGTTCTTCGCCTTATATTTTGGCGGTATTTGGCTCTGCATTTCCTTTGGAACGACTTTTGAGCAGAAAACTTACGCTGCGCTCCCTTAGGAATGACTTTCTGTAGCTTCAGCAATTTTAGCTCTGCATTGCCTTAGGAACGACTTTTGAGCTTCGTAAGACTGTGAAGAAGATATATTCCATTCTGATAGAAGGAAAATCATTACAAAAAATTAAAAATAAATTTTCATTGCTTGTTCCTTATTAATAAACAAAATTGAAAGAGAAATGTGCCCTTGGGCCATTTCTAAAGTGTTTTGGTGATTAAGTGCTCAACACATATTGAGTGAGTAATTATGTGCCAAGTGATGGATGAAGTGCAAATCAACAAGAAGGTATGATTTTGGACTTAGAACATTGGTTTTTGTGTACTAATATATTTGTCTAAGTGCTGGAATCAGAGAAAAGAGAAGAAGAAAAGAACTTGGCTCGAAGCAGCCAAGACTCAGCTCAGTCTGGCACACCGGACTGTCCGGTGGTGCACTGGACAGTGTCCGGTGGTGCATCGGACAGTGTCTGGTGCGCTAGGCTGGCTTCTGGCGAACTGGCTACTCTCGGGAATTCATCGGCGGCGTACGGCTAAAATTCATCGGACTGTCCGGTGGCGCACCGGACTGTCCGGTGAGCCAACGGTCGCCAGTGCAATGGTCAGCCACCAAATCCGTGGATGACGCGTGGCCCGCTCCAACGGTCGGCAAGAGGCACTGGACTGTCCGGTGTGCACCGGACAGTGTCTGGTGCACCAACGTCTACAATTCTGCAACGGTCGGCTGTGACATTTTAGGAAGGCGATCTGCACCGGACCATGAACAGTGCATGTCCGGTGGTGCACCGGACTGTCCAGTGCGCCACCCGACAGAAGGCAAGAATTGCCTTCCCCGATTGCTTCCAACGGCTCCTAGCTACCTTGGGGCTATAAAAGGGACCCCTAAGCGCATGGAGGAGTAACCCAAGCATTCTTTGATCATCTCTAAGCACCAAGACTCTATTCTCGCGTATTTGATTCTTTGTGATAGTGACTTGAGCTCCATTTGAGTAGAGAACTCCTCGCATTGTGTTGTGAGCTCTAGTTGTGGCTTGTGTGCGTGATTGTGCTTGTGCTTTGAGTCTTGTGTGTGTTGCTCTCCCCTCCCTTACTTCCGTGCTTCTTTGTGATCATCAGTTGTAAGGGCGAGAGGCTCCAAGCTGTGGAGATTCCTCGTGAACGGGAGATAGTAAAAGAAAGGAAAACACTGTGGTATTCAAGTTGATCATTAGATCACTTGAAAGGGGTTGAGTGCGACCCTCGTCCAGTGGGACGCCACAACGTGGAGTAGGCAAGTGTTATACTTGGCCGAACCACGGGATAAATCACCGTGTCTCTTGTGCTTGTTTTCTTCGTGACCATTGTGTTTCACAAAAGCTTGGTCTTTAGCCACTTGATATTATTGAGCTAACACTTAACCAAGTTTCGTGGCTACAAGTATTTGAATTTTACAGGATCACCTATTCACCCTCCTCTAGGTGCTCTCAATTGGTATCGGAGCCGTTCTCTTCATGTAAGGGACTAATCGCCCAAGAGATGGATCCTAAGGGAAAGGGGATGGTGGTCAACGATAAGACAAAGGAGTCCATCGTCAACAAGCCAAGAGATGATAAGCCCTCGGACCTTGGCTCGAGTAATAAGAAAAGAGACGGGAAGAAGAAGAGGCGCATAAAGAAGATCGTCTACTACGACAACGATGAGTCTTCTTCTTCCCCAAAAGACGACGATGACGAGAAAAAGAAACCGGTTAACTCAAATTTTTCATTTGATTATTCTCGTATTCCGTTTAACTCCAATGCTCATTTACTTTCAATTCCACTTGGGAAACCTCCGCACTTTGATGGAGAAGACTACTCATTTTGGAGTCACAAAATGCGTAGTCACCTATTCTCTCTCCATCCAAGTATTTGGGAGATTGTTGAAAATGGAATGCTTTTTGATAGTACTAACAACTCCATTTTCATTAATGAGCAAATCCATAAAAATGCACAAGCTACCATTGTTTTGTTAGCATCCTTGTGCAGGGACGAGTACAACAAGGTGAGCGGCTTGGATAACGCCAAACAAATTTGGGATACCCTCAAGATTTCTCATGAGGGGAACGACACCACCATGATCACCAAGATGGAGTTGGTGGAAGGCGAACTGGGAAGGTTCACAATGATCAGGGGAGAGGAGCCAACACAAACATACAACAGGCTCAAGACCCTGGTCAACAAGATCAGGAGCTATGGGAGCACGAGATGGACGAACCACGATGTCGTCCGACTTATGCTGAGGTCCTTCACTATTCTTGATCCTCATCTTGTGAACTCAATTCGTGAGAATCCTAGGTACACAAAGATGATGCCCGATGAAATACTCAGAAAGTTTGTAAGCAGGCGTATGATGATCAAGGAAGCAAGATACGTTGATGAGGCATTGAATGGCCCAATGCCCATCTACGAGCCTCAAACCGTTGCTCACAAAGCAACAAGCAGCAGGGAGGCGCTACCTAGCAAGGTAGCACAAGTTGAGGCGGCTGGGATAAATGAGGATGAGATGGCCCTAATCATAAAGCACTTCAAGACCGCATTGAAAGGACGCAAGGAGTACTCAAACAAGAACAAGGCAAAGGGAAAGCGCTCCTGCTTCAAGTGCGGTAAGACTGGTCACTTTATAGCAAATTGTCCCGATAACTCTAGTGACCAGGAACAAGGAAAGGGTAGGAAGAAAGAGAAACAAAAGAGCTATAGGAAGGCAAAGGGCGAGGCACACATTGGAAAGGAATGGGACTTGGACTGCATCTTCTGATTCCGACGACGAAGGACTCGCTGCCTCAGCCTTCAACAAGTCCTTTCTCTTCCCCAATGAACGCCACACCTGCCTCATGGCAAAGGAGAAAAAGGTAAGCATTCGTGAAACTCCTAAGTATACTACTTCAAGCGATGATGAATCTAGTGATGATGAAGTAGATTATACTAAATTATTTAAGGGGTTAGATAGATCAAAAGTAGAAAAAATTAATGAATTGATTGATGCCTTAAATGAGAAAGATAGACTACTAGAGAGGCAAGAAGACATTCTGTATGAGGAACATGACAAGTTTGTTAGTGTTCAAAAGTCTCTTGCCTTAGAAATAAAGAGAAATGAATTACTATCTTCTGAGTTATCTACTTGCAATGAAACTGTGTCTAGCTTGAAGAGTATTAATGATGATTTAAATGCCAAGCTAGAAGTAGTTAATAAATCTAGTTCTTGTGTAGAGAATGTTGAAATTTGCAATAGATGCAAGGATTTTTAATGTTGATGCTTGTGATCGTCATTTAATTTCCATTTCAAAATTAAATGATGAAGTAGCAAGTCTTAATGCTCAACTTAAGACTTGCAAAAGTGACTTTGATAAATTAAAATTTGCTAGGGATGCCTACACTGTTGGTAGACACCCCTCAATTAAGGATGGGCTTGGCTTTAAGAAGGAAGCCAAGAACTTAACAAGCCAAAGGGCTCCCATTCTCAACAAGGAGAAAGGGAAGGCCCCTATGGCTAGTTGCATTCAAAAGAATCATGCGTTCATTTATGATAGAAAAGTTTCTAGGAATACTCATTATAATAGGAGTTATTGTCACACCCGGCTTTAAGGAACAAAGCCGGGTGCATCTCATACATGCGCCAAGAAGACAACATATATAATAACAGAGTGTATAGAGATAAATGTCATAAAACATCAGAGAGTCCTGAGCTGCTCATGACCGCGAGCACGGCTAGTATACCAGTTTTACACTCTGCAGAGGTTGTACCCTTTACCCACAAGTCATGTTACCCATCTGCCAAGGGGTCGCGACTCCCACACACCTCTACCTAGGAAGCGCGGCAGGGCAACACTATGAGGCCTTTACAAAGTTCCACTAGCTTCCGAAAACCCGCTACAGTTTATAGGAAGTTCCAATGCAGGGTTCTTGGCTGACTGCCATTGCAGCAAAATCAACCAAGGACCTCCCTACACTGACCACTCCCCTACTGCCCTTGCCCCTTTCGGGTAAGGTAGTCTTCCACTAGCTTTCCTAATTAGTCAGCCAAGGGCGTCCCATTAAACCCTTGTGGTGGCACGTGGTTCTCAAGTTAAGCTCTATGTTCCAATTAACATTAATGATCTCAACATGAACATAAATAGAATAACAAAAAAGGAATTGGAACATAGAGGTAATAAATGATTATCCCAAAACCATATAAAGCAATAGCAAACAACCCAAGTGATTCAGGGGTAAACAAGGTAATGAGATAAACAATCTAGGGTGACCTATTGGGTCCCATCAAAATTAACCTATGCATGGATAAGTGATATTAAAGAACATTATTAGGTAAAAAGTGGTCAAGGGCACAACTTGCCTTCAATGAGCTCCTGCTCAGCTACTTCAACCTGCTGCTACCAGGATCCTTAGTCACGGGCTCTTCTACTCGCCACAATACAAACAAGCACAATGTATATAGAGAAATTAACATCACACCAAACATGTGAACAAAATACACAGTAATAATCTATATATTAAAATAGAATCCTAGGAACAGGAATCATAATTTTTGGAGTTATAGATTTTAAGATATGAATTTTCAAAGTTTTTATGTGTTTTAAATAGGATTAAGTGAGAATTAAATTTTCTTACTGTTTTCATGATAAAATAGAGGCTCTAAGTGATAGATAATAAAATTACAAAATTCTAGGAACTGGAATGGATTAATTTGGAGCTAAAATGAATTTTCTATGCATTTTACAAGTTTCTAGATTTGTTTTTGTATTAAAAATGAATTTCTAATATTATTTCTCTGTTTTTAAACACCTCTGGACTGGGCCTCAATTAATGGGAAACACAGGGGCCCCGGAGTAAGTATTTCTAGACACAAAGAACAGTTGCGTATGGATGGCGGGTTGATTTCGCTAAAGTACGAGGGCTCTTAAGCAAAACGCCAAGGCCGAAGGGGTATGGACAGATCTAAGTCGTCCGATCATACACCTACGCTCCAGATTAAAACGCAGTACCACCGAAACGGTACGCAGCGCGCGCCACCAGATGGAAGATCTACGGCTACAATCATCCGAATCCCGCTCAACGCATCCGACCGTTCGATCGAACACCAGCGCTCTGGATTTAAATAACGTTGATCGATCATCTACCGCACGATCCCGATCTAATGGCTCCTACCCGAAGTGGCGAACGGGTACGCGCGATCTAATCTAGTCCGTCCCTTAAGGATCCGACGGCGCACGTTCTCTGCCCCAACAGGGCATCCACGCACGGCGGAGCAAACTCCCCCACGGCGGTGCGCCATGGCCGGCGATGCTAAACCCCCCTGCTCTTGCCCCCATTTTCTAATTGAACTCAGCTACGCAATGCAGAAGGCGTAAGGAAGGTGAGGGTAGGTTTATTACCGCGAATTGTTGACTCGTCGGCGTTGGCCACGGCGTGGTGCGGATCCACTGCTGCGCCCGCGCTCCGGCGAGAAATCAACCTCGCCCTGCTGCCGGATTCGCCTCACCAAGTGCACGAACAGCTTCACCACGCCCCTGGGAGGCTCCACAACCCGGCAACGTGACCTGGTCGGCTAGGGGGGAAGCTTGCCCCGATCAGCGAGACGCGGTCCTCTCGGCTCTCACGGCAAAGGTGGAAATCGCTTTGGTTAGAGCTGCCTACACGCTGATGAAGAAAAGAGGAGGATGAGGATCGGGTTCCGGTCTTCATATGGCCGTCCAAGGTCCGCCTGCGCCCACACAACGGATCCCGCAATCTGCGCCATAACCGAGTCCGAGCATGCCCGGGTCACGCGGCGAAGAAAGGGGACGGTTCTGGCAGAGCGGGCCCGCACGACAGTGAGACAAGGGAAGGAGGAGGGCGCGCCCGCGACTGACTTGGGTGGCCCACGCGCAGTGACTAGAGTACTGGGGCCGGGTTGACAGAGAGCCGCGCGCGCGGTGAGGAGCGTGGGCCGCGCGGTACCAAAGGGTAATTGGGCCGAATTGGTTAGTTTAGGCCCAATCGAGCACAACACCCTTTTTCTTTTATATTTTCATTTTCCTTTCTCTTTTCTCTTATTTTTGAATCTAAGTTTTGAATTTCAAATTTGTGATGAACTTGTACTCAAATTTTTCTGAGTATATGATTTGGATAAATCATTGTGGAACAAATTTATCTATTTATAAGTTTTATTTTTTTGTATTGCATAGTATTTTTCTTTCTTTCTTTCCAAATTTTAGCATTTCTTTTAGGATTTAATTTCCCATTTGGATATTTAACATTTTTCACATTATTATATGTTGTCACAAAATGCACACAGAAGAAAATCGAGCATGATGCATAATTTGGTAGTATATATTTTTATTAATTGTTTTTGGGCATGATGTTCACATAAGATGATGCATAGAGATCAAATTCACATAAAGAGAAATTGTTTCTCTATTGGTATTATTTCTAGCAATTTACAAAGTGGGTGTTACAAATCCTACCCCCTTAAAAATAATCTCGTCCTCGAGATTTAGGAAGAATGAGGGAAAAGGTGGGGAAAATCTATGCGAAGCTCTTCTTCTCTTTCCCAAGTTGCTTCATCTTCACCGTGGTGACTCCATTGGACTTTGCACATCTTTATCACCTTATTTCTTGTAACTCGAGTCAAAGTATCCAAAATCTTGATCGAATACTCCGTGTAAGTCAAATCACCCTGAACACTGAGCTCTTCCATTGGTAACTGTTCCTCGGGAACACGGAGACACTTCTTCAGTTGAGACACGTGGAACACATTATGCACATCCGATAGACTTGCAGGTAACTCGAGTTGTTATGCCATCTCCCCAACTCGCCTAAAGATCAAGAATGGTCCAATGTAACGAGGGGACAATTTGCCCTTAACTTTGAATCTCCTCATTCCTCGAAGTGGTGACACCTTGAGGTACACATAATCTCCTTCTTCAAATTCTAGTGGCCTCCTTCTATTATCAGCATAACTCTTTTGCCTGGTTTGAGCCACTCTCAAATTTTCTCGAATTATACGAACTTGTTCTTCTGCTTCTTGAATCAATTCAGGCCCAAAGAACTGTCTTTCTCCAGTCTGATCCCAATATAGAGGAGTCCTGCACTTTCTCCCATACAAAGCTTCAAAAGGTGACATCTTCAGACTGGCCTGGTAACTATTATTATATGAAAACTCAGCATAAGGTAGACTCTTATCCCAACTTCCTCCATGCTGAAGTGCACAAGCTCTCAACATATCTTCCAATACTTGATTAGTCCTTTCAGTCTGTCCATTAGTCTGAGGGTGATAAGCCATGCTAAAATTCAACTTTGTACTCATGTTCTCATGAAAGCTTCTCCAAAATCTTGAGGTAAACTGTGAACCTCGATCGGACACGATCTTCTTTGGTACTCCATGTAAACACACAATCCGAGCCATATATAACTCTGCTAGCTGAGAACCTTTATAAGTAGTCTTGACAGGAATAAAGTGAGCCACTTTAGTCAATCTATCCACAATCACCCATATAGCATCATATCCTTTCTGGGTGCGAGGCAATCCAGTAATGAAATCCATACCAATCTCTTCCCACTTCCACTCGGGTATCTTCAGTGGATGTAATAGTCCGGTTGGCCTCTGGTGTTCAGCCTTAACTCTTTGACATACATCGCACATAGCCACTTGTGCAGCTACATCTCTTTTCAATCCATACCACCAATACTTCCGTTTCAAATCCTGATACATCTTAGTACTACCAGGATGAATAGAATAATCCGAATCATGGGCCTCCTTTAAAATAGTCTCTCGAAGGCTTTCAATATCAGGAACACACATCCTGTCCTTGAACAATACAGTGCCCTGCTCATCTTCCGTAAATTCCAGAACTCGACCTTCAGTAATCAGATCCATAATCTCTTTTATTTTAGCATCGTCACGTTGACCTTTGCGGATTTCTTGCTCCAAAGTAGGTTCCACATTAATAGTAACTCCTTCAGTATGAGCAACTATTCCCAGGTTAAGTCTCCTGAAATCCTCAACAATCTCATCGGGTAGCTGGGCAACAATGGCTGAATGAACATGCTCCTTTCGACTCAAGGCATCTGCAACCAAATTTGCCTTGCCCCGGTGATAGTGAATCTCCAAATCATAATCCTTAATAAGCTCCAACCAACGGCGTTGCCTAAGGTTGAGATCCTTCTGAGTGAATATATACTTCAGACTCTTATGATCCGTATATACTTGGCACTTGGTCCCCATGATATAATGTCTCCAAATCTTAAGTGCATGCACAACGGCTGCCAATTCCAAGTCATGAGTGGGGTAGTTCACTTCATGTTTCCGCAACTGACGAGAAGCATAGGCAATCACATGTCCTTCTTGCATGAGCACACATCCTAAGCCTTGGCCACATGCATCACAATAGATATCAAATCCTTTCTGTAGGTCTGGCATAACCAATACTAGTGGCGACATTAACCTTTTCTTCAATTGCTCAAAGCTGTCTTGACACTTCTCATCCCACTTAAATTCTCTTCCTTTCTCCAAAAGCGAAGTCATAGGCTTAGCAATCTTAGAAAATCCTTCAATAAATCTCCGATAATATCCTGCTAGTCCCAAGAAACTCCGAATCTCAGTAACTATAGTGGGTACTCTCCACTCCATTATCTCCTTAACTTTAGCAGGATCCACTGATATTCCTCCATTAGAAATAATATGACCAAGAAATGGCACCTCGCCAATCCAAAACTCGCACTTGCTGAACTTGGCATATAGCTGGTTATCTCGTAGCTTCTGTAGCACCAATCTCAGATGTTCCTCATGATCGTTATCACTCTGAGAATAAATGAGAATATCGTCGATGAATACCACGACGAATCTGTCCAAATACTCCATAAACACCTTATTCATCAAGTTCATAAAATAAGCTGGTGCATTGGTTAATCCAAACGACATAACAGTAAACTCATATAATCCATATCTAGTCGAGAAAGCCGTCTTGGGAATATACGATGGTCTAATCCTCATCTGATGGTAACCGAATCGGAGATCAATCTTCGAGAATACTCTAGCACCTCTCATCTGATCAAATAAATCCTCAATACGGGGCAACAGATACTTGTTTTTCACTGTAACGTCATTAAGAGATCTATAATCCACACACATCCGCTGCGATCCATCCTTCTTCTGTACAAACAAGACCGGTGCTCCCCAAGGTGAGGAACTCGGACGAATGTACCCAGCATCTTGTAACTCAGTTAACTGCTTCTTAAGTTCCTTCAACTCCTCTACGGACATCCTATATGGCCGTTTAGAAATAGGGGCGGTTCCAGGTAAGAGATCAATAACAAACTCAACTTCTCTATCGGGTGGCATCCCTGGTAACTCCTCTGGAAAGGCATCCGGAAAATCTCTAACCACCCGGATGTTGTCGCCAACAAACTCCTCCGGTATAAAGAACATTGCACGCATGGGTGAGGAGGTTACTACAATATTAACTTGAAACCTTTCTCCTTTAGTGGTAGTGAGTTCTACGGTACCTCTACCACATGCTATAACGGCCTTTGCCTTTCTTAGCCATGACATACCAAGGATCAGATCTATACTGCTTGACTCTAATATTATAGCAGTAGCTCCAAATTCTCTACCCATAATGGTCAATGTCAATCTACGTGTCATTTGATTCGCCTCAACAGGCCCTTTAGGTGTAATTACTAACATGGGTTTTCTCATATTTAGCAGTGGTATTTCATTTGTGTTGGCATATCTAGCAGACATGAATGAATGTGTAGCACCAGAGTCAAATAATATGGTTGCAGGAATTGCATTAACATAAAACATACGAATTACGAGGTCCCCACCATCCAGGGTAGCATCAACGCTGACTTGATTAACTTTGGCAATAGAATATCCCTTGCCAGATCCTGGAGTTTGCTGCCTGTTCTGAACTGGAGTAGTAGCAATCCTCTGTGGGCAGACATTTGCATAGTGACCAGCCTTCCCACACTTGAAACAAGTAGTGCCTGGACTCTGTCCTGAAAACTTCGTCGGGGTGCCAATAGGGGTAGCCTGCTGAGGAGGTGGAGTCCTCAGTGGTGATTGCTGAACTGGGCGCGGCCCTCCTGGTCGAGTCGGTGTACCCTGCGGTGAACTGTAGCGAGGACGAACACTGCTGCTTCCTTGTCCTTGAGATATAGCCTTTCTCTTCAAATCTCCCAGCTGAACACGCTTGTGTTCAATAGCCAGGGCCTTATCAAGCAGCCTCTGAAATGATGGAAATGTGTGTGCCACTAGAGCATACTGCAGTGGTCCATTAAGTCCTTCAATAAAATGCTCCTGCTTCCTCTCGTCTTCAGCAACTTCTTCAGGGGCATATCTGGATAACTGAATAAACTTGTCGCGGTACTCGCTGACTGACATACTTCCTTGCTTCAGCGACAGAAACTCCTTCTTCTTGATCTTTATCATACCAGCTGGAATATGGTAGTTCCTGAATTGCGTACTGAACTCTGCCCAAGTAATAGTATCAGCAGCATCATGGGCAGCAGTATAGGAATCCCACCAGTCAGCAGCAGGACCTGTCAGACGTCCAGAATCATATAAAACCTTCTCCCGGTCAGTGCATTGTGCAATATTCAGCATCTTCTCAACAGACTTCAGCCAATCATCCACGTCTAGTGGATCAGGTGAGCTTGCAAATGTAGGTGGCTTATGACTCATGAACTCTCTATGCTTGTCTCGGGGTGGAACTGGTGGTGGTGGTGGAGGCAGTGGCACTTGTTGCTGCTGTTGCTGCTGTTGTTGCTGTTGCATTTGTTGTTGCAGCTGCTGTTGTTGTGCCCTCCTTTCCTGGCGTATCTCATCTCGCTCCTGACGCAACTCCTGTCGTATATCTTCTCTTTCCTAACGCATCTCCTGGCGTTCTTGCTGCATCTGGGCACGCATATCTGCCATGGTGTCTGCCATTTGCTGCATCACCGCCATCTAAGCAGCAACCAGTGGGTCAACTCCGCCTGGTGGAGGATTAGGAGGATTCATCTCTGCAGGCTATGGCTGAGGTTGTCTATATATCCTTCGAGTGTGTCGATTAGGAGGCAAGTCAATTCCACCACCACGCCTGGTATTGACCATCTGAGTTAGATTCATATGGTAAGAAAATAGCAGACAAGGCAGGTACTTACAAATCAGGTTATTTTGGGGGATTTATTGGCTAAGCAGTTTAATGTTTTACCTACCATAACTAATTTATTACCTTATGCTGGCACATACTAAGATGTCCATATATAATGTTTCAATCAATCAAAGAAGCAAATCAGGCTTTGATCATCAGAACAATCAACCAACATTTTTAATAGAGAAAATAGTTTTAATTTTGTCTTAGGCTTCCTATCCCTTAAAAATGTCATAAATATAGGATTCCAAAGTGTGAAATCCATCTTGTCTTAGAGTAGAAAAGGTAAGAATGATTAGAGTAGAACAGTAGAAGGTGAGACAAGATCAAGATGAGTGTAGAAAGAATCAGAGTAAGGTAAGTATAGAATGAATCAGAATAAGATAAGTAGGTAAGGGTTTTGTCCATTTCTATCTAGGTTTCGTCGTACAGTCAACATTTCCTCTAATACCACTTCTGTCACACCCGGCTTTAAGGAACAAAGCCGGGTGCATCTCATACATGCGTCAAGAAGACAACATATATAATAACAGAGTGTATAGAGATAAATGTCATAAAACATCAGAGAGTCCTGAGCTGCTCATGACCGCGAGCACAGCTAGTATACCAGTTTTACACTCTGCAGAGGTTGTACCCTTTACCCACAAGTCATGTTACCCATCTGCCAAGGGGTCGCGACTCCCATACACCTCTACCTAGGAAGCGCGGCAGGGCAACACTACGAGGCCTTTACAAAGTTCCACTAGCTTCCGAAAACCCGCTACAATTTATAGGAAGTTCTAATGCAGGGTTCTTGGCTAACTGCCATCGCAGCAAAATCAACCAAGGATCTCCCTACACTGACCACTCCCCTACTGCCCTTGCCCCTTTCGGGTAAGGTAGTCTTCCACTAGCTTTCCTAATTAGTCAGCCAAGGGCGTCCCATTAAACCCTTGTGGTGGCACGTGGTTCTCAAGTTAAGCTCTATGTTCCAATTAACATTAATGATCTCAACATGAACATAAATAGAATAACAAAAAAGGAATTGGAACATAGAGGTAATAAATGATTATCCCAAAACCATATAAAGCAATAGCAAACTACCCAAGTGATTCAGGGGTAAACAAGGTAATGAGATAAACAATCTAGGGTGACCTATTGGGTCCCATCAAAATTAACCTATGCATGGATAAGTGATATTAAAGAACATTATTAGGTAAAAAGTGGTCAAGGGCACAACTTGCCTTCAATGAGCTCCTGCTCAGCTACTTCAACCTGCTGCTCACCAGGATCCTCAGTCACGGGCTCTTCTACTCGCCACAATACAAACAAGCACAGTGTATATAGAGAAATTAACATCACACCAAACATGTGAACAAAATAAACAGTAGTAATCTATATATTAAAATAGAATCCTAGGAACAGGAATCATAATTTTTGGAGTTATAGATTTTAAGATATGAATTTTCAAAGGTTTTATGTGTTTTAAATAGGATTAAGTGAGAATTAAATTTTCTTACTGTTTTCATGATAAAATAGAGGCTCTAAGTGATAGATAATAAAATTACAAAATTCTAGGAACTGGAATAGATTAATTTGGAGCTAAAATGAATTTTCTATGCATTTTACAAGTTTCTAGATTTGTTTTTGTATTAAAAATGAATTTCTAATATTATTTCTCTGTTTTTAAACACCTCTGGACTGGGCCTCAATTAATGGGAAACACAGGGGCCCCGGAGTAAGTATTTCTAGACACAGAGAACAGTTGCGTATGGATGGCTGGTTGATTTCGCTAAAGTACGAGGGCTCTTAAGCAAAACGCCAAGGCCAAAGGGGTATGGACAGATCTAAGCCGTCCGATCATACACCTACGCTCCAGATTAAAACGCAGTACCACCGAAATGGTACGCAGCGCGCGCCACCGGATGGAAGATCTACGGCTACAATCATCCGAATCCCGCTCAACGCATCCGACCGTTCGATCGAACACCAGCGCTCTGGATTTAAATAACATTGATCGATCATCTACCGCACGATCCCGATCTAACGGCTCCTACCCGAAGTGGCGAACGGGTACGCGCGATCTAATCTAGTCCGTCCCTTAAGGATCCGACGGCGCACGTTCTCTGCCCCAACAGGGCATCCACGCACGGCGGAGCAAACTCCCCCACGGCGGTGCGCCATGGCCGGCGATGCTAAACCCCCCTGCTCTCGCCCCCATTTTCTAATTAAACTCAGCTACGCAATGCAGAAGGCTTAAGGAAGGTGAGGGTAGGTTTATTACCGCGAATTGTTGACTCGTCGGCGTTGGCCACGGCGCGGTGCGGATCCGCGGCTGCGCCCGCGCTACGGCGAGAAATCAACCTCGCCCTGCTGCCGGATTCGCCTCACCAAGTGCACGAACAGCTTCACCACGCCCCTGGGAGGCTCCACAACCCGGCAACGCGACCAGGTCGGCTAGGGGGGAAGCTTGCCCCGATCAGCGGGACGCGGTCCTCTCGGCTCTCACGGCAAAGGTGGAAATCGCTTTGGTTAGAGCTGCCTACACGCTGATGAAGAAAAGAGGAGGATGAGGATCGGGTTCCGGTCTTCATATGGCCGTCCAAGGTCCGCCTGCGCCCACACAACGGATCCCGCAATCTGCGCCATAACCGAGTCCGAGCACGCCCGGGTCGCGCGGCGAAGAAAGGGGACGGTTCTGGCAGAGCGGGCCCGCACGACAGTGAGACAAGGGAAGGAGGAGGGCGCGCCCGCAACTGACTTGGGTGGCCCGCACGCAGTGACTAGAGTAGTGGGGCCGGGTTGACAGAGAGCCGCGCGCGCGGTGAGGAGTGTGGGCCGCGCGGTACCAAAGGGGAATTGGGCCGAATTGGTTAGTTTAGGCCCAATCGAGCACAACACCCTTTTTCTTTTATATTTTCATTTTCCTTTCCCTTTTCTCTTATTTTTGAATCTAAGTTTTGAATTTCAAATTTGTGATGAACTTGTACTCAAATTTTTCTGAGTATATGATTTGGATAAATCATTGTGGAACAAATTTATCTATTTATAAGTTTTATTTTTTTGTATTGCATAGTATTTTTATTTCTTTCTGTCCAAATTTTAGCATTTATTTTAGGATTTTATTTCCCATTTGGATATTTAACATTTTTCACATTATTATATGTTGTCACAAAATGCACACAGAAGAAAATCGAGCATGATGCATAATTTGGTAGTATATATTTTTATTAATTGTTTTTGGGCATGATGTTCACATAAGATGATGCATAGAGATCAAATTCACATAAAGAGAAATTGTTTCTCTATTGGTATTATTTCTAGCAATTTACAAAGTGGGTGTTATAGTTCTGGTGCTTATGATTCACATGCTATGATTGCTTCAAGTTCTACTTTTGTGCATGGTAGAAGTAGGCCTAGGAAGGGAAATGTTATTCATCATGTGCCTAAGAAAATGCCTAATGAATCTGCTACTGTTTTTCATGCCTGCAACACTAATTTGTACTTTCATGTAAAAATAAGAAAGTGGTTGCTAGGAAGTTGGGGGCCAAATGTTAGGGAGACAAGACTTGCATTTGGTCCCAAAGGATATTGTAACTAACCTTGTAGGACCCAACAAGAGTTGGGTACCTAAGACCCAAGCCTAATTTGTCTTGCAGGTTTATGCATCCGGGGGCTCAAGCTGGATTATCGACAGCGGATGCACAAACCACGTGACTGGGGAGAAGAAGATGTTCACCTCCTACGTCAAGAGCAAAGATTCCCAAGATTCAATCATCTTTGGAGATGGGAACCAAGGCAAGGTTAAAGGTCTAGGAAAGATAGCTATTTCATCCGAGCATTCCATATCTAATGTGTTCTTAGTTGAATCACTAGGATACAACTTATTGTCTGTTAGTCAACTATGTAATATGGGATATAATTGTCTGTTTACCAATATAGATGTGTCTGCCTTTTTAAGGGTGTACTAGACGACAAACTCTGTTTAGTTGATTTTTCGAAGAAGGAGGCCGATCTAGATGCATGCTTAATTGCTAAGATTAGCATGGGCTGACTGTGGCATCGGCGTTTAGCACATGTTGGAATGAAGAACCTTCAAAAACTTCTAAAGGGAGAACACGTGTTAGGTCTAACCAATGTATCTTTCAAAAAAGATAGACCTTGTGCAGCTTGTCAAGCAGGTAAACAGGTGGGAAGTACTCATCACAGCAAGAATGTGATGACCACGTCATGACCTCTTGATTTACTTCATATGGACCTCTTCGGACTCGTCGCCTACCTTAGCATCGGGGGAAGTAAGTATGGTCTTGTTATTGTTGATGATTTTTCCCTCTTCACTTGGGTATTCTTTTTGCAGGATAAAACAGAAACCCAAGGGACCCTAAAGCGCTTTCTAAGGAGAGCTCAAAATGAATTTGAGCTCAAGGTGAAAAAGATAAGGAGCGACAACGGGTCCAAGTTCAAGAATCTTCAAGTGGAGGAGTACCTTGAGGAGGAAGGAATCAAGCACGAGTTCTCCGCTCCCTACACACCACAGCAAAACGGTGTGGTAGAGAGGAAGAACATGACACTCATAGACATGGCGAGGACGATGCTTGGAGAATTCAAGACGCCCGAGCGGTTTTGGTCGGAAGCTGTGAACACAGCTTGCCACGCCATAAACCGGGTCTACCTTCATCGCCTCCTCTAGAAGACCTCATATGAACTTCTAACCGGTAACAAACCTAACGTTTCGTACTTTCGTGTATTTGGGAGTAAATGTTATATTCTAGTGAAGAAAGGTAGAAATTCCAAATTTGCTCCCAAAGCTGTAGAAGGTTTTCTACTAGGTTATGACTCAAATACAAAGGCATATAGAGTCTTCAACAAATCATCAGGTTTGGTTGAAGTCTCTAGCGACGTTGTATTTGATGAGACTAATGGCTCTCCAAGAGAGCAAGTTGATCTTGATGATGTAGATGAAGATGATGTTCCAACGAACGCAATTCGCACCATGGCAATTGGAGATGTGCGACCACAGGAACACCAAGTGCAGGATCAACCTTCTTCCTCAACAATGGTGCACCCCCCAACTCAAGATGATGTACAGGCTCTTCAAGAGGAGGCATGTGATCAAGGGGGAGCACACGAAGATCAAGTTATGGAGGAAGAAGCACCACGGGCCCCTCCAACTCAAGTCCGAGCGGCGATTCAAATGAATCATCCCGTCGACCAGATTTTAGGTGATATAAGCAAGGGAGTAACTACTCGCTCACATCTAGCTAATTTTTGTGAGCATTACTCATTTGCCTCTTCTATTGAGCCTTTCAGGGTAGAAGAGGCCTTGCTAGATCCGGACTGGGTGTTGGCCATGCAAGAAGAGCTCAACAACTTCAAGCGAAATGAAGTTTGGACACTGGTGCCTCGTCCCAATCAAAACATTGTGGGAACCAAGTGGGTGTTTCGCAACAAGCAAGACGAGCACGGGGTGGTGACACGAAACAAGGCTCGACTTGTGGCAAAAGGTTATGCCCAAGTCGCAGGTTTGGATTTCGAGGAGACTTTTGCTCCTATGGCTAGGCTAGAGTCTATTCGCATTCTATTAGCCTATGCCGATCACCACTCTTTTAGGTTGTTCCAAATGGATGTGAAGAGCGCTTTCCTCAATGGGCCAATTAAGGAGGAGGTGTACGTGGAGCAACCCCCTGGCTTTGAGGATGAACGGTACCCCGACCACGTGTGTAAGCTATCTAAGGCGCTCTATGGACTTAAGCAAGCCCCAAGAGCATGGTATGAATGCCTTAGAGATTTTCTAATTGCTAATGCTTTCAAGGTTGGGAAAGCCGATTCAACTCTTTTCACTAAGACTTGTGATGGTGACCTATTTGTGTGCCAAATTTATGTCGATGACATAATATTTGGTTCTACTAACCAAAAGTATTGTGAAGAGTTTAGCAAGGTGATGACACAGAAATTTGAGATGTCTATGATGGGCGAGTTGAACTACTTCCTTGGGTTCCAAGTGAAGCAACTCAAGGATGGCACCTTCATCTCTCAAACGAAGTACACGCAAGACTTGCTCAAGCGGTTTGGGATGAAGGACGCTAAGCCCGCAAAGACTCCAATGGGAACCGACGGACATGTCCACCTCAACAAAGGAGGTAAGTCTGTTGATCAAAAGGCATACCGGTCTATGATAGGGTCTTTACTTTATTTATGTGCTAGTAGACCGGATATTATGCTTAGCGTATGCATGTGTGCTAGATTCCAATCCGACCCAAGGGAGTGTCATCTTGTGGCCGTTAAGCGAATTATTAGATATTTAGTCACTACATCTTGCTTCGGGATTTGGTATCCAAAGGGGTCTACCTTTGACTTAATTAGATATTCAGACTCCGATTATGCCGAGTGCAAGGTTGATAGGAAGAGTACATCAGGGACGTGCCAATTCCTAGGAAGGTCCCTGGTGTCTTGGAGTTCTAAGAAACAAACTTTCATTGCCCTAACCACCGCTGAGGCCGAGTATGTTGCTGCAGGACAGTGTTGCACGCAACTACTTTGGATGAGGCAAACCCTCCGAGACTTTGGCTACAGTATGAGCAAAGTCCTACTCCTATGTGACAATGAGAGTGCAATCCACATGGCGGACAATCCTGTTGAACATAGCCGCACAAAGCACATAGATACCTGGCATCACTTTTTGAGAGACCACCAGCAAAAGGGAGATATCGAAGTGTTTTTTGTTAGCACCGAGAACCAGCTAGCCGATATCTTTACCAAGCCTTTAGATGAGAAGACCTTTTGCAGGCTGCGTAGTGAGCTAAATGTCTTAGATTCGCGTATCTTGGATTGATCTATAGCATACATGTGTTTTATGTCTTTGATCATGTTCTTTTATGCATATTATTGCTTATTTATGGTGCTCAAGTTGTGCAAGAGATCCCCAGACCTCACAAGGCCATGTGTGAATAATGCACATATTTAGGGGGAGAAATGCTACAACTTGACCCGTTGAGACTAACCGTTGTGCTTGAGTTTACTTAATTTAGTCTCAAAGGTGGATTGAAAGGGAAAGGTGAACTTGGACCATGCAAGACTTCCACTGCACTCCGATGAGAGGGTAATTTACTCCAAGTTCATCTCCATGCTCTAATTGCCTTTTTACTCTTAATTGGCGATTTTGGTGAGGCAATGGGGTTTAAGGGCCAAGAATGATCCCGTTTTGGTGCTTAATGCCAAAGGGGGAGAAATTAAAGGCCAAAGCAAATGGATCAGCTACCACTTGAGAATAGTAGAGTTAGCACTTTTGATTTGTCAAAATTCTCTTATGTGCAAAATTTGGCCTCTTGTGGGGAGAATGTAGGATTATGGGAAAAAGGGGGAGTTTTTGGCTCTTGATCAATTTTTCTCGTGGAATACCTCTCTTTATGCCTAAACAAGTGTGTTTGACTTAGAGATAGGAAAATGATTTTTATTTCAAAAACAAACCAAGTGGTGGCAAAGAATGATCCAAATATGCCAAATTTGAATCAAAAACAATTCTTGTTCTCAATTGCTTTGATGTTGCACTTCTTTTAGTTGCTTTTTGATGTGTTGGCATAAATCACCAAAAAGGGGGAGATTGAAAGAGAAATGTGCCCTTGGGCCATTTCTAAAGTGTTTTGGTGATTAAGTGCCCAACACATATTGAGTGAGTAATTATGTGCCAAGTGATGGATGAAGTGCAAATCAACAAGAAGGTATGATTCTGTACTTAGTACATTGGTTTTTGTGTACTAATATATTTGTCTAAGTGCTGGAATCAGAGAAAAGAGAAGAAGAAAAGAACTTGGCTCGAAGCAGCCAAGACTCAGCTCAGTCTGGCACACCGGACTGTCCGGTGGTGCACCGGACAGTGTCCGGTGCGCCAGGCTAGCTTCTGGCGAACTAGCCACTCTCGGGAATTCATCGGCGGCGTATGGCTAAAATTCACCGGACTTTCCGGTGAGCCAACGGCCGCCAGCGCAATGGTCGGCCGCCAAATCCGCGGACGACGCGTGGCCTGCTCCAACGGTCGGCAGGAGGCACCGGACTGTTCGGTGTGCACCAGACAGTGTCCGGTGCGCCAATGGCTACAATTCTGCAACGGTCAGCTGTGACATATTAGGAAGGCGATCTGCACCGGACCATGAATAGTGCCTGTCCGGTGGTGCACCGGACTGTCCGGTGCGCCACCCGACAGAAGGCAAGAATTGCCTTCCCAGATTGCTTCCAACGGCTCCTAGCTGCCTTGGGGCTATAAAAGGGACCCCTAGGCGCATGGAGGAGTAACCCAAGCATTCTTTAATCATCTCTAAGCACCAAGACTCCATTCTCGCGTATTTGATACTTTGTGATAGTGACTTGAGATCCATTTGAGTAGAGAACTCCTCGCACTGTGTTGTGAGCTCAAGTTGTGGCTTGTGTGCGTGATTGTGCTTATGCTTTGAGTCTTGTGTGTGTTGCTCTCCCCTCCCTTACTTCCGTGCTTCTTTGTGATCATCAATTGTAAGGGCGATAGGCTCCAAGCTGTGGAGATTCCTCGCGAACGGGATATAGTAAAAGAAAGGAAAACACCGTGGTATTCAAGTTGATCATTGGATCACTTGAAAGGGGTTGAGTGCGACCCTCGTCCAGTGGGATGCCACAACGTGGAGTAGGCAAGTGTTATACTTGGCCGAACCACGGGATAAATCACTGTGTCTCTTGTGCTTCTTTTCTTCGTGACCATTGTGTTTCACAAAAGCTTGGTCTTTAGCCACTTGATATTATTGAGCTAACACTTAACCAAGTTTTGTGGCTACAAGTATTTGAATTTTACAGGATCACCTATTCACCCCCCTCTAGGTGCTCTCAAAAATGACATAGAATATAAAAGTGTTTCAGAGGCAGGATATCGCTCAATATATATGCTTTGATTCTGGCACAGTGATGTTGACTGTACGAGCTTCGGATTCCTCCTTGTATTCATGTTGCTGTTGAGAGTGCTGGCACCCTTCTAGCTGCTGGCTTCGGGAATAGGTAGGTTGCAGTGGTGGTGGCGGTCGGAGCTGAGGCCAAGAAGCTTGCGAATGGCTAGCCGAAGCAACAGAAGCTGCAGGATGATTGCCCACATATTCTGGTATGTAAGGGGAGTGGCACGAAGCAGTGTGCAAGACCTGCTTCGGTTGATTCTGCCGAGCTTCGGCTTCTGCTATCTCCTTTTGCTTTAGAATAGTAATTTGGCACATTCTTGTAGTATGGCCCTTGTCCTCACCACAGAATAAGCAATAGATTTTCCTGGGCTAATCCCCATATCTTCCTCCGAAGCCCCTGGAGCCTCTGCCCCTTGGAGCTGGCGGCCTGAAGAAGCATTACTGCTGTCCCGAAGACTGTGAGGTGTGCTGTGGCCTCTGAAGCTGGCTTCCTTTGTCATCATTTTGACTGGAGCTATGGATTGATCTAACATGCCTAGGGTGGACTCTCCCTCCGAAGCCCCTAGTCATCTTACAGAATCTGTAAGCGTCCTCCCTTCTTTGGCAGAAGTCGTTGTCAGCACGGATGTACTCATCCATTTTTTGAAGCAGCTTCTCCAGAGTCTGGGGGGCTTCCTGGTGAAGTATTGAGCCGTAGGTTCTGGCCAAAGGCCCTTGATCATGGCCTCAATGACAATTTCATTGGGCACTATGGGCGCTTGTGCTCTTAGTCGCAAGAACCTTCGGACATACGCTTGAAGGTATTCCTCATGATCTTGCGTGCACTAGAACAAAGCCTGGGCTATGACTGGCTTCGTTTGAAAGTCTTGGAAACTGGTAACCAGCATGTCCTTGAGCTTCTGCCATGATGTGATTGTCCCTAGCCGAAGGGAAGAATACCATGTCTGGGCTACGTTCCGGACTGCCATGACAAAGGACTTTGCCATGACGGCTGCATTGCCTCCATATGAGGATATTGTTGCCTCATAGCTCATCAAGAATTGTTTTGGGTCCGAGTGCCCATTGTACATGGGTAGCTGGGGTGGCTTATAGGATTGTGGCCATGGGATAGCCTGCAATTCTGCTGCCAAGGGAGAAGCATCATCAAAAGTAAAGGTATCATGATTAAAATCATCATACCATCCATCTTTGTTGAATAAGCCCTCTTGACGAAGCTCCCTATGTTGGGGCCTTCGGTCTTGATCATCTTGAGCAAGATGACGCACTTCCTCAGTAGCTTCATCGATCTTCCTTTGAAGATCGGCCAGCCTAGCCATCTTCTCCTTTTTCCTTTGCACCTGTTGGTGGATGATTTCCATGTCCCTGATCTCCTGGTCTAACTCCTCCTCCTGGAATGTTGGACTAGTGGCCTTTCTCTTCTTGCTTCGAGCCTCTCGGAGAGAGAGAGTCTCCTGGTTTTTGTCCAGTGGCTGAAGTGCAGCCCCTGGCGCTGTTATCTTCTTTGGCGGCATGACAAAGGTCAATGCTTTGCCGAAGGTTGTGGAAGTGAGTACACCGGAGGTGGGCACCAATGTTGGGGACTTTTTCTCAAATGCTATGAATTAAGAACAAGGCAACACAGAAAGAAGTTAATGGTTAATGCCTTTCATCCCTCGAAGCATTATTTCCCTTAGGATATAACGATCTTCGGACGAAGGTCATGAAGGACATACCTTCATCATCACAATTTACATTGATAAAAGGAGAAGCATATGAAACATGAGAGAATAACATGAATAATCATATAACATTCTTTACATATCCTTATTATATAATCATGAATGAATAAGAACAATATTGAATTACATGTGTACCTTCGGCTTGACAGAAGGTGAAAATACAAGCGTGACGCACGTGCGAGTACAAGTCAGCGTGAACAGTACGGGGGTACTGTTCATCTATTTATAGGCACAAGACGCAACCTGTGTAAAATTACATTCATGCCCTTCATATTCACTATCGACTTAAGAACAATCTGTCGAGGACTAAATGGCCTTTTCCTCCTTAAGTCGGTTCCTATTTCTGGTACTGAGCCGAAGCTCCCTTGCGCTCAGCTTTGGCGCAAGTTCAGCCTTCATTCCGACCCTGCATTCCATATTGTGTACAGCTTCATCCTGAGTCTGAAGGTACCTGTATGTGTATTACACTTGGGAAACATCATTAGTCATGTTTTTGAGGACCTTCGGAAGATGAAGGCCCCCAACAGTAGCCCCTTGAAGTATTAATTTGTTATGATAACAAATTCAGACTGCGACGTGAACGAAGGCCTTAAGCCGAAGGTCCGAAAAAACACCTTCCCTTTGCTAGAATAGCAACAATCAATGACAGACGGGGCCTCCAAGTTGCAGCGTGCTAGGCGTATAAATATGAACTTACACCGACATCATTTGATACACTGTTTCTACCATTTGCATTATTTTCTCAAAATTTTAGCTCTTGCTTACTAGCACTCGCTAGATTTTCAAGCTTTGGCTAAAAGACGCGGTTTCACCATGATTCGAGAAAAAATGCCCGAGGAAAAGAAGGTTGTTGCGGAGACGAAGCTGACTGAAGAGACGAAGCTGTTTGAGGAGAAGAAGGCTGTGGATCCTTATTTTGCTGGATTTGTTGAGTCGATGGCGAAGACTAACACAAAGAAGATCACTAAAGAGATACTGGAAGGTTTATCTGAAGATACTAGTGACAGCGATAGCTATGATGTGGACAGTGGGGATGAGGATTCAGAAGATCGGCCCTGGCGACCAAGCCATTCTGTCTTCGGAAAATCAACCATTAAATAGAGTCATCTTGAGAACATGAGAGGAAGGTACTTTTGGGACATGTCCATTGTGAGGGTTGGCGGAGACAACAACGTCCCTGCCCCTGAGGAAAACGAAGTTGTAATTTACCAAAGCTTCTTCAAGGCTGGACTTCGGTTCCCTTTGAGCAAGTTTGTAGTTGAAGTGCTGAAGATCTTCCAGATCTTCCTTCACCAGATCACCCCCGAAGCTATAATGAGGATGGAGATTTTTGTCTGGCTATGAGGAGTCAAGGGCTAAAGCCAAGCACGAAGTGCTTCTGCAGTATGCATGAACTCTTATATGTGACGAAGGCTACTGGAAAAGAACAGTACCACAACAACTTCGGTTGTTATGGATTTATTGCTCGCCCCAACGCAAGCCACCCGGTGCCAACGTTTTGGAAGAGATGGCCCAGAGCCTGGATGGAAGAGTGGTTTATGTGAAGAATGATTTAAAGGCAAGAGAAGACATTAAAGAAGTCATCATGCGCCCTATCTGGTCCCGCTTCGGCCTCCGAAGGTCGAAGGTAGAAATTGATGATTCTGTCGAAGCGTGCCAGAGGGCCTTCAGCACTGTTTGCTCCTTTATTAGCACAAGTGATTTAATTCAGGAACATATAGCCTTCAAGGTATGGCCGCTTGTAGAAAGCTAGGAAATGCCGAAGGAGACCACCACCGACTCTAGCAAAGATGGTCTAGTCCGACTGAAGTATACCATCAGATTCAGGGAGAAGTTTGATGAACCCAACGACGACTGGCTGAAGTGTATCGAAGCTACCAGTGATGAATTGCTTGGAGCTTATTCCAAGGCCGAAGACAATGCTCTGTCCGCAGCCTTCGGAGGACGGGGGAAGAAAAGACTGAACATGGTTTTTGATGCCATTGGCTTCATATACCCTGACTATCGCTACCCGCTGTGAGGGCAACAGAAAAAGAGGAAGATTGCTGCTTCGGCCATCCCAGCTGAGCCTATATCGAAGGGCAAAAAGATGAAAGTTCTGACCCACCGGCTCCGTTACATTGAACTGGCCGTGGTGCCTAACTTTGGCGCAGGGTCCTCTTTAGCAGCCAAAGCAATACAAACTGCTTCGACTATAACGGGCGCTGAAGAACCAACTATAATGCCAAAGACACATATAGTTGAGCCAATCAAAGATAAGGTTGAAAAGGCTAAAGAGCCAAAGATTGAAGAAAAAATGCCAAAGATTATGAGTCCTCCAATAGAGGCAGATCTACAGAAGATGCAGAAAACTTCTGCTGTGGCTCCTAAGAGGAGAAGGATGGCCAACGTACTAGATGCAATACTGGAGACTACAAAGGCATTGAGCCCTGCTCCTGTAAAGAAAGTCGCTCCAACTGAAACCAAGTCGCAGGCCGAAGCCAAAACTAGGCAAGCAAAAGACGAAGCTGCGCAAGTTCAAACTGAAGCCGAGGCTGGGCCTTTAGTGCCCGTGGAGACAGAACCTACCGCCCCTGAAGAAAAGGCGGCAGAGCAAATTACATCTGAAAAGATCGAAGCCTCTGCTCCCGAGGCTAAAAGCATTGACTACATTATTCGTCCTGCTTCGGGAAAAGAACTATCCCAGGAAGAAATGCTAGAAGCACGACACTATTCCCAAAAATTGAAATATTCGAAGGGGGCATTAGTGTTCAATGGTAGAAGCGAAGAAGATTTTTTGTACTGTCTCCCGGATAACAAAGAAATATCCGTCTGCCGGGAGATAGGCAAAAGCATGGGATTCCCGAAGATGGAAGATGGTCTTTCAATTTTATCGAAGGATGAACTTGCTGACAGCCTAGCATATATTAGCATAAAGGTATAAGAGTTAAATTTGAATTTGAAAATGAGGTATTTCATTTGTCATACTTAATTCTTTCCATCACTTGCAGGGCTTGATTCTTAGTAATGCCCTTAGGGCACAGAAAAATATTAAGGTCGAAGGCTATACAATGGCCCTGAACAACCTTTGTTCAGAGGTTATTGAATTGAGAAACGAAGGTCTTGAAAAAGACAAAATCTTAATTTCATTGGTAAACAAAGTGAAAGAACACGAAGCTAGTTTCAAAGCGCAGGCCAAAGTTCAAAAGACTGAAATTGAAGACCTTCGGAGACAGCTGGCCGAAACTAAAGAAAAATGCGCACTCGCGGAAGCTAACCAAGATATCAGCGAATATTGGAAAAATCATTTAGAGAAAAATGTTGAAGAACTTCGCACATCCAAGGAAAGATGCTTTGAAAAATCCTTGGAGTGCGTGAAGAAAATAAAAGCTAGTTTCGCCAACGTGGGTGCCTACTCTACCGAAGAAAACTTCATACGAGGCGACCCCGAAGGTGTTATTGAATGGATAAGTGGGGAGGCCAAGACCTTCGAAGAAATCTTAAGTGATCACGGGGATGTTTGTGCGTCTTCCGGTGCGCGGGGTATTACAGCTATCTTGGAGAAGGCGGGATGCGACCATATTAAAGCCATGGCCCAGACCGAAGCTGCCTTCTCCATAAATGATACGAAGGATCCTTCAGCTGAAGCAACCTTGATGGGCGGGAAAATTTTCAATGATGTTTGGGTGAATGGTGGCCAAGAGATGGCCCATGAAATTATAAAGAAAAGTGAAAAAGATACCCATGATGCTCGAGTAGAAGCAAGGCGAGCTGAAGAAGCTGCAGAGCGTGAAAAACGTATAGGTATTGGTTTTTGTCTTTTAGCTTCGGCATTTATTTTTGTTGCTTCGGACTGATTAACCTTTCCTGCTTCAGCTGAATTATCTCCGCCACCGGAACCGTTTGATCCCCTAGCGGATCCAGAAATGAAGGAAGCACTGGACATTATAAACATGGCTGAATCCGTTGTTGATGAAGTTGTTAACAAATTACTGCACGAAGTTGCAGAGAAAGTCCTTAAAGAGGAATAGGACTTATTGTAAAAACATTTTGAGATGGTCAATGTATGAGACACTGGATATTGTACTTTTATTGTAAGAAGATTGTAATTTTTGAAGTGTATAGCTTTGAATCAAAAATGTAAATTATTGTAATTCATTTCTTTGCGATGCATGAAACTTTACATACATACCGTTTTTGAGCCTTCGGCGAAAAAACACCTTCCCTTCTTTTCGTGCTTCGTAAAGAAAAAAATCCATGCTTCGCAAAAATATCCATGATTCGCAAAAAAGGATCCCTTCTTTTGTAACAAGGCTGATGAAACTATATTTCCCGAAGCTTACTTCATGCCCTAGCACATTTTCATTTTTACGAAGCATTTGCCAAAAATCGACTTCGTATTCAATTCGTATCATTGATGCAATATGATGTATGATGTGATGTTATGCAAAGAGATGTGATGATATGATGCAAAATGATGAGGATGCCGAAGACACACACCCACATGCCACACAGAAACACAAACTTTGCATCCCCTTAGGAACGACTTTAGAGCCTTCTTGACCGTTTATTTTTTGGTGCTCACCGTTTATTTTTGGTGTAAGTTCTACATCCCCTTAGGAACGTCTTTTGAACTTCTTCGCCTTCTATTTCGGCGGTATAAGTTCTGCATCCCCTTAGGAACGACTTTGGAACTTCTTTGCCTTATATTTCGGCGGTATTTGGCTCTGCATTCCCTTTGGAACGACTTTTGAGCAGAAAACTTACGCTGCGCTCCCTTAGGAACGACTTTCTGTAGCTTCGGCAATTTTAGCTCTGCATTGCCTTAGGAACGACTTTTGAGCTTCGTAAGACTGTGAAGAAGATATATTCCATTCTGATAGAAGGAAAATCATTACAAAAAATTAAAAATAAATTTACATTGCTTGTTCCTTATTAAAAAACAAAATGACATAGAATATAAAAGTGTTTCAGAGGCAGGATATCACTCAATATATATGCTTTGATTCTGGCACATTGCTGTTGACTGTACGAGCTTCGGATTCCTCCCTGTATTCACGTTGCTGTTGAGAGTGCTGGCGCCCTTCTGGCTGCTTGCTTCGGGAATAGGTAGGTTGCAGTGGTGGTGGCGGTGGGAGCTGAGGCCAAGAAGCCTGTGAATGGCTAGCCGAAGCAACAGAAGCTGCAGGATGATTGCCCACATATTCTGGTATGTAAGGGGAGTGGCACGAAGCAGTGTGCAAGACCTGCTTCGGCTGATTCTGCCGAGCTTCGGCTTGTGCTATCTCCTTTTGCTTTAGAATAGTAATTTGTCACATTCTTGTAGTATGGCCCTTGTCCTCACCATAGAATAAGGAATCGATTTTCCTGGGCTGATCCCCATATCTTCCTCCAAAGCCCCTGGCGCCTCTGTCCCTTCGAGCTGGCGGCCTGAAGAAGCTTTGCTGCTGTCCCGAAGACTGTGAGGTGTGCTATGGCCTCTGAAGTTGGCTTCCTTTATCATCATTTTGACTGGAGCTATGGATTGATCTGAAATGCCTAGGATGGACTCTCCCTTCGAAGCCCCTAGTCATCTCAGAGAATCTGTAAGCTTCCTCCCTTCTTTGGCGGAAGTTGTTGTCAGCCCGGATGTAATCATCCATTTTCTGAAGCAGCTTCTCCAGAGTCTAGGGAGGAAGTATTGAGTCGTATGTCCTGGCCGAAGACCCTTTTATCATGGCCTCAATGACAATTTCATTAGGCACTATGGGTGCTTGTGCTCTCAGTCGCAAGAACCTTCGGACATATGCTTGAAGGTATTCCTCATGATCTTGCGTGCACTGGAACAAAGCCTGTGCTGTGACTTGCTTCTTCTAAAAGACTTGGAAACTGGTAACCAGCATGTCCTTGAGCTTCTACCATGACGTGATTGTCCCTAGCCGAAGGGAAGAATACCATGTCTGGGTTACGTTCCGGACTGCCATGACGAAGGACTTTGCCATGATGGCTGCATTGCCTCCGTATGAGGATATTGTTGCCTCATAGCTCATCAAGAATTGTTTTGGGTCTGAGTGCCCATCATACATGGGTAGCTATGGTGGCTTGTAGGATTGTGGCCATGGGATAGCCTGCAATTCTGCTGTCAAGGGAGAAGCATCATCAAAAGTAAAGGTATCATGATTAAAATCATCATACCATCCATCTTCGTTAAATAAGCCCTCTTGATGGAGCTCCCTGTGTTGGGACCTTCGGTCTTGATCATCTTGAGCAAGATGACGCACTTCCTCAGTAGCTTCATCGATCTTCCTTTGAAGATCGGCCAGCCTAGCCATCTTCTCCTTTTTCCTTTGCACCTGTTGGTGGATGATTTCCATGTCCCTTATCTCCTGGTCCAACTCCTCCTCCTGGAATGTTGGACTAGTGGCCTTTCTCTTCTAGCTTTGAGCCTCTCGGAGAGAGAGTCTCCTGGTTTGTGTCCAGTGGCTGAAGTGCAGCCCCTGGCGCTGTTATCTTCTTCGGCGGCATGACGAAGGTCAATGCTTTGCCGAAGGTTGTGGAAGTGAGTACACCGGAGGTGGGCGCCAATGTTGGGGACTTGTTCTCAAATGCTATGAATTAAGAACAAGGCAACACAGGAAGAAGTTAATGGTTAATGCCCTTCGTCCCTCGAAGCATTATTTCCCTTAGGATATAATGATCTTCGGACGAAGGTCATGAAGGACATACCTTCATCATCACAGTTTACATTGATAAAAGGAGAAGCATATGAAACATGAGAGAATAACATGAATAATCATATAACATTCTTTACATATCCTTATTATATAATCATGAATGAATATGAACAATATTGAATTACATTTGTACCTTCGGCTTGATAGAAGGTGAAAATACAAGCGTGACGCACGAGCGAGTACAAGTCAGCGTGAACAATACGGGGGTAGTGTTCATCTATTTATAGGCACAGGACGCAGCCTGTGTAAAATTACATTCATGCCCTTCATATTCACTATCGACTTAAGAACAATCTGCCGAGGACTAAATGGCCTTTTCCTCCTTAAGTCGGTTCCTGTTTCTGGTTCTGAGCCGAAGCTCCCTTGCGTTTAGCTTCGGCGCAGGTTCAGCCTTCATTCCGACCCTGCTTTCCATATTGTGTACAGCTTCATCCTGAGTCTGAAGGTACCTGTATGTGTATTACACTTGGGAAACATCATTAGTCATGTTTTTGAGGACCTTCGGAAGACGAAGGCCCCCAATAGGGCCAATATAGCGAGGAGATAATTTTCCCTTAATCTTAAATCGTTTCATTCCACTTAATGGTGAAACTTTAAGGTATATAAAGTCTCCTACTTCGAATATTAATTCTCTTCTTCTATTGTCAGCATAGCTTTTCTGTCTCGACTGTGCTGTCTTCAAATTCTCTCTGATAATCTGCACTTGCTTTTCCGCTTCCTTGAGAATTTCTAGACTAAATACTTGACTTTCTCCGGTCTGATTCCAATAAAGCGGTGTTCTACACTTTCATCCGTAAAGTGCTTCAAATGGTGCCATTTTTAGACTTGCCTGATAACTATTGTTATACGAGAATTCTGCATAAGGCAAACTTTTATCCCAGCTTCTACCATGCTTTAGAGCGCAAGCTCTTAGCATATCTTCCAACACTTGGTTTGTTCTTTCCGTTTGCCCATCCGTTTGTGGATAATAAGCTGAACTAAAGTTTAGCTTGGTATCCATGGACTCATGTAGTCTTTTCTAAAAGCGTGAGGTAAACTGGGTTCCTTGATCTGATACGATCTTCTTCGGTACTCCATGCAGACAAACAATCCTCATTATGTATTACTATGCTAATTGGGTTCCTGAGTAAGTTGTCTTCATAGGTATAACTTGTGCCACTTTAGTCAACCTATCTACTATGACCCATATTGAATCATAGCCATCCCGAGTACGGGGTAGTCCAACTATGAAATACATACCGATTTCTTCCCATTTCCATTCCGGTACCTTGAGAGGATGTAGTAATCCTGCTAGTCTTTTGTGTTCGGCTTTAACTCGCTGACACACGTCACACAATGCAACATGAGTAGCGGCATCTCTTTTCAAACCGTACCACCAATACTTTTCCTTTAGATCCTGGTACATCTTTGTACTTCTAGGGTGAATAGAGTAATTCGAATCATGAGCTTCTCTCAAAATAAGTTGGCGAAGGTGTTCAATTTCCGGTACATAGATTCTCTTCTTAAACCATACTGTGCCTTGTTCATCTTTCGTGAAATCTGGGGCTTTACCCAAACCAATCAAAGTTTTAATTTCCCTAATTTTCTCATCAGCTTCCTGTCCTTTACGAATCTCTTGTTCCAAAGTAGATTCAACTTCCATAACCGTTGCTTCCATATTATTGAGCATACCAAGGTTGAGTTGTTCCATTTCCCTACACAATTCCTGTGACATCAAATGAGTGTGATGTTGTTCACTTGACCCTTACGACTCAAAGCATCAGCCACTACATTTTCTTTTCCTAGGTGATATTGTATTTCCAAATCGTAGTCTTTGATCAACTCAAGCCATCTTCTCTGTCTTAGGTTGAGTTCTTTCTGAGTGAATATATATTTCAAGCTTTTGTGATCTGTGAAGATTTTGCACTTATTTCCAATCATATAGTGCCCCAAATCTTCAAAGCATGCACTACGGCAGCTAGTTCCAAATCATGCATAGGATAATTCTTCTCATGCTTCCTTAGCTGTCTTGAGGCATAAGCTATTACTTTTCCTTCTTGCATTAGCACACATCCAAGTCCTCAATGTGATGCATCGCAATACACATCAAATCCCTTGTGAATGTCTGGCATTACCAATATTGGTGTAGTGGTTAACCTTTTCTTGAGTTCCTCAAAACAATTCTGGCATGCTTCATCCCACTTAAACTCTTTACCTTTCTCCAGTAGTGAGATAAGAGGTTTCACTAACTTGGAAAAAGCTTCAATAAATCTTCTGTAGTATCCTGCCAATCCAATAAAACTTCTGATCTTGGACGCATCCTTTGGTTGCTTCCAATTTAGTATTTCATTTATCTTTCCTGGATCTACTTTAATTCCACCATCAGTAACAATATGTCCTAGGAATGCAACTTCCTTCAGCCAAAAATCACACTTTGAGAACTTTGCATATAGTTGGTTGTCACAAAGCTTTTGTAGAACTAGTCTTAGATGATCTTCATGTGTTTCTTTATTCGGAGAGTATATGTCACACCCATTTCCAAAGGGCAGAGCCGGGTGCATCGCATATGTGTGCCAGGATCTATTTCCACACATATGTTGACGTCACAAGTGTAATATATCAAAAGGACAATGCATAAAAGCATAAATAACGATTATATTAACATATTACACTTCGAACAGACATAATGTCTTAACCTTTATTCATCAAAGTATAGCGAATCATGGACATCCATCCATAGGAAGATGACCGAGGGTATCACTAGACTAGCATCCATGGAGCTCAGCATCATAACTTCATCTGCAAACTTCTGATCAAAATTTAAGCAAGGGTGAGCTCACTTATGGTCGGGGCTCAGCAAGTGGGGGAAAAACTAATGCAAGTTTAACAAGGTGAGGCTAAGGTTGAGCAGTAAGCATTTTAGTTGGTCAACATTTTATTAACAACACCTGTCTTACTATTAAGTGTGAATCCCAAGTATTCCCATTAAACAAAGGTACAAGAGTATATCAAAAACACTTAAGTGAAACCACTTAAGCAAATCATTGGCAGATCATCAGATCTCGATTTATTTCCATCTTCAAGTTCAATTATCATGTGAGGAGTCCAGACTGCTCTTAACCGTGAGCACAGCTGATATATTAGTTTTACACTCTGCAGAGGTGGCACATCTTTACCCATGAGTCACGATTCCCTTCTAGCCCAGGTTAGCTAGACCCATATTCACTTCCAAGGTGAATGGCTAGGGTCCCACTACGAGGCTTTTCCCTAGAGTCCTCATTATGCAAATGCTGGAAATGGTTAACTGTATAAGGTACACCTAACGTAACCATCTCATAGTCTAGACTACAGGGTAAAGCTTTGGGAACTATGCCCGTATCCAATCTGCCTGAGCTAGAACTATAAGCTCTTACCAGATGCCCTCGTTCCGGTTGACCACGACCAGCACCCAACATAAGACTTCCCTAGTTATTTAGCCAAGGGCGTCCCATACCACCCTCATGGTAGCACTGTTTTCCCGGGTGGTGACTCCATGTTCCAATTAATATGCAATAATCTTGTTTAACCATCGGGTTAACAACAATAATGTAAACTTACCATTTGGAACATTAGTATCATAAACATGAGTGACTGCATAAATTTAAGGTTGTAGCAATTGCATAGCTACGAAGGTAAAGTATAATACCCAAGTTTGATCAAGGAATATGGTAGAAAAGGTTAAGTGTATCCGAATAGGTAACCCATCAAATTATGCATATATATCCAAGAATAAACTTTATTAAATTTATTGTTTGGGATCAAACAGAGTATGCAGAGGGAGAAGTCCACTTGCCTTGCTTATTGAAAACTTGAGGTTCTTCCACGGATAGGAATAGATCTTGATTCTTAACTACTAGATCAACCACTAAATATCACACAAACAAACAATAAGAACAAACACCACTCAATAACATACAACATTCACCATACATAAAGCTAAAAGAAAGCCTAACGAAAAGAACATTCGCTTTTCAAAAATGTCACAAGTAATGGTTATAATAAGAAGGTATTCTTTTCAAAAATGTGTGATCTATACTTTATAAAACAAGACATGAGCTTAAAATATCTTAATTAAAATATGCAAATATTAGGTTTACCAAATTAATCTTTTATAAAACGTCATATGTGATATGTCTAAGATCAAGGGTTTATAAGACGATAAAACACGTTATAACGATATTAAACCTTTTTTTTAACCTTTTAGAAAAGATATATGATATATATCTAAGGTTAATGGGCTACGAAATACGTTATTAATTTTAGAAGCATTATGGAACATATTATAAAATATTGTTAACCAATTACTTATGACAAATTAAGATATAAGTCTAAATAGGTTTTATGTGAAAAGATCATTATTATTAAACACCTACTTATGGAAAGTTATGATATATGCCTTAAATAAACTTTTATGTAAAAGACAATGAACAAACAACTATGTTTTAGTTTCATTAGAAAACACATAGCCTATATTATTATATTTGAAGTCAATATATAAAGTAACATTTTAAGTTATAAAAGAACTTAAACTCTTATTAGTTTATTTTATCCTTTAGGAAAAGCTAAGTGATTCGTATATAATGTGGACTAAATTCTATGAAATCATTAATCATGCCATAAATCTAGTTATGAACAAATTGATTATAGATTTGATTAATAGATTATGAGAAAGGATAATTAATCTATTAATTATCTTTAATTCTATTTTAGGAACAAATGATCTAATTCATTGGAAAGGAAATTATGTATAAACTATCATTTTAGTTATGACGGTGTGAGCACTTAGTTAAGCCATTATATCATTATTAGAAAAGTTATATGACATATTACTATTGTAAAGCATATAATTATGGATACTTAAATATGAGACTAAATGAGTTTTATATGAAGGGATAATAAATGATTATCATTCTATTAGGAAAACACTAAATCTATATTTATTGAGAAAACTACATTGAAACTGATAGGTCACTATTTTAAAAATATGAACACCAATTCTATTATTTTAGTATCTTTAGAAAACTCTATTCTTTCTGTTTTCTCCTTTCTTTCCTACATGGAAATTATACGTATAACTAAAAATTGTTTATTTATAATTCTTCTAACATTAGTATTCAAAGAATTAATGTAAATTACTAAATGGGACTTTTAATAACATATTCATGGTTATTATTACATAGATAAATATTTTACTAATTATAAGTAATTAAGTGCTATACTTATGAATACTTTTATTATGACTAGTAACATCTATATTTTCATTTGACTAGAAAATACGTGGCTTAGTGCCTATTTCAGTTTCTTCATGTCAATAAGCTTACAATTAAAATACTACTAACAATTATCGTTCCACACACTAAAGAGAAATCAAATCTGTAAACGTTTTCTAGTATGAAAATCACCGAGGTAGTGAATAGTGACAGTATTCATTAAAATTATAAAAACCTACACATATTCAAAGCATTGTCGCGGGGTTCGATTTTGGCTACACGTATACATCGAAATCTCTAAAATCATACACGTGAATCGCCAAATCATCTCAATATTACAATAATAATTCACAAAATTCAAAACATGCTTTAGAAAATAAATTAACGGGTTGTCTTCAACCTTGGGTTCTTGCTCATGTGCAGGGATGAACGTCGACGAGCAGGGATGGTTCGGCGAGCAGGGAACGGCGAGGTACAAGCTCCGGCGAGGCTACACGGACTCCGGCGATGGTGTGGCGAGCAAGGAGTGTGAGAAAGAGAGAGGGAGCTCGGGGAGGAAGAGAGCTTGTGTAGGGAGGAGCAAGGGCTCGGCGGGGGTTTTATAGAGGAGAGGGAGGAAGAGGAGAGGGCGGCCGGGGGTGCTTCATGGCTGCCATTGATGGCGTTCATCAATGGGGAGAGGGAGAGGGAAGAAACGACGGCATTGAAGCTCCCTTAACTCGCGATGAAGAACGGGCGTCGCGGTGCTTCGGTGTCGCGCAGTGCTAGCGTCAGGTCGGCTTCGGTCGGGCGCCTGGGCGCTGCTGGCGTGGTGCTGCGTGGGGCCGGTGATGAGCGTAGGGTGTCGGGCTTGGCGGCTCCATGGGCACGGTACATGGTCGGTCGTGCAGGGGCTCGGGGGGCGGCGCTTCGGTGCAGGGCGCGGCCGGGTCGAGGCATGCGGGGGCACTGTTGGGTCCGGCCGGTCGGCTGACGCGTCTGCGGGCGGGCACCGGGCGCGGCGTGAAGCTCCTATTTTGCCTAAGAGAGAGAGAGAGAGAGAGGGAAGGAGAGGTGGGTGGGTGGAGTGTAGGGTGGCAGCGGTGGCTACCAGAGAGAGGCGGTTAGGTCAGGGGCAGGGGCACGGCTGTGACATGGGCCTAATGGGCCAAGGGCGGTTAGGGTTAGGGTTAAGTTAGGGTTTTTTTCTTTTTCTTTTTTTTTCTAATTTCAAAAACATATTTTTAAATAACCCTAAAATTCATAATAATTAAACCAAAATTATTTAGATATTTATAAATAAAATATTTATTTTTGGACTAGTAATTATTATATTAATTATTTGGATTTTCAATTAAGAAGAAATGCTATTAAATATCCAAAAATCAATTATGAGCAATCAAAAATCATTCCAAATGCAAATAAATAACAAACACTTAAAAGAAAATTTATTACCATAATTACCATTAATAACTAAATGTATTATTTTTATTTAGTGGTTTTTATAGTGTTATAGTATATTAGTATGTCGTCAATGAATACGACCACAAACTGATCCAGATATTCCATGAATACTTTATTCATCAAGTTCATAAAGTATGCCGGTGCGTTAGTCAGTCCAAACGACATGACCAAAAACTCATATAATCCATATCTTGTAGTGAAGGATGTCTTGGGTACATCTTGTGCTCGAACTTTTAACTGATGATATCCCGACCTTAGATCTATCTTCGAGAATATCTTAGTTCCCTTTATATGATCAAATAAATCTTCAATCCGAGGTAATGGGTATTTATTCTTAATTGTTACTTTATTCAAACTTCTATAATCAACACACATTCTCCTCGAACCATCTTTCTTGCTCACAAATAGAACTGGGGCTCCCCAAGGGGATGAACTTGGGCGAATGAAACCTTTTTCTAGTAATTCTTCTATTTGTTTCTTCAGTTCAACTAAATTTTTGACATCCATTCTATAAGGTCTTTTTGAGATAGGTGCAGTTCCGGGTAATAATTCAATAGAAAACTCTATATCTCGGTCAGGTGGCATACCTGGTAATTCCTCCGGAAATACGTCTCGATATTCACACACTACCTTGATATTTTCCAAGGGCTTTTCTTCCAAATGATTCACCACTGTCTTTCCTTTTCCATTTGTGGCTTGTCTGTGCTAACTTAGATTCTTTCACCTTGTGGACATGTCAACATAAATGTTCCTTTGGCACATTGTATCACTCCATCACAACTTTTCAACCAGTTACATCCAAGAATCACATCAATACCGTTGGATCCTAAGACCACTAGGTTGACTGGAAAATCTATTCCTTGAATCTTGAGATTAACATGGAGGCATGAGTGTGTGGCATTCATGTCACCTCCTGGTGAACTAATGTGTAACATCTTCTTAAGTGGGTGCTTTGGTAAATTATGCTTTTCCACGAATGACTCAGTTATAAATGAATGCTGTCGGTACCCTGAATCAGGGGTACCCCTTACTACAGTACGAAGACACGGTGCCCACGCGGCTATCACTAGCCGCACGGTGAACAGCACCTGGCTCCTCCACGTGGGCGACTTCGGGGCCACCACACGGCCAGAAGAGACGATATACTCCAAGGTGGCGATAGTGGGTCCGGACCCCCATGAGAAAGTGCCAGAGCCCTGGATGCACAGCCCGGACCTCCGGGCGAGGTTCAAGACCTCCACAGGTACAAACCAGACCCCGGGGATGGGTCCCGGACCCCTCAGGAGGGGTTCGGGCTACTCACAGTAGGGTCCCAGGATTTCAAGGCAAAGAATGCCCAGGCCTTAATCAAGGCCAAGCGGGGGTCCGGTGCGGACACGTGTCCGGACCATACCGCGAGCGTTCCCACTCCCTGCTGAGACGGAGACCCGATGCTGCCACGTGGCCTACTGCCCGTGACGTAAGCCAGCGGGCGGAGCCAGACGTAAGGTCTCTAGGCCGCGCATTTATTGTGGAGGAGGCGCGCCGCCTGTCAAGCTGGCAGGTGATGTGCCGCCTCAGCATTAAATACGCCCTGTCTACTTCACTAACAAGCGATGTGCCGCCTCAGCATTTAATGTGCCCTGTCCACTCTGCTGACGGGCAGCGGATAGGCCATCCTGCAGGTGGCGTGCCCGTCCGTTCCGGTGGCAGGCAGTACACTCGTGCTACGGCATACACTGTGCTCATCATCACTCGTACGTTGCTAGTGAAGCTTCCGCTGCACGCCGATACTATGCAGGCTGCGGATATTAGGGCGCAAGGAGATTGCATTGGCGACCAATATTAGTGGCTCCAAGTATTACATCCGTTATGTCCCAAGGCCCGCATGTCGGGGCTCAGCACCCTTGTACATGCCCCCTTCAGCTATAAAAGGGGAGGCTCACAAGTTCTTGCCAGCTCTCAAGCTCAATACATCACACCGTGGAGTAGGGTGTTACGCTCTGACGGCCCGAACCACTCTAAAACCATGTGTGTTCTTGTGTTCGTTCGTCACTTAGCAGACAGGCAAAACGCTAAGGCCCCTCCTCATCTTAGGAGTTAGGGCTGGTGCATTCCGCCACCCGGCCAGAGAGTTTCATCTCCGACATTTGGCGCGCTAGGTAGGGGCTTAGGCTTTAGGTTTTTGCTTGTTTTCTTGCTCAGCATGATGGTGCAAATCATTGAGCACCGCACCGAAACTTTGGTGGATTTCCTAGTGGAGGAAGAAGCCGCTTTTTCCACGCCACAGGTTCCCAACCGCCTAGTGCCGAGCACTGCTGCTGTGCACCCTGAGCAGCAGCATACAGCTGTGCAGACATCCCGGACTCCGTCAAGGGCAGCTCCAGGGGTGTTGTCTGCGGCCAGGGAGTTGCTGCACCACCCCCAAGCTGCACGGTCTCACTAGGGGCCTTGAAGCAGTGACGTGACGACATCGACCGACTGCTCGGCATGGCGCACTCTGGCTCGACCAGGTCGAGGCCACGGTCATCCCGGCACCAACATGAGGCGACGACGTCTATGCGCTCACCCTTAGTGAGGGTGCACAGACCAACGACCTCCGGCAGAACTCAACCACAGGCGTGTGGGAGAGGATGCTCGAGTCTCTCTAGAGAGGACGCGTGAGTGCCGGCAAAACATCGAGGGTCGCAACCTCGATCAAGATTTTGCTGTGGTAGCACTACAGACCCCAGCGAGCGCCCGGATATAGGCGGGTGTCCCGTTGGCCGGCGTGGGCTACGCAGCGCTTGCAGACCATCTCCGCGCGGCGACCTGGCCACCCAAGTTTCGGCCGCACCTGCCGGAGAAGTACGACGGTACGTCCAACCCGTCGGAATTCTTGCAGGTGTACGTCACTGCCATTATGGCAGCAGGTGGAGACACCACCGTAATGGCAACATATTTTCATGTTGCCTTGTCTAGGCCTGCCTGGACTTGGCTCATGAATCTTACCCTAGGAACAATATGCTCCTGGGAAGAGCTCTGCGCGAGGTTCGTAGTGAACTTCGCTAGTGCTTATCAGCGGCATGGCGTGGAGG
Organism: Zea luxurians; assembly: GCA_029449295.1. Lineage (NCBI taxonomy): Eukaryota > Viridiplantae > Streptophyta > Magnoliopsida > Poales > Poaceae > Zea > Zea luxurians. The sequence continues at coordinate 98,903,093 of JAOPSE010000001.1, read as the reverse complement.
CTCACCTCCATGCAGTGAGGCAGGAGCCCGGGGAAACTCTCCGGACCTTCATCTCCCGCTTCACAAGGGTACGAGGGACTATACCCTGTATCTCTAATGCTTCCATCATCATCGCCTTCCGCCAAGGGGTGCGGGATGAAAAAATGTTGGAGAAGTTGGCCACGCATGATGTGGAAATAGTCACCACGCTTTTTGCTCTGGCCGACAAATGCGCCAGGGCTGCCGAGGGCTGTGCATGGCACTCGGCACCACAGACCAGGGTTACCCAGACGGGTGGCTCGGGTGCCATCTCCCAGGACGGCAAAAAGAAAAAGAAGAAGAACCGTGATTCAGAGAGGCCATCATCTGCTGCTCCGATCGTCGCAGCTGCGGCTAGGGGCCGAAACGAGCGCAACAAGCGCCCACGGCTGCAGAGGGGTAACAGCGGCTCATGCCCTGTACACCCCAACAGTTGCCATAGCACCGCGGAGTGTCACGAGATCATCGAACTCGCGAAGCATGTCAGCAAATGGCGCGAGCAGACCTCCAAGGACGGCTCCTCTCCTCATCGCCGACCTGGCAAGGAAAGGGTCGACAGCGACGAGGTGGCCGCGAGAGAACCAGACCTCGGGTATCAGTCACCCGAGGGGGTCCTGAAGGACGTTTTCACCGGAGACTCCAACTCCGGCGATGACAACTAGTCAGGCCATAGGGTAGACCCCATCCTTCCTAGTCTACAGGACCGAAGCATGTCTTCCCTCGGAAACCTTTATGGGCTCCTCAGAGGTCCAGTATTCTAACGAATATGTGCAGGAGTGGCTACAGCGTAAGGAAGTGGACTATTTCCTTGCACACGAGGCTGGTGAACATCCTTCCCCCTGAATGCTGGAGGAAGTGTGGCGGAACCACCCGAATTATTCCAGCTTAAGTGCCTAAGTCACGCCTCAGGGGTCGTAACACACTTAAATCGGAATAACCCGTTAGTCCCTCAGATCTAGTCTGATAGAGCCACTTAACCAGGATCAAATTCCACAATCTCACTCGAAGGTGAGTCACAGAAGAAATACAATAAAACAGGAAACCTCAAATTAAGTGCTGAATTATTACATAGATCGGAGTTTTTGAGTAGCAAATAAGAGTTCACGAAATAAAATGCAGCGGATAATCGATGTCGTCGGTATCGAGGAAATGGGCAAGGCCTAGCCCACTACTCCTCGTGCTCCTCTCCTGCCGGAGCAGCATCCCACTCGACCGTCCAACCCGGTGGCAGGGTGGTAGGCCAAGTCACACCATCAACCATTTCCTGAATGGTACCTGCAAAAATTATGCCACAAGCAAGGCTGAGTATACTAATACTCAGCTAGACTTACCCGGTGTGAGGAGTCTACTCCTCTACCTCTAGACTATGCAGCTGTTTGGCTGAGGGGGTTTAGTTTGCCAAAAGCACTAGCTGTTTCTAAAATCAATTTTTAGCTTTTCAATTTCTATCATCATTAACTTAGCTAGATTTGCTCCTTCTAAGCATTCATGGTGACAAGCATTTAGTTCAATCAACAAGTTATCTCATGTAACCTCATTTCACTTCTTACTCGATGCAGTACAAGGGGTTAAGCAGTCTCATTAGCTACGAGAAGCAGACGATTCGAATCGACTTTTAACCTTGCAAGGTAAACCTAAACACACGGATGTCAGGGTACTCCGACCCCACACATGACAACCGTCCCCATCGATTCCCTGTTCGCGTCCAGGCCTCACCGCCTTGGCATACAATGCTCCACTGACCCCGGCTGCCGCCGTGCAGTGACCGCACTTGTACCCACCATAGCTAGCATGGGCGACCCAGTCTCAGGTCGCATGAGGGATAAAGTCCGCGCCCGGCTTCACTCAGGTACTAGGTTTACCGGTTACCATTTTTCCCGGCATGTGCTTAGTACGTTCAAAAGCTTGACTCAGGTACCCACACATTAATCCTTAATTCCTTTTTCCCGTCTCATGGACAAGGCATCCTCCCTGGATCCAAGTCCATAGACTAACATAGATCCCATTATCAAGATGAATACAATCAATTCCTGACCTTGCGCGAGTGCTAGAAAAATCACTCGACTTCTACCAAGATCCTGATTAGCAAGCAGCTACTCGACCTAGCATACTAGTATTCATCTCAAAAAGGAATCCAAAGTTCATGCAACTAGAGGTTTCAAGCAACTCCTACACTTAAGTGCACATTACAATCCTACAAGCATTGAGTGTAGTAAAGTAGCATATAATAATACGGTTATGCATATAAACCAGGGCTTGCCTTTAATAGTTGGGGCTGCGGGGAGATCCTCGATAGCAGCCTCGGAAGCCTGCTCCTGGTCGTCCTCTTGGACAGATCCTTGCTCGGGGATGAGTACGTACTCTCCGTCGGCGAGATTACAATCTAATGAATGCAATGCGTAAGATATATGCATGATATGATATGTGCTTTAGTAATTTCAACTTTTGATGGTGTATGGTCTACTTAAGTTAGATAGAGTTAAACCTTACTTATGTGAGACCTTTGGGTGGTATACATGGTAAATTGGGTCAAACTTAGCTAAGTAAGTGGTAGGTTTATTTTCTTTAGGGTTCCACTGAATTCTTTTTAAAGCCTTAGTGAGTTTGACAAGAATTCAAGTTGGACTTATTGGAGTGACATTTATTTCCTCTTTCTTTTTCTTTATTCTCCTTAAGTTTTTGGAGTGGGTTTGAACTACAAGTTATCTTAGTAAATTTCAAACATTCTGTAGAAATTACAGTGGCTTATTACTGGTGTAAAATTGTCTGTCTCAAAATTTGGGGTTCAAAAAGTGAATACTTTTCTCTGGACAAAAATACCAAATTTTAGGGCAGAAGGGGTGATTTGAACTACAACTATCAATTAATAGTAGGTAATTCTCTAAGAATTATTTTTGCTGGCATTTAGATGCTATAACATGACTAGGCACAAAATTTTAGTCATTAATTCTTATTAGTTATTTTACTGGGATTTTCTAAGGTTCTTGGCCTAAGGGGTGCTTTCTACTACCACTATATTTGAAAAATATCAAACAATAGACTTCTGATTTTTCTTAGCTTCTATTTTGTGCAAGAGCAATCATTCTGAAGTTTGGCATCTTTTTGCTTAAGGGGAGGGGTGGTATGCATTAATTGGATTAAATGGCCTTTCTTATAAAATATTAGCAATAGGTATTATTTTGCATCTTTTTAATGGGTTTGCATTTTTCTCTAGTGGCCTATCTCATTATTGACCTAGCAAAATTTTATTTGCCCATTATTGCATTATTACGGGTTATTCATGATTTATTTAGAAAATGACTCATTATCATATTACACTTATTTACCCTACTTAAAATGATGGGCAAGGGTGTTCATTATTTTTGCGGTGGGGTTCTGGTGGTTATAAGTCCACTGGATTTTTATTATCAATTTTGGGTCTGGTTTTGTAATTCTAATAATTGATTTCCAGTTGGAATAATGCTAAATAAAACATTTTATTTTAAAATTGATCTGGACTAAAGGTCTCTTTATTTTTCCTAGGTTCTCTGTAACTTAAGTAAACTAGGAAAAATAATTTCACTCACTGTTCATTAATTTCTAATGCCTTTCTGATTTTCCTAAGTTTTGGGCAGAAATGGTTTTTAATGAATATTTACACTATATTCTTCAATACTAGGGTTCTTACTATTTTTAAACAGTGCTTAAATGAGGGTTGAACATCTACAAATTTTCTTAGGTTCAGCACAGAAGCAAAACTAATTTCCCTTAATTAAACACGGTTTGGTCAGTTTTTGTTTTTAATTTTAAACACTAAAAATTAGAACAGAAAGCATAAGGTTCATTATTTTTAAATGATAGCTCATATTATTCAGGGTCTAGCAAAATTAGTTTGACAACTTTTGCTTAAGAATTCATCAAGTTATGGATTTTCTAATTTCTCTATTTATTAAAAAAGGTTAAACAGAATTGATTAAATGGAAAACTACTTTGCAACGGGGTCCCTGGCGGGTGTTTTAAGTTTTCCTCACAGATGAGTCCCTGGGCTACTATTCAAGTGAGTCACTGACATTGCAGAAAACCCCCCGGGTTCTTCTAATCCTAACCTGAGGTCCTTCTCCTAACTTAAACAGTGACCGCGGCGGAAGAAAGGGTGGAGGGGCTTACCGGCGGTGAGATTGCTCTGGTGAGGTGGTCGAGGACGTAGGGGAGGTCTCGGGGATCACAACGATGTGCGGGTCGCCGTCGGGGGTGGTCGGAGTTGGCTCCCCCGCCTGTGGAGGCGGGGGAGCTCGTCGGCGGCGAGGAGTCTGGCCTATCCAGGGCAAAATTGACCAAACAAACGGGTCAGAGAGCTTCACCAGGGATCAAGAAAGGTGTGCGCGCGAGGAATTGAAGAATGGCTCACCGGAGAGCTTGGTCCACGCGTGCAGGCGGGCGACCGAAGTCCGACGAGGGTGATCTCGGGCTTCCGGTGAAGTTCTACCGGGTCCGAGGGCTTGGGGAGCTTCACGGGCCTATGGCGGAGCTAACCGAAGCACTGGCGCGACTTGAGGGCGACTAGAGTGGGCTGGCCACGGTGGCCGAAGCTCTGGCGGCAATGGCGAGCGGAAAAGAGCTCGCCAAAGCTAAGGAGGGGTGGCTGGCCGGTGATGGTGAGCGCGGGGAGGAGTGAGGCGCGCCCGGGGAGGCTTTATAGGCGTGGGCGAGCGCGACCGAGGGCGGGGCTCTGACAAGCGCTCGGGGCGTGCGCGGCGACCGCCAGTGCGCGCTCTGGCGCCTCGCACAGCGTCGAGCACGAGGCGGCGCAGAGAGAGGTTGAGTTCAAGCACGGATTGGCTCCAAATCTTTGAGATTTTGGCCATAATCCCGTTGAGAGATCTCTTCCTCTCAGGTCCCTTTGTTGTTTATGTGTGGAGGCTAGCAGGTTTGGTTGACTGGATTAGGAGATAGAGAGGGAAGAAATCTGGTTTGTCTCACTGCCGCACACAGGGAGAAGATCTCTGGTTTGACGTGTCCGAGGCACGCGTCCCAATGCCATCTTCTGGCAGGCGACAGAGGGGTTAGTTACGCACGTTTTTGCTAATGGGGTCATTAGGATTTGAGTTAGGGATCAAGGTGAACACGCTTGATCTTTGGCTCAAGGTCTGAAATTCAGAATTCTGAAATTCAGAATTTCATATTGAGCCCCCACATGAGAAGCTTGCTTGGGGTTTTATTTGAATTATTTTGGCCAAGCTTCTTCAATCTTTATTGTTGCTTATTAAATATACTTCAATGTTTATAATTGTCCCAAGCCATGATTCTAAATTTTTCATACCCTTTTCCCCATTCTCTTGGAATTTGCTCAGAGGGCTCAATTAGGGTTTTTGTTGGGGTTGCACATTTTGCCTTTTTGAAAAACCCATTTGTTTTGAACATGATACTTTTAAGTATAGGCTTGGTGGATCCTTTATTCTTAAGTCAATTTGATGTTCATACTTAAATTTGGTTCAAAGAAGATAATGGTTCATGGGTTAGCACTTTGAGAGAAACCCTAGGTGACACTGGGGTGTCACAGCCTTCCCCCCCTTAAAGGAATCTCGTCCCGAGATTCGAGCCAGAGTCCTCCCGGGGTGAAGCGAAGGGTGATACTTATAGGAAGTGGGTGATTATTGTTATTATTAGAGCAAACTGTTCTTCGAATGTCATTCTCTTTGCAACTTCCGAAGGAAGTCCTTCTTAAATTTGTTTCATGATTACTTTATCATGAATTAAGATTATATCTTTGGAATTTAGATTCAAAGGGCAGGAGGAGGGGTTGGGTGTGATTACGTACCAGTTTCCTTAGGTAGGCAATCGGGGAAGTTGGATCTCAAGAATTCCTCGGTTTCCCAAGTAGCTTCTTCCTCTGAGTGATTACTCCACTGGACCTTGTACATCTTGATCGATTTAGCCTGAGTTGATCTTTCCTTGCAATCTAGAATCTTGGAAGGGTACTCTTGGTACGATAGATCTGGTTCTATCTCCAATTCTGGCTCTACTATGATCTCGGTCGGCAATCGAACACACTTCTTCAGCTGAGATACGTGGAACACACTGTGAATGGTGGACATTTTTGAAGGTAACTTCAACTTATATGCCACGGGTCCACATGCTTCGATGATCTCATAAGGTCCAATGTAACGAGGGGCTAGCTTGCCTTTAATTCCAAACCTCTGCACTCCCTTGGTGGGTGATACCTTGAGGTATACAAAACTTCCCACCTCGAACTGGAGAGGTTTCCTTCTTCTATCATGGTAACTCTTCTGCCTGGCCTGAGCAGCTTCTAGATTCTTCCTGATTAGTTTGACCTTCCTTTCGGCTTCAGTCACTAAGTCAGGTCCAAAAACTCCTCTCTCTCCAGGTTGAGACCAATTGAGTGGTGTCCAGCACCTTCTTCTATAGAGAGCTTCGAAGGGTGCCATCTTTAGGCTGGATTGGTAACTGTTGTTATAAGCAAACTCTGCCAAGGAGAGGTGCTTATCCCAGTTCTTGCCGCAATCGATCGCACAAGCTCTCAGCATATCTTCTAGAATTTGGTTTACCCTTTCCGTCTGATCATCAGTCTGTGGGTGGTAAGCTGAACTTCTGATTAGCTTAGTTCCCAAAGACTCCTGCAGTTGTTCCTAAAATCTGGCAACAAATTGGGCTCCTCGGTCAGAAACAATGGTCCGAGCTAATCCGTGCAAACACACGATCCGGTCAATATACAATTCTGCATACTTCTGAGCCTTATCAGTGGTGTGCACAGGAAGAAAATGTGCCACTTTCGTCAGTCGATCCATAATAACCCAAATCGAATCATGATGACAAGAGGTGTTGGGCAGACCCACAATGAAATCCATACTGATGTCATCCCATTTCCATGAAGGTATAGATACGGGTTGCAAAGCTCCAGCTGATTTCAAGTGGCTTGCCTTTACCCTCTGACAGGTGTCACATTCCGATACATACTAGGCTATCTCCCTCTTCATTCTGGTCCACCAATACAAAGGTTTCAGATCATGGTACATTTTGGTGCTTCCCGGATGCATAGAGAATTTGGAGAGATGAGCCTCATCCAAGATTTTCCTCTTGAGGTCCTGGTTTTTAGGAATCACCAATCTGCTTTTGAACCATAACACACCCTTTTCATCTTGGCGGAAACAACTATACTTCTCAATCTTCTGATGGAGATTCTTCTTGATAATCTGCACTCCCTTGTCACTGAGCTGGGCCATGATGATCTGGTCTTGCAAAGCTGGCTCAACAGAAATGTGAGACAACGAACCAGAAGGAATCACTTCTATTTGCATCTTGCTCAACTCATCACACAAGGTGTTAATGCAAGAATCCATCAGAATACAATTGCATTGCAACTTCCGACTCAAGGCATCTGCTACCACATTGGCCTTTCCTGGGTGATAATGTACTTCCAGGTCATAATCCTTGATCAGCTCTAGCCATCTTCTCTGCCTCATGTTGAGATCAGCCTGAGTAAAGATGTACTTAAGGCTCTTATGATCAGTGAAGATGTTGCAGTGGGTTCCCATTAAATAGTGCCTCCACATTTTTAATGCATGAACCACTGCTGCCAACTCGAGGTCATGAGTGGGATAATTTTGCTCATGAGGCCTGAGTGCTCTTGAGGCATAAGCAATGACTCGGTTGTCTTGCATTAAGACACAACCTAGTCCAGTGCCAGAGGCATCACAATATACATCAAAAGGATTGCTGTTGTCGGGTTGCGCTAACACTGGTGTTGTGGTCAGATGCTGCCTTAAAGCATGGAAGGCATCTTTGCACTTCTGACTCCAAACAAACTTGGCTTCTTTCTTCAGCAACTCAGTTATAGGCTTCGCAATTCGAGAGAAATCCGGAATAAATCTTCGGTAATAACCAGCCAATCCCAGAAAACTCCGAATTTGACGGACAGTCGTTGGTGGCTTCCAATTCATCACCTCTTGCACTTTATCAGGATCAACAGCTATTCCTGCCTAAGAGATAGTGTGACCCAAGAATTTGATTTCCTTTAGCCAAAAATCACACTTGGACAACTTGGCATAAAGGTGGTGCTCTCGCAGACGTTGAAGCACTACATGCAAATGCCCGACATGTTCTTCTTCATTCTTCGAGTACACCAAAATATCATCGATGAAAACCACTACAAATTTGTCCAATTCAGGCATGAAAACAGAATTCAACAGATACATGAAATATGCTGGTGCATTTGTCAGCCCGAATGACATCACCAAAAACTCATATAGCCCGTATCTGGTTGAGAATGCCGTCTTCGGAATATCGCTTGCTCGTATCTTGATCTAATGGTAGCCAGAGCGAAGGTCTATTTGGGAAAACACCTTGGCCCCGACCAACTGGTCAAAAAGAACATCAATACGAGGCAAAGGATACTTGTTCTTGATAGTTACCGCATTAAGAGGGCGATAATCTATACACAGCCTCAAGCTTTCATCCTTCTTCTTCACAAATAGTGCTGGACATCCCCAAGGCGAAGTACTTGGGCGAATAAATCCCTTATCCAGCAACTCTTGCAATTGCTTCTTCAATTCTGCCAACTCAACGGGTGGCATTCGGTAGGGCCTCTTGGAAATTGGTGTCGTTCCCGGTTGCAACTCGATGGCAAATTCAATATCCTGGTCCGGTGGCATTCCTGGCAATTCATCACGAAAGACATCTGCATACTCGTAGACCACTGATATCTTTTTCAGAGGTAACTCCGTCATAGAGAAAGCACATGACTGAGTAGAACCCTGACTGGGCAGAATTAAGGTGAAGTTCCCACAGAACGGAGAATTAACTTCCACGGTACGGCTGGCTACATCAAGCACAACTTGGTGCAAGGTCATCCAATTCGCTCCCAGAATAATGTCCACATTTTCCAAACCCAACACAAGAAGAGTGGTTTTGACAATGTGGCTCCCTAGTTGAATAGGCACACTTTGTTTTAATTGATTAGTCGAAATTTTACCCTCAGGTGTGACTATCATGAATGACCCTTTTGAGTGAGAGAATGGCAGTTCACATTTAGCACTGAACTTCTGGCTAATGAAACTATGAGATGCACCAGAATCAAACAGAATTAAAGCAGGTTGATTATAAACTGAAAAGATACCGGTCATGATAGGAGATCCCTTAGGTACTTCCACCAGAGTAGTGAAGTTGAGCTTCCCTTGCCCGACTTGTACCTTCTGCTTTCTTCCCTTGTCTTGATTTGGTGCTGGCATCTGCCTCTACTGGTTCCTGGGACAATTCTTGGCATAGTGGCCCACATTGCCACAAGTGAAACACTTGTTTCCATTGCCCTGGCCGAACTGCTGCTGCTGCGGAGGCTGATTGTTCCTTGGAGCGGGAGCTAGAAAGCGGTTGGGTGCCGGCTGCTGCTGCTGAGGTGGCCTAATCACCCATCTGCCTGCCTGCTGCTGGAAACCCCTGCTCTGATTGTGAGAAACAATCCGGAACCTCTGGGCCTGAGCGGATGGTGCTGCCATTGGTGCCTTTCTCTTCTTCTCTGCCCGGTGAGCTACAATGCAGTCCTCCTGGGAGATGGCCATGTTGATCAACTCATTGAACCTATCAGCCCGGACAGTGTTGAGTCGTTCCCGCAGCTTGGTATTAAGATCCCTACGGAAGTGGTCTCTCTTCTTTTCATCAGAATCAGTATGGTACCCTGCATACTGGCACAAGTCGTTGAAGGCTTGCGCATATTGCAGTACCGTGCGGGTCTCTTGATTAAGGGCCAGAAATTCATTCAGCTTCCGATCAAGAATGCCAGCTGGGATGTGGTGTCCTCTAAAGGCAGTCTTGAATTCCTCCCAAGACACCTCACGATCAGCGGGGAGCATAGCACGGAAGTGGTCCCACCAAGTCCGAGCAGATCCGCGAAGCTGTTGCGCGGTGAAGCGAGTCTTGGTAGCATCAGGGCAGTCTCCCGTGAGGAGGGGAAACTTGGACTCAACGACGCGAAGCCACACGTCGGCGTCCAACGGATCCTCTTCCTTGGTGAACAAGGGTGGCTGCGTGCTCAGAAACTCTTGGTAAGTTGCCATTGCCGGAGGTCGCTGATGCTGGCCTCCACCATGCTGCTGAGGGTGGGGCTGGCGCTGCAAGAGTTGTCGTAGAATCTCATTCTGCTAGGCCATCAGCTCCTGCACTGTGGGAGCTAGAGGAGGTGGCGGGGGAACCTGCTCGTTATGCCCGCGACGCTGCCTAGCTGCCATCTGAAAACAGAGATTGCCGCCATTGTTATCCCATCTCACAGTTCCGAACGACAAGATATTATCTCATATGGAAGGAAAAATGCCATAATCATAATATTAGGTTCGAAATGAAGATAACATGGTTAAAACATCCCACAGATTTCAAAAGTTCACAAGGTTACATCAATCAGGGGAAGGTACCCGTAAGCCTAGTCCAAAATCTGACATTAACTAAGCTCACATAGGTTTCTATCCACCCGAAAGCGTCGAAGTGACTGATCAACCCTGCGCGGTGGAAGCGACACTGGATACGGGTGAAGGAGGCATCGCGGAGGTAGTCCCATTGGCACCAGGGGCTGGTCCTAGCTCCTCGGGAGCCTCTTCTTCCTCGCTTCCGGCTTTGGCCTCCATCTCCAAGTGGTGCATGTCCAGGTGGTCATTTGCTTCTTCGAGTTCCCTCTGCACATCGTGAAGCTGGTTCTCCAAGACATCAATGGTGTTGTCTCGGATGTCCACCTGCTGCTCCAAGGTGGTAATGCGCTGGCTCAGCCTTTCCACCTGCAGATCCTTCTCTACCAACTTGGTGGATAAATCGACCACAAAATCTTCTCAACTGTCGAGAGTGAGCTTGGCGGTCTGAGCGATGTTAGCAAGGTGTGCCATAGCGTCGCTCTGAAGGGCCTGAAGGTGGTACAGCGCACTCATGCACTGAACGGTGACCCTCCCAACCAAGTCAGGATACATTGCCCACACATCCTTCACATGGCTCATGCGGTTACACCACATGGGATCATCTCTCTTCTCAGTAGGGAAGAGTCCCAAGGGGTGCATCACCATCTCCAGGGGATGGTAGCCACAAAAAGTCGTCAGAGTCTTCATGGCTGCTGCTTCGACGGTGTCATCCGTCTTGAGTCCAATCGTCTCAGAATCAAGAGAACGCCAACCCGGCTGAAGGGGATGAGCCTCCAAAGTCAGCCAGACCCGACAACGAGGTACCCGATGCTCCTCATACAACTGCACTGTGTACAAAGGGGGTGTAGGGTAGCCGGCGGAGTTAAGCACTTCCCACAAGATGGAAGGAAAGCCATCGCGGGAAAGGAAGTCAGAACTGAAATGAGTGTCTCCTCCACTAGCGGGGGTGGGTGAATTCATCTGCGGAAGGGAATCAAAGTTAAAGATTATGGTGGAAGGAAAAAGAGAAAATGGCCCGAATGGTTTTAAAGGAAGTGGGTAAGCTCAAGTTTTAATTCCCTTTTGTGTTTATAATGCATGCATGCTAAAAGGTAGCGTCTCCTCTCCACACAATAGGGTGCTCTTAGGGCATCCAAAAAAAGAAGTCTAAGTACTGGCCCACGGGTCCTGCTCAATTAGCCACCTATTTCTCCCTCTATGCCTAAGGCCTTTCGTCCTAGGTCTAGCGGTCTAGTCCTGACGATTCGTAGCAGTTTCTAGGCAAGTTTTAGATTTTGAAAATTGGTATTCATGGTTTATTGTCCTTCTCTATGGTGGAATTTGCTCTGATACCAGCTGTGGCGGAACCACCCGAATTATTCCAGCTTAAGTGCCTAAGTCACGCCTCAGGGACCGTAACACACTTAAATCGGAATAACCCGTCAGTCCCTCAGATCTAGTCTGATAGAGCCACTTAACCAGGATCAAATTCCACAATCTCACTCGAAGGTGAGTCACAGAAGAAATACAATAAAACAGGAAACCTCAAATTAAGTGCTGAATTATTACATAGATCGGAGTTTTTGAGTAGCAAATAAGAGTTCACGAAATAAAATGCAGTGGATAATCGATGTCGTCGGTATCGAGGAAATGGGCAAGGCCTTGCCCACTACTCCTCGTGCTCCTCTCCTTCCGGAGCAGCATCCCACTCGACCGTCCAACCCGGTGGCACGGTGGTAGGCCAAGTCACACCATCAACCATTTCCTGAATGGTACCTACAAAAATTATGCCACAAGCAAGGCTGAGTATACTAATACTCAGCTAGACTTACCCGGTGTGAGGAGTCTACTCCTCTACCTCTAGACTATGTAGCTGTTTGGCTGAGGGGGTTTAGTTTGCCAAAAGCACTAGCTGTTTCTAAAATCAATTTTTAGCTTTTCAATTTCTATCATCATTAACTTAGCTAGATTTGCTCCTTCTAAGCATTCATGGTGACAAGCATTTAGTTCAATCAACAAGTTATCTCATGTAACCTCATTTCACTTCTTACTCGATGCAGTACAAGGGGTCAAGCAGTCTCATTAGCTGCGAGAAGCAGACGATTCGAATCGAGTTTTAACCTTGCAAGGTAAACCTAAACACACGGCATGTCATGGTACTCCGACCCCACACATGACAACTGTCCCCATCGATTCCCCGTTCGCGTCCAGGCCTCACCGCCTTGGCATACAATGCACCACTGACCCCGGCTGCCGCCGTGCAGTGACCGCACTTGTACCCACCATAGCTAGCATGGGAGACCCAGTCTTAGGTCGCATGAGGGATAAAGTCCGCGCCCAGCTTCACTCAGGTACTAGGTTTACCGGTTACCATTTTTCCCAGCATGTGCTTAGTACGTTCAAAAGCTTGACTCAGGTATCCACACATTAATCCTTAATTCCTTTTTCCCGTCTCATGGACAAGGCATCCTCCCTGGATCCAAGTCCATAGACTAACATAGATCCCATTATCAAGATGAATACAATCAATTCCTGACGTCACGCGAGTGCTAGAAAAATCACTCGACTTCTACCGAGATCCTGATTAGCAAGCAGCTACTCGACCTAGCATACTAGTATTCATCTCAAAAAGGAATCCTAAGTTCATGCAACTAGAGGTTTCAAGCAACTCCTACACTTAAGTGCACATGACAATCCTACAAGCATTAAGTGTAGTAAAGTAGCATATAATAATACGGTTATGCATATAAACCAGGGCTTGCCTTCAATAGCTGGGGCTACGGGGAGATCCTCGATAGCAGCCTCGGAAGCCTGCTCCTGGTCCTCCTCTTGGACAGATCCTTGCTCGGGGATGAGCACGTACTCTCCGTCGGCGAGATTACAATCTAATGAATGCAATGCGTAAGATATATGCATGATATGATATGTGCTTTAGTAATTTGAAATTTTGATGGTGTATGGTGTACTTAAGTTAGAGTTAAACCTTACTTATGTGAGACCTTTGGGTGGTATACTTGGTAAATTGGGTCAAACTTAGCTAAGTAAGTGGTAGGTTTATTTTCTTTGGGGTTCCACTGAATTCTTTTTAAAGCCTTAGTCAGTTTGACAAGAATTCAAGTTGGACTTATTGGAGTGAGATTTATTTCCTCTTTCTTTTCTTTATTCTCCTTAAGTTTTTGGAGTGGGTTTGAACTACAAGTTATCTTAGTAAATTTCAAAAATTCTGTAGAAATTACAGTGGCTTATTACTGGTGTAAAATTGTCTGTCTCAAAATTTGGGGTTCAAAAAGTTAATAGTTTTCTCTGGACAAAAATACCAAATTTTAGGGCAGAAGGGGTGATTTGAACTACAACTATTAATTAATAGTAGGTAATTCTCTAAGACTTATTTTTGCTGGCATTTAGATGTTATAACATGACTTGGCACAAAAGTTTAGTCATTAATTCTTATTAGTTATTTTACTGGGATTTTCTAAGGTTCTTGGCCCAAGGGGTGCTTTCTACTACCACTATATTTGAAAAATATCAAACAATAAACTTCTGATTTTTCTTAGCTTCTATTTTGTGCAAGAGCAATCATTCTGAAGTTTGGCATCTTTTTGCTTAAGGGAAGGGGTGGTATGCATTAATTGGATTAAAGGGTCTTTCTTATAAAATATTAGCAATAGGTATTATTTTGCATCTTTTTAATGGGTTTGCATTTTTCTCTGGTGGCCTATCTCATTATTGACCTAGCAAAATTTTATTTGCCCATTATTGCATTATTATGGGTTATTCATGATTTATTTAGAAAATGACTCATTATCATATTACACTTATTTACCCTACTTAAAATGATGGGCTAGGGTGTTCATTATTTTTGCGGTGGGGTTCTGGTGGTTATAAGTCCACTGGATTTTTATTATCAATTTTGGGTCTGGTTTTGTAATTCTAATAATTGATTTCCAGTTGGAATAATGCTAAATAAAACATTTTATTTTAAAACTGATCTGGACTGAAGGTCTCTTTATTTTTCCTAGGTTCTCTATTACTTAAGTAAACTAGAAAAAATATTTTCACTCACTGTTCATTAATTTCTAATGCCTTTCTGATTTTCCTAAGTTTTGGGCAGAAATGGTTTTTAATGAATATTTACACTATATTCTTCAATACTGGGGTTCTTACTATTTTTAAACAGTGCTTAAATGAGGGTTGAACATCTACAAATTTTCTTAGGTTCAGCACAGAAGCAAAACTAATTTCCCTTAATTAAACAAGGTTTGGTCAGTTTCTGTTTTTAATTTTAAACTCTAAAAATTAGAACAGAAAGCATAAGGTTCATTATTTTTAAATGATAGCTCATATTATTCAGGGTCTAGCAAAATTAGTTTGACAACTTTTGCTTAAGAATTCATCAAGTTATGGATTTTCTAAGTTCTCTGTTTATTAAACAGGTTAAACAGAATTGATTAAATGGAAAACTATTTTGCAACGGGGTCCCTGGCGGGTGTTTTAAGTTTTCCTCACAGATGAGTCCCTAGGCTACTTTTCAAATGAGTCACTGACATTGCAGAAAACCCCCCGGGTTCTTCTAATCCTAACCCGAGGTCCTTCTCCTAACTTAAACAGTGCTCGCGGCGGAAGAAATGGTGGAGGGGCTTACCAGCGGCGAGATTGCTCCGGAGAGGTGGTCGAGGATGTAGGGGAGGTCTCGAGGATCACAACGATGTGCGGGTCGCCGTCGGGGGTGGTCGGAGTTGGCCGGTCCGCGTGTGCAGGCGGGGGAGCTCGTCGGTGGCGAGGAGTCCGGCCTATCTAGGGCGAAATTGACCAATCAAACGGGTCAGAGAGTTCACCAGGGATCAAGGAAGGTGTCCGCGCGAGGAATTGAAGAATGGCTCACGGAGAGCTCGGTCCACACGTGCAGGCGGGTGACCAAAGTCCGGTGAGGGTGATCTCGGGCTTCCGGTGAAGTTCTGCCGGGTCTGAGGGCTTGGGGAGCTTTACGAGCCTATGGCGGAGCTAACCGAAGCACTGGCGCGACTTGAGGGCGACTGGAGTGGGCTGGCCACGGTGGCCGAATCTCTGGCGACAATGGCGGGCGGAAAAGAGATCGCCGGAGCTAAGGAGGGGTGGCTGGCCGGTGATGGTGAGCGCGGGGAGGAGTGAGGCGCGCCCGGGGAGGCTTTATAGGCGCGGGCGAGCGCGGCCGAGGGCGGGGCTCTGACAAGCGCTCGGGGCGTGCACAGCGAACGCCAGTGCGTGCTCTAGCGCCTGGCACAGCGTCGAGCACGAAGCAGCGCAGAGAGAGGTCAAGTTCAAGCGCGGATTGGCTCCAAATCTTTATGATTTTGGCCATAATCCCTTTGAGAGATCTCTTCCTCTCAGGTCCCTTTGTCGTTTATGTGTGGAGGCTAGCAGGTTTGGTTGACTGGATTAGGAGATAGAGAGGGAAGAAATGTGGTTTGCCTCACTGCCGCACACAGGTAGAAGATCTCTGGTTTGACGTGTCCGAGGCACGCGTCCCAATGCCATCTTCTGGTAGGCGATAGAGGGGTTAGTTAGGCACGTTTTTGCTAATGGGGTCATTAGGATTTGAGTTAGGGATCAAGGTGAACACTCTTGATCTTTAGCTCAAGGTCTGAAATTCAGAATTCTGAAATTCAGAATTTCCTATTGAGTCCCCACATGAGAAGCTTGCTTGGGGTTTTATTTGAATTATTTTGGCCAAGCTTCTTGAATCTTTATTGTTGCTTATTAAATATACTTCAATGTTTATAATTGGCCCAAGCCATGATTCTAAATTTTTCATACGCTTTTCCCCATTCTCTTGGAATTTGCTCAGAGGGCTCAATTAGGGTTTTTGTTGGGGTTGCACATTTTGCCTTTTTGAAAAACCCATTTGTTTTGAACATGATACTTTTAAGTATAGGCTTGGTGGATCCTTTATTCTTAAGTCAATTTGATGTTCATACTTAAATTTGGTTCACATAAGATAATGGTTCATGGGTTAGCACTTTGAGAGAAACCCTAGGTGACACTGGGGTGTCACAGGAAGAAGCGGGAAGGAGCGTCACCACCACGGACATCCTGTGATGGTAGGCGTTGATGGCCGCTTGAAGGATGAAGCAGGGCATAACGTGTAGAGGTTGGAGGCCAAGCCCCTCCAGCAGCAGCACGAAGAAAGACGGGATCGGTAGCGCCAACCCGCTAGGGAGGTTGGAGACAAAGAACACAAACTCTCCAGCAGCGAGATCACTGTAAGGAGAGGCACCGACACAGATCTTTCCGGCAAACACCGATACACCCCATCCGAGCAGGTTGCGCACCATGTTGAGTGCCACCTCAGGCTAGAGGCGCTCGGGAGGATCTAGCAAGGCCATGGCGACTACGACGGCAGAAGAGCGCGGAGAACTCAAGGGCGAAAGGGGTGCTGCGAGTGATGAGAATGGCTACCGCACTCGGGGAAGCCCCCTTTTTAAAGAGAGATTCCCCCAACTGATGCCCCGAAGCACAGCAGAAGACCTCGCCCGACGCGCGCCAAGGTGACCCAGCCTCTAGCACGGGGGCCCGGGCCCACGAGTTTTACTCCGTGGGCGTCAGCCTCCGTGTGCAGAGAAAGCGAACCACCACGTGAGGAGCACGCCACCACCTGGGGTAGTGCGCCTCTTCACCTCCGCCGAAAGCAGCGGGCTAGCCTTTGGCATGGGGGCCTGGGCCCTCGAGTCATGCTCCTTGGGTGTCGGCCTCCATGTGCGGAGAAGGCGAACCACCACGTGAGGAGCACGCAACCGGCTGCGGTAGTGCGCCTCTTCACCTCCACCAAAAGCAGCGGGCCAGCCTCTAGCACAGGGGCTCGGGCCCACGAGTCATGCTCCTTGGGCGTCAGCCTCCGTGTGCGAAGAAGGCGATCCGCCACGTGAGGAGCACGCCACTGCCTACGGTAGTGCATCTCTTCACCTCTGCTGAAAGTAGCGGACCAGTCCGCTGCGTGAGGAGCATGGCACCGCCTGCGGTAGTGTGTCTCTTCACCTTCGCCGAAAGCAATAGCCTAGTCTCTGACATAGGGGCCGGAGCCCACGAGTCACCCTCCTTGGGCACTGATTCCTAGGTGTAGAGAAGTCGAACGCCGCTTGCGCCAGTACCGCGCCTCCTCGGGGCCACCGCAGAGGACAGAGAAGGTGAATTTTCAAAACCAATGCAACGGTATCGAGGCACCTCGCGCATGGCCCAGCAAAGCCATCAAGTGCGGAGCTCACGGGTCGGTCAGCCGCGAGGACAGGCGTGGCAGTTGGCGTGACCAAAGACGGACTGGCGGTAATTACGTCAGTGAGCGCACGGAAGCAGCGCGCCAATCGATGGTCAAGCTTTGGCCCCACCTGCAGGCTCGTATCCTCCCCTGAGGCAGGCCCGGGGGCCACTGTCGGTACCCTGAATCAGGGGTACCCCTTACTACAGTACGAAGACACGGTGCTCACGCGGCTATCACTAGTCGCGCGGTGAACAGCACCCGGCCCCTCCACGTGGGCGACTCCGGGGACGCCACATGGCCAGAAGAGACGATATACTCCAAGGTGGCGGCAGTGGGTCCGGACCCCCATGGGAAAGTGCTGGACCATGGATGCACAGCCCGGACCTCCGGGCGAGGTTCAAGACCTCCATAGGTACAAACCAGACCCCTGGGACGGGTCCCGGACCCCTCAGGAGCGGTCCGGGCTACTCACAGTAGGGTCCCGGGATTCCAAGGCAAAGAATACCTAGGCCTTAATCAAGACTAGACGGGGGTTCGATGCTGACACGTGTCTGGACCATACCGCGAGCGCTCCCACTCCCCGCTCAGGCAGAGACCCGATGCTGCCACGTGGCCTACTGCTCGTGACGTAAGCCAGCGGGTGGAGCCAGACGTAAGGTCTCTAGGCCACGCATTTATTGCAGAGGAGGCGCGCCGCCTGTTAAGTTGGCAGGTGATGTGCTGCCTCAGCATTAAATACGCCCTGTCTACTCCACTGACAAGCGATGTGCCGCCTCAGCATTTAATGTGCCCTGTCCACTCTGCTGACGGGCGGCGGCTAGGCCATCCTACAGGTGGCGTGCCCGTCCGTTCCGGTGGCAGGAACTACGCCCGTGCTGCGGCATACACTGTGCTCATCATCACTCGTACGTCGCCAGTGAAGCTTCTGCTTCATGCCGATACTACGCAGGCTGCGGATATCAGGACGCAAGGAGATTGCATTGGCGACTAGTATTAGTTGCTCCAAGTATTACATCCATTATGTCCAAGGGCCTGCATGTCGGGGCTCAGCACCCTTGTACGTGCACCCCTTCAGCTATAAAAGGGGAGGCACGCAACGTTACAAGACTCAGACACACTTAGATGCTCACAAGTTCTTGCAAGCTCTCAAGCTCAATACATCACACAGTGGAGTAGGGTGTTATGCTTCGGCGGCCCGAACCACTCTAAAACCGTGTGTGTTCTTGTGTTCGTTCGTCACTTAGCAGACAGGCAAAACGCTAAGGCCCCTCCTCATCTTAGGATTTAGGGCGGGTGCATTCCGCCACCCTGCCGGAGAGTTTCATCTCCGACAAATGCGATGCTCCAGAGTCAAATAAAACTGATGCAGGTAGGGAGTTAACAAGGAACATACCATACTATGGCAGAACCGCCCGAATTATTCCAACTTAAGTGCCTAAGTCCCGCCTTAGAGGCTAGACCACACTTAAATAGGAATAACACGTTAGTCCCTCGGATCTAGTCGGACGAGGCCACTAACAGGATCAAGTACCATGTACTCACTCGATGGTGAGGCACAGAGCAAATACAATAAAGCATAAAACCATAAATTGAGGAGTATTAAATTTATTACATCATCATCGGAGTTTAGCAAAAGTAGTCATCATTGTTCGGAATGCAGCGGAATAAAACTAGCGATAAATAAACAGAGAGATGGGGAAGCCTGTCCCATCACTCCTCATGCTCCTCCTCTGCCGAGGTAGGGTCCCACTCGACTGTCCAACCCGTTGGCAAGATGGACGGCCAAGTCACTCCAGCAACCATGTCCTCCAGAGCACCTGTAAAATTATGCCACAAGCAAGGCTGAGTATACTAATACTCAGCTAGACTTATCGGTGCGAGGAGTCTACTCCTCTACCTCTAGACATGCAGTTGTTTGGCTGTGGGGGTTTGGTTGCCAAAAGCACTAGCTGAGTCTATAAATCAAGTTTTAGCTTTGTCAAGTTTTAGTGTGACTCTCTTAGGACTAAATGTATGCCTATCTAATCATACATGGTATCAAACATTTAGCAATCAACAACTTTTGCCAAGTCATCACATTTCCACTTGTTACTGAATGTAGCAGCATGGATCAAGCAGTTTCATTAGCTACGAGAAGTAGACGATTCGAATCGAGTTTTTAAACCTTGCAAGGTAAACCTAAACACAAGACGTGGTGAGGCACTCCGTCCCCACACACATCAACCGTCCCCATCGATTCCTCGTCAGCAGATCAGGGCTCACCGCCTTGGCATACAATGCCTCACTAACCCCGACTGCCGTCGTGCAGTGACCGCACTTGTACCCACCACAACCGGAATGAGAGACCACGTCTCAGGTCGCGTGAGGGGATATGTCTGCTGCCAGGTTCAATCGGGTACTAGGCTTACCGATTTACCATATTTCTCGGCATATGATTAGTAGGTTATAACGCTTGACTCACGGTACCACACCTTAATCCTTATTCCAATTTCCATCTCATAGACAATCAATCCCCATGGATTGTTGTCCTCAGACCAACATCATTATGCTATGAACGTGGATACAACCAATTCCTGACCTCGCGCGAGTGCTAGAAAATCACTCGACTTCTACCGAGATCCTAATTAGTAAGCAGCTACTCGACCTAGCATACTAGTATCCATCTCAAAAGGAATCCTGAGTTTATGCAGCTAGGGTTCCAAACAACTCCTACACTTAAGTGCACAATATAAGCCTACAAACAATAAGTGTAGTAAAATAGCATATATAAATATTTATGCATAAAGCCAAGGCTTGCCTTCCAAAGTAGGGGCAGGCAGATCCTCTGGGGCAGGCTCTGGTGCTGGATCCGGGGCTACCTCCTGAGCAACTCCTTGCTCCAGCACGAGGATGTACTCTCCGTCCGCTAGGTTGCAATCTATTGAATGCAATGAATAAGATATATGCATGCTGTGATATGTAAAATTTATTAACAATTATGCCTAGTGAAGAAAAACCAAGTTAGTTAATAACTTAGGGTTTCCTTGTTATAAAAGGATCTTAGGGGTTTATGCTTATCAATTTAGGTTTGAGGTTTTGCCTAGAGATAAACATAATGGATTAGACTTGGATTGCCCTTTTAGATGTTTTAGTAGACACTCAAGGGGTTTTGCTAGTTTGGTTAGGGTATCATTAGTCTCCACCATTAAATTCCCCTTTTCTTTTTTTCTATTCATGATTTTAGGGTGGGTTTGAACTACAACAGTGATTTAAATTTTTCCAAAAAATCTGTAAAAATTACAGTGGTTTACTACTGGTCACTGTAGTCTGTCCTATAAATTTGAGATCCAGAATAATTAGAATAATCCCTAGACAAAAATACAAAAGTTGGGGCAAAAGGGGTCACTTGCACTACAACTCTTATCTAGGGGTGGGTTCTGTTCTAGTAGTCATTTTTACTGGTATTTATAGGTGATAACAAGCTTCTGTGCCAAAAATCACAGAGGGCTACTTAGTGGTTATTTGGTTATGATTTTCTAAAGTTTAATGCTTAAAGGACACTTACCACTAACTTGTTATTTGAAAAATATCAAACAACAGAACTCATAATTTTTCAATGTTCATAATAGCAAAACATTAGTTATCCCAAGGTTTGGGGTGTTTTCTCCTCAGGGTAATTTTTCTAGGGTTTTTCTAAGTTTTCCTTGTTTTCTTGAAATAAAAAGTATTTCATTTCTTCTGTACTAAACAAGGGTATAATAAAATTTTCTAGTGAACTATACTGAATAAGAAAGCTAACAAAAATGTGGGTGCTCCCTAGTTCTTTATTTAAACTACCTTTTTTATTTTCTTTAACTTTAAGCAAAAAGTGATTTAAATGGCAAACTCTACCTTAATGGGGTGTACAGAGGGGTTTATTATTTTTAAACAGGTTAGGAAGTGATTAAGTACTTCTCTAAATTTTCTTAACCCCAGTCTAATAATGTAGCTATTT
Source organism: Zea luxurians (assembly GCA_029449295.1). Taxonomy (NCBI): domain Eukaryota; kingdom Viridiplantae; phylum Streptophyta; class Magnoliopsida; order Poales; family Poaceae; genus Zea; species Zea luxurians. The sequence goes on along the minus strand of JAOPSE010000001.1, from coordinate 98,881,504 downwards.
TTCCTTATTTCTTTTAGCTTTTGACCAGTTAATCATTTAATTCAAAACTTTAAAGTTTTTTGTAACACTTATGGGTTTTATATTTTTCCTAAGTAGTTTACCACATTTAGGATCTGGCAAAATTGGTTTGACTCGATTTGGGTAAACCAAACTGAAGTTATGAATTTTTCAAGTTCTATTTGGATTTAAATAAGAATATTTAAAAAGGTTTCCTGGAAAACCCATTTGCACGTAAGACCCTGGGTTCTTTCTAAACTAATCCCTATAGTTATACCCCTACACTACTATTCCCATGAGTCACTGACAGCGCACAAAACCCCGTGCCCTTTTCTTCTTCTTCCCTGCAGTCCCTCCCCTTATGTAAACAGTAACCGCGGAAAGGAAAAGGACGGTGCGGCTTACCGGCGGCGGGAGAGGTCCGGCGAGGGGCGGGGTTGGCTCCGGGGGGTCCTAGCGGTCACAGCGAGGTACGGCTCGACGGCGATGGTGGCCAGAATCGACCGGTCCACGTGAGCAGGCGGGTGAACTCGTCGGCGGCGAGTGCACCGGCCTAACCACGGTGACATAGGTCAATCCAAGGGCATAGGAAGCTTCACGGGGTGTTGATGAGTCGACTCGTGCAAGGAATTGAAGAACAACTCACCATGGAGCTCGTCTACGTTCACCGGCGGTCGGGTGAAGTCCGGCGACCGTGGACTGGCTTCTCCGGCGAAGCAAAGTTTGATTCCTTGCTCGGGGAGCGTCACCGAGGCATGCACGGTCTACTCCGAGGGTCGGATGGGGTTGGGAGAGGCTCTACTGGCTGGTCTATGGTGGCGGGGGTTCGGGTGGCCGCGGGCACGCCGTGCACGGGTCAATGCCGGTGAGCTGGTGCTCCGGTGAGGTCGAGCGAGCGCGGAGAAGTACGGTCGACGTCTCTGGGGGCTTTATAGGCGCGGAAGCGGGCCACGGCCCTGGCTCGGCTTTGGCGCGACGCGGGGCACGCGGGGGCACGCGTCGGGCGTGCTCTAGCGAGCTCAGAGCACGTCGAACACGTGGCTCTTTGCTTCTGCCCTTGTTCTTCCCTCTATTGAGTGGCCAAAACGTGCGTATCTTGCCCTAAGACCTGTGAGAGATCTCTTCCCTACACCTAGAGCTATCTAGTTCATGTGAGTACCGAGGGTAGATATGGTCTGGTTTGAGAGATATGGGGTTGGGAAGTTGTCTCTGTCCTAGCTATCCAAACCGAGACAGAAGTCATGCCAAATCGTGTCAAACGACCTAGGGTGGGGTTCAACCTTTTCTAGGGTATTCTAGAGGTATTTTGGCGCCACATTGTCAATTGGGTCAAATGGTTTTGAAGTTTGAATGAGGGTGAACATGTTTGATCTTTGGCCAAGTGTTGGTTTTGGACTTAGAAAAATTTTGATTTTTCTTTTGTGCTCAAACCTTTGGTGACCCTTTTGGGGTTTTTCTGAAATCTTTTTGGGGTTACTTTCTTACTATTATTTGTAGGGTATTAAGTGTACTACAACTTTTATAATTGGCTCAAGCCATGATCATGTGATTTTCATAACCTTTTGGCCATACTTACTTATAGTGCTCCAATTGTCCAAGGGGGGTTCGTATTAGGGTTTGGGGCAATTCTCCCCCTTATATGTGCATGATAAGCCAAGGCATGACATCTAAGATGGGTTGCACTTATTTAGGAGCTTGATCCCCAAGCTTGGTGTACTTTGCTCAAACTAAACCACATGTGATGATAGGTTAAAAGGTGTAGCCTTAGGTGAACACCCTAAGTAACATCTGGGGTGTTATAGCCCTCCCCCCTTAAAGGAATCTCATCCCGAGATTTTAGGTAGAGTCCTTTGGAGGGGTGCCATGAAGGTGTGCTGGTGTGTTGCTTCTTCCTTTGTCCAAATTTCTCTAGTTAGCTGCTCTTTTGCCTGGCCTGAGCAGCTTCTAAGTTCCTCTTAATAACTCTGACCTTTTCCTCTGCTTCGAGTACCAAGTCTGGTCCAAAAATTTCTCTCTCTCCAGCTTGAGACCAATTTAGTGGTGTCCAACACCTTCTCCCATACAAGGCCTCAAAAGGTGCCATCTTCAAACTGCATTGGTAACTGTCGTTATAAGAGAACTCTGCCAAAGAAAGACACTTGTCCCAATCCTTTCCATAGTGTAGCACACATGCTCTTAACATGTCTTCCAAAATCTGATTCACCCTTTCTGTCTGACCATCTGTTTGGGGATGGTATGCTGAGCTTCTTATTACATGGGTCCCAAGTGACTCCAGCAATTGCTCCCAAAATCGTGCCACGAACGGTGCTCCTCTATCAGATACTATAGTCCTTGGTATTCCATGCAAGCGAATTATCTGGTCAATGTAAATTTCTGCATACTTTTCCGTCCTATGGCTGGTGTGTACCGGCAAGAAATGAGCTGTCTTGGTCAATCTGTCCACAATGACCCAAATGGAATCATGGTGCTGGGAGGTATTGGGCAATCCCACAATAAAATCCATGCAAATATCCTCCCATTTCCAAGATGGTATGGGAAGGGGCTGTAAAGTGCCTGCTACCTTCAAATGACTGGCCTTGACTCTCTGGCAGGTGTCACATTTAGATATATACTTAGCAATTTCCCTCTTCATTCTGGTCCACCAATATAAAGATCTGAGGTCATGATACATTTTATTGCTGGGTGCATGGAGAATCTTGAAAGGTGAGCTTCATCTAATATCTTCTTTCTAAGCTCAGGGTTTTTGGGAACAACCAATCGGTCTCCGAACCATAGAATCCCTTTGCTGTCCTGATGGAAGCATTTGTATTTTTCCGCCTTCTGCTTGATCATTTTGTTAATGACTTGCACCCCCTTGTCACCAATTTGTGCCATGACTATCTGCTCATGTAGGGTGGGCTCCACTGAAATATAACTCAAGGCACCTGAGGAAATGACTTCTAGGTTCAATTTGCACAGCTCATCACATAGGGTGGTGACTCTTGCATCCATGTTCATACAATTACACTGGGCCTTCCTGCTCAAGGCATCTGCCACCACATTGGCCTTGCCAGGATGGTAATGCACCTACAGATCATAGTCCTTGATTAGCTCTAACCATCTTCTCTGCCTCATATTGAGATCAGCCTGGGTGAAGATGTATTTGAGACTCTTGTGATAAGTGTAAATATTACAGTGAGCTCCCATCAAGTAATGTCTCCAAATCTTAAGAGTATGAACTACAGCTGCTAATTCCAGATCATGTGTGGGGTAGTTCTGCTCATGGGGACTGAGTGCGTGGGAGGCATAAGCAATGACTCTGTTGTCTTGCATCAAGACACACCCCAATCCAGTAACGGAAGCATCGCAATAAACCTCAAAGGGCTTGGTGTTGTTAGGTTGAGCTAGCACTGGTGTTGTGGTCAAAAGCTGCCTTAGTGTATGAAGGCATCCTCACACTTCTAACTCCATTCGTACTTTACTCCTTTCTTTAACAATTCAGTCATTGGCTTGGCAATCCTAGAGAAATCCGGAATAAATCGTCGGTAATACCCTGCCAATCCCAGAAAACTCCGTATTTGCCGCACTGTGGTGGGAGGTTTCCAATTCATTACTTCTTGTACTTTCTCAGGATCAACTGATATCCCATCTTGAGAAATTGTGTGACCTAGAAATTTAATTTCCCTCAGCCAGAAATCACATTTCGACAACTTAGCATACAGACGATGATCGCGCAGTCGCTGAAGTACAATGTGTAGATGCTCAGTATGCTCGTCTTCATTCTTGGAATAGACTAGAATATCATCAATGAAAACCACCACAAATTTGTCCAGCTCTAGCATGAATACCGAGTTCATCAAATACATGAAATATGCCGGGGCATTGGTCAGCCCAAAAGACATCACCAAAAATTCATACAGCCCATATCTGGTAGAGAAAGCCGTCTTGGGAATATCGTTGGCATGGATCTTGATCTGATGGTAGCCCGAGCGAAGGTCTATCTTGGAGAACACTTTGGCTCCTACCAACTGATCAAACAAAACATCAATGCAGGGCAGTGGGTATTTGTTTTTGATGGTCACCACATTGAGAGGGCGGTAATCGACACACATCCTCAAACTCTCGTCTTTCTTCTTCACAAACAAGGCTGGACATCCCCAGGGTGAAGTACTTGGGCGAATAAATCCTTTGTCCAACAATTCTTGCAACTGCTTTTTTAGCTCTACTAACTCTGCCGGAGGCATCCTATACGGTCTCTTGGAGATAGGTGCAGTTCCGGGTTGCAATTCAATTGCGAACTCTATGTCTCTATCGGGTCGCATCCCTAGCATTTCATCCGGAAAAACATCTGGGTAGTCACAGACCACTGGGATTCTCTCAACCGGGGACTCTATCATAACGAAGGCACAGGAACGGGTACAACCCTGATCGGGCAAATATAATGTGGTTTCACCATAAGTAGGTGAGTGCACCTCAATGGCCCTTGCTGCAATATCAATCCTGCCTGATGTTTGGTTAACCAGTCAGTTCCCAATATGACATCCACGCTATCCAAACTCAAAATGAGGAGGATGGTTTTGATTATCAAACTACCAAACTTTATAGGCACATTCTTGTTGATTTGATAGGTGGCAACCCTGCCTCCTAGTGTTGAGATTGTGATACCCCCATGGGTGTGATAGAAAGGTAACTGACATTTGGCACTAAATTTTGCACTGATAAAACTATGTGATGCACCAGAATCAAAGAGAATAATTGCAGGATAATTCAAAACTAAAAAGATACCAGTCATGATGGGTGCTCCCTCTGGAATGTCAGTCATGGTGGTGAAGTTCAGCCTGCCTTGCCTCACTTGCACCTTCTGCCTCTTGCTTTGATTCTAGTTGGCATTCTACCCCTGCCTCTGCTAATTTCTGGGGCAATCCTTGGCGTAATGCCCGGCGTTACCACAAGTGAAACACCTGTTGTCATTAGTCTGACGGTACTGCTACTGCTGTGACTGATTGTTCTACTGAACTGGAAACTGGGTGCGGCTGGTGCCTGCTGCTGCTGCTATGGTCGGATCACCCAACGTCCTTGCTGCTGCTGAGGTCCTCTGTTCTGAGTGTCAGACACGATCCAGAAGCGCTGTGGCTGAGCTGAAGGTCCTGCCACAGGGATCTTCCTCTTCTTCTCTACCTGACGAGCCGTGATACAGTCCTCCTGAGAAATGGCCATGTTGACCAACTCATTATAGCTGTTGGCCCTGACTGTGTTGAGATGGTCACGGAGCTTAGTGCTGAGCCCCCTCCTGAATCTGTCCCTCTTCTTCTCGTCAGTGTCTACATGATATCCTGCATACTGGCACAGGTCATTGAAGGCCTGGGCATAATGTAACACTGTCTGGTTCCCCTGAGTAAGTGCCAGAAACTCATTGAGTTTGCGGTCCATAATGCCTGCTGGAATATGGTGTCCCCTGAAAGCTGCCTTGAACTCTCTCCAATCCACTTCATGGTCAACTGGTTGCATAGCAAGGTAGTGGTCCCACCATGTCCGCGCGGGTCCGCGAAGCTGCTAGGTGGTGAACCTGACTTTAGTCACCTCGGAACAAACTCCATTGAGTAGTGGGAATTTGGATTCCACTACCCTAAGCCATACATCAGCATCAAGTGGATCATCTGCCCTGGTGAACAATGGTGGCTGGGTACTGAGGAACTCCTGATAAGTGGCTGCTGCGGGGTGTCGCTGATGATCACCACCACCATAATGTTGGGGTGGCGGCTGATGCTGCGCCAACTGTCATAGAATCTCGTTCTGCTGAGCCATCAGCTCTTGCAGAGTAGGAGGTGGTGGCGGTGGTGGAGGAATGCACTCATTCTGTCCACGACGCGCTCTTCCTGCCATCTGAAAAATTATGCATATTCTCAATATTAGATTTCCGAGGCCCTAATGTTAAATCGTGGTGAAAGGGTCACAGGGGCGAAACCATTATATGCTTGCCTAATTAAAAGATTCCACATGGCATAAACTTTTCTTCTTAAATTTAAGCTGACATCATTCCTCACCCATATTTCCAAAAGAGTTTGTCATGATTACATCAATAACTCAAAAGACTCAACTCTAACTAGCCTAGTACCCTAAGGGTGCAAAAGCTAAGCTAGTCTCGAGGAGTTCTATCGTCACAGACTTCTAACTCTATCTCTGCGACCAAGTGAGCAAACGAGGCAACGCTTGACTTGGGGGAAGGTGGTCTCCCTGAGCCAGCAGTGTCCAAGCTGGAGGCAGGTTCCTCTCCTCCCTCGATGTCGACATCCTCGTTGGCCTCGTCCTGGATCTCCTGGTGGTGCATATCCAGATGCTGGTTAGCCTTCGCAAGCTGCTGTTGAGTGTTGATAAGCTGATCCTCGAGAAGCTCGATGGTGTTCTCCCTGGTTCCTACTAGCTCCTCAAGCTCGTGGATCTCATCTGACAACTGCTCCACTTGTAGGTCTTTTTCCACCATCTTAGTGGACAAGTCAACCACATGTTCCTCTCTATTATCCAAAGTGATCTTGGTCGCCTCCAACAATGCCATCAGATGGGACATTGCTTCTCCACGCATCACTTGCAGACGATACAGGGCATTCATGCATCGCACCGTCAAGTGAGCAGTCTGGCCTGGGTAGATAGCCCAAATATCCTTGGCATGCTCCACTCGATCCTTCCACATTGGGTCGTCCTCCTTTTCCGCGGGGAACAAACTAATGGGGTGAGTGGACAACTCCAAGGGGTGGAATCCGCAGAAGGTGGTCAGTCCGTGGAGAGCAATCGCCTCGATAGTGTCCTCAGCCCTGTATCCAAAAGACTCAAAGTCCAGCGAACGCCAGCCTGGCTGCAGGGGATGAGGCTCCAGGGTCATCCTCACCCTACAGTGGGGCACTCGGTGCTTCTCGAACAGCCGCACCACGTACTACCAGCTCCCTGAAGTACCTCCCACAAGATACGGGGGAAACCTTCTCGTGCAAGCCCATCAGTGTGGAACTGTGCATTCCCTTCGTCCGAGGATCTGTGAGAAGGCATCTGTGTACGGTTAAGCGTAAGTAAAAAAAGAAAAAGAACTATAAAAATAAAAAGGGATCAAACTCAGCCTTTCTATAACAATGGTACTGGGTGTACTTAATTTGTCATCTTCGTGTATTAAAGTTCTTACCCAATTATTAAATAATTTAATTAAGGATGCATGCATGCTCGTCCTAAACGACCTCACACCAACTTAAGGGGAATAGGAAGGAACTCCCACCCCTTATAGTAGCCTGTAGGGCGTACTTAATTAGCCACCTAGCTACCCCTCTATTATCCTAAGGCTTCACATCCTAGGTCTATCCTGATCGTCCGACGATCTATCCAACATTTGTTTCTACCAAGTTTTACTTTGGAAAAGGATGATATTTATAGTTTATTGATTCCTCTATGGTGGTACGAGCTCCGATACCAGCTGTGGTGGAACCGCCCGAATTATTCCAACTTAAGTGCCTAAGTCCCGCCTTAGAGGCTAGACCATACATAAATAGGAATAACACGTCAGTCCTTCAGATCTAGTCCGACGAGGCCACTAACAGGATCAAGTACCACATACTCACTCGATGGTGAGGCACAGAGCAAATACAATAAAGCATAAAACCATACATTGAGGAGTATTAAATTTACTACATCATCATCGGAGTTTAGCAAAAGTAGTCATCATTGCTCGGAATGCAGCGGAATAAAACTAGCAATAAATAAACAGAGAGATGGGGAAGCCTGTCCCATCACTCCTCATGCTCCTCCTCTGCCGAGGTAGGGTCCCACTCGACTGTCCAACCCGGTGGCAAGATGGACGACCAAGTCACTCCAGTAACCACGTCCTCTAGAGCACCTGTAAAATTATGCCACAAGCAAGGCTGAGTATACTAATACTCAGCTAGACTTACCCGGTGCGAGGAGTCTACTCCTCTACCTCTACAAATGCAGCTGTTTGGCTGTGGGGGTTTGGTTGCCAAAAGCACTAGCTAAGTCTATAAATCAAGTTTTAGCTTTGTCAAGTTTTAGTGTGACTCTCTTAAGACTAAATGTATGCCTATCTAATCATACATGGTATCAAACATTTAGCAATCAACAACTTTTGCCAAGTCATCACATTTCTACTTGTTACTCAATGTAGCAGCATGGATCAAGCAGTCTCATTAGCTGTGAGAAGCAGACGATTCGAATCGAGTTTTTAAACCTTGCAAGGTAAACCTAAACACATGACGTGGTGAGGCACTCCGTCCCCACACACATCAACCGTCCCCATCGATTCCCCGTCAGCAGATCAGGGCTCACCGCCTTGGCGTATAATGCCTCACTAACCCCGACTGCCGTCGTGCAGTGACCGCACTTGTACCCACCATAACCGGAATGGGAGACCACGTCTCAGGTCGCGTGAGGGGATATGTCTGCTGCCAGGTTCAATCAGGTACTAGGCTTACCGATTTACCATATTTCTCGGCATATGTTTAGTACGTTCAAACGCTTGACTCACGGTACCACACCTTAATCCTTATTCCAATTTCCACCTCGTAGACAATCAATCCCCATGGATTGTTGTCCTCAGACCAACATCATTAGGCTATGAACGTGGATACAACCAATTCCTGACCTCGCGCGAGTGCTAGAAAATCACTCGACTTCTACCGAGATCCTAATTAGTAAGTAGCTACTTGACCTAGCATACTAGTATTCATCTCAAAAGGAATCCTGAGTTCATGCAGCTAGGGTTCCAGACAACTCCTACACTTAAGTGCACAAAACAAGCCTACAAACAATAAGTGTAGTAAAATAGCATATATAAACGGTTATGCATAAAACCGGGGCTTGCCTTCCAAAGCTGGGGTTGGCAGATCCTCGGGGGCAGGCTCTGGTGCTGGATCCGGGGCTACCTCGTGACCAACTCCTTGCTCCGGCACGAGGATGTACCTTCCGTCCGCTAGGTTGCAATCTATTGAATGCAATGAATAAGATATATGCATGCTATGATATGTAAAATTTATTAACAATTATGCCTAGTGAAGAAAAACCAAGTTAGTTAATAACTTAGGGTTTCCTTGTTATAAAAGGCTCTTAGGGGTTTATGCTTATCAATTTAGGTTTGAGGTTTTGCCTACAGATAAACATAATGGATTAGACTTGGATTGCCCTTTTAGATGTTTTAGTAGATACTCAAGGGGTTTTGCTAGTTTGGTTAGGGTATCATTAGTCTCCACCATTAAATTCCCCTTTTCTTTTTTTCTATTCATGATTTTAGGGTGGGTTTGAACTACAACAGTGATTTAAATTTTTCCAAAAATTCTGTAAAAATTACAGTGGTTTACTATTGGTCCCTGTAGTCTGTCCCTTAAATTTGAGGTCCAGAATAATTAGAATAATCCCTGGATAAAAATACAAAAGTTGGGGCAAAAGGGGTCACTTGCACTACAACTCTTATCTAGGGGTGGGTTCTGTTCTAATAGTCATTTTTACTGGTATTTATAGGTGATAACATGCTTCTGTGCCAAAAATCACAGAGGGCTACTTATTGGTTATTTGGTTATGATTTTCTAAAGTTTAATGCTTAAAGGACACCTACCACTAACTTGTTATTTGAAAAATATCAAACAACAGAACTCATAATTTTTTTATGTTTATAATAGCAAAACAATAGTTATCCCAAGGTTTGGGGTGTTTTCTCCTCAGGGTTATTTTTCTAGGGGTTTTCTAAGTTTTCCTTGTTTTCTTGAAATAAAAGGTATTTCATTTCTTCTGTACTAAACAAGGGTATAATAAAATTTTCTAGTGAACTATAAAGAATAAGAAAGCTAACAAAAATGTGGGTGCTCCCTAGTTCTTTATTTAAACTACTTTTTTATTTTCTTTAACTTTAAGAAAAAAGTGATTTAAATGGCAAACTCTACCTTAATGGGGTGTACAGAGGGGTTTAATATTTTTAAACAGGTTAGGAAGTGATTAAGTACTTCTCTAAATTTTCTTAACCCCAGTCTAATAGTGTAGCTATTTTTCCTTATTTCTTTTAGCTTTTGACCAGTTAATCATTTAATTCAAAACTTTAAAGTTTTCTATAACACTTAGGGGTTTTATATTTTTCCTAAGTAGTTTACCTCATTTAGGATCTGGCAAAATTAGTTTGACTCGATTTGGGTAAACCAAACTGAAGTAATGAATTTTTCAAGTTCTATTTGGATTTAAATCAGAATATTTAAAAAGGTTTCCTGGAAAACCCATTTGCACCGAAGACCCTGGGTTCTTTCTAAACTAATCCCTACAGTTATACCCCTACGCTACTATTCCCCTGAGTTGCTGAAAGCACACAAAACCCCCTGCCCTTTTCTTCTTCTTCTCTGCGGTCCCTCCCCTTATGTAAACCGTAACCGAGGAAAGGAAAAGGACGGCGCGGCTTACCGGCGGCGGGAGAGGTCCGGCGAGGGGCGGGGTTGGCTCCGGGAGGTCCTGGCGGTCACAGCGAGGTACGGCTCGATGGCGATGGTGGCCAGAATCGACCGGTCCACGTGCGCAGGCGGGTGAACTCGTCGGCGGTGAGTGCTCCAGTCTAACCATGGTGACATAGGTCAATCCAAGGGCACAGGAAGCTTCACGGGGTGTTGATGAGTCTACTCGTGTAAGGAATTGAAGAACAACTCACCGTGGAGCTCGGTCTACGTTCACCGGCGGTCGGGTGAAGTCCGGCGACCGTGGACTGGCTTCTCCAGCGAGGCAAAGTTCGATTCCTTGCTCGGGGAGCGTCACCGAGGCATGCACGGTCTACTCTAAGGGTCGGATGGGGTTGGGAGAGGCTCTGTTGGGCGGTCTACGGTGGTGGGGGTTCGGGTGGCCGTGGGCACGCCATGCACGGGTCAATGCCGGTGAGCTGGTGCTCCGGTGAGGTCGAGCGCGCGCGGAGAAGTACGGTCGACGTCTCTGGGGGCTTTATAGGCACGGGCGCGGGTCACGGCGCCGGCTTGGCTTTGGCGCGACGTGGGGCACGCGGGGGCGCTGCGTCGGGCGTGCTCTGGCGAGCTCAGACCGCGTCGAACACGTGGCTCTCTTCTTCTGCCCTTGTTCTTTCCTCTGTTGAGTGGCCAAAACGTGCGTATCTTGCCCTAAGACCTGTGAGAGATCTCTTCCCTGCACCTAGAGCTATCTAGTTCATGTGAGTACCGAGGGTAGATATGGTCTGGTTTGAGAGATATGGGGTTGGAAAGTTGTCTCTGTCCTAGCTGTCTAAACCGAGACAAAAGTCATGCCAAATCGTGTCAAACGACCTAGGGTGGAGTTCTACCTTTTCTAGGGTATTCTAGAGGTATTTTGGCGCCACTTTGTCAATTGGGTCAAATGGTTTTGAAGTCTGAATGAGGGTGAACATGTTTGATCTTTGGCCAAGGGTTGGTTTTGGACTTAGAAAAATTTTGATTTTTCTTTTGTGCTCAAACCTTTGGTGACCCCTTTGGGGTTTTTCTGAAATCTTTTTGGGGTTACTTTCTTACTATTATTTGTAGGGTATTAAGTGTACTACAACTTTTATCCTTGGCCCAAGCCATGATCATGTGGTTTTCATAACCTTTTGGCCATACTTACTTATAGTGCTCCAATTGTCCAAGGTGGTTTGCATTAGGGTTTGGGGCAATTCTCCCCCTTATATGTGCATGATAAGCCAAGGCATGACATCTAAGATGGGTTGCACTTATTTAGGAGCTTGATCCCCAAGCTTGGTGTACTTTGCTCAAACTAAACCACATGTGATGATAGGTTAAAAGGTGTAGCCTTGGGTGAACACCCTAAGTAACATCTGGGGTGTTACACATACACTATGTCACCATCCTCAGGCACTGATTTAGCTGTGACATGATTGACTCTCCCTCTACTCTGGTTCTATGGAGTCCTGTTCTGTGCAGAACCACGAGCGGGGGTGTTCTGGTCATTCCTCTGATTATTGCTCTTCTGAGGTGTCTGCTGGTTGCGCCTTGGGCAGTTGTTAGCATAATGGCCAAGCTCACCGCACTTGAAACAGCCATTGGGTTGGACTGATGCATTGTTGCTTCTGGCCTGCATGTTCACGGCGCCACCTTGACGATTCTGTGAATTCCCACCAAACCTTTGGTTGGTCTGAGAGTTGTTCCTCTGCTGGTTCTGACTTTGATTGTTTCTCTGGCCTTGTTGTCCAGAGCGTTACACTTGATAATTATTTCCACCCTGATTTCCAGAGTGGAACTAAGAACCTTGAGCATTGTTCGGGTGGGTGTTCCTCCTGGACTGACCTTGGAACTTCCTTTTGTGGTCAGACAGTTCCCTTTTTTTGCTTTCAAGTCCAATTGCCTTGTTCAGTACAGTCTGGAAGTTGGGGAAAGTATGACTCTGTAGTTGATAATTCAGAGGTCCAATCAGTCCTTCCAAGAAACGGTCTTGACGTTTCTCGTCAGTGTCCACTTCCTCTGGGCGTAGTGTGAAACCTGAGTGAAGCGATCACGGTACTCACTGAAAGTCATATTCCCTTGAGTAAGGGAAAAGAACTCCTTCTTCTTCAGTTTCATAATCCCTGAGGGAATATGACGAGCGTGGAAGTTCACTTGGAACTCCTGCCAGGTTATTGTATCTACATTGGCGTGTGCCGCTGTGAAGGCATCCCACCAATCGGACGTGGAACCCTCGAGTCTTCCCGAGGCGTACAAGACCTTTTCTCGATCATTGCACTGGGTGATATCCAACTTCTTTCCAATGACCTTGAGCCAGTCATCAGGATCTAAAGGATCAACCGCATGAGAGAAAGGTGGCGGTTGATGGCTCATAAAATCCCGGTGCTTATCTCTAGCCGGGGGTGCATACTGCTGCTGCTGCTAGTGTTGCTGATTCTGTTGGTTTTGCTAAATCTGCTGTACAGATGTAGTGAGTCCCTACAGAAGCTGCATCTGAGTGGTGATGAACTGTTCCATGTTAGGGTTTGGTGGTGGTGGTATCTGTTGACCACGCTGGTTCCTGTTGTTGTTGGGTCCTGAACGAGCGTTCACCATCTGATTGGTGAGAGAGTGAAATTCTTAGAGAAGTGGGGAGTAATAAAAATTCTAGAGGGGAATAACTTAAGTTTATGTTTTTTATGCTCTTATGGCCATCATTCCATAAGACCATTGCACTCAAACAAAAATCCAACTCAAACATATCAACCAACACCATCACATGGTTGCTATTATTATAAAGATAACTTTAAAAGAGTATTCATCGTCTAACGCGAGAACTAACTTATTACATCATAACTTAAAAATTCAAAGTAGCCTAGTGATGGATATGGGCTCCCCATAGCGAAGCCTCTTGCGGGGAGGAGACAACGCCATGGCGGGGACCTAGGCTTTAGGCGGATCCCGTCCTTGAAGTAGGGCTTCTAGGGCTGCAATCCTGGCGTGGGCATCCTCTAGTTCCAAATGCACCCTAGATAGATCAAGGGTGGCACTGTCTAGGTCGGTGTTGAGACCGGCCACCACACTAGCTAGGGTGTTGAGGCGATCCTCACCAGCTCCACCTGGAACGATGCTGGTCTGGCTTCCTCCACTCAGATGCAGAGGCAGATGCCTAAACCTCGTGTCATGCAGCAGCTACCAGTAGGTGTGGCTGAGAGACCACAGAGTCCGTCCGGCAGCATCGCTGACCGAAGCAGCGTAGGTGGATAGCGGTGTCAGGGACTCATGAGTAGACAGAGTCCTGAATCCCCTATCCTCTGCATCCATCACCCTGACGTGGATGCGAGTGATGTAGTAGCAAGCCCGGGGAGGCTCGCTCACTCGCCTTGTCTCGTACAAGGGTCGGACGTAGGTTCCCAACACGTGCAACACGACTTGCAGCAGGTTGGGGAAATGCCCCGTCTTGAACATTGATGTGTAATGTTCAACGACAGGCTCAAACCCCATGAAGTAGTCCTGCTAGGCGTAGTTGGCCTCCTCATTGACTTGTTCCTCTTCGTCCTCGTCATCGTTGTCATCCTCATCATCGTCGTCCCCAGAGTCGTCTGGGTCGTCGCCTCCAGGTGCAGGAGCTTGAATGGCTGGTGCAGGCGGTGCCAAGGTTGATGACCTAACTGCGAAGGCCAAAGACTCTGCCAACATGGTGGGCATCAGTAGAAGTTCCTCGAAGTTGTCTTCCAGGATGACTCCATGCTCCACTTGAATGCGAGGGAGGTCCACCAGAACTTCCTCTACTACCACTAGGTAGACAGGGATTTGCCGTGGCGGAGGGGCGTAGCTGGTGTTAACCCGGGTGGTTTGGAGAGTACGAACCATCTACAAGAGAAATATCAACTCAGTTGAATTTTAAAGAGGTAAGGCTGATAAAATAATTTTATAAGAATGACATTTCAAGTTTTGAACAAACTAGGCTTTCCATTTCTAACTAGTCTAACGACCTAGGGTCAGCATAGCTTTGATGCCACTTCTGTCACACCCGGTTCCGGTGGGCAGAACCGAGCGCATACCATATGTGTGCCAAGATCCATTTCCACACATATGTTGACGTCACAAGTGTAATATATCAAAAGACAATGCAATAAAGGCATAAAGAGAGTAGAGTACTTTATTACATCATCTGAATTATTGTATATTTAACAAATATCAACATCAAAGTAGGGCGGAATTAAATATGGGTAATCTCCCACAGGAAGATGACCGGCGCATCGTTAGACTTAAAACTCATCATCGACATCAGCGAATTCTCCAGCATCACCCTTTGATCAAAATATTAGCAAGGGTGAGCTCACTTATGGTCGGGGCTTAGCAAGTGGGGGAAAATTAATGCAAGTTTAACAAGGTGAGGCTAAGGTTGAGCAGTAAGCATTTTAGTTGCTCAACATTTTATTAACAACACATGTCTTACTAATAAGTGTGTATCCCAAGTAATCCCATTAAACAAAGGTATAAGAGTATATCAAAAACACTTAAGTGAAAACACCTAAGCAAACCATTGGCAGATCATCGGATCTCGATTTATAGTCCATCTTTAAGTTCAATTATCATGTGAGGAATCCAGGCTGCTCTTAACAGTGAGCACGGCTGACATATCAGCTTTACACTCTACAGAGGTGGCACATCTTTACCCATGGGTCGCGATTCCCTTCTAGCCTAGGTTGATCAGACCCGTATTCACTTTCGAGGTTAATGGCTAAGGTCTCACTACGAGGCTTTTCCCTAGAGTCCTCAATATACAAATGCTAGAAATGGTCAAACTGCATAGACATCTAACGTAACTAACTTATAGTCTAGACTGCAGGGTAAAGCTTTGGGAACTATGCCCGTATCCAATCTGCCTGAGCCGGAACTATAAGCGCTTGCCAGATGCCCCCGTTCCGGTTGACCATGACCGGCACCCAACATAAGACTTCCCTAGTTATTTAGCCAAGGGCGTCCCATACCACCCTCATGGTAGCACTTTTTCCTGGGTGGTCACTCCATATTCCGATTAATATGCAATAATCTTGTTTAACCATCGGGTTAAAATCATAATACCAATTTCATTTACGGAACATTAATATCATAAATAGGAGTGACATAACAATTATTAAGTTGAGTGGTAGCATCAATTTGCAAAGCATAGTATTTTCCTAGGGAAATCAAGGAATACAGTTGGTAAATCTAGGAAATCCTTAATTAGGTAAATCCCATCAAATTATGCAATATATCCAAAAAGTAAACATTATTATATGCATTAATTGGGTACAAATAGAATATGTAGAGGGAGAATCCACTTGCCTTGCTCGAACGTGTCCTGCGGGTCGTCCTCGAACGTGTCAGGCTCGTCTAACTCATAGTCCACTTCTAGCATCGATTTGCGTATCGCACATACAAATGAATATGTACGCCAAATAAATAAACATACACTAGTACAGGGGTAATCATTCACCATTACATTCATCACACTCATCACACTCATAAATACGTCCTAAAGCATAAATACTTATTAATTCATTTATGACTATTATGCGAGTCATAAATGGTGAATTTACGAGTAGGTGCTATAATAATAATTTTAACTAGTATTAATACGTATTAACATCCTTGATGAAAATAAAAGCTAATTATTTTCTTTAACACTAATAAATAGACTAATAGATTTTATTCTTTTTATTTCTAACTTGAATTATTGAGTATAGCTAAAAATGAATCTACTAACATTAATATTCTAAAACTCAACATAAATTACCAATTGGGTTTTTATAACATAAGCAAGTTTATTTTGACATAAACAAGTATTTTACTAACTCTAAGAATTTAAGTGCTATACTCATGAACATGTTTATTTTGGCTAGTAAAACCTAGTTTCATACGACTAGTGGTATTTTCTCCTTTCTTTCTAAAAGAAAGTATTATTAAAAATAATTGGATATAAATCATCTAAAATCCTATAATGTTTATATAGCCATGAATTTTATACCATTTACTAATTCCATTAAAATGAACCTATGATTATAATCCTCCAAATAATTTCCAAAGTTCATTGTGACCAAAATTAACTATAAAATTTCATATCTAGTGTTTTTATCACCAACATGTGTTTACTAATTTTCGTCACACTTCTCTCTAATCCGTCATTCTAAAAGTCATCGCATCGAATAACATGAATAATCACAGTGCACTACTTATCGCATATATCTACCAAAAATTCCATAGCGCACATATGTATGAATTCCGAATCACACATGCTCATATTAGAACACAATAAATATACTATTCATAAACCGAATCAAAAATTAATTTTGAAAATACACAAATTAATTTGGACCGTCTTCAACCTTGAGCTTGCACGTGTGACGGGGGAGAGTTCGACGGGGGTTCGGCCATGTAGAGAAGAGCAGGGGCTCGGCTTCGGATGGCGGGTGCGTATCTCCAGCAAGTTCCACGGGCTCCGGCGACGGCGTGACAAACTCCGGCGATGGTGGCGGTGGCTCTAATGGCGAGGAGCTCGAGAGAGAGTAGGGGGCGAGCTCGGGTAGGGAGAAGGGAGAGAGGAGCTTAGTTTTTATAGAGGAGAGGGAGGGAGAGGAAAGGTCGGTCGGGGAGAGATCAATGGGCGCTGACGGTTCTTCATGGATGCCATCAATGGTGTCGGTTACCTCCCAAGGCGTCAATGGAGAGAGCAATGGGGAGGGAGAAACGGACGCGCGGGACATGTAGTCTTCAAGGCACGGTCGGGCGAACGTCAGGCACGACGCTTGGGCTTGGCGCTGCTCGGGGCTCACGGCGTCGGGGCTTTGGCCATCTGGTCGTTGCAGGATCCTGGCGCAGGGAAGGGGCTTCGTCGGGTTGGGGCACGTGGTGGCCGGGTCGCGTCCCTGGCGCGGCCGCGGTCGGCTGGGGCGGAGTCCCTGGCGTGTCGGGCCTGTAGCGCGGGGTGCAGGGCGCTAGTGGGGTCCTAGCGACGCGCGCGAGAGAGAGAAGCGAGGGGGAGGAGAGAGAAAGGGAAGGGGAGGGGATTAGGGGCGGCGGCGGCTGGTAGGGAGGCAGGGGGCGCGACGGCTAGGAGTTAGACGGGCCTTAGGGTTAGGGTTTCATTTTTTCTTTTCTAAATTCAAAATACATTTTTAAATACTCTAAAATTCATAATAATTATACCAAAACTATTTATAAATAAAATATTTATTTTTAGACTAATAATTATTATATTATTTATTAGGATTTTCCAATAAGAAGAAATGCTATTAAATATCCAGAAATCAATCATGAGCAATCAAAAATTATTTCAAATGCAAATAAATAATAAACACTTGAATAAAAATTTATTACCCTAATTACCATAAATAACTAAATGCATTATTTTTAGTTGATAGTTTTTTTTATAGTGTTACACAAACAAGAAGAAACAAACACCACTCAATAATATACAACATTCACCATAGACAAAATTAAAAGAAAGCATAACGAAAAGAGCATTTGCTTTTCAAAAACATCACACACAATGGTTATAACAAGAAGGCACACTTTTGAAAAAAGGTTTGGTTCATATTTTATGAAACAAGACCTAAGCTTGAAACTATTTTAATTATAAATATACAAACATCAGATTTACCAATTTAGTCTTTTATAAAAGTCATATGTGGTATGTCTAAATATGTGGTATGTATAAGATTAAGGGTTCATAAGGTTATAAACACTTTATAGAATTATTAAACCTTTTAACCGTTTAGAAAAGATATATGCTATATGTCTATGGTTAATGAGTAATGAAACATATTAAACATTAGTTTATGAAACATTACAAAACATATTGTAAAACATCTATTGATGAAAATAATTATATTTATTTTCATTAAGAAAACATATGGCCTAGATAGGTTTTTATGCAACAGATAATTAAACAATTAATTATATTCACTTTTATTAAGAGAATACATAGTCTATATTATTATTAAGAAAGCTAACATTTTAATTATAAAAAGAACGTGAACACTAATTTCTTTATTTTATCCTTAGAAAAAACGAAGTGATTTATATATAATGTGGACTAAATTATATGAAATGATTAATCATGCCATGTATCTAGTTATGAACAAATTGACTATAGGTTTGATTAATAATTTATGAGAAAGGATAATTAATATATTAATTCTCTTTAGTTCTAAATTAGGAACAAATGGCCTAACTTATTAAAAGGAAACTATGTTCAACAATATTTAATCTATCATTTTAGTTATGTGGGTGAATTAAGCTATACTAATATTATTATAAATTCCTATCTCGCATATTAATATCTAAATATGAAATACTTGAATATAAATCTAAATCATAAAAAGGTAATTATATAGCTGTTTATTTAGTATATTTGATTAAGAAAAGGTGACTCACAAATCTTTTTAACTTCATAGTTAGAAACTACGCATAAATTTATTATAACAGTCACAAATCATATTTAAATTATGAAAGCGTGTGAATAGTTGGAAACACTAATTAAAATTTCTTATCATATAATTGTGAAATTAACGAAACCGTTTCTATTTTATTTGGGTTTCTAATGTACGTTTTATAATAAAAATTGTAACAAGGACCTACACATAAATAGAGATAGACTAGCAGGGTAGCTAGTAAATTTACATTTTATGTACAAACAACACTATGAATAAATATCTTTTTTTGTTAAAAATATGTAACCTTTCTTTCCTTTCTTATTTATAAAACTATGCATAGATCAACTATAACAATCAGTAATATTATTTAAATTACAAAAATGTGTAGGTTGTTGCAAACACTGATTTGAAGCTAACAAAATAGTATTTAATTTATTTAAGTATCAAATAAATATTTTAAAATAGGAAAATTGTCACAAGGTTTATACGTGATTAAACATATAATTGGACGGATACCTTGTGATTTTGTTTTCACCTGCTTCTACCTTAGTTCGATGACGCTTTGTTTACGGGGACACGGTGACAAGGTCACCGGGGAGGATCTCCGACGAGAACTCTGAATTGTGAAGATGGTGTGCTAGCGAGGATCCTTAGCGAAGTGGGCGATGTCATGAGTCTTCGGGAGACAGCGAGCAGAGAGTGTGCGGGGATTCCAGCTAACTCGACAAGGAGTAGTAGGAGTCGCGGCTGAGGAGTAGAGCCTCGACGCTGGACGGAGTCATGGCATAGAGATTCGGCCACGGCAAACTTCGGCGGCGGCGTACGAAAGTCACGCACAAACGGGCGAGCAGCGCATCAAGCGGCGGATGGGTGGTGCTCAAGGCAAACTCTGGCGAGTTGCGAGTCACTAGTGCTTCGCACGGCAAGAAGCGAGCCGACTGATAGAGTAGCGCAGACTGCTTTGGCGAGGGAAGCACGGGAGGCCAGAACAACGACAACGAGCGACATGGAGGGACGTGGGTCTCTAGGCGATTTCAACACAGGAGGAGTACTCTAGCGGGCGACGACGTCGTGAACAGAGAAGCCGATGCGAGTTCCAACAAAGATCGATGACGCTCGGCGAAAGCAGGCTGCGGTGGAGAAAAGGGAGCACAAGGACCGAGCAGGTAAAGAGGGGAAGCATGGGCGTGGCTTAAATAGCGAGGGACGAGGGAGAATTCAAGCCGCGGACTCGACGACATGAACATGTGTTGAAGGTGGCCATTAATGGAGGTGGCGTAACGCAGTGAGTAAATTGCATTGATTAAATCGTGGGGAGGAAATGTGTCGCGCAGTGTAGCTGTGCGCGGCTGGCGATGCAGTTCAGCACGGCTAGGCGTTGGGGAGGCGAGGGGGCAGGGCGACGAGCAGCGTAGCCTGATGCTTCGCAACAGCGCCGTGCGTGTGTGCTTGGTGTTCTTCACGAACGAACAGAGGAGGCGAGGGAGAGAGGAGATGAACAGTGGCCAACCTGACGTGTGAGATCCAACAGCAAGTGTAATAGAGAGAGATGAGAGAGGAAGGTGGGGCGGCTGGGCCAAATGGTCGAGAGGCCGAGCGGGGTGAAAAAATGCTTTCTTTTTTTTCAAATTCCTTTTTATTTTGAATATATATATATATATTCCAAAAATATATACTAAATTCAAAAACAGTATTTACATAAATAAAATATCTATTTTAAAGTTTTTTAGGACAATTTCAATAATTAGATAAATGAGTTTTACAGAAAGAGATCAACCGATAAAATAAGATTCTTACAAATAATTTTAAACAAAAGTTAATAGCATATCAAAATATGTTTTCCTAAATATATCTATTTTTAACCATTCATTATTAGTTTATAAGATGTGATTTTCCTCACACAATTAAATAAAAAAATAGATTTACAAATCACGTCAAATAAAAATTGTGCTTCAGCATGAATGCATCAAACGCTTCGTAGATTTTAGTTATTCATGAAATTGTTAATTTAAATATATCACCATTTCATTATTTGGAAACACAAACATTTTCTTATCTATTGGAATTTAATACATAAAACTAGATTACTTTAGGTGATAGATTTAGGGTGTTACATGTTACAATTGCTGATTGAACGCCAGGGGCTCAGGATGAAGGAAGCATAACAGACAACGAAGCTTGGATAGTGTTCTACGATAGGTCATGTGGGACCTTCGGCGTAGGTGCAGCTGCTATTCTAATTTCACCATCCAAGATCAAAACCTGCTACGCGGCCAGATTGGAGTTCAATTGCACAAATAATATTGCAGAATACGAAGCTCTTATTTTGGGGCTTCGAAAGCTCAAAGCGATTGGAATAAGAAGGGCAGTCCTCACATCTGACTCACAGGTCATCACAGGCCACGTTGATAAGAGCAGCAGAGCAAGAGACCCAAAGCTTGAGAAGTATCTTGATACAGTCCGAAGAATGGAAGATTCTTTTGAAGGGTTATCAGTGAAGAATATCCCAAGAGGAGAAAATGAGCATGCAGATTTATTAGCTAAATCAGCGGCACAAGGGCTCCCAGTCCCTTCGGAAGTATTCTTTGAAACTCTAAAAGCGCCTTCAGTCGAGCTCATGGAGCAAGCGGTGCTTACAATCTCAACTGTGCACAATAAAGGTTGGAGGACTAAAATTGTATCTTTCCTGCGAGGCTATTATTCTTCGGATGACGAAGCTTAACAAAAAGAATGCAAGCCAGGACAAGACCTTATATAATCATAGAAGGAGAATTGTTGAAACAAGGAGTTTGTTCTCCACTACTAAAGTGTTTGTCTAGAACCGAAGGACAAGATCTAATGAAAGAGATACATAAAGGGATATGCGGAGCTCATATTGGATCCATGCCTTTGCTTGGAGAAGTTTTCAGACAAGGCTTTTATTGGCCGAAGGCAACTTCGAATGCAACGGACCTAGATCAAAAATGTGAAAACTGCCAGAAGTGTGCCAGAGATAAAAAACAACCTTCGTCTCTAACTCAGTTAATCCGGCCCACTTGGCCACTGCAAAGGTGGGGCCTAGATTTACTAGGCCCACTTCCACCAGCGCAAGGAAACTTGAAATATGTTGTGGTAGCAGTGGAGTACTTTTCAAAGTGGATCGAAGCTAAACCCTAGCTACAATCACTTCGGCCACGGTCCAGAAGTTCTTCTGGCAGAATATTGTTTGTCGGTTCGGTGTGCCGAAGGCTATCACGGTTGATAACGAAACTTAATTTGATGCTGAAACATTCAAAACTTTTTATGACCAAATTGGTACAAAAATACATTTTGCATCTATGAGACATCCAGAATCAAATGGATTGGTAGAGCGAGCTAACAGAATTATTACTACAGGAATAATGAAGTCAATCTTCAATTTGCCAAAAGGAAAGTGGCCAGATGAGTTGGTAAAAGTGGTATGGAATCACAACACTGTTGTCTCAAGATCAACAGGATTTACTCCGTTCAAACTTTTATTCGACGATGAAGCAATGACACAAGAAGAAGCAAGAACAGGTTCAATAAGGACCCTAGCTTTGGAAGAAGACGAAGAGGCTTGCAAAATAACAAAAGACACCATAGAAGGGACCTGACTTTAGGCAATAGAACACATCAATAAATATCAGGCTGAAACAGTCAAATGGGGAGACAAAAAGGTAAAATTAAAGATTACCAAGCCAGGACACTTGGTGCTTCGAAGAGTGGCCAACCCAGACACAGTGGGGAAGCTTCAGCTTAAATGGGAAGGTCTCTTGGTGGTTTCTTCGTCAAGACCTCGATCATACATGTTGAAAGACATGGACGGTAATGACATTCCAAGATCATGGAATGGAGATGAGCTTCAGAGATATTATGTGTAAACTATGGCACCCTTTTCCTTTCAAGAGGGGAGAAATGTTTTTAATGGGGCCATAGGATGTAATTTTCGTTTTTTCTTCCGTAGCCCTGTGCAATACAAGGGCCAGCTTCCCCACATATAAAATATAAACATCTAGGATTACACCATCGAGTGTAAAAAAGTATGAAAAAGCTCCAAAGTCGTCCCTAAGGGGATGCAGAGCTAAAATGACACCTAAGTGAAAGGTGAAGAAGATCCAAAGTCGTTTCTAAGGGAATGCAGAGCTTAAATGCCACCTAAGTCAAAGGTGAAGAAGCTCCAAAGTCGTTCCTAAGGGGATGCAGAGCTTAGCTCCAAAGTTGTTCCTAAGGGGATCCAGAGCTGAAATACCACCTAAGTAAAAGGTGAGGAGACTCCAAAGTCGTTCCTAAGGGGATGCAGAGTCTGGGTGTGTATTCACGTGAGTTTTTTACCTTTGACATACATTTGCATGCTTCATCACATCATCTCTTGCATTCATACGAACATACATTAGGCATCCATAGCTTCATCGCATCATGACATAATGCATAAGGCATCGACAGGAGAAGAAACGAGGGTTTGTGCCTTCGACGAGAAAATGCATTGTTGTGAACAAAGAATGTGTTGTCTGAAATGAAGTTGTTCTTCAGAAAATGAAAGGAAAACACTTCGTTATATATGAGAGGGCCATTCCTTGACTTTGGTCCAAATGTGCTTCATTGTGAACGAAAAAAGGAAGGTGTTTTTCGCCTTCGACTTAAAAAGTTGAGGGCATCGGTTTTGTCCACAGCAAAGCAGACGACAATCGAGTGAAAGGTAAAACAACATTACAAAGCATTCACAAATATTTACAAAAAATTTTCACAATTCAATTACAATTCTTTGTCGAATGATACACTTTCTTGTACAAAAACCTTCCAAAAGTGTTTCTACAGATATTAACAAAAGAAGCTTCCGAAGACTCCTTCAGTGCTCCAGAACAAGCTTCGTTTCATTAACCTTTGGTAGTATCACCTTGAAAATGACAAAGGAAATGGTATTAAGGAATATGGTAAGGAAAAATAACATAAATGTATAAAGGTAAAGAGATTTTTTATACTTTGTTGAGTAGGTTTCGAGCTTCATCTCGAGCCATCTCTCGGCCGCCCTTTGCCCAGATTTGAGTAATGAATCTGTTGCCTATGCTTCAAACTTCGGCTGGGATATCAACTAGGTCAGACAGCAAAAGGCTGAAGTTTGGCCTATTAAAAGCTCTTATATGATTACATCCAGCTTTGATGAAAACAGCAGCTATGCCACGAGAAGCCACTAGAGCACAGAAATCACCGTGGCCAGTTATAACTTCATCAAGGACGTCAGCCTCTTTCTCAACACATCCAAGGGCCCCAGGAATATCTTCAGGAGAAAGATTAACTTCTTCAGATATGGCTCCAACAGAATTGAAGATACCCTTCAGCCGAGTGATGCAGTGAGTAGCAAAGATGAAGCATTTATCCCGAAGAGTCTTGATCGTCTCATTCAGTTTAAGATTCTTTTCAACTTCGGCCTTGATTGTTGCGTTTAGCACTTCGGACTCGCGGTTGAAGCGAACCGAGTTCCTTTCCAAAAGTGTTCAAGTTTCTTCTAGCTCTTTGCTTAATTTCTCATTTTGAGATCGAGCTTCGGTAAGAGAACCTTCGGCCGAGTGCAGCAGACTGTCTTTTTCCTTAAATGAAGTTTCTAGCTTATTGATCTTATTTTCCAAGCCTTTGATAACAAACTCATTTTCCTATCTTCGTCGTCGTGCTGCATTTTCAGGGCCTTGCTTAGCAACAGACTCTGAAAGGATGAATTAAAGTTAAATCCCTATTATTGAAATACTTAAATCGGTATGATGAAAGGAAAAATAGAAAATGAACTTTACTTTAAAATTTGAGTAAAATAAGCTGCCAATAATGTGTTGTCTTCTGTAGCAACTAATGTCCTTCTCTAGTTTCGGAAATCTGATGATGTTTGATAATGTGCTTATAATTTTAGCTCCGGCACGGTCGCGAATACACCCCAAAATCTCTTCGTCGACGCCTCCAAAGAGCATGGATATGGGCTGATAGCCGTAAGATATGGCAAATTCCTTCAGTTCCGATATATCCTCTTAGGAAAGTTGTTGGCCACCCAGGTGCCAAAGATCGAAATTTTTATCTTCCAAAGAAGTCTCTTCGGTTCTCTTTCCCTTGTCAGTAGACATTTTAGCCACATTTTTCTCAGGAACCACATCAGATATGAGTTTGTCAATTTATAACATTGTGGTAGCGAGATTATCAATTTCAGGTAGCTTCATTAACTTCGGCTCCGGCAGCAGCTTCATCATCAACAGGCACAATAGTCTTTTCTGCTAAAGCCGGGGGCGGGGTCTATTCAATTGCTCGCATCACGTTCATCATTCATCATTTCTTCTACCCCTGGCATTACCCCTAGTAGCTGAAACGGTCCCCTTTAACTGCAATAGGCTAGTCAGGTCTGACCTTAAAGAACTTAGCATTGCAAACAGGATGGGTTCAGTCATTACCTTCAGAATTTCTGAAACATCAATAGAGGAAGGCGAAGAAGGGCCTGTAGTCTTTTTTGGCACATCTTGTATCTTCGTCTTTGCAGGAGATATTCTAACATGTTTTTGTTTCTTGGGAGCTGAATCCTTCAGCTCCGCTAGAACTTTTTGCTTCTTATTAGCCCTCTGATCTTTCTTGATGGATCGAATGGACTGCCTGTTTAGAATGCTAACAATCCTTTTTCTTTTCGCCCCTCGGGCCGCTTCGTCAAGTCTGTCGTAATCTAGATACTAAAAGGTCAAAGCATCCATCACCCGATTCAACCTTCATTTGTCACGGGTGCCGAAGGAAGCTTTCATCAGCTGATCTTCTTTCTTCATATAGTCCTTGCTAATTTCATTGCACATTGTTTCTATCAGCTCTAGCCATTCAGTGTAGGGTGTGACGGAACCTCCCAAGTAATCAGGCCCACCTACAGTTGTCCTTGTCTAGCAGACATCAGACACCCTGTAGATGTTCCTAAGTTACTTGACAAGCTCAGTATCCTTCCTTACCTCACCAGGAACGTTTCACCCGTCTTGCAGACATTACAGATCATCGGAGATAAAGATATGCGGAAGCGAATTACATATATTTCAAAAGCAAGCTCGAGTTATTTTATTACAGACCAGTCTAAAAGTGAGTGCATAGAAGTAATAATTATACAAACCAGGGAGACACAAACTTCTCCCGCAAGGCTATAAACAAAAGATCCTAGATGGAGGACCGAGTCCTCCCGCACTTCAGTCTTGTTTTTCTTCTTTGGGAACCACCTTAGCACAGAAGCAGCAAAAGTCTGCTACTTCCCCACCTAAAAACAACAAAGGGATAAACCCTGAGTATGGAATTACTCAGCAAGTCTTACCCGACTAAGGAAAAGACTCTCAAGGGTATGCTGGATAATTAGGAATCAAGGAGAGGCTTTACCCAAGATCAACTTATACTTTTGCAGAAGTAGCTTACTAAAGTGAGTCCTTACTTTCAATCTTTTAACGCCATATTAAGTATTAATAGACTCCATTTGCGTCTAGTCTAATTTCACATCACATCAAGACAACATCATTTTTGTCCATCGTGTTCACATCCTGACTCTAGGTTGCAGGGAAGTGACCAAGTCTTCATAACCGCGAAGGTACGGCGATCCGAATCCATTATACTCAGCTGAGGATCTCCAATCACACGACATATGTAGCACTTAACCCTTGCATATGTGAACCCGCCACCGGGGTTCTTAAGACCGGATCAGGTTCACGCAAACCGAGAGCACAGATACACCACCGTCCAGCCTCTTGCCACGGAGGGTACACGCTACTCTCGCCACCGCTCCACTCCCATTTCGTGTTATCTTATTCCGGCCTTAGTCTGCCCGAGGCAAGGCTTACCCATGACGAGGCATGTGACCAGTTAAAGGGTCCTCGGTCAGCACGCCTACATACGCGTTAATCCTTAATCAACCTGGGTAGAACATCACCTGTTCCTACCCCAAGTCTCAATTTAAGTATTTCCATCCTTAGGATTGTGTCTGTTCTTTAGGAGGAAAGAGCATCTCAGGGAACTTTGCAGTAAGATCCCACTATTGCTCCAAATGAAAATATTCTTGCAGGTAGAAGCCATCCTCTCCATGGTTAAATTGAGGATAACCTCTATCCACAAGATCTAAGCAAGGCTAAGCATTTTTGTAAATCATGTTTTGATACTTCACAGAAGTATCTATAAAGGTAGGGATCTCAAGGAAAGCAATGCATCAAAGGGTTCCAATCATCTCCTATGAACCTAATGCACATTTCACTAGACTTAAAGTGTGCGAAAAGTATTTAAAAACACAAGGAAAGGGGTTGCATGCACCGGGGCTTGCCTTTGTTATCAGGTGTGTCCTGCTCGGATCCACAAATATCGAAATAAAAGCAGTTGTCTGCTTGAGGATCAGAGGTGGGTGGTATCCCCTCTTCAGAAATTTCTTCTTCTTCTTCGTGCTCTAATACAACCATATACATGCATAAGAATGGATGTCATGGAATGCTCATGAGGATGCAAAGATAACATAAACTTATTATTTATGTCTTGAGTACAACTTTCCTTCACGGTACTCCGAGAACCTAGGGTTTCCGGAGTCAGTAAAGGAGTTCATGGAGCAGGGGGGGTGGTTTTGGGTTTAGTGATCAAACAAGGTCCAAATCAACCCAAATTCTACCCAAGGCTTCTAAATAATGTGAAAAGCTCACATAAAAAGTTTGGGAAATTTTGGACTTATTATTTATTTTCTAAAAATCCAGAACCAATAGTTTAGGCTATTTTAAATACCCTAAAATTCCCTATTTGATCTAAAAATCATGAAACTATTTTTATTAAATTCTAGAAAAAATAATAAACCTAGGAAAATTAGTTTCACAATTTTAGCATTTTTCTACATTTTCCTATAATTATTTTGGCTCTGCTGGAAAAAGAAAAAGCAAAAGGATGGAATAGGACTGGGCCGATTCTAGCCCAACTAGCCCAGGTCCACGATAAAACACGCCTGCGCGCGCGCGCCCGCGCCCGCGAGGGAGGTTTTGCGCAGAGGTCCTCGATGTTTTGCCTAAACCAGAACAGGGTCGTTTACTATTGCGCAGAGTCACTGACGCTTCACGAAAAGGCCCTCGGGTTTCTGTCAATTCACAACCGAAAGTCCCCGACGGCGCTCGCGCACCACCGCGCTCCGGCGAGCCAGCAGACCGGCCGAACGGGGCAACGGCTGGGTTCTCCGAGCGGTGGACATGAAATTGGGGTCAGCCTGACCATTTCCCCTAACTTAACCGCACGATTGATGAACTATGGAGCTCCGGCCACGGTGGCCGTAAGCAAAGCGGCAATAAGGTCGTGTTCCCGGCGACTCATGGCGGTCTAGCTCGATTCAATGGGTCGGTAAGCATCAAGAGGAATCGAGGATGTTGAAACAAGGGAACCGAGGGTGAGATCGGACCTGAAACGGGCTGCCCACGGCGAGCTTGATTCACGGCGGCGGAAAATGGATTTGGGGGAAATCCAAAATTCGCGAGTTCTAGCGAAGGGCGGCTAGCGATTAGTGGTGGCTGGATGCATGAGGATGTGGTGAAGCTCACGGCGAGGTCAATTTATAGAGCCCCGAGGCGGTGGCGCTTAATTTGAGCGGCTAGCGGAGGTGGCCGGAGAGAAAAGAGAAGACGTCGCGGTGAATTCGTGGCTAATGGCGTGGCAAGCTCCCCGTCGACGATGGGATGGCCTAGAGGAGTCATGGCGACGCGGTGGAAGGGCTTGGACACGCGGCGCACAGCCGGGAGACGGCGGTCACCGGCGTTCTTATCGAATTCCACCGTGGTGACACACGTACGGTGGTCGGACTTGTTTATGGCCGGAGTTATCCACGGCGAGGACATTTACGTGACCCAAAGTGTTATCCAGCCAAGCCAAGCCCGGATCACGGCAACCGCGGCACGAATCGCGGCGGAGGGTGCCATCGGCGGTGAGGACAGCCGCGCTGGCAGTCTGATCCACGCGCGTGCACTGTACCATGGCACTGCTTCATCAGGCTTCTGACCGAGCAATTTTAGAGTCAGTTTTCTCCAGATTTCATGTGACAACAGGTCCAAGTCTCTGCACCAAAGTTGTAGTGCTACATACCAGCTACAACTCAACTATAGTACTTGATCACATTTGAGCACTGGATCATGCTTGGATTTGAGCTAGAAGTTGATGGCAGTCATCTGCTATTCTGAATTTTCAGATCAAACAGCCTGACAGCCAGTTTTTGATTGGGTTTTTCTCTAAATTTCTCATAACAACTAAGCTCACACTCTTTAGCAAAGTTGTTCCCCTATAATTGGTCTTCAACTTTGATGTGGTGACCTAGGGTAAAAACCCTATACTTTGTAAGTTACAAAGCCCCAAAGTTGAGCCCATTCACTGATTTTCAGACTTAGAATAGAACTCAAATGAGGTCCATTTTGCATTTAAGTCCAAAACTTAGGGTTTGGCTTTCAAGTCCACATATTTGTGAACCCAAGGACTTAAGAAACCTATTTGGCTTGGTTTTTGCACTTTAACCCAAAAGTGGGCTAATTTTGCACATAGGCCCCTAGGGTTTGGTTTTAGGGTTTTCCAGGGTTCCAATTAGGGTTTCTGGTATTCCAGGGGTATAATTGTGATTCAACTTTATTCTTGGAGTCATTTTATGACTTTTACCCTAAAGCCTTTAGGTTTTCTCAACTTTGGTTAAGTTTTACCCCTTTAATCACTATTTAGGGTTAAGTCCTTTAACCAGGGTCCTATTTGTAAAACTTTAAAACAATACAACTTGTTTGAAATTTTTGCCTAGTGAATGCACTCTAGGTGTGTCAAACATATGCAATGCCCATGCTCATGATGCCATGCTCAAGTTTTAGTTATAGTAACACCAGGGGTGTTACATCCTTCCCCCCATAAAAGAATCTCGTCCCGAGATTTAAAGTCCTAGGGTGAGTAATGGAAAAGGAAATGCTTCACACTTGTATTTCCTTATTTCTGGTACAAGGCAGGGGTGGTGTGGGGGTTCATTCCTTTATTACACAGCTATACAAACTTTACAACTTACAAGAGGCTAGAAAGCCTGGGAAATTCTTATCTAAGAAGTCTTGGGTTTCCCATGTAGCCTCATCTTCCGAATGCTGGTTCCACTGTATCTTATAAAACTTAAGAGTCTTTCTCCGGGTAACCCTGTCCTTTTGATCTAGAACTCGAATAGGATGTTCCGAGTACGTTAAATCTGGTTCCAGGACAACATCAGTCACTTCAACGGTTCGATCGAGAACCCGAAGACACTTCTTTAATTGTGACACGTGGAACACATTATGCACAGCAGACAATGTTTCGGGGAGCTGAAGTCGGTATGCCACTGGTCCACATTGCTCAAGTACCAGGAATGGACCAATGTATCTGGGTGCAAGTTTTCCTTTAACCCCGAAACGCGATACACCCTTCATTGGTGAAACTTTCAAGTAGACATAGTCGTCTACCCGAAAACATAAGGGTTGTCGTCGTCGGTCTGCATAACTCTTTTGTCGAGTCTGAGCTTTCTTCATATTATGAATAATTTTCTGAACCTTTTCTTCGACCTCTTTCACCATATCAGGCCTAAAGAAGTATCTTTCTCCAGGTTCAGACCAATTTAGCGGAGTTCGACACCGTTGCCCATATAAAGCTTCAAAAGGTGCCATCTTGATACTTTCTTGATAACTGTTATTATATGAAAACTCCGCCAAAGGTAAACATTCATCCCATTTTGGTGAGAATTCCAGGACACATGCCCGCAGCATATCTTCAAGTATTTGGTTCACTCTCTCAGTTTGTCCACTGGTTTGAGGATGATAGGCCGAACTGTGGAGCAATTTGGTACCCAAGGATTTATGAAGTTCTTCCCAAAACTTGGATACGAATTGAGGTCCACGATCCGACACTATGGTTTTTGGAATACCATGCAAACTAAGAATACGGCTGATATATAATGCTGCATACGTGGCTACTGTAAATTTGGCCCTGACGGGTAAGAAGTGGGCAATTTTTGTGAGTCGATCAACGATAACCCAAATAGAATCATACCCTTTGGCCGTCCTGGGCAGTCCCACAATAAAGTCCATGCTGATGTCTTCCCATTTCCATGTTGGGATTGGCAAAGATTGCAATGGACCAGCAGTTTTCATGTGTATGGCTTTGACACGTCGGCAAGTGTCACATCTAGCCACATAGCGTGCAATTTCAACCTTCATCTTGGTCCACCAGTAATGCTGCTTTAAATCTTGGTACATCTTAGTGCTTCCCGGATGAATAGAATAGCGACTAAGATGCGCTTCATCTAAGATTTGCTGGCGGAGTTCTTCATCCTTTGGCACTACTATGCGGTTGTTAAACCATAACACACCTTGATCATCTTCCTTGAAACATTTGGCTGTACCAGCCCTTATCTTCTCCCGTATGTGCTTCATGCCCAGATTATCCTTTTGAGCATCAATTATCTTTTGCAAAATGGTTGACTCAAGCTTTAGTTGATTCAGAGTCCCTTGCTGGATTATCCCCAGGTTTAACTTTTCAATTTCTTGACATAAAGTGTTTTCGGAGGTCTTTATCATAAGACAGTGGCAGGAAGTCTTACGACTCAATGCATCTGCCACCACATTGGCTTTGCCTGGGTGATAATGGATCTCCAGTTCATAGTCTTTAATGAGCTCAAGCCATCGTCTTTGCCTCATATTTAACTCCGACTGGGTAAATATATACTTCAAACTCTTATGATCTGTATATATGTGGCAGATATTTCCCAGCAGATAGTGACGCCATATTTTCAGGGCATGAACCACAGCAGCTAGCTCGAGATCATGTGTTGGATAATGCTCTTCATGTCGGCGTAACTGCCTTGAAGCATACGCAATTACTCGGCCCTCTTGCATCAGCACACAGCCGAGTCCACTGCCTGACGCATCACAGTATACATCAAAAGGCTTAGTGATGTCCGGTTGAGCCAATACCGGAGCAGTGGTCAATAGTGCCTTTAGTTACTCAAAGGCTTCATTACACTTAGAAGACCAATTGAATTTAACATCATTCTTCAATAAACTTGTGATTGGCTTCACAAGCTTAGAAAAATCAGGTATGAATCTGCGATAATATCCCGCTAGTCCAAGAAAACTCCGGACTTGGTGAACAGTTGTCGGGGGTTTCCATTCCAGAATATCCTTGACCTTGCTAGGATCTACCGCAATTCCTTTAGCTGATAACACGTGCCCCAGAAATTGAATTTCTTCCAGCCAGAACGCGCACTTGCTGAACTTGGCATACAGCTGATGTTCCCTCAGGCGCGTCAATACAATCCGTAGATGCTGAGCATGCTCCTCTTCATTTTTAGAGTATATCAAAATATCGTCGATGAAGACCACCACGAACTTGTCCAACTCAGGCATGAACACCGAGTTCATCAAATAGGTGAAGTGGGCAGGAGCATTTGTGAGCCCGAAAGACATTACTAGGTATTCAAACAATCCATACCGCGTAGTAAATGCGGTCTTCGGTATATCCTCGGGCCGAATACGGATTTGATGATAGCCCGACCTGAGATCAATTTTGGAAAATACCCTCGCCCCAGTCAGTTGATCAAATAAGATGTCGATCCTTGGAAGAGGGTACTTATTCTTGATAGTGACCTCATTCAGGGGCCGATAGTCCACGCACATGCGCAATGTTTGATCCTTCTTCTTAACAAAGATGGCGGGACAACCCCACGGGGACGAGCTTGGCCGGATAAATCCCTTATTCAGTAGATCTTGTAATTGAATCTTCAATTCCGCCAACTCATTAGGGGGCATACGGTACGATCTTCGAGAGATGGGAGCCGTACCGGGCTTTAACTCAATTACAAATTCTACATCTCTTTCAGGGGGTAGTCCAGGCAAATCTTCCGGAAATACATCTGGAAACTCACATACTACCGGAATGTTCTTGATCTCCGGTACAATGGCTTCAAATATTCTACCAGAAGCTTTGGCTGGATTGGTTTTGGGGAGAGACAAGAGAATTTCTTCTTGATTATAACTCAACCTGACGGTTCTAAGTTCAGTGTTGAGAATTGCCTTGTGTTGAGTTAACCAATTCATACCCAGAATTACATCTATATCCTGGCCTTTCAGAACAATCATGTTAGCAGGAAAGTTCCGTCCGGCCATGGTTACTGGCACTTCATAGGCCACTTCTCTAGTAAAAATGTGTCCCCCAGGTGAATGAATTTTAAATCCCTCTTTTGATTCATGTGCAGCACTCCCTCAGGAATGTAATGCTCGCGGAATGCTGCTTTAAATTCGTTCCATGTAATTTGATGGTTGTCTGGTTGGATGGCCACAAAGTTTCCCCACCAAGTACTGGCAGGGCCTCGGAGTTGCTGTGCCGCAAACAATGGCTTCTGTGTTTCCGAACATCGAAGAAGGCCAAACTTCTGTTCGATGACTCGTATCCATTCGTCGGCTTCGAGCGGGTCTTCTGCTTTGATGAAGAGAGGCGGACGAGTCTCGGAGAAATCCAGATAAGTAGTCTCACGGGGACCTTGTTGAAAACCTCTTCCTGCTTGTTGCTGGAACTGTTGCTGACCCGCCATTTCCCTCAGGAAGCGGGTGTTGTCGGCTGTAGCATTCACCAAGGCAGCAATTGCCTCGGCAAGCGTGGGTGGAACTGGAGGTGGATTCGGTGTAACATCCCGACTCCCGGATGTTCCGGCTGCGTCCTGTCCGCGAGTCCGGGTCGGCATCTGAGGCAAAAACATTTGAATAAACATAATGTGCCAAAGAAAACCTTCCGTTTTACATTACTATAAAGAGTAATGATACAGACTCGATATTATACAACAGGATACATTACCCATTTTACAAAAGTTTAACCTATTATACAACAGTACACCCTACAATACACTACTCTACTTTATTACACCATTAGTCCTGCTTTCCGTTGCTTTTGACGGCTTCATTGTCAGGTGTGGGAGTCCAGACGTCCACCAACCTCAAAGAAGGAGGGGGTTCAAAAAGATCTAACTCCCCACCCAACGCGCGTCCCGCAACGTGAGAGGGTCCGGCTTCCGTCTCAGCAGAGTGTGCAGGCTCACTAGGGTGTAGTTGTGAGTATAGCACATGGACTTCCTCATGCAATGTATTGCAGTAGACCTGCAGGTTGTCGACAGCTGAGCTGAGTTCTTTAATTCGGGCCTGAGCCCTTGCTTCCTTAGCACATGCCAACATATGTGACTGTACTGCCCAGTCAAGTGCTAAGTCCCGATCAGCCAGCTGATCCTGCAGGTGACGGATGTCCCTTCTTAGTTCATTTATTCTATCTCCGTCTGCGATCCAAGTATTGGTCCTGTGTCGCAGTGTTGCTTGAAGTCGACTCACTTCGGCTTCCAAGTCTCCTATGGGGTCATTACTCCCACTGCTACTGCTTTCGTGTCGAGGGGCCAGTTGATGCCGGGGTACTCCAATTGGTCCCGTTGACTTACGTGCTGTGAGCCTCGTGCGTGGCGGCATCTTTCTAAGGGGGAAAATTTATTAGCATAATTCTTAGCATGATGCATGAGTAAGTACAGAATCAACCTTGGTCGATTCAACCTTCTATACGTTGCACTCTTCCTATCTGGTCTTTAAGATAAACTCTTCAGAATACTTAGGTAAGAAGAGAAAAGAATCTTTAGGTAAGACTTTTGAAAATCTTTTTGAAGATGCCTTAATATCTGCAAAGAAGGGCTACCGCTCCGATACCAGCTGTGACGGAACCTCCCAAGTAATCAGGCCCACCTACAGTTGTCCTTGTCTAGCAGACATCAGACACCCTGTAGATGTTCCTAAGTTACTTGACAAGCTCGGTATCCTTCCTTACCTCACCAGGAACGTTTCACCCGTCTTGCAGACATTACAGATCATCGGAGATAAAGATATGCGGAAGCGAATTACATATATTTTAAAAGCAAGCTCGAGTTATTTTATTACAGACCAGTCTAAAAGTGAGTGCATAGAAGTAATAATTATACAAACCAGGGAGACACAAACTTCTCCCGCAAGGCTATAAACAAAAGATCCTAGATGGAGGACCGAGTCCTCCCGCACTTCAGTCTTGTTTTTCTTCTTTGGGAACCACCTTAGCACAGAAGCAGCAAAAGTCTGCTACTTCCCCACCTAAAAACAACAAAGGGATAAACCCTGAGTATGGAATTACTCAGCAAGTCTTACCCGACTAAGGAAAAGACTCTCAAGGGTATGCTGGATAATTAGGAATCAAGGAGAGGCTTTACCCAAGATCAACTTATACTTTTGCAGAAGTAGCTTACTTAAGTGAGTCCTTACTTTCAATCTTTTAACGCCATATTAAGTATTAATAGACTCCATTTGCGTCTAGTCTAATTTCACATCACATCAAGACAACATCATTTTTGTCCATCGTGTTCACATCCTAACTCTAGGTTGCAGGGAAGTGACCAAGTCTTCATAACCGCGAAGGTACGGCGATCCGAATCGATTATACTCAGCTGAGGATCTCCAATCACACGACATATGTAGCACTTAACCCTTGCATATGTCAACCCGCCACCGGGGTTCTTAAGACCGGATCAGGTTCACACAAACCGAGAGCACAGATACACCACCGTCCAGCCTCTTGCCACGGAGGGTACACGCTACTCTCGCCACCGCTCCACTCCCATTTCGTGTTATCTTATTCCGGCCTTAGTCTGCCCGAGGCAAGGCTTACCCATGACGAGGCATGTGACCAGTTAAAGGGTCCTCGGTCAGCACGCCTACATACGCGTTAATCCTTAATCAACCTGGGTAGAACATCACCTGTTCCTACCCCAAGTCTCAATTTAAGTATTTCCATCCTTAGGATTGTGTCTGTTCCTTAGGAGGAAAGAGCATCTCAGGGAACTTTGCAGTAAGATCCCACTATTGCTCCAAATGAAAATATTCTTGCAGGTAGAAGCCATCCTCTCCATGGTTAAATTGAGGATAACCTCTATCCACAAGATCTAAGCAAGGCTAAGCATTTTTGTAAATCATGTTTTGATACTTCACAGAAGTATCTATAAAGGTAGGGATCTCAAGGAAAGCAATGCATCAAAGGGTTCCAATCATCTCCTATGAACCTAATGCACATTTCACTAGACTTAAAGTGTGCGAAAAGTATTTAAAAACACAAGGAAAGGGGTTGCATGCACCGGGGCTTGCCTTTGTTATCAGGTGTGTCCTGCTCGGATCCACAAATATCGAAATAAAAGCAGTTGTCTGCTTGAGGATCAGAGGTGGGTGGTATCCCCTCTTCAGAAACTTCTTCTTCTTCTTCGTGCTCTAATACAACCATATACATGCATAAGAATGGATGTCATGGAATGCTCATGAGGATGCAAAGATAACATAAACTTATTATTTATGTCTTGAGTACAACTTTCCTTCACGGTACTCCGAGAACCTAGGGTTTCCGGAGTCAGTAAAGGAGTTCATGGAGCAGGGGGGGTGGTTTTGGGTTTAGTGATCAAACAAGGTCCAAATCAACCCAAATTCTACCCAAGGCTTCTAAATAATGTGAAAAGCTCACATAAAAAGTTTGGGAAATTTTGGACTTATTATTTATTTTCTAAAAATCCAGAACCAATAGTTTAGGCTATTTTAAATACCCTAAAATTCCCTATTTGATCTAAAAATCATGAAACTATTTTTATTAAATTCTAGAAAAAATAGTAAACCTAGGAAAATTAGTTTCACAATTTTAGCATTTTTCTACATTTTCCTATAATTATTTTGGCTCTGCTGGAAAAAGAAAAAGCAAAAGGATGGAATAGGACTGGACCGATTCTGGCCCAACTAGCCCAGGTCCACGATAAAACACGCCTGCACGCGCGCGCGCCCGCGCCCGCGAGGGAGGTTTTGCGCAGAGGTCCTCGATGTTTTGCCTAAACCAGAACAGGGTCGTTTACTATTGCGCAGAGTCACTGACGCTTCACGAAAAGGCCCTCGGGTTTCTGTCAATTCACAACCGAAAGTCCCCGACGGCGCTCGCGCACCGCCGCGCTCCGGCGAGCCAGCAGACCGACCGAACGGGGCAACGGCTGGGTTCTCCGAGCGGTGGACATGAAATTGGGGTCAGCCTGACCATTTCCCCTAACTTAACCGCACGATTGATGAACTATGGAGCTCCGGCCACGGTGGCCGTAAGCAAAGCGGCAATAAGGTCGTGTTCCCGGCGACTCATGGCGGTCTAGCTCGATTCAATGGGTCGGTAAGCATCAAGAGGAATCGAGGATGTTGAAACAAGGGAACCGAGGGTGAGATCGGACCTGAAACGGGCTGCCCACGGCGAGCTTGATTCACGGCGGCGGAAAATGGATTTGGGGGAAATCCAAAATTCGCGAGTTCTAGCGAAGGGCGGCTAGCGATTAGTGGTGGCTGGATGCGTGAGGATGTGGTGAAGCTCACGGCGAGGTCAATTTATAGAGCCCCGAGGCAGTGGCGCTTAATTTGAGCGGCTAGCGGAGGTGGCCGGAGAGAAAAGAGAAGACGTCGCGGTGAATTCGTGGCTAATGGCGTGGCAAGCTCCCCGTCGACGATGGGATGGCCTAGAGGAGTCATGGCGACGCGGTGGAAGGGCTTGGACACGCGGCGCACAGCCGGGAGACGGCGGTCACCGGCGTTCTTATCGAATTCCACCGTGGTGACACACGTACGGTGGTCGGACTTGTTTATGGCCGGAGTTATCCACGGCGAGGACATTTACGTGACCCAAAGTGTTATCCAGCCAAGCCAAGCCCGGATCACGGCAACCGCGGCACGAATCACGGCGGAGGGTGCCGTCGGCGGTGAGGACAGCCGCTCTGGCAGTCTGATCCACGCGCGTGCACTGTACCATGGCACTGCTTCATCAGGCTTCTGACCGAGCAATTTTAGAGTCAGTTTTCTCCAGATTTCATGTGACAACAGGTCCAAGTCTCTGCACCAAAGTTGTAGTGCTACATACCAGCTACAACTCAACTATAGGACTTGATCACATTTGAGCACTGGATCATGCTTGGATTTGAGCTAGAAGTTGATGGCAGTCATCTGCTATTCTGAATTTTCAGATCAAACAGCCTGACAGCCAGTTTTTGATTGGGTTTTTCTCTAAATTTCTCATAACAACTAAGCTCACACTCTTTAGCAAAGTTGTTCCCCTATAATTGGTCTTCAACTTTGATGTGGTGACCTAGGGTAAAAACCCTATACTTTGTAAGTTACAAAGCCCCAAAGTTGAGCCCATTCACTGATTTTCAGACTTAGAATAGAACTCAAATGAGGTCCATTTTGCATTTAAGTCCAAAACTTAGGGTTTGGCTTTCAAGTCCACATATTTGTGAACCCAAGGACTTAAGAAACCTATTTGGCTTGGTTTTTGCACTTTAACCCAAAAGTGGGCTAATTTTGCACATAGGCCCCTAGGGTTTGGTTTTAGGGTTTTCCAGGGTTCCAATTAGGGTTTCTGGTATTCCAGGGGTATAATTGTGATTCAACTTTATTCTTGGAGTCATTTTATGACTTTTACCCTAAAGCCTTTAGGTTTTCTCAACTTTGGTTAAGTTTTACCCCTTTAATCACTATTTAGGGTTAAGTCCTTTAACCAGGGTCCTATTTGTAAAACTTTAAAACAATACAACTTGTTTGAAATTTTTGCCTAGTGAATGCACTCTAGGTGTGTCAAACATATGCAATGCCCATGCTCATGATGCCATGCTCAAGTTTTAGTTATAGTAACACCAGGGGTGTTACATAGGGTTTGCTGAATCTTTTTTTGGAACTTAAACCGATAAGGAAGTCGAACAAGTTCATACTTTTTTCCCTTTTCTTTCCTCTTCGGCATTCCCCACCCGCTAGAGGTTGGAAACGTTATGTTTGCCAAGTATTCTTGCACTAGGCCCCTAGTGCTGATATGCTCTGCCACAACTCTAAATTCCACCTCAGCGAGTTGGCACGGGGATCCCAGCTGCATATTGAACAAAGGTCGAGTCATGCTGAAGTTAGCCATAAGTGACTCATTACCATGCTCATGAACTTCTCCCTTTTCTTCTCATCAGCCTTCACGTAAAACCACTCATTCATCCACTCGGTCGGCCATTTAGTGTGGTAGCCAATCACGGGGGCCTTGGTATCCTTTCGGTATGCAAAATTGTAGCACCTGAAGTTCTTGTGCAGACCATCTACTCTAGCCTTCGTCTGATAATGAAGTTCGTGCACTCGACAAAACCCTTCGACATTGGCACTTTTTCCTTGGCTTCGAAGAGCCCAAATATACATGTTGAGTCTAACAATGGCATTGGGGGTCAGTTGGTGTAGGTAAATTTTGAACTTCCTCAAAACTTCACCGATCATCTCATAAAGGAGGAACCGAAGTCTTGCCCTGAAGAAACTTTTGAAGACTACAACTTCATCATCTTTCGGCTCTGGAATCACCTCATCTCCAGCAAAACGAACCAGTTCGTCATCATTCTCTCCAAAGTATCCTAGTTTCTTCATTAAAACTAGATCCTCTACCTTAATTGTGGATCTCCTGAATTCAATATGGCTGGGTTTGCTCGGGCTTAGGATGTTGTCATCATCCTCATCTTCATTTTCGCTATCAGCTTCGGCAACGATCTTTTAGCTTCGGTATCAACAGCACCTTCGGCAATAGTTTCTTCTTGCACAACCAACCCAGAACGCTTCATCACTTTCGAGATGGGAGCTGTCTCAGTGGTTCCAGCCTCATCTCCCTCATGTGCAACTCTAGCAGTAGATCTCACTCTGACCATTTTAGTGTTCAGTCTCTGTCAGATGAAGTTACGTTTAAATGATGGCACGTTTGTCCGAAGCATAATGCAGCAAGCTTCAGCTTCAGTAAAAATTTTCAGCAGCACAACAGTGCAATAGCAATGAATGTTGTGGTAACTTCTCACCAACTCGTCTGTTTATATAGCCCTGCAGGAGAAGAAGGCGAACCGCCAAGGCGCGCGTACTAGCTGATCGGTGGACCGGTAAGCGCTGTGAATTTTATATTCGTTTTTAATAACAAGCTCAGGGAAGGTGTTTTTCGGACCTTCGACATTCTAAAGCCTTCGTACTTTTTGCAGATCGAGCTCGTTATAAAAAACAATCTAGCACTGTGAAGGGGCTATTGTTGGGAGTATTTTTCTCTGCCGAAGGTCCTCAAGACAAAGGTATCACTGACAAAGTGATGTTGAGGATCCTCTCCGCTGAAGGTCCTCAAGACGAAGATACTATCTGAGAGCTATAATGATGAATACCGAAGCTTCTACCAAAGGATGACATCTTCAGCTTAAGGTGATGACGAAGGTCAAGCATGACACTAAACTAAAGAGGAAAAGACCAATTAACCCCTGATGATTTATGTTACGGTTATGTACACAAATTAAGGTCATAAATGTATTTTCACCCGGGTTGCGTCCCGTGCCTATAAATAGGTGAATAGTACCCCCATACTATTCACGCTGGATTGTAATTGCTCTCGCATCAACACCTTCGAACAAGCCGAATGTATCAATGTAATATAAATTATGTTAATAGTTATATGTATGTCATGGGATACATATATAAATGAATGAATGAATGGATTACATATGTAATTTCTATGTATTTTTATTCACATGAATGATGAAGGTGTGTCCTTCATGACCTTCGTCTGAAGATCATTATATCCAAAAGGAGATAATGCTTCGGAGGACGAAGGTCCTTAACCTTTAACAATTGTGTTGTCTTGTTCTTGATTCACAACATTTGAGAACAAGTAAACAACAATGAATTATTGATTATTCAACTAATGTCAGTAGTTTAGCTATGGTTCTTATTCAAACGGTTGAATGTAGTGACATTTATTTGTTAGATACAAAGAAACTTGGATGACTGAATTTTCCTGCACGAATGCAGTATTGTCTAAAGGCGTGATTTCTGTAATTTTCTTAACATATTTTTGCATTAATTGTCACAGTTTCGTGCATGCTCAAGCCAAGGTCGATGGCTTTCCTTAGATCACTCGCTCGCAAGGGCGGGTTTACCACCCTGGTTCTGGAACCAAGGAATGACTCTTTCCCCCAATCAAGAATGGAGGAGGTTTGATGAATTTATTCTTTAGATCCATAGTACTTTACTCGCCTTCTTTGCGTGCTGTTACGTTCAGAATTCACATACATACATGGTTACCGTTGCAGCTGCTCAATGCAATACTGCAGAAGAAAATACAACCACAAAATTCCAGCACACTAGCAATAAGGAGGCACTTGGACTCGAAGCTAGATGGGAAACAGATCAATGAATGCCTTGAGGATGCGCTGCGTGATCATGATGACGATGGGGCAAAGTGGTCAAAACCGATTCAAACTGTAAGTAGTGCATAAATTGCTAGCGAAAAGTAACTTCATATTTCTTTGACATTGGAGTTGTGGTTCACTTGTTCTCAAATGTTGTGAATCAAGAACAAGGCAACACAATTGTTAAAGATAAAAGACCTTCGTCCTCCGAAGCATTGATTCCCCTCGGATTCAATGGTCATCGAACGAAGGTCATGAAGTATATGCCTTCATCATCTCATAAATAAATAATAATACATAAATATAAATATAATGGATACAGATTATCAATACATTCGTATTAGCATTCCTTAAAATTTATATGAGTATTAACATAACTTGTATTACATTGATACCTTCGGCTTGCTTGAAGGTGATGACGCGAGAGAGTGATTACAATTCAGCGTGAACAGTACGATGCTACTATTCATCTATTTATAAGCATAAGACGCAGTCCAGGTAAAATTACATTCATGACCTTCAACATTTGTTTATAAGCATAACTTAAATCACTAGGGTCTATCTTGTCTTTTCATCCTCTCCTTATCTAAACCGAAGCTGATGGTAGCTTCGACACTTGCCATCGTTGCTTTTAAGCAAGGTCTTCGTCTTGAGGACCTTCAACAGAAAGAAGGAAATCTTCAGGACCACTTTGCCGATGGTGTCTTTGTTTTGAGGACCTTCGGCGGAGAAGAAGACCCCCAACAGTAGCCCCTTCGCGGTGCTAGATTGTTTTTTCATAACGAGCTCGATCTGCGAGTAACACAAAGGCTTTGGAATGCTGAAGGTCCAAAAAACACCTTCCCTGAGCTTATTATCAAAAAATGATTAAAATATTCCAAGCGCTTGCCGGTCCACCGTTAAGCCAGTATAC
Source organism: Zea luxurians (assembly GCA_029449295.1). NCBI lineage: Eukaryota > Viridiplantae > Streptophyta > Magnoliopsida > Poales > Poaceae > Zea > Zea luxurians. Next base: position 98,839,498 of record JAOPSE010000001.1, on the reverse strand, counting down.
GCACTTTGGTGGTTTGCCTTCTTCTCCTGCAGGGCTATATAAACAGACAGGTTGGTGAGAAGTTACCACAGCATTCATTGCTATTGCTCCGTTGTGCTGTTGAAAATTTTAACCTAAGCCGAAGCTCTCTGCATTGTACTTTCAAACAAGCACTTCATCGCTTAAGATCAACTTCGTCTAAAAGAAGCTAAATAACGAAATGGCCAGAGTAAGATCCACTACAAGGGTGTCCCGCGAGGGATATGAAACTGATGCAACTGAGACAGCACCCATATCAGAAATGATGAGGTGGTTAGGGCTAGTTGTGCTAGAGGGAGCTATTGCTGAAGGTACCTATAATGCCGAAGCTGAACAAGCCATGCCCGAAGTTGAGAGTGATAACGAAAGTGAAGAGGACAATAATATTCTGTGCCCAACTTGTGACACCCTAGGTGTCTATTTCGCGTTATGTCGGGAGATTTATCCTATTCTCGGATGCTCAGTGAAAATTCCTATTTCTCGATCGCATCTATCTCCATTCATCAAGTTACTCATGAAGGTTTCACCAAATTTGAAATTATTCGATTTTAAGAACAACCAAATTTGGAGCCTGTTACAACTTTTATTTCTTAAAACAAATGTAAATTCGAATGCCAAACTCGTCTTACCGATCTCGTCTAAAGTTCATTTATTCGGACTGTCAACACTTGTGAAGTTATCCGATCTATGTCCGAATCCTCTTCCTTGATATTCGGTCTATGTCCAAATACGTAGTCCGAATCTGCATTCTCCAGCGAAGTCTCTGTTGTGCGAACCTCTAATTAATTCTTATGCAACACAACTTGTTATATCTATATCATCATTTATCTCTATCTATCAAGCGTAATCTAAAGATTTCTCAAAGTTTGAACCAAATATTCGTATGAAAAGATAAATCATACGCTTGCTTGAGACTGCTCGATTAAGTAAAAGCAAATTTAGAAATTCAACTAAGTTATGCCAACCTTTCCAAAACACTCTATATAAACTTTACAACAAAAGTTATTAAGGGTCCGTACCACAAAAATATCGAGAAAACACCCCGATTGACTTAAAAATATAATTTGAAGCTTTATAATGATGCTACCTTGACCAAAGTGAAACTTTAATTTATATTCAAGGTATGAGGTTTGACCTTTAATAAAAATTGTATAACCTGTGTTATACAACAAATTTTATATTTAAACCAAGCCTTGATTCAATCTCTAAGTATCTCAAACAGTGCCATCAAGATAGAATAAAAATCTGATTTCAGCATTCGAATTCTTCTAAGTCTGAAATCAGTGTCGTTCGGGTCAACGTCTCCCGTTCCCAAATTTTTGTTGAACAACTCAAGTTTCCCCAAATATAAAAGTTGTTACTAACTAATAGAGGCACAACATGTTAAAATATGGCATTCATCCGGTTCGGTTTGACGTGCTTTCACACTCAGTTTTCACGAGTTTCCACTGATTTCTAACCCACTGACAAACCAATTTTCGTGGGTCCATAACTCTCTAACCAGTGCCTGAATCACCTCAAGTTCTGTACAAAAATTGTAGAGTGTAGATCAAGGAAGATATTTCGTGCAGTGAGCAAGATCCGAAAACAAGCAGAAAATGCCAAAACATGCCACCCAAAATCGCTCTGCCATCACTGCCACCTGCTACAGCTGGCTCACATGTTCAGAGCTCCTGCTCTATAAATGGCAGCAGCCTGCCCTCTCCTTTCTCCCCCATGCCATCCTCTCCTCTCCTCTGTTCGAACGCAGGGACCTCTCCCTCCCATGGCTCTGCCAGTCCCTCCCATGGCTCTTGGCAGCAAGCTCCATCCATGGCCGAAGCTCACCCCTTTCACTGATCCCAGCCATGGCAGCCTCCCTACTGTTCACGTGAGGTAGAAGAAGCTTCCCTGTGCCTATGACGTGTGGGCCCAATGCCATAGGTATGGATGCACAAAGTTGCAGATTTTTGCTCTTCCTTCAAATATTCATATCTCGAGTTTTAGAGCTCCAAAAATCACGAAACTTATTTTGTTGCCTTCCTTATGAAATTCTCTGTCTATTAGATCTATAAGTTGGCATGTTTCAGTGGAAAAGTTGTTCTGTAGAAATTCGTATTTAAAAACTTGTTTAGAAAATAAATGAACTTGCTTCTCTCCATAGTTTTATTTATAAAAATCCAAAAATAATGCAACTTGTTTTGTTAGTTAGATGTTGTCATACTCCATCTAACAAAAATATAAAACTTATATGTTGTTCACTGTTTTCTTGGTGTGTTAATTAAAACAAGTTAAATAGAGAAAAGAAGATTGATTTGCTTGTTATTTTTGGATCTGTAGCTCTAGTGCTCCAAATGGATTCAAATTTTTACAATAGACTTTCGGTGGGATGCTTGGTGACTGGTAAACATTTCATGAAGTTTTGTGTATGTATGATTAGGTTAGTGATTTAACTTGTTTAATGCACCTTAAGTAGTTTTAAATGATTTAAAAATAATGTATAGATGCAAAAATGGAAAATGGTGTTCCACTATCCTTGCATGATATTATAGTAGCCCAAGAAAACTTAATATGGTCATGCATCCACAGAAAATAATTAGTTTTAGATTTAACTTGCTCTCACATGCTTTATTGCATTAACAATTTGTTATTTTTGTAGTAAATAAAATATAAAACCTGAGCATGTGAAATTTGTACATTAGTCATAATTTGTTATTGCCTATGCCTCATAAAAATTTCAGCTCCAAATTAGATAGTTTCATATGGTGCTAAAATGACACAAATTTTATAATTATAAGAAGAATTAGTGACAAATTAGAAGTAATCAAAAGCGTGCATGTTTCTTGAAATGTTTAAGTGTCTTCATATAAATTGAAACTTTACAACTAGGTCATAATGATTTGAACTTGAGAAATTGATGGTAGTTTCTCTCTATGAGTTGGCTTAGTAATTTAGTTAAGTTCTCTTGTGCTAGCAAACTGAGATTCCTGCACGTACAATTTTTGTTGTGCGGTTAATCTAGCAAAGTAAATTGTGTTTTCTATAGACATGTGTTATATGAAAGTTATAGTTAAATTAGATGTCTAGCTTGTCCTAAAACTTCATGAGCGTAGGACTAATGGTCTAGAAGTCATGCTTGTAGCAATTTTGTTGTGAGGTTTTTGGATGTTTTTGCGCCGATCTGAATGTTGTGTTGTTTGACTGAGTTAGACTTAGAATTACTTCTTAGGGGTATTATAAGAGTTTAAGTAATGTTCCTAAGCTTTTTAAAAAGTTCAGAACCATATTTATTGGATATATAGACCTCTATTCATGACTATTTAAAGTTGCATGTTGAAATCTGTCCAAACATAAATAGCAATGTTTCTTTGAGATGTTGAAGCCAGTTAATCACCAAATAACCTTAAGATGATTAAAAAAAAAGTTGTAGATAACTTTATTACCTTACTTGTGTCAAAATATGACAGCCATAAACCTGATCGTTTAAAAGTTATGCTTTTCATAAGTTCAGTAACTGAATCTGTCCAATTTCTGTACAGATTTCAGAGATCACATTGTTTGCTTAAATTCAATTAAGAATCAGTCCTTGTCAATTATAAGAAAGTTGTAGACACTTTCCTTATCTTACCTGTGTTAAAAGTTCATGACAATAAACCTGATAGTTTAAGAGTTATGAATTTTACAAAATGGTTTATGTGTTCTGTCCACTGTCAGAACAGATTTTGAAAACTGTATTATTTGATTTGGTTAAACATAGAATCGCTTCTTGGTGATTATAAAAGTTGTGTAGTTCTTTTGCTAAGCTTTCCAAAAAGTCTTGGATCATTCTTTTTGGTGATCTGAAGATTAGGTTATGGATGTTTAAAGTGTGAAGACTGAATCTGTCCAAATCTGGACAACAAAGCCTTCTAGTGTCTTTTATCCTTAATTGCATATTGAATCACTTTGAGATGTTTATAAATGTTTGGTTGGCAATTTCATTAGATTTCCAGAAAGTCTAGTATCAATTGATTTGGATGCATGAGTCTCTAGTTATAAATTTTTGAAGTCGCAAGTCTGAATCTGTCCAAATCTGGACAGAGCTATCGTTTATCACTATTTAACCTTGTTAAGTATCTAATCACCTTGAGATGACAATACCAAAGTTGTAGAGAGTTTCTTATGCTTTCCAAAATGTAATTTATCACTAATTTTGGATAAATATCTTGTATGTTATAACTGAAACAAGTAACTGATGTGCTGCTATCCTAATCATGATTGATTATGGTTGATTGCTCCACTCTTTTGTGTTTGTCTTGAGTCGACTGCTTGTTTGTTTTGGGATTTGACTGAACCTGAGTAATGATAATATAACTAATATAATTTAGCCTAACTATATATAAGTAAGTAGTACACATCTCACTAAGTTAGTGAACTAATTTGGTTAAGGTCTAATAAGTAGCTTAGCTTAATCAACAGTTAAGAAGTGCAGTTATATGTTCGGAGAAACAAAATGAATAATGTCCTGTCTTTGGCTTTCTGCTAATACTACTAAGTAACCAATGCCATTAAATTAGTATAACATGTAATGGTGATTAAACTATCTCCTCCTGTGTGTTCTCTGGGGTGTATGCTTGCAGTAGAATATTGCGAATGATTGTAAAACCCGATTAAGTAACTATTCCTTTTAACTAAGTCTGTCTATGTGTAAGTCATCGTAAATTTATGTGTACTTAACTAGTTTAATAATAAGTAACCAATGAATGATAAAAGTGAACGTGGTGAATGCTTGTACTTATGATGTCGTGTTTGCAATAGATAATTATAGGAAGTGTTTGTTGTTTTCTAGTGATGATTGACTACGCATGCCCGATGATGTGTAGATAACTAGCGCTTGCGTACAGTTGTCGCAATGTCTTACTAATTAGTGTTTAGTTTGCCACCGTGTATTGGAATATCTTGTGCTACTTTTATCATATTCATACATATACATCCTGCATCTCATTTAGGACCGAGAGATGATGATCGTGCAAGTGATGTGGTGCCAACCACAAGATGTAGTTGGTGGACAACCTGAACAATGATGGACATGACCAGTGGATGCTCGCCAAGCAGGTGTCATCTAGCAAACACTATCTATTATTGAATTCCAGTCAAGCCCCGGTTTTATGCATAACCGTTATATATGCTATTTTACTGCACTTAATGTTTGTAGGCTTGTACCATGCACTTAAGTGTAGGAGTTGCCTGAAACCCTAGTTGCATAAACTTAGGATTCCTTTTGAGATGGATACTAGTATGCTAGGTCGAGTAGCTGCTATGCTAAATCAGGATCTCGGTAGAAGTCGAGTGATTTTTCTAGCACTCGCGCGAGGTCAAGAATTGGTTGTATCCATTTTGATACAGAATGATGATGGTCTGTGGACACGGATCCATAGGGATGCGTTGTCTACAAGACAAAACTGGAATAAGGATTAACGTGCGAATACATGTGTCAAGCGTTTAAATGTACTAAACACATGTCGGGAAATATGGTAACCAGTAAGCCTAGTACCTGATTGAACCTGCCCGCAGACTTTACCCCTCACTGGACCTGAGACGGAGTCTCCCATGCCGGATTATGGTGGGTACAAGTGCGGTCGTTGCACGGCGGAAGCTGGGGACAATTGGAGCATTGTACTCCAAGGCCGTGAGCCCTGTTCTGTTGCTAGGGAATCGATGGGTACGGTTGACGTGTGCGGGGACGGAGGGCCCCTACATGTCATTTGTTTAGGTTTACCTTGCAAGGTTAAAATTCGATTCGAATCGTCTGCTTCTCGCAGCTAATGAGACTGCTTGATCCATTGTACTGCATTGAGTAATACGTGGAAATGAGGTTACTTACAAAAGACGTTGGTTGACTAAAATTGCTTCATACCATGTATGGATAGTTAGGTACTCATCTAGTCTAAAATTATTATTCTAGAAATTGAAAAGCTAAAAGTTGATTTTAGACTCAGCTAGTGCTTTTGGCAAACCAAACCCCTCAGCCAAACAACTTCATGGTCTAGAGGTAGAGAAGTAGACTCCTCACACCGGGTAAGTCTAGCTGAGTATTGGTATACTCAGCCTTGCTTGTGGCATACTTTTTGCAGGTACTCCTTGGATGATTGGTTGATGGTGTGACTTGGCCTTCATCCCTGCCACCGAGATAGACAGTCGAGTGGGTTACTACTTCCGCAGGAGAGGACCAGGAGGACTAGTGTGGCTAGGCTTCGCCATGTTACTCGGTTTTCTTCGATAGTTATTTCCGCTGCATTAAAAATTATGGTTACTATTTCTGAAACTCTGATAATGTAATCACTACCGATACTTCTTAAATTTGTGGTATTATGCTTTATTGTATTTCTCTGTGCTTCACCTTCGAGTGAGCTAGTGGTATTCGATCATTGGTAAGTGGCTTTATTGGACTAGATCCGAGGGACTGATGGGTTATTCCGATTTAAGTGTGTTGCTGCCTTTAAGGTGCGACTTGGGCACTTAAGCTGGAATAATTCGGGTGGTTCCACCACATAACTAAGCCTAGCCATGTTGAATTTGGAAAATCCACAGTAAAGGCAGAGGATCTAGTTGTGATGAAGAAACTAGGGTATTTTGGAGAGAATGATGGTGAATTAGTTCTCTTTCCTGGAGAAGAAATAATTCTAGAGCCGAAGGAAGATGAAGTTGTGGTATTCAAGAGCTTCTTCAAGGCAGGGCTTCGGTTCCCCCTTTACGAGATGATATGTGAAGTTTTAAAGAAGTTTGAGATCTATCTCCATCAGTTGACCTCAAACACTATTGTCAGGCTCAATGTTTACATCTAGGCTCTGCGAAGCCAAGGAAAGAGTGCTAACCTCGAAGGGTTCTGCCGGGTTCATGAGCTTCATTACCAGACAAAGGCAAGGGCTAACGGTCTGCACAAAAAATTTGTATGCTACAACTTTGCATACCGAAAGAATATGAAGGCCCCCTTGATAGGCTACCAGACCAAGTGGCCCACTGGTTGGACGAGTGAACGGTTTTACGTTAAGGCAGACGAGAAGAAAAGAGAAAAGCTTATGAGCATGGTGATGAGTCCACTGCGATTAAACTTCGACATGACTGGGCCCCTGGGCAACATGCAGTTGGGGTCTCCTTGCCAGCTAGCCGAAGTGGAGTTTAGTGTCGTGGCTGAGCATATCAGCACGAGAGATTTGGTACAAGAATATCTAGCAAACTGGACATTCCCAACTTTTGGCTGCTGGGGAATGCCGAAGAAGAGAGAAGAGGGGAAGAAGTATGAGCTTGTCCGTCTGCCATATCGTTTCAAGTTTCAGAAAAGATTTAAAGGACCATGCACTTAATGGTTAGACTTGATAGAAACCATGTGAAATGAAATTCTTGGAAACTATACAAAGAAAGAAGATCAGTTAATGACTGCTGCCTTCGACACCCGCCCAAAGAGAAGGTTGAACCGTGTGATGGATGCTCTGAGTATTCTGAGTATGGAAGGCTTGATGAAGGGGATAGAGGAGTCAAGAGGAACAGGATTGTCAGCGTTCTAAGTAGGCAGGCTATCCGATTGGTTAAAGAAGACCAAGAGGCTTTGAAGAAGCGAAAAACTATATCGGAGCCGAAAGTATTGGCTCCCAAAAAATGGAAGCTTGCTGAGATATCCTCTAAGAAGACGAAGATGCAAGATGTGCCGAAGCAGACTACGAGACCTTCTTCGTCTTCTGCTGCTGAAGTCTCGGATATTTTGAAGGTAATGACTAAGTCTTTCCCATTTGCACTGCTAAGTCCTTTGAGGTTTGAATTGACTAGCCTCTTGCAGACAAGGGAAATCTCTTCGGCTGTCGAGGGGAAAACGAGGGGCAGAAGAAGCGATGTATGATGAATATACTAGAAGCCATTGAACAGACCCTGCCCTCAGCTTCGGCAGACAAAATTACTAAATCCATTGATGTCGAAGCTACCGCCACAGATAAAGATGAAAATCTCACAACCACCCTGTCGGAAATTGACAAACTTATATCGGATGTGGTTGTGGAGAAAGATGTAACTGCAACAGTTTCTGCTAAGGGGAAGAAAATTGAAGAAACCTCTTCGGAAAGTGCAAATTTCGACCTACGGCACTTGGGCGGCCAACAGCTCTCTGAAGAGGACATATCAGAACTAAAGGAATTTGCTATCTCCTGCGGCTACCAGCTTGGATCAATGCTCTTCGGCGGGGTCGATGATGAAATTGTGGGATGCATTCGCGACCGCGCCGGTGATAAAATTATAAGCACCCTATCCAAGAGCATTGGATTCCTGAAGCTTGAAAAAGATATCAGCTACTACAGACGCCAGCACATCATCGACAACTTATTTTACTCGAACTTCAAAGTAAGGCTTCTTTGCAAGTTACCATTGACATCTTCGTGTTGATTTAGGTATTCTAACTTTAATTCATTTTTACAGAGTTTATTGCTAAGCAAAGCTTTGAAAATGCAACAAGATGACGAAGATAGAAAGAATGAAGTTGTTGTCAAGGGTTTCAAAGATAAAATCAAGAAACTTGAAGATTCTTTGAGAGAAAAAGATGCTTTGGTGCATTCAGCCGAAGGATCACTTGCCAAAGCTTAGGCTCAAAATGAGAAATTAAACAAAGAGTTGAGGGAGACTCATATACTTTGGAAGAGAACTCTAGCTGATTCAACCATGAAACTGAAGCTTTGAATACGACAATCAAGGTTGAGGCTTAATAGAACCCGAAGCTAAGTGAAGGACTCAAAACCCTTAAGGATAAATGTTTTAACTTTGCAACCCGATGCACTGCTCGATTAAAGAGTATATTCAATTCAGTTGGAGCTGCATCCGAAGAAGCTAATCTCTCTGCCAAAGATATCCCCGGAGCATTTGAATGCGTCGAGAAAGAGGTTGACGTCCTCGACGAAGTCATAACTGACCACAGTGACTTCTATGCGCTAGTGGCTTCTCATGGTACGGTCATCGCTTTCATAAAAGCCCGGTGCAACCATGTAAGGGCCGTTAACAAGCCAAATTTCAGCCTTTCACCATCGGACCTAGTTGATATTCCAGCCAAAACTTGAAGCATAGGCAACAGGTTTATCACCCAAATCTAGGCAAAGGGCGGCTGAGAGTTGGCGGGAAACGAAGCTCGAAATTTGCTCAACAAAGTATGGCTCTTTACCTCTATTCTTTTATTTTATGTTTTTCCTTACCATATTCCTCATTACCCTTGCCATCGTCATTCTTCAGGGTGATGGTGCCGAAAGTTAGTAAACCGAAGCTAAGTCTGAACCATTGAAGAAGAGTTTAGAAGCTCCTTTTGTTAATATCTGTAGAAACACTTTTTGGAAATTCTTTGTGCAAGAAAGGTGTATTATTTGACAAAGAATTATAATTGAATGTGAACAGATAGTTGTAAATATTTGTAAATGCTTTGTAATGCTATTTTACCTTTCATTCATGTGTCGTCTGCTTTGTTGTGGACAAAACCAATGCTCGTAGCTTTTTGAGCCAAAGGCGAAAAACACCTTCCCTTCTTTTCGTTCACATCAAAGCACCTCTTGAGAAAAATCAAAGATCGACTCTCATATACAACGAAATTTCATTTGAGACAAAGCATCTTCGTATATACGAAGCGTTTTCTCATTGGAGGCAGAAACCCTTGCTTTTCATGTTAATGCTTTATACTTTATGTCATGATGATGAATCTACAGATGCCTAATGTATGCTTGTATGAATGCAAAAGATGATGTGATGAAGTATGCAAATGTATGCCGAAGGTAAAAAACTCACGCGAATACACACCCAGACTGCATCCCCTTAGGAACGACTTTGGAGTCTCTTCACCTTTTACTTAGGTGGTTGTTCATCTCTGCATTCCCTTGGGAACGACTTTGGAGCTAAGTTCTGCATCCCCTTAGGAACGACTTTGGAGCTTCTTCACCTTTTACTTAGGTGGCATTTAAGCTTTGCATCCCCCTTAGGGACGACTTTGGAGCTTCTTCACCTTTCACTTAGGTGGCATTCTAGCTCTGCATACCCTTAGGGACGACTTTGGAGCTTCTTCATACTTTTTTACACTCGATGGTGTAATTCAGATCCTTACATTTTACATGTGGGGGAATTTGGCCCTTGTATTGCATAGGGCTGCACAAAAAATAAAAATTACAACCTATGGTCCCATTAAAAACCTTTCTCCCCTCTTTGAAAGGAAAAGGGTGCCATAAGGAAAAAAAATAAGAAAATTAAAAATTTTACACATAATATCTCTGAAGCTCATCTGCATTCCACGATCTTGGAATGTCGTTGCCATTCATGTCTTTCAACTTGTATGGTCCAGGTCTTGATGAAGATAACATCAAGAAAGGACCTACCCATTTAAGCTGAAGTTTTCCCACTGTATCCGGGTTGGCCACTCTCCGAAGAACCAAGTGTCCTAGCTTGATGTTTTTAGTCTTACCATCCGATCACGCCATTTTACCGTTTCAGCTTGATATTTATTGATGTGATCTATTGCCTGAAGTCTAGTCCCTTATATGGTGTCTTTTGTTATTTTACAATCCTCCTCATCTTCTGCCGAAGCAAGGGTCCTTATTGAACCCGTTCTTGCTTCTTCCGGTGTTATTGCGCTTCATCACCGAATAAAAGCTTGAATGGGGTAAATCCTGTTGACCTTAAGACAACAGTGTTGTGGTTCTATACCACTTTTATTAACTCGTCTGGCCACTTTCCTTTTGGCTGATTGAAGATTGACTTCATTATTCCTGTTATTATGATTCCATTAGCTTGTTCTACCAGTCCATTGGATTCTGGATGTCTCACTGATGCAAAATGTTGTAACACCCCAAGTGTTACCATGGCTATGGCACATCTATACACTAATGACTGTGATCACATGTGGAAGAAACTTAAGGAGAAGAACATAAGAACCTTGGAGACCCTGTGTTAGCCAAGAATTTTAATGACCTAAAAGCATCACTCAAGCTTTTGTGCACTTACTACCTTGGGCAAGAAGGGAGTAAACCCTGGACCTCTCTTGAACCCCTATCTCCTAAAACCATGGTTGAAGGGAGGGAGAGATTAAGCAAATGTGCAAATCATGACCTAACCTTTGGCAAAAGTTAAGTAACATATTAATCAACAAATATAGAGAGGAAACATTGCAAAAAGACCCCTTAAGAAACCCCAAATCCATTCTTTAAGTAGAGAAAGAGCTAGAGCTCTCTAATTCTCTCTAAGTCAAAATCTACACCTAATCTAAAGATCCACCATGTTCATCTTGAAGATGGCACCAAAACCACCTAAGTTCTATACCAAAAATGTGGCATACCACCTAAGGCACGCCTGGAAAAAGTTGAGACCGAGCCCTTGACATTTGACATGTCTTGGCATCATTTTTGTCGCGAAGTGGGCTGGGAGACAAGCCAGATTTGGCGCCCGCATATCTTCTGACCTAGGGCTTATCTTCCCTTGGAACTCACATACAAGAGATAGCCATAGGTGCCAGGAAGAGGTCTACACCGGATTTTTGCCAAGATTCGCACGTATGCGATCTCAGCAAGCTTTTGAACATGGGCAGAAGAACACCTCCACGTGTTCGACGCGCTTTGCGCGCGCCAGAGCACGCCCGCGCCCGACCCCGCGCGCCCCGCGCCACGCCAAGCCGTGCCCGCGTCTCCTGCTTGTGCCCGCGCCTATAAATCACCCTCAGGCGTCGACCGTACTCCTACGTGCACGCTCGACCTCACCGGAGCCCGAAACCACCAGCGTTTGCCCCGTGCACGGCGTGCCCGCGACCACCTGAGCCCCTGCCACCGTAGACCGGCCAACAGAGCCCTTCCCAACCCCGTCCAACCCTTGGAATAGACTGTGCACGCCTCTGTGAAGCTCCCCGAGCAAGGAATCGGAGTTTGCTTCGCCGGAGAAGCCAGTCCACGGTCGCCGGACTTCGCCCGACCGCCGGTGAACGTAGACCGGGTAATCCTCTGTTCCATTCTCCGATTCCTTGTGCACATAGCCTCTACATCACCCCGTGAAGCTCATCGTGCCAATTGATTGCACTAGATCGCCGTGGTTTAGCCGGAACACCCGCCACCGACGAGATCCCCCGCCTGCGCAAGTGGACCGAACGATTCCGGCCACCTCCGCCGTCAAGCCGTACATCATTGTGACCGCTAGGACCTCCTGGAGCCAACCCCGCCCCTCGCCGGACCTCTCTCACCGCCGGTGAGCCACGCCGCCCTTTTCTTTCCCGTGGGTACTGTTTGCATTAGGGGAAGGACCTCGAGGAAGAAGAAGGAAAGATCGGGGGGATTTTTGAACTGTCAGTGACTCAGGGGAATAGTGGCGCAGGGGTAGATTTGAGTGGGTTGATTTGGATTAAACCCAGGGTCCTCGGTGTAAACTGGTTTTCCAGGAAACCTTTTTAATATTTCTAATTTAAATACAGACAGAGCTTGCAAAATTCATAACTTCAGTTTTATTCAACCAAATTTGGTCAAACAAATTTTTCCTGATTCTAAATAATAAGAACTACTTGGGAAAAATACAAAACCCCCTTAGTATTGCAAAGGAATTTAAGGTTTGGAATTAAATATTGATTTGGCCAAAAGCTAAATAATAGGAGGAAAAATAGTTGCACTGTTAGACTGAGGTTAAGAAAATTTGGAGAAGTACCTAATCACTTCCTAACCTGTTTAATAATAATAAACCCCTCTGTACACCCAGTTAAGGTAGAGTTTACCATTTGAATCCTTTTTAGCCTAAAGTTAGAGAAAATATTAATGGAGGTTTAAATAAAGAACCAGGGAGCACCCATATTTTTGTTAGTCTACTTATGCAGTATAGTTCACTAGAAAAATTTATTATACCCTGGTTTAGTATAAAATAATTGGGATACCTTTTAATTTAAGAAAACAAGGAAAACTTAGAAAAACCCTAGAAAAATAACCCCAATGAGAAAACACCCCAAACCTTGGGATAACTAATGGGTTGTTATTATGAACATAGGAAAAATATGAAATCTGTTGTTTGATATTTTTCAAATAACAAGTTAGTTATAAGCACCTTTTTGGCATAAAACTTTAGAAAATCACAACTAAATAACCACCAATTAACCTTCTGTGATTTTTGGCACAGAGGCTTGTGATTACTGTTAGATACCAACAAAAATGACCCTTAAGACAGAACCCACCCCTAGTTAAGAGTTGTAGTGCAAAGTGACCCCCTTTGCCCAACTTTTGTTATTTTTGTCCAAGGCATACCCTTTTTATGCTGGACCTCAAATTCATAGAACAAACTATAGTGACCAATGGCAACCCACTGTAATTTTTATAAAATTGTTGGAACAAGTTAAAACACTGTTGTAGTTCAAGCCCACACTAGAATTCATAATTAGAAATGAAAAAGGGGAAATTGATAGTGGAAACTTGTGTCACCCTAACCCAACTAGCAAAACCCTTTTTAATTTGCCCACTAAAATATGTAAGGGAAAAATACAAATCCACTATGCTTATTCTCCACAACACCTAAACCTCGAGTGATAAGCATAAACCACTAAAAGCCACGTATGACCAAGAAACCCTAAGTTGCTAACTAACTAAGTTCTTCTTCCTTTAGCATAATGTTGTTAAATCATAATCATGACATGCATATTCCTATTCATTGCATTCGATAGACTGCAACCTCGCTGACGGAGAGTACGTCCTCATGCCGGAGCAAGGTGTTGCTCAGGAGGTAGCCCCGGATCCAGCACCAGAGCCTGCACCAGAGGATCTGCCTGCCCCAGCTTTGGAAGGCAAGCCTCGGTTTTATGCATAACCTGTTCTATATGCTATTTTACTACACTTAATGTTTGTAGGCTTGTATTGTGCACTTAAGTGTAGGAGTTGTTTGAAACCCTAGTTGCATGAACTCAGGATTCCTTTTGAGATGGATACTAGTATGCTAGGTCGAGTAGCTTCTTTACTAATTAGGGATCTCGGTAGAAGTTGAGTGATTTTTCTAGCACTCGCGCGAGGTCAGGAATTGGTTGTATCCATTTTCATATCATAATGATGATGGTCGGTGGGCAACGGTCCATGGGGATGCGTTGTCTACGGGAGAAAAATTGGAATAAGGATTAAGGTGTGGTACCGTGTGTCAAGCGTTTGAACGTACTAAGCACATGCCGAGAAATATGGTAAATCGGTAAGTCTAGTACCTGAGTGAACCTGGCAGTGGACATATCCCCTCACGCGACCTGAGACGAGGTCTCCCATTCTGGTTATGGTGGGTACAAGTGCGGTCACTGCACGATGGCAGTCGGGGTCAGTGAGGCATTGTACGCCAAGGCAGTGAGCCCTGATCTGCTGACAGGGAATCGATGGGGACGGTTGATGTGTGTGGGGACAGAGTGCCTCGCCATGTCGTGTGTTTAGGTTTACCTTGCAAGGATAAAAACTCGATTCGGATCGTCTGCTTCTCGCAGCTAATGAGACTGCTTGATCCATGCTTCTACATTGAGTAACAAGTGGAAATGTGATGATGTGACAAAAGATGTTGATTGATAAATTGGCTTACTACCATGAATGAGTAGATAGTACACATCTAGTCTTAAGAGAGTCACACTAAAACTGGACAAAGTTAAAACTTAATTTATAAACTCAGCTAGTGCTTTTGGCAACCAAACCCCACAGCCAAACAGTTGCATGTCTAGAGGTAGAGGAGTAGACTCCTCACACCGGGTAAGTCTAGCTGAGTATTAGTATACTCAGCCTTGCTTGTGGCATAATTTTTACAGGTTCCATGGAGGACATGGTTGCTGGAGTGACTTGGTCGTCCATCTTGCCACCGGGTTGGACAGTCGAGTGGGACCCCACCTCGGCAGAGGAGGAGCATGAGTGATGGGACAGGCTTCCCCATCTCTCTTTTTATTTATCGTTAGTTTTATTCCGCTGCACTTCGAACAATGATGACCACTTTTGTTAAAACTCCGATGATGATGTAATAAGTTTAATACTCTTTAATGTATGGTTTTATGCTTTATTGTATTTGCTCTGTGACTCACCATCGAGTGGGACTGTGGTACTTGATCCTGTCAGTGGCCTCGTCGGACTAGATCCGAGGGATTGACAGGTTATTCCCATTTAAGTGTGGTCTAGCCTCTAAGGCGGGACTCAGGCACTTAAGTTGGAATAATTCAGGCGGTTCCGCCACAGCTGGTATCGGAGCTTGTACCACCACAGAGGAATCAGTAAACTATAAATACCATCCTTTTCCAAAGTAAAACTTGATAGAAACCAATGTTGGATAGATCGTAGGACGATCAGGATAGACCTAGGACGTGAGGCCATAGGATGATAGAAGGGTAGTTAGGTGGCTAAGTGATTAGGCCCTACAGGCTACTATAAGGGATGGGAGTTCTTCCCTATTCCCTCTAAGATTGATGTGAGGTCGTTCAGGGCTAGCATGCATTCATCATTAATTAAACTAATGGATAATAGGGTAAGGACTTTAATACAAAATGAATTCCCAACTAAGTACCCCAGTATCATTGTTGTAGTTAGAGAGAGGCTGAGTTGTGATTCCTTTTTCTTTTTATAATTCTTTTTCTTTTACTTACGCTTAACCGTACACAGATGACTTCCTACGGATCCTCGGACGAAGGGAATGCACTGTCCCACACTGACGGGCTTGCACGAGAGGGCTTTCCCCGTATTTTGTGGGAAGTACTTCAGGGGGCCGGTTACACGACGCCTCCTCAGTACACGCCCCCGCTGTAGGGTGAGGATGACCCTGGAGCCTCATCCCCTACAGCCAGGCTGGCGTTCGCTGAACTCTGAGTCCTTTGGATACCGGGCTGAGGATACGATCGAGGCAATTGCTCTTCATGGATTGACCACTTTCTGTGGATTCCACCCCTTGGAGCTGTCCACTCACCCCATTGGCTTGTTCCCCGCTGAGAAGGAGGACGACCCAATGTGGAAGGACCGAGTGGAGCATGCCAAGGACATCTGGGCTATCTACCCAGGTCAGACTGCTCACTTGACCGTGCGGTGCATGAATGCCCTGTACCGTCTGCAAGTGATGCGTGGTGAGGCAATGTCTCATTTGATGGCATTGTTGGAGGCAACTAAGATCACCCTGGATAACCGAGAGGAGCTTGTGGTTGATTTGTCCACTAAGATGGTGGAAAAAGATCTACAAGTGGAGCAGTTGTCAGATGAGATTCACGAGCTTGAGGAGCTAGTGGGAACCAGGGAAAACACCATTGAGGTTCTCGAGGATCAGCTTATCGATACTCAGCAGCAGCTTGCGGAGGCTAACCAGCACCTGGATATGCACCACCAGGAGATCCAGGACATGGGAGCCAATGGGGATGCTGACATTGAGGGAGGAGAGGAGCTTGCCTCCAGCTTGGACACTGTTAGCTCAGGGAGACCACCTTCCCCCGAGTCGAGTGTTGCCTCGTTCGTTCACTAGGTATCAGGGATAGAGCTAGAAGTCGGTGATGGTAGAACTCCTCGAAGCTAGCTTAGCTTTTGCACCCCTAGGGTACTAGGCTAGATAGAGTTGAGTCTTTTGGGCTATTGATGTAATCGCGATAAACTCTTTTGGAAGCATGGTTGATGAATGATGTCAGTCTTAAATTCAAGAAGGAAAATTATGCCATGTGAAATCTCTTATGATTACGCAAGAATCTATCTGTTTCGCCTTTTGGCTCTTTCATCGCGCTTGAACCTTGAACCTCAAAGATGTATATTAAAAATATATGTGATTTTTCATATGGCCGGGAGAGCGCGTCGTGGTCAAAATGAGCGCGTTCCTCCACCGCCGCCACCGCCCCCTACGTTGCAGGAGCTAATGGCTTAGAAGAATGAGATCTTGAGGCAGCTAGCTCAGCGTCAGCCGCCACCTCAGCACTATGGTGGTGGTGATCCTCAGTACCCAGCCACCATTGTTCACTAGGGCAGAGGACCCGCTGGATGCTGATGTATGGCTTAGGGTAGTGGAATCCAAATTCCCACTACTCAATGGAGTTTGTTTAGAGGTGACTAAGGTCAGGTTCGCCACCCAGCAGCTTCGTGGACCCACGCAGACATGGTGGGACCACTACCTTGCTATGCAACCAGATGACTGAGATGTGGAATGGAGAGAGTTCAAGGCCGCTTTCAGGGGACACCATATACCAGTAGGCATTATGGACCGAAAGCTCAACGAGTTTCTGGCACTCACTCAGGGAAACCGGACAGTGTTACAATATGCTCAGGCCTTTAATGACCTGTGCCAGTATGCCGGGTATCATGTAGACACGGACGAGAAGAAGAGGGATAGGTTCAGGAGGGGGCTCAGCACTAAGCTCCATGACCGTCTCAACACAGTCAGGGCCAACAGCTATAATGAGTTGGTCAACATGGCCATTTCCCAGGAGGATTGTATCAGAGCTCGTCAAGCAGAGAAGAAGAGAAAGACCCCTGTGGTAGGACCTTCAGCTCAGCCACAGCGCTTCAGGATCATATCTGACACCCAGAGCAGGGGACCTCAGCAGCAGCAAGGACGTTGGGTGATCCGACCACAGCAACAGCAGCAGGCACCCAACCGCACCCAGTTTCCAGTTCAGAGAAACAATCAGCCACAGCAGCAGCAGTATCGCCAGGCCAATGACAACAAGTGTTTCACTTGTGGTAACACCGGACATTATGCCAAGAATTGTCCTAGAAACCAGCAAAGGCAGGGACAGAATGTTAATCAGAACCAAGGCAAGAGGCAGAAGGTGCAAGTGAGGCAAGGCAGGCTGAACTTCACTACCATGGCTGATATTCCAGAGTGAGCACCCGTCATGACTGGTATCTTTACAGTTTTGAATTATCCTGCTATTATTCTTTTTGATTCTGGTGCATCGCATAGTTTTATCAGTGCCAAATTTAGTGCCAAGTGTTAGTTACCTTTTCACCACACCAATGGGGGTATTACAATTTCAACACCAGGAGGCAGGATTACCACCAATCAAATCAGCAAGAATGTGCCTATAAAGTTTGGTAGTCTGATAATTAAAACCAACCTTCTTATTTTGGGTTTGGATAGTGTGGATATCATGTTGGGAACTGACTGGTTGACCAAACATCAGGCAGTGATTGATATTGCAGCTAGGGCCATTGAAGTGCACTCACCGACCTGTGGTGAAACCACATTATATTTGCCCGACCAGGGTTGTACCCGTTCTTGTGCCTTATTTATGATAGAATCCCCAGTGGAAAGGATCCCAGTGGTTTGTGACAACCCAGATGTTTTTCCGGATGAATTGCCAGGAATGCCACCTGACAGAGACATTGAGTTTGCAATTGAATTGCAACCCGGGACCGCTCCTATCTCCAAGAGACCCTATAGGATGCCTCCCGCGGAATTGGCAGAACTGAAAAAGCAACTACAAGAGTTGTTGGACAAGGGGTTCATTTGCCCTAGTACTTCACCGTGGGGATGTCCGGCCTTGTTTGTAAAGAAGAAGGATGAGAGTTTGAGAATGTGTGTTGATTACCGCCCTCTCAATGCGGTGACCATCAAGAACAAGTACCCACTGCCCCGCATTGATGTTTTGTTTGATCAGTTGGTGGGAGCCAAGGTATTCTCCAAGATAGACTACGCTCGGGCTACCATCAAATCAAGATCCGTGTAGTGATATTCCGAAGACGGCCTTCTCGACTAGATATGGGCTTTATGAGTTTTTGGTGATGTCTTTTGGGCTGACCAATGCCCTGGCTTATTTCATGTACCTGATGAACTCAGTATTCATGCCAGAGCTAGACAAGTTCGTGGTCGTTTTCATTGATGATATTCTGGTCTATTCCAAGAATGAAGACGAACATACTGAGCATCTGCACATCGTGCTTCAGCGATTGCGCGATCATCGTCTTTATGCTAAGTTGTCTAAATGTGAGTTCTGGCTAAAGGAAATTAAATTCTTGGGCCACACAATTTCTCAGGATGGGATATCAGTTGATCCTGAGAAGGTACAAGAAGTAATGGATTGGAAACCTCCTACTACAGTGCGGCAGATTCGGTGTTTTCTGGGATTGGCAGGGTATTATCGACGATTTATTCCGGATTTCTCCAGAATTGCCAAGCCAATGACTGAGTTATTGAAGAAGGGAGTCAAATATGATTGGAGCCAGAAGTGTGAAGATGCCTTTCATACACTAAGGCAGCACTTGACCACAGCCCCAGTGCTAGCTCAACCTGATAACACCAAGCCCTTTGAAGTTTATTGCGATGCTTCTGGTACTGGTTTGGGATGTGTCTTAATGCAAGATAACAGAGTAATTGCTTATGCCTCCCGGGCACTCAGACCCCATGAGCAGAACTACCCTACACATGATCTAGAGTTAGCCGCTATGGTTCATGCTCTCAAGATATGGAGACATTACCTGATTGGGGCTCACTGTAACATTTACACTGATCATAAGAGTCTTAAATACATTTTCACTCAGGCAGATCTTAACATGAGGCAGAGAAGATGGTTAGAGCTAATCAAGGACTATGATTTGGAGGTGCATTACCACCCTGGTAAAGCCAATGTTGTGGCAGATGCTTTGAGCAGAAAGGCCTAGTGCAATTGTATGAGTATGGATGCAAGAGCTACCACCCTGTGTGATGACTTGTGCAAGCTGAACCTGGAAGTTGTTTCTTCAGGTGCCTTAAGTTATATCTCGGTGGAGCCCACTTTACAAGAGCAAATAGTGAGGGCACAAATTGAAGACAAGGGTGTTCAGGTTATCAAGGAAATGATCAAGCAGAAAGCAGAAAAATACAAATGCTTCAGGCAGGACACCAAAGGAATCCTATGGTTTGGAGATCGATTGGTTGTTCCCAAGGACCCTAAGCTCAGAAAGAAGATATTGGATGAAGCTCACCTTTCAAAATTCTCCACGCACCCCGGCAGCAATAAGATGTATCATGATCTCAGATCCCTATACTGGTGGACCAGAATGAAGAGGGAGATTGCTAAGTATATATCAGAATGTGACACCTGCCAGAGGATCAAGGCCAGTCATTTGAAGACAGCAGGCCCTTTGCAACCCCTTCCCATACCATCTTGGAAATGGGAGGACATTTGCATGGATTTCATCGTGGGATTGCCCAATACCTCCCGGCACCATGATTCCATTTGGGTCATTGTGGACAGATTGACCAAGACAGCTCACTTCTTGTCGGTGCACACCACCCATAGGACGGAGAAGTATGCGGAAATCTACATTGACCAGATAGTTCGTTTGCATGGTGTACCATGGACTATAGTATCAGACAGAGGAGCACCATTTGTGGCACGATTTTGGGAGCAATTGCAAGAATCACTTGGGACCCATGTAATATGAAGCTCAGCATACCATCCTCAAACAGATGGCCAGACCGAAAGGGTAAATCAGATTTTGGAAGACATGTTGAGGGCATGTGTGCTACATTATGGAAAGGATTGGGACAAGTGTCTTTCGTTGGCAGAGTTTTCTTATAATAACAGTTACCAGTCCAGCTTGAAGATGGCACCTTTTGAGGCCTTATATGGGAGAAGATGTAGAACCCCGCTGAATTGGTCTCAAGCAGGAGAGAGGGAAATATTTGGGCCAGATTTGGTACTGGAAGCAGAGGAAAAGGTCAGAGTCATCAAGAAGAACTTAGAAGCTGCTCAGGCCAGACAAAAGAGCTATCCTAACAAGAGAAGGAAGCCTCTACAGTTTGAAGTGGGAGACCATGTTTATCTTAAGGTGTCACCCACTAAAGGTGTCCAGAGATTTGGGATCAAGGGCAAGTTAGCTCCTCGTTACATTGGGCCCTACGAGATCAAGGAGACTTGTGGACCTGTAGCATATCAATTGAAGTTGCCACCTAACATGTCAGCTATTCATGATGTGTTCCATGTATCTCAGCTGCGGAAATGTGTCCGCTTACCCACGGAAGTGCTACCTGAACCAGAAATTGAGATAGAACCAGACCTGTCCTATCAAGAGTACCCTGTCAAGGTATTGGATCAGAAAGAGAGATCAATGCGGGCAAGGTCGATTAGAATGTATAAAGTTCAGTGGAGTCACCATTCAGTAGAAGAAGCTACATGGGAGACTGAGGATTTCCTACGTTCTCGCTTCCCCGACTTTCTGCCCAAAGGAGTCGGTACGTAACCAAAACCCCACCCCCACCCGCCCTTTGAATCCAATTATAAGAAAAACTTACAAGTTTAAGGTAGCGTAAGCTCTAAAAATGACTCAAAAAGGACTTCCTTCTGAAGTTGCAAAGGGGATGACATTTGAAGAGAAGTTAACTAGAGAAACTTAAAGAAAAGCAGCAACCACACACTAGCACACCTTCATGGCACCCTCCTGAGGACTATACCTAAAATCTCGGGGCAAGATTCCTTTAAGGGGGGAGAGCTGTAACACCCCAAGTGTTACCATGGCTATGGCACATCTATATACTAATGACTGTGATCACATGTGGAAGAAACTTAAGGAGAAGAGCATAAGAACCTTGGAGACCCTGTGTTAGCTAAGAATGTTAATGACCTAAAAGCATCACTCAAGCTTTTGTGCACTTACTACCTTGGGCAAGAAGGGAGTAAACCCTAGACCTCTCTTGAACCCCTATCTCCTAAAACCATGGTTGAAGGGAGGGAGAGATTAAGAAAATGTGCAAATCATGACCTAACCTTTGGCAAAAGTTAAGTAACATATTAATCAACAAATATAGAGAGGAAACATTGCAAAAAGACCCCTTAAGAAACCCCAAATCCATTCTTTAAGTAGAGAAAGAGCTAGAGCTCTCTAATTCTCTCTAAGTCAAAATCTACACCTAATCTAAAGATCCACCGTGTTCATCTTGAAGATGGCACCAAAACCACCTATGTTCTATACCAAAAATGTGGCATACCACCTAAGGCACCCCCTGGAAAAAGTTGAGACCGAGCCCTTGACGTTTGACATGTCTTGGCATCATTTTTGTCGCGAAGTGGGCAGGGAGACAAGCCAGATTTGGCGCTCGCATATCTTCTGACCTAGGGCTTATCATCCCTTGGAACTCACATACAAGAGATAGCCATAGGTGCCAGGAAGAGGTCTGCGCCGGATTTTTGCCAAGATTCGCACGTATGCGATCTCAGCAAGCTTTTGAACATGGGCAGAAGAACACATCCACGTGTTCGACGCGCTCTGCGCACGCCAGAGCACGCCCGCATCCGACCCCGCGTGCCCCGCGCCACGCTAAGCCGTGCCCGCGTCTCCTGCTTGCGCCCGTGCCTATAAATCACCCTCAGGCGTCAACCGTACTCATACGAGCACGCTCGACCTCACCGGAGCCCAAAACCACCGGCGTTTGCCCCGTGCACGGTGTGCCCGCGGCCACCCGAGCTCCAGCCACCGTAGACCAGCCAACAGAGCCCTTCCCAACCCCGTCCAACCCTTGGAATAGACTGTGCACGCCTCGGTGAAGCTCCCCGAGCAAGGAATCGGAGTTTGCTTCGCCGGAGAAGCCAGTCCACGGTCGCTGGACTTCGCCGGACCGCCGGTGAACATAGACCGGGTAATCCTCTGTTCCATTCTCCGATTCCTTGTGCACATAGCCTCTACGTCACCCCGTGAAGCTCATTGTGTCAATTGATTGCACTAGATCGTCGTGGTTTAGCCGGAACACCCGCCGCCGACGAGATCCCCCGCCTGCGCAAGTGGATCGGACGATTTCGGCCACCTCCGCCGTCAAGCCATACATCGTTGTGACCGCCAGGACCTCCCGGAGCCAACCCCGCCCCTCGCCGGACCTGTCTCGCCGCCGGTAAGCCGCGCCGCCCTTTTCTTTCCCGCGGGTACTGTTTGCATTAGGGGAAGGACCTCGGGGAAGAAGAAGGAAAGGTCGGGGGGATTTTTGAACTGTCAATGACTCAGGGGAATAGTGGCGCAGGGGTAGATTTGAGTGGGTTGATTTGGATTAAATCCAGGGTCCTCGGTGTAAACTGGTTTTCCAGGAAACCTTTTTAATATTTCTAATTTAAATACAGACAGAGCTTGCAAAATTCATAACTTTAGTTTTATTCAACCAAATTTGGTCAAACAAATTTTGCCTGATTCTAAATAATAAGAACTACTTGGGAAAAATACAAAACCCCCTTAGTATTGCAAAGGAATTTAAGGTTTGGAATTAAATATTGATTTGGCCAAAAGCTAAATAATAGGAGGAAAAATAGTTGCACTGTTAGACTGAGGTTAAGAAAATTTGGAGAAGTACCTAATCACTTTCTAACCTGTTTAAAAATAATAAACCCCTCTGTACACCCAGTTAAGGTAGAGTTTACCATTTGAATCCTTTTTAGCCTAAAGTTAGAGAAAATATTAATGGAGGTTTAAATAAAGAACCAGGGAGCACCCATATTTTTGATAGTCTACTTATGCAGCATAGTTCACTAGAAAAATTTATTATACCCTGGTTTAGTATAAAATAATTGGGATACCTTTTAATTTAAGAAAACAAGGAAAACTTAGAAAAACCCTAGATAAATAACCCCAAGGAGAAAACACTCCAAACCTTGGGATAACTAATGGGTTGTTATTATGAACATAGGAAAAATATGAAATCTGTTGTTTGATATTTTTCAAATAACAAGTTAGTTATAAGCACCTTTTTGGCATAAAACTTTGGAAAATCACAACTAAATAACCACCAATTAACCTTCTGTGATTTTTGGCACATAGGCTTGTGATTACTGTTAGATACCAACAAAAATGGCCTTTAAGACAGAACTCACCCCTAGTTAAGAGTTGTAGTGCAAAGTGACCCCCTTTCCCAACTTTTGTTATTTTTGTCCAAGGCATACCCTTTTTATGCTGGACCTCAAATTCATAGAACAAACTATAGTGACCAATGACAACCCACTGTAATTTTTATAAAATTGTTGGAACATGTTAAAACACTGTTGTAGTTCAAGCCCACACTAGAATTCATAATTAGAAATGAAAAGGGGGAAATTGATAGTGGAAACTTGTGTCACCCTAACCCAACTAGCAAAACCCTTTTTAATTTGCCCACTGAAATATGTAAGGGAAAATACAAATCCACTATGCTTATTCTCCACAACACCTAAACCTTGAGTGATAAGCATAAACCACTAAAAGCCACGTATGACCAAGAAACCCTAAGTTGCTAACTAACTTAGTTCTTCTTCCTTTAGCATAATGTTGTTAAATCATAATCATGATATGCATATTCCTATTCATTTCATTCGATAGACTGCAACCTCGCTGACGGAGAGTACGTCCTCGTGCCGGAGCAAGGTGTTGCTCAGGAGGTAGCCGCGGATCCAGCACCAGAGCCTGCACCAGAGGATCTGCCTGCCCCAGCTTTCGAAGGCAAGCCCCGGTTTTATGCATAACCTATTCTATATGCTATTTTACTACACTTAATGTTTGTAGGCTTGTATTGTGCACTTAAGTGTAGGAGTTGTTTGAAACCCTAGTTGCATGAACTCAGGATTCCTTTTGAGATGGATACTAGTATGCTAGGTCGAGTAGCTGCTTTACTAATTAGGGATCTCAGTAGAAGTCGAGTGATTTTTCTAGCACTCGCGCGAGGTCAGGAATTGGTTGTATCCATTTTCATATCGTTATGATGATGGTCGGTGGGCAACGGTCCATGTGGATGCGTTGTCTACGGGACAAAAATTGGAATAAGAATTGTAATGCCTAAATTTGTAACTCATATGAAGAGAGAGTATTTTCTTTATCCATATGTGTGTACCATCTCTAGTTAATATCACATGTGAATAAACATCATCAAAAGGGGATTGAATAACCAATAACACCTAAATAAATCATGCATCATGCTGAGTTTTACTTGATTGTGCATTTGTGGCTAATAAAATAAAGGCAATGTTAATATATTAATGGACACATGGATTTGAATTCTATTTTTGGAAAGCAAAATTTTAAAGAAATGTGGAGAAGGGGGGGAAAGCATTATCCATCACTAAATAAAATTTCTTAAAAATAAATTAATTTATCCCATGTCATATTCAAGTGGGATAATTAATTTGGAGACAAGTTTGCTGTGGAAGTCGAATTCAAATTCAAATTGGAGTTTGAATTGGAAAAAGAAGAAAAGAAAATAGGAAATAAAATGGAAAAACATTAAAACCTTACTTGGGCCGACTCTCTCCCCTTCAGCCCACCTAGCCTTTCTCTACCTCGCGGCCCTGTTTGCGGTTTGGCGCCGACATTGGGGCCCCACTGGGCAGTCGCGCTAGTGCTTACTCGCGCGCCCCTCTCACCGCTCCGCGGGGCCCAGTTGCCAGCTACGGTACCGCGACGACGCACTAACCGTGTGTCTATGACACAACGGACCCACTGGCCGGTCTCTCGTCCCGCGCCCGCCTCACCTACTCGCTGCCGCGTGGGGCCGTTTCGTCAGGACCGTCGTCCCCGCGTGAATCGCGGGTGAGCTCAACGGTGGCCGCGGTATTCGCGTTGGCCGGTGGCCGGTCCGCGTATAAGGGGGGAACCCGAAGCTGCAAAATCCTATCCACCGCTCCGCTCCCATCGCTTAGCCAACCCGTAACTCGGCCGCCGTCGTGTGGGTGTGAGCGAGAGCCGTCTGCGCCACCGTAGATTTTCCGCCGACGGTGGAGACGCCGCTGCACTTGCGCCCGTCTCTGGTTTGCGATCGAGAAGCGTCGCCGGGTCCCGGGGAAGTCGTTCGTGGGTCGGCATCGGATCGGAAGCATTCTACACCGGCGAATTCCTCACCAGAGCATCGCCTTGGCCGCGGATCCGCCGCGCGTCGACGCTAGGTGGCGTCGCTTCGTAATCCTCGGTATAGATCTTCTCCTTCGTTTCGATGGTCCTTCAATTCGGTTTTCACCGGGTAGTGATGGCGATTTGGGCTCGGGATCGAGCTCGGGCGTAGTACGGCGATGGCGCCGCCACGATTTGGGTGCCGTATGTCGTCGCCGGCGGCATCCAGGGTTAGGGCACTGTGCGCCGTTGATTCGGATAGGAACGGTCCTGATTAGAAGCGAGATAACGATTCGGCCAAATTCGCGAGGGCCATCCGATCGGGATCGGATGGGTGAGAGGGTGTGTGTTCCCTGGCCATGGATCTTGGATCCGAGGTCCTGCATTGCGTACCGGTTCACGCGGAACCCAGATCTAATCTGAGCCCTCCGTTTCTGATCGGGCGGCTCAGTTTCGCCCGTACCCCTTCACTTTACCAGTTTGCAGAAGAGACCCTAGAAAATCTAGGAATCAACCCGCCGTCCTGGGGGGCGCTATTCACTGAGTCTCTGGTTTCTTGCGCCAGAGCCCCTGCGCTTTACAGATTTTGACGCCCAGTCCAGAGACTTAGAAAATCAGAGAAATAAATACAAAAATTGATTTTTAATATATAAATAAGTGCTAGAATTTGTATAAATCATAGAAAATTCATTTGAACTCCAAATTGGTCCATTCCAGTTCCTAAATTTTTTAATAATATTGTCTACCCATTAGTGCCTCTGTTCTGACATGACAAACGCATTAAAATTATTCTTTCACTTAATCTTGTATTAAGCACATAAACCATTAGAAAATCCATAACTTAAAATCTATACCTCCAAATTTAATGATTCCAGTTCCTGTGATCTTATTTTAATGTCTAGTTTATTACTGTATATTTTATTTACATGTTTGATGTGATGTTAATTTATGCTATGTTATGTATGTATTGTGTTGATGCGAGTAGACGAGCAAGCTACACAGGATTCTGAGGTTCAGCAGGTAGAGATAGCTGAGCAGGAGCTCATTGAAGGCAAGTTGTGCCCTTGATCACTTCTTTTACCTATTCATGTTCTTATTAATCATAATGATCTGCATAGGTTAATTTTGATGGGACCCAATAGGATACCCTAGATTTGACTATCTTTATACCTTGCTTCACCACTGGTTTTACTACTAAAGTTTTGGGTAGTACATGCTATTGCTTTATGTGGATTTGGGTATAGAGATATTCATCACTCATTGTTATACTATTTATTGTTATCTGTTTTATTCTTCCTTGTTCATGTTAAGATCATTATGTTAATGGGAACATGGAGAACCACCCGGGATAACAGTGCTACCACAAGGGTTTAATGGGACGCCCTTGGCTGATTAACTAGGAAAGCTAGTGGAGGGCTACCTTACCCGAAAGGGGCAAGGGCAGTAAGGGAGTGGTCAGTGTAGGGAGGTCCTTGGGTTGATTTTGCTGCGATGGCGGTCAGGCAAGAACCCTGCACTGGAGCTTCCTATAAACTGTAGCGGGTAGTCTGAAGCTAGTGGAACTTTGTAAAGGCCTCGTAGTGGTACCCTGCCTCGCTTCCTAGGTAGAGGTGTATGGAGTCTGATCAACTCCGTGGCAAATGGGTAACACGACTTGTGGGTAAAGATGCGCAACCTCTGCAGAGTGTAAAACTGGTATACTAGCCGTGCTCACGGTCATGAGCGGCTCGGACACTCACATGATTAATATATGGAACTTAAACTTAACCTGTCATTTCATTGCATTTGGGATTATTTTATTATTACTTTTACTTATTATTACTATGGTTTGGTATTCACTTACACTTAGTAACTGCTAATAAAATTTTGACCAACCTATAAAAGCAATGCTTAGCTTCAGCCTCTATTTCATTGATCAGCCTTACACTTCATGAACTCCCACCTTTGGTGAGTTCATGCCACATTATTCCCCACGACTTGTTGAGCTATGAACGTATGTGAGCTCACTCTTGCTGTCTCACACCCCCCCCCACAGGAGAAGAGCAGGTGGTTCAGGAGGAGCCACAAGGCGAGGAGTATGATCTGATCTAGGTGGCGTTTCTCAGTTGACAGTGGCACCGACGATCCTTAGTTCGTTTTACATTTATTCTTTTACTTTGTAATAAGTCTTCCGCTATGTAATAAATACTCTGATGTTTTATGACATTTATCTCTATACACTCTGTTATTATATATGTTGTCTTCTTTGGCGCATGTATGAGATGCCCCTGGCTTTGTTCCTTAAAGCCGGGTGTTACAAGGATTAAGGTGTGGTACCGACGTACCGTGTGTCAAGCGTTTGAACGTACTAAGCACATGCCGAGAAATATGGTAAATCGGTAAGCCTAGTACCTGAGTGAACCTGGCAGTGGACATATCCCCTCACGCGACCTGAGACGAGGTCTCCCATTCCGGTTATGGTGGGTACAAGTGCGGTCACTGCATGACGGCAGTCGGGGTCAGTGAGGCATTGTACGCCAAGGCGGTGAGCCCTGATCTGCTGACGGGGAATCGATGGGGACGGTTGATGTGTGTGGGGATGGAGTGCCTCGCCATGTCGTGTGTTTAGGTTTACCTTGCAAGGATAAAAACTTGATTCGGATCGTCTGCTTCTCGCAGCTAATGAGACTGCTTGATCCATGCTGCTACATTGAGTAACAAGTGGAAATGTGATGATGTGACAAAAGATGTTGATTGATAAATTGGCTTGCTACCATGAATGAGTAGATAGTACACATCTACTCTTAAGAGAGTCACACTAAAACTGGACAAAGTTAATCTTGATTTATTATCTCAGCTAGTGCTTTTGGCAACCAAACCCCACAACCAAACAGCTGCATGTCTAGAGGTAGAGGAGTAGACTCCTCACACCGGGTAAGTCTAGCTGAGTATTAGTATACTCAGCCTTGCTTGTGGCATAATTTTTACAGGTTCCATGGAGGACATGGTTGCTGGAGTGACTTGGTCGTCCATCTTGCCACCGGGTTGGACAGTCGAGTGGGACCCCACCTCGGCAGAGGAGGAGCATGAGGAGTGATGGGACAGGCTTCCCCATCTCTCTGTTTATTTATCGTTAGTTTTATTCCGCTGCACTTCGAACAATGATGACCACTTTTGTTAAAACTCCGATGATGATGTAATAAGTTTAATACTCTTTAATGTATGGTTTTATGCTTTATTGTATTTGCACTGTGACTCACCATCGAGTGGGACTGTGGTACTTGATCCTGTCAGTGGCCTCGTCGGACTAGATCCGAGGGATTAACGGGTTATTCCCATTTAAGTGTGGTCTAGCCTCTAAGGCGGGACTCAGGCACTTAAGTTGGAATAATTCGGGCGGTTCCGCCACAGCATTTTTGTACCGATTTGGTCACAAAAAACTTTGAACGTTTTGACATCAAATTGAGTTCCGTTATCAACTGTAATGGCCTTCGGCACACCGAAGCGATAAACAATATTCTACCAGAAAAACTTTTGAACCGTGGTTGAAGTGATTGTAGCTAGATGTTTAGCTTCAATCCACTTTGGAAAGTATTCCACCGCTACTACAACGTATTTTAAATTTCCTTGCGCTGGTGGAAGTGGGCCTAATAAATCTAGGCCACACCTTTGCAATGGCCAGGTGGGTTGGATTAGCTGAGTTAAAGACGAAGGTTGTTTTTGGTCTCTGGCACACTTTTGGCAGCTTTCACATTTTTGAACTAAATCCGCTGCATCTGAAGCTGCCTTCGGCCAAAAAATCATTATCTGAAAACTTTTCCATGTAAAGGCATAGACCCAATATGAGCTCCGCATAGCCCTGCATGTATTTCCTTCATTAGCTCCCGACCTTCGGTTCTAGACAAACACTTCAGCAATGGAGAGCAAACTCTTTGTTTATACAATTCTCCTTCTATGATTGCGTATGGCCTTGTACTAGCTTCCATTCTTTTGATATAAGCTTCGTCGTCCGAATGATAATTGCCTTGTAGGAAGGATACAATCTCAGTCCTCCAATCTTCACTGTGCACTGGTGAGATTGTAAGCACTGCTCGCTCATGAGCTCAACTGAAGGTGCTTTTATTGTTTCAAAAAATACTTCCGAAGGTAATGGGAGCCCATTTGCCGCTGACTTAGCTAATAGGTCTACATGTTCATTTTCTCCTCTTGGGATATTCTTTACAGAGAAGCCTTCGAAAGAGGCTTCCATTCTTCGAACTGTATCAAGATATTTCTCAAGCTTCGGATATCTTGCTTTGCTGCTTTTGTCGATGTGGCCTATGATAACTTGTGAACCAGATTAGCGGATGGCCCTTCTTATTCCCATTGCCTTAAGTTTTTGAAGCTCCAAGAGAAGGGTTTCGTACTCTGCAATGTTATTTGTGCAGTTGAACTCCAGCCTAACTGCGTAGCAGGTTCTGATCTTATATGGTGAAATTAGAATGGAAGCTGCTCCTACGCTGAAGGTTCCCCATAACCCATCACAAAACATTGTCCAAGCTTCGTCATATTTTGTTCTTTCTTCGTCCTGAGCCCCTGGCGTCCAATCAGCAATAAAGTCTGCTAATGCCTGAGATTGGATTGAAGATCTATGAACATAATCTATGGTGAATTCATTCAGCTCTACAGCCCATTTTCCAACTCTTCTTGTGGCTTCTCTGTTCCTTATTATATCCTTGAGAGGCTGAGAAGAAGGTACTATGATATGGTATGACTGAAATAATGTCGAAGCTTTCTAGAGGCCATTAATACAGCATATAGTACCTTCTCCATCTCCGTGTAATTTTTATTTGATGGACTAAGTATTCTAGAGACGAAGTACACTGGCACTTGCTTCTTCGCTTAGCCATCTTGCTTTTCTTGCACCAATGCTGCACTAACTGCAGCGTGAGAAGCAGCTACATACAACAGCAATGGGGCTCCTAACGAAGGTGGGCTTAATGTTGTCAGTTCTATTAAGTATTGCTTCAGCTTTTCGAAAGCCTTTTGGTGAGTTGGTCCCCACTAGAAGACTTCGGCTGACTTCAATACTTCAAAGAATGGCAAGTTCCTTTCTACCGATCTTGAAATAAATCTGTTCAATGAGGCCAACCTTCATGTCAGCCCGTGGGCACCTTTTCTTGACTTCGGTGGCTCCATATGAAGTATAGCTTCTATCTTGTTTGGGTTAGCCTCAATTCCTTTTGTTGACACGAGACACCCAAGAAATTCCCCCCTTCTTCACTCCAAAAACACAATTTTCTGGGTTGAGCTTGAGGCCTGCCTTTCTAAAATTGGAAAATGTTTCTTGTAGGTCAGCGATGTGAATTTCTTGCTTGGTACTTTTGACAATGATATCATCGACATATGTTAGAACATTCCTGCCAATCTGTGAGCAAAGGACTTTAGCAGTCATCCTGCTGAAGCTTCCTTCAGCATTCTTGAGCCCCTCAGGCATCTGAAGGTAGCAGTAGGTCCCACTAGGGGTTATGAAGCTTGTTTTGGGCTCATTTTCTTTCTTCATCCAAATTTGATGGTATCCTGAACAGCAGTCCAATAGACTCATGAGCTCCAAGGTCGCTGTTGCATCCACAAGGGAGTCTATTCTTGACAAAGGGAACTCATCCTTCAGACATGCCTTATTGAGATCTGTAAAATCAATGCACATCCTCCACTTTCCATTAGCTTTCTTCCCCATCACAGTATTGGCCTGTAATACCCAAAAATGTATACAATGAAAATATAGTTGATCTCTTTACTTGTGTGTCATCTATTCCTTATAACAAGAGAATAATTCTAAGCAAGAGTGAGTAATAAAAACAAAAGGCACCTAAAATACACCATGCATCATGCTGGAGTTTATTGTGTGTGCATATGTCAGTAATAAAATTTTATAGAAAGACATTAATTTTCAAAATAGAATTTAGACTTAAAAGTGAAATTTTAGAATTTGAGAAAAGAAAAGAAAATACTCTACAAAGGAGATAAAATAAATATATAAATAAGAATATATTTCCCTTCCACTAATATTTGAATTTGGTACATTTTGATCAATGGTGAAACTCATAACAGGATTCAAATTCAAATTGGAGATTCAAATGAAAAGGAAAATAAAATCAGAAAAGAAAAAGAAAAAAATAAAAGAGAAGATGGTCGTGTGGGCCGAATTCAAGTCAAGTCGGCCCATTTGACCAACCCGTCCGCACAGCCACACACCCGCGCCGACAGCTGGGTCCTGCGCGTCAGCCACCTCCGCTCCATTATGACCTCCGACTTGTGGGCCCGATTTTCCAGCGTCATCCCCAGTCCACCTTCTCTACCTCGCCGTGATCTCCGGTATGGCCAGCGTGGTGCCCCTTTTCTCGCTGGGGCGTTGCTGCTAGCCGCTAGACCATAAGTGCCCTGGCGCCTTGGCGTCCCTGGTCAAACGCATGCGAGGCTCGCGTCAATACCACCGGCGTGCGTGAACTCAAGAAAAATAGGGCTACCATCGCGGTTCACGCCGGCAAGAGGGTCGGGTTCCAATCGGTCCAGTCGGAGAATTGGTCGTGTCTCCGTGGTGCTGTGTGGAGGGTTCAATTGGTGGGTGATTTCTGGGAGCTTCGGGAATTCCTCACTATGGACGCAGTGACACCAAGATCCGCCGCGCGCTGTGGCCGGGCCTCAACGTCGACTAATTGCCGGTAATTCTTGGTTTTCCCAATTCACTAGGTCGTAACCATCGTGTAGATCCTGCTGGATTGGAGTATGGGGATAGAGTCACCTGGAAATTGCTCGCCAGAGATGCGGATCCGCCGCGTGCCGTGGCTAGGGCCGTGTGCATGTTTTACCCCCCTATAAGTTCAGCCCATGTACTCGGGTCATTCTCCTCAACATTTAGGACATCTCGGGTGGGAAAATTGATGTGTTAGGGCGTGGATTGCACATGCCGGTGATGGCGCCGTCGTGGTTCGGGCGGCGCCACCGTCCAGCTCGGGCGCACGGGGACGATAAAGGCAGGGCCTTGTGATCCAAGATCGACGGCCACAGTTAGGAGCAAGATAACGATTCAGCCAAGTGCGCGAGGGTCGTTCGATCGGGATCGGATGGGTGAGAACTGAGAGGGTGTTATTAATTCTTGGCCTTAGATCTGGGATCGGAGGGTCACAATAGGATATCGATTCGTAAACATGCCAATCTAATCTGGGTCGCCAGTTTGTAATCGGACGGCTCGGATCCCACGATACCCTTCGGCCAGTCGAGTTAACAATTAGGCCCCTCTGGTTTTAGGAAATAAACCCGTAGTCCACGGATCCTGTTCCCTGAGCGTAGGAAATCTTGCGAGTTAGCCCCTATCTTCTTTGGGAATTGATGCGACAGTCCAGACAGTAATAAAACCTATAAAATCATTTAGAAAATGAATTTTTAATATAAAAACAATTCCTAGAACTTGTTTAATTCATAGAAAAGTCATATTAAGTCCAAATTGATCCATTCCAATTTCTATAATTTTGTAATATTATTGCTTATCAATTAGTGCCACTGTTTTGACAAGAAAGCCACATTAAAATTGATATCCTAATTAATCTTATACCAAGCACATAAAACCTTTGGAAATTCATAACTTAAAATCCATAACTCCAAAATTAATGATTCCTATTCCTATAATCTTATTTTAATATGTAGATTATTAATATGTATTTTGTATATATGTTTGGTGTGATGTTAATGTCCTCTTTATACTATGCTTGTTTGTATTGTGGCGAGTAGAAGAGCAGTGGCTGAGGATCCCGGTGTTCAGCAGGTAGAAGTTGCTAAGCAGGAGCTCATTGAAGGCAGGTTGTGCCCTTGACCACTTTTTACCCAATAATGTTCTTTATTATCACTTATCAATCCATAGGTTTAATTTTGATGGGACCCAATAGGTCACCCTAGACTAGTTATCCTTTTACCTTGTTTACCCCTAAATCATTTGGGTAGTTTTGCTATTGCTCTATATGGTTTTGGGATTAATATTACATTATGTCCATGTTCCAATTATTCTGTTATTTTATTTATGTTCATGCCAAGATCATTATTTTTAATTGGAACATGGAGCTTAACTTGAGAAACACGTGCCACCACAAGGGTGGAATGGGATGCCCTTGGCTGACTAACTAGGAAAGCTAGTGGAGGACTACCTTACCCAATAGGGGCAAGGGCAGTAGGGGAGTAGGCGTGTAGGGAGGTTCCTGGGTAGATTTTGCTGCGATGGCGGTCAGACAGGGGATTCCTGCATTATTCTTCCTAGAAATTGTAGCAGGTTTTCTAAAGCTAGTGGAACTAGGTAAAGGCCTCGTAGTGTTACTCCGCCTCGCTTCCTTTGTAGAGGTGTATGGGGCCCGTACAACCCCATGGCAGATGGGTAACATGACTTGTGGGTATAGGGTACATCCTCTGTAGAGTGTAAAACTGGTATACTAGCCGTGCTCGCGGTCAGGAGCAGCTCAGAACTCTCTTATGATTAAATTATGAAACTAAATTCAATTTATCATTTGCATTGCATGGGATTATTTATTAATTTTGTTCTACTCTTATTATGGTTTGATATTTACTTACATTTAGTAACTGCTAATAAAATTTGACCAACTTATTAAAAGCAATGCTCAGCTTTAACCCCTATTATTGATCAACCTTACACTTCACATGAACTCCCACCTTTGGTGAGTTCATGCACATTATTCCCCACAACTTGTTGAGCGATTAACTTATGTGAGCTCACCCTTGCTGCCTCACAACCCCACAGGAGAAGAACAGGTGGCCCAGGAGGAGTCGCACAACGAGGAGTTCGACTTGATCTAGGTGGCGTCTCCCAGTCGACTTTATGGCACCAAGGATGGACTTTAGTTTGCTTTATATTTATCTTTTATTTTGTAAGACTTCCGCTATGTAATAAATACTTTTACGATGTTGCGACATTTATCTCTATACACTTTGTTATTATATGTGTTGTCTTCTTTGGCGCATATATGAGATGCACCCGACTTTATCCCTTAAATCCGGGTGTGACATGGCCAACCACTCTAGATATGTTACCTCTTTGATTACTCTGGCACTCAGAAGCCTTTTGACTTTGTTTCTTGTACCTTTGACTTTGTCATCAGACATCTTTTGAGGCTTATGCTTCCTTGGCCTGATAGCCGGATCTACATTAAGTGAATTCTCAATGACACCTCTGTTGACACCACAAAGATCATTGGCTGACCAAGAAAAGACATCCTTATTGTTGAACAAAAACTTCAACAGAGTTTTTTCTTGTTCATCACACAATTGAGATCCCAGCAACACCTTCTACTTGGCTATGTCTTCACATAGAAGCATGGGCTTCGCTTGGTCTGTTGAGGCAACCTTATCTCTTTTGTGCTTGTACTGTTGATGAGCTTCGGCTTCATCTATGTTATGAATAGCCTTTGAATCTGTTCAGTTCCCTTTGGCCCTTCTAGCAGCCTCTTGACTTCCATGCACATCTATGGGACCCTGGTTTGATGGTATCTTCATGCATAGATATGCTGGATGAAGTATTGCTTCGAAGGCGTTTAATGTTCCTCGACCAATGATTGCATTGTAAGGATATTCCATATCAACAATGTCAAAGACAACTTGCTCTGTCCTTGTGTTGTGAACATAGCTGAAGGTAATCGGCATTGTTATCTTACCAAGTGCCACTATCTGCCTTCCTCCGAAGCCACAAAGGGGATGTGTTGCGTCATGTATCTTATCATCCTGCTCTTGCATCTACCTGAATGCTTTTGCAAAGATAATATCTACTGCACTACCTGTGTCTACAAGGACGTTGTTTACTAGAAACCCCTTGATGACACAAGATATGACCATTGCACCATTATGAGGATAGCCCTTGAGCTGAAGGTCCTCCTGGGAGAAGGTGATTGGTATGTGTGACCACTTGGACTTGATGAAGGGTCTTTGAACTCCAACATGTTGTACCCTTCTTTGTGCCTCCTTCTTCTGCTTCTTGTTAGCTGGCTCAGAACTTGAACCGCCCGTGATTGGGAGCACTAGCTTCGTAGCCGAAGGTGCCATGGTTTGAGTTCCTTGCAAAGCCATTGTCACTGTCGTGAAGTGAGTTCACCTGAGGTGGGCGTCAATGATGTTCACTTGTTCTCAAATGCTGTGAATCAAGAACAAGGCAACACAATTGTTAAAGATAAAGGAACTTCGTCCTCCGAAGCATTGTTTCCCCTCGGAATCAATGGTGATCAGACGAAGGTCATGAAGGACATGCCTTCATCATCTCATAAATAAATAAGAATACATCAATATTGTCGGGGACCATAATTAGGGGTACCCCCAAGACTCCTAATCTCAGCTGGTAACCCCCATCAGCACAAAGCTGCAAAGGCCTGATGGGTGCGATTAAGTCAAGGCTCGGTCCACTCAAGGGACATGATCTCGCCTCGCCCGAGCCCAGCCTCGGGCAAGGGCAGCCGACCCCGGAGGATTCACGCCTCGCCCGAGGACCCCCTCAAGCGACGGACACACCTTCGGCTCGCCCGAGGTCCAGTCTTCGCCAAGAAGCAACCTTGGCCAGATCGCCACACCAACCGACCGTATCGCAGGAGCATTTAATGCAAGGATGGCCTAACACCTTATCCCGACACGCGCCCTTCAGTCGACAGAGCTGAAGTGACCACAGTCACTTCGCCGCTACACTGACCGGCCTGACAAGAAGACAGCGCCGCCTGCGTCGCTCCGACTGCTGTGCCACTCGATAGAGTGAGGCTGACAGGAGCCAAGTCCGGCCTCGGGCGCCATAGGAAACTGTCACACCCGGTTTTAGAAGGCAAACCGAATGCGAACCGTGTATGTGCCAGGATCAGCAATTCACGTACACAGTAGTTACATAACATGGACATCATCACACAGTGCTCAAATAGTATTAAAAAGGGAAATAATAGTCAATTACATCATGTGTCTAAAACATCCACATAGCCTTTACAATAAATCAAAGTGCGAAAACGAAACGTAGATAACTGCGGCCTTCACATGCAGCCGACTGGGGGTTACAGCTAACCCACGCCTAGAACTCGTCGTAGTCTTGGAACTCCTGGAAGTCTCCTTCCACAGCTTCATCTTCGCCCGAGCAGTGGTTGCAATGCTGACAACCTGGGGATGGGGGGGGTTTGGTGTGTAGAGCAAGGGTGAGTACACATCAACATACTCAGCAAGTATCCTGTTTGCCTGTAGTGGACTAGCTTTATGTGGGGATAAGTCAAGCAGTTGCTTTTAGTTGGTCAGGTTATTACTTACTAGTAGAAAGCCAGGTTTTAACATTAACCCAAGTTATTAGCCTGATGTACCCTTTCCAAACGGAAAGAATACCACTTACCAGCACCATAGACATAACCAAAACCATCAGTCTCATTGCCACCTGTAAACCCAAAGTGTCTCTGATCGAGTACCACTAATCATTGGAGCTCCCTTGGCCGCTCATAACCGCGAGCACGACTGATATATCAGTTTTCAAACACTCTACAGAGGTTGTGCACTTTACCCACAAGCCGTGATTCCCATTCTGCCCGGAGATCATGACTCTCCATTGATCACTACCAAGGTGACCCAGCAGGGCATCACTATGTAGCCTTTACAAAGATTCCCAGGGGCTGTAGCCGCCCGTTAGGTTTCCTAAATGTACCGCACTCCTCCCCAAGGGACAAATCAACCTTGGCAGAGCGAGCCGCATACACCGAGCCCCATTGACGGCACAACGGCTAAGCGAACTACACCCCAGATCCTCTAATTATTCAGCTAAGGGCGTCCCACTCCACCCTCATGGTTGCACTGTTTTCCCGGGCGGTCATCCATAGAACAGGTCCTTACGGAGAGGCACTCGAGAAACCACTCGAGCCCCCTTAAAGGCCACAAGTATAACATCATGATAGGAGAAGTGAAAACAGCGTATCATAGATAATCTCATCATGTTCATTGATTAGAGTTGAGCCATAGCATAAAGTTAAACAATAATAATCCGACCCAAATAGGTAAACAATGATATGGATAACAAAAGCTAGTCAATCCTTAAGTATAAATGTGTAATGCGGGAGGTGAATTAAAGAATGAATAGGACAGAGATAGGTCAAGGGACACTTGCCTCCACCAACCGACTGCTGCTCAGGGGCTTCTCCTGCGAGTTCCTCGGGCTCTTCAACCGGATCGTTCTCTATGCGATTGCAAGCATACATACATCCATCCATTCAAATTAGGGAACAAACAGTACACCATATAAGAGAACAAATAAAGTAAATATGCATAGAATATCACATACGATAATGAATTTACCATGGTTAGAAAGAGGCGGGGAAAGGTCTCGCGAGGGTTAAGGCTTATACTCGAGGCGCACTACGGGTAAACGAATAACTAGACGTTATGTGCTCTAATTCTAATTGGTTTTAACAAAAGAATTAGCTACATGCACTAATGTAAACATGACCACTTTTAGTAGATTAACGTTGAATAAGATAGATGATTAGCTATACAAATTAACTAACGTAACCAATTTCCAAATTGAGACTCCTATCTTATTAATATAAACACGTGATTAGCGCGCATAGGACACGGGGGGGGGGGGGTAGACGGGGCGCGACGAGTCGTGCCAAGGCACGCGCACTATGCGGGCACGCGCGCGAGGCCGCACGCACACGCCACAAACTAGCCGTGCACTAGCCGAGCTCAAAGCCGCGCGCCATAGGCACGCTGGGCCGAGCTCAAGGCCACGCCAGGGCCGTCATGACGCGAGCAAGGCACGGCGGGGCAAGCGGGCAAGAACGGACGGGGCGAGGACACGGCCGGGCGAGGCCGGGCGCGGGGGCGAGCGGTCGAGCCAGGGCGCGGGGCGGCCGAGCTCGCCGGGGGGCGGTCGAGCCGGGGCAGCGTGGAGCGGGGCCGAGCGGGCGCGGGGCTCGACGGAGGCGAGGCGGCCGAGGGCGGCCAAGCCGAGGGCGGGGCCGAGGGGCGCGGCCGAGCGCGGGACGGGGCGGGGCTCGCCGGAGGCGAGGCGGGGCGGCGCGGTGCAGCCGAGCTGGGGGCGGCCGAGCACGGGACCGGCGCGGGGAGGGGCTAGGCGGGCGCGGCCGAGCCAGGGGCGGCCGGGGTCGGGGACGAGCGGCGCGGCCGGGCGCGGGAGGCCGGGGCCGGAACCGGGGCGGCCAAGGGCGGCCGGGCGCGGGGCCGAGCGGGGCTCGCGCGGGGGCGGGGGACGTCGGCGCGGGACGGGGGGCGCCGGGGCGGCCGAGCCGAGCGGCCGGGCGGGCAAGGTCGGGGCCGGGGTCGAGCTCGTTGGGGCCTGGGCCGAGCGCGCCCATGGCGCGGGGGAGGGCACCGACGGGAGGGAAGGAGGAGGGAGGGGAGGAGAGGAGGGAGGAGGGGGGGAAGAAGCCTCACCGGAGGGGAGGACGGCGCGGCGGCGGCGCCGGGGAGGGGCGGCGGCGGCGCGGGGGTTGGGAGAGGGCGGTGGCGGCTAGGGTGAGGGAGAGAGAGAGGGGATGTCGGGCGGGGCCCGCAGGGAGGATTTTTGGAAAAAAGAAAAGGGGAGGGGGCGGTTGGGCCGGCTGGGCCCAAAGGTTGGGAGGGGGGCGCGGCTTGGGTCGCTAGGACGGCCCACGGCGGGGGAGGGGCGGCTGGGCCGCCGCGGGGCCCACGCGGGAAGGGGAGGGGGGGGGGGCGGCTGGGCCGCCAGCTGGGCCGGCCGAAGGGGGGAGGCGGTTGGGCCAAAAGGGGAGAAGGGGGGAGAGAGAAAAAGAAAAGGCTTTTCTTTTTCTAATTTCCACAATTTCTTATATGCCTAATTCTCCACTTCACTCAACCACAAACAAAAGAGTGCATAATCCGGCATGATGCAACAACCAAAAATAGCTCTAGGTTTTGCCTACACAAGATGTCGAGCTAATTCTCGCTATAACTTTTGGAAAAGATCAAGGCTTAGCGAGGAGAAAAAGGGAAAAGGAAAGGGTAACGCCTGAATTTGGTGAGAGAAAAGAAGAAAAAATTCTACCCCCAAATTCAGGGCGTTAAAACCTATCCCCCTTAAGAATCTCGCCCTCGAGATTCAGGGTTGGCTAGCAAAGAGCCCAGGGTATTTAGCCATCAGATCATCTTCACGCTCCCAGGTTGCTTCTTCCTCCGAGTGGTGATTCCATCTGACCTTGCAAATTCGGAGGGTCTTCCTTCGGGTGACTCTATCTGCAACCTCAAGGATTTGCACTGGCTTCTCAACGTAGGTCAAGTCCTCCTGGACTTCGAGACCTTCCACTGGCAACTGCTCTTCTGGCACACGCAAGCACTTCTTCAACTGAGACACATGAAAAACATCATGCACTGCAGACAGATTCTCTGGCAGGCTGAGCTGATAGGCCACTTCTCCACGCCTTGAGAGAATTTGGTACGGACCAATGTAGCGGGGTGCTAGCTTGCCTTTGACTCCGAACCTTCTGACTCCTCTGATCGGTGACACTTTCAGATAAACAAAATCTCCGACTTCGAAACTCAGCTCTCTTCTTCTTGTGTCTGCATAGCTTCGCTGCCTTGATTGCGCTATCTTCAGATTCTCTCGGACCATCTTGATGTTCTCTTCAGCTTCAAGTAGAATGTCTGGCCCAAACACCTGCTTTTCTCCAGGCTGATTCCATTGCAACGGAGTTCTACAACTCCTTCCATAAAGCGCTTGAAATGGTGACATCTTCAAGCTGGCCTGGTAACTGTTGTTATAGGAGAACTCTGCATAAGGCAACTTCTTATCCCATCCGGAATGATCTTGCAATGCACAGGCTCTCAACATGTCTTCAAGAATTTGATTGGTCCTTTCGGTCTGACCATCTGTCTGCGGGTGATAAGCTGAACTGAAATTCAGATGTGTGCCCAAGGCTTCATGCAACTGCTGCCAGAAATGAGAGGTGAACTGCGTTCCTCTGTCTAACACTATCTTCTTTGGCACACCATGAAGACAAACAATCCGAGACATATACAATTCTGCCAACACTGCACTGCTGTAGTTGGTCTTGACTGGTATGAAGTGGGCTGACTTGGTCAAACGGTCCACTACTACCCAGATGGAATCGTAGCCGGCTCGAGTGCGAGGCAATCCGACTATGAAAGCCAAACCGATTTCATCCCATTTCCACTGAGGAATTTGCAACGGTTGCAACAATCCAGCTGGTCTTTGGTGCTCTGCCTTGATCCGTCGACAACTATCACACATAGTTACATACT
Source organism: Zea luxurians (assembly GCA_029449295.1). Lineage (NCBI taxonomy): Eukaryota > Viridiplantae > Streptophyta > Magnoliopsida > Poales > Poaceae > Zea > Zea luxurians. The sequence continues at coordinate 98,798,534 of JAOPSE010000001.1, read as the reverse complement.
CTGCGATTTCTCTCTTCATTCCGTACCACCAGAATTTCTTCTTCAGATCCTGATACATCTTCTCACTGCCAGGGTGAATCGAATAGGCTGTCTCATGAGCTTCCTTAAGAATCAACTCCCGAATAGACTGGACATTGGGAACGCACAAGCGGTCTTTAAACCATATCACACCTTCTGCATCTTCTCGAAAATCTTTGCCTCTGCCATCTAGAATCAGTCGCTGGATCTCACTGATCTTCTCATCATTCTTCTGTGCTTCTTTGATTTCCCGCTCTAGGGTAGGTTCCAACTCAACTGTAACTCCTCGCGAATTGTTCAAAAATCCGAGACTTAACCTGTCAAACTCCTTGGCCAACTCATAAGGCATCGGACGAGCGACCATCAGATTGACTTGACTCTTTCTGCTCAAGGCATCTGCCACTACATTCGCTTTGCCTGGATGGTAGTGAATCTCCAACTCATAGTCTTTGATCAGCTCTAACCATCTTCGTTGCCTCATATTCAACTCTGACTGAGTGAATATGTACTTCAGACTCTTGTGGTCTGTGTAAACATCACATTTCTGTCCATACAGATAGTGCCTCCATGTCTTCAGCGCGTGAACCACTGCTGCCAATTCTAGATCATGAATTGGGTAATTCTGCTCATGAACCTTCAGCTGTCGGGACGAGTAAGCCACAACTCTTCCCTCTTGCATCAACACGCATCCCAAACCCGTGTAACAAGCATCACAATACACCGAGAAGGGCTTATGCACATCAGGCAAGACTAGGACAGGCGCTGTTGTCAACTTCTCTTTCAGCGTTTCAAAGGCCTCTTGGCATTTCTGGGTCCACTTGAACTCAACCTTGTTTCCTAGCAACGCTGTCATTGGTTTCGCAATCTTTGAAAACCCTTCAATGAATCGCCGATAATATCCTGCCATTCCAATGAAACTCTTGATTCCTCGAGCATCTGTTGGCGCTTTCCAGTTCAGAATGTCTGCCACTTTCTTCGGATCCACAGCCAATCCTTCTTTGTTGATTATGTGACCCAAGAACAGGACTTCACTGATCCAGAATTCACACTTGCTCAACTTTGCATAAAACTGGTGCTCTCGCAATCTCTGCAATACCATCCTCAAATGATCTGCATGCTCTTCTTCGCTTTGAGAATAAATCAGAATGTCATCGATGAATACCACCACAAACTTATCAAGGTAATCCATGAATACACTGTTCATCAAGTTCATGAAGAACGCTGGTGCATTGGTCAAACCAAAAGACATCACTGTGAACTCATACAAACCATACTTGGTAATGAATGCTGTCTTCGGAATGTCCGAAGGTCGGATCCTGAGCTGATGATAACCTGACCTCAGATCTATCTTGGAGAACACACTGGCTCCTCTCAACTGGTCGAACAGATCTTCTATTCTGGGCAAAGGGTACTTGTTCTTGATGGTGACTTCATTCAAAGCTCGATAATCGATACACATCCTTTTGGTGCCATATTTCTTCTCCACAAATAGGACAGGGGCGGCCCAAGGCGAGGTGCTTGGCCGGATGTAACCTTTCTCTGACAGCTCATCAATCTGCTTCTTAAGCTCAACCAACTCTGGTCCAGATATTCGGTAAGCTCTCTTAAAGATAGGGGCGGTTCCAGGAAGAAGTTCTATGGCAAACTTAACTTTCCGCTCTGGCGGCATACCCGGTAAGTCCTTTGGAAACACATCCGGGAACTCGGACACAATCTTGATACTCTCAATTGGGTCTGCTTCACTGCTATCGACAGCCATCTAATAACAACTTCCTTTCTTTGGCTCAGGCGGGACTAACTCGATCACCACTTCCTCTCCTAGTGGGGACACCAACTTGATTGTCCTCTTATCACAACTGATAACTGCCTGATACTTATCTAGCCAATTCATCCCTAGGATGACATCTATTGCCTGAGTACCCATTACTATGAGGTTGGCGGGAAATGCTATCCCCCTTATTTCCACAGTTACATTCAAACATATGCTATCAGCTCGAATTCTACCACCGGCTGAGTCAATTTGAATGGGGGTTGACATGGTAGTTATTGGAAGATTATGTGCTTCTACCCATGATGCAGTAATGAAAGAATGCGTTGCTCCAGTATCAAATAACACTTCTGCAATATGGGAGTCGACTGGGAACATACCTACTATCATGCCGGGGGTCTCCTAAACTACTTCAGCCTCCAAGTGGTTCAGTCTCCCATGATTATAGCGCGGCTGAGAGCGGTTGCCTGCTCCAGACTGAGAAACGTTCTGCTTTGCTGGGGCATTGGGGCCTAACTGCTGCTGGGCTGCCTTCTTTGGACATTGCATCACCCAGTGGCCTTGCTCTCCACAGTGGGAACATGCTCTGTTTCCAACCTGAGCTGGTGCTGCCTGACTGTTCTGCTGGGTTGCTGGGGCAGGAAGACGGGGTGCCTGCTGATTCTGCCTCTGAAACTGACCTCCTAACTGATTGCTCTGACGGCTCTGATACTGGTGCTAGGGATACTGCCTTTGGAACTGCTGACGCTGCTGAGGTGGACGCTGGTTCTGCCTAAACTGCTGAGGTTGATTGCCTGAGAAACGAGGACGACTGTTGCTTCCAGGCTGGGGTCCACTGATCTTACGCTTACGATCCTCCATCTCCTTACGCTTCCTCTCTGTCATGATTGCTTTGTCAATCAAGTGCTGGAATGTTGGGAAGGTGTGATTCATCAGCTGATAGTGCAGAGGGTCAACCAAGCCTCTCAAGAAACGGTACTGTCGCTAGGCATCGGTGTTGACATCTTCAGGAGCGTAGCGAGACAACTGCAGAAACCTGTCCCGGTACTCACTGAATGACGATGACCCTTGCTTGAGGGCCAGGAACTCCTCCTTCTTCACTGTCATCAGACCTGCAGGAACATGGTACTGACGAAAGCTACCTCTGAACTCTTCCCAAGTGATGGCGTCAGGGTTGGCATGGGTGGCGAGATAAGACTCCCACCATGATTGGGTTGTTCCTCTCAACAAACGGGGACCATACAAGACTTTCTCTCTGTCATCGCACTAAGCGGTATGCCACTCCCGCTCCACAGTGCGTAGCCAATCTTCAGCATCCATGGGGTCAGAAGAGTGAGCAAATGTTGGGGGATGACCTCTCATGAATTCAGCACGCTTGTCTCTGGGCATCTGAGGCATCTGAGGCTGAGGTGGGGCCTGCTGCTGCTGAATGGCGGCCAGAGTCTGACCGATGGCTTGAACTGTCTGAGTCTGCATCAGAAACATCTGCTCGATCGACATCGGGGGCAGGGGCGGCAGGTGCTGCTGCGGAGGCACCTCATCCGGCTAAGCGGCTCGCTCCTGCTGAGCACGCCTTCCTCCTCTGCGCCTGTTCTCGGACATCTGCAAAATGCAACCACACATCAGAGCTGATCTGGCAAATCTTGCAGCATAAGGAAAGAGTATAGAATCCTTCAACAGCACTGAACAGGTGAGCATCTTCACTGATCTCCAACACAGCTTCTCAGATAAAGAGGAAAGTGGAATAAAAGGTTTTCTCAACTATATAACTAACTCCATTAACATAATATGTAAACCAAAATGCAGGGGATACCCACACTCTGGTGACAGTCATTACAAAGATCCAAACCAAACATAGTTCATCATGACAAACATAAATGCACAGGATATAGCAAACTACCCTGTCTAACTAAGACTAACTAAAAGCGAGACTAACGCTAAGACTGTAGCTTCTACGTATATATTTTGTATTAATTACAAAATCCAACTCTAACGATCTATGGTTCTAGATTTATCTTGGTCTTGCAGTCGGGATTGCCATAAGACTGGCGTCCACGCCGAGGTGAGCGGTACGGGTGCTGAGTCCCGACGGGAGCGGGGGAACCATCATCCAAGTGACGACGTTCCGCGCGCTCAGACCGCAGCAGGGCGATCTCAGCATGAGCCCGACTTAGCTCGTCTAGCGCATGGTCCAGCTCCGTATTTAGCACGGCGGCTAGGTTGACTGTGCTGTTCAACCTAGGATTGTCCTCACCGACAGGTGAGACAATCACGCCTCCTGTGCTGCCAGATGGACGGCGGGGGTAATACTTCAGGTCGAGACCGTCAGCTACCCCACCGAGAACTGAGTAGTAGTGCGAAAGTGCACGCCGTGCGGCATCTTGCATGGCCGCCTCAGCTGAGTCCCGCTCAGAGATAGAATAGTGCTCTGAGCAGGCCTCCGTGCCCTGGAGACTGTTCTCCGGACGGCGCACCAAGCAGGTCGCCTCCCAGCGGTCCGGGTAGACCCCGCGACTATGCTGGTAGACCACACAGCGATACTCGATGGACCAAGTACGCTGGTCAAGTGCCCGACGTAGCAGGGTGTCGAGCGCATCGTGGAAGTGGCACCCACGAGCAGCATCGCGAGTGATGGGTCGAGCAACCCATCCTTCCGGCTCCTGGTCAGCAGGGAAGTCGGTGTCGTGGCTCAAGCTGTCGTTGCCACCTCCGTCATCTGGGTCTCCTCCAGCAGCTACTCCAGAGGCTGGGGCGCCCAGTGGTGGTGTAGGGGGCGCCTCCAGAGGGAGCACAGGGGAGCAGCTCCTCACAGACTCTATCTCCTGCTGGAGCGAGAAAGAAGAGCCCTGCTGCTCCTGTCGTCGACGTTCCTGCTCCTCATGCAGGCGGTGGTGCAGTCTCTCCAAGTGGCTGGACTGACCGGCCACGGGACGGCGAAGCGGACGCTCAGCAAGGCAGGAGGGTAAGAAGGGGATGACGGACTTTCGTGCAGTGTGTCTAAGACGAGCCATCTACAAAAGACACCGTAAGCAAAAGAGTGAGAACAGAATTAATATGACTAGCAAATAATGAACCATAAGTAAATGAAGGATTAGAGTAAAACACAATTTTCAGCAAGGTATATTATATAGTAGAACATAGGTTTGGTCAGTATGACCAACTTTTGAAGGGATATCAAAGTCAAGGCAGGGATAGAGGTCTATAGTCCTTAGAACGACCATTCTATTCTAGGTTAGCGGTCCTACAGTCAGCACAGCTTTGATACCAGCTTATGTCACACCCGGTTTTTAGAAGGCAAACCGAATGCGAACCGTGTACGTGCCAGGATCAGCAATTCACGTACACAGTAGTTACATAACATGGACATCATCACACAGTGCTCAAATAGTATTAAAAAGGGAAATAATAGTCGATTACATCATGTGTCTGAAACATCTACATAGTCTTTACAATAAATCAAAGTGCGAAAATGAAACGTAGATAACCGCGGCCTTCACAGGCAGCCGACTGGGGGTTACCGCTAACCCACGCCTAGAACTCGTCGTAGTCTTGGAACTCTTGGAAGTCTCCTTCCACAGCTTCATCTTCGCCCGAGCAGTGGTTGCAATGCTGACAACCTGGGGATGGGGGGGTTTGGTGTGTAGAGCAAGGGTGAGTACACATCAACATACTCAGCAAGTATCCTGTTTGCCTGTAGTGGACTAGCTTTATGTGGGGATAAGTCAAGCAGTTGCTTTTAGTTGGTCAGGTTATTATTTACTAGTAGAAAGACAGGTTTAACATTAACCCAAGTTATTAGCCCGATGTACCCTTTCCAAACGGAAAGAATACCACTTACCAGCACCATAGACATAACCAAAACCATCAGTCTCATTGCCACCTGTAAACCCAAAGTGTCTCTGATCGAGTACCACCAATCATTGGAGCTCCCTTGGTCGCTCATAACTGCGAGCACGGCTGATATATCAGTTTTCAAACACTCTGCAGAGGTTGTGCACTTTACCCACAAGCCGTGATTCCCATTCTGCCCGGAGATCATGACTCTCCATTGATCACTACCAAGGTGACCCAGCAGGGCATCACTACGTAGCCTTTACAAAGATTTCCCGGGGCTGTAGCCACCCATTAGGTTTCCTAAATGTACCGCACTCCTCCCCAAGGGACAAATCAACCTTGGCAGAGCGAGCCGCATACACCGAGCCCCATTGACGGCACAACGGCTAAGCAAACTACACCCTAGATCCTCTAATTATTCAGCTAAGGGCGTCCCACTCCACCCTCATGGTTGCACTGTTTTCCCGGGCGGTCATCCATAGAACAGGTCCTTACGGAGAGGCACTCGAGAAACCGCTCGAGCCCCCTTAAAGGCCACAAGTATAACATCATGATAGGAGAAGGGAAAACAGCGTATCATAGATAATCTCATCATGTTCATTGATTAGAGTTGAGCCATAGCATAAAGTTAAACAATAATAATCCGACTCAAATTGGTAAACAAGGATATGGATAACAAAAGCTAGTCAATCCTTAAGTATAAATGTGTAATGCGGGAGGTGAATTAAAGAATGAATAGGACAGAGATAGGTCAAGGGACACTTGCCTCCACCAACCGACTGCTGCTCAGGGGCTTCTCCTGCGAGTTCCTCGGGCTCTTCAACCGGATCGTTCTCTATGCGATTGCAAGCATACATACATCCATCCATTCAAATTAGGGAACAAACAGTACACCATACAAGAGAACAAATAAAGTAAATATGCATAGAATATCACATACGATAATGAATTTACCATGGTTAGAAAGAGGCGGGGAAAGGTCTCGCGAGGGTTAAGGCTTATACTCGAGGTGCACTACGGGTAAACGAATAACTAGACGTTACGTGCTCTAATTCCAATTGGTTCTAACAAAAGAACTAGCTACATGCACTAATATAAACATGACCACTTTTAGTAGATTAATGTTGAATAAGATAGATGATTAGCTATACAAATTAACTAACGTAACCAATTTCCAAATTGAGACTCCTATCTTATTAATATAAACAAGTGATTAGCGCGCATAGGACACGGGGGGGGGGGGGGGGGGGGTAGACGGGGTGCGACGGGTCGTGCCAAGGCACGCGCACTACGCGGGCACGCGCGCGAGGCCGCACGCACATGCCACGAACTAGCCGTGCGCATGTCGGGGCCGTGCGCTAGCCGAGCTCAAAGCCACGTGCCATAGGCACGCTGGGCCGAGCTCAAGGCCACGCCGGAGCCGTCACTACGTGAGCAAGGCACGGTGGGGCGAGCGGGCAAGCACGGACGGGGCGAGGACACGGTCGGGCGAGGCCGGGCGCGGGGGCGGGCAGTCGAGCCGGGGCGCGGGGCGGCCGAGCCGGGGCAGGGCGGAGCGGGGCCGAGCGGGCGCGGGGCTCGACCGAGGCGAGGCGGCCGAGGGCGGCCAAGCCGGGGGCGGGGCCGAGGGGCGCGGCCGAGCGCGGGACGGGGCGGGGGCTCGCCCGAGCGGCCGGGCGGGCGAGGTCGGGGCCGAGGCCGAGCTCGCCGGGGCCGGGGCCGAGCGCGCCCATGGCGTGGGGGAGGGCGCCGACGGGAGGGAAGGAGGAGGGAGGGGAGGAGAGGAGGGAGGAGGGGGGAAGAAGCCTCATCGGAGGGGAGGACGGCGTGGCGGCGGCGCCGGGGAGGGGCGGCGGCGGCGCGGGGGTTGGGAGAGGGCGGCGACGGCTAGGGTTAGGGTGAGGGAGAGAGAGAGGGGATGACGGGCGGGGCCCGCGGGGAGGATTTTTGGAAAAAAGAAAAGGGGAGGGGGCGGTTGGGCCGACTGGGCCCAAAGGGGGGGAGGGGGCGCGGCTTGTGCCGCCAGGACTGCCCACGGCGGGGGAGGGGCGGCTGGGCCGCCGCGGGGCCCACGCGGGAAGGGGAGGGGGGTGGCTGGGCCGCCAGCTGGGCCGGCCGAAGGGGGGGAGGCGGTTGGGCCCAAAGGGGAGAAGGGGGGGAGAGAGAAAAAGAAAAGGCTTTTCTTTTTCTAATTTCCACAATTTCTTATATGCCTAATTCTCCACTTCACTCAACCACAAACAAAAGAGTGCATAATCCGGCATGAAGCAACAACCAAAAATAGCTCTAGGTTTTGCCTACACAAGATGTCAAGCTAATTCTCGCTATAACTTTTGGAAAAGATCAAGGCTTAGCGAGGAGAAAAAGGGAAAAGGAAAGGGTAACACCTGAATTTGGTGAGAGAAAAGAAGAAAAAATTCTACCCCCAAATTCAGGGCGTTACAGAAACTCCGCCTCGCCTGACCCCAGGGCCCGGACTCGGGCTCGGCCCCGGAAGACGACGAACTCTGCCTCGCCCGACCCCAGGGCTCGGACTCGGGCTCGGTCCCAGAAGACGACGAACTCCGCCTCGCCCGACGCCAGGGCTCGGACTCGTGCTCGGCCCCGGAAGACAACGAACTCCACCTCGCCCGACCCCAGGGCCCGGACTCGGGCTCGGCCCCAGAAGACGACGAACTCCTCCTCGCCCGACCCCAGGGCTCGGACTCGGGCTCGGCCCTGGAAGACGACGAACTCTGCCTCGCCCGACCCCAGGGCTCGGACTCGAGCTCGACCCCGAATGACGACGAACTCTGCCTCGCCCGACCCCAGGGCTCGGACTCGGCCTTGGCTCCGGAAGACGACGAACTCTGCCTCGCCCGACCCCAAGGCTCGGACTTGGCCTTGGCCTCGGACGACAGTCTCCGCCTCGCCCGACCCGGGGCTCGGACTCGACCTCGACCTCGGAAGACAGATTCGACCTCGACCTCGGAGGAGCATCCACCTCGCCCGACCTAGGGCTCGGACCGACCATGTCGCAAGAGGGGCCATCATTACCCTACCCCTAGCTAGCTCAGGCTACGGGGAACAAGACCGGCGTCCCATCAGGCTCGCCCCGGTAAACAAATAGTAATGATGGCGCCCCGCGTGCTCCGTGACGACGGCGGCTCTCAGCCTCTTACGGAAGCAAGGAGACGTTAGCGAGGACTCGATAGCCCCGACAGCTGTCCTCCCTCAAGGCTCTAGCGCTCCTCCGACGGCCACGACATTACATGAACAGGGTGTCAAGACCTCTCCGGCTGCCACGAAGGCATTGTTGGAACTTGCTCTCAGTTGCAAGGGGATCCAACAGGGGTGAACAGAGATGACAACAGGGCACTCGCGCTAGATGGCAAAAGCTCTGTTAATCTGGCCTCTCACGGGCACTGTGCAGGGGTATTTATAGGTACCTGAGTGTGCAGCACCTCGAGCTAAGGATGCATGTGCCCTCAGGTACCTAGGTTATCCCAAGAATATTCCCATAAAGCGGGGTTACAGACCATAATTACAGGAATGCTTTTACAAATTAGGCCCGTAACGCACGGCGGCCAAGCGGGGCCCGTAACGACGGGCCAGATTGCATGTGGGCCTCCGAGCTGGATGAGGCCGCACCGTGGGATGCCCTTCGTCGCCAGTCTTCGTCTGGAGCGGAAGAAGCGAAGGGTGTCCCCGCCTGTTTTGTTTCTGTTAGTTCAGCTGCTGCAGCGAAGGCTTCGAGCGAAGGGTGGCGCCTTTGCCTTCGCCCCAACATTTGCCCTCCGAGGGACCAGTTTGACAAAGTCACCTGGTGCCGAAGACGTCGTTAGATGGCGGAGACGCTGCCCTCGCTCGAAGTGGTTCCGCGGGGGTTTTTGATGTGACCGTTGATTGACGGCGTACTGTTGGATTGCGGGTTTCCCGAAGCGCCGCGCCCTGTCTATAAAAGGGGGCGGGGGTCGGCGCTTTTTGAACTTCACCTTCCGCGCTCCGCGAAAACCCTAGCCGCCCTTTCCGCCGTCTTGCTGCTCGTCTGCCCGCCGCGCTCTTGTTCGCCGGAGATCTGGCTCGAGTGAAGCAGACCGCCCGCCGCTGCCAACGGTACGTTGCGATGCCGTCCTCGTCTTCTTCCGCTGCCGCTACACCGCTGGCCGTTCCCTCGCCGCCGGCCGCCGCCTCGTCTGAGGAGACGCTGAGTAGTTTAATGGCGGAGGAGTTGTGCGCCGGCGATTCTGTTGATTTCGGCGTATCACGGATGTCGTCGGCCCGCGTGCAAGATATGCAGCGGTTGGGTTACTTCGGCGGCGGAGTTGGTCGAGTCCCGGGGACGGAGGAAGTCCCCGAGCCAGAGGGTGAGTTGGTCGTTTTCGAGGCGTTCTTCGCCGCCGGACTCCGCTTGCCTGCGCACCGATTTGTTGGCGAAGTCCTGCGCAGGTTCAACGTTCAAATACATCAGCTGACACCGAATGCCATAGTGGCTCTGTCGAAGTATGTCTGGGCGACGACTTCGTACGGCGGACAGCCATCGGTGGAAGTTTTTGCGAAGTATTATTGTTTGCATTGGCAGAAGAGGATGATTGGAGGCGAAGTCGCTCAGTTTGGATCCTGCACATTCACGCAGAAGACCGGCAAAACCACGATGCAGGTAGTCGAGTTGGTTCCTTGCGCCCGCAACAAGTGGGGCAACTGGAATGAATTTTGGTTTTACGTCGCTGAGGGTATCGTCGAAGGCCATGAGGGACTCCCCGTGTCCGCGATGTGTTCTCATTTTTACTCAGCGTATCCGCCCTTTGAAGTGGCGGAGGAGGATGAGGACGAAGGGGCTCTTCGGTGCGCCGCCGGCCTGAGCAGTGGGCGCGACTTGGTTGAAGAATTTGTGGCGTACGGGGTGTGGCCATTGGCACATGGCTGGGCGTTGGGCGAAGTATGCCCTCGCCAGATGCCTTTTCATGGTGGAAGGGTGGTGCGGAGTCCCGCCTTCGCCCTGAATCTGCAAAATCGCGATCCGGCCGCCGTTGTGCGTGAGGCGGAGGATGGGGCGGTGCGGCTTGTTGGACGCTACGTGCCGAGGACAGAGGGCCAGCGCAGCTGGGATATCCGCGGGTCGAATGACCGCTTGAACAGGGTTTTTGAATTAAATCAATTGCCATATGACGGCTACCCTGGTCAAGACGATGTGGACCGCCGTGGGAAGAAACCGGCGGTGGAGACCGGAGACGACCCTGCGCCGGCGGCCGCCCCGTCCTCTAAAAAGAGAAAATTAGGTACTGCTATGGGAGGACTTGGGGTTTCTGATCGTTTGGCTAGAGAGTTGATGAGGACGTGCGCGGCCCCGGGGGAAAGGATGTCTTCGCCCGAGCTCCGGGAGTCTTCGGCTCGGATGCTGAGGGTTACCGGGGGTTGTTGGCCTAGGAATGTTCCTGTCCCCCGCGCGGCTGGCGAGGACTTTTTTACATCTCGCATGGTTCGTGAATGGAGGGTATTTCCTTACGGGCGGAATATTGCTGCTGTTGTGTCAGCAGTGATGGACAAGGATCGCCAGGGAGCTACACAAAAGCGCCAGGCGGCTGTCAGGCTCGTTGAAGCCAGGCCAAAGAGGCAGCGGGGGGCTGCGAAGGCTGCCGCCTCCGGCGGAGGCCGGCCGCCGCTGGCGGCGAAGTCGGGCGTCCCTGCGTCTAGCAAGGCGCCGGAGGCAACGGCAGGCGCCGAAGGCTCGAAGTCGACGAAGGCGGTGCCGCCGTCCAGCGGAGTGGCGGAGGTCGCGAAGGCGGCCCGAGCGTTGCCGTTGGCGGGCAAACGTGTCGCCGACTTCGTCACCGATATTAGTGTGGACGACTATCTCGGTGGTAAGTCGTTGGCTTTTCTTTTTTTTTAATCGGTTCGTTGGTACGTTGCAGGGCTGGGCGAAGGCCAACTTGCTATGGTTGCGCCTGGCGCGGCGACCACGACGGCTGCCGCAGTGCCGAAGGCGAAGGGCGGGGCTCTTAGCGCCGGAGGCGAGGCGTCGGCCCTCGCGGTTGTCATGGATGAGGCGGGCGCTGCGTCCTGCCGGCTGACGGAGGCGACGGAGGCGCTACATCAGGTCCGCTGAGTTGGACTTCGTCCCTTTTTTTCGGCTTGCTGGGGCCGCAGTCTTACGATTGCTCTGCAGGTGGCTGACTTCGCTAGCCGCACTACGTTGGGGGCCCTCACGGCAGCTGTGGCTGCCGAAGTCGAAAGACTTCGGACACAACATGCCGACGCCGTCCGCGAAAAATCGGCCGCCGACAGCAAGTGTCGCAAGCTAGCGGACAAGGTGGCCACACTGGAGGACGAGAAGGCTGCCCTCCGTCGCCAGCTGGCGGGGGAAAGGAGGGAGACCAACGAGGCCCTTGTCAAGGCGCAGGCTGCGCAGGCGGAGGCCAACCTGGCACGGGCGGAGGGCAATCTTGTCAGGGAGCGCGCCGAGCAGCTCCAGGAGCGGCTCACCGCCCTGGAGAGCCGCGTGAAGGGGGCCGAGGCCGCGGCACGAGCGAAGGCAGAGCGGACGCGCCAACTGCTCGTAGATACATACCGTGGCCTGGGCGCGAGGACCGGTGAATTTGAAGTGCCGGACCGAGAGCCCGGACTTCGGTGCCTGGAGTGGGTGCAGGAGGAGTTGCAGGCACTCCCCACTGTCGTGGAGGGGTTTATGGCGTATGCCTCCCTGGTCACCTGCGAGGGGGCGATGAACGCGCTCTCCCGCGAAGGGTGCCGGCACTTCGAGGTCTTCGACCAAGTCGAAGAAGATTTTGAGCAAGATATCTTCAAGGTTGAGGACCCCGTAGTGAAGGAATCCGCCGGAGCTATCTTCGACCGGCTGTGGGGTCCACACGGTCGCGAGGTGGTCAGGGAGCGCGCCGAGACGGCGAGGGCTCAGGTAACGTTTTCGCTTGTTTGGTATTTGTTGGACGTGGGCTGTGTGTGTGTTTGATGAATTTTGTGTGTTTTGGCTTAGGCGGCGCGTGGCGAGAGGGTCGACGACTTCGGGGCGCTGAACAGCATGCTGACTGACCCGGAGTCGACCCCGGCGGAGGCCGTGTCTGGGGTCGCCCTGGCGCCGACCCTGGCCGCATCCGCTGCGGCTGGCGAAGACCTGCCCCCAGAGGTCGCCGAAGGCGCGCCTGATGCTTCTGCAGCTGCTGCGCCGAGTGCTGAGGATCCCGCAGTGGTAGCGGCGGAGATAACGGCGGAAACAACGGCGGAGCCAACGGCGGAGGCTCCCGCAACGTCAGGGCCGTCGCAGGTGGCGTAGTGGGTGTAGAGGGTTGGGGAAATTTGTACATGTTACTGAATTTTGGTTGCTGCGCAGGTTCAAGATTTTGGGCCTGCGCACACAACCGCTACTACTAAATTTTTGGCGGCTTCGACCGCGGAAGATGGTAATGAATGTGGTGGGTCTGCATCTGAGTTTTTTAATTGTGCTGACTCTGGGAGCTCGATTGAGTGGACTGAGGAGTCGTCGGAGGACTTGGACTACTTCGCGGCCTTGGATGTGGCTGCGACGGAGGCCTCACCGCACGCTGCGGACGCAGGAGATGTGCTAGGTCCTAGCACCGGGCGACGGCGGCGAAGGGCAGTTGCGAAACGAAGAGTTAGTGGGGCGGAGGGGGCTCGGCTTCGTGTGAGTGGGGCTGGCCGGCAGGAACTGTTGTCTTTGCCGGCCGCCGAGAATACAGGTGAAGGGGAACTGCGAAGTCTTTTTGTGGGTGAGGAGCTCAGGATAATGTTATTTAATTATAGGGAGATGGGAATTATTCCTAAGGTTGAGCCGATGTAGAGTGTGGTGCCCTCGCTTGTATATGTAGAGGCTTGTATGATGAAATTGTGTGCCCTCGCTTGCATATGTGTGCGAAGGCGTTGTGTACTTTGTCTGGTTTGTTTTGTTGTGCTGTGTTGGTGTGATTAAAGTTGGTCTTGGCGTGGACGGTTTGATGTTGTCGTTTCTGCCTTTGTTGTGCTAGTCCGGTTGCACCCTTAGGTGTCTTCTGCACGGATAGTCTTCGCGATAGACTTAGATTTTTTCGCACTTGTTGTGCTAATCCGGCTGCACCCTTAGGCGACTTCTGCGCGGATAGTCTTCGCGATAGACTTAGATTTTTTCGCACTTGTTGTGCTAATCCGGCTGCACCCTTAGGCGACTTCTACGCGGATAGTCTTCGCGATAGACTTAGATTTTTTCGTACTTGTTGTGCTAATCCGGCTGCACCCTTAGGCGACTTCTGTGTGGATAGTCTTCGCGATAGACTTAGATTTTTTCGCACTTGTTGTGCTAATCCGGCTGCACCCTTAGGCGACTTCTGCGCGGATAGTCTTCGCGATAGACTTAGATTTTTTTCGCACTTGTTGTGCTAATCCGGCTGCACCCTTAGGCGACTTCTGCGCGGATAGTCTTCGCGATAGACTTTGATTTTTTCGCACTTGTTGTGCTAATCCGGCTGCACCCTTAGGCGACTTCTGCGCGGATTTGTCGCACGCGAGGGTGGCTAGCGCTTAGCCTCGCGGTGACCTCGTGTTGGTCGAATGTCGAAGACCGTCGTCGCGGTCTTTTTCGACGCATGTCTTTGCGGGGGATTTTTCACACATATATTACATGGCTCCGCCTCGTTAAAAACCTCACCCCCCGGGAGGAAAAGAGTGCGGGCCGGTACAAGATTTGTTTTTGCGAATTACAAGGGCGAAGACAGCCCTTAGGAATCAAACAAAAAATTTGCGGAGGTTGTCGATGTTCCAGGAGTGCTCCAGGTCCTCGCCGTTTGGCGTTGTGAGCCTGTAAGCGTTGGGGGAAGCTTTTGTCTTGACTATGAAGGGGCCCTCCCACCTGGGCTCTAGCTTGCCATTGGACTCCGTCCGAGCTGTTCGAACGAGTACGAGGTCCCCCTCGCTGAACTCCCTCGGGATGACTGAGTGGTCGCGCCATGCTTTGGTCTGGGCTTGGTATTTGTTCAGGGCCTATAGGGCGAAGACTTGGTCTCCGTCGATGAGATCCTTTGAAGTTGGCTCGTCCACATCAGGGACGGCTGACAGAACTGTTCACGGGGACCCGTGCTTTATTTCTTGCGGGGTCATGGCCTCCGATCCATATAGAAGGCGGAAGGGAGTAAACCCGGTCGCCCTGCACTCAGTCGTGTTTAGTGCCTAGACTGCCTCAGGTAAGAAATCGGTCCATCTGCCCTTTTTCATCAAGGAGCATTTTCTTGATAGCTGTGAAGATTTTCCCGTTGGCGCGCTCCACGACCCCGTTGGACTGCGGATGATAGACTGAGGTGAAGGCAAGCTTGGTGCCAATGGAGAAACAAAAATCCTTGAAGTCTTGGTTGTCAAACTGCTTGCCGTTGTCGACTATTAGTTCGGACGGTACTCCGAAGAGGCAAACGATGTTCTGCCAGAAGAATTTTTGGGCAGTCTTTGATGTTATTGTAGAAACAGCCCGCACCTCGATCCATTTGGTGAAGTACTCGACCGCGACGAAGGCGAACTTAAGGTTCCCCCGAGCGGTGGGCAGGGGTCCGACAATGTCGAGACCCCAGCGCTGGAGAGGCCATGTATGGGCGATCAGCTTTGTATACTGCGAAGGGCCGCCTGACCGAGAAGAAAACTTCTGGCAGGCTTCGCAGGACCGTGTGACCTGATTTGCGGCGCAGATCATTGCGGGCCAGTAAAAGCCCTGGCGGATCACCTTAGTAGCTAGGGCCCTCTGCCCTGCATGTGAGCCGCACGTGCCACTGTGGACTTCACGTAGAATCTGCATGCCTTCGGCTTTGGTGACACACTTAAGCATTGGCTGACTGACCCCTTTTTTGTAGAGTTGGCCTTCAATCAGAGCGAAGTCTCGGCTTCGATGTCTGAGACGCTTGGCCTCACTGATGTCGGCTGGATGATAATACCCCTGCAGGAACAGGGTTATGGGTGCCCGCCAGTCTTCGGTCATGATAAGGTTGACTGTGCGGTGGCCCTCGCTGTCATTGGTTATTTGGAGCCCTTCGGGTCTCCGGACTGCTGGCGTGCCGATGACATGAAAGAACACGTCGGAGGGCAGAGTTTCGCCCCTGGCGGCGGCCTTGGCCAATGCGTCGGCCTCCTCATTCTTGGCCCGATCCACATGCTGCAAGGTGAACCCCTTGAACTGCCTCTCGAGACTTCGGATGGCCGCGAGGTACTGCATGAGCGCGGGGTCCTTGGCTGCATAGTCTTTCTCGACTTGGCCGGCAACTACCTTGGAGTCTGTTTTGATGATGCAGGTGTTGACTCCGAGGGCCCTTAGCTTGCGGAGGCCGAGGATGACTGCTTCGTATTCTGCTATATTATTTGTGCATCTGTCGGACTCCAGATTGAAGCTGAGTCGTGCTGCATATCTGTGCTTGACCCCGACTGGTGAGGTGATGACTGCAGCGACGCCTTCCCCCGCATGGCACCATGCGCCGTCGCAATGGATCGTCCAAGTCTTCTCTGCGGACGGATCTGGCTGTGTTGTTGGCCTAGTCCAGTCGACGACGAAGTCTGCCAGGACTTGAGACTTGATAGCTGTCCTGGGCTCGAAGCAGATGTGGTAGCCGGAGAGTTCGGCCGCCCACTTGGCAATCCTCACTGACGCCTCCGGGTTTCTGAATAATTCGCCGAGCCCCCTGTTTGAGGTGACTCGGACCTTGAATGCTTCGAAGTAATGGCGCAGTTTGCGCGACGACATGACGACTGCGTAGGCAATCTTCTCCAGCTCTGTCATGTTGCACTTGGACGGTGTCAGCACTTCGGAGACATAATACACGGGGCACTGCCGGACCACGCCCTCGACAGTCTGCTCCTGCACTAGTGCCGCGCTGACCGCATGTGGCGAAGCCGCGACGTAGAGCAGCAGGGGGAGCGAGGGGTCGGGGCTGGTAAGGACGGCCAACTCTGTTAGGTACTGTTTTAATGAGGCGAAGGCCGCCGCCTGCTCTGGTCCCCAGGCGAAGTCTTTTGCACCACGGAGTGTCTTGAGGAAGGGGAGACTTCGCTCAGCAGACCTGGAGATGAATCTGTTGAGAGCGGCCAATCTGCCTGTCAGGCGTTGGACGTCCCTGACGGACTACGGAGGCGTCGTGTCCAAGATAGCCTGAATCTTGGTTGGGTTGGCCTCGATGCCGCGGTGTGATACCAGGTAGCCCAATATTTTGCCTTGGCGAACGCCGAAGACACACTTTTCCGGGTTTAGGCGGAGTTGTGCGTCTCGCATGTTCGCGAATGTTTCGGAGAGGTCGGCGAGGTGGTCCTCCTTGCTCTTGCTGGCGACGACAATGTCGTCTACATATGTGAATATGTTTCAGCCAACCTGCCCTTCGAGCACTGTTTTGGTAAGCCTGGAGAAGGTGGACCCGGCGTTCTTGAGTCCCTCCGGCATTCTGATGAAGCAATATGTGCCGAAGGGTGTTATAAAGCTGGTGCTAGCCTTGTCTTCTTCCATCATGTATATCTGGTGGTAACCGGAGAAGCAATCGAGGAGGGACATGACCTCGCATCCGGCCGCGCTATCGACTATTTTGTCGATCCGCGGCAACGGGAAATTGTCCTTTGGGCAGGCTTTATAGACTGGTGAAGTCGATGCACATTCGCCACTTCCCGCTCTTTTTCTGCACCATTACGACATTGGAGAGCCATGTGGGGTAAGCCACCGGCTCGATGAATTTGGCCTCCAGGAGGCGGTGCACCTCTGCCTTGGCGGCCTCCGTCTTTTCGTCGGACATCTTGCGAAGCCGCTGCTTTTTTCGGCCGTACCGAAGGGTCGATTCCCAGACTGTGCTCAATTATTGAACGGCTGACCCCGACCAGATCGAGGGCCGACCAGGCGAAGACATCTTTGTTCTTGGACAGGCAGCAGAGGAGCTTTTCTTCTTCATGCGAAGTAAGGTCTTCGCTGATAATGACTGTCTGCCTGGGCGTGGCCTGGTCGAGGGGGACAGTCTTGGTCCCGTCGTGGCTCTGCAGCTGCGCCTTGTCGTGTTGCTTATTGGTTGGGCTGGCAGGCGCGGGGACCTCGCGTTGGGCCGTGAGGCAGTGCACGTTTCTTTGACCGGGCACGAAGTCCCGCTCTATGTTACGCGCAGTCTGTTGATTGCCGAAGACTGTGATAACGCCTAACGGACCTGGTATCTTCATACATAGGTACAGCCCGTGAATGGCTGCTTCGAACTTATTGATGGAGCCCCGACCCATGATGGCATTGTAAGGATACACCATGTCCACAATGTCAAAGGTTATTTGCTCGCTTCGGGCATTAGGTGCTACACTGAAGGAGAGAGGCAGCTCTATTTTGCCGACGGGGAAGGTGCCTTTGCCGCCGAAGCCATACAACGGGTTGTCCGAAGGCTTAAGCAGGCTGTGGCTTATGCCCATGCGATCGAAGGCGTGGAGGAAGATGATGTCCGCCTGGCTGCCGTTGTCAACGAGGACCTTGTGCAGGTCCCAGCCTGCCACGCTGCAATTGATAACCATGGCATCGCAGTGGGGGGCGCTGCGCAAGTCGACGTCCCGTGCGTCGAAGGTTAGCGGTATGTGGGACCACTTTGTCTGCACGACTGGGCCCGTGACGACGACATGGTTGATGCTGCGGTAGTGGTCCCGCTTCTGCCGCTTGGTGTCGAAGTCGGTGCTGGACCCCCCAGTTATCATGTGGATGACTCCGCGATATGGTTGATCGGCGAAGTCTTCCTGCTTTGGGGCATGGGGGATGTTTTGATGTTGCTGGTGTGGTGGTGGGGGTGGAGGAGGTACGATTTGTACTTCCTGATGGTGTTGGTAAGCATGGTGCGGTGGATGCGGGGCGGGAGCGTGGATATATGGTGGAGGGGGTTGCTGGTAATTGTGCGCGACAATTCTGGGGTTGTCGGCTGGCTGCGCCCGTGCCATTCTGTCTCTGGTAGCCTTCGTTTCGGGGCAGTCTTTGGTTTGGTGGGCGCAGTCTTCGCCATGGAAGAGGCAGTAGAATCGGCGCGGCGGCTGCGCACGCCCTCATCCCCTGCCACGAGTGCCGTTTCTGCGGCCCTGGGGGGGATATTCCTGGCGACGAGGGGGGTCAGCAGCGGGATGCTGGTTGGCGATGTTGTGCACTTGCTGCTGATTGTGGCCGTCTCGACCGGAGTCTGGCTGCGGAGTCCTTGTCCACGTGCGGCTGGACTGTGGAGCATCTTTTGGCTTCCTTTGGGACTCAATCTTGCGCTGGTGGAGCTCTTCGGATCTGGCGTACTTTTCAAACAGCTGATATTACTCTTGGAGGTTCTTTGGCGGATCTCTGATGCAGTGGTTGTAAAGGACGCCGGCGCGAAGGCCACTGATAGCATAGTGGATGGCAATCTGGTCGTCGACTGAGGGCAGCTGTGACTTGAGTGTTAGAAATTTGCGGTAATACTCCCTCAGGGTCTCCTTTTCTAGCTGCTTGCAGAGCGAAAGTTCGGCCAGGGCGTCGGTATCTGGGCGGTACCCTTGGAAGTTGAGCAGGAACTTGTCCCGGAGACTTCTCCAGGAATCAATGGACAGCGGAGGCAACCTGGTGAACCAGGTGAGTGCGGGTTCCTCGAGGGCGATGATGAAAGACTTCGCCATTGTGGCCTCGTCCCCCCCGGACGATGCAACGGCGACCTGATAACTCATTATGTATTGAGCCGGGTCGGTGCTGCCGTTGTACTTGGGATAGGTCTCTGCCCGGAAGTTAGCCGGCCACGGCGTCACTTGCAGGTGTGGCGCCAGGGGACTTCGCTCATCGAGATAGTTGACCCCTTGGAATGGCGCGGCGTGCGGGAAGGTGTGGTCGCGTTGGGGGAAACGCGGGTCCTCCGGTTGCGAGCGGTGTTGCAGGGGTGGCCCATGGTCTAGGCCAGGGTGGCCTTCGCGCGTGTCTTCGAGTTGTGCGCGCTGCTGGAGGGGTGACTCGTGCTGCAGGCCGAGGTGGCCTTCGCGCTGCATCAGCGCAATCTCCCGCTCGAGTTCCTGGGCCTTGTGCTCTTCGTCGCGTATCATTTGCCGCACTTTGGCTAGTGCGGACACACGCTGGCGCTTGGCCTCCAGTATCTCCTTCTGCCTCTGGAGATTGCGGTTCTTGAGGCGCAGGGCGCGCAGCTGTAGCTGTTCTTCTGCTGAGACGCCGAGGATTTCACCGTCCTCGGCGAGGTCCGCGCCCTCCGGTGGTGCGAAGCCTGAGGGTGGCTGCGGTTGTCCCTCAGGGTCGCAGGTGCGGAGGGTGTCGTCTTCGCATGAGCGAGGGACATCGTCTTCAGTGGCCTCTTGGTGGGTGGATTGGGTGAGGGCGAGGGCCTTGCCCTTTCTTGCGGCGAGCAGTGCTGCCTTCGCAGCCTCGTCAGCCTTCGGGTTAGCTCTCTTGGGTGCCATCGTGGGTGATTTTCTCGTAGCACGAACGGTGGGCGCCAAATGTTGGAACTTGCACTCAGTTGCAAGGGGATCCAACAGGGGTGAACAGAGATGACAACAGGGCACTCGCGCTAGATGGCAAAAGCTCTGTTAATCTGGCCTCTCACGGGCACTGTGCAGGGGTATTTATAGGTACCTGAGTGCGCAGCACCTCGAGCTAAGGACGCATGTGCCCTCAGGTACCTAGGTTATCCCAAGAATATTCCCATAAAGCGGGGTTACAGACCGTAATTACAGGAATGCTTTTACAAATTAGGCCCGTAACGCACGGCGGCCAAGCGGGGCCCGTAACGACGGGCCGGATTGCACGTGGGCCTCCGAGCTGGACAAGGCCGCACCATGGGATGCCCTTCGTCGCCAGTCTTCGTCTGGAGCGGAAGAAGCGAAGGGTGTCCCCGCCTGTTTTGTTTCTGTTAGTTCAGCTGCTGCAGCGAAGGCTTCGAGCGAAGGGTGGCGCCTTTGCCTTCGCCCCAACAGGCATGTACTTAGGGCGCTAGCTCCTCTCTGCTAGACACGTTAGCACATTGCTACACCCCCCACTATACACCTGGGCCCTCTCCTTACGCCTATAAAAGGAAGGACCAGGGCTCTCTTACGAGAAGGTTGGCCGCGCGGGAGGACGGGACGACGCGTAGAGTCCCTCGCTCTCCCCCCACGCGGACGCTTGTAACCCCCTACTGCAAGCGCACCCGACCTGGGCGCAGGACAACACGGAGGCCGCGGGTTACCCCTTTTCCTCTCTTCTCCCCCCTTCGTGCTTCGTCTCACGCCGACCCATCTAGGCTGGGACACGCGGCGACAATTTACTCGTCGGTCCAGGGACCCCCCGGGGTCGAAACGCCGACAGTTGGCGCGCCAGGTAGGGGCCTGCTGCGTGTTGACGAACAGCTTCCCGTCAAGCTCCAGATGGGTAGTCTCGAGCAACCTTTCCAACCCGGGACAGTGCTCTGTTTCGGGAGTCTTGAGTTCATGTCCCTCGACGGCAGCTACGACATGATACTCCTTCTTCCGCTGCGCGACGGCGACAATGGCGGCCGACAACCCGCCCGCCAGCGGCGGGATCGACGACGTCTTCCCCACGAGGCGGAAGAACAACATCGGAGTTTGTCCCGTCACCTCCCCCGCCGACGGAGGAGGAGGCAGGGCAACCATGGCCAAGCAGGAGGCGGCACCTCATCGGCTGTCGAGCGAGTCGACGGCGCCGGTGCCCCGATGGGGGACACGTCGGGCGTCGACCTCGTGTCTGAGACGAAGACGAGCGTCGTTTCCCCGCAACACTCCAACTCCAAGCGGTCGGACGACGCCAGCACGCTCGCGAAGGACTTGTTGGGCATCACCCTCGTACCTGAGACGACGGTGCAGTCCGCCCCTGACGTGACTTCGTCACTGCTTGTCGACCAAGAGGTACCGACCGATTCCCGTCTCGTGCCTTTTGGATTCAGCCTCGACCCACCAAGCGACCCCGCTTTGGTGGAAGCCTTCATAGAGGCATGCACCAACCCTCCGGGGTATCATATGCGGTCACCCTAGGACTGGCTGACGGCCGTCTCGACCTACGAACCCTCGGGTTCCGAGGAAGATGACGAGCCCGACTCTGGTTGGGATTTCTCTGGGCTCGGTAACCCCAGTGCCATGCGGGACTTCATGACCGTATGCGACTACTGCCTTTCCGATTGTTCCGACGGTAGCCGCAGCTTCGGCGACAAAGACTGTGGCCCAAGTCGTGAATGTTTCCACGTCGATCTAGGGGGTCCCGACGAAGGCAACCATCTTGGTATACCAGAAAACAGTGATCCCCCTAGGCCTGCGCCTCGCATTGACATCCTTCGGGAGCTAGCTGTGGTCCTAGTCCCTGCGAGGGGTCAGGACGCACAGCTCGAGCAAATCCGCGAGATGCAGGCCAGGCTCGACGAGGGAGCAGGAACACTTGAGCCGCTCCGCCGGAACATCGGGCAGGAATGGGTAGACCAAGCTCCGGCCGGAGAAGCACGTCATCTACCCCAGGGCATCCAGCTCCGCATCGTCGACGACGTCAGGGCAAGGCCACCACCGGCTTCCAGTGGGGTCGGCCAGAACCTGGCTGCAGCAGCGATACTTCTCCGCGCAATGCTGGAACCATCAACCACCGAAGGGCGGCGTATCCGGGGAGAGCTCAAGAATCTCCTGGAGGATGCCACGGTCCGATGGGCCGAAAGCTCTGCCTCTCGAAGGCAGGGATACCCCTCGGAGCATCGTGCCGCGACTTCCCGATTCATGCGGGAAGCCTCGGTCCACATCGGGCGCACGCGCAACACAGCGCCTGCGGCCCCGGGTCGCCTCGGCAACGAGCACCACCACCGCAACCATCGAGCCCACCTCGACGAGAGGGTGCGCCAAGGCTACCACCCCAGGCGAGGGGGACGCTACGACAGCGGGGAGGATCGGAGTCCCTCGCCCGAACCACCAGGTCCGTAGGCTTTCAACCGAGTTATACGACGGGCGCCGTTCCCGACCCGGTTCCGAACCCCGACTACCATCACAAAGTACTCGGGGGAGACAAGGCCGGAACTGTGGCTCACGGACTACCGGCTGGCCTGCCAACTGGGTGGGACGGACGATGACAACCTCATCATCCGCAACCTCCCCCTATTCCTCTCCGACACTGCTCGAGCCTGGCTGGAGCATCTGCCTCCGGGGCAGATCTCCAACTGGGACGACCTGGTCCAAGCCTTCGCCGGTAACTTCCAGGGCACGTACGTGCGCCCTGGGAACTCCTAGGATCTCCGAAGCTGCTGCCAGCAGCCGGGGGAGTCTCTCCGAGACTACATCCGGTGATTCTCAAACAGCGCACTGAGCTGCCCAACGTCACCGATTCGGATGTCATCGGCGCGTTCCTCACAAGCACCACCTGCCACGACCTGGTGAGCAAGTTGGGTCGCAAGACCCCCACTAGGGCGAGCGAGCTGATGGACATCGCCACCAAGTTTGCCTCTGGCCAGGAGGCGGTTGAGGCCATCTTTCAGAAGGACAAGCAGCCCCAGGGCCGCCAGCCGGAAGATGTTCCCGAGGCGTCCACTCAGCGCGGCATCAAGAAGAAAGGCAAGAAGAAGTCGCAAGCGAAACACGACGCCGCCGACGCGGACCTTGTCGCCGCCGTTGAGTACAAGAACCCTCGGAAACCTCCCAGAGGCGCCAATCTCTTCGACAAGATGCTCAAAGAGTCGTGCCCCTATCATCAGGGACCCATCAAGCACACCCTTGAGGAGTGCGCCATGCTTCGGCGCCACTTTCACAGGGCTAGGCCACCTGCGGAGGGTGGCAGGGCCCACCACGACGACAAGAAGGAGGATCACAAGGCAGAGGAGTTCCCCGAGGTCTGCGACTGCTTCATGATCTACGGTGGGCAAGTGGCGAACGCCTCGGCTCGGCACCGCAAGCAAGAGCGTCGGGAGGTCTACTCGGTAAAGGTTGCGGCGCCAGTCTACCTAGACTGGTCCGACAAGCCCATCACCTTCGACCAGGGCGATCACCCCGACCGCGTGCCGAGCCCGGGGAAATATCCGCTCGTTGTCGACCCCATCATCGGCAACGTCAGGCTCACTAAGGTCCTCATGGATGGAGGCAGCAGCCTCAACATCATCTACGCCGAGACCCTCGAGCTCCTGTAGATCGATCTGTCCTCGGTCCGGGCTGGTGCGGCGCCTTTTCACGGGATCATCCCCGGGAAACGCGTCCAACCCCTCGGGCAACTCGATCTGCCCGTCTGCTTCGGGACTCCCTCAAACTTCAGAAGGGAAACCCTCACGTTCGAGGTGGTCGGGTTCCGAGGAACCTACCACGCAATGCTAGGGAGGCCATGCTACGCCAAGTTCATGGTCGTCCCCAACTACACCTACCTCAAGCTCAAGATGCTAGGCCCCAACGGGGTCATCACCGTCGGCCCCACGTACCGACACGCGTACGAATGCGACGTGGAGTGCGTGGAGTACGCCGAGGCCCTCGCCGAATCCGAGGCCCTCATCATCGACCTGGAGAGCCTCTCCAAGGAGGCACCAGACGTGAAGCGCCATGCCGGCAACTTCGAGCCAGCGGAGATGGTTAAGTCTGTCCCTCTCGACCCCAGCAACGACGCCTCCAAGCAGATCCAGATCGGCTCCGAGCTCGACCCCAAATAGGAAGTAGAGCTCGTTGACTTTCTCCACGCAAACGCCAAAGTTTTCGCATGGAGTCCCTTGGACATGCCTGGCATACCGAGGGATGTCGCCGAGCACTCGCTGGATATCCGAGCTGGAGCCCGACCCATGAAGCAACCTCTGCGCCGATTCGACGAAGAAAAGCGCAGAGCCATAGGCGAGGAGATCCACAAGCTGATGGCCGTAGGGTTCATCAAAGAGGTATTCCATCCCGAATGGCTTGTGAACCCCGTGCTTGTGAGAAAGAAAGGAGGGAAATGGCGGATGTGTGTAGACTACACTGGTCTGAACAAAGCATGTCCAAAAGTTCCCTATCCTCTACCTCGCATCAATCAAATCGTGGATTCCACTGCTGGATGCGAAACCCTGTCTTTCCTTGATGCCTACTCAGGGTATCACGAAATCAGGATGAAAGAGTCCGACCAGCTCACGACTTCTTTTATCACACCTTTTGGCATGTACTGCTACATTACTATGCCATTTGGTTTGAGGAATGCGGGTGCGACGTACCAAAGGTGCATGAACCACGTGTTCGGCGAACACATTGGTCGAATGGTCGAGGCTTATATCGATGACATCGTAGTCAAGACGAGGAAAGCCTCCGACCTCCCTTCCGACCTTGAAGCGACATTCCGGTGTCTCAAGGCAAAAGGAGTAAAACTCAATCCCGAGAAGTGCATCTTCGGAGTACCCCGAGGCATGATCTTGGGGTTCATCGTCTCCGAGCGGGGCATCAAGGCCAACCCGGAGAAAATCGCGGCCATCACCAACATGGGGCCCATCAAGGACTTGAAAGGCATATAGAGGGTCATGGGATGCCTTGCGGCTCTGAGCCGTTTCATCTCGCGCCTCGGCGAAAGAGGCCTACCTCTGTACCGCCTCTTAAGTAAGACCGAGTCCTTCACTTGGACCTCCAAGGCCGAGGAAGCCCTCGGGAACCTGAAGGCGCTCCTTACGAACGCGCTCATCTTGTTGCCTCCCGCCGCCGAAGAAACCCTCTTGATCTACGTCGTCGCTACCACTCAGGTGGTCAGCGCCGCGATCGTGGTTGAGAGACAAGAAGAAGGGCATGCATTGCCCGTCTAGAGGTCGGTTTACTTCATCAGTGAGGTACTGTCCGAGACCAAGATCCGCTACGCGCAAATTCAGAAGCTGCTGTACGCGGTGATCCTGACGCGGCGGAAGTTGCGACACTATTTCGAGTCTCATCCGGTGACTGTGGTGTCATCCTTCCCCCTGGGGGAGATCATCCAGCGCCGAGAGGCCTCGGGTAGGATTGCAAAGTGGGCGGTGGAAATCATGGGCGAGACGATCTCGTTCGCCCCTCGTAAGGCCATCAAGTCCCAAGTCTTGGCGGACTTTGTGGCTGAATGGGTCGACACCCAGCTCCCGGCGGCTCCGATCCAGCCGGAACTCTGGACCATGTCTTTCGATGGGGCGCTGATGAAAACAGGAGTAGGCGCGGGCCTGCTCTTCATCTCGCCCCTCGAGAAACACCTACGCTACGCGCTGCGCCTCCATTTCCCGACGTCCAACAACGTGGCTGAGTACGAAGCTCTGGTCAACGGGTTGTGCATCGCCATTGAGCTAGGGGTCCGATGCCTCGACGCTCGTGGCGACTCACAGCTCTTCATCGACCAAGTTATGAAGAACTCCCACTGCCACGACCCGAAGATGGAAGCCTACTGTGATGAGGTTCGGTGCCTGGAGGATAAGTTCTACGGGCTCGAGCTCAACCACATCGCCCGATGATACAACGAGACTGCGGATGAGCTGGCTAAGATAGCCTCGGGGCGGACAACGGTTCCCCCGGACGTCTTCTCCCGAGACCTACAACAACCCTCAGTCAAGACTGACGACACGCCCGAGCCCGAGAAGGCCTCAGCCCAGCCCGAGGCACCCTCGGCTCAGCCTGAGGCACCCTCGGCATAGCCCGAGGCGCCCTCGGCTCGGCCCGAGGCACCCTCGGCCCCCGAGGGTGAGGCACTGCCCGTCGAGGAAGAGAGGAATGGGGTTTAGCCTAATCGAGACTGGCAGACCCCGTACCTGCAATATCTCCACCAAGGAGAGCTACCCCTCGACCAAGCCAAGGCTCGGCGACTGGTGCGGCGCGCCAAGTCGTTCGTCTAACTGGGTGATGGGATGGAGCTCTACCGCCGCAGCCCCTCCGGCATCCTCCAGCGATGCATATCCATCGCCGAAGGCCAGGAGCTCTTATAAGAAATACACTCGGGGGCTTGCGGTCATCACGCAGCGCCCCGAGCCCTTGTTGGAAACGCCTTCCGACAAGGTTTCTACTGGCCGACCGTGGTGGCCGACGCCACTAGAATTGTCCGCGCCTGCCAAGGGTGTCAATTCTACGCAAGGCAGACCCACCTGCCCGCTCAGGCTCTGCAGACAATACCCATCACCTGGCCATTTGCTGTGTGGGGACTGGACCTCGTCGGTCCCTT
Organism: Zea luxurians; assembly: GCA_029449295.1. Lineage (NCBI taxonomy): Eukaryota > Viridiplantae > Streptophyta > Magnoliopsida > Poales > Poaceae > Zea > Zea luxurians. The sequence goes on along the minus strand of JAOPSE010000001.1, from coordinate 98,771,880 downwards.
GAAAAGGCACCCGGGGGCTACACGCACCTGCTGGTCGTCATCGACAAATTCTCCAAGTGGATCGAGGTTCGACCCCTGAACAGAATCAGGTCCGAACAGGCGGTGGCATTCTTCACCAACATCATCCATCGCTTTGGGGTCCCGGACTCCATCATCACCGACAACGGCACCCAGTTCACCGGCAGAAAGTTCCTGGGCTTCTGCAAGGATCACCACATCTGGGTGGACTGGGCCACCGTGGCTCACCCCATGACGAATGGGCAGGTGGAACGTGCCAACGGCATGATTCTGCAAGGACTCAAGCCGAGGATCTACAACGATCTCCACATGTTCGGCAGGCGATGGATGAAGGAACTCCCCTCGGTGGTCTGGAGTCTGAGGACAACGCCGAGCCGAGCCATGGGCTTCACACCTTTCTTTCTAGTCTATGGGGCCGAGGCCATCTTGCCCACGGACTTAGAATACGGTTCCCTGAGGACGAGGGCGTACGACGACCGAAGCAACCAGACCGACCGAGAAGACTCACTGGACCAGCTCGAAGAGGCTCGGGACATGGCCTTACTACACTCGCCGCGGTACCAGCAGTCCCTGCGACGCTACCATGCCCGAGGGGTTCGGTCCCGAGACCTCCAAGTGGGCGACTTGGTGCTTCGGCTATGACAAGACGCCCGAGGGCGGCACAAGCTCACGCCTCCCTGGGAAGGGCCGTTCGTCATCGCCAAGGTTTTGAAGCCCGGGACATACAAGCTGGCCAACAGCTAAGGCGAGGTCTACAACAACGCTTGGAACATCCGATAGCTACGTCGCTTCTACCCTTAAGATGTTTTCAAGTTGTTCGTGCACCTTGTTCACACACAAAGTCTAACCATCAAGGAAGGGTCAGCCTTGCCTCGGCAAAGCCCGACCCTCCCTCGGGGGCTAGAAGGGGGAAACCCCCTCCGCGTCAAAATTTTCCTCGGAAAAAGTCTTTCTGCAAGAACGTCCTTCGTGCTTTTTGACTACTTCAAAAGTGGGATCATGAAAACGATAGAGTACACGTAAGTAGCCAAGGCCGACCGAGCCGAGAGACTCCTATGCCTCCGGGATACAGATACCTCACTCATCACCTTCTGCGATAAGTAACTCACGCTCGGATAAGCGATTCCGCTGACCGAACAAGTCTTAATGCTCGGAGACCTTTCTGCCGAAACGATTTTTCGGGCCTTCTCGACTACATCGTTAGCAGAATCCTACGGATGAGTAAGAGTATACGTAAGCGGCAAGGCCGATCGAGCCGAGGGACTCCTACGCCTCCGGGATACAGATACCTCACTCATAACCTTCCGTGAAAAGTAACCCTCGCTCGGACAAACAATTCTATTACCGACAAATAAGTCTTGATACTCGAAACAAAGGGAAAAAGAAACGCAGCTTTACCACACAACGACAGTATGTTTGGGCCTCGGCGGCCGCAGAAAACATACGCACACTACAAGGTAAACCGATCCTGCAGGTTCGGACCTCGATGAAGGGGGAGCAGCAGCACCCTTGGCGTCAACACCACCTTCGGCGAAGTCCGGCCGAGCCTCGAACGGCAACACAGTAGGAGGATCTCCGCTCCGAAGGACGACGTCAGCACCACGCCCGGGCCATCGCCGCCAGGGTCTCCTCCCGGAGTCCGGCTCGAGCAGATGGCTCGGCCGGTCGCCCCGAAGCCTCAGCCAGATGTCCCCCGAGGACATCAGCCCGGCCCATGGCCTCGGCAACTCGACTCCAGTGCCGGTCCTGCCAGTGGACGGCCCGGTCAGGCTCCGGCCGACGAAGTCTTCTTTTCGAGCCAACTCTGCCTCTGTCCACGCTGATACCGCTGCCTCCGGCTCCGGCTCATCGAAGAGCGGCCGAGGGTTTTCTTTAACTAAGCAAGAGAAGCCTCGGGCGGCAAGGCCAACCGAGCCGAGGGACTCCTACACCTCCGGGATACGGATACCTCACTCGTCACCTTCGCACGAGGCAACTCACACTTGGTGAAGCGGTTCAGCTGACAGGCGAGTCCTAGTGCTCAGAATGAGGGAAAACACGGCTTCACGCCAAAAGATACATACATGTTCGGGCCCCGACAGCCACAATGAACAAACACCAGCACTCAAGGTGCCATTACAAACGGAACTCCGGTTCCACCCCCGTGGGTATGAACCACCTCCATACCGGAGAGCCTGCGGGGCGACAAGCCCCGAGCGACTCGCCAGCGACCTCTGGAGCAGCAGCCATGGTCCCAGGACGGACACAGCCACCAGAAGGCTCTTGTTCGCGTCCCCACTCAAGGGACGCGAACCAGACATCAAAGCCAAAAGAGCCGGAGGTCGGTCCGTAGGCGGCGCTGACGGCCTCAACGGCGGAGAAGCTTTCTCCAGCTGCCACCACGTCAACACCGACGGCGGCGTCCGCCTGTCCACCAACGCTGCACCAGCAAGTGCAGGCCGCTCCAAAGCGCACCGGCAGGCCCTCACTCGCATCCTCGCCACGAAAGCCAGGACAAAGGACGGAATGTTGCATCCTAGCTGGACAGCAACAGTTCGCCTTCCCCGGCATGGCTGGAGGACGCCTCCTCCGCAGAGCTGGAGGATGGTTTCCACCACCAGAAGCTGGAAGAAGAGGTGGCCGGCCGACCCATGCAGGAGGTAGAGCCCCGGCTCGCCTCGCTCTCCATCCCAGCAAGGATGATGAAGATCCTTGAAGCTGAGGGCGGGGCGGAGGCTGCAGCCCGGCTTGCTTCTCCCCACCCTGAAACTGGTGGTCACCGTCTTGGGTGAGCACCGGCGAGGGGATGCAGCCGGGCTGCCTGATGAAAATCCTTGAAGTCGAACGATGGCTGAAAGGTACCAACTTCCGTGAAGTTGCGTTCTCCCAACGACGACAAGGCAGAAGAACCGCGGGCGCCCCCCATCTGGGGGCTCGAAAGGTGGAAAGACGCGATGCATGAGGGGAGCGCGAAGACATGGTTGCCTTTCAAGGGGGTCACCCTCCTTTTAAAGGAAACTCTCCCCACATGCGTCCTCAGCCGCCACGGGCTGAGTCTTCTCCAACACGCTCCAAGTTCGTCCCCCTACGACATGGGGGCTGCGTCCCACGCGTCATGCAAGCTGGCCCAGGGCAGACAAAGCCAAACCGCCGTGCACGGTGCGCACAACTGCCCAGCGGTTACAAGCATTCCTCCACTTTTGCCCAGGCCAGCGGGTGAAAGGGCGGACCGCCATGCAGGCGGCATGCAACCGCACCCAGGGGGCGCACCCTTTCGACTTCGACGCGTCCAGCATGGAGGCCCAGGCGCACACGTCATGTAACCGGCGCGCCGGTTACTACGTGCAAGAAACTGCACCGCCACTCGCGCCAGTACCGCGCCTTCTCGACTGCGAAACCAGTGCCGCGACTCGAGGCGACCCTGCGCATGACCCGACAGTGCCAACCGAGCACATCGGTCATGGGTCAGTCAGCCGCGGGAGAGGGCGCGACGGTTGATACGGCTAGAAATGGGCCGGCAGTAATGGCGGTGGCAGGCGGGCGGAAGCGGCAGTCAAGTCGTCAGCAAGCTCACGTCTCCTCCTGGGATAGCGAGAGGACCTTCTCCCACGGCGTGAAGACGACGTGCCCGCGTTCCATTCCTTGAACGGCGCGCGCACACACAACGACCGCCCCGTGAACCACTCGTCCTGTCGCATTAACTCTGCGGCAGGACAGGCGGCACCTTTGGCAGGCGAAGCAGCCGACGCTTCACCTCCGCCATAATGACCACGTCAAAAAAGGTGCGCCACGTCATTCGATTTCATATCCTTTTCCACTTCCTCTTTCTCTCTCTTGCCTCAGGGATCGGGAAAAGGGATACTCCAAACGGGATCCTTCTCCGCGAAGGAAGCGGGCCCCGAGCCCCCCTACTAATCAGAGGTTCGAAGGCTGGCCCCTCGGAAGGGTTCAACAGCCGCCTCAGAGCACTCGGGCTCTGCGCCCACTACTGGTCGGAGGTTCGAAGGCTGGCCCCTCGGAAGGGTTCAACGGCTGCCTCAAGCCACTCGGGCTCCGCGCCCACTACTGATCAGGGGTTCGTAGGCTGGCCCCTGAAGGGTTCGACAGCCGCCTCAGACGCAGAGCGAGGGATGACCCTGGGTACGTTCGATACATAACCGAGGCTCGGGCTGCACTCCCGAGGTACCCTAGGACATTTCCGAGACCAACGGGAACGATTTTGTAACGGAATCCCACCAAACGGAGGCATCGAGCCCTCGGACCCCGTCAAAAGGGGACCGGGTCCAGCAAATCACCCGCAGGTACTTTTGGGGCACGCCTCCAGGCCACTAGCCGACCCCTAACAAATGGGGCACGGGCGTCCACTCGGATTACCCGTTAGCAACTCACTGGAGACACCATGTTCGGCACCCTTCGAGGGCAACATGGCGCTTTCCCCCCTCCTCCTTGCGGAAAGGCGACGCAGGGGCATATGTAAAAAGCCGAGTCTGTCCGTGACCGTCCTCTCGCTCTGTGTGGAGGCTCGGGGGCTGCTCTCGCAAACCCAGCTCCGGCCAAACCGTTGACAGCGTCAACATACCAGCCCGAGAACTTGGGACTCGACTGTGCACCTGGGCTACGGCCAGTTCGTATGAGGGAACAACCAGACCAGCCGAAGCATTACGAAACGTATTAAGACCTCGAAGGAGTCAAACTACTCCTCCGAGGCCTCGGGGGCTACACCTGGCGGGTGCGCTCGCGCGCACCCACCGAAACAAAACGCAACCGAGGAAGGCCGGTCCCCTTGCAAAAAAGTGCGACAAAAGCCTCCAAGCGAGTATCAACAATCCCTTCGAGGCTCGGGGGCTACTGTCGGGGACCATAATTAGGGGTACCCCCAAGACTCCTAATTTCAGCTAGTAACCCCCATCAGCACAAAGCTGCAAAGGCCTGATGGGTGCGATTAAGTCAAGGCTCGGTCCACTCAAGGGACACGATCTCGCCTCGCCCGAGCCCAGCCTCGGGCAAGGGCAACCGACCTCGGAGGATTCACGCCTCGCCCAAGGACCCCCTCAAGCGACGGACACACCTTCAGTTCGCCCGAGGCCCAGTCTTCGCCAAGAAGCAACCTTGGCCAGATCACCACACCAACCGACCGTATCGCAGGAGCATTTAATGCAAGGATGGCCTGACACCTTATCCCGACACGTGCCCTTCAGTCGACAGAGCCGAAGTGACCACATTCACTTTGCCGCTCCACTAACCGGCCTGACAAGAAGACAGCGCCGCCTGCGTTGCTCCGACTGCTGTGCCACTCGACAGAGTGAGGCTGACAGCAGCCAAGACCGGCCTCGGGAGCCATAGGAAACTCTGCCTCGCCCGACCCCAGGGCCCGGACTTGGGCTCGGCCCCGGAAGACGATGAACTCCGCCTCGCCCGACCCCAGGGCTCAGACTTAGGCTCAGCCCCGGAAGACGACAAACTCCGCCTCGCCCAACCCCAGGGCTCGGACTCGGGCTCGGCCCCGGAAGACGACGAACTCCGCCTCGCCCGACCCTAGGGCCCGGACTCGGGCTCGGCCCCGGAAGACGACGAACTCCGCCTCGCCCGACCCCAGGGCTCGGACTCGGGCTCGGCCCTGGAAGACGACGAACTCCACCTCGCCCGACCCCAGGGCTCGGACTCGGGCTCAGCCCCAGAAGACGACGAACTCCGCCTCGCCTGACCCTAGGGCTCGGACTCGGCCTCGGCTCCAGAAGACGACGAACTCCGCCTCGCCCGACCCCAGGGCTCGGACTCGGCCTTGGCCTCGGACGATAGTCTCCGCCTCGCCTGACCCGGGGCTCGGACTCTACCTTGACCTCGGAAGACAGATTCGCCCTCGACCTCAGAGGAGCATCCACCTCGCCCGACCTAGGGTTCGGACCGACCACGTCGCAAGAGGGGCCATCATTACCCTACCCCTAGCTAGCTCAGGCTACGGGGAACAAGACCAACGTCCCATCAGGCTCGCCCCGGTAAACAAATAGTAATGATGGCGCCCCGTGTGCTCCATGACGACGGCGGCTCTAAGCCCCTTAAAGAAGCAAGGAGACGTCAGCGAGGACTCGACAGCCCCGACAGCTGTCCTCCCTCAAGGCTCCAGCGCTCCTCCGACGGCCACGACATTACATGAACAAGGTGTCAAGACCTCTCCGGCTGCCACGAAGGCATGTACTTAGGGCGCTAGCTCCTCTCTGCTAGACACATTAGCACATTGCTACACCCCCCACTGTACACCTGGGCCCTCTCCTTACGCCTATAAAAAGAAGGACCAGGGCTCTCTTACGAGAAGGTTGGCCGCGCGAGAGGACGGGACGACGCGTAGAGTCCCTCGCTCTCCCCCCACGCGGACGCTTGTAACCCCCTACTGCAAGCGCACCCGACCTAGGCGCAGGACAACATGGAGGCCGCGGGTTACCCCTTTTCCTCTCTTCTCCCCCCTTCATGCTCCGTCTCGCGCCGACCCATCTGGGCTGGGACATGCGGCGACAATTTACTCGTCGGTCCAGGGACCCCCCGGGGTCGAAACGCCGACAAATATAAATCTAATGGATACAGATTATCAATACATTCTTATTAGCATTCCTTAAAATTTATAAGAGTATTAACAAAACTTGTATTACATTGATACCTTCAGCTTGCTCGAAGGTAATGATGCGAGAGAGTGATTACAATTCAGCGTGAATAGTACGATGCTACTGTTCATCTATTTTTATAGACATCGGACGTAGCACGGGTAAAATTACATTCATGACCTTCAACATTTGTTTATAAGATTAACTTAAATCACTAGGGTCTATCTGGTCTTTTCATCCTCTGCTTGGTCTAAACCGAAGCTGATGGCAACTTTGGCACTTGCCATCATTGCTTTTAAGTGAGGTCTCCGTCTTGAGGACCTTCGGCAGAAAGAAGGAAATCTTTAGGACAACTTTGCTGATGGTGTCTATGTTTTGAGGACCTTCGGCAGAAAGAAGGAAATCTTCAGGACAACTTTGCCGATGGTGTCTATGTTTTGAGGACCTTCGACGGAGAAGAAGACCCCCAACAAGAGTATGGGACTCAATTTGTGTCTTTTTTTCTTATTTTTGCACTTATTGTGCTTGAAATGTAAAGGTGTGTGTGGTTATGTTATGTTCGTTTCTGAGGACTAAGGCCAATGTTCATTTCTCTGAGGTCAAGTGTGCACTTGTCTCATGAACCCTGGAACTTTCAGGTGTTTTTATATATCAGTTTATCATAGTGCGGGTCATCGACGTTTTGTTTGATCAGTTGTTGGTTTATTGGATGTTGAGGTTCCCAAGGTACTGGCGGGCTTGGTGCATTCACGGTGAAGAAATCAAGAGCATTCTTCTCGAGAAGCTACAACAGCACAAGATACATGGGCTCAAAGACAATAAGAACAACTAGCTGGCCATGTCGTGTGACTGATAATTCTTTTCTTTGAGGAAGTTAGAAATAGGAACAGAGGGACTTTATTATATTAATCTGGTTTCTAAACACAATTATGAAACTGTAGTTAGGAAGATTGGTTGTTGGCAACAAATTTATGTGATATTAATGTCAATGATAATATATGTAATTGTTGTGCACTACCGTTTTATCCAATAATTTGTATGCTGCTACACAAATTCAAGAGGTTAATAGACCTTTTATGTTGCTTATAGTAAAACTTTTCATTCATGATTTCTATAAATTTCTGTTTCCAACAAATTTTTTCATTCTATTTTAGTCGGTGTATTTATAATAATATTACATATTTATATCGTCAATATAATATTTGTTTTACAGTGATATTTTATCACACATATTTTTTATATCATTATAATTCTAACGCACGTGGCAACTTTTGTATCTATGTTTTTGTCACGGAGCCTCCCAATGTATTAGGCCCACCTACAGATGTCCTTGTCCTAAGGACCTCGAACAACCATGTAGATGCATGTAATCACTCGACAAGTTCGGTCATCTGTATCATCATATTGCCTAAGAGCGCTTCACCCATCACGCAAACATTACACACATAGTTGGAGTAAAGAATAAGCGAAAGCGGATTACAATAACTTAATTTACATTCATAAAATATAAGGAGAGTATTTATTACAATACCGGGTGTCTGAGTGCATAACATATTATTACATATAAGGGAGGTAAAACATCCTCCCACAGACAAATTCACTGATTTGGCTCCTCCTTTGGCACCACCTTCGAGCAGAAACAACAAAACTCCGCTGTTTCATCACCTACAACAACATGGGTTCGAAAACCCTGAGTACGGAGTGTACTTTCGCAAGTCTTACCCGACAAAGGAAAAGACTCTCAAGGATATGCTAGCTTGTGGATTTCAAGGTAAAGCTGATCAAGTATCAAAGACTCTATTTGCAAAAATGCTTACTAAGAGTGGATCCTTAAAAATTAAGTTTTATTATCAGGTTAAGTCATTACCTGCATCTAGAGTTCTTTCTATCCTAGTTCAAGCACTTGGCCTACACTAGCCATCTTTTATCCCCTTTTGAGTTCACTGGAATGCTACCTGTAAGTCAGTGACCAAGTCTTCATGTTCGAGAAGTAATAGCGATCTGAATTGATTAATACCCAGCTAGGGATCTCCAACCACATGACATATGTAGCACTTAACCCTTGCATATGTCAACTCGCCACCAGGTTTCTCAAGACCATAACGGGTTCATGCCAACCGAGAGCACAGATACACCAGCGTCTAGCCTCTTGCCACGGAGGGTACACGCTACTCTCGCCATCTCTCCACTCCCATTACGTGGTGGCCTTTCTGGTATTGTCCGACCGAGGCAAAGCTTACCCATGACGAGGCATGTGGCCAGTTAAAAGGTCCTCGATCATCAAGCCTACATCGACACGGTCCTTAATCGACTCAAACAGAGATACTACACCGAGACTTCCTTCTCGTGCAAGTCACCCGCCCGGTATCGTCTTTATCATTTACAACCCAAAGTTTGGTACCTGACAAAGGTACATCTTTTCCGATGTTGAAGCCATCATGACCATGATGGATTCACCATCAAGTCTTTTCTTTAAAAACATCCCATCCCATATGAAGAATCATCTTTGTTTAAAACAAAACATTTTGTTTTCTAAGGCAAGGCTAAGCATCAGAAAACTTTTAAGTAAAACAGGTATCAAGGAATTGTAATCAGTTCCAAGGAAGGAAATGCAGTAATTGTTTAGCACTCAACTCCTATCACCTAATGCATCATCTCAAGTTAATAAGAGTTTAAAACAACAAGGACGGGCTAAACGCACCGGGGCTTGCCTTGTGTTGTAGGAGGCTCAGGGTCTGTCCCATAGATATCAAAGTAGAAGTTGTTCTCGACAGGTGGAATTTCAACTTGCGGTGCAACTTCTTCTTCGACTACCACTTCTTCGTTTTCTGTACATAACAATACATATACATGAATGCTCATGTGATGCTATGAATATGTAGTTATAATAGAAATACACTAAGTTGTATTTTGAATACAACTTTCCTACACGGTACCCACTAGTCACTAGAGTTGCCTAGGCTAGTACTTTATTAGAATTAGGCAATTAAATCCTAGAAAGCTAGTGTCTTAGGTTTGGGACCAAAAAATGTCCAAAGCATGTCAAATTCTACCCAAGGGCTTTAACCCTCATGTTAAGCTTACCCAAAAAGTTTTACTATTTTTGGAGCTATCAATTTAACTCTAAAATTCTAAAAGGCTAGGTTTAGGCATCTTTAAATGCTAAATAATTCCTGGTTTGGACTAAAAATCTTGAAACTATTTTTATTAAATACTAGATGAATTTAGGAGTCTAGTAAAATTGGTCCCATGATTTTATCATTTTTATAGAATTTTCTATAAATGTCCAAGCCTGGTGGAAAAAAGAAAAAGGAAAAGAATGAATAGTGCTGGGCTGAATCCAGCCCAAGCTGGCCCATTAATAGGGGAAACCCGCGCCCGCGCCAATGGTTTTGCAGAGATCCCTGGCGATTTGAAAAACCCGTAAAGAAGCCGCGACACTATTCATGTGTCTCTCTGACATTCACACTTAAACCCCTCGATTTCTATTTCTTCACAAGATCAAGTCCCCCACGGTGAACGGCGGCGTGCGTGCTCCGGCTAGCTTGCACCGGCCACAATTCCCAACCATTCATGCCCTAAGTCGGTCTACACCTAATTCCACCCCTGGCGATCCTAATCCATCCTTCAATTGAACTAGTCTGGCCCGAGTTCTTTTGCCCATGACGATGGCGAGACCCGAGGGAAAACCGAGGTGTTTTCGATGATTCAGCGCGGTCTAGTTCAATCAATCGGGCCTACAAGCAACAGGAGACTCAAAGGAAGCTAGAACATGGAGCAGAGAATTATGAACCAACCTGTGGATGGCTGGCCACGGCGTGATGCTAACGACGGCGATTTTGGCTGATTTGGGGGAAGAACGGAATTGGGGCGCTACGGTGGCTAATCGGAGGTGAGGGTTGGTGCTCTGGCTTCGTAACAACCTAGCGGAGCTAACGGTGCACTGAATTTATAGCCTTCGAGAGCGGTGGCTACGAATTTTGGAGAAGAAAGCTCGCGGCCAGAGGGAGGGGTGAGTCACCGGCGAGCGTTATTGTGGCATTTACAGGACAAGGACCTACGACTGTAACTGGCTAACCTTCACGGCTTGTGACGTCGTGGTGAAACGACCGAGAGCGTGGCGTAACCGCAAGAAACGGCGGCACAGCGGCGACGGTCGCGCGACCACGTTGCCGATGCAAGTGGTTACGACGACAGGGCCAATAGTGCCCCAAGTTCATCCAGGCGAACGATCTTTTCACCGTCGACTGTTATCCACATGCCAAGGCGCACGAATTGCGACGTCGGTGAGGATCACGGTGCGGAGATCACCGGCGGTGAGATACGCTGAACCTGATCTTATTCAGTCACTATACCATCACAATCGTTCATCAGAGCACCTGATAGAGCAACTTGCAATGCTTTGCTCTCAAATTTTTATGTGGCAACTCCCTAATCCAACTGTAATAAAGTTCATCTTCTATATACCAGCTCCAATTCGATTATAGGAACCTTGATCATTTTCTCACTCGATCAAGCTTAAATCGACTCCAAAGTTCATCAGAACTCAGTGTCAGCCAAGTTTTAGTCTTCAGTGGTGACTGACAGTCCAACTTCATGTCCATTTATCTCCAATTTTTGTACAACACCAATGCTTAGTCACTTAATCGAAGTTGTACTCCTATTATGGTTCTACAAGTTTGATGTATTGACCTAGGGCAAAATCCTCATGAATTAAGAAATACAATGCTCCAAAGTCAGCTTAATCTCACTGAAATTTCAGAGTTTAACACATGGGTGTTCTTGGGACTTTTGCAATTAAGTACAAATTGCTCCATACTACTTGAAAATTCTCCAATGTAAAAGTTGCTTGGTTTTTTATGTTCTACCACTTTTATATATACACTTTGGTCCAAAAGTGTATAGAATTTGAAATCACCCCCTAGGTACAAGTTAGGGTTTTCTAGTGTTCCTGTTAGAGTTTTGAGCACTCTAGGGTTTTTGTGCCACTCAAATCCATCAAACTTGACCTCTTATGAATATTTCCAATGACTTTTGAGGTATTACTCATTTTGGCTTCCCATTACCTACATGCCCTAATCCTAGGGTTAAGTACTCTACCCTAGGGTTAAGAATACTTCAAGTCACCACATCACACTTGTTTTGATGTTTTACCTAGAGGATGCATTCTAGGTGTAACAAACATAATGACATGTCAATGCATATGATGTCATGCTCAAGTTTTAGTTCTGGTAACACCACGGGTGTTACAGTTTTATACTAATTTTAACTCAAGTGGCAACACACGTGCATATACCTAGTCATAGATATAGGACTTATAAATTATAGACATAAATAGCATAATAGTAAGGTATATTGTGTGCAAACTCCCGCCACGCGCATCTATCCAAACGAAGAGCGATCCACGTCCAATACTGATCTAACGAAGGTGTCGTGAGTTGAGAGCAATTTCCAACGAGGTCCTCACACACTTCCTATCTTTTCCTATTTGATCACTCTAGTATCCTCCCCACTGATTCAGCTTAGAAGCCATGGGTGAACCGTTCCCCATATAGCCCTAGATGATGGACTCGACGAGTGGAGTCCATGGCCTGCCTCGCCCGATACACTTCAGCCATCAGAGGCCACGCGCATCGTCGTGCGAGTGCCCTTCTGATCAGGCCCATCGGAAGTTCATCTGTTGCCAGAAATGAATCACCTCTCCCTCATTCGCGTTCATCGGTGGGACAAGGCAACAACGAAAGTCCAGCGACGCCAGCATGTAGGCGTCGGTTACGAAGTCCACCAATTGCTTGGCACTTGTGATGGACGTCCACACTAGCTATGACATGACCACAATGGTGCTCGAGCGTGTGTCCAGCGGCACAACTATGGCCTTGTCTAATTTTGGTTACGGAAATCGCCATCATCGAGCAAGGTTAGGCGTCACACGACGACCACAACTTGTATGTTGAAGACACATTGCTCGTCACACTCTTGTCCATGTAGGCTGTGTTTCGGACCGTCCTCGTTGGTGTTAGTGTGTATATGTGCTCCCAGGTTGCTCACCGTTATTCGATATATTTCCTATGAGATTACCTCACAGTTTGTTGTTTTTCGTTCGTTTTCTTACAATTTGCAAGCATCATTGCTGGTAAAAGAACAAGGCCAAAATTATTCTTTTGTTATGAATTATATGACAATTGAGGAAGACATCTTAAAGTTGGATGAGAGAACAACTACAAATGTAGGGGACTAGAAGCTAGGAGAAAGGATGTTTGGCATGAGAAGCTGGGAACCTAACCTGTGTACTGTCTAGTTATCAACCTATTATAGCCTATTTATATGTATAATGGGAAATAACATGTATACAAGCTAGGAACCTGTGTTGCCAATCTAGTGGTTGTATAAATCTAGAAATGTTCTTCACACAATCACTTTGTTAGTCTATATACTTGAGTATTGTTGTATAAATCTAGTTGTTGTGGAACCTTTCTACTAGGAATCAAAATAAAACTTGTATTGTTGTTCTCCGAAAATGTTCGACACTCATTCACTTTTGTGCTATTTGACACAATGGTTGTTTTGGAATCAGCGAGAACAATGATTGTAATGGATTCTCTTTCCCTGATGGCAACATAATAAGACACCAGTTCATAGGTATTGAGCATGCTAAGACACCACAACCATATGGTTCCAATAGATTAGCTGATCGTAAAGAGTAGCACATAAATAAAAAATTTGTAGACGCTCATCTTGAACAATATAATTGTTGGTCACTTTCTTATGATTCCTTTGGGGTATAAAAAACAAGGCAACACGAGAGCTTCATCATCATCCTTTAATCTTCAACAACATAATAAGACATCAGTTCATAGTATTGAGCATGCTAAGACACCACAACCATATGGTTCCAATAGATTAGCTGATCGTAAAGAGTAGCACATAAATAAAAAATTGCAGATGCTCATCTTGAACAATATAATTGTTGGTCACATTCTTTTGATTCCTTTGGGGTATAAAAAATAAGGCAACACAAGAGCTTCATCTTCATCCTTTAATCTTCCTTTCTTCAAGAAAGGGTTGATTAAAGAATGAAGATATATAAAGGTGAATGAAAGAGAAGTAAAAACCTTAAGGATAAACTATGCATAGTTTAAAGGTAAAACACATAATTTCACCTTATAAAATGTTACTTTCTCCTCCCTTCTCATTATTTAACAAAAGATCACATGTATACCTTTGGCTTCGTGAAGTTAAATGATGAAAGTGACAAAAATACAACTTTGTAGGCAGAGCGGTCTAATTCTCTCCAGCCGAAATGGTGTGGTTAATGCATGGCATTGTTCCTCTATTTATAGTGGTGAGGTACAGCTTCAGCAAAATTACAATTGTGCCTTAAGCCTATACATTTGAGCTAATGAGAAAAATAAGGTTGTGTTGTCTTTTCCTCCAGTTGTCTTGCTGAACAAGTTGTAGGAAACAGTAATGCCTAAGAGGGGGTGAATTAGGACTTCTAAAAGCGATCTGTAAACTAGGCCACAAATAAATCCCTAGACCAAAACGTATGCAAATAAACAATCTAGAATGTGTAAACTATGTTTAGTCTATGTGTTGCAATCTCTACCTTAAAACCTAAGTTTCAATCCTAAATATTCTAACTAGAGAAGAGAGATTGAAACTTAAGTACTTAATGTAAATGCGGAAGATAAAGAGCAAGGGTTGTAATGCAAACTCCTGTGGACGACGACGATTTTACCGAGGTATCCGGAACCACGCAAGGTTCCGACTAATCCTAGTTGGTGCCCCTACGCAAAGGGTAGCCCACACGAGGGCCAAGCACATCGGTCGAGTAACTCCGTAGAGAGTCATGGGCCTTCTCCACGCGCAAGTGGTAGTCCGCTTCCTGCTCCTCTCGGACGCTCCCCACCATCTCCACTATCGAGCTTCCAGCCGAAACGCCGTGGGCCTCGTTCCCTCCGGCACACAGTGGCGGGCGTGACACAAACTCGGTTGTCATGGTCTCATAAGACTCTCGCCCCACTTGGTACAATATTGCAATGGCTCACACAAGAGCCGAGGGGTTTTGTGGTTTTTTTTTCTAAACTCACTCAACTTACTAGGAACAACCTAGAGCAAGCGCATAAGCGGTCTAACTAACCTAAGCACTTCACAAAGAACCTACGCTAATCACCGAGTGATTCTAGTAAGCACTTGGGTGTTTGAGCACTTGAAAATGTCTATAACATGTGTTGGTATGTTTCTTAGGCTCCCACACATACAAATGACTGGTTGGGTGAAGTATATATAGGCCCCAACTCAAAACTAGCCATTGGAGAAAAGCTGCTGCTCTCCATAGTGCCACGAGGAACTTGCCAGTGGGCTACTATTCCCTAGTGCACTGGACAGTCCGCGGTGTGGCACACGACAGTCCGGTGTGCCACCGGATAGTCCGGTGCTCTCAGCCAGACAGTCTACCTATGGCAACACTTTCTTCATGTCTTGGACTTTGCTTGATATTTGTTGATCTTCACTTTTGGTCTTCTTAATGTCTTCTTTTGAAGTGTTGCTTTCTCAATGCCTTAGTCCGAGTCATTTTGGCATCCTATAAACTACAAACACAAACAGTAGCAAATATATTAGTCCACAGGTTATGTTGACAATCAAACACCGAAATCATTTAGACAAATGTGCCGGGGTCTATTTTCCTTACAATCTCCCCCTTTTTGGTGATTGATGACAACACAACCAAAGCAAGATATAATAAACATTTTGATGAAAATATGCAATCTACTTGCAAGGATGCATGAATGACCCCGGTGTGAGATTATGGACTTAAGCCTCCCCCTAACTCCATAATCCACATACTTCATATTTTTTACCAAAATACTTGAAGAACTAAAACCACTTGTAAGTTCCAGATTTTAAATTTTGAAATTGGGTGGTGTTTGGTGTTAGATATATTTTGAATTGCTTTGGTCCCTAAAACTCCCCCTTTGGAATCAAGCACAGAAAAGGAAGACATTAAAAGCATATAAGAAGCAAATAAGACTTGCTCTCTAAAAAATGACCCCCCTAAAAGAATGTCCCCCACCTTAGAAAAATATTCTCCCCCTTTGTCATAAAAGAAGATATACTCCCCTGACGGAGATCCCAACTTAGGAAAAGCACATGGGAAAGAGAGGAATAAGATATGATTGATTAGACTAACTCAACATATGCATAGGTAAAAGATATATTTTAACAACATATGCATTTATAGCAACACGAGAAGCATAAGATATGTAATATAGTCTAATAAAAAAACTGGAGAAGACATGTAAATGATACCGATAGTGGAATGAAGCCGCTTGTGGAACTTGACAACACATGTAGATTTGCAGAGGACGCTTATTGTCTTTCTCCTGGGGACTCCATTTTCCTTCAATGAGACTACTACACATAATAGACTTGAAAACAAGTATTAGTCTCAAAGACTTAGATTATAGAGTAACCTTCCCATGAAAGTGTGCATACAAGTTTTGAATACTTGTAGGAGACATGCACATTGATTTTGATATCAAGAGGGGCAAATTATCTATAATCCGAGTTTTGGCACATATAAGTCAAAATGACACTGCTTGGAGCCGACTTGGGCTGAAATTCATTTTTCCTTTTTCTTCTAAATTTCTAATTCCTTTTCTTTTTATTTTCTTTATGGAATTCAAATCAAATCAAACCACAATTCAAATTCAAATATTTCAAACATGTGCATCAACCAAAAACAAAGTTTAAGCTCAGCATGATGCAAACATTCATATCTCCCCTAGGTTTTAATAATCCAAGGAAAATAGTACATCTCTCCCATAATTAACCCAAAATCCTTTTAAAGAGAATAGAAAAGAAAAACTATAGAGGTGAGAAAAGGAGTAACACCTGAATTTGGTAGGTATTAGAGAAGAAATTTAATACCCCCAAATTCAGGGTGTTACAAACCTATTCCCCTTAAAAAGAATCTCGCCCTCGAGATTCAGGGTTGGTTAGCAAAGAGTTTGGGATATTTGGCTTTCAGTTCATCTTCTCTTTCCCAAGTTGCTTCTTCCTCTGAATGCTGGCCCCACTTGACATTGCACATTCTGATGGTGCTTCTTCGAGTGACTTTATGTGTTGTCTCTAGAATCTGAGTTGGCTTGTCGATATATGTTAAATCTTCCTGAACTTCGAAATCCTCGGTTGGCAATTGCTCTTCTGCCACTCGCAAACACTTCTTCAGCTAAGACACATGGAACACATCATGCACTGCTGACATACTCTCTGGTAGGCAGAGCTAATATGCCACTTCTCCATGTCTTGCCTGAATCTGGTACGGTCGGTGTATCGAGGTGCTAGCATACCCTTGACTCCAAACCTTTTGATTCCTCTAATGGGTGACACCTCCAGTAAACATAATCTCGCACTTCAAAGCTCAACTCTCTTCTTCTGGTGTCGGCATAACTTCGTTGCCTGGACTGTGCTATCTTTAGATTCTCCCGAACCATTCTGATATTCTCTTCGACTTCAAGCAAAATGTCTAGACCGAACACCTGCCTTTCGTCGGGCTGGTCCCAGTGCAACAGAGTTCGACAATTCCTTGCATAGAGTGCTTGGAATGGTGACATCTTCAAACTGGCTTGGTAGCTGTTGTTGTAAGAGAACTCTGCATAAGGTAGCCTTTTGTCCCAACCTAACTTGTCTTGCAAAGCACAAGCTCTCAACATATCTTCAAGGATCTAGTTGGTTCTCTTAGTCTGACCATTTGTCTACGGGTGATAAGCTGAACTGAACTTCAAGTGCGTGCCCAAAGCTTCATGCAACTGCTGCAAAAAATGAGAAGTGAACTAGGTTCCCGGGTCAGACACTATCTTCTTCGGAACACCATGCAGACATACAATCTGTGACATGTATAGCTCTGCCAACACTGCACTATTATAGGTGGTCTTGACTGGTATGAAATGGGCCGCCTTTGTTAAGCTGTCCACTGCAACCTAGATGGAGTCATAACCGGCTCGAGTGCGAAGCAAACCGACTATAAAGTCCATCCCAATCTCATCCCACTTCCATTGAGGAATCTACAATGGCAGCAACAAACCTACGGGCCTTTGAAGCTCCGCCTTAATTCTCTAACAGCTGTCGCATATGGCAACATACTCTATGATTTCCTTTTTCATACCATACCACCATAATCTTTTCTTTAGGTCTTGGTACATTTTCTCGCTGTCAGGGTGTATGGAATAAGCTGTCTCATGAGCGTCCTTGAGAATCAGCTCTTGAATCAATTTGATGTCGGGAACGCACATCTTATCTTTGAACCATAATATGCCTTCCGCGTCTTCCCGGAAATCTTTGCCTTTCCCGTCTAGGATCATTTGTCGAATATCATTGAACTTCTCATCATTTTTCCACACATCCTTGATATCTCGTTCTAGAGTGGGTTCCAGCTCAACGGTCACTCCTTGGGTGCTATTTATAAATCCGAGACTCATCCTATCGAATTCTTTCGCTAGTTCATATGGCATCGGATGAGCGTCCATCTTGTTGACTTGGCTTTTCCTGCTCAAGGCATCTGCGACCACATTAGCTTTGCCTAGGTGATAATGTATCTCTAGCTCATAGTCTTTGATTAATACTAGCCATCTTTGTTGCGTCATGTTCAACTCTGACTGGGTGAATATATACTTGAGACTCTTGTGATTCGTGTAAACATCACACTTATGTCCATATAAATAGTGCCTCCAGGTCTTCAGTGCATGAACCACTGCTGCTAACTCTAGGTCATGTGTGCGGTAATTCCTCTCATGAATCTTCAACTGTCAGGACGAGTACACCACCACTTTCCTTCTTGCATTAGCACACATCCCAGACCAGAGTACGAAGCATCACAATACACTGAGAATGGCTTGTGAACATCTAGCAGAATCAACAATAGTGTTGTAGTCAGCTTCTTCTTCAATGTTTCAAAGGACTCTTGGCACTCTGGGTCCACTTGAACTCAACTTTGTTCGCAAGCAGGGCTGTCATTGGTCTGGCAATCTTGGAGAAACCTTCAATGAAGCACCGATAGTATCCAGCCATTCCAATGAAACTCTTGATGCCCTGAACATCTCTTGGTGCTTTCCAGTCTAGAATATCTGCTACCCTCTTTGGATCCATAGCTAATTTGTCTCAGTTTATGATATGACCTAAGAACAGGACTTCGCTGATCCAAAACTCACATTTTCTCAGCTTGGCATATAACTGACAATCTCGTAGCCTCTGCAACACCTTCCTCAAATGCTCTTCATGCTCTTCCTCATTCTGAGAATATATGAGAATATCATCGATGAACACCACTACGAACTTGTCGAGGTAGTCCATGAACACACTATTCATCAAGTACATGAAGAAAAGCTGGCGCATTCATCAGACCGAAGGACATTACTGTGTATTCATAAAGCCCATACTTGGTGATGAATGCTATCTTTGGTATGTTCGAAGGCCGGATCCTGAGCTGATGATAACCTAACCTCAGATCTATCTTTGTGTACACACTGGCTCCTCTCAACTGATCGAACAGATCTTATATTCTAGGCAGGGGTACTTGTTCTTGATGGTGACTTCATTTAGAGCTCTATAGTCTATGTACATCCTCTTCGTAGCATCTTTCTTCTCCACAAACAACACTGGGGTGGCCCAAGGCGAGGTGCTGGGTCTGATGTAACCTTTCTCCAACAACTCGTCTATCTTCTTCTTAAGTTCCACCAATTCTGGTCCGGACACTCTATTAGCTCTCTTAGAAATAGGGGCGGTGCCTGGAATAAGCTCTATGGCAAATTCAACTTTTCTCTTAGGTGGCATGCCGGGTAAATCCTCGGGGAACACATCCAGGAATTCTGATACTACTTTGATGGCTTCTAGTGGATTGAGTTCCTTACTATGGGTAGTGATCTGGTGATAGCTTTCTTTCCTTGGTCCAGACAAGACCAACTCCACCCACACTTCTTCTCCTGACAAGGACACTAACTTCACAGTCCTCTTATCATAGCTAAGGCCTACTTGGTATTTGGTCAACCAATTCATCCCTAGGATGACATCTATATCAACATCTCGGGTACCCATTACTATCAGATCAGTGGGGAACTCTATCCTCCTTATTTGAACTCTCGCACTGGGGCAAAATCTATCTGTTTGGGTCCTCCCACGAATTGAACTAACCCTCATAGGTGGGTACATGGGTGCTACTGATATGTTGTGTGATTCTACCCATGATGCAGTCACAAAAGAATGCGTTTCTCTAGTATCAAATAACACATTTGTGGAATGAGATTCGACTAAGAACATACCTAGTGCCACTCCTAGGGTCTCCTGAACTGTGTCGGCCTCCAGGTGGTTCACCTTTCCATACTAGGCATGAGGTTGTCCACGGTTGTTTGCTCCTTGCTGGGGTACATTTTTGTCTTGCTAGGGCATTGGGAGCTAACTGTTGTTGATCTTCTTTCTTTGGGAAATGTGATGCCTAGTGGCCTTGTTCACCATAGTGGAAACATCCACGACCTCCTCCTTGCGCTAGGGCTGCTTGGTTGCTCTGATTGGTTGTTGGGGCAAGAAGGCGAGGTGCCTGGTTGTTCGACCTCTGGTACTGGTTTTGTCCCAGTTGGTTATTCTGACGGTACTACTGCTACTGCTGAGGGAACTGCATCTGAAACTATTATTGGTGCTGACGTTGATGCTGGTAGTGGTGTCCTTGAGGGTGACTTTGCTTGAACTACTGGGGTGAACTACCTGAGAAACGGGGACGACTGTTGCTCCCGCCCTGAGGTCCACCAATCTTGTGCTTCTGGTCTTCCATCTCCCGGTGCTTCCTCTCAATCATTATAGCTCTATCAGTCAGATGCTGAAAGGTAGGGAAGGTATGTTTCATTAGCTGGTAGTGAAGGGGGTCAACCAAACTTCTCAGGAACCTGTACTGCCTCTTTGCATCAGTATAGACATCCTTAGGTGCATAACGAGAAAATTGCAGAAATTTGTCGCTATACTCACTGACAGACAGGGGCCCTTGCTTCAGTGCCAAAAATTCTTCCTTCCTTAATATCATCAAACCTTTAGGCACATGGTACCGACGGAAGTTGTCTCTAAACTCCTCCTAGGTGATAGCTTCAAGGTCAGCATGGGTGGCGAGGTAGGACTCCCACCAGGACTAGGCTGCTCCCCTTAGCAGATGGGGACCATACAGAACCTTCTCTCGGTCGTTGCACTGAGCAGTATGTAGCTCTGGCTCCACCATGCGCAACATGTCTTTGGCGTCCATGGGGTCTGCAGAGTGGGCAAACACAAGGGGATGACCTCTAATGAACTCTCCGCTTGTCTCTTGGCATCTACGACATCTGCACTTATGGTTATGGTTGAGGTTGCTGCTGCTGCACCTATTGCATGGCTGCCAAGGTCTGGCCAATTGCTTGAACTATCTGAGTCTGCATCAGAAACATCTACTCTATTGTCATTGGGGGTGGTGGTGGCAACTACGACTAGGGTGCCTCATCTTGGGGTGCTTGCTGCTCTAGCTGGGCACGCCTTCCACCTCGGCGCCTGTTGTCAGACATCTGTAGAAAGCATACACACATTAGATCTGACCCTATAGTCTTTCAACATAATAAAAGATATATAGAAGTCTTCGCAACACTGAACAAATGAGCGTCTTCACTGACTCTCAACATAGCCAACTCAGCTTCTCACATAAATAGGAAAGTCGAAATAAAAGGTTGCCCAACTAAATGACTAACTTTATTAATGATGTTGGTCCTTGTTCTTGGATGCTATACACCAAGAACAAAGCAACACAATTTTTAATTTTTAAAAACCTTTGTCCTTCGAAGCATTATCCCCTTTGAAATATAATGATCTTTAGACGAACGTCATGAAGGAAATACCTTCATTATTTCAGTCAGTAAAGATATGAATAAAGACATACGAAACACAAAAAATATGAGCAATCATTCCAAATCATTAGATTATTCATCTTCTTATTTTATAAACATCAATAGTTATTATATTACATTTGTACCTTCGGCTTGGCAGAAGGTAAAAAAGCGGGAGCGACGCAGGAGTGATTACAAATCCGTCTTCACCATACGGTGTTACTGTTCATCTATTTATAGGCATAGGACATAGCCTAGATTAAATTACATTCATGTCCTTGACATTCACTGTTGACCATAAGGCAAGCTGTCGAGGACTAAGCAGTCTTTTCCCCTTTAAGTCAGTTTCTCCTTTCACCATCGTTAACGTGCTAAGCCAAAGCTCCTTCAGCCACAGCTTCAGAGCTAGCTTGTCCTTCGTTCAGACTGCACCTTCATACCACGCACACCTTCATCTCAAAGCTGAAGCCTCCTGTAACAGTCTATGTTATACTGAAAAACATGTTAGTTAAATTTTTGAGGACCTTCGAAAGAAGGCCCCCAACAGTAGCCCCTCGCAGTATTAATTTGTTTTTGCATTTAACAAATTCAGACTGCGACGTGAACAAAGGTCTTTAGCTGAAGGTCCGAAAAAACACCTTCCCTTCGCTAGAATAGCGAAAGTCAATGACATGTAGGGCCCCCCAAGTTGCAATGCGCTTGGGCATATAAATAGGAACCCGCAGCGACAACATTTTCTATGCCATCTCAATCGCTTGTGCTATTTTTTCAAGTATTAATTTTCTTGCTCTGTAAGATTTCACTTGTTTTGTGAGCTTCGGCATTTGTTCAAGTGCCCATCAAATGGCTGACGAGAAGAAGGTTGTTGATCCTGCACTAGCTGGTTTTTACGAGGCTATGGAGAAGACTAACACATAGAAGATTACAAATGAAATGCTAGCTGATTTGTCTAAAGATTCTGACAATAGCGGAAGATTTGATATGGAAAATGAAGATGAAGATGCTAAAAATCGGCCCTGGCGAACAAGTCACACCATCTTTAGAAAATCATCCATTAAGCAGAGTCAAATTGATGCTATGAAAGGGAGATATTTCCGAGATATTTCCATTGGGAGAGCTAGAGGGGATAGTGCCGCCCCTGCTCCCAAAGAAGATGAAGTGGTTGTTTACAGGAGCTTCATGAAGGCAGGGCTTCGGTTTCCGCTAAGCAAATTCCTAGTTGAAGTGCTGAAGACCTTCGAAATTTTCCTTCATCAGATTACCCCTAAAGCCATTATCAGGATGGGGGTTTTCGTTTGGGCCGTGAGAAGCCAAGGGCTAGAGCCAAGCGCAAAATGCTTCTACAACATGCACGAGCTGCTGTATGAGACGAAGGCTACTGGCAAGGAGCAGTATCACAACAACTTTGGTTGTTATGGCTTCGTGCCTCGCTCTGATGTAAGTTATCCAGTTCCAACATTTTGGAAAAGGTGGCCAGGATCCTGGATGGAAGAATGGTTTTATGTGAAGAATAACTTAGCTAAGAGGGAATATATAAAAGGGATTATTCAATGCCCCATTTGGTCTCGCTTCAGCATCAGGAGGCCAGCCACTACTCTTGGGAATGATATAGAAGCATGTCAGAGAAGCTTCAACACTGTCTGTACTTTTATTGGCACAAGAGACTTGGTTCAAGAGTACATCGCCTACAGAGTATGGTCGCTCGTGAATGAGTGGAAGATGCCGAAGGAAGCTGCTACCGGGTCTAGTCAGGGTGGCCTGGTCTATCTAAAATATACCTTCAGATATAGAGGCAAGTTTGATGAGCCAAATGATGAGTGGTTGAGCAGTATTGAGGCAACCAGTGACGAATTTCTTGGGCCCTATACAAGGGCCGAAGATGATGCAATGACCTTGGCCTTCGAAGGTCGAGGCAAGAAAAGGTTGAATAGAGTTTTTGACGTCATTGGTTTCGTATACCCTGATTATAGCTATCCCTCGTGAAAGCAGGGAAAGAAAAGAAAAGCTGCTACTTCGGCTATTTCTGTTGTGCCGAAGGCAAAAAGATCAAGGTTTTAATGCACCGACCTAGATACATTGAAATGACCACAGTGCCGAAGCTAGATGAGGGGACATCTTCCACTACTGAGGCAGAACAGCCTGCTCCTGCCGTCCCTAGGGAAGAATTGGCTTAATTGCCAAAGATTCATGCAGCTGGGTCAGTCGAAACACCAAAACACGGTGCTGAAGCCAAAGGAAAGGCGGTCAAAGAGCCAGAGCTAGGGGAAACGGTGGGGCTACCAAAAATCTTGAGCCCGCTAGCTGTGCCAGAATTGCAGAATGTATCAAAGGCTCCTGCAGTAACTCCCAAGAGAAGGATGGCTAGCATGCTGGACACCGTCCTGGAATCAACAAGGGCATCGACTCCTGCCCCTGCTAAAGAGACTGCCGAAGATGCTACAGTTCGCGTTGAAACCGAAGTTGGGCCCTCAATGCCCACTGAAGCAGAGCCGACTGGAACTGGGCAGAGAACTGAACAAGGATCTTCAAATGTTGGTTTGGCTCTAGAGAAGAAAGACATGCTCGAAAAAGTTAGATCTCCTACTCTCGAAGCACCTTCTGAGGATCTTAACTTTATTATTCGACACGCTTCGGGTAAAAGGTTGTCTGGGGAAGAAAAATCGCGGAAGCCAAACACTACACCCGAGAACTGAAGTACCTGAAGGGGGCCTTGATGTACAATGGCACCGACGAAGATGATTTTCTATACTGTCTCCCGGTCAACAAGGAAATATCTGTTTGCCGGGAGATGGCAAAAAACATGGGACTTCCGAAGCTTGAAGTTGGCCTTTCTGCCATGTCAAAGGATGACCTCGCAGACAGCCTTGCGTACAATAGTTTGAAGGTACAAAAGTTATAGACTTATAAATAGATTGTCTTTTGTCTTTTATTCTCGTGTTGATCCTTTGTCTCCCTTCTTTTTTGTAGGGCTTAATTCTTAGCAACGCTTTGAGAGCACAGAAGAATGCTGAAGATGAAAGCTGCTAGATAGCCCTCAGCATCCTTCGGTCGAAGGTTATCAAACTGAGAAATGAAGCCTTAGAGAAAGATAAAATTCTGCTTTCATTGGTGGATAGAGTGAAGAAAAACGAAGCAAAATTTAATGCTCAATCCGAAGCCCATAAAGCCAAAGTTGAGAACCTTCAGAAAAAACTTGCCGCGGCTAATGAAAATTTTGAAGTTGCAAAAGTAAAGCAAGAGATAAGTGAATGGTCGAATGCTAGGCTAGAAAAGAATGTTGAAGAACTTCGTGAATCCAAGGAAGGATGCTTTGAGAAATCATTGGATTGCTTAAGAAAACTGAGAATCAGTTTTGCCAAGGTGGGTGCATACTCTTCGGAAGAAAAGTTCATTCGAGGTGACCCCAAGGGAGTCATCGATTGGATAGGTGAAGAGGCCGAAGCTTTTGAAGAGATCCTTAGTGATCGTGGGGATATTTGTGCCTTCGCCGGCGCTCGAGGGGTTGCAACAATTCTAGAGAAGGATGACTTTGGCCACGTTAAAGCTGCGGCCCCAGCCAAAACCGTCCTCTCCACAGACGACATGAAGGAACCCTTAGCCGAAGCCACTTTAATAGGTGGGAAATTTTATTCCGATGTCTGCATGAAAGGCGGCCGGGAAATGGCTGACGAAATTATAAAGAAAAATGAAAAAGAATCCTATGATGCTCGAGAAGAAGCTAAGCGAGCCGAAGAAGATGCCGAGCACGCAAGGTGTATAGTTATTATTGAATTTTTAGCTTTGGTGTTTCTTTTCTGGCTTCGGACTAATGACTTGTTTACTACAGCTAAACTTTCACCGCTACCCGAGCCATACGACCCCCAGGCCGATCCCGTTATGAAAGAGGCGCTGGATGTGATGAGTGTTGCCAATACCATCATCGACGAAGTCGTCGATAGACTGCTGAATGAGGTCGCCGATAAAATTCTCAAAGAAGACTAGGCTTTTGTTGTGATGATAATGTAAGGAAAATGGACCCCGGGCCATTTGGATAATTGAGTTTCCGTGTTTGATGATCAACACAATCTGTGAACTAATAAGTTTCTCTAGTGTTTATGTTTGTAGTTCACAAGATGCAAGAATTACTTGGACTAAGGAATTGAGGAAAGCAACACCTCAAAAGAAGACATTAAGAAGATCAAAGAAAAGTCCAAGATTGAAGGCATGTGCTGCCTGCGGACTGTCTATGCGTGGAGCACTGGACTGTCCGGGGCCCACACGCCAGACTGTCCGGTGCACCAGGGAACAGCAGCCCAATGGTTAGTTCCAGGTGGCACCTGGAGAGAAGCACACCGGACTGTCCGGTGTGAAAAGCCTTCGGCGCCAACGGTCACCTGCTCTGACAGGGTAACGGCTAGGCGCACCGGACAGACTACAGTGCGCTGTCCGGTGCACCACCGGACTGTCCGGTGTGCCGCAGAGAACAACAGCTTTTCTCCAACGGCTCTATTTGTGTTGGGGGCTATAAATACACCCCCAACCGACCATTTCCATGTGTGGGAGCCCAAGCAACATACCAAGGCATATTGTAGACATTTCCAAGTGCTCATAAACCCAAGTGCTTAATAGAATCACTCGGTGATTAGCGTAGGTGCTTTGCGAAGTGCTTAGGTTAGTTAGATCGCATTAGTGCTTGCTCTAGGTGAATCCTAGTTAGTTGAGTGAGTTTAGACAAACCACACAACCCCTCGGCTCTTGCGCGGGCCGAAGTAATTGTACCGAGTGGGGCGAGAGTCTTGTGAGACCGTGACAACTGTGTTTGTGTCATGGCCGCCACCATGTACCGGAGGGAATGAGGCCCGCAGCGTTTCGGCCGAAAGCTCGATAGTGGAGATGGCGGGGAGCGTCCGAGAGGAGCCGGAAGCAGAGCACCACTTGCGCATGGAGAAGGCCCGCGGCTCTCTACGGAGTTACTCGACCGAGGTGCTTGGCCCTCGCGTGGGCTTCCCTTTGTGAAGGGGCACCAATGAGGATTAGTCGGGACCTTGCGCGGTTCCGGATACCTCGGTAAAAATACCGGCGTCATCCACGAGAGTTTGCTTCTCTACTTTGCTCTTTAAGTTTCCGCATTTATATTAAGCATTTAAGTTTCAATCTTGTATACATACTTATTTAGTGTAGATTGAAACTTAGCCATCGCGATAGAGATAGCAACACTTAGACAAAACCTAGTTTGCACATTCTAGTTTGACAATTTGCATAGGTTTTGCTCTAGGGATTTATTTGTGGCCTAGTTTAGCGGAAGTTTTAGAAGTCCTAATTCACCCCCCTCTTAGGCGTCACCCATTTCCAACAGATACAATGCAACATTTGTGTATGAAACAATTATCAAACATGTATATTAATGTAATATATTTCTTTGCGATGCATGAAATTTACGCACATGCCATTTTTAGCCTTCGGCGAAAAAACACCTTCCCTTCTTTTCATGCTTCGTAATGAAAAGAGCCCTCATATAGCAAAGCTGTTGTGTGACACTTGTTATCAAACTTTCCAGGTAAGATTGTATTTGCCGAAGGTTTGTTTCGTGCCTCAGTACACTTTCATTCATCAAGTTATTGCAGAAGATTTGCTTCGTGCTCAATCTTTGTTGTTGATGTGATATGATGTACGATATAATGCTATGCAGAATGATGCAATGATATGATGCAACATGATGTTTATGCCAAATACACATGCCCACACTGAAACACTCAAGACTCTGCATCCCCTTAGGGACGTCTTTGGAGTCTTTAAGCTCTGCATCCCCTTAGGAACGACTTTGGATCTTCTTCACCTTATATTTATGTGGTATTTAAGCTCTGCATCCCCTTAGGAACAACTTTGGAGCTTCTTCACCTTCTATTTCGGTGGTATTTAAGCTCTGCATCCCCTTAGGAACGACTTTGGAGCTCCTTCACCTTATATTTCGATGCTATTTTGGCTCTGCATTCCCTTACGAACGACTTTTGAGCTTTGAAACTTACTCTGCGCTCCCTTAGGAACAGCTTTTGTAGCTTCGAAACTTACTCTGCGCTCCCTTAAAATCAACTTTCATAGCTTCGGAAGTTCGTTAGGAGGAAGCATTTTACTCAATGATACGAGCACTATTATTGCATGAAATTAGAATTCAGTCCTTCATGACTTGTTTTTCATACAAGAAAAATAAAATGACAGAAAAGATAAAGATACACCAAGGGTAGGATATTCTTTAGTAGATGTGCTTGGATTCAAGCACAGTACTATTGACTTTGCAAGCATCGGACTCCTCTCAAAAATCGCGCTGCTGTTGAGCGTGCTGGTGCCCTTATGGCTGCTGGCTTCGGGTCAGAGTAGGTGGTAGCTGTGGTGGTGGTGGGAGCTGGGCCCAGGAAGCTTGAGAGTGGCTTGCCGAAGCGATAGAGGCCGTAGGCTATTGATTACCTACGTATTCTGGGACATAGGGAGAATAGTATGAAGCAGTATGTAGGACCTGCTTCGGCTAATTCTGCCGTGCCTCAGCTTCGGCAATCTCTTTTTGCTTCTGAACTGTGACTTGGCATATTCTTGTGGTGTGGCCTTTGTCTTCACCGCAGAATAAGCAAAATAGTCTTCTAGGCTAATCTCCGTATCTTCCTCCGAAGCTTCTGCCCCCTCTGCCTCTTGGGGCTGGTGGCCTGAAGGAGCTTTGTTGTGGCCCTGATGACTGTGAGTTGTGTTGTTGCCTTTGAGGTTGACTTCCTCTATCATCACTTGGGTTGGAAATATGAATCGACCTGACGTGACTGGGGTGAATTCTTCCTCCAAAGCCCCTGGCCATCTCAGAAAACCTGTATGCTTCCTCCCTTCTTTGGCGGAAATCATTATCAGCCCAGATATACTCATCCATCTTCTAAAGAAGCTTCTCCAGGGTTTGTGGGGGCTTCCTGGCAAAATATTGAGCTGTAGGTCCTGGATGAAGCCCCTTGATCATGGCCTCAATGACAATTTCATTAGGAACTGTAGGCGCTTGTGCTCTCAGACGTAGGAACCATCAGTCATACGCCTAAAGGTACTCCTCATGGCCTTGCGTGCATTGAAACAAAGCCTGAGTAGTGACTGGCTTCGTTTCAAAGCCTTGGAAACTAGTAATTAGCATATCCTTGAGCTTCTGCCATGATGTGATTGTTCCTGGCCGAAGAGAAGAGTACCAAGTTTGCGCTATGCTTTTAACTGCCATGACGAAGGATTTCACCATGACTGCAGTATTGCCCCCATATGAAGATATGGTTGCCTCGTAGCTCATTAGAAACTGCTTCGGGTCTGAGTGCCCATCATACATAGGAAGCTGAGGTGGCTTGTATGATGGGGGCCATGGGGTAGCCTGCAACTCTGCTACCAAAGGAGATGCATCATCGAAAGCAAAATTGCGATGATGAAAATCACCATACCATTCATCATCATTGTATGAATTCTATTGACGAAGCTCCTTGTTATGGGGCCTTCGGTCTTGGTCCTCCTTGGTGAGATGGCACATTTCTTCGGCGGCCTCATCAATCTTCCTATGGAGATCGGCGAGCTGAAGCATTTTCTCTCTCTTCTTTTGAACCTATTGATGGATAGCTTCAAGGTCCCTGATCTCTTGGTCCAGTTCCTCCTCCTGAGGTGTTGGGCTGGTAGCCTTCCTCTTCTGGCTCCTAGCTTCGCGTAGCGTCTCCTGATTAACATCCAGCGGCTACAGTGCAGCCCCTGGCCCGACTGTCTTCTTCGGCGACATGACGAAGGTGGATGCTTGCCGAAGGTGGTCAGATGAGTTCACCAGAGGTGGGCGCCAATGTTGGTCCTTGTTCTTAGATGCTATACACCAAGAACAAAGCAACACAATTGTTAATGATTAAAAACCTTCATCCTTCGAAGCATTATCTCCTTTCAAATATAATGATCTTTAGATGAAGGTCATGAAGGACATACCTTCATTATTTTAGTCAGTAAAGATATGAATAAAGATATACGAAACACAAAAAGAATATGAGCAATCATTCCAAATCATTAGATTATTCATCACCTTATTTTATAAACATGAATAAACATCAATAGTTATTATATTACATTTGTACCTTTGGCTTGACAGAAG
Organism: Zea luxurians; assembly: GCA_029449295.1. Classification (NCBI taxonomy): domain Eukaryota; kingdom Viridiplantae; phylum Streptophyta; class Magnoliopsida; order Poales; family Poaceae; genus Zea; species Zea luxurians. Next base: position 98,742,289 of record JAOPSE010000001.1, on the reverse strand, counting down.
CTAAAAAAGCAGGAGCGACGCAGGAGTGATTACAAATCCGTCTTCACCATACGGTGTTACTATTCATCTATTTATAGGCACAGGACGCATCCTGGATGAAATTACATTCATGTCCTTGATATTCACTGTTGACCATAAGGCAAGTTGTCAAGGACTAAGCAGTCTTTTCCCCTTTAAGTCGGTTTCTCCTTTCACCATCGTTAACGTGTTGAGCCGAAGCTCCTTCAGCCACAGCTTCGGAGCTAGCTTGTCCTTCGTTCAGACTGCACCTTCATACCACGCACACCTTCATCTCAAAGTCGAAGCCTCCTGTAATAGTCTATGTTATACTGAAAAACATGTTAGTTAAGTTTTTGAGGACCTTCGGAAGAAGGCCCCCAACAAATGACTACACCAAATTGTAGGGGATACGGATGCCCACACTTTGATGACAATCATTACAAAGAGCCAAAACCATCGTAAGTTCATCACGACAAACATGACAACACATGATAAGCAAACTACTCTGACTAACTAAAACTGGCTAAGACTAAGACATTGATTCAAACATTTAATACAAACTCTAGCAATCTAGCGCTCCAAGTTTATCCAGGTCCTAGAGTCAGCGGTGCCATAAGCATGATGACCATGGGGGGGAGCGATAAGGGTGCTGAGTCCCAACAGGAGCAGGGGAACCATCCTCCTGATGGAGGCGCTCCACGCGCTCAGCACACAGTTCCGCAATCTCCACCCGAGCCTTGCCCAACTCGTTAAGGGCATGGTCCAGCTCGGTGTTGAGCACGGCGACCAGGTTGACCATGCTGCTCAATCTAGGATTGCCCACACCAACGGGTGAGACAATCACACCTCTGGTACCACTGGTCGAACGACGGGGGTAATACTTCAGGTCGAGGTCGTTAGCCAACCCACTGAACAACAAACAGTACTGTGAAAGTGCACGCCGTGCAGCATCCTGCATGGTTGCCTCCACAGTGTCCCGCTCAGTGATAGAATAATGCTCTGAGTAGGCCTCTGCACTCGGGAGATCATCGTCTGGACGACGCACCAAGTAGGTAGCCTCCCATTGGTTCGAGTATAACCCGCAACTATGCTGGTGGACTACACAGCGGTTCTCGATAGACCAAGTGCATCGGTCGAAAGCCCAAGGCAGCAAGGTGTCGAGAGCATCATGGAAATGACAACCGCAAGTGGTGTCATGAGTGATAGGTCGGGCAATCCATCCTTTAGGCTCTTGCTCCTCTGAAAGCTCTATGTTGTGGCTCGAACTACCACCTCGTCGTCGTCTTCGTCAGGGTCTCCTCCGGTAGCTGGGGTGCCCTGTGGTGGTGTAGGGGGCACCTCTAGCTGAGGCACACGGAAGAGCTGCCTCCCAGACTCCACCTCTTGTTGAGGCGAGGGGGAAGAGTCTTGCTGCTCCCGCTCCTGCAGGTGACAGTGTAGTCTCTCCAGGTGTCTCGACTGTCCTATCATCGCGAGGCACAGTGGACGCTCCGCAAGACGAGAGGGCAAGAAAGGGATCACCCACTTACGTGCAGTGCATCTAAGATGGGCTATCTACAAAAGATGTCGTAAGCACAAGAGTGAGAAAAGAACTATATGACCAGGAAATAAACCATAAGTAAAGTAAGATAATTTTTTTGTAAGATGAGTGTATAGATAGTAATATAACATAGAATTGGTCGAGATGTCCAACTTTTGAAGTAACACCAAGGGTCAAGGTGAGGGTAAGGGTCTATAGTCCTTAAAATGACCATTCTAGTCTAGCTTAGCGGTCCCACAGTCAGCAAGGCTTTGATACCACTTATGTCACACCCAGTTTCGGAAGGAAAACTGAATGCAAACATTGTATGTACCTGGATCAAAAACTCACGTACACATCGATTACATAGTTGTACATCATCACACATTGCTCAAAATAATAGCGGAAATAGTACTTTATTACATCAAGATGTCTAAGACATCCACAGAGTCATTAACTTAACATAGTCATTATCATAATCAAAGTGCAGATATGAAACATAGAAAGATAAGGCCTTCACAGGCAGCTGACTGAGGGTTTGCCACTAAACACGACTAGAACTCATCGAAGTCCTAAAATTCCTGAAAGTCCTCCATGTTGCCTTCATCTTCTCCTAAGCACTGATTGCAATGGGGACAACCTGGGTGGGGTGGTTTTTAAAGCAAGGGTTAGTAAAGTGGACTAGCTGTATGTGGGGTTAAGCTTAAAGCAGTTTCTTTTAGTTGGTCAGGTATTTATTACTAGTAGAAAAGCCAAGTTTTAGTAATAAACCCAAGTTATTACCTAAAAGTACTCCCTCCAAGAGGAAATACCAGAAACCATAGTTATAATCATCGTCATTAACCATCATCATAAAAGTATCCAAAGATAATATAATCAAAGAGGATCCCAAGGCTGCTCTTAACCTTGAGCATGGCTGATATAGCAATTTCTAACACTCTGCAGAGGTTGCACACTTTACTCATGAGTCGTGATCCTTTCCCGGCCTAGATTGTATAGACCCGATCTTCACTACCGAGGTGAATGGCCATGGATTCACCATGTAGCCTTTACAAAGTTTCCCCTGGTGTGTAGTTGCTTGTTAGGTTTCGCTAGTCGTACAAACACAGTACTCCTCCCTAAGATGTGCGACTAACAAAACCAAATCGAATGAACATCAACGCCCACCCTTAGCAGAGCAAGCACTATGCCCTAGCCCACTTTGACAGCCCTATAGCAAAGCCAGCTACACCCCAAGTTCATCTAATTAATTAGCTAAGGGTGTCCTATTCCACCCTCATGGTTGTACTGTTATCCCAGGTGGTCTAAAGTATCACAAGTTCATCATCATAATCAAGATAACATTATTGTATCATAAATGTTCTCATCATGTTCGTTGATTAAAGTAAAGCAATAACATGAAGCTAACCATAATAACCCAAAAGTTAATCAAGGACAAGGTAAATACAAAGCTTGTCAATCCTTAGGTTTTAATTATGTAATGCGGGACAGTGAAGTATAAAGTAAATAGGACATAATGGGTCAGAGGACACTTGCCATCACCAGGTTGCTGCTCAGGGAAGTCTCCTACAACACACTCGGAAACCATAGGCTGCTCGTTGTCTACGCAAAGCAATCATTCATTCAACACATTTGGGAAACTATAAAGAAATAGTACACCAAACATGTGCAACCAAATGAACACAAGTTCCATAGAAAAGTATACACACAAAAGTGAAATCTAGATCCTAGGTTGGACTAATACACCTAGGGGTTTGTGGTTCTCTAAGTACTGCCTATCTCAGTGAATCACATAACTTAACTATAGTTATCTTAATGAACTACTGAAGTTGTTCTAGGGGTGGGATCATATATTACTTGAGATTAATTTCACAAAGTTAACCACTTAACTAATCATTAGTGTTTTCCTTTTTATTTTCTTTTGAATAAACAATCCATCACTTCAAATGAACCTATTGTCTATTCATAAAATTCAGGTATACAGACAGTGAAATATAATAATTTAAATAGATAGAGAATAATTTTATGAACATTTTGCAATTTGAACCACCCAATTTGGAGTTCATATGCAAAAGATATGAAATAAACAAGTTTTGGCATTCAAAAACACTAAATTAAACCTATTTCTGTGATTAAAATAGAGTTCATGGGATTCTCTGCAAGAAACTAGGGGTCTAGACACAATAAAATAGGACCACATCTTGATTCTTGGAAACCAAAGGGGCTCTTTAACAAAAAAAGCCACGCGAAGGGGTACGGTGTGTCCTCAGCCATCCAATCACAGATCGACATCCGAGATCAGCCCCGAGCGTGAGCGTGGGCTGACAAGCGGGCCAGGGTGTAACACCCCATCCAATCACTGGACCGATAGTACTTAGTCCTGGCAGCTCTCTAGGATCATATATTGTCCCCACAGACCAACAAGGGTCTTTTGTGCACACTTTGTCCTCACTAATGCGCAGGCGGGAAAACTTTCCGGTCGGTCACCCATCCCAAATTACTCGAAGCCAAGCACGCTTAACTTGAAGGTTCTTTCGAGATAGGCTTCCGAAAAAGAACATGCACCTTATTGGTATGGATACTCTATTAATTCTATTAAGCCTTGGGCCAGGATATCACAATCCACCCCCTTAGAAGACCGACAACCTCGTTGGTTAAGTCCAATCAAGGAACCTCCCCTCTTAGCCATATTTGTGTGTCTAGTATCGCCATATGCCATGCCAAGTGACCACTTCGGGCCCACATGCGCCATGTGCCATATACCTGAACCCCCCTAACCCACAAACGCCCATGAAACCATAAGGGTCGGCTCTGATACCACTTGTAACACCCCATCCAATCCCTGGATCGACGGTACTTACTCCTGGCAGCTCTCTAGGACCATATATTGTCCCCACAGACCAACATAGGTCTTTTGTGCACACTTTGTCCTCACTCATGCGCACCCGAGAAAACTTCCCGGTCGGTCACCCATCCCAAATTGCTCCAAGCCAAGCACACTTAACTCGGGCTGCATTACCGGTCGGGCCCAACTGCAGGGGCGCGAGCGAGGGCACTGACCCGAGCGGTCAGATCCCCATTGGACGATTATGATTAGATCTAGTTCATTTAAAACTGGGCCGTCTAATCTCGGATGGACGCCGGAGATCCAACGGCAAGCTCGGGCTGGGTTCTTGGGTTGCCAGTGGCGGCGCCGCCTGACTCTGCGGTGGAGTCTCACCGGAGGCACGAGTGCGGCCACGCGGGGGGTCCTGGGGTGCTGGGAAGGGCCCATGTAGGTTTAGGGTGACTCGGTGAACACAATCGCGGGCACGACACTGGCGAAGGAGCACCAGAGTGTGGCGGTCAGCGTCGGAGTGGCTCAACCACGGTGCAGCCTTGCTCCGACGAGCAATTGTGCACGCACAGAGGCAGGGAATAGGAAATCAGGGGCATAGAGAAGTTGGTTACCTTGAGAGAGGGCCCTGGGATGCTTGAACGGCGGCGGGGACACGACGAAGCCTCGGGTCGATGGTGGTGGCCTTCGGCTGCACGGTGGGGGGTCTAGTGAACGCGAGCAGTGAGAGATAGAGGAAGAAGGGGTGAACCTAGCGGTGTCATTGAGGCGGAGCACACTGAGGCAACGGACACAGCGAGGACTCGATGGCAGTCGCAATGAGACCACGACAGACAGCGATGGAGCTCCTCGAGTGCGCGCGCGGTGCGAGGCGGGTGCTAGGGTGCTGTTAGTGCGCAAGTGAGGGAGGAGGGAGAGCGAGTGGGGTGCTGGGCAGCTAGAAAATACCGGGTTGGGGGCGGACATGGCCTCGGCGTGCGTTGTGGGCATGGAGACCACGACGACGCGTGGGTCGTGTGCGCGGGCGGTTCGGGAGGGACGGGTCTGACAGGTGAGGTCCATGGACCAGCGAGAGCAGGCACGCAAACGGACGGTCAGCGCTGACGGGCGGGTCCCACTACGTAGAGAGAGAACGGGACGCACACGCGAGGGGGATTGGTGCCGATAGGTTAGCCCCACCAGGCAGAGGGAGAGGGGGAGCGGGGACGCGCGGACGCAAGTCGGTGCCGACAGGCGGGGCCCGACTATCAGAAAGAGGGCGGGCGCGCGCGGGGGGCTGGCTGGGCTGGACTGGGCCGACTTGGGCTGAAATGGATTTTTCCTTTTTCTTCTAAATTTGTAATTCCTTTTCTTTTTATTTTGTCTATGGAATTCAAATCAAATCAAACCACAATTCAAATTCAAATATTTTAAACATGTGCATCAACCAAAAACAAAGTTTAAGCTCAGCATGATGCAAACATTCATATCTCTCCTAGGTTTTAATATTCCATGGAAAATAATACATCTCTCCCATAATTAACCCAAAATCGTATTAAAGAGAATAGAAAAGAAAAACTATAGAGGTGAGAAAAGGAGTAACACCTGAATTTGGTAGGTATTAGAGAAGAAATTTTATACCCCCAAATTTAGGGTGTTACAAGCAGTCTATAGAGGAGGCTAGAGTGCAAGCTCCCATTAGGTTTTGAAGCTGCACAATGCCTGACATCGGGCGCAGCAGAAAGTGTGACCTTAGAGAGCATTGTTTTCGGAGCATTGAGCTCATGCATGGCTTGGTCCGAAGGTCGGTTGACAAAAGCCGCTAGAGGCCATGAGTAAGCACTTCATGGATGCTTAGGTTCAAGTCTTTGGCAAGTGACAGGAGGACTAGGAGTTACTCCCAGAGAAGTGTTTTTCTCGTCTAGGTCTATATGATGCAATAGTTATTATCAAATAGAATGAAGTATACATATGATATAACAATTTTTAAGATGCAAGATCCTGTTTTATCCAAGAAGATAATAGTGTTAGATGGTAATAATTATTGTCTTGATCAAACATATTTAACTAATAGTTTAGTTAATTATTAGCAAAATACACAACTTAAAACTATTTTATTACACTAGTAGAAAAGAGCTCTAAGCTGGTGGTACGCACAAATTTTTACTAGTGGTTTCAGTTACTATGTGCCAGTGAAAATAAACAGGTGTGGTCGGCTTAAAGAATGGCCAATGGAAACATATTTCCACTGGCGGTTCACTTAACACAACCGCTAGTGGAAAGGAGCTATTACATTGGCGGTTGGCTTAAGAAACCACCAGTGGAAGGCGGTTCACTTAACACAACCGCTAGTGGAAAGGAGCTATTTCCACTATCGGTTGTGTTAACACAGCCGCCAGTGAAAATACAAGGGGAACAGGGTCTTTTTAGTTGTTGTTTTGGACAAAGTTCAAGTCAAATTTATAAAATTTTGACTACAATTAACTATTTCGTTATTTACTTTAAAACCTAATATTTATATGCATCAATTTGTCTTAAAGAGTGCTTTTATAAAAGTATAAATGTATTAAGAGTTTATTTGCATTTTAATAAAAACATTGGTCAAAGTTATATTTTGGAGACTGTGTTGTTGTCCTAAACGACAACTAATAGTACACCGGAGGGAGTTCATTACAACACAATACCAGAGAGTACTCAGTACCACAATACATTACAACACAAATCAGATTCATCTAACTACTTCATTACATCCACTGAGGAACATCACAGCACCCATACTTGTTGAATTACAAATTCCAAAATAGCTCCACTATGGGTTCTTTTGTCAATAATATGTGTACAAATACAAAACTATTAGTAATCTGTGCAAACCGACCAAATACGAAAACAAAACAAACTTAATTTCACTAAGAATACTACCTATTGACTACATCAACGATACTCCAGCAACGATCCAATCTCTCAGTAATGTCATTTCTTGACTTGCATTAACACTCACCAAATCTAACACATCGTAATAAGCTTGGCCATGCGAACTACTCCCTGCTCCTCCTATGTGGCCTCGATCCAACAAATAGTTGTGCAAAGCAAAACAGGCAATTACATTCTTCACTTGCCCGCTTCTTTCAAACATTGGTAGTCCTCATAGCACATGCCACCTTGATTTGAGAAGTCCAAAAGCCCATTCAACTACATTTCGCAGACTTCAGTGGTGGGAATTGAACTTTTCGTCCATAGTTTCTACTCCTCTTCGATGAAAATTTTCTAAATGATATCTCTGATTCTGATATGGTGGCAAGTAACCTTCGCAAATTGAGTAACCAACATCCACTAGATAATACCTCCCTGTACACAAACAAATAAACTCAGAAAAACATTTACTAGATCGTAATGAAGACAATGTATGCAATGCCAACATAACATGCCACCATATCTGCTGGTGGGTGTGGATAGTTCGCTTCTCCCATGCAATTCCTGAGCACTGCCATGTCATGACAAGAACCAGCCAACCCCGCACCTATAAAAGTGAACCGCATATCCATGTCCACTATACCTAATATATTGTAGCTAGGCCACCCTTTTTTGTTTATGTAGTCCAACCTCGACTCATGACATACATGAGCTAGAATATGTGTACCATCTAAGTCTCCTATGCACTTGTCAAAGAAAGGGGCATAAGGTCTGAGCTTGTAATGCACTTTAGAATACGTTGGATCCTTTGGAAATATATTGCTTTGTGCAAAACCATACATAGCATCTTCCACATGAGCCATTTTCCTACTAATGGTATCCAAAGACCTTTTGAACCTGTGTCTAATTTGGCGTGTCGCCTGTTGTGCCCCACAAGCCCATAAGAACATCCCCAATGCCTCACATGACTCCACCTCTTATGTTGACCTTAACCCGTGATACCTCACTAAAGTATCATGCAATTCTGTAAAAGCATCCGAAGTCATACAAAAATTGTCTTGACACTTCTTAAATTCCCTCAAATTATGTTCAAATTCACTTTAGCTATGTCGAATCAATTGCAATCCACAAACTAGAGTTCAAACTAAATTGAATTTACCTCAGGATTATATCACTAAGTAGCTAGATACCATATATACAATCTTGGGTCTTGTCTTAATCCAAATGGACCTATGAGTATACAAAAACATATAGTCCTATGATTATAAAACTGAAATTTGATTATAAATCTTTCAAAACAGAAATGCAATACTTAACACAAATGTTATAAAACTGAAGTGAACAAGCACAAAAATCAAAATGAACTGCAATATGTCTGCATTCATTAAAGCGACCCAGAGTTATTACAACACACACATTCATAACTAAACTGGAAACTTAACAATGTCCACATACATCAAAGCGTTATTACAAGACCACACAAACAAGCTACTTCGAAATGTCTCACGACCTTTATTTGTTATCCTAGTTGAACCTATTCCAATGGAGGCGTTCCTCTTTAGTTTGCATAGAAAGGAAAACCCTCCTATTCAGGTCATTTTTGCACACCATAGTTCCCATGCAGTACAAATCAGAGTCTTCTCCAAGTCCATCTTCGTTTAAGAGTCGCACAACTTGGTCAATTTCTTGTTGTGCTTGACTCAGAGTTCTCCAGTTTCTGATGGAAATGGACTTAGAAATATTAGCAATGTGGTCTTCTAAACTCATCTTTTTCTTAGGAGGGCAATCCACTGTGTCTTCGCTAATTGGCCTTTTGGATGATGATCTAATATTGGAGCAACCTACATGGTCATAAGATAAGTATGGAGTATCTTGGCTGCCATAGTTGGGAGAGGGCTCACGTACACCTCCTGCACTAATCAAGTTGCCTCTGTTGTGTGTGGTTCGACCAAACAAAGTGTTTAGCTCATCAAGAAAGGTTGGTGGTTTTCCTCGACTCACCTGAGTACTAGGATCCAACGTTTGAACATAATGTAGATTCAGTATTGGTCCACAAAACAAATAAATTGTAATCAATTCATGAGCTACCAAAGTGGTGGTTTTGTGATTCAACGTACCCCTTCCTAGGTCCCCCAGAATGAATCATCAGTCACTATAGCACCAGTCCTTGAGTCACAATCAAGCCCAGTATGGGTCTGCAAGGATTTCTAATGCTAGGAAGACCTTCAGAGCATGTTAAGCTTGTTTTGCATTTTTTTGTTTTCATAATTAAGACCAGTCTACTCTTCGAAGTTGCGATACAATTGTTGCCATCCATGCTTAGTTAATCCCAAGATATTGAAGTTATTAAGGTTCTTATGAATGATGCATAGGTCAAGGAATATTTTAGTTGTCGTCTCATTCCAGTTGGCACAATTCGGACTCATCTGTGGGCAAGTTGCACATGCACGTAACTATTTGGTACATATACAAATACATTTAACAATTTCTTAAATGGAGGACATGTAGTAAAAGAAACAGCATAGATAAGTTATGCATATAAGAAGAACTTGTCGTGGTAGATGTCTTGGCATGCTTCTGGTGTAGTTCGTACTAAGTAGGTTTGTCTGGGGGAGCAAGAATCAGTGAATGAAGGCGCTAGGTTGGGCAACCTTATGCAGGAACTGCACCGAAAAAGTAGAGTGAATAAGACATTAATGGTATGGAGTATGTATATATTGATTGCAAAATGGATTACTAATACATATAAGCTATGTCATTAACGATTCAAACATAGTATGATAGATTAAAAATAAAGATGGCATGAGGGCAGAGAGCAACAAGTAAAAATGGAGGTACTAAGCAGTTGACCTAGATCCACGAGTTGCCGTGTGGATACGGTCGCTGGCCATGTTGTCCTCCTTCAACTGGGTGGCAACAACGAAGTGAATGTGGCTACGAGGACGAAGGATCCCTTCACTTTGGCTACGAGGACGAAGGCTCCTTCCACTGGGTGGCCTTGCGCGAGTTGGTAGATCTGCGTCTTGCTGTGTGGTCGACGACCGAGCTCGCCACCTACTTCACTTCAGCTAGGACGACGGAGGGAGGCTAGATCCGACGACGACGACGAAGGGAGGTGCGAGGTGACGCGTTGGCAGCGAGGAGCGAGATGAATTTGGGGCGGAGGACGAGTAGGGCATAGTAGGGCATCAGGAGCGACGGACTGCGAGGAGACACGAGCGAGCAGGCGGAGTGAGGCGTGCAACATCTTAGATAATTTGTAATATATAAATATACTAAAACCATTTGTACTATCGGTTATTATATAGGACCGCTAGTAGAAATGATTTTCACTAGCGGTTGTGTTAAGAGAACCACCAGTGAAAATAGCATTTCCACTGGCGGTTCCTTAAGCCAACCGCCAGTGTTAATAGCCTGTTTTCACTAGCGGTTGCTTTAAGAGAACTGCCAGTGGAAATAGGTTTCCAATGGTGGTTTCTTAAGCCAACCGATAGTGAAATTTGTATTATAAATACCCCTTTTTCTCCCTGACAGGAACTGTATCTCGCAGCCAACTTCCATTGGAGGCGATTTTGGAGGTCTAGATTACACAAAATACAAGGGGGAGGTTTTGATCTTCATTTTTTGGAAGAAGGTTGCTAAGAAAGGTTGGTTTATGTTTCTTTTGTCAATTTTTGTTCATTCTTGCTCAATTGTAGCCACATTTTAGATCTAGGATTCACCATGTGAGAGAGAAGAGAATAGCCACATTTTGGATCTAGGGTTTCACCATGTTGGGGAGAGAGGGAGATAGGTTTGGTAATTAAGGATTGTTTTTATTAGTTGTTATGAAAGGTTGGTTTAATTATGTTTGAATTGCCAATTATTGTTAGAGATAGGTTTGGGTATTAAGATTTTTTTTGTTTATTAGTTGCCAGGAAAGTTTGGCTTATGTTTCTTTTGCCAAACTTTCATTGGAATGCCAGATTTCACAAAATACAAGGGGTATGTTTTGATCTTTATTTTTTGGAAGAAGCTTGCTAAGAAAGGTTGGTTTATGTTTCTGTTGCTAATTTTTTTTATCCATGATATATTTAGTTGTTAGGAAATGTTAGTTTATGTTTCTCTTGCCAATTTGTGTTCTTGTGTGTTTTATGTTACTTTGTTATAGATGATGATGGTGAGGACATCCTAGATGTATAACTTATCAAGGCCAGATCCATCATACATATCCGAGGTCCATAGGTTTATTGATGTCCCTACGAACCATGCTTGGAGGACAAAGACAAAGCACATATATTGTCCATGCATGGACTGCAAAAATGTTGTTGTATTTGATTACACAAACCAAATCATATCTCTCTGGTATGCCGAGGATTTGTGAAGGATTACACAATTTGGACAAAGCATGAAGAGGGTAGCTCTGTGCCTTATACGACTAGAAACCCAGAGAACATCGACGGCATATTTCAATTCGTTCATGAGACACAACAACCTCTTCCATAGAGCAAACATGTAGTGTCCAATGTTATTGATCATGGTTACGCTAGAGGAAATGAACGTGATAGAACTTATGTTCTGTCAAATGTTATGGATGAGGAAGATGCAGAGTTGTTAGAAGCAATATTGTATTGTCATACAGATCCATCGATGTTCTTTATGAAAGGTATGGAGTCCCTGAAGAAGGCAGCAAAAGAGCCTCTGTACGACGAGTCTAAGCGTTGTACCAAAGAGTTCATGATGCTCCAGTCTATGCTAAAGTTGTTGATGTTAAAAGGTAGATATGGTATGTCTGATGCTGGCTTCGATGCGTTCTTGAGTATTATCACAGACATGCTTCCAAAGGAGAACAAAGTTCATGCTATCACATACTATGCAAAGAAACTAATCAGTCCACTAACTATGGGTGTGGAGAAGATCCACGTGTGTAGAAATCATTGTATCCTTTATCGAGGTGATGATTATAAAGACTTGGAGAGCTGCCTAAAGTGTTGTGCAAGTAGGTACAAGACGAATAAAGACTATCGAGAGGAAGAGTGTGTTGCATCCGTGTCTAAAGGGAAGAAGCGAAAGAAAGCCCAAAAGAAGACTTCAAAATCCACGAGCAAAGAAAAACAAGAAGTAGACTATTATGTGCTAAAAAAGATTCCTGCTTTGGTGATGTGGTACCTCCCTGTCGTTGATCGATTGAGGTGTTTGTTCGCTAAACCTTACGATGCCAAACTTATGGCTGGCATGCTTCTAATGGGCACAAAAATGATGGGAAGCTTCGACATCCAGCCGATGGGAAACAGTGGCAAGATTTCAATGACAACCACCAAGACTTTGTCGATGAGCCAAGAAATGTTAGGTTCGCACTGAGTACTGATGGAATGAATCCATTTGCTGAGAGGAGCAGCAAGCATAGCACATGGCCGGTGATCCTCACCATATACAACTTTCCTCCATGGTTGATGCAAAAACGGAAGTACATTTTGCTAGCCATCCTTATTTCTAGACCTACACAACTTGGATTTGACGTGGATGTATTTTTGGAGCCATTAATGGAGGATATGAAAATATTGTGGGAAACATGTGTTCAAATGTTGGATGAGTATCATAAAGATTCATTCACACTAAGAGCAATTATTTTTGTTATGATCAACGATTACCCTGCTCTCTTATCAGGCCAGTTTAAGAGAAAGGTTGGTTGCACATTATGTATTGATGGAATTGCTTACGTGTCCCTTACTGCATCTAAGAAGATAGTGTACATGAGGCACATACACTTTTTATTGGAAGGACACAGGTTCCGCATGCGAAAGATGGATAAGTACTTCGACAATAATGGTGAACTACATTCTACTGCTCCATCAGGTAACAATAGAGGTCATAGAGTTTTTGAAATAGTTAGGAATATCAAGTTTGTTTTCGGGAAGAAGACAAAAGACGAAAAAACAAGGAAGGATGCCAAACCAGCTCCAGGGGCTATTGTAAACCCTGAATAATGCTTTAAGGAATTTTAGCTAGTTCTTTATTATTTTATAAGAACAATAGTAAGGATCTACATGACTTTAGTTAATCAAGAAAAAGTGTTGGAGTTATTTTTAGTATGTGTCTAAGTGTTGAGACATGTTCCTTTTAAATCAATAGGTAGTGAATTATTTCACCATAATAATACCTATTGGATTATATAATAATGTGAATTTCTCGCTTATTGAATGTCATAAATGAAAATAAATACATGAGCAAAGTAAGAGAAAGGATTAAATACACATAAAATATAATCTTGCATTCATGCTGGAGATTTTGGTTGTTACAAATTTAGATTTGGATAATTAAACTGTTGAATCTGAATTCTAGGATAAATAAATAAAGAATTTCATTTGATAAATGAATTGCATCTCCATCAACTATATGTTGAGAAACACCTTATAAATAACTAAATACAATAAAATATATTGCGCATCATGCTAGAGTTTGAGTGTGCATTAAATTTGAATTCTTAAACTTTATCTTGAATTTGAATTTGAAATTTGATTTAGAAAACAACATAGAAATTAAAATAGAAATGATAAAAGGAAAAAGATAAAAACCTAGCTGGGCCTGCTACCTTGCTTTCGGCCCACTTGCAACATGTCCTCCTGCGCGCAGCCCAGTCCCTCTATTCACTGCCAGCTCAGCTTTTATCCAGCGCCGATAGGTGGCCCCATGCAACCGGCTTCCACCTTCTATGCGTGTGCATCGCTAAGATGTCTGCCTGCGCGCCAATCCCTCAGCTCTCGCCTTAGATCTCGCGCACTCGCCCGCACCCGATTTCTCTAGCCTTGGGTCGCTGAATGTGGGCTCGGTCGGGCATCGATCTCCCTCTTTGCTCCCTGGAAGTTGGCTACTGCTGCTATGTGGGGCTCGACTGTCATAACCATCTTCTTGCTCTGGGCTCATCTCAACAAGATCTGTTGTTCTCGCGTGAACACCGTAACAAATGCCACCTAGAATCTAGGGCCGTTTCGACGCTCGGACGTATATATATTTCTTGCGGCGACCTTCCTTCGACCCAGAGCCATGGTAGGAACCAAGCCGGGCAGCGTGCGCGCCATATCGAGCAGAGCATTTGAGAGAGTTGCCGCCATTGTTGATCTGCGTACTCATCGTCGCTCTGGCCTCCACGATGGGTCCTAGGGCATCACAGTGATACATGGAAGCCGGGGATTGGCGACCGAGGGACAACATTGGCGGGTTGCTGACCATGAACGCCATTATGGGCCACCGTGCGCCGGGTGAGAGCTCTGCATTACACAAATCATGGCAAGGAATCCCCGAATCAACTCGCCTATCCCACTACATCGTGTAGCACATATCGGGGTTGAGTTGAGGGCACTGCACGCCGGCGTGGGCTCCACCGTTGGCCGGGGAGCGTCGCTGCGTGGTGGGGAGAAATTTGGGGAAGCCAGGGGGTCTCTGGTGACCGTTGATCAAGCAAGGAATGGGTGCGATTAGATGTATCCATACCTGTTTGCGGGGGATCAGGGTGGTCGAGCGATTTACATTGGATGGTTGGGATCAGGCGAGGCGAGCCGATTCGTAGAGCAGATCTGGGCCATCTAATTCGAATCGGGCGTCTGTCGTTACATACCAGTTCGTTATGGGGTCGATCTAGTTGGGGCATTCAGATGTTGATCGGTCGGTTGGAATCCCTGCATACCCCCTTCAACGTGTAATTTTAGCAAAAGAGCCCCTGTCTTTTCTTTGTATAAACACGTCGTCCACCCTAATGCTATTAGTGTTGCAGTTCGGTCCTCATATTTATGAGTTGGACCCTGGATTTTCTGATATTAGCGTCAGCAGTCCAGAACCCATAGGAAATTCATATTAAATTCATTTTAACTTCTTTTTAATCCATTCTAGTTGCATTAAATTCATATTAATAATGTTTATTGTAACGCCCTGAATTTGAGGGTAGCATTTTTTCTCTTCTTCGATACTCACCAAATTCAGGCGTTACTCTCTTTTCTCTTCCCGTTTTGCTCCTTCTTCCAAGTTTCAAAGCAGTATAGTGACTGGTGTCTGCATCGCGTGTAAACAAAAATCTAAGTTGACATGGGTGTTGTATCATACCGAAGCATATTTTTTTGTCTTATGTTGTGTTTAATCACGTGTCTGTCTCACCTCGTTTCGAATTTTGATTCGCTATTGGATTCCGATCAGTGGTCCTGTGTGTTGTGGGCTTCTGTCCGGACCCGCGACCCAGCCCAGCCTGACCCGACCCAGCCCGACCCCTGGCGCCCCACACCCCCATGCGTGCCCCCCTCTCTCTCTATCTCATTCTGTTCCCCGCGCAGCAACCTCCTCTCCCTCTCTTCCTCCTCTCTTCCACCTCTTTGCCCTAGGTGATCCGGTGGACGGTTATCGCCGGATTTTGGATCCCAAGGTGAGCTCCCCTTTCCCCTTCTCTCTCCCTCCCTCCCCTTTTCTCCCACTGTGCGTGCGGTGCCCCCGTCCCTAACCTTCATCGCGCAGCCCCCGCGGCCCCTCGCCCCTGCCCCTCGGCGCGGCGGCGCGGCCCGTCCCTGCCCCTCGGCGCGGCGGCGCTTGGCCCCTGTACCTGCCCCTCGGCGCGGCAGCACGGCCCCCTGCCCTCGCCCTTGCCCCGTGCACGGGGTCCCTGGTGCGGCTCGCGGACCCCGGCGCGCGGCCCCTGGTGCGGCTCGCGGCTCTTGCGTGCACAACGTTTAAATTTCAGTTTAATTAGTTTTAAATTTAGTTTAATTAATGTCCTGTGTCGCGTGCTTCGTTGCACGACGATTTAATTTAAATTTGATATTTATTAGTGTGCTACGTCGCGCACTTTGTTGCGTGACGGTTCATCTAAAATTCAGATTATTTAATGTGTGGCGTCGCGCGACGTTTCGTTTTAAATTCAGTTTAAGTGATGTATGCTGTCACGCGCGTCGCGCGACGCTTGACCTTATTTTTATAATTAATTCAAGTGTTATGTGGCGCGCTTTGTCGTGCGACGATTCGTTTTATTTCAGTTCAGTCTAAGTGTTGTGTCGCCCACTTCGCCGCGCGACGACTCATTTTATTTTTGGTTTAGTTCATGTGTGCCGTCGTGCGTTTCGCTGCACAACAATCCTTTTAAATCTACCTTGAATTGTTTATAATAATTAAACATATAGCATAACTTTGTTCTTTGTATAGTGTGATTGTCAAACTAATAGGATTATGTTTAGACGAGTACTTTAATCTATAACCGCTTAACGTGATCGCTCTTCGACCGTAGCTTCGATTGTTGCTTTCTCTTTCTCGCTTAGTCGTAGGTGCGAACCCTACACCGAGCGTCTGCTTATTTATTATATTTTACTGCATGGTGTACTGTTCTTTTTACATTAAATTTGTAGAATGTATGTTTGAACTCGTATAGATAACGGTCAGTTGGCGGAGTCTGAAGGAGTTGCAGGTGAAGACCCTGAGCAGTAGCTGGTTGGTGAAGGCAAGTGTCCCTTGACCCATCTTTGTCCTACTCATTTTATAATTCACTCCCCGCATTTATAGAATTTATACCTAAGGACTGACTAGCTTTTGTTTATCATGTCCTTGTTTACCTATGTGGGTTGGGTTATTTTGGTTTAGCTTTATGCTAGTGCTTCACATCAATCAATGAACATGATGAGATTATTTATGATACAATGTTTTCCCTTTTGATTATGATGATGATACTGTGACATTTAAGGGGACTCGAGCGGTTTCTCGAGTGCCTCTCCGTAAGGACTGGTTCGTTGGATGACCGTCTGGGAAAACAGTGCAACCATGAGGGTTGAATGGGACGCCCTTAGCTGAATAACTAGAGGAACTCGGGTGTAGTTCGCTTCGTCGTCGTGCCGTCAATGGGGCTCGGTGTATGCGGCTCACTCTGCCGAGGGTGGATTGCCCCTTGGCGAGGAGTGTGGTACATTTAGGAAACCTAACGGGCGGCTACAGCCTTAGGGAATCTTTGTAAAGGCTACATAGTGAAACCCTACCTATTCACCTTGGTAGTGTTTAAGGGTTTGATCAGCCCGAGGCAAAAGGGAATCACGTCTTGTGGGTAAAGTGCGCAACCTCTGCAGAGTGTTATGAAACTGATATATCAGTCGTGCTCGCGGTTATGAGCAGCCAAGGGAGCTCCATTGATTAGGGTCAACATTGATCAGAGATGTTTGGTTTACAGGTGGTGACGAGGATGATGGTTTTGATTATGATTATAGTAATGGTTTCTAGTATTCTTTCTGTTTGGAAAGAGTATTTTTGGGTTAACAACTTGGGCTAATGCTAAAACCTAGCTCTCTACTAGTAATAATAACCTGATCAACTAAAAACAACTGCTTGACTTAACCCCACATAAAGCTAGTCCACTACAGCCAAACTGGACAATTGCTGAGTGTGTTCATGTTTACTAACCCTTGTTGTACACATCAACCCCCCCAGGTTGTCCACGTTGCAACCACTGCTCAGGAGAAGATGAAGTCGTGGAGGAAGACTTCCAGGAGTTCTAAGAGTACGATGAGTTCTAGGCGTGGGTTAGCGGCAACCCCCCAGTCGGCTGCCTGTGAAGGCCGTGTGTATCTACGTTTCGTTTTTGCACTTTGATAATTGTTAAAGACTATGTGGATGTCTCGGACATCATGGTGTAATCGACTATTACTATCTTTTATGTTATTATTCGAGCACTGTGTGATGATGTCCGGTTATGTAACTGCTATGTACGTGAATTCTGATCCTGGCACGTACATGGTTCGCATTCGGTTTGCCTTCTAAAACCGGGTGTGACATAAGTGGTATCAAAGTCGTGCTGACTGTAGGACCGCTAACCTAGAGTAGAATGGTCATTCTAAGGATTATAGACCTCTATTATCACCTTGACCTTGGTGTCCCTTCAAAAGTTGGTCATATCGACCAAATTTATGTTTTATTATATATATATATATTATACCTTGCTGAAATTTTTGTTTTATTCTATTTCCTGATTTTTATGGTCTACTTGCTGGTCATATTAGCTCTGGTTATATATATATGCTTACGGTGTCCTTTGTATATGACTCGTCTTACACACACCGCACGGAAGTCAGTCATTCCTTTCTTGCCTTCTTGTCTCGTGGAGCGTCTGCTTCATCGTCCGGTGACTAGTCAGTCTAGTCATTTGGAGAGGCTGCACCACCGCCTGCACGAGGAGCAGGAGCATCAGTGATAGGAGTTGGAGCAGCAGGGCTCTTCTTCCTCGCCTTAGCAAGAGGTAGAGTCTGCGAGGAGCTGCTCTCTTGTGCCCCTGCTAGAGGCGCCCCTTGCACCACCACTGGGTGTCCCGGCCGCTGGAGTAGCTACTGGAGGAGACCCCGACGATGGAGGTGACGACAACAGCTCAAGCCACAGCACCGACCTTTCAGAGGAGCAGGAGCCGGAGGGATGGGTTGCTCGACCCATCACTCGTGACGCCGCTCGCGGGTGTCACTTCCATAATGCGCTCAACACCTTGCTACGCCAGGCACTTGACTGGTGTACCTTGTCTATCGAGTATCGCTGTGTTGTCTTCCAGTGCAGTCGCGGGGTTTACCCGGACCGCTAGGAGGCGACTTGTTTGGTGCGCTGTGATGAGGACATCACTTCTATACATACAATGAATGGACCGATAACACGATCTCATGCACGACAGCTAAATCTCCAGGTACATTCTACCCTAGTCAATTGTGTTTCAGAGCTTACGCTTGGGGCCATGGATGTTTTGATAATTAGGTACCTTGGAGAGGACCAGCAAGGACTTGGGAAAGGCCAAGGTGTTGAAGAGGAGCAGCAAGGGCGTCCACAACAGGAAGGAGATCAAGTCCGAGTCGGCTGCGACTCCATCTCGGGTTCCAGGACCAGTCTGCACTAAAATGGACGCCCAAGATTCATCCGGACACTGATTGCGATGGACTGGATATGGTTGGAAAGATAACGAGATTATCTAACCAACCCAACTGGTTCCACCCTAAAATTCATTCGGAGTCAACGGGAATCGTCGAAACAAGTCAGCATTCAGATTCTGTTTTGGTGCTGCGACACCGTCTGTTGGGCCGTTGGGCCGTGTATCGCGTCGAAGCCTATTAGGGGCGAGTCCAGGGTCACG
This sequence comes from Zea luxurians, assembly GCA_029449295.1. Lineage (NCBI taxonomy): Eukaryota > Viridiplantae > Streptophyta > Magnoliopsida > Poales > Poaceae > Zea > Zea luxurians. The sequence continues at coordinate 98,722,945 of JAOPSE010000001.1, read as the reverse complement.
CACGTCCTAATACTCTATTTATTCAGCAGCCGCCACCACATTTAGGTTTGGGTTTTGCTTAGATCAATTCTATCATCGAACAGTGTCGCCGTCATCAGCTTGTGAAACCCCCTCCCGTAATCAATACAATTTTGGTTGTGTTTCTTTCCTGTTCTTGCTTGTGTTCTTGATTGCGTTTGCAGGGATAAGCCTTCATGGCAAGGTCATTCATGTGTCACAGGTGATAACCAACGGAGCCGTGGTGTAGTGATTGCGAGGAACCGTTCACTCGGAGCCTTGGATCATCAACGTCGAGATCTCCACTCAATCAAATTATCGTATCTCACAGAAGATCGGGCCGCGTCTACTATCAATTGGTATCAGATTTCCAGGTTACCCATGAGGTATAATCCTACCTTTAGATTAGTTTTGTTTCGTCCCATAGTCCACAAAAAGCCAAAAAAATAATTATGATCTGTTTATTCCGACCTAAAAACCATCGCCTTAGCCTTTGCACAATTCAGTTTTAGATTCCGCAGTTTTGAGTTCGTGTTCTAGGTTGAGTTTTGTTGCTGGTTTAGATTTGTTTTGGTTTAGTTTGATTCTGTCCATCTGCTTCCACCCTACAAAACCGATCCTATCTACAAAACAGATTCTATCTCTAAAACTGACCCTATCCACAAAACAGATCCTATCTCTACAACCGACTCTATCCACAAAACAGATCCTATCTCTAAAACCGACCATATCCATAAACCAGATCCTATATCTAAACCAACCATATCCACAAAACAAATCCTATCTCTAAAATCGACCCTGTGCTCCATAGTCGTCGCTTCGATTCCTGCCGATTTGTGCCTTTGAAAACCATAACTTGAGGTATCTTCCATAAAACGGGCATAACTTTTCGCTCGGTGCTCCGTTTGAGCTCAAATTTTTACAGCAGATTCCTGACTCCATTCTGGGGTGACCCAAACTCGCCTAAGGCCTGTTTGGTTTGGTCAAAAAATTCAAAAAAACCAGGAAGATAATTAAAAAATTGTTTAAGTGTTTTCAGGAATTTCCGAGATCCTTTGTGAATTTCTATAGGCCACAATACAACTCTGTTTCAAGTGAAATTTTGTGTGCTTCCATCCTTTGTGTTTTTGGATCAGTGGTAAAAAATTCAGAATATTTCGAGCTCTTTTGATGGTACTCCGTTTGAAACGTACCTTTGATTTCTACTAGTGCTGAAAAATCTGCCCTATCTACAGAACTGCCATTTCCACTAGATACTTGTACCTCCTTTCTTGTGCTTTGGTCCAACTGTTCTATTACATTTTCTAGGCCAGCAACTAGGACGAGTACTTGGAACACTTATTCAGCATTGCTATCTGTTACTGACTTGTGTGCCACATATATATATTTAGTCAGCCTTCACATAGCTCCAATTTTCTCTCGAGCAGAACAGGTACTCCTTTGCAATCACACCCACGCTCGTTGGACAGTCACACCGGTCACCGTTTGCCACCTACAGTGCTGGTAAGAACGTTGTAAGAGCGGGGTAAGACGCTTCATAATTTGTATTCCATCACCACCTCCACCACTACCTTGAGAGATAGTTGTAGGGTTCACATTGTTTGTTGCCTTTTTGTCTCTGTTTTGTGCTAACAATGACAAGACCAAAGAATCAAATGGACAAGGACAAGGGGCCTAAACTTAACGACGATGAGTGTGTCTCTCAGATGGAATTGAAGGAGATGATGCGCGCGATGACTGAAGCTTTTAAAAAATACCAGGACTCTGCCTCGACATCCTATGAGCAGCTTGATCGACGAGTTGGTGAACTTGTTACACGCATGGACGTATTGGAGGCTAGTCCCCCACCACCAACTCCAGCCCCATCTCACTCTCCTGCGGACGACGACGACGATGACAACAATGTTTATGCACCGCTGCCACAACACTTCGCACGTAATCGACAAGGTATGGGAGGTAATGGTAGACGTCATCATCATAATTCTCAACCAGACCATGATCCATTTGCTAAGATTAAGTTCTCTATTCCACCGTTCATGGGTTCTTATGATGCTGAAGCTTACTTAGACTGGGAGATGACGGTAGAACAAAATTTTAATTCCTATCTTGTTCTTGAGCAGCATAGGGTTAGACAAGCCACTAGTGAATTTAGAGATTTTGCTATCATTTGGTGGAATGAACTTGTTAACACACGTGTTGCACCACAAACATGGAATGCGTTAAAAGAGGAGATGCGAGCTCGCTTTGTTCCCCCTTCTTATAGACGTGATCTTCGAAAAAAATTGCAACGCTTAGATCAGGGAGACATGTTGGTACAGGAATACTACCAAGAGCTTCAGAAAGGTATGCTACGATGTGGGGTAGTTGAGGATCCGGAGGATCAAATGGTTAGGTTTTATGGGGGATTGAGGCGGGAGATTCAGGATATTGTTGATTATAAAGAATATCATTCTATACAACGCTTGTTCCATCTTTCTATGTTGGCAGAAAAAGAATTGCAGGTTCGTCAACAGTGGAGGAACAACACTTTCGCGCCACACCAGCCACCGGTGCCAGCCAAGGTGTCATCCTCTTCGGGCGTACGAACATCCATATCTTCCTCCACCAGCAGCACACGCAGCACCGCACCTTGGCATCACATGGACACGACAACAGCAAGTCTTTGGTGCCTTCGGGTGTTGCAACAAAACCTGCTACGACCACCTCTTCCACAGGCCGCTCCTCCGACATCAAGTGCCACCACTGCCAGGGACTTGGCTATATTCAGCGAGATTGCCCCAGCAAACGGGCATACATTGCTACTGGTGATGGTGGGTATGTTAGTGCTTCTGATGTTGAAGATGAAGATACTGTTGGAGCTAACATTGCAGAGAGTTATGATGGTGATGAAGAGGTTCTTGGTACAACTGCGACTGAGACCTATAAGGCCTTGATTGTGCAACGAGCTTTAAGTGCCACGGCTAGTGACGATGACAACAGACAGCGCCACAACCTCTTCAACATGTTCCTCATCGTCAAGGACTACCGTGTACATACCATCATTGACGGTGGTAGCTGCAACAACTTGGTGAACGTTGAGTTGGTCAAGAAGCTTGGCTTGACCACACGAGAGCATCCTCACCCTTATCACATTCAATGGTTTAACAACAGTGGTAAGTTCAAGATAACAAAAACAGCAAGGGTGCATTTTTCTATTGGCTCTTACCATGACTTTGCTGATTTCGATGTGGTGAGTACGGATGCTTGCTCTCTTTTACTGGGACGTCCTTGGGAGTTTGGTACTGATGCTATTCACCATGGTAGATCTAATAAATATACTTTTTTGCATAAGGGAAAGAAAATTGTGCTGCTTCCTATGACTCCCACTAAAATGGTCCACTTAGAACATGAGAAAAAGATTAATGCTAAGCAAAAAGGTGTTTTGAACTCTGAAAATCAGCAACCTATTAAGTTAAAAACTCCTACTTTGCTAGCCACTAAATCTGATCTTGATGAGTTACATGCCTCTGTTGGACTTTGCTATGCCTTAGTGTGCATTCTATTCCATTGATGATACATCTATTGCTTTGCCACCGGCTATTGCTAACCTTTTGCAAGAGTATATGGATGTGTTTCCCTCTGAGATACCCCCTGGACTACCACCTGAGTTGCCTCCAGATTTTCGGGTTAGTTCCACCTTTAACATTTCAGATATGAAGCTATATATGGGTGACGAAGATGAGATCGAGTCGAGGACGACTCCAATTCAAGAGGAGGAGGATGATGAGGACATCACTTCTATACATACAATGAATGGACCAATAACACGATCTCGTGCACGACATCTAAATCTCCAGGTATGTTCTACCCTAGTCAATTGTGTTTCAGAGCTTACTCTTGGGGCCATGGATGTTTTGATGATTAGGTACCTTGGAGAGGACCAGCAAGGACTTGGGAAAGGCCAAGGTGTTGAGGAGGAGCAGCAAGGGCGTCCACAACAGGAAGGAGATCAAGTCCGAGTCGGCTGCGACTCCATCTCGGGTTCCAGGACCAGTCTGCACTAAAATGGACGCCCAAGATGCATCCGAACTCTGATTGCGACGGACTGGATATGGTTGGAAAGATAACAAGATTATCTAACCAACACAACTGGTTCCACCCTAAAATTCATCCAGAGTCAACAGGAATCGTCGAAACAAGTCAGCATTCAGATTCTGTTTTGTGCTGCGACACCGTCTGTTGGGCTGTTGGGACGTGTATCGCGTCGGAGCCCATTAGGGGCGAGTCCAGGGGTCACACACACCCTAATACTCTATTTATTCAGCAGCCGCTGCCACATTTAGGTTTGGGTTTTGCTTAGATCAATTTTGTCATCGAACAGTGTCGCCGTCATCGGCTTGTGAGACCCCCTCCCGTAATCAATACAATTTTCGTTGCGTTTCTTTCCTGTTCTTGCTTGTGTTCTTGATTGCGCTTGCAGGGATAAGCCTTCGTGGCGAGGTCATTTGTGTGTCACGGGTGATAACCAACAGAGCCGTGGTGTAGTGATTGTGAGGAACCGTTCGCTCGGAGCCTTGGATCATCAACGTCGAGATCTCCACTCAATCAAATTATCGTATCTCACGGAAGATCGGGCCACGTCTACTATCACGCTGTCCGAAGAATAGTCTCTGAGGTGCGGATGTCTGCTCGGAGCATTACTCTATCTCTGAGCGGGACTCAGCTGGGGCGGCCATGCAAGATTCTGCACGGCGTGCGCTTTCGCACTACTGCTCGGTGCTCGGTGGGGTGGCCGATGGTCTCGACCTAAGGTATTACCCCCACCATCCATCTAGCAGCACAGCAGGCGTGGTTGTCTCACCTGTTGGTGAGGACAATCCTAGGTTGAGCAGCACAGTCAACCTATAGGCCGCTTTGCCGAGAGTTCTCCTGTGCCGAGTGTCCTGCACTCTGTAAACCAGCTCGTTACCGAGAGCAGGAATTCGCTGAGTGCGGCTCTCGGCAAAGCCGCCTTTGCCGAGTGCCTGACAAAAGGCACTCGGCAAAGCGGCCGGCACTTGGCAAAGTCCCAGATTCTGGTAGTGCTAGCCACCGTGCCAAACACGGAGCTGGACCATGCCTTAGATGAGCTAAGTAGGGCTCGTGCTGAGATTGCCCAGTTGCGTACTGAGCGCGCGGAGCACCGTCACCTAGAGGATGGCTCCCCCGCTGTTAGGGGCCTTCGACTTTCGAAGGTCCTCAAAAACATGATTTAACAATGTTTCTGGAGTATAATACATGAACACGTACCTTCGGGCTCGGATCAGAACCAGAGTGTGAAGAAGCACAAAGGATACGAAGATTGGCGCAGAGTCGAAGCTATGTGCAGGAGAGCTTCGGCATGATAGCAGAAAAGGAAACCGACTTAAAAAGGAAAAGGCTATTCAGACCTCGATGGGATACTATAGAGCCATTAGCGAATGTAAAGGGCATGGGTGTAATTTTACATGGGCTGCGTCCCGTGCCTATAAATAGATGAACAGTACTCCCGTACTGTTCACGCTGACTTGGCATTTTGCTTTTGCGTCACGCTTGTACTTTTACCATTCTTTCAAGCCGAAGGTACATTTGTAATTTGATGTCATTTCTATTTTTCATAATAATAAAATAGAAATGAGTTGGTAATAATACATGATTGTTTATGTTATTTTATATTTCATATGATTCCTTCTTCATCATTATATGTTATGCTGCTCAAGGTATGTCCTTCATAACCTTCGTTCGAAGATCATTATATCCCAAGGGAAATAATGCTTCGAAGGACAAAGGACTTTAACGTTTAACATTTTCTGTGTTGCCTTGTTCTTAATTCATAGCACTTGAGAACAAGTCCCCAACATTGGCGCCCACCTTCGGTGAACTCTTTTTTACCACCTTTGGCAAGCATTGACCTTCGTCATGCCACCGAAGAAAGCTTCAGCGACAGGGGCTGCCGCTCTGCAGCCGCTGGACCCGAACCAGGAGACCTTTTCTCTTCGAGTGGCCCGAAGCCAGAAGAGGAAGGCCACTAGTCCAACACCCCAGGAGGACGAGTTGGACCAAGAAATCAGGAATATGGAGATGCTTCATCAACAAGTACAAAGGAAGAAGGAGAAGATGGCTCGACTAGCCGACCTTCAGAGGCAGATTGATGAAGCTACTGAAGAAGTACACCATCTTGCTCAAGATGAGCAAGAGCGAAGGCCTCAACATAGGGGGCTTCATCAAGAAGGCTTCTTCAACGAGGATGAATGGTATGAGGATTTCCGTCATGGAAATTTTGCTTTTGATGATGTTCTCCTCTGTCAGCAGAACCGCAGGCTACACCTTGGCCCCCATCTTACAAGCCACCCTAGCTCCTCATGTATGACGGGCAATCAGATCCGAAGCAATTTCTGGTGAGCTACGAAGAAACCATATCTTCATATGGAGGCAATACCGCAGTCATGGCGAAACCTTTTGTCATGGCAGTCAAGAATGTTGCGCAAACCTGGTACTCCTCTTTTCGGCCAGGAACAATCACATCATGGCAGAAGCTAAAGGACATGTTGATCACCAGTTTCCAAGGGTTTCAGATGAAGTCGGTTACCGCTCAAGCTTTGTTCCAGTGCACGCAAGATCACGAAGAATACCTCCAGGCGTATGTCCGAAGGTTCTTGCGTCTGAGGGCACTAGCACCAACACTGCCCAATGAAATTGTCATTGAGGCCATGATCAAGGGGCTTCGGCCAGGACCTACGGCCCAATACTTCGCCAGGAAACCCCCTCATACCCTGGAGAAATTGCTCTAAAAGATGGATGAATACATCCGCGCTGATAATGACTTTCGTCAAAGAAGGGAGGAAGTCTACAGGTTCTTCGAGATGACCAGGGGCTTCAGAGGGAGAATCCACCCAAGGCACGTTAGATCAGTTCATTCCACCCAGAATGACAATAGAGGAAGTCAGCAACAGAGGCCGCAATATTCCTCGCAAGCTTTGGGGCAGCAACAAAGCTATCCTCGGCCATTAGCTCCAAGGGGCAGAGGCACCAGGGGCTTCGGAGGAAGGTTTAGGGATCAGCCCAGGAAAATTTATTACTTATTCTGCGGTGAGGACAAGGGCCATACTACAAGGATGTGCCATGTCACCATTCAGAAACAGAAGGAAATAGCAGAAGCTACAGCTCAGTAGAACCAGCCGAAGCAGGTCATGCATACTGCTTCGTATCACTCACCCTACATACCAGAGTATGTAGGTAACCATCCTGCAGCGTCTGTTGCTTCGGCTAGTCAGCCACAGGCATCCTGGCCATAGCTTCCACCTCTGCCACCACTACAACCTGCATATTCACGTGGCCAACAGCCAGAAGGGAGTCAGCAGACCCATCAGCAGAGAGACTTCAGGGAGGAGTCTGAAGCTCGCACAGTCAACAGTACTGTGCCAGAGTCGAAGCATATCAACTAAGAGATATCCTACCCCTGAATCAGTTTTTACATTCATTGTCGTTCTCTTTCTTACTAAGGAATAGTTGTTGAAAACTTAGTTTTCTTGTCGTTTTCAATTCCTTGTAATAGCTTCGTTTTTGCCATAGTGAAAATATATCTTCCCCACAGACTTACGGAGTCCAAAAAGTCACCGAGGCACAAAAAGTCGTTCCTAAGTTACAAGTGTCTTCGAAGCTACAAAAAGTCGTTCTACTGAACGCAGGGTAAGTTTGCTGAAGCTACAAAAAGTCGTTCCTAAAGGAGCGCAGTGTAAGTTTTCTTCTCAAAAGTCGTTCCAAAGGGAATGCAGAGCTTACAGCGAAAAGTCAACGCTGATTCCGCCGAAATATAAGGCGAAGTGCGAAAAGTCAACGCGAATACCGCCGATATAGAAGGCGAAGAAGTTCAAAAGACGTTCCTAAGGGAATGCAGAACTTAAAGCGAAAAGTCAACGCTGATACACCAAAAAATAAGCGGTGAAGCCGAAAAATAAACGGCAAAGAGATTGTGTATCCTACAGCGGGGATGTGTGTGTATCTTCGGCACAAATATCATTCTGCATAGCATAACGTCATCACATCATTCGCATAACATAACATCATACATTATATTGCATCAATGGCACAAGAAGGGGATACAATGTTAACCTTCGGAGAATGTCTCGACAAAGTGAAATTGTGCTAAGGCACAAAATAAGTTTCGAAGAGATACAGCTTTGTCAGCTCTAAAGTGGAGGAAAAAGTTTATTGTTGATGAAGCATTAATGTTTCTGCGACGATTGGAGGATTTTTTACGAAGCATAAAAATTCTTCTTTATGAAGCATGAAAAGAAGGGAAGGTGTTTTTTCGCCGAAGGCTCAAAAACGGTATGTACAATAAAAGTTTCATGCAACGCAAAGAAATGAATTACAAAGCCATTTATACATTACATTAAAAACTCATGAGCGCCAAATATTACAAGCATAGTCCAGCAAATGTTACATTGGTATCCTAACAAAGTTTTTACAATATCTATTATTCTTCCTTCAAAACTTCGTCCGCAGCTTAGGTCAGCAGTTGAGTAACGACTTTGTCCAAAATGCTTTCGGCCATATTAGTGATTTCTGCTGATTCCTTTGCCTCTGGCTCGATCAATGACTCGAAGGGCTCTGGAGAAGGAGATAGTTCGGCTGCAGTAGAAAATGTAAATAAGATTAGAAGTCGCAAAAATAAAAAATAAAGTTAAAAGCTATTAAGCAATACCTATCCGCTTTTCGAGTTCTGCAGCCTTTTCAGCTACCTTTGTTGCTTCCCTTGCATCGTGAGTATCTTTTTCGCTCTTTTTTATTATTTCATGGGCCATCCCTCGACCGTCATTTTCCCATATGTCAGTAAAGAATTTTCCACCAACTAAACTTGCTTCGGCCGAGGGGTCCTTCGTATCATCAATAGGTAAAGTAGCTTCGGCTTGGGCCAGAATTTTCACATGATCGCAACCTGATTTCTCCAATATAGCCACAATTCCCCTTGCACCTGAGAAGGCGCAGATGTCCCCACGACCATTTAAAATCTCCTCAAAGGCTTCGGCCTCGCTGCTGATCCATTCAATTGGCCCCTCGGGATCGCCCCGTATGAAGTTGTCTTCACTTGAATATGCGCCAACATTGGCGAAGCTAGTTTTTATTTTTTCCACACATTCTATGGATTTTTCATAACATCTTTCTTTCGAAGAGCGAAGTTCTACAACTGTTTTTTCCCAGTAATTTTTCCAGTAATCACTGGCATCTCGTTCAGCTTCGGCAACAGCGCATTTTAACTTTGCTTCAGCCAGCTGTTTCTGAAGGTCCTCAATTTCGCATTTCTGGGCTTCAGCTTGGGCTTTAGAAGTAGCTTTGTCTTCTTTTATTTTGCTCACTAATGAATTTAATATTTTATCTTTCTCAAGACCTTTGTTCCTTAGTTCAATTACTTCGGAACGAAGGTTGTTCAAAGCTATAGTGCATCCTTCGTCTTCGGCATTTTTCTGCGCCCTGAGGGCGTTGCTAAGAATTAGGCCCTGCAAAAGGAGTGCGGTATTAAGTACAAACAAATAAAAAGTTTTTTGATTTTAAGTACAAAAAACTCATTCTCACACCTTTAAACTATTATATGCTAAGCTGTCAGCCAATTCATCTTTTGATAGCGCCGAAAGCCCGACTTCCAGTGTCGGGAATCCAAAGCTTCTGCTCATCTCCCGGCAGACAGAAATCTCCTTGTTGTCTGGAGACAATATAAGAAATCTTCTTCTCTGCTGCCGTTGAATACTAATGCCCCCTTTGAATATTTCAGTTTCTAGGCATACTATTGAGCTTCTCGTTTTTCTTCCCGAAGCGTGTTGTACAATATAATCAAGAGCTTCGGAAGATGCTTCGGGAGTAGGAGTGGCAGTTTTTTTAGGCAGAATTTGTTCTGCAGCTTATTTTTCTGTTTCTTCTTCTTCAGTTTCCAAGGATTTCTCCTTGGCGGGCTTTGAAGGCCCAGCTTCGGTCTTGATCTGGCTCTTTGCAGCCTCGGCTTCGGTTACTCTTGTCTCAGACTGCGTCTTTGGAGCTTTGGCAGTTTTCCTTGGAGTAGAGCTTATCTTTATTGTCTCCAGCGCATCTAGTACATTGACCATTCTTTTCCTCTTAGTGGTCGCTGTAAGACCTTTTTGTGCCTTCAGCACTATCACTTCTGCCGAAGGGCTTGTAATTTCTGATACCTTTGTTCCTTTGACCCCCATAATATCGGCCTTCGGCTCAGCTAATTTGGCTGGGGATGTCTTCGGCATTGTAGCCGGCTCTTCAATCTTCCACGTAGACGCAGGTTTTTTGGCTTCAGTAGCCGAAGAGTTCTCACCGTCAAATTCGGGCACTACAACCGGTTCAATATATCGCGGCCGGTGAGTAAGAACCTTCACCATTTTCCTCTTCGGCGTGGGCTCGCTTGGAGCAGCTGAAGCAGCATCTTTCCCGGAAGTTGCACTCTTTCTCTTCTGCCCCCGTGGCGGGTAGCGGTAATCAGGGTACATGAACCCAATAGCATCAAAAACTCTATTTAGCCTTTTCTTTTTCTGGCTCCCAAACGCCGCAGATAACGCATTATCCTCCGCTTTGGAGTACGGCCCAAGCAGATCATCACTTGTAGCTTCGATGCACTTCAGCCAGTCATCGTCTGGTTCGATAAATTGGTCTCCAAACCTAAAGGTATATTTCAGTCGAACCAAACCACCTTCATTGGGGTTGCTGATGATTTCTTTTGGCATCTCCTAGTTGACTACCAATGGCCATATCCTGTAGGCCACGTGCTCTTGAACTAAGTCCCTTGTCCTGATGAAAGAACAAACTATGCCAAAGGCCCTTCGGCATTCTTTAGCTGCTTCATCAATCTCTACCTTCGGTTTCCGAAGGCCGAAGCGGGACCAGATGGGGCGCATAATGAATTCTTTAATATCTTCTCTTGCTTTTAAATCATTCTTCACATAGAACCATTCTTTCATCCAGTCTCCGGGCCATTTTTTCCGAAATGTTGGCACTGGGAACTAGAGCCTGAGCGAGCAACGAAGGTATAGCAACCAAAATTGTTATGATACTGTTCCTTACCCCAAGCCTTCGTCTCATACGAAAGTTCATGCATGCTACAGAAACATTTTGCACTTGGCTCTAAACCTTGGCTCCTCACAGCCCATACGAAGATTCCCATTCTTATGATGGCTTCGGGAGTAATCTGGTGAAGAAAAATCTGGTATATCTTTAAAACTTCAACAACAAAACTGCTTAGGGGGAATCGAAGCCCAGCCTTGAAGAAGCTTCGATAGATTACAACTTCATTCTTTTCGAGAGCAGGAGCAGTCCTGTCTCCGTTGTCAGCCCTCACGATGGATATGTCCCGAAAATATCTTCCTCTCATGTTATCGAGATGACTTTGCCTGATAGTCGATTTTCCGAAGACTGTGTGACTTGGTCGCCACGGCCGATCTTCGGAGTCTTCGCCCCCACTTTCCACATCATAACTATGATGTCATCGGTATCTTCAGATAAGACTTCTAGAATTTCTTTTGTAATCTTTTCTGTGTTGGTCTTTGCAATTGGCTCGATGAATCCAGCGGTTTTTTCCTTAAGAAGCTTCTCCTCCTCGCTCAACTTCGTTTCAGCAACAGCTTTCTTATCTTGAGACACTTCTTCGGAAATGGTGAAAATGTGCTCTTAGAGCCAAAGCTTAGAAAATCTAAAAACCAAGCAAGCGTCGGTAGGCAAGAGCTAAAAATTGAGCAAGCAGAGCAGATGGCAAAAAGCGTACCAAATGAGCTCGTGGTGTGCTCTTATTTATACGCCTAGTGCGTTGCAGGGTGGAGGGCCCCGCTTGTCATTGACTGTTGCTATTCTAGCAAAGGGAAGTTGTTTTTTCGGACCTTCGGCTTAGGGCCTTTGTCCATATTGCAATCTGAATTTATTATTCCAACAAATTAATATTGCGAGGGGCTACTGTTGGGGGCCTTCAGCTTCCGAAGGTCCTGAAAATCATGATTTAACAATGTTTATGGAGTATAATACATGAACAGGTACCTTCGGGCTCGGATCAGAACCATAGTTTGAAGAAGCACAAAGGATACGAAGATTGGCGCAGAGCCGAAGCTATGTGCAGGAGAGCTTTGGCATGATAGTATAAAAGGAAACCAACTTAAAAAGGAAAAGGCTATTCAGACCTCGATGGGTTACTATAGAGCCATTAGCGAATGTAAAGGGCATGGGTGTAATTTTACATGGGCTGCGTCCCGTGCCTATAAATAGATGAACAGTACTCCCGTACTGTTCACGCTGACTTGGCATTTTGCTTTTGCATCACGCTTGTACTTTTACCATTCTTTCAAGCCGAAGGTACATTTGTAATTTGATGTCATTTCTATTTTTCATAATAATAAAATAGAAATGAGTTGGTAATAATACATGATTGTTTATGTTATTTTATATTTCATATGATTCCTTCTTCATCATTATATGTTATGCTGCTGAAGGTATGTCCTTCATAACCTTCGTCTGAAGATCATTATATCCCAAGGGAAATAATGCTTCGAAGGACGAAGGACTTTAACGTTTAACATTTTCTGTGTTGCCTTGTTCTTAATTCATAGCACTTGAGAACAAGTCCCCAACACCCGCCCCCGTCGGGACTCAGCACCCGTACCGCTCACCTCAGTGTGGACACCATGCCTACGGCAACCCTGACTGGAGGACCATGATAAATTTAGAACCATAGATTGTCAGCGTCAGATCTTGTAATTAATGTTTAAAATAGAAATCTTAGTCTCAGCCTTAGTTTTACTCTCAATTAGTTTTAGTTAGACAGGGTAGTTTGCTTATCCTTTGTTTTATGTTTGTCATGATGGACTATGATGGATTTGGATCTTTGTAATGACTGTCGCCAGAGTGTGGGTACCCCCTACACTTTGGTTTACCTATTAATGTTAATAAAATTAGTTATCTAGTTGGGAAGCTCTTTTATTCTACTTACCTCTTTATCTGGGAAGCGGTGCTTGCCTGTGTTGGGAGTTAGTGAAGATGCTTATCAGTCCAATATTGTGGAAGAATTCTATACTCTTTTCTTATGCTGCAAGTTTTGCAAGATTAGTTCTGATGTGTGATTGTACCCTGCAGATGTCAAATAATAGGCGTAGAGGAGGAAGGCGTGCTCAGAAAGAGCAGCCAGCACCACAAGATGAGGCACCTCAGCAGCAGTTGCCACCACCACCCCTGATGACAATAGAGCAGATGTTCTTGATGTAGACTCAGGCAGTCTAAGCTTTACTAGGTATTCCACCTGAGCGCTGAAACAGCCCCCACCTCAGCCTCAGATGCCACATATGCCTAGAGACAAGTGTGCTGAATTCATGAGAGGTCATCCCCCAGTGTTTGCTCACTCTGCTGACCCCATGGATGCTGAAGATTGGTTGCGTACCGTGGAGCGGGAGTTGCACATTGCTCAGTGTGATGACAGAGAGAAAGTTTTGTATGGTCCCCGTTTGTTGAGGGGAGCAGCTCAGTCTTGGTGGGAGTCCTACCTCGCCACCCGCGCCAACCCCTACACCATCACCTGGGAGGAATTCAGAGATAATTTTCGTCAGTATCATGTTCCAGCAGGTCTGATGATAGTGAAGAAAGAGGAATTTCTGGTGCTCAAGCAATGACTCATGTCCGTCGGTGAATACTGAGACAGATTTCTGCAGCTATCCCGCTATGCTCCTGAAGATGTTAACGCAGATGCCAAGAGGCAGTATCATTTCTTGAGAGGCTTAGTCGATCCCCTGCACTATCATCTGATGAACCATACCTTCCCCACATTTCAGCACCTGATCGACAGAGCAATCATGATAGAGAAGAAACGCAAGGAAATAGAGGATCGCAAGCACAAGATCGGTGGGCCTCAGCTTGCAAGCAGCAATCGCCCCCGTTTCTCGGGCAACCTGCCTCAGTAGTTCAAGCAGAATCAGCACCCACCTCAGCAGTAGTTTCAGAGGCAGTACCCCCAGCATCAGTCGCAGAATCGTCAGAACAGTTAAATAGGAGGAAGTCAGTTCCAGAGGCAGAATCAGCAGCCCAAGTGTAAGCCGGAGGTAGAGCATGTTTCCATTGTGGAGAGCAAGGCCATTGGGTGATGCATTGTCCAAAGAATGTAGCTCAGCAGAAATCAGGCCCTAGTGCCCCAGCGAAGCAGAATGTGTCTCAGCCAGGAGCAGGCAACCGCGTCCAGACACGCTACAACCATGGGAGACTGAACCATTTGGAGGCTGAAGCAGTTCAGGAAACACCAGGCATGATAGTAGGTATGTTTCCAGTCGACTCCCATATTACAGAAGTATTATTTGGTACCGGATCAACACATTCATTTATTACTGCATCATGGGTAGAAGCGCATAATCTTCCAATAACTACCATGTCAACACCCATTCAAATTGATTCATCTGGTGGTAAGGTTCAAGCCGATAGTGTTTGCTTGAATGTAAGTGTGGAAATAAGGGGGATAGAGTTTCCCGCTAACCTCATAGTAATGGGTACTCAGGGAATATATGTCATCCTAGGGATGAATTGGCTAGATAAGTACCAAGCAATTATCAGCTGTGATAAGAGGACAATTAAGTTGGTGTCCCCACTAGGAGAAGAAGTGGTGGCTGAGTTAGTCTCACCTGATCCAAGGAAATGAGGTTGTCATCAGATGGCTATTGATAGCAAGGAGGCAGATTTACTCGAGACTATCAAGGTTGTGTCAGAGTTTTTGGATGTGTTCCCGAAAGATTTACCAGGTATTCCACCTGAGCGAAAAGTTGAGTTTGCCATAGAGCTTCTTCCTGGAACTGCCCCCATTTCTAAAAGAGCTTACAGGGTATCTAGACCTGAGTTGGTTGAACTCAAGAAGCAAATAGATGAGCTGTCAAAGAAAGGTTACATCAGACCAAGCACCTCACCACGGGCCACCCCTATCCAATTCGTGGAGAAGAAAGATGGCACCAGGAGGATGTGCATCAATTATCGAACTCTGAATGAGGTCACAATCAAGAACAAGTACCCCTTGCCCAGAATAGAAGATCTGTTCGACCAGCTGAGAGGAGCCAGCGTGTTCTCAAAGATAGATCTGAGGTCAGGTTATCACCAACTCAGGATTCGACCTTCAGACATCTCGAAGACGGCATTCATTACCACGTATGGGCTATACGAGTTTACAGTTATGTCTTTTGGCCTAACAAATGCACTAGCCCTCTTCATGAATCTGATGAATAGTGTATTCATGGATTATCTCGATAAATTTGCGATGGTATTCATTGATGACATTCTCATATATTCTCAAAGTGAGGAGGAGCATGTGGATCATTTGAAGATGGTATTGCAGAGATTGCGAGAGCACCAGCTGTATGGAAAGTTGAGTAAGTGCGAGATCTGGATTGATGAAGTCCTGTTCTTGGGTCACATAATAAACAAAGATGGATTGGCTATGGATCCGAAGAAAGTGGCAGACATTCTGAACTGGAAAGCGCCAACAGATGTTCGAGGAATCAAGAGCTTCATTGGAATGGCCGGATATTATCGGCGATTCATTGAAGGATTTTCGAAGATCGCAAAACCGATGATAGCTTTGCTAGGCAACAAAGTGGAGTTCAAGTGGACTCAGAAGTGCCAAGAAGCCTTTGAGCGCTGAAAGAGAAGTTGACTACAACGCCTGTCTTAGTCTTGCATGATGTGCACAAGCCCTTCTCGGTGTATTGCAATGCTTGTTACACTGGCTTGGGATGTGTATTGATGCAAGAGGGGAGAGTTGTGGCTTACTCATCTCGATAGCTGAAGGTTCATGAGAAGAATTATCCAATCCATGACCTAGAGTTGGCAGCAGTGGTTCATGCACTAAAGACATGGAGGCACTATCTGTACGGACAGAAATGTGATGTCTACACAGACAACAAGAGTCTAAAGTACATATTCACCCAGTCGGAGCTGAATATGAGACAACGAAGGTGGTTAGAATTGATCAAAGACTATGAATTGGAAATTCATTACCATCTAGGCAAAGCGAACGTAGTAGCAGATGCTTTAAGCAGGAAAAGTCAAGTCAATATGATGGTCGCTCATCCGATGCCTTATGAGTTGGCCAAAGAATTTGACAGGTTGAGTCTTGGATTCCTGAATAACATGCGAGGAGTAACAGTTGAATTAGAACCCACCTTAGAGCGGGAAATCAAGGAAGCACAGAAGAATGATGAGAAGATCAATGGAATCCGGCAACTGATTCTAGAAGGAAGAGGCAAAGATTTTCGGGATGATGTAGAAGGTGTGGTATGGTTCAAGGCCCGTTTGTGTGTTCCCAATGTCCAGTCCATTCGAGAGTTGATCCTCAAGGAAGCTCATGAGATAGCTTATTCCATACACCCTAGAAATGAGAAGATGTACCAGGATCTGAAGAAGAAATTTTGGTGGTATGGAATGAAAAGGGAAATCGCAGAGCACGTGGCTATGTGTGATAGTTGTTGACGGATCAAGGCAGAGCATTAGAAGCCAGCTGGGTTGTTGCAGCCATTGCAAATTCCTCAGTGGAAATGGGATGAAATCAGGATGGACTTCATAGTCGGATTGCCTCGCACTCGAGCCGGCTACGATTCCATTTGGGTAGTGGTGGACCGCTTAACCAAGTCAGCCCACTCTATACCTGTCAAGACTAGCTACAGCAGTGCAATATTGGCAGAGCTATACATGTCCCAGATCCTTTGTCTTCATGGTGTGCTAAAGAAGATAGTGTCAGACAGAGGAACACAGTTCACCTCTCATTTCTGGTAGCACTTGCATGAAGCCTTGGGTACACATCTGAATTTTAGTTCTGAATATCATCCGCAGATAGATAGTCAGACTGAAAGAACTAATCAAATCATCAAAGATATGTTGAGAGCATGTGCACTGCAAGATCAGTTCGGATGGGACAAGAGATTACCTTATGCAGAATTTTCCTATAACAACAGTTATTAGGCCAACTTGAAGATGTCACCATTTCAAGCGCTTTATGGAAGGAGTTGTAGAACTCCGTTGCAATGGGATCAGCCTGGAGAAAGGCAAGTGTTTGGGCTAGACATTTTGCTCGAAGCTGAAGAGAAATCAAGATGGTTCGGGAGAATCTAAAGATAGTGCAATCAAGGCAGCGAAGTTATGTGGACACAAGAAGGAGAGAGCTGAGTTTTGAAGTTGGAGATTTTGTCTACCTGAAGGTATCGTCTATCAGGGGAGGCAGAAGATTCGGAGTCAAAGGCAAGCTAGCGCCACAGTATGTTGGTCCGTATCAGATCCTCGCAAAGCATGGAGAAGTGGCCTATCAGCTCAGTCTGCCAGAAGATTTGTTAGCGTTGCATGATGTCTTTCATGTGTCTTAGTTGAAGAAGTGTCTGCGTGTACCAGAAGAGTAGTTGCCAGTGGAAGGTCTGGAAGTCCAAGAAGACTTGACCTACATAGAGAAGCTAACACAGATTCTTGAGATTGCAGACAGGGTCACCCAGAGGAACACTATTAGAACATGCAAAGTCAGATGGGGTCATCACTCTGAGGAAGAAGCAACCTGGGAGCGTGAAGATGATCTGATGGCTAAGTATCCCGAACTCTTTGTTGGCCAACCTTGAATCTCGAGGGCGAGATTCTTTTAAGGGGATAGGTTTGTAAAGCCCTGAATTTGAGGGTAGCATTTTTTTCTCTTCTTCGATACTCACCAAATTCAGGTGTTACTCTCTTTTCTCTTCCCGTTTCGCTCCTTCTTCCAAGTTTCAAAGCAGTATAGTGACTGGTGTCCGCATCGCGTGTAAAAAAAAATCTAAGTTGAGATGGGTGTTGCATCATACCGAAGCATATTTCTTTTGTCTGATGTTGTGTTTAATCACTTGTCCGTCTCGCCTCGTTTCGGATTTCGATTCGCTATTGGATTTCGATCAGTCGTCGTGTGTGTTGTGGGCTTCCGTCCTGACCCGCGACCCATCCTAGCCCGACCCGACCTAGGCTGGCCTGGCCCGGCCCGTGGCGCCCCACACCCCCCATGCGTGCCCCCTCCCTCTCTATCTCATTTTGTTTCCCGTGCAGCAACCTCCTCTCCCTATCTTCCTCCTCTCTTCCACCTCTTTTCCCTAGGTGATCCGGTGGACGGTTGTCGCCGGATTTTGAATCCCAAGGTGAGCTCCCCTCTCCCCTTCTCTGTACCTCCCTCCCCATCTCTCCCCCCGTGCGCGTGGCGCCCCCATCCTTGCCATTCATCGCGCAGCCCCCGCGGCCCTCGCCCCTGCCCCTCGGTGCGGCCCCTCGCCCCTCCCCTCGGCGCGGCAGCGCGTGGCCCCCCCGCCCCTGCCCCTCGGCGCGGCGGAGCGTGGCCCCCACCCCTCCCCTTGGCGCGACGCGTGGCCCCTCGCCACTCCCCCTCGCCGCGACCCCCTGCCCCCGCTCTTGCCCCGCGGTGCGTGGCCTCCGGTGCGGCTCGCGGCCCCTGGCGTGGCCTGCGCGGCCTCCGGTGCGGCCTTCACCGCTCGTGGTCCCCGACGCGGCTGGCATGGTCCCTGCGCGACTTGCGGGGCCCTGCGTGGCCCCGGCGCGCGCAGCCCCAGCATACGCAACGTTTAAATTTCAGTTAATTAGTTTTAAATTTAGTTTAATTAACGTGCTGCATCGCGTGCTTCGTCGCACGATGATTTATTTTAAATTTCATATTTATTAGTGTGCTGCGTCACGCGATGGCTCATCTTAAATTCATATTATTTAATATGTGGTGTCGCGCGTCTAGTCGCGCAACGCTTGACGTTATTTTCATAATTAATTCAAGTGTTTCGTTTTATTTCAGTTCAGTCTAAGTGTTGTGTCGCTCGCTTCGCCGCGCGACGACTTATTTTATTTTTGGTTTAGTTCGTGTGTGCCATCGTGCGTTTCGCCACGCAACAATCCTTTTAAATCTACCTTTAATTGTTTATAATAATTAAACATATAGCATAACTTTGTTGTACGTATAGTGTGATTTTTAAATTAATAGGATTATGTTTAGACGAGTACTTTAATCTATAACCGCTTAACGTGATCGCTCTTCGACCGTAGCCTCGACCGTTGCTTTCTCTTTCTCGCTTAGTCGTAGGTGCGAGCCCTGCACTGAGCGTCTGCTTATTTATTATATTTTACTGCATGATATACTATTCTTTTTATATTAAATTTGTGGAATGTATGTTTGAGCTCGTATAGATAACGGTCAGTTGGCGGAGTCTGAAGGAGTTGCAGGTGAAGACCTTGAGCAGCAGCTAGTTGGTGAAGGCAAGTGTCCCTTGACCCATCTTTGTCCTACACATTTTATAATTCACTCCCCGCATTTACACAATTTATACTTAAGGACTGACTAGCTTTTGTTTATCATATCCTTGTTTACCTATGTGGGTTGGGTTATTTTGGTTTAGCTTTATGCTAGTGCGTCACATTAATCAATGAACATGATGAGATTATTTATGATACGTTGTTTTCCCTTTTGATTATGATGATGATACTGTGACATTTAAGGGGACTCGAGCGGTTTCTCGAGTGTCTCTCCGTAAGGACTGGTTCGTTGGATGTCCGCCCGGGAAAATAGTGCAACCATGAGGGTGGAATGTGATGCCCTTAGCTGAATAATTAGAGGAACTGGGGTGTAGTTCGCTTCACTGTCATGCTGTCAATGGGGCTCGGTGTATGCGGCTCGCTCTGCCGAGGGTGGATTGCCCCTTGGGGAGGAGTGTAGTACATTTAGGAAACCTAACGGGCGGCTACAGCCTCAGGGATTCTTTGTAAAGGCTACGTAGTGAAACCCTGCCTATTCACCTTGGTAGTGTTTAAGGGTTTTGTCAGCCTGAGGCAAAAGGGAATCACGGCTTGTGGGTAAAGTGTGCAACCTCTGTAGAGTGTTATGAAACTGATACATCAGTCGTGCTCGCAGTTATGAGCGGCCAAGGGAGCTCCATTGATTAGAGTCAACATTGATCAAAGATGTTTGGTTTACATGTGGTGACGAGGATGATGGTTTTGATTATGATTATGGTAATGGTTTCTAGTATTCTTTCCATTTGGAAGAAGTGATCAAGAGCTCTGCATTACACGAATCATGGTAAGGAATCCCCGAATCAACTCGCCTATCCCACTACATTGTGTAGCACCTATCGGGATTGAGTTGAGGGCACCAGGGCCGCCAGGGCACTGCACGCCGGCATGGGCTCCACCTTTGGCCAGGGAGCGCCGCTGCATGGTGGGGAGAAATTTGGGGAAGCTAGGGGTCTCTGGTGACCGTTGATCAAGCAAGGAACGGATGCGATTAGATGTATCCATAACTGTTTGCGGGGGATCAGTATGGTCGAGCGATTTACATTGGATGGCTGGGATCAGGCGAGGCCGGCCGATTCGTAGAGCAGATCTGGGCCGTCCAATTCGAATCGGGCATCTGTTGTTACATACCGGTTCGTTATGGGGCCGATCTAATTGGGGCAGTCAGATGTTGATTGGTCGGTTGGGATCCCTGCGTACCCTCTTCAACGTGTAATTTTAGCAAAAGAGCCCCTGTCTTTTCTTTGTATAAACCCGTCATCCACCCTAATGCTATTAGTGTTGCAGATCGGTCCTGATATTTATGAGTTGGACCCTAGATTTTCTGATATTAGCGTCAGCAGTCCAGAACCCATAGGAAATTCTGAATTAAATAAGAGAAAGGGATTTTTAGTATAAAAATAAATATGGAAACTTGTTTAATTCATATTAAATTCATTTTAACTCCTTTTTAATCCATTCCAGTTGCATTAAATTCATATTAATATTGTTTATCCCCAGTAACTTTTCTTTGCTATGAAACATGAATTAAAATTATGCACTCGATTTCTTTTGTACCCAACTCCTAAATCTTTAGAAAATCATATCTTTTAAATCGTAACTCCGAATTAGTGATTCTCAAACTCACGAACTCGTTATGACACATAGAATATTCTTATACAATTTGTGCTTATGTTTGGTGTGACGTTAATTTTGCCTATACCATGTTTGTTTGTATTGCTACGACTAGCGTGAGGTCACGAGAATCTGAAGATCACCCTGGTACCTAGAATCTCAAGTCCTAGGCAAGTTGTGCCCTTGATCACTTCTTTTTACCCAATCCTGTTCTTATTAATCATAATGATCTACATAAGTTAATTTTGATGGGACCCAATAGATTACCCTAGTTTGGCTATCTTTATACCTTGTTTACCACTGAATTTTTGGGTAGTACCTTCTATTGCTTTATGTGGTTTTGGGTATGGAGATACATATTATACATGATCATACTTTTATTATCAGATTGTTATTTACTGTTCATGATAAGATCATTATGTTATTTCGAACATGGGGAATCACCCAGGAAAACAGTGCTACCACAAGGGTGGTATGGGACGCCCTTGGCTAACTAATTAGGAAAGCTAGTGGATGATTACCTTACTCGAAAGGGGCAAGGGCAGTAGGGGAGTGGTCAGTGTAGGGAGGCCCTTGGGTTGATTTTGCTGCGATGGCGGTTAGGCGAGGGGTCCCTGCATTGGAGCTTCCTAGAAACTATAGTGGGTTTTCTGAAGCTAGTGGAACTTTGTAAATGCCTCGTAGTGTTACCCTGCCTCCCTTCCTTGGTAGAGGTGTATGGGAGTCGCGATCCCTTGGGAGATGGGTAACATGACTTGTAGGTAAAGATGCGCAACCTCTGTAGAGTGTAAAACTGGTATATCAGCTGTGCTCACGGTCATGAGCGGCTCGGACACTTACATGATTAATTTATGGAATTAAATTCAATTTGTCATATGCATTGCATCGCGGGAGTTGTTATCAATTTTGATCTATGATTACTATAGTTGGTATCTACTTATACTTAGTAATTGCTTATAAAATTTTGACCAACTTTAAAAGCAATGCTCAGCCTCAACCATCCTCTTTGGTAAGCCTTACACTTCACATGAGCTCCCACCTTTGGCGAGTTCATGCACATTATCCCCCACAACTTGTTGAGCAATGAACATATGTGAGCTCACCCTTGCTGTCTCACACCCCCATAGGTCAGGAACAGGTACCGCAGGATGAGGCGCATGGAGGATGTTGCGATGTGTTCGTGAGAGGTCTAGGTCGTCGCCTCGCAGTGAACTTTGGGTTGCTGGATCGTTGTCTTCATATGATATAATTATTTATTTATTTTGTACAGAACTTCTATTATAGTAAAGATGTGACATTCGTTTCTGTACCACTATTCATCATATGTGTGAGACTTGGTTCTAGCACACCTGATGATTATGTCTCACACCTAGGTCCCAAAAACCCGGGTGTGACAGCTATATTCAAGAAGAAGTCTATTTCTTCGAGTACTAGCCTTACTGGAAAGAGTTAGATGTGTGGCATGCGATCGTTGGTATGCATGTTCAGAAGAACATGTTTGAAAGCATAATTGGAACCTTGCTATACATAAAGGGCAAAACAAAAGAATGGCTCAATTTACGCATGGACTTGGTAAATTTAGGCATAAAAAAGGAACTACATCCTGTTCTTCAAGAAAATGGGAAGTACCATCTCCCAGCAGCAAGCTACAATCTCAATGTAGATGAGAAACATGCGATGTGTGTTTGGCTCAAGAATTTGAAAGTCCCATCTGGATTCTGCTCTAGCATATGGAGTATTGTGTCAATGAAAGACCTGACAGTCACCAACTACAACTCACATGATTGTCATGTCATGCTGACTACATACCTACCTTTTGCCATCATGGCTATAAATCCTTTGTTTTTAAAGATGACAATCACACGGTTGTGTTACTTTTTCAACAGAATTTCACAAAAGGTAATTGACAGTGATGTGTTGGCATCTCTTTAGGAATTCACAGTGGAGATAATATCATAGTTTGAGATGTGTTTCTCTCCATAATTCTTTGATATCATGGTGCACCTTGTGGTGCACTTGGTACCACAAATAGAGGCATTGGGTCCTATGTACTTGCATGAAATGTGGACATATGAGCATTTCATGTCAATACTGAATGGCTATGTATCAACCCATGCTCATCCCGAGGCATCTATGATAAAGCGGTACTGTACCGAAGATGCCATTGAGTCCGGAGGTCCATTCTGCAATAGTATCCTAAAAGACCAGGTTGCAATAGGTTTGCATCTGCCATGACACGAGGGTAGACTGTATGGAAGTGGTAGGATGGGACATAAATCTTTTATCCCACCGGAATACAATATAGTACTTGAGGCACATCACAACATCCTACACTAGCTAGCGATAATGGAGCCATTTATCCAACAACACATCGATGAGCTTCACGAGCAAAATTCTAGGCATACAGATGATTAGGTAATGAAGCAACAAAAGCAGCGGCTCAACACATGGCTAATGGTGAAGGACATTCCACGTGGAGAAGCAATAGAAGAACAAACCATCAAGGGGGTCGCATCTGGACCATCACGCTAGGTCACGACATGGAAAACCTATGACATTAGTGGATTCACATTTTGTACCAAGTCCAAGGACAAAAAGAGCATGTCACAAAACAATGGTGTTCGATGCGAGGCCATAGACAATGAAACTGGTGAGATTATTACATATTTTGGCTTTATTGAGGACATATGGGAACTACACTATGGTACATTTCATATCTCGGTTTTCTGATGTCAATGGGTTCAAGACAAACATGTCACGATAGACAACTATGGGGTGAGAGTTCTTGATCTAAGTAAGGTAGGTTACAAAGATGACCCATGGATCCTTGCTAATTGTGTTGCACAGGTCTTCTATGCTGAACAAATCATTTCTAACAATGAGAAGAAAAACACCGACAAACCAAAGCATGTAGTTTTTCCTGGAAAACAACAAGCTATAGGAGTTGACGGTGTATCTGATTTAGAGGATTTTAACCAATTCAATGACATGTCTCTTTTCATAGATCATCCAACCAAGATAAGGAACGTTGAGCGAAGCATCCCACATAAATCGTTTCCTTGAGTACGCCACGATGGACAAGGCAGAACAATGGCTCCCTAGATTATATACTTGTCAATGTAATTGATTATTGTTAGCACTTGTCTACTAAGTTTGAGATCAATAAATATTTCTTCATTGTCTTCATTCAATTTTTGTGGTCAAGGAAAGATGTTTAATTCCATTAGCGAGGGAGAGAGAGGGGAGGGAAGAGGGAGAATATATAGAAGTATATTTAATGTAATATATGAAAAGTATACTAGACAATATATAAAAACTATACTAAATAAGAATATATAAAAAATATACAAGAATATATAAAAATATTTATACTGGCGGTTCTCAATGACAACCGCCAGTAGAAATAATTTGTACTTGTGGTTCTCTGTGACACCCGCCAGTAGAAATAATTTCTACTGATGGTTCTCTATGACAACCACCAGTAGCAATTGCTTCTATAGTCTATGGAAGCTATTTCTACTGGCGATTCTCTATGACAACCGCTAGTAGAAATGTGGCTATATAAAGGGTGGCGGGCGAGAGCCGAAAAATTTACAAGTCACCTGGCACAGGTTCATTTCATCACGCCATAAGGCTGCCGGATTTCGTTCTCGAGGGTTTCTTCGTCGGCGATCGTCCCCACGCCACCATCCCCTTGCCCCCCGCGCTACCCTTAGGTTCTCCTTTGTCCCTTTGCCCTCTGTCGCCGCCGCCGGCCGCCGCACACCGCCGCCGGTTAGTAAACCCTAGCTAGGGCATGCTATGGATCGCCCGCTGTGCCATGGCCGTTGTCGGTTACTGCCCATTCATTTCTGCTAGAGGATCATTGCGATTTTTATGTTTTTTTGTATTTTTTTATTTGGAAGTGTTGCGATTTTTTGGGACAGGTGATGCTGGGGGGTAGTTGGGAATAATTGGTGTGATTCATCTCACAACCGAATCCATTTCCTGTACATGTGTGTTATTAAGGTGTGTGTACATATATTGTATAATAGAGAGCCTGAAGTAGTTCAAGCCTTTTTCGTCGTTGCAGCCTATATGTACATAGTGGATGTCGTCGCAGCATGCCTCAAGGCACATACACTAGAGGGGCGACTAGCAACGGTGCGGCTCATGCATCACCGCCACCTCGAGCTCCGACATCGGTCGAGGCTCAATCATCAAGTCGCCATACACCGTATTTTCATGTGTGCCTGCATAGTTCTCACGAATTGCCACTATCAACATGTCACCACCGCGGGCCCGTCTACTTACCACCTTGAGGTGGGCTCTTCGGCTTCGACGACTGCAGGCGAGGTCATCTCCGCGCTCGTGCATGTGGAGTCAGCGGTGCCAGTCATCATCATCTCTGACGATGAAGATGGGGAGATTGATTGGACGGCATGGATGGACGACGACGAGTAGAAAAGTAGAAATTACTATATATTTTCTAATCTTAGTGAAAGTCGCCTAGAGGGGGGGTGGATAGGCGAAACCTGAAAATTAAAATTTTATCCCCCAACTAGAACCCTCGATTAGTGGTTAGAACAAGATATACAAAAATAGGAGTAAACAAACTAAGTTCTTGCTTGAAAAGAGTATTGCTAAATAATGCGGGAGTGATAAATCAATACAATTAATAAGTTATAGAATAACAAAGCAAGAAGCCTTAGATGAGAAGAGCACTAGGTCAAGTTCTTTCTTGCAACGTGTTGCTTCACTAAGTGGGAATTTAACTTGAAGCAACACCAAATGATATTAGCAAATAATGGTGCAAGAAAACTTAGAGCAAAGGAAAACAAACAAATCACAAGCAATAAACACAATGGACATGGGTGATTTGTTTTACCGAGGTTCGGCCCTCGAAGGCCTAATCCCCGTTGAGGAGTCCACTTAAGGACGGGTCTTTTTCAACCCTTTCCCTCTCTCCCCCGATCACACAAGGATCGGTGAGCTCTTCTTCTTCTTAAGGATCAATCTCGATCCCACAAGGATCACCACACTCTTTGGTGTCTCTTGCTAGCTTTTACAAGCCTCCAAAACTTTGGAGGAAGTTCGATGGGAGTCAATACTCCACGCACAAATGAACACAAAGAAGAAGCACACACTATCTCTCGATGAATCTCACAAGGCACTAGTGCTAAACTCAAATGAGTAGCTCTCTTTTGCTTGCTCTCTCTTTTGTGGCACTTGTGTTGATTGTAGTGGTCTAAATCTTGTGTATAGGATGGATCAAAGAATATATGTGGTTGGGAGGGCTTGAGTATGTCAACTAGATGACTTGGAATGTTGCTTGGGCTCCCACACCTTGAAGTGGCCGGTTGGGGTGGTATTTATAGCCACCAACCAAAATCTAGCCGTTGGTGAAGGATGTCTGTCGCATGGTGCACCGGACAGTCCAGTGCACACCGGACATGTCCGGTGCGCCAGCCACGTCACCCGACCGTTAGGGTTCTGACCGTTGGAGCTCTGACTGCTGGGCCCGCCTGGATGTCTGGTGGCGCACCGGACATGTACTGTAGAGTGTCTGGTGCGCCAGCATGGGCGTGTCTGACCTCTGCGCGCGCTGGTGCGCATTAATTGCGCCTGCAGTAGCCATTGGCGCCGAAGTAGCCGTTGCCCCGCTGTTACACCGGACAGTCCGGTGTACACCGGACATGTCCGGTGAATTATAGCGGAGCAGCCGAAGTGAATTCCCGAGGCTGGCGAGTTCCGGAGGCCGCTCTTCCTTAGAGCACCGGACATGTCCGGTATACACCGGACAGTCCGGTGAATTATAGCGGAGTTGCCTCTGGAATTTCCCGAAGGTGACGAGTTTGAGTCGGAGTCCTCTTGGTGCACCGGACATGTCCGGTGGCACACCGGACAGTCCGGTGCGCCAGACCAGAGGTGCCTTCGGTTGTCCCTTTGCTCTTTTGTCGAACCCAGTACTTGGTCTTTTATTGGCTAAGTGTGAACCTTTGGCACCTGTATAACTTATACACTAGAGCAAACTAGTTAGTCTAATATTTGTGTTGGGCAATTCAACCACCAAAATTAATTAGGGACTAGGTGTAAGCCTAATTCCCTTTCAATCTCCCCCTTTTTGGTGATTGATGCCAACACAAACCAAAGCAAATATAAAAGTGCATAAATGAACTATTTTGCATAATGTAAGTGCAAAGGTTGCTTGGAATTGAGCCAATAAATGTTACTTACTAGATGTGCATGGATTGTTTCTTTATTTTTAACATTTTGGACCACGCTTGCACCACAAGTTTTGTTTTTGCAAATTCTTTTGTAAATTCTTTTCAAAGTCCTTTTGCAAGATAGTCAAAGGTAAATGAATAAGATTTTGAGAAGCATTTTCAACATTTGAAATTCTCTCCCTTTGATCCAAATGCTTTTCCTTTGACTAAACAAAACTCCCCCTCAAATAAATTCTCCTCTTAGTGTTCAAGAGGGTTTTAAGATATCAATTTTGAAAATACTACTTGCTCCCCCTTTAGAACACAAAGAGATATCAATTTGAAATTTTCCAATTGAAAATCATTAATTTTAAAATTAGGGTGGTGGTGCGGTCCTTTTGCTTTGGGCTCATACTTTCTCCCCCTTTGGCATGAATCGCCAAAAACGGATACTTTGAGTGAGATATAAGCCCTTTTCCTAACTATTGTCTCCACTTTGGCAAATAAAACATATGAGTGAAGATTATACCAAAGATGGAGAGACATTGTGGAGTGATGGCGAAGGGTAGATAATATCGATAGAGTAGAGTGGAAGCTTTGTCTTCGCCGAAGACTCCAATTCCCTTTCAATGTACCTATGACTTGGTTTGAAATTCACTTGAAAACACATTAGTCATAGCATATAAAAGAGATATGATCAAGAGGATATATCAAATTAAACATGATCATAGTTCTATATAACATAGATTGCTCCCCCTAAATATGTGCGAGAGGAAAAACATATTTTTGCCTCAAATGCCAATTGCACATAATTAGGTTAAGGAGAACATATCTATATTATACGGAATGTGAAGTGCATTGTGTCATATTATAAGGGTGATGCTCATGATAGTTTATGCACTTATGAAAGCATGTTGTAAACATTTTAAGCATTTTTCCTTAAGGATTTCAAAGAGGCTTAAGGACCATCCACCTTTGGAACAAAGGCAGCTTATCTTCGTTACAAGGTTAAGCTTTAAGCTCTTTGACAATTAAATCACTTCATCTAGTTTCAACAAAGATGCATTAAAGCATGAATGAATTTTTGAGAAGTTAAACTAGATATGAAGCAGGGATATGCATGGACATGCTTTCTCTTCCTTTTAAACAAGATATGTAAGGAGAGTATAGAAAAGGAAGATTTAGGTACAAGTTTAAATGAAAGGAGATAGTTTTACCTTTTTGTACCTTTACATAGGGACGCTCTCTTCATTGTGCTTTGTCCTTAGTCTTAGATGCTTAAGACCTATTCTTAATGACAATATATGGAAATATTTTGCACAAGAGAGAGTTCTACAACTAGTGATCTTTTCAAGTTATGTTAGCATATATCAAATGGATCACAAGTTGCATAAATGTATCATGAATTCTCCTTTTAACTTAGTGCATATCAAGAGAGATATCGATTGATAGTATATACGGCACTAAGAAGCATGATTGTTGATTGAAGTCATTCAATGATCAAACAAATAACATATGTGATCAAAAGAACAACATACACAATAAATTGTCAATTAAGCTTAGAGTAGGAGAATCCAGCAAATATGCTACTTTAGAGTGAAAGACAAGAATTTAAAAATAGCAGCATACTTCATGAGAAACTCATTCTCATGCAAGAGACTATATGAAATAACTGAGATAAAGCAATAGTCTCAACGCAATCAAGATGTAGATAGAGGCTCCCCCTAGAGATATGCATCAAGTATTTGAATTGAATGGATGCATTTACTTTAAATACAAATATGGAGAAGCATTGTACATCTTGATTAAGGCTCATAAAATTTGCAATAAACAACTTAAGCCTAGTATTCTCATTATGAAAGGATTTAGAATACTCACAACCACACCATAGATTATTTGGTAGATCTTACTATCCAAGTAGGTGGTGTTGTTCTTGATGTCCTCCTCTTTCATTTGAGTGTCCTCCCTTTGGAGTTGTTTCCTTTTTCCTTTCAAACTTATTGAAAATACTCAAGAAAGATGTTAATAGCACAAGGGAGTATATAATGAAGGATGATTTCTTTTAGATAGGAAATAAGCACAATTCATCATCCATAGGTCACACAGACATGAAGTAAAATCCTTAACATTAGTGCATTTCATTTGAGAAATATGAGTGAGCACCTTTTGAGCATTTTAATAATCATTGGAGATTTTACTTTATCATATTGAATTTAGTTAATCAATACTTGGAAGCAAATCAATATGATAACAAATATAGCAAAGGCATGAAATAGATTCTAATGGATAAGTGCATTGATGAGAATGAGATTGAATGCACATCTTAGCCAATTTAAATTCGATAAAGAATCTATTTCTTCACAGAGATATAATTAGAGTAAATAATCATTGATGGGAACTATATTTGATTAAGAAGATGAGTTCCCACACCTTTGCTTTTACCTTTCTTCTTTTGGGTGAAGAACAACCCATGAGGCTTGTGTACTTTCTCTTTTGTAGATATTCATAAGTAAGCTCAAGAGATACGTTGTTAGTAACACAAGCACTAGTTTCCATTTTTGTAATCATTTTTTATATGGAATGAAAAACTAGATTACTAAAAGCATGGAAACTTCATAGCATGAACTAGATTATCCATAGATGATGTCATGCTCAATTTTAACTCATAAAACAAGCATAAATAATCCTTTGATATTATAGGAATAAATCTAATTCATGATTTGGAAAGCGATAAATGTGAAAGAATCATATCCAATTTGAGCAAGTAGAAATACATCATAAAACATTGGATTGATTTTTCTTTTCATGTTAGATTACATGCTTTCAAAGAGAAACTTATTCTCTACAAGTGAGACTTCTTGGGTTACTTAAATAAAATCAATAGTCTCACTATTCTAGTTATAGAGAGAGTTTTCCTTTTATAAGTGTCCTAAGGATTTGAATTCCGTACACAACACCTTGTTCTTTTAGGAACTTGAAATATCTCTCTATATCTAGAAACATGGCAATAATAGAATAACTTAGCGAAAAACATACCATGTGGTACTTCCAACAATTTAAAGCATGTAGATTGCCATAGGATGAAAATGATGAGTATGCAATCTACCATATGAGAGGAAATTCTTCAAAGAATGATAATATCAAATTAAAGACATTTGAAGTGCTTCAATTTTTCTATGTGACTACACAAGACACATAAGAAATGATATTCTAAAATACTTGCACTTAAAAGATAAGTGTTACCATCCTTTGGCTTTCCTCCATGTTGTAGGCCTTGATTTTTGCACATGATATCTCTTTACTTCCTACAACATATGATATCTTCCTCGAGATGATATGAGTTTAAGACATAGCAAATTAAAAAAAATAACCTTGGGTCAATCATGAATATAGATCATTGACGATTGATAGCTTGAGTTGATAAGAGTCGAATGGACTCTCTCAAGCACCCCTAGGCATCATATCATCTCCTTCTCCTACAAAGCTTGTCAAGCATATTTTGGTACCCATCGCTTGATGGGTCCATTACGGTTAGTCAACAAAGATCTAGGAACCCAAAAGTCCTTTGTGTTAGCACTAGGTAAACTTATTACCTTTCTAGCACAAGTTGCAATTTTGGGTTGCCTAATTACATGAGAATTTATTGACAAGCTAGGAGTGGAATTGTTACCAATGGGACAATCCTTGCATTGATGTCCCTTCTTTCGGTATGTGTAGCATAGGCGTTTTTCAAGTTTTGAAGCTTTCTTCTTTCCTTGTTTGTTTCTTGCTACATGGTTAGTAAAAACTTTCTTTTCTAACCCTATGCCTTTTTGTTTTAAATGGGGACAAGATCTAAGCAAGTGTCCCTTCTTGGAGCATTTAAAACAAAGTCTATCATCCTTTTTAATAATCAAGCCATTTTTAATGTAGGGACATGACCTAATCAAGTGCCCCTTTTCAAAGCATTCACTACACCTCTTAATGTGAAGTGTGGCTTGATCATTACCTTGGGTGTTACCTTTTGTAGAGGCGTGGTTGAGGCTTTTGGAGGAGGTATTGAATTTCATGTTTTGCTTCTTCCTCTTGGCAATCCTCAAATCCTTGACATTTTCCTCAAGGGTTTTAGTGCATGCCACGGTTGTTCCCGTCTCAAGCTTCTTCACCATGTGGTCACGGTTATCTTGAGAAGGTTGAGCAATGCACTTCCCTTTTAGTTGTGTCAAGCTCATCTTCAGCCTCTCATTTTCTTCCTTGAGCTTTTGATATGAATCATCGTTTGTTCCTGCAAATTCTAGCTCAAAGGAAGATTTGCTTGTCGACGGACAACAAGCATTAGCACATGGTGATATAGTATCAATTTGAATACATGTGCATGAGTGAGGTTGTTGAGATTTTAAGTTTTCTATCACAACCTCATGAGCAATGTTTAATATGATATGATCATCTCTAAGATTTTCATGAGAGCATAGGAGCATATCATATTTTTCTTGAAAAGCTAGATTTTCAACCTTTAGCTTTTCTACTTGGTCCTTAAGCAAGGTATTCCTATTTACTAATTGAGCGGTACAATGTAAAGCGTTATCTTGCTCAATTGAAATAGTTTCATACCTTTGGACCAAATCAACATGAGAGCATTTTAGCTCCTCATGTTCTTTAGTCAACTCGTCAAAGCATTGCATCTTCATTGAGAGAATACTTTCTAGCCTTTGACGAGCTTCGCCTTGCTCTCTCGCTCTTTCTAGAAGCTTGAGCATGACCGCCTTATCTTCTTGGCTTAGGCGAGCGTAGAGTTGCACAAAGCTTCTTTCTTCCTCCTCATCCTCATTTGTGCTTCCGCTATCATTTGCATTAGCCACACAACACATGTGGGAATTGAAATGGGAAGACAAACCTTTTGGAGAGGTGGATTCATCGTTTGGTCTCCACCGTTCATTTTCTTCTTCTTCCTTGCAAGGGTTAGTATCACAAATACCAAAGGAAGTAGAAGCACAAAATGAACTATCATGTTTGGACTTATTAAATTTGCTTTTAATTCTAGTCCAAATATCATGCACATCACAAATGGGTTTGTCATATTTTATTATGAAGGCATGATAATCTTCTTTGCTAAGGGATTTACTTAAGATGTCATAAGCTAAATAGTTTAAGCGTATACATCTTAAATCTTCTTCGGAGGCATTTTCCCTAGCATAGTTAGGAGGAATAATACTCTTGTCTAAAATTTGTTCTAATTGTGGGTCTACCGCTCTAAAAGCATTTATCACTCTAGTAGACCATGAATCATAATTAGAACAATCGGAAAGTAATATCTCAAGAGTTACCTCCTTGTTCTCCTGGGTCTTCTTGTTCTTTTGGGATCTTCTACGAGCCATCACTTCGAGTTGTTAGACTCAAGATGAAGTGCCTAGCTCTGATACCAATTGAAAGTCGCCTAGAGGGGGGGTGGATAGGCGAAACCTGAAAATTAAAATTTTATCCCCCAACTAGATCCCTCGATTAGTGGTTAGAACAAGATATACAAAAATAGGAGTAAACAAACTAAGTTCTTGCTTGAAAAGAGTATTGCTAAATAATGCGGGAGTGATAAATCAATACAATTAATAAGTTATAGAATAACAAAGCAAGAAGCCTTAGATGAGAAGAGCACTAGGTCAAGTTCTTTCTTGCAACGTGTTGCTTCACTAAGTGGGAATTTAACTTGAAGCAACACCAAATGATATTAGCAAATAATGGTGCAAGAAAACTTAGAGCAAAGGAAAACAAACAAATCACAAGCAATAAA
This sequence comes from Zea luxurians, assembly GCA_029449295.1. NCBI lineage: Eukaryota > Viridiplantae > Streptophyta > Magnoliopsida > Poales > Poaceae > Zea > Zea luxurians. The sequence continues at coordinate 98,690,092 of JAOPSE010000001.1, read as the reverse complement.
CACAATGGACACGGGTGATTTGTTTTACCGAGGTTCGGCCCTCGAAGGCCTAGTCCCCGTTGAGGAGTCCACTTAAGGACGGGTCTTTTTCAACCCTTTCCCTCTCTCCCCCGATCACACAAGGATCGGTGAGCTCTTCTTCTTCTCAAGGATCACTCTCGATCCCACAAGGATCACCACACTCTTTGGTGTCTCTTGCTAGCTTTTACAAGCCTCCAAAACTTTGGAGGAAGTTCGATGGGAGTCAATACTCCACGCACAAATGAACACAAAGAAGAAGCACACACTATCTCTCGATGAATCTCACAAGGCACTAGTGCTAAACTCAAATGAGTAGCTCTCTTTTGCTTGCTCTCTCTTTTGTGGCACTTGTGTTGATTGTAGTGGTCTAAATCTTGTGTATAGGATGGATCAAAGAATATATGTGGTTGGGAGGGCTTGAGTATGTCAACTAGATGACTTGGAATGTTGCTTGGGCTCCCACACCTTGAAGTGGCCGGTTGGGGTGGTATTTATAGCCACCAACCAAAATCTAGTCGTTGGTGAAGGCTGTCTGTCGCATGGTGCACCGAACAGTCCGGTGCACACCGGACATGTCCGGTGCGCCAGCCACGTCACCCGCCCGTTAGGGTTCTGACCGTTGGAGCTCTGATTACTGGGCCCGCCTGGATGTCCGGTGGCGCACCGGACATGTACTGTAGAGTGTCCGGTGCGCCAGCATGGGCGTGTCTGACCTCTGCGCGCGCTGGTGCGCATTAATTGCGCCTGCAGGTAGCCATTGGCGCCGAAGTAGCCGTTGCACCGCTGTTACACCGGACAGTCCGGTGTACACCGGACATGTCCGGTGAATTATAGCGGAGCAGCCGAAGTGAATTCCCGAGGCTGGCGAGTTCCGGAGGCCGCTCTTCCTTGGAGCACCGGACATGTCCGGTGTACACCGGACAGTCCGGTGAATTATAGCGGAGTTGCCTCTGGAATTTCCCGAAGGTGACGAGTTTGAGTCGGAGTCCTCTTGGTGCACCGGACATGTCCGGTGGCACACCGGACAGTCCGGTGCGCCAGACCAGAGGTGCCTTCGGTTCTCCCTTTGCTCTTTTGTCGAACCCAATACTTGGTCTTTTTATTGGCTAAGTGTGAACCTTTGGCACCTGTATAACTTATACACTAGAGCAAACTAGTTAGTCCAATATTTGTGCTGGGCAATTCAACCACCAAAATTAATTAGGGACTAGGTGTAAGCCTAATTCCCTTTCACTTAGTATGATGGATGGCATATTATGTAAGAACTTAGTATAATGGACAGCATATTATGTAAGAACTTAGTATGATATTATATATATGTGTTCTAATCTTCTGTTCCAATCTTTGTGTTCAATTTTGTGAATCTTTGTTGCAATCTTGTGTATATATAGCTCAATGAGTTCTACGATCAAGGACCAAGGATTAGGGCCCGACCACATGGAAAAGGGTGTTTCTCGAGAACAATCCAGTGGTGAAGGATATGAAATGCCTAGCTACCCTTATCCTAGCATAGATAGGGTTGCTTGCCATGAGTTGCAACGTGACCCTACTTATGATCCACGAGAGTGTGAGGTAAAGTACACATCCTTAGTTTCGTGTGTGTACCTAATTAGCTGACTTCACAATGTCTATTACACATGCATGATTTCTTGTGCACTTCATTACATGAATAGGAGGTCTTGTATCAATATTGTGCGATACTTGATGAAGTCGTGGCATGATTCCAAGATGCACCAGAGTCGACCCAAGATGCACCGGAACTGACTGATAAAACCACCGAGAGGTCAAGGAAAAGGAAGCAGAGCGATCGAAAAATGGCTGATAGGGGTCTGAACAAATTTCCTGACAAAACATATAAAATCTCATATGTGAGCCCGAAAGGTCAGCCCCTAACTCCAGAAGAGGCACTCCCTAAGTTCTGGAATGCACTTGGGTTCTTATTTAGAGATAACCTTGACATCACAATCTAATAGTCGAGAAATGTGTCAGCTGATGTCAAGAATCAAATATGGAATAAGCTATTAATGAGGTTTGTTCTACCTCGGGGTTCATAAGAACTTGTGAAGGAATACACGATGAAGTAGCTTGCCCTCAATTTCCGAAACTGGAGGTCTGAGATGAATACAAAGTTAGCGAAGAAAGGCCTAGACCCGACAAAGATTTAAAATCTCAGTAGGTTAGTGGGAAGTATTTCTAGAGCAGAGGAGCAGCCCTGATTTCATATCTCTAAGTGAGGCAAATTCAGAACTCCCTAAGAAGAACAAGTACAACCACCACCTAGGCAGAGGTGGTTACAAGCGTCAGGTTTCTAAATGGACACAAGAAGACACCGAGAAGAAGGCCGCATGGTTGCCGACGCTATCTGAGCAACTTGGTGAAATGATGGCTAATTGGATCCATGCTAGAAAACCAAGGGAACCGAGGCTGGTGTATCTTTTGATGATCCAATAGTTGAAGGAGCGACAAAAAACATATATGCAATGGCATCTAAGCAGAGCCAAGGAACATTGGGAGAGACATCCTAATGGCTGGTCTCGGTAACCCTGAGCATCCTGGTCGTGTACGAGGAATCTCGTCTAAGTAAGGATGGAAGGAAGGATTCAAACCACAGTGGGAAGGTCAGTACAAGAAACGTAATCGATACAAAAAAGATATGTCGGATTATTTTAAGCACGAGGCCAAGAAAGAGTTCAAAGACCTGATGTCTCAAATGCTATCGAATCCTCCTCCAGAATTGATGCAGCAATCGACGAGTGCGATGTTTGTTCAACAGATGACCACTCCACAGATGCAAATAATTCTAGCAGCTCAATCGCTGGCTTCCACTGATTATACGACCGTCCCAAGCTCTATCGTGTCAACGGGAAATAAGGTATGTTATCCAGTTGATGACATCACAAGGCCTGTGGCATGCACACTGGTTATAAGATATGGTATTAACAATTACCATACGAAGAAAGTAGGCACATGCCTTGTGATCCCAGGACGCAAGTTCCATGGAAGCGACATTCTAGATGATTATTGTAGGGTAGAAGTGACGATCGTCGTCCAAGGATTTGAGGATGATATGCTAGACATCCAGATATCCCTGGGACCGATGGTATCAAGAAACTTGGATAAGCCATCAAGAATTTCATCCTTTGGCCTTAAAGGGATGTCAAATTGTTTGATCCACCACCGCCGTCGTCATCACATCTCCAACCGTCTCCGCCTCCTCAAACTGTAGTTACTATTGTACATCCATCATCACCTCCTCAAACTTCATATGCTGCTCCTCATCCTCTTTCTGACCCACTGTCTCTGCCACAAGCATCGCCATTCAGGGCTCCACCACCTTCTCCTCCTCATCCTCTTGGAGACCCATTGTCTACATGTCACACCCGGGTTTCGGGGCACCAAGACCCGGGCGCGAACATAAACACCAGGTATGCTGGGACCAAGTCTCACACATATGATGTATAGTGGCACAGGATCGAATGTCACATCTTTATATATAACAGGAGTTCTATACAAAATAAATAATTACATTATAAGGAGACAACGGTCCAGCAACCCAAAGTTGACTGGGAGACGACGGCCTAGATCTCTCACGAACACTTCACAGCATCCTCCATGCGCCTCATCCTGTGGTACCTGATCTTGACCTGTGGGGGGTGTGAGACAGCAAGAGTGAGCTCACATACGTTCATAGCTCAACAAGTTGTGGGGAATAATGTGCATGAACTCGCCAAAGGTGGGAGCTCACGTGAAGCGTAAGGCTTACCAAAGAGGATGGTTGAAGCTGAGCATTGCTTTTAAAGTTGGTCAAAATTTTATTAGCAATTACTAAGTATAAGTAAATACCAACCCAATTAAGTAGTAGAACAAAAGTAACAACATCACCTGCGATGCAATGCATATGACAAATTGAATTTAGTTCCATAAATTAATCATGTGAGGGTCCGAGCTGCTCATGACCGTGAGCACGGCTAGTATACCAGTTTTACACTCTGCACAGGTTGCGCATCTTTACCCACAAGTCATGTTACCCATCTGCCAAGGGATCGCGACTTCCCATACACCTCTACCGAGGAGGCAAGGAAGGGTAGCACTACGAGGCCTTTACAAAGTTCCACTAGCTTCAGAAAACCCGCTACAGTTTATAGGAAGCTCCAATGCAGGAATCCCTTGCAGGACCGCCATCGCAGCAAAATCCTCCCGAGGGCCTCCCTACACTGACCACTCCCCTACTACACTTGCCCCTTTCGGGTAAGGTAGTCTTCCACTAGCTTTCCTAATTAATCAGCCAAGGGGTCCCATTCCTCCCTTGTGGTAGCACTGTTTTCCCGGGTGGTCGCTCCATGTTCCAATTAACATAATGATCTTATCATGAACAGTAATAATAAACATATAATAAAAGTGTGATCATGACTAATGTACCTTCATACCCAAAACCACATAAAGCACTAGCAATTACTACCCAAAAGGTTCAGTGGTAAACAAGGTATAAAGATAGACAAACTAGGGTAACCTATTGGGTCCCATCAAAATTAACCTATGCAGATCATTATGATTAATTAGAACATGAGTGGGTAAAAAGAAGTGATCAAGGGCACAACTTGCCTATGACTTGAGATTCCAGGTACCAGGATGATCTTCAGATGACACGTGTCCTCACTGCTAAACGTAGCAATACATACATACATGGTATAGGCAAAATTAACATTACACCAAACATAATCATAACTGCATAAGAATATTCTACGCTGCGTAACGAGATTGTAGAAACAAGAACCACTAAATTGGGAGCTACGGTTATTAAGTTATGAATTTCCAAAGTTATTTAGCACTTAGAAGGGATTAACTCAAGTGAACAATTTTATTCCAAGTTACATGGCTAAATAGTGTTACTAGTTGATAGACAATGTTGATACAAAATTAATGCCACTGGAATGAACTAAAAATGATTTAATATGACTATTCTATGAATTTATTGAGTTTATGTATTAATATGTATTTTCCAAATTGTTTTTATTATTTTCTTGTTTCACTAGACCGAGCATCAAATTCCAGAAAGCACGGGGGCTAACATAGAAATATTCCCTAGACTCAGATTAACCTACAGATGGACGGCGGGTTGATTCTACAAAACCCCGAGGGCTCTTTAGCAAAAAGACCCGACCGAAGGGGTATGGTTCAATAAGGACCGTTGGATCAAAACCGGTGGCTTAGATTAAATTATCTTCACCCCGAACCGGTACTCAACCCAGGCCATCGGATGAAGATCCTACGGTCAATACACTACGTGCACCAGCGACCATACGATCCTAGATCTACGGCAGTGGACGAGTTCGAGCGAAGCGTTACCTTGACCTAAATCCGGTACGCACATCAGGCGATCAACGGCCATCGCCGCGGGATCTGCTTGACTAATTTGGGTCGTCCGTTCAACAAACGACGGTAGAGAGCTTTAAACGCCCGCGACGGCGCACGCACAGACAGCGGCGGCGCCATTGCCGCACGCCGAACTTCGGCCCTGAATTTCTGTTTACCATGCGAACAGCATATATGCACGGCCGAGAGCTCGGTGATCCAGATGATGGTCTTCATACCGTGTCGTGAAGTTTCCCCCCCGCACTGCCCAGGATGAATGGTGGCACGGAGGCGAAATCGACCGCCGGTGAGAAATTCCAGGAACCTGAGCCGCTAATCTTGCCAAGGAAGCACAATGGGACCCCCTTGCATCGTAGCGAAGCTCCCTGGTCCGTGGACTCCCAGTGCTGCGGCGCGAGCATTTACGGCGCAAGCACGGAGATGACGACGAGTAACGCCGGTGGCGGCGGCGGATCCTTAAAATCCCCCAGCCCGATATGCTTATGGCGCCAACCAAGCCACGCACGCGCACTTATACTGTCACAGGCGCCAAACGGTTGACGAGTCATGCGGCAGCAAGTCCGCGGAAGCCGCCCGGCACGACGATCTCGGCCGCGACTGCCGCAATCCGGTTTGAGGAGATAAAACTGACGAAGGCGATGGTTTCGGGGTAGCCAGAATAGGTCTCCGGGAGGTGAAGTCCGTCCAGTTTCCTACCCCGGCGCAACGACCTACGCGAGATCGGCGGATTTCCTGTTGGCGGAGCCGCCAGCGAGGGAGGTTTGGATAAGAGGGAGCAGCTGACTAGGATGGCCCACACGTCAGATGCACAAGGCGGGACCAAGCGTGGGCGAGGGTTACTGGATCGGCTGACAGCTATGGCCCACCCGCCAGCGATTGAAGAAAGGTGGGCCGGCGTGGAATGAAGTAAATGGGCCGAGACAATGCTGAATGTTGGCCCAAGCGCAGAACAATCTTTTCTTTTTCTTTTATCTTTTCTATTCTCTTTTCAAATACCATTCAATTTCAAACACATGTTTCAAATTCCCAATTTTCAGGTGTCAAAAATAATCTTAATATGAACATAATATCTATATTAATATTTATTATTTTCCCTATTATTTATTTATGGAAGAAATAAATGACCTCATTAAAATTCCCTTTCCCATTATCTCATTTTATGTCTTTATTTAAAATTGGAAGTCTAATTTAAGTTATGGTTTTGATAGAGTGCCTCACACAAAATTATAAATAAGAGATTCATCCTTCTTTGTTTGTTTACTGATTGCTCCACTACTTCAATATTATTGATAGATCATAATAAGGAAGGATCCTAATTAAATTTTCAAAGGTTTCAACAACTCCCAAATTACCATGATAAATATATTAGCTTATTTATTCTACTATTATTATTATTATTACCAATTTTAGGCTTTACAAATCCTACCCCCCTTAACAGAAATCTCGTCCTCGAGATTTGTAAGAAAGAGGTTATATAGAGATTGGTTGTAATGTAGCTTTTAATTTCTAGTTGGTACCAAAATCAAGAGATTTTTTTTGTTTAGTCTTTGATACAAATGAGTAGGTGATTAGGAAGGCATGGGTATATATATGTATAGTCGTTTTATTATAAAAGATGGGTAAGTTAGGGCAAGAATAGCCTAGGGTAAGAAAGTTTATAGTGAGAAAGAACTTTTATTGGGTAGTAATGCCTCTGATGATCGAGGTTGACTTCTCTTCTTTCTTGACGAGGTTGATCTTGTTCCTTTTATGGTCTTGGTCTTATTGATTCGAGGTTAGTGTATATCATCGGGGCCAGGGAATATGGTTAAAACAGACATGGATGAGATAGACTACATGATGTAGGTCAAAAGTTTGTTTGATGTTAGGTGGAAATAGAAAGGTTATACCATTCATCATGGCTCTATTGGTTAAGTTAATACATGGCTAATAGGGTTTAATTTCTTATACCAGTATCACTAATATGTTTAAGTAGACCACATTAGATTAGATCATATTAGATTAGATGGGATCTAGATTAGATCGGTATGACTAGTTTGACTAGGTAAGATCTAATTAATTTGCATTAGATCATGGTTGTTTAAACTAGGGTGGATAAGTATGCTTATTAGGATAAGATGGATCCATGAAGATAAGATAGGATCTTTTGAGATCAGTTAGATCTATTAGGATGAGATACAATCTCTTCAAGATAGAATAAATCTATTAAGATAAGAGAGAATCTTATTAAGATAAGATGAATTGGTTGGAATGAGATCTTTTAGGATAAGATGAATCTCTTAAACTAGATATGTTCCAATGGGGATAATCTAAGTTGTCTAGTTATTTTATAAATATATTTTTATACTTATGTGTATATGCAGATGCAATTGTGAACATTACTCCACAACTCATCACACTCAATCAAAGATCCAAATCAAACAAGTATCATAAGAACAAACATTCAGGTGCATAGATAAAAAAAATAGTTTTGTTTTTGTTCCTAAGATTAGGTATCCTATTCCTAAAGTCACTTTAGGCACAGGATTTCAAAGTGTAAGATCCACATTTGTCTTTTAGAAAGAAAAGATAAGAATAATCAGAGTAAAGCGGAAATAGATGAGAAAAGATCAAGAGAAGTTTAGAAAGAATCAGGGTAGCAAAGATAAGTAGATAATGGTTGTCCAGTTCTATCTAGGTTGCGTCCTACAGTCAACATTCCTCTGATACCACTTCTGTCACACCTGGGTTTCGGGGCACCAAGACCCGGGCGTGAACATAAACACCAGGTATGCTGGGACCAAGTCTCACACATATGATGTATAGTGGCACAGGATCGAATGTCACATCTTTATATATAACAGGAGTTCTATACAAAATAAATAATTACATTATAAGGAGACAACGGTCCAGCAACCCAAAGTTGACTGGGAGACGACGGCCTAGATCTCTCACGAACACTTCACAGCATCCTCCATGCGCCTCATCCTGTGGTACCTGATCTTGACCTGTGGGGGGGTGTGAGACAGCAAGAGTGAGCTCACATACATTCATAGCTCAACAAGTTGTGGGGAATAATGTGCATGAACTCGCCAAAGGTGGGAGCTCACGTGAAGTGTAAGGCTTACCAAAGAGGATGGTTGAAGCTGAGCATTGCTTTTAAAGTTGGTCAAAATTTTATTAGCAATTACTAAGTATAAGTAAATACCAACCCAATTAAGTAGTAGAACAAAAGTAACAACATCACCTGCGATGCAATGCATATGACAAATTGAATTTAGTTCCATAAATTAATCATGTGAGGGTCCGAGCTGCTCATGACCGTGAGCACGGCTAGTATACCAGTTTTACACTCTGCACAGGTTGCGCATCTTTACCCACAAGTCATGTTACCCATCTGCCAAGGGATCGCGACTTCCCATACACCTCTACCGAGGAGGCAAGGAAGGGTAGCACTACGAGGCCTTTACAAAGTTCCACTAGCTTCAGAAAACCCGCTACAGTTTATAGGAAGCTCCAATTCAGGAATCCCTTGCAGGACCGCCATCGCAGCAAAATCCTCCCGAGGGCCTCCCTACACTGACCACTCCCCTACTGCCCTTGCCCCTTTCGGGTAAGGTAGTCTTCCACTAGCTTTCCTAATTAATCAGCCAAGGGGTCCCATTCCTCCCTTGTGGTAGCACTGTTTTCCCAGGTGGTCGCTCCATGTTCCAATTAACATAATGATCTTATCATGAACAGTAATAATAAACATATAATAAAAGTGTGATCATGACTAATGTACCTTCATACCCAAAACCACATAAAGCACTAGCAATTACTACCCAAAAGGTTCAGTGGTAAACAAGGTATAAAGATAGACAAACTAGGGTAACCTATTGGGTCCCATCAAAATTAACCTATGCAGATCATTATGATTAATTAGAACATGAGTGGGTAAAAAGAAGTGATCAAGGGCACAACTTGCCTGTGACTTGAGATTCCAGGTACCAGGATGATCTTCAGATGACACGTGTCCTCACTGCTAAACGTAGCAATACATACATACATGGTATAGGCAAAATTAACATTACACCAAACATAATCATAACTGCATAAGAATATTCTACGCTGCGTAACGAGATTGTAGAAACAAGAACCACTAAATTGGGAGCTACGGTTATTAAGTTATGAATTTCCAAAGTTATTTAGCACTTAGAAGGGATTAACTCAAGTGAACAATTTTATTCCAAGTTACATGGCTAAATAGTGTTACTAGTTGATAGACAATGTTGATACAAAATTAATGCCACTGGAATGAACTAAAAATGATTTAATATGACTATTCTATGAATTTATTGAGTTTATGTATTAATATGTATTTTCCAAATTGTTTTTATTATTTTCTTGTTTCACTAGACCGAGCATCAAATTCCAGAAAGCACGGGGGCTAACATAGAAATATTCCCTAGACTCAGATTAACCTACAGATGGACGGCGGGTTGATTCTACAAAACCCCGAGGGCTCTTTAGCAAAAAGACCCGACCGAAGGGGTATGGTTCAATAAGGACCGTTGGATCAAAACCGGCGGCTTAGATTAAATTATCTTCACCCCGAACCGGTACTCAACCCAGGCCATCGGATGAAGATCCTACGGTCAATACACTACGTGCACCAGCGACCATACGATCCTAGATCTACGGCAGTGGACGAGTTCGAGCGAAGCGTTACCTTGACCTAAATCCGGTACGCACATCAGGCGATCAACGGCCATCGCCGCGGGATCTGCTTGACTAATATGGGTCGTCCGTTCAACAAACGACGGTAGAGAGCTTTAAACGCCCGCGACGGCGCACGCACAGACAGCGGCGGCGCCATTGCCGCACGCCGAACTTCGGCCCTGAATTTCTGTTTACCATGCGAACAGCATATATGCACGGCCGAGAGCTCGGTGATCCAGATGATGGTCTTCATACCGTGTCGTGAAGTTTCCCCCCCCCCCCCCCCCCGCACTGCCCAGGATGAATGGTGGCACGGAGGCGAAATCGACCGCCGGTGAGAAATTCCAGGAACCTGAGCCGCTAATCTTGCCAAGGAAGCACAATGGGACCCCCTTGCATCGTAGCGAAGCTCCCTGGTCCATGGACTCCCAGTGCTGCGGCGCGAGCATTTACGGCGCAAGCACGGAGATGACGACGAGTAACGCCGGTGGCGGCGGCGGATCCTTAAAATCCCCCAGCCCGATATGCTTATGGCGCCAACCAAGCCACGCACGCGCACTTATACTGTCACAGGCGCCAAACGGTTGACGAGTCATGCGGCAGCAAGTCCGCGGAAGCCGCCCGGCGCGACGATCTCGGCCACGACTGCCGCAATCCGGTTTGAGGAGATAAAACTGACGAAGGCGATGGTTTCGGGGTAGCCAGAATAGGTCTCCGGGAGGTGAAGTCCGTCCAGTTTCCTACCCCGGCGCAACGACCTACGCGAGATCGGCGGATTTCCTGTTGGCGGAGCCGCCAGCGAGGGAGGTTTGGAGAAGAGGGAGCAGCTGACCAGGACGGCCCACACGTCAGATGCACAAGGCGGGACCAAGCGTGGGCGAGGGTTACTGGATCGGCTGACAGCTATGGCCCACCCGCCAGCGATTGAAGAAAGGTGGGCCGGCGTGGAATGAAGTAAATGGGCCGAGACAATGCTGAATGTTGGCCCAAGCGCAGAACAATCTTTTCTTTTTCTTTTATCTTTTCTATTCTCTTTTCAAATACCATTCAATTTCAAACACATGTTTCAAATTCCCAATTTTCAGGTGTCAAAAATAATCTTAATATGAACATAATATCTATATTAATATTTATTATTTTCCCTATTATTTATTTATGGAAGAAATAAATGACCTCATTAAAATTCCCTTTCCCATTATCTCATTTTATGTCTTTATTTAAAATTGGAAGTCTAATTTAAGTTATGGTTTTGATAGAGTGCCTCACACAAAATTATAAATAAGAGATTCATCCTTCTTTGTTTGTTTACTGATTGCTCCACTACTTCAATATTATTGATAGATCATAATAAGGAAGGATCCTAATTAATTTTTCAAAGGTTTCAACAATTCCCAAATTACCATGATAAATATATTAGCTTATTTATTCTACTATTATTATTATTACCAATTTTAGGCTTTACAAATCCTACCCCCCTTAACAGAAATATCGTCCTCGAGATTTGTAAGAAAGAGGTTATATAGAGATTGGTTGTAATGTAGCTTTTAATTTCTAGTTGGTACCAAAATCAAGAGATTTTTTTTGTTTAGTCTTTGATACAAATGAGTAGGTGATTAGGAAGGCATGGGTATATATATGTATAGTCGTTTTATTATAAAAGATGGGTAAGTTAGGGCAAGAATAGCCTAGGGTAAGAAAGTTTATAGTGAGAAAGAACTTTTATTGGGTAGTAATGCCTCTGATGATCGAGGTTGACTTCTCTTCTTTCTTGACGAGGTTGATCTTGTTCTTTTTATGGTCTTGGTCTTATTGATTCGAGGTTAGTGTATATCATCGGGGCCAGGGAATATGGTTAAAACAGACATGGATGAGATAGACTACATGATGTAGGTCAAAAGTTTGTTTGATGTTAGGTGGAAATAGAAAGGTTATACCATTCATCATGGCTCTATTGGTTAAGTTAATACATGGCTAATAGGGTTTAATTTCTTATACCAGTATCACTAATATGTTTAAGTAGACCACATTAGATTAGATCATATTAGATTAGATGGGATCTAGATTAGATCGGTATGACTAGTTTGACTAGGTAAGATCTAATTAATTTGCATTAGATCATGGTTGTTTAAACTAGGGTGGATAAGTATGCTTATTAGGATAAGATGGATCCATGAAGATAAGATAGGATCTTTTGAGATCAGTTAGATCTATTAGGATGAGATACAATCTCTTCAAGATAGAATAAATCTATTAAGATAAGAGAGAATCTTATTAAGATAAGATGAATTGGTTGGAATGAGATCTTTTAGGATAAGATGAATCTCTTAAACTAGATATGTTCCAATGGGGATAATCTAAGTTGTCTAGTTATTTTATAAATATATTTTTATACTTATGTGTATATGCAGATGCAATTGTGAACATTACTCCACAACTCATCACACTCAATCAAAGATCCAAATCAAACAAGTATCATAAGAACAAACATTCAGGTGCATAGATAAAAAAAATAGTTTTGTTTTTGTTCCTAAGATTAGGTATCCTATTCCTAAAGTCACTTTAGGCACAGGATTTCAAAGTGTAAGATCCACATTTGTCTTTTAGAAAGAAAAGATAAGAATAATCAGAGTAAAGCGGAAATAGAAGAGAAAAGATCAAGAGAAGTTTAGAAAGAATCAGGGTAGCAAAGATAAGTAGATAATGGTTGTCCAGTTCTATCTAGGTTGCGTCCTACAGTCAACATTCCTCTGATACCACTTCTGTCACACCCGGGTTTCGGGGCACCAAGACCCGGGCGCGAACATAAACACCAGGTATGCTGGGACCAAGTCTCACACATATGATGTATAGTGGCACAGGATCGAATGTCACATCTTTATATATAACAGGAGTTCTATACAAAATAAATAATTACATTATAAGGAGACAACGGTCCAGCAACCCAAAGTTGACTGGGAGACGACGGCCTAGATCTCTCACGAACACTTCACAGCATCCTTCATGCGCCTCATCCTGTGGTACCTGATCTTGACCTGTGGGGGGGTGTGAGACAGCAAGAGTGAGCTCACATACGTTCATAGCTCAACAAGTTGTGGGGAATAATGTGCATGAACTCGCCAAAGGTGGGAACTCACGTGAAGTGTAAGGCTTACCAAAGAGGATGGTTGAAGCTGAGCATTGCTTTTAAAGTTGGTCAAAATTTTATTAGCAATTACTAAGTATAAGTAAATACCAACCCAATTAAGTAGTAGAACAAAAGTAACAACATCACCTGCGATGCAATGCATATGACAAATTGAATTTAGTTCCATAAATTAATCATGTGAGGGTCCGAGCTGCTCATGACCGTGAGCACGGCTAGTATACCAGTTTTACACTCTGCACAGGTTGCGCATCTTTACCCACAAGTCATGTTACCCATCTGCCAAGGGATCGCGACTTCCCATACACCTCTACCGAGGAGGCAAGGAAGGGTAGCACTACGAGGCCTTTACAAAGTTCCACTAGCTTCAGAAAACCCGCTACAGTTTATAGGAAGCTCCAATGCAGGAATCCCTTGCAGGACCGCCATCGCAGCAAAATCCTCCCGAGGGCCTCCCTACACTGACCACTCCCCTACTGCCCTTGCCCCTTTCGGGTAAGGTAGTCTTCCACTAGCTTTCCTAATTAATCAGCCAAGGGGTCCCATTCCTCCCTTGTGGTAGCACTGTTTTCCCGGGTGGTCGCTCCATGTTCCAATTAACATAATGATCTTATCATGAACAGTAATAATAAACATATAATAAAAGTGTGATCATGACTAATGTACCTTCATACCCAAAACCACATAAAGCACTAGCAATTACTACCCAAAAGGTTCAGTGGTAAACAAGGTATAAAGATAGACAAACTAGGGTAACCTATTGGGTCCCATCAAAATTATCCTATGCAGATCATTATGATTAATTAGAACATGAGTGGGTAAAAAGAAGTGATCAAGGGCACAACTTGCCTGTGACTTGAGATTCCAGGTACCAGGATGATCTTCAGATGACACGTGTCCTCACTGCTAAACGTAGCAATACATACATACATGGTATAGGCAAAATTAACATTACACCAAACATAATCATAACTGCATAAGAATATTCTACGCTGCGTAACGAGATTGTAGAAACAAGAACCACTAAATTGGGAGCTACGGTTATTAAGTTATGAATTTCCAAAGTTATTTAGCACTTAGAAGGGATTAACTCAAGTGAACAATTTTATTCCAAGTTACATGGCTAAATAGTGTTACTAGTTGATAGACAATGTTGATACAAAATTAATGCCACTGGAATGAACTAAAAATGATTTAATATGACTATTCTATGAATTTATTGAGTTTATGTATTAATATGTATTTTCCAAATTGTTTTTATTATTTTCTTGTTTCACTAGACCGAGCATCAAATTCCAGAAAGCACGGGGGCTAACATAGAAATATTCCCTAGACTCAGATTAACCTACAGATGGACGGCGGGTTGATTCTACAAAACCCCGAGGGCTCTTTAGCAAAAAGACCCGACCGAAGGGGTATGGTTCAATAAGGACCGTTGGATCAAAACCGGCGGCTTAGATTAAATTATCTTCACCCCGAACCGGTACTCAACCCAGGCCATCGGATGAAGATCCTACGGTCAATACACTACGTGCACCAGCGACCATACGATCCTAGATCTACGGCAGTGGACGAGTTCGAGCGAAGCGTTACCTTGACCTAAATCCGGTACGCACATCAGGCGATCAACGGCCATCGCCGCGGGATCTGCTTGACTAATCTGGGTCGTCCGTTCAACAAACGACGGTAGAGAGCTTTAAACGCCCGCGACGGCGCACGCACAGACAGCGGCGGCGCCATTGCCGCACGCCGAACTCCGGCCCTGAATTTCTGTTTACCATGCGAACAGCATATATGCACGGCCGAGAGCTCGGTGATCCAGATGATGGTCTTCATACCGTGTCGTGAAGTTTCCCCCCCCCCCCCCCCGCACTGCCCAGGATGAATGGTGGCACGGAGGCGAAATCGACCGCCGGTGAGAAATTCCAGGAACCTGAGCCGCTAATCTTGCCAAGGAAGCACAATGGGACCCCCTTGCATCGTAGCGAAGCTCCCTGGTCCGTGGACTCCCAGTGCTGCGGCGCGAGCATTTACGGCGCAAGCACGGAGATGACGACGAGTAACGCCGGTGGCGGCGGCGGATCCTTAAAATCCCCCAGCCCGATATGCTTATGGCGCCAACCAAGCCACGCACGCGCACTTATACTATCACAGGCGCCAAACGGTTGACGAGTCATGCGGCAGCAAGTCCGCGGAAGCCGCCCGGCGCGACGATCTCGGCCACGACTGCCGCAATCCGGTTTGAGGAGATAAAACTGACGAAGGCGATGGTTTCGGGGTAGCCAGAATAGGTCTCCGGGAGGTGAAGTCCGTCCAGTTTCCTACCCCGGCGCAACGACCTACGCGAGATCGGCGGATTTCCTGTTGGTGGAGCCGCCAGCGAGGGAGGTTTGGAGAAGAGGGAGCAGCTGACCAGGACGGCCCACACGTCAGATGCACAAGGCGGGACCAAGCGTGGGCGAGGGTTACTGGATCGGCTGACAGCTATGGCCCACCCGCCAGCGATTGAAGAAAGGTGGGCCGGCGTGGAATGAAGTAAATGGGCCGAGACAATGCTGAATGTTGGCCCAAGCGCAGAACAATCTTTTCTTTTTCTTTTATCTTTTCTATTCTCTTTTCAAATACCATTCAATTTCAAACACATGTTTCAAATTCCCAATTTTCAGGTGTCAAAAATAATCTTAATATGAACATAATATCTATATTAATATTTATTATTTTCCCTATTATTTATTTATGGAAGAAATAAATGACCTCATTAAAATTCCCTTTCCCATTATCTCATTTTATGTCTTTATTTAAAATTGGAAGTCTAATTTAAGTTATGGTTTTGATAGAGTGCCTCACACAAAATTATAAATAAGAGATTCATCCTTCTTTGTTTGTTTACTGATTGCTCCACTACTTCAATATTATTGATAGATCATAATAAGGAAGGATCCTAATTAAATTTTCAAAGGTTTCAACAATTCCCAAATTACCATGATAAATATATTAGCTTATTTATTCTACTATTATTATTATTACCAATTTTAGGCTTTACAAACCCTACCCCCCTTAACAGAAATCTCGTCCTCGAGATTTGTAAGAAAGAGGTTATATAGAGATTGGTTGTAATGTAGCTTTTAATTTCTAGTTGGTACCAAAATCAAGAGATTTTTTTTTGTTTAGTCTTTGATACAAATGAGTAGGTGATTAGGAAGGCATGGGTATATATATGTATAGTCGTTTTATTATAAAAGATGGGTAAGTTAGGGCAAGAATAGCCTAGGGTAAGAAAGTTTATAGTGAGAAAGAACTTTTATTGGGTAGTAATGCCTCTGATGATCGAGGTTGACTTCTCTTCTTTCTTGACGAGGTTGATCTTGTTCTTTTTATGGTCTTGGTCTTATTGATTCGAGGTTAGTGTATATCATCGGGGCCAGGGAATATGGTTAAAACAGACATGGATGAGATAGACTACATGATGTAGGTCAAAAGTTTGTTTGATGTTAGGTGGAAATAGAAAGGTTATACCATTCATCATGGCTCTATTGGTTAAGTTAATACATGGCTAATAGGGTTTAATTTCTTATACCAGTATCACTAATATGTTTAAGTAGACCACATTAGATTAGATCATATTAGATTAGATGGGATCTAGATTAGATCGGTATGACTAGTTTGACTAGGTAAGATCTAATTAATTTGCATTAGATCATGGTTGTTTAAACTAGGGTGGATAAGTATGCTTATTAGGATAAGATGGATCCATGAAGATAAGATAGGATCTTTTGAGATCAGTTAGATCTATTAGGATGAGATACAATCTCTTCAAGATAGAATAAATCTATTAAGATAAGAGAGAATCTTATTAAGATAAGATGAATTGGTTGGAATGAGATCTTTTAGGATAAGATGAATCTCTTAAACTAGATATGTTCCAATGGGGATAATCTAAGTTGTCTAGTTATTTTATAAATATATTTTTATACTTATGTGTATATGCAGATGCAATTGTGAACATTACTCCACAACTCATCACACTCAATCAAAGATCCAAATCAAACAAGTATCATAAGAACAAACATTCAGGTGCATAGATAAAAAAAATAGTTTTGTTTTTGTTCCTAAGATTAGGTATCCTATTCCTAAAGTCACTTTAGGCACAGGATTTCAAAGTGTAAGATCCACATTTGTCTTTTAGAAAGAAAAGATAAGAATAATCAGAGTAAAGCGGAAATAGATGAGAAAAGATCAAGAGAAGTTTAGAAAGAATCAGGGTAGCAAAGATAAGTAGATAATGGTTGTCCAGTTCTATCTAGGTTGCGTCCTACAGTCAACATTCCTCTGATACCACTTCTGTCACACCCGGGTTTCGGGGCACCAAGACCCGGGCGCGAACATAAACACCAGGTATGCTGGGACCAAGTCTCACACATATGATGTATAGTGGCACAGGATCGAATGTCACATCTTTATATATAACAGGAGTTCTATACAAAATAAATAATTACATTATAAGGAGACAACGGTCCAGCAACCCAAAGTTGACTGGGAGACGACGGCCTAGATCTCTCACGAACACTTCACAGCATCCTCCATGCGCCTCATCCTGTGGTACCTGATCTTGACCTGTGGGGGGGTGTGAGACAGCAAGAGTGAGCTCACATACGTTCATAGCTCAACAAGTTGTGGGGAATAATGTGCATGAACTCGCCAAAGGTGGGAGCTCACGTGAAGTGTAAGGCTTACCAAAGAGGATGGTTGAAGCTGAGCATTGCTTTTAAAGTTGGTCAAAATTTTATTAGCAATTACTAAGTATAAGTAAATACCAACCCAATTAAGTAGTAGAACAAAAGTAACAACATCACTTGCGATGCAATGCATATGACAAATTGAATTTAGTTCCATAAATTAATCATGTGAGGGTCCGAGCTGCTCATGACCGTGAGCACGGCTAGTATACCAGTTTTACACTCTGCACAGGTTGCGCATCTTTACCCACAAGTCATGTTACCCATCTGCCAAGGGATCGCGACTTCCCATACACCTCTACCGAGGAGGCAAGGAAGGGTAGCACTACGAGGCCTTTACAAAGTTCCACTAGCTTCAGAAAACCCGCTACAGTTTATAGGAAGCTCCAATGCAGGAATCCCTTGCAGGACCACCATCGCAGCAAAATCCTCCCGAGGGCCTCCCTACACTGACCACTCCCCTACTGCCCTTGCCCCTTTCGGGTAAGGTAGTCTTCCACTAGCTTTCCTAATTAATCAGCCAAGGGGTCCCATTCCTCCCTTGTGGTAGCACTGTTTTCCCGGGTGGTCGCTCCATGTTCCAATTAACATAATGATCTTATCATGAACAGTAATAATAAACATATAATAAAAGTGTGATCATGACTAATGTACCTTCATACCCAAAACCACATAAAGCACTAGCAATTACTACTCAAAAGGTTCAGTGGTAAACAAGGTATAAAGATAGACAAACTAGGGTAACCTATTGGGTCCCATCAAAATTAACCTATGCAGATCATTATGATTAATTAGAACATGAGTGGGTAAAAAGAAGTGATCAAGGGCACAACTTGCCTGTGACTTGAGATTCCAGGTACCAGGATGATCTTCAGATGACACGTGTCCTCACTGCTAAACGTAGCAATACATACATACATGGTATAGGCAAAATTAACATTACACCAAACATAATCATAACTGCATAAGAATATTCTACGCTGCGTAACGAGATTGTAGAAACAAGAACCACTAAATTGGGAGCTACGGTTATTAAGTTATGAATTTCCAAAGTTATTTAGCACTTAGAAGGGATTAACTCAAGTGAACAATTTTATTCCAAGTTACATGGCTAAATAGTGTTACTAGTTGATAGACAATGTTGATACAAAATTAATGCCACTGGAATGAACTAAAAATGATTTAATATGACTATTCTATGAATTTATTGAGTTTATGTATTAATATGTATTTTCCAAATTGTTTTTATTATTTTCTTGTTTCACTAGACCGAGCATCAAATTCCAGAAAGCACGGGGGCTAACATAGAAATATTCCCTAGACTCAGATTAACCTACAGATGGACGGCGGGTTGATTCTACAAAACCCCGAGGGCTCTTTAGCAAAAAGACCCGACCGAAGGGGTATGGTTCAATAAGGACCGTTGGATCAAAACCGGCGGCTTAGATTAAATTATCTTCACCCCGAACCGGTACTCAACCCAGGCCATCGGATGAAGATCCTACGGTCAATACACTACGTGCACCAGCGACCATACGATCCTAGATCTACGGCAGTGGACGAGTTCGAGCGAAGCGTTACCTTGACCTAAATCCGGTACGCACATCAGGCGATCAACGGCCATCGCCGCGGGATCTGCTTGACTAATCTGGGTCGTCCGTTCAACAAACGACGGTAGAGAGCTTTAAACGCCCGCGACGGCGCACGCACAGACAGCGGCGGCGCCATTGCCGCACGCCGAACTCCGGCCCTGAATTTCTGTTTACCATGCGAACAGCATATATGCACGGCCGAGAGCTCGGTGATCCAGATGATGGTCTTCATACCGTGTCGTGAAGTTTCCCCCCCCCCCCCGCACTGCCCAGGATGAATGGTGGCACGGAGGCGAAATCGACCGCCGGTGAGAAATTCCAGGAACCTGAGCCGCTAATCTTGCCAAGGAAGCACAATGGGACCCCCTTGCATCGTAGCGAAGCTCCCTGGTCTGTGGACTCCCAGTGCTGCGGCGCGAGCATTTACGGCGCAAGCACGGAGATGACGACGAGTAACGCCGGTGGCGGCGGCGGATCCTTAAAATCCCCCAGCCCGATATGCTTATGGCGCCAACCAAGCCACGCACGCGCACTTATACTGTCACAAGCGCCAAACGGTTGACGAGTCATGCGGCAGCAAGTCCGCGGAAGCCGCCCGGCGCGACGATCTCGGCCGCGACTGCCGCAATCCGGTTTGAGGAGATAAAACTGACGAAGGCGATGGTTTCGGGGTAGCCAGAATAGGTCTCCGGGAGGTGAAGTCCGTCCAGTTTCCTACCCCGGCGCAACGACCTACGCGAGATCGGCGGATTTCCTGTTGGCGGAGCCGCCAGCGAGGGAGGTTTGGAGAAGAGGGAGCAGCTGACCAGGAAGGCCCACACGTCAGATGCACAAGGCGGGACCAAGCGTGGGCGAGGGTTACTGGATCGGCTGACAGCTATGGCCCACCCGCCAGCGATTGAAGAAAGGTGGGCCGGCGTGGAATGAAGTAAATGGGCCGAGACAATGCTGAATGTTGGCCCAAGCGCAGAACAATCTTTTCTTTTTCTTTTATCTTTTCTATTCTCTTTTCAAATACCATTCAATTTCAAACACATGTTTCAAATTCCCAATTTTCAGGTGTCAAAAATAATCTTAATATGAACATAATATCTATATTAATATTTATTATTTTCCCTATTATTTATTTATGGAAGAAATAAATGACCTCATTAAAATTCCCTTTCCCATTATCTCATTTTATGTCTTTATTTAAAATTGGAAGTCTAATTTAAGTTATGGTTTTGATAGAGTGCCTCACACAAAATTATAAATAAGAGATTCATCCTTCTTTGTTTGTTTACTGATTGCTCCACTACTTCAATATTATTGATAGATCATAATAAGGAAGGATCCTAATTAATTTTTCAAAGGTTTCAACAATTCCCAAATTACCATGATAAATATATTAGCTTATTTATTCTACTATTATTATTATTACCAATTTTAGGCTTTACACTACACCAGTAGCAAGGGACCCACCTTCTCCACAGACATCAAGGGATCCATGGCCATCAAAGAAATCTAAATTTCCTATAGCAAAATTGGTGTCCACGTTCGAGGAAAACAAGAGTAAAACTACTACTGCTGGCACAACTCGATTTTTGAAAGGGATTGCACGAGATCTCATGTCGCATACTATTCATTTGGCCGAGCATGAGGAGTCTGCAAAAAAGGCTGAGGCAATGGCCGCAAAGATAAAGATGCCAACTAAGACAGATTATAAAAATGCGCCTAAAATTATGTGCCGGGCAAACCTCTACTACCTTTTGAGAAACTAAGGAAGGTCCCAACTAGTATTAAAAGTTTGCATGACTGGTATTGACACCATTAGTGTGCATATACCAGACCATGCTTTTATTGGTTCAGATCAAAAGGCCTTTGCATTCGAGGACATATGATTAATGATGAACCTTCGGAGACTCGACGTGCAACTTGTGACAGTGTTTGCATTGTAAGTGTTGCTCATACTTCCACATATATGTGTTATTATTAGTGTGTTGTATAATATTTCAATATCTGACATGCACGTGTGACTTCCAGAATGCCACATGATCAACAGGAGATCCTTTGCGATACCAAGCTCGATGCTAGTGCCGGTAAAAGGATTGGGTATCTCAACCCAATACTAATATCAGAGGAAAGCCACACTTTCAGAATCAGAAAAGACAATGAAGAGTTAAAGGGAAAGACGGACAAAGAAGTTGAGGAGCGTCTAAAGGTTATGAAGAAGGATTTTGATGCAAGATTCGCCACCTACATAGCAAACACAATGCTTCGACTTCAAGACAGGGAAGCCATAATGGCCCGTACAACTTTAAGTAAGTGTGATTTTGCATAAATAAAATTAATAATTTTAATACACATGCATCACAAACTTTATTTGTATAGGGACCACTGGATATGCTTCCTCATTTATCCTAAGGTTGGAAAGGTGTTGGTGCTCGACTCCTTGAACTACGACCCTTCGACCTATGCAAAATTTCTTAATCTCTTAGAGGTATAAGCTTTTCTATGCATGCATACTTATATCGCTGAGAATTTTAAAATAACATGAAGATTCTATTTGAGATCACATACCATTTAGGTACTATAAGTGGAAAGGTGGAAAGCACGACACGTCTAAAAATGTGTGCCACTAGACATCCATCATAACTAGCTGGTAAGTATGTGAATTTATGATACATATCATACACAATGTTGCAACTAAATAATCAATCTCTTGTTATGTAGTGCCATAAGAAACCATAAGGATCGGTCCTATATGGGTTCTATGCGTGCGAGTTCATGAGAGTGAACGAACGATACATCACAAACTCTTGCACAATATTATTAGTAATAGTTATGTTTGTATTTATGTCATTAAAGATGCAAATGTGTTATCGAGTGTGAATAGATGATGTTTATAAACTTTCTTTACAGGAGTTTCAACAAGGAAAGCCAGAGAACTTGACCGAAGGTGTATTGTATGGTATAATTGAAGACCTATGCACATTTATATTGAAAGAGATCATTCCACTGAATGGAAATATCACGATGCTTCCAGTACATTAGATAGGCCAAAGTTTAGAATAATAACATAAGTTAGTAGACTATCTCTTAGACGAGATAATTATTATAGCATAGGTGAAAACTTTTGATGTATAGAATGTATGAAGCATATATGGTTGTAAACAGAAGACTTTGATGTATATAAATGTAAGATAGAATTTAATTCCATGTTGCTCTAAACAACCGTTAGTGGAAATGTCGATTTCCACTAGCTCTAACACTCGCGGCACTGAAAAAACAACAGTGCAAATAGTTTTGGCACGCTATAGAACTTCTCGTACTAGTGTTAGATCGATCAAAGTTGCTAGCAGCTAATGGATCTAAAAATACACTTATTTGTTCAAAGTTCGTTAAATTCGCTGATTTTTCGTAGGCTGCCGATGCATGGGCAAACATAAGTTCTACCGGAGGAAGAATGTGATGAACACGAACCTTTGTTCATCGATGAGCTACCCTAGATTATATGAGCATGACTGTACGTAGCCACTTATTAACTCCCCATCCATTTTAATTACAAAAATCTACCTCTTACATCTCCCACCAAAAATGGGATGCACTGAAATAAAAAAAATCAAGAATCACAAGTATGAACAAATTGTGCACTGGGCTTCACTGCTTGTTCCTCATCCTGCTCCCCGTTTCCTCCGGCGTCCTCTCCTTCCTCGCTGCCGGTGGAGTCTTGGTTGACGCCGACAGCGACCTCGCCATGGCAGAGGCTCCATCGGCTACCCGGGCATGGTCCCGGCGTGGTCTGTGCACGTCTGACTTGTGGCCAGCAGACGAGGCTGGTTCTTCATCTTTGGTTCCCGCCGCGAGCTGGGAGATAACGCCGACGGAGGCCCGATCTGCGGCGCCACCGGAAGCAGCATGGCTGCCGGCGGCTGCACCGATGGTCCTCTCCTGCTCGACGAAGAGAAGCTGTACAATGGTGCGCAGTGGCATCCGGTCGTTGGCTATCGCCTGCGCCCGCACGTCTGGCGACAGCTTCCTGCAGTCTATCAGCCGGCACAACCGCTTCTTATCCGCCTTGCTCAGCTCCGGGTGCTCCTGCTCGCGATCGCAATATATCCATCAACTCAAATCCACGACAGAAGTTCCGATCTTGGAGCTTTCTGACCTTGAGATAGATGTCGATGGCGTAGTAGAGGCCGTCGTGGTCACTGCGGGCGATGTCCGGCAAGCATTCGACGAGGTCAACGAACTTGCCGACAGGGAAGCTGCGGTCCAGCGCGATGGTCCGCAGGTACTCATCGAAGATCCTGGCGACCTTCTTCATGGCGGCGCTCATCCGACGCCTCTCGTCGGTCGGCGCGGGCCGCTGGAACTGGGCCAGGAAGTGCTCAAGCACGGCCTCCGCCGTGCCGACGTCGTACGCGTGCGGGTCCGATGGCAGCGGGATGAGCAGGTCCGCCGCCCTGGCCTCGTCGAGCTGGGAGCCGGCCTGCCGGATCAGCTGCGCGCGCGTGGACGACGACGCGCTGACGTAGTTGGCCACCCGCAGCAGCCTTAGTAGGAAGCGGCCGGTGACCGACCCCGGCTCGCCCGGGACCATGGTGACGATGGACTCGAGCACGCGGCGCTGCATGGCCACCAGCTTCTCCTCGCCGTCGTCTGAGCTCTGCGGCGGCTGGTGGAGGACGCCGTTGGCGGTCGGTCCTGCGTCGCTGGCAACGTGGAGCGGGTCGACGAGGTGCTTGCACGCGTAGACGTGCAGCGCCTCGCCGATGAGCGGCGGTGGGAGCAGCCGCGACGCGCGCACGGTGGAGATGACGGAGCGGAAGACCTCGATGTCCAGGTCGGAGATGTCCTCCGTCCACCAGTCCTTGGGGACGGACTGGTGGGGTTTCCTCGTGCTGTTGTACCCTGGTCTCGTGTACGTGTAGGACCACGTGACCTTGGACGGTGGCAGGAGGATCTTCTCGACGATGGAGTCGATGCAGGGCTGTACGATGCGGCTCTCGTTCCAACCGGAGATCCGCCACGCGGCCTGCAGCGCGGCGACCGAGTCCTTCCAGCCCTGCAGGACGCAGGAGTCGAAGAAGGTCTCGAGCTTGGCCACCAGGTTGCCCTTGGCGACGGCCTCCGTCATCCGGAGGAAGCGCGCCGCCAGCATCGCGGGCACCAGGTTCCCGGCGCTGATGCTGATGGAGATGCCGTAGCAGAACTTGGCGCACAGCTCAAAGGCCTGCTCGCCGCCAGGGATGTCGTGCAGCGCCACGGGCACCGGCTCCTCATCGGCGTCGTCGGTGTCGGAGCAGAGGCGCTGCAGGAGGCCGCACTTGAGGAGCAGGGGGAACTACAGGTAAACAACACCTGAAATCAAGAGGCTGGACATTGGAAATGGAAAACTCGCTTCTTTGTCGTCACCACTCACCACCCTACTATACTAGGACGAAGTAACGTTTGCATATACTTTGTTTGTAAATAATGTCGTCAGAGACAGAGAATTTCAGCTGCAAATAATGTAGAACCAACAAAATGAAAACAACTTCATAAGTCTTGACACAGGTTAACCGCCATTTCAAATGTAAAAGTGATACATAAGCAGATCTGTCAAAATAGTTTCAAATTGAGTTCACCAAACTTTTTGCTTAGTAGAAAAAATGTAAAAAAAAATACCAACCCTTGAAAGTAGCCTAGCAGAAGCACACCATGCATAGATTTCACCACTTGATCACTTAACAAATTTGCCAATAAACTACCCACCTGATGAAAAGCTATTAAAGAGCTGCACAATCAATTCCGACTAGCTAGGTTGTTGCCATGTTATTATTCAGAACAAGCTTTTGAAGCGTGTATCTGAAAAAGCCGGCTGCGTGTCTGGTTCAGCATGTGAACTATGACAATCCTGCCAAAGCAGATCCTTAGGCCTATGAACCAAACCCAGATTCGTTCTTCATTGACCATTTTATTAGTTACTAGCATAAACAAAGATAGAATTATATACTTTGATGCCATCATTAGGCTTTGATACGCGACTAATCATTGCGAGCGGCGACTTAGTAGTAAAGGTACCTCTGTTCATAGCATCATGAGATCCGTGACAATACGCATGGAAAGAAATTGGTAACATGTGAAGCGATGAACTATTAGATAATTATCTGGAGTTTTTTTTTTGTAAAGTTAAATCTCTAAGCCTTTACAAGTGGCTGCAACTGCTGTTGATTGACAGGAATATGTTTTTCTCAATCAACTTTGTGCTTTCAGCGTAGAGTATCGGATTGATATATGGGTATTTCAGTTGACTTACAAGATCCTAAAAGCTACTTTTTGGTCACCGGTAAGAAGAAAAATGCATATCTGTCTCAAAACTACAAAAGGAAACCATGAAGTAATTGATTAGCACTACACGAGAGAATGTATGAGAGTGTTTCGTGAAAGAAGACCATGATCACCTTTTTTTTGCATTTAAATGGAAGAAAAACATCACTACGTACCTTGTGTAGCTGATACTTGGTGTTATTTACATGGATAATGAGATCGGCGGGTATGTCTGATACGACTGACCTGTGACAAGCCATAACAATTCAAAACTGTCAGTTTTTAGCAAAGCATTTGACTTGATGAGGAACAAATCTCATAATTTCCTTACGAAATGCAACATCCTACTTGACAGTTACCTGACTGCTTCTTCGGTATAGAATGTATCAGGTTTTGAACCGAGCTTCATGTACTTCATTGCGATATATTGTTGGCCTAGTCCTGGTAAATAACATAAGATCACTTATTCTACTGCCAGCTGTAGCTGAATAATTACCAGTCGGCTTTGAATCAAGAGCGGCATCAAAAAAAAACAAACATGATAAAAACACAACTACAAAAATGCCAGTAAATTGTTCAAAACCTCCAAAACTCAAGAAAAGCTTTCTCTTGCAGCAAAACAGATGCTCTGTATCATGGTAAAAGTGGATTGGTACCTTGATGAATTGTAAGGAAAAACTCTGAAACCTTAAGACCTGCCAGCTAAAAAGCTGGACCTCAATCAATCCCATGGAAAAATGTGAGGTGACAGAGATGTGGACCTTCTCATCGGCCACTTCCAATATATATACTCTAGGAAGAGAGGAGCTTTCAGGACCACACATCCCATTGTGTGTGTGTGTGTGTGTGGCGTGCTCTTTCTTGATAGCTAGCTTTGGGTGAGCCCCATAGCCCATCCTACCTCCCTAGCTCTGTGCTTTCGCCTTCATAATATCTTCGGGAAAGAGGGTCGTATATTATTGAGATGTTTCTTGTATGCACTTGTTTGTTTGGAGTTTATGCAAGCGTGACTTCACAACTAGAGTCACGCATGCATATGATTGTATTTTAAGGGGTCTTGTGGATTGATTAGGCTGACTCACCTTGTGCTGATGATGTGACCTGCGCCCAGACCACACAACACACATAGATGTCGATAATCCAATACAGAGACAGGGTGCTGGCCACATTAGTGACAAAGTTGTGAGTGGCAGATCAGGGCAGCTTTTCAAGGAGGCAGAAAAATCCAGGATAAGGTAATCTAGATTTTCCTCGAGGGATAGATGCTGTGTGCTACCTGGTTGATGGTGAAAATAAACAAATATCCCTGTAGGTAGTGCAAGATTTCTAGGAGCTGGGATCCCTGAAATCTGGTGAAGTCAGTTTTGTGCTTGTGCACCTATAGCAACTAGCTAGCATCTCCCCAGTGTCCAAAGCATTAAGGTGTTAGGCCGGGAAGACACATGGGACCTCCATGCAACTCATGTCCCTGGAAGCCTCATCATGCACCAAACTCCAGCTTGTAGCATAAACATGTAGAGAGAGAGATGGAAAAGCAGGAGGACAAACAGTGGTGATGGCACTAATACCTTGTGCTTAGCTGCTTTCAGATGTAAAAGTGCTAACTAGTAGCTCACCTCAAGCAGCAGGCCTCACAGCCCACAAGGCTCCACCAGACACGCAGCACTGGTTGTTGCTCGCTGTTCCTCCTCTCTCTCCTTTCTGCTCACTCTTTATTTTTATTTTTTTTTCTGAACAAGACGATGTTGGCAACTTGGCATGACCCCAATGTCTATATTATATTTATACATGCAGCCTGCAGGCTTGCTATGAATAGCTGGAGCTGGCACTTGCAAATATGGATGAATTTGTTTAGCTTGCTTTCAAGCATATATATACCAACACGTTTCCTTTTGAAATAATACTGATGAATGAGGCCCTCAACCAGAGGGACGACGACGTGGACTGAAATCAACGTCAAGTGCAGCTCTAGCATCATGACATGTAATGCATGCACGGAAGATGCCAGGTTCATTGCAAGTGAGAGAGGCGGGGTTGGTGTATATCATGATGGAATTGTTGGACCATGCAGGGATTTAATGCTCCTCGCATGCAGCTGTGGTCTGGTCTGGTGCCATGGCGAAACTGGTACAGGTAGTATTCAATGGATCAACAGCTAATAATAATTCTTCTACGGAGAATTCTCGATAAATAATGGACAGAAAAAAAAGGCAAAAAAAGAGAAGAATTGTATAGATGAACGCGTGTCGGCTGTGTGGCAGCTAGCTAACGAGCATTAAAAATCGTGTGCTTGTTTTTTTGCGAAATTGAAGTTGCCGAGAAATTAAAATTCATCTTGCTACGCCCCTTCTAGCATACAGAACTTGCTTGGGGAGCTAGCTAGCCGTGATCATGGTGCGTGGCGGCGTTGATATATCACCCCCGTAATAAACACGCCATGGATCTGGAAGCAACATGCATGGTGATCGAGAAGCAGCAGGCGGGCGCGCGCATGGAAGCTTACCTCAGTTAGGATTCGCGCATGCTGCAGCAGCTATACAGCAGGGGTCTGCTTGGAGGCTCCCTTCTTCCTTTTGTGTGTGTGTATGTGTTGAGAGAGAGAGAGAGAGAGAGGTCTTGCAGTATGAGGATCCGACTGCGAGAACTAGGCCTGCTGAGCAAGTTATATGGAGGCCAGAGCAGAGAAAGGGGGACGATGCGTCCCTCCCTCAAAATAATACCTCTCGCTCGCTCTCACACGTTGTTGGGCGAAATGTATCATGAGAGAGAGAGAGAAGGCCAGGATCTTCATGGCCCCACAAGTCGGCGGAGGATTGTGTATTATTGCCCTCGGTACCTCCATCCATCCCTTAATAGCTAGCTACTAGGCCAGGAAGAAGAAAAGCAGCATGGTTCTATGGATCCACGAGAAAACTATGTGTTGCATTGCATGCATGGTCTGTTTTCCATTCTTCTAATTCTTCTACACTGTATTAGAAAATGGGTTACTTTATCTCTTAACCATTCGGTCCTAAATTTTACTAAATTTATGTAATAAAGTTTTCAATATCAAATACATATACCTCAGTTAAATTGAGTCGGTCGTGCCGACCGTACTTTTTTTCCTGCCATACAATTAACTTTCAAAAGTACGCATATATCCCTTTTTTGATTGCCCCTGGATTACTACAGATGTTCTTTTTATTGCTATGGGTGCATGGATTGGTTTAGTCCTTTTTGCTAAAGTAACGTAGTTGTAGAGTACGTCCTTGAGCGAGCAGATCATTAAAGCGCGTTCGTCATTCGCGCACCTCGCTCCACACGTCAATTGTTCAAGTACGATCGAGTAAAATCTATATCTTTTTACATGAATATATGAACTTTTAGAGGAGCGCTACTCTCTCATAAAAAAAAACAACTTTGGGACCATGTGTGTATGATTGCGAGTGGACGGGTAAGGTGCTATCAGTTCCATATATCATTCATTTCTAATCAAACATTCCATATTTTACTCATCTTTACAACTCCATGAAAGGATCTGTTGTTCACTTTTTTTTACTATATGGATGATTTTCTTGATCTGATATTGTGTACACCTTAGCTAGCTTTTGTGCCGTGGCGTTACTTATCAGTTCATTTAAAAAATATTGTTTTTTTTTGTCTTGACTCTCCTTTAGAAATCAAGATTTAAGGTCATGGACTTAATAAACTTGCCCCTATTAATACGGCTGGGTTCTTATGCCCTGGAAAATAGTTATTGAACTATTCCTGGAGTTTTGTTAAGTTTTTTTTTACTTTTATTTGCATGAATGTTATTTTTATGGGGGGCAGTTGCTTGTGTCACCTGTATCTAAAAATCAAAGTTTCAGGCGCTGCTATATACCTGCGCCTGTAAATAACTTATTTCTAAATTTGATGGTATAGGTGGCCCCTAAAAATACATTTTTATCATGTCTAAAAACCACACATGTCACACCCGGATTTAAGAAACAAGCCGGATGCATCTCATATATGCGCCAAATAAAACAACACATATAATAACAGAGTGTATAGAGATAAATGTCACAATAACATCAGAGTACTTATTACATTGCGGAAGTCTTACAAAACAAAAGATAAATATAAAATGAACTAAGGATCATCCTTGGCGCCACAAATTCAACTGGAAGACGCCACCTAGATCAAATCGATCCTCGATGTGTGGCTCCTCCTGAACCACCTGTTCTTCTCTTATGGGGGGTGTGAGACAGCAAGGGTGAGCTCACATATGTTCATCGCTCAACAAGTTGTGGGGAATAATGTGTATGAACTCACCAAAGGTGGGAGTTCATGTGATGTGTAAGGCTGATCAACAATAGAGGTTAAAGCTGAGCATTGCTTAATAAGTTGGTCAAAATTTTATTAACAGTTACTAAATGTAATTGAATACCAAACCATAATAAGAATAATAGAACAAAATTAATAAATAATCCCATGCAATGCAAATGACAAATTGACTTTAGTTCCATAAATTAATCATGCGAGAGTCTAGAGCTGCTCTTGACCATGAGCTCGGCTAGTATACCAGTTTTACACTCTGGAGAGGTTGTATCCTGTACCCACAAGTCGTGTATCCCATGTTGCCAGGGTTTGCAAGGCCCTTAGACACCATCGAGGTGAATGGCTAGGGATCCACTACGAGGCCTTTACAAAGTTCCACTAGCTTCCGAAAACCTGCTACAGTTTATGGCAAGAGCACTTGCAAGAATCCCTCGTCTGACCGCCATCGCAGCAAAATCAACCCGAGAACCTCCCTGCATGCAACTCCCCTACTGCCCTTGCCCCTTTCGGGTAAGGTAGTCCTCCACTAGCTTTCCTAATTAGTCAGCCAAGGGGTCCCATTCTTTACTTGTGGTGGCACGTGTTTCTCAAGTTAAGCTCCATGTTCCAATTAACAATAATGATCTTAACATAAACATAAATAAAATAACAGAATAATTGGAACATGGATATAATGAAATATTAACCCAAAACCAATAAAGCAATAGCAAACTACCCAAATGATTCAGGGATAAACAAGGTAAAGGATATACAGTCTAGGGTGACCTATTGGGTCCCATCAAAATTAAACCTATGCTTAAATAAATGATAATAGAGAACATTATTGGGTAAAAATGGTCAAGGGCACAACTTGCCTTCAATGAGCTCCTGCTCAGCAACTTCTATCTGCTGGACCCTAGAATCCTCAGCTACAGGCTCTTCTACTCGCCACAATACAAACAAGCACAATATATAGGGAAAATTAACATTACACCAAACATGTAAATAAAATAAATGATAATAATATACATATTAAAATAAGATCATAAGAACATGAATTATTAATTTTGGAATTATGGATTTTAAGTTATGAATTTCCAAAGGTTTTATGTGCTTGATATATGATTAATTGAGAAATCAATTTTATTATTGTTTTCATGTTAAAACAGAGACTCTAGGTCATAAACAATACTATTACAAAATTTTAGAAACTGGAATAGATCAATTTGGAGTTCATATGAATTTTCTATGGTTTATACAAGTTCTAGCAAATATTTTCATATTAAATATTCATTTTCTAATTCATTTACCCAATTTAAATAAGCTCTGGACTGCGTGCATTAAAACAGGGAATTGCAGGGGCCTCGAGGCAAAAATCTCTAAGACATAGAGTACTGTTATGTTAGACTGCGGGTTGATTTTCATTTTTCCCGAGGGCTCTTTAACAAAAATGCCTGAACGAAAGGGTATCGCTCGCTCCTGACCACTCGATCTTCTATCGACCGCTAGGATTAGACGCATCCTCGGCCAAATCGGTATTCAACACTGGTTGATGGATCAAAATCCGACGGCCCAAATTCACTAATACCCTGACTCCCACCGTGTCACACCCGGTTTTAAGGGACAAAGCCGGGTGCATCTCATACATGCGCCAAAGAAGACAACATATATAATAATAGAGTGTATAGAGATAAATATCACAATATAATCAGAGTACTTATTACATAGCGGAAGACTTACAAAATAAATTATAAATATAAAACGAACTAAGGATCATCCTTGGCTCCAAAAAGTCAATTGGGAGACGCCACCTAGATCGAATCAAACTCCTCGATGTGGCTCCTCTTGAACCACCTATTCTTCTCCTATGGGGGTGTGAGAAAGCAAGGGTGAGCTCACACATGTTCATCGCTCAACAAGTTGTGGGGAATAATGTAACAAGAACTCACCAAAGGTGGGAGTTCATGTGAAGTGTAAGGTTGATCAACAAAATAAAGGTTGAAGCTGAGTATTGCTTTTATAAGTTGGTCAAAATTTTATTAGCAATTACTAAGTATAATTTAATACCAAACCATAATAAAATAATAGAACAAACTTAATAATGAACCCATGCAAATGCAAATGACAAAATTGAGGTTAAGTTCCATAATTTAATCATGTGAGGGCTGCTCAGACCGTGGGCACGGCTAGTATACCAGTTTTACACTCTATAGAGGTTGCGCATCTATACCCACAAGCCGTGTTACCCATCTGCCAAGGGGTTATGAATCCCATACACCTCTACCAAGGAAGCGAGGCAGGGTAACACTACGAGGCTTTTACAAAGTTCCACTAGTTTTAGAAAACCCGCAACAGTTTATAGAAAGCTCCAGTCCTCGCCTGACCGCCATCGCAGCAAAATCAACCCAAGGACCTCCCTACACTGACCACTCCCCTACTGCCCTTGCCCCTTTCAGGTAAGGTAGTCATCCACTAGCTTTCCTAGTTAATCAGCCAAGGGCGACCCATTAAACCCTTGTGGTAGCACTGTTTTCCTGGGTGGTCGCTCCATGTTCCAATTAACATAATGATCTTATCATGAACATAAATAACATAACAGAATAATTGGAACATGGATGTAATAAAATATTATCCCAAAACCATATAAAGCAATAGCATAACTACCCAAACGATTCAGGGATAAACAAGGAAAAAGGATAAACAGTCTAGTGTGACCTATTGGATCCCATCAAAATTAAACCTAAGCATGAATAAGTGATAATAAAGAACATTATTGGGTAACAAAAGTGGATTAAGGGCACAACTTGCCTGGCACTTGAGATTCCAGGTACCAGGATAATCTTCAGATTCTCGTGACCGCACTGCTAGTCGTATCAATACAAACAAACATGGTATAGACAAAATTAACATCACACCAAATATAAGTACAAACTGAATATATTAATCTACGCGTTGCTACGATATCGCGGGAACGAGAACCACTAAAATCGGAGTTAATGTGAAGGAGTTATGATTTTATAGAGGATTTATGTGATTAAAATGTTAAACTAAATTATAAATTGGTTAATATAAATCATATAAGAGGTTATTCTATAAGTAATTATCTCAACTACAATCCAAATTATAATTTGATCTTAGATCATATTCTAGTAGATTAAAATGATAAGCAGTTTAACGAGACTGACCAACATAAGTTAAATACAGATCTAATTATAAAATAATGAGACATGGTATAATAAGTGTTGTTATTGCATAGTACATATTTATACGGAGCTAACGCAACTTGAATGGACCAAATCGGAGTTACGGATTGTGAGTTATGAATTTCTGAAGGTTTTATGTATTTGATACAAGTTTAATTTAGAAATAAATTTTATTATTGTTTTCATGTCAACACAGTGGTACTAAATGATAAATAATAATATTACAAAATTATATCAATTGGAATGGATTAATTTGGACATCATATGAATTTTCTATGAATTAAACCAATTTCCATAATCAATTTTGTGTTAAAAATCATTTCTTAAAAGAATTCCTCTGTTTTCTTAGAGTCCAGGACTGCGCACCAAAATCTGAGAAGCCCAGGGGTCACGGTATAAATTTTATTAAGACTCAGAGCGCCAGCAGCAGGACTGCAGGTTCATTATAATGAAGTTTAGGTACTTATTTGCGAATTAGGCTTGGCGAAGGGGTATAGGCTCATCTGAGCCATTCGATTAGAAATCCACGCCGCGGATTTTATAACGCCTAGATCCATCCTGGGTCACGGGATCCCGATCCGATGACCCGGGAGAATCCTAGTGGAAGGGTACGCGTGCGCTAATCAGGGTCGTCCATCCGCAGATCAACGGCACGCACTGATTTCCCCCAAATCTAATCCCATCCGATCAACGACGATCTAACGGTCAGAACGCCGTCTTCAATCCTGGCATAGACCTGAGCGGCGCGCTCCCAGGGACGGCGACGCGGTGCTCTGGTGAGCAGTGCCATCCCCGCCTCGGTGACTTATTCGCGACTCGATGAACTGCTACACAAAGCGGAGGACATGGCGAACACAGGGGAGGCAACTCACCGACGCGAGAGGTCAGGACAATAGTCGAACATGGCGAGGGGCAGCCCGCGGCGGACTATAAGCTCCGACGAGAAATTCATGTGTCGACGCATGCTAATCGATCTCGGCGAGGCCACTAGCACCATCCTGGTGATGAGCAGAAGCTCCCAGACCCGACACCATGACCCTGTAGATGGTGTACGTGTGATGACGGTGCGATGCAGCTTCGTTGCGACTGAGCGCCGAGCCGATTTGCACACCCTGACGAGGACCCCAACTTCGGTTTTGCACGGAACTTAACCGCAGGCTGGCAGAGACGGGGCACGGGTGTCAATGGGAAAAGGGGCCAAGGCACGGACGAGTAGAGGATGGAAGTAAGGGCGCGGCGGTAATTATGGCAATGGCGGCGCCATTGACCCATAGCTTCCTCACGGTTATGGCTTGTGCTTAGTTTTATAGGTCCGAGATCAAGGAAGTCGGCTAGCGCACAACTCGACCCTAGTGGTTACAACGACATTGACGAATTGGTCGGGGAAATCCCCAGAATCGCGGCGGCGCGGTACCAGATTCTATGGTGCCCAACAGACCCAAGCTGGCCGCGAGAAGGATGGGGGTTGGTTGAGCGGGGCTCTTGTCTTGGGCGACAATCCGGGGCTATCCAGGCGGTCCCATCAATCAAAGTCTGAGGGGGAAGCTACGTGGCCGAGAAGAGTCCTCCCGATTTCGTCGCGTGCGCGGCTCCATGAGGAAGACAACACCGGCAAGCCGGCCCCACGCGCCAGCGGCACATCGGGTAGCCATGCGGGAACCAAGTGGCTGCCACAATGGGTCCACTCGTCAGTCACACAGGAAAAAGAAAAGAGAGGGGAGCAAATGGGACAGCACATGTTTATTCAGCCCAATCTGTGAGTGCACATGTGACCAGGCGACCCCGTTTGGGCCAGGTAGTAGATAAGCCAGCCCAGGTAGGATGTTTTCTATTCTTTTTCTGTTTTCTTTTTCTTATATATATATATTTATTTTCTATTCCCTTTTTGATTTACAAATTTCAAATTCAACTCCTAGATAAAGTTTAAGAATTCAAATTTAATACACACTCAAAATCATTCATGGTGCAATAGATATATATTTATTTTAATTAATTTCCTTGTTTGGTAGATGTTTGAAATATGAAACACACTCATATCGTTCCTTTCTTTTTAGGAAAAATAGCATTTTGAATGTGGGATAATAACTAAAAGTCATTTTAAAATTAGATATTCATACAAGTAAATGCTTATGGTGCATTATTTAATATGCATAACCATTTAGTTGAATAGAAAACCTTTCTATTACTTCTTTTCTAAAATATTTCTTAGTTTTCAAAAATTCAGTTCTCAATTTTCAACACTCAAGTATAATTTGAGATTACTGAATTTCCTATTTCACTTTCTTCATATATTTATTTTATCATTATTAATATATTTTTTTTCATACCAATTTTGGGCCTTACAAATCCTAACCCCCTTAACAGAAATCTTGTCTTTGAGATTTGTAAGAACATGGTATATAATCAAGTTATCTCAAAACATATGCACAAACAAAAATCTCACCATGATGCATACTTTATTAGCAACACATGGGGTCAATTAGACCTTATTATTATTCTTAAAATATTATCATACCATTTACTAACTAAAGTAACATTTAGATCTTACAAGTAATAGTAATTTATATATATGTTTATGTAGCTTGGTGGAGCTGGTGATGGTGTTAGATGTCATTATCTGAGTTGGGATAACAATTGCAGGTACATGGCGTAGATAGATTAAATAGAGTTTTACTTTGCTTTTGGGATAGATGGGTTGGGTAACCAATAACATAGGTTAGGTCGTGGTTTCACGAACGAGTTGGTCTAAGACACTAATTAAGGTTTAAAGCCCATCTATCGGAATATGGTTTAGTCAATACTTGTAACATAGATTAGACCATATTAGATTAGGTAGGGTCTAGATTAGATTGGATATAACTGGGTTAAACTTAGTTTAAGTTAGATAGGTCTACCAAGGTAGAATAAATATTATTATGACATGTTAGAATCTTTTGAAATGGGATGGATTATATGGTGAGGGTGAGTAAAAATCTCTGTTAGGTAAACACAGAGGGGTTATGCAACTATCGAATGATTAAGGTAATTGCATAGGGCTAGGTTGAACTAAGACTCCAATTTAGATTAAAACATATTTATAACATTATCTAACATGTTTGTCCATTAGATTAGATCTGACCAGATTAGATGGGATCATAATTAAATTAGTGCAAATGGATTAGACTAAATAAGTGAAAGTCGCATAGAGGAGG
Source organism: Zea luxurians (assembly GCA_029449295.1). Classification (NCBI taxonomy): domain Eukaryota; kingdom Viridiplantae; phylum Streptophyta; class Magnoliopsida; order Poales; family Poaceae; genus Zea; species Zea luxurians. The sequence continues at coordinate 98,653,585 of JAOPSE010000001.1, read as the reverse complement.
GGTGAATAGGCGGAATCTGAAATTTACAAACTTTAAGCATAACTACGAGCCGGAGTTAGCGTTAGAAATATAATCGAGTCCAAAAGAGAGGGCGAAAACAAATCACAAGCAAATAAGAGCGGATGACACGGTGATTTGTTTTACCGTGGTTCGGTTCTTGCAAACCTACTCCTCGTTGAGGTGGTCACAAAGACCGGGTCTCTTTCAACCCTTTCCCTCTCTCAAACGGTCACCTAGACCGAGTGAGCTTCTCTTTTCAACCAAACGGGACACTAAGTCCCCACAAGGACCACCACACAATTGGTGTCTCTTGCTTTGATTACAATGATCTTGGGAACAAGAAAGAAGGAAGAAGAAAAGCGATCCAAGCGCAAGAGCTCAAATGAACACGGCAAAACTCTCTCTTTTAATCACTATTGCTTTGAGTGGAATTGGGACTTGGAGAGATTTTGATTCGCTCTAATTGTGTCTTGTATTGAATGCTATAGCTCTTGTATTGAATGTGTTAGCTGAAAACTTAGATGCCTTGAAGTGTGGTGGTTGGGGGGTATTTATAGCCCTAACCACCAAAGTGGCCGTTGGGGATGGCTGCTGTCGTATGGCGTACCGGACAGTCCGGTGCACCACCGGACACTGTCCGGTGCGCCAGCCACGTCACCCAATCGTTAGGATTCGACCGTTTGGGCTATGAATTGTGGGGCCACCAGACAGTCCGGTGGTGCACCGGACAGGTCCTGTTCACTGTCTGGTGCGCCTTCTGGCGCCTGCTCTGACTTCTACGCGCGCAGTTGCACTGTTCAGTTTACTGTAGACTTTTTGCAGACGACCGTTGGCGCAGGTAGCCGTTGCTCCGCTGGCACACCGGATAGTCCGGTGTTGCACCGGACGGTCCGGTGAATTATAGCGGAGTGGCTCCCCAAATTCCCGAAGCTAGCAAGTTCAGAGTGGGTCCACCCTGGTGCACCGGACACTGTCCGGTGGCACACCGGACAGTCCGGTGCGCCAAACTAGGGCAACCTTCAGTTGTCTTTTGCTCTTTTTATTTGAACCCTTTCTTGGACTTTTTATTGGTTTGTGTTGAACCTTTGGCACATGTATAACTCATAATCTAGAGCAAACTAGTTAGTCCAATAATTTGTGTTGGGCAATTCAACCACCAAAATTCATATAGAAAAAGGTTTGACCCTATTTCCCTTTCAATCTCCCCCTTTTTGGCGATTGATGGCAACACAAACCAAAGCAAGTATAAAAGTGCAGAATGGAACTAGTTTGCATAAGGTAAGTGCAAAGGTTGTTTGCAATGAAACCAATAATTATTTCTACTAGATATGCATGGATGTTTTTCTTCTTATTTAAAATTTTGGACCACGCTTGCACCACAAGTTTTGATTCTTTGTGAAATTCTTTTCAAAACTTTTGCAAATAGTCAAAGGTATATGAATAAGATTAAAAAAAGCATTTTCAAGATTTGAAATTTTCTCCCCCTGTTTCAAATGCTTTTCCTTTGACTTAAACAAAACTCCCCCTTCATGAAATTCTCCTCTTAGTGTTCAAGAGGGTTTTGCAAATTTTTGAAGATACTTTATCCCCTTGTGAAAACACATTAAGATATCAATTTAAACTTCATTTTAAAATTTGGTGGTGGTGCGGTCCTTTTGCTTTGGGCTAATACTTTCTCCCCCTTTGGCATGAATCGCCAAAAATGGATACTTGTGAGTGAAATATAAGCCCTTTTACTTTCTCCCCAATGACAAACAAATAAATATGAGTGAAGATTATACCAAAGTGGAGAATTATGCGGAATACCGGCAAAGAGTAGATAATACCGATGGAGTTGAGTGGAAGCATCGTCTTTGCCGAATACTCCATTTCCCTTTCAATTCTATGACTAAACATAAGATTACACTTGAAAACACATTAGTCATAGACATGAAAGAGATATGATCAAAGGTATAAAAAATGAGCTATATGTGCAAAGTATCAATCAAAATTCCTAGAATCAGGAATATTTAGCTCATTCCTAAGTTTGGTAAAGGTTTTCTCATCTAAAGGATTGGTAAAGATATCAGCTAATTGATCTTTGGTGTTAATATAGGCTATCTCGATATCCCTTCTTTGTTGGTGATCTCTCAAAAAGTGATACTGAATGGCTATGTGCTTAGTGCGGCTGTGCTCAATGGGATTATCCGCCATGCGGATTGCACTCTCATTATCACATAGGAGAGGGACGTTGCTAAATTTGTAGCCATAGTCCCTAAGGGTTTGCCTCATCCAAAGCAATTGCGCGCAACAATGGCCTACGGCAATGTACTCGGCTTCAGTGGTAGAAAGAGCTACTGAGTTTTGTTTCTTTGAAGCCTAAGACACCAGGGATCTCCCCAGAAACCGACAAGTCCCTGATGTGCTCTTCCTATCAATTTTACACCCTGCCCAATCAGCATCTAAATATCCTAATAAATCAAAAGAGGATCCCTTGGTGTACCAAAGACCAAACTTAGGTGTATGAACTAAATATCTCAAGATTCTCTTCACGGCCTTAAGGTGAACTTCCTTAGGATCAGCTTGGAACCTTGCACACATGCATACAAAAAGCATAATATTCGGCCGAGATGCACATAAATAGAGTAAGGATCCTATCATCGACCATTATACCTTTTGATCTACGGATTTACCGCCCGTGTCGAGGTCGAGATGCCCATTGGTTCCCATGGGTGTCTTGATGGGCTTGGCATCCTTCATTCCAAACTTGGTGAGTATATCTTGAGTGTACTTGGTTTGGCTGATGAAGGTGCCCTCTTGGAGTTGTTTGACTTGAAATCCTAACAAATACTTTAACTCCCCCATCATAGACATCTCGAATTTTTGTATCATGATCCTACTAAACTCTTCACAAATAGATTTGTTAGTAGACCCAAATATGATATCATCAACATAAATTTGGCATACAAACAAATCATTTTCATTTGTTTTAGTAAAGAGAGTAGGATCGGCCTTGCCGACTTTGAAGCCATTAGTGATAAGAAAGTCTCTAAGGCATTCATACCATGCTCTTGGGGCTTGCTTGAGCCCATAAAGTGCCTTAGAGAGTTTATAAGCATGATTAGGATACTCACTATCTTCAAAGCTAGGAGGTTGCTCAACATAGACCTCTTCCTTGATTGGTCCATTGAGGAGGGCACTCTTCATGTCCATTTGATAGAGCTTAAAGCCATGGTAAGTAGCATAGGCAAGTAATATACGAATTGACTCAAGCCTAGCTACGAGTGCATAGGTTTCACCAAAATCCAAACCTTCGACTTGTGAATAATCCTTGGCCACAAGTGGGGCTTTGTTCCTTGTCACCACACCATGCTCATCTTGTTTGTTATGGAAGACCCACTTGGTTCCTACAACATTTTGGTTAGGACGTGGAACTAAATGCCATACCTCATTCCTCGTGAAGTTGTTGAGCTCCTCTTGCATCGCCAACACCCAATCCGAATCTTTAAATGCATCCTCTACCCTGTGTGGTTCAATTGAGGAGACAAAAGAGTAATGTTCACAAAAATGAGCGACTCGAGATCGAGTGGTTACCCCCTTATGAATATCGCCGAGGATGGTGTTCACGGGGTGATCTCTTTGAATCGCTTGGTGGACTCTTGGGTGTGGCGGTCTTGGATCTTATTCATCTTCCTTGTCTTGATCATTGGCATCTCCCCCTTGATCATTGTCCTCTTCTTGAGGTGGCTCATCTTCTTGATCTTCTCCTTTATCATCTTGAGCTTGATCCTCATCTTAAGTTGGTGGAGATGCTTGCATGGAGGAAGATGGTTGATCTTGTGCTTGTGGAGGCTCTTCAGATTCCTTAGGACACACATCCCCAATGGACATGTTCCTTAGCGCGACGCACGAAGCCTCTTCATCATCTAGCTCATCAAGATCAACTTGCTCTACTTGAGAGCCATTAGTCTCATCAAACACAATGTCACAAGAAACTTCAACAAGTCCAGTAGACTTGTTAAAGACTCTATATGCCCTTGTGTTTAAGTCATAACCAAGTAAAAAGCCTTCTACAGCCTTAGGAGCAAATTTAGATTTTCTACCTCTTTTAACAAGAATAAAATATTTGCTACCAAAGACTCTAAAATATGAAACATTGGGCTTTTTACCGGTGAGGAGTTCATAAGATGTCTTCTTGAGGATTCGGTGAAGATATAGTCGGTTGATGGCGTAACAAGTAGTGTTAATCGCCTCGGCCCAAAACCGATCCGGTATCTTGTACTCATCAAGCAAGGTCCTTGCCATGTCAAGTAGAGTTCTATTCTTCCTCTCCACTACACCATTTTGTTGTGGCGTGTAGGGAGAAGAGAACTCATGCTTGATGCCCTCCTCCTCAAGGAAGCCTTCAATTTGAGAGTTCTTGAACTCCGTTCTATTGTCACTTCTAATCTTTTTGATCCTTAAGCCGAACTCATTTTGAGCCTGTCTCAAGAATCCCTTTAAGGTTTCTTGGGTTTGAGATTTTTCCTACAAAAAGAATACCCAAGTGAAGCGAGAATAATCATCCACAATTACAAGACAGTACTTACTCCCTCCGATGCTTATGTAAGCTATCGGGTCGAATAGGTCCATGTGGAGTAGCTCAAGTGGCATGTCAGTCATCATGATGTTCTTGTGTGAATAATGAACACCAACTTGCTTCCCTGCTTGGCATGCGCTACAAATCCTGTCTTTCTCAAAATGAACATTGGTTAGTCCCAAAATGTGCTCTCCCTTTAGAAGCTTGTGAAGATTCTTCATCCCAACGTGGGCTAGTCGGCGATGCTAGAACCAACCCATGTTAGTCTTATCAATTAAGCAAGTGTCGAGTTCAGCTCTATTAAAATCAACTAAGTATAGCTGACCCTCTAACACTCCCTTAAATGCTACTGAATCATCACTTCTTCTAAAGATAGTAACACCTATATCTGTAAAAAGACAATTTTAGCCCATTTTACATAATTGAGAAACAGAAAGCAAGTTATAATCTAAAGAATCTACAAGAAAAACATTGGAAATAGAATTGTCAGGTGATATAGCAATTTTACCCAATCCTTTGACCAAACCTTGATTTCCATCCCCGACTGTGATAGCTCTTTGGGGATCTTGGTTTTTCTCGTAGGAGGAGAACATTCTTTTCTCCCGAGTCATGTGGTTTGTGCACCCGCTATCGATGATCCAACTTGAGCCCCCAGATGCATAAACCTACAAAACAAATTTAGGCCTTGTTCTTAGGTACCCAAACGGTCTTGTGTCCTTTCATATTAGAAACAAGCACCTTGGGTACCCAAACACAAGTCCTTGACCCCTTGTGTTTGCCCCCAACATATTTGGCAACTACTTTGCATGATTTGTTAGTAAACACATATGAAGCATCAAAAGTCTTAAATGAAATGTTATGATCATTTGATGCAGTAGGAGATTTCCTTTTAGGCATTTTAACATGGGTAGAACGCCTAGAGCTAGAAGCCTCATTCTTATAAATAAAAGCATGGTGAGAAACAGAATGAGTCTTCTTTGCATGAATTCTCCTAATCTTATCCTCACGATAACCAGCAGGATATAAAATATAGCCCTCGTTATCCTGAGGCATGGGAGCTTTGCCCTTAACAAAATTAGACAATCTTTTAGGAGTGGCATTAAGCTTGACATTGTCTCCCTGTTGGAAGCCAATGCCATCCTTAATGCCAGGGCATCTCCCACTATAAAGCATGCTACGAGCAAATTTAAATTTCTCATTTTCAAGTTCATGCTCGGTAATTTTAGCATCTAGTTTAGCTATATGATCATTTTGTTGTTTAATCATTGCAAGGTGATCATGAATAGCATCAACATTAATATCTCTACATCTAGTACAAATAGAAACATGATCAACGCTAGAAGTAGAGGGTTTGCAATCATTTGATTCAACAATCTTAGCATGTAAAATAGCATTCTCATCTCTAAGATTGGTAATAGCATCATTGCAAACATTTAAATCTTTAGCCTTAGCAATTAATTTTTCATTTTCAATCTTGAGGCTAGAAAGAGATTCATTCAACATGTCAATCTTAGCAATTAAACTAACATTATCATTTCTAAGATTAACAATTGAATCATCACAAACATTGATTTCTCAACCTTAGCAATTAATTTGGCATTTTCATTTCTAAGGCTAGAAATAGTGTCATGGCAAGTGCTAAGCTCACTAGTCATTTTTTCATTTTTCTCTACCTCCTGAGCATAAGCATTTTTAACCTTAACATGCTTTTTGTTTTCCTTAATAAGGAAGTCCTCTTGGCTATCCAAGAGTTCATCCTTCTCATGAATAGCACTAATCAATTCATTCAATTTCTCTTTTTGTTGCATGTTAAGATTGGCAAAAAGAGTAAGCAAGTTATCCTCATCATTTCTAGAATTATCCTCATCACTAGAGGTTGCATACTTAGTGGAGGATCTAGATTTTACCTTCTTCTTGTTGTCCTTTGCCATGAGGCACTTGTGGCCGACGTTGGGGAAGAGAAGACCCTTGTTGATGGCGATGTTGGCGGCATCCTCGTCGTCGGAGAAGTCGGTGGAGCTCTCGTCGGAGTCCCACTCCCGGCAAACATGGGCATCGCCACCCTTCCTCTTGTAGTACCTCTTCTACTCCTTCTTCTTCCCCCTCTTGTCGTCGCCCCTGTCACTATCACTAGAAATACGACATTTTGCTATGAAGTGACCGGGCTTACCACACTTGTAGCAAACCTTCTTGGAACGGGGCTTGTAATCTTTCCCCTTCCTTTGCTTGAGGATTTTGTGAAAGCTCTTGATGATAAGCGCCATTTCCTTGTTATTGAGCTTGGAGGCGTCGATGGGAAGTCTACTTGATGTAGACTCTTCTTTCTTCTCCTCCGTCGCCTTGAATGCGACGGGTTGTACCTCGGGTGCGGAGGAGGCGCCTTGCTCGATGATCTTCTTGGAGCCTTTGATCATCAATTCAAAGCTCACAAATTTTTCTATCACTTCCTCGGGAGACATTAGTTTGTATCTTGAATCACCATGAATTAATTGAACTTGAGTGGGATTAAGAAATACGAGTGATCTAAGAATAACCTTGACCATTTCATGGTCATCCCATTTGGTGCTCTCGAGGTTGCGCACTTGGTTCACCAAGGTCTTTAGCCGATTATACATGGCTTGCAGGTCCTCCCCTTGGTTGAGCATAAACCGACCGAGCTCCCCCTCGATCGTCTCCCGCTTGGTGATCTTTGTCACCTCATCTCCTTCATGCGCGGTTTTGAGCACATCCCAAATCTCTTTGGCGCTCTTCAACCCTTGCACCTTATTATACTCTTCTCGACTTAGAGAGGCAAGGAGTATAGTGGTAGCTTGGGAGTTGAAGTGTCGGATTTGGGCAACCTCGTCCGAATCATAATCTTCATCCCCCGGCGATGGTACCTGTACTCCAATCTCAACAACATCCCAAATGCTAGTGTGGAGTGAGGTTAGATGGTGCCTCATTTTTTCACTCCACATATTATAATCTTCACCATAAAAAACGGGTGGTTTGCCTAATGGGACGGAAAGTAAAGGAGTACGTTTGGAAATGCGAGGATAGCGTAGGGGGATCTTACTAAACTTCTTGCGCTCATGGCACTTAGAAGTGAGGATGGTGCATCGGAGCCGGAGGTGGATGGCGACGAAGAATCGGTCTCATAGTAGACCACCTTCTTCATCTTCTTCTTCTTGTCGCCACTCCGATGCGACTTGTTGTGGGAGTGTGATTCTCCCTTTCCTTTGGAGCCAGACTCCCTTGATGGAGCCTTCCCGTGGCTTGTAGCGGACTTCTCGCCGGTCATGACCTCCTTCTTGGCGTGATCTCCCGATATCACTTCGAGCGGTTAAGCTCTAATGAAGTACCGGGCTCCGATACCAATTGAAAATCACCTAGAGGGGGGGGGGGGTGAATAGGCAGAATCTGAAATTTACAAACTTTAAGCACAACTACAAGCTGGGGTTAACGTTAGAAATATAATCGAGTCTGAAAGAGAGGGCGAAAACAAATCACAAGCAAATAAGATCGGATGACACGGTGATTTGTTTTACCGAGGTTCGGTTCTTACAAACCTACTCCCTGTTGAGGTGGTCACAAAGACAGGGTCTCTTTCAACCCTTTCCCTCTATCAAACGGTCACCTAGACCGAGTGAGCTTCTCTTCTCAACCAAACGGGACACTAAGTCCCCACAAGGACCACCACACAATTGGTGTCTCTTGCTTTGATTACAATGATCTTGGGAACAAGAAAGAAGGAAGAAAAAAAGCGATCCAAGCGCAAGAGCTCAAATGAACACGACAAAACTCTCTCTTTTAGTCACTATTGCTTTGAGTGGAATTGGGACTTGGAGAGATTTTGATTCGCTCTAATTGTGTCTTGTATTGAATGCTATAGCTCTTGTATTGAATGTGTTGGCTGAAAACTTGGATGCCTTGAAGTGTGGTGGTTGGGGGGTATTTATAGCCCCAACCACCAAAGTGGCCGTTGGGGATGGCTGCTGTCGTATGGCATACCGGACAGTCCGGTGCACCACCGGACACTGTCCGGTGCGCCAGCCACGTCACCCAACCGTTAGGATTCGACCGTTGGGGCTCTGACTTGTGGGGCCACCAGACAGTCCGGTGGTGCACCGGACAGGTCCTGTTCACTGTCCGGTGCGCCTTCTTGCGCCTGCTCTGACTTCTGCGTGCGCAGTTGCACTGCTCAGTTTACTGTAGACTTTTTGCAGACGACCATTGGCGTAGGTAGCCGTTGCTCCGATGGCACACCGGACAGTCCGGTGTTGCACAGGACGGTCCGGTGAATTATAGCGGAGTGGCTCCCCAAATTCCCGAAGCTAGCAAGTTCAGAGTGGATCCACCCTGGTGCACCGGACACTGTCCGGTGGTGCACCGGACACTGTCCGGTGGCACACCGGATAGTCCGGTGCGCCAGGCCAGGGCAGCCTTCGATTGTCTTTTGCTCTTTTTATTTGAACCCTTTCTTGGACTTTTTATTGGTTTGTGTTGAACCTTTGGCACCTGTATAACTCATAATCTAGATCAAACTAGTTAGTCCAATAATTTGTGTTGGGCAATTCAACCACCAAAATTCATATAGGAAAAGGTTTGACCCTATTTCCCTTTCAATAAGGTCTAATGAATTTATTTTGGAATAGATCTTGTTTGTTATATTATTATGAGATAAACAAAGTGGTGGGGATAAGTGTGCTCATTAGGACAAGATGAGTCTCTAAGAATAGGATAGAATCTTTTGAGATTAGTTAGATCTATTGAGATAAGATGGAACTTTTCGAGAGAAGATGATTCTATTAACAAAAGAGGGAATCTTTTAAGATAAGGTGGATCTATTAAGATAAGATTGTTCTATTTGACTTATTCTAGTGAGGAATATTCTTAGTTGATCTAGTTTGTCTTATAAACAATTTATGTGGATAACCCCTTTTTTAACATAGGATGAACCTATTAGGATAAGCTGGAATCCATTAAGTTAAGAGGGGTCCATTAAAGTAAGAAAGAATCTTTTAAGGTAAGAAGGATCCATTTAAAATAGATACACTTTAATGGAGGATAATCTAAGTTGTTTAGTTATCTCATAAATTTTATTTATTTATTTTTATGCCTTTACGTATATGTAATTGTGGACATTACTCCACAACCCATCACATTCAATCAAAGATCCAAATCAGACAAGTGTCATAAGAACAAACACTCAAGCGTATAGATACTTATAAAAATTAGTTTTTGTTTTTGTTCCTAAGAGTAGGTCTCCTATTCCTAAAGATCACTATAGGCACAGGATTTCAAAAGTGTGAAATCCACATTTGTCTTTAGAAGGAAAAGGTAAGAATAATCAGAGCAAAGCAGAAATACATGAGAAAAGATTAAGATAAGTTTAGAAAAGAATGAGAGTAAGGTAAGTAGGTAATGATTGTCCAGTTCTATCTAGGTTTCGTCCTACATCAACATTCCTCTGATACCACTTCTGTCACACCCAGTTTTAAGGGACAAAGCCGGGTGCAACTCATACATGCGCCAAAGAAGACAACATATATAATAACAGAGTGTATAGAGATAAATGTCATAATATAATCAGAGTACTTATTACATAGCGGAAGTCTTACAAAATAAATTATAAATATAAAACGAACTAAGGATCATCCTTGGCGCCAGAAAGTCAACTGGGAGACGCCACCTAGATCGAATCGAACTCCTCGATGTGTCTCCTCTTGAACCACCTGTTCTTCTCCTGTGGGGGTGTGAGACAGCAAGGGTGAGCTCACACATGTTCATCGCTCAACAAGTTGTGGGGAATAATGTGACATGAACTCACCAAAGGTGGGAGTTCATGTGAAGTGTAAGGCTGATCAACAAAATAAATGTTGAAGCTGAGCATTGCTTTTATAAGTTGGTCAAAATTTATTAGCAATTACTAAGTATAAGTTAATACCAAACCATAATAAAATAATAGAACAAACTTAATAATAAACCCATGCAAATGCAAATGACAAAATTGAGGTTAAGTTCCATAATTTAATCATGTGAGGTTCTGAGCTGCTCATGACCGTGGGCATGGCTAGTATACCAGTTTTACACTTTGTAGAGGTTGCGCATCTATACCCACAAGCCGTGTTACCCATCTGCCAAGGGGTCATGAATCCCATACACCTCTACCAAGGAAGCGAGGCAGGGTAACACTACGAGGCCTTTACAAAGTTCCACTAGCTTCAGAAAACCCGCTACAGTTTATAGGAAGCTCTAGTGCAGGAATCCCTCGCCTGACCGCCATCGCAGCAAAATCAACCCAAGGACCACCTACACTGACCACTCCCCTACTGCCCTTGCCCCTTTCGGGTAAGGTAGTCATCCACTAGCTTTCCTAGTTAATCAGCCAAGGGCGTCCCATTAAACCCTTGTGGTAGCACTGTTTTCCAGGGTGGTCGCTCCACGTTCCAATTAACATAATAATCTTATCATGAACATAAATAACATAACAGAATAATTGGAACATGGATGTAATGAAATATTATCCCAAAACCATATAAAGAAATAGCATAACTACCCAAATGATTTAGGGATAAACAAGGAAAAAAGATAAACAGTCTATGGTGACCTATTGGGTCCCATCAAAATTAAACCTAAGCATGAATAAGTGATAATAAAGAACATTATTGGGTAACAAAAGTGGATCAAGGGCACAACTTGCCTGGCACTTGAGATTCCAGGTACTAGGATGATCTTCAGATCCTCGTGACCGCACTGCTAGTCGTAGCAACACAAACAAACATGGTATAGACAAAATTAACATCACACCAAACATAAGTACAAATTGAATAATATTAATCTACGCGTTGCTACGAGATCGCGGGAACGAGAATCACTAAAATCGGAGTTACGGTTAAGGAGTTATGATTTTATAAAGGATTTATGTGATTAAAATGTTAAATTATATTATAAATTGGTTAATATAAATCATATAAGAGGTTATTTTATAAGTAATTATCTCAACTTTAATCCAAATTATAATTTGACCTTAGATCATATTCTAGTAGACTATAATGATAAGCAGTTTAACAAGACTGGCCAACATAAGTTAAATACAGATCTAATTATAAAATAATGAGACATGGTATAATAAGTGTTGTTATTGTATAGTACATATTTATACAGAGCTAACACAACATGAATGGACCAAATCAGAGTTACGGATTGTGAGTTATGAATTTCCGAAGGTTTTATGTATTTGATGCAAGGTTAATTTATAAATAAATTTTATTATTGTTTTCATGTCAACAGAGTGGTACTAAATGATAAATAATAATATTACAAAATTATATCAATTGGAATGGATTAATTTGGACATCATATGAATTTTCTATGAATTAAACCAATTTCCATAATAAATTTTGTGTTAAAAATCATTTCTTAAAAGAATTCCTCTGTTTTCTTAGAGTCCAGGACTACGCACCAAAATCTAAGAAGCCTAGGGGTCACGGTACACTATAGGAATCCAGTTCATTCCCGTCGGCTAAAAACTGACGGGAATAACCTATAAACCGACGGGAATAACTAATTCCCATTGGTAACTAGCTAACTCCCGTCGGCCTCAAGCCGATGGTTGTAAGGTGTCGGGGATAAACTTATTCCCATCGGCAGATGACGGGAATAAGTAATCCCCGTCGGCTAGTAAGTGGCCGACAGGGATAAGCCTTAACTCCCGTTGGCTACGTGGGCCGACGGGGATAAGCATTAACTCCCGTCGGCTATGTGGGCCAACGGGGATCAGTCTTAACTCCCGTCGGCCTGGGCCAACCGACGGGAATTAACTGGGCCGACGGAGATTAATTGTTAAGACTCAGAGCGCCAGCAGCAGGACTGCGGGTTCATTATAATGAATTTGAGGGACTTATTTGCGAATTGGGCTTGGCGAAGGGGTATAGGCTCATCTGAGCCGTTCGATTAGAAATCCATGCCGCGGATTTTATAACGCCCAAATCCATCCTGGGTCACGGGATCCCGATCCGACGACCCGGGAGAATCCTAGTGAAAGGGTACGCGTGTGCTAATCGGGGTCGTCCATCCGCAGATCAATGGCACGCACAGATTTTCCCTAGATCAAATCCCATTCGATCAACGATAATCTAACGGTCAGAACGCTGTCTTCAATCCTAGCGTAGACCTGAGCGGCACGCTCCTAGGGACGGTGGTGCGGTGCTCCGGCGAGCAGTGCCATCCCCACCTCAGTGACTGATTCGCGACTCGATGAGCTGCTACACAAAGCGGAGGACATGGCAACACAGGAAAGGCAACTCACCGACACGCGAGGTCAGGACGGTAGTTGGCCATGGCGAGGGGTGGCCCGCGGCGGACTATAAGCTCCGACAAGAAATTCATGTGTTGACACATGCTAATCAATCCCGGCGAGGCCACGAGCACCATCCTGGTGACGAGCTGAAGCTTCCAGACCTGACACCATGACCCTACAGATGGTGTACGCATGATGACGGTGCGACGCAGCTCTGCTGCGACTGAGCGCCGAGCCGATTTGCATACCCCGACGAGGACCCCAACTTCGGTTTTGCGCGGAACTTCACCGTAGGCTGGTAGAGACGAGGTGCGGGTGTCGATGGGAAAAGGGGCCAAGGCACGGACGAGTAGAGGACGGAAGTAAGGGTACGACGGTAATTATGGCGATGGCGGCGCCATTGACCCGTAGCTTCCTCACGGTTATGGCTTGTGCGCAGTTTTATAGGTCCGAGATCAAGGAAGTCGGCTAGAGCACAACTCGACCCTAGTGGTTACAACGACATTGACGAATTGGTTGGGGATATCCCCAGAATCTCGGCGCCGCGGTACCAGATTCGATGGTGCCCAACAGACCCAAGCTGGCCACAAGAAGGTCGGAGGTTGGTTGAGCGGGGCTCTTGTCTTCAGCGACAATCCGGGGCTAGCCAGGTGGTCCCATCAATCGGCGTCCGAGGGGGAAGCTACGTGGCCGAGAAGAGTCCTCCCGATTTCGTCGCGTGCGCGGCTCCATGAGGAAGACAACACCGGCAAGCCGGCCCCACGCGCCAGCGGCGCATCGGGTAGCCATGTGGGAACCAAGTGGCTGCCACAATGGGTCCACTCGTCAGTCGCACAGGAAAAAGAAAAGAGAAGGGAGCAAATGGGCCAGCACAAGGTTATTCATCCCAATCTGTGATTGCACATGTGACTAGGCGACCCCGTTTGGGCCAGGTAGTAGAGAAGCCAGCCTAGGCAAGCTGTTTTCTATTCTTTTTCTATTTTCTTTTTCTTATATATATATATTTTTTATTTATTTTCTATGCCCTTTTTGATTTAAAATTTTAAATTCATCTCCTAGATAAAGTTTAAGAATTCAAATTTAATACACACTCAAAATCATTCATGGTGCAATAGATATATATTTATTTTAATTAATTTCCTTATTTGGTAGATGTTTGAAATTTGAAACACACTCATATCATTCCTTTATTTTTAGGAAAAATAGTATTTTGAATGTGGGATAATAACTAAAAGTTATTTCAAAATTAGATATTCATGCAAGTAAATGCTTATGGTGCATTATTTAATGATATGCATAACCATTTAGTTGAATAGAAAACCATTCTATTACTTCTTTTCTAAAATATTTCTTGGTTTTCAAAATTTAGTTCTCAATTTTCAACACTCAAGTATAATTTGAGATTATTGAATTTTCTATTCTACTTTCTTCATATATTTATTTTATTATTATTAATATATTTTTTTCATACCAATTTTGGGCCTTACACTCCGGCCGACCGATCACGATCCCACGGTTGAGATGGTTCTCGTGAAGGGGGTACGCGTGCCACCTAATCGTAGCCCTCCGAAACAAATCGTACGGTGTCGGGGTCATCTTCTCCCCTAGGTAGTCTGACCCACGACACAGATGCCGCCACGGCGAGGCCCATCGCCAGCGGCGTTAATCCCTGAACCGCGCGCATGAGAACCTAATTCATCTGATCTACACGTTGCGGGTATGAAGACGGATTTGGGTGAAGGGTTCTTACCAGGATCTGCCTGAGCAAGTGAGCCGACCACGGAGAGGGACAGTTCCGCACCAATCGCTCGCTCTGATGTGAAATTCCCTCCGATCCGCGGTCGGCCAGCACGTATCGAGGGCACGGACAAATAAACCGGGCACCGGCGCACCCACAAGGCCACGCGCAGAGAAGGGAACGCCAGCGTGGAGAGATTTCATCGGCGGTGTAGCTCACTAGACTCACGGTTTCACGAGCAGTGGACTTCTCACGTAAATTCTGGGGTGAGGGTATGACCGGGGCGCCCACGTCTCTATATACTCGCGCGTGGAGCCACGACTTCAAGGTCCCACTGATGCCAGGAATCCGGAGGAGTAGTTGCGGACGCGGCGTTTTTGGGGGAACGGAGTTGAGCTGCGCGCGGAACTCACGCACGACGGGCACGATGACGAATGGGCCCCACCGGCCAGTCGCGGAACTCATGTCCGTGCACGGTGGGAGCAACCTAACCACTTAGCCCCACAGCATAGTAAGCGGAAGAAGGAACACCGGTGGGTGGGACCAATCACTGACATGGCAGCGCAGGTAAGGAACAGTCGCTGACGGCGTGACCCCACGTGTCGGCGCATGAACTCCCTAGTTGGGCTGCGCGGTGGAAACACGTACTGGGCCGAAAATGGAACCCGCGGCCCAGGTAGGTTTTTCTTCCTCTTTTTTTATTTTCTATTTTATTTTCTTGTTTTTGTTTTCCTTTTTCTTATTCAAATTCCAAACTTTCAATCTAGAATTTGAATTCAATTTCACAGCAGAATTTGTACTCAATTTAAATATTTTAGTTTGAACATTTCAGTGGGGTGAATTTGATTATTGATTTGTTTTGTGCTCTATAGTATTTCTTCCTTCTTTTCTCTTCTAAATATTATTTCCAAAACCCTAAAGTGCAACTTTGGGTTAAATTCAAATCTCCATCTCATTACTGTATTTCTATTATTATTATTTTATTACCAAGTGCACAAACAAGTAAAACTCCATCATGATGCACAATTTAGTGGTAAGTCCTTTATTAATTGTTTATTTTTAAATGAGGTGTTCACATGTGATGGTAAGTGGATACAACACACACATATAAATAAAGGAAATAAATTTTTCTCCTTTTTATATTTTCTCTTACAAATTGGGTATTACAAATCCTACCCCCCTTAACAAGAATCTCGTCCTCGAGATTTAGGAAGAACTAGGGAAAAGATGGGAAAATCTATGCGAAGCTCTTCTTCTCTCTCCCATGTAGCTTCATCTTCTCCATGACTCTATTGCACTTTGCACATCTTTATCACTTTATTTCTTGTAACTCGAGCCAAAGTGTCAAGAATCTTGATAGGATACTCTGTACAAGTCAAATCACCCTGAACACTGAGCTCTTCCATTGGTAATTGTTCCTCGGGGACACGGAGACACTTCTTAAGTTGAGACACATGGAATACATTATGCACATCAAATAGATTATCAGGTAGCTCGAGTTGGTATGCCATCTCTCCAACTCGCCTAAAAACTCTGAATGGTCCAATAAATCGAGGGGATAATTTGCCTTTGACTTTGAATCTCCTCATTCCACGAAGTGGTGACACCTTGAGATACACGTGATCACCTTCCAATAAGATCCTTAAGTAATAAGATCCTTGATCTCTTGTATTTTAGCATCACCAATCTGACCCTTACGGATTTCTTTCTCCATGGTAGGTTCCAATTCAATGGTGACTCCTTCAGTGTGTGCAACAATCCCTAGGTTAAGTCTCCTAAAATCTTCAACAATCTCATCGGGTATCTGGGCCACAATAGCTGCATGGACGTGTTCCTTCCGACTCAAGGCATCTGCAACCAGATTCGCCTTACCCGGGTGATAGTGAATCTCCAAATCATAATCCTTAATAAGCTCCAACCAACTGTGTTGCCTAAGGTTGAGATCCTTCTGAGTGAATATATACTTCAAACTCTTGTGATTAGTGTACACTTGACACTTGGTTCCCATAATATAATGTCTCCATATCTTCAGCGCATGCACTACGGCTACCAGTTCTAAGTCATGAGTGGGTTAGTTCAACTCATGTTTCCGCAACTAACGAGACGCGTAGGCAATCATGTGTCCTTCTTGCATAAGCACACATCCCAAGCCTTGGTCGCATGCATCACAATAAATATCAAATCCCTTCTGTAGATCTGGCATAACCAACACTAGGGGTGACATCAATCTCATCTTTAATTGATCAAAGCTATCTTGGCACTTCTCGTCCCACTTAAACTCTCTTCCCTTCTCCAGAAGTGAAGTCATGGGCTTGGCAATCTTAGAGAACCATTCAATAAATCTCCGATAGTAGCCTGCAAGTCCCAAGAAACTCCAGACCTCAGTACTGTAGTGGGTACGCTCCACGCCATTATCTCCTTGACTTTAGCAGGATTCACTGATATCCCACCATTAGAAATGATATGTCCAAGGAATGGCACCTCGCCAATCCAGAACTCGCATTTGCTGTACTTAACGTAGAGTTGATTATCTCGTAGCTTCAGTAGCACCAATCTCAGATGTTCCTCATGATCACTATCACTCTTGGAATAAATAAGAATATCATAGATGAATACCACGACGAATCTGTCAAGATACTCCATAAACACCTTATTCATCAGATTCATAAAATAGGCTGGTGCATTAGTTAGTACAAATGACATAATGTGAATTCATATAAAACATATTGGGTTGAGAAAGCCATCTTGGGAATATCAGAAGGCCTAATCTTCATTTGATGATAACCCGATCGGAGATCAATCTTCGAGAACACCCTAGCACCTCTCATATGATCATAAATCCTCAATGCTGGGTAACAGATACTTGTTCTTCACAGTAACATCATTAAGGGATCTATGATCCACACACATCCTTTGCGATCCATCTTTCTTCTGTATAAACAGAACCGACGCTCCCCAAGGTGAGGAACTCGGACATATGTACCCAGCCTCTTATAACTCCGTTAACAGCTTCTTAAGTTCCTTTAGTTCTTCTATGTACATCCTGTATGGCCGTTTAGAAATAGGAGTAGTCCCAGGTAAGAGATCAATGACAAACTCAACTTCCCTATCTGGTGGCATCCCAGGTAACTCCTCTGGAAAGACATTTAGAAAATCCCTAACCACACGGATGTTGTCTCCAACAAACTCCACATCTATGAAGAATGCCGCATGTCTGGTAGAGGTAGTTACTGTAATTTCAATGTCAAATCTTTCTCCTTTAGGGCTGTGAGTTCTACCGTACCCGTACCACAGTGTATAATGGCTTTTGTCTTTCTTAACCATGACATACCAAGGATCAGGTCTATACTGCTTTCCTCTAATACTATAGTGGTAGCCCAAAATTCTCTTCCCATATTTGTCAATGTCAATTTATGTGTCATAAGATTTGCCTCAACAGGCCCTTTAGGTGTAATTACTAGCAATGGTGTTTTCATATTTTTCAGTGGTAACTCATTTGTGTTGGCATATCGAGCAGACATAAAGGAATGTGTAGCACCAGAATCAAATAATATTGTTGTAGGAGTTGCATTAATATAAAACATACCAAGTGCGATGTCAGCACCATCAGGAGTAGCCTCAGCGCTGACTTGATTAACCCTGGCAATAGAGTATCCCTTGCCCGATCTCGGAGTCTGCTGCTTGTTCTGCACAGGTGTAGTAGCACACCTCTGCAGGCAAACATTTACATAATATCCAGTCTTCCCACACTTATAGCAAGTAGTGCCTGCACTCTGTCCTAAAAATTTCATCGGGGTGCCAGTGGGGGCAGCCTGACGAGTCGGTGGAGTCCCCTGAGGTGAGTGCTGAGCTAGGCGCTGGCCTCCTCTAGTGCGAACTAGTGTACCCTGGGGTGGAGTGTAGCAAGGACGAACGATGCTGCTTCCCTGACCCTGGATATAGCCTTCCTCTTCAGATCTCCTAGTTGAACACGCTTGTGTTCAATAGCTAGGGCCTTGTCAAGCAGCCTTTGGAATGATGGAAATGTATGACCACCAGGGCATACTGCAGAGGCCCATTGAGTCCTTCGATGAAGTGTTCCTGCTTCCTCTCATCTTCTGCCACTTCATCAGGTGCATATCTGGATAGCTAGATGAATATGTCGCGGTACTCGCTAACTGTCATGCTCCCTTGCTTCAGCGACAGAAATTCCTTCTTCTTAATCTTCATCAGTCCAGCAGGAATATGATAGTTTCTGAACTGAGTAAAAAATTCCGCCCATGTGATAGTATCAGCAACATCATGGGCAGCAGTGTATGAATCCCACCAATCAGCAGCATGACCAATCAAATGACCAGAAGCATATAGAACCTTCTCCTGGTCAGAGCACTGACCGATGTTCAACATCTTCTCTACAGACTTCAGCCAATCATCGGCGTCCAGTGGATCAGGAGAGTTAGCAAATGTCAGTGGCTTATGGCTCATGAACTCCCGGTGCTTCTCCCGGGGTGGAATTGGTGGTGGAGGTGGTGGCAGTGGTTCTTGCTGCTGTTGCTGTTGCGCCCTTCGCTCCTGGCGCATCTCCTCTCGCTCTTGGCGCATCTCTTGGCATTCCTGCCACATCTGTGCGTGCATATCCGCCATAGTGTCTGCCATCTGTTGCATTATCCGCATCTGAGCTGCAACTGCGGGATCAGCTCCGGTTGGTGGAGGATTTGGAGGATCCATCTCCGCTTGTTGTTGTGGTTGTCTAAATATCCGCCGAGTGTGTCGATTGGGAGGTAGATCAATTCCACCACCCTTCTTGGTATTGACCATCTGAGTTAGAAACATATGGTAAGAAAGAAAGAATTGTAGACAAGGCAGGTGATTACGAGGCATGTTACTTTGGGGGATTTATTAGCTAAGTAGATTAATGTTTCACCTACTAAAGCTAATTCATTACCTTATGGTGGTACATGCTAAAATGTCCATTTATAATATCTCAATCAATCAAAGAAGCAAATCAGGCATTTATCATTAGAACAATCAACCAACATTTTTAAATAAAGAAAATAATTTTAATTTTGTCTTAGGTCTCCTATCTCCTAGAAAGATCATAAATGTAGGATTCCAAGGTGTGAACTCTATCTTGTGTTAGAGTAGAAAAGATAAGAATAATCAGAGTATGATAACAAAAGGTGAGACAGGATCAGGATAAGATAAGTATGGAATGAATCAGAGCAAGGTAAGTAGGTAAGGGTTTCGTCCATTTCTATCTAGGTTTTGTCCTACAGTCAACATTTCCTCTGATACCACTTCTGTCATACCCGGATTTAAGGAACAAGCCGGGTGCATCTCATATATGCGCCGAAGAAGACAACACATATAATAATACAGTGTATAGAGATAAATGTCACAATAACATAAGAGTACTTATTACATTGCGGAAATCTTACAAAATAAAAGATAAATATAAAACAAACTAAGGATCATCCTTGGCGCCATAAAGTCAACTAGGAGACGCCACCTAGATCAAATCGAACTCCTCGATGTGTGGCTCCTCTTGAACCACCTGTTCTTCTCCTGTGGGGGGGGGGGGTCTGAGACAGCAAGGGTGAGCTCACATATGTTCATCGCTCAACAAGTTGTGGGGAATAATGTGTATGAACTCACCAAAGGTGGGAGTTCATGTGATGTGTAAGGCTGATCAACAATAGAGGTTAAAGCTGAGCATTGCTATTTGGTCAAAATTTTATTAGCAGTTACCAAATGTAAGTGAATACCAAATCATAATAAGAATAATAGAACAAAATTAATAAATAATCGCATGCAATGCAAATGACAAATTGAGTTTAGTTCCATAAACTAATCATGCGAGAGTCCTGAGCTGCTCTTGACCGTGAGCTCGGCTAGTATACCAGTTTTACACTCTGCAGAGGTTGTACCCTATACCCACAAGTCGTGTACCCCATGTCGCCAGGGTTTGCATGGCCATTAGACACTACCGAGGTGAATGGCTAGGGATCCACTACAAGGCCTTTACAAAGTTCCACTAGCTTCCGAAAACCCACTACAATTTATAGGAAGAACACTTGCAAGAATCCCTCGTTCCCTCGTCTGACCGCCATCGCAGCAAAATCAACCCGAGAACCTCCCTGCATGCAACTCCCCTACTGCCCTTGCCCCTTTTGGGTAAGGTAGTCTTCCACTAGCTTTCCTAATTAGTCAGTCAAGGGGTCCCATTCCTCCCTTATGGTGGCACGTGTTTCTCAAGTTAAGCTCCATGTTCCAATTAACAATATTGATCTTGACATGAACATAACTAAAATAACAGAATAATTGGAACATGGATATAATGAAATATTAACCCAAAACCAATAAACCAATAGCAAACTACCCAAATGATTCTGGGATAAACAAGGTAAAGGATATACAGTCTAGGGTGACCCATTGGGTCCTATCAAAATTAAACATATGCTTAAATAAATGATAATAGAGAACATTATTGGGTAAAAATGGTCAAGGGCACAGCTTGCCTTCAATGAGCTCCTGCTCAGCAACTCCTATCTGCTGGACCCAGAATCCTTAGCCACAGGCTCTTCTACTCGCCACAATACAAACAAGCATAGTATATAGGGAAAATTAACATCACACCAAACATGTAAACAAAATACATGATAATAATCTACACATTAAAATAAGATCATAGGAACATGAATTATTAATTTTGGAGTTATGGATTTTAAGTTATGAATTTCAAAAAGTTTTATGTGCTTGATATATGATTAATTGAGAAATCAATTTTATTACTGTTTTCATATCAAAACAGAGACTCTAGGTCATAAACAATAATATTACAAAATTTTAGAAACTAGAATGGATCATTTTAGAGTTCATATGAATTTTCTATGATTTATACAAGTTCTAGCAAATAGTTTCATATTAAATATTCATTTTCTAATTCATTTATCTAATTTAAATGGGCTCTGGACTGCGCGCACTAAAACAGGGAATTGCAGGGGCCTCGGGGCAAAAATCTCTAAGACACAGAGTACTGTTATGTTAGACTGTGGGTTGATTTTCATTTTTCCCGAGGGCTCTTTAACAAAAATGCCTGGACGAAAGGGTATCGCTCGCTCCTGACCGCTCGATCTTCTATCGACCGCCAGGATTAGACGCATCCTCGTCCGAATCAGTATTCAACTCTGGTTGATGGATCGAAATCCGACGGCCCAAATTCACTAATACCCTGACTCCCTCCGGTCGACCGATCACGATCCCACGGTTGAGATGGTTCTCGCGAAGGGGGTACGCGCGCCACCTAATCGCAGCCCTCCGAAACGAATCGGACGGTGCCGGAGTCATCTTCTCCCATGGGTAGTCCGGCCCACGGCATAGATACTGCCACGACGAGGCCCTTCGCCGGCGGCGTTAATCCCTGAACCGCGCGCATGAGAACCTAATTCGTCTGGTCTACACGTTGCGGGTATGAAGGCGGATTTGGGCGAATGGTTCTTACCAGGATCTGCCTGCGTAAGTGAACCGACCACAGAGAGGGACAATTCGGCACCAATCGCGCGCTCTGATGTGAAATTCCCTCCGATTCGGGGTCGGCCAGCTCGTCTTGAGGGCACGGACGGATCAACCGAGCACCGTTGCACCCACACGGCCACGCGCAGAGAAGGGAACACCAGCGTGGAGAGATTTTATCGGCGGTGCGGCTCACTGGACACACGGTTTCACGAGCAGTGGACTTCTCACGTAAATTTGGGGGGTGAGGGTATGACCGGGGCGCCCATGTCTCTATATACTCATGCGCGGAGCCACGACTTTAAGGTCCGACTGATGTCAGGAATCCGAAGAAGTAGTTACAGACGCGGCGTTTTCGGGGGAACGGAGTTGAGCTGCGCGCGGAACTCGCGCACGACGGGCACGATGACGAACGGGCCCCACCGGCCAGTCGCGGAACTCGTTTCCGTGCGCGGTGGGAGTAACCTGACCACTAAGCCCCATAGCACAGTGAGCGGAAGAAGGAACACTGGCGGGTGGGACCAACGTGGTTGCGCACAAGCGCGAGTAAGGAACAGTCGCTGACGGCACGACCCCACGTGTCAGCGCATGAACTCCCCAGTTGGGCTGCACGGTGGAAACACGTACTGGGCCAAAAATGGAACCCGCGGCCCAGGTTGGGTTTTCTTCCTCTTTTTTATTTTCTATTTTCTTTTCTTGTTTTTGTTTTTGTTTTTCTTATTTAAATTCCAAACTTTCAATCTAGAATTTGAATTCAATTTCATAGCATAATTTGTACTCAATTTAAATATTTTAGTTTGAACATTTCAGTGGGGTGAATTTGATTATTGATTTATTTTGTGCTCTATAGTATTTCTTCCTTCTTTTCTCTTCTAAATATTATTTCCAAAACCCTAAAGTGCAACTTTGGGTTAAATTCAAATCTCCATCTCATTATTGTATTTCTATTATTATTATTTTATTACCAAGTGCACAAACAAGCAAAACTCCATCATGATGCACAATTTATTGGTAAGTCATTTATTAATTGTTTATTTTTAAATGAGGTGTTCACATGTGATGGTAAGTGGATACAACACACATAAATAAAGGAAATAATTTTTCTCTTTTTTATATTTTCTCTTACAAATTGGGTATTACAACACACACTAGTGTTTACAATATTTGTTCTGTCCAAATTGTGTACTTTTTTTTAGAAATTGCTACCGTGTGAAAATATGCCACTCGTTAGAAATATAATAATCAGTAGCTATATATACTAGCTACCGTGTGAAAATATTCCACTCGTTAATTAGCCAGAAATTAACCATGAGCAAGGGATGTATTCACTATAAATAACGATGATTCCAAATATAAATTATGAAGACATGTAATAAACTAATTTATTTTTTATCAAAATGCGTCAAAATAAATTTGAGCTCAACTTCTAGTAATCCAATTTCAGTCGTCAGTACTTGAATTTCTTTTTTAGGCATTTGATACGTACAGCTTATTGATAGATATTGCTATTATTGTGGTCATTTTTCTATTGGTAGGTACTTCAGTTTTTATTGGACATTTTATACGTGGTAGTAATCATTAATTATTAGCCTTGACAAAAGATTTAAAAACTTATATATGCCAAATTAGCCCCTTAATGTAAAATACAAAGACCACAATAAAAATTTGATGATATTAAGCTGATGCGGATTACAATAATTCTTGAAAACCCCAGAATTAGTATTTGAGGTTCGAAAAATATTTTGAAAATCCGAAAATTTGAGGAAAATTCTTAGAAATAGTTTAGATTATGAAGAACAAAAATATAATATTTGGAACTCATGCAAAGATATTTTAGAGAATCTAAAAATCAGAATACGATCATAGAAATGGAAAAAAGGTATACAAAAATGCTAGAAAACTCCGAAAAAGATTTTTAAAATAAGTTGACGAAAGATGAACATTGAGTGATTTGGAGGACAACATTTTTTTTAGAAGATCCAAAGGAAAAGATTAACTTCGAGAAAGCAGTGATTTGATAACTAAACAAGACAGAGACATGCAGATAAGAGGGAATAGTTGTTCTAATCGCGTTTTGAGAACTTCGTATTGACCACATATAGTCAACCAACAATAAATATCACATCAAGCAAAATGTCTTAAAATAATTTTAGAAAAATTGAAAAGCCATAATTTTTTAATCTATAAGTTTGCGCAAACTTAACTAATCTTGAAAATTTTAATACAAATATTAAAATATTTATTTTTTAGTGTTTTATATTCAGAACTAAAATTAGAAAATCCTGAGATGTGACATATAACTTATTGATAGATATTGCTATTGTGCTCATTTTTCTATTGGTGGGTACATTAGTTTTTTCTGGACATTTGATACGTAGTAGTAATAATTAATTATTAGCATTCTCTTTTCCTGTGATAAAAGTTTTTTTTTTAAAAAAAAACTACACATGCCAAATAAGCCCCTCTAAGATAAGATACAAAGATCACAACAAAAACTTGATATTAAGCAAAAAGGACTATAGGAATCGTCAGGTTGCATGGTTTCATTCTTTAATGTCTCTATGAGCCAACTTGAAGCAAATAGATTTATTTATCGTTTGTACAGACCAAGGCCCTGTTCCAATCTCGCAAGATAAACTTTAGCAGTTTTTTTAGCTACTTTTAGATATTTGTAATCTAAACAGGAGAGCTAATGGTGGTAATTGAAACTAAATTTTAGCACTTCAATTCCTATAACTAAAGTTTAGTAGGAAGCTAAAGTTTATCCCGTGAGATTGAAACGAGACCTAATATTAATCGTTCGTACAGACTAGAAATGAGCTACGGTACATAGCATTGTCTTTTCCTGTGATAGCTTACTGCATCCACAGGCTTCCAAGAGGTCACAACCACATTGTTTGGCTCCTTTCGTAGCATTAGCCCGGACAGATAGGGATGCACTACCTCCTAACCTTGTCAAATCATCCATGCCATTGTGAATAAAAAAAGTTAATATTAATCCTTTCGGCAGGTCACTAGTTTAATCGTCGTCTGTGGCGGCCATTGTGCGTGAAAACAAAGGGCACTCACTAGCTAGTTTCCTATTAACTCACATCATTCTCAAAAAGTCAAGGCTCTTTCTTGACATTTAAGCTTCAGGCGCAACCAACACACCCGAACGGCTGCGGAATCTGTAAACTCATACTTATCTGAGAACATTTCTGTTGGATCCATGATAATTTCAAGTGAATAAAAAACTGTAGGTCACTCCTACAGTAATGCTAATTAAAAAAAAGACACACCCAAACAGCTGTCTATAGCTGATGGCCGTTATTTATACCGAGTGTTACTCGGCAGACACTCTGTAAAACAAGCTTTACCGAGTGCTTAAATTGGACACTTGACAAAGTATATTTTTTTTTCTTTTTGCAACCAAACTTTTTGTGGTTTGTTTCTACACTATATAGACCTACATGTTTCATTTTAGCACAATTATAAAAGGTGTTTGCTATAAATATTAGATTTTGTTCGTTTAATTAAATAGATTCGTACCACGGTTTACACCTGCACGAATAGGGACAGAACCAAAAAAATTATAGGAGAGACTGAACTAAACCGGTAAAGTATAGGAGCCCTTTCTATATTATACTGTGTACATTTAAATTTTAGAAGAGACTTCAATAATGCTCGGGGCGATAGGAGAGGCTCGAGCCCTGCTCGCCCTCTCTGTCTCTACGCACGATTTGGTTTCCACACATATTAATTAATTAATCAATTCCTCAATAGTTAGGTTTTGACTTTCATTGTTTTGTTATTTTAGCAGTCACAAAATTACAATTAAAACCTTTTTATGTCGCCTGCTAGCGTGGGTGGTGAGACTATGGGCGATTGAGCGAACCACATGCCAACAAGCAGGTTGACGACAGGCCTAAGCAGAGAGAGAGAGGGAAGGGCCGCGAATGTCGTCTGGCTGTGTAAGTTATTTATCAAATTTTTATTCCTCTATCCTGTTAATGTTTCTTAAATAAATTTAGTAGTTTAATTATTCGTGCATGTTTATTAATTTATTAGACGTCTAGTGTTTTAAGATCCAACATCGACATCATGTGTTTAGCCAATCAATCTAGAAAATATGAATTTGGTTTGCTGAAAACTTAAGAAAAAAATAAAAAAATAGATGATCTAATTCAATCTTAGAAGAGAGCTATAGATAGCTGGTTTATTATATAAGAATCACATGTGTCGTCTAATAATTATCCACTTGATCAAGGTCTTATATTTGATAGTTATGTTTTGCAAGCAATTTAGTGAGAAGTTTCTTTTATTCAATAGTTTCGTATAGGTCCTCCGTTTTTGTGGGCACAGCCCTGCCCTCGACAACACTATTCTAGGTCGACTATGGTAGTATGGTCATGCTACCTCTGACGCTCCTTCCTTAGAAAGCCCACACTAACACTGTCAACACCATTCTCCATGGACGAGTTTGTAGCAGAGGAACGGACAGGCCTTCTTCGTGTCCAGGACTACATCAAGCCGCTGCTACAATGTTAGCCTCCATGAACTCTAGTTCGTGGAGGGTGTGGCTCTGCATATGCTCCACAAACCTGCATAGTCGTTGGTCACTAGGCAAGCTAAGCCTCGGTACGCCGGTTTAGTCTTACACTACTGAACGAATTGGGCATGTCACCTATCAATGCATAGTTATCTTGATGTTATTTCTTAGGGTTACAATACATATAATTATTATTATATGATGTTGTGACTATAGCGATGAATCATCCTATCAGTCAACAAAGAGTGCACTTTTGGCTACAGTGCTAGGTCAAACGATATTTAGCTAGACCATTTAAAAAATATATATTTGTGATACTACTCACCCGTATTTAAATGGCAAACCGAATGCATCTCATATGTGCGCCAAAAAAGATCAACACATACAATGACTCAGTGTATAGAGACGAATGTCGTAAACTTTATTACATAACGAAAATGTCTTATAGAATAACTGATAACAATTAAACCAAACTAATAATATTATTTCCTCGGCACCGTCAAGCTGACTCGGAGACGACATCTAGACCTCGTCGAACTCATTGTAGTAGTCCTCCTCCGGTGGCACCTACTCTTCTCCTTGGGGGGTTATCGAAAGGGTGAGCTCACAAAAGTTCATCGCTCAATATGTGTGGAGAATAATGTGCATGAGCTCACTTACAGTGGGGCTCATGAATAGTGTAAGGCCAATCAACACATAATGATTAAAGGTAAACATTCTTTTTAATAAGTTGGTCAAATTTTATTAGCCTTTATTAAGTTTAAGTGTATACCATCCCAATATAATAAGAGATCACACTTATAATAAAACCCATTGTGCAATGCATCTCACAGGTTACGTTTAATTACATAAGTTACTCATGTAAGTGTCCGAGCCACTCATGACCGTGAACACGACTGATGTACCAGTTTTACACTCTGTAGAGGTTGCACATCTTGACCCACAAGCTGTGTTACCCATTTGCCAAGGGGTCTAGAAATCCCATTCATCTCTACCGAGAAGACGAGGCAGGGTAGTACTATGAGGTCTTTCTAGAGTTCCACTTGTTCGAGGAAACCCGCTACGGATTTAGGAAGAAGGAAGCATATGAATCCCTCGTCTGAAAAGCTTTACAAACGGTCCGACTCGAGGACCTCTATATACTCTGCAGCGATGCACTCCCGCTTGCCCTTTCAGGTAAGGTAGTGTCTCCCTAGCTTTCCTAATTACTTGGCCAAGGGTGTCCCATTCCACCCTTGTGGTAGCACTGTTTTCCCGGGTGGTTCTCCATGTTCGAGTTAACACAATAACCTTATCATGAAAAATAAATAATTCAACAGTAATAATAAAACATGATCATGTGTCATATGTATCTTAACACCCAAAATTACATAGAGCAATAGCATATACTACCCATAAGTTCAGTGGTAAGCAATGTATGAAGTAAACCGAACTAGGATAACCTATTTGGCCCCATCAAATTTAACTTGAGCATGCCATAGTGATTATAGAGAACATTATTAGGTAAAGTAGAGTGGTCATGGGCACAACTTGCCTTCAGCGAGCTCCTCCTAAGTATCCTTAACCATTGTGCTCCAGGCTCCTCGGTCACTTGCTCGTCTACTCGCAATAATACAAACAAGCATTGCATATGAGAAATTAACATCACACCAAACAAGAGAACACATTGCATAACAAAGTTCTACGCATTGTAACGAGATCATAGGACCAAGAACCACTAAATCGAAGTTAAAACATAAAAGATATTGATTTTCTAAGATATTTGGAATTACTTTTATATTAATAATCAACTTTCTATTTTTATTTTATTAATCCCAAGAACCCTGGACGGTGGCCATGGTTATTTAAAATCCTAGGGTCAAACACATAAACTTCAGAACCTAAATCTAATTTATTTTGACTAAGCTTGAATGGCGAGTTAATTCCTATTTTTCTCGGGGCCTCTTATGTAAGAAGTGCACGACGAAGGGGTATCGTGTATTATGAACCATCCGATTTAAAATGGAAGTGTTGGGGACTTGTTCTTAAATGCTATAAATCAAGAACAAGACAACACGAAGATGTTAAGTATTAGATACCCTTCGTCCGCTGAAGCATTATCTCCTCGAGGGTTTAATGAACTTCGGACGAAGGATATAAACATAATATAACAAAGGTTATGAAGGAAAAGACCTTCGTTAAGTTGGTAAATGAGTAAACAGAATAAACATATATATATATATATAAAGCACGAAAATAATAATACCAGCATTATTATCAATACATTACCATTATTAAATTCATGAAAACGAATTACAAATGTACCTTCAGACTGATGTAAGGCAAAGGTACAAGTCGTGATGCAAAAAGACGTGTGCTCAGTCAGCGTGAATAGTACGAGAGTACTGTTCACCTATTTATAGGCACGGGACACACCCCGTGTAAAATTACATTGATGCCCTTTACATTTATCAATAACTCTATAGTAATTCTTCGAGGTCCAATTTGGCTTTTCATCTTTAAGTCGGTTCCTCTTCTCTACCATTATGCCTAAGCTTTTCTGCATATGGCTTCATGATCGTCTTATCCTTCGTCATGACCGCTTTTCATTCCAGCTTCGTCTTAAACATGCCCTTATATATTCGCGACCTGACTCCGAAGGTGTCTGTTCCGAAGGTGCCTGTTCACATTTTACACTTGGAAAACATTGTCAAACTGTGTTTTTGAGGACCTTCGGGAGCCGAAGGCCCCCAACAGTAGCCCCTCGCAATATCAATTTATTGTAAAGATAAATCTATATTGCGACATGGACGAAGGCTTTAAGCCGAAGGTCCGAAAAAACACCTTCCTCTTACTAGAATAGCAACAGTCATTGACAAGCGGGGCCCTCCAGTTTTCGACATACTGGGTGTATAAATACAAGCTCTCCGCGAGTTTATTTGACATGCCCTTTTGCCACCTGCTTTTTACTCACCAGCTTTCAACCTTCGCACCCTGCCCTTAAGCCTACGCGCGACAGCATTTGCTCGGTCTTAAATTTTTAAGCTTCGGCTTCATGTCTAGTTTGCCAGCATTCGCGAAAATGTCTGAAGATAAGACAGCTGCTGGTGCTTCGAAGCTAAGCCTTTCGGAGGAGATGCATCTAGGTTTTCTTGAGTCAATGTCGAAGACCAATACTGAAAAGATTGTCAAGGAAACTTTGGAGGGTTTATCTAAAGATACTGGCGACAGCGATAGCTATGATGTGGATAGTGGCGGAGAGGATTCCGAAGATCGACTGTGGCGGCCTAGTCACTCAAACTTCGGAAAATCAACTATAAAGCAGAGTCACCTTGAAAACATGAGGGGGAGATACTTCCGAGATATATCCATCGTGA
Source organism: Zea luxurians (assembly GCA_029449295.1). Classification (NCBI taxonomy): domain Eukaryota; kingdom Viridiplantae; phylum Streptophyta; class Magnoliopsida; order Poales; family Poaceae; genus Zea; species Zea luxurians. The sequence continues at coordinate 98,623,630 of JAOPSE010000001.1, read as the reverse complement.
GGGCGGATGACGGAGAAAAAACTACGCCGACCGCCGAAGATAATGAGGTTGTGATCTTCCGAAGCTTTTTAAAGGCTGGGCTACGATTCCCCCTAAGCAAGTTTGTAGTAGAAGTTCTGAAAATATATCAAATTTACCTTCATCAACTTACCCCTGAAGCAGTGATAAGATTGGGAATCTTCGTCTGGGCCGTGAGGAGCCAGGGTTTGGAGCCAAGTGCTGAAAGCTTTTGCAATATACACGAGCTAGTATATGAGACGAAACCATGGGGCAAGGAACAATATCATAATAATTTTGGTTGTTATAGCTTCGGTGCCCGCTCTGGGTCGAGCTGTCCCGTGCCAACCTTTCGGAAGAGATGGCCCGGGGAATGGATGAAGGAATGGTTCTATGTGAGAAACGATTTGACGGTTCGGGAAGATATCAAGGATATCATCATGCGCCCTATCTGGCAGCGCTTCGGACTTCGGAAACCAAAGGTAGAAATGGACGAAGCAGCTGAAGAATGTCAGAGGGCCTTCGGCGTAGTCTGTTCCTTTATTGGGACCAGGGATTTAATGCAAGAGCACATTGCCTTCACAGTGTGGCCACTTGTAGATGACTGGGAAATGCCGAAGGAGACCATCAAAGAAGCTGACGAGGGTGGACTAATTAGACTGAAATATACATTCAAGTACGGAGATAAATTTGTTGAACCGGATGATGATTGGCTGAAAAGTATTGAGAATGTAAGTGATGAATTGCTTGGGACCTATTCAAAGGCTGAAAACACTGCATTATCAGCGGCTTTCGGAGGCCGAAAGAAGAAGAGGCTCAACCGAGTATTTGATGCTATTGGGTTTATCTATCCCGACTACTGTTATCCAATGCGAGGTCAAAAGAGAAAAAATACTGCTCCTGCAAAGGACACTACTTCGGCTGCTCCCGGGAAGCCAGCACCGAAGAGGAAGAAAGTAAAAGTGTCCACACACCCTCCACGTTGTATTGAGCCGGCCATAGTGCCTGAGTTTATTGGCGAGGCCTCTTCGGCCACCGAAGCCAGAGAACCAACTACAGCGCTAAAATCCGAAGAAATGGCCGAGGCACCAGCAATAAGAAAGGAGAAATCTGAAGAAAGAGAAACACCAGATGTTATAAGTCCTTCAACAAAAGTTGAGACAGCTAAAAGCCAGAAGGGGCCAGCAGCAACCCCGAAAAGAAAAAGAATGGTTAATGTGCTGGATGTCCTGGAGACGATTAAATCTTCAAGCACAACTCCAAAGAAAATTATTGAGGCGCCTATTGAAGCCTTTGCTGCTGAAACTTCGAAGCAGCAATCTGAAACTGAAGCTGGGCCTTCGGAATCAACAAAGATACAGCCTTTGGAGGTCGAAAAAATGTCAAAGGCAAGTTTAGGAACTGAAAAAGCAACAATAACAGAACCGATTCTGATTGGGGAAATTGGTACTGCCACCCCCGAAGCATCCTCCAAAATACATGATTATATTGTGCGACATGCTTCGGGGAAGAAACTGTCTGAAGAAGAAATTTTTGAAGCCAATCACTATGCCCGAGAACTGAAATATCCAAAGGGGGCCGTAGTATTCAACGGGACAAACGAAGATGACTTCTTATATTGCCTCCCAGACAATAAAGAATTATCCGTGTGCTGGGAAATGGCTAGAAGCATGGGATTCCCGAAGCTTGAAGCTGGCCTTTGCGCCATGACGAAGGAGGATCTTGCGGATAGTCTTGCATATAACAGTCTAAAGGTACGAAGATTGTAAACTTTAAATTTTGTGGATTTTGAATGAATCCTTTACTGTTGTGTTAATCCATTCATTCTTTTTGAATAGGGCTTAATTCTCAGCAATGCCTTAAGGGCACAAAAGAATGCTGAAGACGAGAGCTGCACCATTGCTCTCAACAACCTTCGAACAGAGGTTATTAGGCTACGAAACGAAGCCTTGGAGAAAGACAGAATTCTGCTTACATTAATGGAAAAAATGAAGGAGGACGAAGCTGACTCTAAAAATCAAGCCGAAGCACAGAGGCGTGAGATTGAAGATCTTCGTAAACAACTAGCCCGAGCCAAAGAAGAACGTATTCTTGAAGAAACAAAATGAGAGTTAAGTGAACAATGGGCAGATCATTTGGAAGTTAATGTTAAAGAGCTTCGTGCTTCTCAAAGAAAATGCTATGTTAAATCCATAGAGTGCGTTAAGAAGATAAAATCCAGCTTTGCCAACGTTGGCGCATTTTCTAGCGAGGAGAATTTCTCAAGGGGCAATCCCGAAGGTCCGATGGAATGGATTAGTAACGAAGCTGAGGCCTTCGAAGAAATCCTGAATAGCCGCGGAGACATATGTGCTTTTTCGGGTGCTAGAGGAATTGCTACTGTTTTGGAGAAGAAAGGTTGTGAGCATGTAAAATCTTTAGCGCAATCCGAAGCTACTTTGTCCTCCGAAGACATTAAAGACCCCTCAGCCGAAGCAAGCATGATCGGCGGAAAATTTTTCACTGATATCTGGGACAACGGTGGCCGAGAAATGGCACAAGAAATTATTCAAAAAAGCGAAAAAGGCATCCATGATGCCAAAAAAAGTAGCGGCGGCTGCCGAAAAAAGTACTGAGCCCGAAGGGCAAATAGGTATTAATTAGTGATTTTTATTATGTTGTAATTTTTGATTCTAGACTTTGCTCGCGGTTTGTAATAGTAATATAGCCGTATCTTCTCTTCGCTCAGAACCTGCTGAGGCATCTCCAGGCCCCCACCCGAAGGGGGACGATGAAATTCGAAAAATGGCCGAAGCCATTATGGACAAGGTTGTTGACCAGCTACTGAACGAAGCTGCAGAAATAGTTCTAAAAGAGGATTAAATGCTACTGTAAAAACATTTGGAACATAACGTATGTAATATATTGTAACTTTGAATGTAATATATAATCCATGTACAGTTTTAATTCTTTACGATGCATGAAATCTTGTGTACATACCATCTTTTGAGCCTTCGGCGAAAAAACACCTTCCCTTCTTTTCATGCTTCGTGAAGAAAATTTTATATCACCAGAAGTTGCATTCGTTCGTGGTGAAGATTATCCAAGCTTCGTGAAATATTCTCCGAAGCTATAGAAAAGTTTTTGTTGCCTCTCTAATGAAGTTACACTTCTTCTCGGCTTGTCTTGTGCTTTAGCACGATTTTCTCTTTTCCGAATTATTCTCCGAAGATCAATACTGTATCCCCTTCTTGTTCCATATGCAATATGCTGTATGATGCTTATGTTATGCAGAATGATGTGATGATGTTATGTTATGCAAGATGACGTTTGTGCCACAGATACATATCCCTGTAATAGAGCATACACACTTTTTATATCAGCGTTGACTTTTCGCTGTAAGCCTCCCTTAGGAGCTTCTTCGCCTTTTACTTTCAGCGGAATCAGCGTTTATTTTTCGCTATAAGCCTCCCTTAGGAGCTTCTTCGCCTTTTACTTTCGGCGGAATCAGCGCTGACTTTTCGCTGTAGGCTCAGAAAACTTACACTGCGCTCGCTTAGGAATGACTTTTTACTGTTTCGAACAACTTGCTCTGTGTCTATCTATACTACCTATTAAGACTCTAAGGGGTAGGCTGCCCCATTCCTGGTTCTGCCATTCCCATTCCGAACTCTTGTGTGTTTTCATTCCCATTCCCATGCGCCCTGTGTGTTTTCATTCCCATTCCCAACTGTGTCCTGACCCGTTTCCCATTCCCAATTGTGTCCCTCCCCGCACTGTCTTTCTCATTTCCTCTCCCCGCAAAGCTCATTCCCATTCCCACGTGCATCCCACGTCTAGCTAAAATTAAATTAAAAAAACATAAATGTGGCCCTAATGGGATTCGAACCCGCGACCTCTCAAGTAAATGTGCTCGTAGCTACCACTACACCACATGTGTGTTTATGTTAATATTTGTTACAGTAAAAATATCTACTACATCTCTCCCAAAGCCCACCTGCTACCCTTATACAATGTGTATTAGTAGATAATTATCAACGAGATTCCCGAATTATATTTTTGGATGGAGAGAGTAGTATTTAAAGAAGAGCCTTGCATGCAACTTCTTTTGTTTGAATAAGTTTTCAACTTAAATTCCTTTTTTATATGTGTGACATTTATTCTCCGTAATATTTTGTCTATGGATCTGACTTGTGAGTCATTTTTATAAACTAACGCCAAAGATGAATCCATGTTTCTTACTTCGAAACCCCGAACAAACACCACTGGCAGGAGGCGCTCGCGTTGGCGTCGCTCATCGACGATGAGAAGAAGCTTGGCAACTGCCAGTTCGACCTCTGGAAGCAGTCCTACTTGGCCGCATGCGTCGCTATGTTCGGCAAGCTCCGGCGCAGCCGTCGCTTGGATGTGGTCCAGAGCGGCTACACCGCTGTCCATATTCAAACGAGGGACCTCATAGTCGTTGCCAACGCCGGCGACTCTCGGGTTGTTCTGGGCACCGCATCCGACGACGGCGCCGTCACGCCATCTAGCTCATCATCCACCTGAAGCTCAACCGGCCACGTAAGTCGCTACTGACCGGCCATAAATTCTTGTGCGCTGGGACGACGGTTGTTGTTGATGTTGTGTGAGTGTCCTCGAACAAGATGTATGTAGAGGAGTAGCACATCTGGAGGTGCAACGGCTAGGTGTACTACCTCGCTGATGAGCCCGGGGTGCACTTCGTTTAGCAGCCCAGCCAAAAGTCATCGGTACTCGCCATGTCACGCGCGTTCGACGACTACTATATCAAAGACTGTTGTGTCATCTTAGCGACAGAGGTGACGCAGAGGAGGACCGACAACAATGACCACTTGCCATCGTCGATGTAGCTTTTGTGCTAGCCTGCCTTTAATTCTCTTCGCAAACGCACACACTTGCCTTTTTATTTAAGCAAACATGTATGGTTGTGCGTGCCTAATGACTGACGATGTACGAGGGAACTTCTACCGATAGGTGTGGCACGTGCTCTCCAATGATGAGACCATGCAAATCATGGTATATATCGAAGTCTGTATGATACTGATGGTTGTAATGTAGTAGTGAAACAGTTAAATTAAAATAACAAAATTTATATATGGCTAGGATCACAAATGAATTATGAAACATTTTCTTATAACAATATAAGACACATTATATATATATAAGTTATCATGGTATTGTGTGTTTCCGTTGCAACGCACGGGGCACTCATCTAGTTAAAACAAAATTTTGATAATACAAAGGTCCTTCATGCCACCATAAATTCGTATGCTTCAACGATTCAAGCCTATGAAAAAGACACATTTTTATTAAAGTGTTACAAGGAATTAAAAAATGATAAAGGGCACTTGATCTTCCCATAATTGTTTCTTATTAACAAAAAAGTAATACCGAATGTAAAAATGCGAAAAAACTGCTGTTGAGGTAGGATATTTATCAGTAAATGTGCTTCGATTCTGGCACAGTGCTATTGACTGTGCGAGCTTCGGAGTCCTCTCTGAAATCCCTCTGATTGTGGTGACTCCCTTCTGGCTGGAGCCCTGGCTGCGTCGGTGGCGGCGGTGGAGGCTGTTGCCAGGATGCTTGGGGTTGACTTGCCGAAGCAACAGAAGCTGCAGGGTGATTGCCTACATATTCTGGAATGTAAGGCGAATGGTACGAAGCAGTATGCAGGACCTGCTTCGGCTGATTCTGTTGTGCAGCAGCTTCTACTAGCTCCTTTTGCTTCTGGATGGTAATGTGACACATCCTGGTGGTGTGGCCCTTACCTTCACCACAGAATAGGTAGTATATTTTTCTTGGTTGATCCCCAAATTTTCCCCCGAAGCCCCTGGCGCCTCTGCCCCTTGGCACTGGTGGTCGGAAGGAGCTTTGCTGCTGCCCCGAAGCTTGGGAGGAGCACTGTGGCCTTTGCTGTTGACTCGCTTTGTCGTCATTTTGAGTAGAATTGTGAATTGACCTGACGTGCCTTGGATAAAATCTTCCTCCGAAGCCCCTAGTCATTTCAGAGAACCTGAGGGCTTCCTCCCTTCTTTGGCGAAAATCATTGTCAGCTCGAATGTACTCGTCCATCTTCTGGAGCAGCTTCTCCAGAGTTTGTGGAGGCTTCCTAGCAAAGTACTGAGTTGCAGGTCCTGGCCGAAGCCCCTTGATCATGGCCTCAATGACAATTTCATTGGGCACTGTTGGTGCCTGCGCCCTCAAACGTAGGAACCTTCGGACATATGCTTGAAGATATTCTTCATGATCCTGGGTGCACTGGAATAAAGCTTGAGCAGTGACTAGCTTCGTCTGAAAGCCCTGGAAGCTGGTTATCAGCATGTCCTTCAACTTTTGCCATGAGGTGATTGTCCCTGGCCTAAGGGAAGAGTACCAAGTTTGTGCGACGCTTCTGACAGCCATGACGAAAGACTTTGCCATGACCGCCGTGTTGCCACCGTACGAAGATATAGTTGCTTCGTAGCTCATCAAGAATTGTTTCGGGTCTGAATGACCGTCGTACATGGGGAGCTGAGGTGGCTTATAAGACTGTGGCCAAGGAACAGCCTGCAGTTCTGTTGACAAGGGAGAAGCATCATCAAAAGCAAAATTTCCGTGATGGAAATCTTCATACCAGTCATCCTCGTTGTAGAAATCCTCTTGATGAAGCTCTCTGCGCGGGGGCCTTTGGTTCTGGTCATCTTGAGCGAGATGTCGAAGCTCTTCAGAGGCTTCGTCTATCTGCCTTTGAAGATCAGCTAGATGGGCCATCTTCTCCTTCTTGCGTTGGACCTGTTGATTGAGCATTTCCAAATTTTGGATTTCTTGATCCAATTCGTCCTCCGGGGGCGCTGGACTGGTGGCCTTTCTCTTCTGGCTTCGGGCCTCCCTAAGAGAAACGACATCTTGATTGTGGTCTAGCGGCTGCAGAGCAGCAGCCCCTGTTGCTGAAGCTTTTTCGGCGGCATGACGAAGGTGATGCTTGCCGAAGATTTTCAAAACTCAAAAAGTGGAAGTGAGTTCACCGGAGGTGGGCACCAATGTTGGGGACTTGTTCTTAAATGCTATAAATCAAGAACAAGACAACACGAAGATGTTAAGTATTAGATACCCTTCGTCCGCTGAAGCATTATCTCCTCGAGGGTTTAATGAACTTCGGACGAAGGATATAAACATAATATAACAAAGGTTATGAAGGAAAAGACCTTCGTTAAGTTGGTAAATGAGTAAACAGAATAAACATATATATATATATATATATATATATAAAGCACGAAAATAATAATACCAGCATTATTATCAATACATTTCCATTATTAAATTCATGAAAATGAATTACAAATGTACCTTCAGACTGATGTAAGGCAAAGGTACAAGTCGTGATGCAAAAAGACGTGTGCTCAGTCAGCGTGAACAGTACGAGAGTACTGTTCACCTATTTATAGGCACGGGACGCACCCCATATAAAATTACATTGATGCCCTTTACATTTATCAATAACTCTATAGTAATTCTTCGAGGTCCAATTTGGCTTTTCATCTTTAAGTCGATTCCTCTTCTCTGCCGTTATGCCGAAGGTTTTCTGCATATGGCTTCATGATCGTCTTATCCTTCGTCATGACCGCTTTTCATTCCAGCTTCGTCTTAAACATGCCCTTATATATTTGCGACCTGACTCCGAAGGTGCCTGTTCCGATGGTGCCTGTTCACATTTTACACTTGGAAAACATTGTCAAACTGTGTTTTTGAGGACCTTCGGGAGCCGAAGGCCCCCAACAGGAAGGCATGAAATAGATTTGTCCCTGACCCGAACTGGTATGGTATCATAACACCTCGATCTTCTATCTATGGCTAGAAACTCTCCAAGCCTATCTTTAATCTGATCTGCCCACCGGCCGATCAACAACCTAGACATATGCATCGAAAGGGTATCCTGAGCTCTAATCTTGCCCTTCCATTTCCAGATCAATGGCCAGTGCAATTTCTCCCTAATTCTCCTATTCTCTGTGCCCCGACCGGCAATGATGGCCGTAGCAGACAGCGGCACCCTTGCCGAAAAAGTCATTGACGCGCCCCCGAGCACGACCTTCGATGAAACGCGATCCTATGCATAGCTACTAGTGCGGCGAACTGTCTAAGAGTTCATCAGTTGCCTATGAGGCAGCGGCGGCACCTACTCCCGCCGCAGGTTGGATTCCACGGCCCGACAAACGTCGGAGAGAAATTCCGTGAAGAATGGTCACTAGCTACGAGGGCTGATGGATGCTACACAACCCATGGATAGATGTGAAGCGATGGAGAGGTGCTCACTGTGAATTTATGCGGCGGCAACCCAAACCATGATCTGCGCAATCCCAAGGCAACGCGCCGGCTTCAGTGAGAAATCCAGACCGCTACACACCTATGCACGCTGGAATCCCAATGTGTAATGGTCCCACCAACTCCGATGAACACTCAGAGCTTTTCCCCGGACTTCAAACACTGTCAAGGGCGAAGAGCGGCTATGACGACACTGCTTTTCCTTTCTCTTGGTGTCGAGCTATCGGCGGCGAGTGTCTCTTGATTCCTCACGGTTTGGAGATGAGCAATAGGCAAGGGGGGTTTAGGGTTCATCTGCTCGGGATGTAAATCTATGCCTATTCCTCATCTCCGAACCTGGCGCAGGGTTGGTTGGATCGGTCGCTAGATTACCGACGGCGGATTTGCGCTAGCTTCTTGTAACACCCAAAACCTTAACTTGTGATTTCAGGAAATCCTTTAGAGAAAAATAAAATAAAATGATAATAATAAAATAATCAAAATAAGTACAATTGATAAATAATAGAACTTTAGAACTCCCCCTTTCTAAAGTAAATAATCATAATAGAATAATATTAGCTAAATCATATCCTAATCAAAATTTGACATTTGAAAAATGTTTGCTATCAAAACAAAGGAATATGAACTTTTGGATACACCTTTAAATTCATTACATACCCAAAGTAATATTCTATGTAATAAATGTGGTGTATTTTATTATCTAACTAAGATAATAATAATAAATAAATAATATTAGTACAGGCACTAGAAGTGTTATTCATATTAGACTTTTGTGTGATATTTAAAATCTGGAATTCAAAACAAGAATTTAAATTGAGTTTGAATAGTTAAACTTGGATATAGAAAAGAAAATGGAAAGGAAGAAATAATTCTGATTGGGTCTGCCAGAATGGAATTTGCCCATCCTTTCTTTTCCCTCGGCCCAACATCACGCGACCCACTCTGATTTCCCACTACTTCCAAGCACCGTGCCTCTGACCAGTGGACCCCATGGGTAGGGCTATCGCGCACCTGGAAACCATGCGCCTCTAACAGGTGGGCCCAGGTGGCCAAGGTTCTCTCCCATCCCGTGCGGCGCCGGACTCGAAACCGAAGACTCCATTGCTCGCGCGGATTTTGCCAAGCTATTGCCCTGGGGACATCTGCCCTCTCTGACCGAGCATATAAGTACCGATGCCCTGCGCCCCTAATGCACTTGAATGTCGCCTGAGTCCTGGATGCCATCGTCGATATTGGGAGACTAGCCACTACTGGTGATCTCCATCGCCACGGGCGTTCCGGCCGCAACTGTGGGCCTGGGGTCTTTGCGTGCTCAAATCGAACATGTTCATGGCGGTGGCGGGCTCTGACGGAGGAAGTAGAGGTTCGAATTGCTCATCAGAGCAACTACTTTACCACCAGGCCGCCAACGGGCGTGGCCAGGCTCTGCCCATGCGCCAACCCTCGGTATGGACCTCACTAAGCTTCATACCACCCTCGAATTTGTGGACTCCTTTTTAATTGGTGATGTCTGGGGTCTCAGGTGCCTCGGTAGTGCATGCCAGCCATGGCACCGCCGTCCCTACGTGGACGCTACTGTGCTTAGCCGCTAGGTTTGGGGGTGGTGTGTTGGGTCGTTGATTTGGCAACTGGCGGTTGCGATTAGATCTCAAGTCACCCCTTCGTCATTTTAAATCGGGACCAAAGATCAGTAATCATGTAGACTAGAATGGGTGGTGGTCAGGTGCAATCCTCGGCCGTCGATCTTGGATCGTACGCTCGGTGTAGTCAGCTGGCGTGCGAGGGGGAATGGATTTAATCTCGACCGTCGAGTTTTGATCAGCTGGCCCAGATTGCATGGTACCCCTTCGGCGGGGCAAGTTTGTGTAAGTGACCCTCTATTTTTAAATAGTTAACCCGTCGTCCACATTAGTTATAAATTAATTGGATCGAGGCCAGAAATTTATGATTCTGCCCCTGTACTTTCATAATTTTAGACCCACGACCCAGGGACTAAATAAACTGAATAAATTAATATAGAAAATGATTTCTAGTGTAAAAATAAATCTAGAATCTTATTTAATTCATAAGTAATTAATTTTAACTCCTTTTTGATCCATTCCAGTTGCTTTAGCTTCATATTAATGTTGTTTATCATCTAGTAACTTTGTATTAATATGAAGCCATGGATAAAATCTTGTACCTTATTTAAACAATTAAACCTTCAGAAAATCATAACTTTATAACTGTAACTCCGAATTTAGTGATTCTCAAACCTATGATCCCGTTGCTATACGTAGAACATTATTATGCAGTTTGTTCTTATGTTCGGTGTGATGTTAGTTTTGCCTATACCATGTTTGTTTGTATTGCTACGAGTAGTAGCGAGGTTGCGGGTCCCTTGAAGAGCAAGTTGGTACCTATGAATCTTGAGTCTAAGACAAGTTGTGCCCTTGATTACTCTTCTTTACCTAATAATGTTCCTGTTAATCATTGTGACATGATCTGGTTAAATTGATGGGACCTAATAGGTTTCCCTAGCATTGTTTATCCCCCACCTTACAAACAGATGAACTATTGGGTGATTTGTTATTGCTCTACATGGTTTTAGGAAATTAATGTTTTTATTATGATCATGTTGTTGTTTTAGTTATTGTTCATGATAAGATCATCATGTTAATTTGAACATGAAGAACCACCCGAGAAAATAGTGCTACCACAAGGGTGGAATGGGACGCCCTTGGCCAAGTAATTAGGAAAGCTAGGGAGAGACTACCTTACCCGAAAGGGGCAAGCTGGAAGACGTCGCTGCTAGAGTATTGGGAGGTTCTCGAGTCAAACTGCTGTGATGGCAGTTCGGACGACGGATTCCTATGCTTCCTTCATCCTAAAACTGTAGTGGGTATTCTTGAACTAGTGGAACTTTGGAAAGGCCTCGTAGTGCTTCCCTGCCTCGCTTCCTCGGTATAGGTGTATGGGGTCTGATCAACCCCATGGCAAATGGGTAACATGACTTGTGGGTAAAGATGTGCAACATCTGCAAAGTCTAAAACTGGTATATCAGCCGTGCTCACGGTCATGAGCGACTCGAACACTTACATGATTAAATATGGAAATAAATTTAATTTGTCATACGCATTGCATTGTGGGTGTTATTATCAATTGTGATCTCTTATTTAATTAGGTTGGTATCTACTTATACTTAGTAACTGCTAATAAAATTTTGACCAACTTTAAAAGCAATGCTCAGCTTTAACCATCTCCTTTGGTAAGCCTTACACATCACATGAGCTCCCACCTTTGGTGAGTTCATGCACATTATTTCCCACAACTTGTTGAGCAATGAACGTATGTGAGCTCACTCTTGCTGTACTCACATCCCCCTAGGTAAAGAATAGGTACGACAGGATGAGGTGCATGAAGGATGCTGTGATGAGCTCGTGAGTGGTCTAGGCCATTGTCTCCCAGTCAACTTTGGGTTGCTAGATCGTTGTCTTCGTATGTTGTAATTATTTAACTATTTTGTATAGAACTACGTTATATATTAATGATGTGACTTCCGTTTCTGTACCATGAGTCATCATATGTGTGAGACTTGATCCCAGCACACATTTGATTTTCGTGCCTGGGTTTGGACCCCTGAATCCGGATGTGACACTTCTGTTACACGAGTTTGTTGGGGATGAAGGACCTAGTGAACCTGGCCCACTTGCCAGCGAAGCTAGAGATCCACGTGCGACAGAATGACCGCTTGACATCGTGACCCCACGAACCAGCGAGAAAGCACCAGCATTTCAGGTCACTAGGGCACCGACAACCCAAGCCCACCTATCAGCCTCGGTTGAGGGGCATGCACCCAACAATGCAGTGCTGTGCCGCATTGTCACATCCGAATTTAAGGGATAAAGCCGGGTGCATCTCATATATGCGCCAAAGAAGACAACACATATAATAACAGAGTGTATAGAGATAAATACCACAATATCATAAAAGTACTTATTACATAGTGGAAGTCTTACAAAATAAAAGATAAATATAGAACGAACTAAAGTCCATCCTTGGTGCCATAAAGTCGACTGGGAGACGCCACCTAGATCAAGTCGAACTCCTCGTTGTGCGGCTCCTCCTTGGCCACCTGTTCTTCTCCTGTGGGGGGTTTACATATAGCAAGTGTGAGCTCACAAAAGATCATAGCTCAACAAGTCGTGGGGAATAATGTGCATGAACTCACCAAAGGTGGGAGTTCATGTGATGTGTAAGGCTGATCAATAATAGGGGTTAAAGCTGAGCATTGCTTTTAATAAGTTGGTCAAATTTTATTAGCAATTACTAAATGTAAGTAAATACCATACCAGAATTAAAAGTAGAACAAAATTAATAATAAATCCCATGCAATGCAAATGACAAATTGAATTTAGTTCTATAAATTAATCATGAGAGAGTCCTGAGCTGCTCATGACCGCGAGCACGACTAATATATCAGTTTTACACTGTGTAGAGGTTGTACCCTGTACCCACAAGTCATGTCACCCATGTGCCAAGGAATCGTGACTCCCATACACCTCTACCAAGGAAGCGAGGCAGGGAAACACTACGAGGCCTTCACCTAGTTCCACTAGCTTCAGAAAACCCGCTACAGTTTCTAGGAAGAGCAATGCAGGAATCCCCCGTCTGACTGCCATCGTAGCAAAATCAACCCGGGAACCTTCCTACACGCCTACTGCCCTATTGCCCTTGCCCCTATCGTGTAAGGTAGTCCTTCACTAGCTTTTCTAGTTAGTCAGCCAAGGGCGTCCCATTCCACCCTTGTGGTGGCACGTGTTTCTCAAGTGAAACTCCATGTTCCAATTAACAATAATGATCTTTACATGAACATAAATAAAATAACAGAATAATTGGAACATGGATATAATGTAATATTAAACTCAAAACCATAGAGCAATAGCAAAACTACCCAAATGATTCAGGGGTGAACAAGGTAAAAAGATAAGCAGACTCTGCAACCTATTAGGTTCCATCAAAATTAAGTCTATACATTGATAAGTGATAATAAAGAACATTATTGGGTAAAAAGTGGTCAAGGGCACAACTTGCCTGCAATGAGCTCCTGCTCAGCATCTTCTACGTGTAGAACACCGACATCCTCAGCCACTGGCTCTTTTACTCGCCACAATACAAACAAGCATAGTATCAAGAGGAAATTAACATCACACCAAACAAGTAAACAAAATACATATTAATAATCTACATATTAAAATAAGATCATAGGAACAGGAATCATTGATTTTGGAGTTATGGATTTTAAGTTATGAATTTCCAAAGGTTCTATGTGTTTGGTACAAGATTAATTAGGATATTAATTTTAATGTGGCTTTCATGTTGAAACAATGGCACTAATTGATAGAAAATAATATTACAAAATTATAGAAACTGGAACAGATCAATTTGGGTTAGTTATAAATTTTCTATGAATTAATCAATTTGGGTTAGTTATAAATTTTCTATGAATTAACTAAGTTTCTACAATTATTTTTACTCTAAAAAGTATTTTCCAATTGAATTTATTTGATTTTCTGTTCCCCTGGTCGAGCGCATGTTTACCAGAAAACCCAGGGGCTAAACCATATAATTTCCCCAGACTCAGACTACCTCTAGAGTGGACTGCAGGATGTTTCCAGTAAAACATAGGGGTTCTTTAGTAAAATAGACACCGCGAAGGGGTATCCCGTATTCCTGGCCATTGGATTAGATCTGGACGGCGTAGATGAACCTATCTTCATCCTGAACTGGTATGCCTTCGTGATCCTTGGATCCAAAATCAACGGCGCCACTGATATTCTACTGAAACCCTACCGGCACCACTCGATTCCGATCTAAAGGCTAGTGTTGATTGCAGTGAAACGGTATTTAGCCGATGGCTCACGGTCGTCCAATTCCGCTCCTACGGACCAGATTAAACTCGACCGAAGGTGTCTCTTGCTTCTAATCGTGGCCGCACACTATCATATCAATGGCTAGTGGCCCATCTTCACCAACAGCCCCAGGACACGTCGGTGCACCCAAAGCAGCAGAGGCTCACTGACGAGCCACCCAATTTGCTCGATTCAGTGACGATAGCCCATGGTGATGCGCAAAAAAAATGAAATTGCAGCTGGGGCAGGTACGAGAGGGGATGTCTCACCAGAAATTATTGCGACGAAGAAGCTAGCCGCAGTCTGGTTCATTTCGTGGTGGTGCAAGGAGCACGACGAGCAATTGCTAGCGCTCTGCGTCTTAATCGCGCCAACCGAGATCACGTACGCCCTTCGGAGACCGGGTAGGAGCGCTCAGGCCAGCAATCTCGACCACACCAGCGTCGTAGACGCAGTATCGCGGCGGCAGAACCTCTCTTCCCATGGACACAGCACTGGCGGCAACGATTTTGTTGTTCCGGGGAAAAGAGTTTGCGTGAGAGGGTAGCAGGGGGAGGAACAGGTCACGGGAGCTCCCATTTATCCTCCGGCGTGGTTAATCGGGTCATGCGCGCGTTCTGTGGAGGGGGAGAGGGCTGACCCCTTCGGGTCCACCAGAGAGAGACACACGCGACGCGTAGGATGACCGAGGGACTGGCCAAGCGGGCCCACCAGTCGGTGTCTGTTCACGTGCGACCGGAGATTGAATGGGCGGGCCCACGCGGCAGCGACATGGACGAGCGCACGAGAGGAAAGAGTGGAAGGAAGCTGACAAGGTGGGTCCGGTTGTCGGCGCCGTGGTGATGAAGTTGGGCTGCGCATGGTGATAGTTTTACTGGGCCGAATTGAAGTCTAGGCCCCAGGTAAGCTTTCTTTCCCCTTTTCTTTTTATTTTCCTTTCTCTTTTCCTTTTAGATTTTCAAATTCATAAAGTTTAAATTCTATTCAAATTCAAGCTTCCTTGGTATAGATTTGTTTTCCCATTAAATATTCAACTTAGACATGGTATGGGTGAATTTATCTATTTTTAATATTTATTTCATGATAGCTATGCTCTCTTTCTCTATTTCTAAAATTCCAATTTAAGTCTTAAATTCCAATTAGGACACTAATATATTTCCACTTACATTATTTTTATATAATCACCAAATGCACACACCATAAAATCTCAGCATGATGCCTATTCCATTTTCGTATCATTTATTTTAACTAAGCACTCTTAATTATAGGTATGCTCTTGTTATGATGAATATATGGCACACAAAATAAAGAGGTCAACTATATTCTCATTGTATACATTTTTGGGTATTACACGCGTGGATGAGAAGTGGGCAAAGGGGGTGGGTTCTGGCCCATGCGCTAATTAGATTATCCTCTCTCTTTCTTTTTTTTCTTTCGATTTTCTTATTTTCAGTTTTAGTTTTTATTTCTATTTTCAAACTCAATTAAAATCCGAGTATTGGTACATCAAATATAAGTGTTCAGCCAAGTATCCAACATATATGTCTAGTTTAGTTTTATCTATTTAATTATTGCCTTGTTCTATTTATTAAATAACTGCTTTTTAATATGGAATTCCTATATACCAAAGGTACTATCTTAATAAAATAAAATCATTTTCTAATATAGCATCTATTAGTTACTTGTTCTCAAATGCTGTGAATCAAGAATAAGGCAACACAATTGTTAATTATTAGGGACCTTCGTCTTTCGAAGCATTATCTCCCGGGATATAATGCTTATCAGACGAAGGTCATGAAGGACATACCTTCATCATTTAATGTGTAAACAGGAATGCAAAAGGACGAATATAGTAACTGCATCTCGTTAATTCATTCATATTTGCATTCTATAAAACATGTATGAATATCAATAGAATTCATATAACATTAATACCTTCGGCTTGCTCGAAGGTGAATGCGAGAGAGTGATTACAAATCAGCATGAACAGTATGGTGTTACTGTTCATCTATTTATAGGCACGAGACGCAACACGGGTGAAATTACATTCATGACCCTCAACATTTATCTACAAATAACCTAGATTACTAAGGTCTATCTGGTCTTTTCTTCTTCTGCTAGACTTGAACCGAAGCTGATGGTAGCTTCGGCATTTTGCAATGTTGCTTCTACGCAAGGTCTTCGTCTTGAGAATCTTCTGTAGAGGAAGGAAAGCCTTTTTTATCATTTTGCCGAAGGTGTTTTTGTCTTGAGGACCTTCGGCAGAGAAGAAGACCCTAAACAGTAGCCCTTCGTGGTGCTAGATCATTTTTTCGTAATGAGCTCAGTCCGTGAAAAATATGTAGGCTTCGGAATGCCGAAGGTCTGAAAAACACCTTCCCTGAGCTTGATACCAAAAAACAATTAAAATATTCTGAGCACTGGCCGGTCCACCATTCAGCCAGTATGCACGCTTTGGCGGTTCGCCTTCTTCTCCTGCAGGATTATATAAACAGACAGGTTGGTGAGAAGTTACCACATCATTCATTGCCATTGCACTATTGTGCTGTTGAAAATTTTAACCGAAGCTGAAGCTCTCTGCATTGTGCTTTCAAACAAGCGCTTCGTCATTTAAGACCAGCTTCATCTGAAAGAAACTGAACATTGAAATGGACATAGTAAGATCCACTGCCAGGGTGTCCCATCAAAGAGATGAGACTGAAGTAACTGAGACAGCACCCATATCAGAAGTGATGAGGCGATCAGGTCTGGTTGTGCAAGAGGGAGCAACTGTCGAAGGTACCTCCAACACCGAAGCTGAACAAGGTGTGACTGAAGCCAGGAGTGACAACGAAAGTGAAGAGGACGATAGTATTCTGCGTCCAACCAAACCTAGTCATATTGAATTTGGAAAATCCATAGTAAAAGCAGAGGACCTAGATGTGATGAAGAAGCTAGGTTATTTGGGAGAAATTGAAGATGGACTGATTCGCTTTGCTGGAGAAGAAGTAATTCTAGATCCGAAGGAAGATGAGGTTGTTGTGTTCAAGAGCTTCTTCAAGGCGGGGCCTTGGTTCCCGCTTTATGATATGATAGGGGAAGTTTTGAAGAGATTTGAGATATATCTCCATCAACTGACCCTGAACGCTATTGTTAGGCTTAGCATTTACATATGAGCTCTCTGAAGCTAAGAAAAAGTGCCAATGCCGAAGGGTTCTATCGCATGCATGAACTTCATTATCAGATGAAGGGTAGAGCCGATGGTCTGCACAAGAACTTCGGGTGCTATAATTTTGCATACCGAAAGGATACCAAGGCCCCCATGATTGGCTACCGCACTAAATGGCCGACCGTGTGGACTAATGAATGGGTTTACATGAATGCTGATGTGAAGAAGAGGGAGAACTCATGAGTATGGTAATGAGTCCCTTAAAGCTGAGCTTCGGCATGACTCGACCTTTGTGCAATATGTAGCTAGGGTCTCCCTACCAACGGGCCAAAGTGGAATTTAGGGTGGTGGCTGAGCACATTAGCACTAGGGACTTGGTGAAGGAATATTTAGCAAACAGAACTTTCCCAACCTCTTATGGATGGGGAATGCTGAAGAAAAAGGAAGAGGGAAAAAATATGAACTTGTACGCCTTCCTTACTGGTTCAAATTCCAAAAAGATTCAGCAAACCATGCACTGAATGGTTGGAGCTGATAGAAACAATGTGCAACAAAATTCTAGGGAACTACACGAAGAAATCAGCTGATGACTGCTGCCTTCGGCACCCGGACAAAACAAAGGCTAAACCGTGTAATGGATGCTCTTAACTTTGAGTACCTTGACTATGAAAGGCTTGATGAAAGGGTCGGAGGAGTCAAAAGAAAAAGAGTTGTCAATATTCTGAGTAGGCAAGCTATCCGGTCTGTCAAGGAAGACCAAGAGACTCCGAAGAAGATAAAAACAGTGCTGGAGCCGAAGGTATCGGCTCCTAAAAAACGGAAGCTTGTCGAAAAATCCTCTAAGAAGACGAAGATGCAAGATGTGCCGAAACAAACTACAAGCCCTTCGTCTTCTACTATGGAGGTGTCGGAAATATTGAAGGTAATGAAAGAGTCTTTCCCATTCACACCGCTAAATCCTCTAGGATTGGAACTGACGAGCCTCTTATAGAACAAGGAAATCTATTCGGCTACTGATGGAAGAGACGGGGGCTAGAAGAAACGATGCATGATGAATATACTAGAAGCCATTGAGCAAACCCCGCCCCCAGCCTCGGTAGACAAAGCTGCTAAATCGACTGATGTCGAAGCTACCGTTGCAGCCAAAGACAAAAATCTCACAACCACTATGTCCAAAATTGATAGACTTATATCAGACATGGTTGCGGAGAAGGAGGTGGCTGCAGTAGTTTTAGACAAGGGAAATAAGATTGAAGAAACCTCTTCGGAAGGAGTGAATTTCGACCTACGACACTTGGGCGGCCAACAGCACTCCGAAGAGGACATATCAGAGCTGAAAGAATTTGCAATCTACTGTGGCTACCAGTCAGGGTCAATGCTCTTTGGCGGGGTCAACGAAGAAGTTGTGGGATGCATCCGCGACCATGCCGGTGCTAAAATTATAACCACCTTGTCTAAGAGTGTTGGATTCCTGAAGCTCGAAAAGGACATCAGCTGCTATAGGCGTCAGCACATCATAGGTAGCTTGCTTTATTCTAACTTCAAAGTAAGAACCTTTTTACATGTTACCACTGATATGTCTGTATTAGCTTAAGTATTCTAACTTTGAGTTTGTTTTTATAGAGTTTGTTACTAAGCAAAGCTTTAAAAATGCAACAATATGATGAGGACAGGAAGAACAAAGTTATTGTCAAGGGTTTGGAAGATAAAATTTAAGAACTTGAGGATTCTCTAAAATAAAAAGATGAGTTGTTGTGCTCAGCCGAAGGATCGCTTGCCGAAGCGCAAGCTCAAAATAAGAAATTGGGCAAAGAGGTGGTAGAGGCTCAGACACTTTTGGAAGAAAACTCCAGCTGATTCAACCATGAATCCGAAGCTTTGAAAATGTCACTCAAGGTTGAGGCTGAGATGAACATGAAGCTCAGCGAAGCGCTGACAGCTCTTAAAGAGAGATGCTTTAACTTTGCAAGCTAATGCACCGCTCGATTGAAAAACATATTTAATTCAGTTGGAGCTGCATCCGAGGAAGCTAGCCTCTCTGCTGAAGATGTCCCCGGGGCACTTGAATGCGTCGAGAAAGATGTTGACGTCCTCGACGAAGTCATAACCGGCCATGGAGACTTCTATGTGCTGGTGGCTTCTCGTGGTACGACTGTCGCTTTCATAAAAGTCATGTGTAATCACGCAAGAGCTGTCAATAGGGCAAATTTCAGCCTTTCATCATCGGACCTAGTTGATGTTCCAGCCGAAGCCCGAAGCATAGGGAACAGGTTCATCACTCAAATTTGGGCTAAGGGCGGCCGCGAGTTGGCTGGAAATGAAGCCCGAAACCTGCTTAACAAAGTATAGCTCTCTACCTTTATTCTTTTACCTTAAATTTTTCCTTACCAGATTTCACATTACCTTGTTCTTCGTCATTCTTCAGGGTGATGGCGCCGAAGGTTAATGAACCAAAGTTAGGTCTGAAGCTTTGAAGTAGTCTTTATAGGATCCCCCTTGATTTCTGTAGAAACACTTTGGAAATTCTTTTGCGCAAGAAATGTAATATTTTTTCGAAGGATTGTAATTGAAATGCAGACAGAATTGTAAATATTTGTAAATACTTTGTAATGCTTTTTTACCTTGCATTCGTGTGCCTACTGCTTTGTTACGGACGAAATCAATGCTCGTAGCTTTTAAGCCAAAGGTGAAAAACATCTTCCCTTCTTTTCGTTCATGACAAAGCACCTCTTGAGTAAAATCAACGATCGGGTCTTATGAACGACGAAATTTCATTTGAGACGAAGCACCTTCGTGTATACGAAGCTTTATCTCATTGAAAGCAGAAGTCCTCGCTTTTCTTGTTAATGCTTTGTGCTTTATGTCATGATGATGAATCTATGGATGTCTAATGTATGTTTGTATGAATGCAAAAGATAATGTGATGAAGTATGCAGATGTATGACGAAGGTAAAAAACGTGCAAATACACACCCAGACTCTGCATCACTTTAGGAACGACTTTGGAGTCTCCTCACCTTTTTCTTAGGTGGTAACTCAGCTCTGCATTCCCTTGGGTACGACTTTGGAGCTAAGCTCAGCATCCCTTTAGGGACGACTTTGGAGCTTCTTCACCTTTTATTTAAGTGGTATTTAAGCTCTGCATTCCCTTGCGAACGACTTTGGAGCTTCTTCACCTTTCACTTAGGTGGCATTCTAGCTCTGCATCCTCTTAGGGACGACTTTGGAGCTTCTTTATACTTTTTTACACTCGATGGTGTAATCCCAGATCTTTACATTTTACATGTGGGGGAATTTGGCCCTTATATTACATAGGGCTGCTAAAAAATTAAAAATTACAACCTATGGCCCCGTTAAAAACCTTTCTTCCCTCTTAAAGGAAAAGAGTGCCATAGGAAAAAAATAAGAAAATTACAAAATTTACAAATAATATCTTCGGAGTTTATCTGCATTCCATGACCTTGGAATGTCCTTTCCATCCATGTCTTTCAACCTATACGATCTAGGTCTTGATGAAGACGCCAACAAGAAAGGACCCTCCCATTTGAGCTGAAGCTTTCCCACTATATCTGGGTTGGCCGCCCTCCGAAGCACCAAGTGTTCTGATTTGATGTTTTTCAGTCTTACATTCCGATCACGCCATTTAACTGTCTTAGCTTGATACTTATTGATGTCGTCTACCGCTTGGAGTCTTACTTTCCGATCACGCCATTTAACTGTCATCTTTTGTTATTTTGCAAACATCTTCATCTTCTGTCGAAGCTAAGGTCCTTATTGAACCCGTTCTTGCTTCTTCCGATGTTATTGCTTCATCACCATACAGAAGCTTGAACGGGGTAAATCTTGTTGACTTTAAAAGGTGTTTGCCATAAATATTAAATTTTGTTCATTTAATTGAATAGATTCGTACCACGGTTTTGCACCTGCACGAATAGGGACAGAACCAAAAAAATTATAGGAGAGACTGAACTAAACCGCTAGAGTATAGGAGCCCTTTCTATATTATACTATGTACATTTAAAATTTTAGAAGAGACTTCAATAATGCTCGGGGCGATAGGAGAGGCTCGAGCCCTGCTCACCCGCTCTGTCTCTATGCACGATTTGGTTTCCACACATATTAATTAATTAATCAATTCCTCAATTGTTAGGTTTTGACTTTCATTGTTTTGTTATTTTAGCAGTCACAAAATTACAATTAAAACCTTTTATGTCGCTTGCTAGCGTGGGTGGTGAGACAATGGGCGATTGAGCGAACCACATGCCAACAAGCAGGTTGACGACAGGCCTAAGCAGAGAGAGAGGGAAGGGCCGCAAGCGTCGTCTGGCTGTGTAAGTTATTTATCAAATTTTTATTCCTCTATCCTATTAATGTTTCTTTAATAAATTTAATAGTTTAATTATTCGTGCATGTTTATTAATTTAGTAGACGTCTAGTGTTTTAAGATCCAACATCGACATCATGTGTTTAGCCAATCAATCTAGAAAATATGAATTTGGTTTGCTGAAAACTTAAGAAAAAATAAAAAACTAGATGATCTAATTCAATCTTAGAAGAGAGCTATAGATAGCTAGGTTTATTATATAAGAATCACATGTGTCGTCTAATAATTATCCACTTGATCAAGGTCTTATATTTGATAGTTATGTTTTGCAAGCAGTTTAATGAGAAGTTTCTTTTATTCAATAGTTTCGTATAGGTCCTCCGTTTTTGTCGGCACAGCCCTGCCCTCGACAACACTATTCTAGGTCGACTATGGTAGTATGGTCATGCTACCTCTGACGCTCCTTCCTTGGAAAGCCCACACTAACACTATCAATGCCATTCTCCATGGACGAGTTTGTAGCAGAGGAACGGACAGGCCTTCTTCGTGTCCACGACTACATCAAGCTGCTGCTACAATGTTAGCCTCCATGAACTCTAGTTCGTGGAGGGTGTGGCTCTGCATATGCTCCACTAACCTGCGTAGTCGTTAGTCATGGGGCAAGCTAAGCCTCGGTACGCCGGCTCTAGTCTTACACTACTGAACGAATTGGGCATGTCACCTATCAATGCATATTTATCTTGATGTTATTTCTTAGGGTTACAATACATATAATTATTATTATATGATGTTGTGACTATAGAGATGAATCATCCTATCAGTCAACAAAGAGTGCACTTTTGGCTACAGTGCTAGGTCAAACGATATTTAGCTAGACCATTTAAAAATATATATTTGTGATACTACTGACCCGTATTTATGTGGCAAACCTGATGCGTCCCATATGTGCGCCAAAGAAGATCAACACATACAATTACTCAGTGTATAGAGACGAATGTCATAAACTTTATTAAATAACGAAAATGTCTTACAAAATAACTGATAACAATTAAATCGAACTAATAATATTATTTCCTCGGCACCGTCAAGCTGACTGGGAGACGACATCTAGACCTCGTCGAACTCGTTGTAGTAGTCCTCCTCTGGTGGCACCTACTCTTCTCATTGGGGGGTTATCGAAAGGGTGACCTCACAAAAGTTCATCGCTCAACATGTGTGGAGAATAATGTGCATGAGCTCACTTATTGTGGGGCTCATGAATAGTGTAAGGCTGATCAACACATAATGGTTAAAGCTGAGCATTCCTTTAAATAAGTTGGTCAAATTTTATTAGCCTTTATTAAGTTTAAGTGTATACCGTCCCAATATAATAAGAGATCACACTTCTAATAAAACCCACTATGCAATGCATCTGACAGGTTACGTTTAATTACATAAGTTACTCATGTGAGTGTCCGAGCCACTCATGACCGTGAGCACGGCTGACGTACCAGTTTTACACTCTGTAGAGGTTGCACATCTTGACCCACAAGCTGTGTTACCCATTTGCCAAGGGGTCTAGAAATACCATTCATCTCTACCGAGAAGATGAGGCAGGGTAGCACTATGAGGTCTTTCTAGAGTTCTAGTAGTTTGAGGAAACTCGCTACAGATTTAGGAAGAAGGAAGCATATGAATCCCTCGTCTGAAAAGCTTTACAAACAGTCCGACTCGAGGACCTCTATATACTCTACAGCGATGCACTCCCCACTTGCCCTTTCGGGTAAGGTAGTGTCTCCCTAGCTTTCCTAATTACTTGGCCGAGGGTGTCCCATTACACCCTTGTGGTAGCACTGTTTTCCCGAATGGTTCCCCATGTTCGAGTTAACGCAATAACCTTATCATGAAAAATAAATAATTCAACAGTAATAATAAAACATGATCATGTGTCATATGTATCTTAACACCCAAAATTACATAGAGCAATAGCAGATACTACCTATAAGTTCAGTGGTAAGCAATGTGTGAAGTAAACCAAACTAGGATAACCTATTTGGCCCCATCAAATTTATCTTGAGCATGTCATAGTGATTATAAAGAACATTATTAGGTAAACAAGAGTGGTCAAGGGCACAACTTGCCTTCAGCGAGCTCCTCCTCAGTATCCTCAACCCGCTGTGCTCCAGGCTCCTTGGTCACTTGCTCGTCTACTCGCAACAATACAAACAAGCATTGCATATGAGAAATTAACATCACACCAACCAAGAGAACACACTGCATAACAAAGTTCTACGCATTGTAACAAGATCGTAGGACCAAGAACCACTAAATCAGAGCTAAAACATAGAAGATATTGATTTTCTAAGATATTTGGAATTACTTTTATATTAATAATCAACTTTCTATTTTTATTTTATTAATCCCAAGAACCCTGGATGGCGGCCATGATTATTTAAAATCCCAGGGTCAAACACATAAACTTCAGAACCTAAATCTAATTTAATAAGCTTGAATGGCAGGTTAATTCCTATTTTTCTTAGGGCCTCTTATGTAAGAAGTGCACGACAAAGAGGTATCATGTATTGTGAACCATCCGATTTAAAATGGAGGGCACAAAATAGATTTGTCCCTGACCCGAACTGGTATGGTATCATAACACCTCGATATTCTATCTACGGCTAGAAACTCGCTACGCCTATCTTTAATCTGATCTGCCCACCGGCCGATCAACAGCCTAGACATATGCATCGAAAGGGTATCCTGAGCTCTAATCTTGCCCTTCCATTTCCAGATCAATGGCCAGTGCAATTTCTCCCCAATTCTCCTATTCTTTGCGCCCCGACCGGCAATGATGGCCGTAGCAGACAACGACACCCTTGCCGAAAAAGTCATTGACGCGCCCCCGAGCATGGCCTTCGATGAAACGCGATCCTATGCATAGCTACTAGTGCGACGAACTGTCTAAGAGTTCATTGGTTGCCTATGAGGCAGCGGCGGCGCCTGCTCACGCTGCAGGTTGGATTCCACGGCCCGACAAACATCGGCGAGAAATTCCCTGAAGAATGGTCACTAGCTACGAGGGCTGATGGATGCTACACAACCCATGGATAGATGTGAAGCGATGGAGAGGTGCTCACTGTGAATTTATGCGGCGGCGACCCGGACCATGATCTGCGCAATCCCAAGGTAACGCGCCGGCTTCGGTGAGAAATCCAGATCGCTACACACCTACGCACGCCGGAATCCCAATGTGTACTGGTCCCACCAACTCCGACGAACACTCGGAGCTTTTCCCCGGACTTCAAACACTATCAAGGGCGAAGGGCGGCTACGACAACACTGCTTTTCCTTTCTCTCGGTGTTGAGCTCTCGGCGGCGAGTGTCTCTTGATTCCTCACGGTTTGGAGATGAGCAACAGGCGAGGGGGGTTTAGGGTTCATCTGCTCGGGATGTAAATCCACGCCTATTCCTCATCTCCGAACCTGGCGCAGTGTTGGTTGGATCGATCGCTAGATTACCGACGGCGGATTTGCGCTAGCTTCTTGTAACACCCAGAACCTTAACTTGTGATTTCAGGAAATCCTTTGGAGAAAAATAAAATAAAATGATAATAATAAAATAATCAAAATAAGTACAATTGATAAATAATAGAACTTTAGAACTCCCCCTTTCTAAAGTAAATAATCATAATAGAATAATATTAGCTAAATCATATCCTAATCAAAATCTGACATTTGAAAAATGTTTGCTATCAAAACAAAGGAATATGAACTTTTGGATACACCTTTAAATTGATTACATAGCCAAAGTAATATTCTATGTAATAAATGTGGTGTATTTTATTATCTAACTAAGATAATAATAATAAATAAATAATATTAGTACATGCACTAGAAGTGTTGGTGACTTGTTCTCAAATGCTACGAATCAAAAACAAGGCAACATAAAATGTTAAATATTAATGCCCTTCGTCCTTCGAAACATTATTTCCCTTAGGATATAATGATTTTCAAACGAAGGTCATGAAGGACATACCTTCGAATATCGAAGGTAAGACGGTAAATAGAAGAGGCGTGTAAAATACAAAAGATAACATGAACAATCTTATAGCATTATAAATCCATCTCCATTATGTTATCATGAGAAAATGAAAACAATATTGAATTACATTTGATACCTTCGACTTGATAGACAGCAAAGGTATGAGCTTGATGCAAAAGCAAATGCCAAATCTCCATGAATAGTACGGGGGTACTGTTCATCTATTTATAGGCATGGGACGCAGCCCATGTGAAATTACATTCATGCCCTTTACATTTGCTAATGACTATAAGGTAACTCATCGGGGTCTAAATAGCCTTTTTCCCTTTAAGTCGGTTCCCTTTCCTGCTGTCATGCCGAAGCTCTCCTGCACGTAGCTTCAGTGCTGCTTCATTCTTCGTATTGTTCATGCTTCTCCCACTATGGTTCTGTTTTGAATCCGAAGGTACCTGTTCATGTATTACAACTCCGGAAACATTGTTAAATCATGTTTTTGAGGACCTTCGGAAGACGAAGGCCCCCAACAGTAGCCCCTCGCAAGGTTAATTTGTTAGAATAACGAATTTAGTTTGCGATATGGACGAAGGCCCTGAGCTGAAGGTTCGAAAAAACACCTTCCCTTTGATAGAATAGCAATAGTCAATGACAGACGGGGCCCTCCAACTTGGAGCGCGTTTGGCATATAAATAAGAACTCACCCCGAGCACATTTGGTACGTTACTTGCCGCCTGCTTTGCTTTTGCTCAATTTCTTAGCTCTTGCTTACCAACAGTCGCTTAGTTTCTGAGATTTTCTAAGTTTCGGTTTTAAGAACACATTTTCGCCATTCCCGAAGAAGAGATGTCTCAAGAAAAAAAAGTTGCTGCTGAGACGAAGATGAGCGAGGAGGAGAAGCTCCTTGAGGAGAAGACTGCTGGATTTATTGAGTCAATTGCAAAAACAAACACAGAGAAGATAACTAAAGAGATATTAGAAGGCTTGTCTGAAGATACTGATGATAGCGATAGCTATGATATGGAGAGTGGAGGCGAAGACTTGGAAGATCGTCCTTGGCGACCAAGTCACACAGTCTTCGGGAAATCAGCTATCAAACAGAGTCATCTTGATAATATGAGAGGAAGGTATTTTCGAGATATTTCTATTGTGAGGGCTGACGTAGACAGGGCCGTTCCTGCTCCCGAAGAAAATGAAGTTGTGATCTTCTGAAGCTTCTTCAAAGCTGGACTTCGGTTCCCGTTGAGTAGATTTATGGTTGAAGTTTTGTAGACATACCAGATCTACCTTCATCAGATTACTCCCAAAGCGATTATTAGAATGGGGATTTTCGTCTGGGCTGTGAGAAGTCAAGGTCTGGAGCCAAGCGCAAGATGTTTTTGCAGTATGCACGAGCTGTCGTATGAGACGAAGGCCTGGGGTAAAGAACAATATCACAACAATTTCGACTGCTTCAGCTTTGTTGCCCGCTCCGGCGCAAGTTACCCAGTGCCAACATTCCGAAAGAGGTGGCCCGGAGACTGGATGAAAGAATGGTTCTATGTAAAGAATGATTTGAAGGTGAGAGAAGATATTAAAGAGATCATCATGCGCCCCATTTGGTCCCGCTTCGGCCTCCGGAAGCCGAAGGTTGAAATTGACGAGGCAGCCGAAGCATGCCGAAGGGCCTTCAACACAGTTTGCTCTTTTGTTGGGACAAGAGACTTGCTTCAAGAGCATATAGCATTCAGAATATGGCCACTGATAGACAGCTGGGAAATGCCAAGGGAAACCATCACTAACCCTAGCGAAGGTGGTTTGGTTTGATTGAAATATACTTTCAGGTTTGGAGACCAATTTATCGAACCAGACGATGACTGGCTGAAGTGTGTTGAAAATACTAGTGATGAACTACTTGGAACATATTCCAAGTCTGAAGATAATGCACTATTTGCGGCCTTCGGGAGCCGAAAAAAGAAAAGGCTAAATAGAGTTTTTGATGCTATCGGATTTGTGTACCCTGACTATCGCTACATGTCACGGGGCCAGAAAAGAAAGGGTACAACTCCTGGGAAGGCTGCTGCTTTGGCTACCTCAAGCCAGCCCACACCGAAGAGGAAAAAGTTTAAGGTCCTTACTCACCGACCGTGCTACATTGAACCGGCCATGGTGCCTGAATTTGGTGGTGAGACTTCTTCAGCTATTGAAGCCAAAGAACCTGCTCTTACGTAGAGGATTGAAGAGCCGGCTGCAATGCCGAAGACTGACAAAATTGAAGAACCGAGAATCAAAGGGATGAAAACGTTAGAAGTTCTAAGCCCTTTGGCAGGAGTGGAGGTGCCGAAGACACAAAAAGGTCTAGGAGCGACCCCCAAGAGAAAAAGGATGGCTAGTGTATTAGATGTGCTGGAGACAATAAAAGCTTCAAGCTCTACTCCAGGGAAAATTGCCAAGGCTTCGAAGGCGCAGATTGAAACCGAGGCAAAGGTAACCAAAGCCGAAGCTACAATGAGCCAGGCCGATGTCGAAGCTGGGCCTTCAGAGCCCGTCAAGGAGAAATCCTTAGAAATTGGAGAAACGGCAGCAGGAGAAGAAGCTATAAAATAGATTTTGCTTGAAAAGGCTGTCGCGGATTCTCCCAAAGCGTCTTCCGAAGTCCTTGATTATATTATTCGACACGCTTCGGGAAAAAGATTATCTGAAGAAGAAATTTTTGAAGCTAAACACTATGCCCGAGAACTGAAGTACCCGAAAGGGGCCTTAGTGTTTAATGGCACAGATGAAGATGACTTCTTGTATTGCCTCCCCCAGAAGTATGGGATTCCCGAAGCTTGAAGTTGGCCTCTGCGCCATGAAGAAGGAGGATCTTGCGGATAGCCTTGCATATAACAGTCTGAAGGTGCAAAAATTGTGTATTTGGAAGTTTATGAATTTTTGAATTATTCTTTTGTTATTATATTAACCCATTCATTTTTTCATATAGGGTTTAATACTTAGCAACACCTTAAGGGCGCAAAAGAATGCCGAAGACGAGAGTTGCACTATTGCTCTCAACAACCTTCGAACAGAGGTTATCAAGCTGAGGAACGAAGCTTTGGAAAAAGACAAAATTCTACTTACATTGGTGGACAAAGTAAAGGGGGATGAAGCTAACTTCAAGGTTCAATCTAAAATCCAAAGGAATGAGATTGAAAACCTTCAAAAACAATTGGCCGAAGCCAAATTGAAATGCGCTATTGCCGAAGCTGACTGAGATGCCAGTGAGTACTGGAAAAATTATTTTGAAAAAACAGTTGCAGAGCTTCGCTCATCGAAAGAAAGATGTTTTGAAAAGTCTGTATAATGTGTCAAAAAGATAAAAACTAGCTCCGCCAACGTGGGCGCATATTCAAGTGAAGACAATTTCATAAGAGGCGACCCTGTGGGCGTAATTGAGTGGATCAGCAGCGAAGCTGAAGCTTTTGAAGAAATTCTGAGCGACCGTGGGGACGTCTGTGCGTTCTCTGGTGCGAGAGGAGTTGCAGCTATTTTGGAGAAAGCAGGGTCCGATCATGTTAAAACTTTGGCCCAGGGCGAAGCTGCTTTGTCTATTGATGATACGAAGGACCCCTCGGCCGAAGCAAGCTTAATAGGTGGAAAATTTTTCATTGATATTTGGGAAAATAGCGGCCGAGGGATGGCGCATGAAATAATGAAAAAGAGTGAAAAAGACATTCATGACGCTCGAGTAGCAACAAAAGCAGCTGAAAAAGCTGCGGAACTTGAAAACGGATAGGTATTACTTAATGGTTTTTAACTTTATTGCTTATTTTTATGATTTCGAACTAATTTATGTCTTCTATTGCAGCTGAACTATCTCCTCCCCTAGAGCCCTTCGACCCATTGGCCGACCCAGAAACAAAGAAGTCAGTAGAAATCATTAATATGGCCGAAGCTATTATCGACGAAGTTGTCACAAAATTATTAACCGAAGCTGCAGAAGAAGTCCTGAAGGAAGAAGAATAGCTATTTGTAAAAGCATTGCTAAAATATTAATGTAACATTTGCTGGAACATGCTTGTAATATTCGGTGCTTGTAGGTTTTGAATGTAATATATGAATGGTTTTCTTTGCGATGCATGAAACTTTTATGTACATACCGTTTTTGAGCCTTTGGTGAAAAAACACATTCCCTTCTTTTCATGCTTCGTAAAGAAGAGCTTCTATGCTTCGTAAAAAAAATCCTCCAAGTGTCGCAAAAACATTAATGTTTCACCAACAATAGATTTGTTCCTTCTTCAAAACTTATTTTGTGCCTTAGCACGATTCCATTTTTTCAAAGCATTCTCCAAAGGTCAACATTGTATCCCCTTCTTGTGCCACTGATGCAATATGATGTATGATGCTACGTTGTGCGAAATGATGTGATGATGTTATGTTATGCAAAATGATACTTATGCCGAAGTCACACTCTCACACCCCCATAGTGGAATACACAATCTCTTTGCTGCTTATTTTTCGGCTTCACCGCTTATTTTTCGGTGTATCAGCGCTGACTTTTCGCTGTAAGTTCTGCATTCCCTTAGGAACGTCTTTTAAACTTCTTCGCCTTCTATTTCTGCGGTATTCGCATTGACTTTTTGCGCTTCGCCTTATATTTCAGCGGTATTCGGCTCTGCATTCCCTTTGGAATGACTTTTGAGCAGAAAACTTACACTGCGCTCCCTTAGGAACATCTTTTTGTATCTTCGGCAAACTTACGCTGCGTTACTTAGAATGATTTTTTGTAGCTTCGGTGATACTTGTAATGTGGTTTTTAGCCCTGAGTTCCCTTAGGAATTACTTTTGTGTTTCGGCGAGTTTTTGGACTCCGTGGGTCTGTGGAGAAGATATATTTCGCTATGACGAAAATGAAGCTATTACAGGAAATTGAAAATGACAAGAGAACTAGGTTTTCAATAATTGTTCCTTATTAAAAAAAGAAAATGACAATGAATGTAAAAACTATTTTAGGGGTAGGATATCTCTCAATAGATATGCTTCGATTCTGGCAAAGTACTGTTGACTGTGCGAGCTTCGGACTCCTCCCTGAAATCTCGCTGCTGATGGGTCTGTTGGCTCCCTTCTGGCTGCTGGCCTCGTGAGTACACAGGCTATAGTGGTGGAGGAGGTGGAAGCTATGGCCAAGATTCCTGTGGCTGACTAGCCGAAGCTACAAACGCTGCAGGATGGTTACCCACATACTCTGGTATGTAGGGTGAGTGATACGAAGCAGTATGCATGACCTGCTTCGGCTGATTCTGCTGAGCTGCGGCTTCTGCTATTTCCTTTTGTTTCTGAATGGTGACATGGCACATCCTTGTAGTATGGCCCTTGTCCTCACCACAGAATAAGCAATAAAGTTTTTTGGGCTGATCCCCAAATCGGCCGGAAAGAGCTTTGTTACCGCCCTGAGGATTGTGAAGTATATTGTGACTTCTGCAGCTGACTTCCTCTGTCATCATTCTGAGTGGAGTGCATTGACCTGACATGCCTTGGGTAGATTCTTCCTCCGAAGCCCCTGGTCATCTCAGAGAACCTGTAGGCTTCCTCCCTTCTTTGGCGAAAGTCATTGTCAGCCCGGATGTATTCATCCATCTTTTGGAGCAACTTCTCCAGGGTCTGAGGCGGCTTCCTAGCGAAGTATTGGGCCGTAGGTCCTGGCCAAAGCCCTTTGATCATGGCCTCAATGACGATTTCATTGGGCACAATTGGCGCTTGTGCCCTTAAGCGCAAGAACCTTCAAACATACGCCTGGAGGTATTCTTCGTGATCTTGCGTGCACTGGAACAAAGCTTGAGCAATAACCGGCTTCGTCTGAAACCCTTGGAAACTGGTAATTAGCATGTCCTTCAGCTTCTGCCATGATGTGATTGTTCCTGGCCGAAGAGAGGAGTATCAGGTTTGCGCAACATTCTTGACTGCCATGACAAAAGATTTCGCCATGACTGCGGTATTGCCCCCATATGAAGATATGGTTGCTTCGTAGTTCATCAAAAACTGCTTCAGATTTGAGTGTCCGTCATACATGGGGAGCTAGGGTGGTTTGTATGATGGGGGCCATGGGTAGCCTGTAGTTCTGCTGACAAAGGAGAAGCATTATCAAAAGCAAAATTTCCATGATGGAAATCATCATACCATCCATCCTCGTTGAAGAAGCCTTCTTGATGAAGCTCCCTATGTTGGGGCCTTCGTTCTTGTTCGTCTTGAGCAAGATGGCGTACTTCTTCAGTGGCTTCGTCAATATGCCTTTGAAGATCAGCTAGTCGGGCCATCTTCTCCTTCTTCCTTTGTACTTGCTGATGAAGTATCTCCATGTTTCGGATTTCTTGGTCCAACTCTTCCTCCTGAAGTGTTGGGCTGGTGGCCTTCCTCTTCTGGCTTCGGGCCTCTCGGAGAGAAAGGTTCTCCTGATTTGGGTCCAGTGGCTGTAGTGCAGCAGCCCCTGTCGCTGAAGCTTTCTTCGATGGCATGATGAGGGTCAGTGCTTGCCGAAGGTGGTCGAAAAAGGGTTCACAGGAGGTGGGCGCCAATGTTGGTGACTTGTTCTCAAATGCTACGAATCAAGAACAAGGCAACATAAAATGTTAAATATTAATGCCCTTCGTCCTTCAAAACATTATTTCCCTTAGGATATAATGATTTTCAGACGAAGGTCATGAAGGACATACCTTCGAATATCGAAGGTAAGACGGTAAATAGAAGAGGCGTGTAAAATACAAAAGATAACATGAACAATCATATAGCATTATAAATCCATCTCCATTATGTTATCATGAGAAAATGAAAACAATATTGAATTACATTTGACACCTTCGACTTGATAGACAGCAAAGGTACGAGCTTGATGCAAAAGCGAATGCCAAGTCTCTGTGAACAGTACGGGGGTACTGTTCATCTATTTATAGGCATGGGACGCAACCCACGTGAAATTACATTCATGCCCTTTACATTTGCTAATGACTATAAGGTAACTCATCGGGGTCTAAATAGCCTTTTCCCCTTTAAGTCGATTCCCTTTCCTGCTGTCATGCCGAAGCTCTCCTGCACGTAGCTTCGGTGCTGCTTCATTCTTCGTATTGTTCATGCTTCTCCCACTGTAGTTCTGTTTCGAATTCGAAAGTACCTGTTCATGTATTGCAACTCCAGAAACATTGTTAAATCATGTTTTTGAGGACCTTCGGAAGACGAAGGCCCCCAATAAGAAGTATTATTCATATTAGACTTTTGTGTGATATTTAAAATTTGGAATTCAAAACAAGAATTTAAATTGAGTTTGAATACTTAAACTTGGATATAGAAAAGAAAATGGAAAGGAAGAAATAATTCTGATTGGGCCTGCCAGAATGGAATTCGCCCATCCTTTCTTTTCCCTCGGCCCAACATCACACGGCCCACTCTGATTTCCCACTCCTTCCACGCACCGTGCCTCTGACCGGTGGACCCTGCGGGTAGGGCTATCATCGCGCACCTAGAAACCATGCGCCTCTGATAGGTGGGCCTAGGTGGCCAAGGTTCTCTCCCATCCCACGCGATGCCAGACTCAAAACCGAAGACTCCATTGCTCGTGCAGATTTCGCCGAGCTATTGCCCTAGGGCCATCTGCCCTCTCTGGTCGAGCATATAAGTATTGATGCCCTGCGCCCCTAATGCACTTGAATGTCGCCTGAGTTGTGGATGCCATCATCGATATTGGGAGACTAGCCACTGCTAGTGATCTCCATCGCCACGGGCGTTCCGGCCGCAACTGTGGGCCTGGGGTCATTGCGTGCTCAAATCGAACGTGTTCATGGCGGTGGTGGGCTCTGACGGAGGAAGTAGAGGTTTGAATTGCTCATCGAAGCAACTACTTTACCACCAGGCCACCAACGGGCATGGCCAGGCTCTGCCCATGTGCCAACCCTCAGTATGGACCTTACTAAGCTTCGTACCACCCTCGAATTCGTGGATTCCTTTTTAATTGGTGATGTCTAGGGTCTCAGGTGCCTTGGTAGTGCATGCCGGCCGTGGTGCCACCGTCCCTGCGTGGACGCCGCTGTGCTCAGTCGCTAGGTTTGGGGGTGGTGTGCTGGGTCATTGATCTGGCAACTGCCGGTTGCGATTAGATCTCAAGTCACCCCTTCGTCATTTTAAATCGGGACCAAAGATCAGTAATCATGCGGACTGGAATGGGTGGTGGTTAGGTGCGATCCTCGGCCGTCGATCTTGGATCGTACGCTCGGTGTAGTCAGCTCGTGCGCAAGGGGAATGGATTTAATCTCGACCGTCGAGTTTTGATCAGCCGACCCAGATTGCATGGTACCCCTTCGGCGGGGCAAGTTTGTGTAAGAGACCCTCTATTTTTAAATAATTAACCCATCATCCACATTAGTTATAAATTAATTGGATCGAGGCTAGATATTTATGATTTTGCCCCTATACTTTCATAATTTTAGACCCGCGGCCCAGGGACTAAATAAACCGAATAAATTAATATAGAAAAAGATTTCTAGTGTAAAAATAAATCTAGAATCTTGTTTAATTCATAAGTAATTCATTTTAACTCTTTTTTGATCCATTCCAGTTGCTTTAGCTTCATATTAATATTGTTTATCATCTAGTAACCTTGTATTAATATGAAGCATGGTTAA
This sequence comes from Zea luxurians, assembly GCA_029449295.1. Classification (NCBI taxonomy): domain Eukaryota; kingdom Viridiplantae; phylum Streptophyta; class Magnoliopsida; order Poales; family Poaceae; genus Zea; species Zea luxurians. Next base: position 98,589,332 of record JAOPSE010000001.1, on the reverse strand, counting down.
AATCTTTTTCCTCATTTAAACAATTAAACCTTCGGAAAATCATAACTTTATAACCGTAACTCTGAATTTAGTGATTCTCGAACCTACGATCCCGTTGCTATACGTAGAACATTATTATGCAGTTTGTTCTTATGTTTGGTGTGATGTTAGTTTTGCCTATACCATGTTTGTTTGTATTGCTACGAGTAGCAGCGAGGTTGCGAGTCACTTGAAGAGCAAGTTGGTACCTATGAATCTCGAGTCTAAGACAAGTTGTGCCCTTGATAACTCTTCTTTACCTAATAATGTTCCTTTTAATCATTGTGACATGCTCTGGTTAAATTGATGGGACCTAATAGGTTTCCCTAGCACTGTTTATCCCCCACCTTACAAACAGATGAACTATTTGGTAGATTTGCTATTGCTCTACCTGGTTTTGGGAAATTAATGTTTTATTATGATCATGTTGTTGTTTTAGTTATTGTTCATGATAAGATCATCATGTTAATTGGAACATGGAGAACCACCCGAGAAAACAGTGCTACCACAAGGGTGGAATGGGACGCCCTTGGCCAAGTAATTAGGAAAGCTAGGGAGAGATTACCTTACCTGAAAGGGGCAAGCTCGGAGATGTCACTGCTAGAGTATTGGGAGGTTCTCAGGTCAAACTGCTGCGATGGCAGTTCGGATGATGGATTCCTATGCTTCCTTCATCCTGAAACTGTAGTAGGTATTCTTGAACTAGTGGAACTTTGGAAAGGCCTCGTAGTGCTACCCTGCCTCGCTTCCTCGGTATATGTGTATGGGGTCCGATCAACCCCATGGCAAATGGGTAACACGACTTGTGGGTAAAGATGTGCAACCTCTGCAGAGTCTAAAACTCGTATATCAGCCGTGCTCACGGTCATGAGCGTCCCGACCACTTACATGATTAAATATGGAAATAAATTTAATTTGTCATACGCATTGCATTGTGGGTGTTATTATCAATTGTGATCTCTTATTTAATTAGGTTGGTATCTACTTATACTTAGTAACTGCTAATAAAATTTTGACCAACTTTAAAAGCAATACTCAGCTTTAACCATCTCCTTTGGTAAGCCTTACACATCACATGAGCTCCCACCTTTGGTGAGTTCATGCACATTATTTCCCACAACTTGTTGAGCGATGAACATATGTGAGCTCACACATCATTTATTAACACATATAATAACAGAGTGTATAGAGATAAATACCACAATATCATAAAAGTACTTATTACATAGCGAAAGTCTTACAAAATAAAAGATAAATATAGAACGAACTAAAGTCCATCCTTGGCGCCATAAAGTCGACTGGGAGACGCCACCTAGATCAAGTCGAACTCCTCGTTGTGCGGCTCCTCCTGGGCCACCTGTTCTTCTCCTGTGGGAGGTTTATATATAGCAAGTGCGAGCTCACAAAAGATCATAGCTCAACAAGTCGTGGGGAATAATGTGCATGAACTCACCAAAGGTGGGAGTTCATGTGATGTGTAAGGCTGATCAACAATAGGGATTAAAGCTGAGCATTGCTTTTAATAAGTTGGTCAAATTTTTTTAGCAATTACTAAATGTAAGTAAGTACCATACCAGAATTAAAAGTAGAACAAAATTAATAATAAATCCCATGCAATGCAAATGATAAATTGAATTTAGTTCTATAAATTAATCATGCGAGAGTCCTGAGCTGCTCATGACCGCGAGCACAGCTAATATACCAGTTTTACACTCTGTAGAGGTTGTACCCTGTACCCACAAGTCATGTCACCCATCTGCCAAGGGATCGTGACTCCCATACACCTCTACCAAGGAAGCGCAGATGAACCTATCTGCCCCGTTGGATTAGATCTGGACGGCGCAGATGAACCTATCTTCATCCTGAACTGGTATGCCTTCGTGATCCTTAGATCCGAAATAAATGGCGTCGCTGATATTCTACTGAAACCCTATCGGTACCACTCGATTCCGATCCAAAGGCTAGCGTTGATTGCAGTGAAACGGTATTTAGCTGATGGCTCACGGTCGTCCGATTCCGCTCCTACAGACCAGATTAAACTCGACCGAAGGGGTCTCTTGCTTCTAATCGTGGCCGCACACTATTATATCAATGGCCAGTGGCCCATCTTTACCAATAGCCCCCAGGACACGTCGGCGCACCCAAAGCGGCGGAGGCTCACCGACGAGCCACCCAATTCGCCCGATCCGGTGACGATAGCCCACGATGATGCGCAAAAAAATGAAATTGCAGCTGGGGCAGGTACGAGAGGGGATGTCTCACCAGAAATTATTGCGACGAAGAAGCTGGCCGCATTTCGGGTCGTTTCGCGGCGGTGCAAGGAGCACGACGAGCAATTACCGACGCTCTGCGTCTTAATCGCGCCAACTGAGATCACGTACGCCCTTCAAAGACCGGGTAGGAGTGCTCAGGCCAGCAATCTCGACCACACCAGCGTTGTAGACGCAGTATCACGGCGGCGGAACCTCTCTTCCCATGGACACGGCACTGGCGGCAACGGTTTTGTTGTTCCGGGGAAAAGAGTTCGCATGAGAGGATAGCAGGGGGAGGAACAGGTCACAGGAGCTCTCATTTATCCCTGGCGTGGTTAATCGTGTCATGCACGTGAGAATCGCACCAGCGGCGTGCCCGCCATGCGCGCGTTCCGTTGAGGGGGAGAGGGCTGACCCCTTCGGGTCCACCCGAGAGAGACACACACAGCGCGTAGGATGACCGAGGGACTGGCCAAGCGGGCCCACCGGTTGGTGCCTGTTCACATGCGAGTGGAGATTGACTGGGCGGGCCCGCGCGACAGCGACATGGACGAGCGCACAAGAGGAAAGAGTGGAAGGAAGCTGACAAGGCGGGTCCAGTTGTCAACGCCGCGGTGATGAAGTTGGGCTGCGCATGGTGATAGTTTTACTGGGCCGAATTGAAATCTAGGGCCCAGGTAAGCTTTCTTTCCCCTTTTCTTTTTATTTTCCTTTCTCTTTTCCTTTTAGATTTTCAAATTCATAAAGTTTAAATTCCATTCAAATTCAAGCTTCCTTGGTAGATTTGTTTTCCCATTAAATATTCAACTTAGACATGGTATGGGTGAATTTATCTATTTTTAATATTTATTTCATGATAGCTATGCTCTCTTTCTCTATTTCTAAAATTCCAATTTAAGTCTTAAATTCCAATTAGGACACTAATACATTTCCACTTACATTATTTTTATATTATCACCAAATGCACACACCATAAAACCTCAGCATGATGCATATTTCATTTTCGTATCATTTATTTTAACTAATCACTCTTAATTATAGGTATGCTCTGGTTATGATGAATATATGGCACACAAAATAAAGAGATCAACTATATTCTCATTGTATACATTTTTGGGTATTACACGCGTGGATGAGAAGTGGGCAAAGGGGGTGGGTTCTGGCCCATGCGCTAATTAGATTATCCTCTCCCTTTCTTTTTTTTCTTTCGATTTTCTTTATTTTCAGTTTTAGTTTTCTATATCTATTTTCAAACTCAATTAAAATCCGAGTTTTGGTACATCAAATATAAGTGTTCAACCAAGTATCCAGCATATATGTCTAGTTTAGTTTTATCTATTTAATTATTGCCTTGTTCTATTTATTAAATAACTGCTTTTTAATATGGAATTCCTATATTCCAAAGGTACTATATTAAGAAAATAAAATCACTTTTTAATATAGCATCTGTTGGTTACTCGTTCTCAAATGCTATGAATCGAGAACAAGGCAACACAATTGTTAATTATTAGGGACCTTCGTCTTCCGAAGCATTATCTCCCCATGGATATAATGCTTATCAGACAAAGTTCATGAAGGACATACCTTCATCATTTAATGTGTAAACAGGAATGCAAAAGGACGAAGATAGTAACTGCATCTCATTAATTCATTCATGTTTGCATTCTATAAAACATGTATGAATATCAATAAAATTCATATTACATTAATACCTTTGGCTTGCTCGAAGGTGAACGCGAGAGAGTGATTACAAATCAACATGAATAGTACGGTGTTACTGTTCATCTATTTATAGGCACGAGACGCAGCCCAGGTGAAATTACATTCATGACCCTCAACATTTATCTACAAACAACCTAGATTATTAAGGTCTATCTGGTCTTTTCTTCTTCTACTTGACTTGAACCGAAGCTGATGGTAGCTTCGGCATTTTGCAATGTTGCTTCTACGCAAGGTCTTCGTCTTGAGAATCTTCGGTAGAGGAAGGAAAGACTTTTGTACCATTTTGCCGAAGGTGTTTTTGTCTTGAGGACCTTCGGCAGAGAAGAAGACCCTCAACAGTAGCCTTTCGCGGTGCTAGATCATTTTTTCGTAACGAGCTCAGTCCGTGAAAAACACGTAGGCTTCGGAATGCCGAAGGTCCGAAAAACACCTTCCTAAACTTGTTACCAAAAAACAATTAAAATATTCTAAGCACTGGTCGGTCCATCGTTCAGCCAGTATGCACGCTTTGGCAGTTCGCCTTCTTCTCCTATAGGATTATATAAGCAAACAGGTTGGTGAGAAGTTACCACATCATTCATTGCCATTGCACTATTGTGCTGTTGAAAATTTTAACTGAAGCTGAAGCTCTCTGCATTGTACTTTCAAACAAGCGCTTCGTCATTTAAGATCAGCTTCGTCTAAAAGAAACTGAACATTGAAATGGACAGAGTAAGATACACTGCCAGGGTGTCCTGTGAGAGAGATGAGACTGAAGTAACCGAGACAGCACCCATATCAGAAGTGATGAGGCGATTAGGTCTGGTTGTGCAAGAGGGAGCAACTGCCGAAGGTACCTCCAACACCGAAGTTGAACAAGGTGTGACTGATGCCGGGAGTGACAACGAAAGTCAAGAGGAGAATAGTATTCTGTGCCCAACCAAACCTAGTCATATTGAATTTGGAAAATCCATAGTAAAAACAGAGGACCTGGTTGTGATGAAGAAGCTAGGTTATTTTGGAGAAAATGAAGATGGACTGATTCACTTTGCTGGAGAAGAAGTAATTCCAGAGCCGAAGGAAGATGAGGTTGTTGTGTTCAAGAGCTTCTTCAGGGCGGGGCTTTGGTTCCTGCTTTACGATATGATAGGGGAAGTTTTGAAGAGATTTGAGATATATCTCCATCAGCTGACCCTGAACGCTATTGTTAGGCTTAGCATTTACATATGGGCTCTCCGAAGCCAAGGAAAAGTGCCAATGCCGAAGGGTTCTATCGCATGCATGAACTTCATTATCAGACGAAGGCTAGAGCCGATGGTCTGCACAAGAACTTTGGGTGCTATAATTTTGCATACCGAAAGGATACCAAGGCCCCCGTGATTGGCTACCGCACTAAATGGCCAACTGGTGGACTAATGAATGGTTTTACATGAAGGCTGATGAGAAGAAGAGGAAGAAGCTCATGAGTATGGTAATGAGTCCCTTAAAGCTGAGCTTCGGCATGACTCGACCTTTGTGCAATATGCAACTAGGGTCTCCCTGCCAATGAGTCGAAGTGGAATTTAGGGTGGTGGCTGAGCACATTTGCACTAGGGACTTGGTGCAGGAATATTTAGCAAATAGAACTTTCCCAACCTCTAGTGGATGGGGAATGCCGAAGAAAAAGGAAGAGGGAAAAAATATGAACTTGTACGCCTTCCTTATCGGTTCGAATCCCAAAAAGATTCGGCAAACCATGCACTGAATGGTTGGAGCTAATAGAAACAATGTGCAACAAAATTCTAGGGAACTACACGAAGAAATCAGCTGATGACTGCTGCCTTCGGCACCCGGACAAAACAAAGGCTGAACTGTGTAATGGATGCTCTTAGCTTTGAGTACCTTTACTATGAAAGGCTTGATGAAAGGGTCGGAGATGTCAAAAGAAAAAGAGTTGTCAATATTCTGAGTAGGCAAGCTATCCGGTCTGTCAAGGAAGACCAAGAGACTCCGAAGAAGATAAAAACAGTGCTGGAGCCGAAGGTATCGGCTCCTAAAAAACGGAAGCTTGTCGAAAAATCCTCTGAGAAGACGAAGATGCAAGATGTGCCGAAACAAACTGCAAGCCCTTCGTCTTCTACTGTGGAGGTGTCCGAAATATTGAAGGTAATGACCGAGTCTTTCCCATTCACACCGCCATGTCCTTTGGGATTGGAACTGACGAGCCTCTTATAGAACAAGGAAATCTCTTCGGCTGCTGATGGGAGAGACGGGGGCCAGAAGAAACGATGCATGATGAATATACTAGAAGCCATTGAGCAAACCCCGCCCCCAGGCTCGGTAGACAAAGCTGCTAAATCGACTGATGCCGAAGCTACCGTTGCAGCCGAAGACAAAAATCTCACAACCACTATGTCCGAAATTGACAGACTTATATCAGACGTGGTTGTGGAGAAGGAGGTGGCCACAGTAGTTTTAGACAAGGGAAAGAAGATTGAAGAAACCTCTTCGGAAGGAGTGAATTTTGACCTACGGCACTTGGGCGGCCAACAGATCTCTAAAGAGGACATATCAGAGCTGAAAGAATTTGCAATCTACTGTGGCTACCAGCCGGGGTCAATGCTCTTTGGCGGGGTCAACGAAGAAGTTGTGGGATGCATCCACGACCATGCCGGTGCTAAAATTATAAGCACCTTGTCTAAGAATGTTGGATTCACGAAGCTCGAAAAGGACATCAGATGCTACAGGCGCCTGTACATCATAGGCAGCTTGTTTTATTCTAACTTCAAAGTAAGAACCTTTTTACAAGTTACCACTGATATGTCTGTATTAGCTTAAGTATTCTAACTTTGATTTTGTTTTTATAGAGTTTGTTACTAAGCGAAGCTTTAAAAATGCAACAATATGATGAGGACAGGAAGAACGGAGTTATTGTCAAGGGTTTGGAAGATAAAATTTAAAAACTTGAGGATTCTCTAAAATAAAAAGATGAGTTGTTGTGCTCAGCCGAAGGATCGCTTGCCGAAGCGCAAGCTCAAAATAAGAAATTGGGCAAAGAGGTGGTAGAGGCTCAGACACTTTTGAAAGAAAACTCCAGCCGATTCAACCATGAATCCGAAGCTTTGAAAATGTCACTCAAGGTTGAGGCTGAGATGAACATGAAGCTCAGCGAAACGCTGAGAGCTCTTAAAGAGAGATGCTTTAACTTTGCAAGCCAATGCACCGCTCAATTGAAAAACATATTTAATTCAGTTGGAGCTGCATCCGAGGAAGCTAGCCTCTTTGCTGAAGATGTCCCCGGGGCACTTGAATGCGTTGAGAAAGATGTTGACGTCCTCGACGAAGTCATAACCGGCCATGGAGACTTCTATGCGCTGGTAGCTTCTCGTGGTACGACCACCGCTTTCATAAAAGTCAGGTGTAATCACGCAAGAGCTGTCAACAGGCCAAATTTCAGCCTTTCATCATCGGACCTGGTTGATGTTCCATCCAAAGCCCGAAGCATAGGGAACAGGTTCATCACTCAAATTTGGGCTAAGGGCGGCCGCGAGTTGGCTGGAAACGAAGCCCGAAACCTACTTAATAAAGTATATCTCTCTACCTTTATTCTTTTACCTTAAATTTTTCCTTACCAGATTCCTCATTACCTTGTTCTTCATCATTCTTCAGGGTGATGGCGCCAAAGGTTAATGAACTGAAGTTAGGTCTGAAGCTTTGAAGTAGTCTTTATAGGATCCCCCTTGATTTCTATAGAAACACTTTGGAAATTCTTTTGCGCAAGAAATGTAATATTTTTACGAAGGATTGTAATTGAAATGCGAACAGAATTGTAAATATTTGTAAATACTTTGTAATGCTTTTTTACCTTGCATTCGTGTGCCTACTTCTTTGTTATGAACGAAACCAATGCTCATAGCTTTTAAGTCGAAGGCGAAAAACACCTTCCCTTCTTTTCGTTCACAACAAAGCACTTCTTGAGTAAAATCAACGATCGGGTCTTATGAACAACGAAATTTCATTTGAGACGAAGCACCTTCGTGTATACAAAGCTTTACCTCATTGAAAGCAGAAGTCCTCGCTTTTCTTGTTAATGCTTTGTGCTTTATGTCATGATGATGAATCTATGGATGTCTAATGTATGTTTGTATGAATGCAAAAGATAATGTGACGAAGTATGCAGATGTATGACGTAGGTAAAAAACGTGCAAATACACACCCAGACTCTGCATCCCATTAGGAACGACTTTGGAGTCTCCTCACGTTTTTCATAGATGGTAACTCAGCTCTGCATTCCCTTGGGTACGACTTTGAAGCTAAGCTCTGCATCCCTTTAGGGACAACTTTGGAGCTTCTTCACCTTTTACTTTGGTGGTATTTAAGCTCTGCATTCCCTTGTGAACGACTTTGGAGCTTCTTCACCTTTCACTTAGGTGGCATTGTAGCTCTGCATCCCCTTAGGGACGACTTTGGAGCTTCTTCATACTTTTTTACACTCGATGGTGTAATCCCAGATCTTTACATTTTACATGTGGAGGAATTTGGCCCTTGTATTACATAGGGCTGCTCAAAAATTAAAAATTACAACCTATGGCCCTATTAAAAACCTTTCTCCCCTCTGAAAGGAAAAGGGTGCCATAGGAAAAAAAATAAGAAAATTACAAAATTTGCACATAATATCTTTGGAGTTCATCTGCATTCCATGACCTTGGAATGTCGTTTCCATCCATGTCTTTCAGCCTGTACGATCTAGGTCTTGATGAAGACATCACCATGAAAGGACCCTCCCATTTGAGCTGAAGCTTTCCCACTGTATCTAGGTTGGCCACCCTCCGAAGCACCAAGTGTTCTGATTTGATGTTTTTCAGTCTTACTTTCCGATCACGCCATTTAACTGTTTCAGCTTGATACTTATTGATGTGGTCTACCACTTGGAGCCTGGTCCCTTCTATGGCATCTTTTGTTATTTTGCAATCCTCTTCATCTTCTGTCGAAGCTAAGGTCCTTATTGAACCCATTCTTGCTTCTTCTGGTGTTATTGCTTCGTCACCAAACAGAAGCTTGAACGGGGTAAATCCTATTGACCTTGAGACAACAGTGTTGTGGTTCCATACCACTTTTATCAACTCGTCTAGCCACTTTCCTCTGGGCTGATTGAAGATTGACTTTATTATCCCTGTTATTATGATTCCATTGGCTTGTTCAACCAGTCCATTTGATTCCGGATGTCTCACTGATGCAAAATGTATTTTTGTACCGATTTGGTCACAAAAAGCTTTGAATGTTTCGGCATCAAACTGAGTTTCATTATCAACTGTGATGGCCTTCGGCACACCAAAGCGACAAACAATATTTTGCTAGAAAAACTTTTGAATTGTGGCCGAAGTGATTGTAGCTAGAGGTTTAGCTTCAATCCATTTTGAGAAATATTCCACCACTACTACAACATATTTTAAATTTCCTTGCGCTGGTGGAAGTGGTCCCAACAAATCTAGACCCCACCTTTGCAATGGCCAGGTAGCCTGAATTAGTTGAGTTAGGGACGAAGGTTGTTTCTGGTCTCTGGCACACTTCTGGCATTTTCCGCACTTTTGAACTAGATCTGCTGCATTCGAAGCTGCCTTCGGTCAATAAAATCCTTGTCTGAAAACCTATCCTAGTAAAGGCCTAGACCCAATATGAGCTCCGCACAGTCCTGTATGTATCTCCTTCATTAGCTCTTTACCTTCAGTTCTAGACAAACACTTCAGTAATGGAGAACAGACTCCTTGTTTATACATTTCTCTCTCTATGATTACATAGGGCCTTGTTCTAGCTTCCATTCTTTTGTTATGAGCTTCATCATCCGAAAGACAATTGCCTTGCCAAAAAGATACAATCTCAGTTCTCCAATCTTCACTGTGCACTTGTGAGATTGTAAGCACTACCCACTCCATGAGCTCGACTGAAGGTGGCTTTATCATTTCAAAAAATACTTCCAAAGGTAATGGGAGCCCCTGTGCTACTGACTTGGCTAGTAGGTCTGCATGTTCATTTTCTCCTCTTGGGATATTCTTCACAGAGAAACCCTCAAAAGAGGCTTCCATCTTTCGGACTATGTCCAGATACTTCTCAAGCTTCGGATCTCTTGCTCTACTGCTTTTGTCAATATGGCCTGTAATAACTTGTGGGTCGAATTTAAGGATTGCCCTTCTTATTCCCATTGCCTTAAGCTTTCGAAGCCCCAAGAGAAGGGCATCGTACTCTGCAATGTTATTTGTGTAGCTGAACTCTAGTCTTGCAGCGTAGCAAGTATTGATCTTAGATGGTGAAATTAGAATGACAGCTGCTCCTACGCCGAAGGTTCCCCATGAACCATCACAAAACACTATCCAAGATTCATCGTCCTTTATTCTTTCTTCGTCCTCAGCCCCTGGCGTTCAGTCGACAATAAAGTCTGCTAATGCTTGAGATTGAATTGAAGATCTGTGAACATAATCTATGGTGAATTTATTCAATTCTGCAACCCATTTCCCAACTCTTCCTATGGCTTCTCTATTCCTTATTATGTCCTTGAGAGGCTGAGAAGAAGGTACTATGATATGGTATGACTGGAAATAGTACCGAAGCTTTCTGGAGGCCATCAATACAGCATATAGTACCTTCTCCAACTCTGTGTAATTTTTCTTTGATGGACTAAGGACTTTAGAGACGAAGTATACTGTCACTTGCTTCTTTGCTTGGCCATCTTGCTTTTCTTGCACCAACGCTACGCTAACTGCAGCGTGAGAAGCAGCTACATAAAGTAGCAATGGGACTTCTGACGAAGGTGGGGTTAAAGTTGTAAGCTCTATTAAGTATTGCTTCAGCTCTTCAAAAGCTTTTTGCTGAATTGGCCCCCACTGGAAGACCTCGGCTGACCTCAAAACTTCAAAGAATGGCAAGTTCCTTTCTGTCGATCTTGAAATAAATCTATTTAATGAAGCCAGTCTTCCTGTTAGCCTTTGGGCGCCTTTTCTTGACTTTAGTGGCTCCATCCAAAGTATTGCTTCTATCTTGCTTGAGTTTGCTTCAATTCCCTTTGTTGACACGAGACACCCAAGAAACTTTCCTTTCTTCACCCTGAAAACACATTTTTCTGGGTTGAGCTTGAGACCTGCCTTTTTAAAATTGGCGAATGTTTCTTGTAGATCAGCTATGTGATTTGCTTGCTTAGTACTTTTGACTATGATATCATCAACATATGTTAGGACATTCCTGCCAATTTGTGAGCAAAGAACTTTAGCAGTCATTCTGCTGAAGCTTCCTCCAGCATTCTTGAGCCCCTCATCCATCCGAAGGTAGCAGTAGGCCCCTCTAGGGGTTGTGAAGCTTGTCTTAGGCTCGTCTTCTTTCTTCATCCAGATTTGATGATAGCCTGAATATCAATCCAATAAGCTCATGAGATCTGAAGTAGCTGTTGCATCCACAAGAGAATCTATTCTTGGCAATGGGAATTCATCATTTGGACATGCCTTATTGACATCTGTAAAATCAATGCACATTCTCCATTCTCCATTAGCTTTTTTCACCATCATAGTATTGGCCAGCCACTCTAGATATGTTACTTCTCTGATTACGCCAGCACTCAGAAGCCTTTTGACTTCGTTTTGTGCACCTTCGACTTCATCATCGGACATTTTCCAAAGCTTCTGCTTTCTTGGCCTAATAGACGAATCTACATTAAGTGAGTGTTTTATAACATCCCTATTAACACCACACAGACCATTGGCTGACCAAGCAAAGACATCCTTGTTGTTGAACAGAAACCTCAACAGAGTTCTTTCTTATTCATCAGACAATTGAGATCCCAGCAATACTTTCTACTCAGCTATATCTTCCCATAAAAGCATGGGCTTCGGTTGATCTGCTGAGGTAGCTTTATCTCTTTTGTGGTTATACTATTGATGAGCTTCAACTTCATCTATATTATGAATGGCTTTTGAATCTGTCCAGTTCCCTTTGGCCCTTCTCGCAGCCTCTTGACTCCCATGCATAGCTATGGGGCCTTGGTCTGATGGTATCTTCATGCATAGATATGCTAGATGAAGTATTACTTCAAAGGCGTTTAATGTTCCTCACCCAATAATTGCATTGTAAGGGTACTCCATATCAACATTATCAAAGAAAACTTGCTCTGTCCTTGTATTGTGAACATAGCCGAAGGTAATCGGCATTGTTATCTTGCCAAGTGCCACTATCTGCCTTCCTCCAAAGCCATAGAGGAGATGTGTTGCATCGTGTATCTTATCATCTTACTCTTGCATCTGCCTGAAGGCTTTTGAGAAGATGATATCTGCTGCGCTGCTTGTATCTACAAGGACATTGTGAACCAGAAACCCTTTCATAACATAATATATGACCATTGCATCATTATAGGGTAGTCCTTGAGAGGAAGGTCCTCCTGAGAGAAGGTGATTGGAATGTGTGACCGTTTGGATTTGATGAAGGGTCCTTATATTCCAACATGTTGTACCCTTCTTTGTGCCTCTTTTTTCTGCTTCTTGTTAGCTGGCTCAGAATTTGAACCATCCATGATTGGGAGCACCAGCTTCATAGCCGAAGGTGTCGTGGCTTGAGCTCCTCGCGAAGCCATTGTCATTGTTGTGGTCGGATGTGAGTTCACCGGAGGTGGCAACAATATTGGTTACTCGTTCTTAAATGCTGTGAATCAAGAACAAGACAACACAATTGTTAATTATTAGAGACCTTCGTCTTCCAAAGCATTATCTCCTCATATATATAATGCTTATCAGACGAAGGTCATGAAGGACATACCTTCATCATTTAATGTGTAAACAGGAATGCAAAAGGACGAAGATAGTAAATGCATCTCGTTAATTCATTCATATTTGCATTCTATAAAACATGTATGAATATCAACAGAATTTATATTACATTAATGACTTCGGCTTGCTCGAAGGTGAAGACGCGAGAGAGTGATTACAAATCAGCGTGAACAGTACGGTGCTACTGTTTATCTATTTATAGGCACAGGACGTAGCCTGGGTGAAATTACATTCATGACCCTCAACATTTATCTACAGACAACCTAGATTATTAAGGTCTATCTGGTCTTTTCTTCTTCTGCTTGACTTGAACTGAAGCTGATGGTAGCTTCGGCATTTTTCAATGTTACTTCTACGCAAGGTCTTTATCTTGAGAATCGTCGGCAGAGGAAGGGAAGACTTCTGTATCATTTTGCCAAAGGTGTTTTTTGTCTTGAGGGCCTTCGATGGAGAAGAAGACCCCAACAACATCTCAAATATAAATGCAGCAATCAAAATCTCAGCATGAATGCAACTATTTTTTTATTAGTAAGAAGTAACATGTCTCAATCATAGGACACCTATTCAAATAAATTCTAATACCATTACTCGAATAAATAAAGAACTAGCTAAATGCCTTAATGCTATATTTAGGGCGCTCACCTCGTTCCAAAATATAGTTATTTATAGCCCTCTTTTTTCTATCCACGTTCGAATGAACGATAATCAATATAGACATACATACAAAAACTATATTCACATGTTAATTAATGAATGCATGCTTAATCTAAAATAAATTATATTTTTGGACCGAGAGAGTATTAAAGAAGTGTCATCATAGAATAAATTTTCACAGTTGACTCATTTATAAATCATAACCGTCAGACGCGGATCCAGAATTTTTCTATGACCCGGGTCAAATCTATTAAATATCCTTCTCTTCATTTTATCTTAACTATTTTATACCGTATAAATAGAGACTTATATAGAGTTACATGGATAAGCCCCGGGCCACGGACCAGGTAGCTTGGGGTATAGATCCGCCCCTGATAACCGTTGATACTAATTTTGTGTTCCAAATGGGTTTGGCAATTATTATTGAGTCCCATGTGGACACTATAGGTTCTTAATGTCTTTGGATAGCATGATGGATTCTAATGAATAAGGCACGATGAACGAATCAGATCATATTGTGCCGACAATTACAGACCGATGTAAGATGTCACTTTTTTCATGTGCTGTGACATGTTACAAGATGCAGGCCAATGAGATCTCACAACTGCCTGCCGGTCGGGTGCATTCCCTGTCATATGGAGGGTCCACTGTAGCCCATGGCTTTTATATGATACTTTTCAGTGATGGTAATTTCTATCGACACTACACAATGTGGTCTTTACTAGAAGAACAATTGCGGTAGTTGGTTTTTGGACACTATGATTATAAAAATAATATTTTTCTATTAAAGATAGTTTGGCAACCTCATTTTTCCATGGGATTACCAATTTTCCAAGAAAAAATAAACTAATTTTCCTTGAGAAAATAAAAAACCATTGGAAAAATATGGTTCCCAAACTAGCTCTTAGTGGATAAAAGAGATGTCAAAATAACCAAACTTTCACTGACAATAATATACAATGACAATGTTCAGTAATGTCTATTAGCAAATACCATCATTCAAGAATGTTCTATAACAAATTTATACTAGCTCTTATTCCCATAGACCGGTTCCCATAATAGGCTGTATCGTTCTATTTCTACGCAAAATTTATTGATAAGTTAGAGGGAATGTGGTCACTATTATATATAGTTTCATCATTGAAATGTTTTATATATTTGTCGGTGTTTCGAAACCCGGGGGTCCCTGGACCGACGAGTGAATTGTCGCCGCGTGCCCCAGCCCAGATGGGTCGACGCAAGGCGGAACGCGAAGGGGGGAAAGGAGGCAGCCGGAGGGAGGCAGACGTGAGAGAGCGGATCCCGCAGCCTTCGTGTTAGCCCCGCGCCTGAGTCGGGTGCGCTTGCAGTAGGGGGATACAAGCGTCCACGCGGGAGTGGGAGCGAGCGGCCTTGCACGAGCGCCGTCCCGTCCTTCCCCGCGCGGGCCAACCCCCTGTAAGAGGGCCCTGGTCCTTCCTTTTATAGGCGTAAGGAGAGGATCCAGGTGTACAATGGGGGGTGTAGCAGAGTGCTACGTGTCTAGCGGAGGAGAGCTAGCGCCCTAAATACATGCCGTTGTGGCAGCCGGAGGGGTTTTGGCACCCGGTTCGTGTAATGTCGTGGCCGTCGGAGGAGCGCTGGAGCCTGGCGGAAGGACAGCTGTTGGGGCTGTCGAGTCCTTGCTGACGTCCTCTTGCTTCCGTAAGGGGGCCGAGAGCCGCCGTCGTCATAGTGCGTGCGGGGCGCCATCATTGCCTATCTGGCGAAGCGAGCCAGATGGGACGCCGGTCTTGTTTCCCGTAGCCTGAGTTAGCTCGGGATAGGGTGATGATGGCGCCTCCTGTCGACGTGGTCGGTCCGCGCCCTAGGTTGGGCGATGTGGAGGCTCCTCCGAGGTCGAGGTCGAGTCTGTCTTCCATGGCCGTGGTCGAGTCCGAGCCCCAGGGTCGAGCGAGGCGGAGACCGTCGGCTGAGGCCAGAGCTATGTCCGAGCCCTGGGGTCAGGCGAAGCGGAGTTCGTCGTCTTCTGGGGCTGAGCCCATGTCCGAGCCCTGGGGTCGGGCGAGGTGGAGTTCGCCGTCTTCCGGGGCTGAGCCCGAGTCCGAGCCCTGGGTCGGGCAGAGCGGAGTTCGCCGTCTTCCGGGGCTGAGCCCGAGTCCGAGCCCTGGATCAGGCGGAGCGGAGTTCGCCGTCTTCCGGGGTTGAGCCCGAGTCCGAGCCCTGGGTCGGGCGGAGCGGAGTTCGCCGTATTCCGGGGCTGAGCCCGAGTCCGAGCCCTAGGGTCGGGCGAGGCGGAGTTTCCTATAACGCCCGAGGCCGGCCTTGGCTGCTGTCAGCCTCACTCTATCGGGTGGCTTAGCAGTCGGAGCGGCGCAGGCGGCGCTGTCCTCTTGTTAGGCCGGTCAGTAGAGCGGCGAAGTGACTGCGGTCACTTCGGCTATGTCAACTGGTGGACGTGCGTCAGGATAAAGGTGTCAGACCACCTTTGCATTAAACGCCCCTGCGATTTGGTCGGTCGGCGTGGCGATGTGGCCAAGGTTGCTTCTCGGTGAAGACTAGGCCTCGGGCGAGCCGATAGTGTGCCCGTTGCTGGAGGGGGGTCCTCGGGCGAGACGTAGGTTCTCCGGGGTCAGCTTCCCTTGCCCGAGGCTAGGCTCGGGCGAGGCACGATCATGTCCCTTGAATGGACCGATCCTTGACTTAATCGCACCCATCAGGCCTTTGCAGCTTTGTGCTGATGGGGGTTACCAGCTGAGATTTAGGGGTCTTGAGGGTACCCCTAATTATGGTCCTCGACAGTAGCCCTCGAGCCTCCAAGGGAGTACTAATACTCGCTTGGAGGCTTTTGCCACACTTTTTTGCAAGGGGACCAGCCTTTTTCGGTTGCATTCTGTTCCGGTGGGTGCGCGCGAGCGCACCCGCCGGGTGTAGCCCCCGAGGCCTCGGTGGAGTAGTTTTACTCCTTCGAGGTCTTAGTGTGTTTCGCAACACTTCGGCTGGTCTAGTTGTTCCCTCATGCGAGCAGGCCGTAGCCCGAGTGCACGGTCGGGTCCCAAGTTCTCGGGCTGGTATGTTGACGCTGTCAACGGTTTGGCCGGAGCCGGGTTTGCGAGAGCAGCCCCCGAGCCTCTGCACAGGGCGAGAGGACGATCAGGGACAGACTCGACTTTTTTACATATGCCCCTACGTCGCCTTTCCGCAAGGAGGAGGGGGGAAAGCGCCATGTTGCCCTTGGTGGGCGCCGAACATGGTGTCTCCGGTGAGCTGCTGGCGGGTAATCCGAGCGGACGTCCGTGCCCCATTTGTTAGGGGTCGGCTAGAGGCCCAGAGGCACGCCCAAAAGTACCTGCGGGTGATCTGCCAGACCCGGTCCCCTGTCGACGGGGTCCGAGGGCTCGATGCCTCCCTCTGATGGGATTCTGTTACAAGATCGTTCTCGCTGGTCTCGGAAATGTCCTAGGGTACCTCGGGAGCGCAGCCCGAGCCTTGGTTATGTATCGAACGTACCCATGGTCATCCCTCGCTCTGTGTCTGAGGCGACTGTGAACCCTTCGAGGGCCAGCCTACGAACCCCTGATCAGTAGTGGGCGCAGAGCCCGAGTGGCCTGAGGCGGCCGTTGAACCCTTCGAGGGGCCGGCCATCGAACCTCTGACAAGTAGTGGGCGCAGAACCCAATCGATCTGAGGCGGCCGTTGAACCCCTCCGAGGGGCCGGCCTTCGAACCTCTGATCAGTAGGGAGGCACGGAGCCTGTTTCCTTCACGGAGAAGGGTCCTTTTTGGGGTATCCCCCTTTCCCGGTCCCTGTTGTAAGAGAGAGAAAGAGGAAAAGGACACGAAATCGAATGACGCGGCGTACCTTTTTTGACGCGGTCATTGTGGCGAAGGCGAAGCGTCGCTTGCTTCTCCTGCCTGAGGCGCCGCCTGTCCTGCCGTGGAGTTAATGCGACGGGGCGAACGGTTCGTGGGGCGGCCGTTGCACGTGCGCAAGCCGTTCAAGGAACGGATCATGGGCGCACCGTCTTCACGCCGTGGGAGAGGGCTCCCTCGCTGCCCCTAGATGGGACGTAAGCCTGGCTGACGACGTGACCGCTGCTCCTGCCCGCCTGTCACCGCCATTACTGCTGGCCCATTTTTGACCGTATTTGACCGTCGCGCTTGGCTGGCACTGCAGGGTTGCCTCGAGTCGCGGTATTGGCTCCGCAGTCGAGGAGGCGCGATAGTGGCGTGAGTGGCGGTGCAGCTGCTCACACGTAGCAACCGGCGCGCCGGTTGCATGACGCGTGGGCCTGGACCTCCATGCTGGGCTCGTTGGAGTCGAAGGGGCGTGCCCACTTGGCAACGTTTGCATGCCGCCTGCATGGCTGTCCGCCCTTTCGCCCGCTGGTCTGGGCGAAAGTGGAGGAGTGCTTGTAACCGCCGGGAGGTTGCATGCACCGCGCGCGTGGCGGCTTGGCTTCTTCTCCCCTAGACCGGCTTGCATGACGTGTGGGACCCAGCCCCCGCGTCGTGGGGGGAGAATCTTGGAGCGTGTTGGAGAAGACTCAACCCGCAACGGCTGAGGACGCAAGTGGGGAGAGTCGCCTTTAAAAGGGGGGCAACCCCTTCGGAGGGCAACCATGTCTTCGCGCTCCCCTCATGCATCGTGTCTTCCCATCTTCCAAGCACCCGGGCGAGGGACGCCCGGAGCCTTTCCGTCTTGTCGTCGGAGGAATGCAACTTCGTGGAAGTTGGTACCTTTCAGCCATCGTTCGGCTTCAAGGATTTTCATCAGGCAGCTCGGCTGCATCCCCACGCCGGTGGTCACCCAAGACGGTGACCTCCAGCTTCTGGATGGGGAGAGGCAAGCCGGGCTGCGATCTTGGCTCCACCCTCAGCTTCAAGGATGTTCATCATCCTTGCTGGGGGAAGAGGCCGGGCTGAGCTAGAGCTCTACCTCCCGCGCGGGTTCGTGAGTCAGCCTCCCCTTCAGCATCCAAGGGAGAGGGCGCTCACTGGCCCTGCGAGCGGGGCGGACTTCGACAACGCGGGGCCGGTCGACAGCGGGTGTCGCCAGCCCCAGCACGTTGGGCTCGCCGGTGCCTCCTCCCGCTGTGAGGGTGGTTGTCGCGTCGTGCGCACGGGTGGACCGCCCAAGACATCGCGCGCCGCTAGAGCGGCGTTCGTGTTCTGGGGCTGTCTTGCCTTTGCAACGGTACGGGGCCTCCACGAGGAGGTCGGTGCTCCGCTCGTCCGGGAGGATCCGAGTGGAGATCTGCCGATGGGCTTATGCTCCACTCAAAGGTGCCGAGGTGGATGGGGCCCGAGAAGTCCCTGTCGCCGATGGGATCCCTGCCACCATCCGTGCTCCGGGCCTCTGGCTCTTTGTACTTGTCCTCGCCCCTCGAGCGTCGGCGCGGGCGAGGGCAAGGTTGCAGCGGCTTCCACCCTGGGGCCATCGTTGCTGCCGTGGGGACGGAACCGGAGTTCCGTTTGTATTGGCACCTTGAACGCCGGTGTCTTATTCAATGCGGCTGTCGAGGCCTGAACGTGTATGTATTTTTGGCACGGAGCCGTGTTTTTTCTTCGTTTCGAGCACTAAGGCTCGCCTTGTCGATTATCTGAACCGCTTCACCGAGCGTGAGTTGCCTCGTGCAAAGGTGACGAGTGAGGTATCCGTATCCCAGATGAGTAGGAGTCCCTCGGCTCGGTCGGCCTTGCTGTCCGAGGCCCCTCTTGCTTAGTTAAAGGAAACCCCTCGGCCGCCCTTCGATGGGCCGAAGCCGGAGGTAGCGGTGTCAGCATGGACGGAAGCAGAGTTGGCTTCGAAAAGGAGGTGTAGTCGGCCAGAGCCTGGCCGGGTCGTCCACTGGCGGAACCGACGTTGGAGTTGAGCTGCCGAGGCCACCAGCCGAGCAGTCTTTGGGGTCAGCTGGCCGAGGCCTCGGGGTGGCTGGCCGAGCCACCTGCTCGAGCCGGATTCTCGAAGAAGACCCTGGCGGCGATGGCCCGGGTGTGGTGCTGATGTCGTCCTTCAGAGTGGGGGCCCTCCGACCGCGTCGCCGTCCGAGGCTAGGTCAGACCCCGCCGAAGGTGTAGTTGATGCCGAGGGTGCTGCTGCCCCCTTCGACTGTCGACGTCCGAGCCTGTAGGATCAGGTTGTCTTGTAGTGTGTATATGTTTTCTGCGGCCGCCGAGGCCTAAACACACCGTCGTCGTGTTGTAAAGCTGCGTTTCTTTTCCTCTTGTTTTGAGTATCTGGACTCTTTTGTCGGTAACAGAATTGTTTGTGCGGGCGAGAGTTGCTTTTCACGGAAGGCGATGAGTGAGGTATCCGTATCCCGGAGGCGTAGGAATCCCTCGGCTTGGTCGGCCTTGCCGCTTACGCGCGCTCTTACTCGTCCATAGGGTTCTGTTACCGACGCAGTCGAGAAGGTCTGAAAAATCATTTCGGCAGAGGAGCTCTCGAGCATGAAGACTTGTTCGGTCCACGGAGTCACTTATCCGAGCGCGAGTTACTTATCGCAGAAGGTGATGAGTGAGGTATCCGTATCCCGGAGGCGTAGGAGTCCCTCGGCTCGATCAGCCTTGGCTGCTTACGTGTACTCCGTCGTTTTCAGGATCCACTTTTGAAGTAGTCAAAAAGCACGAAAGGCATTCTGGCAGAAAAGACTTTTTTCTTTTTTCGAGGAAAATTTTGACGCAGAGGGGGTTGCCCCCTTCTAGCCCCCGAGGGAGGGTCGGGCTTTGCCGAGGCAAGGCTGACCCTTCCTTGACGACCAGACTTGATGTGTGAACGAGGTATACGAGCAACTTGAAAGCATCTTAAGGGTAGAAGCGACGTAGCTGTTGGATGTTCCAAGCGTTGCTGTAGACCTCGCCTTGGCTGTTAGCCAGCTTGTACGTCCCGGGCTTCAGGACCTTGGCGATGATGAATGGCCCTGCCTAGGGAGGCATGAGTTTGTGCCGCCCTCGGGCGTCTTGTCGCAGCCGAAGCACCAGGTCACCCACTTGGAGGTCTCGGGACCTCACCCCTTGGGCATGGTAGCGTCGCAGGGACTGCTGGTACCGCGCCGAGTGTAGTAAGGCCACGTCCCGAGCCTCCTCCAGCTGGTCCAGTGAGTCTTCTCGGTTGGCTCGGTTGCTTTGGTCGGTGTAGGTCCTCGCCCTCGGGGAACTGTATTCCAAGTCCGTGGGCAAGATGGCCTCGACCCCATAGACTAGAAAGAACGGTGTGAAGCCCGTGGCCCGGCTCGGCGTTGTTCTCAGGCTCCAGACCACCGAGGGGAGTTCCTTCATCCATCGCTTGTCGAACTTGTTGAGGTCGTTGTAGATCCGAGGCTTGAGTCCTTGCAGGATCATGCTGTTAGCCCGCTCCACTTGCCCATTCGTCATGGGGTGTGCCACCGCAGCCCAGTCCACCTGGATGTGGTGATCCTCGCAGAAGTCCAGGAACTTTCTGCCGGTGAACTGGGTGCCGTTGTCGGTGATGATGGAGTTCGGGACCCCAAAGCGATGGATGATGTTGGTGAAGAACGCCACCGCCTGTTCGGACCTGATGCTGTTTAGGGGTCGGACCTCGATCCACTTGGAGAATTTGTCGATGGCGACCAACAGGTGCGTGTAGCCCCCGGGTGCCTTCTGCAAGGGGCCGACTAGGTCCAGACCCCACACAGCAAACGACTAGGTGATGGGTATTGTTTGTAGAGCTTGAGCGGGCAGGTGGGTCTGCCTTGCGTAGAACTGACACCCTTCGCAGGTGCGGACGATTCTAGTGGCGTCGGCCACCGCCGTCAGCCAGTAGAATCCTTGTCGGAAGGCGTTTCCAACGAGGGTTCGAGGTGCTGCGTGATGGCCGCAAGCCCCCGAGTGTATCTCTTGCAAGAGCTGCTGGCCTTCGGCGATGGAAATGCATCGCTGGAGGATGCCTGAGGGGCTGCGGTGGTAGAGCTCCTTCCCGTCTCCCAGCAAGACGAAAGACTTGGCGCGCCGCGCCAACCGCCGAGCTTCGGCTTGGTCGAGGGGCAGCTCCCCTCGGTGGAGATATTGCAGGTATGGGGTCTGCCAGCTTTGATCAGGCGTGACCTCGCTTGGTTCCCCCTCGACGCGCAGTGCCTCACCCTTGGGGGCCGAGGGTACCTCGGGCTGAGCCGAGGGTATCTCGGACCGTGCCGAGGGTAGCTTGGACTGGGCCGAGGGTACCTCGGACTGAGCCGAGGGTGCCTCGGGCTCGGGTGTGTCCTCGGTCTTGACGGAGGGTTGATGCAGGTCTTGGGAGAATACGTCCGGGGGAACTGTTGTTCGTCCCGAGGCTATTTTAGCCAGCTCGTCCGCAGTCTCATTGTAGCGTCGGGCGATGTGGTTGAGCTCGAGCCCGTAGAACTTGTCTTCCAGGCGCCGAACCTCATCGTAGTAGGCTTCCATCTTCGAGTCGCGGCAGTGGGAGTTCTTCATGACTTGGTCGATGACAAGCTGCGAGTCACCGTGAGCGTCGAGGCGTCGGGCCCCTAGCTCGATGGCGATTCGCAACCCGTTTACCAGAGCCTCGTACTCTGCCACATTGTTGGATGCCGGGAAGTGGAGGCGTAGCACGTAGCGTAGGTGCTTTCTGAGGGGCGAGACGAAGAGGAGGCCTGCGCCGGCCCCCGTCTTCATCAGCGACCCATCGAAAAACATGGTCCAGAGCTCCGGTTGGATCGGAGCCGTTGGGAGCTGGGTGTCGGCCCATTCAGCCACGAAGTCCGCCAAGACCTGGGACTTGATGGCCTTCCGAGGGGCGAACGAGATCATCTCGCCCATGATCTCCACTGCCCACTTTGCAATTCTACCCGAGGCCTCTCGGGACTGGATGATCTCTCCCAGGGGGAAGGATGACACCACAGTCACCGGATGAGACTCGAAGTAGTGTCGCAACTTCCGCCGTGTCAGGATCACCGTGTACAGCAGCTTCTGGATCTGTGGGTAGCAGATCTTGGTCTCGGACAGTACCTCACTGATGAAGTAGACTGGCCTCTGGACAGGCAATGCATGCCCTTCTTCTCGTCTCTCAACCATGATCGCGGCGCTAACCACCTGGGTGGTTGCGGCGACGTAGATCAAGAGGGCTTCTCCGGCAGCGGGAGGCACCAAGATGGGCGCGTTCGTAAGGAGCGCCTTCAGGTTCCCGAGGGCTTCCTCGGCCTCGGGAGTCCAAGCGAAGCACTCGGCCTTCCTTAAGAGGCGGTACAGAGGCAGACCTCTTTCGCCGAGGCGGGAGATGAAGCGGCTCAGAGCCACGAGACATCCCATGACCCTCTGTACGCCTTTCAAGTCCTTGATTGGCCCCATGCTGGTGATGGCTGCAATCTTCTCCGGGTTGGCTTCGATGCCCCGCTCGGAGACGATGAACCCCAAGAGCATGCCTCGGGGGACCCCAAAGACACACTTTTCCAGATTAAGCTTCACGCCTTTCGCCTTGAGGCATCGGAATGTCGCTTCAAGGTCGGAAAGGAGGTCGGAGGCCTTCCTCGTCTTGACTATGATGTCATCGACGTAGGCCTCGACCGTTCGGCAGATGTGTTCGCCAAACACATGGTTCATGCATCGCTGGTATGTTGCCCCCGCATTCCTCAAACCAAACGGCATTGTAACATAGCAGTACATGCCGAAGGGTGTGATGAATGAAGTCGCGAGCTGGTCGGACTCTTTCATCCTGATCTGGTGATACCCTGAGTAGGCATCAAGGAAAGACAGGGTTTCGCACCCAGCAGTAGAATCCACGATCTGATCGATGCGAGGCAGAGGGTAGGGAACTTTCGGACATGCTTTGTTTAGACCAGTGTAGTCTACACACATCCGCCATTTCCCCCTTTCTTTCTCACTAGCACAGGGTTGGCAAGCCATTCGGGATGGAATACCTCTTTGATGAACCCTGCCGCCAGTAGCTTGTGGATCTCCTCGCCTATGGCTCTGCGCTTTTCTTCGTCGAATCGGCGCAGAGGTTGCTTCACGGGTCGGGCCCCAGCTCGAATATCCAGAGAGTGCTCGGCGACTTCCCTCGGTACGCCGGGCATGTCCAAGGGACTCCACGCGAAAACGTCGGCGTTCACGCGGAGAAAGTCGACGAGCACTGCTTCCTATTTGGGGTCGAGCTCGGAACCGATCCGGACCTGCTTGGAGGAGTCGTTGCAGGGGTCGAGAGGGACGGACTTGACCGTCTCCGCTGGTTCGAAGTTGCCGGCGTGGCGCTTCACGTCGGGCGCCTCCCTAGAGAGGCTCTCCAGGTCAGCGATGAGGGCCTCGGACTCCGCGAGGGCCTCGGCGTACTCCATGCACTCCACGTCGCATTCGTACACGTGTCGGTACGTGGGCCTGACGGTGATGACCCCGTTGGGGCCCGGCATCTTGAGCTTGAGGTAGGTGTAGTTGGGGACAGCCATGAACTTCGCGTAGCATGGCCTCCCCAACACTGCGTGGTAGGTTCCTTAGAACCCGACCACCTCGAACGTGAGGGTCTCCTTTCGGAAGTTGGAGGGTGTCCCGAAGCAGACGGGTAGATCGAGCTGTCCGAGGGGTTGAACGCGCTTCCCAGGGACGATCCCATGGAAAGGCGCAGCGCCCGTCCGGACCGAGGACAGATCGATCCGCAGGAGCCCGAGGGTCTCGGCGTAGATGATGTTGAGGTCGCTGCCTCCGTCCATGAGGACCTTGGTGAGCCTGACGTTGCCGATGATGGGGTCGACAACGAGTGGGTATCTCCCCGGGCTCGGCACGTAGTCTGGATGGTCGGCCCGGTCGAAGGTGATGGGCATGTCGGACCAGTCTAGGTAGACTGGCGCCGCCACCTTTACCGAGCAGACCTCCCGACGCTCTTGCTTACGGTGCCGAGCCGAGGCGTTCACCACTTGCCCGCCGTAGATCATGAAGCTGTCGCGGACCTCGAGGAACCCTCCTGCCTTGTGATCTTCCTCCTTTGCGTCGTCGAGGGCCTTGCCACCCTCCGCGGGTGGCCCGGCCTTGTGGAAGTGTCGTCGAAGCATGGCACACTCCTCGAGGGTGTGCTTGACGGGCCCCTGATGATAGGGGCACGGCTCCTTGAGCATCTTGTCGAAGAGGTTGGCACCTCCGGGAGGCTTCCGAGGGTTCTTGTACTCAGCGGCGGCGACAAGGTCCGCGTCGGCAGCGTCGCGTTTCGCTTGCGACTTCTTCTTGCCCTTCTTCTTGGCGCCGCGCTGAGTTGACGCCTCGGGAGCATCTTCCAGTGAGCGGCCCTGGGGCTGCTTGTCCTTCCGGAAAATGGCCTCGACCGCCTCCTGGCCAGAGGCGAACTTGGTGGCGATGTCCATCAGCTCGCTCGCCCTGGTGGGGGTCTTGCGACCTAGCTTGCTCACCAGGTCGCGGCAGGTGGTGCCGGCGAGGAACTCGCCGATGACATCTGAATCGGTGACGTTGGGTAGCTCTGTGCGCTGCTTCGAGAATCGCCGGATGTAGTCCTGGAGAGACTCTCCCGGCTGCTGTCGGCAGCTCCGGAGATCCCAGGAGTTCCCAGGGCGCACGTACGTGCCCTGGAAATTGCCGGCGAAGGCTTGGACCAGGTCGTCCTAGTTGGAGATCTGCCCCGGGGGCAGGTGCTCCAGCCAGGCTCGAGCGGTGTCGGAGAGGAACAGGGGGAGGTTGCGGATGATGAGGTTGTCATCGTCCGTTCCACCCAGTTGGCAGCCCAGCCGATAGTCCGCGAGCCACAGTTCCGGTCTCGTCTCCCCCGAGTACTTTGTGATAGTAGTCGGGGTTCGGAACTGGGTCGGGAACGGTGCCCGTCGTATGGCTCGGCTGAAAGCCTGCGGACCGGGTGGTTCAGGCGAAGGACTCCGATCCTCCCCGCTGTCGTAGCGTCCCCCACGCCTGGGGTGGTAGCCTCGGCGCGCCCTGTCGTCGAGGTGGGCCCATCGGCTGTGATGATGGCGCTCGTTGCCGAGGCGACCCGGGGCCACAGGCGCTGTGTTGCGCGCGCGCCCAGAGTGGACCGAGGCTTCCCGCATGAATCGGGAAGTCGCGGCGTGATGTTCCGAGGGGAACCCCTGCCTTCGGAAGGCAGAGCTTTCGGCCCATCGGACCGCGGCGTCCTCCAGGAGATTCTTCAGCTCTCCCTGGATACGTCGCGCCTCGGTGGTTGATGGCTCCGGCATCGCGCGGAGGAGTACTGCCGCTGCAGCCAGGTTCCGGCTGACTCCGCTGGAATCTGGCGGCGGCCTCACCCTGACGTCGTCGGCGATGCGGTGCTGGATGTCCTGGGGGAGGTGACGCCCTTCTCCGGCCGGGGGTTGGATCGCCCATTCCTGCCCGATGTCCCGGCGGATCGGCACAAGCGTTCCTGCTCCCTCGTCGAGCCTGGCCTACCTCTCACGGATTTGCTCGAGCTGTGGGTCAGGACCCCCCGCCAGGACGGGGACCACAGCTAGCTCCCGTAGAATGCCAATGCGAGGCACGGGCCTAGGGGCATCACCGTTTTCCGGCATACCAAGATGGTTGCCTTCGCCGGGACCCCCTAGATCGACGTGGAAACATTCACGACTTGGGCCGCGGTCCTCGCTGTCGAGGCCGCGGCTGCCATAGGAACAGTCGGAAAGGCAGTAGTCACATGCGGTCATGAAGTCCCGCATGGCACCGGAGTTACCAAGTCCGGAGAAATCCCAACAGAGGTCGGGCTCGCTATCTTCCTCGGACCCCGAGGACCCGTAGGTCGAGTCGGCCGTCAGTCGGTCCCAGGGTGACCGTACACGATACCCTAGAGGGTTTGGACTCGCCTCTAAGAGTGTGCTCACCGAAGTGGAGTCGCTTGGTGGGTCGAGGCCGAATCCAAAAGATGCGAGATGGGAATCGGTCGGTACCTTTCGGTCGACGGTCGGTGACGAGGTCGCGTCTGGGACTGACTGCACCATTGTCTTAGGTACGAGGGTGACGCCCAGCAAGTCCTTCACGAGCGTGCTGGCGTCGTGCGTTTGCTTGAGATTGGCGTGTTGCGGGGAGGCGGCGCTCGTCTTCGTCTCAGACGCGAGATCGATGCCCGATGCGCCCTTCGTTGGGGCGCCGGCGCCGTCGACTCGCTCGACAGCCAACGAGGTGCTACTTCCCGCTTGGCCTTGGTTGCCCCGCCTCCTCCTCCGTCGACGGGGGAGGGGACAAGACAAGCCCTAATGTCGTCCTTCCACCACGTGGGGAAGGTGTCGTCGATTTCCCAGCCGGCGAGCGGGTTGTCGACTGCCATTGTTGCTGTCGCGCGGCGGGGGAAGGAGTATTGTTGGAACTTGCTCTCAGTTGCAAGGGGGTCCAACAAAGGTGAACAGTGACGTCAACAGGGTTCTCGCGCAAGATGGCAATAGCTCTGTTAATCTGCCCCCTCACGGGCACTGTGCGGGGGTATTTATAGGTGTCTGAGTGCCCATCGCCTTGTGTTAAGGACGCATGTGCCCTCAGATACCTAGGTTATCCCCAGAATATTCCCATAAAGCAGGGTTACAGACTGTAATTACAGGAATGCCTTTGCAAATTAGGCCCGTAAAACGCAGCGGCCACGCGGGGCCCGTTACAATGGGCCGGATCACACGTGGGCCTCTGAGCTGGACGAGGCCGCACGATGGGGTGACGACGTCGCAGGCCTTCGCCTGGCGCCGTATCAAGCGAAGGGTGTCCCTGCCTGTTTTGTCTCCGTCGGACCAGCGACTGCAGCGAAGGCCTCGAGCGAAGGGTGGCGTCTTTGCCTTCGCCCCAACATTTTCCCTCCGAGGCACCAGTTCGACAAAGTCACCTGGTGCCGAAGACGTCGCTAGATGGCAGAGACGCTGCCCTCGCTCGAAGTGGTTCCGCGGGGGTTTTTGACATGACCGTTGATTGACGGCGTACTGTTGGATTACGGGTTTCCCGAAGCGCCGCGCCCTGTTGGATTGCGGGTTTCCCGAAGAGCCACGCCCTGCCTATAAAAGGGGGCGGAGGACGGCGCTTTTTGGACTTCACTTTCCGCGCTCCGTGCAAACCCTAGTCGCCTTTTCCACCGTCTTGCTGCTCGTCTGCCCGCCTTGCTTTTGTTCACCGGAGATCTGGCTCGAGTGAAGCACACCGACCGCCGCCACCGACGGTACGTAGCGATGCCGACCTCCTCTTCTTCTGCTGCCGCTACACCGCCGGCCGACGCCTCGTCTGAGGAGACGCTGAGTAGTTTGGTGGCGGAGGAGTTGTGCGCCGGCGATTCTGTGGATTTCGGCGTGTCGCGGATGTCGTCGGCCCGCGTGCAAGATATGCAGCGGCTGGGTTACTTTGGCGGCGGAGTTGCTCGTGTCCCGGGGACGGAGGAAGTCCCCGAGCTGGAGGGTGAGTTGGTTGTGTTCGAGGCGTTCTTCGCCGCCGGTCTCCGCCTGCCTGCGCACCGATTTGTTGGCGAAGTCCTGCGCAGGTTTAACGTTCAGATACATTAGCTGACTCTGAATGCTGTGGTGGCTCTGTCGAAGTATGTCTGGGCGACGACTTCGTACGGCGGACAGCCATCAGTCGAAGTCTTTGCGAAGTACTACTGTCTGCACTGGCAGAAGAGGATGATTGGGGATGAAGTTGCCCAGTTTGGGTCCTGCACGTTTACGCCGAAGACCGGCAAGACCACGATGCAGGTAGTCGAGTTGGTTCCTTGCGCCCGCAACAAGTGGGGCAACTGGAACGAGTTTTGGTTTTATGTCGCTGAGGGTACCGTCGAAGGCCATGAGGGGCTCCCCGTGTCCGAGATGTGTTCACATTTTTACTCAACATACCCGTCCTTTGAGGTGGCGGAGGGGGATGCGGACGAAGGGGCCCTTCGGTGCGCCGCCGGCCTGAGCAGTGGGCGCGATTTGGTTGAAGAATTTGTGGTGTACGGGGTATGGCCCTTGGCGCATGGCTGGGTGTTGGGCGAAGTGTGCCCTCGCCGGATGCCTTCCCATGGTGGGAAGATGGTCCGAAGTCCTGCCTTCGCGCTGAATCTGCAAAGCCACGATCCGGCCGCCTTTGTGCGTGAGGCGGAGGATGGGGCGGTGCGGCTCGTTGGTCGTTACGTGCCGAGGACAGAGGGCCAGCATAGCTGGGATATTCGCGGGTCGAATGACCGTTTGAACAGGGTTTTTGAATTGAATCAACTGCCGTATGGCGGCTACCCCAGCCAAGACGATGTGGACCGCCGTGGGAAGAAGCCAGTGGTGGAGACCGGAGACGACCCTGCGCCGGCGACCGCCCCATCCTCTAAAAAGAGGAAATTAGGTACTGCTATGGGAGGACTTGGGGTTTCCGATGGTTTTTGTAACACCCGGTTTTAAGGAACAAAGCCGGGTGCATCTCATACATGCGCCAAGAAGACAACATATATAATAACAGAGTGTATAGAGATAAATGTCATTAACATCAGAGTATTTATTACATAGCGGAAGACTTATTACAAAATAAAATAATAAAGATAAAACGAACTAAGGATCGTCGGCGCCAATGTCGACTGAGAAACGCCACCTAGATCAAGTCAAACTCCTCGCCTTGAGGCTCCTCCTGAAACACCTGATCTTCTCCTGTGGGGGGGGTGTGAGACAGCAAGGGTGAGCTCACACATGATCATAGCTCAACAAGTTGTGGGGAACCAGTGGACATAAACTCACAAAGGTGTGAGTTCATGTGATGTGTAAGGCTTAATCAATAACAGGGGTTAAAGCTGAGCATTGCTTTTAAGTAGTTGGTCAAAATTTTATTAGCAGCTACTAAGTGTAAGTAAATACCATACCATAAGTAAAGTAATAGAACAAAATTAATAACAAACCCATGCAATGCAAATGACAAAATTGAATTTAAGTTCCATAATTTAAACATCAGAGAGTCCTGAGCCGCTCATGACCGTGAGCTCGGCTAGTATACCAGATTTACACTCTGCAGAGGTTGTACCCTTTACCCACAAGTCATGTTACCCATCTGCCAAGGGGTCGCGACTCCCCATATACCTCTACCTAGGAAGCACGGCAGGACAACACTACGAGGCCTTTACAAAGTTCCACTAGCTTCCGAAAACCCGCTACAGTTTATAGGAAGATCCAGTACAGGGTTCCTGGCTGACCGCCATCGCAGCAAAATCAACCAGGGACCTCCCCGCACTGACCTCTCCCCTACTGCCCTTGCCCCTTTCGGGTAAGGTAGTCTTCCACTAGCTTTCCTAATTAGTCAGCCAAGGGGTCCCATTCCTCCCTTGTGGTGGCACGTGGTTCTCAAGTTAAGCTCTATGTTCCAATTAACATTAATGATAACAATATGAACATAAACAGAATAACAACAAGAATTGGAACATAGAGGTAATAAATGATTATCCCAAAACCATATAAAGCAATAGCAAACTACCCAAGTGATTCAGGGGTAAACAAGGTAATGAGATAAACAATCTAGGGTGACCTATTGGGTCCCATCAAAGTTAACCTATGCATGAGTATGTGATATTAAAGGACATTATTGGGTAAAAAGTGGTCAAGGGCACAACTTGCCTTCAATGAGCTCCTGCTCAGCTACTTCAACCTGCTGCTCACCAGGATCCCCAGCAACGGGCTCTTCTACTCGCCACAATACAAACAAGCACAGTGCATATAGAGAAATTAACATTACACCAAACATATAAACAAAATACACAGAAATATTCTACTCAATAAAATAAAATCCTAGGAACAGGAATCATAATTTTCTGAGTTATAGATTTTAAGTTATGCATTTTTAAAGGTTTTATGTGTTTAAAGTGGGATTAAGTGATAAATAAATTTCTTACTGTTTTCATGACTTAACAGAGGCTCTAGGTGAAAGAGAACAATATTACAAAATTTTAGCAACTGGAATGAAGTAATTTGGACTAAAAATGGATTTTCTATGAATTATTGAAGTTCTAGCAATTATTTTTCTATTAAATATTCAATTTCTAATTCATTTGTACAGTTTAAATAAGCTCTGGACTGGGCGTCAATTCCTGGAAAACCCAGGGGCTAATCTACTAAAATTCCAGAGACACAGAGCACAGGATCTGTGGACGGCGGGTTGATTTCATTGTTTCTCGGGGTCTCTTTAACAAAATG
Source organism: Zea luxurians (assembly GCA_029449295.1). NCBI lineage: Eukaryota > Viridiplantae > Streptophyta > Magnoliopsida > Poales > Poaceae > Zea > Zea luxurians. The sequence goes on along the minus strand of JAOPSE010000001.1, from coordinate 98,558,880 downwards.
CACCCGCGAAGGGGTATGGAGTGCCTAGGGCCGTCCGATTAGCCATCGGCCGCCAGGATCACACAGACGATGTGGTCATGCGCGATTACATCGGATCCGCATAGCCAGGGATCGACGGTCAGCGCAAAATCACATGAAACGGTGCACTAAATCTGATCAAGACCGTCCGTGAGCCGATCTACGGTTCCGGGCCCCCATCCGGCTACGCTATCAGGCTGCAACCCCCTGTGCCGTTAACTTTACCATCGACGGCAACAACATCGTCTTCTACCTCCGGCGCCCAGAGCCCCAGACACAGTCGACCGCCGATCTCCACTAAGATACAGGTGACCCCCAGGTTCTATACGCGCCATACCCCGCGACTATCGGGTGACAAACGATCGGTTGAGTACTTCGCAGTGAAATAAGAAAAAGAACGGAGCTCACCAGAGATTAGCACGCCAGGGAAAACCGCTCGCCACCGGCGACCCGCACAAGTCCACACCTGGCCGCCCCTCCTCGGAAATGTTCTACAGGTGACGCTGAACCTTTTATACCACCTGCCGAGGTTCCACAGCGACAAGACACGACCTTCAACAATGGCGGCTCCCTCACCCAAGGCTCCTGCTCGGTTTCTCTCGGCGGTGCTTGGAGGTGTGGCAGAGGCAGGCGAGCGCGGCGGACATGTTTTAGGTCGGGTTCATGGGGATCGGGGAGGCTCCGGAATTGGGGAGGAAGCTTGAGGAACTGGCTCCGGCCGCGTGCACGATGGAGACGGACACTGGGTCCCCCGGCGCGGTGCACACATTGGTTTAGAGGGTCACGGAGGTGAAAGGGGTCCTGGCCCTTTTAAATCCCACAACAGCCACCATCGCGCCGATCGCGCAAATGGCGCAGAAATCGGATCTCAGCGGCTACTGTTCCGAACTCCATGGGTTGACGAAGACGAGCTGAGGCGTTGGGTCCACACGTCAGTGGTAGTGATGCCAGAGCCCATCCGTCGGTGACTGGGAAACGCGTGGTCAAAACGGTGGGGAAGAAAGGCCCGACCGGTGGGCCCCATGCGACAGCCAAACGGGCAGCAGCGAGTGCGCGCGGGAATAGGTAGTGGGCTGCGCGGAGGGGGTTTCTCTGGGTGGGCCGAATTGGTAGCAGCCGGCCCAGTTAGTGTTTATTCCTTTTCTATTTCTGTTTTCTTTTTCTCCCTTTTCAATTTCTTTAATTCAAATTCACATTCAAATCTTATGCCAAACTTTATCTTCAAGTTATACTGTGACCATAAGGTACTAATTTTGGAAATACACATAATCTTTCTTTATATTTTATATATTTTCTCTTTTTCAAACTCTCAAATTAGGTGTTAAATCCTTGCTTTTGCCACTAATTTATTTCTATTAGTGGCATTACTCTTTCATTAAATGTACAAACAATAAACTCCAGCATGTCACATGATTTAATAGTATATCTTTTTATTATTTATTTATTTGTTCTCCTGTGATGTTCTCATGAGATGATAAATATGGACAACACACATATATACAAAGGAATATCATTTCTCCTCTTAGGCTATCTTCCACAAATTGCAAGTTGGGTATTACAAATCCTACCCCCTTAAAAATAATCTCGTCCTCGAGATTTAAGAAGATCTAGGAAAAAGGTGGGGAAAATCTATACGAAGCTCTTCTTCTCTTTCCCACGTTGCTTCATCTTCACCATGGTGACTCCATTGTATTTTGCACATCTTTATCACCTTATTTCTTGTAACTCGTGTCAAAGTATTGAGAATCTTGATCGGGTACTCTGTGTAAGTCAAATCACCCTGAACACCAAGCTCTTCCATTGGTAACTGTTCCTCACGGACACGAAGACACTTCTTTAGTTAAGACACATGAAATACATTATGCACATCAGACAGATCATCAGATAGCTCGAGTTGATAGGCCATCTCTCCAACTCGCCTAAAAACTCAAAATGGTCCAATAAAGCGAGGGGACAATTTGCCCTTGACTTTGACTCTCCTCATTCCATAAAGTGGTGAAACCTTGAGGTACACATGATTCCTTTCCTTAAATTCCAATGGTCTTCTTCTATTATCCGCATAGCTCTTTTACCTGGTCCGAGCTACCCTCAAATTCTCTCGAATTATACAAACTTGTTCCTCTGCTTCTTGAATAAGTTCAGGTCCAAAGAACTGTCTTCCCCTAGTCTGATCCAATATAGAGGAGTCCTGCATTTCCTGTCATATAAAGTTTCAAAAGGTGACATCTTCAGACTGGCCTGGTAACTATTATTATATGAGAACTCAGCATAAGGTAGACTCTTGTCCCAACTACTACCATGCTGAAGGGTACAAGCTCTCAACATATCCCCCAATACTTGATTAGTCCTTCCAGTCTGTCCATCAGTCTGAGGGTGATAAGCTGTACTAAAATTCAACTTTGTACTCATATTCTCATGAAAGCTTTTCCAAAATCTGGGGGTAAACTGTGATCCTCTATCCAAAAATGATCTTCCTTGGTACATTGCGTAAAGACTTAATCCAAGACATGTATAACTTAGCCAATTGCGATCCCTTATAAGTAGTCTTGATCGGAATGAAATGAGCCACTTTGGTCAGTCTATACACAATAACCCATATAGAATCATATCCTTTCGAGGTGCGAGGCAATCTAGTAACGACGTCCATATCAATCTCTTCTCACTTCCACTCGGGTATCTTTAGTGGATGCAGTAGTCCAGCTGGCCTCTGATGTTCAGCCTTAACTCTTTGACATACATCGCACATAGCCACATGTGCAGCTACATCTCTTTTCAATCCATACCACCAATACTTCTGTTTCAAATCCTGATACATCTTGGTACTACCAGGATGAATAGAATAATCTGAATCATGGGCCTCCTTTAGAATAGTCTCTCGCAGGCTTTTAACATCAGGAACACACATCCTGTCCTTGAACCATACGGTGCCCTGCTCATCTTCCGTGAATTCCGGAACTCGACCTTCAGTAATCAGATCCTTAATCTCTTTTATCTTAGCATCACCAATTTGTCCTTTGCGGATTTCTTGCTCCAAGGTAGGTTCCACATCAATAGTAACTCCTTCAGTATGAGCGACTATCCCCAGGTTATGTCTCCTGAAATCCTCAACAATCTCATCGGGTAGCTGGGCAACCACAGCTGAATGAACATGCTCCTTGCGACTCAAGGCATCTGCAACCAAGTTTGCCTTGCCCGGGTGATAGTGAATCTCCAAATCATAATCTTTAATAAGCTCCAACCAACGGCGTTGCCTAAGATTGAGATCCTTCTGAGTGAATATATACTTCAAACTCTTATGATTCGTATACACTTGGCACTTGGTCCCCATGATATAATGTCTCCAAATCTTAAGCGCATGCACAACGGCAGCCAATTCCAAGTCATGTGTAGGGTAGTTCAATTCATGTCTCCGCAACTGACGAGAAGCATAAGCAATCACGTGTCCTTCTTGCATGAGCACACATCCTAAGCCTTGGCCACATGCATCGCAATAGATATCAAATCCTTTTTGTAAGTCTGGCATAACCAAAACTGGTGGCGACATCAACCTCTTCTCCAATAGATCAAAGCTGTCTTGACACTTCTCGTCCCACTTAATTTTTTTTCCTTTCTCCAGAAGCGAAGTCATAGGTTTGGCAATCTTAGAAAATCCTTCAATAAATCTCCAATAATGTCCTGCAAGTCCCAAGAAACTTCGGTCCTCCGTAACCGTAGTGGGTATGCTCCACACCACTATCTCCTTGACTTTAGCAGGATCCACTGATATCCCTCCATTAAAAATGATATGTCCAAGAAATGGCACCTCGCCAATCCAAAACTCGCACTTGCTGTACTTAGCGTAGAGTTGATTATCTCGTAACTTCTGTAGCACCAACCTTAGATGTTCTTCATGGTCACTCTCATTCTTAGAATAGATAAGAATATCGTCGATGAACACCACGACGAATCTGTCCAAATACTCCAAAAACATCTTATTCATCAAAATCCATAAGATAAGCTGGTGCATTAGTTAATCCAAACGACATAACGATGAACTCATATAATCCATATCGAGTCGAGAAAGCCGTCTTAGGAATATCTGATGGTCTAATCTTCATCTGATGGTACCCCAATCGGAGGTCAATCTTCGAGAATACCCTGGCTCCTCTCATCCGATTAAATAAATCCTTAATGCGGGGTAACAGAAACTTGTTCTTCACAGTGACATCATTAAGGAACCTTTAATCCACGCACATCCCTTGCAATCCATCTTTCTTCTTTACAAACAAAACTGGTATTCTCCAAAGTGAGGAACTCGGACGTAAGTAACTAGCCTCTTGTAATTCCGTTCACTGATTCTTCAGTCCCTTTAGGTGTAATTACTCTCATGGGTTTTCTCATATTGTCCAACACATATGCCCAAACCAAAATCTCAGCATGACGCATAATTTTATTAGCAACTCATGGGGTCAAATAGACCTTTTTATTCCTCCTAAAATGGTATCATACCGAATACTAACTAAAGGAACATGTAGGTCCTACAAATAGTAGTAATTTACATATATGTTTATGTAGCTTGGTGGAGCTGGTGATGGTGGAGATGGTGATTGCTCTTGTCGTTGTCTCTCCAACCGTGATTGCCTTATTTCTTGCTGTATCTCCAGACGGGCCTGACGTATTTCCTCGCGTTCTTGTCTTATCTGGCTTTGCATTTCGGTCATCATGTCTGTCAATTGCTGTATTACCAGCCTTTGGGTTGCGATCACTTGCTCGGTTTCAACAGGTGGGGAGTTTGGAGGATTCATTTCTGTTTGCTGTTGCGTGATAATCTTTCCTTTCCTGGTATTGTCCATCTGAGTTAGATACATAAGGTAAGAAAGAGCAGTTAGACAAGGCAGTAATTACAATCATGTTATTTTGGGGGACTTGTTAGCTAAGTAGATTAGTGTGTCACCTACTAAAGCTAATACAGTACCTTATAGTGGTACATGCAAAGATGCCCAACTATAATGTTTCAATCAATCAAAGAAGCAAATCAAGCATTTATCATCAGAACAATCAAACAACATTTTTAATAGAGAAAATAGTTTTGATTTGGTCTTAGGCCTCCTATCTCTTAAAAATGTCATAGGGGTAGGGATTCCCAGGTGTGAAATCCATCTTGTCTAAGAGTAGAAAAGGTAAGAATGATCAGAGTAGAACAGTAGAAGGTGAGACAGGATTAAGATAAGTGTAGAAAGAATCAGAGTAAGGTAAGTGTGGAATGAATCAGAATAAGATAAGTAGGTAAGGGTTGTCCATTTCTATCTAGGTCTCGTCCTACAGTCAACATTTCCTCTGATACCACTTCTGTAACACCCGGTTTTAAGGAACAAAGCCGGGTGCATCTCATACATGCGCCAAGAAGACAACATATATAATAACAGAGTGTATAGAGATAAATGTCATTAACATCAGAGTATTTATTACATAGCGGAAGACTTATTACAAAATAAAATAATAAAGATAAAACGAACTAAGGATCGTCGGCGCCAATGTCGACTGAGAAACGCCACCTAGATCAAGTCAAACTCCTCGCCTTGAGGCTCCTCCTGAAACACCTGATCTTCTCCTGTGGGGGGGGGTGTGAGACAGCAAGGGTGAGCTCACACATGATCATAGCTCAACAAGTTGTGGGGAACCAGTGGACATAAACTCACAAAGGTGTGAGTTCATGTGATGTGTAAGGCTTAATCAATAACAGGGGTTAAAGCTGAGCATTGCTTTTAAGTAGTTGGTCAAAATTTTATTAGCAGCTACTAAGTGTAAGTAAATACCATACCATAAGTAAAGTAATAGAACAAAATTAATAACAAACCCATGCAATGCAAATGACAAAATTGAATTTAAGTTCCATAATTTAAACATCAGAGAGTCCTGAGCCGCTCATGACCGTGAGCTCGGCTAGTATACCAGATTTACACTCTGCAGAGGTTGTACCCTTTACCCACAAGTCATGTTACCCATCTGCCAAGGGGTCGCGACTCCCCATATACCTCTACCTAGGAAGCACGGCAGGACAACACTACGAGGCCTTTACAAAGTTCCACTAGCTTCCGAAAACCCGCTACAGTTTATAGGAAGATCCAGTACAGGGTTCCTGGCTGACCGCCATCGCAGCAAAATCAACCAGGGACCTCCCCGCACTGACCTCTCCCCTACTGCCCTTGTCCCTTTCGGGTAAGGTAGTCTTCCACTAGCTTTCCTAATTAGTCAGCCAAGGGGTCCCATTCCTCCCTTGTGGTGGCACGTGGTTCTCAAGTTAAGCTCTATGTTCCAATTAACATTAATGATAACAATATGAACATAAACAGAATAACAACAAGAATTGGAACATAGAGGTAATAAATGATTATCCCAAAACCATATAAAGCAATAGCAAACTACCCAAGTGATTCAGGGGTAAACAAGGTAATGAGATAAACAATCTAGGGTGACCTATTGGGTCCCATCAAAGTTAACCTATGCATGAGTATGTGATATTAAAGGACATTATTGGGTAAAAAGTGGTCAAGGGCACAACTTGCCTTCAATGAGCTCCTGCTCAGCTACTTCAACCTGCTGCTCACCAGGATCCCCAGCAACGGGCTCTTCTACTCGCCACAATACAAACAAGCACAGTGCATATAGAGAAATTAACATTACACCAAACATATAAACAAAATACACAGAAATATTCTACTCAATAAAATAAAATCCTAGGAACAGGAATCATAATTTTCTGAGTTATAGATTTTAAGTTATGCATTTTTAAAGGTTTTATGTGTTTAAAGTGGGATTAAGTGATAAATAAATTTCTTACTGTTTTCATGACTTAACAGAGGCTCTAGGTGAAAGAGAACAATATTACAAAATTTTAGCAACTGGAATGAAGTAATTTGGACTAAAAATGGATTTTCTATGAATTATTGAAGTTCTAGCAATTATTTTTCTATTAAATATTCAATTTCTAATTCATTTGTACAGTTTAAATAAGCTCTGGACTGGGCGTCAATTCCTGGAAAACCCAGGGGCTAATCTACTAAAATTCCAGAGACACAGAGCACAGGATCTGTGGACGGCGGGTTGATTTCATTGTTTCTCGGGGTCTCTTTAACAAAATGCACCCGCGAAGGGGTATGGAGTGCCTAGGGCCGTCCGATTAGCCATCGGCCGCCAGGATCACACAGACGATGTGGTCATGCGCGATTACATCGGATCCGCATAGCCAGGGATCGACGGTCAGCGCAAAATCACATGAAACGGTGCACTAAATCTGATCAAGACCGTCCGTGAGCCGATCTACGGTTCCGGGCCCCCATCCGGCTACGCTATCAGGCTGCAACCCCCTATGCCGTTAACTTTACCATCGACGGCAACAACATCGTCTTCTACCTCCGGCGCCCAGAGCCCCAGACACAGTCGACCGCCGATCTCCACTAAGATACAGGTGACCCCCAGGTTCTATACGCGCCATACCCCGCGACTATCGGGTGACAAACGATCGGTTGAGTACTTCGCAGTGAAATAAGAAAAAGAACGGAGCTCACCAGAGATTAGCACGCCGGGGAAAACCGCTCGCCACCGGCGACCCGCACAAGTCCACACCTGGCCGCCCCTCCTCGGAAATGTTCTACAGGTGACGCTGAACCTTTTATACCACCTGCCGAGGTTCCACAGCGACGAGACACGACCTTCAACAATGGCGGCTCCCTCACCCAAGGCTCCTGCTCGGTTTCTCTCGGCGGTGCTTGGAGGTGTGGCAGAGGCAGGCGAGCGCGGCGGACATGTTTTAGGTCGGGTTCATGGGGATCGGGGAGGCTCCGGAATTGGGGAGGAAGCTTGAGGAACTGGCTCCGGCCGCGTGCACGATGGAGACGGACACTGGGTCCCCCGGCGCGGTGCACACATTGGTTTAGAGGGTCACGGAGGTGAAAGGGGTCCTGGCCCTTTTAAATCCCACAACAGCCACCATCGCGCCGATCGCGCAAATGGCGCAGAAATCGGATCTCAGCGGCTACTGTTCCGAACTCCATGGGTTGACGAAGACGAGCTGAGGCGTTGGGTCCACACGTCAGTGGTAGTGATGCCAGAGCCCATCCGTCGGTGACTGGGAAACGCGTGGTCAAAACGGTGGGGAAGAAAGGCCCGACCGGTGGGCCCCATGTGACAGCCAAACGGGCAGCAGCGAGTGCGCGCGGGAATAGGTAGTGGGCTGCGCGGAGGGGGTTTCTCTGGGTGGGCCGAATTGGTAGCAGCCGGCCCAGTTAGTGTTTATTCCTTTTCTATTTCTATTTTCTTTTTCTCCCTTTTCAATTTCTTTAATTCAAATTCACATTCAAATCTTATGCCAAACTTTATCTTCAAGTTATACTGTGACCATAAGGTACTAATTTTGGAAATACACATAATCTTTCTTTATATTTTATATATTTTCTCTTTTTCAAACTCTCAAATTAGGTGTTAAATCCTTGCTTTTGCCACTAATTTATTTCTATTAGTGGCATTACTCTTTCATTAAATGTACAAACAATAAACTCCAGCATGTCACATGATTTAATAGTATATCTTTTTATTATTTATTTATTTGTTCTCCTGTGATGTTCTCATGAGATGATAAATATGGACAACACACATATATACAAAGGAATATCATTTCTCCTCTTAGGCTATCTTCCACAAATTGCAAGTTGGGTATTACAGTTTTGCTAGAGAGTTGATGAGGACTTGCGCGGCACCGGGGGGAAGAATGTCTTCGCCCGAGCTCCGGGAGTCTTCGGCGCGGATGCTGAGGGTTACCGGGGGTTGGTGGCCTAGGAATGTTCCTATCCCCCGCGCGGCCGGTGAAGACTTTTTTACATCTCGCATGGTTCGTGAATGGAAAGTGTTTCCTTACGGGCGGAATATTGCTGCTATTGTGTCGGCAGTGATGGACAAGGATCGCCAGGGAGCTGCACAAAAGCGTCAGGCGGTTGTCAGGCTTCATGAAGCCCGGCCGAAGAGGCAGCGGGGGGCTGCGAAGGCTGTGGCCCCTGGCGGAGGCAAGCCGCCGCTGACGGCGAAGTCGGGCGGTACTGTATTTAGCAAGGCGCCGGAGGCAGCAGCGGGCGCCGGTGGTTCTAAATCGACGAAGGCTGTGCCGCCGTCCAGCAGGGTGTCGGAGGTCGCGAAGGCGGCCCGAGAGTTGCCGTCGTCGGGCAAGCGCGTCGCCGACTTCGCCACCGATATTAGTGTGGAGGACTATCTTGGTGGTAAGCCCTTGGCTCGTTTTTTTTTAATTCGTTGAAACGTTGCAGGGTCGGACGAGGGCCAGCTTGCTATTGTTGCGCCTGCCGCGGCGATCGTGGCTGCTGCCGTAGTGCCGAAGGCGAAGGGCGGTGCTCTTAGTGCCGGAGGCGAGATGTCGGCACTGGCGGCCGTTAGGGATGAGGCGGGCGCTGCGTCCCGCTGGCTGAAGGAGGTGACGGAGGCACTAAGTCAGGTCCGTTGAGTTAGACTCCGTTTTTTTTCGCGGTCTTACGTGTGTTCTGCAGGTGGCCGACTTCGCCAACCGCACTGCGTCGGGGGCCCTCACGGCAGTTGTGTCTGCCGAAGTCGAGAGACTTCGGACGCAACATGCGGACGCCGTCCGTGAAAAATCGGCCGCCGACAGTAAGTGCCGCAAGCTGGCGAACAAGGTGGCCGCGCTGGAGGGGGAGAAGGCTGACCTCCGGCACCAATTGGCGGGGGAGAGGAGGGAGACCAACGAGGCCCTCGCCAAGGCGCAGGCTGCGCAGGTGGAGGCTAATCTGGCGCGGGCGGAGGGCAATCTTGCCAGGGAGCGCGCCGAGCAGCTGCAGGAGCGGCTCATCACCCTGGAGAGCCGCGTGGAGAGGGCCGAGGCCGCGACGCGCGCGGAGGCCGAGCGGACGCGCAAGCAGCTTATGGACTCGTACCATAAGCTGGGCGCGCTGACTGGTGACTTCGAAGTGCCGGACCGAGAGTCCAGACTTCGCTGCCTGGAGTGGGTACAGGAGGAGTGCAGGCGCTCCTCACTATCGTGGAGGGGTTCATGTCGTATGCCTCCCTGGTCACCTGCGAGGCAGCGATGAACGCGCTCTCCCGTGAAGGGTGCCGGCACTTCGAGGTCTTCGACCAGGCTGATGAAGACTTTGAGCGAGATATCTACAAGGAATCCGCCGGTGCCATCTATGACCGGATGTGGGGTCCGCACGGTTGTGAGGTGGTCAGGGAGCGGGCCGAGACGGCGAGGGCTCAGGTAACGTTTGGCGTTTGCTGGATGTGGGCTATGTGTGGGTTCGCTGAATTTGTGTGCTGTGTCTTAGGCGGCGCGTGGTGAGAGAGTGGATGACTTTGGGGCGTTGAACAGCGCGCTGCCTGACCCGTAGCCGATCCCGGCGGAAGCCGTGTCCGGGGCCGCCCTGGAGGCGCCCCCGGAGCCTACGGAAGGCGCTCCGGATGCCCTCGCATCTACTGCGGCCGGCGGGGACCTGCCCCCAGAGACCGCCGAAGGCGCGCTTGATGCCCCCGGAGCCGCTGCGCCGAGGGCTGAAGATCCTGCGACGGTGGCGGCGGAGGCGACAACGGAGGCGACGGCGGAGGCTCCCGCAACGGCTGGGTCTTCGCAGGTGGCGTAGTGGGTGTAGATGGTTAGGGAATTTTGGATATGTTGCTGAATTTTGGTTGCTGCGCAGGTTCAAGATTTTGGGTCTGCGCACGCAACCGCCACTACTAATTTTTTGGCGGCTTCGACCGTGGATGGTGGTAATAAATGTGATGGGTCTGCAACTGAATTTTCTGATTTTGCTGACTCTGGGAGCTCGGTTGAGTGGACTGAGGAGTCGACGGAGGAGGACTTGGACTATTTTGCGGCCTTGGATGTGGCAGCGGCGGAAGCTTCGCCGCACGCTGCGGGTACAGAAGATGTGCCTGGTCCGAGCACCGGGCGCCGGCGGCGAAGGGCGGTTGCGAAGCATAGAGTGAGTGGGGCGGAGGGAGATCGGCTTCGTGTGAGTAGGGCTGGCCGGCAGGAACTGTTGTCTTTGCCAGCCGTCGTGAGTATGGGTGAGGGGGAATTGCGAAGTCTTTTTGCGGGTGAGGAGCTTAGGATAATGTTATTTAATTATAGGGAGATGGGAATTATTCCTAAGGTTGAGCCGATGTAGAGTGTGGTGCCCTCGCTTGTATATGTGTAAAGGCTTGTGTGATGAGGTTGTGTGCCCCCGCACACTTGGCTATGCTTGCGAAGGCGTTATGTACTTGGTCTGGTGAGTTTTGTTATGCTGTGCTGGTCCGGCTGCACCCTTAGGCAACTTATGTACGAATAGTCTTCGCAGTAGGCTGAGGTTTTTCGCACTTGTTGTGCTAGTCCGGCTGCACCCTTAGGCGACTTCTGCACAGATAGTCTTCGCGGTAGACTTAGGTTTTTTCGCACTTGTTGTGCTAGTCCGGCTGCACCCTTAGGCGACTTCTGCACGGATAGTCTTCGCGGTAGACTTAGGTTTTTTCGCACTTGTTGTGCTAGTCCGGCTGCACCCTTAGGCGACTTCTGCACGGATAGTCTTCGCGGTAGACTTAGGTTTTTTCTCACTTGTTGTGCTAGTCCGGCTGCACCCTTAGGCGACTTCTGCACGGATAGTCTTCGCGGTAGACTTTGGTTTTTTCGCACTTGTTGTGCTAGTCCGGCTGCACCCTTAGGCGACTTCGGCGCGGATTTGTCGCACGCGAGGGTGGCTAGCGCTGAGCCTCGCGGTGACCTCGTATTGGTCGAATGTCGAAGACCGTCGTTGCGGTCTTTTTTCGACGCATGTTTTTGCGGGGGATTTTTTAGACATATATTACATGGCTCCGCCTCGTTAAAAACCTCACCCCCCGGGAGGAAAAGAGTGCGGACCAGAATAAGATTGTTTTTGCGAATTACAAGGGCGAATCAGCCCTGATGAGTCAAACAAAAAATTTGCGGAGGTTGTCGATGTTCCAGGAGTGCTCCAGGTCTTCGCCGTTTGGCGTTGTGAGCCTGTAAGCGCTGGGGGAAGCTTTCGTCTTGACTATAAAGGGGCCTTCCCACTTGGGCTCCAGCTTGCCCCTGGACTCTGTCCGAACCGTTCGGACGAGTACGAGGTCCCCTTCGCTAAATTCCCTCGGGATGACTGCATGGTCGCGCCATGCTTTTGTCTGAGCTTGGTATTTGTTTAGGGCCTGTAGAGCGAAGACTTGGTCTCCGTCAATGAGATCCTTTGAAGTTGGCTCGTCCACGTCGGGGACGGCTGACGGAACTGTTCGCGGGGACCCATGTTTTATTTCTTGCGGGGTCATGGCCTCTGATCCGTATAGAAGGCGGAAAGGAGTAAACTCGGTCGCCCTGCACTCAGTCGTGTTTAGTGCCCAGACCGCCTCGGGTAGCAAATCGGTCCATCTGCCCTTTTTTTCATCGAGGAGCATCTTTTTGACAGATGTGAAGATTTTTCCATTGGCGCGTTCCACAACTCCGTTGGACTGCGGATGATAGACTGAAGCGAAGGCAAGCTTGGTGCCAATGGAGAAGCAGAAATCCTTGAAGTCTTGGCTGTCAAACTGCTTGCCGTTGTCAATTGTAAGTTCGGACGGTACTCCGAAGCGGCAAACAATGTTTTGCCAAAAGAACCTTTGGGCAGTTTTTGATGTTATTGTGGAAACAGCCCTTGCCTCGATCCATTTGGTGAAGTACTCGACAGCGACGAAGGCTAACTTAAGGTTCCCCTGGGCGGTGGGCAGGGACCCGACAATGTCTAGGCCCCAGCGCTGGAGAGGCCATGTGTGGGCGATCAGTTTTGTATACTGCGAGGGGCTGCCTGACCGAGGAGAAAACTTCTGGCAGGCTTCGCAGGACCTTGTGACCCAATTTGCGGCGCAGATCATTGCGGGCCAGTAAAAGCCTTGGCGGATCACCTTAGCAGCCAGGGCCCTTGGCCCTGCGTGTGAGCCGCACGTGCCACTGTGGACTTCGCGTAGGATCTGGATGCCTTCGGTTTCGGTGACGCACTTAAGCATTGGCTGACTGACCCCTTTTTTGTAGAGTTGGCCTTCAATTAGTGCGAAGTCTCGGCTTCGATGTCTGAGGCGCTTGGCCTCACTGATGTCGGCTGGACGATAGTACCCCTGTAGGAACAGGGTTATTGGTGCCCGCCAGTCTTCGGTCATGATAAGGTTGACTATGCGGTGGCCCTCGCTGTCATTGGTTATTTGGAGCCCTTCGAGGCTCCGGACGGCTGGCGTGCCGATGACATGAAAGAACACGTCGGAGGGCAAAGATTCGCCCCTGGCGGCAGCCTTGGCCAATGCGTCGGCCTCTTCATTCTTGGCCCGATCCACATGCTGCAAGGTGAATCCCTTGAATTGTCTCTCGAGATTTCGGATGGCCGCGAGGTACTGCATGAGCGCGGGGTCCTTTGCTGCATAGTCTTTCTCGACTTGGCCGGCAACTACCTTGGAGTCTGTTTTGATGATGCAGGTGGTGACTCCGAGGGCCCTTAGCTTGCGGAGGCCGAGGATGACTGCTTCGTATTCTACTATATTATTTGTGCATCTGTCGGATTCCAGATTGAAGCTGAGGCGTGCTGCATATCTGTGCTTGACCCCGACTGGTGAGGTGATGACTGCAGCGACGCCTGCCCCCGCATGGCACCATGCACCGTCACAATGGATCGTCCAAACCTTCTCTGCGGACGGGTCTGGCTGTGTTGTTGGCCCAGTCCAGTCGACGACGAAGTCTGCCAGGACTTGAGACTTGATGGCTGTCCTAGGCTCGAAGCTGATGTGGTAGCCGGAGAGTTCGGCCGCCCACTTGGCAATCCTCACCGATGCCTCCGGGTTTCTGAATAATTCGCCGAGTCCCCTGTTTGAGGTGACTCGGACCTTGAATGCTTCGAAGTAATGGCGCAGTTTGCGCGAAGACATGACGACTGCGTAGGCAACCTTCTCCAGCTCTGTCATGTTGCACTTGGACGGTGTCAGCACTTCGGAGACATAGTACACGGGGCACTGCCTGACCACGCCCTCGACTGTCTGCTCCTGCACTAGTGCCGCGCTGACCGCATGCGGCGAAGCCGCGACGTAGAGCAACAGGGGGAGCGAGGAGTCGGGGCTGGTAAGGACGGCCAACTCTGTCAGGTACTGTTTTAATGAGGCGAAGGCCGCCGCCTGCTCTGGTCCCCAGGCGAAGTCTTTTGCACCACGGAGTGTTTTGAGGAAGGGGAGACTTCGCTCGGCGGACCTGGAGATGAATCTGTTGAGAGCGGCCAATCTGCTTGTCAGGCGCTGGACGTCCCTGACGGACTGCGGAGGCGTCATGTCTATGATGGCCTGAATCTTGGTTGGGTTGGCCTCGATGCCGCGGTGTGATACCAGGTAGCCCAATATTTTGCCTTGGCGAATGCCGAAGACGCACTTTTCCGGGTTTAGGCGGAGTTTTGCGTCTCGCATGTTCGCAAATGTTTCGGCGAGGTCGGCGAGATGGTCCTCCTTGCTCTTGCTGGCGACGACGATGTCGTCCACATATGTGAATATGTTTCTGCCAACTTGCAGGTGTGGCGCCAGGGGACTTCGCTCGTCGAGATAGTTGACCCCTTGGAATGGCGCGGCGTGCGGGAAGGTGTAGTCGCGCTGGGGGAAACGCGGGTCTTCCGGTTGTGCGCAGTGTTGCAGGGGTGGCCCATGCTGCAGGCCGAGGTGGCCTTTGCGCGTGTCTTCCAGTTGTGCGCGCTGCTGGAGGGGTGGCTCGTGCTGCAGGCCAAGGTGGCCTTCGCGCTGCATCAGAGCGATCTCCCGCTCGAGGTCCTGGGCCTTCTGCTCTTCGTCGCGTATCATTTGCCACACTTTGGCTAGTGCGGACACGCGCTGGCGCTTGGCCTCCAGTATCTCTTTCTGCCTCTGGAGATTGCGGTTCTTGAGGCGCAGGGCGCGCAGCTGTAGCTGTTCTTCCGTTGAGACGCCGAGGACTTCACCGTCCTCGGTGAGGTCCGCGCCCTCCAGTGGTGCGAAGCCTGAGGGTGGCTGCGATTGTCCTTCAGGGCCGCAGGTGCGGAGAGTGTCGTCTTCGCAGGTGTGGGGGACGTCGTCTTCAGTGACCTCTTGGTGGGTGGATTGGGTGAGGGCGAGGGCCTTGCCCTTTCTTGCGGCGAGCAGTGCTGCCTTCGCAGCCTGGTCAGCCTTCGGGTTAGCTCTCTTGGGTGCCATCGCGGGTGGTTTTCTCGTAGCACGAACGATGGGCGCCAAATGTTGGAACTTGCTCTCAGTTGCAAGGGGGTCCAACAAAGGTGAACAGTGACGTCAACAGGGTTCTCGCGCAAGATGGCAATAGCTCTGTTAATCTGCCCCCTCACGGGCACTGTGCGGGGGTATTTATAGGTGTCTGAGTGCCCATCGCCTTGTGTTAAGGACGCATGTGCCCTCAGATACCTAGGTTATCCCCAGAATATTCCCATAAAGCAGGGTTACAGATTGTAATTACAGGAATGCCTTTGCAAATTAGGCCCGTAAAACGCAGCGGCCACGCGGGGCCCGTTACAATGGGCCGGATCACACGTGGGCCTCTGAGCTGGACGAGGCCGCACGATGGGGTGACGACGTCGCAGGCCTTCGTCTGGCGCCGTATCAAGCGAAGGGTGTCCCTGCCTGTTTTGTCTCCGTCGGACCAGCGACTGCAGCGAAGGCCTCGAGCGAAGGGTGGCGTCTTTGCCTTCGCCCCAACAAGTATCATGTCGTAGCTGCCGTCGAGGGACATGAACTCAAGATTCCCGAAATGGAGCACCGTCCCAGGCTGGAAAGGTCGCTAGAGACTGCCCATCTGGAGCTTGACGGGAAGCTGTTCGTCAACACGCAGCAGGCCCCTACCTGGCGCGCCAACTGTCGGTGTTTCGAAACCCGGGGGGTCCCTGGACCGACGAGTGAATTGTCGCCGCGTGCCCCAGCCTAGATGGGTCGACGCAAGGCGGAACGCGAAGGGGGGAAAGGAGGCAGCCGGAGGGAGGCAGACGTGAGAGAGCGGATCCCGCGGCCTTCGTTTTAGCCCCGCGCCTGAGTCGTGTGTGCTTGCAGTAGGGGGATACAAGCGTCCACGCGGGAGTGGGAGCGAGCGGCCTTGCGCGAGCGCTGTCCCGTCCTTTCCCGCGCGGGCCAACCCTCTATAAGAGGGCCCTGGTCCTTCCTTTTATAGGCGTAAGGAGAGGATCCAGGTGTACAATGGGGGGTGTAGCAGAGTGCTATGTGTCTAGCGGAGGAGAGCTAGTGCCCTAAGTACATGCCGTTGTGGCAGCCAGAGGGGTTTTGGCACCCGGTTCGTGTGATGTCGTGGCCGTCGGAGGAGCGCTGGAGCCTGGCGGAAGGACAGATGTTGGGGCTGTCGAGTCCTTGCTGACGTCCTCTTGCTTCCGTAAGGGGGCCGAGAGCCGCCGTCGTCATAGTGCGTGCGGGGCGCCATCATTGCCTATCTGGCGGAGCGAGCCAGATGGGACGCCGGTCTTGTTTCCCGTAGCCTGAGTTAGCTCGGGATAGGGTGATGATGGCGCCTCCTGTCGACGTGGTCGGTCCGCGCCCTAGGTTGGGCGATGTGGAGGCTCCTCCGAGGTCGAGGTCGAGTCTGTCTTCCGTGGCCGTGGTCGAGTCCGAGCCCCTGGGTCGGGCAAGGCGGAGACCGTCGGCTGAGGCCAGAGCTGAGTCCAAGCCCTGGGGTCGGGCGAAGCGGAGTTCGTCGTCTTCTGGGGCTGAGCCCATGTCTGAGCCCTGGGGTCGGGCGAGGCGGAGTTCGCCGTCTTCCGGGGCTGAGCCCGAGTCCGAGCCCTGGGTCGGGCGGAGCGGAGATCGCCGTCTTCCGGGGCTGAGCCCGAGTCTGAGCCCTGGGTCGGGCGGAGCGGAGTTCGTCGTCTTCCGGGGCTGAGCCCAAGTCCGAGCCCTAGGGTCGGTCGAGGCGGAGTTTCCTATGACGCCCGAGGCCGGCCTTGGCTGCTGTCAGCCTCACTCTGTCGGGTGGCTCAGCAGTCGGAGCGGCGCAGGCGGCGCTGTCCTATTGTCAGGTCGGTCAGTAGAGCGGCGAAGTGACTGCGGTCACTTCGGCTCTGTCGACTGGTGGACGTGCGTCAGGATAAAGGTGTCAGGCCACCTTTGCATTAAACGCCCCTGCGATTTGGTCGGTCGGCGTGGCGATGTGGCCAAGGTTGCTTCTCGGTGAAGACTGGGCCTCGGGCGAGCCGATAGTGTGCCCGTTGCTGGAGGGGTGGTCCTCGGGCGAGACGTAGATTCTCTGGGGTCGGCTTCCCTTGCCCGAGGCTAGGCTTGGGCGAGGCACGATCATGTCCCTTGAATGGACCGATCCTTGACTTAATCGCACCCATCAGGCCTTTCCAGCTTTGTGCTGATGGGGGTTACCAGCTGAGATTTAGGGGTCTTGAGGGTACCCCTAATTATGGTCCCCGACAATATTAAACATAGTATATGTATTGCAGGTTTATCCCCATCAATCGTAAGTGGGTCCAGCTTTTTAGATGAGAGGTGCTGATGCATCCAGCGACTAATTAAGGTTCGACTACTCGCATTTGGATTTGTATTTTCTATTTAACGACAATGAAAACCTATCTAGATCGTCTAGATTGCTCTCTCTTTTGTTTATCTTAGATAATATCATTTTATTAAAAGCAATGGTACACCAGCCGTAGTTTTAAAATTTAATCTATCCCTTCTAACTTTTATAGAATAACTATAAACTTTGCTATCCAAAATTGCACATATATTTTAGATTCAGCTTGAGCATTTAATGATTTTTCAATTACTCCCTCTTTGTCCTATGATACAGGTATGTTTATCATTTCTCATATGGATTATGGAGAAGTGGTAAGAGCAGCTCTAAGAGACTCATTATATATTTCTAATAGATATGAATAGAGATTTTTGTGAAACAAAACCCTTAAACAATTTCTTCAATTAAACCCAAGCATAGCTATCCTCTATTTTTAGTTTTCTCGCTAGTCAAAGATGAATAACGGAGCTTGCTCTCTAGAGTGTGTATAAGATAAAAAAACAGAGAAGAAGTTTTAATTAAATAACTATTCAATTTATGATTTAGAGATCAAGTTTAAGAAATAACCTCATAAATGCTCTAAGACGACGAAAATATATGCCCTTCACTAATGCCTATCTTATTGAGAAACATGTGTCCCTACATGCACACATGGTCTACATAGACACAGATGCCTACCTTACTGAGAAACACATATACATAAGACAATTCAACATAAAAAGTGTGTCCATGGGCGTGAAGGGAATGCAAAAATTTGTCTCTTCACCCAAGGGGTTTAGGGGCTCAGAAGTAGTTGAAGTCTAGGAGAATTTCAAAAACTAAACATATAGCTATATATGTCTGATATCCTGGCCCCTGGGATGGTGATATCCTGGCCCAAGGCTTAATTGAATTAATAGAGTACTCATATAAGCAAGGTGTATCTTCTTTTTCGAAAGTCTATCTCGAAAGAACCTCCAAGTTAAGCATGCTTGGCTTAGAGCAATTTGGGATGGATGACCGACCGGAAAGTTTTCTCGGGTGCTGAGTGAGGATAAAGTGTGCACAAAAGACCTGGGTTGGTCTGTGGGGACGATATATGATCCTAGAGAGAGCTGCCAGGAGTAAGTACTGCTGGTGCAGGGATTAGACTGGTGTTACAAGTGGTATCACAATCGACCCTCGCGGTTTCACGGGCATGTGTGGGTTAGGAGTTCTTGTGTATAGCGCATGGTGCATGTGGGCCCTGAGTGGTCACATGGCATGGCATAGTATATGATAACACTAGACGCACAGACATGGCTAAGAGGGGAGGTTTCTGGATTAGGGTTGACCGACGAGGACGTCGGTCTTCCATGGGGGTGGATTGTGATATCCTTGCCCCTGGTATGGTGATATCCTGGCCCAAGGCTTAATAGAATTAATAGAGTACTCTTATAAACAAGGTGCATCTTCTTTTTCGAAAGCCTAACTTGAAAGAACCTCCAAGTTAAGCGTGCTGGGCTTGGAGAAATTTGGGATGGGTGACCGACCGGTAAGTTTTTCTCGGGTACACATGAGTGAGGACAAAGTGCGCACAAAAGACTCGTGTTGGTTTGTGGGGACGATATATGATCCTAAAGAGCAGCCAGGAGTAAGTGCCGCTAGTTCAAAGATTTGACGGGGTGTTACAATATGTCATGGCCTCTATGGAGTAGAATATAAGATATGCGAGCAAGTTTAAAGAACAACTGAATTAAGGGCATTTCGAGAATTAAAAATATACTACAGTTCATAAATTCATCATAGTGCAAATATTAATATATGAGCTTGTATAACATAAAATTTTTTTGCCTTTTAATAGTAATACAAACTATATTGATTAAAATTTCTTAATTCGATATAGAATGTGGATGTACATAGCACATTTTTGAACTCAAATATTAATCACAACAATGATAAGTTTAATTAGGGCCAACACTTCTAGATCATTTTATATGGAACTTCACTCATGCTGCAAGTCACTTGCATTAACCCTATTAGCATCCGGGGAAGGTCTGAAAGGAAAATGTGCCCTTGGGCCATTTCTATATTGTTTTGGTGATTATATGCCCAACACACTAGGTGAGAACTAACAAATGTTGAACAAAGGTATATCTAGATGGATCAAGTATGAAGGTAAGTTCTAGACACTTAGTCAATTATTTTATATGCTAAACATGCTTGTCTACGTGCCAGGAACTCAATTAAGTCAAGTCCAAAAGGAGCAAAAGGAGTTCAGCTAAAACAGCCAGCATTGCACCAGCTGCGGGTGCACCGGACACTGTCTGGTGCCCAGGCTGGCTCAGTGACGAACTCGATGCTATCGGGAATCACCGAGGACGCTGCGACAAAAATTCACCGGACTGTCCGGTGAGCCAACAACGTCCGCGCCAACAGTCAGCAGCGCGATCAACGCACAATCAACGGGCGAAGTGTGGCTAGAGCCAATGGTCACAAGGCCGCACCGGGTTGTTCGGTGTGCACCGGATAGTGTCCGGTGTGCCAAGGGGACCGAGGTGCAATGGTCGGCTTCGCAAAACAAGGAAAGAAATCATGCACTGTTCATGTCCGGTGGTGCACCGGATTGTCCGGTGCGCCAACGGACAGAAGGCAAGAATTGCCTACCAAATGGAGTTCCAATGGCTCCTAGCTGCCTTGGTGCTATAAAAGGGACCCCTAGGCGCATAGAGCAGCACACCAAGCCTCTATTGAACATCCTAAGATGCCTAGTCTCCGCAAGCACGCATCCGGATCATTGTGTTTGAGATTTGAGCATTTGTCGAGTTGTGATCTCGTCGCGCTATGTTTGTGTGCTCATTTCTTGACTTGTGTGCGTGTCGCTGCTGCGACTCTAGCTCTTGTGTGTGTTTCTATTCCCTCCCTTACTCTTGTGGTTTTCATTGTGATCAATATTGTAAGGGTGAGAGGCTCCAACTTGTGGAGATTCTTTACAAAGGGAAACATTTG
Organism: Zea luxurians; assembly: GCA_029449295.1. Lineage (NCBI taxonomy): Eukaryota > Viridiplantae > Streptophyta > Magnoliopsida > Poales > Poaceae > Zea > Zea luxurians. The sequence goes on along the minus strand of JAOPSE010000001.1, from coordinate 98,538,350 downwards.
CTATAAGGAAGAAAACCGTGGTATTCAAGTGGATCGATGGATCACTTGAAATGGGTTGAGTGTAACCCTCGTCCATTGGGACGCCACAACGTGGAAGTAGGCAAGTGTTCTACTTGGCCGAACCACGGGATAAAAATCGCTGTGTCACCTGATGTTATTCTTGTGTGATTCTCCCTACTTCTACTCACTTGATAATTGCTCTAAGTTTAATACTCATCTTGTGAAGAGCAATTAAGTGAAGAAGTCATCTCTCTCTCTAGACATAGCACCTTGGTTTTGATTCCACTAACATTTTATAAACCAAGTTTGTGTTGTTTAGTGTAGATTTTTACAGGATCACCTATTCGCCCCCCTATAGGTGCTCTCAATTGGTATCGGAGCCGTACTCTTCAATCAGGGACTAACCGCCCGAAGAGATGGATCCTAAAGATAAGGGGATGGTGATCCACGATAAGAAGAAGGAGACGCTCTACGTTGACAAACCAAAAGGCGACAAGCCCACTGACTCAAGATCGAGTCACAAGAAAAGAGATGGGAAGAAGAAAAGGCACGTAAAGAAGATCATTTACTACGACAGCGACACCTCCCCCTCTTCACCAAGTGATGACGACGACGAAGACTCTTCGTCCAAAAAGAAAACAGTTAATCAAAACTATTCTTTTGATTATTCTCGCGTCCCTTACAATTCGAATGCCGATTTATTATCTATTCCACTCGGAAAACCCCCACACTTTGATGGAGAAGATTATTTGTTTTGGAGTCATAAAATGCGTAGTCACTTATTTTCTCTCCATCCTAGTATTTGGAAAATTGTTGAAAATGGAACGCATTTCGATAGCACTGACAATCCTATATTTATTAATGAGCAAATACATAAAAATGCCCAAGCCACTACGATTTTGTTAGCATCTCTATGCAGGGATGAATACAACAAAGTCAGCAGCTTAGACAATGCCATGCAAATATGGGATACCCTCAAGATCTCTCACGAGGGTAATGAAGCCACCATGATTACTAAGATGGAACTAGTGGAAGGCGAGCTGGGGAGGTTTGAAGCTATGGGAGTACAAGATAGACGGATCATGACATCATCCGACTCATGCTAAGGTCATTTACCGTTATTGATCCTCATCTTGTAAATCTTATTCGTGAGAACCACAGGTACACCGAGATGACGCCCGAGGAAATTCTTAGAAAATTTGTGAGCGGGTGCATGATGGTGAAGGAAGCGAGGTATGTGGACGATGCTGCAAACGGACCGCTTCCTCTCTACGAGCCGTAGCCCGTTGCTCTAAAAGCAACAAGTAGCAAGGAGGTGCTACCTAGCAAGGTTGCACAAGTGGAGGCTGCCAGGCTCAATGAGGACGAAATGGCGCTTATAATCAAGCACTTCAAGACCGCTTCGAAGGGACGCAAGGAATATCCCAACAAGAGCAAGTCCAAGGGAAAGTGCTCCTGCTTCAAGTGCGGTAAGTCTGGTCATTTTATAGCACAATGTCCTGATATTGACAATGACCAGGCACAAGAAAAGAAAGGGAAGAAAGAAATGAAGAAGAACTACAAGAAGGCAAAGGGGAGGCGCACATTGGAAAGGAATGGGACTCCGACTATTCTTCATCCGACTCCGATGATGAAGGATTAGCTGCCTCAGCCTTCAACAAGTCTTTCATCTTCAGCAACGAATGCCACACATGCCTCATGGCTAAGGAGAAGAAGGTACGTACACGAGATACACCTAAGTACACTTCTTCTAGTGATGAGGAATTTTCTAATGATGATGAAGTAGATTATAGTGATCTATTTAAAGGATTAGATAGATCTAAGGTAGAAATGAATTGATTGATGCTCTTAATAAAAAGATAGGCTACTAGAAAAGCAAGAAGATATTCTTTATGAGGAACATGATAAATTCATTAATGTTTAAAAATCTCTTGCTCTAGAAATTAAGAAAAATGAACTATTGTCTTCTGAGCTGTCTGCTTGCAATGATTCTATCTCTAAGCTTAAGAATTTAAATGCTAATTTAAAAACTAAGTTAGACGAAGTGAATTTTGCTAGTTCATCTGTAGAGCATGTTGTTATCTGCAATAGGTGTAAAGATTTTAACATTGATTCTTGCAATGAACATGCCCCTACCATTCTTAAGTTAAATAATGATGTTGCAAGTCTTAATGCTCAACTTAAGCCTTGCAAGGATATTTATGAGAAACTAAAATTTGCCAAGAATGCCTACACCATTGGTAGACACCCCTCTATTAAGGATGTACTTGGTTTCCAAAAGAAGACCAAGAACTTAACAAGCCAAAGGACTTCCAATCTCAACAAGGAGAAAGGGGAGGCTCCTATGGCTAGTAGCTCTTATTCTTCACATGACCAAAAGAACCATGTTTATCTTTATGCTCATGTCAAGAATATTTCTAGTGTTGCTCATCATGATAGGTGTTATAATCATGTCGTTTTACCTACTCGTTATGATGCTGCATTTAATTCTCATGCCATGTTTGCATCTAGCTCTTCATATGCTCATGGAAGGAATAGACCTAGGCGCCAGCGTGTTGCTTCTCATGCGCCTAGGAAGGCATCAACTAGACCAACTACACTTTATCAAACTTGTAATGCTTCATTTGTACTATTATGCAAAAATGATTAAGTAGTTGCTAGAAGTGTGGGACCTAAGTGCCAGAGAGACAAAACTTGCATCTAGGTTCTAAAGTCTATTGTGGCTAACCTTGTAGGACCCAACAAGAGTTTGGTACCTGAAACCCAAGCTTAATTATCTTATAGGTTTATGCATCCGGGGGATCAAGTTGGCCACATTACGGGGGAGAAGAAAATGTTCACCTCCCACGTCAAGAACAGGGATTCCCAAGACACTATCATCTTTGGAGATGGGAACCAAGGCAAGGTCAAGGGGTTGGGCAAAATAGCCATCACTACCGAGCATTTGATTTGAAATGTGTTTCTAGTAGAATCGCTCGGGTACAATTTGTTGTCTGTAAGCCAATTATGTCATATGGGTTATAATTGCTTATTTACAAATATTGATGTATCTGTCTTTACAAGAAGTGATGGTTCATTAGCTTTTAAGGGTGTATTAGACGACAAGCTCTACTTAGTTGATTTCACAAAAAAGAATGCCGATCTAGATGCATGCTTAATCGCTAAGAATAATATGGCCTGGCTCTGGCACCGCCGTCTAGCACATGTTGGGATGAAGAACCTTCATAAGCTTCTAAAGGGACAACATGTGTTAGGACTAACCGATGTCTGTTTGAGAAAGACATACCTCATGCAGCATGCTAGGCAGGGAAGCAGGTGGGAAGTAATCATCAAAGCAAGAATGTGATGTCGACATCAAGACCACTGGAACTCCTACATATATATCTCTTCGGGCCCGTTGCTTATCTTAGCATCGAGGGAAGTAAGTATGGTGTTGTTATTGTTGATGATTTTTCCCGCTTCACTTGGGTTTTCTTTTTGTAGGACAAATTTGAAACCCAAGGAACTCTAAAGTGCTTCTTAAGGAGAGCTCAAAATGAATTTGAGCTGAAGGTGAAAAAGATAAGGAGCGATAATGGATCTAAGTTCAAGAACCTTCAAGTCGAAGAATATCTTGAGGAAGGCATCAGGCACGAGTTCTCCACCCCTTACACACCACAGCAAAATGGTGCAGTAGAGAGGAAGAACATGACGCTAATTGACATGGCGAGGACAATGCTTGGAGAGTACAAGACGCCTGATCGGTTTTGGTCGGAAGCTGTGAATACAGCTTGCCGTGCCATAAACCGGCTCTATCTGCATTGCCTCCTCAAGAAGACATCATACGAACTCCTAATCGGTAACAAACCCAATGTCTCCTACATCTTGGTAAAGAAAGGTAGACATTCAAAATTTGCTCCCAAAGCTGTAGAAGGGTTTTTACTAGGTTATGACTCAAATACAAAGGCGTATAGGGTCTTCAACAAGTCATCAGGATTAGTTGAAGTCTCTAGTGACGTTGTATTCGTTGAGACTAATGGCTCTCTAGAGAGAAAGTTGATTTTGATGATGTAGATGAGGATGAGGTTCCGACGGCCGCAATGCGAACAATGGCGATAGGTGATGTGCGACCACAAGAACAACAAGAGCAAGATCAACGCTCCTCCTCTACAATGGTGCATCCCTCAACTCAAGATGAGGAATAGGTACCTCAAGATGAAGGATGGATCAAGGGGGAGCACATGAAGAACATGAGAAGGAGGAAGAAGAGTCACAAGCTCCTCCAACTCAAGTCCGGTCAACTATTCAAAGAAATCATCCAATGGATCATATTCTGGGTGATATCAGCAAGGGAGTAACCACTCGCTCACGTTTAGCTAATTTTTGTGAGCATTACTCGTTTGTTTCTTCTATTGAGCCTTTCAGTGTAGAAGAAGCCTTGCAGGATCCAGACTGGGTGTTAGCCATGTAGGAAGAGCTCAACAACTTCAAGAGAAATGAAGTTTGTAGCCTGGTGCCACGTCAGAAACAAAATGTTGTGGGAACCAAGTGGGTGTTCCACAAAAAGCAAGATGAACACGGTGTGGTGACAAGAAACAAGGCTCGACTTGTGGCAAAAGGTTAAGCCCAAGTTGCAGGTTTGGATTTTGAGGAGATTTTTGCTCCTGTAGCTAGGCTAGAATCAATTCGAATATTATTGGCCTATGGTGCTCACCAATCTTTTAAGTTGTTTCACATGGACTGTAACACTCGGGGTCCACAAACACCCTGGAATGCTACTGAACTACACATCTACATTTATATATAAAATTTTGGCAGCATCACCTTTGAAAATTGCATAAACGAGGGAGCAACTGTGTATAAACATATATATCATGATAAAAAACATGTTGAGCAATATTAATCTACTAGCAAAGGGAAGATAACCATAACGACATGAACTGAATTAACCAGTGCACAAGACTAGTTAAAAAACAAACATCCTTTGACATGGAGTTTCTAATTAAATCATGGCTGCAACTGGGCAACTGTTGGAGCGAAGGCAGAAACGCCACCCTTCGCCCGAAGTCTCCACCGCTTAGCCCCTGCCCTGACAGGCAAAGCAGGTAGGGACACCCTTCGCTTGATCGACACCAGGGACAACATGGAGACCCTTCGCTCGATTCGGCACCAGACGAAGGCCTGCGGCAACTCCTCCCTACGGCGCGGCCTCGGTCAGCTCCGAGGCCCACATGAGGTCGGGCCCATTGTAACGGGCCCTGCGTGGCCGCGGTTGTGTTACGGGCCTAATTTGTAAAGGCGTACTTGTAATTACAGCTTGTAACCCCGCTTTATGGGAATATTCTGGGGATAAACTAGGTACCTGAGGGCACATGCGTCCTTAACGCAAGGCGCCGTGCACTCGGATACCTATAAATACCCCCGCACAGTGCCCGTGAGAGGCCAGATTAACAGAGCTTTTGCCATCACGCGCGAGTGCCCTGTTGCCATCTCCATTCACTCGTGTTGGATCTCCTTGCTGTCGAGAGACAGTACCAACATTTGGCGCCCACCGTTCGTGCTACGAGACAACCACCCGCGATGGCACCCAAGAGAGCTAACCCGAAGGCTGACGAGGCTGCGAAGGCAGCACTGCTCGCCGCAAGAAAGGGCAAGGCCCTCGCCCTCACCCAATCCACCCACCAAGAGGCCACTGAAGACGACACCCTCCGCACCTGCGACCCTGAGGGACAACCCTCAGGCTTCGCACCTCCCTCAGGCTTCGCACCACCGGAGGGCGCGGACCCTGCCGAGGACGGTGAGGTCCTCGGCATCTCCGCAGAAGAACAGCTACAGCTGCGCGCTCTGCGCCTCAAGAACCGCAACCTCCAGAGGCAGAAGGAGATACTGGAGGCCAAGCGCCAGCGTGTCTCCGCACTCGCCAAAGTGCGGCAGATGATACGCGACGAAGAGCACAAGGCCCAGGAACTCGAGCGGGAGATCGCGCTGATGCAGCGCGAAGGCCACCTCGGCTCGCAGCACGAGTCATCCCTCCAGCAGCGCGCACAAAACGAAGACACGCGCGAAGGCCACCCCGGCCTGCAGCATGAGCCACCCCTGCAACACCGCGCGCAACCGGAGGACCCGCGTTCACCCCAGCGCGACTTCACCTTCCCGCACGCCGCGCCATTCCAAGGGGTCAATTATCTCGACGAGCGAAGTCCCCTGGCGCCTCACCTGCAAGTGACACCGTGGCCAGCTAACTTCCGGGCTGGGACCTACCCCAAGTACAACGGCAGCACCGACCCGGCTCAATACATAATGAGTTACCAGGTCGCCGTCGCATCGTCCGGGGGGGACGACGCCACAATGGCGAAGTCCTTCATCATCGCCCTCGAGGGCCCCGCGCTCACCTGGTTCACCAGGTTGCCTCCGCTGTCCATCGATTCCTGGAGAAGTCTCCGGGACAAGTTCCTCCTCAACTTCCAAGGGTACCGCCCGGACACCGACGCCCTGGCCGAGCTCTCGCTCTGCAAGCAGCTAGAGGGGGAGACCCTGAGGGAATATTACCGCAAATTCCTCACACTCAAGTCACAGCTACCCTCAGTCGATGACCAGATTGCCATCCACTATGCTATCAGTGGTCTTCGCGCTGGCGTCCTTTACAGCCACTGCATCAGAGACCCGCCGAAGAATCTCCAAGAGTTGTACCAGCTGTTTGAAAAGTATGCCAGATCCGAGGAGCTCCACCAGCGCAAGATTGAGTCTCAGCGGAAGCCAAAAGACGCTCCATAGTCCAGCCGCACGTGGACAAGAACTCCGCAACCAGACTCCGGTCGAGATGGCCGCGGTCAGCCGCAAGTGCACAACATTGCCAACCAGCAGCCGGCCGCTGACCCCCTTCGCCGCCAGGAATCTCCCCCCCAGGGCCACGGAAGTGGAACTCGCGGCAGGGGCCGAGGGCGTGCGCAGCCACCCCCTCCACCGCGCCGATTTTACTGCCTTTTCCATGGCGAAGACTGCGCCCACCCAACCAAAGACTGCCCCGAAGTGAAGGCCACCAGAGACAGAATGGCGAGGGCGCAGCCAGCCGACAACCCCAGAATTGTCGCGCATAACTACCAGCCACCCCCTCCACCATATATCCACGCTCCCGCCCCGCATCCACCGCACCACGCTTACCAACATCATCAGGAAGTACAAATCGTACATCCTCCGCCTCCACCACCACACCAGCAACAACAAAACATCCCCAACGCCCCAAAGCAGGAGGACTTCGCCGATCAACCTTATCGCGGAGTCATTCATATGATAACTGGGGGGTCCAGCACCGACTTCGACACCAAGCGGCAGAAGCGGGACCACTACCGCAGCATAAACCATGTAGCCGTCACGGGCCCAGTTGTACAGACAAAGTGGTCCCACGTACCGCTCACCTTCGACGCACGGGACGTCGATTTGCGCAGCGCCCCCCACTGCGATGCCATGGTCATCAATTGCAGCGTGGCAGGCTGGGACCTACGCAAGGTCCTCGTTGACAACGGCAGCCAGGCAGACATCATCTTCCTCCACGCCTTCGATCGCATGGGCATCAGCCACAGCCTGCTTAAGCCTTCGGACAACCCGTTGTATGGCTTCGGCGGCAAAGGCACCTTCCCCGTCGGCAAAATAGAGTTGCCCCTCTCCTTCGGTGTAGCACCCAATGCCCGAAGTGAGCAGGTGACTTTTGACATTGTGGATATGGTATATCCATACAACGCCATCATGGGCCGGGGCTCCATCAATAAGTTTGAAGCTGCCATCCACGGACTGTATTTGTGCATGAAGATACCAGGCCCGCTAGGCGTAATTACAGTCTTCGGTAACCAGCAGACAGCGCGCAACATAGAGCGAGACTTCGTGCCGGGTCAGAGGAACGTGCACTGTCTCACGGCACAGTGCGAGGTCCCTGCGCCCGCCAGCCCAACTGACAAACACCACGACAAGGCTCAGTTGCAGAGTCAGGATGGGACCAGGACTGTCCCCCTCGATCAGGCCACGCCCAAGCAGACAGTCACTATCAGCGAAGACCTTACTTCGCATGAAGAAGAGAAGCTCCTCTGCTGCCTCGCCAAGAATAAAGATGTCTTCGCCAAGACAAAAGCTTCCCCCAGCGCTTACAGGCTCACAACGCCAACCGGCGAGGACCTGGAGCACTCCTGGAACATTGACAACCCCCGCAAATTTTTTGTTTGATTCCTCAAGGCCGTCTTCGCCCTTTTTAACTCGCAAAAACATTCTTGCACCGGCCCGCACTCTTTTCCTCCCGGGGGGTGAGGTTTTTAACGAGGCGGAGCCATGTAATATATGCGTAAAAATCCCCCGCAAAAAGACATGTGTCGAAAAAGACCGCGATGACGGTCTTCGACATTCGACCACCACGAGGTCACCGCGAGGCTAAGCGCTAGCTACCCTCGCGTGCGACAAATCCGCGCAAAAGTCGCCTAAGGGTGCAGCCGGATCAGCACAACAAGTGCGAAAAAAAATCTAAGTCTATCGCGAAGACTATCCGTGCAAAAGTCGCCTAAGGGTGCAGCCGGGAAAAAAAATCTAAGTCTATCGCGAAGACTATCCGTGCAAAAGTCGCCTAAGGGTGCAGCCGGATCAGCACAACAAGTGCGAAAAAAATCTAAGTCTATCGCGAAGACTATCCGTGCAAAAGTCGCCTAAGGGTGCAGCCGGGAAAAAAAAATCTAAGTCTATCGCGAAGACTATCCGTGCAAAAGTCGCCTAAGGGTGCAGCCGGATCAGCACAACAAGTGCGAAAAAAATCTAAGTCTATCGCGAAGACTATCCGTGCAAAAGTCGCCTAAGGGTGCAGCCGGGAAAAAAAATCTAAGCCTATCGCGAAGACTATCCGTGCAAAAGTCGCCTAAGGGTGCAGCCGGATCAGCACAACAAGTGCGAAAAAAATCTAAGTCTATCGCGAAGACTATCCGTGCAAAAGTCGCCTAAGGGTGCAGCCGGGAAAAAAAATCTAAGTCTATCGCGAAGACTATCCGTGCAAAAGTCGCCTAAGGGTGCAGCCGGATCAGCACAACAAGTGCGAAAAAAAATCTAAGTCTATCGCGAAGACTATCCGTGCAAAAGTCGCCTAAGGGTGCAGCCGGGAAAAAAAATCTAAGTTTATCGCGAAGGCTATCCGTGCAGAAGTCGCTCAAAAGCGCAGCCGGATCAGCACAACAAGTGCGAAAAAACCGAAGACTACCTGTGCAGAAGACACTTAAGGGTACACCTGGACTAGCACAACAACGGCCGAAACGACAACATCGAACCATTCACGCCAAGACCAATTATAATCAAGCAAGCACAGCGCAGCCGAACGAATCAGTCAGTACAAAACGCCTTCACACACATGCACGCGAGGGCACACAATTCCACCACACAAGCCTCCACATACACAAGCGAGGGCACCACACTCTACATCGGCTCAGCCTTAGGAATAATTCCCATCTCCCTATAATTAAATAACATTATCCTGAGCTCCTCACCCGCAAAAAGCCTTCGCAGTTCCCCTTCACCCACACTCTCGGCGGTCGGCAGAGACAACAGTTCCTGCCGACCAGTCCCACTCACACGAAGCAGAGCCCGCTCCTCCGCGCTAACCCTACGTTTTGCAACCACCCTTCGTCGACGGCGCCCGGCGCTAGGGCCCGGCACGTCCGACGCGTCCGCGGCGTGTGGCGAGGCCTCCGCCGCAGCCACGTCCAAGGCTGCAAAATAATCCAAATTCTCCTCCGACGACTCCTCAGTCCACTCAACCGAGCTCCCGGAGTCAGCAAAGTCAAAAAACTCAGATGCAGACCCACTATATTGATTACCACCCTCCGCGGTCGAGGCCGCCAAAAACTCAGTAGCAGCGGTTGCGTGCGCAGGCCCAAAATCTTGAACCTGCGCAGCAACCAAAGTTCAGTACAACATCCAAAATTCCCTAACCCTAAACAACCACTACGCCACCTGCGAGGGCCCTGACGCGGCGGGTGCCTCCGCCGTTGTCTCCGCCGCCACTCCCGCCATTGTTTCCACCGCCTCCGCCGTCGGATCTTCGACGGTCGGCGCAGCTGCTGCGAGGGCATCGGGAGCGCCTTCGGCCACCTTCAGGGGCAGGTCTTCAACTGTCGCAGCAGATGTGGGGGCGCCTGGTGCGTTTTCCGCGGTCTCCGGGGCCGCCTCCGGGTCGGGCGGGGCGTCGTTCAGGGCTCCGAAATCGTCCACCCGCTCGCCTCGCTCCGCCTAAAACAAAACATACAAAAAGTCAGCAAGCACACGCACAGACCACATCCAGCAAACGCCGAACAAACGACAACGTTACCTGAGCCCTCGCAGCCTCGGCCCGCTCCCTGACCACTTCACCACCATACAGACCCCACATCTGGTCATAGAGGGCGCCGGCGGACTCCTTCACCACGGGGTCTTCGACCTTATAGATGTCTCGCCCAAAATCTTCATCTGCCTGGTCGAAGGCCTCATAGTGCCGGCACCCTTCGCGAGAGAGTGCGTTCATCGCCCCCTCGCAGGTGACCAGGGAGGCGAACGACATTAACCCCCCCAGGACAGTGGGGAGCTCCTGCAGCTCCTCTTGCACCCATTCCAAACAGCGAAGCCCGGCCTCTCGCTCCGGCACCACGAAGTCACCGGTCCGCGCACCCAGCTCGCGATATGTGGCCATAAGCTGTGTGCGCGTCCGTTCGGCCTCCGTTCGCACCGCGGCTTCGGCCCCCTTCGCGCGGCTCTCCAGAGCGGTGAGCCGCCCCCGCAGGTCTTCGGCGAGATCCTTGGCAAGATTGGCTTCCGCCCGTGCCAGCCTAGCCTCCGCCTGCGCGGCCTGCTCCTTGGCGATGGCCTCGTTGGTCTCCCTCCTCTCCCCCGCCAGCTGGCGCCGGAGGTCAGCCTTTTCCTCCTCCAGGGCGGCCACCTTGTCCGCCAGTTTACGACACTTGCTGTCGGAGGCAGACTTCTCACGGACAGCGTCAGCATGTTGCGTCCGAAGTCTCTCGACTTCGGTAGATAAGGCTGCCGTAAGTGCCCCCGACGCAGTACGGCTGGTGAAGTCCGCCACCTGCAGAGAACACGTAAGGCCATGGCCGTAAAAAAAAAAAAAAAAAAAAGCTCGGCGGACCTGACTCAGCGCCTCCGTCGCCTGACTCAGCGCCTCCATCACTCCTTTCAGCCGGCGGGTCGCCGCGCCAGCCTCGTCTCTGACCAACGCGAGGGCCGACACCTCGCCTCCGGCGCCAAGGGTCCCGCCCTTCGCCTTCGACGACAGAGCAGCCGTCGCGATTGCCCCGGCAGGCACAGCTATAGCAAGCCGGCCCTCGTCCGACCCTGCAGCGCATCAACGATCAAAAAAAAAAGGCGGCCGGGTGACTTACCCCCAAGATAATCGTCCACACTAATGTCGGTGCCGAAGTCGGCAACGCGCTTGCCCGGCGGCGGCAACGCTCGGGCCGCCTTCGAAGCCTCCGCCACTCCGCTGGCCGGCGGCACCACCTTCGTCGGCTTGGAGACTCCGGCGCCCGCCGTTGTCTCCGGCGCCTTGCTGGGCGCAGCGGCGCCCGCCTTCGCCGCCAGCGGCGGCTTGCCTCCGCTGGAGGCCGCAGCCTTCGCCGTTCCCCGTTGCCTTTTCGGCCGGGCGTCGTGAATCCTTACGGTCGCCTGGCGTTTTTGCGCCGCCCCTTGGCGATCCTTGTCCATCACTGCCCACACAACAGCACCGATATTTCGCCCGTAAGGCAAAACCCTCCACTGACGAACCATACGAGATGTAAAACAGTCTTCCTCAGCCGCGCAGGGGACAGGAACATTTCTAGGCCAGCAGCCCCCGGTAACCCTCAGCATCCGAGCCGAAGACTCCCGGAGCTCGGGCGAAGACATCCTCTCCCCCGGGGCCGCACACGTCCTCATTAACTCCCTAGCAAAACTATCAGACACCCCGATTCCTCCCATCGCAGTACCTAATTTTCTCTTTTTTGAGGAGGGGGCGGCCGTCAGCGCAGGGTCGCCTCCAGCCTCCACCGCCGGTTTCTTCCCACGGCGGTCCGCTTCGTCTTGACCAGGGTAGCCGTCGTACGGCAATTGATTCAATTCGAAGACCCTGTTCAAACGTTCATTTGACCCGCGAATATCAAAGCTACGCTGGCCTTCCGTCCTCGCCACGTACCGCCCCACGAGCCGCACCGCCAAGTCCTCCGCATCACGCACAAAGGCGGCCGGGTCACGGTTTCGCAAATTCAGTGCAAAGGCAGGACTTCGCACCACCCTTCCTCCGTGAAAAGGCATCTAGCGAGGGCACACTTCGCCCAACGCCCAGCCGTGCGCCAAGGGCCAGACCCCGTACGCCACAAACTCTTCAACTAAATCACGACCACTGCTCTGGCCGGCGGCGCATCGAAGGGCCCCTTCGTCTGCATCCTCTTCTGCCACTTCAAAAGGCGGATACGCAGAGTAATAGTGAGAGCACATCTCAGACACGGGCAGTCCTTCATGGCCTTCGACAGTAGCCTCAGCAACGTAAAACCAAAATTCATTCCAATTGCCCCACTTGTTGCGGGCGCACGGAACCAACTCCACTACTGGCATTGTGGTCTTGCCGGTCTTCGGCGTGAATGTGCACGACCCAAACTGGGCAACTCCGTCCTCAATCATCCTCTTCTGCCAATGCAAGCAGTAATTCTTCGCAAAAACTTCAACCGACGGCTGTCCGCCGTACGAAGTCGTCGCCCAGACATACTTCGCCAGCGCCACCATGGCGTTCGGTGTCAGCTGATGAATTTGAACGTTGAATCTACGCAGGACTTCGCCAACAAACCGGTGCGCAGGCAAGCGGAGACCGGCGACGAAGAACGCCTCAAAAACAACCAACTCACCCTCCGGCTCGGGGACTTCCTCCGTCCCCGGAGCACGAGCGACTCCGCCGCCAAAGTAGCCCAAGCGCTGCATTTCTTCGACGCGGGCCGACGTCATCCGTGACACACCAAAATCAACAGAGTCGCCGGCGCGCAGCTCCTCCACCATCACGCTACTCAACGTCTCCTGAGACGAGGCGGCGGCTGGCGGCGTGGCGTCGGCGGAAGAAGAAGAGGATGGCATTGCTACGTACCGTCGGCGGCGGCGGGCGATCTGCTTCACTCGAGCCAGATCTCCGACGAGCAAAGCGAGCAGTAGAAGAAGAGGAGCAGAAAGACGGCGGGCGGTTAGGGTTTTCACGGAGCGCGGAAGGCAAAGTGCAAACAGCGCCGTCCCCCGCCCCCCTTTATAGGCAGGGCACGGCTCCTCGGGAAACTCGCAATCCCACAGGGCGCGACGCTTCGGAAAACCCGCAGTCCAACAGTACGATGTCCATCAACGGTCACATCAAAAACCCCCGCGGAACCACTTCGAGCGAGGGCAGCGTCTCCGCCATCTAGCGACGTCTTCGGCACCAGGTGACTCTGTCGAACTGGTCCCTCGGAGGGCAAATGTTGGAGCGAAGGCAGAAACGCCACCCTTCGCCCGAAGTCTCCACCGCTTAGCCCCTGCCCTGACAGGCAAAGCAGGCAGGGACACCCTTCGCTTGATCGACACCAGGGACAACATGGAGACCCTTCGCTCGATTCGGCACCAGACGAAGGCCTGCGGCAACGCCTCCCTACGGCGCGGCCTCGGTCAGCTCCGAGGCCCACATGAGGTCGGGCCCATTGTAACGGGCCCTGCGTGGCCGCGGTTGTGTTACGGGCCTAATTTGTAAAGGCGTACTTGTAATTACAGCTTGTAACCCCGCTTTATGGGAATATTCTGGGGATAAACTAGGTACCTGAGGGCACATGCGTCCTTAACGCAAGGCGCCGTGCACTCGGATACCTATAAATACCCCCGCACAGTGCCCGTGAGAGGCCAGATTAACAGAGCTTTTGCCATCACGCGCGAGTGCCCTGTTGCCATCTCCATTCACTCGTGTTGGATCTCCTTGCTGTCGAGAGACAGTACCAACAGCAACGTTATTATAAGAGTGAAGGTGGACGTGCTGCTACTTCCCTCATTCCCATCATAAATCTAGTACCTACATTGAGTAATGCAAGGGTGAGATGACACATCTCAGCAAGTAAAATAATATCAAACTGTTTAACCACATAAGAACATTGTTTTACCACCACTTGATTTCACCATCCTCTTCTTATTATCAAGGTGCAGCATGAAAACAATGTACAACACACCTAGTTACCACACCTCATAGGTAGAAACCACAATAGTAACATAGCAATGTCACGCTTCATATATACCTCATGAGTGCAAATGACGGCAAATGTAACGATGACTTCTGCCTTCATACCTCTAAGGATATGAAGCCGCATCGTACCCCTCCTCGGGCAACATACGATGCTTAATGTACCTGTATGGTCAGACCATATGATCACGACATAACTTCAAATGCAAAATGAATGATGCACTATGCATGACATGCCAACATAATTCCACATCATTTAACATGCTTCAAATAGATACTTCAACTTCATCAAGTTACGAATCAACCACCTATAACATTCTCGAATCATTATCCTTAATATATTTAAAACAGTAGAACATGAATAATTTCAAATAAACAAACCTCTTAATAGAATTCAATGATTAACACATTCGATACTTATGAAAATTCAATGATAGGGCACAAGATACAACTAAACGGTATAAAACCACCACTGCATTTACTTGCCTTCGCTGGGAATTGAAATGGTACTAAGTACGATCTAGAGGTCCACCACCTGTTGCGGCATAAAACTTAGTACACACATTCACATAACATTCGCTAATAACCAACATCGCTCCTACGCACAAACCCCAACACCGAAGTGAACAATACCTCTCCCTACCACCCACCAAACTGCAGTAGCGCTGCTTGTTAATTTCATATCTTTAAAATTATAACAGCAGTGATATCAAACAAAAACTCTAGAAACATCTACACAAAATACCCTACAAGTTTTGTATTCAAAAGATAATTAAATTTCGACATCTCGATAGCCTTTTTGGACAGCAAACTAGCTAAGTTCAAAATGTGATATCTCCTATAATATTTCACCAAATTGGATGAATAAGTACTCTATGGAAAGATATGATAATGCTCTACATGAATTTTATAGCGATTACAGCTCATTAACCATGCTAAAACCCCAGAAATAGTCGACACTACTGCTGTCCGCCCGCCACCAAAAATCAGGACAGCACCCCCGCCAATTCGACTAGGAGAATGGATAACCCAATGAAATTGTGGCACAATTACAAAATATCAATCAAGATCACTTTGAACTCCTTCTTCACCCCTTAATTCTTCCACTCATCGATCCTCCAATGGGGATTTGCACAAACCAAAATAGAACCAAGGGGGAGAGTGGCTGCACCTTGAAGGAGTGGAATGGGGTGGGGGCGGCTAGGGTTTGGATGGAAAGGGGAGCAGCTGCTTGGGGAGGATGGGGAAAGGGGGGCGACTGCTTGAGGGAGAGGGAGGGGCAGCTGCAAAGGGGAGAGGGAGGGGGCGACTTCAAGGGGGAGAGGGAGAGGGGCAGCTAGGGTATGGAGAGGTGAGGGGCCTCCAATGCTCTTAATGCGAAATCAACAGCTCACAACCCGTTCTCTCATCCGAGCTCTCGGTCCCTGTGAATGAATATAAAAATGCTACCGTTCAACTGAGATATTCACCTCCATGGCTCCAAAAACTCCAATGGCATAGAGCACGAAAGAAGAGAGAAAAAGATTTAACTTTTTTTCATAAAATTGGGTATCACACTCTACCCCCCTTAAAAAGAATTTGTCCTTGAATTCCACCGCTTCTAACGAAACGACACATGAAAGATGAGCCAAAACAAAAACTCACCAATAACGAAAAGTTTGGGGTATTTCTTTCGCATCTACTCCTCAAGCTCCCAGGTAGCCTCGCTCTCAGACTGATTAGTCCACAGGACCCTAACATACTTAATTGTTCTTCTCCTTATGACACGCTCTGAGGATTCTAAGATACGCAACAGAAGACACTCTAGAGTCAGGTCTTGCTACACGGGGATTGGCTCTAGATCGATTTGATGATATAGATTCCTCAAATACTTTCTCAACATAGAGACATGGATTACATGGTGTACTCCTATCATAGATTCTGGCAATTGCAAGTGATAAGCCAAGCTGCCAACTCGAGCTAAGATAGTAGACGGTCCAATGTACCTCGGACAAAACTTTCCTGACACCAAATCATCATTGACATATGCAAGTACTTCAATGAATATATATGAATGCAATGCATATGGTGTTCCTATAGCCTAACCCAAAATCCCATGAAAATATCCCTAAATAGAAAATTGATAATCAACAATGCAAATGTTCCTTTTGTTTCTACCTCTCTCACTATAAAAGCAATGATAACAAAAAAATATTGTAAAATCATCTAAACTTCATAATCTACAACTTTTGTATTCAAAGGATAAACAAAATTTACCATCTACCATTTTTAATTTGACTTGTAAGGCGACATACATGATCTACCACCAGAAACTGACGGAACGTGACACATAAATTCAAAACCTCATAACTCTCTGTAGCCAACAAAAATTTGCAAATACAAACTCATTGGAAAGATTATAACATTCCCTAAAACTTTTATTATAAAGAGTGTCCCAGAATTGGTTTCAAAACCGATAAAAAAATGCAACTCCTTTTGTTGCAAAACTGATAGGATAGAAACAATGGACAACTAAAATTCATAATCCTATAACTCGTGCTATACTCAACAAAAAACTGCAAACGAGTACGCGCTGGAAAGGTTTGGAAATTGTCCACGACTTTTGCAGTAAAGTTGCACCCAGATTTATCCTTTATACCCTCAAATCTGCATGACCTATAGCTAAACTTAGCCTAAAATTCTGCACATCAGAGATTCGACTTATATTCAGACATCCACCTCTCCCAATCTATTTAGTAGACAATTACAAGTAAATACCCATTAAAAAGGTACTGAATAGAACTAAAATTTTTTCGTAAAGAGAATTCCCAAATTTGGGCTCTGAAACTATCCAAACGAGGTCGATTTATTGGTGGTTATAACGACACCTAAAATTCCGACACAACGGGACAACAACTTCAGAGCAGCCTAACACCAGTTATATGCAATGAAAATTACAAACAAATACTCTTTGGAAAGATCATGAAATTATCAAAAACTTTCATATTCAAACAAAGGCTAGATTATACCGTCTTCTATGTCTACTCTTCCTTACAAGATTAAAGACTCATTCTGCAGTGACACCAACAAGGATGTTTTAGAAAACCCATAACTCTCAAATGCTTAGACCAAACAAGGTGATTAAGCATCCTATGGAAAAGGTCAAGAAACCTAATACAAAACATTCCAGATAAGTGAAGCCTGACTCAGCCTTTATCTAATTTAAAATGACTCCCAAAACCAAACAACACCTCTAAAATTCGAATCTGAACACAACAAGACACCTAACTTCAGACGCTGATATCTCCCTTAATACTCATCCAAAATGTAAATAAATACTTGTTGGAATGGTTAAAAGATCCTCTACATCTTATTCCATTGCAACTTATCTAGAATCGGAATCTAAAGAGCCCAAATAAATGCCCCAGAGTACAACTGCATGCACTAGAACAGAACAACCACTAGCAGCAGCTGGGTTAATCCATACCAACAAAATGATAGGGGAGTGATTAGGAGCTTGTACATCGGTATCACCTTGGGAAAAACGAACTCAATTCCCTCCACTCCTAGTTGGACGACGGCCTGCTCCTAGATGGGTGGCGGCAGCATCCAGCGATGGAGGAGATGGTGGCGACAATTGTGCTCCAAGTGATGGGAAAAATGGGTGATGGCAGCGGTTGCTAATCCCTTTGCTGCTGCCGTAGGGAGGAAAAGAATGAATGAAAAGAGAAGGGATTGGTAGCTAAAAACCCTAATTATTTAGGATCCAAAGGCCCAGATTAGACAACTCATTCTAGACTTGTTCGTACCTCAAATCATGTGTATGAGTAATAAAAAAATAAAAAATAAAAATGCATCTCGACGAGATCTACGCAACCACGGCTCCTGATCAGTCATCAAAGCAATGGATCAAAAAGTCAATTTTTGGAAGCATTTTTGAAAAAAAACACAGTTAATGTTTTTATTAGGGATGTGACACTCTACCCCCTCAAAAGAATTTGTCATCGAATTCTGTCGCCTCTACAAATCAAAACATTCACCAATTGTAAAACTCAGTCAAACACCCTAAATAGGCTCATATAATAGACTAGTTGTCTTGATGTGATCTTCAAGAGAGTTTTGCACGAGAAAACCTGTAACTCATACTATTTTATCATAGAAAACAACACACCTTAACAACAATAATAAAAAACAATATAAAAATGAAACCCAAGGCATTGTTAGGTCCAATCAACACTAGGATTTCCTACTACCAAATTTGGATGCAACTCCACAAAGTCTTTAAACAACAGTTCACCAAATAGGTTAGAACACTAAGCACAATAATCAACGAATTCAACAACCTCGTTTGTTAATGCCACAAGGTCAAACATCCATATATCGTCAATATATGCAACACCTGACATACCACTCTCAAGCACTATAAAACATGGTTGTTATTACATTAGAATCCAACTACTAGAGACCTCCAAAAATATTCTATTGACTTTAAGCAAATGGTGCTCATGTCATATAACGTCTTTTTCTCCTATCAAAAGAGATAAAATTTGCAAGACTCATAAAGCAATGAAGGGATAACAACAAGAAAAACTAATGTTCTTCTTTGACACAGACTCATGCAAAAGCTTCATAAATATTACTTTCAACACTACAATAACAACACAATACTATGCTCAACAGGGGTAATTGGACTTCAATAAGACAATCCACCTAACCAAACTACCTTAATTAACCTCATATACAACAAAACCTCCTATTACTGCACTTGAACAATTTGTACCTCGTGATATCACATGATGCATTCAAAGTAGTAGACATACATGATCTATCAAACCATCATTCATATAAAAAATCTCATTCTGATGCAAAGACCACATCATTATAGAGATAGATGACTAACAAACATAAGCAACTCCCAGTTAAGCATTGACTTCGTTTAAGATAAAGCGGTCCAAATAATGATTCAACAAGCATGCATAGTGAAACTGATCAGTAAAAATCAAACTACCATATATTGTAGGTGAATAAAAATAAAATAAAATGGGTTGTCAATATCGTCCACAAGACTAGCCTGCAGCAACTAAAAATTATGCATAGCCTTTATGGCTATTGAAACAAACCATAGAACAAAAACATGCACGTCTTTTCAACTATAATATAGACATAAAATCCACTTGAAATCACCCTATTTATTATTAAAAATAAGGTTGCACACCATAAGAAACCCTATCAGGTAAACATGGTTGGACTTATCTATCCACGTCATCTTACAAATTAACTTGTGTTCTACCAATCTCAAGATTTCATAGATGGTACAACATTACCTTTGCTCTATAGAGACAAACATATTGTATACTAAGATCAAGTTGGCAAATATCCACACTAGCCAAAAGGGGTGAGGCACAAAGCATTGCGTCCATGGAAATATTACATTGATAAGTTGGGTTGTAACCCAACAATCAATCAAACTCAACAACATCATAAAAACTACATTATATAGTGTTTTCACACCACACCAAGCCGGATTAGACCCACTATACACAAGCTCAATAAACAATCGGTCCTACAAGTACTAGAACCCAAAAAAATCCTTTTGAAAAAAATCCACAATCAAACATATAGAAAAAATCATCATGACGATATGTATATAAAACAAGTACATTAGTAGCTTCACTTGCATAATAACTTCAATAACAACCACATCAAGAAACCAATATTAAATAGTAGTAACATATCATATCAAGCATTAAGTCATTAACCACATACCCCATTATACCATAAAGGAATTTGGAGCAAGAAAATTCTAGTCATCTGTAATTCAAAATACTAATATGAAAGATATACAAACCCATACCCGTCCTATATGTGCAAGTGTGTCAAATTTATCTTCAAATTGCCTAGAATCTAAAGGCTAAGATTTGATACCAACTATAACGCCATGGGGTCCACAAACACCAGAACTACACATCTAACATTTATATATAAAATTTCGGCAGCATCTCCTTTGAAAAATTGCATAAACGAGGGAGCAACAGTGTATAAACATATATATCATGACAAAAAACATACTGAGCATTATTAATCTACTAGCAAAGGGAAGATACCCATAACAACATGAACTGGATTAACCAGTGCACACAACTAGTTAAAAAAACAAACATCCTTTGACATGGAGTTTCTAATTAAATCATGGCTGCAACTAGGCAGCGTTATTATAAGAGTGAAGGTGGACGTGCTGCTACTTTCCTCATTCCCAACATAAATCAAGTACCTGCATTGACTAATGCAAGGGTGAGATGACACATCTCAACAAGTAAAATAATATCAAACTGTTTAACCACATAAGATCATTGTTTTACCACCACTTGATTTCACCATCCTCTTCTTATTATCGAGGTGCAGCACAAAAACAACGTACAACACACCTAGTTACCACACCTCACAGGTAGAAACCACAATAGTAACATAGCAATGTCACGCTTCATATATACCTAATGAGTGCAAATGACTGCAAATACAAGGATGATTTCTGCCTTCATACCTCTAAGGATATGAAGCCGCATCATACCCCTCCTTGGCAACATATGATGCTTAATGTACCGGTACGGTCGAACCATATGATCACGACATAACTTCAAATGCAAAATGAATGATGCACTATGCATGACATGCCAACATAATTTCACATCATTTAACTTGCTTGAAATAGATACTTCAACTTCATCAAGTTACGAATCAACCACCTATAACATTCTCGAATCATTATCCTCAACATATTTAAAACAGTAGAACATGAATAATTTCAAACAAACAAACCTCTTAATAGAATTCAATGATTAACACATTTGATACTTATGAAAATTCAATGACAGGGCACAAGATACAACCAAACGGTATAAAACACTGCATTTACTTGCCTTCGCCGGGAATTGAAATGATATTAAGTACGATCCGGAGGTCCACCACCTGTTATGGCATAAAACTTAGTACACACATTCACATAACATTCGCTAATAACCAACATCGCTCCTACTCACAAACCCCAACACCGACGTGAACAACACCTCTCCCTACCACCCACCAAACTGCAGCAGCGCTGCTTATTAATTTCATATCTTTAAAATTATAACAGCAGTGATATCAAACAAAAACTCCAAAAACATCTACACAAAATACCATACATGTTTTGTATTCAAAAGATAATTAAATTTCGACATCTCGATAGCCCCAAATAGCCGACAAAGTACACCCCGCATTCTGTTTTTTTTGGATAGCAACCTAGCTAAGTTCAAAATATGATATCTCCTAGAATTTTCACCAAATTGGACGCATAAGTACTCTATGGAAAGATATGATAATGCTCTACATGAATTTTATAGCGATTACAGCTAATTGATACCGCTAAAACCCAGGAATAGTCGACACTACTGCTGTTCGCCCTCCACCAAAAATCAGGACAGCACCTCCGCCAATTCGCCTAGGAGAACGGATAACCCAATGAAATTGCGGCACAATTACAAAATAGAAATCAAGATCACCTTGAACTCCTTCTTCACCCCTTCCTTCTTCCTCCCACCAATACTCCAATGGGGATTTGCACAAACCAAAATAGAACCAAGGGAGAGAGTGGCTGCACCTTGGAGGAGTGGAATGGGATGGGGGCGACTAGGGTTTGAATGGGAAGGGGGCAGCTGCTTTGGGAGGATGGGGAAAGGGGGGCGACTGCAAGGGGGAGAGGGAGAGGGGTGGCTAGGGTATGAAGAGGTGTGGGGCCTCCAATGCCCTTGATGCGAAATCAACGGCTCACAACCCGTTCTCCCATTGGAGCTCCCGATCCCAGCGAATGAATACAAAAATGCTACCATTCAACTGAGATATTCACCTCCATGGACTCCAAAAACTCCAATGGCACAGAGCATGAAAGAAGAGAGAAAAAGATTTAACTTCTTTTCATAAAATTGGGTATCACACTCTACCCCCTTAAAAAGAATTTGTCCTCGAATTCCACCGCTTCTAACGGAACGACACATGAGGCCGAGTATGTTGCTGCAGGACAGTGTTGCGCGCAACTACTTTGGATGAGGCAAACTGTACATGTCTTTAGCTACAATCTGAGCAAAGTCCCACTGCTATGTGATAATGAGAGTACAATCCATTTGGCGGATAATCCTGTTGAACACAGCTTCACTAAGCACATAGACATCCGGCATCATTTTTTAAGAAACCACCAGTAAAGGGGAGATATCGATATTTACCATATTAGCATCGAGAACCAGCTAAGCGATATCTTCACCAAGCCTTTAGATGAGAAAAGGTTTTGCAAGTTGCGTAGTGAGCTAAATGTCTTAGATTCGCGTAACATGAATTGATCTATAGCATACATGTGTTCTATGCCTTTGATCATGTTACTTTAAGCATTAATGTCCTTAATTGCTTATTTTTGGTGCTCAAGTTCTACAAGTCATCCCCGGACCTCACAAATCCTTATGAAAATGATGCACATGTTTAGGGGGAGGATGTGCTACAACTTGACTCCTTTGAGACAACTTGTTTGTTGAGTACTCTTGATATAGTCTCAAAGTTGTATTGAAAGGGAAAAGTGAACATGGACAAAGAAACGGCTTCCACTGCATTCTGGTATCAATGTATCTTGTCCCAAGTTCTTACTTGTGCTCTCATTGCCTTTTTGCTCTTATTTGACATTTTGGTGAGGCAATGGGGTTAAAAGGGCCAAAAGTTCTCCTATTTTGGTGCTTAATGCCAAAGGGGGAAAAATTAAGGCCAAAGCAAATGGATCATCCAATCACTTGTGAATTTCAAAAATTGAAGAGTTAGACTCCATGCATTTGATCAAAACCCTCTTATTGCAAAAACTTTTCTCTTGTGGGGGAGAAGTTTGAGTATGGGATAAAGGGGGAGTTTTTGGCATTTGACCAAATTTACTCTTGAAAAATCCCTTGATTTGCCAAAACAAGTGTGTTTAACATAGAGATAGGAAAAATAATTTGTTTTGTGAAAATAAACCAAGTGGTGGCAAAAGTGATCCAAATATGTCAAATTCTATAATAATCTTATTGGTCTTCAATTTGACATAAATTTGCATTTTTGAGCTTTTCTAGATATGTTAGTTCAAAATGAGTTGTTTTTTAATGTGTTGGCATAAATCACCAAAAATGGGGAGATTGAAAGGTGCCCTTGGGCCATTTCTATATTGTTTTGGTGATTAGATGCACAACACACTAGGTGAGAACTAACAAATGTTGAGCAAAGGTATATCTAGATGGATCAAGTATGAAGGTAAGTTCTAGACACTTAGTCAATTGTTTTATGTGCTAAACATGCTTGTCTAAGTGATAGCAACTCAATTAAATCAAGTCCAAAAGGAGCAAAAGGAGTTCAGCTGAAACATCCAGTATGCACTAGCTACGGGTGCATCGAACACTATTCGATGCCCAGGCTGGCTCAGCGACGAACTCGCTGCTCTCGGGAATCGCCGAGGACACTATGGCTAAAATTCACCGGACTATCCGGTGAGCCAACAACGTCCACACCAACGGTCGGTAGCGCGATCAGCGCGCAATCAACGGGCGACGTGTGGCCAGAGCCAACGGTCACAATGCCGCATTGGACTGTCCGGTGTGCATTGGACTGTGTCCGGTGTGCCAAGGAGACCGCGGGTGCAACGATTGGCTTCACCAAACAAGGAAAGTAATCACGCACTATTCATGTCCCGTGGTGCACCGGACTATTCGGTGCGCCAATGGACAGAAGGCAAGAATTGCCTACCAAATGGAGCTCCAACGGCTCCTAGCTATCTTGGGGCTATAAAAGGGACCCCTAGGCGCATGGAGAAGCACACCAAGCCTCCATTGAACATCCTAAGATGCCTAGACTCCGCAAGCACGCATCCAGATCATTGTGTTTGAGATTTGAGCACTTGTTGAGTCGTGAACTCGTTGCACTGTGTTTGTGTGCTCGTTTCTTGACTTGTGTGCGTATCGCTGCGCGAATCTAGCTCTTGTTTGTGTTTCTATTCCCTCCCTTACTCTTGTGGTTTTCATTGTGATTAATATTGTAAGGGTGAGAGGCTCCAACTTGTGGAGATTCCTTACAAAGGGAAACATCTGCTATAACAAAGAAAACCGTGGTATTCAAGTGGATCATTGGATCACTTGATAGGGGTTGAGTGCAACTCTCGCCCATTGGGACGCCACAACGTGGAAGTAGGCAAGTGTTCTACTTGGCCGAACCATGGGATAAAAATCGTTGTGTCACCTGATGTTATTCTTGTGCGATTCTCTCTACTTCTACTCACTTGATAATTGCTCTAAGTTTAATACTCATCTTGTGAAGAGCAATTACGTCAAGAAGTCATCTCTCTCTCTAGACATAGCACCTTGGTTTTGATTCCACTAACATTTTATAAACCAAGTTTGTGTTGTTTAGTGTAGATTTTTACAGGATCACCTATTCACCCCCCCCTCTAGGTGCCCTCAAGGTCATACTGCCCGCTGCCGCTAAAACACACTCAAGGATTCTGACTCGTGAGACTAACTTTAGATCCCACCATGGAGGGACCACTTCACTTGAGGCTCTATGGTCTAGGAACCTCTCCTAGCCCCGGCTAGGAAGGAGCCCAACACAAAGTCAAATTTTATAGGGGCATCCTTGGGATTAAAGTCTTTAGGATAACACATCCTATGACCCACAAACGTATGCCTAGGACCCATTGTACCATAGGGAACCTGTCGGTATAAGTCCGAGTGCCATTTGAGCCTTGAGGCACCTATCAAAATAAGCCCTTGGTGTTTCTCGTGACCTGGGTCATGTGTTACTACAATCCCTAGGGCCCCTCATGCCCCGGAGCGACTGTCAATATAATCCCCTAGGATCCATCGTGCCTTTCATTATAAGCCCTTGGCACCCCTCACACCACGGGGCACCATTTAATATAAGTCCATAAAGCCTTTGCACCCTAGGATAGTACGATGGGTTCTTGGTGGAGACTAGCCCTTGAGTGCTACACTTGCCCCGGAGCCCTAGAGCCATTAAGTTCTCGACTTTATATTTCGACGTCGGTCGGGACCTATGCCCTTAGTGTGACACCCCAGGTGTCTACTTCGCGTTATGTCGGGAGATTAATCCTAATCTCGGATGCTCAGTAAAAATTTCTATTTCTCGATCGTGCCTATCTCTGTTTATCAGGCTTTCCCTCGGAAGTTCACCGAATTCAGAGTTAATCGATCGCGAGAAACAGCCAATTTTGGAGCGTGTTAAAACTTTTATTCTCGGAACGAATGCGAACTCGATTATCCATCTCGATTTATAAATCTCATCTGAAGCTCGTTTAATCAAACTCTCGGCGACTGCTATTTGACCTGAGCCCGTGTCTAATTTCTCGAACCTCAATCGATGTCCGACTATTTTATCTGAGTTCGTACTCTCACACGGAATACTCAGTACATCGTCCTCTAATTATTTCCTACTCGACTCGGTCAAATATCCCTATATCCCAACCGATTTCAAAACCCCGTTTCGACAACAATTTTAAAATGTCACGATTCGCCTTCTCCGACTAAAAATCCAAAGCCGATCAAAAATTTGAGAGAAACATTTATTTCTAAAATAGTGCGCGAGAAATTATTTCCGAGCGAATTCAAACCAAACTCTCGACCGAATTAATCGCTCAATCGACCGTTCATCTGAACTCTAGTTCACTCTGTTTTGCGTACGGACGAATTTCGCGAGAGCTTTTTATTCCGAGAAATATTTTAGCGCAACCCGTTTGAGTGTTTTGGGCCAAGCCCGACCCAGCCCATTTGACCCAATTGAAACCCTAACCCTAGTGCCTCCTCTATAAATAGGGGTGCTCCTTCCTTGCACTTGGCCATTTTTGCATTCCCACCCCTACACTTCCCACAGCAGCTAGCCACTTTTTCTTCCCCACGAAGCACGCAGGGAGCTCCCTCCCTGCCCATCCATGGCGTCTCCTTCCCCTTCCTTGGGCCGGCTCCATCACGTGCGCAGGGCCACGGCTCCACCTCCCTGCGCTCAGCTCACCTCCTCTGCCGGCGCTACTCTTTTCTCTCCATGGCCGGCAGCAGCAAGGAGCCACCAGCAGCCATGGCCGAGCTCCTTGGGAGCACGCCGGTGCCCTGCTCTTCCTCCATGGCCGGCGCTCGAGCTCCCCTCCTCCCCATGGCGCCACCCCCTGCAGTTTTCCCCTCTGCCTCGGTGCCCTCCCTGCTCCATTTCTTTGTTCCCCTGCTGTTTCCCTGCGCGCAGGGAGCACTATGGCCAGCGCCCCTTGACCCTCTGCTCCCAGCCATGGCGCCCAAAAATCCCCCAGCCGAGCCACCTCTCCCAGCCAGCGCCCCTGTTCCCCTGCTCCTTCTCCCTCGCACAGCAGCAACTCGCCCCACCTTCCCTCGCTGCGCAGCTCCTCGGCGAAACGCCGCTGTTCCTGCAAGCCCCGGCTTCCTCGCTGCTACCACTGCGCGCATGCCAAGTGCTCGGCATAATGTCAAGGGTGATGTGTTGTTGCAGCACGTTGTGACGCTCGCCGGGTGTTCACTGTTTTTGGCGCAGCCCCGTTCGCGACGTCGTCGACCCTCGGTGAGACACTCCGCCCCCCTTTGCTGCTATCACATTTTTTTGTGTGCTCGGTAAAAACGTTGAACCGTTGTGTGTGCCTAATCGCAGCTAGTGGTCGACGCCGCGCTTCGCGCCTTGCCCGTTCGACAAAATGCCGAGCCATGTGGATAGCCCATGCGTCTAGCCACGACTCGTTTAGGTTGATTGATTTATAATAATACCTATGCTTTGGTTGATGTCGGGCAGTGCATGTATATATGTGAATGTGTGTAATATGTTTCGGCTATACACGTTGGTAGGATCGCATTTGCGGTTAGAGAACAAGAGGTTGTTCGATGCGTGCGATTTGTAGTTCGTCTAATTATGGTTTGGTCGATGTGGTGTACATGGATGTTTAATTATGTGTGGGTATAAAATGTTTGGGTTATATGCCGTGGCAAGGTCGCATTCACGTTTTGGTAAACACGTGAGTCGTGCTTGTTTTATGCGATGAGTAAGTTTGGAATTATATATGATGCGAGGATTTAATTAGGACATGTATGCACGTGTGTGCTGTGGTGTATGGTAGTAGTGGTGGCGTAAGATATTGATTGAGGCGTGCGGGTATATGCCGTGATATGGTTATACTCGCAACGGGAGAAGATGTATGTATTGTGACATGACGCTTAGGTCGCTATTATATAATCGTGTGAAGGATGCTCGTGATGGTTGTGTGATTAAGGAGTGATGTAATGGCAGGCGAGAAGTAAGTTTAAATTTTCAAACGATTAGTGGATAGTATCTCGATATTGTCATGAATTTTTGTTGTATGGCAATGTGATGCTTCGCTTTGTCAATCATCACATTCCATGCCCCTTCGGATAAATAAATGTCTTGTTGATCGACTAGAGGCCTTATACGAGTGTTATCGCAGCCCAATAATTATTGGAGGTAAGTAGTGTTCACAAGTCGGTCCTTGTTAAAATTGAAGAACAATCCGCTAAGATATACACATAAGTGCTTTAGGTCCTTTAGTAGCAAATGTAAGTCTTATGGAGTTTTACGCCATATGTAAATGCATCTATGTTGGACCCCAACAGTGTGCTATTTTGGGTGACTGGTGTGTTAACTAATTTGAGTTGAGAAAAGGGTGAAGAGAAACTAATTAATCTGCTCCAACCCATATTTTAGAATTGCGATGTCTAAAATGGGTTGAATGAACTTGAGATGTATTATAATAGCTGTGTGCCGTGCCGGTCATCCAAAAATGGCGAAAGGTGGTGTGTGATGGTAATTGGGAAATAGTCACGTCATTACCCAACTCATGTCAGGTAGGAGTCGATTGCGTTAAGTGATTGTTATATACATGTGGTGTCTCGGATTTCGATAATAATAGACTAGCCGACGTGTGTGATGTATAGTGGCCTAAGTTGTTGCGCTAGTTAGCCGAATTAATAGATGTGTTTGGGTAAGGTCGTAGTCACGGTGATTTGTTTTTGAAGTCTGAATGCGCATGATTATGGTCGTGGATGAAACTTAGTAGTGCTCATGGGAGGTCTAAGTTAAAATGCAAGTTATCGGGTGAAAAGCGCTTCGATGTTGATTTTCGTGGAGAACGCGTGGTTAATTGAGTATGGTAAATCTAGCGCACAAAATGACTTGGATAAAATTTATGAGTCAACTTGATGGTCCTAATTTGACTAATTTAACTCTAATCAATGGTGAAGTGTTAGAATAATTTAAGTCTCTAGAACGCGACTAATTCTGGAATTATAGAGAAGCTGAAAGTTAATGATTGCTGTTTTGGACTGCACACGCTGTTTTCATTGTGCTGTTTGTTTGATGAACTAAATTATGTTTTCTGTAGAAAAGTTGTATAAAAGAGTTGTAGATAACCTTATTATCTTGCTGGTACTAAAATTTTACAGCCCAAAACCTGATCGTTTAAGAGTTGTGCTTTT
The DNA here is from genome assembly GCA_029449295.1 of Zea luxurians. Lineage (NCBI taxonomy): Eukaryota > Viridiplantae > Streptophyta > Magnoliopsida > Poales > Poaceae > Zea > Zea luxurians. The sequence goes on along the minus strand of JAOPSE010000001.1, from coordinate 98,509,637 downwards.
CACAAGTCCAGCACCTGAATAAGTCGAATTTCTGAACAGATTTCAGAAATTGCAATGGTTGATTAAGTTAATATTGAAATCAGTTATTGGTGTTCACAAGAAAGTTGTAGACAACTCTATTATCTTACTTGTGTTAAAATTTGACAGCCACAGGTTTGATAGTTTAGGAGTTATGCTTTTTACAAATTCAGTAACTGAATCTGTCCAAATTCTGTACAGATTTCAGAAACTGTATTGTTTGCTTAAGTTAATGTTAGAATCAGTCCTTGTCGATTATAAGAAAGTTGTAGAGGCCTTTCTGATCTTGCTTGTGTTGAAATTTCATAACCATAGGACTGATAGTTTAAGAGTTATGAATTTTGCAAACTGCTTGCTGTGTTCTGTCCACTGACAGAACAGATTTCAAAGACTGAAATGTTTGATTTAGTTAAACCTGGAATCACCTCTTGGTGATTATAAAAGTTGTGTAGTACTTTTGCTGAGCTTTCCAAAAAGTCTTAGATCACCCTTTTTGGTGGTCTGAAGCTTAAGTTATGAATGTTACAATTATAAAGACTGAATCTGTTCAGTTTTGGACAGCAAGGTCTTTTAGTGATATTTACGCTTAGTTAAATATTGAATCACCCCGTGATGTTTATAAACAATTTGTAGAACATTTAATTAGCTTTTCAGAAAGTCTAGGATCACTTTGTTTGGATGTCCGAATCTTCAGTTATGAATTTTTAAAGTCACAAGCCTGAATCTGTCCAAATCTGGACAGCGCTGTTGTATTAGCACGTTTTGACCTTGCTAAGTGTTGAATCATGTTGTGATGAAAATACCAAAGTTGTAGTTCACTTTCTAAGCTTTCCAGAAAGTCCTAGTTTGCTAGTTTTGGATTAGTATTTGAAAAGTTATGATTAAAACAAGTAACGGCTGTATTGCTGTCCAAAATTCTGCAAGTGAGCAAATGAATGTTTAGTTCACCCTATTTGCTAAAAATGTTTGGTTGACACCTAAGTAATGTCGACTTGCCATGACTAAGCTTAATAATGTACGTGGGTCATGTTTTGTATGTTTCTTCTTTAGTTGATTGTGTTATAAGTTTCCATAGACATTGATGCCTAGGTCATCGGTTAAACTTGTGTTGGATGCTTTTGTGTGATAAATAGAAGAACTAATGAAAAGCCGTAGCAAATTAAATAAACGCTTGTACTTATGGGGTCGTATTTGTGTTGCGTAAGTATACGAAATGTTTGTCGTCTTTTAGTGGTGTTAACATTGTGCGCTCGATGCTAGGTAGTTAGCTAACGCTAGTGTGTGTGGTTGCTTGGGATGTCTCGCTACTTGGTGTTTAATTCGCTAGCAGGTACTTAAAATATCTTGTGCTATTTCCTTATATTCATACATATGCATCTTGCATCTCATTTAGGACCGAGAGATGACGATCATGCAAGTGATGTGGTACCAACAACAAGATGCAGTTGGTGGACGACCTGATGAATGGACATAACCAGTGGATGCTCGCCAAGCGAGTACCTCCCCCAGCAAACACTGTCTAAGTGTTAAATAAAGGCAAGCCCCGGTTTATGCATAACCTGTTAATTATGCTATTTTACTTCACTTAATGATTGTAGGATTGATTGTGCACTTAGGTGTAGGAATTGTTTGAAACCCTAGTTGCATGATCTCAGGAATCCTATTGAGATGAATACTAGTATGCTAAGTCGAGTAGCTGCTTTATTAATTAGGAATTTCGGTAGAAGTCGAGTGATTTTTCTAGCACTCGCGCGAGGTCAGGAATTGGTTGTATCCACTTTCCTATCATATTGATGTAGTTTGTGGGCAACAATCCATGGGGATTGGTTGTTCACGGGATAAAAAGTTGATTAAGGATTAAGGTGTGGTACCGTGTGTCAAGCGTTTGAACGTACTAAACACATACCGAGAAATATGGTAAATCGGTAAGCCTAGTACCTGAGTGAACCTGGCAGTGGACATACCTCCTCACGCGACCTGAGACGTAGTCTCCCATTCCGGTTATGGTGGGTACAAGTGCGGTCACTGCACGACGGCCAGTCGGGGTCAGTGGGGCATTGTACGCCAAGGCGGTGAGCCCTGATCTGCTGACGGGGAATCGATGGGGACGGTTGATGTGTGTGGGGACGGAGTGCCCCTACATGTCGTGTGTTTAGGTTTACCTTGCAAGGATGAAAACTCGATTCGAATCGTCTGCTTCTCGCAGCTAATGAGACTGCTTGATCCATGCTGCTGCATTGAGTAACAAGTGAAACTGTGATGAGATGATACAAGATGTTGATTGCTAAAGATGTTTGCTACTATGTATGATTAGATAGTACACTTTTAGCCTTAAGAGAGTCACACTTAATCTTGACAAAGTTAAAATCTTGATTTAGAAACTCAGCTAGTGCTTTTGGCAACCAAACCCCACAGCCAAACAGCTGCATGTCTAGAGGTAGAGGAGTATAGACTCCTCACACCGGGTAAGTCTAGCTGAGTATTAGTATACTCAGCCTTGCTTGTGGCACAATTTTTGCAGGTACTCCTTAGGTTGATTTGGTTGATGGTGTGACTTGGCCTCCATCCCTGCCACCGGGATAGACGGTCGAGTGGGTTATTGCTTCCGCAGGAGAGGACCAGGAGGAGTAGCGTGGCCAGGCTTCGCCACGATTACTCGGTTTTCTCCATTAGTTATTTCCGCTGCATTAAAATTTATGGTTATTATTTCTGAAACTCCGATAATGTAATCACTAATGATACTTATTAAATTTGTGGTATTATGTTTTATTGTATTTCTCTGTGCCTCACCTTCGTGTGAGCTAGTGGTATCCGATCCTGGATAAGTGGCCTCGTCGGACTAGATCCGAGGGACTGACGATTTATTCCTATTTAAGTGTGGTCTAGCCTTTAAGGCAGGGCTTAGGCACTTAAGTTGGGATAATTCGGGCGGTTCCGCCACAGCTGGTATCGGAGCGAATACCAGTACAGAGAAGTCAATAAGTCATGATTACCAACCTTTTCTAAAGTAAAACTTGCTAGAAACCAATGTTGGATAGATCGTCAGGATGATCAGGATAGACTTAGAACGTGAAGCCTTAGGAAATAGATGGGTAGCTAGGTGGCTAGTTATTTAGGCCATAAAGGCTATTACTACTATTAATAGGGATGCTGTAAAAGCACCCGAAAATTAGTTAGGTCTGAGAAGACGACTAGAATGAGCATGCATCATGATTGTCGCATCGTTGTCTCTTGTGCACCCACATGCTTCTCTCACCTTATTCCAATAATAAAAACTTGTGAATGATGTGTTGTACTGTTATGTTAGGAACTATAAGAAATGTTTTACCTTGTGCTAGATTAGTAAGTCTTGTTAGGTTGTGTTATGTGTTTCTCTTGCCTTGCTCTCTAGGTGGTATTGTAAATATTCAAACCTTTTTGCAAAAAAAAAATGTCGTCCATCCTGCTCATGAGAAGACCCCCCCAAATAACCTTGAGTTTAGCAAATGAAACCTCAAAAAAAATATATATATAATTGTTGTTGGTGTCTAGTTGCGCAAACCCTATTAAGGCCGTGTTTCTTTCCATGAGTCCTTGCCCCTAAAACTTCATAACATTTCTATTGATCATCCTAGCTGATCCTATTTGCCTACCTCTCCTTTGTCCAAATCAGGTAATCATTTTCCTTGTGAATCATGTTGTGGCCTTATCATCCAAATCTCCGGATCCTTTAAGGATTCTGCCCCGTTATCTGGTTATCTGCTATAACCCGTTCTCAAGTATCGGATGTCGATCAATCTAATCTCTCATTTCTAGTCTTTCCGATGCTCTTTCTCTAGGCATCATGACGTTGTTTTTGCCAACCTTATCTTTAAATGGCATATCCATGTGGATTAATGAATTTCGCTGTTGTCCTTGGTTCTCTCATGTCTCTAAAAGCTCAACAATCTATTTGGATCTCATGGTCGGTTCATCCTCATATCAAATCTCGTGCTAATATCTGATCTGATAATCTCCATGTTGATCATAAAATAGTTCTCTGAGTGGAAGATAAATTCTCATGTGCTCTTTTGCCAAAAATCTATGTTTTAACTCCTGTCATGATCTTATTTTTTTTTCTGAGCCATACTCTCATGGGCTCCATCTAATTATGCCAAGTAAATTTTTCATTGGCTACGTTTAGTAATGGTGTCATGACTAACGACTGATGGTGCCGCGACGAAACCGAGAGCCTACTATGGTGCACACATGGTTGAGCTGCTCGGCACGCGATGGTATCATGGTTAATAGTCGTGATCCGTTACGAGACTGTGCTGATGTGCTATCTTTTGTGGACATTCTCTCAGAGTGATCGCTGCATTTTGTCTCGATATGTCGCGATATTCTGTCCAAATCTATCTTCCATATCCATCTAATGACATCTTATGAATTGGCATCTATCATCAGCCTGGGAGTTACATGCTTCTCCACCCTTGAAGATCCTCATTCGAATCTCGGGACGAGATTCTGTTAAGGGGGGAGGGCTGTGACACCCCAGGTGTCTACTTCGCGTTATGTCGGGAGATTAATCCTAATCTCGGATGCTCAGTAAAAATTTCTATTTCTCGATCGTGCCTATCTCTGTTTATCAGGCTTTCCCTCGGAAGTTCACCGAATTCAGAGTTAATCGATCGCGAGAAACAGCCAATTTTGGAGCGTGTTAAAACTTTTATTCTCGGAACGAATGCGAACTCGATTATCCATCTCGATTTATAAATCTCATCTGAAGCTCGTTTAATCAAACTCTCGGCGACTGCTATTTGACCTGAGCCCGTGTCTAATTTCTCGAACCTCAATCGATGTCCGACTATTTTATCTGAGTTCGTACTCTCACACGGAATACTCAGTACATCGTCCTCTAATTATTTCCTACTCGACTCGGTCAAATATCCCTATATCCCAACCGATTTCAAAACCCCGTTTCGACAACAATTTTAAAATGTCACGATTCGCCTTCTCCGACTAAAAATCCAAAGCCGATCAAAAATTTGAGAGAAACATTTATTTCTAAAATAGTGCGCGAGAAATTATTTCCGAGCGAATTCAAACCAAACTCTCGACCGAATTAATCGCTCAATCGACCGTTCATCCGAACTCTAGTTCACTCTGTTTTGCGTACGGACGAATTTCGCGAGAGCTTTTTATTCCGAGAAATATTTTAGCGCAACCCGTTTGAGTGTTTTGGGCCAAGCCCGACCTAGCCCATTTGACCCAATTGAAACCCTAACCCTAGTGCCTACTCTATAAATAGGGGTGCTCCTTCCTTGCACTTGGCCATTTTTGCATTCCCACCCCTACACTTCCCACAGCCGCCAGCCACTTTTTCTTCCCCACGAAGCACGCAGGGAGCTCCCTCCCTGCCCATCCATGGCGTCTCCTTCCCCTTCCTTGGGCCGGCTCCATCACGTGCGCAGGGCCACGGCTCCACCTCCCTGCGCTCAGCTCACCTCCTCTGCCGGCGCTACTCTTTTCTCTCCATGGCCGGCAGCAGCAAGGAGCCACCAGCAGCCATGGCCGAGCTCCTTGGGAGCACGCCGGCGCCCTGCTCTTCCTCCATGGCCGGCGCTCGAGCTCCCCTCCTCCCCATGGCGCCACCCCCTGCAGTTTTCCCCTCTGCCTCGGCGCCCTCCCTGCTCCATTTCTTTGTTCCCCTGCTGTTTCCCTGCGCGCAGGGAGCACTATGGCCAGCGCCCCTTGACCCTCTGCTCCCAGCCATGGCGCCCAAAAATCCCCCAGCCGAGCCACCTCTCCCAGCCAGCGCCCCTGTTCCCCTGCTCCTTCTCCCTCGCACAGCAGCAACTCGCCCCACCTTCCCTCGCTGCGCAGCTCCTCGGCGAAACGCCGCTGTTCCTGCAAGCCCCGGCTTCCTCGCTGCTACCACTGCGCGCATGCCAAGTGCTCGGCATAATGTCAAGGGTGATGTGTTGTTGCAGCACGTTGTGACGCTCGCCGGGTGTTCACTGTTTTTGGCGCAGCCCCGTTCGCGACGTCGTCGACCCTCGGTGAGACACTCCGCCCCCCTTTGCTGCTATCACATTTTTTTGTGTGCTCGGTAAAAACGTTGAACCGTTGTGTGTGCCTAATCGCAGCTAGTGGTCGACGCCGCGCTTCGCGCCTTGCCCGTTCGACAAAATGCCGAGCCATGTGGATAGCCCATGCGTCTAGCCACGACTCGTTCAGGTTGATTGATTTATAATAATACCTATGCTTTGGTTGATGTCGGGCAGTGCATGTATATATGTGAATGTGTGTAATATGTTTCGGCTATACACGTTGGTAGGATCGCATTTGCGGTTAGAGAACAAGAGGTTGTTCGATGCGTGCGATTTGTAGTTCGTCTAATTATGGTTTGGTCGATGTGGTGTACATGGATGTTTAATTATGTGTGGGTATAAAATGTTTGGGTTATATGCCGTGGCAAGGTCGCATTCACGTTTTGGTAAACACGTGAGTCGTGCTTGTTTTATGCGATGAGTAAGTTTGGAATTATATATGATGCGAGGATTTAATTAGGACATGTATGCACGTGTGTGCTGTGGTGTATGGTAGTAGTGGTGGCGTAAGATATTGATTGAGGCGTGCGGGTATATGCCGTGATATGGTTATACTCGCAACGGGAGAAGATGTATGTATTGTGACATGACGCTTAGGTCGCTATTATATAATTGTGTGAAGGATGCTCGTGATGGTTGTGTGATTAAGGAGTGATGTAATGGCAGGCGAGAAGTAAGTTTAAATTTTCAAACGATTAGTGGATAGTATCTCGATATTGTCATGAATTTTTGTTGTATGGCAATGTGATGCTTCGCTTTGTCAATCATCACATTCCATGCCCCTTCGGATAAATAAATGTCTTGTTGATCGACTAGAGGCCTTATACGAGTGTTATCGCAGCCCAATAATTATTGGAGGTAAGTAGTGTTCACAAGTCGGTCCTTGTTAAAATTGAAGAACAATCCGCTAAGATATACACATAAGTGCTTTAGGTCCTTTAGTAGCAAATGTAAGTCTTATGGAGTTTTACGCCATATGTAAATGCATCTATGTTGGACCCCAACAGTGTGGTATTTTGGGTGACTGGTGTGTTAACTAATTTGAGTTGAGAAAAGGGTGAAGAGAAACTAATTAATCTGCTCCAACCCATATTTTAGAATTGCGATGTCTAAAATGGGTTGAATGAACTTGAGATGTATTATAATAGCTGTGTGCCGTGCCGGTCATCCAAAAATAGCGAAAGGTGGTGTGTGATGGTAATTGGGAAATAGTCACGTCATTACCCAACTCATGTCAGGTAGGAGTCGATTGCGTTAAGTGATTGTTATATACATGTGGTGTCTCGGATTTCGATAATAATAGACTAGCCGACGTGTGTGATGTATAGTGGCCTAAGTTGTTGCACTAGTTAGCCGAATTAATAGATGTGTTTGGGTAAGGTCGTAGTCACGGTGATTTGTTTTTGAAGTCTGAATGCGCATGATTATGGTCATGGATGAAGCTTAGTAGTGCTCATGGGAGGTCTAAGTTAAAATGCAAGTTATCGGGTGAAAAGCGCTTCGATGTTGATTTTCGTGGAGAACGCGTGGTTAATTGAGTATGGTAAATCTAGCGCACAAAATGACTTGGGTAAAATTTATGAGTCAACTTGATGGTCCTAATTTGACTAATTTAACTCTAATCAATGGTGAAGTGTTAGAATAATTTAAGTCTCTAGAACGCGACTAATTCTGGAATTATAGAGAAGCTGAAAGTTAATGATTGCTGTTTTGGACTGCACACGCTGTTTTCATTGTGCTGTTTGTTTGATGAACTAAATTATGTTTTCTGTAGAAAAGTTGTATAAAAGAGTTGTAGATAACCTTATTATCTTGCTGGTACTAAAATTTTACAGCCCAAAACCTGATCGTTTAAGAGTTGTGCTTTTCACAAGTCCAGCACCTGAATAAGTCGAATTTCTGAACAGATTTCAGAAATTGCAATGGTTGATTAAGTTAATGTTGAAATCAGTTATTGGTGTTCACAAGAAAGTTGTAGACAACTCTATTATCTTACTTGTGTTAAAATTTGACAGCCACAGGTTTGATAGTTTAAGAGTTATGCTTTTTACAAATTCAGTAACTGAATCTGTCCAAATTCTGTACAGATTTCAGAAACTGTATTGTTTGCTTAAGTTAATGTTAGAATCAGTCCTTGTCGATTATAAGAAAGTTGTAGAGGCCTTTCTGATCTTGCTTGTGTTGAAATTTCATAACCATAGGACTGATAGTTTAAGAGTTATGAATTTTGCAAACTGCTTGCTGTGTTCTGTCCACTGACAGAACAGATTTCAAAGACTGAAATGTTTGATTTAGTTAAACCTGGAATCACCTCTTGGTGATTATAAAAGTTGTGTAGTACTTTTGCTGAGCTTTCCAAAAAGTCTTAGATCACCCTTTTTGGTGGTCTGAAGCTTAAGTTATGAATGTTACAATTATAAAGACTGAATCTGTTCAGTTTTGGACAGCAAGGTCTTTTAGTGATATTTACGCTTAGTTAAATATTGAATCACCCCGTGATGTTTATAAACAATTTGTAGAACATTTAATTAGCTTTTCAGAAAGTCTAGGATCACTTTGTTTGGATGTCCGAATCTTCAGTTATGAATTTTTAAAGTCACAAGCCTGAATCTGTCCAAATCTGGACAGCGCTGTTGTATTAGCACGTTTTGACCTTGCTAAGTGTTGAATCATGTTGTGATGAAAATACCAAAGTTGTAGTTCACTTTCTAAGCTTTCCAGAAAGTCCTAGTTTGCTAGTTTTGGATTAGTATTTGAAAAGTTATGATTAAAACAAGTAACGGCTGTATTGCTGTCCAAAATTCTGCAAGTGAGCAAATGAATGTTTAGTTCACCCTATTTGCTAAAAATGTTTGGTTGACACCTAAGTAATGTCGACTTGCCATGACTAAGCTTAATAATGTACGTGGGTCATGTTTTGTATGTTTCTTCTTTAGTTGATTGTGTTATAAGTTTCCATAGACATTGATGCCTAGGTCATCGGTTAAACTTGTGTTGGATGCTTTTGTGTGATAAATAGAAGAACTAATGAAAAGCCGTAGCAAATTAAATAAACGCTTGTACTTATGGGGTCATATTTGTGTTGCGTAAGTATACGAAATGTTTGTCGTCTTTTAGTGGTGTTAACATTGTGCGCTCGATGCTAGGTAGTTAGCTAACGCTAGTGTGTGTGGTTGCTTGGGATGTCTCGCTACTTGGTGTTTAATTCGCTAGCAGGTACTTAAAATATCTTGTGCTATTTCCTTATATTCATACATATGCATCTTGCATCTCATTTAGGACCGAGAGATGACGATCATGCAAGTGATGTGGTACCAACAACAAGATGCAGTTGGTGGACGACCTGATGAATGGACATAACCAGTGGATGCTCGCCAAGCGAGTACCTCCCCCAGCAAACACTGTCTAAGTGTTAAATAAAGGCAAGCCCCGGTTTATGCATAACCTGTTAATTATGCTATTTTACTTCACTTAATGATTGTAGGATTGATTGTGCACTTAGGTGTAGGAATTGTTTGAAACCCTAGTTGCATGATCTCAGGAATCCTATTGAGATGAATACTAGTATGCTAAGTCGAGTAGCTGCTTTATTAATTAGGAATTTCGGTAGAAGTCGAGTGATTTTTCTAGCACTCGCGCGAGGTCAGGAATTGGTTGTATCCACTTTCCTATCATATTGATGTAGTTTGTGGGCAACAATCCATGGGGATTGGTTGTTCACGGGATAAAAAGTTGATTAAGGATTAAGGTGTGGTACCGTGTGTCAAGCGTTTGAACGTACTAAACACATACCGAGAAATATGGTAAATCGGTAAGCCTAGTACCTGAGTGAACCTGGCAGTGGACATACCTCCTCACGCGACCTGAGACGTAGTCTCCCATTCCGGTTATGGTGGGTACAAGTGCGGTCACTGCACGACGGCCAGTCGGGGTCAGTGGGGCATTATACGCCAAGGCGGTGAGCCCTGATCTGCTGACGGGGAATCGATGGGGACGGTTGATGTGTGTGGGGACGGAGTGCCCCTACATGTCGTGTGTTTAGGTTTACCTTGCAAGGATGAAAACTCGATTCGAATCGTCTGCTTCTCGCAGCTAATGAGACTGCTTGATCCATGCTGCTGCATTGAGTAACAAGTGAAACTGTGATGAGATGATACAAGATGTTGATTGCTAAAGATGTTTGCTACTATGTATGATTAGATAGTACACTTTTAGCCTTAAGAGAGTCACACTTAATCTTGACAAAGTTAAAATCTTGATTTAGAAACTCAGCTAGTGCTTTTGGCAACCAAACCCCACAGCCAAACAGCTGCATGTCTAGAGGTAGAGGAGTATAGACTCCTCACACCGGGTAAGTCTAGCTGAGTATTAGTATACTCAGCCTTGCTTGTGGCACAATTTTTGCAGGTACTCCTTAGGTTGATTTGGTTGATGGTGTGACTTGGCCTCCATCCCTGCCACCGGGATAGACGGTCGAGTGGGTTATTGCTTCCGCAGGAGAGGACCAGGAGGAGTAGCGTGGCCAGGCTTCGCCACGATTACTCGGTTTTCTCCATTAGTTATTTCCGCTGCATTAAAATTTATGGTTATTATTTCTGAAACTCCGATAATGTAATCACTAATGATACTTATTAAATTTGTGGTATTATGTTTTATTGTATTTCTCTGTGCCTCACCTTCGTGTGAGCTAGTGGTATTCGATCCTGGATAAGTGGCCTCGTCGGACTAGATCCGAGGGACTGACGATTTATTCCTATTTAAGTGTGGTCTAGCCTTTAAGGCAGGGCTTAGGCACTTAAGTTGGGATAATTCGGGCGGTTCCGCCACACTTAGGGTCTCAGATGCCCCCTAAAGGAATTGAGGGCTTAGAGTAGCTAGAACTGATCTTGTCTCAAAACAGAAGGATACGGTGGGCCCATCGAAGGTAGTATGACCCTGGAACAATGACCCTAGAGTGTTTGAACACCTGTTTCCCATAATATTTTCATATCCTCCAATAAGGGCTCCAAAAATACATCCATGTCAACTCCAGGTTGTGTAGGTCCAAAAATAAGGATGTTTAGCAAAATGTACATTCGTTTCTGCATCAACCATGGAGGAAGGTTGTAGATGGTGAGAATCACCAGCCATGTGCTATGCTTGTTTCTCCTCTAAGCAAATGTATTCATTCCATCAATACTCAATGTGGACCTAACATTTCTTGGTTCATCGGCAAAGTCTCGATGGTTGTCATTGAAATATTGCCACCAGTTCCCATTGGCTAGATGTCGAGGCTTCCCATTGTTTTTGTGCTCATAGGAAGTATGCCAGCTCATGAGTTTGGCATCCTTAGGGTTAGCGACACCTCAAGTGATCAATAATGGGAAGGTACCACATCACCATAGCAGAAATCTTTTTGAGCACATAATAGTCTATTTATTTTTCTTTTTCTTTGCTCATATGGGTTTTGAACTTTGTTGGCTCTTCTTTTAGGCTTTCTTTCGCTTTTTCCTTTTAGATACGGATGCAACACACTCTTGCTCTCGATAGTCTTTATTCGTCTTGTACCTACTTGCACCGCACTTTGGGCAGCTCTCCAAGTCTTTATAATCATCACCTCAATAAAGGATATAGTGATTTCTACGCGCATGGATCTTCTCCACACCTATAGTGAGTAGACTGATTAGTTTCTTTGCATAGTACGTGTTAGCAGGCACTTTGTTCTTCTTTGGAAGCATGTCTGCGATAATACTCAAGAACGCTAAAAGTTCCCTTTGCCCAGGAACAGGATCTGGATGTCGCCTAGATGGGGGTGAATAGGCGAGTAAAAATTATCACTTTAAAACTGAAATTCTTACTCTACTCGAAGACCAGATTGCAATGGAATGAAAGACCCTTCGAGTAGGTTGCAGCGGAATAGAAGATCTTGTCTTAAAATGCCCTGCACTTCATATATAACTTGTACCACAGATAAGTGTTGAAGTGCAGATATAAACAGTGAGTAAGACAAAGAGTTAGCACACAATACAGAGCGAAGCACACAGAAGCAGGGATTTATCCCGAGGTTCGGCCAAGCCTAAAATGCTCACCTAGTCCTCGTTGGAGTTAGCTACACCTGGGCTTGGAGTCTATTTCAACTCCTTCCTCCGTTTGCTCAGATATGTCAGTATGACAGATAGAGCCTTCCACTATGTTGAGTTTGGTTACAACAAAGTCACGGCTGCTTACAATCTTCTTGACAGCACTCCGGCAGAGTAACGATTTGCTCAAGACTATGCTCTAGCTCTTAGCAGCACTTCTCCACTCTCTAAAGGCTTATAGCTTTGCCTTTTGCACAAACTAGAGAGATATACACGAGAGGGAGAGAGAGAATTGATCCGAGTGATGTCTACAATTGTTGGCTGCACTTGTGTACTTGTTGGAGGTGCCTAGGAGTCCCTTTTATAGACCCAAGGGGCCTAGGAGCCGTTGGAATTCATTTTGGAAGGCAATATTTGCTTTCTGTCGGGTGGTGCACCGGACAGTCCGGTGCACCACCGGACAGGTCCTGTAGCTTGTCCGGTGCGCAATCTCCTTCCAAATCGGGCTCAGCTGACCATTGGAGCAACGGTCGTCTTGGCTCACCGGACACTGTCCGGTGCACACCGGACAGTCCGGTGCGCCAACTATCCGTTGGCTCAGGCCACGCATCGCCCGCTGATCATGTTGTCGACCGTTGGCGCAGTCGACCGTTGGCTCACTGGACAGTCCGGTGCACCACCGGACAGTCTGGTGAATTATAGCCGTACGCCGCCAAACTTCTCCCGAGAGCGGTCTGTTCACCAGATTTCAGCCTGGCGCACCGGACACTGTCCGGTGTGCCAGACTGAGCTAAGTCTTGGCTGTACACAGCCAAGCCTTTTGCATCTCTTTTCTTTTCTTCTTTTCTCTGTTTCTAACACTTAGACCAATATATTAGTACACAAAAACCAATGTACTAAGTCTAGAAACATACCTTCTCTTTGACTTTCACTTCTTTAGCATTTGGCATGATTGAGATTGATGTTGGACTCATAAATCATCAAGTTAGCTTGACTTGATATAGATTGACATTTCTGAGCTCCAACATCCTGCAAAGGCCACATAGAATATCTCCAAACTAGGAACAACCCAAACTAAAGATCAAGGTGCACTTAGCTCTTTTGGGCTACTTCTAGTTCTGGTTTTGACACTACTTCTCCTTCTAGACCTTGTTCACTTTTTGAGCTTGATCTTGAGCCTTATGACTTTCACCACATAATTATAGATGTTACCTCATTGGTTGTAAGTCATGTCCTTATGTGGTGTTCCTTGATGCACCATAACTCTTCTTAACTCGATCAACCTTGATTCCGCAAGTCTTCTTCTTCACCCCTGGCCTTGGGTTCCTGGTCTCTTTGACTTTCTCCAATGCACTCGGTACCTCGAAGCTCTTCTTGCTGAAAGGGAAATGTGCCCTTGGGCCATTTCTAAGTATTTTGGTGATTGAGTGCCAACACAAGTGCTTCTGTGTTAATCTATGCAAAGTGGTGGACAAAGTGCAAATCATGTCAAAAGGTATGTTTCTAGACTTAGTACATTGATTTATGGACTAATGTATTGTGTCTAAGTGCTAGAAACAGGAAAAATCAAGTTAGAGAAGAGATGGCTTTGTTCTGCCAAAGTCTGCTCAGTCTGGGTGCACCGGACTGTCCGGTGGTGCACCGGATAGTGTCCGGTGCGCCAGGCTGGCTCTGACGAACAGGCTCCTCTCGGGACTTCGACGGCGGTATGGCTATAAATCATCGGACTGTCCGGTGGTGCAGCGGACTGTCCGGTGAGCCGTTCATAGGCGAACTCGTCGCTCTCGGGAGATGATTAATGGCGTACGGCTAAAATTCACCGGACTGTCCGGTGGTGCACCGGACTGTCCGGTGAGCCAACGGTCGACCGGGCCAACGGTCGGCCGCGCGATCTGCGCGGGACACGTGGCCGAGCCAACGGCTAGAAGGAGGCACCGGACTTTCCGGTGTGCACTGGACAGTGTCCGGTGCGCCAACGGCTCTCAAACCCCAACGGTCGGCTTCGCCAAATAAGGAAGGATATCCGCACCGGACAGTGTCCAGTGGTGCACCGGACTGTCCGGTGCGCCAGACGACAGAAGGAAAGATCAGCCTTCCTGGATTGCTCTCAACGGCTCCTAGCTGCCTTGGGGCTATAAAAGGGACCCCTAGGCGCATGGAGGAGTACATCAAGCATACTCAAAGCATTCCTAAGCACCGAGACTTCGATTCCACGCATTTGTTTCTTCGTGATAGCATCTAGAGCTCTAGTTGAGTTGCGAACTCGTCGGGTTGTGTTGCGAGCTCTTGTTGCGACTTGTGTGCGTGTTGACATTTTGTTATTGTGTCTTGTGTGCGTTGCTCATCCCTCCCTTACTCTGTGCTTCTTTGTGAACTTCAAGTGTAAGGGCGAGAGACTCCAAGTTGTGGAGATTCCTCGCGAACGGGATAAAGAAAAGCAAAGCAAAACACCGTGTTATTCAAGTGGGTCTTCGGACCGCTTGAGAGGGGTTGATTGCAACCCTCGTCCGTTGGGATGCCACAACATGGAGTAGGCAAGCGTTGGTCTTGGCCGAACCACGGGATAAACCACTGTGCTATCTCTGTGATTGATCTCTTGTGGTTATTGTGTTTTGTTGAGACTCCTCTCCAGCCACTTGGCGATTATTGTGCTAACCCTTAACCAAGTTTTTGGTGGCTTAAGTTTAAGTTTTACATGATCACCTATTCACCCCCCCCTCTAGGTGCTCTCAATTGGTATCAGAGCCATTCTCTTCACAAAGGGACTAATCGCCCGAAGAGATGGATCCTAAGGGGAAGGGAATCATGATCAACGATAAGGAGAAGGAGTCCTTTGTCAACGAGCCGAAGGATGTGAAAGGGAAATGTGCCCTTGGGCCATTTCTAAGTATTTTGGTGATTGAGTGCCAACACATGTGCTTAATTGTGAATTTATGTACATGGATGAACAAGGTGCAAATCATGAGATAAAGGTATGTTTCTAAGCCTTAGTACATTTGTTTTGTGGACTAACATATTTGTCTAAGTGTTAGAAACAGAAAGAAGAAAAAGAGAAAAGGGGAGAGAAAGACTTGGCTGTGTGCAGCCAAGGCTCAGCTCGGTCTGGAGCACCGGACTGTCCGGTGTGCACCGGACAGTGTCCGGTGCGCCAGGCCAACTCGGCGCAAACTGGCCGCTCTCGGGAATTCGCCGACGGCGTACGGCTAAAATTCACCGGACTGTCCGGTGTGCACCGAACTGTCCGGTGAGCCAATGGTCCGCCAGGGCCAACGGTCGGCCGCGCAATCCGCGCGGGACACGTGGCCGAGCCAACGGTCGGAAGACGGCACCGGACTGTCCGGTGTGCACTGGACTGTCCGGTGCGCCAACGGCTCTCAGATCTCCGCCGGTCTGCAACGGTCGGGAAGCGCTGGATAAGGAAAGAAATCGGTCACCGGACATGTCCGGTGTGCACCGGACTGTCCGGTGCCCCCGACGACAGAAGGCAAGGATGGCCTTCCGGATTTGCTCTCAACGGCTCCTAGCTGCCTTGGGGCTATAAAAGGAGCCCCTAGGCGCATGGAGGAGACACACAAGCAACCTTTGAGCATTCCTGATCATCCACACTAAGTCTCTGCGCATTCGTTTGTGTTTCTAAGTGATTCGAGCTCTGTTCTACGTGAGAACTCTGAGATAGTCTTGTGAGCTCGATTCTTGGCCGTGTGTGTGCGCTTTTGCTGTGGATTTGATCACCTATTCACCCCCCCCCTCTAGGTGCTCTCAATTGGTATCAGAACCGTTCTATTCACAAAGGGACTAACCGCCCGAATAGATGGATCCTAAGGGGAAGGGTATTGTGATCAACGACAAAGAAAAGGAGACCTTCGTCAACGAGCCGAAGGACGACAAGCCTACCGACTCCGGCTCGGGCCATAGACGAAAGGAAGGGAAGAAGAAGAAGACGAGGCGTATCAAGGAGATCATCTACTACGACGATAGTGATGAATCCACTTCTTCCCAAAAGGACGACGACAACGACTACAGGAAGACGGTCAATTCGAACTTTTCATTTGATTATTCCCGTATTCAACATAGTTCGAATTCGCATTTGCTTTCCATTCCTCTTGGCAAACCTCCACACTTCGATGGGGAGGACTACGGATTTTGGAGTCACAAAATGCGTAGTCACTTATTCTCTCTCCATCCTAGCATATGGGAGATTGTGGAGAACGGAATGAAATTCGATAGCTCGGATAGCCCTATGCTTATAAATGAACAGATTCATAAAAATGCACAGGCTACTACTGTTCTCTTAGCATCTTTGTGCAGGGAAGAGTACAATAAGGTGAGCGGCTTGGACAATGCCAAGCAGATATGGGACACCCTCAAGATCTCTCACGAGGGGAACGACATCACCATGCTCACCAAGATGGAGTTGGTGGAGGGCGAGCTTGGACGGTTCGCCATGATAAGGGGAGAGGAGCCAACTCAGACGTACAACCGGCTCAAGACCCTTATCAACAAAATAAGGAGCTACGGAAGCACGCGTTGGACGGATCACGATGTCGTCCGCCTAATGCTCAGGTCCTTTACCGTACTTGATCCTCATCTCGTGAACAATATTCGTGAGAATCCCAGGTACACGATGATGATGCCCGAGGAAGTGCTTGGAAAATTCGTAAGCGGGCGGATGATGATCAAGGAGGCAAGATACGTCGACGAAGCGTTGAACGGTCCGATCAACGAGCCGCAACCCCTTGCTCTCAAGGCAACACGAAGCAAGGAGGCGCTACCTAGCAAGGTGGCACAGATTGAGGCGGCTGGCCTTAATGATGAAGAGATGGCTCTCATCATTAAAAGATTCAAGACGGTGCTTAAAGGTCACAAGGGACAACCAAGCAAGACCAAAGCCAAGGGGAAGCGCTCATGCTTCAAATGCGGTAAGCTTGGTCATTTTATCGCTAACTGTCCCGATAATGAAAGTGACCAGGAAAAGGGGAACAAAAGAGAGAAGAAGAAGCAATACAAGAAGGCAAAGGGCGAGGCGCATCTAGGAAAGGAGTGGGACTCGGATTGCTCCTCCTCCGACTCCGACAACGAAGGACTCGCCGCCACTGCCTTCAACAAATCGGCTCTCTTCCCCAACGAGCGTCTTACTTGTCTTATGGCAAGGGAGAAGAAGGTAAGTACTCAAGACTCCACTTATGCTTCTTCGAGTGATAGTGAGTCTAGTGATGATGACATAGATTATTCATGTTTGTTCAAGGGCTTAGATAGATCTAAAATAGATAAAATCAATGAATTGATTGATGCTTTGAATGAAAAGGATAGGCTTTTAGAAAAGCAAGAGGATTTATTGTATGATGAACATGATAAGTTTGTAGAGGCACAAAAATCATATGCTTTAGAAGTGAAAAGAAATGAAGTACTTTCTAGTGAAATATCTTCTTGTCATGAAACCATTGCTACTTTACAAAGTGTTAACCATGATTTAAATGCTAAATTAGAAGTAACAAATAAATCTAAGTCTTGTGTTGAAAATGTTACAATTTGCACTAGGTGTAAGGATTTTGATGTTAACACTTGTAGCAAACATTTAGTTTCAATTTCAAAACTAAAAGATGAAGTGGCTAGTCTTAATGCCCAACTTAAGACTAGCAAGAGTGAAGTTGAAAAGATAAAATTTGCAAGGGATGCCTATACAATTGGAAGACATCCCTCAATTAAGGATGGGCTTGGCTTCAAGAGGGAAGCCAAGAACTTAACAAGCCATAAGGCTCCCATCTTCGTCAAGGAGAAGGGGAAGGCCCCTATGGCTAGTAATGCTAAAAAGAATCATGCTTTTATGTATTATGATAGGAGACATGCTAGAAATGCTTATAATCATTTTGATTCACATGTTTATGATTCTCATGCAATGTTTGCTTCTAGTTCTTCTTATAATCATGGTAGAGATATGTGTAGGAGAAATGTTGTACATATGCCTAGGAGAGACATTGCTCATGTACCTAGAAGGAATGTTATTCATGCTCCTAGGAAAGTAGTGAATGAACCTTCTACCATTTATTATGCTTGTAATGCTCCCTTTGCTATTTGTAGAAAGGGTAAGAAGGTAATTGCCAGGAAATTAGGGGCTAGATGCAAGGGAGATAAATCTTGCATTTGGGTCCCTAAAAACATTTGTGCTAACCTTGCAGGACCCAACATGAGTTGGGTACCTAAGACCCAAGCCTAAATTTGCCTTGCAGGTTTATGCATCCGGGGGTTCAAGCTGGATTATCGACAGCGGATGCACAAACCATATGACGGGGGAGAAGAAGATGTTCACCTCCTACGTCAAGAATAAGGATTCCCAAGATTCAATTATATTCGGTGATGGGAATCAAGGCAAGGTAAAAGGGTTAGGTAAAATTGCAATATCTAATGAGCATTCTATCTCAAATGTATTCTTAGTGGAGAGTCTTGGATATAATTTGCTATCTGTCAGTCAATTATGTCAAATGGGATATAATTGTTTATTTACAAATGTAGATGTGTCTGTCTTTAGAAGATGTGATGGTTCACTAGCTTTTAAGGGTGTACTAGACGGCAAGCTTTATTTAGTTGATTTTGCAAAAGAAGAGGCCGGTCTAGATGCATGCTTAATGGCTAAGACTTGCATGGGCTGGCTGTGGCATCGCCGCTTAGCACATGTGGGGATGAAGAACCTCCACAAGCTTCTAAAGGGAGAACACGTGATAGGTCTAACCAATGTTTATTTCGAAAAAGATAGACCTTGTGCAGCTTGTCAGGCAGGTAAACAAGTTGGAGGAGCACATCACAGCAAGAATGTGATGACCACGTCAAGACCTCTGGAGCTGCTGCATATGGACCTCTCGGACCCGTCGCCTATCTAAGCATAGGAGGAAGTAAGTATGGTTTAGTTATTGTTGATGACTTTTCCCGCTTCACTTGGGTGTTCTTTTTGCAGGATAAGTCTGAAACCCCCATCAAGCGCTTCCTCAGGAGAGCTCAAAATGAGTTTGAGCTCAAGGTGAAGAAGATAAGGAGCGACAACGGGTCCGAGTTCAAGAACCTTCAAGTGGAGGAGTTTCTTGAGGAGGAAGGGATCAAGCACGAGTTCTCCGCTCCCTACACACCACAACAAAATGGTGTGGTAGAGAGGAAGAACAGAACGCTAATCGATATGGCGAGGACGATGCTTGGAGAGTTCAAGACCCCCGAGTGCTTTTGGTCGGAAGCCGTGAACACGGCTTGCCACGCCATCAACAGGGTCTACCTTCACCGCCTCCTCAAGAAGACGTCATATGAGCTACTAACCGGTAACAAACCCAATGTATCTTACTTTCGTGTTTTTGGGAGCAAGTGCTACATTCTAGTAAAGAAAGGTAGAAATTCTAAGTTTGCTCCCAAAGCTGTAGAAGGGTTTTTATTAGGTTATGATTCAAATACAAAGGCGTATAGGGTCTTCAACAAATCATCGGGTTTGGTTGAAGTCTCTAGCGACGTTGTATTTGATGAGACTAATGGCTCTCCAAGAGAGCAAGCTGTTGATTGTGATGATGTAGATGAAGAAGATGTTCCGACGGCCGCTATACGAACCATGGCGATTGGAGACGTTCGGCCACAGGAACAGGATGAACGTGATCAACCTTCTTCCTCAACGACGGTGCATCCCCCAACTCAAGACGATGAACAGGTTCATCAAAAGGAGGCGTGTGATCAAGGGGGAGCACAAGACGATCAAGTGATGGAGGAAGAAGCGCAACCGGCACCTCCAACCCAAGTTCGAGCGATGATTCAAAGGGATCATCCCGTCGACCAAATTTTGGGTGACATTAGCAAGGGAGTAACTACTCGATCTCGATTAGTTAATTTTTGTGAGCATTACTCTTTTGTCTCCTCTATTGAGCCTTTCAGGGTAGAGGAGGCCTTGCTAGATCCGGATTGGGTGTTGGCCATGCAGGAGGAACTCAACAACTTCAAGCGCAATGAAGTTTGGACGCTGGTGCCTCGTCCCAAGCAAAATGTTGTGGGAACCAAGTGGGTGTTCCGCAACAAACAAGACGAGCACGGAGTGGTGACAAGGAACAAGGCTCGACTTGTGGCAAAAGGTTATGCCCAAGTCGCAGGTTTGGACTTTGAGGAGACTTTTGCTCCTGTGGCTAGGCTAGAGTCCATTCGTATCTTGCTAGCATATGCCGCTCACCATTCTTTCAGGTTGTACCAAATGGATGTGAAGAGCGCTTTCCTCAACGGGCCAATAAAGGAGGAGGTGTACGTGGAGCAACCCCCTGGCTTCGAGGATGAGCGGTACCCCGACCACGTGTGTAAACTCTCTAAGGCGCTCTATGGACTTAAACAAGCCCCAAGAGCATGGTATGAATGCCTTAGAGATTTCTTACTTGCTAATGCTTTCAAGGTTGGGAAAGCCGATCCAACTCTTTTTACAAAGACATGTGATGGTGATTTGTTTGTATGCCAAATTTATGTCGATGACATAATATTTGGTTCTACTAATCAAAAGTCTTGTGAAGAGTTTAGCAGGGTAATGACGCAGAAATTCGAGATGTCGATGATGGGTGAGTTGAACTACTTCCTTGGGTTCCAAGTGAAGCAACTCAAGGACGGCACCTTCATCTCCCAAACAAAGTACACGCAAGATCTGCTGAAGCGGTTTGGGATGAAGGACGCCAAGCCCGCAAAGACTCCGATGGGAACCGACGGACACACCGACCTCAACAAAGGAGGTAAGTCCGTTGATCAAAAAGCATACCGGTCAATGATAGGGTCTTTACTTTATTTATGTGCTAGTAGACCGGATATTATGCTTAGCGTATGCATGTGTGCTAGATTTCAATCCGATCCTAAGGAGTGTCACTTGGTGGCGGTGAAGCGAATTCTTAGATATTTAGTTGCTACGCCTTGCTTCGGGATCTGGTATCCAAAGGGGTCTAACTTTGACTTGATTGGGTACTCAGATTCCGACTATGCTGGATGTAAGGTCGATAGGAAAAGTACATCAGGGACGTGCCAATTCTTAGGAAGGTCCCTGGTGTCATGGAACTCTAAGAAACAAACCTCCGTTGCCCTATCCACCGCTGAAGCCGAGTACGTTGCCGCAGGTCAGTGTTGCGCGCAACTACTTTGGATGAGGCAAACCCTCAGGGACTTTGGCTACAATCTGAGCAAAGTCCCACTCCTATGTGATAATGAGAGTGCTATCCGAATAGCGGAAAATCCTGTTGAGCACAGCCGCACAAAGCACATTGACATCCGGCATCACTTTTTGAGAGACCACCAGCAAAAGGGAGATATCGAAGTGTTTTATGTTAGCACCGAGAACCAGCTAGCCGATATCTTCACCAAGCCTTTAGATGAGAAGACCTTTTGCAGGCTGCGTAGTGAGCTAAATGTCTTAGATTCGCGGAACTTGGATTGAATTGTAGCATACTGTATTCATGCTTTTGATCATGTTCCCTTCTGCATATTGTTGCTTATTATGGTGCTCAAGTTGTACAAACACTCTCTGGACCTCACAAGTCCGTTGCAAAGTGATGCACATGTTTAGGGGGAGATGTGTTACAACTTGACCCTTTGAGACTAACCATATGTTGAGTTTGTCTGATTTAGTCTCAAAGGAGAATTGAAAGGGAAAAGGTGGACTTGGACCATGCAAGACTTCCACTGCACTCCGATGAGGGGTAACTTACTCCAAGTCCATCTCATTAACTCTTATTGCCATTTGCTCTTAAGTGAAGATTTTGGTGAGGCAATGGGGTTAAAGGGCCAAGATTGATCCCGTTTTGGTGCTTGATGCCAAAGGGGGAGAAAATAAAGGCCAAAGCAATAAATGGATCAGCTACCACTTGAGAGATTTTAAAAATAGTAGAATAGAGTTTTTGGTTTGTCAAAATTCTTAAGTTGTCTCTCTTGTCAAAAGTTGGCTTCTTGTGGGGAGAAGTATTGATTATGGGAAAAAGGGGGAGTTTTTGAAATCCTTGATCAATCTCTTTTTGAATGACTCTCTTTATGCTTAAACATGTGTGTTTAACTTAGAGATAGAGATTTGTGTTTGATTTGCAAAAACAAACCAAGTGGTGGCAAAGGATGATCCATATATGCCAAAATTGATTCAAAATAAATTTAAGTGTTATTTGAATTGAGTTTGCACTTGTTCTAGTGGCTTTATGTTGTGTTGGCATAAATCACCAAAAAGGGGGAGATTGAAAGGGAAATGTGCCCTTGGGCCATTTCTAAGTATTTTGGTGATTGAGTGCCAACACATGTGCTTAATTGTGAATTTATGTACATGGATGAACAAGGTGCAAATCATGAGATAAAGGTATGTTTCTAAGCCTTAGTACATTTGTTTTGTGGACTAACATATTTGTCTAAGTGTTAGAAACAGAAAGAAGAAAAAGAGAAAAGGGGAGAGAAAGACTTGGCTGTGTGCAGCCAAGGCTCAGCTCGGTCTGGAGCACCGGACTGTCCGGTGTGCACCGGACAGTGTCCGGTGCGCCAGGCCAACTCGGCGCAAACTGGCCGCTCTCGGGAATTCGCCGACGGCGTACGGCTAAAATTCACCGGACTGTCCGGTGTGCACCGAACTGTCCGGTGAGCCAATGGTCCGCCAGGGCCAACGGTCGGCCGCGCAATCCGCGCGGGACACGTGGCCGAGCCAACGGTCGGAAGACGGCACCGGACTGTCCGGTGTGCACCGGACTGTCCGGTGCGCCAACGGCTCTCAGATCTCCGCCGGTCTGCAACGGTCGGGAAGCGCTGGATAAGGAAAGAAATCGGTCACCGGACATGTCCGGTGTGCACCGGACTGTCCGGTGCCCCCGACGACAGAAGGCAAGGATGGCCTTCCGGATTTGCTCTCAACGGCTCCTAGCTGCCTTGGGGCTATAAAAGGAGCCCCTAGGCGCATGGAGGAGACACACAAGCAACCTTTGAGCATTCCTGATCATCCACACTAAGTCTCTGCGCATTCGTTTGTGTTTCTAAGTGATTCGAGCTCTGTTCTACGTGAGAACTCTGAGATAGTCTTGTGAGCTCGATTCTTGGCCGTGTGTGTGCGCTTTTGCTGTGGATTTGATCACCTATTCACCCCCCCCCTCTAGGTGCTCTCAGGATGACAAGCCTACCGACTCGGGCTCGGGCCACAAACGCAAAGATAGGAAGAAGAAGAAGACGAGACGCATCAAGGAGATCGTCTACTACGACGACAGTGATGAGTCCACTTCTTCCCAAAAGGACGACTACGACTACGAGAAACAAAAGACGGTTAATTCGAATTTTTCCTTCGATTACTCTCGTATTCCTTAGAGTTCAAAGCTCATTTGCTTTCCATCCCTCTTGGCAAACCTCCACACTTTGATGGGGAGGACTACGGATTTTGGAGTCACAAAATGCGTAGTCACTTGTTCTCTCTCCATCCAAGCATTTGGGAGATTGTTGAGAATGGAATGAAATTTGATAGCCCAGATAGTCCTATATTTATTAATGAACAGATTCATAAAAATACACAAGCTACTACTATGTTGTTAGCCTCTTTGTGCAGGGACGAGTACCATAAGGTGAGCGGCTTGGACAATGCCAAGCAGATCTGGGACACCCTCAAGATCTCTCATGAGGGGAACGACGTCACTTTGCTCACCAAGATAGAGTTGGTGGAGGGCGAGCTTGGAAGATTCGCAATGATAAGGGGCGAGGAGCCAACCTAAATGTACAACCGGCTCAATACCCTCATTAATAGAATAAGGAGCTACGGAAGCACGCGTTGGACGGACCACGATGTCGTTCGCCTGATGCTAAGGTCCTTTACTGTACTTGATCCACATTTGGTGAACAATATTCGTGAAAATCCTAGGTACACCAAGATGTCGCCCGAAGAAGTCCTTGGGAAGTTCGTAAGCGGGCGAATGATGATCAAGGAGGCGAGATACATGGACGACGCGTTGAACGGTCCAATCCATGAGCCTCAATCCATTGCTCTCAAGGCAACGAGGAGCAAGGAGGGGCTACCCAGCAATGTGGCGCAAGTTGAGGCGGCCGGGCTCAATGATGAAGAGATGGCCCTCATTATCAAGCGCTTCAAGACGGCGCTAAAGGGTCGCAAGGGACAGCCAAGCAAGACCAAGACAAAGGGGAAGCGTTCATGCTTCAAATGTGGTAAGATTGGTCATTTTATTGCTAACTGTCCCGATAATGAAAGTGACCAGGAAAAAGGGAACAAAAGGGAGAAGAAGAATTACAAGAAGGCCAAGGGCGAGGCACATATCGGAAAGGAGTGGGATTCGGATTGCTCCTCTTCCGACTCCGACAATGAAGGACTCGCCGCCACCGCCTTCAACAAGTCATCCCTCTTCCCCAACGAGCGTCACACATGCCTCATGGCAAAGGAGAAGAAGGTATGTACTCGGGATACCACTTATGCATCTTCAAGTAATGATGATTCTAGTGATGACGATGAAATAGACTATTCTAGTTTATTTAAAGGTTTAGATGGAATTAAAATTGGCAAAATTAATGAGTTAATTGATGCCTTGAATGACAAGAATAGGTTACTAGAAAAGCAAGAGGATTTGTTGTATGAAGAACATGATAAATTTATAGAGGCACAAAAATCTCATGCTTTAGAAGTTAAAAGAAATGAAATGCTTTCTTGTGAACTATCTACTTGCCATGAGACAATTTCTAGCTTAAAGAGCATAAATGATGATTTAAATGATAAGTTAGAAAAATCTAGTAAATTAACATCTTGTGTAGGACATGTTGTGATTTGCACTAGGTGTAAAGATTTTAATGTTGATGCTTGTAGTGAACACCTAGATTGCATTTCTAAATTAAATGATGAAGTAGCTAGTCTTAATGCCCAACTTAAGACTAGCAAAAGTGAATTTGATAAGTTAAAATTTGCAAGGGATGCCTACACGATTGGTAGACACCCCTTAATTAAGGATGGTCTTGGCTTCAAGAGGGAAGCCAAGAACTTAACAAGCCATAAGGCTCCCATCTCCGCCAAGGAGAAAGGGAAGGCCCCTATGGCTAGTAGTGTGCAAAAGAACCATGCTTTCATGTATCATGATAGGAGACATTCTAAGAATGCCTTTAGAAGTTATGATGCTTTTGATTTTCATGCTATGACTGCTTCTAGTTCCCATGTTATGCATGATAGAAATGTTGCTAGGAGAAATGTTGTTCATAATATGCCTAGGAGAAATGTTGTTAATGTTCCTAGGAAAGTTAATGAACCTTCTACAATATATCATGCTTGCAATGCTTCATTTGCCATTTGTAGAAAGAATAAGAAGGTGATTGCTAGGAAGTTAAGGGCAAGATGCAAGGGAGATAAAACTTGCATTTGGGTCCCTAAGACAATTGTGACTAACCTTGTAGGACCCAACAAGAGTTGGGTACCCAAGACCCAAGCCTAAATTTGCCTTGCAGGTTTATGCATCCGGGGGCTCAAGCTGGATTATCGACAGCGGATGCACAAACCACATGACGGGGGAGAAGAGGATGTTCTCTTCCTACGTCAAGAACAAGGATTCCCAAGATTCAATAATATTCGGTGATGGGAACCAAGGCAAGGTAAAAGGGTTAGATAAAATTGCTATTTCATCCGAGCACTCTATATCTAATGTGTTTTTAGTTGAGTCTCTTGGATATAATTTGTTATCTGTTAGTCAATTATGCAATATGGGATATAATTGTCTATTCACAAATGTAGATGTGTCTGTCTTTAGAAGGTGTGATGGTTCACTAGCTTTTAAGGGTGTACTAGACGACAAACTTTATTTGGTTGATTTTGCAAAAGAAGAGGCCGGTCTAGATGCATGCTTAATTGCTAAGACTTGCATGGGCTGGCTGTGGCATCGCCGCTTAGCACATGTGGGGATGAAGAACCTCCACAAGCTTCTAAAGGGAGAACACGTGATAGGTCTAACTAATGTGCATTTCGAAAAAGATAGACCTTGTGCAGCTTGTCAAGCAGGGAAACAGGTGGGAAGCTCTCATCACACCAAAAATGTGATGACCACATCAAGACCCCTGGAGATGCTTCATATGGACTTCTTCGGACCCGTCGCCTATCTAAGCATAGGAGGAAGTAAGTATGGTCTTGTTATAGTTGATGATTTTTCCCGCTTCACTTGAGTATTCTTTTTGCAGGATAAATCTGAAACCCAAGGGACCCTCAAGCGCTTCCTCAAGAGAGCTCAAAATGAGTTTGAGCTCAAGGTGAAGAAGATAAGGAGCGACAACAGGTCCGAATTCAAGAACCTTCAAGTGGAGGAGTATCTTGAGGAGGAAGGAATCAAGCACGAGTTCTCCGCTCCCTACACACCACAACAAAATGGTGTGGTAGTGAGGAAGAACAGGACGCTCATCGATATGGCGAGGACTATGCTTGGAGATTTCAAGACCACCGAGCGCTTTTGGTCGGAAGCCGTGAACACGGCTTGCCACGCCATCAACAGGGTCTACCTTCACCGCCTCCTCAAGAAGACTTCGTATGAGCTGCTAACTGGTAACAAACCCAATGTGTCTTATTTTCGTGTATTTGGGAGCAAGTGTTATATTCTTGTAAAGAAAGGTAGAACTTCTAAATTTGCTCCCAAAGCTGTAGAAGGGTTTTTATTAGGTTATGATTCAAATACAAAGGCGTATAGGGTCTTCAACAAATCATCGGGTTTGGTTGAAGTCTCTAGCGATGTTGTATTTGATGAGACTAATGGCTCTCCAAGAGAGCAAGTTGTTGATCTTGATGATGTAGATGAAGAAGACGTTCCAACGGCCGCTATGCGCACCATGGCGATTGGCGATGTGCGACCACAGGAACAATTGGAGCAAGATCAACCTTCTTCCTCAACGATGGTGCATCCCCCAACTCAAGACGATGAACAGGTTCATCAGGAGGAGGCGTGTGATCAAGGGGGAGCACAAGATGATCATGTGAGGGAGGAAGAAGCACAACCGACACCTCCAACCCAAGTTCGAGCGACGATTCAAAGGAATCATCCCGTCGACCAAATTTTGGGTGATATTAGCAAGGGAGTAACTACTCATTCTAGATTGGTGAATTTTTGTGAGCATTACTCCTTTGTCTCTTCTATTGAGCCTTTCAGGGTAGAAGAGGCCTTGCTAGATCCGGACTGGGTGTTGGCCATGCAGGAAGAGCTCAACAACTTTAAGAGGAATGAAGTTTGGACACTGGTGCCTCGTCCCAAGCAAAATGTTGTGGGAACCAAGTGGGTGTTCCGCAACAAACAGGACGAGCACGGGGTGGTGACAAGGAACAAGGCTCGACTTGTGGCAAAAGGTTATGCCCAAGTCGCAGGTTTGGATTTTGAGGAGACTTTTGCTCCTGTGGCTAGGCTAGAATCTATTCGTATATTGCTAGCATATGCCGCTCACCATTCTTTCAGGTTGTTCCAAATGGATGTGAAGAGCACTTTCCTCAACAGGCCGATCAAGGAGGAGGTGTACGTGGATCAACCCCCTAGCTTCGAGGATGAACGGTACCCCGACCACGTGTGTAAGCTCTCTAAGGCGCTCTATGGACTTAAGCAAGCCCCAAGAGCATGGTATGAATGCCTTAGAGACTTTCTAATTGCTAATGCTTTCAAGGTTGGGAAAGCCGATCCAACTCTTTTCACTAAGACTTGCGATGGCGATCTTTTTGTGTGCCAAATTTATGTCGATGACATAATATTTGGTTCTACTAACCAAAAGTCTTGTGAAGAGTTTAGTAGGGTGATGACGCAGAAATTCGAGATGTCGATGATGGGCGAGTTGAACTACTTCCTTGGGTTCCAAGTGAAGCAACTCAAGGATGGCACCTTCATCTCCCAAACGAAGTACACGCAAGACTTGCTAAAGCGGTTTGGGACGAAGGACGCTAAGCCCGCAAAGACGCCGATGGGAACTGACGGACACACCGACCTCAATAAAGGTGGTAAGTCCATTGATCAAAAGGCATACCGGTCAATGATAGGTTCTTTGCTTTATTTATGTGCTAGTAGACCGGATATTATGCTTAGCGTATGCATGTGTGCTAGATTTCAATCCGATCCAAGGGAGTGTCACTTGGTGGCCGTGAAGCGAATTCTTAGATATTTAGTCGCTACGCCTTGCTTCGGGATCTGGTATCCAAAGGGGTCTAACTTTGACTTGATTGGATACTCAGACTCCGACTATGCTGGATGTAAGGTCGATAGGAAGAGTACATCGGGGATGTGCCAATTCTTAGGAAGGTCCCTGGTGTCGTGGAACTCTAAGAAACAAACTTTTGTTGCCCTATCCACCGCTGAGGTCGAGTACGTTGCCGCAGGACAGTGTTACGCGCAACTACTTTGGATGAGGCAAACCCTCCGGGACTTTGGCTACAATCTGAGCAAAGTCCCACTCCTATGTGATAATGAGAGTGCTATCCGAATAGCGGAAAATCCTGTTGAGCACAGCCACACAAAGCACATTGACATCCGGCATCACCTTTTGAGAGACCACCAGCAAAAGGGAGATATCGAAGTGTTTCATGTTAGCACCGAGAACCAGCTAGCCGATATCTTTACCAAGCCTTTAGATGAGAAGACCTTTTGCAGGCTGCATAGTGAGCTAAATGTCCTAGATTCGCGGAACTTGGATTGATTTATAGCATACATGTGTTTATGCCTTTGATCATGTTCCTTATGCATTTTGTTGCTTACTTGTGGTGCTCAAGTTGTACAAACACTCCCTGGACCTCACAAGTCCTCTTGCAAGTGATGCACATATTTAGGGGGAGATGTGCTACAACTTGATCCTTTGAGACTAACTGTGTGCTTGAGTTTGCTTGTTTTAGTCTCAAAGGAGGTTAAAAGGGAAAAGGTGGACTTGGACCATGAAAGACTTCCACTGCACTTCGATGAGAGGGTAACTTATTCCAAGTTCATCTCATGTACTCTTATTGCCTTTGTATTCTTATTGAAGATTTTGGTGAGGCAATGGGGTTCTAGGGCCAAGATTGATCCCGTTTTGGTGCTTGATGCCAAAGGGGGAGAAAATAAGGCCAAAGCAATAAATGGATCAGCTACCACTTGAGAAATTTTTAAAATAGTAGAATAGAGCTTTTGGTTTGTCAAAACTCTTTTATTTTCTCTTTTGTCAAAAGTTGGCCTCTTGTGGGGAGAAGTGTTGATTATGGGAAAAAGGGGGAGTTTTTGAAATCCTTGATCAATTTCTTTTGGAATACCTCTCCTTATGTCTCTACAAGTGAATTTGACTTAGAGATAGGAATTTGAGTTTGATTTGCAAAAACAAACCAAGTGGTGGCAAAGAGTGATCCATATATGCCAAATTTGATTCAAAACAACTTTGGGTTTTCATTTTGCATTGATATTGCACTTGTTCTAGTTGCTTTATGTTGTGTTGGCATAAATCACCAAAAAGGGGGAGATTGAAAGGGAAATGTGCCATTGGGCCATTTCTAAGTATTTTGGTGATTGAGTGCAACACAAGTGCTTCTGTGTTAATCTATGCAAAGTGGTGGACAAAGTGCAAATCATGTCAAAAAGTATGTTTCTAGACTTAGTACATTGTTTTATGGACTAATGTATTGTGTCTAAGTGCTGGAAACAGGAAAAATCAAGTTAGAGAAGAGATGGCTTTGTTCTGCCAAAGTCTGCTCAGTCTGGGTGCACCGGACTGTCCGGTGGTGCACCGAACAGTGTCTGGTGGTGCACCGGACAGTGTCCAGTGCGCCAGGCTGGCTCTGGCGAACAGGCTGCTCTCGGGACTTCGACGACGGTGTACGACTATAAATCACCGGACTGTTCGGTGGTGCACCGGACTGTCCGGTGAGCCGTTCACAGGCGAACTCGTCGCTCTCTGGAGATGATTAACGACGTACGGCTAAAATTCACCGGACTGTCCGGTGGTGCACCGGACTGTCCGGTGAGCCAACGGTCGACCGGGCCAACGGTCGGCCGCGCGATCTGCGCGGGACACGTGGCCGAGCCAACGGCTAGAAGGAGGCACCGGACTGTCCGGTGTGCACCGGACAGTGTCCGGTGCGCCAACGGCTCTCAAACCCCAACGGTCGGCTTCGCCAAATAAGGAAGGATATTCGCACCGGACAGTGTCCGGTGGTGCACCGGACTGTCCGGTGCGCCAGGCGATAGAAGGAAAGATCAGCCTTCCTGGATTGCTCTCAACGGCTCCTAGCTGCCTTGGGGCTATAAAAGGGACCCCTAGGCGCATGGAGGAGTACATCAAGCATACTCAAAGCATTCCTAAGCACCGAGACTTCGATTCCACTCATTTGTTTCTTCGTGATAGCATCTAGAGCTCTAGTTGAGTTGTGAACTCGTCGGGTTGTGTTGTGAGCTCTTGTTGCGACTTGTGTGCGTGTTGACATTTTGTTACTGTGTCTTGTGTGCATTGCTCATCCCTCCCTTACTCCGTGCTTCTTTGTGAACTTCAAGTGTAAGGGCGAGAGACTCCAAGTTGTGGAGATTCCTCGCGAACGGGATAAAGAAAAGCAAAGCAAAACACTGTGGTATTCAAGTGGGTCTTTGGACCGCTTGAGAGGGGTTGATTGCAACCCTCGTCCATTGGGACACCACAACGTGGAGTAGGCAAGCGTTGGTCTTGGCCGAACCACGGGATAAACCACTGTGCTATCTCTGTGACTGATCTCTTGTGGTTATTGTGTTTTGTTGAGACTCCTCTCCAGCCACTTGGCGATTATTGTGCTAATGCTTAACCAAGTTTTTGGTGGCTTAAGTTTAAGTTTTACAGGATCACCTATTCACCCCCCCTCTAGGTGCTCTCACTTGCTTCCATCCTTGGCTTGATTGGTTGTCTCCAAGTTATGCACATCAAGTCTCACTTAAGCAATGTCCATCTTTCTTGTCATGTGCATTATCTAGAGATAATTCCGTCTTTGGACCATCACACCTGTTAACTTGTGTTGAACCCTGTTAGCTTTGCATTCAGCACCTGTTCAATACTTAGCACACTCGATAGTCCTTTAATTGGGTTGTCATCTAAACACCAAAACTCATAAGAGAGCTTTCAATCTCCCCCTTTTTGGTGATTGATGGCAACACAATTAAAGCTTACATAAGTGTAAGATTTAAAGCACAAATTTTGAATTCTAAGTTTGTAGAATGCTCCCCCTAAATATGTGCTTACATCAAAATCTTAATTTTGGCCTTATATGCCACATTGCACATACTTAGGCTAATTCAAAGCATTACTACACCTTAGCACCTATGGGATGTATTGTCGATAATTAAACATATGCACAG
Source organism: Zea luxurians (assembly GCA_029449295.1). Classification (NCBI taxonomy): domain Eukaryota; kingdom Viridiplantae; phylum Streptophyta; class Magnoliopsida; order Poales; family Poaceae; genus Zea; species Zea luxurians. The sequence goes on along the minus strand of JAOPSE010000001.1, from coordinate 98,478,212 downwards.
AATCAGAGTTAAACACCAATCAGTTGAGTGAATATACCACAGGAATATCAACCTACCACTATTCACAATTAAGATACCAATTTAAAACAAATTTTAAAGCACCATAACCACATGAATATCTATTACAGGATAAACACCATAACCACATGAATATCTATTACAGGATAAACACAATAGATGCCAATTGATTCATGTCAATGGAAGCACTAATTTTGCATCATCACCATGTAATACAACAAGAAGCATATGATAAGAATTATCAATAACACAAACTAACACATCCTTCCTTAAGATCAAAGGAACTCAAGGAAATCTAAGCCCTTAAGACCAAAGGAACTTAAGGAAACCTAAGCTTTAATGCACAAAATTCTCCCCCTTTGACATCAAACACCAAAACAATATTCAAGCAAGAACGTAGGGTGATGTCAAGGGACAACAGGGTATTTAGTAGGTAAAAGACAACACACTAACATTAGTCCCCCTGACACATTAAACATATGCAACACAAGCATTGGAGGAAAATTAAGATACAAATTCGCAAAAGGTCAACACTTCCTTTTGTACCTTTACCCTGTTGTGATGTACTTTCCACCTTGAGAGTTTAATCTCTAGGAATCTCTTTCACACTTGTGCCTGATCCTTTATCCTAACCTTTTCTTGTTGCTAAGACACCAAACTTAGAACAAGTTATAGTATTGTGGCACAAGATGAAGCTTCTATTCTAGTGATTACCAAAAGATATCAATTGAAGCACACTACCAAGGATACCAATTAAAAAATCATTATTGTCATAGCTCCATGATATTTAAAGATAAGCATCTAGTATCACCAAATATTATAGAGCATGAGCAATCTATAAATATGCAATTACTCACAACTTAAGATACCAAATACTTGACTTATGGAGGTACCCAAGTCCTGATTGCTCCATTTCTTGCTCATCTTCCCTTTTTCACCTTGAGACTATATAGGATCACTCAAGAAACAGTTAGTCTCAAAAGACACAAGTTATGTGTGCTCCCCCTTAAGTTGTGCATCAAGTATTTGAATGACTTGCACCTTGCACATTCTAGCATCCTCAGAACTAGAGGGGATCACAACATTCCTTGATCTAGGCAAAATATATATCAATTGCATCACAAAGAGATACCAATTGAATAGATGTCATAATACAACAATGCATGCCTCAAGGTGTATAACATTTTACAAGCAACCTAGGCATGCTTCACACATGATGATCATTGCACCACATATACCAATTGAAAACGACAAGATCATGTATATAGGTTTATCCACATACACCAAGAGAGTTAATCATGGTAGATATATCTAATGACAAGCTGCCAATTGAATGATTCAAGAGATATAACATCTAGAACGCACAATCATGATTAAGCAAGCATGATTATGATTTTGGAAATCACGAACCATTGATTGAAAGGTATTCAACACAGGTAATCTCAAAAGCATAACTACTCCAAGGACAGGTAGCACAACAATCAAACTTAAGAGCAATACTAATTTGCAATAATGTACTTAAGATACATGGGTACCGTCCTTTGGAGAGCAAGTTGCATATTCTCATCAAGGTCCTTTGCTTGATTCACCAATAATGATTAAAGACCTCTACAACTTATTTAACTTGAGATAAATATGGGATTAGGATTGCACAATAATTCAACCTTGGGTCAATAAATAGATAATAGAAATTGACAGCTTAAGCATAGAGTTTGAATTAACCATCTTAAGCTTTCCCATGGTCTCCAGTCCATCTCGAGGCACCTGCATGATCTAGTTGGCACAGTTTGTTACCCATATTGGGATGGGTCCATAACGATCATCCAAAAAAGCCTTTGGTACCCAAATAGCAATCGTGCTAGATCTAGGTGATCTCATTACTGTTCTAGCACAAGTGTGTGGTTTGGGTCTACTAAGTGAATAAGATTGAGATAAATTTACTTGCCTAGGAACCTTACCCTTTTTACATACCTTGGATAGATGACCATGCTCATCACACATGTAGCAGAAACATCGCTCAACCCGACATGACGCTTGCTGTTTATCATTTTCCTTGGTGAGGGTCATCTTGGAGGGTGCACGTCCTTGATTCTTTATGACCGGACATGAAGTGATCATGTGGTCCTTTTCATTGCATCCAAAACATCTCCTCATACCTTCGTCCTTGTCTTTGTATGGACAAGAAGCAATGAGGTGACCTAATTCCTTGCACTTGAAGCACCTCCTTTTTCCTCTTCTCTTTTTGCTTTTGGATGACATAGAGAGATTATAAGTGCAAACAACATGACTAATTGAATCATTACCTTTTTCTTGTCTCATGTTGATTGCTTCACTTATTGCTTTAGGAACATCTTTCTCAAGGAGTTTGACCCTTGCTACGGTTTCTCCTTCCTCAAGCTTCTTCATCACGTATTTGTAAATATCTTGAGGAAGTCGAGCACGGCATCTTCTCCTTAGTTGCTTTACTTTCTTGTTCCTTTCTTTATTGATGAGCAACTTTTCTTTTGATCCTGCAGCTTGATGCTCATTCAAACATTGGCTTTCTTTTGAGCAACAGGGGTTAGCACATGGTGATATATTATCTAAATGTGCACATGTGCAAGAATGAGGTTCACATGAGTTTAAACTAGTAATTACTACCTCATGAGCAATATCGAGCATGATATGGTCATCAACTAATTTATTATGAGAATATGACAACATATCATACTTTTCACCTAGAGCAAGCTTTTCTAAATTTAGCAACTCTACTTGCCTCTCAAGCATGGCATTTTCCATTTTAAGTTGAGCAACACAAGATAAATCATCATCATTATTTCTTTGCTCAATTAAAATTGAATCATACCGTTGGACCAAATCATCATGAGAGCACTTTAGCTCCTCATGTTCTTTGGTCATCTTCTTCAGGCTGTCGTTGGTTTTGATGAGATTCTCCTCTAGCCTGAGAAGCGTCTTGCCTTGTTCCTTGTTCCTTCTCAACAGCTTAACCAAGAGCGCTTTGTCTTCCTTGTTGAGATGGGTGTAGAAACGACGAATCTCTTCTTCTTCCACATCGTCGGTCTCACTTTCTCTGTCATTATTATCAGTGGAAGAAAAATAGGAAAATGTACCTTGTGATGATGTAGACTCCTCATCCTCATATTCCTCCTCATCATCGCTTTCATCTCCACTCTCATCGTTAGCAACAAGACATGTATAACTAGTGGAAGACAAACCTGTCGTTGAGGTGGATTCATCGTTTGGTTGCTATCATTTTTCTTTTCCCATTGAAAGGTTAGTACCACATGCAACATAGGGAGTAGAGGTAGTATAATTTGACTCAGAATATTTTATTTTAATTCTAGTCCATATATCATGAGCATCGACAAGAACGTCACTATTACTACCTACGACAGCAAAATAAACATCCTTGCTAAGGGAATTGACTAGGATGTCATAGGCTTGATAATTTTGACGCAGACATCTTAAATCATGCTCAGATGGATTTTTCATATCAATATTGATGGGCAAAACACTAGCATCAAATATTTGCTCTACTTCAGGACCTAAACTCCTAAAAGTATTATGTAAATGAAAAGACCAGGATGCATAGTTAGAGCCATCAGAATTAAGAAGTTCTACAGTTACCTCTTGTGACGACATCATCATCTCCGGACGACTAAGCCCACACTAGAGAGGCCTAGCTCCGATACCAATTGAAAGTTCCCTTTGCCCGGGAACAAGATCTAGATGTCGTCTAGAGGGGGGTGAATAGGCGAGTAAAAATTATCACTTTAAAACTGAAATTCTTACTCTACTCGAAGACCAAATTGCAGTGGAATGAAAGACCCTTTGAGTAGGTTGCAGCGGAATAGAAGATCCTGTCTTAAAATGCCCTGCACTTTAGATATAACTTGTACCACAGATAAGTGTTAAAGTACAGATATAAACAGTGAGTAAGACAGAGAGTTAGCACACAATACAGAGCGAAGCACATAGAAGCAGGGATTTATCCCGAGGTTCGGCCAAGCCTGAAATGCTCGTCTAGTCCTCGTTGGAGTTAGCCACACCTAGGCTTGGAGTCTATTTCAACTCCTTTCTCCGTTTGCTCAGATCTATCAGTATGACAGATAGAGCCTTCCACTATGTTGAGTTTGGTTACAACAAAGCCGCGGCTGCTTACAATCTTCTTGACCGCACTCCGACAGAGTAACGATATGCTCAAGACTATGCTCTAGCTCTTAGTAGCACTTCTCCACTCTCTAAAGGCTTATAGCTTTGCCTTCTGCACAAACTAGAGAGATATACACGAGAGGGAGAGAGAGAATCGATCCGAGTGATGCTACAATTGTTGGCTACCCTTGTGTACTTGTTGGAGGTGCCTAGGAGTCCCTTTTATAGACCCAAGGGGCCTAGGAGCCGTTGGAATTCATTTTGGAAGGCAATATTTGCTTTCTGTCGGGTGGCGCACCGGACAGTCCGGTGCACCACCGGACAGGTCCTCTAGCTTGTCCGGTGCGCGATCTCCTTCCAAATCGAGCTCAGCTGACCGTTGGAGCAACTGTTGTCTTGGCTCACCGGACACTGTCCGGTGCACACCGGACAGTCCGATGCGCCAACTATCTGTTGACTCAAGCCACGCGTCGCCCGCTGATCGCGCTGCCGACCGTTGGCGCAGTCGACCGTTGGCTCACCGGATAGTCCGGTGAATTATAGCCGTACGCCGCCAAACTTCTCCCGAGAGCGATCTATTCACCGGATTTCAGCCTGGCGCACCGGACACTGTCCGGTGCACCACCGAACAGTCCGGTGTGCCAGACTGAGCTGAGTCTTGGCTGTACACAGCCAAGCCTTTTGCATCTCTTTTGTTTTCTTCTTTTCTCTGTTTCTAACACTTAGACAAATATATTAGTACACAAAAACCAATGTACTAAGTCTAGAAACATACCTTCTCTTTGACTTTCACTTCTTTAGCATTTGGCATGATTGAGATTGATGTTGGACTCATAAATCATCAAGTCAGCTTGACTTGATCTAGATTGACATTTCTGAGCTCCAACATCTTGCAAAGGCCACATAGAATATCTCCAAACTAGGAGCAACCCAAACTAAAGATCAAGGTGCACTTAGCTCTTTTGGGCTGCTTCCAGTTCTGATTTTGACACTGCTTCTCCTTCCAGTGACCTTGTTCACTTTTTGAGCTTGATCTTGAGCCTTATGACTTACACCACATAATTGTAGATGTTACCTCATTGGTTGTAAGTCATGTCCTTATGTGGTGTTCCTTGATGCACCATAACTCTTCTTAACTCGATCAACCTTGATTCCGCAAGTCTTCTTCTTCACCCCTGCCTTGGGTTCCTGGTCTCTTTGACTTTCTCCCATGCACTCAGTACCTCGAAGCTCTTCTTGCTTCCATCCTTGGCTTGATTGGTTGTCTCAAAGTTATGCACATCAAGTCTCACTTAAGCAATGTCCATCTTTCTTGTGATGTCCATTATCTAGAGATAATTCCGTCTTTGGACCATCACACCTGTTAACTTGTGTTGAACCCTGTTAGCTTTGCATTCAGCACCTGTTCAACACTTAGCACACTCATTAGTCCTTTAATTGGGTTGTCATCTAAACACCAAAACCCATAAGAGAGCTTTCAAACACATCGAGGCCAGCATCAGACAAACTATATCTAGCTTTTAACATCATCAGCTTTAGCAAAGACTGTAGCGTCGTGAACTCTTTGGTACAACCCTTAGACTCATCGTACAAAGGCTCTTCTGTTGCCTTCATTAGGGACTCCATACCTTTCATGAAGAACATCGATTGATCTGTATGACGATGCAATATTGCCTCTAACAACTCTGCATCTTCCTCATCCATAACATTTTGTAGAACATGGGTTCTATCATGTTCATTTCCTCCAGCGTAACCATGATCAGTAACATTTAGCACTAAATGTTTGCTCTGTGAAAGAGGTTGTTGTGTCTCGTGAACGAACTGAAATTTGTCGTCGATATTCGCAGGTTTTCCAATTGTATAAGGCAAAGAGCTACCCTCTCCGTGCTTTGTCCAAATAATGTAATCCTTCATTAATCCTCGACATACCAGATGAGATATGATTTGTTCTTTGTTGTCAAATACAACATTTCTCCAGTCCATGCATGGACACTATATGTGCTTAGTCTTTGTTCTCCAAGCATGGTTCATAGCGACATCAATAAACCTATGGATCTTGGATATGTATGAAGGATCTAGCCTTGAGAAGTTATATATCCAGGATGTCCTCTCCATCATCACCTGTAAAAAAGTAACATAAACACACAAGAACGCAAATTGGCAAGAGAAACATAAACCAACATTTCCTAACAACTAAATATATCAACGATAAACAAAAATTGACAAAAGAAACAGAAACCAACCTTTCTTAGCAACCTTCTTCCAAAAAATAAAGATCAAAACCTCCCCCTTGTATTTTATGAAATCTGGTCGTCCATTGGAAGTTGGGCTGCGAGCTACAGTTCCTATCAGGAAGGATGAATGGGTGAAATACTATAGCCAAAATGTGGCTAAAACTAAGGAAAATAAACAAAAATTGGTAAGAGAAACATAAACCAAACTTTCCTAGCCATACTCTTCTCTCTTAACACATGGTGAAGGCCTAGTTCCAAAATGTAGCTAAAATTGAGCAAAAATGAACATAATTGGCAATTGAAACATAATTAAACCAACCTTTCATAGCAACTGATAAAAACAATCTTAATTACCAAACCTATCTTCCTCTCTCGAAGATTCATAAAAACAATTTTAATGCACCATTCATTAAATAATTTAATGTTAAATGGATAAACTGATTTGAGCACTAAACATGAAAAATGAGAGAGGATAGATGAAATCTAATCATTTTAAACAACCTCATTTGAGGAAATAGAGAAAATAACCTAGCTATACTCTTTTCCTCACATGGTGAAACTCTAGATCCAGAATGTGGCTAAAATTAGAGATGGCAATGGGTAAAAACCCGCTGGGTATTACTTGCCCAAACCCGTACCAACGAAGAAAAAATGCGCCCGCTAAAAAACCCATACCCATGACGGGTATAAAATTTTGCCCAAACCCATACCCATGCGGGTTTCGGGTACCCAATGGGTTTCCCATACCCACTAACATCAACATAAAAAATAATTCATCATGTAAATGATAATCAATACATTAATAAGCTAGCATAAAAGGAACAAGTGATAACTAATTTTAGCCTAAAATTTGTTACATGAAGTTTATTTCAATTAGAACATATTCAATTAATAATATTATGAGACATATTTATAAGGAATGTTGATTTTAAGGCGGGTTTTAAAAACCCATGGGTTTGCGGGTATGGGTAGTGGAAGAACAAACCCATACCCACGTACCCGTTGGGTTTCCATTTGAACCCATTAACAAACCCATGGGTAGAGAAATTGACCCAAACCCGTACCCTAATAGAGCAAAAACCCACCGGGTTTCGGTTAGCGGGTACCCATTGCCATCTCTAGCTAAAATTGAGCAAAAATGAACAAAAATTGACATTAGAAACATAAACCATGCAACCTTTCTTAGCAACATATTCCAAAAAATGAAGATCAAAACTCTCCCCTTGTATTTTGTGAAATCTGGACCTCCAAAATCGCCTTCAATGGAAGTTAGCTATGAGCTACAACTCCTGTCAGGGAGGAAGAAGGGGTATTTATAGTACTAATGTCACATGCGGTTGGCTTAAGAAACCACTAGTTGAAACCTATTTCCACTGGCAGTCTCTTAAGCCAACCCTATTTCCATTGGCGGTTGGTATAATAGAGCCGCCAGTGGAGATTAGATTATCATTGAAGGTTATGTTACATCAACCGCTAGTGAAATAGGCGTTTTCCACTAGCGGATTCTTAAGTCGAGCCCACCTGTTATTTTCACTGGCATGTGGTAATGGAAACCGCTAGTGAAAGTTCATGTGTACCGCATGCTTTGTGCCCTTTTCTGCTAGCGTAAACTTGCCATTATTTTGGACTATAAAAGAGATGGTACAACAATACTCAATTTAGGTTTACTCTCTATGAGAAATCAACCTAGGCTCCACATAACTCAGGCCGAGGGAGTCCAATTTTATCCCGTAAGTTAGGGTGAGGATAGCTCCCCACCACACTTGAGTCCACGACGATTGGCATATAGTAATCCATAATTAGCAAGATAATATATGGTATTATACATGTGTGGTCTCAACCTCTATAAAATACACTAGTACAAATAAGCTCTATACAGGCGGTTCTGAACATATTTACGCTGGCGTTTTCAGAACCACCAGTGCTAGGGGCCAATAGAAAAAAAATTGTACAGGTGGATAACTAAGACCCGTCAGTGAAAAATCGATTTTTACTGGCGGTCGAGTTAATAAAATCACCGGTGAAATCTTTCCAAGGAAACAAAAAGTGTGTTTTAAAAATAACAAAAAAATTATTATTAGGAGAGAGGCCTCAAAATAACAAGTCACAATTTTTGGTGGCTACACAACCGGTGGGAATAAAACCCACAACCTCAACCTCACCCTCACATGAAGACTCCTCTGCCACTCCACCTATGACATGCCTTATGTCTATACTGCAGTTTTGTTGCCTACATATTAGAACAATTCAAGTATAAATTGACTATTTTGAAGCTATAAATGAATTCAAACAAAAATGTTGTCAACTACAAAGTTTCATAACTTTTGAAGTTCTACAACTTTTATTTTGATACTTTTCCATCCGAGGTCGTTTGCAAAATTTGCATTTTGAATTTGACAAATTCGAATGTAATTTTTGAGAGCCAAGATGATTTCAAATAAAAAAGTTGTCAACTACAAAGTTTTATAACTTTTTAAGATCTACAATTTTATGTTGGTGGTTTTATCATATGAGGTCATTTCAAAACTCAAAAACTTAAGAATAAAAACGATTTCTAGTGACAGTTTATTATGAAAACCGCCACTAGAAATCATGGATTTCTACAGATGGTTTTCTTAGCGAATCGTCTATAGAAATATAATTTCTAGTGGCGGTTTTGTTACGAAACTGCCACTAGAAATAACACTGGTGGTTGGTAACCGAATCTGTCTGTAAAAATTAAATCCCATTGCAGGCTTTGAGCTCTTTTCTAAAAGTAATACTTGGGCGTTAGACTGTTAATGTCGTGACCCTGGATGCACACACTATGGTGCTAGGAATCGCTCTCTGCTCTCTTAGGTATCGTTTATCTGGTACTTTTGATACTCTAATGTCTTCGCTAATAGACCCTAACAATGTTTTCCTGAAACACCCAATTTGAAAGAACTGTAAAAGCATTTATTTTAGAAGTTACATATCTATATAGTTAGGTTGACAAGCAAAGTTCAGGAGACGATTTTGGTTGGAAAGAGGCGACCTTATGTCCAAGCTAGGACATTTATAGCCTTGACCTAGGCATGGACCAAGCCTGCACCCAGCCTGGTCCAGATAACTTGCCATCTTCTAACTGGGCCAGATGCTAGCTAGTGCCGTCAGTCTATGAGCTAGCAACGCCAATGTGCATGATGATATATACCTCAGACTATACCAGAATTACTCTGACAAAAACTACATAAGTGAAACTATTTTTAACAGAAGGCCACCTGCAGCCACTAGTACCAGCCTAGCTGCTATCACGCATGAACATTAATTCAGCTGAACATATATAACCCGGCCCTCCACACTGCAGAGAAAATCCTTGTGCCTGCCAAAGAAGCTCCACTCTCATGGGAAAAGAGCTCCCGCGGGTACAAAAGCTTGCGGTGCAGTCCCAAAGGATCAAGCAGCGCATCATGCCACCATGGAAATGGAATCATTTCCTATACGAGGAACGAACACTGCACCGTACATGAACTTGAGTACATGGGGATCAGGGAAGGAAACGAGGCTGCATGCATTGCAGGACACGTTAGTACACACTAGATTTCTCCTCATGGTGGTGATTTTTTTTTATACCCGTGGTTCATAAAAAGCAAACGATAACAATCTAAAATACATGGATCCGAGCTAAAAAAAACCACCGTGACCAGTGTGTAAATGAATATACATCGGTGGTCCTATATGAAAACCGCCATTGTAAATCGCCCATTTGCACAAACATTTTTTAGGGATTCGTCGGTTTAAATAGACTATTTGTAGTTGTGGTTTTCATAAGGGAATCACAAGTATGTTTTGTTTTACGCTGGCGGTTGAACCGCTAGTGTATTATATTACGTATAAATACTGGTTCTTTCTCCATTGTCCAAAACTATTCATCCAAGCCACCTTCCGTTATACTAGCGAACATGGAGGTCCAGAAATTACAAAATACAAGAGGACGGCTTTGATCTTTATTTCTTTGAAAAAGATTTCTTTGAAAGAGATTTCTTACTAGTGGGCATGCCTGCAAGCCGCCTCCGCTAAACGTTGATAGGGTCGCTGCTCCACCTCGGTTAAATATTAACGGAGACAGGTGACGTAACGCAACCGCCTCTGTTAATATATATTAACGGAGGCGGTTGTGTTACGTCGCCGGCCTCCTTTAAACAATTAACAAAGGTGGGCATGTTAAGACAATAGTCTCCGTTAATATTAATAGAGGTGGTTGTTTTTAAATTGCACGCCTCTGTTAATCAATGCCTCTACCTTCTTTCTTCTCATGGCAGCATCTCTCTATTAAAACTAAACTACTACTTTGAGGTTGAGGTTTTGATCTTGGATTTCTTGAGTTTGTTGAATGATAGGAGATTAGGAGGTCGCAAGAGATTTGGTACACACTCCCTAATAAATCCCCTTTATCTCCAGTTTTTTTATTTGAGGCTCTCTAGATCTAGAATAGATCTAGTCTTACATGGAGGAGATAGAAAGTCTATAGATATTGATGTTAATTTGCTATATTTTTAAGGATCGGAGGACACTGCAAAGTTGCTAGACTGCTATATATGTACACCCTTGTGCCACATCTCTCCTATATATTCTTCTCTCGACGTTTTTCATAAATTAATATATAACCTCTAGATTTTATATCTAATTTCCAGGAGTATGAAAAGATCAAAATGGATGTACGAATTAAAGAGAATGGAACTCGAGTACGTGGTTGAGGTAAAAAAGTTTATTGCCATTGCGAAGAACCATCAAGAGAATCTGGGTCAAACGACAACATCTACCCGTGTGCTCACTGCAAGAGACACGGAAGGCCATGAAGACGCCACATTGCTATCTCATTTGATTAGGTTTGGTTTTGTCAAGGACTACACAGTTTGGACTTTCCGTGTTGAGGGAGGAGATGCTAGCGTAGGTGGTTCATCATCTGGTGATGTACGAATTAAAGAGAATGGAACTCGAGTACGTGGTTGAGGTAAAAAAGTTTATTGCCATTGCGAAGAACCATCAAGAGAATCTGGGTCAGACGACAACATCTACCCGTGTGCTCACTGCAAGAGACACGGAAGGCCATGAAGACGCCACATTGCTATCTCATTTGATTAGGTTTGGCTTTGTCAAGGACTACAAAGTTTGGACTTTCCGTGTTGAGGGAGGAGATGCTAGCGTAGGTGGTTCATCATCTGGTGGAGGAAACTCGTCAACGACGCATGAAGGTGGGCCACCATCTTGCACCACCGTTGCTGGCAACATCAATGATGTTGATCATCGTGATTATATCATAGTGGACAATTTATTCGGTGACAATGCTGGCAACATTGGCGCCTATGAGGATGTTGGTGCTACATTGCTAGAGCCTGAGGATGCAGAGCTTTTCAAGAACATAGCTAACCGCCTCCGTTAATTGATGATTAAAAGAGGCCTAACATCGGAGGCGTTGCAATGCCCACCTCATTTAATTATTTGTCCCCGCCTTCACTAAAGTTTTTGTACTAGTGGTTAGTTAGTATCTCTCATCTTTTTTCATGATTCCTTCTTAATTTAAGGCAAAATTAGATCTAGGGGTTTCATGGGTGTGTTTAGAGAGACAAAGAATGGTAGGTTTTGCCTTCATTCCTTTGAACTAGATTGCTCAAAATGTTAGTGAATACCTCTCACATCACTTTTTGAATGAGACCTTAATTTGAGAAAAAAAAAGATCTAAGATTTCACGATTCTCTCCAAAATTGTAGATTAATTGGTTTATTATGTTTCTTCCTATGATCATTCATCAATTTCATACATTCATGTACATACATATTAATAATTAAATAATGTGTAAGAGTTTTACTTAGATTTTGATTGTGAATTAGTTCATTAAACTACATTATTTATGAATAGTTTAGATTATTTGTTAGCGTTTATAATGTTTGTGGAAATTATGAAATTAAGTAAATTTCAACCATGCTTCTTCCTACAGTTCCACTGAGTCATCTTTCATTCATGAAGAACTTGGATGTCCTAAAGTTACAAAATACAAGGGGTAGGTTTTGATCTTTATTTCTTTCAAGATCGCTGCCTAAGAATGGTTAGTTAATGTTTCTCATATCTCTTTTCGTGGTTCCTTCTCAATTTAAGGAAAAATTCTATCTAGGTTTCATGGTTGTTGTGTTTACAGAGGGAAAACATGTTATTTTTATCTTTATTTCTTTGTATATGGTTGCTTAAGATGGTTAAATATATGGTTTCATAGTTATGTTTTGGTAGAGAGAACAAATAGTTATAGGGTTTCATGATTCTCTTCAAATTTTTATAATCCAACTTGCTAAAGCAAGAACAAACATGCTTAACAAACTAAAGGCCCTAAAGCCAAAGGGATACATCTAATTGTTCACAAAATCCTTAAGACCTATGAGAAGACATCATCGTTCAACACGAGGAAGTAGATTCCTAGAGTTGGAAGGAGAAAGGGGACACAAACTAGTAGTGACAGAGGTGGTGAAAAGTCCAGCTCCACAAACACCATACAATTGCTGACAACAAAGGATTACAAAAATATCCATGATCACTATGTGCTGAGAAAGACTCTACTTTGGTGGGAAATACTCTCCAAGGTTCCACCTTATAAGGAGGATGCATGATTGGTACTTGAGAGTAGCTTTAGTTGGCATTGGCGTGATCATTTCTTTTATACTAGGCATGCTTTTGTTAGTGTCCCAAACACAACTATAGTACCTTCAATGATATTCACTTGATGTTTAACCTTAACCTCAAGATACTTGCCACTCAACTATTGACATTGTGGTTCCACTAAGTGTCACTCGTAGACAAACATGTGTTGTAATTAATATATTGTATTGATTTTCAATCTATGACATGCACATGTTTTTCTAGAGTGCATCATGACAAGGAGATGGGTATAGTCAAGATCCATTTTCTCAAGAAAAGAAAAGAGTTTGGTATTCGAACTCGATGGGAATATTAGAGAAGCATCACACATTTACATTTGGACTAGGTGTCGATGTACTTTAGGACAAGATTGAAGAGGAATTATGGAGATTAAAAATGAGTTGGAAAAAGACTCTAAGACTGATGCATCTACATAGGACGTGCACTCCTTAAATTTTGAGACAAGAAATGCATAGTGTCTCCATACAACTTTGCATAAGTCTACCTTTACATAATTTACACTAATAATTTCAATTAAAAAAACTATTGTCTTAACATATGCATTAATAACTTAGATATGGTGCTAAAGTTCATTAGTAATATGTCAAAAAATTTAACTTTTCAAAGTATCTTAAACAAGTGGCAGATTTACAAAATCGTGGGTGTAAATCCGCTATTTTTACTGGTCCTTTCTGTTATGGAAACTACAAATGCTATTGAATATATTTAGGAGTATATATGAATACATAGCTTCTGTGTACTAGTAATATGGCCCAGTTTGTTTACCGTATAGATTATATAATTCAGCTTAAATAAGTTTAGTGGCAAACCAACAACATATATTATTAGAGTGGATTATATAATCTAGCGACCTAGATTATGAAAATCCGTAAGTAGGTCGTTTGGTGCTTATTTTAGATTATTGTTTGGCTTTTTATCCACTAATAATTTGTTTGAACAAATATCTCTAATAGGATTAGATAAACGTGATTGTGTAGTCTGGATTATATAATCTATATAAAATAAGTTAGATTATATAATAATGCAAGAAAAATAAACAGACCCTATGCCACGCGTGACGTGAATCAAGGGCAGAGCTGACTATTTCATCGCCAAACCAACAGACATTGGTCGCCAGCTTTGTACAGTGATAGTGGGAGACAGTAGCTCCCCACCACAGCACCAGAACCACCACTACATGCTTCTGCCTGCGGCACCAAATGGAGGAGGGGATATTCCGTGTCAGGCAGCCACAGACACTTGTGCCTGCTGCTGGCTACACTCACCGATCGCGTTGTCGGCGATCCACACAGGCCGGCCGGTGTGGGCAGGCCTAACATCGACAGCGATCGATAGGCCGCCGCAGATTCCCCCGGTCTCAAGTTGTCCCCTCCCCCCACTCTAGTGGCTAGCTAGCTTGCAGGAGCTGCTGCCCTTTCCCCTCCCCTCCCATCCACGACTAGTCCTTCCTTGCCTCCATCCCTCCGCTTGCACTCGATGTGTAGATGGAAAAGGGCTATTGGGTGCCTTTTATATGTTGCTCCAGGGTTAAAGGAGATCAAAAGCGGGTTTGTTTTGTAGCGTCAGAATTCAACCTCTGCATAGGCCATGATGCCCCGATGATGGGTGCCAAGTAGAGATCACATTACTTCTGACCATAACGTTCGATCGCTCCCGTGCCTCCCCGCCTCAGCCAGCCAGCTGCCTCAAGACGATACGGAGCTGGCTAGCTAGTAGGAAAACGCTACTGCTAAACTTGTCCAGGAAACTACAGCAGAGGATTCCCATATGATTATTCTGCTTTGCTGCGGGATGGCACAAGCGTCATCCATCGTTCTCGCGGTGCAATATTGTTTAGGCTTTCAGCTAGCAGCTGCATATTGTTGAACATATTTAGAAGAATTAAGAATAGAGATGGCACTACAAGAAAATATTGAAGGAGTGTCAGCCCCGACACTCTTAATACGAGCAAAAGTGTGAGTTTTAACTATACCGACATTTTTAATTTAAAAATGTCCGGGTTCTACGAAAACCGACACTCTTAATTTAAGAGTGCTGGGACCCGCGAAAACCGACACTCTTATTTTTTACCCTAGCTGCCAAGCCGCGCCTAAGCTCCCTACCCAACATGAGTTCTCTCCCCAAATCGAAAAGCGCAAGCTGCCGGCGCCGCCTTGCCCACGCCTCCTCGGTCGGCACCGCCCTGCCCGTGTGCACCACCCTGCTCGCGCCCCCTCAGTGGGCGCCGCCCTGCCGTGCCCATTTGTCGGTGCCGCCTGCCCGTGCCCCTCTGTTGGCCCTCCTGTTGTAATATCCCAAAAAAATGTTGACCAAAAGTTGATCTTCGGTGCGTGGATGTGGGAAAATGGTTGTGGGCCGTTGGAAGTTCGGAGTCCACTGATGTGAAGATCTCATTTAAACAAGATCATTTGAGTATTCATTTGTCTGAATCGGGGCATGAATGAGAGATTTGGTTGTGAGTCGTCGGTTTCGCATCAAGGGCATCAGGGGCATCGCTCCCTCCTCATCTCAAAAACCCTAGCCGCCCCTCCCCTTCCCTCATAGCAGCAGCTGCCCCCTCCTTCCCTCATTTTTGCAGCACCCGCCCCCCTTCTTCCCCATTGCAGCCGCTCCTCTCCTCCCCATGGTGCTGCACCCACCTCCCTCTAAACCCTAGCCGCCCCCTGGTTTCTCCTTTGGTGTGCTGTATTCTCCATTAATGGATTGGTGGGAGGAAGAAGAAAGAAAGAAAATGAGTCCAAGGTGATATTGTTTTTCTTTTGGTAATTGTGCTGCAATTTTGTTAGATTGGACGTGGGGGTTAGATTTTGATCTCGAATTTAGTTTCTGCAGAATGACAGATTCGACAGTTTCTGTTCATGCCAGTTTTTTATGGTCTTAGTGGCCTTAAAAAATAAAAAGTCTATATATGAGTCGTAGATAATTTGTAGATCTTTCCGTGGCCATAAAGAACACCTCAATCGGACATCAGATCAGAAAGTTATTGCAATTTGATTATAGCAGTTTTTCAGTCTCATAATTCTATACAGAATCTGTTCTCTTAAGATTTAGGCAATTTTATCAATAGAATTAAACTTTAGGATGGTAAAAGAAGTTATAGACAATTTCATAAGCTTTCCAAATTGTTAAAGAGTGTATTCATATGAATTATGAAACTCCAGTTATGTTTGTTTTACTGTGGTTGTTCCTGTTTACCTAATAAAAATGAGCGGGTCTATTCACCAGTGGGTTCATATAGTAAATAGCCGAATTGGCTGTTCCAACTATAAAGACTTCTGTAGAGGGATAAAATTTGTTACTACCAGCAGAATTTCATAATTTGTGGTTGAGTAGTTTGGGAGATATCGAATTTTGAAGTTAACTATGCTGCTGTCTGAAACAGATTCAGTCAGTTATCTTATCAGATGTTTTAGAACTTATAGATGACAGGATTTAATTATCCATTGAATACCGAAGTTGTAGAGCATTTTGTGTAGATTCTCCTAGAGTATTTGTTTGATATCATCACTGTTATAATTTTAAAGATACAAAATTAATAATCAGCGCTGCTGCTGTTTGACATGTGGTTCAGGGTGGGAGTCTTTCCACCGGGTCTTGGTTTTAAGTGTAGGAGCGATTTGTTGATTGTTGGCAAATGTTTGTGAAATATTTGTACTAAGTTTTATACCCGCTAGCAGGTGGCTACACTCCGGATCATGCCTAGTACATTTTTCTTCTTCGATGAAGGCAAGTGAATGTAGCGGTGGTTGCTACCGTTTTGACCTGTTATTTCTATCGCCTACACTCTAATATTTAGAATTATTGGATTCTTTCATAATTGAACTCTATGATGATGTTTTACTTGATTTGATTATATTGATGCTCTATCATATATGGATGATGATTATGGTTCGAGTATGACCCATGAGATTAATTTACACCCTTGAAGGAAGATGAAGTATTATTTGAGGTTTGTATTGTATCTGAAGGAAGTGAAGTATATTGATAAATGCAGCATGCCATATGCAATGCATGATTTATTTGGATCTGAAGTTTGGTCGTGACCTATGGTCCGACTGTACCAGTACAACTTAGCATCGTACGTTGCCCGAGGAGGGGTACGATGTGGCTTCATACCCTTAAAGGTATGAAGGCAGAGGACATATGCATTGCATTCATATGCATTCATTGAAGTGATATTAGTAGGTGATGTGGTTTTATACTCTAAGAGGTATAAGGGTAGAGGACCTACATATTGCATTCCTATGCATACATTGAAGTGATACCTGCAGGTATTGTTGACGCAGGGAAGTGTTATACAAACTATTGTGGTTGTTCGAGGAAATGAGATGGTATTGGTTATATTCGGACTATTGAGTTCTATATCTACAAGTATTTCTGATCTCAATTGTGATTCCTTTAAAACGTTGTTTAATTCAATTTGTAGTTTAAATATCTCGTCAAAACAATTTGCTTGCTGAGATGTATCATCTCACTCTTGCATTACTCAATGCAGGTACTTGATTCATGTTGAGAATGAGGGAAGTAGCAGCATGTCCACCTTCACTGTTATAATAACGCTGCTGAGCCATGATTCAATTAGAAACTCGATGTCAAATGATGTTTGTTTTTTCTAGTCGTGGGCACTAGTTAATTCAGTTCATGTCATTATGTTTAACTTCACTTTGCTAGCAGATTAATAATGCTTAGTATGTTTTTTGTCATGATATATGTTTATACACTGTTGCCCCTCGTTTATGCAATTTTTCAAAGGAGATGCTGCCGAAATTTTATATATGAATGTCAGATGTGTAGTTCAGTTGTATTCCGGGGTGTTTGTGGACCCTGGGGTGTTACACCTGCGCCCATCCGCCGGCGGCAGGCCACACCACCCCTAGACCGCCCCCTCCTGGCACCGGCACTCCCTACCCGACGCACTGTGGTGAGTTGCCCGACTGCCACACGCCTCCTACGCCCATCTACGGGAACCTTCGGACGTACGCCTGCAGGTACTCATGGTCTTGCGTGCATTGAAACAAGGTCTGAGCAGTGACTGGCTTCGTCTGAAAGCCCTGGAAGCTGGTGACTAGCATGTCCTTCAGCTTCTGCCACGATGTAATTGTCCTTGGCCGAAGAGAGGAATACCATGTCTGGGCCACGCTTCTGACTGCCATGACAAAGGACTTTGCCATGACAGCAGCGTTGCCCCCATACGAGGATATTGTTGCCTCGTAGCTCATCAGAAATTGCTTTGGATCCGAATGCCATCGTACATGGGTAACTGAGGTGGCTTGTAGGACGGTGACCACGGGGTAGCCTGCAATTCTGCTGCAAGAGGAGAAGCATCATCGAAAGTAAAGTTACCATGATGAAAGTCGTCGTACCATTCATCTTCGTTGATTGGGCTTTCTTGACAAGCTCCCTGTGCTGGGGCCTTCGGTCCTGGTCATCTTGAGTGAGATCACGCATCCCCTCAGTTGGTTAGTCAATTTTCTTCTGAAGATCAGCCAGCCTAAGCATTTTCTCCTTTTCCTCTGTACTTGCTGGTGGATTGCTTCTAAATCCCTAATCTCCTGGTCAAGCTGCTCCTCATGAAGCGTTGGACTAGTGGCCTTTCTCTTCTGGCTTCTAGCCTCTCGCAGGGATAGTGCGTCCTGATTTATATCCAGTGGCTATAGGGCAGCCCCTGGTACTATTACCGTCTTCAGCGGCATGATGAATGTGAATACTTGCCGAAGGTTGTGGAAGTGAGTTCACCGGAGGTGGGCGCCAATGTTGGTCACTTGTTCTCAAATGCTGTGAATCAAGAACAAGTCAACACAATTGTCAAGTATTAAGGTCCTTCGACTTTCGAAGCATTATTTCCTCAAGGGTATAATACTCATTAGACGAAGGTCGAGAATGACATACCTTCATCATATTAATATATGAAAGGAAATGCGAAGGGGTGAATATGATGATCATATTTTGATAACTTATTTATTCTTGCATTCCATAAAACAAATATGAATATCAACAATGTGAATATTACATTGATACCTTCGGCTTGCTTGAAGGCGAGGATGCGAGAGAGTAAATACCATCTAGCATGAACAGTACGATGCTACTGTTCATCTATTTATAGGCAGAGACGCAGTCTGGGTGAAAGTACATTTATGTCAACCGTCTACAAATATAATACGAAACGTTAAGGACTAAATATTCTTTATCCTTTTTTGGTCACAGTTGTATTTGGTCTTCGTCATCAACCCGAGCCGAAGTCCCTTGACTATAGCTTCGTCGCCCATTTTTGTCACCTTCGTGTTACACCTCTACTCTTTTCATAGAAGAAGATCTCTATACCGAAGCTGAAGCCTCCTGCAATAATCTATGTCATACTGAAGACATATGGTTAGTTATGTTTTTGAGGACCTTCGGAGGAGGAAGGCCCCCAACAGGAAAGGTCGCATGTCTGTGCCGATTAAGGACTATTCCATTTGTTGGCCTGCTGATCTAGAAACTTTTAACTGGCCACATGTCTCGTCATGGGTAAGCTTAGTCTCAGCCGGACCAATACTAGAACAGCTCGCACGCACTCGAAGTGGAGAGATGGCAAGAGTAATGTGTGCCCACCTTGCAAGTGGCTGGATGGTGGGGGTACTGTGCTCTCGGGTTGCGTGAACCCATTCTAGTCTTGAGAAACCAATGTGTGAGTTGACATATGCAAGGGTTAAGTGCTACGTATGTCGTGTGGTTGGAGATCTCCAGCTGGGTATTATTCGATTCAAACCGCCGTTACTTCTCAAATATAGAGACTGGATCACTAACCATCATCATAGATAACAAGTACAACGACCTTTTATTTTAAAAGAGAGCTAGATTAGGCTAAGTGAATGAGCTAGATTAGGCCAATCTAGAGAAAGGTAATAACTTACCTTGGAAGGTAAAAGTTGGTCTAATGATCAAGTAAAAGTAAGTTGTTATGCAAAACTTGAGTACTTGAACATTGATAGCCTTTACCTTGATTCCCAAGTTAGCTAGCATACCCTTGAAGGTCTTTTCTTTAGTCGGGTTAGTCTTGCTGAGTAATTGCGTACTTAGGGTTTCATTCCCTATGTTGTTGCAAGAGAGGTCCTTGACACATTTTGACATCTGTTAGGCTCACCTATGGTGACATTTTTACTTATGTTTAATTTGTGTGTGCTTGTGGGAAGATGAGATCTTTCCAAGTGATGTAATAAGTTAGCACTTTGACTCTACCTTGGGCATGTAAAAATAAACACTACTTGGTTTTGTAAACTTAAAGTTTGCTAATGTTTATTATCTTATAGTAAAGTCTTTCGCTCAAACTCATGTCTATGTTTATGTTCATGTTTTCAAGATGTATGATTATTGTAATGTTCTCAATCACGGGTGGATGATCCTTGGGAATGAACGAGTTCATCGAAACTCGGTACCCCGAGTAAGTTATCTGGTTCACTAACATATCTATCTTAGACCTTGAGGGCAAGGATTGGTGTACGTAGATCCGATAACTTGGTTGTGTATTGACAGGGGTACACTTTTCGACGGGAGAGAATTGTATCACTCTGCCAACGAAGCTGTAGTTTCCAAATACCTTCGAACTGTTGTCTTGATTCACGAAGGTACACCTGTATTTATATATAATTAGGAAGAATTAATAAAGGAACCATGGTTTGATTGAGCTTTTCTCAAGTACATTTGTTTCATTTCTTACATAATTTTATTAATAGCCTTCTCCTTCAATTCGCCTCTCTAGATTATGTTGTCCTGCTTTGGTTCTCATTAGGAATTAAATCATGGGACCAACATCGAAGTTTAAACCTTGATATTCACACTCAACCAAACAATACAACAAACCTTTTTTGTGTTTTACCGTAATATGAGTGAAGGTTTATGGATAGAATCGTAAAGTAAATCTGTGATTATACATCCTATCGACTCCTTCCAGCCACAGTATTTATTGTGCGTTCCTTTCTGAAGCAATCTCTTCTGTGCCGCGCAAGCTTGTCGTGGTCTTTTGGGACAGTTGGAGAAAGTTTTGTACGACGGGTAAGCGGTAGTGGAACTGGCTGTTGTGACAGTACCCAGGAACGATATGCTTGCGGACTGGGTTTACAGCCTGTATCCAAACATGTGCTGTCGATCAATCGGAGGAATCCGGAATTTTTTGGTGGCCCATGTTTCCTCCAATCGTTTTTTCCCCGCTTGCTTCCCCTTGTATCTGGGCTTTTGTCATGTTCTGGAAAATGTGCTTGCAGAACGTACCTGAGAAACACTGGGGCCAGCATACGTGTCTGGCATTTTGAATTTTGTCATTCTGGGTTTGGTTTCTCCGGTAAAGAAAATTTAATACTAGACTATTAGACTCATTCAGTTTTGATCTAAAGTTACGCAAAGCCGGCTCAAAACAATACTGTAGTTTTGAAAATTCACTGTGTATATCATTTATAGTATATCGTGAATCGTGATACCACATTTTAAAAAATTTCACTTCATTTAGTCGTTTATCAAAACATCAACGTTTACCTCATTTCCATTGGATCTGCGGCAGGACGTGTGGTCTATCACTCCCATTTTAGCATCTGCATAAAACTATGTGAATTTGAAGTATTTATAATCTTAGTACATGTGATTCTAAAAATTTGTTCATGTGAATTCCAAGTATTTATAATATTTGTCAAAATACGTCATGTTATTTTTCAAAAAAGTTTTAATTTGTGATCAAATAACCTGTCAAAAGAGTTGAGGAAGTTGGAATATAATTGTCCAAATGCAAATTGTCGTTAAAAAACAAAGGACCAGGATGCAAAGTGGTTTTATCAAATCCGATGGTGTTGTCATGTCCTACTAATCAACCACATAAGGGCATGTGTTACCGAACCTCTTAAGATATTAGGCCTACCTACAGATGTCCTTATCCTAAGGACCAGGATGCATATGCGCTCAATGGCTCGACATGTCTGATTACCTGTATCTCCATCACATCGTTCAAGAGCGTTTATCCCATAACACAGACATTACACACCATCGAAGTAAAACGGAAGGGATTACAATAACATAATTTACATTCATAAGTATAATATAGAAAGCGTTATTATTACATAATCGGGTTTTAAGTGCTTAAACTTATTACATCACAGGAAGGCAAAACACCTTCCAAGGGTAGTTCTTAGTTTTCTTCCTCTTGTTTCGGAACAACCTTGGAACAGAAACAGCAAAACTCAGCAGTTTCATCACCTATAACAACAAGGGTTTGTAAACCCTGAGTGCGGAGTGTACTTTCGCAAGTCTTACCCGACTAAAAAAAGACTCTCAAGGATATGCTGGCCTTTAGGGATCAAGATAAAGCTTAACAAGATTCAAAGACTCTTTTTATAGAAAATCTTACTATGAGTGTGTTGGGGGCCTTCGTCCTCCGAAGGTCCTCAAAAACATGATTTGACAATGTTTTCCAAGTGGGTTATGTGAACAGGTATCTTCGGATTCAGAATTATGAACATGAAGTACGGTCAGGACGAAGCCTGAATCAGACGAAGGGGGATTAAAATGGAGGACGGGCTGATTACCAAGCTTCACGAAGGATGGTGCACAGCCGAAGCTGTGCGCAGGGAAGCTTCGTCGCGACAGCAGAGAGGGGAACCGACTTAAAGATGAAAAGTCTACTTGGGCCTTGACAGATTTCCATAAGTCATTAGCAAATGTAATGGACATGAATGTAATTTTACGTGGGCTGTGTCCCGCGTCTATAAATAGATGAACAGTACTCCCGTACTGTTCACGCTGACTTGGCATTTGCTTTTGCGTCACCCTTGTACTTTTGTCTTCCGGCAATCCGAAGGTACACTTGTAATTTGAAGTCATTTCTATTATTATACGATAATGAAATAGAAATGACATGATAATAAAGTTTAAATGTTTATATTACTTTTAATGTTGTTCATGAGTCCTTCGTCATAATTTATCGCACTTACGAAGGTATATTATTTGTGACCTTCGTCCGAAGCACATTATATCCTGAAGGGAAATAATGTTCTGAAGGACGAAGGACCTTACTATTTAACACTTTTTATGTTGCCTTGTTCTTAATCCGAAGCATTTGAGAACAAGTCCCCAACATTGGCGCCCACCTCCGGTGAACTCACTTCCACTTCGAGTATTTCGAACACCTTCGGAAGCTATAGACCCTCGCTATGGCGCCGAAGAAAGCTTCAGCGACTGGAGCTGCAGCACTGCAACCGCTGGACCCCAACCAGGAGACCGTCTCTCTTCGGGAGGCCCGAAGCCAGAAGAGGAAGGCCGTCAGCCCGACGCTTCAGGAGGATGAACTAGACCAAGAGATCAGGGATATGGAGATGCTTCATCAACAGGTGCAGAGGAAAAAAGAAAAGATGGCCAGGCTAGCTGAGCTGCAAAGGCAGATAGACGAAGCTTCTGAAGAAGTCCGTCATCTTACCCACGATGAGCAGAACCGAAGGCCTCAACAAAAAGACCTTCATCAGGAGGGCTTCTTCAACGAAGATGACTGGTATGACAATTTCCATCATGGAAATTTTGTTTTTGATGATGCTTCTCCTCTGTCCGCTGAGCTGCAGGCTACACCTTGGCCTCCGTCCTATAAGCCACCCCAGCTTCCCATGTTCGATGGCCATTCAGACCCGAAGCAGTTCTTGATGAGTTACGAAGAAACAGTGTCTTCGTATGGTGGCAATGCTGCAGTCATGGCGAAGTCTTTCGTTATGGCCGTCAGGAGTGTTGCTCAGACCTGGTATTCCTCCCTTCGACCAGGAACGATCACTTCATGGCAGAAGCTGAAGGATATGTTATTGACCAGCTTTCAAGGATTTCAGACGAAGCCGGTCACTGCTCAAGCCTTGTTCCAGTGCACTCAGGATCATGAAGAATATCTTCAGACGTATGTCAGAAGGTTCTTGCGTTTGAGGGCGCAGGCACCAACAGTGCCCAATGAAATTGTCATCGAAGCCATGATCAAGGGGCTTCGTCCTAGACCTGCAGCTCAATACTTTGCTAGGAAGCCTCCTCAGACTCTGGAGAAGCTGCTCCATAAGATGGATGAGTACATTCGTGCCGACAATGACTTTCGCCAAAGAAGGGAGGAGGCTTTCAGATTTTCTGAAATGACCAGGGGCTTCGGAGGAAGATTTTATCCGAGGCATGTCAGGTCCATCCACAACTCCACTCAAAATGATGATAAGGGGAGTCAGCAGAACAGACCGCAGAGCTCCTCACAGGCTTCGGGGCAACAGCAAACTTTCTTCCGGCCACCAGCTCCAAGAGGCAGAGGCGCCAGGGGCTTCGGCGGAAGATTTGGAGATCAACCAAGAAGGGTATTTTGCTTATTCTGTGGTGAAAACAAGGGCCATACCACCAGGATGTGCCATGTTACCATCCAGAAACAAAAGGAGCTAGCAGAAGCTGCAGCGCAACAGGGCCAGCCGAAGCAGGTCATGCATACTGCTTCGTACCATCAGCCTTACATCCCGGAATACGTGGGCAACCACCCTGCAGTTTCCATAGCTTCGGCGAGTCAACCTCAAGCTTCATGGCAACAGCCCCCGCCCCCACCTCCGCTGCAACAAGGCCAACAGCCAGAAGGGAGCCAATATGTTCCGCACCAAAGGGATCTCAGAGAGCAATCTGAAGCTCGCACAGTCAATAGTACTGTGCCAGAGTCGAAGCATATTTATTGACAAATATCCTACTTTGATAGCAGTCTTTTCCGTTTAGTTCTATTTTCTGTGTAATAAAGAATATTTCAGTTTTCATGTAATAGTTTCGTGGTTGGTTATCAGGAAACTTCTCCACAGGCTTAAGTTGCTGAAGCTTAAAAATTTGCGGTATCAAGGAGGACCTTCGAATTATTAAAAATCCTTCGAAGCAGCAAAAAGTCGTTCTAAGGAACGCAGAGTAAGTTGCCAAAGTTACAAAAGGCCGTTCCTAAGGGAATGCAGAGCATACAGCGAAAAGTCAACGCTGATACCGCCTAAAGTAAAAGGCGAAGAAGCTCCAAAGACGTTCCTAAGGGAATGCAGAGCTTACAGCGAAAAGTCAACGCTGATACCACCTAAGTAAAAGGCGAAGAAGCTCCAAAGACGTTCCTAAGGGAATGCAGAGCTTACAAATATATTTTGTGTGTATCTTCGGAACAAACGTCATTTGCATAACATAACATCATCACATCATTTTGCATAGCATAAGCATCATACATCATGTTGCATATGGCAAAAGAAGGGGACACAGTATCAACCTTCGGAAGGACGCTTTGAGAAAGTGAAAATTGTGTAAAGTCACGAGGGAATACAATGATAATCTTCGGAATACAGCTTCGGAGAATGTTTTCACAAAGCACGGACGTGCTTCATCAGAGTAATATCGAAATTGCACAGCTTCAGAGAATGTTTTCACGAAGCGTGGACGTAATTCATCAGAATAGTTTTAACGGAGAATGTCTTCTTCACGAAGCATGAAAAGAAGGGAAGGTGTTTTTTCGCCGAAGGCTCAAAAATGGTACGTATGTAGAATTTCATGCATCGTAAAGAATTGAATAATGAAAAGAGACTTGTATATTACATTCAAATGTACAAAATATTACATAAATTACACTTCAAATGTTTTTTCTAATAACACCTAGTCTTCTCTTAATACTACTTCGGCAGCCTCATTTAGAAGTTGTTCAACAACTTTATCCATGATAGCTTCGGCCATTTGTTTGATTTCGTCATCCTCTTTTGTGTGAGGGTTAACAGACGATCCAGCAGGTTCTAAGGGAAGAGAATATTTTTGCATTACTATTACAAACCGCGAGCAAAGTTTGAAATAAAAATTACAACACAATAAGAGCGACTAATTAATACCTATTTGCCCTTCGGCAACTTCTGTCACTTTCCTAGCATCATGGATGCCTTTTTCACTCCTTTGAATAATTTCTTGCGCCATTTCTCGGCCGCCGTTGTCCCAGACATCAGTAAAGAATTTGCCACCAACCATGCT
Organism: Zea luxurians; assembly: GCA_029449295.1. Classification (NCBI taxonomy): domain Eukaryota; kingdom Viridiplantae; phylum Streptophyta; class Magnoliopsida; order Poales; family Poaceae; genus Zea; species Zea luxurians. Next base: position 98,452,149 of record JAOPSE010000001.1, on the reverse strand, counting down.
TGCTTCGGCCGAGGGGTCTTTGATGTCTTCGGAGGATAAGGCAGCTTCGGACTGAGCTAAAGATTTTACATGTTCACAACCTTTCTTCTCCAAGACAGTAGCAACTCCCCTGGCGCCCGAAAAAGCGCAGATGTCACCACGGCTACTCAGGATTTCCTCGAAGGCCTCTACTTCGTGACTGATCCATTCTATTGGACCTTCGGGATTGCCTCTTGAGAAATTCTCTTCACTGGAAAATGCGCCCACGCTGGCGAAGCTGGTTTTAATTTTCTTCACGCATTCCATGGATTTTTCGTAGCATTTTTTCTTAGAAGACCGAAGCTCTTCCACGGTTGCTTCCAAGTGATTAGCCCATTGGTCGCTGCATTCCCGTCTTGTTTCTTCAAGTATGCGTTCTTCTTTCGCCCGGGCCAATTGCTTCTGAAGATCTTTAATTTCACGTCTCTGAGCTTCGGCCTGAATCTTTGCAGCAGCTTCGTCCTTTTTTATCTTGTCTACTAATGTAACCAGAATTTTATCTTTTTCTAGAGCTTCGTTTCTCAGTTTAATAACTTCTGATCGTAAATTGTTGAACGCAATTTCATAGCTCTCATCTTCGGCACTCTTTTGTGCTCATAATGCGTTGCTCAGGATTAAACCCTATACAAAAAAGAATCCATATAAGAATAAAGGAATGAATTACGTATTGTAAAATTTTTTCAAACGTCTAATTCCCATACCTTCAGGCTATTATATGCAAGACTATCCGCGAGATCTTCCTTCGTCATAGCGCATAGTCCAGCTTCAAGCTTTGGAAACCCCATACTCCTAGCCATCTCCCGGCAGACAGATAATTCTTTGTTGTCAGGGAGACAGTATAGGAAGTCATCTTCGTTTGTCCCATTGAACACCACTGCTCCCTTCGGATATTTTAACTCTTTAGCATAGTGATTGGCTTCATAAATCTCTTCTTCAGATAATTTCTTCCCCGAAGCATGTCGCACGATGTAATCACATATGTCGGAAGGAGCTTCGGGGGCGGCAGTGTCAATTTCTTCAACCAAATTTGCTTCTGATATTTTTGTTTCCAAAGATTGTTCCTTGGTGGGCTCTGAAGGCCCAGCTTCAGCTTCAGGTTGTTGCTTCGAAGCTTCAGCAACTACAGCTTCGGTAGACACTTCAGCGACTTCAATAGTCTTCTTTGGAGTTGTGCTTGAAGACTTAATTGTCTCCAAAACATCTAGCACGTTCACCATCCTTTTTCTTTTCGGGGTCACCGACGGGCCCTTTTGATTTTTTATTGTTTCGACATTTGCTGAAGGACTTAAGATTTCCGATATTTTTGGCTCTTCAATCTTCGGTTTCTCTGCTTTTTCTGCTGAAGGCCCTTCAGTCTTTTCTTCCATCTTCGGCACTGGAGCTGGTTCTGTAGCTTCAGAGGCCATAGAGATTTCACCAATAAATTCTGGCACTGTGGCCGGCTCAATAAAACGCGCTCGGTGGGTGAGCACCTTTATCCTTTTCCTTTGTGGCGCTGGCTCGCTAGTGGCACTCGTGGTAGCTTCTGTCGCAGGAGAAGTATTTTTTCTTTTGCGACCCGACACCGGATAGTGATAGTCAGGGTAGACAAACCCGACTGCGTCAAATACCCGGTTGAGCCTTTTCTTCTTTCGGCCTCCGAAGGCTGCTGATAACGCAGTGTTCTCGGCCTTCGAGTACACCCCAAGCAGTTCGTCACTTAATGTTTCAATGTTTTTCAACCAGTCGTCATCAGGTTCAACAAATTTATCCCCGTATTTGAATGTATATTTCAGTCTGACCAGTCCGCCTTCGTCGGACTCTTTGATGGTCTCCTTCGGCATTTCCCACTTTCCTGAAAGTGGCCACACCCTGAAGGCAATATGTTCTTGAATCAAGTCCCTTGTCCCAATAAAAGAGCAGACTACGCCGAAGGCTCTTTGGCATTCCTCGGCTGCTTCATCCATTTCAACCTTCGGCCTTCGAAGTCCGAAGCGTTGCCAGATGGGGCGCATAATGATACTCTTGACATCTTCTTGCGCTGTTAAGTCATTCTTTACGTAGAACCATTCAGTCATCCAGGCTTCGGGCCACCTCTTCCGAAAGGTTGGCACAGGGCGGCTTGACCCGGAGCGGGCACCGAAGCTGTAACACCCAAAGTTGTTGTGATATTGTTCTTTCCCCCAGGGCTTCGTCTCATATAGCAACTCATGAATGTTGCAAAAGCTTTTAGCATTTGGTTCTAAACCTTGGCTTCTCGCAGCCCAGACAAACATCCCCATTCTTATGATAGCTTCGAGAGTAATTTGATGAAGGTAGACTTGAAATGTCTTCAGGACTTCAACAACAAAGTTGCTTAGGGGGAATCGAAGCCCAGCCTTGAGAAAGCTTCGGAAGATTACGACTTCATCTTCTTCGGGGGTGGGAGAAGTCTTTTCTCCAGCATCAACCCTCACAATAGATATATCTCGAAAATACCTCCCCCTCATATTATCAATATGATTCTGCTTAATAGTGGTTTTCCCGAAAACCGTGTGACTTGGCCGCCATGGTCGATCTTCGGACTCTTCCCCACCACTTTCTACATCATAACTGTCGCTGTCACCAGTATCTTCGGACAAACCTTCAAGAATCTCCTTGGTGATTTTCTCCGTATTGGTCTCCGCCATCGCTATAAGAAACCCCAAGTTCTTCTCTTCGTCGAGACTCAGCTTCGTCTCAGCAGGGATCTTCTTACCTTCAGACATCTTCGGAAACGCTAAAAAACTGTTTTCAAGGCCGAAGCTTCAAAATCAAAAAGATCAGCAAATCTTAGTGCACAAGAGCTAAAAATATAGTGGGCCGAAGCAAATGGCAAGTGTGCGTACCAAATAAGTTTGTGGTATGATCTTATTTATACCCCCAGGGCGTTGAAAATTGAAAGACCCCGCTTGTCAGTGAATGTTGCTATTCTAGCAAAGGGAAAGTGTTTTTTCGGACCTTCGGCTCAAGGCCTTCGTCCATATCGCAATCTGAATTTATCATTAACAAATTAATATTGCGAGGGGCTACTGTTGGGGGCCTTCGTCCTCCGAAGGTCCTCAAAAACATGATTTGACAATGTTTTCCAAGTGGGTTATGTGAATAGGTATCTTCGGATTCAGAATTATGAACATGAAGTACGGTCAGGACGAAGCCTGAATCAGACGAAGGGGGATTAAAATGGAGGACGGGCTGATTACCAAGCTTCACGAAGGATGGTGCACAGCCGAAGCTGTGCGCAGGGAAGCTTCGTCGCGACAGCAGAGAGGGGAACCGACTTAAAGATGAAAAGACTACTTGGGCCTTGACAGATTTCCATAAGTCATTAGCAAATGTAATGGACATGAATGTAATTTTACGTGGGCTGTGTCCCGCGTCTATAAATAGATGAACAGTACTCCCGTACTGTTCACGCTGACTTGGCATTTGCTTTTGCGTCACCCTTGTACTTTTGTCTTCCGGCAATCCGAAGGTACACTTGTAATTTGAAGTCATTTCTATTATTATACGATAATGAAATAGAAATGACATGATAATAAAGTTTAAATGTTTATATTACTTTTAATGTTGTTCATGAGTCCTTCGTCATAATTTATCGCACTTACGAAGGTATATTATTTGTGACCTTCGTCCGAAGCACATTATATCCTGAAGGGAAATAATGTTCTGAAGGACGAAGGACCTTACTATTTAACACTTTTTATGTTGCCTTGTTCTCAATCCGAAGCATTTGAGAACAAGTCCCCAACAGAGTGGATCATTACGGATTCATTTTACTTGTTAGGTTAAGTAGTTGCCTACATCTAGTTTTATTTCTATCTTAGATCAACCACTTGGCCTATACTAACCATCTTTTATCATCTTGTGGCTGAACCTCCCAAGTTATTGGGCCCACATACACCTGTCCTTGTCTCAAAGACCTCAGACCGCTATGCATGTGCACCAGATAACTTAACAGGATCCGTCCAAGTGTCCCAAGGACTTCGGATAAACCACTTACAACCAGGATCACAAGATTAAGTAAACACAAATCACACACCAACATTTTGCAGCGGAATTTCTTTATTATAAAAGGTTACAAGTTACAACAAATTTATATTATGTTTATCGGAGTGTTTACAAAGTGATTCAAGGAAATAAACTTTGAAATGTTATAAATTATTTATAAGTTTAAAATATATGCTAGCTTAATGTCACACCCGGTTTTGGAAGGTAAACCGAATGCGAACCATGTACGTGCTAGGATCAGAAATCACATACACAACGATTACATAATTGGACATCATCACACGATGCTTGAAATAAATAGCGGAAAGGTACTTTAATTACATCAAGATGTTTGAGACATCCATAGAGTCTAATATATATCCAAAGTGTTCAACATTAATATCAAAGTGCGGAATACGAAACATAGAAGGTAAGCCTACACAGGCAGCTGACTGGGGGTTGCCACTAAAATAAACTAGAACTCATCGTAGTCCTGGAACTCCTCAAAGTCCTTCATGTTGTCAACATCTCCTCCTGAGCACTGAGTACAGTGGGGACAACCTGCGGTGGGGTGGTTTGTAAAGCAAGGGTGAGTACACATCAACAACCTCAGCAAATGTCCCATTTGGCTAAAGTGAACTAGCTATATGTGGAGTTAAGGTTAAGCAGTTGCTTTTAGTTGGTCAAGTTTTTATTACTACAAGTAGAGCCAAATTTTAGTAATAAACCCAGTTATTACCAGAAGTACTCCCTCCAAGAGGAAATACCAAAGATCAAAATTATAACCATCATTGCTAATCATCATCATAAAAGTAACCAAAGTTCTTCTAATCGAAGAGGATCCCAAGGCTGCTCATAACCATGAGCACGACTGATATACCAGTTTCTAACACTCTGCAGAGGTCGCACACTTTACCCACAAGTCGTGATTCCCATTCTGCCTTGGGTTCTAGCCTCCCCATTGATCACTACCAAGGTTTCTCCAGTTTGATAAACACAGTACATCTTCCCAAAGGAAGAGTGACTAACAAAACCAAATCAAAGAACCTCTGCAACCAGCCTCGGCAGAGCAAGTACTGTGCCCCGACCCCATTAACGGCCCTACAGCGAAGCCAACTACTCCTCCGGTTCCTCTAATTAATCAGCTAAGGGCATCCCATTCCACCCTTATGGTTGCACTGTTATCCCGGATTGTCACTCCCCAAACAGGTCCTTACAGAGAGGTATTCAGGAAATAGCTTGAGTCCCCTAAAGTAATCACAAGAACCTCATCGGGATAACATCATCGTATCATAAATAATCACATCATGTTCATTGATTAAGTTAAAGCAACAACATAAGCTAACCATGATTAACCCAAAAGGTAAACAAGGATAAGGTAAATACAAACTAGTCAATCCTTAAGTTTCAATAGTGTAATGCGGGTGTGATACCCAGTTTGCAAAAAAGAGAATTGGGAGTTTATTCTTTCTTTGTTTCTTTTTCCTTTTTTAATTTCTTTCGGGTGGTATGCCTTTGGGGTTGGGAATTTTTGGGAAGCATTCACCAGTAAAACAGTAATTTTGGTCAGACTCATGCACTGGGGGGTCGGGAGTTGACATGTGAATGAGTTGGGCCGTGGTTCTTGATCCAGCCCACTAGTTCCTCTAACCCTAGCCGCCCCTCCCCTAATCCCTTTGGTTTTTTAGCCGCCCCCTCCCCTCTCCCTTGGACGCCACCCCCTCCCCTCTCCCATCTCCTTCTTCCTCAAACCCTTGCAGCCACCACCACACAAAACCCTAGCTGCCACCCCCATCCCCCCTCTCCAAGGTGCAGCCCTCCCCGCTTGGTTCTCCGTCGTGTGGGTGCAAGCTCTCAATTGGAGTTTGGAGGTAGGAAGAAGGAAGGAGGAAAGGAAGAACCCAAGGTGGTGGACTTCTGGATCATACTTAGGGCTTTGTCCAAACTCCCCGGTGAAGGCAAGTAAAATAGTGATGGTTATTCCGTCAGTCGATTAATGTGTCTTATACTTGATTATGTTGTGCTATTTATGTTCATATTCATATTCCTTGTTGGGTACCATCGTTTGAAGATATTCATGTTCTATTGATTACATATGTTGAGGGTGTGGTTTGATCATGTTACCCATGTTGTTTATTAATTGGAATGGGTGGAAGTATATGTTTAGCACATTTTATTTGGGAAGGACTCATGTTGTTGACATGCATAAAGCATTCATCATCATTTGCATGAAAGTTTCATCGCGATCTTATGGTTCGACCGTACCGGTACAATGAGCATCATATGTTGCCCGAGAAGGGGTATGATGCAGCTTCATATCCTTAGAGGTATGAAGGTAGAAGTCATTACTGCATCTGTAGCCATGTGCATTCATAGGCGAAGTGTGGAACCTGTTATGGTGGTGTGGATAGTGTGGATCTTCACCTTGTGATTCATCTTGGAACTAAGTAATTGGTTACTTGTTTACTTGCGGCAAATTAATATTCAAGAAGGAAGTTGTGAACTACGTGGTTGTTTAAGCACGGTTTGTTTATATTGTCCAACTGTTGTATGCTCTTTTTACTTGCTGAGATGTGTCATCTCACTCTTGCATTGTTTAATGCAGACACCTGATCTTTGCTATGGGAAAAGAAGGGATGTAGCAGCATGGCCACTACACCTTTAAATAAATGAACCACTTCTTAATAATGATGTTAAACAACGGGTCAAGTCTAGGGAATTAATATGTTCTAGCCTTTCATGGTAGTCGAATTGATTTTGGGTTGGCTGGATTTCCTTTCTTTTATTTGGTCATGAATAGTCATTGCTACCTTTGCATTCTGATTATACTATGTGGATTATCTTTCTTTTACATTCTGTATAAACTTTATCTTCCCCTCGTTATGCTACTTTCAAGGGACGTGCTGCCAGATTTTGCATTACTTTCTGTCTCTATTTCCTTTCTTATGTTGTTTAAGTTTTGTGGGAAGGGTTTTTGGTAACATTCATTGTGTGTGGGAGCATTGGGGTGTTACAGCGGGATAGTGAATTATAAAGTAAAATAGGACATGGTAGGTCTGAGGACACTTGCCTTCACCAGGTTGTTGTTTAGAGGGATCTTCGGCAACACACTCATGAACCACAGACTGCTCATTGTCTAAATAAAGCGATCATACATTCAATACATTTGGAATGTATAAATGAACAGCACATCGAACATGTACAAACATTGGGCCACATCTCAAATGGTACAATATTAAATAAAGGAGAATGAGGTCAATTTATAAAATGAACTAATCTTAATTAGGAGTTGATTACCCTCTAAGTGTTTGGAACACATCTCAAAAAGGTAAAATAGTGATTAAACAAAGAAATAGATTAAATTATAGGGTGAACTAATCTCCTTTAGGAATTGATTATTCTTTAAGTATTGTCCATAATTACATAACCTAACTCTATTAATTTTATTAAGACCTAAAAGTTAAACTAGAGATGAATCCATGTAATACATATTATTAATCTCACAAGATTAAATATACTTCAACTTCTAGGGCTTTCCTTTTATCTATTTCATTAAATGAGTAAATCAACATATACATTAATCTTATATTCTAAGTGTAAAAATAAATTGTACATACTATAGATGAACATAATTTATTTGGGTAGAGAATAATTTCATGAACATTTTGCAATTCGAACCACTAAATTTGGAGTTCATACGAAAATGATATAAAATAAACAAGTTTTGAAGTTTGAAATATGAAATTAGGGCTAATTCTGTGATTAAATAAAAGCACAGGGGGTTTTTTAAAATAAACCAGGGGTCTGCGCGCTAAAACTCAGGACAGCGGGTTGATTTCCTAAAAGCCGAGGGTCTCTTAAGTAAAACTTACACACGAAGGGGTACGAGGTGATCTCGACCATCGGATCAAAGATCAACGGGCAAGATTAGATCGTGCGAATGCGCGCGCGGGCGCGGGCACGCACGCGGACGCGACTGACAGGCGGGGTTAGGGTGTCAGCGAGCCAGGGCGGGCTGACCAACCGGGCCCAGCGGCAGGGGTGCGGGTGAGGGGGAGAGAGAAGGGCGGTCAGATATAAATCGGAAGGCTGGGATTAGACATTCAGCTAAAGTCTAAACTGCCCGATCTCGGAAGGACGCCTGAGATCTAACAGTCGAGGGCCAGACCTAAACACGGTGGAGCCGCTCGGTCCCACGGTGAGGGCTCACTGGAGACGACAGGGGCGGCCACGGTGGGGCTCGAGTGGCTTGGGGAAGCGGTCAGACACGTTCAGCGCGACACGGCGAACATGATCGTGGGTGCGGAACCGACACAGGGGCGCCAGAGAACATAGACCGCGGTGGGAAAGGTTCCCCCATAGCTAGCTCCGGTGAGCATTTGCGCGGGCGCTGGGGCGATATTAGGCGAAATAAAGGCATAGGAAGGGTGCTCACCTCGAGTGCGAACTCCAGGAGGCTTGGAGAACGGTAGAGGTGCGATGGAGCTTCGGGTCGACGGCGGCGGGGCTCCGGCTACACAAGAAATGCTCCGGTGAGCGCGGACTGGGAAAACCAGAGAGGGGAAGGGCAAACTAGAGGGTGTCCCGAGTAGCTGACAGTGAGGCGAAACTCACCGAGGCAACAGACTGGGCGCGGGCTCGACGACGGTCGCAGAACGGCCGGCAATCGACGGTGGGTGGTGGCGGAGCTCTCTGGTCGCACGCACTGAGCGAGAGAGAGGGCGAGAGGGTTCAGTTGACAGCGCAAGTGAGCGAGGGGAGGTGGGCAAGCAGGACGCGAGGCTCAAAAGGGGTGAGGATGTGCGGAGGTGGCGGGGGATCGCGTAGTCGTGGGCGCGTCCATCGCGGGGGATCGTGGGCGGGAGGTTGAGGACGAGCTGACAGGTGGGGTCGGCGGGACAGAGATAGAAGCGGGCGCACGTGCGAGAGGATAGCGCCGACAAGCCTGGCCCACGGGGCAGCGAGAGAGAGGGGGAGAGAGGGCGCGCTGGTTGGCGCTGACAAGCGGGGCCCACCTGTCAGGCACCGAGGGTGCGCGGGCGCGGGCACGCGCAGGCTGGGCTTAATGGGCCGACTAGGCTGAATGGGTTTTCTATTTTCCAGGGAATTTCTAATTGCTTTTCTATTTATTTTCTCTAGGGTTTTCAATTCAAATTCAAATCAACTTTCAAATTCAAACCCAAATCAAACATGTGCAACAATTCAAAGAATATTTGGGGTTCAACATTATGCAACATTTCATGACTCATATGTTTTGTCAAAAATAAAATAAATAATCCCTCACTAATTAAGCTAACCCTAACCAAAAGAGAAAGAGAGAGAGAGAGAAACTAGAGAGAGATAGAAACTAGAGTGAGATAGATAAGGGTAACACCTGAATTTGGATGATAATAAGAAAGAAATTTTATACCCCCAAATTCAGGGTGTTACAGATCTATTCCCCTTAAAAGAATCTCGCCCTCGAGATTCAGGGCTGGCTAGCAAAGAGTTTAGGGTACATGGATATCATATCATCTTCTCTTTCCCAGGTTGCTTCTTCTTGTAAGTGATGGCCCCATTTGACTTTGCACATCGTGATGGTGTTCCTCCGAGTGACCCAATCTGTTGTCTCCAGAATTTGAGTTGGCTTCTCAATGTACGTCAGATCTTCCTGAACTTCAAGGTCTTCCATTGGAAACTGCTCTTCTAGTACTCGTAAGCATTTCTTTAACTGAGACACGTGAAACACATTGTGCACGACGGACAGATTCTCTGGTAAGCTGAGTTGATATGCCACTTCTCCACGTCTTGCTTGAATCTGATACGGGCTGATATATCGAGGTGCTAGCTTGCCTTTGACTCCAAACCTTTTGGTTCCTCTGATGGGTGACACTTTCAAGTAGACATAGTCTCCCACTTCAAAGCTGAGTTCTCTTCTTCTTGTGTCAGCATAGCTTCGCTGTCTGGACTGCGCTGCCTTCAGATTTTCTTGGACCATCCTGATATTCTCTTCAGCTTCAAGCAAAATCTCTGGACCGAACACCTATCTTTCGCTGGGTTGGTCCCAATGCAATAGAGTTCTGTAATTCCTCCCATAAAGTGCTTCGAATGGTGACATATTCAGGCTGACCTAGTAACTGTTGTTGTAGGAGAATTCTGCATACGATAGCCTCTTATCCCAACCTAACTTGTCTTGCAAAGCACAAGCTCTCAACATATTCTCTAGAATCTGGTTGGTTCTCTCTGTCTAACCATCTGTCTGTGGGTGACTAGATAAACTAAATTTCAAGTGTGTACCCAAAGCTTCATGTAACTGCTGCAAAAAAAGAGAGGTAAACTGGGTGCCTCTATCCAATACTATCTTCTTTGGAATACCATGCAAGCACACAATCCGAGACATGTATAATTCTGCCAACACCACACTGTTATAGTTGGTCTTGACTGGTATGAAATGGACCGCCTTTGTTAAACAGTCCACTACTACCCAGATGGAGTCATAACCAGCTCGAATGCGGGGCAGGCCGAATCCCAATCTCATCCCATTTCCACTAAGGAATCTGCAATGGCTGCAATAAACCTGCGGGTCTCTGATGTTCTGCCTTAATCCTCTGACAACTGTCACATCTGGCCACATACTCTGCTATCTCTCTTTTCATACCGTACCACCAGAACCTCTTGTTCAGGTCTTGGTACATTTTCTCGCTACTAGGATGTATAGAATATGCTATCTCATGAGCTTCCTTGAAAATCAGTTCCCGGATTGATTTGATGTCGAGAACGCACAACCTATCCTTGAACCATACCACTCGTTCAACATCTTCACGGAAATCTAGACCTTTCCCATCTATGATTAGCTGTCGGATCTCGTTGATCTTCTCATCATCTTTCTAACCTTTCCTGATGTCTTGCTCTAGAGTGGGTTCTAGCTCAACTGTCACTCCTTGAGTGTTGTTCAGAAATCTGAGACTCAGCCTGTCGAATTCCTTTGCTAGCTCGAACGACATCGGATGAGCGACCAATATATTGACTTGACTCTTCCTGCTCAGAGCATCTGCAACCACATTTGATTTGCCTAGGTGATAATGGATCTCCAGCTCATAGTCTTTGATCAATTCTAGCCATCTTCGATGCCTCATGTTTAACTCTGACTGAGTGAATATGTACTTCAGGCTCTTGTGGTCCATGTAGATATCACACATCTGCCCATAAGGATAGTGTCTCCAGGTCTTCAGTGCATGAACCACTGTTGCTAACTCCAGATCATGAGTGGGGTAATTCTTCTCATGAACTTTCAATTGTCGGGACAAGTATGACACTACCTTCCCTTCGTGCATTAATACACATCCCAGTCCGGTGTACAAAGCATCACAATATACTAAGAATGGCTTGTGAACATCTGGCAAAACCAATACCGGTGCTGTTGTCAACTTCTGCTTCAGCATCTCAAATGATTCTTGGCACGCTGGGTCCACTTGAACTCAACCTTCTTTGCTAGCAAGGCTGTCATTGGTCTAGCAATCTTGGAGAAACCCTCAATGAAACACCGATAATAACCGGCCATTCCAACTAAACTCTTGATTCCTCGGACAGCTCGGTGTTGAGCATGGCAGCCAGGTTGACCATGTTGTTCAGCCTGGGATTGCCCTCACCAACTGACGAGACAATCACACCTCAAGCACTGCCGGTCGAACGACAAGGGTAGTACTTCAGGTCAAGGACGTCAGCTACCCCACTAAACAATGAGCAATACTGAGAAAGTGCCCGTCGTACTGCATCTTGCATGGCTGCCTCGGCAGTATCCCTCTCAGTAATAGAATAGTGCTCTGAGAATGCCTCTGCACCCCAGAAATCATTGTCCGACGGCGCACCAAGCAAGTAGCCTCCCACTGGTCCGGATATAACCCATGATGATGCTAGTAGACTACACAACGATACTCGATGGACCAAGTGTGTTGGTCGAAGGCCCAATGCAGCAAGGTGTCGAGAGCGTCGTGGAAGTGACACCCTCGAGCGGTGTCATGAGTGATGGGTCAAGCGATCCATCCCTCTGGCTCCGGCTCCTCCGAGCGCTCCGTGTCGTGGCTCAAACTGCCACCGGCGTCGTCGTCGTCTCCATCTCTGTCAGGGTGTCCTCCAGTAGCTGGGATGCCCTATGGTGGTATAGGGGGCATCTCTAGATGAGGTGCAGGGGAAGACAGCCTCCCAGGCTCCACCTCCTATGGAGGCGAGGGGGAAGAGTCCTGCTGCTCCTAGTCCTGCTCCTAGCGTCGGTGCTCCTGCTCCTCGTGCAGGCGACGATGTAGTCTCTCCAGGTGACTGGATAGACCTGGCACCATGCGACGCAGTGGATGCTCCGCCAGGTGAGAAGGCAAAAAGGGGATCATAGACTTACGTGCAGTGCACCTAATACGAGCCATCTACCAAACATCGTAAGCACAAGAGTGAGAGTAGAACTATAAGACCAGAAAGTAAACAGACAGAAACGTGAGATAAATCTTTTGAGATAAGTAAATAACATAGAGTTGGTCAAGGTGACCAACTTTTGAAAGGACACTAAGGCCAAGGTAACATTGGAGGTCTATAATCCTTAGGGCGACCATTCTAGTCTAGGTTAGCGTTCCTATAGTCAGCAAGGCTTTGATACCATTTATGTCACACCCGATTTTTGAAGGTAAACCGAATGCGAACCATGTACGTGCCAGGTCAGAACTCACGTACACAACGATTACATAATTGGATATCATCACACAATGCTCGAAATAAATAGCGGAAAGGTACTTTAATTACATCAAGATGTCTGAGACATCCATAGAGTCCAATACATATCCATAGTGTTCAACATTAATAACAAAGTGCGGAATATGAAACGTAGAAGGTAAGCCTACACAGGCAGCTGACTTGGGGTTGCCACTAAAATAAACTAGAACTCATCGTAGTCCTAGAACTCCTCAAAGTCCTCCATGTTTCCAACATCTCCTCCTGAGCACTCAGTACAGTGAGGACAATCTAGGGTGGGGTGGTTTGTAAAGCAAGGGTGAGTACACATCAACGTACTTAGCAAATGTCCCGTTTGGCTAAAGTGGACTAGCTGTATGTGGAGTTAAGGTTATGCAGTTGCTTTTAGTTGGTCAAGTTTTTGTTACTATAAGTAGAGCCAAATTTTAGTAATAAACCCAGTTATTACCCAGAAGTACTCCCTCCAAGAGGAAATACTAGAGATCAAAATTATAACCATCGTTGCTAATCATCATCATAAAAGTAACCAAAGTTCTTCTAATCGAAGAGGATCCCAATGCCGCTCATAACCGTGAGCACGACTAATATACCAGTTTCTAACACTCTGCAGAGGTCGCACACTTTACCCACAAGTTGTGATTGCCATTCTACCTGGGGTTCTAGCCTCCCCATTGATCACTACCAAGGTGACCAAGCAGGGTCTCACTACGTAGCCTTTACAAAGATTTCCCAGAGATCACAGTCACCCGTTAGGTTTCTCTAGTTTGATAAACACAATACATCTCCCCAAAGGAAGGGAGACTAACAAAAGCAAATCAAAGAACCTCTGCAACTAGCCTCGGCAGAGCAAGTATTGTGCCCAGACCCCATTGACGGCCCTACGGTGAAACCAAGTACTCCTCTGGTTCCTCTAATTAATCAGCTAAGGGCGTCCCATTCCACCCTACTGTTATCCCGGGTTGTCACTCCCCAAACAGGTCCTTACGGAGAGGTACTCAGGAAACAGCCTGAGTCCCCTAAAGTAATCATAAGAACTTCATCAGGATAACATCATCGTATCATAAATAATCACATCATGTTCATTGATTAAGTTAAAGCAACAGCATAAGCTGACCATGATTAACCCAAAAGGTAAACAAGGATAAGGTAAATATAGACTAGTCAATCCTTAAGTTTCAATAGTGTAATGCAGGACAGTGAATTATAAAGTAAAATAGGACATGGTAGGTCTGAGGACACTTGCCTTCACCAGGTTGTTACTCAGAGGGATCTTTGGCAACACACTCAGGAACCACATACTGCTCGTTGTCTAAATAAAGCGATCATACATTCAAAACATTTGGATAGTATAAATGAACAACACATCGAACATGTACAAGCATTGGACCACATCTCAAATGGTACAATATTAAATAAAGGAGAATGAGGTCAATTTATAAAATGAACTAATCTTAATTATGAGTTGATTACCCTCTAAGTGTTTGGAACACATCTGAAAAAGGTAAAATAGTGATTAAACAAAGAAATAGATTAAATTATAGGGTGAACTAATCTCCTTTAGGAATTGATTATTCTTTAAGTATTGTCCATAATTACATATCCTAATTCTATTCATTTTATTGAGACCTAAAAGTTAAACCAGAGATGAATCCATGTAATACATATTATTAATCTCACAAGATTAAATATACTTCAACTTCTAGGGCTTCCCTTTTATCTATTTCATTAAATGAGTAAATCAACATATACATTAATCTTATATTCTAGGTGTAAAAATAAAGTGTATAGACTATAGATGAACATAATTTATTTGGGCAGAGAATAATTTCATGAACATTTTGCAATTTGAACCACTAAATTTGGAGTTCATATGAAAAAGATATGAAGTAAACAAGTTTTGAAGTTTGAAATATAAAATTAGGGCTAATTTTGTGATTAAATAAAAGCACAGGGGGTTATTTATAATAAACCAGGGGTCTGCACGCTAAAACTTAGGACAGCGGGTTGATTTCCAAAAAGCCAAGGGTCTTTTAAGTAAAACTTACACACGATGGGGTACAGGGTGATCTCGACCATCGGATCGGAGATCAACGGGCAGGATTAGATAGCACGGGCGCGCGCGGGCGCAGGCGCGCGGACGCGACTGACATGCGGGGACAGGGTGTCAGCGAGCCAGGGCGGGCTGAACAACCGGGCCCAGCGGCAGGGGTGCGGGTGAGGGGGAGAGAGAAGGGCGGTCAGATCTAAATCGGAGTGCTGGGATTAGATCCATTCAGCTAAAGTCTAAACCACCCGATCTCGGATGGACGCTCGAGATCTAATGGATGGGGCCGGACCTAAATGCGGTGGCGACGCTCGGTCCTGCGTTAAGGGCTCGCCGGAGATGAGAGGGGCGGCCACAATGGGGCTCGAGTGGCTTGGGAAAGCGGTCAGACATGTTCAGCGCGACACGGCGAACATGACCATGGGCGCGGAACCGACATGGAGGCACCAGAGAACACAGACCACGGTGGGAAAGGTTCCGCAGTGGCGCATCTAGCTCCGGTGAGCAATTGTGTGGGCGCTGGGGCGATACTAGGCGAAATAAAGGCATAGGAAGGGTGCTCACCTCGACTGCGAACTCCGGGAGGCTTGGAGAACGACGGAGGTGCGATGGAGCTTCGGGTCGACGGCAGCGGGGCTTCGGCTGCACAAGAATTGCTTCGGTGAACATGGACCAGGCAAACTAGAGAGGGGAAGGGCAAACCAGAGGGTGTCCCGAGTAGTTGACAGTGAGGCAGAACTCGCCGAGGTAACAGACGGGGCGCGGGCTCGACGACGGTCGCAGAACGACCAACAATCGACGGTGGGTGGTGGTGGAGCTCTCTGGTCACGCGCATTGAGCGAGACAGAGGGTGAGAGGGTTCGGCTGAGGGCGCAAGTGAGCGAGGGGAGGTGGGCGAGCAGGGCGCGGGGCTCAAAAGGGGCAAGGACGTGCGGAGGTGGCCGGGATCGCGCGGTCGTGGGCATGTCCACGGCAGGGGATCATGGGCGGGAGGTTGAGTACGAGCTGACAGGTGGTCGGCAGGACAGGGAGATAAGCGGGCGCGTGTGAGAGAGGACGACGCCGATAGGCCTAGCCCACGGGGCAGCGAGAGAGAGGGGGAGAGAGGGCACGCTAGTTGGCGCCGACAGGCAGGGCCCGCCTATCAGGCATCAAGGGCACGCGGGCGCGGGCGCGCACAGGTTGGGCTTAATGGGCTGACTGGGCTGAAATGGGTTTTCTATTTTCTAGGGAATTTCTGATTGCTTTTCTATTTATTTTCTCTAGGGTTTTCAATTCAAATTCAAATCAAGTTTCAAATTCAAACCCAAATCAAACATGTGCAACAATTCAAAGAATATTTGGGGTTGAACATGATGCAACATTTCATGACTATGTTTTTGTCAAAAATAAAATAAATAATCCCTCACTAATTAAGCTAACCCTAGCCAAAAGAGAAAGAGAGAGACAAACTAGAGAGATAGAAACTAGAGTGAGATAGAGAAGAGTAACACCTGAATTTGGATGATAATAAGAAAGAAATTTTATACTCCCAAATTCAGGGTGTTACACTTAAGTGACCATCCTCAATAAGAAGTATAGAAGAGTTACTTAGACTTATAAGAAGGTCAATGATGAACGTCCAATTTGATATGGAGGGAAAATGATCATATAATTAAATTGGTAAAATTTCAAGAGATATGAGGAAACCAAAGACATTCGGTTCAAGAAAATGTCTGGACATGCCTTTCCTTGGTTAGGTTGATAAAATAACGACATGATCTTCAAGAAGAGGCAAAGTAGAGATATCTACTTGCACCAACCAAACAAGGGAATGGTTTTGGTTGGAAACATGACTCGATATTCTTGTTTTAAGCCCAGGTACACTTTATGTCCAACAAAAAAAATTATCTAAACATATATTTGCATGGGCTTGGTCATGGAGTAATAATGGAAAATTCAAATTTAGGTCATGGTGCACTAAATAAGAACAGGGCCTAGTTTTGGGTTTAGGCAACAGGTCACCAACATTCTATCAGCACATCAATCACAAGAGCAAACACATATAACACCTAAATAGATTACCTAAAGAACGGGGGACAACTATTCCATCAAAATTCATAATACAACATTACACCACATTATCCACAATCACTATTTACTGGAATAAAGATGAGAGAAGAATTTTGGATGTATAGGTGATAAACATGATGCAACAATCAGGATGCATGCTCGTCCTATTCGTCCTCACAAGTTTTGCCAACATAATGTGGCAGTAGTGTTCTATATCGGTGGCATACTTACGACTCTATCGATATTTTGCTAGTCGTCAGCTACACATACGTTTTCGAGGTTAGTGTACCTGCAGAAAAATTTCCATCACAACCCAATTCCCAATGATGCAATTCACACATTACAGTTTATCGCGGTTTATACTCCATATATTGCTATATGGAGGCCAGCTCTTCATTAAGCACCGAGCCACGCATAGGCGCCGCTGTCACACATTAACCATAGGGCAGCTCATTATTGTAACTCACCTTCTTACCCGAGCGTAGGTGCGTCGTTACAAGTATATCACACTTCTCAGTATTCCCATGTCTGTATTCCCATACACATCCATGGGGTACTGAATTCCCAGAAAAGTAAATACTCCACATCGCAGCCTTCATATATACATATGTAAAACATGTATATAATCAAGCGCTTTTTTATACTCTCCCCTAGACCGACGTTTGTTCGGTCATGCTCGCACATCTCACCTTACCTGAGCGTCGATCCATTCAAAACTGAATGGCCCCAAAAACAACATTACACATGTATGCAATATCCTTCCCAGGTTGTGGGTTAGTATTCTGAAATAAGCCACCTAGTGGTCCTTAATTTAGGGCTTAACAGAGGATGTCGTTAGCATTATAGTTTTATAAAGCTGTTTTTCAATGCCAAACAATGTGTTTAGTTGAAAATAGGTTTTCCAAAACCAAAACATTGTTTTGAAAATACGTATGTGACAGTATTATACTTAATCTTGCTCCGATACCAGCTGTGGTA
The DNA here is from genome assembly GCA_029449295.1 of Zea luxurians. Lineage (NCBI taxonomy): Eukaryota > Viridiplantae > Streptophyta > Magnoliopsida > Poales > Poaceae > Zea > Zea luxurians. The sequence goes on along the minus strand of JAOPSE010000001.1, from coordinate 98,434,355 downwards.
GAACCTCTCAATTTATTAGGCCCACATACACCTGTCCTTGTCTCAAAGACCTCAGACGGCTATGCATGTGCACCAGGTAACTTAACAGGATCCATCCGAGTGTCCCAAGGACCTCGGATAAACCACTTACAACCAGGATCACAAGATTAAGTAAACACAAATCAGACACCAACATTTTGCAGCGGAATTTCATTATTACAAAAGGTTACAAGTTAAACAATTTAACATTATGTTTATCGGAGTGTTTACAAAGTGATTCAAGGAAATAAACTTTGAAATGTTATAAATTATTTATAAGTTTGAAATATATGCTGGCTTAAGTGACCATCCTCAATAAGAAGTATAGAAGAGTTACTTAGACTTGTAAGAAGGCCGTGCCCACCGGTGCTTAGCACCATCCACAACAGCACAAATCTAGTACCTGCAACAACATGGGTTTGAAAACCCTAAGTACAAAGTGTACTTTCACAAGTCTTACCCGTCTAAGGAAAAAGACTCTTAAGGATATGCTGGCTTTTGGGAATCAAGGTATGGTTTAACAAGATTCAAAGACTCTTTTGCAGAAAAGCTTACTATGAGTGGATCCTTAAGAATTCATTTTACTTATCAGGTTAAGTAAAGTTACCTGTATCTAGAGTTCTTTCTATCCTAGTTCAAGAACTTGGCCTATACTAACCGTCTTTTATCATCCCTTCAGTTCACTGGATTGCTACGTGTAAGTCAGTGACCAAGTCTTCATATCCAAGAAGTAACGGCGATCCGAATCAATTAATACACAGCTAGGGATCTCCAACCACACGACCATGTAGCACTTAACCCTTGCATATGTCAACTCGCCATTGGGTTTCTCAAGGCCAGACCGGGTTCACGCCAACCGAGAGCACAGATGCACCACCTTCTAGCCTCTTGCCGCGAAGGGTACATGCTACTCTCGCCATCTCTCCACTCCCATTGCGTGTTGGCCTTTCTGGTATTAGTCTGCCCGAGGCAAAGCTTACCCATGACGAGGCATGTGGCCAGATAAAAGGTCGTCAATCATCAAGCCTACATCGGTATGGTCCTTAATCGACTCAGACGGAGACACTACACCGAGACTTCCTTCTCGTGCAAGTCACCTGCCCGGTCTCAGCTTTATTATTTAAAACCCAAAGTTTGGTACCTAGCAGAGGTACATCCGTTCAGATCTTGAACCCATCAGGCCGTGATGGATCCACCATCACAAGTTTTTCTTTGTAAAAGGTCCCATCCACTGTGAAGCATCACCTTTTGTTTTAAAACAAAACATTTTGTTTTTCTAAAGCAAGGCTAAGCATCATAAAAATTCTTTTCATAAAAGGTTATCAAGGAAGGGTAATCAATTTTCCAAGGAAGAAAATGCATCAATTGTTTAACACATAAGTCCTATCACCTAATGCATCAAACAAGGTGATAAAGATTTTAAAACACAAGGAAAAGGATAATGCACCGGGGCTTGCCTGGATAACACTACGTTAGTGTTTGTTAGACGATGTCCACTTGACGACCATCCTTTGTCTTGGCACTTGTTCAGATTATCCAACTTCAAGTTGGTCCGACTGACGACATCGCCTAACGGAGATGTCCACTCTTTGCATCGTCTTGAGGAATAACTTGGCTCTGGTCCTTCACATCACAATTAATTAACGTTCCTGAATGATATGGATAATGCACATGAATGAGTAGGAGCAGGAATAGCAATGACTAAATATGGCCACAACGAAGGTGATTAAACATTTAGAGGTGAGACATTACAACACTCAAGCAATACTAGATATCTTTAAATCACTAAATATAACAATCATGTTCCTTCAGCTTAACCCGATCTAAATCAACCGTTAAGAAATAATAACTATGCATACACTCTACGTGCCTTAGTTAAAGTCCAACACCAAAAACTTAATAATTCTAAACTCATTAGTCTAAGACATTTAAATCTTAGAACAAGAACAGGAGCACGTCAACTTTCTAAACCACTTGACAGGACTAAATTACATACCATGCCAAGCTATCATATATAGCACACCATTAAATAGAACATCACAATATTCCTAGATCCAATGGATAACACATTATCAAAAGCATTGATCCTCGCAAAATTGCAGCCTCGACAATTACATTCTTTTAGCTTAACCGGATCTAGCATAAAGATCAAACAACAAAACATCCCAACTCCTATGAGCACACACTAGATCACTATGCCTTCACAACAAGTATGATCTTTGAATTAATGGGACCTAACTCAAACATTTATTAACCATAACCAAACACAAGTCTTACACTAGAGCATAACATCAATATATCACAATACTTAGACTTGACACTTTTGAATAATCAAGGCTTGGAATGAGTATAGGAGTCATTTAACTAACTTTATAAATTACTTCTCTAGGTTAACTGGTACAATATTTCGACTTACTAACTTTGGACACCCCATAATCGGAACAAGGGTGACAGCAAGTTAATTAACCTCTTAACCCCACAAGGTTTTGCGCAGGCATCGAGGAAGCAATATATCAAACACATGACACGAGGCATTTTAATCAACTATTTATTTATAACTACAAGAGCATACAAACATAGATAAAGCTACTCCCAAACCATAGGTATTATGACCGACGGATTCCTAAATCTAAGCACATACCAACTAGATAGGAAATCACATTCCTTGATATAGTAGGCAGAGTGCCGTCAAACATTACATATTCAAATAGCCATCAACATCTATTTACGACTGCTATCCCACCACTAGGCATAGCATATAATGACTACTAGCAAAGCATTAATTTTCTCAAATAAACTAAATTGACACAACAACATTGTTAGAACCTATAAGCTAGCCAGATAAAGTACTCAATCTATCTTTTATATTATTAATCCACTCACGCTATGTACGTCTACCAACACATTCTTCATCTAACTCACATTTCTAACTCAGATTTCACACGCCTATGAAGCATTACTTCACAAATAGGAACCTAACCAAATCACGATAAGCATTTTAACAAACAATTAATATAACCACAACACCCGGTTGCTGCTGTCCAGAGAACTTACATAACTAATATAACTAATTAATCCAGTCCATGAACCAATGTAGGAACTAGCGAATCAGTGTACTATTACTAGTCGATGCAAAATTCATGAGAACGACGATGATTCCGGTTCAGACCATCCATCAAGCACTTAGCGCGTGATGAACAACTTCCTTCTCGTCGTGGCCCAACAGCTAGAATTTCACTCCAATAATCAACCACACACACATTATCAAATTAGAAATAGTGCCAAGCGAAGGCACAAATGCGAGATCGATGGCCAAGGCACAACGACATGCGGATACGCAGACCTGGACCAAGACGAGTAGCGAGTCGCCGGTTGAGCACCTGGACGAGGCAAAAATGACGGTGGAAGTGAGGAGGCACTAGATGAAGGCTACAGCGAGGCCGACAGCGAGGTCAGGCAGGAAGACAAGCACAACGAAGATCGGCGTTTAGTGATCTAAGGGAGACGAGGATTCGAGCGTGGCCATGGGAGAGGAGACGAGGGGCACCTGAGAGCCAGAGGTGTTTGACGTCGAGGGGGCATGCACGACCGACGACCGGACGTTGGCGGCAAACTGCCGGCGGGACGCGGATTGATAGACTTGGAGCTTGGGCGTCGGGTGGAGTAGACGCATGCGCAGCAGGTGGCATGGCCGAGCGTGGAGGAGGCGAGCACCAGAGAGCCACGACCGCGAGGTTCGTTGATGACGGCCAGGGGTCCGACTGGGTGAGCGCAGCAGGGACAAGGAGCCAAGGCGAGGTCGCGCCTGGCCGAGCTGGGGCTTTGGGACGCCATAGGAGATGGGGGAGAAAGATCAGCTCGACCATGGAGATCCAGGGCAGCCATGGGAGGGGCAAGGGACGATTTTTGCATGGGGAGAGATGGAGGGAGCGGCTGGGGAGGGAGGAGATGGCTGGGCGAGCAGGGAGGAGCGCTGGGCGCGGTACAAACTCAGAGAAAAAAATCCAGCGAGGGGATAAGGCCATTGCCCATGCCGACGGTGGAAAAGATCAGGGAGCGGCGGCTGTAGATTTTTTTTGGATTTTTCCATTTTCCCTTTTTTTATTTCCCTTTGGCTTTTCTTTCGATGCAAAAAATCTATATACATTTTAGACTACATGTTTTATCTTTCGGACTACGAATTAGCGAACCAAATTAATTACCAATTATTCGCTCTCAGTTCTAACTACCTCGGTCGGGTTTGTTTCAGACCAATAACTGTTGTTGTTGAGTTCTAATTAATTTGTTAAGGACAAAAATAGCAGGAGTGGATTGAGGCTCCAAATTCATATTCGCTTACTCGATAGATTTTAATTAGGCACAAGAGTCGTTAATTTACGGAAAAAATATGTTCCTAACTTTGTGAAACATTTAGAATAGACCAGATAGGCAGAGATGAAAATGGTATCAAAATTATGAAAGGTGAATATGAAAGTTCCCTTTGCCCGGGAACAGGATATGGATGTCGCCTAGAGGGGGTGAATAGACGAATAAAAATTATCACTTTAAAACATAAATTCTTACTCTACTCGAAGGCTGGATCGCAGTGGAATGAAGGACCCTTCGAGTAGATTGTAGCGGAATAGTAGTTCCTATCTTGAAAATACCCTGCACTCCAAATATCGCTTGTACCACAAATAAGTATTAAAGTGCAGATATAAAGAGTGAGTAAGACAAAGAGACAGCATATAATACAGAGCGAAGCACACAGACACAGGGATTTGTCCCGAGGTTCGGCCAAGCCTGAAATGCTTGCCTAGTCCTCGTTGGAGTTAACCACACCTGGGCTTGGAGTCTATTTCAACTCCTTCCTCCGTTTGCTCAGATCTGTCAGTATGGCAGATAGAGCCTTCCACTATGTTGATGTTGGTTACAACAAAGCCGCGGCTGCTTACAGTCTTCTTGACAGCATTCCGGCAGAGTAACAGTGCGCTCAAGACTATACTCTAGCTCTTAGCAGCACTTCTCCACTCTCTAAAGGCTTATAGCTTTGCCTTCTACACAAACTAGAGAGATATACACGAGAGGGAGAGATAGAATCGATCCGAGTGATGTATACAATTGTTGGCTGCACTTGTGTACATGTTGGAGGCGCCTAGGAGTCCCTTTTATAGACCCAAGGGGCCTAGGAGCCGTTGGAATTCATTCTGGAAGGCAATATTTGCTTTCTGTCGGGTGGCGCACCGGACAGTCCGGTGCACCACCAGACAGGTCCTGTAGCATGTCCGGTGCGCGATCTCCTTCCAAATCGGGCTCAGCTGACCATTGGAGCAACAGTCGTCTTGGCTCATCGGACACTGTCCGGTGCACACCGGACACTCCGGTGCGCCAATTGACCGTTGGTTCATGTCACGCATCGCCCGCTGATTGCGCTGCCAACCGTTGACGCAGTCGACCATTGGCTCACCGGACAATCCGGTGCACCACCGAACAGTCCGGTGAATTATAGCCATACACCCCCAAACTTCTCCCGAGAGCGGCCTGTTCACCGGAGTTCAGCCTAGCGCACCGAACACTGTCTGGTGCACCACCAGACGCTGTCCGGTGCACCACCGGACAGTCCGGTGTGCCAGACTGAGCTGAGTCTTGGCTGTTCACAGCCAAGCCATTTGCATCTCTTTTCTTTTCTTCTTTTCTCTATTTCTAACACTTATACTGTGGCGGAACCGCCCGAATTATTCCAACTTAAGAGCCTAAGTCCCAACTTAAATGCTAGACCACACTTAAATAGGAATAAAACGTTAGTCCCTCGGATCTAGTCCGACGAGGCCACTAACAGGATCAAGTACCACGTACTCACTCGATGGTGAGGCATAGAGCAAATACAATAAAACATAAAACCATACATTAAGGAGTATTAAATTTATTACAACATCATCGGAGTTTAGCAAAAGTAGTGATCATTATTCGAAATGCAGCAGAATAAAACTAACGATAAATAAACGGAGGATTGGGGAAGCTTGTCCCATCACACCTCATGCTCCCCCTCTGCTGAGGTAGGGTCCCACTCGACTGTCCAACCCGGTGGCAAGGTGGACGGCCAAGTCACTCCAGCAACCATGTCCTCTAGAGAACCTGTAAAAAAATTATGCCACAAGCAAGGCTGATTATACTAATACTCAGCTAGACTTACCTGGTGTGAGGAGTCTACTCCTCCACTTCTAGACATGCAGCTGTTTGGCTGAGGGGTTTGGTTTGCCAAAAGCGCTAGTTGAGTCTAAAATCAAATTTTAGCTTTTCAAGTTTTAGTGTGACTCTCTTAAGACTAAATGTGTACCTAGCTAATCATACATGGTATCAAACATTTAGCAATCAACATCTTTTGCCACATCAACTCATTTCCACTTATTACTCAATGCAGTACAATGGATCAAGCAGTCTCATTAGCTACGAGAAGCAGACGATTCGAATCGAGTGTTCATCCTTGCAAGGTAAACCTAAACACACGACGTGGCGAGGCACTCCGTCCCCACACACATCAACCGTCTCCATCGATTCCCTGGCAACAGATCAGGGCTCACCGCCTTGGCGTACAATGCCTCACTGACCCCGACTGCCGTCATGCAGTGACCGCACTTATACCCACCATAACTGGAATGGGAGACCACGTCTCAGGTCGCGTGAGGGGCAAAGTCTGCGGGCAGGTTCACTCAGTTACTAGGCTTACCGATTTACCATATTTCTCGGTATGTGTTTAGTACGTTCAAACGCTTGACACAGGTATCCGCACGTTAATCCTTATTCCAATTTCATCTTGTAGACCATGCATCCCCATGGATCCGTGTCCACAGACCATCATCATTCTGATATAAAAATAGATACAAGCAATTCCTGACCTCGCGTGAGTGCTAGAAAAATCAATCGACTTCTAACGAGATCCCTAATTAGCAAAGCAGCTACTCGACCTAGCATATTAGTATCCATCTCAAAGGGAGTCTTGAATTCATGCAACTAGGGTTTCAGTCAACTCCTACACTTAAGTGCACAGTACAAGCCTACAAACATTACGTGCAGTAAAATAGCATATATAAACGGTTATGCATAAAACCGGGGCTTGCCTTCCAAAGCTGGGGCAGGCAGATCCTCGATGGCAGACTCTGGTGCTGGCTCCTGGGCTACCTCCTGAGCAACTCCTCGCTCCGGAACGAGGATGTATTCCCTATCAGCGAGATTACAGTCTATCGAATGCAATGAGTAAGATATATCCATAAAAATGATATAAAAATTTGTAAAGGTTATTCATAGCAAAAACAGTGCTTAAGTTTAGTGGTTCTCTATGGTTTCTTTTGGGTATACTTAAGGGTCTTGTACTTTCATTTTTGAAATTTTGAATGAAGTTACACTCTTTAATTATATTTTTATGATCCATGAGTTCCTTGGGAGGTTTTGGTCGTACATTATCTATTTCTCCCAAAATTCCCTTTTTCTTGCTATTGTGCTTCTTATTAAGCATTTTGAACTATCAAGGTCAGTTAGCATTCTCCAAAAATGCTGAAAAAAATTACAGTGGGTAAACATTTACCTCTATGGGTTATTCTAGAAATTTGAGGTTGAAATTAATTCAGATGCTCCTTGTGTAAAATTATCAAAAATAAGGGAAAAAGGGCACTTTACACCATAGCTCTGATCTAGGTGAGGTCTCTGCACTAAATTTTATTTTTGTTAAGATTCATAGGTGATATTAGGCCTCTGTGTTAAAAATCACAGAAAAAGACCTATTGGATATTTAGTTGTGATTTTCTAAAGTTTAATATCAAAAAGGTACTTATAACTAACTTACTATTTGAAAAATATCAAACAACAGAACTTACATTTTTCCTAGGTTCTTAATAACATATTATGAGTTAGCCCAAGGCTTGGGTGGTTTCTCCTCAGGATTATTTTTCTAAGATTTTCTTAAGTTTTCATTGTTTTCATAAAATAAAAGGTAATGTATTTCTTTTGTACTAAGAGAAGGTCTAACAAAATTTTCCAGTGAACTATGTTAAGTAAGTGAGCTAGCAAAAATGTGGTTGCCCCCTGGTTTTTATTTTAAATTACCTTTTCTATTTTTCTTAACTTTGAGCCAAAAATAAGTTTAAATGGTAAACCCTTCCTTAATTTGGTGTACTGAGGGGTGTACTATTTTTAAACAGCTTAGGGGGTGGTTAAGTACTTCTCTGATTTTTCTTAACCCTAGGCTAATAGTGTAGCTATTTTTCCTTCTTTTATTTAGCTTTTGGTCAGTTTACAATTTAATCAAAACATAAAACTTTCTACAATACTTAGGGTGTTTTGTATTTTTCCTAAGTAGTTCACATTATTTAGAACCTAGCAAAATTGGTTTGACCAAATTTGGCTAAATAAAACTAAAGTTATGAATTTTACAAGCTCTGTTTGTATTTAAATGAATAATGTTTAAAGGTTTTCTTGAAAAACCAGTTTACACCGAGGACCCTAGGCTTTTCCTAAAACAATTTTTAACTTATGCCCCTGCGCAACTATTCACCTGTGTCTCTGACCATTCAAAAACCCCCCTGACTTCCTTTCCTTCTTCCCCGAGGTCCCTCCCCCCTTTTGAACAGTACCCGCGGAGGGAAATACAGCGACGTGGCTTACCGGCGGTGAGGGAGGTCCGGCGAAGGGCGGGGTTGGCTTCGGGAAGTCCTTGCGGTCACGACGAGGTACGGCTCAACGACGGTGACGGCCGGAAGCGGCCGGTCCACGTGCGCAGGCGGGCGAGCTCGTCAGCGGTGTGTGCTCCGGCCTATCCATGGCGATATAGTTCAATCCAAGGGCACGGGGAGCTTCACGGGGTGCTAAGGAGTCTATGCGTGCAAGGAATTGAAGAAGGGCTGACCGTGGAGCTTGGTCTACGCTCGCCGGCGGTCGGGTGAAGTCTGGTGACCCTAATCCGGTGTCTCCGGCGAGGCAGAGCTCGATTCCTCACTCTGGTAGCTTCACCGAAGCACGTAGAGTCTCCCTCAAGGGTCGGACGGGGCTGGGAATGGTTCTGTCGGCCGGTCTACGGTGGTGGGTGCTCGGGCGGTCGCTGGCACGCAGGGCAAACGCTGGTGATCTTGCGCTCCAGCGAGGTCGAGAGTGAGAGGGGGCGTACGGTTGAAGCCTCGGCTGGCTTTATAGGTGCGGGCGCGGGTAGTGGAACGGGCTTGGCTTGGCGTGGCATGGGGCGCGCAGGTTCGGGCACCGGGCGTGCTCTGGCGAGGTCAGGGCGCGTCGAACACGTGGAGGTGTAATTCTGCCCTTGTTCAAACGCTTGCTGAGATCGCAAACTTGCGAATCTTGGCAAAAATCCTGCGCAGACCTCTTCTTGCCTCCTATGGCTATCTCTTGTATGTGAGTTCCAATGGGATATATGCCCTAGGTCAGAAGATATGCAGACGCCAAATCTGGGTTGTCTCACTGTTCACACCGAGACAAAAGTGATATCAAATCATGTCAAATGGTTTTGGCTCGGGATCAAATTTTTCCAGTGGGTTTCTTAGGTAGTTTGGCTCCTTTTTGGTATTCAAACCAAGTGGTTTTGGCGCCATTTACTAAGTGAACACGTCTGATCTTTAGATTAGGGTTTATTTTTGACTTAGAGAAGATTAGAGAGCTCTAGTGTACTCCCTATTTAAAGAATGGATTTGGGGTCTTTAAGGGGCCTTTTTGTAATGTTTCCCCTCTGCATTTTATAGATTTTATTGTGTACTTAAACTTTGGTTAAAGATTAGAAACAAGAATTGGCCATTTGATTTACTTGCCCACTAATCCCTTGCTTGAAAGTCTAGTGCTTTAAGGGGTTTAGGGTTTAACCTCTTTTGCCCAAGGTGACAATTGCTCAAAATGTTTGGGTAAAGCTTTTGCCATTAACATTTCTTAGTTAATCCATGGTTTCTAAGGTTTTGGTACTCCCTCTCCTCCACTTAACCACATGAGATAACAAATCATGGGTGCCAGTAGGGAGTCAGGGCCTTGGGTAACACCTGGGGTGTTACAGCCCTCCCCCCTTAAAGGAATCTCGTCCCGAGATTTGGGTAGGGATCCTTTAGAGGGTTACCAAGAAGGTGGGTTTGTGTGTTGTAGATTCTTTAAGCCAAGTTTCTCTAATTATCTGCTCTTCGAATGCCATCCTCTTTGCAACTTCAGAAGGAAGTCCTTTTAAAATTATTGTCAAAGCTTACTCTACTCTTAACAACTAAGTTTTTCTTATATTTTGATTCAAAGGGCAGGTGGGGGTGGGGTTTTGGGATTACGTACCGACTCTTTTGGGCAGAAAGTCAGGGAAGCGAGAACGTAGAAAATCCTCATTCTCCTAAGTAGCCTCTTCTACTAAATGGTGGCTCCACTGAACGTTATACATCTTGATCGACCTTGCCCGAGTTGATCTCTCCTTTTGGTCCAATATCCTGACGGGGTGCTCTTGATAAGACAAGTCCGGTTCTATCTCCAATTCTGGTTCAGGTAGCACTTCCGTGGGTAAGCGGAGACACATTCGTAGCTGAGATACGTGGAACACATCATGAACTGCCGACATATGTGGTGGCAATTTCAATTGATATGCGACAGGTCCACACGTGTCTTTGATCTCATAGGGCCCAATGTAGCGAGGAGCTAACTTGCCCTTGAGTCCAAATCTCTGAACACCTTTGGTGGGTGACACCTTAAGGTAAACATGATCTCCCACTTCAAATTGTAGAGGCTTCTTCCTCTTATCATGATAACTCTTTTGTCTGGCCTGAGCAGCATCTAAATTCTTCTTAATGACTCTGACTTTCTCCTCTGCTGCAAGTACTAGGTCAGGTCCAAAAATTTCCCTCTCCCCAGCTTGTGACCAATTTAGCGGTGTTCTACACCTTCTCCCATACAAGGCCTCAAACGGTGCCATCTTTAAGCTGGACTGGTAGCTGTTATTATAAGAGAACTCTGCCAATGAAAGACACTTGTCCCAATTCTTCCCATAGTGCAACACACATGCCCTCAACATGTCCTCGAGGATTTGATTCACTCTCTCTGTCTGACCATCTGTCTGAGGATGGTAAGCTGAGCTTCTAATCACAGTGGTTCCAAGTGACTTTTGAAGCTGCTCCCAAAAGCGTGCAACAAACAGTGCCCCTCTATCATATACAATAGTTCTCGGAATTCCATGCAAACGCACTATTTGGTCAACATAGATTTCTGCATATTTCTCTGCCTTGTGGGTGGTATGCACTGGCAAGAAATGAGCGGTCTTAGTCAACCTATCCACAATGACCCAAATAGAATCATGGTGCCGGGAGGTATTGGGCAATCCTACAACAAAATCCATGCAAATATCCTCCCATTTCCAAGATGGTATGGGAAGGGGCTGTATGGTGCCTGCTACCTTCAAATGACTGGCCTTGACTCTTTGGCAAGTGTCGCATTCAGATATATACTTAGCAATTTCCCTCTTCATTCGGGTCCACCAGTACAAGGATCTGTGATCATGATACATCTTGTTACTGCCGGGGTGCATGGAGAATTTGGAAAGGTGAGCTTCGTCCAATATTTTCTTTTTGAGCTCTGGATTTTTAGGAACAACCAATCGGTCTCCAAACCATAGAACTCCCTTGCTGTCTTGACAGAAGCAGTTGTATTTATCTACCTTCTGCTTGAGCATTTCTTTGATGACTTGAACACCCTTGTCACCAATCTGGGCCATAATTATCTGCTCATGTAGAGTGGGCTCTACTAAAATATAGCTTAAGGTACCCGAGGAAACAAATTCCACGTTCAGCTTGCACAATTCGTCACACAAAGTGGCAATCTTGGAATCCATACTCACACAGTTGCATTGGGCCTTCCGACTTAAGGCTTCTGCCACAACATTGGCCTTGCCAGGATGGTAATGCACTTCCAAATCATAGTCCTTGATTAATTCCAACCATCTTCTCTGCCTCATATTTAGATTTGCCTGAGTAAAAATATACTTGAGACTCTTGTGATCAGTGAAGATATTACAATGAGCTCCCATCAAATAATGTCTCCAAATCTTCAGAGCATGAACTACGGCTGCTAACTCCAGATCATGTGTGGGGTAGTTCTACTCATGAGGCCTGAGTGCTCGGGAGGCATAAGCAATAACTCCGTTGTCTTGCATCAAGACACATCCCAATCCAGTGCCAGAAGCATCGCAATAAACCTCAAAGGATTTGGTGTTGTATGGCTGGGCTAGCATGGGTGCTTGTAATACTCAAAATTGTATACAAAGAATAATAGAGAGTTATCCTTATTCTATGTGCCTTACTTGCATCATGAAAAGAGCATACATAAAATAAAGAGTGATTAAATCAAACCAAAGACACTAAAAATAAAAGAAAGTGTATCTCATTGGAGTTTTGTTTGCTATGCATTTAAATATTAACAACCATATTAACACTACTAATCAAAACATGATAAGAAAGAAATTAGATTGAAACCCAAATGGTAATTAGGATTTGGAAACGAAAATGGGAAGGAGAAAGGAATATAAATGTAAAGGAAAGGTATATATATTTCCAAAAATTTGTATTTTAAAGTCTCAATATAATTTGAGGACAATTCTGTACAAAGTTTGAAGGTCAAATTCGAGTTCAAATTGAATTGGAAAAGGAATAGAAAATAAAATAAAAAAAATAAATAAATAAGACAAAACCAGCCAGATGGGCCGCCTGCCTCCAATTCGGCCCAGCTTCACTTGCCCTCATCACGCGCGCTGGCCCAACAGAGTTGCTGCGCCGACTAGTGGACCCGACGCGTCAGTCTCATGCCGCGCGCTAACTCCGCCGTGTTGACTGCGTTTCGTGGACTCAACTCGCTGTCGATGGCCCCCACTCGCCAGACCCATCCTCAACGGCTTCACGGAGACCTCGGCGGAGCTCGCGGGCACGATAACGGCAAGCTGGGTGCGAGTCCGATCGATTCTAGGGATATAAGTGTTAGCGCCGCAATTTCTCTCCTCCTCCTCCCACCCTCGCAACATTCCCACCGCACCGCCTGCGCTGCTCCAGGGATTCTCGCCGAGCCGGGTCACGAAAAGGGGTGCGCCGCCGTCGTGGGCGACGGGCTACCGGCGTCAATAGATCCGCGGCGACTGGTTGGTGCCCCTGACGAGACCTCGGGGAAGACGTCTGTGGGCTTCGCGGTTGAGAAGGCCGACCGGAGCTAACGGAATTGCTCGTCGGAGCATTTCTTCGCTTTGGATCCGCCGCGCGCCGTAGCCCGACTCCTCTGCGACGTCATTGCCGGTAAGATGCCCTTGGCCATGTTCGCCGTCATTACTGCCTTGCGAAGCATTCGTCGAATCGGTGTTTGGGCGCACGATTCGGAGTTTGGTCGACGCCGGCCATGGCGCCGTCGCGTGCGCTCTGGCACCACCGCGCACGTAGTGTTGGGGGAGAGTCGCAAGTGCCGGAGTTCTGTGGGTTGTCGATCCATCGATGAACGGTGGTGATTAGGTGACCGCATACCGTTTCGTGCGGTCAGATCCATGCCGTTGCGATGGGATCGGGCGGTCGAGATCTAATCATGCGCGCGATAAATCCTAGCCCTTGATTTCTGATCCAAGGATCGACGTCGCGTACCGCTTCGTGTATAGCGTGATCTAATCCGTGGCGTCCGGTGTAGATCGGACGGCTAATCGCAGCCGATACCCCTTCGGCGGTGGATAATTTCTAAAGAGCCCCTGCAGATTTAGGAATTAAACCCGCCGTCCATGTGTTACTATTCTTGTGTCTAGGATATCTTGCGCAGAGACCCCTGCGCTTTCTAGAATTCGGGGCCCAGTCCAGAGGACAAATAAAACCAGAGAAATGCATTTAAAAATGAATTTTTAGTATTAATTAAATGCCAGAATTTGTATAATTCATAGAAAATTCATGTTAACTCCAAATTGACCCATTCCAATTTCTAAAATTTTGTAATATTATTCTCTATCATTTAGAATCACTGTTTTGACATGAACTCTGTTAGAAAATTAATTTATCATCTAATCCTATTATAATCACCTTAAATCTTAGGAAATTCATAACTTGAATTCTATAACTCCAAATTCAGTGATTCCAGTTCCTATGGTTTCATTTTAATGTGTAGATTTTTACTGTATATTTTATTCATCTGTTTGGTGTGATGTTGATTTTGGCTATACTATGTATGTATTGTGTTGATGCGAGTAGACGAGCAAGCCACTGTGCAAACTGAGGTTCAACAAGTAGAGATAGCTGAGCAGGAGCTCATTGAAGGCAAGTTGTGCCCTTGATCACTTACTTTTCCCAGCCATGTTCTTATTAATTTTAATGATCTGCATAGGTTAATTTTGATGGGAGCCTTTATGTTACCCCAGTTTTGATTACCTCTATACCTTGTTCACCCCTGAAATATTTTTGGGTAGTACTTGCTATTGCTTTATGTGGATTGGGTATGGAGATACACTATTCATGATTATTCTGTTATTATCTTGTTATTATTGTTGTTCATGTTAAGATCATTAAATTAATGGGAACATGGAGCGACCACCCGGGAAAACAGTGCTACCACAAGGGTTTAATGGGACGCCCTTGGCTGACTAATTAGGAAAGCTAGTGGAAGACTACCTTACCCGAAAGGGGCAAGGGCAGTAGGGGAGTGGTCAGTGTAGGGAGGTCCCTGGTTGATTTTGCTGCGATGGCGGTCAGCCAGGAACCCTGCATTGGAACTTCCTATAAACTGTAGCGGGTTTTCGAAAGCTAGTGGAACTTTGTAAAGGCCTCGTAGTGGATCCCTAGCCATTCACCTCGGTAGTGTCTAAGGGCCTTGCAAACCCTGGCGACATGGGATACACGACTTGTGGGTAAAGATGCGCAACCTCTACAGAGTGTAAAACTAGTATACTAGCCGTGCTCACGGTCAAGAGCGGCTCGGACCCTCACATGATTAACTATGGAACTTAAATTTAATTTTGACATTTGCATCGCATTTGGGATTATTTTACTATTACTGTTCTTTATTATTATTAAGGTTTGGTATTTACTTACACTTAGTAATTGCTAATAAAATTTTGACCAACTTATAAAAGCAATGCTCAGCCTTAGCCTTTATTTCATTGATCAGCCTTACACTTCATGAACTCCCACCTTTGGTGAGTTCATGCCACATTATTCCCCACGACTTGTTGAGCTATGAACGTATGTGAGCTCACTCTTGCTGTCTCACACCCCCCCCCCACAGGAGAAGAGCAGGTGTTTGAAGAGGAGCCGCCTAACACTGAGGAGTTCGATCTGATCTAGGTGGTGTTTCTCAGTCGACATTGGCGCCGACGATCCTTAGTTCGTTTTATGTTTATCTTTATTTTGTAATAAGTCTTCCGCTATGTAATAAGTACTCTGATGTTTTATGACATTTATCTCTATACACTCTGTTATTATATATGTTGTCTTCTTTGGCGCATGTATGAGATGCACCCGGCTTTGTCCTTTAAAACCGGGTGTTACAGTGCTATCGTCAGATGCTGCCTTAATGTATGAAAGGCATCCTCACATTTCTGACTCCATTCATACTTTACTCCTTTCTTCAACAATTTAGTCATTGGCTTGGCAATCCTGGAGAAATCCAAAATAAATCGCCGATAATACCCTGCTAATCCTAGAAAACTCCGAATCTGCCGCACAGTGGTAGGAGGCTTCCAATTCATCACTTCTTGTACCTTCTCAGGGTCAACCGATATCCCATCCTGAGAAATGGTGTGTCCCAAGAATTTAATTTCTCTCAGCCAGAAATCACATTTGGAAAATTTAGCATACAACCGATGATAACGCAATCTCTGAAGTACTCTATGCAAATGCTTAGTATGCTCGGCTTCATTCTTGGAATAGACTAGTATATCATCGATGAAGACCACCACAAACTTGTCCAGCTCTGGCATAAATATTGAGTTCATCAAATACATGAAGTGGGCCGGGGCATTGGTCAGCCCGAAAGACATCACCAAGTACTCATACAGCCCGTATCTGGTAGAGAAAGTTGTCTTCAGAATATCACTGGCCTTGATTTTTATCTGATGATAGCCAGAGCGAAGGTCTATCTTGGAGAATACTTTGGCACCCACCAACTGATCAAAAAATACATCAATGTGGGGCAATGGATACTTATTTTTGATTGTTACCGCATTGAGAGGGCGGTAGTCAACACACAAGCTCAGACTCTCATCCTTCTTCTTTATGAACAAGGCTGGACATCCCCACGGAGAAGTACTTGGGCGAATGAATCCTTTATCCAACAACTCTTGTAATTGCTTTTTCAGTTCCGCCAACTCTGCTGGGGGCATCCTATAGGGCCTCTTGGATATAGGTGCAGTTCTAGGTTGCAGCTCAATCGCAAACTCTATGTCTCTGTCGGGTGGCATCCCTGGCAATTCATCTTGGAAAACATCGGGGTATTCACCTACCACTGGGATTTTCTCAACAGGTGACTCCATCATAGCGAAGGCATAGAAACGGGTACAACCCTGGTCGGGTAGGTACAAGGTGATTTCTCCCTCCAGTGGGGAGTGAATTTCTATGGCCCTGGCTGCGACATCAATTACCGCATGGTGTCACGGTAACCAATCAGTCCCCAGGATGATATCCACACTATCCAATCCCATGATCAGGAGAGTGGTCTTAAATATGAAGCTACCCAATCTTATTGGTACGTGTCTATTGATATGATAGGTGGCAACTCTGCCTCCTGGTGTAGAAATTGTAATACCCCCATTTGTGTGGTGAAAAGGTAACTGCAACTTGTCACTAAATTTGGTACTGATAAAACTGTGTGATGCACCAGAATCAAAAAGAATGATTGCAGGATAATTCAAAACTGAAAAGATACCAGTCAAGACGGGCGCTCCCTCTAGAATATTAGCCATGGTGGTGAAGTTCAGCCTGCCTTGTCTCACTTGCACTTTCTGTCTCTTGCCTTGGTTCTGATGGGAATTCTGCCCCTGCCTCTGCTGGTGCTTGGGGCAATTCTTGGCATAGTGTATAGTGCTACCACAAGTGAAACACCTGTTGTCATTGGCCTAACGGTACTGCTGTGGTGGTTGGTTGTTGCTTCTCTGAACTGGGGGTTGAGAGCGGTTGGGTGCCTACTTCTGCTACTGTGGCCGGATCACCCATCGCCCTTGCTGCTGTTGAGGTCCCCTTTTCTAAATGTCAGACACAATTCTGAAGCGTTGGGGCTGAGCTGAAGGTCCTATCGTAGGGGTCTTCCTCTTCTTTTCTGCCTGACGAGCTGTGATGCAGTCCTCCTGAGAAATGGCCATGTTGACTAACTCATTATAGCTATTGGCCCTGAATGTGTTGAGACGGTTGCGGAGCTTAGTACTGAGGCCCCTCCTGAACCTGTCCCTCTTCTTCTCATCAGTGTCTGCATGATAGACTGCACACTGACACAGGTCGTTGAAGGCTTGAGCGTACTGCAACACAGTACGATTTCCCTGAGTAAGTGCCAGAAACTCATTAAGCTTGCTGTCCATAATGCCTGCCGGTATGTGATGCCCTCTGAATGCTGCCTTGAATTCTCCCCATTCCACCACGTGGTTAGCTGGCTGCATGGCGAGGAAGTGATCCCACCATGTCCGTGTGGGTCCGCGAAGCTGTTGGGTGGCGAACCGGACCTTAGCCACATCTGAACCAACTCCATTAAGTAGTGGGAATTTGGATTCCACTACCCTGAGCCATACATCAGCATCAAGCGGATCCTCTGCCCGAGCGAACAACAGCGGCTGAGTACTAAGGAACTCCTGATAAGTGGCCGCTGCTAGGGGACGATGATGGTGATCACCACCACCATAGTGTTGAGGTGGTGGCTGCCGCTGAGCCAACTGTCGCAGAATCTCATTCTGCTGAGCCATCAGTTCTTGCATGGTAGGAGGCGGTGGCGGTGGTGGAGGAATACGCTCATTCTGTCCTCGACGCGCTCTTCCTGCCATCTGAAAATTTAGGACACCCTTAATATCATACGTTTGATGTTAGGGGTCATACACGGTGAAGGGTTTGAAAGGACAAAGCCAACATTTTCTTGCATAATTCATAAAAGATACCACATGGCACAAAACTTCCTTCATAACTAAAGGTTGACACATCCACCATCCATAATTCCAAAAGAGTTTGTTACGATTACATCAGTGACCCAAAACACTCAACTCTGTCTAGCCTAGTACCCCAAGAGTGCAAAAGCTAAGCTAGCTTCGAGGAGTTCTACCGCCACACACTTCTAACCTTATCCCTGTAACCTAATGAACAAACGAGGCAACGCTTGACTCAGGGGAAGGGGGTCTCCCTGAGCCAGCAGTGTCCAGACTGGATGCAGGCTCCGGCTCCTCTCCTCCCTCGATGTCAACATCCTCGTTGGCCTCCATGTCCTGGATCTCCTGATGGTGCATGTCCAAGTGCTGGTTAGCTTCCTCAAGTTGCTGCTGAGTGTTCATAAGCTGATCCTCGAGAACCTCGATGGCGTTCTCCCTAGCTCCTACTAGCTCCTCAAGCTCTTGAATCTGGGTGGCCATCTGTTCCACCTAGAGGTCTTTCTCCACCAGCTCAGTGGACAGGTCTACCACAAGGTCCTCCCTGTTATCCAGGGTGATCTTGGTAGCCTCCACCAAGGCCATTAGTTGGGACATTGCCTCAGCTTGCACTGCTTGTAGACGATACAGGGCATTCATGCATCGCACCGTCAGGTGAGCAGTCTGCCCTGGGTCAAGAGCCCATATATCCTTGGCATGCTCCACTCGATCTTTCCACATTGGGTTGTCCTCCTTGTCAGCGGGGAACAAGCCAATGGGATGAGTAGACAGCTCCAAGGGGTGAAAGCCACAGAAGGTCGTCATCCCATGGAGAGCAATGGCCTCAATAGTGTCTTCAGCCCGATATCCGAAAGACCCAGAGTCCAATGAATGCCAGCCTGGCTGCAAGGGATGAGGCTCCAAGGTCATCCTCACCCTACAGCGGGGTACCCGGTGCTTCTCGAACAGCTGCACCGCATACTGGGGAGGTGTCGTATAACCGGCTCCCTGAAGTACCTCCCACAAGATGCAGGGAAAGCCCTCTCATGCAAGTCCGTCTGTGTGGGTATGTGCTTTCCCTCCTTCCGAAGATTCGTGAGAAGTCATCTGTGCACGGGTAAGCGTAAGCAGAAAAGAAAAAGAATTATAAAATAAAAGGGGATCAAAGCTTGGCCTATTGGAGGTTACGATAAGGTCACTAAGTGTCCTTAATCTTTCATTATCTTGTATTTAAGTTCTTACCCAATTACCAAGTAGTTTAATCAAAGGATGCATGCATGCTCGTCCTACACGACCTCACATCAACCTATAGGGAATAGGGAAAACCCATCCCTTATAGTATCCTGTAGGGCTCACTCAATTATCCACCTAACTACCCTTCTATGATCCTAAGGCTTCACGCTCTATGTTCATCCCTCTCGCCTTACCGATCTATCCAACATGGGTTTCTAACATGTTTTACTTTTTCAAAAAAGGACGGTAATTACGGTTTATTGATTCCTCTGTGGTGGTACAAGCTCCGATACCAGCTGTGGCGGAACCGTCCGAATTATTCCAACTTAAGTGCCTAAGTCCCACCTTAAAGGCTAGACCACACTTAAATAGGAATAAAACGTCAGTCCCTCGGATGTAGTCCGACGAGGCCACTAACAGGATCAAGTACCACGTATTCACTCGATGGTGAGGCACAGAGCAAATACAATAAAACATAAAACCATACATTAAGGAGTATTAAATTTATTACAACATCATCGGAGTTTAGCAAAAGCAGTGATCATTGTTCGAAATGCAGCAGAATAAAACTAACGATAAATAAATTGAGGATTGGGGAAGCCTGTCCCATCACTCCTCATGCTACCCCTCTGCCGAGGTAGGGTCCCACTCGACTGTCCAACCCGGTGGCAAGGTGGACGGCCAAGTCACTCCAGCAACCATGTCCTCCGGAGAACGTGTAAAAAAATTGTGCCACAAGCAAGGCTGAGTATACTAATACTCATCTACACTTACCCAATGTAAGGAGTCTACTCCTCCACCTCTAGACATGCAGCTATTTGGCTGAGGGGTTTGGTTTGCCAAAAGCGCTAGCTGAGTCTAAAATCAAATTTTAGCTTTTCAAGTTTTAGTGTGACTCTCTTAAGACTAAATGTTTACCTAGCTAATCATATATGGTATCAAACATTTAGCAATCACATCTTTTGCCACGTCAACTCATTTCCACTTATTACTCAATACAGTACAATGGATCAAGCAGTCTCATTAGCTGCGAGAAGCAGACGATTCGAATCGAGTTTTTATCCTTGCAAGGTAAACCTAAACACACGACGTGGCGAGGCACTCCATCCCCACACACATCAACCGTCCCCATCGATTCCCTGGCAACAGATCAGGGCTCACCGCCTTGGCGTACAATGCCTCACTGACCCCGACTGCCGTCGTGCAGTGACCGCACTTGTACCCACCATAACCAGAATGGGAGACCACGTCTCAGGTCGCGTGAGGGGCAAAGTCTGCGGGCAGGTTCACTCAGGTACTAGGCTTACTGATTTACCATATTTCTCGGTATGTGTTTAGTACGTTCAAACGCTTGACACAGGTATCCGCATGTTAATCCTTATTCCAATTTCATCTCGTAGACCACGCATCCCCATGGATCCGTGTCCACAAACCATCATCATTCTGATATAAAAATGGATACAAGCAATTCCTGACCTCGCGCAAGTGCTAGAAAAATCACTTGACTTCTACCGAGATCCCTAATTAGCAAAGCAGCTACTCGACCTAGCATACTAGTATCCATCTCAAAGGGAGTCCCGAATTCATGCAACTAGGGTTTCAGTCAACTCCTACACTTAAGTGCACAGTACAAGCCTACAAACATTAAGTGCAGTAAAATAGCATATATAAACGATTATGCATAAAACCGGGGCTTGCCTTCCAAAGCTAGGGCAGGCAGATCCTCGATGGCAGACTCTAGTGCTGGCTCCTAGGCTACCTCCTGAGTAACCCCTTGCTCCAGAACGAGGATGTATTCCCTATCAGCGAGATTACAGTCTATCGAATGCAATGAGTAAGATATATGCATAAAATGATATAAAAATTTGTAAAGGTTATTTATAGCAAAAGCATTGCTTAAGTTTAGTGGTTCTCTAGGGTTTCTTTTGGGTATACTTAAGGGTCTTGTACTTTCATTTTTGAGATTTTGAAAAAAGTTACACTCTTTAATTATATTTTTATGATCCATGAGTTCCTTGGGAGGTTTTGGTCGTACATTTTCTATTTCTCCCGAAATTCCCTTTTTCTTGATATTGTGCTTCTTATTAAGCATTTTGAACTATCAAGGTCAGTTAGCATTCTCCAAAAATGCTAAAAAAAATTACAGCGGGTAAACATTTACCTTTGTGGGTTATTCTAGAAATTTGAGGTTGAAATTAATTCAGATGCTCCTTGTGTAAAATTATCAAAAATAAGGGAAAAGGGCACTTTACACCATAGCTCTGATCTAGGTGAGGTCTCTACACTAAATTTTATTTTTGTTAAGGTTCATAGGTGATATTAGGCCTCTGTGTTAAAAATCACAGAAAAAGACCTATTGGATATTTAGTTGTGATTTTCTAAAGTTTAATGCCAAAAAGGTACTTATAACTAACTTACTATTTGAAAAATATCAAACAACAGAACTTACATTTTTCCTAGGTTCTTAATAACATATTATGAGTTATCCCAAGGCTTGGGGTGGTTTCTCCTCAGGATTATTTTTCTAAGATTTTCCTAAGTTTTCATTGTTTTCATAAAATAAAAGGTAATGTATTTCTTTTCTACTAATAGAGGCTCTAACAAAATTTTCCAGTGAACTATGTTAAGTAATTGAGCTAGCAAAAATGTGGTTGCCCCCTGGTTTTTATTATAATTTACCTTTTCTATTTTTCTTAACTTTGAGCCAAAATAAGTTTAAATGGTAAACCCTTCCTTAATTTGGTGTACTGAGAGATGTACTATTTTCAAACAGCTTAGGGGGTGGTTAAGTACTTCTCTGATTTTTCTTAACCCTAGTCTAACAGTGTAGCTATTTTTCCTTCTTTTATTTAGCTTTTGGCCAGTTTACTATTTAAATCAAAACTTTAAAACTTTCTGCAATACTTAGGGTATTTTGTATTTTTCCTAAGTAGTTCACATTATTTAGAACCTAGCAAAATTGGTTTGACCAAATTTGGCTAAATAAAACTGAAGTTATGAATTTTACAAGCTCTGTTTGTATTTAAATGAATAATGTTTAAAGGTTTTCTTGAAAAACCAGTTTACACCAAGGACACTGGGCTTTTCCTAAAATAATATTTTAACTTATACCCTGCACAACTATTCACCTGTGTCTCTGACCATTCAAAACCCCCCCTGACTTCTTTTCCTTCTTCCCCGAGGTCCCTCCCCCCTTTTGAACAGTACTCGCGGAGGGAAATACGGCGGCGCTGCTTACTGGCGGCGAGGGAGGTCCGACAAAGGGCGGGGTTGGATTCAGGAAGTCCTTGCGGTCATGACGAGGTACGGCTCGACGACGGTGATGGTCAGAAGCGGCCGGTCCACGTGCGCAGGCGGGCGAGCTCGTCGGCGGCGTGTGCTCCGGCCTATCCATGGTGATATAGTTCAATCCAAGGGCACGGGGAGCTTCATGGGGTGCTAAGGAGTCTATGCGTGCAAGGAATTGAAGAAGGGCTCACCGTGGAGCTCGGTCTACGCTCGCTGGCGGTCGGGTGAAGTCCGGTGACCCTGATCCGGTGTCTCCGGCGAGGCAGAGCTCGATTCCTCACTCTGGGAGCTTCACTGAAGCACGTAGAGTCTCCCTCAAGGGTCGGACTGGGCTAGGAATGGTTCTGTCGGCCGGTCTACAGTGGTGGGTGCTCGGGCGGTCGCTGGCACGTCGTGTGCAGGGAAAACGCCGGTGATCTTGCGCTCCAACGAGGTCAAGAGTGAGCGGGGGTGTATGGTTGAAGCCTCGGCTGGCTTTATAGGCGCGGGCAGTGGCACGAGCTTGGCTTGTCGCGGCGCGGGGCACGCGGGTTCGGGCGCCGGGCGTGCTCTGGCGAGGTCAAGCGCGTCAAACACGTGGAGGTGTGTTTCTGCCCTTGTTCAAACGCTTGCTGAGATCGCAAACGTGTGAATCTTGGCAAAAATCCTACGCAGACCTCTTCTTGGCACCTATGGCTATCTCTTGTAATGTTTCCCCTCTGCATTTTATAGTTTTTATTGTGTACTTAAACTTTGGTTAAGGATTAGAAACAAGAATTGGCCATTTGATTAACTTGCCCACTAATCCCTTGCTTGAAAGTCTAGTGCTTTAAGGGGTCTAGTGTTTAACCTCTTTTGCCCAAGGTGACAATTGCTCAAAATGTTTGGGTAAAGCTTTTGTCATTAACATTTCTTAGTTAATCCATGGTTTCTAAAGTTTTGGTACTCCCTCTCCTCCACTTAACCACATGAGATAACATATCATGGGTGCCAGTAGAGAGTCAGGGCCTTGGGTAACCCCTGGGGTGTTACATAGACAAATATATTAGTACACAAAAACCAATGTACTAAGTCTAGAAATATACATTCTCTTTGATTTTCACTTCTTTAGCATTTGTCATGATTGAGATTGATGTTGGACTCATAAATCATTAAGTTAGCTTGACTTGATCTAGATTGACATTTCTGAGCTCCAACATCCTGCAAAACACATAGAATATCTCCAAACTAGGAACAACCCAAACTAAAGATCAAGGTGCACTTAGCTCTTTTGGGCTACTTCCGGTTCTGGTTTTGACACTGCTTCTCCTTCCAGTGACCTTGTTCACTTTTTGAGCTTGGTCTTGAGCCTTATGACTTACACCACATAATTGTAGATGTTACCGCATTGGTTGTAAGTCATGTCCTTATGTAGTGTTCCTTAATGTACCATAACTCTTCTTAACTCGATCAACCTTGATTCCGCAAGTCTTCTTCTTCACCCCTGGCCTTGGGTTCTTGGTCTCCTTGACTTTCTCCAATGCACTTGGTACCTCGAAGCTCTTCTTGCTTCCATCCTTGGCTTGATCGGTTGTCTCTGAGTTATGCACATCGAGCCTCACTTAAGCAATGTCCATCTTTCTTGTGATGTCCATTATCTATAAATAATTCAGTCTTTGGACCATCACACTTGTTCACTGGTGTTGAACCATATTAGCTTTGCATAAAGCACATGTCCAACACATAGCACACTTGTTAGTCCTTTAATTGAGTTGTCATCCAAACACCAAAACCCACAAGAGAGCTTTCAATCTCCCCCTTTTTGGTGATTGATAGCAACACAATTAAAGCTTACACAAGAGTGAAATTTAAAGCACAAATTTTGAACTCTAAGTTTATAGAATGCTCCCCCTAAATATGTGCTTACATTAAAATCTTAACTTTGGCCTTATATGCCAAATTGCACATACTTAGGCTAAAATGAAGCATTACTACACCTTAGCACCTGTGGGATGCATTGTCGATAATTAAACATATGCACAGAATCCGAGTTAAACACCAATCAATTGAGTGGATATACCACAGGAATATCAACCTACCACTATTCACAATTAAGATACCAATTTAAATCAATTTTAAAGCACCAGAACCACATGAATATCTATTACAGGATACACACAGTAGATACTAATTTTGCATTATCACCATATAATACAACAAGAAGCATAGAATCATCAAACAAACTAACACAACCTAACACATTCTTCCTTAAGACCAAGGAAAACCAAGGAAACCTAAGCTTTAAAGCACAAAATTCTCCCCCTTTGACATCAAACACCAAAATCATATTCAAGCAAAAACATAGGATGATGTCAAGGGACAGCAGGGTATTGAGTAGGTAAAATACAACACACTAACATTACTCCCCTTACACATTAAACATATTTAACACAAGCATTGGAGGAAAATTAAGATACAAATACGCACAAGGTCAACACTTCCTTTTGTACCTTTACCCTGTTGTGATGTACTTTCCATTTTGAGAGTTTAATCTCTAGGAAGCTCCTTCACACTTGTGCCTGATCCTTTATCCTGACCTTTTCTTATCGCTAAGACACTAGACTTAGAACAAATTATAGTATCGTGGCACAATATGAAGCTTCTATTCTAGTGATTACCAAAAGATATCAATTGAAGCACACTACCATGGCTACCAATTGAAAAATTATTTCTGATATAGTTCCATGATATTTAAAGATAAGCATCTAGTATCACCAAATATTATAGAGCATGAGCAATCTATAAAGATGCAATTACTCACAACTTAAGATACCAAATACTTGACTTATGGAGGTACCCAAGTCCTGATTGCTCCATTTCTTGCTCATCTTCCCTTTTCCACCTTGAGACTATACAAGATCACTCAAGAAACAATTAGTCTCAAAAGACACAAGTTATGTGTGCTCCCCCTAAGGTTGTGCATCAAGTATTTGAATGACTTGCACTTTGCACATTCTAGCATCCTCAGAACTAGAGGGGATCACAACATACCTTGGTCTAGGCATAATATATCAATTGTATCACACAAGGATACCAATTGAATAGATGTCATAATACAACTTGACTAGTGGAAATAATGCATTCCTCAAGATATATAACATTTAAAAACAACCTAGGCACGCTTCTCACATGTTGATCTTGCAACCCATATACTAAATGAAAAATAACAAGATCATGCATATAAAGCACAATGTCTAAGCACACCAAGATTAAGAAGTACTTCATTTTAAGTACACCAAAGGAAACAACATTTTAAGGCATAAAGCGCCTAAGCCAAGATACTGTCAATTGAATGGCAAGAACATAGCTATGATCATGATCAATAAAACTTTAGGATGTTCAATTACATAGTTCCATTCTTCATACCTTTGCCTTTTCCTGAATTGTCATGAGAGCGCTTGTTGTCACCAATTTAGGGCTCCTTTTGCTCATGCACCTCATAGCTCAAGAGGGTGCATTATAGGCACAACATGGATTTGGTATACACACAGTTACAAACTAGGGTAATCATGTTAACATAGACTAAACAAAATGTCATGCTTGCACATAGGTTAATCATTAAAAAACATATAGCATGACTTACAAAATGATACAGGTTTATCCATGAACACACAAAGAGTTAATCATGGTGAATATATCAAATGAAAAGCTACCCATTGAATGATTCAAAAGATATAACATCTAGAATGCACAATCATGATTAAGCAAGCATTATTATGATTTTGGAAATCATGAACCATTGATTGAAAGGTATTCAACACAGGCAATCTCAAAAGCATAACTACTCAAAGGATAGGTAGCACAACAATCAAACTTAAGAGCAATACTGATTTGCAATACTGTACTCAGGATACACGAGTACCATCCTTTGGAGAGCAATTTGCATATTCTCATCAAGGTCCTTTGCTTGATTCACCAATAATGATTAAAGACCTCTACAACTTATTTAACTTGAGATTAACATGGGATTAGGATTGCACAATAATTCAACCTTGGGTCAATAAATAGACAATAGAAATTGACAGCTTAAGCATAGAGTTTGAAATAACCATCTTAAGCTTTCCCATGGTCTCCAGTCCATCTCGAGGCACCTGCATGATCTAGTTGACACAGTTTGGTACCCATCTTGGGATGGGTCCATAACGATCATCCAAAAAAGCCTTTGGTACCCACATAGCAATTGTGCTGGTTCTAGGTGATCTCATTACTGATCTAGCACAAGTGTATGGTTTGGGTCTCCTAAGCGAATAAGATTGAGATAAATTTACTTGCTTAGGAACCTTACCCTTTTTACATACCTTGGATAGATGACCATGCTCACCACACATGTAGCAGAAGCGTCGCTTAACTTGACATGACGCTCGCTGTTTGTCTTCTTTCTTGGTGGAGGTCATCCCGGAGAGTGCACGTGCTTGATTTTTCATGAGCGGACAAGAAGTGATCATATGGTTCTTGTCATTGCATCTGAAGCATCTCCTCATCCCTTCATCCTTGTCGTTGTATGGACACGACGCAATGAGGTGTCCTGACTTATTGCACTTAAAGCACCTCCTTTTTCCTTTTCTCTTTTTGTTCTTGGATGACATAGAGAGATGGTCAGTGCAAACAACATGATTGATTGAATCTTTACCTTTTTCCTTGTTCATGTTGATTTCTTCATTTTTTGCTTTAGGAACATCCTTCTTATGGAGCTTAACACTTGCTGCAGTTTCTCCCGTCTCAAGCTTCTTCACCACGCGCCCGTGGATATCTTGAGAAGGTTGAGCAATGCGTCTTCTCTTTAGTTGCTTTGTTTTTTTGTTCCTTTCTTTATTTATGAGCACTTTTTTTTGATCCTGCAGCTTGATGGTCATTCAAACATTGGCTTTCTTTTGAGCAACAGGGGTTAGCACATGGTGATATATTATCTAAATGTGCACATGTGCAAGAATGAGGTTCACATGAGTTTAAACTAGTAATTACTACCTCATGAGCAATATCGAGCATGATATGGTCATCAACTAATTTATTATGAGAATATGACAACATATCATAATTTTCACCTAGAGCAAGCTTTCCTAAATTTAGCGATTCTACTTGCCTCTCAAGCATGGCATTTTCCATTTTAAGTTGAGCAACACAAGATAAATCGTCATCATTATTTCTTTGCTCAATTAAAACTGAATCATACCGTTGGACCAAATCATCATGAGAGCACTTTAGCTCCTCATGTTCTTTGGTCATCTTCTCCAGGCTGTCGTTGATTTTGATGAGAGTCTCCTCTAGTCTGAGAAGCATCTCGCCTTGTTCCTTGTTTCTTCTCAACAGCTTAACCAAGAGCTCTTGGTCTTCTTTGTTGAGATGGGTGTAGAAATGGCGAATCTCCTCTTCTTCCACATCGTCGGTCTCATTTTCCCTGTCATTATTATCAGTGGAAGCAAAACGGGAAAATGTACCTTGTAATGATGTAGACTCCTCATCCTCATATTCCTCCTCATCATCGCTTTCATCTCCACTCTCATCGTTAGCAACAACACATGTATAACTAGTGGAAGACAGATCTGTCGGTGAGGTGGATTCATCGTTTGGTTGCCATCGTTTTTCTTCTCCCTTTGAAAGGTTAGTACCACAAGCAACATACGGAGTAGAAGTAGTACAATTTGACTCAGAATATTTTATTTTAATTCTATTCCATAGATCATGAGCATCGACAAGAATGTCACTATTACTACCTATGACAGCAAAATAAACATCCTTGCTAAGGGAATTGACTAGGATGTCATAGGCTTGATAATTTTGACACAGACATCTTAAATCATGCTCAGATGGATTTTTCATATCAATATTGATGGCAAAACACTAGCATCAAATATTTGCTCTACTTTAGGACCTAAACTCCTAAAAATATTATATAAATGAAAAGACCAGGATGCATAGTTAGAGCCATCAGAATTAAGAAGTTCTACAGTTACCTCTTGTGACGACATCATCATCTCCGAACGGCTAAGCCCACACTGGAGAGGCTGTAAAGCCCTAAAAATTAGTGTAATGAACAAAAATTATATAAAAATAAATAAATGCATATATTGATATAAAAGTGTTTGGAATTGTGGAACCTTTGGAGATTTATTAGGTTCTCTTTCTTTGTGCATAATCAATTAATAAGAATTATAAGGGTCAAACAACAAATAAATAAATATAGAAATATTCATCTCATTCTTGTATTATTGCATTTGTATCCAAGTTCGTGAAACAAGATTGAAAATGAAAAGAGGATTTACCCTTACATTAGAATTATATTTGAAAGATGAAATCATAAAATTCAAACAGGGTTTAGAATTTGAATTGGATATTTGAAACTTCAAATAGGATGCTTGAATTTAATTTGAATTTTAAGCACAAACTTGATGTGAAATCAGAAATAGAAAAAAAGGAGACAACCGCTCTTGAGCCACCTCTGCTCCGCGCTAGCCAAAGTCCCTGCCTCGGCCCAACACGGCATCTCCCTCTCGCGCCCACATTCTCCACATCCCCCACCGGCCCAATAGCATGGCCGCTTCTCTTTGGGTATGTGACGCGTGGACCCAGCATGTCAGTCGGTTGACACTGTGTACCAGCCGAGACCGCATCGTGTCCACTGTCGTTGCCGCATGGGGCCCGCGGTCAGGGAGGTCTTCAACCTAGTCCTTGCGTTATCCACGCCGTCTTCTTGGCGCTGGCTTCAACAGTATGGCAAAAACTTCACCCGGAGCTGTCCTCCACCGAGTTCATCGCAAGTCCACAACAGACCACCTCCAATCCCACACTGATCTCGGGGTCGGGCCGACCATTTGCGTACCCATCCCTGGCTATAAAACCATGCCATGAACCCTATTTTCCCCACCATCAGGAACAGAGTAGAGAGAGGATGGAGTGCCGCCGCGCTTGGATCTAGTCTCCACCGCCGGTCTGGCCTCGGGAACTCGACCAAGGTGGAGCGCGGTGCGCATGGAAGATGTTGTGGGCACCCTTCAAGCATATGGTGCTGGGGGTAAGTCGCAATTTCTCGTCGGTGTACCACACCGCCCCAAAATCCACACTTCGCCGCGGCCAAGGCTTATGACTGGATGATTCATAGTTTGACACTCAACCGCTAGTTCGCAAGGTTGCCCGCTCCCTATTGCCCTAATCGGTTTCGAGTTTGGAGACTTTATGCTCAGGATTGACATCGTAGGTCATGGCGCCGCCGCACTGGCGCTGTGCGCCGCCGTGTTAACAGCCAGGGAAAGAAGATGGTGCTGCCACCATCATCCGTTCGTGGACGGCTGGATCTGTGAGTCGGGTACCGCTTCGGCCGGGCGCGTTTCGGGGCGTTGATATCCCATCGGACGATATGCGTGTATCACACGTCTCATTAAACATGCGCCGTGGGATCTGGATCGTGTGGCCGTAAACGCGTACCAGTTCACCCGAAGGAGTAGATCTAATCGGGGCCATAGATTGATGATCGGGTGGATGGGATTCTCCGATACCCCTTCAGCCCATGTGTTTTATAAAAGAGACCCTGTCTTTTTCCCGATTCAACCCGCGGTCCATACAAGTTCAAAAACCCCTTCAGGTCAGTCCTGGCATTTACAGAACGCACCCTGAGCTTTCAGTAATTAGTAGCCGCAGCCCAAGAATTAATAAAATAGGTAAAGTTAATAAAGAAAATTGGTTTTTAGTATTCAAATAAATCTAAGATTTGTTTAATTCATATTTAATTTGTTTTAACTCCGATTTGAACTGTTCAAGTTGCTATAGTTTTGTGATAAAATTTCCTACACAGTAGTAGCATTCATTGAGTCATATCACACACTTTTATAATTAGAATTTTGTTTACCCTTTTGAGTAGCAGAATTATTTTACTAACCAAGGTTGATATATCTATAACTATGATTTTACTATGATGTGATTTCCAAAATAAAGTTATAAGCTATATTAAAGATAAATTAATTATTTAGAGTATATTCTCTCGTATGATGTATATTAACTAATTTATAATATAGTTTAATAGTTAACCACGTGGATCTTCGGGAAGAACCCTAACTTTATAACTGTAGCTCCGATTTTAGTGATTCTCGAACCCACGATCTCGTAGCAACTTGTATATTATTATTACGCAGTTTATTCTTATGTTTGGTGTAATGTCAATTTTGCCTTTACATGTTTGTCCGTATTGCTACGTTTAGCAGTGAAGACACGTGTCACATGAAGAGCAAGTTGGTACCTGGAATCTCAAGTCCCAGGCAAGTTGTGCCCTTGATCACTCCTTTTTACCTAGTCATGTTCTGATTTATCATAATGATCTGCATAGGTAAATTTTGATGGGACCTAATAGGTTACCCTAGTTTGACTATCTTTATACCTTGTTCACCACTGAATTTGTGGGTAGTATCTGCTATTGCTTTATGTGGTTTTGGGTATAGAGATACACATTACTATTCATGATTATACCTTTTATTATCAGTTGTTATTTATTGTTCATGATAAGATCATTTATGTTAATTGGAACATGGAGAACCACCCGGGAAAATAGTGCTACCACAAGGGTTTAATGGGACGCCCTTGGCTGACTAACTAGGAAAGCTAGTGGAGGACTACCTTACCCGAAAGGGGCAAGGGCAGTAGGGGAGTGGTCAGTGTAGGGAGGTCCTCGGGTTGATTTTGCTGCGATGGCGGTCAGACGAGGGATTCCTGCACTGGAGCTTCCTATAAACTATAGCGGGTTTTCTGAAGCTAGTGGAACTTTGTAAAGGTCTCGTAGTGTTACCCTGCCTCGCCTCCTCAGTAGAGGTGTATGGGATTGGCCGTCTCTTGGCATATGGGTAACATGACTTGTGGGTAAAGATGCGCAACCTCTGTAGAGTGTAAAACTGGTATACTAGCCGTGCTCACGGTCATGAGCAACTCGGACACTCACATGATTAAATTATGGAACTAAATTCAATTTGTCATATGCATTGCATCACAGGTGATGTTGTTATTTTTGTTCTACTACTTAATTGGGTTTGGTATTTACTTATACTTAGTAATTGCTAATAAAATTTTGACCAACTTTAAAAGCAATGCTAAGCTTCAACCATCCTCTTTGGTAAGCCTTACACTTCACGTGAGCTCCCACCTTTGGCGAGTTCATGCACATTATTCCCCACAACTTGTTAAGCTATGAACGTATGTGAGCTCACTCTTGCTGTCTCACACCCTCCACAGGTCAAGAACAGGTACCACAGGATGAGGCGCATGGAGGATGCTGCGATGTGTTCGTGAGAGGTCTAGGCCATCGTCTCCCAGTCAACTTTGGGTTGTTGGATCGTTGTCTCCTTATAATGTAAATATTTATTTATTTTGTATAGAACTCTTGTTATATAGTAAAGATGTGACATTCAATCCTGTGCCATGATTCATCATATGTGTGAGACTTGATCCCATCACACCTGGTGATTATGTTCGCGCCTGGTTCTTGGTGCCCCGAAACCCGGGTGTGACAGAGGCCTAGCTCTGATAGCAATTAAAAGTTCCCTTTGCCCGGGAACAGGATCTGGATGTCGCCTAGAGGGGGGGGGGGTGAATAGGCGAATAAAAATTATCACTTTCAAACTTAAATTCTTACTCTTCTCGAAGGCTGGATCGCAGTGGAATGAAGGACCCTTCGAGTAGATTGTAGCGGAATAGTAGTTCCTGTCTTGAAAATACCCTGCACTTCAAATGTCTCTTGTACCACAAATAAGTATTAAAGTGCAGATATAAAGAGTGAGTAAGATAGAGAGACAGCACACAATACAGAGTGAAGCACACAGACATAGGGATTTATCCCGAGGTTCGGCCAAGCCTAAAATGCTTGCCTAGTCCTCGTTGGAGTTAGCCACACCTGGGCTTGGAGTCTATTTCAACCCCTTCCTCCGTTTGCTCAGATTTGTCAGTATGACAGATAGAGCCTTCCACTATGTTGATGTTGGTTACAACAAAGCCGCGGCTGTTTACAGTCTTCTTAACAGCACTCCGGCAGAGCAACAGTGCGCTCAAGACTATGCTCTAGCTCTTAGCAGCACTTCTCCACTCTCTAAAGGCTTATAGCTTTGCCTTCTACATAAACTAGAGAGATATACACGATAGGGAGAGATAGAATTGATCCAAGTGATGTATACAATTGTTGGTTGCACTTGTGTACATGTTGGAGGCGCCTAGGAGTCCCTTTTATAGACCCAAGGGGCCTAGGAGCTGTTGGAATTCATTTTGGAAGGCAATATTTGCTTTCTGTCGGGTGGCGCACCGGACAGTCCGGTGCACCACCGGATAGGTCCTGTAGCATGTCCAGTGCGCGATCTCCTTCCAAATCGGGCTCAGCTGACCGTTGGAGCAACGGTCGTCTTGGCTCACCGGACACTATCCGGTGCACACCGGACAATCCGGTGCGCCAACTGACTGTTGGCTCAAGCCACGCGTCGCCCACTGATTGCGCTGCTGACTATTGACGCAGTCGACCATTGGCTCACTAGACAGTCCGGTGCACCACCAGACTGTCCGGTGAATTATAGCTGTACGTCGCCAAACTTCTCCCGAGAGCGGCATGTTCTCCGGAGTTCAGCCTGGCACACCGGACACTGTCCGGTGCACCACCAGACAGTCCGGTGTGCCTGACTGAGCTGAGTCTTGGCTGTTCACAGCCAAGCCTTTTGCATCTCTTTTCTTCTCTTCTTTTCTCTGTTTCTAACACTTAGACAAATATATTAGTACACAAAAACCAATGTACTAAGTCTAGAAACATACCTTCTCTTTGATTTTAACTTCTTTAGCATTTGTCATGATTGAGATTGATGTTAGACTCATAAATCATCAAGTCAGCTTGACTTGATCTAGATTGACATTTCTGAGCTCCAACATCCTGCAAAGGCCACATAGAATATCTCCAAACTAGGAACAACCCAAACTAAAGATCAAGGTGCACTTAGCTCTTTTGGGCTGCTTCCGGTTCTGGTTTTGACACTGCTTCTCCTTCCAGTGACCTTGTTCACTTTTTGAGCTTGGTCTTGAGGCTTATGACTTACACCACATAATTGTAGATGTTACCTCATTGGTTTTAAGTCATGTCCTTATGTAGTGTTCCTTGATGTACCATAACTCTTCTTAACTCGATCAACCTTGATTCCGCAAGTCTTCTTCTTCACCCCTGGCCTTGGGTTCCTGGTCTCCTTGACTTTCTCCCATGCACTCGGTACCTCGAAGCTCTTCTTGCTTCCATCCTTGGCTTGATCGGTTGTCTTTGAGTTATGCACATCAATTCTCACTTAAGCAATGTCCATCTTTCTTGTGATGTCCATTATCTATAAATAATTCAGTCTTTGGACCATCACACTTGTTCACTGGCATTGAACCATATTAGCTTTGCATAAAGCACCTGTGCAACACTTAGCACACTTGTTAGTCCTTTAATTGAGTTGTCATCCAAACACCAAAACCCACAAGAGGGCTTTCAGAATATTTGAACATAGAGATCGTTATTATTGCTGATATCCCATGCTTGAGTCCATCAGCACAGTTTAACAGGAGGTAAACACTAGGGATGTCTGGTGTTACACATCTCTTCAATTCACTTGTCGCTACGTGTAGGGCAGTGACCAAGTCTTCATATCGGAGAAGTAACGACGATCTGAATCAATTAATACCTAGCTGGGGATCTCCAACCACACGACATATGTAGCATTTAACCCTTGCATATGTCAACCTGCACCCGGGTTTCTCAAGACTAGAATGGGTTCACACCAACCGAGAGTACAGATACTCCACCGTCCAGCCTCTTGCCACGGAGGGTACACGCTACTCTCATCATCTCTCCACTCCCATTGCATGGTAGCCTTTCTGGTATTGGTCTGACCGAGGCAAAGCTTACCCATGACGAGGCATGTGGCTAGTTAAAAGGTCCTCGATCATCAAAACTGCATCGGCTCGGTCCTTAAACAACTCAGACAGAGACACTACACCGAGACTTTCTTCTCGTGCAAGTCACCCACCAGGTCTCATCTTTGTCATTTACAACCCAAAGTTTGGTACCTGGCAGAGGTACTCTTTTCAGATGTTGAACACATCAAGGCCATGATGGATTCACCATCATAAGTCTTTTCTTTGTAAAAATCCCCTTTCCAGTGTGAAGCATCACCTTTTTCAAAACAAAATATTTTGTTTTCTACAGCAAGACTAAGCATCATAAAAATCCTTTTCATAAAAGAGGTATCAAGGGATGGTAATCAATTTTCCAAGGAAGGAAATGCATCAATCGTTTAGCACACAACTCCTATCACCTAATGCATCATATAAGGTGATAAAGATTTTAAAACAATAAGGAAAGGGGTAAATGCACCGGGGCTTGCCTTGTGTTGTAGGAGTTTCTGTTTCCATACCATAGATGTTGAAATAAAAGTTGTTCTCCACTGGAGGATTCTCGGTCTCAGAGACAACTTCCTCCTCTACTACGGATTCTTCCTCGTGTTCTATACATGATAATACATGTACATGAATGCTCATGTTATGTCATGAATATGCAATCATACAATAGAAATATAGTAAGTTGCATCTTGAATACAACTTTCCTTCATGGTATGAATCAATCACTAAGATTTCCTAGTTAAGTGTTCTTCTAGGATTAGTATTAAACGATTAATCTTATGAAGCTAGTTATTGGGTTTTCTGGTCAAACAGTGCCCAAACCACTTCAAAATTTACTCAGGGTCTCTGACCATCATATTAAGCCTACCTAAAAAGTTTTATGATTTTTGGAATTACTAAACTATTTATAAAATTCTAAAAGACTTTATTTAAGCACCTTTAAATGCTACATAATTCTAGATTTGAATTAAAAATCTTGGAACTATTTTTGTTAAATACTACTTGATTTCAGGAATCTAACAATATTGATCTCATATTTTACCATTTTTCTACTAGTTTCTATAAATTTCCCAAGTTAGCAGTAAAAAGAAAATAATAAAAGCATGAATAGTAGCGGGCCGAAACCAGCCTAATCAGCCCAAACTCATGCTAAAACAGGCGCGCCCATGGCCGCGTTGGCGGATTTACACTGAGGTCCCCGGAGTTTTGAATAACCCGCAAAGAATCCCTGAGCACTATTCCTGTGTTTCACTAACAATTGCGCATAAGCCCCCCTATTTCTATTTCTTCACGACTATAGTTCCTCGACCGCGCACCAGTCGAATAACTTGCCAGAGGCACGAGTACTCACCGACGGTGACCCATTCTGGTGGTGTCGAGCATACGGGTTCCATCACTGATGCTACCCGAACACATCCATACGTTTAATTCGACTAGTTCTCCACTAATCCATATCTATCCGCGACAACAGCAGAGCAAGATCTCCAACGAACCCGTTCTGGTTTACACGAGTCGGTCACATTCAATCCCATGACTTGGAAAGAATCACTAACCTACTGGGACTATGGTGCTTGCGCCAATTTGCACAGAGGCAACCCAGAACGGCCTGTCGACATGAACAATGTCCACGACGACGTTCCCAGGTGACAATGCGGTGTTCCCTAAGCTACGGTGCGGTAGCGTTCAATTGACCGAGACCGGGAGCTTCATTAGTACTAGACGATGCAAAAACACGGATCAGAGGGACATGAACTGACCTAGGGAAGACTAGCCACGGCGAGATGCCCCATGGCGGCCATGGTGACCAGTTTTGGGGAATTCCGGTGAACTCGCGCTCTGGTGGACGAGAGGGGTTAGCTGAGGGTGGACTGGGTTCGTAATAGAGAGGCAAAGTAAGGGAAACACTCAATTTATATGGAGAAACCACAAGTGCAGTGAATTTGCGCGAAGATGAGCTTACGAGGGTGAAGAGATGAGTCACCGGAGCTCGTCTACCATGGCGAGCAACGGAGTAAAGTCTCGGACAGTAACTGGCTGTCCACCATGACCTAGTATGATGTGGTAAGATGGCGTATGGCATGGCATGATTGAGGTAAACGATGGTGATGACGGTGGTGGTCGCGCAGCCACGTCACTGGGCAAGTGGGTACGACGAGGCCGGCTCAATCCACACCCCCTCAAATCTTTTCATCCACGTGGTAACATCTCACCCGAATCGAGCACGAATCACTGTGGCCAACCCGAATCATCGCGCAGAGGTCACCAGCGGCAAGGTTTCCTGAACTTGAGATCCTTTTGCAGGTTACTGTACCATGCCAATTCCATTCAGCACGTTTGACAAAGCAACTTCAGGGCCATTTTTCGTCGATTTTCATACAGCGAACTACCAACTCGACTATACCAAAGTTGTTCCCCTATATACCAGCTTCAACTTTGTCATAAGGATCTTGATCAGTTAATCACAAGATCAAGCATAATCTGGCTCCAAATTCGATTAGAAACCACTGGCAATCTGTTTTCAGTGCAAGGCCCGACTGATAGCCCAACTTCTAGGACAATTTACCCCAATTTCTATACAGTCCTTGGGCTAAGTCACTTAATAAAATTTGTACTACTATAGTAGCTCTACAACTTTGTTATGGTGACTCATAACAAACTCCTCATAGATCAAGAGATATAGAGGCCTAAAGTTGGCTTACTGACACTGTTTTCAGAGTTTAAGAACAAGGATACCTATGGATCCTTTTTTGCAAATTACCCCAAGTTTTACCGCAAAACATAGAATTCTCCAAACATAAAAGTTGCTTAACTTTTGTTACTCTAATACTTTGATGTATACACTTTTGACTAAAAGTGCCTAGAGTTTGAAATCACCCTATAGGGCACTATTTAGGGTTCCAAATTAAGGTTTTGAGTGTCCTAGGGTACATGTGGCACTTAATCTCTCTAAGCTTAACATTTATTGAACATTTCTACCAACTTGTTGAGATCATCCTTTAGTGCTCATCTAACAAGGCCACATGCCCCTAATCCTTGAAAAAAGGCATTTCCAACCTAGGGTCAAGAATCCCTTTTACCAAGTCTGCTCATCACACAAGCACCACATCACATGTTTGTTTTGAAATTTAGGCCTAGTGGATGCATCCTAGGTGTATCATACATAATGTAATGCCAATGCATATGATGTCATGTCAAAGTCTTAGTTCTCGTAACACTATAGGTGTTACAGCATGTTCTGTTTGATCTCAATTCATGTGGATTGGTTGGGATTGAGTGAGTTTAAATCATAAACAAGCCAAAAAAATTATTAGTTTTTTCCAATCCCGTCCAAACCATGTGGTAAGGGAATAACCAGTTTTTTATCATAATAGTCAAAGTAAACACAAATACAAAATTTTGTCTATAAAACTTTTTCATAAATATTTTTATCAAATATGAAGGGGTGTTGTGTATCTACGAGCAGAGAGGTAGCAAAAGCGACAAAATTAGAAACCTAACTACTCCCAAATATTTCACTAAATATCTTATGCGCATATAACAAAAGAGCCACTACAGGAAAAAAGGAAAAAAATTTGACAGCCACAGGCCGCTGAATATATGCCTTTTCTATCGAAAAACTTATTTTCGACGTCATTAGGGTTATTTTCAGTGGTGGTGGCTCATCAAGAGTTTCTAGCCAAAATAAGGGTTATTTTTGGTAGCCATCGACGAAAATAAAGGTTATTTTCAATGGTCGTCATCGAAAAGTAGTTATTTTCGATGGTTATAAAGCGACCATAGAAAATAATCCTAGTAATAGTTATTTTCGATGGATGCACATTACCGTTGAAAATAGTTAAGTTATTTTTGACGGTTGCGCCTAGCCATGAATCTAGAATTCACTGCAAATTCATATACAAATCACATATACATCACTTACATATGCATATTTCACATTCGCATTCAATATTTAATCATCAATATACCGGCACAATCAAAATACCCACATTTCTTCCATTCATCAATAATATTCACATTTCATCCATTCAATAACATTATACCATTGCATTCAACAACATTTAAGTATTGAAGTCATCGACAAAGCAACTTAATATAAGTCTTATCTAGGAAAAACAAGGTTTTATGGAATCAAAGTTTTATGGCTGCTGAGGAAATAAGCGAATATGATATTAACAAACTCAGTAGCCAAATCATCCTATCATAAAAACAATATCAACAATTAGAGAATAAACTAGAATCCAAATGGATACATTAATTGAGATGCAACAAAATAACCTTGTCTCTAGATGATTATGTCACCAATGGACGGTTATGATACATGTTTGCAACATTAACTTCAGATCTCTAGAATATATAAGTTCAAATAGATTAAATAGGTATAATTGAGTATGCTCAGCTATAACAGATAAGCATAATTTCACTAATTTAATTTTTGCCATTCTTTAGATAAACATACTAACAAAAATAAGAAATTATTAACATGTCTCGCCATTCTTCTAGTCGTATGAATGTATCCATTGTCGCCAAACGTATATGTCGAGAATTATTCAGCAGTGAAATTATTGGGTAGATTATGATATCTAGAACTAACAGTAAATGCATAAGAGTCATGAAGATTTAGATAGGTTTAGACACTTGATGCGAGATAACACCCTATGACTTATATGATAGTGGATATTGCTTACGATCTGATGATATGCCTTTGGGGTGCATCATCCCTCCTTTTATATTCCAATGAGAGGGCGATTAGAGGAAGGTTATCTAGTGTCATACTAGATATTGTTACCTATCATATGAGGATATTCAATAGGATACATATCTCCCTAACCAAGCCTAACCAGGATTCTTAGTTCTATCTTTACATGCAGGTTACACCTAACAGCCAGATTCTACCATATTACATGGGTATTGACCTTATGTAGTGATCTAATAAGATCTTAAACATCCATCTTTCCAGTCAAATCCGGTATCTCCCTTACATGTGGGCTAAGTCCTTGGATAATGTGGCTAAGTTCTTGTAAACCCTGAATAATGCTTTAAGGAATTTTAGCTTGTTCTTTACTATTTTATAAAAATAATAGTAAGGATCTACAAGACTTTAGTTAATCAAGAAAAAATATTAGATGTATTTCTAGTATGTGTCTAAGTGTTGAGATGTGTTCCTTTTAAATCAATAGGTAGTGAAATATTTCACCATAATGATACCTATTGGATTATATAATAATGTGAATTTTCCCGATTACTGAATGTCATAAATGAAAATAAATACATGAACAAAGTAAGAAAAGGAATAAATACACATAAAATATATTTTTGCATTCATATTAGAAATTTTGGTTGTTACAAATTTAGATTTGGATAATTAAACTTTTGATTCTAAATTCTAGGATAATAAAGAAAGAATTTCATTTGATAAATGAATTGCGTCTCCATCAACTATATGTTGAGAAACACCTATTATAAATAACTAAATACAATAAAATATATTACATATCATGCTGGAGTTTGAGTGTGCATTAAATTTGAATTCTTAAACTTTATCTCAAATTTGAATTTGAAATGGGAAATTAGAAATCGAGAAGAAAATATAAAAGAAAAAGAAGATGTTCCTACGCTTGGGCCAACCCTCACCTGTCTCGGCCCAGTTTGCACTCTGCGCACGGTGGCCCAACTCAACCAGGGGGCCACACCAACATGCACGGACCCCTGTCAGTTTCACAGAGCATTGGCATTTTTCTTACGGACACTGTTGATCGGGCCCACTTTGGCAGCCTCCCCGCGTGACTATGTCTCCTTGCCATCAGTGGCGTGTGGACCCGGTGGGCAGGAGCTTCGTCCCTGTATCTCGCCGCACCGCACGGAGGAAGCAGAGGGTTTGTTAGAGATTGAAACAAACAGACCTGGTTGCTTGTGCATCTGGGGTATAAAGGTCGACCCCCTTTTGACCATAGAGGGAGCACCAAAGCCATCACGAGGAGTAGAGCGCCATTAATCAAGCAGAGGGGAGAGAGAATGGAGCGAGAACGCCGATGCCGTCATTCTTCGCATTCAAGGGTCGATTGGCGTCCG
Source organism: Zea luxurians (assembly GCA_029449295.1). NCBI lineage: Eukaryota > Viridiplantae > Streptophyta > Magnoliopsida > Poales > Poaceae > Zea > Zea luxurians. The sequence continues at coordinate 98,393,812 of JAOPSE010000001.1, read as the reverse complement.
CGGTGCATCCGGGGTTTTGGGTAATGGCATGGATCATGCGCATGGGATGGTGGATCGTATGGCTTCCTGGGATGGCGTGAATCGCTCACCGGATGCACAGTTCGTCGTGGTTCCTAATCGCAGCAACCTAGCTTCTCTGCGACATCATCACCAGTAAGGTGCCCAGGGCCATGTTCACCATCATTACTGCTTTATGTAGCATTCGTCGAATTAGGGTTTGGGCGATTGGACGCGTGGGGGAGAAGGAGTCCTGTGAGCGGCGCCAGTGCGGGCAGGGGCCTGCCGCGTCCGACTGCTTTTGTGGGGAAGATAATCTAGTGACCGTTGGATCCTTGATGTAGGGTTGTGGTATGGGGGTGTGGTTGGTCATTGGATCAGCCACGGGTGCTCCGGATCAGACGAGTGGTGACCCCTTCGGATGTTTGAATCACGACCGCTGATTGTCGATCCAACACATCTCGTAGCATATCCTTTTGGGTTATAACTGAGTCCATCGGATCTGGATCGTGCGGCCGAGATACAGAGATAATGTTTCAACCATGCAAGTTTGCTAAAGATCCCTCGGAAAACTTGCTATTCAACCCGCCATCCATCTGCTTAGGGAGTACTTTACTTTCGGGTCCCTGGATATTTACAAAACCACCCCCGAACTATATTTTTTTGCATAAATAGGTATATAAAATGGATAAAAACTTAGAAAATCCATAATCAATGCATTTTCACCCCAAATTAATCCATTTCAGTTGCAATAAATTCATGATAATATTGTTTATCATCTAGTAACCTTATTTTAGTATGAACCATATGGTTAAATAGATGCGCTTGATTTGTTTCGTATATACCACTTTAAAACATGGGAAATCATAACCAATTCATTTTAACTCCGATTTGATCCATTCGAATTGCGTTAGCCTCATGGAAATATTTACTACACAGTAGCAACATTAGTTATACGATATCATGTACTTCTGTAATTAAGTAACTAATTGGATTAATCTATGCTTATTGGATTAGCTTTTCTTAATATTAATATAGTATTCTGATTTTATAGTTATAATTTGACTAAAAGATGATCTTTAATCAAGTAATGACTTAGATTAAAGTTGAGTTAATTATTCATAGAATATTCTCTCAGATGGTGTACCCTATTCATTTTATAATATAGTTTAATATTTAAGTCATGTAGATCTTCTGTAAACCATAACTTTATAACCGTAACTCTGATTTTAGTGGTTCGCGAACCCACGATCTCGTAGCAACATGTAGATTACTATTATGCAGTTTGTTCTTCTGTTTTGTGTGATGTTAATTATGCCTATACCATGTTTGTTTGTATTGCTATGACTGGCAGTGAGGTCACGAGAATCTGAAGATCATCCTAGTACCTGGAATCTCAAGTCCTAGGCATGTTGTGCTCTTGACCACTTTTATTACCCAATAATGTTCTTTATAATCATTTATTCATGCAAAGGATTAATTTTGATGGGACCCAATATGTCACCCTAGTCTGGTTATCCTTTTACCTTGTTCACCCCTGAATCATTTGGGTAGTTTGCTATTGCTCTATATGGTTTTGGGTTTAATATTACATTATCTTCATGTTCCAATTATATTGTTATTTTATTTATGTTCATGTCAAGATCATTTTTTTTAATGGGAACATGGAGCTTAACTTGAGAAACGAGTGCCACCACAAGGGTGGAATGGAACTCCCTTGGCTGACTAATTAGGAAAGCTAGTGGAAGACTACCTTACCCGAAAGGGTAAGGGCAGTAGGGAGTAGGTGTGTATGGAAGTTCTCGGGTTGATTTTGCTGCGATGGCGGTCAGACAAGGGATTCCTACATTGCTCTTCCTAGAAACTGTAGCGGGTGTTTGGAAGCTAGTGGAACTTTGTAAAGGCCTCGTAGTGGATCCCTAGCAATTCACCTCGGAAGTGTCTAAGGGCCTTGCAAACCCTAGCGACATGGCATACATAAGTTGTGGGTACAGGGTACAACCTCTGCACAGTGTAAAACTGGTATACTAGCCGTGCTCGCGGTCATGAGCAGCTCAGGAATCTCGCATGATTAAATTATGGAACTAAATTCAATTTGTTATTTGCATTGCATGGGATTTATTATTAATTTTGTTCTATTATTATTATGGTTTTGTATCTACTTATACTTATTAATTGCCAATAAAATTTTGACCAACTTTAAAAGCAATGCTCAGCTTTAACCGTCCCCTTTGGTAAGCCCTACACTTCAAATGAGATCCCACCTTTGGCAAGTTCATGCACATTAATCCCCACAACTTGTTGAGAGATGAACATATGTGAGCTCACCCTTACTGTCTCACACCCCTCACAGGTCACGAACAGGTACCACAGGATGAGGCGCATGGAGGATGCTGCGATGTGTTCATGAGAGGTCTAGGCCATCATCTCCCAGTCAACTTTGGGTTGCTAGATCATTGTCTCCTTATGATGTAATTATTTATTTATTTTGTACAGAACTCCTATCATATAGTAGGGATGTGACATTCGTTTCTATACCATAATTCATCATATGTGTGAGACTTTGTCCCAGCACACCTGGTGATTGCATTCGCACCAGGGTCCCTAAAACCCGGTTGTGACAGTGCTCAGACCTACATGTAAATGTTTTCCACATTGAAGTGTCCTTGGGTACCCCTAGTCTATATCGTTAACAATAGCCCATGAGTCTGATTTGGCAAAGTTATCAACTCGAGTAGATTGGACTCTTGAAATGAATCATATCCATGAAGCCTCATTTCTAATATTTTGAGTAATTTTTTATGGTAGAAGAGTGCACTATTTTAATAGGAAGCCCCCAAGTCCTAGGACTCAGCCTTTATAGTTTAGGACTCGATTAAAACTATCCACTGGGTCTCCTAATTCTATGCATTCAAATCGCTTTAACTTCTAGCTTCTATGCTCGTGGCGCATGGTATTCCACTTTAACTTATAATAGTCCGGCTTTGTGGCCTTTAGTATTCCATCATCCCATTGCTTCTTAGCATTCTGATTCCACTGCCATTCTGTCTTCCACAAAGCCCTAAATCACTTAGCCGCATCCATGACCCTTGCACTCATATGAGTTCGAAGTCTCCACTCTTGACTTAAAGAAATGGTACACTCCAATGGAGAAAGGGTGCTACAAGAGAAGAACATCATACAATGGAAGCTTTTAGACAAGGATTCCTTCCCTATGTCTTACTCCAAACAAATTGTGGTTTTTCATCAATTTTTCTTGCGTGGAATCAACCTTTTTGCTTCTCGATTTTTTAGGGAACTATTGTCTTATTTATAGGTAGAACTCATGCACCTGAATTCAAATTTCATCTTGCACATCTCCATCTTATCTCACCTCTACGAGTCCTATATACGGATTCCCCTTTTTCAATATTTTTTCATCCTTTGCCTCCAACCAAAAAAGTGTAGCTTACTATTGTGGGGAAGTAGGAGTTCAATTGTGTGTTGGTTGCTGTCGGTGTTTGGTACTGATGATGCACTATGGGATATACCACATAGTGCTTTTGGGAGGACGACGAAGTCGATGTCATCTTGATGGTTCATGCCAGGCACGATGGAACACAATAGATTATACATGTTTGGGCCGCTTGGATGCATAATACCCTACGTCCTATGAGTTCTGAGATGTATATTGCTTATGATTGAGGATTACATGTAGTTATTGAAAGTAGAAGATGAATGCGGTATGAGGGTCTATTGTTTTCGTAGGGGTTGCCTCTCGGCCTTATATCTGATTAAAGAGGGATCACCCAGCATAATCTCAGAGCATGATTCCTAAATGTCAACTTCCACTAGAAGTGCGCCATGTCTTCTAGCGGTCAGTTGGTCTTCATTAGGCCTGCTCGTACGTTGCATGTGCGGGGCACGATCTTGGGAACCTTTGCACCCACATGTGCATCTCGTTTGATCGTCTCCAGTTGCACCTGGCTGAGGCCCACTAGGCACCTAACGGTTAGCCCATTAGGGCGCTGTAGGCAGCCCATGAAGCATAACAATGCCATGATGACCCGAGGTGTATCTATACCCCATAGTTGCAAATATCAAACATCCCACCATCATCTTAGAGGTTGTTGCACCGAACAATTGGTGGATCTAGCATGCTTTTTTGGGGTGGCTAGGTCCAACAATGGTATTAACATAATCAATCAGTCATTCACTAATGACCTTCAAGGTCAAGCACCCGTAGTGAACTTCAAGGTTAATGGACATGAATACAATCAAGGATACTATCTTGTCGGCGGCATCGAGCCCTTCCTGGGTATTAATCTTCGGTAAAGAGAGAAACATCAGTTATTAGCAAATGCTCAATGTTGGAGCAAAGGCCGAACCAGACCTCGATCATGCTTACCCGAGCAGAATTAACCCTGTTTGGACACAGGGCCTACAACACCCAAAGACTTCATTTCATATTTGTCACACCCGCGTTTTGGGGGCACCAAGACCTAGGCGCGAACATAATCACCAGGTGTGCTGGGACCAAGTCTCACACATATGATGATCCATGGTACAGAAACGAATATCACAACTTTACTATATAATAGGAGTTCTATATAAAATAAATAAATAATTACATCATAAGGAGACAATGATCCAGCAACCCAAAGTTGACTGGGAGATGATGGCCTAGACCTCTCATGAACACATCGCAGCATCCTCCATGCGCCTCATCCTGTGGTACTTATTCTTGACCTGTGGGGGGTGTGAGACAGCAAGGGTGAGCTCACATATGTTCATCGCTCAACAAGTTGTGGGGATTAATGTGCATGAACTCGCCAAAGGTGGGAGCTCATGTGAAGTGTAAGGCTTACCAAAGGGACGGGTAAAGCTGAGCATTGCTTTTAAAGTTGGTCAAAATTTTATTGGCAAATACTAAGTATAAGTAGATACAAAACCATAATAATAATAGAACAAAATTAATAATAAATTCCATGCAATGCAAATGACAAATTGAATTTAGTTCCATAATCTAATCATGCGAGGGTCCTGAGCTGCTCATGACCGTGAGCACGACTAGTATACTAGTTTTACACTCTGCAGAGGTTGTACCCTGTACCCACAAGTCGTGTATAGACACTACTGAGGTGAATGGCTAGGGATCCACTATGAGGCCTTTACAAAGTTCCACTAGCTTTAGAAAACCTGCTACAGTTTCTAGGAAGAGCAATGCAGGAATCCCCCATCTGACCGCCATCACAGCAAAATCAACCCGGGAACCTCCCTACACGCCTACTCCCCTACTGCCCTTGCCTCTATCGGTAAGGTAGTCCTCCACTAGCTTTCCTAGTTAGTCAGCCAAGGGCGTCCCATTCCACCCTTGTGGTGGCACGTGTTTCTCAAGTTAAGCTCCATGTTCTAATTTAAAATAATGATCTTGACATGAACATAAATAAAATAACATTATAATTGGAACATGAAGATAATGTAATATTAACCCAAAACCATATAAAGCAATAGCAAAAACTACCCAAATAGTTCAAGGGTAAACAAGGTATAAAGATAACTAGACTAGGGTGACCTATTGGGTCCCATCAAAATTAAACCTATGCATGATAAAATGATTATACAGAACATTATTGAGTAAATAAAAGTGATCAAGGGCACAACTTGCCTGGGACTTGAGATTCCAGGTACTAGGATGATCTTCAGATGACTCGTAACCTCACGCTAGTCGTAGCAATACAAACAAACATGGCATAGGCAAAGTTAACATCACACCAAACATAAGAACAAACTGTGTAATAATAATCTACGTGTTACTACGAGATCGTAGGCTCAAAAATCACTAAAATCGGAGTTACGGTTATAAAGATACGATTTTCTACAGATCTATGTGATTAAATATTAAACTATATTATAAATTGATTAATATTCACCATATGGGAGAATATTCCATAATAATTAACCCAACTTTGATCTTAATTATAACTTAACTAGAGATCATATTTTAATCAAATTTTAATTATCGATAGGTTAGCTTTGGTTTAAAAAAGTTAATCTAGTAGACATAGGATAAATAAATATCTAACTATAAAAGTATGCAGCATGGTATAATTAATGTTGTTACTGCATAGTAAATATTTATACGAAGCTAACGCGACTTGAACGGATCAAATCAGAATTAAAACGAAGAAGTTGTGGATTTCCGAAGTTTTAAGTGTTGGATTAGAAGGAACTAAGTGCATAATTTTTAATCCCAATTTGGTAACAAAATAAAGTTATTAGATGATAAACAATATTTATATGGATTTAATGCAACTGGAATGGATCAATTTGGAGCTAAAATGAATTAGACATGAATTACATAAGTTTCTTGGATTATTTCTCTACTATAAATCCTTTTCAAAGTTATTTATATGCTTTATAAAAGTCCAGGGTTTAAAAAGTAAATTTCAGGGACCCTGGCATAAATACTTTTAGTAGGTCTAGGATGGCAGGCTGATTAAACCAAAGCACATGGTCTCTTTATTAAAATTACCACCCAGTTGAGGATTCAGACGTGCCTGGGCCATAGGATCAAAGATCCACAGTTCAGATCAAATACGTGAAGTGGTATGAGGAGGTTCTAATCCTGATACTACAACTTCAATCCGACGGACCCTATCTATCCTCAATCCTGCCCGTGGATCCACCAATCTACGGCTCCGATCTTATGAGGATGAAACGGTACCCAACTCAATCCCGACTGTCAACTTAGGGATCAATGGAGCCCGGGATCTGTTCTACGCGAGCCAATCACGGCCATCCGTGATTCAATCGACGACCCAGATCCAACTATGATGGGGGTACTAAGCAGATCGTCCAAAAATAGATAAACGGCCAGGGACTCATCCCCTTCCAACACCAACACACGACGGCACCGCTGCCCCACCCACGGCGGAGCCATTACCGGAGTCACACGACCTAGTACATCAGCACCCCAACTGCATACCCAAGCGGTTCAATACGATGCTGGGAACAAGGCGAATCAAAATGGGGAGGACTCACCGTGAATCACGCAGCATAGAACTCTGCCCATGGCGCATGGAGGTTCTGTGGTGACTGGTGCTGCGCCGACGAGAAATTCCTTCCCCACCACCCGACGATTCGGCCATATGAGGCCATGGTCGCACGCGGAGGACACTCGCGAGCACCCGGATCCTAGCATGGAGTCCCAGGTAGCGGTGACCGCGAGGATCAGCACCGGCAATTTGTTTCTCTCCCTCCTTCCTCACAGAACTCCTGGCACCGGGAAATCCGTGTACTTGAGCTAATCCAAGGTGTGGCCCATAACGGAGGGCATTTGAACATCCATATTTGTAGCCTGTGACCGAAGTCTCCGTGAAAATCGCATCAATGGCGAGGACTGATTCCGCCCAGGATTTGCGCATGGCCCCAACGGATTCGATAGGGGCGAACCTGACAGGATGGGGCCTGCTAGTCGGCGACCAGAAGTGAGTCCGCGCAAGGCTAGGAACGAGCCTAACGAAGCGGCCCCACACACCATATACCCAGATCCGCGCCTACGACGATTGGCACACTGGCCTGAGGGTCCCACCGGGCAGAAGGCATGAACCAGAGGGTGGTTAAATGGGCTAAGCAGGCGTGGAAGACTAGGCTAACTGGGTGAATTCGGCCTAGGTACACGTTTGTTCCTTCTCTTCATTTTCAGTTTAATTTTCTTTTCGATATTCCATTTCTTTTATATTTTGTATTTCCATTTTGAATTCAAATTCAAATTTTGAATTAAATGCAAATAGAGTTCAAATTTATAGTATATTTAAGTGCTCAAACCAAAAACTCCAACTTGTTATACATGGTTTTTTTATTTTACATATCCATTATTTACTTAGTCAAATGAGATATTCCCATATTATTCCCTGATTTACAAAATTCTAATTCCAATCCAAGATAAAGTTTAAGAATTCAAATTTAATACACACTCAAAATCAATCATGATGAAGTAGATATCTATTTATTTTAGTTAATTTATTTGTTTGATAGTTGTTTGAAATATGAAACACACTCATAATATTCCTTTCTTTTTAGGAAGATAGCATTTTGAAATGTGGGATAAGAATTAAAAGTTACATCAAAATTAAATATTCATTATCTTTTTATTTTGAAAGAAGTTATGGTATACTTTTCATTTAAGGGTTTCTAGCTTATGTATAATTTATGAAGATAACAAATTCTTAGAGTATCTTCTATTATTTATTTTCCAGAGTTTCAATTTTATGTGTTAAATTTAAAAAGTCTAGTATCGATTTGAGTCATCTAAACTTAATACACATTTAAATAAATGCTTATAGTGTATCATTTAATGAAACGAATAATTATTTAGTTGGGCAGAAATTCTTTATATTACTTCTTTTCTAAGTTAATTATTGGTTTCAAAATTTAGTCTTCAAAATTCCAAGCTCAGGTATAATTTGAGATATCTCACTTTACTATTTTATTTCTTTCTTTATTTATTTTATTATTTTTCCCTTATAAAAATTTTGGGCTTTACAATATCAACGATGAAGCCTACGACCCCACTGCACTACGAGAAGAAGGGTGCTCGCCGTTGTCAAAGTCAGAGAAAAGCAATGACTCGATAACTACACATCGGATAGAGCCGAGATCCTAGCAAAGGCTCCCTTGACGGTCACCAAGGGGCAAAGGGTCTTGCACAAGAGCGAAGGCTTTAGACATCCTCTATGGGACCTGACTCCACTCACCTAGAGCCTGGAACCACTTGTAAGCCTCTAGGAGGGGGTAAACTTTTGGGTGTTTTTGGACCAGTGTATTTTACTGTGTTGTAATGACCCCAATGTGGGGAATATTATGGTAATGTAGCAGGTAACTGGGAGCATAATGGTACTTGGGACATACTACCCACTCGGTTACCTATAAATACCCCTGCCCTATACATGGATAACAAGATGCTACAGTTCCCTACCCTACTCTAGAATGCAGCATCCATACATGCAGCTCCGAAGACCTCCCCTACGATGACCCATCACCAAGATTTGCTCTCGCATCACACCCCACTTCCCAAGGGGTTGAAGACATCCTGCAAGAAGGTGAAGACTGGAGAATCTCAATGGAAAACTAGATCAAGATGCGAGCTCTCCACATAAAAAACAACCACGTTCAGAAGCAAAGAGAAATTCTAGTAGCCAAAAGGCAGAGAAGGAATATGCATGCTAGAGTGAGGCAACTAATCATGGACAAAGAGGAGAAATAAAGGGAACTAGAGTAGGAAATTTGCAGACATGTAGTATGTAGACTCCCTCACCAACAGCTAGCTACAACTATTAATAATCAAAATGTTTATCATTTCTGTAGGCCTACCCAAATGCAGACGATTTCTAAGGACTAAACTGCCTTGATGACCAAAGCCCCCTCTCGGCATAGCTCCAAGCCTCTCCATGGCCACACAACTATAGAGCAGGAACCTATCCCAAGTATAACGACAATACAGACCCAACCCAATACATAATGACTTACCAGGTCACCGTTGCATCCTCGGGAGGAGACGACTCCACTAAGGATAAGCCATTCATCATCTCTCTCAAAGGCCCCCCCTCACATGGTACTCAAGACTGCCACCACGATTGATTGACTCATGGATGACCCTGCTTGACTAATTCTTACTTAATTTCCAAAGCTACAGGCCTGAGATAGATGCATTAGTAGAATTGTCCCTCTGTAGGAAGAAGGCAAAAGAGAGTCTTCGTGACAATTACAAGAAATTCCTCCTCCTGAAATCATAGCTACCCTCAGTCAATGATAAGATTCTGATCCATTATGCAATCAGCGGCCTTCGAGTGCGCTAGCTTTACCATAACTGCACAAGAGATCCACCATCCAACCTCTAAGAGCTATATCAGCTCTTTGAAAAATACGCTCGATTTGATGAGCTCCATCACAGGAAAGTGGAGTCATAGCGAAAACCAAAAGAGACTCTGCAGTCTAATAGAACGTGGACCAGGGGTCCACAACAAGACTAGCCTCACCAAAAACATGACCAGCACCTCCAAGTCCATAATATTGCCAACCAACAGCAAAGGCGAAGGCCCCTCGACGCTAGGACTACCCTCCACAACAGGGCCGCACTGTAAGTGCAGCAAGAGGAAGAGGCCAAGGTAGATGGCCTAGAATCAAAGGAAGTATTATTGTGTGTTCCATGGCGAAGACATAGGGCATCCAACCAAAAATTGGCCAGAAACTAAGGATCCCAAAGACTGCATGGCCAGAGCTAACCCAGCAAACAACCAGAGAGCCATCGCTCACACCTACCACCCACAACAATACCCCCACCCTCATTACCAACACAAACACCATACCACGCCCAACATCAGTAGAACTACAACCATGCTTTTCCCAAGCAACCGCGCCTGCAGCACCAAGAAAGATTAGCACTGCCACCCCCACCGCTAGCTCAGGCAAACCAGCAACTCCACCAGCAACCCTTCGCCACCAAACCAGGAAGAAGAATTGGCCAACCCACTGTTCAGGGGGTTCATCCACATGATAATTGGAGGGTCCAATGCAGAATTCGAGAATAACTAATAGAAACAAAGATCACTACTAAAGGGTCAATGTCATCACTCTCACTGGCCCGATGGTCCAAACAAAGTGGTCCCATGTCTCGCTTACCTTCGATGCAAAGGATGTTGATCTTCGCAACACACCACACACACACACGTTGGTGATAAACTACAATGTCGCTGGGTGGGACCTGCACAACGTCCTCGTCAATAATGGAAGTCAAGCTGACATCATATTCTTGCACGCCTTCGACCGCATGGGCATGAATCACGGTCTGCTCCATCCAGCCGACAATCCCTTGTACGACTTCGAAGGAAAGGGAACATTCCCTCTTGGCAAAATAGAAATGTCAATGTCCCTCAACACAGCCCCCAATGCCAGGAGCACACATGTGACCTTCGACATAGTCGACATGGTCTACCCATACAACGCTATCATGGGAAGAGGGTCCATAAATAAACTTGAGGTAGCACATCCATGGACTTTATCTTTGCATGAAGGTTCTAGTCCCCCCAAGGCATAATAACCATATACGGTGACTAGAAAGCTACACACAACATTGAGAGGGACTTCATCCTTGGACAGCAAATCATACACTTCCTAACCATCAAAGGCAAAGAGCCTTGAAGCCCTTGCTCGAAAAAAGCAAAGCTAATCAACGCCCAGATATAGAGTAACAAGGAGGCCAAGAAAGTCCATCTAGACACTTCTGTGTCTAATCAAACAGTCTTAATAAGAAAAGACCTCTATAAAGCAGAAGAAGACAAACTGCTATCATGCATGAATCACAACAAGGATGTCTTTGCATGGTCTGCCTTGGAGATCATCGAAGTCAGTCGGATAGTCATCGAGCATTCTCTGGACACTGACGCTTCGATAGGCCCCAAAGAGGAGAGACTACACAAAATGTCAAATGAGAATACATAAGCAGCAAAAGCCGAAGTCCACTAGCTGTTGGAGGCCATGTTCATCGAGCCAATCAACTATCCAACCTAGCTCGCCAATGTAGTCATGATTAAGAAGAAAAATGACAAGTGGAGAATGTGTATAGACTTCACCAATCTCAATAAGGCCTATCCCAAGGATGACTTTCCCTACCAAGGATAGACAAGATCGCCGACTCGGCGGCTGGATGCGAAGTCATGTCTCTACTAGACTACTTATCAGGGTACCATCAAATCTACCTAAAAGATAAAGATAAGGTGAAGACAAGTTTCATTACCCCATTGGGAACGTACTTCTTCGTGTGCTTGCCCAAAGGCCTCAAGAACGCTAGTTCCACCTTCTCGAGACTAACAAAAACCATCCTAGAAAATCAAATGGAGCACAACGTGTTTACCTATGTCGACATCATAGTCGGTGCAAGCCAAAATAAAGAGGACCACCTCGCCGACCTTGTGGAGACATTCGAAAACATGCACGCAGCCATGCTTCGCATCAACTAGAGAAATGCATATTCGGCATCCGTCAAGGCAAGATCCTTCGCTACCTTGCATCACATAGGGGAATAGAACCGAACCCATTGATAAAAAAGCAACACTAGATATGAAGCCCCCACAATTAGCAAGGGATATGCAAAAGCTGACATGAAGGCGGGCAGCATTGAACAGATTCATCTCACGGTCCGCAGAGCGAACCTTTCCTTTCCTTAGAACATAGGGAGGCACAAAAGACTTTACCTAGGGCCTAGAGCAGGAAATAGCCTTCGAGTCATTGAAGGAATATTTGTCAGAACTCACAACTCTAGTCAGTCAAGATCCCACTTCACCACTATTGTTATATGTCGCAGCTTCAGATGGAGCAACCAGCACAGCACTAGTCTAAGAAAAATCCAAGGATGGAAAACTACAATAGTATCCGGTCTACTTCATCTCTGAGGTCCTCACCAATTCAAAATGTAACATGACAGAGATGGAAAATGGATTACTCAATCCTCTAGCATCCCATAAACTACATCACTATTTCGAGGTACACAAGATAAGAGTGCCCATAGATCGAAGCCTGGGTGACCTATTCAGCAATCCAGAGGCCTTCGCTAGAATAGGCAAATGGGTAGCAGAACTCTCCTGCTACAACATTATCTTTGAGTCCTGAACTGCCATAAAATCCCATGTCCTCGCTAATTTCATAGTTGATTGGAAAGGGCCTCTGCCTTTGAACCATCTAAATGTCGAAACGGTCTAAACCATTCCCTGCGATGGCGCCTGGTGCCACACGAGGGCGGTTGCTACAACAATAATCACAACTCCATCTAGAGCCAAGTACAAATATGCCGCCTGCCTTAGCTTCGCCCTCGAGACAGGCAAGTCACCAATAACATAGCAGAATACGAAGCCATGTCAGAATCTACATCATAAAAATTAACTAAAAAATCATCGCCTGACAAATCAAAAAACTCTACATAGCTCGAGAACCAGTCCTCTTGCAATATCTATCTATAGTGCATAGTCTAGAAAAGCAGTGCAAAGGTTTCACACTTCAGCACATAGACAGAAGCAAAAATGAGGAAGCCGACACACTAGAGAAGGCTGCCCATGCCTTCAGATGTATTCTTCCACGTGGTCGGAGCCCCTATGGTAAGAGACCCCGATGACATAAGAATCACAAAAGACCCCAACGACCAAAGAATCGTAAGCCGCATAAGTCATCCAAGAGACACAAGAATACAAGCAAAAGGCGCCAAAGGGTGCAGCCAGATCATCACGAAAAGTGTTCGAAAACACCTAAGGGTATGAAGTCGTCCAAGGGACACAAGAATCCGAGCAAAAGCCTCCTAAGGGTGCAACCGGATCAGCACAAAAAGTGTGCGAAAACACCTAAGGTTATGAAGTCCTCCAAGAGATGCAAGAATCTGAGCAAAAGCCATCTTAGGGTGCAGTCAGATCACCACGAAAAGTGATGAGGACATCACTTGTATACATACAATGTATGGACCGATAACGATTGCGTGCACGACAGCTAAATATCTGGTTCTAGGACTGGGAAAGGCCAAGGGGTTGAGGAGGATCAAGTCCAACTCAACTACGATTCCATCTTGGGTTCTAGGATCAGTTTGTAATAAAATGGACGCCCAGGACACATCCGAACTCGGATTGCAGTTTACTAGGTATGGATGGAAAGACAAAAAGATTATCTAACCAACCCAACTGGTCCCACCTTAAAATTCATTAGGAGTCAACGGGAATCATCAAAACGATTTAGCATTTAGATTCTATTTTGGTACTACGACACCGTCTGTCGGACTGTTGGCTCGTGTATTGTCTCGGAGCCCATTAGGGGCGAGACTAGGGGTCACGCATGCCCTAATACTCTATTTATTTAGCAGCTACCGCCAAATTAGGGTAGGTTTTTCTTATAATATTCTATCGTCGAATAGTATCATCATCATCGACTCGTGATACCGCATCTCGTAATCAACACAATTTTGGTTGTGTTCTTCCTATTCTTGCTTGTGTTCTTGATTGCACTTGTAGGGATAAACCTTCATGGTGAGGACACTCGTGTGTCACAGGTGATAACCAATGGAGCAGTGGTGTAGTGATTGCGAGGAGCCATTCGCTCGGAGCCTTGGATCATCAAAGTCGAGATCTCCACCCTATCATGTTATCGTACCTCACTGAAGATTGGGCCTCGTCCTCTATCAAGTGGTATCAGAACTCAGGTTGCCCATGAGGTGTAATCTTACCTTTCATTCGTTTGTTTGTCCTATTACCCACAAAAAAGCCAAAGAGAAAAGAGTAATAACATTAGGTCATATCTTTAAAAACCATTAGTGTATCCTGACCTATAGAGTTCGCCTGAGCCTTTGCACAATTTAGTTTTGGAGTCACGGTTCTGATTTTGTGTCCTAGGTCAAGGTCTTATTGCTGGTTTAGATTTGTCTTGGCTCAATTTGGTCATTACCATCCGCTACCATTCAACAAACTCAATCTGGATAAAACCGATCTCATCCACAAAACTGACTCTATCCATAAACTGAACTCATTCACCCTTCATTTGCCTCGCCAACAACCCTAATTACGTTGTTGGTTTAGATTTGTTTTGGGTCAGTTTGGTCATTACCATTTGTTGCCATCCAACAAACTCAATCTTGATAAATTGATTCCATCCAGAAAACCAACCCTATCCATAAATCGAACGCACATCATTTTTCATCTCATCATCTCGTCCTTATTAGATTAGTTTCTGCCTAGTTCGGTATTTTGAGGATAAATCTCGCATATGAAGTCAAAAGTTAGTGTTGTTGTACTTTCTTGAAAGCATAGAAAATTCTCTACAACTTTTATATTTAAGATTATTTGAGAAAACGTCATTATTAAAGAGTTATCTACTTTGGAAGTAAATATGTTTGTGATCCTGAAATTTCGGACCAATCTATATTTTGGGGTCAATATCTCCCACTTCCTTTATCCAAAATAGGAAATCCATATATCGAAAAGAAAAAGAAGAAGGAGTCCTACAACTTTGATGTTGTGAGTTATTGCGTTTAAGGTTTCTAAATTTATCAAACAGTCTATTGAAGTTAGAGCAGAAAATCTATGACAGACAGACGGAAATTGTTTTTGATACTCTTATGTTATATCTTATTTTTGCGACACTCTTGTGAAAAAAAGAATATAAAAAGGCAATTGGAAAAAAGGCCGCACAAAACAAAGAAAACAAGAAAAAGAGAAAAAGAGTGTGCATAAGCAGGAACACCTTTGTGATTATTTTTCATTTAAATTGTTCCCATGCTATTCCTAGATCCTTGGCACCTCCTTTGTGACTTGGTCTAACTATTCTAGTACATTCTCTAGGACAACAACTAGGACGAGTACTTGGAACATTTATCCAGCATTGCTATCTATTACTGACTTGTGTGCCACAAATATATATTTAGTGAATCTTCCCAAAGCTCCATCTCGAGTAGAACAGGTACCCCTTTATGATCACACCCACGCTCTTTGGGCAGTAACATCGGCCATTGTTTGCCACATGTAGTGCTAGTAAGAATCTTGTAAGAGCGGTGTAAGACACTTTCATAACTTGTGTTCCACCACCACCATGAGAGTAGTTGTAGGGTTCACAAAGTTTGTTGCCTTTTGTCTCTTTTTTGTACTAACAATAACATGAGCAAAGTCCCAAATGGAAAAGGATAAGTGCCCTAAGACTACTGATGGTGAGTGTGTCTGCTATCTAGAATTGAAGGAGGTCATGCATATATTGACTAAAGCCTTTGAGAGACACACAATTGATGTTGATTCATCTCCCTGAGGTTCGATATATCTATTTTTCTCTTCTTTTAATGAAAATGTGGCAAATGAGTATAATGAATGGGAAGTATCAATGGATAAGATTTTTGCACGACATCGTATATGTGATAGGCAAAAAATTAAAATTGTGGCTAGTACTTTAATGAATGATGCATTAGTTTGGTTGAATAATTTGCATGACTATGAAAAAACCACACACTCGGATAGACATGAAAGCACTAATGAGAGAACAATTTATTTCTATGGATGATTCTAAAAATAATTTGAGTAATTCTAATGATATCATGCCTTCAGATAAATCTGAGTTGCCTTTGTTACAAGAGGATTGTCTTGTTGTTCCTTGTGTAAAGAAGAGTTGTGTGATGATAATACTATTACTTTATGCCACAACTAGAGAACAAACATGTTGTTGTTGCTTGTGATCTTATTAATTTTGCCAAAATTAGAATATTCAATCATATAACTAGTGTGCATGATGAGCTAAAATTGTTAACTTATTTAAATACTTTGGGCTATATTGAATTTGATGTTCTATGTAATCTAAATAATTTAGAGGAGAAACTTTCTTTAGTGCTGATTTTCCATGGTTATCTAAACATACATATCATGTTATTAGAAGATATAATTGGAAAGGAGAATATATGGTACATCGAGTATATATTTGTTCAAATATGAAATCTCCTTTTGTCATGAAACAATATGGTCAATCAGAGGGTCGTGTTAAAGCTAACCATATCACATCTAGTCCCACTTGTCCTTCTTTGTATGTTTTATAACAACAGGGTCAACTTCAAGAATGGGAGCAAGGTTGGATGACATCAAGCACTACATCAACACCTTTTGCACGCACCAACGACTTTGAGTTGAGGACGACTCAAAACCAAGAAAGGCAGAATGATGAGTACATGGATGTCAACTATATGGTCAAGGCCTAACCAATCATAGAGTCCCAAGCTCAAGGGGAGTTGAAGTCCAGTTTATTCGTGAATCCAGTTCGAACTGCTGGAGTGGGTCTCACAAAAATGGACACCTAGGCTACATACGGACTCCATTTTCGACGATCTAGATACCATTGGAAAGGTAAGGAGATTAGAGTTTCAACCCAACTAGTCCCACATCAAAATATGCTTGGAGTCTATGGGGATAGTCATGTCACACCCAGATTTAAGGGATAAAGCTGGGTGCGTCTCATATGTGCGCCAAAGAAGAACAACACATATAATGACCAAGTGTATAGAGATAAATGTCACAATCATTATTACATAGCAGAAGAGTCTTACAAAAATAAATGATAACAATAAATTGAACTAATAATTATTCCTTAGCACCATCAAGTTGACTGGGAGACGCCACCTAGATTAGCTCGTACTCCTCGTTGCACACCTCCTCCTAGGCTACCTGCTCTTCACCTGTGGGGGGTTATATATCGCAATGGTGAGCTCACAAAAGATCATAGTTCAACAAGTTGTGGAGAATAATGTGCATGAACTCACCAAACGTGGGAGTTCATGTGAAGTGTAAGGCTGATCAACAAATAATGGTTAAAGTTGAGTGTTGCTTTTAATAGTTTGGTCAAATTTTTCTAGCAATTACTAAATGTAAGTATATACCAAACTTGGGTGATGATAGATCAAAATTAATAATAAAACCATAATGCAATGTAAATGACCAGTTAAATTTAATTCCATAAGTTACTCATGTCAGTGTCCGAGTCGCTCATGACCGTGAGCATGGCTGATATACCAGTTTTATACTTTGCAGAGGTTGCGTATATTTACCCATAAGTCGTGTTACCCATCTGCCATAGGGTCATGAATCCCATACACCTCTACCAAGGAAGAGAGGTAGGAGTAACACTATGAGGCCTTTACAAAGTTCCACTAGCTTCAGAAAACCCACTATAGTTTCTAGGGAGCACTGTATAGGAATCCCCAGTCCGAAAAGCCATCGCAGCAAAATCAACCCAAGAACCTCCTTATACTGACCACTCCCCTACTGCCCTTGCCCCTTTCGAGTAAGGTAGTCCTCCACTATCTTTCCTAATTAGTCAGCTAAGGGCATCCCATACCACCCTTGTGGTTGCACTGTTTTCCCTGGTGGTTCTCCATGTTCCAACTAACATAATTATCTTGTCATGAACAGTAAATAATCCATTTATAATAAAAGCATGATCATGAATAATGTGTATCTGAACACCTAGGTCCATACAAAGCAATAGCAGGTACTACCCAAAAGTTCAGTTGTAAACAAGGTATAAAGATAGCCAAACTGGGGTGACCTATTGGGTCATGTCAAAATTAACCTATGCAGATCATAATGATTAACAGGAACATTATTGGATAAATAGAAGTGATCAAGGGCACAACTTGCCTTCAACGAGCTCCTGCCCAGTATTTTCCACCAGCTGAGCACCTGGGTCCTCAGTTGCTTGCTCGTCTACTCGCAACAATACAAACAAACATGGTATAGGAGAAATCAACATCACATCAAACATGAGAACATACTGCATATTAATATTCTACGTATCGTAACTAGATCCAAGGTTCGAGAATCACTAAATTCGGAGTTACAGTTAAAGTGTTATGATTTTCCGAAGTTTTAAGTGTTTGGTATGGAATAAACTATGTGGATAACTTTAATCTAGGTTTCATGATAAAACAGAGTTACTGTAACAGCCCTAGTGTTACCCAAAGCCCTGGCCAAAGAAGCACATTTGTGTCCCACTCAAACTTTATGCTAAAATAGAAAGTGAAGGAACTAAAAGTTTAGAGGCATGGTTGAGATAAGCATTAACCACAACAAGGAAGAAATCCTATCCTTCATGCAATGTTCACCCACAAGCAAGATTCTAAAACCCTAATTCCTTCTTAAGCCCTTAAACCCTAACCAAGGGATTAAAGGTGAAAGAGTGGACAAATGACCAAATATAAAAAGGACCTTTACCAAAGAGGGAGTATATTAGTAAAGCTACAATATTTATTAAGAGAAGTATTACAAAAAAGCCCAACAAAAACCTCAAAATAAATCACCAAGTGGGGGAGCACTCTAGGGCCATTCAAATTTCTCTAAGTCCCCAAAACCACCCTAGCCCAAGGATCGAAGGTGTTCACCTTTGTGCTGGCGCCAAAACCACTTGGACCAAATAGCAAACGCACACGTGTTCGACGCGTTCTGGCGCGCCAGAGCACGCCCTCGTGCTCCGCCCACGCATGTAGCCCCGCGCCGCGCCAACCCCATGCCCACGCCCACGGCTATAAAAGCCATCCCAGCCTCGACCGTACGCCCCTGCATGCCACTAACCCAACCCAAGCTCAAGTTCGCCGGAGTTTGCCCCACGAGCAAGGTCCCAGCGGCCGCGCAAGTCACAGTCGCCGTAGACCGGCAAAACCAGCCACTCCCCATCCCGTCCGACCCTCTGATTAGCTTCTACGAACCCCAGTGAAGCTTCCAGAGCCGGGGATTGGACTCTACCTCACCGGAGACGCCGAATCGATGCCACCAAACTTCAACCGACCGTCGACGCATGTGGACCGAGCTCCACGATAAGTCGTTCGTCGATTCCTTGCACCAATAGCGTCCTTAGCATCCCGTGAAGCTTCCTGTGCCACTTGATTGAGCAATACCGCCGTGAGCAGGCTGGAGCGCACGCCGCCGATGAGCCCGACCGCCTGCGCACGTGGTCATACCGATTTTGGCCACCACCGTCGACGAGTCGCACCTCGACGTGACTACTAGGACCTCTCGGATCTAACCCCGCCCTTCACTGGACCTCCCTCGCTGTCGGTAAGCCGCGCCACCCTTTTCCTCTCCGCGGTACTATTTCAAGGGGGGAGGGAGCTCGATTGAAAAGAAGAAGAAGCCGGGGGGGTTTTGTGTAGTCAGTGACTCAGAGGAATAGTCCCGCAGGGGTATAGTTTAAAGAAATAGTTAAGGGATAACCCAGGGGCCTCGGTGTAAACTGGTTTTCCCTTAAACCTTTAAACTTTTTTCTTTTCACTGCAGATAGAGCTTACAAAATTCATAACTCCAATTTTTTCTAGCCAAATTTCGTCAAGCTAATTTTGCTAGGTTCTAAATAATATGAACTACTTAGGAAAAATACCAAACACCCTAAGTACTGCAAGACTTTTTAAAGTTTTGAGTTAAATAGTAAACTGACCAAAAGCTAAATAAAGAAGGGAAAAATAGCTATACTATTGGACTAAGGTTAAGAAAAATCTGAGAGATACTTAACCATTAACTATCTTGTTTAAAAATAATAAACTCCTCATTGCACCAGATTAGGGAGGGGTTTACCATTAAAACATGCTTTGATTCAAACTTAAAGAAAATGAAAAGGGAGTTTAAAATAAGAACTAGAGGCCAACCCCATTTTTGCTAGCTTACTTTATTAACATAGTCCACTAGAAAATTTTGTTGAGCCCGCTGATAGTAGAAAAGAAATGCACCACATTTTATTCCATGAAAACAATGAAAACATAGAAAAATCCTTGAAAAATAACCCTAAAGAGAACCCACCCCAATCCTTGGGATAACTAATAATATGCTAATATGAATCTAGGAAAAATATAGGTTCTGTTGTTTGATATTTTTAAAATAACAAGTTAGTTATAAGTACCTTTTTAACATTAAACTTTAGAATATCACAACTAAATACCCAGTGGGTCTTTTTCTATAATTTTTGGCACAGAGAACTATTATCACCCATAAATCTTAGTAAAAATAAATTTTAATCCAGAAACCTCACCTAAATTAGAGCTACAGTGTAAAGTGCCCTTTTAACCTTACTTTTGTTATTTTTGCACAAGGAATATCTAAATTAAGTTCAACCTCAAATTGTTAGAATAAACTACAGAGGTCAATATTTACCCACTGTAATTTTTGTAACATTTTTAGAAAACTTTAAATTGCCATGATAGTTCAAAAGCACTCAATGAGAAGCATAATAGAAAGAAAAGTGAGAATTATGGGAGAAATTAGTGGTGTGCAAATTAAATCATCTAAGAGCCCAAACAAACATCCATGGGATGACTGAAATTTTGAGTTCATTCAAGATCCTAAAGTGAGTAAATGAAACCCTTAAGACCGACAAAGAAAACCCTATTGCACCCATTATTTCAATACTGTTTCACCATACATAGCATTTACAAATTGCCATATCATTATTATGCATATATCTTATTCATTGCATTCGATAGAATGTAATCTCGCTAACGGAGAGTACATCCTCGTTCCTGAGCAAGGGGTTGCTCAGGAGGTAGCTAGGAGCCAGCACTAGAGCCTGCCATCGAGGATCTGCCTGCCCCAGCTTTGGAAGGCAAGCCCCGGTTTTATGCATAACCGTTATATATGCTATTTTACTGCACTTAATGATTGTAGGTTTGTACTATGCACTTAAGTGTAGGAGTTGTCTGGAAGCCCTAGTTGCATGAACTCAAGATTCCTTTTGAGATGGATACTAGTATGCTAGGTCGAGTAGCTGCTTTACTAATTAGGGATCTCAGTAGAAGTCGAGTGATTTTTCTAGCACTCGCGCGAGGTCAGGAATTGTTTGTATCCATTTTAATATCGGAATGATGTTGGTCTGTGGACAACGATCCATGGGGATGCGTTGTTTATGAGATAGAAATTGAAATAAGGATTTAGGTGCGGTACCATGTGTCAAGCGTTTGAACATACTAAACACATGCCGAGAAATATGGTAAATCGGTAAGCCTAGTACCTGAGTGAACCTGCCCGCAGACTTTACCCCTCACGTGACCTGAGACGTGGTCTCCCATTCTGGTTATGGTGGGTACAAGTGCGGTCACTGCACGACGGCAGTCGGGGTCAGTGAGGCATTGTACGCCAAGGCGGTGAGCCCTATTCTATTGACGGGGAATCGATGGGGACGGTTGATATGTGTGGGGTTGGAGTGCCTCGCCAGGTCGTGTGTTTAGATTTACCTTCCATGGTTTAAAAACTCGATTCGAATTGTCTGCTTCTCGTAGCTAATGAGACTACTTGATCCATGCTGCTACATTGAGTAATAAGTGGAAATGAGTTGATTGGCAAAATATGTTGATTGATAAAATGCTTGATACCATGTATGATTCGTTAGGTACACATTTAGTCTTAAGAGAGTCAAACTAAAACTTGAAAAGCTAAAACTTGATTTTAGACTCATCTAGTGCTTTTGGCAACCCAAACCCCTCAGCCAAACAGTAGCATGTCTAGAGGTAGAGGAGTAGACTCCTCACACTGGGTAAGTCTAGCTGAGTATTAGTATACTCAGCCTTGCTTGTGGCATAATTTTTTTTCATGTTCTCTAGAGGATATGGTTGCTGGAGTGACTTGGCCGTCCTTCTTGCCACTGGGTTGGATAGTCGAGTGGGACCCTACCTCAGCAGAGGAGGAGCATGAGGAGTGATGGGCCAGGCTTCCCCATCCTTCCGTTTATTTACCGTTATTTATATTCCGCTGCATTCTGAACAATGATCACTACTTTTGATAAACTCTGATGATGATGTAATAATCTTAAGTATGTCTTAATGTATGGTTTTATGCTTTATTGTGTTTTCTCTGTGCCTCACCTTTGGGTGAGTACGTGGTACTTGATCCTATTAGTGGCCTCGTCGGACTAGATCCGAGGGACTGACGTTTTATTCCTATTTAAGTGTGGTCTAGCCTCTAAGGTGGGACTTAGGCACTTAAGTTGGAATAATTCGAGCGGTTCCGCCATAGCTGGTATCGGAGCTT
Source organism: Zea luxurians (assembly GCA_029449295.1). NCBI lineage: Eukaryota > Viridiplantae > Streptophyta > Magnoliopsida > Poales > Poaceae > Zea > Zea luxurians. The sequence goes on along the minus strand of JAOPSE010000001.1, from coordinate 98,371,271 downwards.
GTACCACCACAGAGGAATCAATAAATCGTAATTGCGAACCTTTTCAAAAGTAAAACTTGTTAGAAATCAATGTTGGATAGATCGTTAAGATGATAAGGATGGACATAGAATGTGAAGCCTTAGGATACTAGATGGGTTGCTAGGTGGCTATTTGAATATGCCCTACAGGCTACTATGATATAGGTAAGGGATTTCCATACCCCCATGTACTTGATGTGAGGTCGCTTAGGACGAGCATGCATGCATCATTTTTCTAGCCACTTAATAAAAAGAACAATATCAATAAAAAGCTATAAAAATCAAGAGATACCCGTAATAAAAACTTAATCCAGCATCAAAAGTCCCAACCTAACCCTGGGAAAGCCAAGCACTAGTTCTTTTTATTTTGTAATTCTTTTTCTTTTTTGCTTACGCTTACCCCTACACAGATGACTTGTCACGAATCCTCGGAAGGAGGGAACGCACCTTCCCACACGGACGGGCTTGCACGAGAGGGTTTTCCCTGTATTCTGTGGGAGGTACTATAGGGAGCCGGTTATGCCACGCCTCCCCAGTACGTGGTGCAGTTGTTCGAGGAGCACTGGGTACCCCGCTGTAGGGTGAGGATGACGTTGGAGCCTCATCCCTTACAGCCGGGCTGGCATTCGTTGGACTCCGAGTCCTTCGGTTTTAGGGCTGAAGATACTATCGAGTCCACCGTTCTCCACGTACTGACAACCTTTTGTGGCTTTCACCCCTTGGAGCTATCAACTCATCCCATTGGCTTATTCCCCGCTGAGAGGGAAGACGACCCCATGTGGAAGGATCGAGTGGAGCATGCCAAGGATGTGTGGGCTCTTTACCTGGGGCAGTCTGCCCACCTAACGGTGCGGTGCATGAATGCCCTGTATCATCTGCAAGCAGTCCGAGGTGAGGCTATGTCCCAACTGATGGGAATAGTGGAGTCTACCAAGATCACCCTGGATAACTGGGAGGACCATGTGGTAGACCTGTCCACTGAGCTGGTGGAAAAGGACCTCCAAGTGGAGCAGATGGCCACTCAAATCCAAGAGCTTGAGGATCAGATAGGGGCCAGGGAGAACACCATCGAAGTTATGGACGATCAGCTCCTGACCATGCAGCAACAGCTTGAGGAAGCCAACCAACATTTGGATATGCACCATCAGGAAATTCAAGACATGGAGGCAGAAGAGGCCAATGAGGATGTCAACATCGAGGGAGGAGAGGAGCCGGAGCCAGCATCCAGCTTGGACACTGCTGGCTCAGGGAGACCACCTTCCCCCGAGTCTAGTGTTGCCTCGTTTGCCCATTAGGTTTTAGAGATTGGGATAGAAGCGTGTGGCAGTAGAACTCCTCAAAACTAGCTTAGCTGTTGCACCTTTGAGGTACTAGTCTAAGGAGAGTCGAGTATTTTGAACACTGCTGCTAGAAAACTGTTTTGGCTTGGGGAATGTTGGATGAATTCTATTTTAAGTCATGGAGGAGATTATGTCACGTGGTACCTCTTGTGAAATTGCAAGGAAATGTTTGAAATATTACAAGCCTTGTCATTTAACATCTTTTATCATGTGCACTCCCTAATTTCAAAAGTATGATATTAAGAGCATCCTAAATTTTAGATGGCGGGAAGAGCGCGCCGTGGACAAAATGAGCGCATTCCTCCACCCCCGCCATAGCCTCCTACCATGCAGGAGCTGATGGCTCAGCAGAATGAAATTCTGCGACAGTTAGCTCAGCGTCAGCCACCACCCTAGCACTATGGTGGTGGCGATCACCATCAGCGTCCCCCAGCAGCGGCTACCTATCAAGAGTTCCTCAGCACTCAGCCGCCATTGTTTACTCGGGTAGAGGACCCACTTGATACTGATGTGTGGCTCAGGGTAGTGGAATCCAAATTCCCACTACTTAATGGAGTTTGTTCAGATGTGGCCAAGGTCCGTTTCACCACACAGCAGCTTCGTGGACCCGCGTGGACATGGTGGGATCACTTCCTCGCTATGCAGCCAGTTGACCATGTGGTTGAATGGAGGGAATTCAAGGCACCATTCATAGGACATCACATACTAGCAGGCATCATGGACCGCAAGCTTAATGAGTTTCTGGCACTTACTCAGGGGAGTCGTATAGTGTTACAGTACGCCCAAGCCTTTAATGACCTATGTCAGTACGCAGGCTATCATGCTGACACGGATGAGAAGAAGAGGGACAGGTTCAGGAGGGGCCTCAGTACTAAGCTCCACGACCGTCTCAACACAGTCAGAGCCAACAGCTAAAATGAGTTAGTCAACATGGCCATTTCTCAGGAAGACTGCATCACGGCCCGTTAGGCAGAAAAGAAGAGGAAGACCCTTTTGGCAGGACCTTCAGCTCAGCCTCAGCGCTTCAGGATTGTGTCCGACACTCAGAATAGGGGACCTCAGCAGCAGCAGGTGTGATGGGTGATCCGACCACAACAGCAGCAGTAGGCACCCAACTGCTCTCAACTCGCAGTTCAGAGGAGCGACAACCAGCCACAACAGCAGTACCGTCAGGCCAATGACAACCGATGTTTCACTTGTGGTAGCACTGGACACTACGCCAAGAATTGCCCCAAGAACCAGTAGAGGCAGGGGCAAAATGCCAATCAAAACCAAGGCAAGAAGCAGAGGGTGCAAGTGAGGCAAGGCAGGCTAAACTTCCCCACGTTGGCTGACATTCCAGAGGGAGCACCCGTCATGACTGGTATCTTTTCCATTTTGAATTATCCTACAGTCATTCTTTTTGATTCTGGTGCATCACACAGTTTTATCAGTGCAAAATTTAGTGCCAAATGCCAGTTACCTTTCCATCACACAAATGGGGGCATTACAATTTCAACGCCAGGAGGCAGGGTTGCCACCTATCAAATCAACAGGCATGTGCCTATAAAATTTGGTAGTCTTGTAATTAAAACCACCCTCCTTATCTTGGGGTTGGATAGTGTGGATATCATCTTAGGAACTGAATGGTTATCAAGACATCAGGCAGTGATTGATATCGCAGCAAGGGCCATTGAGGTACACTCACCTACCTATGGTGAAATCACGTTATATTTGCCTAACTAGAGTTGTACCCGTTCCTATGCCTTTGCCCTAATAGAGTCACCCATCGAGAGGATTCCCATGGTCCGTGAGTACCCCGATGTATTTCCAGATGAATTGCCACCCGACCGAGACAGAGAATTTGCAATTGAACTGCAACCTGGAACTGCACCTATATCCAAGAGACCCTATAGGATGCCTCCAGCAGAGTTGGTAGAATTGAAAAGGCAGTTACATGGGTTGTTGGACAAGGGATTCATTCGCCCAAGTACTTCACCATGGGGATGTCCGACATTATTCGTGAAGAAGAAGGATGAGAGTCTGAGATTGTGTGTGGATTACCGCACTCTCAATGTGGTAACAATCAAAAATAAGTATTCGTTGCCCCGCATTGATGTATTGTTTGATCAGTTGGTGGGAGCCAAGGTGTTTTCCAAGATAGACCTTCGCTCTGGCTATCACCAACTCAAGATCAGAGCCACTGATATTCCGAAGACAACATTCTCTACTAGATACGGACTTTATGAGTACTTGGTGATGTCATTCGGGCTGACCAATGCCCCGGCATATTTCATGTATTTGATGAACTCAGTATTTATGCCAGAACTGGACAAGTTTGTGGTGGTTTTCATTCATGACATTCTGGTATATTCAAGAAATGAATAGGAGCATACTATGCATTTGCATACAGTACTTCAGAGACTGCGCGATCATCGCTTATATGCTAAGTTGTCCAAATGTGATTTCTGGCTGAGGGAAATTAAATTTTTGGGTCACACCATTTCTCAGGATGGGATATTAGTTGATCCTGACAAAGTGCAAGAAGTGATGGATTAGAAGCCTCCTACCACCGTACGGCAGATTCGGAGTTTTTTGGGATTGGCAGGATATTATCGGCGATTCATTCCGGATTTCTCCAGGATTGCGAAGCCAATAACGGAATTGTTGAAGAAAGGAGTAAAGTATGAATGGAGTCAGAAATGTGAGGATGCCTTTCATACATTGAGGCAGCATCTAACAACAGCACTCGTGCTAGCACAGCCTGACAACACCAAATCTTTCAATATTTATTACGATGCTTCAGGCACTGGATTGGGATGTGTCTTAATGCAAGACAACAGAGTTATTATCTATGCATCCAGAGCACTCAGGCCTCATGAACAGAACTACCCCACACATGATCTGGAGTTAGCAGTCGTAGTGCATGCTCTGAAGATATGGAGACATTATCTAATGGGAGCTCATTGTAACATCTATACTGATCACAAGAGTCTCAAGTATATTTTCACTCAGGCTAATCTTAATATGAGGCAGAGAAGATGGTTGGAATTGATCAAGGACTATGATTTGGAAATGCATTATCATCTTGGTAAGGCTAATGTTGTGGCAGATGCCTTAAGTCGAAAGGCCCAGTGCAACTATGTAGCTATGGACTCTAAGATCGCCACTCTATGTGACGAGTTGTGCAAGCTGAACATGGAAGTTGTTTCCCCAAGTACCTTGGATTATATCTCTGTAGAGCCCACTCTACATGAGCAGATAGTCCTTGCATAGATTAGTGACAAGGGGGTTCAAGTCATTAAGGAGATGCTCGAACAAAAGGTGGATAAGTACAAATGCTTTCGTCGGGACAGCAAGGGAGTTCTATGGTTTGAAGATCGATTGGTTGTTCCTAAGAATCCAGAACTCAGGCAGAAAATATTGGATGAAGCTCATCTTTCCAAATTTTCCATGCACCCCGGCAGTAACAAGATGTATCGTGATCTTAGATCTATGTATTGGTGGACCAGAATGAAGAGGGAAATTGCTAAGTATGTATCTGAATGCGACACTTGCCAAAGAGTCAAGGCTAGTCATTTGAAGGTAGCGGGTACCTTACAACCTCTTCCCATACCATCTTGGAAATGGGAGGACCTCAGCATGGATTTTATTGTGGGTTTACCCAACACATCCTGGCACCACGATTCTATTTGGGTCATTATGGATAGACTAACCAAGACAGCTCATTTCTTGCCAGTACATACCACCCACAGGGCAAAAAAGTATGCAGAAATATATATATTGACCAAATAGTGCGTTTGCATGGAATACCAAGGACTATCGTGTCAGATAGAGGAGCACCGTTCGTAGCACGTTTCTAGGAGCAACTGCAAGAGTCACTTGGAACCCATGTGATAAGAAGCTCGGCATACCATCAGCAAATAGATGGTCAGACAGAAAGAGTAAATCAGATGCTGGAGGGTATGTTGAGGGCATGTGTGTTACACTATGGTAAGGATTGGGATAAGTGCCTTTCCTTGGCGGAATTCTCTGACAATAATAGCTACCAATCCAGCCTAAAGATGGCACTGTTCGAGGCCTTGTATGGGAGAAGGTGTAGAACACCGCTAAATTGGTCACAAGCGGGAGAAAGGGAAGTATTTGGACCTAACCTAGTACTTGAGGCTGGGAAGAAAGTCAGAGTCATTAAGAAGAACCTGGAAGCTGCTCAGGCCAGACAGAAGAGCTATCATGATAAGAGAAGGAAGCCTCTACAATTCGAAGTGGGAGATCATGTATACCTTAAGGTGTCACCCACCAAAGGTGTTCAGAGATTTGGAATCAAGGGCAAGTTAGCTCCTCGCTATATTGGGCCCTATGAAATCAAAGAGGCTTATGGACCTGTAGCATACCAGTTGAAGTTGCCACCTCATATGTCAGCGATTTATGATGTATTCCACGTTTCTCATCTACGAAAGTGTGTCCGCTTACCCATGGAAGTGCTACCTAAACCAGAATTGGAGATAAAACTAGGCTTGTCTTACCAAGAGCACCCCGTTAGGGTATTGGACCAAAAGGAAAGATCAACTCGAGTATGGTCCATCCGAATGTATAAGATCCAGTAGAGCAACCATTCAGAAGAAGAGGCTACCTGGGAAATTGAGGATTTTCTACGTTCTCGCTTCCCCGATTTTCTGCCTAAAGAAATTGGTACGTAACCCAAAACACCCACCCCCATCTGCCCTTTGAATCTAATTATAAGAGAAACATAGTTAATAAGAGTAGAGTAAGATATGAAAACAAATCTAGAAGGACATCCTTCTGAAGTTGCAAAGAGGATGACATTCGAAGAGTAGTTAACTAGAGAATCTTGATTAAAGGAAACCACAACACACCATCACACACCTTCTTGGTACCCCACTAAAGGATCCCTACCCAATCTTAGGACGAGATTCCTTTAAGGGGGAGGGCTGTAACACCCCTGGTGTTACCCAAAGCCCTGGCCAAAGAAGTGCATTTGTGTCCTACCCAAACTTTATGCTAAAATGGAAAGTGAAAGAACTCAAAGTTTAGAGGCATGGTTGAGATAAGCATTAACCACAACAAGGAAGAAATCCTATCCTTCATGCAATGTTCACCCACAAGCAAGATTCTAAAACCCTAATTCCTTCTTAAGCCCTTAAACCCTAACCAAGGGATTAAAGGTGAAAGAGTGGACACATAACCAAACATAAAAAGGAACCTTTACCAAAGAGGGAGTATATTAGTAAAGCTACAAAATTTATTAAGAGAAGTATTACAAAAAGGCCCAACAAAAACCTCAAAGTAAATCACCAAGTGGGGGAGCACTCTAGGGCCATTCAAATTTCTCTAAGTCCCCAAAACCACCCTAGCCCAAGGATCAAAGGTGTTCACCTTTGTACTGGCGCCAAAACCACTTGGACCAAATAGCAAAAAGTGGCCAAATTACCCAAGGCACGCCCTGGAAAAAATTTGAACCTAAGCCATGGCCATTTGACAAGGGTTGGCATCAGTTTTGTCTCGGATGAACAATGCCGACAGACCTGACTTGGCGCCCACATATCTTGTGATCTAGGGCAAATCTTCCCTTGGAACTTACATGAACTAGCTAGCCTTAGGTGTTAGGAAGAGATCTTGTGCAAGACCCTTGGCAAGATTCGCACGTTTGTGATCCCAGCAGGCGTTTGAACAAGGGCAGGAGCAAACACACACGTGTTCGACTCGTTCTGGCACGCCAGAGCATGCCCTCGGCGCTCTGCCCACGCACGCAGCCCCATGCCACGCCAACCCCATGCCCATGCCCATGCCCGTGCCCGCGGCTATAAAAGCCATCCCAGCCTTGACCGTACGCCCCGCGCGCCACTCACCCAACCCAAGCTCAAGTTCGCCAGAGTTTGCCCCGCGAGAAAGGTGCCAGCGGCCGCGCAAGCCATAGCCGCCGTAGACCGGCCAAACCAGGCACTCCCCGTCCTGTCCGACCCTCGGATTAGCTTCTATGAACCCTAGTGAAGCTTCCAGAGCCAGGGATTGGACTCTACCTCACCGAAGACGCCGAATCGACGCCGCCGGACTTCAACCGACCACCGGCGCACGTGGACCGAGCTCCACGGTAAGCCATTCGTCGATTCCTTGCACAAGTAGCATCCTTAGCACCCCGTGAAGCTTCATGTGCCACTTGATTGAGCAATACCGCCGTGAGCAGGCCGGAGCGCACGCCACCGACGAGCCCAACCGCCTACGCACGTGGTCAGACCGATTCCGGCCACCACCGTCGATGAGTTGCACCTCCACGTGACCGCCAGGACCTCCCGAATCTAACCCCACCCTTCACCGGACCTCCCTCACCACTGGTAAGCCGCGCCACCCTTTTCCTCTCCGCGGGTACTGTTTCAAGGGGGAGGGAGCTTGGTTGAAAAGAAGAATAAGCCGGAGGGGTTTGTGTAGTCAGTGACTCAGAGGAATAGTCCCGCAGGGGTATAGTTTAAAGAAATAGTTAAGGGATAACCCAGGGGCCTCGGTGTAAACTGGTTTTCCCTTAAACCTTTAAACTTTTTTCTTTTAACTGCAGACAGAGCTTACAAAATTCATAACTCCAATTTTTTCCAGCCAAATTTGGTCAAGCTAATTTTGCTAGGTTCTAAATAATATGAACTACTTAGGAAAAATACCAAACACTCTAAGTACTGCAAGACTTTTTAAAGTTTTGAGTTAAATAGTAAACTGACCAAAAGCTAAATAAAGAAGGGAAAAATAGCTATACTATTGGACTAAGGTTAAGAAAAATCTGAGAGATACTTAACCACTATCTATCTTGTTTAAAAATAATAAACTCCTCATTGCACCAGATTAGGGAGGGGTTTACCATTAAAACTTGCTTTGATTCAAACTTAAAGAAAATGAAAAGGGGAGTTTAAAATAAGAACTAGTGGCCAACCATATTTTTGCTAGCTTACTTTATTAACATAGTCCACTAGAAAATTTTGTTGAGCCCTCTGATAGTACAAAAGAAATGCACCACATTTTATTCCATGAAAACAATGAAAACTTAGAAAAATCCTAGAAAAATAACCCTAAAGAGAACCCACCCCAATCCTTGGGATAACTAATAATATGCTAATATAAATCTAGGAAAATATAGGTTTTGTTGTTTGATATTTTTCAAATAACAAGTTAGTTATAAGTACCTTTTTAACATTAAACTTTAGAATATCACAACTAAATACCCAGTGGGTCCTTTTCTGTAATTTTTGGCACAGAGACCTATTATCACCCAAGAATCTTAGTAAAAATAAATTTTAATCCAGAAACCTCACCTAAATCAGATATATAGTGTAAAGTGCCCTTTTAACCTTACTTTTGTTATTTTTGCACAAGGAATATCTAACTTAAGTTCAACCTCAAATTGTTAGAATAAACTACAGAGGTTAATATTTACCCACTGTAATTTTTGTAACATTTTTTGAAAATTTTAAATTGCCATGATAGTTCAAAAGCACTCAATGAGAAGCATAATAGAAAGAAAAGTGAGAATTATGGGAGAAATTAGTGGTGTGCAAATTAAATCCTCTAAGAGCCCAAACAAACATTCAAGGGATGACTGAAATTTTGAGTTCATTCAAGATCTTAAAGTGAGTAAATGAAACCCTTAAGACCGATAAAGAAAACCCTATTGTACCCACTATTTCAATACTGTTTCACCATACGTAGCATTTACAAATTGCCATATCATTATTATGCATATATCTTATTCATTGCATTCGATAGATTGTAATATCGCTGACGGAGAGTACATCCTCATTCCAGAGCGAGGAGTTGCTTAGGAGGTAGCCCAGGAGCCAGCACCAAAGCCTACCATCGAGGATCTGCCTGCCCTAGCATTGGAAGGCAAGCCCCGATTTTATGCATAACCGTTATATAATCTATTTTACTGCACTTAATGATTGTAGGTTTGTACTGTGCACTTAAGTGTAGGAGTTGTCTGGAAGCCCTAGTTGCATGAACTCAGGATTCCTTTTGAGATGGATACTAGTATGCTAGGTCGAGTAGCTGCTTTACTAATTAGGGATCTCAGTAGAAGTCGAGTGATTTTTCTTGCACTCGCGCGAGGTCAGGAATTGTTTGTATCCATTTTTATATCGGAATGATGTTGGTCTGTGGACAACGATCTATGGGGATGCGTTGTTTACGAGATGGAAATTGGAATAAGGATTAAGGTGTGGTACCGTGTGTCAAGCGTTTGAACGTACTAAACACATGCCGAGAAATATGGTAAATCGATAAGCCTTGTACCTGAGTGAACCTGCCCGCAGACTTTACCCCTCACGCGACCTGAGACGTGGTCTCCCATTCCGGTTATGGTGGGTACAAGTGCGGTCACTGCACGACGGCAGTCGAGGTTAGTGAGGCAATGTACGCCAAGGCAGTGAGCCCTGTTCTGTTGACAGGGAATCAATGGTGATGGTTGATATGTGTGGGGTCGGAGTGCCTCGCCATGTCGTGTGTTTAGGTTTACCTTGCAAGGTTTAAAAACTCGATTCGAATCGTCTACTTCTCGCAGCTAATGAGACTGCTTGATCCATGCTGCTACATTGAGTAATAAGATGAAATGAGTTGATTGGCAAAATATGTTGATTGATAAAATGTTTGATACCATGGGTTGGGGGCCTTCGGCTTCCGAAGGTCCTCAAAAACATGATTTGACAATGTTTTCCAAGTGAAATATGTGAACAGGTATCTTCGGATTCGGATCATGAGCATACAGAGCATGGTCAGGACGAAGCCTGAGCGAGGCGAAAGGTGATTATGACAAAGGACAAGGTGATCACGAAGCTGTGCACAGGAAAGCTTCGACATGACAGTAGAAAAGGGGAACCGACTTAAAGATGAAAAGGCAAATTAGACCTCGAAGAATTACTATAGAGTTATTAGCAAATATAAAGGGCATGAATGTAATTTTACATGGGCTGCGTCCCTTACCTATAAATAGATGAACAGTACTCCCGTACTGTTCACGCTGACTTGACATTGGCTCTCACGTCACGCTTGTACCCCTGCTTTTCTTCGAGCCGAAGGTACACTCATAATCTATCATTGTGAATACAGTAACGCAGATTGAAATAAGTTAATAATAACATTTAAAGTGTTTATATTATTTTTTCATATCTTGTGTATGAATCCTTCTTCATCATTTATTGTGCTCATGAAGTTTGTCCTTCATGACCTTCGTCCAAAATTCATTATGTCCGAAGGAAGATAATGCTTCGAGGAACGAAGGACTTTAACATTTAACACTTTTATGTTGCCTTGTTCTTAACTCTTAGCGTTTGAAAACAAGTCCCCAACATTGGCGCCCACCTCCAGTGAACTCACTTCCACTTTTTTGAGTTTCGAACACCTTCAGCAAGCGTAGACCTTCGTCATGCCACTAAAGAAAGCTTCAGCAATAGGGGTTGCCGCTCTGCAGCCGCTGGACCCCAACCAGGAGACCCTCTCTCTTCGGGAGGCCCGAAGCCAGAAGAGGAAGGACGTCAGTCCAACGCTTCAGGAAGACGACTTGGACCAAGAGATCAGAAATATGGAGATGCTCCATCAGCAGGTGCAAAGGAAGAAGGAAAAGATGGCTAGGCTGGCTGATTTGCAAAGGCAGATAGACGAAGCCTCTGAAGAAGTTCGCCATCTTACTCAAGATGAGCAGAACCGAAGGCCTCAGCATAGAGAGCTTCATCAAGAGGGCTTCTTCAACGAAGATGACTGGTATGAGAATTTCCATCACGGAAATTTTGCTTTTGATGATGCTTCTCCACTGTCACCAGAACTGCAGGCTACACCTTGGCCTCCGTCCTACAAGCCACCTCAACTTCCCATGTACGACGGCCATTCAGATCCGAAGCAGTTTCTGATGAGCTACAAAGCAACAATATCTTCCTATGGTGGCAATACCGCAGTCGTGGTGAAGTCTTTCGTCATGGCTGTCAAGAATGTTGCACAAACCTGGTACTCCTCCCTTCGGCCAGGAACAATCACATCATGGCAGAAGCTGAAGGATATGCTGATCACCAGTTTCCAAGGGTTTCAAACGAAGCCGGTCACCGCTCAAGCTTTATTCCAGTGCACCCAAGATCACGAAGAATATCTTCAGGCGTATGTCCAAAGATTCTTATGCCTGAGGGCACAAGCACCAATAGTGCCCAATGAAATTGTCATTGAGGCCATGATTAAGGGGCTTCGGCCGAGACCTTCAGCCCAATACTTCGCTAGAAAGCCCCCTCAGACTCTAGAGAAATTGCTTCAGAAGATGAATGAGTACATCCGCGCTAACAATGATTTTCAACAGAGAAGGGAGGAAGCTTACAGGTTCTCCGAAATAGCCAGGGGCTTCGGAGGAAGAATTCATCCCAGACATGTCAGATCGATTCATTCCACTCAGAATGATGACAGGGGAAGCCAGCAGCAGAGGCCGCAATATTCCTCCTAGGCTTCGGGGCAGTAGCAGAGCTACCCTCGGCCTCCAGCTCCAAGGGGCAGAGGTGCCAGGGGCTTCGGAGGGAGATTTGGGGATCAGCCCAGAAAGATTTATTGCCTATTCTGCGGTGAGGACAAGGGCCATACACCAGAATGTGCCATGTTACCATCCAGAAACAAAAGGAGATAGCAGAAGCTGCAGCCCAACAGAGCCAGCCGAAGCAAGTTATGCACACTGCTTCGTACCATTCGCCTTACATTCCAGAGTATGTAGGCAACCACCCTGCAGCTTCTGTCGCTTCGGCAAGCCAACCTCAGGCATCCTGGCAACAACCTCTTCCTCCACCACCAATGCAACGAGGCCAGCAGCCAGAAGCGAGTCAGCATACCCACCCCCAACGGGACTTCAGAGAAGAGTCAGAAGCTCGCACAGTCAATAGTACTGTGCCAGAATCGAAGCATATTTACTAACAAATATCCTACCTCGGCAGCAGTTTTTACATTCAGTATCATTTTCTTTTTAATAAGGAACAATTATTGAAAGCCTAAGTGTTTTCTGTCGTTTTTCAATTTCTTGTAATAGCTTCATTTTCGCCACAGTAAAAATATACTTTCTCCACAGAATAGCGGAGTTGCCGAGGCATAAGAATGTATGGTTACAAGGAGAACTTCCGAAATAACAAAAAGTCGTTCCTAAGGGAGCACAGCGTAAGTTTTCTGCTCAAAAGTCGTTCTGAAGGGAATGCAGAGCCTACAGCGAAAAATAAACGCTGATACCGCTGAAAGTAAAAGGCAAAGAAGCTCCTAAGGGAGGCTTACAATGAAAAATAAACACTAATACCGCTGAAAGTAAAAGGCGAAGAAGCTCCTAAGGGAGACTTACAGCGAAAAATAAACGCTGATTCCGCTGAAGTAAAAGGCGAAGAAGCTCCTAAGGGAGGCTTAGAGTGAAAAATAAACGTCGATCTTCGGCAAATATCATTTTGCATAACATCACATCATCACATCATTTACGTAGCATAACACCATACATCATATTGCATCAATGACGCAAGAAGGGGATCAATGTTGACATTTGGAAATTGTTTCGAAGAAACAGTGCTAAGGCACAAAAAAGTAAATATTGAAGAAGCATACCTTCGTCAAACTCTGAAATCAAAAGATCTATCGGATATTGATTTTACGAAGATTGGATGTTTTTATGAAAATACGGATATTATTTACGAAGCATGAAAAGAAGGGAAGGTGTTTTTTTCGCCGAAGGCTCAAAAAACGGTATGTATGTAAAGTTTCATGCATCGTAAAGAATTGAACCATAAATAGCTTATATATTACATTCAAAATTACAAAATATTACACATGTTCAATTAATATTACATTCCAAATGTTTTCACAATAACATCTAGTCTTCCCTTAGAACTACCTCTGCAGCTTCGTTTAGTAGTTGATCAACAACTTTATCCATGATAGCTTCAGCCATTTTTCTAATTTCGTCATCCCCCTTCATGAGGGGGTCCGCCGATGGCTTGGCAGGCTCTGAGGGGCGAGAAAGTGTGGTTGTGTTACAAAGCGTAAACAAATTCGAAATAAAAAAATTACAATAGAGCCAAAAACTGCTAGTCAATACCTATTTGCACTTCGACATCCGCAGTTTTCTCAGCGGCCTCTGCTACTTTTCTAGCGTCATGAATACCTTTCTCGCTCTTTCGTATAATTTCTTGGGCCATCTCCCGGCCACCATTGTCCCAGATGTCGGAGAAAAATTTTCCACCGACCAGGCTCGCTTTGGTCGAGGGGTCTTTTATATCTTCAGAAGACAAGGCAGCTTCGGATTGTGCCAAAAATATCACATGGTCACAGCCTTTTCTCTCCAAAATAGTGGCAATCCCCCTGGCACCCATAAAGGCACATATGTCTCCACGGCTATTCAAAACTTCTTCAAAAGCTTCAGCTTCGTGGCTGATCCACCCAATTGGGCCTTCGGGGTCACCCCTTATGAAGTTCTCCTCACTTGAGAATGCGCCGACGCTAGCGAAGCTGGTTCTTATTTTCTTAACACATTCCATAGATTTTTCATAACACTTTTTCTTGGATGCACGAAGCTCTTCAACGTTTCTTTCTAAATGATTGGCCCATTGTTCACTAATTTCTCATTTTGTTTCTTCAAGTGTGCACTCTTCTTTAGCTCTGACTAGTTGTTTCCGAAGATCTTCAATTTCGCGCTTCTGAGCTTCGGCTTGAGCTTTGAAAGCAGCTTCGTCTTCTTTTACTATATTCAATAACGAGTGTAATATTTTATCTTTTTCGAGACCTTCGTTCCTTAGTTCAATTACTTCGGAATGAAGGTTGCTCAAGGCTATGGTACACCCTTCCTCTTCGACATCTTTTTGTGCCCTGAGGGCATTGCTAAGTATAAGACCCTGGGAAAAATGTGTGTTAATAAGTTTAAGAAAATGAAAAATTTTGGTTTCAAGAAATAATACAAAGATCTCATTTTTTCACCTTTAAACTATTGTATGCTAAGCTGTCAGCCAGCTCGTTCTTTGACAACACTGAGAGCCTGTCTTCTAGTGATGGGAATCCGAAGCTTCTGCTCATCTCCCGACAGACTGAACTCTCCTTGCTATCAGGGAGACAATACAAGAAGTCTTCTTCTTCGCTGCCGTTAAATATCAACGCCCCCTTGGGATATTTCAGTCTTTGGGCATAGAACTGAGCCTCCTGCTTTTCTTTTTCAGTCAACTCCTTCCCCGAAGCCTGTCGTAAAATATAATTGGAAGCTTCAGAAAAGGCTTCGGGGGTGGCAGTGCCAGTTTCTTCAACAAAGATTTGTTCTGCTGTTTCTATTTCTTTGGTTTCCAAGGATTTTACCTTGGCGGGCTCTAATGGCCCAGCTTCAGTTTCAGCTTGGTGCTTTGAAGCTTCGGCCTCAAAGGCTTCGATTTGCACTTCAGGAGTTTCGGCAATTTTCTTCAGAGTAGTGCTTGAAGACTTTATTGTCTCCAATACATCCAGTACATTAACCATCCTTTTTCTTTTGGGAGTCAATGCTGGACCCTTTTGGCTTTTTGGTACTTCAACTTTTGCTAAAGGACTTAAAATTTCAGATGTCCTTGTTTCTTTTGCCTTCGGTTCTTCTATTTTCTTTATTTCCGGCATGGTGACCGGCTCTTCAATATTCTTCAGGGGAGTCGGCTCTTTGGCTTCGGGGGCCGAAGGGGATTCACCGACAAACTCGGGCACTGTGGCCGGTTCAATATAGCGTGGACGGTGTGTAAGAACCTTTATCTTTTTCCTCTTCGGTGCTGGCTCACTAAGAGCAGCTGAGGCGGCTTCCTTCGCAGACGCTGTATCTTTCCTTTTTTGACCCCGTGTTAGGTAACGGTAGTCAGGGTACACGAACCCAATGGCATCAAATACTCGGTTGAGCCTTTTCTTCTTCCGGCCTCCGAAGGCTGCGGATAGTGCAGTATCTTCTGCCTTCGAATATGGCCCAAGCAGCTCATCACTTACAGCCTCAATACTTTTCAGCCAGTCGTCATCTGGCTCGACGAACTTATCTCCATATTTGAAGGTGAACTTTAATCTAACTAGTCCACCTTCGTTAGGTTCGCTGACGGTTTCCTTTGGCATTTCCCACTTTTCTGCAAGTGGCCATACTCTGAAGGCAATGTGTTCTTGGATCAAATCCCTTGTCCCGATGAAAGAGCAAACTACTCCGAAGGCTCTCCGGCATTCTTCGGCTGTTTCGTCAGTTTCCACCTTCGGTTTCCGAAGGCCAAAGCGCTGCCAAATAGGGCGCATAATGATATCTTTAATATCTTCTCGTGTTTTCAAGTCATTCTTCACATAGAACCATTCCTTCATCCAGTCCCTAGGCCATCTTCTCCGAAAAGTTGGCACGGGACAGCTTGACCCAGAGCGGGCACCGAAGCTATAACAACCAAAATTGTTGTGATATTGCTCCTTACCCCATGGTTTCGTCTCATACAATAACTCATGCATACTGCAGAAACTTTTTGCATTCGGTTCCAAACCTTGGCTCTTCACGGCCCATACGAAGATTCCCATCCTTATGATTGCTTCGGGAGTAATTTGATGGAGGTAGATTTCAAATATCTTCAAAACTTCTACCACGAAACTGCTCAAAGGAAACCGAAGTCCAGCCTTAAAGAAGCTTCGGAATATCACGACTTCATTTTCCTCGGGAGTTGGACAAGTTTTCTCTCCTTCGTCAGCCCTTACAATAGATATATCCCGAAAATATCTGCCCCTCATATTGACAAGATGGCTTTGTTTAATGCTTGATTTTCCAAAAACTGCATGGCTTGGTCGCCAAGGTCGATCTTCGGAATCTTCACCGCCACTTTCCACATCATAGCTGTCACTGTCACCAGTGTCTTCAGACAAACCCTCTAAAATCTCCCTAGTAATCTTCTCTGTATTTGTCTTTGCTATTGATTCAAGGAAGCCGAGATTCATCTCTTCGGAAAGGCTTAGCTTCGACTCAGCGACAGCTTTCTTGTCTTCAGACATCTTCGAAAATGCTAGGAAAGTGCTCTCAAAGTCGAAGCTTAAAAATGTAAAAAGCCAGGCAAGCGTTGGTGTGCAAAGAGCTAAAAATTAGGAAGGCAGGAGCCGGTGGTAAGAAAGCGTGCTAAATGTGCTCGCGGTGCGTTCTTATTTATACGCCTAGTACGTTGCAAGTGGCAGGGCCCCACTTGTCATTGACTATTGCTATTCTAGCAAAGGGAAGGTGTTTTTTCGGACCTTCGGCTTAAGGCCTTCGTCTATATCGCAATCTGAATTTATTATTCTAACAAATTAATATTGCGAGGGGCTAATGTTGGGCGCCTTCAGCTTCCGAAGGTCCTCAAAAACATGATTTGACAATGTTTTCCAAGTGAAATATGTGAATAGGTATCTTCGGATTCGGATCATGAGCATACAGAGCATGGTCAGGACGAAGCCTGAGCGAGGCGAAAGGTGATTATGACAAAGGACAAGGTGATCACGAAGCTGTGCACAGGAAAGCTTCGGCATGACAGTAGAAAAGGGGAACCGACTTAAAGATGAAAAGGCAAATTAGACCTCGTAGAATTACTATAGAGTTATTAGCAAATATAAAGGGCATGAATGTAATTTTATATGGGCTGCGTCCCTTGCCTATAAATAGATGAACAGTACTCCCGTACTGTTCACGCTGACTTGGCATTGGCTCTCACGTCACGCTTGTACCCCTGCTTTTCTTCGAGCCGAAGGTACACTCATAATCTGTCATTGTGAATACAGAAACACAGATTGAAATAAGTTAATAATAACATTTAAAGTGTTTATATTATTTTTTCATATCTTGTGTATGAATCCTTCTTCATCATTTATTGTGCTCATGAAGGTTTGTCCTTCATGACCTTCGTCCAGAATTCATTATGTCCAAAGGGAGATAATGCTTCGAGGAACGAAGGACTTTAACATTTAACACTTTTATGTTGCCTTGTTCTTAACTCTTAGCGTTTGAGAACAAGTCCCCAATACCATGTATGATTAGTTAGGTACAAATTTAGTATTAAGAGAGTCACACTAAAACTTGAAAAGCTAAAACTTGATTTTAGACTCAGCTAGTGCTTTTGGCAACCCAAACCCCTCAACCAAACAGCAGCATGTCTAGAGGTAGAGGAGTAGACTCCTCACACCTGGTAAGTCTAGCTGAGTACTAGTATACTCAGCCTTGCTTGTGGCATAATTTTTTTTAGGTTCTCTGGAGGACATGGTTGCTGGAGTGACTTGGCCGTCTATCTTGCCACCAGGTTGGACAGTCGAGTGGGACCCTACCTCAGCAGAGGAGGAGCATGAGGAGTGATGGGCCAGGCTTCCCCATCCCTCCGTTTATTTACCGTTAGTTATATTCTGCTGCATTCCGAACCATGATCACTACTTTTGATAAACTCCGATGATGATGTAATAATCTTAAGTACTTCCTTAATGTATGGTTTTATGCTTTATTGTATTTGCTCTGTGCCTCACCTTCGGGTGAGTACGTGGTACTTGATCCTGTTAGTGGCCTCGTCGGATTAGATCCGAGGGACTGATGTTTTATTCCTATTTAAGTGTGGTCTAGCCTCTAAGGTGGGACTTAGGCACTTAAGTTGGAATAATTTATGCGGTTCCGCCACAGTTACCAGGTGAAACAATATTAATACAAATTCAATGCAACAGGAATGGATCAAAAATGAGTTAAAATGGATTTTCTATGAATTAAACAAGTTTCTGAAATTATTTTTATATAGAAATCATTTTCTGGTTTATTTCTTTAATTATCTCAACTGACTCCAGACCGCAGGCGCAATAACCAGTTAACATAGGGTTTGGTTCAAAAATTCTTAGGACCCAACGGAAATTACTTTGCACTGACCATGGACGGTGTTGGCGGACTTCCTCTTCTAAAGGTCCTCAAAAACATAATTAACCATTTGTTTTCAGCATAAGCTATTACAGGGAGCTTCATCTTTAGGATGCAAGTCTCTTATTCATGATGAAGGCATACGAGATGAAGACAGATCTAAAGATGATAAGAATAACAGCTTCGGCTCATAACAGAGATGAAGTATGATGATGATGCTGACCGAAGGGGAAAATGACTACTTAGTCCTTAATGACTTATATTATGATCATAAGTGAATATTGGGGACACAAATGTACTTTTACCCGAGCTACGTCCCGTGTCTATAAATAGATGAACAATACCACCATAATGTTCACAAAGATTTGTAATCTCTCTCGCGTCTTCGCCTTCAAGCAAGCTGAAGGTATCAATGTAATATTAATTATGTTGATATTCATATACTACTAAAAAATCACCTTCTTGCAATGGGCAAAAATCGTTGTGATAGGCTATAAATCGTTGCAATAGGCACCAATTGCGATAGAACAACTGTCGTTGCCTGCTGTTGCAAAAAATTGAGTGGCAATAGGTTATAGCAACATTTTTACGTTCTGTTGCAATTACTACATCCTTTGCAACGTGTTCAAGTGTTGTAACTGTTTGTTGTTACAATGGATTATTATGTTGCAAATAAGTTATATTGCAACATTTATAATAGTTGCCAAAAACTATATTGCCACAACATATTTCATGGTAATAAGTGTTAATGCCACATTTGAATCTGTTGCAAATGGCTTTGTTACCACAAGATGTTTCATGGCAACAAAACACTAGTGCCACACAAGTGACTCGTGGCAACAAGATGTATTGCCATGCAAATAATTTCGTTGCATTTGATCATTTTGCAACATAATGTGTCTCGTGGTTATATGACCTTTTTACTATAAAAATTAATCCATGGTACAAGTCTTTATGGCAACAAAAACATCGTTGTAACTAATGATGTTGCAACAAGGAGAAAATGTTGCGACAACTGAAGTCCCAACGAAATAGATCCATTGTAATTACATCTTATTGCAACAAAAAAATCATTGCAATTGATGATGTCGCAACTATAAAGATAGTGCAACCGAACCACACAACAACGAATAAAACTGTTGCAATTACATATATTCAACCCATAATTTATACAAAAATGCATTTCATATTTCTATTGGGTATAAAATATTACACAAAAAGAATTATATTTCGCATATGTAACGTCAGAACCAAAATTGACAACCATAATATTTGTCTCTTGCCTCATATATTAACTATATCCATACCATTTTGTAACAAATAGGTTGCACCAAATAAACAGTGACCAAATACAAATTAATTTGACAAAACAGCTCACAATCACAACATCCTCATGCTAGCTTGGATTGTGATAACATAGGTAATAAACTACTCAACACTAGCAAATGAGTGGAAGCTTTTTTGGTCCACTGTGTACCCCTCCATCTCCTCCATTGATGCAAGTGATGGTTATCATGACAACGATATCGCGATGACAACGAACCTGTTGGAAGTGTTCAAAACAATTAATTAGTAAAGCTACAATAACTTGGTTAACCATAAGTGGAAGACTACAACTGCAGTGGCATTAGGGATCTCATTGTTGTCCACCTTGTCATGTCTTCACCAAACAACTCAATGAGGTGTATAATGGCATTAGGGTGATTTTTTAGTAGCTGGCACTGTTGGCATCACTTGAGATTGGTTCATTATCTGCTAGCTAGGGAAACTGAAGCCATAGAAAACATTACAATTTGTGACAAGGCCTGTGATTTAATAACGCAATGTAATACTATCTAATTCCATATATTTGTTACAAGGTCTGCCATCACTTGCTTATTTGTTGCTATCCTTATCCTGCTAATTATTGATTTGATCATTACCTGTCACCTGATGGTCATGTATCATGTTTTCTCTTGCAGTGAATCTTTCTATGTGTTGGCAGATAAACTGAGCAGTGAGGGGTCTTGATGGTAGCAGAGTAGGTCCTTGCTGTGTTGGAAGGTAAACTAAGCAGTGAGGGGTCCTGACGTGTGCAGAGAGCATTGAGAAAAGGCACATGAGGGGCAGTAAGAGGACAACAGGTCCTACTGTTGTTGGAAAATAAATTGAGCAGGTGCTCGTGGCGGCTATAGAAAAAGGCACGAGGGGCGGCCAGAGGAGAGCAGTTCCTGGTGTGCGTTGGAGAGTGTTAATTACCTGTGTGTGTACCTGAGGCCTTTAGTTGTACACCACGCCTTTGGAGGTTTCTATCGTCCTAATTAATCGACCCACAGGCGGTAGGCGGCTTGGTTGTTATTTGTACATTACTTTTGGAGGCCGCTGGTTGTATATATGTGACGATGTTTGGAAAGTGTTGAACATTTCTTACACTGTCGTGATACTTTTCCTTGTATTAGTTTCTATTTTTGGAATGCATATATATATATCAGATTTGAAATTATCTAGAAAGAATTGTTTGCCTTTACTTTTCCTTGTATTAGTTTCTATTTTTGGAATGGATGTATATATCAAATTTGAAATTATGTGAAAAGAATTATTTCCCTTTAGAATATCAAACGTTTCTTACACTAACGTGACATTGCTTTTGCACATATATAACAGACTTGAAATCTTTATGCAATATCTAATAGTTTCAACCTTTTGCAATGAAAGGATAAATTATGGCAATAAATTAAATTCGTTGTGAATTGACAAACAAATTGCAATCAAATTATTTTTGTTTGCAAATGGCAACAACATTTTGCAATGAAATTTAAGTTTATCGCAACAAAGAAAATATGTGGCATAACCGCCATTGCATCAACTTTTCTAGTGGTAGCAATAACATTGTTCTCTTGCAACGAAAGTCATCACTATTGCAATGTACAAAAACAGTGGCGAAAATGTGCATATATTGCAACTAGTTCTAACGGTTGTGACAACAACTATACATAATGCAACAAATTTACTACTGTCGCAATATCCAGTGTGGCAATACGGTGCTTGTGCAACATCTTTTCTAGTGGTAGAAATAACATCTTTCTCTTGCAACAATACTTATGATTATCGCAACACACAAAAGAAGTGGCAAAAAATGTGCATATATTACAACCACTTTTAAAGGTTGTGGCAATATCTAACACCTATTGCTACAACTTTAGTGTTGTTGCATTATCCGGGGTGGCACTAGGGTAATTTTGCAACAACTGTTCTAGTGGTAGCAATAACACATTACTCTTGCAACAGAAGTCATGGTTATCGCAATGCACAAAAATGGTGGCAAAATGGTCCATATATTGCAACCACTTTTAAAGGTTGTGGCAATAACTAACATCTAATGCAACAAAAATATTGTTGTTGCAATATCTGTCGTGGCATTAGGGTGATTTTTTAGTAGTGATACATGTTTTATGGGGTACAAATATGAATGAATTAAAGAGCAATACTTGCTACGATCATCTATTTATATTTTTGTTTATCTATGAGATGAAGAAGACATGTCCTTCATGACCTTCGTCTGATGATCATTATATCCATGAGGAGATAATGCTTCGGAAGACGAAGGTACCTAATGCTTAACAATTGTATTGCCATGTTCTTAATTCACAACATTTGAGAACAAGTGATCAATAGACAGTGGTTTAATTAACATGTTTGTCGAGGTCTCTAATGTAAAACATGCATTGTGAAAGGGTACAATCAGATCTCGGCCGCCCAATCCAGCAGGGATGGCCCGGATTAGTTCGGCATCGGCCCGAACTGGTATTCAACAGAACTTGTCCGATTAGAATCCTATGGTTTGGTCAGCATAGATCCAATGGTCAGCATAGATCCTGGCCGAATGGTGCGCAACTTCTAATCTCAATCGTCACCCCGGGATCCAACAGCTATCCCGCCCAACTCCGGCCGCCGGGCTTATCCCCCGCGGCGGCGCCATGGCCAAACTACGTGCCCCCGGCGATCTCCATGGCTATCCCCCGATCTGCCCTATTACATGTAGAGGATAACGGTGCAAAGCGATGGGGGCATGCTCACCGAGGTACGCGCCGGAGATACAACGACCCATAGTGAAGGGTGGATCCGCGGCGGCGACGCGACGATGGCGAGAAATTTGCCTGGTCTCAATGCACCGTGACCCCTGCCAAGGCCACAAACACGTTCCCTAATGCCCTAAGCAGTGCCCCAACTCCACACCGAAGCCCCAACGATGGCGTCGAGAGTTCTCCGACAATGGCCGTTCTCCGTGCCCTCCACTTCTCGATGGCTTTGTGGGCTCGGGTGGGGGTGCGCGCGGTCAGGGTTTCCCTTCCCCATATTTGTATGCGAGGGCAACGACCACAAAGGCTGAGATGGGTTAGCGGTGCGCGCAGATGTCGTTGCGGGAGCTTCGCGCTGGTGGTTACGCGGTAGAGCTGACAGCGAGGGCCCAGTAACCAGTCTCCTATCGATGGACGCATGGTAGTGAGCCGCTGACACGCGGGGTCGACATGTCAGTGTCTGTGGATCCTAGGGCGCATGCGGCAGAGTGACGGATAGGCTGCGCCCACTAGTCAGGGTATTGAGCCCCTAACTGGGCCGTTAGGGATAAGAGGAGGTGGGGCGGCCAGTGGGAAAACGGCCCATGCGGTGTTTTTATTTTTCTATTCTGTTGGTCACTTGTTCTAAGACGCTATGAGTTAAGAACAAGGCAACACAAAATTTTAATGGTGAAAGACCTTCGTCCTTCGAAGCATTATTTCCCTTAGGATATAATGATCTTCAGACGAAGGTTATGAAGGGCGTACCTTCATAAACTCAATATACAATAAAAAGCAGAAACATATGATGCACGTAAAGAATATGAATAATCATATCAAATCATTAGATCATCCATATTCTCATTATATAATCATGAATAAACGTTAACAATATCAAATTACATTTATACCTTCGGCTAGACAAAAGATAAGAATCTAGGAGTGACGTGTGAGTGAATACCGGTCAGCGTGAACAGTACGGTGTTACTGCTCATCTATTTATAGGCACAGTACGCAGCCTGGGTAAAATTACATCCAAGTCCTTAACATTTTCTATTGACTAAGGAATAATCTGTCGAGGACTAAGCAGTCTTTTCCCCTTTAGGTCGGTTTTATTCTTCATCAGTCTTTGCACTAAGCCAAAGCTTCATCACCCATAGCTTCAAAACTGATTCATCCTTCTTTCAGACTGCTCCTTTCATACCGCGCGCACCTTCATCTCAAAGCCGAAGGTTCCTGTAACAGTATATTGCACTTGGAAAACATGCTAGTCATGTTTTTGAGGACCTTCGAAAGATGAAGGCCCCTAACATATTCCTTTTTATTTTTCTTTTCTATTTTCCAAATTCAAAAATTCAAAGTAGATTTGAATTGCTGATTTGAATCTCAGATTTTCAAATATCAAATAGCACTTTAATATGAATGATACAACCATTATTTGCAATAATCTTATTTATCTATTAGTATTATTATTGTGGTTTATTCTTTTTACTCCTTTGCTCCCTTATTTTCCAGAGTTCAAATTTGGATTCAAAGCTAGATTTGTTTTAATTATAACTTTGTGTTTGATGCACAAACAAAGGGAGTCCAGCATGATGCATAAGTTCATGTGTTTTATTTGGTATTTATTTGAACGAAAATGTATCTCATGTATAAATCACATAATAAAAAGAGCTCCTTTATTATTCCCAATGACATGAGTCATGGGTACTCTATACTAGGGTTTACAAGTCATAGCAAGATGACATCAAGAATCTGCTAGAAATCAGCGAAGCCTGTTTTTGGGCCTAAAGGCCTTGTACATCTTAGGGTTGCTCGGCCATACCCTTGACCACCGTCTGAGTAAAGAACAACTCCAATTCAAGTGGGGAACGACGATGAGGACAACACGCCCATAAAATAATGCATGGGTCGACAACACAAGCATATGCACAACATCTAAATCTACAGGTTCGTTCTTACCTAGTTTCTTGTATTTTAGAGCTTACGCTTAGGGTCATGGATGTTTTGATGATTAGGAACCTTGGAGATGACCATAAAGGACTTGGGAAATGCCAAGATGTCAAGGAGATGCTAGGACGTTCACAATAAGAGAAAGTCAAGTCTGACTCAACTTCGTCTCCATCTCAGAGTCCATGATTAGTCTACACTAAAATGGACGCCCAAGATGCATTCGAAGTCTGATTTGGTTGGGCTTTATATGGATGGAAAGATAAGGAGATAAGATTTTCAATCCAACTAGAACCACCTTAAAGTTCATTCAAAGTCAACGGTAATAGTCAAAACAAGTCAGCCTTCAGATTCTGTTTTGGTGTTGCGACACCGTCTGTGTAACACCCTGTCCAATCTCGAACCGGTGGTACTTACTCCTGGCAACTCGCTAGGATCATATATTGTCCCCATAGACCAACACGAGTCTTCTGTGTGAACTTTGTCCTCACTCATGCGCACCCAAGAAAACTTCCCGGTCGGTCACCCATTCCAAATTGCTCTATGTCAAGCACGCTTAACTTGAAGGTTCTTTCGAGATAGGCTTCCGAAAAGGAAGATGCACCTTGTTGGTATGGATAGTCTATTAATTATATTGATCCTTGGGCCAGGATATCACCATCCCAGGGGCCAGTATATCACAATCCACCCCCCTTAGAAGACCGATGTCCTCGTCAGTCAACCCCAATCCAGGAACCTCCTCTCTTAGTCACGTTTGTGTGTCTAGTGTCATCATATACCATGCCATGTGACCACTCTGGGCACACATGCACCATATACCTGAACCTCTAACTCACACATGCCCATGAAACCGCGAGAGTCAGTTCTGATACCACTTGTAACGCCCCATCCAATCCTTGGACCGGCGATACTTACTCCTGGTAGCTCGCTAGGATCATATATTGTCCCCACCGACCAACATGAGTCTATTGTGTGCACTTTGTCCTCACTCATGCGTACCCGAGAAAACTTCTCGGTCGGCCACCCATCCCAAATTGCTCGAAGTCAAGCACTCGTAACTTGGAGGTTCTTTCAACATAGGCTTCTGAAAAATAAGATGCACCTTGTTGGTATGGATACTCTATTAATTCAATTAAGCCTTGGGCCAGGATATCACCATCCCAGGGGCCAGGATATCACAATCCACCCCCCTTAGAAGACCGATGTCCTCATTGATCAACCCTAATTCAGGAACCTCCCCTCTTAGCCACGTCTGTGTGACTAGTGTCATTATATACCATGCCATGTGACCACTCTAGGCCAGCATGCACCATGCGCCATATACCCGAACGCGTAACCCAAACACACCCATGAAAACGCGAGGGTCAGCTCTGATACCACTTGTAACACCACATCCAATCCCTGGACTAGCGGTACTTACTCCTAACAACTTTGTAGGATCATATATTGCCCCCACAGACCAACACGGGTCTTTTGTGTACACTTTGTCCTAACTCATGCGCACCCGAGAAAACTTCCTGGTCGGTCACCCATCCCAAATGGCTCCAAGCTAAGCACGCCTAAGTTGGAGGTTCTTTCGAGATAAGCTTCCGAAAAAGAAGATGCACCTTGTTGGTATGGATACTCTAATAATTCTATTAATCCTTGGGCTAGGATAAGCCTTGGATTGTGATATCCTAGCCCCTGGAATAATGATATCCTGGTCCAAGGCTTAATAGAATTAATAGAGTATACATACCAACTAGGTGCATCTTATTTTTTGGAAGCCTCTCTCAAAAGAACCTCCAAGTTAAGCATGCTTGACTTGGAGCAATTTGGGATGGGTGACTGACCGGGAAATTTTCTCGGGTGCATGAGTGAGGACAAAGTGCACACAAAAGACTCGAGTTGGTCTATGGGAACAATATATGATCCTAGCGAGCTACCAGGAGTAAGTATCGTCAGTCCAGGGATTGGACGGGGTGTTACAAGTGGTATCACAGCTGACCCTCGCGGTTTCACGGGTGTTTGTGGGTTAGGGGTTCGGGTATATGGCGCATGGTGCATGTGGGCCCAGAGTGGTCACATGGCATGGCATATGACGACACTAGACACACATACGTGCCTAAGAGGGGAGGTTCCTGGATTGGGGTTGACCGATGAGGACATCGGTCTTCTAAGGGGCATGGATTGTGATATCCTGGCCCTTGGGATGGTGATATCCTGGGCCAAGGCTTAATAGAATTAATAAAGTATCCATACCAACAAGGTGCATCTTCTTTTTCGGAAGCCTATCTCGAAAGAACCTCCGAGTTAAGCATGCTTGACTTGGAGCAATTTGGGATGGGTGACCAACCGGAAAGTTTTCTCGGGTGCGCATGAGTGAGGAAAAAGTGCGCACAAAAGACTCATATTGGTCTGTCGGGACAATATATTATCCTAGCAAGCTGTCAGGAGTAAGTATCATCGGTTCAGGGACTAGACGGGGTGTTACAAGTGGTATCTGAGCTGACCCTCGCG
This sequence comes from Zea luxurians, assembly GCA_029449295.1. Classification (NCBI taxonomy): domain Eukaryota; kingdom Viridiplantae; phylum Streptophyta; class Magnoliopsida; order Poales; family Poaceae; genus Zea; species Zea luxurians. The sequence continues at coordinate 98,344,584 of JAOPSE010000001.1, read as the reverse complement.
GTTTCATGGGCGTGTGTGGGTTAGGGGTTCAGCTATATGGCACATGGCGCATGTGGGCCCCGAGTGGCCACATGGCATGGCATATGACGACACTAGACACACAGACATGGGCAAGAGGGGATGTTCCTGGATTGGGGTTGACCGACGAGGATGTCGGTCTTCTAAGGGGGGTGGATTTCGATATCCTGGCCCCTAGAATGGGATATCCTGGCCCAAGGCTTAATAGAATTAATAGAGTACTCGTACCAACATGGTTCATCTCCATTTTCGGAAGCCTATCTTGAAAGAACCTCTAAGTTAAGCGTGCTTGGCTTGGAGCAATGTGGGATGTGTGACCAACTGGAAAGTTTTCTCGGGTGTGCATGAGTGAGGACAAAGTGTGCACAAAAGACCCTTGTTGGTTTGTGGGGACAATATATGATACTAGAGAGCTGCCAGAAGTAAGTACCGTTGGTCCAGGGATTGGACGGGGTGTTACAAGTGGTATCAGAGCTGACCCTCGCGGTTTCACGGGCGTGTGTGGGTTAGGGGTTCGGGTATATGGCGCATGGCGCATGTTGGCCTAGAGTGGTCAGATGGCATGACATATGACGACACTAGACACACAGACGTGGCTAAGAGGGGAGGTTCCTGGATTGGGGTTGACCGACGAGGACGTCGGTCTTCTAAAAGGGGTGGATTGTGATATCCTGGCCCCTGGGATGGTGATATCTTGTCCTAAGGCTTAATAAAATTATTGGAGTATCCATACCAACAAGGTGCATCTTTTTTCAGAAGCCTATCTCGAAAGAACCTCCAAGTTAAGCGTGCTTGACTTGGAGCAATTTGGGATGGGTGACTGGCCGGGAAATTTTCTCGGGTGCGCATGAGTGAGGACAAAGTGCGCACAAAATACTTATGTTGGTCTTTGTGGACAATATATGATCCTAGCGAGCTGCCAGGAGTAAGTACCGTCGGTACAGGGATTGGACGGGGTGTTACAGTTTGTTGTGTTGTTGGGTCGTGTATCGTGTTGGAGCCCATTAGGGGTGAGACCAATGGTCACGCACACCCCTAGCATCTATTTTATCAGTAGCCACCACCACATTAGGTTTGGGTTTTTCTTAGATCATATCTGTCATCGAATAGTTTCGTCGTTCATCGATTTGTGAGACCCCACCTCGTGATCAATGTAGTTCTAGTTGCATTCTTCATGTTCTTGCTTGTGTTATTGATTGCGCTTGCAGGGATAATCCTTCATGGTGAGGTCAATCATGAGTCATGGGTGATAACCAAGGAGCAGTGGTGTAGTGAATTCAAGGATCCATTCGCTCGGAGCCTTGGATCATCAACGTCGAGATCTCTACCCAATCAAGTTATCATACCTCACGGAAGATCGAGCCATGCCTTCTATCACAAAGTCCCACCAATTCCCCCACCAATTTTTGGCATAAGACACAAGCTCAACGACTTCGCCCGAAGTCTTCCCCATCCTCGGTGCAAAGGTGCACGTGCAAAACTGCACAATCTTGCCGACGACTGACCCCCATATGTAGCCTCCACCCAAACAAACTTAGCCAAAGCCACCATAGCATTCGACATCATCTAGTGGAGCTACACTCAGAAGTGCTCCAAGACTTTGCCCACAAAGCGGTAAATGGGCAGTCGAAGTCCAGCGCTAAAAATGCTTAAAAGCCACAAGTTCACCCTCCGGTTCCGGGACCTCTTTGGCTCTTGGAGCACGCTCGACGCTAGACTCGAACAATCATAACTATTGCATCTCCTAAACATGGAGGGAGGAAATCTAGGACATATCAAACTCCACCGTGTGCCCAGGCACTGACTCAGTGAAGGACGGCGACTCGCTAACTGTCTTTTCTGACAACAGCGAGCTCGTCGATGCAACAGTGTTTGAAAACGATAAAGAGGAGGATGACATTACATACCATCAGCGGTGGCATGTGGTTTTTTACTAGGGCCAGGTCGACGGTGGCGCGCAAGTCGCCAGCGAGATCACACTAAAACAAACACACATGGCGCCGTTTGTGGCAGGATAGAGGAAAACCTAGGCAAGCGCAAGAAAATATTAAACCCCGTTATCCCAGCGTAGTTTTTATAGTCAGTAAAAATTGTATCGAAAAACCAGCAGTCGCACATTAAAACGTCACACATCACAATGGTCACACTACAACGGTCACATTAAAAAATACCCCCGAGATCACTTCCACTCGTGATTGATGGCAGCGTTCGACTAGCTCCAGGAAACAACCTTTGGGACCAGCTCACCTAGTTGAATCGATCCCTCGGGGGGTGGGGGGAGCTAGTGTTGGAGAGAAGGCTAAACAATACTTTGATCATGCTTACCCTACTAGAATTAAACATGTTTGGACGCAAGGCCCACAACACCCGAAGACGTCAATTGGTATCAATGATAAAGCCTTCGGTCCAACTTCCCTATGAGAAGAAGGGGGCATGTGGTGTCGAATTCAGTGGCAGGCGATGACTCGGTAAATACACAACAGACAGAGCTGAGATCCTGGCAATGGCACCCTTGGCGATCTCCAAGGGGTCCGGTACAAGAGCAAAGGCTTCAGACATCATCTTTGGGACTCGACTCCACTCAGCTAGGGCCGGGCCCCACTTTTAAGCCCTCGGGAAGATGCATCGCCCCACTTGCAGGTAATCGAGTGATGCATCTTCTTACTCTGAACGTACTCTTGTGTTGATCATGTGTGCATGTGTGATTATGCACAACATGGCCATTGATGACAAGAATGATGCTGATTTGGATGAGACATATGAGACATTTGATTGTACAGTCGGCCTGGTGATCTACTACAATGCACCCCCGAGTCTAGTAGCTAGGATTCAAATGGACACCGAGATGACGGGCGCTCGATGTGTGCACAACTCCAACGTGATTTGGTTGAGCATGTGAGACGACATAATAATCATTATATTTATGTAAATTTCTATTAGTTATTATATAATTTTAATTAGCATGTAATTTTATTTTAATTATTATGCACTTTGTATTTTTAATTCAATAAAAAATTATGTTTTGCAGTTTGGAAGTGTTAAAACAAATGTGCGCGATTACATAATTCTGAAATAGTAAAACTAATGTGGCTATCAATTGAGACTATAGCCTGCTGCAGTTTATGCACTGGAGTAGTGGGGAAGAGAGTGGAGTAGAGAATTGATGTGGTAGGAGAGAGAAGGGGATGATGCACTAGCATCAGCCTGTTGGGGGTCTCCTTCTCTGTCGAATGTCCTCAGGACGAAGGAATCGTCTACAACCAAAGGGACTGAACGCCAAAGCTAGAACATGCATGCACGAAACGCCGAAGGATTATAGCTTCGTCTCAAGATGGTTACGGAGGTCAGACGTGACATTGAGCTAGTGAGGAAAATACTTGTTAATCCTTGATACTTGTATAAGGATAATGTGTAGGTATTAGGATCATAAATGTACTTTTGCTTGGACTGTGTTTCTTGCCTATAAAGAGATGAACAGTACCACCGTACTGTTCACGCTGGATTGGAATTGTCTTCACGCTTTTACCTTCGAGCAAGTCGAAGATACAAATGTAATATACATTCTGTATCACTTTATTAATATATGAAGTGGATTGTAGTATTGTTTTGACATGTGATATGAAGTGAATAAATAACATAATATTACATCTGGAATAATGCTTTCATATTTGTGAATAATGAAGACTTGTTCTTCATGACCTTCATCTGAGGCTCATTATACCTAAAAGGAGATAATGTTTCGAAGGACGAAGGTCCTTAATGTTTAATGATTGTGTTGCCTTGTTTTTAGTTCACAACAATCAAAAACAGGTAACCAACATTGGCGCCCACCTTCGATGAACTCACTTCCACGACCACGACAATGGCTTCGCAAAGTCATCAAGCTACATCACCTTCAGCGGCGAAGCTCGGCTTCTGATCACATGCGGTTCAAGCTTTGAGCCAGCCAACAAGAAGCAAAAGAAGGAAGCACAAAGAAGGGTGCAACATGTCGGAGTACAAGGACCCTACATCAAGTCTAAATGGTCTCATGTGTCGATCACATTCGCTCAAGAGGACCTTCAGCTTAAGGATTATCCCAACAATGATGTGTATGTCATTAAAGGGTTTTTGGTCCACAATGCCATCGTGGATATAGGTAGTGCAGCAGACAATATCTTTGCAAAAGCTTTTAGATAGATGCAAGAGCAAGAGGACAAGATTTACGATGCAACACACCCTTGTGTAGCTTCAGAGGAAAGCAGATAGTGGCTCTCGAATAGATAACAATGCCAATCACCTTCGACTACGTGCACAACACCAGAACTTGCGTCGTAGACCCCCCTGTCAGATCTGCCCTCCTCGCGCCCACCGTGGACCACGCATGCGCAATCGCGCATGTCACCGGATTTCTTGGCCACGACGCCCGCCCACGCGCCCAGCTCCCTTCTTAGAGCCCCGCCAGTGCCCCGCGCTCATCCCTTGCCTCATTTCGCATAGCTTCACCCTCTCTCGCGCTCTGCCCATGCAGCCAGCCACCGCCGGAGAATGCCGCCCATGTTCCTGACCGTCCAGGCCGCCAGAGACCGTGCCAAGCCTCCTCAAGCTCTGCCCCAAGGTGAGACACCTGTCCTCGTGCCCAATTTTCCCTATTGCACTCTGTGCTCGGCCAATTTTGGTTTAGCCGGTGCTCGGCTGTGGCGGACCGTCGTGCTCGAGCGGTGGCCGACCGATTTAGCCCAGTCTAGATCCCCGGCGTTAGTCCCTAAGGTGCTTCTGCCTCTGCAGAAGCTAGCCAAGGCCTTAGCACGCCTTAAGCCCCCTCCCCATGGCTGGAATGCCTCACCGGAGTTACTCCGGCCTGCCCGAGACCTTCTCCGTCGTTCTCCCCTCTCTGCCCTCGGATTCGTGGCCTCTTCCCCTCCATTGAGTTCGCCGTGGCGTTCTCTCCCTCTCTGCCCAACTCCAGCGACCCCAGAGCCACCCTAGCTCGCACCAGCCTCAACTCTGGCGACCTCACCGCTGCGGAGAAGAGTAGGGCCGCCCGCAGCTGTTCACGCCTCCTTGGTATGATCCCCTCCGTCCGATCTTCATCGCACGACTCATATCACAGAAAACGCTTCGCTCACGCGCGTCTGACGCCCTGGCCCGCCTGTCAGCGCCCAGGTCCCCTGGCGCTGGGCTCGGTTGGTCAGTGCACCCTCCCCCTCTATCGCTAACGTCCCTGGCCCACCTGTCAGTGCTCGCCCGCCCGCGCGCGTGCGCCCTCGGCCGCGAATCTAATCTCAGCCGTTGGTTTTAGATCTGACGGTTAGATTAATCCGATACCCCTTCACGCGGTAGTTTTATTAAAGAGACCCTCGGTTTACTGGAAATCAACCCGCAGTCCCTGGTTTTCGCGCGCAAGCCCCTGTAATCTTGCAGATTTAACCCTGGACTTTTAAATATTCATAGATTTAGACCTAATTTCATATTTTGAATTCCCAAACTTGTTTATTTCATAACTTTTGCATATGAACTCCAAATTTAGTGATTCAAATTGCAAAATATTCATGGAATTATTCTCTGTCTAAATAAAATGATTTCATTTACTGTCTGCACATTCTAATTTTTATCACTAAGTTTGAACTAATGTAGATGGAGATTTATTTATTTAATAAAATAAATAAAAGGGGAAAACCTTATGGATTTAAATATGTTTAAGCTTGTGAGATTAATAATGTGTATTACATGAGTTCACCTCTGTTCTAATTTTTAGGTCACAAATAAAATAAATTGAACTATGATTATGTACTTGTAAGTAACACTTATGAAAAATAATAATCTATTACCAAATAAAGTTAATTTATGCTATAGTTCATGTTATACTTTGAATTCATCCCCCTTATGTAGTATTGTGTCCCTTTTAAGATGTGTTCCAATGTTTGTGCATGTTTGGTGTGATGTTCATTTGTACTTTCCAAATGTATTGAATGCATGCTCGCTTTATTTTGACAATGAGCAGTCCGAGGTTCCTGAGTGTGTTGTTGGAGACCTCCCTGAGCAACAACCTGGTGAAGGCAAGTGTCCTCTTACCTATTATGTCCTACATACTTTATGATTCACTGTTCTGCATTACATTATCTAAACCTAAGGATTGACTAGTTTGTATGTACCTTATCCTTGTCTACCTTTTGGGTTATCATGGTTAGCATTTTGCTATTGCCTTAACTTGAATCAATGAACATGATGTGAACATTTATGATACGATACTGTTATCCTGATTATGTTGTTGATCTTATGATAATCTAGGGGCTCATGCCTTTTTCCTGAGTACCTCTCCGTAAGGACCTGTTCACGGAGTGACCACCCGGGATAATAGTGCAACCATGAGGATGGAATGGAACGCCCTTAGCTGATTATTAGATGAACCTGGGGTGTAGTTGGCTTTGCCGGAGGGCCGTCAATGGGGGTCAGGGCATAGTGCTCGCTCTGCCAAGGTTGGGGTGCAGAGGTTCATTCGATTTGGTTTTTGTTAGTCACCCACCTTGGGGAGGTGTACTGCGTTTGTATGACTGGCGAAACCTAACAAGCAGCTATGCACCAGGGGAGTCTTTGTAAAGGCTACGTAGTGAAACCTTGCCGACTCACCTTGGTAGTGTTTGAGGGTATGATCGAGCCGAGGCATAAAGGTATCACGACTTGTGGGTAAAGTGTGCAACCTCTGCAGAGTGTTAAAAACTGGTATATTAGCCGAGCTCACGGTTAAGAGCAGCCTTGGGATCCACTTTGATTAGAAGAACTTTGGATACTTTTATGATGATGGTTAATAATGATGTTATAAAATCTGATCTCTGGTATTTCCTCTTTTGAGGAGGTACTTCTAGGTAATAACTGGGTTTATTACTCAAACTTGGCTCGACTAATGACAATAAATATTTGACTAACTAAAAGCAACTGCTTAACCTCAACTCTATATACAGCTAGTCCACTTTAGCCAAACGGGACATTTGCTGAGTACATTGATGTGTACTCACCCTTGCTTTACAAACCACCCCACCCCAGGTTGTCCCCACTATACTCAGTGCTCAGGAGGTGATGCTGGCAACATGGATGACTTTGAGGAGTTCTAGGACTACGACGAGTTCTAGTTTATATTTGTGGCAAACCCTCAGTCAGCTGCCTGTGTAGGCTTAGCTTCTACGTTCCGTATTTCTGCACTTTTGTAGTTTTGTTAAAGACAATGGTTATGTAATAGACTTTGTGGATGTCTTGGACATCTTGTTGTGATAAAGTACCTTTTCGCTATTTATTTCGAGCATTGTGTCATGATGTCCAATTATGTAACCGCTGTGTATGTGAGTTCTGATCCTAGCACGTACATGGTTTGCATTCGGTTTACCTTCCCAAACCGGGTGTGACATAAGTGGTATCAAAGCCTTGCTAACTATAGGACTGCTAACCTAGACTAGAATGGTCACCCTAAGGACAATAGACCCCTACTCTTACCTTGACCTTAGAGTTCTTTCAAAAGTTGGTCATCTTGACCAACTCTATGTTACTTACTCATCTCAAAAAGTTGTCTCACTTTTCTATCTGTTTACTTTCTAGTCTCATAGTTTTACTCTTACTCTTGTGCTTACGATGTCTTTTGTAGATGGCCCGTATCAGGTGCACTGCACGTAAGTCTATGATCCCCTTTTTGCCTTCTCGCCTGGCGGAGCGTCCACTGCTTCGCACGGTGCCAGGTCAGTCCAGTCACCTGGAGAGACTGCATCGTTGCCTGCACGAGGAGCAGGAGCGCCGACGCCAGGAGCAGGACCAGGAGCAGCAGGACTCTTCCCCCTCGCCTTAGTAGGAGGTGGAGTATGAGAGGCCGCCTTCCCCTGCACCTCAGCCAGAGATGCCCCCTGCACCACCACAGAGCATCCCGGTTGCTGGAGGAGACCATGACGGAGACGGAGACAATGACGATGCCTGTGGCAGTACGAGCCACGGCACGGAGCTCTCGGAGGAGCAAGAGCCGGAGGGGTGGATCGCAAGACCCATCACTCGTGACGCCGCTCGCGGGTGTCACTTCCACGATGCTCTCGATACCCTGTTGCTTCAGGCCTTCGACCGACACACTTGGTCTATTGAGTACCATTGTGTAGTCTACCAGCATCGTCGTGGGTTATACCCAGACCAGTGGGAGGCTACTTGCTTGGTGCGTCGTCCGGACGATGACCTCCGGGGTGCAGAGGCCTTCTCAGAGCACTATTCTATTACTAAGAGGGATACTGCCAAGGCAGCCATGCAAGATGCAGCACGACAGGAACTTTCTCAGTATTGCTCATTGTTCAGCGGGGTAGCTGATGGCCTTGACCTAAAGTACTACCCTCGCTATTCGACCGGTAGTGCTGGAGGTGTGATTGCCTCGCCAGTTGGTGAGGGCAATCCCAGGCTGAACATCATGGTCAACTTGGCTGTCGTGCTCATCACAGAGTTAGACCAAGCCCTTGACGAGTTGGGCAAGGTTCAGGCGGAGGTTGTGGAATTGCGTGTTGAGTGCGCAGCACGCCACTATCTGGATGGTGGTTCTCCCGCCCCTATCGGGATTCAGCACCCTTACCGTTCACCACCCTGTGGTCGCTTCAACTATGGGACACCAGACTGCAGGACCCGCATAGATTTAGATCCATAGATCGATGGAGTCAGAGTCTGTAATAATGCTTACTTCAGTGTCTTAGTCTAGTTAGTCTTAGTTCAAGTTAGCTTGCTTACCATATGTTGGATGCTTGTTATGATGGATATGTAATGAAGTTGGATCTTTTGTAATGATTGTCATCAAGCTAGGGGTATCCCCTACAACTTGGTGTAGATATTAATAAAGTCAGTTATTTAGTTGGGTAATCCATGTGTTTCCACTTTCCTCTTTATCTGAGAAACTCTCAGTGAAGATGGCCATTTGATCAGTGCTATGAAGAGTTTCTATACATCTTTTCTTATGCTGAAAGACTGCAGAGTCAGATTTGATGTATGTGTGTGATTTCTACAGATGTCTGAGAAAAGGAGTAGAGGTGCAAGGCGTGCTCAGCCTGAGCAGCAGGCACCCCAAGAGGAGGCAGCCCCGCAATAGCATTTGCCACCGCCACCCTCGATGACCATTGAGCAAATGTTCCTGATGCAAACACAAGCAGTTCAGGCAATCAGACAGACCTTAGCAGCAATGCAGCAAGTGTAGCAACAGCCACCACCGCCTCAGCCTCAAGTGCAAGTTCAAATGCCTCAAGTGCCTAGAGACAAGCGGGCATAATTCATGAGGGGCCATCCCCTTGTTTTTGCCAACTCTGCTGATCCCATGGACGCTGAAGATTGGCTGCATACCATGGAGCGTGAGTTGCACACTGCCCAGTGCAACAATTGTGAGAAGGTGTTGTACGGTCCCCGACAGCTGAGGGGAGCAGCCCAGTCTTGGTGGGAGTCTTACCTCGCCAACCATGCCAACCGTGAAGCTATCACTTGGGAAGAATTTAGAGACAATTTCCGTCGCTACCATGTGCCCGAGGGACTGATGATAGTGAGGAAGGAGGAGTTTCTCACCTTGAAGCAAGGTCCCTTGTTCGTCAGCGAGTACAGGGATAAGTTTCTGTAGCTGTCGCGTTATGCCCCAGAAGATGTCAACACGGATGCTAAGAGGCAGTACCGCTTTCTGAGAGGATTGGTTGATCCTCTCCACTATCAGCTGATCAACCACACCTTCCCTACCTTCTAGCATCTGATCGACAGAGCAATTATGATAGAAAGGAAGCGTCGAGAAATGGAGGACATGAAACGCAAGATTAGTGGACCTCAAGTTGGGAGTAGCAGCCATCCTTGCTACTCAGGCAACCCACCTTAGCCATTCAAGCAAGGTCACTAGCACCAGCATCAGCGTCAGAACCAGCAACAGCAATACCAGAGGCAGTTTCCTCAGCAGCAGCAATACCGTCAGAATAACCAGCAAGGAGGAAATCAACACCAGCATCAGAGCAACCAGGCAGCCCGTCTTCCTACCCCAACAACCAACCAGAACAACCAATCAGCGCCAGCACAAGGAGGAAGTCGTGCATGTTTCCACTGTGGGGAACAAGGCCATTGGGCAAATCATTGCCTAAAGAAAGCAGCTCAACAATAGCCAGCTCCTAATGCCCTAGTCAGACAGAATGCAATGTAGCAAGGAGGCAACAACCGTGGGCAACCTCGTGCCCAGTATGGAAAGGTAAGCCACTTGGAGGCCGATACAGTCCAGGAGACTCTAGGAGTGGCACTAGGTACGTTTTCAGTCGAGTACCATTCTGCAAATATCTTATTTGATACTAGAGCAACACATTCTTTTGTGACTGCAACATGGGTAGAATTATATAATATACCAGTAGCACCCATGTACCCACCTATGAGAGTTAGTTCAGTTGGTGGAAGGACCCAAACGGATAGATTTCGCTCTAGTGCAAAGGTTCAAATAAGGGGGATAGAGTTCTGGGAAACCAGGATACAACTATAGGTGTCATCCTAGGGATGAATTGGCTAACCAAGTATCAAGCCAGTCTTAGCTATGACAAGAGAACGGTGAAGTTAGTGTCCTTATCAGGGGAAGAAGTGTTAGTGGAGTTGGTCTTATCTAGACCAAGGAAAGGGAGTTGTCACCAAGTCACCGCCCATATTGAGGAGAGTAAACCATCAGAGGCTGTCCATGTAGTGTCAGAATTCTCAAATGTGTTTCCCGAGGAGTTACTAGGTATGCCACCTGAAAGGAAGGTTGAATTCGCCATAGAACTTATCCCAGGCACCGCCCCTATTTCCAAGAGTGTCCAGCCCAGAGTTGGTGGAACTCAAGAAGCAGATTGATGAGTTGTTCGAGAAAGGCTACATTAGGCCGAGTACCTCGCCTTGGGCAGCCCTAGTGCTATTTGTGGAGAAGAAGGATGGAACAAAGAGGATGTGCATTGACCACAGATCCTTGAATGAAGTTACTGTCAAGAATAGGTACCCCCTGCCTAGAATTGAAGACTTATTCAATTAGTTGAGAGGAGCCAGTGTGTTCTCAAAGATAGATCTGATGTCAGGCTACCATTAGCTTAGAATCCGACCCTCGGATATACCAAAGACGACATTCATCACTAAGTATGGACTATATGAGTTCACGGTCATGTCATTCGGTTTGACGAATGCGCCAGCCTACTTCATGTACTTGATGAACAGTGTGTTCATGGACTACCTCGACAAGTTCGTAGTAGTGTTCATTGACGATATTCTTATATATTCCCAGAATGAGCAAGAGCAAGAGGAGCATTTGAGGAAGGTACTGCAGAGGCTACGAGATTGTCAGCTGTATGCCAAGCTTAGCAAGTGTGAGTTCTAGATTAGTGAAGTCCTATTCTTGGGTCACATTATAAACCAAGAGGGATTGGCTGTAGATCTGAAGAAGGTAACAGCTATCTTGGACTGGAAAGCACGAAAAGATGTCCGAGGAATCAAGAGTTTCATCGGAATGGCCGGTTATTATTGGCATTTCATTGAAGGTTTCTCCAAGATTGCCAGACCAATGACAGCCTTGTTGGCAACGAACGTTGAGTTCAAGTGGACCCCAGCATGCCAGAAGTCTTTTGAGACATTGAAAGAGAAGTTGACAACGACACCAGTACTGATTCTGCCAGATGTTCACAAGCCATTCTCAGTATATTGCGATGCTTCATACACCAAACTAGGATGTGTGTTAATGCAGGAAGGGGGAGTAGTGGCATACTCATCCCGACAATTGAAGATTCATGAGAAGAATTATCCTACTCATGATCTGGAATTAGCAGCCGTGGTTCATGCATTGAAGACCTAGAGGCATTATCTTTATGGGCAGAAGTGTGATATCTACACAGACCACAAGAGTCTCAAATATATATTCACTCAGTTAGAGCTAAACATGAGACAACGAAGATGGCTAGAGTTAACCAAAGATTATGAGCTGGAGATTCATTATCAACCAGGCAAAGCAAACGTGGTTGCAGATGCTCTGAGTAGAAAGAGTCAAGTCAATATGTTGGCCGCTTACCTGATGTCGTATGACCTAGCGAAGGAGTTCGACAGATTGAGTCTCGGATTTCTGAACAACACTCAAGGAGTGATAATCGAGTTGGAACCCACTCTAGAGCAAGACATCAGGAAAGGTCAGAAAGGTGATGAGAAGATCAACGAGATCCGGCAGCTGATCGTAGATGGGAAAGGCAAGGATTTCTGCGAAGATGCAGAAGGAGTGGTATGGTTCAAGGTGTGTTCCCGATATCAAACCGATCCGGGAACTTATTCTCAAGGAAGCTCATGAGACAGCATACTCTATACACCCTGATAGTGAGAAGGGTGATAGCAGAGTATGTGGCTGTATGTGACAGTTGTCAGAGGATTAAAGAAGAACATCAGAGACCTATAGGTTTGTTGCAACCGTTGCAGATTCCTTAGTGGAAATGGGATGAGATCGGAATGGATTTCATAGTCGGTTTGCCTCGCACTCGCACTAGTTATGGCTCCATCTGGGTAGTAGTGGTCCGTTTGACAAAGGCGGCCCATTTCATACCAGTCAAGACCACCTACAACAGTGCAGTGTTGGCCGAACTATACATGGCCCGGATTGTGTGCTTGCATGGCGTTCCGAAGAAGATAGTATCAGATAGAGGCACCCAGTTCACCTCTCATTTTTGGCAACAGTTGCATGAAGCTTTGGGCACGCACTTGAAGTTCAGCTCAGCCTACCACCCACAGACAGATGGTTAAACAGAGAGAACCAATCAGATTCTGGAGGATATGTTGAGGGCTTGTGCTTTGCAAGATAAGATAGGTTGGGACAAGAGATTACCATATGCAGAATTCTCTTTCAACAACATCTATCTAGCCAGTCTGAAGATGTCACCATTCGAAGCACCCTATGGGAGGAACTGCAGAACTCCATTGCATTGGGACCAACCTAGTGAAAGACAGGTGTTCGGTCCAGATATTTTGCTTGAAGCCGAAGAGAACATCGGAATGGTCCGAAAGAATTTAAAGGCAGCGCAGTCTAGACAACGAAGCTATGCTGACACCAGAAGAAGGGAACTCAGTTTTGAAGTGGGAGACTATGTCTACTTGAAGGTGTCACCCATCAGAGGAACCAAAAGGTTTGCAGTCAAAGGCAAGCTAGCACCCCGATATATTGGGCCATATCAGATTCAAGCAAGACGTCGAGAAGTGGCTTATCAACTCAACTTACCGGAGAATCTGTCCGCTGGCCACGATGTGTTCCATGTGTCTCAGTTGAAGAAATGCTTGAGAGTGCTAGAAGAGCAGTTGCTAGTAGAGGATCTTGAAGTTCGAGAAGATCTAACATATATTGAGAAGCCAACTCAAATTCTAGAGACAGCAGACCGGGTCATTCGGAGAAGTACCATCAGGATGTGCAAAGTCAAATGGGGTCACCACTCAGAAGAAGAAGCCACCTGGGATCGAGAGGATGATCAGAAAGCCAAGTACCCTGAGCTCTTTTCTAGCCAGCCCTGAATCTCGAGGGTGAGATTCTTTTAAGGGGGATAGGTCTGTAACACCCTGATTTTATAGGTATAAATTTTCTTTCTAAGTATCACCCAAAATCATGTGTTACTCTTCTCTCACTAGTTTCTACCTATCTCTATATTGTCTCTCTCCCACTCTCTCTTCCTTTTAAGTAGAATTAGCTTAAAATAGTGGAGGTTAATTATTTATTTATTTTTGCCAAAACACTATGGGTCATGACATGTTGCATCATGCTGAGCTTAAAATATTCTTTAAAGTGTTGCACATGTTTGAATTTATTTGAATTTGAAACCTATTTTGAATTTGGATTTGAAAACCCTATAGAAAAGAAAGAGAAAAGGAATTAGAAAATCTAGAGAAAAAGAAAAAGGAAATGCAGCCCAGCCGGCCCAGCTAGGCCGCGCGCCCGCGCCGCCTGACAAGCGGACCCCGCCTTTCAGCGGCAGCCCTCTCTCCTACGTGCTCTCCCCTCTCTCGCCCGCTGCCCAGTGGGTCCGATCTATCGACGCCAGTTTTCTTCACCCGTGCTATCATTCTCTCTCTGCCTCGTGGGCCTAGTTCGCCAGTCGCTGAGTCGTTGCCCCCCGCGCCCCTTTCCTCTCTCTCTGCGCCATGGACCCCCTATCAGATCGCCCTCCCCGCGCCCGTCGTGGACAGGTGCGTGCGCAGTCGCGCACGTCACCGGATTTCTCAGCCACGACGTCCGCCCACGCGCCCAGCTCCCTTCTTAGAGCCCTGCCAGTGCCTCACGCTCGCCCCTCGCCTCATTTCGCACAGCTTCACTCTCTCTCGCGCTCTGCCCACGCCGCCAGCCGCCGCCGGAGACCCGCGCCCGCGTTCCCGACCGTCCATGCCGCTGGAGACCGTGCCAAGCCTCCTCGAGCTCCGCCCCGAGGTGAGACACTGTAACACCCTGAATTTTAAGGTATAAAAATTTCTTTGCTCTATACTCAAAATTCAGGTGTACCCTCTCTTTATTCTCCTCTTTTTACTTTTTCCTAAAACTTGGGGAGTTATTTTGGTTTATATATGTGTTAAGCCTATTAAAATAAAACACCAAAGAAACTTTGATTGTTGCATTCATGTCGTTGTATAGTGTTTCTAAGGGTAAAGCATATTTGAACATGTTAATATACCTCGTAAAAGTTTCTAGTAAAATTTTCATATTTTTCTGAGGTTTTCCGTTTTCCAAAAAAAAATCAAAACCTATATATTTGAGACACCTAAAAATATTTTTAGAGACTCCAAATATTTTATTTGTGTTGTTTAGGTGCATGCTTTAATTACTAATTAATTTCTTTTGGTCTTAACTCCAAAAAGAAAATCCCAATACCTATTTTTTTTTCTTTCCTCATGTGAGTTGCATGGAGGAGGAATTATATTGGTTTTTCTTTTTTCTTTTCATTGCATGCGGAAGTTGGAGGCTAGATGCAGTTTCCTTGCCACCTCTTTGCATGCACGCGTTCGAGGCTTTCTCCTGCTGGTGCGGACGTGCAGTTTCTCAGCGCCCACGATCGAGGCAGTCGAGACCCATGCCTGCGCATTACCTTCCAACACATCGACGTTTTCTCCCAGGCTGCCCAGGGATTTTATCTAAAGATATGCTCTCGTGCTACCTCTCGAACCATGCTGCTCCACGGTCCACGTGCTACAACTGTGCACCATCGCCGGAGGAGCACCGCTGCGTTCCTGAGTCCCGGTGACAAGGTCCATCCATGGAGCACAAATATTATTTGCTGTCGCTCCATGTCGAGGTGATGAATCCCTCTGCCTTTCCTTCTCTCCTCTCTATTGCCATGGCCCAGTTGTGCTAGCCACCGCCTCGTCTTTAGCATGTTGCGCACACATCTGCTTCGCTCCGCACCGCCGTTCTACTGCGCTTGCCGGCGACCAGCAGCTCGTCGTGCCCCAGCCACCGGCTCAACCGCGCCAGCGAGCTGCCATGCGTGCCATCATCGAGCCACGGTGCCCCTACGTGCCGTCGAGCTGCAACCTCGGCCACCGGCGACACCTCTACCGGGCCGTTGTTGTCTCCACCGTGCCTGCTGCTTGCCCGCCAGCGTGCATAGTGACCGCCACGCGCGCCCACCTTGGTGTCTTGCTGCCACTGCGCCGTCGTCGCGCCAGGACCCCATCGAGCGCCTCCACCCATGCTCCATCCTTGTCACCGCCGTTCGCCAGAGCAGCATCTCACCGCGGGATTCGTCGTCACGCTATTGTCGTTGCTGCGCAGCAGGGTCTACGTCGCTCTCGTCATCGCCGAGGTGAGCTTCGTCTACCTCGGTATACTCTCCGTCTAACCCATGCACGTATTCTGTCATCGTTAATCTGTGATTAATATATTTCTATATATATGCATTAACTTCTGTGTTAGATATCCGTTTCATTATGTTTTGGTTACGTTACCTTCGTAAGGACGTCGTGCACACGTTAAGAATATTATGTCTCGATACATGATTTATGTGTTTAATTAATTGTTAGTTTGTCCGTTGACTATTAAGATAAAATTTAGTTAACAATAATTTATAGTTTTAACTCCTACTTTTATAAATATAAATGTTCATTAACTTGATTAATACCAGCTTAAATATTTTTAGATTAATTATTTGTTTGTTGTTGTTCGCGCGCGGCATCGTTAGCACGTCATCGTGCTGTCCTCGCGTGTAGTCGCGTTGACTCGCGTGTGTCGTGCATTGTTGTGCGTGTTGTTTCGCGTACGCGCAACGTGTCGTTGGGGTCTCGACGACATCCGTCTACCCCTAGACGACGTTCGTCTACCCGTAGACGACGCCCGTCTACCCCCCAAACCCGTTCGTCTACCCCGCGTGTTAATAGCATTATCTTGTCGCGACACAGGCTTTCGTTAATTATTTAGTTAATTGGTAATTATTAAAATAGAAATCTAGTTAAGCCTAAGGCACTACCGATTAACATGATTAATGCACTACCGGACACAGCTCCTTTGCCGAGTGCCTAAGGCACTCGGCAAAACATAGAAAACACTCAGCAAACACTTTGCTGAGTGTAACACTCGGCAAAGAACGCTCGGCAAACTGTACATCGGCAATGGCCTCTTTGTCGAGTACTTTTTGTCGGGCACTCGGCAAAGACTTTGCCAAGTGCCATTTGGTACTCGGCAAAGAAAAGTCGCCGTCATGGCGCCAAGTGACAGTGACGGATCCTTTGCCGAGTGTCTTCTTTGGCACTTGGCAAAGAGGCCAATTTTATCGAGTGCCTGCTATCATGGCGCTCGGCAAAGACGGCTCTAGTGGGCCCCACCGCCAGTCCCTGTGCCAAGAGCTCTCGTAGGCACTCGGCAAAGGAGGCTTCTTTGCCGAGTGTCTAGTGGACGGGCTCTCGGCAAAGAGTCCTCCAGTGGGCCCCTTTGCCAGTCCCTTTGCCGAGTGCGCTGGGCGGCACTCGGCAAATGTAGCTTCTTTGCCGAGTGCCTTGACCACAGCACTCGGCAAAGAAGGCTTTATCGGTTCCCAGGTGTCCTTCTTTGCCGAGTGCCATGGTCATAGCACTCGGCAAAGATACCCTTTGCCGAGTGTTACACTCGGCAAAGTGACCAGGAAGTCCCTTTTTTATTTGTTTTTGCTGTTCCATCCAAACAAACAAAAGATATATATCATTCACATCACATTATATATCATTCGCATCACAGAATCAACACATTTATCATCAACACCATATATATCACAAATATCACCACATAAATCAGGTTTCACAGCACATAAGTCTCACTAAGTATCTCACAAGACCAAGTATAACTAACATCAGCAACACTCACAAATATAAGTCTAGATCATCACAAAACAGGTCATCAACGAGGTGGGCAGCTGGAGTGGTTCGGCGAAGGGCTGGACGAAGCGTGAGGGTTGTTCGACGCCGCTGATTGACCCTGCACAGAGAAGAGATTGCATGTGTGAGAACATATGAATATATATCATGCAGTACTAAAATTTTGATACTCACAGGAGTAGTGAACTCAGCAGGGTCAACTGCAGGGAACAACGGAGGTGGTGGAGCATGACCCTGTGCGGCTCCAAGGCTCTGCATGTACGTGAACATCTCCGCCATCCTCTTCTCCAGCTCCTCACGTTGCCTCCTCTAATCATCTAGCTGAGTCTGTAATATTTCGCCCTAATGTTATGATAATGCAAAGAAAAGATATATAATAATCAATGAAGATGAATAGATAAGGAATAACTTGGAGTTGCTGGATACGATGCTGTGAGCTGTCCTGCCGAGGTCGTATGGCTGGGCTCGCGCTTGTGCTCCTTGCTCGCACCTGAGATAGAGTGGGAGTGGAGGATGAGTCGATTGCCCCGTCGGCAATCCAGTACCGCCCATGCCTCTTGCCTCCTCCGACCCTCATGAGGACATCTCCGTCGATGTCCTCGGTCCTCGGATCATAATCTGGCCCATGGACCTCCTTGGCCATGGCGGTGTACTCACTAAAGCGGCTGTGGACGGCGGGGTTGGTGTACGCCTCGGGCCCTTCATCCGGGTTGTAGGTGACGTCGGACGTCGCCTTCCCCTTGTGGGCCATAGCATATGCCGAGAAGATGGAGCAAGGCTGGCCACCATGTGACGCCGACTGCGAGAAAACCAACGAGATTGTTAGAAATCATGTCTAATCGAAAGTTATATACCTAAATAAAAAAGAGTGCGTACCCATGCTTCCGCGTATTTGCCCAGGCTGCGGCTGCCTTGATGGTGGGAGGGACTTTGCATCATCAAACGCCGTTCTCGGCTAGCGTTGTGCGCCTCGTCCCACTCAGCCGAGCACCACCTCTGCACCATCTGCTCCTAGCACTCAGGATGCGCGACGCACCAATAAGGAATCATCTAAAAAATACAAGTACACGACATATCAGAAGATAAAATTAAGCATATTTAGTACCAATAATAAAGTTTTGTATTTACCTGCAAGTACTGGTCCGGAGTCAACGACATGGTTCGGGCGTCCTTCTTGCTCACCTTCTCCCCAAGGACGGAGCCGTGGTAAGTGACGATGGCCTGGATGCGTGCCTCGTAGTGCATGTCCACGACGAGCTTCTTACAGCTCGTGGTAGCCACCACATCCGCCCTGGCCTCGTATCCAGTCTTGTATCTGAAGAAATCCTACATACAAAGACGATGTATCCATACATTATTTCAAGAATATGCAACAAATGCGACTTATTAAACAATATAGTGCGAGGAAGACTTACCCACAGCTCTTGCTTCACCCGCTCTGCCTTGTTGTTGAATTCTCTGCCGTCCCGATCTACTGCATCGGGGGCGACGTCGTAGTGGTCGAAGGTGTAGGCTGGGCCGTCACTCCGGCGTACTCGACAAGTCCAGGGAAGTGTTCCCTGCATAGAAGGCCGAGGATGCCATTGGGGAGGCGGCCGTGACCCCCTGCACTCTCCAAAACCATCCAAGACTTGTCCAAGTGATTAAGATAAAGTATTAGTTTCTATTATTAATTTGAACATATAATATGAAAAAGCAGCAACAACATCTAAAGTTACCTACCTCTCCCCATCGGGTCGTATCAGCGGACGTCTGTCACGAAGTATGGGTCGCTGAGGGAGACTCGCGGGACCTCACAGGTAGATGCTCCTCGAACCTGAGGAGCCAGAACCTGAGACGTCCTGCTGAGCGGCGTCGTCGTCGTCGTCCTGCTGCACCGCATCGACAGCGGCTTGCTGCTCCACCTGCTGCTGTACGGCGGAGTCCTACTGCGCCTCCTCCTCCGTCCTACGGGTGCTCCTCCTCCCCCTCCCCCTCCCCCTCCTCGTCCTCGTCCCACCGCCCACCATCTTTGTCCATCAACCTGCAATTAAGAGTAAGCAATTAAGCACAGATAAAAAAATATGTATTTAGAAACATATGCAAGATAAATGAAATATAGCATTACATCGATTAAAAATAATCTTCATATGTGTCCGGGTTAGCCGGATCATAAGTGTCATCATCACTATCAACCATTTCATAGTCAACACCATCTGAAGGCGCAAGTTCGTCATTGGCATTGCCTTCAAGCATTTCTAAGTCATTCTCATTTTGCACCTCATCATCCTCCTCATCAACAACCATTTCAATATCTACTTCCATTCCGATCGCTTCTGTTAAGTCTGTCTCAAATCGCCCTTCTAGCCCATCTTCTTGGAAGAACTCTCTGTCATATGTGCCCAGGTCTAAGTTATAATCTTCACCGTTTGGAACAGGTAATTTACCGTGCGGTGATACCTTATACACAACATCCCAACCCTTAAGATGTTGTTTCGTTTGGCACACATATGGAAGATAATACACTTGTGTGGCCTGTTGGGCCACAATATAGACATCATCTCATGGTAAGGTGGAATCCTGTCGAATTTCGACTAGCCCAAGAGTAGAATGTGTCCGTCTCGTAACTTCAGGGTCAAACCAATGACATTTGAATATCACTGGAGTAAGAGGTTTGGAACCATGAAAATTGAGTTCATATATTTCTTCAATTCTTCCATAATACTCGACCTCGTCAAGCCCGGGCGTAAAGACTCCAGAACACGTGGTTTTTCGATTGGGCCGACTTTGGTCGTAGCTTGTTGTGCGAAAACGGTATCCATTGACGTCATACCCAGAAAATTTCCTGACCCTATAGGCAAAGCCATTGGCTACTTGTCTCAACTCGGCACTCATAGACGGCTCTCTTTGGCCCTGCAAGTTCAAACACGCTAGATTGTTATATTATTCGCACGTAAGAGCAACTTCAAATGACAAACTAAGCACGTACCTTACGTTTAAACCAGGAAATGAAATCAGGCAATCCATTTCCCGAACCCTTTCAAAGAAGGGTATCAAACTCCTGTGGAGTTAGGTCCCTTGATTGACGCCAGAATTCATGAATAAATTGCTCCATGTATGGCGTCACCTCTTCAAGGTTGGTCAATACATATAGCATGATATGGCGCCACTCTTCATGTCTCAGGGTCTTGGTGGTCGAACCACTCGCGCTTCTGAGTTGCCCTCGAAAAATGCTGAGGTTCGATTCATTGTCACCATCATTGTAACGAGGGGGTGGATTATGCACGCTCGTTAGTTTGTCACCATAGTAAGTTGTTGTGAAGTTTGACACCTCCTCCAGTATGTATGCCTCTGCAATGGAAGCCTCAATTTTGCATTTATTTCTACATTTCTTTCTGATAGTCTTTAGACATCTCTCGATTGGATAGCACCAACGTCCCTGCATGGCCCCCCATCCGTGCCTCATACGGGAGATGAAGAATCAAATGTTGCATCAGATTGAAGAAGCCGGGTGGAAAGATCTTCTCCAGCTTACACAGTAACACGGGTGCCATCCTTTCCAAGTCTGCAATCACAATCCGAGCTAACTCTTTTGCACAAAGCTGGCAGAAGAAATAGCTCAACTCTGCAAGCGCTAGCCAGACATGCTCAGGGACATAGCCTCGAACCATCGCCGGAAGAATTCATTCAATCCATATGTGGAAGTCATGACTCTTCATCCCTAAGACTTGCAGAGTAGATAAGTTCACCCCCCCTACTCAGGTTAGCTGCATACCCATCAGGTAACATTAACATTTTGATCCACTGTAGTACTTCCTTCCTCTGGGCCCTGCTCAGGACGAAATCGGCCTTAGGCCTTCTCCATGTCTTTCCACCACTAGGCGGCTTCATCTCTTGGTTTGGTCTATCACATAACTCTGCCAGATCCACTCTTGCATTTACGTTATCCTTTGACTTATCAGGAATCTCCATAATTGTTGCCCAAAGTGCCTCGGCGACATTCTTTTCAGTGTGCATCACGTCAATGTTGTGTGGAAGGAGCAGGTCATCATAATAGGGGAGCGGAGTCAAGCCCAACTTATGTGTCCACATATGTTGCTCACCATATCCCACAAAACCACCTTCTGGGTTGGCCACGAGACCATCTATCTGTTGGCGAACTTTGGCACCAGTCATCATTGCATGTGGGCGGTCTGTCACCACGACACCTTTCGTAAAGTTCTTGATGTCTAGTCAGAATGCATGGTCAGGAGGGAGAAATTGTCGATGTTTATCGAATGACGAATATTTGCCACCCTTCTTCAACCAAATGAACCTAAGAGCTTCCTTGCAAACTGGGCATGTGAACTTACCGTGAACACACCAGGCACAAAATAGCCCATACGCCGGAAAGTCATGCATGGAGTACTGGTACCAAACATGCATTTTGACGTTTGTCTTTGTAGCTCGGTCGTACATCCATACCCCTTCCTCCCAAGCACGGACCAATTCATCAATCAAAGGCTCCATGTACATGCCCATTTTATTCCCTGGGTGTCCAGGAATTATCAACGACACGAATATGTTCTGTCTTTGAAAGCATACGCCGGGGGGGGGAGATTGATGGGGATAACGAACACGGGCCAACATGTGTATGGGGCAGCGGTCATTCCATAGGGATTGAACCCATCTGTGGCCAGCGCAACACGAACATTACGAGCCTCTTCGGCTTTCTCATGGTGAATGGCATCAAAGTGGGTCCATGCTTCACCATCGGATGCGTGAACCATCTTGTCAAGATTGTATCGTTTGCCTTTTTTGTGCCATGTCATCTGCTTCGCGGATTCCTCTGTCATGTATAGACGTTGGATCCTCAGTATGAATGGAAGGTGGCGTAGGATTGTCACGGGGATGTCGAGATGCCTCTTCTGTCCATCACCAGAGTCTACCTCCATGAACCTAGACGATTTACACTTCGGACAGTACTTTGCCTCAGTGTGTTCTTTCCTAAATAGGACGCAGCCCTTTGGACAAGCATGTATCTGCTCATACGTCATCTTGAGTGCACGAAGGAGTTTCTGTGCCTCGTACATGCTCTTTGGCAGAACGTGATCCTCCGGAAGCAGGCTGCCAATAACTGTCAACAAACCATCGAAGGCATCTCGACTCATGCTGTACTGCGACTTGAACGCCATTATACGCCCAATGGCATCCAGTTGAGAAACCTTTGTCTTACCGTGAAGGGGTTTCTGTGCCGCGTCAAACATGTCGTAGAATGCCTTTTGCGGTCGCCTCTAGCTTGTCCTCCGTACGTCCTTCGGCGAACTATGCCTCGTGATAGTCGTTCAACATGTCCGCTACCCCGGCATCAGCATCGTAATCCTCGACGCGTTGTCTCACCACCTCCTCTCTCGTGCGATGCACTTCACCATGGAAGATCCACCGACTATAGTCCGGCGTAAATCCATTCTTCCAAATATGTTCTACCATGGCCTTCTTTGTTTTCCTTTTCCTGTTGGCACATTTGCTGCATGGACAAGGGACTAGACTTGCTCCTTTAGCAGCTTTGCCAAATGCTCGTTCCACGAAAGCATCGGTCTTCCTAATCCATTCAGGGGTGACATCATTACGTCCTACGCGGCCCGTGTACATCCACTCACGGTCCTCCATCCTCTAACATATATAACCGAGTATAGTTTAATATAGACATGTAATGCATGTACACTACGTTCCTACCTTCTAATAGGTGAGGATAGGTCCTAATCCCACCTGTGGTTGCATAGATAGAGTTAGTTTCCATGCTCTACTCCGATCCGAGATAGAATTTCGGCAGCACCTCCCCGATGTTCTCCGGTTACACGTCCTGGCAGGAAGAGTGTACTGTCCGGAGAACAACAGGGAGGTGACGCCGAAACTCTATCTCGGACTGGAGTAGAGCATGAAACTAACACCATCTACGCAACCGCGGGCTGTCCAAAAAACGTGGACAATTTGAAACTGATACATTTGTAGATATGCAAAGATCTGCATATCTACACTGTATCTCTTTCGAATGGGAGACGCCTAACTGGGTTACATGATCTACGACCATGATGCGGAAATAGAGGTTATACCTAGGATGGCAGTGGAGTCAGGCTAGTGGGGCTGTGGCGGGTCGGTGCAGTGGCGACGCGACGCGGTGCAGGCAGACCCGCAGCGGCTAGGAAGACAAGTATCTTCTCTGTAAAAAAGAAACACAAGTCTGTTAATACAAAAAAAAATCGATAGCACCTCACTCAATGCATATCAAAGCATGCACATGCAATATCATGGTGGTGGTCTTCACAAAATATTTTCAAGGAATTCAATGCAGTACGACACACATGAATTTCATATACGAATTTTACAAGAGTATCCATGTGCTATGTGTGGCAGAATATAATTTGTAGTTCTCAAGTAGACATTTCAATTGGGTTACCAACTCTACAAGTCATTTCCAACGGGGACCGATCATATATAGGCTTCAATTGAATAACAAAATCACAAGTTATTCTTGTAACTTTAAAAAAAACAATACGCCTAGTTATTACCAGCTTGTAGAATGTGATTTTTTTCTCTAACTGTTTTATTAGACTAGAGAAGTTTAACAACAAAGTAACTAATCATACTCATATGTATATATACATCCGTTCACAATATTATTTGGTTATCATTTGTCCTAATAAATTTAGAATATAGATGGATATATTCCACCATATGAATTCAACCAAATAGAGGGTGTTTGATCCATCTGACTAAAGTTTCGAGTGTTTAAATATCAATTAAATATAGGTGCTGTTTAAATAGAAAAAAGGAGAGAGGATCAACGGTTCTCACCGATGGCGAAGCTCGGCCAGGCTACTTGACGCAGAGGACGGCGGCGCTCCGGCCGCGGCAAGTGCACTGACGGCGGACGCGGTGGCTCCAGGGGGCACGACGCGGGCACTGGCGCAGGGCACGGGCATGGTGGCGCGGCGGCGCGGGGCACGACAGCACGAGTGAGTGAAGAGTGAGCGGCGGCGTGAGTGAGAGAGAGTGAGCGACGGAGTGAGTGAGAGAAGAGAAGGAGAAGGAGACAACCGGTCGGCATATTTAACTTCTTTGCCAAGTGCCCGTGATCTGGCACTCGGCAAAGATTTTTTTTAATTTTAAAATACGCTTTGCCGAGTGCTAGATCGGGGGCACTCGGCAAAGACGACTGTGCCGAGTGTCCCCTGGGCGACACTCGGCAAATATACTTTTACAATTCTTTGCCGAGTGTCAACCAGCTGGCACTCGACAAAGGCTGCTTTGCCGAGTGTCATTTCTGGACACTCGGCAAAGTACATTTTTATTTTTTTTATTTTCCCAACCAAAATTTTTGTGGTGTGTTCCTACACTATATAGACCTACATGTACCATTTTGAGACAATTAGAAAATTGTTTTCTATAGCTAGTAGATTTAGTTCGTTTATTTGAATTTCTTCGAAAAAATCACATTTGAATTGCGGATCACTCGAAACATGGAAAACCGTGCATGCAAAAATGATATCCATGCTAGTTAGCACAAGTTACGACCGATTTCAGGAGCGGACCGGAAACTTGGAGAACCATGCTTACTCAACATGGCCGTGAACTTGCCATCCAGCTGTTTAAAAATTTTATAAAACACAAACAAACTTAGAAAATCATGAAACTTGTCCATGTGTCATGATATCATATGTAGAGTCTGTGATAAAAATTTTAGAATGTTTGAAGAAAGTTATGAGACATTATGTGTAGAAACCTAACAGAACTACACATGAAATCATAGAGTTTCAATGTGAATCTCTTAGGTTTGTACACACAGTGTGTTACAACTTTCTCGAAACTTTTTCAAATTTTTATCACAGCCTCTACATATGATATCATGACACGTGGATAGGTTTCATGATTTTCTGACTTAGTTTGTGTTTTATACAATTTTTAAACACCTGGATGGCAAGTTCACGGTCATGTTGAGTGAGCATGGTGCTCGAAGTTTCCGGTCCGCTCCTGAAATCGATTGTAACTTGTGCTAAGTAGCATGGATATCATTTTTGCATGCACGGTTTTCCAAGTTTCGAGTGACCTGCAGTTCAAATCTGAATTTTCTGAAGAAATTCAAATAAACAAACTAAATCTACTAGCTATAGAAAACACTGTTATAATTGTCCCAAAATGGTACATGTAGGTCTACATAGTGTAGAAACATACCACAAAAAGTTTGGTGACCAAAATAAAAAAAATAAAAATATGCTTTGTCGAGTGTCTACAGAAGACACTCGGCAAAGACCCTCTTTGCCGACTGCCAGATATTTGACACTCGGCAAAGAGAAGACTTTGCTGAGTGCCGGCTTTCGGCCCTCGGCAAAGACTGACGGCTGTCAGCTGTAGACGGCCGCTAACGGCCCTTTGCTGAGAGCCATCTATGCCGACTGTTTGACTCTCGGCAAAGCAGTCTTTGCCGAGTGCTTGGCTGTGCCGAGTGTCCTGCACTCAGTAAATAAGCTCTTTACCGAGCGCAGGACTTTGCCGAGTGCCCGATATAAAGCACTCGGCAAAGCCGCCAGCACTCGGCAAAGTCCCGGATTCCGGTAGTGGCAGCAGCTCGTCGTGCCCCAGCCACCGGCTCAACCGGGCGAGCGAGCTACCATGCATGCCATCATCGAGCCGCGCTGCCCCTACGTGCTGTCGAGCTGCAGCCGCGGCCACCGGTGACACCTCAACCGGGCCGTTGTTGTCTCCACCGCGTCTGCTGCTTGCCTGCCACCATGCATAGTGACCGCGATGTGCGCCCGCCTTGGCGTCTTGCTGCCACTGCGCCGTCGTCGCGCCAGGACCCCATCGAGCGCCTCCACCCATGCTCCATCCTTGTCACCGCCGTTCGCCAGAGCAGCATCTCGCCGCGGGATTCGTCGTCACGCTATTGTCGTCATTGCGCAGCAGGGTCTACGTCGCTCTCGTCATCGCCGAGGTGAGCTTCGTCTACCTCGGTATACTCTCCGTCTACCCCATGCGCGTAGTCTGTCGTCGTTAATCTGCGATTAATATATTTCTATATATATGCATTAACTTCTGTGTTAGGTATCCGTTTCATTATGTTCCGGTTACGTTAACTTCGTAAGGACGTCGTGCACACGTTAAGAATATTAAGTCTCGATACATGTTCTATATGTTTAATTAATTGTTAGTTTGTCGGTTGACTATTAAGATAAAATTTAGTTAACAATAATTTATAGTTTTAACTCCTACTTTTATAAATATAAATGTTAATTTACTTGATTAATACCATCTTAAATATTTTTAGATTAATTATTTGTTTGTTGTTGTTCGCGCGCGGCATCGTTCGCACGTCATCGTGCTGTCCGTGCGCGTAGTCGCATTGACTCGCGTGTGTCGCGTGTTGTTGTGCGTGTTGTTTCGCATACGCGCAACATGTCGTCGGGGTCCCGACGACATCCGTCTACCCCTAGATGACGTTCGACTACCCGTAGACGACGCCCGTCTACCCCCCGAACCCATTCATCTACCCCGCGTGTTAATAGCATTATCTTGTCGCGACACAGGCTTTCGTTAATTATTTAGTTAATTGATAATTATTAAAATAGAAATCTAGTTAAGCCTAACTTATAATTTTAATTGGCGCTTTGAAAATACCGATTAACATGATTAATGCCACCTCAAATGTTTTGTGAATTAATATTTATTTAGTATAAATGCGATGATTATTAGTTATCCTTGCATGTCGTAGGTGCTGTCTGCGAGCTGTTCGTGCGTGATGTGCCCGTGGTCGTGTGCTAATTCGCATGTCATTCGCGCTGGTCGAACATGCTGTTTCGTGTGTCGTCAGCGCGCTGTGTCGTGTGTGTCCACGCGTCGTTCGCACGCTGTCGTGCTGTTTCACGTGTCGTAAATTTGTTTCACTTAGAATCTCTCGTGTTAATTAAATTATTTATTTAACTGATAACTGTTAGAGTTATAGACTAATTAAAGCTAGGTGATATCCTAGTTGCATTAAATAAATGTCGAATAGTGTGTGTATGTCGAATTAAAGGCTATAGTTATACTTGTTTAGAGTAAATGCGATATCTTCTCGACCTTAGCTTCGACCGTCGTGGTTCTTTTTCTCGCGTAACCGTAGAGGCGCTCTCTATTTTATATTGCTCGCTTTTATAACATTTTATATTGTATGGTGTAATGTTCTTATGCATATGTATATGTTTGTTTGCTTGTGCCTGTTTGTCTTCGCTTCGTGTCGCGAA
The DNA here is from genome assembly GCA_029449295.1 of Zea luxurians. NCBI lineage: Eukaryota > Viridiplantae > Streptophyta > Magnoliopsida > Poales > Poaceae > Zea > Zea luxurians. The sequence goes on along the minus strand of JAOPSE010000001.1, from coordinate 98,317,015 downwards.
TAGATTGTGATCTGTTCCTGAGCTTCGAGGAATCGACGATCAAGATTTGGTGAACCACTGGTCCCGAGATCAAGCTCTTCAAGTTCTACAAGGCTAAAGATCCTGAGCATCTATTTGGTGAAGGCAAGTGTCCTCTGACCTATTATGTCCCATTTACTTTATAATTCATAAACCCGCATACCATGATCAACCTAAGGATTGACTAGCTTTCTATTTACCTTGTCCTTGATTACCTTTTGGGTTACTATGGTTAGATTCATGCTATTGCTTTACTCTAATCATTGAACATGATGTGAACACTTATGATACGATGTTGTCATTATTATTATGATGTTGGACTGGTGATACTTTAGAGGGCTCGAGCGGTTTCTCGAGTGCCTTATCGTAAGGACCTGTTTGTTGGATGACCGCCTGGGAAAACAATGCAACCATGAGGGTGATATGGGACGCCCTTAGCTGAATAATTAGAGGAACTGGGGTGTAGTTCGCTTCGCCGTCGTGCCATCAATGGGGCTCGGTGTATGCAGCTCACTCTACCGAGGGTGGATTTCCCCTTGGGGAGGAGTGCGGTACATTTAGGAAACCTAACGGGCGGCTACAGCCTCAGGGAATCTTTGTAAATGCTTCGTAGTGAATCCCTGGCCATTCACCTTAGGAGTGAACAAGGGTCTTGCAAGCCTAGGCTAGAGAGGGAATCACGACTTGTGGATAAAGTGCGCAACCTCTACAGAGTGTTATGAAACTAATATATCAGCCGTGCTTGCGGTTATGAGCAGCTAAGGGAGCTCTATTGATTTGAGACACATTGATCAGAGATGTTTTGGTTACAGATGATGATGAGGATAATGTTGGATTCAATTATGATTATGATTATGGTTTCTGGTATTCTTTCCGTTTGGAAAGGGTACTTTTGGGTTAACAACTTGGATTAATGCTAAAACCTGGCTCTCTACTAGTAATAATTACCTGACCAACTAAAAGCAACTGCTTGACCTTAACCCCACATAAAGCTAGTCCACTACAGCCAAATAGGACATTTGCTGATTACGTTGATGTGTACTCACCCTTGCATTCACAAAACACCAGGTTGCCTTTGGTGCAATCGATGCTCAGGTAAAGGAGAAGAAAGTGTCGAGGCGGGTCTCCAGGAGTTCCAAGACTTCGACGAGTTCGAGGATTAGGCTAGCGACCTCCCCCATTCAGCTGCTTGTGGTGGGTTGTTTACGTTGGCTATGTTTCGATTCTGTGTACTTTGATTTATATTATGTAAATGGCTCTAGTCTATAATATTATTACTTACTCTTTATTGTTATTCAAAGCATTGTGCTATGGTGAGTAATTTATGTAATCGCTGTGTACGTGAATTTCTGATCCTGGCATGTATATGGTTCGCATTCGGTTTACCTTCCAAAACCGGGTGTGATAGACATTTGTCCCTATGCCCAATTTTCCCTATTGCATTCTGTGCTCGGCCAATTTCGGTTTAGCCAGTGCTCAGCCAAGGTGGATCGCCGTGCTCGCGCGGTGGCCGGCCGATTTAGCCTGGTCTAGTTCAACGGCGTTAGTCCCTAAGGTGCCTCTGCCTCTGCAAAAGCTAGCCAACGCCTTAGTGCGCCTTAAGCCACCTCCCCGTGGCCGGAATGCCTCACCGGAGTTACTCCGGCCCGCCCAAGACCTTCTCTCTGCCGTTCTCCCCTCTCTGCCCTCAGATTCGTGGCCTCTTACCCGCCATTGAGTTCGCCATGGAGTTCTCTCCCTCTCTGCCCAACTCCGACGACCCCGGAGCCACCCTAGCTCGTGCCAGCCTCAACTCCGTCGACCTCACCGCTACGGAGAAGAGTAGTGCCAGCCGCAGCTGTTCACCACTCCCTGGTCTGATCCCCTCCGTCCGATCTTCATCGCATGGCTCAGATCATGGATAACGCTTCGCGCACGCGCGCCTGACGCCCTGGCCCGCCTGTCAGTGCCCAGGTCCCCTAGCGCTGCGCCCGCTTGGTCAGTGCGCCCTCCCCCACTGTCGCTGACGTCCCTAGCCCGCTTGTCAGTGCTCACCCGCCCACGCACGTGCGCCCTCGGCCGCGGATCTAATCTCAGCCGTTGGTTTTAGATCTGACGGTTAGATTCATCCGATACCCCTTATCGCGGTAGTTTTATTAAAGAGACCCTCGGTTTACTGGAAATCAACCCGTAGTCCCTGGTTTTCACGCGCAGGCCCCTGTAATCATGCAGATTTAACACTAGACTTTTAAATATTCACAGATTTAGACCTAATTTCATATTTTGAATTCCCAAACTTGTTTATTTCATAACTTTTGCATATGAACTCCAAATTAAGTGATTCAAATTGCAAAATATTCATGGAATTATTCTTTGTCTAAATAAGATGATTTCATTTACTGTCTGCACATTCTAATTTTTTTGTCTAAGTTTGAACTAATGTAGATGTAGATTTATTTATTTAATAAAATAAATAAAAGGGGAAAACCTTATGGATTTAAACATGTTTAAGCTTGTGAGATTAATAATGTGTATTACATGAGTTCACCTCTGTTCTAATTTTTAGGTCACAAATAAAATAAATTGAACTTTGATTATGTACTTGTAAGTAACACTTAAGGAAAATAATAATCTATTACCAAATGAAGTTAATTTATGCTATAGTTCATGTTATACTTTGAATTCATCCCCCCTTATGTAGTATTGTGTCCCTTTTAAGATGTGTTCCAATGTTTGTGCATGTTTGGTGTGATGTTCATTTGTACTTTCCAAATGTATTGAATGCATGCTCGCTTTATTTAGACAACGAGCAGTCCGAGTTTCCTAAGTGTGTTGTTAGAGACATCCATGAGCAACAACCTGGTGAAGGCAAGTGTCCTCTGACCTATTATGTCCTACATACTTTATGATTCACTATCCCGCATTACATTATCTAAACCTAAGGATTGACTAGTTTGTATGTACCTTATCCTTGTCTACCTTTTGGGTTATCATGGTTGGCATTTTGCTATTGCCTTAACTTCAATCAATGAACATGATGTGAACATTTATGATACGATACTGTTATCCTGATTATGTTGTTGATCTTATGATACTCTAGGGGGCTCAGGCCTTTTTCCTGAGTACCTCTCCGTAAGGACCTGTTCATGGAGTGACCACCCGGGATAACAATGCAGCCATGAGGGTGGAATGGGACACCCTTAGCTGATTAATTAGATGAACCTGAGGGTGTAGTTGGCTTTACCGGAGGGCCGTCAATGGGGGTCGGGGCGTAGTGCTCGCTTTGCCAAGGTTGGGGTGCAGAGGTTCATTCGATTTGGTTTTTGTTAGTCACCCACCTTGGGGAGGTGTACTGCGTTTGTATGACTTGCGAAACCTAACGAGCAGCTATGCACCAGGGGAGTCTTTGTAAAGGCTACATAGTGAAACCTTGCCGACTCACCTTGGTAGTGTTTAAGGGTATGATCGACCCGAGGCATAAAGGGATCATGACTTGTGGGTAAAGTGTGCAACCTCTGCAGAGTGTTAAAAACTGGTATATCAGCTGAGCTCACGGTTAAGAGCAGCCTTGGGATCCTCTTTGATTAGAAGAACTTTGGATACTTTTATGATGATGGTTAATAATGATATTATAAAATCTGATCTCTGGTATTTCCTCTTTTGAGGAGGTACTTCTAGGTAATAACTAGGTTTATTACTAAAACTTGGCTCTACTAATGACAATAAATATTTGACTAACTAAAAGCAACTACTTAACCTCAACTCCATATACAGCTAGTCCACTTTAGGCAAACGGGACATTTGCTGAGTACGTTGATGTGTACTCACCCTTGCTTTACAAACCATCCCACCCTAGGTTGTCCCCACTGTACTTAGTGCTCAGGAGATGATGCTGGCAACATGGATGACTTTGAGGAGTTCCAGGACTACGACGAGTTCTAGTTTATCTTAGTGGCAAACCCCCAGTCAGCTGCCTGTGTAGGCTTAGCTTCTATGTTCCGTATTTCCGCACTTTGGTAGTTTTGTTAAAACAATGGTTATGTAATAGACTTTGTGAATGTCTTGGACATCTTGTTGAAATAAAGTACCTTTCCGCTATTTATTTCAAGCATTGTGTGATGATGTCTAGTTATGTAACTGTTGTGTACGTGAGTTCTGATCCTAACACGTACATGGTTCGCATTCGTTTTACCTTCCAAAACTAGGTGTGATAGCTAGCTAATACTGTGATGGTGAAAAAGGCCAACTGGAAGTGGAGAATGTGTATTAATTTCACAGATCTCAACAAGGCATGCCCGAAGGATGAATTTCCTTTGCCAAGAATAGACACTCTCAAAGATGTGGCAGCCACTTCGGAGTGCATGACCCTGCTAGACTGTTACTCAGGCTACCATCAGATTTGGTTGAAAAAAGAAGATGAGCCCATGACAAGCTTCATGACCCCTAGTGAAACTTATTGCTATCTTCGGATACTTGAGGGGCTCAAGAATGCTGGAGGAAGCTTCAGCAGAATGACATCCAAGGTTCTCTATACTCAAATTGGTAGGAACATTTTAACATATGTTGATGACATCATAGTCAAGAGCACGAAGCAAGAGAATCACATTGCTGATTTGCAAGAAACATTTGCCAACTTCAGAAAGACTGGCGTCAAGTTAAACCCAAAAAATGTGTCTTCGGAGTAAAGAAAGGAAAGTTCCTTGGCTGCCTAGTTTCAACAAAAAGGATTGAAGCTAACCCAAACAAGATAGAAGCTATACTTCAGATGGAGCCACCAAAGTCATGGAAAGACGCCCAGATATTGACAGGACGACTGGCATCATTGAATAGATTTATTTCAAGATCAGCGAAAAGGAATCTACCATTCTTCGAAGTATTAAAGTTAGTCGAAGTCTTTCGATGGGGACCAGTTCAACAAAAGGCCTTCGAAGATTTGAAACAATATCTTATACAATTAACAACCTTGACTCCACCTTCATTAGAAGCCCACTGCTATTGTATGTAGCTGCCTCCCACGCTGTAGTCAGTGCAGCACTGGTTCAAGAAAAGTAGGATGAACAGACAAAGAAACAAGTCCTAGTTTACTTCATCTCCAAAGTATTAAGTCCATCAAAAAGGAATTAAATAGAGCTGTAGAAGCTACTATATGCTGTATTGATGGCTTCTAGGAAGCTTCGGCATTATTTTCGGTCTTACCATATAATAGTACCTTCGTCTCAACCCTTAATGGACTTCATAAGAAACAAAGAAGCTATAAGAAGGGTTGGCAAGTGGGCTGCAGAGTTGAACGAATTCACCATTGACTTTATTCATAGATCTTTGATCCAATCTCAAGCACTGGCAGACTTGATTGCCGATTGGACACTAGGGGCTCATGAAGAAGGACATCTGATAGATGACGAAGCCTAGACAATGTTCTGTGATGGTTCGTGAGGAACCTTCAGCGCAGGTGCAGCAGCTATTTTTGTTTCACCATCAAAAACAAAAACCTGCTACGCAGCCAGACTGGAATTCAAGTGCACAAACAACATCACAGAACACGAAGCAGTCCTGTTGGGGCTTCGAAAGCTTAAGGCCATGGGAATAAGAAGAGCAATACTTAAATCTGACTCTCAAGTAATCACATGCCAGGTTGACAAAAGCAATAAGGCAAGGGATCCGAAGCTTGAAAAATATTTTGACACGGTCCGAAGAATGGAAGCCTCCTTTGAAGGATTCTCAGTGAAAAATATCCCAAGAGGCGATAATGAACAAGCAGACTTGCTAGCCAAATCAGCGGCACAGGGGCTTCCACTCTCCCTAGAAGTATTCTTTGAAACTTTCAAAGCACCTTCGGTTGAACTGATGGAAAGGGTTATGCTTACAATTTCGCCTGTGCATAGCGAACATTGGAGAACAGAAATTGTATTCTTTCTCCAGGGCAATTACCCTTCGAATGATGAAGCTTGCATAAAAAGGATGCATGCCAAAACAAGGCCATATATGATTATAGAAGGGGAATTGTTTAAGAAAGGAGTATGCTCCCCATTGTTAAAATGTTTATCCAGAGCCGAAGGCCACAAATTGATGAGGGAAATACACTCAGGAATATGTGGAGCCCACATTGGATCCAGGCCACTCCTTGGTAAGGTTTTTAGAAAAGGGTTTTACTGGCCGAAGGCTACTTCGGATGCAGCAGACCTAGTGCGGAAATGTGAAAATTACTAGAAGTGTGCCACGGACCAGAAACAACCTTCATCTCTAATGGAATTAATTCAACCCACTTGGCCATTGCAGAGATGGGAACTTGATTTGTTGGGACCACTTCCACTAGCCCAAGGGAATCTAAGATATGTTGTAGTAGCAGTGGAATATTTTCAAAATGGATCGAAGCCAAACCACTAGCTACAATAACTTCAGATACAGTCCAAAAGGTTTTCTGGCAGAATATCATTTGTCGCTTCGGTGTGCCGAAGGCTATCACAGTCGATAATGGAGCCCAGTTTGACTCTGAAGCATTGAAAACTTTCTGTGATCAGATTGGAATAAAAATGCACTTCGCATCAGTAAGACATCCAGAATGCAATGGCATAGTAGAGTGGGCAAATCGAATCATTATCAAAGGAATAATGAGATCAATTTTTAATTTGCCAAAGGGAAAGTGGCCAGATGAGCTAGTAAAGGTGGTGTGGAATCATAATACTATCGTCTCAAGATTAACGGGTTTCACCCCGTTTAAACTTTTGTTCGGTGATGAAGCAATAACACCGGAAGAAGCAAAGACAGGACCAATAAGGACTTTAGCTTCGGCAGAGCATGAAGACAATTGCAAAGTGTCAAAAGACTTTATAGAAGCTGTCAGACTTCAGGCAATAGATCATATTAATAAATACCAAGCCAAAACAGCAAAGTGGCAGGAAAGGAAAGTTAGATTAAAGAACATCAATCTAGAACATTTGGTGCTTCGAAGAATAGCTAACCTAGAAACAGTGGGGAAGCTACAGCTCAAGTGGGAGGGCCCCTTCTTGGTAGTATCTTCATCAAGACCAGGATCATACAAATTAAGATACAGGATGGGAATGATATTCCAAGATCCTAGAACACAGACGAGCTTCGGAGATACTATGTGTAACAACTATGTAATTTTTGTTTCCATATGGTACCCTTTTTTCGTTTCAAGAGGGGAGAAAGGTTTTTAACGGGGCCATATGTTGTAATTTTCATTGCCTTTTCATAACCCTATTCAATACAAGGGCAAATTTCCCCCATATATAAAATGTAAAAATCTGAGATTACACCATCGAGTGTAAAAATATGAAGAAGCTCCAAAGTCGTTCCTATGGGGATGCAGAGCTAAGATACCACCTAATAAAGGTGAAGAAGCTCCAAAGTCATTCCTACAGGGATGCAGAGCTATGCTCCAAAGTCGTTCCTATGGGGATGCAGAGCTAAAATACCACCTAGTAAAGGTGAAGAGACTTCAAAGTCATTCCTAAGGGGATGCATAGTCTACGTGTGTAAATTTTTTACCTTCGGCATACACTTGCATAAAGCATCACATCATACTTTGCATTCATACAAGCATTCATTAAACATCTTTTAGCTTCATCGCACTATGGCACATTGCATGAGACACTAACGAGAAAGAATGAAGGTTGTTTTTTGCCTTTGGCTGAAGAATGCTTGGTTGTTTATGAAAAAGAAGGGTGCTTTTTGCCTTCGGCTCAATAATGCAACGTTGTGAACGAAAAGAAGGGAAGGTGTTTTTCGCCTTCGACTCAAAAAATGGTAACACTTGTTTCATCCACAACAAAGCAAGTAACAACAGAAGAAAGGTAATATTGCAAGGTATTCATAAGTATTTACAAAGATATTACATTCTTCGACAATTCTTTTGCCAGATATAATGTTTTTCAATTACAAAAAAGAGCTCTAAGAGCATCTTTCAGGAGCACTGGCAAAATTACAAAGACAGCCTCGGAAGCATTCTGCAGAACTATAGGGACAAGATTTGGATTGTCAATCTTCGCTAGTCTCACCCTGGAAATAAGAATATGTCAAAAAGACATTCTGAAACACGAAGAAGCATGAAAGCAGGAAAGTCTCCATACCTTGTTTATTAGTGCCTGAGCTTTGTCTCCAGCAACTTCCCAGCCACCATTCGTCCAGATTTGAGTGAAAAACCTATTGCCTACACTTCTAGCCTTGGCCAGGATGGTGTCTAAGTCTGATGCCGAAAGGCTGAAGGTTGGTTTATTGACAGTTTTCAAGTGGTTGCATCCAGCCTTGGCAAAAACAGCGGCCTTTCCACGAGCATCCACTAGTGCACAAAAGTCACCATGGCCGACTATAACTTCATCAAGATCTTCAATTTCTTTTTCAATCCATCCGAGTGCCCTTGGAATATCTTTAGCAGAATGATTAACTTCCTCGGATATAGCCCCAACAGAATTGAAAATGCCCCTCAGCCGAGAGGGGCACTGCGTTGCGAAGCCGAAGCATCTGTCTAGAAGAGTTTTCAATGTTTCGCTAAGTTTAAAGTTCTTCTCGGTTTTGGCCTTAACTTTCATATTTAAAGCTTAGGATTCACAGTTGAATTGGCTCGTACTATCTTACAAAGTTGTTTTTGTTTCTTTCAGCTCTTTATTCAACCTCTCAATTTTTGCATTTTGATATGAAATTTGGATGCTTTGCTTCTCGCTTTGAAGACGAACTTCAGCAAGAGAGCCCTCAGCTATACTGAGCAGAGAGTCTTTTCCTGCAAAGAATTTTCAAGGTTCTCAATCTTTTTCTCCAAATCACTTGTGATAAATTCGTTGTTTTTGTCTTCATTTTCTTATTGTAACTTCAAAGCTTTGCTCAAAGGTAGACTCTGTGACAAAAGACAAAGTTCTATTAGGCCTTTACTCTTAAGACAAAGGTGAAACAATAGAAAATTGTACCTTAAAATTTGAATAAAACAAGCTGCCGGTAATATGTTGTCTTCTATAGTTACTTATGTCCCTTTCAAGCTTCGGGAATCCGATACTCTTGGCCAAGGTATTCACAATTTTTGCTCCGGCGCAGTCAGGGATGCATCCCAAGATTTCTTTGACTACGCAGCCGAAGAGAACGGATCAAGGCTGGTAACCACTGAACACAGCAAATTCTTTCAATTCTGATAAATCCTCTTCAGAAAGCTATTGGCCTCCTAGGTGCCGTAATTCGAAGCTTCTATCTTCCGAAGAGGCTTCTTCAGTATTCTTCCCTTTTGATGCTTAAAATTCAGGAGCAATCATCCCCTCGATATTCTTCTTAGGTACCATGTCAGCAATAATTCTTTCAATCTCTGATAAGGTTGTCCTGAGGGGTCTGCCACTACTTTTGGCCTCTTTTGAATTGCCAGTGGGGGTATCAAGAACGACCCTCATCACAGTCATCATACGAAGATTCTTCTAGGCATTTCCCATACCAGGTGCTGAAGGGTCTTTTTCTGTCTCTTCTTCGGCAGTTTCCCTAGCATCTTTCTTCTTTGGCTGTAATAAGCTTGTTAGCTCTAATCCTAGAGGGCTTAGCATAGCGAAAGGCAAGGGTTCAGTAATTATCTCCAAGATTTTTGTTATGCCAGTAGAAGTTGCTGAAGGGGTTTCGACAGAGTGCTTCGTCGGAGAAGACATTTCGTCTTCACCACGGCTCGATTCTGCAATCTTCCGTTTCTTAGGCATCGAAGGTTCCGGTGACGTCTTCGGTCTCTTTGATAACCTTTTCTTTTTTCCTTCTCGATAGATCTCTAAGCTTGTCTTTTAAGGATGCTTACAACTCTTTTCTTCTTCACTCCCCTGGCCTCTTCGTCAAGTCTATCATAATCAGGATACTTGAAACCGAGGGCATCCATCACTCGGTTTAGCCTTTGTTTCTCCCATGTGCGGAAGGCAGCAGTCATCAACTGGTCTTCCTTCTTAGTGTAATTCCAAGGATTTCATTGCACATTGTTTCAATGACCTCCAACCATTCGGCACAAGGGTTACTGAAGGTTTTTTGAAAGTTGAAGTGGTATGGCAGTCTCAAAAGTTCAAATTTCTTTCCATCGTCTTTTTTCTTCAGCATTCCCCACCCACCTGATGTGGGAAAAGTTTTGTAGGCCAAGTATTCTTGCACTAAGTCCCGAGTACTGATGTGCTTGGCCACAACTCTGAAATCTACTTCGGCTAACTGGCACGGGGAACCGAGTTGCATGTTGCATAGTGGTCTCGTCATGCCAAAGCTTAACTTCAAAGGACTCATCACCATGCTCATAAGGTTCTCTCTCCTCTTATCGTCAACCTTTACATAAAACCACTTGTTTGTCTAGCCAGTAGGCCATTTGGTGCGGTACCCAATCATAGGGGCCTTTGTATCTTTTTGATATGCAAAATTATAGCATTCGAAGTTTTTGTGCAAATCATATGCTCTCGCCTTGGTCTGGTAGTGAAGTTCATGAACTCTGCAAAATTCTTCAGCATTAGCACTCTTTCCCTAACTTCAGAGAGCCCATATGTAGAAGCTAAACCTGACTATAGCATTTGGTGTCAGCTGATGAAGATGTATCTCAAAGCTTTTCAATACTTCGCCAATCATCTCATACAACGGGAATCGAAGCCTAGCTCGAAAGAAGCTCTTAAAAACCACCACCTCATCATCCTTCGGCTCTAGAATTATCACTTCACCCACAAACCTTATCAAGTAATCATCATTCTTTGTGAAATAACCAAGTTTCTTCATTAAAGCTAAGTCTTCAGGTTTCACGGTGGATCTACCAAACTCGATATGGCTAGGCTTGCTTGGACTTAGTATACCATCATCTTCTTCGTCATCACTTCTAGCTTCGGCAATAACATTTTCTGATTCGACATTAGGTTTATCCTTCTTAGGAAATGCTTCTCCTTCCTCTTAAATAACCAACCTAGAGCGTCTCATGACTTCTGGAATTGGAGCTGCTTCAGCAGTCTCAGTCTCCCCACCCTCGTTTGTCAGTCTTGCAATAGATCTGATTCTAGCCATTTCATTCCTTAAGACGAAGCTAACTTTCAAATGACTTAATGTTTGTTCGAAGACTAGGCAGCAAGTGCACAGAGCGCAAAAAGCTTCGGATTTAGTAAAAAATTTCAATAGCACAATGATGCAATAGCAATGAATGTTGTGGTAACTTCTTACCAACTCATCTGTTTATATAGTCCTGTAGGTGAAGAAGGCGAACCACCGCGTTGCTCATACTTACTGATCGTTGGACCGGCACATGCCATAACTTTTTGTTCGATTTTTAATAACAAGCTCAGGGAAAGTGCTTTTTAGACCTTCAACATTTAGAAGCCTTCGTGTGTTTCGCGGATCGAGCTCATTATGAAAAAATGACCTAGCACCATGAAGGGGCTACTGTTGGGGTTCTCCTTCTCTACCGAAGGTCCTCAGGACAAAGGAATCTATCATCTACAACCAAAGGGACTGAATGCTGAAGCTAGAATAGGCATGCGCAAAACGCCGAAGGATTATAGCCTCAACTCAAGATGGTTACGAAGGTCAGACGTGACACTGAGCCAATGAGGAAAAGACTTGTTAATAATTGGTAGTTGTATTAGGATAATGTGTAGGTATCAGGGTCATAAATGTACTTTTGCTTGGACTATGTTCCTTTCCTATAAATAGATGAACAATACCCCCATACTATTCACGCTGGACTGGAATTGTATTCATGCTTTTACCTTCGAGCAAGCCAAAGGTACAAATATAATATACATTCTGTATCACTTTATTAATATATGAAGTTGACTGTAGTATTGTTTTGACATGTGATATGAAGTGAATAAATAACATAATATTACATCTGTAGTAATGCTTTTATATTTGTGAATAATTAAGACTTGTTCTTTATGACCTTCGTCTGAAGCTCATTATACCCGAAAGGAGATAATGTTTCGAAGGACGAAGATCCTTAATGTTTAACGATTGTGTTACCTTGTTTTTGGTTCACACCATGTTTAACGATTGTGTTGCCTTGTTTTTGGTTCACAGCAATCAAAAACAAGTAACCAACACATCCTGTGTAATAAAAGTATTGTAGTATTGCCTTTATCTTTGGCTAGATGGAGTGTGCTAGCTCCATAGGAGGAACCATAGGTAATTCTTTGTGGTTTTTCTAACGGTTTTGCTCCTCTGAAAAAACCATAGGTAGAAAACAGCTCTATGGCTGCAGTGGGATCTAATTTTTAGAGTTAGTTTTGGTTATCTAACGTCAGTGATACTTGTAATTGTGCTTTTTTAAGAAAATCACATATAGAAATCATATTTCTATCAACGGTTCCTAAGAAATCGATTTCTATAGACAGTTTTGTTAAGAAATTGCCACTACAAATCATTTTTCTCTTGATTTTTTTGAGATTTTTAAATGACCTTATATGAAAAAACCACCAAAATAAAAGATGTATATTTCTAAAAGTTATGAAACTTTATAGTTGATAAATTTTTTATTTGAAATCATTTCAGCTCTCAAAAATTGCATCTAAATTTGTCAAATTTAAAATGTAGATTTTGCAAACGATCTCGGGTGGGTAAAGTACCAAAATAAAAGTTGTAGAACTTCAAAAGTTATTCATTTTGTAGTTAACAACTTTTACGTTTGAATTCATTACAGCCTCAAATAGTCAATTTATACTCAGATTGTTCTAATATGCGTGTAACAAAACTACAATACAAAGACGAAGTAAGTGATAGTTGGAGGGTAGATGGGGCTACAAACGAGGGTAAGGTTAGAGGTTCGATTCCTTCTAGACGTGTAGCGCGCGAATTCTGCATGAAAAATACCACAACTAATTTATAGAAGACAGACCGGCAAGGCATAAGCGAGACCTTTCCTAATTAAAATAATATTTTGCTATTTTTAAACTCCGTTTATGTTTATTGAAAAAGATTGGTACTAGTGGTTTTATTACCTTAACCGCCATTAGAAATTAATTTTTATAGGCGGTTCTCTCTACTGTCCTATAGCACTGATGGTTCTGAAAAATGACAATGCAAATAAGTTCTAAATCGTCTATATAAAGCTTCTTTGTACTAGTAAACGTGCCCTTAGCGCTATTTTTTGTTCCTAGAAAACATTACAGTATAAATTTAACCATGTATGGATTTGCATGTTGATGTGGCACTCGTGTCTATTGTTTTGACCAAAAAAAACATGTTGGACCTCACGAAACAGAAAAAAGGAACACTTTGATTTCAAAGAGATTTATGTTTACTAGCTAGCTATGCGGGACCATTGACATGCATCCACTGTTTTTCCGGTCCACAAAAATAAACTTTTCATCCAGCATAGACGCAAAAGTGCTGTACTTATACTGATGAATACTGTTCTAATAATGTGATCACTTTCATGATTTGGTTGATTGGACTGCCGCCACCCTTTTTTACTCCAAATAACTTCACATGAGCGCAGCAACTCATGATTTGAATTTAAGTAAAGCTTGTGACTGATCATTCGACAGATTCGATCAAAAGCTAGCTAGCAGAATAAACAGTAGGCACGCAGTCAAATATTCGCCAAGCGGTTTTTTCAGATATTTTTTGTACTTTTATTTTTGTTTTTGCAGACGCGCTTCCTTTCTGCAGTCCATGAACTATCAACGATCTATAGAAGAATGGGAAAAGGCGCTCCCTTTCCGAACGGAATCGATTCGATCGACTGCCCATCTTGACCTGATAAAAAGAAACAAATTTTTTTTTTCCAATCACTGCTTTTGGCCGCTTGTGCAACGGCGCTTGTTGGATTCGATCCAGTAGATAGAAAGCAAAGGGTGGTCGATGAGGAACAAGCTATTACATCCACAGATAGAAAAGCCAACTTGCTTTTAGTTACTTTGGAACCTTTCTTCATATATCTACTGTTCTCCTTGCAGCTATTCGCTGTCCATCGTGTGTAAATTCTGGCCACCAAAACTCCGTGCCATGGTCACTATCAAGAGGAAGGCGACGTATCCATTCATAGCTAGCCGGCTACGGTAAATTCGTTAATCTCCGAATTTATCAGTACAGCTCAAATTTCCAGTGATACTAGTAAGAGTAAAATTTGCATGCCTATGTTTACATTGTTGGCTCGCTTGGCTTTAATCTATAATATCTTTAATTGCTTATACAGTGTTTTTGTCTCTATAGATTACAGCCACAACAGTTCAAACAGTTGGCTTTAATCCGATGCGAAAATGGATGAGTATGCACAGGATATAGAACCGTGCGCCACGGAAGCCTCATGCATTGCGTTATAGGAGTAGAGATATTTGCACAGATTGTTCAAAGAGCCTCCTCACTTGCTGAGTGTCATATTATTGTTCATTGGCACAAATAGTCCTCACAAAACATGATCACAGGGAAATGAGGTACACTTACAGTGTAAATGTTTGATTGACCATACATCACAACACATAGATTTCTCAAATAAATGTCACTACAATTCAAATCGGAGGGAGTGGTGAGATGTGGAACAAAGATGCAACATATTCATAAAGATGGAATAGTTCTGGAACAAAATTTGTATTAGTGTAGTTAAATGGGGGCACCATCACTTTGCTGCCAACCACCAAGTTTGTCAGCAAGATCATAATTCATAAATAGCCACAACTCTAGCCTAGTTTGTTTGAGTGGTGAGGCCTGAAACCATAGGAACGAACATTCAGCAGCTCCAATTTGGTCCTTCTGAACTTCCCCTGGCAACATACAACGACTCCAACTGAGTTTTCGCTTAACAAATACATGTTTTTGTTAGATTCTATTGTGCCTAGTATTGATTCCTAAGCCCCTAGAATACCAATCCGTAACTAGAAATCCTCAATGACGAGTAGATCTGTTCTACTGAGAGGAAGGTAACTGGATTGATACCTTCGTTATTGATGTGTTGACGCGTCCTGGCGAGGTGGTGTTAGAGCGTGGTCGCCGCCGCTGGCGTCACCTCCATTGCCCTGTAGAGGAACAACAAGCATCGGGATCCGGACCACCGTTGGTTGTTGCTCTTCTAGTCACTCTGATGCTTACGTGATGGGGCCTCTGTTGTGGATTAGGGTTTCGGGCGAGTACTAGTGTTGGCTTTCATGCGACCCCTTAGTCCTTTATATATAGCGTCGCGTGACCGGGGGTTCTAACCGAGATTAGTGGGCCCTCTCAATTAAGGGCCCGATTAAGGAGATGGACAGTTAGGTTAAGCCCAATTCAGTCACTGATAACCAGCTATACAGGTCACACCCAACAATCTCTCTTTTGTTCTCAATATTCCTTATACTCAACTTTTCTGGATTCCATCCCTTAACAAGTTTGCACATAGAGACCAATGTGTGACAATGACCAATTAAGTATCACCACACTCATTGACTACAACATGCTCCTCTGCTTCAGAACGAAAAGATACTTTATTAGGTTGCAATATATAGCCCCTGTGATTCAAGATCATAGGCACTCCCTTAAACCCATGTTGGCTGCGTGTTGTCTTAATACATTGGGTGGAAGACCTTTTGTGAGTGGACCCGCTAGCATCTGCTATCTACTGTTATGCTCAATTTTATGGTTTGATACTGAATCTTCTCCTTAACAACATAACACTAAATGTCAATGAACTTGGCATCGCCACTTGACTTGTTTTTTATGAGTAAAATACTGGTGGTCATTATCGCAATAAATTCTCAGTGGTCTTTCCATTCTATCAACCACTCTTAATCCATGTATGAATTTCTTCATCTATATTGCCTACCCATTTGCCTCATACATGGCTACAAATTCAGCTTACATTGTCGATGATGCACTCACTGTCTGTTTGCAACTCTATGAGAAATAATTCCCTAGAGAGTGTAAATACATACTCCAAAGTAGACTTCAGTGTATCTCTACAGCCTCCTTAGCTAGCATCTGCATAGCCAACTATTCGTAGGGAACTAGATCTTGAATATGTTATCATGAGACCATTTTAGTTCCTTGGAGGTACATTAGAGTATTCTTAACTGCTTTACAGTGTTCTATGCCTAGCTTGATCTGATATCTCCCAAGCACCCCGGTATTAAATTCTAAGTCAGGGAGAATATATATTTGAGCATACATAATGCTTCCAATAGTACAAGCATATGGTACTGACTTCATCTGATCTTTCTGACACTAATTCTGGGGACACTGATGATTCCCAAACTTATCACCCTTGACTATTGGCGCAGGCGTGGCCTTACATTGATGCATATTGTACTTCATTAGTACTTTTCTATGTATGACTTCTGTGAGAGTTCTAACATTCCCTTATGTTTATCTCTATGAAATTCTATTTCTAGAACATAAGAAGCTTCTCCCATATCTTTCATATCAAAGTTCGAGGAAAGAAACCTTTTTGTTTCCACCAGTAGATCTTTATCACTACTAGCTAAGAGTATGCAATTGACATACAGAACAAGACAGATAAACTTTCCTTGCTTAAACTTTGCATAAATGCAATTGTCTTCCTTATTTTCTTTGAAACCAAACATTCTGTTAGTCTGATCAATCTTGATGTACCACTGTCTGGAAGCTTATTTTAATCCATAAATAGACCTCCTTAAGTGACATCCCATGTGTTCTTTACTGCTCAAGACAAAACCCTTTGGTCATGCCATGAACACGTTGTCTACTAACTCTCCATTTAGGAATGTTGCCTTTACATCCATCTGATGGAGCTCTAGATCAAAATAGACCACTAATGCCATAATGATCCGAAATGAATCTTTCATTGAGATAGGTGAGAAGGTTTCATGGTAGTCAATGCCTTCTCTCTATGTGAACCCCTTGGCTACAAGTCTAGCCTTGTATCTTTCTGCATTCCCTTTGGAGTCATGCTTGGTCTTGTGGACCCACTTATAGCCTACTATTTTGGCTCCTCGCAGAATGACCTCTGAGTCCCAAAATTTGTTCATTCTCATGGATTCTAATTCATCTTCTATGGATGATAACCATTTGGATGTTTTTTTCTCATAGCTTCTTCATATGTATTGGGATCACCTTCTGCGTCGATATCCTCACTCATATAAATCACATCGCTTTCTTGTCTACACTTTTGTAAACTTCATAGTCATCAGGAATTGCAGATCGTCTAGACCTTTGAGACCTTCTGAGTCTTGTTTCTGGTTCTGGTTCATTCTAGGGCTCCTACAATGGTGCGTCACTTGGTGCAACACTACCACAGTCTTGTGAACTCTCCTGTGCAACTAGCTTAGAAGGGCCAGACTACATAGAAGGTGGAGCAACTTGCTCTGTAGTAGTTGCACTGGGTGATGCAACATTGGCAGTAGGGGTTTCACCTCCAGTCGTTACAACTGTTGGTGGAACCATAGCAGGTATCGAGAAGTATGGTTCTTCAACCATCGGAATCGGGACATACATCCTCTTTTCCTGAAGGTCAACCTCTCTGAGTACCTTACTCCCCTTGATCATGTCATCCTCTAGGAAAATAGCATGTATGGTCTCTATAAACTTGGTTTGTATGCCTGGACAGTAGAATCTATAACCCTTTGATCTCTCAGGGTAGCCAACAAAATGATAGCTAGCTAGTGGTTCTGTCATCTAGCTTTCCCTGTCCAGGATTAAATATTCTAGCTTCTGCTGGACAACCCCATATGTGGAAGTAGTTGAGCGTGGGCTTTCAGCCAGTCCACAACTCATTTGGAGTTTTAGCAACTGATTTACTAGGGACTCTATTGAGTATGTGGATAAATATTTTTAAAGCCTCCATCCACAGACCCAATGGTAAGCTGGAGTACCTAAGCATACTCCTTACCATGTCCATTAGCGTTCTATTTTGCCTTTGGCAACCCATTCAATTGTCGTTCACCAGGCATTGAATACTGTGCAACAATACCATTTTCTCTTAGGAACCTCACAAAAAGGCTCTGGGACCTATCCATACTTTGTATGACACCCGTAGTACTCCCCCCACGATCTAACCTGACAATCTTTATCTTCAAATCGTGTTGATTTTCTATTTTAGCCTTGAACTATTTAAGCTTGTCTAAAGCTTCTGATCTTTCCATAATGGGATAAATATAACTGTAGCGAGAGTCTATGAAGGTTATGAACGGGAAAAACTCATCTATTGTCCTAACTAGAAAGGACCACATATATCTTACCCTTAATGCAATCTCTGCATTACTCTAAGTCTGTGAACTCTAAGGGATGAAGAATTTGTTCTCTCTATTCTCCCCCTCGAAATATGGCCCAAACGACACTTCTCTCTTTTCCTGTCACTATTGGCTAGATTGTTTTCTGGTCTGTATAAGATATTAACAGTATCAATGTACGAAAGTAAATAAATCATATCTCGTCGGATGGCGAGACCAACATCTTTATTATCAAATTGAATAACACACAATATATGTCACTGTGTGTCACCGAAGTGACAATGGATGTGCTGAACATCTAATCTCGAAACTGAAGTTAAGTGTATGCTTCCTTTTCGTTAGCCACTGTAAACATTGTTTGGTCCTTTAGGAGCCATTGCTTGAACGAAATCTCAGTCAATAGAAGACACTACAGGAATTCTGGGCACCTTTTATTTTAATGTCATGTCTTCTTATAGTAGAGGCAGGTATCAAGGGGAACTAAGAAATTGCCTTATTGTTGCCCGTAGAATCCTAGCGATCATGCTTCATCTGTTTCTTGAACCTTTTCATAGAGTTCTTGTGTCTGTTTGGAGGTATTGAATTTGGCAAGATTGACAAAGTCACCTTTTCCACTCTTCAACCTTTCCTCCTCCTAGACACACTGGTACTTTACTAAATATGAAGTGTGTCATACTCTGGGATAGCACCCATAAAAGGGTCCTTGATGAGATTCTTATCTTGATCAAGTACTTTAAATTTGGATCTTTTCCACTTGACTTTATCGATGCTATATTGCAGCATCTTATGGTCAAACTAAAGGGAGCACGTTGTAGGCTCAATGGATTTCTCAAACCGCAGTGAGTAATCTGCCTCACTCACTTTAGTCATCATTTCAATCTTTTTCCACCATAAGTGGTAATTAATACCATCTAGCGGCTTAATCTGCCCTATCCGACCATCTAGTAGGCCAATATGTGAACTTTTGCAAAGTAAAACAGAAAATATTTAGGACAACTGAACTGAAATACTGAAACATATAACTTGCATGTATTAAATATATGAGGTTGGTCAAATAATAGCCATGCCCAATCTATAAAATTTCTGGTTCTAAAATTCTAAACCATCATTGCATGATTTAGAAAACTTAACTCTTGTACAAAAATGTGATAACAATATTCAACATTGGTTAAAATATTCAATTACCACAATTTTTTTGAATTTCTACGCACTTAATGAGATCTAATCCATGTTAGCTTCATAATAAACAGTAATGCATAGAAATAAAATGTGGTAAAATATACACTACTATAAAATATATACTTGTATAAAATGTGGTAACAATATTCAACATTGGTCAAAATTTCAATTTCTATAAATTTTCTGAATTCTATGCAATTTAAAGGATAATTAATCCACGTTGGTTTTATAATTAACTTAAAATTGCATAAAAATGTACCCAAGTACGCATCGGAATAAAAATTGACCAAAAATATATCTGTAATTTTCTATAAATGGGGAAAATGTTTTGAATTTTTTTGAATTTTTTATTTCTATGTTACTTTTTTCTTTAATTATCTTTACTGTTTACTTTTCTAGAAAATAATAAAAGAAATTTGTTGGAAAATGAGGTGACATTTGGCCTGGCCTGGCCTGCCTTTTCGGCTTAACACCCAAGCGGCCTAGCTCGGCCTTTTGGCCACTGGAGGGGCGATGAGGGTTTGCCCAAGCCAATACCTGGGCCTAGACCACCATTTCAGCCTACTACGAGAGACGCCCGCGACCGCGGTGATCTTAGCCGTTGGATCAAATCCAACGGTCCTGTTGGTCACTCATTCTCAATTGCTAAACATAGTTGAAAACAAGGCAACACGATGTTAAAAAGATAGTTAACCTTCGTCTCTAAGCAGTTATCCCATCGAGATGACTCCTTCGAAGATGGAGGTCGGAATTTAGTTAAGTGAATCATGCGTAAGTGTAAAGATTAACACATGAGAGATGTAAAGAAGATGAACGCCAATGTTAACTCATCCCAAATATTTTGATACCATAATTCTTTCTTTTCACATAATGAATTTAAAATCGTACATTCGGCTCTAAAAAGCAAGCTAGAGCGAGGGTGTCCCAGAGAATGAATTACACAAGGCAATTATCCAGCCTCCCAAAAGGTGTTTTATGCAGGGTACTATTCATCTATTTATAGGGGAAGGTACAACTTCATATGAAATTACAAATATGTCTGTAAGGCCGGTACATATGATTTACAAAAAATGTGAGGGCAGTATTGTCTTCTGGCTTTAGTGCTTTAGCCACAAAATTATATGGACACCTTCTTTCGGCTTAGTTGATCTTCTGCCTTTGTTTCCTTGTGTTGTCATGACGAAGCTGACACCTTCGTCTTTCTCTACGCCCTGCTCTGAAGGTATTTTAGCGTCCAAGCTCCTGCGACACTTAAGGACTTGTTGATAATCAATAGTTAAATGTGTTTTTGAGGACCTTCAAAAGACGAAGGCCCCCAACAGTAGCCCCTCGCAGTATTAGTTTATTTCTTTGTAACAAACTTAGACTACGAAATGAATGTAGGTCTTATGACAAAGGTCAAAAAAACACCTTCCCATTGCTAAGATAGCGAAACTTTGTGATATGTGGGGCCACTTTGCAGTTGTTTTTCGCATATAAATATGACTGTCATGGTAAAATATTTATCATGCTGTTGAGCTGCCCTGCTGCTTTTTGAGCCATTTAAATTATGCTTGTTTTCAAGCTTCGGTTGCTCCTTTAGTCTAAGCTGAGATGGTCGAAGGTAAGAAGAGTGAGGATCTTGCACTAGCTAGGTTTTATGAAGCTATGGAAAGGACTAATGCTGTGAAAATAGACGATGAGATTCTAGTCGAGTTGTATGATGACTCCGAGGGCAGCGAGGATTTTGATGTTGACAGCGATGCTGATGATGCTGAAGATCGGCCGTAGAGGCTAAGCCATGTTAACTTCGGAAAGTCTACTATGAAGAAGGGGCAAATTGAGGCCATGAAGGGTAAGTACTTTCACGATGTATCTATAGTGAGAGCTAGAGGAGAAAACACTGTTCCTCTTCCTAACAAAAATGAAGTGGTTGTTTTCCGACGCTTTATGAAGGTTGGATTGTGTTTTCCGCTTCACAAGATGTTGGTTGAGGTCCTGAAAAGGTTTGAGATATTTATCCATCAGCTCACTCCTAAAGCTTTAGTTAGAGTTGGAGTTTTCATCTGGGCCATAAGGAGCCAAGGGCTGGAGCCAGATGTCGATTGCTTTTGTAATATTCATGAGCTTTTTTATTTGACGAAAGCTACTGGAAAAGAACAATATCATAATAATTTTGGATGCTATTCCTTCGTATATTGGTCTAGTGCTAGGCGCCCCATCCCAACCTTTTGGAAAAAATGGCCAAGGTCATGGATGAAGCAACAGTTCTACGTTAATAATGACCTGGTTGAGAGGGAGGATATCAAAGGTGTGATTCAGTGGCCTATTCAGTCATGCTTCGGAATTAAGAGGCTCGCTATTGTAAACACTGAAAAAGCCCAATCTTGTCTAATGGCTTTCAACGATGTGTGTAGCTACATCAGTATTAGAACTTAGTTCGGGAGCATATAGCCTTTAAAGTCAGCCCCTTGTTAGCGAGTGGGAGATGCCGAAGGAGACTGATGCTAGTTCAAGCGAAGGTGGTCTGGTTTATTTGAAATATACCTATCGTTATAGGAATCAATTTGGTGAGCCTGATGATGAATGGCATGAGGCCATTGAGGCAACTAGTGACAAGATGTTGGGGGCTTATACAAAAGCTGAAGATGAAGCTATGGATACTACCTTTGGTGCCTGGGAAGAGAAGATTGAATAGAGTGTTTGATGTCATTGGATTCGTTTACCTGACTATTGTTTCCCTGCGCGGAAAAGGGGGTTAAATAGAAAAAGTGCGCTGAATACTTCTTCCACTGCGCCAAAACAAAGAAAGTAAAAATTCTGACCCACCGGCCAAAATCGTATTATATGGAGAGGGCAACAGAACTGCCTGCCTTGCCAGTTGATGAAACTAGCAAGACGAAGGCTGTTGAATTAAGTGAAGTGGCTACTTTGTCTCCAAAGGTAATATGTTTTGATTTTACTTAACTTTGAGCTATCTTGTTAATATTCTTATTTTATTTTGGAACTTTTGAACATAAGTCAAAGGAAACCAAGAGGAGAACATCTAATGAAATATCTAGAGCTGGTATGGAACCGTAAGTGCAGGAGCATCCGGAGGTGCAAGAGCAGCCGAAGGTGGCCTTTGCCCAGTAGAAACTCCTCACAAAGGAAAGAGAATGGCTAATGCGTTAAAAGCTATTCTGAGGCCTGGGAAGATGGTGTCGCATGCAGCGCCGAAGGTTTCTGAAGATATAATTCCTGAGCCAAAGATGTCTATCAATGTGGAGATTCCTTCTGGCTCGGATAGGTCCGATCCTTTGGGATTCATTTCAATAATACATGAGTCTGAT
The DNA here is from genome assembly GCA_029449295.1 of Zea luxurians. Taxonomy (NCBI): domain Eukaryota; kingdom Viridiplantae; phylum Streptophyta; class Magnoliopsida; order Poales; family Poaceae; genus Zea; species Zea luxurians. Next base: position 98,294,427 of record JAOPSE010000001.1, on the reverse strand, counting down.
AGCTTGCCGGAGAAGGAAGATTTGCTAACACCTAAAGCAACGCCATTCGTAGATCATGAGTATATTATTCGTCATGCTTTAAGGAAGAAATTGACTAGATAGCAGATTGCTGAAGTCAGCGTTACGCTCGAGACTTAAAGTATCCTCAAGGTTCTCTAGTATATAGGGCAATGGTGAAGATGATTATTTATATTGTTTTCCAGACAACAAAGAGATTGATGTGTGTCGCAAGATGATGGACAACATGTACTATCTGAAGCCTAAACTCGAACTATCTGCTATGCCGAAGGATCACCTTGTAGATTGCTTAGCATACAATAACTTAAAGGTTTGTTTACACTTTTTATTTTACTTTACTGATTAGTTGAATATTTTTCTGTGTTATTTACTCTTTTTGCTTTGCTGCTGTCAGGGACTCATCTTGAGTATAAAGCTTTAAAAGCGCAGAAGGATGCTGAGGACGAAACTACTCGGATAGACTTTGGCAATCTATGGTCGGAGGTTATAGACCAATGGCTTCAAACTGTAGAGAAATATAACATTTTGATATCTTTAGTCAACAAGCTGAAGGAGAGCCAGGCTGAATTGCTGAAGTGTTCTGAAGGGTGCTCAAGAATTTTAAAGCTCGAAGAAGAAAAGAAAACTGATGCGAAGCGCAATGCTGATCTTGAATCTACACTATCAGCACAAGTGGAGCTGCACAAGTCTGAAGTGCTAAAATTAGAGGAAAAACAAGATGAAGTGAGCGAAAATTTTGAAGTTGAAAAAGATACACATGAGATAGCTGAAACTGAGCGCGACAGAGTTCAAAGAAATGTCGATGAGCTTCTGACTTCTAAAGAACAATGCTTTTCTATTGCTGCCCACTGTTGTGGAAAACTGAAGAACATGTTCGCTAGCTTTGGAGCTTTCTAGAATGCTAAAAAATTTGACCATGGCGATGCCAAAGAGGCCGTAAAATGGATAGAAAGCGAAATTGAGGCTTTTGACGAAGTCCTCACTGGTTGAGGAGATTTTTGCGCCTGCATGGGAGCCCGAGGGGCAGTATCGTTGCTTAAAAAGGCTGGTTGTGAACACGTAAAGGTTGTAATTCAACCAAACTTTGTAGTCTCAGCTGATGATATGAAGGTTTTATTCTAAAGTTTGGCTTGATAGTGGAAGAGAGATAGTAGCCGAAGCTATTAAATAGAGTGAAGAGGAGGTCATTTCGGATACTAGATTCTTATTATTCGAATTTTTAGTTAAATTTTTGTGATCAAATCACTCTTTCGGCTTTTAAAAACTCATCGGGCTACTGAAGAAACCAAGAAAGTTGAACAAGCTGCATAGTTAGAGAGACGCATAGGTACATCTTATTTGCTTTTGAATTTTTACTTCATAATTAGTCACCTTCGTAATACGTAACAGAACAATTTTTGCATAGCGGAACTTTCTCCACTACCAGAACCTTGTAATGCCGAAGACGATCCAGTGTTGAAAGAAATCCTTGCTGAATTCAAGGTGGTGTATGCAACAATAGATGAAGTTGTTGATATAGTGCTAAATGAACCTGCTAAGAAACTCCTGAAGGAAGACTAATAGATTGTTGTAAAAATTATTTTCAATCTCATGTTTATGGAGTTTGTAAAAACATTTCCTAGTGTTTGTCTTGTATTATGCAAAAACAATTGTATTCGCTACATAATTGCAGTATGTACAATATTTCTTTATATAGCATGAAATAAATGTACGTACGTTTTTGAGCTGAAGGCAAAATAACACATTCCCTTCTTTTCATGCTTCGTAAAGAAAAACTTTTTCAGCCAAAGGTCTTGTAATATTACAAAGAATGTAGCTGCTAGGGTTGAAGCGTTGTCCCCTTCTTATCCCTTCTGTCTCCATTATATAATTTCATAAAAAACATGTATGAAGCCAAAAGATTTGATATTGTTCATTCTTTAATAAGCTACTTTAGAGTTAATAAAGGGAGCAATTCCCTGTCTTCTCACTTCATACTTGATTCAAGATAAATGTGATGCACGATGGTATGATGCATAATGTTATGATGATATGACGCATGATGCTTGATGCATGATGGTGATAAAGAGAAGAGGAAAAACATTGTAATAAGACTCTACATTCCCTTGAGAACGACTTTGGAGCCTTCTACACCTTTACTAGGTGTTTTAATTGAGCTCTGCATCCCCTTAGGAACGACTTTAGAGCTTCTTCACCTTTACTAGGTGGTATTTTGAGGTCTATATCCCCGTATGGACGACTTTGGAGCTTCTTCACCTTTACTAGGTGGTGTTTTGAGTTCTACATCCCCGTAGGAATGACTTTGGAGCTTCTTCGGCACTTTTGTTACACTCGATGTTGTAACCTCAGATTTATTACAAAGTGTCGAAGGATATACCTTCTTAAAGTATCCTGGGGCAAATGTAAAGGAAAGGAAACTAAAATTACAATAGATTTTTGAAAAATAGCTCAGATGTTTGATCCAGCCCCTCAGGCGCTTCAGTAGATATGCTTGGATTCTAGTATAGTACTGTTTATTGATCGAGCTTCAGACTGCTCCCTCGTATCACGTTGTGGCTGGTCCTGAAATTGCCCTGGATTTTGCTGTCTAACGCCCTGAATTTGGGGTATAAATTTTCTTCTCCAATATTCACCAAATTTACGCGTTACTCTATTTTTTGTCTTCCTGTTTCGCTCCTTCCTCCTATTTTCAAAGCAATATAGAGACTGGTGTCCGTATCGCGTGTAACCAAAACCTAAGTTGATATTGTTGTTGCATCATGCCGGAGCATATTTATTTTGTCTGATGTTGTGCCTAGGTGTGCGTTCGTCTAGTTTTGGTGTTCGATTCACGGATTGGTCTTGATTAGAAGCAGGCGAGATCGAGTACAGGGAAGTCAGCCTAGCCTGTGGCCCAGCCTAGCAACATGCGCGCGCCCAGGTGCCCCTGCCCCCCCTTCATGTGCACCCGCCTCCCCCATTCTTTCCCGTGCAAAGTAACCTCCCTCTCCCTCTCTTCCACCTTTCTCCACCTCTCTCCCTGCCCTAGGGTGGATCCCTGTGAGCGGTTACTGCCTTCTAATGAGCCTGTGGTGAGCTCCTCCTCCTCTCTCCCCTCTCTCCCTCCTCCCTTCCTCCCCTACGTGCGCCCCGGTGCGCGTGGCTGAGAGCACCTAGAGGGGGGTGAATAGGTGATCCTGTAAAATCAAACACTAAATAGCCACAAACTTGATTATAGAAAAGTTAGTGTGAGTTAATCAAGTTGCTATGAAGCGGTCTTCTTGTGAACAAAGCAATAATGGAGAAAAGCAACACAAGGGACACACAATTTTTATCCCATGGTTTGGCCAAGTAACACTTGCCTACTTCCACGTCGTGGTGTCCCAATGGACAAGGGTTGCACTCAACCCCTTTCAAGTGATCCAATGATCGACTTGAATACCATGGTCTTTTCTTTTTGAGTAGTCTTCCCATTTGCGAGGAATCTCCACAAGTTGGTGCCTCTCGCCCTTACAATAGAGACCACAAAGAAGCACAAGAGTAAGGATGAGAAAGCAACACACACAAGATCCAAATCCGCAGCACACACACGCAGACAAGCCAAGACTTGAGCTCGAAAAGAAGCACAGTGAGTTCACAACTCAGACGGAGCTCAAATCACTAACACAATCGATCAAATGCGTCGAGGCAGAGTCTGTGAGTCTTAGAATGCTTAGAGAAGGCTTGGTGTTGTGCTCCATGCGCCTAGGGGTCCCTTTTGTAGCCCCAAGGCAGCTAGGAGCCGTTGGAGTTCAACTTGGATGGCAATTCCTACCTTCTGTCAAGTGGCGCATCGGACAGTCAGGTGCACCACCGGACAACTACTGTAGCAGTCCGGTGCGCGATCTCCATCAATATTGGGCGCAGCCGACCGTTGTTCCTTGGGACTGGTTGGCGCACCGGACACTGTCCGGTGCACACCGAACAGTCCGGTGTTCCCAACCGACCGTTGGAGCGGGCCACACGTCGCCCGCAGATTGCGTAGCTAACCATTGGCCGCGAGCGTCGTTGGCTCACCGAACAGTCCGGCGCACCACCGGACAGTCCGGTGAATTTTAGCCGCGGCGCTTTATTCTTTTCCCGAGAGCGACAAGTTCATCGCCGAAGTCCTTGGGCGCAGGCGCTGAAGACTCACCGGACAGTCCGGTGATTTTTAGTGTAACACCTCTTGTGTTACTGTCACTAAAACTTGAGCATAACATCATAAGCATTGGTATATCATATGTTTGTGACACCTAGAGTACATTCACTAGGTAAAATTTCAAACAAGTTGTAATGATGTGGCTTGATATGTGATTAACCCTAGGGTAGAGTGCTTAACCCTAAATTGGGCTTATGGACATAAGTGAAGCCCAAACAAGCTAAAACCTCAAAGGACATGAGAAATGGTCATAAGGTATCACATGTGATGGACTTTAGTGGCACAACAACCCTAGAGAAATCAAAACCCTAAAAACAAACCCTAGAAACCCTAATTGAAACCCTAAGGGGGGGGGGGTAATTGTAAATTCTATGCACTTTTGGACCAAAGTGCAAATATCAAAGTGAAAGAGTACCTTAAACCAACTATCTTTTATATTGGAGAATTTGCAAGTTGAATAGTGGAATTTGGGCCTATTTGCAAAAAGCACCCCATAAACCATATATACCTAAGTCTGAAATTCAGTGCATGGGGTCAACTTTGGAGCTCTATATCTCTCAATTCATAAAGAATTTGCCCTAGGTCAACACATCAAGATTATAGAGCTACTATAGGGGCATAACTTTGTTTAAGGGACTAAGCCTTGATGTTGTACAAAAATTGGAGTATAATGGGCTGAAAGTCTGGCTATCAGTCGGGTTAGAAGACTGAAACATGGCTGACAGTGAACTTTGATGAGTTTTAAAGCCGATTTGAGCTTGACCGAGCGAGCCGATGACCAAAGTCCCTATGATTGAATTGGAGCCTGTATATAGGTTAATAACTTTGTTGTAATCCGGTTGGTAACTTGTCACGCAAAAATTGAAGAAAAACACCTCTGAAGATGCTCTATCAGAACAACTGAAGAAGACCCTGATGGTACAGTAGCAAAAGATCTTCTAATTCAGTGTATCTCGTCGTCGGTGACCTTACACCGCGATTAACGCTGGTCATCACAATTTGTGCGCCCTGGTTTGCAGATAACGGCTAGTGGTGAAAGATCTCAACGCATGTAAGGATGGGAGCCTTATCACCGGACTATTCACTGTACCACTTGCCGCGCGATTGACTGAGGTGTCTTCGCTGGAGTTCGCCATCTTTCGTAGCCGCGCCACATACTTAGAAGAGTTACCACGTCGCAGTAGATAGCCGTAGGTAGTCTATCCATCGTCTGAGATGTTGCCCCAGTGAACGCCACGGTAGTTCATGCTGGTGACTCACCCCTCTCTTCGACCGCCAATCTTCCCCTTTCAAAATTCGGAGCCACTGCCCTCAGACCCTATAAATTGATGGTGCTGCTAGCTCCACAAGGTTGTCACGAAGCTAGAGCATCCACCCCTGCCCTTGATTAGCCACCATAGTCGGAGAATTGTGTTCTTCCCCAAATCTGTTGTCCACGCCACCTTGAGACGTCGTGCCGTGGACAGCCGTCTCCAGGTCCGCCCTCGCTCTCCTTGGCCATGTTTTAGCACCCACACATGCTTGTGATACTCATCGGCTCAACCCATTGTGCTTGACCACACGTAATCGACCGAAACACCTTGATTTGTATGCGGTGTTCGTCGTCACCGTGGTCGAGTGAATCCAGGGCAGGATTAGATCAATTGAGGCTTGTTCTAGGGTCGCCTTGGGTTAGTAACGATAAACCATCAGTTAATTTAGGCAGTCGACGCCGGTGATGGCCGGTCTGAGCCGCAAGATGGCCGGCGGCGAGCGCGCTGTTGCCACGGTTCGTTTTGGAGAAGAAACAGAAAGCAAAGGGCCTTAGTATAAATGTTAGAGACACGTGTGAATAGTGCCGAGGACTCTTTACGGGTTTTTCAAATAACCAGGGTCCTCTATGTAAACCTGACACCGCGAGCGCGCGCGTGCGCGCTTTCACCTGTGGGTGGGCCGACTCGGGCCAGTTACAGCCCACCACTGTTCATCATTTCTCTTTTTCTTTTTCTACCAGGATTAGAGAAATCATAGAAAATTCTAGAAAAATGCTAAAAATATGAGACCAATTTTGTTGGGCTCTTAAATTTCTCTAGTATTTACTAAAAATAGTTTAAGGATTTTTAGTCCAAACCAAGAATTATGTACTATTTAAGAAGGCCAAAGTCAAGACCTTTGGAATTTTAGAATTCCTAAATAGCTCCAAAAATCATAAAACTTTTTGGGTGAACTTAATTTGACCATTAGAATCCCTGGGTAAAGTTTGATATGTTTTGGACATTGTTTGATTTCCCAAACCCAAAACCCTAGGTTTCTAGGTAGTACCTGCCTTATGCTAATGAGGTACTGACTCTAAAAACCCTAGTTTCCCTAGAGCACCATGAAGGAAAATTGTATTCAAGACATAACTTGATATACCCTTATTATCATTGCATTTTCATAAGCATCACATGAGCATTCATGGTTATATATGGTTATGTATAGAGAATGAGGAGGAAGTAGTGGTTGAAGAAGAAAAAGCTACACCACCACGTGAGAATCCACCTATCGGGAACTGTTTTTACTTTGATATTTGTGGAACAGAGCCCTAATCCCCTACAAAACAAGGCAAGCCCCAGTGCATTTGCTACCTCCTTGCTGTTTTAAATCTTTATCACCTTTTATGATGCATTAAGTGATAGGAGGTGTGTGCTAAACCAATTGCTGCAGTTCCTTCCTTAGAACTGTTTACCATTCCTTGATTACCTGTTTTATTAAAAGGTTTTCAGATGCTTAGTCCAGCTTTAGAAAAAAATTTGTTTTGTTTTAAAATAAAAGGGTGATGCTTCACACTAGATGGGATGTTTTCAAAAAGAAAATACTTATGATGTTGAATCCATCATGGCCTTGATGGGTTCAACATCAGACAAGATGTACCTCTGTCAAGTACCAAACTTTGGGTTGTTAAATGATAAAGCTGAGACTGGGCGGGTGACTTGCACGAGAAGAGAGTCTCGGTGTAGTGTCTCCGTCTGAGTCGATTAAGGACCGTGTCGATGTGGGCCTACTAACTGAGGACCCTTTAACTGGTCACATGCCTCGTCATGGGTAAGCTTTGCCTCGGGCAGACTAATACCAGAAAGGCCAACACACAATGGGAGTGGAGAGATGGCGAGAGTAGCGTGTACCCTCTGTGGCAAGAGGCTGGACGGTGGTGTATCTGTGCTCTTGATTGGCGTGAACCCGATCTAGTCTTAAGAAACCCGGTGGTGAGTTGACATATGCAAGGGTTAAGTGCTACATATGTCGTGTGATTAGAGATCCCCAGCTGGGTATTAATCGATTCGGATCGCCGTTACTTCTTGGACATGAAGACTTGGTCACTGACTTACACGTAGCATTCCAGTGAACAAAAAGGGTTGATAAAAGACGGCTAGTGTAGGTCAAGTGCTTGAACTAGGGTAGAAATGACTCTAGTGACAGGCAATGACTTAACTTGCTAATAAAACTGGATTTTTAAGGATCCACTTTTAGTAAGCATTTCTGCAAAACATAGTCTTTGATACTTGATTAGCCTTACCTTGACTTCCTCAAACTAGCATATCCTTGAGAGTCTTTTCTTTTGACGGGTAAGACTTGCGAAAGTACACTCCGTACTCAGGGTTTTCGAACCCATGTTGTTGTAGGTGAGGAAACAACAAACTTTTGCCGTTTTTGTTCTAAGGTGATGCCTAAGGAAGAACCTCAACAGTGAAGTGGTCGCGGGAGGATGTTGGCCTCCCTTTTGAAAAACAATATACTTTTATGCGGGAGGGGTTTTTGCCTCCCAGTTCTGTAATAACTATAATACTCTTTCTCTATATTTGAATAAATGTAAACTAAGTTATTGTAATTGATTCCACTTATTCGTACCTCCGATGTGTTGTAATATCTGCGTGACGAGTGAAGTGCTCTTGGGCGAGGAAATAAGAAAACTGATACCGAACTTGTCAAGTAATTATGTGCATCTATAGGGTTGTCCAAGGTCCGTTGGACAAGGACAACTGTAGGTGGGCCTAATAACTTGGGAGGTTCCGTCACATCTGGTATCGAAGCGAAGCCCATCTCTTCAGATATTACAAAGCATTTCAAAAAGAATTCTCAAATACTTATCCAAGAAATATTTTTTCATTCTTACCTTGCCTCATTCTGGTAGTTCTCATCTTGTAAAGACCAGGTAATAGAGTGCAATATAGAGGAAGTTGGGGATCAATGGAAGTTGATTCCATAATTATTAGGTTATGCATGCATCATGTTAAAAATATACTAATAAATTTCCCCCTCTTATGGAGATATGGCACATACAAGGAAAACTGCACGCAAATCTACAGGACCCTTTGGTGTGCCTCGTCATCAGTTAGCCCCCAGACATGAAGGGAGCAGTAGTGGCTCCAATGATCCCATTGAAGATCTGGAAGCTAAGGTGGAGCAACTCCGATCAGAGCTACGTCATCGGAACAGGGCACAGGAGCAGGACAGTCAGCGTATAGCTGAGTTGTCAGCCGAAGTCGGCCGCTTGCGGTTTGAGATCTCCGAATGAGATTCAGCCATTGATTGGGCCATCAACTCCCGCTCGATCGCTTGGCACCACGAAGCAAAAGCTTGAGCTCGAGTGGATGAGCTTAGCACGGCCCTTGACAACCTGCAAGTATATTGTAATACTCTGCATGAGCAAGTACATGTACTGTATGGTCGAATCCATCTGGACGTGCCCTCTGACGCTGCTGCAATGGAAGCTGGACCCTCGGGAACAGCAAACGATGGACTTGGTGGGGAGTTGGACCTTTTTAAGCCCCCCTCCTTCTATGAACCTGGCTGACGAGCGGTCTCCTGTAGCAGACAGTGAAGCAATAAAAGACAATGAAGACTAGAGTAGTATAGTTTAGTTATGGTACTTATGTAAAATAAGTACAAAAGTCATTGTGGCAGAACCACCTGAATTATTCCAGCTTAAGTGCCCAAGTCACGCCTTAAATCGGAATAACCCGTTAGTCCCTCAGATCTAGTGTGATGAAGCCACTTATCCAGGATCAAATACCACAAGCTCACTCGAAGGTGAGTCACAGAGGAAATACAATAAAATAGGAAACCTCAAATTAAAGTACTAGAGTTATTACATAAATCGGAGTTTTTCAAGCCAACTGAAATAAGTTCATAAGATAAACTGCAGCGGATAACGATATCGTCGAAAGAGCGAGGAACGGGGCAAGGCCGAGCCCACTACTTCTCGTGCTCCTCTCCTGCTGGAGCAGCATCCCACTCGACCGTCCAACCCGGTGGTAGGGTGGTAGGCCAAGTCACACCATCAACCACATCCTGAAGCATACCTGCAAATATTATGCCACAAGCAAGGCTGAGTATAATAATACTCAGCTAGACTTACCCGGTGTGAGGAATCTACTCCTCTACCTCTAGACTATGCAGCTGTTTGGCTAAGGGGTTTAGTTTGCCAAAAGCACTAGCTGAGTCTAAAAACAGTTTTAGCTTTTTCCAGTTCTAGTATCATTATTTTAGCTAAGTTTTCTCTTTCTAAGCATATATGGTGACAATCATTTAATACAATCAACATGTTATCTCATGTAAAACCTCATTTCACTTCTTACTCAATGTAGTACAAGGGGTCAAGCAGTCTCATTAGCTGCGAGAAGTAGACGATTTGAATCGAGTTTTAACCTTGCAAGGTAAACCTAAACACACGACATGTAGGGGCACTCCGTCCCCACACATGTCAACCGTCCCCATCGATTCCCCGTTCGTGGCCAGGGCTCACTGCCTTGCCATACAATGCTCCACTGACCCCGGCTGCCGCCGTGCAGTGACCGCACTTGTACCCACCATAGCTAGCATGGGAGACCTAGTCTCAGGACTAGTGAGGAGAAAAGCCTGCGCCCGGCTTCACTCAGGTACTAGGTTTACCAGTTACCATATTTCCCGACATGTGTTTAGTACGTTCAAACGCTTGACTCAGGTATCCACACATTAATCCTTAATTCCTTTTCTCGTCTTATGGTCAAGGCATCCACCCTGGATCCAAGACCATAGACCATCATAGATCCCGTTATTAAGATGATTACAATCAATTCCTGACCTCGCGCGAGTGCTAGAAAAATCACTCGACTTCTACCGAGATCCTAATTAGCAAAGCAGCTATTAGACCTAGCATACTAGTATTCATCTCAAAAAGGAATCCAAAGTTCATGCAACTAAGGATTTCAAGCAACTCCTACACTTAAGTGCACATTACAAGCCTACAAACATTAAGTGTAGTAAAATAACATATATAAACGGTTATGCAAAAAACCGGGGCTCGCCTTCAATAGCTGGGGCTGCGGAGAGATCCTCGATGGCAGGCTCGGGAGCTAGCTCCTGATCTTCCTCGTGGACAGCTCCTTGCTCAGGGATGAGCACGTACTCTCCATCAGCGAGGTTGCAATCTAATGAATGCAATGAGTAAGATGTATATTTGGTATTATATGCAATTTAGTAACTAAAATTGTATGATGAAGATTAATTGGAAGGAAATAGAGCTAAGCCTTGCTAGTAGAGATTTTTGGGTATACTTAGTAAGTCAGGGTTAAGTTTAATTACTGAAGGGTCAGTTTGTTTTTTAGTGTTCTACTAATTTTCCTTTTATATATATTTTGGTGATATCTTTAGCAAGATTCTTAGCTGCAACTATTGGGGGTGATACTTATTAATCTCCTCATTCCATCTTTTATTTCTATTTCTTTTATGTCTTTGAGGTGAGTTTGAACTACAAGATAGGTCTACAAATTTCCAAAAAAATCTGTAAAAATTACAGTGGCTTCTCATTGGTGTATAACTCTCTATCTCAAAATTTGGGGCCTAAAAGTGAGGGATTCATTCTGCACAAAATTATCAAATATTAGGGCAGAAGGGGATGTTTGAACTACAACTTCCTTTTAACAGTGGGTTATTCTCTAAGACTTATTTTTGCTGGCATTTAGGTGTAATGATACGATTTTGTACAATTTTTCAGCCACTAATACTTATTTGTTATTTTTCTGTGATTTTCTAAAGTTTCTAGCCAAAGGGGTGCTTTCTACAACCACTATACTTGAAAAATATCAAACAACAGATTTATAACTTTTCTTATCTTCCTCTTTGCGCAAGAGCAATCATTCTAGAATTTGGTAACTTTTTGCTTAACGGAAAAGGGTGGTAGGAATTTCTTAAATTAAATGGCCTTTTTCATGAGGTAGGGGCAATGGGTGTTATCATATAGTATTGAATAGGTTTGGCAATTTTCTCTGGTGGTCTACTTCATCAATAATTTGGTAAAAATTTATTTGCCCATTGTTGCACACTTTTTGGCTTTCTTATGATTTAATTGGAATATGGCTAAAAATCAAGTTTTAATTGTTCAACTAATTTATAATGATGGGCTGGGGTGATTATTATTTTTGTATGGATGTTCTAGTAGTTAGGAGTCTACGAAATTTTTCTTATCAATTTTGAAATGGTCCTTATATTTTTAATAATGGCCTTTCTAGTTTTATTAGTGCTTAATAAATTGTTTCACCTTGGATTTGTTCTGGATTAGGGTTCTCTATATTTTTCCTAGGTTCTTTATCACTCAAGTGGATTAAGAAAAATATGTTCATCCACTGTTCATTAACTTTTATTTCCTTTCCTAATTTCCTAACTTTTGGGCAGATATGGCTTTTAATGGGTAACCTTGTTTTAATCTGTTATACTAGGGTGCTTATTATTTTTAGACAGTGTCTAAGTTGGGTTTGGACTTCTACAAATTTTCTTAAGTCTAGTACAGAAGCATAACTATTTTTCCCCATTTTCATAAGGTTTGGGTAGTTTCCTTATTTAATTTTAAACTCTAAAATTTAATAAAAAAGCATAGGGTTTAGTATTTTTATTTGATATCCCATAATATTTTGAATCCAGTAAAAGTGGTTTGATTACATTTGGTTAAATATTTCTCGAGATACAAATTCCCTAAGTTCTCTGCCTATTTTTAAAAAGAATAAACAGAAATGGTTTAAAGGAAAAAGGTTTTGCATCTGGGTCCCTGGCGAAAGGTTCTAAGTGTATTACAGACAGGTCCTTGGTTCACTATTCATATGGGTCGCTGACTACGCAGAAAACCCCCTATGTTTCTGTTAAATCGAATCCACGATCTTTCCCCCAATTAAACAGTAACCGCGGTGGAGAAAAGGGTGGAGGGGCTTACCGGCGGCGAGATTTCTCCGGTGAGGTGGTCGAGAGTGTAGGGGAGGTCTTGACGGTCACGCCGATGTGCGGATCGTCTTCGGTGATGGTCGGAGTAGGTCGGTCGACGTGCGCAGGTGGGCGAACTCATCGGCGGCGAGGAATCCAGCCTCCTCACCGCGTGGTAGTCCAATTGGTTAGCTCGGGTGGCTCGACCAGGTGATGTAGAGACGATTTGCGGAAGGAATTTTAGAATGGCACAGAGACTAACCCGGACCACGTTTGCCGGTGAGCAGAAGAAGTCCGGCGAGGGTGATTCGGGGTCTCCAGCAGGGCTCTGGTGGGTCTAAGGACTTGGGGAGCTTCACGGGCCACTGGTGAAGCTAACCGAGCAGCTGGCGCAGCCTGGAAGTGGCTGGAGTGAGCTAGCCACGATGGCCGAGGCTCGAGTGGCTTGGCAGGTGGTGGCGCGGCGTGCTCAAGGCAAAGTCCAACGAGCTCTGGCTTGGGCAGGACTGTTAGCGTGCGGGGGAGTACGGCCGATGCCTTGGGGCTGCTTTACGGGCACGGCGCGGTGCACGAGCGGGTGTGGACCAGCGTGGGTGCGTGGGCGTGCACGGATGGACGCGGGTGCGTGAACTGTCGTGAACCTGGCGTGTCAGCCGCGATCGAACATGTGGAGCCGTTGCTTCTGCCCATGTTCTAACGCCGATAGGGCACAGATCTTTGCGAATTTGGGCAAGATCGCGGTGAAGGATTTGTTCCCCTGACTGAGCTCTGTCGTTTGTGTGTGGACGTTGCATGGTTTTAGGCTAGGGACAAGGAGTTGTAACGTCGCCAAGTTGCCAGTGTCACAGAGCCAAGTCCCGAGGACAATCTGCCCCAAAATCATGTCAAACCGTTTTTGTTTTAGTTTAAACTTTACCAGAGTATGTTCAAGGAAATTTGGCGCCACTTTCATATTTGGGTTTTGTAGATTTGAGTTTTGGAAAACAGAGAACACAGCTGAACTTTAAAAAGGGGTGGAAATTTAGTTCTGAATTTTCTGAATTCCCTATTGAAGTTTAGCTTGGGGGGTCTTTTTTAGACTTTTGCAAAGCTCTTCTGATCAAACTTTCTGTCTACATTTTGTAGCTTATTTAGTGCACTTTAACTTTGTTATTTGGTTCTCATCATGATTTTGTGTTTTTCAAAATCTTTTTACAAGTTTTCCCCTATTTGCACTAAAATGGCCTATTTATGGTGAGTTAGGGTTTGTGAATTCTCCTCACCTTGAGGTGCATGATATGATTAAGGCACAATCCTTAAGATGAAAAAGACTTAATTAAACTTTTGTTCCTCATTTTTTGAAGTCCTTTACTCAATTTGGTTCACATGTGATAATGGTTATGAGTTAGCTCTGAGAAGAAACCCTAGGTAACACTGGGGTGTCACAGTCTTCCCCCTTAAAGGAATCTCTTCCCGAGATTCGGGTTGGAGTCCTCTGGGGTGAAGTGAAGGTTTAGGCTTGTTTGCTTTGGGTGGTTTATTCATTAAGGTTCTTCTTGGCAAACTGCTCTTCGAATGTCTTCTTCTTTGCAACTTCAGAAGGAAGTCCTTTTAACTTTAATTGTACACTTAACTCTTTTTATATTAAGACCATTATTTTTATAATTTGATTCAACGGACAGGGGGAGGGGTTGGGCATAGTTACGCACCAATTCCCTTAGGTAGACAATCGGGGAAGTTGGAACGTAGAAATTCCTCAGTCTCCAAAGTAGCCTCTTCCTCTGAGTGATTATTCCATTGGATCTTATACATCTTGATCGATTTTGCCCGAGTTGATCTTTCTTTGTAATCCAGAACCTTGGAAGGGTACTCTTGGTACGATAGATCTGGCTCTATTTCCAATCTGGTTCTGCTATGATCTCAATCGACAATCAAACACATTTCTTCAGTTGGGATACGTGGAATACATTGTGGATGGCAGACATTTTTGGAGTTAACTTCAATTTGTATGCCATGGGTCCACATGCTTCTATGATCCCATAAGGTCCAATGTATCGAGGGGCTAACTTGCCTTTGATTCCAAACCTCTGCACTCCTTTGGTTGGTGAGACTTTTAGATATACAAAATCTCCCCTTTCAAACTGGAGAGGTTTCCTTCTCTTGTCATGGTAACTCTTCTATTTGGCCTGAGCAGCTTCTAGATTCTTCCTGATTAGTTTGACTTTCCTTTCGGCTTTTGTCACACCCGGTTTTGGAAGGCAAACCGAATGCGAACTATGTACGTGCCAGGATCAGAACTCACGTACACAGCGATTACATAAATGAACATCATCGCACAATGCTCGAATAATAACATAAAAGAGTATTAACTTGTTACATCACAGAGTCATAGACATCCACATAGTCATCGACTTAACAGTTAAATCAAAGTGCTAACGAAGCGCAGTAAAGATAAGGCCTTCACAGGCAGCTGACTGGGGGTTGCCGCCAACCCACACCTAGAATTCGTCGTAGTCTTGGAACTCCTGGAAGTCTCCTGCCACGGCTTCATCTTCTCCTGAGCAGGGGTTACAATGCGGACAACCTGGTGTTTGGTGGTAAAGCAAGGATGAGTACACATCAACGTACTCAGCAAATGTCCCGTTTGGCTGAGGTGGACTAGCTTTATGTGGGGTTAAGCTCAAGCAGTTGCTTTTAGTTGGTCAGGTATTTACCATTAGTAGAAGCCAGATTTTAGCATTTACCAACCCATGAACCATTTCCTCATCGAGGAACAACATCGTCATATTCGAACCAAAACCGTAACATAATCCTTGTATCTCGAACCATCTGTATCTCTAATCAAAGAGGATCCCAAGGCTGCTCTTAACCGTGAGCACGGCTGATATATCAGTTTCACTACCCTCTGCAGAGGTCGCACACTTTACCCATGAGTCATGATTCCCTTTCTGCCCGGGGAGAGCTAATCCCCATTGACCACTACCTAGGTGGTCCGGCAGGGTATC
Organism: Zea luxurians; assembly: GCA_029449295.1. Lineage (NCBI taxonomy): Eukaryota > Viridiplantae > Streptophyta > Magnoliopsida > Poales > Poaceae > Zea > Zea luxurians. The sequence goes on along the minus strand of JAOPSE010000001.1, from coordinate 98,279,076 downwards.
ACTACGTAGCTGTTACAAAGATTCCCTAGAGATCATAGCTGCCCGTTAGGTTTCTCCAGTTTGATAAACACAGTACTCCTCCCCGCAGGAGAGTGACTAACAAAAGCAAAACGAAAGAACCTCGGCATTCAGCCTCGGCAGAGCAAGCACTGTGCCTGGACCCCATTGACGCCCTATTTCACCCTCATGGCTGCACTGTTATCCCGGGTGGTCTCTCAACGAACAGGTCCTTACGGAGAGGTACTCAGGAAACAGCCTGAGCCCCCTAGAGTATCACAAGATCATCAACATAATCAGGATAACAGTATCGTAAATATCCACATCATGTTCATTGATTAAGTTAAAGCAGTAGCAGAATGCTAACCATAATAGCCCATAAGGTCATCAAGGATAAAGTAAAGTGTAAAGCTAGTCAATCCTTAGGTTTCAAGTAAGTAATGCGGGACAGTGTATTATAAAGTAAATGGGACATAATGGGACTGAGGACACTTGCCTTCACCAAACTGCTGATCAGGAACTTCCTCTGCAACTTCCTCGGGAAACACAGACTGCTCGTTGTCTACGTAAAGCAATCATTCACACTATGCACTTGGGAAATAACAAACGAAAAACAATATACCAAACATATGCAGCAGAGAGAGGTCACATGATCATAACAGAAAAGGGATAGGCACTCTGGTGTTCCCTAGGTCTGGGGTAGAGGACTATGCAAAGTGAGTCATTATCCACTACTCAGGTTTAAGTCAGTGGTGAGATTAAATAATTATCTGGTTTAAGTTCCTAAACTTAAGGGTTTGAGTCCATAAACTTAAGTGTTCCAACTTTTATTAAAGTCTACTATCTTTTATTTATCTCAAATAGGGTTCCAATAACCTTAATCCTATCCTAATGATTAACCATTAATTGTAACATGGAAATAGCAGGGAAACATTGCATAAACAGGTAGATAATGATTTTATGAACATTTTGCAATTTGAAGCACCTAATTTGGAGTTCATATGGCAAAGTTATGAATTTTACAAGTTTAGGGGTTAAAAATATGCCCTAAGGACCTATTTTGAATTAAATAAAAGGGCTGAGGACTTAACTGCGAGAAACCAGGGACGGCGGGCGCAAAATCCAGAAAACCGGGGGGTTCTTTAAGAAAACGCGCGGGCGAAGGGGTATCGGGCGCTTACAGCCGTTAGATCTCAGATCAACGGCCAGGATTAGACCCTGCGGCGGGCGCGCGGGCGCGCGACAGCCTGGGCGGCTGACAGGCGGGGCCGGGCGGGCAGCGCGAGCGCGGGCGCGGCGACTGACAAGTGGGGCCAGCGGGCAGCGCGGGCACGGGCGACTGGCAGGCGGGACCGAGCGGGCAGAGCGAGTGCGCGGGCGCGCCGACAGGCGGGGCCCAGTTGGCAGAGAGACGAGGCGCGGAGAAACGGCTCTGGGCCGTTGGATCTTGGACGGACGGTTGAGATTGGGTTCGGGTTATTTGAATCCGTGCCGTCCGATCTAAGATATACGGCGGGGATGGGGTGGCTGGCTCCCGTCTCCCTCAGCTAGCTGGGGCGGCGGCGCTCGTCCCCGCGGCGAAGGAGCTCGCCGGAGACGAGGGGAGCGGGGGCCCTGCGGGTTCCCGGGGCGACCTGAGTGGCCGGGGAGGTTGGGGAAGGCACGGGGAACCTATTGGTGGGGTCTGCGTCGGGGCAGGGGCACCGGAGGAGGGCGGTTCACGGTGGAGTGGCTCGGCGGCGGCGCTAATCGACTCCGGCGAGAAATCAAGCGCGACAGAGTGCAAGACAAGGGCCAATAGGGGCGGGAGAGGTTCCTTACCTCACGGCGAACTCCGGGGACTCCTCGGCGACGACGGAGACGCGACGGTGGCCCGGGTCGACGGTGGCGGCTGCACGGCGGACGGCGGGTGAGCGCGGGCAGAGAGAAATAGGGAGGGGAAGGGGAGATTGGAGCGCGTTTCGGGTTGCGGACGTCGGGGCGAAACTCACCGTGGCAATGGACACGGCGGAGCTCCAACGGCGGCCGGGAAACGAGCTCGGGCGGCGGCGGTTCGCGGCGATGGCGCTTGGGCGTGCGCGCAGCGAGGGAGAGGGCGAGAGAGAGGGCCGGTTGGTGCGCAAATGAGGGAGGGGGAGATGGCGAGCAAGGCTCGGGGCTCAAGTGGCCGAGGGCGAGGTGGGGCAAGCTCCCCACGCGCGACGTGGGCGCGGAGACCGCGGCACGCGCGGCGGCGGTTACGCGAGAACGGCGAAGCTGACAGCCGGGGCCCGCGACGCAGAGAGAGAGAAGAAAACGGGCGCGGGCGCGAGGGAAGCGGGGCTGACGGGCTGGGCCCACGGGCAGAGAGAGCGAGGGAGCGGGCGCACGCGGGGAACGGCTGCGCCGACAGGCGGGCCCGCTCGCGCAGAGAGAGAGGGGGGGCGGAGAGCGCGCGCGCGGGTTGGGCCTGATGGGCCGAAAGGCCGAGGGGGCTGGGGTAGCGGGCTGCTTTTCCTTTTCTTTTTATTTTGGAATTTCCTTTCTCTTTTCTTTTTATTTTCTCCATTTGATTCAAATTCAAATAAGCCACAAATTCAAATTAGACCTTTTGAGAATTATGCACCAAACAAAAGTGAAATCTAGGGTTCAACATGATGCAACAATTCATACTCCCTTAGGGTTTAACCTATCACACTATTATTACAAATAAAATAAGCACTTTTCTCCTATAGAAATGAGAAAGAAAAGATTGGGGAAGGATGAGAAAAGAAAAGTAACACCTGAATTTGTGAATATGAGCAAAGAAATTTTATACCCCCAAATTCAGGGTGTTACAGCTTTAGTCACTAAGTCAGGTCCAAAAATTTCTCTTTCTCTAGGCTGAGACCAATTGAGGTGTGTTCGACACCTTCTTCCATAAAGGGCTTCGAAAGGTGCCATCTTTAGGCTGGATTAATAGCTGTTGTTATAAGCAAACTCTGCCAAGGAAAGGTACTTATCCCAGTTCTTGCCACAATCGATCGCACAAGCCTTTAGCATATCTTCCAGAATTTGGTTTACCCTTTCGGTCTGACCATCAGTCTGCGGGTGGTAAGATGAACTTTTGATTAGCTTGGTTTCCAAAGACTATTGTAGTTGTTCCCAAAATCTGGCAATAAATTGGGATCCTCGGTCAGAGACAATAGTCCGGGGTAATCCGTGCAAACACACGATTCGACCAATGTACAGCTCTGCATACTTCTGAGCCTTATCAGTGGTGTGCACTAGAAGAAAATGTGCCACTTTTGTCAATCAGTCCACAATGACCCAAATCGAATCATGATTACGAGAGGTGTTGGGCAGACCCACAATAAAATCCATGCTGATGTCATCCCATTTCCATGAAGGTATTGATTGGGGTTGCAAAGCACCAGCTGATTTCAAGTGGCTTGCCTTTACCCTCTGACATGGGTCACATCCTGATACATATTGGGCTATCTCCCTCTTCATTCTGGTCCACCAATACAAGGGCTTCAGATCATGGTACATTTTGGTGCTTCCTGGATGCATGGAGAATTTGGAGAGATGAGCTTCATCCAAGATCTTCTTCTTGAGATCCTTATTTTTAGGAACCACCAATCTGCCTTCAAACCACAATGTACCCTTCCCATCTTGGCAGAAACACTTATACTTATCTATCTTCTGATGGAGGTTCTCTTTAATGATTTGCCCTCCCTTATCTTTGAGTTGGGCCATAATTATCTGGTCTTGCAAGGTTGGCTCAACGAAAATGTGAGACAAAGCACCAGAAGGAATCACTTCAATTTTCATTTTATTCAACTCATCACACAAGGTGTTGATGCGTGAATCCATCATAGCACAGTTGCATTGCGATTTCTGACTCAAGGCATCAGCTACCACATTGGCTTTCCCTGGGTGATAGTGTACCTCCAGGTCATAGTCTTTGATCAGCTCTAGCCATCTTCTCTGCCTCATGTTCAGATCAGCCTGAGTGAAGATATACTTAAGGTTCTTATGATCTGTGAAGATGTTGCAGTGGGTTCCCATCAAGTAGTGTCTCCACATCTTCAATGCATGAACCACGGCTACTAACTCCAAGTTATGAGTGGGATAATTCTGCTCATGAGGCCTGAGTGCTCTCGATGTGTAGGCAATGACTCGGTTGTCTTGCATCAAAACACAACCCAGTCCAATGCTAGAAGCATCACAGTACACATCAAATGGCTTGCTGCTGTCGGGTTGCGCTAACGGTGATGCTGTGGTTAGATGTTGCCTCAATGCGTGGATGGCATCTTTGCACTTCTGACCCCAAACAAACTTAGCTCCTTTCTTCAATAATTCAGTCATGGGCTTTGCAATTCGAGAGAAATCCGGAATGAATCTTCGATAGTAACCAGCCAATCCCAGAAAAGTTTGAATCTGACGGACAGTCATTGGCGGCTTCCAGTTCATTACCTCTTGCACCTTATTGGGATCAACAGCTATGCCTGCCTGAGAGATAGTGTGACCCAAGAACTTGATTTCTTTCAGCCAAAAATCACATTTCGACAACTTGGCATAAAGGCGATGTTCTCGTAGATGTTGAAGCACTACATGCAAATGACCGGCATGCTCTTCTTCGTTCTTTGAGTACACCAATATATCATCGATGAAAACCACCACGAACTTGTCCAATTCAGGCATGAAGACAGAATTCATCAAATATATGAAGTATGCTAGAGCATTAGTCATCCCAAATGACATTACCAGATACTCATACAGCCCATATCTGGTTGAGAAGGCAGTCTTCGGAATATCACTTGCTCGTATCTTGATCTGATGATAACCGGAGCGAAGGTCTATCTTGGAAAACACTTTGGCTCCGACCAATTGATCGAAAAGAACATCAATACGAGGCAAAGGATACTTGTTCTTGATAGTCACCGCATTAAGTGGGCGGTAATCTATGCACAGCCTCAAGCTTTCATCTTTCTCCTTCACAAACAAGGCTAGACAACCCCAAGGCAAAGTGCTTGGGAAGATGAAACCCTTGTCTAACAATTCTTGCAATTGCTTCTTCAGCTCTGCCAACTCAGCGGGTAGCATCCGGTAAGGCCTCTTGGAAATAGGTGCCATTCCCGGTTGCAACTCGATGGCAAATTCAATATCTCGGTCTGGTGGCATTCCTGGTAATTCATCAGGAAAAACATCTTCATACTCCCAGACCACTAGAATCATCTTCAAGGGCAACTCTGTCATAGCAAAAGCACATGATCGAGTAGACTCTTGGCTGGGTAGATACAACACAAGGTCTTCAAAGGTAGGAGAAGAGATCTCCAGAGCTCTGGCAGCTACATCCACCACCACTCGGTGTTGAGTCATCTAGTCGGCTCTGAGAATGATATCCATACCCTCTAATCCTAAAATTAGGAGTGTGGTCTTGAAGATCCTACTTCCCATTGAGATAGGCACATTTCGGTTTAACTGAGTGGTTGCAATTTTACCCCCAGGTGTTGCTATCATGAAGGACCCCTTTGCATGATAGAAAGGCAGTTGACATTTAGCACTGAACTTTTGGCTAATGAAGCTATGAGATGCACCAGAATCAAACAAAATTAATGCAGGTTGATTAAAACTGAAAAGATACCAGTCATGATGGAGGCTCCTTCAGGTAACTCCTCTAGAGTAGTGAAGTTGAGCTTCCCTTGCCTGACTTGCACCTTCTGCTTTCTTCCCCTATCTTGATTTGGTGCTGGCATCTGCCTCTACTGATTTCTTGGGCAATTATTGGCATTGTGGCCCACATTGCCACAAGTAAAGCACATGTTCCCATTGCCCTGGCGAAACTGCTGCTGCTGCGGAGGTTGATTGTTCCTTGGAGCGGGAGCTAGAAAACGATTGGGTGCTGGCTGCTGCTGTTGAGGTGGCCTGATCACCCATCTACCTGCCTGCTGCTGAAATCCTCTGCTCTGATTGTGGGAAACAATCCTGAACCTCTGAGGCTGAGCGGAGGGTGCTAACATTGGTGCCTTCCTCTTCTTCTTTGCCCGGTGAGCTACAATACAGTCCTCCTATGAGATGGCCAAGTTGACCAACTCATTGAAGCTATTAGCCTGAACAGTGTTGAGACGCTCACGCAACTTGGTGTTGAGACCCCTGCGGAAGCAGTCTCTCTTCTTTTCATTAGAATCAGCATGATACCCTGCGTACTAGCACAGGTCGTTGAAGGCCTGAGCATACTGCAACACAGTACGGGTTCCTTGATTGAGCGCCAGGAATTCATTTAGCTTGCGATCAAGAATTCCAGCTGGGATGTGGTGTCCTCTGAAGGCAGTCTTGAATTCCTCCCTAGAAACTTCATGACCGGCAGGTAGCATGGCGCGGAAATGGTCCCACCAAGTCCGAGCAGGTCCACGAAGCTGCTGCGCGGTGAAGCGAGCCTTGGTTTCATCAGGACAGTCTCCCGTGAGGAGGGGAAACTTGGACTCCACGACGCGTAACCACACTTCAGCATCCAACAGATCCTCTGCCTTGGTGAACAAGGGTGGCTGCGTAATCAGGAACTCCTGGTATGTTGCTGCTGCCGGAGGTCGCTATGGTGGGCCTCCACCATGCTGCTAAGGGTGAGGCTAGCGCTACAAGAGCTGTCGCAGAATTTCGTTCTACTGAGCCATCAGCTCCTGCACTGTGGGAGCTAGAGGAGGTGGCGTGGAACTTGCTCGTTATGCCCGTGACGCTGCCTAGCTGCCATCTGAAAAAACAGAGATTGTCGCCATTGTTATTCCAATTCACATTTTCAAACAATATGCTTTTATCTCATACAGAAGGAAATTGTCATAATCATAACATTAAGTTCGAACGAGGATAACATGGTTACAAACATTCCACTGATCTCAAAAGTGCTCATGGGTTACATCAATTAGGGGAAAGTACCTGTAAGCCTAGTCCAAAATTTGTCGTTAACTAAGCTTGCGCGGTTTCAATCCTCCTAAGGCGTCAAAATGACTCATCAACCCCGAGTAGTGGAAGCGACACTGGACACGGGTGAAGGGGCATCTCAGAGGCAGTCAACATTAGTACTAGGGGCTGGTCCTAACTCCTCAGGATCGTCTTCTCCCTCGCTTCCAGCCTCATTGGCCTCCATCTCCAGGTGATGCATGTCTAGGTGGTCAATAGCTTCCTCGAGCTCCTGCTGCACATCATGGAGTTGGTTTTCCAAGACATCGATTGTGTTGTCCTGGATCTCCACTTGCTACTCCAGGGTGGCGATGCGCTGGCTCAACCGTTCCACCTGTAGGTCCTTTTCCACCAACTCTGAGGACAAGTCGACCACGAAGTCCTCTCGGTTGTCGAGGGTGAGCTTGGTGGTCTAAGTGAGGTTAGCAAAATGTGCCATAGCGTCGCTCTATAGGGCCTAAAGGCGGTACAGTGTGCTCATTCACTGAAAAGTGACCCTCCCAACTAAGTCAGGATACATGGCCCACATGTCCTTCACATGGCTCACTCGGTTGCACCACATGGGGTCATCCCTCCTCACAGCGAGGAAGAGTCCCAGTGGGTGCATCAACATCTCCAGGGGATGGTAGCCACAGAAAGTCATCAGGGTCTTCAAAGCTAACGCTTTGGTGGTGTCATCCGTCCTAAATCCAATAGTCTCGGAGTCAAGGGAACGCCAACCCGGCTGAAGGGGATGAGCCTCCAGAGTCAGCCAGACTCGGCAACAGGGTACCCGATGCTCCTCGTAGAGCTGCACTGTGTACAAAGGGGGCGTAGGGTAACCAGCGGAGTTGAGCACTTCCCACAAGATGGAAGGAAAACCCTCGTGAGAAAGGAAATCAGAACTGACACGAGTGTCTCCTCCATTGGTGGGGGTGGATGAAGTTATCTATGGAAGGATATCAAATGTGAAGATTATGGTGGAAGAAAAGAGAAATAAAAGAGCCTGGTGGTTTAAAAGGGGCGGGTTAGAGCGCATTTTTACTTCTTTGATTTCTAATCCTTTTAGTTTTATAATGCATGCATGCTGAAAATAACGTCTCCTTTCTAATCAAAAGGGTGTTGTTTAGGGCATCCAAAGAAAAATCCTAAGACTGGCCCATAGGGCCTACTTAATTAGCCACCTATTTTTCCGACTATTCCTAAGGCCTTTCGTCCTAGGTCTAGCGTTCTAGTCCTGACGAATCAAATACTGGTTTCTAAGCAAGTTTTAGATTTTTTTTAAACTTGGTATTCAAGGTTTATTTCTTTCCCTATGGTGGTATTTGCTCCGATACCAGCTGTGGCAAAACCGCCAGAATTATTCCAGCTTAAGTGCCCAAGTCATGCCTTAAAGGCCACAATGCACTTAAATCGGAATAACCCGTTAGTCCCTTAGATCTAGTCTGATGAAGCCACTTATCCAGGATCAAATACCACAAGCTCACTCGAAGGTGAGTCACAGAGGAAATACAATAAAATAGGAAACCTCAAATTAAAGTACTGGAGTTATTACAAAAATCGAAGTTTTTCAAGCCAACTGAAATAAGTTCATAAGATAAACTGCAGCGGATAACGATATCGTCGAAAGAGCGAGGAACAGGGCAAGGCCGAGCCCATTACTCCTCCTGCTCCTCTCCTGCTGGAGCAGCATCCCACTTGACCGTCCAACCCAGTGGTAGGGTGGTAGGCCAAGTCACACCATCAACCATATCCTGAAGCGTACCTGCAAAAATTATGCCACAAGCAAGGCTGAGTATACTAATACTCAGCTAGACTTACCCGGTGCAAGGAATCTACTCCTCTACCTCTAGACTATGCAGCTATTTGGCTGAGAGGTTTAGTTTGCCAAAATCACTAGCTGAGTCTAAAAATAGTTTTAGCTTTTTCTAGTTCTAGTATCATTATTTTAGCTAAGTTTGCTCTTTCTAAGCATACATGGTGACAATCATTTAATACAATCAACATGTTATCTCTTGTAAAACCTCATTTCACTTCTTACTCAATGTAGTATAAGGGGTCAAGCAGTCTCATTAGCTGCGAGAAGCAGACGATTCGAATCGAGTTTTAACCTTGCATGGTAAACCTAAACACACGACATGTAGGGGCACTCCGTCCCCACACATGTCAACTGTCCCCATCGATTCCCCATTCGCGACCAGAGCTCACCGCCTTAGCATACAATGCTCCACTGACCTCGGCTACCGCCATGCAGTGACCGCACTTGTACCCACCATAGCTAGCATGGGAGACCCAGTCTTGGGATGAGTGAGGAGAAAAGTCTGCGCCCGGCTTCACTCAGGTACTAGGTTTACCGGTTACCATATTTCCCGACATGTGTTTAGTACGTTCAATCGCTTGACTCAGCTATCCACACATTAATCCTTAATTCCTTTTCCCGTCTTATGGTCAAGGCATCCACCCTGGATCCAAGTCCATAGACCATCATAGATCCCATTATCAAGATGATTACAATCAATTCCTGACCTCGCGCGAGTGCTAGAAAAATCAATCGACTTCTACCGAGATCATAATTAGCAAAGCAACTATTCGACCTAGCATACTAGTATTCATCTCAAAAAGGAAACCTAAGTTCATGCAACTAAGGGTTTCAAGCAACTCCTACACTTAAGTGCACATTACAAGCCCACAAACATTAAGTGTAGTAAAATAGCATTTTTAAACGGTTATGCATAAAACCGGGGCTTGCCTTCAATTGCTGGGGCTGCGGGGAGATCCTCGATGGCAGTCTCGAGAGCTGGCTCCTGATCTTCCTCATGGACAGCTCCTTGCTCAGGGATGAGCACGTACTCTCCATCAGCGAGGTTGCAATCTAATAAATGCAACGAGTAAGATGTATATTTGGTATGATATGCAATTTAGTAACTAAAATTGTATGATGAAGATTAATTGGAAGGAAATAGAGCTAAGCCTTGCTAGTAGAGATTTTTGGGTGTACTTAGTAAGTCAGGGTTAAGTTTAATTACTAAAGGGTCAATTTGTTTTTAGTGTTCTATTGATTTTCCCTTTATATATATTTTGGGATATCTTTAGCAAGATTCTTAGCTGCAATTATTGGCGGTGATACTTATTAATCTCCTCATTCCATCTTTTATTTCTATTTCTTTTATGTCTTTGAGGTGAGTTTGAACTACAAGATAGATCTACAGATTTCCAAAAATTCTATAATTACAGTGGCTTCTCATTGGTGTATAACTCTCTGTCTCAAAATTTAGGGCCTAGAAAGTGAGGGATTCATTCTGCACAAAATTATCAAATATTAGGGCAGAAGGGGATGTTTGAACTACAATTCCTTTTAACAGTGGGTTATTCTCTAAGACTTATTTTTGCTAGCATTTAGGTGTAATGATATGATTTTGTACTATTTTTCAGCCACTAATACTTATTTGTTAATTTGCTGTGATTTTCTAAAATTTCTAGCCAAAGGGGTGCTTTCTACTACCACTATACTTGTGTAACACCCTAAATCTCATTTTGAGAATATAGTAAAAACTTTTCAAAGATCTTGCATTAGAATTTTTCTTTTTCTCTCTTTAAGACTCTCATAACATTTGAAGACTCATCTCCCTATTTAAAAGCATTTGCTTAAGTGAATAAAATAATAAACAGAACCATATTTGGCACTCATGATGGAGTTTTAATTGTATGTGCATTTAAAATAATAATGAAATATAATAATGGAATTGAGAATTTGAATTTAACCAAAGTTGCACTTTGGGGTTTTAGAAATAATATGTAAAAGATAAAAGAGAAGGGAAGAACTAAGAAAAATACTACATAAAATAAAATAAAATCAGAATAAACATCCTTCACACTTATATTATTAAATTATACTATTCAAACTGAGGACAAGTTATTCACAAAAGTTTGAATTTAAACTTGAACTCAAATTGGATTTGAAATTGGAGAAAAGAAAATAGAAAATAAAAAGGAAAAGAATAAAAACCTTACCTGGGCTCAGAGCAACCATTTCGGCCCAGTTAACATCTCCACAGCGCACAGCCCTCTTCAGCCAACCGGCGCCGACACCTGGGCCCCACTCATCAGCCTCATCGCGCCGCACTCACTCGCTGACAGGTGGGGCTCTCTGCCCAGCCTCTCACTCACGCCGTTTACACCGCGCGGCCGACACTGCCTTGTGGGCCCCGCCCGTAAGACTCACGCGCGCGCGCTCGCCTGCCTTTCCTCAGCCGCTGACCGCGGGGCCCGCTTTGTCAGCCGTCGTCTTCCCGGACTCCGCGGCGGAGCTCAACAAGCCGGTTTCTACGCCACCCACCTACCGATCTCTTCGCGCGGACTCCGATCGAACGACTAACCTCGCCTAGAAATCCGGCCATCGCCGTTTGATTTTTCCCTCACCGGCTGTATATATGTGGGCGCCCGGAAACTCCCCTCGTCCCTCCTTCGCCAAGCAAAATCCACCACCGCTGCCGGTGATTACCGCCCCTGTGAACGCACTGCCTCCGGGGCTTGGGGCTGGGAATTCGCCGGTGCGTGTGGGTGCTCGCGGACCGGCTGTCGCGGGGAATCGCTGCCCCGACACCATTAATCGCTCACCAAGGTCTCCTCCTCCGCCGTGGAACACCGTCCGCCGTGGCCGGGGGGCTTCGCGCCGTGCCTGCCGGTACTACTCCCTTCCCTTGCTTCGCCTCGATACGTGGGTGGTGTCCGCGGCCTTACCCTGCGGATTTGGTGGCCGGGGAGCAGTGAATTTGTCGTCGGTGTCGTATTTCGCCGTGGTTCCGCCGCGCGCCGTGGGCAGAGCCCTGTGCTCGACTACGATAGAAATTGGTTGGGGGGTTGGGTTCGTCACATCGTCGATTAGGCGGGGAACAACGGAATTTGGTGATGATGGTCGGGTTCGCCGGAAATCGCCACGCGCCGGTGGAAGAGCCGCCGCGGGCCCCTGCTCCACCTTCCCTGGTCGTCGGGGTAGAAGAATGTACGCGCGCCGTCGGATTGCCAGCGAACGGCTGTGATTAGAACTTGGTAATACCCTTTCGTGTGAGTAAACCATAGCCGTCGGATCCGATCGGACGCATCTGGGTGAGTCCGGAGTATTTAAATCTACGCCGTTGATTTCCGATCCGACGCGTAGCATTGCGTACCGGTTCGAGCTCGGCTTGATCTAATCCTAGCCGTAGGATTCTAATCTAAGGGCCACGATCGGCCGATACCCCTTCGGCTTGCACGATTTGCATAAGAGTCCCTGGACTTTGCGGAAATCAACCCGCAGTCCACTCGAGTTACCTCTGTGTCTCGGAAATTTTTATTGTTTAGCCCCTGCGGTTTCCTGTATTTGAAGCCCGATCCAGAGAACTTTAAAAATCAGAAATTAAATTCAGAAATTAATTTTTGTGTATAAATAAATGTTAAAACTTGTTTAATTCATAATAAATGCATTTTAGCTCCAAATTGAACCATTCCAATTCCTAAAATTTTGTAATAATATTCTTCATCATTTAGTGTCTCTGTTTTGACATAAACTCTGTCAGGAAATTTATTTATCATTTAATCATATTTTAATCACATTAAATCTTTGGAAAACCATAACTTAAAATCTATAACTCCAAAATTAATAATTCTTTTTCCTGTGATCTTATTTTAATATGTAGATTACTAATATATATTTTGGCATACATGTTTGGTGTAATGTTAATTTTGCCTATACCATGTTTGTTTGAATTGCTACGACTAGCAGTGAGGTCACGAGTCATCTGAAGGTCATCCTGGTACCTGGAATCTCAAGGCCCAGGCAAGTTGTGCCCTTGATCACTTCTTTTTACCCAGCCATGTTCTGATTAATCATAATGATCTGCATAGGTTAATTTTGATGGGACCCAATAGGTTACCCTAGTTTGTCTATCTTTATACCTTGTTTACCACTGAACTTTCTGGGTAGTACTTGCTAGTGCTATATGTGGTTTTGGGTATGAAGATTACACTATTCATGATTATACTTTTGTTATCAGTTGTTATTTATGGTTCATGTTAAGATCATTATGTTAATTGGAACATGGAGAACCACCCGGGAAAACAGTGCTACCACGAGGGTGGAATGGGACGCCCTTGGCTGATTAATTAGGAAAGCTAGTGGAAGACTACCTTACCCGAAAGGGGCAAGGGCAGTAGGGGAGAGGTCAGTGTAGGAAGGCCCTCGGGAGGATTTTGCTGCGATGGCGGTCCTGCAAGGGATTCCTGCACTGGATCTTCCGATAAACTGTAGCGGGTTTTCGGAAGCTAGTGGAACTTTGTAAAAGCCTCGTAGTGGATCCCTAGCCATTCACCTCGGAAGTTTCTAAGGGCTTTGCAAACCCTGGCGACATGGGATACACGACTTGTGGGTAAAGATGCGCAACCTCTGCAGAGTGTAAAACTGGTATACTAGCCGTGCTCACGGTCATGAGCAGCTCGGACCCTCACATGATTAAATTATGGAATTAAACTCAATTTGTCATATGCATTGCATCGCAGGTGAAGTTGTTACTTTTGTTCTACTATTTAACTGGGTTGGTATTTACTTATACTTAGTAACTGCTAATAAAATTTTGACCAACTTTAAAAGCAATGCTCAGCTCTCACCATCCTTTTTGGTAAGCCTTACACTTCACGTGAGCTCCCACCTTTGGCGAGTTCATGCACATTATTCCCCACAACTTGTTGAGCGATGAACGTATATGAGCTCACTCTTGCTATCTCACATACACCACAGGTCAAGAACAGGTACCGCAGGATGATGCTCATGGAGGATGCTGCGATGAGTTCGTGAGAGGTCTAGGTCGTCGTCTCCCAGTCAACTTTGGGTTGCTGGACCGTTGTCTCCCTATAATGTAATTATTTATTTTGTATAGAACTCCTGTTATATATAAAGATGTGACATTCGATCCTGTGCCACTATACATCATATGTGTGAGACTTGGTCCCAGCATACCTGGTGTTTATGTTTACGCCCGGGTTTTGGACCCCTAAAATCCGGGTGTTACAGAAGTGGTATCAGAGGAATGTTGACTGTAGGACGAAACCTAGATAGAACTGGATAACCCTTATCTACTTACCTTACTCTGATTCGTTTCTAAACTTATCTTAATCTTTTTCTCATCTATTTCCGCTTTACTCTGATTATTCTTATCTTTTCTTTCTAAAAGACAAATGTGGATTTTACACTTTGAAATCCTGTGACTGAAGTGACCTTTAGGAATAGGAGACCTACTCTTAGGCACAAAAACAAAACTATTTTTGTAAATATTTATATGCTTGAATGTTTGTTCTTATGATATTTGTCTAATTTGGATTTTTGATTGAGTGTGATGGATTGTGGAGTAATGTCCACAATTGCATCTGCATATACACATAGGTATAAAAATATATTTACAATAACTAGACAACCTAGATTATCCCCATTGGAACATACCTAGCTTAAGAGATTTATCTTATCCTAAAAGATCTCATTCTAACCAATTCATCTTATCTTAAAAGATCCTCCCTTATCTTAAAAGATCCATCTCATCTCAAAAGATCCTAAACTTATCCCAATTACAATATATTTAACCTAAAAAGATCCATCTTATAGATTCATCTTGTCTTGAAAAGATTCTATCCTATCCTAATAAATCTAACTGATCTTAAAAGATTCTACCATATCCTAATAATATTTATTCTACCCTGGTAGATCTAGCTAATCTTAACTAGTTTAATCTAGTCATACCAACCTAATCTGGATTCTATCTAATCCAATATGATCTAAGCTAGATTGAGTTACTTAATGCTGATACAAAGGATAAGGCTATACTCCAAAATTCACTTAAGCCTAAATTGGTGACCTAGATCAACTCAGCCATACCCAACAACTTGACCTATATAACAAGTTACATAACAACCCAACCAATAGAGTAATGATGGATTGCATAGTCTATCAACCCCCACCTAAAACAAACTTGTAACCTACATCTTGTAGTCTATCTCACCCATATACATCTCTTATCTTGACAGATTCCATCTTACCCTTGGATATTCACCTTAAACAACTAGGTTACCCCAATCTGGACGTAAAACAAAGATTATGCCCTACTGAAGAATCTTCAGATCATAACCAGCTACTAGCTTATTTATTCCGCTTATTGAATAATTTCCTTTGCAAAACTATTACCATATGCTCCTAACTTTCATGGTCAATACCAGGAAAGGAAAGATTATCACGCAACCGCAAACAGAAATGGATTCTCCAAATCCTCCACCTGTTGAAACCGAACAAGTGGTTGCTGCCCAAAGACTGGTAATACAACAATTAACAGACCTGGTGACCGAGATGCAAAACCAGATAAGACAACAACGCGAGGAAATACGTCAGGTCCGTCAAGAAATAAGGCAAGCACGGTTGGAGAGACAACAACAACAACAACCTCCACCACCACCAGCTTCACCAAGCTACATAGATATAAATTATGATGATTTGTAAGATCTAGATGTTACTTTAGTTAGTAGATGATATGATATTATTTTAGAAGGAACAGTAAGGTCTATTAAAACCTATGTTTTGATAAAGGATTATGCATCATGTCGAGATTTCTTTGTTTGTGCATATGTTCCAAGAACAATATGAGTATACATCCCTTTTCTTACAAATCTCGAGGACGAGATTATTTTTAAGGGGGGTAGGGTTTGTAACACCCTAAATCTCATTTTGAGAATATAGTAAAAACTTTTCAAAGATCTTGCATTAGAATTTTTCTTTTTCTCTCTTTAAGACTCTCATAACATTTGAAGACTCATCTCCCTATTTAAAAGCATTTGCTTAAGTGAATAAAATAATAAACAGAACCATATTTGGCACTCATGATGGAGTTTTAATTGTATGTGCATTTAAAATAATAATGAAATATAATAATGGAATTGAGAATTTGAATTTAACCAAAGTTGCACTTTGGGGTTTTAGAAATAATATGTAAAAGATAAAAGAGAAGGGAAGAACTAAGAAAAATACTACATAAAATAAAATAAAATCAGAATAAACATCCTTCACACTTATATTATTAAATTATACTATTCAAACTGAGGACAAGTTATTCACAAAAGTTTGAATTTAAACTTGAACTCAAATTGGATTTGAAATTGGAGAAAAGAAAATAGAAAATAAAAAGGAAAAGAATAAAAACCTTACCTGGGCTCAGAGCAACCATTTCGGCCCAGTTAACATCTCCACAGCGCACAGCCCTCTTCAGCCAACCGGCGCCGACACCTGGGCCCCACTCATCAGCCTCATCGCGCCGCACTCACTCGCTGACAGGTGGGGCTCTCTGCCCAGCCTCTCACTCACGCCGTTTACACCGCGCGGCCGACACTGCCTTGTGGGCCCCGCCCGTAAGACTCACGCGCGCGCGCTCGCCTGCCTTTCCTCAGCCGCTGACCGCGGGGCCCGCTTTGTCAGCCGTCGTCTTCCCGGACTCCGCGGCGGAGCTCAACAAGCCGGTTTCTACGCCGCCCACCTACCGATCTCTTCGCGCGGACTCCGATCGAACGACTAACCTCGCCTAGAAATCCGGCCATCGCCGTTTGATTTTTCCCTCACCGGCTGTATATATGTGGGCGCCCGGAAACTCCCCTCGTCCCTCCTTCGCCAAGCAAAATCCACCACCGCTGCCGGTGATTACCGCCCCTGTGAACGCACTGCCTCCGGGGCTTGGGGCTGGGAATTCGCCGGTGCGTGTGGGTGCTCGCGGACCGGCTGTCGCGGGGAATCGCTGCCCCGACACCATTAATCGCTCACCAAGGTCTCCTCCTCCGCCGTGGAACACCGTCCGCCGTGGCCGGGGGGCTTCGCGCCGTGCCTGCCGGTACTACTCCCTTCCCTTGCTTCGCCTCGATACGTGGGTGGTGTCCGCGGCCTTACCCTGCGGATTTGGTGGCCGGGGAGCAGTGAATTTGTCGTCGGTGTCGTATTTCGCCGTGGTTCCGCCGCGCGCCGTGGGTAGAGCCCTGTGCTCGACTACGATAGAAATTGGTTGGGGGGTTGGGTTCGTCACATCGTCGATTAGGCGGGGAACAACGGAATTTGGTGATGATGGTCGGGTTCGCCGGAAATCACCACGCGCCGGTGGAAGAGCCGCCGCGGGCCCCTGCTCCACCTTCCCTGGTCGTCGGGGTAGAAGAATGTACGCGCGCCGTCGGATTGCCAGCGAACGGCTGTGATTAGAACTTGGTAATACCCTTTCGTGTGAGTAAACCATAGCCGTCGGATCCGATCGGACGCATCTGGGTGAGTCCGGAGTATTTAAATCTACGCCGTTGATTTCCGATCCGACGCGTAGCATTGCGTACCGGTTCGAGCTCGGCTTGATCTAATCCTAGCCGTAGGATTCTAATCTAAGGGCCACGATCGGCCGATACCCCTTCGGCTTGCACGATTTGCATAAGAGTCCCTGGACTTTGCGGAAATCAACCCGCAGTCCACTCGAGTTACCTCTGTGTCTCGGAAATTTTTATTGTTTAGCCCCTGCGGTTTCCTGTATTTGAAGCCCGATCCAGAGAACTTTAAAAATCAGAAATTAAATTCAGAAATTAATTTTTGTGTATAAATAAATGTTAAAACTTGTTTAATTCATAATAAATGCATTTTAGCTCCAAATTGAACCATTCCAATTCCTAAAATTTTGTAATAATATTCTTCATCATTTAGTGTCTCTGTTTTGACATAAACTCTGTCAGGAAATTTATTTATCATTTAATCATATTTTAATCACATTAAATCTTTGGAAAACCATAACTTAAAATCTATAACTCCAAAATTAATAATTCTTTTTCCTGTGATCTTATTTTAATATGTAGATTACTAATATATATTTTGGCATACATGTTTGGTGTAATGTTAATTTTGCCTATACCATGTTTGTTTGAATTGCTACGACTAGCAGTGAGGTCACGAGTCATCTGAAGGTCATCCTGGTACCTAGAATCTCAAGGCCCAGGCAAGTTGTGCCCTTGATCACTTCTTTTTACCCAGCCATGTTCTGATTAATCATAATGATCTGCATAGGTTAATTTTGATGGGACCCAATAGGTTACCCTAGTTTGTCTATCTTTATACCTTGTTTACCACTGAACTTTCTGGGTAGTACTTGCTAGTGCTATATGTGGTTTTGGGTATGAAGATTACACTATTCATGATTATACTTTTGTTATCAGTTGTTATTTATGGTTCATGTTAAGATCATTATGTTAATTGGAACATGGAGAACCACCCGGGAAAACAGTGCTACCACGAGGGTGGAATGGGACGCCCTTGGCTGATTAATTAGGAAAGCTAGTGGAAGACTACCTTACCCGAAAGGGGCAAGGGCAGTAGGGGAGAGGTCAGTGTAGGAAGGCCCTCGGGAGGATTTTGCTGCGATGGCGGTCCTGCAAGGGATTCCTGCACTGGATCTTCCTATAAACTGTAGCGGGTTTTCGGAAGCTAGTGGAACTTTGTAAAAGCCTCGTAGTGGATCCCTAGCCATTCACCTCGGAAGTGTCTAAGGGCTTTGCAAACCCTGGCGACATGGGATACACGACTTGTGGGTAAAGATGCGCAACCTCTGCAGAGTGTAAAACTGGTATACTAGCCGTGCTCACGGTCATGAGCAGCTCGGACCCTCACATGATTAAATTATGGAATTAAACTCAATTTGTCATATGCATTGCATCGCAGGTGAAGTTGTTACTTTTGTTCTACTATTTAACTGGGTTGGTATTTACTTATACTTAGTAACTGCTAATAAAATTTTGACCAACTTTAAAAGCAATGCTCAGCTCTCACCATCCTTTTTGGTAAGCCTTACACTTCACGTGAGCTCCCACCTTTGGCGAGTTCATGCACATTATTCCCCACAACTTGTTGAGCGATGAACGTATGTGAGCTCACTCTTGCTGTCTCACATACACCACAGGTCAAGAACAGGTACCGCAGGATGATGCTCATGGAGGATGCTGCGATGAGTTCGTGAGAGGTCTAGGTCGTCGTCTCCCAGTCAACTTTGGGTTGCTGGACCGTTGTCTCCCTATAATGTAATTATTTATTTTGTATAGAACTCCTGTTATATATAAAGATGTGACATTCGATCCTGTGCCACTATACATCATATGTGTGAGACTTGGTCCCAGCATACCTGGTGTTTATGTTTACGCCCGGGTTTTGGACCCCTAAAATCCGGGTGTTACAACTTGAAATATATCAAACAACATATTTATAAATTTTCTTATCTTCTTCTTTGCGCAAGAGCAATCATTCTAGAATTTGGTAACTTTTTGCTTAAGGGAAAAGGGTGGTAGGAATTTCTTGAATTAAATAGCCTTTTTCATGAGGTAGGGGCAATGGGTGTTATCATGTAGTTTTGAATAGGTTTTGCAATTTTCTCTAGTGGTCTACTTCATCAATAATTTGGTAAAAATTTATTTGCCCATTGTTGCACACTTTTTGGCTTTCTTATGATTTAATTGGAATATGGCTTAAAATCAAGTTTTAATTGTTCAACCAATTTATAATGATGGGCCGGGGTGATTATTATTTTTGTAGGGATGTTCTATTAGTTAGGAGTCTACTGAATTTTTCTTATCAATTTTGAAATGGTCCTTATATTTTTAATAATGGCCTTTCTGGTTTTATTAGTGCTTAATAAATTATTTCACCTTGGATCTGTTCTGGATTAGGGTTCTCTATATTTTTCCTAGGTTGTTTATCACTCAAGTGGATTAGAAAAAATATGTTCATTTACTGTTCATTAACTTTTATTTCCTTTCCTAATTTCCTAACTTTTGGGCAGGTATGGCTTTTAATGGGTAACATTGTTTTAATCTATTATACTACGGTGCTTACTATTTTTAAACAGTGTCTAAGTTGGGTTTGGACTTCTACAAATTTTCTTAAGTCTAGCACAGAAGCATAACTATTTTTCCCATTTTCATAAGGTTTGGGTAGTTTCCTTATTTAATTTTAAACTCTAAAATTTAATATAGAAAGCATAGGGTTTAGTATTTTTATTTGATAGCCCATAATATTTTGAATCCAGTAAAATTGGTTTGATTACATTTGGTTAAATATTTCTCGACATACAAATTCCCTAAGTTCTCTACCTATTTTTAAAAAGAATAAACAGAAATGGTTTAAAGGAAAAAGGTTTTGCATCTGGGTCCCTGGCGAAAGGTTCTAAGTGTATTACAGACAGGTCCTTGGTTCACTATTCATATGGGTCGCTGACTACACAGAAAACTCCCTAGGTTTCTGTTAAATCGAACCCGCGATCCTTCCCCCAATTAAACAGTAACTGCGACGGAGGAAAGGACGGAGGGGCTTACTGGCGGCGAGATTGCTCCGGTGAGGTGGTCGAGGGTGTAGGGGAGGTCTTGATGGTCACGCCGATGTGCGGATCGTCTCTGACGATGGTCGGAGTAGGTCGGTCCACGTGCGCAGGCGGGCGAACTCGTAGGCGATGAGGAATCTGGCCTGCTCACGGTGCGGTTGTCCAATTGGTTAGCTCGGGTGGCTCGACCAGGTGATGTAGAGACGGTTTGCGAAAGGAATTTGAGAATGGCGCAGAGACTTACCCGGACCACGTTTGCTGGTGAGCGGAAGAAGTCTGGCGTGGGTGATTCGGGGTCTCCGGCGGGGCTCTGGCGGGTCTGAGGACTTGGGGAGCTTCACGGGCCTCTGGCGAAGCTAACCGAGCAGCTAGCGCAGCCTAGAAGTGGCTAGAGTGAGCTGGACGCGATGGTCGAGGCTCGGGTTGCTTGGCGGGTGGTGGCGCGGTGTGCTTAAGGCAAAGTCCGGCGAGCTCTGGCTTAGGCAGGACTATGAGCGTGCGGGGGAGTATGGCCGAGGCCTTGGGGCTGCTTTATAGGCATGGTGTGGTGCACGGGCAGGTGTGGACCGGCATGGGCGCGCGGGCGTGCACAGCTGGACGTAGGTGCGTGAACTGGCGTGAACCGGGCGTGTCAGCCGCGATCGAACACGTGGAGGCGTTGCTTCTGCTTGTGTTCTAACGCCGATAGGGCGCAGATCTTTGCGAATTTGGGCAAGATCATTGTGAAGGATTTGTTCCCTTGACTGAGCTCTATCGTTTGTGTGTGGATGTTGCGTGGTTTTAGGCTAGGGACAGGGAGTTGTAACGTCGCCATTTGCCAGTGTCACAGAGCCGAGTCCCGAGGACAATCTGTGCCAAAATCGTGTCAAATGGTTTTTGTTTGAGTTCAAACTTTACCAGAGTACGTTCAAGGAAATTTGGCACCACTTTCATATTTGGGTTTTGTAGATTTGTGTTTTGAAAAATAGAGAACACGGCAGAACTTTAAAAAGGGGTGGAAATTCAGTTCTGAATTTTTTGAATTCCATATTGAAGTTTAGCTTGAGGGGTCTTTTTGAGACTTTTGCAAAGCTCTTCTGATCAAACTTTCTTTCTACATTTTGTAGCTTATTTAGTGCACTTTAACTTTGTTATTTGGTTCTCATCATGATTTTGTGTTTTTTAGAATCTTTATACAAGTTTTCCCCTCTTTGCACTAAAATGGCCTATTTAGGGTGAGTTAGGGTTTGTGAATTCTCCTCACCTTGAGGTGCATGATATGATTAAGGCACAATCCTTAAGATGAAAAAGACTTAATTAAGCTTTTGTTCCTACTTTTTTGAAGTCCTTTACTCAATTTGGTTCACATGTGATAATGGTTATGAGTTAGCTCTGAGAAGAAACCCTAGGTGACACTGGGGTGTCACAGTCATGTTGTACGCCGGAGTCTGTATAATTACTACATGTTAGTAATGTAATATGATGGTATATGTTGGCAAGTTATATTTTCCTAAATGTTTCTTTGCCTCGGATGCCATCACGGACTCGCGCACAGGATGGTGCAGGAACCTCCCGTGGTCGGGAGGGTACTCCTAACCCACCACCAGTACCACCAACGTTGGCCGAGGCTATCGCTGCCATGGTCAATGCGACTACAGACAATACCCGCTTCTTGCGTGAAATGGTGGGTAAACAGTTCCAGCAACAGGGAGGGAGAGCTCCTCCACAAGGACCCCGTGAAACTACATATCTGGATTTCACAGAAACTCGTCCCCCGCTCTTTATGAAAGTAGAAGACCCTCTAGAAGCTGATGAGTGGGTAAGAGTGATAGAGCAGAAGTTCAGCTTGATTCGTTGCATGGAAATCCAGAAGCCATTGTTTGCTGCTCAACAACTGAGAGGTCCTGCCAGTACATGGTGGGGAAATTTTGTAACAGTTCAACCGACTGGACATCAAATCACCTGGGAAGAATTCAAGATAGCATTTCACAAAAACTATGTTCCAGAAGGAGTGCTTCACATGAAACAAGAGGAGTCCATTCGACTAAGGCAAGGGAGAGATACTGTAATGCAATATCTCAATAAGTTAACCATCTGTCTTAGTACGCTATCGACCAAGTGAATACTGATCTAAAGAAAAAGAATTGCTTCATGCAAGGACTCAACGACAGGCTGCAAAGGAAAATGGCCACCTGTCTGGACCTTACTTACAGCAGAGTTGTCAGCACAGTGCTGGCAGTAGAAGCCAAGAATGCAGGCCATGGGAAAACAAAGGGATTTGGAGGTGACAGGTCTAATCAGGGACATGAGAAGCGAACCATGTTGGTGATCCTACCTTTTAATTAGAATCATTCTTCGTCTCGCCCACCCTCCTATCTGTTCAAGCAACCTGTTTTCATTCATCCTACCACTGCCCCCACTTCCACCAATCAGCCGAGTGCCCTTGGTACTCGTTTCCCCGCTCTCCCTAGTTCTTCAACTGGCTGCTTTAACTGTGGGAAGTCTGGTCATTTTATAAAAGACTGCCCATACCCAAAGAAGAATAAATGTAACTTTCAGCAGAACTCTGGGAGCTCAAGCCAAGGCAAAGGGAACACGACTAATAATTCATCAGGCAAAAATATCAAGAAGATGGGACGAATTTATTGTACTCAAGTGGCCACTACACCGGAAGTCAACCTGTTAATGATGGGTACGTTCCTTATGGCCAATTACCCAGCAGTCATTCTCTTTGATTCTTGTGCTTCACATACTTTCATAAGCAAGAAATTCGTGGAAAAGCATTGCATTCCTTGCACTGAATCAAGGGAAGGGTTTATTATCCATTCTTGGAACTCTAGGACACCAAGGACATTCCTAGAAATTGGCACATCCCTGATGTGCTCTTCCTATCAACCTTGCACACGGCATAGTCGGAGTCTGAGTATCCAATCAAGTCAAAGGTAGACCCCTTTGGATACTAGATCCCGAAGCAAGGCGTAGAAACTAAATACCTAAGAATTCGCTTAACGGCCACAAGGTGACATTCCTTGGGGTCAGATTGAAATCTAGCACACATGCATACACTAAGCATAATGTCGAGTCTACTAGCACAAAGATAAAGTAATGACCCTATCATTGACCGGTATGCCTTTTGATCAACGGACTTACATCCTTTGTTGAGGTCAAGATGCCCGTCAGTTCCTATCAGAGTCTTCGTGGGCTTGGCGTCCTTCATCCCAAACCTCTTGAGAAGATCTTGAGTGTACTTCGTTTTGGGAGATGAAGGTGCCATCCTTGAGTTGCTTCACTTGGAATCCAAGGAAGTAGGTAAACTCGCCCATCATCGACATCTCGAACTTTTGGATCATCACCCTGCTGAACTCCTCACCAGACTCTTGGTTAGTAGAACCAAATATTATGTCATCGACATAAATTTGGCAAACAAAAAGATCACCATTGCATGCCTTTGTGAAGAGAGTGGGATCGGCTTTCCCAACCTTGAAAGCATTAGAAATAAGGAAATCTCTAAGGCATTCATACCATGCTCTTGGGGCTTGCTTGAGTCCATAGAGCGCCTTAGAGAGCTTATTCACGTGGTCAGGATACCTATTATCCTCAAAGCCAGGGGGTTGTTCCACGTATACCTCCTCCTTAATTGGCCCATTGAGGAAAGCGCTCTTCACGTCCATTTGGAACAACCTAAAAGAATGGTGAGCAGCATAGGCTAATAATATCCGAATTGACTCTTGCCTAGCAACAGGAGCAAAAGTCTCCTCAAAATCCAAACCTACGACTTGGGCATAACCTTTCGCCACAAGTCGAGCCTTGTTTCTTGTCACCACTCCGTGCTCGTCTTGCTTGTTGCGGAACACCCACTTGGTTCCCACAATGTTTTGCTTTGGACGTGGCACCAGGCTCCAGACTTCATTTTGTTTGATGTTGTTGAGCTCTTTCTACATGGCCAACACCTAGTTCGGATCCTGCAAGGCCTCTTCTACCCTGAAAGGCTCAATAGAAGAGACAAACGAGTAATGCTCACAAAAATTAGCTAATCGTGAGCGAGTAGTTACTCCCTTGCTGATGTCACCCAGAATCTGATCGACGGGGTGATGTCTTTGGATCAATGCTCGGACTTGAGTTGGAGAGGCCCGTGGTGCTTCTTCCTCCATAACCTGTTCTTCCTGAGCTCCCCCTTGATCCTGCCCCTCTTCTTGAGGTACTTGTACATCGTCTTGAGTTGGGGGATGCACCATTGTTGAGGAAGATGGTTGATCTTGTTCCTACAGTTCCTGTGGTCGCACATCACCTATCGCCATCGTGCGCATTGCGGCCGTCGGAACTTATTCTTCATCTACATCATCAAGATCAACTTGCTCTCTTGGAGAGCCATTAATCTCATCAAATACAACGTCGCTAGAGACTTCAACCAATCTCGATGATTTGTTGAAAACTCTATACACCTTTGTATTTGAGTCATATCCTAGTAAAAACCCTTCTACTGCCTTGGGAGCAAATTTAGAATGTCTACTTTTCTTCACCAGTATGTAGCATTTGCTTCCAAATACACGAAAATAAGAGACATTGGGTTTGTTACCGGTAAGGAGTTCGTAGGAGGTCTTCTTGAGGAGACGGTGGAGGTAGAGCCGATTAATGGCATGGCAAGCTGTGTTCACAGCTTCCGACCAAAATCGCTCAGGCGTCTTGTACTCTCCAAGCATCGTTCTCGCCATGTCGATCAGCGTCGTATTCTTCCTCTCTACTACACCATTTTTCTATGGTGTGTAGGGAGCGGAGAACTCGTGCTTGATGCCTTCCTCCTCAAGAAACTCTTCAACTTGTAGATTCTTGAACTCGGACCCATTGTCGCTTCTTATCTTCTTCACCTTTAGCTCAAATTCATTTTGAGCTCTCCTTAAGAAGCTCTTTAGGGTCCCTTGGGTTTCTAACTTATCCTGCAAAAAGAATACCCAAGTGAAGCGGGAAAAATCATCAACAATTACAAGACCATACTTGCTTCCCCCGATGCTGAGGTAGGCAACGGGTCCGAAGAGATCCATGTGAAGAAGCTCTAGTGGTCTTGATGTCGTCATCACATTCTTGCTGTGATTTGTGCTTCCCACCTGTTTCCCTGCCTGACATGTTGCACAAGGTCTGTCTTTCTCAAAACAGACATCAGTTAGTCCTAACACATGATCTCCCTTTAGAAGCTTATGAAGGTTCTTCATCCCAACATGTGCTAGACGGCGATGCCACAGCCAGCCCATATTAGTCTTAGCGATTAAGCATGCATCTAGATCGGCATTCTCTTTCGAAAAATCAACTAAATAGAGCTTGTCGTCTAATACACCCTTAAATGCTAATGAACCATCACTCCTTCTAAAGACAGATACATCAACATTTGTAAACAAACAATTGTAACCCACGTGACACAATTGACTTACAGACAGAAGATTGTACCCGAGTGACTCTACTAAAAATACATTTGATATTGAGTGCTCGTTAGTGATGGCTATCTTGCCCAAGCCTTTCACCTTGCCTTGATTCCCATCTCCAAAGATGATCGTTTCCTGGGAATCCATGTTCTTGACGTAGGAGGTGAACATCTTCTTTTCCCTCGTCATGTGGTTTGTGCCCCCGGATGCATAAACCTGCAAAGCAATTTAAGCTTGGGTTTTAGGTACCCAACTCTTGTTGGGTCCTGCAAGGTTAGTCCCAACAGTTTTTGGAACCCATATGCAAGTTTTGTCTCCCTTGCATTTGGATCCCAACTTTCTAGCAACTACTTTTGCATTCTTGCAAAAAAGTACAAAAGAAGTATTGCAAGTGTGGTAAATAGTAGTAGGATCATTGCAAACTCTCATAGGCGCATGAGACACATCATGATTACGCCTAGGCCTATTTCTACCATAATCATAAGTGGAGCTAGAAGCAACCGTAGCATGAGAAGTATAATAACCAGGTAAAACAGCATGATCATAGCATCTATCATTATGAGCATGCCTAGTAAATTTCCTATCATAAATATAGGCATGATTCTTTTGAGAACTACTAGCCATGGGGGCCTTTCCTTTCTCCTTGTTGAGAACGAAAGTCCTTTGGCTCATTAAGTTCTTGGTTTCCTTTCGAAAACCAAGCCCATCCTTAATTACGGGGTGTCTACCAACAGTGTAAGCATCCCTAGCAAATTTTAGTTTGTCAAAATCATCTTTGCAAGTCTTAAGTTGAGCATTAAGACTTGCAACCTCATTGTTTAATTTAGCGATGGTGACATCATGTTCATCAAAATTAATATCTTTACACCTGTTGCAAATAACTACATGTTCTACACATGAACTAGTTGCATTTGCTTTCTCTAGTTTAGCATTTAATTCATCATTTAGCTCCTTTAGACTAGAGATAGATTCATGACAAGCAGACAACTGAGAGGACAACATTTCATTTCTTTTAATTTCTAGAGCAAGAGATTTTTGAACACTAACAAATTTATCATGTTCCTCATACAAAATGTCCTCTTGCTTTTCTAGAAGTCTATCCTTTTCATTAAGAGCATCAATTAGTTCATTTATTTTGTCTACTTTAGCTCTATCTAGTCCTTTAAATAAATCAGTGTAATCTACTTCATCTTCAGATGATTCCTCATCGCTAGAAGAAGAGTACTTGGGGGTATCTCGAATATGTACCTTCTTCTCCTTAGCCATAAGGCAAGTATGGCGTTCGTTGGGGAAGAGCGAAGATTTGTCAAAGGCCGAGGCAGCCAGTCCTTCATCGTCGGAGTCGGATGAAGAGCAGTCAGAATCTCATTCCTTTCCAAGGTGCGCCTCGCCCTTCACCTCCTGTAGTTCTTCTTCTTCTCTCTTCCCATGCTTTTCTTGTCCCTGGTCATTGTCATTATCGAGGCATTGAGTTATGAAATGACCAGTCTTACCGCATTTGAAGTAGGAACGCTTTCCCCTTGTTTTATTTTTGTTGGGGGTACTCCTTGCGTCCTTTTAGCGCGGTCTTGAAGTACTTGATGATAAGCGCCATTTCATCTTCATTGAGCCCGGCAGCCTCCACTTGTGCTACCTTGCTTGGTAGCACCTCCTTGCTGCTAGTTGCTTTGAGAGCAACGGGCTGCAGCTCATAGATGGTCAGTGGACCATTTAGCGCATCGTCCACGTATCATGCCTCCTTCACCATCATGCGCCCGCTCACAAATTTTTTGAATATCTCCTCAGGCGTCATCTTGGTGTACCTAGGATTTTTGTGAATAAGGTTGACAAGATGGGGGTCAATAACGGTAAATGACCTGAGCATGAGTCGGACGACATCATGATCCATCCATCTTGTGCTTCCATAGCTTTGGATTTTGTTGACCAGGGTCTTGAGCCTGTTGTAGGTTTGTGTTGGCTCCTCTCCCTTGATCATCGTGAACCTCCCTAGCTCGCCCTCCACCAGTTCCATTTTGGTGATCATGGTGGCATCATTTCCCTCATGTGATACCTTGAAGGTGTCCTAGATCTGTTTGGCGTTGTCCAAGCCACTCACTTTATTATACTCATCCCTACAAAGAGACGCTAGCAAGACAGTAGTAGCTTGGGCATTTTTATGAATTTATTCATTTACAAAATAGGATTATCAGTGCTATCGAAATGCATCCCATTTTCTACAATTTTCCATATGCTAGGATGGAGAGAGAATAAATGACTACGCATTTTATGACTCCAAAACGAATAGTCCTCTCCATCAAAGTGTGGAGGTTTTCCAAGGGGAATTGATAGTAAATGCACATTTGATTATAGGGAATACGAGAATAATCAAAAGAATAATTTTGATTAACTGTCTTTTTTTAGACGAGGCGGTCGTCGTCGTCCCTTGGTGAAGAAGAGGATGCGTCGCTGTTGTAGTAGATGATCTTCTTAATGCGCCTCTTCTTCTTCCCGTCCCTCTTGTGACTTGAGCCTGAGTTAGTGGGCTTGTCGTCTCTTGGCTTGTTGAAAAGGGACTCCTTCTCCTTGTCGTTGACCACCATCCCCTTTCCCTTAGGATCCATCTCTTCGGGTGGTTAGTCCCTTAGATGAAGAGTATGGCTCCGATACCAATTGAGAGCACCTAGAGGGAGGGTGAATAGGTGATCTTGTAAAATCAAACACTAAATAGCCACAAACTTGATTATATAAAAGTTAGTGTGAGTTAATTAGGTTGCTATGAAGTGGTCTTCTTGTGAACAAAGCAATAATGGAGAAAAGCAACACAAGAAACACGCGATTTTTATCCCGTGGTTCGGCCAAGTAACACTTGCCTACTTTCACGTTGTGGCATCCTAATGGATGAGGGTTGCACTCAACCCCTTTCAAGTGATCCAATGATCGACTTAAATACCACGGTCTTTTCTTTTTGAGTAGTCTTCCTGATTGCGAGGAATCTTCACAAGTTGGAGCCTCTCGCCCTTACAATAGAGATCACAAAGAAGCACAAGAGTAAGGATGGGAAAGCAACACACACAAGATCCAAATCTGCAGCACACACACGCACACAAGCCAAGACTTGAGCTCAAAATGAAGCACAGTGAGTTCACAACTCAGACGGAGCTCAAATCACTAACACAATCGATCAAATGCGTGGAGTCAGAGTCTAGGAGTCTTAGAATGCTTAGAGAAGGCTTGGTGTTGTGCTCCATGCGCCTAGGGGTCCCTTTTATAGCTCCAAGGTAGCTAGGAGCTGTTGGAGTTCAACTTGGAAGGCAATTCCTGCTTTCTATCGAGTGGCGCACCAGACAGTCCGGTGCAGCACCGGACAGCTACTGTAGCAGTTCGGTGCGCGATCTCCTTCCATATCGGGTGCAGCCAACCGTTGTTCCTCGGGATTGGTTGGCGCACCGGATAGTCCGGTGTGCCTAACCGACCATTGGAGCAGGCCACACGTCGCCCGCAGATTGTGCAGCTGATCGTTGGCCATGAGCGCCGTTGGCTTACCGGATAGTCTGGTGCACCACTAGACAGTCCAGTGAATTTTAGCCGTGGCGCTTTATTCTATTCCCGACAGCGACGAGTTCGTCGCTGAAGTCCTTGGGTGCAGGCGCTGATGACTCACCGGACAGTCCGGTGATTTTTAGCGAAGTCGCCCAGTCGATTCCTGAGAGCAGCCTGTTCACTGTCGAGCTGCCTAGGGCACCGGACACTGTTCGGTGCACCAATGGACAGTCCGGTGTGCCAAGCCCGAGCTGGTTTTGGCTGTGCACAGCCAACTCTTCTCCAACTCCTTTCTTCTTTTCTTGGCACTGTTTCTAGCACTTAGATAAACATGTTAGTATTCAAAAACAATTTACTAAGTCTAGAAACATACCTTATTCTTTGATTTGCACTTCTCACACATTTAGCACATAAGGACTCAATAGATATGTGTTGGACATCTGATCACCAAAACACTTATAGAAATGGCCCAAGGGCACATTTCCCTTTTAGTGGCCCCCTGCCCCGACGCGGTCTGGCACCGTGCGCGCAGCCCTGGCGCGTGTCGTCGCATTTTAATTCTGTTCGAGTAGTGCGTTGTGTCGCGCGCTTCGACGCGCGACAATCCTTTTTATTTCTGTTCGAGTAGTGTGTTGTGTCGCGCGATGCACCACGCAGCAATCCTTTAAATTCACCTAGAATTGGGTATATTAATTTAAGTGCATAGTGTAACAATGATTAATCAAATACCGAACAAATTAGGATATAGTGCTAATTTTATTTATGCTTTGCTCGATCATCAATTAATATGATTATGTTTAGATAAGTATTCTTTAGTCCATAACTGCCTAACGTAATCGCTATGTCTCTCGATCGCAGCTTCGACCATGGTGGTTCTTTTCTCTCATAGTCGTAGATGCAAGCCCTGCACCACACGTCTGTTTAGTTGTAATATTTTATTGTGTGGTGTATTGTTTCTTTCTATGTTAAGATTGTGGAATGTATGTTTGAACCCGTATAGATAACGGTTCATTGGTGGAGTCCAAAGGAGTTGCAGGCGAAGACCCTGAGTAGCAGCTAGATTTGGATCTATGTAATGACCGTCGCCAGAGTGTGGGTACCCCCTGCATTTTGGTTTAGCTGTTAATGTTAATGAAATTAGTTATTTAGTTGGGAAACCTTTTTATCTCTACTTTCCTCTTTATGTGAGAAGTTGTGTTTGCTTGTGTTGGGAGTCAGTGAAGATGCTTGTTTGTTCAGTGTTGTGAAGAACTCTATACCCTTTTCTTGTGCTGAAAAATTTGCAAGATCAGTTTTCATGTGTGATTGCCTTCTGCGGGTGTCAGACAACAGACACCGAGGTGGAAGGCAAGCCTAACAAGAGAAGCAGGCACCACAGGATGAGGCACCCTAGCAGTAGTTGCCACCACCAACCCCAATGACAATAGAGCAGATGCTTCTGATGCAGACTCAGGCAGTCCAATCGATTGGTCAAACTCTGGCATCCATGTAACAAGTGCAACAATAGCAGCCCCCACCCCAACCTCAACTGCAAGTGCAGATGCCTCAGATGCCGAGGGACAAGCGGACGGAATTCATGAGAGGTCATCCCCCTGTTTTTGCTCACTCTGTTGACCACATGGATGCCGAAGACTGGTTGCGTACCGTGGACCGTGAGTTGCACACCGCTCAGTGCAACGACAGAGAGAAGGTTCTGTATGGTCCCCTCTGTTGAGGGGAGCAGCTTAGTACTGGTGGGAGTCCTATCTCGCCACCCACGCTGACCCCGAATCCATTACTTGGGAAGAATTCAGAGATAATTTCCTTCAATATCATGTTCTAGCAGGTCAGATGATAGTGAAAAAAGAGGAGTTTCTAACACTAAAGCAAGGGCCCCTGTCAATCAGTGAGTATAGAGACAGATTTCTACAGCTGTCCCACTATGCTTCTGAAGATGTCAACACCGATGCCAAGAGGCAGTACCGTTTCTTGAGAGGCTTGGTTGATCTCGTGCACTATCAGCTGATGAATCATATCTTTCCCACCTTTCAGCACCTAATCAATAGAGCAATCATGATAGAGAAGAAGCGCAAAGAGATGGAAGATCAAAAGCCCAAGATTGGTGGACCTCAGCCTAGGAGCAAAAATCGCCCCCATTTCTAAGGTAATCCACCTCAGCAGTTCAAGCAGAATCACCCTCAGGGATATCAGCAGCAGACCCAGCGTCCGCCTCAGCAACAGTTCAAGAGGCAGTACCCTTAGCATCAGCAACAATACTGCCACAATAGCCAGCCAGTTGGAAATCAGTTCCAGAGGCAGAATAATCATGCACCTTGTCTTCCTGCTCCAGCAACCAACCAGAGCAGTCAAGCAGCCCCAGTGCAAGGAGGAGACAAAAGATGCTTCCGTTGTGGAGAGCAGGGCCATTAGGCAATGCATTGTCCGAAGAAGATGGCTCAGCAGCAGCCGACGCCCAATGCCCTAGCAAGGCAGAATGTACCTCAGTAAGGAGCAAGCAATCATGTTCCAACGTGCTACAACCATGGTAGGCTAAACCATCTGGAGGCCGAAGCAGTCCAAGAAACACCAGGCATGATAGTAGGTACATTCTCAATCGAATCCCATCTTGTAGAAGTGTTATTTGATACTGCAGCAACACATTCATTCGTTATTGCATCATGGGTAGAAGCGCATAATCTCCCAATAATCATCATGACAACACCAATTCAAATCGACTCAACTGGTGGAGAAGTCCGAGCCAATAGTGTATGCTTGAATGTAAGTGTGGTAATAAGGGGGGTAGAGTTTCCCGCTAACCTAATAGTGATGGATACTCAGGGAATAGATGTTATCCTAGGGATAAATTGGCTAAATAAGTACCAAGCAGCTATCAGCTGTGACACCCAGTGTCACCTAGGGTTCTTCTCAATACTAACTCTAGTGCCATCATTTCATGTAAGCCAAATTGAGCAAGAAGCACCAAATCAACTTAAGAATAAAAGACCCACTAAGGTTATATCTAAAGAATCATGTCTAAAACAAATGAGGTTTTCAAAAAAGGGGAAAATGTTGAAACCCTATTACCAACCCTAAATAAGCCACTTAAGTAGAAAGGGAGAAAAGGGGATAAAAGACCATGAAAAACATGGAATCATGGCTTAGGCCAATTATAAAAATTGAAATACACTAACTAAGCTACAATAAAGATTATAAAAGTTTTGCCATTTGGTTTTCCAAAATCCCCAAATCAGCCCTTGAACCAAGGTCCCATGGGGAAATTCATAATTCTGAATTCTGAATTTCAGAACCCTTTTTCAAGATCAAATGCTTTCCCTATTCTCCAAAATTCGAAACCAAAAAGTCCAAATATCAAGTGGTGCCAAATTTCCTTGAACATGCTCTGGAAAAATTTGAACTCAAACCAAAATCGTTTGGCACGACTTTGGCACCGTTTGTCCTCGGGACCCGACTATCTGACACTAGCACCTTGGTGACACTAGAACTCTCTGTCCCTAGCCTAAAACTGCGCGACGTCCACGCACAAACGACAAAGCTCAGTCAGAGGAACAAAACCTTCATAGCGATCTTGCCCAAAT
This sequence comes from Zea luxurians, assembly GCA_029449295.1. NCBI lineage: Eukaryota > Viridiplantae > Streptophyta > Magnoliopsida > Poales > Poaceae > Zea > Zea luxurians. The sequence continues at coordinate 98,246,307 of JAOPSE010000001.1, read as the reverse complement.
TCGCGAAGATTTTGTCGGGGACCATAATTAGGGGTACCCTCAAGGCTCCTAAATCTCAGCTGGTAACCCCCATCAGCACAAAGCTGCAAAGGCCTGATGGGTGCGATTAAGTCAAGGATCGGTCCATTCGAGGGACGTGATCACACCTCGCCCGAGCCCAGCCTTGGGCAAGGGCAGCCGACCCCGGAAGACCTACGTCTCGCCCGAGGCCCCCCTCCAGCAACGGACACACCTTCGGCTCGCCTGAGGCCCAGTCTTCACCAAGAAGCAACCTTGGCCAAATCGCCACACCGACCGACCAAATTGCAGGAGCATTTAATGCAAAGGTGGCCTGACACCTTTATCCTGACGCACGCCCTCCAGTCGACAGAGCCGAAGTGACCACAGTCACTTCGCTGCTCCACTGACCGGTCTGACAAGAGGACAGCGCCGCCTGCGCCGCTCCGACCGCTGAGCCACTCGTCAGAGTGAGGCTGACAGCAGCCAAGTCCGGTCTCAGGCGTCATAAGAAACTCCGCTCCGCTCGACCCCAGGGCTCGGACTCGGGCTCAGCCCCGGAAGACGATGAACTCCACCTCGCCCGACCCCAGGGCTCGGACTCGGGCTCAGCCCCAGAAGACGACGAACTCCGCTTCGCCCGACCCCAGGGCTCGGACTCGGGCTCGGCCCCGGAAGACGACGAACTCCGCTTCGCCCGACCCCAGGGCTCGGACTCGGGCTTGGCCCCGGAAGACGACGAACTCCGCCTCGCCCGACCCCAGGGCTCGGACTCAACCCTGGCCTAAGCCGACGGTCTCCGCCTCGTCCGACCCGGGGGCTCGGACTCGACCTCGACCTCGGAAGACAGACTCGACCTCGACCTCGGAGGAGCCTCCACCTCGCCCAACCTAGGGCACGGACCGACCACGTCAACAGGAAGCGCCATCATTACCCTACCCCGAGCTGACACAGGCTACGGGGAACAGGACCGGCGTCCCATCTGGCTCGCTCCACCATACGAGTAATGATGGCGCCCCGCATGCCCTGTGACGACGGTGGCTCTCAGCCCCCTTACGGAAGCAAGAGGACGTCAGCAAGGACTCCATAGCCACGACAGCTGTCCTTCCACCAGGCTCCAGCGCTCCTCCGACGGCCACGACACCACGCGAACTAGGTGCCAAGACCTCTCCGGTTGCCACGATGGCATGTACTTAGGGCGCTAGCTCTCCAGCGCTAGGCACGTTAGCACATTGCTACACTCCCCATTGTACACCTGGATCCTCTCCTTACGCCTATAAAAGGGAGGACCAGGGCCCTCTTACAGAGGGTTGGCCGCGCGGGGAAGGACGGGACGGCGCTCGCGGAAGGCCGCTCACTCCCTCCCGCGTGGACGCTTGTAACCCCCTACTGCAAGCGCAGCCGACCTGGGCGCGGGGCTAACACGAAGGCCGCAGGTTCCACTCTCCCACGCCTGTCTCCCTTCGGCTGCTTTCTTCCCCCCTTCGTGTTCCGCCTCGCGTCGACCCATCTGGGCTGGGGCACGCGGCGATAATTCACTCGTCGGTCCATGGACCCCCCGGGTTTCGAAACATCGACAGTTGGCGCGCCAGGTAGGGGCCTGTTGCGTGTTGATGAACAGCTTCCCGTCAAGCTCTAGATGGGTAGTCTCCAGCAACCTCTCCAACCTGGGACGGTGCTCCGTTTCGAGAGTCTTGAGTTCATGTCCCTCGATAGCAGCTACGACATGATACTCCTTCCCCCGCCGCGCGACAGCGACAATGGCGGTCGACAACCCGCTCGCCGGTGGGGAAATCAATGACGCCTTCACCACGTGGTGGAAGGACGACATTCGGGCTTGTCCCGTCCACTCCCCTGCCGACGGAGGAGGAGGCGGGGCAACCAAGGCCAAGCAGGAGGCGGCACCTCGTTGGCTGTCGAGCGAGTCGACGGCGCCGACGCCCCAACGGAGGGTGCGTCGGACATCGGCCTCGCGTCTGAGACAAAGACGAGCGCCATCTCCCCGTAATACATCAACCTCAAGCAAACGGACGATGCCAGCACGCTCGCGAAGGACTTGTGGGCGTCACCCTCATACCTGAGACGACGGTGCAGTCCGTCCCTGACGTGACTTCGTCACCGCCCGTCGACCAAAAGGTACCGACCGATTCCCATCTCGCGTCTTTTGGATTCGGCCTCGACCAGCCAAGCAACTCCGCTTCGGTGGACACTCCCATAGAGGCGAGTCCAAACCCTCTGGGGTATCGTGTGCGGTCACCCTGGGACCGGCTGACGGTCGTCTCGTCCTACGGGCCCTTGGGGTCTGAAGAAGATGGCGAGCCCGACCTCTGTTGGGATTTCTCCGGACTTGGTAACCCCAGTGCCATGCGGGACTTCATGACTGCATGCGACTACTGCCTTTCCGACTGTTCCGACGGTAGCCGCAGCCTCGACGACGAGGACTGCGGCCCAAGTCGTGAATGTTTCCACGTCGATCTAGGGGGTCCCGACGAAGGCAACCACCTTGGTATGCCGGAAAACGGTGATCCCCCTAGGCTCGTGCCTCGCATCGACATCCTTCGGGAGCTAGCTGTGGTCCCCGTCCCGGCGGGGGGTCCTGACCCACAGCTCGAGCAAATCCACGAGATACAGGCCAGGCTCGACGAGGGAGCAGGAACACTTGTGCCGATCCGCCGGGACATCGGGCAGGAATGGGCGGGCCAACCTCCGGCCGGAGAAGCGCATCATCTCCCCCAGGGCATCCAGCACCGCATCGCCGACGACGTCAGAATAAGGCCGCCACCGGATTCCAGTGGAGTCAGCCAGAACCTGGCTGCAGCGGCAATACTTCTTCGCGCGATGCCGGAGCCATCAACCACCGAGGGGCGGCGTATCCAGGGAGAGCTCAAGAATCTCCTGGAGGACGCCACGGTCCGACGTGCCGAGAGCTCCGCCTCCCGAAGGCAGGGATACCCCTCGGAACATCGCGCCGCAACTTCCCGATTCATGCGGGAAGCCTCGGTCCACACCGGGCGCACGCACGACATAGCGCCTGCGGCCCCGGGTCGCCTCGGCAATGAGCACCATCATCACAGCCGTCGAGCCCACCTCGACGACAGGGTGCGCCGAGGCTACCACCCCAGGCGTGGGGGACGCTACGACAGCGGGGAGGATCAGAGTCCTTCACCCGAACCACCCGGTCCGCAGGCTTTCACCCGCGCCATACGACGGGCACCGTTCCCGACCCGGTTCCGAACCCTGACTACTATCGCGAAGTACTCGGGGGAGACGAGACCGGAACTGTGGCTCGCGGACTATCGGCTGGCCTGCCAACTGGGTGGAACGGACGATGATAATCTCATCATCCGCAACCTCCCCTGTTCCTCTCCGACACCGCTCGAGCCTGGCTGGAGCACCTGCCCCCGGGGCAGATCTCCAACTGGGACGACCTAGTCCAAGCCTTCGTCGGCAATTTCCAAGGCACATACGTGCGCCCTGAGAACTCCTGGGATCTCCGAAGCTGCCGCCAGCAGCCGGGAGAGTCTCTCCGGGACTACATCCGGCGATTCTCGAAGCAGCGCACCGAGCTGCCCAATGTCACCGATTCGGATGTTATCGGCGCGTTCCTCGCCGGCACCACCTGCCGCGACCTGGTGAGCAAGCTGGGTCGCAAGACCCCCACCAGGGCGAGCGAGCTGATGGACATCGCCACCAAGTTCGCCTCTGGCCAGGAGGCGGTTGAGGCCATCTTCCGGAAGGACAAGCAGCCCTAGGGCCGCCCACCGGAGGATGCTCCCGAGGTGTCAACTCAGCGCGGCACCAAGAAGAAGGGCAAGAAGAAGTCGCAAGTGAAACGCGACGCTGCCGACGCGGACCTTGTCGCCGCCGCCGAGTATAAGAACCCTCGGAAACCTCCGGGAGGTGCCAACCTCTTCGACAAAATGCTCAAGGAGTCGTGCCCTTATCATCAGGGGCCCGTCAAGCACACCCTTGAGGAGTGTGCCATGCTTCAACGCCACTTTCACAAGGCCGGGCCACCCACGGAGGGTGGCAAGGCTCTCGATGACGCTAATAAGGAAGATCACAAGGCAGGAGAGTTCCCCGAGGTCCGCGACTGCTTCATGATCTACGGCGGGCAAGTGGCGAACGCCTTGGCTCGGCACCGCAAGCAAGAGCGTCGAGAGGTCTGCTCGGTAAAGGTGGCGGCGCCAGTCTACCTAGACTGGTCCGACAAGCCCATCACCTTCGACCAGGCCGACCATCCAGACCACGTGCCGAGCCTGGGGAGATACCCACTCGTTGTCGACCCCATCATCGGCAACGTCAGGCTCACCAAGGTCCACATGGACGGAGGCAGCAGCCTCAACATCATCTACGCCGAGACCCTCGGGCTCCTGCGGATCGATCTGTCCTCGGTCCGGACGGGCGCTGCGCCTTTCCACGGGATCATCCCCAGGAAGCGCGTCCAACCCATCGGACAACTCGATCTACCCGTCTACTTCGGGATGCCCTCTAACTTTCGAAGGGAGACCCTCACATTCGAAGTGGTCGGGTTTCGAGGAACCTACCACGCAGTGTTGGCGAGGCCATGCTACGCCAAGTTCATGGCCGTCCCCAACTACACCTACCTCAAGCTCAAGATGCCGGGCCCCAACGGGGAGTGCGTGGAGTACGCCGAGGCCCTCGCCGAGTCCGAGGCCCTCATCGCCGACCTGGAGAGCCTCTCTAGGGAGGCGCCCGACGTGAAGCGCCACGCCGGCAACTTCGAGCCAGCAGAGACGGTCAAGTCCGTCCCTCTCGACCCCTGCAACGACGCCTCCAAGCAGATCCGGATCGGCTCCGAGCTCGACCCCAAATAGGAAGCAGTGCTCGTCGACTTTCTCCGCGCAAACGCCGACGTTTTCGTGTTGAGTCCCTCGAACATGCCCGGCATACCGAAGGAAGTCGTCGAGCACTCGCTGGATATCCGAGCTGGAGCCCGACCCGTGAAGCAGCCTCAGCGTCGATTCGACGAAGAAAAGCGCAGAGCCATAGGCGAGGAGATCCACAAGCTAATGGCGGCAGGGTTCATCAAAGAGGTATTCCATCCCGAATGGCTTGCCAACCCTGTGCTTGTGAGAAAGAAAGGGGGAAATGGCGGATGTGTATAGACTACACTGGTCTAAACAAAGCATGTCCGAAAGTTCCCTACCCTCTGCCTCGCATCGTTCAAATCGTGGATTCCACTGCTGGGTGCAAAACCCTGTCTTTCCTCGATGCCTACTCAGGGTATCACCAGATCAGGATGAAAGAGTCTGACCAGCTCGTGACTTCTTTCATCACACCCTTTGGCATGTACTGCTATGTTACCATGCCGTTTGGTTTGAGGAATGCGGGTGCGACGTACCAGCGATGCATGAACCATGTGTTCGGCGAACACATTGGACGAACGGTCGAGGCCTACGTCGATGACATCGTAGTCAAGACGAGGAAAGCCTCCGACCTCCTTTCCGACCTTAAAGTGACATTCCGATGTCTCAAGGCGAAAGGCGTGAAGCTCAATCCTGAAAAGTGTGTCTTCGGGGTCCCCCGAGGCATGCTCTTGGGGTTCATCGTCTCCGAGCGGGGCATCGAGGCCAACCCGGAGAAGATCGCTGCCATCACCAGCATGGGGCCCATCAAGGACTTGAAAGGCGTACAGAGGGTCATGGGATGCCTCGCGGCTCTGAGCCGTTTCATCTCGTGCCTTGGCAAAAGAGGTCTGCCTTTGTACCGCCTCTTAAGGAAGGCCGAGTGTTTCGCTTGGACTCCTGAGGCTGAGGAAGCCCTCGGGAACCTGAAGGCGCTCCTCACGAATGCGCCCATCTTGGTGCCCCCCGCTGCCGGAGAAGCCCTCTTGATCTACGTCGCCGCGACCACTCAGGTGGTTAGCGCCGCGATTGTGGTCAAGAGACGAGAAGAGGGGCATGCATTGCCCGTCCAGAGGCCAGTCTACTTCATCAGTGAGGTACTGTCCGAAACCAAGATCCGCTACCCACAAATTCAGAAGCTGTTGTACGCAGTGATCCTGACGCGGCGGAAGTTGCGACACTACTTCGAGTCTCATCCGGTGACTGTGGTGTCATCCTTCCCCCTGGGGGAGATCATCCAGTCCTGGGAGGCCTCGGGTAGAATTGCAAAGTGGGCGGTGGAGATCATGGGCGAGACAATCTCGTTCGCCCCTCGGAAGGCCATCAAGTCCCAGGTCTTGGCGGACTTCGTGGTTGAATGGGTCGACACCCAGCTCCCGACAGCTCCGATCCAACCGGAGCTCTGGACCATGTTTTTCGACGGGTCGCTGATGAAGACGGGGGCCGGCGCGGGCCTGCTCTTCATCTCGCCCCTCGAGAAGCACCTACGCTACGTGCTACGCCTCCACTTCCCGGCGTCCAACAACGTGGCTGAGTATGAGGCTTTGGTAAACGGGTTGCGAATCGCCATTGAGCTAGGGGTCCGACGCCTCGACGCTCGCGGTGACTCGCAGCTCGTCATCGACCAAGTCATGAAGAACTCCCAGTGCCGCGACCCGAAGATGGAAGCCTACTGCGATGAGGTTCGGCGCCTGGAAGACAAGTTCTACGGGCTCGAGCTCAACCACATCGCCCGACACTACAATGAGACTGCGGACGAGCTGGCTAAAATAGCCCCGGGGCGAACAACGGTTCCCCCGGACGTATTCTCCCGAGACCTGCATCAACCCTCCGTCAAGACCGACGACACGCCCGAGCCCGAGAAGGCCTCGGCCCAGCCCGAGGCACCCTCGGCCCAGCCCGAGGCACCCTCGGCTCAGTCCGAGTTACCCTTGGCTCAGTCCGAGGTACCCTCGGCATGGTCCGAGGTACCCTCGGCTCGGCCAGAGGTACCCTCGGCCCCCGAGGGTGAGGCACTGCGCGTCGAGGGGGAGCAGAGCGAGGTCACGCCTAATCAAAATTGGCAGACCCCGTACCTGCAATATCTCCACCGAGGAGAGCTGCCCCTCAACCAAGCCGAGGCTCGGCGGTTGACGCGGCGCGCCAAGTCTTTCGTCTTGCTGGGAGATGGGAAGGAGCTCTACCACCGCAGCCCCTCTGGCATCCTCCAGCGATGCATTTCCATCGCCGAAGGTCAGGAGCTCTTACAAGAGATACACTCGGGGGCTTGCGGCCATCACACAGCACCCCGAACCCTTGTTTGAAACGCCTTCCGACAAGGTTTCTACTGGCCGACGGCGGTGGCCGACGCCACTAGAATTGTCCGCACCTGCGAAGAGTGTCAGTTCTACGCAAGGCAGACCCACCTGCCCGCTCAGGCTCTACAGACCATACCCATCACCTGGCCGTTTGCTGTGTGGGGTCTGGACCTAGTCGGCCCCTTGTAGAAGGCACCCAGGGGCTACACGCACCTGCTGGTCGCCATCGACAAATTCTCCAAGTGGATCGAGGTCCGACCCCTAAACAGCATCAGGTCTGAACAAGCGGTGGCGTTCTTCACCAACATCATCCATCGCTTTGGGGTCCCGAACTCCATCATCACCGACAACGGCACCCAATTCACCGACAGAAAGTTCCTGGACTTCTGCGAGGATCACCACATCCGGGTGGACTGGGCCGCCGTGGCTCACCCCATGACGAATGGGCAGGTAGAACGTGATAACGGCATGATTCTGCAAGGACTCAAGCCTCAGATCTACAACGACCTCAACAAGTTCGGCAAGCAGTGGATGAAAGAACTCCCCTCGGTAGTCTGGACTCTGAGGACAACGCCGAGCCGAGCCACGGGCTTCACACCGTTCTTTCTAGTCTATGGGGCCGAGGACATCTTGCCCACAGACTTAGAATACGGTTCCCCGAGGACGAGGGTCTACGCCGACCAAAGCAATCGAGCTAATCGAGAAGACTCACTGGACCAGCTGGAGGAGGCTCGGGATATGGCCTTACTACACTCGGCGCGGTACCAGCAGTCCCTACGACGCTACCACGCCCGAGGGGTTCGGTCCCGAGACCTCCAGGTGGGCGACCTGGTGCTTCGACTGCGACAAGACGACCGAGGGCGGCACAAACTCATGCCTCACTGGGAAGGGTCGTTCGTCATTGCCAAAATTCTGAAGCCCGGAACGTACAAGCTGGCCAACAGCCAAGGCGAAGTCTACAGCAACGCTTGGAACATCTAACAGCTACGTCGCTTCTACCCTTAAGATGCTTTCAAGTTGTTCGTATACCTCGTTCACACACAAAGTCTGGTCGTCAAGGAAGGGTCAGCCTTGCCTCGGCAAAGCCCGACCGTCCCTCGGGGGCTAGAAGGGGGGAACCCCCTCTGCGTCGAAATTTTCCTCGAAAAAAGAAAAAAAATCTTTTCTGCCAGAATGCCTTTCGTGCTTTTCGACTACTTCGAAAGTGGATCCTGAAAACGACAGAGTACACGTAAGCAGCCAAGGCTAACTGAGCCGAGGGACTCCTAGGCCTCCGGGATACGGATACCTCACTCATCACCTTCTGCGATAAGTAACTCGCGCTCGGATAAGTGATTCTGCGGACCGAATAAGTCTTCACGCTCGAAAGCTCCTCTGCCGGAACGATTTTTTGGGCCTTCTCGACTGCGTCGGTGACAGAATCCTATGGACGAGTAAGAGTGCGCGTAAGCGGCAAGGCCGACCGAGCCGAGGGATTCCTACGCCTCTGGGATACGGATACCTCACTCATCACCTTCCGTGAAAAGCAACTCTCGCCCGCACAAACAATTCTGTTACCGACAAATAAGTCCGGATACTCGAAACAAGAGAAAAAGGGACACAGCTTTACAACACGACGACAGTATGTTTGGGCCTCGGCGGTCGCAGAAACCATACACACACTACAAGACAACCCGATCCTGCAGGCTCGGACGTCGACAGTTGAAGGGGGCAGCAGCACCCTCGGTGTCGACTACACCTTCGGCGGGGTGTGACCTAGCCTCGGACGGCGACGCGGTCGGAGGATCCCCACTCTGAAGGACGACATCAGCACCACACCCGGGCCATCGCCGCCAGGGTCTTCTCCAAGAATCCGGCTCGAGCAGACGGCTCGGCCGGCCACCCCGAGGCCTCGGCCAGCTGTCCCCCGAAGACATCAGTCCGGCTTGAGGCCTCGGCAGCTCAACTCTGGCGTCGGTTCCGCCAGTGGACGACCCGGCCAGGCTCCGGCCGACCACATCTTCTTTTTCGAAGCCAACTCTGCCTCTGCCCGTGCTGACACCGCTACCTCTGGCTTCGGCTCATCGAAGGGCGGCCGAGGGGTTCCTTTAACTAAGCAAGAGAAGCCTCGGACAGCAAGGCCGATCGAGCCGAGGGACTCCTATGCCTCCGGGATACGGATACCTCACTCGTTACCTTCGCACGGGGCGACTCACGCTTGGTGAAGCGGTTCAGATAACCAACAGGCGAGTCCTAGTGCCCGAAATGAAGAAAAAACACGGCTCCGCGCCGAAGATACATACATGTTCAGGCCCCGACAGCCACAATGAACAAAACACCGGCACTCAAAGTGCCATTACAAACGGAACTCCGGTTCCACCTCCGTAGGTACGAACAACCCCACACGATTGGGGGGCCTGTGGAGCAACAGAAGACCGACGAACGGCTCGTCGTCGCCCGCCCCAGCAGCGGCGACGACGACGACTTCTGCTCCAGAGGGCCGAACAGCAGCAGCGATGACCTCAAGGCGGATGCTGCTGCCATGAGGCCCTCGCCCATGCCCCCAACTCGAGAGGCAAGGACAAGCAGAAGGCCGTAGAGATGGAGATCAGTCCATGGGCGACACTGACTAGCTCGCCGACGGAGGAACCTCTTCTGGCTGCCGTGGCGGAAGGTGGCGCCGGGAGAGGCTCCGAAGCCACTCGGCTCAGAGGGTCGGGTACGCGGCAGCTGCCAGCGCCATGAACGGCGAACGCCCTTCCCCCCGATCACTAAGGGAAGGAGTGGGCCGCCGCCCGCGCAGGGACCGACCCCAACTCGGCACACTCCCCTTCCCAGCACTGATGATGAACATCCTTGAAGCTGAGGGAGGGGCAGAGGCCGCAGCCCGGTTCGCTTCTCCCCTCCATCAAGCTGGAGGTCACCGTCTTGGGTGACCACCGGCGAGGGGATGCAGCCGGGCTGCCTGATGAAAATCCTTGAAGCCAAACGATGGCTGAAAGGTACCAACTTCCACGAAGTTGCGTTCCTCCGATGATAAGACAGAAGGATTGTGGGCGTCCCCCCATCCGGGGGCTCGGAAGATGGAAAGACACGATGCATGAGGGGAGCGCGAAGACATGGTTGCCCTCCAAGGGGGTCGCCCTCCTTTTAAAGGCAACTCTCCCCACTTGCGTCCTCAGCCGTTGCAGGCTGAGTCTTCTCCAACATGCTCCAAGGTCCTCCCCCTTACAGCTAGGGGGCTGGGCCCCACGCGTCATGCAAGCCGGTCCAGGGCAGAAGGAGCCAAACCGCCGCGCGCAGGGCATGCAACTGCCTAGCGGTTGCAAGCATTCCTCCACTTTCGCCCAGACCAACGGGTGAAAGGGTGGACAGCCATGCAGTCGGCATGCAACCGCGCCAAGTGGGCGCGCCCCTTCGACTCCAACGCGCCCAGCATGGAGGCCCAGGCCCACACGTCATGCAACCGGCGCGCTGGTTGCTACGTGCGAGCAACTGCACCGCCACTCGCGCCACTACCTCGCCTCCTCGACTGCGGAGCCAATACCGCGACTCGAGGCAACCCTGCGTGCGACCCAGCAGTGCCAGCCAGGCGCGACGGTCAAATACGGTCAAAAATGGGCCGGCAGTAATGGCGGTGGCAGGCGAGCAGGAGCAGCGGTCACGTCGTCAGCCAAGCTTACGTCCCATCCAGGGGCAGCGAGAGAGCCCTCTCTCACGACGTGAAGACGGTGCGCCCGTGATCCGTTCCTCGAACAGCCTGCGCACGCGCAACAGTCGCCTCGCGGACCACTCGCCCCGTCGCGTTAACTTCGCGGTGGGACAGGCGGCGCCTCAGGCGGGAGAAGCAAGCGACGCTTCGCCTTCGCCATAATGACCGCGTCGAAAAAGGTACGCCACGTCGTTCGATTGCATATCCTTTTCCTTTTCCTCTTTCTCTCTCTTACGACAGGGACCGGGAAAGGGGGATACCCCGAAAAGGATCCTTCTTCGTGAAGGAAACAGGCCCCGAGCCTCCCTACTGATCAGAGGTTCAAAGGTTGGCCCCTCGGAGGGGTTCAACGGCCGCCTCAGAGCGCTTGGGTCCTGCGCCCACTACTGGTCAGAGGTTCGATGGCCGGCCCCTCGGAAGGGTTCCACGGCCGCCTTAGGCTGCTCGGGCTCCGCGCCCACTACTGATTAGGAGTTCGTAGGCTGGCCCTCGAAGGGTTCACAGTCGCCTCAGACACAGAGCGAGGGATGACCCTGGGTACGTTCGATACATAACCAAGGCTCGGGCTACGCTCCCGAGGTACCCTAGGACATTTCCGAGACCAGCGGGAACGATCTTGTAACGGAGTCCCATCAGAGGGAGGCATCGAGCCCTCAGACCCCGTCAAAGGAGACCGGGTCCGGTAGATCACCCGCAGGTACTTTTGGAGCGCGCCTCCGGGCCTCTAGCCGACCCCTAGCAAATGGGGCACGGGCGTCCGCTCGGATTACCCGCCAGCAGCTCACCGGAAACACCATGTTCGGCGCCCTCCGAGGGCAACATGGTGCTTTCCCCCCCTCCTCCTTGCGAAAAGGCAACGCAGGGGCGTATGTAAAAAAGTCGAGTCTGTCCTTGACCGTCCTCTCGCCCTCGGCAGAGGCTCGAGGGCTGCTCTCGCAAACCCGGCTCCGGCCGACCCGTTGACAGCGTAAACATACCAGCCCGAGAACTTGGGACCCGACCGTGCACCCGGGCTACGGCCAGCTCGCATGAGGGAACAACTAGACCAGCCGAAGTATTGCGAAACGCACTAAGACCTCAAAGGAGTAAAACATGCAACCAAGAAAAGGCTAGTCCCCTTGCAAAAAAGTGCGGCAAAAGCCTCCAAGCGAGTATTAACACTCCCTTCGAGGCTCGGGGGCTACTGTCGGGGACCATAATTAGGGGTACCCTCAAGGCTCCTAAATCTCAGCTGGTAACCCCCATCAGCACAAAGCTACAAAGGCCTGATGGGTGCGATTAAGTCAAGGATCGGTCCATTCGAGGGACGCGATCACGCCTCGCCCGAGCCCAGCCTTGGGCCAGGGCAGCCGACCCTGGAAGACCTACGTCTCGCCCGAGGCTCCCCTCCAGCAACAGACACACCTTCGGCTCGCTCGAGGCCCAGTCTTCACCAAGAAGCAACCTTGGCCAAATCGCCACACCGACCGACCAAATTGCAGGGGCATTTAATGCAAAGGTGGCCTGACACCTTTATCCTGACGCACGCCCTCCAGTCGACAGAGCCGAAGTGACCGCAGTCACTTTGCCGCTCCACTGACTGGTCTGACAAGAGGACAGCGCCGCCTGCGCCGCTCTGACCGCTGAGCCACTCGACAGAGTGAGGCTGACAGCAGCCAAGTCCGGTCTCAGGTGTCATAGGAAACTCCGCTCCGCCCAACCCCAGGGCTCGGACTCGGGCTCAGCCCCGGAAGACGACGAACTCCGCCTCGCCCGACCCCAGGGCTCGGACTTGGGCTCAGCCCAGGAAGACGACGAACTCCGCTTCGCCCGACCCCAGGGCTCGGACTCGGGCTCGGCCCCGGAAGACGACGAACTCCGCTTCGCCCGACCCTAGGGCTCAGACTCGGGCTCGGCCCCGGAAGACGACGAACTCCGTCTCGCCCGACCCCAGGGCTCGGACTCAACCCTGGCCCAAGCCGACGGTCTCCGCCTCGTTCGACCCGGGGGCTCGGACTCGACCTCGACCTCGGAAGACAGACTCGACCTCGACCTCAACCTCGGAGGAGCCTCCACCTCGCCCAACCTAGGGCACAGACCGACCACGTCAACAGGAAGCGCCATCATTACCCTACCCCGAGCTGACACAGGCTACGGGGGAACAGGACCGGTGTCCCATCTGGCTCGCTCCACCATACGAGTAATGATGGCGCCCCGCATGCCCTGTGACGACGGCGGCTCTCAGCCCCCTTACGGAAGCAAGAGGACGTCAGCAAGGACTCCACAGCCCCGACAGCTGTCCTTCCGCCAGGCTCCAGCGCTCCTCCGACGGCCACGACACCACACGAACTGGGTGCCAAGACCTCTCCGGTTGCCACGATGGCATGTACTTAGGGCGCTAGCTCTCCACCGCTAGGCACGTTAGCACATTGCTACACTCCCCATTGTACACCTGGATCCTCTCCTTACGCCTATAAAAGGGAGGACCAGGGCCCTCTTACAGAGGGTTGGCCGCGCGGGGAAGGACGGGACGGCGCTCGCGCAAGGCCCCTCGCTCCCTCCCGCGTGGACGCTTGTAACCCCCTACTGCAAGCGCACCCGACCTGGGCGCGGGGCTAACACGAAGGCCGCGGGTTCCACTCTCCCACGCCTGTCTCCCTCCAACTGCTTTCTTCCCCCCTTCGCGTTCCATCTCGCGTCGACCCATCTGGGCTGGGGCACGCGGCGATAATTCACTCGTCGGTCCAGGGACCCCCCCGGGTTTCGAAACACCGACAGATTTGCGCCCAATCGGCGTTAGAACTCGGGCAGAAGCAACGGTTCCACATGTTCGACCATGGCTGACACGCCCAGTTCACGCCCATTCGCGCACCCGCGCTCCTCAGTGCACGCCCACGCGTGCTCGCCGGTCCACGACCGCCCGTGCACCGTGTCGTGCCTATAAAGCAGCCCCAGGCCTCGGCCATACCTCCCCACGTGCTCTCAAGTCCTGCCCGAGCCAAGTTCACCGGACTTTGCCTCGAGCACGCAGCACCACCGCCCGCCATCACCACCCGAGCCTCGACCACCGTGGCCAGCTCCCTCCAGTCACTTCCAAGCTGCGCCAGCCACTTGGTTAGCTTCGCCAATAACCCATGAAGCTTTCCAAGTCCTCAGACCTGGCAGAACTTCACCGGAGACCCAAGATCGTCATCGCTGGACTTCGGTCACCCGCCTACGCGCGTAGACCGAGCAATCCGGTAAGCCATTCTCAAATTCCTCGCGCACACATCTTCCTTGATCTCTGGTGAAGCTCCCTAACCCATTCAATCAGATTATGGCGCCGTGAGCAGGCCGGATTCCTCGCCGCCGACAAGCTCCCCGCCTGCGCACGCGGACCGACCAACTCCGACCATCACAGCCGACGATCCATACCTCGATGTGATCGCTAGAGACTCCCGGACCTCACTCGACCCCTCACTGGAGCAGCCTCGCCGCCGGTAAGCCCCTCCGCCCTTTTCTTCTGCTGCGGTCACTGTTCCATTAGGGGAAGGATCGCGGGTTTGATTTCGGGAAACCCTAGGAGGTTTTCTACAGAGCCGTAGACTCAGATGAATAGTGAACCGAGGACCTGTCTGTAATACACTTAAATCCTATTCGTCAGGGACCCAGACGCAAAACCGTTTTCCCTTAAACCATTTTAGATTATTTTATTAAATTCAGCTGAGAACTTAGGGAATTTATATCTTGAGTAATATTCAACCAAATTGAGCCAAACCTATTTTGCTGGATTCAAAATATTATGGACTATCAAATAAAAATGCAAACCCTATGGTTTCTGAATTGATTTTTAGAGTTTAGAAATAAGGAAACTACCCAAACCTTGTTAAAATAAAGAAAAATAGTTATGCTTCTGTGCTGAACTTAAGAAAATTTGTAAAAGTTCAAACCCCACTTAGACACTGTTAAAAAATAGTAAGCACCCCAGTATTAAAGATTTAAGCAAAGTTACTTATTAAAAGTCATATTTGCCCAAAACATAGGAAAATGAGAAAGGTATTAGAAACTAATGAACACTAGATGTCAATATTTTTCCTAGTCCATAGCCAATTCGAGGTGAAATGTTTTATTAGGCACTAATAAAACCAGAAAGGCCATTATTAAAAATATAAGAACAATTCCAAAATTGGTAAGAAAAATTCAGTAGACTTGTAACCACTAGGACACTACTGCAAAAATGGTAAACACCCCTGCCCATCATTTTAAGTAGGTTGAACAAATAGTTTTTGATATTGAGCCATATTTCAATTAAATCATAAGTAAGCCAAGAAGTGTGCAACAGTGGGCAAATAAGTTTTTATCAGATTAGTGAGAGAATAAACCACCAGAGAAAAATGTAAAACCTATTCAAACCTACAAAGTAATACCCATTGCCAATACTTTGTGAAAAAGGCCATTAAATTCAAGAAATCCCTACCACCCTCTCCCTTAAGAAAAAAGTTACCAAAATTTAGAATGATTGCTCTTGCACAAAGAAGAAGATAGAAAACATTATAAATCTGTTGTTTGATATTTTTCAAATATAGTGGTAGTAGAAAGCACCCCTTGGGCTAGAAACTTTAGAAAATCATAGCAAAATAACTAACAAGTACTAGTGACTGAAAATTTGTACAAAGTAATGTTATAGCATCTAAATGCCAGAAAAAATAAGTCTTAGAGATCAACCCACTGTAAGAAGGGAGTTGTAGTTCAAAACACCCTCTCTGCCCAAATATTTGATAATTTTATACAGAGAAGACCACTCACTTTTTAAGCCTCATATTTTGAGACAGAGAGTTAACGAGCAAATCCACAAAAATGCACAAGCGACTACTGTTCTTCTAGCTTCATTGTGCAGGGACGAATACCATAAGGTGAGCGGCTTGGACAATGCCAAGCAGATCTGGGACACCCTCAGGATCTCACATGAGGGGAACGACATCACCATGCTCACCAAGATGGAGTTGGTGGAGGGCGAGCTTGGGAGATTTGCAATGATAAGGGGAGAGGAGCCAACCCAAACATACAACCGGCTCAAGACCCTCATCAACAAGATAAGGAGCTACGGAAGCACGCGATGGACGGATCACGACGTCGTTCGTCTAATGCTAAGGTCTTTTACTGTACTTGATCCACATCTGGTGAACAATATTCATGAAAATCCTAGGTACACCAAGATGTCGCCTGAAGAAGTTCTTGGGAAGTTCGTAAGCGGGCGAATGATGATCAAGGAGGCGAGATACATGGATGACGCGTTGAATGGTCCAATCAATGAGCCTCAACCCGTTGCTCTCAAGGCAACGAGGAGCAAGGAGGCGCTACCTAGCAAGGTGGCGCAAGTTGAGGCGGCAGGGCTCAATGATGAAGAGATGGCCCTCATCATCAAGCGCAAGACGACGCTAAAGGGTTGCAAGGGGCAGCCAAGCAATACCAAGACAAAGGGGAAGCGCTCATGCTTCAAATGTGGTAAGATTGGTCATTTTATCACTAACTGTCCCGATAATGATAGTGACCCGGAACAACGGAACAAGAGGGAGAAGAAGAAGGCATACAAGAAGGCTAAGGGCGAGGCACACCTTGGCAAGGAGTGGGACTCGGATTGTTCATCATCCAACTCCGACAATGAAGGACTCGCCGCCACCGCCTTCAACAAGTCATCCCTCTTCCCCAACGAGCGTCACACATGCCTCATGGCGAAGGAGAAGAAGGTATGTACTCGAGACAATACTACTTATGCTTCTTTAAGTGAGGATGAGTCTAGTGATGATGATGAAATAGATTATTCTTGTTTATTCACGGGTCTAGATAGAACCAAGGTTAATAAGATTAACGAATTAATTGATGCCTTGAATGATAAGAATAGATTATTAGAGAAGCAAGAGGATCTTTTATATGAAGAACATGATAAGTTTGTAGAGGCTCAAAAATCCCTTGCTTTAGAAATCAAGAGGAATGAAATGCTTTCTTGTGAACTATCTACTTGCCATGAGTTTTCTAGTTTAAAAGATGTTAACAATGATTTAAATGCTAAACTAGAAGTAGCAAATAGATCTAACTCATGTGTAGAACATGTTGTGAGTTGCACTAGGTGTAAAGATTTTAATGTTGATGCTTGTAGTGAACACCTAGTGTCTATTGCAAAGTTAAATGATGAACTAGCTAGTCCTAATGCCCAACTTAAGACTAGCAAGAGTGAATTTGATAAGTTAAAGTTTGCAAGGGATGCCTACACGATTGGTAGACATCCCTCAATTAAGGATGGACTTGGCTTCAAGAGGGAAGCCAAGAACTTAACAAGCCATAAGGCTCCCATCTCCGCCAAGGAGAAAGAGAAGGCCCCTATGGCTAGTAGTGCTAAAAAGAACCATGCTTTCATGTATCATGATAGGAGACACTCTAGGAATGCCTATAGAAGTTATGATGCTTTTGATTCTTATGCTATGACTGCTTCTAGTTCCCATGTTGTGCATGATAGAAATGTTGCTAGGAAAATGCTATGCCCAGAAAAAATGTTGTTCATGCTCCTAGGAAAGTAATGAATGAACCTTCTACAATTTATTTTGCTTGCAATGCTTTCTTTGCTATTTGTAGAAAGGGTAAGAAGGTAATAGCTAAGAAGATAGGGACCAAATGTAAGGGAGACAAAACTTGCATTTGGGTCCCTAAGACTATTGTAACTAACCTTGTAGGACCCAACATGAGTTGGGTACCTAAAACCCAAGCCTAAATTTGCCTTGCAGGTTTATGCATCCGGGGGCTCAAGCTGGATTATCAACAGCGGTTGCACAAACCACATGACGGGGGAAAAGAGGATGTTCTCTTCCTACGTCAAAAACAAGGATCCCCAAGATTCAATAATATTCGGTGATGGGAACCCAGGCAAGGTAAAAGGGTTAGGAAAGATTGCTATTTCATCCGAGCACTCTATTTCTAATGTGTTTTTAGTTGAGTCGCTTGGATATAACTTGTTGTCTGTGAGTCAACTATGCAATATGGGATATAATTATTTATTTACAAATGTAGATGTGTCTGTCTTTAGAAGGTGTGATGGTTCACTAGCTTTTAAGGGTGTACTAGACGGCAAACTTTATTTAGTTGATTTTGCAAAAGAAGAGGCCGGTCTAGATGCATGCTTAATTGCTAAGACTTGAATGGGCTGGCTGTGGCATCGCCTTTTAGCACATGTGGGGATGAAGAACCTTCACAAGCTTCTAAAGGGAGAACACGTGATAGGTCTAACTAATGTGCATTTCGAAAAAGATAGACCTTGTGCAGCTTGTCAAGCAGGCAAACAGGTGGGAAGCTCTCATCACACCAAAAATGTGATGACCACATCAAGACCTTTGGAGATGCTTCATATGGACCTCTTCGGACCCGTCGCCTATCTAAGCATAGGAGGAAGTAAGTATGGTCTTGTTATAGTTGATGATTTTTCCTGCTTCACTTGGGTATTCTTTTTGCAGGATAAATCTGAAACCCAAGGGACCCTCAAGCGCTTCCTCAGGAGAGCTCAAAATGAGTTTGAGCTCAAGGTGAAGAAGATAAGAAGCGACAACGGGTCCGAGTTCAAGAACCTTCAAGTGGAGGAGTTCCTTGAGGAGGAAGGGATCAAGCATGAATTCTACACACCACAGCAAAATGGTGTGGTAGAGAGGAAGAACAGGACGCTCATCGATATGGCGAGGACGATGCTTGGAGAATTCAAGACACCCGAGCGCTTTTGCTTGGAAGCCGTGAACACGGCTTGCCACGCCATCAACCGGGTCTACCTTCACCGCCTCCTCAAGAAAACTTCGTATGAGCTACTAACCGGTAACAAACCCAATGTTTCGTATTTTTGAGTTTTTGGGAGTAAATGCTACATTCTAGTGAAGAAGGGTAGGAATTCTAAATTTGCTCCCAAAGCTGTAGAGGGGTTTTTATTAGGTTATGACTCAAATACAAAGGCGTATAGGGTCTTCAACAAACCATCGGGTTTGGTTGAAGTCTCTAGCGACGTTGTATTTGATGAGACTAATGGCTCTCCAAGAGAGCAAGTTGTTGATCTTGATGATGTAGATGAAGAAGACGTTCCAACAGCCGCAATACGCACCATGGCGATTGGAGATGTGCGGCCACAGGAACAAAAGGAGCAAGATCAACCTTCTTCCTCAATGATGGTGCACCCCCCAACTCAAGACGATGAACAGGTTCATCAGGAGGAGGCGTGTGATCAAGGGGGAGCACAAGATGATCATGTGAGGGAGGAAGAAGCACAACCGGCACCTCCAACCCAAGATCGAGTGATGATTCAAAGGAATCATCCCATCGACCAAATTTTGGGTGACATTAGCAAGAGAGTAACTACTCGTTCTAGATTAGTTAATTTTTGTGAGCATTACTCCTTTGTCTCTTCTATTGAGCCTTTCAGGGTAGAAGAGGCCTTGCTAGATCCGGACTGGGTGTTGGCCATGCAGGAGGAGCTCAACAACTTCAAGCGTAATGAAGTTTGGACACTGGTGCCTCGTCCCAAGCAAAATGTTGTGGGAACCAAGTGGGTGTTCCGCAACAAACAGGACGAGCATGGGGTGGTGACGAGGAACAAGGCTCGACTTGTAGCAAAAGGTTATGCCCAAGTCGTAGGTTTGGACTTTGAGGAGACTTTTGCTCCTGTGGCTAGGCTAGAATCTATTCGTATTTTGCTAGCATATGCCGCTCACCATTCTTT
The DNA here is from genome assembly GCA_029449295.1 of Zea luxurians. Classification (NCBI taxonomy): domain Eukaryota; kingdom Viridiplantae; phylum Streptophyta; class Magnoliopsida; order Poales; family Poaceae; genus Zea; species Zea luxurians. Next base: position 98,226,750 of record JAOPSE010000001.1, on the reverse strand, counting down.
CAGGTTGTTCCAAATGGATGTGAAGAGCGCTTTCCTCAACGGGCCAATCAAGGAGGAGGTGTACGTAGAGCAACCCCCTGGCTTCGAGGATGAACGGTACCCCGACCACGTGTGTAAGCTCTCTAAGGCACCCTATGGACTTAAGCAAGCCCCAAGAGCATGGTATGAATGCCTTAGAGACTTTTTAATTGCTAATGCTTTCAAGGTTGGGAAAGCCGATCCAACTCTTTTCACTAAGACTTGCGATGGTGATCTTTTTGTGTGCCAAATTTATGTCGATGACATAATATTTGGTTCTACTAATCAAAAGTCTTGTGAAGAGTTTAGCAGGGTGATGATGCAGAAATTCGAGATGTCAATAATGGGCGAGTTGAACTACTTCTTTGGGTTCCAAGTGAAGCAACTCAAGGACGGCACCTTCATCTCCCAAACAAAGTACACACAAGACTTGCTAAAGCGATTTGGGATGAAGGACGCCAAGCTCGCAAAGACTCCGATGGGAACCGACGGACACACCGACCTCAACAAAGGAGGTAAGTCCGTTGATCAAAAGGCATACCGGTCTATGATAGGGTCTTTACTTTATTTATGTGCTAGTAGACCAGATATTATGCTTAGCGTATGCATGTGTGCTAGATTTCAATCCAATCCAAGGGAGTGTCTCTTAGTGGCCGTGAAGCGAATTCTTAGATATTTAATCGCTACGCCTTGCTTCGGGATCTGGTATCTAAAGGGGTCTAACTTTGACTTGATTGGATATTCAGACTCCGACTTTGCTGGATGTAAGGTCGATAGGAAGAGTACATCGGGGACGTGCCAATTCTTAGGAAGGTCCCTGGTGTCATGGAACTCTAAGAAACAAACTTCTGTTGCCCTATCCACCGCTGAGGCCGAGTATGTTGCCGCAGGACAGTGTTGCGCGCAACTACTTTGGATGAGGCAAACCCTCTAGGACTTTGGCTACAATCTGAGCAAAGTCCCACTCCTATGTGATAATGAGAGTGCTATCCGAATAGCGGAAAATCCTATTGAGCACAGCCGCACAAAGCACATTGACATCTGGCATCACTTTTTGAGAGACCACCAGCAAAAGGGAGATATCGAAGTGTTTTATGTTAGCACCGAGAACCAGCTAGCCGATATCTTTACCAAGCCTTTAGATGAAAAGACCTTTTGCAGGCTGCGTAGTGAGCTAAATGTCTTAGATTCGCGGAACTTGGATTGATTTATAGCATACATGTGTTCATGCCTTGATCATGTTCCTTATGCATTTTGTTGCTTACTTGTGGTGCTCAAGTTGTATAAACACTCCCCGGACCTCACATGTCCTTTTGCAAGTGATGCACATATTTAGGGGGAGATGTGCTACAACTTGACCCTTTGAGACTAACTGTGTGCTTGAGTTCTCTTAATTTAGTCTCAAAGGAGGATTGAAAGGGAAAGGTGGACTTGGACCATGAAAGACTTCCACTGCACTCCGATGAGAGGGTAACTTATTCCAAGTTCATCTCATGTACTCCTATTGCCTTTGTATTCTTATTTGGAGATTCTGGTGAGGCAATGGGGTTAAAGGGCCAAAATTGATCCCGTTTTGGTGCTTGATGCCAAAGGGGGAGAAAATAAGGCCAAAGCAATAAATGGATCAGCTACCACTTGAGAAATTTTGAAAATAGTAGAATAGAGCTTTTGGTTTGTCAAAACTCTCTTATTGTCTCTCTTGTCAAAAGTTGGCCTCTTATGGGGAGAATAGTCGATTATGGGAAAAAGGGGGAGTTTTTGAAATCTTGAATCAATTTCTCTTGGAACGACTCTCTTTATGTCTTAACAAGTGTGTTTGACTTAGAGATAGAAATTTAAGGTTGATTTGCAAAAACAAAACCAAGTGGTGGCAAAGAGTGATCCATATATGCCAAATTTGATTCAAAACAATTTTGAGTTCTCATTTGTATTGATGTTGCACTTCTTTTAGTTGCTTTTTGTTGTGTTGGCATAAATCACCAAAAAGGGGGGATTGAAAGGGAAATGTGCCCTTGGGCCATTTCTAAGTATTTTGGTGATTGAGTGCCAACACAAGTGCTTAAGTGTTAAAGTATCCCAATTGATGGACAAAGTGCAAATCAAAAGTAAAGGTATGTTTCTAGACTTAGTACATTGTTTTATGGACTAATGTATTGTGTCTAAGTGCTGGAAATAGGAAAAATCAAGTTAGAAAAGAGATGGCTTTGTTCAGCCAAAGTCTGCTCAGTCTGGGTGCACCGGACTGTCCGGTGGTGCACCGGACAGTGTCCGGTGCGCCAGGCTGGCTTTGGCGAACTTGCTGCTCTCGGGACTTCGACGGCAGTGTACGGTATAATTCACCGGACTGTCCAGTGGTGCACTGGACTGTCCGGTGAGCCCTTCACAGGCGAAGTCGTCGCTCTCGGGAAGTGATTAACGGCATACGGCTAAAAATCACCGGACTGTCCGGTGGTGCACCGGACTGTCCGGTGAGCCAACGGTCAGCCGGGCCAACGGTCGGCCGAAGATTCCGCGCGTGACACGTGGCCGAGCCAACGGTCACATTGGAGCACCGGACTGTCCGGTGTGCACCGGACAGTGTCTGGTGCGCCAATGGCTCTCAATCTGCAACGGTCGGCTTCGCCAAATAAGGAAGGATATCCGCACCGGATAGTGTCTGGTGGTGCACAGGACTGTCCGGTGCGCCAGTCGACAGAAGGCAAGAATTGCCTTCCAACAATGCTCTCAACGGCTCCTAGCTGCCTTGGGGCTATAAAAGGGACCCCTTGGCGCATGGAGAAGACATCCAAGCATTCTTTGAGCATAGTTGATCACTCACACTTCGTTCTTGCGCACTTGTTCGACATTCTTAGTGATTTGAGCTCTGTTCCAGTGAGAAACTCGTGATAGTCTCTTGAGCTCAAGTCTGGGTCTTGTGTGTGCGTACTTGTTGTGATCTTTATGTCTTGTGTGAGTTGCTCATCCCTCCCTTACTCCGTGCTTCTTTGTGAACTTCAAGTGTAAGGGCGAGAGACTCCAAGTTGTGGAGATTCCTCGCGAACGGGATATAGAAAAGCAAAGCAAAACACCGTGTTATTCAAGTGGGTCTTTGGACCGCTTGAGAGGGGTTGATTGCAACCCTCGTCCGCTGGGACGCCACAACGTGGAAGTAGGCAAGTTTTGTACTTGGCCGAACCACGGGATACCACTGTGTCTATCTGTGTTGATTCTCTTGTGGTTGTCGTGTCTTCCAAGAACTCCTCTCTAGCCACTTGGTGATTATTGTGCTAACGCTTAATCAAGTTTTTGTAGCTTAAGTTTAAGTTTCACAGGATCACCTATTCACCCCCCCCCCCTCTAGGTTCTCTCAGGAAGTCATTGTCAGCCCGGATATACTCATCCATTTTCTGAAGCAGCTTCTCCAGAGTCTGGGGGGTTTCCTGGCGAACTATTGAGCCGTAGGCCCTGGCCCAAGACCTTTGATCATGGCCTTAATGACGATTTCTTTGGGCACTATAGGCGCTTGTGCTCTCAGGCGCAAGAATCTTCGGACATACACCTGAAGGTACTCCTCATGGTCTTGAGTGCATTGAAACAAGGCCTGAGCGATGACTGGCTTCGTCTGAAACCCTTGAAAACTGGTGACCAACATGTCCTTAAGCTTCTGCCATGACGTGATTGTCCCTGGCCGGAGAGAAGAGTACCATGTTTGGGCCACACTTCGGACTGCCATGACGAAGGATTTTGCCATGACAGCAGCATTTTGCCTCCATATGAGGATATTGTTGCCTCATAACTCATCAAAAATTGCTTTGGGTCCGAGTGCCCATCGTACATGGGCAACTGGGGTGGCTTGTAGGATTGTGGCTATGGAATAGCCTGCAATTCCGCTGCCAGGGGAGAAGTATCATCAAAAGTAAAGTTACCATGATGAAAGTCATCATACCATTCATCTTCGTTGAATGAGTTGTCTTGATGAAGCTCCCTATGCTGAGGCCTTCGGTCCTGGTCATCTTGAATGAGATGACGCATTTCTTCAGTGGCCTCATCGATCTTCTTCTGAAGATCGGCGAGACAAAGCATCTTCTCCCTTTTCCTCTGGACCTATTGATGAATAGCTTCAAGGTCCCTGATCTTCTGGTCCAGTTCCTCCTCCTAGGGTGTTGGACTTGTAGCCTTCCACTTTTGAGTTCGAGCTTCGCACAATGTGTCCTGGTTGACGTCCAGCGGTTGTAGTGCAGCCCCTAGCCCTGAAGAAGTTTTCTTCGGTGGCATGACGAAGGTCACGGCTTGATAAAGGTGGTCGATTGAGTTCACCGGAGGTGGGCGCCAATGTTGGGGACTTGTTCTCAAATGCTATGAGTTAAGAACAAGGCAACATAAAATGTTAATGGTTAAAGTCCTTCATCCTTCGAAGCATTATCTCCCTTAGGATATAATGAACTCTAGACGAAGGTCATGAAGGACGTACCTTCATCATCGCAGTACATATTAATGAAAGAAGAAGCATATGAAACATGAGAAATGAGATGGACAATCATATGACATCATTAATATATCTTTTTTATATCATTATGAATGAACATGAACAATATTGAATTACATTTGTACCTTCGGCTTGACGAAAGGCAAAAGTCCAAGTGTGACGCATGAACGAGTACAAGTCAGCATGAATAGTACAATGTCACTGTTCATCTATTTATAGGCACAGGACGCAGCTTGTGTGGAATTACATTCATGCCCTTGACATTTGCTATTGACGAAGGGATAATCTATCGAGGACTAGATAGCCTTTTCCCCTTTAAGTCGGTTTCATTTTCCATTGCCGAGCTGAATGTTGGAACTTGCTCCCGGGGTCAAGTTTAATCCAACGGGTGGGTGGTGAGAGTCAGAGAGTGTATGCAAAGTTCGGTGATGAAAGGCAATAGCTCTGTTAATCTGGCCTCTCATGGGCACTGTACGGGGGTATTTATAGGTGCCTGAGTGCTCAACGTTCCAAGGTAAGGACGTTTATACCCTCGGGCACCTGGACTATCCCCAGAATATTCCCATTAGGAGGGGTTACAGACCATCATTACAGAAAAGCTATCACAAATCAGGCCCATAACATGCTTGTCCGCGCACGGCCTGTTATAGTGGGCTGAATCCCGCGTGGGCCTCCAGACCAGGTGAGGACGTGGGATGGACAGACTTGGTCGTAGTCTGGCCTTCGTCTTGCAATGAAGGTGACGAAGGGTGGGCCGCGCCGGTCATCTTGTCTCCATTGGTGTAGCGAGGTGACGAAGTCCTGGAGCGAAGGGTAGCGTCTTCGCCATCACCCCAACATTTGCCCTCTGAGGGACCAGTTCGACTAAGTCATCTGGTGCTGAAGACGTTGCTAGATGGTGGAGACGCTGCCCTCGCTCGAAGTGGTCCCACAAGGGTTTTTGAGGTGACCGTTGATGGACGTGGTACTGTTGGACTGCGGGCTTCCCGAAGCGTCGCGTCTTGTGTATAAAAAGGGCGTCGCGACTCGGGCTCTTTTACCTTTCTATGCGCCAGAAAACCCTAAGCTTTTGAAACCGCTTGCCCGCTCGCCTGCCCTCCTTGTTCCTCTTCATCGGAGATCTGGCCCGCATCAAGCAAACCGCACGCCGCCGCCGATGGTACATAGCAATGTCGTCTTCTTCTTCATCTACTGCGAATGCGCCATTGGTCGAATCGTCGACTGAGGATACACTGAGTGATTTGGCGGCGGTGGAGTTACATCCGGGCCACACGGTGGAGTTTGGCATTTTGAGGATCTCCTCGATTCGCGCGCAAGACATGCAGCAGTTGGGGTACTTTGGGAATGGAGTTGGGCGAGTTCCAGGGCGGAGGAGATTCCTGAGCCGGAGGGTGAGTTAGTTGTGTTCGAGGCATTCATTATCGCCGGCCTTCGCCTACCTACGCATCATTTTATGGCGGAGGTCTTGTAGAGGTTTGAAGTATAGATCCACCAATTGACACCTAATGCCATGGTGGCCCTGGCGAAGTATGTCTGGGTGGTGACTTCGTATGGCGGTCAGCCCTCCGTAGAGGTCTTCGCCAAGAATTATTGTCTGCACTGGCAGAAGAGAAAAATTGGAAGCAAAATTGCACAGTTTGGATCGTGCACCTTCACGCCGAGGACTGGGAAGACTTCGGCGGAAGTTGTGGAACTAGTTCCCTACGCCCGCAACAAGTGGGGCAACTGGTATGATTATTGGTTTTATGTCTCAGGAGGCGAAGTCGAAGACCTCCCAGGACTCCCTGCGGCTGTGATGTGCTCCCACTGTTATGTGGTGTTCCCGTCGTTTGAGGTGGCGGAGGATGATGGGGACGAAGGGGCCCTCTGGTGTGCTGCCCGCATGAGTAGCGGGCGTGATTTGGTTGAGGAATTTGTCGGTTATGGAGTGTGGCCTTTGGCGCATGGCTGGGCGCTGGGCGAAGTATGTCCTTGCCATATGCCCTCCTTGGGCGAGCAACTAGTGCGAAGTCTGGCCTTCGCGTTGGATCTGCGCGGCCGGGACCCAGCCGCATTCGTGCGTGAAGTGGAGGACAGGGCTGTGAAGATTGTGGGGCAGTATGTGCCGAGGACGGAGGCCCTGCGGAGTTGGGATATTCGTGGATCCAACGTTCGTTGAATCGGGTCTTCAAGTTGAACCGTTTGCCATACAACGGCTATCCTGGGGATGACGCTGCTGTGGCTGTCGATCGCCGCGGGAAGAAGCCAACGGCTGCGGCTGGTGAAGGCTCTTCACGGGAGGTTGTGCCGGCCGTGAAGAAGAGAAAATTAGGTACTGCAGCTGAGGGGTTGGGGGTCTCCGACCGTTTTGCTGTGGAGTTGATGGGTACTTGCGTGGCCCTCGGGGGAAGGATGTCTTCGCCCGAGCTCCAGGTGTCTTCGGCGCGAATGCTGGAGGTTACCGGGGGTCGATGGCCAAGGAATGTTCCAATTCCCCGGGCGGCCGGCGAGGATATATTTACGTCCCGTTTGGCCCGTGAAATGAAGATTTTTCCTTATGGGCGGAATATTGCTGCTGTTGTATCAGCAGTGATGGAGAAGGATCGCCAAGAAGCGGCGCAGAAACGTCGGGCGATCACTAGGGTTGGGGACCCTTTTTGCGAGGCGAAGAAGGCATGGGGGGCACGAAGTCTGCCACCCCTGGCAGTAGCAAGCCACTGCCGGCTGCGAAGCCAGCCGTCCCCAGGCCCAGCAAGCCTTCGGTGGGTGCGAGGGCTGTTGCTTTTAGCGTGGGCAAGCCGCCCTCGGCCGAGCCCGCGAAGGAGCGAAGGCCGTCGTCTCCAGTGCGCACCGACAAAGCAGCGGCGGGCGTTGCTGATTTTGATACGGACATCTGCATGGATGATTACCTCGTTGGTGAGAGTTTTTTTTCTTTTTTTTGTATCTCATAGAAGATCGGGCCGCGTCTTCTATCAAAAACCTATGTTGGAAATGGATAAAGGGTCTACAAAAATTGAAGAGGCCAAAGAGGCTATTGAAGATGATACACCCCTTGGTGAGGGGCCCTTTGATCAAGAGTTGGGAGGTCGAAAGTATAGAGTGGACCATGCTGCTAGGAAGATTATGGGTGCAAAGCAGCTAGCCAAAGCCATTGGCTATGCTAAACATATTGGATACCCTTTGGGGTCCACCATCTTCAAGGGAGGGCCAGACGATTATCTATATTGCTTCCCAGATAACCTAGAGAAATAAGTGTGCCGCCATATGTTGGACAATATTGGTTTTCCAAAGTTAGAGGTCATGCTTTCAGCCATGTCCTCTGAAGATTTCTTGGACTGCCTTGCTTACACCCTTCTGAAGATAACTTCTATTAATTTTGTTTCTAAGCATTGAGTCAAGTTGTTACAAAACTTGGTTAATTTTTACATCTTATAGGGCTTGTTCTTGAGCAAGGCTTTGAAGAACAAGAGAAGTGTTGAGGGCAAAACTGTCACACTCGTATTTAAGGGCCAAACTTGGGTGTGAATCAAATGTGTGCTAGGATCAAGCCTCGCACATATGGTGACTCATGGTACAGAAACGAATGTCACATCTTTACTATACAGTAGGAGTTCTGTACAAAATAGCTAAATAATTACATCATACAAAGATGACAATCCAGCAACCATAGTTGACTGGGAGACGACGACCTAGACCTCTCACGAACACATCGCGGCATGCTTCATGCTCCTTTTCATGCAGTTCCTGTTCCTGACCTGGGGGATGTGAGTATAGGAAGGGTGAGCTCATATACGTTCATCACTCAACAAGTTGTGGGGAATAATGTGCATGAGCTCACTTACGATGGGGGCTCATGTGAAGTGTAAGGCTTACTAAAGAAGAGGGTTGAAGCTGAGCATTGATTTTAAAGTTGGTCAAAGTTACCTATTTTCCATGGGATCATGAATCCCATACATCTCTACCGAGGACACGAGGCAGGGTAGCACTACGAGGTCTTTACAATGTTCCACGGCAACCGTGAGCTGGTTTCCACGGTGCGATCCGATTTCCATGGCCCATGTTCATAATGTCCTAGAGGATGGAGACAAATCCGACCAGACAGCCCCACGTGTTGGTGAGAGCAAGGCGAGTGCGAGCACGACACGACTGAGTGGCTAGCAAGCGTGGCTCGACCGAGCACCACATCCAGGTGATGTTGGGCCAGTAGGTGGGACGAGTGGGGGATTGAATAAATGGGCCCAATCTGGCCCATGCAAGTGAGGAGAAGGAAAATAAAAATGGGTCATGTAGAAAGTTTTTGGCCCAATAGGCATGCCCCCTTTCTTCTTTTTTCTATTTCTCTTTTTTCCTTTAATATTCAAATTGAAAATTGAGTACAAATTTGAAATTCCAATTTTATGCAACAATCAAACTCTAGCATGCAATGCAAAATTATTTTATGTATTATATTAATTGTTCTATTGCTTTTAGTTAGGCAAATATGTACTTTCATTTTATTTACTTTGAGAAAAGATTATTTTGAATAGATGGCAAACTTTAAAAGTTAATTCAGAAATAAATAGTCAATACTTATTTACTTTGATTGGTAGAGGGCAAATTGTATCCTTCGTCTAGAGATGTATTTTTAATTCTTCTTTTTTTTAAGAAAGCACAAAGATTTTACAAAACCAAAATCAATAAAAGGGATAATATATCTTATTGAGGGATCTTTTATATTGATTTTTGGAGAATTAATTTCAAGGGTAAGAAAATAAAAGTGTATCTTTCTTCAAAACCTGTGGAGAATATTTTTCTAAGTGAAAATAGAAATTAAGGATGTTACAAATTCTTCCCCCTTAAAAATAAATCTCACCCTCGAGATTAGTAAGAAAAAGGGATGAAGCAAATTTGGTGTGTAGTTTAGTCTCTTTTTGTTCCATTACCCTTTTTATAAGTCTTTAATGGTTATCTTCTATGTCTACAATGAGGTAAGAAGGGTTAGGGCAAGAAAATTTTCTATCCCGGATGGTGGATCTTGACTAATTTGAAGATCTAGGGTGACACTTGTTCTTCCTTGACGATGTTCTCTTTCCTTCTTGGGTCTGGGTGTCTCCATCCTAGCTAGGGACATATGGCTAAAATAGTTGTGGGTAGGATAGACTACATTAAGTAGGTCAAGATTGGTTTGATGTTAGGTTGAAATGGATGGTCATCATGAACATGCTAGTTAGGTCGTTTGTTCATGGATGAGTTGGTCTAAGATCCAATTTATGTTAAAACATGTTTATAGTAGTAGGGTCCAATCTATTTCACCACAATTAATTAACATGTTAAGTAACTCACTTTAGATTAGATCAGATTAACCATATTAGATCAGATTACATTAGATCACATTCATTTAGATAGGATCTAGATTAGAATTGATATGACTAGATTAGAATAGATAAGATCTAATCTCATGAGGATCACATAGATTCTTTTAAGATAGGATGAATCTGTTAGAATAAAATCCCTTAGGATGAGATGAATCTATTGAGCTAGACATATTTTAATGAGGAATAATCTAAGTTGTCTAGTTATCCTATAAGCAAATATATATATATTTCTTTGCCTATATGCAGATGCAGATGCAATTATCGATGTAACTCCAAAACCCATCACACTCAATCAAAGAACCAAATCAGACAGGTATCATAAAGACAAGCATTCAAGCATATAGATACCTACAAAAATAGTTTTTTTGTTCCTAAGATTAGGTCTCCATTTGGTACAGGATATCATAGTGTGAAAACCACTTTTGTCTTTAGAAGAGAAAAGGTAAGCGTAATTAGAGTAAAGCAACAATAGATGAGAAAGGATTAAGGAAAGTTTAGAAAGAATCAGAGTAGCAAAGGTAAGTAGAAAAGGGCTGTCCAGTTCTATCTAGGTCACGTCCTACAGTCAACATTCCTCAGATACCACTTCTGTCACACTTGGATTTAAGGGCCAAATGTCACACCCGGGTTTTAGGGGCACCAAGACCCGGGCGCGAACATAAACACCAGGTGTGCTGGGACCAAGTCTCATACATATGATGGATCATGGCACATGATCGAATGTCACAAATTTACTATATAATAGGAGTTCTGTACAAAATAAATAAATAAATACATTATAAGGAGACAACGATCCAGCAACCCAAAGTTGACTGGGAGACGACGGCCTAGACCTCTCACGAACTTGTCACAACATCCTCCATGTGCCTCATCATGCGGTACCTGTTCTTGACCTGTGGGGGGTGTGAGACAGCAAGAGTGAGCTCACATACATTCATAGCTCAACAAGTTGTGGGGAATAATGTGTATGAACTCGCCAAAGGTGGGAGCTCACGTGAAGTGTAAGGCTTACCAAAGAGGATGGTTGAAGTTGCGCATTGCTTTTAAAGTTGGTCAAAATTTTATTAGCAATTACTAAGTATAAGTAAATACCAACCCAATTAAGTAATAGAACAAGAGTAACAACAACACCCGTGATGCAATGCATATGACAAATTGAATTTAGTTCCATAAATTAATCATGTGAGTGTCCGAGCTGCTCATGACCATGAGCACGGCTAGTATACCAGATTTACACTCTGCAGAGGTTGCACATCTTTACCCACAAGTCATGTTACCCATCTGCCAAGAGACGGCCAATCCCATACACCTCTACCGAGGAGGTGAGGCAGAGAAACACTACGAGGCCTTTACAAATTTCCACTAGCTTCAGAAAACCCGCTACAGTTTATAGGAAGCTCCAATGCAGGGATCCCTCCCCTGACTGCCATCGCAGCAAAATTGTCACACCTGGATTTTAGGGGTCCAAAGCCCGGGCGCAAACATAATCACCAGGTGTGCTGGGACCAAGTCTCACACATATGATGAATCATGGCACATGATCGAATGTCACATCTTTACTATATAACAGGAGTTTTATGCAAAATAAATAAATAATTACATTATAAGGAGACAACGGTCTAGCAACCCAAAGTTGACTAGGAGACGATGGCCTAGACCGCTCACGAACACATCGCAGCATTCTCCATGCGCCTCATCCTGTGGTACCTGTTCTTGACCTGTGGGGGGGTGAGACAGCAAGAGTGAGCTCACATACGTTCATAGCTCAACAAGTTGTGGGGAATAATGTGCATGAACTCGCCAAAGGTGGGAGCTCACGTGAAGTGTAAGGCTTACCAAAGAGGATGGTTAGAGCTGAGCATTGCTTTTAAAGTTGGTCAAAATTTTATTAGCAATTACTAAGTATAAGTAAATACCAAACCCAATTAAGTAGTAGAACAAAAGTAACAACATCACCTGCAATGCAATGCATATGACAATTTGAATTTAGTTCCATAAATTAATCATGTGAGGGTCCGAGGTGCTCTTGACCGTGAGCACGGCTGATATACCAGTTTTACACTCTGCAGAGGTTGCGCATCTTTACCCACAAGTCATGTTACCCATCTGCCAAGGGATCGCGACTTCCCATACACCTCTACCGAGGAGGCGAGGCAGGGTAACACTACGAGGCCTTTACAAAGTTCCACTAGCTTCAGAAAACCCGCTACAGTTTATAGGAAGCTCCAATGCAGGGACCCCTCGCATGACTGCCATCGCAGCAAAATCATCCCAAGGGCCTCCCTACACTGACCATTCCCCTACTGCCCTTGCCCCTTTCGGGTAAGGTAGTCTTCCACTAGCTTTCCTAATTAATCAGACAAGGGCATCCCATTAAACCCTTGTGGTAGCACTGTTTTCCCGGGTGGTCGCTCCATGTTCTAATTAACATAATGATCTTATCATGAACAGTAATAATAAACAGATAATAAAAATGTGATCATGAATAATGTATCTTCATACCCAAAACCACATAAAGCACTAGCAAGTACTACCCAAAAAGTTCAGTGGTAAACAAGGTATAAAGATAGACAAACTAGGGTAACCTATTGGGTCCCATCAAAATTAACCTATGCAGATCATTATGATTAATCAGAACATGGCTGGGTAAAAAGAAGTGATCAAGGGCACAACTTGCCTGGCACTTGAGATTTCAGGTACCAACTTGCTTTTCAGATGACACGTGTCCTCACTGCTAAACGTAGCAATACAAACAAACAGTGTATAGGAAAAATTAACATTACACCAAACATATATGCAAAATACATATTAATAATCTACATATTGAAATAAGATCAGAGGAATAGGAATTATTAATTTTGGAGTTATAGATTTTAAGTTATGGATTTCCAAGGATTCTATGTGCTTAGTACAAGATTAATTAAGATAACAATTTTAATGTGACTTTTATGTCAAAACAATGGCACTAAATGATAAACAATGATTTTATAAAATTATAGGAATTGGAATGAATTAGTTTGGACTAAATATGCATTTTCTATGAATTAAACAAATTCTAGCATTTATTTTTGCATAAAAATCATTTTCTAATTCCTTTTTCTAGATTTTATAATTCTCTGGACTGGGCCTCAATTACAGGAAAGTCCAGGAGTTAATGCGCGAAAAGTCCCAAGACACAGATCTACCCCGCGGTGGATGGCGGGTTCATTTCATAAAAGTTCAGGGTCTCTTTAGTAAAATGAACATGGCGAAGGGGTATGGTTGTATCTGGGCCGTGCGATTATAAATAGAGGGCTTGGATTAGATCTAGCCTTTTAATGAATCGGTATGCGCTGATCTGCCGTCCGATCAAAATCCGAGGGCCTAGTTTTACCCAGCTGAATCGGTATTCACCAGATAAGATCCCAGCCATCCAACCCCGATCGGACGGTCACAAAGCATCACGGCGAGTGGATATGACCGCGTCTAATCCGGACCGCCCATCTAAATCCAACGGCCCAAGGCCATCTTCATCCTCCACACTGACGGACACCTATGACGGTGCACAGGTCTGCGGCCGCGCTCCTTGCCGGAGTTGGCCAACAGGCGATTTGAGGCTTAATCCTACCGATTAACTAGTGCTACGCAAACCGAAGGACCCAGCGATCTGATTGAGGTACACCATACCAGTAATGGGGAAGCAGAGAAGTAGGGCTGCGGCAACAGGCGGATCCGCGGCGACGACGTATCCATGGCAAGCAATTCCAAGAGCTCCGCCCACGACGAGGCCACGGCGGTATTCCGAGCGGCATGATGAGGCCCGTGGGTCCAATTCCGAAGACCCGCCCTTGCCATTAGCTCAAATCACCCGCAGCGGCATCTCACGTTCTCCCTTTGTGTGTTTCTGCTTGTGCTAGGTTCTAGGGGATGGGGCATCGGCTGAGCTTTATAGGGGCGAGCAGAGCAATCCCCAACGGAATTCCGAAGCTTGCGGCGAGCGGCAGCAACAACCCAGCGCGGAAGCTACGGGGGAGATATTCTAGGCAAGGCGATGCGTTCGCGTTGGAGGTTCTGTTTGCAGGGATACGGTTCACCAAATCCGCGATCGATCCGAATTCCTCGGAACAGACAGCGAGTCGGTGCCAATCCAAACGAGGAAGACGACGCATAGGTTTAATCATGGCGCAGAATCCGGTTCGGAAGGGGGGAAATGCGTGGCCGACTCAATCGGCCGAGCTCCATGCTCACTTGTTTCAGTGAGGAGGAAAGAGGAACGGAATGACATGCGGGGCCCCCAGTCAGCGTCGACGTGGGTTAGGGGAGTTGGGCCGCGCAGTAGACCAGGTGAAATGGGCCGAGAAAAGGGATCCGCGGGCCCAACAGTGTTCTGTCCCTTTTTATTTTCTTTCTTTCTATTTTCTTATTTCTTTTCTTCCATTTTTCCTACTCAAGTTCAAATTTCCAGATTCAAACAAATTTAAATTCTTACTTTAGACTTCAGATTTTCCCATTATCACATTAAATTCCAATTTGAATAATATTTCTACCGTTTGCCATAATATTTCTTATTTTATTGTTATTCCTCACACTTATATTCCTAAGTATATAATTCCTTTTCTAGAGCTCAAGTTCCTGTCAAAAATTAGATTTGTTTTAATTATGAATTTTGAGTTTTTTTTATGTGCAAACAAATAAACTCCAACATGATGCATAGAGTATTCTATTAGTTAATTGTTCACTTTCTGATTTTTAACATGCCTTATTATGCGGATGGCAAATCACATAATGAGACCAACTCTTATATAATTTTTTTTGGGTATTACAAATCCTACCCCCTTAATAGAAATCTCGTCCTCGAGATTTGTTAGAAGAAGGGATACAAAAGAATTGGTTTGTGATTTTAGCTTTTAATTTTTAATTAGATCAAGAATGAAGGGTATTTTCTTTTGTAATCATTGGTGGGTGATTAGGAGAGCATGGGTATACGTAGGTACAATCATATATTATGTAGGATAAAAGATGGGTAGGTCAGGGCAAGAATAGCCTGGGGTGAGACAGATTATGGTGAGAAAGGACTCCTTGTTGGGTGGTAATGCATTTGAAGATCGAGTTTGACTTCTCTCCTTCCTTGACGAGTTTGATCTTGTTCTTTTTCTGGTCTTGGTCTCATTGAGTCGGGGTCAGTGTATATCATCCGAGTAACCGAAGTATGGTTACGATAGATATGGGTGAGATAGACTACATGATGTAGGTCAAAAGTTTGTTTGAGGTTAGGTGGAGATAGACGGATTATGCAATTCATCATGACTCTATTGGTTGGGTCAGATCTCATGTATGCGACTGAGTTGGTTTACTATACTAAGTTAAGTTAACACCTGGCTTGTAGGGTCTAATCTCTTCTTACCAGTATCACTAGTCTGATTAAGTAGACCACATTAGATTAGATCGTATTAGATTAGATAGGATCTAGATTGGATCAGGTCTGACTAGATTAAACTAGTTTTAGGTTAGATAGGTCTAACAGGGTAGAATATGTATTATTAAGATATGTTAGAATCTTTTGAGATTAGTTAGATATGTTATGATAAGATAGAATCTCTTCAAGATAAGATGAATTTATTAAGGTAAGAAGAATCTTTTAAGATGAGGTGGATCTAGTAAGATAAGAGAGAATCTTATAAGATACGATGAATCTATTAAGATATGGGAGAGTCTTTTAAGATTAGAGGGATCTCTATGAGATAGATACATTTTAATGGAGGATAATCTGAGTTGTTTAGTTATCTTATAAATTCTATTTATGTATATACGTATATGCAAATGTAATTGTGGACATTACTCCACAACTTCATCACACTCAATCAAAGATCCAAATCAGATAAATATCATAAGAACAATCATTCAAGTTCATAGATATCTATAAAATATTTTTTCCTACGAGTAGGTCTCCTATTCCTAGAGGTCACTTTAGGCACCGGATTTCAAAGTGTGAAATCCGCATTTGTCTTTAGAAGGAAAAAGTAAGAATAATCAGAGTAAAGCGGAAATAGATGAGAAAAGATTAAGAAAAGTGTAGAAAAGAATCAGAGTAGCAGAGGTAAGTAAATATTGGTTGTCCAGTTCTATCTAGGTTTCGTCCTACAGTCAACATTCCTCTGATACCACTTCTGTCACACCCGGATTTTAGGGGTCCAAAGCCCGGGCGCAAACATAATCACCAGGTGTGCTGGAACCAAGTCTCACACATATGATGAATCATGGCACAGGATCGAATGTCACATCTTTACTATATAACTAGTGCTGGAAAATTAGCTCGAGGCTCGCGAGCCGGCACGAGCTCGGAGCGGCTCGGCTCGGCTCGGAGCGGCTCGCGAGCCTCGAACGAGCCGAGCCGAGCCCCTTCTTCGAGCTCGTTATTGCAGCGAGTCGAGCCGAGCCAGCTCGTTCCAGCTCGCGAGCCTTGCAAAAATGGTCAATTTATGGAATAATAATGAATATTAGATAATTTTATGGATAATAGCTCATTTTTTAGTCTTTGATGATGAATATATTACAAGTTATAATTTAATTTACTCATAATGTAGAATGATGATTCTATATTTTAAATTTATATAATGTTAATTCACCAAATAATGCAACGATAAGTACCAGAATATGGCTCGCGAGCCGAGCCGAGCCGACTCGCGAGCCAAGGTCGAGCCGAGCCGAGCCTCTTTCGCCAGCTCGTGGAATGGACGAGCTGAGCCGAGCCGAGCTCGTTCAGGCACCGAGCCGCACCGAGTCGAGCCGAGCTCGGCTCGGCTCGTTTCCAGCCCTATATATAACAGGAGTTTTATGAAAAATAAATAAATAATTACATTATAAGGAGACAACGGTCCAGCAACCCAAAGTTGACTAGGAGACGACGGCCTAGACCTCTCACGAACACATCGCAGCATTCTCCATGCGCCTCATCCTGTGGTACCTGTTCTTGACCTGTGGGGGGGTGAGACAGCAAGAGTGAGCTCACATACGTTCATAGCTCAACAAGTTGTGGGGAATAATGTGCATGAACTTGCCAAAGGTGGGAGCTCACGTGAAGTGTAAGGCTTACCAAAGAGGATGGTTAGAGCTGAGCATTGCTTTTAAAGTTGGTCAAAATTTTATTAGCAATTACTAAGTATAAGTAAATACCAAACCCAATTAAGTAGTAGAACAAAAGTAACAACATCACCTGCAATGCAATGCATATGACAATTTGAATTTAGTTCCATAAATTAATCATGTGAGGGTCCGAGCTGCTCTTGACCGTGAGCACGGCTGATATACCAGTTTTACACTCTGCAGAGGTTGCGCATCTTTACCCACAAGTCATGTTACCCATCTGCCAAGGGATCGCAACTTCCCATACACCTCTACCGAGGAGGCGAGGCAGGGTAACACTACGAGGCCTTTACAAAGTTCCACTAGCTTCAGAAAACCTGCTACAGTTTATAGGAAGCTCCAATGCAGGGACCCCTCGCATGACCGCCATCGCAGCAAAATCATCCCAAGGGCCTCCCTACACTGACCACTCCCCTACTGCCCTTGCCCCTTTCGGGTAAGGTAGTCTTCCACTAGCTTTCCTAATTAATCAGCCAAGGGCATCCCATTAAACCCTTGTGGTAGCACTGTTTTCCCGGGTGGTCGCTCCATGTTCTAATTAACATAATGATCTTATCATGAACAGTAATAATAAACAGATAATAAAAATGTGATCATGAATCATGTATCTTCATACCCAAAACCACATAAAGCACTAGCAAGTACTACCCAAAAAGTTCAGTGGTAAACAAGGTATAAAGATAGACAAACTAGGGTAACCTATTGGGTCCCATCAAAATTAACCTATGCAGATCATTATGATTAATCAGAACATGGCTGGGTAAAAATAAGTGATCAAGGGCACAACTTGCCTGGCACTTGAGATTTCAGGTACCAACTTGCTTTTCAGATGACACGTGTCCTCACTGCTAAACGTAGCAATACAAACAAACAGTGTATAGGCAAAATTAACATTACACCAAACATATATGCAAAATACATATTAATAATCTACATATTGAAATAAGATCACAGGAACAGGAATTATTAATTTTGGAGTTATAGATTTTAAGTTATGGATTTCCAAGGATTCTATGTGCTTAGTACAAGATTAATTAAGATAACAATTTTAATGTGACTTTTATGTCAAAACAATGGCACTAGATGATAAACAATGATTTTATAAAATTATAGGAATTGGAATGAATTAGTTTGGACTAAATATGCATTTTCTATGAATTAAACAAATTCTAGCATTTATTTTTGCATAAAAATCATTTTCTAATTCCTTTTTCTAGATTTTATAATTCTCTGGACTGGACCTCAATTACAGGAAAGTCCAGGGGTTAATGCGCGAAAAGTCCCAAGACACAGATCTACCCCGCGGTGGATG
Organism: Zea luxurians; assembly: GCA_029449295.1. Classification (NCBI taxonomy): domain Eukaryota; kingdom Viridiplantae; phylum Streptophyta; class Magnoliopsida; order Poales; family Poaceae; genus Zea; species Zea luxurians. The sequence goes on along the minus strand of JAOPSE010000001.1, from coordinate 98,208,500 downwards.
GCGGGTTCATTTCATAAAAGTTCAGGGTCTCTTTAGTAAAATGAACATGGCGAAGGGGTATGGTTGTATCTGGGCCGTGCGATTATAAATAGAGGGCTTGGATTAGATCTAGCCTTTTAATGAATCGGTATGCGCTGATCTGCCGTCCGATCAAAATCCGAGGGCCTAGTTTTACCCAGCTGAATCGGTATTCACCAGATAAGATCCCAGCCATCCAACCCCGATCGGACGGTCACAAAGCATCACGGCGAGTGGATATGACCGCGTCTAATCTGGACCGCCCATCTAAATCCAACGGCCCAAGGCCATCTTCATCCTCCACACTGACGGACACCTACGACGGCGCACAGGTCTGCGGCCGCGCTCCTTGCCGAAGTTAGCCAACAGGCGATTTGAGGCTTAATCCTACCGATTAACTAGTGCTACGCAAACCGAAGGACCCAGCGATCTGATTGAGGTACACCATACCAGTAATGGGGAAGCAGAGAAGCAGGGCTGCGGCAACAGGCGGATCTGCGGTGATGACGTATCCATGGCAAGCAATTCCAAGAGCTCCGCCCACGACGAGGCCACGGCGGTATTCCGAGCGGCATGATGAGGCCCGTGGGTCCAATTCCGAAGACCCGCCCTTGCCATTAGCTCAAATCACCCGCAGCGGCATCTCACGTTCTCTCTCTCTGTGTTTCTGCTTGTGCTAGGTTCTAGGGATGGGGCATCGGCTGAGCTTTATAGGGGCGAGCAGAGCAATCCCCAACGGAATTCTGAAGCTTGCGGCGAGCGGCAGCAACAACCCAGCGCGGAAGCTACGGGGGAGATATTCCAGGCGAGGCGATGCGTTCGCGTCGGAGGTTCTGTTTGCAGGGATACGGTTCACCAAATCCGCGATCGATCCGAATTCCTCGGAACAGACAGCGAGTCGGTGCCAATCCAAACGAGGAAGACGACGCATAAGTTTAATCATGGCGTAGAATCCGGTTCGGAAGGGGGGGAATGCGTGGCCGACTCAATCGGCCGAGCTCCATGCTCGCTTGTTTCAGTGAGGAGGAAAGAGGAATGGAATGACATGCGGGGCCCCCAGTCAGCGTCGCGTGGGTTAGGGGAGTTGGGCCGCGCAGTAGACCAGGTGAAATGGGCCGAGAAAAGGGATCCGCGGGCCCAACAGTGTTCTGTCCCTTTTTCTTTTCTTTCTTTCTATTTTCTTATTTCTTTTCTTCCATTTTTCCTACTCAAGTTCAAATTTCCAGATTCAAACAAATTTAAATTCTTACTTTAGACTTCAGATTTTCCCATTATCACACTAAATTCCAATTTGAATAATATTTCTACCGTTCGCCATAATATTTCTTATTTTATTGTTATTCCTCACACTTATATTCCTAAGTATATAATTCCTTTTCTAGAGCTCAAGTTCCTGTCAAAAAATAGATTTGTTTTAATTATGAATTTTGAGTTTTTTTTATGCGCAAACAAATAAACTCCAACATGATGCATAGAGTATTCTATTAGTTAATTGTTCACTTTCTGATTTTTAACATGCCTTATTATGCGGATGGCAAATCACATAATGAGACCAACTCTTATATAATTTTTTTTGGGTATTACAAAAATCAACCCAAGGACCTGCCTACACCGACCACTCCCCTACTGACCTAGCCCCTTTCAGGTAAGGTAATCATCCACTAGCTTTCCTAATTAATCAGCCAAGGGGTCCCATTCCTCCCTTGTGGGAGCACTATTTTCCCGGGTGGTTCTCTATGTTCCAATTAACATAATGATCTTAACTTGAACAGTAAATAACAAATGATAATAAAGGTATAATCATGAATAATGTATCTCCATACCCAAAACCACATAAAGCAATAGCAAGTACTACCCAAAAAGTTCAGTGGTAATCAAGGTATAAAGATAGTCAAATTGGGGTAACCTATTGGGTCCCATCAAAATTAACCTATATAGATCATTATGATTAATCAGAACATGACTGGGTAAAAGGAAGTGATCAAGGGCACAACTTGCCTGGGACTCGAGATTTCAGGTACCAACTTGCTCTTCATATTCTCATCACCTCACTGCTAGTTGTAGCAATAAAGCAAACATGGTATAGGAAAAATTAACATCACATCAAACATAAGAATAAACTTTGTAATAATAATCTACGCGTCGCTACGAGATCGTAGGAACGAGAATCGCTAAATTCGGAGTTACGATTATGAAGTTATGGTTTTCCGAAGATTCACGTGGTTAAATATAGAATAGAATAAGTGCAACATTTTAACCTATATTTCAAGACAAAACAAAGTTATCAGATGATAATAAATATTATTGTGAGACTAATGCAACTAGAATGGATCAAAACGGAGTTACGGTTATTGAGTTATGAATTTCTAGAGTTATTGAGTACATGGTGTAGATTAATTCAGATGAACAACTATAATTCCTATTTCATTGCTAAACAGAGGTACTAAGTGGTAGACAATATTAAAACAAAATTAATGTCACTAGAATGAATTAATTTGGAGCTAAAATGAATTTAATATGAATTATATAAGTTTCTGGATTTATTTTTGTATTAAAAATCCATTTCTAATATTAATGTCACTAGAATTATGGTCTGCACGCCAAATACAGAAAAGCGTAGGGTCTTATCTATAAAAACTCCCTAGACTCAGATTGCCCTGCTGGTGGACGGCGGGTTCTTTTGAAGAAAACCGAGGGGTCTCTTTCAAACTTTGCCCGCGAAGGGGTATTTTCTCATCACAGCCGTTGGATCAAAACCGACAGCCCAGATTAGATCTAGCGCCCATCGAACCAGTATGCGCTATTGGCCGTGGGATCTGTGATCTACGGTGGCGGAGCACTCGGGTCAACGTCGTCTCTTTTGTGATCTTGACCGCGCATTGCTCGATCAACGGCATAGATCCGTCCACTGAACATTAATGCGGTTGTACCCGTAGGATCGTAGATCCATGGCCACAATTCATGTACCAGAATCGTTTTCCCCCTTTTTAATCTCGTTCGCTCATTAGATGATCTACGGACACCATCGCACCTGGCCAAAGTGTTGCGCTCTACTAATCTGGTCCGCATCATCAGATCAATGATCCGAGTCTGGTCTTCTTCTTTCTGGTTTGTCACGGTGGCGCATAGCGTAAGCCTGGCGGCGCCATTGCCAGTGTGGGGCGTAATGGCCCTACGACGCTCCAAACCCCGACCTAAATAGTTCTAAACAGTGTGGGAATCAGGGTGAATCCATGGGGGAGGCTTACCATCTGTTGAGGCAATGAAGAGTTCCGACCCATGTGCACCACGGATCTGCGGTGATGGATGAAGTCGATGAGGAATTCGTCTACCTCAGGTGCCCACCCTTGATTAATAGGGCCCTAAACATATCGGGCGCGATCTATAGATTCTCCTGACCTCCCTGTGATGGTTGATTGTTGGCCAGACATGGGAAATCCCCATGGCTCCGCCCGAGCACATAAGCGGCGTGAGTAGTGGCGCGGCGTTCTTGGTGGTGGGGTACAGCGCCCAGGCATTGGCTCGGGGGGAGACTCGGGTTATATCCTGGCGGCACCTGAGGTCCGAGCTAGAGCAGTTACAAGATCAACGACGGATTTTGCAGGTTCTGGTGGTAATAGACTACGACGACATCGGTGGGAGGTTGAAGGAAGCGGCAACACACCGGGCCCACATGACTGTAAAGCCCAAAATTTGTGTAAGAAAAAAAAACTAATAAAATAAATAAATAGAAATAAATGAGACCCTTGGTGATTATTTGGTCTTCCTTTCCTTGTGCATATTCAATAAACAGGATTATGTTGGACAAATAACAAATAAATAAATACATCTCATGCTGTAGTTCTTGTATGGTTGCATTTGTGTTCAAATCTATGGGACAAGTTTAAAGTTTCAAAGGGAAATTCAAGAATTTAAAATAAGAGGAAGAAAGAGAGAAATGATATAAGAATATAAATAATATATAAATATATCTCCAAATTTGAAACTTCTTTATGGCACCATGTAATCTAAGTACAAATCTGTCACAAGTTTGAATTAGAATTTAAATTTGAATTGGTAAAATAATGGGGGAAATAGAAAATAAAACAAAAAAAAAGTGAAAGAAGCTTTTCTGGGCTCTCTGGTGGCTATTCGGCCCACGAGGGGAAAACCCTCGCCCTGGCCCAACTTCCACGCGCGCGGGGACCCGTGGCTTCCACGTTCGCTGACGGGCGGGGCCCACCGCTCAGCCACACCCCCTCCGTGCGGACTCGTTCGCCGTCTGTCTCTGGCTTGTGGGCCCCAGTAGTCGGCCTCGTCTTCCCCGTGAACCCCATAACAGAAATGCCTTGCTCGCCGCGGCGGAAAACGTGGTGGCCGTTGCACCTACCCGCCGACAAACTCGCGCCCGCCGTACCTTTCACGGCTGGATAAAAGCGCTAGTACCCGCTCTCCTGCCTTCGACTCCACCAATTAGCCCCCAGAAAAGAAGTCGCCGTCGCGCCACCCAAGTCGCTGCCGTGGCGGATATCTGTGCTCCCCAGAAATTGATGACCCGAGTGTTGACGTGAGGCTTTATCAGGGACCCTTGGATCAAGCTCTGGCCACCCAAACCGGGAGGGAGCTCCCCGTCGCCGTGAATTGCTCGTCGGCGCGTCTCCTCCACCGTGGAGCCGCACTCCGTCGCCGCTGGGAATCTCGGCACCGGAATCGAAGGTGTGGTGCTCCTCATGTTGTCCGCAATGTCCTCCACTACATGTAGGCTCTTTCGGGTGGGCTGTTGGGGCTCTGGTGCGCGATTTGCACGAACGCCGGCGTGGGGCCGCCGTGGGCGTGGGGCGGCGCCGCCTCTGTGCGGACCCTGGGGGGGGAGAAACGCTGTCGCCGTTGGATGCGTCAGGGACGGTTTAGATTAGAAGCCGATCGTACCGTTTCGGCGGAGCGCGCTGCGACCGTAGATTCAAGATCCGAGGGGTGCGGATTGATCTCGGTCATATTAAATCTGATCCGTTGATGGGGGATCTGATGGTCGAGATTGCATACCGGTTCGTCCTGGGCGCGATTTAATCTGGACCACCAGATTTCAATCAGACGGCTAGGATCGTCCTGTACCCCTTCAGCTTGGTAAACTTGCTAAAGAGACCCCGAGCTTCTGCTCAATCAACCCGCCGTCCCGTTCTGCTGTGCAATGAGTCTCGGGACTTCTTACACCGAGCCCCCTGCGTTTTCCATTAAATGAGGCCCAGTCCAGTGAATAGGAAAATCATAGAAAATGATTTAGAAAATGATTTTTAGTGTTAAAATAAATCCAGAAACTTAATTAATTCATAACTAATTCATTTTAGCTCCAAATTGAGTCATTCCAATTCCTAAAATTTTGTAATAATATTCTCTACCATTTAGAATCACTGTTTTGACATGAACTCTGTCAGAAAATTTATTTATCATTTAATCATATTATAATCACCTTAAATCTTAGGAAATTCATAACTTGAATTCTACAACTCCAAAATTAATAATTCTTTTTCCTGTGATCTTATTTTAATATGAAGATTATTAATATGTATTTTGGCATATATGTTTGGTGTAATGTTAATTTTGCCTATACACTGTTTGTTTGTATTGCTACGACTAGCAGTGAGGTCACGAGTCATCTGAAGAATCATCCTGGTACCTGGATTCTCAAGGCCCAGGCAAGTTGTGCCCTTGATCACTTCTTTTTACCCAGCCATGTTCTGATTAATCATAATGATCTGCATAGGTTAATTTTGATGGGACCCAATAGGTTACCCTAGTTTGTCTATCTTTATACCTTGTGTACCACTGATCTTTCTGGGTAGTACTTGCTAGTGCTATATGTGGTTTTGGGTATGGAGATACACTATTCATGATTACACTTTTTGTTATCAGCTGTTATTTAATGTTCATGTTAAGATCATTATGTTAATTGGAACATGGAGCGACCACCCGGGAAAACAGTGCTACCACAAGGGTGGAATGGGACGCCCTTGGCTGATTAATTAGGAAAGCTAGTGGAAGACTACCTTACCCGAAAGGGGCAAGGGCAGTAGGGGAGAGGTCAGTGTAGGGAGGCCCTCGGGAGGATTTTGCTGCGATGGCGGTCCTGCAAGGGATTCCTGCACTGGATCTTCCTATAAACTGTAGCGGGTTTTCGGAAGCTAGTGGAACTTTGTAAAGGCCTCGTAGTGTTACCCTGCCTCACTTCCTTGGTAGAGGTGTATGGGATTCATGACCCCTTGGCAGATGGGTAACACGACTTGTGGGTAAAGATGCGCAACCTCTGCAGAGTGTAAAACTGGTATACTAGCCGTGCTCACGGTCATGAGCAGCTCGGACCCTCACATGATTAATTATGGAACTAAATTCAATTTGTCATATGCATTGCATTGCAGGTGAAGTTGCTACTTTTGTTCTACTACTTAATTGGGTTGGTATTTACTTATACTTAGTAACTGCTAATAAAATTTTGACCAACTTTAAAAGCAATGCTCAGCTCTAACCATCTTCTTTGGTAAGCCTTACACTTCACGTGAGCTCCCACCTTTGGCGAGTTCATGCACATTATTCCCCACAACTTGTTGAGCGATGAACGTATGTGAGCTCACTCTTGCTGTCTCACATACACCACAGGTCAAGACCAGGTACTGCAGGATGATGCTCATGGAGGATGCTGCGATGAGTTCGTGAGAGGTCTAGGTCGTCGTCTCCCAGTCAACTTTTGGGTTGCTGGACCGTTGTCTCCTTATAATGTAATTATTTATTTTGTATAGAACTCCTGTTATATGTAAAGATGTGACATTCGATCCTGTGCCACTATACATCATATGTTTGAGACTTGGTCCCAGCATACCTGGTGTTTATGTTAACCCCGGGTTTTGGACCCCTAAAATCCGGGTGTTACAGAAGTGGTATCAGAGGAATGTTGACTGTAGGACGAAACCTAGATAGAACTGGACAACCATTAAATACTTATCTTACTCTGATTCTTTTCTAAACTTATCTTAATCTTTTCTCATCTATTTCCGCTTTACTCTGATTACTCTTACCTTTTTTTTCTCCTTCTAAAGACCAACTTGGATTTCACACTTTGAAATCCTGTGCTTAAAGTGACATTTAGGAATAGGGGACCTACTCTTAGGAACAAAAACAAAACTATTTTTATTGGTATCTATTAACTTGAATGTTTGTTCTTATGATACTTGTTTGATTTGGATCTTTGATTGAGTGTGATGAGTTGTGGAGTAGTGTCCACAATTGCATCTACATATACTTAGGCATAAAATATATATATATATATATATAAAAGATAACAAATCAAACTTAGATTGTTTGTCATTAAAAATATATCTACCTTAATAGATCCACCTTATCTTAAAATACTCTCTCCTATCTTAATAGATCCATCTCATTTTTAAAAGAGTCCCTCTTATCTTAAAAGATACTCATCTTATCTTGAAAAGATTTTATCCTTATCCCAATAAATCTAACTGACCTCACAAGATTCTACTTATCCTCATGGATTCATCTTACCCTAATTAGCATATTTATCCTAGTCTAAAATATCAACCATGATCTAATTTAAAGTAATTAGATATTGTCTAGACTAATCCGGTGATACCAATCTAGATCCCATCTAATCTAATATGATCCAAAGTGAGTTATTTAATAAATTAGTTAGTACTAGTGAAATGGATTAAACCTCACTCCTATAAAAATGATTTAATCTAAATTGATGCCCTAGATTAACTTGATCATATACATATGCAACTACCTTACCCATCCGATAGTTGCATAATCCCTCTGTGTTAACCTAATAGAGCTTCTGACCTACCTACACCATATACCCCATCCTATTTCAAAAGATTCTAACATATCCTAACAAGATATATCTTACCCTGATAAATCTATCTAACTTAAACCAGTCTAATCTAGATCATATCTAATTTAATGTGGTCTAATCTAGTGTGAGTTACTTAATGCTGGTAGAAAGGATAAGGCCATACTCCTGAATCACTTAAGCCTAATTTGGAGACTTATATCAACTTGGCCATACACAACAACTCGATCTATATAACAAGTTACATAACTTATCCAACCAATAGAGCCATGATGAATGGTATAACCTTTCTATTCCCACCTAACATCAAACAAACTTTTGACCTACATCATGTAGTCTATCTCATCCATACCTATATTAACCATATTCCCCAGCCCGATAATATACACTAACTCCTCATCAATGAGACAAGACCGAAGAATATGATCAACTTCATCAAGTAAGGATGAGCACCAACTCAAGTCTTCAAGGATCAAGTGAGGTCACCAAGATGAGTCAAGATCCACAATCTTGGATGGAGTCTTTCTTTATCCCACTCTTTCTTGCCCAAACCTATATAGGCTTTAAAAGACATCTTCTATCCTACATAATAAAGTGGACATACATATAATACCCATGCTCTCCTATCACTTACTAATAATAAAAAGAAAGACCCTTGATTTAGAAATTAAAAGCTAAATTGCAAACCAATCCTTTTGTATTCCCTTTTCTTACAAATCTCGAGGACGAGATTATTTTTAAGGGGGGTAGGATTTGTAAAGCCCAAAATTTGTGTAAGAAAAAAAAAACTAATAAAATAAATAAATAGAAATAAATGAGACCCTTGGTGATTATTTGGTCTTCCTTTCCTTGTGCATATTCAATAAACAGGATTATGTTGGACAAATAACAAATAAATAAATACATCTCATGCTGTAGTTCTTGTATGGTTGCATTTGTGTTCAAATCTATGGGACAAGTTTAAAGTTTCAAAGGGAAATTCAAGAATTTAAAATAAGAGGAAGAAAGAGAGAAATGATATAAGAATATAAATAATATATAAATATATCTCCAAATTTGAAACTTCTTTATGGCACCATGTAATCTAAGTACAAATCTGTCACAAGTTTGAATTAGAATTTAAATTTGAATTGGTAAAATAATGGGGGAAATAGAAAATAAAACAAAAAAAAAGTGAAAGAAGCTTTCCTGGGCTCTCTGGTGGCTATTCGGCCCACGAGGGGAAAACCCTCGCCCTGGCCCAACTTCCACGCGCGCGGGGACCCGTGGCTTCCACGTTCGCTGACGGGCGGGGCCCACCGCTCAGCCACACCCCCTCCGTGCGGACTCGTTCGCCGTCTGTCTCTGGCTTGTGGGCCCTAGTAGTCGGCCTCGTCTTCCCCGTGAACCCCATAACAGAAATGCCGTGCTCGCCGCGGCGGAAAACGTGGTGGCCGTTGCACCTACCCGCCGACAAACTCGCGCCCGCCGTACCTTTCACGGCTGGATAAAAGCGCTAGTACCCGCTCTCCTGCCTTCGACTCCACCAATTAGCCCCCAGAAAAGAAGTCGCCGTCGCGCCACCCAAGTCGCTGCCGTGGCGGATATCTGTGCTCCCCAGAAATTGATGACCCGAGTGTTGACGTGAGGCTTTATCAGGGACCCTTGGATCGAGCTCTGGCCACCCAAACCGGGAGGGAGCTCCCCGTCGCCGTGAATTGCTCGTCGGCGCGTCTCCTCCACAGTGGAGCCGCACTCCGTCGCCGCTGGGAATCTCGGCACCGGAATCGAAGGTGTGGTGCTCCTCATGTTGTCCGCAATGTCCTCCACTACATGTAGGCTCTTTCGGGTGGGCTGTTGGGGCTCTGGTGCGCGATTTGCACGAACGCCGGCGTGGGGCCGCCGTGGGCGTGGGGCGGCGCCGCCTCTGTGCGGACCCTGGGGGGGGGAGAAACGCTGTCGCCGTTGGATGCGTCAGGGACGGTTTAGATTAGAAGCCGATCGTACCGTTTCGGCGGAGCGCGCTGCGACCGTAGATTCAAGATCCGAGGGGTGCGGATTGATCTCGGTCATATTAAATCTGATCCGTTGATGGGGGATCTGATGGTCGAGATTGCATACCGGTTCGTCCTGGGCGCGATTTAATCTGGACCACCAGATTTCAATCAGACGGCTAGGATCGTCCTGTACCCCTTTAGCCTGGTAAACTTGCTAAAGAGACCCCGAGCTTCTGCTCAATCAACCCGCCGTCCCGTTCTGCTGTGCAATGAGTCTCGGGACTTCTTACACCGAGCCCCCTGCGTTTTCCATTAAATGAGGCCCAGTCCAGTGAATAGGAAAATCATAGAAAATGATTTAGAAAATGATTTTTAGTGTTAAAATAAATCCAGAAACTTAATTAATTCATAACTAATTCATTTTAGCTCCAAATTGAGTCATTCCAATTCCTAAAATTTTGTAATAATATTCTCTACCATTTAGAATCACTGTTTTGACATGAACTCTGTCAGAAAATTTATTTATCATTTAATCATATTATAATCACCTTAAATCTTAGGAAATTCATAACTTGAATTCTACAACTCCAAAATTAATAATTCTTTTTCCTGTGATCTTATTTTAATATGAAGATTATTAATATGTATTTTGGCATATATGTTTGGTGTAATGTTAATTTTGCCTATACACTGTTTGTTTGTATTGCTACGACTAGCAGTGAGGTCACGAGTCATCTGAAGAATCATCCTGGTACCTGGATTCTCAAGGCCCAGGCAAGTTGTGCCCTTGATCACTTCTTTTTACCCAGCCATGTTCTGATTAATCATAATGATCTACATAGGTTAATTTTGATGGGACCCAATAGGTTACCCTAGTTTGTCTATCTTTATACCTTGTGTACCACTGATCTTTCTGGGTAGTACTTGCTAGTGCTATATGTGGTTTTGGGTATGGAGATACACTATTCATGATTACACTTTTTGTTATCAGCTGTTATTTAATGTTCATGTTAAGATCATTATGTTAATTGGAACATGGAGCGACCACCCGGGAAAACAGTGCTACCACAAGGGTGGAATGGGACGCCCTTGGCTGATTAATTAGGAAAGCTAGTGGAAGACTACCTTACCCGAAAGGGGCAAGGGCAGTAGGGGAGAGGTCAGTGTAGGGAGGCCCTCGGGAGGATTTTGCTGCGATGGCGGTCCTGCAAGGGATTCCTGCACTGGATCTTCCTATAAACTGTAGCGGGTTTTCGGAAGCTAGTGGAACTTTGTAAAGGCCTCGTAGTGTTACCCTGCCTCACTTCCTTGGTAGAGGTGTATGGGATTCATGACCCCTTGGCAGATGGGTAACACGACTTGTGGGTAAAGATGCGCAACCTCTGCAGATTGTAAAACTGGTATACTAGCCGTGCTCACGGTCATGAGCAGCTCGGACCCTCACATGATTAATTATGGAACTAAATTCAATTTGTCATATGCATTGCATTGCAGGTGAAGTTGCTACTTTTGTTCTACTACTTAATTGGGTTGGTATTTACTTATACTTAGTAACTGCTAATAAAATTTTGACCAACTTTAAAAGCAATGCTCAGCTCTAACCATCTTCTTTGGTAAGCCTTACACTTCACGTGAGCTCCCACCTTTGGCGAGTTCATGCACATTATTCCCCACAACTTGTTGAGCGATGAACGTATGTGAGCTCACTCTTGCTGTCTCACATACACCACAGGTCAAGACCAGGTACTGCAGGATGATGCTCATGGAGGATGCTGCGATGAGTTCGTGAGAGGTCTAGGTCGTCGTCTCCCAGTCAACTTTTGGGTTGCTGGACCGTTGTCTCCTTATAATGTAATTATTTATTTTGTATAGAACTCCTGTTATATGTAAAGATGTGACATTCGATCCTGTGCCACTATACATCATATGTTTGAGACTTGGTCCCAGCATACCTGGTGTTTATGTTAACCCCGGGTTTTGGACCCCTAAAATCCGGGTGTTACAATGACACAGCGGCGCAGTGCTTCTTATAGAACGGTCCCACATGGTCATTGTCACGGTGCTGGTGGGCTATGGGGAAGAGTGGGGGTAGTTGGGCCGGGCATGGAATTCAGCCCAAAGGGCACAGGCTGAAGTCCTTTCTTCTTTTTCTTTTGGTTTTCCAATTTCTATTTTAAATTCAAATCAATTTCGAGTTTGAATTCCAAACTTTTACCTTTAGATGCATAAATAAAAAACCAGGATAAATGCAAAACATATATATTTATAAACTTATATATTTATTTTTAATTATTTTATTCCTTTGTTTAGTTAAAGATGCAAAATGTGGCATGCACACATTTTATTTCATTTTTGGGAGGAAATTACTTTTGAGTAAGTGATCAAATTTCAAGTTAACTAAAATTAATATCCATTACCTTACTTTTTTAAAAAAATAATGTATTCTCTTTTATCAAGAGTCACCTAATCTTGATTATATTTTTATTTAAGTGCATTCATTAAATTTCATGAGGAGAATATCTTATCCTACTAGATTAAAAATATTTCTATTTGATCTTATGTTTACTCAATTTCTTAGTGTTACACCCTATAAAAGACATAGGAGGAATACATGAACTTCTAACACATTTTAGGGTTTACAAATCCTACCCCCCTTAACAGAAATCTTGTCCTCGAGATTTGTAAGAGAAAGGGATACAATAGGTTTGGTCTAGAGTTTTAGTTTCTCATTTGGTTTTGGAATTCAAAGTTTTGTTCAAGTTTTTACATAACAGTTAGTAGACGATTTGGAAAATATGGATATTGTATGTCTAGCCATCTATTTGGTCAGATGAGGTACGGTTATGTCAAATAGAGGTTGTGGCAAGTGTATAATAAGGAAAGACTTCATCCCGATTCCTAAACTCTTGATCATGATTCCTCTGGCGATCCAACTTGATCTTTGAAGACTTGAGTTGATGCTTATCCTCCTTTGATGTGGTTGGTCTTCTTTGGCCTTCATCCCTAGAGTTGCCATCCGTGTTAAGGACATATGGTAAAGATAGTTGTCGGTGCTTGGCATGGGTAGGCCCAATAAGGTTTACTTTGCTTTTGGGATAAATGGGTTGGGCAACCTATAACATAGGCTAGGTTGTGGTTTCACGGACGAGTTGGTCTAAGACACCAATTTAGGTTTAGCACCCATTTATAGGAATATAATCTAATCTATGTTACCAATATTAACTAACTTGTTTAAGTAACTTACATTAGATTAACTCAACTTAAGGTTAGACTTCGTTAGGTTAGATTAATCTATCACATTAGATCAGATCTAGGTTAGATTGTTATGACTAGATAGACTAGATAAGATCTCATTAATTAGATTCTGGTTGTTACTTTAAGATGAGATAAGTAAAGTGGTTAGGATAAGATGATTCCTTCAAGATAAGATGAATCTATTAAGATAAGAGAGAATCTTCTAAGATAAGATGGATCTATTAATATGAGAGTCTTTTAAGATAAGATGAATTGGTTAGAATGTGATCTTTTAGAATAAGATGAATCTATTAAGCTAGATATATTCCAATGGGGATAATCTAGGTTGTCTTAATTATCTCATAAACTTTTTTTGCCAAGGTGTATATGTAGATGTAATTATGGACATTACTCCACAACCCATCACACTCAATCAAAGATCCAAATCAGACAAATATCATAAGAACAAACATTCAAGTGCATAGAGACCTATATATAAAAATAGTTTTGTTTTTGTTCCTAATAGTAGGTCTCCTATTCTAAAGGTCACTTTAGGTATAGGATTTCAAAGTGTGAAATCCACATTTGTCTTTAGAAATGAAGAGGTAAGAATAATCAGAGTAAAGCAGCAGTGGATGAGAAACGATTAAGGAAAGTTTAGAAAGAATCAAATTAGCAAAGGTAAGTAGACAATGGTTGTCCAGTTCTGTCTAGGTTTCGTCCTACAGTCAAAATTCCTCTGATACCACTTCTGTCACACCCGGGTTTTAGGGGCACCAAGACTCGGGCGCGAACATAAACACCAGGTGTGCTGGGACCAAGTGTCACACATATGATGAATCATGTCACAAGATCGAATGTCCCATATTTACTATATAATAGGAGTTCTGTACAAAATAAGTAAATAATTATATTATAAGGAGGCAATGGTCCAGCAACCCAAAGTTGACTGGGAGACGACGGCCTAGACCTCTCATGAACTTGTCACGACTTCCTCCATGCGCCTCATCCTGCGGTACCTCTTCTTGACCTGTGGGGGGTGTGAGACAGCAAGAGTGACCTCACATACGTTCATAGCTCAACAAGTTGTGGGGAATAATGTGAATGAACTCGCCAAAGGTGGGAGCTCACGTGAAGTGTAAGGCTTACCAAAGAGGGTGGTTGAAGCTAAGCGTTGCTTTTAAAGTTGGTCAAAATTTTATTAGCAATTACTAAGTATAAGTAAATACCAACCCAATTAAGTAATAGAACAAGAGTAATAACAACACCCACGATGCAATGCATATGACAAATTGAATTTAGTTCCATAAATTAATCATGTGAGTGTCCGAGCTGCTCATGACCGTGATCACAGCTAGTATACCAGTTTTACACTCTGTAGAGGTTGCGCATCTTTACCCACAAGTTGTTACTCATCTGCCAAGAGATGGCCAATCTCATACACCTCTATCGAGGAGGCGAGGTAGGATAACACTACGAGGCCTTTACAAATTTCCACTAGCTACAGAAAACCCGCTACACTTTATAGGAAGCTCCAATGTAGGGATCCCTCGCCTGACCGCCATCGCAGCAAAATCAACCCAAGGACCTCCCTTCACTTACCACTCCCCTACTGCCCTTACCCCTTTTGGGTAAGGCAGTCATCCACTAGCTTTCCTAATTAATCAGCCAAGGGGTCCCATTCCTCCCTTGTGGTAGCACTGTTTTCCCAGGTGGTTCTCCATGTTCCAATTAACAAAATGATCTTAACATGAACAGTAAATAACAACTGATAATAAAGGTATAATCATGAATAATGTATCTCCATACCCAAAACCACATAAAGCAATGGCAAGTACTACCCAAAAAGTTCAGTGGTAATCAAGGTATAAAGATAGTCAAACTGGGGTAACCTATTGGGTCACATCAAAATTAACCTATGCAGATCATTATGATTAATTAGAACATGACTGGGTAAAAGGAAGTGATGAAGGGAACAACTTGCTTGGGACTCGAGATTCCAGGTACCAACTTGCTCTTCAGATTCTCATCACCTCACTACTAGTCGTAGCAATACAGCAAACATGGTATTGGCAAAAGTAACATCACATCAAACATAAGAATAAACTGTGTAATAATAATCTACGCGTTGCTACGAGATCGTAGGAACGAGAATCGCTAAATTCGAAGTTACGGTTATGAAGTTATGGTTTTTTGAAGATTCACGTGGTTAAATATAGAATAGACTAAGTGCAACATTTTAACCTATATTTCATGACAAAACAAAGTTATCAGATGTTAATAAATATTATTGTGAGACTAATGCAACTAGAATGGATCAAAACAGTGTTACGGTTATTGAGTTATGAATTTCTGGAGTTATTGAGTACATGGTATAGATTAATTCAGGTGAACAACTTTAATTCCTGTTTCATTGCTAAACAGAGGTACTAATTGGTAGACAATATTAAAACAAAATTAATGTATTGAGAATGAATTAATTTTGAGCTAAAATGAATTTAATATGAATTATATATGTTTTCAGATTTATTTTTGTATTAAAAATCCATTTCTAATATTAATTCCCTATTTTCCCAATTTCCTGGTTACGCACCAAATACAGAAAAGCGCAGGGTCTAATCTACAAAAACTTCCTAGACTCAGATTGCCCCGCTGGTGCACGTCGGGTTCCTTTGAAGAAAACCGAGGGGTCTCTTTGAAACTTTGCCCACGAAGGGGTATTTTCTCGTCACAGCCGTT
This sequence comes from Zea luxurians, assembly GCA_029449295.1. Taxonomy (NCBI): domain Eukaryota; kingdom Viridiplantae; phylum Streptophyta; class Magnoliopsida; order Poales; family Poaceae; genus Zea; species Zea luxurians. Next base: position 98,192,696 of record JAOPSE010000001.1, on the reverse strand, counting down.
GGATCAAAACCGACAGCCCAGATTAGATCTAGCGCCCATCGAACCGATATGCGCTATTGGTCGCAGGATCTAGGATATATGATGGTGGAGCACTCAGGTCAACGTCATCTCTGTTGTGATCTTGACTGCGCATTTCTCGATCAACGGCATAGATCCGTCCAGTGAACCGGAATGCGATTGTGCCCGTAGGATCGTAGATCCACGACCACAATTCATGTACCAGAATCGTTTTCCCTCGTTCGCTCGTTAGATGATCTACGGACACCATCGCACCTGGCCAAAGTGTTGTGCTCCACTAATCTGGTCCGCTCATCACCAGATCAACGATCCGAGTCTCGTCTTCTTCTTTCTGGTTTGTCACGGTGGCGCACAGCATAAGCCCGGCGGCGCCATTGCTGGTGTGGGGCACAATGGCCCTACGATGCTCCAAACCCCAACCTAAATAGTTCTAAACAGTGTGGGAATCAGGGTGAATCCGTGGGGGAGGCTTACTAGCTGTTGAGGCGGTGAAGAGTTCCGACCCATGTGCACCGCGGATCTGCGGCGATGGATGAAGTCGACGAGGAATTCGTCTACCTCAGGTGCCCACCCTTGATTAATAGGGCCCTAAACATATCGGGCATGATCTATAGATTCTCCTGACCTCCCTGTGATGGTTGATTGTTGGCCAGACATGGGAAATCCCCATGGCTCCACCCGAGCACATAAGCGGCGTGAGTAGTGGCGTGGCGTTCCCGGTGGTGGGGTACAGCGCCCTGGCGTTGGCTTGTGGGGGAGATTCGGGCTATATCTTGGCAGCACCTGAGGTCCGTGCCAGAGCAGCTGTGAGATCAACGGCGGATTTCGCGGGTTCTGGTGGTAACAGACTATGACGACATCGGCGGGAGGTTGAAGGAAGTGCCGACACACCGGGCCCACACGACACAGTGGCGCAGTGCTTCTTACAGAGCGGTCCCACATGGTCAGTGTCACGGTGCTGGTGGGCTGTGGGGAAGAGTGGGGGTAGTTGGGCCGGGCGTGGAATTCGGCCCAAAGGGCACAGGCTGAAGTCCTTTCTTCTTTTTCTTTTGATTTTCTAATTTCTATTTTAAATTCAAATCAATTTTGAGTTTGAATTCCAAACTTTTACCTTTAGATGCACAAATAAAATACCAGCATGAATGCAAAATGTGACATGCACACATTTTATTTCATTTTAGGGAGGAAATTACTTTTGAGTATGTGATCAAATTTCAAGTTAACTAAAATTAATATCCATTACCTTACTTTTTTAAAAAAAATAATGTATTCTCTTTTATCAAGAGTCACCTAATCTTGATTATATTTTTATTTAAGAGCATTCATTAAATTTCATGAGGAGAATATCTTATCCTACTAGATTGAAAATATTTCTATTTTATCTTATGTTTACTCAATTTCTTAGTGTTACACCCTATAAAGACATAGGAAAAATACATGAACTTCTAACACATTTTTTAGGGTTTACGCCATACTTGGGCGTGAATCAAATGTGTGCTAGGATTCAGTCTCACACATATGATGACTTATGGTATAGAAACGAATGTCACATCTTTACTATACAGTAGAAGTTCTATACAAAATAGCTAAATAATTACATCATACGAAGACGACGATGCAGCAACCATAGTTGAATGGGAGACGATGGCCTAGACCTCTCACGAACACATCGCGATATCCTTCATGCTTCTAATCCTGCAGTTCCTGTTTCTGACCTAGGGGGATGTGAGTACAGCAAGCGTGAGCTCACATACGTTCTTCGCTCAACAAGTTGTTGGGAATAATATACATGAGCTCACTTACAGTGGGGGCTCATGTGAAGTGTAAGGCTTACCAAAGAAGTGGGTTGAAGCTAAGCATTGCTTTTAAAGTTGGTCAAAGTTTTATTAGCAGTTACTAAGAGTAAGTAGATACCAACCCAATTAAATAAGAGATCATAATTAATAATAACACCCACAATGCAATGCATATGACAAATTAAGTTCATTTCCACAAATTACTCATGTGAGGGTCCGAGCCGCTCATGACCGTGAGCACGGCTGATATAATGGTTTTACACTCTACAGAGGTTGCGGATCTTTAGCCACAAGTCGTGTTACTCATTTGCCATGGGGTCATGAATCCCATACATCTCTACCGAGGAGACAAGGCTGGGAAGCACTACGAGGCCTTTACAAGTTCCACTAGCTTCAGAAAACCTGCTACGGTTTCTAAGAAGGGCGATATATGAATCCCTCGTCTGAGAAGCCATCGCCGCATGATCGACCCGTGAACCTCCCTATACTAGCAGCTCCTCTACGACCCTTGCCCCTTTCGGGTAAGGTAGTCCTCCACTAGTGTTGGGGGCCTTCGGCTTTGGAAGGTCCTCAAAAACATGATTTAACAATGTTTTCCAAGAGAAATATGCAAACAGGTACCTTCGAAGTTAGATTGCAGGTATACAAAAGCACGGTTAAAGACGAAGCTTGACTGGGACGAAAGGTGATCACGACGAAGGATAAGACGATCACGAAACTATATGCAGAAAAGCTTCGGCATAACGGCAGAAAAGGGGAAGCGACTTAAAGATGAAAAGCCAAATTAGACCTCGAAGAATTACTATAGGGTTATTGTTAAATGTAATGGGTATTAATGTAATTTTGCATGGGCTGCGACCCGTGCCTATAAATAGGTGAACAGTATTCCTGTACTGTTCACGCTGATTTGGCATTGACTTTTGCGTCACACTTGTACTTTTACCTTCTCACAAGCTGAAGGTACATTTGTAATTTGATATCATTTCTATTCTTCCATCATAATAAAATAGAAATGATTTGTCAATGATACATAATCGTTTATGTTAACTTATATGCTTCATATGATTCCTTCTTCATTATTATATTTTATGCTGATGAAGGTATGTCCTTCATAACCTTCGTCCAAAAATCATTATATCCTTAGGGAAATAATGCTTCGGAGGGCGAAGGATATTAACATTTAACATTTTGTGTTGCCTTGTTCTTAATTCCTAGCATTTGAGAACAAGTCTCCAACATTGGCGCCCACCTCCGGTGAACTCACTTCCATTTCTTGAGTTTTGAACAACTTCGGCAAGCATCACCTTCGTCATGCCGCCGAAAAAAGCTTCAGCGACAGGGGCTGGTACTTTACAGCCGCTGGATCCCAATCAGGATGTCCTTTCTCTCAGAGAGGCCCGAAGCCACAAGAGGAAGGCTGCTAGTCCAACACCTCCGGAGGATGACCTGGATCAGGAGATCCAAAACCTGGAGATCCTTCAGCAACAGGTGCAACGCAAGAAGGAGAAGATGGCTCGTCTAGCTGATCTTCAGAGACAGATAGACGAAGCTTCTGAGGAGGTTCGTCATCTTGTTCAAGATGATCAAAGCCGAAGGCCTCCACGTAGAGAGCTTCATCAGGAAGGCTTCCACAATGAGGATGACTGGTATGAAGATTTCCATCATGGAAACTTTGCTTTTGATGATGCTTCTCCTCTCTCAACAGAATTGCAGGCTACACCATGGCCACAGTCTTACAAGCCACCCCAGCTCCCCATGTATGACGGTCACACAGACCCGAAGCAATTCCTAATGAGCTATGAAGCAACCATATCTTCGTATGGTGGCAATACGGCAGTCATGGCAAAATCTTTCGTCATGGCCGTCAGGAGCGTCGCCCAGACTTGGTACTCTTCTCTTCGGCCAGGGACAATCACTTCTTGGCAGAAGTTGAAGGATATGCTGATAACTAGTTTCCAAGGGTTTCAGACGAAGCCAGTCACCGCTCAGGCTCTCTTCCAGTGTACCCAGGACCATGAAGAGTACCTTCAGGCGTATGTCCGGAGGTTTCTGCGCCTGAGGGCACAAGCGCCAACAGTGCCGAATGAAATTGTCATTGAGGCCATGATTAAGGGGCTTCGGCCGGGACCATCAGCGCAGTACTTCGCCAGGAAGCCACCACAAACGTTGGAGAAGCTGCTCCAGAAGATGGACGAATATATTCGAGCTGACAATGACTTCCGCCAAAGAAGGGAGGAAGCATTCAGGTTCTCTGAAATGACCAGGGGCTTCGGAGGAAGATTTCACCCGAGGCATATTAGGTCAATCCATAACTCTGCTCAAACTGATGACCGAGGGAGCCAGCAGCAAAGGCCACAACACTCTTCACAAGCTTCGGCCCAACAGCAGAGTTCTTTTCGGCCGCTAGCGCAAAGGGGCAGAGGCGCCAGGGGCTTCGGGGGAAGGTTTGGAGACCAGCCAAGAAAAATATATTGCCTATTCTGTGGTGAAGACAAGGGCCATACTACCAGGATGTGCCATGTTACCATCCAGAAGCAGAAGGAAATAGCGGAAGCAACAGCGCAACAGAGTCAGCCGAAGCAGGTCATGCATACTGCTTCGTATCATTCACCTTATATTCCAGAATATGTAGGCAACCACCCTGCAGCTTCTGTTGCTTCGGCGAGCCAACCCCAAGCATCTTGGCAGCAACCTCCACCGCCACCGCCGACCCAGCGAGGACAACAGCCAGAAGGGAGTCAGCACAATCATCTTCAGAGGGATTTCAGAGAGGGGTCCGAAGCTCGCACAGTCAACAGCACGGTGCCAGAGTCGAAGCACATTTATTGACAAATATCCTACCTCAACAGCAGTTCTTTTGCATCTTCTACATTCACTATTCCCCTTTTGTCAATAAGAAACAATTATGAAGAGTTTAAATGTCTTTTATTGAATTTCAATTCCCTGTAATACTTTCGTTTTCTACTATAATAAAAATATGTTTTTTTCCATAGGCTTGAGTTGCCGAAGCATACGAACTTATACTGATTTGGAGGACCCTTGAATTACCAAAAACTTGATCTAATGCACACAGTACAAATTGTTCGAAACAGTAAAAAGTCGTTCCTAAGGGAGCGCAGTGTAAGTTTTCTAAACCTACAGTGAAAAATAAGCGCTGATTCCGCCGAAAGTAAAAGGCGAAGAAGCTCCTAAGGGAGGCTTACAGCAAAAAATAAACGCTGATTCCGCTGAAAGTAAAAGGCGAAGAAGATCCTAAGGGAGGCTTACAGCAAAAAATAAACGCTGATTCCGCTGAAAGTAAAAGGCGAAGAAGCTCCTAAGGGAGACTTACAGCGAAAAGTCAGCGCTGATATAAAAAGTGTGTGTGCTTTATTACAGGGATATATATCTGTGGCACAAATATCATTTTGCATGGCATAACATCATCACATCATTTTTGCATAACATAAGCATCATACAGCATAATGCATCTGGAACAAGAAGGGGATACAGTGTTGACTTGCGGAACATATTTTGGAAAAGAGAAAATCGTGCTAAGGCACAAGACAAATCGAGATGAAGTGTAGCCACATCGGAAACGCAACACAAAACTTTTTTATAGCTTCGGAAAATATTTCACGAAGCTTGGACATTCCTGAGATATAGAAGGGATTTTCTTCACGAAGCATGAAAAGAAGGGAAGGTGTTTTTTCGCCGAAGGCTCAAAAAGCGGTATGTATGCAAAGTTTCATGCATCGTAAAGAATTAAACTATAAATAGATTATATATTACATTTAAAGTTACAATATATTACACATCTTTACGCTTCAAATGTTTCTACAATAGCATTTAATCCTCTTTAAGTACTATCTCTGCAGCTTCGTTCAATAGTTGGTTGACAACCTTGTCCATAATGGCTTCAGCCATTTTTCTAATTTCATCGTCCCCCTTCGGGTGGGGGCCCGGAAATGTCTCAGCAGGTTCTGGGGAAAGAAAAGATACGGCTATATTACTATTACAAACCGAGAGCAGAGTCTGGAATTAAAAATTACAGCATAATAAAAACCACTAATTAATACCTATTTGCCCTTCGGGCTCTGTACTTTTTTCGGTAGCTTCCGCTATTTTTCTAGCATCGTGGATGCCTTTTTCACTCCTTTGAATAATTTCTTGCGCCGATTCTCGGCCGCCATTATCCCAGATATCGGTGAAGAATTTCCCACCAACCATGCTTGCTTCGGGTGAGGGGTCTTTACTGTCTTCAGAAGACAAGGTAGCTTCGGACTGCGCTAGGGATTTTACATGCTCGCAGCCTTTCCTCTCCAAAACAGCAGCAATCCCCCTAGCACCCGAAAAAGCGTAAATGTCACCACGACTATTCAAAATTTCCTCGAAGGCCTCTGCTTCATGACTGATCCACTCCATTGGGCCTTCAGGATTGCCTCTTGAAAAATTCTCTTCATTAGAGAATGCGCCAACGCTGGCGCAGCTAGATTTTATCTTTTTGACGCACTCTATGGATTTAACATAACATTTCCTCTGGGATGCACGAAGCTCTTTAATACTCATCTCTAAATGATTCGCCAGTTGATCACTAAGCTCGCGTTTTGTTTCTTCAAGTATACGCTCTTCTTTAGCTCTAGCTAGCTGTTTCTGAAGATCTTTAATTTCACGTCTTTGGGCTTCGGCCTGGGCCTTTGAGGTAGCTTCGTCCTTCTTTACCTTGTCCATCAATGTGAGCAGAATTTTATCCTTTTCCAGAGCTTCATTTCTCAGTTTAATAACTTCTGATCGTAGGTTGTTGAACGCAATTTCATAGCTCTCATCTTCGGCACTCTTTTGTGCTCTCAATGCGTTGCTTAGAATTAAACCCTATATGTAAAAAGGTTGGTATAAGAACAAAAGAATGAGCTACTAATTATAAAATTTGTAAACATCCAATTCTCATACCTTCAGGCTATTGTACGCAAGACTATCCGCAAGATCCTCCTTCGTCATAGCACATAATCCAGCCTCAAGCTTCGGAAACCCCATACTTCTAGACATCTCCCGACAGACGGATAATTCTTTATTGTCTGGGAGGCAGTATAGGAAATCCTCTTCATCAGTCCCATTGAACACTAGTGCCCCCTTAGGATATTTCAATTCTTTGGCATAGTTGTTAGCTTCAAAAACTTCTTCTTCCGATAACTTTTTCCCCGAATCATGACGCACAATATAATCGTATATTTTGAAAGTTGCTTCGGGGACAGCAGTATCAATTTCTTCGACCAAAGTAGGCTCTGACATTTTCATTTCTTCAGTTGCCCTTGCAATTTTTGTTTCTTCTGCTTCCAAAGGTATTACCTTGGTTGGTTCTGAAAGCCCGGTTCCAACTTTAGTTTGTTGCTTTGGAGCCTCAGCAATGGATACTTCAGCAAGCCCCTCAGAAGTTTCAGCAGTCTTCTTCGGGGTTGTGCTTGGAAGTTTAATTGTTTCCAAAACATCTAACACATTAACCATTCTTTTTCTTTTTGGGGTCGCTGTTGGCCCCTTTTTAATTGTTGTTGCTTTAATTTCTTCTGAGGGACTCAAAATTTCTGATATTTTTGTTCCCTCAGTTGATGCTTTTGCTTCTTCCATCTTTTCTGTCGATGGAGCTTCGGCCACCTCTTTGATTTCTGGTAACAGAGTCTTTGGTTCTTCCAATTCTTTTGTAATTGGCACTTCGGCCAGCTCTTTGGCTCCGGGCAACAAAGTTGATTCCTTAGCTTCGGGGGCTGAAGATGCTCCGCTGCCGAATTCAGGCACTGTGGCTAGTTCAATGTAACGTGGCCGGTGTGTGAGAACTTTCACCCTTTTTCTCTTCGGCGCTGGCTCGTTAGGAGCAGCTGGAGCAGTTTCTTTCGCAGAAACTGTACCTTTCCTTTTCTGCCCCCGCATTGGATAATGGTAGTCGGGGTACACGAACTCGATTGCATCAAAAACTCGGTTCAGTCTTTTCTTTCTTCGGCCTCCGAAGGCTGCTGACATTGCAGTATCTTCGGCCTTCGAGTATGCCCCAAGCAATTCATCACTTACAGTTTCAATGCTCTTTAACCAATCATCATCTGGTTCAACGAATTTGTCTCCATACTTGAATGTATACTTCAGCCTGACTAGCCCACCTTCGTCAGTTTCTTTAACAGTCTCTTTCGACATTTCCCAATTATCTACAAGAGGCCATACTCTGAAGGCAATGTGTTCTTGTATCAAATCCCTTGTCCCGATAAAGGAGCAGACTACGCCGAAGGCCCATTGGCATTCTTCGGCTACTTTATCCATTTCTACCTTCGGTTTCCGGAATCCGAAGCGCCGCCAGATGGGGTGCATGATGATATCCTTAATATCTTCTCGAACCTTCAAATCATTTTTTACATAGAACCATTCTTTCATCCATTCTCCGGGCCATCTCTTCCGAAAGGTGGGCACGGGACAGCTTGATCCAGAGCGAGCACCAAAGTTGTAGCAACCAAAGTTGTTATGATACTGCTCTTTACCCCAGGGTTTCGTTTCATATAACAATTCATGTATATTGCAAAAGCTTTTCGCACTTGGCTCTAGACCTTGACTCTTCACAGCCCAGACGAAGATTCCCATACTTATTATTGCTTCAGGGGTAAGTTGATGAAGGTAAACCTGATATATTTTCAGAACTTCTACCACGAATCTGCTTAGAGGGAATCGTAGCCCAGCTTTTAAAAAGCTTCGGAAGATAACGACTTCATCATCTTCAGGGCTCGGCACAGTTCTTTCTCCGGCATCTGCTCTCACAATGGACATATCTCGAAAGTATCTCCCCTTCATGTTTTCAAGGTGACTTTGCCCAATAGTTGATTTTCCGAAGACTGAATGGCTTGGTCGCCATGGCCGATCTTCGGAATCTTCACCCCCTCTATCTGCATCGTAACTGTCACTCTCACCAGTATCTTCAGATAAACCTTCTAAAATCTCCCTTGTAATCTTCTCCGTTTTCGTCTTCGCCATTGACTCAAGAAAACCCAGATGCATCTCTTCAGAAAGGCTCAGCTTCATTTCGGCAGCAACCTTCTTCTCCTCAGACATTCCTTCGGAATTCTTGCCTCTCGCTTCCGAAGCTTAAAACTAGGGAGGCAACCAAATATTTGTAGGCAGAAAACTATTTGAGCAGGAAAAACAGATGGTAAGAGAGCATGCCCAATAAATTGTGGCGAGCCCGTATTTATAAACCTATTATGTCGGAGACTGGAGGGCCCCATTTGCCAATGACCGTTGCTATTCTAGCAAAAGGAAGGTGTTTTTTTCGGACCTTCGGCTTATAGCCTTCGTCCATTTCGCAATCTGAATTTATTATTCTAACAAATTAATATTGCGAGGGGCTACTGTTGGGGGCCTTCGGCTTTGGAAGGTCCTCAAAAACATGATTTAACAATGTTTTCCAAGAGAAATATGCAAACAGGTACCTTCAAAGTTAGATTGCGGGTATACAAAAGCACGGTTAAAGACGAAGCTTGACTGGGACGAAAGGTGATCACGACGAAGGATAAGACGATCATGAAGCTATATGCAGAAAAGCTTCGGCATAACGGCAGAAAAGGGGAACCGACTTAAAGATGAAAAGCCAAATTAGACCTCGAAGAATTACTATAGGGTTATTGTTAAATGTAATGGGTATTAATGTAATTTTGCAAGGGCTGCGACCCGTGCCTATAAATAGGTGAAGAGTATTCCTGTACTGTTCACGCTGATTTGGCATTGACTTTTGCGTCACACTTGTACTTTTACCTTCTCACAAGCTGAAGGTACATTTATAATTTGATATCATTTCTATTCTTCCATCATAATAAAATAGAAATGATTTGTCAATGATACATAATCGTTTATGTTAACTTATATGCTTCATATGATTCCTTCTTCATTATTATATTTTATGCTGATGAAGGTATGTCCTTCATAACCTTCGTCCAAAAATCATTATATCCTTAGGGAAATAATGCTTCGGAGGGCGAAGGATATTAACATTTAACATTTTGTGTTGCCTTGTTCTTAATTCCTAGCATTTGAGAACAAGTCTCCAACAACTAGCTTTCCTAATTAATCAGCCAAGGGCGTCCCATACCACCCTTGTGGTAGCACTGTTTTCCCGCGTGGTTCTCCATGTTCCAATTGACATAATGAACTTATCATGAACAATAATAAACCAACAATAATAGTGGAACATGATTATAATTCAGTATAGCATTAATCCCAACACCAGGTATCGCAATAGCAAATCTACCCAATTGTTTCATTTGTTTGCAAGGTGTGGGATAAACAATACTAGAGAAATGTATTAGGTCGCATCAAATTATCCTGAGCATGTCACAATGATTAACAGGAACATTATTAGGCAAAGAAGAGTGATCAAGGGCACAACTTGCCTTAGACTTGAGATTCCAGGTACTTCAGCAAGTTGGTCTTCGGGCTTCTCATGACCTCACTGCTACTCGTAGCAAATACATACAAATAGACAAGGAGTACATAAAAATAACAGTACACCACACATGAGAAAACAACTGTGTAATAATATTCTACACGCTTCTACGAGATTGTAGGCACGAGAACCGCTAAAATTGGAGTTAGGGTTATAAAGATAGGATTTTTGGAACATTTTCATTATTAAATAATCAGAACTATATTCCATGTTGTAAACTATATGTGAAAAGATATTAAATAAATAACTAATTAAATTTTAATTTAAGTCAATTTATAATTAATGATAGATTAATATTGATTGGAAGAGTTAATCTAATAAACAACAATTATCCAATTATAAAATTATGTGATATGATATAAATAATGTTGTTACTGCATAGACATCGTTATTACAAAGCTAACGCAAACTGAACGGTTCAAATCAGAGTTAAAACACACAAGATATGAATTTTCTAAGTACTAAGATTAATTCTTATACTGAAAATCCATTTTCGAAATTAATTCATATAATTCCATAAACCGATGGATTGCGGGTTCGAAATCCTAAGACCCTAGGGTCACTTTTATAAAGATTCGGATTCTGTTTGCAATGTTCTTTGTACTATCGTGGATGATGGGTTGAATTACTAAAACCGCAAGGGCTCATATGAAAAAGCCCAGGGCCCAAGGGGTATAAGCGAATATCTCCCGTTGGATTATAAACCAACACCCACAGATCAAAGTTGAACCGGTACCCAGCCACATCCAATAGATATCGAATCAACGGTGCAGGATTGTCCACGCCCTATCCAAATGTGCACAAACCATCCACGATCCGACGGTCATAATTCTTCCTTGCAAAGGGGTATGCGTCGTTTTAATCACGTCCGTTTCCCGAGCGATCCACGACGAGGGGCTCATCCCCTACCCCGGTCACGCCACCCGGCGGCGTCCATAGCCCCCACGGCGGAGACCCCACCGGCGGACACCAAACCACGGCCTAGGCGACCCTAAACCTAATTCAAAAGGTGCGTAATGACCCCAGGAGGACAACGACACGAAAGATGAGTGGGTCTCACCAAAATAGTGGCGCAGAGGTTTTGACCATGCGGTGCCATGGCCTCCAACACGGGCGAGCAATTGTCGGTGCCCCGGTGGATAGCTTCGCCAGAGGAGCAACGACCAACTCTGGTAGACGCACGTGATTTCCCTTGACTTCCCTCTGGACCCCGAGGGACCCCGTATGCGTTGGGCACCGGCGCCGACCATACATCTCTCTCCCTCACCGATCCCAGCAATGGCGTCTCCCATCTTCACGATTTGCTTGGCTTTTCTGGTTTTAATGGGCAAGGAGAGGTGCAGTTTATATAGCCGAGAGGTGAGGAAGAGATCGGCAACCGCGAGCTGGTTTCCATGGCCCGATCCGATTTCTATGGTGCATGTTCATAATGTCCCAGAGGATAGAGACGAATCCAACCAGACAGCTCCATGTGTCGGTGAGAGCAAGGCGAGTGCGTGTGCGTGTGCTGGCAAGCGGGGCTCGACTGTTAGCGCCACATCTAGGTGACGTTGGGCCCAGCGGGTGGGACGAGTGGGGGAGCAAATAAATGGGCCCAATCTGGCCCATTCGGGAGAGGAGAAGGAAAATAAAAATGGGTCATGTAGAAAGTTTTCGGCCCAACAAGCATGCCCCATTTCTTCTTTTTTCTATTTCTCTTTTTTCCTTTAATATTCAAATTCAGAACTGGGTACAAATATTCAAATTCCAATTTTATGCAATAATCAAACTCCAGCATGCAATGCAAAATTATTTTATGTATTATATTAATTGTTCTATTGCTTTTAGTCAGACAAATATGTACTTCTCATTTTATTTACTTTGAGAAAAGATTATTTTGAACAGATGGCAAACTTTAAAAGTTAATTCAGAAATAAATAGTCAATAATTATTTACTTTGATTGGTAGAGGGCAAATTGTATCCTTTGTCTAGATATGTATTTTTAATTGTTCTTTTTTATGAAAACACAAAGATTTTATAAAACAAAAATCAATAAAAGGGATAATATATCTTATTTAGGGATCTTTTTATATTGATTTTCGGAGAATTAATTTCAAGGTTAAGAAAATAAAAGTGTATCTTTCTTCAAAACCTTTGGAGAATCTTTTCTAAGTGAGAATAGAAATTTAGGGTGTTACAGAAACCGCCTAAAGGGAAATAGTTAAGGTGATGTCCGAAGTTTCTGAGCTTCGATTTGATTGCAGAGAGGAGAAATCCTTTAAAATCCTAGAAAAAGATTTTATTGAAAGTCGAACCGAAGTTCAAGCTATCTCTAAAGAGAAAAACAAACTTAAGGAAATAATGGGGAAGAAAATATTGGAGCCCAAAGCTTCAGATGCTGAGAAGGATAAGCGCGTCGCATTGCTCGAAGCTGAGCTAAAGCAAGCAAGGAAAGATTATGAGTCTGAAACTATTAGATTTAGGCAAGCATCTGCCGAAGCAGTTGTAAACCTTAGCGCTGCTCAAGTGAAAATAGGAGACCTTAATGATGAAGTAAATCATACGAGGCAGATTAATGAAAACTATTGAATTCGGACGACCAACTGCTATACTATAGGCAACAGGTGTTGTAACGAGTTGATGAAGACTTTCTCCTCTACGGGAGCCAAATCTTGGGAGAAATTTTTTGCGGATGGCGACTTGGAGGTGATGATGCGATGGATACTTAGGGAACCCATTCTTACAAAAGCATTCTCTCAGCTTGAGAAGACTAATGCGCATGGATAGGCGCCCGAAACACTGCTTCGGTTCCATTGAAGGCTAGGTGTAATCATGTGAAACTTGCACTGACCCGACTTCAAGATTTCCACCGACAGTGTCCGAATATCTAATGTCGAGGCTTCGAAATGTTTAAAAAAATTCTTATCCGATATATGGAATAAAGGTGGAAAGGAAATCAGCATTGAAGAATCAATGAAGAATAGGGAGAAGGTTTGTATTTGATTACCTTCGTCTTACTTGTGCAAGGCATACACACAATGTAACTTTCAAACTGTTTGTAGGCTCAGCAAGCAACTGAAAAAGCTACAAACATTAGTAAGAATATGCAAGACAAGAAAGCCAAAGGTACTTAACCTTTTCTACTTTGCTAGATTTCATTGTATTCATGTTTGTCAATTGTCTTCTACCTTTTGCTGAGACGTTTCTATTTCATAGGTAATCATTGAAGTAAAACATATTGTAGCCCAAGCTGAGCAAGTTGCTATTGAAGCCGAAGTGGTAGCTTCCAGGGCTGCAAAGAAGGCCATAGATGATGTTGTTCGTAAAATCTGTGAGCACATCTATGATGAGATGATGCATGGCCACAAAGAAAACTAATGAACTCATGTAGGTAACAGATATTTTTATTGTAATATTTTGTTGGTAAGAAGCGTACGAACACTCGAAACTTTTGTAGGGACTTGTAATATATTTGTACTTTTTGCTCCATTTTTACTAATTTGCTTTCTTTTGTGAGGTCTAAAAGTTTACTTAACACTCATTTTTTGTCGAAGGCGAAAAACACCTTCCCTTCTTTTCACATTACAAAGGAATGCTCTTTGTAGAGATAGCTTCGGGGTAAACTAAATTTATGCCTTCACTCCCTTAGGAATGAGTTCGGAGCTTTTTCATCATTACTTGGGTTAATAAATCGTAGCTTTGCATTCCCTGAGGAATGACTTTGGAGCTTTTTCAACGTTACTTAAGTGAATGAATCGTAGCTCTGCATTCCCTTAGGAACAACGTTAGAGCTTTTTCACCGCTACTTAGGTGAATGAATCGTAGCTCCGCATTCCCTTCTGAACGACTTCAGAGCTTTTTCACCATTACTTAGGTGAATGAATCATAGCTCTACATTCCATTAGGAATGACTTCGGAGATTTTTCACTTTTACTTAGGTGAATGAATCGTAGCTTTGCATTCCCTTAGGAGCGACTTTGGAGCTTTTTCACTGTACTTAGATGAATGGATTGTAGCATCATTGCACTCAAAGGTGCCAACTCACTTTATTATGTTGAATTGCAGCATAAAAAAGAGGTTTGCAAATAAATATAAATGCAAAATAGCTTCTTCTTAGTGGCTTCGACTCTTCTTTACCCAGCCCTTGGGGTCTTTAGTATATATGCTTCGCCTCCAGGACCATATGGTTGACAGTACGAGTTTTGGATCCCTCCCTTCTGTCCCTTTGCTGCAAATCTTGCATTGGGAACTTGGGATGACCAGCAGGAACTTTATCATAGAGAGGTGGCCCCATGACAAAAGAGCCCTTGCTCCAATGTAGTCATGTCTTGGGGATAAAAAGTACCTTTATTAGCTTTTTAGGCACTCTTGTGAGAGGTTACTTCTTTGGCCTTGTTAAAAAACCTTATCCCCTTCATAAGGAAAAAGGGTGTCGAAGTTTGACAGTTAGACATAATATCTTCGGAGCTCATCGGCATTCCATGATCTGGGAATGTCGTTTCCTTCCATGTCCTTGAGCCTGTAGGAAACTAGTCTATTCGAAGCTTAGACAAGAAATAGACCTTCCCATTTTACTTGCAATTTTCCTGCTGAGTCAAGGTTGGCTACCCTTCGGATGATAAGGTGGCCCGTGTTGGTGTTTGGAGCACGACCGCACACCCGGGGTTACCCGTCACATTGTTTTTGGGTAGGATGGTGGTGTCGACTGTAGGCCAATGGTTCAAGCGGGATGCACGAGAGATGACAGAAGATTTTCTATAGGTTCGTGCTGCTTTGAGATGCGTAATACCCTACTTCCTAGAGTGGATCTTTTGTGGCAGGTTACAAGAAAAGTCTCCAGTATGGAGGAAGGCTAAGGAATTGAGTAGGTGGTCGATCGATATGATGGGGTGCCCCCTAAGCCTTATATACTCGATCGTGGGGCACTACATGCGTATAGGATGATGATGAGTACCTAAACAATAGTGAACCGACTGAACTTATCTTCCTATAATCTTGTCGATTTACCTCTAATCCATTCTGATGTTCAAGTCTAGCCCAATCGATGTCAGCTGTAAGTCACTACTACAAAACATGTTATATGAGACGGTTAATTTTCAGTTCTTAAGAAGCTTATGAAGTGTCCAAATTTGATGGAGTCGTAAAAGATGTCTCACATTTAAGATGGTTATAAACCGTCTTAAAAGATATTATATAAGACAATTTTTATTTTATAACCGTCTGTAAAAGGTATTTGTTTAAGTCATTTTGTCCGATAAACTGTATTAAATTATGTATTTGTTTAAGACACTTCTTTTAAAGAACCACAGAGAATACAAACATTATAAGTCATAACTCATAACGTATTTATCAAATTGTCTCGAATATCCTACAATAATAGACGATTACAATAGGAAAACCATCTTATTTAGGTGACTAATATTGGACGTTTTAGAAACCGTCTTATTTAGGAGACTGATATTAGACATTTTGGTGACCGTCTTATTAAGATTTAAACGAAATGACTTACACGGCAGTACATTCTTCAATTTATAATCATTTTTTCAGATATCACATTATAATAATTTGAAAGAGAAATATACATACACATACACATATATTGAACAACATTATAATTAATATAATATAAATAAGCACCTTTTAATATCTCATAAATAAACATTGTCAAACAACTCATACATAAGCGTACTCTAAATCTAAACTAAAATACAACTGTTTACACTAATGTTGGATCCCTCTTTACTTCGAAAACCCATTTGAGTTCTATAGCCTTGTGATCCCTTGGCAGATCAACAATCTCCCAGGTCTGATTTTCTTGAATTGACTTCAGTTCAACCTCCATAGCTCTTTTCAAGCAGTCCTGTGAAAGAGCCTGTTCCACACATGCAGGTTCATCAGCTGCCAGCATGCACACTCCACTGTACTCAAAGTCATGCACTTGTTCAGTTACATCAAACAAATCAGTCAATGTTCTGAACCTATATGCTACGCAAATTTGAAGGCGAAGGTATGCTTAGCTGACCATCACGAATCCTCAGCCCATGGAGCGGGATCTGTTGCTCATGTCTGCCTTTCTGTCCTTTTAGATAGCCAACGCCAATAGTTCATGCAAAACTATTATCAACTGTTCCACTATACATGTATAATACGTGGAAACAAACACAGTCAGTAGCCACCAATACCCATTCCTTATGCCAAATTTGTGACATGAGATGGAAATAGTACATCAATAACCCTTGATATACTGAAATCCAAAATTAAAGACTTTAGCTATGCTATAAAATTAAACATTGATAAAATGTTCCAAGCAAATTGTAATATATAATTAGACAGGATACAGAGATATAAATAAGTGAATGTAAGACCTGGTAGAGCGCATGACTAAGTTCTTGTCTTGCTGTGTGTAGCTGCTGCTCCAAAGCAAAATTAGAAAGCATGAGAGCATCCCACTCCTGCAAAATTCAAGAAAAACAAGTTCGGGTAGAGCTATAGAATCATGATTTGCATCTTTGGACAGGCCACAGTAATAATAATGTGTATCACAGAGATATTAAGTATCATGATGATCAGTGCATCCATGGGTAGTAATGGCAATCAAAGTATTTCAAGTGATTCCCAAATAAGGTGAGTTGTTAGATTCACTTAGTTTATTCTTAAAATAAGGTCAGATATCAGGTTCACTTTCAAATATAAGCCCAGAAAGGCACTTGAGATGCAAGGTTATTAATATCCTGGAATGCTTGCAGCCTGCAAAGGCCTGGGCTTCACGACCTGCAAAGAATGTAGTTCTTGAGTTTTGGCAGATTGGGACAGCAGTAATAAAATACTTTAGGTGTATATGAGACTATCAAGGTAGTTAATGAGTATACAATATATGTTGTTGTCCTAATCAAAAACACTAATCGATGTGGATGCAGAAGTATAAACAGAGTGCACAACATAAAATTCCACCATTGATTCAAAAACATATCAATTTAGTTCTTGAAAGTTTAGCATAGCAATCTAAAACAGAATGGAGTGCAAAAGATATGAGAAAGAAACAATATGTGACCTATGCCCTACCTATCAATGACTTTAGAATATAGAAATAAGTATACGAGTATCAACTGGTGAAAGAACACTCGTATGAGAAATGTGATAGTAGATTTAGGACTCAAAAAATAATATTGACTCAAATATACATACACCATATGATGTAATTGGACTAACACAAACTGAAAGTGCTGCAGTTGGATGATGAAAGAAGCTAGTAGCAACTAAATTTAATATATTATATTTTAATAGGTTGTAAGCGTTTAGTTGTCAACTAAACTTAAACAAGATCACTTCTCATATGTCAAAGTGTAAAAAAGTAATATTTTTAGATACAGTAATGTATGGCTCTAAAAAAATTTCTAGACGTGCCTTTTTACTTGTCACACTTATCTAAACTATGACTAGGAAACCTAACAGCCCCATGGTAATTGTGTGATTGTCATTCTAAAAATAGTAAATAGAGAAATGACCACTGTATCGATGGTAAGGTTGTCAAAAGTTTCTGCTACGATAAACCAATGGATGCAGGAAGAGGACCACCCAAGTCCATGTTGTAGGAGAAATCCCTACCAAATATAGGTGGCAATCACCTCACATGCTTGAAACAAATGTTAAACTTACAATCCATGTGCTTGTTTGGGGACTCAAATCAAATTAAATCAAAGTGTAAAAGGCGAAATATTTCATACAAGGTCTGCAATTCGGATAGAGACTGGATGTCACTTGAAAGGGACCCTGACAATCCGAAACTTGACAGTCTTCTGCAAGAATAGCCACCGTGAAACAACACTGTGAGGGATGAATTGCTCATCTATAAAAAAGAGCAAATATACCAATCATAGTAATATCTAAAATAGAGCAATACGTTAGTATTAAGATAATATTAGTATTAAACCACTAGAAGCCATCGATACAAGAATATTTTAATAAGATAAACAAGCTTCTTAGCTAGCTGACATCTGAGGTACGAACAAAAGAAAAATACACTAGAGAATTCTAAAGCCATGAATACAAAAGAAAATTACACAAGATGAGCAGATTAATAATTCTTATATGTTATCCACCAACGCACAGCCGCGCCCACGCGCCTACTCAGCATCCGCGCGCCCACGCACCGCAAGCTAAACTAGAGAATGCCAGAAAAAGGACAAGCAAAAAAGGTAACTGGAAGTCTGGAACAGTGGCAGATTCGGAGCAGGGAGAGGAGACAGGCACCTGACACGGCAGGCGACATTGTTGGCCGCAGTGGCCGATGGGCGTTGGAGGGCTGAAGGTGCCAGACACGTGGTCGAGTGGTCACGTGCAGCCGTGTAGGGGCGATGGAGCACTGGAGTCACTGTGGCGTCGCTGTGGAGGTGTGGAGGTGGAGCCGTCGGCGCTCGACGAGCCGGCGAGGGGTGGACGACGGCTCTCCCTCCCGCCGAACCCTAACCCCATCCTCAGCTCCGTTCTCAGTCGCGCAACCACTTTGCCCTAGCACAAAAAATCCCTAATCTCCACCCTCCAAGCTTATCAAATAGTCCCCAAAAAATTCCCCCAAAATGAAAACTCAGTAGGAAGCAAAACCAGAAGCGTGATAGTAAGCACAGAATCCAACCACCCAGAAGAGCTCCTTCCTCAATGCAAAGCGTAAGAAGATCAGTTAGAGTTTTACCTTATTGGCATCCCAGTACCACACCGCTACAGTTGAGAGCGGCAGTAGCACTTTCTGCCTGGAAAAAAATTGAGGCCCAGTCTTAAAACAGCTCGCAGAATAATAAGGCATTTGAACGACAGACCAAACAACTTGCAGAATAAAAAAGATGAGGCGCAGGAGCTGACGCAAGGCCGCTGGAATAGTAGTAAGAGAAGTAACAAGGCCAAACAAATTAAATTTGGTTTTCAATAACCCAATGAGAAATGCACATCAATGCTAATCAATCTAATACTAAACATCAAGCAAAAAGTGATGTTTAGCCATTTTCAGGCGCAAGCAAATAAAAAGTACCTGAAGGAATATATCTGCAAAATAACATGGAGTTTTCCTGTACAATAACATGAAGTTGCAGAAAATATGAATGTGGCAGTTTATTGAAAAGAAAAACAGAATTCACAGAGGCAAAGAGCTAACGTAAATCACATCCTACACAAGTGAAAATGCTAAGTACTATTTATTCTTAGTATTCACCCTTTACTAACATGATACAATCCAAAGTCACTCCCGAATGCAAGAGATTGCAAGTAACTTCAGACATTCTAGGACAAGTACAATATAATGAATAAGACACTTTACACATAAAACTGAATGACTGGACCCACTACTGTGATTAAAAAAACATTTAAACTGCATTTCAGCTATTCACTTGGAATTAAAAATGTATTTGTGACTCGTGTGATTTCATCTTTATCCCAACGCAACTTGATTGAGACAGGTTTGTTGTTGGTGTGGAGTTGATGCAGAAGCTACCCTAGATAATTCAGAATATCATATCATCCATATGAAAAAATGTCTGGATGTTCATGTTATACCAATCAGTTCTTTTGAGAAGTATAGAAGATTACAGACAGAGAACAGAGTCAAACCTGATATCTGGATCCTTCAAAGATGTAATGATCTGGGCCTGGTGCCTTCTAATGATATCCTGCACATCTGTTACTAACAGCATCCTAGTCATGTTTTCCTGAAAGATGGATCAATTACTGTCTCAATATGGTAGATTTTACACTTGCACAACTTGATGCGGAAGCAAGACTGCCAGCAAAAGGCATTAATTAAGTAAATATTAATAAGAAATGCAATTACCAGACCAAGGTACCGAATGTTTGGCTCCCGGACTGCAATAAACTTCCCAAGAAGAGCCACACACTGTGACATCATCTCCTTCTCAGCATCCAGATGCATGACCTATATGGAGTATTATACATGCAAACAGACTTAATTAATTGACCTATGTGGCGGCCACAGCCGCGGTTGCGACAAAGCGCCCAAAAGGGGGCCGCGAGAGCGCAATCGCCACAGAGCGGGGAGGCATGACCGCGTGAGGGCTAGGGCTCAAGCTCGGGATACCGGATTGTGCGGCGGCGAGTGCGGATCGAGGGGGATGCGCGGATGGCGGGGTTTGGCGGCGGTTCCAGGGACAGCGCGAGCGGGTTCGGCGGTGGTTTCTGGGAACGGTGTGCGCGACGGATTATGCCGCGCCCAGTGCCGGCTTGTGCGGTGGCAGGTGGCCGGGCTCTAGGACGGGGCATCAGCGCTCGGGGACGGGGATGGGGATGGCGCGGCCGCGAGGTCGAGGCGCGGCGGATTTCTGGGCTCGGGGACGGGGCGTCGGCGCTCGGGGTGGGGACGTGCTGCAGGGATGGCGCGGTCATGGTCGAGCTCGAGGCTCGTCGAGGCTCGGGGATGGGGCGTTGGCGCTTGGGGACGGGGCGTCGGCGCTCAGGGACGGGGATGGCGGTGGCGGTGGCGAGGAGGGCTGAGGGATCGGCGGGGATAGCGCGTGGGTCGGCGGGGATGGAGGGGGTGTTGTTGTAAAACGGTGACGCATGCGTTTGAGATACTCGGTGGGTTGATTAGAAGAAGTATG
Source organism: Zea luxurians (assembly GCA_029449295.1). Taxonomy (NCBI): domain Eukaryota; kingdom Viridiplantae; phylum Streptophyta; class Magnoliopsida; order Poales; family Poaceae; genus Zea; species Zea luxurians. The sequence goes on along the minus strand of JAOPSE010000001.1, from coordinate 98,171,852 downwards.
GGGTCTTTTTTAAAAATATGACGCATGACGACCGTTGAAACTGATGTTTTAAGTATAGTAGAGATAGGAACAGGTGGTATGATGTGAGACTTAACCATCTGGTTTAGATCCTGTTTCGTTTGAGCTAAATATACTGATTAAATGTCTAAAGCATAGTCTGGAGCATGCCATGTCATGAATCATGAAATGACAATAAAACATAAACAAAAGCATAGCCTCGGAGTTTGGGGGCGCCGCGCTGGGGCACTGAAGACGACGGATCTTGCCTCTCAGCCTCGGCGATGGGCGTCGGACGCAGGAGATGGCATTAACCACCGTTATATTAATAAAATGTATTGTATATATGTGCAATACGGATATAAAGAGAAATATCTGTGGGATTAACCACCGCTTATCAGGTTGCTTATACCGTACAAAGAGACGATATTATAACTATAAATATACTGTTAATGAGAAAATAAAAAATAATCATATTTCAAACATATAATTTTATTTGAAGAAGTTTCTTATTTAAGCAAGATTTTTTACCTATATGATATATAAAAACCGTACGAACATACAGTCAGCTAACTAGTTCATTTTAAATTCCAAAAAATGTTTAGTTCAATCTAATCAGAATTTACTATTGACTACGTTTTTTCACAATATGTCTTATCAGAAATATCATACGAGACAATTTTATGTTTACAAGTTTCTAGTATACTCACTAATATCTAAGACAATTTTGTATAGTCTAGATGACTCTAATAATATCTTTATTTGAGATGGTTTCATATACAGAAGTGTCTAATATACTAACCAAAATAAAAGACACTTCTTGTAAACTTAATGCCTCAAAAGGTATATTTATTTGAGACGGTTTTCAAAATCAAACTGTATTAAATCAATATAAGACATTTCCAACCATATATCTGTCTCAAAAACCTTCTTCATTAAAGACGGATGTCCAACAAATCGTCTTACCTTACTCAGCACCATATGATAAAAGACGCTTATATAAAATGCACTGATATTTGTCTTAAGATGTATGTCTTAAATAAGCATATTTCTAGTAGTGAGTCAAGAGTCTGAATGCCTTTTGAGAACGACAACTTTATTGCTGATGAAGTCCCCAGATTACAGAGTACAATGTTTCTTTGAGAATTTTTGAGGCCTCGCTAGGGATAGAACTTTCTGAGGTGCTCTATGTTCCATGAATTCCCCACTTCTGTTCCATCCATCTGAGTAAGCCGGTATGATCCTGGCCGAGTGACCTCTGATACAGTGGATGGTCCTTCCCACAGTGGTGACAGGTTGTGCCGTCCTTCCCCCGTTAGAATTCGGCGAAGGACCAAGTCTCCCACTACAAAAGACCGGTATCGCATAGCTTTATCATGATAGCGCCTCAATGTCTGCTGGTATCTAGCCGATTGAATTACTGTGTTCAAACGTTCTTCATCCAGCACATCGATATCTTCTAGCCTGGTAGCTTCTACCTCGGCTATGCTTTCAAAAGTCAACCTCGGCGCCCTGAATATTAAGTCGGCGAGCAACACTGCTTCCGACTCATAGACCATGAAGAACAAGGTATTTCTATGCAGAGCTCGACTGGGTTGAGTTCTCAGGCTCCAAACTACATATGATAGCTCTCTGATCCATTTTCTCGCAAGCTTTTCATTCTTGTCAAATACTTTCTTCCTGAGTGCTTCCAATATCATTCCATTAACTCTTTCTACTTGGCCATTGGCCCTTGGGTGCGCTACTGATGCATACTTGATCTGGATGCTCCGTTGCTCACAGAAATCAAAGAATACGGAACTGGTGAAGTTGGATCCTAGGTTAGTGATGATGCTATTTGGTATCCCAAATCTGAATATTATGTCTTGTATAAACTCCACCGCTTTGGCTGAGGTCAGAGAAGCGATTGACTTGTACTCTATCCACTTCATGAATTTGTCAATGGAAACTAGTACGTGAGTATAGCCTCCTTGAGCTTTCTTGAAAGGTCCGATCATGTCCAGTCCCTAGCATGCAAAAGGCCATGTTACAAGAATGGTCTGCAGCTGCTGTGCGGGTAAATGTTGTTGCTTTGATAAGAATTGGCAAGCTTCACATCTCTGGACTAACTCAGCAGCATCACTCTTCGCTGTTGGCCAATAGAAACCAGATCAGAAAGCCTTCCCGACCAGAGTTTTGGATGTTGCATGTATTCCACACTGTCCGGTCTAGATTTCCTCCAATAACTGCTTCCCGATGGCCGAGTGAATGCACTTCATGAGGACTCCTGCTACACCTCTTCTGTACAGTATGCCCCTATGAGGGTGTAGTGGGCCGACTGCCTCGCGATGCGTTTCGCTACCACCTTATCACCCGGTTCTTCTTCATTTTTTATGTACCTGATGATAGGCTCTCTCCAGTTACTAGGGTCCGATCTTGGCTAGCTTAAGGTGTTGCACTCTTCCATCTGATCTGGAGGATGCTTAGTTGTGATATTTCTTGGACGAAGATCCCGGGCGGAGCCTGGGCCCGACTTGATCCCAGCTTCGACAACACGTCCGCTACCGTGTTGCAGTCTCTTTCCATGTGATGGAACTCCAATCCTTCAAATTTGTCCTCCAGTTTTTGCATAGCTGCGCAGTACTTGCCCATGGAGTCAGTTGAGTAGTCCCAGTCTCTGTTTATCTAGCTTATGACCACTAGCGAGTCACTGTATACCATCAGTTTCTTGATGCCTAGTGATACACCGATGCTTAACCCATGGATCAGTGCTTCATACTCTGCTGCATTATTTGATGCTGGAAACAATAATTGGAGTGCATACTTGAGTTGTTCTCCTCCAAGAGCAATAAAGAGAATCCCTGCACCCGCTCCTTGCAACTTCAACGAGCTGTCAAAGTACATTTTCCATACTTCAATGATCTCTAGGCTGTCTGGGACCTGATGTTCAGTCCACTCGGATATGAAGTTGACCAGTGCCTGAATCTTGATCACCGTGCGAGGTCGGAACTCTATGTCATGAGCTCCCAACTCGCACACCCACTTGACTATCCTTCCGATGGCTTCTTTGTTGTGGATAATGTCCCCTATTGGAAATCCTGTGACTACTATGACTTTGTGGTCATCAAAGTAGTGTCGAAGTTTGCGTGTGGTTAGAAGTACCGCATATAGCAACTTCTGGATTTGAGGATACCTTATTTTTGAGGGCCCAAGGACTTCACTGATGAAGTAGACTGGATGTTGTATCAGGTGTGCATGTCCTTCTTCCACCCGCTTGACTACCAACGCGGTGCTTACCACGTGAGTCGTGTAGGAGATGTATAGCAACAGACCCTCTGCTGGCTGATTCGGGGTGGCTCGTGGTGGCGGCTTGAGTATCGGTGGTGTAGTCAGGAACTTTTTCAGTGCCTTTAGAGCTTCCTATGCCTCTGTGGTCCACTGAAACTTGTCCAACTTTTTGAGCAACATGTAGATTGGCATGCCTTTCTCGCCTAACCATGATATGAATCTGCTTAGGGCTGCCATGAATCCAGTAAGCCTCTGTACTTTTATCTGTGATCATGGTGCTTCCATTCTCATGATAGCCTTGACTTTCTCTGGGTTAGCTTCAATTTCTCGGTGCCTGATAATGAATCTGAGTAGCTTTCCTGCTAGAACTCGGAAGACACATTTTTCTGGGTTGAGCTTCCACCGGTAGCGCCTCAGGATGTTGAAGACCAGCTGCAAATCTTCAATGAAGTTTTCTGAGTTTTCTGTTTTGATCACCACATCGTCAACATAGGCTTCCACTCGCTTGCCCTAGTGGTCAGCTAAGCATGTCTGAATGGCTCTCTGGTAAGTCGCTCCAGTGTTTTTGAGGCCGCACGACATGGAGGTATAGCAGAAAGCTCCAAATGGGGTGATGAATGCAGTTTTCTCCTCATCTTCTTTTGCCAGGCTGATCTGATGGTATCCAGAATAAGAGTCTAGGAAGGACAACATAGAACATCTAGTGGTTGAATCAACCACCTGATCTATTCTAGGGAGCATGAAGGGATCCTTCGGACAATGCTTTTTGAGATCAGTATTGTAACACCCCTAGTGTTACTACCACTAAAATTTGAGCATAACATCATAAGCATTGGTGTTGGGGGCCTTCGGCTTCCGAAGGTCCTCAAAAACATTATTTGACAATGTTTTCTAAGTGAAATATGTGAACAGGTGTCTTCGGAATCGGGTTACGGGTATACAAGAGTATGGTCAAGACGAAGCTTGAGTGGGACGGAAGGAGATTGTGACGAAGGATAAGATGATCACGAAGCTATGCGCAGATAAGCTTCGGCATGACAGCAGAAAAGGGGAACCGACTTGAAGATGAAAAGCCAAATTAGACCCTGAAGAATTACTAATAGAGTTATTGATAAATGTAAAGGGCATTAATGTAATTTTACACAGGCTACGTCCCGTGTCTATAAATAGATGAACAGTACTCCCGTACTGTTCATGCTGACTTGGATTTTGCTTTTCGCATCACGTCTGTACCTTTACCTTTCATCAATTCGAAGGTACATTTATAGTTTGTTATTATGAATTTGATAATGCAAAATAAGAATAAATTGATAATAATATCGGTATTATTATTTGTATTGTATATATGTATTCTCCTTCATTATCTGTCAAGCTCACGAAGGTATTTTCCTTCATAACCTTCGTCCAGAATTCATTATATCCGAAGGGATATAATGTCTTGAAGGACGAAGGGCTTTAACATTTAACACTTTTTATGTTGCCTTGTTCTTAACTCTTAGCATTTGAGAACAAGTCCTCAACATTGGCGCCCACCTCCGGTGAACTCACGTCCATTTTTTGAGTTTTGAACATCTTCGGCAAGCATCACCTTCATCATGCCGCCGAGGAAAGCTTCAGCCACAGGGGCTGCCACTCTGCAGCCGCTGGATCCCGATCAGGATGTCCTTTCTCTCAGGGAGGCCTGAAGCAAGAAGAGGAAGGCCACCAGTCCAACGCCTCCGGAGGACGACTTGGATCAAGAAATCCAAAACTTGGAGATGCTCCATCAACAGGTCCAACGGAAGAAGGAAAAGATGGCTCGTCTAGTTGACCTACAAAGGCAGATAGACGAAGCCTCTGAAGAGCTTCGTCATCTTTCTCAAGATGACCAGAACCGAAGGCCTCCGCATAGAGAGCTTCATCAGGAGGGCTTCTACAATGAGGATGACTGGTATGAATATTTCCATCATGGAAATTTTGCTTTTGATGATTCTTCTCCTCTGTCAACAGAACTGCAGGCTACACCTTGGCCACAGTCTTACAAGCCACCTCAGCTCCCCATGTACGATGGTCATTCAGACCCGAAGCAATTCTTGATGAGCTATGAGGCAACCATATCTTCGTATGGTGGCAACACGGCGGTCATGGCGAAGTCTTTCGTCATGGTTGTCAGGAGTGTTGCACAAACCTGGTACTCCTCTCTTAGGCCAGGGACAATCACCTCATGGCAAAAGCTGAAGGATATGTTGATAACCAGCTTCCAAGGGTTTCAGACGAAGCCAGTCACTGCTCAAGCTTTATTCCAGTGCACCCAGGACCACAAAGAATACCTTCAGGCGTATGTCCGAAGGTTCCTGCGTCTGAGGCACAGGCACCAACAGTGCCCAATGAAATTGTCATTGAGGCCATGATCAAGGGGCTTCGACCAGGACCTTCAGCTCAGTACTTTGCCAGGAAGCCTCCTCAAACTTTGGAGAAGCTGCTCCAGAAGATGGACGAGTATATTCGAGCTGACAATGATTTTCGCCAAAGAAGGGAGGATTTATTCATGTTCTCTGAAATGACCAGGGGATTCGGAGGAAGATTCCATCCGAGGCACGTCAGGTCAATTCACAACTCTACTCAAAGTGATGACAGAGGGAATCAACAGCAAAGGCCACAGTGCTCCTCGCAAGCTTCGGGGCAGCAGCAAAGCTCTTTCCGGCCGCCAGCGCCAAGGGGCAGAGGTGCCAGGGGCTTCGGGGGAAGATTTGGGGATCAGCCAAGAAAAATTTATTGCCTATTCTGTGGTGAAAACAAGGGCCATACCACCAGGATGTGCCATGTTACCATCCAGAAGCAAAAGGAAATAGCAGAAGCTGCAGCGCAATAGAGTCAGCCGAAGCAAGTCATGCATACTGCTTCGTACCACTCGCCTTACATTCCAGAATATGTAGGCAATCACCCTACAGCTTCTGTTGCTTCGGCAAGTCAACCCCAAGCATCTTGGCAACAGCTTCCACCGCAACCACCAATACAACGAGGTCAGCAGCCAGAAGGGAGTCAGCACACTCACCTTCAGCGGGACTTCAGAGAGGAGTCTGAAGCTTGCACAGTCAATAGCACTGTGCGAGAGTCGAAGCATATTTACTAACAAATATCCTACTTCGACAGCGGTTTTTTGCATTTTCGCATTTCAGACTTACTTTCTTTTTAATAAGGAACAATTGTGGGAAGTTTAAGTGCTTTTTATCGTTTTTAATCTCTTGTAACAGTTTCGTTCTCTACCATAATAAAAATATGTCTTCTCCATAGGCTTAAGTTGCCGAAGCATAAGAATTTATGGTGGCAAGGAGGACCTTCGAATTATCAAAAATTTGTTCTAAGGAATACAGTGAAATTTTTTCGAAGCAGCAAAAAGTCGTTCCTAAGGGAGCGCAGCGTAAGTTTTCTGCTCAAAAGTCGTTCCGAAGGGAATCCAGAGCTTACAGCGAAAAATAAACGCTGATTCCGCTGAAAGTAAAAGGCGAAGAAGCTCCTAAGGGAGGCTTACAGCGAAAAATAAACGCTGATTCCGCTGAAGTAAAAGGCGAAGAAGCTCCTAAGGGAGGCTTACAGCGAAAAATAAACGCTGATTCCTCTGAAGTAAAAGGCGAAGAAGCTCCTAAGGGAGGCTTACAATGAAAAATAAATGTCGACCTTCGGCAAATATCATTTCGCATAGCATCACATCATTACATCATTTGCATAGCATAACATCATACATCATAGTGCATCAACAATGCAAGAAGGGGGGTCTCAATATTGATATTCGAAGATCGTTTTGAAGAAATAGTGACACGGTACAAACAATAGCCATTGAGGAGTTATATCTTCGTCAAACTCTGAGATGGAAAGATTTATTGATTATTGATTTTACGAGGGTTGGCTACTGATTTTATGAGAACACGGATATTATTTACGAAGCATGAAAAGAAGGGAAGGTGTTTTTTCACCGAAGGCTCAAAAACGGTATGTATATAATGTTTCATGCATCATAAAGAATAGAACTATAAACAGCTAATATATTACATCCTAAGTTACACAATATTATACATGATTCTCAACAAACATTACATTCTAAATGTTTTTGCAACAGCACCTAATCCTCCCTTAAGACTACTTCTGCAGCTTCGTTTAGAAGCTGATCAACAACTCTATCCATGATGGCTTCGGCCATTTGTCTAAATTCGTCATCTCCCTTCGTGTGGGGGCCCGCAGATGACTCAGCAGCTTCTAAGGGAAGAGTAGATACGGATTTATTACTATTACAAACCGTGAACAAGTTCGAAAACAAAAAATTACAACAAAGAGTCAAAAACCACTAGTTAATACCTATTTGCCCTTCGGGCTCTGCGCTTTTCTCAGCGGCCTCTGCTACTTTCCTAGCATCATGAATGCCTTTTTCACTCTTTTGAATAATTTCTTGGGCCATTTCCCAGCCACCATTGTCCCAGATGTCGGTAAAAAATTTTCCACCAACCATGCTTGCTTCGGCCGAGGGGTCTTTTATATCTTCGGAGGATAAGGCAGTTTCGGATTGTGCCAAAGATTTTACATGTTCACAACCTTTCCTCTCCAAAATAGTAGCAATCCCCCTGGCACCCGAAAAGGCACATATGTCTTCGCGGCTATTCAAAATTTCCTCAAAGGCCTCAGCTTTGTGATTGATCCATTCAATCGGGCCTTCGGGGTTACCCCTTGTGAAGTTTTCCTCGCTCGAGAATGCGCCAACGCTGGCGAAGCTAGTTTTTATTTTCTTAACGCAATCTATAGATTTATCATAGCACCTTTTCTTGGATGCACGAAGCTCTTCAACGTTTGCTTCTAAATGATTTGCCCATTGATCGCTAAGTTCTCGTTTCGTTTCTTCAAGTATGCGTTCTTCTTTAGCTCGGGCTAACTGTTTCCGAAGATCCTCGATTTCGTGCTTCTGAGCTTTAGCTTGAGCTTTAGAAGTAGCTTCGTATTCCTTTATCTTATCCACCAATGTAAGCAGAATTTTGTCTTTTTCCAAGGCTTCATTTCTTAGCTTGATAACCTCTGTTCGAAGGTTATTGAGAGCAATAGTGCAGCTCTCATCTTCAGCATTCTTTTGTGCCCTTAAGGCATTGCTGAGTATTAAGCCCTATACAAAAGAATGAATGGATTAACATAAGAACAAAAGACTAATTCAAAATTCATAAACTTCAAAATTCGCAATTTTCGTACCTTCAGACTATTGTATGCAAGGCTATCCGCAAGATCGTTCTTCGTCATAGCGCAGAGGCCAGCTTCGAGCTTTGGGAACCCCATACTTCTAGCCATCTCCCGGCAGACGGATAATTCCTTGTTATCTGGGAGACAGTATAAGAAGTCGTCTTCGTTTGTGCCATTGAATACTAAGGTCTTTTTTGGATACCTCAGTTCTCGGGCATAGTGATTAGCTTCAAAAATCTCTTCTTCAGATAATCTTTTTCCCGAAGCATGTCGTACAATATAATCGAGGGCTTTGGAGGATGCTTCGGGGGCAGCAGTGCCAGTTTCTTCAACTAAAATTGGCTTTGTCATTTTTGTTTCTTCGGCTTCCAAGGATTTTACCTTGGTGGGCTCTGAAGGCCCAGCTTCAGTTTCAGATTGTTGCTTTGAGGCTTCGACAACAAAGGCTTCAGTATGCACTTCGGAAGTTTCAACAATTTTCTTCGGAGTTGTGCTTGAAGACTTAATTGTCTCCAAGACATCCAGCACATTAACCATCCTTTTTCTTTTCGGGGTCACTGCTGGACCCTTTTGGCTTTTTGCTGCCTCAATTTTTGCTGAAGGACTTAAAATTTCTGATGTCTTTGTTTCTTCAGTCCTCGGTTCTTCTGTTTTTTCTGTTGCTGGCACTTCGGCCAGCTCTTCGATTTTTGGCAGTGGAGTTGGTTCTTTAGCTTCGGTGGCCGAAGAGGTCTCACCAATAAACTCAGGCACTGTGGCCGGTTCAATATAACGTGGCCGGTGTGTGAGAACCTTTACCTTTTTCCTCTTCGGCGTCGGCTAGCTAGGAGCGGCTGAAGCAGTTTCCTTTGCAGAAGATGTATTCTTTCTTTTTTGACCCCGTGTTGGATAATGGTAGTCGGGGTAAACAAACCCAATTGCATCAAATACTCGGTTGAGTCTCTTCTTCTTTCGGCCTCCGAAGGCCGCTGATAATGCAGTATCTTCGGCCTTTGAGTATACCCCAAGCAATTCATCACTGATGGTCTCAATACTTCTCAACCAGTCATCATCTGGCTCAACAAACTTATCTCCGTATTTGAATGTGTATTTTAGCCTGACTAGTCCGCCTTCGTCAGTTTCTTTAATGGTTTCCTTCGACATTTCCCATTTTTCCACAAGTGGCCATACTCTGAAAGCAATGTGTTCTTGGACCAGATCCCTTGTCCCAATAAAAGAGCAAACAAAGCCGAAGGCTCTCTGGCATTCTTCGGCTGCTTCATTCATTTCCACCTTCAGTTTCCGGAGGCCGAAGCATTGCCAGATAGGACGCATAATGATACCTTTGATATCTTCCCGTGATTTCAAGTCATTTTTCACATAAAACCATTCTGTCATCCAGTCGCCGGGCCACCTCTTTCGAAAAGTTGGCACGGGGCAACTTGATCCAGACCGGGCGCCGAAGCTGTAGCAGCCAAAGTTGTTGTTATACTGCTCTTTACCCCAGGGTTTTGTCTCATACAGTAGCTCATGTATGTTGCAGAAGCTTTTTGCATTAGGTTCCAAACCTTTGCTCCTCACGGCCCACACAAATATGTTCATCCTTATGATTGCTTCGGGGGTAAGTTGGTGAAGGTAGATTTCAAATATCTTCAGTATTTCCACGACAAAACTGCTCAAGGGAAATCGTAGTCCAGCCTTTAAGAACCTTCGGAATATCATGACTTCATTTTCCTTGGGAGTTGGACAAGTCTTCTCTCCTTCGTAAGCCCTCACAACAGACAAATCCCGAAAATATCTGCCCCTCATATTGACAAGATGATTTTCTTTAATACTGGATTCATCGAAAACCACATGGCTTGGTCGCCAAGGTCGATCTTCGGAGTCTTCACCACCACTATCTACATCATAACTGTCGCTGTCACCAGTATCTTCAGATAAACCCTCCAAAATCTCCCTAGTAATCTTCTCTGTATTAGTCTTTGATATTGATTCAAGAAAGCCTAGATGCATTTCCTTAGAAAGGCTTAGCTTTGAATCACCAACAACTTTCTTATCTTCAGACATCTTCGCAAATGCTGAGAAAGTGCTCTCGGAACCGAAGCTTAAAAATTTAAAAGGCCAAGCAAGTGTTGTTGCGCGCACGCTAAAAGTTGGGTGAGTAAAAGCAGATGGCAAGGGAGCGTGCCAAATAAACTGGTGGTGAGCTCCTATTTATACACCTAGTGCGTTGAAAAATGGAGGGTCCCGCTTGTCAAAGACTGTTGCTATTCTAGCAAAGGAAAGGTGTTTTTTCGGACCTTCGGCTTAAAGCCTTCGTCCATGTCGCAATATGAATTTATCATTTCAGCAAATTAATATTGCGAGGGGCTACTGTTGGGGGCCTTCGGCTTCCGAAGGTCCACAAAAACATGATTTGACAATGTTTTCCAAGTGAAATATGTGAACAGGTGTCTTCGGAATCGGGTTACGGGTATACAAGAGTATGGTCAAGACGAAGCTTGAGTGGGACGGAAGGCGATTGTGATGAAGGATAAGATGATCACGAAGCTATGCGCAGATAAGGTTCGGCATGACAGCAGAAAAGGGGAACCGACTTGAAGATGAAAAGCTAAATTAGACCCTGAAGAATTACTAATAGAGTTATTGATAAATGTAAAGGGCATTAATGTAATTTTACACAGGCTGCGTCCCGTGTCTATAAATAGATGAACAGTACTCCCGTACTGTTCACGCTGACTTGGATTTTGCTTTTCGCATCACGTCTGTACCTTTACCTTTCATCAATTCGAAGGTACATTTATAGTTTGTTATTATGAATTTGATAATGCAAAATAAGAATAAATTGATAATAATATCGGTATTATTATTTGTATTGTATATACGTATTCTCCTGCATTATCTGTCAAGCTCACGAAGGTCTTTTCCTTCATAACCTTCATCCAGAATTCATTATATCCGAAGGGATATAATGTCTTGAAGGACGAAGGGCTTTAACATTTAACACTTTTTATGTTGCCTTGTTCTTAACTCTTAGCATTTGAGAACAAGTCCCCAACAATCGGCATATCATGTGTTTGTCACACCTAGAATGCATTCACTAGGCAAAAAGTTCAAACAAGTTGTATTGATGTGACATTTCCTAGGTGAAACCCTAGGGTACAATACTTAACCCTAGATTGGGCTTAATAGAGCAAACACGGCCTAATAAGGGAAAACTTTAAAATTCAATTGAAATAGTCATAAAATGTCAATATAAATAGACTCAAATGGCATCCAAACCCTAGAAGTATAAAAATACCCTAAATAAAATCCTAGAAAGCCCTAGACTAAAACCCTAGGGGGCTAAGTGCAAAACTAGTGCACTTTTGGACTAAAGTGCAAAAACCATGAAATTAGGGCATCTTAGCTCATGTGGTTCGCAAGTCTGTGGATTTGCAACCTAAACCTTGAGATTTGGACCTATTTGTAAAAAGCCACATTTGAGCTCTATTGAGTTAAGTCTGATTTTCAGTGCTTTTGCCTCAACTTTGAAGCCCTATATCTTCCAAATTATAAAGTTTTTGCCCTAGGTCACCACATCAAGTTTGTAGAGTTATAAAAGAGGAACAAGTTTGATATAGAGATCAAGCCCTGGTACTATGAAAAGTTTTGAGAAAAAATGGACCTAAAGATGGGCTGTCAGATTGCCTTATGTCTGAATTCAGACTGACAGTGTGATTGTGTAATCTTTGAGCTTGGATTCGATCTGATCTAGTCATTATTTGGTTATGATTGTTATAACAAAATTGTAGCGGGATCATCGGACAACAACTTTGCTACTGGCAGATCAACATGTTATTATGTAAAAACCAAAGATCTAAGCCCTGCAAAGTGGTCTGTCAGGCGCTCTGTCAAATGCTTCCCATGGTACAGTAACAGACAGAATCCCAAGTTCAGCCCCCTTGTCGCCGATGAGCTGCACGCGGATTCGTTCTATCGCCGTCGTGATTCGCGCTCAGATCAGTTGGATAGCACCGGGGGTCAGTAAATATCACGCCGTGGGAGCACTCCGGCCATTATTTAACTCTGGCCACCGTACCCGACCTGACCACGGCTGATTCGGATGAGTTCGTTGGAGACAGCCGCTCCACGGCCTTGCGCCACGTCTCTAGCTTTTAACCACGCCGCCGTGACTCGCGTTAGCCATCCGATCATCGCCGATGAGTCCGCCACGGTATTCTCCACGAATCAACTACGCTAGTGACCTCATGTTTCTCCGACCGCCGCGCGTCTTCGTCCAAATCCCCAGCCACCGCTTAAGCCCATTATAAATTGAGCGTACTGCAAGCTCTGTAAGATAATTGCCCATCCATAGCACCCACGCTTGTCTTCAATTGTCCACCAGAGACCGCAAATCGCTCATTTCCCCCAAATCACTCAAGAACACCGCTCGGTTTGACCTCGTCGTGGCCAGCGTGTCTCATGTCCGCTCATACCCTCTGCCCTCCCGTTTTAGCGTTCTTATGTGCCCCTGATACTCCCCGACCAACTCGATTGAGCTAAGCTATCTTAGATCACCGGAAACGCGGTTGACTGTCTGTCTTACCCGCTGTCACCGTGGACAGACCGTGTTAAAGCCCCATTGATGAAATTAGTTGGGGGGAAACACTCATTAAGGCTAGAATTAGGTTTAGACCGAAGAAGAGCATCGGTCATTGAGTAATTCGACCGATATGCGCTCGTCGGAGCTTGGCTCCCCGCCGTTCACCGTCATGGACTGGGTATTGTGAAGAGAGGAAAGCGCAAGGGTGTTTTTGTAAGGTGTCAGTGAGGTAGAGGAATAGCGCTGTGACCTTTTTCCTGTTATTCAAATCATCAGGGACTTATTCGCAAAGCCGACAGCACGGGCGCACGCGGGCGCACTTCTGCCTGTTGTTGGGCCGGCTTGGGCCAATTCCAGCCTAGCACTGTAGAGTATTTTTCTTTTTCCTTTTCTACTAGAGCTAAAGAAATTCTAGAAAATTGTAGAAAACTGCTAAAAATACAAGACCAATTTTGCTAGGCTTCTAATTTCCTATATTATTTAATAAAAATAGTCTCATGATTTTTAGCTCTAGTAGGGAATTTTGGGGTATTTTAAACAGTTAAAATATATACTTCTGGAATTTTATAGAGTAATTTATAATCCCAAAATTCACCAAACTTTTTAGGTAAACTTTAGATATTATTTAGAAGCCTTGGATAAAATTTGGTATGTTTTGAACCATGTTTGATACTTAGAACCCAAAACCCTAGCCCCCGTGCCCTATGAACTTCACTTTAGACTCCGAAAACCCTAGTTTCTCGGAGATCCATGAAGGAAAGTTGTATTCAAGGTATTAGATGATAAACTTTTATTATCTTTGCATCCTCATGAGCATTCATTATTATATACGACTATATTTAGAAAACGAGGAGGAAGTAGAAGTCGAAGAAGCAAGGACTTCACCACCACCACCTGAAGAACATCAGGCAGGAAACTATTTTTATTTTGATATCTGCGGAACAGAGCCTGATTCACCAGTAACACAAGGCAAGCCCCGGTGCAATTGCCACCTCCTTGTTACTTTTAAAATGTTTCTCACTTGCTTGATGCATTAGGTGATAGGAGTTGTGTGTTAAACCAATTCCTGCATTTTCTTCCTTGGAATTTGATTACTTCTCCTTAAATCCCTGTTTTACAAAAGATTTTTCTTATGCTTAGCTTTGCTCTAGAAAAACAAAATGTTTTGTTTTCACAAAAGATGATGCTTCAAAGTGGGTCGGATGTTTTCGAAAATAAAACTTGATGGTGAATCCATCATGGCCATGATGGGTTCAACATTGGAAAAGATGTACCTCTGTCAGGTACCAAACTTTGGGTTGAAATGATAAAGCTGAGACCGGGCGGGTGACTTGCACGAGAAGAGAGTCTCGGTGTAGTGTCTCCGTCTGAGTCAATTAAGGACCGTGTCGATGTAGGACTGCTGACCGAGGACCGTTTAACTGGTCACATGCCTCGTCATGGGTAAGCTTTGCCTCGGGCAGACTAATACCAAAATAAGATAACACGCAATGAGAGTGGAGAGATGGCGAGAGTAGCATGTACCCTCCGTGGCAAGAGGTTGGACGGTGGTGTATCTGTGCTCTCGGTTGGCATGAACCTGATCTGGTCTTAAGAACCCCGGTGGCGAGTTGACATATGCAAGGGTTAAGTGCTACATATGTCGTGTGATTGGAGATCCTCAGCTGAGTATAATCGATTCGGATCGCCGTAACTTCGCGGACATGAAGACTTGGTCACTGACTTACACGTAGCATTCCAGTGAATTTAAAGGGTTCATAAGAAATTGGCTAGAATTGGTCAAGTGCTTGAACTAGGGTAGAAAGAACTCTAGAAATCAGGTAATAACTTAACTTGCTAATAAAACTAGATTTTTAAGGATCCACTGCTAGTAAGCCTTTTCGCAAATAGAGTCTTTCATTATTGATAAGCCATACCTTGATCCCCAAAAGGCCAGCATATCCTTGAGAGTCTTTATTTTGGACGGGTAAGACTTGCGTAAGTACACTTCATACTCAGGGCTTCGTCCCATGTTGTTTTAGGTGAGGAAGTGGCAAACTTTTGCTGCTTCTGTTCAAAGGTGGTGCCCAAAGAAAAAAACTAGGAGTGAAGCTTTGGGAGGAAAGGATCCTCCATTAAAAACTTTTGTTTGATGTTTATCGGGAGGGGTTTTTGCCTCCCAGTAATGTAATAATAATACTTCAGCAATCTTATATTGTAGCTCTAGTCTGTAATAAATACTACTCTTTCTTACTTTTCAATAAAGTAAATTGTTGTAACTGCTTCCGCATTTTCGTACCTCCGATGTATTGTAATGTCTACATGACAGGTGAAACGCTCATGGGAAAGGTAAGGAATGCAGATACCGAACTTGTCAAGTGATTCAGGGGCACCTGCATGGTTGTCTGAAGTCCGTTGGACAAGGACAACTGTAGGTGGGCCTAATGACTTGAGAGGTTCTGTCACAAGTATAGTCGACGCACATGCGCCAATCCACTTTATTCTTTTTTAGTACAAGAATAGGATTTGCTAGACACTCAGGATGTAGTACTTCTCTGATGAATCCCGTAGCCACTAAGCGAGCTAACTCAGCGTGAATAGCTTCCCTCTTGTCAGGCGTGAAACAACGCAGCTTCTGTTGAATCCGCCTCGCTTGGGGATAAACCTTCAATTTGTGCTCGGCCAGTTCTCTCGGGACTCTCGGCATATTTGCGGGTTGCCATGCGAATACGTCTCGGTTGTCTTGCAGGAACCGGACGAGTGCGCCTTCCTATTTATCGTCAAGGTTGGAACTGATGATGATAGTCTTGCGCTCATCGGCAAATCCTAGGTCGATACTTTTAGTCTCCTAAGTCGGCTGCATAGAGGTCACGGCTTGAGCTTCGTTTGCAGGTATTGCGAGGTTTTCCTCAGGCTTTGTGTCCGCCTGTGTGGAGGGAGTCGTCGGAGGTCTAGTAGTGAGGGCCGCCTGGATGGCTCCTCGAAAGCATTTCGCGGCGCCTTGGAAGTCAGCACGCACGGTGATGATTCCTTGCAGTCCTGGCATCTTCAATATCATGTATGAATAATGCGGAATGGCCATGAATTTCACCAGTCCCGGCCTGCCGATGATGGCGTTGTACGCACAATCGAAACACGCCACCTAGAACCTTAGGAACTTGGTTCTGTAGTTTTCCGGAGTTCCAAAGGTAACGAGCATGTAGATGTGCCCGAGCGGGTACTCTCCTTTGGTCGGCACGATGCCGAAGAAAGGAGCGACTGACTCAATGAGGTCTTTGAGTGCAACCCTCAAGGCTCGAAGCGTTCAGGGGAAGGTAACGTTGATGCTACTTCCCCCATCCACTAGTACTTTCTTTACCCTGCTCTCTTGGACCACCGGATCAATGAGGAGCGGGTACTTTCCGGGGTGGTGGAAATTGAGCCATTGATCTGCTCAGCTGAAGGTTATCGCGTGCTCCGACCACCGATAAGGAGCTAGGGCACTGGTGGTTACCGCTAGGACCTGCCGATCATTGAGCTTCTGTTGCCTTTTATTCTCTTGTGATCTGTGGCCTCTGAAGATGACATTGACCTCCCTGTCAACACATGGGAATGCTCCACCCCTCCCCCTTCTAGTTGCTAAGGCTGCCTAGGCTCGCCAGGCCCTCCTCGTGGTGGGGAGGTGGTAGAGGCTAGAACGGTCAGCCGTTTCTGACGGAATGCTTGAAGTCTCTACAGTTCTATAAAGTGTGACACATATCCTTGTGGTATGGGCACTAGGCATCGAGGATGTCTCCAGTGTCCACTTGCCTCCACGAGGTGCCCCTCGGGCACGAGCGATGGGTGGTCCGGCAATGTGGACCTCCTCACTAGGCCTCTTCTCCCAACGCCTATCGGGTTGTTGATTCGCGTCGCGCCGTGGTGCTGGCGGTGCAGATTTTGTTCCTCCGATGTGGTCTTAGGCCCGCTTGTAAGCGGTGATGTAGAGGTCTGCCTCTTGAAATAGTTGTTCGGAGGTGGTCGGCGCTTTCTGCAGTCTGGCTCAGACGAAAATCGTGTCATCAGATCCCCGGTAGAAGTCCTCAATCACTGCTACCTCAGTGACCTCGGGGATACAATTTTTCATGGTCTGAAACCTCTTGAGATACGACCGAAGTGTTTCATCACCCTGGTGCCTGATGGATTTGAGGTCCCATGGCTGCGCTGACTTGTCGGAGAGGGACTGGAAGTTGGTGATGAAACACCGACTGAAGTCGCTCCAATCATCAATGCAGTGTCGTGGCAGATGTTGTTGCCACTGTAATGCATCTTGCCCGAGGACGACGGGCAAATATGCTGTCATTGCGTCTTCGGTTGCCCCAGCGGCCCAGGCGGCAGTCGTATAGATGGCCAACCAGCCTCCTGGGTCCTGCTTAGGCTCATACTTGTCGACGTTGGAGACCTTGAAGTTGGGGGCCACTGGATAGCCCAGAGACGTGGGGTAAGCGCAGATACTCCACATGTGTCTTCCTGTCGATGTTCGTGGTGCCGGTCCTGGAGAGGAGAGTCGATGATGTGCCATCTCGACCG
The DNA here is from genome assembly GCA_029449295.1 of Zea luxurians. Taxonomy (NCBI): domain Eukaryota; kingdom Viridiplantae; phylum Streptophyta; class Magnoliopsida; order Poales; family Poaceae; genus Zea; species Zea luxurians. Next base: position 98,154,301 of record JAOPSE010000001.1, on the reverse strand, counting down.
TCCCCGAATCGGGCCACTAGTTGAGGCTACGACCGACTGAACTCGGGTGGCGTGACTTCGAGCTAGGGCGCCATGGTCCTGATCATATTCCTCCTGGCACCTTATCTCGTTCTCGTGCCGTCAGTCGCGTGAAGCGTTGATGGAGTTCCTCATGTCTCGCCGACTGTTGATGGAGTGTCGCAGATCTCTCGAGGGATGAGCGAGGGGCAGAAGGTGGTTGGCTGCCCGAGTAAGCAGCCGCCGATAGCCTTCAGCATCCGGAGTCCGCGGGATGCCATTAGCTATCTGAGCCAGTACTCCTCCGACTTCGCTCGGCGTGTTCATAGCACGAGCGAAGTCAAGGTTCAGGTTCCGAGCTAAGAGAGGATTCTCTCTGCGCAACCTTGCACCTTGCTCAGCTTGTTCCCGTTCTCGGTCTTAAGCTTGTCGGGGGTCACGTCGGTGAGAGTTCTGCCTTTCTCGGTATACCCGCTCATTAGGGGTTTCTCCTACCTCTGAGACTTCATCCCGAGATACGGGTTGAGCCGGGTCCCGCTCCCTAGCCTCATGATGTCGCCGAATATTCCAGCGTCGGTTTCTTCGTCGCCATGCTTCACGCTGGGGAGGTTCTTCCCCTGGCACGGTTGGTTTGTCATCAGAGATGTGAGACGATTCCAATCTTCCCCCAATGAAGAGGATGTCAGGGTAGAAAGGAGTGGTTGTCGTGAGTTCCTTTCCATCCTCCTTTGAGGGCGAAGTTGCCAGAAAGACAACTCGACAGACTTTTGTCCCTTTTCTTGGAGTGCTTGCTTTTTTTCTTCTTGTGATCCGTGTCCACTCCTTTGTGGGCGAAGTGGGCAATGGAGTCCTTCGGGCACGCGAATTCTCGATCCTCGGCTTGTGAGGAGTAGTCATTGCCCGATGTACAGGAGGTTGTACTATCTATTGTCTTGTTCTAGCTTTCTTGGGAATTTCCGAGGAAACCTTCTTCCCTGGCGGATCTGCTATGTGGTGCAGAATTCCATTCTCGTCTGCTACGGACGAGATAGTCCCGAAGCAGAGCATGGATCTAGGGTGAAGAGCGATCTTGCACTGGGAAGTGATGACCATTGAGCTAGCTTGGGTCAACGACACACCCCCTACCTGGCGCGCCAGCTGTCGGTGTTTGGAGCTCGACCGCACACCCGGGGTTACCCCTCATGGTGTTTTTGGGTAGGACATGAAAGCTCTCTTGTGGGTTTTGGTGTTTGGATGACAACTCAATTAAAGGACTAACAAGTGTCTAAGTGTTGAACAGGTGCTTAATGTAAAGCTAACAGGGTTCAACACAAGTGAACAAGTGTGATGGTCCAAGGACTAGATGATGGATAGATAATGGGCATCACAAGTAAGATGGACATTGCATAAAGTGAGACTCAGGTGCGTAGCTCGGAGACAACTGATCAAGCCAAGGATGGAGGCAAGAAGAGCTTCGAGGTACCAAGCGCACGGAAGAAGGTCAAAGAGGCTGAGGAACCCAAAGCCAAGGGTGAAGAAGAAGACTTGCAAAGTCAAGGGTGATCAAGTTGAGAAGAGCTATGGCACATCAAGGATCACTACATAAGGACGTGACTTACAACCAATTGGGAAACATCTATAGTTATGTGGTGTAAGTCATAAGGCTCAAGATCAAGCTCTAAGAAGTCAACAAGGTCACTAGAAGAAGAACCAGTATCAAAGCCAGAACTGGAAGCAGCCAAAAAGAGCTAAGTGCACTTTGATCCTTAGTTTGGGTTGTTCCTAGTTTGGAGATATTCTATGTGACCTTTGCAGGATGTTGGAGCTCAGAAATGTTAGTCTAGATCAAGTTAAGCTGACTTGATGATTTATGAGTCCAACATCAATCTTAAGCATGTCAAATGATAGAGAGGTGAAAATCCAAGAGAAGGTATATTTCTAGACTTAGTACATTGGTTTTTGTGTACTAACATATTTGTCTAAGTGTTAGAATCAGAGAAAAGAAGAAAAGAAAAGAGATGCAAAAGGCTTGGCTGTGTACAGCCAAGACTCAGCTCAGTCTGGCACACCGGACTGTCCGGTGGTGCACCGGACAGTGTCCGGTGCGCAAGGCTGAACTCTGGTGAACAGGTCGCTCTTGGGAAACGATTAACAGCGTACGGCTATAAATCACCGGACTGTCCGGTGGTGCACCGGACTGTCCGGTGAGCCAACGATCGGCTGGGATAACGGTCGGCCGCGCAATCCGCACGTGACACGTGGCCGAGCCAACAGTCAGATGGGGGCACCGGACTGTCCGGTGTGCACCGGACAGTGTCCAGTGCGCCAACGGCTCCAAGACTGCAACGGTCGACTGCGCCAATTTTGGAAGGAAATCGGGCACCGGACTGTCCGGTGCGCCAACCGACAGAAGGCAAAAATTGCCTTCCTGGATTGCTCTAAACGACTCCTAGGCCTTTTGGGTCTATAAATGGGACTCCTAGGCGCCTCCAATAGAGAGAGAAGCGCAACCAACAAGTGTAGACATCACTCTGATCAATTCTCACTCTCCCTCTTGTGTGTATCTCTCTAGTTTGTGTAGAAGGCAAAGCTATAAGCCTTTAGAGAGTGGAGAAGAGCTACTGAGAGCTAGAGCATAGTCTTGAGCATATCGTTACTCTGCCGGAGTGCTGCCAAGAAGATTGTAAGCAGCCGCGGTTTCGTTGTAACCATCTCAACATAGTGGAAGGCTCTATCTGTCTGACTGACAGATCTGAGCAAACGGAGGAAGGAGTTGAAATGGACTCCAAGCCCAGGTGTGGCTAACTCCAACGAGGACTAGGCAAGCATTTCAGGCTTGGCCGAACCTCGGGATAAATTCCTGTGTCCACATGCTCTGCTCTGTGTGTTGATTCTGTCTTATTCAGTTCTTACATCTGCACTTCACTGCTTACTTGTGGTACTAGCTTTCTTTGAAGTGCAGGATATTCTTAAGACAGGAATTTCAAATCCGCTGCAACCTACTCGAAGGGTCCTTCACTCCACTGCGTTCTAGTCTTAGAGTAGAGTAAGAATTTAAGTTTTACAGTGATAATTTTTATTCGCCTATTCATCCCCCCTCTAGGCGACATCTAGATCCTGTTCCCGGGCAAAGGGAACTTTCAATTGGTATCAAAGCTAGGCCTCTCCAGTGTGGGCTTAGCCGTCCGGATATGACGATGTCGTCACAAGAGGTAACTGTAGAACTTCTTTTAGGCGATGGTTCTAATTACAAATCTTGGTCTGTCTCTATTTATAATGCTTTCATGCATGTTGATCCTGATTTGAGACAGATCTTTATTAGAAGTATTTTTCCCTCTGATATTAGTAAAAATCCTTCTAATGCTGAACTAAGATGTTTATCTCTCAATCACCGTGCTTGCAACATCTTAGTTGACTCTCTTTCTATAAGTGCTTATTTTGCCATCATGAGTAGTGATAGTGATTTATTTGTTAATGCTCATGATTTATGGAATAGAATTAAAGGAAAATACTCTGTGACAAATTGTAATGCTCCTACTCCCTATGTTACTTGTGATACTAACCCTTCAAAGGGAGAAGAAAAGTGTTGGGCACCAAACAATGAATCCACCTCGTCGACAGGTTTGTTCTCCACTAATAATAAATGTTTTGTTGCTAACAATGACGGTGGAGACGAAAGCCATGATGAAGAGGAATATGAGGATGATAGCGAGGATGAATCTTCATCACCACAAGGTGCATTTTCCTGTATTGCTTCCACTGACATCAATGACAGGGAAAATGAGACCGACGATGTGGAAGAAGAGGAGATTCGCCATTTCTACATCCATCTCAACAAAGAGGACAAAGTGCTCTTGGTTAAGCTGTTGAGAAGGAACAAGGAACAAGGTGAGACGCTTCTCAGGCTAGAGGAGACTCTCATCAAAACAAACAACAGCCTGGAGAAGATGACCAAAGAACATGAGGAGCTAAAGTGCTCTCATGATGATTTGGTCCAACGGTATGATTCAATTTTATTTGAGCAAAGAAATAATGATGATGCTTTATCTTGTGCTGCTCAACTTAAAATGGAAAATGCCATGCTTGAGAGACAAGTAGAATTGTTAAGTCATGATAAACTTGCTCTAACTGAAAAATATGATTTATTGTCTTGTTATCATGATAATCTCTTGGATAGACATATCATGCTTGAATTTGCTCATGAGGTTGTAATTACAAACTTAAAGTCATGTGAACCTCATTCTTGCACAAGTGCACATTTGGATAATATATCACCATGTGCTAACCCCTGTCGCTCAAAAGGAAGCGAATGTTTGAATGAGCAACAAGTTGTAGGGTCAAAAAGGAATTTGCTTGGGAACAAGAAACAAAGACAATTAAGGAGAAGACGCCATGCTCAAATTCCTCAAGATATCTGCGAAAATGTGGTGAAGAAGCTTGAGGAAGGAGAAACCGCAGCAAGGGTCAAACTCCTTGAAAAAGATGTTCCTAAAGCAATAAGTGAAGCAATCAACATGATACAGGAAAAAGGTAATGGTTCAATTAATCATGCTATTTGCACTAATAATTTCTCTATGAGTAAAAAGAGAAGAGGAAAAAGGAGATGCTTTAAGTGCAACAAGTCAGGACACCTCATTGCGTCGTGTCCATACAACGACAAGGATGAAGGGATAAGGAGATGCTTCAGATGCAATGACAAGAATCATAAGATCACTTCTTGTCCACTAATGATAAATCAAGCACGTGCACTCTCCAAGATGACCCTCACCAAGAAAAATGACAAACAGCAAGCGTCATGTCAGGTTGAGCTACGCTTCTTCTACAAGTGTGGTGAGCAGGGTCATCTATCAAAGGTATGTAATAAAGGTAAGGTTCCTAAGCAAGTAAATTTGTCTCAATCTCATTCTCTTAGGAGACCCAAATCATACACTTGTGCTAGATCTATAACAAGATCACCTAGAACTAGCACAAAGGCTATTTGGGTACCAAAGGCACTTTTAGTTGAACGTCATGGACCCATCTCGAGATGGGTACCAAACTGTGTCAACTAGATCATGCAGGTGCCTCGAGATGGAATGGAGACCGTGGGAGAGCTTAAGAAGGTTAAGTCAAATTCTATGCTTAAGCTGTTAATCCTTATTGTCTATTTATTAACCCAAGGTTGGATTATTGTGCAATATTGATCCCATATTCATCTCGAGTGAAATAAGTTGTAGAGGTCCTTAATCATTATTGGTGAATCAAGCAAAGGACTTTGATGAGAATATGCATCTGTCTCTCCAAAAGATGGTACCAGTGTTTCTTAAGTGCATTATCAATATTGCTCTTAAAGTTGAGTGTCGTGCTATCTGTCCTTGGAGCAGTTAAGCTTTGAAGATTGCTTGCGTTGGATTCTTGTTAATAATTGATTCATGATTTCAGAGATCACATTCATGTTTGCTTAATCATGACTAGGTGCTCTATAAGTCATATCGTTTGAATCATTCATTGGGTAGCTTATCATTTGAGATATTTACCACGATTAATCCTTTATGTGTTCATGAATAAACCTGTATCTTTTAATAAATCATGCTATACGTGTGTAATGAGTAACCTATGTGTGCAAGCATGACATCTTGTTTAGTCCATGTTCACATGATTACCCTATTTTTGCACTATGTGATATGCCTCTAATGCACCCTCTCGAGCTATGAAGTGCATAAACAATAGGGAACTTGTGGTAATAACTGGTGCTCTCATGGCCATACAGGCAAAAGGCAAAGGTATGGAAAATGGAACTATGAAATTTCATTAAATATCTTGAAGTTCCATTGATTGTGATCATAGCTATGTTCTTGCATTTCATTGGTAGTAACTTGGCTTAGGTGACTTATGCCTTAAAATGTTGTTTCTCTTGGTGTACCTAAGAAAATTTTTCTTAATCTTGATGTGATTAGACACTATGCTTTATTTGCATGATCTTGTCGTTTTCAATTGGCATATATGGTGAAATGATTATCATGTTGAAGCATGCCTAGGTTGCTTGTAAAATGTCATACTCCTTGAGGCATGCATTGTTGTATTAAGTCAACCCTTCATTTGGTATTCAATTGGTATCTCTTTGTGATGAAATTGATAGAGTATGCCTTGGCCAAGAGATGTTGTGATCCCCTCTAGTTCTGAGGAAGCTAGAATGTGCAAAATTGCAAGTCATTCAAATACTTGATGCACAACTTTAGGGGAGCACACATAACTTGTGTCTTTTGAGACTAATTATTTTTGAGTGATCTTGTATAGTCTCAAGGTGGAAAAGAGAAGATGAGCAAGAAATGGAGCAATCAGGACTTGGGTACCTCCGTAAGTCAAGTAATTGGTATCTTAAGGCTTGACTAATTGCAGATTTTAAGATTGCTCATGCTCTATAAATACTTGGTGTTACTAGATACTTATCTTTAATATCATGGAGCTATGATAATAAATGAGTTTTCAATTGGTAGCCGTGATAGTTTGCTTCAATTGACATCTTTTGATAATCACTAGAATAGAAGCTTCATCTTGTGCCACAATACTATAACTTGCTCTAAGCTTGTCTTAGCAACAAGAAAAGGTTAGGATAAAGGATCAGGCACAAGTGTGGAGAAGCTCCCGAGAAATTAATACTTTCAAGATGAGAAGTACATCACAACATGGTAAAGGTACAAAAGGAAATATTGATATTTTGCGTAAATGTATCTTAATATCTCTGATACATATGTTTAATGAATAAGGGGGAGTTTTGATAGTGTGTTTTTCCTCCTTAACACCCTGCTGTCCCTCGACATCATCCTATGTTCTTGCTTGATTATGGTTTTTTGGTGTTTGATGTCAAAGGGGGAGAATTTGTGCATTAAAGCTTATCTCAACCTGAGAGGAAAGCTTATACTAAGGGGTGATGTGTTAGTTTGAGCATTGTTAGTGTGTTATTGTGTTATTGACAATTCTTATCATATGCCTCTTGCAGTATTATATGTGGTGCATCATATGGACTAGTGTTTCCGCTGCTATGAATTAATTGGCATCTATTGTGTTCATTCAGTAATAGATATTCATGTGGGTAATGGTGCTTTAAGAGTAATGGTGCTTTAAGATTAATGGTGCTTTAAGATTAATGGTGCTTTAAAATTGTTTTAAATTGGTATCTTAGTTTAAATTGGTATCTTAATGGTGAATAGTAGTAGGTTGATACTCCTGTGATATATCCACTCAATTGATTTGTGTTTAACTCTGATTCTGTGCATTTGTGTGTTATAGCATCATGGTATGATCCTTGACACAATGCATCTCACAGGTGCTAAGGCGTAGTAATGCTTCAATTTAGCCTAAGTATGTGCATTTTGGCATTTAAAGCCAAAGCTAAGATTTTAACGTAAGCACATATTTAGGGGGAGCATTCTACAATCTTAGAGCTCAAAATTTGTGCTTTAAATTTCACACTTATGTAAGCTTTAATTGTGTTGCCATCAATCACCAAAAAGGGGGAGATTGAAAGCTCTCTTGTGGGTTTTGGTGTTTGGATGACAGCTCAATTAAAGGACTAACAAGTGTCTAAGTGTTGAACAGGTGCTTAATGTAAAGCTAACAGGGTTCAACACAAGTGAACAAGTGTGATGGTCCAAGGACTAGATGATGGATAGATAATGGGCATCACAAGTAAGATGGACATTGCATAAAGTGAGACTCGGGTGCGTAGCTCGGAGACAACTGATCAAGCCAAGGATGGAGGCAAGAAGAGCTTCGAGGTACCAAGCACACGGGAGAAGGTCAAAGAGGCTGAGGAACCCAAAGCCAAGGGTGAAGAAGAAGACTTGCAAAGTCAAGGGTGATCAAGTTGAGAAGAGCTATGGCACATCAAGGATCACTACATAAGGACGTGACTTACAATCAATTGGGAAACATCTATAGTTATGTGGTGTAAGTCATAAGGCTCAAGATCAAGCTCTAAGAAGTGAACAAGGTCACTAGAAGAAGAACCAGTATCAAAGCCAGAACTGGAAGCAGCCCAAAAGAGCTAAGTGCACTTTGATCCTTAGTTTGGGTTGTTCCTAGTTTGGAGATATTCTATGTGACCTTTGCAGGATGTTGGAGCTCAGAAATGTTAGTCTAGATCAAGTTAAGCTGACTTGATGATTTATGAGTCCAACATCAATCTTAAGCATGTCAAATGATTGAGAGGTGAAAATCCAAGAGAAGGTATATTTCTAGACTTAGTACATTGGTTTTTGTGTACTAACATATTTGTCTAAGTGTTAGAAACAGAGAAAAGAAGAAAAGAAAAGAGATGCAAAAGGCTTGGCTATGTACAGCCAAGACTCAGCTCAGTCTGGCACACCGGACTGTCCGGTGGTGCACCGGACAGTGTCCGGTGCGCAAGGCTGAACTCTGGTGAACAGGCCGCTCTCGGGAAGCGATTAACGGAGTATGACTATAAATCACTGGACTGTCCGGTGGTGCACCGGACTGTCAGGTGAGCCAACGGTCGGCTGGGCCAACGGTCGGCCGCGCAATCCGCGCGTGACGCGTGGCCGAGCCAACGGTCAGATGGGGGCACTGGACTGTCCGGTGCGCCAACGGCTCCAAGACTGCAATGGTCGACTGCCCCAATTTTGGAAGGAAATCGGGCACCGGACAGTGTCCGGTGGTGCACCGGACTGTCCGGTGCGCCAACCGACAGAAGGCAAAAATTGCCTTCCTCGATTGCTCTAAACGGCTCCAAGGCCTTTTGGGTCTATAAAAGGGACTCCTAGGCGCCTCCAATAGAGAGAGAAGCGCAGCCAACAAGTGTAGACATCACTCTGATCAATTCTCACTCTCCCTCTTGTTTGTATCTCTCTAGTTTGTGTAGAAGGCAAAGCTATAAGCCTTTAGAGAGTGGAGAAGAGCTGCTGAGAGCTAGAGCATTGTCTTGAGCATATCGTTACTCTGCCGGAGTGCTTCCAAGAAGATTGTAAGCAGCCGCGGTTTCGTTGTAACCATCTCAACATAGTGGAAGGCTCTATCTGTCTGACTGACAGATCTGAGCAAATGGAGGAAGGAGTTGAAATAGACTCCAAGCCCAGGTGTGGCTAACTCGAACGAGGACTAGGCAAGCATTTAAGGCTTGGCTGAACCTCGGGATAAATTCCTGTGTCCACGTGCTCTGCTCTGTGTGCTGATTCTATCTTATTCAGTTCTTACATCTGCACTTCACTGCTTACTTGTGGTACTAGCTTTCTTTGAAGTGTAGGATATTCTTAAGACAGGAATTTCAAATCCGCTGCAACCTACTCGAAGGGTCCTTCACTCCACTGCGTTCTAGTCTTCGAGTAGAGTAAGAATTTAAGTTTTACAGTGATAATTTTTATTCGCCTATTCACCCCCCCCTCTAGGTGACATCCAGATCCTGTTCCCGGGCAAAGGGAACTTTTAGGACAGTGTTGTCGACTGTAGCTCAATGGTTCGTGCGGGATGCACGAGAGATGACAGGCGATTTTCTACAGGTTCAGGCCGCTTTGAGATGCGTAAAACCCTACTTCGTGGTGTGGATCTTTTGTGGCAGGTTATATGAAAAGTCTCTAGTATGGAGGAAGGCTAAGGAATTGAGTAGGTGGTCGATCGATATGATGGGGTGCCCCCTAGGCCTTATATACTCGACCGTGGGGCACTACATGCGTATAGGATGATGACGAGTACCCAAACAATAGTGAACCGACTGAACTTATCTTCCTATAATCTTGTCGATTTACCTCTAATCCATTCTGATGTTCAAGGGCACTGCGCATAGGAAAGTCGAGCGGATGCTTCAGATAGCGCTCGAGGTACTTATGCCTGAGCCTGCTTCCTTCTCACGTTGGCCCGTTCTACCAGTAGCCCTCCCCTAACCCACAAAGGAATGGCCTAGCGAGATAGCAGGCCTAAAGCATTTTGTGGGGCCTTCTTACCTTTTAGTGGACCCGGGGGATATCTGTCCCCCACAGCCCGACACTATGTTCTTGAATTTTACTTTTCTGTCTCGCCATCTTAGGGTTTCTGCTTGATATTTCCTTATATGCTCGACTGCTTCGAGCCTCAATTCCTCTATGTCATCCTTTGAAACTTTTTCATTATCTGGATCTTGTGTCGAAGCTATGACTCTTGCTAAGCCCATCTTGACTTCTTCAGGGGTAACTGCTTCGTCCCCGAAGAGGAGCTTGAATGGTGTGAAGTTCGTATATCTTGATATAGATGTGTTATGGTTCCATACTTCGGCATGTGCGACAAATGATGCTTTGCTAAAAGAACTTTTGAATGGTAGCTGAAGTTATCGTTGCTAGAGCCTTTGCTTTGATCCACTTTGAGAAATACTGAACTGCGACCACTGTGTATTTTAGGTTTCCCTAGGTAGCTAGCATTGGGCCAATTATATCCATTCCCCATATTTGCAAGGGTCAAGTAGGTTGTATCAAGTGGGTCAGGGTCAAAGGCTACTATTTGTCTCTTGCATATCTTTGGCAGTTGTCACACTTCTACACAAACTTCGCTATATCCAAACCTACCATTGGACAATAAAGTCCTTGATGAAAATTTCTTTCTAGCAGAGCTCTAGGACCAATATGTGAGCCACATAGACCAAAATGAATCTCTCTTATTAACTCTTGGCCTTCGTCTCTAGAAATGCACTTTAACAGAGGTGAACAAACACCTTCTTTGTATAAATCTCCTTCTATAATCTTGTAGGGTCTTGTCCTTTCTTGCATTCTCTTGGTGTATACTTTGTCATCAACTAGATGACTTCCCCTCGGAGGAAAGTTATAATTTCTATTCTCTAGTCTTCACTATGTGTAGGAGACACTATTAAGATAGCTCTTTCCATCAAATCAACTGAAGGTGCTTTTAGTACTTCGAAGAAAACTTTAGGGGGCAAAGGGAGCCCCTGAGCGGCAGACTTGGCCAACATGTTAGCATGTTCATTGTCCAGCCTTGGGATGTTTTTTACTAAGGAACCTTCGAAGGAAGATTCCATCCTTCGGACCATATGTCGAAGTATTTTTTTAGACTAGGATTTTTTACTTTGCTTGACTTATCCACCTGGCCTGTGATAACCTAAGAGTCTGATTTCAATACTGCTCTTGTTACACCCTTTGCTTTCAACTTCCTTAGTCCCAACAGCAAAGCTTCGTACTCTGCTGTATTATTTGTACACTTGAATTGTAACCTAACAGCATATGATGTCTTCAGTTTAGATGGTGACACAATAACAGCTGCAGCTCTAGCTCTGAAGGATACCCATGAGCCATCACAGAAAATTGTCCATACAACTTCATCTAGATGGGTTGCTTCGTCTTGCAAGCTTGGGGTCCACAGTAATAAAATATACTAATGCTTGAGATTGAAAGGAGGACCTGTGCGCAAAATCAATGATGAATTCATAAAGTTCTGCTACCCATTTCCCAATTCGGCCCAAAGCTTCTTTGTTTTTACAATGTCTTTGAGTGGCTGTGACGAGGGAACAATGATGTACTCCGAACTTATGGAACACCTTATTGTCTTTACCTTTCTATTGAACCCATGTTTACTCTGTTGCATATGTTTGGTCTATTGTTATTTTGTTATTCCCCAAGTGTGTTGAATGAATGATTGCTTTGCGTAGACAACGAGCAGTCCGTGATTCCTAAGGAAGTTACACGAGAAGTCCCTAAGCAACAATTTGGTGAAGGCAAGTGTCCTCTGACCCATTATGTCCTACTTACTTCAAAATTTACTCTCCCGCATACCATGATCAACCTAAAGATTTGACTAGTTCTCTATTATCATGTCCTTGAAAATACCTTTTTGGGTTGAAATATCATGATTAATATGATGTTAGCGCTTTACTTTAATCAAAGAACATGATGAGAATACTTTATGATATGATGATCTTATTCTGTATATGTTGATGAACTTGTAGCACTAAAGGGACTCGGGCTATTTCCTGAGTACCTCTCTATAAGGACCTGTTCGTTGGATGACCACCCGGGAAAATAGTACAACCATGAGGGTGGTATGGGATGTCCTTAGCTGATTAATTAGAGGAACTTGAGGTGTAGTCGGCTTCGCTATTGTGCCATCAATGGGGTCCGGGCACAGTACTTGCTCTACCAAGGCTAGGTGCCGAGGTTCATTCGTTTTGCTTTTGTTAGTCACCCCTTCTATGGGGAGAGGTATTGTGTTTATCAAACTAGAGAAACCTAACGGGCGGCTATGACCTCTAGGAAATCTTTGTAAATGCTACATAGTGATACCCTGTCGGATCACCTAGAAAGTGATCAATGGGGACTCGAGAACCCCAGGCAGAAAGGGAATCATGACTCATGGGTAAAGTGTGCGACCTCTGTAGAGGGTTAGAAACTGGTATATCAGTCGTGCTCACGGTTATGAGCAGCCTTGCGAGCTCCTTTGATTAGAGATACTCTAGATTCATTTAAGATGGTGGTTTAATGATAATGATTATAATTATGGATCGTTTTGCATTTCCTCTCTCAGGGAGTACTCTTTTGGGATGATAACTTGGGGTTATTGCTAAAACTTGGCTTCTACTAATAATAAATACCTAACAAACTAAAAGCAGTTGCTTGAGCTTCACCCCACATACAGCTAGCCCACTTTGGTCAAATGGGACATTTGTTGAGTACGTCAATGTGAACTCACCCTTGCTTAAACACCAAACACCAGGTTGTGCCCATTGCAACCATTGCTCAGGAGAGGATGAAGGCCATGTGGAGGACTTTTCAGAGTTTCAGGACTTCGAGGAGTTCTAAACTATATTACGACAAAACCCCAGTCAGCTGCCTGTGAAGGCTTTATCGTACTACGTTTCGTTGAGCACTTTGATTTTTGTTTAAGTTAATGACTATGTGGATGTTTTGGACATCATGATGTAATAAAGTACTACTTCTTTATGCTATTGCTCGAGCATTGCGCGATGATGTTCAGTTATATAATCGATGTGTACGTGAATTTCTCATCCTGGTACATACATGGTTCACATTCGATTCGCCTTCCAAAACTGGGTGTGACATAAGTGGTATAAAGCTAGGTTGACTGTAGGACCGCTAGCCTAGAGTAGCAATGGCCATTCTAACTACTATAGACTCTCACTCTCACCTTCACCTTTGGTGTTACTTCAAAAGTCGGTCATCTTGGTCAACCCTATGTTATATTACTATGTATATACTAAACTTGCTAAAACTTTATTTTGTTCTACTTATGGTTTACTTGCTGGTCATATTAGTTCAGTTCTTACTCTTATGCTTACAACATCTTTTGTAGATGGCTCGCCTTAGGCACACCGCTCGTAAGTCGACGATCCCTTTCCTGCCCTCTCGCCTTGCGGAATGTCTACTTTGCCGCACGGTGTCCAGGAAGACGAGTCACCTGGAGAAGCTACACCACTGCCTGTGCGAGGAGCTAGAGTGTTGACGTTAGGAGAGGGAGCATCAGGGCTCCACCCCACCTCAGTAGGAGGTGGATTTTATGAGGCGCCCCTCCTCTGTGCCCCAGCTAGAGGCGCCCCCTACACCACCACCGGGCACCTCATCTACTGGAGGAGACCTCGATGAAGATAATGATGGTGGCATCTCAGACCATAGTACGAAACTTTCAAAGGAGCAGGAGCCAAAAGGATGGGTTGCCCAACCCATCACTCATGACGCCGCTCACGGTTTTCACTTCCATAATGCTCTCGACACCCTGTTGCGTCGGGCTTTTGACTGACACACCTGGTTGATCAAGTACCATTGTCTAGTCTACCAGCACAGTCGTGACACATACCCAGACCGCTGGGAGGCTATCTGCCTGGTGCGCCATCTAGAGGATGACCTCCAGGGTGTAGAGGCATGCTCAGAGCTCTATGCTATCTCTAAGAGGGACACTGTTGAGGCAGCCATGTAGGATGTTGCACGGTGTGCGCTCTCGCAGTATTGCTCTTTGTTCAGTGGGGTGGATCATAGTCTTAACCTCAGGTATTACCCTATCGTTCGACTGACAGTATAGGGAGCGTGATTGTCTCACCCATTGGTGAAGGCAATCCTAGGTTGAGCAGCACGGTCAACCTGGTCACCATGCTCAACACCAAGCTAGAAAATGCTCTGGACGAGCTGAGCAAGGCTCGTATGGAGATCACAGAACTGCGTGCTAAGTGCATGGAGCACCACCACTAGGAGGGAGGTTCCCCCGCTGGGGCTCAACACCCTTACCGCTCGCTGCCCCGTGGTCACCATGTTTATGGCACCACCGACTATAGGACCAAGATAAACCTGTATCCTTAGATTGTTAACGTTGGAGTTTGTATTAAATGCTTAAGTCAAGTGTCTTAGTCTTAGTTAGTCAAGATAGTTTGCTTATCCTATGTTTTATGCATGTCATGGTGAACCTATGTTGGAGTTGGATCTTTGTAATGATTGATGCCAAAATGTGGGTCTGCCCTACTATTTGGTTTAGTTAGTAATGATTAATAAAGTTAGTCATTCAGTTGGGAAACCTTTTACTTCTACTTTCCTCTTTATCTGAGAAGTTGTGGTTGATCATGATGAGAATCAGTGAAGATGCTTGTTCATTCAGTGTCATGACGAATTTTGTATGCCTTTTCTTATGCTGTAAGATTGCAAGATCAATTCTGATGTGTGAACGCCTTCCACAGATGTCTGACAACAGGCGCTGAGGAGGGAGGCATGCTCAGTAGGAGCAGCATGCCCCATAGGATGAGGCGCCCAACAGTTGCCTCCCCCGCCACCCACAATGTTAGTGGAGCAAATGTTCTTCATGCAAACCCAAGCAGTACAAGCTATGAGACGGACGCTGAAAGCCATGCAGCAAGCTCAACAACAACCTCAACCACAACCACAAGTGTAGGTGCCACAAAAGCCTAGCGATAAGCGTGTTGAGTTCATGAGAGGTCATCCCCATTTTTGCCCACTCTGCCGACCCCATGGACGCCAAAGACTGGCTACGTATAGTAGAACGGGAACTGCACATAGCTCAGCGCAATGACATGGAGAAGGTCCTGTACGGTCCCGGTCTACTAAGGGGAGCAGCTCAGTCTTGGTGGGAGTCCTATCTCGCCACACATGCCGATCCCAAAGCTGTCACTTGGGAGGAGTTTAGAGACAACTTCCGTCAGTACCATGTTCTAGGAGGCCTAATGACAGTTAAGAAGAAGGAGTTTCTAGCACTAAAACAGGGACCCCATGTCGGTCAGTGAGTACAAGGACCGATTTTTGCTGCTATCTCATTATGCGCCCGAAGACGTCAACACTGATAAAAAGAGGCAGTACAAGCTCATGAGAGGTTTGGTTGACCCCCTGCATTACCAGTTGATGAATCACACTTTCCCTACATTCCAACATGTGATTGATAGGGCAATAATGATCGAGAGGGAAGTGCAAGGAAATGGAAGATTGGAAACGCAAGATGGGTGGACCGCAAACCGGGAGCAACAGTTGTGGCAGAACCTCCCAAGTTATTGGGACCACATGTACCTGTTCTCGTCTCAAAGACCTCAGACGACAGATGCATGTGCACCAGATAACTTAACAGGATCCATTCGAGTGCCCCAAGGACCTTGGATAAACCACTTATAACCAGGATCACAAGATTAAGTAAGCACAAATCACATACCCGCATTTGTAGCGGAAATTCTTTATTACAACATGTTACATGTTACAACAAATTTACATTATATTTATCAGAGTGATTACAAAAGTGATTCAAAGAAATATACTTTGAAATGTTATAAGTTATATGTAAGGTTGAAATATATGGTAGCTCGGTGACAATCCTCAATAAGAAGTATAGAAGAGCTACTTAGACCTATAAGAAGGCCGAGCCCACCGGCACTTAGCACCATCAACAGTAGCACAAATCTTGTATCTGCAACAACATGGGTTCGAAAACCCTGTGTATGATGTGTACTTTCGCAAGTCTTACCCAACTAAGAAAAAAGACTCTCAAGGATATGCTAGATTTAGGAATCAAGGAGAAGCTTTTAGCAAGAATCAACTTAGCCATTTTGCAGAAAAGCTTTCTAAAAGTGAGTCCTTACTTTCAACATTTTAATGCCAGATTAGGTATTAATTAACCTTGTTTGCATCTAGTCTAAATTCATCATCCCATTAATCAATACAACCATATTTTTACTCATTGTGATTCCATCCATGACTTACAATGAGTGGTCGGAGGGTAGAGTCTCCATGACCGAGGAGCACCAAAGATTCGAACCGATTATACCCAGCTAGGGATCCCTAACCACATGGCATATGTAGCACTTAACCCTTGCATATGTCAACCATTCCCATAGATCCTCCACAACGTGAACCGGTCCACGCTACCCGGGAGCACAGTACTCCTCCATCCAGCCTCTAGCCAGGATGGTACACGCTACTCCCACCATCTCCCACGCCTAGTGCGGGGTTATCTTTTCACGTATGGAATAGCCGGTTCAAGCTTACCCTATCCCATACCAGGGTATGTGGCTAGTTGCAAAGTCTCCACCACAACAGGCCTACATCGAAATGATCCTTAATCAACCTGGACGGAACATCACCTGTTCCTAGCCCAAGTCTCGATTTAAGTACTTCCATCCTTAGGACTTATTTGTGTACCTAAGGATGAATAGAATTTCAAGGGAATCTTGCAGTAAGATCCCACCATGAAAATAGTCTTGTAGGTAGAGACATCCTTCCTTAGGATAACCCATGAGCTAGGCATTATTGCAAAGGACAACCTCTATCCTCAAGATCTAAGAAGGGCTAAGCAATTTTGAAAATCATATTTGATACTTCACCAGAAGTATATATAAAAGGAATGGATTTCAAGGTAGCCAATGCATCAAAGGGTTTCCAAGCAACTCCTAAAAACCTAATGCACATTTCACTAGACTTAAAGTGTGTAAAAATCATTTAAATACACAAGGAAGGGGTTGCATGCACCAGGGCTTGCCTGGAATAACATTATGTTAGTGTTTGTTAGGTGACGATCACTTGACGATCATCTTCATCATGGTTCTTGATCAGGTCATCCACCCTTAGGTTCGTCCATCAGCATCACCTTTCGGAGTAGCTCACGCTTTACGACATCTTGGGGTTGACTCAGCTCGTCTTTCGCATCACGTAATCACTTAACGTACCTAAATGATATGCGTAATGCAGATGAATGAGAACAAGGAAGAGTAACACAAGATATTATGATGCTCCGCAATATAAAATTTAGTACATAATGATGGGGCATTATAACACTTGATCAGCAAACACTCGTTATCGACATATGATCAAGCGCAATAATCACACTTCTCTACATTAACCGAATCTAACGCAATCATCATGAAATAGCAAACTATACACACCAAGCACAACACCCACGTTCCTCCTTTCTAATTGGATCTAATTTCAAAGTCAAACAAGAATAAATTATTTAACCTACACTATCATCCTTAGTAAAATATATCATAGGACGTCTAATAAAACTTGGACTCGTCATTATTGAATACCAACGACTTAAAATAAGTATAGGAATAATCTAATTAACTCTTTAAACCGTGCGTCTTAATTAACCTGAATTACACACTTAACTAAATCAAACATCACAATATTTACTCTAACATATACAACATTAACAAATAACATAGCGTTCAGTAAAACTAATTTCTCAACAACTTAAATATCTAGAGTACTTATGTACACTGGCCACTACGAAATTCTCGGGTTTCACTTAAGATCGACTTGGTGATGCTACTCAATCCCAACTATTTGGAGTGGCCAAACAACATTCATCCATGACATAAAATTGGTTGCTAAACATAGAATATAACGACCACTACTATAGCAGGCCGTCAGTTCACCAATTAAACAAAAATCAACACAAATAAAGATAGTAGAATCTATTGGCTAATAGCTAGAAACACTAGACTTATCCTTCATATTATTCATTCAAGCACACAAAGACTACTATTGTGACCAGCAATTCAATCCAATGCATTCAATCATCAAACCAGCTAGGAGGATTAACGAATTGACTCACTAATACTAAATTGACTCGGACGTCACGACAACAATACCAGGTTCAGACGATTCATCAAACACCTGGGTATATGATTAAACGGACAGGATTAAACAAGCATAGTGCAATGCAACCCGATTGGAACGAACCTACATATATGCACACAAGGCATAATATAGCATACAAGTAAGCATAGGTTATCATCATAAATATTCAGATGATGATGTTACCGTCGAACGACGACGCAACAATGGCTTCTAAGTATACACGTTTTATCGAGCATTTGGCAGGCGCTGCACGGTTGGACCGAGCTGCTGGACACCGGAGCAGGTGCGGTGTTGTTGAAGACCATCAGCGATTTCGACGAATGACCAATCATGGAGGGGCATCCTGAGGCACGTTGGCGAGCTGAAAGGGAGCATGGCTTGGGGAGATGTCGAGCCTGTAGAGGAGCTAGAGTGAGGCAAGCTTGCTGGACACAGAGACGATGTAGCCCATGGTCGTGGAGGAGAACGTCGGCTGGACTCAACGACGGTGCAGCAAGGACGACGGTGCTACAGAGGCTGAGGACTGGAGTAGGAGAAGGCGAGGGCAGCCCATGATGCTAGCAGAAGAAGGTTGTGGCCAACACGTGCTGGAGGCGAGGGGCACCATGGCCAGCAGCTCGCGTGGCCGAGCAGAAACGGCAACATGGCACCGAGCGAGCTGGGACTGAGCGACGCTTCGTGGCAAGGTGGAGACCGAGCGCCATGGTTAGCAGGGTCCAGCGCCCTGGCCGAGCCGCGCTGGGGAAGACGTGAACAGGTGCCAAGTAAGAAGAGGAGCAGAGACGTGCGTTGATGGCCTGTAGGAGATGAAGTCCGTGCATCGGCTCGGATAAGGATTGGAGACCTGTTCGTGCTGGAAATAAGGACCAACGATCAAATGATCCTTCAGTGGTGGCTAGTGGATAAAGGATAGAAAGGGAGGGCTGTGGGATATGTCTAGGAATTAAACTCCATGCATTGGAATAAGGATAAAGAGAGATATTTAGGATGAGCGGTGAGGAGATTAGGATGAGAGAGATATTTTCTCTTTTTTTGTTTTTCTTTTGTTTAACAAAATAAATGGATAATACAAATTCTGGATTAGGATTTAAAAGAGATATAAATGGGTCGGACCTAAACGAGATTGATGACAACATTTGTATAGGATTTGATTTGGTGAATACTCTGGAGTTAGATGAAGTCTTGTTATTTATGTTTGAAGATTTAGATCGGAGCGAGAAACACACGAACCGAACCAAACTTGAGTCCGATATTTTAAACTGTATTTGATATGGCTTAATATTAGATAACTTCATCTGCATCTTGTCAGTCGATCCCTCTATCGATGATTATTTGCTGGACGAAAACCAACCATAATTATAAATCCTCAAACACGATGTCTCGGTTGACAAGAGGGGACTAAATTATTTTACACCCAAAAACTTTAGTCGTCGACTTAAAATAAAATTTGGTTTGGGATGGAATTGGAGGACTGAACTAAGTTTCGTATTTGCGCAATTGATGAATTTTAAATAGTCACAGGACTCGCAAATTTTCAGAGCAAATACGTTCCGAACTTCGCGAAAATTTAGGAAGAGTCTAGATAGACAGAGACAGATGCAATATTAAAATCGTGATAGGCGAAAATGATCAGGATATTGATATTACTATCCTCATCGACATCTCGCACTTAAGTAAGTATCTATAAAAGGAATGGATTTCAAGATAGCCAATGCATCAAAGGGTTTCCAAGCAACTCCTAAAAACCTAATGCACATTTCACTAGACTTAAAGTGTGTAAAAATCATTTAAATACACAAGGAAGGGGTTGCATGCACTGGGGCTTGCCTGGAATAACACTATGTTAGTGTTTGTTAGGTGACGATCACTTGATGATCATCTTCATCATGGTTCTTGATCAGGTCATCCACCCTTCCATCAGCATCACCTTTCGGAGTAGCTCACGCTTTACGACAACTTGGGGTTGACTCGGCTAATCTTCCGCATCACGTGATCACTTAACGTACCTAAATGATATGTGTAATGCAAATGAATGAGAACAAGGAAGAGTAACACAAGATATTATGATGCTCCGCAATATAAAATTTAGTACTTAAAGATGGGTTATTATAACACTTCATCAACAAACACTCGTTATCGACATACGACCAAGCGCAATAATCACACTTCTCTACATTAACCAAATCTAACGCAAACATCACGAAATAGCAAACTATACACACTAAGCACAACGCCCACGTTCCTCCTTTCTAATTGGATCTAATTCCAAAGTCAAACAAGAATAAATTATTTAACCTACACTATCATCCTTAGTAAAATATATCATAGGACGTCTAATAAAACTTGGACTCGTCATTATGAATACGAACGACTTAAAATAAGTATAGGAACAATCTAATTAACTCTTTAAACTATGCATCTTAATTAACCTGAATTACACACTTAACTAAATCAAACATCACAATATTTACTCTAACAGATACAACATTAACAAATAACATAGTGTTGGGTAAAACTAATTTCTCAACAACTTAAATACTAGAGTACTTATGTACACTGGCCACCACAAAATTCTTGAGTTTCACTTAAGATCGACTTGGCGATGCTACTCGATCCCAACTATTCGAAGTGGCCAAACAACATTCATCCATGACATAAAATTGGTTGCTAAACATAGAATATAACGACCACTACTATAGCAGGGCGTCAGTTCACCAATTAAATAAAAATCAACACAAATAAAGATAGTAGAATATGTCGGCTAACAGCAAGAAACACTAGACTTATCCTTCATATTATTCATTCAAGCACACAAAGACTATTATTGTGACCAGAATTAAATCCAATGCATTCAATCATCAAATCAGCTAAGAGGATTAACGAATTGACTCACTAATACTAAATTGACTTGGACGTCACGACAACGTTACCAGGTTCAGACGATTCATCGAACATCTTGGTATATGATTAAACAGACAAGATTAAATGAGCATAGTGCAATATGCAACCCGATTGGAACGAACCTACATATATACACACAAGACATAATATGTAGAGATGTGCGTTGATGGCCTATAGGAAGATGCGACTCGGTGCCGAGTAAGAAGAGGAGCAGAGACGTGCGTTGATGGCCTGTAGGAGATGAAGTCCATGCATCGAATGGGATAAGGATTGGAGACCTGTTCGTGCTGGAAATAAGGACCAGCGATCAAATGATCCTTGAGCGGTGGCTAGTGGAAAAAGGATAGAAAGAGAGGGCGGTGGGATATGTCTAGGAATTAAATGCCATGCATTGGAATAAGGATAAAGAGAGATATTTAGGATGAGCGGTGAGGAGACTAGGATGAGAGAGATATTTTCTCTTTTTTTGTTTTTCTTTTGTTTAACAAAATAAATGGATAATACAGATTCTGGATTAGGCTTTAAAAGAGATATAAATGGGTCGGACATAAACGAGATTGACGACAACATTTGTACATGATTTGATTTGGTGAATACTCTGGAGTCAGATGAAGTCTTACTTGTTATTTATGTTTGAAGATTTAGATCGGAGCGAGAAACACACGAACCGAACCAAACAAAAATCGGGTTATTTTAAACTGTATATGATATGGCTTAAGATCAGATAACTTCATCTGCAACTTGACAGGTGATCCCTCTATCGATGATAATTTGCTGGTCGGAAACCAACCATAATTATAAATCCTCAAACGCGATATCTCAGTTGACGAGAGGGGACTAAATTATTTTAGACCCAAAAACTTTAGTCGTCGACTTAAAATAAAATTTGGTTTGGGATGAAATCAGAGAACTAAACTAAGTTTCTAAATTCGTATTTGTGCAATTGATGAATTTTAAATAGTCATAGGACTCACAAATTTTCGGAACAAATATGTTCCGAACTTCATGAAAATTTGTGAATAGTCTAGATAGACAGAGACAGATGCGATATTAAAATCGTGATAGGCGAAAATGATCAGGATATTGAGATTACTATCCTCATCGACATCTCGCACTTGAGTCCATATTTGCTGTTAAGCGTATAGTAACACCTGGGGTGTTACAGCAGTCATCCCTGCTTCTCAGGCAGTTCATCGCAACAATTCAGACATGGTCACCCACAAGGACATTAGCAACAGAACCAATGTCCACATCAACAACAATTTCAAAGACAATACCATCAACAGCAGCAATAGTACCGCCCGCACAGCCAACTGGGAGGAAATCAGCACCAGAGGCAGAGTAATCAGGCACCTCACCTTCTAGTCCTAGTAGCTAATAAGAGAAACTAGACAGCTCTAGCACCAGGAGGAGGTAGAGGACGCTTCCATTGTGGAGATCAAGGCCACTGGGTGATGCATTGCCTGAAGAAAGCAGCCCAACAACAGTCAGCTTCCAATGCCCCAGCAAGACAAGGAGCGCCACATGAGGCATTAGGAGGTCATGGCTAGGCCTACAACCACTGAAAGGTGAACCACTTTGAGATAAAAGCAATCCAAGATGCACTATATGTGGTAGTAGGTATGTTTTCAATCAAATCCCATCTAGCAAAAGTACTATTTGATATTGGTGCCACACATTCATTTTTACTACAATATGGGTAGAAGCACATAACATCCCCGTAGAACTAATGATACCACCACTAATTCAGTTGGGGGAAGATTCAGTCAGATAAGATATGCCAAACCTAAGGATTGAATAAGGGGGATAGAATTCCCTGCTAACCTAGTGGTAATGGGTACTCAAGGGATAGATGTCATCCTAGGAATGAATTGGCTACACAAGAACCAAGCAACCGTCAATTGTGACAAAAGGATAGTGAGGTTAGTGTCGCCGTCTGGGGAATAGATATTGACTGAATTGATCATGCCTGATCTAGAGGAAGGGGCCTATCATCAAATGTCCGTGGATGGTAATGAGGCCGACCCGATTGAGGCCATCAGAGTTGTGTCAGAATTTCTAGATGTACATAGTCATGTCCTTCGATTTGATGAATGCACCATCTTTCTTCATGTATTTGATGAATAGTGTGTTCATGGACTATCTGGACAAGTTTGTGGTAGTGTTCATCGATCATATCCTCATATATTGTCAGAGTGAGGAAGAGCATGTGGAACATTTGAAGATGGTATTGCAATGGTTATGAGAGCATCAGTTGTATGTCAAGCTGAGAAAATGTGAATTCTGGATTCATAAACTCCTGTGCCTGGGTCACATCATAAACCGAGATGGGCTAGTTGTGGATCCAAAGAAGATAGCAGATATTCTGGACTAGAAAGCTCCGAAGGATGTCCATGGAATCAAGAGTTTCATTGGAATGGCCAGATACTATCAGCGTTTCATTGAAGGCTTCTCCAAAATTGCTAGACCAATGACAGCCTTGCTAGCGAAGAAAGTCGAGTTCAAGTGGACCCCAGAATGCCAGGAGGTATTTGAAGCATTAAAAAGAAGTTGACTACAACCCCTATTTTGATCCTAGCTGATGTTCACAAATCATTCTCAGTGTACTGTGATGCGTCTTACACCGGATTGGGATGTGTGCTAATGCAATAAGGGAGAGTGGTAGCATACTCCTCCCGACAGCTAAATGTCCATGAGACTAATTACCTCATGCACGACCTAGAATTAGCTGCAGTGGTTCATGCATTGAAGACATGGAGACACTACCTGTATGGGTATAAATGTGATGTTTACACAGACCAGAAGAGTCTTAAGTACATATTCACCCAATTAGAACTAAACATGAGGCAGCGAAGATGGCTGGAGTTTATCAAAGATTATGAATTGGAGATACATTACCACCCAGGCAAAGCCAATATATTTGTAGATGCTCTGAGCAGAAAGAGTCAAGTCAACATGATGGTCGCTCACTCGATACCATATGAGTTAGCCAAGGAATTCGACAGCCTAAGTCTCGGATTTCTGAACAGCACGTAGGGAGTAATAGTTGAACTGGAACCCACCCTAGAGTGAGACATCAAAGAAGGGCAGAAAAATGATGAGAAGATCAATGAGATCCGACAGCTAATCCTAGAAGGGAGAGGCAAAGACTTTTGAGAAGATGCCGAAGGCGAGGTATGGTTCAAAGATCGGTGGTGTGTTCCTGACATCAAGTTGATTTAGGAGCTAATCCTCAAGGAAGACCATGAAATAGCCTATTCCATATACCCTAAAAGTGAGAAGATGTACCAAGACCTGATGAAGAGATTCTGGTGGTATAGTATGAAAAGGGAGATCGCAGAGTACGTCACCATATGTGACATCTATTAGAGAATTAAGGCGGTACACCAAAGGCCCGCAGGTTTGTACTATAGATTCCTCAATGGAAGTGGGATGAGATCGGGATTGACTTTATAGTTGGCTTGCCTCGCATTCAAGCCGGCTATGACTCCATTTGGGTAGCAGTGGACCACTTAACAAAGGCGGCTCATTTCATACCAGTTAAGACCAGCTATAGCAGTGGAGTATTAGCAGAGTTATACATGTCTCAAATTGTCTACTTGCATGGAGTACTAAATAAGATAGTGCCAGACTGAGGAACGCAGTTCACCTCTCACTTTTGGCAACATCTACATGGAGCCTTGGGCACGCACTTGAATTTCAATTCAGCTTATCACTGTAGACAGACAGCTAGACTAAAAGAACTAATCAGATCCTAGAAGATATGTTGAGGGCCTACGTGTTGCAGGAAAAGTCAGGTTGGGATAAGAGATTACCTTATGTAGAGTTCTCCTACAACAATAGTCATCAGACTAGTTTAAAGATGTCACCATTCCAAGCACTCTATGGGAGGAATTGTCGCACTCTATTGCACTAGGACCAACCCAGCGAAAGGCATGTGTTTGGCTCGGACATTTTGCTTGAAATCGAAGATAATATCAGAATGGTTCAGGAGAATATGAGGATAGCACAGTCAAGGCTGCAAAGTTATGTCGACAGTAGAAGAAGAGAGTTGAGTTTTGAAGTGTGAGATTATGTTTACCTGAAGGTGTCACCGATCAGGGGAGTCAAAAGGTTCAGAATCAAGGGCAAGTTAGCAACTCGATATATCGAACCATACCATATTCAGACATGACATGGAGAAGTGGCCTACCAGCTCAGCCTACCAGAAAGCCTGTCTATGGTGCATGATGTGTTCCATGTATCTCAGCTGAAGAAATGTTTGCGAGTGCCAGAAGAGCAGTTACCAACTGAGGACCTCAAAGTCAAAAAAGATTTGACATACATATACAAGCCAACCCAAATTTTGGAAACAGTGGATAGAGTCACTCGAAGGAGCACAATTAGAATGTGCAAAGTCAAATGGGGTCACCATTCCGAGGAAGAAGCAACCTAAAAAAGAGAGGATGATCTGAAAACCAAGTACCCCGAGCTCTTTGCTGGCCAACCCTAAATCTCGAGGGTGAGATTCTTTTAAGGGGATAGGTTTGTAACACCCTAAATTTGGGGTATAAAATTTATTCCCTAATATCCACAAAATTCAGGTGTTACCTCTCTTCTCCTCTCTCCCCATTTCTTTTTCTCTTTCCTATAGTAGAGGAGTGATTATTTTATTTGGGAAATGTAATTATACTCTAGTAGGCAAAATTCCAAAGGAGTATGAAATGTTGCATCATGCTGAACCCCAAACTTTAATTTTGTTGGATGCGTATGCTTGAGATGTGTTTTTTTTGAATTTGTGGCTCATTTGCATTTGAAATCAAAGGAAAATAAAAAGAAAAGGGAATCCAAATTCTAGAATAAAAGAAAAACCCAAAGAGGCCCTCAGCCCCTTCCCCTCGGCATTTCGGCACAACCCGTGCGCGCCCGCTCCTCCCCTATCTCTATGCGGTGGGTCCCGCCTATTGGCGCCACCCCACTCGCTCGCGCGCCCACTTGCTATTTCACCCTCTACACCCTAGGCCTGCCTTGTTGACGCTGTCGCCCTTAACCGGTGCGCGCCGCCTCCCCCGCATACCCACAGACCCCACCTATCAGTTCCGTCACCTCCAACCATCCGCCCACATGTTCCGCACGCACGCCGAGGACTCCACACCCACGTCACGCGCCGATCCTACAACCACCTCGCCCTCAGCCACTTGCAGACCTAGAGCCCCACCCACTCTCCCCCTCCCTTATTTGCACATCCGCAGCACTCCCACCGTAGCCCAGCGCTGTCTGCACGCCAGGGAGGAGTCGCCGCTATTCACTGCCATCCCAAGCTCGTTCCCCCACCGACGATGAGGCCCGTCCGTGCCCTTTGCCACGGTAAGCTCCGCCTCAACGTTCACAGCTTAGGATACACCCCAATTTGTTCTCTCTACCTCTTATTTCCCCTACCCGCGCTCACCCACCCTCCTCCGTGCAGCCGCGGTGTCGTCGTCGTCGACCCGAGCCGTTGTCACGCCCATGCTGCGGTAAAGACATCCCTGAGGTTCCCCTTGAGGTAGCAAACTTCCATGTCCTCTCTTTTTTTCCTCCCTTGCTTTCTGTTACACGTGATTCCTCACCAGAGATAGGTGGCGCCGCCGCCGAGCCGCCCCACCCTCTGTTATCCCTGCCTCGATGTAATCCTCGCTTTCGTGTTCCCTGCACTGCCCCTAACCTTTCTAAGCCATCCCTGTCGCCCTAGGACCCCCCGGAGCGCATGTGTCCCTCATCTCTGGCAAACTCCCTGCCGCTAACACGGGTGGCGCCACCCCTGGCAGTCAAGGAAAACTGACCGGTACTAGCCATCTGATTCCTGTTGTCCAACTCTGATCGGACAGTTCCTTTTTAAATAAATTGTATCTAATCCTGATCATCTGCTAGAGATCCGGCGGCTCAGGATCGTTCTCGTACCCCACCTCCCTACCGTTGGGCTCGGCAGGCCAGTCCCACACCAGCCCTAAGCCGTTGTCCCCTGGCCCCACCAGTCAGTCGCACGCGCTCCGCGTCCGTGTGCTCGCCCCCACCGATTTTAATCTCGGTCGTTGATTTGAGATCCATCGGTTGAGGGCGCCCGATACCCTTTGTATGGTACTTTTGTTAAAGAGCCCCCGGGTTTAGGAGAATAGAACCCACTGTCCTTTTTTCTTTTATCCGAGACCGTAGAATTTTATAGTTAGGCCCTCGGGTCTTTATTTAATCAAAGAAATGTGTTTAAAATAGGGTTTTAAATTCCAAAACTTCCAAAATTCATAACTTTGTCGTATGAAGTCCAAATTAGGTGCTTCAAATTGCAAAATGTTCATCTTGTTATTTTCTACCTATTAAAATAATGTTCACCCACTGTTTTCATATCCTAATTTATGGTTGATCTCTAGTTTAGATTTGATGCTATTGAAACCTTAATAGAAATAAAATAAAGATAGGAACCTTTAATAAATGTTCAAATACTTAAGTTTATACACCCAACGCTATCTAATGAGTAATCCCATCCCCGAACTAACTATTTTTGGACAAGTGTTATTACAAGATAGACATGATTAGAGAATAATAAACCACTTGGCATAGTAACCAACCCTGAACTTACAAAACACCTTATTGTCTTTACCTTTCTATTCAAGTCATGTTTACTCTGTTGCATATATTTGATGTATTGTTCTTTTATTATTCCCCAAGTGTGTTGAATGACCACCCAGGAAAATAGTACAACCATGAGGGTGGTATGGGACGCCTTTAGCTGATTAATTAGAGGATATGAGGTGTAGTCGGCTTCGCTGTTGTGCCGTTAATGGGGTCCAGGCACAATACTTTCTCTACCAAGGCTAGGTGCCAAGGTTCGTTCATTTTGCTTTTGTTAGTCACCCCTCCTGCGGGGAGAGGTACTGTGTTTACCAAACTGGAGAAACTAACGAGCGGCTATGACCCCTAGGAAATCTTTGTAAATGCTACGTAGTGATACCCTACCAGATCACCTAGGAAGTGATCAATGGGGAGTCAAGAACCTCGGGTAGAAAGGGAATCACAACTCATGGGTATATTAGACTTGCTCACAGTTATGAGCAGCATTGGGAGCTCCTTTCATTAGAGGTACTCTAGATTCATTTAAGATGGTGGTTTAATGATGATGATTATAATTAGGATCCTTTTGCATTTCCTCTTACTCTTTTGGGATGATAACTTGGGGTTATTGCTAAAACTTGGTTTCTACTAATAATAAATACCTAACAAACTAAAAGCAACTACTCGAGCTTCACCCCACAGCTAGCTCACTTTAGCCAAACAGGATATTTGCTGAGTACATTGACATGTACTGTCACACCCTGTTTTAGAAGGCAAACCGAATGCGAACCATGACGTGCTAGATCAGCAATTCACGTTCACAGCAGTTACATAACTGGACATCATCACACAGTGCTCAAATAATAACATAAAAGAAGGTATAATAGTCGATTACATCATGATGTCTGGGACATCCACATAGTCTTTAACAGTTATCAAAGTGCGGAAAAGAAACGTAGATACACACGGCCTACATAGGCAGCCGACTGGGGGTTTGCCGCTAACCCATGCCTAGAACTCTTCGTACTCTTGGAACTCCTGTAAGTCCTCCTCCATGACTTCATCTTCACCTGAGCAAGGGTTGCAACGCGGACAACCTAGGGGGGGTTTGGTGTGTAAAGCAAGGGTGAGTACACATCAACATACTCAACAATATGTCTCGTTTGGCTGTAGTGGACTAGCTTTATGTGGAGTTAAGTCAAGCAGTTGCTTTTAGTTGGTCAGATTATTATTACTAGTAGAAAGCCAAGTTTTAGAATTAACCCAAGTTATTAACCTAAAGTACCCTTTCCAAACGGAAAGAATACCACTTACCATTACCATAAGCATACTCATAACCATCATCCTCATCACCACCTGTAAACCAAACATCTCTGATCAAGTATCTCTAATCAAGTATCTCTAATCAATGGAGCTCCCTTGGCCGCTCATAACCATGAGCACGGCTGATATATCAGTTTCATAACACTCTT
Organism: Zea luxurians; assembly: GCA_029449295.1. Lineage (NCBI taxonomy): Eukaryota > Viridiplantae > Streptophyta > Magnoliopsida > Poales > Poaceae > Zea > Zea luxurians. The sequence goes on along the minus strand of JAOPSE010000001.1, from coordinate 98,125,338 downwards.
CAGAGGTTGCACACTTTACCCATAAGCTGTGATTCCCTCTTGCCTTGGGCCGATCAAACCCTTAAACACTACCAAGGTGAACAGGCAGGGTTTCACTATGTAGCCTTTATAAAGGTTCCCTGAGGCTGTAGTCGCCCGTTAGGTTTCCTAAATGTACAACACTCCTCCACAAGGGGGCTAACCAACCTTGGTAGAGCGAGCCGCATACACCGAGCCCCATTGACGGCATGACGGCGAAGCGAACTACACCTCAGTTCCTCTAATTATTCAGCTAAGGGCGTCCCATTCCACCCTCATGGTTGCACTGTTTTCCCCGGCGATCATCCAACGAACCAGTCCTTACGAAGAGGCACTCAAGAAATAGCTCGAGTCCCCTTAAATGCCACAAGTATATCATCATAATCAAAAGGGGAAAACAGTGTATCATAGATAATCTCATTATGTTCATTGATTAATGTGGGGCATTAGCATATAGCTAAACCAAACAACCCAACCAAAATAGGTAAACAAGGACAAGATAAACAAAAGCTAGTCAATCCTTAGGTATAAACTGTGTAAATGCGGGGAGTGAATTATAAGATGGATAGGACATAGATGGGTCAGGGACACTTGCCTTCACCAACCAGCTGCTGCTCAGGGTCTTCACCTGCAATTCCTTCGGACTCCCCCAACTGACCGTTATCTATACGAGTTCAAACATATATTCCACACATTTAATACGAAAGAACAGTACACCATACAACAGAATATAATAAATAAGCAGAAGCTCGGCGCAGGGCTCACACCTACGACTAAGCGAGAAAGAAAGAGTAACGGTCAAGGCTACGATCGAGAAGTGATCACGTTACACGATTCTAAATCAGAGAACTCGCCTAACAGAATAATATTAATTTGGTTATTGCGTTAGGCATAGGATAAAGTCATGTTCCATATTTAATTATCATAGATAGATCAAAGTAAAATTAAAAGGATTATCGTGTGGCGAAACGCGCAACACAACACTTAAATTGAATTAAGACATACACGACCCGTCGCACAACGGAGCGTGCAACGAGACATTTGCACCAATTATAAAAATAACGTCAAGCGTCGCGCGACGAAACGCACGATGTCATACGTCATCTAAGCTGAATTTCAAAATGAAACATCGCACGACTGGATGCGCGACGCCACACATTAAATAATCTGAACCTAAGACGAATGATCGCGCGACGAAGCACGCGACGCAACACATTAATAGAATCTGAAATCAAACTAATTCGCCGCGCGGCGAAGCGCGACAGTATATTAACAAGGTATGAAATTAAATCGATCGCCGTGCGACGAAGCGCACAACACAGCACGCTAAATAACCAAAATTAATCCAACTCGTCGCGCAATGAAGCGCGGGACGCACCACACTAATAAATCTGAAATTAAACTCATTCGTCGCGCGATGAAGCGCGTGACACAGCACATTCATTAAACTAAATTCAAAATGAATTAAACTAAAATTTGATCGCCGCGCGCACTAGAGCTGCGCGCGTGGGAACGCGCGCCGGGGCCAAGCAGGGGACCGCGGGCCGCGCAGGGGGCGCCGTCGAGGCTGGACAGGGGGCACACACGTGAGCGCCGCCAGGGCCATGCAGGGGCACCGCCAAGGGCCACGAGGGGCGTGCGTGGGGATGGGGGCACGTAGGGGCGCCGCCAAGGGGCGCGCGGGGAGGGCGGGGCAGGGGGCCGCGAGGGGTGCCGCTGGGGGGCCACGCAGGGGCGCGCGGGGGGGGGGGGGGGCGTGAGGGGAGCGCCGCTGGGGGCCGCAGGGGAGCGCGCCAGGGGGTCGTGGGGAGCGCCGCTGGGGGGCCATGGGGGAGCGTGCCAGGGGGCCGTGAGGGGAGCACCGCCGGGGACCGCGAGGGAGCGCGCCAGGGGGGCCGCGCGGGGCGCGCGCGGGAGGGCGCGCGGGGAGCCACCAGTGGCGCGCACAGGGAGGCCACGCAGGGGGAAGAAGAAGGGGAGGGGAGGGGAAGAGAGAGGGAGAGGGGAGGGGAGAGGAGCTCACCTCGGGGTCCAAATCCGGTGATCGCCGTCTCCAAAACCTAGGGCACCATGGGGGAGAGAGAGAGAGGTGGAGGAGAGGAGGTTGCTGCGCGGGAAAATCAAATGAGAGAAAGGGAGAGAAGGGAGGGGGGCACACATGGGGAGGGGTAGGGCGCCGGGGGCGCGCGTGGCAGAGCGGGCCGGGCTGGGCTGGGTTGGTCTGGGCTGGGCCGCACCGCGGTTCAAAATCCCGCGGCACGCACAACCACAGATCGGAATCCAATTCGCAAAATGAAAACCGAAATGAGACTAGGCAAACACACGATTAAGCACGACATCAGACAAAAGAAATATGATTCGGCATGATGCAACACTCATGTCAACTTAGGTTTTTGTTCACACGCAATACGGACACCAGTCGCTATACTGCTTTGAAATTGGGAAGAAGGAGCGAAACGGGAAGAGAAAAGAGAGTAATGCCTGAATTTGGTGAGTAAAAAGAAGAAAAAATTCTACCCCCAAATTCAGGGTGTTACAAACCAATCCCACTTAAAAGAATCTCGCCCTCGAGATTCAAGGTTGGCCAGCAAAGAGTTTGGGATATTTAGCCATCAGATCATCCTCATGCTCCCAGGTTGCTTCTTCCTCCGAGTGGTTATCCGATTTGACTTTGCACATTCTGATAGTTTTCCTCTGGGTGACTCTATCTGCAGTCTCAAGGATCTGCACTGGCTTCTCTATGTAGGTCAAGTCTTCTTGGACTTCGAGACCTTCCACTAGCAACTGCTCTTCTAGCACACGCAGACACTTCTTCAACTGAGACACATGAAAGACGTCATGCACCACTGACAAACCTTCTGCCAGACTGAGCTGATAGGCCACTTCTCCAAGCTTTGCGAGAATCTGATATGGACCAACATAGCAGGGTGCTAGCTTACCTTTAACTCTGAATCTTCTGACTCCTCTGATCGGCGACACTTTCAGGTAGACAAAATCCCTGACTTCAAAACTAAGCTCTCTCCTTCTTGTGTCTAGATAGCTTCACTGTCTTGATTGCGCTATCTTCAGGTTCTCTCGAACCATCTTGATGTTCTCTTCAGCTTCGAGCAGAATGTCTGGCCCGAACACTTGCTTTTCTCCAAGCTGATCCCATTGCAATGGAGTTCTACAACTCCTTCCATAAAGCACCTGAAATGGTGACATCTTCAAGCTGGCCTGGTAACTGTTGTTATAGGAGAATTCTGCATAAGGTAATCTCTTGTCCCATCTGGACTGATCTTGCAACGCACAGGCTCTAAACATGTCTTTGAGGATTTGATTGGTTCTTTCAGTTTGACCGTCTGTCTGTGGATGATAAGCTGAACTGAAATTTAGATGTGTACCCAAGGCTTCATGCAACTGCTGCCAGAAATGAGAGGTGAACTGTGTTCCTCTGTCTGACACTATCTTCTTTGGTACACCAAGGAGACAAACGATCCGAGACATGTACAACTATGCCAACACTGCACTGCTATAGTTAATCTTAATAGGTCTGAAGTGGGCTGACTTGGTTAAGCGGTCCACCACTACCCAAATGGAATCGTAGCCGGCTCGAGTGTGAGGCAATCCGACTATGAAGTCCATTCCGATTTCATCCCATTTCCACTGAGGAATCTGCAACGGCTGCAACAATCCAGCTGGCTTCTAATGCTCTGCCTTGATTCTCTGATAACTATCACATATGGCCACATGCTCTTCGATCTCTCTTTTCATTCCGTACCACCAGAATTTCTTCTTCAGATCCTGATACATCTTCTCACATCCACGGCATATGTAATAAGCTAACTCATGAGCTTCCTTGAGGATCAACTCCCGAATAGACTGGACACTAGGAACACACAAACGGTCCTTGAGCCATACCGCACCTTCTGCATCTTCCCAAAAATCTTTGCCTCTTCCTTCCAGGATCAGCTGCCGAATTTCACTAATCTTCTCATCATTCTTCTATGCTTCTTTGATTTCCCGCTCCAAGGTGGGCTCTAACTCAACTTTCACTCCTCGCATGCTGTTTAGAAATCTGAGGCTCAACCTGTCAAACTCATTGGCCAACTCATAAGGCATCGGATGAGCGACCATCATATTGACTTGACTTTTCCTGCTCAAAGCATCTGCTACTACGTTTGCTTTGTCTGTATGGTAATGAATCTCCAATTCATAGTCTTTGATCAACTCTAACCATCTTCGTTGCCTCATATTCAACTCCAATTGAGTGAATATGTACTTCAGACTCTTGTGGTCTATGTAAACATCACATTTCTGCTCATACAGATAGTGCCTCCATGTCTTCAGTGCATGAACCACTGCTGCCAACTCTAGGTCATGGATTGGGTAATTCTTCTCATGAACCTTCAGCTGTCAAGATGAGTAAGCTACAACTCTTCCCTCTTTCATCAACACGCATCCCAAACCAGTGTAACAAGTGTCGCAATACACTGAGAAGGGCTTGTGCACATCAGGCAAGACTAAGACAGGTGCTGTAGTCAACTTCTCTTTCAGTGCTTTGAAGCCTTCTTGGCATTTCTGGGTCCACTTGAACTCAACTTTGTTGCCTAGCAAAGCTGTCATCGGTTTTGCGATCTTCGAAAACCCTTCAATGAATCGCTGATAATATCCGGCCATTCCAATAAAGCTCTTGATTCCTCGAGCATCTATTGGTGCTTTCCAGTTTAGAATGTTTGCCACTTTCTTTGGATCCACAGCTAATCCGTCTTTGTTAATTATGTGACCCAAGAACAAGACTTCATTGATCTAGAACTTGCACTTACTCAACTTTGCATACAACTGGTGCTCTCGCAATCTCTACAATACCATCTTCAAATGATTCACATGCTCCTCCTCACTTTGAGAATATATAAGAATATCATCAATAAATACCACCACAAACTTGTCAAGACAATCCATGAATACACTGTTCATCAGATTCATGAAGAAGGCTAGTGCATTCGTTAGACCAAAGGACATAATAGTGAACTCATACAACCCATACTTGGTAATGAATACTGTCTTCGGAATGTCTGAAGGTCGAATCCTGAGCTGGTGATAACCTCATCTCAGATCTATCTTTGAGAACACGTTGGCTCCTCTCAACTGGTCAAACAGATCTTCTATTCTGGGCAAGGGGTACTTGTTCTTGATTGTGACCTCATTCAGCGCTCGATAATCGATGCACATCCTCCTAGTGCCATCTTTCTTCTCCACGAACAGGACAGGGGCGGCCCAAGGTGAAGTGCTTGGTCTAATGTAACCTTTCTCTGATAGCTCATCGATCTACTTCTTGAGTTCAACCAACTCTGGTCTAGATACTCTGTAGGCGCTTTTAGAAATGGGGGCGGTGCCAGGAAGAAGCTCTATGGCAAACTCAACTTTCCGCTCAGGTGGCATACCTGGTAAGTCTTTTGGGAACACATCTGGGAATTTTGACACGACTTTGATAGTCTCGAGTGAATCTGCCTCCTTGCTATCAATAGCCATCTAATAACAACTCCCTTTCCTTGGCTCAGGTGATAACTCAGCTACCACTTCTTCTCCTAGTGGGGACACCAACTTAATTATCCTCTTATCACAACTGATAGTTGTTTGGTATTTTGTCGGAGAGGAAATCTCCGGCCGGGTGGCGGAGTGCACCCGCCCAAAATCCTAAGATGAGGAGGGGACTAAGCGTTTTGCTTGTTACGAGATTGGGGGGATGAACACACAAAAACACGCAAGGGTTTAGAGTGGTTTGGGCCACTGGAGCGTAATACCCTACTCCACTATGTGTTGTATTGCTCGTGAGCTTGAGTTGTGTCTAAGTGTGCCTGAGAGAGTCCGTTTTTTCGAAACTGTGTTGTAACGTTGTATGCCTCCCCTTTTATAGCTCAAGGGGGGCATGTACAAGGGTACGGTACTGAGCCCCGACATGTGGGCCCAGGGACATAACGGATGTAATACTTGGAGCGACTAATGTTCGTCCCCAGTGCAATCTTCCTTGCGCCCTGATATCCTCGATCTGCGTAGCATTGGCGTGCAGGGGAAGCTTCCCTAGCAACGTACGTGTGATGATGGATGAGCACAGTGCACCTCGCAACACGGGCGTACTGTTTGGTAATGGACAGGCCCGCCGCCTGCAGGATGGCCTAGATGCCGCCTACCAGCTAAGTGGACAGGACACATTAAATGCTGAAGGGGCACATCACCTGTCAACGGGATAGTCAGGCAGCACGTCTTCTCTGCAATAAATGCAGAGATAGCGCGGCCCAGAGGTCTTACGTCAGGCTTCGCCCGCTGGCTTACGTCACGCGTGGTAGGCCACATGGCAGCATCGGGTCTCCGCCTAGGCAGGGAGCAGTAGCGTTGCGCGGACAGGTCCACACCAGGCTGGTCCTGGACACACGTCGTCACCGGACACCAGCCTGAGCAAGGCCTGGGTATTCCCTGCCCTTGAGTCCCGGGACCCGGCTGTGGGTAGTTTGGATCCCACGCTGAGGGGTCCAGGACCCGACCCGGAGGTCCGGGCTGCACGTACAGGGGTCCGGGACTTTGCCATGGAGGTCCGGACCCACTGTCGACATCTTGGAGTGTATCACTTTTTCTGGCCACATGGTGATCCTGGAGCCATCCACGTGGTGGAGTCGGGCGTTGTTCCCCACGTGACTAGAGATAGTCGCGTGGGCACCGTATCTTCATGCTATAACAAGGGGTACCCCTAATCTAGGGTACCGATAGTGGCCCCCGGGCCTGCCTCAGGGGAGGATATGAGCCTGCAGGTGGGGCCAAAGCTTGTACCTTGTGTCAACTTGGCATGGCCGGCGACTGGGGCGCCTCCTCTACGTGTGTTACAATAACTCGGCGTGCCCGTGCTATCAGCCTACCATCGGTCACATCAACTGTCGCACCTGTTCCCACGACTGACTGACCCGTGGTCTTCGCACTCGATGGCTTTACTGAGCCATGCGCAGGGTGCCTTGGTACCGCTGCATTTGGTTTCAAAAATTTCACTTTCTCTGTCTTCTGTGGCGGTCCTGAGGAGGCATGGCATTGCCGTGAGCAGTGGTTTGACTTTTCTACACCTAGGAACCGGTGCCCAAGGAGGATGACTCGTGGGCCCGGGCCCCCGTGTCAGAGACTGGGCTGTTAGTTTCTGAGGAGGCGAAGAGGTGCACTACCGTAGGCAGCGGCATGCACCTCACGCAGCGGTTCACCTTCTCCGCACTCGGAGGCCGACGCCCAAAGAGTATGACTCGTGGGCCTGGGCCCCCGTGCTAGAGGCTGGGCTACTGCTTTCGGCGGAGGCGAAGAGGCGCAGCGATTCGCTCCTTGCATGGCGGCTCGCCTTCTCCGCACTCGGAGACCAATGCACCAGCTGTACAACTTGTGGGGCCGGGGCCCCGCGTCATTGGTTGGGTACGCTGGTGTGCATCGGGGGAGACTTCTCGTGGCGCTTCGAGGCGCGAGCGGGGGAGTCTGCCTTTAAGAAGGGGTTCATCCCTCGAGTAGCAGCCATGCTTTCGCTTCTCTCCCACCTGCTGTGCCCTTTCGCCTCCGAGCTCTCTGCGCCCCTTTGCCTTCAAGGCCTCTGCTTTGCTCCGCTGGATGGAGCATGCTGGCGTTCGATGGAAGGGTCCGTGCCAGCGCCTTCCCCCTCGGTGATGTCGCCGCCGGGGAGCTCGCGCTCTTTGCTTCTTGCACAATGGCGCTGCCGATCTCGCCTTCTTCTTGCTGCTGCCGAAGGAGCACGACCTCATGGGGGTTGGCGCCCTTCTGCCATCGCTCAGCTTCAAAGATTTTCATCACGCAGCCGGGCTGCGGTCTCCCACCAGTGGTCATCTACAAGGATGACCACCAGCCTTGTGGTGGAGAGAAGCGAGCTGGGCTGCGGCCTCCCCCCTGCCCTCAGCTTCAAGGATGTTCATCAGCCTTGCAGGGGTGGAGAGCGAGCCAAGTTGGGGTTCTGCCTGCCGCATGAGCTGGTGGCCCACTTCTTCCTCCAGCATTTGGAGGAAGAGGATGTGCTGGTGCCTTACGAGGGAGGCAAACTTCGGCTACGCGGTGCTGGCCGGACCGCAAGCGCCGTCAGCCGCCGAGCTTCCAGCTCCTTTTCTTGTATGGTCTTGTTCTCACCCTCGTAGGAGGGCGGGGGCGAGGGCCTCATTGCCATGGCGCTCGTGCTGAGGTGGTCGCCACCGCTGGTGCAGAGGTGGTTGCCGCCGCTGACCAGACCACCAGCGCCGCCTGTCGCCGTGCACCCAACTCTTTGGCTTTAATGGCCTCGTTCAGCTTATCACCCACAGACTGATGGTCAAACTAAGAGAACCAATCAGATTCTTGAAGATATGTTGAGAGCTTATGCATTATAAGACAAGTTAGGTTGGGACAAAAGGCTACTGTAATGTAGAATTCTCTTACAACAACAGCTACCTAGCCAGTCTAAAGATGTCACCATTCCAAGCACTCAATGGGAGGAATTTTTGGACTTTGTTGCATTGGGAGCAACCTGACAAAAGGTAGGTGTCCGGTCCAGATATTTTTCTTGAAGCCGAAGAGAACATCAGGATGGTTCAAGAGAATCTGAAGACAGCACAGTCCAAGCAGCAAAGCTATGCTGACACCTGCAGAAGAGAATTAAGTTTTGAGGTAGGAGATTATGTCTACTTGAAAGTATCACCCATCAGAGGAATCAAAAGATTTGGAGTCAAGGGCAAGCTAGCACCTCGATACGGGCTGTACTAGATCCAAGCAAGACAAGGAGAAGTGGCATATCAACTCGGCCTACCAGAAAGCCTGTCAGCCGTGCATGACGTGTTCCATGTGTCTCAACTGAAGAAATGCTTGCGAGTATCGGAAGAGCAGTTGCTAACAGAGGACCTTGAAGTTCAAGAAGATCTAACATATATTGAGAAGCCAACTCAGATTTTGGAGACAGCAGACCGAGTCACTCAAAGAAGCACCATTAGGATGTGCAAAGACAAATGGGGTCATCAATCAGAGGAAGAAGCAACCTGAGAAAGAGAAGATGATTTGAAAGCCAAGTATCCTGAACTCTTTGCTAGCCAACCCTGAATCTTGAGGGCGAGAATCTTTAAGGGGATAGGTTTGTAACACCCTGATTTGGGGGTATAAAATTTCTTCTCTAAATGCCCACCAAATTCATGTGTTGCCTCTTGTCTCTCTCTAGTCTGTCTCTCTTTTGATTAGAATTAAGTTAATTAGATGAGGGATTAATTATTTATTTTGGCAAAACTATGGGAGTCATGAAATGTTGCACCATGCTAAGCCTAAATTGTCCTTTTGTTTGATGCACATGTTTGAAATGGTTTGAATTTGAATTTGGTTTGAATTAGATTTGAAATCCATAGAGAAAATAAAAAGAAAAGGCAATAAGAAATTCTAGGAAAAAAGGAAAAGCCAATTTATCCCAACCGACCCATCTCGATCCAGTCTCATGCTCGCGCGTCCGTCCGTCCCTCCCTGACAGGCGGTCCCCGCCTGTCAGCGCCGACCCGCGTGCGCTCTCTCTCCCATGTCCCTCTCGCTGCCAAGTGGGGCCGACTTGTCGGCGCCGATCTCCTCTGCGCACGCGCTCCTTCCCTCGCTGTCCCATGGGCCCCGCTCGCCAGCCTGGCCGCCCGTTCGCTCGCTCGCTCTCGCTAACACGTGGGTCCCGTCTGTCGGACCCTTCCCTCCCGAACCGCCCATGCATGACCCGCGCGTCGCCGTGGACTCTGCGCCCATGACACACACCGAGGCCGCACCCGTCCCCACCCTGACCCTTTTCTAGCTACCCAGTGCCCCACTCGCTCTCCTTCGCCCCTCACTCACACACTCGCAGCCCACAACACTCGCCTCGCACCGCGCTCGCCCATTCTACGGTCACTGTCAAGCCCTTGCCGTGTCAGTTGCCTCAGTGAGCTTTGCCTCGTCACCCGTGACCCGGTGCACCCCTCGGTTCGCTCCCTCCCCCTTTGTTTCTCTCGGTCCATGCTCACCGGTTATCTCTCTGCCCTGCCGCAGCTCCGCCGCCGTTGACCTGTGTCCTCGCCGTGCCCCAGACGCTGTTCGTGAGTCCTCGAGCCTTCTCTCAAGGTAACTGATCTAACCCCACCCCTAGTTTCCCCTGGTATGCCCTTAGTCGCGCGCGATTGCTCGCCGAAGTATCCCCCGGTCCGTCGAGGACTCCCGCTCCATCGTCTGGTTGCCTCAGCCCCATTCATGAGATCCTGACAATGCCATAGGATTCGCCGAGTCCTCCCCAACCTTTCTGGCTACCCAGACCAACCCCTAGCGCCCTAGAAGCCCTAGTCTACCTCATCTCCGGCAGCTGCACCGCTGCGGGCACGCCCAGGCCGGCCGAACAAGGTAAAGCTCCCTGGTGCCCATCCTAACCGTCCAGTTTTGATCTAACAACCTGGATTCACGGATAACAGTTCGCGTGGTTCGTGGAACCAGAGTCGTCGATCTGCGATCTAGTGGCCAGCGCACCCCACGCCCTCGGCATACTGCTGACCAGTGGGCCCCACGTGTCAGTGTCTCAACCTGCCCGAGCTCACCTGTCAGCGCCCGCCGCGCGTCCGCGCGCGCACTCTCGCTCAGATCTAATCTCGGCCGTTGATTTAAGATCTGACGGCTGAGCAGATCCGATACCCCTTCGTGCGACCATTTTGCTAAAGAAACCCTCGGTTTTCTAGAAAAGAACTCGCCATCCCTGTTTTCGCGCGCAGGCCCCTGTAATCTTGCAGACTGACCCCTGACTCTCTATTTAATCACAGATTTAGGCCTAATTTTGTATTTTAAACTTCAAAACTTGTTTATTTCATATCTTTTGCATATGAACTCCAAATTGAGTGATTTAAATTGCAAAATGTTCATAGGATTATTCTCTGTCCAAATAAATTATGATCATTCATTGTCTGGGCACTTTAATTTTATGCCTTGACTATAGGTTAGGTTAGGTAATGGTTTATTTATTATTAGGGAAAATAAAAAAGGAAAACCCTAATGATAATTAGATGTTTAACTTTGTGAGATTGATAATATGAAACATTTGAATATATCCTGTAAAACCCAATATCCTATTTTGAGAAAAAAATCATCCTATGATCTAAATACATGTCTTTTCAAATAAGAAGTTAAATAAAATATCCCTATATAAGTTAAATTAACCTATGTAGATGATTTTCAATTAGGAGTATGCACCACATGTTAGAATAAAGGTGTCTATTCATAAAATAATTCCTATATAAAATATGTATTTAGAAACACTCCCGAAGATATATATACTAAATCATCTATTTGCTACACCCTAGAAGATGTTTTCTTCAAAAGTTATTAATTTGTATGAGATGTGCATCTAAAAGTATTTGCATAGGATGATAACGAATTATATATACATACATACATATATATATATATATATATATATATATATATATATATATATATATATATATATATATATATAAGGAGCCCTGGGCTTTCAATAACTAGAGGAAGCCCAGGTCGGACGGTGCAATCCGGTCGAGTCGGACCACATCCAGACGTCTATAAAACAGGACCCGGAGTGCTAGGGTTCAGTTTTTTACGCTCCACCCCGATTCATTAGCGACGTCGCGTGCGACGACGGCGGTTGCCCTAGAGCGCGCGCGACGGTGGACCCCCAGCCGGTGGCCGCAGCTCCATGACCTCGACGCACGGTGGCGGAGGTTCCTCGATCCGGAGTAGTGGCGGCGGTTCCCAGGTCGGTGCCAGCGGCTCCCCGATCCAGAGAGCGAGCGACAGCGGGGCCCTTGTGCGGGCAAGCGGCGGCGTCCCCGAGGTCCCGAGGAGACGGGACTTCCAAGGCCGGCGAGAAAGCGACGCCCGTCGACGTGCGAGTAGCGACGGCGACGCATGAGGCGCGATCTTCGAGCGAGCGGCGTCACGGAAGGCCCGAGATGCGCGCAGCGATGATCGCGCGTGACATCCTCCGATCCGGCGCAGTTTTCTTTTCGATTATTGTGTTTTATGCCTACCACATGTATTATTTATGCCAAAAACTGTATGATTTTATGCTTAAACACGGAGTTCGTATATCAGTTTACTGCATGCACATTGGAAAGGCAATTCCTTGATTTATGCTGTTCGTAATTTGCGCGCATGCAATGGAAACTCCCACGATTTTTGCCATAATTTTTGGATCTGTATAAAAATAGAAACCGCATGCATGCGGCTGCCATATTTTCGGATCTGTCATAAAAATAGGATAGTAATAACAACCTACTAGAGCTATCAACCTCTCACATTGATTCGGTATTTACGCTTATAATTGAGTGATTTTATGCTCAAAACTTAAGGTTTTTACGCTCCACCCGTAGAAGCGTCCACCAGTGAACAACATGCCAGATTTTTTACGCAGTGTGACGAATTGCATAAATACCTACACAGTGTGGCATATTTAGTATGAGTATATGTCATAAAATGGTCATTACGAGTCTAGCTGCATGGCTGTTGGAGCGATCCTAAATTTATGGAGGAAATAAATCATTTAAAATAGAAACCGCCACACATATCTTTCCTAAATTTACGCGCATGCAAGAGAACGTGTTTGACTCATGCATGCATTTTGCCATAATTTTTGGATCTGTATAACCGCATGCATGCGGCTGTCATGATTTTCGAATCTGCCATAAAAATAGGATCGTAATAACAACCTATTAGAGCTATCAACCTCTCACATTGACTCGGTATTTACGCTTATAATTAAAGGATTTTATGCTCAAAACTTAAGGTTATTACGCTCCAACCCGGAGATGCGTCCACCAGTGAACAACATGCCAGATTTTTACGCAGTGTAACGAATTGCATTAATAGCTACACCATGTAGTATAATTTGTATCAATATATATCATAAACTAGATCTAATGTGTTTAGCTGCATGGCTGTTGGAGGGATCCTATATTTATGAATGAAATAAAACATTAAATATGATTTTTTGTTTCTATGCGTGCAATTTATTTGCTTTCATTGCACATTATTTTCATAATAAATTCGTGTGCATGCAGCTGGTAACAGATTTTTACGCAGTATACTGAATTGCATAATTATCTACACAGGATAGCATATTTAGTAGCAGTATATATCATAAAATAGTCCTTACGAGTCTAGTTGCATGGCTGTTGCAGAGATCCTAAATTTATGTAGGAAATAAAGCATTTAAAAATAGAAACCGTCACACATATCTTTCCTAAATTTATGCGCATGCAAGGGGACGTGTGTATATATATATATATATATTGCATGCTGGATCTTTATTTCTTGTGCATTCAAACTTTAATTTCCTTTTGAAACCCCAAGCCCAAGTCAAATTTGAATTTTGGAAATAGAAAACAAAACAGAAAATAAAAAAGGGAAGAGCAGGACCACGCTTGGGCCAAATCCTCTAAAACTTGGCCCAGCAATACATTTCCCACTCCATGTCGCGTGGGCCGCTCGGCCTGCCGGCCCAACTCGCCGTATTGCCGTCTATCAAACACACTCACGCTGTTGTATTGGCCTGGATGAAATGTCTCTACTCCGTGCGAGGACTCCGGTGGGGCCTGCATCCTACACTTAGAAACTCCTTGCGCAGCGCCATCTCTCACTGTCGCGTGGGACCATCCGGTCAGACGCATCTCCCACCTAAGCTCCGTAATAGAGGCGCCGAACTCGCCGCTGGGACTCTGGTCCCGATCCCACGATCCGCGCATACTTGGACTTCGCCTGCCCCATGCGCTATATAATCCGATGACTTCATACCCCTAGCCATCCCCGAGCAGAGCCCACACAAACACCACCAACCACTAGAAGTATCAGGGAGGCGTGGTGAAGCGGCCGCCGGTGATGGAACCTCGCTACGCCTGTTCTCCGTTCTCGGATGTGCGGTCTTGGGAAATCACCCGGTGCCGTGATGTGTGACTATAGACTTTTTAAGCTTGGAGGTTTTCCATGGAACAACATATTGCTCGCCGGACTTCCATGGTCGTGGTGGATCTATCCTTTGTCGGTGCCAAGGCGTTCTACAGCACATCATACGGTATGGAGTCCCGAGATTGATTCACGTTGTTTCCCTCATCGTGTAAGACATTTTCGTACTGTTGCTGGTGGAAGGAATCACCAAATCACATGCATGCTGGCATGACCGCTGCCGTTGTCGTGTTCGCTCCGTCGAACTTCGACGTTAGAGGAGAGTGATGAGTGTCGGTCGTCAGATAAGGATCTAACGGCGCTGATTAGATCTGCATACTGCTTCGGCATGGGCTCCTCTCGCCCGCTGATCTAGGAATGAACAGCTTGGATTAGATCGGGCCATACCAGTTTTGGGCGTTGATCTCAATCGTCGATCGTGGGATGAGTGACCATGAGTTGATCAAGTGTTTTAAACATCTTGATCGTTGATCCCTGATCCAACAGTCCATATAATATACCAGTTCACCACCCCCGGATCTAATCCTGGCCCTCGGGACATAATTCAACGGCTGTTGTCGCCCGATACCCTTTCAGCCATGTACTTATTCAAAAGAGCCCCTGATAAATTAGCTAAACAACCCACCATCCCTCTCTAGTAGAATACAATTATGGTTAGGTCATCGGAATTTACAAAACAGACCCTAATAGTTATAAAGAATTTCTGGAAATTGTTTTTGCTATAAAAATAAATCTAGAACTTAGAAAATTCATATGTTGTTCATTTTAACTTTGATTTGATCCATTCAATCTGCTTTAGCTTCGTAATAATGTTGCCTACGTATTTGTAACATTACTTTATCAAATAACATGGTTTCAAAAATAAATATTCATTTAACCTATGCTCAATGAATTAAACCTTCTAAATAAAGTTAATATATCCATAATAATAGTGTGACTAAAATATAACCTCTAGTCAAATTATAAACTAGATTAAGGACAAATTAGTTATTTATTTAGGATATCTGTCTCATATGATGTATAATAACCAATTTATAATATAGTTTAATATTTAATCACATAGATATTCCATATATCATATCTTTTTAACTGCAACTCCGAATTTAGTGGTTCTCAAACCCACGATCTCATAGCGATGCGTAGATTATTATTATGCAGTTTGTTCTTATGTTTGGTGTGATGTTAATTTTACCGATACCATGTTTGTTGTATTGCTACGAATAGAAGTGAGGTTACGAGAATCTTAAGATCAACTTAGTACATGGGAATCTCGAGGCTAAGGCAAGTTGTGCCCTTGATCACTTTTCTTTACCAAATAATGTTACTGTTAATCACTGTGACACGCTCAGGTTAATCTGATGGGACCTAATAGGTTTCCCTGGACTTGTTTATCCCACACCTGTTTACCACTGAACTTTTGGGTAGTTTTGCTATTGCTCTACCTAGTTTTGTGATTAATATTACATTATGATCATGTTCCAATTATACTATTGTTTTAATTATTGTTCATGACAAGATCATTGTGTTAATTGGAACATGGAGCTTAACTTGAGAAACACGTGCTACCACAAGGGTGGAATGGGACGCCCTTGGTTGACTAATCAGGAAAGCTAGTGCAGGACTATCTTACCCGAAAGGGGCAAGGGCAGTAGGGGAATTGTCGATATAGGGAGGTTCTCGAGTCGATCATGCTGCGATGGCTTTTCGGATGGGGGATTCCTATATTGCGCTCCCTAGAACTGTAGCGGGTTTTCGCAAGCTAGAGGAACTTTGTAAAGGCCTCATAGTGGATCACTAGCCATTCATCTCGATAGGGTAAGGGTCTAGCTAACCCTGGCTAGACGGGATACATGACTTGTGGGTAAAGGGCAACCTCTGTAGAGTGTAAAACTGGTATATCAGCCGTGCTCGCGGTCATGAGCAGCTCAGGACTCTCGCATGATTAATTTATGAAACTAAACTTAATTTGTCATATGCATTGCATCGTGGGTGTTATTGTCAATTGTGATCTCTTATTATAATTGGGTTGGTATCTACTTATACCTAGTAACTGCTAAAAAAATTTTGACCAACTTTAAAAGTAATGCTCAACTTTAACCATATCATTTGGTAAGCCTTACGCTTCACATGAGCTCATGCACATTATTCCCCACAACTTGTTGAGTGATGAACGTATGTGAGCTCACCCTTGATGTACTCACATTCCCCAGGTCAAGAATATGTACCACTGGATGAGACGCGTGAAGGATGCTATGATGAGTTAGTGAGTGGTCTAGGCCATCGTCTCCCAGTCAACTTAGGTTGCTGGATCGTGTCTTCGTATGATATAATTATTTATCTATTTTGTACAAAACTCTGTTATATAGTAATGATGTGACATTCATTTCTATACCATGAGTCATCATATGTGTGAGACTTGATCCTAGCACACTTGGTGATTATTTCACGCCCGGGTTTTGGACCCCTAGAACCCGGGTGTGACATATCCCTGGTATAATGTTTGTGTCCTATTAAAATAAGTGGAAGTAAATTATGTAATCCATGGAGATAGATAATACTTAGAGAATCACAAACCTCTAAGTGTGCCAGTTCACCCTAGCACCTAAGTTTACCTTTTGTGTTTATACTGCTCTGTCCAACTTGTGATTCACTTGATTGTATATATTTGGTGTATTGTTCATCTGTCTTTATACAAATGTGTTGAATGCATGATCACTTTGTTTAGACAACGAGCAGCCCGTGGTTCCTGAGTGTGTTGTCGAAGACCTTCCTGAACAACAACCTGGTGAAGGCAAGTGTCATCTGGCCTATTATGTCCTATGTACTTTATACTTCACTATCCCACATTACTTTATTGAAACCTAAGGATTGACTAGTCTGTATTTACCTTATCCTTGTTTACCTTTTGGGTTATCATGGTTAGCTTTATGCTATTGCTTTAACTTACTCAACGAACAAGATGTGAATATTTATGATACGATGATGTTATCCCGATGATGATCTTGTGATACTTTAGGGGACTCAGGCTGTTTCCTGAGTGCCTCTCCGTAAGGACCTGTTCGTTGAGTGACCACCCAGGATAACAGTACAACCATGAGGGTGGAATGGGACGCCCTTAGCTGATTAATTAGAGGAACTTGAGGTGTAGTTGGCTTCACCATAGGGCCTTCAATGGGGTCCGGGCACAGTACTTGCTCTGTCGAGCTAGATGCTGAGGTTCTTTTGATTTGTTTTTGTTAGTCACCCTTCTTGTGGGAAGAAGTATTGTGTTTATCAAACTGGAGAAACCTAACGGGCGACTATGACCTCTAGGGAATCTATGTAAAGGCTATATTGTTGTTGGGGGTCTTCTTCTCCGTCGAAGGTCCTCAAGGCAAAAACACCTTCGGCAAAATGATACAAAGACTCGCTGAAGCTACCTTTAGCCTCGGCCTAGCTCCTCAAAATGAAGACTGTACAGAAGCAATAGTGCAAGATGTCGAAGGTCAATAGCTTTGGCCCAGACCAAGCAAAGAAGGGAAAAGGACTAGATAGACCTTATTAATTTCAATTACTTGTAAACGAATGTTTGAGGGCATGAATGTAATTTTGTCCGGGCTGCGTCATGTGTCTATAAATAGATGAATAGTAACAACGTACTATTCACACTAAATTGTAATCACTCTCGCGCCATTCTTGCATCATCACCTTCTGACAAGCCAAAGGTACCAATGTAATATGAATATTATTGATATTTGTTCATATTCATTGAATATTAATATAAATAGAAATAGATTATTGAATTATTACTTTTATTCCTTTGTGTTCCTTTACTTTCTTATCCATGTTTATATGTTGAAATGACGAAGTTATGTCCTTCATGACCTTCGTATGAAGATCATTATATCCGAGAGGAAATAATGCTTCGGAGGACGAAGGTTTTAACTATTAACAATTGTGTTGCTTTGTTCTTTATTTATAGCATTTGAGAACAAGTGACCAACATTGGCGCCCACCTCCGGTGAACTCACTTCCACAACTACGGCAATGGCTTCGCAAAGTAGCCAAGCTGTGGCACCTTCGGCTATGAAGCTGGTGCTCCCAATCACAGGCGGCTCAAGTTCTGAACTAGCCAACAAGAGGCAGAAGAAAGAAGCACAGAGAAGGGTATAACATGTTAGGGTGCAAGGACCCTTCATCAAGTCCAAATGGTCTCACATACCAATCACCTTCTCCCAGGAGGATCTTCAGCTCAAGGATTATCCCCACAACGATGCAATGGTCATATCTTATGTCATCAAGGGATTTCTGGTCCACAATGTCCTAGTGGACACAGGAAGTGTAGCATATATCATTTTCGTGAAGGCGTTCAGGCAAATGCAGAGTCGGATGACAAGATACATGATGCAACACACCCCCTTTGTGGTTTTGGAGGAAGACAGATTGTGGCACTCGGCAAGATAACCATGCCAGTCACCTTTGGCTACGTTCACAACACAAGGACAGAACAGGTTGTCTTCGACATTGTTGATATCGAGTATCCGTACAATGCAATCATTGGTCAAGGGACGATGAATGCCTTTGAGGCAATACTCCATCCATCATATCTTTGCATGAAGATACCTTCGGAACAAGGGCCCATTGCTGTACATGGAAGCCAAGAAGCTGCCAGGAGAGCCGAAGGAAGTTGGACAGATTCGAAGGCCATCCATAACATAGATGAGGCCGAAGCTCATCAGTAATATATGCATAAAAGAGAAAAGGCTGCTTCAGTAGATCAACCAAAGCTTATGCTATTGTGTGAAGATATAGCCAAGCAAAAACTGTTAGTAGGGTCTCAATTATCTGATGAACAAGAGTATTGCTTGTTGAGATTTTTGTTCAACAACAAAGATGTTTTTGCTTGGTCAGCCAATGACCTCTGTGGTGTCAATAGAGATATTATTGAGCACTCACTTAATGTAGACCCGTCCTTCAGACCAAGAAAGCAGAGGCTTCGAAAAATGTCCGATGATAAAGCCAAAGGTGCGCGAAATGAAGTGAAAAGACTTCTAAGTGCCGGTGTTATTAGAGAAGTAACATACCCAGAGTGGCTGGCCAATACCGTTATGGTAAAGAAAGCTAACGGAAAATGGAGAATGTGCATTGACTTTACAGATCTCAATAAGGCATGCCCGAAGGATGAATTCTCATTGCCAAGAATAGATTCCCTTGTGGATGCAGCAGCTACTTCGGAGCTCATGAGCTTATTGGATTGCTACTCAGGCTATCATCAAATCTGGATGGAGGAGGATGAGCCGAAGACAAGCTTCATAACTCCTAGTGGGACCTATTGTTATCTTCGGATGCCTGAGGGGCTCAAGAATGCTGGAGGAAGCTTCAGCAGAATGACTGCTAAAGTTCTTCACTCCCAAATTGGCAGAAATGTGCTGACATATGTTGATGATATCATAGTAAAAAGCATGAAGCAAGAAAACCATGTTGCTGATTTGCAAGAGACATTTGCCAACTTCAGACGGGTTGGTCTTAAGCTAAATCCAGAA
The DNA here is from genome assembly GCA_029449295.1 of Zea luxurians. Classification (NCBI taxonomy): domain Eukaryota; kingdom Viridiplantae; phylum Streptophyta; class Magnoliopsida; order Poales; family Poaceae; genus Zea; species Zea luxurians. The sequence continues at coordinate 98,105,842 of JAOPSE010000001.1, read as the reverse complement.
AAATGCGTCTTTGGAGTATAGAAGGGCAAGTTTCTTGGCTGTTTGGTATCAACAAAGGGTATTGAAGATAACCCAAGCAAAATCGAAGCTATCCTTCGGATGGAACCACCAAATTCGAGAAAGGGGGCTCAGAGGTTAGCAGGAAGGCTGGCATCATTAAACAGATTTATTTCAAGATCAGCAGAGAGGAACCTGCCCTTCTTCGAAGTGTTGAAATCAGCCGAAGTATTTCAATGGTGACTAGCTCAGCAGAAAGCCTTCGAAGAGCTAAAGCAATATTTGATAGATCTAACAACTCTAACCCCACCTTCGTCAGGAACTCCATTACCTTTATATGTGGTTGCTTCCCACGCTGCGGTTAGTGCGGCACTTGTACAAGAGAAGCAGGATGGCCAAGTAAAGAAGCAAGCACCAGTATACTTTGTCTCCGAGGTACTCAGTCCATCAAAGAAGAATTGCACAGAGCTGGAGAAGGTATTGTATGCTGTACTGATGGCCTCCAGGAAGCTTTGGTATTACTTCCAAGCATACCACATGATAGTGCCTTCATCACAACCCCTAAAGGACATAATGAGGAATAGAGAAGCTCTAGGAAGGGTCGGAAAATGGGCTGCGAAACTCATTGATTCACTATTGATTATGTCCATAGATCTTTAATCCAGTCCCAAGCGTTAGCAGACTTCATTGCTGATTGGACGCCAGGGGCTCAAGACAAAGAAAGAATAAGCGATGTCGAAGCTTGAACGGTATTTTGTGATGGGTCTTGGGGAACCATCGGCGCAGGTGCAGCTGCCGTTCTAGTTGCACCATCTAAAGTCAAAACTTGTTATGCAGTAAAATTGGACTTCGACTGCACAAATAATATTGCAGAGTACGAAGCCCTTCTCTTGGGGCTTCGGAAACTTAAGGCAATGGGTATAAGAAGGGCGATCCTCAAGACTGATTCACAAGTTATCTCGGGTCATGTAGACAAAAGCAGCAAAGCAAGAGACCCGAAGCTTGAAAAGTATTTAGATGCAGTTTGAAGGTTGGAAGCCTCCTTTGAAGGTTTTTCTGTAAAGAATATCCCAAGGGGAGAAATTGAACATGCAGACTTATTAGCAAAATCAGCGGCCCAAGGGCTTCCATTACCTTCGGAAGTATTTTTTGAAACAATAAAGGCACCCTCAGTCGAGCTCATGGAAAGAGCGGTGCTCACAATTTCACCAGTACATAGCGGAGATTGGAGGACTGAAATTGTATCTTTCCTCCAAGGCAATTGTCTTTCAGATGATGAAGTTTATAATAAAAGAATGGAAGCAAGAGTAAGACCATATGTAATTATAGAAGGGCATTTATACAAGCTCGGAGTCTGCTCTCCATTGCTCAAGTGCTTGTCTAGAGCCGAAGGTCAAGAATTGATGAAGGAAATACATGCTGGATTATGTGGGGCTCAAATTGGGTCTAGGCCTTTACTGGAGAAGGTTTTCAAACAAGGTTTTTATTGGCCGAAGGCAGCTTCGGATGCCACAGATTTGGTTCAAAAATGTGAAAATTGCCAAAGATGCGCCAGAAAACAGAAGCAAGCTTTGTCTTTAACCCAGTTAATACAACCAACCTGGCTATTGCAAAAGTGGGGCCTGGATTTGCTAGGGCCACTCCCACTAGCACAAGGCAACTTGAAATATGTTGTGGTGGCGATGGAGTACTTTTCTAAGTGGATTGAAGCAAAGCCCTTAGCTACAATAACTTTGGCCACAGTCCAGAAATTATTTTGGCAGAATATTGTTTGTCGCTTCGGTGTGCCGAAGGCTATAACAGTTAATAACGGAACTCAGTTTGATGCTGAAACATTCAAAACCTTTTGCAGTCAGATTGGTATAAAAATACACTTCGCATTAGTGAGGCATCTGGAATCAAATGGGTTAGTGGAAAGAGCAAACGGAATTATAATAACAGGAACAATGAAGTCAATCTTCAATCAGTCTAAAGAAAAGTGGCCAGATGAATTAATAAAGGTGGTGTGGAACCACAACACTGCTGTCTCAAGGTCCATAGGTTTTACCCCATTCAAGCTTCTCTTTGGTGACGAAGCAATAACTCTAGAAGAAGCAAGAAGGGGCTCAATAAGGACCTTGGCTTCGGCAGAGGATGAAGACAACTGTAAAATAGAAAAAGACACCATAGAAGGGACCAGACTACAAGCAATAGAACACATCAATAAATACCAGGCCAAAACAATCAAATGGCGTGATAGAAAGGTAAAAATGAAGAATATCAAGCCAGGCCATTTGGTGCTTCGTAGGGTGGCCAACCCTGATACAGTGGGGAAGCAACAGCTCAGGTGGGAAGGCCCCTTTTTGGTGGTATCTTTGTCAAGACCTGGTTCTTATAGACTAAATGACATGGACGGCAACGACATACCCAGGTCTTGGAATGTGGATGAGCTTCGGCGGTATTATGTGTAAATAATGTAATTTCCATATTTTTTCCTATGGCACCCTTTCCTTTCAAGAGGGGAGAAAGGTTTTTAATGGGACCATAGGTTGTAATTTTCATTTTTTGTTTAGCCCTATACAATACAAGGGCCAAATTCCCCCACATGTAAAATGTAAAATCTGGGACTACACCATAGAGTGTAAAAAAGTAAGAAAAAGCTCCGAAGTTATCCCTAAGGGGATGCAGAGCTAAGACGTCACCTAAGTAAAGGTGAAGAAGCTCCAGAGCCGTTCCCAAAGGAACGCAGAGTAAGTTTCGACACCTCAAAGTCGCTCCTAAGGGGGCATAGAGTAAGTAATGAAGCTTCAAAGTCGTTCCTAAGGGAATGTAGAGCTAAAATACCACCTAAATCAAAGGTGAAGAAGCTCCAAAGTCGTTCCTAAGGGGATGAAGAGCTTAAATGTCACGTAAGTCAAAGGTGAAGAAGCTCCAAAGTCATTCCTAAAGGGATGCAGAGCTTAGCTCCAAAGTCAATCCTAAGGGGATGCAGAGCTGAAATACCACCTAAGTAAAAGGTGAAGAGACTCCAAAGTCGTTCCTAAGGGGATGTAGAGTCTGGGTGTGTTTTTTATTTGTGGCATACATTTGCACACTTCATCACATCATGTTTTGCATTCATAAAAGCATTCATTAGACATTCGTAGGATCATCGTCATCATGACATAAAGCACAAACGATTAACAGAAGAAATAGAAGATGCTCGTCTTCGGTGATAAAGTACTTCATTGAATACGAAGATGCTTCGTCTCAGATAAAACTTTATGGCATATGGAGGTACTTCGTCTTTAATAAAAAATGCTTCGATGTGAATGAAAAGAAGGGAAGGTGTTTTTTGCCTTCGTCTCAAAGGATTGCAAGCATTGGTTTCGTCCACAACTAAGCAATTCACACATGAGCGAAAAGGTAAAATTATATTACAGGGTATTGACAAATATGTACAATATTTTGTTCAATTGTCAATTACAATCTTTTGCCATGTGATGCAAAGAGTTCCTAAGTCTTTCTACAGATAGATACAAAAGGAAGTTCTAGAGTCTTCAGTGCTTTGGAACAAGCTTCGGCTTAGTGACTGTCGGCGCCATCATCCTGCAGGGAGACAAAGGTATAAGGTAATTGGAAATTTAATAAAAGGAAACCAAGGTAAAAAGACAAAGGTAAATATTTCATACTGTGTTAAGCAATTTTCGTGCTTCATCCCCGGCCAATTCACGCCCGCCCTTTGCCCAAATTTGGGTAATAAATCTATTTCCTATGCTTCGGGCTTCGGCTGGAATGTCAACTAGATCAGATGTTGAAAGATTGAAAGTTGGCTTATTAACAGTTTTGGCGTGATTGCACCCAGCCTTCATAAATGCTGGAGTTGTGCCGCGTGAAGCCACCAGAGCACATAAATCTCTATGCTCAGTTATAACTTCATCAAGGGCCTCAACCTCATTTTCAATATGTTCGAAGGCTTCGCGGATATCTTCGGTTGAAGGGGTGATTTCTTCAGAAGTATCTCCGAATGAGTTAAATATCCCCCTCAATCGATTAATGCACTGAGTGGCAAAGTCAGAGCACTTGTTTCGAAGGTCCTTAACAGTTTCATGTAGTTTCGTATTTCTTTCAGCTTTGGCTTTGACCTTTGCTTTGAGTTCCTTCATTTCTTGGTCAAAGCGCTCTGACCTTTTGTTCATGATTGCTCGAGCTTCATCTAGCTCCCGGCTCAACTTATTATTTTGAGATCGTGCTTCTGCGAGGGAGCTTTCGGCTGATTGTAGCAGGATGTCTTTTTCCTTTAAAGAATCTGCAAGTTTCTTAATTTTGTCCTCTAAGCATTCAATTATAACTTCGTTTCTTCTATCTTTAGTATCCTGCTACATTTTCAAAGCCTTGCTTAACGACATGCTCTGCAAAACAAGTTAAAATCAGAACACTCAAACCGCTATGAAGGTAGTACTTTCAAAGTCTAGAGAAAAGCTTCACCTTGAGGTTGGAATAAAACAAGCTACCGACAATATGTTGCCGTCGGTAGCAGCTAATGTCGGTCTCCAACTTTGGGAATCCGACACTCTTGGATAGGGTGCCAATAATTTTTGCTCCGGTGCGGTCGCGGATGCATCCCAAGATTTCTTCATCGACCCCGCCGAAGAGCATGGACCCCGGTTGGTAATGACAAGATATAGCAAATTCTTTCAATTCTAACTTGTCTTCTTCAGAAAGTTCTTGACCACCCAGGTGCCGAAGGTCAAAATCTTTCTCGTCCGAAGGGGCATTATCAACTTTATTCCCTTTATCTGGCACTACAGCCATGCTTTCCTCTGCAACCACACATGTCTCCTCTGCAACCACATCTGATACAAGCTTGTCAATTTCTGACATTGTGGCTGCGAGGTCTTCAGCTTCGGCTTCGCCAGCACCTTCGGCGTCTGTAGGAATTGCTGCTTTAACCATCGAAGCTGAAGGCGATGTCTACTTAATTGCTTGCATTATGTTTACAATTCACCGTTTCTTTTGCCCTTCAACCTTCTCCTCTGTAGCTGAAGGTTGTTCCTTCTTCTATAAAAGTTTTGTCAGTTTCGATCCTAGAGGACTTAGCAGCTTGATTGACGGAGATTCAGTCATTACCTTCAAAATTTTGGCCACTTCTGCAGAAGAGGGCGTCGAAGGGGATCGTTCTACTGTTTCGTCCACCTTCGGTTCAGAAGAAGGTACCTCGTCAAGATTTCGTTTCTTAGAAATCATTGCCTTCGGCTTTGGCGCTGTTTTTACTTTCTTTAGGGCCTTTTCATCTTCTTTTATGGACTGGGCAACTTGCCTGCTTAGGATGCTGACAACCCTTTTTCTTTTCACACCCTCGACGCTTTGTCAAGCCTCTCATAATCTGGGTATTCGAAGTTCAATGCATCCATCACCCGGTTTAGCCTTCGTTTCGACCGGGTACCGAAGGTAGTAGTTATTAGCTAGTCCTCCTTCTTCATATAATTGCCAAGAATCTCATTGCACATGGTATCAATTATTTTTATCCATTCATTGCATGGCTTCTTGAACTGCTTCTCAAATTTGAAGCGTTAGGGGAGTCAACAAGTTCATACTTTTCCCCCTTCCTTTTTCTTCGGCATCCCCCAGCTGCTAGAGGTTGGAAATGTTCTATTTGCCAAATATTCCTACACTAGGTCTCTAGTGCTAATCTCACCAGCTACCACTCTAAATTCAACTTCGGCCAGCTGGCACGGAAGCCAAGTTGCATGTGGCACAAGGGCCTCGTCATTCTGAAGCTCAATCTCATCAGACTCATGACCATAGTCATCAAATTTTCCCTCTTTTTCTCATCAGCTTTTATATAGAACTACTCACTTGTCCACCCGGTCCACCACTTGGTGTGGTATCCGATTACCGGGGCCTTGGTATCCTTTCGATATGCAAAATTATAGCAACCAAAATTTTTGTGAAGGCCATCCATTCTAGCCTTCATCTGGTAGTGCAAGTCATGCACCCGACAGAAACCTTCGGCATTAGCGCTCATGCCCTGGCTTCGGAGAGCCCATATGTAAACACTGAGTCTGACGATTGCATTTGGTGTTAGTTGATGAAGATATATTTCAAATTTCTTCAAAACTTCTCCTATTATGTCATATAAAGGAAACCGAAGCCCTACCCTGAAGAAGCTCTTAAAAACAACAATTTCATCCTCTTTCGGCTCCGGAACCACTTCCTCCCTGGCAAAACAAACAAGTTTGCTTTCAGGCTCCCCAAAATAACATAGCTTCTTCATCATAACCATGTCCTCTGCTGTCATAGTAGATTTTCCAAATTCAATGTGGCTCGGTTTTGATGGGCTCAAAATATTATAGTCTTCCTCAGCTTCATCATCACTCCTATCCTTAGCTGCAATCTGCTCAGCTTCGGCAATGGCATCTTCGGCAGCAGCTTCCTCCGGCACTACCAGAACTGATCGCCTCATCATTTATGATATTGGTGTTGTTTCTATCATTTCAGTATCATCTCCCTCATGGGACACCCTAGCAGTGGACCTTACTCGGGCCATCTCAAATATCGTTGTTCCTTAAGACGAAGCTGGCTTCGATGATGAAGTGTGTGTCTGGAAAGAGCAATCTAGAAAGCTTTGGCTTGGTTAAAATTTTTAACAGCACAACAGTGCAATGGAAACGAATGATGTGGTAACTCCTCACCAACCTGTCTATTTATATAGTGCTGCAGGGGAAGAAGGCAAACTGCCGCACCGCTTACACTGGCTGAGCGGTGGACCGTTCGACGCTCGGAATATTTTAATCATTTTTCGACAACAAGCTCAGGGAAGGTGTTTTTTAAACCTTCAGCATTCCGAAGCCTTCGTTTTTTTCACGGATCGAGCTTGTTACGAAAAAAACGATCTAGCACCGTGAAGGGGCTACTGTTGGGGGTCTTCTTCTCCGACGAAGGTCCTCAAGGCAAAAACACCTTCGGCAAAATGATACAAAGGCTCCCTGAAGCTACCTTTAGCCTTGGCTTAGCTCCTCAAGACGAAGACTGTACAGAAACGATAGTGCAAGATGCCGAAGGTCAATAGCTTCGGCCCAGACCAAGCAAAGAAGGGAAAATGACTAGATAGACCTTATTAGTTTCAATAACTTGTAAACGAATGTTCGAGGGCATGAATGTAATTTTGTCCGGGCTACGTCCCGTGCCTATAAATTGATGAACGGTAACACCATACTGTTCACGCTGAATTGTAATCACTCTCTCGTCATTCTTGCATCCTCACCTTCTGACAAGCCGAAGGTACCAATGTAATATGAATATCATTGATATTTCTTCATATTCATTGAATATTAATATAGATAGAAATAGATTATTGATATATAATTATTACTTTTATTCCTTTGTGTTCCTTTACTTTCTTATCCATGTTTATATGTTGAAATGATGAAGGTATGTCCTTTATGACCTTCGTCTGAAGATCATTATATCTGAGAGGAAATAATGCTTCGGAGGACAAAGGATTTAACCATTAATAATTGTGTTGCCTTGTTCTTGATTTATAGCATTTGAGAATAAGTGACCAACAGTAGTGAGACCCTGCCAGGTCACCTTGGTAGTGATCAATTGGGAGTCATGATCTCCAGGCAGAACGAGAATCACGACTCGTGGGTAAAGTGTGCAACCTCTGCAGAGTGTTAGAAACTGGTATATCAGTCGTGCTCATGGTTAAGAGCAGCCTTGGGATCCTCTTTGATTAGAAGAACTTTGGATACATATATGATTAAGGCAAATGATAATGGTTATAATTCTGATCTCTGGTATTTCCTCTTAGAGGGAGTACTTTTGGGTAATAATTAGGTTTATTACTAAAACTTGGCTCTACTACTAATAATAAATACCTAATCAACTAAAAGCAACTGCTTAACCTTAACTCCACATACAGCTAGTCCACTGTAGCCAAACGGGACATTTGTTGAGTACGTTGATGTGTACACCCTTGCTTTAAAAACCACCCCACCCCAGGTTGTCCCCACTGTATTCAGTGCTCAGGAGGAAATGCAGGCAACATGGAGGACTTTGAGGAGTTCCTGGACTACGATGAGTTCTAGTTATGTCAGTGGCAAACCCCTAGTCAGTTGCCTATGAAGGCCTTATCTGCTACGTTTCGTATTCCGCACTTTGATAATGTTAATGACTATGTTAAGTAATGACTTTGTGGATTTCTTGGACATCTTGATGTAATGAAGTACCTATTCCGCTATTTATTTTGAGCAATATGTGATGATGTCCAATTATGTAATCGCTGTATATGTGAGTTTCTGATCCTAGTACGTACATGGTTCATATTCGGTTTGCCTTCCAAAACTGGGTGTGACACATGGAATTCTTGGGAAACTCATTTTGCAACCTAAGAATCAAATCTCTTGCATGAGTAAAAACCTCATCCTATACCTTCATGAAGAACACCGAAGAATAGCAGCAAAAGTGATCAATGACTACAATCACATACCACATCCCCCAAAAAAGCAAACCCTAGCTAGACCAACAGTGTCCATATGAAGCAATTCATCGTGTTGCAAAGTCAACACCACGGTGACCAGGGAATGGGAAGGAACAACCATCTTGTAGTGACGACAAGGGTGACAAACAAGATCTTTCTCAAATTTTAACTTGGGCAATCCTTGGATGTCGACAAGTGATTTCAGTCTGCACAAAAGATTAAAGCTCAAATGACCTAGCCTCCTATGCCACATCCAAATCAAAGAGGAAGGTCCTGCCAATAGACATCAAGAGGGGCTAGCCGAATGAGAAAAATCAGCTTGAAAAACTCGTCTAAATGGACAAATCTTACAAATAAGATCTCTCTTTCCATCCAAAACACGAGAAAGATCCCTCTTAAAGTGCACTTCAAGGTCATCCTTAAGGAGTTGCGAAACAGAAATCGGATTGAAATGCAAATTTGAAACCAAAGCAACATCCTTGACAACAAAACTCTCGTTCACTCGAATAGAGCCACAAGAGACAACATTACCTCTCGACTCATCCCCGAATGTGATGTACTCCTTACAAATCATGGGGTCGAGGCTAGAGAACCATTTGGAGCTTCTAGTCATGTGGCGCGAACAGCCAAAATCCATGAGCCATGTGTTTCTAGACCTCCATCCTGCATCAATAGAAAGACACGGGGGTGAGCAAATGACACAACACGAGGGTTAGGATATTGAGAATAATAGCAGCGTTGTGGAATTTGCCCATGGAAGGTGTTAGGGAAAACACCAAACATCCCTGGTCCTGAAGGGGGAAGCGATCACCATGAGAAGGAAACAGTGGTCCGATGGGAAAGTAGGGACCAAAGCCACTTTCATGGGGTCCTTGGCCATATGGCACACGACCAGCACCCCAGCGAGAAAGACCACCCTGTGGTCTCTCTGCCTGAGGCCTAGCAGCAAGAGGTAAAACAACTCTCGGCCTCACATGACGTCTCTGAACAGGAGGAACATGAACACAATGAAAAAGGGTGGCTCATGTTCCCTCTACTCAACTCAGAACCCCGTCGCTCATCTCTCCTCCTCCTAAAGCAAAAAGCAGCCAAATGACCCTCACTCTCACAATAATGAAAATGAAATCTCATCTCTCTATTAGGTGGAGTCTATTTGTAGGATTTGGGCTTTTTGGGTGTTTGAGGAGACACTATAGGTATCTAGTAGGGTGTTAAGTGGGTTCTTGAGATGGTTAGGTTTTGGACACCACAATTGTTTTTTGAGGTGGAACTCTCACTTGCTCCATAGGTACTTCGTCTCTCACAATAGGGCTGACAGATTTGTGTGGAGTGAACTTTACAAGTTTGGGGTGGCTGAAGGTTTCAGACCACTACACTCACCAACCTTACCAAAACAAGCAACACTCCCATCCTTAGCTACAAAGCCTAACCCTGGTTCACTAGTTCCCCTCTTGAACTGACTGATCGTCATGCCCAACTGGGGCTCATTGCAGGACACCAAGCTCAAGGCAGATCGAAGGAATATGTTTTCTTCCTCGATTCTTGTCTTGTCATTTCTATGGGACACAAGAGCAGACTACAAACCCTCACAAAGAGAACACTACACAGGTGCATGTGTACTCACTGAGCTAGCCTTCTTAAGCGAGGCTATCCAAGTGTTTCTCTCCACTAACATAGTCTGCAATCCAGGACAAGTCTGACATGCACCCAACAAGCTTGACATAGATTGAAGCTCATCATGCTCATCTAGCAGGGTGGCGTACTTGGTCTGTAAACTGGTGATGTTTGACATATGACGGGCACACCCATCACATTTAGTCTCGTCGGACACCACAACTGAAGGTCTAGCAGACTCAAGTCCCCTAAGCATGCTCTCATACTTGAATTTAAAATCTTTTCTCTCACGAGCAGCAAGCCTAAGCAACTTGTTCTGATTCGCAAAAGCAGTGTTCAACTCTTCTATCTCAATGGCGAGATCATCGGTGGAAAGTGATACCTCAGAGCAGGGTCGTCGCCGATGTCCTACCCATCGCTGCCCTCCACATTATCACCAAGGGCCATGGTGCAAAGGCCTCCGGCGGTGTTCGTGATGAAGCATAGCCCATTCAGCATGTCCTCGGTCCTCCTCTCAGTCTCCTCGTCACTCGAGGAAGATGCAGTGTCATCGGAGTCATGATCGAGGTCGTTGAGGGAGGTGAGTGTAATACCCAACTTGTGGATAGTAAGAGAAGAATTGATCTTCTTATGTGTAATCCCTCTATTCTTGAGAAATGTTAATAATCATACTTAAAGTGCCTAAATTAACTAGAGATACATAAATAATCTATGCATCAAGTTGGAGATTTTGCTTGTTCATTTAATTCTACTAATAATGAGATATTAATGCTGAAATTAGGGTTTAACCTAATTTGAAATCTAGGGATTGAAAATGACAAAGAAAAGAGAAGGGAAATAATACACACTATAAAGAAAAAATATATATATATAAATATACCTTTTCATACTGGCATTTTTAATTGTGCATATAATCTAAGTGTGAAACTCAACAAAATTTGAATTCAAATTTGAGGATCTAAAAATAAAAAGAAAAGAACACAGAAAAGAGAAAAGAAAATCTTAAAAGTCGCATGAGCCGAATCCGGCTTGGCCGGCCCAACTGGCGAGTCCTCCACGCGGCCGAAGTGTGGCACTGACACGTGGGCCCCTCTCGCCAGTCGCTCACACCACACTCGTCGCAGCCACGCTAGGGTTACGCTGACATGTGCTCCCAGCCCATCAGCCTCATTTGCGTCCATGATTGTGCCATGCCTATGACCGCGGGGCCTGGTCGTCAGCCGCCGCATCCGGTAGCGTTGTGATATCCTGGCCCCTGGGATGGTGATATCCTGGCCCAAGGCTTAATAGAATTAATAGAGTGTCCACACCAACAAGGTGCATCTTCTTTTTTGAAAGCTCATCTCGAAAGAACCTCTAGGTTAAGCGTGCTTGGCTTAGAGCAATTTGGGATGGGTGACAGACTAAGAAGTTTTCTCGGGTGCGCATGAGTGAGGACAAAGTGTGCACAAAAGACTCGTGTTGGTCAATGGGGACAATATATGATCCTAGCGAGCTGCTAGGAGTAAGTACCGCCAGTCCAGAAATTGGACGGGGTGTTACAAGCGCTCCGCTTGTCTCTGCCAGGTGGGCCAGGATGGTCAGGCACTGTTTATCTCCCCTGCCGTAACCGCTCAGCCGCAACGAACGCCACCGCCGCGTGAATCTTGTCAGCTTGGTGCAACCGACCTAGCTGGGTATAAATCATAGTGTCGGTATACTCCTTTCCCTTTCCCTTGCTTAGACCTAATCTACAGCATCATCGTAGGAGAGGGAGCGCCATTAACGCCAAGTAAGGAGTGCTGCCGTACCGGGGTTTCCTCGCGCCGTTCCGTAGCCACGACGGATAGTCGGAAGGGGCTCGGAGTGGTCCAGGGAAGACAGCAACAGCTCTAGCACGAAGAGGGGATCCTCGAGGCGACCCCAATTCATCGTCAGAGTGGGTGGACTGCGCAGCAGTGTGGACGGAGTCTTCTATGCCACTGGGGTTGTTGAGTAGCCCTTCATGATTCTCGCCTTGATCCATGTCTCCTTTTGCACAATTGTGGTCGGGGAACCTGGCCTTGTGGCACCAGGCCGATTGTCTGCGGCGAGCTCACTGCATCGGTGATGGCTCTACCACCATGCTTGGGTTTAGGCGGGAAGAGGGTCTTCAGACTGTTAGATCATTGATGGACATCTGGGATTAGGCTAGGTGCGGTGGATAAGCTTCGTTGAAGCAGAACCGTAGATCTCGCGATATATGGTAGAAGTTAGATCTTGGGTTCATTAAATCTGGGCCTTCGATCTTAGATCCAATGGCCACCCAACGTGTCGGCTGTGTAAACATTAAGATCTAATCTGGGCCGTAGAAATTAGATCTGACGGCTAGAACTCCCCTGTACCCCTTTGCAGATACAACTTTGTATATGTACCCCTATGCTTTATAGGAAACAACGCGCATTCCGGGTTAGGGTTAAAATCATTGCAGAAAGGCCCAAGTTTTTGCAGGATAGTCCCTGGAGAGAGTCCCTAAATAGTACCTGCATTCTAGATAAAATACAGGAATAATAAAACAAGATAGAAAAATATTTTTAGTACTAAAATAATCCAGAAACTTGTTTAAATCATAGTAAATCCATTTTAACTCCTTTTTTATCCATTCTAGTTGGATTAATTTTGTATTAATATTGTTTATCACCTGGTAACTCTGTTTTATCATGAAACATAGATTAAAATTGTCCACTCAGTTTATTTTGTATCAACCACTTTAAACTTTGGAAAATCATAACTTCTTATCCGTAACTCCGAATTTAGTGATTCTCGAACATACGATCTCATTATGATGCGTAGAATATTATCATGCATTCTGTTCTGATGTTTGATGTGATGTTAATTTCTCATATACCATGTTTGTTTGTATTGCTTCGAGTAGACAAGCAAGTGACCGAGGACCCCGGTAACCAGCAGGTGGAAAATACTGAGCAGGAGCTCATTGAAGGCAAGTTGTGCCCTTGACCACTTTTATTTACCTAATAATGTTCTCTATGATCACTTTGGCATGCTTAGGCTTAATTTTGATGGGACCCAATAGGTCACCCTACTTTGGTCATCTTTACACCTTGTGTACCCCTGAACTTCTGGGTAGTCTCTGCTATTGCTATATGTGGTTTTGGGTATTAAGATAATTATTACTCATGGTCATGCTTTATTATTGTTGTTCTCTTCTATTCATGACAAGACTATTATGTTAATTGGAACATGGAGCTTAACCTGAGATACACGTGCCCCCACAAGGGTGCAAGGGCAGTAGGGGAGTTGTAGGTGTAGGGAGGTTCTCGGGTTGATTTTGTTGCGATGGCTTTTCAGACGGGGGATTCCTACATTGCGCTACCTAGAAACTGTAGTGGATTTTCTGAAGCTAGTAGAACTTTGTAAAGGCATCATAGTGTTACCCTATCTCGCTTCCTAGGTAGCGGTGTATGGGAGCCGTACAACCCCGTGACAGATGGGTAACATGAATTGTGGGTAAAGGGTACAACCTCTACAGAGTGTAAAACTGGTATACTAGTTGTGCTCGTGGTCATGAGCAGCTCAGGACTCTCACATGATTAACTTATGAAATTAAATTCAATTTGTCATTTGCGTAGCATTGTGGTTTTATTATTTATTTTGATCTATTATTACTCTAGTTTGGTATATACTTACATTTAGCATCTGCTAATAAAATTTGACCAACTTATTAAAAGCAATGCTCAACTTTAACCCATATTTGTTGATCAGCCTTACACTTCACATGATCTCCCACCTTTGGTGAATTCATGCACATTATTCACCACAACTTGTTGAGCTATGATCTTTTGTGATCTCACCCTTGCGATATAAACCCCCCCATAGGTGAAGAGTAGGTAGCCCAAGAGGAGGTCTACAACGAGGAGTATGAGATTATCTAGGTTGCATCACCCAGTCAGCTTGATGGCGCTAAGGAATAATTCTTAGTTCGTTTTATTGTTATCATTTATTTTTGTAAGATACTTCCGCTATGTAATAATATTTATGACATTTATCTCTATACACTTGGTCATTATATGTGTTGTTATTCTTTGGCGCACATATGAGACGCACCTGGCTTTACCCCTTAAATTCGGGTGTGAAAGAAGTGGCATCAGAGGAAATGTTGACTGTAGGACGAAACCTAGATAGAATTGGACAAAACCCTTACCTACTTACCTTACTCTAATTCTTTCTATACTTTTCTTGATTCTACCTCACCTTTGGCTGTTCTACTCTAACTGTTCTTATCTTTTCTACTCCAAAAAGACAAGAAGGATTTCACACCTTGGAATCCTACACTAAGACCCTCTAAAGAGATAGGAGATCTAAGACAAGAAAATGCTTGATTTGCTTCTTTGATTGACTAAAATAGTATAGCAGGGCATTCTAGCATTTACCACCATAAGGTAATATGTTAGTATTAGTAGGTGACACACTAATCTACTGAGCTATTAAACCCCCAAAAGTTCATGATCTAAAAGTGGATGTCTCTTAATTACTTGTCTTGTCTGCAATTCTATCTTACCATGTGTTTCTAACTCAGATGGTCAATACCAGGAAGGGAGGCGGTATCGATCTACCTGCCAACAACTGTCGCAGGAGGATTGTTAACCAACCGCAACCAGAGATGAATCCTCTAAACCCTCCACCGGCTAGAACAGATCGAGTTGCTGCCGCTCAGATGCAGCTGCTGCAGCAAATGGCAAACACCATGACTGAAATGCTAGCTCAGATGCGACAAGAACGTCAGCAGATGCACCAGGAGCGGCATGAAATGCGATAGGAACTCTGGTAGGAACGACTAGAACAACAGCAACAACCACCACTACCTCCACCAAGACCACCAGCTCCTCCCCAGGACAAGCACCAAGAATTCATGAGTCACAAGCCACCCACATTCTCTAGTTCTCCAGATGCTCTACATGCTGATGATTGGCTGAAGACAGTGGAAAAGATGCTCAATATTGCTCAACGTATTGATCGGGAGAAGGTGCTCTATGCGTCGGTTCGTCTCACTGGCCCCGCTTTTGATTGGTGGGACTCCAACTGTGTTGCCCATGCCGCTGCTAACACTATTACCTGGGCAGAATTTTCTACACAATTCAGAAACTATCATCTTCCTACTGGCATGATAAAAATAAAGAAGAAAGAATTCTTATCACTCAAGCAAGGCAATATGATAGTGAGTGAATACCGTGATAAATTCATTCAGTTGTCAAGATATGCTCCAGAGGAGGTTGCTGATGATGAAAGGAAACAAGAGCAGTTCATGGAGGGACTCATTAGGCCACTCTAGTACCGGCTGGTATCTCACACCTTCCCATCTTTCCAGAGGCTTCTGGACAAGGCCATAGCTACTGAACACAAACGTGTTCAACTAGGCGAGATGAATGAGGAAGGCTATCACCTAGGATCAAGGGAGTAGTAGCATCAATGTGGCGGAACCTCCCAAGGTATTAGGCCTACCTATAGATGTCCTTGTCCTAAGGACCTCGGACAACCATGTAGATGCGCATAATCACTCGACAAGTTCTGTTATCTGTATCAACATCATATCGCCCAAGAGTGCTTCACCCATCACGCAGACATTACACACATAATTGGAGTAAAGAATAAGCGGAAGCGGATTACAATATCTTAATTTACATTAATAAACTATAGAGAGAGTATTTATTACAATACCGGGTGTCTGAGTGCATAACATATTATTACAAAACAGGGAGGTAAAACATCCTCTCGCCAATGATTTTACTGGTTTGCCTCCTCCTTTGGCACCACCTTCAAGGAGAAACAGCAAACCTCAGCTGTTTCATCACCTACAATAACATGGGATTGAAAACCTTGAGTACGGAGCGTACTTTCGCAAGTCTTACCTGACAAAGAAAAAGACTCTCAAGGATATGCTAGCTTGTGGGATTCAAGGTAAAGCTTATCAAGAATCATAGACTCTGTTTGAAGAAATGCTTACTAACAGTGGATCCTTAAAGTTCCAATTTTATTATTAGGTTAAGTCATTACCTGTATCTAGAGTTCTTTCTATCCTAGTTCAGGCACTTAGCCTATGCTAGCCGTCTTTTATCAACCCTTCACTTTATTGGATTGCTACATGTAGGGTAGTGACCAAGTCTTCATGTCCAAGAAGTAGCAGCGATCTGAATCGATTAATACCCAGCTGGGGATCTCCAACCACACGACATATGTAGCACTTAACCCTTGCATATGTCAACTCGCCACCGGGTTTCTAAAGACCAGAGTGGGTTCATGCCAACCAAGAGCATGGATACACCACCATCCAGCCTCTGCCACGGAGGGTACATGCTACTCTCGCTATCTCTCCACTCCCATTGCATGGTGGCCTTTCTGGTATTGGTCCAACCGAGGCAAAGCTTACCCATGACGAGGCATGTGGCTAGTTAAAAGGTCCTCGATCAGCAAGCCTACATCGACACGATCCTTAATCGACTCAGATGGAGACACTACACCGAAACTTCCTTCTCCTGCAAGTCACCCACCTAGTCTCGTCTTTATCATTTATAACCCAAAGTTTGGTACCTGGCAGAGGTACGTCTTTTCTGATGTTGAACCCATCATGGCCATGATGGATTCACCATCAAATATTTTCTTTGAAAACTTCTCATCCCATACGAAGCCTCATCTTTGTTTAAAACAAAACATTTTGTTTTCTAAGGCAAGACTAAGCATTAGAAAACTTTTAAACAAAATAGGTATCAAGGAATGGTAATCAGTTCCAAGGAAGGAAATGCAACAATTGTTTAGCACTCAACTCCTATCACCTAATGCATCATCTCAAGTGATAAAGAGTTTAAATAACAAGGAAAGGGGTAAATGCACCGGGGCTTGCCTTGTGTTGTAGGAGGCTCAGGGTCTGTCCCACAGATACCAAAGTAGAAGGTGTTCTCGACAGGTGGAATTTCAGCTTGCGGGGCAACTTCTTCTTCGACTACCACTTCTTCTTCGTTTTCTATACATAACAATACATATACATGAATGCTTATGTGATGCTATGAATATGCAGTTATAATAGAAACACACTAAGTTGTATCTTGAATACAACTTTCCTTCACGGTACACCTGAGTCACTAGAGTTTCTGGAGCTAGTATTCTATTAGGGTTAGGCAATTATACCCTAGTAAGCTAGTGCCTTAGGTTTGGGATCAAACAATGTCCAAAGCAAGTCAAACTTTACCCAAGGACTTATATCCTCAAACTAAGCTTACCCAAAAAGTTTTATTATTTTTGGAGCTACCAAATTAATTCTAAAATTCTAAAAGGCTAGGTTTAGGCATCTTTAAATACTAAATAATTCTAGGTTTGAACTAAAAATCTTGGAACTATTTTTATTAAATACTAGATGAATTTAGGAGTCTAGCAAACTTGGTCCTATAATTTTACCATTTTTCTGGAGTTTCCTATAATTTCTAAGTCTGGCAGAAAAAAAGAAAAGGGAAAAAGCTGAATAGTACTCGGCCAAAACTAGCCCGAACCGGCCCATGACCAGGCAAAGCGCGCCCCCGCGCGCCCGCGTTGGTAATTTTTGTGCAGAAATCCCTGGCGATACGAAAAACCCGTAAAGAATCCTTAGTCACTATTCCTTTGTGTCTCTGACAAGTGCACTAAGGCCCCTCTCCTTTCTCATCTTCGCAAGACCAGGTCCCCGACCACGGACGGCGGCGTGGCAGCACCGACGAACTCATACCGGCCGTAATACCCAACCATCTGTGCTCTAATACGGTCTACTCCTAATTCTAACCTTGGTGCACCACTAGGGATCACTAATTGAGCCCGATCACCATTTCTAGAGCTCGGTCCATGCACACCTGCGGAGGTTAATACATTCCCGACGCGTTCCTAAGGATTTAGCGCGGTATGGTTTAATTGGCTAAGCCGACGAGCAGCACTAGCATACAAGAGTGCTGAAACATGGACAAGGTGGGCGAGAGCGGACCTGGAGGTGGCTGGCCACGGCGTTGCGTCACACGGTGGCGTGAAGAACAGATTTGGGGGAAAATCCGAATTAGGGCACTACGGTGTACGATCGAGAGCGAGGAGTGGTTCACTGGGCTCGTAACAAGTAGGCGGAACAGGCCAAGGCATCAATTTATAGAGGACGGCTGCGAGGAGGATGAATTTGAACTAAGAAGCGTTGGCGAAGAGAAAGGGGGAAGAGTCACCGGAGTTACTAAGGTGTCGCTCACTAGTTTACGGTCTATGGCGGTCACTGCCGAGTCTTCACTGCTTGCGACAACGAAGTGAATCGATCGGAGGCATGTCATAACCGCGATAAATGGTGGCACAACAGTGGCGGTCGCGCAGCCATGTCGCCGGCGCAAGTGGGTACGGCGACAGGGCAGAACAGTGCCCCGAATTCATCCTTGCGCAAGATCTTTTCATCGTCGATCGCTATCCGCACGCCAGGGCACACGAATCGCAACGCTGGTGAAGATCGCAGCGCAACTCACCAGCGACGAGGTTCACTGAATCAGGCATCTGATTCAGTCACTATACCATCGTAGACTCCTTTTAGTTGTTCTGACAGAACGAATTGAAACGTTGTGTTCTCCAATTTTCATGTGACAACCTACTAATTTGTCTATAACAAAGTTGCTCTCCTATAACCCAGCTTTAATTTTTTTATAGCAACTATAATCAAACACTCACTAGATCCTACTCGAATTTGCTCCCAAAGCTTGTCCTAGTTCAATGTCAGTCGAAGTTCAGATTCAGGGGTGACTGACAGCCCGACTTTAAGTCCATTTATCTCAAATTTCTGTACAACACCAATACTTAGTCCCTTAATCAAACTTGTAACCCTAACATAGCTCTATAAGTTTGATGTATTGACTTAGGGCAAAACCCATATGGATTAAAAAATACAAGGCTCCAAACTTGGCCTGATTACATTGAAATTTCAGAGTTAACCACATGGGTGCCCTTGTGGCTTTTTGCAATTAACTCCAATTTGTTCCACATTACTTAAAAATTCTTCAATGTAAAAGTTGTTTGGTTTTTGATGTTCTGCCACTTTGATATATACACTTTGGTCCAAAAGTGTATAGAAATTGAAATCACCATATAGGCCCAAATTATGGTTTCCAGGGTTCTCTTAGGGTTTTGGGCACTCTAGGGTTTTTGTGCCACTCAAATCCATCAAACTTAATCTCTTGTGAACATTTCCCATAACTTTTGAAATAATACTCTTTTTGGCCTCACATTCACCCATATACCCCAAACCCAGGATTAAGTACCCTACTCTAGGGTTAAGAACACTTCAAGTAACCACATCACACTTGTTTTGAAGTTTTACCTAGTGGATGCATTCTACGTGTAACAAACATAATGACATGTCAATGCATATGATGCCATGCTCAAGTTTTAGTGCTAGTAATAACACCAGGGGTGTTACATCCTTCCCCCCATAAAAGAATCTCGTCCCATGATTTAAGGTCCTAGGGTAAGTAATGGAAAAGGAAACACGTCACAACTTTATTTCCTTATTTATCTTACAGAGCAGGGTGTGGTATAGGGCTTGTTTCAACTTTACAATAAGGTATACAAATCTTACAGGTTATATGAAGCTAAAATCCTAGGAAAATTTTTCTCTCAGAACTCTTGAGTTTCCCAGGTAGCTTCGTCTTCAGTGTGTTGGTTCCATTGTACCTTATATAATTTAAGAGTCCTTTTTTGAGTGATTCTGTCCGTTTGATCATGAACTCGAATGGGATGTTCCGAATAAGTCAAGTCTAGTTCCAAATAACATCCACCATATCTATGGTTCGATTTGGAATCTAAAGGCATTTCTTCAATTGAGATACATGGAACACGTTATGCACCGCAGATAATGATTCGGGCAATTGAAGTCTGTACGCCCCTGATCCGCATTATACAAGAATAGGAAACAGACCAATGTATCTGGGTGCCAACTTTCCTTTTACCTCGAACCGGTTAACACCCTTCATCGGCGATACTTTCAGGTATACATAATCCTTGGCTTGAAAGACCAAAGGTCGGCGTCGTTTATCCGCATAGTTTTTCTGCCGAGCTTGAGCCTCTTTCAAGTGGTGTCTTATCCTTTGAACTTTTTCCTCTGTTTCTTTAACTAAGTCAGGACTGAAAAACCATCGTTCTCCGGGTTCTGACCAATTTAAGGGTGTTCGGCATCTTCGCCCGTACAGTGCTTCAAACGGTGCCATCTTAATGCTTTCTTGATAGTTATTATTATAAGAAAATTCTGCCAATGGCAGACAATCATCTCACTTCCAGGAAAATTCCTGGACACATGCTCGTAGCATATCTTCAAGTATCTAATTTACTCTCTCAGTTTACCCACTTGTTTGAGGATGATAAGCCGAACTGTAGAGTAATTTAGTACCCAAGGATTTGTGCAACTCTCCCCAAAACATGGATACAAGTTGCGGTCCCCGGTCCGACACCATCGTCTTTGGAACTCCGTGCAAACTGAGAATACGAGCAATGTACAGTTCTGCGTATGTAGCCACTGTATATTTCACTTTGACGGGAAGAAAGTGGGCAATCTTTGTAAGTGTATCAATTATAACCTAGATAGAATCAAATCCTTTAGTTGTCCTGGGTAATCCCATAATGAAATCCATACTAATATCTTTCCATTTCTAGGTTGGGATTGGCAAAGATTATAATGGCCCAGCAGCCTTCATATGTATGGCCTTGACCCATCTGCAAGTGTCACACTTTGCCACATAGCGTGCAATTTCAATCTTCATTTTAGTCCACCAATAATGTTTCTTTAAGTCTTGATACATCTTAGTGCTTCCAGGATGAATGGAATATCGACTAAGATGAGCTCCGTCCAAGATTTGTTGGCGGACTTCAGCATTTTTGGCACTACTATGCGATCTTTAAACCATATTACACTCTGATTATCTGTCCTGAAGCAATTTGACTTGCCGACCTCCATTTTCTCATGAATGTACTTCATACCCTTATCTGTTCTTTGAGCATCAATAATTCTTTGTAGAAGAACTGACTAAAGCTTCAAGTTTGTCAAGGTTCCTTGTTGGATTATCCCCAGATTCAACCATTCCATTTCTTGACATAAAGTGGTGTTAGGTGCTCTTATGGTAAGACAATGACAAAAAGTCTTGCGACTTAAAGCATCTGCCACCACATTGGCTTTTCTGGGGTGATAATGGATTTCCAAGTCATAATCTTTGATTAGCTCAAGCCACCTTCTTTGTCTCATATTTAGTTCTAACTGGGTAAAGATATACTTCAAACTTTCGTGATCTGTATACAAATGGCATATATTTCCCAGCAGATAATGACGCCAAATTTTAAGAGCATGAACGACTGCAGCCAATTCCAGATCATGAGTTGGGTAGTGCTCCTCATGCTGGCGTAGTTGTCATGAAGCATAAGCTATGACTCGTCCTTCTTGCATCAGGACACATCCGAGTCCACTGCTTGACGCGTCACAATACACATCAAAAGGCTGTTCAATATCCAGTTCAGCCAAAACCGGTGCAGTGGTCAATAACGCTTTCAGCTGCTCAAAAGTCTCGTTGCATTTCGAGGACCAATCAAACTTTGTGTCATTCTTCAATAATCTCGTAATGGGCTTAACAATCTTGGAGAAATCTAGAATAAATTTGCGGTAGTAACCAGCTAATCCAAGGAAACTCCGGACTTGATGCACGTAGTAGGTGGGTTCCATTCCAGAATATCCTTGATTTTGCTGGGATCGACCACAATCCCTTTGGCAGACAATACATGTCTCAGAAACTAGATTTCCTCCAACCAGAACGCGCATTTGCTAAATTTGGCATACAGCTGATGTTCCCTTATGCGCGTTAACACAATCTGCAAGTGTTTTGCATGCTCCTCTTCATTTTTGGAATAGATCAGAATGTCATCAATGAAGTCCACCACAAACTTATCTAACTCGGGCATAAATACCGAATTCATTAAGTATGTGAAGTGGGCTAGAGCATTTGTTAATCCTAAGGACATAACCAAATATTCAAATAACCCATACCGTGTGGTGAATGCGGTCTTGGGTATATCCTCGGGTCGAATACGGATCTGATGATAGCCCGATCTGAGATCAATCTTGGAGAATACCCGGGCTCCAATAAGTTGATCATTGATCCGAGGAAGAGGATACTTGTTCTTGATGGTAACCTCATTGAGGGGTATAGTCCATGCACATTCGAACTGTCTGATCCTTCTTCTTGACAAAGATTGCTGGACATCCCCACGGTGATGAACTTGGTCTAATGAACCCTTTCTCCAACAAGTCTTGTAGTTGAGACTTGAGTTGCACCAGTTAATTAGGTGGCATACGGTACGACCTTCTGGAAATAGGAGCCGTACCGGGCTTTAATTCAATCACAAATTCCACATCCCTTTCTGTAGGCAATCCGAGCAGGTCTTCGGGAAATACATCTGGAAATTCACACACCACCGAAATATCCTGGATTTCTTGTACTATGGCCTCAAAAACTTGTCCAGATGCTTTGACTGGGACAGTTACAGGGACAGACAATTGGATTTCTTCATGACCATAACTCAATTTAATGGTCCTTAGATCCGTATTGATGATGGCCTTATGCTGCGCTAACAAGTTCATGCATAGAATTACATCTTTATCTTGTCCCTTTATAACGATCATGTTTGTAGGGAACTTACGCCTGGCCAAAGTTATGGTACGTGGAAGACTACTTCCTTAGTAAATATTTGACCCCCAAGTGAGTGAATAATAAATCCCTCCCTTGATTCAGTGCAATGTATGTAGTGTTTCTCCACAAAAGTCTTGCTTATGAAGGTATGTGATGCACCAGAATCAAAAAGGATAGCTGCTGGGTGGTTGGCAACAAGAAACGTACCCATCATCACCGGTTCGCCTTCTGGTGTAGTAGCCACCTGTCTATAATACACTCGCCCAGTTTTCTTTAGATTTTTGCCCGTTGAAGAGTTGGTCGTGTTCCCCTTTCCTTGATTTAAGCTCCCAGGAGTCTGCTGAAAGTTGGATTTGTTTTGCTTCGGATATGGACAGTCCTTGATGAAATGTCCGGACTTTCCACAATTGAAGCAACCACTAGAGGGACTGGGAAGGGCAGGGAAACAAGCACCAAGGACACCCGACTGATTGGTTTGGGTGGGGGCAGAAGGGGGACGAATAAATACGGGTTGTCTGAAGGAATAGGTGGGCGGACAAGGAGAAGAACGATTTGGATTGAAAGGTCAGATTACCAACCTTGTCCGCTTTTCCGATCCTTGAGTTGATCCTTCACCCACATACCTTTTTGACTTCCCTTGGCCTGAATTCTTAACTTCACCTGCTAGTACTGTGCTGATAGCTCTGTTGTATGTGAGGTCCAGACACATTGCCATCTTGCGCTGGAATCTGTCATTTAGTCCCGTCATGATACAATTCTTCTTTTTCAGGTCTGTGTCCACTTGATCGATGTTGTATTGGGAGAGGTGGTTAAATTTGTTAAGATACTGCATAACAGAATCTCCCCCTTGCTTCAGATGGATAAACTCTTCTAGCTTCATTTGCAGCACTCCTTCCGAAACATAATGTTCCCTGAATGCCAGCTGGAACTCTTCCCAAGTGACTTGATGCCCTGCAGGCTGGATGGTGGAAAACTTTTCCCACCATGTGCTGGCGGGGCCTCTTAACTGTTGGGCGGCAAATAGGGGCTTCTGTGTCTTGGTGCATCGGATTAGCCCGAACTTTTGTTCCATCACCTGCACCCACTCATCAGCTTCCAGGGGTTCCTCCGCCTTGACAAAGAGCGGTGTACAGGTCTCAGAAAATTCTAGGTACGTGGTATCTCATGGTCCTTGTGGTTGACCCCTTCCTTCGTGCTGCTGAAATTGATTTCCCACCATTTCACGTAGGAAGCAAGTGTTGTCGGCGGTAGCGTTCACCAAGACAGCGATAGCCTCGGTCAGGGTAGGAGGTACCGGTGGCGGATTGGGAGTGTCCTCCCCACCGTGGGATGTACCCGCCCCATCATGAGCACGAGACTGGGATGGCATCTGAGGCAAAAGAAACATTTGGAAATATAACATGCCAACATACACCATTTTTATTACATTGCTGGTCTGTAATAATTATACATACTCCATTATACAACTCGACTTCCTTACTTATTTTACATAAGTATATTACTTAAACTATACTATTCTAATTTTCTTCATCCTTAGCTTCTCCACTGCCCGCTTCAGGAGACCGTTCATCAGCAAGGTTCATGGAAGGAGGGGCTGCAAAAAGGTCCAACCCCCCATCAGGTCCTCCATTAGCTGTTCTAGATGGTCCAGCTCCCATTGCCACTACTTCTGATGTCACGTTTGGGTGCGGCCGATCATACAGTACGTGCACCTCTTCATGCAGTGTGTTGCAATATGCTTGCAGGTTTTCCAGTGATGCACTGAGCTATGCTACCCGGGCTAGAGCTTTGGCTTCACAATCCCAAGCAAAAGAGCGGGAATTGACGGTCCAGTCAATGGTTGTATCTCATTCTGCAATCGCATGCTGCAAGCGATGAACTTCTGTGGACAGCTCCACTATACTGTGGCTATCCTGTGCACACGCCCTGCTCTCGTGGCGTAGCTCTGACCTAAGTTGTTTCACCTGGGCTTCTAGGTCTCCGATTGGGTCATTACTGCCACTACTGCTTCCTTCATGCCTAGAGGCCAACGGATGTCGGGGCACACCATGAGGTCTAGTTGATTTGCGCTGGGTGGTCTTAGTGCGTGCCATATCTCCATAAGAGGGGAAGATTTATTAGTATAGTTTTAAACATGATGCATGCATAACCTAATAATTATGGAATCAACTTTCGTTGATCCCTTACTTCCTACGTATACTGCACTCTATTACCCGACTTTAAAAGATAAGTTACTACCAGAAAGTGGTAAGATAAGAATGAAAGAAAATTTCAAGGTAAGTATTTGAAAATTCTTTTTAAGTACTACGTAATGTCTAAAGAGACGGGTTTCGCTCCGATACCAGCTGTGGCGGAACCTCCCAAGGTATTAGGCTAGGCCCACCTACAGATGTCCTTGTCCTAAGGACCTCGAACAACCATGTAGATGCGCATAATCACTCGACAAGTTCTATTATCTGTATCAACATCATATCATCCAAGAGCGCTTCACCCATCGCGTAGATATTACACACATAATTAGAGTAAAGAATAAGCAGAAATGGATTACAATAACTTAATTTACATTCATAAACTATAGAGAGAGTATTTATTACAATACCGGGTGTTTGAGTGCATAACATATTATTACAAAATAGGGAGATAAAACATCCTCCCGGCAACGATTTTACTGATCTTCCTCCTCCTTTGACACCACCTTCAAGCAGAACAGCAAAACTCGGCTGTTTCATCACCTACAAAAACATGGGTTCGAAAACCCAGAGTATGGAGTGTACTTTCGCAAGTCTTACCCGACAAAGGAAAAGACTCTCAAGGATATGCTGGCTTGTGGGATTCAAGGTAAAGCTTATCAAGAATCAAAACTCTGTTTGCATAAATGCTTACTAACAGTGGATCCTTAAAATTCCAGTTTTATTATCAGATTAAGTCATTACATGTATCTAGAGTTCTTTCTATCCTAGTTCAGGCACTTAGCCTATGCTAGCCGTCTATTATCAACCCTTCACTTTACTGGATTGCTACGTGTAGGGCAGTGACCAAGTCTTCATGTCCGAGAAGTAGCGGCGATCCGAATCGATTAATACCCAGCTGGGGATCTCCAACCACACGGCATATGTAGCACTTAACCCTTGCATATGTCAACTCGCCACCGGGTTTTCTCAAGACCGGAGTGGGTTCACACCAACAGAGAGCATAGATACACCACCGTCCAGTCTCTTGCCACGGAGGGTACATGCTACGCTCGCCATCTCTCCACTCCCATTGTGTGGTGGCCTTTCTGGTATTGGTCCGACCGAGGCAAAGCTTACCCATGATGAGGCATGTGGCCAGTTAAAAGGTCCTGGATCAGCAAGCCTACACCGACACGGTCCTTAATCGACTCAGACAGAGACACTACACCGAGACTTCCTTCTCGTGCAAATCACCTGCCCGGTCTCGTCTTTATCATTTATAACCCAAAGTTTGGTACCTGGCAGAGGTACATCTTTTCTGATGTTGAACCCATCATAGCCATGATGGATTCACCATCAAGTCTTTTCTTTGAAAACTTCTCATCCCATATGAAGCCTCATCTTTGTTTAAAACAAAACATTTTGTTTTCTAAGGCAAGACTAAGCATCAGAAAACTTTTAAATAAAACAAGTACCAAGGAATGGTAATCAGTTCCAAGGAAGGAAATGCAGCAATTGTTTAGCACTGAACTCCTATCACCTAATGCATCATCTCAAGTGATAAAGAGTTTAAATAATAAGGAAAGGGTTAAATGCACCGGGGCTTGCCTTGTGTTGTAGGAGGCTCAGGGTCTGTCCCACAGATATCAAAGTAGAAGTTGTTCTCGATAGGTGGAATTTCAGCTTGCGGGGCAACTTATTCTTCGACTACCATTTCTTCCTCGTTTTCTATACATAACAATACATATACATGAATGCTTATGTGATGCTATGAATATGCAGTTATAATAGAAACACAATAAGTTGTATCTTGAATACAACTTTCCTTCAAGGTAAACCTGAGTCACTAGAGTTTCTGGAGCTAGTATTCTATTAGGGTTAGGCAATTATACCCTAGTAAGCTAGTGTCTTAGGTTTGGGATCAAACAATGTCTAAAGCATGTCAAACTTTACCCAAGGACTTATATCCTCAAACTAAGCTTACCGAAAAAGTTTTATTATTTTTGGAGCTACCAAATTAATTCTAAAATCCTAAAAGTCTAGGTTTTGGCATCTTTAAATACTAAATGATTACAGGTTTTAACTAAAAATCTTGGAACTATTTTTATTAAATACTAGATGAATTTAGGAGTCTAGCAAAATTGGTCCTATAATTTTACCATTTTTCTAAAATTTCCAATAAATTTCTAAGTCTGGCAGAAAAAAAAGAAAAAGGAAAAAGCTGAATAGTACTAGGCCAAAACTAGCCCGAACCGGCCCATGACCAGGCAAAGCACGCCCCCGCGCGCCTGTGCTAGTAATTTTTGTGCAGAAGTCCCTGGCGATATGAAAAAACCCGTAAAGAATCCTTAGTCACTAGTCCTTTGTGTCTCTGACAAGTGCACTAAGGCCTCTCTCCTTTCTCATCTTCGCAAGACCGGGTCCCCGACCACGGACGGCGGCATGGGCGCTCCAGCGAACTCATACCAGCCGTAATACCCAACCATCTGTGCTCTAATTCGGTCTACTCCTAATTCTAACCTTGGCGCACCACTAGGGATCACTAATTGAGCCCCATCACCATTCTAGATCTCGGTCCATGCACACCCACGGAGCTTAAGACATTCCCGACGTGTTCCTAAGGATTTAGCGTGGTATGGTTTAATTGGCTGAGCCGACGAGCATCACTAGCATACGAAAGTGCTGAAACACGGACAAGGTGGGCGAGAGCGGACCTGGAGGTGGCTGGCCACGGAGCGTTGTCACACGGCGGCATAGAGAACGGATTTAGGGGAAATCCAAATTAGGGCGCTACGGTGAACGATCAATAGCGAGGAATGGCTCACTAGGCTCGTAACAAGTAGGCGGAACAGGTCGAGGCATCAATTTATAGAGGACGGCCACGAGGAGGACGAATTTGAACTGAGAAGCGCTGGCGGGGAGAAAGGGGGAAGAGTCACCGGAGTTACTAACATGTCGCTCACTGGTTTACGGTCTATGGCGGTCACTGCCAAGTCTTCATTGCTTGCGACAACAAAGTGAATCGACTGGAGGCATATCATAACCATGATAAACGGCAGCGGTCGCGCAGCCACGTCGCCGGCGCAAGTGGGTACGGCGACAGGGCCGAACAGTGCCCCGAATTCATCCTTGCGCAAGATCTTTTCACCATCGACCGTTATCTGCAGGCCAGGGCGCACGAATCGCAACACCGGTGAAGATCGCGGCATAACTCACCAATGGCGAGGTTCACTGAATAAGGCATCTGATTCAGTTCCTGTACCATCGCAGATTCCTTTCAGTTGTTCTGACAGAACGAATTGAAACGCTATGTTCCCCAATTTTCATGTGACGACCTACTAATCCGTCTATAACAAAATTGCTCTCCTATAACCTAGCTTTAATTTTGTTATAGCAACTATAATCAAACACTCACTAGATCCTACTCAAATTTGCTCCCAAAGCTTGTCCCAATTCACTATCAGTCGATGTTCAGATTCTGGGGTGACTAACAGCCCGACTTTAAGTCCATTTATCTCAAATTTCTGTACAGCACCAATACTTAATCCCTTAATCAAACTTGTAACCCTAACATAGCTCTATAAGTTAGATGTATTGACATAGGGCAAAACCCCTATGGATTAAAAAATACAAGGCTCCAAACTTGGCATGATTACACTGAAATTTCAGAGTTAACCACATGGGTGCCCTTGTGGCTTTTTGCAATTAATTCCAATTTGTTCCACATTACTTAAAAATCCTTCAATGTAAAAGTTGTTTGGTTTTTGATGTTCTACCACTTTGATATATACACTTTGGTCCAAAAGTGTATAGAAATTGAAATCACCATATAGGCACAAATTAGGGTTTCCAGGGTTCTCTTAGGGTCTTGGGCATTCTAGGGTTTTTGTGCTACTCAAATCCATCAAACTTCATCTCTTGTGAACATTTCCCATAACTTTTGAAGTAATACTCATTTTGGCCTCACATTCACCCATATACCCCAAACTCAGGGTAAAGTACCCTACTCTAGGTTTAAGAACACTTCAAGTAACAACATCACACTTGTTTTGAAGTTTTACCTAGTGGATGCATTCTAGGTGTAACAAACATAATGACATGTCAATGCATATGATGCCAGACTCAAGTTTTAGTGCTAGTAACACCAGGGGTGTTACAATCATTCCTCGCTATGTTCCACCCTAGGGTACACTAGCTCGTCCTGGAGGAGGGCAGCAGTCCTACCAAAGACCTTCTCAGTATACCCCACAGACGACTCCGCAGACTCCGCATACTCGTCAGGCTGCCCCCACTGGCACCCCGGTGAGACCTGCTGGCTCGGGCACTACTACAGTCCCCACCTGCTTCAAGTGTGGTGAGGTTGGGCACTACGCCAATGGTTGTCCGAAGAGGAACCCCAACACACCGGCTCAAAGCAATGTTCTGGGCAAACAGTAGACTCCGGCTTCTGGCAAGGGGTTCAGTATTGCCAGAGTCAACCAAGCCAGTGCTAATGCTAATGCTGATGGTGCTAACATTGCTATCGATACGTTTTATATTAATTCAGTCCCTGCAACTACATTATTTGATTCTGGAGCTACGCATTCGTTCATTTCTGCTCGCTATGTCAATACAAATGAGTTACCACTTCAAACTATGCAAAAATCCATGATAGTATTCACCCCTAAAGGGCCTATTGAAGCAAATTATATGACTAACAGATTAACACTTACAATCATGGGGAGGGAATTCCGGTCTATGCCTATAGTATTAGAAGAGAGTAGTATAGATCTGATTCTTGGTATGTCATGGTTAAGGAAAGCAAAGGCAGTTACACATTGTGTTGGGGGAACTATAGAACTCACTAGTCCAAAAGGAGAAAAATTCGAAGTCATGATTACTATAACCCTCCCCCCCACCAGACCCGTCATATATTTAGTAGATGGTAAATTTGTGGGCAGAAACATCCATGTGGTTAGAGAGTTCCTAGATGTCTTTCCAAAGGAGTTACCTGGAATGCCACCAGATAGGGAAGTTGAATTTGTTATTGATCTCTTACCTGTAACTGCTCCTATTTCAAAAAGGCCATATAAGATGTCAGTGGAAGAATTAAAATAACTCAAGAAACAACTAACAGATTTACAGGAGGCAGGGTACATTCGTCTGAGTTCCTCACCATGGGGAGCACCGGTTCTGTTTGTACATAAGAAGGATGGTTCACAAAGGATGTGTGTTGATTATAGATCACTTAATGATGTCAAAATTAAGAACAAGTATCATTTGCCTTGTATTGAAGATTTATTTGATCAAATGAGAGGTGCCAGGTATTCTCTAAGATTGATCTCAGATCGAGTTATCATCAAATGAAGATTAGGCCTTCTGATATTCCCAAGACGGTTTTCTCTACCCGATATGGTCTATATGAGTTCACGGTCATGTTGTTTGGCTTAACTAATGCACCAGCCTACTTCATGAATCTAATGAACAAGGTGTTCATGGAGTATCTTGATAAGTTCGTCGTGGTATTCATCGACAACATTCTAATTTATTCCAAGAATGATAGTGATCATGAGGAACATCTACGATTGGTGCTATAGAAGTTAAGGGATAATCAACTCTATGCCAAGTATAGCAAATGTGAGTTCTGGCTTGACAAAGTACCATTCCTTGGGCACATCATTTCTAATGGAGGAATATCAGTGGACCTGGCTAAAGTGAGAGAGATAGTGGGATGGAAGATACCAAGCTCGGTCACTGAAATCCGGAGTTTCTTGGGACTCACATGTTATTACCGGTGATTCATTGAGAGATTCTCCAAGATAGCGAAGCCTATGACCTCACTACTAGAAAAAGGAAAGGAGTTTAAGTGGACACGTGAATGCCAAGAGAGTTTCAATCAACTGAAGTTTAGATTGATGTCACCCCCGGTGTTGGTTATGCTAGATCTGCAAAAGGGATTTGATATATATTGTGATGCGTGTCGCCAGAGCTTGGGATGTGTTCTTATGCAAGGACATGTCATTGCCTACGTGTCTCACCAGTTGCGGAAACATGAGTTGAATTACCCCACTCATGACTTAGAACTGGCAGCCGTAGTGCATGCTCTCAAGGTTTGGAGGCATTATATTATGGGAACTAAGTGCCAATTCTACACTTATCATAAGAGCTTAAAGTATATCTTCACTCAGAAATATCTCAACCTTAGGCAATGCTGTTAGTTGGAGCTCATCAAAGATTATGACTTGGAGATCCATTACCATCCTGGCAAGGCGAATCTAGTTGCGGATGCCTTGAGTCGGAAGGAACATGTTCATGAAGTTATAGTCGTCCAGTTACCTGATGAGTTAGTAGAAGACTTTGAAAGACTCAACCTGGAAATAGTTGCACAAACTGAAGGGATCACTATCGAAGTGGAACCCACCTTGGAGCAAGAAATACGCAAGGGCCAGATCGGTGATGCCAAAATTCAGGAAATCAAAGATCTGATGGCAGAAGGTAGAGGTTCAGACTTCATTGAAGATGAACAAGGCACAATATGGTTCAAGAACAGGATATGTGTTCCTGAAATTTACAGCCTACGTGAGACCATACTAAAGGAAGTACATGACTCAGACTATTCTATTCATCCTGGTAGCACCAAGATGTATCAAGATTTGAAGCAGAAGTATTGGTGGTATGGGCTGAAAAGAGATGTAGCTGCACACAAGGCTGTATGTGATGTATGTCAAAGAGTCAAAGCTGAACATTAGAGGCTAGCTGGACTGCTACAGCCGTTAAAAGTACCTGAATGGAAGTGGGAAGAAATTGGCATGGATTTCATTGTCGGATTGCCTCGCACCCAGAAAGGTTATGATTCCATATGGATGATCGTGGATAGATTAACCAAAGTGGCTCACTTCATTCCAGTCAAGACTACTTACAAGGGTTCCCAGTTGGCAGAGTTATATATGGATCGAATTGTGTGCCTACATGGAGTACTTAAGAAGATTGTTTCTGATGGGGGATCTCAGTTTACCTCAAGATTTTGGAAGAGTCTTCATGAGAATATGTATACGAAGTTGAATTTCAGCTCAGCCTATCATCCTCAAACTGATGGCCAGACTGAGAGAACCAACCAAGTACTTGAGGATATGTTAAGAGCTTGTGCCCTTAAGCATGGAGGCAGTTGGATCAAGAGTCTTCCATATGCAGAGTTCTTTTACAATAATAGTTATCAGGCTAGTCTGAAGATGTCCCCATTTGAAGCTTTATATGGTAGAAAGTGCAGAACCCCTCTATATTGGGATCAGACTGGTCAAAGACAGTTCTTTGGGCCTAAAATTATTCAAGAGGTAGAGGAACAAGTTTGTATGATTCGGGAGAACTTGAGGATAGCACAGACTCGGCAGAAGAGCTATGCTGATAACCAGAGATTACGTGTACCTAAAGGTGTCACCAATTCGTGGAATGAGAAGATTGAAAGTTAAAGGCAAGCTGTCCCCTTGCTTTATTGGACCCTTCATAATCTTTAAGTGAGTTGGGGAGATGGCCTACCACCTTGAGCTACCAGATCATTTGTCTGATGTACACGATGTGTTCCATGTATCTCAGCTTAAGAAGTGTCTCCGTGTCCCAGAGGAATAGTTGCCAATGGAAGAACTCAGTGTGCAAGGTGATCTAACTTACATGGAGCATCCTATCAAGATCATTGACACCTTGACTCGGGTTACAAGGAATAAAGTGATCAAAATGTGGAAAGTGCAATGGAGTCATCATGGAGAAGATGAAGCTAATTGGGAGAGAGAAGAAGAGCTACGAATAGAATTTCCCCACATCTTCCCTAGTTCCTCTTAATCTCCTTATGTGTAATACCCAACTTGTGGATAATAAGAGAAGAATTAATCTCCTTATGTGTATTTCCCTCTATTCATGTGAAATGTTAATGATCATACTTAAAGTGCCTAAATTTTAGAGATACATAAATAATCTATGCATCATGTTGGAGACTTTGTTTGTGCATTTAATTATACTAATAATGAGATATTAATGCTGAAATTAGGGTTTAACCTAATTTGAAATTTAGGGATTGAAAATGACATAGAAAAGAGAAGGGAAATAATACACACTATAAAGAAAAAATATATATATAAATAAATATACCTTTTCATACTGGTATTTTTAATTGTGCATATAATATAAGTGTGAAACTCAACAAAATTTGAATTCAAATTTGAGGATCTAAAAATAAAAAGAAAAGAAAACAGAAAAGAAAAAGAAAAACTTAAACAGCTGCATGGCCCGAATCCGGCTTAGCCGGCCCAACTAGCGAGTCCTCCACGCGGCCTAGCCGAAGTCTGGCGCTAACACATGGGCCCCTGTCGCCAGTCTCTCACACCGCACTCGTCGTAGCCGCACCAGGGTTACGCTAACATGTGGTCCCAGCCCGTCAGCCTCAACCGCGTCCGTGATTGCGCCATGCTTCTGACCGCGGGGCCGGGTCATCAGCTGTCGCGTCCGATAGCGGTCCGCTTGTCTCTACCAAGTTGGCCAGGATTGTTAGGCACTATTTATCTCCCCTGTCGTAACCGCTCAGCCGCAATGAACGTCGCCACCGCGCGAATCTCGTCAGCTCGGTGCAACCGACCAAGCTGGGTATAAATCCGTAGTCCCGGTATACTCCTTTCCCTTTCTGTTGCTAAGACACAATCCGCAGCATCGTCGTATGAGAGGGAGTGCCATTAACGCCAAATAAGGAGTGCCGCCATGCCGGGATTTCCTCCGCGTCGTTCCCTAGCCACGACGGATAGTCGGAAGGGGCTCGAAGTGGTCTGGGGAAGACAGCTGCAGGTCTAGCATGAAGAGGGGATCCTTGAGGTGACCCAAATTCATCGTCGGAGTGGGCGGACTGCGTGGCACCGAGGATGGAGTCTTCTACGCCACTGGGGCTGGTGAGTAGCCCTTCATGATTCTCGCCTTGATCCAAGTCTCCTTTTGCACAATTGTGGTCGGGGAACCTGGCCTTGTGGTGCCAGGCCGATTGTCTCCGGCGAGCTCACCGCATCGGTGATGGCTCCACCGCCGTGCTTGGGTTTAGGCGGGAAGAGGGTCTTCGGACCGTTAGATCATTGATGGACATCCGGGATTAGGGCAGGTGCGATGGATAAGTTTCGTTGAAGCAGAACCGTAGATCTCGCGATATACGGTAGAAGTTAGATCTCGGGTTCATTAAATCTGGGCTTTGGATCGTAGATCCAATGACCACCCAACACGCCGACTGTGTAAACTTTAAGATCTAATCTGGGTCGTAGAAATTAGATCTGATGGCTAGAACTCCCCAGTACCCCTTCGCGGATACAACTTTGCATAAAAACCCCTGTGCTTTATAGGAAACAACCCGCAGTCCAGGTTAGGGTTAAAATCATTGGAGAAAGGCCTGGGTTTTGCAAGATAGTCCCTAATTAGTACCCGCGGTCCAGATAAAATACAGGAATTATAAAACAAGCAAGAAAATGATTTTTACTATTAAAATAATTCTAGAAACTTGTTTAAATCATAATAAATCCATTTTAACTCATTTTGATCCATTCTAGTTGTATTAATTTTTTATTAATATTGTTTATCACCTGGTAACTCTGTTTTATCATGAAACATAGATTAAAATTGTCCACTCAATTTATTCTGTCTCAACCACTTAAAACTTTGGAAAATCATAACTTCTTATCCGTAACTCCGAATTTAGTCATTCTCGAACCTACAATCTCGTTATAATGCGCAGAATATTACCATGCATTCTGTTCTGATGTTTGATGTGATGTTAATTTCTCCTATACTAAGTTTGTTTCTATTGCTTCGAGTAGACGAGCAAGTGACTGAGGACCCCGGTAACCAGCAAGTGGAAAATACTAAGCAGGAGCTCATTGAAGGCAAGTTGTGCCCTTGACCACTTTTATTTACCCAATAATTTTCTCTATAATCACTTTGGCATGCTTAGGGTTAATTTTGATGGGACCCAATAGGTCACCCTAGTTTGGTCATCTTTACACATTGTTTACCCCTAAACTTTTGGTAGTCTCTGCTATTGCTATATGTGGTTTTGGGTATTAAGATAATTATTACTCATGGTCATGCTTTATTATTGTTGTTCTATTCTATTCATGACAATACTATAATGTTAATTGGAACATGGAACTTTAACTTGAGATACACGTGCCACCACAAGGGTGGAATGGGACACCCTAAGCTAACTAATTAGGAAAGCTAGTGGAGGTCTACCTTACCCGAAAGGGGCAAGGGCAATAGGGGAGTTGTCGGTGTAGGGAGGTTCTCAGGTTGATTTTGCTGCAATGGCTTTTCAGACGGGGGATTCCTACATTGCACTCCCTAGAAAATGTAGCGGGTTTTTTGAAGCTAGTGGAACTTTGTAAAGGCCTCATAGTGTTACCCTGTCTCGCTTCCTTGGTCGAGGTGTATGGGGCCCGTACAACCCCGTGGCAGATGAGTAACATGACTTGTGGGTAAAGGGTACAACCTCTGCAGAGTGTAAAACTGGTATACTAGCCGTACTCGCGGTCATGAGCAGCTCAGGACCCTCGCATGATTAACTTATGAAATTAAATTCAATTTGTTATGTGCATAACATTGTGGTTTTATTTTTAATTTTGATTTATTATTACTCTGGTTTGGTATATACTTACATTTAGTAACTGTAAATAAAATTTGACCAACTTATTAAAAGCAATGCTCAGCTTTAACCCATATTTGTTGATCAGCTTTACACTCCACATGAGCTCCCACCTTTGGTGATTTCGTGCACATTGTTACCCACAACTTGTTGAGCTATGATCTTTTGTGAGCTCACCCTTACGATATATAAACCCCCCTCCACAGGTGAAGAGCACCCAGGAGGAGCTCTACAATGAGGAGTACGAGCTTATCTAGGTGGCGTCTCCCAGTCAGCTTGATGGCGTCAAGGAATAATTCTTAGTTTGTTTTATTGTTATCATTTATTTTTGTAAGATACTTCCTCTATGTAATAATATTTGTGACATTTATCTCTATACACTTGGTCATTATATGTGTTGTTCTTCTTTGGCGCACATATGAGATGCACCATGCTTTAACCCTTAAATCCGGGTGTGACAGTGAGGAAGGCATGCTCCTTGATCTTTGCCTTCTAGAGGTACTTCTTCTTCAGATCCTCCTTGTTGAATCCTCCCTTGGACTTGTACTTGCTGAAGGCGTACTCCCACTTGCCTTGCCCCGACCAGAGTGGTGGTCACGCGGGCCAACGTCCTGCTTGCCTTCTTGGGGCAGCTAGTGATAAAGTGGTCAGGATCACCTCAGTTGAAGCATCCATCCTTCGACTCACCATGCCGTCGGTTCTAGCAGTTGTTGTGGAACCACGTGAATTAGCTCTCCTCAAGCGCCACCTCCTCATCCCCAAGACTCTCCCCCTGCTCCTCTATGATAATCAACAAAGAAGATAAAGCAAACAAACTAGGTGAGGGGTTAGAAGTAGAACCACCTCCAGAGACCAAGGCCATGGTGGGTGCACTCAATCCTGGCCTGGGTCTGGTGGTCAATCTAAGTGGACTTGATCTTGCTGAACATCTCGTCCATGGTTAGAGTTCACACCCAGGTTTAAGGGCAAAACGAATGCATAGCATATGTGTGTCATGATCTATTTCCATACATATGTCGATGTCACAAGTGTAATATATCAAAAGAACAATGCATAAAAGCACAATTAGAGATTATATTAACTTATTACACTTCAAATCGACATAATGTATTAACCTTTAATTCGTCAAAGTGCAGCTGAACATGGACATCCTTCCATAGGAAGATGAACGGGGGTATCGCTAGACTAGCATCCATCGAGTTCATCATCAAAATCTTTATCTGCAAACTTTTGATCAAAATTAAGTAAGGGGTGAGCTCACTTACGATGGGGGCTTAGCAAGTGGGGTGAAAATGCAAGGTTAACAAGGTAAAGCTAAAGTTTAATGTGGTTAGCATTTTAGTTGGTCAACATTTTATTAACAACACTTGCTTACTAAGTATAAGTATATACCAAACCCATATTAAGCATAAGAAAATATTCATCAACATAAAATAATCACCAGCATAAGCTCAATCCACTTGAGCGAACCACTTAAGCATACCTCTTAAACAGAACTGGTCAAAATTTATTTCCATCTTTATGTTCAATTATCATGTGAGGGTCCAGACTACTATTAACCGTGAGCATGGCTGATATATCAGTTTTACACTCTGTAGAGGTGGCACATCTTTACCCATGAGTCGTGATTCCCTTCTAGCCTGGGTTGATCAGACATGTATTCCCTTCTGAGGTGAATGGCTAGGGTCTCACTACAAGGCTTTTCTTTAGAGTCCTCATTATATAGATGTTGAAAATGGCCACATTGCAAAGAGCATATCTGACATAACCTAATATGATACCTCAGTCTACAGGAAAAGCATGGGAACAATGCTCATATCAAATCCACCTGAGCTAGAAATATAAGTGCATGCTAGATGCCACCGTTCCTATCTACCAGCACCCAACATAAGACTTTCCTAGTTATTTAGCTAAGGGAACCCCATACCACCCTCATAGTCGCACTGTTTTCTAGGGTGGTCACTCCATGTTCCAATTAAATCATATGATCTTGATTAATTAACGAAGCATACACAATAGCAATGATAACGATAACATTGTCTTTGGAACAATATTATCTTAAACAGGAGTGACTGCATAAAGTTAAAGTTGTAGCAATAGCATAACTACTAAAGCACAGTACAATACATAGGTTTGATCAAGCAATAAGGTTGGCAAGGTTAGGAGTATTTGAATAGGTAACCCATCAAATTATGCATATCATGAATGTAAAGTTAGTTATCATGTGTTGATTAGGTTCAAACAGAATATGCAAGGGGAGAAGTCCACTTGCCTAGCTTATAGAAAACTTGAGATTCCATGATTCTTCCACAGAATAGATCCTGGTTCTCAACTACGGGATCAATCATTGAACATCATATAAACAAACAAGAAGAAAAAAACACCACTCCATAAGAACATTCACCATAGACCAGACTAAAAGAAAATATAATTAAAAGATCGTTTTTGCTTCAATAACACAAGCAAAGGTTATAGCAAAAAGCATTCTTTTTTTAAAGGTTTGGTTTTATTTTATATCACAAGACATAAGCTTGAAACAATCTAAATTATAAATATACAAATATTGGGTTTACCAATTTAGTCATTTAAGTCATATGTGGACATGTGGTATGTCTAATATTAAGGGTTCATAGGATTATAAAACACATTATTAAACCTTTTTAGAAAAAGATATATGTTGTATATCTACGGTTAATAAGCTATGAAACACATTTTAAAATTTATAAAGGGTTACGAAACATATTATAAAACATTTACTTGATGAAAAACTAATATATCAGCTTAGATAGATTTTATGTGGAAAGATGGTTAAACAATAATTATATTTACTCTTAATAAGAAAACACATAGCCTATATTAGTATTAAGAAAGCAATATTCAAGGTCAATATATAAACTAATATTTTAATTATAAAAATAATATGAACGCTAATTTCTTTGTTTTATCCTTTAAGAAAAACTAAGTGATATATATATATAAATAACATAGATTCGATTTGATATGCAGATTAATCATGTCTAGAAAACTAATTAAGTGATTTTAAATTTAAACAAATAGTCTAATTCATTAATAAGAAACTATGTTCGACGATATAAACTATCATTTTCTATTAATTTTTTATTAAAAACTATATTTAAATATTTATAATGAACATTATTATATAATGAAAACATGATATTAATTGAAAAGGTCATTTTAATATTTCTTGTATAACAACCGTAAATTAAATTAAACTACTGTCGGGGACCATAATTAGGGGTACCCCCAAGACTCCTAATATTAGCTGGTAACCCCATCAGCATAAAGCTGCAAAGGCCTGATGGGCACGATTAAGGTCAAGGCTCAGTCCACTCAAGGGACACGATCTCGCCTCGCCCGAGTCCAGCCTCGGGCAAAGGCAGCCGACCCCGGAGGATTCACGTCTCGCCCGAGGGCCCCCTCAAGCAACGGACACACCTTCGGCTCGCCGAGGCCCAGTCTTCGCAGAGAAGCAACCTTGGCCAGATCGCCACGCCAACCGACCGTATTGCAGGAGCATTTAATGCAAGGATCGCCTGACACCTTATCCTGACGCGCGCTCTTCAGTCGACAGAGCCGAAGTGACCGCAGTCACTTCGCCGCTCCACTGACCGACCTGACAAGAAAACAGCGCCGCCTGCCCCGCTCCAACTGCCGTGCCACTCGTTAGAGTGTGGTCGACAGCGGCTAAGTCCAGCCTCGGGCGACATAGGAAGCTCCGCCTCGCCCGACCCCAGGGTTCGGCCCCTGTCTCGACCTTAGAAGATGGACTTCGCCTCGCCCGACCCCAGGGCTCGGACTCAACCACGACTTAGAAGACGACGAACTCCGCCTCGCCCGACCTCGAGGCTCGGACTCAGCCTCGGCTCCGGAAGACGACGAACTCCGCCTCGCCCGACCCCAGGGCTCGGACTCAGCCTCGGCTCCGGAAGACGATGGACTCCGCCTCGCCCGACCCTAGGGCTCGGACTCAACCTCGACCTCGGAGGAATTGCCACCTCGCCCAAACTCGGGTCCGGACCGGCCACATCGCCAGGGGGCCATCATTACCCTGCCCCTAGCTAGCTCAGGCTACGGGGAACAAGACCGGCGTCCCATATGGCTCGCCCCAGTAAGCAAGTAATGATGACACCCCGCACGCTCCATGACGACGGCAGCTCCCAGCCCCTTACGTCAGCAACGAGAGGTCAGCAAGGATTTGACAGCCCTGACAGTTGTACTTCCGCAGGGCTCCAGCGCTCCTCCGACGCCCACGGCATCACATGAACAGGGTGCCAAAACCTCTCCGACTGGCACGACGGCATGTACTTAGGGCTCTAGCTCCTCTCTGCTAGACACGTTAGCACACTGCTACACCCCCCATTGTACACCTGGACCCTCTCCTTACGCATATAAAAGGAAGGTCCAGGGCTCTCGTACAAAGGGGTTGGCCGCACGAGAGAACGGGCCGACGCATAAGGCTCTCTCCCTCTCTCTCTCTCTCCCACGCGAACGCTTGTAACCCCCTACTGCAAGAGCATCCATCCACCCTGGGCGCAGGACAACACGAAGCCCGCGGTTTCCCCTTACTGTTCTCCCCCCTTTGTGTCCCGTCTCGCGCCGACCCATCTGGGCTGGGACACGCAGCGACAATTTACTCGTCGGTCCAGGGACCCCCCGGGGTCGAAACGCCGACAGTTGGCGCGCCAGGTAGGGGCCTGCTGCGTGTTGACGAACAGCTTCCCGTCAAGCTCTAGATGGGTAGTCTCCAGCAACCTTTCCAACCCGGGACGATGCTCCGTTTCGGGACCCTTGAGTTCATGTCCCTCGACAGCAGCTACGACATGATACTCCTTCCTCCACCGCGCGACAGCGGCAATGGCGGTCGTTAGCCCGCTCGCCGGCGGCGGAATCAACGACGTCTTCCCCACATGGCGGAAGAACAACATCCGGGTTTGTCCCGTCACCTCCCTCACCGACGGAGGAGGAGGCGGGGCAACCATGGCCAAGCAGGAGGCAGCACCTCGTCGGCTGTCGAGCAAGTCGACGACGCCGGCGCCCCAGCGGGGGACACATCGGGCTTTGACCTTGCGTCTGAGACAAAGATGAGCGCCGTTTCCTTGCAACACGCCAACCCCAAGCAGACGAACGCTGCTAGCACGCTCGCGAAGGACTTGCTGGGCGTCACCCTCGTACCTGAGACAACGGTGCAGTCCACCCCTGACGCGACTTCGTCACCGCCCGTCGACCAAGAGGTACCGACCGATTCCCATCTCGTGCCTTTTGGATTCAGCTTTGACCCACCAAGCGACCTCGCTTCGGTGGAAGACTTCATAGAGGCATGTACCAACCCTCCGGGGTACCATATGCGGTCGCCCTGGGACAGACTGACGGACGTCTCGACCTACGGACCGTCGGGTTCCGGGGAAGATGTCGAGCCCGACTTTTGTTGGGATTTCTCCGGGCTCGGTAACCCCAGTGCCATGCGAGACTTCATGACCGCATGCGACTACTGCCTCTCTGATTGTTCCGATCGTAGCCGTAGCTTCGGCGACGAGGACTGCGGCCCAAGTCGTGAATGTTTCCACGTCGATCTAGGGGGTCCCGACGAAGGCAACCATCTTGGTATGCCAAAAAACGGCGATCCCCCTAGGCCTGCGCCTCGCATTGACATCCTTCGGGAGCTAGCTGTGGTCCTAGTCCTTGCGGGGGGTCAGGACGCATAGCTCGAGCAAATCCGCGAGATGCAGGCTAGGCTCGACGAGGGAGCAGGAACACTTGAGCAGTTCCGACGGAACATCGGGCAGGAATGGGCAGACCAAGCTCCGGTCGGAGAAGCGCGTCATCTACTCCAGGGCATCCAGCACTGCATTGCCGGTGACGTCAGGGCAAGGCCGCCTCCGGCTTCCAGTGAGGTCCGCCAGAACCTGGCTGCAGCAGCAATACTACTCCGCGCGATGCCGGAACCATCGACCACCGAAGGGCGGCGTATCCAAGGAGAGCTCAAGAATCTCCTAGAGGATGCCGCGGTCCGACGGGCCGAAAGCTCTGCCTCCCGAAGGCAGGGGTACCCCTCGGAGCATCGCGCCGCGACTTCCCAATTCGTGCGGGAAGCCTCGGTCCACACCGGGCGCATGCGCAACACGGCGCCTGCGGCCCTAGGTCGCCTCGGCAACGAGCACCACCACCGCAACCGTCGAGCCCACTTCGACGAGAGGGTGCGCCGAGGCTACCACTGTAACACCCTAATCTCATTTTGAGAATATAGTAAACTTTTTTTTCCTCTTTAGAACTCCCATAACATTTGAAGTCTCATCTCCCTATTTAAAAACATTTCCTTAAGTGAATAAAATAATAAATAGAACCATATTTGGCACTCATGTTGGAGTTTTAATTGTATGTGCATTTAATAATAAAATAATAATAATAATAAAATATAATAATAGAATTGAGAATTTAAAGCTAACCTAAAATGTGCACTTTAGGAAATTGGAAATAATATGTAAAGCAAGAGGGAGAAAATACTATATACAGAAAATAAATACATAAATAAAACTAGATTCTTCCTATGCTTGGACTTGAAGTTGTTCAATTATCCCAAATGAGAAACTCACAACCAAATTAGAACCTAAATTTTGAAATCTAAAATAAAGGGGATTTGAGAGGAAAATAAAAAAAAGAAGAAGAAAAAAAAAGGCAAACCTGCTGTTGGGCCGAATTCCTGCATCCTCGGCCCATCTTCCTCGCTGGTCGCCCGTGTGGCTTCATCCGCGCGTGGACTCGTTCACTGACCTAGTGGGGCAACCCTGTCAGAAGCATCCTCAACCTCCCGCGAAATCCGCGTGACCTCCGCGGGCGCTGACCAATTCCGGTCCGCAGGGGAGGGAGAAGAACTCGCGCGTGTTGTTGTCGTCCCATCGCCATCGGGGGTGGTTGGACCTTATCCTCTACGCTGGGCAGCTGGGGTCACCTCCACGGCGAGCGCGACGATCCCAACCGCTGCGAAGGAATCGCGGATCCGTTCCTTCGAACCTAGCGGACTTCACCCATCTATAAATCCATGGCGTGGGTTTTCCCTTCCCTTATCCCTCTCCTCCGGGCTCCTGTGGCCGATCCATCCCAACCATCAAACAGTCGGATGCAGCACATGGAAATAGAGAGTGGGCGCGGGAGTCGGGGTCCGCCGCGGGGGAAAACCTCTGTACGCTCGCGTTGGCGCCTCGGCTGGCGTGCGGGGGTCCGCTGGGAGCTTTGGAGGGTGTCCACAGTGTCCTCGTCTGGGTTCGCTGACCGGAGAACCGGCGATTCGTCACCGTTGCCAGTGCTCCGCCGCGGAGCCGCATCGTCGCGTGGGCAGGGCTGCACACCACTGGAAAACTGGTACGAGCCTCACCCAAGCATTCACAGCTGCGTCCTAGTCGTGTAGACCTTGCCCGATCGAAGTTTGGGCGCGTGGGGGTGAGATTTGGAGGGCACCGACGATGGCGCCGCCGTGGCCGATGTCTTCTCCGGCGGACCTCTGGGCCGATGGGGAGAATTGGGATGGGAAGCTGGGTCAGCCATCGGATCCGAAATGAAGGCTCTAGATTAGATGAGAGATACCCCTTCGTCGTTTTGGATCTGGCGCGTTGAAAGGAAATCGTGTGGCCGAGAGGGAGTGAAGGGCATCGTGCGCCGTGCGCCGTGGATCTGGGATCCAATGGTTGTGGGCGCAGCTAGGTACGTAGTCAGGATTCGATCTAATCTGGGCCGCACATGTAGGATCGAACGGCTCAAGTTTGATCGTACCCCTTCGGCCTGGCCGTCTTCCAAAAGAGCCCCTCACCTTATGCAAAATCAACCCGCCATCCCGTGCGGAGTTCTATGTGTCTGGGGATTTATTGCACCAAGGCCCCTGCCTTCTAGATAAATTGAGGCGCAGTCCAGGAATTAAATAAAATCAGAAAATAGATTTAGAAATCGATTTTTAGTATAAAAATAATTGTAAAACTTGGGTAATTCATAGAAAATTCATATTAAGCCCAAATTAATTCGTTCCAATTCCTATAGTTTTGTAATATTATTGTCTATCATTTAATACCACTGTTTTCACATGAAAGTCACATTAAAAATTATAACCTATTTAATCTTATATCAAATACATAAAACCTTAGAAAAATCATAACTCCTCCGTTTTAACTCCGATTTGATCCGTTCAAGTTGCGTTAGTCTCGTACAAATGCGTAGACTATTATTACGCAGTTTATTCTTATGTTTGGTGTAATGTTAATTTTGCCTATACACTATTTGTTTGTATTGCTACGACTAGCGCGAGGACACGAGTCACCTTA
Source organism: Zea luxurians (assembly GCA_029449295.1). Taxonomy (NCBI): domain Eukaryota; kingdom Viridiplantae; phylum Streptophyta; class Magnoliopsida; order Poales; family Poaceae; genus Zea; species Zea luxurians. The sequence goes on along the minus strand of JAOPSE010000001.1, from coordinate 98,061,965 downwards.
AGATCATCCTGGTACCTGGAATCTCAAGTCTCAGGCAAGTTGTGCCCTTGATCACTTCTTTTTACCCACTCATGTTCTAATTAATCATAATGATCTGCATAGGTTAATTTTGATGGGACCCAATAGGTTACCCTAGTTTGTCTATCTTTATACCTTGTTTACCACTGAACTTTTTGGGTAGTACTTGCTAGTGCTTTATGTGGTTTTGGGTATGAAGGTACATTATTCATGATCACACTTTTATTATATGTTTATTACTACTGTTCATGATAAGATCATTATGTTAATTGGAACATGGAGCTACCACCCGGGAAAACAGTGCTACCACAAGGGAGGAATGGGACCCCTTGGCTGATTAATTAGGAAAGCTAGTGGAAGACTACCTTACCCGAAAGGGGCAAGGGCAGTAGGGGAGTGGTCAGTGTAGGGAGGCCCTCGGGAGGATTTTGCTGCGATGGCGGTCCTGCAAGGGATTCCTGCATTGGAGCTTCCTATAAACTGTAGCGGGTTTTCTGAAGCTAGTGGAACTTTGTAAAGGCCTCGTAGTGTTACCCTGCCTCGCCTCCTCGGTAGAGGTGTATGGGAAGTCGCGATCCCTTGGCAGATGGGTAACATGACTTGTGGGTAAAGATGCGCAACCTCTGCAGAGTGTAAAACTGGTATACTAGCCGTGCTCACGGTCATGAGCAGCTCGGACCCTCACATGATTAATTTATGGAACTAAATTCAATTTGTCATATGCATTGCATCACAGGTGATGTTGTTACTTTTGTTCTACTATTTAATTGGGTTGGTATTTACTTATACTTAGTAATTGCTAATAAAATTTTGACCAACTTTAAAAGCAATGCTCAGCTTCAACCATCCTCTTTGGTAAGCCTTACACTTCACGTGAGCTCCCACCTTTGGCGAGTTCATGCACATTATTCCCCACAACTTGTTGAGCGATGAACGTATGTGAGCTCACTCTTGCTGTCTCACACCCCCCACAGGTCAAGAACAGGTACCACAGGATGAGGCGCTTGGAGGATGCTGTGATGTGTTCGTGAGAGGTCTAGGCCGTCGTCTCCCAGTCAACTTTGGGTTGCTGGACCGTTGTCTCCTTATAATGTAATTATTTATTTTGTATAGAACTCCTGTTGCATATAAAGATGTGACATTCGATCCTGTGCCACTATACATCATATGTGTGAGACTTGGTCCCAGCATACCTGGTGTTTATGTTCGCGCCCGGGTCTTGGTGCCCCCGAAATCCGGGTGTGACAGAAGTGGTATCAGAGGAATGTTGACTGTAGGACGAAACCTAGATAGAACTGGACAACCATTATCTACTTACCTCAGCTACTCTGATTCTTTTTAAACTTATCTTAATCTTTTCTCATCTATTCCCGCTTTACTCTGATTACTCTTACCTTTTCTTTTCTAAGACAAATGTGGATTTCACACTTTGAAATCTTGTGCCTAAAGTGACCTTAGGAATAGGAGACCTAATCTTAGGAACAAAATCAAAACTATTTTTGTAAATATTTTTATGCTTGAATGTTTGTTCTTGTGATACATGTCTGATTTGGATCTTTGATTGAGTGTGATGAGTTGTGGAGTAATGTCCACAATTACATCTGCATATACATATAGGCATAAATATAAATAAATAAAATTCATAAGATAACTAATCAACTTATAATATCCCCCATTAAAATATATCTAGCTTCATAGATTCATTCTTATCTTCAAAGAATCTATCTTATCTTATCTATCCTACCCACTTTGCTTATCTCACCCCGGAGTAACAATCATGATCCAATCCAAATTAATTAGATCTTATCTAGTTCAAGATAGTCACACCAATCTAACCTAGATCTGATCTAATCTAAAGTGACTTATCAAAAATGTTAGATAATACTGATGAAATAAGATTAGACTCTACTCCTATAGAACATGTCTTAACTTAGTTCACCCTGCACTAAATTAAGAACAACAGACCGACTTGGCCATATGCAACTACCTTAACCATTTGATAGTTGCATAACCCCTCGATTTTAACCTAGAAAGAGATTCTAACCTACCTACACATAATCCATCCTACTCACATATATATATATATGTCCTTAACTCGGATGGCAACTCCAAGAAGAAGGGCCAAAGGAGACCAACCACGTCAAAGAAGGATAAGCATCAACTCAAGACTTCAAAGATCAAGTTGAATCGCCAGCGGAATCAAGATCCACCATCTTGGATGGAGTCTTTCCTTACCCTACTCTTTCTCACCCAAATCTATCTACGCTTTAAAAGACACTTTTATCCTGCATAGTAGATGCCTTGATACCCAGGCTTTCCTAATCCTTTTGGTATTAAAACCAATTAGAAACTAGCACATAGACTGCAAACAATTCTTTTTGCATCCCCTTTTCTTACCAATCTCGAGGACGAGATTCTTTTTAAGGGGGGTAGGATTTGTAACACCCTAATCTCATTTTGAGAATATAGTAAACTTTTTTTTCCTCTTTAGAACTCCCATAACATTTGAAGTCTCATCTCCCTATTTAAAAACATTTCCTTAAGTGAATAAAATAATAAATAGAACCATATTTGGCACTCATGTTGGAGTTTTAATTGTATGTGCATTTAATAATAAAATAATAATAATAATAAAATATAATAATAGAATTGAGAATTTAAAGCTAACCTAAAATGTGCACTTTAGGAAATTGGAAATAATATGTAAAGCAAGAGGGAGAAAATACTATATACAGAAAATAAATACATAAATAAAACTAGATTCTTCCTATGCTTGGACTTGAAGTTGTTCAATTATCCCAAATGAGAAACTCACAACCAAATTAGAACCTAAATTTTGAAATCTAAAATAAAGGGGATTTGAGAGGAAAATAAAAAAAAGAAGAAGAAAAAAAAGGCAAACCTGCTGTTGGGCCGAATTCCTGCATCCTCGGCCCATCTTCCGCGCTGGTCGCCCGTGTGGCTTCATCCGCGCGTGGACTCGTTCACTGACCTAGTGGGGCAACCCTGTCAGAAGCATCCTCAACCTCCCGCGAAATCCGCGTGACCTCCGCGGGCGCTGACCAATTCCGGTCCGCAGGGGAGGGAGAAGAACTCGCGCGTGTTGTTGTCGTCCCATCGCCATCGGGGGTGGTTGGACCTTATCCTCTACGCTGGGCAGCTGGGGTCACCTCCACGGCGAGCGCGACGATCCCAACCGCTGCGAAGGAATCGCGGATCCGTTCCTTCGAACCTAGCGGACTTCACCCATCTATAAATCCATGGCGTGGGTTTTCCCTTCCCTTATCCCTCTCCTCCGGGCTCCTGTGGCCGATCCATCCCAACCATCAAACAGTCGGATGCAGCACATGGAAATAGAGAGTGGGCGCGGGAGTCGGGGTCCGCCGCAGGGGAAAACCTCTGTACGCTCGCGTTGGCGCCTCGGTTGGTGTGCGGGGGTCCGCTGGGAGCTTTGGAGGGTGTCCACAGTGTCCTCGTCTGGGTTCGCTGACCAGAGAACCGGCGATTCGTCACCGTTGCCAGTGCTCCGCCGCGGAGCCGCATCGTCGCGTGGGCAGGGCTGCACACCACTGGAAAACTGGTACGAGCCTCACCCAAGCATTCACAGCTGCGTCCTAGTCGTGTAGACCTTGCCCGATCGAAGTTTGGGCGCGTGGGGGTGAGATTTGGAGGGCACCGACGATGGCGCCGCCGTGGCCGATGTCTTCTCCGGCGGACCTCTGGGCCGATGGGGAGAATTGGGATGGGAAGCTGGGTCAGCCATCGGATCCGAAATGAAGGCTCTAGATTAGATGAGAGATACCCCTTCGTCGTTTTGGATCTGGCGCGTTGAAAGGAAATCGTGTGGCCGAGAGGGAGTGAAGGGCATCGTGCGCCGTGCGCCGTGGATCTGGGATCCAATGGTTGTGGGCGCAGCTAGGTACGTAGTCAGGATTCGATCTAATCTGGGCCGCACATGTAGGATCGGACGGCTCAAGTTTGATCGTACCCCTTCGGCCTGGCCGTCTTCCAAAAGAGCCCCTCACCTTATGCAAAATCAACCCGCCATCCCGTGCGGAGTTCTATGTGTCTGGGGATTTATTGCACCAAGGCCCCTGCCTTCTAGATAAATTGAGGCGCAGTCCAGGAATTAAATAAAATCAGAAAATAGATTTAGAAATCGATTTTTAGTATAAAAATAATTGTAAAACTTGGGTAATTCATAGAAAATTCATATTAAGCCCAAATTAATCCGTTCCAATTCCTATAGTTTTGTAATATTATTGTCTATCATTTAATACCACTGTTTTCACATGAAAGTCACATTAAAAATTATAACCTATTTAATCTTATATCAAATACATAAAACCTTAGAAAAATCATAACTCCTCCGTTTTAACTCCGATTTGATCCGTTCAAGTTGCGTTAGTCTCGTACAAATGCGTAGACTATTATTACGCAGTTTATTCTTATGTTTGGTGTAATGTTAATTTTGCCTATACACTGTTTGTTTGTATTGCTACGACTAGCGCGAGGACACGAGTCACCTTAAGATCATCCTGGTACCTGGAATCTCAAGTCTCAGGCAAGTTGTGCCCTTGATCACTTCTTTTTACCCACTCATGTTCTAATTAATCATAATGATCTGCATAGGTTAATTTTGATGGGACCCAATAGGTTACCCTAGTTTGTCTATCTTTATACCTTGTTTACCACTGAACTTTTTGGGTAGTACTTGCTAGTGCTTTATGTGGTTTTGGGTATGAAGGTACATTATTCATGATCACACTTTTATTATATGTTTATTATTACTGTTCATGATAAGATCATTATGTTAATTGGAACATGGAGCGACCACCCGGGAAAACAGTGCTACCACAAGGGAGGAATGGGACCCCTTGGCTGATTAATTAGGAAAGCTAGTGGAAGACTACCTTACCCGAAAGGGGCAAGGGCAGTAGGGGAGTGGTCAGTGTAGGGAGGCCCTCGGGAGGATTTTGCTGCGATGGCGGTCCTGCAAGGGATTCCTGCATTGGAGCTTCCTATAAACTGTAGCGGGTTTTCTGAAGCTAGTGGAACTTTGTAAAGGCCTCGTAGTGTTACCCTGCCTCGCCTCCTCGGTAGAGGTGTATGGGAAGTCGCGATCCCTTGGCAGATGGGTAACATGACTTGTGGGTAAAGATGCGCAACCTCTGCAGAGTGTAAAACTGGTATACTAGCCGTGCTCACGGTCATGAGCAGCTCGGACCCTCACATGATTAATTTATGGAACTAAATTCAATTTGTCATATGCATTGCATCACAGGTGATGTTGTTACTTTTGTTCTACTATTTAATTGGGTTGGTATTTACTTATACTTAGTAATTGCTAATAAAATTTTGACCAACTTTAAAAGCAATGCTCAGCTTCAACCATCCTCTTTGGTAAGCCTTACACTTCACGTGAGCTCCCACCTTTGGCGAGTTCATGCACATTATTCCCCACAACTTGTTGAGCGATGAACGTATGTGAGCTCACTCTTGCTGTCTCACACCCCCCACAGGTCAAGAACAGGTACCACAGGATGAGGCGCTTGGAGGATGCTGTGATGTGTTCGTGAGAGGTCTAGGCCGTCGTCTCCCAGTCAACTTTGGGTTGCTGGACCGTTGTCTCCTTATAATGTAATTATTTATTTTGTATAGAACTCCTGTTACATATAAAGATGTGACATTCGATCCTGTGCCACTATACATCATATGTGTGAGACTTGGTCCCAGCATACCTGGTGTTTATGTTCGCGCCCGGGTCTTGGTGCCCCCGAAATCCGGGTGTGACAACCACCCCAGGCGTGGGGGACGCTACGACAGCGGGGAGGATCGGAGCCCCTCACCCGAACCACCCGGTCCGCAGGCCTTCAGCCGGGCCATACGACGGGCGCCATTCCCGACCCGGTTTCGAACCCCGACTACCATCACAAAGTACTCGGGGGAGACAAGGCCGGAACTGTGGCTCGCGGACTACCGACTGGCCTGCCAGCTAGGTGGAACGGACGATGACAACCTCATCATCTACAACCTCCCCCTGTTCCTCTCCGACACCGCTCGAGCCTGGCTGGAGCATCTGCCTCCGGGGCAGATCTCCAACTGGGACGACCTGGTCCAAGCCTTCACCGGCAACTTCCAGGGCACGTACGTGCGCCTTGGGAACTCCTGGGATCTCTGAAGCTGCCGCCAGCAGCCAGGAGAGTCTCTCCGGGACTACATCCGGCGATTCTCGAAGCAGCGCACCGAGCTGCCCAACGTCACCGACTCGGACGTCATCGGCGCGTTCCTCGCTGGCACCACCTGTTGCGACCTGGTGAGCAAGCTGGGTCGCAAGACCCCCACCAGGGCGAGCGAGCTGATGGACATCGCCACCAAATTCGCCTCTGACCAGGAGGCGGTTGAGGCCATCTTCCGAAAGGACAAGTAGCCCCAGGGCCGCCAGCTGGAAGACGTCCCCGAGGCGTCCGCTCAGCGCGGCACCAAGAAGAAGAACAAGAAGAAGTCGAAAGCGAAACGAGACGCCACCGACGCGGACCTTGTCACCGCAGCTGAGTACAAGAACCCTCGGAAACCTCCTGGAGGTGCCAATCTCTTCGATAAGATGCTCAAGGAGTCGTGCCCCTATCATCAGGGGCCCGTCAAGCACACCCTTGAGGAGTGCGTCATGCTTTGGCGCCACTTTCACAAGGCCGGGCCACCTGTGGAACGTGGCGGGGCCCACAACAACGACAAGAAGGAGGATCACAAGGCAGAGGAGTTTCCCGAGGTCCACGACTGCTTCATGATCTACGGTGGGCAAGTGGCGAACGCCTCAGCCCAGCACCGCAAGCAAGAGCGTCGGGAGGTCTGCTCGGTAAAGGTGGCGGCGCCAGTCTACCTAAACTGGTCCGACAAGCCCATCACCTTCGACCAGGGCGACCATCCCGACCGCGTGCCGAGTCCAGGGAAATATCCGCTCGTTGTCGACCCCGTCATCGGCAACGTCAGGGTCACCAAGGTCCTCATGGACGGAGGCAGCAGCCTCAACATCATCTACGCCGAGACCCTCGGGCTCCTGCAGATCGATCTGTCCTCGATCCGGAGAGGCGCGGTGCCTTTTCATGGGATCATCCCCGGGAAACGCGTCCAACCCCTCGGACAACTCGATCTGCCCGTCTGCTTCGGGACTCCCTCCAACTTCCGAAGGGAAACCCTCACGTTCGAGGTGGTCGGGTTCTGAGGAACCTACCATGTAGTACTGGGGAGGCCATGCTACGCCAAGTTCATGGCCGTCCCCAACTACACCTACCTCAAGCTCAAAATGTCGGGCCCCAACGGGGTCATCACCGTCGGCCCCACGTACCAACACGCGTACGATTGCGACGTGGAGTGCGTGGAGCACGCCGAGGCCCTCGCTGAATCTGAGGCCCTCATCGTCGACCTGGAGAGCCTCTCCAAGGAGGCACCAGATGCGAAGCGCCACGCCGGCAACTTCGAGCCAGCAGAGACGGTTAAGTCCGTCCCTCTCGACCCCAGCAACGACGCCTCCAAGCATATACGGATCGGCTCCGAGCTCGACCCCAAATAGGAAGCAGTGCTCGTCGACTTTCTCCGCGCGAACGCCGAAGTCTTTACGTGGAGTCCCTCGGACATGCCTGGCATACCGAGGGATGTCGCCGAGCACTCGCTGGATATCCGAGCTGGAGCCCGACCCGTGAAACAGCCTCTACGCTGATTGGACGAAGAAAAGCGCAGAGCCATAGGCGAGGAGATCCACAAGCTGATGGCCGCAGGGTTCATCAAAGAGGTATTCCATCCCGAATGGCTTGCCAACCCTGTGCTTGTGAGAAAGAAAGGAGGGAAATGGCGGATGTGTGTAGACTACACTGGTCTAAACGAAGCATGTTCGAAGGTTCCCTACCCTCTGCCTCGCATCGATCAAATCGTGGATTCCACTACTAGGTGCGAAACCCTGTATTTCCTCGATGCCTACTCAGGGTATCACCAAATCAGGATGAAAGAGTCCGACCAGCTCGCGACTTCTTTCATCACACCTTTTGGCATGTACTGCTACGTTACCATGCCATTTGGTTTGAGGAATGTGGGCGCGACATACCAAAGGTGCATGAACCACGTGTTCGGAGAGCACATTGGTCGGACCATCGAGGCTTACGTCGATGACATCGTAGTCAAGACGAGGAAAGCCTCCGACCACCTCTTCGACCTTGAAACGACATTCAAGTGTCTCAAGGCGAAAGGCGTAAAACTCAATCCCGAGAAGTGCGTCTTCGGAGTCCCCCGAGGCATGCTCTTAGGGTTCATCGTCTCTAAGCGGGGCATCAAGGCCAACCCGGAGAAAATCGCGGCCATCACCAACATGGGGCCCATCAAGGACTTGAAAGGCGTACAGAGGGTCATGGGATGCCTTGTGGCTCTAAGCCGCTTCATCTCGCGCCTCGGCGAAAGAGGCCTACCTCTGTACCGCCTCTTAAGAAAGACCGAGTGCTTCACATGGACCCCCGAGGCCGAGGAAGCCCTTAGGAACCTGAAGGCGCTCCTTATGAACGCACCCATCCTGGTGCCTCCCGCTGCCGGAGAAGCCCTCTTAATCTACGTCACCGCTACCACTCAGGTGGTCAGCGCCACGATCGTGGTCGAAAGACGAGAAGAAGGGCATGCATTGCCCGTCCAGAGGCCGAGACCAAGATCCGCTACCCACAAATTCAGAAGCTGCTGTACGCGGTGATTCTGACGCGGCGGATGTTGCGACACTACTTCGAGTCTCATCCGGTAACTGTGGTGTCATCCTTCCCCCTGGGGAGATCATCCAGTGCCGAGAGGCCTCGGGTAGGATTGCAAAGTGGGCGGTGGAAATCATGGGCGAGACAATCTCGTTCGCCCCCGAAAGGCCATCAAGTCCCAAGTCTTTGCGGACTTTGTGGCTGAATGGGTCGACACCCAGCTCTCGGCAGCTCCGATCCAACCGGAACTCTGGACCATGTTTTTCGACGGGTCGCTGATGAAAACAGGGGCAGGCGCGGGCCTGCTCTTCATCTCACCCCTCGAGAAGCACCTCCGCTACGTGTTGCGCCTCCATTTCCCGGCGTCCAACAATGTGGCCGAGTATGAGGCTCTGGTTAACGGGTTGCGCATCGCCATCGAGCTAGGGGTCCGACGCCTCGACGCTCGTGGCGACTCGTAGCTTGTCATCGACCAAGTCATGAAGAACTCCCATTGCCGCGACCCGAAGATGGAAGCCTACTACGACGAGGTTTGGCGCCTGGAGGACAAGTTCTACGGGCTAGAGGTCAACCACGTCGCCCGGCGGTACAACGAGACTGCGGACGAGCTAGCGAAGATAGCTTCGGCGCGAAAAAACGGTTCCCCCGAACGTCTTCTCTAGAGACCTACATCAACCCTCAGTCAAGATCGACGACACGCCCGAGCCTGAGAAGGTCTCGGCCCTGCCCGAGGCGCCCTCGGCTCAGCCCGAGGCACCCTCGGCTCAGCCCGAGGCACCCTCGGCCCCCGAGGGTGAGGCACTGCGCGTCGAGGGAGAGTGGAATGGGGTCCCGTCTGATCGAGACTAGCAGACCCCGTACCTGCAATATCTCCACCAAGGAGAGCTGTCCCTCGACCGAGCCGAAGCTCGGCGACTGGCGCGGCACGCCAAGTCATTCGTCTTGCTGGGTGACGGGAAGGAGCTCTACCACCACAGCCCCTCCGGCATCCTCCAGCGATGCATATCCATCGCTGAAGGCCAGGAGCTCTTACAAGAAATACACTCAGGGGCTTGCGGTCATCACGCAGCGCCTCGAGCCCTTGTTGGAAACGCTTTCTGACAAGGTTTCTACTAGCCGACCGCGGTGGCCAACGCCACTAGAATTGTCCGCACCTGCCAAGGGTGTCAATTCTACGCAAGGCAGACACACCTACCCGCTCAGGCTCTGCAAACAATACCCATCACCTGGCCATTTGCTGTGTGGGGTCTGGACCTCATCGGTCCCTTGCAGAAGGCACCCGGGAGCTACACGCACCTATTGGTTGCCATCGACAAATTCTCCAAGTGGATCGAGGTCTGACCCCTAAACAGCATCAGGTCCGAACAGGCGGTGGCATTCTTCACCAACATCATCCATTGCTTCAGGGTCCCGAACTCCATCATCACCGACAACAGCACCCAGTTCACTGGCAGAAAGTTCCTGGACTTCTGCGAAGACCACCACATCCGGGTGGACTGGGCCACCGTGGACCCCATGACGAATGGGCAGGTAGAACGTGCCAATGGCATGATTCTGCAAGGACTCAAGCCGAGGATCTACAACGACCTCCACAAGTTCGGCAGGCGATGGATGAAGGAACTCCCCTTGGTGGTCTGGAGCCTGAGGACAACGCCGAGCCGAGCCACGGGCTTCACACCGTTCTTTCTAGTCTATGGGGCCGAGGCCATCTTGCCCACAAACTTAGAATACGGTTCCCCGAGGACGAGGGCGTACGACGACCGACACAACCAGACCAACCGAGAAGACTCATTGGACCAGCTGGAAGAGGCTCGGGACATGGCCTTACTACACTCGGCGCGGTATCAGCAGTCCCTGCGACGCTACCACGCCCAAGGGGTTCGGTCTCGAGACCTCCAGGTGGGCGACTTGGTGCTTCGGCTGTGACAAGACGCCCGAGGGCGCCACAAGCTCACGCCTCCCTGGGAAGGGCCATTCATCATCGCTAAGATTTTGAAGCCCAGAACATACAAGCTGGCCAATAGTCAAGGCGAGGTCTACAGCAACGCTTGGAACATCCGACAGCTACGTCACTTCTACCCTTAAGATGTTTTCAAGTCGTTCATACACCTCGTTTACATACGCCAATAAAGTCTAACCATCAAGGAAGGGTCGGCCTTGCCTCGGCAAAGCCCAACCCTCCCTCGGGGGCTAGAAGGGGCGAACCCCCTCTGTGTCAAAGAAAAAAGTCTTCCATCAAAATGACTTTCACGTCTCCCGGCTATATCAGTAACAGGACCCCAAGAAACGAATAAGAGTGCATGTAAGTGGCAAGGCCGACCGAGCCGAGGGAATCCTACGCCTTTGGGATACGGATACCTCACTCGTCGCCTACCGCGAAAAAAAACTCTTACTTGGATAAGCAATCCTACTACTGACGAACGAATCCGGATACGCAAAATAGGAGGAAAAGAGACACAACCTTATATTACGATGATAAAGTGTTCGGGCCTCGGCGGCCGCAAAAGACACATATGCATTCAAAATAAACTGCTCCGGCAGAATCAGGCGTCGCCCGGAGAAGGAGTCGCGCCCCCGGCTTCGTCTCCACCCTCGGCGAGATCCGCCCCGGCCTCGGACGACGGCGCAAGCGGGAGGATCTCTGCTTCGAAGGTGGTCGCCAGCACCGCGCTTGGGCCCGCGGTGGCCGCGTCAAGCCTCTGGACTTCGGCCAGGGCAGCTTCATCTTCGTCGGGAAGGCAATACCCCTCGCTGACCCGCTCCAGATCCACGTCGTAGTGGGAAGCGAGCATGGCGAAGGCCCGCCTGATGCCGTGATGCAGCGCCTCGCGGAGTCTGCCGCGCGCGTGATCACCCAAGGCCTACAGGCGACTCGGAGGGGAGCTTCCCGAGGGGACGTCGTCAAAACCAAAGACCCGGTAGAAGGCCGAGACGGCCTCGGACATGGCCACGTGGTCGGCCTCCCTCTGCTCGACCGCCTGGGCAAGTGCCTTAGTGGACTCATCGAGGGCAGACTCGAGCTCTGAAAACAGCCAAAGCAGAAGACTTCAAACACGAGTTGAGGAACGAAGCTGAATCAAAATCTTAAAACAGCCAAGACATACCTTCGGCTCGGGCACGCTGCTCCGAGGATGCGGCTTGGGCCACGGCTAGGTCTACCGCAAGGGCTCCGGCCCGAGCAGACGCCTTGGCTAACTGGACTCCAAGAGCCTCAGCCCGGCTTTCAGCCTCGGCGGCCCGGCCCCGAGATTGGTCCCGCTCGCCGATGACCTGGCCAAGCTCCAACTGCTGTCGCTGCGCCTCTGCGCATGCCGCCGCTGCCTCTACTCCAGATCGACACAGAGCAATCGAAGGTCCGCCACCTCGGCGCTCCGTTGGGAGAGGCGCTCGGTAGCCCCGGCAAGCGTGGTCCTCAGGGACCGCAACGAACCCCAGGCATCGGCCTCGCGGCGGATGAACGACGACTTGGCGGCGCTCAGATCCGTCAGATCCTAAGGAAAGGAAGCGGGGCGTCACGAAGAATGCCTTGATCACGTGAAAGGTATGCTTGAAATCATTACCTGGAGGATCTTGGGAACATCCCTGCAAAGGACCTCCAAGGTCGACCGAAGCGACCCCACCGTTGCCTCGGCACACTCACGAAGCCCGTCCCAAGACTGCTCCTCCCGCTCATCGTCAAGAACGAAGAGGGGATCCGAAGCCCCACTGGCCCAGAACCGGAGTGAATGACGCCGCCCGTCGGGACTGCACCGCACGGGAACGAGGTCGCCGCTCCCTAGGACGGGTCACGGTTCTGTGCCCCCCTCCTCCGAGGCATCAAGTAGCGACGCCTCGGCCATCTCAGCGTCGGCGGCGATGGGTGGCTCCACGGCCAGAACGGCAACCACCTCGGCAGAAGCTGGTGCTAGCACCAGCAACGCATCTGGTGGGCTCGAGGCCGCAGCCGCGCCAGCAGTCTCCCTCGGCACGACGGCCGCCTCGACGGAGGAGTCGGCCTCGGGAGCTCGCCCCACGACAACTTGTGCCGCCTGGGCCCCCCGCTTTGGGGCATCTTGTAAGAAGGCCAGCTGGCCAGCGAGGCCCGGTGCGGCACTGGCTGCAGAAGCCGGTGCCGTTTTGAGGGCCTTCCAGGGAGCCAGACCGGTCGAACCATGCCTCCGTTTGCTGGGAAGAAAAGGAAGAGCAGGATCAGGACACACGAAGGAGGAGCCAGGACGAAGACATCCTAAGATACTTACCCACTCCGGGCCACGATCAATCGTGCCTGTGGGGAGGTCTCTCGAGCCTCAATCCCCGAAGGTACCACCGAGGTCAGCCCCGCTGCCGGCTTCAGCACCATCCTTGCCTTGGGCACCCGAGGCACGAGAGGGACGGACTGCCCAGGCGCAGCCACGACGACCCGAGGATCACCCTCCTGCGCAGTCGGCGCGGGCAACGGTTCTTGGGGAACAGGCGGCTCGGCCTGACTCCCCGGGGTCACCTCAACTACCTCGACCAAGGGGTCAAGTACCCCCTCGGCCTGCCCCCGTTCTTTGGACCGGGACCCCGACGTCCCGGCCCCGGATACCGACGGCGCCAGCCCGCTCGGGGGCTGGCTCGACGACCCCTGGCCCAGCCTAAGATCCGGGCTGAGGCCGAGGCGGGCAGCCATGTCGTCATCTTCGTCATCGTCTTCATCGTCGTCGTCGTCATCATCAGGCGTCTCCGGCGACGGATCCCTCAGGAGCCCATCCCTCTCCTACCGACGACGAAGCCTTTCCAAGGCATCCTGAGCCCGTATCCGCTCGCGGGCCCGAGCCTTCTTCGTGTCCTTCTTCTCCTTCCTCTTCTCCGAGGCGACCCTCCGCGCAGCTCGTTCCACCGCGTCCTCTGGGACCGGTGGCAGGGAAGGCTTGTGAAACCCCAGCTCCTGGAGACGGACGAAAAGTCTCGGCTGTGAGAACCAAGGGCAATCCGACCCAAGGAAGAAGGAGAGGACACTCACCAGGGACATACACCCGCGATCGGGACGCATCGAGAGCTAGGAAAAGGCACCGGCGTCTAACTTCCCTACCGTGCCGGCTACCCGCCTGTGGAGGTCGTCGGCGGGAAGGGGGTCCAAGGACATCTGCAAATCCTCCAAGTCGACCCCCGGCGTCATCTCCCAAAGCGGCAGCCACCGCTCCGTCAAGGGGAGCACCCTCCGGCGATGAATGGCGGCAACCACCCCCGCGGCGGTGAGCCCTCCTTTTCGCAACTCCTCCAAGGCCTTCAAAAGGGGCTGGAGATTCTTCTATCTCTCGCGCGGGGCCACGTAGCGCCAGTTACCGTCGGCAGCGGTCACCACTCGTTGAGAAAATGACGGGAGCCTCCCGTCGTCATTTCGGAGATAAAACCACCGGCGCTGCCACCCTTTGTTCGAAGACGCGATGATGGCAGAGATGTACTGCTGCGCCCGCGCCTGCCTCAACTAGAGGATGCAGCCACCGGCCCGCATCGCCATGCGAACTCTTCTTTCCCCCGTCGTCGAGGCAAAAAGCTCCGTGGAGAAGAGATGGGTCCACAGGTCCCAGTGGAGGGCAATCCCCAAATATCCTTCGCAAATCGCCGCGAAGATGGCTGCTTGCGAGATGGAGTTAGGACTGAGATTGTGCAGCTCCACCCCGTAGACGTGCAGAATTGCCCACATAAAACGGCTTGCCGGCACTCCAAACCCCCGCTCGTGAAAAGAGATGAAGCTCAGCACATACCCCCGCGGCGGGGATGGGGCGGCTCCACTCGGAGGGGCCATCCACTCCGGCTGCGAGTCACCGGAGAGAGGGCGAAGCAAACCATCAGCAACGAGGGCCTCCAGATCATCCGCCGTGACGGTGGAGAAAGGCCACGGGTCACGCGGTGAAACAACGGTCACCCGCTCGGCCATCACCAAGCAGAAGAGGTGGCGGCAGAGAGGACAAGGTGCGCGGTTTCCTTTCTCTAGCTATTCCCTCAGGTTGCAAAAACCTAAGTGGGAGGCGAGCAGCAGAGTAAAGAACCATCACCAGTCCCTCTCCCGAATATATAAAGGCTCAGGCGAGACCCATTCAACACTTCGCCCGAACCCGCCGCGAGATTCAAAACTCAAAGGCGAGACGCCCATTCCTCGAACGGCTCGCGCACGCACAACGGCTGCCCCGCCAACCACTCGTCCTATTGCATTAACTCTGCGGCAGGGCAGGCGGCACCTTTGGCAGGTGAAGCGGGCGACGCTTCACCTCCGCCATAACGACCGCGTCAAAAAAGGTGTGCCACGTCGCTCAATTTCGTATCCTTTTCCACTTCCTCTTTCTCTCTCTTGCCACAGGGACCGGGAAAGGGGATACTCTGAAAGGGATCCTTCTCCATGAAGGAAGCGGGCCCTGAGCCCCCCCCCTACTGATCAGAGGTTCGAAGGCTGGCCCCTCGGAAGGGTTCAATAGCCGCCTTAGAGCACTCGGGCTCCGCGCCCACTACTGGTCAGAGGTTCGAAGGTTGTCCCCTCGGAAGGGTTCAACGGCCGCCTCAGCCCACTCGAGCTCCGCACCCACTATTGATCAGGGGTTCGTAGGCTAGCCCCCGAAGGGTTCGACAGCCGCCTCAGAGCACGCAGAGCGAGGGATGACCCTAGGTACGTTCGATACATAACCAAGGCTCGGGCTATGCTCCCGAGGTACCCTAGGACATTTCCGAGACCGACAGGAACGATTTTGTAACGGAATCCCACCAGAGGGAGGCATCGAGCCCTTGGACCCCGTCAAAAGGGGACCGGGTCCGGCGAATCACCCGCAGGTACTTTTGGAGCGCGCCTCCGAGCCACTAGCCGACCCCTAACAAATGGGGCACGGGCGTCCACTCGGACCACCCGCTAGCAACTCACCGGAGACACCATGTTCGGCGCCTTTCGAGGGCAACATGGCGCTTTCCCCCCTCCTCCTTGCGGAAAGGCGACGCAGGGGCGTATGAAAAAAGCCGAGTCTGTCCTTGACCGTCCTCTCGCTCTGTGCGGAGGCTCGAGGGCTGCTCTCGCAAACCCGGCTCCGGCCAAACCATTGACAACGTCAACATAACAGCCCGAGAACTTGGGACTCGACTATGGACCCGGGCTACGACCAGTTTGCATGAGGGAACAACCAGACCGGTCGAAGCATCACGAAACACGCTAAGACCTCGAAGGAGTCAAACCACTCCTCCGAGGCCTCGGGGCTACACCCGGCGGGTGCGCTCGCGCGCACCCACCGGAACGAAATGCAACCGAGAAAGGCTGGTCCCCTTGCAAAAAAGTGTGACAAAAGCCTCCAAGCGAGTATCAACACTCCCTTCGAGGCTCGGGGGCTACTGTCGGGGACCATAATTAGGGGTACCTCCAAGACTCCTAATCTCAGCTGGTAACCCCATCAGCATAAAGCTGCAAAGGTATGATGGGCGCGATTAAGGTTAAGGCTCAGTCCACTCAAGGGACACGATCTCGCCTCGCTCGAGCCTAGCCTCGGGCAAAGGCAGCCGACCCCGGAGGATTCACGTCTCGCCCGAGGGCCCCCTCAAGTAACGGACACACCTTCAGCTCGCCCGAGGCCTAGTCTTTGCAGAGAAGCAACCTTAGCCAGATCGCCATGCCAACCGACCGTATCGCAGGAGCATTTAATGCAAGGATTGCCTGACACCTTATCCTGACGCGCGCTCTTCAGTCGACAGAGCCGAAGTGACCGCATTCACTTCGCCGCTCCACTGACCGACCTAACAAGAAAACAGCGCCGCCTGCCCCGCTCCGACTGCCGTGCCACTCGCCAGAGTGAGGTCGATAGCGGCTAAGTCCAGCCCCGGGCGACATAGGAAGCTCCGCCTCGCCCGACCCCAGGGTTCGGCCCCCGTCTCGGCCTCAGAAGATGGACTTCGCCTCGCCCGACCCTAGGGCTCGGACACAACCACGACTTAGAAGATGACGAACTCCGCCTCGCCCGACCCCGGGGCTCGTATTCAGCCTCGGCTCTGGAAGACGATGAACTCCGCCTCGCCCGACCCCAGGGCTCGGACTCGGCTCCGGAAGACGATGGACTCCGCCTCGCCGGACCCCAGGGCTCAGACTGAACCTCGACCTCGGAGGAACCGCCACCTCGCCCAAACTCGGGTCCGGACCGGCCACATCGCCAGGGGGCCATCATTACCCTGCCCCTAGCTAGCTCAGGCTACGGGGAACAAGACCGGCGTCCCATCTGGCTCGCCCCAGTAAGCAAGTAATGATGACACCCCGCATGCTCCATGACGACGGCAGCTCCTAGCCCCTTACGTCAGCAAGGAGACGTCAGCAAGGATCCGACAGCCCCGACAGCTGTACTTCCACAGGGCTCTAGCGCTCCTCCGACGGCCACGACATCACATGAACAGGGTGCCAAAACCTCTCTGACTGCCACGACGGCATGTACTTAGGGCTCTAGCTCCTCTCTGCTAGACACGTTAGCACACTGCTACACCCCCATTGTACACCTGGACCCTCTCCTTACGCCTATAAAAGGAAGGTCCAGGGCTCTCGTACAAAGAGGTTGGCCGCGCGGGAGAACGGGCCGACGCATAAGGCTCTCTCCCTCTCTCTCTCCCACGCGAAAGCTTGTAACCCCCTACTGCAAGCGCATCCATCCGCTCTGGACGCAGGACAACACGAAGGCCGAGGTTTCCCCTTACTGTTCTCCCCCTTTGTGTCCCGTCTCGCGCCGACCCATCTGGGCTGGTACACGCAGCGACAATTTACTCGTCGGTCCAGGGACCCCCCGGGGTCAAAACGCCGACAACTACCAAAATATGTAAATTGTTGCTGGTACTAATATCTCGCATGAACTTATGAAGTTCACAAATCAAATTATTTTAACTTTAATTATTTAAATAAAATCTGTCGTAGGGCCTAGATACACATTTTACTATATAAGCAAAGGAGTAGATTGCATAATGGCCGTGCCTAGATCTTCTTTCTCGAAACAATAGCAAGACGTAGAGAGTAGGGAGATGGTCTTTGCCGACGATGCCGCACAACAAACTCCGGCAATGCGAAGGACGACGAGCAGAACGTGCGGGTCGAAAGGAACTCCAGACGCAGCACAGCGAACAGCAGGGGATGGCTCCAGTCACAGTAGTCCTTGGTGTGTAGAGATGTTGCGATGGCAGAACATCGACGGTGCAGCTGGCGCGCGCAGAGTGAAAGCTCGGCGCAGCACACCAACGACGAGGCACTTCAGCAAGGGAGGACTCCGGTGGGGCTTGGCTGTGGCGGCGCGAAGTGGAATCCGAGGAGGGCAGTGTGCAGCAAGGATGAGCGCAACACACAACGAGCAGCGAAGTAGCGGAGGAGCACGGATCAAAGGCGAATCCGAGGCGGGGGTTTGGCGGAGGAGGCTACAGGGAACTCGTCGGTACACTTGCTGGTGGCGGGGAGGCTTGGACTTGCCGGATCGACACGACAGTAAGCACGAAGTTGCAGCGGCGTGCGGCTGTTTTACGAGCAGCAGCAGGAGGAGGTTGGAAGCTGAGGTGAACGACAGCAAGGAGCAGTGGGTTGTCAACTTTATAGGGGAGGAGGGGAGAGGCACCGTCGGAGTGGAAACGCAAGCGGCAGGCGCCATTGGTGGCGTGAGAGAGGAACCGTCGAGCATTAGTGGGAGATGAGGAGGGGAAGAAACGGTTAGGCGGCGCATCCATGGAAGATGAGCAGGTGCTGGGGAGCTGAGGTGGTGAGTTGAAGCGGCGGCGCTATTGACGTGTTGTGCACAAGGTTCAGTCGAGAAGATAATTTTAAATTGGAGAGGAAAGAGATATGACGTGCGGGTCCCATTTGCAAGGGATATAGATATATATTTATTTGTTTATTTGAAATATTTTAAAAACTATAATAAGTTTAAAAGATAATATTTTATAAATAAAAATATTGTATTCTAAATAATAAATTATTTTAATCAAAAGTCTACTACTTAAATAGATTGGGCTCCACGAAAAGGAAATCGACAAAATAAGTTTTTCACAAATACCAAAAAAAATTATTAACCTATAACTATAAAAATACATATTTTCCAAAATATTAGTTTAAGAATTCTTTATTATTTCAACAACTCGTTATTATTTTATTAAACGATACCTTTCTCACACAATTATATCTAAAAATTAGATGTGCCAATTAAATCAAACAAAATATATGTTTCGACATGAGTGCTTCAGACACTTGGTAAAATTTTACTCAATCACGAAATTGTTTAATTTATTTATATTACCATTTTATTATTTAATTTCATAAATATTTTTACTTTCTACTCGAAATTGATAAATTAAACTAGGTTACTTTTATGTGATGGATTTAGGGTGTTACAGTCTCATAGTAGCGTGACTGGATGATCGCCGAGACCTTCACCTCCCAAACCCTTCGATCTAGAACATGTACTTCAGTGCTCTCTCATGATCATGAGAGGAAAGTTGTGCCTTGTTGGCACACATCTTATTCACAATTAACTAGAACCGAGAAAACATCCTATCAATGGTCTCTCCAGCCAACTGGATAAAATTCTTGTACTCTCGCCTGTACGTCTCAAAGAGTCTGGTCTTTAGATAATCATTGCCCTCATAGAATCTCTCGAGGGTGGAGCAGATCTCATGAGTCATAGCCAAATGTCCAACTCGCTCAAACTTAATAAGCGAGACACGAGAACAAAACGTTTCGAGCTTTGCTTTTCGAATCATGGAACTCCATCTAAATCAGAGTGATCGGATCACTCACAGCATCGAACGCAACATCGAGACAAATCTCCCAGACGCAATACCCAATACTCTAAAGATATGCTGACATGCGGAACTTCTAGTACGAGTAGTTTGTCCCATCAAAGAACAGAGGTTTGCCAACACCTCGTTCCATGTCATATTCGTGGATCTAAAACCGATTAAGGTGGAAGGAGAAAAACTAGACAAAAAACTAGTGTTGTCTCTCAAGTGGAAATCTAAACTCGTGCCCAAAGAGATGTGGGTGCCAAGATGGCTATAACAACATCCGTACCGCTCTATATATAGAGGGTTATTTGCCTAGACTAAACTAACCCTATGTACATAAAGCCTATCCACTTCGCTACTGCAAAATGGACCAACTCCTAGGTTTTTTATCCAAAGGCTACGCACTGCCCACGAAGTTGCTTCGCCTTGACGAACCCGTCGTTGTGACGCCACGTGCCACCACCAGTTCCCATTCGGAACCACCATTGCCAAGTTTTGAGGCCAAAATCGATTGAAAACCCGTCGTCCATAGTGTAGGATGGTTTTTCAGTGTTCAACAACGAAACCCCCATGAGTATAGGGAACACAGCCTGCTCGACTGCGTAGGATGGTTTTTCAATGTTCAACCATGAAACACGTGTCCCACCAGTCCTTGACTGCGCCGACAACACGGCCTGCTCCTCCACGTCCACATGCGAGTGTGTGTCCTAGGTGTCCGCCAATGTGGCTAGTCACCCCGCAACTCTAGTTCTTCAGTCAAGTCTCAGCGCTCGTCCTTCACCGCTCCTAGTCCATGGACACGAACCCACATGACCTTCACTTCGTCGTCGACCACCATCCCTATGCTCGACACGTGCACACCACAAGTTGACATACATGGTTGCACAAACACATAATGCATGCCTTGGTTAGTCCACGACTCAAACCGAGACGCTACCCATTGATAATCACTCATCATCAACCCAAACCACAAGGGACAAGTCAACCTTGTGTTCGCAGTAATATGTTATTATAATCTTTATTTACACTTTTATGCATTGTTCCTTTGATATATTACACTTGTGACATCAACATATCTGTGAAAATAGATCCTGGCACACATATGCTATGCATCGGTTTTACACTTAAAATCGGGTATGACAAAAGTGGTATTAGAGCAATGTTGACTGTAGGTCGCTAGATTAATTAGAAATGGAAAGCCAATTTGGTCTTTCAAAACTTGACATATTTCCTAATAAAAACTTAATTTATATCCAAAACTAGTCTCTTTTATCATGAACTCTTTTAGTCTAATTTTGGTCCATCAGATGGCTATGGTCAGAAGCACTGCAAGACACTCAAGCTAGGATTGCAGAAACCGAAGTGAAGCTTACAGATGGAATCCTTTCAAAGATAGTGAAGAAGCCCCATTCTCTATCTTATCCCCACCCCGCAAGAAGTTTTGTTATAAATCCCCTAGATATATTATTGGACTTCTTGGTTATGTTGATAGGTGTTGGGGGCCTTCGGCTTCCGAAGGTCCTCAAAAACATGATTTAACTATGTCTCTGGAGTATAATGTGTAAACAGGTACCTTCGGACACAAATCAAAACCACAGCATGAAGATGCACAAAGAGTATGAAGGATGGCGTAGAGCCGAAGCTATGCACAGAGGAGCTTCGACGTGATAGCAGAAAAAGAAACCGACTTAAAAGGGAAAAGGCTATTTGGACCCCGATGGATTACTATAGAGTTATTAGCAAATGTAAAGGGCATGGGTGTAATTTTACATGGGCTACGTCCCGTGCCTATAAATAGACGAACAGTACTCCCGTACTGTTCAGACTGACTTGGCATTTACTTTCGCGTCACGTTTGTACCCCTGCTTTCCTTCGAGCCGAAGGTACATTTATAATTTGTTATTGTCGATGCAGTTACGCAAATAAAAATAAGTTGGTAATAACATTTAAAGTGTTTATATTATTTTTTCATATCTTGTGTATGAATCCTTCTTCATCATTTATTGCGTTTAAGAAGGTTTGTTCTTCATAACTTTTGTCCGGAATTCATTATATCCGAAGGGAGATAATGTTTCGAAGGACGAAGGACTTTAACATTTAACACTTTTTATGTTGCCTTGTTCTTAACTCTTAGCATTTGAGAACAAGTCTCCAACAATAGGATAGTTCTATGATATCAAGTTTTTCGACTAGATTGGCAAGAATGGAATTAAATTATATTATAGTTGTTTTCCAATCGACAATCATGTTGTATAACCCTTGAGTTCTTCTACCCTTGTTTTCTTGCCATTGAATTGTCTTCCTTGGGCAATATCTATCTTGATATATTGAACTCTTTGCCTCTCTACTTCTCTCCTTGATAATGCCTCCCTATTTTGTCTACTTGATAAAGCTTTCTCCCTAACTCACTTTATAATCCTTGGTTGTATAATTTATTCTCACTTCACCGGTTCATGGTTATCTTATTTCGCTCTTGGCCATTAACAATAATGTCCTATTTTTTGCCTAACTCCTTGTTATTTCTGATTAAATTCCTTGATTCTATAATCTCCCTTCCTTATTCCACTGTATTAGCAACCAGGCAAAGCAGAATCTATCATTGGACTGGACCCCCAGCATGAATCCATACTTCGCTGTGGACTGGCTTCTTCGCAACATCCCCGCCGGTAAGCACTGTCTCCGCACGTTCGCCATCTCCTGCTACTTGATTTATCACCCGTCAATCTCGGGTTTGGGTGCTCGAATGTCAGAATGCCGCACGCCGGCGAGCATCGCCGCCATGGGGCCTCGGGCGCTGCAGTGCCCTAGAATCGTTGAGCAGAGTCGCATGGGAGCTGAGGATCCAGGAATGAACGATCAAGATTTGTTGACTGCATACCGATTCAGGCGAGGCAAGTGGTAGTCGTAGATCCTTCATCTAAGGAGTAAAGTGCAAACCATGTTCATTAAATTTCATCCAGCGATCTAAGATCCAAGGGCCAGAATTAGATACTAGTTCACGTTTAAATCTTAGCCATAGATTAGAATCTAAGGGCTCAGGTGCGTCCGCATTGTGTGGATTGTGTATTTTCGCGTAAGAGACCCTCGGGTTTCCTAAAAACAAACCACCGTCCACCATAGTTCAAAGAAATCACAACAATGTCCCTAGATCCTATACTTTAGCCGCTAGTATTTATAAAATTGAGAACCATATCCCTACTCTCATTTAAATAATCACGTGAAGTGAATTTAACTATAAAATTAATAATTAAACAACCTCAAAACTTATTTATTGCATAACTTCTTTATTTTAACTTCGAATTTAGTGGTTCTTGAACCTAGGATTTCATCTCGACTAGTAGAATATTATTATGTAGTTTGTTCTTATCTTTGGTGTAATGTTAATTTCCATTCCTATATTGTTTGATTGTATTGCTACGAGTAGACAACCAAGTGACCGAGGAACCCGAAGCTACGCAAGTTAAAGATTCTGAGCAAGAGTTTGCAGTTGAAGGCAAGTTGTGTCCTTGATCACTTTCTTTGACCTAATAATATTCTATTAATCACTATGGACTATTAGGTTAAGCTGATGAGACCTAATAGGTTGCCTAGTTTGTTTACCCTATACCTTGCAAACAAATGAACTATTGTGTAGTCTTGCTATTACTCTACCTAGTTTTGAGATTAATGCTATATATGAATTATGATCATACTTTATTATTATTATCAATAAATTCTTTATTGTTCATGATAAGATCATCTTGTTAATTGAATCATGGACCTTACCCTGAGATAACAGTGCTGCCACAAGGGTGGTATAAGATGTCTTTGGCTAATTAATTAGGAAAGTTGGTATGCGAGAGCCTTACCCGATAGGGTCAAACAGGGAGGAGTTGTGCAAGTATAGGGAGGTTCTCAGGTCAAACTATCTATGATAGCTTTTCGGACGAGGAATTCTTAAACCCCCTCTACCCGAATCTATAGCGGGTTTTCACATACCAGTGGAACTTTATAAAGGCATAGCCATTCACCTCGGAAGAGTCTAAAGGCTTTACAAACCCTAGCTAAACGGGAAACACGACTTATGAGTAAAGGGTGTGTAAGGCCCAAAATTGGTATAAGAAAAAAATAAAAGAAGAAATAAAATAGTAAATTCAGATATCTCAAATTATACTTGAGTGTTGGAAATTGGGGACTGAATTTTGAAAACCAAGAATTATTTTATAAAAGAGGTAATAGAAAAGTTTTCTATTCAACTAAATGATTATGCACATTATTAAATATGTGCCATAAGCATTTATTTACATGAATAATTATTATTGAAGTAACTTTTAATTCTTATCCCACCTTCAAAATACTATTTTTCTAAAAAGAAATGAGCAATATGAGTGTGTTTCATATTTCAAACACTTATCAAACAAATAAATTAATTAGAATAAATAGATATCTACTGCATCATGATTGATTTTTAGTGGGTATTAAATTTGAATTCTTAAACTTTATCTTAGAGTGGAATTGGAATTTTGTAATGTCAAAAAGGAATAATATAGGAATATAATAATGAGAAGAGAATTGGGATTTAACCCAAAGTTACATTTTAAGATTTCGAGAAAAGAAAAGAAGAATACTAAACAAAAATAAAGAAAATAAATATATAAATGATTAAACCCTTCCATACTACTATGCCTACTTTGTACTTTTAATTTGAGTATAAGTTCACAACACTATTTAAATTCAAATTTGAATTTAAATAAAGAGAAAGGAAATCAAGAAAGGGAAAAACAAAAGAAAAAGGAAAAGAAACCACTTGCACTCGCGCTAGGCCAAAACTCAGCCCAAGCCACAAGGTCCCATGCGCCTCTCCATCTCTACTGGGCCAAAATGACCCCGAACAGCCTAGTAGCGCTCCCTCAGTCTTTCCACATTGCTGACGGGTGGGCCTCAACTTCCCTTTACCAGCCATATGTGCGCGTGGTCGACTAACGGGTGGAGCTGTTGGCCAGAGTCTTCGTCTCCGAAGGAAGCGCGTGTGCGGCAACGGCCTAACCGACCCTAGCTGGTTTTCTGGGTGCGACCGCCAAAGCCATCCACGGACTCCATGGGGTCTATATGATGGACCTCGCAATCTCCTCACCACCCAACCAGTCCATCACCTCACCGTAGATTCGCCAGCGTCCCACCATAGCCAACCGACCACGTAGAAAGGGAGGGCGTGGGACCTCAGACCGTGGGGAATCTAGTCGCTTCGTCGAAGGTGATTCATGGCCGGGCTCGGCAGAGGATTGGGCAGTGTCACCTCTGTCCAGGGGTTAGCCGGGCACGGAGTACACGCGTGGCACCAGGGTGCGTCCGTCGGAGTCAGAAGCCCGCGATGTATTGCAGACTGGGCATCGTCGGTGTCATCGATTAACGTGTCAGCCTGTTACCTTGGTCCTATCTCACTTTCACTTGCCATAGGGTACCTCGGATTGGAGAACATCGTTTGCTGATGCACTTCGGTGGTCGCCGGCGTAGGGGATCGCCGTGGGACGTAGTGCGGGGCACGAGACACCATCGAGAGGAAGAAGAAGATGGCGCATCTGTTGATCTGGGGATCGATGGCTGGGCATAAAACAGGCTAGTGGATGTTGGATCTATGTGGACGGCTACGATTAGGCTTAGCATACCCCTTCGGATGGATCAGATTAAGCTGTGTCCTGGACAATGTTTGGATCGTAGATTTGTGATCCAAGGGCTACGCTCGTGTACCGGTTCGGTAGGGCCTTGATTTAATCTCGCGCGTCCAACCCTGATCCAATGGTCGAGATCTATCTATACCATTTCGTCGTGGAACATTTCTTAAAGAGCCCCTGCTCTTTATACGAAACAACCCGCCATCCATGAATAGGTAGAAACTATCGCATGTAGGTCCTGGTTTTTACACATTGAACCCCGAACTTCACGGTAATATTGCGCCAAGTCCAGCGAACTGAGAAATTAGGAAAAACAATATAGAAATCACTTTTCCAATACAAAAAAATTACATTAACTTATTTAATTCATAGAAATTTCATTTTAATTCTTTTTCACTTCATTCCAGTTGCAATAATTTCGTTTTAATATTGTTCATCACCTAGTACCTCTGTTTAGCCATGAAACTTGGAATAAAATTATTCACTTGAATTACTCTATTCTAGGTACCAAATAACTTCGAAAATTCATAACTCCTCTGTTTTAATTCCTGATTGACCCATTCCAGTTGCGGTAGCTTCGAATGAATATTTACTATGCAATAACAACAATTATTGTACCCTATCTAATTCTTTTATAATTAGATCTTTACTTAACTTATGTCGGTTAGTCTTGTTAATCTGCTTATCATTATAATCTACTAAAATATGATCTATGGTCAATTTATAATTTAGATTAAAGTTGAATTAATTACTACTTTAGGTTATCTTTTCTATGAGATTATAAAATAAACATAGAACCTAGTTTTAGTCATTTAATTACATCATAACTAGATGATCGTAACTCCGATTTTAGTGGTTCTCGATCCCACGATCTCGTAGCAACGTGTTGATTATTATTATTCAGTTTGTAATTATGTTTGGTGTGATGTTAATTTTGTCTATACCATGTTTGTTTGTATTGCTACAACTAGCAGTGAGGTCACGAGAATCTGAGGATCATCCTGGTACCTGGAATCTCAAGTCCCAGGCAAGTTGTGCCCTTGACCACTTTTTACCCAATAATGTTCTTTAATATCACTTATTAATGCATAGGTTTAATTTTGATGGGACCCAATAGGTCACCCTGGACTGGTTATCCTTTTACCTTGTTTATCCCTGAATTATTTGGGTAGTTATGCTATTGCTTTACATGGTTTTGGGTTAATATTTCATTATATCCATGTTCCAATTATTCTGTTATCTTATTTATGTTCATGTCAAGATCATTATTGTTAATTGGAACATGGAGCTTAACTTGAGAAATACGTGCCACCACAAGGGTGGAATGGGACACCCTTGGCTGACTAATTAGGAAAGCTAGTGGAAGACTACCTTACATAAAAGGGGCAAGGGCAGTAGGGGAGTAGGCATGCAGGGAGGTTCTTAGGTTGATTTTGCTGCAATGGCGGTCAGACGAGGGATTCTTATAAGTGCTCTTCCTAGAAAATGTAGCAGATTTTTGAAAGCTAGTGGAACTTTGTAAAGGCCTCGTAGTGTTACCCTACCTTGCTTCCTTGGTAGAGGTGAATGGGATTCATGATCCCTTCGGCAGATGGGTAACATGACTTGTGGGTAAAGGGTACAACCTCTGCAGAGTGTAAAACTGGTATACTAGCCAAGCTCACGGTCATGAGCAGCTCAGGACTCTCGCATGATTAAACTATGAAACTAAATTCAATTTGTCATTTGCATTTGCATGGGATTATTTATTAATTGTGTTCTATTATTATTCTGGTATGGTATTTACTTACATTTAGAAACTGCTAATAATATTTGACCAACTTATTAAAAGCAATGCTCAGCTTTAACCCCCATCATTGATCAGCCTTACACATCACATGAACTCCCACCTTTGGTGAGTTCATGCACATTATTCCTCACAACTTGTTGAGCGATGAACGTATGTGAGCTCATCCTTGCTGTCTCACACCCCCCACAAGAGAAGAACATGTGGTTCAGGAGGAGCCACACAGCGAGGAGTTCGACTTCATCTAGATGGCGTCTCCCGGTCGACTTTTAGGACGCCAAGGATGGACTTTAGTTCGTTTTATATTTATCTTTATTTTGTAAGACTTCCGCTATGTAATAAGTACTCTGATGATATTATGACATTTATCTCTATACACTCTATTATTATATGTGTTGTCTTTTTTGACGCATATATGAGATGCACCCGGCTTTGTCCCTTAAATCCGGGTGTGACATAAGTGGTATGAGAGTCAATGTTGACTGTAGGGCGAAACCTAGATAGAACTGGACAACCATTGTCTACTTACCTTTGCTACTCTGATTCTTATCTAAACTTTTCTTAATCATTCTCATCTATTTCCGCTTTACTCTGATTATTCTTAACTTTTCTCTTCTAAAGACAAAAGTGGATTTCACACTTTGAAATCCTATGCCTAAAGTGACTTTAGGAATAGGAGACCTACTCTTAGGAACAAAATCAAAACTATTTTTGTAAATATTTGTATGCCTGAATGTTTGTTCTTGTGATACATGTCTAATTTGGGTTTTTGATTAAGTGTGATGAGTTGTGGAGTAATGTCCACAATTACATCTACATATATGTATAGGCATAAATATAAATAAATAAAAATCATAAGATGACTATACAAACTAAGAATATTCCCCATTAAAATATACCTAGTTTAATAGATCCATCTTATCTTACAAGATTCTCTCTTATCTTAATAGATTCATCTTATCTTGAAAGATTTGTCTTATCCTAACCACTTTACTTAACTCATCCTAAAGTAACAACCAGGATCTAATCCACAATAATGTGATCAGATCTAAGTTATATTTGCGTGACTAAAACCACTTGACTTATCCCACCATGATCATGATCTAACCCAAATTAATTGGATCTTATCTAGTCGAAGCTAGTCAAACCTAGATCTGATCTAATGTGATAGATTAATCTCACCTTACAAAGGCTAAAGTGGAGCTAATCTAATGTAAGTTGCTTAACAAGAAGGATAATACTGATGAAATAAATGAGACTTTACTCCTATAAAATATGTTTTAATTCACTCTGCACTAAATTAAGAACGAGAGACCAACTCAACCTTATGCAACTACCTTAATCATCCGATGGTTGCATAACCCCTCTGTTTTAATCTAACAGAGATTCTGAATTACCTACACCATATAATCCATCCTATCTCAAAAGATTCTAACATATTCTAATAATATATATCCTACCTGGTAGATCTTTCTAACTTAAACTAGTCTAATCTAGTTATATCCAATTTAATCTAGACCCTACCCAATCTAATATGATCCATTCTAAAGGGTGTTAATTAAATAAGTTAGTTGATACTGGTAACATAGATTGGACCATATTCCTATAAATGGGTTTTAAACCTAAATTGGTATCTTAGACCAACTCGTCCGTGAAACTATGACCTAGCCTATGTTATAGGTTGCCCAACCCATTTATCCCAAAAGCAAAGTAAAACTCTATTTAACCTACCTACCCCATGTACCCGCAATTGTTATCCCAGCTCAGATAATGGCATCTAACACCACAATCAATGGTCCCTAAATCAGACCCAAGAAGAAGGTTAACTTCGATAATGAAGGATATGAGTAGAAACAGATCTTTGGATGAATCAAGATCCACCACCCAGAAAAAAAGTCTCCCTTACCTAACTTTCTTTTACCCCTAAATCTTCTCTACACTCACCTAATGGCTAAAATCTGATGTACCCTTATTTTCTATGCCACACCTGCTAATGACATGAAAATTTTGGGTGCATAAAGAAAATATACACTAATTGGAAGTTCCACTTAGAAAAAAAGGGATACTGGAATTTCAAAAAGATAAAGTCAGCTTGATATGCTCAACTAAATGGTATTCTTAAAAAGATTATAAAATCTAGTGTGATCTAATCTGATGTGGTCTACTTAAACAGATTAGTGATACTGGTAGAAGAAATTAGACCCTATTTAATCTACTATGATCTAATCTAGTGTGAGCTACTTAATGCTGATATAAAGAATAAGGCCATATTCCTAATTCAGTCAAGCCTAAATTGGTGAATTTGATCAACTCGGCCAACTCAGTCATATACCAACGACCTACACATTCTTGATAAATTGCCTAATTTGTCTATAAAAACATTTATCTACCAGTTTGACTTACATATTATCAATAATATACATCATTGTTTTTCCAAGCCCTACCTAAGACAAAGTCACCCAACTAAAATTTGACATAACATTACTAATCTAGATCTTATTCAATCTAATGTGAGTCACTTAACAAGTTAACACGAGTGAAATAAACTAGATCCTACTCCTATAAAACTTGTTCTCCCCTCATGCACTTAAACCTAAAATTAGTGCATTAGACCAACTCGACCAAGGGCAAAAGAGTTAACCCAACCTTAGAGTCATGATGGATTGTATAATCTATCTATCCCCACCTAAAATCAAACAAACTTTTGACCTACATCATGTAGTCTACCTCACCCATGTATATCTCATCTTGACAGATTCTATCTTACCTTTGGACATTCACCTTATATGACCAGATATCCCAAGCTTGATATAAAACAACAAATTAAGCCTTGCCAAAGAATCTTTAGTTTATAACCAACTATTAGCCTATTCGTTCTGCCTACCAAATAATTTTCCCTTGCAAAACTATCTTACCATATGCTTCTAACTTCGATGGACATTACTAGAAAGGGAGGACTATCAGGCAACAGCAAACAGAAATGAATCCTCCAAATCCTCCACCGACTAGAACCGATCCAGTGGTTGCCGCCCAAATGCTGGTACTACAACAAATGACAAACATGGTTAACGAAATGCAAAATCAAATGAGGCAAGAACGCCTGGAAATGCGTCAGGACCGGTTGGAGATGCGACAAGAAATGAGGCAAGCACGGTTGCAAAGACAACAACAACAACAACCACTACCTCCACCACCATCACCAGCTCCACCAAGCTACATATATATATATATATATATATATATATATATATATATATATATATATATATATATATATATATTACAATTTGTAAGACCTAAATGTTACTTTAATTAGCACTTATTATGATACTATTTTAGTAATAATAATAATAATGTCTATTTGACCCTATGTGTTCCTAATAAATTATGCATCATGCTGAGATTTTATTTATGCATATGTTTTGAGATAACATGGTTATACACCCTTTTCTTACAAATCTCGAGGACGAGATTTCTGTTAAGGGGGTAGGATTTGTAAGGCCCAAAATCGGTATAAGAAATAATAATAATAATAATAATAATAATAATAATAATAATAATAATAATAATATAAGGAGAAATAAAATAGTAAATTCAGATGTCTCAAATTATACTTGAGTGTTGGAAATTGGGGACTGAATTTTGAAACCAAGAATTATTTTAGAAAAGAGGTAATAGAAAAGTTTTCTATTCAACTAAATGATTATGCACATTATTAAATGATGCGCCATAAGCATTTATTTACATGAATAATTATTGTTGAAGTAACTTTAATTCTTATCCCACCTTCAAAATACTATTTTTTAAAAAAGAAATGAGCAATATGAGTGTGTTTCATATTTCAAACACTTATCAAACAAATAAATTAATTAGAATAAATAGATATCTACTGCATCATGATTGATTTTTAGTGGGTATTAAATTTGAATTCTTAAACTTCATCTTAGAGTGGAATTGGAATTTTGTAATGTCGAAAAAAGAATAATATGAGAATATAATAATGAGAAGAGAATTGGGATTTAACCCAAAGGTACAATTTTAAGATTTGGAGAAAAGAAAAGTAGAATACTAAACAAAAATAAAGAAAATAAATATATAAATGATTAAACCCTTCCATACTACTATACCTAGTTTGCACTTTTAATTTGAGTATAAGTTCACAAAACTATTTAAAATCAAATTTGAATTTTAAATAAAGAGAAAGGAAATCAAGAAAGGGAAAAACAAAAGAAAAAGGAAAAGAAACCACTTGCACTCGCGCTGGGCCGAAACTCAGCCCAAGCCACTAGGTCGCGTGCGCCTCTCCATCTCTGCTGGGCCAAAATGACCCCAAACGGCCTGGTAGCGCTCCCTCAGTCTTTCCACATCCCTGACAAGTGGGCCGCAACTTCCCTTTACCGGCCATATGTGCACGTGGTCGACTGACGGGTGGGGCTGGCGACCAGAGTCTTCGTCTTCGAATGAAGCGCGTGTGCGGTAATGGCCTAACCGACACTAGCTGGTTTTCCTGGTGCGCGCCGCCAAAGCCATCAACGGACTCCATGGGGTCTATATGATGGACCTCGCGATCTCCTCGCCACCCAACCAGTCCATCACCTCACCGCAGATTGGCCTGCATCCCACCATAGCCAACCGGCCGCGTAGAAAGGGAGGGCGTGAGACCTCGTACCGTGGGGAATCTATTCGCTTCGTTGAAGGTGATTCGTGGCTGGGCTCGGCAGAGGATTGGGCAGTGCTTCGTCTGTCCAAGGGATAGCCGGGCGTGGAGTACACGTGTGGCATCGGGGTGCGTCAACCGGAGTCAGAGGCCCGCGCTGTATTGCGGACTGGGCATCGTCGGCGTCATCGATTAAGGTGTGAGCCTGTTACCTTGGTCCTATCTCACTTTCGCTTGTCATATGGTACCTCGGATTAGAGAACATTGTTTGCTGATTCACTTCGGTGGTCGCCGGCGTAGGGGATCGCCGTGGGACGTAGTGCGGGGCACGGGACACCATCGAGAGGAAGAAGAAGATGGCGCGCCTGTTGAGCTGGGGATCAATGGCTGGGCATAAAATAGGCTAGTGGTCGTTAGATCTATGTGGATGGCTACGATTAAGCTTAGCATACCCCTTCGGCCTGTTAAAATCTGCCCATTGATTTGTGATCAGATGGATCTGATTAAGCTGTGTCGTTGACAATGTTCGGATCATTGATCTGTGATCCGAGGGCTACGCTCGCGTACCGGTTCGGTAGGGCCTTGATTTAATCCCGCGCGTCCAACCCAGATCCAATGGTCAAGATCTATCTATACCCCTTCGTCGTGGAACATTTCTTAAAGAGCCCCTGCTCTTTAAACGAAACAACCCACCATCCATGAATAGGTAGAAACTATCGCATGTAGGTCCTAGTATTTACAGATTGAACCCCGAACTTCTAGGTAATATTGCTTCCAGTCCAGCGACCTGAGAAATTAGGAAAAGCAATATAGAAATCACTTTTCCAATACAAAAATAATTAAAGTAACCTATTTAATTCATAGAAAATTCATTTTAATTCCTATTCACTTCATTCTAGATGCAATAATTTCGTTTTAATATTGTTCATCACCTAGTACCTCTGTTTATCCATAAAACTTGGACTAAAATTATTCACTTGAATTGCTCTATTCTAGGTACCAAATAACTTCGGAAATTCATAACTCCTCTGTTTTATTCTAGATTGACCCGTTCCAGTTGCGGTAGCTTCGTATGACTATTTACTATGCAATAACAACATTTATTGTACCCTGTCTCATTCTTTTATAATTCAATCTTTACTTAACTTATGTTGGTTAGTCTTGTTAATCTGCTTATCATTATAATCTACTAAAATATGATCTATGGTCAATTTATAATTTAGATTAAAGTTGAATTAATTACTACTTCAGGTTATCTTTTCTCTGAGATTATAAAATAAACATAGAACCTAGTTTTAATCATTTAATCACATCATAACTTGATGACTATAACTCCGATTTTAGTGGTTCTTGATCCCGCGATCTCGTAGCAACGCATAGTGTTGGGGGCTTTGTTTCTCCGCCGAAGGTCCCCTTAAGCAAAAAACACCTTCGGTAGGACGATATGCTAGCAGGCACGACATGAAGATATATTATCGAAGCTACAATTGAAGGAGCTTTGGCATAACGACATGCCTAAGACGAAGGATGGCACCAACTTAAAGAGGAAAAGACTACTGAGTCCCTGATAATTTGTGTTATAGTTGTAATTGGTCATTAGGGACACAAATGTAATTTTGTCTGGGCTGCGCCCCGTGCCTATAAATAAGTGAACAGTACTCCCGTACTGTTCACGCGAACTTGTAATCATCCTTGCGTCATTCTTGTACTTCCGTCTTCTGTCAAAGCCGAAGGTACAAATGTTATATAAACATTATCGATGTTTACTCATGTTTATAAAATGCGAATATGAATAATCTAATGATTTGATATGTTTATTTATACTCCTTTTATGCTTTATATGCTTCTATTTACACCTTTGTTCGTCAAAATGATGAAGGTATGCCCTTCATGACCTTCGTTTGAAGATCATTATATCCTAAGGGAGATAATTCTTCAAAGGACGAATGTCTCTAATCGTTAACATTTGTGTTGCTTTGTTCTTGGTGTATAGCATCCGGGAACAAGGACCAACATTAGCGTCCACCTCCAGTGAACTCACTTCCACTGTTGTGACAATGGCTTCATACAACAACCAAGCTGTAGCACCTTCGGCCACGAAGCTGGTGCTCCCAATCACAGGTGGTTCGAGCTAAGAACCAGCCAACAAGAAGCAGAAGAAGGAAGCACAAAGAAGAGTGCAGCATGTTGGGGTGCAAGGACCCTTCATCAGATCCAAGTGGTCTCACATCCCAATTACCATCTCCTAGGAAGATCTTCAGCTTAAAGATTATCCTCACAATGATGCCATGGTTATATCTTCTGTCATCAAGGGATTTTTGGTCCACAATGTTCTGGTCGACATAGGCAGCGTGATAGACATCATTTTTGCAAAGGCCTTCAGACAGATGCAAGAGCCAGAAGACAAGATATATGATGCAACACACCCTCTTTGTGGCTTCGGAGGAAGACAGATTGTGGCACTTGGCAAAATAACAATGTCACTGACCTTTGGCTACATCCATAACATAAGAACTAAACAAGTAGTTTTTGATATTATTGATGTGGAGTATCCATACAATGCCATCATTGGTCGAGGAACGCTTAATGCCTTTGAAGCCATTCTTCATCCAGCATACTTATGCATGAAGATACTTTCGGAACAAGGGCCTATTGCCATTCACGGGAGTCAAGAAGCTGCCAGGAAGGCCGAAGGGAGCTAGACGGATTCAAAGGCTATCCATAACATAGATGAAGCCGAAGCCCATCAGCAGTACAAGCACAAAAGAGAGAAGGCTGCTTCAGCGGATCAGCCAAAGTCTATGCTCCTGTGTGAAGACATAGCAGACCAAAAGGTACTGCTAGGATCCCAGTTATCTGATGAACAAGAAAAGACTCTGCTAAGGTTTTTGTTCAACAACAAAGACGTCTTTGCTTGAACAGCTAACAATCTCTATGGTGTTAATAGAGATGTCATTGAGCATTCACTCAATGTGGATCCATCTTTTAGGCCAAGAAAGCAGAGACTTCGAAAAATGTCCGAGGACAAAGCCGAAGGTGCTCGAAATGAAGTAAAGAGACTTCTCAGTGCTGGTGTTATCAGAAAAGTCACATATCTAGAGTGGCTAGCTAACACTGTTATAGTGAAGAAGGCTAATGGGAAATGGAGAATGTGCATTGACTACATAGACCTCAACAAAGCATGTCCGAAGGATGAGTTCCCCTACCAAGAATAGACTCCCTTATAGATGCAGTAGCTTCTTCAGAGCTTATGAGCTTATTGGATTGTTACTCAGGCTATCACCAAATCTGGATGAAGAAAAAGGATGAGCCAAAGACAAGCTTCGTAACTCGTAGTGGCACTTACTGCTACCTTCGGATGCCCGAGGGGCTCAAGAATGCTGGAGGAAGCTTCAGCAGGATGACTACCAAGGTCCTCCACTCTCAAATTGGCAGGAATGTACTGACTTATGTTGATGACATTATAGTGAATAGCACAAAACAAGAAAATCATGTTGCCAATCTACAAGAGACATTTGCCAATTTCAGGCGAGCTGGTCTCAAGTTGAATCTAGAAAAGTGTGTTTTCGGAGTAAAGAAGGGCATGTTCCTTGGCTGTCTGGTATCAACAAAGGGTATCGAAGCTAATCCAAGCAATATTGAAGCTATCCTTTGGATGGAACCGCCAAATTCAAAGAAGGGTGCCCAGCGATTGGCAGGAAGGCTGACATCGTTGAATAGATTCATATCAAGGTCAGCAAAAATAAATTTACCATTCTTTGAAGTACTCAAGTCAGCCGAAGTCTTCCAGTGGGGTCCACCTCAACAAAAAGCCTTCGAAGAGTTAAAGCAATACCTAATAGATTTGACAACTCTAACTCCACCTTCATCAGGAGCTCCGCTACTTCTGTATGTAGTTGCCTCCCATTCTGCGGCCAGTGCCGCACTGGTACAGGAGAAGCAAGATGGCCAAGTAAAAAGACAAGCATCGGTATACTTCGTCTTCGAAGTACTCAGTTTATCAAAGAAAAATTACACAGAATTGGAGAAGGTATTGTATGCTGTGTTGATGGCCTCAAGGAAGCTTCAGCATTACTTTCAAGCATACCATATAATAGTGCCTTCATCACAACCTCTGAAGGACATAATGAGGAACAGAGAAGCTACAAGAAGGATTGAAAATGGGCTGTGGAGCTTAATGAATTCACCATTGACTATGTACACATATCCTCAATTCAATCTCAGGCGTTAGCAGATTTCATTGCAGATTGGACGCCAGGGGCTCAGGGAGAAGAGGCAACGAAAGATGCCGAAGCTTGGACAATATTCTGTGATGGCTCTTGGAGAACCTCCGGTGCTGGAGCAGCTGTCATTCTAGTAGCACCCTCTAAAGTCAGAACATGTTATGTAGTAAAGCTAGACTTTAGTTGTACAAATAACATTGCTGAGTACGAAGCTCTTCTTTTAGGGCTTCAAAAGCTAAAGGCAATGGGAATAAGAAGGGCAATCCTCAAAATTGATTCCCAAGTCATTTCTGGCCATGTGGACAAAAGTAGCAAGGCAAGGGATCCGAAGCTTGAAAAATACTTGGATGCAGCCAGAAGACTGGAAGCTTCTTTCGAGGGATTTTCTGTAAAAAAATATCCCAAGGGGGGAAATGAACATGCGGATTTGCTAGCTAAGTCAGCGGTGCAGGGGCTCCCTTTGCCTTCGAAAGTATTCTTTGAAACAATAAAAGCACCTTCAGTCAAGCTTATGGAGAGAGCAGTACTTACAATATCACCTGGACATAGTAAAGATTGGAGGACTAAGATTATATCTTTCCTCCAAGGCAACTGTCTTTCGGATGACGAAGTTTACAATAAAAGAATGGAAGCAAGAATAAGAACATATGTAATCATAGAAGGGAAGTTATATAAATATGGAGTCTGCTCTCCATTACTCAAGTGCTTGTCCAGAACCGAAGCTCAAGAATTGATGAAGGAAATACATGCAGGATTATGTGGGTCTCACATTGGGTGTAGGCCTTTATTGGGGAATGTTTTCAGACAAGGATTTTACTGGCTGAAGGCAGCTTCAGATGTTGCAGACCTGGTTCAAAAATGTGAAAATTGCTAAAGATGCACAAGAGACCAGAGACAACCTTCGTCTTTAACCCAGCTAATACAGCCAACTTGGCCACTGCAAAGGTGGGTTTGGATTTGTTAGGTCCACTTCAACTAGCATAAGGAAATTTGAAATATTTCGTCGTGGTAGTGGAATATTTCTCTAAATGGATTGAAGCAAAGCCATTAGCCACAATAACTTCGACAACAGTACAGAAATTCTTTTAGCAAAATATTGTTTGTCACTTCGGCGTGCCGAAGGCAATAATCGTTGACAATGGAACTCAATTTTATGTTGAAACATTCAAAGATTTTTGTGACCGAATTGGTAAAAAATACATTTTGCGTCAGTAAGACATCCAGAATCAAATGGGTTAGTAGAAAGAGCAAATGGAATCATAATGACAGGGATAATGAAGCTAATCTTCAATTAGCCTAGAGGAAAATGGCAAGATGAGCTGATCAAAGTTGTGTGGAGCCATAACACAACTGTCTCAAGGTCAACAGGTTTTACACCTTTCAAGCTCCTATTCGGTGATGAAGCAATAACACCGGAAGAAGCAAGAATAGGATCAATAAGGACCACAGCTTCAGTGGATGACGAAGCTGATTCTCAAATAACAAAAGACACTATAGAAGGGACCAGACTTCAGGCCATAGAACACATCAATAAGTATCAGGCCGAAACAATAAAATGGCATGATAGGAAAGTTCGATTGAAAAATATCAAACTAGGTCATTTGGTGCTTTGGAGAATAGCCAACCCAGATACAGTAGGCAAGTTATAGCTAAAATGGGAAGGTCCTTTCCTCATAGTATCTTCATCAAGACCCGGTTCTTACAGATTGAAGGATATGGACGGCAACGACATACCCAGATCTTGTAATGCGGATGAGCTTCGGTGGTATTATGTGTAATTGATGTAATCTTTTCTATTTTTCCTATGGCACCCTTTCCCTTTCAGGAGGGGAGAAAGGTTTTTAATGGAGCCATAGTTTGTAATTTTTTATTCTTGTTTAGCCCTATGCAATACAAGTGCCAAAATCCCCCAAAAAATGTATCATGTAATATCAGAACTTGCACCATCGAGTGCAAAAGAGAACAGGGAAAAGCTCCAAAGTCGTCCCCAAGGGGATGCAGAGCTGTAATCACTCCAAGGATAACGAAGCTACAAAAGTTGTTCCTAAGGGAGCGCAGAGTAAGTTCCGAAGCTATAAAAAGTTGTTCCTAAGGGAGCGCAGAGTAAGTTCCGAAGCTCAAAAGTCGTTCCTAAGGGAATGCAGAGCCAAACACCACCGAAATAAAAGGTGAATAAGCTCCAAAGTCGTTCCTAAGGGGATGCAGAGCTTAAATGCCACCGAAATAGAAGGTGAAGAAGCTCCAAAGTTGTTCCTAAGGGGATGCAGAGCTTAAATGCCACCGAAATATAAGGTTAAGAAGCTCCAAAGTCGTTTCTAAGGGAATGCAGAGCTTAAAGACTCCAAAGTTTTTCCTAACGGGATGCAGAGTCTGTGTGTGGCTTCATGTGCGTTCGTGTCATACATTTGCACATTACATTACATCATTCATGGCATTCATTCAGACATTCATTAGACATTCGTAGGATCATCATCATGATGACATAAAGCACGAACAGAAACAGTCCGACTTTGACGACAAAGTGCTTCGTTGAACACGAAGAAGCTTCGCTTCAAACATAAATACAGGCATTTTATACAAGGAAATGCTTCGATGTGTACAAAAAGAAGGGAAGGTGTTTTTCGCCTTCGGCTCAAAAGATACACGAATTTCGTCCACAGCAAAGCAATCCGTACATGGATGGAAAGGTAAATTTATATTACAAGGTATGGACAAATGTATACAGTATTGAGTTTAACTCCCGATTACAATCTTTTGCAAAGATAATGCAAATATTTCCTAAGCTCTATACAGGAAGGCTTAAAGAGAGGCTTCATCTCAGCAACCTTCGGAATGTGCTTCGGGTTATCAACCTTCGGCACCACTATCCTGTAGACAAACAATGGTATAAGATAAAAGTAATTACAAGAATCAAGGCAAGCAACAGGTAAAAATTTTCTTACTGATTTAAGAAGATTTCGAGCTTTGTCTCCGGCTTACTCTCGTCCGCCTTTAGCCCAAATTTGAGTGATGAATCTATTCCCGATACTTCGGGCTTCACTAGGAATATCAATCAAATCTGACGGTGATAGGCTGAAGGTTGGCATGTTTACTGTCTTCGCATGTGTGCAATCGGCCTTCAAGAATGCGGCAGCTGTGCGACGAGAAGCTAGCAAAGCACAGAAGTCACCATGCCCAGCTATCACTTCATCGAGTGCATCAACTTCATTTTCAATATGTTCGAAGGTATTTGATATGTCTATAGACAAAGGTGTAATATCTTCAGAGCTGGCCCCAATCGAGCTGAAGACCCCCATCAACCGTTGCACGCAGAGGCTGCCAAAATTCAAACATGTATCCCGAAGGTCTTTCAAAGATTTCTGCAGCTTTGTATTTTTATCAGCTTCGGCTTCATATTTTGCTTGTAGATCTCTCTTCTCGTGTTTGAAGCTCTCTGATTTTTCTTTTAAGGCTGTTTGACTTTAGAGAAGCTCCTCGCTTAATCT
The DNA here is from genome assembly GCA_029449295.1 of Zea luxurians. Taxonomy (NCBI): domain Eukaryota; kingdom Viridiplantae; phylum Streptophyta; class Magnoliopsida; order Poales; family Poaceae; genus Zea; species Zea luxurians. The sequence continues at coordinate 98,022,688 of JAOPSE010000001.1, read as the reverse complement.
AGCATTTTTAGCTTGAATTTCTGCAAGCGAACCTTCTGTTGCTTGAAGCAGGAAGTCCTTCTTCTCTAGAGAAGCTTCGTAATCCTTAATTTTACTCTCCAAGCCCTCGATTATGATTTCATTCTTCTTGTCCTCAAGGTCTTGTTGCATCCTCAATGCTTTACTTAGCAGCATACTCTGTGGAAATAAGCTGACATTAGAAAATTTTGATTCATCACAAATATAACAGAAATCTAGGCAAAAAGAATTTTACCTTGAAATTGGAATAAAACAGACTGCCAATGATATGTTGTCACCGGTAGCCGCTAATATCAGCCTCAAGCTTCGGAAAACCGACACTCTTCGATAGAGTGCCGATTATTTTTGCCTCGGCGCGATCATGAATGCATCCTAAGGCTCCTTCGTCAATTCCACCAAAGAGCATAGCTCCTAGCTGGTAGCCACAGGATATCCCATATTCCTATAGCTCCTTCTTCTCAGCCTCGGATAATTCTTAACCCACTTGGTTCCGAAGGTCAAAGTCCCTTTCTTTTGAAGCAGCATCAGCAATCTTTTTTCCTTTGCCAGGCACTGTGGCCATGACCTTCTCTACAGCCGCAGCTGTCTCTTCCGCAGCCATATCCGAAAGAAGTTTATCAATTCCTGACAATGTACTTTCAAGATTGGCAGCTTTGGCAGCAGCTGCAGCTTCAGCACAAGTTTCAGCCTCGGCAGTGGCCTCGGCACTCGCAACAGGCATTATTTTGGACGCCGAGGCCAGCGGTGGTGTCCGTTCAATGGCTTGCATAACATTAACAATTCTTCGCTTTTCTGACCCTCGGACTTCTCCTTTGCAGTTGAGGGTCGATCCTTCTTCTGTAAAAGTTGTGTCAGTTCTGGTCCTAGAGGACTTAGCAGCTTGATGGGTAAAGATTCAGTCATTACCTTTATAATTTCTGCTATATCAGCAGTAGGAGGCGTCGAAGGAGTCTCCTATGTTACCTCAGTTATCTTCGGCTCTGGAGTTTCAGCCTTCCTCTTCTTCGAAACTGTCGCCTTCAGCTCTAGAGTGGATTTTCTCTTCTTAGAAATCTTCTCATCCTCCTTAACCATTCTGGCAGCATGCCTACTCAGAATGCTGACAATTCTTTTTCGTTTCACCCCTTCAGCACCTTTGTCAAGCCTTTCATAATCAGGGTATTCAAATTTCAAGGTGTCCATTACCCGGTTCAATCTTCGTTTCGGCCGGGTACAGAAGGCTGCGGTCATCAGTTGAACTTCCTTTTTAGTATAATTCCTAAGTATCTCGTTGCACATGGTCTCAATCATGTCTAGCCATTCTTTGCAAGGCTTCGTAATTTTTCAAATTTGAAGCGGTAATCAAGATGAACAAGTTCATGCTTCTTCCCCACTTCTTTCCTCTTCGGCATTCCCTAGCCACTTGACGTCGGATATATTCTGTTTGCCAAGTATTCTTGCACCAAGTCCCTGGTACTGATCTGCTCATCTACCACTCTAAATTCTACTTCGGCCAACAGGTAGGGTGACCCCAATTGCATATTACATAAGGGCCTGGTCATTCCGAAGCTCAGCATCAGTGGACTCATGAGCATGGTCATTAGCTTCTCCCTCTTTTTCTCGTCAGCCTTCATGTAGAACCATTCATTTTCCAACCAGTTGGCCACTCCGTTTGGTAGCTAAGGACTGGTGCCTTTCTATCCTTTCGATACGCAAAATTGTAACTGCCAAAATTTTTGGGAAGGCCATCTGCCCTAGCCTTCGTCTGATATTGCATCTCATGCACTCGGTAGAAAGCTTTGGCATCTGGGCTCATCCCTTGGCTTTGGAGGGCCCAGATATAGACGCTGAGCCTAACAATAGCGTTGGGAGTCAGCTGATGAAGATATATTTCAAAGTTCTTTAATACTACCCCTATCATTTTCCTATCATTTCATTCAGGGGGAATCGCAGCCCCGCTCTGAAGAAGCTCTTGAAAACAACAACTTCCTCCTTCTTCGGCTTTGGGATAACCTCTTCCCCAGCAAACCGAACAAGCTTGCTCTCAGCCTCTCCAAAATAGCCCAATTTCATCATCATGAGCATGTCATCTTCTGTCACAGTAGATTTTCCAAAATCAAGATGACTGAGCTTCGTTGGGATCAGAATGCTAGTCTTCTTCACTCTCATCAGCATTTTCATCAACATTTTTGCCTTCAGCCATAGTTTGTTCAGCTTCGGCATTCGAAGTACCTTCGTCAGCAACCTCCTCTGCCGCAACCAGACCTGATCATTTCATTAATTCTAAAATCGGCGCTGTTTCGGCGACCTCGGCTTCGTCTCCCTCATGAGACACCCTAGCAGTTGATCGCACTCTAGCCATTTCGATGATTTTACCGTTTGACGAAGCTAACCGCAAACAATGAAGCATTTGCTCGAAAGTGCAATGCAGAAAGCTTCGGCTATGGTTAAATTTTTTAACAGCGTAACAGTGCAGTGGCAATGAATGCTGTGGTAACTCCTCACCAACCCATCTGTTTATATAGTGCTGCATGGGGTAAGCCTAACTGCCACGCCACTCGCACTCGCTGAATGGTGGACCGTCCGGCGCCTAGAATATTATAATTGTTTCTCGGCAACGAGCTCAGGGAAGGTGTTTTTCGGACCTTCGGCATTTCGAAGCCTTCGAGATTTTGTGGATCGAGCTCGTTACGAAAAACGATCTAGCATCGTGAAGGGGCTACTGTTGGGGGCTTCTTTTCTCCGCCGAGGGTCCCCTTAAGCAAAAACACCTTCGGCAGGACAATATGCAAGCATGCACGACATGAAGATATATTAACGAAGCTACAATTGAAGGAGCTTCGGCATAACGACATGTCTAAGACGAAGGATGGCACCGACTTAAAGAGGAAAAGACTACTGAGTCCCTGATAATTTGTGTTATAGTTGTAATTGGTCATTAGGGACATAAATGTAATTTTGTCTGGGTTGCGCCCCGTGCCTATAAATATGTGATCAGTACTCTTGTACTGTTCACGCGAACTTGTAATCATCATTGCATCATTCTTGTACTTCCGTCTTCTGTCAAAGCCAAAGGTACAAATGTTATATAAACATTATCGATGTTTACTCATGTTTATAAAATGTGAATATGAATAATCTAATGATTTGATATGTTTATTTATACTCCTTTTATGCTTTATATGCTTCTATTTACACCTTTGCTCATCAAAATGATGAAGGTATGCCCTTCATGACCTTCGTCTGAAGATCATTATATCCTAAGGGAGATAATGCATCGAAGGACGAAGGTCTCTAATCGTTAACATTTGTGTTGCTTTGTTCTTGGTGTATAGCATCCGAGAACAAGGACCAACACATAGATTATTATTATTTAGTTTGTACTTATGTTTGGTGTGATGTTAATTCTGTCTATACCCTGTTTGTTTGTATTGCTACGACTAGTAGTGAGGTCACGAGAATCTGAGGTCATCCTGGTACCTGGAATCTCAAGTCCCGAACAAGTTGTGCCCTTGACCACTTTTTACCCAATAATGTTCTTTAATATCACTTATTAATGCATAGGTTTAATTTTGATGAGACCCAATAGGTCACCCTAGACTGGTTGTCCTTTTACCTTGTTTATCCCTGAATCATTTGGGTAGTTATTGGAAGTCGCCTAGAGGGGGGTGAATAGGCGGAATCCGAAATTTATAAACTTTAAGCACAACTACAAGCCAGGGTTAGCGTTAGAAATAAAATCGAGTCCGAATGAGAGGGCGAAAACAAATCACAAGCAAATGAAGAGTGTGACACGGTGATTTGTTTTACCGAGGTTCGGTTCTTGCAAACCTACTCCCCGTTGAGGTGGTCACAAAGACCGGGTCTCTTTCAACCCTTTCCCTCTCTCAAACGGTCACCTAGACCGAGTGAGCTTTTCTTCTCAATCAATTGGGACACTTAGTCCCCACAAGGACCACCATAAAATTGGTGTCTCTTGCCTTGATTACAAATGACTTGGGAACAAGAAGGAAGGAAGAAGAAAAGTGATCCAAGTGCAAGAACTCAAATGAACACAAATATCTCTCTCTCACTATTCACTAATTGATTGGAGTGATTCCGGACATGGGAGAGGATTTGATCTTTGCTTTTGTGTCTTGGAGTGAAGTCTAGAGCTCTTGTATTGAATGCAATGGCTGAAAACTTGGATGCCTTGAAGTGTGGTGGTTGGGGGGTATTTATAGCCCCAACCACCAAAGTGGCCGTTGGGGATGGCTGCTGTCGACGGGCGCACCGGACAGTCCGGTGCGCCACTAGACACTGTCCGGTGCGCCAGCCATGTCACCCAACCGTTAGGGTTCGACCGTTGGAGCTTCTGACAGCTGGGCCACCGGACAGTCCGGTGGTGCAACGGACAGGTCCTGTTCACTGTCTGGTGCGCCTTCTGCACCTGCTCTGACTTCTGCGCGCGTAGTCCGCTCACTGTAGCTCACTGTTCACCTTTTGGAGACGACCATTGGCGCACTAGCTGTTGCTCCAGCTGGCACACCGGACAGTCTAGTGAATTATAGCGGAGAGCAATTTCCAGAAACCCGAAGCTGAGGAGTTCAAGCTGATTCTCCCTGGTGCACCGGACACTGTCCGGTGGAACACCGGACAGTCCGGTGCGCCAGACCAGGGCAGCCTTTGGTTTTCTTTGCTCCTTTGTTTTGAACCCTTTCTTTTAACTTTGTATTGGTTTGTTGTGAACCTTTTGGCACCTGTAGAACATATAATCTAGAGCAAACTAGTTAGTCCAATTATTTGTGTTGGTCAATTCAACCACCAAAATCATTTAGGAAAAGGTTCGACCCTATTTCCCTTTCAATCTCCCCCTTTTTGGTGATTGATGCCAACACAAACCAAAGCAAATATAAAACTGCAGAATTGAAATAGTTTGCATAAGGTAAGTGCAAAGGTTGCTTGGAATTAAACCAATATAATTATTTCAATAGATATGCATGGATTGTTTTCTTCTTATTTAAAATTTTGGACCACATTTGCACCACAAGTTTTGTTTTTGCAAATTCTTTGTAAAATTCTTTTCAAAAACTTTTTGCAAGTAGTCAAAGGTATATGAAAAAGATTGAAAGAAGCATTTTCAAAATTTGAAATTTTCTCCCCCTGTTTCAAATGCTTTTCCTTTGACTTAAACAAAACTCCCCCTCAATGCAATTCTCCTCTTAGTGTTCAAGAGGGTTTTACAAATTTTTGAAGATACTTTCTCCCCCTTTTGAAAACTCATTAAGAACTAATTTGAAAACTTCATTTTTAAAATTCGTTAGTGGTGGTGCGGTCCTTTTGCTTTGGGCTAATACTTTCTCCCCCTTTGGCATTGATCGCCAAAAATGGATACTTTGAGTGAAATATAAGCCTTTTGACTTTCTCCCCAATGTCAAACAAATAAATATGATTGAAGATTATACCAATGTGGAGAGATGGCGGAATACTGGCAAATAGTAGATAATACCGATAGAGTTGAGTGGAAGCGTCGTCTTTGCCGAATACTCCATTTCCCTTTCAATTCTATGACTAAGCATAATAATACACTTGAAAACACATTAGTCATAGACATAAAAGAGATATGATCAAAGGTATATAAATGAGCAATGTGTACAATGTTTCAATCAAAATTACTAGAATCAAGAATATTTAGCTCATTTCTAAGTTTGGTAAAGGTTTTCTCATCTAGTGGTTTGGTAAAGATATCGGCTAATTGATCTTTGGTGTTAATATAGGCTATCTCGATATCCCCCCTTTGTTGGTGATCTCTCAAAAAGTTATACCGAATGGCTATGTGCTTAGTGCGGTTGTGCTCAACGGGATTATCCGCCATGCGGATTGCACTCTTATTATCACATAGGAGAGGGACTTTGCTAAATTTGTAGCCATAGTCCCTGAGGGTTTGCCTCATCCAAAGCAATTGCGCACAGCAATGGCCTGCGGTAATGTACTCGGCTTCGGCGGTAGAAAGGGCTACTTAGTTTTGTTTCTTTGAAGCCCAAGACACCAGGGATCTCCCCAGAAACTGACAAGTCCCTGATGTGCTCTTCTTATCAATTTTACACCCTGCCCAATCAGCATCTGAATATCCTAATAAATGAAAAGAGGATCCCTTGGGGTACCAAAGACCAAACTTAGGTGTATGAACTAAATATCTCAAGATTCTCTTCACGGCCCTAAGGTGAACTTCCTTAGGATCGGCTTGGAACCTTGCACACATGCATACGGAAAGCATAATATCCGGTCGAGATGCACATAAATAGAGTAAAGATCCTATCATCGACCGGTATACCTTTTGATCTACGGATTTACCTCCCGTGTCGAGGTCGAGATGCCCATTGGTTCCCATGGGTGTCTTGATGGGCTTGGCATCCTTCATTCCAAACTTGGTGAGTATTCTTGAATGTATTTTGTTTGGCTGATGAAGGTGCCCTCTTGGAGTTGCTTGACTTGAAATCCTAGAAAATACTTTAACTCCCCCATCATAGACATCTCGAATTTTTGTACCATGATCCTACTAAATTCTTCACAAGTAGATTTGTTAGTAGACCCAAATATGATATCATCAACATAGATTCGGCATACAAACAAATCTTTTGCCATAGTTTTAGTAAAGAGAGTAGGATCGGCCTTGCCGACTTTGAAGCCATTAGTGATAAGAAAATCTCTTAGGCATTCATACCATGCTCTTGGGGCTTGCTTGAGCCCATAAAGCGCCTTAGAGAGTTTATAGACATGGTTAGGGTACTCACTATCTTCAAAGCCTAGAGGTTGCTCAACATAGACCTCTTCCTTGATTGGTCCATTGAGGAAGGCACTCTTCACGTCCATTTGATATAGCTTAAAGCCATGGTAAGTAGCATAGGCAAGTAATATACGAATAGACTCAAGCCTAGCTACGGGTGCATAGGTTTCACCAAAATCCAAACCTTTGACTTGTGAATAACCCTTGGCCACAAGTCAGGCTTTGTTCCTTGTCACCACACCATGCTCATCTTGCTTGTTGAGGAATACCCACTTGGTTCCTACAACATTTTGGTTAGGACGTGGAACTAAATGCCATACCTCATTCCTCGTGAAGTTGTTGAGCTCCTCTTGCATCGCCAGCACCCAATCCGAATCTTTAAGTGCATCCTCTACCTTGTGTGGCTCAATAGAGGAAACAAAAGAGTAATGTTCACAAAAATGAGTGACTCGAGATCGAGTGGTTACCCCCTTATGAATATCACCGAGGATGGTGTTCACGGGGTGATCTCTTTGAATCGCCTGGTGGACTCTTGGGTGTGGCGGTCTTTGATCTTGTTCATCTTCCTTGTCTTGATCATTGGCATCTCCCCCTTGATCATTGTCCTCCTCTTGAGGTGGCTCATCTTCTTGATCTTCATTTTCATCATCTTGAGCTTGATCCTCATCTTGAGTTGGTGGAGATGCTTGTATGGAGGAAGATGGTTGATCTTGTGCTTGTGGAGACTCTTCGGATTCCTTAGGACACACATCCCCAATGGACATGTTTCTTAATGCGACGCATGGAGCCTCTTCATCATCTAGTTCATCAAGATCAACTTGCTCTACTTGAGAGCCATTGGTCTCATCAAACACAATGTCACAAGAAACTTCAACTAGTCTAGTGGATTTGTTAAAGACTCTATATGCCCTTGTGTTTAAGTCATAACCAAGTAAAAAACCTTCTACAGCCTTAGGAGCAAATTTAGATTTTCTACCTCTTTTAACAAGAATAAAACATTTGCTACCAAAGACTCTAAAATATGAAACATTGGGCTTTTTACCAGTGAGGAGTTCATATGATGTCTTCTTGAGGATTCGGTGTAGATATAACCGGTTGATGGAGTAGCAGGCGGTGTTAATCACCTCGACCCAAAACCGGTCCGGTGTCTTGTACTCAACAAGCATGGTCCTCGCCATGTCAAGTAGAGTCCTATTCTTCCTCTCCACTACACCATTTTGTTGAGGTGTGTAGGGAGAAGAGAACTCATGCTTGATGCCCTCCTCCTCAAGGAAGCCTTCAATTTGAGAGTTCTTGAACTCCGTTCCATTGTCGCTTCTAATCTTTTTGATCCTTAAGCCGAATTTATTTTGAGCCTGTCTCAAGAATACCTTTAAGGTCTCTTGGGTTTGTGATTTTTCCAGCAAAAAGAACACCCAAGTGAAGCGAGAATAATCATTCACAATTAAAAGACAATACTTACTCCCGCCGATGCTTATGTAAGCTATCGGGCCGAATAAATCCATGTGGAGTAGCTCAAGCGGCCTATCGGTCGTCATGATGTTCTTGTGTGGATGATGAACACCAACTTGCTTTCCTGCTTGACATGCGCTACAAACCCTGTCTTTCTCAAAATGAACATTTGTTAGTCCCAAAATGTGCTCTCCCTTTAGAAGCTTATGAAGATTCTTCATCTCAACGTGAGCTAGTCGGCGATGCCAGAGCCAGCCCATATTAGTCTTAGCAATTAAGCAAGTGTCGAGTTCAGCTCTATTAAAATCAACTAAGTATAGTTAACCCTCTAACACTCCCTTAAATGCTACTGAATCATCACTTCTTCTAAAGACAGTAACACCTATATCCGTAAAAAGACAATTGTAGCCCATTTTACATAATTGAGAAACTGAAAGCAAATTGTAATCTAAAGAATCTACAAGAAAAACATTGGAAATAGAATGGTTAGGTGATATAGCAATTTTACCAAGTCCTTTGACCAAACCTTGATTTCCAGCCCCGAATGTGATAGCTCGTTGGGGATCTTGGTTTTTCACATAGGAGGAGAACATCCTTTTCTCCCCAGTCATGTGGTTTGTGCACCCGCTATCAATGATCCAACTTGAGCCCCCGGATGCATAAACCTACAAAATAAATTTAGGTCTTGTTCTTAGGTACCCAAATGGTCTTGGGTCCTTTCACATTAGAAACAAGCACCTTGGGTACCCAAACACAAGCCTTGGAGCCCTTGTGTTTGCCCCCAACATATTTGGCAACTACTTTGCCTGATTTGTTAGTAAGCACATAAGAAGCATCAAAAGTCTTAAATGAAATATTAGGTTCATTTGATGTAGTAGGAGATTTCTTTTTAGGCATTTCAACATGGGTAGAACGCCTAGAGCTAGAAGCCTCATTCTTATAAATAAAAGCATGGTGAGTCTTCTTAGCATGAATTCTCCTAATCTTATCCTCAGGATAACCAGCAGGATATAAAATATAGCCCTCGTTATCCTGAGGCATGGGAGCCTTGCCCTTAACAAAATTAGACAATTTTTAGGGGCATTAATTTTGACATTGCTTCCCTGTTGGAAGCCAATGCCATCCTTGATGCCAGGGCGTCTCCCACTATAGAGCATGCTTCTAGCAAATTTAAAATTTTCATTTTCCATCTCATGCTCATTAATTTTAGCATTAAGTTGAGCTATGTGATCATTTTATTGTTTAATTAAAGCTAGGTGATCATGGATAGCATCAACATTAACATCTCTACATCTAGTGCAAATAGAGACATGACTAACAGTAGATGTAGAGGGTTTGCAAACATTTAGTTCATCAATCTTAGCATGTAACATGGCATTTTCATTTCTAAGATTGGAAATAACGTCATTGCAAATATTTAAATATTTAGCCTTAGCAATTAATTTTTCATTCTCAATCTTAAGGCTAGCAAGAGATTCATTCAACATGTCAATCTTAGCAATTAAACTAGCATTATTATTTCTAAGATTAACAATTGAATCATCACAAACATTTGATTTCTCAACCTTAGCAATTAATTTGACATTTTCATTTCTAAGGCTAGAAATAGTGTCATGGCAAGTGCTAAGCTCACTAGTCAATTTTCCAATTTTCTCTACCTCCTGAGCATAACCATTTTTAACCTTAATATGCTTTTTGTTTTCTTTAATAAGGAAGTCCTGTTGGCTATCCAAGAGTTCATCCTTCTCATGAATAGCACTAATCAATTCATTCAATTTTTCTTTTTGTTGCATGTTTAGGTTGGCAAAAAGAGTGAGACAGTTATCCTCATCATCACTAGAATTATCCTCATCACTAGAAGTTGCATTCTTAGTGGAGGATCTAGATTTTACCTTCTTCTTCTTGCCGTCCTTTGCCATGAGGCACTTGTGGCCGACGTTGGGGAAGAGAAGACCCTTGTTCACGGCGATGTTTGCGGCGTCCTCGTCGGAGGAGGAGTCGGTGGAGCTCTCTTCGGAGTCCCACTCCCGGCAAACATGGGCATCGCCGCCCTTCTTCTTGTAGTATCTCTTCTTCTCCTTCTTCTTCCCCCTCTTATCGTCGCCCCTGTCACTGTCACTAGAAATAGGACATTTTTCTATAAAGTGACCGGGCTTACCACACTTATAGCAAACTTTGTTGGAGCAAAGCTTGTAGTCTTTCCCCCTCCTTTGCTTGAGGATTTGGTGGAAGCTCTTGATGATGAGCGCCATTTCCTCATTGTCGAGCTTGGAGGCGTCGATGGGGAGTCTACTTGATGTAGACTCTTCTTTCTTCTCCTCCGTCGCCTTGAATGCGATGGGTTATACCTCGGGTACGGAGGAGGCGCCTTACTCCATGATCTTCTTGGAGCCTTTGATCATCAATTCAAAGCTCACAAATTTTCCTATCACTTCCTCGGGAGACATTAGTTTATATCTAGGATCACCACGAATTAATTGAACTTGAGTGGGATTAAGAAAAACGAGTGATCTTAGAATAACCTTGACCATCTCATGGTCATCCCATTTTGTGCACCCGAGGTTGCGCACTTGGTTCACCAAGGTTTTGAGCCGGTTGTACATGGCTTGTGGCTCCTCCCCTTGGTTGAGCATGAATCGACTGAGCTCCCCCTCGATCATCTCCCGCTTGGTGATCTTTGTCACCTCATCTCCTTCGTGCGCGGTCTTGAGCATGTCCCAAATCTCTTTGGTGCTCTTCAACCCTTGCACCTTATTATACTCCTCTCGACTTAGAGAGGCAAGGAGTATAGTAGTGGCTTGGGAGTTGAAGTGTCGGATTTGGGCAACCTCATCCGAATCATAATCTTCATCCCCCGGCGATGGTACCTACACTCCAAACTCAACAACGCCCCAAATACTAGCGTGGAGTGAGGTTAGGTGATGCCTCATTTTATCACTCCACATGTTATAATCTTCACCCTTAAAAATGGGTGGTTTGCCTAGTGGGATGGAAAGTAAAGGAGTACGTTTTGAAATGCGAGGATAGCGTAGGGGGATCTTACTAAACTTCTCGCGCTCATGGCGCTTAGAAGTAATGGACGGCACGTCAGAGCCGGATGTAGATGGCGACGAGGAGTCGGTCTCGTAGTAGACCACCTTCTTCATCTTTTTTTTCTTGTCGCCGTTTCGATGCGACTTGGTGTGTGAAGGGGATCCCTTCCCCTTGTTGCCGGACTCTCCCGATGGAGCCTTCCCGTGGCTTGGGGCGGGCTTCTCGCCAGTCATCACCTCCTTCTTGGTGTGATCTCCCGACATTACTTCGAGCGGTTAGGCTCTAATGAAGTACCGGGCTCTGATACCAATTGAAAGTCGCCTAGAGGGGGGTGAATAGGCGGAATCCGAAATTTATAAACTTTAAGCACACTACAAGCTGGGGTTAGCGTTAGAAATAAAATCGACTCCGAATGAGAGGGCAAAAACAAATCAGAAGCAAATGAAGAGTGTGACACAGTGATTTGTTTTACCGAGGTTCGGTTCTTGCAAACCTACTCCCTGTTGAGGTGGTCACAAAGACCGGGTCTCTTTCAACCCTTTCCCTCTCTCAAACGGTCACCTAGACCGAGTGAGCTTCTCTTCTCAATCAATTGGGACACTTAGTCCCCACAAGGACCACCACACAATTGGTGTCTCTTGCCTTGATTACAAATGACTTGGGAACAAGAAGGAAGGAAGAAGAAAAGCGATCCAAGCACAAGAACTCAAATGAACACAAATATCTCTCTCTCACTAGTCACTAATTGATTGGAGTGATTCCGGACTTGGGAGAGGATTTGATCTTTGCTTTTGTGTCTTGGAGTGAAGTCTAGAGCTCTTGTATTGAATGCAATAGCTGAAAACTTGGATGCCTTGAAGTGTGGTGGTTGGGGGGGGTATTTATAGCCCCAACCACCAAAGTGGCCGTTGGGGATGGCTGCTGTCGACGGGCGCACCGGACAGTCCAGTGCGCCACCACTAGTAGAAAAGAGCTCATAGCCTGCGGCACCCATAAATTATCACTGGCGGTTTCAGTTATCACGCGCCAGTAAAAAAACAAGGTGGACCCGACTTAGGAACCGCCAGTGGAAACCCATTTTCACTGGCGGTTATCTTAACACAACCGCCAGTGGAAATAGGGTATTTCCACTGGCGGTTGGTGTAACAGAACCGCCAGTAGAAAGCAATTTCCACTGGCGGTTGGTGTAACAGAACCGCCAGTGTAAATACCCTATTTACACTGGCGGTTGTGTTAAGATAACCGCCAGTGGAAATAGGTTTCCACTGGCGGTTTTTCAAGCCAACCGCCAGTGAACTGTCTGTTATAAATACCCCTCTTCTTCCCCCCGCGACAGTGAACTGTATGCTCACAGCCAGCTTCCATTGGAGGCGATTTTGGAGGTCCAGATTTCACAAAAATATAAGGGGGGAGGTTTTGGTCTTCATTTCTTGGAAGAAGGTGGATAAGAAAGGTTGGTTTATGTTTCTTTGTCAATTTTTGTTCATTCTTGCTCAATTTTAGCCACATTTTGGATCTAGGGTTTTACATGTGAGAGAGAAGAGTATAGCTAGGTAATTTTCTCTATTTCCTCAAATGAGGTTGCATAAGATGGTTAGTTTTTGTCTATTCCCTCTCCTTTTTCATGTTTAGTTGCTTAATGAATGGTGAATGTGTTCTATGGAAGATTGGTTTAATTATGTTTCAATTGTTAGTTATTGTTTATTTTTGCTCAATTTTAACTACATTTTGAAACTAGGCTTTCACCATGTGTTAAAGATAGGTTTGGGTATTAATTTTTTTTGTTTATTAGTTGCTAGGAAAGTTTGGCTTATGTTTCTTTTGCCAAATTTTGTTCATTTTTCCTCCATTTTAGCCACATTTTGGATATAGGGTTTCACCATGTGTTAGAGATAAAGTAGTCTAACTACTTTTATTGGAAGAGATAAAGTAGTCTAACTACATTTGTATATATACCGATCAATATGTACTGTATATATACATGCATGGTAATCTGACTTGCCATGAAAACTTCGGACTGGAAGGGTAGGCAGCAGATGTCGCACTCCAACGCGTCCTTCTCCATGGATAGTGTCACAGTCGCCTCTTCCTCATCCTCCAACCCCGACTCTTCCTCATCCTCCATGTGCAGCATGTAATTTTACACGACTTTCTAGAGAGGAGAGGGAGAGGGAGAGAGAGCTATTGTTGCCAATGCGCTCGGAGCAGGTGCAGCACTTACCGTCCGTGCGGATGCAGCACTTTGCACATCCAGAATGCCCGTTCTTGCACTGATTTTACACAGAGCAGAGCATCATGCTGGAGTCTACCGATCAATATGTACTGTATATATACATGCATGGTAATCTGACTTGCCATGAAAACTTCGGACTGGAAGGGTAGGCAGCAGATGTCGCACTCCAACGCGTCCTTCTCCATGGATAGTGTCACAGTCGCCTCTTCCTCATCCTCCAACCCCGACTCTTCCTCATCCTCCATGTGCAGCATGTAATTTTACACGACTTTCTAGAGAGGAGAGGGAGAGGGAGAGAGAGCTATTGTTGCCAATGCGCTCGGAGCAGGTGCAGCACTTACCGTTCGTGCGGATGCAGCACTTTGCACATCCAGAATGCCCGTTCTTGCACTGATTTTACACAGAGCAGAGCATCATGCTGGAGTCTACCGATCCATCATACATGTGGATATAGGGTTTCACCATGTGTTTTATGTTACTTTTTTACAGGTGGTGATGGAGAGGACATCCTGGATGTATAACTTATCAAGGCTAGATCCATCATACATATCCGAGGTCCATAGGTTTATTGATGTCGCTACGAACCATGCTTGGAGAACAAAGACAAAACACATATATTGTCCATGCATGGACTGCAAAAATGCTACTGTATTTAATGACATAGAACAAATCATATCTCATCTGGTATGCCGAGGATTTATGAAGGATTACACAATTTGGACAAAGCATGGAGAGGGTAGCTCTTCGCCTTATACGACTGGAAACCCTGAGAACATCGACGACAGATTTCAGTTCGTTCACGAGACACACCAACCTCTTCCACAGAGCGAACATGTAGTGCAAAATGTTACTGGTCATGGTTACGCTGGAGGAAATGAACATGATAGACCTCATGTTCTGCCAAGTGTTATGGATGAGGAAGATGCAGAGTTGCTAGAGGCAATGTTGCGTCGTCATACAGATCAATCGATGTTCTTAATGAAAGGTATGGAGTCCCTGAAGAAGGCAGCAGAAGAGCCTTTGTACGACGAGTCTAAGGGTTGTACCAAAGAGTTCACGACGCTCCGGTCTGTGCTAAAGCTGTTGATGTTAAAAGCTAAATATGGTGTGTCTGATGCTGGCTTCGATGCGTTCTTGAGTATTATCGCAGACATGCTTCCAAAGGAGAACAATGTGCCTGCTAACACGTACTATGCAAAGAAACTAATCAGTCCGCTCACTATGGGTGTGGAGAAGATCCACGCGTGTAGAAATCACTGTATCCTTTATCGAGGTGATGATTATAAAGACTTGGAGAGCTGCCCAAAGTGCGGTGCAAGTAGGTACAAGACGAATAAAGACTATCGAGAGGACGAAGAGTGTGTTGCATCCGTGTCTAAAGGGAAGAAGCGAAAGAAAGCCCAAAAAAATACTTCAAAATCCACGAGCAAAGAAAAAGAAGAAGTAGACTACTATGCGCTCAAAAAGATTCCTGCTTTGGTGATGTGGTACCTCCCCGTCGTCGATCGATTGAGGTGTTTGTTCGCTAATCCTGAGGATGCCAGACTTATGAGCTGGCATGCTTCTGATGAGCACAAAAACGATGGGAAGCTTCGACATCCAGCCGATGGGAAGCAGTGGCAAGGTTTCAATGACAACCACCGAGACTTTGCCGATGAACCGAGAAATATTAGGTTCGCACTGAGTACTGATGGAATGAACCCATTTGCTGAGAGGAGCAGCAAGCATAGCACATGGCCGGTGATCCTCACCATATACAACCTTCCTCCATGGTTGATGCAGAAACGGAAGTACATTTTGCTAACCATCCTTATTTCTGGACCTACACAACCTGGAGTTGACATGGATGTATTTTTGGAGCCCTTAATGGAGGATATGAAAATATTGTGGGAAACGGGTGTTCAAATGTTGGATGAGTATCGTAAAGGTTCATTCACGCTGAGAGCAATTCTTTTTGTTACGATCAACGATTACCCTGCTCTCTTCACATTATCAGGCCAGTTTAAGGGAAAGGTTGGTTGCACAGTATGCATTGATGGAACTGCTTACGTATCCCTTGCTGCATCTAGGAAGATAGTTTACATGAGGCACAGACGCTTTTTATTGGAAGGACACAGGTACCGCATGCGAAAGATGGATAAGTACTTCGACAATAATGGTGAACTACATTCTACTGCTCCATCGGGTAACAATAGAGGTCATAGAGTTTTTGAAATAGTCAGGAATATCAAGTTTGTTTTCGGGAAGAAGACAAAAGACGGAAAAACAAGGAAGGATGCTAAACCATCTTCGGGGGCTATATTCAAGAAGAAGTCTATTTTCTTCGAGTACTTGCCTTACTGGAAAGAGTTAGATGTGCGGCATGCGATCGATGGTATGCACGTTCAGAAGAACGTGTTTGAAAGCATAATGGGCACCTTGCTAGACATAAAGGGCAAAACAAAAGAAGGGCTCAATTCACGCATGGACTTGGTAGATTTAGGCATAAAAAAGGAACTACATCCCGTTCTTCAAGAAAATGGGAAGTACCATCTCCCAGCAGCAAGCTACAATCTCAATGTAGATGAGAAACATGCGATGTGTGTTTGGCTCAAGAATTTGAAAGTCCCATCCAGATTCTGCTCTAGCATACGGAGTATTGTGTCAATGAAAGACCTGACAATCACCAACTACAACTCACATGATTGCCATGTCATGCTGACTACATTCCTACCTATTGCCATCAGGGCTATAAATCCTTTGTTTTTAAAGATGGCAATCACACGGTTGTGCTACTTTTTCAACAGGATTTCACAAAAGGTAATTGGCCGTGATGAGTTGGCATCTCTTCAGGAATTCGCAGTGGAGACAATATCACAGTTTGAGATGTGTTTCCCTCCATCGTTCTTTGATATTATGGTGCACCTTGTGGTGCACTTGGTGCCACAAATAGAAGCATTGGGTCCTATGTACTTGCATGAAATGTGGACGTATGAGCGTTTCATGTCAATACTGAATGGCTATGTATCAACCCGTGCTCGTCCCGAGGCATCCATGATAGAGGGGTACTGTACCGAAGAGGCCATTGAGTCCGGAGGTCCATTCTGCAATAGTATCCTAAAAGACCAGGTTGCAATAGGTCTGCCTCCGTCACGACACGAGGGTAGACTGTATGGAAGCGGGAGGATGGGACGGAAATCTTTCATCCCACCGGATTACGATATAGTACTTGAGGCACATCAGAGCATCCTACATCAGCTAACGATAATGGAGCCATTTATCCAACAACACATCAATGAGCTTCGCGAGCAAAATCCTGGGCATACGGATGATTGGGTAATGAAGCAACATAAGCAGCGGTTCAACACATGGCTAATGGTGAAGGACATTCCACGTGGAGAAACAATAGAAGAACAAACCATCAAGGGCTTGGCATCTGGACCATCACGCCAGGTCACAACATGGCAAACCTATGACATTAGTGGATTCACATTTTGTACCAAGTCCAAGGACAAAAAGAGCATGTCACAAAACAGTGGTGTTCGATGCGAAGCCATAGATGATGAAACTGGTGAGATTATTACATATTTTGGCTTTATTGAGGACATATGGGAACTAGACTATGGTACATTTCAGATCTCGGTTTTCCGATGTCAATGGGTTGAAGACAAACATGTCACGGTAGACAACTATGGGGTCAGAGTTCTTGATCTAAGTAAGGTAGGTTACAAAGATGACCCATGGATCCTTGCTAATCGTGCTGCACAGGTCTTCTATGCTGAACAGATCATTTCTAACAATGAGAAGAAAAGCACCGACAAACCGAAGCATGTAGTTTTTCCTGGAAAACAACAAGCTATAGGAGTTGATGGTGTATCTGATTTAGAGGATTTTAACCAGTTCAATGACATGTCTCTTTTCATAGACCATCCAACCAAGATAAGGAACGTTGAGCGAAGCATCCCACGCAATTCGATGCCCTGGGTACGCCACGATGGACAAGGCAGAACAATAGCTCCCTAGATTATATAGTTGTCATGTAATTGATTATTGTTAGGACATGTCATGTAATTGATTATTGTTAGCGACAAACCGAAGCATGTAATTTTACACGACTTTCTAGAGAGGAGAGGGAGAGGGAGAGAGAGCTATTGTTGCCAATGCGCTCGGAGCAGGTCCAGCACTTACCGTCTGTGCGGATGCAGCACTTTGCACATCGAGAATGCCCGTTCTTGCACTGATTTTACACAGAGCAGAGCATCATGCTGGAGCCTACCGATCAATATGTACTGTATATATACATGCATGGTAATCTGACTTGCCATGAAAACTTCGCACTGGAAGGGTAGGCAGCAGATGTCACACTCCAGCGCGTCCTTCTCCATGGATAGTGTCACAGTCGCCTCTTCCTCATCCTCCAACCCCGCCTCTTCCTCATCCTCCACCACCACCTTGGCTTTCTTTGGAGTGCCGCCGTCATGGTTTATCACCTAGAACGAGGTAAAATAAAAGCAGGGAGGACTATTCGACTAATATATACATATCAGGCAGTAAGAAACAAGCATCTTCAAAGAACATGTTGTAAAAGAACTTGGAAAGATGTTTACCAGATCTGATACTTGTGAAAGAACTTCACACCAATGGTGATGAGAGACGCGAAGCCATGAGACGACGTAGTATTTAAACACTACAAGAACGGGCATTCTAGTGACAGAGGAGGGAGAGAGAGGGAAGAGAGAGGAGGGAAAGAGGAGAGAGAGAGGAGAGAGAGAGAGGAGAGAGAGGAGAGAGAGAGGAGAGAGAGAGGAGAGAGAGAGGATAGAGAGAGAGGAGAGAGAGAGGGAGAGGGGAGAGAGAGGAGAGAGAGGATAGAGAGAGAGAGGAGCTAGGGAGAGGAGAGAGAGGAGAGAGAGAGGGAGAGATAGAGGAGGGAGAGAGAGGGAAGAGAGAGGAGGGAGAGGGGAGAGAGAGGAGGGAGAGGGGAGAGAGAGGAGAGAGAGGAGAGAGAGAGGGGAGAGAGAGGGGAGAGAGAGAGAAGTAATATATAAATATATATATTATGTATACTAAATATATATATTTATATATTTAATATGTACAAAAATTTATATACTTAATGTATGAATATACAATAAAAAATAATATACTAAAAACATTTCTACTGGCGGTTGACAATGAAAACCGCCAGTAGAAATTAATATCCACAAGAAGCTGAGGTAAAAGTACGCATCTTTAGCTTCGTATGTGTACCCTACTGATTTCACATGCATGATCTCTTGTGCATTTTATTACATGAATAGGAGGTCGTGTCTGAATTTCGTGCGATACTCGAAGAAGCCGTGGCATGAAACGAAGACGTACCGGAGCCGACCCAAGACGCACCGGAACAGACCAAGACAACAACCGAGACGTCAAGGAAAAGGAAGCAGAGCGATCGAAAAAGAGGTGACAGGGGGCTGAACAAGTTTCCCGACAAAACATACAAAATCTCAGACGTGAGCCCGAAAGGTTAGCCCCTAGCTCCAGAAGAGGCACTACCTAAGTTCCGGAATGCACTTGGGTTTTTAGTTAGAGATAATCTTGACATAACAATACGACAGTGGAGAGATGTGTCAGATGATGTCAAGAATCAAATATGGAATAAGCTATTAATGAGGTTCGTTCTGCCTCGGGGTTCAGAAGAACTCGTGAAGGAATACACGATGAAACAGCTTGCAATCAATTTCCGAAACTGGAGGTCTGAGATGAACACAAAGTTTGCAAAGAAAGGTCTGGACCCGACCAAAAAATATAAAATCTCAGCAGGTCAGTGGGTAGTATTTCTAGAGCAGAGGAGCAGCCCTGATTTCATATCTCTAAGTGAGGCAAATTCGGAACTATCAAAGAAGAACAAGTACCGCCACCACCTAGGCACAGGTGGTTACAAGCGTCAGGTTCCTAAATGGAGACAAGAAGACGCCGAGAAGAAGGCCACAGGGTTGCCGACGCTGTCCGAGCAACTTGGTGAAAGGGCGGCAAATTGGCTCCGTGCTAGAAAACCAAGGGAAACCGAGACCGGTGTATCTTTTGATGATCCCATTGTCGAAGAAGCGGCAAAAAACATATATACAATGGCAGCTAAGCAGAGCGAAGGAACTTTTAAGCCACAAAGGGAAAGAGACATCCTAACGGCTGGTCTCGGTAACCCTGAGCATCCTGGCCGTGTACGAGGAATCTCGTCTAAGGAAGGATGGAAGGAAGGATTCGGACAACAGTGGGAAGGTCTGTATAGGAAACGTGATCGATACAAGGAAGAGATGGCGGATTATTTTAAGGAGGAGGCCAAGAAAGAGTTCAAAGCCATGATGTCTCAAATGCTATCGAATCCTCCTCCAGAATTGATGCAACAGTTGGCGAGTGCGATGTCTGTTCAACAGATGACCACTCCACAAATACAAATAATTCCAGCAGCTCAACCGCCGGCTTCCACAGATTGTACGACATTACCAAGCTCTGTTGCTTCAACGGGAAATAAGGACCGTTATCCAGTTGATGACATCACAAGGCCTGTGGCGTGCACACTGGTTATAAGATATGGTATTAACAATAAACGTACAAAGAAAGTAGCCACAGGCCTTGCGATCCCAGGACGTAAGTTCCATGGAAACGATATTCCAGATGATTATTGCAAAGTAGAAGTGACGTCGGTCGTCCAAGGATCCGAGGACGACATGCTAGACATCCCTGGGCCCGAAGGTATCGAGAAACTTGGACAAGCTATCAATAATTTTATCCTTTGGCCTCGAAGGGATGTCGATTTGCTTGATTGGTCGAATTCGTCGCAGGCGTCGCAGGCCCAACCGTCTTCGCCTTCTCAAATTTTTGTTCCTATTGTACATCCATCATCCTCACCTCCTCAAACTTCACATGCTGCTCCTCATCCTTTTTCTGACCCACCGTCTCCGCCACAAGCATCACCATTCAGGGCTCCACCACCTTCTCCTCCCCATCCTCTTGGTGACCCACTGTCTACGCCACCATCAAGGGATCCACCTTCTCCACAACCATCAAAGGATTCAAGGCCATCAAAGAAATCTAAACTTCCTATTCCAAAATTGGTGTCCCCGTATCAGAAAAAGAAGAGTAAAGCTACTACTGCTGGCACAGCTCGGTTTTTGAAAGGGATTGGACGGAGCCTCACGTCACAAACTGTTGATTTGGCCAAGCACGAGGAGTCTGCAAAAAAGGCTGAGGCAATGGCCGCAAAGATAAAGAAGCCAACTAAGGCAGATTACAAAAACGTGCCTAAAAAATATGTGCCGGGCAGACCTCTGCTACCTCTTGAGAAACTAAGAAAGGTCCCGGCTGGTGTTAAAAGGTTGCATGACTGGTACATGCGGGCATCATCGGTTGGCATAGACACCATCAGTGTGCATATACCAGACCATGCTTTTATTGGTTCGGACCAAAAGGCCGTTGTTACATTCGAGGACATGTGGTTAATGATGAACCTTCAGAGACTAGACGTGCAACTTGTAACGATATTTGCATTGTAAGTGTCGCTCATACTTCCACATATGTGTGTTATTATTAGTGAGTTGTATAAAATTTCAATATCTGACATGCACACGTGTGACTTGCAGAATGCAACATGATCAGCAGGAGATTCTTTACGGTACCAAGCCCAATGCTAGTGCCAGTAAAAGGGTTGGGTATCTCAACCCAATACTTATATCCGAGGAAAGCCACACTTTTAGAATCGGGAAAGACAACGATGAATTACGGGGAAAGACGGACGAAGAAGTTGAGAAGCGTATAAAGGATATGAAGAAGGATTTTGAAGCTCGATACGCCACCTATATAGGACATGCAATGCTTCAATTTCAAGACAGGGAAGCCATAATGGCCCCGTACAACTTTAAGTAAGTGTGATTTTGCATAAATAAAATTAATAATTTCAATACACATGCATCACAAATTTGATTCGTACAGGGACCACTGGATATGCTTCCTCATTTATCCTAAGGTTGGAAAGGTGCTGGTGCTCGACTCCTTGAACTTCGACCCTTCGACATATGCAGAATTCCTCAGCATCTTAGAGCTGTAAGCCTTTTCTATGCATGCATACTTTTATCGATTAAAATTTGAGAATAACATGGTGATTCTATTTGAGATCACAGGGCTTATAGATTCTATAAGATGAGAGGTGGAAAGTACGACCTGTCGAAAAAAGGCGTGCCACTAGACATCCATCATCACTGGCCGGTAAGTATGTGATTTTATGAATACATATCATACACAATGTTGCAACTAAATAACCAATCTCCCGTTATGTAGTGCCACAAGCAACCACAAGGATCGGTCCTATGTGGATTCTATGCGTGCGAGTTCATGAGAGTGAACGGACGATACATCACGAACCCTGACAAGGTATTATTAGTAATAGTCAAGTATGTATTTATGTCATTAAAGATGCAAATGTGTTATTATTGAGTATAAATAGATGATGTTTATAAAATTCCTTTACAGCAATTTCAACGAGGAAACCCGGAGAACTTGACCGAAGCTGCATTGTATGGCATAATCGAGGACCTCTGCACATTCATATTGAAAGAGGTCATACCCGCAGAAGGAAAATATCACGATGCTTCCGGGACATTAGCTTTGCCAGAGTTCAGAATACTAACAGAAATTAGTAGATTATCTCTTAGCCGAGATAGTTATTAGAGCTTAGGTGAAAACTTATGATGTATAGAATGCATGAAGCATATATGGTTGTAAACAGAATACTTTGATGTATATAAATGTATGATAGAATTTAATTTCATGTTGCTTTCAATATCAATATAGATCTATATATATATATGTTTGTGTGTGTGTAAATAAATATATATATAATTCAGTATTGTTTGAAATTTTGAAAAAAGGCGGGAAAACTTCCACTGGCGGCTAAATAAAGAAAACCGCCAGTGAAAAGTGCATTTCCACTGGCGGTTTGCTTTATAAAACCGCCAGTGGAAATGCATTTCCACTGGCGGTTTTCTTTATTCAGCCGCCAGTGGAAATGCACTTTTCACTGGCGGTTCCTTAAGAAAACCGCCAGTGAAAATGCACTTTTCACTGGCGGTTCCAAAATAACCGCCAGTGGAAATGCTGATTTCCACTGACCCCTAGCACTGGCGGTACTGAAAAACGCCTGTGTAAATAGGTTTAGAACCGCCACTATAGAGCTTCTGTGTACTAGTGCACCGGACACTGTCCGGTGCGCCAGCCACATCACCCAACTGTTAGGGTTCGACCGTTGGAGCTTCTGACAGCTGGGCCACCGGACAGTCCGGTGGTGCACCGGACAGGTCTTGTTTACTGTCCGGTGCGCCTTCTGCGCCTGCTCTGACTTCTGCACGCGTAGTTCGTGCACTATAGCTCACTGTTCACCTTTTGCAGACGACAGTTGGCGCGCTAGCCGTTGCTCCCGCTGGCACACCGGACAGTCCGGTGCTACACCGGATAGTCCGATGAATTATAGCGGAGAGCAATTTCCAGAAACTCGAAGCTGAGGAGTTCGAGCTGATTCTCCCTGGTGCACTGGACACTGTCCGGTGGCACACAGGACAGTCCGGTGCGCCAGACCAGAGCAGCCTTTGGTTTTCTTTGCTCCTTTGTTTTGAACCCTTTCTTTTAACTTTGTATTGGTTTGTTGTGAACCTTTTTGCACCTGTTGAACATATAATCTAGAGCAAACTAGTTAGTCTAATTATTTGTGTTGGGCAATTCAACCACCAAAATCATTTAGGAAAAGGTTCGACTCTATTTCCCTTTCAGTTATGCTATTGCTTTACATGGTTTTGGGTAAATATTTCACTATATCCATGTTCCAATTATTCTGTTATCTTATTTATGTTCATGTCAAGATCATTATTGTTAATTGGAACATGGAGCTTAACTTGAGAAACATGTGCCACCACAAGGGTGGAATGGGACACCTTGGCTGACTAATTAGGAAAGCTAGTGGAAGACTACCTTACCCTAAAGGGGCAAGGGCAGTAGGGGAGTAGGCATGAAGGGAGGTTTTTGGGTTGATTTTGCTGTGATGGCGGTCAGACGAGGGATTCTTGCAAATGCTCTTCCAGAAATTGTAGCGGGTTTTCGGAAGCTAGTGAAACTTTGTAAATGCCTCATAGTGTTACCCTACCTCGCTTCCTTGGTAGAGGTGAATGGGATTCATGACCCCTTTGGTAGATGGGTAACATGACTTGTGGGTAAAGGGTACAACCTCTGCAGAGTGTAAAACTGGTATACTAGCCGAGCTCACGGTCATGAGCAGCTCAGGACTCTCACATGATTAAACTATGAAACTAAATTCAATTTGTCGTTCGCATTTGCATGGGATTATTTATTAATTTTGTTCTATTATTATTCTAGTATGGTATTTACTTACATTTAGAAACTACTAATAAAATTTGACCAACTTATTAAAAGCAATGCTCAGCTTTAACCCCCATCATTGATCAACCTTACACATCACATGAACTCCCACCTTTGGTGAGTTCATGCACATTATTCCCCACAACTTGTTGAGCGATGAACATGTGTGAGCTCACCCTTGCTATCTCACAGCCCCCCCCCCACAGGAGAAGAACAGGTGGTTCAGGAGGAGCCACACAACGAGGAGTTCGACTTGATCTAGGTGGTGTTTCCCAGTTGACTCTAGGACGCTAAGGATGGACTTTAGTTCGTTTTATATTTATCTTTTATTTTATAAGACTTCCGCTATGTAATAAGTACTCTGATGATATTATGACATTTATCTCTATACACTCTCTTATTATATGTGTTGTCTTCTTTGGCACATATATGAGATGCACCCGGCTTTGTCCCTTAAATCCAGGTGTGACAGGGTGCAACCTCTGCAGAATGTAAAACTGATATATCAACCGTGCTCATGGTCAAGAGTGACTCGTGACTCTCGCATAAGTAATTTATGAAATTAAATTAAACATGTCATGCATTGCATTGTGGGATTTATTGTTCATTATGATCAATTATTTAATTAGGTTGATAATTACTTATACTTAGTAATTGCTAATAAAATTTTGACCAACACGAAAAGCAATGCTTAGCCTTAACCATTCTCCTTAGTAAGACTTACACTACATTTTTTCCATACTTGTTGAGCGATGACCGTATGCAAGCTCACATTTGCTATAATCACACCAGGAGAAGAGCAGGTACCTTTGGAGGAGGACTACTACGATGAGTTCAACGAGATCTAGGCGTCGTCTCCCAGTCAACTATGATGTCATGGAGATAGTATCTTAGTTCATTTTATTCTATTACCAGTTATTTAGTAAGACATTCTCTTTATATAATAAAGTTGGTGACATTTGTCTCTATACACTGAGTCATTGTACGTGTGGATTTTTATTTGGCACACATATGAGATGCATCTGCATTTACCCTTAAATCCGGGTGTGATAGATACATAGAACTTATCCACTTAACTAGGGAAAAAATGGACCAACTCTTGGAATATGCATTTGACGGCCATACGCTCCACATAAAGTTGCTTCGCCTCGATGCACCCTTCCCAATGATGCCACATGATGCCTCCAATCAAACTCGGCGAAACCACCCTTCCACAACGCTTGGTGGTTTTGAGGCTCAACCACCAAAACAGTTGTGAGTAGTGTACCGCATATGTGTCCCTCACGTCCTGGACACGTGTCCCACCGGTCCGTGGCCACGTCGGTGACACGATCTGCTCTGCCACATCCTCGTGCTGGTGTGTGTCCTAGGTGTCAGCCACCACGGCTAGTCACCCGTATTATTCGGTCCCTTGGTCAAGTCTCAACGCTCGTCCTTCATCGCTGCCGGTCCATCGACACGAACCTGCATAAACTTCACTTTCGCTGTCGACCACTGTTCTTGTGCTCTACACCAGCGTACCACAATTCAAGAGACATGGTTGCACAACACATAATCTCATACTCTGGTTAGTCCACTGACTACACCAAAGTATTATCCATGTTGATAATCACTCACAACCCGAATCACAAGGCACATGTTAACCTTGTGTTCACAGCTTACATACATACATATATCGCGTGATTGGTAGCCCGGTCGGCTGTGTGTGGACCGTGGCCGCAGACATGATTGGTTTCATGTGTAGGATGAGGCGAGCCTGCACACATGCATGCAGCACATGCAATTTTTTATGCTCCCACCTGCACTCGTGAAGACACGGGGAGGGGGGAGGGTGCTTCTCTGGTGGTTGAGACTGGCTGCAATGGTTCACTCTTGGCCTCCCCTCCCCTAATCCTGTAGCTCGCGTAGGGGCTACAGAACAACTCTTCATCCCGCAACGGCGTCCTCTACGGCGCCCCCTAGGTGGCGCTCGTCTTCTCTCTCACGCCACATTTGGAGGAGCACTGTTCTCCCCCCACGCTGCTTCGCGACGACACCTCGGCTCCGCTTCGCGGCAGTTGCAACGACCAGGGCCAGCAGCGAGCAGGCGCCGTCCGGCTCGGAGCGGCGTGGCGTGCGGTCAGCGGGGCTGTCCGGGCTAGCAGCAGCAGGCATCTGGGCCCCGTGCGGGCGCTCGTCTCCGAGGAGGCCGCCGCCGGCGAGCGGGCGGCGGAGGGCGAGGGAGAGGACGTCGAGGTGAGGCTGTTCGTGGGCCTCCCCGCGGACGCGGTGGTCTCCGACGGCCGCGGCGTGGGCCGCCCCAGGGCCGTCTCGGCGGCGCTGCGCGCGCTCAAGCTGCTCGGCGTCGACGGCGTGGAGCTGCCGGTGTCCTGGGCCGTCGCGCAGCCCGGGCCCGGGGGATGGTTCGATTTGGTCGGGTACCGCGGCGTCGCTGCCATGGTCCGCGACGTGGGGCTCGACCTCCGCGTCTCGCTTCGCACCGACGGCGACCCGCTCCCCGGATGGGTGGCCGACGCGGCGGCCGCCGACCCCGACGTCCTCTTCACCGCCGCGTGGGCTGCCTCTGCTTTGCCGTCGACGAGCTCCCCGTGTTCGTCGGCAAGTCGCCGTTCCAAGCCTACGAGGCCTTCTTCCATTTTTATCCATACAAATGTATACACGAATTTGTCACTTCGATGTATGTATTTTGTTCAAATGTTTGGATGAGTGGACATAGTCAATGTTCCCAGCGTGCATAGTTCAAAACAAAGTAAAATGATTTTTAATAATTTTTTATAACGAAATAGTGGAGATCAACTTGAAAAAAAAATTCTAAACTTAATGCGTAGCCGGCCAAGTGTTTGAAAGAAGAGGAAAGAAAATAGAAAATAAAGTTAGTTATGTTAGTTATGTGGAAATGTATATTTAATGTGTAGAGGGATATATAGGGGAATTTATAGGGGGGACGGTTGCAGGACGGGTAAATATAGGGGAGGGAATCTTGCTGACGTGGCTGCATAGTAACATTTAGGGGGAAAAATTTAGGGGGAACGGTTGCGGACAGTCTGAGGCTGGCGCGAGCCAGGCCCTCGCGGGCATAGGAACTAATCACGCGGATAGTGTATACACACTAATTTTATTGCAATCCTTTTCTTCAACAAACACTACAACTTTACCAAAAACGAAACAAACGAAAAGGAAACATCGGTGCTGCTACTTAGTCTGCACTTGAATCACAATCTTGCGGAACAGCTCTGCCTCCCATACCACCAACACCTCCAACTCCAACAGATCAATCGGTCAACTTTGCTGGCCAACCCTGTACATAATTACACGGATGGTAATGCCCATCACATCCTGGATCATCGTCCTCTGTTGCACAGCTCAAGGCAGCATGGATCATCTTGTCCTGACGAACCCAACCATGTTAATCTGATCTCCATGTGTTCGGCCACCTTCAACACCAACTCCTCAGATTAACTTGTAGGATGTTTTTTCACATGATTCTGCATCCAGGGTCCTGTTCTTGCTGCGGGTATGCTGCAGGATAGGAGTAGACGGCGGGGTAGGGCGGCATGGCGTTGTACTGCT
Organism: Zea luxurians; assembly: GCA_029449295.1. Taxonomy (NCBI): domain Eukaryota; kingdom Viridiplantae; phylum Streptophyta; class Magnoliopsida; order Poales; family Poaceae; genus Zea; species Zea luxurians. The sequence continues at coordinate 97,995,254 of JAOPSE010000001.1, read as the reverse complement.
GGTAGGCGGCAGGGTACGAGACCGACGGCATCGCCTGGTAATGGCCGCCGTAGCCCCCACCGCCGCCACTGCTCTTGCCGCCGCTGCTCTCTTTGCTCTCCTTGCCCTCTTTGCCACCACCGTATCCGCCGCCACCGTACATCATGCCACCGGCGCTCCCGTAGCCGTACCCGTCGCCCTTCTTCTTGTCGTCGCCGGAGCTGACGCTGAGCAGCTCCGCGTAGCCGAGGCTGCGCCGGAGGATGGTTGTGAGCGTGATGGGGTCGACGCCATCGCCGACGACGGTGATCTTGTCGCCCTCCATCGTGGCGGACGTCACACCTGCGGAATCGTCCGGCACCCCAGGAAGCAGCAATTGTCAGAACCTGGGACTTGATGATGATGCCAATCAAATCGCAGTGATTGTTGTAGGTTGGTCTTACCGTTCATTCCCACAGCTGCCTTGAAGGCCTTCCTCCTCTTCCTCTCGTCATCCAGGGGCAACTTGAGCACAATCTTTTGCTGCAGCGAGAAATCGAAGAACACAGAACGAGCTCAGAACAAAAAATAAAACATTCAGGCAAAGAAACGAAGACGGCAGGATGAGCAACCAACCTTGCCCATCTCTGTTCCACGGAACCAGGCCGTACAACAGTACTGGACTGGTCTGTACTTGGAGTCAATAGTATCTCGTGCGATATGATTGCTGAGCAAGACAAGAGGAGCTCTCGTGTGTTTGAGACACGAAGAAGTACATGGCCACCACCACCTTATTTATAGGCAGGCAGGTAATGAGCAGGACGGCAGGTTGAGAGAGAGAAGGGTTTCCTAATTCCTATTATAATAAATATGTAACCACTGTATGTATGGGAGGAAGCAGCAAAGAAGGCTCTGGACAGAGAGGAGGAAGCTTAGCAACAAAATGGAAGAAGAGAACAGCCAACCAATCAATCAGCAAGCAGTGCACGGCTACTGAATAATCCACGAGACGCACTGTGCCAAATGCCCAGCTCACGGTGAAGCTGGCTGGTGTTCGTGGAACCTCAACATCAGCGAGTGGCTGGTAGGGTCTGGTCGGTGCTACCGTGCCACAACTTTCCACACACCTTGATCATAGCTACCTAGCTAGCTCATTTCAGCACACCACAACACAGGTCAAGTCTCTATCTCCTTGTGTCCATATTTTCCTTCTCTCTCTTTCTTTCCCAGATCAATCTCTCCTCTCTCTCTCTCTCCCTCTAATTAAGCTGATTGCAAGGCAAAAATGTTTGCTGGCGTACTATGACTTACAGTAGCAATTAGTGGGCGGCATGGCTATTACACCATCACCCACTTTTTTTTAATCAGTTAGCATGGTTGTTATACATACTAATTATTTGATACCTAGGAAACCACTAGGAAACTCATGCGCTAAAATGAAATTTATCAAACTTCCGTTCCTAGCTTTTGAGATTGGATTAAACCAACAGCTGGCTCCTGGCGGACAGCATTTTCTTGTTTATATTACTGTAGGAGTATCATTTAGCTGTTTGTGCTGTCGGCTGTTGGTGATAGATTTGGATGCTCTGTCTTGCCATTTCAATGTTTGAAGAAAGGGATAGGCATCAAAAAGGAGGCCGATGAAGTCTACATCGTCATTATGTTTGAAATTGAGGCGCCTGTAGGTCTCTTTCGGTGTGATTCTTTTACCATGTCTGACACGTGAAATTTCCCATCAAAGTTGTATGCTTGAACCAAAACAGATAAACGTTTGCTGTACATATATATTGCCAAAAAAACCCTGTAACAAGCGTACGCCTGGGAAAAAAACAGAGCGCTCAGGATAAACTTCGAACATGTCGTCTACATGAGAGTTTTACCGCCGGTATTGTTGTGTGTAGTACAAGATAGCTCAGGCCAGGATTTACAAACAAAATTTCGCTGAAATTCCAAATACTTCGCAGGCCACGAAAGATTTATAATTATTCAATCTTTGCAGATCACACTAGTACTACGTAGGCGGTCCGTACTGTTATGGATGGCTAGGCAGTAGGCACTACAGTATATACCCGTGCTGCCACAGTACCGCTGGGTTCAGTGCTGCAGTAGCGAATGTGTTGTCACCGGCGGAGGCGAGGAGGATGTGCGCTGGCTGATCTAGAGAGAACTTGTGACTAGGATTAGGAGGTGCAAGGGAGGCCGACCGCAGGGTTTACTTATGGCCGACAAAAGGAAGCGATTTTTTTTCTAATCTCTTGTTTACTTTTAATTGATACAATCTGTCTCTTTAGACTATCTCCAAGAGTATAGGCATCTACGGACCTATTTTTATTTTTAAAATGGCAACGACCGTTATGCAAGCATTTCTTCTGTGCAAGCGTGCAAGTAAACTATCTGATCCATTAGATCGTGATCCAACCGTAGGTCACATTTAACACTAAAACCCTTCTGCCACCAGCTCAATAATATTTATAAAAAAACCCCTAACAAATCATGGCTATATCTGTCGTTGGATCGTAATCTAATGAATTATATAGTTTGCTTACACGCTTGCATAAAAGAATTGCTTGCATAACAGTCGTTGACTTTTAAAATACCTCCTATGTATTGAAATATCATGCTCCAACAGATGTGCCATTATTGGCAGCCCCAACGCATCTGATTATTCATCTGACGAAAACAACGTCCCTGCTCACTCGACGCATCCCATTCGCAACCAACTGTCGTTCTGCTTCCGCGCGCTCGAGGAAGGTGCGCACGACAGCACAGACCACGGCAACATAGCGACTTGGTGGCGCGCAACGAGGCGCGACGCGGTGGCGAAGAGCGCAGCAGCAGGTGGCGCTAGGCGTAGGACACAACGTGAATACGCAGGGTGCAGCGACTCCACGGTCCAAGGCGTAGCGATGCCCGATAGTAGGTGATACAAGATACCGTATCTCATCTTCATAAGATAGACGGCTTTGTGAAGAACCTGACTACCTGAGGTAGCGTCGATTTCAAGGAAATCACGCACCATGTACTTGCCATTATCTGAATGGACGAGATATGAGCTTGGTGCTTCAGTCAATGGACGTGCATGACCCATCCATTCAGCTCAGCAACTTCTTAAAAAAAGAGAACAGTTCAGTTCAGTAGCACGTCATCTATATGAGCGCATATGACTTGGATAGCACACCTGTAGAATTTATCGTGGGCATCCTATCTCAACCAACCTGAATCAATCCTTCAAATCAAAATTCAGACATCAAGCACTTGGGAGTCGAAGCAGCAAACAAAGCATATCGAAGATATATCCATGAGGAAAAGATACAGATGCCCAGCAAATTGAAGATACCATTTGTAGGGGCACTGTAGCGGTCTCTCTTGGAACCTGACACTACACCCCTTCTGTACAAGTAGCTCGTCATCATGCTGCAACCTAACAATGACGCTAACGATGACTCCTCTAGACAAAAACCTAACACCTAAAAATAAGACTTTTACATATTTTATTATTTTGAATCTGAATGTAACTGTGACTCTATTTTTGAGCCTTTAAGATAAGGTGGACACCCTCCACGCATTGAACTTGCATGTGTGCACCCACCTGGATCCCATGGACGCTATCTGGACGAAAGGGGGCACATGGATGCCTGCATAGAGTAGATCGCAACAATGACCAGCGGAGGCGCCCTCATGGCGTCCGGTAGTGAAATATGGTGGCGCTAAGCAGTGCGCCCTTGCCGATGACGAGGAGAGCACCTTCCTACCATCGTTGTCGTAGAGTTGAAGTTCGTTGCCCGTGGGACACACACCATGCTCGCACGTGGAGATAGCAGGTGGGCACGGTTGTTGATGGCTATCCGATAGGACGAGGTTGCGCCCCTATGTGCCAAGGTCAACCAACACAAAGGTTGCCTCGAGCATCTACTGGTGCACCGACTGTAGTTTGTTGCCGTGTGGACAACGCCAGCTGCCGCTCACATTGCTCCGCTGCCTTGATTTGCAGCAACCACTGCTCAACCACTAGGAGTGAGGCTTGCATCTTTGCGAGATTAGCCTTATGTTGGCCCACAAGTCTACCATCGATGGAGAAGGTGATGGCTGCATCGACGATAGTGTCGTGGGCGCAGTGACTACCCATGTAGATGTCGATAGTGTTGGGGACGACCGTGTGACGAAATTGGCAACAGAAGCCATGCGGTGTAGATCGAAACCCAAGCTATCCGATAATAAATTGTTATTGATGGCTAGGGGTACTACAGTACCCACGGTGCTACAGTATCATCGGTACTGTTCCGTGCTGCAGTACCCCGCGCTACAGTATGTGGGTACTATTTATGGGTTAGGGCTGCAAGCGAGGGGAGGGAGAAGGGGGTGGTGGCTACGTCGTCGCCAGCGAAGGCAAGAAGGTTGTGCATGGCGCAGGGCCTCGTGACTGATCTAGAGAGAGAACTTATGGCTAGGGTTAGAAGGTGCTGGGAGGCCGGCCGCAGGGCTTTGCCCACGACCGACAAGAGAGAAGGGATTTCCTTCTAAGCTCTTGCTTACCTTCAATTGATATAATTCCTCTCCTTATATAGAGAGGGTTACTTATTGACCCCTAAGCAATATAGTCTTATCTCTAATTCTAACCTAATCTCAAACTAGTCTATCTTTATCTAAACAACCTAAGAAGTGTGCTACAATGTCGTTATTGTAGCTGCGCTGTAGCGAGCTCTGATGGGCTCTGATAGTAACATTTTTTCATTGGTGTTTCTCGGAACGCTAGGGCAGTAGAAATGGTTTTGTTGAGTGCCAAAATGGGTAGCCGGACTGTTCGTGGTCCAGACGAATTCACCAATTTAGGAACCACCAATGCATTCTCATAATAAATTAATTAGCCAAAGTTCACATTCAAGCAGAAAGAACAAAAACATGCATGCTTCATGGAGACCAAAACTCGTTGAAAATTTTAGTACTATACTTCACTACCAAAGTACCCACTTTATTATCCGATTAACCTTTTCTAACAGCAATTATTGGAGGGACCCCCAAAAGATCTTGATGTTATTGCGTTGTAACATCACTGCTAAGAGCTATACAATTAAAAAACATCGATCAGTGCTAATTAAGCATAAGACATTGGAAAATTTTCGCATGACATGCTCAGCCTGCTTGAAAAACATCAGCTATATCAACAAGAGATCAGTGATGAAATAAGATCAAGAGAAAAAAAACATCATGATCATTAATTAGTAAGAGCGATATCATCTGTAATGGATAGGTATGGTTTTTAACCGATTAGTTTTGACCTCAGTTGGACAAACACAAAGTTGCCGAACGTAAGATCCAAAAACCGGTTGATGTCCAAGCAGGCGTTCGACCATGATGTTTATATGTCATCTTGTAGATTAATTGGATGGTGTCTAGTTGACAGTTCTTGATTAGCACAAAACTAGTTTTCGCTTTAACGTCGCTTAGTGCAGACGAATCAGCGAAAGAAAAACAAACTTTAACGTCCTTGGTGTGCTATAGCTTTTTTGACCTGTAAATCTTTTTTTTTCATGGACCTGTAAATTCTTTTCCCCAATCAATTCCACATGTTATTTTTTTCAGTGGACATGAAAAAAAAATATTTACCCTACTTTGTCTGTGTGTTTGCATTGATAGTAATGATTTTTTTGAAAACTATTAAATCATAACAATTAAAATTAATGCTGCATCAAATGAATGTGCAAAGTACCGTTTTACACCATTGATTGCACTATTTAAATAGTAAAGTTTGAAATACAAAGTGAAATATAGAATAAGATAAAAGAGTATTCTGAATAGCCTTGGTGACACAAAGTTGCCGTTTCTCTTAGTTTGAAGGTTCCTGCAAAAGATTTTAGCGAGCAACCACCATCATTTAGATTGTTTGGTATTATGTGCTTTCTTTTTGTCGTGAAGCCATTATCAAAATAGGTCATGTCATATGCTGCTTCTTGCGTTGTCCTGTCTCGTCCAGCCGGCCTAGCTAGCTAGCTATAGCTAGCCCGTGCCTAGCATGCAGGCCTCTGCACTGCATATATGTGGCGTGCCCGTGGGGGCGGGCCCGATCGGGGAAGATGAGTAGAGACTAGAGAGAGAGCTGCATGGCGTCATGCTGCGTTTTGGTCGCTTACCTTCCATGGTGTTTGGAGTGAGATTACAGTCTCGTTTATATTTTTCGAAAACCGTTTTGTTGACCAGAATTTAATTTTCAAAATTTTAAAATTCTAAACCGAAATATACTCACATATCCGTGCTATTTCACATTCACGTTTGGGCCTTACTTGAGATTGGCCAATTCATGAAGAAATTTATCTTAGCAATTTTGTAACACCTCAAAATCATCAATTAAAAATAATACATTTAAATTATAGTAGTAAATATAGTAAATAATATTTTTTAAAAATCAAGTGTTGGATCTTATTTACTTTTAGAATAATTTTTATTTGCTTATAATTGTTTGATGATTGTTTTTGTAAAAAATTCTTTTATATGAAAACCTAATTAATTAATAAGATAACTTTGGTCCTAATCGCCGGGCCAAGCCGCCTTGACCCTGGTCGAGCCGCCCTCTCCTCTTCCGCGCCAGAAACGGCCACGTCTCTCCCCCTTCCTCTCCTCCACTCCCTCTCCCCTCATGAAGCCGCTGCCATTAATGGCTTTGAAGCCGCCGGCTGTCTCTCCCTCTCTCCGGCGCCCCTTCCTCTCTCCCTCAACCTCTGTAAAAACTGGCCGAGCCGGACCTCTCTCCCCTCGCCCAAGCCTCTCCCTCACCTCTCTCTCCCCCTCGCCCTTGCACACCGATGGAGCCGTCGCCACCGCTGTCCACGGAGCCATGCCGGACCTTCCGCACCCTCCCGTGTCACGCCCCTGCTGTGCCCCACCGAGCCCCTGTCCGGCCGTGCCTCGCCGGAGCCGCTCCCACACCGTCGTTCCACATCGCTGCACCGTGCCCCCATGCCACGCCATCGTCCGTTCATCGCAAGGTTGTAGACAACCTAGAATAATTTTATTAATTTTCGAAATCACGTTTTGAATTGGTTTATAAATTTTGTAATTATTGTGTTGTAATATGGGAATGTTGTGATTTGGAATTCACGTGTATGTGAATTATTGATTTTTAGGTGTATATATATGCGATAATTTAGTGAATTATTATTAGTCATGTTATTTGGTTACAATGATTTTAGATTATTGGATTAGAAAGAAGTATGACAATGTTTGATAGATATGTGTTAGTAGTAAAAAATACTTGATAAGTAATTTCATAGTTAATTTTGTTTACGATGAATTTTAGAGTTTATCTAGAAGTTTACAATCAAAGGTTCATTTAGACTCACTAAATAAATAATGGAAACTTCTTAACTAGAAATTAGTAAGTGGTGTAGAATTCATAATAATGCAAGTATTATAGTTTAATCAGTGGTTTAATTTATTATTAAATGTTTTGACCTCTGATTATTATAATGATGTTTTCTTTTAGAAAGAAAAGATAAAACTAAAAAGGCAAATCATTATTTACAATAGAAATAATTAATTGATAATTAATTTAATTCTGTAGAATTGGCTAAGTCATTTCATCTAAACTATGTTATGTAAAATACTTTCATAGTCAAATGTCCATATAACTTTCCCTAATGACAATCCAAAATAGAGTTATAGTGAATTAATAAAATGAATATGAATTAGGTTTTTTTCTAGGCACTTTTATAAGTATGGTTTGTTTGGCATATGTCTATATATGTAATGGTATATGTTTGTTCATGTAATGGTGAATGTTATTCATGTAATGGTATATGTTTATTTATTTGGTGAATGTTTTCTTTTGTATATACGATATGTGAATCTATATTAGAAGCTGACTGTGTGGTAGAAGAACCGAATACGTTTCGAAGACGACCCGCATGACACGTTTGAGCAAGACAAGTGGATTCTTTCTATTTTCTGTTTGTACCCAAATATTGCATATAATAATATTTACTTTTGAATATTTGCATAATTTTATGGGATTTGCCTAAATAGGATTTCCTAGAAATACCAATCATATTCCTTGATTACCCTGGGATAAATACTATGCTTAGCAATTGGTGCTACTGCTCAACTTGTTAATTATGATGTCACTCTTTAACGATACTTTTGTTATGGAAATGAAATTTGTGTTACTATGTTAACCCAATGGTTAAAACAAGATCATGTGTATTAAACGGAACATGGAGTGACCACATAGGATAACAGTGTAACCACGAGTGCTATCATGGCTTTGGCATTGGTAAATAGCTTTAAAGACTTAGTTCTTAGCAACCCTACCTAAAAGATGGGCAAGAGGGGGTGACAGTGGTTTGGTGGCAGCTCATGTTAACATGGGGTGGTAGTCTTGGCTAAGTTACCTTGCCCAGAGGGTCACAAATACTGACGTGGAAACCTTAGCGGGTGGGTTTGTACTAAGGATATCTTGTGAAAGCCTCATAATGGATCCCTAACCATTCACGTCGGCACTGTTTATGGGTCCGTACAACCCAGGCTAGATGGGATACATGGCTTGTGGGTAAAGTTGTACCACCTCTGTAGAATGTAAAACTGATATGTCAGCCGCGCTCACGGTTAAGAGCAACCTGGACCCTCACATGATAATTAAACTTAAAGATGGAAAATAAATCGTGGTCCGATGGTTTATAAATGGTTTGCTTAAGTGGTTTCACTTAAGTGTTTTTGAGATATAATCATGTACTTATGTTTAATTGGGAATTTTGGGATACACTTACAACTAGTAAGTCAGGTGTTGTTAATAAAATATTGACCAACTAAAATGTTTACCACTTATCCATAGCCTACCTTGTTAAACTTACATTACTCCTCCCACTTGGTGAGCCCCGACCACAAGTGAGCTCACCCCTTTCTAATATTTTGATCAGAGGGTGATGAAGAAGACGTTGCCGAAGATGTTGACGAGTACTAAGTCTAACGATGCACCAATCATCTTCCTATGGAAGATCGCCCATGTTATATCCGATGTACTTTGATGATGATACTATTTAAGACACTTATTTCTCGATGATGTAATAAAGTTATTATTCCCTCTTTACGCCTTTATTGTATTGTCTTTTGATATATTACACTTGTGACGTCAACATATGTTTGGAAAATGGATCCTAGCACACATATGCTATGCATTCGGTTTTGCCCCTAAAACCGGGTGTGACAGAAGTGGTATCAAAGCCCTACGCTGACTCTAGATCGTTAGACTAGTTAGAAATGGAAAGCTAAGTCTGTTCAAAATATACGTTGTTGGGGGCCTTCCTCCTCCGAAGGTCGTCAAAAACATAACTGATCATATGTCTTTAGCATGACATTGATTATTGCAGGAGGCTTCAGCTTTGGAATAGAGATCTTCTTCTACGACAAGAGTAGAGGTGTAACCCGAAGGTGACAAAAATGGGCGACGAAGTTATAGTCAAGGGACTTTGGCTCGGGTTGATGACGAAGACCAAATACAACAGTGACCAAAAAAGGATAAAGACTATTTAGTCCTTAATGTTTCGTATTATAATTGTAGACAGATAACAAGGACATAAATGTACTTTTACTCGGGCTGCGTCCCGTGCCTATAAATACATGAACAGTAGCACCGTACTGTTCACGCTGAATTGTAATCACTCTCTCGCATGCTCGCCTTCGAGCAAACCGATGGTATCACTGTAATATCTATGCTGTAAAATATTCATTTATATTTTATGGAACACAAATATAAATGGATCAATGAAGATTCAATTTTCATCTTTACCCTTTTGCATTCCCATTTGTATATTAAATAATGAATGATTGTCTTCTATGATCTTCGTCTGATGAATATTATCTTCATGTGGAGATAATACCTCGGAAGATGAAGATCCTTAATCCTTAACGACTGTGTTGCCTTGTTCTTGATTCATAGCACTTGAGAATGAGTGACCAACATTGGCGCCCACCTCCGGTGAACTCACTTCCATAACCTTCGGCAAGCATTCACCTTCGTCATGTCACCGAGGAAGGCAACAGTGCCAGGGGCTGCCCTGCAGCCACTGGACACAAATCAAGACGCACTCTCCCTTGCTAGAGGCTAGGAGCCAGAAGAGAAAGGCCACTAGCCGAACACTTCATGAGGAGTAGCTTGACCAGGAGATCAGGGATTTAGAAGCAATCCACCAGCAAGTACAGAGGAAAAAGGAAAAAAATGCTTCGGCTGGCCAACCTTCAGAAGAAGATTGATGAAGCAGCTGAGGAGATGCGTCATCTCACTCAAGATGACCAAGACCGAAGGCCCCAACACAGGGAGCTTCATCAAGAAAGCTCAATCAACGAAGATGAATGGTACGACGACTTTCATCATGGTAACTTTGCTTTAGATGATGCTTCTCCTCTGGTAGCAGAATTGTAGGCTACCCCATGGCCACCATCCTACAAGCCACCTCAGTTACCCATGTATGATGGGCATTCGGATCCAAAGCAGTTTCTGATGAGCTATGAGGCAACAATATCCTCGTATGGAGGCAACACTGCTGTCATGGCGAAGTCCTTCGTCATGGCAGTCAGAAGCGTGGTACAGACATGGTATTCCTCTCTTTGGCCAGGGACAATTACGTCGTGGCAGAAGATGAAGGACATGCTAGTCACCAGCTTCTAGGGCTTTCAGACGAAGCCAGTCTCTGCTCAAGCCTTGTTTCAATGCATGCAAGACCATGAGGAGTACCTGCAGGCGTACGTCCGAAGGTTCCTGCGTTTGAGAGCTCAAGCGCCTACAGTGCCCAATGAAATTGTTATCGAGGCCATGATCAAGGGGCTTCGGCCAGGACCTACAGCCCAATATTTTGCAAGGAAGCCACCACAGACCTTGGAGAAACTCCTTCAGAAGATTGATGAGTACATCCGGGCTGATAATGATTTCCGTCAAAGAAGGGAGGAAGCATATAGGTATTCTAAAATGACTAGGGGCTTCGGAGGAAGACTTCATCCCAGGCATGTCAGGATGATCCACAATCCCAATGCCAACGACGAAAGGGCTAACATTGTTTAGAGCAGTCACCACAGCTCACAGTCTTCACGCATGTAGCAAACTTCTTACAGACCACCAGCTCCGAGAGGCAGAGGGGGGAGAAACTTCAGTGGAGGAAGGTACGGTAATCAGCCCAGGAAATTGTTCTACCTTTTCTGTGGTGAGGACAAGGGACACATAATGAGGACGTGCCTGGTCACGATCCAAAAGCAAAAGAAAATTGCTGAAGCTGAGGCATGACAGAATCAGCCAAAGCAGGTCCTGCATACTGCTTCGTGCTACTCTCCATATATCTGGGAATACGTAGGCAATCAAAAGCCTACGGCTTCTGCTGCTTCAGCAAGTCACTCTCAAGCTTCCTGGGCTCAATTACTACCACCCCACCACTGGCGCCTGCCCCAAGTCATGATCAGCAGCTAGAAGGGCAACTTCGGCCTCAACAACAGCGTGACCTTCGGGAGCAGTCTGAAGCTCGCACAGTTAACAGTACTGTGCCCGAGTCCAGGCATATCTACTGAAGATGACACAATGTTTTGGCCAAAAGAAAGCCTTGATTTGTTTTATTTCTAATCTTTTTGCTTTTATATTTCCTTCACAAAAGACAATACAGGAAGGTTTAACCTTCAACTCGATGTAATAAACCTATGGTTACACCATCGAGTGTGACAAGACCAAGTTCCAAAGCTCCAAAGTCGTTCCTAAGGGAGCGCAGAGTAAGTTCCGTAGCTCAAAAGTCGTTCCTATGGGAATTCAGAGCTAAGATACCGCCTAAGTAAAAGGTGAAGAAGCTCAAAAGTCGTTCCTAAGGGGATGCAGAGCTTAAATACCACCTATATTAAAGGTGAAGAAGCTCCAAAGTCGTTCCTAAGGGGATGCAGAGCTTAGCTCCAAAATCGTTCCTAAGGGGATGCAGAGCTAAAATACCACCTAAGAAGAAGGTGAAGAGACTCCAAAGTCGTTCCCAAGGGGACACAGAGTCTGGGTCTATATCCGTGTGCTTTCTTACTTTCGGCGCAAATAACATTCCACATCATACCATCATATCATATCGCATAGCATCGCATCATACATCATTTTGCATCACCAAAAAGGTGTGGGGCAACACAGGACAATTGCTCTTTCGAAAGAATTGATCGGATTATGAAAAGAAATACTATAGCACAAGTCATGCCTTCGGCAGATATATACTCCTACATGAAGTAAATCTTCGTCAGTAGTGGCATAATGAGAATTTTTTCTCTTTGTGACGCATGAAAAGAAGGGAAGGTGTTTTTTCGCCAACGGCTCAAAAACGGTACACACGAAGTTTTCATGCATCACAAAGAAATATATTACATTAATATACATACAAAAACTTGGTGTTAGGTTCTTACAAAAGACTAAAGCTATATACAAGCGTTACACTTGCAGGAATACAAAAATTTAGTCTTCCTTCAGCACTTTTTTAGCAGCTTCATTTAACAGTATGTCAATGGCTTCGTCAACAACTTCATTAGCGATTCTTATTATGTCTAACGATTGCTTCATGGCTGGATCAGCTTCAGGATTATACGACTCCGATGGAGGTGAAAGTTCAGCTGCAATTAAAAAATGTGTTGGTTAATTTCGAAGCTGAAAACGAACTCCAAAGCTAAACCTCAGAAAAAGTACCTAAAAGCCTTACGCGCTCAGCAGCTTCTTCAGACTACTTAGCTTCTTCTTGAGCGTCGTGAGATTCTTTTTCATTTTTTCTAATCTCTTCATTAGCCATCTCACGACCGCCCTTCATCCACACATCGGAGTAGAACCTCTCGCACAACGTAGAAGCCTCAGCCGAAAGGTCTTTGGTGTCGTCAACCGAGGAAACAAATCCTGGCTGAGCTGCAGCCTTAACATGCTCACAACCAGCTTTTTCTAAAGTCGTCGTGACCCCTCGTGCGCCAGCGAATGCACAGAAGTCTCCTCGATCACTTAAGATTTCGTCAAAGGCTTCGACCTCTCCACTGATCCACTGGACGACACCATCAGGGTCACCGCTGATGAATTTTTGCTCAGAAGAATAGGCTCCTACCATTGTAAAATTGTTCTTTAGAGTTTTGTTGCATTCCAAGGTTATCTCATAGCATCTTTCTTTAGAGTCGTGGAGCTCTTCGACATTCTTTTGTATCCTTAATCTTTCAATTTCGCTTATCATGTGCTTCACATTTGCAACTTCAAAATTTTCGTTCATTTCCACAAGCTTCTTCTTCAAATCTTCAACTTCGGCCTTGTGAGCTTCGGCTTGTGCATAAGTTTGGCTTCGCTAGTTTTCAACCTGTCCACTAAGGAAAACAATATCTTATCCTTCTCGAGAGCTTTGTTCCTTAGTGAAATGACTTCTGTCCGAAGATTCCCAAGAGCTATCTGACAGCTCTTGTCTTCTGCTCCCTTTTGGGCATTTAAAGCCTTACTTAGAATTAAGCTCTAATAATAAAAATATATGAGAACATAACGATAGCAAGAAAAGCTACAAATATAGTTTATTTTACAATAAAAGTATATATACCTTCAAGCTATTATAAGCAAGGCTATCAGCAAGATCATCCTTCGACATTGCAGATGGGCCGAGTTCAAGCTTCGGGTACCCCATGTTCTTCATCATTTACCGTCAGATAGAGATCTCTTTATTGTCTGGTAAGCAATAGAGAAAATCATCCTCATCATTGCCGCTGTGCACCAAGGATCCATGGGGATACTTCAAATCCTTGGCATATTGCCTTATTTCGGCAATCTGCTCCTCCGGTAATTGTTTCCTCGAAGCACGTTGCACAATAAACTCCAGCTCTACGGCAGGTGCTTCGGGAGCAGGAGACTTGGACTTCTCAGGGGCACCTTCTTTTTCCAAGATTAATTGTGCAGTCTCCGAAGGTCTTGCTTCGGCAAAAACTAAGGGTCCAGCCTCAGAAACAGCTTGCGCTGTGCTAGCTTCATCAGATTTCTTTAAAATTTCACCTTTTGTACTAGGCGCCTCAACAGAAGTAGGAGTCAATGCCTTAACAGATTCCATAACAGCGCCTAGTATGCTGACCATTCTTCTTTTCCTTAGAGTTATTGCAGGGATCCTTGATGCCTTCAGCAGTTCTGTCTTATGTGGTGGACTCAGGGCCTTCAGCTGCTCTGCCGCCTTCTCCAATTTCGGCTCCTCAGCCGGTTCTAATGGGCACAGAGCAACTTGGCTCAGGCATTGGGACCGACCCTTCAGTTACCTTTGGCACCTTGGCCGTCTCAATGCGCCTGGGACGACGCATCACAACTTTAACCTTTTTAACCTCGGCACGCTAGAAGTCGCCGAAGTAGTAGCCTTTCTCTTGTTCCCTTACTTCCGCGAAGGATAACAGTTGTCTGGATATACAAATCCAATGACATCGAATACCCTGTTCAGCCTCTTTTTGCCTCGAGCTCTGAAGGCAGTTTTCATAACGTCATCTTCAGCCCTTGAATCTGCCCCAAGCAATTCATCACTAGTTGCTTCAATTGCATCCAACCAGTCATCATTAGGCTCATCAAATTGGCTCCTGTACCTGAAGGTATACTTCAGGTAAACTAAACCACCTTGGCTAGAGCCAGCAGCAGTCTCCTTTGGCATTTCCCACCCATCTGCAAGTGGTCACACTCTGTAAGCGATGTGCTCCTGCACCAAGACCCTTGTGCCTATGTACGTACACACCACATTGAAAGCATCCTGGCATGTTTGTATATCATTTCCAAGGGCAGTGGCTGGCCTCCTAATGCCATAGCAAGACCATATAGGGTGTTGAATGATCCCTTTTACATCCTCCCTTTGATTTAGGTCAATCTTCACATAGAACCATTCCTGCATCCAGGCCCCAGCCGTCTCTTCCGAAATGTGGGAACTTGGTAGCTCGCCTCAGAGCGAGGCACGAAGCTATAACAACCAAAGTTGTTGTGATATTGCTCCTTTCCGGTAGCCTTCGTCTCATAAGACAGCTCATGAATGTTGCAGAAACATTTTGCATCCGGTTCCAGTCCTTGGCTCCTCATGGCCCATATAAAGATCCCCACTTTAATGATGGCTTCGGGTGTAAGTTGATGAAGATGAATCTAAAAAATTTTCAGAACCTCGACCAACAATTTGTCCAGGGGAAACCGAAGCCCAGCTTTGATGAAGCTTTTGTAAACTACCACTTCGTCAGCCTCGAGAAGAGGAACATTATCTTCCCCTCCAACCCTCACATTTGAGATATCACGAAAGTACCTCCCCCTCATTGCACCAATCTGCCCTTGTTTAATAGTTGATTTCCTGAAGACAACATGGCTTGGTCTCCAGGGCTGATCTTCGGCATCTTCATTTCCACTTTCTACATCAAAACTTTCACTCACGCTGGAACTTTCAGATATCCCAGCCAACATCTTGTTTACAATCTTCTCTGCGTTGGTTTTTTCCATAGCTTCATAAAAACACGGATAGCGTCGGATCAACAATCTTCTTCTTCGTTGAACAATCCTTCTTGATGAAGCTCCCTGTGTTGGGGCCTTCGATCTTGTTCATCTTGAACAAGATGACACTCTTCTTCAGTAGCTTCGTTGATCTTCCTTTGAAGATCAGCCAGCCACGCCATCTTCTCCTTCTTCCTTTGTACTTGCTGATGGATTATTTCCATGTCCCTGATCTGTTGGTCCAACTCCTCCTCCTGGAGTGTTGGACTGGTGGCTTTCCTCTTCTAGCTTCGAGCCTCTCAGAGAGAAAGAGTTTCCTGGTTTGGGTCCAGCGACTGCAGTGCAGCAGTCCCTGGCGCTGAAGCTTTCTTCGGTGGCATGACGAAGGTCAGTGCTTGCCGAAGGTGGTCGAAAGAGTTCACTGGAGGTGGGCACCAATGTTGGGGACTTGTTCTCAAATGCTATGAGTTAAGAACAAGGCAACACAAAATGTTAAATGTTAATGTCCTTCATCCTTCGAAGCATTATTTCCCTTAGGATATAATGATCTTCAGACGAAGGTTATGAAGGACATACCTTCATCAATGGAATATATGTTAATAAAAGGAGAAGCAGATGAAATATGAAAAGCAACATAAATAATTATATAACATTATTAATTCATCCTCATTCTATTATCCTGGGAAGACAGAAACAATATTGAATTACAAATGTACCTTCGGCTTGACAGAAGGTAAAAGTACAAGCGTGATGCAAAAGTGAATACTAGTCAGCGTGAACAGTACGGGGTACTGTTCATCTATTTATAGGCACAGAGCGTAGCCTGTGCAAAATTACATTCATGCCCTTCATGTTTACTATTGACATTAGGACAATCTATCGAGGACTAAAAAGCCTTTTTTCTCTTTAAGTCGGTTCCTTTTCTGCTACTGAGCCGAAGCTCCCTTGCGCATAGCTTCGGAACTGTTTCGACCTTCATCCCAACCATGCTTTTCATATTGTGGACACCTTCATTCCGATTCCGAAGGTTCCTGTATATATATTACACTTGGGAAAACATTGTTAATCATGTTTTTGAGGACCTTCGGAAGACAAAGGCCCCCAACATCAGCCTTTAAGTTGATGGTTGTTGAAATGCCGAAGCTTGAAATCCAATTAAACTCGACAAATCAAGAAAGTTTAAAAAGACGAGTGCAATGCAAGCAATTGAAATGGCACAAGAAATGCTTATAATGCAAGATCCTATTGGTGGGTCTCGCAGGTCAGTGTAATTCGCTAATCTAGTGAAGGGAAGGTGTTTTTTTGGACCTTCGGCTAAAGGCCTTCATTTACGTCGCAGTCTAAATTTGTTACAAAGAAACAAATTAATACTGTGAGGGGCTACTGTTGGGGGCCTTCCTCCTTCGAAGGTCCTCAAAAACGTAACTGACCATATGTCTTTAGCATGACATAGATTATTTTAGGAGGCTTCAGCTTCGGAATAGAGATCTTCTTCTATGACAAGAGTAGTGGTGTAACTCGAAGGTGACAAAAATGGGCGACGAAGTTATAGTCAAGGGACTTTGGCTCGGGTTGATGACGAAGACCAAATACAACTGTGACCAAAAAAGGATAAAGACTATTTAGACCTTAATGTTTCATATTATAATTGTAGACAGATGACAAGGACATAAATGTACTTTTACTCGGGCTGCGTCCCGTGCCTATAAATACATGAACAGTAGCACCATACTGTTCACGCTGAATTGTAATCACTCTCTCGCATCCTTGCCTTCGAGCAAACCGAAGGTATCACTGTAATATCTATGATGTAAAGTATTCATTTATATTTTATGGAACACAAATATAACTGAATCAATGAAGATTCAATTTTCATCTTTACCCTTTCGCATTCCCATTTGTATATTAAATAATGAATGATTGTCTGCTGTGATCTTCGTCTGATGAATATTATCTTCATGTGGAGATAATACCTCGGAAGACAAAGATCCTTAATCCTTGACGACTGTGTTGCCTTGTTCTTGATCCATAGCACTTGAGAACGAGTGACCAACATACATATTTTTCTCTTACAAATTATTCTATTAATCTTGTCTCTTTAAAATTCAACTAACTTGACATTTTCTCTTGTAGATGGTGCATACTATCAAAACCACCTGTGTGAACATCAATTATATCCCTTCGCCACGGCAGGCTCCTGTCTACCTAGTGGAGTAGAGGAAGTCCCTATGGATCTTCACCACCTTCGTGTGGAGAATGGAGTGATTTGGAGGACAGCTCAGAGGACATTCTAGCAACACCCACCCTGTTGTCAGAGTCACTAGCCTTTGCAGCTAGAGTTTCATCTTCAGTACCGCCAGTGCCAGTAGCCCAAGCCCCTGCTCCTAGAGGTGATGATCCGGATGATTCTGGTGATGGTGGAGATGATGAAGATGAAGAAGAAGGAAACAACAATGAAGAAGCCAACGATGAGCAGGAGGATAACTTTGTTGGGATATTGCCTGTCATCGAGCATTGCACCTCAATGTTCGAGATGGGACACTTCCCAAATCTGCTATAGAATGTACTGCATACGCTAGGAACGTACGTCCGACCTCTATATGATACAAGGCGAGTGTCTGAGCCTCCTCGGGCTTGTTACTACATCACTCGCGTGCATATCAGAGTGATGGATGCAGGAGACAGAGGTTTCAGGACTCTATCAGCCCATGAGTCTCTGACGCTGCTGTCTACCTACGTTGCCCTAGTCGGCAATGCTGCTAGAAGAGCTTTGTGGTCTCTCAGTCACACTTATCGGCAGCAGCTGCACAACACAGAGTACATACATCTTCCTCTACGTCTTTGTGGAGAAAGCCAGACCAGTGTTGTTCAAGGTGAAGCTGGAGAAGATGGCCTCAACACCCTTGTAGGTGTGGTGGTAGATCTTAACACTGACCTAGACAGTGCTACCCTGGATCTCTCAAGGGTACATGGAGAACTTGAAGAAGCACATGCCAGGATTGTAGCCCTCGAAGCTCAGCTCGAATGAAGAAATCCACCCGAAGCCCAAGTCCCTGCCATAGCTGTGTCCCCCACCCACAAGAGGATTCGCTATGGAGACCCATGATCTACCACCCGGCTACTCTAGATTTATAAGTCATATTGTAATAATTTTGATTTTGCGATTAGACGACAAAACTCTTTATGATATTATGATTATAATAACAACCATGTGATGGAGATGTTTGCATAATGTTTGATATGGAATTTTGCTTGAGTGCAATAATCTTATGGAATGATGGCCATAAGAACATTTAAAATTAACAAATAGTATTAACTTTAGTTGAAAGCTATTCCCCCTAGAATTTTTGTCTACTCTTCACTTATCTAATGGATGCACTTTCTAACAAACCAAATGGTGAACGATCGCCCAGGTCCTAGAAACACCTGTAATCAGCGTGCTGGTCAGCAGTTGCCACCACCACCACCCAACCCAACCATGGAACAGTTCATTGCCGCACAGATGCAACTTCTCCAAGGCCTCACTGCTTCAGTGCAGCAAATCCAACAAAATCAACAGAACCAACAGAATCCCCAAAATCAAAATATACCCTAAGCTTGGGACAAGCACAGAGATTTTATGAGTCATCATCCCCCTGCTTTCTCTCATTTAATTGATCCATTGGATGCCAATGACTGGCTTAAGGTCATAGGAAAGAAGCTGGACATTACATAGTGCAACGACCGAGAGAAAGTCTTGTATGCTTCTAGAAGACTCGAAGGCATCACGTCTGACTGGTGGGATGCCTTCACTGTGGCACATGTGAATGCAGACGCCATAACTTGGCAGGAATTTCAGGAGAACTTCCATGCTCACCATATTCCCTTGGGAATAATGAAACTTAAGAAGGCATTCTTATCCCTCACCCAAGGACGTATGTCCGTTAGTGAATACCTGGATCGTTTCAGCCAACTTTCTCGCTATGCACCGGAGGAAGTTGAAACAGATGAGAAGCGCCAAGAGCGATTCTTAGAAGTTTTGATCAGACCATTGAACTATCAGTTACAATGTCACAACTTCCCAATTTCTAGACTCTACTTAACAAGGCAATTGGCCTAGAAAGCAAAATAAGGGAATTGTCAGACCACAAGAGGAAATTCCAAGGACAGTCTAGCAGAAACACCCGACCAAACAACTCTCAAGGTTCTCTATTTCGCTCTAGAAATCAAAGTGGAAACAACAATTATCAAGTGCAACACTTTGGACAACAAGAACAGAGAAACAACCAATACCAGAACCAACAGAGGAACAATTCTCAGACCGGTCAAAGGTCTAGTGGTTATCAACAGAATCGTCAAGGAAGCGCCATGAACACACTGGCCAAAATAACAATACAACAACTCTAGTCCAACCTAGTGGATGCTTCAAGTGTGGTGAACTTGGTCATTATGCCAACAATTGCCCTAAGCGCAACTCACAGACACCCCAGAGGAACAATAGTCAAAGAGTTGATCAGAATACACCTGCTCGTGGTACTGCACAGAACAAGACTCCGCAGAACCAGAGTAAGGGAAGAATTAATCATGTGACAGCAGAAATAGTTCTTGAGGATGCTGACGTGGTGTATGGTATGTTCCTTATTAACTCCATACCTGCATCAGTTTTATTTGATTCTGGAGCATCTCACTCTTTCATAACAAAGTCATTTGTGGAAAAGCATAATACATCAAACTATCCTTTGAAGAGGAAACTATTAATTAGATCACTAGGAAGTGAACTTAGAGCCACTCACTCATGCCCTTAGACTAAGCTTGAGATTAGAGGAATAAGCTTTCTAGTAGAGCTGATAATCTTGGAATCGAGTGGAATTGATGTAATACTTAGAATAGACTACTTAATCAAGTATGAGGGAGTAATATCTTGTCCAAAGAGGATGGTTACATTAACCAGTCCACAAGGAGAAATAATTGAAGTCAATGTTAGTATGCCAGCAACATCAGAAGCCATGGTAAATCAATTGGAGGAGAAATCTTTGGAACACACCAGAATAGTGTGTGAATACCCAGACGTATTTCTGGAGGAATTACCAGGTATGCCACCGGATCGTGATATAGAGTTCTCTATTGAATTATTACCTGGAACTGCACCGATTTCAAAAAGACCTTATAGAATGGATGTCAAAGATTTAGTTGAAATGACAAAATAAATAGAAGAATTACTAGAAAAAGGTTTTATTCGCCCAAGTTCGTCTCCTTGGGAGCCCCAGTTCTATTTGTGAACAAGAAAGATGGTTCGAGAAGAATGTGTGTCGACTATAGAAGTTTGAATGAAGTGGCAATTAAGAACAAATACTCGTTACCTCTGATTGAAGATTTGTTTGATTAGATGAGAGGAGCAAAGGTATTCTCAAAAATAGATCTAAGATCAGGTTATCATCAGTTGAAGATTCGAACTGAAGACGTACCTAAGACAACCTTCACTAAAAGATATGGACTATATGAGTTTTGGTTATGTCATTTGAATTAACCAATGCATCGGCTTACTTTATGAACATGATGAATAAAGTATTCATGGAGCTTCTTAACCAGTTTGTGGTTGTATTCATCGACGACATACTAGTATACTCTTAGAATGAAGAAACACATGAAGATCATCTGAGATTAGTTCTGCAGAAGCTTCGTGACAATCAGATGTATGCGAAATTCTCAAATTGTGAATTTTGACTGAAGGAAGTCGCTTTCCTTGGTCACATTATCACAGATGGAGGAATCACTACCAGAATCTGGGCCTTTGCCGAGTGCCGGCGTCTTTGCCGAGTGCTTTTTATCGGGCACCTGCCGCGCCCTCGCCCGCCGCTGCTCTCCTTGCCCACCGCCGTCGTGACCTCGCACCGCGCCGCGCCCGCCATGCCCTCCGTGCCCGCTGTGCCTCGCCCGCGCCCACCGTGCCTCACCCGCGCCCGCCGTGCCCGTCGTGCCCCTCACGTGCGCCCGCTGCGCCCGCCGCACCCGCCATGCCCGCGCCGGCGCCGCCATGCCCCTCGCCGTGCCCCTCGCCGTGCCCACCGTGACCCTCGCCCTCGCCCGTGCCCGTCGTGCCCCTCGCCGTGCCCCCGCTGCGCCCCCTCGCCGTGCCCCCGCCGCGCCCCTCGCCGTGCCCTCACCGTGCCCCTCGCCGCGCCCCCGCCGTTCCCCCGCCGTGCCCTCGCTCGCCCGGCGCCTCGCCCGCGCCCCGTCGCCTCGCCCGCATCCCGTCGTCTCGCCCGCGACTAAACCTCCAAGGTGATTGCTCGCTTTATGTTCTACGTGTATGATTTATATGAAATGATTAGGTTTAATATTGAGTTAATTATATACGTGTATGATTAGGTTAATATGTAGTATTGTTGATTGCCGGCCATCGTGCCGTTGAATTATGTGTGGATGTCAGCCATCGTGTTGATAGTTTTATTTGCAGGATTTCGAAACCTCCCCGTGCAGGGGAGGTCTTGCCGAAATTTTCTGTTGCTAGGCTTCTGTTAGAGGATGGAGGACCGTGAGTGGATGTACATGGGCCATCGAGGAAGGAACGATGTCACCACAGAATGGATTAGAAAGACCGATGATTTCGTGGAACGGGCATATGGCGAAGCTTCTAAAAAAGCGAGTCTAGTCCCATGCCCTTGCAGCAAATGTGCTAGCCGAAAAAGAAAACCAAAGAAGGCCATGGTAGAACATATTTGGAAGAATGGATTTACGCCGGGCTATACTCGGTGGATATTTCATGGTGAAGCGCATCGTACGAGAGAGGAGGTGCTGAGACAACGTGTCGAGGATTATGACGTGGATGTGGTGTTAGCGGATATGTTGAACGACTATCAGGAGGCACAGTACACGGGAGGATGTATGGATGACGAGCCAGAGCCGACTACAAAGGCGTTCTATGACATGTTCGACGCGGCACAGAAGCCCCTTTCATGGCCAGACAAAGGTTTCTCAACTGGATGCCATTGGGCGTGTAATGGCGTTCAAGTCGCAGTACAACATGAGTAGAGACGCATTCGATGGCTTGTTGACGATTATTGGGAGCCTGCTTCTGGATGATCACATTCTGCCAAAGAGCATGTACGAGGCACAGAAACTCCTTCGTGCACTCAAGATGACGTATGAGCAGATTCATGCTTGTCCGAAGGGCTGCGTGCTATTTAGGAAAGAATACGTGGAGGCAAAGTACTGTCCCATGTGTACATCGTCTAGGTTCATGGAGGTAGACTCTGGTGATGGACAGAAGAGGCAGCTCGACATCCCCTTGACAATCCTATGACACCTTCCCTTCATACCGAGGATCCAGTGTCTGTACATGAAAGAGGAATCCGCGAAACAGATGACATGGCACAAAAATGGAAAACGGTACAATCTTGACAAGATGGTGCACGCATCCGATGGTGAAGCATGGAAACACTTTGATGCCATTCACCGTGAGAAAGCCGAAGAGGCTCGTAATGTACGTGTTGCGTTGGCCACATATGGGTTCAATCCCTATGGAATGAGCGCTGCCCCGTACACATGTTGGCCCATGTTTGTCATCCCAATCAATCTCCCCCCTGGTGTGTGCTTTCAAAGGCAGAATATATTCGTGTCGTTGATAATTCCTGGACACCAGGGGAATAAAATGGGCGTGTACATGGAGCCTTTGATCGATGAATTCGTACGTGCCTGGGAGGAAGGGGTATGGACGTATGACTGAGCTACGAAGACAAACTTCAGAATGCATGTTTGGTACCAGTACTCCATGCATGACTTACCAGCGTATGGGCTATTCTGCGCCTGGTGTGTTCATGGTAAGTTCCTATGCCTAGTTTGCAAGGAAGCTCTTAGGTTCATTTGGTTCAAAAAGGGTGGCAAATATTCATCCTTCGATAAACATCGACAATTTCTCCCTACTGACCATCCATTCCGCCTAGACATCAAGAACTTTATGAAAGGTGTCGTAGTGACAGACCGCCCACCTGCAACGATGACTGGTGCCGAAATTCGTCAACAGATAGATGGGCTCGTGGCCAATACAAAAGGTGGTTTTGTGGGATATGGTGAGCAGCATATGTGGACACATAAGTCTGGCTTGACTCGGCTCCCCTATTATGACGACCTGCTCCTTCCACACAACATTGACATGATGCACACTGAAAAGAATGTTGTCGAGGCACTATGGACAACAATTATGGACATTCCTGATAAGTCAAAGGATAACGTGAATGCAAGAGTGGATCTGACAGCTTTATGTGATAGACCAAACGTAGAGATGAAGCCACCAAATGGCAAAAAGACGTGGAGAAGGCCTAAGGCCGATTTCGTCCTAAGCCGGGCCCAGAGGAAGGAAGTACTTCAGTGGATCAAGATGTTGATGTTCCCTGATGGGTATGCAGCTAACCTGAGTAGGGGGGTGAACTTATCTACTATGTGAGTCTTAGGGATGAAGAGTCATGACTTCCACATATGGATTGAACGGATTCTTCCTGCGATGGTTCGAGGCTATGTCCCTGAGCATGTCTGGCTAGCGCTTTCAGAGTTGAGTTATTTCTTCCGTTAGCTTTGTGCAAAAGAGTTATCTCGGACCGTGGTTGCAGATTTGGAAAGATTGGCACCCGTGTTACTGTGTAAGCTTGAGAAGATATTTGCACCCGGCTTCTTCGATCCAATGCAGCATTTGATTCTTCATCTTCCCTATGAGACACGAATGGGGGGCCCATGCAGGGACGTTGGTGCTATCTAATCGAGAGATGTCTAAAGACTATTCAAAAGAAATGTAGAAAAAAAAATGCAAAATCGAGGCTTCCATTGCAGAGGCATACATTCTAGAGGAGGTCTCAAACTTCACAACAACTTATTATGGTGACAAACTGCCGAGCGTGCATAATCCACCCCCTCGTTACAATGATGGCGACAATGAATCGAACCTTAGCATATTTCGAGGCCAACTCGGAAGCGCAAGTTGCTCAACCACCAAGACCCTGACACATGAAGAGTGGCGGCATATCATGCTATATGTATTGACCAACATTGAAGAGGTGACGCCATACATGGAACAATTCCTTCATGAATTCTGGCGTCGATCAAGGGACCCCACTCCACAGGAATATGACACTCTTCTTAGAAAGGGTGCGGGAAATGGGTTGCCCGATTTCATGTCCTGGTTCAAACGTAAGGTACGTGCTTAGTTTGTAAAAGAGATACGTCTTTGAACTCAATTTAGCGTCTTTTAACTTGCGAATACTTGCAGGGCCAAAGAGATCCGTCTATGAGTGCCGAGTTGAGACAAGTAGCCAACGGCTTTGCTTATAGGGTCAAGAAATATTCTAGGTATGACGTCAATGGATACCGTTTTCGCACAACAAACTACGACAAAAGTCGGCCCAATCGGAAAACAACGTGTTCTGGAGTCTTTACGCTCGGCCTTGACAATGTCGATTATTTTGGACGAATCGAAGAAATATATGAGCTCAATTTTTATGGTTCCAAACCTCTTACTCTAGTGATATTCAAATGTCATTGGTATGACCCTCAAGTGACAAGACGGACACATTCTAATCTTGGGATAGTCAAAATTCGACAAGATTCCACCTTACCAGGAGACGATGTCTATATCATGGCCCAACAGGCCACACAAGTGTATTATCTCCCATATGCGTGCCAAACGAAAGAACATCTTAAGGGTTGGGATGTTGTGTACAAGGTATCGCCGCACGGGAGGTTACCTGTTCCTAACGATGAAGATTACAACTTAGACCCGGACACATATGATGGAGAGTTCTTCCAAGAAGATGGGCTAGAAGGGTGATTTGAGATAGACTTAACTGAAGCTATCAGAATGGACGTAGATATTGAAATGGTTGTTGATGAGGATGATGATGAGGTGCAAAATGACAATGACTTAGTAATCCTTGAAGGCAATGACATTAATGACGAACTTGCGTCTTCCGATGGTGTTGAGATTGAAATGGTTGATAGTGATGATGAGAGTTATGATCCGGCTAACCCCGACACATATGAAGATTATTTTTAATCGATGTAATGCTATATGACTTTTTATTTCGCACCTGTTTCTAAATACATCTTTTTATATGTGCTTATTTGTTTACTCTTAATTGCAGGTTTTTGGACAAATATGGTCGGCGGTAATTGGCTGAGGAGGAGGAGGGGGAGGAGGAGTAGGACGGCGGACGAGGCAGAGCAGGCGGTGCAGCAGGACGACCTTGTCCAGTAGCAGGCGGTGCCTCTGGATGACTTAGACTAGTAGCAGGATGACGACGACCAGCACCAGGACGCCTCAGGTTCTGGCGGCTCAAGTTCGAGGAGCATCTACCTGCGAGGCCCCGCTAGTCTCCCTCAGCGTCCCATACTTCGGGACAGATGACCGCTGATTCGGCCTGATGGGGAGAGGTATGTAACTTTATGTTCTTCATTCTTGTTCATATTATGTGTTCAAAATCATAATATAAACTAATACTTTTTATATATCACTTGGACAGGTCTTGGACGGTTGTGGATTATGCTGGGGGTCATCATCGCCCCCAATGGCATCCTTGGCCTGCTGTGCAAGGAACACTTCCCTAGACTGGTGGAGTACGCCGGAGTGATGGGCCCAGCCTTCACCTTCGACCACTACGCCGTCGCCCCCGATGCAGTAGACCGGGACGACCGGGAATTCAATAACAAGGCGGAGCGGGTGAAGCAAGAGCTATGGGTAAGTCTTAGTATACTGTAAAATATGTCACATTCGTTGCAAATTCTTGAAATAATGTATGGATACATCATTTTTTTATGCAGGATTTCTTTAGATGCGAGGCTGGATACGAGGCTAGGGCGGATGTGGTGGCCACCACGAGCTGTAAGAAGCTCGTCGTGGACATGCACTATGAGGCCCGAATCCAGGCCATCGTCACCTACCACGGCTCCGTCTTTGGGGAGAGGGTGACCAAAACTCAAGCCCGAACCATGTCGTTGACTAGGGACCAGTACCTGCAGGTAAAGTCATGCATGTTTGGTACCAGTACTCAATGCATGAATCTTATTTTATCTTCTGATATGCACTTTACGTGTTTACTTTGTAGGTGATTCCACATTGGTGCGCCACACATCCTCTCTGCTGGGAGCAGATGGTGGATAGGTGGTGTTCGGCTGAGTGGGACCAGGCGCACAACGCTAGCCGGGAACGGCGTATGATGATGCAAGGTCCCTCCCACCACCAAAACAACTGGAGCCTGGGCCAATATGCCGAAGCATGGGTACACCCTCTTTTTTATTTAGGTATATAGCACTGGATTAGATATTATTTCTAACTATCTCGTTGGTTTTCTTGCTGTCGGCGTCACATGGTGGCTGGCCATGCTCCACCTACTCGGCCTATGCTATGGCCCATAAGGGTAAGGCGACGTCCGACGTCCCCTAGAACCCGGATGACGGGCCCAAGGCCTACACCAACCCCACCGTCTACAGCCGCCTCCACGACTACACCGCCATGGCGTAGGAGGTCCATGGCCTAGAATATGATTCGAGCACCGAGCCGATCGACCCCGATGTGCTCATGAGGGTCGGAGGAGGCAAGAGACATGGGCGGTACTGGATTGCCGACAGGGCAATCGACTCGTCCTCCACTCCCACTTTATCTCAGGTGAGAGCAAGGAGCACGGACTCGACTCCAGTCATACGACCTCGGCACAACAGCTCACAGCTTTGCATACAGCAACTCGAGGTTAGTGCTTCTGTAACTTGTCCTTCCTTGAGTTATATACCTTCTCTTTGAGTTACTATAATGATGGCTTGTAATATTATAGACTCAACTAGAAGAAGAGAGGAGGCAACGTCACGATATGGAGGCGAGGATTATGGCGGAGCGGGAGGCGGAGCGGGCGGAGCGGGAGGCAGCTCGCCTGGCCGATCATCAGAGGATGGCAGAGATGTTCCAGTACATGCAGAGCCTTGGCGCCGCAGAGGGCATCGCTCCGCCACCTCCATTGTTCCCTCCAGTTGACCCTGCTCTCTTCCATACTCCTGTGAGTATCAAAATTGTAGTTAGATGTTGGTAAAGCATCTGGTATAACACATGCAATCTCTTCTCTGTGCAGGGCCAATCTGGGGTGGCATCCAACAACCCTCCGGAAGGGTTCAGCCCAACGCAGCACCAGTCGAACCGCCCACCTCCATGAGTGTTATGTTTTCAGTGTTTAGACTTCAGAACTTGTGTAGAATACTTATGTTTGTGTTTGATACTTATGTCAGAGCTTGAGACGTATGAGACTTATGTTTGTGTTGGATACTTGTGTTGAACACTTATGTTTGTGATGAATATTTATGTTTGTTTTGGCTTTTTATGTTTGTGATGATATCTGTGATGTATATATGTGATATATATGTGATATCTTTTGTTTGTGTGGATGGAATATAGAAAACAAATAAAAAAGGTGCCTACTGGTCACTTTGCCGAGTGTTACACTCGGCAAAGAGGTTCTTTGCCGAGTGTCAGGGCCATAGCACTCGGCAAAGAACCAAGACCTGGGCACTGGTATAGGTTCTTTGCTGAGTGTAATGTCTCTGACACTCGGCAAAGAGGCACGCTTTGCCGAGTGCCGTAAGTAGCACTCGGCAAAGAACCTGACATGGGGACCCTCCCTGGTGGGTTCTTTGCAGAGTGTCCAAGGTAGCACTCAGCAAAGATTGATTCTTCGCCGAGTGCTGCCGGGCAGACACTCAGCAAAGGTAACTCCTTTGCTGAGTGTCACCCGGGACACTCGGCAAAGACGCCGTCTCCGTCACCCGTCGCCGTAACGGCTGCTTTTCTTTGCCGAGTGCTCCCTGGCACTCGGCAAACCTCTTTGCCGAGTGCCCGAGAAAAAGTACTCGGCAAAGAAGGCTTTGCCAATGCACTGTGTGCCGAGCCTTCTTTGCCGAGTGCGACACTCGGTAAAGCCTTTGCCGAGTGTTTTTAAGGCTTTGCCGAGTGCTTTAGGCACTCGGCAAAGCGCTCATTTCCGGTAGTGCATCAAGGTAGTCCCCAGTAAAATAAGTGAAATATTAAATTGGAAGCAACCAACAGATGTGTCCAAGATCACGAGTTTTCTTGGATTAGCAAGATATTATAGAAGATTTATTGAAGGCTTCTCTAAAATAGTGAAACCCCTTACTTCATTGCTGGAGAAAGATAAAGTGTTTAAGTGGGATGAAGCATGTCAGAAATGTTTTGAAGAATTAAAGGAAAAGCGAACCACTGCACCAGTTTTGGTAATGCCTGGTATTCACAAAGGATTTGATGTGTACTATCATGCATCACATCTAGGACTTGGATGTAAGGCCCAAAAATTCGTATAAGAAAAAAATATAATAATAACAAAATAAATATATGAAGATATAAAATAGAAAATTCAGATATCTAAAATTATACTTGAGTATTGAGAATTAGGATTTAATCCAAAGGTACAATTTTAGGATTTAAGAAAAGAGAAGGAAATACCAAACAAATGAGGTAAAATAAAATATATAAATAAGAATATATTTCTTTACACTAAGATTTTAATTTGGTACATTTTGATCCATGGTGTGACTCATAACAAAATTTAAAGTTAGATTTGAAAATCAAGAGAATGAAAATAGGAGAAGAAAGAAAAGGAGAAAGAAATGTTATAAAATACAAATGAATTCATAAATGAATAAATTCTATATTGGTAAGTTCAAATTGAATATATAATCTAAGAATAAACTTGCCACAACGTTTGGAAACTTAAACCTGGAATTGATTTGAAATTTGAGTTTGAAATAGAAAGAAAAACAGAAAATAAAATTAAAAGAAAAAGGGAAAGGGGTGGATTGGCTACTTGGGCCGGGGGGAGTCATTTTGGCCCACCTTACCCACTCGTCCGTGTGGCCCAACCAGCCTCTCCCACCGCGCGCTCACTGGATGGCAGGACCCACCAGTCAGCCTCAGACCTTTTTCTCACGCGTCGACTGCCTCTCACCGCGATTGGGACCCCCAGGTCAGAACCTTCTCCCCCACCTCCGCTCCAAGCGCCACGTCAGGTGGACCCAACGACCATGCGAGCTTCTCACCGGGAATGTCGGATGGCCATTGCACATGATTGCCAACCATCTCACGCCTGCCGTGCCCTCCACAACTGGATAAAGGTGTCTACACCCGCTTTCCTGCGCTCAGTAGTTCCTAGGAAAGAAATCGCCGCACAACCCAAGCCATCAGCGCCATGGCGATCTCTCGCCTCGGTGCTTGCCTCTCCATGCATCCGCTTTCTCTCCCACCTTGTCGCCGCAGACTGCAATGACGTGGGACCACTGTGCGGCCTCTTCGTGCTATCCCGCGACCCCGGTGCACAAGAATCATCATCGTCCCGGTTGCGCGATTGAGAGTTCCGTGGGGGGGGGGCACCGCTGTCGCCATTCCTCGCCTCTGCCGACGGCCAGAATCCATGGAATTGGTGCGAAGCTTCGACCGGACACGAGGAATCTATTCTGACCGCCAATTCGAAGAATGGACAATCGGAGCTCGGGCAATGGCTCGTCGTTGCCTGGCACCGCCGCGGACTCGCCTTCCTCCATGGGCAGCATCCTCCATGCCCTTTTTGTCGGTGAGTACCCAGCCTTTGTATTTGCGCAGACCTCCTATTTGTTTTGCGCTAAAGCAATTAGTGCGGGGTGCTCGGATTAGCCAGGACGGTAGTCACTGGCGGGTCTCCGCCGCGTGTGGGGTGTGGCGCCGCTGCCTGGTCGCGGTTGGAAGGGGACAAAATTGCGACCGTTGATCAACCGTTGTAGGGCTAGGATTAGACCTAGGGGGAAATTTAGCCCTGGCCGTTGATCGGAAGGGCAACGGCCATGATCAAGTCAACCACACCGCTTCGGTCGAAACAGACGTGAGCGGTAGATCTCCGATCGTAGGGCTAGGTTTGATTAGTGACGTGGGTTGTTGGGGGCAGTTGATTTCGGATCTGGTGGTCACCAGTGTTTACCGGTTCTCGTGGGGGTTTGATCTAATCAAAGCCATCCGGATTAGATCCAACGGCCCACGGTTGCAAATACCCCTTTGGCCCACGGTTGCGTAAGAGACCCTAGATTATTACAAAATCACCCACCGTCCCGTGCACTGTTGGCTATGTCTCAGGAATTTCGCGAGGTCTCCCCTGTACTCTCTGGATTTTACGCGCGCAGTCCAAACACCGAGAAAGTCAAAGAAATTGAGATAGAAAATGATTTTTAATATAAAATTAATTTCAGAATCTTGTTTAAATCATATAAAATTCATTTTAACTTATTTTTGACCCGTTCCAATTTCTATAATTTTGTATTAATATTGTTTATCACTTAATGACTCTGTTTTAGCATGAAAACTATATTAAACTTGACCACTTAATTATTTCCGTACCAAACACATAAAGCCTTCGAAAATTCATAACTCACAATCCGTAACTCCGATTTGATCCGTTCAAGTCACGTTAGTTTCGTATCAATATTTAATACGCAGTAACAACATTGATTATACCATGTCTCATACTTTTATATTAGATATCTATTTATGCTATGTTAATTGGATTAATCTATGTCTATTGGATTAACCTCTGATCTTATGATCATAATTTGATTAGATGATCTTTAATCAAATAATGACTTAGATTAAATTTGAGATAATTATTTATAGATTAACCTCTTGTATGATCTATACTAACCAATTTATAATATAGTTTAATATTTGAATCACTCAGATCTTCTATAAAATCATAACTCCTTAATCGTAACTCCGATCTTAGTAGTTCTCGATCCCGCGATCTCGTAGCAACGTGTAGATCATTATTATTCAGTTTGTTCTTATGTTTGGTGTGATGTTAATTTTATCTATATCATGTTTGTTTGTATTGCTACGACTAGCGCGAGGACACGTGTCATCTGAAAAGCAAGTTGGTACCTAGAATCTCAAGTGCCAGGCATGTTGTGCCCTTGATCCACTTTTGTTACCCAATAATATTCTTTATTATCACTATCCAATGCATAGGTTTAATTTTGATGGGACCCAATAGGTCACCCTAGTCTGATTATCTTTTACCTTGTTTACCCCTGAATCACATGGGTAGTTTTTGCTATTTCTTTAATTGGTTTTGGGTTAATATTTCATTATATCCATGTTCCAATTATTTTGTTATTCTATTTATGTTCATGTCAAGATCATTAATGTTAATTGGAACATAGAGCTTAACTTGAGAAACACGTGCCACCACAAGGGTGGAATGGGACACCCTTGGCTAACTAATTAGGAAAGCTAGTGGAAGACTACCTTCCTCGAAAGGGGCAAGGGCAGTAGGGGAGTTGCATGCAAGGAGGTTCTCGGGTTGATTTTGCTGTGATGGCGATCAGACGAGGGATTCTTGCAAGTGCTCTTCGCATAAACTGTAGCGGGTTTTCGGAAGCTAGTGGAACTTTGTAACGGCCTCGTAGTGGATCCCTAGCCATTCACCTCGGTAGTGTCTAAGGGTCTAGCTAACCCTAGCGACATGGGATACACAACTTGTGGGTACAGGGTACAACCTCTGCAGATTGTAAAACTGGTATACTAGCCGAGCTCACGTTCATGAGCAGCTCAAGACTCTCGCATGATTAAATTATGGAACTTAAATTCAATTTGTCATATGCATTGCATGGGATTATTTATTAATTTTGTTCTATTATTATGGTTTGGTATTTACTTACATTTAGTAACTAAAATTTTGACCAACTAATTAAAAGCAATGCTCAGCTTTAACCCCTATTGTTGATCAGCTTTACACATCACATGAACTCCCACCTTTGGTGAGTTCATGCCACATTATTTCCCACAACTTGTTGAGCGATGAACATGTGTGAGCTCACCCTTGCTGTCTCACCCCCCACAGGAGAAGAACAGGTGGTTCAAGTTGCTACGTATCGAGGAGTTCGATTCAATCTAGGTGGCATCTCCCAGTTCACTTTCTGGCGCCAAGGATGGATTTTAGTTTGATCCATATTTATATTTAATTTTGTAAGACTTTCGCTATGTAATAAGTACTCTGATATATTGTGACATTTATCTCTATACACTCTATTATTATATATGTTGTCTTCTTTGGCGCATGTATGAGATGCACCCAGCTTTGTTCCTTATAGCCCGAGTGTGACAGAAGTGGTATCAGAGGAATGTTGACTGTAGGACGAAACCTAGATAGAAATGGACAAACCCTTACCCACTTATCTTACTCTGATTCATTTTATACTTACCTTTGCTACTCTGATTCTTTCTAAACTTATCTTAATCTTTTCTCGTCTATTTTCGCTTTACTCTGATTATTCTTACCTTTTCCTTCTAAAGACCAATGTGGATTTTACATTTTGAAATCATGTTCCTAAAGTAATCTTTAGGAATAGGAGACCTACTCTTAGGAATAAAAACAAAACTATTTTTATAGGTATCTATACGCTTGAGTGTTTGTTATTATGATACTGCCTGATTTGGATCTTTGATTGAGTGTGATTAGTTGTGGAGTAATGTCCACATTTACATCTACATATGCGTATAAGCATAAATATAAATAAATAGAATTCATAAGATAACTAAACAACTTAGGTTATCCTTCATCAAAGTGTATCTATTTCATATAGGTTCTTCTTATCTTAAAAGACTTGCTCTTATCTTAATAGATCTATCTTATCTTAGAAGATTCTTTCTCACCTTAATAGATTCATCTTATCTTGAAAAAAATTATCTTACCCTAATAGATCTAACTAATCTCAAAAGATTCTATCTTATTCTTAAAGACTCATCTTGTCCTAATAAGCATACTTATCTCCACCACTTTGCTTATCTCATAATAGTGTAACAACCATGATCTATTCCAAAATAAATTTAGTAGATCTTATCTAGTCTAATCTGGTTACACCAATTTAATTCTAATCCCATCTAATCTGGTCAGATCTCATCTAACAGACAAACATGTTAGACAATACTCGTAAAATAAGATTGGATCCTACTCTTATAAATTTGTTTTAATCCAAGTTGGACTAAGATTCCAATTTAGACTAGACCACATGCAACAACCTGGCCATATGCAACTACCTTAACCACCCGACATTTGCATAACCCCTCTGTTTTAACCGATAGAGATTCTGACTTACCTACACCATATAATCCCTCCTATCTCAAAAGATTCTAACATATCATAATAATATATATTCTACCCTGGTAGATTTATCTAACTTAAACTAGTCTATTCTAGTTATACCTAATCTAATATGGTCTAATCAATGTTACAAGTATTAACTAAACCATATTCCTATAAATGGGTTGAAACATAAAATGGTGTTTTAAACCTACTCGTTCATGAAACCATGACCTAGCCTATGATTTAGGTTTCCCAACCCATTTATCTTACAAGCAAAGAAAAACCCTGTTCAATCTACCTACCCCATGTACCCACACCTATCTCAACCATGTCCCTAGTTATGGTAACACGAATACCTATTATCCTTGATGATAACACCAACTTGACCGATATAACAGGTTACATAACTTATCCAACCAATCTAGAAGCAAAACAACAAGACAGACTTTGCTTAAACTTATTTAACTCATAACCACCTATTAACCTATTTTGTTGACCTAAGAATCTACCTTAACTACATGTCCCAAATTCGGATAACAACTTCAAGGACGAAGATCGAAGATGATCGGCCTCATCAAATCAAGGAAGGATAAGATTCAAGCCAGATCTTCAAAGGAATCAAGATCCACAATCTTGGATGGAGTATTTCCTTACCATAACCTTTCTTGCCCAAACCTATCTATGCTTTAAAGGCATCTTTTATCCTACATAATCAAGTGCACATACATATACACACCCATGCTTTCCTAACCACCAGCTCCACCAAGCTACATAAACATATATATACTACTAATTGTAAGATCCACGTGTTACTTTAGTTAGTAGTTGTATGATACTATGTTAGGAGGAATAATAAGGTCTAAGGGACCCCATGTGCTGCTAATAAATTGTGCATCATGCTGAGATTTTTGTTTGTGCATATGTGTTGAGACAATTGGAGTATACACCCTTTCCTTACAAATCTCGAGGACGAGATTTCTGTTAAGGGGGTTGTTGGGGACTTGTTCTCAAATGCTTCGGATTGCAGGAAGGCAGAAGTACAAGGATGACGGAAAGCAAATGCCAAGTCAGCGTGAACAGTACGGGGGTACTGTTCATCTATTTATAGACACAGGACGCAGCCTGTGAAGAATTACAATTATGCCCCTCATAAAAGTTTACAACATTGACCCAGACCTTTATGGATAAAAAGGTCATTCTATCTCTAAGTCGGTTTGTAATACCGAAGCTTCATGAAGAGGGACCTTCGGTCATCTCCTGGGGACAACTTCAGCCGAAGCTGCTTCTTCTTACAAGACCTTCGGCGCCACGAAGCATGACCCCAACAGTAGCCCCTTTCGCGGCGCTAGATCGTTTTTCGCAACGAGCTTGATCCGTGAAAAAAGCCTCTTCAGCTTTGGGAAGCCGAAGGTCCAAAAAACACCTTCCCTGAGCTCGTTGTCAAGAAACGATCCAGTTTCCGAGCGTGTGTCAGGCCCACCTTACAGAGTTACTGTTTAGTTTCTACGGTCCACCGCGCAGCGAGTGCTAGTGATTGTCCGCCTGGTGTAAAAATCCTGGCGTTTCGCCTTCTTACCTGCAACACTATATAAACAGACGGGTAGGTGTGAAGTTACCACAGCATTCATTGCTATTTGCACTGTTTTGCTGCCAAAATTTTTAACCATAGCCGAAGCTTGACTCTCGGAAACGAACGAAGGTCCAACTCGAAGTCTGCTTCGTCAGAAAGAAAGGCTTCGGGAGAAAAAAGTATTCAATTTCCACAAACTCAATTAAATGGCCAGAGTGCGATCTACCGCCAGGGTTGAGCGTGAAGGAGACGAAGCTGAAGGTTCGGAGACTGTTCCCATCTCCGAAGCAATGCAACGATCCGGACTGGTAACCTCGGAGAAAATCCCCACTGTTGAAGCAGTACAAGCAACTGCCGAAGCTAAAGATGAGAACATTGAAGAAACTGATCCCGAAGATGATTATCGCATTGCCATGCCAAGTAAGCCCAGCCACTTGGACTTCGGAAAGTCGACTGTTTCGAAGGCTGATCTCTCCAAGATGGTGAAATCAGGTTATTTCAGTGAAAATCAGAAGAAGCTACTTCGCTTCGGGGGAGAAGAAACTACCCCAAAGCCAGAGAAGGATGAGATAGTCATTTTCAAGAGCTTTCTAAAGGCTGGGTTAAGATTCCCCCTTCATGGGATTATTGCAGATGTATTGAAGAAGTTTGGTATCTACTTTCACCAGTTGACTCCTAACGCTGTCGTTAGGCTTAGTGTTTACATCTGGGCCCTCCGAAGCCAGGCGGTGGAACCGTTTGCCGACAGTTTTTGTCGAGTTCATGAGCTACATTACCAGACGAAGGCTAGAAAAGATGGATTACATGATAACTTTGGTTGCTACAATTTTGCCTATCGGAAAACCACAAAGTTTCCTGTTATTAGCTACCGAAGCAAATGGCCGGCAGGCTGGAAGTCAGAGTGGTTTTATGTGAAGGTTGACGAAGACAAAGAGAAGTTGGTACAAAGCCCACTTGAATTGATCTTCGGAGAAACAAGACCACGATGCCATATGACATTAGAAGGTCCCACCTGGGCTGCACTAGGTGAGTTTAAAATTATCTCAGAGCATATCAGTACTAGGGACCTGGTTCAAGAGTTCTTGGCCTTCAGGGTTTTCCCTACTTTAAAAGAATGGGAAATGCCGAAGCTGGAAAGGGAGAAGAAAGAAGGGGAACTTGTCCGGCTTCCTTACCATTTCAAGTTCAAGAAATACTTTAAAAAACCTTGCCAAGAGTGGCTGGACACAGTTGAAGTAATGTGCAATGAAATTCTTGGGAATTATTCCAAAAAAGAAGATCAGCTAATGACTGCGGCCTTTGGCACCCGTCCGAAGCGAAGACTAAACCGAGTGTTTGATGCCCTGGGTTTCGAGTACCCTGACTATGAACGGTTGAATAAGGGTGCTGAGGGCCAAAAAAGGAAAAGAGTGGCCGAAACTTTGAACAAAGATGAGGAAGAACCACCAAAAGAGAAGAAAATTCCAAAGAAGAGAAAAATATCATCTGCGAAGCGAAAATTTTCCGATGAAGAGGGGACTCCTGCATCACCCTCTACCACTGACGTGGAGGAAATCTTAAAGGTAATGACTGAAACCCTGCCCGCGAAGCTAAGTCCATTAGGGCCTCAACTGACGAAGCTTTTTTGAAAGGTAGAGGATCCCGAAAAAACGAAGAAAATAACCAATACAAAGAGACAAAGAATTATTGCAGTGACCGAAGTCATTGACAAGACGCCACCGAGGGCTTCAACTCGGAAGGCACCAGCGGTTGAGGGCACAACAAATGTCGAAGTCGCACCTTCGGAGGTTGCGGCTACCGAAGCTGCTTCGGCCAAAGATTTGAACTTGGAAACTACAATTGAAGACATCGACAAAATACTGCTAGACATGGCCGCAGAAGAAGCTACTACTGCTGCCGAAGAAACCATGGCCACATTGCCTGGGAAGGGAAAGGAAATAGCCGAAGATACTTCGGAGGACGAAGCCTTCAAATTTCAAAATTTAGTTGGGCAAGAACTGTCGAAGGCCGAAATAGAAGAGCTTAAAGAATATGCCAAATCTTGCGGATATAAACCAGGAGCTCTTCTTTTCGGAGGTATTGACGATGAGAAATTGAACTGCATCCGGGATCAAACTGGAGCTAAGGTCATCGGTACTCTATCAAAGAGTATCGGTTTTCCGAAGCTGGAAACGGATATCAGCCGCTACCGACGACAACATATCGTTGGTAGCTTAATTTATTCCAATTTCAAGGTAAACAATTTTTCTCTGACTTTTATTGTTTTTAATAATGAAAGTGTTTCTAACGAAGGTTGTTTATGTGCAGAGCATGCTACTGAGCAAAGCTTTGAAGATGCAGCAAGATTTAGAGGATAAGAAACACGAAATTATAATTGAAAATTTAGAGAGCAGAATAAAAGAGCAATCAGCTATTATTGAAAAGAAAGACTTCGAACTCCAAACAACTGAAGGCTTATTGGCAGAAACTGAAGCTAAAGTAGCAGAATTGAATTCGAAGCTTCTCTGCCAATCAAAACAATTTGAACAAGAGAAGCTAGAGCTTAACTCAAAATTTGAGGCCGAAGTCCAAACAAACTCAGATTTGAAGAAATCATTGACAAGCCTTCAAGACAAATGTTTGAAATTTAGTAACAACTGTATTCAACAATTAAAAAAGATCTTTTATTCAGTTGGAGCCAGCAGTGGAAAGTTCACCCCTTCAGCTGAAAATTTGCCAAGAACCTTCGACCATATTGAAGCTGAAATTGATG
This sequence comes from Zea luxurians, assembly GCA_029449295.1. Taxonomy (NCBI): domain Eukaryota; kingdom Viridiplantae; phylum Streptophyta; class Magnoliopsida; order Poales; family Poaceae; genus Zea; species Zea luxurians. The sequence continues at coordinate 97,957,413 of JAOPSE010000001.1, read as the reverse complement.
AGCTTGACGAAGTTATAGCCGGGCACGGTGACTTCTGTGCCTGGGTAGCTTCTCGGGGCACCGCTGCAGCATTTCTGAAGGCCGGCTGTGATCATGGAAAAATCGTCAACAGGCCCAATTTCACTCTATCTTCGTCAATGCTAGACGATATTCCTGACCTCGCCCGAAGCATTTCAAACAGATTTATAAAAATGATATGGACCAAAGGCGGGCGGGAAAAAGCTGGAGACGAAGCTCGAAGTCATCTTGAACCAGTAAGAAATCATACCTTGTGCTTACCTTCTCCCTCAAACTTGATTTTTACTCACAATACCTTGAATCATGTAGGATGACGAAGCTGAAACTGATGCTTAAAGAATATGCCGCCGAAGCTAAAGCCCGATGAAGATTAGTAGGAGTAGACTAGAAAAACTCAAGAGACTTTTGTAACAACTTTTGTAAATACAGCTAAACTGTTCTTAATGAACTTTGTTCATACCTTGTAATATATCCTTACCCTTCCATTGAGGTGCTTTGATGTGGACGAAATTAGTATTTTGAGCCGAAGGCGAAAAAACACCTTCCCTTCTTTTCGTACACAACGAAGCATAAAAGACCGCTTCTTCTTTTTTGCCGAAACAACCACTTATGCCATGAATGAATGTTTATGAATGCAAATGCTATGATGTAATGTGATGTGCGAATGAATGTCCAAACACATATCCGAAGCCATACCCTCAGCCATTATTTCCTTAGAAACAATCACACATTAGCTCTGCATTCCCTTAGGAACGACTTTGGAGCTTCTTCGCCTTTTACTTTCGGCAGAATCAGCGTTGACTTTTCGCTGTAAGCTCTGCATCCCCTTAGGAACGACTTTGGAGCTTCTTCGCCTTTTACTTTCGGTGGAATCAGCGTTGACTTTTCGCTGTAAGCTCTGCATCCCCTTAGGAACGACTTTGGAGCTTCTTCGCCTTTTACTTTCGGCGGAATCAGCGTTGACTTTTCGCTGTAAGCTCTGCATCCCCTTAGGAACGACTTTGGAGCTTCTTTGCTTTTTCAGTTTTCGGCACTCGATGGTGCGTTCTCAGCTTTTACATTTACATTCCTCGGGGGATCTTGCTCTTATAGAACTAAAAAGAAAATTACATATGATGGCCCCATTAAAAACCTTTCTCCCCCTTTAGAAAGGAAAAGGGTGCCATGAAAAAAGAAAAAACATAAAAAAGGTTACATCAAATTACACATAATATCGCCGAAGCTCATCCGCATTCCAAGATCTTGGAATGTCATTGCCGTCCATGTCCTTCAATCTGTATGAACCAGGCCTTGACGAAGATGCTACCAAGAAAGGTCCCTCCCATTTCAACTGTAACTTGCCCACTGTGTCTGGGTTGGCCACTCTTCGAAGCACCAAGTGTCCTGGCTCAATATTTTTTAGCCGAACTTTTCTATCTCGCCATTTGACTGTTTCAGTTTGGTATTTATTGATATTCTCCACAGCCTGAAGCCTGATCCCTTCTAAGGCATCTTTTTCCACAAAACAAGCATCTTCAGGGCCTGATTCTGCCGAAGCTACTACTCTTATTGATCCAGTTTTAGCTTCTTCCGGAGTTATTGCTTCGTCACCGAATAATAACTTGAGTGGAGTAAAGCCTGTAGACCTTGATGTTGTTGTATTGTGGCTCCACACCACTTTAGTTAACTGATCTGGCCACTTTCCCCTGGGTTGATTGAAGATTAACTTCATTATTCCTGTCATTATAATGTCGTTGGCTCTTTCAACGAGCCCATTTGACTCCGGATGCCTGACTGATGCAAAATGGATCTTCGTACCAATTTGATCACAGAAATTTCTGAAGGCTTCGGAGTCGAATTGTGTTCCATTATCTACAGTGATGGCCTTCGGTACCCCGAAACGACAAACAATATTCTGCCAGAAAAACTTTTGGACAGTGGCCGAAGTTATTGTGGCTAGTGGCTTTGCCTCAATCCATTTAGAAAAATACTCCACAGCCACTACAACATATCTTAGATTCCCTTGAGCCGGTGGCAATGGACCTAACAAATCAAGGCCCCACCTCTGCAATGGCCAGATGGGTTGTATGAGCTGTGTTAAAGACGAAGGTTGTTTCTGATCTTTTGCACATTTCTGACAGCCTTCGCACTTTTGAACTAATTCCGCTGCATCCGAAGCTGCCTTCGGCCAATAAAACCCTTGGCGGAAAACTTTTCCAAGTAACGGCCTAGATCCAATGTGAGATCCACACAGGCCTGCATGTATTTCTTTCATCAACTCTACACCTTCGGCTCTAGATAAACACTTGAGCAGCGGAGCGCAAACTCCATGCTTGTACAACTCCCCTTCTATCATGACATATGGATGAGCTCTTGCCTCTATCCTCCTGTTATAAGCTTCGTCATCTGAAAGGTACTTACCCTGAAGGTAAGAGATGATCTCAGTTCTCCAATCTTCGCTATAAATAGGAGATATGTTGAGGACTGCTCTTTCAAGGAGTTCCACTGAAGGTGCCTTTATTGTTTCAAAAAACACATCCGAAGGTAGAGGCAGCCCCTGTGCTGCTGACTTAGCTAGCAAATCAGCATGCTCATTTTGTCCTCGAGGGATATTTTTGACAGAAAATCCTTCGAAGGAAGCTTCGATTCTTCGGACCGTGTCCAGATATTTTTCAAGCTTCGGATCTTTAGCCTTGCAACTCTTATCGATATGACCTGAAACAACCTGAGAATCAGTTTTAAGGATGGCCCTTCTGATTCCCATTGCTTTTAATTTCCGAAGGCCCAAAAGCAGAGCTTCGTACTCAGTGACATTGTTTGTACAGCTAAAATCAAGTCTTGCTGCATAACAAGTTTTAACTTTGGATGGTGAGACCAGCACAGCGGCTGCTCCTACTCCGAAGGTTCCCCAAGAGCCATCACAAAACACTGTCCACACTTCGGCATCCTTATTTGTTTCTTCATCCTGAGCCCCTGGTGTCCAGTCGGCAATGAAATCTGCCAACGCTTGAGACTGGATCGAGGATCTATGCACATAATCAATGCAAAATTCATTGAGCTCTGCAGCCCATTTTCCAATCCGTTCAGTAGCTTCTCTATTTCTCATAATATCCTTCAACGGTTGCGAAGAAGGAACGACAATATTGTATGCTTGAAAATAATGCCGAAGCTTCCTAGATGCCATCAAAACGGCATATAATACCTTCTCCAGTTCTGTATAATTTTTCTTTGATACACTGAGGACTTCAGATACAAAATACACTGGAACCTGCTTCTTGACTTGGCCATCAAGCTTCTCCTGGACAAGTGCTGCACTTACTGCTGAGTGCGAAGCTGCCACATATAACAACAAAGGAGCCCCTGGCGTTGGTGGAGTTAACGTTGTTAGATCTATCAAATATTGCTTCAGCTCTTCGAAGGCTTTTTGTTGATTTGATCCCCATTGAAAGACTTCGGCTGATTTCAGCACTTCGAAGAATGGTAAATTTCTTTCTGCTGATCTAGATATGAATCTATTGAGAGATGCCAGCCTCCCTGTCAATCTTTGGGCCCCCTTTCTTGTAGTTGGTGGCTCCATTCGAAGTATAGCTTCAATTTTACTTGGATTAGCTTCAATTCCCTTTGTTGAAACCAAGCATCCAAGAAATTTCCCCTTCTTTACTCCGAAGACACATTTTTCTGGGTTCAGCTTCAAGCCAGCTTGTCTGAAACTGGCAAAGGTCTCCTGCAAATCAGCAATATGATTTTCCTGTTTCGTGCTTTTTACAATGATGTCATCAACATAAGTTAGCACATTTCTGCCTATCTGAGTCTGGAGGACCTTCGCAGTCATTCTGCTAAAACTTCCTCCAGCATTTTTGAGTCCCTCAGGCATCCGAAGATAGCAATATGTGCCACTTGGGGTTATGAAGCTAGTCTTCGGCTCATCTTCCTTCTTCATCCAAATTTGGTGATAACCTGAGTAACAGTCTAGCAGACTCATGAGCTCTGAAGAAGCTGCTGCATCAACTAAAGAGTCTATTCTTGGCAATGGGAATTCGTCCTTTGGATAGGCCTTGTTGAGATCTGTAAAGTCGATACACATTCTCCACTTGCCATTGGCCTTCTTCACCATAACAGTGTTAGCTAGCCACTCTGGGTACTTTACTTCTCTGATAACTCTTGTACTGAGGAGTCTTTTTACTTCATTGCGAGCCCCTTCGGCCTTATCATCAGACATTTTCCGAAGCCTCTGCTTTCGGGGTCTGAAGGATGGATCAACATTGAGCGAGTGTTCAATAACATCCCGATTTACTCCGCAGAGGTCATTAGCTGACCATGCAAAAACATCTTTGTTGTTGAACAAAAACCTTATCAAGGTTTTCTCCTGCTCTTCGGATAATTGAGAGCCCAACAGCACCTTCTGCTCTGCTATGTCCGCACATAAGAGCATGGGCTTCGGCTGATCTGCTGAAGCTGCTTTCTCCCTTCTGAATTTGTACTGTTCACAAGCTTCGGCTCCATCTATGTTATGGATTGCTTTGGAGTCAGTCTAGCTTCCTTCGGCCCTTCTAGCAGCTTCCTGGCTTCCGTGAATAGCAATAGGCCCTTGGTCCGAAGGTATCTTCATGCAGAGGTAAGCTGGGTGAAGAATTGCTTCGAAGGCATTGAGAGTACCACGACCAATGATAGCATTGTAAGGATACTCCATGTCAACAATATCAAACACAATTTGCTCAGTCCTTGTGTTGTTAACAAATCCGAAGGTTACTGGCATGGTAATCTTCCCAAGTGCTACAATCTGCCGCCCTCCGAAGCCACAAAGAGGGTGCGTAGCATCATGGACCTTGTCTTCGGGCTCTTGCATTTGTCTGAAGGCCTTAGCAAATATGATATCAGCTGCACTGCCTGTATCAACTAAGACATTGTGGACCAGAAATCCTTTGATCACACAAGAGATAACCATGGCATCATTGTGAGGATAATCCTTAAGCTGAAGGTCTTCCTGAGACAAAGTGATTGGAATGTGGGACCATTTTGACTTGATGAAGGGTCCCTGTACTCCAACATGCTGCACCCTTCTCTGAGCCTCCTTCTTCTGCTTCTTGTTAGCCGGCTCTGAGCAAGAACCGCCTGTTATCGGGAGCACCAGCTTCGAAGCCGAAGCAGCTTCAGCTTGATTGTTGAACGAAGCCATCAGCTCAGAAAAGTGGAAGTGAGTTCACCGGAGGTGGGCGCCAATGTTGGGGACTTGTTCTCAAATGCTTCGGATTGCAGGAAGGCAGAAGTACAAGGATGACAGAAAGCAAATGCCAAGTCAGCGTGAACAGTACGGGGGTACTGTTCATCTATTTATAGACACAGGACGCAGCCTGTGAAGAATTACAATTATGCCCCTCATAAAAGTTTACAACATTGACCTAGACCTTTATGGATAAAAAGGTCATTCTATCTCTAAGTCGGTTTGTAATACCGAAGCTTCATGAAAAGGGACCTTCGGTCATCTCCTGGGGACAACTTCAGCCGAAGCTGCTTCTTCTTACAAGACCTTCGGCGCCACGAAGCATGACCCCAACAGGGGTAGGATTTATAAGGCCCAAAAATTCGTATAAGAAAAAAATATAATAATAACAAAATAAATATATGAAGAAATAAAATAGAAAATTCAGATATATAAAATTATACTTGAGTATTGAGAATTAGGATTTAATCCAAAGGTACAATTTTAGGATTTAAGAAAAGAGAAGGAAATACCAAACAAATGAGGTAAAATAAAATATATAAATAAGAATATATTTCTTTACACTAAGATTTTAATTTGGTACATTCTGATCCATGATGTGACTCATAACAAAAATTAAAAGTTAGATTTGAAAATCAAGAGAATGAAAATAGGAGAAGAAAGACAAGGAGAAAGAAATGTTATAAAATACAAATGAATTCATAAATGAATAAATCCTATATTGGTAAGTTCAAATTGAATATATAATCTGAGAATAAACTTGCCACAACGTTTGGAAACTTAAACCTAGAATTGATTTCAAATTTGAGTTTGAAATAGAAAGAAAAACAGAAAATAAAATTAAAAGAAAAAGGGAAAGGGGTGGATTGGCTACTTGGGCCGGGGGGAGTCATTTTGGCCCACCTTACCCACTCGTCCGCGCGGCCCGACCAGCCTCTCCCACCACGCGCTCACTGGATGGTGGGACCCACCAGTCAGCCTCAGACCTTTTTCTCACATGTCGACTGCCTCTCACCGCGATTGGGACCCCTAGGTCAGAACCTTCTCCCCCACCTCCGCTCCGAGCGCCGCATCGGGCAGACCCAACAACCACGCGAGCTTCTCACCGGGAATGTCGGATGGCCGTTGCACACGATTGTCAACCATCTCGCGCCAGTCGTGCCCTCCGCAGCTAGATAAAGGCGGCTGCGCCCGCTTTCCTGCGCTCAGTAGTTCCTAGGAAAGAAATCGCCGCACAACCCAAGCCATCAGCGCCATGGCGATCTCCCGCCTCGGTGCTCGCCTCTCCATGCATCGGCGTTCTCTCCCACCCTATCGCCGCGGACTGCAATGACGTGGGACCACTGTGCGGCCTCTTCATGCTATCCCGCGACCCTGGTGCACAAGAATCATCGTTGTCCCGGATGCACGATGGAGAGTTCTACGGGGGAGGGGGGCACCACTATCGCCATTCCTCGCCTCTGCTGACGGCCGGAATCCACAGAATTGGTGCAAAGCTTCGACCGAACACGGGGAATCTATTCTGACCGCCAATTCAATGAATGGACAATCGGAGCTCGGGTAATGGCTCGTCGTAGCCTAGCGCCGTCGCGGACTCGCCTTTCATGGGCTGCATCCTTCATACCATTTTCGTCGGTGAGTACCTGGCCTCTGTATTTGTGCAGACCTCCTATTTGTTTTGCACTAGAGCAATTGGTGCGGGGTGCTCGGATTAGACGGGACGGTAGTCGCCGGCGGGTCTCCGCCGCATGTGGGGCGTGGCGTTGCTGCCTGGCCGCGGTTGAAAGGGGATGCAATTGCAACCGTTGATCAACCGTTGTAGGGCTAGGATTAGATCTAGGGGGAAATTTAGCCCTGGCCATTGATCGGAAGGGCAACGGCCATGATCAAGTCAACCGTACCGCTTCGGTCGAAACAGACGTCAGCCGTAGATCTCCGATCGTAGGGCTGGGTTTGATTAGTGACGCGGGTTGTTGGGGGCCGTTGATTTTTGATCTGGCAGTCACCAGCGTTTACTGGTTCTCGTGGGGGTTTGATCTAATCAAAGCCATCCGGATTAGATCCAACGGCCCACGGTTGCTGATACCCCTTCGGCCTTGTAAAATTGCGTAAGAGACCCTAGATTATTACAAAACCACCCACCGTCACATGCACTGTTGGCTGTGTCTCGGGAATTTCGCAAGGTCACCCCTGTACTCTCTGGATTTTACGCGCGCAGTCCAAACACCGAGAAAGTCAGAGAAATTGAGATAGAAAATGATTTTTAATATAAAATTAATTTTAGAATCTTGTATAAATCATAGAAAATGCATTTTAACTTATTTTTGACCCGTTCCAATTTCTATAATTTTGTATTAATATTGTTTATCACTTAATGACTCTGTTTTAGCATGAAAACTATATTAAACTTGACCACTTAATTATTTCCGTACCAAACACATAAAGCCTTCGGAAATTAATAACTCACAATCCGTAACTCCGATTTGATCCATTCAAGTCGCGTTAGTTTCGTATAAATATTTACTACGCAGTAACAACATTGATTATACCATGTCTCATACTTTTATATTAGATATCTATTTATCCTATGTTAATTGGATTAATCTATATCTATCGGATTAACCTCTGATCTTATGATCATAATTTGACTAGATGATCTTTAATGAAATAATGACTTAGATTAAATTTGAGATAATTATTTATAGATTAACCTCTTGTATGATCTATACTAACCAATTTATAATATAGTTTAATATTTGAATCACTTAGATCTTCTATAAAATTATAACTCCTTAAGCGTAACTCCAATCTTAGTAGTTCTCGATCCCGCGATCTCGTAGCAACATGTAGATGATTATTATTTAGTTTGTTCTTATGTTTGGTGTGATGTTAATTTTATCTATACCATGTTTGTTTGTATTGCTACGACTAGCACGAGGACACCTGTCATCTGAAAAGCAAGTTGGTACCTTGAATCTCAAGTGCCAGGCAAGTTGTGCCCTTGATCCACTTTTGTTACCTAATAATATTCTTTATTATCACTATTCAATGCATAGGTTTAACTTTGATGGGACCCATCAGGTCACCCTAGTCTGATTATCTTTTACCTTGTTTACCCCTGAATCACATGGGTAGTTTTTGCTATTTCTTTAATTGGTTTTGGGTTAATATTTCATTATATCCATGTTCCTATTATTTTGTTATTCTATTTATGTTCATGTCAAGATCATTAATGTTAATTGGAACATGGAGCTTAACTTGAGAAACACGTGCCACCACAAGGGTGGAATGGGACGCCCTTGGCTAACTAATTAGAAAAGCTAGTGGAAGACTACCTTACCGAAAGGGGCAAGGGTAGTAGGGGAGTTGCATGCAAGGAGGTTCTCGGGTTGATTTTGCTGCGATGGCAGTCAAACGAGGGATTCTTACATGTGCTCTTTCCATAAACTGTAGCGGGTTTTCGGAAGCTAGTGGAACTTTGTAACGTCCTTGTAGTGGATCCCTAGCCATTCACCTCAGTAGTGTCTAAGGGTGTAGCTAACCCTGGCGACATGGGATACATGACTTGTGGGTACAGGGTACAACCTCTGCAGAGTGTAAAACTGGTATACTAGCCAAGCTCACGGTCATGAGCAGCTCAGGACTCTCGCATGATTAAATTATGGAACTTAAATTCAATTTGTCATATGCATTGCATGGGATTATTTATTAATTTTGTTCTATTATTTTGGTTTGGTATTTACTTACATTTAGTAACTGCTAATAAAATTTTGACCAACTAATTAAAAGCAATGATCAGCTTTAACCCCTATTGCTGATCAGCTTTACACATCACATGAACTCCCACCTTTGGTGAGTTCATGCCACATTATTCCCCACAACTTGTTGAGCGATGAACATGTGTGAGCTCACCCTTGCTGTCTCACACCCTCCCACAAGAGAAGAACAAGTGGTTCAAGTGGAGCCACATATCGAGGAGTTCGATTCGATCTAGGTGGCGTCTCCCAGTTGACTTTCTGGCGCCATGGATGGATTTTAGTTCGATCCATATTTATAATTTATTTTGTAAGACTTCCGCTATGTAATAAGTACTCTGATTTTATTGTGACATTTATCTCTATAAACTCTGTTATTATATATGTTGTCTTCTTTGGCGCATGTATGAGATGCACCCGGCTTTGTTCCTTAAAGCCCGGGTGTGACATTGGATGTGTATTAATGCAAGAAGGAAAAGAAATAACTTATGCCTCAAGGCAGTTGAGAAAGCAAGAAAAGAATTATCCTACGCATGATTTGGAATTATTTGCCGTAGTGCACACTTTGAAGATTTGGAGGCACTACATGATTGGAAATAAGTGCAAAATCTTCACGGATCACAAAAGCTTGAAATACATATTCACGCAGAAAGAACTCAACCTAAGACAATGAAGATGGCTTGAGTTAATCTATGATTATGATTTGGATATATAGTATCACCCAGGAAAAGCAAATGTAGTGGCAGATGCTTTGAGCCGTAAAGGTCAAGTGAACAATGTTACTGCCTATTTGATGCCTCAGGAATTATGTTGGGAAATGGAACAACTCAACCTTGGTATGCTTAATAATATGGAAGCAATAGTTATGGAAGTGGAATCTACTTTGGAACGGGAGATTCGTAAAGGACTAGAATATGATGAGAAAATCAAGGAAATTAAAACACAAATTAATTTGGGAAAGACCTCAGATTTCATAGAAGATGAACACGGCATAATATGGTTTAAAAAGAGAATATGTGTACCAGAAATCGAGCACCTACGCCAACTTATTTTGAGTGAAGCTCATGATTCGGATTATTCTATTCACCATGAAGTACTAAGATGTATCAGGATCTAAAGGAAAAATATTGGTGGTATGGTTTGAAAAGAGGTGTTGCTACTTATGTTACAGTTTGTGATGTGTGTCAGCGGGTTAAGGTAGAACATCAAAGACCAGTAGATTTGCTACATCCTCTTAAAGTACCTGAATGGAAATGGGAAGAAATTGGTATGGATTTCATAGTTGGATTACCCCGTAATCGCGATGGTTATGATTCCATATGGGTTATTGTAGATAGATTGACTAAAGTTACACACTTTATACCTGTGAAGATAACTTACTCAGGAGCTCAGTTAGCAGAACTATATATGTCAAGGATTGTTTGTTTGCATGGAGTACCAAAGAAGAACGTATCAGATCGAGGAACCTAATTTACCTCACACTTTTGGAAAAGATTACATGAGTCTACGGATACTAAGCTAAATTTCAGCTCAGCTTACCATCCACAAACAGATGGACAAACGGAAGGAACAAATCAGGTGTTAGAAGATATGTTAAGAGCTTGTGCTTAAAGCATGGTAGAAGTTGGGATAAGAGTTTGCCCTATGCAGAATTCTCATATAACAATAGTAACCAAGCAAGTCTAAAGATGGCACCATTTGAAGCACTCTATGGACAGAAATGTAGAACACCGCTATATTGGAATCAAACTGGAGGAAGTCAAGTATTTGGTCTAGAAATTCTCCAAGAAGCAGAAAATCAAGCGCAGATTGTCAGAGAAAATCAGAAAATAGCACAGTCAAGGCAGAAGAGCTATGCTGACAATAGAAGAAGAGATTAATCTTTGAAGTTGGAGATTTCGTGTAACTTAAGGTTTCACCAATGAGAGGAATAAAAAGATTTAAGGTTAAAGGTAAATTATCTCTCCACTATATTGGCCCATTCAAAATTTCGGAAAGAAAAGGAGAAGTAGCATATTAGTTTGAGCTACCCGACAGTTTATCAGACGTGCATGACGTATTTCAGAGTACCGGAGGAACAATTACCCTTGGAAGAACTCAACGTCAATGAGGATTTGACTTATTCAGAGTATCCTATCATAATTTTGGAAACATCTCACAGAATTACTTGGAGTAAAGTATCAACATGTGCAAAGTTCAATAGAGTCATCATTCGGAAGATGAGGCCACTTGAGAAAGAGAAGATGAACTCAGAGCAGAATTCCCTAGCTATTTTTAGAAGTTCTTTAATCTCGAGGATGAGATTCTTTTTAGGGGACAGGTTTGTAACACCTCAAAACCATCAACTAAAAATAATGCATTTAAATTATAGTAGTGAGTATAGTAAAGAATTTTTTTAAAATCAAGTGTTTGATCTTATTTACTTTTAGAATATTTTTTGTTTGCTCATAATTATTTGAGGATTGTTTTTATAAAAATTCTTTTATATGAAAACCCAATGAATTAATATGAGAACTTTGGTCCAAAAATAAATACTTTAATGGTAATATTTTTGGTATAATTATTATGAATTTTCAGAAATATTAAAAATATATTTATTTATATTTTTGGGATATAAGGATAAAAGAAAAAAAAACCCTAGCGTCGGCTGGCCAAATCGGCGCAGCCAGGCCCATCGACGTGCGCCCCTCTCCCCTCATCTCTTCTCTATGGCACGTGGGCCCACCTTGCCCCCACGACACCTTTTTCTTCCCCCACTCCCTCTCGGCCGCGCGCCCGCGCAGGTGCAACGCCGCGCCCTAGCGCTGGACCGCCCGGTCGAGCCACCCTCTCCTTTTCCGTGCCAGAAATGACCACGTCTCTCCCCTTCCTCTCCCCCACTCCCTCTCCTCTCATGAAGTCAACCATTAATGGCTTTGAAGCCGCAGGCTACCACTCTCTCTCTCTCCCCGGTGCCCCTTCCTCTCCCCCTCAGCCGCTTTAAAAATTGGTCGAGCCAGACCTCTCTCCCCTCGCCCAAGCCTCTCCCTCACCTCTCTCTCCCTCTCCCTTGCACAACGACGAAGCTTCCGCCGCCGCTGTCCGCGGAGCCATGCCGGACCATACACGCCCTCCCCTGCCGCACCCCTGCTGTGACCCGCTGAGCCCCTGTCCGGTCGTGCCTCGCCGGAGCCGCGCCCACACCGCCGTTCCTCGCCGCCGCGCCGTGCCCCCATGCCACGCCACCGTCCGTTCGTCGCAAGGTTGAAGACAACCTAGAATAATTTTATTAATTTTCGAAATCATGTTTTGAATTAGTTTATGAATTTTGTAATTATTGTGTTGTAATATGGGAATGTTGTGATTTGGAATTCACGTGTTTGTGAATTATTGATTTTTGGGTATATATGCGATAATTTAGTGAATTATTATTAGTCATGTTATTTGGTTACAATGATTTTAGAATGTTGGCTTAGAAAGAAGTATGACAAAGTTTGGTAGATATGTGTTAGTAGTAAAAAACACTTGATAGGTAATTTCATAGTTAAATTTGTTTACGATGAATTTTAGAGTTTATCTAGAAGTTTACACTCAAAGGTTCATTTAGGCTCACGAAATAAATAATGGAAACTTCTTAACTCGGAGTTAGTAAGTGGTGTAGAATTCATAATAATGCAAGTATTATAGTTTAATCAGTTGTTTCATTTATTATTAAATGTTTTGACATCTGATTATTATAATGATGTTTTCTTTTAGAAAGAAAAGATAAAACTAAAAGGCGAATCATTATTCACAATAGAAATAATTAATTGATAATTAATTTAATTCGGTAGAATTGGCTAAGTCATTTCATCTAAACTATGTTATATAAAATACTTTCATAGTCAAATGTCCATATAACTTTCCCTAGTGATAATCCAAAATAGAGTTACAGTGAATTAATAAAATGAATATGAATTAGGTTTTGTTCTAGGCACTTTTATAAGTATGGTTTGTTTGGCATATGTCTATACATGTAATAGTAATGTTTGTTCATTTAATTGTGAATGTTTTCTTTTGTATGTATGATATGTGAATCTATATTAGAAGCTAATTGTGTGGTAGAAGAACCGAATATGTTCGAAGACGACCCACAGGACACGTTTGAGCAAGGCAAGTGGATTCTCCTCTGCATTTCGGTTTGTACCCAAATAATGCATATAATAATGTTTACTTTTTGAAAATTTGCATAATTTGATGGGATTTGCCTAAATAGGATTTCCTAGAAATACTAACCATATTCCTTGGTTACCCTAGGATAAATATTATGCTTAGCAATTGGTGCTACTGCTCAACTTGATTATTATGATGTCACTCTTTAATGATACTTTTGTCCCAGAAATGAAATTTGTGTTACTATGTTAACCGATGGTTAAAACAAGATCATGTTGTATTAAACGGAACATGGAGTGACCACCCAGGATAACAGTGCAACCACGAGTGCTCTTAGCTTCATAGACTTAGTGCTTAGCAACCCTACCTGAAAGATTGGCAAGAGGGGTGGCAGTGGTTTGGTGGCAGCTCATGTTAACATGGGGCGGTAGTCTTGGCTAAGTTACGTCGCCTAGAGGGTCACCAATACTGACGTGGAAACCTTAGCGGGTGACTTTGTACTAAGGATATTTTGTGAAAGCCTCATAATGGATCCCTAGCCATTCACCTCGTTAGTGTTTACGGGTCCATACAACCCAGGCTAGATGGGATACATGGCTTGTGGGTAATGTTGTACCACCTCTGCAGGGTGTAAAACTGATATGTCAGCAGTGCTCACTGTTAAGAGCAACATGGACCCTCACATGATAATTAAACTTAAAGATGGAAAATAAATCGTGATCTGAAGGTTTATAAATGGTTTGCTTAAGTGGTTTCACTTAAGTGTTTTGGAGATATAATCATGTACTTATGTTTAATTGGGAATTTTGGGATACACTTACAACTAATAGCTCAGGCATTGTTAATAAAATATTGACCAACTAAAATGCTTACTGCTTATCCATAACCTACCTTGTTAAACTTACATTACTCCTCCCACTTGTGGAGCCTCAACCATAAGTGAGCTCACCCCTTGCTAATATTTTGATCAGAGGGTGATGAACAAGACTTTGACAAAAGATGTTGACGAGTACTAAATCTAACGATACACCAGTCATCTTCATGTGGAAGATCGCCCATGTTATATCTGATGTACTTTGATGATGATACTATTTAAGACACTTACGTATGGATGATGTAACAAAGTTATTATACCCTCTTTACACCTTTATTGCATTGTCTTTTGATATATTACACTTGTGACGTCAACATATGTGTGGAAAATGGATCTTGGCACACATATGCTATGCATTTGGTTTTGCCCCCAAAACCGGGTGTGACATGTTCTCTCTCTCAAATGTTCCATCAGAGCTTGCAGCATTTGCATGAGGTCCGCTAGAACCTCCAACTCCAATTGTGCTACAAAATTGTCACACCCGGTTTTAAAGGACAAAGCCGGATGCATCTCATACATGTGCCAAAGAAGACAACATATATAATAACAGAGTGTATAGAGATAAATATCACAATAATCATAGTATTTATTACATAGCGGAAGTCTTACAAAATAAAAGATAAATATAACAGGATCTAGAATCCATTCTTGGTGCCAGAAAGTCAACTAGGAGACGCCACCTAGATCGAATCGAACTCCTCGATGTGTGGCTCCACTTGAACCACCTGTTCTTCTCCTGTGGGGGGGTGTGAGATAGCAAGGGTGAGCTCACATACGTTCATAGCTCAACATGTTGTGGGGAATAATAATGTGCATGAACTCACCAAATGTGGGAGTTCATGTGAAGTGTAAGGCTGATCAACAAAATAAAGGTTGAAGCTGAGCATTGCTTTTATAAGTTGGTCAAAATTTTATTAGGAATTAATAAGTGTAAGTAAATACCAAACCATAATAAATAATAGAACAAAATTAATAAATAATCCCATGCAAATGCAAATGACAAATTGATTTTAAGTTACATAAATTAATCATGTGAGGGTCCGAGCCGCTCATGACCGTGAGCAAGGTTAGTATACTAGTTTTACACTCTGCAGAGGTTGCGCATCTTTACCCATAAGTCATGTTACCCATCTGCCAAGGGGTCATGAATCCCATACACCTCTACCAAGGAAGCGAGGCAGGGTAACACTACGAGGCCTTTACAAAGTTCGATTAGTTTCAGAAAACCCGCTACAGTTATAGGAAGCTCCAGTGCAGGAATCCCTCGCCTGACCGCCATCGCAGCAAAATCAACCCTAGGACCTCCCTACACTGACCACTCCCCTACTTCCCTTGCACCTTTTGGGTAAGGTAGTCATCAACTAGCTTTCCTAATTAATCAGTCAAGGTCGTCCCATTAAACCCTTGTGGTAGCACCATTTTCCGAGGTGGTCGCTCCATGTTCCAATTAACATAATGATCTTATCATGAACATAAATAACATAACAGAATAATTGGAACATGGATATAATGAAATATTATCCCAAAACCATATAAAGCAATAGCATAACTACCCAAATGATTCCGGGGCAAACAAGGTAAAAAGAATAAACAGACTAGGGTGACCTATTGGGTCCCATCAAAATTGAACCTATGAATTGATAAATGATAATAAATAACATTATTGGGTAACAAATGTGATCAAGGGTAACAGATGTGTCCAAGATCACGAGTTTTCTTGGATTAGCAAGATATTATAGAAGATTTATTGAAGGCTTCTCTAAAATAGTGAAACCCCTTACTTCATTGCTGGAGAAAGATAAAGTGTTTAAGTGGGATGAAGCATGTCAGAAATGTTTTGAAGAATTAAAGGAAAAGCGAACAACTGTACCAGTTTTGGTAATGCCTGATATTCACAAAGGATTTGATGTGTACTGTCATGCATCACATCTAGGACTTGGATGTAAGGCCCAAAAATTCGTATAAGAAAAAAATATAATAATAACAAAATAAATATATGAAGATATAAAATAGAAAATTCAGATATCTAAAATTATACTTGAGTATTGAGAATTAGGATTTAATCCAAAGGTACAATTTTAGGATTTAAGAAAAGAGAAGGAAATACCAAACAAATGAGGTAAAATAAAATATATAAATAAGAATATATTTCTTTACACTAAGATTTTAATTTGGTACATTTTGATCCATGGTGTGACTCATAACAAAAATTTAAAGTTAGATTTGAAAATCAAGAGAATGAAAATAGGAGAAGAAAGAAAAGGAGAAAGAAATGTTATAAAATACAAATGAATTCATAAATGAATAAATTCTATATTGGTAAGATCAAATTGAATATATACTCTAAGAATAAACTTGCCACAACGTTTGGAAACTTAAACCTGGAAATGATTTGAAATTTGAGTTTGAAATAGAAAGAAAAACAGAAAATAAAATTAAAAGAAAAAGGGAAAGGGGTGGATTGGCTACTTGGGTCGGGGGGAGTCATTTTGGCCCACCTTACCCACTCGTCCGTGTGGCCCGACCAGCCTCTTCCACCGCGCGCTCACTGGATGGCAGGATCCACCAGTCAGCCTCAGACCTTTTTCTCACGCGTCGACTGCCTCTCACCACGATTGGGACCCCCAGGTCAGAACCTTCTCCCCCACCTCCGCTCCAAGCGCCACGTCGGGCGGACCCAACGACCATGCGAGCTTCTCACCGGGAATGTCGGATGGCCGTTGCACACGATTGCCAACCATCTCGCACCTGCTGTGCCCTCCGCAGCTGGATAAAGGTGTCTACACCCGCTTTCCTGCGCTCAGTAGTTCCTAGGAAAGAAATCGCCGCACAACCCAAGCCATCAGCGCCATTGCGATCTCCCGCCTCGGTGCTTGCCTCTCCATGCATCCGCTTTCTCTCCCACCCTGTCGCCGTAGACTGCAATGACGTGGGACCACTGTGCGGCATCTTCGTGCTATCCCGCGACCCCGGTGCACAAGAATCATCGTCGTCCCGGATGAGCGATTGAGAGTTCCGTGGGGGGGGGGCACCGCTGTCGCCATTCCTCGCCTCTGATGACGGCCGGAATCCACGGAATTGGTGCGAAGCTTCGACCAAACATGGGGAATCTATTCTGACCGCCAATTCGATGAATGGACAATCGGAGCTCGGGTAATGGCTCGTCGTAGCCTAACGCCGCCGCGGACTCGCCTTTCGTGGGCAGCATCCTTCATACCATTTTCGTCGGTGAGTACCTGGCCTCTGTATTTGTGGAGACCTCCTAGTTGATCGGAAGGGCAACGGCCATGATCAAGTCAACCGTACCGCTTCGGTCGAAACAGACGTGAGCGGTAGATCTCCGATCGTAGGGCTGGGTTTGATTAGTGACGTGGGTTGTTGGGGGCAGTTGATTTCGGATCTGGTGGTCACCAGCGTTTACCGGTTCTCGTGGGGGTTTGATCTAATCAAAGCCATCCGGATTAGATCCAACGGCCCACGGTTGCTAATACCCCTTTGGCCCTGTAAAATTGCGTAAGAGACCCTAGATTATTACAAAATCACCCACCGTCCCGTGCACTGTTGGCTGTGTCTCAGGAATTTCGCGAGGTCGCCCCTGTACTCTCTGGATTTTACGCGCGCAGTCCAAACACCGAGAAAGTCAAAGAAAT
Source organism: Zea luxurians (assembly GCA_029449295.1). Classification (NCBI taxonomy): domain Eukaryota; kingdom Viridiplantae; phylum Streptophyta; class Magnoliopsida; order Poales; family Poaceae; genus Zea; species Zea luxurians. The sequence continues at coordinate 97,939,785 of JAOPSE010000001.1, read as the reverse complement.
TGTGATAGAAAATGATTTTTAGTATAAAATTAATTTCAGAATCTTGTTTAATCATATAAAATTCATTTTAACTTATTTTTGACCCATTCCAATTTCTATAATTTTGTATTAATATTGTTTATCACTTAATGACTCTGTTTTAGCATGAAAACTATATTAAACTTGACCACTTAATTATTTCCGTACCAAACACATAAAGCCTTCAGAAATTCATAACTCACAATCCGTAACTCCGATTTGATCGGTTCAAGTCACGTTAGTTTCGTATAAATATTTAATACGCAGTAACAACATTGATTATACCATGTCTCATACTTTTATATTAGATTAAATTAGAGATAATTATTTATAGATTAACCTCTTGTATGATCTATACTAACCAATTTATAATATAGTTTAATATTTGAATCACTCAGATCTTCTATAAAATCATAACTCCTTAAGCGTAACTCCAATCTTAGTAGTTCTCGATCCCGCGATCTCGTAGCAACGTGTAGATGATTATTATTCAGTTTGTTCTTATGTTTGGTGTGATGTTAATTTTATCTATACCATGTTTGTTTGTATTGCTACGACTAGCACGAGGACACCTGTCATCTGAAAAGCAAGTTGGTACCTTGAATCTCAAGTGCCAGGCAAGTTGTGCCCTTGATCCAGTTTTGTTACCTAATAATATTCTTTATTACCACTATTCAATGCATAGGTTTAATTTTGATGGGACCCAATAGGTCACCCTAGTCTGATTATCTTTTACCTTGTTTACCCCTGAATCACATGGGTAGTTTTTGCTATTGCTTTAATTGGTTTTGGGTTAATATTTCATTATATCCATGTTCCTATTATTTTGTTATTCTATTTATGTTCATGTCAAGATCATTAATGTTAATTGGAACATGGAGCTTAACTTGAGAAACACGTGCCACCACAAGGGTGGAATGGGACGCCCTTGGCTAACTAATTAGAAAAGCTAGTGGAAGACTACCTTACCCGAAAGGGGCAAGGGCAGTAGGGGAGTTGCATGCAAGGAGGTTCTCGGATTGATTTTGCTGTGATGGCGGTCAGACGAGGGATTCTTGCAAGTGCTCTTCGCATAAAATGTAGCGGGTTTTCGGAAGCTAGTGGAACTTTGTAACGGCCTCGTAGTGGATCCCTAGCCATTCACCTCGGTAGTTTCTAAGGGTCTAGCTAACCCTGGCGACATGGGATACACGACTTGTGGGTACAGGGTACAACCTCTGCAGATTGTAAAACTGGTATACTAGCCAAGCTCACGGTCATGAGCAGCTCAAGACTCTCGCATGATTAAATTATGGAACTTAAATTCAATTTGTCATGTGCATTGCATGGGATTATTTATTAATTTTGTTCTATTATTATGGTTTGGTATTTACTTACATTTAGTAACTGCTAATAAAATTTTGACCAACTAATTAAAAGCAATGCTCAGCTTTAACCCCTATTGTTGATCAGCTTTACACATCACATGAACTACCACCTTTGGTGAGTTCATGCCACATTATTCCCCACAACTTGTTGAGCGATGAACATGTGTGAGCTCACCCTTGCTGTCTCACACCCTCCCACAAGAGAAGAATAGGTGGTTCAAGTGGAGCCACGTATCGAGGAGTTCAATTCGATCTAGGTGGCGTCTCCTAGTTGACTTTCTGGCGCCAAGGATGGATTTTAGTTCGATCCATATTTATAATTTATTTTGTAAGACTTCCGCTATGTAATAAGTACTCTGATTTTATTGTGACATTTATCTCTATACACTCTGTTATTATATATGTTGTCTTCTTTGGCGCATGTATGAGATGCACCCGACTTTGTTCCTTAAAGCTCGGGTGTGACATTGGATGTGTATTAATGCAAGAAGGAAAATAAATAACTTATGCCTCAAGGCAGTTGATAAAGCATGAAAAGAATTATCCTACGCATGATTTGGAATTATTTGCCGTAGTGCACGCTTTGAAGATTTGGAGGCACTACATGATTGGAAATAAGTGCAAAATCTTCACCGATCACAAAAGCTTGAAATACATATTCACGCAGAAAGAACTCAACCTAAGACAATGAAGATGGCTTGAGTTAATCTATGATTATGATTTGGATATACAGTATCACCCAGGAAAAGCAAATGTAGTGGCAGATGCTTTGAGCCGTAAAGGTCAAGTGAACAATGTTACTGCCTATTTGATGCCTCAGGAATTATGTTGGGAAATGGAACAACTCAACCTTGGTATGCTTAATAATATGGAAGCAATAATTATGGAAGTGGAATCTACTTTGGAATGGGAGATTCGTAAAGGACTAGAATATGATGAGAAAATCAAGGAAATTAAAACACAAATTAATTTGGGAAAGACCTCAGATTTCACAGAAGATGAACACGGCATAATATGGTTTAAAAAGAGAATATGTGTACCAGAAATCGAGCACCTACGCCAACTTATTTTGAGTGAAGCTCATGATTCGGATTATTCTATTCACCATGAAGTACTAAGATGTATCAGGATCTAAAGGAAAAATATTGGTGGTATGGTTTGAAAAGAGGTGTTGCTACTTATGTTATAGTTTGTGATGTGTGTCAGCGGGTTAAGGTAGAACATCAAAGACCAGTAGATTTTCTACAACCTCTTAAAGTACCTAAATGGAAATGGGAAGAAATTGGTATGGATTTCATAGTTGGATTACCCCGTACTCGCGATGGTTATGATTCCATATGGGTTATTGTAGATAGGTTGACTAAAGTTACACACTTTATACCTGTGAAGATAACTTACTCAGGAGCTCAGTTAGCAGAACTATACATGTCAAGGATTGTTTGTTTGCATGGAGTACCAAAGAAGATCGTATCAGATCGAGGAACCCAATTTACCTCACGCTTTTGGAAAAGATTACATGAGTCTACGGATACTAAGCTAAATTTCAGCTCAGCTTACCATCCGCAAACAGATGGACAAACGGAAGGAACAAATCAGGTGTTAGAAGATATGTTAAGAGCTTGTGCTTAAAGCATGGTAGAAGTTGGGATAAGAGTTTGCCCTATGCAGAATTCTCATATAACAATAGTTACCAAGCAAGTCTAAAGATGGCACCATTTGAAGCACTCTATGGACAGAAATGTAGAACACCGCTATATTGGAATCAAACTGGGAGAAGTCAAGTATTTGGTCTAGAAATTCTCGAAGAAGCAGAAAATCAAGCGCAGATTGTCAGAGAAAATCAGAAAATAGCACAGTCAAGGCAGAAGAGCTATGCTGACAATAGAAGAAGAGATTAATCTTTGAAGTTGGAGATTTCGTGTAACTTAAGGTTTCACCAATGAGAGGAATGAAAAGATTTAAGGTTAAAGGTAAATTATCTCTCCACTATATCGGCCCATTCAAAATTTCAGAAAGAAAAGGAGAAGTAGCATATTAGTTTGAGCTACCCGACAGTTTATCGGACGTGCATGACGTATTTCAGAGTACCGGAGGAAAAATTACCCTTGGAAGAACTCAACGTCAATGAGGATTTGACTTATTCAGAGTATCCTATCATAATTTTGGAAACATCTCACAGAATTACTTGGAGTAAAGTTATCAACATGTGCAAAGTTCAATGGAGTCATCATTCGGAAGATGAGGCCACTTGAGAAAGAGAAGATGAACTCAGAGCAGAATTCCCTAGCTATTTTCAGAAGTTCTTTAATCTCGAGGATGAGATTCTTTTTAGGGGATAGGTTTGTAACACCTCAAAACCATCAACTAAAAATAATGCATTTAAATTATAGTAGTGAGTATAGTAAAGAATTTTTTTAAAATCAAGTGTTTGATCTTATTTACTTTTAGAATATTTTTTGTTTGCTCATAATTATTTGATGATTGTTTTTATAAAAATTCTTTTATATGAAAACCCAATAAATTAATATGAGAACTTTGGTCCAAAAATAAATAATTTAATGGTAATATTTTTGGTATAATTATTATGAATTTTCAGAAATATTAAAAATATATTTATTTATATTTTTGGGATATAAGGATAAAAGAAAAAAACCCTAGCGTCGGCTGGCCAAATCAGCGCAGCCAGGCCCATCGACGCGCGCCCCTCTCCCCTCATCTCTTCTCTATGGCACGTGGGCCCACCTTGCCCCCACGACACCTTTTTCTTCCCCCACTCCCTCTCGGCCGCGCACCCACGCAGGTGCAACGCCGCGCCCTAGCGCTGGACCGCCCGGTCGAGCCACCCTCTCCTCTTCCGTGCCAGAAATGACCACGTCTCTCCCCTTCCTCTCCCCCACTCCCTCTCCTCTCATGAAGTCGCCACCATTAATGGCTTTGAAGCCGCAGGCTACCACTCTCTCTCCCCGGTGCCCTTTCCTCTCCCCCTCAGCCTCTATAAAAATTGGTCGAGCCGGACCTCTCTCCCCTCGCCCAAGCCTTTCCCTCACCTCTCTCTCCCTCGCCCTTGCACAACGACGAAGCTTCCGCCGCCGCTGTCCACGGAGCCGCGTCGGACCATACACGCCCTCCCCTGCCGCACCCCTGCTGTGACCCGCTGAGTCCCTGTCCGGTCGTGCCTCGCCGGAGCCGTGCCAACACCACCGTTCCTCGCCGCCGCGCCGTGCCCCCATGCCACGCCACCGTCCGTTCGTCGCAAGGTTGAAGACAACCTGAAATAATTTTATGAATTTTCGAAATCATGTTTTGAATTAGTTTATGAATTTTGTAATTATTGTGTTGTAATATGGGAATGTTGTGATTTGGAATTCACGTGTTTGTGAATTATTGATTTTTGGGTATATATGCGATAATTTAGTGAATTATTATTAGTCATGTTATTTGGTTACAATGATTTTAGAATGTTGGCTTAGAAAAAAGTATGACAAAGTTTGGTAGATATGTGTTAGTAGTAAAAAACACTTGATAGGTAATTTCATAGTTAAATTTGTTTACGATGAATTTTAGAGTTTATCTAGAAGTTTACACTCAAAGGTTCATTTAGGCTCACGAAATAAATAATGGAAACTTCTTAACTCGGAGTTAGTAAGTGGTGTAGAATTCATAATAATGCAAGTATTATAGTTTAATTAGTTGTTTAATTTATTATTAAATGTTTTGACATCTGATTATTATAATGATGTTTTCTTTTAGAAAGAAAAGATAAAACTAAAAGGCGAATCATTATTCACAATAGAAATAATTAATTGATAATTAATTTAATTCGGTAGAATTGGCTAAGTCATTTCATCTAAACTATGTTATGTAAAATACTTTCATAGTCAAATGTCCATATAACTTTCCCTAGTGATAATCCAAAATAGAGTTACAGTGAATTAATAAAATGAATATGAATTAGGTTTTGTTCTAGGCACTTTTATAAGTATGGTTTGTTTGGCATATGTCTATACATGTAATGGTAATATTTGTTCATTTAATTGTGAATGTTTTGTTTTGTATGTATGATATGTGAATCTATATTAGAAGCTAACTGTGTGGTAGAAGAACCGAATATGTTCGAAGACGACCCACAGGACACGTTTGAGCAAGGCAAGTGGATTCTCCTCTGCATTTCGGTTTGTACCCAAATAATGCATATAATAATGTTTACTTTTTGAAAATTTGCATAATTTGATGGGATTTGCCTAAATAGGATTTCCTAGAAATACTAACCTTATTCCTTGCTTACCCTGGGATAAATATTATGCTTAGCAATTGGTGCTACTGCTCAACTTGATTATTATGATGTCACTCTTTAATGATACTTTTGTCCCGAAAATGAAATTTGTGTTACTATGTTAATCGATGGTTAAAACAAGATCATGTTGTATTAAACGGAACATGGAGTGACCACCCAGGATAATACTGCAACCACGAGTGCTCTTAGCTTCATAGACTTAGTGCTTAGCAACCCTACCTGAAAGATTGGCAAGAGGGGTGGCAGTGGTTTGGTGGCAGCTCATGTTAACATGGGGCGGTAGTCTTGGCTAAGTTACCTCGCCTAGAGGGTCACCAATACTGACGTGGAAACCTTAGCGAGTGACTTTGTACTAAGGATATTTTGTGAAAGCCTCATAATGGATCCCTAGCCATTCACCTCGTTAGTGTTTACGGGTCCGTACAACCCAGGCTAGATGGGATACATGGCTTGTGGGTAATGTTGTACCACCTCTGCAGGGTGTAAAACTGATATGTCAGCAGTGCTCACTGTTAAGAGCAACATGGACCCTCACATGATAATTAAACTTAAAGATGGAAAATAAATCGTGATCTGATGGTTTATAAATGCTTTGCTTAAGTGGTTTCAGTTAAGTGTTTTGGAGATATAATCATGTACTTATGTTTAATTGGGAATTTTGGGATACACTTACAACTAATAACTCAGGCATTGTTAATAAAATATTGACCAACTAAAATGCTTACTGCTTATCCATAACCTACCTTGTTAAACTTACATTACTCCTCCCACTTGTGGAGCCCCAACCATAAGTGAGCTCACCCCTTGCTAATATTTTGATCAGAGGGTGATGAACAAGACTTTGACGAATAATGTTGACGAGTACTAAATCTAACGATACACCAGTCATCTTCATGTGGAAGATCGCCCATGTTATATCTGCTGTACTTTGATGATGATACTATTTAAGACACTTATGTATGGATGATGTAACAAAGTTATTATACCCTCTTTACACCTTTATTGCATTGTCTTTTGATATATTACACTTGTGACGTCAACATATGTGTGGAAAATGGATCTTGGCACACATATGCTATGCATTTGGTTTTGCCCCCAAAATCGGGTGTGACATGTTCTCTCTCTCAAATGTTCCATCAGAGCTCGCAGCATTTGCATGAGGTCCGCTAGAACCTCCAACTCCAATTGTGCTACAAAATTGTCACACCCGGTTTTAAAGGACAAAGCCGGGTGCATCTCATACATGTGCCAAAGAAGACAACATATATAATAACAGAGTGTATAGAGATAAATGTCACAATAATCATAGTATTTATTACATAGCTGAAAGGGAAATGTGCCCTTGGGCCATTTCTAAGTGTTTTGGTGATTTAGTGTCCAACACAAGTGCCTAAGTGTAAAGAGGTGGACAAAGTACAAATCAAGGATAAAGGTATGTTTCTCAGACTTAGTACATTGTTTTATGGACTAATGTATTGTGTCTAAGTGCTGGAAACAGGAAAAATCCAATTGGAAATGTCTTGGCTCGAGCAGCCAAGAATCTGCTGAGTCTGGGAGCACCGGACTGTCCGGTGGTGCACCGGACAGTGTCCGGTGCGCCAGGCTGGTTCGAGCGAACTGGCCGTTCTCGGGAATTCATCGGCGACGTACGGCTATAATTCACCGGACTGTCCGGTGTGCACCGGACTGTCCGGTGAGCCAATGGTCGGCCGGGCCAACGGTCGGCCGCGCGATCTGCGCGGGGCACGTGGCCAAGCCAACGGCTAGAAGGGGGCACCGGACTGTCCGGTGTGCACCGGACATGTCCGGTGCGCCAACGGCTCCAGGTCTGGCAACGGTCGGTTTCGCCATTTAAGGAAAGAAATCTGGCACCGGACTGTCCGGTGCCCCCGATGACAGAAGGCAAGAATGGCTTTCCAAATTTGTGCTCAACGGCTCCTAGCTGCCTTGGGGCTATAAAAGGGACCCCTAGGCGCATGGAGGAGGACACCAAGCATCCTTTGAGCATCATTGATCACTCACACTTCATTCTTGCGCACTTGTTCGACATTTTAGTGATTTGAGCTCCGTTCTAGTGTGCTAGTCTCTTGAGCTCAAGTCTGGGTTTTGCGTGTGCGTATTCGCTGTGATCTTTGTGTCGTGTGTGAGTTGCTAATCCCTCCCTTGCTCTGTGATTCTTCGTGAACATCTTGTGTAAGGGCGAGAGGCTCCAAGTTGTGGAGATTTTTCGCAAACGGGATTAAGAGAAGCAAAGCAACACCGTGGTATTCAAGTTGGTCTTTGGACCGCTTGAGAGGGGTTGATTGCAACCCTCGTCCGTTGGGACGCCACAACGTGGAGTAGGCAAGCGTTGGTCTTGGCCGAACCACGGGATAACCACTGTGCCATCTCTGTGATTGATATCTCTTGGTTATTGTGTTGTGTTGAGATCCTTCTCTAGCCACTTGGCAAATTACTGTGCTAACAAGTAACCAAGTTTTGTGGCTTAAGTTTTTGAAGTGTTACAGGATCACCTATTCACCCCCCCCCTCTAGGTGCTCTCAATTGGTATCAGAGCCGTTCTCTTCAAGAAAGGGACTAACCGCCCGAAGAGATGGATCCTAAGGGAAAGGGGATGGTGATCAACGACAAGGAGAAGGAGTGCTTCGTCAACGAGCCCAATGATGACAGGCCCACCGACTCAGGCTCGGGCCACAAAAGAAAGGACGGGAGGAAGAAGAAGACAAGGCGCATCAAGGAAATTGTCTACTACGACAGCGACGAATCTTCCTCCTCCCAAAAGGACGACGACGACTACGATAGACGAAAGACGGTTAACTCAAACTTTTATTTCGATTATTCGCGCATCCCTCATAGTTCAAATGCTCAATTGCTCCCCATTCCACTTGGCAAGCCCCCTCACTTTGATGGAGAGGATTACGGATTTTGGAGCCACAAAATGCGTACTCACCTGTTTTCTCTCCATCCAAGCATTTGGGAGATTGTGGAAAGTGGAATGAAATTTGATAGCTCGGATAGCCCTGTGTTTATTAATGAACAGATTCATAAAAATGCACAAGCTACTACTGTGTTGCTAGCCTCTTTGTGCAGGGACGAGTATCACAAGGTGAGCAGCTTGGAAAATGCCAAGCAGATCTGGGACACCCTCAAGATCTCTCATGAGGGAAACGACGTCACCTTGCTCACCAAAATGGAGTTGGTGGAGGGCGAGCTTGGACGGTTCGCGATGATAAGGGGCGAGGAGCCGACACAAACATACAACCGGCTCAAGACCCTTATCAACAAAATAAGGAGCTACGGGAGCACGCGATGGACGGACCACGACGTCGTCCGCCTAATGCTAAGGTCATTTACCGTTCTTGATCCTCATTTGGTGAACAATATACGTGAAAATCCCAGGTACACCAAGATATCGCCCGAAGAAGTTCTTGGGAAGTTCGTAAGCGGGCGAATGATGATCAAGGAGGCAAGATACGTGGACGACGCGTTGAACGGTCCTAGTCATGAGCCTCAACCCATTGCTCTCAAGGCAACAAGGAGCAAGGAGGCGCTACCAAGCAAGGTGGCGCAAGTTGAGGCGGCCGGACTCAATGATGAGGAGATGGCCCTCATCATTAAGCGCTTCAAGACGGCGCTTAAAGGTCGCAAGGGGCAGCCAAGCAAGACCAAAGCCAAGGGGAAGCGCTCATGCTTCAAATGCGGTAAGCTTGGTCATTTTATTGCTAACTGTCCCGACAATGATAGTGATCAGGACCAAGGGAACAAGAGGGAGAAAAAGAAGCATTACAAGAAGGCCAAGGGCGAGGCACATATCGGAAAGGAGTGGGATTCGGATTGTTCCTCCTCCGACTCTGACAATGAAGGACTCGCCGCCACCGCCTTCAACAAGTCATCCCTCTTCCCCAACGAGCGTCTCACTTGCCTCATGGCAAGAGAGAAGAAAGTAAGCACTCATACTAGTACTTATGCTTCTTCGAGTGAAGATGAGTCTAGTGATGATGATGAGATAGATTACTCATGCTTATTCAAGGGATTAGATAGAACCAAGGTAGACAAAATTAATGAATTAATTGATGCCTTGAATGACAAGAATATGCTTTTAGAAAAATAAGAGGATTTGTTGTATGAAGAACATGATAAATTTGTAGAGGCACAGAAATCTCTTGCTCTAGAAATTAAGAGGAATGAAATGCTCTCTAGTGAATTATCTTCTTGTCATGAAACTATTGCTAAGTTAAAAAGTTTTAATGATGATTTAAACGCTAAACTAGAAGTAGCTAGTAAATCTAATTCTTGTGTAGAAATTGTTGAAACTTGTAATAGGTGTAAAGATTTTGACATTGATGCTTGTAGTGATCATTTAGTTTCAATTTCCAAATTAAATGATGAATTAGCTAGTCTTAATGCCCAACTTAAGACTAGCAAGAATGAATTTGACAAGCTAAAATTTGCAAGGGATGCCTACACGATTGGTAGACACCCCTCAATTAAGGATGGACTTGGCTACAAGAGGGAAGCCAAGAACTTGACAAGTCATAAGGCTCCCATCTCCGCCAAGGAGAAAGGGAAGGCCCCTATGGCTAGTAGTGTGCAAAAGAACCATGCCTTTATGTACTATGATAGAAGACAACCTAGAAATGCTTATAGGAGTTGTAATGTATATAATGCCTTTGATTCTCATGCCATGGTTGCTTCTAGTTCTTCTTATGTGCATGATAGAAATGTTGGTAGGAGAAATGTTATTCATAATATGCCTAGGAGAAATGTCGTTAATGTTCCTAGGAAAGTTAATGAACCTTCTACAATATATCATGCTTTAAATGCTTCTTTTGCTCTTTGTAGAAAGGATAGGAAGATAGTTGCTAGAAAATTAGGGGCAAGATGCAAGGGAGACAAAACTTGCATTTGGGTCCCTAAGGATATCTGTGCTAACCTTGCAGGACCCAACATGAGTTGGGTACCTAAGACCCAAGCCTAAATTTGCCTTGCAGGTTTATGCATCCGGGGGTTCAAGCTGGATTATTGACAGCGGATGCACAAACCATATGACGGGGGAGAAGAAGATGTTCACCTCCTACGTCAAGAATAAAGATTCCCAAGATTCAATAATATTCGGTGATGGGAATCAAGGCAAGGTAAAAGGGTTAGGTAAAATTGCAATCTCAAATGAGCACTCTATCTCTAATGTGTTTTTAGTAGAGTCTCTTGGATATAATTTGCTATCTGTTAGTCAATTATGCAATATGGGATATAACTGTTTGTTTACAAATGTAGATGTGTCTGTCTTTAGAAGATGTGATGGTTCACTAGCTTTTAAGGGTGTACTAGACGGCAAGCTTTACTTAGTTGATTTTGCAAAAGAAGAGGCCGGTCTAGATGCATGCTTAATGGCTAAGACTTGCATGGGCTGGCTGTGGCATCGCTGCTTAGCACATGTGGGGATGAAGAACCTCCACAAGCTTCTAAAGGGAGAACATGTGATAGGTCTAACCAATGTTCATTTCGAAAAAGATAGACCTTGTGCAGCTTGTCAAGCAGGGAAACAGGTGGGAGGCTCTCATCACACCAAAAATGTGATGACAACATCAAGACCCCTGGAGCTGCTACATATGGACCTCTTAGGACCCGTCGCCTATCTGAGCATAGGAGGAAGTAAGTATGGTCTAGTTATCATTGATGACTTTTCCCGCTTCACTTGGGTGTTCTTTTTGCAGGATAAGTCTGAAACCCAAGGGACCCTCAAGCGCTTCCTAAGGAGAGCTCAAAATGAGTTTGAGCTCAAGGTGAAGAAGATAAGGAGCGACAACGGGTCCGAATTCAAGAACCTTCAAGTGGAGGAGTTTCTTGAGGAGGAGGGGATCAAGCACGAGTTCTCCGCTCCCTACACACCTCAGCAAAATGGTGTGGTAGAGAGGAAGAACAGGACGCTCATAGATATGGCGAGGACTATGCTTGGAGAATTCAAGACCCCCGAGTGCTTTTGGTCGGAAGCCGTGAACATGGCTTGCCACGCCATCAACAGGGTCTACCTTCACCGCCTCCTCAAGAAGACGTCGTATGAGCTGCTAACCGGTAACAAACCTAATGTATCGTATTTTCGTGTTTTTGGGAGTAAATGCTACATTCTAGTGAAGAAGGGTAGGAATTCCAAATTTGCTCCCAAATCCGTAGAAGGGTTTTTATTAGGTTATGATTCAAATACAAAGGCGTATAGGGTCTTCAACAAATCATCGGGTTTGGTTGAAGTCTCTAGCGACGTTGTATTTGATGAGACTAATGGCTCTCCAAGAGAGCAAGTTGTTGATCTTGATGATGTAGATGAAGAAGACGTTCCAACGGCCGCGATACGCACCATGGCGATTGGAGATGTACGGCCTCAGGAACATTTGGAGCAAGATCAACCGTCTTCCTCAACTATGGTGCATCCCCCAACCCAAGATGATGAACAGGTACCACAAGTGGAGGCACATGATCAAGGGGGAGCACAGGATGTTCAAGAGGAAGAAGCACCTTAGGCACCTCCAACCCAAGTTCGAGCGACAATTCAAAGGGATCATCCCGTCGACCAGATATTGGGTGATATTAGCAAGGGAGTAACTACTCGCTCAAGATTAGTTAATTTTTGTGAGCATTACTCTTTTGTCTCTTCTATTGAGCCTTTCAGGATAGAAGAGGCCTTGCTAGATCCGGACTGGGTGTTGGCCATGCAGGAGGAACTCAACAACTTCAAGCGCAATGATGTTTGGACACTGGTGCCTCATCCCAAGCAAAATGTTGTGGGAACCAAGTGGGTGTTCCGCAACAAACAGGACGAGCACGGGGTGGTGACGAGGAACAAGGCTCGACTTGTGGCAAAAGGTTATGCCCAAGTCGCAGGTTTGGACTTTGAGGAGACTTTTGCTCCTGTGGCTAGGCTAGAATCAATTCGTATCTTGCTAGCATATGCCGCTCACCATTCTTTCAGGTTGTACCAAATGGATGTGAAGAGCGCTTTCCTCAATGGGCCGATCAAGGAGGAGGTGTACGTGGAGCAGCCCCCTGGCTTCGAGGATGAACGGTACCCCGACCACGTGTGTAAGCTCTCTAAGGCACTCTATGGACTTAAGCAAGCCCCAAGAGCATGGTATGAATGCCTTAGAGACTTTTTAATTGCTAATGCTTTCAAGGTTGGGAAAGCCGATCCAACTCTTTTTACTAAGATTTGCGATGGTGATCTTTTTGTGTGCCAAATTTATGTCGACGACATAATATTTGGTTCTACTAACCAAAAGTCTTGTGAAGAATTTAGCAGGGTGATGACGCAGAAATTCGAGATGTCGATGATGGGCGAGTTGACCTACTTCCTTGGGTTCCAAGTGAAGCAACTCAAGGACGGCACCTTCATCTCCCAAATGAAGTACACACAAGATTTGCTAAAGAGGTTTGGGATGAAGGACGCCAAGCCCGCAAAGACGCCGATGGGAACCGACGGACACACCGACCTCAACAAAGGAGGTAAGTCCGTTGATCAAAAAGCATACCGGTCCATGATAGGTTCTTTGCTTTATTTATGTGCTAGTAGACCGGATATTATGCTTAGCGTATGCATGTGTGCTAGATTTCAATCCGATCCGAAGGAGTGTCACTTAGTGGCTGTGAAGCGAATTCTTCGATATTTAGTCGCTACGCCTTGCTTCGGGATCTGGTATCCAAAGGGGTCTAACTTTGAATTGATTGGGTACTCAGATTCCGACTATGCTGGATGTAAGGTCGATAGGAAGAGTACATCGGGGATGTGCCAATTCTTAGGAAGGTCCCTGGTGTCATGGAACTCTAAGAAACAAACCTCCGTTGCCCTATCCACCGCTGAGGCCGAGTACGTTGCCGCAGGACAGTGTTGCGCGCAACTACTTTGGATGAGGCAAACCCTCAGGGACTTTGGCTACAATCTGAGCAAAGTCCCACTCCTATGTGATAATGAGAGTGCTATTCGAATAGCGGAAAATCCTGTTGAGCACAGCCGCACAAAGCACATTGACATCCGACATCACTTTTTGAGAGACCACCAGCAAAAGGGGGATATCGAAGTGTTTCATGTTAGCACCGAGAACCAGCTAGCCGATATCTTTACCAAGCCTCTAGATGAGAAGACCTTTTGCAGGCTACGTAGTGAGCTCAATATCTTAGATTCGTGGAACTTGGATTGAAATGTAGCATACATGTGTTTATGCTTTTGATTATGTTCATTCTGCATATTGTTGCTTATTGTGGTGCTCAAGTTGTACAAACACTCCCTGGACCTCACAAGTCTTGTTTGCAAGTGATGCACATATTTAGGGGGAGCTGTGCTACAACTTGACCCTTTGTGGCTAACCATGTACTTGAGTTTGGTTGTTTTAGTCTCCAAGGAAAATTGAAAGGGAAAAGGTGGACTTGGACCATGCGAGACTTCCACTGCACTCCGATGAAAAGAGTAACTCTTCCAAGTTCATCGTTATACTCTTATTGCCTATTTGCTCTTAGTTGAAGATTTTGGTGAGGCAATGGGGTTAAAGGGCCAAGATTGATCCCGTTTTGGTGCTTGATGCCAAAGGGGGAGAAAATAAAGGCCAAAGCGATAAATGGATCAGCTACCACTTGAGAGATTTTGAAAATAGTAGAATAGAGCTTTTGGTTTGTCAAAACTCTTTTGTTGTCTCTCTTGTCAAAAGTTGGCTTCTTGTGGGGAGAAGTATTGATTATGGGAAAAAGGGGGAGTTTTTGAAATCTTAAATCAATTTCTCTTAGAATGACTCTCTTTATGTCTTAACATGTGTGTTTGACTTAGAGATAGAAATTTGAGTTTGATTTGCAAAAACAAACCAAGTGGTGGCATAGAGTGATCCATATATGTCAAAATTGAATCAAAACAATTTTGAGTTCTTATTTGATTTGATTTTGTACTTGTTCTACTTGCTTTATGTTGTGTTGGCATAAATCACCAAAAAGGGGGAGATTGAAAGGGAAATGTGCCCTTGGGCCATTTCTAAGTATTTTGGTGATTTAGTGTCCAACACAAGTGCCTAAGTGTAAAAAGGTGGACAAAGTACAAATCAAGAATTAAGGTATGTTTCTCAGACTTAGTACATTGTTTTATGGACTAATGTATTGTGTCTAAGTGCTGGAAACAGGAAAAATCCAATTGGAAATGTCTTGGCTCGAGCAGCCAAGAATCTGCTGAGTCTGCAAGCACCGGACTGTCCGGTGGTGCACCGGACAGTGTCCGGTGCGCCAGGCTGGCTCGAGCGAAGTGGCTGCTCTCGGGAATTCACCGGCGACGTACGGCTAAAATTCACCGGACTGTCCGGTGTGCACCGGACTGTCCGGTGAGCCAACAGTCGACCGGGCCAACGGTCGGCCGCGCAATCTACGTGGGACACGTGGCCGAGCCAACGGCTAGAAGACGACACCGGACTGTCCGGTGTGCACCGGACATGTCCGGTGTGCACCGGACATGTCCGGTGCGCCAACGGCTCTCAGGCTACCAACGGTCGGCTTCGCTATTTAAGGAAGGAAATCGGGCACCGGACAGTGTCCGGTGTGCACCGGACTGTCCGGTGCCCCCGATGACAGAAGGCAAGAATGGCTTTCCAAATTTGTGCTCAACGGCTCCTAGCTGCCTTGGGGCTATAAAAGGGACCCCTAGACGCATGGAGGAGGACACCAAGCATCCTTTGAGCATCATTGATCACTCACACTTCATTCTTGCACACTTGTTCGACATTTTAGTGATTTGAGCTCCGTTCTAGTGTGCTAGTCTCTTGAGCTCAAGTCTGGGTTTTGCGTGTGCGTATTCGCTGTGATCTTTGTGTCGTGTGTGAGTTGCTAATCCCTCCCTTGCTCTGTGATTCTTCGTGAACATCTTGTGTAAGGGCGAGAGGCTCCAAGCTGTGGAGATTCCTCGCAAACGGGATTAAGAGAAGCAAAGCAACACCGTGGTATTCAAGTTGGTCTTTGGACCGCTTGAGAGGGGTTGATTGCAACCCTCGTCCGTTGGGACGCCACAACGTGGAGTAGGCAAGCGTTGGTCTTGGCCGAACCACGGGATAACCACTGTGCCATCTCTGTGATTGATATCTCTTGGTTATTGTGTTGTGTTGAGATCCTTCTCTAGCCACTTGGCAAATTACTGTGCTAACAAGTAACCAAGTTTTGTGGCTTAAGTTTTTGAAGTGTTACAGGATCACCTATTCACCCCCTCCTCTAGGTGCTCTCAATTAGGTAGGGTCTAGATTAGATTGGATATAACTGGATTAAACTTAGTTTAAGTTAGATAAATCTACTAGGGTAGAATATGTATTATTAATATGTGTTAGAATCCTTTGAGATAGGAGGGATTATATGGTGTAGGTAAGTCAGAATCTTTGTCAGTTAAAACAGAGGGGTTATGCGACTATCGGGTGGTTAAGGTAGTTGCATATGGCCAGGTTGGATTAAGACTCCAATTTGGATTAAAACGTATTTATAAAAGTAGGATCCAATCTTATTTTACCGGTATTATCTAACATGTTTGTCCATTAGGTTAGGTCTGATCAGATTAGATGAGATCAGAATTAAATTGGTGTAATCTGATTAGACTAGATAAGATCTACTAAATTTATTTTTAAATAGATCATGTTTGTTACACTATTATGAGATAAGCAAAGTGGCGGAGATAAGTATGCTTATTAGGACAAGATGAGTCTCTAAGATTATGGTAGAATCTTTTGAGATTAGTTAGATCTATTGGGATGAGATGAAAATCTTTTCGAGATGGAATGAGTCTATTAAGATAAGAAAGAATCTTTAAGGATTAGAGAGAATCTTTTAAGATAAAATGATTCTATCAAGATAAGAGAGAATCTATTAAGATAAGATGGATCTGTTAAGATAAGAGAGATTCATTAGGCTTGATATATGCTAATGGGGTATTTTTAGTTGGTCTAGTTTATCTTATAAACAATTTAAGAGGATACGATATTTTTTATATCACAAGATGAACCTATTAGGATAAGATAGATTCCTTTAAGTTAAGAGGGATCCATTAAAGTAAGAGAGGGTCTTTTATGATAAGAGGGATCTATATGAAATAGATACACTTTAATGGAGAATAATCTAGGTTATTTAGTCATCTTAAGAATTCTATTTATGTCTATATGTATATGCATATGCAATTGTGGACATTACTCCACAACTATTCACACTCAATCAAAGATCCAAATCAGACATGTATCATAAGAACAAACACTCAAGCGTATAGATACCTATAAAAATTAGTTTTATTTTTGTTCCTAAGAGTAGGTCTCCTATTCCTAAAGTCACTTTAGGCAGAGGATTTCAAAGTGTGAAATCCACATTTGTCTTTAGAAAGAAAAGGTAAGAATAATCAGAGTAAAGCAGAAATAGATGAGAAAAGATTAAGATAAGTTTAGAAAAGAATCAGAGTAACAAAGGTAAGGTTAATCAGAGTAGAATAGTAGAAGGTGAGACAGGATCAAGATAAGGTAAGTATAGAATGAATCAGAGTAAGGTAAGTAGGGAAGGGTTTTGTCCATTTCTATATAGGTTTCGTCCTACAGTCAACATTCCTCTGATACCACTTCTGTCACACCCGGTTTTAAAGGACAAAGTCGGGTGCATCTCATACATGCGTCAAAGAAGACAACATATATAATAATAGAGTGTATAGAGATAAATGTCACAATAATCAGAGTATTTATTACAAAGCGGAAGTCTTACAAAATAAAAGATAAATATAACAGGATCTAGAATCCATCCTTGGCGCCAGAAAGTCAACTCGGAGATGCCACCTAGACCAAATCGAACTCCTCGATGTGTGGCTCCACTTGAACCACCTATTCTTCTCTTGTGGGGGGGTGTCACACCTGGTTTTGAGGGACAAAGCCAGGTGCATCTCATACATGCGCCAAAGAAGACAACATATATAATAATAGAGTGTATAGAGATAAATGTCACAATAATCAAAGTATTTATTACATAGCGGAAGTCCTACAAAATAAAAGATAAATATAACAGGATTTAAAATCCATCCTTGGCGCCATAAAGTCAACTGGGAGACGATGACCTAGACCTCTCACAAATACAGCGCAACATCCACCATGCGCCTCATCCAATGGTACCTGTTCTTGACCTGTGTGGGGGGAGGTGAGACAGCAAGGGTGAGCTCACACATGTTCATCATCAACAAGTTGTGGGGAATAATGTGACATGAACTCACCAAAGTTGGGAGATCATGTATAGTGTAAGGCTTACCAAAGAGAATGGTTAAAGCTGAGCATTGCTTTTAAAGTTGGTCAAAATTTTATTAGCAATTACTAGATGTAAGTAAATACCAAACCGTAATAACAATAATAAAACAAAATTAATAATAAACCCATGCTAATGCAAATGACAAATTGAATTTAAGTTCCATAAATTAATCATGCGAGAGTCCTGAGTTGCTCATGACCGTGAGCTCGGCTAGTATACCAGTTTTACACTCTGCAGAGGTTGTGCCCTTTACCCACAAGTCGTGTTTCCCATGTCGCTAGGGTTAGCTAGCCCCTTAGACACTACCAAGGTGAATGGCTAGGGATCCACTACGAGGCCTTTACAAAGTTTCACTAGCTTCCGAAAACCCGCTACAATTTATGGGAAGGGCACTTGCAAGAATCCCTCGTCTGACCGCCATCGCAGCAAAATCAACCCGAGAACCTCCTTGCATGCAACTCCCCTACTGCCCTTGCCCCTTTCGGCTAAGGTAGTCTTTCACTAGCTTTCCTAATTAGTTAGCTAAGGGGTCCCATTCCTCCCTTGTGGTGGCACGTGTTTCTCAAGTTAAGCTCCATGTTCCAATTAACAATAATATAATGATCTTGACATGAACTTAAATAGAATAACAAAATAACCGGAACATGGATATAATGAAATATTAACCCAAAACCACATAAAGCAATAGCATAACTACCCATATGATTTAGGGGTAAACAAGGTAAAATGGATAAACAGACTAGGGTGGCCTATTGGGTCCCATCAAAATTAAACCTATGCATTTAATAATGATAATAAAGAACATTATTGGGTAACAAAAGTGGATCAAGGGCACAACTTGCCTGGCACTTGAGATTCTAGTTAACAGGGTGATTCTTCAGATCCTCGTGACCTCACGCTAGTCGTTGCAATAGTAACAAACATGATATACATAAAGTTAACATCACACCAAACATAAGTTTAAACTGAATAATAATAATTTACATGTCGCTACGAGATCGTGGAAACAAAAATCCCTAAATTCGGAGCTACGGTTATTAAGTTATGATTTTCTGAAGTTATTTAATTCCTAGAATAGAGTAATTCATGTGAATAATTTTAAATCAAGTTTCATGGTTAGATAAAACTACTAGGTGATAAACAATACTTAAACAAAATAAATGCCACTGGAATGAATAAATTTAGAGTTATATATTTTAAGTTATGAATTTATGAAGGTTTTATGTGTTTTGTACAAAATAGGATATAAATTTTATTGTAACATTCATGTCAAAATAGTGGTACTAATTGATAAACAATAATCTTACAAAATTATAGGAACTAAAATGGGTCAATTTGGACAAGATATGAATTAAATATGATTTATACAAGTTTTTCGAATTATTTTTGTAATACAAATCAATTTCTAAATGATTTTCTGTATTTTATAATTAGTATGGACTGCTCGCCAAAATTAGAGAAGTGCAGGGTCTCAAGGGTAAAAGTTCCCAAGACCCATCGCACTACTCCCGTGGACGGTGGGTTTATTTAGGGATAGCCCAAGGACTCTTTCGCAAAAATGGGTCGGCTGAAGAGGTATGAGGGCATGTGAGCCGTCCGATCTCGGCTGAATGGCCCAGATTAGAAATGCATCCATCCGAACAGGTACGTAATCTCAGTCGATGGATTCGCGACCAATGGCTCGGATTCAACTTATGTGAGATCAGACTCTAGACGCTGGATCCGAATCCAACGCTCCTAGTTAATTCAGCCGAAACGGCACCACGAGCTGATCCTAGCCGACCCGTTGAATCCGACAGCACCCACACCACAATCCCCACGATCTAATCTTATCTGCTGGCTCTAAATCCAACGGATGTCCACCTTCTTCCACCCCCGGCCGTCAACGCAGCGGCGCACATGTAAGACCTAAATTTGGTAGCAGAAAAAATATATATTCTAAAATAATAAAATAAAAAGGTTACAAATAGTGGTATTGATAATCACTTTAAGATATAGGATAGGGCATTTTCTTTATGAAGATCCTACGATATAAACCTATTGTTCTTGAGATAAATATGTGGGGATTTACACCTTTAAAAGGCAATGGTAAATAGAATAATAAATAACATAATATCAACATTTCGTATCATATAGAGTTGATTGCACCATAAAATTTCGGACATGAAAACCCAAGCTAGAATCTAAATCCAGATTAGAAAAAAAAATCTGAGTTTGAATTTAAATAGAAAAGAAAAAGTGTGGTTTTCATAACTGAAAGCATTTTTGCATAAATAAATAAAGTAAACAATTATGTTTCACTGAAATTATCTAAAATGTGCATTTGGAATTTGAATTTTGAAGATTTAAATTAGAAGGCAACAAAGAAAATAGAAAAAGAGAAGAAAAAGGGATGGCTCACCATAGTCTTGGGCCGAAATGTTCAAGGCGGCCCAATTTCTTTTTCTTCCCCGCGCCGGCATGCTACTACTCCCCCTCCCCTCGTGTGTGTTTCCGCTGCGTAAAACCCTAGCCGCCAGCCGCTTCCATGTGGACCCCACTACTCAGGTCTTCGTCCACGCTGCTCGTCTGACGCTGGCAACTAAGCCCTGGCTGTCAGGTGAACCGAGCGCCTAACATGCTGGCACCGGTTTCCTTTCCCCACTGGCCGCCCTGTGGGCCCATCTATCATGGTCTCACGTGGGCACTGTTTATTTTCCCCAATCCTAACAAACTCACGCGCGCGACCCAGGCATCGGCAGCCAGCCCAACCGCCTTTCAATCCCTCGACCACCACCTGTGCCACATTTATAGTGTTCCTTGGACCTCGTGTGCCCCAACTCAAGCCCTAGAAACCAAACCCCACCACATGCGAGAGAGAGGAAAGATAAAGGGAGTCGCTGTGGGAGAATCCTCAACTGAGCCATCGTCCGCGCCTTCGGTGGTGTCTAGGATCATCTCCGAGCCCGAGGGAAGGGCATCCGATGCATCGCTGCCGGGATTAACCTCTGGGCCCTGGGAATTCCTCACCGGAGTTCCTATTGGTGTCCGCGCTACCCTGCGCTGTGGTGCGGGTCGTCACCATGGCGAATCAAGGTAAAAAGGCCTCCCCTCTGGTCCACTATTACCTCCGCCATGTATAGAACCTAGTAGTCGGGGTAGTGGATGGTCAGGCGGGTCGATCACCTGGCTCCTGCGTGCGCGCCGCCGTGGGCGTGCCTGTATCCACCACTCGGTCAGCTAGAGAAAGAAGATGATGTGTAGACCATGGATCTGTGTTTGGGCGGCACGGATTAAGCGAGATGCATCCGTTCGCTCGGAATTAATTCCGACCGCTAGATTGGATACAGATCTGGATCGGGTGGTTTTGGTTAGGGCGGGGTCCGTGGCCATTGGATCTTGATCCAAGAGTAGGCGTAGTGTATCGGTTGGAGTTAGATGAAATCTAATCCCGACCGTGTGCAACAGATCGGATGGCTAGTATCGTCCGATACCTTTTCGGCCACGCCAATTTCGCTAAAGAGCCCTTTGACTACTTATGAATTAACCCGCAGTCCCGCGCCTGATGTTTTGAGTCTTAAGGTATTTTGCATAGTAACCCCTGCCTTTCTTGGTAATCTTGTGCACGGTCCAAGGGAGTAGAAAATAAGAGAAAATGATTTATAAAATGAATTTCTTATATAAAAACAATTTCAGAATCTTATTTAATCCTTAGAAAATTCATATGATGTCCAAATTAGTTCATTCCAATTTCTATAATTCTATAATATTATGGTTTATCATCTAGTACCACTGTTTTTACATGAAAGTCACATTAGAATTTATATCTTATTTAATCTTGTGCGAAACACATAAAAATCATTAGAAACTCATAACTCCTCCATTTTAACTCTGTTTTACTCCGTTCCAGTTGCGTTAGCTTCATAAAAATATTCTGTACGTACTAAAAATATTAATTATACCATATCTCATACTTTTACAGTTAGATTTTTATTTAAGCTATGTTTAGTAGATTAACCTCTCTAAATCAAAGTTAATCTGTTTATAATTATAGTTTGGCTAAAATATAATCCCTAATTATATTATAAATTTAACTTAAAGTTGAATTAATAATTTATTTAGATTATTGTCTCACATGATTTATTAAATCAACATAAGGTCTAGTTTTAAATGCTTAAATTGCATGGGTCTTCTAAAAACCATACCTTTTCAACCATAACTCCGATCTTAGTAGTTCTCGATCTCACGATCTCGTAGCTTCGCGTAGATAATTATTATTTAGTTTGTTCTTATGTTTGGTGTGATGTTAATTTTGTCTATACCATGTTTGTTTGTATTGCAACGACTAGCAGTGAGGTCACGACGATTTGAAGAATCACCCTGGCAACTGGAATCTCAAGTGCCAAGCAAGTTGTGCCCTTGAACCACTTTTGTTACCCAATAATATTCTTTACTATCATTTATCAATGCATAGGTTTAATTTTGATGGAACCCAATAGGTCACCCTAGACTGTTTATCCTTTTTACCTTGTTTATCCTTGAATCAGTTGGGTAGTTATGCTATTGCTTTATATAGTTTTGGGATAATATTTCATTATATCCATGTTCCTGTTATTCTGTTATGTTATTTATGTTCATGATAAGATCATTATGTTAATGGGAACATGGAGCGACCACCTAGGAAAACAGTGCTACCACAAGGGTTTAATGGGATGCCCTTGGCTGATTAATTAGGAAAGCTAGTGGATGACTACCTAACCCGAAAGGGGCAAAAGCAGTAGGGGAGTGGTCAGTGTAGGGAGGTCCTTGGGTTGATTTTGCTGCGATGGCAGTCAGGCGAGGGATTCCTGCACTGGAGCTTCCTATAAACTGTAGCGGGTTTTCTGAAGCTAGTTGAACTTTGTAAAGGCCTCGTAGTGTTACCCTGCCTCGCTTCCTTAGTAGAGGTGTATGGGATTCATGACCCCATGGCAGATGGGTAACACGGCTTGTGGGTAAAGATGCGCAACCTCTGCAGAGTGTTAAACTGGTATACTAGCCGTGCTCACGGTCATGAGCGGCTCGGACCCTAACATGATTAATATATGAAACTTAAATTCAATTTGTCATTTGCATTTGCATGGGATTTGTTATTAATTTTGTTCTATTATTTATTATGGTTTGGTATTTACTTACACTTAGTAACTGCTAATAAAATTTTGACCAACTTATAAAAGCAATGCTCAGCTTCCACCTTTATTTGTTGATCAGCCTTACACTTCACATGAACTCCCACCTTTTGTGAGTTCATGTCACATTATTCCCCACAACTTGTTGAGCGATGAACATGTGTGAGCTTACCCTTGCTATCTCACAACCCCCCACAGGAGAAGAACAGGTGGTTCAAGAGGAGCCATGTCGAGGAGTTTGATTCGATCTAGGTGGCGTTTCCCAGTTGACTTTCTAGCGCCAAGGATAGATTTTAGATCCTGTTATATTTATCTTTTATTTTTGTAAGTCTTGCGCTATGTAATAAGTACTCTGATTATTGTGACATTTATCTCTATACACTCTGTTATTATATGTGTTGTCTTCTTTGGCGCATGTATGAGATGCACCCGGCTTTGTTCCTTAAAGCCCGGGGTGTTACAGAAATGGTATCAGAGGAATGTTGACTGTAGGACGAAACATAGATAGAAATGGACAAACCCTTGCCTACTTACCTTACTCTGATTCTTTTCTAAACTTATCTTGATCATTTCTCATCTATTTCCTCTTTACTCTGATTATTCTTACCTTTCCTTTCTAAAGACAAATGTGAATTTCGCATTTTTGAAATCCTGTGCCTAAAGTGACCTTTAGCAATAGGAGACCTACTCTTAGGAACAAAAATAAAACTATTTTTATAGGTATCTATACGCTTGAGTGTTTGTTCTTATGATACTTGTTTGATTTGGATCTTTGTTTGAGTGTGATTGGTTGTGGAGTAATGTCCACAATTACATCTACATATACATGTAGGCATAAATATAAATAAATAAAATTTATGAGATAACTAAACAACTTAGATTATCCTCCATTAAGGTATATCTATTTGATATAGGTTCCTCTTATCTTAAAAGATTCTCTTTTATCTCAAAAGATTCTTTTTTATCTTAATAGATCCATCTTATCTTGAAAAGTTCCCTCTTATCTTAATGGATCCATCTTATCTCGAAATGATTCTATCCTATCCTAATAGATCTAACTAATCTCAAAAGATTCTATCATAATCTTAGAGACTCATCTTCCTAATAAGCATACTTATCCCAACCACTTTGCTTATCTCATAAAAGTGTAACAAGACATCATCTATTCCAAAATAAAATTAAGAAGATCTTATCTAGTCTAATCTGAGTACACCAACTTAAATCTAACCCCATTTAATCTAATCGGATCTAATCTAATGGACAAACATGTTAGATAATACTAGTAATATAGATGAGACTATATTCCGATAAATGGGCTTAAACCTTAATTGGTGTCTTAGACCAACTTGTCCGTGAAACCAGGACCTAGCCTATATGGTAGGTTGCCCAACTCATTCACCCCAAAAGCAAAGTAAAACTCTGTTTAATCTACCTACCCCATATACCGCAATTGTATCCCAACTCGGATAAGGGCATCTAACCCACGACCAATGGTCTCGAAATCAGACCCAAGAAGAAGGTTAACCTCGACAATGAAAGATACAAGTAGAAACAGATCTTTGGATGAATCAAGATCCACCATCCGAAATAAAAGTCTCCGTTACTTTACTTCCTTTTACCTCCAAAACTTCTCTACACTTACCTAATAGCTAAAATCTGAGGTACCCTTGTTTTGTAAGCCTCACTTGCTAATGGCATGAAGAATTTTAGGGGTATAAAAAATACCAATAGGAAGTTCCATGTAGAAAAAATTATATATATAGTAGAAGTTCATAAAGATAAAGTTAGCTTGATATGCTTAACTAAATGATATTCTTAAATAGGAGCATAGAATCTAATGTGATCCAATCCAATATGGTCTGCTTAAACATATTAGTGGTACTTGGACCCTCCTAGCCAGGTGTAGACCAACTTAACCATGAGTTTAAGAGCTAACCCAACCCATAGAGCCATGATGAACGGTATAACCTTTCTATTCCCACCTAACATCAAACAAACTTTTAACCTAAATCATGTAGTCTATCTCACCCATATATATATCTCATCTTGACAGATTCTATCTTACCCTTGGATATTCACCTTATACGACTCGTTACCCCTAATCTGGACATAAAACAAAGATTAAGCCCTACTAAAGAATCTTTAGATCATAACCAGCTACTAGCTTATTCATTCCGCTTATCGAATAATTTCCCTTGCAAAACTATTACCATATGCTTCTAACTTTGATGGTTAATACTAGGAAGGAAAGATTATCAAGCATCAACAAACGGAAATGGATCCTCCAAATCCTCCACCGGTTGGAATCGATCAAGTGGTTGCCGCCCAAAGGCTGGTAATACAACAATTGACATACATGGTGACCGAAATACAAAATCAGATAAGACAAGAACGCGAGGAAATAAGTCAGGTCCGTCTAGAGATACGTCAAGAAATAAGGCAAGCACGGTTGGAAAGACAACAACAACAACGCCCACAACCTCCACCACCACCACCAGCTCCACCATGCTACATAAACATTTATATAAATTACTACTATTTATAAGATCTAAATGTTACATTAGTTAGTAAATAGTATGATACTATTTTAGGAGGAATAATAAGGTCTATTTGATCCCATGTATTGCTAATAAAGTATGCATCATGCTGAGATTTTTGTTTGTGCATATGTGTTGAGACAATGAGTATACACCCTTTCCTTACAAATCTCGAGGACGAGATTTCTGTTAAGGGGGGTAGGATTTGTAAGACCTAAATTTGGTAGAAGAAAAAATATATATTCTAAAATAATAAAATAAAAAGGTTACAAATAGTGGTATTGATAATCACTTTAAGACATAGGATAGGGCATTTTCTTTATGAAGATCTACGATATAAACCTATTGTTCTTGAGATAAATATGTGGGGATTTACACCTTTAAAAGGCAATGGTAAATAGAATAATAAATAACATAATATCAACATTTCGTATCATATAGAGTTGATTGCACCACAATTTTGGACATGAAAACCCAAGCTAGAATCTAAATCCAGATTAGGAAAAAAATTTGAGATTGAATTTAAATAGAAAAGAAAAAGTGTGGTTTTCATAACTGAAAACATTTTTGCATAAATAAATAAAGTAAACAATTATGTTTCACTGAAATTATCTGAAATGTGCATTTGGAATTTGAATTTTGAAGATTTAAATTTGAAGGCAACAAAGAAAATAGAAAAAGAGAAGAAAAAGTGATGGCTCACCATAGTCTTGGGCCGAAATGTTCAAGCCGACCTAATTTATTTTTCTTCCCCGCACCGGCCTGCTACTACTCCCCCTCCCCGCGTGCGTGTTTCCGCAGCGTAAAACCCTAGCCGCCAGCCGCTTCCATGTGGGCCCCACTACTCAGATCTTCGTCCATGCTGCTCGTTTGACACTTGCAACTGAGCCTTGGCTGTCAGGTGAACCGAGCGCCTAACATGCCGGCACCGGTTTCCTTTCCCCACTGGCTGCCCTGTGGGCCCATCTGTCATGGTCTCATGTGGTAACTAAGCCCTGGCTGTCAGGTGAACCGAGCGCCTAACATGCTGGCACCGGTTTCCTTTCCCCACTGGCCGCCCTATGGGCCCATCTGTCATGGTCTCACGTGGGCACTGTTTATCTTTCCCGCGCCTAACAAACTCACGCGCGCGACCCGGGCATCGGCAGCCGGCCCAACCGCCTTTCAATCCCTCGACCGCCACCTGTGCCACATTTATAGTGTTCCTTGGACCTCGTGTGCCTCGACTCAAGCCCTGGAAACCAAACCTCGCCACATACGAGAGAGAGAAGAAAGATAAAGGGAGTCGCTGTGGGAGAATCCTCAACTGAGCCATCGTCTGCGCCTTCGGTGGTGTCCAGGATCATCTCTGAGCCCGAGGGAAGGGCATCTGATGAATTGCTGCCGGGATTAACCTTTGGGGCTCTGTGAATTCCTCATCGGAGTTCCTGTCGGTGTCCGTGCTACCCTGCGCTGCGGTGTGGGTCGTCACCACGGCGAACCAAGGTAAAAAGGCCTCCCCTCTAGTCCACTATTACCTCCGTCGTGTATAGAACCTGGTAGTCGGGGTAGTGGATGGCCAGGCGGGTTGATCACCTGGCTCCGGCGTGCGCGCCGCCGTGGGCGTGCCTGTATCCGCCGCTCGGTCAGCTGGAGAAAGAAGATGATGTGGAGACCATGGATCTGTGTTTGGGTGGCACGAATTAAGCGAGATGCATCCGTTCGCTCGGAATTAATTCCGACCTCTAGATTGGATACAGATCTGGACTGGGTGGTTTTGGTTAGGGCGGGGTCCGTGGCCGTTGGATCTTGATCCAAGAGTAGGCGTAGTGTATCGGTTGGAGTTAGATGAAATCTAATCCCGACCATGTGCAACAGATCGGATGGCTAGTATTGTCCGATACCTGTTCGGCCACGCCAATTTCGCTAAAGAGCCCTTTGACTACTTATGAATTAACCCGCAGTCCCGCACCAGAAGTTTTGAGTCTTAAGGTCTTTTGCATAGTAACCCCTGCCTTTCTTGGTAATCTTGTGCACGGCCCAGGGGAGTAGAAAATCAGAGAAAATGATTTATAAAATGAATTTCTTATATAAAAACAATTCTAGAATCTTATTTAATCCTTAGAAAATTCATATGATGTCCAAATTAGTTCATTCCAATTTCTATAATTCTATAATATTATGGTTTATCATCTAGTACCACTGTTTTCACATGAAAGTCACGTTAGAATTTATATCTTATTTAATCTTGTGAAAAACACATAAAAATCCTTAGAAATTCATCACTCCTCCGTTTTTACTCCGTTCCAGTTGCGTTAGCTTCATAAAAATATTCTCTACGTACTAAAAACATTAATTATACCATATCTCATACTTTTGTAGTTAGATTTTTATTTAACCTATGTTTAGTAGATTAACCTCTCTAAATCAAAGTTAATCTGTTTATAATTATAGTTTGGCTAAAATATGATCCCTAATTATATTATAAATTTAACTTAAAGTTGAATTAATTATTTATTTAGATTATATTCTCACATGATCTATTAAATCAACATAAGGTCTAGTTTTAACTGCTTAAATTGCATGGGTCTTCTGAAAACCATACCTTTTCTACCATAACTCCGATCTTAGTAGTTCTCGATCCCGCAATCTCGTAGCTTCACGTAGATCATTATTATTCAGTTTGTTCTTATGTTTGGTGTGATGTTAATTTTGTCTGTACAATGTTTATTTGTATTGCTACGACTAGCAGTGAGGTCACGGGGATTTGAAGAATCACCCTAGTAACTGGAATCTCAAGTGCCCGACAAGTTGTGCCCTTGATCCACTTTTGTTACCCAATAATATTCTTTATTATCATTTATCAATGCATAGGTTTAATTTTGATGGGACCCAATAGGTCACCCTAGACTGTTTATCCTTTTTACCTTGTTTATTCCTGAATCAATTGGGTAGTTATGCTATTGCTTTATATGGTTTTAGGGTAATATTTCATTATATCCATGTTCCTATTATTCTGTTATGTTATTTATGTTCATGATAAGATCATTATGTTAATGGGAACATGGAGCGACCACCCGGGAAAATAATGCTACCACAAGGGTTTAATGGGACGCCCTTGGCTGATTAATAAGGAAAGCTAGTGGATTACTACCAAACCCGAAAGGGGCCAGGGCAGTAGGGGAGTGGTCAGTGAAGGGAGGTCCTTGGGTTGATTTTGCTGCGATGGCGGTCAGGCGAGGGATTCCTACACTAGAGCTTCCTATAAACTGTAGCGGGTTTTCTAAAGCTAGTGGAACTTTGTAAAGACTCGTAGTGTTACCCTGCCTCGCTTCCATGGTAGAGGTGTATGGGATTCATGACCCCTTGGCAGATGGGTAACACGGCTTATGGGTAAAGATGCACAACCTCTGCAGAGTGTAAAACTGGTATACTAGCCATGCTCACGGTCATGAGCGGCTCAGACCCTCACATGATTAATATATGGAACTTAAATTCAATTTGTCATTTGCATGGGATTTGTTATTAATTTTGTTCTATCATTTATTATGGTTTGGTATTTACTTACACTTAGTAACTGCTAATAAAATTTTGACCAACTTATAAAAGCAATGCTCAGCTTCCACCTTTATTTGTTGATCAGCCTTACACTTCACATGAACTCCCACCTTTTGTGAGTTCATGTCATGTTATTCCCCACAACTTGTTGAGCGATGGACATGTGTGAGCTTACTCTTGCTGTCTCACAACCCCCACAGGAGAAGAACAAGTGGTTCAAGAGGAGCCACGTCGAGGAGTTCAATTCGATCTAGGTGGCATTTCCCAGTTGACTTTCTAGCGCCAAGGATAGATTTTAGATCCTGTTATATTTATCTTTTATTTTTGTAAGTCTTCCGCTATGTAATAAGTACTCTGTTTATTGTGACATTTATCTATATACACTTTGTTATTATATGTGTTGTCTTCTTTGGTGCATGTATGAGATGCACCCGGCTTTGTTCCTTAAAGCCCGGGGTGTTACGACACAGCGCCAATGCGGCGGCGCCATGACTAGAGCATAAGGTCCGCGCGATTCCGCCCCCACTCGCTGCAATAACTGGTGCTACATGATCCCCATGACACGATGACTACTTGGGTGGAGGACTCACCAGCGATGATGTCGTGGTCAAGTCTGGCCACAGAGGAGGGAGGGCGGCGGTGATGCTTCAGCTCTGACCAGCAATTCCCCGGACCCCAGTAGGACTCGCACCGATAGCTCTTTCATCCAGCAACTACGGGACCCGACCGACCCCCAACTACACCGATGGGACTTGAATCTCACCACTAACGTGAGTCTTCGGCGGCAGCCCTCCTGACTCTCTCTCTCTCTCTCTTCGCATGTCACAAGACTAGGGGGGTGCAGGCATAGGAGCAATGAGAGAGTAGCCCCGGCTCCGGTATGGCCTTATATTCACACGGTACATCCGGCGCCCCGAGCAAACGACCCAGCACCCGCGGATCTCGGTGGCCAGTACGACGAAGCTGTTCCCGAGCGAGGAAAGAAGATCTACAGAGGTTGGGGGGGTTTGGCTTACGAAGTGGTCCCACCTATGTAGCTGTAGAGGCCGAGTCCAAGCGCGTCCCAGGGGATGCCACCATGGCCGCGCGCGAAGACTGGGTCTGCCAACAAATGCGCACGCAGCTTCGGTCGTAGTGGTTGAAGCTGACGGCCTGGTCTTCGGTATGACGAAGGCAAACCTGGTGCGAGGGGCCCACGCGCCAGAAAGTGGTAGAAAATGCGCACGCGTGTGATGAGGCGCGAAGGTAGGGTGGGCCGTGGGGTGAATTCGGCCCACGCGGCCAACAACTCTTTTATTATTATTTTTATTTCCTTTTCCATTTATTCTTTTTTTCTAAATTCAAATGTTCAAGCCACATTCAAATGCAATTCTCCAATTTAAATTCAGTTCTGGTGACACATTTGTACTTAGACCAAACAATTTATTTGCTCATACCCAAATGTGACAAAATTATTCATTTATAAATTTATTTTGTGTCGTATAATATTTTCTCTCCCTTCTCTATTTCAAACCCCTAATTCTCAATTTAGGATTCAAACTTCATCTCAAGTCATTGTTTTATTTCCACTAGCATTATTATTGTTATTATATTATTGCACAAGCAAACAAAAACTCCAAAGGATGCACAAGTTATTTGAGTGTCTTTTGTTAACTATTTATTCTTGTTAAGTAAAGTGTTCTCATGTGATGGTAAATAAATATAACACCCACATAAAAATAAGAAAATAACCTTTCTCTTTTTTTATATTATTATTTACAAATTGGGTATCACAGGGTGTGAGACAGCAAGGGTGAGCTCACATACGTTCATAGCTCAACAAGTTGTGGGGAATAATAATGTGCATGAACTCACCAAAGGTGGGAGTTCATGTGAAGCGTAAGGCTGATCAACAAAATAAAGGTTGAAGCTGAGCATTGCTTTTATAAGTTGGTCAAAATTTTATTAGCAATTACTAAGTGTAAGTAAATACCAAACCATAATAAATAATAGAACAAAATTAATAAATAATCCCATGCAAATGCAAATGACAAATTGATTTTAAGTTACATAAATTAATCTTGTGAGGGTCCGAGCCGCTCATGACCGTGACAACGGCTAGTATACCAGTTTTACACTCTGCAGAGGTTGCACATCTTTACCCACAAGTAATGTTACCCATCTACCAAGGGATCTTGAATCCCATACACCTCTACCAAGGAAGCGAGGCAGGGTAACACTACGAGGCCTTTACAAAGTTCCACTAGTTTCAGAAAACCCGCTACAGTTTATAGGAAGCTCCAGTGCAGGAATTCCTTGCCTGACCGCCATCGCAGCAAAATCAACACAAGAACCTCCCTACACTGACCACTCCCCTACTGCCCTTGCCCCTTTTGGGTAAGGTAGTCATCCACTAGCTTTCCTAATTAATCAGCCAAGGGCGTCCCATTAAACCCTTGTGGTAGCACTATTTCCCCGGGTGGTCGCTCCATGTTCCAATTAACATAATGATCTTATCATGAACATAAATAACATAACAGAATAATTGGAACATGGATATAATGAAATATTATCCCAAAACCATATAAAGCAATAGCATAACTACCCAAATGATTCCGGGGTAAACAAGTTAAAAAGAATAAACATTCTAGGGTGACCTATTGGGTCCCATCAAAATTGAACCTATGCATTGATAAATGATAATAAAGAACATTATTGGGTAACGAATGTGATCAAGGGCATAACTTGCCTGGCACTTGAGATTCCAGTTACCAGGGTGATTCTTCAGATCCTCGTGACCTCACTGCTAGTCGTAGTAATACAAACAGACATGGTATAGACAAAATTAACATCACACCAAATATAAGAACATACTTCATAATAATGATCTGCGCGTTACTACGAGATCGTGGGAACGAGAACCACTTGTCGGTGTTTTGGGTCCGACTGTGCACCCGGTGTTGCCCCTCAAGGTGCTTTTTGGTGTAGGACGGTGTTTTCGACTGTAGCTCGATGGTTCAGGCCATATGCACGAGAGACAATAGACAATCTTCTACAGGTTCGGGCTGCTTTGAGATACGTAATACCCTATGTCCTGATGTGAGTCTTTTGCGTGGTGGGTTACAGGGGAGTTCTCTAGTACGAGGGATGCTGGAGAGCTGAGTAGAAGGCTAATGAGTGAGATCGATGTTTTTGATGGGGTGCCCCCTAGGCCTTATATACTTGACCATGGGGCGATACATGAGGATATGATAACAACGTGCGCCTAAGTAATAGTGAACCGACTGATCTTATCTTCCTACAATCCCGCCGACTTATCATCGTTCAGTTCTGACGCCTAAGGCCGTAGCACGGGAGAATCGGATCACTGCTATGGATAATGCTTGAATTCATTGGGCCGCCTGGGCTCGAGTTGATCCAATCTTGCGCCGATCCATTCTGCCAGACATTCCTCCCCTGGCCCACGATGGGATGGCCTTGCGAAATAATGGTCCTAAGGCCTTTCGCGAGGCCTTCTTGCCTTCTAGTGGACCCGAGGGATATCTGTCCCCCACAAGCCCCCAATCTTTGAGTTGATTTTGAAATAATCGGCCCAAAGATTCTAGGTCTAGCTTGTAGCTTTTGATTTTGGTAAGAAATGCTTTGGAAATATGCCTATCGAGTTGTTGCTTCTAAACTCTGAGTAACTTGGTAAAAGCAATCTTTTGTTATTCTCTCATGTCATTATTAATTAGTCTTCGCTTCATTCTCCAGAAATCGGTGCTCTGTCTCAGGTTTATGCTTTGGAGATTAGCATTCTGCTCTCTGGGGTTTAGGATTCATTGGGTGCACTGAAGGTGCACCTAATGGGTGTAGCCCCTGAGCTTTGAGTGGATTATTGAGAATAATTCACTCAAATGTCTTCATCTCATGCTTTAGAAATCAGCATTTTACCATCAAGCCTTGCTTCAGAAATCGGCACTCTATTATCAGCTTCATGCTTTAGAGATCAGCATTCTGTCTTCTAGGGTTAGCGACTCATTAGGTGCACCGGAGGTGCACCCAATGGGTGTAGCCCCTGAGCTTTGAGTGGATTATTCTGAATAATCCATCCAAAGGCCTTCATTTCATGCTTTAGAAATCAACATTATATCTTCGTTGAATGCCTTAGAATTCAGCATTGTATCATCGACTTTTATGCTTTAGAGATCAACATATGGTTTTGTCTTTGAGATCAGCAATGTGATCTACCCATGTCATGTTAGGTTTGAGATTTATTTGATCGGTGATAGATTGGATGTCCAGTAGGTAGCTCTTTGGCTAGTCTTCATTTCGCTTTATGCTTCAATGCTTCTGTTGATTAGACTTGTACTCCAACAGCTATTTTTGGCTTTCCTCCAATCTCTGTTGATATCTTCCTTCTGTCATGATACATTCATTGTGCATACTATATGTATGCGACTGCTTGGGAAAATCTATTGAAAATTCCTGGACGTCCCTCTCCACAATGGGTGTAGCCAAGGGACGGCTTGGTGCACTGAGCATTTAGCGGACTGCCTCTGAGTAGTAACTTGATGTGACCGCGGGGTGTAATCATATCGTCCAAGCGGTTGACTTCAAACCCAATGGGTGTCATATTACGTGAAGCGGTGTCTGCTTGCATTTACGTAGAGAAAGAACGGTCGAGTTACTGCTGGTGTCTTTAGAGGTGACAGCAGAATTATGCTAGATTACGTCGGCGTTTTAGAGGTAACAGCCAAGCTGTGCCGGGCCACGGCGGCATTTTAGAAGTAACAACCGAGTGGTACTTGATGAAGTTAGCATTTTAGAAGTAACAGTCGAGCCATGCTGGGCCACGTCGGTGTTTTGCAAGTAACAGCCGAGTGGTACTTGACGACGTCAGCGTTTTAAAAGTAACAGCCGAGTCATGCCATGAATTCTTGCTTTTTTTTCGAGTGATGACTTGGCATTTTTTAGGAACGTTTTCTGACCCAGGAAAACCCCATTTATCTCACCTCACCGCATGCCTCTGTGCTCTGAGCCCTAGCCTCACTTTTTGCCTCCAAACATCCTCTGTTTCCCTTTGATTTCGCCTCCGTTCATTTCGTCGACGAGATTTCGATGGCGCCCAAGCGGAAGAACCGAAATTCTGCTGTTGTGGTCATCCCGCCTATCGACCCCAACAGCCAGTTGCCTTTCGCTGGTAACCATATGTCTGTTGTTTCGGAGTCAGATCTCTTCCACCTTGTTGATGTTGGAATTCTTCCTCCGAAAGAACATTGTTCTTGGCAGATTTGTCGTGGGGTTACTGTCCCCATAGAGGATACCCACGAGTCCGTTGTTTACATCCCTTTTCTCATCCGTGGCCTTGCTCTTCCCATTTCTCCCTTCTTTCACGGTCTCCTTGACTTTTATAGTCTGAATCTGACTCATCTGAACCCCAATTCTATTCTGCAAATTTCTATTTTGTTCATTTATGCGAGGCTTTCCTCGGAATTCTTCCTCACTTTGGTTTGTGGAAGTACTTGTATCACTGTCGCCCTAGGATGGCTGGGGGCAGCACCAGCTCGTGGGCGGCATGAGTCTGGAGATGCGTCGTGGGAGAAAAACAGAATACCTTGATATCCCAGTTAAGGACAACATTAAAGGATGGCATTTAGAGTGGTTTATTGTGGAAAATCATGGCAAATCCCTTCCCCCTAGGTCAGGAAGACAGTCGGATTAACTGTTCTATCAGTACTTCTAGCAAATCTCTTTCTTTGTATTCATTTGTTTTTGATATTAGGCTTTGGTTGATGGGATGGTCGGCCAATTGAGATCACATGGTATCTCTATCCCAGAGGGAGTTCTGATGCAGTGGAATCTGTTGCTGCTTCAGAAGCAGATATCTGATTTGAAAATGTCAAATGCTAGTTGGTGTCTTTGTCTCTTCCTTTGGCTGATTGATTAGTCTGTTTTTAACTGTGTGTCCTTCTTTGACTGTTTTTTGTTAGATATGGCCCGATGGTGTTCTAAACTCGAGGGGAAGTATTCCCATGGTCAGATTGACCTGGCTCAGGTTTCTGCCTCTTTAGACGATGCCAATTCTTTGAATTCCTCTCTTAGTGCTCAGCTTGACTCTGAAAGGGCGGCTAACGAGGTAAACTTGACTTTTTCTACTGTGTTTTTACTGCTTATTGGATACTTGAGAGCTGATTCTTGTCTGTAGGAGGAGAAACGGGTACTTGTGGCTTCTCGCGATAACCTTGATAGGTTGTATCGTGACGCCAGCAATTCTCTGACTATCTTGGAGAGGAGCCATCGTTTTACCATGGCAGATTTGGATCATCACCGTCACGAGCTGCAATTATCCAAGGATGTGGTCCTGCGTCTTAGGCAGTTGGTGTCGAGCAAAGACTCCATCATCAAGGATCTACGCGCCTCTAAGAGATCAGTTGTCCAGGAGCTAGAAATCACTCTACTGGCTACCAAGGTGGCCGAAGACAATTCCACCATTCTGAAGGCTCAGCGTGACAAGGCTACGGACAAAGCCATTCACGTAGGGCAGATCATGATGAGAAGGCCGGGTGTAGTCGTTCCTGATGATATAGTTGCCGATGTCAAAGCTGCTCCTGACTCCTCGAGTCGCCCTTCTTCATCAGTCGCTCCTGAGAAAAACATTACCAAGTAGAAATACTGAATACATTCCTGAACTATATGCGTATGTGATCAATGTGCCCGAATACTCTGTTAGAACGAGTTCTTGGTACTGAATGCTATTTTTGTTTTTCTGGTGTTGGATTTCAACAGTTGTTATTATTGCAGAAGTAAATGCAGTGTGCTAGTTTCGAAGTTTTTCCTAATTGATTAGCTAGTGAGGCATAGAAATCGCCCTATGATGAGTGATTGTAAGCATGTTATACTAGGTCGAGTAGGCGTGAGCATGTTGCACCGTCTTAAGTCATTGCCGACTTAAGCCGATAGCTCCGTCAGTAGGGTATAGTGGTCACCCTAAGTCGAGTAAGTGTGAGCATGTTGTACCGTCTTAAGTCACTGCCGACTTAAGCCGATTGCTCCGTTAGTAGGGTATAGTGGTCACCCTAAGTTAAGTAAGTGTGAGCATGTTGCACCGTCTTAAGTCATTGCCGACTTAAGCCGATTGCTCCGTTAGTAGGGTATAGTGGTCACCCTAAGTCGAGTAAGCGTGAACATGTTGCACTGTCTTAAATCACTGCCGACTTAAGCCGATTGCTCCGTTAGTAGGGTATAGTGGTCACCCTAAGTCGAGTAAGCGTGAGCATGTTGCACTGTCTTAATCACTGTCCACTTAAGCTGATTGCTCCGTTAGTAGGGTATAGTGCTCACCCTAAGTCGAGTAAGCGTGCAGATTGGTAATAAACAGTTCGAGTGCCCTTGAGAATGAAGTCTTCTTATTGATGACGTTTTTTCCGGTTACAGAATACAATGCTACCCCGGTAGCTTGGGGTAAAACTTCCTGAGATGCTCTATATTCCATGAATTCCCTATTTCCATGCCATCCATTTGAGTAAGCCGGTATGATCCTAGCTGAGTGACTTCTGCTACCACAAATGGCCCTTCCCATAGTGGTGACAATTTGTGCCATCCTTCCCCTGTTAGAATTCGGTGAAGGACCAAGTCTCCCACTGTGAAAGATCGATGTCGTATAGCTTTATCATGATATCGCCTTAGGGTTTGCTGGTATCTAGCTGACTGAATTACTGTATTCAATCGCTCTTCTTCCAATAGGTCAATATCCTCTATTCTAGTAGCTTCTGCTTAAGCTATGTTTTCGAAGACCAGCCTTGGTGCCCCAAACCTGAGATCGGCAGGTAGCATTGCCTCCAAACCATAGACCATGAAGAAAGGAGTATTTCCATGCAAAGCTCGACTAGGTTGAGTTCTTAAGCTCCAAACCACATACGGCAATTCTCTGATCTATTTTCCCGTGAACTTTTCATTCTTGTCGAAGACTTTCTTCCAGAGTGCTTCCAGTATCATTCCATTAGCCCTTTCTACCTGACCGTTGGCTCTTGGGTGTGGTACTGACCATATTTGATCTGGATGCACCGTTGTTCGCATAAGTCAAAGAATTCAGAGCTAGTGAAATTGGATCCCAGGTCGGTTATGATGCTATTCGGTATCCCAAACCTGAATATTATATCTTGTATGAATTCCATCGCCTTGGCTGAAGTCAGAGAAGCAATAAGTTTGTATTCTATCATGTCCAGTCCCCAGCACATGAGTATATCCTCTCTAAGCTTTCTTGAAGGGTCCAATCATGTCCAGTCCCCAGCACGCAAATGGCCATGTTACGGGTATGGTCTGCAGTTGCTGTGCTGGTAAATGCTGTTGCTTCGATAAGAACTGGCAAGCTTCACACCTCTGGACTAACTCGGCTGCATCACTCTTTGCTGTCGGCCAGTAGAAACCATTCCTAAAGACCTTCCGAACCAGAGTCCTGGATGCTGCGTGTATCCCGCACTATCTAGCGTGGATCTCATCTAGCAGTTGCTTCCCAATAGCCAAAAGAATGCACTTCATGAGGACTCCTGTTGTGCCCCTTCTGTACAGTGCCTCCCCAATGAGGGTGTAGTGGGCTGACTATCTTGCGATGCGTTCTGCTGCAGCTTTATCATCCGACTCTTCTTCATTCTTTATGTATCTGATGATGGGCTCCCTCCAGTCATTAGAATTTGACTCTGGCTGGCTCAAAACATTGCACTCTTTTGCCCGATCAAAGGAAATACTCGGGCGTGGTACTTCTTGGATGAAAACTCCCGGTGGGACCTGGGTCCGACTGGATCCTAGTTTCGACAACGCGTCTACAGCCGCGTTGTGATATCTTTCTACATGATGAAATTCTAGCCCTTCAAATTTATCTTCTAGCTTCTGGACGGCTGTGCGGTACTTGCCCATGGAGTCATTCGAGCAATCCCATTCTTTGTTTATCTGACTTATGACCACTAGTGAATCTCTGTATACCATCAACCTCTTAATGCTCAGTGATATGGCAATGTTCAATCCGTGGATCAAAGCTTCATATTCTGCTGCATTATTGGACGCCGAGAATAACAAATGAAGAGCATATTTGAGTTGCTCACCTCCAGGTGCAATGAAGAGGATCCCTGCGCCTTCCCCCTGCAGCTTTAGCGAGCCATCGAAATACATCTGCCATACTTCTGCAGTTTATGGGTTGTCTAGTACTTGTTGCTCGGTCCATTCTGATACGAAGTCAACTAGTGCCTGAGTCTTTATTGTAGTACGGGGTCGAAACTCAATGTCGTGAGCTCCCAGCTCGCAAGCCCACTTGGCTATTCTTCCGATGGCTTCTTTGTTGTGGAGAATATCCCCTATTGGAAATCCAGTGACTACTATGACTTTGTGATCGTCAAAGTAGTGACGAAGCTTGCGTGCAGTTAGAAGTACTGCATATAATAGTTTTTGAACTTGGGGATATTTCTTCTTTGAGGGTCCCAGAACTTCACTGATGAAGTAGACGAGATGCTGTACTGGATATGCATGTCCTTCACCTGCTCGCTCGACTACCAACGTGATGCTCACCACGTTAGTTGTGCAAGAGAGGTACAACAATAGATCTTCAGCCGGTTGACTCGGCGTGGCTCGGTGTGGCAGCTTTAACACTGGCGGTGTTGTCAGGAACTTCTTCAGTGCATCAAGGGCTTCCTGAGCTTTCGAGGTCCATTGGAATTTGTGTACCTTCTTGAGCAACTTGTAGAACGGTAGGCCTTTTCATCTAGCTTTGATATGAACCTGCTCAAAGCTGCCATGCATCCAGTAAGCCTCTGTACTTTCTTCTGCGATCGTGGTGCTTCTATTCTCATGATAGCTTCGATCTTCTCCGGGTTGGCTTCAATTCCTCAGTGGCTGATAATGAATCCGAGCAATTTTCCTGCTGGTACTCCAAAGACACATTTTTCTGGATTAAGCTTCCATTGATATCGCCGCGGACTGTTGAAGACCAGCTGCAAATCTTCAATGAAGTTTTCTGTGTTTTCTTTCTTGATCACCATGTCATCCACATAAGCTTCTATACGCTTGCCTCAGTGATCAGCTAAGCATGTCTGAATGGCTCTTTGGTAAGTCGCTCCAACGTTTTTGAGGCCAAACGGCATGGAGGTATAGCAGAAAGCTCCAAACGGGGTGATGAATGTAGTTTTTTCCTTGTCTTCTTTTACCAGGCTAATCTGATGGCACCCGTAGTAGCAATCCAAGAAGGACAACATAGAACACCCGGTGGTTGAGTCTACCACGTGGTCTATTCTAGGAAGTCCGAAGGGATCCTTTAGACAGTGTTTGTTGAGATCCGTATAGTCGACGCACATGCGCTAATCCACTTTATTCTTTTTGAGTACAAGAACAGGATTTGCTAACCACTCAGGATGCAGTACTTCTCAAATGAACCCTGCTGTGACTAAGCGAGTTAGCTCGACACGAATAGCTTCTCTTTTGTCGGGCGTGAAACAACACAACTTTTGTCGTATCGGCCTCGCCTAGGGATAGACCTTCAGTTTGTGCTCGACCAACTCTCTCGGGACTCCTAGCATATCCGCAGGTTGTCATGCGAATACGTCTCGGTTATCTTGCAGAAACTAGATGAGCACGCTTTCCTATTTGTCATCCAGGCTAGAGCTGATGATGGTAGTCTTGCGTTCATCAGCAAACCCGAGGTTGATTCTCTTTGTTTCCTCAATCAACCACATAGAGGTCACGGCTTGAGCTTCATTTGTAGGTATTGTGAGGTCCTCTTCAGGCTTTGAGTTCGTCGGCGCAGAAGAAGTCGTCGATAGTTTGGTGGTGAGGGCTGCCTGAATGGCCACTCGGAAGCACTCTGCGGCACCTTGGAAGTTAGCGTGCACGGTGATGATTCCTTGTGGTCCTGGCATCTTCAATATCATGTACATATAATGCACGACGGCCATGAACTTCGCCAATCCAGGCCTACCGATGATGGCGTTGTATCCGCAGTCGAAGCTTGCTACCTCAAACCTCAGGAACTCGGTTCTGTAGTTATCCGGAGTTCCAAAGGTGACCGGCATGTAGATGTGTCCGAGTGGATATTCTCCTTCAGTTGGTACGATTCCAAATAAAGGATTGTCTGACTCGTGGAGCTCTTTGAGTGCGACTCCCAAGACTAGGAGTGTCCAGGGGAAGGTGACGTTGATGTTGCTCCCCCGGTCCACTAACACCTTCTTTACCCTGCTTTCTCGGATCACCAGATCGACAAGGAGCAGGTACTTGCCTGTATGATCGAAGTTGAGCCACTGATCCGCCCGAGTGAAAGTGATTGGGTGCTCGGACCATCGGTATGGGGCGGGAGGACCGATGGCTGCTACCAGTATCTGATGATCGTTGAGCTTTTGTTGCCTCTTGCTCTCTTGAGACCCGTGTCCGCCGAAGATGACATTGACTTCTCCATCGACGCGGGGGAATGCTCCGCCTCCTCCCCCTTCCTGCTGCTGAGGTTGCCGGGGTTCTCCGGGTCCTCCTCGCGGTGGGGGAGGTGACAGAGGTTGGAAGGGTCGGCCGTTCCCGATGGAGTGCTTGAAGTCTCTGCAGTTCCGAAGGGTGTGGCGCATGTCCTTGTGGTATGGACATTAGGCATCGAGGATGTTGTCCAATGTTCATTTGCCTCCACGGGGTGCCCCTCAGGCACGAGAGACGGGTGGTCCGGCAGCGTGAACCTCATCGCGAGGCCTCTTCTCCCAATGCTTGTCAGGTTGTTGGTTCACGTCTCGTCGTGGTGTCGGTGGTGTAGGCTTCATTCCTCCGATGAGGTCCTGAGCCCGTTCGTCGGCGGTGATGCAGAGATCCGCCTCCCTGAACAGCTGCTCAGAGGTAGTCGACGCCTTTTGAAGTATGGCTCGAACGAAGGCCGAGTCATTAGATCCCCAATAGAAGTCCTCGATCACGGCTGCCTCCGCAACCTCAGGGATACGATTTCTCATGGTCTAAAACCTTTTGAGGTACGACCGGAGAGTTTCATCCCCTCGGTGCTTGATGGATTTGAGGTCCCATGGCTGCACCGGTTTATCGGAGAGAGATTGGAAGTTGGCGATGAAGCGCCGACTGAAATCGCTCCAGTCATCGATGCAGTGTCGGGGCAGGTGTCGCAGTCATTGCAGTGCGTCTTGCCCGAGGACAATGGTTAAGTATGAAGTCATCACATCTTCAGTTGCCTTAGCGGCCCGGGTGGCGGTGGTGTAGACGGCTAACCAGCCTCCGGGGTCCTGATTAGGCTCGTACTTGTCGACGTTGGAGACTTTGAAGTTAGGGGGGCACTAAATAGCCCTAAGACGTGGAGTGAGTGCCGACACTCCACATGTGTCCTCGTGTCGATGGTGATGATGTCGGTCCCGTGGAGGGGAGTTGTCGATGTGCTGCCTCAATCGCCCCCGGGTCGTGCTGCCAGTTGAAGCTGTCGCCGACTCAACTACGGTGGCTTGACTTCGCGCAGGGACGCCGTGATCCCGATCATACTCTTCTTGGCGCCGGATCTCGTTCTCATGTCGTCGTTCGCGCGAGGTGTTGATGGAGCTCCGCGCGTCTCGTCGACTATTGATGGCGTGTCGTAGATCACTCGGAGGATGAGCGAGAGGCAAAAGATGGTTAGCTACCCGAGTGAGGAGCCACCGCTAGCCCTCGGCGTCTGGAGTCTGGGGGAGGCCATCGGCTATCCGGGCCAACACTCCACCGACCTCGCTCGGTGTATTCATGGTTCGGGCGAAGTCAGGGTTCAGGTTCTGTCCGAGAAGAGGGTTCTCTTGACGTTGTCTCACCTCCTGTTTGGCCTGCTCTTGAGCTTGTCAACGATCACGTCGTCGGGAATTCCTTTTTTCCCTGAAGACCCGTTCTTCTGGAGTTTCTCCCATCTCCGAGATCTCATCTCGTGATACAGGCTGTGCCGGGTCCCGCTCTCCGGCTTCATGATGTCGCCAGATATTTCGGCGTCGGTTCCTTCGTCGGCGAGATTCCCGCTCAAGAGGTTCCTCCCCCGGTGCGGTTGGTTCGTCGTCGGAGATAGGGGATGATTCCACTCTCCCCCTCGATGAAGAGGACGTCGGGGTAGAATGGAACTGTCGTAGTGACAAGCTTCTCTCTGTTCTCCTTTGAGGGCGAAGGTACCAGAGCAGATTAATGGGCTTTCTCCTTGTTTGTTTCCTTTTTCCTTGTGATCCACGTCCATTTTTCTATAGGGGAGGTGGACAGCGGGGTTCTCCGGGTAGACGGATCTTCTGCTTTTGGCTTGCAGGAGGTAGTCTTCCCTCGGAGCGAGGGAGGTTGCACTTTTTCTTGCTTCGCTCTGGCTTTCCCGGAGATCGCCGAGGAAGGTTTTCTCTCCGACGGATCCGCGATGCGATGTAGAGTTCCTTCTTCGTCTGCCACAGATGAGATGGTCCCGAAGCAGAACACGGATCCAGGGCAGAGGACGATCTTGTGCTGGAAAGTGATGGCCATTGAGCTAGCTTGGATCGGTGACACACCCCCTACCTGGCGCGCCAGCTGTCTGTGTTTTGGGTCCGACTGCGCACCCGAGGTTGCCCCTGAAGGTGCTTTTTGGAGTAGGACGGTGTTTCCGACTGTAGCTCAATGGTTCGTGCCAGATGCACAAGAGACAGTAGACAATCTTGTACAGGTTCGGGCCGCTTTGAGATGCGTAATACCCTACGTCCTGGTGTGAGTCTTTTGCGTGGTGGGTTACAGGGGAGTTCTCTAGTACGAGGGATGCTAGAGAGCTGAGTAGATGGCTAATGAGTGAGATCGATGTTTTTGATGGGGTGCCCCTTAGGCCTTATATACTCGAACGTGGGGCGATACATGCGGATATGATAACAACGTGCGCCTAAGTAATAGTGAACCGACTGATCTTATCTTCCTACGATCCTGCCGACTTATCATCGTTTAGTTCCGATGCCTGAGGCCGCAGCGCGGGAGAATCAGATCACTGCTGTCGATAATGCTTGAATTCATTGGGCTACCCGGACTCGAGTTGATCCAATCTTGCGTCGATCCATTCTGCCAGACATTCCTCCCCTGGCCCACGAAGGGATGGCCTTATGAAATAATGGTCCTAAGGCCTTTTGCGAGGCCTTCTTGCCTTCTAGTGGACCCAGGGGATATCTGTCCCCCACACCACTAAAATCGGAGTTACCATTAAGGAGTTGTGATTTATAAAAGATCTATGTGTTTTAAAATATTAAACCATATTATAAATTGGTTAGTATAAATCATAGGAGAGGTTATCCTATAAATAATTATCTCAAATTTAATCTAAATCATTATTTGATTAAAGATCATCTAACCAAATTATAACCATAAGATCATAGTACTATATTAATATTAAAATAAGCTAATCCAGAAAAACATATATTAGTCAAATTAGTTACCTAATATAAAAGTATGGGGTATCATATAATCAATGTTTCTACAGTGTAGTAAATATTTATACGAAACTAACGCAACTTGAACGGATCAAATCGGTGTTACGGATTGTGAGTTATGAATTTCTGAAGATTTTATGTGTTTTGGTATAAGGTTAATTAGGAAATAAATTTTAAATTGTCTTTCATGTCAATTCAGTGGCACTATTTGACAAACAATAACATTATATAATTATAGAAATTGGAATGGACTCATTTGGACTTAATATGTATTTTTCTAGGGATTAAACAAGTTTCTACAATTAATTTTATACTAAAAATCTATTTCCATAATCATTTATTCATTTTCTCTATCCTCTGGATCATGCATGCTATGACAAAAAAGCTTAGGGGCTACTTTATAAAACTCGCCCAGACTCAGCTAACCACCAAGTGTACTATGGGTTGAATTCTATTTCACTCAGGGTCTCTTTTGCAAAACTGTTCGGCTGAATGGGGGTAACTATAGATCTCGGCCATTGGATCTAACTCCGAGGGTCACGATTAAATGGCGCCTTAAATGAATCGGTACTCAACCACAACCCTTCGATCTATAACAGATGACCCAAAATACCGAGACCCATGACGAACCGGTATGCCATCCGGGCTGTTAGATCCCTAACCTACCGCCCTGATTTTATGAAACCCAACTCAATCCCACTCCACCGATTGAGATCTGATGGCTCAGATCATCCCGCGA
Source organism: Zea luxurians (assembly GCA_029449295.1). Classification (NCBI taxonomy): domain Eukaryota; kingdom Viridiplantae; phylum Streptophyta; class Magnoliopsida; order Poales; family Poaceae; genus Zea; species Zea luxurians. The sequence goes on along the minus strand of JAOPSE010000001.1, from coordinate 97,895,522 downwards.
AGGAATACCTGACTACCCTCGGATGAACGACCTATGGTTCAGATTTAAATTGTAAAGGGGTATGACAGCTTCTAATCTAAGCCGTTTATTTCGCGATCTCCGGTACACACCTCATCTTCTACCTACGTTTGGCGACCGCACACGCGCAAGAACAGCAGCGACGCCCCCCCTCTCCCCCCCGGCGGCGACCGATTGCAATGGCAACCAGGCCATCCCTGACCCGTCTAACAATTCGAGGAAAGGTGGCGAATCCGAGGGGGAAGTTCTTACCAACGCTGGCGGTGCACCGAGCTCCACCCAAGGCGCCCAACGATTCAGCGGCGGCCCGAGGTCGACGGTGAGCAATTCCCCCCTCGCCAGCAGCTAATTGCTCTTGAGGATGAGCTGTACAGGTTCCACATGGACCCGCGAAGCTCTGCGGCCACCACCGGACTCCGCAGGAGCAGATGAGGTCGATGACCCTAATCTTTCCACGCCGCTGACCCGCACACACCCGATTGGCTCTCCACTAGGTTGCGTCTGGGTTGCTTGGGTTGCGGAGATGGGGAGTATGGGAACCCAGTACCGCGGCACGGCTTATAGGAGTCGTACGGTCCGAAAAAAGGGGCAACGGACCTCCCTGTTCGCGGTGCATCTCAGCCATGTGCGCGAGGTGGGCGAGTCTATTGGGGAGAGTCCTGCTCGCCCGGCCCCACACGCCAGCGAGACATAGGGGCACGCGAGCGCGGATGACCTAGGCTGACAAGTGGGCCCGAGCGCAGAGGCTAGACTATAGGTGAGGCGCTGGGCCATGAGCGAGGGGCTGGAGTAGTGGGCCGAAATCGGTTTCCCAGCCCAAGTGACGTTTTTTTAATCCTTTTTTCTTTTTCTTTTCTTATGTTTTTCCCTATTTCCACATTCAATTTGAATTCAAACTTAAATTCAAAGCTTGTGGCTCATTATTCACAAATCATATTGGTGCAGTTAGAAGTACCAAATTTAGAGATATGTATATATATTATTTATATTTTTATATCCTTCCTCTTTTTCTTTTCTCCCCTTTTTTTAAGTTTATGTTTTAATCCAAATCTTCATCTCTTTATTATATTCCCCTTATTATTCCTTTTTGACAATACAAATTTTCAATTCCAATCTTAGATGTAGTTTAATAATTCAAATTTAATACCCTCCACAATTCAATCATGATGAAGTAGATATCTATTCATTCTAATTAATTTATTTGTTTGATAAATGTTTGAAATATGAGACACACTCATATTGTTTTCTTTCTATTTAGAAAAATAGTATTTTGAATGTGGAATGAGAAGTAAAAGTTACTTCAAAATTAGGTATTCATGTAAGTAAATGCTTATGGTGCATCTTTTAATGATATGCATAATTATTTAGTTGAATAGAAAACTTTTCGATTACATCTTTTCTAAAATAATTCTTGGCTTCCAAAATTCAGTCCTCAATTTTCAACACTTGGGTATAATTTGAGATATCTAAATTTGCTATTTCATTCCTTCATGTATTTATTTTGTTATTAATAATTTTTTTTTCTTATACAGATTTTGGGCCTTACAAAAATAAACAAGGAGCAAATCGATTGATAGAGGAGGATGTCATTCATTGGGTTCGCCCCTGCTACATGCCTGCCACACCTATGTATCATAAATTCATAACTAGTAGAGGAAGATGTCTGTTACTGCTAATCGCCAACAAGAATTATACTAAGCGAGTGTTTGTGACTGTTCTAACTCTACGAATTTTGGTGGAGTTAGTGGAGTAGGTTATTTGGTGCTCCCGACAATCATGGAGCTAAAGTTATAAATTAGAAGACATTTGGATATGTCATTTTATTTATTACTTTGTGTCGTTGTTTTAGAAACCGGGGGACAATAAGATTTGTGTTTGGTGGGGATGCTAGCGCGGACACACTCCAAATGATGAATCACTAGGACTCGATTGATGGTTTTGAGACAGTGGGTTTATACTGGTTTAGGCTCTGGAGCATGTTACAACTGGTGTGCTTTTGTGTAGAAGAAGTAAGGAGCCTTCCCCTTTTATATATCAAAGAGATCTGCTCCCCAGATTGACATGGTGGGTTCTCTGTACGGTCGTGTATAGCCGTACTCCCGGTATGGCATCATCCATGTCTGCTGCTCTACCTCTTGTAGCGAGTCCATCTCTGACGTCTTCATAATGGTGTGCGGCGGGTTCCACAGATCAGTCTCAAAGTGTGATCGTACGTGGCATGGCTTCTCTTGTCGTCATGGGCCCTTCGTCACCTGCCATCGTGTGCAGGCGCATACTCGGTATGGTGTGTTGTCTCGTCTGTCCAATGTGCGGGTCACTGTAGAGATCCCGGTGCCCATTCAGCATGTTTTGCACATAGACTGACATGGCTTGATGGTGACGCGTCCTATCATAGCTAACGTGAATCAGTAGCGCTAGACTTACATCTCTACCTTGCCGAGTTGCTCGACGGTGAGTTGGTCGGCCAGACCCGATTGATGGAGAGTTGGTTATTGGAGTTGGTCATCATAGAATTGTTCAGCCGGTCTGCCTTGTAGAATTGGTTGGCGGAGTTGGTCATCGGAGAGTTGGTCAGCCGGCTCGCCTCGTAGAGTTGGTCGACGGAGTTGGTCATTGGAGCTGGTCATCGAAGAGTTGGTCAGTCGGTCCACCTTGCAGAATTGGTCAGTAGAGACTTGGTTGGCAGAAGGGCTATTTTTAAAGAGGCATGAGCCCATTTCAGGAACCTGTTTCTCGAGTACTTGACATCAGCCACCGAGCCTTCGTGTAGCACCTTTGAGTTGCACGAAGTCTTTTGTTAAGGACCAAATTCTTGGGTGCACGCAAGTGCATCTGCTAGATGTAGCCCCCGAGCCCCCGAGTAATCCATGTGGATTGTTTGGGGTTCACTCGGTGTTCACGCAGTTTAGGAGCGGTCCCTTCTTGCGATGGTTGTCTCACATTAAGCGTGAGTTCAGGTTTGCTCAGCTCTTATTGATGACCGAAATCTTGGGTGTGTGCAAGCCCATCTGCTAGATTAGCCCCCGAGCCCCCTGTAACACCTCAAGTGTTAGCTCTAGGGTTTTACTCAGAACACTCATGAAACCCATTGTCACTTGTAAGTAGCTTTGGAACAAAGACACCCCACTCATGGGTTAAGGTCATAATTAGGTGTTAATCCTCCTAGAAGGCCCACTTAACCATCCTATGGTGATCTATGCAAGGAAAGTGACCAAACCCTAAGTCACCTTTGAAAGCCCTATAAGAAGTTGTAAGGAAAATGGACCTCAAACCATTTGACTAATTGATTTTGGTGTTTGATGATCAACATAACCTGTGGACTAATGTGTTTGCTAGTGTTTGTATTTGTAGTTCACAGGATGCTAAAGTGACTTGGACTAAGGCATTGAAGAAGCTACACCTCAAAATAAGACATTATGAAGATCAACAAGTATCAAGCAAAGTCAAAGACTTGAAGAAAGTGTAGCCACTCACGGACCGTCCAGCTAAGAACAGCAAATTGTCTGGTGCCACACATGGACTGTCCGGTGCACCAGGGAAAAGTAGTCCAACAGCTAATTCCTAGTGGCAATGTGGAGGAGAGCCACCGGACTATCCGGTAAGACACCAGACTATTCGTTGCAAGGCTGACGTGTGGCAATGGTCACCTGCAACGGTCATATCCAAGAGCTTGTGGGGCACCAGACTATCCGGTGTGCCACAGAGAGCAGCAACTTTTCTCCAATGGCTAGTTTCGACTTGGGGCCTATATATACATCACCCAACTAGCCATTTGAAGGTGTAGGAGCACAAGCAACATACCAACACATGTTATAGACATTTCCAAGTGCTCATACACCCAAGTGCTTAATATAATCACTTGGTGAATAGCGTAGGTGTTTTGCAAAGTGCTTAGGTTAGTTAGATCGCTTATGCGCTTGCTCTAGGTGATTCCTAGTTAGTTGAGTGATTTTAGAAAAACCCACAAAACCCCTCGACTGTTGTGTGAGCCGTTGAAATTGTACCAAGTGGGGCGAGAGTCTTGCGAGACCGTGACAACCGAGTTTGTGTCACAGCCGCCACCATGTACCGGAGGCAACGTGGGCCATAGAGTTTCGACCAAAAGCTCGATAGTGGAGATGGTGGGGAGCGTCCGACAGGAGCTAGAAGCGGAGCACCACTTGTGCGTGTAGAAGGCCCATCGCTCTTTACGGAGTTACTCGACCATGGTGTTTGGCCCTTGCATGGGCTACACTTTGCGTAGGGGAACAACGAGGATTAGTGGGGACTTTGCGTGGTTTCGGATACCTCAGTAAAAATACCGGCGTCATTCACGAGAGTTTGCTTTCTCTACTAGCTCTCTTATATCTTCCACATTTACTCTTTCTATTTAAGTTGCAATCTTTACTATTCTTAGTGTAGAATATATAGGATTGGAACTTAGGTTGCATACTCTTTTTGCGGTAGAGATAGCAACACACATACTAAACCTAGTATACACATTCTAGATTGTTTATTTACATAGGTTTTGTTCTAGGGATTAATTTGTGGCCTTGTTTAGAGATAGTTTTTAGAAGTCCTAATTCACCCCCTCTTAGGCGTCATTGTTTCCTACAGAAGCCCTAAGCATGAGTGATCAAGAAAACATATTATATTCCTTAATCATGGATTGGACCATTAATAAAGTTGTAGCTCATTGAGCAAACTACAAAAGTAGTTAAAGGATATGCCCCAAATAGGGTTAGCAACATTCCTAAACAAACCAAAAACAAGGATGAAGTAAAAGAAAATTCAAGTTTCCTTCTAACTTAATTTCATCGCTCAACCAAAGACATCGCATGTTCCCTTAGCTAAAAACTTTAAAACCCATGTTCCCCCATTATGAATAATGTGTCAAACTACTCTATGTATGCCCTAGCAAAGTTTGGACCTGAGGCGCCATCATTTGACATGACAAGACCACGTTTTGATCTCGGATTAAGTTAGTGAGACAGACCAAACTTGGGGACAAGACCATTCCTTAACCCTGCCACAAAACACCTCGGCCACTGCACAAGATAGGAAGAGTGGAGACTAGGGATGGAAGAAATCATATACATGGGTCTTGCCCAAATTCGCTCAGATTTGCAACCTATGAGCGCTTGAACACGACTAAACCAGTTGAGGCTACCTATTCGGCCACGGTCTGACTCACAAAGCGTGCATTGGACGCTCCACGCGCACGTCCCAATCGCGAGTCTGCCACCCACCACGCCCATGCGTTGCACGCCTATAAAACCTGTTGTGGCCCTCAGTGTCACTTCCCCGTGCATCCCTAAACTCATCCCCAAGCACGCTTCACCGGAATTTCATCGCCAAGCCGAGCTTCGCTGCCCACCATTCTCCCCGTAACCCGACCACTGTGGCCTGAGCTCCCCACACCACCCTAGCGTCGACCAAGACCATCACTATGACCCTAGTGTCACACCCAGGTTTTAGGGACCCAGTGTCACACCCAGTTCTAGGGGCAAAACCGAATGCATAGCATATGTGTGCCAAGATCCATTTTCCACACATATGTTGACGTCACAAGTGTAATATATCAAAAGACAATGCAATAAAGGCATAAAGAGAGTAGAGTAGTCTTTATTACAACATCTAGACAATAGTATCTTAAACAGTATCATCAATGTATAGCGGAAATAACATGGGTAATCTCCCACAGGAAGATGACTGGCACATCGTTAGACTCAGTATTCATCAAAATCTCCATCAAGGTATTCTTCATCACCCTCTGATCAAAATATTAGCAAGGGTGAGCTCACTTATGGTCGAGGCTCAGCAAGTGGGGGAAAATTAATGCAAGTTTAATAAGGTAAGGCTAAGGTTGTAATACCCAATTTGTAAGAGATTTCTAAAGGAGAAATTATTTCCTTATTGTATGTGCACTCCTTATTTACCATCACATGTGAACACCTCACTTAAAAGAAAAAACAAATAATTAATAAAAGACATGCCACTAAATCATGCATCATGCTGGGCTTTATTTTGTGTGCATTTTGTGAAAATATAAAATAATGTAAAAAGAAATATATTAAAGTCCAAAGTGGAATTTAAAATCTAAAAAGGAATTCTAGAATTTAAGAAAAGAGAAGCACTTATAATCACAAAATGAATATTAAAATAGATAAATTACCCCTACAATGTTTAAGATGAACATTTTATGAGAAAACAAATGTGCCAAGAAGTTTAAACTTGAATGGGAATTTAAATTATGAATTTGAAAATTTAAAAGAAAAGAAAAGGAAAAGCAAAATATAAAAGAAAAAGGGGAAGCGCTTGAATGGGCCACAACCTCGCTTTTGGCCCACCCACAGAAACGCACTTCGCGGCCCATTGTACCAGCACTCTCGCGCGCGCCGCTGGCATGACAGACAGGGCCCACATGTCAGACTCCTTACCCGTGCGTGCTGCTACCATAGGCACCGACCTAATGGGCCCACTTGACAGCTTCACTCCTGATAGTGCGGTCACCGCCAGATGGGCCATCCGACATTGTGGATCTTCCCCGATGTGCACGGACGGCTGAAGCTGAAGACCCGGCGCCGATCTCCCTGGTTGTTACAACAGCCCGTGTGCTGGCCCCCACCTTGGCGCACGACCTGGATGGCCATATCCACCTCCACCCCAAATCCGTGAATCCCTTGATCATTTATACCAAAGGCGGCCCTCGAATTGCGCCCACGCCTGCATACCGGTAGCAACTCGCTCCGCCATTGGCAAACTACAAGTCATTGCTGCCCTACACTCTTACGAAATTACGGGCATCGCCGATTGGTGGGAGCTGTCATAGCGTCTGGAATCGGCCACTGGGGTGAAGGCGGATCCCGCACCAGCCCTCGTCGTAGATTTGGGGACTCCGTGCATCAATCACTGGTAAGATTCAACTCCGATGCATTCCTCTCCTTCCTTCGATCGTGCACCATCAAAATTGGCCCCGCTCATTCACCCTGTTGACCGGAATTGCTTGACGGGGTTGTGCCGCCACCGATTGTTGCTCATCTCTGTAGAAGGAATTGTAGTTGCCCGCTCGCGTGAGGATAGCTCCAATCGATTCACCACACCAGGAGCTGTGTTCGGGATCTACCATGATCGGGTATGGTCGAGTTATGGGCGAAATCGCCGACCTCCGGCGAGGTTTATCGCTGCAAAGCTCTGCGCCACCGGGTTGGCTTTGGGCTAGAGGATGACGACAGGTCAGTTGTCGATCATCTGAGGGACGATTCAGATCTAATCCGCACTCTGACCGGCGTAACCTGGATCCTCACCGTTAGATCACGAGCTTATGGATTAGATCTGATGCAGGGATCATGCACCGTGGACCATGGATCTGGGATCCAATGGTAGTTGGCGCAATAGTATACATAACTAGGTCTGATTTAATCTAGACGCTTGATCTCTAATCGAAGGGCTAAAATGCACCCGTACCCCTTCGGCCTCAACAATTTTATTAAAGAACCCCTGGGTTTATTGAGTATCAACCCGTAATCCACAGGACTGTTCTCTGTGTCTTAGGAAGAATTACACCGAGGGCCCTACACTTCGCTGTTTTAATGTGCGCAGTCCAGGGAATGGAAAATCAGGGTAAATGAATTAGAAAATGCATTTTTAATATAAAAACAATTCCTAGAACTTGTTTAACTCATAGAAAATTCATATTGAGTCCAAATTAATCCATTCTAGTTCCTATAATTTTGTAATATTATTGTCTATCAAATAGTGCCACTGTTTTGACATGAAAGTCACATTAAAAATTTATATCCTATTTAATCTTGTACAAACACATAGAATCCTTGGAAATTCAGAATTTAAAATCTATAACTCCAAAATTTATGATTCCTGTTCCTAGGATCTTATTTTAATGTGTAGATTATTATTATGTATTTTGTTTACATGTTTGGTGTGATGTTAATTTTCTCTATATACTATACTTGTTTGTATTGTGGCGAGTAGAAGAGCCTGTGGCTGAGGATCCTAGTGTTCAGCAGGAGGAGACTGCTGAGGAGGAGCTCATTGAAGGCAAGTTATGCTCTTGATCACTTCTTTTTACCCAGTCATATTCTTATTAATTATAATGATCTGTAAAGGTTAATTTTTACGGGACCTTTTAGATTACCCTAGTTTGATTATCTTTATACCTTGACTCCACTAAACTTTTTGGGTAGTACTTGCTATTGCTTTATGTGGTTTCGAGTATGGAGATACATTATTCATGATCACACTTTTATTATCAGTTATTATTACTGTTTATGTTAAGATCATTATGTTAATTGGAACATGGAACGACCACCCGGGAAAACAGTGCTACCACAAGGGTGGTATGGGACACCCTTGGCTGATTAACTAGGAAAGCTAGTGGATGACTACCTTACCCGATAGGGGCAAGGGCAGTAGGGGAGTGGTCAGTGTAGGGAGGTCCTTGGGTTGATTTTGCTGCGATGGCAGTCAGGCAAGGGATCCCTGCACTGGAGCTTCCTATAAACTCTAGCGGGTTTTCTGAATCTAGTGGATCTTTGTAAAGGCCTCGTAGTGTTACCCTGCCTCGCCTCCTCGGTAGAGGTGTATGGAATTGGCCATCTCTTGACAGTTGGGTAACATGACTTGTGGGTAAAGATGCGCAACCTCTGTAGTGTGTAAAACTGGTATACTAGTCGTGCTCACGGTCATGAGCAGCTCGGACCCTCACATGATTAATTTATGGAATTAAATTCAATTTGTCATTTGCATCGCATTGGGATTATTTCATTATCACTTTTATTTATTATTACTATGGTTTGGTATTTACTTACACTTAGTAACTACAAATAAAATTTTGTCCAACTTATAAAAGCAATGCTCGGCTTCAACCTTTATTTTGTTGATCAGCCTTACACTTTACATAAACTCCCACCTTTAGTGAGTTTATGCACATTATTCCCCACAACTTGTTGAGCTATGAACGTATGAGAGCTCACCCTTGCTGTCTCACACACCCCCACAGGAGAAGAACAGATGGTTCAAGAGGAGCTGGCCAACGAGGAGTTTGACTTAATCTAGGTGGCGTCTCCTAGTCAGCTTTGTGGCGCCACGGAAATCAGATTTAGTTCGTTTTATATTTATCATTTATTTTGTAAGACTTCCGCCATGTAATAAGTACATTTATAATATTTATGACATTTATCTCTATGCACTCTGTAATTATATTTGTTGTTCTTCCTTGACGCACATATGAGATGCACCCGGCTTTATCCCTAAAACCCGGGTGTGACAGAAGTGCTATCAGAGGAAATGTTGACTGTAGGATGAAACCTAGATAGAAATGGACAAAACCGTTACCTACTTACCTTACTCTGATTCTTTCTATACTTTTCTTGATCCTGTCTCACCTTCTACTATTCTACTCTAATTACTCTTATCTTTTCTACTCTAAGACAAGATGGATTTCACACCTTGGAATCCTACATTTATGACCCTTTTAAGAGATAGGAGGCCTAAGACAAAATTAAAACTATTTTCACTTTTTAAAATATTGGTTGATTATTCTAATGATAAATGTCTGATTTGCTTCTTTGATTGAATGAAATACTATGGTTGGGCATCCTATCATGTACCACCATAAGGTAATATATTAGCTTTAGTAGGTGACACACTTAGCTAATTAATCCCCCAAAGTAACATGCCTCGTAATTACTCGCCTTGCCTACAATTCTTTCTTTCTTACCATATGTTTCTAACTCAGATGCTCAATACCAGGAAGGGTGGTGGAACTGATCTACCCCCAATCGACACAGTCGGAGGATATATAGACAACCACAACAACAAGAAGAAGAGATGAATTGTCACACCCGGATTTAAGGGACAAAGCCGGGTGCATCTCATACATACGCCAAAGGAGACAACATATATAATAACAGAGTGTATAGAGATAAATGTCACAATATAATCAAAGTACTTATTACATAGCGGAAGTCTTACAAAATAAAATGTAAATATAGATCAAACTAAAATCCATCCTTGGCGCCAGAAAGTCAACTAGGAGGCGCCACCTAAATCGAACCGAACTCCTCGTTGTGTGGCTCCTCTTGAACCACCTGTACTTCTCCTGTGGGGGGGTGTGAGACAGCAAGGGTGAGCTCACACATGTTCATCGCTCAACAAGTTGTGTGGAATATTGTGGCATGAACTCACCAAAGGTGGGAGTTCATGTGAAGTGTAAGGCTGATCAACAAAATAAAGGTTGAAGCTGAGCATTGCTTTTAATAAGTTGGTCAAATTTTATTAGCAATTACTAAATGTAAGTAAATACTAAACCATAATAAGAATAATAGAACAAAATTAATAATGAATCCCATGCAATGCATATGACAAATTGAGTTTAAGTTTCATAATTTAATCATGCGAGAGTCCTGAGCTGCTCATGACCGTGAGCTCGGCTAGTATACCAATTTTACACTCTGCAGAGGTTGTACCCTGTACCCATAAGACATGTATCCCATGTCACCAGGGTTAGCTAGACCCTTAGACACTACCGAGGTGAATGGCTAGAGATCCACTACGAGGCCTTTACAAAGTTCCACTAGCTTCCGAAAACCCACTACAGTTTGTGGGAAGAGCACATGCAAGAATCCCTTGTCTGACTGCCATTGCAGCAAAATCAATACGAGAACCTCCTTGCATGAAACTCCCCTACTCCCCTTGCCCATTTCAGGTAAGGTAGTCTTCCACTAGCTTTCCTAATTAGTTAGCCAAGGGTGTCCCATTCCACCCTCGTGGTGGCACGTGTTTCTCAAGTTAAACTCCATGTTCCAATTAAAATTAATGATCTTGAAATGAACACAAAATAATATAACAGAATAATTGGAACATGGATATAATCAAAAATTAACCCAAAACCATATAAAGCAATAGCAGAACTACCCAAGTGATTCAGGGGTAAACAAGGTAAAAGATATTCAGACTAGGGTAACCTATTAGGTCCCATCAAAATTAAACCTATGCATTGAATAATGATAATAAAGAATATTATTGGGTCACAAAAGTGGATCAAGGGAACAACTTGCCCGGTACTTGAGATTCCAGTTACTAGGGTGATTCTTCAGATCCTCGTGACCGCACTGCTAGTCGTAGAAATACAAACAGATATGGTATAGACAAAATTAACATCACACCAAACATAAGAACATATTGCATAATAATTTGGAACAACTTTGCTATAGGAATTAAACCATGGTCACATGAAAAATTTGGAGAAAAATGGGCCCAAAGTCGAGCCGTCAGACTGCTTTGGGTCTGAATTCAGACTGACAGTGTGCTTGAGCCATCTTTGAGCTGGGATTCAAGTATGCTCCAGTAGGAATTTGGGAGTGATTGCTATAGTAAGATTGAAGCTAGATCATCGGACAATAACTTCGCTACTGGCCGATCAACACGTTGTCATGTAAAAACCAAAGATCTAAGCCTTGCAAAGTGGTCTGTCAGTCACACTTAATAGAGACGCCATGGTACAGTAACTGAACAAGACCCCATGTTCATTCCCCCTCGCCGTCGATGACCGTCACGTCACGATTCACGTCGGCCACTGTGATTCGTGTGCCGTGACATGTGGATAACCATGGGCGAGTAAAGATCTTGGCGCTTGGATCAACTTGGGTCCGGTCACGGCTAAGCTCACCGTACCAGTTGCTCATCGATCGATCGGGATAGACCTCACCGCCGTTGGCCGATTACCGTCGTGCGCCACGTGCTAAAGCGCTTGACCACGTCGCAGTGAACCACATCGTGCATGCCCGGTGATCGCCGGGGAGCTTGCCACGGTAAATGCCACCGATCCCAAGCACCAGTAACCCCTTTCATCTCCGGCCGCCAGCGCTTCTTCATGAAATTTAATGCCACCGCTGTTGGAGCCTATAAATTGCTGCCCCCTCCTACTCCGCCATGTAGTTGTGCAACCAGTGAAGCAATCCGTGCCTCGAATCATCTACTAGAACTCCCCAATTTGGGATTTCCCCCAAATCAACTAATAACACCGAGCGGTTTGACCTCACCGTGGACAGCGCATCTCAGGTCCGTTCATGTCCTCTAGATCCTTGTTTCAGTATCCTTGGATGCTCGTGATACTCTCTGACCCATCCAATTGAGCTAGAGTCCCTAGGATCGCCGGGAACGCGTTTGGTTGCTCGTGGTGCCCGCAGTCACCGTGGACATAGTGTGTTAGAGCTCCATTAATCAAATTAGTTGGGGGAAACACTGGTTAGGACTTGAATTAGGTTTAAACCAAAGTAGAGCACCAGTCTTGGCGTGAATCAGCCGGTGTAAGCTCATCAGAGCTTGGCCCCGCGCTATTCGCCATCGTGGACTTCGGGCTGTGAAGAAACATAACTAGGGGGATGTTTTTGTAAAGTGTCAGTGACTCTAGGAATAGTACTGAGACCCCGCTTCAAGTTATTTAAAACGATGAGGACCTTTTCGCAAAGCCGACTGCGCGGGCGCGCTTTCACCAGTGAATGGGCAGACTCGGGCTAGATTCAGCCCACGCCTGTAGCATCTTTTTCTTTTTCTTTTTCTTCTGAACTTAGGAAATTCCTTGAAAATTGTAGAAAAATGCTAAAAATACCAGACCAATTTTACTAGGCTCTTAATTTTCCATAGAATTTTATAAAAATAGTTTTAGGATTTTATAGTTCTAATAAGGAATTTTGGGGCATTTAAAATAGCCAAAATCCATACTTCTGGAATTTTAGGGAATAATTAATAATTCCAAAATTCACCAAACTTTTTAGGTAAACTTTAAATAATATTTAGAAGCCTTGGGTGAAGTTTGGTATGAGTTGGACCATGTTTGATACTTAGAATACCAAACCCTAGCCCCCCTGCCCTATGAACTTCACTATAGAATTCAAAAACCCTAGTTTCTCGGAAATCCGTGAAGGAAACTTGTATTCAAGACATTAGATAATAAACTTTTATTATCTTTGCATTTTCATGAGCATTACATGAGCATTCATTATTATATATATGGCTATATTTAGAGAACGAGGAGGAAGTAGAAGTCGAAGAAGCGAGGACTTCACCACCCCCACCACCACCTGAAGAACCTAAGGCAGGAAACTACTTTTACTTTGATATCTGTGGAGCAGAGCCTGATTCACCTATCACACAAGGCAAGCCCCGGTGCATTTACCACCCCCTTGTTATTTTAACATCTTTCTCACTTAATGCATTAGGTGATAGGAGTTGTGTGCTAAACCAGTTGTTGCATTGCCTTCCTTGGATTTGGTTACTTCTCATTAATCCCTGATTTACAAAAAGGTTTTCCTTATGCTTAGCTTTGCTTTAGAAAAACAAAATGTTTTATTTTCACAAAAGATGATGCTTCAAAGTGGGTGGGATGTTTTCAAAAACAAAACTTGATGGTGGATCCATCATGGCCATGATGGGTTCAACATCGAAAAAGATGTACCTCTGCTAGGTACCAAACTTTGGGTTTTTAATGACAAAGCTGAGACCGGGCGGGTGACTTGCACGAGAAGAGAGTCTCGGTGTAGTGTCTCCGTTTGAGTCGATTAAGGATCTTCTCGATGTAGGCCTGCTGACCGAGGACCCTTTAACTGGTCACATGCCTCATCATGGGTAAGCTTTGCCTCGGGCAGAATAATACCAGAATAAGATAACACACAATAGAAGTGGAGAGATGGCGAGAGTAGTGTGTACCCAACGTGGTAAGAGGCTGGACGGTGGTGTATCTGTGCTCTCGGTTGGCGTGAACCTGATCTGGTCTTAAGAACCCCGGTGGAGAGTTGACATATGCAAGGGTTAACTGCTACAAATGTCGTGTGATTGGAGATCCTCAGCTGAGTATAATCGATTTGGATCGCCGTAACTTTGCGGATATGAAGACTTGGTCACTGACTTACACGTAGCAATCCAGTGAAGATGAAGGGTTGATAAGAAATTGGCTAGTATAGGTCAAGTGATTGAACTAGGGTAGAATGAACTCTAAAAGTAGGTAACTTTACTTAACCTGACAAGTAAAACTAGATTTTTAAGGATCCACTATTAGTAAGCATTTCTGCAAACAGAGTCATTGATTCTTGATAAGCCATACCTTGACTTCCTAAAGGCCAGCATATCCTTGAGAGTCTTTTATTTTGATGGGTAAGACTTGCGAAAGTACACTTCGTACTCAAGGCTTTCTCCCATGTTGTTTTAGGTGAGGAAGCGGCAAATTTTTGCTGCTTTTGTTCAAAGGTGGTGCCTAAAGAAGAAAACCAGGAGTGAAGCTTCGGGAGGAAAGGAACCTCCGTTAAAAACTTTTGTTTGATGTTTATCGGGAGGGGTTTTTGCCTCCCAGTGATGTAATATTAATACTTCAGCACTCCTATATTTTAACTCTGGTCTGTAATAATATTACTCTTTCCCTGTTTTAAATAATGTAAGTTATTGTAACTGCTTCCGCCTTTTCTTATCTTCGATGTATTGTAATGTCTGTGTGACGGGTGAAACGCTCTTGGGAAAGGTAAAGAATGCAGATACCGAACTTGTGAAGTGATTCAGTGGCACCTGCAGGGTTGTCTGAGGTTCGTTGGATAAGGACAACTGTAGGTGAGCCTAATGACTTGGGAGGTTCTGTCACAAACTGCGTCGCGCGCTTTGTCGCGCGACGATTCATTTTAAATTCATCTTTATTAACGTGCTGTGCCGCACGCTTCATCGTGGGACGATTCATTTTAAATTCATCCTTATTAATGAGCTATGTCGCGCGCTTCGTCGTGCGAGGTTTCGTCTTAGATTCAGTTCAGTTGACGTATGCCGACGTGCGCTTCATCGCGCGACGCCTAACGTCTCTTTATAATCATTGCAAGTATCTCCTTGCGTGCTCTGTCGCATGACGAGTCGTTTATTTCTTAATTCAATTTAAATGCTGTGTCGCGTGTCCCGCCGCGCGACAATCCCTTTTAATTTACCTTAGTCTGCTTATAATAATTAAATATAGAACCTGACTTTACCTTATGCTAAACGCAATGGCTAAATTAATACAATTTTGTTTAAACGAGTAGTTTAATTCATAATTCTGTAACGTGATCGCTTCTCGACCATAGCTTCGACCGTTACTTTCTCTATCCCGCTTAGTCGGAGGTGTGAGCCCTGCGTCGAAAGTTTTCTTATTTATTGCATTCCATTGTATGGTGTACTATTCTTTTGTATTAAATGTGTGGAATGTATGTTTTAACTCGTATAGATAACAGTAAGTTGGTGAAGTCCGAAGGAGTTGCAGGTGAAGACCCTGAGCAGCAGTCGGTTGGTGAAGGCAAGTGTCCCTTGACCCATCTATGTCCTACTCATTCTTATAATTCACTTCCCACATTTACACATTTATACCTAAGGATTGACTAGCTTTTGTTTATCTTGTCCTTGTTTACCTATTTTGGTTTGGTTATTATGGTTTAGCTTTATGCTAGTGCTTAACATTAATCAATGAACATGATGAGATTATCTATGATACGTTGTTTTCCCTTTTAATTATGATGATGGTTCTGTGACATTTAGGGGACTCGAGCTGTATCTCGAGTGCCTCTCCGTAAGGAGTTGTTCGTTGGATGACCGCCCAGGAAAACAGTGCAACCATGAGAGTGGAATGGGACGCCATTAGCTGAAATAATTAGAGGAACTGAGGTGTAGTTCGCTTCGCCATCATGCCATCAATGGGGCTTGTGCGGTACATTTAGGAAACCTAACGGGTGGCTACAACCTTAGAGCATCTTTGTAAAGGCTATGTAGTGAGACCCTGCCTATTCACCTTGGTAGTGTTTAAGGGTTTGATCGGCCCGAGGCAAGAGGGAATCACGGCTTGTGGGTAAAGTGCGCAACCTTTGCAGAGTGTTATGAAACTGATATATCAGCCGTGCTCGTGGTTATGAGCGGCCAAGGGAGCTCCATTGATTAGAAATACTTGATCAGAGATGTATGGTTTACAGGTGGTGATGAGAATGATGGTTTTTGGTTATGACTATGGTGCTGGTAAGTGGTATTGTTTTCGTTTGGAAAGGGTACATCGGGTTAATAACTTGGGTTAATTATAAAACATGGCTTTCTACTAGTAAATAATAACCTGTCCAACTAAAAGCAACTGCTTGACTCAACTCCACATAAAGCTAGTCCACTACAGCCAAACGGGACATTTTGCTGAGTATGTTGATGTGTACTCACCCTTGCTTTACACACCAACCGCCCCCTAGGTTGTCCGCATTGCAACCACTGCTCAGGTGAAGATGAAGTCGTGGAGGAGGACTTCTAGGAGTTCCAAGATTACGATGAGTTCTAGGCTGGGTTAGCGGCAAACCCCCAGTCGGCTCCCTGTGTAGGCCATGTGTATCTACGTTTCTTTTCCGCACTTTGATTATTGTTGAAGACTATGTGGATGTCTTGGACATCATGATGTAATCGACTATTATACCCTCTTTTATATTATTATTTTGAGCATTGTGTGATGATGTTCAGTTATGTAACTGCTGTGTACGTGAATTGCTGATCCTGGCACGTACATGGTTCGCATTTGGTTTGCCTTCTAAAACCGGGTATGACATAGGTGGTATCAAAGTCGTGCTGACTGTAGGACCGCTAACCTAGAGTAGATTGGTCATTCTAAGGATTAGACCCCTATTCTCACCTTGACTTTGGTATCTCTTCAAAAGTTGGTCATATCGACAAAACCTATGTTCTACTATATATTAGACTTTGCTGAAAAATTTGTTTTACTCTATTACCTCATATATTTATGGTCTACTTGCTGGTCATATTAGTTCTGTTCTCACTCTTATGCTTACGGTGTCTTTTGTAGATGGCTCGTCTTAGACACACTGCACAGAAGTCAGTCATCCCCTTCTTACCCTCTCGTCTCGCGGAGCGTCCGCTTCGCCGTCCGGTGACTGGTCAGTCTAGTCACCTGGAGAGGCTGCACCATCGCTTGCATGAGGAGCAGGAGCGTCGAAGATAGGAGCAGGAGCAATAGGGATCTTCTTTCTCGCTCCAGCAGGAGATAGAGTCTGTGAGGAACTGCTCCCCCGTGCTACCGCTGGAGGCGCCCCCTGCACCACCACTGAGCGCTGCATCCGCTGGAGTGGCTGCTGGAGGAGACCCAGACGACGGAGGCGGCGATGATAGCTCGAGCCACAGCACTGACCTTTCCGCCGACCAGGAGTTGGAAGGATGGGTTGCTCGACCCATCACTCACGACGCTGCTCGCGGGTGTCACTTCCACGACGCGCTCGACACCCTGCTATGCCAGGCACTCGACCGACGTACTTGGTCCATCGAGTATCATTGTGTGGTCTTCCAGCACAGTCGCGAGGTTTACCCAGACTGCTGGGAGGCGACCTGCTTGGTGCGCCATCCGGAGAACAGTCTCCGGGGTGCGGAGGTCTGCTCAGAGCACTACTCTATCTCTGAGCGGGACTCAGCTGAGGCGGCCATGCAAGATTACGCACGGCGTGCGCTTTCGCACTACTGCTCAGTGCTTGGTGGGGTAGCTGATGGTATCAACCTGAAGTATTACCCCCGCCGTCCATCAGGTAGCACAGGAGGCGTGGTTGTCTCACCTGTTGGTGAGGACAATCCAAGGTTGAGCAGCACAATCAACCTAGCCGCCGTGTTAAACACGGAGCTGGACCATGCGTTAGATGAGCTAAGTAGGGCTCGTGCTGAGATTGCCCAGCTACGGGCTGAGCGTGCGGAGCATTGTCACCTGGAGGATGGCTCCCCCGCTCCCGTCGGGACTCATCACCCGTACCGCTCACCTTAGCGTGGACACCAGGCTTATGGCAATCCCGACTGCAGGACCAAGATAAATTTAGAACCATAGCTCGTCAACGTCAGATCTTGTAATTGATGGAAATATAAATATAGAAGCTATAGTTTTAGCATTAGTCTTACTCTTAGTTAGTCTTAGTTAGACATGGTAGTTTGCTTATCTTGTGCTTTTATGTTTGTCATGATGAAATATGTTGGATTAGGATCTTTGTAATGACTGTCACCAAAGTGTGGGCATCCCCTACACCTTGGTTTACCTATTAAATGTTAATAAAATTAGTTATCTAGTTGGGAAGCCTTTTTATTCTACTTTCCTCTTTATCTAGGAAGCTATGTTTGCCTGTGTTGGAAGTCGGTGAAGATGCTCATCTGTTCAGTGTTGTGGAGGATTCTATACTCTTTTCTTATGCTGCAAGTTGCCAGGTCAGTTCTGATGTGTGGTTGCATTCTGCAGATGTCAGAAAACAGGCGCAGAGGAGGAAGGCGTGCTCAGCAGGAGCAGGCAGCCCCGCAGGATGAGGCACCCCGACAGCAGCTGCCACCCCACCCGATGACCATCGAGCAGATGTTCTTGATGCAGACTCAGGCAGTTCAAGCCATTTGTCAGACTCTGGCCGCCATTCAGCAGCAGCAGCAGCAGCAACCCCCACCTCAGCCTCAGATGCCTCAGATGCCTAGAGACAAGCGTGCTGAATTCATGAGAGGTCATCCCCTAGTGTTCGCTCACTCTTCTGACCCTATGGATGCTGAAGATTGGCTGCGCACCATTGAACGGGAGTTGCACACCACTCAGTGTGACGACAGGGAGAAAGTCCTGTATGGTCCCTGTCTATTGAGAGGAGCAGCTCAATCTTGGTGGGAGTCTTACCTCGCCACCCATGCCAACCCTGACACTATTACCTGGGAAGAATTCAGAGATAGCTTCCGTCAGTACCATGTTCCTGCAGGTCTGATGACAGTGAAGAAGGAGGAATTCCTGGCACTCAAGCAAGGGCCTATGTCTATCAGTGAGTACCAAGACAAGTTTCTGCAGCTGTCCCGCTATGCTTCTGAGGATGTCAACACAGATGCCAAGAGGCAGTATCATTTCTTGAGAGGCTTGGTTGATCCTTTGCACTATCAGCTGATGAATCATACCTTCACCACATTTTAGCACCTGATCGACAGAGCGATCATGACAGAGAAGAAGCGCAAGGAGATGGAGGATCGAAAGCGTAAGATCAGTGGACACAGCCTAGAAGCAGCAATCGCCCTCGTTTCTCAGGCAACCCACCTCAGCAATTCAGGCAGAACCAGCGCCCACCTCAGCAGCAGCAGTTCCAAAGGCAGTATCCTCAGCATCAGCATGAGAATCGCTAGAACAATCAGTCAGGAGGAGGTCAGTTCCAGAGGTAGAATCAGCAGGCACCTCGTCTTCCTGCCCCAGCAAACCAGCAAAACAGTCAAGCAGCACCAGTCCAAGGCGGAAGCAGAGCATGTTTCCATTGTGGAGAGCAAGGCCATTGGGTGATGCAGTGTCCAAAGAAGGTAGCCCAGCAGCAGTCAGGCCCCAATGCCCCAGCAAAGCAGAATGTGCCGTAGCCTGGAGCGGGCAACCGCTCTCAGCCGCGCTACAACCACGGGAGACAAAATCACTTGGAGGCTGAAGCGGTTTAGGAAACACCCGGCATGACAGTAGGTATGTTTCCAGTCGACTCCCATATTGCAGAAGTGTTATTTGATACTGGAGCAACACATTCATTTATTACTGCATCTTGGGTAGAAGCACATAATCTTCCAATCACTACCATGTCAACCCCTATCCAAATTGACTCAGCCGGTGGTAGAATTCGAGCCGATAGCATTTGCTTGTATGTAAGTGTGGAAATAAGGGGGATAGCGTTTCCCGCTAATCTCATAGTAATGGGTACTCAGGGAATAGATGTCATCCTAGGGATGAACTGGCTAGATAAGTATCAGGCAGTTATCAGTTGTGATAAGAGGACAATCAAGTTAATGTCCCCAATAGTAGAGGAAGTGGTGACCGAGTTTGTCCTGCCTAAGCCAAGGAAAGGAAGTTGTCATCAGATGGCTATTGATAGCAAAGAGCCAGATTCACTCGAGATTATCAAGGTTGTGTCAGAATTTCCAGATGTGTTCCTGGAAGATTTACCAGGTATGCCACCAGAACAGAAAGTTGAGTTTGTTATAGAGCTTTTTCCTGGCACCGCCCCCATTTCTAAAAGAGCCTACAGAGTATCTGGACCAGAGTTAGTTGAACTCAAGAAGTAGATCGATGAGCTGTTAGAGAAAGGTTATATCAGACCCAGAACTTCACCTTGGGCCACCCCTGTCCTATTCGTGGATAAGAAAGATGGCACCAGAAGAATGTGCATCGATTATCGAGCTCTGAATGAGGTCACAATCAAGAATAAGTACCCCTTGCCCAGAATAGAAGATCTGTTCGACCAGTTGAGAGGAGCCAACGTGTTTTCAAAGATAGATCTAAGGTCAGGTTATCATTAGCTCAGGATTCGACCTTCAGACATTCCGAAGACGGCATTCATTCCCAAGTATGGGTTGTATGAGTTCACTGTGATGTCTTTTGGTCTAACAAATGCACCAGCCTTCTTCATGAATCTGATGAACAGTGTATTCATGGATTGTCTTGACAAGTTTGTGGTGGTATTTATTGACAATATTTTGATATATTCTCAAAGTGAAGAAGAGCATGTGAATCATTTGAGGATGGTTTTGCAGAGATTGCGAGAGCACCAGCTGTATGCAAAGTTGAGCAAGTGTGAGTTCTGGTCCTGTTCTTGGGTCACATAATCGACAAAGAAGGATTGGCTGTGGATCCGAAGAAAGTGGCAGACATTCTGAACTGGAAAGCGCCAACAGATGCCCGAGGAATCAAGAGCTTTATTGGAATGACCGGATATTATCGGCGATTCATTGAAGGCTTCTCGAAGATTGCGAATCCAATGATAGCTTTGCTAGGCAACAAAGTTGAGTTCAAGTGGACCCAGAAATGCTAAGAGGCCTTTGAAGCGCTGAAAGAGAAGTTGACTACAGCGCCTGTCCTAGTCTTACCTGATGTGCACAAGCCCTTCTCGGTGTATTGCGATGCTTGTTACACTGGTTTGGGATATGTGTTGATGCAGGAGGGAAGAGTTGTGGCTTACTCGTCCCGACAGCTGAAGGTTCATGAGAAGAATTACCCAATCCATGACCTAGAGTTGGCAGTAGTGGTTCATGCACTAAAGACATGGGGGCACTATCTGTATGGACAGAAATGCGATGTTTACATAGACCTTCAGCTGAACATGGGGGCAAACTGAGATGATAGGCCACTTCTCCACGCCTTGCGAGAATCTGATACGGGGTGCTTGCTTGCCTTTGACTCCGAATCTTCTGACTCCTCTGATCAGTGACACTTTCAAATAGACAAAGTCCTCGACTTCGAAACTTAGCTCTCTCCTTCTTGTGTCTGCATAGCTTTGCTGCCTTGACTGCGCTATCTTCAGGTTCTCTCAAACCATCTTGATGTTCTCTTCAGCTTCGAGCAGAATGTCTAGCCCAAACACTTGCTTTTCTCTAGGCTGATCCCATTGCAACGGAGTTCTACAACTTCTCCCATAAAGCGCATGAAAATGGTGACATCTTCAAGCTGGCCTGGTAATTGTTGTTATAGGAGAACTCTACATAAGGTAACCTCTTGTCTCATCTGGACTGATCCTGCAACGCACAATCTCTCAACATGTCTTCGAGGATTTGATTAGTTCTTTCAGTCTGACCGTCTGTCTGCGGATAGTAAGCTGAACTGAAATTTAGATGTGTACCCAAGGCTTCATGCAGCTGCTGCCAAAAATGAGATGTGACTGCGTTCCTCTTTCTGACACTATCTTCTTTGGTACACCGTGAAGACAAACGATCCAGGACATGTACAACTCTACCAATACTGCACTATTGTAGTTGGTCTTGACAGGTATGAAGTGGGCTGACTTGGTTAAGCGATCCACCACTACCCAAATGGAATCGTAGCCGGCTCGGGTGCGAGGCAATCCGACTATGAAGTCCATTTCGATTTCATCCCATTTCCACTGAGGAATTCGTACTGGCTGCAACAATCTAGCTGGCCTCTGATGCTCTGCCTTGATCCTTTGACAACTATCACATATAGCCACATGCTCTGCGATCTCCCTTTTCATTCTATACCACCAGAATTTCTTCTTCAGATCCTGTTCCATCTTATCACTTCCAGGGTGTATAGAATAAGCGGACTCATGAGCTTCCTTGAGGATCAACTCCAGAATAGACTAGACATTGGGAACACACAAACGGTCTTTGAACCATATCACACCTTCTGCTTCTTCTCGAAAGTCATTACTTCTGCCTTCTAGAATTAGTTGCTGGATTTCACTAATATTCTCATCATTCATCTGTGCTTCTTTGATTTCCCGCTCTAGGGTAGGCTCTAACTCAACTATCACTCATCGCATATTGTTTAGAAATCCGAGGCTCAACCTGTCAGACTCCTTGGCCAGCTCATAAGGCATCGGATAAGCGACCATCATATTGACCTGACTTTTCTTGCTCAAAGTGTCTACCACTACGTTCGCTTTGCCTGGATGGTAATGAATCTCCAATTCAAGGTCTTTCATGTGTCTCAGTTGAAGAAGTGTTTGCGTGTGCCAGAAAAACAGTTGTCAGTGGAAGGTCTGGAGGTCCAAGAGGACTTGACCTACATAGAGAAGCCAACGCAGATTCTTGAGACTGCAGACAGAGTCACCCAGAGGAAGACAATCAGAATGTGCAAGGTCAGATGGAGTCACCACTGTGAGGAAGAAGCAACCTGGGAGCGTGAAGATGATCTGATGGCCAAATACCCTAAACTCTTTGCTAGCCAACCTTGAATCTCGAGGGCAAGATTCTTTTAAGAGGGATAGGTTTGTAACGCCCTAAATTTGGGGGTAGATTTTTTTTCTTCTTTTTACTCAACAAATTCAGGCGTTACTCCCATTTCTTTGCCATTTCGCTCCTTCTTCCTAATTTCAAAGCATTATCGCGACCGGAGTCCATATCGTGTGTAAACAAAACCTAAGTGTCAAGAATGTTGCATCATGTCGAATCACATTTCCTTGTCTGATTTCGTGCTTAATCACGTGCGTTGCTTAGTTTTGTTTCGCCTTTTTGCTTTGCGAATTGATTTTCTGATCTGTGGTTGTGTGTGCCACGAGGTTTTGACCCGTGGTGCGGCCCAGCCTAGCCCGACCCGGCCCGGTCCGGCCCATCTCGGCCCAGGCGCCCCTGGCGCCTGTGCCCTCCCCATGCGCGCGCCCCCTCCCTGGTCTCTTTCTCTCATTTGATTTCTCCCACGTAGCAACCTCCCTCTCTCTCCCACCTCTCTCTCTCCCTGTGGTGGTGCCCTAGGTTTTGGAGACGGTGATCGCCTGATTTGGACCCTGAGGTGAGTTCCCCTCCCCTCTCCCTCTCCCTCTCCCTCTCTCTCTTCCCCTCCCCACCCCTTTCCTCTCCCCTGTGCGCCCCCTTATTCTTCTCCATCGCGCGCCCCTGCGCGCCGGCGGCTCGGCCCCCCGCGCCGTGCCCGCTCGTCCCGGCCCCGTGCCCCTCCCCACACCGGTGGCCTCGCCAGCGGCCCCGCGTCCACAGCCCCCCCCCCCGCGCCCGTGGCCCCTGCGTGCCCGCGCCAGGCGGCGGTGGCTCAGACTCGCTCGCGGCCCCCCGTGCCCGTGGCCCCCGCGCGCCCGCGTCCGGCGGCAGCGGCTCGGCCCCCCGCCCACGCGCACCACTCGCGCGTCTCGCACCCGGCGGCTCTGCCCCCATCGCGCCCCGCCCCGGTGGCCTCGTCCGCGCCCCCCCAGCGGCCTCGCCCGCGCCCCGGCAGCCCCTGCGGCCCCTCGCGCCCACGAGTCCTGCTCGCTCGGCCTCGCGTCGCATCTCGCACGCTCCCGCGCTTCGTGTCCCGGCAGCCGTGCGCCCCAGGCGGCCCTGTCGCGTGCCCCCTCGTGGCCTCGCGTGCCGCCGGCGCGCGCAGCGTGTTCGTGCGCGCGTGACTGTGTTGCGCGGCATTTAATTTTCAAGTTTAATCCTTTTTTAAATTTTAGTTTAGTCG
This sequence comes from Zea luxurians, assembly GCA_029449295.1. Taxonomy (NCBI): domain Eukaryota; kingdom Viridiplantae; phylum Streptophyta; class Magnoliopsida; order Poales; family Poaceae; genus Zea; species Zea luxurians. The sequence goes on along the minus strand of JAOPSE010000001.1, from coordinate 97,871,587 downwards.
ATTCATTTTAAACATCTTTATTAACGTGCTGTGCCGCGCACTTCATCGCGCGACGATTCATTTTAAATTCATCCTTATTAATGAGCTATGTCGCGCGCTTCGTCCCACGACGTTTCATCTAAGATTCAGTTCAGTTGATGTATGCCGTCGTGCGCTTCGTCGCGCGACGCCTAACATGTCTTTATAATTATTGCAAGTGTCTCGTTGCGCACTCTGTCGCACAATGAGTCGTTTATTTCTTAATTCAATTTAAATGCTGTGTTACGCGTCCCGCCACGCGACAATCCCTTTTAATTTACCTTAGTCTGCTTATAATAATTAAATATGGAACCTGACTTTACCTTATGCTAAACGCGATGGCCAAATTAATACCATTCTGTTTACACGAGTAGTTTAATTTATAATTGTGTAACGTGATCGCTTCTCGACTGTAGCTTCGACCGTTACTTTCTCTATCCCGCTTAGTCGGAGGTGTGAGCCCTGCGTCGAACGTCTGCTTATTTATTGCATTCCATTGTATGGTGTACTGTTCTTTTGTATTAAATGTGTGGAAAGTATGTTTGAACTCGTATAGATAACGGTCAGTTGGTGATGTCCGAAGGAGTTGCCGGTGAAGACCCTGAGCAGCAGTCGGTTGGTGAAGGCAAGTGGCCCTTGACCCATCTATGTCCTACTCATTCTTATAATTCACTTCCCGCATTTACACATTTATACCTAAGGATTGACTAGCTTTTGTTTATCTTGTCCTTGTTTACCTATTTTGGTTGGGTTATTATGGTTTAGCTTTATGCTAGTGCTTAACATTAATCAATGAACATGATGAGATTATCTATGATACGTTGTTTTCCCTTTTAATTATGATGATGGTTCTGTGACATTTAGGGGACTCGAGCTGTTTCTCGAGTGCCTCTCCGTAAGGACTGGTTCGTTGGATGACCGCCCAGGAAAACAGTGCAACCATGAGGGTGGAATGGGACGCCCTTAGCTGAATAATTAGAGGAACTGAGGTGTAGTTCGCTTCGCCATCGTGCCCTCAATGGGGCTCGGTGTATGTGGCTCGCTCTGCCATGGTTGGTTTGCCCCCTTGGGGAGGAGTGGGGTACATTTAGGAAACCTAACGGGCGGCTACAGCCACAGGGAATCTTTGTAAAGGCTACGTAGTGAGACCCTGCCTATCCACCTTGGTAGTGTTTAAGGGTTTGATCGGCCTGAGGCAAGAGGGAATCACGGCTTGTGGGTAAAGTGCGCAACCTCTGTAGAGTGTTATGAAACTGATATATCAGCCGTGCTTGCGGTTATGAGCGGCCAAGGGAGCTCCAATGATTATAGATACTTGATCAGAGGAAGATTGGCCTCAGTGCGCAACCTCTTCTGACCCTATGGATGCTGAAGATTGGCTGCGCACCGTTGAACGGGAGTTGCACACCACTCAGTGTGACGACAGGGAGAAAGTCCTGTATGGTCCCTGTCTATTGAGAGGAGCAGCTCAATCTTGGTGGGAGTCTTACCTCGCCACCCATGCCAACCCTGACACTATTACCTGGGAAGAATTCAGAGATAGCTTCCGTCAGTACCATGTTCCTGCAGGTCTGATGACAGTGAAGAAGGAGGAATTCCTGGCACTCAAGCAAGGGCCTATGTCTATCAGTGAGTACCAAGACAAGTTTCTGCAGCTGTCCCGCTATGCTTCTGAGGATGTCAACACAGATGCCAAGAGGCAGTATCGTTTCTTGAGAGGCTTGGTTGATCCTTTGCACTATCAGCTGATGAATCATACCTTCCCCACATTTTAGCACCTGATCGACAGAGCGATCATGACAGAGAAGAAGCGCAAGGAGATGGAGGATCGAAAGCGTAAGATCAGTGGACACAGCCTAGAAGCAGCAATCACCCTCGTTTCTTAGGCAACCCACCTCAGCAATTCAGGCAGAACCAGCGCCCACCTCAGCAGCAGCAGTTCCAAAGGCAGTATCCTCAGCATCAGCATGAGAATCGCTAGAACAATCAGTCAGGAGGAGGTTAGTTCCAGAGGTAGAATCAGCAGGCACCTCGTCTTCCTGCCCTAGCAAACCAGCAAAACAGTCAAGCAGCACCAGTCCAAGGCGGAAGCAGAGCATGTTTCCATTGTGGAGAGCAAGGCCATTGGGTAATGCAGTGTCCAAAGAAGGCAGCCCAGCAGCAGTCAGGCCCCAATGCCCCAGCAAAGCAGAATGTGCCCTAGCCTGGAGCGGGCAACCGCTCTCAGCCGCGCTACAACCACGGGAGACAAAATCACTTGGAGGCTGAAGCAGTTTAGGAAACACCTGACATGACAGTAGGTATGTTTCCAGTCGACTCCCATATTGCAGAAGTGTTATTTGATACTGGAGCAACACATTCATTTATTACTGCATCTTGGGTAGAAGCACATAATCTTCCAATCACTACCATGTCAACCCCTATCCAAATTGACTCAGCCGGTGGTAGAATTCGAGCCGATAGCATTTGCTTGTATGTAAGTGTGGAAATAAGGGGGATAGCGTTTCCCGCTAATCTCATAGTAATGGGTACTCAGGGAATAGATGTCATCCTAGGGATGAACTGGCTAGATAAGTATCAGGCAGTTATCAGTTGTGATAAGAGGACAATCAAGTTAATGTCCCCAATAGTAGAGGAAGTGGTGACCGAGTTTGTCCCGCCTGAGCCAAGGAAAGGAAGTTGTCATCAGATGGCTATTGATAGCAAAGAGCCAGATTCACTCGAGATTATCAAGGTTGTGTCAGAATTTCCAGATGTGTTCCTGGAAGATTTACCAGGTATGCCACCAGAACAGAAAGTTGAGTTTGCTATAGAGCTTTTTCCTGGCACCGCCCCCATTTCTAAAAGAGCCTACAGAGTATCTGGACCAGAGTTAGTTGAACTCAAGAAGTAGATCGATGAGCTGTTAGAGAAAGGTTATATCAGACCCAGAACTTCACCTTGGGCCACCCCTGTCCTATTCGTGGATAAGAAAGATGGCACCAGAAGAATGTGCATCGATTATCGAGCTCTGAATGAGGTCACAATCAAGAATAAGTACCCCTTGCCCAGAATAGAAGATCTGTTCGACCAGTTGAGAGGAGCTAACGTGTTTTCAAAGATAGATCTAAGGTCAGGTTATCATTAGCTCAGGATTCGACCTTCAGACATTCCGAAGACGGCATTCATTCGCAAGTATGGGTTGTATGAGTTCACTGTGATGTCTTTTGGTCTAACAAACGCACCAGCCTTCTTCATGAATCTGATGAACAGTGTATTCATGGATTGTCTTGACAAGTTTGTGGTGGTATTTATTGACAATATTTTGATATATTCTCAAAGTGAAGAAGAGCATGTGAATCATTTGAGGATGGTTTTGCAGAGATTGCGAGAGCACCAGCTGTATGCAAAGTTGAGCAAGTGTGAGTTCTGGTCCTGTTCTTGGGTCACATAATCGACAAAGAAGGATTGGCTGTGGATCCGAAGAAAGTGGCAGACATTCTGAACTGGAAAGCGCCAACAGATGCCCGAGGAATCAAGAGCTTTATTGGAATGACCGGATATTATCGGCGATTCATTGAAGGCTTCTCGAAGATTGCGAATCCAATGACAGCTTTGCTAGGCAACAAAGTTGAGTTCAAGTGGACCCAGGAATGCTAAGAGGCCTTTGAAGCGCTGAAAGAGAAGTTGACTACAGCGCCTGTCCTAGTCTTACCTGATGTGCACAAGCCCTTCTCGGTGTATTGCGATGCTTGTTACACTGGTCTGGGATATGTGTTGATGCAGGAGGGAAGAGTTGTGGCTTACTCGTCCCGACAGCTGAAGGTTCATGAGAAGAATTACCCAATCCATGACCTAGAGTTGGCAGTAGTGGTTCATGCACTAAAGACATGGGGGCACTATCTGTATGGACAGAAATGCGATGTTTACATAGACCACAAGAGTTTGCGTGTTCACCTTGGTAGTGAGACCCTAACGGGCGGCTACAGCCACTATCTGAACATGGAGGAGTGGGGTACATTTAGGAAACCTAACGGGCGGCTACAGCCACAGGGAATCTTTGTAAAGGCTACGTAGTGAGACCCTGCCTATTCACCTTGGTAGTGTTTAAGGGTTTGATCGGCCTGAGGCAAGAGGGAATCATGGCTTGTGGGTAAAGTGCGCAACCTCTGTAGAGTGTTATGAAACTGATATATCATCCGTGCTTGCGGTTATGAGCGGCCGAGGGAGCTCCATTGATTAGAGATACTTGATCAGAGATGTATGGTTTACAGGTGGTGGTGAGAATGATGGTTTTTGGTTATGACTATGGTGCTGGTAAGTGGTATTCTTTCCGTTTGGAAAGGGTACATCGGGTTAATAACTTGGGTTAATTCTAAAACATGGCTTTCTACTAGTAAATAATAACTTGACCAACTAAAAGCAACTGCTTGACTCAACTCCACATAAAGCTAGTCCACTACAGTCAAACGAGACATTTTGCTGAGTATGTTGATGTGTACTCGCCCTTGCTTTACACACCAACCCCCCTAGGTTGTCCGCATTGCAACCACTGCTCAGGTGAAGATGAAGACATGGAGGAGGACTTCCAGGAGTTCCAAGATTACGATGAGTTCTAGGCGTGGGTTAGCGGCAAACCTTCCAGTCGGCTGCCTGTGTAGGCCGTGTGTATCTACGTTTCTTTTCCACACTTTGATTGTTGTTAAAGACTATATGGATGTCTTGGACATCATGATGTAATCGACTATTATACCCTCTTTTATATTATTATTTTCAGCATTGTGTGATGATGTCCAGTTTTGTAACTGTTGTGTACGTGAATTGCTGATCCTGGCACATTCATGGTTCGCATTCGGTTTGCCTTCTAAAACCGGGTGTTACACAGTGTAGGGCGATTTGGTGACGCGCCCCGACTACTTGATGAAGCTCGGAGTGGTGGTCTGGTGTGATGTCCACGTGATGGCTCCCACCATGCCTCCCTAAGAGCTCCAGCGACAAATTCCTCTATGCCCGACCACCATCCACCACGACGCCCATTGCTCCCCACTTCTATGCCCTTCGGGGAACAATTCTGTGAGCACACCAAGGGCCCGATGCCGCTAGTCGTAATTATACCATAGCGGCCGCTTCTCTAAGCTCTCTCTCTACGCTTCTGCTATGGCACTAGGGAGGTCACAAACGAGGCTCCGATGATGCAGATCAGGGGAGGTAACCGGTGTGCGGCAAAGTGGTGGACCGGATCTGCATTTATGGTGTCACACCCGGTTTTGGAAGGTAAACCAAATGCAAACCATGTACGTGCCAGGATCAGAACTCACGTACATAGTGATTACATAAATGACTCATCATAGCACAATGCTTCAGATAACAATAGAGAATAAGTAATAACATTAAAGACTAGAGTCATTTACATAATATGAATCAAAGTACACAGAATCGAAATGTAACCAATGTAAATAAACCCACCACAGGCAGCTAACTGGGGGAGATCGCTAGCCTAATCCTCGAATTCGTCAAAGTCCTGGAAATCCTGGAGATCCGCCTCGACGCCTTCTTCTTTACTTGAGCATAGATTGTTCCAAAGGCAACCTGGTGTTTTGTTAAAGCAAAGGTGAGTACACATCAACGTACTCAGCAAATGTCCCATTTGGCTGAAGTGGACTAGCTTTATGTGGGGTTAGGGTCAAAGCAGTTGCTTTTAGTTGGTCAGATATTTATTATTAGTGGAAGCCAAGTTTTATCATATAACCAACCTGTGAATCATTTCCTCATCGAGGAACAACATTATCATCATTGAACCAAAACCATAAATAGAACCACTCTATCTCAGATCATTTGTATCTCTAATCAAAGAGGATCCCAAGGCTGCTCATAACCGTGAGCACGACTGATATACCAGTTTCTAACCCTCTGTAGAGGTCGCACACTTTACCCACAAGTCGTGATTCCCGTTCTTCCCAGAGATCATGACTCTCCATTGATCACTACCAAGGTGACCTAGCAGGGTCTCACTATGTAGCCTTTACAAAGATTTCCCAGAGGTCATAGCCACCCGTTAGGTTTCTCCAGTTTGATAAACACAGTACCTCTCCCCAAAGGAAGGTTGACTGTAACACCCCTGGTGTTACTATAACTAAAACTTGAGCATGGCATCATGAGCATGGGCATTGCATATGTTTGATACACCTAGAGTGCATTCACTAGGCAAAAATTTCAAACAAGTTGTATTGTTTTACTGTTTTACAAATAGGACCCTGGTTTAAGGACTTAACCCTAAATAGTGGTTAAAGGGGTAAAACTTAACCTAGGTTGAGAAAAACATTAGGGCTTGTGAGAAAAGTCATAAAGTGACCCCAACAATAAGGTTGAATCACATTTATACCCCTGGGGTACTAAAAACCCTAATCAAAACCCTGGAAAACCCTAAAACCAAACCCTAGGGGCCTATGTGCAAAATTGGTGCACAATTGGACTAAAGTGTAAAAACTAGTATGTTTTAACCCATAAAGTCATTTGGTTCACATTTGAGGAGATTTACAAGCAAAACCCTAAGTTTTGGACCTAAATGCAAAATGCACCTCATTTGAGTTTTGTTCTAAGTCTGAAAAATCAGTGCATGGGCTCAACTTTGGGGCTTTGTAACTTACAAAGTATAGGGTTTTTGCCCTAGGTCACCACATCAAAATTTTAGCCCAATTATAGGAGAACAACTTTGCTTAAGAGTGGGAGCAGAGTTGTTAAGAAAATATTGGAGATAATCCAGCTCAAAGTTTGGCTGTCAGACAATTCTTAGACTGAATCTTCAGTAACAGTGAGATAGGATCAACTTTGAGCTCGATTTTGAATGGGATCCAGTGACTTTTTGTGGGAACATATTGTATCAAAGTTATAGATGAATTATAGCTCTACAACTTTGCTGCAGAAAGTTGGCGTTGGTTTCACATAAAAATTGGAGAAAAGTGGCTCCAAAGTTGCTCTGTCAGGTGCTCTGATGGGAGTTCTGATGGTACAGTGCTCCAATTCACTGAAGAAGAATCTAATCGCGCTCGTCGCCGGTAGTCGCCGCCGTCGATCAGGGCTCGTCACGATTCGTGCTCCATAGCCTTTGGATAAGCACGGCCGGTGAGAGTCCTCGCCGCCGGTGAGCTGTAGGCCACTCCGGCCAGCTGTAGCGCGTTCCTCCCCCTTGCTCTCTGATCGGGGATGCGGATTTCACCGCCGTCGAGCCATTACCGGCGTCCGCCGCGTGGCTCTGTCTTTACACCTCGACACCGTGACTCCTCTACGCCATCCCATCATCGGCGGGGAGCTTGCCACGGCTGTCAACACGTATTCACCGTGCGCCAAGTCTCTTCCCCAATTCTGACCGCCACCGCGCCATCCAAATTCACGGACCACCGCCCCGGCAACTATAAATTGAGCGTGCCCCTAGGTCCGTATGGTAGCCAAGCACCTCAACGCCCCGTATTGCCTCCAGTTAATCACCGACGAGCTAGAATTTTAAGTTTCCCCCAAACTCACTCTCCGCCACCCGAAGTTCAACCTCACCGCGGCCAGCCTTCTCCAGGTCCGCTCATCCTCTTCTCATCCCTGTTCTAGCATCCTTACATGTTGGTGATGCTCCCCGACCATTTTAATTGAACCAAACCGCCTAGGATCGCCGGGAACATGATCACTTCGCCGTTTTGCTTACGGTCACCGTGGCCGGAGCTCCACGATCCACCAACAGTGCAATTAACTTAGGGGAAATAGTCAGACCGACCCCAATTCCATGTCCCCCGCTCGGAGAGCTCAGCCGCTGCCCCAATCGGCCGGTCTGCCTGCTCGCCGGAGCGTGGCCGCGCTCGAGCGCCGTCGGGGACCTGGAGTTGTGAATTGACAGAAACCCGAGGGCTTTTTCGTGATTTGTCAGTGACTGAAAACAATAGTAAATGGATTCATTTCTGTTTAGCCGTTAAGCCGAGGACCCCCGTGCAAGTCTGCCCCGCGGGCGCGGGTGCACTCCCGTTTTCTCTGTAGGTTGGGCCGTATGGGCTACTTCTGGCCCAGTACTATTCATTCCTTTCTTCTTTTCTTTTTACTCCAGAGCCAAAACAATTTTAGAAAATTGTAGAAAAATGATAAAATTGTGAAACCAATTTTCCTAGATTCCTTATTTTCCCTAGTATTTAATAAAAATAAACTCATGATTTTTTAGATCAGATAGGGAATTTTAGGGTATTTAAAATAGCCTAAACCATTGGTTCTAGATTTTTAGAAAATATATAATAAGTCCAAAATTCCTCAAACTTTTTAGGTAAGCTTTTCACATTATTTAGAAGCCTTGGGTAGAATTTGGGTTGATTTGGACCTTGTTTGATCACAAAACCCAAAACCACCCCCCTTGCTCCATGAACTCCTTTACTGACTCCGGAAACCCTAGGTTCTCGGAGTACTGTGAAGGAAAGTTGTATTCAAGACATAACTAATAAGTTTATGCTATCTTTGCATCCTCATAAGCATTCCATGACATCCATCCTTATGTATGTATATGGTTATATTAGAGCAAGAAGAAGAAGAAGAAGTTTTTGAAGAAGGGATACCACCCACCTCTGATCCTCAGGCAGACAGCTGCTTCTATTTTGATATCTGTGGATCCGAGCCAGACACATCTGATAACAAAGGCAAGCCCCGGTGCATTTGCCACCTTCCTTGATGTCTTTAAAATTTTTCTCACTTACTTGCTGCATTAGGTGATAGGAGTTGATTGATTAAACAATCCCTGCATTGCTTTCCTTGATTTTGATTACCCTCCTTGGAATCCTGTTTTTACAAAAAGGTTTTACTTTGCTTAGTAGTGCTTTAGAAAAACAAAAGGATTTGTTTTACAAAAGATGTTTGGCAAAGTGGGAGGGATGTTTTTGAAAATAAAACTTGATGGTGGATCCATCACGGCCGTGATGGATTCAACATTGGAAAAGATGTACCTCTGTCAGGTACCAAACTTTGGGTTTGAAATGGTTAAGCTGAGACCGGGCGGGTGACTTGCACGAGAAAAGAGTCTCGGTGTAGTGTCTCCGTCTGAGTCGATTAAGGACCTTGTCGATGTAGGCTTGATGATCGAGGACCCTTTAACTGGTCACATGCCTCGTCATGGGTAAGCCTTGCCTCGGGTAGACTAAGGCCGGAATAAGATAACACGAAATGGGAGTGGAGCGGTGGCGGGAGTAGCGTGTACCCTCCGTGGCAAGAGGCTGGACGGTGGTGTATCTGTGCTCTCGGTTTGCGTGAACCTGATCCGGTCTTAAGAACCCCGGTGGCGGGTTGACATATGCAAGGGTTAAGTGCTACATATGTCGTGTGATTGGAGATCCTCAGCTGAGTATAATCGATTCGGATCGCCGTACCTTCGCGGTTATGAAGACTTGGTCACTGCCCTACACGTAGCATTCCACTAAAGATGATGGGTTTTTGGTTAAGAAATTGGCTAGTGCAGGACCAGTGATTAAACTAGGGTAGAAAGAACTCTAGTGCAGGTAATTTTACCTAACTTGACAAATAAAATTGGATTTTTAAGGATCCACTTTAGTAAGCATTTCTGCAAACAGAGTCTTTGACTATTGAGAAGCCTTACCTTGACTCCCATATATCCAGCATACCCTTGAGAGTCTTTTCCTTAGTCGGGTAAGACTTGTTGAGTAATTCCATACTCAGGGTTTATCCCTTTGTTGTTTTTAGGTGGGGAAGTAGCAGACTTCTGCTGCTTCTGTACTAAGGTGGTTCCCAAGGATGAAACCCAAGACTGAAGTGCGGGAGGACTCGGTCCTCCATCTTTAGAATCTTTTGTTTATAGACTTTCGGGAGAAGTTTGTGTCTCCCTGGTTTGTATAATTATTACTTTTATGCACTCACTTTTAGAACTGGTCTGTAATAACTTAACTTGAGCTTACTTTGGAAATAAATGTAAGATTATGTAAATCGCTTCCGCATTTCTTTATCTCCGATGATCTGTAATGTCTGCAAGACGGGTGAAACGTTCCTGGTGAGGTAAGGAAAGATACCGAGCTTGTCAAGTAACTTAGGAACATCTACAGGGTGTCTGATGTCTGCTAGACAAGGACAACTGTAGGTGGGCCTATTTACTTGGGAGGTTCCGTCACAGCTGGTATCGGAGCGTAGCCCTTCTTTGCAGATATTCCAGGGCATCTTCAAAAGATTTTCAAAAGTCTTACCTCAAGATTCTTTTCTCTTCTTACCTAAGTATTCTGAAGAGTTTATATTAAAGACCAGTTAGGAAGAGTGCAACGTATAGAAGGTTGAATCAACCAAGGTTGATTCTGTACTTACTCATGCATCATGCTAAGAATTTTACTAATAAATTTCCCCTTTTAGAAAATGCCGCCGCGCACAAGAAAGACCGCGCGTAAGTCGACTGGACCTCTTGGAGTGCCTCGACATCAGCTTGCTCCGCGAGATGTAGATAGTAGTAGCGGGAGCAATGATCCCATAGGGGATCTGGAAGCAGAAGTAAGCAGGCTCCAATTGGAACTCCGCCGCAGGACAGCTATATGGATTGGAGATGGTGACCGTATAAATGAGTTACGAGCAGACGTTCGCCATCTACAAGACCAGCTGGCCGATCGGGATTTGGCACTCGATTGGGCTGTTCAATCTCGTTCACTGGCATGGGCCAAGGAGGCAAGGGCTCAGGCCCGAGTTAGAGAACTCAGCTCAGCTATGGACGACCTGCAGGTGTACTGCAATACACTCCATGAAGAAGTCCATGTGCTCTACTCGCAGCTACACCCTAGTGAGCCTATACCCCCTTCTGAGGCAGAAGCCGGACCTTCTCACGCCGCGGGACGCTCGTTGGGTGGGGAATTAGACCTGTATGAACCCCCTCCTTCTTTGAGGTTGGTGGACGTCTGGACTCCCACTCCTGATGAGGAAGCTGCCAAAAGCGATGGGAAACAGGACTAGTGGTGTAATAAGAGTAGAGTAGTGTATTGTAGGGAGTAGTGTATTGTAGAGTGTACTGTTATAGTAGAGTAGTGTATTGTAGGGTGTACGGTTGTATAATAGGTTAAACTTTTGTAAAATGGGTAATGTATCCTGTTGTGTAATGTCGAGTCTGTACCATTACTTTTTATAGTAATGTAAAACGGAAGGTTTTCTTTGGCACATTATGTTTATTCAAATGTTTTTGCCTCAGATGCCGACCCGGACTCGAGGACAGGATGCAGCTGGAACATCCGGGGGTGGGGATGCTACCCCGAATCCACCTCCCGTTCCACCCACACTTGCCGAGGCAATCGCTGCTTTGGTAAATGCTACAGCCGACAATACCCGCTTCCTGAGGGAGATGGCGGGTCAGCAACAGCTTCAGCAACAAGCAGGAAGAGGATTTCAACAGGGTCCCCGTGAGACCACTTATCTGGATTTCTCTGAGACTCGTCCGCCTCTCTTCGTCAAAGCAGAAGATCCGCTCGAAGCTGATGAATGGATAAGAGTTATTGAACAGAAATTTGGCCTTCTTCGCTGCTCAGAAACCCAGAAGCCGTTGTTTGCGGCTCAGCAACTTCGAGGCCCTGCCAGCACTTGGTGGGGGAATTTTGTGGCCATCCAACCGGATAATCATCAAATTACATGGAACGAGTTCAAAGCAGCATTCCGCGAGCATTATATTCCTGAGGGAGTGCTGCACATGAAGCAAGAAGAATTCATGAAATTGAAACAAGGGGGAGATACTGTGAACCAGTACCTCAACAAGTTCAATCACCTGTCCCAGTACGCAATTGATCAGGTGAACACAGATTTGAAAAAGAAGAATTGTTTTATGAGAGGTCTGAACGACCGGATGCAGCGGAAAATGGCTGCATGTATTGATCTTACTTATGGGAAGGCTGTCAGCACAGCCTTATCTGTGGAGGCCAAATATGCAAATACTGGGAAAAGTAAGGGATTCAGTGGTGATCGGCCTAGTCAGGGCCCGGTAAAGAGGCAACGGTTTATTCTCCGGCCCTCTAACCAGAACCGTCCAAGTGCACCATCTTTCCCTTTCAAGCAGCCTATAATTATTCGTCCCAACAAAGCTCCCACTGTCCAAAGTCAGCCGGGTGCCCCAGGCACTCGATTCCCTGCACTGCCAAGTTCTTCAACTGGATGTTTTAACTGTGGCAAATCTGGGCATTTTATTAAAGATTGTCCCTATCCTCGGCAAAATCAGGCCAATAATCAGCAAGGATCGGGAAGTTCAGCTCCAGGCAAGGGAAGTACTTCGGGCAAGAATACCAAAAAGACGGGGCGAGTATATTATACGCAAGTGGCTACCACACCGGAAGGGGAGCCGGTGATGATGGGTACGTTCCCTGTGGCCAGCCACCCTGCAATCATTCTTTTTGATTCTGGTGCTTCACATACCTTCATTAGCAAGACATTTGTGGAGCAACATCACATTACATGTCATGAATCAAAAGAGGGTTTTAAAATTCATTCACCTGGGGGATACATTTTTACTAAAGAAGTGGCCTATGGAGTGCCAGTAACTATGGCCGAACGGAACTTTCCTGCTAACATGATTGTTCTAAGAGGCCAGGATATAGATGTAATTTTGGGGATGAATTGGTTAACCCAACACAAGGCAGTACTCAACACTGAACTCAGAACCGTCAGGTTGAGTTATAATCAAGAAGAAATTCTCTTATCTCTCCCCAAGACCAATCCAGCCAAAGCTTCTGGTAGAATCTTTGAAGCCATTGTACCGGAGATCAAGAACATTCCGGTAGTATGTGATTTTCCAGATGTATTTCCGGAAGATTTGCCTGGACTGCCCCCAGAAAGAGATGTAGAATTTGTAATTGAGCTAAAGCCCGGTACGGCTCCCATTTCCCGAAGGTCGTACCGTATGCCCCCTAATGAATTAGCAGAATTGAAGATCCAATTGCAAGATCTGCTGAATAAAGGATTTATCCGGCCAAGCTCGTCCCCTTGGGGTTGTCCCGCCATCTTTGTGAAGAAGAAGGATCAAACCTTGCGTATGTGCGTGGATTATCGGCCCCTGAATGAGGTCACTATCAAGAATAAGTACCCTCTTCCAAGGATTGACATCTTATTTGATCAACTGACTGGGGCGAGGGTGTTTTCCAAAATTGATCTCAGGTCGGGCTATCATCAAATCCGTATTCGGCCCGAGGATATACCGAAGACCGCATTTACTACGCGGTATGGCTTATTTGAGTACTTGGTAATGTCTTTCGGGCTCACTAATGCTCCTGCCCACTTCACCTATTTAATGAACTCGGTGTTCATGCCCGAGTTAGACAAGTTCGTGGTGGTCTTCATCGATGATATTTTGATATATTCTAAAAATGAAGAGGAGCATGCTCAGCACTTACGGATTGTATTAACGCGCCTGAGGGAACATCAGCTGTATGCCAAGTTCAGTAAGTGCGCGTTCTGGCTGGAAGAAATTCAATTTCTGGGGCACGTGTTATCAGCCAAGGGAATTGCGGTAGATCCCAGCAAGGTCAAGGATATTCTCGAATGGAAACCTCCAACAACTGTTCACCAAGTCCGGAGTTTTCTTGGACTGGCGGGATATTATCGCAGATTCATACCTGATTTTTCTAAGCTTGTGAAGCCAATCACAAGTTTATTGAAGAATGATACTAAATTCAATTGGTCTTCTAAGTGTAACGAAGCCTTTGAGCAACTGAAGACACTATTGACCACTGCTCCGGTATTGGCTCAACCGGACATCACTAAACCTTTTGATGTCTATTGTGATGCGTCAGGCAGTGGACTCGGCTGTGTGCTAATGCAAGAAGGCCGAGTAATTGCGTATGCTTCAAGGCAGTTACGCCGACATGAAGAGCATTATCCAACACATGATCTCGAGCTAGCTGCTGTGGTTCATGCCCTGAAAATATGGCATCACTATCTGCTGGGAAACATCTGTCACATATATACTGATCATAAGAGTTTGAAGTATATATTTACCCAGTCAGAGTTGAATATGAGGCAAAGACGATGGCTTGAGCTTATTAAAGATTATGAACTGGAAATCCATTATCACCCAGGCAAGGCCAATGTGGTGGCAGATGCCTTGAGTCGCAAGACTTCCTGCCACTGTCTTATGGTAAAGACCTCCGAAAGCACTTTGTGTCAAAAAATGGAAAAGTTAAACCTGGGGATAATCCAGCAAGGGACTTTGAATCAACTAAAGCTTGAGTCAACCATTTTGCAAAGGATAATTGATGCTCAAAGGGATAATCTGGGTATGAAGCACATCCGAGAGAAGATCAGGGCTGGAACAGCCCAATGTTTCAAGGAAGATAATCAAGGTGTGTTATGGTTCAACAACCGCATAGTAGTGCCGAAGAATGAAGAACTCCGCCAGCAAATCTTAGACGAAGCGCATCTTAGTCGCTACTCCATTCATCCGGGAAGCACTAAGATGTACCAAGATTTAAAGCAACGTTACTGGTGGACGAAGATGAAGATTGAAATTGCACGCTATGTGGCTAAGTGTGACACTTGTAGACGTGTCAAAGCCATACACATGAAAGCTGCTGGTCCATTGCAATCTTTGCCAATCCCAACATGGAAATGGGAAGACATCAGCATGGACTTCATTGTGGGATTACCCAGGACCGCAAAAGGATATGACTCTATTTGGGTTATCATTGATCGACTCACAAAGATCGCCCACTTCCTTCCGGTCAAAATGAAATATCCTGTCATTACCTACGCGGAGTTATACATTGCCCGTATTCTCAGTTTGCATGGTGTTCCAAGGACCATAGTGTCGGATCGTGGACCTCAATTTGTAGCCAAGTTTTGGGAAGCACTTCACCAATCTTTGGGTACTAAGTTACTCCACAGTTCGGCCTACCATCCCCAAACCAGTGGACAGACTGAAAGAGTGAACCAAATACTTGAAGATATGTTGCGGGCATGTGTCCTGGATTTCTCGCAAAAATGGGATGAATGTTTACCCTTAGCGGAGTTTTCCTATAATAACAGTTACCAGGAAAGCATCAAGATGGCACCTTTTGAAGCTTTGTATGGGCGACGGTGTCGAACTCCGCTAAATTGGTCTGAACCTGGTGAAAGATATTTCTTTAGACCTGATATGGTAAAAGAAACCGAAGAAAAGGTTCAGAAAATAGTTCATAATATGAAGAAGGCACAGGCTCGTCAGAAAAGTTATGCAGACAAACGGCGAATGCCCTTATACTTCTTGGAAGGAGACTACGTCTACTTAAAGGTTTCACCAATGAAAGGCGTATCACGTTTTGGGATTAAAGGAAAACTTGCACCCAGGTACATTGGTCCATTCCTGGTACTTGAGCAATGTGGACCAGTGGCATACCGACTTCAGCTCCCCGAAACATTGTCTGCCGTGCATAATGTGTTCCACGTGTCACAATTGAAGAAGTGTCTTCGGGTTCCCGATCGAACCGTTGAAGTGACTGATGTTGTCCTGGAACCAGATTTAACGTACTCGGAACATCCCATTCGAGTTCTGGATCAAAAGGACAGGGTTACCCGGAGAAAGACTCTCAAGTTTTATAAAATACAGTGGAACCAGCATTCGGAAGATGAGGCTACATGGGAAACCCAAGATTTCTTAGATAAGAATTTCCCAGGCTTTCTAGCCTCTTGTAAATTGTAAAGTTTGTATAGCTGTGTAATAAAGGAATGAACCCCCACACCACCCCTGCCTTGTACCAGAAATCAGGAAATAAAAACATGACACATTTCCTTTTCCATTACTCACCCTAGGACTTTAAATCTCGGGACGAGATTCTTTTATGGGGGGAAGGATGTAACACCCCTGGTGTTACTATAACTAAAACTTGAGCATGGCATCATGAGCATGGGCATTGCATATGTTTGATACACCTAGAGTGCATTCACTAGGCAAAAATTTCAAACAAGTTGTATTGTTTTACTGTTTTACAAATAGGACCCTGGTTTAAGGACTTAACCCTAAATAGTGGTTAAAGGGGTAAAACTTAACCTAGGTTGAGAAAAACATTAGGGCTTGTGAGAAAAGTCATAAAGTGACCCCAACAATAAGGTTGAATCACATTTATACCCCTGGGGTACTAAAAACCCTAATCAAAACCCTGGAAAACCCTAAAACCAAACCCTAGGGGCCTATGTGCAAAATTGGTGCACAATTGGACTAAAGTGTAAAAACTAGTATGTTTTAACCCATAAAGTCATTTGGTTCACATTTGAGGAGATTTACAAGCAAAACCCTAAGTTTTGGACCTAAATGCAAAATGCACCTCATTTGAGTTTTGTTCTAAGTCTGAAAAATCAGTGCATGGGCTCAACTTTGGGGCTTTGTAACTTACAAAGTATAGGGTTTTTGCCCTAGGTCACCACATCAAAATTTTAGCCCAATTATAGGAGAACAACTTTGCTTAAGAGTGGGAGCAGAGTTGTTAAGAAAATATTGGAGATAATCCAGCTCAAAGTTTGGCTGTCAGACAATTCTTAGACTGAATCTTCAGTAACAGTGAGATAGGATCAACTTTGAACTCGATTTTGAATGGGATCCAGTGACTTTTTGTGGGAACATATTGTATCAAAGTTATAGATGAATTATAGCTCTACAACTTTGCTGCAGAAAGTTGGCGTTGGTTTCACATAAAAATTGGAGAAAAGTGGCTCCAAAGTTGCTCTGTCAGGTGCTCTGATGGGAGTTCTGATGGTACAGTGCTCCAATTCACTGAAGAAGAATCTAATCGCGCTCGTCGCCGGTAGTCACCGCCGTCGATCAGGGCTCGTCACGATTCGTGCTCCATAGCCTTTGGATAAGCACGGCCGGTGAGAGTCCTCGCCGCCGGTGAGCTGTAGGCC
Organism: Zea luxurians; assembly: GCA_029449295.1. Classification (NCBI taxonomy): domain Eukaryota; kingdom Viridiplantae; phylum Streptophyta; class Magnoliopsida; order Poales; family Poaceae; genus Zea; species Zea luxurians. The sequence goes on along the minus strand of JAOPSE010000001.1, from coordinate 97,854,736 downwards.
ACTCCGGCCAGCTGTAGCGCGTTCCTCCCCCTTGCTCTCTGATCGGGGATGCGGATTTCACCGCCGTCGAGCCGTTACCGGCGTCCGCCGCGTGGCTCTGTCTTTACACCTCGACACCGTGACTCCTCTACGCCATCCCATCATCGGCGGGGAGCTTGCCACGGCTGTCAACACGTATTCACCGTGCGCCAAGTCTCTTCCCCAATTCCGACCGCCACCGCGCCATCCAAATTCACGGACCACCGCCCCGGCAACTATAAATTGAGCGTGCCCCTAGGTCCGTATGGTAGCCAAGCACCTCAACGCCCCGTATTGCCTCCAGTTAATCACCGACGAGCTAGAATTTTAAGTTTCCCCCAAACTCACTCTCCGCCACCCGAAGTTCAACCTCACCGCGACCAGCCTTCTCCAGGTCCGCTCATCCTCTTCTCATCCCTGTTCTAGCATCCTTACATGTTGGTGATGCTCCCCGACCATTTTAATTGAACCAAACCGCCTAGGATCGCCGGGAACATGATCACTTCGCCGTTTTGCTTACGGTCACCGTGGCCGGAGCTCCACGATCCACCAACAGTGCAATTAACTTAGGGGAAATAGTCAGACCGACCCCAATTCCATGTCCCCCGCTCGGAGAGCTCAGCCGCTGCCCCAATCGGCCGGTCTGCCTGCTCGCCGGAGCGTGGCCGCGCTCGAGCGCCGTCGGGGACCTGGAGTTGTGAATTGACAGAAACCCGAGGGCTTTTTCGTGATTTGTCAGTGACTGAAAACAATAGTAAATGGATTCATTTCTGTTTAGCCGTTAAGCCGAGGACCCCCGTGCAAGTCTGCCCCGCGGGCGCGGGTGCACTCCCGTTTTCTCTGTAGGCTGGGCCGTATGGGCTACTTCTGGCCCAGTACTATTCATTCCTTTCTTCTTTTCTTTTTACTCCAGAGCCAAAACAATTTTAGAAAATTGTAGAAAAATGATAAAATTGTGAAACCAATTTTCCTAGATTCCTTATTTTCCCTAGTATTTAATAAAAATAAACTCATGATTTTTTAGATCAGATAGGGAATTTTAGGGTATTTAAAATAGCCTAAACCATTGGTTCTGGATTTTTAGAAAATATATAATAAGTCCAAAATTCCTCAAACTTTTTAGGTAAGCTTTTCACATTATTTAGAAGCCTTGGGTAGAATTTGGGTTGATTTGGACCTTGTTTGATCACAAAACCCAAAACCACCCCCCTTGCTCCATGAACTCCTTTACTGACTCCGGAAACCCTAGGTTCTCGGAGTACTGTGAAGGAAAGTTGTATTCAAGACATAACTAATAAGTTTATGCTATCTTTGCATCCTCATAAGCATTCCATGACATCCATCCTTATGTATGTATATGGTTATATTAGAGCAAGAAGAAGAAGAAGAAGTTTTTGAAGAAGGGATACCACCCACCTCTGATCCTCAGGCAGACAGCTGCTTCTATTTTGATATCTGTGGATCCGAGCCAGACACATCTGATAACAAAGGCAAGCCCCGGTGCATTTGCCACCTTCCTTGATGTCTTTAAAATTTTTCTCACTTACTTGCTGCATTAGGTGATAGGAGTTGATTGATTAAACAATCCCTGCATTGCTTTCCTTGATTTTGATTACCCTCCTTGGAATCCTGTTTTTACAAAAAGGTTTTACTTTGCTTAGTAGTGCTTTAGAAAAACAAAAGGATTTGTTTTACAAAAGATGTTTGGCAAAGTGGGAGGGATGTTTTTGAAAATAAAACTTGATGGTGGATCCATCACGGCCGTGATGGATTCAACATTGGAAAAGATGTACCTCTGTTAGGTACCAAACTTTGGGTTTGAAATGGTTAAGCTGAGACCGGGCGGGTGACTTGCACGAGAAAAGAGTCTCGGTGTAGTGTCTCCGTCTGAGTCGATTAAGGACCTTGTCGATGTAGGCTTGATGATCGAGGACCCTTTAACTGGTCACATGCCTCGTCATGGGTAAGCCTTGCCTCGGGTAGACTAAGGCCGGAATAAGATAACACGAAATGGGAGTGGAGCGGTGGCGGGAGTAGCGTGTACCCTCCGTGGCAAGAGGCTGGACGGTGGTGTATCTGTGCTCTCGGTTTGCGTGAACCTGATCCGGTCTTAAGAACCCCGGTGGCGGGTTGACATATGCAAGGGTTAAGTGCTACATATGTCGTGTGATTGGAGATCCTCAGCTGAGTATAATCGATTCGGATCGCCGTACCTTCGCGGTTATGAAGACTTGGTCACTGCCCTACACGTAGCATTCCACTAAAGATGATGGGTTTTTGGTTAAGAAATTGGCTAGTGCAGGACCAGTGATTGAACTAGGGTAGAAAGAACTCTAGTGCAGGTAATTTTACCTAACTTGACAAATAAAATTGGATTTTTAAGGATCCACTTTAGTAAGCATTTCTGCAAACAGAGTCTTTGACTATTGAGAAGCCTTACCTTGACTCCCATATATCCAGCATACCCTTGAGAGTCTTTTCCTTAGTCGGGTAAGACTTGCTGAGTAATTCCATACTCAGGGTTTATCCCTTTGTTGTTTTTAGGTGGGGAAGTAGCAGACTTCTGCTGCTTCTGTACTAAGGTGGTTCCCAAGGATGAAACCCAAGACTGAAGTGCGGGAGGACTCGGTCCTCCATCTTTAGAATCTTTTGTTTATAGACTTTCGGGAGAAGTTTGTGTCTCCCTGGTTTGTATAATTATTACTTTTATGCACTCACTTTTAGAACTGGTCTGTAATAACTTAACTTGAGCTTACTTTGGAAATAAATGTAAGATTATGTAAATCGCTTCTGCATTTCTTTATCTCCGATGATCTGTAATGTCTGCAAGACGGGTGAAACGTTCCTGGTGAGGTAAGGAAAGATACCGAGCTTGTCAAGTAACTTAGGAACATCTACAGGGTGTCTGATGTCTGCTAGACAAGGACAACTGTAGGTGGGCCTATTTACTTGGGAGGTTCCGTCACATTGACTAACAAAACCAAATCAAGAACCTCTGCAACCAGCCTCGGCGGAGCAAGTACTGTGCCCGAACCCCATTAGCGGCTCTACGGCAAAGCCAACCACTCCTCTGGTTCCTCTAATTAATCAGCTAAGGGCATCCCATTCCACCCTCATGGTTGCACTGTTATCCCGGGTTGTCACTCCCCGAAAGTATCACAAGAACATCATCGGGATAATATCATCGTATCATAATATTCACATCATGTTCATTGATTAAGTAAAGCAATAGCATAAAGCTAACCATGATAACCCAAAATGTAAACAAGGATAAGTAAATAGAAAGCTAGTCAATCCATAGGTTTCAATTAAGTAATGCGAGATAGTGAATTATAAGTAGATAGGATATAATGGGTCAGAGGACACTTGCCTTCACCAAACAGATGCTCAGGGTATTCAATCTTGTAGAACTCGAAGAATATGACCACTTGGTCGCCGAAGCTTGACCGTCGATTCCTCGAGGCTCGGAAATGAATCGTGATCTAATCGCAAGAAGTGAAGATGAATAGGCACAAGCAAACAAACATATACATGCATAAGAACATTACATCATACAAAGGAAAATATTATAAAACGTGCAGCATAAAGAAGGGCTCGATTCTACGGTCACGCGAGGGAAAGAAACATCAAACTCGAAGCTACGGTTGAGAAGTTATAACGTTTACACTACGCAAGTGATAGTCAGGACGATTAATTCGACATCATCAAATATAAATTATAACTGCTATTTAGTTTTGATTAAATCTGCTACACTAACAACTATCAAATAAATAAGTAATATAATTAGCATGAGAGATTCTATGCGAGGCGAGTTTACGATGCATGAAACAGCACAACAGCGTGCAGACGACGCGCGAACACATGCTGACGACACACGAAACAGTGCGCGCGACCAGCGAGAATGACGCGCGAATCAGCATGACACCACGTGCGGAATAGCACGTGCGACAGGTGAGAAAACTAAATAGGTGGCACGTTTATACTAAACAAATGTTAAATAAATAGAAATTAGTTAAGTTAATACTCGCCATGTTAATATTTATTATAAAAGCCCAAGTGGAAGCACTACACATTTAATCTAGTTAGAATATTAATCTAATAAATATTAGTCGAGCGAACCTTAAGTTAATTATCTAAAATATATGACCTAACGAATTAACGTTATTTAACATAAGTGATTATAAGCAGAAGCAATTTATCATCACGAGCAGACGCCGCGTGACCCACGTGATCGACACGTGAGACATGCGCGAGCAATGCGCGGCGAGACGCACGACACATGCAAAAGGCGTGTGACAACACGTGTGAATGGCACGCGACAACACGTGCGAACCACACATACGACACTCATGAACGACACGTGACGACGCGCGCGAAACAGCACTACGGTACGCGAAACAACGTGCACGACAGCGCGCAACACGCGTGAGTCAACACGACTATGCGTGCGAACAACACGATGACGTGCGAACGATACCGCGTGCTAACAACAGCAAACAAATAATTAATTAAAAGTATTTGCACTGGTATTAATCAAGTTAATTAACCTTTATATTTATAAAAGCGCGAGTTAAAACAGACTCGTTCTAATTGAATTGTTATTTTAAATAACCAACGACTAAACAATAATTGACTAATTAGCGCAAGCAACAATAACGGAAATAATTAAATAACGTGCGGACAACGCGTAGACAGTGCGACGGCGCGCACGACTCACGAGAGTCGCTAACAGACATCGTGTTTATACTAAACACTAAATAGGTATTAAATACCACATCTAAGTTGTTAAAATCGCATTACCACATATTTACAATCGCCTAACTAAAATCATAATTTTAATCCGATTGAGTATTCAGTTTACTGATCGACAATTAAATAGGAAACTAATTAGCGCAGGGGGATAGACGAGGTAGACGGAGGGTAGACGATAGTCGTCTAGGGGTAGACGAACGTCGTCTAGGGGGTAGACGGATGTCGTTGGGACCCTGACGACGCGCTGCGCACATGACACGCAACCCGCTAAACAAGGTGCGCAGAACGGCGCACGCGACAGAGCGCGTCGACACGCACGATGTGCGCGAGCGGCGCGCTGACAACGTGTGGAGATGCGCGCAAAACAGCACGCGCGACATACGCGAACAACGTGTGTGAAACACGATAAAACTAAATAGTCATCACATTTATATTAAACAAATATTAGAGCAACACATTTGAGTTACTATTAATTACGTCGACATGGATTTATAAAGCGTAAGTTAACTACTATAAATAGCCGTCACATCTGAGCGAGGTGCGGGCTGCCTGGCCGCGCCGCCACGCTGGCTGGCTGGCCGCCGAGCCGAGCGAGCTCGCGGGCACGGGCCAGGATGCGGACGTGGGGAAGGGAGAGGGAGCGTGTGGGATGGGGAGAGGAGAATGGGACAGTTCTAGGCTCCCGAGCGGGTTCTCTATCGTGGACGCAGGGTGTTTTGGACGGTTGGATAAGAAGCTAATCGTCCTGGCGGCCAGGAGACGTGCGGCGGCTGCGATGGGGGCGCCTGCATGCGATCCTGCCGCGTGGGCCGCGGTGCTGGCCAGGCCGTGCGGCAGGGAGCATGCGTGCTATGCGGCTGGGGAGGCGTGCGGGAGGGCAAGGCGAGCGTGGGGCGCGCTAGGCTATGGGACGCTGGGCTGGCACGTGCGCCTGCTGGGCCGGGACGTGGGGGCGCAGGGGTGGGTCAGGGGCAGGGGCGCGGCACGCTGAGCTATGCGGCTGAGCGAGCCAGGGCACGCTGAGGGGCACTGGCCGGGTGAAAGCGTGTGTAGGCAAGGAGGTGGGCCGCGCGGGGCAGGCCGAGGGGAGGTCGAGCGGGCCTCGGGAGTGGGCCACGACGCCGAGCTGGGCTGAGGGGAGGTAGGGCCAACGCAGGTTGAGAGGGGGAGAGAAAGAAAAGAAAGATGGGCTTCTTTGTTGTTTTTTCCATTTTTCTATTTTCTCTTTTTTTCTATTTCCTACTACCTCAAATCGGATTCCTTATTGAAAGGATACTTCACAAACTCGATCATCAAACAAAGTGAAAATATGCTTCAGCATGATGCGACAATCAAGGCACCTCTAGGGTTTTTACTTTACTAGGCTTACACATCGATATAAAATAAAATAATTCCCCACTATTTCAGAAAAAGAAAAGAAAAGTAAGGAAGAGAGAGAGTAACACCTGAATTTGATGGATATTAGAGAAAACATTTTATACCCCCAAATTCAGGGTGTTACATATGGCCTCCAGGGAGCACGGAAACAACCTTGGCGAGCTCCCAGGCGAGAGAACCGGTCCAGGCACAACCACCCGTGAAGAAGACCGGCCTGACCGGTGGGTCCCAATCGGCAGTGGGAGCAGAGAGTGGACAGCGTGGGTGTTCCAACCTGGGTCGCTGTTGGGGACTTGTTCTCAAATGCTTCGGATTAAGAACAAGGCAACATAAAAAGTGTTAAATGATAAAGACCTTCGTCCTTTGAAACATTATTTCCCTTCGGGATACAATGTGTTCCGGACGAAGGTCACAAACAACATATCTTCGTGAGCACAATAAATTATAACGAAGAACTTACACACAACATAAAAAGTAATATAAACATTTAAATATTATCACAATGTCATTTCTATTTTATTATCATATAAAAATAGAAATGACTTCAAATTACAAATGTACCTTCGGATTGCAGGAAGGCAAAAAGTACAAGGATGACGGAAAGCAAATGCCAAGTCAGCATGTCCAGTACAGGAGTACTGTTCATCTATTTATAGGCGTGGGACGTAGCCCATGCAAAATTACATTCATGTCCATTACATTTGCTAATGACTTATGGGAATCTATTAGGGCCTAAGTAGTCTTTTCATCTTTAAGTCGGTTCCCCTTTCTGCTACCGCGACGAAGCTTTCTTCGCCTAGCTTCGGCTGTGCACCATCCTTCGTACAGCTTGGTAATCAGCTTCGTACAGCTTGGGCTTCGTTCTGACCGTACTCCATGTTCATGATCTGAGTCCGAAGATACCTGTTCACATAATTCACTTGGAAAATATTGTCAAATCATGTTTTTGAGGACCTTCGGAGGACGAAGGCCCCCAACAGTAGCCCCTCGCAATATTAATTTGTTAGTGATAAATTCAGATTGCGATATGGACGAAGGCCTTAAGCCGAAGGTCCGAAAAAACACCTTCCCTTTGCTAGAATAGCAAAAGTCACTGACACCTGGGACCACACAGTTTCCGTCATATCGAGTGCATAAATAGGAGCCCGCCACATTTGATTTGGCACGCCCTCTTTGCCATCTGTTTTTCCTGCTTATAAAACTTTCTGCCCAAAAATATTTGTTTTCTTTCCTAGTTTTAAGCTTCGGAAGCGAGAAGTAGGATCTCCGAAGAGATGTCTGAGGAGAAGAAGGCTGTTGTCGAGATGAAGCTAAGTCTCTCTGAAGAGAAGAACCTGGGCTTTCTTGAGGCAATGTCGAAGACTAATACAGAAAAGATTACCAAAGAGATTTTAGAAGGTTTATCTAAAGATACTGGTGACAGCGACAGTTATGATGTAGAAAGCGGCGGGGGAGAGTCTGAAGATCGACCATGGCGGCCAAGTCACTCGGTTTTCGGGAAAACCACTATTAAGCAGAGTCATATTGACAATATGAGGGGGAGATATTTTCGAGATGTATCTATTGTGAGGGCTGATGCTGGAGAAAAGACTTCTCCCACCCCCGAAGAAGATGAGGTCGTGATCTTCTGAAGCTTTCTCAAGGCTGGGCTTCGATTCCCCCTAAGCAGCTTTGTTGTCGAAGTCCTGAAGACATTTCAAATCTACCTTCATCAAATTACTCCCGAAGCTATCATAAGGATGGGAATCTTTGTCTGGGCTGTGAAAAGCCAAGGTTTAGAACCAAATGCTAAAAGCTTTTGCAAAATTCATGAGTTGGTGTATGAGACGAAGCCCTGGGGGAAAGAACAATATCACAACAACTTTGGTTGTTACAGCTTCGGCGCCCGCTCCGGGTCAAGCTGCCCCGTGCCAACCTTTCGGAAGAGGTGGCCTAGTGCCTGAATGACGGAATGGTTCTATGTAAAGAATGACTTGACAGCGCAAGAAGATGTTAAGAGTATCATTATGCGCCCCATTTGGCAACGCTTCGGACTCCGAAAGCCGAAGGTTGAAATGGATGAAGCGGCCGAAGAATGCCAAAGAGCCTTCGACGTAATCTGCTCTTTTATTGGGACAAGGGATCTGGTCCAAGAGCATATTGCCTTCAGGGTGTGGCCACTTGCAAGAAAGTGGGAAATGCCAAAGGAGACCATCAAAGAGTCTGACGAAGGTGGACTAGTCAGACTAAAATACACATTTAAATACGGGGATAAGTTTGCTGAACCTGATGACGACTGGTTAAAAAGCATTGAAACCTTAAGTGACGAACTGCTTGGGGTATATTCGAAGGCCGAGAATACTGCATTATCGGCAGCCTTCGGAGGCCGAAAGAAGAAGAGGCTCAACCGGGTATTTGATGCAATCGGGTTTGTCTACCCTGACTACCATTATCCGGTGCCGGGCCGCAAAAGAAAAAATACTTCTCCTGCAACAGAAGTTGCCACAAGTGCTTCTTGTGAGCCAGCGCTGCAAAGAAAAAAGATGAAGGTGCTCACCCACCGGGCACGTTTTATTGAGCCAGCCACAGTACCTGAATTTATAGGTGAAGTCTCTTTGGCCACTGAAACTACAGAGCCAGCTCCAGTGCCGAAGATCGAAGAAAAAACTGAAGCACCTTCAGCAGAGAAAGCAGAAAAACCGAGAATTGAAGGACCAAAAATATTGGAAATCTTAAGTCCTTCAGCAAGTGCTGAAACGATAAAAAATCAAAAAGGCCTATCTGCGACCCCAAAAAGAAAAAGAATGGCGAACATTTTAGATGTTTTGGAGACAATTAAGTCTTCAAGCATAACTCCAAAGAAGACTGTTGAACTTTCTGAAGTGTCTACTGAAGCTTTAGTTGCTGAAGCTTCGAAGCAACAACCTGAGGCTGAAGCTGGGCCTTCAGAGCCCTCCAAGGAACAACCTTTGGAAACCGAAGAAAAAATAAAAATGCCAGAGCCAATTTTGGTTGAGGAAATTGACACTGCTGCCCCCGAAGCTCCTTCCACCATATGCGATTACATTGTGCGACATGCCTCGGGGAAGAAATTATCTGAAGAAGAGATTTATGAAGCCAACCACTATGCCGAAGAATTAAAATATCCGAAGGGGGCACTAGTGTTCAATGGGACAAACGAAGATGACTTCCTATACTGTCTCCCTGACAACCAAGAATTATCTGTCTGCTGGGAGATGGCTAGAAGTATGGGGTTCCCGAAGCTCGAAGCTGGCTTATGTGCTATGACGAAAGAAGATCTCGCGGATAGTCTTGCGTATAATAGCCTGAAGGTATGGGAATTAGACATTTGAAAAATTTTATAATTCGTAACTCATTTTTTTTATTCTTATATGGATTCTTTTTCGTATAGGGTTTAATTCTAAGCAACGCATTAAGAGCACAAAAGAGTGCCGAAGACGAGAGCTATGAAATTGCATTCAACAATTTACGATCAGAAGTTATTAAACTGAGAAACGAAGCTCTAGAAAAAGATAAAATTCTGCTTACATTGGTAGACAAGATAAAAAAGGACGAAGCTGCTGCAAAGGTTCAGGCCGAAGCTCACAGACGCGAAATTAAAGATCTGCAGAAGCAACTAGCTAAAGCTAAAGAAGAACGCATACTTGAAGAGACAAAACGAGAGCTTAGTGATCAATTGGCCAATCATTTGGAGATAAGTGCCAAGGAGCTTCGCGCATCCCAGAGAAAATGCTATGTTAAATCCATAGAGTGCGTTAAGAAAATAAAATCCAGCTTCGCCAGCGTTGGTGCATTTTCCAGTGAAGAGAATTTTTCAAGAGGCAATCCTGAAGGGCCGATAGAATGGATCTGCCACGAAGCTGAAGCCTTCGAAGAAATTCTAAACAGTCGAGGAGACATTTGCGCCTTCTCGGGTGCCAGGGGGATTGCTTCTATACCGGAGAAAAAAGGCTGCGATCATGTTAAGGTTCTTGCAAAATCCGAAGCCAGCTTATCCCCTGAAGATATTAAAGACCCCTCGGCCGAAGCTAGCCAGGCTGGTGGAAAATTTTTCACCGACGTCTGGGACAATGGTGGCCGAGAAATAGCCCGAGAAATTATCCAAAAAAGCGAAAAAGGCATCCATGATGCTAGGAAAGTAGCAGAAGCTGTTGAAAAAAACACAGAGCCCGAAGGGCAAATAGGTATTAACTAGTGTTTTTTATCTCTTTGTTGTAATTTTTGATTTCAAACTTGACGACGGCTTGTAATAGTAATAAGTCCGCATCCACTCTTCCCTCAGAACCTACTGGATCGTCGGTTGGCCCCCACACGAAGGGGGATGACGAAATTAGACAAATGGCCGAAGCTATCATGGATAAAGTTGTTGAACAACTACTAAATGAGGCTGCAGAAGTAGTACTCAGGGAAGACTAGATGTTATTGTAAAAACATTTGATATGTGATCTATGTAATACTTTGCAACTTTGAATGTAATATACAAGTTTCTTTTTAAGATTCAATTCTTTACGATGCATGAAATTTGACATACATACCGTTTTTGAGCCTTCGGCGGAAAAAAACACCTTCCCTTCTTTTCATGCTTCGTGAAGAAAAACTTTTATGTATCACGACAACTTCGATACTGCTCTGATGAAGCATTTCTATGCTTCGTAAAAATTTTTTTTCTTCCGAAGATGTACTTCGAAGGTCCATATCGTATTTCCTTTTTCTGTCTTAGCATAATTTTCACTTTTTCAAAACATTCTCTGAAGATCGATATTGTATCCCCTTCTTGTGCCATATGCAGCATGATGTATGATGCTTATGCTATGCAAAATGATGTGATGATGCTATGTTATGTAGATGACATTTGTTCCGAAGATACACACATATCCCCGTAAAACACAAAATATTTTTGTACCAGCGCTGACTTTTCGCTGTAAGCTCTGCATTCCCTTAGGAACGACTTTGGAGCTTCTTCGCCTTTTACTTAGGCGGTATCAGTGTTGACTTTTCGCTGTAAGCTCTGCATTCCCTTAGGAACGACTTTGGAGCTTCTTCGCCCTTTACTTAGGCGGTATCAGCGTTGACTTTTCGCTGTATGCTCTGCATTCCCTTTGGAACGACTTTGGAGCAGAAAACTTACACTGCGTTCCCTTTGGAACGACTTTTTGTGGTTTCAGCAAACTTACTCTGCGTTCCTTAGAACGACTTTGTGTTGCTTCGAAGTATTTTCGATAATTCGAAGGTCCTCCTTGTTATCGTAAATTTTTAAGCTTCAGCAACTAGAGCCTGAGCAAATACATTTTCCTTGGGGCAAGCAAAGAAACTTTTACATGAAAACTAAAAAATGTCCTTTATTACACAGAAAATAGAACTGAATGGAAAAAACTGGTAGGATATTTGTCAATAGATGTGCTTCGACTCTGGCACAGTGCTATTGACTGTGCGAGCTTCGGATTGTTCTCTGAGATCCCTTTGGTGTGGAGCATATTGGCTCCCTTCTGGCTGTTGGCCTTGTTGCAGCGGTGGTGGAGGCGGAAGCTGTTGCCAAGAAGCTTGAGGTTGACTTGCCGAAGCAACAGAAACTGCAGGGTGGTTGCCCATGTATTCTGGGATGTAAGGCGGATGGTACGAAGCAGTATGCATGACCTGCTTCGGCTGAGCTTGTTGCGCTGCAGCTTCGGCTATCTCCTTTTGCTTCTGGATGGTAACATGGCACATCCTGGTGGTATGGCCCTTGTTTTCACCACAGAATAAGCAAAATACTCTCCTTGGTTGATCTCCAAATCTTCCGCCGAAGCCCCTGGCGCCTCTGCCTCTTGGAGCTGGTGGACGGAAGAAACTTTGATGTTGCCCCGAAGCCTGTGAGGAGCACTGCGGCCTGTTCTGCTGACTCCCCTTATCATCATTCTGAGTAGAGTTGTGGATGGACCTGACATGCTTCGGATAGAATCTTCCTCCGAAGCCCCTGGTCATTTCAGAAAACCTGAAAGCCTCCTCCCTTCTTTGGCGAAAATCATTGTCGGCACGAATATACTCGTCCATCTTCTGAAGCAATTTCTCCAAAGTTTGAGGAGGCTTCCTAGCAAAGTATTGAGCTGAAGGTCCTGTTGGGGACTTGTTCTCAAATGCTTCGGATTAAGAACAAGGCAACATAAAAAGTGTTAAATGTTAAAGTCCTTCGTCCTTCGAAACATTATGCCCCTTCGGGAAATAATGATTTTAGGACGAAGGTCATAAGAAACGTACCTTCGTAAATATAATAAGTAATGACGAAGGATTCATATAAAGCGTGAAATATAAACATCAACATAGAATCATTTCTATTTTATTAACATGGAGAAATAGAAATGATTTCGAATTACAAATGTACCTTCGGTCCTGAGATAAGGTAGAAAGTACAAGCGTGACGCAAAAGCGAATGCCAAGTCAGCGTGAACAGTACGGGAGTACTGTTCATCTATTTATAGACGCGGGACGCAGCCCACGTAAAATTACATCCATGTCCATTACATTTGTTAACGGCTTATGGAAATCTGTCAAGGCCCACGTAGTCTTTTCATCTTTAAGTCGGTTCCCCTTTCCACTATCGCGACGAAGCTTCCCTGCGCACAGCTTCGGCTGTGCACCACCCTTCGTAGAGCTTGGTAATCAGCTCGTCCTTCGTCTGGTTCAGGCTTCGTCCTGACCGTGCTTTATGTTCATAATTCTGAGTCCGAAGACACCTGTTCACATAATCCACTTGGAAAACATTGTCAAATCATGTTTTTGAGGACCTTCGGAGGACGAAGGCCCCCAACAGTAGCCCCTCGCAATATTAATTTGTTAACAATAAATTCAGATTGCGATATGGACGAAGGCCTTGAGCCGAAGGTCCGAAAAAACACCTTCCCTTTGCTAGAATAGCAACATTCACTGACAAGCGGGGTCTTTCAATTTTCAACGCCCTGGGCGTATAAATAAGATCATACCGCCAACTCATTTGGTACGCACACTTGCCATCTGCTTCGGTCCACTAAATTTTTAGCTCTTGTGCATTAAGATTGGTGACCTTTTTGATTTCGAAGCTTCGGCCCTGAAAATAATTTTTTAGCGTTTCCGAAGATGTCTGAAGGCAAGAAGATTCCTGCTGATACGAAGCTGAGTCTCGAGGAGGAGAAGAATCTGGGGTTCCTGATTGCGATGGCGGAGACCAATACAGAGAAAATCACCAAAGAGATTCTCGAAGGTTTGTCCGAAGATACTGATGACAGCGACAGCTATGATGTAGAAAGTGGTGGAGAAGAGGCCGAAGATCGACCATGGCGGCCAAGTCACACGGTTTTCGGGAAGACCAGTATCAAGCAGAGTCATATTGATAATATGAGGGGGCGGTATTTTCGAGATATATCTATTGTGAGGGCTGACGCTGGAGAAAAGACTTCTCCCACCCCCGAAGAAGATGAAGTTGTAATCTTCCGAAGCTTTCTCAAGGCTGGACTTCGATTCCCCCTGAGCAACTTTGTTATTGAGGTACTGAAAACATTTCAAGTCTACCTTCATCAACTTACTCCCGAAGCTATCATAAGAATGGGGATATTTGTCTGGGCTGCAAGAAGCCAAGGTTTAGAACCAAATGCTGAGAGTTTTTGCAATATTCATGAATTATTATACGAGACGAAGCCCTGGGGAAAAGAACAATATCACAACAATTTTGGGTGTTATAGCTTCGGTGCCCGCTCCGGGTCAAGCTGCCCTGTGCCGACCTTTCGGAAGAGGTGGCCCGGAGCCTGGATGACAGAGTGGTTCTATGTGAAGAATGACTTAACAGCGCAAGAAAATGTGAAGAGTATTATTATGCGCCCCATCTGGCAACGCTTCGGACTTCGAAGGCCGAAGGTTGAAATGGACGAAGCAGCCGAGGAATGCCAACGAGCCTTCGGCGTAGTCTGCTCCTTCATTGGGACAAGGGACTTGGTCCAAGAGCACATTGCCTTCAGGGTATGGCCACTTGCAGAAAAGTGGGAAATGCCGAAGGAAACCATTAAAGAGTCCGACGAAGGCGGACTAGTTAGACTAAAATACACGTTCAAGTATGCAGATAAATTTGTTGAACCTGATGATGACTGGTTGAAAAGTATTGAGATATTAAGTGACGAACTGCTTGGCACATTTTCGAAGGCCGAGAACACTGCATTATCAGCAGCCTTCGGAGGCCGAAAAAAGAAAAGGCTCAACCGGGTATTCGACGCAGTCGGGTTTGTCTACCCCGACTACCACTATCCGGTAATGGGTCGCAAAAGGAAAAATACTTCCCCTGCGACCGAAGCTACCACGAGTGCCACTAATGAGCCAGCGCCACAAAGAAAAAAGATGAAGGTGCTCACCCATCGAGCGCGCTTTATTGAGCCGGCCACAGTGCCAGAATTTATTGGTGAAATTTCTTTGGCATCTGAAGCTACAGAACCAGCTCCAGTGCCGAAGATAGTAGAAAAAACTGAAGCGCCTTCATCAGTAGAAAAACCGAAGACTGAAGGGCCAAAAACATCAGAAATTTTAAGTCCTTCAGCAAATGTCGACACGACAAAAAATCAAAAGGGCCCACTGGTGACCCCAAGAAGGAAAAGAATGGTGAACGTACTGGATGTCTTGGAGACAATTAAGTCTTCAAGCACAACCGCAAAGGAGTCTGTTGAACTCGCTGAAGCATCTACTGAAGCTTCGAAACAACAAGCTGAAGCCGAAGCTGGGCCTTCAGAGCCCACCAAGGAACAATCCGAAAAAATATCAGAACCAGCTTTAGTTGAAGAAATTGACACTACCGCCCCCGAAGCTCCCTCCAGCATACGCGATTACATCGTGCGACATGCTTCGGGGAAGAAACTGTCTGAAGAAGAAATCTACGAAGCGAATCACTATGCTAGAGAGTTGAAGTATCCGAAGGGGGCAGTAGTATTCAATGGGACAAACGAAGATGATTTCCTGTACTGTCTCCCAGACAATAAAGAATTATCCGTGTGCCGGGAAATGGCTAGAAGCGTGGGGTTCCCGAAACTCGAAGCTGGATTATGCGCCATGACGAAAGAGGATCTCGCAGACAGTCTTGCATATAATAGTCTAAAGGTATGAAGATTAAGCGTTTGAAAAAACTTTTTAATGCGTAATTCATTCCTTTATTCTTATATGGATTCTTTCTCATATAGGGCTTGATTCTGAGCAACGCATTAAGAGCCCAAAAAAGCGCCGAAGATGAAAGCTATGATATTGCGTTTAACAATTTACGCTCCGAAGTTATCAAACTAAGAAACGAAGCTTTGGAAAAGGATAAGATTCTGCTTACATTGGTGGATAAAGTTAAGAAAGACGAAGCTGCTTCAAAAACCCAGGCCGAAGCCCAAAAGCGTGAAATTAAAGATCTTCAGAAACAGCTGGCTAGAGCTAAAGAGGAACGTGTGCTTGAGGAAACAAAACGAGAACTCAGTGATCATATGGTCAACAAATTGGAGTTAAGGGTTAAAGAGCTTCGTGCATCTCAGAGGAAATGTCATATTAAATCTGTAGAATGCGTGAAAAAGATAAAATCAAGCTTCGCCAGCGTTGGCGCCTTTTCTAGTGAAGAGGACTTTTCAAGAGGCAATCCCGAAGGTCCACTGGACTGGATTAGCCACGAAGCAGAAGCCTTCGAAGAAATTCTGAGCAGCCGCGGTGATATCTGCGCTTTTTCAGGCGCCAGAGGAGTTGCTGCTGTTTTGGAGAAAAAAGGTTGTGACCATATAAAATCCTTAGCTCAGTCTGAAGCTGCCCTGTCCCCTGAAGACATCAAGGATCCCTCAACCGAAGCAAGCATGGTTGGCGGTAAATTCTTCACTGATATCTGGGACAATGGCGGCCGAGAAATGGCGCAAGAAATAATTCAAAGAAGCGAAAAAGGCATCCATGATGCTAGGAAAGTGGCAGAAGCTGCCGAAAAAAGTACAGAGCCCGAAAGGCAATTAGGTATTAATTAGCCGTTCTTATTGTGTTGTAATTTTTATTTCAAACTTTGCTCACGGTTCGTAATAGTAATGAAGAAATGTTCTCTTCCCTCAGAAGCTGCTGGATCGACTGCCGACCCCCACACAAAAGGGGATGACGAAATTAAACAAATGGCCGAAGCTATCATGGACAAAGTTGTTGATCAACTTCTAAATGAAGCCGCCGAAGCAGTATTAAGAGAAGACTAGATGCTATTAGAAAAAACATTTAAATTGTGATCTATGTAACATTTTGTACATTTGAATGTAATATACAAGTTTCTTTTCATTATTCAATTCTTTACGATGCATGAAACTCTACATACATACCTTTTTGAGCCTTCGGCGAAAAAACACCTTCCCTTCTTTTCATGCTTCGTGAAGAAGACATTCTCCGTTAAAATTATTCTGATGAAACACGTTCATACTTCATGAAAACATTCTCCGAAGCTATACAATTTCGATATTGCTCTGATGAAGCTTGTCCATGCTTCGTAAAAATATTCTCCGAAGCTGTATTCCGAATCTATACAATTTCGATATTGCTCTGATGAAGCTTGTCCATGCTTCGTAAAAATATTCTCCGAAGCTGTATTCCGAATCTATACAATTTCGATATTGCTTTCTCAAAGCATCCTTTCGAAGGTTGATACTGTGTACCCTTCTCTTGCAAAATGCAATATGATGTATGATGCTTATGCTATGCAAGATGATGTGATGATGTTATGTTATGCAAATGACATTTGTTCCGAAGATACACACAAAATTTATTCGTAAGCTCTGCATTCCCTTAGGAACGTCTTTGGAGCTTCTTCGTCTTTTACTTAGACGGTATCAGCGTTGACTTTTCGCTGTAAGCTCTGCATTCCTTTAGGAACGTCTTTGGAGCTTCTTCGTCTTTTACTTAGACGGTATCAGCGTTGACTTTTCGCTGTAAGCTCTGCATTCCTTTAGGAACGACTTTTGAGCAGAAAACTTACACTGCGCTCCCTTTGGAACGGCTTTTTGTGACTTCATGAACTTACTCTGCGTTCCTTAGAACGACTTTCTGTTACTCCGAAGGATTTTTAATACTTCGAAGGTCCTCCTTGTTAACACAAAAACTTAAGCCTGTGGAGAAAATAGATTTTCCTCGTGGGAAATAGCGAAATTATTACATGGAAACTATCAATGTTTTTTGCTACAGAGAATAGAACTGAATGGAAAAGACTGCTATCAAAGGTAGGATATGTGTCAATAAATGTGCTTCGACTCTGGCACAGTGCTGTTGACTGTGCGAGCTTCGGATTGTTCTCTGAAGTCCCTTTGATGTGGAGCATATTGACTCCCTTCTGGCTGTTGACCCTGTTGCAATGGAGGTGGAGGCGGGGGCTGTTGCCAGGAAGCTTGAGGTTGACTTGCCGAAGCTACAGAAGCTGCAGGGTGGTTGTCTATGTATTGTGGGATGTAAGGCGGATGATACGAAGCAGTATGCATGACCTGCTTCGGCTGAACTTGTTGAGATGCAGCTTCGGCTATCTCCCTTTGCTTCTGGATTGTAATATGGCACGTCCTGGTGGTATGGCCCTTGTTTTCTCCACAGAACAAGCAAAACAATTTCCTTGGTTGGTCTCCGAATCTTCCGCCGAAGCCCCTGGCGCCTCTGCCTCTCGGAGCTGGTGGCCGGAAGGAAGCTTGTTGTTGCCCCGAAGCCTGTGAGGAGCACTGCGGTCTGCTCTGCTGACTCCCCTTATCATCATTCTGAGTGGAGCTGTGAATGGACCGGACATGCCTCGGGTAGTATCTTCCCCCGAAGCCCCTGGTCATCTCAGAAAACCTGAAGGCCTCCTCCCTTCTTTGGCGAAAGTCATTATCAGCACGAATGTACTCGTCCATCTTTTGGAGTAGCTTCTCTAGAGTCTGAGGAGGCTTCCTAGCAAAGTATTGGGCTGCAGGTCCAGGACGAAGCCCTTTGATCATGGCTTCGATAACAATTTCATTGGGCACCGTTGGTGCCTGTGCCCTCAAACGCAAGAACCTTCTGACATATGCCTGAAGGTACTCTTCAGGATCCTGAGTGCACTGAAACAAGGCTTGAGCAGTGACCGGCTTGGTCTGAAATCCTTGAAAGCTGGTTAGCAACATATCTTTTAGCTTCTGCCATGAGGTGATCGTTCCTGGTCGAAGGGAGGAATACCAGGTCTGAGCAACATTCCTGACGGCCATAACGAAAGACTTCGCCATGACTGCAGCATTGCCCCCATACGAAGACACTGTTGCTTCGTAGCTCATCAAGAACTGCTTCGGGTCTGAGTGCCCGTCGAACATGGGAAGCTGGGGTGGCTTATAGGATGGAGGCCAAGGTGTAGCCTGCAGCTCAGCGGACAAAGGAGAAGCATCATCGAAAACAAAATTTCCCTGATGGAAATTATCATACCAGTCATCTTCGTTGACGAAGCCCTCCTGATGAAGGTCTTTCTGCTGAGGCCTTCTGTTTTGCTCATCATGGGTAAGATGGCGAACTTCCTCAGAGGCTTCGTCTATCTGCCGTTGCAACTCAGCTAGCCGGGCCATCTTCTCCCTCTTCCTCTGCACCTGTTGATGTAGCATCTCCATATCCCTGATTTCTTGGTCTAGCTCTTCCTCCTGAAGCGTCGGGCTAACGGCCTTTCTCTTCTGGCTTCGGGCCTCCCGAAGAGAGACGGTCTCCTGGTTGTGGTCTAGCGGTTGTAGTGCTGAAGCCCCAGTCGCTGAAGCTTTCTTCGGCGCCATAGCGAAGGTCTATAGCTTCCGAAGGTGTTCAAAAAAGCTCGAAGTGGAAGTGAGTTCACCGGAGGTGGGCGCCAATGTTGGGGACTTGTTCTCAAATGCTTCGGATTAAGAACAAGGCAACATAAAAAGTGTTAAATGCTAAAGTCCTTCGTCCTTCGAAACATTATGCCCCTTCGGGAAATAATGATTTTAGGACGAAGGTCATAAGAAACGTACCTTCGTAAATATAATAAGTAATGACGAAGGATTCATATAAAGCGTGAAATATAAACATCAACATAGAATCATTTCTATTTTATTAACATGGAGAAATAGAAATGATTTCGAATTACAAATGTACCTTCGGTCCTGAGAGAAGGTAGAAAGTACAAGCGTGACGCAAAAGCGAATGCCAAGTCAGCGTGAACAGTACGGGAGTACTGTTCATCTATTTATAGACGCGGGACGCAGCCCACGTAAAATTACATCCATGTCCATTACATTTGTTAACGGCTTATGGAAATCTGTCAAGGCCCACGTAGTCTTTTCATCTTTAAGTCGGTTCCCCTTTCCACTATCGCGACGAAGCTTCCCTGCGCACAGCTTCGGCTGTGCACCACCCTTCGTAGAGCTTGGTAATCAGCTCGTCCTTCGTCTGGTTCAGGCTTCGTCCTGACCGTGCTTTATGTTCATAATTCTGAGTCCGAAGACACCTGTTCACATAATCCACTTGGAAAACATTGTCAAATCATGTTTTTGAGGACCTTCGGAGGACGAAGGCCCCCAACAGGTCCAGGCCGAAGTCCCTTGATCATGGCCTCAATGACAATTTCGTTGGACACCGTTGGTGCCTGCGCCCTCAAACGCAAGAACCTTCTGACATACGCCTGAAGGTATTCTTCATGATCCTGAGTGCATTTGAACAGGGCCTGAGCAGTGACCGGCTTCGTCTGAAACCCTTGAAAGCTGGTTAACAACATGTCCTTCAGTTTTTGCCATGAAGTGATCGTTCCTGGTCGAAGGGAGGAATACCAGGATTGAGCAACACTCCTGACGGCCATAACAAAAGACTTTGCCATGACTGCGGCATTGCCACCATACGAAGATACTGTTGCTTCGTAGCTCATCAAAAACTGCTTCGGGTCTGAATGGCCATCGAATATGGGAAGCTGGGGCGGCTTATAGGACGGAGGCCAAGGTGTAGCCTGCAGCTCAGCGGACAAGGGAGAAGTGTCATCGAAAACAAAATTTCCATGATGGAAATTGTCATACCAGTCATCTTCGTTGAAGAAACCCTCCTGATGAAGGTCTTTTTGTTGAGGCCTTCGATTCTGCTCATCGTGAGTAAGATGGCGAACTTCTTCAGAAGCTTCGTCTATCTGCCTTTGCAGTTCAGCTAACCTGGCCATCTTTCCTTCTTCCTCTGCACCTGTTGATGAAGCATCTCCATATCTCTGATCTCTTGGTCTAGCTCATCCTCTTGAGGCGTCGGGCTGACAGCCTTCCTCTTCTGGCTTCGGGCCTCCCGAAGAGAGACAGTCTCCTGATTGTGGTCCAGCGGTTGGAGAGCTGCAGTGCCAGCTGCTGAAGCTTTCTTCGGCGCCATAGCGAAGGTTGATGATCGCCGAGGGCGCTCAAAGACTCAAAGAGTGGAAGTGAGTTCACCGGAGGTGGGCGCCAATGTTGGGGACTTGTTCTCAAATGCTTCGGATTAAGAACAAGGCAACATAAAAGTGTTAAATGATAAAGACCTTCGTCCTTTGAAACATTATTTCCCTTCGGGATACAATGTGTTCCGGACGAAGGTCACAAACAACATATCTTCGTGAGCACAATAAATTATAACGAAGAACTTACACACAACATAAAAAGTAATATAAACATTTAAATATTATCACAACGTCATTTCTATTTTATTATCATATAAAAATAGAAATGACTTCAAATTACAAATGTACCTTCGGATTGCAGGTAGGCAAAAAGTACAAGGATGACGGAAAGCAAATGCCAAGTCAGCATGTCCAGTACAGGAGTATTGTTCATCTATTTATAGGCGTGGGACGTAGCCCATGCAAAATTACATTCATGTCCATTACATTTGCTAATGACTTATGGGAATCTATTAGGGCCTAAGTAGTCTTTTCATCTTTAAGTCGGTTCCCCTTTCTGCTACCGCGACGAAGCTTTCTTCGCCTAGCTTTGGCTGTGCACCATCCTTCGTACAGCTTGGTAATCAGCTTCGTACAGCTTGGGCTTCGTTCTGACCGTACTCCATGTTCATGATCTGAGTCCGAAGATACCTGTTCACATAATTCACTTGGAAAATATTGTCAAATCATGTTTTTGAGGACCTTCGGAGGACGAAGGCCCCCAACAGTCGCGGCCAGGCAAATTTGGCCCAAGGTGAACCTGACTGGCGCGAGACCGTGAATGCGGGGTGTGCGGCTGAGACACGGGGCCCACCACGAGGGGATGCTGGCGCACATGGGCCGTGCGGCTGAAGAGGGATTTGGGCCGGCCAGGTAGAAAAGGAGCCTAGTTAGGTTCAGGTTTTTCCCCTTCTTTTTAAGTCTATCTGAATTTCTTCCTCAAATTCAAATTTGGTACTTGAATTCAAATTCTATTTGAAGACTGCTCATGGGTTTAATGCACAAATAAAAATACTACTTTTTAAAGGGCTAGATTTATGTTTATTTTTTTTATTTTATATTCATCTCCCTTATTTAATTCTAGTAATAGGTGACTTCATTCAATTTTCTTTTCTCATTCCTATTTTATGTCTTCATTTAAAATTGGGGCTAAGTTATGACCTCCATAAAATGCATTACCAAAAATTATCATCAAGGGATCACCTTTTCTCTATCTATTTATTGGTCCTTTAATTTAGTATTCTCAGTCGATTATGAAGAGGAAATGTCTTGAAAATTCCCAAGATTTTCAAAAATTCTAGGAACACTATCACCAATCTACTTATTTATTTATTTATTTATTTATTATTTTTTGTATACAAATTTTGGGACTTACATGAATCCTCCCAATGCTCCCCCAGCCAGAGCTGACCAAGCTGTTGCAGCCCAGATGCGGATAATGCAACAGATGGCAGATACTATGGCGGACATGGACGCGCAGTTGCGGCAGGAATGCCAAGAGATGCGCTAGGAGAGAGAGGAGATACACCAGGAGAGGAGGGTGCAACAGCAGCAAGCACCACTGCCACCACCACCACCACTTCCACCCTAGGACAAGCACCGGGAATTTATGAGCCACAAGCCACCTACCTTCGCCAGCTCTCCAGATCCTCTACATGTCGATGACTGGTTGAAGTCAGTTGAGAAGAAACTAAACATTGCATAATGCTCTGACCGGGAGAAGGTTCTATATGCTTCTGGTCGTCTGACAGGTCCTACTGCTGACTGGTGAGATTCTTATGTTGCTGCCCATGATGTTGCTGTCACTATTACTTGGGCGGAATTCACCACATAGTTCAGAAACTACCACATTCATGCTGGATTAATGAAGATCAAGAAGGAGTTTCTATCATTAAAGCAAGGCAACATGTCTATCAGTGAGTACTGTGACAAATTCATTTAGCTGTCAAGATATGCTCCTGATGAGGTGGCTGATGATGAAAGAAAGCAAGAGCACTTCACAGAAGGACTTAATGGGCCACTACAGTACGCACTGGTTTCTCACACATTTCCATCATTTCAGAGGCTGCTTGATAAAGCTCTAGCTATTGAACACAAACGTGTTCAACTGGGAGATCTAAAGAGGAAGGCCATTGCCTAGGGGCAGGGTAGCAGCAGTGTCCATCCTCGCTAAGTTCCGCCCTAGGGTACCCCAGCTCGTCCAGGAGGAGGACCACATCCAGCTCACTATGCTCCACAGGGGACTCCACAGATGCCTCACACTCATCAGGCTACCCCCACTGGCACCCCGGCGAGGCCTATAGGACAGAAGACCGGCCCTACATGCTTCAAGTGCAGTCAGGTTGGGCATTATGCAAATGCTTGTCTGGTGGGAAATTCCAGTGCACCAGCTCAGAATAAGCAACAGACTCCTGCCAAGGGATTCTCTATTGCCAGGTTTAATCAAGTCAGCGCTGAAGCTACTGCTGAAGGAGCTGACATCACACATGGTATGTTTTATATTAGTGCAATTCCTACAACAATATTATTTGATTCTGGTGCTACACATTTATTCATGTCTGCTCAATATGCCAACACAAATGAGTTACCACTGAAAAATATGAAAACACCAATGTAAGTAATTACACCTAAAGGGCCTGTTGAGGCAAATTATATGACACATAGATTGACATTGACAATTATGGGAAGAGAATTATGGGCTACCCCTGTAATATTAGAAGAAAGAAGTATAGATCTGATCCTTGGTATGTCATGGTTAAGAAAGGCAAAGGTTGTTATACAATGTGGTAGGGGTACTATAGAACTCACCAGCCCTAAAGGAGAAAGATTTGAAGTTGAAATTACAGTAACTACCTCTACTAGACTTGCGGTATTCTTAATAGATGGGAAGTTTATTGGTGACAACATCCGTGTGGTTAGGGATTATCTAGATGTCTTTCCGGAGGAGTTACCAGGGATGCCACCAGAGAGGGAAGTTGAGTTTGTCATTGATCTCTTACCTGGGACTGCCCCTATTTCTAAGCGCCCCTACAGGATGTCCGTAAAAGAGTTACAAGAACTTAAGAAGCAACTAACTGAGTTACAGAAAGCTAGGTACATTCGTCCGAGTTCCTCACCTTGGGGAGCAAAGGTACTGTTTGTATCGAAGAAGGATGGTTCGCAACGGATGTGTGTGGACTATAGATCCCTTAATGATGTCACCATTAAGAACAAGTACCCATTACCTCGTATTGATGACTTATTTGATCAGATGAGAGGCGCTAGGGTGTTCTCTAAGATTAACCTCAGGTCGGGCTACCATCAAATGAAGATTAGGCCATCTGATATTGCTAAGACTGTTTTCTCTAATCGATATGGTCTATATGAATTCACAGTCATGTCATTTGGCTTAACCAATGCACCAGCCTATTTTATGAATCTGATGAATAAGGTGTTCATGGAGTATCTCGATAAATTCGTCGTGGTATTCATCGACGACATTCTTATTTATTCCAAGAATGATAGTGAGCATGAGGAGCATTTGCGGATGGTGCTACAGAAGTTACGGGATGATCAGCTTTATGCCAAATTTACCAAGTGTGATTTCTGGCTTGATGAAGTACATTTTCTCGGGCATATCATCTCCAAAGGAGGAATTTCTGTGGATCCGGCTAAAGTAACAACGATAGTTGATTAGAAGATACCAAGTACAGTCTCAGAGATTCATTGAAGGGTTCTTCAAGATTGCTAAGCCTATGACCTCATTGTTGGAGAAGGGCAAGAAGTTTAATTGGACTGAGGAATGCCAAGAGAGTTTCAACCAATTGAGATCTAAGTTGATGGCAGCCCCAGTGCTGATTATGCCACATCTACAGAAGAATTTTGATATATATTGTGATGCAAGTCGCCCAGGCCTGGGATGTGTGCTTATGCAAGAAGGACACGTCATCGCCTACGCGTCTCGCCAGTTGCGGAAACATGAGTTGAATTACCCCACTCATGACTTAGAACTGGCACCCGTTGTGCATGCTCTCAAGACACTATATTATGGGAACCAAGTGCCGAGTCTACACTGATCACAAGAGCTTAAAATACATTTTCACTCAGAAGGATCTCAACCTTAGGCAACACCGATGGTTAGAGCTCATCAAGGATTATAACCTGGAAATTCACTATCATCCGAGCAAGGCAAATCTGGTTGTGGATGCTTTGAGTCGGAAGGGGCAGGTCCATGCAGCTATTATCACCCAATTACCCGATGAGTTAGTAGAATATTTTGAGAGGCTCAATCTGGGAATAGTTGCTCATACTGAAGGAATTACCATCAAAGTGGAACCTACCTTAGAGCAAGAAATACGAAAGGGTCAGATCGGTGATGCCAAAATTCAAGAGATTAAAGATCTAATAACGGAAGGTAAAGGCCCAGATTTCATGGAGGATGAGCAGGGCACGATATGGTTCAAGAACCGGATTTGTGTTCCTGATATCGATAGTCTTCGTGAAACCATATTGAAGGAGGCACATGACTCAGTTTACTCCATCCACCCTGGTAGTACTAAGATGTACCAGGACTTGAAGCAGAAGTATTGGTGGTATGGACTAAAGAAGGATGTTGCTTCACATGTAGCACTATGTGATATTTGTCAGAGGGTAAAAGCGGAACATCAAAGACCTGCTGGTTTACTGCACCCGCTTAAGATACCTGAGTGGAAATGGGAAGAGATTGGCATGGAATTCATTGTGGGATTACCCCGCACATCTTCTGGGTATGACTCTATATGGGTGATTGTGGACAGGCTAACTAAAGTAGCCCACTTTATTCTAGTGAAGACCACGTATTCAGGAGCCAGACTAGCAGAGTTGTACATGGCACGGTTTGTATGCTTACATGATGTGCCTAAGAAGATTGTGTCAGACCGGGGATCACAGTTTCTCTCGGTATTGGAAGAAGTTGCATGAGTGCTTGGATACAAGATTGAATTTTAGTTCAGCTTACCATCCTCAAACTGATGGGCAGACCGAGAGAACCAACCAAGTACTAGAGGATATGTTAAGAGCTTGTGCTCTTAAACATGGTGGTAGTTGGGATAAGAGTTTACCGTATGCGGAGTTCTCTTACAATAATAATTACCAGGCCAATTTGAAGATGTCCCCGTTTGAGGCTTTGTATGGCAGAAAGTGCAGGACTCCACTGTATTGGGATCAAACTAGTGAAAGGCAGTTCTTTGGACCTTAAATTATACAAGAGGCAGAAGAACAAGTCCATCAAATAAGGGAGAATTTGAGAACTACACAGTCAAGGCAGAAAAGTTATGCTGATACCCGGAGGAGACTACTCGAGTTTAAGGAGGGTGATCACGTGTATCTTAAGGTGTCACCAATCCGGGGTATGTGAAGATTCAAAGTCAAAGGGAAGTTGTCTCCTCGCTTCATTGGACCCTTCTTAATCCTAAAGCGAGTGGGAGAGGTTGCATATCAACTGGAACTACCTAATCATCTTGCGGATGTACATGACGTCTTCCATGTATCACAATTGAAGAAGTGTCTCAGGGTACCTGAAGAGCAGCTACCTATAGAGGATCTTAGTGTTCAAGATGATCTGACTTATGCAGAATATGCTATCAAGATTCTTGATACCTTGACTCGAGTCACGAGGAGTAAAGTGATTAAAATGTGCAAAGTACAATGGAGCCATCATGGAGAAGATGAGGCTAGATGGGAAAGAGAGGAAGAACTATGAATAGATTTTCCCCACCTTTTTCCTAGTCCTTCCTAAATCTTGAGGACGAGATTCTTGTTAAGGGGGGTAGGATTTGTAATACCCAATTTGTAAGAGATTTCTAAAGGAGAAATTATTTCCTTATTGTATGTGCACTCCTTATTTACGGTCACATGTGAACACCTCACTCAAAAGAAAAAACAAATAATTAATAAAAGACATGCCACTTAAATCATGCATCATTGTAACACCCTGAATTTGGGGGTAGAAATTTTTTTCTCCTTTTCACTCACCAAATTCGGGCGTTACTCTCTTTTCTCTTTCCGTTTCGCTCCTTCTTCCCAATTTCAAACTAGTATAGTGACAGGTGTCCGTGTCATGTATAAACAAAACCTAAGTGTTGGGAGCCTTCGTCCTCCGAAGGTCCTCAAAAACATAATTTGACAATATTTTCCAAGTGAATTATATGAACTGGTATCTTCAGACTCAGATCATGAACATGGAGTACGGTCAGAACGAAGCCCAAGCCAGACGAAGGGGGATTGAAATGAAGGACGGGCTGATTACCAAGCTGTACGAAGGATGGTGCACAGCCGAAGCTATGCGCAGAAAGCTTCGTCGCGATAACAGAAAGGGGAACCGACTTAAAGATGAAAAGACTACTTAGGCCTCAATAGATTCCCATAAGTCATTAGCAAATGTAATGGACATGAATGTAATTTTGCATGGGCTACGTCCCACGCCTATAAATAGATGAACAGTACTCCCGTACTGTTCACGCTGACTTGGCATTTGCTTTCCGTCATCCTTGTACTTTTGCCTTCCTGCAATCCGAAGGTACACATGTAATCTGAAATCATTTCTATTTTTATATGATAATAAAATAGAAATGACGTTGTGATAATATTTAAATGTTTATATTACTTTTTATGTTGCATGTAAGTTCTTCGTCATAATTTATTGTGCTTACGAAGATATGTTGTTTGTGACCTTCGTCCGGAACACATTATATCCCGAAGGGAAATAATGTTTCAAGGGACGAAGGACTTTATCATTTAACACTTTTTATGTTGCCTTGTTCTTAATCCGAAGCATTTGAGAACAAGTCCCCAACATTGGCGCCCACCTCCGGTGAACTCACTTCCACTTTGAGTTTTTGAACACCTTCAGAAGCCATAAACCTTCGCTATGGCGCCGAAGAAAGCTTCAGCGACTGGGGCTGCAGCCCTGCAACCGCTGGACCCCAATCAGGAGACTCTCTCTCTTCGGGAGGCCCGAAACCAGAAGAGGAAGGCTGTCAGCCCAACGCCTCAAGAGGATGAGCTAGATCAAGAGATCAGAGATATGGAGATGCTTCATCAACAGGTGCAGAGGAAGAAGGAAAAGATGGCCAGGCTAGCTGAACTGCAAAGGCAGATAGACGAAGCTTCTGAAGAAGTTCACCATCTTACTCACGATGAGCAGAACCGAAGGCCTCAACAAAAAGACCTTCATCAGGAGGGTTTCTTCAACGAAGATGACTGGTATGACAATTTCCATCATGGAAATTTTGTTTTCGATGATGCTTCTCCCCTGTCCGCTGAGCTGCAGGCTACACCTTGGCCTCCGTCCTACAAGCCGCCCCAGCTTCCCATATTCGATGGCCATTCAGACCCGAAGCAGTTTTTGATGAGCTACGAAGCAACAGTATCTTCGTATGGTGGCAATGCTGCAGTCATGGCAAAGTCTTTTGTTATGGCTGTCAGGAGTGTTGCTCAAACCTGGTATTCCTCCCTTCGACCAGGAACGATCACTTCATGGCAAAATCTGAAGGACATGTTGTTAACCAGCTTCCAAGGGTTTCAGACGAAGCCGGTCACTGCTCAAGCCTTGTTCCAGTGCACTCAGGATCACGAAGAATACCTTCAGGCGTATGTCAGAAGGTTCTTGCGTTTGAGAGCGCAGGCGCCAACGGTGCCCAACGAAATTGTCATTGAGGCCATGATCAAGGGACTTCGGCCTGGACCTTCAGCTCAGTACTTTGCTAGGAAGCCTCCTCAAACTTTGGAGAAGCTGCTCCAGAAGATGGACGAGTATATTCGTGCCGACAATGATTTTCGCCAAAGAAGGGAGGAGGCTTTCAGGTTTTCTGAAATGACCAGGGGCTTCGGAGGAAGATTCTATCCGAGGCATGTCAGGTCCATCCACAATACTCAAAATGATGATAAGGGAAGTCAGCAGCACAGGCCGCAGTGCTCCTCACAGGCTCCGGGGCAACAGCAAAGTTTCTTCCGGCCACCAGCTCCAAGAGGCAGAGGCGCCAGGGGCTTCGGCGGAAGATTTGGAGATCAACCAAGGAGAATGTTTTGCTTGTTCTATGGTGAAAACAAGGGTCATACCACCAGGATGTGCCATGTTACCATCCAGAAGCAAAAGGAGATAGCCGAAGCTGCAGCACAACAAGTTCAGCCGAAGCAGGTCATGCATACTGCTTCGTACCATCCGCCTTACATCCCAGAATACGTAGGCAACCACCCTGCAGTTTCTGTTGCTTCGGCGAGTCAACCTCAAGCTTCCTGGCAACAGCCTCCGCCTCCACCACCGCTGCAACAGGGCCAACAGCCGGAAGGGAGCCAATATGCTCCACACCAAAGGGATCTCAGAGAACAATCCGAAGCTCGCACAGTCAATAGCACTGTGCCAGAGTCGAAGCACATCTATTGACAAATATCCTACCTTGATAGCAGTCTTTTCCATTTAGTTCTATTTTCTGTGTAATAAAGAACATTTTTCAGTTTTCATGTAATAGTTTCGTTGTTTGCCACAAGGAAAATTTGTTTTCTCAGGCTTAAGTTGCTGAAGCTTTAAGATTTGCGATAACAAGGAGGACCTTTCGAATTATCAAAAATCCTTCGAAGCAACAAAAAGTCGTTCTAAGGAGCGCAGAGTAAGTTTGCTGAAGTCACAAAAAGCCGTTCCAAAGGGAACGCAGTGTAAGTTTTCTGCTCCAAAGTCGTTCCAAAGGGAATGCAGAGCATACAGCGAAAAGTCAACGCTGATACCGCCTAAGTAAAAGGCGAAGAAGCTCCAAAGTCGTTCCTAATGGAATGCAGAGCTTACAGCAAAAAGTCAACGTTGATACCGCCTAAGTAAAAGGCGAAGAAGCTCCAAAGTCGTTCCTAAGGGAATGCAGAGCTTACAGCGAAAAGTCAGCGCTGATACAAAAATATTGTGTGTTTTACGGGGATATGTGTGTATCTTCGAACAAATGTCATCTACATAACATAACACCATCACATCATTTTGCATAGCATAAGCATCATACATCATGTTGCATATGGCAAAAGAAGGGGACACAGTATCAACCTTCGAAAGGATGCTTTGAGAAAGTGAAAATCGTGCTAAGTCACAAGGGGATACAATATTGATGTTCGGAATATAGCTTCGGAGAATATTTTCACGAAGCTTGGATATCCTTCATCAGAGCACTATGAACATTGTCGTGATGCATAAGTTTTTCTATCTTCATGAAGCATGAAAAGAAGGGAAGGTGTTTTTTCACCGAAGGCTCAAAAACGGTACGTATGTAAAGTTTCATGCATCGTAAAGAATCGAATCACTAAAAGCAAATATATCACAGGGTTACAAAATGTCACACATATTTCATTTCAGAAGTCTTTACAATAGTGCTTAATCTTCTCTTAAAACAACTTCGGCAGCTTCGTTCAGGAGTCGGTTAACAACTTCATCCATGATAGCTTCAGCCATCTTTTTAATTTCTTCGTCTCCTTTCGGGTGAGGGCCCGGAGACGCTTTAGTAGGATCTGAAGGAGGACATGATACGGCCACATTGCTATTACAAGTTGCGAATGAAAGTTTAAAATCAAAAATTACAACACAATAAAAACCATTAGCTAATACCTATTTGCCCTTCGGGCTCTGAGCTTTTGTCAGCGGCCTTAGCTACTTCTCTAGCGTCGTGAATGCCCTTCTCACTCTTCTGAATAATTTCTCGGGCCATTTCTCGGCCACCATTGTCCCAGACGTCGGTGAAAAATTTTCCACCAGCCTGGCTAGCTTCGGCCGAGGGATCTTTAATATCTTCAGGAGATAAGCTGGCTTTGGATTGTGCAAGAGCCTTAACATGATCGCAGCCTTTTTTCTCCAGCATAGTAGCAATCCCCCTGGCACTCGAGAAGGCACAAATGTCTCCGCGACTGTTTAGAATTTCTTCGAAGGCTTCAGCCTCATGGCTGATCCATTCGATCGGTCCTTCTGGGTTACCTCTCACAAAATCTTCCTCACTCGAAAATGCGCCAACGCTGGCGAAGCTGGTTTTTATTTTCTTTACACATTCCATGGATTTTTCGTAGCACCTTTTCTTAGAAGACCGAAGCTCTTCAACGGTTCCTTCCAAATGATTAGCCCATTGGTCGCTACATTCCCGCCTCGTTTCTTCAAGTATGCGTTCTTCTTTCGCCCGGGCCAATTGCTTCCGAAGATCGTCAATCTCGTGCTTTTGAGCTGCAACTTGTGCTTTAAATGCAGCTTCGTTCTCCTTTATTTTATCCACCAATGTAACTAGAATTTTGTCCTTTTCCAGGGCTTCGTTCCTTAGTTTGATAACCTCTGTCCGAAGGTTGTTGAAAGCAATTTCATAGCTTTCGTCTTCGGCATTCTTTTGCGCTCTCAGCGCGTTGCTTAGTATTAAGCCCTATATGTAAAAAGTTAGTATAAGAATAAAACAATAGATTTCGAATCATAAATTTTCAAAAATGCGCAATTCTCGCACCTTCAGACTATTATAAGCAAGGCTATCCGCAAGATCCTCCTTCGTCATAGCGCATAGTCCAGCTTCAAGCTTCGGAAACCCCATACTCCTAGCCATCTCCCGGCAGACAGATAATTCTTTGTTGTCAGGGAGGCAGTATAGGAAGTCATCTTCGTTTGTCCCATTGAACACTAGTGCCCCCTTCGGATATTTTAATTCTCTGGCATAGTGAATTGCTTCATAAATCTCTTCTTCAGATAATTTCTTCCCCGAAGCATGTCGCACAATGTAATCGCGTATGTTGGAAGGTGCTTCGGGGGCAGCAGTGTCAATTTCTTCAACCAAAATTGGCTCTGACATTTTTATTTTTTCTTCGGTTTCCAAAGGTTGTTCCTTGGTGGGCTCTGAAGGCCCAGCTTCAGCTTCAAGTTGTTGCTTCGAAGCTTCAGCAACTAAAGCTTCAGTAGACACTTCAGAAAGTCCAATAGTCTTCTTTGGAGTTATGCTTGAAGATTTAATTGTCTCCAAAACATCTAGCACGTTCACCATTCTTTTTCTTTTCGGGGTCACCGATGGACCCTTTTGATTTTTTATTGTCTCAACACTTGCTGAAGGACTTAAGATTTCCAATATTTTTGGTCCTTCAACTCTCGGTTTTTCTGCCTTCTCTGCTGAAGGTGCTTCAGTCTTTTCTTCGATCTTCGGCACTGGAGCTGGTTCTGTAGCCTCAGTGGCCAAAGAGACTTCACCAGTAAACTCAGGTACCGTGGCTGGTTCAATAAAACGTGCTCGGTGGGTGAGCACCTTTATCTTTTTTCTTTGCGGCGCTGCCTCACTAGAAGCACCTGAGGCAACTTCTGTTGCAGGAGAGGTATTTTTTCTTTTGCGGCCTGGCACCGGATAATGATAGTCAGGGTAGACAAACCCGATTGCATCAAATACCCGGTTGAGCCTCTTCTTCTTTCGGCCTCCGAAGGCTGCCGATAATGCAGTATTCTCGGCCTTCGAATATACCCCAAGCAGTTCGTCATTTAAGGTTTCAATGCTTTTTAACCAGTCATCATCAGGTTCAACAAACTTATCTCCGTATTTGAATGTGTATTTTAGTCTGACCAGTCCACCTTCGTCAGACTCTTTGATGGTCTCCTTCGGCATTTCCCACTTTCCTGCAAGTGGCCACACCCTGAAGGCAATATGCTCTTGGACCAGATCCCTTGTCCCAATAAAAGAGCAGATTACGCCGAAGGCTCTTTGGCATTCTTCGGCCGCTTCATCCATTTCAACCTTCGGCTTTCGGAGTCCGAAGCGTTGCCAGATAGGGCGCATAATGATACTTTTAACATCTTCCTGCGCTGTCAAGTCATTCTTTACATAGAACCATTCTGTCATCCAGGCACCGGGCCACCTCTTCCGAAAGGTTGGCACGGGGCAGCTTGACCCAGAGCGGGCACCGAAGCTGTAACAACCAAAGTTGTTGTGATATTGTTCTTTCCCCCAGGGCTTCGTCTCATATACCAACTCATGGATTTTGCAAAAGCTTTTAGCATTTGGTTCTAAACCTTGGCTTCTCACAGCCCAGACAAAGATTCCCATTCTTATGATGGCTTCGGGAGTAATTTGATGAAGGTAGATTTGAAATGTCTTCAGGACTTCGACAACAAAGCTGCTTAGGGGGAATCGAAGCCCAGCCTTGAGAAAGCTTCGGAAGATCACGACCTCATCTTCTTCGGGGGTGGGAGAAGTTTTTTCTCCAGCATCAGCCCTCACAATAGATATATCTCGAAAATATCTCCCCCTCATATTGTCAATATGACTCTACTTAATAGTGGTTTTCCCGAAAACCGAGTGACTTGGCCGCCATGGTCGATCTTCGGACTCTCCCCCGCCGCTTTCTACATCATAACTGTCGCTGTCACCAGTATCTTCAGATAAATCTTCTAAAATCTCTTTGGTGATCTTTTCTGTATTGGTCTTCGACATTGCTTCAAGAAACCCCAGGTTCTTCTCTTCAGAGAGACTTAGCTTCATTTCGACAGCAGCCTTCTTCTCCTCAGACATCCCTTCGGAAATCTTACTTCTCGCTTCTGAAGCTTAAAACTAGGAAAGAAAACAAATAATTTTTGGGCAGAAAGCTTTATAAGCAGGCAAAACAGATGGCAAAGAGAGCGTGCCAAATCAAATGTGGCGGGCTCCTATTTATACAATCGATATGACGGAAACTGTGTAGTCCCAGGTGTCAGTGACTTTTGCTATTCTAGCAAAGGGAAGGTGTTTTTTCGGACCTTCGGCTTAAGGCCTTCGTCCATATCGCAATCTGAATTTATCACTAACAAATTAATATTGCGAGGGGCTACTGTTGGGAGCCTTCATCCTCCGAAGGTCCTCAAAAACATAATTTTACAATATTTTCCAAGTGAATTATATGAACAGGTATCTTCGGACTCAGATCATGAACATGGAGTACGGTCAGAACGAAGCCCAAGCCAGACGAAGGGGGATTGAAATGAAGGACGGGCTGATTACCAAGCTGTACGAAGGATGGCGCACAGCCGAAGCTATGCGCAGAAAGCTTCGTCGCGATAACAGAAAGGGGAACCGACTTAAAGATGAAAAGACTACTTAGGCCTCAATAGATTCCCATAAGTCATTAGCAAATGTAATGGACATGAATGTAATTTTGCATGGGCTACGTCCCACGCCTATAAATAGATGAACAGTACTCCCGTACTGTTCACGCTGACTTGGCATTTGCTTTCCGTCATCCTTGTACTTTTGCCTTCCTGCAATCCGAAGGTACACTTGTAATCTGAAATCATTTCTATTTTTATATGATAATAAAATAGAAATGACGTTGTGATAATATTTAAATGTTTATATTACTTTTTATGTTGCATGTAAGTTCTTCGTCATAATTTATTGTGCTTACGAAGATATGTTGTTTGTGACCTTCGTCCGGAACACATTATATCCTGAAGGGAAATAATGTTTCAAGGGACGAAGGACTTTATCATTTAACACTTTTTATGTTGCCTTGTTCTTAATCCGAAGCATTTGAGAACAAGACCCCAACACTAAGTGTCATGGGTGTTGCATCATGCCGAAGCGCATTTCTTTGTCTGATGTCGCGTGTTTTTCTCGTCCCGTTTCGGATTTCGGTTCGCGATTGGATTCCGTTTAGTGGTCGTGCGTGTCGTGGGTTTCGATCCGCGATGTGGCCCAGCCCGGCCCGGTCTGGCCCGCATGCCCCTGGCGTCCCTGCCCTCCCCATGCGCGCGCCCCCTCCCACCCTGAAAGGGAAATGTGCCCTTGGGCCATTTCTAAGTATTTTGGTGATTGAGTGCCAACACAAGTGCTTTTATGCTAATCTATGTAAAGTGGTGGACAAAGTGAAAATCTTGTCAAAAGGTATGTTTCTAGACTTAGTACATTGTTTTTATGGACTAATGTATTGTGTCTAAGTGCTGGAAACAGGAAAGATTGAATTGGAAATGAGATGGCTTTGTTTAGCCAAAGTCTGCTCGGTCTGGGTGCACTGGACTGTCCGGTGGTGCACCGGACAGTGTCTGGTGCGCCAGGCTGGCTCTGGCGAACAGGCTGCTCTCGGGACTTCGACGGCGGTGTACGGCTAAAATTCACCGGTCGGTCCGGTGGCGCACCGGACTGTCCGGTGAGCCATTCACAGGCGAACTCATCGCTCTCGGGAGATGATTAATGGCGTACGGCTAAAATTCACCGGTCTGTCCGGTGGTGCACCGGACTGTCCAGTGAGTCAACGGTCAGCCGGGGCAACGATCGACCGAGGATTCCGCGCGTGACGCGTGGCCGAGCCAACGGTCACATTGGTGCACCGGACTGTCTGGTGTGCACAGGACAGTGTCCGGTGCGCCAACGGCTCTCAGACTCCAACGGTCGGCTTCGCCAAGTAAGGAAGGCGATCTGCACCGGACAGTGTCCGGTGGCGCACCGGACTGTCCGGTGCGCCAGTCGACAGAAGGCAAGATCTGCCTTCCAGGATTGCTCTCAACGGCTCCTAGCTGTCTTGGGGCTATAAAAGGGACCCCTAGGCGCATGGAGGAGCACATCCAAGCATTCCTTGAGCAATCTTGATCACTCACACTTCATTCTTGCGCACTTGTTCGACATTCTAGTGATTTGAGCTCCGTTCTAGTGTACTAGTCTTTTGAGCTTAAGTCTGGGTCTTGTGTGTGCATGTTCGCTGTGATCTTTGTGTCTTGTGTGGGTTGCTAATCCCTCCCTTGCTCCGTGTTTCTTTGTGAACTTCAAGTGTAAGGGCGAGAGGCTCCAAGTTGTGGAGATTCCTCGCAAACGGGATTAAGAAAAGCAAGCAAAACACCGTGGTATTCAAGTGGGTCTTTGGACCGCTTGAGAGGGGTTGATTGCAACCCTCGTCCGTTGGGACGCCACAACGTGGAGTAGGCAAGCGTTGGTCTTGGCCGAACCACGGGATAACCACCGTGCCATCTCTGTGATTGATATCTTTGTGGTTATTGTGTTTTGTCAAGACTCCTCTCTAGCCACTTGGCAATTATTGTGCTAACACTTAACCAAGTTTTGTGGCTTAAGTTTCAAGTTTCACAGGATCACCTATTCACCCCCCCCCCCCCTCTAGGTGCTCTCAATTGGTATCAGAGCAGTTCTCTTCGCAAAGGGACTAATCGCCTGAAGAGATGGATCCTAAGGGGAAGGGAATCGTGATCAACGATAAAGAGAAGGAGTCCTTCGTCAACGAGCCAAAGGATGACAAGCCTACCGACTTGGGCTCGGGTCACAGACGCAAAGATGGGAAGAAGAAGAAAACGAGACGCATCAAAGAGATCGTCTACTACGACGACAGCGATGAGTCTACTTCTTCCAAAAGGACGACGACCACAACGACTACGAGAGAAGGAAACATGTTAATTCGAACTTTTCTTTTGACTACTCTTGTATTCCGCAAAGTACAAATACTCATTTGCTCTCCATTCCACTTGGTAAACCTCCTCACTTTGATGGAGAGGACTACGGATTTTGGAGCCACAAAATGCGTAGTCACCTGTTCTCTCTCCATCCGAGCATATGGGAGATTGTGGAAAGTGGAATGAAGTTTGATAGCTCGGATAGTCCTATTTTTATTAATGAACAGATTCATAGAAATGCATAAGCTACTACTGTGTTGTTAGCCTCCTTGTGCAGGGACGAGTACCATAAGGTGAGCGGCTTGGACAATGCCAAGCAAATCTGGGACACCCTCAAGATCTCTTATGAGGGGAATGACGTCACCTTGCTCACCAAGATGGAGTTGGTAGAAGGCGAGCTCGGAAGATTTGCAATGATAAGGGGCGAGGAGCCAACTCAAACATACAACCGGCTCAAGACCCTTATCAACAAAATAAGGAGCTACGGAAGCACGCGATGGACGGACCACGACGTCGTCCGCCTAATGCTAAGGTCCTTTACCATTCTTGATCCACATTTGGTGAATAATATTCGTGAGAATCCTAGGTACACCAAAATGTCGCCCGAAGAAGTCCTTGGAAAATTCGTAAGCGGGCGAATGATGATCAAGGAGGCGAGGTACGTGGACGACGCACTGAATGGTCCAATCAATGAGCCTCAACCCGTTGCTCTTAAGGCAACAAGAAGCAAGGAGGCGTTACCTAGCAAGGTGGCGCAAGTTGAGGCGGCAGGGCTAAATGATGAAGAGATGGCCCTCATCATCAAGCGCTTCAAGTCGGAGCTTAAGGGTCGCAAGGGACAGCCAAGCAAGACCAAGACAAAGGGGAAGCGCTCATGCTTCAAATGTGGTAAGCTTGGTCATTTTATTGCTAACTGTCCCGATAATGATAGTGACCAGGAAAAAGGGAACAAGAGGGAGAAGAAGAAGAATTATAAGAAGGCCAAGGGCGAGGCACACATCGGAAAAGAGTGGGATTCGGATTGCTCCTCCTCCGACTCAGACAATGAAGGACTCGCTGCCACTGCCTTCAACAAGTCATCCCTCTTCCCCAACGAGCATCACACATGCCTCATGGCAAAGGAGAAGAAGGTATGTACTCGAGACAGTACTACTTATGATTCTTCTAGTGATGATGAGTCTAGCGATGAGGAAATAGATTACTCTAGCTTGTTCAAGGGATTGGATAGAAATAAAATTGATAAAATCAATGAATTGATTGATGCCTTGAATGAAAAGGATAGACTTTTAGAAAAGCAAGAGGATTTGTTGTATGAAGAACATGATAAATTTGTAGAGGCACAAAAATCCTATGCTTTAGAAGTTAAAAGAAATGAAATGCTTTCTTATGAACTATCTACTTGTCATGAAACCATTTCTACTTTAAAAAGTGTTAACAATGATTTAAATGCTAAATTAGAAGTAGCAAATAAACCTAATTCTTGTGTAGAACATGTTATGATTTGCACTAGGTGTAAAGATTTTGATATTGATGCTTGTAGTGAACACCTAGTTTCAATTTCTAAATTAAATGATGAATTGGCTAGTCTTAATGCCCAACTTAAGACTAGCAAAAGTGATTTCGATAAGCTAAAATTTGCAAGGGATGCCTACACGATTGGTAGACACCCCTCAATTAAGGATGGACTTGGCTTCAAGAGGGAAGCCAAGGACTTAACAAGCCATAAGGCTCCCATCTCCACCAAGGAGAAAGGGAAGGCCCCTATGGCTGGTATTGCTAAAAAGAACCATGCTTTTATGTATCATGACAGGAGACAATCTAGAAATACTTATAGGAGTTATAATGCATATGATGCTTTTGATTCTCATGCCATGTTTGCTTCTAGCTCTTCCTATGTGCATGATAGAAATGTTGGTAGGAAAAATGTTGTTCATAATATGCCTAGGAGAAATGTTGTCAATGTTCCTAGGAAAATTAATGAACCTTCTACAATATATCATGCTTGCAATGCTTCTTTTGCCATTTATAGAAAGAATAAGAAGGTGATTGCTAGAAAGCTAGGGGCCAAATGTAAGGGAGATAAAACTTGCATTTGGGTCCCTAAGACAATTGTAACTAACCTTGTAGGACCCAACAAGAGTTGGGTACCTAAGACCCAAGCCTAAATTTGCCTTGCAGGTTTATGCATCCGGGGGTTCAAGCTGGATTATCGACAGCGGATGCACAAACCACATGACGTGGGAAAAGAGGATGTTCTCTTCCTACGTCAAGAATAAGGATTCCCAAGATTCAATAATATTCGGTGATGGGAACCAAGGCAAGGTAAAAGGGTTAGGTAAAATTGCTATTTCATCCGAGCACTCTATTTCTAATGTGTTTTTAGTTGAGTCGCTTGGATATAATTTGTTATCTGTTAGTCAATTATGCAATATGGGATATAATTGTCTATTTACAAATGTAGATGTGTCTGTCTTTAGAAGATGTGATGGTTCACTAGCTTTTAAGGGTGTACTAGACGGCAAACTTTATTTGGTTGATTTTGCAAAAGAAGAGGTCGGTCTAGATGCATGCTTAATCGCTAAGACTTGCATGGGCTGGCTGTGGCATCGCCGCTTAGCACATGTGGGGATGAAGAACCTCCACAAGCTTCTAAAGGGAGAACACGTGATAGGTCTAACTAATGTACATTTCGAAAAAGATAGACCTTGTGCAGCTTGTCAAGCATGGAAACAGGTGGGAGGCTCTCATCACACCAAAAATGTGATGACAACATCAAGACCCTTGGAGATGCTTCATATGGACCTCTTTGGACCCGTCGCCTATCTAAGTATAGGAGGAAGTAAGTATGGTCTTGTTATAGTTGATGATTTTTCCCGCTTCACTTGGGTATTCTTTTTGCAGGATAAATCTGAAACCCAAGGGACCCTCAAGCGCTTCCTCAGGAGAGCTCAAAATGAGTTTGAGGTCAAGGTGAAGAAGATAAGGAGCGACAATGGGTCCGAATTCAAGAATCTTCAAGTGGAGGAGTTTCTTGAGGAGGAGGGATCAAGCACAAGTTCTTCGCTCCCTACACACCTCAGCAAAATGGTGTGGTAGAGAGGAAGAACAGGACGCTCATCGATATGGCGAGGACTATGCTTGGAGTGTTCAAAACCCCCGAGCGTTTTTGGTCGGAAGCCGTGAACGCGGCTTGCCACGCCATCAACAGGGTCTATCTTCACCGCCTCCTCAAGAAGACTTCATATGAGCTGCTAACTGGTAACAAACCCAATGTGTCTTATTTTCGTGTATTTGGGAGCAAGTGTTATATTCTTGTGAAGAAAGGTAGAACTTCTAAATTTGCTCCCAAAGCTGTAGAAGGGTTTTTATTAGGTTATGATTCAAATACAAAGGCGTACAGGGTCTTCAACAAATCATCGGGTTTGGTTGAAGTCTCTAGCGACGTTGTATTTGATGAGACTAATGGCTCTCCTAGAGAGCAAGTTGTTGATCTTGATGATGTAGATGAAGAAGACGTTCCAACGGCCGCGATACGCACCATGGCGATTGGAGATGTGCGGCCTCAGGAACAATTGGAGCAAGATCAACCGTCTTCCGCAACTATGGTGCATCCCCCAACCCAAGATGACGAACAGGTACCTCAAGTGGAGGCGCATGATCAAGGGGGAGCACAGGATGTTCAAGTTGAAGAGGAAGAAGCACCTCAGGCACCTCCAACCCAAGTTCGAGCGACGATTCAAAGGGATCATCCCGTCGACCAAATATTGGGTGATATTAGCAAGGGAGTAACTACTCGTTCAAGATTAGTTAATTTTTGTAAGCATTACTCTTTTGTCTCTTCTATTGAGCCTTTCAGGGTAGAAGAGGCCTTGCTAGATCCGGACTGGGTGTTGGCCATGCACGAGGAACTCAACAATTTCAAGCGCAATGAAGTTTGGACACTAGTGCCTCGTCCCAAGCAAAATGTTGTGGGAACCAAATGGGTGTTTCGCAACAAACAGGACGAGCACGGGGTGGTGACGAGAAACAAGGCTCGACTTGTGGCAAAAGGTTATGCCCAAGTCGCAGGTTTGGACTTTGAGGAGACGTTCGCTCCTGTGGCTAGGCTAGAATCAATTCGTATTTTGCTAGCATATGCCGC
Organism: Zea luxurians; assembly: GCA_029449295.1. Lineage (NCBI taxonomy): Eukaryota > Viridiplantae > Streptophyta > Magnoliopsida > Poales > Poaceae > Zea > Zea luxurians. The sequence continues at coordinate 97,814,728 of JAOPSE010000001.1, read as the reverse complement.
TCACCATTCTTTCAGGTTGTACCAAATGGATGTGAAGAGCGCTTTCCTCAACGGGCCGATTAAGGAGGAGGTGTACGTGGAGCAACCCCCTGGCTTCGAGGATGAACGGTACCCCGACCACGTGTGTAAGCTCTCTAAGGCGCTCTATGGACTTAAGCAAGCCCCAAGAGCATGGTATGAATGCCTTAGAGACTTTTTAATTGCTAATGCTTTCAAGGTTGGGAAAGCCGATCCAACTCTTTTCACTAAGACTTGCGATGGTGATCTTTTTGTATGCCAAATTTATGTCGATGACATAATATTTGGCTCTACTAACCAAAAGTCTTGTGAAGAGTTTAGCAGGGTGATGACGCAGAAATTCGAGATGTCGATGATGGGCTAGTTGAACTACTTCCTTGGGTTCCAAGTGAAGCAACTCAAGGATGGCACCTTCATCTCCCAAACAAAGTACACACAAGACTTGCTAAAGCGGTTTGGTATGAAGGACGCCAAGCCCGCAAAGACGCCGATGGGAACCGACGGGCACACCGACCTCAACAAAGGAGGTAAGTCCGTTGATCAAAAGGCATACCGGTCTATGATAGGGTCTTTACTTTATTTGTGTGCTAGTAGACCGGATATTATGCTTAGCGTATGCATGTGTGCTAGATTTCAATCCGATCCTAAGGAGTGTCACTTAGTGGCTGTGAAGCGAATTCTTCGATATTTAGTCGCTACGCCTTGCTTCGGGATCTGGTATCCAAAGGGGTCTAACTTTGATTGATTGGATATTCAAATTCCGACTATGCTGGATGTAAGGTCGATAGGAAGAGTACATCGGGGACATGCCAATTCTTAGGAAGGTCCCTGGTGTCGTGGAATTCTAAGAAACAAACTTCTGTTGCCCTATCCACCGCTGAGGCCGAGTACGTTGCCGCAGGACAGTGTTGCGCGTAACTACTTTGGATGAGGCAAACCCTCCGGGACTTTGGCTACAATCTGAGCAAAGTCCCACTCCTATGTGACAATGAGAGTGCTATCCGAATAGCGGAAAATCCTGTTGAGCACAGCCGCACAAAGCACATTGACATCCGGCATCACTTTTTGAGAGACCACCAGCAAAAGGGAGATATTGAAGTGTTTCATGTTAGCACAGAGAACCAGCTAGCCGATATCTTCACTAAGCCTTTAGATGAAAAGACCTTTTGCAGGCTGGTAGTGAGCTAAATGTCCTGGATTCGCAGAACTTGGATTGATTTATAGCATACATGTGTTTATGCCTTTGATCATGTTCCTTCTGCATCTGTTGCTTATGTATGGTGCTCAAGTTGTACAAACACTCCCTGGACCTCACAAGTCCTTTTTCAAGTGATGCACATATTTAGGGGGAGCTGTGCTACAACTTGACCCTTTGAGACTAACCGTGTGCTTGAGTTTGCTTGTTTTAGTCTCAAAGGAGATTTGAAAGAGAAAAGGTGGACTTGGACCATGAAAGACTTCCACTGCACTCCGATGAGAGGGTAATTTATTCCAAGTTCATCTACTCTTATTGCCTTTGTATTCTTATTTGAAGATTTTGGTGAGGCAATGGGGTTAAAGGGCCAAGATTGATCCTGTTTTGGTGCTTGATGCCAAAGGGGGAGAAAATAAAGGCCAAAGCAATAGATGGATCAGCTACCACTTGAGAAATTTTTGAAAATAGTAGATTAGAGCTTTTGGTTTGTCAAAACTCTTTTATTGTCTCTTTTGTCAAAAGTTGGCCTCTTGTGGGGAGAAGTGTTGATTATGGGAAAAAGGGGGAGTTTTTGAGATTCTTGATCAATTTCTTTGGATTACCTCTCTTTATGTCTCTACAAGTGGATTTGACTTAGAGATAGGAATTTGAGTTTGATTTGCAAAAACAATCCAAGTGGTGGCAAAGAGTGATCCATATATGTCAAAATTTGAATCAAAACAATTTTGAGTGTTCATTTGCATTGTTATTGCACTTGTTCTAGTTGCTTTATGTTGTGTTGGCATAAATCACCAAAAAGGGGGAGATTGAAAGGGAAATGTGCCCTTGGGCCATTTCTAAGTATTTTGGTGATTGAGTGCCAACACAAGTGCTTTTATGCTAATCTATGCAAAGTGGTGGACAAAGTGAAAATCTTGTCAAAAGGTATGTTTCCAGACTTAGTACATTGTTTTTATGGACTAATGTATTGTGTCTAAGTGCTGGAAACAGGAAAGATTGAATTGGAAATGAGATGGCTTTGTTTAGCCAAAGTCTGCTCGGTCTGGGTGCACCGGACTGTCCGGTGGTGCACCGGACAGTGTCCGATGCGCCAGGCTGGCTCTGGCGAACAGGCTGCTCTCGGGACTTCGACGGCGGTGTACGGCTAAAATTCACCGGTCGGTCCGGTGGCGCACCGGACTGTCCGGTGAGCCGTTCACAGGCGAACTCGTCGCTCTCGGGAGATGATTAACGGCGTACGGCTAAAATTCACCGTTCTGTCTGGTGGTGCACCGGACTGTCCGGTGAGTCAACGGTCAGCCGAGGCAACGGTCGGCCGAGGATTCCGCGCGTGACGCGTGGCCGAGCCAATGGTCACATTGGTGCACCGGACTGTCTGGTGTGCACCGGACAGTGTCCAGTGCGCCAACGGCTCTCAGACTCCAACGGTCGGCTTCGCCAAGTAAGGAAGGAGATCTGCACCGGACAGTGTCCGGTGGCGCACCGGACTGTCCGGTGCGCCAGTCGACAGAAGGCAAGATCTGCCTTCCAGGATTGCTCTCAACGGCTCCTAGCTGTCTTGGGGCTATAAAAGGGACCCCTAGGCGCATGGAGGAGCACATCCAAGCATTCCTTGAGCAATCTTGATCACTCACACTTCATTCTTGCGCACTTGTTCGACATTCTAGTGATTTGAGCTCCGTTCTAGTGTACTAGTCTTTTGAGCTTAAGTCTGGGTCTTGTGTGTGCATGTTCGCTGTGATCTTTGTGTCTTGTGTGGGTTGCTAATCCCTCCCTTGCTCCGTGTTTCTTTGTGAACTTCAAGTGTAAGGGCGAGAGGCTCCAAGTTGTGGAGTTTCCTCGCAAACGGGATTAAGAAAAGCAAGCAAAACACCATGGTATTCAAGTGGGTCTTTGGACCGCTTGAGAGGGGTTGATTGCAACCCTCGTCCGTTGGGACGCCACAACGTGGAGTAGGCAAGCGTTGGTCTTGGCCGAACCACGGGATAACCACCGTGCCATCTCTGTGATTGATATCTTTGTGGTTATTGTGTTTTGTCAAGACTCCTCTCTAGCCACTTGGCAATTATTGTGCTAACACTTAACCAAGTTTTGTGGCTTAAGTTTCAAGTTTCACAGGATCACCTATTCACCCCCCCCCCCTCTAGGTGCTCTCACACCCCCTAATCCATTTGTCTCATTTGATTTTCTCCCGCGCAGTTACCTCCCTCTCCCTCTTCCACCTCTCTCTCTCCCCCCGTGGTGCCCTAGGGTTTAGAGACGTGATCGCTAGAGTTTGGATCCCCGAAGGTGAGTTTTCCCCTCCCCTCCCCTTCCCTCTCCCTCTCTCTCTCCTCCCCCTCCCCTTCTTCTTCCCCGCGTGGCCTCCCTGCCCGCACCCACATCGCCCCTCGGCCCCGCGTACCGCTCCGCCCTCGCACCGCGCCCTGCCCGCCGCCCCCTCGGCCTCCCTGCGCGCTTGCGCCCCCCCCCCCGGCGAGCCCCTCCTCGTGCGCTCGCGCCCGCCCCCGGCGAGCCCCTACCCCGGCGGCTCCCCTCCCCGGTGGCTCCCCTTCCCGGCTGCGCCCACCCTCGGCGAGCCTCGCCCCCGTGCCCCGCGCCCCACGTCGTGCCCAGGCCGCGCCCCTGCCCGCGCCCGTGCCACGGCGACTCGTGTCCCGCGCGCCTGCATGGCTCGCGTGCCCTCGGCACGCGCAGCGTGCTCTCGCGCGTGCGACCGTAGTCGCGCTGCGTTTAACTCTCATTTTAATCCTTTTTAATTGTTGTTTAGTCGATGTGCTGCGTCGCACGCTTCGCCGCGCGACGGTTCTTTCTAATTTCATCTTTATTAATGTGCTGCGTCGCGCGCTTCGTCGCGCGACGGTCCTTTTAAATTTATATTTATTAATGTGTTGTGTCGCGCGCTTCGTCACGTGATGATTTGTTTAATTTATATTTATTACAGTGCTGCGTCACGCGCTTCATCGCGTGGCGATTCGTTTTAAATGCAGTTCTGTTGATGTAAGCTGTCGTGCGTTTCATCGCGCAACGCTTAACGTTTATCTATAATTAATGCAAGGATCTCGTTGCATGCTCTGTCGCGTGGCGAGTCATTTATTTCTTAATTCAATTTAAATGTTGTGTCATACGTCTCGCCGTACGACCACTCCCTTTCATTCATCTTTATCTATTTATAATGATTAAACATGGAACATGACCTTACTTTATGCTAAACGCAGTGTCCAAATTGATACCCTTCTGTTTAAACGAGTGGTTTCATTTATAATTATGTAACGTGATCGCTTCTCGACCGTAGACTCGACTATAATTTCCTCTTTCTCTCTTAACCGTAATTGCAAGCCCCGCGTGGAACGTCTGTTTATTTATTGCAGTATGGTGTACTGTTCCTTTGTATTAAATGTGTGGATATATGTATGTTTGCGCTCGTATAGAGAACGATCTGGTTGAAGAGCCCGAGGAACACACAGGAGAAGCCCCTGAGCAGCAGCTGGTTGGTGGAGGCAAGTGTCCCTTGACCTATCTATGTCCTATACAATTCTATAATTCACTTTCCGCATTTACACAGCTATACTTAAGGATTGACTAGCTTTTGTTATCCATGTCCTTGTTTACCCATTTGGGTTGGATTATTATTGTTTAGCTTATTGCTAGTGCTCAACGTTAATCAATGAACATGATGAGAATTATCTATGATACGCTGTTTTCCCTCTTATTTATGATGATATACTTGTGGCATTTAAGGGGGCTCGAGCGGTTTCTCGAGTGCCTCTCCGTAAGGACCTGTTTGTTGGATGACCGCCCGGGAAAACAGTGCATCCATGAGGGTGGAGTGGGAAGCCCTTAGCTGAATTATTAGAGGAACCGGGATGTAGTTCGCTTAGCCGTCGTGCCGTTAATGGGGCTCGGTGTATGCGGCTCGCTCTGCCAAGGTTGATTTGTCCCTTGGGAAGGAGTGCAGTACATTTAGGAAACCTAACGGGCGGCTACAACTCCGGGGAATCTTTGTAAAGGCTACGTAGTGATACCCTGCTGGGTCACCTTGGTAGTGATCAATGGAGAGTCATGATCTCCGGGCAGAAAGGGAAATCACGGCTTGTGGGTAAAGTGCGCAGCCTCTACAGAGTGTATGAAAACTGATATATCAGCCGTGCTCACGGTTATGAGTGGCCAAGGGAGCTCTAGTGATTAGTGATACTTGATCAGAGATTGTTCGGATTATAGGTGGCAATGAGAATGATGGTTTGGTATTGATTCTGGTAATGGTAAGTGGTATTCTTTCCGTTTGGAAAGAGTACGTTTGGGTTAATAACATGGGTTAATTCTAAAACTTGGCTTTCTCTACTAGTAATAATAATCTGACCAACTAAAAGCAACTGCTTGACTTACCCCCACATAAAGCTAGTCCACTACAGCCAAACAGGACACTTGCTGAGTATGTTGATGTGTACTCACCCTTGCTTTACACACCAAACCCCCCCAGGTTGTCCACATTGCAACCACTGCTCAGGAGAAGATGAAGCCGTGGAAGGAGACCAACAGGAGTTCCAAGATTACGACGAGTTCTTGGCGTGGGTTAGCGGCAACCCCCGGTTGGCTGCCTGTGAAGGCCACGTGTATCTACGTTTCTTTTCCGCACTTTAATTATTGTAAAGACTATGTGGATGTCTCAGACATATGATGTAATCGACTATTATTCCCCTTTTATATTATGATTTGAGCACTGTGTGATGATGTCCAGTTATGTAACTGTTGTGTACGTGAATTGCTGATCCTGGCACGTACATGGTTCGCATTCTGTTTGTCTTCTAAAACCGGGTGTGACAATCATGCTGGGCTTTATTTTGTGTGCATTTTGTGAAAATATAAAATAATGTAAAAAGAATATATTAAAGTCCAAAGTGGAATTTAAAATCTAAAAAGGAATTCTAGAATTTAAGAAAAGAGAAGCACTAATAATCATAAAATGAATATCAAAACAGATAAATTACCCCTACCATGTTTAAGATGAACATTTTATGAGAAAACAAATGTGCCAAGAAGTTTAAACTTGAATGGGAATTTAAATTATGAAGTTGAAAATTAAAAAGAAAAGAAAAGGGAAAGCAAAATATAAAAGAAAAGGGGGAAGCGCTTGAATGTGCTAGAACCTCGCTTATGGCCCACCCACAGAAACGCACTGCGCGGCCCATTGTACCAGCACTCTCGCGCGCACCGCTAGCATGATAGACGGGGCCCACATGTCAGACTCCTTACCCACGCGTGCTCCTACCACAGGCACCGACCTGCCGGGCCCACTTGCCAGCTTCACTCCCCACCGCGCGGTCACTGCCAGATGGGCCATCTGGCGCTGTAGATCTTCCCTGATGCGCGTGGATGGCTGAAGCTAAAGACCTGGCGCCAATCTCCCTAGTTGTTACAATAGACCGTGTGCTGGACCCCACCTTGGCGCTCGACCTGGACAGCCATTTGCACCTCAGCCCCAAATCCACGAATCCCCTGATCATTTATACCAAAGGTGGCCCTCGAATTGCACCCACGCCAGCGTACCAGTAGCACCTCGCTCCGCCATTGGCAAACCGCACAGCCGTTGCTGCCCTACACCCTTACGAAATTCCTAGCATCGCCGATTGGTGGGAGATGTCATCGCGTCTAGAATCGGCCACCGGGGTGAAGGCGGATCCCGCACCAGCCCTCATCACGGATTGGGGGACTCCGTGCATCAATCACCGGTAAGATTCAACTCTGATGCATTCCTCTCCTTCCTTCGATCGTGCACCATGAAAATTGGCCCACTCATTCACCCTGTTGACCGGAATTGCTTGACGGGGTCGTGCCGCCACCGATTGCTGATCAATTCACCACACTAGGAGCTGTGTTCGGGATCTATCGTGATCGAGTGGTGGTCGAGTTATGGGCGAAATCGTCGGCCTCCGGCGAGGTTCGCCGTTGCAAAGCTCTGTGCCACCGGGTTGGCTTTGGGCTAGGGGATGATGACAGGTCAGTCGTCAATCATCTGAGGGACGGTTCAAATTTAATCCACGCTCTGACTGGCGTAACCTGGATCCTCACAGTTAGATCACGAGTTTACAGATCAGATCTGATGAAGGGATCGTGCGCCGTGGACCATGGATCTAGGATCTAATGGTAGTTGGTGCAGTAGTATACATAACTGGGTCTGATTTAATCTGGACGCTTGATCTCTAATCGGAGGGCTGAAATGCACCCGTACCCTTCGACCTCGGCAATTTTATTAAAGAACCCCCTGGGTTTATTGAGTATCAACCCACAATCCACAGGACTGTTCTTTGTGTCTTAGGAAGAATTACACCGAGGCCCCTGCACTTCTCTGTTTTAATGCGCGTAGTCCAGAGAATGGAAAATCAGGGTAAATGAATTAGAAAATGCATTTTTAATATAAAAATAATTAGGGATGTTCCTAAAACATCCGAATTGTATCACAAATCTAATATTTTAGTATAGATATACATATAATTTAAAGTTAATTTTTGGCAATGTTATGAAGAATATTATAAAGTATTTAAATAAATTTTTGTATACTTTTTTATGTACATTATTTTCTCCCTACAACAAAAAAGGTGAAAAAACATCCGAATCCGTATTCGGATAGACATCCGAATTTTACATCAATTATTTAAAAATATCTAGAACGAATTTAATGTTTATTTTTTGTGAAGATTAATAACCTCAATGCTAAAAACAAGAATATAAATTTACATAGCAAATTCTATATGTTATTTGTTCACAATCGAAGAAAAAAGACCAAAAAATTGACATCCGAATAAATATCCGGATCCATCCCTAAAAACAATTCCTAGAACTTGTTTAACTCATAGAAAATTCATATTGAGTCCAAATTAATCCATTCCAGATCCTATAATTTTGTAATATTATTGTCTATCAAATAGTGCCACGATTTTTACATGAAAGTCACATTAAAAATTTATATCCTATTTAATCTTGTAGAAACACATAAAATCCTTGGAAATTCATAATTTAAAATCTATAACTCCAAAAGTTATGATTCCTGTTCCTAGGATCTTATTTCAATGTGTAGATTATTATTATGTATTTTGTTTACATGTTTGGTGTGATGTTAATTTTCTCTATATACTATGCTTATTTGTATTGTGGCGAGTAGAAGAGCCTGTGGCTGAGGATCCTAGTGTTCAGCAGGAGGAGACTGTTGAGCAGGAGCTCGTTGAAGGCAAGTTGTGCCCTTGATCACTTCTATTTACCCAGTCATGTTCTTATTAATCATAATGATCTACATAGGTTAATTTTTCGGGACCTTTTAGATTACCCTAGTTTGATTATCTTTATACCTGGACTCCACCAAACTTTTTGGGTAGTACTTGCTATTGCTTTTGTGGTTTCGGGTATGGAGATACATTATTCATGATCACACTTTTATTATCAGTTTATTATTATTGTTCATGTTAAGATTATTATGTTAATTCGAACATGGAGCGACCGCCCAGAAAAACAGTGCTACCACAAGGGTGGTATGGGACACCCTTGGCCGATTAACTAGGAAAGCTAGTGGATGACTACCTTACTCGATAGGGGCAAGGGCAGTAGGGGAGTGGTCAGTGTAGGGAGGTCCATGGGTTGATTTTTCTGTGATGACGGTCCGGCAAGGGATCCCTTCCCTGGAGCTTCCTATAAACTATAGCGGGTTTTCTGAATCTAGTGGAACTTTGTAAAGGTCTCGTAGTGTTACCCTGCCTCGCCTCCTCGGTAGATGTGTATGGGATTGGCCGTCTTTTGGCAGATGGGAAACATGACTTGTGGGTAAAGATGCACAACCTCTGCAGAGTGTAAAACTGGTATACTAGCCGTGCTCACGGTCATGAGCAGCTCAGACCCTCACATGATTATTTGATGAAATTAAATTCAATTTTTCATTTGCATCGCATTGGGATTATTTCATTATTACTTTTATTTATTATTGCTATGGTTTGGTATTTACTTACACTTAGTAACTGCTAATAAAATTTTGACCAACTTATAAAAGCAATGCTTAGCTTCAACTTTTATTTTGTTGATCAGCCTTACACTTTACATGAACTCCCACATTTGGTGAATTCATGCACATTATTCCCCACAACTTGTTGAGCTATGAACGTATGTGAGCTCACCCTTGCTGTCTCACACCCCCCACAGGAGAAGAATAGGTGGTTCAAGAGGAGCTGCCCAACGAGGAGTTCGACTTAATCTAGGTGGCGTCTCCCAGTCAGCTTTGTGGCGCCAGGGAAATCAGATTTAGATCGTTTATATTTATCATTTATTTTGTAAGACTTCCGCTATGTAATAAGTACATTTATGATATTTATGACATTTATCTCTATGCACTCTGTAATTATATGTGTTGTTCTTCCTTGGCGCACATATGAGATACACCCGGCTTTATCGCTAAAACCCGGGTGTGACAAAGGTTAAGCGGTAAGCATTTTAGTTGCTCAATATGTTATTAGCAACACATGTCTTACTAATTAGTGTGTCCCAAATATCCCAATTAAACAATAACATAAGATTATATCAAAAACACTTAAGTGAAATCATTTAAGCAAACCATTTGTGAATCATCAGATCACAATTTATTCTCCATCTTTATGTTCAATTATCATGTGAGGGTCCAGGTTGCTCTTAACAGTGAGCACGACTGACATATCAGTTTTACACTCTGCAGAGGTGGTACAACTTTACCCACAAGCCATGTATCCCATCTAGCCTGGGTTGTACGGACCCTTAAACACTGTCGAGGTGAATGGCTAGGGATCCACTATGAGGATTTCACAAAATACACTTAATACAAAGCAACCTGCTAAGGTTTCCAAGTTGGTGTGGAGGCCCTCTGGGAGAGGTACCTTAGCCAAGAATACGTCCCCATGTTAACATGAGCTGCCACCACTGCCGTTCCCCCAAATGCCCATATTTCAGGAAAGGTTGCTAGGTACTAAGCGCATTAAGCTAATTACCAAAGCCAGAGCCATGATAGCACTCGTGGTTGCACTGTTATCCTAGGTGGTCACTCCATGTTCCATTTTATACAAAATATTCTTGTTTAACCATCGGGTTAACATCATAATAAAACTTCATTTCCGGAACATTAGTATCAATAATGAGTGACATCATAATTATTAGGTTGAGCAGTAGCACAAATTTTGCAAAGCATAATATTTTTCCCAGGGTAATCAAGGTATAAAGTTGGTAAATCTAGGAAATCCTTAATTAGGCAAATCCCATCAAATTATGCAATATATCTAAAAAGTAAACATTATTATATGCATTACTTGGGTACAAATAGAATATGCAGAGGGAGAATCCACTTGCCTTGCTCGAAAGTGTCCTGTGGGTCGTCCTCGAACAAGTTTGGTTCGTCTACCTCACAATCAACTTCTAGCATCGATTTGCGTATCGTACATACAAAAAGAATACGTACGCCAAATAAATAAACATACACCATTACAGGAGTAATCATTCACCATTACATACACATTCATACATCACACAATTATCCTCATAAATATGTCTTAAAGCGTAAATACTATTAATCCATTATGACCATTACTATAAGTCAATACTGGTGAAAATATGAGTAGGTGACTATAACACTAGTTTTATCTAGTATAATATGTATTAACAATCTTTATGGAAAATAAATGCTAATTATTTTCTTTATTACTAATAATAGACTTTTAAGTTTTATCCATTTTATTTCTAAACAGAAATTATGTGTATAGCTAAAAATTGTTTATTTATAATTCTTCTAACATTAATATTCTAAGAATTATTGTAAATCAATAATTGGACTTTTAATAACATAATCATGGTTATTATGACATAGACAAGTATTTTACTAATTCTAAGTAATTAAGTGCTATACTTATGAACACATTTATTCTGACTAGTAAAAATCTATTTTCATCTGATCGAAAACATGTGGTCAAGTATTTTCTTCTACTTATTCATATCAATAAATTTACACTTAAAATACTACTAACAATTATCGTTCCATATGCTAGAGTTAAGTTTAATTTGTAAACGTCTCTAGTATGAAAATCACCGAGATAGTGAATAGTGACATTATTCATTTTTAAAATTATAAAATCATACACATGTCCAAAATATTGTTGCGGGGTTTGATTATTGCTACACGTATATGACGGAGTGGCTCGGCTGCTGGGGAGGGAGAGGAGCAGGGGCATCCACCGGTTTTTATAGAGATGGAGAGGGGAGAGAGAGGACACCGGGGTGGGAAAGAACGGCCAATGGCGTCATCACTCGGCCATTAATGGCGACGTTACCACCATTAACGGGGAGAGGAAATGGGAGAGGGGAAGGGGCGGTCGACGGTTTTCGGCTTCGGAGCACGGACGGGCGAGGCCGGTCGTCGGGGGGGTGGGGAGGGGCGGGATCGGGCGTGCTGCAGGGGGCACAATTGCATGCGTCCTGGCAATGGCCAGCATGGCGGCGGCACGGCCGATCACGAGGTGGCGAGGGCTCCCACGGGTTGGGCTCGCGCAACAGGGAGAGGGGGTAGGAAAATTCCCCTAGCGGCGTGGCGCGGCAGTGGGCCTCGGCTAGGCCATTTGGCCTGGCCGAGCGCTAGGGTTTTGAATTTTTTTTCATTTTTTCTTTTCTATTTAAAAAATATAAATAAATATATTTGTAAATAACTCTAAAAATCATAATAACTATTCCAAAATTATTTATAACTAAAATATTTATTTTTGGACCAATATTTCTATATTATTTAATTGGATTTTCATTAAGAAAGAAATTCTACTAAACATCCAAAATCAAACATAAGCAAACCAAAAATTATTCTAATTGCAAAATAAAAAATCAAACATTATAAAAAAAATTTATTACCATAATTACCATTAATAATCTAAATGCATTATTTTAATTGATGGCTTTTATAGTGTTACAAACCTACCCCTCTTAAAAGAATCTCGTCCTTGAGATTAAGGAACTTCATAGAATAACTTGGGGAATTCTGCTCTGAGTTCATCTTCTCTTTTCCAAGTGGCCTCATCTTCTGAATGATGACTCCACTGAACTTTGCACATGTTAATAACTTTACTCCGAGTAGTCCTGCAAGATGTTTCCAGAATTCTGACAGGGTACTGCGAATAAGTCAAGTCCTCATTAACATTCAGTTCTTCCATAGGTAACTGTTCCTCTAGTACTCTTAAGCACTTCATGAGTTGTGACACATGAAATACGTCATGCACGTCTGATAAACTGTCGGGTAGCTCCAACTGATACGCTACTTCTCCTTTTCTTTCCAAAATTTTGAATGGGCCAATGTAGCGAGGAAATAATTTTCCCTTAACCTTAAATCTTTTCATTCCTCTCATTGGTGAAACCTTAAGGTATACAAAGTCTCCTACTTCAAAGATCAACTCTCTTCTTCTATTGTCAGCATAGCTTTTCTGTCTCGACTGTGCCGTCTCTCTGATAATCTGTACTTGCTTTTCTGCTTCTTAGAGAATTTCTAGACCAAATACTTGGGTTTCTTCATTCTGATTCCAAAAAAGCAGTGTTCTACACTTTCGTCCATAAAGGGCTTCAAATGGTGCCATTTTTAGACTTGCTTGATAACTATTGTTATACGAGAATTCTGCATAAGGCAGACTCTTATCCCAGCTTCTACCATGCTTTAGAGCGCAAGCTCTTAGCATATACTCCAACACTTGGTTTGTTCTTTCCGTTTGCCCATCCGTTTGCGGATGATAAGCTAAACTAAAGTTTAGCTTGGTATCCATGGACTCATGTAGTCTTTTCCAAAAGCGCGAGGTAAATTGGGTTCCTCGATCTGATACGATCTTCTTTGGTACTCCATGCAAACAAACAATCCTCGACACGTATAATTCTGCTAACTGGGCTCCTGAGTAAGTTGTCTTCACAGGTATAAAGTGTGCCACTTTAGTCAACCGGTCTACTATGACCCATACTGAATCATAGCCACCCCGAGTACTGGGTTGTCCAACTATGAAATCCATACCGATTTCTTCCCGTTTCCATTCAGGTACCTTAAGAGGTTGTAGCAATCCTGCTGGTCTTTGGTGTTCGGCTTTAACTCGCTGACACACGTCACACAGTGCAACATGTGTAGCCACATCTCTTTTCAAACCGTACCACCAATACTTTTCCTTTAGATCCTGGTACATCTTTGTGCTTCTAGGTTGAATAGAGTAAGCCGAATCATGAGCTTCTCTCAAAATAAGTTGGTGTAGGTGTTCGATTTCTAGTACACAGATTCACTTTTTAAACCATAATGTGCCTTGTTCATCTTCCGTGATATCTGGGGCTTTACCCAAACCAATCAAAGTTTTAATTTCCTTAATTTTCTCATCAGATTCCTATCCTTTATGAATCTCTTGTTCCAAAGTAGATTCAACTTGAATAACCGTTGCTTCCATATTATTGAGCATTCCAAGGTTGAGTTGTTCCATTTCCCAGCACAATTCCTGTGACATCAAATGAGTAGTGATGTTGTTCACTTGACCCTTACGGCTCAAAGCATCAACCACTACATTTGCTTTTCCTGGGTGATATTGTATTTCCAAATCATAATCTTTGATCAACTCAAGCCATCTTCTCTGTCTTAGGTTGAGTTCTTTTTGACTGAATATGTATTTCAAGCTTTTGTGATCCGTGAAGATTTTGCACTTGTTTCCAATCATATAGTGTCTCCAAATCTTCAAAGCATGCACTACGACAGCTAGTTCCAAGTCATGCGTAGGATAATTCTTCTCATGCTTTCTCAACTGCCTTGAGGCATAAGCTATTACTTTTCCTTCTAGCATTAGCACACATCCAAGTCCAAGGTGTGATGCATCGCAATACACATCAAATCCTTTGTGAATGTCTGGCATTACCAATATTGGTGCAGTGGTTAACCTTTTCTTGAGTTCCTCAAAACATTTCTGGCATGCTTCATCCCACTTAAACTCTTTACCTTTCTCCAGTTGTGAGGTAAGAGGTTTCACTAACTTGGAAAAACCTTCAATAAATCTTCTATAGTATCTACCAATCCAAGAAAACTTCTGATCTTAGACGCATCCTTTGGTTGCTTCCAATTTAGTATTTCACTTATCTTTCCTGGATCTACTTTAATTCCACCATCAGTAACAATATGTCCTAGGAAAGCAACTTCCTTCAGCCAAAAATCACACTTCGAGAACTTTGCATATAATTGGTTGTCACGAAGCTTTTGTAGGACTAGTCTTAGATGATCTTCATGTGTTTCTTCATTTGGAGAGTATACCAGTATGTCATCAATGAATACGACCACAAATTGATCTAGATATTCCATGAATACTTTATTCATCAAGTTCATAAAGTATGTTGGTGCATTAGTCAGTCCAAATGACATGACCAAAAACTCATATAACCCATATCTCGTAGTGAAGGTTGTCTTGGGTACATCTTCTGCTCGAATCTTTAGCTAATGATATCCTGACCTTAGATCTATCTTCGAGAATATCTTAGCTCCTTTCATCTGATCAAATAAACCTTCAATCCGAAGTAAAGGGTATTTATTCTTAATTGTTACTTCATTCAAACTTCTATAATCAACACACATTCTTCTCGAACCATCTTTCTTGCTCACAAATAGAACTAGGGCTCCCCAAGGGGATGAATTTGGGCGAACGAAACCTTTTTCTAGTAATTCCACTATTTGTTTCTTTAGTTCAACTAAATCTTTGACATCCATTCTATAAGGTCTTTTTGAGATAGGTGCAGTTCCGGGTTATAATTCAATAGAAAACTCTATATCACGATCTGGTGGCATACCTGGTAATTCCTCCAGAAATATGTCTAGGTATTCACACACTACCTTGATATTTTCCAGGGGCTTTTCTTCCAATTGATTAACCATTTTCTCTCCTTTTGCATCTGTTGACATGTCTGTGCTAACTTGGATTCTTTCACCTTGTGGACTTGTCAACATAATTGTTCCTTTGGCACATTGTACCACTCCATCACAACTTTTCAACCACTCACATCCAAGAATCACATCAATACCATTGGATCCTAGGACCACTAGGTTGACAGAAAATCTATTCCTTGAATATTGAGACTAACATGGAGGCATGAGTGTGTGGCCTTCATATCACCTCCCGGTGAACTAATATGTAACATCTTCTTAAGAGGGTACTTTGGTATGTTATGTTTTTCCACGAATGACTCAGTTATAAATGAATGCGATGCTCCAGAGTCAAATAAAACTGAAGCAGGTATCGAGTTGATAAGAAACATACCATACACCATGTCGGCATCCTTAGGAACTGATTTCGCTGTCTTGTGATTAACCCTTCCTTTATTCTAGTTCTGCGGCGTTTTCTTCTATGCAGATCCACGAACGAGGGTGTTCAGGTCAGTTCTCTGACTGCTGTTCTGATGGGGTGTCTGTTGGTTGCGCCTTGTGCAGTTGTTAGCATAGTGGCCAAGTTCGCCGCACTTGAAACAACCATTGGGTTCGACTGGTGCATTGTTGTTGCTTTTGGCCTGTGTTTACGATGCTTCCTTGACGAGTCTGCGAATTTCCACCAGACCTTTGGTTGGTCTGAGAGTTGTTCCTCTCCTGGTTCTAAGTTTGATTGCTTCTCTGACCTTGTTGTCCAGAGCATTGCATTTGATAGTTGTTTCCACCCTGATTTCCAGAGCAAAACTGAGAACCCTGCGAGTTGTTCTGGCGAGTATTTCTGCTAGACTGACCTTGAAACTTCCTTTTATGATTAGACAGTTCTCTTCTTTTGCTCTCAAGGCCAATTGCCTTGTTCAGCATAGTCTGGATGTTGGGGAATGTGTCACTCTTCAGCTGATAGTTTAGTGGTCCAATCAAACCTTCTAAGAAATGCTCTTGGCGCTTCTCATCAGTGTCCACTTCTTCCGGTGCATATCAAGAAAGTTGGGTGAAATGATCCAGATACTCACTAACAATCATATTCCCTTGAGTGAGGGAAAGGAACACCTTCTTCTTGAGTTTCATAATTCCTGAGGGTGGAAGTTCACTTGGAACTCCGCTAGGTTATAGTATCCACGTTTGCATGGGCCGCTGTGAAAGCATCCCACTAGTCGGACGTGGAGCCTTCGAGTCTTCTGGAAGCATATAAGACCTTCTCATGGTCATTACACTAGGTGATATCCAATTTCTTACCGATAACCTTGAGCCAGTCATCGGCATCCAAGGGATCAACCGCATGAGAGAAAGCAGGCGGGTGATGGCTCATAAAATCCCAATGCTTGTCTCTAGCCTGGGGTACATTCTGCTGTTGCTACTAGTTCTATTGGTTCTGCTGGTTTTGCTGAATCTATTGCATAGACGCAGTGAGTCCTTGTAGAAGGTGCATTTGAGCTGCGATAAACTACTCCATATTGGGGTTCGGTGGCGGTGGTGGCAACTGCTGACCATGGTGGTTTCTGTTGTTCCTGGGACCTTTGCGAGCGTTCAACATCTGGTTGGTTAGAAAGTGAAATTCTTAGAGGAGTGAGGAGTAAGAAAGATTCTAGAGTGGAATAGCTCATTATTAAAGTTAAGTTTATTTTTTATGTTCTTATGGCCATCATTCCATAAGACCATTGCAGTCAAGCAAAAATCCAAATCAAACATTGCAACCAACACCATCACATGGTTGTTATTATTATAAGCATAAATTATAAAAGAGGTGTTCATCGTCTGGCGCGAAAATTATCTTATTATAATATAACTTAAAAATTTAAAGTAGCCTGGTGATGGATATTAGTTCCCCATTGTTGGTGACTTGTTCTCGGATGCTATAAATTAAGAACAAGGCAACATAAAATGTTAAATATTAACACCCTTCGTCCTTCGAAACATTATTTCCCTTAGGATATAATGATCTTAAGACGAAGGTCATGAAGGACAAACCTTCGAATATCGAAGGTAAGATGGTAATAGAGGAAGCGCGTAAAATACAAAAGATAACATAAACAATCATATAGCATTATAAATTCATCTCCATTATATTATCATGATAAAATAAAAACAATATTGAATTATATTTGATACCTTCGGCTTGATAGGCAGCAAAGGTACGAGCGTGATGCAAAAGCAAATGCCAAGTCAGCGTGAACAGTACGGGGGTACTGTTCATGTATTTATAGGCATGGGACGCTGCCCACGTGAAATTACATTCATGCCCTTTACATTTGCTAATGACTATAAGGTAACTCATTGGGTCTAAATAGCCTTTTCCCCTTTAAGTCGGTTCCCTTTCCTGCTGTCATGTCGAAGCTCCCTTGCGCGTAGCTTCGGCGCTGCATCAATCTTCGTATTATTCGTGCTTCTCCCACTGTGGTTTTGATTCAAATCCGAAGGTACCTGTTCATGTATTACAACTCCAGAAACATTGTTAAATCATGTTGTTGAGGACCTTCAGAAGACGAAGGCCCCCAACAGTAGCCCCTCGCATGGTTAATTTGTTAGAATAACGAATTTAGATTGCGATATGGATGAAGGCCCTAAGCAGAAGGTCCGAAAAAACACCTTCCCTATGCTAGAATAGCAACAGTCAATGACAGACCGGGCCCTCCAACTTGGAGCGCGCTGGGCGTATAAATAAGAACTCACCCCGAGCACATTTGGTACGTTACTTGCCACCTGCTTTGCGTTGCTCAATTTCTTAGCTCTTGCTTACCAACAGTTGCTTAGTTTCTTAAATTTTCTAAGCTTCAGTTCTAAGGACACATTTTCGCCATTTCCGAAGAAGAGATGTCTCAAGACAAAAAAGTTGCGGCTGAGACGAAGCTGAGCGAGGAGGAGAAGCTCCTTGAGGAGAAGACTGCTAGATTTATTAAGTCAATTGCAAAAACAAACATAGAGAAGATAACTAAAGAGATATTAGAAGGCTTGTCTGAAGATACTGATGACAACGACAACTATGATGTGGAGAGTGGAGGCGAAGACTCGGAAGATCGTCCTTGGCGACCAAGTCACACAGTCTTCGGGAAATCAACTATCAAACAAAGTCATCTTGATAATATGGGAGGAAGGTACTTTCGAGATATTTCTATTGTGAGGGCTGACGTAGACAGAGCTGTTCCTGCTCCTGAAGAAGACGAAGTTGTAATCTACCGAAGTTTCTTCAAAGCTGGACTTCTGTTCCCATTAAGCAGATTTGTGGTTGAAGTTTTAAAGATATATCAGATTTTCCTTCACCAGATCACTCTCGAAGCTATTATCAGAATGGGATCTTCGTCTGGCTGTGAGGAGTCAAGGTCTAGAGCCAAGCACAAGATGTTTTTGCAGTATGCACGAGCTTTCGTATGAGACAAAGCCTTGGGGCAAGGAACAATATCATAACAACTTTGGGTGCTACAGCTTTGTTGCTCGCTCTGGCGCAAGCTACCTAGTGCCAACGTTCCGGAAGAGGTGGCCCGGGGCCTGGATGGAAGAATGGTTTTACGTGAAAAATGATTTGAAAGCAAGAGAAGATATTAAAGAAATCATTATGTGACCCATCTGGTCACGCTTCGGCCTCCGGAAACCGAAGGTAGAAATTGATGAGGCAGCCAAAGCATGTCGAAGGGCCTTCAGTACAGTTTGTTCTTTTATCGGGACAAGAGATTTGGTTCAAGAACATATAGCCTACAGGATATGGCCACTGATAGACAGCTAGGAAATGCCAAAGGAAACCATCACTAACCCTAGCGAAGGTGGTTTGGTTCGATTGAAATATACTTTCAGATTTGGAGACCAATTTACCGAACCAGACGATGACTGGCTGAAGTGTGTTGAAAATACTAGTGATGAACTACTTGGAGCATACTCCAAGTCTAAAGATAATGCACTATCTGCGGCCTTCGGGAGCCGAAAAAAGAAAAGGCTAAATAGAGTTTTTGATGCTATCGGATTTGTGTACCCTGATTATCGCTACCTGCCGCGGGGGCAGAAAAGAAAGGGTGCAACTTCTAGGAAGGCTGCTACTTTGGCTACCTCATGCGAGCCCGCACCGAAGAGGAAAAAGTTGAAGGTCCTTACTCACCGACCGCTCTATATTGAACCGGCCATAGTGCCTGAATTTGGTGGTGAGACTTCTTCAGCTATTGAAGCCAAAGGACCTGTTCTTACGCAGAGGATTGAAGAACCGGCTACAATGCTGAAGACAGACAAAATTGAAGAACCGAGAATTGAAGAGATGAAAACATTAGAAGTTCTAAACCCTTCGACAGGAGTGGAGGTGTCGAAGACACAAAAAGGTCTAGCAGCGACCCCCAAGAGAAAAAGGATGGCTATTGTACTAGATGTGCTGGAGACAATAAAAGCTTCAAGCTCTACTCCAGGGAAAACTGCCAAGGCTTCAAAGGCACATATCGAAACCGAGGCAAAGGTAACCGAAGCCGAAGCTACAATGAGCCAGGCCGATGCCGAAGCTGGGCCTTCAGAGCCCGTCAAGGAGAAATCCTCGGAAACTGGAGAAAAGGCAGTGGGAGAAGAAGCTATAAAACAGATTTTGCTTGAAAAAGCTGTCTCACCTACTCCCGAAGCGTCTTCCGAAGTCCTTGATTATATTATTCGACATGCTTCAGGAAAAAGATTATCTGAAGAAGAAATTTTTGAAGCTAAACACTATGCCTAAGAACTCAAGTACCCGAAAGGGGCCTTAGTGTTCAATGGCACAGATGAAGATGATTCTTGTATTGCCTCCCAGAGAACAAAGAATTATCTGTCTGCTGGGAGATGGCCAGAAGTATGGGATTCCAGAAGCTTGAAGCTGGCCTCTGCGCCATGACGAAGGAGGATCTTGCGGATAGCCTTGCATATAACAGTCTGAAGGTACAAAAATTGTGTATTTGGAAGTTTATGAATTTTTAATTATTCTTTTGTTCTTATATTAACCCATTCATTTTTTCATATAGGGTTTAATACTTAGCAACGCCATAAGGGCGCAAAAGAATGCCGAAGACGAGAGTTGCACTATTGCTCTCAACAACCTTCGAACAGAGGTTATCAAGCTGAGGAACGAAGCTTTGGAAAAAGACAAAATTCTACTTACATTGGTGGACAAAGTAAAGGGGGATGAAGCTAACTTCAAGGCTCAATCTGAAATCAAAAGGAATGAGATTGAAAACCTTCAAAAACGACTGGCCGAAGCCAAATTGAAATGTGCTATTGCCGAAGCTGACCGAGATGCCAGTGAGTACTGGAAAAATAATTTTGAAAAACAGTTGCAGAGCTTCGCTCATCGAAAGAAAGATGTTTTGAAAAATCTGTAGAATGCGTCAAAAAGATAAAAACTAGCTTCGCCTACGTGGGCGCATACTCAAGCGAAGACAACTTCATAAGAGGCGACCCTGAGGGCGTAATTGAGTGGATCAGCAGCGAAGCCGAAGCTTTTTAAGAAATTCTGAGCGGCCGTGGGGACGTCTGCGCGTTCTCTGGTGCGAGGGGAGTTGCAGCTATTTCGGAGAAAGCAGGGTGCGATCATGTTAAAACTTTGGCCCAGGCCGAAGCTGCTTTGTCTATTGATCATACGAAGGACCCCTCGGCCGAAGCAAGCTTAAAAGATGGAAAAATTTTCACTGATATTTGGGAAAATGGCGGCTGAGGGATGGCGCATGAAATAATGAAAAAAGAGTGAAAAAGACAATCATGACGCTCGAGAAGCAACAAAAACAGCTGAAAAAGCTGCAGAACTTGAAAAACGGATAGGTATTACTTAATGGCTTTTAACTTTATTTCTTATTTTTGTGATTTCGAACTAACTTATATCTTCTAGTGCAGCTGAACTATCTCCTCCCCAGAGCCCTTCAACCCACTGGCCGACCCAGAGACAAAGAAGACAGTAGAAATTATTAATATGGCCGAAGCTATTGTGGACGAAGTTGTCACAAAATTATTAACCGAAACTGGAGAAAAAGTCCTAAAGGAAGAAGAATAGCTATTTGTAAAAACATTGCTAGAAATTTAATGTAACTTTTGCTGGAACATGCTTGTAATATTCGGTGCTCGTAGGTTTTGAATGTAATATATGAATGGTTTTGCAATTCATTTCTTTGCGATGCATGAAACTTTTATGTACATACCGTTTTTGAGCCTTTGGCGAAAAAACACCTTCCCTTCTTTTCATGCTTCGTAAGAAGAGCTTCTATGCTTCGTAAAAAATCCTCCAAGCATCACAAAAACATTAATTCTTCATCAATAATAGATTTGTTCCTCCACATCAGAGCTGATGAAGCTATATTTATTCAAAACTTATTTTGTGCCTTAGCACAATTTCATTTTTTCAAAGCATTCTCCGAAGGTCAACATTGTATCCCCTTCTTGTGCCATTGATGCCATATGATGTATGATGTTATGTTATGCGAAATGATGTGATGATGTTTTGTTATGCAAAATGATATTTATGCCGAAGACACACACTCATACCCCCATAGTGGAATACATAATCTCTTTGCCGCTTATTTTTCGGCTTCACCGCTTATTTTTCGGTGTATCAGTGCTGACTTTTCGCTGTAAGTTCTGCATTCCCTTAGGAACGTCTTTTGAACTTCTTTGCCTTCTATTTCGGCGGTATTCGTGTTGACTTTTCACGCTTCGCCTTATATTTCGGCGGTATTTGGCTCTGCATTCCCTTTGGAACGACTTTTGAGCAGAAAACTTACACTACGCTCCCTTAGGAACGACTTTTTGTATCTTCGGCAAACTTACGCTGCGTTCCTTAGAACGACTTTTTGTAGCTTCGGTGATACTTGTAATGTGATTTTTAGCCCTGCGTTCCCTTAGGAACGACTTTTGTGCTTCAGCGACTTTTTGGACTTCGTGAGTCTGTGGAGAAGATATATTTCACTATGACAAGAACGAAGCTATTACAGAAAATTGAAAATGACAAGAGAACTAGGTTTTCAATAATTGTTCCATATTAAAAAAGAAAATGACAATGAATGTAAAAATTGTTTCAGGGGTAGGATTTCTCTCAATAGATATGCTTCAATTCTGGCACAGTACTATTGACTGTGCGAGCTTCGGACTCCTCCCTGAAATCTCGCTGCGGATGGGTCCGTTGGCTCCCTTCTGGTTGCTGGCCTCGTGAATACACAGGTTGTAGTGGTGGCGGAGGTGGAGGCTGTGGCCAAGATGCCTGTGGCTGGCTAGCCGAAGCAACAGACGCTGCAAGATGGTTGCCCACATACTCTGGTATGTAGGGTGAGTGATACGAAGCAGTATGCATGACCTGCGGCTTCTGCTATTTCCTTTTGTTTCTGAATGGTGACATGGCATATCCTTGTAGTATGGCCCTTGTCCTCACCACAGAATAAGCAATAAATTTTTCTAGGCTGATCCCCAAACCTTCCTCCGAAGCCCCTGGCGCCTCTGCCTCTTGGAGCTGGCGATCGGAAAGAGCTTTGTTGCTGCCCCGAAGCGTGCGAGGAATACTGTGGCCTCTGTTGTTGACTTCCTCTATCGTCACTCTGGGTGGAGTGAATTGACCTGACATGTCTTGGGTGGATTCTTCCTCCGAAGCCCCTGGTCATCTTCTTTGGCGAAAGTCATTGTCAGCCCGAATGTATTCATCCATCTTTTGAAGCAGCTTCTCCAAAGTCTGTGGAGGCTTTCTAGCAAAATACTGGGCAGTAGGTCCTCGACGAAGCCCCTTAACCATGGCCTCAATGACAATTTCATTGGGCACTGTAGGCACTTGTGCTCTCAGGCGCAAGAACCTTCGGACGTATGCTTGAAGATACTCCTCATGATCTTGTGTACATTGAAAGAGAGCCTGAGCTGTGACTAGCTTCGTCTGAAAGCCCTGGAAACTTGTCACCAGCATATCCTTAAGCTTCTGCCATGAAGTAATAGTTCCTGGTCGAAGAGAAGAATACCACGTTTGGGCCACATTCTTAACTGCCATGACGAAGGACTTGGCCATGACAGCTGCATTGCCTCCATATGAAGATATAGTTGCTTCATAACTCATCAAAAACTACTTGGATCTGAATGTCCATCATACATGGGGAGCTGAGGTGGCTTGTATGATGGAGGCCATGGGATAGCCTGCAGTTCTGCTGCCAAGGAAGAAGCATCGTCAAAGGTAAAGGTATCATGATTAAAATCACCATACCATCCATCCTCGTTGAAGAAGCCTTCTTGGTGGAGCTCCCTATGTTGGGGCCTTCGCTCTTGTTCTTCTTGGGCAAGATGGCGTACTTCTTCAGTGGCTTCATCAATCTGCCTTTGAAGATCGGCTAGTCGAGCCACCTTCTCCTTCTTCCTTTGTACTTGTTGATGAAGCATCTCCATGTTTCTGATTTCATGGTCCAACTCCTCCTCCTGGAGTGTTGGACTAGTGGCCTTCCTCTTCTAGCTTCGGGCCTCTCGAAGAGAAAGGGTCTCCTGGTTTGGGTCTAGTGGCTACAAAGCGGTAGCCCCTGTCGCTGAAGTTTTCTTCGGTGGCATGACGAAGGTCAGTGCTTGCCGAAGGTGGTCAAAAAGGATTCACCAGAGGTGGGCGCCAATGTTGGTGACTTGTTCTCAAATGCTATGAATCAAGAACAAGGCAACATAAAATGTTAAATATTAATGCCCTTCATCCTTCGAAACATTATTTCCCTTAGGATATAATGATCTTCAGACTAAGGTCATGAAGGACATACCTTCGAATATCGAAGGTAAGATGGTAATAGAGGAAGCGTGTAAAATACAAAAGATAACATAAACAATCATATAGCATTATAAATTCATCTCCATTATATTATCATGAGAAAATAAAAACAATATTGAATTATATTTGATACCTTCGGCTTGATAGGCAGCAAAGGTACGAGCGTGATGCAAAAGCAAATGCCAAGTCAGCGTGAACAGTATGGGGGTACTGTTCATCTATTTATAGGCATGGGACACAGCCCACGTGAAATTA
The DNA here is from genome assembly GCA_029449295.1 of Zea luxurians. NCBI lineage: Eukaryota > Viridiplantae > Streptophyta > Magnoliopsida > Poales > Poaceae > Zea > Zea luxurians. The sequence goes on along the minus strand of JAOPSE010000001.1, from coordinate 97,790,602 downwards.
CATTCATGCCCTTTACATTTGCTAATGACTATAAGGTAACTCATCGGGGTCTAAATAGCCTTTTCCCCTTTAAGTCGGTTCCCTTTCCTACTGTCATGTCGAAGCTCCCTTGCGCGTAGCTTCGGCGCTGCATCAATCTTCGTATTGTTCGTGCTTCTCCCACTATGGTTCTGATTCAAATCTGAAGGTACCTGTTCATGTATTACAACTCCGAAAACATTGTTAAATCATGTTTTTGAGGACCTTCGGAAGACGAAGGCCCCCAACACCCATAGTGAACTCTTTTGTGGGGAGGGGATAACGCCATGGCAGTGACTTGGGCTTCAGGGGGATCCCTTCCTTGAAGTTGAGCTTCCAGGGTTGCAATCCTGGCGTGGGCATCCTCCAGCTCCAAGTGCACTCTAGAGAGATCTAGGGTGGCACTGTCTAGGTCGGTGTTAAGATCTGCCACTACACCAGCTAGGGTGTTGAGGCGATCTTCTCCAGCTCCACCTGGAACGATGTTGGTCTAGCTCCCTCCACTAAGACACAGAGGACTATGCCTGTAATTCGTGTCATGCAGCTGCTGCCGGTAGGTGTGGCTGAGAGACCATAGAGTCCGCCTAGCAGCATCGCTGACCGAAGCAGCGTAGGTGGATAGCGGTGTTAGGGACTCATGAGCTGATAGAGTCCTGAACCCTCTATCCCCTGCATCCATCACCTTGACGTGAATGCAAGTGATGTAGTAGCAAGCCCAAGGAGGATCGCACACTCGCCTTGACTCGTATAAGGGTCGGACGTAGGTTCCTAATGCATGCAGAATGTCCTGCAGCAGGTTGGGGAAGTGCCCTGTCTCGAACATTGATGTATAATGTTCGGTGATAGACCCAAACCCCATGAAGTAGCCCTACTGAACACCATTGGCTTCTTCGTTGACGTTCTCCTCATTATCTTTGTCATCGTCGTCATCTTCATCATCATCCCCAGAGTCATCTGGGTCGTCGCCTCCAGGAGCAGGGGCTTGGACTGCTAGTGCAGGCGGTGCTGAAGCTGACGATCCAGCTACGAAGGCTAGTGACTCTGCCAACGGGGTGGGTGTAGGCAGAAGTTCCTCTGAGCTGTCCTCCAAGATGACTCCATGCTCCACTCGAATGCGAGGGAGATCCACAGAAATTTCCTCAACTACCACTGGGTAGACAGGAACTTGTCGTGGCAGAGGGGCGTAGTTGGTGTTGACTCGGGTGGTTTGAAGAGTGCAAACCATCTACAAGAGAAATTGTCAACTCCGTTGAATTTTAGAGAGGTAAGGCTAATAAAATAATTTTATAAGAACGAAATTAGCAAGTTTTGAACAAACTAGGCTTTCCATTTCTAACTAGTCTAATGACCTAGGGTCAACATAGCTTTGATACTACTTCTGTCACACCCGGTTCTAGGGGCAAAACAGAATGCATAGCATATGTGTGCCTAGATCCATTTTCCACACATATGTTGACGTCACAAGTGTAATATATCAAAAGGCAATGCAATAAAGGCATAACGAGAGTAGAGTAGTCTTTATTACAACATCCAGACAATAGTATCTTAAACAATATCATCAAAGTATAGCGGAAATAACATGGGTAATCTCCCATAGGAAGATAACCGGTGCATCGTTAGACTCAGTATTCATCGAAATCTCCACCAAGGTCTTCTTCATCACCCTCTGATAAAAATATTAGCAAGGGTGAGCTCACTTATGGTCGAGGCTCAGCAAGTGGGGGAAAAATTAATGCAAGTTTAACAAGGTAAGGCTAAGGTTAAGAGGTAAGCATTTTAGTTGGGCAATATTTTTTTAGCAACACCTGTCTTACTAATAAGTGTGTCCCAAATATCCCAATTAAACAATGACATAAGATTATATCAAAAACACTTAAGTGAAATCACTTAAGCAAACCATTTGTGAATCATCGGATCACGATTTATTCTCCATCTTTATGTTCAATTATCATGTGAGGGTCCAGGTTGCTCTTAACCGTGAGCACGGCTGACATATCAGTTTTACACTCTGCAGAGGTGGTACAACTTTACCCACAAGCCGTGTATCCCATCTAGCCTGGGTTGTATGGACCCTTAAACACTGCCGAGGTGAATGGCTAGGGATCCACTATGAGGTTTTCACAAAATACACTACACTTATTACAAAGCAACTTGCTAAGGTTTCCAAGTCGGTGTGGTGGCCCTCTAGGCGAGGTACCTTAGCCAAGAATATGTCCCCATGTTAACATGAGCTGCCACCACTGCCACTCCCCCTCTTGCCCATATTTCATGTAAGGTTGCTAGGTACTAAGCGCATTAAGCTAATTACCAAAGCCTGAGCCATGATAGTACTCGTGGTTGCACTGTTATCCTAGGTGGTCACTCCATGTTCCATTTAATACAAAACGTTCTTGTTTAACCATCGGGTTTACATCATAATAAAACCTCATTTCCGAAACATTAGTATCAATAATGAGTGACATCATAATTATTAAGTTGAGCGATAGCACAAATTTTGCAAAGCATAATATTTTTCCCAAGGTAATCAAGGAATAAAGTTGGTAAGTCTAGGAAATCCTTAATTAGACAAATCCCATCAAATTATGCAATATATCCAAAAAGTAAACATTATTATATGCATTACTTGGGTACAAACAGAATATGTAGAGGGAGAATCCACTTGCCTTGCTCGAAAGTGTCCTATGGGTCGTCCTCGAACGAGTTTGGTTCGTCTAGCTCACAGTCAACTTCTAGCATCGATTTGCGTATCGTACATACAAAAAGAATACGTACGCCAAATAAATAGACATACACCATTACACGAGTAATCATTCACCATTACATACACATTCATACATCACACAATTATCCTCATAAATACATCTTAAAGCGTAAATATTTATTAATCCATTATGACCATTACTGTGAGTCAATACTGGTGAAAATACGAGTAGGTGACTATACACTAGTTTTATCTAGTATAATATGTATTAACAATATTTATGGAAAATAAATGCTAATTATTTTCTTTATTACAAATAATAGACTTTTAAGTTTTATCTCTTTTATTTCTAAATAGAAATTATGCGTATAGCTAAAAATTGTTATTTATAATTCTTCTAACATTAATATTCTAAGAATTAATGTAAATCACTAATTGGACTTTTAATAACATAATCATGGTTATTATGACATAAACAAGTATTTTACTATTTCTAAGTAATTAAGTGCTATACTTATGAACACATTTATTTTGACTAGTAAAAATCTATTTTCATCTGACCAAAAACATGTGGTCAAGTATTTTCTTCTACTTCTTCATATCAAAAAGTTTACACTTAAACTACTACGAACAATTATCGTTCCATATGCTAGAGCAAAGTTTAATTTGTAAACATTTCTAGTATGAAAATCACCGAGGTAGTGAATAGTGACATTATTCATTTTTAAAATTATAAAATCATACACATGTCCAAAATATTATTGCGGTGTTTGATTATGGCTACACATATACGTCGGAGTCTCTTTTCGATAATTTCTAAACTGAAAATCTTGAAATTAATTAAGTTTACTGTCACACCTAGATTTAAGGGACAAAGCCGGGTGCATCTCATACATGCGCCAAAGAAGACAACATATATAATAATAGAGTGTATAGAGATAAATGTCACAATATAATCAGAGTACTTATTACATAGCGGAAGTCTTACAAAATAAATGATAAATATAAAGCGAACTAAAGTCCATCCTTGGCGTCAATAAGTCAACTTGGAGACGCCACCTAAATCAAGTCAAACTCCTCGTTGTGTGGCTCCTCTTTAACCACCTGTTCTTCTCTTGTAGGGGGTGTGAGACAGCAATGGTGAGCTCACACATGATCATAGCTCAACAAGTTGTGGGGAACCCAGTGGGCATGAACTCACCAAAGGTGGGGAGTTCATGTAATGTGTAAGGTTGATCAACAACAGGGGTTAAAGCTGAGCATTGCTTTTAATAAGTTGGTCAAATTTTATTAGCTATTACTAAGTGTAAGTACATACCAAACCATAATAAATAGAAGAACAAAATTAATAAATAATCCCATGCAAATGAAAATGACAAATTGAATTTAAGTTACATAAATTAATCATGTGAGTGTCCGAGTCGCTCATGATCGTGAGCACGACTAGTATACCAGTTTTACACTCTGCAGAGGTTGTACCCTGTACCCACAAGTCATGTATCCCATGTTGCTAGGGTTTGCAAGGCCCTTAGACACTACCGAGGTGAATGGCAGGGATCCACTACGAGGCCTTTACAAAGTTCCACTAGCTTCTGAAAACCCGCTGTTATGGGAAGAGCACTTGTAAGAATCCCCCGTCTGACCGCCATCGCAGCAAAATCAACTCGAGAACCTACCTGCATGCAACTCCCCTACTGCCCTTGCCCCTTTCGGGTAAGGTAGTCTTCCACTAGCGTTCCTAATTAGTCAGCCAAGGAGTCCCAATTCCTCCCTTGTGGTGGCATGTTTTCCCGGGTGGTTCTCCATGTTCCCATTAACATAATGATCTTATCATGAACATAACATAACATAATAATTGGAACATGGATGTAATGAAATATTAACCCAAAACCATATAAAGCAATAGCAAAACTACCCAAGTGATTCAGGGGTAAACAAGGTAAAAAGGATAAACAGACTAGGGTGACCTATTGGGTCCCATCAAAATTAACCTATGCAGATCATTATGATTAATAAGAACATGACTCGGTAAAAAGAAAGTGATTGAGGGCACAACTTGCCTTCAATGAGCTCCTGCTCAGCAAGTTCTATCTGTTGGGCACTAGGATCCTCAGCCACTGGCGCTTCTACTCGCCACAATACAAACAAGCACAGTATATAGAGAAAACTAACATCACACCAAACATGTAAACAAAATACTTAATAATAATCTACACCTTAAAATAAGATCCTAGGAACAGGAATCATTAATTTTGGAGTTATGGATCTTAAATTATTAATTTCCAAAGGTTTTATGTGCTTGATATATGATTAAGTGAGAAAATAATTTTACTATTGTTTTCATGTCAAAACAGAGACACTAGGTGATAAACAATAATATTACAAAATTTTGGGAACTGGAATGAATCAATTTGGAGTTCACATGAATTTTCTATGATTTATACAAGTTCTAGCAATTATTTTTGCACTAAAAATCTATTTCTATTTTTCTCTGGTTTTCTGTTCTCTGGACTGGGCCTCAATTTCCATAGAAGATAGGGGCAACGGCGCAAAAATTTCTAAGACTCAAGACTTCACTGCTGCGGACTACGGGTTTAATCAAAGAAAACCCAGGGGCTATTGTGTAAAGGCACCGGCCGAAGGGGTATGGGCCGATCATGGCCGTCCGATTAGACATCGAAGCAGCAGATTAGATCGGTACCCCGCTCGAACCGGTATTCAACATGATCTGACCGATCAGAGATCAACGCCCCTCAACGGATCATAACCCGCTAAGCCATGCTACCCCTCGGATCAGGATCCGATGGCTCACATCAATGCGGTCGAACCGCAACCCTTCGCGTAATCTCTAGCGCCCATTCTAGATCGAGTGGCCCAGGCATCATCCTTGCAGAGACATGCCCAGGGCCGTCGACCTGCCCATCGACCGTCCAACACCCGTCTTCCCCCTTCGCTCATCTCCACCCAAAACCGAGAACGACGCCCGTGTTAAAGCTATGGCGAGCACCATTGCTGGCGAGTTGAATCCTCGACACAGGTGCACCAACTTCGAATCAGATGGTTCTACTCGTTGCGGAAATGAAGGCAAGTATGGGTAAGGGATCCATACCGGGAATCGTGCGCGCAGGCGTGCAGTCCACGGTCACCCATGGTTCCCTGGCGCTTCATGATCGACGGCGAGGAATTGCCACTACCTCGAGGACCACCACGAGTCACCACGATGCGCCTGAGACCTGAGCGACAGCGACGACGATTTCCACACGAGAAATCACTACGGCGGCATGAGGCCCGCTGGTTGAGCGTCACGGCGGGTTTGCAACGGCGCTGCACGATTACGAGGTCGGAGACTAAGCCGCGACTAACAAAATGGACGGATGACGGGGCACAAGCTTTTATTACCACGTGAGGCGGCATGGAGCGCGTTGCTCGCAACCAAATTGGTGGGGAGGTTTCCCAGGTCTCGAGAGAGATCTCGGACGTAGTTGGTACAGCTTGGTGGAGGGGAAGGACGTGGTCAAGGTGGGACCCATCTGGCAGTTGGCCACGCACGCGATGGTGTGACTGGTCACCTGGACCCACTGGTCGGTCGACCAGCCACGGATCCGGTGGAACTGGGCTGGCGCGCGCGGGTTAGGTTAATGGGCCGAGTGACTGATTTGGGCCCATGCGAGTCTGATCCCCTTTCCTTTTCTTTCTTAGTTTCTGATTGGTTTTCCTTTTTACTTTCTTGATTTCAAACTTAAATTTGAATTTTGTCATGAGTTTCATATTTGAGCTAAATATTCAACTTCAAATCCTAGTGTAGGAACAATATATTTTTATTTTCTTATTTTTGTCCACATATTATTTGTTTTCTTCTCTTTTCTGAATTCTAGAATTTCTTTTAGAATTTAAATTCCACTTTGGGATTTAATATATTTCTTGTTATTTTTATGTTGACACAAAATGCACATCAAATAAAACCTCAGCATGATGCACAATTTAATGGCATGACTTTTATTAATCCTTTGTTTTTGAATGAGGTGTTCACATGTGTAATAAATAGAGAGCGCACATGCATAAAGGGAATAGTTTCTCCTTTAGTAATCTCTTACAAATTGAGTATTACATTTACAAACCAGGGACTAAATCGCAAAATTGCCTTCTTCTACCTTGGAGCTTTTGCTCAAGCGCAGGGAACTCGACGAGCAGGGAGGGAGCAGGGAGGCTCGATGCCGAGCAGCGAAGGGGCGCGACCGAGGTGGTCGGCTGGTGTGGGCGAGCTCTGGCGACGAATGGCGATGGGCACGGTGGCGAGCTCCGACGGCGAACTCATGGCGAGGAGAGGAAGAGGACGGAGTGGCTTGGCTGCAGGGGAGGGAGAGGAGCAAGGGCATCCACCGGTTTTTATAGAGAGGGAGAGGGGAGAGGAGAGGGCGCTAGGGTGGGGAAGAACGGCCGCGGCATCATCACTCAGCCATTAATTTTTTTCTTTTTTCTCTTTTCTATTTAAAAAATATAAATAAATATATTTGTAAATAACTCTAAAAATTATAATAACTATTCCAAAATTATTTATAACTAAAATATTTATTTTTGGACCAATATTTCTATATTATTTAATTGGATTTTCATTAAGAAAGAAATTCTACTAAACATCCAAAATCAAACATGAGCAAACCAAAAATTATTCTAATTTCAAAAAAATCAAACATTAGAAAGAAAATTTATTACCATAATTACCATTAATAATCTAAATGCATTATTTTAATTGATGGCTTTTATAGTGTTACACCCGGACCCGAACATAATCACCAGGTGTGCTGGGACCAAGTCTCACACATATGATGAATCATGATACAGAAACAAATGTCACAACTTTATTATATAAAAGGAGTTCTGTACAAAATAAATAAATAATTATATCGTAAGGAGACAATGATCCAACAACTCATAGTTGACTGGGAGACGATGACCTAGACCTCTCACGAACACATCGCACCATCCACCATGCGCCTCATCCTGTGGTACCTGTACTTGACCTGAGGGCGTGTGAGACAGCAAGGGTGGGCTCACATATGTTCATCACTCAACAAGTTGTGGGGAATAATGTGCATGAACTCGCCAAAGGTGGGAGCTCATGTGAAGTGTAAGGCTTACCAAAGAGAATGGTTAAAGCTGAGCATTGCTATTAAAATTGGTCAAAATTTTATTAGCAATTACTAGATGTAAGTAAATACCAAACCATAATAATAATAGACCAAAATTAATAATAAATCCCATGCAATGCAAATGACAAATTGAATTTAGTTTCATAATTTAATCATGCGAGAGTCCTGAGCTGCTCATGACCGCGAGCACGGTTAGTATACCAGTTTTACACTCGGCAGAGGTTATACACTGTACCCACAAGTCGTGTATCCCTTGTTGCCTAGGTTTGCAAGGCCCTTTGTCACACCCGGATTCAAGGGACAAAGCCGGGTGCATCTCATATATGCGCCAAAGAAGACAACACATATACTAACAGAGTGTATAGAGAGAAATGTCACAATATCATCAGAGTACTTATTACATAGTGGAAGCCTTACAAAATAAAATATAAATATAAAACAAACTAAAGTCCATCCTTAGCGCCATAAAGTCAACTATGAGACGCCACCTAGATCAGATCAAACTCCTCATTGTGTGGCTCCTCCTGAACCACCTGTTCTTCTCCTGTGGGGGTGTGAGACAGCAAGGGTGAGCTCACACATGTTCATCACTCAACAAGTTGTGGGGAATAATGTGCATGAACTCAACAAAGGTGGGAGTACATGTGAAGTGTAAGGCTGATCAACAAAATAAATGTTGAAACTAAGCATTGCTTTTATAAGTTGGTCAAAATTTTATTAGCAGTTACTTAGTTTAAGTAAATACCAAACCTTAGTAATAATAAATAGAAGTAATAATAAAGTAATCCCAATGCAATGCAAATGATAAATTGAATTTAATTCCATAAATTAATCATGTGAGTGTCCGAGCCGCTCATGACCGTGAGCACGGCTAGTATACCAGCTTTACACTCTGCAGAGGTTGTACCCTGTACCCACAAGTCGTGTATCCCATGTCACAAGAGTTTGCAAGGCCCTTAGACACTACCGAGGTGAATGGCTAGGGATCCACTACGAGGCCTTTACAGAGTTCCACTAGCTTCTGAAAACTTGCTACAGTTTATGGGAAGAGCACTTGCAAGAATCCCTCGTCTGACCGCCATCGCAGCAAAATCAACTCGAGAACCTCACTACATGCGAGTCCCCTACTGCCCTTGCCCCTTTCGGGTAAGGTAGTCTTCCACTAGCTTTCCTAATTAGTTAGCCAAGGGTGTCCCATACCACCATTGTGGTGGCACTGTTTTCCCGGGTGGATCTCCATGTTCCCATTAACATAATGATCTTATCATGAACAGTAAATAATAAACTGATAAAAAAAGTGTGAACATGAGTAATGTATATCTCTATACCCAAAACCACATAAAGCAATAGCATATACTACCCAAAAATTCAGTGGTAAAACAAGGTATAAAGATAGCCAAAACTAGGGTAACCTATTGGATCCCATCAAATTAACCTATGCAGATCATTATGATTAATAAGAACATGACTGGGTAAAAAGGAAGTGATCAAGGGCACAACTTGCCTGGCACTTGAGATTCGAGGTACCAGGATGATTCTTTAGAACCTCATGACCTCACGCTAGTCGTAGCAATACAAACAAACATGGTATAGATAAAATTAACATCACACCAAACATGTATACAAAATACATAGTAATAATCTACATATTAAAATAAGATCACAGGAGCAGGAATCATTAATTTTGGAGTTATAGATTTTAAGTTATGAATTTCCAAAGGTTCTATGTGTTTGTACAAGATTAAATGGGATATAAATTTTTAATGTGTCTTTCATGTCAAAACAGTGGCACTAGGTGATAAACAATATTATTAAAAAATTATAGGAACTGAAATGAACAAAAAAGGAATTAATCTCGTCAAGTTATGATTTTTCCAAGATTAAGGCATTATTTCTGTACTAAAAATAATTTCTGCCCTTAATTAATTCAATTTCCTCAGTGAACTGTACTGCACGCACAATAACCGGAAAACCCCAGGGTCAGTCTGCAAAACTCCCTAGATTCAGCCTACTCTGCGCAGGACTGTAGGTTTATTTCTTTAAAACTCAGGGTCTCAACTGCAAAAGCGACGCGGCGGATTGGTACCTTGCGCTCAGATCCACACGAATCCCATTCAGCGGTCCAGATTAGACTCTATTGTCCACAAAACGGTACGCCACGCTGGCCGATGGATCCCCCATCGACGGTGGAGATTTTAAACGAGTGCCCCCGGTCGGATCCGTCCGATCGCAATCTAAAGGTTCCTATTATCTCTATCCAAAGTGCTATGCGACAACCAAATCTGGGCCATCAAAAGAAGATCCAACGGCACCAGGCCTTCTTCCTCCCTTGGCTGGCCGGACGGTGGCCACACGAATCCACCCGCGGCGGAAATCAGCGCCGACGAGCAATTCCAGGACATATTGCGGTCATCTGGAGTTCGGGTTGATGCTACGCGTTAATTGTATGTAATCGACTCATGGAGTGGAGTTTTTACCGCTGCGCCACGCCCACGGTGAGTTGTGGTCACGTCAGCCGTAGTCTCATCGGGGAGGAATTCTCGTCGGTCTTGAGCACCAATTCGCGCCAGGAACATGTCTACGCCACCCACGGGCACCGTAGAGACCCCCAGCAACCCTCGCGCTCCACCCCACTACCCTCACGGAGAACGGCGGCGGCGACACTTCTACCTCTCAGATTGCGGGTGGAAAATCGGAGACAACTCGATGGAGAACGGGTTTCAGATTGGCTCGGTTGGAAACAGGGAGAGGAGCCACGGCGGCCCAGCCAATATGGACGCGAGGTCGTGCGCTACGCAAGCAACGGAGCCCCGGGTCTTCGGGGCGCACCTGCCATAGTCAGCGAGGTGGTTGCACAGCGACTGGCAGTCCGGGCCCACAGGGTAGCGATGGTGCGGCTGAGGTGGGAAGGACAGTGACCGGCTAGTGGGACCCATGCGGCAGAGAGCAAGTGCGCCACGTTCCCTGCGCGCGATTAGTTCCCTGCCCCAGTGGTCCACCTGCAAGTGACTCAATGCGAGTACGCCCTAGGGACACTGACACGTGGGAGCACCCTGTCGACGTGCCCTGGTTCCGACTGGGCCGCGCGCGTGTGGAAAAAAAGAGGCGTAGGCCGAGACATGCTGGTTCCTGCCCAATAGACTCCTTTTCCATTTCTTTTTCTTTTACATCTTATGTTTTGTTATCCCTTTACATGTTTGAATTCCAATTTTAAATTCAAATTTTTGTGGCAAATTTGTTCTCAGATCGAATATGAAATCTTGAATATTCTAGTATAGGATGAATCCATTGTTTATAAATTTATTTTTGCGTTGTTTAGTATTTTTCTCCTTCCTTCTCTATACTATTTCCAATTTTCTAAGATTTGAATTAGGTTTTAATCCATAATTCACATTATTAAAGTAACGTTATTGATATTATCATTATCATTAAATGCACAAACAATTAACTCCAGCATGATGCATGATTTATTTTATAGGTGGTTGGCTAATTAATTAATTAGTTATTTTAAAGATGGTTGTTCACATGTTTTAAGAAATAGAGACATTTCACAAAAGAGGATTAATTCCTTTAATATGGTTTACAAACTTGGGTATTACACCCTTTGACACTGTTGAGGTGAATGGCTAGGGATCCACTACGAGGCCTTTACAAATTCCACTAGCTTCAGAAAACCCGCTACAGTTTGTAGGAAGAGCAATGCAGGAATCCCCCGTCTGACCGCCATCACAGCAAAATCAACCTAGGAACCTCCCTACATGCCTACTCCCCTACTACCCTTGCCCATATCAGGTAAGGTAGTCCTCCACTAGCTTTGCTAGTTAGTCAGCCAAGGGCGTCCCATTCCACCCTTGTGGTGGCATGTGTTTCTCAAGTTAAGCTCCATGTTCCAATTAAAAATAATGATCTTGACATGAACATAAATAAAACAACAGAATAATTGGAACATGGACATAATGTAATATTAATCCTAAAACCATATAGAGTAATAGTAAAACTACCCAAATAGTTCAGGTGTAAACAAGGTAATAAGATAATTAGACTAGAGTGATCTATTGGGTCCCATCATAATTAGGCCTATGCATGCCAAAATGATTATAGAGAACATTAATGGGTAAATAAAAGTGATCAAGGGCACAACTTGCCTGGGACTTGAGATTCCAGGTACCAACATGCTCTTCAAGTGACTCGTAACCTCGCTGCTAGTCCTAGCAATACAGGCAAACATGGTATAGGAAAAATTAAGATCACATCAAACATATGTACAAACTGAATAACAATGATCTACGTGAAGCTACGAGATCGTGGGTTCAACAATCGCTAAATTCAGAGTTACGGTTAAGGAGTTATGATTTATGGAAGATTTATGTGATTAAACCAAAAAACTAGGTTTTATGTTGATTATTTTGAACCATGTGAGAAAGATATCCTAATAACTAATTTCACCCTTAATTTAAGTTATGACTTAATTAGAAATCATGTTTTAGTCATCTCATAATTATAAACAGAATAACTTTGATTAAAAGGGGTAAATCTACTAACATAGGTTAAACAAATATCTAACTATAAAATTATGCAATATGGTATAATTAATACTATTACTGCATAATAAATATTCATATGAACCTAGTGCAATTTGAACAGATTGAAACAGAGTAACAATGAATTAGTTATGATTTTCTGAAGTTTCCAAAGCTTAGTATAGACTAAATTCAAGTGGATAATTTTAATCCAAGTTTCATGGCTAAACAGAGTTGCTAGGTGATAAACAATATTAAAACAAAATTAATGCCACTGGAATGGATCAATTTGGAGTTAGAAAATATTAAATATGAATTATACAAGTTTCTGGAATTATTTTTATTCTAAAAATATTTTTCTAAATTATTTTATTATTTCTGGATAACCTATGGACCACGGACACAAAATCCAGGGAGTTCGGGGTCCAAACTATAAATTCCAGGACCTAGTTTTAATTATTTCTCCACGCGTGTGGATGGCGGTTTGTTTCCTAAGTTATTCGGGGACTCTTTTGCAAGATACGCAGGCCAAAGGGGTATCGACGATCGCGAGCCGTTGGATCAAAAGCTGATGGTTCAGATTTTATAAAACAAAGGGGTAAGTTGATTCTAATCTCAGCCGCTCGTGAACTTCTCAATGGCCCGGGTTTTAAACGATGGGTTGAACTCAGGCGCACACGATCCCTATCCAACGGCGCGCAGCAATCACCCCAAACCGGTATCGCCAGTCATCATCACGACCATTCATTCACGGATCGACGACCGATATGAATAGGTGCTCGGATTAAATCTCGAACGCCCACCGAATCGGACGCCCGAAGGCACTTCTTCCCCAACACAAATGCGGCGGCGCGGCCAGAACAACACCGCGACGACCGAAGCTGGCGTTCACCCGAACAGGCGCCCTCACTATCAAAACCTAACTACGATGAGTTCTACATGAAACTGGGATGAAATAGGATAAGGTCGATGGCCTTACCAGTGGTGGGGAGAAGCAGAGCACGCTGGCCACGGCGGAAGGAGGATCTGCGGTGGAGAGGGCTCTCCAACGAGCAATTGCTCGATTCTCGGCCCGAATTCCTACCCAGCGATGCAAGGCACGTGTACCACACACCCGAACGAAGCTCGTCCAGGTCACTAATTGAACTCCGGGCGACGGCGCGATGAGACTCCCACGGTGGACCTATGGTGGCGGCTGTTCGAGCCCCTAGGTTCCAAACGATGAGAGAGCAGAGGCCGGGATGAGTACGAGGGAAAGGCCTTGCGTATTTATTCAGCTACGTGGAGAGAAAATCGGGAGGGTTCATTCCTGGCCGCGCAAAGACCGCGGCGGAGATCCGGGGAGTTCTTCAACGGCCTTTGCGAGGCTGTTGCGACGGCGTGAGGAGAACGACCAAGCGTGGGGGAGATAGGGCTGACTGTGCGGGGCCCGCATGGTGGTGTCTGGGTGCGTGCACGGAAACCTGTTGAGGCTACTGACCAGTGGGCCCCATGGTGCAGTGATTGAAGGAGGGCATCCGCGCATGGACGGTGAAAGTCTAAATGGGCCGCGATCTTGGGTTTAGGCCCACCCGGTGGTTCTTCCCTTTCTTCTTTATATTCTGTTTTATTTTCCTATTTTCCTTTCCAAATTTCCAATTCATATCAAACCAAGTTTAAAATTTAAATTTCCAATTCATGCATCAGCAAAACTCCAGTATGGGGTGCAAGTATAACTTTATCTATGTGCACCGTACTTATTTAAATAAATGAAAATAGGTAAATGATTCACAACAATAATTAAAGAGTCCTTTGCATCAGTTATTTAATTAAGACCATATATTTTAATCACATAAAATTATGTTTATTATTTACTTGGAAAAAATATCTATATATCCTTTTATTTATATTCTTTAGAGAATATTTCTGAACGTGTATATTCAAGTTTGAAGTACATACAAAAATAAATGCTTATTACCTAGTTCCTTTAGGAGAAGTGAATATATAATATCTACTTTTAATTATTTTAGTCCCAATATTTTTAAAGGGTGCCTTCCTTTTATAGTTTATACAGGGAGGAATAAATTGAAAGTTTCTCCTGTTTTGATTACCAAATTATTTCTTATCATTATTTATTTAATTTCGAGAAATACACTTTATCACGGATGATATCATTATTGGTAGTCATTTTATCTCAAACTCTTTTAAAGAATTCTTTAATTCATCAAAATTTGATTTTGATTGTTACAAAATCCTACCCCCTTAACAGAAATCTCGTCCTCGAGATTTGTAAGAAAAAGGATGCATAACCATATTGTCTCCGAGTGTATGCATAAATAAAAATCTCAGCATGATGTATAGCAACACATAGGGTCAAATAGACCTTATTATTATTCCTAAAATAGTAAAATACTAACTACTAACTAAAGTAATAATTAGGTCTTACAAATAGTAATATATATATATTTATGTATCCTGGTGGAGTTGGTAGTGGTGGTGGAGGTAGTGGGTGTTGTTGTTGTTGTCTTTCCAACCATGCTTGCCTCATTTCTTGACGCATCTCCAACCGGTCGTGACGCATTTCTAGGCGTTCTTGCCTTATCTGATTTTGCATTCCATTCACTATGTTTGTCATTTGTTGTAGTACCAGCATTTGGGCGGCAACCACTGGATCGGTTCCAGTCGGTGGAGGATTTGGAGGATTCTTTCCGTTTGTTGTTGCCTGATAGTCTTCCAGTTGTGGGGTCGGCTGGTAGATCGATTCCTCCTGTAAGACCTAAAATTGGTATAAGAAAAAAAACATATATATGTAAACAAATAATTGTAATTCTTCATACTTGTTCTTTATTCTTGCACCTAATCTGTGCAATGCACCAACACATTTGAGTTCAAAAATACCAAAATTTGAAAACTTAAAAGAAACACTTTCAATCTATTTATTATAACTTTATAATTAAAACACTCCTTAACAATATTTGAATCAAATCATGGTGAAGATTTAATATTTCTCCTAAACAAAATGAAGTAATGTGTGAATTATTCTCTTATGAGTTATGCATATAGAAACATTTATTTAGGTGAATAATTAACCAATAAATAAATAAAATAAACTTTGCATGGCGTCCTGGATCTTTTATTGAGCATTAAATTAAGTTTTAAATTCAAACCTTGTTTGAATCTTTGAATTTGGAAATAGAACTAGAAAAGAAAAGGTAAATGGGATAACTGTGTGTCTGGGCCAGATTTTGGAAGTCGCGGCCCATCTCCACATCCTTGCGCGCGCCTGCATTCACCCCGCGTGGGCCAAAATGTTTTTCTGGCCGGCCCAAATCGCTGGTGCTCGCCAACCCTAAAGACGCTTCATGGTGGGCCCTACCTGTCATAGCCATCTCCTTGCTTGGACTCGTCTCAACTGGATTCTATTGTTCTCGCGTGGATAGCGCAACAGAATCCGAGCTTCGCATGCGGGATCTTGCCAACGGACCGTGCGAATCGCCGAAATCTTAGATCCAAGCCTTTCGGACTCGCCCATCCATGGGACTATATAATCCAGAGCCCCCTAGCTATCTTCATCACGGGTATGCACCAGGAACCGAGAGCTCGCGCAAGGAGAAAGAACAGTGAGGTGCCCGACCTCCGCCACCGTCGTAGCTGCCTCTGGTCTGGGCGCGAGTCGGATGCTGGTAAAGTAGTCGTGACGGTTCGTGGTGGCACGCTGCACGTGATCATGGCCTTCTCGGGCGAAGCGGTCCTCCTGTGCTCTACCAATTGCTCACCAGAGCAACTTGGCCACCATAGTTCCGCTCTTCACCATGGGCGGAGTCCGACGCGGCTAAACTACAGGTAAGAATACATCCATTGTGATCGCCTTGTCGTGCACATCATGTAGCTCCGTTCAATTTGACAATGGGGCTCGGGGGAGGCCGATTGGTGTCACGGTCGTTCTTCTCCACCGCACGGTCATGGCGACGGTGGCCCTGCTTGGTTGGTGGGGGGAAGACGAAGGGCGACCGTTGATCTGGCCTGGGCGGCTGTGATTAAAACACCGAGATACCCCTTCGGTTGGGATGATCCGGGCCGTTGTAGCCGGATCTGGTGGTGTGGGGCAGATCGCACGTTAATAAAATCTGAGTCGTTCATGATGGATCGAGTGGCTCCGATCAGGAAATAGAATACCGCTTCGGTGGGATTTAATCAGGACCGTCCATTTATGATTGGACAATCCAGAATGGCGTGTACCCCTTCGCCTCGGCATTTATTCAAAAGAGTCCTTATGTTATTAGAATACGGAACCCGTCGTCCACTGCGGGATTAGCTGGAGTCTAGGAACAATTTACACGCAGCACCCTGCACTTCTCAGGAATTATGTGCCTAGTCCAGGATCTTTAGGAAATCAGAAATTAATAAATAAAATGAATTTTTGGTATAAAAATAAATCTAGGAACTTGCCTAATTCATATTAAATTCATTTTAACTCTAAAATGACCCGCTCTAGTTTCTATAATTTAGTGTTAATATTGTTTATCACCTAGTACCTTTGTTTAACCATGAAACTTGAATTAAAATTGTTCAATTGAATTAATCTATTCTAGGTGCTAAATAATTTCAGAAATTCATAACTCAATTACCGTAACTCCGTTTTGATCCGTTCTAGTTGCATTAGTCTCACAATAATATTTATTATCATCTGGTAACTTTATTTTGTCATGAGATATAGGTTAAAATGTTGCACTTAATCTATTATATACTTAACCACATGGATCTTCAGAAAACCATAACTTAATAACCGTAGCTCCAAATTTAGTGGTTCTTGTTTCTACGATCTCATTACGACACGTAGAATATTCTTATGCAGTTTGTTCTTATGTTTGGTGTGATGTTAATTTTGCCTATACCATGTTTGTCTGTATTGCTACGTTTAGCTGTGAGGACACGTGTCATCTGAAAGCAAGTTGGTACCTGGAATCTCAAGTGCCAGGCAAGTTGTGCCCTTGATCACTTTTTTTACCCACTCATGTTCTAATTAATCATAATGATCTACATAGGTTAATTTTGATGGGACCCAATAGGTTACCCTAGTTTGACTATCTTTATACCTTGTTCACCACTGGATTTTTGGGTAGTACCTGCTATTGCTTTATGTGGTTTTGGGTATAGAGATACATTTTATTCATGATTATATCTTTATTATCAGTTGTTTATTACTATTCATGATAAGATCATTATGTTAATTGGAACATGGAGAACCACCTGGGAAAACAGTGCTACCACAAGGGTTTAATGGGACGCCCTTGGCTGACTAACTAGGAAAGCTAGTGGAGGACTACCTTACCCAAAAGGGGCAAGGGCAGTAGGGGAGTGGTCAGTGTAGGGAGGTCCTCGGGTTGATTTTGCTGCGATGGCGGTCAGACGAGGGATTCCTGCATTGGAGCTTCCTATAAACTGTAGCGGGTTTTCTGAAGCTAGTGAAACTTTGTAAAGGCCTCGTAGTGTTACCCTGCCTCGCCTCCTCGGTAGAGGTGTATGGGATTGGCCGTCTCTTGGCAGATGGGTAACATGACTTGTGGGTAAAGATGCGCAACCTCTGCAGAGTGTAAAACTGGTATACTAGCCGTGCTCACGGTCATGAGCAGCTCGGACACTCACATGATTAATTTATGGAACTAAATTCAATTTGTCATATGCATTGCATCACAGGTGATGTTGTTACTTTTGCTCTACTACTTAATTGGGTTGGTATTTACTTATACTTAGTAACTGCTAATAAAATTTTGACCAACTTTAAAAGCAATGCTTAGCTCTAACCATCCTCTTTGGTAAGTCTTACACTCCACGTGAGCTCTCACCTTTGGCGAGTTCATGCACACTATTCACCACAACTTGTTGAGCTATGAACATATGTGAGTTCACTCTTGCTGTCTCACACCCCCAAAGGACAAGAACAGGTATCGCAGGAAGAGGTGCTTGGAGGATGTTATGATGAGTTCGTGAGAGGTCTAGGCCGTCGTCTCCCAGTAAACTTTGGGTTGCTGGACCGTTGTCTCCTTATAATGTAATTATTTATTTATTTTGTATAGAACTCCTATTATATAGTAAAGATGTGACATTCGATCCTGTGCCATGATTCATCATATGTGTGAGACTTGATCCTAGCACACCTGGTGATTATGTTCGCGCCCGGGTCTTGGTGGCCCGAAACCCGGGTGTGACACCTCCCTTCCTGGTATTGACCACCTGAGTTAGAAGTATATGGTAAGATAGTTTTGCAAGGGAAATTAATTGGTATGCAGAACGAATAGGCTAATAGCTGGTTATGAACTGAGGATTCTTTGGCAGGGCTTAATCTGTTGTTTTATATCAAGCTTGGGATAACTAGTCGTATAAGGTGAATGTCCAAAGGAAAGATAGGATTTGTCAAGATGAGATAGACTACATGATGTAGGTCAAAAGTTTATTTGATGTTAGGTGGGGATAGACAGATTATGCAATCCATCATGACTCTATTGGTTGGGTTCACTCTTCTGCTCATGGTTGAGTTGGTCTAATGTGCTAAGTTAAGTTAACACCTGGCTAGCAGGGTCCAATCTCTTCTACCGGTATCACAAATATGTTTAAGTAGACCACATTAGATTATATTACACTAGATTAGATCACGTTAGATTTTATATTCCTATTTAAGAATACCATTTAGTTGAGCATATCAAGCTGACTTTACCTTTATGAAATTCCAGCATTTTTTAAGTGGAATTTCCAATTAGTATATTTTTATACACCTAAAACTTTCATGCTATTAGCAGGTGTAGCATAGAAAACAAGGGTACATCAGGTTTTAGCTATTAGGTGAGTGTTGGAGAGGAAATCTCCCCGGCCGGGTGGCGGATTGCACCCACCCTAAATCCTAAAAAGAGGAGGGGCCTAAGCGTTTTGCTTGTTACGAGACTGGAGGATGAACACACGAGAGCACGTGAGGGTTTAGAGTGGTTCGGGCCGCCGGAGCGTAATACCCTACTCCACTATGTGATGTATTGCTTGAGAGCTTGTATGAACTTGTGAGAGTCTGCCTAAGATTGGGTCTATCTTGTGACGCTGCATGCCTCCCCTTTTATAGCCGAAGGGGGTCATGCACAAAGGTACTGAGCCCCGACATGTGGGCCCAGGGACATAACGAATATTGCACTTGGAGCCACAAATGTGTGCTGCTGGGGCACTCTTCTTGGGCCCCGACATCTAAGATCTGCGTATCCTTGGCGTGCAAGGGAAGCTTCTTGTAGAAGGGGTGATGAGTACGGTGCACCGCTCGGCACGGGCGCACTGTTCGCCAACAGACTGGTCAGGCGCGCCGTCTGCTGGATGACCCTGACGTCGTCTGCTAGCGGATTGGATAGGACGCATTAAATGCTGGGAGGGCACGTCGCCCGCTAGCGTGGTGGCAGACGACGCTTCCTCTCCGCAATAAATGTAGAGACTGCACGGCTTCATGGGCCTTATGTCAGGCTCGGTCTGTAGGCTTACGTCACGGGCCACAAGCCAGGCGGTAATAGTGGGGAGCACAGGGAAGGCCTGGACACGTGCCAGCCCCGGGCCCCTACTCATGGCAGGGTCCTTCTTGTCCCACGACCTTGCAAAGGCTCGGACCTCTCCCGGAGGGGGATTCGGATCCTCCCAAGGGGTCCGGCGCGCCTTCTTGGAGGCTCCAGACTTGTGCGCATAGGGGTCCGGTGTCCCTCTGAGGAGGTCCGGACCCAACGTTGAATACCTGGAATACACTTCCTTTCCTTGCCACGTGGCGCCCTTGGACCTGCCCACACGGTAGGGTTGGGTGCCATTCTCCATGGGCCTTGAGGTGTTGGACGGGTGTGGCGCCTTCATGCTATAGAAGAGGGTACCCCTGATCGAGGGTACCGACAGTGGCCCCCGGGCTCGCCTCAGGGGAGGATGTGAACCTGTAGGCGGGGCCAGAGTCTGATTAGCGCTCCTACGCGCCTATTGACATAATTCCTGCCGGCCTTCTTATGGCCATGCCGATTGCCACGCCTATTCCCACGGTTGACTGGCCCGCGACCTTCACACTTAATGTCACTGCTGAGCCTTGCGGGATTTCTCGAGTCATTGCACTGGCTCTAAAAACTTATCTTTTCAGTCTGCTGTGACGGTCCCAAGAAGACGTGGTATTGGCGCAAGCGGCGGTGCGATTTTTTCGCACTCAGTAACCGGTGCGTCGGTTGTATGACATGTGGGTCTGGCCCCCCACGTTGGACCGCCAGTTGTAGCAAAGCTGAGGGGGTGCATAACAGCGGGGCAGTTGCGCGCTTCCTACATGGTGGTTCCCCCTTTCGACCGCTGGTTTCAGCAAAGACGAGGGAGTGCTTAACCGCGAGGCGGTTGCATGCTCCTTGTGCGGCGGTTCACCTTCCTGACCGCTGGTTGCTCCGAGTCGGTTTGTATGACATGTGGGGGCCTGGCCCCCATGCCCTAGGGTAGGAACCCTGGAGATCGTCGGGAGTTTTTGCCCGTGACGCTTTGGGCGCAAGTGGGGAGATCTGCCTTTAAAAAGGGACCGATCTCCCGGGTAGTAGCCATGCCTTGCTCCTCTCGCATTCCTTGCACCCTTCCACCTCCTGGGCCTCCGGATGGGGTGCGCTGGTATCTTTCGGAGAGATCCGCGCCAGGGCCGTTCCCTCCGGCGATCTCACCGCCAGAGAGTTCATGCTCGTGGTGGTGGCGGCGGTCTTATTTTCTTCTTGATTCTATTAGAGGAGCGCAACCCTGTGGGGGTTGGTGCTCTTCCACCATTACTCGGCTTCAAGGATTTTCATCATGCAGCCCGGCTGCAGTCCCCCGCTAGTGGCCATCCAGAAGGATGACCACCAGCCTCGTGGTGGGGAGAAGAAAGCCGGGCTGCGGCTTCCCCCCCAGCTTCAGTTTCAAGGATGTTCATCATCCTCGCTGGAGTGGAGGGAGAGCCAAGTCGGGGCCCTGCCCTCTGCGTGGGCTAGTGACCCACTTCTTCCTCTAGCATTCGGAGGTGAAGGGTGTCCACCAGCCTTGCAGAGGAGGCGAACCTCGGCTACATGGGGCCGGCTGGCTACAAGCTGTCAGCTGCAGCGTGTCCGGCCCTTTGGGCTGGATGGCTTCGGCGCCGCCTCCGACGCTGCCTCCTGCCGCTCTAGCCGGGGCGTGGCTGTCCGTCCACCGCACGGGCGATGGTCGTGCCATGCGCGGGTCCGGCACATCCACCCCTTCTCCTGCCCGCCAGCCACACTGGGTGGTCGTACCAGACGTCATACACCGCAGCAGTGGCGGCGACGTTCTTGGATGGTATTGTCCTCACTCCCGTTGGTTAGATGGGAGCGAGGACCCCTTCGTGCGTGCTGAGGCAGCCGCTGCTCACCGGCGCAGAGGTGGTCGCCGCCGCTGGTGAGGCAACCCCTTGCAGAGGTGGTTGCCTCCGCTGGCGAGGGCATCAGAGCTATCTGCCGCTGAGTCCCCATCTTTTTGGCTTTAATGGCCTCGTTGTCGCCCCCGTAGGAGGACGGGGGCGATGACCTTTTCACAGTGGCGCTCACCCTGAGGTGGTCACTATTGTTGGCAAGCTGCACAGAGCAGAGGTCGTTGTCGCTGCTGGTGCAGAGGTGGTCGCTGTCGCTGGTGATCCATCGATGTAGAGGTGGTCGCCGCCGTTGGTGGGGCTGTCCAGAGCTAGCTTCCATCGCGACTTCTGTTGATGCAGCGTGATCCATTCTTGCAGACATGGAGCTAGGGCCCTACTTGTAAGGGAATGTAGCAAATATGTCTGCTTTGAATGTAGAATGTAATAACATATGTACACAGGGTTTTGTCCTAGGGAGCCAAGTTGTGTGTCCGAACCCCCTGGATGGTGGTTCTAGGTACTAGGGCACCTGTCGTAGGGTGGTGGAGTGTGTAGGCCCACGGCATGGGGCTAGGCTGAGCGGCTACACGGCTCCATACCACACCAAGAGACAAGCATCGCTTCTCTAGTTCTGGACCCCTAGTTGTCGGACGCACAGGACTTATAGTTCCAAATACTATGGCACCCGTCACGGAGTGATGGAGTGTGCAGAATTTTGGGTACGGAACCAAGCTAACCGGCCACACTGCCTCTGGACCGCCCCATTGAACATGCATCTGTTCTTTAGAACCGACCCCGAGGATTTTTCCTATTTTTGTAAGGTACTCCTGAGTATTATTTATAAAGCAGTGTTAATACTTATCTGTGTATCGCTCGCTCCTGTTGTTGACTTCCCTTGGTACCTGGCCCCCCCACCTGGGGTGCAGGCTCGATGTGTCGAGGTTGGGCACCAGCGTATATGAAAGAATTGTCAATGACCTTTGGGAGGCAGCCTCGTCGAGACCTGGATCTATACACAGCTTTAGCTTACAGAGCGTTAGTGATACACCCGTAGGCCCTGTCATCTGGCATTATTCATCCTTTGATGCCTGCTCGGGATTTGCAGTGTTTTGACTGGGGGAAACAAGTTCTATGTCCGGACCCCCTGGATGGTGGTTCTAGGTACTAGGACACTTGTCACAGGGTGGTGGAGCATGCAGGCCCACGTTACGGGACCAGGCTGAGTGGCTACACGGCTCCGGACCACCCCCGGAGACAAGTGTCTCTTCTCTAGTTCTGGACCCCAGGTTGTCGGACCCATAGAACTTATAGCTCTGAGTACTAGGGCACTCGTCATAGAGTGGTGGAGTGTGCGGGGTTTCGGGTACGGAACCAGGCTAACCAGCCGCATAGGCTCCGGACCACCCCATGGGACGGGCACTCGTTCTTCTCAACTGGCCTCCAGGCTTTCAGGCCCTCCTGCTTTCGCATAGAGGTCCTAAACTGCAAACCTGGCTGTTC
This sequence comes from Zea luxurians, assembly GCA_029449295.1. Lineage (NCBI taxonomy): Eukaryota > Viridiplantae > Streptophyta > Magnoliopsida > Poales > Poaceae > Zea > Zea luxurians. The sequence goes on along the minus strand of JAOPSE010000001.1, from coordinate 97,767,364 downwards.
AATCCAGATGTCATTATGCCTGATGGGATGGGAGCTGGTCGGGTGGGTTAGATAAAAACTCAATCCGGAAACTGCAGGGTAAGACCATGGAGCAGAGGCACATCTGGGAGGGTAGTTTGCCTTTATAGCTAATCATGCGTGGATGCAGGCCAATAGGCCAGGCTTATGGGGACAGACCCCACCGGGTTGGCGTACACGTATGCGCTACCTAGTTACAAAATGGAAAAACTTCGACCCCTCAGACTTTCTCTATAGACAAAACTTACAGAGATATTCGGGCACCAGGCGAGGCACTCCTTCAGTCGTAGCTAGACAGTTGCCCTCGGGTCAGGGGATTCCCATTACCATGAAGGGTCCTTCCCGGCTGGGGGAGTGTCACAGAGCCCTAATTTGGTCTAGAACTTCCGTAAGATTAGGTCCCAACCCTGGGTCCCCATTTGCGTTTGACGAAGGAGGCCCCGCCTTTGGCTGTGGTCATTCCTGGATGAACCTGTCAGAAATCTGGACTCGTGGGGAGTCCAGATGGGTTTCTGGAGGAAGGCAGGCTCCAGCTCCATAGGCCGGGGGACATGGGGTCCCGCCGGTGGTCCGTCTAGTCGTCGTCATCGGAGTGGGAGTCTTTTGCGAAGACGTCCTTCAGGTCCCGCTCGGGTGACTGATACCCGAGGTCCTGTTCAGCCACAACCACCTCACCGTCGTCGACCTTTTCCTTGCCAGGACGGTGGTGAGGCAGGGAGCCATCCTTGGAAGACTGCTCACGTCGCTCACTGGCGCGTTCGCTGACGCATTTTGCGAGATCAATGATCTCGCGACACTCCGCGGCGTTGTGGCGACCGTTGGGGTGTATAGGGCACGTGCCGCTGTTACCCCTTTGTGGCCATGGGCGTTTGTTGCGGTCGCCCCGGCCCCCGATCGCAGCTGCGACGACCAACGTGGTAGACTGCAGCCTCTTGTAGCCGCGACCCTTCTTTTTCTTTCTGCCGTCCCGGGGGATGGCCCCCGAACCACCCGTCCGGGTAGTCCCAGTTTTTGGGGCTGAGTGCCATGCTCGACCTTCGGCGGCTCTGGCACATTTGTCTGCCAGGGCGAAGAGCGTGGGGACAGTCTCCACATCATGTGTGGCCAGCTTCTCCAACATTTTCTTATCACGTACCCGCTGGTGGAAGGCCGTGATGATGGAGGCATCGGAAATATGAGGTATAGTACCTCATACCTTGGTGAAGTGGGAAATAAACGTCCGGAGGGTTTCCCCGGGTTCCTGCCTTACAGCATGGAGGTGGGCCTCCACACCATGCTATTGGTAAGCGCTGGCGAAGTTCACAACGAACCGTGCGTAGAGCTCTTCCCAGGTGTAGATCGATCCTGGGGCGAGGTTCATGAGCCAAGTCCGGGCAGGTCCAGACAAGGCGACATGAAAATATGTTGCCATCACAGCGGTGTTTCCACCTGCTGCTGTGATGGCGGTGACGTACACCTGCAGGAACTCCGACGGGTTCGATGTCCCATAGTATTTTTCTAGCAGGTGCGGCCGGAACTTGGGCGGCCATGACGCCGTGCGAAGATGGTCTGCGAGGGCGGCGCAGCCCACGCCAGCCAAGGGGACACCCGTTTGGGACCGGGCGCCCATTGGTGTCTACATTGCTTCCGCAGCAAAATCTCGGTCGAGGTTGCGACCCTCGATGTTCTGTCGGCGCTCTCGCGCCCTTTCCAAAGAGACCCGGGCGTCCTCTCCTGTACACCTACGGTTGGGCTCTGCCCGGAGGTCATCGGTCTGTGCACCCCTTACGGAGGGCAAGCGCACAGACGTCGTCGCCACGCGTTGGCGCCGGGATGACCGAGGCCTCGATCTGGTCGAAGTAGAATGTGCCATGCCGAGTAGTCGGTCGATGTCGTCACGCCACTGCTTCATGGCCCCCGGCGAGGCCGTGGAGCTAGGGGGGTGGCACAGCAACTCCCTAGCTGCAGACAACGCCGTAGGCGCTTCCCTTGACGGAGTCTGGGACGCTTGCGCCGGCGTGTGCTGCTGCACGGCATGTACGACAGCAGTCCCAGAGTTGGGGCGGTCTGGTACAAGTGGTGCGGAGGATGCAACCTCTTGCCCTATCGCAAAATCCTCCGAAGTTTCAGCGCGGTGCTCGATGATCCGCACCATCATGCTGAGCGAGAAAACAAGCAAAAACTTGAAGCCTAGCCCCGTACCTGGCGCGCCAAATGTCAGAGAGGAAATCTCCCCGGCCAGGTGGCGGATTGCACCTGCCCTAATTCCTAAAAAGAGGAGGGGCCTAAGTATTTTGCTTGTTACGAGACTGGAGGATGAACACACGAGAGCACGCGAGGGTTTAGAGTGGTTCGGGCCGTCGGAGCGTAATACCCTACTCCACTATGTGATGTATTGCTTGAGAGCTTGTATGAACTTGTGAGAGTCTGCCTAATATTGGGTCTATCTTGTGACGCCGCATGCCTCCCCTTTTATAGCCGAAGGGGGGCATGCACAAAGGTACTGAGCCCCGACATGTGGGCCCAGGGACATAACGAATATTGCACTTGGAGCCACAAATGTGTGCTGCTGGGGCAATCTTCTTGGGCTCCGACATCCGAGATCTGCGTATCCTTGGCGTGCAAGGGAAGCTTCTTGTAGAAGGGGTGATGAGTACATTGCGCCGCTCGGCACGGGCGCACTGTTCGCCAACAGACTGGTCAGGCGCGCTGTCTGTTGGATGACCCTAACGTTGTCTGCCAGCAGATTGGACAGGATGCATTAAATGCTGGGAGGGCACGCTGCCCGCTAGCGTGGTGGCAGGCGACGCTTCCTCTCCAAAATAAATACCGAGACTGCATGGCTTCATGGGCCTTACGTCAGGCTCGGCCCATCGGCTTACGTCACGGGCCACAAGCCAGGCGGTAATAGTGGGGAGCACAGGGAAGGCTTGGACACGTGCCAGCCCCGGGCCCCTACTCATGGCAGGGTCCTTCTCGTCCCAGGACCTTGACAAGGCTCGGACCTCTCCTGGAGGGGGATTCGGATCCTCCCAAGGGGTCCGGCGTTCCTTCTTGGAGGCTCTGGACTTGTGCGCATAGGGGTCCGGCGTCCCTCTAAGGAGGTCCCAACCCAACGTTGAATACCTGGAATACACTTCCTTTCCTTGCCATGTGGCGCCCTTGGACCTGCCCACGCGGTAGGGTTGGGTGCCATTCTCCGCGGGCCTTGAGGTGTTGCACGGGTGCAGCGCCTTCATGCTGTAGAAGAGGGTACCCCTGATCTAGGGTACCGACAGTGAGTGTAGAGAAGATTTAGGGTAAAAGAAAGTTAGGTAAGGAAGACTTTTATTCTGGGTGGTGGATCTTGATTCATCTGAAGATCTGTTTCTACACATATCCTTCATTGTCAAGGTGAACTTTCTTCTTAGGTCTAATTTAGGGACCTTCGATTGTGGTGTTAGATGCCATTATCTGACTTGAGATAACAATTGCGGGTACATGGGGTAGGTAGGTTAAACAGAGTTTTACTTTGGTTTTGGGATAAATGAGTTGGGCAAACTATAACATAGGCTAGGTCGTGGTTTCACGAACGAGTTGGTTTATGGCACCAATTTAGGTTTAAAACCCATTTATAGGAATATGGTCTAATCTATGTTACTAGTATTAACTAACTTGTTTAGGTAATATCCTTTAGATTAGATCATATTAGATTAGGTAGGGTCTAGATTAGATTGGATATAACTAGATTAGACTAGTTTAAGTTAGATAGATCTATGAGGGTAGGATATATATTATTAATATATGTTAAAACCTTTTGATATAGGATGGATTATATGGTGTCGGTAGGTCATAATCTCTGTTAGGTTAAATAGAGGGGTTATGCAACCATCGGATGGTTAAGATAGTGGTATGAGGCCGAGTTGGTCTGTTGTTCTTAATTTAGTGCATAGTGAATTAAGTTAAAACATGTTCTATATGAGTAGAGTCTCATTCATTTCATCAGTATTATCCTTCTTGTTAAGCAACTTACAATAGATTAGCTCCACTTGAGGTTAGCCTTCGTTAGGTTAGATTAAGCTATCACATTAGATCAGATCTAAGTTATATTTGTGTGGCTAGATTAGACTAGATAAGATCTCATTATTTTGGATTAGATCCTGGTTGTTACTTTAGGATGAGATAAGCAAAGTGGTTAGGATAAGATGATTCCTTCAAGATAAGATGAATCTATTAAGATAAGAGAGAAAAATAAGATGGATCTATTAAGGTAAGAGAGAGTCTTTTAAGATAAGATGGATCTATTAGGCTTTGATATATTCTAGTTGGGGTATTCTTAGTTGGTCTAGTTTATCTTATAAACAATTTATGAGGATAAGATAAAATTTTTTTAACCTAAGATGAACCTATTAGGATAAGATAGAAATTTGTTTCCTCAACTTAAAGGATTCTATCTAAAATAGATACACTTTAATGGAGGATAATCTAGGTTGTTTAGTTATCTTATGAATTTTATTTATTTATATTTATGCCTATATGTATATGCAGATGTAATTGTGGACTTTACTCCACAACTCATCACACTCAATCAAAGATCCAAATCAGACATGTATCACAAAAACAAACATTCAAGCATACAATTTTTTTTACAAAAATAGTTTTGATTTTGTTCTTAAGTGTAGTCTCCTATTCCTAAAGGTCACTATAGGATTTCAAAGTGTGTAATCCACTTTTGTCTTTAGAAGTGAAAAGGTAATAATAATCAGAGTAAAGCGGAAATAGATGAGAAAAGATTAAGAAAAGTTTAGTAAGAATCAGAGTAGCAGAGGTAAGTAAGTAAGGGTCGTCCATTTCTATCTAGGTTTCATCCTACAGTCAACATTCCTCTGATACCACTTCTGTCACACCCGGGTTTTAGAGACCCGGGCGCGAACATAATCACCATGTGTGCTGGGACCAAGTCTCACACATATGATGAATCATGGTACAGAAACGAATGTCACAACTTTATTATATAAAAGGAGTTCTTACAAAATAAATAAATAATTACATAGTAAGGAGACAACGATCCAGCAACCCAAAGTTGACTCGGAGACGACGACCTAGACCTCTCACGAACACATCGCAGCATCCACCATGCGCCTCATCCTGTGGTACTTGTTCTTGACCTAAGGGGGTGTGAGACAGCAAGAGTGAGCTCACATATGTTCATCGCTCAACAAGTTGTGGGGAATAATGTGCATGAACTCGCCAAAGGTGGGAGCTCATGTGAAGTGTAAGGCTTACCAAAGAGAATGGTTAAAGCTGAGCATTGCTTTTAAAGTTGGTCAAAATTTTATTAGCAACTACTAGATTTAAGTAAATACCAAACCATAATAATAATAGAACAAAATTAATAATAAATCCCATGCAATGCAAATGACAAATTGAATTTAGTTCCATAATTTAATCATGCGAGAGTCCTGAGCTGCTCATGACCGTGAGCACGGCTAGTATACCAGTTTTACACTCTGCAGAAGTTATACCCTGTACCTACAAGTCATGTATTCCATGTTGCCTAGGTTTGCAAGGCACTTAGACACTTCTGAGGTGAATGGCTAGGGATCCACTACAAGGCCTTTACAAAGTTCCCCTAGCTTCAGAAAACCCGCTACAGTTTCTAGGAAGAGCAATGCAGGAATCCCCCGTCTGACAGCCATCGCAGCAAAATCAACCCGAGAACCTCCCTACATGCCTACCCTACTACCCTTGCCCCTATCGGGTAAGGTAGTCCTCCACTAGCTTTCCTAGTTAGTCAGCCAAGGGCATCCCATTCCACCCTTGTGGTGGCACGTGTTTCTCAAGTTAAGGTCCATGTTCCAATTAAAAATAATGATCTGGACATGAACATAAATAAAATAACATAATAATTGGAACATGGACATAATGTAATATTAATCCCAAAACACATATAAAGCAATAGCAAAACTACCCAAATAGTTCAGGGGTAAACAAGGTAATAAGATAATCAGACTATGGTGACCTATTGGGTCCCATCATAATTAGGCCTATGCATGCCAAAATGATTATAGAGAACATTAATGGGTAAATAAAAGTGATCAAGGGCACAACTTGCCTGGGACTTGAGATTTCAGGTACCAACTTGTTCTTCCAGTGACTCATAACCTCGCTGCTAGTCGTAGCAATACAAGCAAACATGGTATAGGCAAAATTAACATCACATCAAACATAAGTACAAACTGAATAATAATGATCTACACGAAGCTACGAGATCGTGGGTTCAAGAATCGCTAAATTCAGAGTTACGGTTAAGGAGTTATGATTTATGGAAGATTTTTGTGATTAAACTGAAAAACTAGGTTTTATGTTCATTATTATGAACCATGTGAGAAAGATATCCTAATAACTAATTTCACCCTTAATTTAAGTTATGACTTAATTAGAAATCATGTTTTAGTCATCTCATAATTATAGATAGAATAACTTTGATTAAAAGGGGTAAATCTACTAACATAGGTTAAACAAATATCTAACTATAAAATTATGCAATATGGTATAATTAATACTGTTACTGCATAATAAATATTCATATGTAGCTAGCACAATTTGAACGGATTGAAACAGAATAACAATGAATTAGTTATGATTTTCTGAAGTTTACAAAGCTTAGTATAGACTAAATTCAAGTGGATAATTTTAATCCAAGTTTCATGGCTAAACAGAGTTGCTAGGTGATAAACAACATTAAAACAAAAATTAATGCCACTGGAATGGATCAATTTGGAGTTAAAATGAATTAAATATGAATTATACAAGTTTTTGGAATTATTTTTATTCTAAAAATCCTTTTTCCGAATTATTTTTTTTATTTCTGGATAACCTATGGAATGTGGACACAAAATCCAGGGGGTTCGGGGTCCAAACTATAAATTCGAGGACCTAGTTTTAATTATTTCTCCACCCGTGTGGACGGCGAGTTGTTTCCTAAGTTATTTAGGGACTCTTTTGCAATATACGTAGGCCAAAGGGGTATCGGTGATCACGAGCCGTTGGATCAAAAGCTGATGGTTCAGATTTTATAAAACGAAGGGGTAAGTTGATTCTAATCTCAGCCGCTCGTGAACTTCTCAATGGCCTGGATTTAAAACGATGGGTTGAACTTACGGGCACACGATCCCTATCCAACGGCGCGCAGCAATCACCGCAAACCGGTATTGCCCGTCATCATCACGACCATTCATTCACGGATCGACGACCGATACGTATAGGTGCTCGGATTAAATCTCGACTGCCCATCGAATCGGATGGCCAAAGGCACTTCTTCCCCAACCCAAATGCGGCGACGCGGCCAGTCCACCACCGCGACGACCGACACCGGCGTTCACCCGAACAGGCGCCCCCGCTATCAAAACCGAACTACGATGAGTTCTACACGTAACTGGGATCAAATAGGATACGGTCGATGACCTTACCAGTGGTGGGGAGAAGCAGAGCACGCTGGCCACGACGGAAGGAGGATCTGCGACGGAGCGGGCCCTCTGATGAGCAATTGCTCGATTCCCGACCCGAATTCCTACCAAGCGATGCAAGGCGCATGTACCACACACCTGGACGAAGCTCGCCCGGGTCACTAATTGAACTCCGGTCGACAGCGCGGATGAGACTCCCACGGCGGACCTATGGTGGCGGCGGTCCAAGCCCCTAGGTTCCAAACGACGAGAGAGCGGACGCCAGGATGAGTACGAGGGAAAGGACTTGCGTATTTATTCAGCTACGTGGAGATAAAATCAGGCGGGTTTGTTCCTGGCCGCGCGAAGACCGCGGTGGAGATCCGGGGAGTTCTTGAACGGCCTTTGCAGGGCTGTTGCGAAGGCATGAGGAGAACGACCTAGCGTGGTGAGAGGGCTGACTGCGCGGGGCCCGCATGGTGGTGTCTAGGTGCGTGCGTGGAAACCTGTTGAGGTTGCCGACCAGTGGGCCCCACGCCGCGGTAACTGAAGGAGGGCTTCCGCGCGTGGATGGGGAAAGTCTAAATGGGCTGCGATCTTGGGTTTAGGCCCACCCGGTGGTTCTTCCCTTTCTTCTTTATTTTCTGTTTTATTTTCCTATTTTCCTTTCCAAATTTCCAATTCATATCAAACAAGTTTAAATTCTAAATTTCCAATTTATGCATCAGCAAAACTCCAGCATGGGGTGCAAGTACAACTTTATCTATGTGCACCCTACTTATTTAAATAAATGAAAATAGGTAAATGATTCACACCAATAATTAAAGAGTCCTTCACATCATTTATTTAATTAAGACCAACTATTTTAATCACATAAAATGATGTTTATTATTTACATAGAAAAACAATCTCTATATAGACTTTTATTTACATTCTTTAGAGAATATTTCTGAACGTGTATATTCAAGTTTGAAGTACATACAAAAATAAATACTTATTACCTAGTTCCTTTAGGAGAAGTGAATATATAATCTCTACTTTTAATGATTTTAGTCCCAACATTTTTAAAGAGTGCCTTCCTTTTATATTTTATAGAGGGAGAAATAAATTGAAAGTTTCTCCTGTTTTGATTACCAAATTCTTTCTTATCATTATTTATTTAATTTTGAGAAATACACTTTATCACGGATGATATCATTATTGGTAGTCATTTTATCTCAAACTCTTTTGGAGAATTCTTTAATTCATCAAAATGTGATTTTGAGTGTTACACCTAGCAGCTTAGTGAAGCTTCCCAAGCCCCTCACCAGAGCTCTACTTCCCTCTTGTAGCATGCCACCGCACGCCGGAGCCCACGACTCCACGGTGAACGTGGCTAGAGCCACCTAGGGCACCACCGTCAAATTGCTTGCGCCCATCGCTTCCCCGACATTGTGTGAAGCTCCCTGGACCGTTCGATTGAACCCTCTTGCCGTCAGCAAGCTAGAGACCTCGCCTCTAACGAGTCCCTCCTCTTGTACACATGGGCAGCATGACTCCGTCCACCTCCAGTGATGTCCAGTACCTCGTCGTGCCTGTCATGCCACCCCTGACCTCACCGACCACTCCCTGGGTACCCTTCCATCGCCGGTAAGCTGCTCCACCTTGATTTTCCTTGTGGTCACTGTTCTGGTGAGCTAGGGGTTGTGGGTTGAATGCCTGGAAAAGCCAGGGGTTTTGTGCTAAGCCACTGACTCACAAGAATAGTACAATGAGGACTCATTTATAAGGAGGAGAAGTTTTAACGAGGGGCCTAGGCACAAGATAGTTTTTCTTTTCCATTTCTGAATTTACTTTTATTTTAATATTGTAGACAACTTCAAAAATTCATAACTTAGAAAATATAAATCTAAAATTTATGAAACTAATTTTGCTAGACTCTGTATAGTATAAACTTTATAGAAAAAATAGAAAACCACCCTAGTTCAGCAATGTTTCTGGAAGTTTTGATTTAAATTAGGGTATTTTTATACCATGGAAATAAAAGGAAAAATTATAACACTTTTATGCTAAAGCTAAGAAAAATTGGGTAGATGGTGAGTAACAGTAATCTCATATAAAAATGTTGAACACCCTGGTTCACCAACCTAAGTAGAGATTAACCCCTAAATTATGTTTCTGCCCATTCTTTTAGAAAATGGAAAAAGGACATCAAAATGAGAAACAACAAGTGACCATATTTTTCTTAGGGTGACTAAGTAGTGTAACTCCAGGGAAAATTATAATAAGTCCTATTTTAGTAAAGAAATATAGTGCCACCTACACCATGAGAAAAATAAAAAAACTTTAGAAAATCATAGAAAACCCTCCCTGATGAGAAAAACATCCAACGTTAGGAATGATTGCTCTTGTCCAAAGAAAAACTTAGAAAAATTTCCAAATATGTTGTTTGATATTTTTGAAAAAGAAAGTTAGTTAAGAGCACCTTCTAGCCCCTGAACTTTAGAAATTCACAACTAAACATCCACTAAGTATCCCTTGGTAAAATTTGGCACAAGACTATGCTATTACATCTAAATGCCAGGAAAAATACCCATTAGGCAGTAGCCAGTACTAAATAGGAGGTGTGGTGTAATGTGTCCCCTCTGCCCTAGCTTTTGTTATTTTTGTCCAAATGAGACCCCAATTAATTTGGATCCCAAATTTCTAGGACAACCTAATTTAATCAGTAGTAAGCTAGTGTAATTTGTACAGAAATTTTGGAAATTTCTATGTTATAAGTGTAGTTCAAACCACCCTTAAAAACATAATATTAAAAAAGGAAAAGAGAAATAAGGGTTAACCAATTTAAGTTAAAATAATACCACGAAACCTACCTAAGCCACAACAAGACCTTTAGGGAATAATCTAAGTATTAATCCACCTGTTAATTAAATCCTAGTTGGGCCACTAGATGTCATTTCCCATAAAGGCATAATTCAACTAATGTAGATTCTCACCTTTCGCTAAAGTAGCTTAATATTTCTTTGCCATGCATCTTCAATAAACTTTTGCATATCATCACATATATATATATCTTATGCATTGCATTCGTTAGATTGCATCCTCACGGATGGAGAGTACGTTCTAATTCCGGAGCAAGGATCGAACAAGAAGAAGTCCAAGAGCCTTCTCTCGAACGTGCCGTTGAGGATCTTCCCATTGCACCCGCACCTATAGGCAAGCCCTGATTTTACGCATGACCTTTAATATGATATTTACTACAACTATAGTTTGTAGTGATATTCCTAAAACATCCGACTTATATAAAAAATCTAATATTTTAACATAGATACACATGGAATTTAAAGCTAATTTTTGGCAATGTTATTAAGAATATTATGAAGTATTTAAACAAAATTTTGTATAATTTTTTATGGGCATTATTTTCTCCCTACAACAAAAAGGTGAAAAAACATCTGAACCCGTATTTGGATAGACATCTGAATTTTATATCAATTATTTAAAAAGATATAGAAGGAATTTAAGGTTTACTTTTTATGAAGATTAATAGCCTGTAACACCCGGTTTTAAAGAACAAAGCCGGGTGCATCTCATACATGCGCCAAAGAAGACAACATATATAATAATAGAGTGTATAGAGATAAATGTCATAAAACATCAGAGTATTTATTACATAGCGGAAGACTTATTTCAAAATAAAATAGTAAATATAAAACAAACTAAGGATCGACGGCGCCAATGTCAACTGAGAAACGCCACCTAGATCAGATCGAACTCCTCAGTGTTAGGCGGCTCCTCTTCGACCACCTGTTCTTCTCCTGTGGGGGGGGGGGTGTGAGACAGCAAGAGTGAGCTCACATACGTTCATAGCTCAACAAGTCGTGGGGAATAATGTGGCATGAACTCACCAAAGGTGGGAGTTCATGTAGTGTAAGGCTAATCAATGAAGTAAAGGCTGAGGCTGAGCATTGCTTTTATAAGTTGGTCAAAATTTTATTAGCAATTATTAAGTGTAAGTAAATACCAAACCTTAATAATAATAAAGAACAGTGATAGTAAAATAATCCCAAATGCGATGCAAATGTCAAATTAAACTTAAGTTCCATAGTTAATCATGTGAGGGTCCGAGCCGCTCATGACCGTGAGCACGGCTAGTATACTAGTTTTACACTCTGCAGAGGTTGCGCATCTTTACCCACAAGCCGTGTTACCCATTTGCCAAGGGGTCATGAATCCCATACACCTCTACCAAGGAAGCGAGGCAGGGCAACACTACGAGGCCTTTACAAAGTTCCACTAGCTTCAGACTACCCGCTACAGTTTATAGGAAGCTCCAGTGCAGGGTTCTTGCCTGACCGCCATCGCAGCAAAATCAAACAAGGACCTCCCCACACTGACCACTCCCCTACTGCCCTTGCCCCTTTCGGGTAAGGTAGCCCTCCACTAGATTTCCTAGTTAATCAGCCAAGGGCGTCCCATTAAACCCTTGTGGTAGCACTGTTTTCCCGGGTGGTCGCTCCATGTTCCCATTAATTTAATGATCTTAACATGAACAGTAATAATAACAAGATAATAACAGAATAATCATGAATAGTGTATCTCCATACCCAATCCACATAAAGCAATAGCAAGTCCTGCCCAAAATATTTCAGGGGTGAACAAGGTATAGAGGTAATCAAAACTGGGGTAACATAAAGGCTCCCATCAAAATTAACCTATGCAGATCATTAAAATTAATAAGAACATGGCTGGGAAAAGTAAGTGATCAAGGGCACAACTTGCCTTCAATGAGCTCCTGCTCAGCTACTTCTACTTGTTGAACCTCAGAATCCATAGTGGCTTGCTCGTCTACCCGCATCCACACAATACATACATAGTATAGCAAAAATTAACATTACACCAAACATGTAAATAAAATATACAGTAAAAATTTACACATTAAAATGAGATCATAGGAATTGGAATCACTAAATTTGGAGTTATAGTATTCAAGTTATGAATTTCCTAAGGTTTAATGTGATTAAAATAGGATTAGATGAGAAATAAATTTTCTAAATGTTTTCATGTCAAAACAGAGATACTAAATGATAGAGAACATTATTACAAAATTTTAGAAACTGGAATGGTTCAATTTGGAGTTAACATGAATTTTCTATGAATTATACAAATTCTGGCATTTAATTATTACTAAAAATTCATTTTTAAATGCATTTCTCTGGTTTTATTTGTCCTCTGGACTGGGCCCCGAATTCCAGAAAGCTCAGGGGTCACTGCGCAAGAAATCCTATGACTCAGATCACCCCTAATATGGACGGCGGGTTAATTGTTTAAGAACCTGAGGACTCATATGCAAAACTTACAGGCCGAAGGGGTATCGGGCCGTTCTGGCCGTCCGATCGGAAATCAGGGGCCCGGATTAGATCTCCACTCCCACGAACTAGTACGCCGCACTGACCATCGGATCAAGATCCTACGACTATGGTTTTAAATAGCGAGATCGCCTGGGAACCATCCGATCGAAGATCTGCGGTCACCGTCTACTACCGCGAATGGTTATCCCCACTTCTAATCACAACCGTTCGTTAAGATCAAACGGTCCACCGGCCTTCTACCCTGTTCCTGCCGAGCGGCGGCGCACCCGCCGTGGTGCAGCGGCGCCATCGTCGGCGCACGCAGTCTTCCCTTCCCTGACCACTATTCTCCGAGGAAATAAGTGCTACTCTATGCGGGGAAGTCCTTTATGCAGATGGGATGGATACTAACCCACAGCGACGACTCAGGCGAGGCAGCCACGGCAATCGGCGGAAGAACTCGACGGAGACCACTCCGGTGAGGAAATCGTCGCACGCCAATCACCGAATCCGCACGCGAAGGCTTCGAACGCTCTTGCCGCACCTAGACGAGGCCCCGCAGCCGCAGAACCGCGAGCCAAGGCGTCAGAGGAAGGAACGACGACCACACCTCGGCAATGACCCTCGCGGTACCCCTCGGCGCGGCTGATTTGGCACCTCAACTGCACAGGTGAAGTTCGTGGAGGTGGGGGCTGGGTTGACACGGGGTCGTGGCACTTAATATAGGCAGTTCAACGGGTCCCAGTCAATCCCCCATGCCGCGTTGAGCCGATGCCAGCGCCGGCGTTCTCGGCGGAGTCGTTACGGGGACGAAGCTGACATCGTGGCCCCGCATGTAGGTGACCAGCGCGAGGGAGGGACTGACCAGTGCCCCCCCCTTGCGACAGAGAGACGGCGCGCGGGTTTGCAGCCACAGGCGCGCGGGCCCGACCTGTCAGTGTCAGGCGTTTGTGCGCGTGCAGGTAGTCCTGGGCCGCACCGTTGGTTCTCTGCAGTGGGCCAAATTGGGTGCCGCAGGCCCAGTTAGATTAGGTTTTTTTTCCATTTTCTTTCTATTTTCTTCTTTTCCTTTCATGTTTGAATTCTTAAATTTGAATCCAAATTCGACTGTAAACTTTGAATTTGAACTAGATGTACTAGTCCAAGATGTTGATATGAAATGACACATTTATTTATATATTTTCCTTACATTGTATATAGGGTTTTTCCTATTTTCCTCTTCACCTTCTATATCTTATTTCTCAAATTATTGGTCCCCAACATTAGGTGTAATGTCCCTTCCACTATTTGCATATTTATTTATGAGCGAATGCACAAACAAATAAATCACAGCATGATGCACAAATTACTTTAAGTGTCACTAATTAATTACTGACTTTTGAGGTGTTGGTTCACATGTTACAATAAACATAGGCAAAAATCATGTATGTATCCCAATTATGCTTTCATCTTACATTTTTGGGTATTACATAGCCTCAATACTAAAAACAAGAATATAAATTTATAGCAAATTATATAAGATATTTGTTCATAATTGAAGAAAGAAGACCAAAAATTTGACATCCAAATAAGTATCCGGATCCATCCTTAATCGTTTGGAGGCTTGTATTGTGCACTAAGCATAGGAGTTGTTTGAAACCCTAGTTGCATGAACTAAGGTCCCTATATGAGATGAATACTAGTATGCTAGGTCGAGTAGATGCTTGCTAATTAAGGATCTTGGTAGAAGTCGAGTGATTTTTCAAGCACTCGCGTGAGGTCATGAATTGACTGTATCCATCTTGATAAAGGAAAGGATGATTGTCTATGGACATGGGTCTTGGGAGGATGCCTTGTTTATGAGACAGAACTAGACTAAGGATTAATGTGTGGTACCGTGAGTTAAGCGTTTGAACTTACTAAACACATGCCAAGAAATATGGTAATCAGTAAGCCTAGTACCTGAGTGAACATGCCCGCAGACTTTCCTCCTCACTGTTCTGAGAAATGGCCTCCCATGCTAGCGATAGTGGGTACAAGTGTGGTCACTACATGGCTAGGTCTGTGGGGGTGGAGCATTGTACCCAAGGTAGTGGGTCTTGTTCTGTTGATGGAGAATCGATGGGGACGATTGATGTGTTTAGGGTTGGAGTGCCCTGACATGTCGTGTGTTTAAGTTTACCTTGCAAGGTTTAAAACTCAATTCGAATCGTTTGCTTCTCATAGCTAATGAGACTGCTTGGTCCATGCTGCTGCATATAGTAAGAAGTGAAACAAGTTTTCATGATATAAAGTGTTGCTTGTTGTCACACCCGATTTAAGGGACAAAGCCGGGTGCATCTCATACATGCGCCAAAGAAGACAACTTATATAATAACAAAGTGTATAGAGATAAATGTCACAATATAATCAGAGTACTTATTACATAGCGGAAGTCTTACAAAATAAAAGATAAATATAACAGGATCTAAAATCCATCCTTGGCGCCAGAAAGTCGACTGGGAGACACCACCTAGATCGAATCGAACTCATCGATAAGCGGCTCCTCTTGAACCACCTGTTCTTCTCCTGTGGGAGGGGTGTGAGACAGCAAGGGTGAGCTCACACATGTTCATCGCTCAACAAGTTGTGGGGAATAATGTGACATGAACTCGCCCAAGGTGGGAGTTCATGTGATGTGTAAGGCTTAACAAAGAGAATGGTTAAAGTTGAGCATTGCTTTTAAAGTTGGTCAAAGTTTTATTAGCAATTACTAAGTGTAAGTAAATACCAACCATAATAAGAATAATATTAATAGAACATAATTAATAACAAATCCCAAGCAATGCATATGACAAATTGAATTTAACTTCCATAGATTAATCATCAAAGAGTCCTGAGCTGCTCATGACCGCGAGCTCGGTTAGTATACCAGTTTTACACTATGCAGAGGTTGTACCCTTTACTCACAAGTCGTGTATCCCATGTCGCCAGGGTTAGCTAGGCCCTTAGACACTACCGAGGTGAATGGCTAGGGATCCACTACGAGGCTATTACAAAGTTCCACTAGCTTCTGAAAACCCGCTACAGTTTATGAGAAGAGCACTTGCAAGAATCCCTCGTCTGACCACCATCGCAGCAAAATCAACCCGAGAACCTCCTTCCATGCAACTCCCCTACTGCCCTTGCCCCTTTCGGGTAAGGTAGTCTTCCACTAGCTTTCCTAATTAGTCAGCCAAGGGGTCCCATTCCTCCCTTGTGGTGGCACGTGTTTCTCAAGTTAAGCTCCATATTCCAATTAACATTAATGATCTTGATATGAACATAAATAGAATAACAAAATAACTAGAACATGGATATAATAAAATATTATCCCAAAACCATGTAAAGCAATAGCAAACTACCCAAATGATTCAGAGGTAAACAAGGTAAACAGGATAAACAGACTAGGGTGACCTATTGGGTCCCATCAAAATTAAACCTATGCATTGAATAGTGATAATAAAGAATATTATTGGGTAACAAAAGTGGATCAAGGGCACAACTTGCCTGGCACTTGAGATTACAGGTACCAACTTGCTTTTTAGATGACACGTGTCCTCGCGCTAGTCGTAGCAATACAAAAAAACATGGTATAGATAAAATTAACATCACACCAAACATAAGAACATACTGCAGAATAATGATCTACGCGTTGCTACGAGATCGCGGGATCGAGAACTACTAAGATCAGAGTTACGATTAAGGAGTTATGATTTTATAAAAGATCTGTGTGATTAAAATATTAAACTATATTATAATTATATCAACTTAAATATAAGTTATAAATTGACCTTAGATTATATTCTAGTAGATTTTAACGAGACTAACCAATATAAGTTAATTAAATATCTAATTACAAAAGAATAAGACATGATATAATAAATGTTGTTACTGCGCAGTAAATATTCATATGAAGCTAACGCAACTTGAACCGACCAAATCGGAGTTACGGATTGTGAGTTATGAACTTCCGAAGGTTTTATGTGTTTGGTACATAAATAACTAAGTGATCAAATTTAATATAGCTTTCATGCTAAAACAGTGGCACTAGGTGATAAACAATAATATTACAAAATTATTGGAACTGGAATGGACTAAAAAGGAGTTAATATGCATTTTCTATGATTTATGCAAGTTTCTACCATTATTTTTGTATTAGAAATGAATTTAGAATGAATATCTCTGATTTTATTATTGTCTGGACTGTGCGCAGAATATTGGAAAGCACAGGGGCTCTGCCGCAAAATATTACATGACTCTAAGCACAATCAGGGAGGACGGTGGGTTGTTTTATTAAAATCCCGATGGCTTTTTCGAAAAATGCCGCGCCGAAGGGGTATGCAGAGATTCTGGCCATCGGATCTAAAATATGGGATCCAGATTAGATCGCGCCATAACTAGAACTGGCAAGTTACCATAGCCGCACATCTCGCGATCGACATCTCACCACTAAACACACCAGGGTCCTTAGATCTACGATCGACGGTTGAAATCAATGCCCCAAATAGGTATGGCCTCAATCAAATCCGAGTCGTTCATCCCTTGATCCATGGCTCTGCGCATTTCTTCAACCTTAGACCCAAACCACGGCAGGACAGACTGCCCGTGGCAGCGTAGACCACCGGCGCTCGCAGATCCCCACCCCCGCGCCTGCGACGGAACCTCCCAAGTTTTTAGTCCCACCTACAGTTGTCCTTGTCCAACAGACATCAGACAACCCTGTAGATGTTCCTGAATCACTTGACAAGTTCGGTATCTTCTTTCTTTCCTTTCCAGGAACGTTTCACCCGTCTTGCAGACATTATAGAACATCGGAGATATAGAAATGCGGAAGCGATTACATAAACTTACATTTATTTAGAAAGTAGGATCAAGTTACTTATTACAGACCAGACTTATAAAACGAGTGCTGAGTAGTATTATTACAATACCAAGGGAGGCAAAAACTCCTCCCGATAAGTTCTTACATAAAAGTTTCTTATGGAGGATCATGTCCTCCCGCAGCTTCACTCTTGTTTTTCTTCATTTGGAACCACCTTGGTACAAAAGCAACAAAAATTTGCTGCTTCCTCACCTAAAAACAACGAGGGAATAAACCCTGAGTATGGAATTACTCAGCAAGTCTTACCCGACTAAAGAAAAGACTCTCAAGGGTATGCTGGTTATAAGGGAGTCAAGGTAAGGTATCTCAAGATCAAAGACTCTGTTTTGCATAAATGCTTACTAAAAGTGGATCCTTAAAAAAATCCAGTTTTATTGTCAAGTTAGGTAAACTTACCTATATCTAGAATTCTTGCTAACCTAGTCAAACACTTGTCCTACACTAGCCAGTTTCTTAACAAGTCCTTTATCTTTACCGGAGTTCTACGTATAGGGCAGTGACCAAGTCTTCATAACCGCGAAGGTACGGCGATCCGAATCGATTATACTTAGCTGAGGATCTCCAATCACACGACATATGTAGCACTTAAACCTTGCATATGTCAACCCGCCATCGGGGTTCTTAAGACCAGATCAGGTTCACGCAAACCGAGAGCACAGATACACCACCGTCCAGCCTCTTGCCACGGAGGGTACACACTACTCTCGCCACCGCTCCACGCCCATTTCGTGTTATCTTATTCTGGCCTTAGTCTGCCTGAGGCAAGGCTTACCCATGACGAGGCATGTGACCAGTTAAAGGGTCCTCGGTCAGCAAGCCTACATCGAGACGGTCCTTAATCGACTCAGACGGAGACACTACACCAAGACTCTCTTTCTCGTGCAAGTCACCCGCCCGGTCTCAGCTTAATCATTTCAACCCAAAGTTTAGTACCTGGCAGAGGTACATCTTTTCCAGATGTTGAATCCATCATGGCCATGATGGATCCACCATCAAATTTTATTTTCAAAAAAAAACATCCCTCCCACTTCGCCAATCATCTTTTGTAAAACAAAACCTTTTGTTTTGCTAGAGCAATACTAAGCATAGTAAAAACCCTTTTGTAAAAACAGGGTTTCAAGGGGGGTAATCAAATTCAAGGAAGGTAATGCAGGAATTGTTTTAGCAATCAACTCCTATCACCTAATGCATCAAGCAAGTGAGAAAGGTTTTAAAAACATCAAGGAAGGTGGCAAATGCACCGGGGCTTGCCTTCGTTAGTAGGTGAGTCAGGCTCAGGCCCACAGATGTCAAAGTAGAGACAAGTCCCTGCCTGAGATTCCAAAGGTGGTGGTGCCTTCTCTTCAGTCACTTCGATCTCTTCTTCGTTTTCTAAACAACATAACCATACATATGTGTATATAAGAATGAATGCCATGTAATGCTCATGAGAGTGCAAAGATAATAAGAATTTATTATCTAAGGTCTTGAATACAATTTTCCTTCACGGAACTCCGAGAACTTAGGGTTTCCGGAGTCAGTAAAGGAGTTCACAGGGCAGGGGTGGGGTTTTGGGTTCTAGTTAACAAACAAGGTCCAAATCAACCCAAACTCTACCCAAGGCTTCTAAATAATGTGTAGAGCTCATATAAAAAGTTTGGACATTTTTGGAATTACTATTTATTTTCTAAAAATCTAGAACTAATGGTTTAAGCTAGTTTAAATGCCTCAAAATTCCTTATTTAATCTAAAAATCATGGAACATTTTTATTAAATACTATGGAAAATAAGAAGTTTAGGAAAATTGGTTTGAGAATTTTAGGATTTTTCTACAATTTATAATAGATTCTCAAAGCTCTATTAAAAAGAAAAAGAAAAAGTTGAAACAGTGATGGGCTGGTTTTAGCCCAGGCGGCCCAGGTCCAGGGAAAACGCGCCCGCGCCCGCGCGCGCTCTAGTTGTTTTGCGGAAAGGTCCTCGGGTTCTTGGCTATCTGGAAACAGGTTCAGTTACTATTCTTATCAGTCACTGACAACTTGCATCGAGGTCCCTGAGGTTCTATTTCTCTACACCGACTGGCCCTCGACGGCGCTCCGCACGGAGAGCCCAATTCCGGCGAGCTAGACCGGCCGGAGAAGACCAAGACCGGTGCTCAGCTTCGGACTAAACCAAATCCATGACCTAAAGAGTATTTCCCCTAACTTAATTGAACGAATGGTGACCTATCCTATTCTGCCCACGAGAACAGCTGTTGGGGACTTGTTCTCAAATGCTCTGCCTTGACAAAGATTGGTTCCCGGATGATGCAATTGCAACCACTAGAATCCATGAACAGTAAAGGAATACTGTTCACTATTTATAGACACAGAATACAGCCTGTGAAGAATTACAATTATGCCCCTCATAAAAGTTTACAACATTGACTCAGACCTTTACGGACTAAAAGGTCATTCTACTTTTAAGTCGGTTTGTAACTCCGAAGCTTCATGAAGAGGAACCTTCGGTCGTCTTCTGCGGACAGCTTCAGCCGAAGCTGCTTCTTCCTTCAAGACCTTCGGCGCGACGAAGCATAGCCCCAACAGTAGCCCCTTTCACGGTGCTAGATCGTTTTTCGTAACGAGCTTGATCCGTGAAAAAAGTCTCTTAAGCTTCGGGAAGCCGAAGGTCCAAAAAACACCTTCCCTGAGCTCGTTGTCGAGAAACGATTCAGTTTCCGAGCGCGTAGCGGTCCCACTTTGCAGCGAGTGCAAGCGGCTGTCCGCCTGGTGTAAAAATCCTGGCGTTTCGCCTTCTTACCTGCAACACTATATAAACAGACAAGTAGGTGTGAAGTTACCATGGCATTCATTGCTATTCGCACTGTTTTGCTGCCAAAATTTTTAACCATAGCCGAAGCTGGACTCTCGGAATCAAACGAAGCTCCAGCTTGAAGCCCACTTCGTCAGAAGAAAAAACTTCGGAAGAAAAAGTATTCAATTCCCGTAAATTCAGAATTAAATGGCCAGAGTGCGTTCTATCGCTAGGGTTGAGCGTGAAGGAGGCGAAGCTGAAGGCTCGGAGACTATTCCCATCTCCGAAGCGATGCGACGATCCGGACTGGTAACTTCGGAAGAAATCCCCACTGTTGAAGCAGAACAAGCAACTGCCGAAGCAGAAGATGAGAACATTGAAGAAACTGATCCCGAAGATGATTATCGTATTGCCATGCCAAGTAAGCCCAGCCACTTGGACTTCGGAAAGTCGACCGTTTTGAAGGCTGATCTCTCCAAGATGGTAAAGTCAGGTTATTTCAGTGAAAGTCAGAAGAAGCTACTTCGCTTCGGGGGGGAAGAAACTACCCCGAAGCCAGAGAAGGATGAAATAGTCATTTTCAAGAGCTTTCTAAAGGCTGGGTTGAGATTCCCCCTTCATAGGATTATTGCAGATGTATTGAAAAGGTTTGGCATCTACTTTCATCAGTTGACTCCTAACGCTATCGTTAGGCTTAGTGTTTATATCTGGGCCCTCCGAAGCCAAGCGGTGGAGCCGTTTGCCGACAGCTTTTGTCGAGTTCATGAGCTGCATTACCAGACGAAGGCTAGAAAAGATGGATTACATGATAACTTTGGTTGCTACAATTTTGCCTATCGGAAAACCACAAAGTTTCCTGTAATCAGCTACCGAAGCAAATGGCCGGCAGGCTGGAAATTAGAATGGTTTTATGTGAGAGTTGACGAAGACAAAGAGAAGCTGGTACAAAGCCCTCTTGAATTGATCTTCGGAGAAACAAGACCACGATGCCAAATGTCATTAGAAGGTTCCACTTGGGCTGCACTGGCAGAGTTTAAAATTATTTCAGAGCATATCAGTACTAGGGACCTGGTTCAAGAGTTCTTGGCCTTCAGGGTTTTTCCTACTTTATAAGAATGGGAAATGCCGAAGCTAGAGGGGGAGAAGAAAGAAGGGGAACTTGTGCGGTTACCTTACTATTACAAGTTTAAGAAATACTTTAAAAAACCTTGCCAAGAATGGCTGGACACAGTTGAAATAATGTGCAATGAAATACTCGGAAATTACTCCAAAAAAGAAGATCAGTTGATGACCGCGGCCTTCGGTACCCGTCCGAAGCGAAGACTGAATCGAGTGCTGGACGCCTTGGGTTTTGAATACCCTGACTACGAAAATCTGAATAAAGGTGTCGAAGGTCGGAAAAGGAAAAGGGGAGCCGAAGCTTTAAATGAAGATGAGGAAGAACCACCAAAAAAGAAGAATATTCCGAAGAAGAAGAAAATATCATCTCCGAAGCGAAAAGTATCTGACGAAGAGGAGACTCCCGCATCACGCTCTGCCACTGACGTGGAAGAGATTTTAAAGGTAATGACTGAATCCCTGCCTGCGAAGCTAAGTCCATTGGGGCCTCAACTGACAAAGTTTTTTCAGAAGGAAAAGGAGCCCGAAAAAACGAAGGAAACAACTAAAACAAAAAGACAAAGAATCATCGCAGTGACAGAAGTCATTGACAAGACACCACCGAGAGCTTCAGTTCAAAAGATACCAGCGGCTGAAGAAATAACAAATATTGAAATCACACCTTCGGAGGTCGCGGCTGCCGAAGCTACCTCACCTGAAGGTTTGAACTTGGAAAGCACAATTGAACACATCGACAAAATACTGCTAGACATGGCCACGGAAGAAGCTACTGCTGCCGCCGAAGAGGCCATGGCCGCAGTGTCTGGGAAAGAAAAGGAAATTGCTGACGAAGCTTCAGAGGACGAAGCCTTCATGTTCCAAAATTTGGTTGGAGAAGAATTGTCAAAAACCGAAATAGAAGAGCTTAAAGAGTATGCCAAATCCTGCGGATATAAGCCAGGAGCACTCCTCTTCGGGGGTATTGACGATGAAAAATTAGACTGCATCCGGGATCAAACTGGAGCTAAGGTCATCGGTACTCTATCAAAGAGTATCGGTTTTCCAAAGCTGGAAATGGACATTAGCCGCTACCGACGACAACATATCGTTGGTAGTCTATTTTATTCCAATTTCAAGGTGAACTACTATTCCCTTGACTTTTATTGTTTTCGATAATGTAGACCTGTCTTAACGAAGGTTGTTTACGTGCAGAGTATGCTGCTGAGCAAGGCTTTGAAAATGCAGCAAGATCTGGAAGACAAAAAGCACGAGGTTATAATTGAAAATTTAGAGAGCAAAATAAAAGAGCAATTAGCTACTATTGAAAAGAAGAACTTTGAGCTTCAGGCAACTGAAGGCTTATTGGCAGAGGCCGAAGCTAAAATAGCGGAATTGAATACGAAACTTCTCTGCCAATGTGAACAGTTTGAACAAGAAAAACAAGAACTAAATGTGAAACTTGAAGCCGAAGTCCAAGAAAATTCAGTTTTGAAAAAATTATTGGCTAGCCTTCAAGATAAATGTTTGGAATTTAGCAACAAATGTATTCAACGACTGAGAAAAATCTTCCACTCAGTTGGAGCTAGCAGCGAGAAATTCACCCCGTCAGCTGAAGATTTACCAAAGACCTTTGAACATATTGAAGGTGAAATTGATGAGCTTGACGAAGTTATAGCCGGGCACGGTGATTTCTGTGCCTGGGTAGCTTCTCGGGGCACTGCTGCTGCTTTCCTGAAAGCTGGCTGTGATCATGGAAAAATTGTCAATAGGCCCAATTTCACTCTATCACCAACAATTTTAGATGACATTCCTGACCTCGCCCGAAGCATTTCTAACAGATTTGTAAAGATGATATGGACAAAAGGCGGGCGAGAAAAGGCTGGTGACGAAGCTCGGAATCATCTTGAACCAGTAAGAAATCATACCTTGTGCTTACCTTTTCCTTCAATCTTGGTTTTGACCCACAACATCTTAATTCATGTAGGATGACGAAGCCGAAGTCGATGATTAAAAAGAGTGACGCCGAAGCTAAAATCCCTCGAAGATCAAGTAGGAGTAGACTGTAGACAGACTCAGGAAACTTTTGAGATAACTTGTGTAAATGTAACTAAACTTGTCTTTAATGAGTTCTGTTCATACCTTGTATTATGCTCTTACCCTTCTATTGATGTATGTGAAGTGCTTTGTTGTGGACGAAATTATCTTTTTTGAGCCGAAGGTGAAAAAAACACCTTCCCTTCTTTTCGTACACAGCGAAGCATAGAAAACAACATTTCCCTTTCTTCCGAAGCTCTCCTTTTTGTACGCGAAGAAGCTCTTCTCTTATGCCGAAGCAACCACTTATGCCATGATGATGATTATCCTACATATGCCTGGATGAATGTTTATGAATGCAAATGCTATGATGTGATGTGCAAATGAATGTCCAAACACATATCCGAAGCCATACGCTCAACCATTATTTCCTTAGAAACAATCACATATCAGCTCTACATTCCCTTAGGAACGACTTTGGAGCTTCTTCGCCTTTTACTTTCGGCGTAATCAGCGTTGACTTTTCGCTGTAAGCTCTGCATTCCCTTAGGAACGACTTTGGAGCTTCTTCGCCTTTTACTTTCGGCGGAATCAGCGTTAACTTTTCGCTGTAAGCTCTGCATTCCCTTAGGAACGACTTTGGAGCTTCTTCCCTGTTTCTTTTCGGCACTCGATGGTGCGTTCTCAGCTTTTACATTTACATTCCTTGGGGGATTTTGCTCTTATAGAACTAAAAAAGGAAATTACATATGATGGCCCCATTAAAAACCTTTCTCCCCCTTTAGAAAGGAAAAGGGTGCCATAAGAAAGAAAAGACATAAAAAGTTACATCAAGTTACACATAATATCGCCGAAGCTCATCCGCATTCCAAGATCTGGGAATGTCGTTGCTGTCCATATCCTTCAGTCTGTATGAACCGGGTCTTGACGAAGATACTACCAAAAAAGGTCCCTCCCATTTCAACTGCAACTTGCCCACTGTATCTGGGTTAGCGACTCTCCGAAGCACCAAATGTCCTGGCTCAATATTCTTCAGCCGAACCTTTCTATCACGCCACTTGATTGTTTCGGCTTGATATTTATTGATGTTCTCCACGGCTTGAAGTCTGATCCCTTCTATAGCATCTTTTTCAACAGAATGATCAGCTTCAGGATCTGACTCTGTCGAAGCTACTACTCTTATTGATCCAGTTTTAGCTTCCTCCGGAGTTATTGCTTCGTCACCAAACAATAATTTGAATGGGGTAAAGCCTGTTGACCTTGATGTTGTTGTATTGTGGCTCCATACTACTTTGATTAATTGATCTGGCCACTTTCCCCTGGGTTGGTTGAAAATTAACTTCATTATTCCTGTCATTATGATGCCATTGGCTCTTTCAACGAGTCCATTTGACTTCGGATGCCTGACTGATGCAAAATGGATCTTCGTGCCGATTTGATCACAGAATTCTCTGAAAGCTTCGGAGTCGAACTGTGTTCCATTATCTACAGTGATGGCCTTTGGTACTCCGAAACGACAAACAATATTCTGCCAGAAAAACTTTTGAATAGTGGCCGAAATTATCGTGGCTAAAGGCTTTGCCTCAATCCATTTAGAAAAATATTCCACAGCCACTACAACATATCTTAAGTTTCCTTGGGCCGGTGGTAACGGACCTAACAAGTCAAGACCCCACCTTTGCAATGGCCAGATGGGTTGTATCAGCTGAGATAGAGACGAAGGTTGTTTTTGATCTCTTGCACATTTCTGACAACCTTCGCACTTTTGAACTAATTCCGCTGCATCCGAAGCTACCTTCGGCCAATAAAATCCTTGACGAAAAACTTTTCCAAGTAACGGCCTAGATCCAATGTGAGATCCACACAAGCCTGCATGTATTTCTTTCATCAACTCTATGCCTTCGGCTCTGGATAAACACTTGAGTAGTGGAGCACAAACTCCATGTTTGTACAACTCCCCTTCTATCATGACATATGGACGAGCTCTTGCCTCTATCCTCCTGTTATAAGTTTCGTCATCTGAAAGGAAATTACCCTGAAGGTAAGAGATGATCTCAGTTCTCCAGTCTTCACTATAAACAGGAGATATATTGAGGACTGCTCTTTCAAGAAGCTCCACTGAAGGTGCTTTTATTGTTTCGAAAAACACATCCGAAGGTAAGGGCAGCCCCTGTGCTGCTGACTTAGCTAGCAAATCAGCATGCTCATTTTGTCCTCGAGGGATATTTTTGACAGAAAATCCTTCGAAGGAAGCTTCGATTCTTCGGACCGTGTCTAGATATTTTTCAAGTTTCGGATCTTTAGCCTTGCAAGTCTTGTCGATATGACCCGAAACAACCTGGGAATCAGTTTTAAGGATGGCCCTTCTGATTCCCATTGCTTTTAATTTCTGAAGGCCCAAAAGTAGGGCTTCGTACTCAGCAATATTGTTTGTACAGCTAAAATCGAGTCTTGCCGCATAACAAGTTTTAACTTTGGATGGTGAGACCAACACAGCGGCTGCTCCAGCTCCGAAGGTTCCCCAAGACCCATCGCAAAACACCGTCCACACTTCGGCATCTTCATTTGTTTCTTCATCCTGAGCCCCTGGCGTCCAATCGGCAATGAAATCTGCCAACGCTTGAGACTGGATCGAGGATCTATGCACATAATCAATGCAAAATTCATTGAGCTCTGTAGCCCATTTTCCAATCCGTCCAGTAGCTTCTCTATTTCTCATAATATCCTTCAACGGCTGCGAAGAAGGAACAACAATATTGTATGCCTGAAAATAATGCCGAAGCTTCCTGGATGCCATCAAAACAGCATATAATACCTTCTCCAATTCTGTATAATTTTTCTTAGATACACTAAGAACTTCAGATACAAAATACACTGGAACCTGCTTCTTGACTTGGCCATCAAGCTTCTCCTGGACAAGTGCTGCACTTACCGCTGAATGCGAAGCTGCCACGTATAACAACAAAGGAGCCCCTGGCGTTGGTGGAGTTAATGTTGTTAAATCTATCAAATATTGCTTCAGTTCCTCAAAGGCTTTTTGTTGGCTTGGTCCCCATTGAAAGACTTCGGCTGATTTCAGCACTTCGAAGAATGGTAAATTTCTTTCTGCTGATCTGGATAGGAATCTATTGAGAGATGCCAGCCTCCCTGTCAATCTTTGGGCCCCCTTTTTTGTAGTTGGTGACTCCATTCGAAGTATAGCTTCAATTTTACTTGGATTAGCTTCAATTCCCTTTGTTGAAAACAAACATCCAAGAAATTTCCCCTTCTTTACTCCGAAGACACACTTTTCTGGATTCAATTTTAAGCCAGCTTGCCTGAAACTGGCGAAGGTCTCCTGCAAATCAGCAATATGATTTTCCTGTTTCATGCTTTTTACAATGATGTCATCAACATAAGTTAGCACATTTCTGCCTATCTGAGACTGGAGAACCTTCGTAGTCATTCTGCTGAAACTTCCTCCAGCGTTTTTGAGCCCCTCAGGCATCCGAAGATAGCAATATGTGCCACTTGGGGTTATGAAGCTAGTCTTCGGCTCATCTTCCTTCTTCATCCAGATTTGGTGATAGCCTGAGTAACAGTCTAGCAGACTCATGAGCTCTGAAGAAGCTGCTGCATCAACTAAAGAGTCTATCCTTGGCAATGGGAATTCGTCCTTCGGACAAGCCTTGTTGAGATCTGTAAAATCGATACACATTCGCCACTTGCCATTGGCCTTTTTTACCATAACAGTGTTAGCTAGCCATTCTGGGTACTTTACTTCTCTGATAACTCCTGCACTGAGGAGTCTTTTGACTTCATTACGAGCACCTTCGGCCTTATCATCAGACATTTTCCGAAGCCTCTGCTTTCTGGGTCTGAAGGATGGGTCGACATTGAGCGAGTGTTCAATAACATCCATATTTACTCCGCAGAGGTCATTGGCTGACCATGCAAAAACATCTTTGTTGTTGAACAAAAACCTTATCAAGGTTTTCTCCTGCTCTTCGGATAATTGAGAGCCCAACAGCACCTTCTGCTCTGCTATGTCCTGACATAAGAGCATGGGCTTCGGCTGATCTGCTGAAGCTGCTTTCTCCCTTCTGAATTTGTACTGTTCACAAGCTTCAGCTCCATCTATGTTATGGATTGCTTTTGAGTCAGTCCAGTTTCCTTCGGCCCTTCTGGCAGCTTCCTGACTTCCATGAATAGCGATGGGTCCTTGATCCGAAGGTATCTTCATGCAAAGATAGGCAGGATGAAGAATTGCTTCGAAGGCATTGAGGGTACCACGACCAATAATTGCATTGTAAGGGTATTCCATGTCAACAATGTCAAACACAACTTGCTCAGTTCTAGTGTTATTGATGAACCCGAAGGTCACTGACATGGTGATCTTGCCTAATGCTACAATCTGTCTTCCTCCGAAGCCACAGAGAGGGTGCGTAGCATCATGAATCTTATCTTCTGGCTCTTGCATTTGCCTGAAGGCCTTAGCAAATATGATATCAGCTGCACTGCCTGTATCAACCAAGACATTGTGGACCAGAAATCCTTTGATAACACAAGAGATAACCATGGCATCGTTATGTGGGTAATCCTTGAGTTGAAGGTCCTCTTGGGAGAAGGTAATGGGAATGTGAGACCATCTCGACTTGATGAAGGGTCCTTGCACCCCAACATGCTGTACCCTTCTCTGTGCTTCCTTCTTCTGCTTCTTGTTGGCTGGCTCTGAACATGAACCGCCTGTTATCGGGAGTAGCAGCTTCAGAGCCGAAGCAGCTCCAGCTTGATCATTGAACGAAGCCATCAGCTCAAAAAAGTGGAAGTGAGTTCACCGGAGGTGGGCGCCAATGTTGGGGACTTGTTCTCAAATGCTCTGCCTTGACAAAGATTGGTTCCCGGATGATGCGATTGCAACCACTAGAATCCGTGAACAGTAAAGGAATACTGTTCACTATTTATAGACACAGAATACAGCCTGTGAAGAATTACAATTATGCCCCTCATAAAAGTTTACAACATTGACTCAGACCTTTACGGACTAAAAGGTCATTCTACTTTTAAGTCGGTTTGTAACTCCGAAGCTTCATGAAGAGGAACCTTCGGTCGTCTTCTGCGGACAGCTTCAGCCGAAGTTGCTTCTTCCTTCAAGACCTTCGGCGCGACGAAGCATAGCCCCAACAACAGCGAAGGGTATGAACATTTGATCACGTTCCCGGTGATTGGTGCTCTCTCAGTTTGAATTGGTGGCTCGGCAAGCATCACAGAGCTATGAGAGTGCTCAAACGAGTGAGAGAGAGGGATGAACTGACCGGAAAGGGGGCTGGCCGCGATGAGGTTGGTTTTGGGGTGGCGGAAGCTTGATTTGGGGGAAAAACGAAATTCAAGCTCACTGGTGCACGATTGCTAGTGATTCTTGGTGGCGAGGTTGGTGATGATGTTGCGAAGCTAGCCGCGGGCTCAATTTATAGTACACGCAAGCGGTGGCCGAGAATTTTAACGGGGATTGAGCGGCGGTCGAAAGGATAGGGAGGTACTGGCGCGCACGAACCCGTGTCTATCGTCGTGGCGACCTCACCGGCGACGATGGGACGGCCACAGAGAGTCACAGCGACGCGGTGGAAAGGTAGAGCCACGCGGCGCAAGGTCGAGAGGCGGTGGTTCACTGGCGAGCTAATCTACACCAGCCGCAAAGCAGAAGAGTGCGGCGGGGAGTCACCAGAGTGACCTCCAGCTCACCGACGGCGAGGATCCTTACCCCGCGACGTTATCCATCCATCCCGAGTGTGAATCCTGGCGCCGGTGACACAAATCGCGGCGAGACTCATCGGCGGTGAGATCTTTTGTTCTGATCCCAGCCAGGTACTGTACCATGGCGATCGTCATTCAGTCCACCTGACAGCCAAACTTGGAGCTAAATTTTCTCTTAATTTCTAATGACAACTCAACTCAAGCTCTGCAGCAAAATTGTAGAGCAATATACCATCTACAATATTGCTATATGGTGTTGCCCCAAAAAGCCAATAGATCATGCTTTAAATTGGGCTTGAAGTTGATGTCAGTCCACTGTCAGTCTGATTTCAGACCTTAAGTAGTCTGACAATCCAACTTTAGGCTTAACTATCTCTGGATTTTTCTTAACAACTGAGCTCACACTCTTAAGCAAAGTTGTTCTCCTATGATTGAGCTACAAACTTGATGTGGTGACCTACGGCAAAACCCTTTAATTTGAAAGTTACAAGGCTCCAAAGTAGAGCAAAAACTTCTGAAATTCAGACTTAGGCTACTTAGGACTTAAGGGGTGATTTTTGCAGATAGACCAAAAACTTAGGGTTTAGCTTGCAATTTCACATATTTGTGAACCAAAGGACTTAATATGCCTTAACATTGTAGTTTTTACACTTTAGTCCAAATGTGCACTGTTTTTGCACATAAGCCCCTAGGGTTTGGACTTAGGGCTTTCTAGGGTTCAAATGGGGTTTTTGGTATCTCAGGGGTATAAATGTGATTCAAATTCATTCTTGGGAGCATTTTATGACTATTCCCCCAAAGCTTTTAGGTTTTCTCAATTTGGGTTAGGTTTTACCCCCTTAATCCCTATTTAGGGCTAAGCCCCCTATCTAGGTTTCTATTTGCAAAATGTTATCACATTACAACTTGTTTGAAATTTTTACCTAGTGAATGCACTCTAGGTATGTCAAACATATGCAATGCTAATGTTTATGATGCCATGCTCAAGTTTTAGTTGCAGTAACACCAGGGGTGTTACATCCTTCCCCCCATAAAAGAATCTCGTCCCGAGATGAAAAGTCCTAGGGTAAGTAATGGAAAAGGAAATGTGTCACATTCTTATTTCTTTATTTCTAGTACAAGGCAGGGGTGGTGTGGGGTTCACTCTTTTATTACAACAACTAAACACATTTTACAAATTACATGAGGCTAAAAAGCCTGGGAAATTCTTATCTAAAAAGTCTTGAGTTTCCCATGTAGCCTCTTCTTCAGAATGTTGGTTCCACTGTATCTTATAGAACTTGAGAGTTTTTCTCCGGGTAACCCTGTCCTTTTGATCCAAGACCCGAATGGGGTGTTTGGAATATGTCAATTCTGGTTCAAGGACAACATCTGTCACCTCAACGGTACGATCTGGTACCCGAAGACATTTCTTCAATTGCGACACATGGAACACATTGTGTACATCACACAAGGTTTCGGGTAGTTGAAGTCGGTACGCCACTGGCCCATATCTTTCAAGTATAGGGAATGGACCAATGTACCTGGGTGCAAGCTTCCCTTTTATCCCGAAACGCGATACACCCTTCATTGGTGAAACCTTCGGGTAGACATAGTCCCCTTTAAGAAAATACAAGGGCATTCGCCGTTTGTCTGCATAACTCTTTTGACGAGCTTGGGCTTTCTTCATATTATGATTTATTTTCTGAACCTTTTCTTCGGTCTCTTTTACCATATCAGGCCTGAAGAAATACCTTTCACCAGGTTCAGACCAATTTAGCAGAGTGCGACATCGTCGTCCATATAAGGCTTCGAAGGGTGCAATCTTGATACTTTCTTGATAGCTATTATTATATGAAAACTCTGCTAAGGGAAAACATTCATCCCATTTCTATGAGAAGTCCAGAACACATGCCCGTAGCATATCTTCAAGTATTTGATTAACCCTCTCAGTCTGTCCACTTGTTTGAGGATGATAGGCCAAACTGTGGAGCAGTTTAGTACCCAGGGATCTATGAAGTTCTTCCCAAAATTTGGATACAAATTGTGGTCCACGATCCGACACTATAGTCTTTGGAACACCATGCAAACTGAGAATACGGGCAATATATAATGCTGCATAAGTGGCCACTGAATACTTTGCCTTAACAGGTAAGAAGTGGGCAATCTTTGTGAGTCGATCAATGATAACCCAGATAGAGTCATACCCTTTTGCGGTCCTGGGCAATCCCACAATGAAGTCCATACTTATGTCTTCCCATTTCCATGTCGGTATTGGTAGAGACTGTAATGGACCAGCAGTTTTCAAGTGTATGGCCTTGACACGTCTGCAGGTGTCACAACTAGCCACATAGCGTGCAATCTCGATCTTCATTTTCGTCCACCAATAATGTTGTTTCAGGTCTTGGTACATCTTAGTGCTTCCGGGATGAATAGAATAGCCACTAAGATGTGCTTCATTAAGAATTTGCTGGCGGACCTCTTCATTCTTCGGCACCACTATGCAGTTATTAAACCATACAATACCTTGATCATCTTCTTTGAAACATTTGGCTTTTCCAGCCCTTATCTTCTCACGAATGTGTTTCATACCCTCATTATCCCTTTGAGCATCAATTATCCTTTGCAAGAGGACTGACTCCAGCTTTAGCTGACTTAAGGTTCCTTGTTGGACCATTCCCAGGTTTAGCTTCTCCATTTCTTGACATAATGTATTGTCAGAGGTCCTCACCATAAGACAGTGACAGGAAACCTTGCGGCTAAGTGCATCTGCCACAACATTGGCTTTGCCTGGGTGGTAATGAATTTCCAGTTCATAATCCTTAATAAGCTCAAGCCATCGCCTTTGTCTCATGTTCAACTCTGACTGGGTGAAGATATACTTCAAGCTTTTATGATCTGTATAAATGTGACAGATATTACCCAGCAGATAATGACGCCAAATCTTCAGGGCATGAACCACCGCAGCTAGCTCCAGATCATGAGTTGGATAATGCTCCTCATGCCGGCGCAACTGCCTTGAAGCATACACAATTACTCGGCCTTCTTGCATTAATACACAGCCGAGACCACTGCCTGATGCATCACAATACACATCAAAGGGCTTAGTGATATTCGGTTGAGCCAATACTGGAGTAGTGGTTAATAATGTCTTCAATTGTTCAAAAGCCTCATTACACTTGGAAGACCAATTGAATTTAATATCATTCTTCAATAAACTTGTGATTGGCTTCACAAGCTTAGAAAAATCTGGTATTAATCGGTGGTAATATCCAGCCAGTCCAAGGAAACTTCGGACTTGATGAACAGTGGTTGGGGGTTTCCACTCCAAAATGTCCTTGACTTTGCTGGGATCTACCGCAATCCCCCTGGCAGATAGAACATGTCCCAGAAACTGAATTTCCTCCAGCCAAAACGCGCATTTGCTGAACTTAGCATACAACTGATGGTCTCTCAGGCGCGTTAACACGATCCGTAAATGTTGAGCATGCTCCTCTTTATTTTTGGAATATATTAGAATATCGTCAATGAAGACCACCACAAACTTGTCCAACTCGGGCATGAATACCGAGTTCATCAAATACGTGAAGTGGGCAGGAGCATTTGTCAATCCGAAAGACATTACAAGGTATTCAAATAACCCATACCGCGTAGTGAACGCGGTCTTTGGTATATCCTCGGTCCGAATACGGATCTGATGATAACCCGATCTGAGATCAATCTTGGAGAATACCCTTGCCCCGGTCAGTTGATCAAATAAAATGTCAATCCTCAGAAGAGGGTACTTGTTCTTGATAGTGACCTCATTCAGGGGTCGATAATCCACACACATCCGTAAAGTTTGATCCTTCTTCTTGACGAATATGGCTGGACAACCCCATGGTGATGAGCTTGGCCGGATAAATCCTTTCTCAAGTAGATCTTGTAATTGAATCTTCAATTCTGCCAACTCATTTGGAGGCATACGGTACGATCTTCAAGAAATGGGAGCCGTACCGGGCTTCAACTCAATTACAAACTCTACATCCCTTTCAGGTGGCAATCCAGGCAAATCCTCTGGAAAGACATCGGGAAACTCGCATACTACGGGAATATCCTTGATTTCCGGTATAATGGCTTCATAAACTCTGCCAGTATCTTAGGTTGGAATGGGGATAGGCAAAAGAATTTCTTCTTGATTATGACTCAACCTGATGGTTCTTTGATCAGTGTTGAGGGTTGCTTTATGTCGTGCCAACCAATTCATGCCCAAAATGACATCTATGTCCTAGCCTTTCAGAACGATCATATTAGTAGGAAAGTCCCGTCCAGCCAATGTTACGGGCACTTGATAGGCCACTTCTCTAGTAAAGATTTGTCCCCCAGGTGAGTGAATTTTAAACCCTTCTTTTGATTCATGGCATTAAATGCAATGTTGCTCCACAAATTTCTTGCTGATGAATGTATGCGAAGCACCAGAATCAAAGAGAATAACTGCGGGATGATTGGCCTCAAGGAACGTACCCATCATTACCGGCTCTCCGTCCCGTGTAGTGGCCACTTGCGTATAATATATGCGTCCTGTCTTCTTGGTATTTTTGCCTATAGTATTTCCCTTGACTTGAGATGAATTCCCAGATCCTTGCTGATTATTTGACTGGTTTTGTTTTGGATACGGGCAATCCTTGATGAAATGCCCGGCTTTGCCACAATTGAAACATCCAGTCGATGAACTGGGAAGAGCAGGGAATCGAGTGCCTGGGGCACCCGGCTGACTTGATGCAGTAGGGGCATTATTGGGACGAATAAATATTGGTTGCTTAAAAGGGAAGGAGGGTGGACGAGAGCGATTCTGGTTGGAAGGCCGGAGAACAAACCGTTGCCTTTTCACCGGGCCCTGACTAAGCCTATCACCTCCAAATCCCTTAGATTTTCCGACACCTGCATACTTCGCTTCTACTGCCAATGCTGTACTGACGGCTCTTCCATAAGTAAGATCTATGCAGGTTGCCATCTTTCTTTGCAGTCGATCATTTAAACCTCTCATAAAACAATTCTTCTTCTTCAGATCGGTGTTCACTTGATCGATTGCATATTGTGACAAATGATTAAACTTATTGAGATACTGATTAACAGTATCCCCTCCTTGCTTCAGCTTCATAAATTCTTCTTGCTTCATGTGAAGAACACCTTCGGGTATATAATGCTCGCGGAAGGCCACCTTGAATTCTTCCCATGT
Source organism: Zea luxurians (assembly GCA_029449295.1). Taxonomy (NCBI): domain Eukaryota; kingdom Viridiplantae; phylum Streptophyta; class Magnoliopsida; order Poales; family Poaceae; genus Zea; species Zea luxurians. Next base: position 97,732,894 of record JAOPSE010000001.1, on the reverse strand, counting down.
TATCTGATGATTGGCCAGTTGAACGGCCACGAAATTTCCCCACCAGGTGCTGGCAGGGCCGCGCAGTTGCTGGGCTGCGAATAAAGGCTTCTGGGTTTTAGAACAGCGCAGAAGTCCAAATTTTTGCTCGATAACCCGAATCCATTCGTCGGCTTCTAACGGGTCTTCAGCTTTGACAAACAGGGGTGGACGTGTCTCTGAGAAGTCCAAGTAAGAAGTTTCACGGGGGCCCTGTTGATAACCCCGCCCGCCTTGTTGCTGAAACTGTTGACCCGCCATCTCTCTCAGAAAACGGGTATTATCCGCGGTCGCATTCACTAAGGCGGCAATCGCCTCGGCAAGTGTGGGAGGGATAGGAGGTGGATTTGGGGTAGACTCCCTCCCACTGTAGGTTCCAGCTGCATCCTGTGATCGGGTCTTGGACGACATTTGTGGCAACAAACATTTGGAAACAAATATAAGATGCCAAAGACAAAACCATCCAATTTACATTACCAAAAAGAGTAATGTTACAGACTCGATTTTATACAACAGGAGTACAGTACCCATTATACAATAGTACAACCAATTATACAATACACTACTTCTATTTCTACTACTACACCACTAGTCCTGCTTCTGGTTGCTCTTGGCAGCCTCGTCGTCGGGTGTGGGAGACCATTCATCGACCAGCCTCATAGAAGGAGGGGGCCTAAAAAGGTCTAGCTCACCACCAAGCGCTTCTCCCGCAACGTGCGAGGGTCCAGCTTCCAACCCGACAGGATCCGTAGGTGCACTGGGATGTAGTTGCGAATACAGTACATGGACTTCCTCATGTAGGGTATTGCAATATGCCTGCAAGTCGTCAATGGCAGAGCTAAGTTCCTCGACTCATGCTCGAGCCTTTGCTTCTTTAGCCTAGGCCACTAAACGATACTGTACCGCCCAGTCAAGCGCTAAGTCTCGATCAGCAAGCTGATCCTGCAGACGGCGGATGTGACTTCTTAATTCATTTATCCTGTCGCCATCCGTGACCCATATGTTCGTCCTGCGTTGAAGCTCTGCTTGAAGCTGATTTACTCGGGCTTCAAGATCCCCAATTGGATCGTTGCTTCCGCTACTACTATCCTCGTGCCGTGGAGCAAGTTGGTGACGAGGTACACCAATTGGGCCAGTTGACTTACGCGCAGTTTTCCTCGTGCGCGGCAGCATTTCTCTAAGGGGGAAATTTTATTAGTATAATTCTTAGCATGATGCATGTATAATTACAGAACCAACCTTAGTTGATTCATACCTTCTATACAGTGCACTCCTCCTATCTGGTCTTTCATATAGATTCTTCAGATATAAGGGATAAGAATGGAAGAAATCTTTCTAGGTAAGTTTTTAGAAAATCCTTTTGAAGATTCCTCATAATATCTGCAAAGAAGGGCATCGCTCCGATACTAGCTGCGGCGGAACCTCCCAAGTTATTAGGCCCACCTACAGTTGTCCTTGTCCAACAGACATCAGACAACCCTGTAGATGTTCCTGAATCACTTGACAAGTTCGGTATCTTCTTTCTTTCCTTTCCAGGAATGTTTCACCCGTCTTGCAGACATTACAGAACATCAGAGATATAGAAATGCGGAAGCGATTACATAAACTTACATTTATTTAGAAAGTAGGATCAAGTTACTTATTACAGACCAGAGTTATAAAACGAGTGCTGAGTAGTATTATTACAATACCAAGGGAGGCAAAAACTCCTCCCGATAAGTTCTTACATAAAAGTTTCTTATGGAGGATCATGTCCTCCCGTAGCTTCACTCTTGTTTTTCTTCATTTGGAACCAGCTTGGTACAAAAGCAACAAAAATTTGCTGCTTCCTCACCTAAAAACAACGAGGGAATAAACCCTGAGTATGGAATTACTCAGCAAGTCTTACCCGACTAAAGAAAAGACTCTCAAGGGTATGCTGGTTATAAGGGAGTCAAGGTAAGGTATCTCAAGATCAAAGACTCTGTTTTGCATAAATGCTTACTAAAAGTGGATCCTTAAAAAAATCCAGTTTTATTGTCAAGTTAGGTAAACTTACCTATATCTAGAATTCTTGCTAACCTAGTCAAACACTTGTCCTACACTAGCCAGTTTCTTAACAAGTCCTTTATCTTTACTAGAGTTCTACGTATAGGGCAGTGACCAAGTCTTCATAACCGCGAAGGTACGGTGATCCGAATCGATTATACTCAGCTGAGGATCTCCAATCACACGACATATGTAGCACTTAAACCTTGCAAATGTCAACCCGCCACCGGGGTTCTTAAGACCAGATCAGGTTCACGCAAACCGAGAGCACAGATACACCACCGTCCAGCCTCTTGCCACAGAGGTTACATGCTACTCTCGCCACCGCTCCACGCCCATTTCGTGTTATCTTATTCTGGCCTTAGTCTGCCCGAGGCAAGATTTACCCATGATGAGGCATGTGACCAGTTAAAGGGTCCTCGGTCAGCAAGCCTACATCGAGACGGTCCTTAATCGACTCAGACGGAGACACTACACCGAGACTCTCTTTCTCGTGCAAGTCACCCGCCTGGTCTCAGCTTAATCATTTCAACCCAAAGTTTGGTACCTGGCAGAGGTACATCTTTTCGAGACGTTGAATCCATCATGGCCATGATGCATCCACTATCAAATTTTATTTTAAAAAAAAACATCCCTCCCACTTTGCCAATCATCTTTTGTAAAACAAAACCTTTTGTTTTGCTAGAGCAATACTAAGCATAGAAAAAACCCTTTTGTAAAAACAGGGTTTCAAGGGGGGTAATCAAATTCAAGGAAGGTAATGCAGGAATTGTTTTAGCAATCAACTCCTATCACCTAATGCATCAAGCAAGTGAGAAAGGTTTTAAAAACATCAAGGAAGGTGGCAAATGCACCGGGGCTTGCCTTCGTTAGTAGGTGAGTCAAGCTCAGGCCCACAGATGTCAAAGTAGAGACAAGTCCCTGCCTGAGATTTCAAAGGTGGTGGTGCCTTCACTTCAGTCACTTCGATCTCTTCTTTGTTTTCTAAACAACATAACCATACATATGTGTATATAAGAATGAATGCCATGTAATGCTCATGAGAGTGCAAATATAATAAGAATTTATTATCTAAGGTCTTGAATACAATTTTCCTTCACGGAACTCCGAGAACTTAGGGTTTTCGGAGTCAGTAAAGGAGTTCACAGGGCAGGGGTGAGGTTTTGGGTTCTAGTTAACAAACAAGGTCCAAATCAACCCAAACTCTACCCAAGGCTTCTAAATAATGTGTAGAGCTCATATAAAAAGTTTGGACATTTTTGGAATTACTATTTATTTTCTAAAAATCCAGAACTAATGGTTTAAGCTAGTTTAAATGCCTCAAAATTCCTTATTTAATCTAAAAATCATGGAACTATTTTTATTAAATACTATGGAAAATAAGAAGTTTAGGAAAATTGGTTTGACAATTTTAGGATTTTTCTACAATTTATAACAGATTCTCAAAGCTCTACTGAAAAAGAAAAAGAAAAAGTTGAAACAGTGTTGGGCTGGTTTCAGCCGAGGCGGCCCAGGTCCAAGGAAAACGCGCTCGCGCCCGCGCGCACGCTGGTTGTTTTGCGGAAAGGTCCTCGGGTTCTTGGCTAACTGGAAACATGTTCAGTTACTATTCTTATCCGTCACTGACAACTTGCATCGAGGTCCCTGAGGTTCTATTTCTCTACACCGACTGGCCCTCGACGACGCTCCACACGGAAAGCCCAATTCCGGCGAGCTAGACCTGCCGGAGAAGACCAAGACCGGTGCTCAGCTTCGGACTAAACCAAATCCATGACCTAAAGAGTATTTCCCCTAACTTAATTGCACAAATGGTGACCTATCCTATTCTGCCCACGAGAACAGCGAAGGGTATGAACATTTGATCACGTTCCCGGTGATTGGTGCTCTCTCAGTTCGAATTGGTGGCTCGGCAAGCATCACAGAGCTATGAGAGTGCTCAAACGAGGGAGAGAGAGGGATGAACTGGCCGTAAAGGGGGCTGGCCGCGATGAGGTTGGTTTCGGGGTAGCGGAAGCTTGATTTGGGGGAAAAACGAAATTCAAGCTCACTGGTGCACGATTGCTAGTGATTCTTGGTGGCGAGGTGGGTGATGATGTTGCGAAGCTAGCCGCGGGCTCAATTTATAGTACACGCAAGCGGTGGCCGAGAATTTTAACAGGGATTGCGCGGCAGTCGGAAGGATAGGTCGAGAGGCGGTGGTTCACCGGCGAGCTAATCTGCACCAGCCGTAAAGCAGAAGAGTGCGGCGGGGAGTCACCGGAGTGACCTCCAGCTCACTGACGGCGAGGATCCTTACCCCGCGATGTTATCCATCCATCCCGAGTGTGAATCCTGGCGCCGGTGACACGAATCACGGCGAGACTCATCGGCGGTGAGATCTTTTGTTCTGATCCCAGCCAGGTACTGTACCATGGCGATCGTCATTCAGTCCACCTGACAGCCAAACTTGGAGCTAAATTTTCTCTTAATTTCTAATGACAACTCAACTCAAGCTCTGCAGCAAAATTGTACAGCAATATACCATCTACAATATTGCTATATGGTGTTGCCCCAAAAAGCCAATAGATCATGCTTTAAATTGGGCTTGAAGTTGATGTCAGTCCACTGTCAGTCTGATTTCAGACCTTAAGTAGTCTGACAATCCAACTTTAGGCTTAATTATCTCTAGATTTTTCTTAACAACTGAGCTCACACTCTTAAGCAAAGTTGTTCTCCTATGATTGAGCTACAAACTTGATGTGGTGACCTAGGGCAAAAACCCTATAATTTGAAAGTTACAAGGCTCCAAAGTAGAGCAAAAACTTCTGAAATTCAGACTTAGGCTACTTAGGACTTAAGGGATGATTTTTGCAAATAGACCCAAAACTTAGGGTTTAGCTTGAAAATTCACATATTTGTGAACCAAAGGACTTAATATGCCTTAACATTGTAGTTTTTACACTTTAGTCCAAATGTGCACTGTTTTTGCACATAAGCCCCTAGGGTTTGGACTTAGGGCTTTCTAGGGTTCAAATGGGGTTTTTGGTATCTCATGGGTATAAATGTGATTCAAATTCATTCCTAGGAGCATTTTATGACTATTCTCCCAATGCTTTTAGGTTTTCTCAATTTGGGTTAGGTTTTACCCCCTTTAATCCCTATTTAGGGCTAAGCCCCCTATCTAGGGTTCTATTTGCAAAATGCTATCACATTACAACTTGTTTGAAATTTTTACCTAGTGAATGCACTCTAGGTATGTCAAACATATGCAATGCCAATGTTTATGATGTCATGCTCAAGTTTTAGTTGCAGTAACACCAGGGGTGTTACAGCGCCCTCCTAGACGAATCCGAGGGACTCTACTCACGGCCTAGATGAGAGTGAAACAACTAGAGGGGTTATTACCGTGATTCGGGACGGAGAAGTGGTTGTCCACGTAGCGTGGCGGACCCACGGCAGGGCTTGCACGACGATGAGAAATTCTTCACTATTCCGTCAATCTTTACTCTGGGCGTCTCAATGAACCTGTCCCTCGACACCCGGCGAAGCTTAGAGCCCTGACTTCACACCCTGAACAGCCACACGTGCCAAACTCCCCGACGACATTCCTTTCTCTCCTCCCCCCCATGGTGGTCACGGCGGGTCCTCTCTCTAACTCTACACGGTGACATGGTGTCGTGAGGCGAAGGGAAGGAGGGGATGGGATTCAGCACCGCTTCTTATGCTCGCCACAAGGTCGGTTGGGACGCCCGCCCCAGATTCCACGTCAACGGCGTGCATCCGCCATGCACGGCGAAGACATTAGGGAAGGGGCAAACTGACATCATGGCCCCACAACCTGGTGTCATGTGAGCGCTACGGGAAAGGGAAGGGGACTGGCCACCAGGTGGTCGGTCGATCAGGGCCTCCTATATATCTACTGCGAGGGCAAGGCTAGATTCTAGGGAAGGTGGTGGAATGGAACCACGAGGTGCCGACATTCTCGGATTGAGCGCGCGACGTTCGCTGTATTCGTTGGGGAAGAAGGAGATAGACCCGACAAATTGGCCCCACGAGTCCTTGGTCCGCGCCAGCCTCGTGCATAGCGATGGAGACTGCCCAGAAGGACCAGCGCGACAGTGAGACGGTATCAACGTGAGTGTGAGTGTGTTTCTTTTTATTCCCATGGAAGATATGGCCCATGCGCGGCTCAAGGAAGATATGGCCCATGCGTGGCTGGGTGGTTTCTTTTTTTATTCCATTTACCATTTCTATTCCAATTTCTAAATCATCTTCAAACCCTTATTTTGAATTCCAAAGTTTAAACATCAATTAGGGTGCATAACTCAGAATTTCATCATGAAATGCCAGGGTTTTATTGGATTTATATTAATGTTTGTTCAACCACATGCTTCAAATATAAACCACATACACCTATTTTGTTTATTTATTTCAAAGAAGTCATTTATTTGAATGTATACTGAACCTCAGAATTTATCCGAAGTTTAATATTCAATGCTTATTTATAGGAAGATGTTTGGATAATATTTTCAGTAGGATTTCTTTAGTAAAACATCTTAAAATGTTAATTGTATAGTTCATGAGAGAAACACTTCTCATCTTATCGTCCCTTTTTTATTTATTTGTTTTGGCAATTTGGCTAGTTTACTTCCTTTTCATTGAACATTCAAAAGCATGAGGAATTAAAAGGTTTCAAGATTCCCTAAAGCAAAATCTTAAATTTATTTTCTTATTGTATTTTTAACCAATTTTGGGTCTTATAAATCCTACCCCCTTAACAGAAATCTCGTCCTCGAGATTTAGGAAGGACTAGGGAAACGATGGGAAAATCTATGTGGGGCTCTTTTTCCCTCTCCCAAGCAGCTTCATCTTCTCCGTCATGGCTCCATTGTAGTTTACACCTCTTTATAACCTTATTTGTTGTAACTCGAGCCAAAGTGTCAAGAATCTTGACAGGATACTTCATGTAAGTCAAATCACCCCAAACACTGAGCTCTTCCATTGGTAACTGTTCCATAGGAACACGGAGAAACTTCTTAAGTTGAGATACATGGAATAAATTATGCACATCAGATAGATTATCAGGTAGCTCGAGTTTATAGGCCATCTCTCTAACTCGCCTAAAAACCCTGAAGGGTCCAATCAAGCGAGGGGACAATTTGCCCTTGACTATAAATCTCCTCATTCCACGAAGTGGTGACATCTAGAGGTACACATGATCACCTTCCTCAAACTCTAGTGGTCTTCTTCTATTATCGGCGTAGCTCTTTTCCCTGGTCTCAGCTACCCTCAAGTTCTCCCTGATTATACGGGCTTGTTCCTCCGCTTCTTGAATAAGTTCAGGTCCAAAGAACTATCTTCCTCTAGTCTGACCTAATATAGAGGAATCTTGCATTTCCTGCCATATAGAGTCTCGAACGGTAACATCTTTAGACTGGCCTAGTAACTATTATTGTATGAGAACTCAGCATAAGGTAGGCTCTTGTCCCAACTACTACCACGCTGAAGGGCACAAGCTCTCAACATGTCTTCCAATACTTGATTAGTCCTTTCAGTCTGTCCATCAGTCAGAGGATGGTAGGCCGAACTAAAATTCAACTTCATATCCATATTCTCATGAAAACTTTTCCAAAATCTGGAGGTAGGTTGTGATCCTCTATCCAAAACGATCTTCTTCGGTACAACATGTAGAGACATAATCCAAGCCATATATAACTCTATCAATTGAGATCCCTTATAAGTAGCCTTGACCAGAAGGAAATGATCCACTATGGTCAGTCTATCCACAATAACCCATATCGAATCATATCCTTTCGGGGTGTGAGGCAATCCAGTAATGAAGTCCATACCAATCTCTTCCCACTTCCACTTGGGTATCTTAAGCGGGTGCAATAATCCAGCTGGCCTCTGGTGTTTAGCCATAACTCTTTGACACACATCGCACATAGCCACATGTGCAGCCACATCTCCTTTCAGTCCATACCACCAGTACTTCTGCTTCAAATCCTGATACTCCCAGGACGAATAGAATAATACGAGTCATGGGCTTCCTTCAGTATAGTCTCACGAAGGCTATCAATCTTAGGAACACATATCCGATCCTTGAACCATACTGTGCCTTGCTCATCTTTTGTGAATTCTAGACCTCGACCTCCAGTAATCACATCCTTAATCTCTTATATTTTAGCATCACTAATATGTCCTTTTCAGAATTCTCATTCCAAGGTAGATTCCACATCAATAGTAACTCCTTCAGTGCGAGCAACTATCCCCAGGTTAAGTCTCCTGAAATCCTTAACAATCTCATTGGGTAGCTGGGCAACAACAGCTGAATGAACATGCTCCTTTTGACTCAAGGCATCTGCAACCAAATTTGCCTTGCCCGGGTGATAGTGAATCTCCAAATCATAATCCTTAATAAGCTCCAACCAACGACGTTGCCTAAGGTTGAGATCCTTCTGAGTGAATATATACTTCAAACTCTTATGATCCGTGTATACTTGGCTCTTGGTTCCCATCATATAATGTCTCCATATCTTAAGCGCATGCACAACGGCTGCCAGTTCTAAGTCTTGAGTGGGGTGGTTTAACTCATGTTTCCGCAACTGACGAGACGCGTAGGCGACCACATGTCCATCTTGCATGAGCACACATCCTAAGCCTTGGCCACATGCATCACAATAAATGTCAAATCCCTTCTGTAGATCTGGCATAACCAACACTGGTGGTGACATCATTCTCTTCTTTAATTGATCAAAGCTATCTTGGCACTTATTGTCCCACTTAAATTCTCTTCCCTTCTCTAGAAGCGAGGTCATAGGCTTAGCAATCTTAGAGAATCCTTCAATAAATCTCTGATAATATCCTGCAAGTCCCAATAAACTCCGAATCTCCGTAACTATAGTGGGTATGCTCGATGCCATTATCTCCTTGACTTTAGCAGGATCCACTAATATCCCTCCATTAGAAATGATATGTCCAAGGAATGATGCCTCGTCAATCCAGAACTCGCATTTGCTATACTTGGCGTAGAGTTGATTATCTCGTCGCTTCTATAGCACCAATCTCATATGTTCCTCATGATCACTATCACTCTTGGAATAAATAAAAATATCGTCGATGAAGACCACGACGAATCTATCCAGACCATGAACACCTTATTCTTTAGATCCATAAAATAGGCTGGTGCATTAGTTAGTCCAAATGACATAACGGTGAACTCATATAAACCATATCGGGTCGAGAAATCCGTCTTGGGAATATCCGATGGCCTAATCTTCATTTGGTGATAACTCGATAGGAGATCAATCTTCGAGAATACCCTTGCACCTCTCATCTGAATAAATCCTCAATGCGGGGTAATGGACACTTGTTCTTCACAGTGACATCGTTAAGGGACCTATAATCCACACACATCCCTTGCAATCCTTCTTTCTTCTGTACAAATAGAACTGGCGCTCCACAAGGTGAAGAATTCGAATGAATGTACCCAGCCTCTTGTAACTCCGTTAACTGCTTCTTAAGTTCTTTTAACTGTTCTACAGACATCCTGTATGACCGTTTGGGAGTAGGAGTAGTCCCAGGTAAGAGATCAATGACAAACTCAACTTCCCTATCTGGTGGCATCCCTAGTAACTCCTCGGGAAAGACATCCAGAAAATCCCTAACGGCACGGATGTTGTCACCCACAAACTTCTCATCTACTAAGAATGCCGCTAATCGGATGGTGGTAGTTACTACAACTTCAACTTCAAATCTTTGTCCTTTGGAACTGGTGAGTTCTACGGTTCCCTTAGCACAGTGTATATATTGCCTTTGCCTTTCTTAACCATGACATACCAAGGATCACGTCTATAGTGCTCTCTTCTAACACTATAGGGGTACCCCATCTGGGTTAGAAACACAGGGTAAGAAAGGAAGAATTGTAGACAAGGCGAGTAATTACGAGGAATGTTAGTACGGGGGATTTATTAGCTAAGTAGATTAGTGTGTCACCCACTAAAGCTAATACATTACCTTATGGTGGTACATGCTAAGATGCCCGACTATAATGTTTCAATCAATCAAAGAAGCAAATCAAGCAGTTATCATCAGAACAATCAACCAACATTTTTTAATAGAGAAAATAGTTTTAATTTTTGTCTTAGGTCTCCTATCTATTAAAAAGTTCATAAATGTAGGATTCCAAGGTGTGAAATCCATCTTGTCTTAGAGTAGAAAAGATAAGAGAAATGAGAGTATGACAGCAAAAGGTGAGATAGGATCAAGATGAGATAAGTATAGAATGATTCAGAGTAAGGTAAGTAGGTAAGGGTTTTGTCCATTTCTATCTAGGTTTCGTCCTACAGTCAACATTTCCTCTGATACCATTTCTGTCACACCCAGTTTTAAGGGACAAAGCAAGGTGCATCTCATACATGCGCCAAAGAAGACAACATATATAATAACAGAGTGTATAGAGATAAATGTCACAATATAATCAGAGTACTTATTACATAGCGGAAGTCTTACAAAATAAAAGATAAATATAACAGGATCTAAAATCCATCCTTGGCGCCAGAAAGTCGACTGGGAGACACCACCTAGATCGAATCGAACTCCTTGATAAGCGGCTCCTCTTGAACCACTTGTTCTTCTTCTGCGGAGGGTGTGAGACAGCAAGGGTGAGCTGACACATGTTCATCGCTCAACAAGTTGTGGGGAATAATGTGACATGAACTCACCCAAGGTGGGAGTTCATGTGATGTGTAAGCCTTACCAAAGAGAATGGTTAAAGCTGAGCATTGCTTTTAAAGTTGGTCAAAGTTTTATTAGCAATTACTAAGTGTAAGTAAATACCAACCATAATAATAATAATAATAAAACAAAATTAATAACAAATCCCATGCAATTCATATGACAAATTGAATTTAAGTTCCATAGATTAATCATCAGAGAGTCTTGAGCTGCTCATGACCGCGAGCTCGGCTAGTATACCAGTTTTACACTCTGGAGAGGTTGTACCCTTTACCCACAAGTCGTGTGTCCCATGTCGCCAGGGTTAGCTAGGCCCTTAGACACTACTGAGGTGAATGGCTAGGGATCCACTACGAGGCCTTTACAAAGTTCCACTAGCTTCCGAAAACCCGCTACAGTTTATGGGAAGAGCACTTGCAAGAATCCCTCGTCTAACCGCCATCGTAGCAAAATCAACCCGAGAACCTCCTTGCATACAACTCCCCTACTGCCCTTGCCCCTTTCGGGTAAGGTAGTCTTCCACTAGCTTTCCTAATTAGTCAGCCAAGGGGTCCCATTCCTCCCTTGTGGTTGCACGTGTTTCTCAAGTTAAGCTCCATGTTCCAATTAACATTAATGATCTTGATATGAACATAAATAGAATAAGAAAATAACTGGAACATAGATATAATAAAATATTATCCCAAAACCATGTAAAGCAATAGCAAACTACCCAAATGATACAGGGGTAAACAAGGTAAACATGATAAACAGACTAGGGTGACCTATTGGGTCCCATCAAAATTAAACCTATGCATTGAATAGTGATAATAAAGAATATTATTGGGTAACAAAAGTGGATCAAGGGCACAACTTGCTTGGCACTTGAGATTCCAGGTACCAACTTGCTTTTCAGATGACACGTGTCCTCGCGCTAGTCGTAGAAATACAAACGAACATGGTATAGATAAAATTAACATCACACCAAACATAAGAACATACTGCAAAATAATGATCTACTCGTTGCTACGAGATCGCGGGATCGAGAACTACTAAGATCAGAGTTACGTTTAAGGAGTTATGATTTTATAAAAGATCTATGTGATTAAAATATTAAACTATATTATAATTTTATCAACTTAAATATAAGTTATAAATTGAATAGATTATATTCTAGTAGATTTTAACGAGACTAACCAATATAAGTTAAGTAAATATCTAATTACAAAAGAATAAGACATGGTATAATAAATGTTGTTACTGCGCAGTAAATATTCATATGAATCTAACGCAACATGAACCGACCAAATCAGAGTTACGGATTGAGTTATGAACTTCCGAAGGTTTTATGTGTTTGGTATGGAAATAACTAAGTGATCAAATTTAATATAGTTTTCATGCTAAAACAGTGGCACTAGATGATAAACAATAATATTACCAAATTATAGGAACTGGAATGGACTAAAAAGGATTTAATATGCATTTTCTATGATTTATGCAAGTTTCTACCATTATTTTTGTATTAGAAATGAATTTAGAATGAATTTCTCTGATTTTATTGCTGTCTGGACTGTGCGCAGAATATTGGAAAGCGCAGGGGCTTTGCGCAAAATATTACAGGACTCTAAGCACAGTCAGGGAGGATGGCGGGTAGTTTTATTAAAATCCCGAGGGCTTTTTCGCAAAGTGCCGCACCGAAGGGGTATGCAGAGATTCTGGCCATTGGATCTAAAATATGGGATCTAGATTAGATCGCGCCATAACTAGAACTGGCAAGTTACCAGAGCCGCACATCTTGCGATCGATGTCTCACCACTAAACACACCAGGGTCCTTAGATCTATGATCGACGGTTGAAATCAATGCCCCAAACAGGTATGGCCTCGATCAAATCCGAGCAATTCATCCCTTGATCCATGGCTCTACACATTTCTTCAACCTTAGACCCAGACCACGGTGGGACAGACTGCCCGCGGCGGCGTAGACCGCCGGCGCCCGCAGATCCCCACCCCCGCCCCCTCCTATACGAATCCGAGGGACTCTACTCGTGGCCTAGATGAGAGTGAAACAACTAGAGGGGTTATTAACGTGATTCGGGACGGAGAAGTGGCTATCCACGCAGCGCGGCGGACCTGCGGTGGAGCTTGCACGACGATGAGAAATTCTTCACTATTCCATCAATCTTTACTCTGGGTGTCGTAATGAACCTATCCCTCGACACCCGGCGAAGCTCACAGCTCTGACTTCGCACCCTGAACGGCCACACGTGCCAAACTCCCCAATGACATTCCTTTCTCTCCTCACCCCCATGGTGGTCGCGGTGGGTCCTCTCCCTAACTCTACATGGTGACTTGGTGTCACGCGGCGAAGGGAAGGAGGGGACAGGATTCGGCACCGCTTCTTATGCTCGCCACAACGTCGGTTGGTACGCCCGCCACGGATTCCGCGTCAACGGCGTGCATCCGCCATGCATGGCGAAGTCGTTAGGGAAGGGGCAAACTGACAGCATGGCCCCACAACCCGGTGTCATGCGAGCACTACGGGAAAGGGAAGGGGACTGGCCACGAGGTGGTCAGTCGATCAGGGCCTCCTATATATCTACTGCGAGGGCAAGGCTAGATTCCAAGGAAGGTGCTGGAACGGAACCGCGAGGTCACGGCATTCTCGGATCGAGCGTGCGACGTTCGCTGTACTCGTTGGTGAAGAAGGAGACAGACTCGACAAATGGGCCCCATGAGTCCTTGGTCCGCGCCAGCCCCATGCATAGCGATGGAGACTGCTAGAGGGACCAGCGTGACAATGAGACGGTATCAATGCGAGTGTGAGTGTGTCCGTGACCAGCTGACGATGTGGGCCCGCATGGCGGTGGGATGAGGTGTACGTGGGTATCAGGCGGCTAGGGTTTGGCACTGGTTAGTGGGCTGGTGGCAGTTGCAGCTAGATTGGGCCGGCTCAAGGAAGATTTGGCCCATGCGCGGCTGGGTGGTTTCTTTTTTTATTCCTTTTACCATTTCTATTCCAATTTCTAAATCATCTTCAAACCCTTATTTTGAATTTCAAAGTTTAAACATCAATTAGGGTGCATAACTCAGAATTTCGTCATGAAATGCAAGGGTTTTATTGGATTTATATTAATATTTGTTCAACTACATGCTTCAAATATAAACCACATACACCTATTTTGTTTATTTATTTCAAAGAATTCATTTATTTAAATGTATAATGAACCTCAGAATTTATCCGAAGTTTAATATTCAATGCTCATTTATAGGAAGATGTTTGGATAATATATTTAGTAGGATTTCTTTAGTAAAACATCTTAAAACGTTAATTATATAGTTCATGAGAGAAACACATCTCATCTTATCGTCCCTTTTTTTATTTGTTTTGGTAATTTGGCTAGTTTACTTCCTTTTCATTGAACATTCAAAAGCATGAGGAATTAAAATGTTTCAAAATTCCCTAAAGCAAACTCTTAAATTTATTTTCTTATTGTATTTTTTAACCAATTTTGGGTCTTACACTTGCACTAAATGTGTGTTACCATGTATGCCTAGCAGGAAGCAAAACTAGTTTTAAGTAATATTATAGAACTTGAAAAGTTAAAATTTGACTTAGACTCAGCTAGTGCTTTTGGAAAACCAAATCCCTCAGCTGAACAGCTTCATGGTCTACAGGTAGAGGAGTAGACTCCTCACACCGGGTAAGTCTAGTTGAGTATTAGTATACTCAGCCTTGCTTGTGGCATAATTTTACAGATCTCTTGCAACAAATGGTTGATGGTGTGACTTGGCCAACCACCCTGCCACTAGGTTGGATGATCGAGTGGGATGCTACCTCAGCAGGAGAGGACCAGGAGGCGTAGTGGGCCAGGCTTCGTCCTACTCATCCAATGCACTGAAAACAATTTTCCTACTTTTGAACTCCCATTTATGTAATAATATTAAAGTACTTCATTAACCTGTGGTTTTTATTCTTTATTGTATTTATCTGTGTCTCACCTTCAAGTGAATAAGTGGTACTCGACCTTGTTGAGTGGTTTTATCAGACTAGATCTGACAGACTGACAGTTTATTCTGATTTAAGTGTGCCATTGCCTCTAAGGCGAGACTTGGACACTTAAGATGTAATAATTTGGGCAGTTCCTCCATAGCTGGTATTAGAGTGATTACCACTTTAGAGAAGTTAATAAGTCATGAACACCAACTTTTCAAAAGTAAAACTTACTTAGAAACCAATGTTGGATAGATCGCTAAGACGATAAGGATAGACCTAGGACATGAAGCCTTAGGAATAGATGGGTAGCTAGGTAGCTATATAAGTATGTCATACATGCTACTACTATAATAGGTAGGTGCTATTACACCCCTATGTTTGACGAGAGGATGCCAGAACGAGCATGCATGCATTATAATCATAAAATGTTATTATATAAACTAGCTTAAAAGAAGAGTCACCTTAACTTTTAACTCCTTCAAAAGTTGTCTAAAACCGTGGTTAGGAAAATAAGGAAAACTGCTAAGGAAAGTATGAATTAAGTCAGTATAGGTCAAACCTTAAGAGTTTTTCCAGTCTTTTACACATATCATCTTTTAAGGGGGATAGGTTTGTAACGCCCTGAATTTGGGTGTAGAATTTTTTCTTCTTTTCTCTCACCAAATTCAGGCGTTACTCTTTTCTTTTCTCGTTCTCTCGCTAAACCTTGATCTTTTCCAAAGTTTTAGCGGGATTCGGTTTGGAATTCCCGTGTAAAGAAGAACCCTAGAGTTGTTTTATGTTGTTTGATGCACCATGCCGAACTATGCATTCTTTGATTGTTTGAAAGTGCAAATGCATTCATCTAGGAAGATCGGATTTCGAAAATAAGGAGATAACCTTTTTTTCTTTTTCTTTTTCTTTTTCTTTCTTTCTCTCTCCCTCTTCCTCTTTCTCTCTCCCGCGCCGTGGGCCCCTGGCCGGCCCAGCCGCCCCTGCGCGCCCCCCTCTTGGGCCTTGGTTGGCCCAACCGCCCCCACCTCCCTTTTTCCCCAACTTCCCCTCTCTCTCCCTCCCATTTTCCCTCTCTCCCATTCTCTCCCTAAGCCGCCGCCGCCCCTACTCCCTGCCCTAGCCGCCGTCCCCTGCTCGGCCGCCCTCGCCGTCGGCCGCCTGCCCCGGTGAGCCCCCCCTCCTCCCTCCCTCTCCCCTCTCCCCCCTCTCTCCTTGGCCGGCCGCGCCCTGCCCTGGCCCCGTCCGCGCCCTGCCCCGGCCGCGCCTTGGCCGCCCGGCCAGCCCCCAGCCAGCCCCGGCCGCCCCTGGCCAGCCCCTGGCCGCCCCCAGCCCGCGCCCTGGCCGCGCCCCCAGCCCGCGCCCGGCCGCGCCGTGGCCGCTGGCCGCGCCCTGGCCGCCCGCCCGGCCGCGCCCCAGCCCCTGCGTGCTCGGCCGCCCAGCCAGCCGGTTCAACCGCCCCCGGGCCGGTTCAACCGCCCCGGCTCAGCCGCCCCTTCCCCCCCACGCTCGGCCGCCCCTGCTCGGCCGCCCTGCCCCCGGCCGGTTCAACCGCCCTAGGGCCGGTTCAACCGCCCCCCCCCCCCCCTGTTTTTTTTTATTTTTTTATTTTTATTTTATTTTAGTTTACTTTCTGTGATCATAGTTATTTTATTTTAGGTAGGCTAATCATTGTTCATGCTATTGAAATAGGAAGTTTAATTTAGAACTTCGCTGCGCTAGTTGATTCACGTAATTAATTGTTTATTTCATTCAATGTTGATCAACTTAAAATGACTAGGTTTCCATTAGTGTATATAACAGAATTCTTTTGTTAAGAACCAATTGTAACTAATCATTAGTGCATAAGCTTTAACCCCCTGCGAGACCCTTTCCGTTTCTTTCTAACCTTAATGAATGCGATATCGAATGTCATACTTGATGCATATTCGCTTTACTTGTTCCCTTGTATGGTGTACTGTTCTTTTGTATTAAATATGTGGATGTATGTATGTTTGCGCTCGCATAGAGAACGATCCGGTCGAAGAGCCCGAGGAATTCGCAGGAGAAGCCCCTGAGCAGCAGTCGGTTGGTGGAGGCAAGTGTCCTTTGACCTATTTCTGTCCTACTCATTCTTTAATTCACCTCCCGCATTACACATTTATACCTAAGGATTGACTAGCTTTTGTTATCCATGTCCTTGTTTACCTATTTGGGTCGGATTATTACTGCTTAGTCTGATGCTATTGCTCAACTCTAATCAATGAACATGATGTGATTATCTATGATACGCTGTTTTCCCTTCTTATTTATGATCATACTTGTGGCATTTAAGGGGACTCGAGCGGTTTCTCGAGTGCCTCTCCATAAGGACCTGTTCAATGGATGACTGCCCGGGAAAACAGTGCAACCATGAGGGTGGAATGGGACGCCCTTAGCTGAATAATTAGAGGAACCGGGGTGTACTTCGCTTAGCCGTTGTGCCGTCAATGGGGCTCGGTGTATGCGGCTCACTCTGCCAAGGTTGATTTGTCCCTTGGGGAGGAGTGTGGTACATTTAGGAAACCTAACGGGTGGCTACAGCCCCGGGGAATCTTTGTAAAGGCTACGTAGTGAGACCCTGCCTATTCACCTTGGTAGTGTTTAAGGGTTTGATCGGCCCGAGGCAAGAGGGAATCACGGCTTGTGGGTAAAGTGCGCAACCTCTGCAGAGTGTTATGAAACTGATATATCAGCCGTGCTCACGGTTATGAGCGGCCAAGGGAGCTCCAGAGATTAGTGATACTTGATCAGAGACATTTTGGTACAGGTGGCAATGAGATTGATGGTTCTGATTATGATTATGGTGCTGGTAAGTGGTATTCTTTCCGTTTGGAAAGGATACATTGGGCTAATAACTTGGGTTAATGTTAAAACCTGGCCTTCTACTAGTAAGTAATGACCTGACCAACTAAAAGCAACTGCTTGACTTATCCCCACATAAAGCTAGTCCACTACAGCCAAACGGGATGCTTGCTGAGTATGTTGATGTGTACTCACCCTTGCTCTACACACCAAACCCCCCCCAGGTTGTCAGCATTGCAACCACTGCTCAGGAGAAGATGAAGCTGTGGAAGGAGACTTCCAGGAGTTCCAAGACTACGAAGAGTTCTAGGTGTGGGTTAGCGGCAACCCCCAGTCGGCTGCCTGTGAAGGCCGCGTTATCTACGTTTCTTTTCCGCACTTTGATTTATTGTAAGAACTATATGGACGTCTCAGACGTATGATGTAATCGACTATTATTTCCCCTTTTAATACTATTTTGAGCACTGTGTGATGATGTCCATGTTATGTAACTGCTGTGTACGTGAATAACTGATCCTGGCACGTACATGGTTCGCATTCGGTTTACCTTCTAAAAACCGGGTGTGACATAAGTGGTATCAAAGCCGTGCTGACTGTAGGACCGCTAACCTAGAGTAGAATGGTCGTTCTAAGGATTATAGACCTCTGTCCCTGCCTTGACTTTGATATCCCTTCAAAAGTTGGTCATACCGACCAAACCTATGTTCTACTATATATTATACCTTGCTGAAAATTATGTTTTATTCTGATCCTTCATTTATTTATGATTCATTACTTGCTGGTCATATTAATTCTGTTCTCACTCTTTTGCTTGCGATGTCTTTGTAGATGGCTCGACTTAGACACACTGCACGAAAGTCCGTCATCCCCTTCTTACCCTCCCGCCTTGCTGAGCGTCCGCTTCGCCGTCCCGTGGCCGGACAGTCCAGCCACTTGGAGAGACTGCACCACCGCCTGCATGAGGAGCAGGAACGTCGACGACAGGAGCAGCAGGGCTCTTCCTTCTCGCTCCAGCAGGAGATAGAGTCTGTGAGGAGCTGCTCTCCTATGCTTCCCCTGGAGGCGCCCCCTGCACCACCACTGGGCGCCCCAGCTTCTGGAGTAGCTGTTGGAGGAGACCCAGACGACGGAGGTGGCGACAACAACTTGAGCCACGACATCGACTTCTCTGCTGACCATGAGCCGGAAGGATGGGTTGCTCGACCCATCACTCGCGACGCTGCTCGCGGGTGTTACTTCCACGACGCGCTCGACACCCTGCTACGTCGGGCACTTAACCGACGTACTTGGTCCATCGAGTATCGCTGTGTGGTCTACCAGCATAGTCGCGGGGTCTACCCAGACCGCTGGGAGGCGACCTGTTTGGTGCGCCGTCCGGAGAACAGTCTCCAGGGCGCGGAGGCTTGCTCAGAGCACTATTCTATCTCTGAGCGGGACTCAGCTAAGGCAGCCATGCAGGATGCTGCACGGCGTGCGCTTTTGCACTACTGCTCGGTTCTCGGTGGGGTAGCTGACGGTCTTGACCTGAAGTATTACCCCCGCCGTCCATCTGGCAGCACAGGAGGCGTGATTGTTTCACCTGCTGGTGAGGACAATCCTAGGTTGAGTAGCACAGTCAACCTAGCCGCCGTGCTAAACACGGAGCTGGACCATGCATTAGACGAGCTGAGTAGGTCTCGTGCTGAGATCGCCCTGCTACGGGCTGAGCGAGCGGAGCGTCGTCACTTGGATGATGGTTCCCCCGCTCCCGTCGGGACTCAGCACCCGTACCGCTCACCTCGGCGTGGACTCCAGTCTTATGGCAATCCCGACTGCAAGACCAAGATAAATCTAGAACCATAGCTCGTTAGAGTTGGATCTTGTAATTAATACGAAATATATATGCATAGAAGCTTCAGTCTTAGCGTTAGTCTCGGTCTTAGTTAGTCTTAGTTAGACAGGGTAGTTTGCTATATCCTGTGCATTTATGTTTGTCATGATGAACTATGTTTGGTTTGGATCTTTGTAATGATTGTCACCAGAGTGTGGGTATCCCCTGCATTTTGGTTTACATATTATGTTAATGGAGTTAGTTATATAGTTGGGAAACCCTTTATTCTACTTTCCTCTTTATCTGAGAAGCTGTGTGGTCTGTGTTGGAGATCAGTGAGGATGCTCATCTGTTCAGTGCTGTTGGAGAATTCTATACTCTTTTCTTATGCTGCAAGATTTGCCAGATCAGTTCTGATGTGTGGTTGCGTTCTGCAGATGTCAGAGAACAGGCGCAGAGGAGGAAGGCGTGCTCAGCAGGAGCAAGCCGGTCAGCAAGATGAGGCGCCCCAGCAGCAGCAGCTGCCGCCCCCGCCCCCGATGTCGATCGAGCAGATGTTTCTGATGCAGACTCAGGCAGTTCAAGCCATCGGTCAGACTCTGGCCGCCATTCAGCAGCAGCAGCAGCAGCAACAGCAGCAGGCTCCACCCCAGCCTCAGATGCCTCAGATGCCTAGAGACAAGCGTGCTGAATTCATGAGAGGTCATCCCCCAACGTTCGCTCACTCTTCTGACCCCATGGATGCTGAAGATTGGCTGCGCACTGTGGAGCGGGAGTTGCATACCGCTCAGTGTGATGACAGGGAGAAAGTCTTGTATGGTCCCCGTCTATTGAGAGGAGCAGCCCAATCATGGTGGGAGTCTTACCTCGCCACCCATGCCAACCCTGATGCCATCACCTGGGAAGAGTTCAGAGGTAGCTTTCGTCAGTACCATGTGCCTGCAGGTCTGATGACAGTGAAGAAGGAGGAGTTCCTGGCCCTTAAGCAAGGGTCATCATATGTCAATGAGTATCGAGACAGGTTTCTGCAGTTGTCTCGCTATGCTCCTGAGGATGTCAACACCGACGCCAAGCGACAGTACCGTTTCTTGAGAGGCTTGGTCGACCCTCTGCAGTACCAACTGATGAATCACACCTTCCCGACATTCCAGCACCTGATTGACAGAGCAATCATGACAGAAAGGAAGCGTAAGGAGATGGAAGATCGTAAGCGCAAGATCAGTGGACCCCAGCCTGGAAGCAGCAGCCGTCCTCGTTTTTCAGGCAATCAACCTCAGCAGTTCAGGCAGAACCAGCGTCCACCTCAGCAGCATCAGTAGCGTCAGCAGTATCAGCAGTTCCAAAGGCAGTACCCTCAGCATCAGTATCAGAACCGTCAGAGCAATCAATCAGGAGGAGGTCAGTTTCAGAGGCAGAATCAGCAGACACCTCGTCTTCCTGCCCCAGCAAACCAGCAGAACAGTCAGGCAGCACCAGCTCAGGTTGGAAACAGAGCATGTTTCCACTGTGGAGAGCAAGGCCACTGGGTGATGCAATGTCCGAAGAAGGTAGCCCAGCAGCAGTCAGGCCCCAATGCCCCAGCAAAGCAGAATGCGTCTCAGTCTGGAGCAGGCAACCGCCCTCAGCAGCGCTATAATCACGGAAGATTGAATCACCTGGAGGCTGAAGCAGTTCAGGAGACCCCCGGCATGACAGTAGGTATGTTTCCAGTCGATTCCCATATTGCAGAAGTGTTATTTGATACTGGAGCAACGCATTCTTTTATTACTGCATCATGGGTGAAAGCACATAATCTTCCAATTACTGCCATGTCAACCCCCATTCAAATTGACTCAGCCGGTGGTAGAATTCGAGCTGATAGCATATGTTTGAATGTAAGTGTGGAAATAAGGGGGATAGCGTTTCCCGCTAACCTTATAGTAATGGGTACTCAGGGAATAGATGTCATCCTAGGGATGAATTGGCTAGATAAGTATCAGGCAGTTATCAGTTGTGATAAAAGGACAATCAAGTTGGTGTCCCCACTAGGAGAGGAAGTGGTGACCGAGTTAGTCCCGCCTGAGCCAAAGAAAGGAAGTTGTTATCAGATGGCTGTCGATAGCAGTGAAGCAGACCCAATTGAGAGTATCAAGGTTGTGTCTGAATTCCCAGATGTGTTTCCAAAGGACTTACCGGGTATGCCACCAGAGCGGAAAGTTGAGTTTGCCATAGAGCTTCTTCCTGGAACCGCCCCTATCTTCAAGAGAGCTTACAGAATATCCGGACCAGAGTTGGTTGAGCTTAAGAAGCAGATTGATGAGCTGTCAGAGAAAGGTTACATCCGGCCAAGCACCTCGCCTTGGGCCGCCCCTGTCCTGTTTGTGGAGAAGAAAGATGGCACAAAGAGGATGTGTATCGATTATCGAGCTTTGAATGAAGTCACGATCAAGAACAAGTATCCCTTGCCCAGAATAGAAGATCTGTTTGACCAGTTGAGAGGAGCCAGTGTATTCTCCAAGATTGATCTGAGGTCAGGTTATCATCAGCTCAGGATCCGACCTTCGGACATTCCGAAGACGGCATTCATTACCAAGTATGGGTTATATGAGTTCACAGTGATGTCTTTTGGTTTGACCAATGCACCAGCCTTCTTTATGAATCTGATGAACAGTGTATTCATGGATTATCTCGATAAGTTTGTGGTGGTATTCATTGATGACATTCTGGTTTATTCTCAAAGTGAAGAAGAGCATGCAGATCATTTGAGGATGGTATTGCAGAGATTGCGAGAGCACCAGTTGTATGCAAAGTTGAGCAAGTGTGAGTTCTGGATCAGTGAAGTCCTGTTCTTGGGTCACATAATCAACAAAGAAGGATTGGCTGTGGATCCGAAGAAAGTGGCAGACATTTTGAACTGGAAAGCGCCAACGGATGCTCGAGGAATCAAGAGCTTCATTGGAATGGCCGGATATTATCGGCGATTCATCGAAGGGTTTTCGAAGATTGCGAAACCAATGACAGCGTTGCTAGGCAACAAGGTTGAGTTCAAGTGGACCCAGAAATGTCAAGAGGCTTTCGAAGCGCTGAAAGAGAAGTTGACAACAGCGCCTGTCCTAGTCTTGCCTGATGTGCACAAGCCCTTCTCTGTGTACTGTGATGCTTGTTACACAGGTTTGGGATGCGTGTTGATGCAAGAGGGAAGAGTTGTGGCTTACTCGTCCCGACAGTTGAAGGTTCATGAGAAGAACTACCCAATCCATGATCTAGAGTTGGCAGCAGTGGTTCACGCACTGAAGACATGGAGGCACTATTTGTATGGACAGAAATGCGATGTTTACACAGACCACAAGAGTCTGAAGTACATATTCACTCAGTCAGAATTGAACATGAGGCAAAGAAGATGGTTAGAGTTGATCAAAGACTATGAGTTGGAGATCCATTACCATCCAGGCAAAGCAAACATAGTGGCAGATGCTTTGAGCAGAAAGAGTCAAGTCAATCTGATGGTCGCTCGTCCGATGCCTTATGAGTTGGCCAAGGAGTTTGACAGGTTGAGTCTCGGATTTCTGAACAATTCGCGAGGAGTCACAGTTGAACTGGAACCTACCTTGGAGCGAGAAATCAAAGAAGCGCAGAAGAATGATGAGAAGATCAGTGAGATTCGGCGACTGATTCTAGATGGCAGAGGCAAAGATTTTCGAGAAGATGCAGAAGGTGTGGTATGGTTCAAAGACCGCTTGTGTGTCCCCAACGTCCAGCCCATTTGGGAGTTGATTCTCAAGGAAGCTCATGAGACAGCCTATTCGATTCACCCTGGCAGTGAGAAGATGTATCAGGATCTGAAGAAGAAATTCTGGTGGTATGGAATGAAGAGGGAAATCGCAGAGCATGTGGCTATGTGCGATAGTTGTCGAAGAATTAAGGCAGAGCACCAGAGACCTGCTGGATTGTTGCAACCGTTGCAGATCCCTCAGTGGAAATGGGATGAAATCGGTATGGATTTCATAGTCGGATTGCCTCGCACTCGAGCCGGCTACGATTCTATTTGGGTAGTAGTGGACCGTTTGACCAAGTCAGCCCACTTCATACCAGTCAAGACCAGCTACAACAGTGCAGTATTGGCAGAGTTGTACATGTCTCGGATCGTTTGTCTTCATGGTGTGCCAAAGAAGATAGTGTGAGACAGAGGAACGCAGTTCACCTCTCATTTCTGGCAGCAGTTGCATGAAGCTTTGGGCACACATCTGAATTTCAGTTCAGCTTATCACCCGCAGACAGATGGCCAGACCGAAAGGACCAATCAAATTCTCGAAGACATGTTGAGAGCCTGTGCGTTGCAAGATCAGTCCGGATGGGATAAGCGATTGCCTTATGTGGAGTTTTCCTATAACAACAGTTACCAGGCCAGTTTGAAGATGTCACCATTTCAAGCGCTCTATGGAAGGAGTTGTAGAACTCCGTTGCAATGGGATCAGCCTGGAGAGAAGCAAGTGTTTGGGCCAGATATTTTGCTTGAAGCTGAAGAGAACATCAGGATGGTCCGAGAGAATCTGAAGATAGCGCAATCAAGGCAGCGAAGCTATGCAGACACAAGAAGAAGAGAGCTGAGTTTTGAAGTCGGAGACTTTGTCTATCTGAAAGTGTCACCGATCAGAGGAGTCAGAAGATTCGGAGTGAAAGGCAAGCTAGCACCCCGCTACATTGGTCCGTACCAGATCCTCTCAAAGCATGGAGAAGTGGCCTATCAGCTCAGTCTGCCAGAGAATTTGTTAGTTGTGCATGATGTCTTTCATGTGTCTCAGTTGAAGAAGTGCTTGCGTGTGCCAGAAGAGCAGTTGCCAGTGGAAGGTCTGGAAGTCCAGGAAGACTTGACCTATGTTGAGAAGCCAGCTCAGATCCTTGAGATTGCAGATAGAGTCACCCGAAGGAAGACCATCAGAATGTGCAAAGTCAGATGGAGTCACCACTCTGAGGAA
Source organism: Zea luxurians (assembly GCA_029449295.1). Classification (NCBI taxonomy): domain Eukaryota; kingdom Viridiplantae; phylum Streptophyta; class Magnoliopsida; order Poales; family Poaceae; genus Zea; species Zea luxurians. The sequence goes on along the minus strand of JAOPSE010000001.1, from coordinate 97,708,580 downwards.
GAAGCAACCTGGGAGCGTGAAGATGATTTGATGGCTAAGTACCCAGAGCTCTTTGCTAGCCAGCCCTGAATCTCGAGGGCGAGATTCTTTTAAGGGGGATAGGTTTGTAACGCCCTGAATTTGGGGGTAGAATTTTTTCTTCTTTTCTCTCACCAAATTCAGGCGTTACTCTTTTCTTTTCTCGTTCTCTCGCTAAACCTTGATCTTTTCCAAAGTTTTAGCGGGATTCGGTTTGGAATTCCCGTGTAAAGAAAAACCCTAGAGTTGTTTTATGTTGTTTGATGCACCATGCCGAACTATGCATTCTTTGATTGTTTGAAAGTGCAAATGCATTCATCTAGGAAGATCGGATTTCGAAAATAAGGAGATAACCTTTTTTTCTTTTTCTTTTTCTTTTTCTTTCTTTCTCTCTCCCTCTTCCTCTTTCTCTCTCCCGCGCCGTGGGCCCCTGGCCGGCCCAGCCGCCCCTGCGCGCGCCCCTCTTGGGCCTTGGTTGGCCCAACCGCCCCCCACCTCCCTTTTTCCCCAACTTCCCCTCTCTCTCCCTCCCATTTTCCCTCTCTCCCATTCTCTCCCTAAGCCGCCGCCGCCCCTACTCCCTGCCCTAGCCGCCGTCCCCTGCTCGGCCGCCCTCGCCGTCGGCCGCCCGCCCCGGTGAGCCCCCCCTCCTCCCTCCCTCTCCCCTCTCCCCCCCCTCTCTCCTTGGCCGGCCGCGCCGCCTGGCCGCGCCCTGCCCTAGCCCCGGCCGCGCCCTGCCCCGGCCGCGCCTTGGCCGCTCGGCCAGCCCCCAGCCAGCCCCGGCCGCCCCTGGCCAGCCCCTGGCCGCCCCCAGCCCGCGCCCTGGCCGCGCCCCCAGCCCGCGCCCGGCCGCGCCGTGGCCGCTGGCCGCGCCCTGGCCGCCCGCCCGGCCGCGCCCCAGCCCCTGCGTGCTCGGCCGCCAAGCCGGCCGGTTCAACCGCCCCCGGGCCGGTTCAACCGCCCCGGCTCAGCCGCCCCTTCCCCCCCGCGCTCGGCCGCCCCTGCTCGGCCGCCCTGCCCCCGGCCGGTTCAACCGCCCTAGGGCCGGTTCAACCGCCCCCCCTGTTTTTTTATTTTTTTTATTTTTATTTTATTTTAGTTTACTTTCTGTGATCATAGTTATTTTATTTTAGGTAGGCTAATCATTGTTCATGCTATTGAAATAGGAAGTTTAATTTAGAACTTCGCTGCGCTAGTTGATTCACGTAATTAATTGTTTATTTCATTCAATGTTGATCAACTTAAAATGACTAGGTTTCCATTAGTGTATATAACAGAATTCTTTTGTTAAGAACCAATTGTAACTAATCATTAGTGCATAAGCTTTAACCCCCTGCGAGACCCTTTCCGTTTCTTTCTAACCTTAATGAATGCGATATCGAATGTCATACTTGATGCATATTCGCTTTACTTGTTCCCTTGTATGGTGTACTGTTCTTTTGTATTAAATATGTGGATGTATGTATGTTTGCGCTCGCATAGAGAACGATCCGGTCGAAGAGCCCGAGGAATTCGCAGGAGAAGCCCCTGAGCAGCAGTCGGTTGGTGGAGGCAAGTGTCCTTTGACCTATTTCTGTCCTACTCATTCTTTAATTCACCTCCCGCATTACACATTTATACCTAAGGATTGACTAGCTTTTGTTATCCATGTCCTTGTTTACCTATTTGGGTCGGATTATTACTGCTTAGTCTGATGCTATTGCTCAACTCTAATCAATGAACATGATGTGATTATCTATGATACGCTGTTTTCCCTTCTTATTTATGATCATACTTGTGGCATTTAAGGGGACTCGAGCGGTTTCTCGAGTGCCTCTCCGTAAGGACCTGTTCAATGGATGACCGCCCGGGAAAACAGTGCAACCATGAGGGTGGAATGGGACGCCCTTAGCTGAATAATTAGAGGAACCGGGGTGTAGTTCGCTTAGCCATTGTGCCGTCAATGGGGCTCGGTGTATGCGGCTCGCTCTGCCAAGGTTGATTTGTCCCTTGGGGAGGAGTGCAGTACATTTAGGAAACCTAACGGGTGGCTACAGCCCCGGGGAATCTTTGTAAAGGCTACGTAGTGAGACCCTGCCTATTCACCTTGGTAGTGTTTAAGGGTTTGATCGGCCCGAGGCAAGAGGGAATCACGGCTTGTGGGTAAAGTGCGCAACCTCTGCAGAGTGTTATGAAACTGATATATCAGCCGTGCTCACGGTTATGAGCGGCCAAGGGAGCTCCAGAGATTAGTGATACTTGATCAGAGACATTTTGGTACAGGTGGCAATGAGATTGATGGTTCTGATTATGATTATGGTGCTGGTAAGTGGTATTCTTTCCGTTTGGAAAGGATACATTGGGCTAATAACTTGGGTTAATGTTAAAACCTGGCCTTCTACTAGTAAGTAATGACCTGACCAACTAAAAGCAACTGCTTGACTTATCCCCACATAAAGCTAGTCCACTACAGCCAAACGGGATGCTTGCTGAGTATGTTGATGTGTACTCACCCTTGCTCTACACACCAAACCCCCCCCCCAGGTTGTCAGCATTGCAACCACTGCTCAGGAGAAGATGAAGCTGTGGAAGGAGACTTCCAGGAGTTCCAAGACTACGACGAGTTCTAGGTGTGGGTTAGCGGCAACCCCCAGTCGGCTGCCTGTGAAGGCCGCGTTATCTACGTTTCTTTTCCGCACTTTGATTTATTGTAAGAACTATATGGACGTCTCAGACGTATGATGTAATCGACTATTATTTCCCCTTTTAATACTATTTTGAGCACTGTGTGATGATGTCCATGTTATGTAACTGCTGTGTACGTGAATAACTGATCCTGGCACGTACATGGTTCGCATTCGGTTTACCTTCTAAAAACTGGGTGTGACAAATAGATGGGTAGCTAGGTAGCTATATACGTATGTCATACATGCTACTACTATAATAGGTAGGTGCTATTACACCCCTATGTTTGACGAGAGGATGCCAGAACGAGCATGCATGCATTATAATCATAAAATGTTATTATATAAACTAGCTTAAAAGAAGAGTCACCTTAACTTTTAACTCCTTCAAAAGTTGTCTAAAACCGTGGTTAGGAAAATAAGGAAAACTGCTAAGGAAAGTATGAATTAAGTCAGTATAGGTCAAACCTTAAGAGTTTTTCCAGTCTTTTACACATATCATCTTTTCCATTCGAGTGATTTTCTCCCCCTTCACTTACACTTACCCTTCTTGCACAAATGGCTTTGCCTACACCCGCTGACGGAGGAGACATCCACTTCAACTTCGACTACCTTTCTCGAGAGGATTTCCACTCTATCTTGTGGGAGGTGTTGAGCACAAGTGGGTACCTCGCACCTCCTCAGTACGTGGTGCAGTTGTATGAGGAGCACCGAGTGCCATGTTGTAGGGTGTGTCTGACTTTGGAGCCCCACCCCCTGCAGCCCGGTTGGCATTCACTAGACTCCGAGATGGTCGGATTCCAAGCCGACAACACCATGGAGTTGCAACCCTGTGGGCTCTGACGACCTTATGTGGGTATCACCCACTGGAGATGCTGATGCATCCCCTTGGACCCTTTCCCACCGAGTAGAGGGATGACCTTATGTGGTATGACAAGGTGCGCAATGCAAAGGATGTGTGGGTGGGTCCAGTGCATGAATGCACTATATCGCTTGCAGGACCTATAGAGCAAGGCTATGTTGCACTTGACTGGCCTAGCTTAGACTGCCAAGACAACCCTCAACGACAAAGAAGTCTTTGTGGTAGATTTGTCTTCGGAGTTGGTGGAGAAAGATCTCTAGATCGAGCAGATGGGCACCCGCACCCACGAGCTTGAGGAGCAAGTGGAGTTCCGGGACAACACCATCGAAGTCCTAGAGAACTAGCTCCACGACTTGCAGGTCAAGTTGGATGAGACCAATGCCCATCTGGAGATGCATCACCAAGAGATGCAACAGGGCATGGAGGTGGATGAAGACAACAAGGAGGAGGAGGACCCCAAGGAGGTCGAGTCGACATCTAGTTTGGACACCGCTCACTCTGGAGGACCCCCTTCACTAGAGTCTAGCGTAGCCTTTGTTGCTCATTAATCAGTTGGGACAGCAGAAGAAATGTTAGGAAGATGTACTCCTCATAGCTTAGCTTTTGCACCTCACGATGTACTAGGCTAGAGAGCTGAGTCCTTCTGACTAGATGTAACCCATTTAAACTTCTTTTGTGAAATGAAAAATGGATGTCTTCAAGTTTCAAAGTTGTGATTCAAATTTCACCTTGTTTAGTACCAAATCTTGAAATACAAGATAAAATGGAAACTTAAGATTTACTGCTTACTCATTACTCATTAAGTCACATTTCACAAGTATGGGGCATGAGTATAACAACAGGGATTGCTGCATTTCAGATGGCAGGAAGAGCGCACCATGGACAAAATTGGCATGTTCCTCTGCCACCACCATAGGCTCCCATGATGCAAGAGCTGATGGCACAGTAGAATGAAATTTTGTGACAACTGGTGCAACGTTAGCCTCAACCTCAACCTTGGCACTTTGGAGGTGGTTGGCAACGGTAGTGTCCACAAATGGTGGCCACATACCAAGAATTCCTCAACACCTAGCCACCGTTGTTCACTTGAGCAGAAGAACCATTGGATGCAGACGTATGGCTCTATGTGGTGGGATCCAAGTTTCCATTAGTTAGGGAGTGTGCCCTAATGCGGCCAAGGTTAGATTCGCCGGCCAGTAGTTTCATGGATCCGTTAGGACATGGTGGGATCACTTCCTCACCATGCAGCTGTAACACCCAAAAAATTAGTTAGAGAGGTCAGTGAAATTCTACAAAAAAGATTTGAGCCAAAATGTTTTTTAACAATAGCTTCCTTTCTTTAGAATGTATATTTACATGAAGAAAAGAAATAGAAATATTACAATTTTGATAGTTCAAATACTAGAATTAAAGCTTTGAACTAAATTTTGGGTTAAAAGAGAAAAAATACATAGCAAGATTACCAATTATTTGAGTGAAACTATTCATTATAGGTTATGTGACCAGGAACTTTTGTCTTAGTAGGAAATAAATCAGAAATCCTTATCCAATAAAAGTTATTTAGAAAAATTTATTAGAATATTTAATATGAGAGATGGGAAACGATTTTCATGGAATAGTACCTTTTATGTATATGAATTCCATATTGAAAGCACTTCTTCAATGGATAAACCAAGATAATAAATAATTAAATGGGTAAACCTTGCATCATGCTGGGATTTTATTACTTATGCAATTATACCTTGCAAACTTAAACTTATACTTGAATTTAAATGTGAATAAGAGAGGAAAATAGGAAAAGAAAACAAAATAGAATTAGAAAAGGATAAAGGCTTACCTAGGCCGAATCTGGCACCGCTCGACCCAACTACCCCACCGTCTCGTGCACACATCAGCCCATTTCTCCTTTTAGCTGCATGCGCTGTTGCACCGACCGGCTGGAACCACTTGCCAGCCCACTCATCTCCTCGCCAGTGAATGACACACCAAGCCCACTGCTCGGTCTCTCAGGCGCCCGCATGCGCATTATTCTAGGGTCACTGGACACTGGGGCTAGGAAGTCAGCCTTGCCTTCTTCATCGAGCACGTCGCGGTCATGCGGAGTCCGCCTTGATGCCACGTGGCTCTGGCCAGCGGGCCTCGCTTCTCCTTCCATCTTCGCCGAGGTTAGGTGGGGCCACTCTGACATTTGCCGCTATCTCCATAATAATAATGGATGCTCATCACGCAAGATCAAAACAAACCTTGCCGAGGTGGCTGGGAGGGGGATTCGCGATCTGATCGACCTTGTGGTGTACAAAGGGCTAGCCAGGAGGCTTCACCTTCTCAACCCGCCGCTGTGTTTGCCACCACCACCGCCAGGGTTGCCTCGTCGCATCTAGCAGAAAGGCATAGAGAGATCAAACGGGGGAGAGAGAGAGACGAGATCGCCGCCGATGTCGACTGCGCTCTATACTGCTCGGTTGTGGGTAAGAACTTACTCCTTTGTTTCACCATAATCGTAGCCGGGTGTTGCGCCTTTCAATTTGGGCTTGGGCGTGTGGAATCAACGGGTAGGGTAGCATGCCAGGTTGCGCCGCCGCGTGAGCATAGCTCCATTGTGTTTGGCCACCTGGAGGTAGAAGATGACCTCGAGGAATTGAATAGTAGATTGACGACAAGGATTAGAAGTGAGTTACCCCTCAGTAATGGTTAATCAGAGACATCGAGATCAAATCCGAGGGCATGGGATTCGCCATGGGCGTGGGCATTTTAGGGCCACTAATCTCTAATCCTGCGGTCCTGATGTCATACCGGTTCATTAAGTGATTAGATCTAATGGTGACCGTCAGGACGAAATCCATGGATACCCCTTCGGTAGGGGTAAGTCATGGATACCCCTTCGGTCGTGTGAGTTTGCATAAGACCCCTGAGATTTATTTAAAAGAATCCACAGTCCATTTCTTAAGTAAAAATAGATGTTACTAAATCATAATTTTGCGTATTCACCCCTCGCAGTTATTTTGGGTATAAATCTATTATAAAAATAGCTAGAAACTTGTTTTGTCTATAGTTTAGGCATTTTAACTCTGATTTAATCCGTTCATGGTGCGTTAGCTCTGTAGTAAAATTTCCTATGCTATAATAACACTATTTGTGCCATATCCTAGACTTTTATAATTACATACTCGTTTAACATATGTTCTAACCTTTCTAGTTGATCAAAGTTAATTATCCATAATTATAAATTGTCTAAAAATAAAATCTCTAGTTAAGATATAATTTAGATTAGATTTGAATTAAATATTTAGTTAAGTTATTCTCTTTAACTCCCCTGGTGTTACTATAACTAAAACTTGAGCATAACATCATGAACATCAGCATTTCATGTGTTTGACACACTTAGAGTCCATTCACTAGGTAAAAATTTCAAGCAAGTTGTATTGTTATGGCATTTTGCATTTAAGACCCTAGTGTAGGGTACTTGACCCTAAATGGGGGTTAGAAGGGCAAAACAGGGACTAAATAGAGAAAACCCCAAATATTAAGTGAAATAATCATAAAAAGTTACCAAGGATAGACCTACATTGCATTTACACCCCTGAGATACCAGAAACCCTAATTGAAACCCTGGAAAACCCTAAATCCAAACCCTAGGGGGTTAAGTGCAAAATTAGTCCACTTTTGGACTAAAGTACAAAAACCATGCTAAATGAATATCCTAAGTCATTTGGTTCACAAATGTGTGGATTTGTAAGCTAAATCTTGGAATTTGGACTTATTTGCAAAATGGACCTCATTTGAGTTCTATGCTAAGTCTGAATTTCAGTGTTTGAGCTCAACTTTGAGCCCTTGTAACTTCCAAATTATTGAGGTTTTGCCCTAGGTCACCACATCAACTATGTAGATCTATCTTAGGTGAACAATTTTGCTTAAGAGTGTAAGCAAGGTTGTTATGAAGAATTTGGAGATAATCACACTTAAAGTCAGGCTGTCAGGTTGACTGCTGACTGAAACTTGGTCTGACAGTGTGGTAGGTCAATCTTTGAACCCAGATTTAAACGTGATCCAGTGCAAGTTTGGGCATGATTCCCATAACAAAATTGTAGCTGGAACATGGGGCTATAACTTTGATACAGAGGGTTGATGAAGTTCTCATGCAAAATCTGGAGAAAAGTTGCCCTGAAAATGCTCTATCAGATGAACTAAAGAAGGGTCCTATGGTACAGTACTGAAGAACATTAGTTTCAGCCGTTCACCACCGACGACTCCCTCCACCGCGATTCGTGCCGCTGGCGTCTGGATTCATGCCTGGAGTTGATGGATAGCATCGCGGGGTGAAAGATCATCACCGTCGGTGAGCTGGACGCCACTCCGGCTAGCCGCCGTGCCTCTCCCCTTGCTCACCAATCCCTCGGATAGGATTCTCACCGTCGTTGAGCCATCACCGTCATCCGCCGCGTGTCCAGACACTTTAACACGTCGCGGCTAACCGTTCTTCGCATGTCCGGTGATCGCCGGAGACGTCGCCACAGTAAAAGCCGCGTGGCGTAACCACCAGTGACTCACTCGGTTTATACCGATCGTAATCCGCCGCTTAAATTCATTGTACCCTCGGCCGATTGCTATAAATTGCCGCCACCATTCGCTGCGTTAGGTAATTGTGCAACTAGTAGAGCCATTCGTGCCTCGAATCATTCTCTAGAGCTCGAGAATTTCTCGTTTCCCCCAAATCAGTTTTCCGCCGCCGTAAAAGCACCATCGCCGTGGCCAGCCACTTCCAGGTTTGATCATGCTCTCTGCGGTTCTGTTTCAGCACTTGTATGCATTCATGATGCTCATCAACCCACCCGATCGAACTAGACCATACCCAATCCCCGTGAACGTGTTGATCTTTGGGTTGTCCGCACGGTCTCCGTGGCCAGAGGCCTTTGGGCAGCCACTCATGAAATTAACTTGGGGGAAATGTTTGGGATGGGTTCAATCCTGTGTCGGCTGCTTGGGAGCACCGGTCTTGGCTCCCTCCGGCCGGTCTTGCTCGCCGGAGCTCTGCTTCCTGTGCGGTGCGCCGTCGGGGACTTTGGCGTGTGAAGAATAAGAAATTGGAGGGTTTTGGTGTTAATGTCAGCGACACCGAAAATAGTTGCTAGGACTCTTAATGGAATAGTTAAACGCCAAGGTTCTTTCTGCAAAGTCTGCATCGCGGGCGCGGGCGCGCGTGCATTTTCCTTGGGCTTGGGCTGTTTGGGCTGTTCTGGCCCGATACTGTTCAAACCTTTTCCTTTTCTTTTTCCAGCAGGACTCCAACAATTTTAGAAACTTGTAGAAAAATGGTAAAAATGTCAAACCAATTTTCCTAGATTTCTAATTTTTCATAGTATTTAATAAAAATAGTTTTATGATTTTTTAGATCAAATGGGTAATTTTGGAGTGTTTAAAATAGCTTAAAACATTGCTTCTGGATTTTTAGAAAATAGATAATAAGTCCAAAAATGCCCAAACTTTTTATATGAACTCAAAACATTATTTAGAGGCTTTGGGTAGAAGTTGGTTTGGTTTGGACCTTGTTTGATAACTAGAACCCAAAACCCCGACCCCCTGCTCTTTGAACTTCACTGTTAACTCCGGAAACCCTAAGTTCTCGGAGTTCTGTGAAGGAAAATTGTATTGAAGACATTAGATAATAAATTCTTATTATCTTTGCACTCTCATGAGCATTTCATGGCACTCATTCTTATATACACATATATGGTTATATCTAGAAAACGAAGAAGAGGTTGAGGTAGAAGAGGAGAAGACTTCACCACCACTTGCAGAACCTCAGGCAGGGAATTGTTTTTACTTTGACATCTGCGGATCCGAGCCTGACTCACCTATAAACGAAGGCAAGCCCCGGTGCATTTGCCACCTTACTTGTGTTTTAAAAACCTTCACTTGCTTGATGCATTAGGTAATAGGAGTTGATTGATTAAACAATTCCTGCATTACCTTCCTTGAACTTGATTACCTTCCTTGAATCCCTGTTTTATCAATGGTTTTTACTAATGCTTAGTCTTGCTTTAACAAAGAAAAAGCATTTGTTTTTACAAAAGATGATATGGCAAAGTGGAAGGGATGTTTTTGGAAAATAAACTTTGATGGTGGATCCATCATGGCCGTGATGGGTTCAACATCGGAAAAGATGTACCTCTGCCAGGTACCAAACTTTGAGTTTGAAATAATTAAGCTGAGACCGGGCGGGTGACTTGCACGAGAAAGGAGTCTCGGTGTAGTGTCTCCGTCTGAGTCGATTAAGGACCGTCTCGATGTAGGCTTGATGACCGAGGACCCTTTAACTGGTCACATGCCTCGTCATGGGTAAGCCTTGCCTCGGGCAGACTAAGGCCAGAATAAGATAACACGCAATGGGCATGGAGCGGTCGCGAGAGTAGCGTGTACCCTCCGTGGCAAGAGGCTGGACGGTGGTGTATCTATGCTCTCAGTTGACGTGAACCTGATCTGGTCTTAAGAACCCCGATGGCGGGTTGACATATGCAAGGGTTAAGTGCTACATATGTCGTGTGATTGGAGATCCTCAGCTGAGTATAATCGATTCGGATCGCCGTACCTTCGCGGTTATGAAGACTTGGTCACTGCCCTATATGTAGAACTCCAGTAAAGATGAAGGGATTGTTAAAAAAATTGGCTAGTATAGGTCAAGTGTTTGCACTAGGGTAGAAGGAACTCTAGTTGCAGGTAATCTTACTTAACCTGACCAAATAAAATTGGATTTTTAAGGATCCACTTTAGTAAGCATTTCTGCAAACAGAGTCATTGATTATTGATAAACCTTACCTTGACTCCCTTATAACCAGCATACCCTTGAGAGTCTTTTCTTTAGTCGGGTAAGTCTTGCTGAGTAATTCTATACTCAGGGTTTATTCCCTATTGTTTTTAGGTGAGGAAGCAACAAACTTCTATTGTTTCTGTTCCAAGGTGGTTCCAAAAGAAGAAAAACAAGAGTAAAGCTGCAAGAGGAAGAGTTCCTCCATAAGAACTTTTGTTTAAAACTTATCGGGAGGAGTTTTTGCCTCCCTTGGTGTGTAATAATATTACTCTGCACTCATAAGTTATCCTGCTCTATAATATATAACTTTGTCTTACCTTTAAATAAATGTAAATTTGTGTAATTGCTTCCACATTTCCGTATCTCCGATGATCTGTAATGTCTGCATGACGGGTGAAATGCTCTTAGGAAAGGTAAGAAAAGCAGATACCGAACTTGTCAAGTGATTCAGGAACACCTACAGGGTTGTCTGAGGTCCGTGGGACAACGACAACTGTAGGTGGGCCTAATGACTTGGAAGGTTCCGTCGCAGCTGGTATCGGAGCGAAGCCCTTCTCTGCAGATATTATGAGACATCTTCAAAAGGAATTTTCTAAAGACTCATCTACAAAAATTTCTTCCCTTCTTATCTATTATATCTAAAGAGTTTATCTTAATGACAGGATAGTAAAGAGTGCAACATATAGAAGGGGTGAATCAACTAAGGTTGATTCTATAATTACACATGCATCATGCTAAGAACTATGTTAATAAAATTTTCCCCCTTAGAAAAATGCCACCGCGCACAAGGAAAACCGCGCGCAAGCATACTGGCCCAATTGGTGTGCCACGTCATCAACTTGCCCCAAGACACGAGGATAGCAGTAGTGGGAGTAATGATCCGATCGGGGATCTTGAAGCGCAAGTGAATCAGCTTCAAACAGAACTCTGACATAGGACTGACATTTGGGTTGCGGATGGCGACAGAATCAATGAATTAAGAAGCGACATCCGCCGCCTGCAGAATCAGCTCGCAGATCGAGATTTAGCACTCGACTGGGCGGTTCAGTCTCGTTCAATTGTCTGGGCTAAGGAGGTAAAAGCTCAAGCCAAAGTAGAAGAACTTAGCTCAGCTATTGATAACCTGCAGGCTTATTGTAATACTGCACATGAAGAAGTTCATGTACTGTATTCACAATTGCACCCAGTGTACCTGCGGATCCTGTCGGGACAGAAGCCAGACCTTCTCATGTAGCGGGAGAAGCTTTTGGTGGCGAATTGGACCTTTTTAGGCCCCCTCCCTCTATGAAGTTGGTCGACGAATGGTCTCCTACGCCCGACAGTGAGGCTACCAGGAGCAACGAGAAGCAGGAGTAGAATAGTATAGTATAGTTGTAAAAATAGTAGTGTTATTGTATAATGGGTACTATAATCCTGTTGTAAAAATTTGAGTCTGTAACATTACTCTTTTTAGTAATGTGAAATGGATGGTTTTCTTAGGCATATCATATTGTTTTCAAATGTTTGTTGCCATAGATGCCTTCCCGGACTCGTGCTCAGGATGGGGCTAGTACCTCCCGTGGGAGGGAGGCAACACCAAACCCACCTCCAGTCCCTTCCACACTTGCCGAGGCTATCGCCGCCTTGGTAAATGCTACAGCAGATAATACTCGCTTCCTGCGGGAGATGGCAGGTTAGCAGCTTCAACAGCAAGGCGGGCGGGGCTATCCGCAAGGGCCCTGTGAGACATCTTATTTGGACTTCTCTGAAACGCGCCCACCGTTGTTCGTCAAGGCAGAAGACCCTTTAGAGGCGGACGAATGGATCCACGTCATTGAGCCGAAATTTGGACGTCTTCGATGTTCCAAAACTCAGAAGCCCCTGTTCGCAGCCCAGCAACTGCGTGACCCTGCCAGCACCTGGTGGGGAAACTTTGTGGCCATTCAGCCGGCCAATCATCAAATTACATGGGAAGAATTCAAGCTGGCCTTCCGTGAACATTACATACCTGAAGGAGTAATCCACATGAAACAAGAAGAATTTATGAAGTTGAAGCAAGGTGGAGATACTGTCACCCAGTATCTCAATAAGTTTAATCACTTATCTTAGTATGCAATTGACCAAGTCAACACCGACATAAAGAAGAAGAACTTTTTCATGAGGGGTCTAAATGATTGGTTTTAAAGGAAAATGGATACTTGCATCAACCTCACATATGAAAGGGCTGTCAGCACAGCGCTGGCAGTCGAATCTAAATATACAAATTCTGGAAAGATCAAGGGGAGTGGAGGTAACAGGCCTAATCAGGGCCCCGAGAAAAGGCAATGGTTAGTCATCCGGCCTTTTAATCAGGGTCGTTCTTCAGCACGCCCACCCTCCTTCCCATTCAAACAACCAGTGTTCATTCATCCTAATGCTGCTCCTACTGCAACAAGTCAGCCGGGTGCCCCTGGCACTCGTTTCCCAGCCCTTCCCAGTTCATCAACAGGTTGTTTTAATTGCGGAGAATCTGGGCATTTTATTAAGGATTGCCCTTATCCAAAGCAGAATCGCACAAACAATCAACAAGGTACTGGGAATTCTTCTCAAGCTAAGGGAAATGTGGGCAAAAATACAAAGAAGACAGGACGAATTTATTACATTCAAGTGGCCACCACACCGGACGGTGAACCGGTAATGATGGGTACGTTCCTTGTGGCCAATCATCCCGCAATTATTCTCTTTGATTCTGGTGCTTCACATACATTCATCAGCAAGAAATTTGTGGAGCAACATTGCATTTCATACCATGAATCAAAAGAAGGGTTTAAAATTCAGTCACCTGGGGGACAAATCTTTACTAGGGAAGTGGCTTTCCATGTGCTCGTAACATTGGCCAGACGGGACTTTCCTACTAATATGATTGTTCTGAAAGGCCAAGACATAGATGTGATTTTGGGCATGAATTGGTTGGCCCAACATAAAGCAACTCTCAACACTGATCAGAGAACCATCAGGTTGAGTCATAACCAAGAGGAAATTCTTTTGTCTATCCCCATTCCAACCAAAACTACTGGCAGAGTTTATGAAGCCATTATACCGGAAATCAAGGATATTCCAGTAGTATGTGTGTTTCCAGATGTCTTTCTAGAGGATTTGCCTGGATTGCCACCCGAAAGAGATGTAGAGTTTGTAATTGAGTTGAAACCCGGTACGGCTCCCATTTCTAGAAGATCGTACCAGATGCCTCCAAATGAGCTGGCAGAACTGAAGATTCAATTACAAGATCTACTAGAGAAAGGATTCATCCGGCCAAGCTCGTCACCATGGGGTTGTCCAGCCATATTCATCAAGAAGAAGGTGCAAACTTTACGGATGTGCGTGGATTATCGACCCCTGAATGAGGTCGCTATCAAGAACAAGTACCCTCTTCCATGAATTGACATTCTATTTGATCAACTGACTGGAGCAAGGGTATTCTCCAAAATTGATCTTAGGTCGGGCTATGATCAGATCCGTATTCAGCCCGAGGATATACCAAAGACCGCATTTACCACGCGGTATGGTCTATTTGGATATTTGGTAATGTCTTTCGGACTGATGAATGCTCCTGCCCACTTCACTTATCTGATGAACTCGGTATTCATGCCCGAGTTGGACAAATTTGTGGTGGTGTTCATAGATGATATTTTGATATATTCAAAGAATGAAGAGGAGCATGCTCAACATTTACGGGTCGTATTAACGCGCTTGAGGGAACATCAATTATATGCCAAGTTTAGTAAAAGCGCGTTTTGGCTGGAAGAAATTCAATTTCTAGGACATGTGCTATCTGCTAGGGGGATTGCGGTAGACCCCAGCAAGGTCAAGGACAATTTGGAGTGGAAACCCCCAACCACTGTTCATCAAGTCTGAAGCTTCCTTGGACTGACTGGTTATTACCGCCGATTTATACCAGATTTTTCTAAGCTTGTGAAGCCAATCACAAGTCTATTGAAGAAGGAAACTAAATTCAATTGGTCTTCAAAGTGTAATGAAGCTTTTGAGCAATTGAAGATATTGCTAACCACTGCTCCGGTATTGGCTCAACCGGACATTAATAAGCCCTTTGATGTGTATTGTGATGCATCAGGCAGTGGGCTCGACTGCGTATTAATGCAAGAGGGCCGAGTAATTGCGTATGCTTCAAGTCAGTTGCGTCGGCATGAGGAGCATTATCCCACTCATGATCTGGAGCTAGCTGTAGTGGTTCATGCCCTGAAGATCTGGCGTCATTACTTACTAGGAATGTCTGTCATATTTATACAGACCATAAGAGTTTGAAATACATCTTTACCCAGTTTGAACTCAATATGAGATAAAGGAGATGGCTCGAGCTGATCAAAGATTATGAATTAGAAATCCATTATCACCCAAGCAAAGCAAATGTAGTGGCAGATGCACTCAGTCGCAAGGCTTCCTGCCATTGTCTAACAATAAGGACTTCTGACATTACATTATGCCAGGAGATGGAGAATTTGAACCTGGGAATAATTCAGCATGGGACTTCAAATCACTTGAAGCTGGAGTCAGTCATCCTACAAAGGATAATTGATGCATAGAAAAATGATGAAGGTATGAAACATATACGTGAGAAGATAAGGGTTGGAAAAGCTAATTGTTTCTGAGAAGATGGTCAAGGTGTTGTATGGTTCAACAACTGCATAGGGGTGCCTAAAAATGAAGGGGTCCGCTAGCAAATTTTAGATGAAGCACATCTTAGTCGCTATTCTATTCATCCCGGAAGCACTAAGATGTATCAAGATCTAAAACAGCATTATTGATGGACGAAGATGAAAATTGAAATTACACGCTATGTGGCTAGATGTGACACTTGTAAACGTGTCAAGGCCATACACCTGAAAGCTGCCGGTCCATTACAGTCTCTACCAATACCAACACGGAAATGGGAAGATATAAGTATGGACTTCATTGTGGGATTACCCAGAACAGCAAAAGGCTTTGACTCTATTTGGGTTATCATTGATCGACTAACAAAGATCGCCCACTTCCTTCCAGTCAAAGTAAAATATCCCATCATCACCTATGCGGAGCTGTACATTTCTCGCATCCTCAGTTTGCACGGAGTTCCGAAGACTATAGTGTCGGATCGTGGAGCTCAATTCGTATCCAAATTCTGGGAAGAACTTCATAAATCCCTGGGTACCAAATTGCTCCACAGTTCGACCTATCATCCTCAAACAAGTGGCCAGACTGAAAGGGTAATTCAGATACTTGAAGATATGTTGCGAGCATGTGTTCTAGAGTTTCCACAAAAATGGAATGAATGTTAACCATTAGCGGAGTTCTCATATAATAATAGCTATCAAGAAAGTATCAAGATGGCACCCTTCGAAGCTTTATATGGACGACGATGTCGTACTCCGCTAAATTGGTCTGAACCTGGTGAAAGGTACTTCTTCAGGTCTGATACAGTGAAAGAGACCGAAGAAAAGTTTCAGAGAATAATTCATAATTTAAAGAAAGCTCAAGCTCGTCAAAAGAGTTATGCAGACAAACGGCGAATGCCCTTATATTTTCTTGAGGGAGACTATGTCTACCTAAAGGTTTCACCAATAAAGGGTGTATCGCGTTTCGGGGTTAAAGGGAAGCTGGCACCACGATATATTTGTCCTTTCCTCATTCTTGAAAGATATGGGCCAGTGGCGTATCGACTTCAACTACCCGAAACCTTGTCTGCTGTACATAATGTACTCCATGTGTCTCAACTAAAGAAGTGTCTTCGGGTTCCAGATCGAACCATTGAAGTGACATATGTTGTCCTAAACCAGACTTGACATATTCTGAGCACCCTATCCGAGTCTTGGATCAAAAGGACAGGATTACCCGAAGAAAAACTCTTAAGTTTTACAAGATACAGTGGAACCAACATTCTGAAGATGAGGCTACTTGGGAAACTCAAGACTTCTTAGATAAGAATTTCCCAGGCTTTTTAGCCTCTTGTAATTTGTAAAGTTTAACAATTGTTGTAAAGGAGTGAGCCTCAAACCCACCCCTGC
The DNA here is from genome assembly GCA_029449295.1 of Zea luxurians. Lineage (NCBI taxonomy): Eukaryota > Viridiplantae > Streptophyta > Magnoliopsida > Poales > Poaceae > Zea > Zea luxurians. The sequence continues at coordinate 97,692,215 of JAOPSE010000001.1, read as the reverse complement.
CTTGTACCAAAACTCAGGAAATAAAAACGTGAAGCATTTCCTTTTCCATTACTTACCCTAGGACTTTTAATCTCGGGACGAGATTCTTTTATGGGGGGAAGGATGTAACACCCCTAGTGTTACTGTAACTATAACTTGAGCATAACATCATGAACATCAGCATTTCATGTGTTTGACACACTTAGAATGCATTCACTAGGTAAAAATTTCAAGCAAGTTGTATTGTTATGGCATTTTGCATTTAAGACCCTAGTGTAGGGTACTTAACCCTAAATGGGGGTTAGAAGGGCAAAACAGGGACTAAATAGAGAAAACCCCAAATATTAAGTGAAATAATCATAAAAAGTTACCAAGGATAGACCTACATTGCATTTACGCCCCTGAGATACCAGAAACCCTAATTGAAACCCTGGAAAACCCTAAATCCAAACCCTAGGGGGTTAAGTGCAAAATTAGCCCACTTTTGGACTAAAGTGCAAAAACCATGATAAATGAATATCCTAAGTCATTTGGTTCACAAATTATTGAGGTTTTGCCCTAGGTCACCACATCAACTATGTAGATCTATCTTAGGTGAACAATTTTGCTTAAGAGTGTAAGCAAGGTTGTTATGAAGAATTTGGAGGTAATCATACTTAAAGTCAGGCTGTCAGGTTGACTGCTGACTGAAACTTGGTCTGACAGTGTGGTGGGTCAATCTTTGAACCCAGATTTAAACGTGATCCAGTGCAAGTTTGGGCATGATTCCCATAACAAAATTGTAGCTGGAACATGGGGCTATAACTTTGGTACAGAGGGTTGATGAAGTTCTCATGCAAAATCTGGAGAAAAGTTGCCCTGAAAATGCTCTATCAGATGAACTAAAGAAGGGTCCTATGGTACAGTACCGAAGAAGATTAGTTTCAGCTGTTCACCGCCGACGACTCCCTCTGCCGCGATTCGTGCCGCCGGCATCTAGATTCGTGCCTGGAGTTGATGGATTGTATCGCGGGGTGAAAGATCATCACCGTCGGTGAGCTGGACGCCACTCTGGCTAGCCACCGTGCCTCTCCCCTTGCTCACCAATCCCTCGGATAGGATTCTCACCGTCGTTGAGCCATCACCGTCATTCACCCCATGTCCAGACACTTTAACACGTCGCGGCTAACTGTTCTTCGCATGTCCGGTGATCGCCAGAGGTGTCGCCACAGTAAAAGCCGCGTGGCGTAACCACCAGTGACTCACTCGGTTTATACCGATCGTAATCCGCCGCTTAAATTCGCTGTGCCCTCGGCCGATTGCTATAAATTGCCGCCACCATTCGCTCCATTAGGTAATTGCACAACTAGTAGAGCCATTCGTGCCTCGAATCATTCTCTAGAGCTCGAGAATTTCTCGTTTCCCCCAAATCAGTTTTCCGCCGCCGTAAAAGCACCCTCGCCGTGGCTAGCCACTTCCAGGTTTGATCATGCTCTCTGCGGTTCTGTTTCAGCACCTGTATGCATTCGTGATGCTCATCAACCCACCCGATCGAACTAGACCATCCCCAATCCCCGTGAACGTGTTGATCTTTGGGTTGTCCGCACGGTCTCCGTGGCCAGAGGCCTTTGGGCAGCCACTCGTGAAATTAACTTGGGGGAAATGTTCAGGATGGGTTCAATCCTGTGTCGGCTGCTTGGGAGCACCGGTCTTGCTCGCCGGAGCTCTGCTTCCCGTGCGGTGCGCCGTCGGGGACTTTGGCGTGTGAAGAATCAGAAATTGGAGGGTTTCGGTGTTAATGTCAGCGACACAGAAAACAGTTGCTAGGACTCTTAATGGAATAGTTAAACGCCAAGGTTCTTTCTGCAAAGTCTGCATCACGGGCGTGGGCGCGTGCGCATTTTCCTTGGGCTTGGGCTGTTTGGGCTGTTTCTGGCCCGATACTGTTCAAACCTTTTCCTTTTCTTTTTCCAGTAGGACTCCAACAATTTTAGAAACTTGTAGAAAAATGGTAAAAATGTCAAACCAATTTTCCTAGATTCCTAATTTTCCATAGTATTTAATAAAAATAGTTCTATGATTTTTTAGATCAAATGGGTAATTTTGGAGTGTTTAAAATAGCTTAAAACATTGCTTCTGGATTTTTAGAAAATAGATAATAAGTCCAAAAATGCCCAAACTTTTTATATGAACTCAAAACAATATTTAGAGGCTTTGGGTAGAAGTTGGTTTGGTTTGGACCTTATTTGATAACTAGAACCCAAAACCCCCACCCCCTGCTCTTTGAACTTCACTGTTAACTCCGGAAACCCTAAGTTCTCGGAGTTCCATGAAGGAAAATTGTATTCAAGACTTTAGATAATAAATTCTTATTATCTTTGCACTCTCATGAGCATTTCATGGCATTCATTCTTATATACACATATATGGTTATTTCTAGAAAACAAAGAAGAGGTTGAGGTAGAAGAGGAGAAGACTTCACCACCACCTGCGGAACCTCAGGCAGGGAATTGTTTTTACTTTGACATCTGCGGATCCGAGCTTGACTCACCTATAAACGAAGGCAAGCCCCGGTGCATTTACCACCTTCCTTGTGTTTTAAAAACCTTCTTCACTTGCTTGAGGTATTAGGTAATAGGAGTTGATTGATTAAACAATTCCTGCATTACCTTCCTTGAACTTGATTACTTTCCTTGAATCCCTATTTTATCAAAGGTTTTTACTAATGCTTAGTCTTGCTTTAACAAAGAAAAAGCATTTGTTTTTACAAAAGATGATATGGCAAAGTGGAAGGGATGTTTTTGGAAAATAAACTTTGATGGTGGATCCATCATAGCCGTGATGGGTTCAGCATCGGAAAAGATGTACCTCTGCCAGGTACCAAACTTTGAGTTTGAAATAATTAAGCTGAGACCGGGCGAGTGACTTGCACGAGAAAGGAGTCTCGGTGTAGTGTCTCCGTCTGAGTCGATTAAGGACCGTCTCGATGTAGGCTTGATGACCGAGGACCCTTTAACTGGTCACATGCCTCGTCATGGGTAAGCCTTGCCTCGGGCAGACTAAGGCCAGAATAAGATAACACACAATGGGTGTGGAGCGGTGGTGAGAGTAGCGTGTACCCTCCGTGGCAAGAGGCTGGACGGTGGTGTATCTGTGCTCTCGGTTGACGTGAACCTGATCTGGTCTTAAGAACCCCAATGGCGGGTTGACATATGCAAGGGTTAAGTGCTACATATGTCGTGTGATTGGAGATCCTCAGCTGAGTATAATCGATTCGGATCACCGTACCTTCGCAGTTATGAAGACTTGGTCACTGCCCTATACGTAGAACTCCAGTAAAGATGAAGGGATTGTTAAAAAAATTGGCTAGTATAGGTCAAGTGTTTGCACTAGGGTAGAAGGAACTGTAGTTCCAGGTAATCTTACTTAACCTGACCAAATAAAATTGGATTTTTAAGGATCCACTTTAGTAAGCATTTTCGCAAACAGAGTCATTGATTATTGATAAACCTTACCTTGACTCCCTTATAACCAGCATACCCTTGAGAGTCTTTTCTTTAGTCGGGTAAGTCTTGCTGAGTAATTCCATACTCAGGGTTTATTCCCTATTGTTTTTAGGTGAGGAAGCAACAAACTTTTGTTGTTTCTGTTTCAAGGTGGTTTCAAAAGAAGAAAAACAAGAGTAAAGCTGCGGGAGGAAGAGTTCCTCCATAAGAACTTTTGTTTAAAACTTATCGGGAGGGGGTTTTGCCTCCCTTGGTGTGTAATAATATTACTCTGCACTCATAAGTTATCCTGGTCTGTAATATATAACTTTGTCTTACCTTTAAATAAATGTAAATTTGTGTAATCGCTTCCGCATTTCCGTATCTCCGATGATCTGTAATGTCTGCATGACGGGTGAAACGCTCTTGGGAAAGGTAAGAAAAGCAGATACCGAACTTGTCAAGTGATTCAGGAACACCTACAGGGTTGTCTGAGGTCCATGGGACAACGACAATTGTAGGTGGGCCTAATGACTTGGAAGGTTCCGTCACATTCTCTCACAAGGTTATAAAATCAATATAAGGCCTAACTTTAATTACTTAATCACGCAAGTTTTCTAAAAATTATACATTTTAAACCGTATCTCTGATTTTAGTGATTCTCGAACTTGCAATCTCATAGCACCACGTAGAATATTATTATGTAGTTGTTTTCTTATGTTTGGTGTATTGTTATTTTTATGTACTCCTTGTATATTTGTATGTATTACTACGAGTAGAAGCGAGGTCACGAGAAACCCGAAGACCAACTTGGTGAGGTACATGGAGTTGCACCAAAAAGGCAAGTTGTGCCCTTGCCACTGTTCTTTACCTAATAATGTTCTCTGTTAATAACTGTGACATGCTCAGATTAATTTGATGGGACCTAATATGTTTCCCTAGTTTTGTTTACCCCACACCTTGGAAACAAAAGAACTATTGGGTAGACTCGCTATTGCTCTACCTGGTTTTGGATTAATGTTATATTGAATTATGATCGTGTTCCATTAATATTGCTAGTTTAATTATTGTTAATGCTAAGATTATTATATTAAATTGAACATGGAGAGACCATCCAGGAAAATAGTGCTACCACAAGGGTGGAATGGGACTCCCTTGACTGAATAATTAGGAAAGCTAGTGTAAGTTAATCCTTTCCCAAAAGGGGCAAGCTGGGTGGAGTTGTGCAGGTGTAAGAAGGTCCTCGGGTTGGACTGTCTTTTAAGCTTTCCGGATGAGGGATTCCTGCATCACCTTCGGTCTGGAACCGTAGCGGGTTCTCTCCTCTAGTGGAACTTTGTAAAGGCCTAGCTGTGGATCCGTAGCCATTCACCTAGGAAGTGTCTAAGGGTCTAGCTAACCCTGACTATTCGGGGAACACGTCTTGTGGGTAAAGATGTGCAACCTCTACAGAGTGTAAAACTATTATAGCATTCGTGCTCATGGTCATGAGCAGCTCGGACCCTCACATGAGTAACTTTTGGAATTAAACTTAATCTATCATTTGCATTGCATTGTGGGTTTTATTATTAATTGTGATATCTTATTTAATTGGGTTGGTATCTACTTATACTTAGTAACTGGTAGTAAAAATTTGACCAACTCTAAAAGCAATGCTCAACTTTAACCATCTTCTTTGGTGAGCCTTACACTTCACACGAGCCCCCACCGTAAGTGAGCTCATGCACATTATTCCCCACAACTTGTTGAGCGATGAATGTATGTGAGCTCACCCTTGATGTACTCACATCCCCCCAGGTCAAGGACGGGTACCACAAGATGAGGAGCATGAAGGACGTCGCGATGAGTTCGTGAGAGGTCTAGGCCATCGTCTCCTAGTCAACTATGGTTGCGGAGGATAGATGTCTTCGTATGATGTAATTATTTAGCTATTTTGTATAGAATTCCTATTATATAGTAAATATGTGACATTCGTTTCTGTACCATGAGTTATTATATGTGTGAGAGTTGATCCTAGCACACATTTGATTCATGCTCGGGTTTGCCCCTTAAATCCTAGCAGTGGCAGGGACAGAATGTCAATCAAAACCAATGCAAGAAATAGAAGGTGCAAGTGAGGTAGGGCAAGCTGACCTTCTAGAAAGAGCACCCGTCATGACCGGTACCTTTTCAATCTTTTACCAACCTGCAATAATTCTATTCGATTTTGTTGCATCTCATAGTTTTATTAGCACAAAATTTAGCATCAAATGCCAATTACCATTCTACCATACAAAGAGAGCCCATATGATTGCAACGCTAGGGGGCAAGGTTGCAACCTATCAACTAAACCGTAATGTACCTATCCAGTTGCGGAGTAAAATTTTCAAATCCACCCTCCTAATTATGGGATTAGAAAGTGTAGATATCATATTGGGAACTGACTGGATGACCCAACACCAAGTTCTACTAGATGTTTCCGTACGCGCCCTTGAGATCCATTCCCCAACCTTCGGAGAACTTACCTTGTACTTGCCTAGCCAAGGGAGTACACGGTTGTGTGTTTTTTCCATGGTAGAACTTCCCTTGGAGAAAATCCCAGCAGTCTGTGAGTATGCCAATGATTTCCAAGATGAGTTGCTTGGAATGCCACCAGATTGAGACATTGATTTCACCATAGAACTGTAGTCAGGCACCCCACCTATGTCTAAGAGGCCCTACAGGATGCAACTAGCAGAATTAGTAGAGTTGAAGAAACAATTGCAAGAATTGTTGGATAAGGGATCCATCCGCCCAAGTACTTCACCTTGGTGATGTCCAGCCCTATTTATGAAAAAGAAGGAGAGCTTGAGGTTATGTATCGATTACCGACCCCTCAATGTGGTAACCATCAAGAACAAGTATCCTTTGCCCCACATTGATATTCTTTTTGATCAATTAGTTGGAGCCAAAGTGTTTTCTAAGATAGATCTTTGCTCCGACTATCATCAAATAAAGATCTGGGCAAGTGATATTTTGAAGATGACCTTTTCAACTAGATATGGGCTTTCTGAGTATCTGGTAATGTCGTTTGGGCTAACTAATGCCCCGGCGTATTTCATGTACCTGATGAATTCTATGTTCATGCCTGAGTTGGACAAGTTTGTAGTGGTCTTCTTTGATGATATCCTAGTATATTCAAAGAATGAAGCCAAGCATACTATGCATCTGCACATAGTGCTCCGGCGCCTAAGAGACCATTATCTATATGTTAAGTTCTCAAAATGTGCTTTCTAGATGAAAGAGATTAAGTTCTTGGGTCACACCATCTCTTAGAAAGGGATATCAGTTGATCCAGACAAAATGCAAGAGTTGATGGATTGGAAACCACCAACCACCGCAAGCCAGATTCGGAGTTTTCTAGGATTATCCGGGTATTATTGTCGATTCATTCCAGACTTCTCAAGAATCACTAAGCCAATGACTGAGTTGTTAAAAAAGGGAGTCAAATTTGAGTGGAGTTAGAAGTGCGAAGATGCTTTCCACACATTAAGGTAGCACCTGACCACCACACCAGTGCTAGCATAGCCTAACAATGCCAAGTCATTTGATGTGTATTGTGATGCCTCTAGCACCAGACTTGGTTGTGTTCTTATGCAATACAATCGGGCTATTGCTTATGCATCACGAGCACTTAGACATAATGAGCAGAATTATCCAACAAATGATTTGGAGCTACCAGTAGTGGTTCATGCTCTTAAAATATGGAGAAATTATCTGATGGGAGCTTATTACAACATTTACACCGACCATAAAAACCTCAAGTACATTTTCACTCAGGCTGACGGTTTCTAGAATTCCCAAAAATTCTGAAACCATTTTCGTCTAGTCACATGTTCTATCCTTCATATGGATACGGGTAACATGTATAGATATCTAATGGCGACATCAAATTGTGATGGATGACAAACAACAACATGTATGTGTGGCTAGCACACCTCGCACAACAATTAAAACTTGGGTGTAGACTACGAGATGCTGTATATATATAATACATTCACTACAAGGGCTATATTCATTTTTGGTGGTGGTAGTTATTTTCAGCGGCTAGGGCACGACTGCCGAAAATAAAGTCTTATTTTCGGCGGCAAGGGTTGGCTGCCAAAAATAACTGATTTTCTGCGGCCGTGTCAGTGACCGCCGATAATAAAGGCTTATTTTCGGTGGCCACAGACACGACCGCCAAAAATAGGACCTTATTTCCGGCGGTCGCTCCCTGGCCACCGAAAATAAGTCTTTTTAAACAAAAGCTTCCTTCTTCCTCCCTATCTTCTTCTGTCACACCCGGGTTCTAGAGGTCCAAAACCTAGGCGCGAAATAATCACCAAGTGTGCTAGGATCTAGTATCACACATATGATAATCCATGGTACAGAAACAAATGTCACATATTTACTATATAATAGGAGTTCTGTACAAAATAGTTAAATAATTACATTATACGAAGACAACGATCCAGCAACCCAAAGTTGACTAGGAGACAACGACCTAGACCACTCACGAACTCATCACAGCATCCTTCAAGCGCCTCATCCTGCGGTACCTGTTCTTGACCTAGGGGAATGTGAGTACAGGAAGGGTGAGCTCACATACATTCATCGCTCCACGTTCCAATTAACAATATGATCTTATCATTAATAATAATTAAACAACAACATAATTGGAACATGATTGTAATAAAACATTAGTTTCCCAAAACCAGGTAAAGCAATAGCAAATCTACCCAATAATTCATCTGTTTTCAGGTGGGGGATAAACAATGCTAGGGAATCCTATTAGGTCCCATCAAATTAACCTGAGCATGTCACAGTGATTACCAAGAACATTATTAGGTTAAGAACTTGCCTTAGACTCGAGATTACCAATAATTCATCTGTTTTCAGGTGGGGGATAAACAACTTGCCTTAGACTCGAGATTCTAGGTACCAGGATGATCTTCAGATTCTCGTGACCTCACTTCTATTCGTAGCAATACAAACAAATATGGTATAGGCAAAATTAACATCACACCAAACATAAGTACAAATTGCATAATAATATTCTACGCGTCGTAACGAGATTGTAGGTTCGAGAACCACTAAAATCGGAATTACGGTTAAAGAGTTATGATTTTCTAAAAATTTAGGTGTTTAATATATAATAAACTAAGTTCATAATTTTAATCTATGTTTCATGACTAAATAGTGTCATTAGATGATAAACAATTTTAATATGAGATTAATTCAACTGGAATGGATCAAAAAGGAGTTAAGATGAAGGAGATATGGATTTTCTAAGGTTCTAGATTTATTTTTATAGCAAAAACAATTTCCAGAAATACTTTATAACTATCAAGAGCTGTTTTGTAAAATCTGAGGACCTAACCGTAATTGTATTCAACCAGAGGGCGATGGCGGGTTATTTTCGGAAAAATCCAAGGGTTCTTTAACAAATATCCCTATGACCGAGAGCTAGATTTCATCCGAGCCACTCGATCCCGAATTCAGGGCTGAGATTAGAAAGCTAAAGGGGTACGTGTGACAGAACCTCCCAAGTTATTAGGCCCACCTACAGTTGTCCTTGTCTAACAGACATCAGACAACCCTGTAGATGTTCCTGAATCACTTGACAAGTTCGGTATCTTTTTCCTTACCTTTCCAGGAACGTTTCACCCGTCTGACAGACAATATGTTCATCAAAGATGCAGAAATGTGGAAGTGATTATATAAACTTACATTTATTGAAAAGTAAGAGTAAGTCGTTTAATACAGACCAGAGTGTAAAGCGAGTGCTGAAAAGTATTATTACAATACCTGGGAGGCAAAAACTCCTCCCATTAAGTTCTTTACATAAAAGTTTTTTAAGGAGGACTCGGTCCTCCAGCAGCTTCATTCTTGATTGTCTTCATTTTTCACCACCTTGGTACAAAAACAACAAAGGTTTGTTGTCTCCTCACCTAAAAACAACGGGGGAATAAACCCTGAGTATGGGATTACTCAGCAAGTCTTACCCGACTAAAGAAAAGACTCTCAAGGGTATGCTGGTTATATGGGAGTCAAGGTAAGGCCTTTCAATAATCAAAGACTCTGTTTGCCGAATAGCTTACTAACGTGGATCCTTAAAATCCAATTTTATTGTCAAGTTAAGTAAACTTACCTACATCTAGAGTTCTTTCTATCCTAGTTCAAACACTTGTCTTGAACTAGCCAATTTCTCGTCAATCCCTTTATCTTTAGTGGAGTGCTACGTGTAAGTCAGTGGCCAAGTCTCCATAACCGCGGAGGTACGGCGATCCGAATCGATATACTCAGCTGAGGATCTTCGATCACACGACATATGTAGCACTTAACCCTTGCATATGTCAACCCGCCACCGAGTTTCTTAAGACCAGATCAGGTTCACGCAAACCGAGAGCACAGATACACCACCGTCCAGCCTCTTGCCACGGAGGGTACACGCTACTCTCGCCACCGCTCCACGCCCATTTCGTGTTATCTTATTCTGGCCTTAGTCTGCCCGAGGCAAAGCTTACGCATGACAAGGCATGTGACCAGTTAAAGGGTCCTCGGTCAGCAGGCCTACATTGACAAGGTCCTTAATCGACTCAAACGGAGACACTACACCGAGACTCCTTTCTCGTGCAAGTCACCCGCCCGGTCTCAGCTTAATCATTTCAAACCCAAAGTCTGGTACCTGGCAGAGGTACATCTTTTCCGATGTTGAACCCATCAAGGCCTTTGACAGATTCACCATCAAGTTTTATTTTTGAAAACATCCCACCCACTTTTGCCACATCATCTTTTGTAAAAACAAAACATTTTGTTTTTCTAAAGCAAGGCTAAGCATCAAAAATCTTTTGTAAAACGGTGATCAAGGAAGGTATTCAAATTCAAGGAAGGTAATGCAGGAATTGTTTTAGCAATCAACTCCTATCACCTAATGCATCAAGCAAGTGAAAAAGGTCTTTAAAACATAAGGAGGTGGCAAATGCACCGGGGCTTGCCTTTGTTTATGGGTGAGTCAGGCTCAGATCCACAAATATCGAAGTAGAAACAATTCTCAGCCTGAGTGTCCAAAGGTGGTGGCACTTGCTCTTCAGTGGCTTCCACTTCTTCCTCGTGTTCTAATCATAACCACATATATGTATAAGAATGAATGCCATGTAATGTTCATGAGGGTGCAAAGATAATATAAACTTGTTATCTAAGTCTTGAATACAACTTTCCTTCACGGAACTCCGAGAACTTAGGGTTTCCGGAGTTGGTAAAGGAGTTCATAGGGCAGGGGGGTTTTGGGGTTTTGTGATCAAACAAGGTCCAAATCAACCCAAATTCTACCCAAGGCTTCTAAATAAGATGAGGAACTCCTATAAAAAGTTTGAGTATTTTTGGGATTATCATTTATCTTTTAAAAATCTAGAATTACTACCTTATACTATTTTAAATACCTTAAAATTCCTAATTTAACCTAAAAATCATGAAACTATTTTTATTAAATTCTAGGGAAAATAAGAAGCCTAGGAAAATTGGTTTCACAATTTTAGGATTTTTCTACATTTTTATATAATTGTTTTAGCTCTGGAATAAAAAGAAAAGGAAAAACTGATGAATAGTACTGGGCTGATTTCAGCCCAGCCGGCCCAAGCCTACGCAGATCGCGCGCGCGCCCGCGCCCGCGTGGCAATCTTGCAGAAGGGCCCTCAGGGTTCTAGGTAACTGGAAACAAGTTCCTTTACTATTCCTATGTGTCGCTGACGGTTTATAGAGAGCCCCCTCGACTTCTATTTCTTCGCACGGCCAAGTCCTCGACGGCGTTGCGCACGGCTGAGCTCCGACGAGCATCTGGACCGACCGATTGGGGCAACGGCTAGGTTCTCCGAGCAACAGACATGAAATTGGGGCTACCTTGATCATTTCCCCCCGACTTAATTGCGCTAATGATCAACTAAGGAGCTCTGGCCACGGTGACCGAGAGTATGGCGGCTAGATCGTCGTGTTCCCGGCGATTGGTGGTCTCTTAGTTGGAATTGATGGCTCGGCAAGCATCACAGAGTAACCAGAGTGCTCAAAGAAGGGAGAGAGAGCGATGAACTAACCTGGAAAGGGCTGGCCGCGGTGATGGGCGGTTTACGGTGGCGGAGAGTCGATTTGGGGGAAATATGAAATTGGGGAGCTGTGGGGAGTGATCGGAGCTACGAGCGGGTTCTCTGGACGCACGATTACCTAGCGGAACGGACTGAGGCTTCAATTTATAGGATACTTAAGCGGTGGTGGCCAATTTGGTCGAGCAACGCTGGCAGTCGGAGATGGAGAAGAACCTGGCGCGGTGAATTCGTGTCCATCGCCGTGGCAGGCTCACCGGCGTTGATTAGACAGCAGTGGGGAGTTATGGCGACGCAGTGGAAGAGTTGAGCCACACGGCACACGGCCGGGAGGCGGCGGTCATCGGTGAGCTTATCTACTCAACCGTAGGGTAGAGGGGGAAGCACGGGGGGGGGGGGGGTCACCGGAGTGGAGCCCAGCTCACCGGCGATGAAGTTTCCCCTTACCCCGCGACGTTATCCGTTTACCAGAGCACGAATCTGCACGCTGTTGACGCGAATCGCGGCGAGGGATCGTCGGCGGTGAGATGACGGAGCTGGCGTTCTGATCTTCGTACTGTACCATGGCAAAACCGGATTCAGTCACCTGACAGCCCAACTTGGAGCGAGATTTTCTCTAAATTCCTAGTGACAACACAAGTCCAACTCTGCAGCAAACTTGTATAGCATTATACCAACTATAACTTTGCTATATGGTGTTGACACAAAAAGGCAGCAGATCATGCATGAACTTGGTCTTGAAGTTGATGTCAGTCCACTGTCAGTCTGATTTTCAGACTTAATCAGCCTAACAGCCTAACTTTAGGCATGATTATCTTCAAATTTCTCACAAGAACATGGCTTGCACTCCTAAGCAAACTTGTTATCCATTAATAGGTCTACAAGTTTGATGTGGTGCCCCGGGGCAAAATCTCTTTTGTTTAGAAGTTACAAGGTCACAAAGATGAGCACAATACACTGAAATTCAGACTTAGTCAAAAGAGTTCAAATGTGGCTCTTTTGCAAATAAGTCCAAAACTCAGGGTTTGGCTTGCAAATCATCCTAAATGTGAACCATGTGACTTTACATATTTAAACATAGTAGTTTTTACACTTTGGTCCAAATGTGCATCAATTTTGCACATAGGTCCCTAAGGTTTGATTTTAGGGTTTTCCAGGGTTTCAATTAGGGTTTTTGGTATCCCAGGGGTATAAATGTGATTCAACTTTATTCTTGGGAATATTTTATGACTATTCCCCTAAAGCCTTTAGGTTTTCTCAACTTGGGTTAAGTTTTGCCCCTTTGAGCCTTATTTAGGGTTAGGTTCCCTATCCAGGGCTCTATTTGCAAAGTGCTATAACAATACAACTTGTTTGAAATTTTTACCTAGTGAATGCACTCTAGGTGTGTCAAACATATGCAATGCCAATATTTATGATGCCATGCTCAAGTTTTAGTTATAGTAACACCAGAGGTGTTACATCCTTCCCCCCATAAAAGAATCTTGTCCCGAGATTTAAAGTCCTAGGGTGAGTAATGGAAAAGGAAATGTGTCACGTCTTTATTCCCTTATTTCTGGTACAAGGCAGGGGGTGGTGTGGGGGTTCACTCCTTTATTACAGTAGCTATACACACTCTACAAATTACATGAGGCTAGAAAGCTTGGGAAATTTTTATTCAAAAAGTCTTGAGTTTCCCATGTAGCCTCTTCTTCGGAATGTTGGTTCCACTGTATCTTATAGAACTTGAGAGTTTTTCTCCGGGTAACCCTGTCCTTTTGGTCCAGAACTCGAATAGGATGTTCCGAGTATGTTAAATCTGGTTCCAGGACAACATCTGTCACTTCAATGGTTCGATCGGGAACCCGAAGACACTTCTTCAATTGTGACACATGGAACACATTATGGATAGCAGACAGAATTTCGGGGAGCTGCAGTCGATACGCCACTGGTCCACATTGCTCCAGTACCGGGAATGGACCAATGTACCAGGGTGCAAGTTTCCCTTTAACCCCGAAACGCGATACTCCCTTCATTGGTGAAACTTTCAGGTAGACATAGTCCCCTTCATGAAAATACAAGGGCATTCGCCGTTTGTCTGCATAACCCTTCTGACGAGCTTGTGCTTTCTTCATATTATGAATAATTTTCTAAACCTTTTCCTCGGCCTCCTTCACTATATCAGGCCTAAAGAAGTACCTTTCTCCAGGTTCAGACCAATTTAGCGGAGTTCGACATCGTCGCCCATATAAAGCTTCAAAAGGTGCCATCTTGATACTTTCTTGATAGCTATTATTTTATGAAAACTCCGCCAAAGGCAAACATTCATCCCATTTTGGTGAGAAGTCCAGAACACATGCTCGCAACATATCTTCGAGTACTTGATTAATCCTCTCAGTCTGTCCACTGGTTTGTGGATGATATGCCGAACTATGGAGCAACATAGTACCCAAGGATTTGTGAAGTGCTTCCCAAAACTTGGCTACAAATTGAGGTCCACGATCCGACACTATGGTCTTCGGAACACCATGCAGACTAAGAATACGAGCAATGTACAATTGGGCATAGACAGTAACCGGGTGATCTGTCTTGACCGGCAGAAAGTGAGCAATCTTCGTAAGCCGATCAATTATAACCCAGATAGAATCATACCCTCTTGCAGTCCTGGGCAATCCTACGATAAAGTCCATAATTATGTCTTCCCATTTCCATGTTGGGATCGGCAAAGATTGTAATGGACCAGCAGTTTTCATGTGTATGGCCTTGACACGTCTGCAAGTGTCACACTTAGCCACATAGCGTGCAATTTCAATTTTCATCTTCGTCCACCAGTAGTGCTGCTTTAGATCATGATACATCTTAGTGCTTCCCGGATGAATAGAATAGCGACTAAGATGCACTTCATCTAAGATTTGCTGGCAGAGTTCTTCATTCTTTGGCACCACTATGCGGTTATTGAACCATATCACACCTTGGTCGTCTTCTTTGAAACATTTGGCTGTTCCAGCCCTTATCTTCTCCTGTATGTGCTTCATACCCGCATTATCCCTTTGAACATCAATTATCCTTTGCAAGATGATTGACTCAAGCTTTAGCTGATTCAGGGTTCCTTGTTGGACCATTCCTAGGTTTAATTTTTCCATCTCTTGACATAAAGTATTGTCAGAGGTTTTCACCGTTGGACAGTGACAGGAAACCTTACGGCTCAGTGCATCTGCCACAACATTGACTTTGCCTGGGTGATAATGAATTTCTAGTTCATAGTCCTTAATAAGCTCAAGCCATCGTCTTTGTCTAATATTCAATTCTGACTGAGTGAAGATATACTTCAAACTTTTATGATCTGTATATATGTGACAGATATTTCCCAGCAGATAGTGACGCCAAATTTTCAGGGCATGAACCACAACAGCTAGCTCCAGATCATGAGTTGGGTAATGCTCCTCATGTCGGCGCAACTGCCTTAAAGCATATGCAATTACTCGGCCTTCTTGCATTAATACACAGCCGAGTCCACTGCCTGATGCATCACAATATACATCAAAAGGCTTGGTGATGTCCGGTTGAGCCAATACCGGAGCAGTGGTTAATAATGTCTTCAATTGTTCAAAAGCTTCATTTCACTTAGAAGACCAATTGAATTTAATATCATTCTTCAATAAACTTGTGATTGGCTTCACAAGCTTAGAAAAATCTGGTATGAATCTGCGATAATATCCAGCTAGTCCAAGAAAACTCCGGACTTGGTGAACAGTGGTTTGGGGTTTCCACTCCAGAATATCCTTGACTTTGCTAGGATCTACCGCAATTCCCTTGGCAGATAACACGTGCCCCAAAAATTGAATTTCCTCCAGCCACAATGCGCACTTGCTGAACTTGGCATACAACTGATGTTCCCTCAAGCGCGCTAATACAATCCGCAAATGTTGAGCATGCTCCTCTTCATTTTTGGAATATATCAAGATATCGTCGATGAAGACCACCACGAACTTGTCCAACTCGGGCATGAACACCGAGTTCATCAAATAAGTGAAATGGGCAGGAGCATTTGTTAGTCCGAAGGACATTACCAAATATTCAAATAAACCATACTGCGTAGTAAACGCGGTCTTCGGTATATCCTCGGGCCGAATACGGATTTGGTGATAGCCCGACCTGAGATCGATCTTGGAGAATACCCTCGCTCCAGTTAGTTGATCAAATAAGATGTCGATCCTCGGAAGAGGGTACTTGTTCTTGATGGTGACCTCATTCAGGGGTCGATAATCCACGCACATTCGTAAGGTTTGATCCTTCTTCTTAACAAAAATGGCGGGGCAACCCCGTGGAGACGAGCTTGGCCGGATGAATCCTTTATTCAGTAGATCTTGTAATTGAATCTTCAATTCTGCTAACTCATTAGGGGGCATACGGTACGATCTTCGAGAAATGGGAGCCGTACCGGGCTTTAACTCAATTACAAATTCTACATCTCTCTCAGGTGGTAGTCCAGGCAAATCTTCCGGAAATACATCTGGAAACTCACATACTACCGGAATATCCTTGATCTCCGGTACAATGGCTTCATATATTCTACCAGAAGCTTTGGCTGGATTGGTTACGGGGATGGACAAAAGAATCTCTTCTTGATTATAGCTCAACCTGACGGTCCTCTGCTCAGTGTTGAGAATTGCCTTATGTTGGGTTAACCAATTCATACCCAAAATTACATCTATATCCTGGCCTTTCAGAACAATCATATTAGCAGGAAAGTTCCGTCCGGCCATTGTTACTGGCACTTGATAGGCCACTTCTCTAGTAAAAATGTGTCCCCCAGGTGAATGAATTTTAAACCCTTCTTTTGATTCATGACATGAAATGTGATGTTGCTCCACAAATTTCTTGCTAATAAATGTATGCGAAGCACCAGAATCAAAAAGAATAATTGCAGGGTGACTGGCCACGAGAAACGTACCCATCATCACCGGTTCACCTTCCGGTGTAGTGGCCACTTGAGTATAGTATATCCGCCCCGTCTTCTTTGTATTTTTCCCCACATTGTTTCCCTTGGGCTGAGCTGATTTCCCAGATCCTTGCTGATTGATTGACTGATTCTGCTTGGGATATGGGCAATCCTTGATGAAATGTCCAGACTTGCCACAATTGAAACACCCAGTTGTAGGGCTGGGCAAAGCAGGGAATCGAGTGCCCGGGGCACCCGGCGGACTTGGGGTAGTGGGGGCATTGTTGGGACGAATAATGATTGGCTGCTTGAAAGGGAATGAGGTTGGACGAGGAAAAGAGCGACTTTGGCTAGAAGGCCGGATCACAAACCGTTGCCTTTTTGCCTGGCCCTGATTAGACTTCTCACCTCCAAATCCCTTGTTCTTCCTGGAACCTGCACATCTTGCTTCAACAGATAGGGCTGTGCTGACAGCCTTTCCATACGTGAGATCTATGCAGGTGGCCATTATTCTCTGCAATCGATCATTTAGACCCCTCATAAAGCAATTCTTCTTTTTTAAATCAGTGTTCACCTGATCGATTGTGTATTGCGACAGGTGATTGAACTTATTGAGATACTGATTGACAGTATCTCCTCCTTGTTTTAGCTTCATGAACTCTTCTTGCTTCATATGTAGAACACCTTCGTGTATATAGTGCTCGCGGAAGGCCACTGTGGCGGAACTGCCCGAATTATTCCAACTTAAGTGCCTCAATCCGGCCTTAGAGGTTAGACCACACTTAAAAGGGAATAACCCGTCAATCCCTCGGATCTAGTCCGACACGGCCACTGACAGGATCAAGTACCACAGTCTCACTCGATGGTGAGTCACAGAGCAAATACAATAAAGCATAAAACCATGCATGGAAGAGTATTAAATTATTACATCACCATTGTCATCATCGGAGTTTTCGCAAAAGTGACCATCATTGTTTTTGGAGTGCAGCGGAAAATAAACTAACGGTAAATAAATGGAGGGATGGGGAAGCCTGTCCCATCACTCCTCATGCTCCTCCTCAGCCGAGGCAGGGTCCCACTCGACAGTCCAACCCGGTGGCAGGGTGGATGGCCAAGTCACTCCAGCAACCATGTCCTCCAGAGAACCTGTAAAAAAAAATTATGCCACAAGCAAGGCTGAGTATACTAATACTCAGCTAGACTTACCCGGTGTGAGGAGTCTATACTCCTCTACCTCTAGACATGTAGCTGTTTGGCTGTGGGGTTTGGTTGCCAAAAGCACTAGCTGAGTTTCTAAATCAAGATTTTAACTTTGTCAAATTTAAGTGTGACTCTCTTAAGGCTAAAAGTGTACTATCTATTCATACATAGTAGCAAGCATTTTTAGCAATCAACATCTTGTATCATCTCATCACAGTTCCACTTGTTACTCAATGCAGTACAATGGATCAAGCAGTCTCATTAGCTGCGAGAAGCAGACGATTCGAATCGAGTTTTATCCTTGCAAGGTAAACCTAAACACACGACATGTAGGGGCACTCCGTCCCCACACATATCAACCGTCCCCATCGATTCCCTGGCAGCAGATCAGGTCTCACCGCCTTGGCGTACAATGCCCCACTGACCCCGACTGGCCGTCGTGCAGTGGCCGCACTTGTACCCACCATAACCGGAATGGGAGACTACGTCTCAGGTCGCGTGAGGAGGTATGTCCACTGGCAGGTTCAATCAGGTACTAGGTTTACCGATTTACCATATTTCTCGGTATGTGTTTAGTACGTTCAAACGCTTGACACAGGTATCCGCACGTTAATCCTTATTCTATTTTCCATCTTGTGGACGACCAATCCCCATGGATTGTGGTCCACCAACTAGTATCCTGACAGTATGAAAGTGGGTACAATCAACTTCCTGATCTCGCGCGAGTGCTAGAAAAATCACTCGTCTTCTACCGAGACCCTAAAATAAAGCAGCTACTCGACCTGTCATACTAGTATTCATCTCAAAAGGATTCCTGAGATCATGCAGCTAGGGTTTCAAACAATTCCTACACCTAAGTGCACAATCAATCCTACAATCATTAAGTGAAGTAAAATAGCATAAATAACGGGTTATGCATAAAACCGGGGCTTGCCTTCCAAAGCAGTGGCAGGCAGGTTCTCTGGTGCAGGCTCTGGTGCTGGGTCGGGGGCAACCTCCTGGGCAGCTCCTTGCTCCGGCACGAGGACGTACTCTCCGTCAGCAAGATTACAATCTATCGAAATGCAATGAACATGTATGTCATGATTATGCAAAATTTAAGAACATTAAGCTACAGAATTCAAGTTAAGAATTTAACTTAGGGCTTCTTGGTTACGAGGGTCTTCTAGTGGTATTCATAGACTTATTACTTTTTAGTTTTAGGTTTTCTTTCTAAAATGACTTATTGGAGTTGTATGGCCTTTATAAATTTCAGTGGACAATTATAAAGGCCTTAGGGGGACATTAAGTTCCATCATCCACTTTCCTTTCTTAATTTCCACCTAAGACTTCTAGTAGGGGTTTTGAACTATGATAGTAGTTTAAAACTTTCCAAAAATTCTGTAAAAATTACAGTGGGTGGTCACTGGCTATACTAGCTTGTTTTGAAAATTTGAGGCTTAAAGTATAAAAGCTAATCTTTAAACAAAAATAACAATGGTTAGGTAATTGGGGCCACTTTACACTACAAGTCCTTTATTAAAGTGGTTTCTGACCTAATGGTTATTTTTGCTGGCCTCTAGTAGTGATAAAAAGCTCTTGTACCAAAAATGGCAGAGAGCTACATGGTGGTTAATTAATGGTGAATTTCTAAACTTGGGTGCAAAAAGAGTGATTAGAACTAACTTGTCATTTGAAAAATATCAAACAACAGATTTCAGATTTTTCTTAAGTTCTTATTATCAACACATTAGTTATCCTAAGGCTTGGGGAGGTTTCACCTTAGGGATATTTTTGTAGGGTTTTTCTAAGTTATTCCTATTTTCTTCATTAAAAAGGTATCTTGTTTATTTTACACTACAACAGGGTAGGACATATTTTTCCAGTGAACTACATTGACTAAGTATCTCAACAAAAATAGGTGTGCCCTCTGGTTCATCATTTATATTGCCTTTTCTATTTTCCTTAAACTTAAGCATATTATAGAATAAGGGGTTAAAATTATCTTAAAGTAATAGACAGAGAGGTTTAATATTTTTAACTAAGTTAGTGAGTGAATACAAACTTCTCCAAATTTTTCTAACCCTAGTTAAATAGTGCAACTATTTTTCTTGCTATTATTAAGCTTTTGGCCAAAACTGAAAATAAATCAGAACCTTATATTTTTCTCTAGTTCCTATGTGGTTTTATATTTTTCTTAGACAGGTTACAGTATTTAGAGTTTGGCAAAATTGGTTTGACCACATTTGGATGATTTAAACCAAAGTTATGCATTTTCAAAGTTGATGTCCAATTTAAAAACAGATTTACTTAAGGTTTTCTGGAAAAACCAGTTTGCATCGAGACCCCTAGGGTTAAACTGATTCAACTCTCGCAGATCTACCCTCAGGTCACTATTCAAATGAGTCTTGGGCTTTACACTTAACCCCCCAGGGTTTTCTTCCTTACACCCGCGGTCCTTCTTCTAAACCGAACAGTAGCCGCAGGAAAGAAAGGACGGCGCGGCTTACCGGCGGCGAGGGAGGTCCGGCGAAGGGTGGGGTCGGCTCGGGGAGGCTCTGGCGGTCACGTCGAGGTACGGCTCGTCGTCGGAGGTGGCCGGAATTGCCTGGTCCACGAGCGCAGGCGGGTGTCCTCGTCGGCGGCGAGTATACCGGCCAAACCACGGCGAGCTGGTTCAATCCGACGGCACGGTGAGCTTCACGGGGTCACGCAGCGACTGTGTGCACAAGGAATCGAAGAATGGCTGAGTGGATTACCCGGTCCACGAACTCCGGCGAGGTTAAGTGCTCCGGCGTGGGTGGACTGGCTTCTCCGGCGAAGGAAACTCCAATTCCTCGCTCGGGGAGTCTCGCAGAGGGGTGCACAAGCTTCTCCGAGGGCGGGACGGGGCTGGAAATGGCAGAGCGGGCCGGTCTACGATGGCAGGGGGACTGGGTGGCCGCGGACGGCGGCGCACGGGCCAACAACGGTGAAACAAGCTCCGGCGAGGGTCGGGTGGGTGCGGACGGGTATGGTCGACGCTCGGGAGGGTTTTATAGGCGCGGGCGCGCACCAGGGCGCTGGCCTAGCCGTTTGGCGCGACGCGGGCGCGAGGGGCGCGCGCGGGCGTGCTCTGGCGTGCTCAGAGCGCGTCGAACACGTGGCGCTTTGCTTCTGCCCGTGTTCTTCGCCCTGCTGAGCGGCCAAGCGTACGAATCTCGCCATGTCGACTGTGAAAGATCTCTTCCCTGCACCTAGAGCTACCTATTTCATGTGAGTTCCAAGGGAGGATACGCCCTAGGTTAGGAGATAGACCGGCGCCAAGTTTGGTTTGTCTCACTGCACACTCCGCGACAAAACCGATGTCAAAGCTTGTCAAATGTCCGAGTCTCGGTTTCAAATTTTTCCAGGGGGTGCCTTAAGTGGTATAGCACATTTTTGGTATAGAACCCAAGTGGTTTTGGCGCCATTTTCAAAGTGAACACGGCTGGTCTTTGAAGTAGGGCTAAAATGTGACTTAGAGAAAATTAGAGAGCTCTAGCTCTCTCTCCACTTGGAGATTTGAAATGGGGTTTCTCCAGGGGCCTTTTTGCAAAATTTTCTCCTCCAAAATGTTGGTTATCATGTTGCTTAAGGTTTGGGTAAAAGTTACACATGCTTTACCTATTTGATCTCTCTCTCCCCCCCCCTTACTTAGGGTCAGGGAAGGTAGGGCTTTGGAGAGAGCTAGGGTTCTTCTCCCCCCTACTGTCCAAGATAGTAAGTGTGCAAGATCTTAGGGTAATGTTTCTCATGTCATGGGCTACTCAATTATAACATGAGCCCCAGGGTTCTTATGTGCTGCCCTAAGCCTTTATCTTATGTGATCACAGCTTCTAGTGCCAAAGTGGCTCTTAGCCAGGGTAACACCTGGGTGTTACAACCCTCCCCCCTTAAAGGAATCTCGTCCCGAGATTTAGGTAGAGTTCCTGGGAGGGGTGCTTGAGGGGGGTGATGGTGGTGTCTCTCCTTTACGTAAGTTTCTCTTGTTAACTGTTCTTCGAATGTCATCCTCTTTGCAACTTCAGAAGGAAGCCCTTCTTAAGTTAAATCCATAACTTAGACCATCCTTGTTATCTAAGTTTTTCTTATAATTGTATTCAAAGGGCAGGTGGGGGTGGGGTTTCGGGGTTACGTACCGGCTTCTTTGGGTAGAAAGTCGGGGAAGCGAGAGCGTAGAAAATCCTCCGTCTCCCATGTAGCTTCTTCTGCTGAATGATGACTCCACTGAACCTTATACATTCTGATCGACCTTGCCCGAGTTGATCTTTCCTTCTGATCCCATACCTTGACGGGGTACTCCTGGTAGGACAAGTCTGATTCTATCTCAATGTCTGGTTCTGGTAGCACTTCAGTGGGTAGACGAACACATTTCCGCAGCTGAGACACATGGAACACATTGTGAACTGCGGACAAATGGGATGGTAATTCCAATTGGTAGGCTACGGGTCCACAACTTTTCTTGATCTTATAAGGTCCAATGTAGCGAGGGGCCAACTTGCCCTTGATCCCAAATCTTTGGATACCTTTGGTTGGTGATACCTTAAGATAGACATGATCTCCCACCGCAAACTGTAGAGGCTTCCGCCTCTTGTCATGATAACTCTTTTGTCTGGCCTGCGCAGCTTCCAGGTTCTTTTTGATAATTCTAACCTTTGCCTCTGCTTCAAGCACCAAATCTGGCCCAAAAATTTCCCTTTCCCCTGCTTGAGACCAATTTAGCGGGGTTCTGCATCTTCTCCCATATAAGGCCTCAAAAGGTGCCATCTTCAGACTGGACTGATAACTGTTATTGTAAGAGAATTCTGCCAAAGAGAGGCACTTGTCCCAATCCTTCCCATAATGTAGTGCACATGCCCGCAACATGTCTTCCAAAATCTGATTCACCCTTTCTGTCTGGCCATCAGTCTGAGGGTGATAGGCTGAGCTTCGGATTACTTGGGTTCCAAGTGATTCTTGCAGTTTCTCCCAAAAGCGTGCCACAAACAGTGCTCCTCTGTCAGATACAATGGTTTTTGGCATACCATGCAACCTTACTATCTGATCAACATAAATCTCTGCGTACTTCTCTGTCTTGTGGGTGGTGTGCACTGGCAAGAAATGAGCAGTCTTGGTCAATCTATCCACAATAACCCATATGGAATCATGGTGCCGGGAGGTATTGGGTAATCCCACTATGAAGTCCATGCAGATGTCCTCCCATTTCCAAGAGGGTATGGGAAGGGGTTGCAAAGGGCCTGCGGCTTTCAGATGACTAGCTTTTACTCTCTGACAAGTGTCACATTCTGAAACGTACTTGGCAATTTCCCTCTTCATCCTGGTCCACCAATAAAGGGGTCTGAGGTCATGGTACATCTTGTTGCTACCCGGGTGCATGGAGAACTTAGAAATGTGAGCTTCATCCAATATCTTCCTTCTGAGCTCGGGGTCCTTGGGAACCACCAATCGGTCTTCAAACCATAAAACTCCTTTGCTGTCCTGGCGGAAACACTTGTATTTTTCTGCCTTTAGCTCGATCATTTCTTTAATAATCTGAACTCCCTTATCCCCAAACTGTGCCTGAGCTATTTGTTCTTGCAATGTGGGCTCTACTGCAACATATCTCAATTCACCGGAAGGAACAACTTCCAGGTTCAGCTTGCACAACTCATCACACAAGGTGGTGATTCTTGCATCCATGTTCATGCAATTACATTGGGCTTTTCGGCTCAAAGCATCTGCCACAACATTTGCCTTGCCAGGATGGTAATGCACCTCCAAATCATAGTCCTTGATCAATTCCAACCATCTTCTCTGTCTCATGTTCAGATCTGCCTGAGTGAAAATGTACTTGAGGCTCTTGTGATCAGTGTAAATGTTACAGTGGGCTCCCATCAAGTAGTGTCTCCATATCTTGAGAGCATGAACTACTGCTGCCAACTCCAAGTCATGTGTCGGGTAATTCTGCTCATGAGGTCTGAGGGCTCGGGAAGCATAAGCAATCACTTTGTTCTCTTGCATCAACACACAACCCAATCCCGTACCAGAAGCATCACAATAAACCTCAAATGGCTTGGTGTTGTCGGGTTGAGCTAGCACTAGGGCTGTTGTCAAATGTTGCCTCAAGGTATGAAAAGCATCTTCACACTTTTGGCTCCACTCAAATTTGGCTCCCTTCTTCAACAGTTCAGTCATTGGCTTGGCAATTCTAGAGAAATCCGGAATGAATCGTCGGTAATACCCTGCCAATCCCAGAAAACTCCTAATCTGCTTCACTGTAGTCGGGGGTTTCCAGCCCATCACTTCTTGCACCTTCTCAGGATCAACTGATATCCCATCCTGAGAAATTGTGTGACCCAAGAATTTTATTTCTTTCAGCCAGAACTCACACTTGGACAACTTAGCATACAACTGATGGTCGCGAAGTCTCTGAAGCACGATATGCAAATGTTTAGTGTGCTCAGCCTCATTCTTGGAATAAACCAGAATGTCATCAATGAAAACAACCACAAACTTGTCCAGTTCTGGCATGAACACTGAGTTCATTAGGTACATGAAATAAGCCGGGGCATTGGTTAGCCCAAAGGACATCACCAAAAACTCATAGAGCCCATATCTGGTAGAGAAAGCCGTCTTGGGAATATCACTGGTTCGAATCTTGATCTGATGGTAGCCCGAGCGAAGGTCTATCTTGGAGAATACCTTGGCTCCCACCAATTGATCAAACAGAACATCAATGCGAGGTAACGGGTACTTGTTCTTGATAGTCACCGCATTGAGAGGGCGGTAGTCAACACACATCCTCAAACTCTCATCCTTTTTCTTCACAAATAATGCTGGACATCCCCATGGTGAAGTGCTTGGACGAATAAACCCCTTGTCCAACAATTCTTGCAATTGTTTCTTCAGTTCTGCCAACTCCGCGGGAGGCATCCTATAAGGTCTCTTGGAGATAGGAGCAGTCCCGGGTTGCAATTCAATGGCAAACTCAATGTCTCGGTCAGGTGGCATCCCTGGCAATTCATCCGGGAAAACGTCGGGGTAGTCGCAGACCACTGGGATCTGTCTTACGGGAGACTCTGCCATAACAAAGGCACAAGACTGGGCATCACCCTGGTTGGGTAAATACAAAACAGTTTCGCCATAAGCAGGAGAGTGAATTTCAACGGCTCTGGCTGCAATATCCAATATTGCCTGATGTGTGGCCAACCAATCAGTTCCCAAGATGATATCCACACTATCCAGTCCCAAGATAAGAAGGTCAGTTTTAACTATCAAACTACCAAACTTTAGAGGTACCTTCATGCTGATTTGGTTAGTGGCAATCCTGCCTCCTGGGGTGGAAATTGTAATAGCCCCGTGGGTGTGGCAAAAAGGCAACTGGCACTTGACACTAAATTTGGCACTGACAAAACTATGCGATGCACCAGAATCAAAAAGAATAATAGCAGGAAAATTTAAAACTGTAAAGATACCAGTCATGACGGGTGCTCCCTCTGGAAGGTCAGCCATTGTAGTGAAGTTCAGCTTGCCCTGCCTCACTTGCACTTTCTGCCTCTTCCCCTGGGTCTGGTTGACATTTTGCCCCTGCCTCTGCTGATTCTTGGGACAATTCTTGGCATAGTGCCCAGTACTGCCACAAGTGAAACACCGGTTATCATTAGCCTGGCGGTACTGCTGCTGCTGGTTGTTCCTCTGAACTGGGAATTGGGCATGGTTGGGTGCCTGCTGCTGTTGCTGCTGCTGCTGCTGTGGTGGCCTGATCACCCACCTTCCCTGCTGCTGCTGGGGTCCCCTGTTCTGGGAGTCAGACACAATCCTGAAGCGCTGGGGCTGTGACGAGGGTCCGGCCACAGGGGTCTTCCTCTTCTTCTCCGCCTGCCGAGCCAAGATGCAGTCTTCCTGGGAGATGGCCATGTTGACCAACTCATTGTAACTATGGGCCCGGACGGTGTTGAGACGGTCACGGAGCTTGGTGCTGAGCCCTCTCCTGAACCTGTCTCGCTTCTTCTCATCCGTATCTGCATGGTATCCGGCATACTGACACAGATCGTTGAAGGCCTGGGCATATTGTAACACGGTCCTGCTGCCCTAAGTAAGTGCCAGAAACTCATTGAGCTTCCGGTCCATGATGCCAGCGGGAATATGATGCCCTCTGAAAGCGGCCTTGAACTCCCTCCACTCCACCTCTCTACCCTCCGGCTGCATAGCCAGAAAATGGTCCCACCAAGTCCTTGCGGGTCCGCGAAGCTGCTGTGTGGCGAACCTGACCTTGGTGACCTCCGAGCAAGCCCCATGGAGCAATGGGAACTTGGATTCTACCACCCTCAACCACACATCTGCATCCAGTGGGTCCTCCGACCTGGTAAACAATGGCGGCTGGGTGCTGAGAAACTCCTGGTAAGTAGCAGCGACGGGGTGACGCTGATGGTCTCCACCATACTGCTGAGGTGGTGGCTGCCGCTGAGCTAGCTGCCTCAGAATCTCATTCTGCTGGGCCATGAGCTCCTGCAGAGTGGGAGGCGGTGGCGGTGGAGGAACGTGCTCATTCTGTCCACGGCGCGCTCTCCCAGCCATCTGAAAAAGCCACATGGTTGCTTAATAACACATCTCCAAGCTTAAGGTTTGAACATGGTAGGGGAGTCAAAGTAATTGATAGATTCCAAATAAAACAAATGAAAACATGATCCTTCCATCCGAATTACAATTACCATCAGTCATCCCTAAACATCCAAAAGAGTTTTACCACTGGTTACATCAAGGAATCAAATGACTCAACTCTACCCAGCCTAGTACCCTAAGGGTGCAAAAGCTAAGCTAGCGGCGAGGAGTCCAACTATCACCATCTTCTAGCACTAGTCTGGCATCTACTGAGCGAACGAGGCGACGCTAGACTCGGGGGAAGGGGGTCTCCCTGAGCCAGCGGTGTCTACACTGGAGGCAGACTCATCTCCTCCCTCGATGTCGACGTCCTCGTCAGCCTCCGCATCATGGATCTCTTGGTGATGCATGTCCAGATGCGCATTAGCCTCTGCTAACTGCTGCTGAGTGTTGAGGAGCTGATCCTCGAGGACCTCTATGGTATTCTCCCTGGTACCCACCAGCTCTTCCAACTCATGAGCCTCGTCTGTCAGCTGCTCCACCTGCAAATCCTTCTCCACCAGCTCCTGGGATAAATCCACCACGAGCTCCTCCCTGTTATCCAGGGTGATCTTGGTGTTCTCTAGCAACGCCATCAGGTGGGACATGGCCTCCCCACGCATCACTTGCAGACGATACAGAGCGTTCATGCACCGTACCGACAAGTGGGCCGTGTGGCCTGGGTAGAGGGCCCAGATGTCCTTGGCATGCTCCACTCGGTCCTTCCACATCGGGTCGTCCTCCTTCTCCGCAGGGAACAACCCAATGGGGTGAGTGGCCAACTCCAAGGGGTGAAATCCACAGAAGGTGGTCAGTCCATGCAGAGCGATAGCCTCAATAGTGTCCTCAGCCCGGTATCCATAGGACTCAGAGTCCAGTGAACGCCAGCCTGGCTGCAGGGGATGAGGCTCCAAGGTCATCCTCACCCGGCAGCGGGGCACCCGGTGCTTCTCGAAGAGCTGCACCGCGTACTGAGGGGGAGTCAAATATCCTGCCCCCTGAAGCACCTCCCACAAGATGCGGGGAAAACCCTCTCGTGCGAGTCCGTCAGTGTGGGTCAGTGCATCTCCATCCTCAGAGGATCCGTGGGAAGTCATCTGTGCACGGTTAAGCGTAAGTAAAGAAAAAGAAGTAAAAAGAACAGGGAAAACAAAACTCAACCTGTCTCTGGTTAAAAGAAAAAGGTAGTGAGGACCTAGTTGGCTGCTATTTCACTTTTAAGTCTTTTTATTTAGTCAATTATTTACTTGATTAAGAATGCATGCATGCACGTCCTGAACGACCTCACAAGAAAATAAGAGGAATAGGGAAGATCTCCCATCCTGTAAAAGTGGCCTGTAGGGCCTAGTCACTTAGCCACCTAGCTACCCTTCTATTATCCTATGGCTTCACGTCCTAGGTCTATCCTGCTCGCCCTACTATCCATCCAACATTGTTTCTATCCAGTTTTACTTTTAGAAAAGGGATGGTGTTTAGGGTTTATTGATTCCTCTGTGGTGGTACAAGCTCCGATACCAGCTGTGGCGGAACTGCCCGAATTATTCCAACTTAAGTGCCTCAATCCGGCCTTAGAGGTTAGACCACACTTAAAAGGGAATAACCCGTCAATCCCTCGGATCTAGTCCGACACGGCCACTGACAGGATCAAGTACCACAGTCTCACTCGATGGTGAGTCACAGAGCAAATACAATAAAGCATAAAACCATGCATGGAAGAGTATTAAATTATTACATCACCATTGTCATCATCGGAGTTTTCGCAAAAGTGACCATCATTGTTTTTGGAGTGCAGCGGAAAATAAACTAACGGTAAATAAATGGAGGGATGGGGAAGCCTGTCCCATCACTCCTCATGCTCCTCCTCAGCCGAGGCAGGGTCCCACTCGACAGTCCAACCCGGTGGCAGGGTGGATGGCCAAGTCACTCCAGCAACCATGTCCTCCAGAGAACCTGTAAAAAAAAATTATGCCACAAGCAAGGCTGAGTATACTAATACTCAGCTAGACTTACCCGGTGTGAGGAGTCTATACTCCTCTACCTCTAGACATGTAGCTGTTTGGCTGTGGGGTTTGGTTGCCAAAAGCACTAGCTGAGTTTCTAAATCAAGATTTTAACTTTGTCAAATTTAAGTGTGACTCTCTTAAGGCTAAAAGTGTACTATCTATTCATACATAGTAGCAAGCATTTTTAGCAATCAACATCTTGTATCATCTCATCACAGTTCCACTTGTTACTCAATGCAGTACAATGGATCAAGCAGTCTCATTAGCTGCGAGAAGCAGACGATTCGAATCGAGTTTTATCCTTGCAAGGTAAACCTAAACACACGACATGTAGGGGCACTCCGTCCCCACACATATCAACCGTCCCCATCGATTCCCTGGCAGCAGATCAGGTCTCACCGCCTTGGCGTACAATGCCCCACTGACCCCGACTGGCCGTCGTGCAGTGGCCGCACTTGTACCCACCATAACCGGAATGGGAGACTACGTCTCAGGTCGCGTGAGGAGGTATGTCCACTGGCAGGTTCAATCAGGTACTAGGTTTACCGATTTACCATATTTCTCGGTATGTGTTTAGTACGTTCAAACGCTTGACACAGGTATCCGCACGTTAATCCTTATTCTATTTTCCATCTTGTGGACGACCAATCCCCATGGATTGTGGTCCACCAACTAGTATCCTGACAGTATGAAAGTGGGTACAATCAACTTCCTGATCTCGCGCGAGTGCTAGAAAAATCACTCGTCTTCTACCGAGACCCTAAAATAAAGCAGCTACTCGACCTGTCATACTAGTATTCATCTCAAAAGGATTCCTGAGATCATGCAGCTAGGGTTTCAAACAATTCCTACACCTAAGTGCACAATCAATCCTACAATCATTAAGTGAAGTAAAATAGCATAAATAACGGGTTATGCATAAAACCGGGGCTTGCCTTCCAAAGCAGTGGCAGGCAGGTTCTCTGGTGCAGGCTCTGGTGCTGGGTCGGGGGCAACCTCCTGGGCAGCTCCTTGCTCCGGCACGAGGACGTACTCTCCGTCAGCAAGATTACAATCTATCGAAATGCAATGAACATGTATGTCATGATTATGCAAAATTTAAGAACATTAAGCTACAGAATTCAAGTTAAGAATTTAACTTAGGGCTTCTTGGTTACGAGGGTCTTCTAGTGGTATTCATAGACTTATTACTTTTTAGTTTTAGGTTTTCTTTCTAAAATGACTTATTGGAGTTGTATGGCCTTTATAAATTTCAGTGGACAATTATAAAGGCCTTAGGGGGACATTAAGTTCCATCATCCACTTTCCTTTCTTAATTTCCACCTAAGACTTCTAGTAGGGGTTTTGAACTATGATAGTAGTTTAAAACTTTCCAAAAATTCTGTAAAAATTACAGTGGGTGGTCACTGGCTATACTAGCTTGTTTTGAAAATTTGAGGCTTAAAGTATAAAAGCTAATCTTTAAACAAAAATAACAATGGTTAGGTAATTGGGGCCACTTTACACTACAAGTCCTTTATTAAAGTGGTTTCTGACCTAATGGTTATTTTTGCTGGCCTCTAGTAGTGATAAAAAGCTCTTGTACCAAAAATGGCAGAGAGCTACATGGTGGTTAATTAATGGTGAATTTCTAAACTTGGGTGCAAAAAGAGTGATTAGAACTAACTTGTCATTTGAAAAATATCAAACAACAGATTTCAGATTTTTCTTAAGTTCTTATTATCAACACATTAGTTATCCTAAGGCTTGGGGAGGTTTCACCTTAGGGATATTTTTGTAGGGTTTTTCTAAGTTATTCCTATTTTCTTCATTAAAAAGGTATCTTGTTTATTTTACACTACAACAGGGTAGGACATATTTTTCCAGTGAACTACATTGACTAAGTATCTCAACAAAAATAGGTGTGCCCTCTGGTTCATCATTTATATTGCCTTTTCTATTTTCCTTAAACTTAAGCATATTATAGAATAAGGGGTTAAAATTATCTTAAAGTAATAGACAGAGAGGTTTAATATTTTTAACTAAGTTAGTGAGTGAATACAAACTTCTCCAAATTTTTCTAACCCTAGTTAAATAGTGCAACTATTTTTCTTGCTATTATTAAGCTTTTGGCCAAAACTGAAAATAAATCAGAACCTTATATTTTTCTCTAGTTCCTATGTGGTTTTATATTTTTCTTAGACAGGTTACAGTATTTAGAGTTTGGCAAAATTGGTTTGACCACATTTGGATGATTTAAACCAAAGTTATGCATTTTCAAAGTTGATGTCCAATTTAAAAACAGATTTACTTAAGGTTTTCTGGAAAAACCAGTTTGCATCGAGACCCCTAGGGTTAAACTGATTCAACTCTCGCAGATCTACCCTCAGGTCACTATTCAAATGAGTCTTGGGCTTTACACTTAACCCCCCAGGGTTTTCTTCCTTACACCCGCGGTCCTTCTTCTAAACCGAACAGTAGCCGCAGGAAAGAAAGGACGGCGCGGCTTACCGGCGGCGAGGGAGGTCCGGCGAAGGGTGGGGTCGGCTCGGGGAGGCTCTGGCGGTCACGTCGAGGTACGGCTCGTCGTCGGAGGTGGCCGGAATTGCCTGGTCCACGAGCGCAGGCGGGTGTCCTCGTCGGCGGCGAGTATACCGGCCAAACCACGGCGAGCTGGTTCAATCCGACGGCACGGTGAGCTTCACGGGGTCACGCAGCGACTGTGTGCACAAGGAATCGAAGAATGGCTGAGTGGATTACCCGGTCCACGAACTCCGGCGAGGTTAAGTGCTCCGGCGTGGGTGGACTGGCTTCTCCGGCGAAGGAAACTCCAATTCCTCGCTCGGGGAGTCTCGCAGAGGGGTGCACAAGCTTCTCCGAGGGCGGGACGGGGCTGGAAATGGCAGAGCGGGCCGGTCTACGATGGCAGGGGGACTGGGTGGCCGCGGACGGCGGCGCACGGGCCAACAACGGTGAAACAAGCTCCGGCGAGGGTCGGGTGGGTGCGGACGGGTATGGTCGACGCTCGGGAGGGTTTTATAGGCGCGGGCGCGCACCAGGGCGCTGGCCTAGCCGTTTGGCGCGACGCGGGCGCGAGGGGCGCGCGCGGGCGTGCTCTGGCGTGCTCAGAGCGCGTCGAACACGTGGCGCTTTGCTTCTGCCCGTGTTCTTCGCCCTGCTGAGCGGCCAAGCGTACGAATCTCGCCATGTCGACTGTGAAAGATCTCTTCCCTGCACCTAGAGCTACCTATTTCATGTGAGTTCCAAGGGAGGATACGCCCTAGGTTAGGAGATAGACCGGCGCCAAGTTTGGTTTGTCTCACTGCACACTCCGCGACAAAACCGATGTCAAAGCTTGTCAAATGTCCGAGTCTCGGTTTCAAATTTTTCCAGGGGGTGCCTTAAGTGGTATAGCACATTTTTGGTATAGAACCCAAGTGGTTTTGGCGCCATTTTCAAAGTGAACACGGCTGGTCTTTGAAGTAGGGCTAAAATGTGACTTAGAGAAAATTAGAGAGCTCTAGCTCTCTCTCCACTTGGAGATTTGAAATGGGGTTTCTCCAGGGGCCTTTTTGCAAAATTTTCTCCTCCAAAATGTTGGTTATCATGTTGCTTAAGGTTTGGGTAAAAGTTACACATGCTTTACCTATTTGATCTCTCTCTCCCCCCCCTTACTTAGGGTCAGGGAAGGTAGGGCTTTGGAGAGAGCTAGGGTTCTTCTCCCCCCTACTGTCCAAGATAGTAAGTGTGCAAGATCTTAGGGTAATGTTTCTCATGTCATGGGCTACTCAATTATAACATGAGCCCCAGGGTTCTTATGTGCTGCCCTAAGCCTTTATCTTATGTGATCACAGCTTCTAGTGCCAAAGTGGCTCTTAGCCAGGGTAACACCTGGGTGTTACAGCCACTTTAAATTCTTCCCATGTTACTAGATGATTAGCAGGTTGAATAGCCACGAAGTTTCCCCACCAGGTGCTGGCAGGGCCGCGCAGTTGTTGCGCTGCGAATAAAGGCTTTTGTGTCTCTGAACAGCGCAGAAGACCAAATTTTTGCTCAATAACCTGTATCCACTCATCTGCTTCCAACGGGTCCTCAGCCTTGAAAAATAGTGGTGGACGGGTCTCAGAGAAATCCAAATATGTGGTTTCACGGGGGCCTTGTTGATAACCCCTTCCACCCTACTGCTGGAATTGTTGGCCCGCCATTTCTCTCAGAAAGCGGGTATTGTCTGCAGTTGCGTTCACCAAGGCGGCAATCGCCTCGGCCAATGTGGGAGGAACCGGAGGTGGATTTGGGGTAACCTCCCTCCCCCCAGAAGTTCCTGCTGCATCCTGTCCTCGAGTCCTGGTAGGCATCTGAGGCAAAGAACATTTGAAATAAATATAATATGCCAGAGAAACCTTCCATTTTACATTACCATCAAGAGTAATGATATAGACTCGATGTGATACAACAGGATACATTACCCATTATACCATAGTTCAACCTATTATACAACATACTACTTTTATTTCTACAACTACACTACTACTCCTGCTTCTGGTTGCTCTTAGCAGCTTCGTTGCCAGGTGTGGGAGACCATTCATCGACCAGCCTCATAGAAGGAGGGGGCCTAAAAAGGTCTAACTCACCACCAAGCGCTTCTCCCGCATCATGCTAGGGTCCGGCTTCGGACCTGACAGGATCCACAGGGGCCTTTGGGTGTAATTGCGAATACAGTACATGAACTTCTTCATGTAAAGTATTGCAATATGCCTGCAAGTTGTCAATAGCAGTGCTAAGTTCTTCGACTCGGGCTCGAGCCTTCGCTTCCTTAGCCTAGGCTACTGAACGAGACTGTACCGCCCAATCAAGCACCAAATCCCGATCAGCAAGTTGATCTTGCAGACTGCGGATGTAACTTCTTAATTCATTTATTCGGTCGCCATCCGCAACCCATAAATTGGTCCTGCGTTGTAATTCTGTTTGAAGTTGATTCACGCGGGCTTCGAGATCCCCAATCGGATCGTTGCTTCCGCTACTGCTATCTTGCTCCCGTGGGGCAAGTTGGTGTCGAGGTACACCGATAGGCCCAGTATGCTTTCGCGCAGTTTTCCTTGTACGCGGCGACATTTTCTAAGGGGGAAATTTATTAGTACAATTCTTAGCATGATGCATGAATAATTACAGAATCAACCTTAGTTGATTCAACCTTTTATACATTGCACTCTTCCTATCTGGTTTTTGAAATAAACTCTTCAGAGATGCTTAGGTAAGAATAGAAGAAATTTTCTAGGTAAGTCTAAGAAAACCTTTTTGAAGATGCTACATAATATCTGCCAAGAAGGGCTACGCTCCGATACCAGCTGTGACGGAACCTCCCAAGTTATTAGGCCCACCTACAGTTGTCCTTGTCCAACAGACATCAGACAACCCTGTAGATGTTCCTGAATCACTTGACAAGTTCGGTATCTTTTTCCTTACCTTTCCAGGAACGTTTCACCCGTCTGACAGACAATATGTTCATCGGAGATGCGGAAATGCGGAAGTGATTATATAAACTTACATTTATTGAAAAGTAAGAGTAAGTCGTTTAATACAGACCAGAGTGTAAAGCGAGTGCTGAAAAGTATTATTACAATACCTGGGAGGCAAAAACTCCTCCCATTAAGTTCTTTACATAAAAGTTTTTTAAGGAGGACTCGGTCCTCCAGCAGCTTCATTCTTGATTGTCTTCATTTTTCACCACCTTGGTACAAAAACAACAAAGGTTTGTTGTCTCCTCACCTAAAAACAACAGGGGAATGAACCCTGAGTACGAGATTACTCAGCAAGTCTTACCCGACTAAAGAAAAGACTCTCAAGGGTATGCTGGTTATATGGGAGTCAAGGTAAGGCCTTTCAATAATCAAAGACTCTGTTTGCCGAATAGCTTACTAACGTGGATCCTTAAAATCCAATTTTATTGTCAAGTTAAGTAAACTTACCTACATCTAGTGTTCTTTCTATCCTAGTTCAAACACTTGTCCTGAACTAGCCAATTTCTCGTCAATCCCTTTATCTTTAGTGGAGTGCTACGTGTAAGTCAGTGGCCAAGTCTCCATAACCATGGAGGTACGGTGATCCGAATCGATTATACTCTGCTGAGGATTTCCGATCACACGACATATGTAGCACTTAACCCTTGCATATGTCAACCCGCCACCGAGTTTCTTAAGACCAGATCAGGTTCACGCAAACCGAGAGCACAGATACACCACCGTCCAGCCTCTTGCCACGGAGGGTACACGCTACTCTCGCCACCGCTCCACGCCCATTTCGTGTTATCTTATTCTGGCCTTAGTCCGCCCGAGGCAAAGCTTACCCATGACGAGGCATGTGACCAGTTAAAGGGTCCTCGGTCAGCAGGCCTACATCGACAAGATCCTTAATCGACTCAGACGGAGACACTACACCGAGACTCCTTTCTCGTGCAAGTCACCCGCCCGGTCTCAGCTTAATCATTTCAAACCCAAAGTCTGGTACCTGGCAGAGGTACATCTTTTCCGATGTTGAACCCATCAAGGCCTTTGACAGATTCACCATCAAGTTTTATTTTTGAAAACATCCCACCCACTTTTGCCACATCATCTTTTGTAAAAACAAAACATTTTGTTTTTCTAAAGCAAGGCTAAGCATCAAAAATCTTTTGTAAAACGGTGATCAAGGAAGGTAATCAAATTCAAGGAAGGTAATGCAGGAATTGTTTTAGCAATCAACTCCTATCACCTAATGCATCAAGCAAGTGAAAAAGGTCTTTAAAACACAAGGAGGTGGCAAATGCACCGGGGCTTGCCTTTGTTTATGGGTTAGTCAGGCTCAGATCCACAAATATCGAAGTAGAAACAATTCTCAACCTGAGTGTCCAAAGGTGGTGGCACTTGCTCTTCAGTGGCTTCCACTTCTTCCTCGTGTTCTAATCATAACCACATATATGTATAAGAATGAATGCCATGTAATGTTCATGAGGGTGCAAAGATAATATAAACTTGTTATCTAAGTCTTGAATACAACTTTCCTTCATGGAACTCCGAGAACTTAGGGTTTCCGGAGTTGGTAAAGGAGTTCACAGGGCAGGGGGTTTTGGGGTTTTGTGATCAAACAAGGTCCAAATCAATCCAAATTCTACCCAAGGCTTCTAAATAAGATGAGGAACTCCTATAAAAAGTTTGAGTATTTTTGGGATTATCATTTATCTTTTAAAAATCCAGAATTACAACCTTATACTATTTTAAATACCTTAAAATTCCTAATTTAACCTAAAAATCATGAAACTATTTTTATTAAATTCTAGGGAAAATAAGAAGCCTAGGAAAATTGGATTCACAATTTTAGGATTTTTCTACATTTTTCTATAATTGTTTTAGCTCTAGAATAAAAAGAAAAAAAACTGATGAATAGTACTGGGCTGATTTCAGCCCAGCCGGCCCAAGCCTACGCAGTTCGCGCGCGCGCCCGCACCCGCGTGGCAATCTTGCAGAACGGCCCTCAGGGTTCTGGGTAACTGGAAACAAGTTCCTTTACTATTCCTATGTGTCGATGACGGTTTACAGAGAGCCCCCTCGACTTCTATTTCTTCGCACGGCCAAGTCCTCGACGGCGTTGCGCACGGTTGAGCTCCGACGAGCATCTGGACCGGCCGATTAGGGCAACGGCTAGGTTCTCTGAGCAACAGACATGAAATTGGGGCTACCTTGATCATTTCCCCCAACTTAATTGCGCTAATGATCAACTAAGGAGCTCTGGCCACGATGACCGAGAGTATGGCGGCTAGATCGTCGTGTTCCGGGCGATTGGGGGTCTCTTAGTTGGAATTGATGGCTCGGCAAGCATCACAGAGTAACCAGAGTGCTCAAATAAGGGAGACAGAGCGATGAACTAACCTGGAAAGGGCTGGCCGTGGTGATGGGCGGTTTACGGTGGCGGAGAGTCGATTTGGGGGAAATATGAAATTGGGGAGCTGTGGGGAGTGATCGGAGCTATGAGCGGGTTCTCTGGACGCACGATTACCTAGCGGAACGGGCTGAGGCTTCAATTTATAGGATACTTAAGTGGTGGTGGCCAATTTGGTCGAGCAACGCTGGCAGTCGGAGATGGAGAAGAACCTAGCGCGGTGAATTCGTGTCCATTGCCGTGGCAGGCTCACCGGTGTTGATTAGACAGCAGTGGGGAGTTATGGCGACGCAGTGGAAGGGTTGAGCCACGTGGCGCACGGCCGAGAGGCGGCGGTCATCGGTGAGCTTATCTGCTCAACCGTAGGGTAGAGGGCGAAGCACGGGGGGGGTCACCGGAGTGGAGCCCAGCTCACCGGCGGTGAAGTTTCCCCTTACCCCGCGACGTTATCCGTTTACCAGAGCACGAATCTGCACACCGTTGACACGAATCGCGGCGGGGGATCGTCGGCGGTGAGATGACGGAGCTGGCGTTCTGATCTTCGTACTGTACCATGGCAAAACCGGATTCAGTCGCCTGACAGCCCAACTTGGAGCGAGATTTTCTCTAAATTCCTAGTGACAACGCAAGTCCAACTCTGCAGCGAACTTGTAGAGAATTATACCAACTATAACTTTGCTATATAGTGTTGACACAAAAAGGCAGCAGATCATGCATGAACTTGGTCTTGAAGTTGATGTCAGTCCAGTGTCAGTCTGATTTTCAGACTTAATCATCCTGACAGCCTGACTTTAGGCATGATTATCTTCAAATTTCTCACAAGAACATGGCTTGCACTCCTAAGAAAACTTGTTATCCATTAATAGGTCTACAAGTTTGATGTGGTGCCCTAGGGCAAAATCTCTTTTGTTTAGAAGTTACAAGGTACAAAGATGAGCACAATACACTGAAATTTAGACTTAGTCAAAAGAGTTCAAATGTGGCTCTTTTGCAAATAAGTCCAAAACTCAGGGTTTGGCTTGCAAATCATCCTAAATGTGAACCATGTGACTTTATATATTTAAACATAGTAGTTTTTACACTTTGGTCCAAATGTGCATCAATTTTGCACATAGGTCCCTAGGGTTTGATTTTAGGGTTTTCCAGGGTTTCAATTAGGGTTTTTGGTATCCCAGGGGTATAAATGTGATTCAACTTTATTCTTGGGAATATTTTATGACTATTCCCCTAAAGCCTTTAGGTTTTCTCAACTTGGGTTAAGTTTTGCCCCTTTGAGCCTTATTTAGGGTCAGGTTCCCTATCTAGGGCTCTATTTGCAAAGTGCTATAACAATACAACTTGTTTGAAATTTTTACCTAGTGAATGCACTCTAGGTGTGTCAAACATATGCAATGCCAATATTTATGATGCCATGCTCAAGTTTTAGTTACAGTAACACCAGAGGTGTTACAGTACGCGGGCATCTAATCTGATCCGCCCATTTCGATCCCACGATCCAAAATCGATGACGGCACGATCTAATCGTAGCCGCCTACGGATGAATCGATGGCATGGATCACACGCAGCGAAAGGGTACACTTAGGTCTAAATCTAGCCATCGAGCAATAGATGGACGGTCCAGGCCCTTTCTTCCTCACGGGATCACGTCAGCAGTGAAGCCTGGGCAAACCACGATGGCGCCATTGCCACCTTGCCCAGATCTCGTAACCTGCACAACGAACCTTGATCCCTATGGTGCTACGCGTAGCGGGGGTTGGGGCGAGTCCACGGGGCAAGGTCTTACCGGTGATTAGGCTCCAAGGGTTCCTGCCCACGACGCACGGCGGTGCTCTACGGAATTCACGACACCGGTGATCAATTCGCTGCCCTACGGTCACCCTTAATGCTCGGATGATAGTGGGGAAATGCACGGCGGACGCAGGTACTCGCCCCTCCACGTGAATCGATGGTTCGAGGATGGTTAACACCCGAGGTCGACAATGGCAACACCCTTCTCCCAACCCATGTTCTCTGCTCCCCACAACCGTTTTGGTCGGGCCTGAGAACTATGTGCGGTGAAAGGAGGAGAGGAAATAGAGGGAAAGAGGTCGCCGACCACCAA
Source organism: Zea luxurians (assembly GCA_029449295.1). Lineage (NCBI taxonomy): Eukaryota > Viridiplantae > Streptophyta > Magnoliopsida > Poales > Poaceae > Zea > Zea luxurians. The sequence continues at coordinate 97,653,942 of JAOPSE010000001.1, read as the reverse complement.
TATATCTCCCGACTTTCGGTTGGGGAGCGGCTGGTAGCGATCTTCGACGACGGTGACGACAATCTCGCGTGGGTTGTTGGGGTGGGGAAAGGAGGTGCACCAAGTGTGTCCACCGGCCAGTCGGAGACGAGTGCGGAGCGGGTAATTGGGCTAAAGCAGCTGACGCGTGGGACCGTTGCGCAGCGATCCGCGCAACAACGTTTTCCCTATAAGGGCCTGACAGGTGGGCCCACCTGTCGGCACCAAAAAGGCCCTCGGCCAGTGCGCGAGTGGGCTGGCGTAGGTCGCCAAGTTGGGCCGAGGTTAGGTAAATCCGACCCAAAAACTATGTTTCTTTTCTTTTTCTTTTCTATTTTAATTTCCACATTATAACTTTAAATTCAAATATGGGTTTCAAATTATATTGTAAATGCAACATCCAAAATATATGCATGAATGGAAAATATATTTTTATAAACATATACATTTATATTAATTATTTATTCCGTTGTTTAGTGAAAGGGTCAAAATGTGCCATGCACACATTCACTTCATTTTAGGAAAAATATTACTTTTGAGTATGTGGTCAAATTTTAAGTTAATAAAAATGAGTATCCTTTATTTCACTTATTTAGGGAAAGTAAACTACAATCTTTACTAGGAGTCATTTTACTTAAAAATACTTTTTGAGGAGTGATATAGTTTACATAGGAGATAATAAAAAATCTTTCTTCTAATTATTAATTTCAACTTACACTTTAGTTTCAAGATTTAAATCTAAGTTTTGAACTACACAACTTTTAATAGTACTATTTATTTGCTTTAGGGGAATATACTTTATAAAGAATTAAAATCACTATTAAAAGACATTTTATCTCAAATCTTTTGGAGAATGCTTTAAATCATCAAAATGTGATTTTGAGTATTATATCTTCCTAACGAAATTTTCAGCCCAGCACCAGCCTGAACGCGTCGCCCCCGTCCCGCCCCGCCCCGCCTCGGCCCCGACGCGTCGCGCCACGCTGCCCCTGACCCTGGCTCGGCCGCCGCGCCATGCTGCCCCCGCCTCCGGCTCGGTCGCCGCCGCGGCGCCCAGAGCCGCTTTGCCTCCCCCGCCGCAGGGCTGCCCCCGCCCCGCCGTTTCGTCGACCGGCCGTCGCCGAGGTCTCCTCCCGTCACCAATTCACCGCTTATCAAAAAGTTAATTTTTTGAGTATTTTATTTCATATTTTGCGGCCGTTATTTAATTACCACCAAAATTAGTATATATAATTGTAATTATGTTTATTTTAGTGTGTGATTAGTATTATTGTGTTTGATTATTATTATTGTTTAGTTTGATTTCATAAATGTATTAGTGGTATATGTGGTTCAGTAATTAGGGGCATATTGTATTTGTGGCATTACTTTCATATTAAATTGTGGTACTATTATATTATTAGTTTTATAAGTACATAATATTGGTATGTATTACAGTTGCCATATTTATGGTATGGATACTTAGTCTGATTTAATTAATAATAGCATATCATTCTTTGTTTTATATATAAGTAATATATTGTCTAGTGGCAGCGAGATTATGGTACCGAAATTTTCTTTGGATCCTGCTAGCTTGTGGGTTTAGAACCTATCATTGCCTATAGATGTAGGACCGATACCCTTGACGAAGTTGAATAATGTTTTTACGATATGGTCCGGTTTAACAGTCTCAGGCATGGCTGAAGATCGTGCATGAATATACAATGGTTGGAGTAGGAATGGACGTCATTCTGATGATTAGGTAGCCAAGACCAAAGATTTTGTGGACCATATATTCTCCTTGTCATTAACCGGCGCTGTCAGATGCCCTTGTAGGCAGCACGAAAACAGCATATTCCATAATAAGGAAAGAGTTAGCCTAAATCTTTGTCAGTTTGGATTTATGTCCGGATATGAGGTGTGGGAAAATCATGTTGAGGTAGTATCCAAGCTGAATGTAGAAGAGGAGGAGAATAAGGATTGGGCTGGCGATGATGCGATGCATGAGATTCTAGATTCGCTACGTCGAGAGTTAAATCTAAGCTCCGAGGATCCTACCACACCAGAGGTTTCCAGATTTTTTAAACTACTAAAAGACTCTGAAGAGCTATTGCATGAACACATAGATGTGAGTATACTCGCTTTTGTGACCTGGCTCATGGCCATTAATTCCAAGTATTTTTTTTCTCAAACAACTGTTACAATGAGATTTTAAAGTTATTAGGAGATATGCTGCCAAAGCCCAATAAGTTTCCTAAAGACATGTACCATTCAAAGACAATTATAAAAGGTCTCGGTATGGATTATGAAAAGATACGATTGATGTGTGCAAAATAATTGTATGCTTTTCATAAAGGAGCAAGTGGGAGAGAAAAAATATTTGAAATGTGGAAAATCTAGATTTGTGGAAGTTGTTAATGATGAGGGTGACAAGGTGATGATAGATGTTGCACATAAGCAGCTTCGCTACTTGCCACTAACTCCTCGAGTGAAACGATTGTTTCTATCTAAAAAACCGCTATGCACATGCGATGGCACAAAGAAGGTGTCCATGAGAACAATGAGCTAATGGTGCACCCTTCGAATGTGGATGCTTGGAAGGCTCTCAACACGTTTGATCCAGACAATACAGTCAAACTGAGGAATGTTCAAATCGGCCTCGCGACCAATGGCTTCACACCTTTTGGTCAAATGGCATCATCATACTCATGTTGGCCAGTCTTTGTTATTCCATACAACCTTCCACCTTCTCTTTGTATGAAATATGAATTTATATTTATTTGCTTAATCATACCTGGCTCGAACAATCCTGGAAAGAACTCAATGTCTTGTTAAAACCCTTGATTGAAGTGTTGAAGGAGTTTTGGAAAGGAGTCCAAGCATACAATGTTTTTAAAAAACAAATATTCAAACTTCGAGTTGCGTATTTGTGGTCGGTGCATGACTTCATGGCGTATGCTATTTTTGCCGGTTGGAGTATACATGATAGATTGGCATGTCCATATTGCGGTTCAGATACAGATTGCTTCCGTCTTGCTCATGGTGGAAAAATCACTTACTTCGATTGCTATCGACGTTGGTTGCCCAAGAAACACACCTTAAGGAGCGATAAGAAAAACTTTATAAAGAACACCGTGGTCACCAAAGGACCACCTAAACGTATGAACGCAATAGAAATATATGCTCAGCTGAACAACCTTGTCCTAAATGAAAAGGGGGACAAGTACCAAGGATTCGAAGTGGACCACAACTAGACACATATATGTGGTCTATGGGAGCTCCCTTATATGTCGTCATTGATTCTTGTGCACAACATTGATGTCATGCACCAAGAAAGTAATGTTGTTGAAGCCCTCATACACACCTGCATGCATTTTGAAAAAACAAAGGAAAAAATGAAAGCTCGAAGAGATCTAGCAATGCTTTGTGATCGACCAACCCATGTGCTCAATGACAACGGTAAGCCACCACGTGCCCTGTTCTGTCTTACCTCTAAGGACAAGAGCGAGGTAAAGAGATGGATGAAAAAATTAAATTTCCTGATGGTTATGCTACGGGCTTGAAAAGAGCAGTGAATTTCAAAACGAGAAAACTAACTGGGTTAAAGAGCCATTACTTCCATATATTAATGGAGAGGATTAGCCCTATCATGTTTCATGGTTACATGCTCGATGCCTTGTGGCAAGCAATAGCTGAGCAAAGCTATTTCTACAGGCAAATCTGTGCTAAAGAAATAAGTAAAAATATGATGGAGAAGTTGGAGAAAGAAATACCAGTGTTGCTATGTGTCGGTACCCTGAAACTAGGGTACCCTTATTACTGTATAAAGACGCAGTACCCACGCGGCTATCTTTAGTCATGTGGTAATGAGTTGTATGTGGGACCAGTCCATGACTCGCTCCAACCTCGGGCCACTACTCTGGGTCCGTAACAGCGCCTGACCCCACCACATGGGCAGGTCTGGGACCGCCACGTGTCCAGAGAAAGTGATATACTCCAAGGCATCAACAGTGGGCCTGGACCCCCATGGGAAGCTGTCGGACTCCTGGATATACAGTCCGGACCTCCAAGTCTGGTCCAAGACCCCCACGTGTACGGACCGGACCCCTGGAATGGGATCCAGACCCCTCCATATGGGGTCCGAACTGCCCATAGTGGGGTCCTAGTGTTCCAGGACAAGAGCACACTCGGGCCGTAATCAAGGCCCAGGCGGGGGTCCGGTGCCGACACGTGTCCGGACCTGGTCTGGTGGGTCCTGGACCTATCCGCATACATTCCTGCTCCCAGCTCAGGTAGAGACCTGATGCTGCCACGTGGCCTACGGCGCGCGGCATAGGCCAACGGGTGGAACCTGGCACGACGCCTCTGGGCTACTCGAGCCTTCGCATTCATTATGGATAAGACGTGCGTCTGTCCATTCCACTGACAGGCGACGTGCTCAGTCCACGTTATGCGGGCCGAGCTGTTACTCACCATTACTCGCACGTTTTGACTATCAATGCTGCATGGAATGCGGTCATCATGACTCCCGCTGATTACTCATATGTTACTAAAGCAGAGGATCCTTGTGTACTGTCAACATTTACTATTCACATAATGTATTCCTACCATTATGCTCTTGGGCCCACATGTTGGGGCACAACATCCTTGTATGTGCCTCCCTTAAACTATAAAAGGGGAGGCACACAGCGTTACAAAGGACAGACTCAATCACAAGCTCATACGCTTACGCTCACACCCAATACAAAATACACATAGTGGAGGTAGGGTATTACGCTCCGGCGGCCTGAACCACTATAATCCCTCGTGTGCTCTTGTGTTCATCCGGAATACACCTAACATGCAAAACGCTTAGGCCCCCTCCTCATCTTAGGATTAGGGCGGATGCATTCCGCCACCCGGCCGAAGGATTTTCTCTCCGACATTTGGCGCACCAGGTAGGGGGCTAGGCTTTGAGTTTTCCGCTGTTTTCTTGCTTGACACGATGGTCCAAATCGTCGAGCACCATGGCTTGTCTCCCGAGGACTTCCTGATGGAGGAAGAGGCTGCATCTTCCATGCCACGGGGTCCAACTGCCCTGCGCCTGGTGCTGCTACTGTGCGCGCTGCGCAGCAGCACACGCCTGGGCAGACATCCTGGGCTCCGTCAAGGGCTGCTCCTAGGGCGTTGTCTGCAGCCAGGGAGTTGCTATGCCACCCTCCTAGTTCCACGGCCTCGCCGGGGGCCATGAAGCAGTGGCGTGACGATGTCGACCGTCTCCTCGGCATGGCGCATTCTAGATTAGCCAGACCCAGGCCTCGGTCATTCGGGCATCAACATGAGGCGTCGGTGCGCTCACCCTCAGTGAAGGCCGCAACGACTAAGGACTTGCAGGCGGAGCTCAACCGCAGGCGTGCGGGCGAGGATGCTCCAATCTCTCTGGAGAGGCCTGATGACCTGCGGGCAGAACTCAACAGTAGGCATGCGGGTGAGGACGCGCGAGTCTCTCTGGAGAGAGCGCGTGAGCGCCAACAAAACTTCGAGGGTCGCAACATCGACCAAGACTTCGCTCCGCTTGCACCACAAATTCCAAGGGGCGCCCGAATCCACAAGGGTGTCCCATTGGTCGGTGTGGGCTGTGTCGTGCTAGCATATCACCTCTGCACGCGCGACTTGGCCACCCATGTTCCGACCGCACCTACCAGAGAAGTACAACGGTATGTCAAACCCGTCAGAATTCTTGCTGGTCTACGTCACCGCCATTTCGGCAGCTGGTAGAAACACTACCGTGATGGCGAGCTATTTCCATGTAGCCTTGACCGGCCCAGCCCGGACCTAGCTCATGAATCTGACCCCAGGGTCCGTCTACTCCTGGGAAGAGCTCTGTGCACGATTCATAGTGAACTTTGCCAGTGCTTATCAGCAGCATGGCGTGGAGGCTCATTTCCATGTCGTAAGGCAAGAACCCGGGGAGACTCTCTAGGCTTTCATCGCCCGCTTCACCAAGGTACGAGGGACTATACCTCGTGTCTCCAATGCCTCCATTATCACTGCTTTCTGACAGGGGGTGCGTGATGAGAAGATGTTGGAGAAGCTAGCGATGCATGACATGGAAACCTTCACCACGCTCTTTGCTCTGGCCGACAAATGTGCCAGAGCTGCCGAGGGTCGTGCATGGCACTCGGCACCACAGACCAGAGTTACCCAGACGGGTTGCTTGAGTGCCGTCCCCCAGGGCGGCAACAACAACAAGAAGAAGAAGAACTGCGACCACGAGAGGCCGCAGTCTACTGCTCCGGTCGTCGCAGCTGCGACTGGGGGCCGGAACGAGTGCGGCAAGCGCCCATGGCCACAGGGAGGCAACAGTGGGTCATGCCCTGTGCACCCCAACATTCGCCACAGCGCCTCGGAGTGCCGCGAGATCATCAAGCTCGCAAAGCGTGTCAGCTAGTGGCACGAGCAGGCCTCCAAAGATGGCTCACCACCTCGTCGCCGGCCTGGCAAGGAGAAGGTCGACGAAGGTGACGCGGCCGCGGGGAACGGGACCTCGGGTATCAGTCACCTGAGGGGGTCCTCAAGGACGTTTTCACTAGAGACTCCGACTCTAGTGACAACAACGACCGCCGCAAGAAGCTGTACGTGATGTATAGCGGGAGCTCGGAGCTCACCTCCCGTAGGAATGTGAATTCCCTTGCTGAGAGGTCCTTTCGGCGATCCCAGGGGTCCTGAAGACTGCTCCACATCAGCGATGGAGGAGCACTACTATCTCCTTCGGGGCATCCGACTGCCCAAAAAACATGGCAGGGACCGGTATACTACCACTCATCACCGCCCCTGCCATCGCCAACATGCGGCTGCACCATGTCCTGATTAACAGTGGGGCTGGGCTCAACGTCATTAGCCATGCTGCATTCAAGCAGCTGTAGATACCAGGGTCCCGACTAGGACCCTCTTGTCCATTCTCTGGATTGGGCCCACAACCGGTGTATCCCCTTGGGAGCATCACACTCTCGGTAACATTCGGGACCGAGGAGAACTTCCGCACAGAGAACGTCCAGTTCAACGTCGCGGAGGTTAACCTCCCTTTCAATGCCATCATTGGCATGCTGGCCCTGTATCGGTTCATGGCCATTGCCCATTACGGGTATTTGGTCCTCAAGATGTCGTCCCCTGCTAGAGTCCTCACCGAGCGGGGCAACCGTGCCGCTGCGCTTGAGGCTGTCGAGAAGCTACACACCCTGGCGGTAGAAACTGCCCGCACGGATGACGGAGGGAGGGACCCCTTGACTTCCGGTACCAAGGCGCCTACCAAGGTGCAAACGATGCAGCCATCCTGGGCAGACGGCGGTCCCATGAAGGCCATCTAGGTCGTCGTGGGTTCCTCCCAGACCACCCGCATCACGGGCAATCTGGAGGAGAAATAGGAACTCGCACTCATCGCCTTCCTCTAGGCAAATGTCGACGTGTTCGCATGGGAACCGTCGTAGATGCCTGGGATCCCCAGGGAGGTGATTGAGCACCATCTGGAGATCCACCCTGACGCCAAACCGGTGAGTCAGAAGCCTCGAAGACAATCCATTCAGTGGCAGGATTTCATCCGTGAGGAGGTCCAGAAGCTGCCACACGCTGGCTTCATCGAAGAGGTTCATCACCCAGTATGGCTGGCCAACCCTGTCATCGTTCCAAAGGCAAACGGGAAGTTTTAGATGTGCATCGACTACACCAGCCTTAATAAGGCTTGTCCTAAGGACCCGTATCCACTTCCATCCATAGATCAAATCATGGATTCTACCTCCGGGTGCGACATCTTGTCCTTCCTAGATGCTTACTCTGGTTTCCATCAGATCCAGATGTCTAGGGAAGATAGGAAGCATACCGCTTTTGTAACAGTGGATGGGCTTTAGTGTTATGTTGTAATGCCTTACGGTCTGAAAAACGCCTTGCCAACATTTGTACGGGCGATGAGTAAGACCTTCGGGGACCTGATTAGGGATAGGATAGAGATATACGTCGATGACATCGTGGTCAAGACTAAGAGAGGGTCGACCCTAGTGGAAGACTTGGCCCTGGTCTTTGACAAGCTGTGGGCAACACACACGAATCTGAACCCGGAGAAGTGCGTGTTGGGGCAAAGGTGAAGACACTACCCCTCGCTCGATGCCTTCGCCAATCTTGCTGCGTCAACGGAGGCAAAACGATCGGCAACTCCCACCCTTCGTCCAACACGTTGCAAGACGAAGGCCCACGACGAGGTCACCCCGCCCCGCGTCCTCGTTGAACACGAAGGCCCACGTGGAATTCGGCCCATTGTAACAGGCCCCGCGCGGCCAGTTGTTTTACGGGCCCGATTTGCAAATGTTTTTATGTAATGACGGTCTGTAACCCTGCTTTATGGGAATATTCCGGGAATGACCTAGGTGCTTGAGGGCACATGCGTCCTTAATCCGAGACGCTGGGCGCTCAAGCACCTATAAATACCCCCGCACAGTGCCCTTGAGGGGCTAGATTAACAGAGCAATTGCTGCCTCTAGTTGAACCGTGTTCCCATCTCGCTCATCCCCCCGTTAGAATCAACCTTCCCGGGAACACAAATTCCAACATTGGCGCCATCGTTCGTGCTACGAGAAAATCACCCGCGATGGCACCCAAAAGAGCTAACTCGAAGGTAGCCCCATCCGTCGACGAAGCAGCGAAGGCAGCCCTGCTAGCTGAGAAAAAGGGCAAGGTCCTCGCCGACAACACCCACCAAGGAGCTGGTGAAGATGAAGCACACAGCAAGAGGCAGCGCAACGACCAACACACTCTAGAAGGCACCCTTCGCACCTGCAGCTCCGAAAGGCAGCCACAAGCGCCACCCCCAGGCTTCGCACCACCAGAGGGCGAGGACGCAGCAGAGGACGGCGAGGTCCTCGGCGTCTCCGCAGAAGAGCAGCTCTAGCTATGGGCCCTGCGCCTCAGAAACCGCAACCTTCAGAAGCAGAAGGGAATCCTCGAGGCCAAGCGCCAACGCGTCACTATGCAGGCCAAGCTGCGCCAAATGATACGAGATGAAGAGCAGAGGGCTCAGGAGCTTGAGCAAGAGATTGCGCTCTTGCAGCACGAAGGCCAGCATGATCTGCAGCAGCATGGCCCGCCCTTCCAGCAGCGCGCGCTGGTCAAAGACCTATTCGTCCCTCACCGCGGGCCCTTCATCCCGCACGCCGCAGCTTTCCAAGGCATCAATTACCTTGACGAGCAAAGCCCCCTGGCACCGCAACTGCAAGTGTCACCATGGCCCGCCAATTTCAGGGCAGGGACCTACCCCAAGTACAACGGCAGCACTGACCCAGCACAGTATATCATGAGCTATCAAGTCGCCGTTGCATCAGCCGGAGGGGACGACGCCACGATGGCTAAGTCATTCATCATCGCCCTCGAAGGCCCGGCTCTCACTTGGTACACCAGATTGCCCCCGCTGTCCATCGACTCCTGGAGAAGTCTCCAGGACAAATTTCTGCTCAACTTCCAAGGGTACCGCCCAGGCACCGATGCCTTGGCCGAACTGTCACTCTGCAAGCAGCTGGAAAGAGAGACTCTGTGGGAGTACTACCACAAATTTTTGACCCTCAAGTCACAATTGCCTTAGGTCGATGACCAAATAGCAATTCACTATGCCATCAGTGGCCTTCGGGCTGGCGTCCTTTACAGCCACTGCATCAGAGATCCACCCAAGAACCTCCAAGAGTTGTATCAGCTGTTCGAGAAGTACACCAGATCCGAAGAGCTCCACCAGCGCAAGGTCGAGTCCCAGATGAAACCCAAAGACCCTCCGCAGTCCAGCCGCACGTGGACGAGACCTTCGTAGACAGAATCCGGTCGGGACGGCCGCAGCCAGTAGTAGGTACACAACATCGCCAACCAGCACCCCGCTGGTGAGGCCCCTCACCGCCAAGATTATCCTCCCAGGGCCGCGGCGGAGGAACCCTTGGTCGAGGCCGAGGACGGGCGTAGCAGCCACGCAAATTTTACTGCTTGTTCCACGGCGAAAACTACGCGCACCCAACAAGGGACTGCCCGGAGATGAAGGCCACCAGAGACAGGATGTCTCGGGCGCAACCAGCCGACAACCCAAGATTTGTCGCGCACACATATCAACAACTCACACCACCATACAATCACGACCCCGCTCAGCATCCACCTAACCACGCATACCAACATCACCAGGAGGTACAAATCGTGCCTCCCCCACCCCCACCTCCACACCCGCAACAGCCAAACATCCACCACCCCCACGCACCAAAACAAGAAGACTTCGCTGATCAGCCGTATCGCGGAGTCATTCACATGATCACTGGGGGATCCAGCGCCGACTTCGACACAAAGCGGCAGAAGAGGGACCACTACCGCAGCGTCAACCACGTTGCCGTCACCGGCCCAGTCGTGCAGACGAAGTGGTCCCATGTGCCATTGACCTTCGACGCCAGAGACGTCGACCTGCGCTGCGCACCCCACATCAACGCCATGGTGATCAACTGCAGTCTGGCAGGCTGGGTCCTGCACAAAGTCTTAGTGGACAATGGCAGCTAGGTGGATATCATTTTCCTCCACGCCTTCGACCGCATGGGCATCAACCACAGCTTGCTCAAGCCTTCGGACAACCCACTGTATGGCTTCGGCGGCAAGGGCACCTTTCCTGTCGGCAAAATAGAACTACCCCTCTCCTTCGGTGTAGCACCCAATGCCTGAAGTGAGCAAGTCACTTTCGACATTGTCGACATGGTGTACCTGTACAACGCCATCATGGGTCGGGGCTCCATCAACAAGTTTGAAGCAGCCATTCACGGACTTTATCTGTGCATGAAGATCCCGGGTCCACAAGGCGCAATCACAGTCTACGGCAACCAGCAGGCCGCCTGCAACATAGAAAGAGACTTCGTTCTAGGGCAAAGGAACGTACACTGCCTCACGGCGCAGCACGAGGCCCCTGAGTCAACCAGCCCGATCGCCAAAGAACATGAAAAGGCACAGCTGCAGAGCAACGATGGGACCAAGACTGTCCCCCTTTACCAGTCAAGGCCCAAGCAAACGGTCATCATAAGTGAAGACCTTACTTCGCATGACGAGGAGAGACTCCTCTCCTGTTTGTCCAAAAATAAGGACGTCTTCGCCTGGTCTGCCCTCGACCTGGTCGGAGTCAGTCGCTCTATCATCGAGCACAGCTTGGGAATTGACCCTTCGGTGAGGCCAAAGAAGCAACGGCTGCGCAAGATGTCTGATGAGAAGACAGAAGCCGCCAAGGCTGAGGTACACCGCTTGCTTGAGGCCAAGTTCATGGAGCCAGTTGCCTACCCTACGTGGCTCGCCAAAGTAGTCATGGTGCAAAAGTAGAGCGGCAAATGGCGGATGTGCATCGATTTCACCAGCCTCAACAAAGCCTGCCGCAAGGATAATTTCCCGCTGCCTCGGATCGACAAGATCGTCGATAGTGCGGCCAGCTGTGAAGTCATGTCACTCCTCGACTGCTTCTCCGGCTACCACCAAATTTATATGAAGGAGGAAGACAAGGCCAGCACCAGTTTCATAACACCCTTCGGCACGTACTGCTTCATCAAAATGCTGGAGGGACTCAAGAACGCTGGGTCCACATTCTCTCGCCTCACCAAAACGGTGCTCGAGAGCCAAGTCGGCAGAAACATATTTACGTAAGTGGACGACATCGTCATTGCCAGCAAAAGCAAAGAAGACCATCTGGCTGACCTCGCAGAAACATTCACGAACATGCGAGACGCACGAATTCGCTTAAACCCCGAAAAGTGCGTCTTCGGCGTTCGCCAGGGGAAGATACTGGGCTACGTGGTGTCGCACCGCGGGATCGAAGCCAACCCGACCAAAATACAGGCAATCATCAACATGACGCCCCCTCAGTCAGCCAGAGACGTCCAACGACTGACCGGCAGATTGGCCGCCCTCAACAGATTCATCTCCAAATCCGCAGAGTGAAGCCTACCTTTCCTCAAAACGCTACGCGGCGCAAAAGACTTCGCATGGGGACCAGAGCAAGCGGCGGCCTTCGCTTCACTAAAGCAGCATCTGTCAGAGCTGGCGATTCTTTCAAGCCCCAACCCCTCGCTGCCCCTGTTGCTCTACGTCGCGGCTTCGCCGCACGCGGTCAGCGCAGCGCTGGTTCAGGAGCAGGACAGAGAGGGCATGACCAGGAAATGTCTAGTTTATTACGTCTCCGAAGTACTCACAACATCCAAATGCAATATGACAGAACTGAAAAAAATCGCCTACGCAGTAGTCATGGCTTCGCGCAAATTGCGCCATTATTTTGAAGCGTTCAAGGTGCGGGTCACCTTGGACAGGGGACTCGGCGAATTATTCAAAAATCCGGAGGCATCAGTCCGGATCGCTAAATGGGCAGCCGAGCTTTCCGGCTACCATATCACCTTCGAGCCCCGAACACCCATCAAGTCACAAGTCCTGGCAGACTTCATCGTCGACTGGACCGGGCCAATAACGCAGTCGGACACGTCTGCAGAGACGGTGTGGACCATCCATTGCGACGGTGCATGGTGCCATGCGGGGGCAGGCGTTGCTGTAGTCATCACCTCACCCGCAGGGGTCAAGCACAGATATGTTGCACGCCTCAGCTTTGCTTTGGAGTCTGACAGGTGCACCAACAATATAGCAGAGTACGAAGCTATCATCCTCGGCCTTCGCAAGCTAAGGGCACTTGGCGTTACTACCTGTATAATCAGAACAGACTCCAAGGTAGTTGCCGGCCAAATTGAGAAAGATTACACAGCGAAGGACCCCGCACTTATGCAGTACCTCGCGGCTATCCGCAGTCTCGAGAGACAATTCAAAGGCTTCACCTTGCAACATGTGGACCGCGCCAAGAATGAGGAGGCTGACGCGTTGGCCAAAGCAGCCGCCAGGGGCGAGGCCCTACCCTCGGACGTATTCTACCATGTCATCGGCACACCAGCCGTACGCAGCCCAGAGGGCCTACAAATAACCAACGACATCGAGGGCCACCGCATAGTCAACCTCATTATGACCGAAGACTGTCGGGCACCAATAACCCTATTCCTGCAAGGATACTACCATCCAGTCGATGTCAACGAGGCCAAGCGCCTCAAACACCAAAGCCGGGACTTCGCTATCATCGAAGGCCAGCTTTTCAAGAAGGGGGTCAGCCAACCCATGCTCAAATGTGTCACCGAGACTGAAGGCGTCCAAATCCTGCGCGAAGTCCACAACAGGACTTGTGGCTCTCACCCAGGGCCTAGGGCCCTAGCTTCCAAGGTAATCCGTCAAGGTTTCTACTAGCCCGCCATGATCTACGCCGCAAATCGGGTCACAAGGTCATGCGAAGCCTGTCAGAAGTTTTCTCCACGCTTGGGAAGCCCTTCGCAATTCACAAAGCTAATCGCACACACGTGGCCCCTTCAGCGCTGGGGCCTGGACATTGTTGGGCCACTACCCATAGCCCAAGGGAACCTCAAGTTCACCTTCGTCGCTGTTGATTACTTTACCAAGTGGATCGAGGCGAGGGCGGTATCCACAATAAAATCAAAGACTGCCCAGAAATTCTTCTGGCAAAACATTGTTTGCCGATTCGGAGTCCCGTCCGAGCTCACAGTTGACAATGGCAAGCAATTTGATAGCCAAGACTTCAGGGATTTCTGCTTCTCCATTGGCACCAAGCTTGCCTTCGCTTCAGTCTACCACCCACAATCCAACGGCGTCGTGGAGCGCGCCAACGGCAAGATTTTCACGGTGATCAAAAAAATGCTCCTCGACGACAAGAAGGGCAAATGGGCCGACCTACTACCTGAAGCAGTCTGGGCACTGAACACGACCGAGTGTCGAGTGACCGGATTCACTCCTTTTCGCCTGCTATACGGATCGGAGGCCATGACCCCGCAGGAAATCAAACATGGGTCCCTGCGGACAACCGCTTCTGCAGTACCCGACGTCGACGAGCCAACTTCCAAAGACCTCATCGATGAAGACCGTGTCTTCGCCCTGCAGGCCCTCAACAAATATCAAGCCCAAACGAAGGCCTGGCGCGACCACGCAGTCGTCCCAAGAGAATTCAACGAAGGGGACCTCATACTCGTCCGCACAACCCGGACAGAGTCACGGGGTAAGGTGGAACCAAAGTGGGAAGGACCATTTATCGTCAAGACGAAGTCGTCTCCCAGTGCGTACAGATTAACAACACAATCTGGCAAAGACCTGGAACATTCCTGGAATATAGATAATCTTCGCAAATTTTTTGTTTGAACCCTCAGGGCCATCACGCCCTTGTAATTCGCCAAACATTATTATTCCGGCCCGCACTCTTTTCCTCCCAGTGGGGTGAGGTTTTTAATGAGGCAGAGCCATGTAATATACAAGCAAAAATCCCCCGCAAAAAACTAAGCCAATGTCGAAAAAGACCGCATCAACGGTCTTCGGCATTCGACTACACTAAAGTCACCGCGAGGGACAGCGCTGACTACCCTCGCGTGCGACACTCCGTGCAAAAGTCGCCTACGGGTGCAGCCGGACCAGCACAATAAGTGCGCACAATCGAAGTCCTCTCCAAAGGACTCTCCATGCAAAAGTCACCTAAGGGTGCAGCCGGACTCTCCATGCAAAAGTCGCCTACGGGTGCAGCCGGACTAGCACAATAAGTGCGCAAAATCGAAGTCCTCTCCAAAGGACTCTCCGCGCAAAAGTCGCCTAAGGGTGCAGCCGGACTCTCCACGCAAAAGCTGCCTACGGGTGTAGCTGGCCTCTCCGTGCAAAAGGCGCCCACGGGTGCAGCCGGACTAGCACCGTAAGCGCGCAAAATCGAAAGTATTTTCCAAAAGGTTCCCCGCACACAAGTCATCTACGGGCACGACCGGATCAACGAAGGCACAAAGCCTCATAAAAATCACGGGTACATACATACAGCGAGGGCATCACACGTTACATTGGCTCAACCTTAGGGATGATGCCCATCTCCCTGTAGTTGAACAGCATTATCCTTAGCTCCTCACCCTCAAAAGGATTTCGCAACTCCCCCTCACCTACACTCATCCCAGCCGGCGAGGACAACAATTCTCGTTTGCCAGCCCCGTCAACACGAAGACGACTTCCCTCCACCTCACAAACCCTCTGCTTCGCGATCGCCCTTCACCGCCTATGCCCAGCACTCGCACTAGGAATAACTTCAGCACCTACCACGCGCGGAGAAGCTTCCACCGCAGCCACATCCAGTGCCGCAAAATAATCCAAGTCCTCATCCGAAGACCCCTCCGTCCACACAACCGAACCCCTATAATCATTAGACTCAAAAAACTTAGACACAGAATCATCCGAGACATCTTCAGCAACCACGGTCGAAGCCGCCATAAAATTTGCATTGTTAGTAGCGGTTGCGTGCGCGGGCACAAAACCCTGAACCTGCGCAGCAACCGAGGTTCAGTAACACGCAGACAAAACTTACACACTTCCCCGCACCTATTTAGCTACTTAGCCACCTGCGAGGGCCCGGCCGCGGCCATGGGGTCTTCGACTGGTGGCTCATCCACCACCTTCAGGGCACCTTCGATCGTCGGCGCAGGGGTCGGCACAGGGTCTTTGCCGCCGGCCATAGCAGGAATGGCCATGGCCGAGGGGCCTTCGCCGGTGTCCAAGGGTAGCACCGGATTGACCTCCGCAGCCTCGGGCGGCGCGCCGACCAGACTTCCAAAGTCCTCGACGTCCTCGGCACGCTCCATCTGCAGCAACAGCACATTCACTCAGCAAAAACTATACATACCCGCACGCAACCAACCACACAAAAATAATAACCTTCACCTGCTCTCTCGCCCGGTCGGATCGCTCCCTGACAGCCTCCCGACCATGTGCCCACCACATCCTATCAAAAAGGGCCCCCGCTGACTGCTTCACAACGGGGTCTTCGGCCTTGAAGGTCTCGCGCTCAAAGCTCTCGTCTGCTTGGTCGAAGACCTCGTAGTGTCTGCAGCCCTCGCGGGACAACGCATTCATGGCCCCCTCGCAGGTGACGAGGGAGGCAAAGGACATGAAACCCTCCATGATGGTTGGGAGTACCAGCAACTCCTCCTGCAACCACTCGAGGAAGCGAAGGCCCGCCTCCCGGTCGGGCACTTCGAAGTCAGCAGTACGCGCGCCCAGCTCGCGATACGAGCTCACGAACTGTGCGAGCGTCCGCTCAACCTCAGAGCGCGTAGAGGCCTCGGCCTTATCCATGTGGCCGCGCAGGGCGTTGAACCTCGCCTCCCACTCCTCGGCGCATTGGCTGGCGAGACTTCCCTCCGTCCGCGCCACCTTGGCCACCGCCTATGCAGCCTGCGCCTCAGCGATGGCCTGGTTCGCCTCCCTCCTCTCCTCTGCCAGCTGGCGCCGAAGGTCCGTCTTCTCGGTCTCCAAGGCGGCCACTTTCTCCACCAGCTGGTAGCTTTTGCTCTCCGCGGCCGACTTCTCCCGGACGGCATCTGCGTGCTGTGCCCGAAGTCTCTCGACTTCGGCAGCCACGTCCGCAGTCAGGACACTAGACGCAACGCGGTCGGCGAAGTCAGCCGCCTGACAAAAACACATGAGACACAAATCTTCATGGAAACAACAAACACCGAAGTCCAACTCAACTTACTTGACTTAGTTGCTGCGACATCCGCTAGGACATGGTGCCCGCCACGTCCTTAGCGGCAGCGGCTGTCAGAATCTCGCTGCTCGCGCAGAAGGCGACCCACGGGTCCTGTGTAGTCCCCCTCGCCCTTACCTCCGCCGATGGCAAAGCGGTTGCCACAGAAGGTGGGACAACAACCATCTGTCCCTCGCTGGACCCTGCAATGCAACACATTACCGGTCAGAAGACCTCGTAAAAAAAACTTACCAACAAAATAGTCCTCCACGCTGATGTTCGTGCCGAAGTCGGTAACACATTTCCCCGGCGAGGGCAGCTCCCGTCCCTTCGCAGCTTCGACCGGGGAGACTTAGTCCCGCCAGCGGCGGCTGTCTTCGCGCCCGCTGACGACTTGCTGGACCCAGGCGCGGCCGGTTTCACAGCCGGCAACGGCTGGCTGCTGCCGGAGGCAGCAGCCTTCGCGCTCCCCCATGCTCTCTTCGCCTCACTCCTCGGATCCGCCATCCTGATAACCGCCTGGCGCTTCTGCGCAGCGTCTTGACGGTCCTTGGTCATCACTGCCGACACAACAGCAGCAATATTCCGTCCGTAAGGGAAAATCCTCAAGCCACGAGCTATACGAGACGTAGACATGTCTTCGCCTTCCGCCCAGGGGATTGTAAGACTCTTTGGCCATCGACCCCTGGTAACCTCCAGCATTCGCACCGAAGACTCCCGGAGCTCGGGCGAAGACATCCTTCCCCCAGGGGCCGCGCATGTCCCCATCAACTCCATAGCAAAATTATCAGACACCCCCATTCCTCCCACTATAATACCTAATTTCCTCTTCTTAGTGGCCGGGGCAGCCCCCTGCGAAGGCTCTTCCTCGGTTCCGCCCATCGGTTTCTTCCCACGGCGGTCGGCGGCGTCCACACCGGGATAACCACCGTACGACAAGCGGTTCAGGTCAAAGACCCGGTTCAATATGTCGTTGGACCCGCGGATATCGCAGCTCCGCAGACCCTCTATCTTCGGCACGTAGCGCCCCACGATCCTTGCCGCCTCGTCTTCCGCTTCACGCATGAATGCGGCGGGATCTCGGCCACGCAAATCCAGCACGAAGGCAGGACTTCGCACCAGCTGCCTGCCACGGGAGGGCATCTCACGAGGGCATACTTCGCCCAACGCCCAGCCATGCACCAAGGGCCATACCCCGTACCCAACAAATTCCTCAACTAAATCGCGCCCGCTACTCATGCGGGCAGCGCAACGAAGGGCTCCTTCGTCTTCGTCATCCTCTGCTACCTCAAATTGCGGGTATGCTACATAATAATGGAAGCACATGACGGCCACGGGGAGCCCTAGGTGGTCTTCGACTGCGCCTTCTGAAACGTAAAACCAGAAATCCCACCAGTTGCCCCACTTATTGCGGGCATAGGGAACCAACTGCACAACTTCCATTGAAGTCTTCCCGGACTTCGGTGTGAATGTGCACGATCCAAACTGTGCAATCTCATCTCCAATTTTCCACTTTTGCCAATGTAGACAGTAATGTTTTGCGAAGACTTCCACTAAGGGCTGGCCACCATACGAAGTCGTCGCCGAGACGTACTTCGCCAGGGCCACCACGGCATTCGGCGTCAGCTAGTGGACCTGGACCTCAAACTTCCGCAGGACCTCCGCCACGAATCAATGTGCGGGCAGACGAAGGCCAGCAATGAAAAAAGCCTCAAAAATGACCAACTCACCTTCTGGCTCGGGGACCTTTTCCGCCCCTTGGACATGCCCCACTCCGCTACCAAAATATCCAAGCTGCTGCATGTCCTGAACACGGACCAAGGAAATCCGCGACATGCCAAACTCCACTGTATCACTAGGATGCAACTCCTCCGCCGCCATGTTGCTCAAAGTGTCCTCGGACGATGCGCCGGCTGGCGGTGTATCGGCAGCAGATGAAGAAGAGGACAGCATGGCTACGTACCGGCGGTGGCGGCAGACGGTCTCCTTCACGCGGGCCAGATCTCCGACGAGCAGGAGCAAGGAGGGCGAGCGAGCAGATGAACGGTTTCAAAAGAAGGCTAGGGTTTCATGGTGCGCAGAAAGAGTTCCTGACCCGCGCCGCCCCACCGCCCTTTTATACACAGGACGCGACGCTTCGGGAAACCAGCAGTCCAACAGTACCGCGTCCATCAACAGTCACATCTAAAACCCCCGCGGAACCACTTCGAGCGAGGGCAGCGTCTCCACCATCTAGCGACGTCTTTGGCACCAGATGACTCGGTCGAACTGGTCCCTCGGAGGGCAAATGTTGGGGCGAAGGCGAAGACACTACCCCTCGCTCGATGCCTTCGCCAATCTCACTGCGTCAACTGAGGCAAAACGACCGGCAGCTCCCACCCTTCGTCCAACACATTGCAAGATGAAGGCCCACGACGAGGTCGCCCCGCTCTGCCTCCTCGTCGAACACGAAGGCCCACGTGGAATTCAGCCCATTGTAACAGGCCCCGAGCGGCCGGTTGTATTACGGACCCGATTTGCAAATGTTTTTATGTAATGACGGTCTATAACCCTACTTTATGGGAATATTCCGGGAATGACCTAGGCGGTTGAGGGCACATGCGTCCTTAATCCGAGACGCTGGGTGCTCAGGCACCTATAAATACCCCCGCACAGTGCCCTTGAGGGGCTAGATTAACAGAGCAATTGCTGCCTCTAGTTGAACCGTGTTCCCATCTCGCTCATCCCCCCGTTGGAATCAACCTGCCCGGGAACGCAAGTTCCAACAGTGTGTCTTTGGTGTCTCCGCAGGGAAGTTGCTGGGGTTCCTGGTTTCGCACCGGGGCATTGAAGCAAACCCAGATAAGATCAAGGCAATCGAGGTAATGAGACCTCCGGCCTGAATCAAGGATGTCTAGAAGCTTACGGGGTCACTGGCCGCCCTTAGCCGCTTCATCTCAAGGCTGGCTGAGAGGGTGCTACCCTTCTTCATGCTCTTACGGAAGTCCAGACCATTCTCTTGGATCGATGAGGCAGAATGAGCCTTCCAACAGTTGAAGCAGCACCTTGTGTCCCTACCAATACTAGTAGCTCCGGAGCCAGGGGAGCCGCTATACTTGTAAATTGCAGCGGCTACAGAGGCGGTGGGCATGGTGCTGGTCGTCAAAAGGACGGTGCAACATCCCCAGGGGAGTCAGAAAGTTCCCCTAGGAGAAGGTGGTGGTCCGACCACCATGGAGCTTGAGGACTCGGGATCAACCGCAGGGGTCCGGACCATCTAGAAGCCGATCTACTACGTCAGCGATGTCCTCCATGAGGCGAAGGCCAGGTACCTTGAGACACACAAGCTTATCTATGTTGTGCTTGTTGTGTCCAGGAAGTTGCGCCACTATTTCCAGGCACATAGGGTCGTGGTGGTGACCTCCTTCCCCTTAAGGGCCATCCTCCACAACTCTAACGCCATAGGCAACATTGCTAATTGGGCAGCAGAGCTTGCTGAGTTCCAGCTGGACTTCCAGCCTCGCGGCGCTGTCAAGAGCAAGGTTTTGGCTGACTTCATCGTGGAGTGGACCCCTCCCCTGAACGCTCCTGGGGGTCCGGATCCTGATTCGGACCCCACACCTGTGGAGCCTAGGGTCCTGGTCTTCACCGAGCCCCACTAGACGCTTTTCTTCGACGGGTCCGCCCGCCAGCAGTGTGGCGGTGCTGGGGTGGCCCTTGTCGACCCAAGCGGAGATCAAGTGAAGTACATGGTGCACCTTGAGTTCAAGGCCACCACCAACATGACAGAGTATGAAGCACTGATCTTCGGCTTGTCTGTGGCCCTATCCCTAGGGATCCGTCAGCTCCTCGTGAAGGGAGACTCCTAGCTGATCATCAAGCAGGTCTGCGGAGAATGTAGTTGCAATGAGCCCAGGCTCGCAGCTTACGTCCTCCACGTAAGGAAGCTAGAAAAGGACTTCATTGCCCTGGAACTGCAACATGTTCCTTGGGCTAACAACTCAGCGGCAGATGAACTCTCCACGAGGGCATCAACTGGGGCACCCGTGCCCGAGGGCGTCTTCAAAAGATGGCTGCTGAGATCTACCGCCCAGCCCGCCGAGTCGGGCGAAGGGAGTGAGACTAGCACCTCGAAGCTAGCGGTCTCGGTGGCGTTACATCTGCAGAACCCACCAAGGATTGTGTGTGCTACAGGGGTCCTGCCAACCTCTTAGCAGCACAGCTAGTATCTCAGAGTGGTCCCAATGCATGGATCCCTGAGATCCGGGACTACCTGAAAGAAAATATCCTTCCTGAAGATGATGTCTCCGCAGAACGCATAGTGTTGTTGGCTAAACGATACGCGGTGGTAGAAGGGGATCTCTACCACCATGGTGCCAATGACATTCTCATGCGGTGCATCACCCAGGAGGAGGGCCATGAGTTGCTCTCGGAGATCCATGGAGGTGAGTGCGGAAGCCATTCGTCATCCTGCACGCTGGTCGGTAAGGCCTTCCGGCACGGCTTCTACTGGACAACCGCTCTCTAGGATGTAGCTGAGTTGGTAAAGTCCTGCAAAGCTTGCCAGTTCCATGCAAAGCAGATACACACACTAGCTCAGGCTCTGCAGATGATTCCACCCTCCTGGCCATTCACCGTATGGGGGGTGGATATCCTGGAACCATTCCCTAGGGCCGTCGGCGGGTACCGTTTCCTCTTCGTCGCCATCGACAAGTTCACAAAGTGGCCAGAGGCCACCCCTGTGGTCAGTATCACCTAGGATGCTGCTATTGCTTTTCTTAGGTCGATTGTTTATAGATTTGGGGTCCCAAGCCATATCATTACGGATAACAGGACCTAGTTTACAAGTCAGCTCTTCCAGGAGTATTGTGAGGGCATCGGCACCCAGCTCTGCTTTGTGTCTGTGGCTCATCCCAGAACAACGGCCAAGCTAAGAGGGCAAATGCAAAAATCCTCAAGGGACTCAAGACACGCACCTATGACTGCTTGAAAAAGCATGGTGCAAATTGGGTCAACGAGCTTCCATGTGTGCTATTGGGGAACCGGACCACACCTAGTCGAGCTACCGGGGAGACCCCGTTCTTCCTGGTCCACGGGGCCGAAGCCTGTCTTCCCCTAGAAATCATTATGGGCTCCCTGTAACACCCGGTTTTAAAGGACAAAGCCGGGTGCATCTCATACATGCGCCAAAGAAGACAACATATACAATAACAGAGTGTATAGAGATAAATGTCACAATAATCAGAGTATTTATTACATAGCGGAAGACTTATTACAAAATAAAATAATAAATGTAAAACGAACTAAGGATCGTCGGCGCCAATGTCAACTGAGAAACGCCACCTAGATCAAGTCGGATGCCTCGGTACTTGACTCCACTTGAAACCACCTGTTCTTCTCCTGTGGGGGGGTGTGAGACAGCAAGGGTGAGCTCACACATGTTCATCGCTCAACAAGTTGTGGGGAATAATGTGGCATGAACTCACCAAAGGTGGGAGTTCATGAAGTGTAAGGCTGATCAACAATAGAGGTTAAAGCTGAGCATTGCTTTTATAAGTTGGTCAAATTTTTATTAGCAGTTACTAAGTGTAAGTGAATACCAAACCATAATAAAATAATAGAACAAAATTAATAACAAATCCCATGCAAATGCAAATGACAAATTGAGTTTAGGTTCCATAATTTAATCATCGGAGAGTCCTGAGCCGCTCATGACCGTGAGCTCGGCTAGTATACCAGTTTTACACTCTGCAGAGGTTGTACCCTTTACCCACAAGTCGTGTTTCCCATGTCGCCAGGGTTAGCTAGGCCCTTAGACACTACCAAGGTGAATGGCTAGGGATCCACTACGAGGCCTTTACAAAGTTCCACTAGCTTCCGAAAACCCGCTACAGTTTATAGGAAGATCCAGTACAGGGTTCCTGGCTGACCGCCATCGCAGCAGAATCAACCAGGGACCCCCCTGCACTGACCTCTCCCCTACTGCCCTTGCCCCTTTCAGGTAAGGTAGTCTTCCACTAGCTTTCCTAATTAGTCAGCCAAGGGGTCCCATTCCTCCCTTGTGGTGGCACGTGGTTCTCAAGTTAAGCTCCATGTTCCAATTAACAATATCATAATGATCTTGACATGAACATAAATAGAATAACAAAATAACTGGAACATGGATATAATGAAGTATTAACCCAAAAACCACGTAAAGCAATAGCATAACTACCCATGTGATTCAGGGGTAAACAAGGTAAACAGGATAAACAGTCTAGGGAAACCTATTGGGTCCCATCAAAATTAAACCTATGCATGGTAAATGATTATAAAGAACATTATTGGGTAACAAAAGTGAATCAAGGGCACAACTTGCCTGGCACTTGAGATTCCAGGTACCAACTTGCTTTTCAGATGACACGCGTCCTCACCGCTAAACGTAGCAATACAAACAAACATGGTATAGACAAAATTAACATCACACCAAACATAAGAAGAAACTGAATGATAATAATCTACGCGTTGCTACGAGACTAACGGAACTTGAACGGATCAAATCGGAGTTAAAACAGAGGAGTTATGATTTTCTGAATATTCTATGTGTTTTGTACAAGATTAAATGGGATATAAATTTTAATGTGACTCTCATGTCAAAATAGTGGTACTAGGTGATAGACAATAATATTACAAAATTATAGGAATTGGAACGGATTAATTTGGGCTTAATATGAATTTTCTATGAATTACCCAAGTTTTACAATTATTTTTATACTCAAAATCAATTTCTAAATCTATTATTCCAGTTTTATTTAATTCCTGGACTAGGCCATTATTATTAGAAAGTGCAGGGGCTCGGCATAAATTTTCCCAACACTCATCCTACAGCTGCATGGACGGCGGGTTGTTTTAACACAAGTCCAGGGTCTCTTACGCAAAGTTACAAGGCCGAAGGGGTAACTTCCAATCTGAGCCGTCCGATCTACATTTAAGGGCTCAGATTAGATCAAGTGTTATATGAACCGGTATTGAATAATGGCCACTGGATCAAGATCCGAGGGCCCGAAGCCAAGACACCGCCCAGATCTAATCGTGCGCGTCGAAGGTGGATCCAACGACACAGATTAAACTAGTCCAAACGAGCCACGCGTCACTATCGACACCGTTCACTCTAGGATCAACGGACGGAGACTTGTCTTCCCCGACCCGCCGACCGCGCAGCGCCGCCGTGCTATTAGGGCGCAGACCGGTGAAGCACCGCAGACGCCGCCGCAACGAAGTATTGTCCACTTTAGCTAACGCGAATGTACGACGATCCACCCTACTCGATTGGGAAAGTACCTGCGCCCAGGCTCGAACAGGTCACCCCGGGGTGAAACGACGGTGGTCCCGCAGCAATGGCGAATCGCCGGTTCGTCGTCCTTGAGGCCCCAGATGAGTTCTCCTCCGGCGATACGATGAGTCACCGGGGTACGCACCTTCAGACACCGCCCGTCGCGCATCCACGCCCGACGTCCACACCAGACTATGCCTGCGTGCTCCATCTCTCTCTCTTATCAACGGCGCCAAACGCCAATGGTGACTAGGGATTATTTTCTGTCTCGGTATAGCGGTATAGCGAAGGCGGCAGCGGCGGTACTTAAGTTGCCGCGTGTGGAGGCAGTCCACGCATGGCGCTCGGTTGGTTGCAACGGGTTCGACTTCGGCGCGTGACTTTGACGGCTTCAACGGCACCAGGCGATGGCGCAACAGCCCCGGCCGATGCGGGCGGAACGGAAGGGCCCAGACTGTGGAGTAGCAGCGCGGAGAAGACCAGCCTGCGGGCGAGTCCGTCATCCGTTAGCGCGCGAAGCGGAGAAAAGATAGGGAAGGGAGGAGATAAATCTGACTGGTGGGGCCCGGCATCGGTCACCACCCACGTCCTCGCACGCAAGGACCCAGAGTCTGGTCAAAGTGACCCACCAGGCAGTGAGTGACCGAGACACGCCGTGAGCGCGAATGCAGGAGACCGAGATGGCGCGTGGACTGTAGTTCTGGTCAGGTGAGGCCCACATGGAAGCGAGTTGAAGCGCATGCGCGGACCAGGTGGGTGAGCCACGCATGCCGAAGAGAGAAAACGGGAGATGGGCCGGAATGGGGGGGTCTGAGGCCCAAATAGCCATTTATTCTTTTCCATTTTATTCTCTATTTCTCTTTCACTATTCCCAAATTCAATTTGAATTCAAACTTGTGCCTAATTTATTCTCAATTAATATTGTGGAATTTAGGATACCATCTTTGGAAATATAATTATATTATTTTTTTATATCATTTCTCTTCTTCTCATTTTCAAAAACCCTAATTTTAAATTTAGGGTTTAATTCCACTTCTAAGAATTATTATCTTATTATTGTTACCTTATTGTTTTATTTAATGCACAAACACATAACTCCAACATGATGCAGATTTTTTTTTATCCTTTGTTTTAATTCATCTCTCTATATATGTATGCTCTTTTTATGATGCACATATGGCACATAAAATAAGGATATTCAATATAGTTTCACTGTATACATTTTGGGTATTACAAGTCCTACCCCCCTTAAAAATAATCTCGTCCTCGAGATTTAGGAGGAACGAGGGAAAAGGTGGGGGAAAATCTATGCGAAGCTCTTCTTTTCTTTCCCAAGTATCTTCGTCCTCATTATGGTGACTCCATTGTACTTTTGCAAATCTTTATAACCTTATTTCTTGCATCTCGAGTCAAAGTGTCAAGAATCTGGATAGGATACTCCGTGTAAGTCAAATTACCCTGAACACTGAGCTCTTCCATTGGTAACTATTCCTTAGGAACACGGAGACACTTCTTAAGTTGATACACATGGAACACATTATGCACATTAGATAGATTATCAGGTAGCTCGAGTTGATAGGTCATCTCTCCAACTTGCCTAAAAACTCAGAATGGTCCAATATAGCGAGGGGACAATTTGCCCGTAACTTTAAATCTCCTCATCCCACGAAGTGGTGACACCTTGAGGTACACATGATCACTTTCCTCAAACTCCAGTGGTCTCCTTCTACTATCAGCATAGCTCTTTTGCCTGGTTTGAGCTACCCTCGAATTCTCTCGAATTATACAAACTTGCTCTTCTGCCTCTTGAATAAGTTTAGGTCCAAAGAACTGTCTTCCTCTAGTCTGGTCCAAAAATAGAGGAGTCCTGCTTTTCCTGCCATATAAATCCTCGAACGATGACACCCTCAGACTGGTCTGGTAACTATTATTATATGAAAGCTCAGCATAAGGTAGACTCTTGTCCCAACTACTACCATGCTGAAGGGTACAAGCTCTCCACATGTCTTCCAATACTTGATTAGTCCTTTCAGTCTGAGGTAGGCCGAACTAAATTCAACTTCACATCCGTATTCTCATGAAAACTTTTCCAAAATTCTGGGGGTAAACTGTGATCCTCTTATCCAAAACGATCTTCTTTGGTACTCCATGTAAACACACAATCCGAGTCATGGGCTTCCTTTAAAATAGTCTCACGAAGGCTTTCAATCTCGGGGACACATATCTTTGTCCTTGAACCATATGGTGCCTTGTCCATCTTCCATGAATTTCTAGACCTCGACCTTCAGTAATCATATCCTTAATCTCTTGTATCTTAGTATCATCAATTTGTCCTTTGCGGAATTCTTGCTCCAAAGTAGGTTCCACATCAGTAGTAACTCCTTCCGTATGAGCAACTATCCCCAGGTTAAGTCTCCTGAATTCCTCAACAATCTCATCAGGTAGCTGGGCAACAACAGCTGAATGAACATGCTCCTTTCGACTCAAGGCATCTGCAACCAAATTTGCCTTGCCTGGGTGATAGTGAATTTCCAAATCATAATCCTTAATAAGCTCCAACCAACGGCGTTGCCTAAGGTTGAGATCCTTCTGAGTGAATATATACTTCAAACTCTTATGATCTGTGTATACTTGACACTCGGTTCCCATGACATAATGTATCCATATCTTAAGCGCATGCACAACGGCTGCCAATTCTAAGTCATGAGTGGGGTAGTTCAATTCATGTTTCCGCAACTGACGAGACGCATAGGCAATCACGTGTCCTTCTTGCATGAGCACACATCCTAATCCTTGGCCACATGCATCACAATAAATGTCAAATCCCTTCTGTAGATCTGGCATAACCAACATTGGTGGGGACATCAATCTCTTCTTTAATTGATCAAAGCTGTCTTGGCACTTCTCGTCCCACTTAAACTCTCTTCCCTTCTCCAAAAGTGAGATGATAGACTTAGCGATCTTAGAAAATCCTTCAATAAATCTCCGATAATATCCTGCGGGTCCCAAGAAACTCCTGACCTCAGTAACTATAGTGGGCATGCTTCACGCCACTATCTCCTTGACCTTAGCAGGATCCACTGATACTCTTCCATTAGAAATTATATGTCCAAGAAATGGCACTTCGCCAATCCAAAACTCGCACTTGCTGAACTTGGCATATAGCTGGTTATCTCGTAGCTTCTGTAGCACCAATCTCAGATGTTCCTCATGATCACTACCACTCTTGGAATAAATGAAAATATCGTCGATGAAAAC
The DNA here is from genome assembly GCA_029449295.1 of Zea luxurians. Classification (NCBI taxonomy): domain Eukaryota; kingdom Viridiplantae; phylum Streptophyta; class Magnoliopsida; order Poales; family Poaceae; genus Zea; species Zea luxurians. Next base: position 97,626,793 of record JAOPSE010000001.1, on the reverse strand, counting down.
CACGATGAATCTGTCCATATCATGAACCACTTATTCTTCAGATCCATAAAATAGGCTGGTGCATTAGTTAATCCAAACGATATATCCGTGAACTCATATAATCCATATCGGGTCGAAAAATCCGTCTTGGGAATATCCGATGGTCAATTCTTCATTTGATGATATCTTGATCGGAGATCAATCTTCGAGAATACTCTTGCACCTCTTATCTGATTAAATAAATCTTCAATACGGGGTAATGGATACTTGTTCTTCATAGTGACATTGTTAAGGGACCTATAATCCACGCACATCCCTTGCGATCCTTATTTCTTCTGTACAAATAGAACTGGCGCTCCATAAGGTGAAGAATCCGAATGAATATACCCAGCCTCTTATGACTCCGTTAATTGTTTCTTAAGTTCCTTTAGCTCCTCTATGGACATCCTGTATGGCCGTTTAGAATTAGGAGCAATCCCAGGTAAGAGATCCATGACAAACTCAACTTCCCTATCTGGTGGCATCCCTGTTAACTCCTCTAGAAAGACATCCGGAAAATCCCTAACTGCACGGATGTTGTCACCCACAAACTTCTCATCTACTAAGAATGACGCTAGTCTGATGGTGGTAGTTACTGCAACTTCAACTTCAAATCTTTGTCCTTTGGAACTGGTGAGTTCTACGGTTCCCTTAGCACAGTGTATATACTGCCTTTGCCTTTCTTAATCATGACATACCAAGGATCACATCTATAGTGCTCTCTTCTAACACTATAGGGGTAGCCCATCTGGGTTAGTAATACGGGGTAAGAAGGGAAGAATTGTAGACAAGGCGAGTCATTACGAGAAATGTTACTGCGGGGGATTTATTAGCTAAGTAGTTTAGTGTGTTATCCACTAAAGCTAATACATTACCTTATGGTGGTACATGCTAAGATGCCCGTCTATACTATTTCAATCAATCAAAGAAGCAAATCAGGCATTGATCATCAGAACAATCAACCAACATTTTTAATAGAGAAAATAATTTTTTTTTAATTTCGTCTTTAGGTCTCCTATCTCTTAAAAGGTTCATAAATGTAGGATTCCAAGATGTGAAATCCATCTTGTCTTAGAGTAGTAAAGGTAAGAATAATCAGAGTAGAATAGCAAAAGGTGAGACAGGATCAAAATGAGATAAGTATAGAATGAATCAGAGTAAGGTAAGTAAGTATTGGTTGTCCATTTCTATCTAGGTTTCGTCCTACAGTCAACATTTCCTCTGATACCACTTCTGTAACACCCGGTTTTAAAGGACAAAGCCGGGTGCATCTCATACATGCGCCAAAGAAGACAACATATACAATAACAGAGTGTATAGAGATAAATGTCACAATAATCAGAGTATTTATTACATAGCGGAAGACTTATTACAAAATAAAATAATAAATGTAAAACGAACTAAGGATCGTCGGCGCCAATGTCAACTGAGAAACGCCACCTAGATCAAGTCGGATGCCTCGGTACTTGACTCCACTTGAAACCACCTGTTCTTCTCCTGTGGGGGGGTGTGAGACAGCAAGGGTGAGCTGACACATGTTCATCGCTCAACAAGTTGTGGGGAATAATGTGGCATGAACTCACCAAAGGTGGGAGTTCATGAAGTGTAAGGCTGATCAACAATAGAGGTTAAAGCTGAGCATTGCTTTTATAAGTTGGTCAAATTTTTATTAGCAGTTACTAAGTGTAAGTGAATACCAAACCATAATAAAATAATAGAACAAAATTAATAACAAATCCCATGCAAATGCAAATGACAAATTGAGTTTAGGTTCCATAATTTAATCATCGGAGAGTCCTGAGCCGCTCATGACCGTGAGCTCGGCTAGTATACCAGTTTTACACTCTGCAGAGGTTGTACCCTTTACCCACAAGTCGTGTTTCCCATGTCGCCAGGGTTAGCTAGGCCCTTAGACACTACCAAGGTGAATGGCTAGGGATCCACTACGAGGCCTTTACAAAGTTCCACTAGCTTCCGAAAACCGGCTACAGTTTATAGGAAGATCCAGTACAGGGTTCCTGGCTGACCGCCATCGCAGCAGAATCAACCAGGGACCCCCCTGCACTGACCTCTCCCCTACTGCCCTTGCCCCTTTCGGGTAAGGTAGTCTTCCACTAGCTTTCCTAATTAGTCAGCCAAGGGGTCCCATTCCTCCCTTGTGGTGGCACGTGGTTCTCAAGTTAAGCTCCATGTTCCAATTAACAATATCATAATGATCTTGACATGAACATAAATAGAATAACAAAATAACTGGAACATGGATATAATGAAGTATTAACCCAAAAACCACGTAAAGCAATAGCATAACTACCCATGTGATTCAGGGGTAAACAAGGTAAACAGGATAAACAGTCTAGGGAAACCTATTGGGTCCCATCAAAATTAAACCTATGCATGGTAAATGATTATAAAGAACATTATTGGGTAACAAAAGTGAATCAAGGGCACAACTTGCCTGGCACTTGAGATTCCAGGTACCAACTTGCTTTTCAGATGACACGCGTCCTCACCGCTAAATGTAGCAATACAAACAAACATGGTATAGACAAAATTAACATCACACCAAACATAAGAAGAAACTGAATGATAATAATCTACGCGTTGCTACGAGACTAACGGAACTTGAACGGATCAAATCGGAGTTAAAACAGAGGAGTTATGATTTTCTGAATATTCTATGTGTTTTGTACAAGATTAAATGGGATATAAATTTTAATGTGACTCTCATGTCAAAATAGTGGTACTAGGTGATAGACAATAATATTACAAAATTATAGGAATTGGAACGGATTAATTTGGGCTTAATATGAATTTTCTATGAATTACCCAAGTTTTACAATTATTTTTATACTCAAAATCAATTTCTAAATCTATTATTCCAGTTTTATTTAATTCCTGGACTAGGCCATTATTATTAGAAAGTGCAGGGGCTCGGCATAAATTTTCCCAACACTCATCCTACAGCTGCATGGACGGCGGGTTGTTTTAACACAAGTCCAGGGTCTCTTACGCAAAGTTACAAGGCCGAAGGGGTAACTTCCAATCTGAGCCGTCCGATCTACATTTAAGGGCTCAGATTAGATCAAGTGTTATATGAACCGGTATTGAATAATGGCCACTGGATCAAGATCCGAGGGCCCGAAGCCAAGACACCGCCCAGATCTAATCGTGCGCGTCGAAGGTGGATCCAACGACACAGATTAAACTAGTCCAAACGAGCCACGCGTCACTATCGACACCGTTCACTCTAGGATCAACGGACGGAGACTTGTCTTCCCCGACCCGCCGACCGCGCAGCGCCGCCGTGCTATTATGGCGCAGACCGGCGAAGCACCGCAGACGCCGCCGCAACGAAGTATTGTCCACTTTAGCTAACGCGAATGTACGACGATCCACCCTACTCGATTGGGAAAGTACCTGCGCCCAGGCTCGAACAGGTCACCCCGGGGTGAAACGACGGTGGTCCCGCAGCAATGGCGAATCGCCGGTTCGTCGTCCTTGAGGCCCCAGATGAGTTCTCCTCCGGCGATACGATGAGTCACCGGGGTACGCACCTTCGGACACCGCCCGTCGCGCATCCACGCCCGACGTCCACACCAGACTATGCCTGCGTGCTCCATCTCTCTCTCTTATCAACGGCGCCAAACGCCAATGGTGACTAGGGATTATTTTCTGTCTCGGTATAGCGGTATAGCGAAGGCGGCAGCGGCGGTACTTAAGTTGCCGCGTGTGGAGGCAGTCCACGCATGGCGCTCGGTTGGTTGCAACGGGTTCGACTTCGGCGCGTGACTTTGACGGCTTCAACGGCACCAGGCGATGGCGCAACAGCCCCGGCCGATGCGGGCGGAACGGAAGGGCCCAGACTGCGGAGTAGCAGCGCGGAGAAGACCAGCCTGCGGGCGAGTCCGTCATCCGTTAGCGCGCGAAGCGGAGAAAAGATAGGGAAGGGAGGAGATAAATCTGACTGGTGGGGCCCGGCATCGGTCACCACCCACGTCCTCGCACGCAAGGACCCAGAGTCTGGTCAAAGTGACCCACCAGGCAGTGAGTGACCGAGACACGCCGTGAGCGCGAATGCAGGAGACCGAGATGGCGCGTGGACTGCAGTTCTGGTCAGGTGAGGCCCACATGGAAGCGAGTTGAAGCGCATGCGCGGACCAGGTGGGTGAGCCACGCATGCCGAAGAGAGAAAACGGGAGATGGGCCGGAATGGGGGGGTCTGAGGCCCAAATAGCCATTTATTCTTTTCCATTTTATTCTCTATTTCTCTTTCACTATTCCCAAATTCAATTTGAATTCAAACTTGTGCCTAATTTATTCTCAATTAATATTGTGGAATTTAGGATACCATCTTTGGAAATATAATTATATTATTTTTTTATATCATTTCTCTTCTTCTCATTTTCAAAAACCCTAATTTTAAATTTAGGGTTTAATTCCACTTCTAAGAATTATTATCTTATTATTGTTACCTTATTGTTTTATTTAATGCACAAACACATAACTCCAACATGATGCAGATTTTTTTTTATCCTTTGTTTTAATTCATCTCTCTATATATGTATGCTCTTTTTATGATGCACATATGGCACATAAAATAAGGATATTCAATATAGTTTCACTGTATACATTTTGGGTATTACACTCCCCCCCGGGTCCAGTCTTTTGATGAGTCTATGCAGGAACAGCTACAGTGTGAGGACGTGAACTTCATCGACGAACGTAGATGGTGAGCGGCGATCTGAAATGCACGGTACAACCAAGCGCTCAGGCGCTACCACCAGCGGTTTGTGCATAGTAGGGAGCTCAGGGTCGAGGACCTAGTCCTAAGGCGAGTACTGAACTGAGAAGGGTTACACAAACTCTCCCCCAGTTGGGAAGGACCCTTCAAGGTGACGGAAATATGCCGACCCGGGTGTGTCAGCCTTGCCACAACTGAAGGAGTGCCTCTTCCCAATCCTTGGAATGTAGAGCATGTCCATAAGTTCTATCCATAGAAGCAAAACCGGGGGGTTGAGTTTTCTTCCTTTGTAACTGGGTTGTGCATATGTGTACGTCAATCCGGTGAGGTCCGCCCTCGTAAGCCCGGCCTGTTGGTCTGCACCCATGTATATCAAGTTATAAGGAAAGGATTTACCCCACCAGATGTGCTTTTGTGATGGGTTTATTCTGCTACAGTTTCCAAGCATTATTTTTTATCTAACCCACCTATACAGTTCCCACCCTTGCTGGTATGATGAGATCCGAATTGAGTAGCTAGGCTTGCAGTTCGGGACCCCTCTACAAATGCAGGGGGTCCGGCAGCCTGGGGGCCAGTTCTAGAGAATGGGCGCTCGTCCCCTGGGGTGGTCCGGAGCTGTGTAGCCGCTTAGCATGGTTCCGTACCCTATGCCTGCACGCTCCACCACTCTACAATGGGTACCCTAGTATTTGGAACTATAATCCTGTGGGTGCGGCAACCTGGGGTCCGGTTCTAGAGAATGGACACTCTTCTCCTGGGGTGGTCCGGAGCTGTGTAGCCACTTAGTATGGTTCCGTACCCTAAGCCTGCACGCCTCACCACTCTACGACGGGTGTCCTAGTATTTGGAACTATGATCCAGGGGATCCGAACATGTGGCATGGCATCCCAGGCTAAATCCTGCAGGTCCTGGTGCATGAATAAAAGGATGGAAGATACCAGATGGTGGGTTCTATGGGTGTGCTACTAACACTTCAAAGTTGAAGCTGTGTGCAGGTCCAGGTCCCCATCCAGAGGTAAGTAGTCTCAAACTATAGAGACTACCTCCTAGGGGCTAGGCCACCAACTTTTTCTTTGGTGCACTGGTATCCAGCCTCGACACGTCGAGCCTACATACCAGGGGGGCCAAGTACCAGATGGAAGTTGGTGATGCTACTCATAACAACGGCAAATAGCATACAGATAAGTGCTAATACTGCTTGATTAATGGTTCTCAAAAGTATGTTACACCACCAAAAGTTATTACAAGCCGCTCCCCAACGGAACCCTTGTTTTGTCTCTGCAGATTTGACTACTCGTCGTCAGCAGGATCCCGCTAGAAGCGCTCGGCCACCAGCTCCACGGCGTCTTGTACGCTCTCCCGGGCGGCGTCTTCTGTGGCGGCTACCGGACCAGCGATCACCGGCGCCAAGGATATGGTGAGGTCGTGGCTCCGGAAACATGTCAAGACATACTCAATCACCGCCTGGTAGAGCTTGCTGCCCTCTGCCTCCAGGCAGGCGCCGAGGATCTGGTCCAGGCGTCAGAGGCGATCAACGGCGGAGTACAACACCGGGAGCACATCAGAGATCGACACCGACATTTCCGACACTGGGATGGGGCTCATCCCTAGCAGCACCAGTGCCGTGCTTGCCCTGCAGGCCCACGCAGCAATGCGCTGGACCCCGACGTGGTGCTCCGCCTGGAGATCTTCAAGGGCCTTTTTGGTGGCCTCCACCGCCTGGGGACCCGGCATCGCCTGTGCCGTGTTGAACAAGCGGATCTACTCCTCTAGCTCCTTTTCTTTCTTCTCTGCCTCGAGCTCGTGCTCGGCCAGCAGCTCGCCTCGCCGGGTGAGCATTTTCTCCCTGAAGGCGAGATCCGTCTCCCGCCTGGCGAGGTCCGCCTCCCGCCTGTCCAAGGACTGTCCCTTTGCCTTGAGGTTCTCCTTAGCGATGGCGGCATCGCTGGCCTTGCCCTCGAGCTCCCGCTACCACTTTTGCAGCCTCTCCACAGCCTTTACCTGCTGGGCCCGTTGCACTTCCAGAGTTTGGTCCAGGGCACTCAGCTTGGCCTGGTATTCTATTGTGAGGGCCTCCCGCTGAGTGATGGCCTCCTCCCTCCTGGCCACCTTCTTCTCCCTCCGGTGCACCTCCAGCTCCTAGGCATACACCTTCTGGAGGTCCTTCTTGTACTCCTTGTGGTCTCGCTCGAGTTGGGACCGCTCGGAGATGAACTGGCGGGACGTCGTCCTGGTGCGCTCCTCCAGTTGGGTGCGCCAGTCGCTGAGGTGCTGGTGCTCAGCCTCAAGCGCCTCCCACTCTCGCAAAATTGCTGCCCTAGTGTCACTAAGGACCTGGTGGGCGTGGGACAGCATGCGGGGGAGGGGGATTGGCGCAGATTCTTCCTCGGCACCTGACCGGAGCCGTCGCTCGAACACCACCTCCATCTCCTCCGGTGCTGGCAGGGGGTTGGAGCTGGACACGCCTCGGTGTCACCCCCAAAGTCGAGAGTGGGCACGATGTTGGAGGTGGGTGCGGATCCCCCAGTTGGGACCTCCTCTGTCACTGCGACGCCACCTGATGCTGGCGCCGCTGCCGCCGGACCCCCGGCTGGGGCATGGGAAGCCGCTGGCGCTGTCTTGGCAGCAGCTAGAGGTGAACCGCCGGCACCACTCCCAGCAGATTTCTGCTGCTGAGAGCCAGACCCATTGGTTGGCCTGGTGCCTGGCGGAGGAGGCGTGGCCTTCGGAGCGGTGGAGGAGGAAGCCCTAGCGATCAGACGATGGGTTAAGACTTGTCGGCATGATAATTAAACTCATGGAAAAAGGGGCTACACTTACTTGGGGCCTTGGACTTTCCAGCGACCCTAGAAGCGGGGCAACCGCTGCTGTTGCTGCTGCTGGTGCCCCTGGGGGTGATCACCCCAAGAGGATGGTGGTAGCGGCGGGACCAGAGGACTGACGTGCCTCTACGCACCATGGACCTAGGAGCTGGCCTCCTCGGACCCACCAGCAGTCCTTTGGCGCTTCTAGGGGTCCGAGACAAGCGACCCGTCAGCACGACGCAGCCTGCGTCGCCTCTCCTCCTCCGACCCCCTGGAGCTACCTGCGGCAGAGGCAGTGCTTGTAGCCCCTTTGCCCTTGTCCAAGGGGCTGGGGGCCACGACGGGGTTGGCGCTGGGGGCCGCACCGGTGGGCTGGGGACCTCCAGCCTGTGCATCAGAGATCTGGATCCCGCGGAGGGGCTCCTGACTGTCGGTCTGGCAAACTGCCACGCCGCTGTCGTCGAGGGTCGGCAGTGTGGCCAAGATTGCCGTCCTCAAGCCTGGGTCGTCACAGAGCGCTGGGGTGGCCTAAGGGAGTATCGTGGACTCAGGGACAAAAGTATCTCCAGTAATCCCTCCCACCAGGATAGCTAGCTCGTCCCAGGACAAATCAGTCCCTGGCCCATGCTAGATCCTGTCGATGTCGTTAGGGCCGGTGAACCAGCAGCACAGGCGTGGCCTCCTCTACAGCGGCATGATCCGGCGCTTCAGGAGGTCACCGACCACGTGCATTGACGTCAGGTCGTCCGTGGCCAAGACCTTGATCCTGTCCAATATGGGTAGGAGCTCTAGCGATAGGGATGGCTTGGTCCTCCACTCCTTGTGGTCGAGGGCCAGCCCATCGGACGACAGGACAAGGCGGTCATTGGCCTCGCGCTGGCGATCACCCAGTCGCTTCGCCAGTTCTCCCACCTCTCTCCACCAAGGGTGGGGATGTAGACGACGGCCCGATCTGGCCTTGTCTAGAAGTAGTAGGCACCGATGTGGTCCCTAGTCTTCCCGGACTTGACAAGCACAAAGAAGTAGCAGAAGAGGGAAGTACAGGGGGGCACACCTATGAACATCTCGCAGAGGTGGACGAAGATGGCCGCCTGGAGGATGGAGTGGGGCGTGAGGTGCTGAAGCTGAAGCCTGAACTCCTCCAACAGTAGAAGGAAGAATGGCGAGATCAGCAGCGCCAACCGGTAGGAGATGTATGAGGTGAACAGCACGAACTTCCCGGCGGTGAGATCGCCGAGGGGGACGGTGCCGGCACGGATTCTTCCGGTGAGCCCCGGCGTGCTCCACCCATGCAGGCCGCGCACCAGGTTGAGCGCTTCCTCAGACTGGAAGCGGTCGGGATGACCAAGCGAAGCCATAGAGTGTACGACGGCGTGGGTGTAGAGCAGAAGAGCACGAAGGCAAAGGGGCACAGAGGAGCACGAAGGCAAAGAGGCATAGTCGATTGGAAGAGAATGCGAAAGGGTAACTGCTGCACGTAGGGTGTATCCTTTTTCAAGGAAACCTGAGCCCTCATTCAGGGAAACCCTTCCGCACGCCCCTCAATCGTCGTAGGAGATCACGCGTGCCGGGCACCTAGGACTCAAGCAGCCCAGTCTATGACACGGGGGCCCGGGTCCATGAGTCATGCAGCTTGGGTGCCAGATTTCGGGTGCGAGAACCGCCACACGCGGTAGCGCGCCTCCTCATTGCTGCCACAAGAGACAACATCACAGTCTATGACATGGGGGCCCGGGTCCATGAGCCATACAGTTTATGTGTCGGATTTCAGGTGTGGGAAGAGCGAACCGCCGCATGTGCCGATAGTGCGCCTCCTTGGGGCCGCTGCAGAAGACAGAAGGTAATATTTTGAACCATTGCAGCGGTAACGAGGCGCCCCATGCGTGGCCCGATGAAACCACCAGGCGTGGGGGCCATGGGTCAGTCATCCACTGGGATAGATATGGCCGTTGGCGTGACCGAAGGTGATTGACAGAGGGTGCGTCAACAGACGTGCTGAAACGACGCGCCAATCACCAATCAGGCCATATTGAGGCGAAGTACAAGCTTTGGCCCCACCTGCAGGCTCACATCCTCCCCTGAGGTGGGCCTAGGGGCCACTGTCAGTACCCTGAAACTAGGGTACCCCTTATTATTGTATAAAGACGCAGTACCCACGTGGCTATCTTTACTCGCATGGTAAAGAGCTGTATGTGGGATTAGGCAATGACTCGCTCCAACCTCGGGCCACCACTCTAGGTCCGCAACAGCGCCTGACCCCACCACATGGGCAGGTCCGGGGCCACCACGTGTCCAGAGAAAGTGATATACTCAAAGGCATCAACAGTGGGCCTAGACCCCCATGGGAAGCTGCCGGACCCGTGGATATACAGTCCGGACCTCCAAGTCTGGTCCAAGACCTCCACGTCTATGGACCGAACCCCTGGAATGGAGTCCGGACCCCTCGATATGGGGTTCGGACCGCCCATAGTGGGGTCCCAGGGTTCCAGGACAAGAGCACGCCCGGGCTTTAATCAGGGCCTAGGCGGGGGTCCGGTGCCGACACGTGTCCGGACCTGGTCTGGTGGGTCCTTGACCTATCTGCATACATTCCTGCACCCCGCTCAGGCAGAGACCTGATGCTGCCACGTGGCCTACGGCGCGCGGCATAAGCCAACGGGCGGAACCTGGCATGAACCTGGCATGACGCCTCTGGGCTACGCGTGCCTTCGCATTCATTACAGATAAGACGTGCACCTATCCATTCCACTGACAAGCGGCATGCTCAGTCCACGTTACGAGAGTCGAGCTGTTACTCACCATTACTCGCACGTTTCGACTATCAATGCTGCATGGACTGCGGTCATCATGACTCCCGCTGATTACTCATACGTTACTAAAGCAGAGGATCCTTGTGTACTGTCAGCATTTACTATTCACATAATGTATTCCTACCATTATGCTCTTGGGCCCACATGTCGGGGCACAGCATCCCTGTATGTGCCTCACTTAAACTATAAAAGGGGAGGCACACAGTGTTACAAAGGACAAACTCAATCACAAGCTCATACGCTTACGCTCACACTCAATACAACATACACACAGTGGAGGTAGGGTATTACGCTCCGGCGGCCTGAACCACTATAATCCGTCATGTGCTCTTGTGTTCATCTTGAATCCACCTAGCAGGCAAAACGCTTAGGCCCCCTCCTCATCTTAGGATTAGGGTGGGTGCATTTCGCCACCCGGCCGGAGGATTTTCTCTCCGACACTATGCAAGCAAGAAAAAATACTCCCACTTAGATTCTTCAATCCGATGGAGCATCTACTTATTCACATTCCATATGAGGCAAAGGTTGGTGGACCTGTACAATAAAAGTGGATGTATCACATTGAACATGCACTCAAAAACCTGCGAGCCATGGTTCGAAATAAGGCTAGAGTAGAAGGATGCATCACTGAAGCTTTTTTGCTAAAGGAGGTTTCATACTTCAAGATTGTGTATTTCGTAGAGGAACAAAATGTCTATGCTACTACGATGCGATACAATGTTGATGAGGAACCTCCTATCAGTGATCTCAAAATTTTCCAATGGAGAGGCACAAGTACTAGTAAGGGCACGTTCTACCACCTTATAGCATGGATGAAAGAATGTTCGCATTGCTATACATGTACACGAATATGGAAGAGATGGAGCCATATTTCATGTAAGTCTTTATTTTGCCCCATAATTTCTTTGCCATGCAGCCATATTTAATTACTTATTTGTCATATAGTAAGTTAGACGAAGAAAATTGTACTTATTCCCATCAGCCTACAAGCAAACAACTAGATACGAAGCGACGACATGGGAGGCAAGGAAGACCTAATTTTGTTGACTGGTTTCGGGAGCATGTAAACTATTTATATTCCATAGTTTGATGTCATTTAGCATTTTACGTGAGGTAGTCATTTTAACTCCATATTATTTGCAGTGCACAAAGACTCCTAACATACACAATGACTTGAGACAACAATCTTATGAGACGGTGACTTGCAGAACCTTTGGTTGATACGATGTGAATGGCTTACATTTTCGTTTAGACCAATTTGAAAAGTCATGTCCTCGTGTAGCCACACGTAATACTAGATTTATGACTAGGGCACTCGATGCACTCGGAAGAGAAACTAATTATTATGGCATCATAAGAAACATCCTAGAGTTTAATTGTGTAGAGAACAAAACTTTGAAAGTAGTATTCTTTCTATGTGATTGGTTTGACAGCAATAATGGGATTAGACAAAGTCAATATGGCATAACTGAAGTAAAGCACAAGGAACGACTTCGAGGCCATGATAATTTTATTCTTGCACACTAGTGTGAGCATGTATACTATATGTTGTACCCAAATCTAAAGTTTAAAGCATGGTGGGTAGTTCACAAGGTCCTAGGGAACGTTAACATACTCCTTGCACTACTGGTTATCAATTCGAAGACGACCAGGCCAATGAGGTTTATCAAGAAGAAGAATTGCCAACCACTTTTACTGTCGATGAGGGTGTTGCACTCAACTCACTAGTTAGAGACCGTGACGATATCACTGCTAATGAGGGTGTTGCACCGAAATGAAAACGAAAATGAAATCCAAGGAACAAAAGAACCACATTGCGAGCTTTGGATCGAAGAAGACTCCTTGATCGTGATTTCGATGAATTTTGATGTGTAATGAATAATTTAATTTTGTGTGATGCATTATTTGTTTTTTATTAATTATATTTAATTTTATGAAGCTAATACCTTTAATGTTTTTCTATTGAACAGGATGAGTGGTAGAAAAATAAAGCACAATGTGAGGGGGTTTCTTGATACGGCTAGCAGGATAGTCCCCGGTGCACGTTCCCTTTTCCAAGGGAGTTCTTCTAGCCAGAGCAGACAGGAGGCGTTGCTGAGACACGCCGGCCAGAACTGCATGAAAGACCTATCACTCTACAAAGGAGTACCGATGTAAATATTTATGTAATTGATCTTATTTGTCATTCACTTATATATAAATGTGTCTTACATGTATCTATTTCATGTCCATATGAAGAGGAGGACAAGGAGGAGGAGGTGCAGCACCATGGGAACAGGTTGCAACCACAGATGCCGGGGTGCAGGGCCATGAGGAGGAGGAGGTCGTGGGCATAGATGCTGAAGCGGATGATGATACCATCAGGGCTCCTGCCTTTCGATGGAGGGGCACTCAGAAGGGCCACTTTGTCCTACCTCCATCAGTGCCTGCACAACCAGAAGCTCGGGTACTGATCATCTCGGTTGGTGATAGGTACTCACGTTTGGGCAATTTTGTTCTTACTAATTTGCTTATTTTATTGTACATTATATATATGACATGACTTCCTTGTTTTTTTGTCATGTAGCCAATGGGATGACACGTCTTTCGACGGCCGATGTCACTATAGATAGGTTAATCAAGTCTTAGGTAACCTATGTCGTCTACATAATCCTGGAATTGTGACCGACTCGAAAGGTGTGGTGGTTCCTTGCACTAGTTGGTCGCACTTCGCACTAGATCCACATGCTACATATGGAACAGCTCAGGGCATCGTCAAGCACGACTTTTGGGTAAGAGCATTGTTTGAAACTAACATTTTATGATTTTTTTCATACTAACTTTATTTTTGATGTTGGATAGAGACGTTATTGTGTGGAACATGAGGCTCAGGAGCACGCAGACCGAGTATTAGAGAAAAATGCGAAGAAGGTGTGTAAGGATGCATTTTCCAATGTTCGTCTACAGGTTGTGAACGCGTACATGAAGCACCAAGGGCATTCTATCAACAACTTTTGACAATATTTGGATGTCTACTTGACTGTGGAGCAGTACATGGAGGTAAAAATCTAATTCAGCAACTCATTCATATGTGAATGTAATTTTGTGCTAACGCTTTGTTGCAGGTAACTCTTCCATGGATGGAACACCGGCCACATGATTACAAGGCTTTGTGTGAGATATGAGCTTCGCCAGAGTGGATTAAGAAGTCCAACAGGAATCGGCATAGGCAGCGCCATCAGCCGGACTAGGATGATGATGAGGTCGTAGTCAACCATATCTATGGGGTTGATGGACACATTCGGTTGGTGAAGCGAATGGTGAGTATGTGGTATTATATTTTACTCAAAAATGGAATCGGTTTGAACTCATATATTCTTAAACTCATATATTCGCAGGAGGCTCAAAGTGGAGTTGTCTCGAGCCCAATCGATGTTTATAGGCGAGGGCATAGAGCGAAAAACAGTGAAATCTCCGATGAGCTATGTAGTCAAGCGACCATTGAGCCTATGGTTAGTTGTTATTAGGATTAATGTTTTCTTGTCATACAGCTATACATTCATGTGTGCTGAACCTTCATATTGTATTGCAGGAGACTTACGGGCAGGAGATGGTTAGGAAGTATGGAGAAGAGTATGATTGGCGAGGAGCGCCAACCATCGACGTTGAAGTTGTGCATTCTATTGTAGGAAAAGCCCATGGACAGTATTAACTTGTGATTTTTTTCAATAATATTGAAACTATGACTGAATAGCTAATTTTCTTGTTTTCAAGATATTCTATGTTTACCATTGTGATTGATTCAATGGAGTTGCAGTCTCATGGTGGCTCTTCATCGCAGGCGGGTTGTGGTAGCAGCCATAGTCGGCGCTCGAGCATGGAGGACGCTATGAGGGAGCAGCAAGAAATGTTTTGTGAAGAGCTACGGCAACAACAATGACACTCCTCCAACAACAATCAGAGTACATGGCTGCTTAGAACGCACAGGCGCAACAAGCAATGAACGTGAGTGTCTTATTTATTCTCAACACGGTTGTATATTTGTCCTATAATGTGATATCCTAGCCCCTGGGATGGGATATCCTGGCCAGCCCCTAGGATGGGACATCCTAGCCTAAGGCTTAATAGAATTAATAGAGTAATCATATCAACAAGGTGCATCTTCTTTTTCGGAAGCCTATCTCGAAAGAACCTCCAAGTTAAGCGTGCTTGGCTTGGAGCAATTTGGGATGGGTGAGCGACTGGGAAGTTTTCTTAGGTGCGCATGAGTGAGGACAAAATGCGCACAAAAGACCCGTGTTGGTCTGTGGGGACAATATATGATCCTAGAGAGCTGCCAGGACTAAGTACCGCCGGTCCAGGGGTTGGATGGGGTGTTACAAGTGGTATCAGAGCTGACCCTCATAGTTTACTGTCGTGTGTGGGTTAGGGGGTTCAGGTATATGGTGCATGTGGGCCTAGAGTGGTCACATGGCATGGCATATGATGACAATAGACACACAGACATGGCTAAGAGGGGAGGTTCCTGGATTGAGGTTAACCGACGACGATGTCAGTCTTCTAAGGGGGTGGATTGTGATATCCTAGCCCCTGGGGTGGGATATCCTGGCCCAAGGCTTAATAGAATTAATAGAGTAATCATATCAATAAGGTGCATCTTCTTTTTCGGAAGCCTATCTCAAAAGAACCTCCAAGTTAGGCGTGCTTGGCTTGGAGCAATTTGGGATGGGTGACCGACCGAGAAGTTTTCTTGGGTGCACATGAGTGAGGACAAAATGCGCACAAAAGACCCGTGTTGGTCTGTGGGGACAACATATGATCCTAGAGAGCTGCCAGGAGTAAGTACCACCGGTCCAGGGATTGGACGGGGTGTTACATATAACTAATATATTGTATTTGCAACAGTTTTGATTTCTAGAGCAGGCACAACAGCAACCATTCATTTTTGCCTCAAACGAGTAGGCTCCGCTCGACTTGGTGGACTAGCGAGCTTAAAAATGAGGCTCAGCTCGGCTCACGAGCCACTCCAAGCAGAGTCAAGCCATCCCGAGCTCGAGTCGGCTCGCGAGCCTCAAGCTTTTTCCCATCCCTAGCTTCCTTCATAGGGATTTGGTGGTACGTAGAGTAAGCATCCATGAAGGAGAGCAGCTTGCACCCTGTGCTATAGTCTATGACTAGGTCGATCCACGACAGGTGAAAAGGAACCTTTGGGTAGGCTTTGTTAAGACTAGTGTAGTCAACGCATATCCTCCAACTCCCATTCTCCTTCTTGACAAGGATGGACCATCGACGAAGAGGGCGCAAAGCTCTTGGCGGCTTCTTCGTTGAAACATCGGAGTTGTTGGGCGATTGGCCTGGCCATCGGTTGTATGTTTAGAGCGTGCTTGACAATTTCCCTTAGGATTCCTGGCATATCCATGGGTTTCTAGGCGAAGATGTTGTGGTTGTCCCTAAGGAAACAGACGAGCACACTTTCCTGCTTGTCAGAGAGCCGAGCCCTGATTCTAACGCATCTGGAGGCATTTGCAGTGTCGAGAAGCACGTTCTTCATGTCCTCGACAAACTTAAAGGTGCCAGAACTGGCCTTCGAGGCATCGGGGGCACCTTGCTGGGTGGCGCCATTTTGTAGCTCAACTACTTCCCTTGTTGCAGCAAGTGTCGATGCTAGTTTCAATTGGAATGTTCACACACGTAGGCTTCCTAGAATGAGGTGGCATTCGTAATGACCCTGCGGGGTCCAGGTATCTTCAACTTGAGATAGGTGTAATTTGGAATCACCATGAACTGGACATAGCATGGTCTTCCAAATATTGTGTTGTAGGCTCTAGGGTGTCCATCACCTCAAAGCGCAGTGGCTTAGTGCAAAAATTGGAGGGAGCTTGGAACGTAACGGGTAGCGTGATTCGCCCGAGCAGGTGAAGTTCTCTGCCCAATGTGATGCCCTAAATTAGCTTTGTGCTTGGGTTTAGTGCAGAGCGCGAGATCCCCATGCGGTCGAGGGTCTCAATGTATATGACATTGATGATGCTTCCTCCGTCCATGAGGACCTTCGAAAGTCGTTTCGTGCCCATGATCGACTCGACTATGTCACATCTGGTTTTGGAAGGCAAACCGAATGCGAACCATGTATGTGCCAGGATCAGAAACTCACGTACACAATGATTACATAGTTGGACATCATCACACATTGCTCAAAATAAATAGTGGAAATAGTACTTTATTACCCTGGTCATTAACTTAAGTCATAATCATAATCAAAGTGCGGATACGAAACATAGTACGACAAGGCCTTCACAGGCATCTGACTAGGGTTTGCCACTAAACACAACTAGAACTCATCGAAGTCCTGAAACTCTTGAAAGTCCTCCATGTTGCCTTCATATTCTCCTGAGCACTGATGGCAATGTGGACAACCTGGGGTGGGGTGGTTTTTAAAGCAAGGGTGAGTACACATCAACGTACTCAGCAAATGTCCTGTTTGGCTAAAGTGGACTAGTTATATGTGGAGTTAAGCTTAAAGCAGTTGCTTTTAGTTGGTCAGATATTTATTACTAGTAGAAAGCCATGTTTTAGTAATAAACTCAAGTTATTACCCAAGTGGCACTCCCTCCAAGAGGAAATACCAGAGTTCCATAAGGGTAGTCATCATCATTAAGCATCATCATAAAAGTATCTAGAGTTATTCTAATCAAAGAGGATCTCAAGGCTGCTTTAACCATGAGCACAACTGATATACCAGTTTCTAACACTCTGTAGAGGTTGCACAATTTACCCACGAGCCGTGATTCCCTTTCTGCCCAAAGAGCGCTACTCCCCGTTGACCACTACCTAGGTGGTCTGGCTGGGTATCACTACATAGCCTTTACAAAGATTACCCTGGTGGGTAGTTGCTCGATAGGTTTTGCTAGTCATACAAACACAGTACTCCTCCCTATGGTGGGTGACTAACAAAACCAAATCGAATGAACCTTGGCACCCACCCTTAGCAGAGCAAGCACAATGCCCCGACCCCATTGATGGCATAATGGCAAAGCCAACTACACCCCCAAGTTCATCCAATTAATCAGCTAAGGGCATCCCATTCGACCCTCATGGTTGCACTATTTTCTAGGGTGGTCTCTCAACAAACAGGTCCTTAGGGAGAGGTACTCAGGAAATAGCCTAAGTCCCCTAAAGTATCACAAGTTCATCATCATAATCCAGATAACATCATCGTATCATAAATATTCTCATCGTGTTCATTGATTAAAGTAAAGCAATAGCATGAAGCTAACCATAATAACCCAAAAGGTAATCAAGGACAAGGTAAATAGAAAGCTAGTCCATCCTTAGGTTTCAATTATATAATGCAGGAACATGAATTATAAAGTAAATAGGACATAATGGGTCAGAAGGCACTTGCCTTCACCAGGTTGTTGCTAAGGGAAGTCTCCTGCAACACACTTGCAAACCTCGGACTGCTCGTTGTCTAGCAAAGTAATCATTCATTCAACACATTTGAGAAATCACAAATAAACAGTACACCTAACATATGCAACAGAGTAAACACAAGTTCAATAGAAATGTATACACACAAAAGTGAATTCTAGGTTCTAGGGTAGATTAATACATCTAGAGGTTTGTGGTTCTCTAAGTATTGCCCATCCCAGTTGATTACACAACTTAACTATAGCTATCTTAATGAATTACTAAAGTTATTCCAGGGGTGGGATCATATATTACATGAGATTAATTTCACCAAGTTAACCAATTAACCATTCATTAGTGTTTTCCTTTTTATTTTCCTTTTAATAAATAATCCATCACTTTAAATGAACCTATTGTCTAGTCATAAAATTTAGACATGCAGACAGTGAAAGATTATAATTTAAACAGATAGAGATTAATTTTATGAACATTTTGCAATTTGAACCACCCAATTTGGAGTTCATATGCAAAAGATATGAAATTCACAAGTTTTAGAATTCAAAAACACTAAATTAAACCCAAATCTATGATAAAAATAAAGACCAGGGGCTTCTCTGCAAGAAACCAGGGGCCTGGGCGTAAGAAATAGGACAGCGGGTTCTATTTCTAGGAAACCAGGGGTCACTTTTACTCAACGGCCAAGCGAAGGGGTACGAGGTGTCCTCGGCCGTTGGATCTCAAATCAACGGCCGAGATTAGATCCGAGCGCCAGCGCGCGTAGGGGCGTGGCCTAACAAGCGGGCCAGTTAAGTCAGCGGCTCTAGGGTGAGGCAGGCCGACCGGCCAGGCCAAGCTGCAGGGGCGCGGCTGAGGGAATGGACCCGAGTGGCTAGATATCGAGCGGACGGTTAGGATTAGATCTACTCTAATTAAATCTGGGCCGCTTGATCTTAGATGGGCGCCTGAGATCCCGCGGCAAGCATGGGCAGGGACTCCCTGGCTGCCAGTGGCGGCGGCACCCGACTCCATGGCGTAGCTCCACCAGAGGCGAGGGTGTGCGCACACCGGGGGGCCCTGGGCGCTAGGAAGGGCTCAGGTGGGTTCTAGGTGACGCGACGAACACAACCGTAGGCATGACACCGACACAGGAGCACCAGAGGGTGGCGGTTCGGGGCAGAGTGGCTTAGCGGTGGTGTAGCTCCACTCTGGCGAGCAAATACGCACACATAAGGGAAGAAAAGGGGAAATTAGGGGCACAGGGAGGTTGGTTACATCAAGGAAGGGCTCTAGGACCTTCGAACAGCGGCAGAGATGCAGTGAGGCCTCGAGTCAATGGCGGCGGGGCTTCGACTGCACGGTGGAGGTCTAGTGAGCGTGAACAGAGAGAGATAGTGTCACACCCGGGTTTTAGGGGCACCAAGACCCAGGCGCGAACATAAACACCAGGTATGCTGGGACCAAGTCTCACACATATGATGTATAGTGGCACAGGATCGAATGTCACAACTTTATATGTAACAGGAATTCTATACAAAATAAATAATTACATTATAAGGAGACAACGGTCCAGCAACCCAAAGTTGACTGGGAGACGACGGCCTAGACCTCTCGCGAACACATCGCAGCATCCTCCAAGCGCCTCATCCTGTGGTACCTGTTCTTGACCTGTGGGGGGGTGTGAGACAGCAAGAGTGAGCTCACATACGTTCATTGCTCAACAAGTTGTGGGGAATAATGTGCATGAACTCGCCAAAGGTGGGAGCTCACGTGAAGTGTAAGGCTTACCAAAGAGAATGGTTGAAGCTGAGCATTGCTTTTAAAGTTGGTCAAAATTTTATTAGCAGTTACTAAGTATAAGTAAATACCAACCCAATTAAATAGTAGAACAAAAGTAACATCATCACCTGCGATGCAATGCATATGACAAATTGAATTTAGTTCCATAAATTAATCATGTGAGTGTCCGAGCTGCTCTTGACCGTGAGCACGGCTAGTATACCAGTTTTACACTCTGCAGAGGTTGCGCATCTTTACCCACAAGTCGTGTCACCCATCTGCCAAGAGACGGCCAATCCCATACACCTCTACCGAGGAGGCGAGGCAGGGTAACACTACGAGGCCTTTACAAAGTTCCACTAGCTTCAGAAAACCCGCTACAGTTTATAGAAAGTTCCAATGCAGGAATCCCTTGCAGGACCGCCATCGCAGCAAAATCCTCCCGAGGGCCTCCCTACACTGACCACTCCCCTACTGCCCTTGCCCCTTTCGGGTAAGGTAGTCTTCCACTAGCTTTCCTAATTAATCAGCCAAGGGGTCCCATTCCTCCCTTGTGGTAGCACTGTTTTCCCGGGTGGTTCTCCATGTTCCAATTAACATAATGATCTTAACATGAACAGTAAACAACAACTGATAATAAAAGTATAATCATGAATAGTAATGTGTATCTCTATACCCAAAACCACATAAAGCGATAGCAAGTACTACCCAAAGATTAAGTGGTGAACAAGGTATAAAGATAGTCAAACTAGGGTAACCTATTGGGTCCCATCAAAATTAACCTATGCAGATCATTATGATTAATTAGAACATGAGTGGGTAAAAAGAAGTGATCAAGGGCACAACTTGCCTGGGACTTGAGATTCCAGGTACCAGGATGATCTTCAGATCCTCGTGACCTCACTGCTAGTCGTAGCAATACAAACAAGCATGGTATAGACAAAAATTAACATAACACCAAAACATAAGAACATACTGCATAATAATGATCTACGCGCTTGTACGAGACTAACGCAACTTGAACGGATCAAATCGGAGTTAAAACGAAAGAGTTATGTTTTTTTCTAAGGTTTTATGTATTTGATATAAGATTAATTAGACTATAAATTTTAATGCGACTTAATGTCAAAACCAGAGGTACTATGTGATAATCAATAATATTATATAATTATAGAAATTGGAATGGACTGATTTGGACATTATATGAATTTTCTATGAATTAAACAATTCTTTGGATTTGTTTTTATACTCAAAATCCATTTTCTATATTAATTTCTGAATTTACTAAGCATCCTGGACTGCGCGCATGAAAACATAAAAACCCAGGGGTCCCGGTGTAAGTTTTCCTAAGACTTAGTTTACCCGTGCAGTGGACCGCGGGTTTAATCCGCAGAAACGGAGGGGCTCTTATGCAAATGAGTTGGCCGAAGGGGTACGGGCCAATATGGGCCGTCCGATCTAGAGGGAACGCCACAGATTAGATCAGCACCCAACGCGAACCGGTACGCATTATAGATCCTCGGATCTCGATCCGACGGCTAGAGTTTTAAATCGAGCGGATCGCAAGGCGTCCGCCCGATCCGAGACGGACGGTCCCGATTGACACCGCCGAACGCGTACGCTTGGCTTATAATCTAAACCGATCAAACGCCATCCAACGGTCCTCGCATCTCAACCCGCCACCAGCCATCCAGACGACCGACGGCGAGCAGCCGCATGGTGGCGCCATGGCTGTACCACCACAAATCCCGGCACATCGCGCTAAGCTCAGATTCGAAGAGTGTTACTCGTGGAGAAGGTGAAACCGAACTCGCAGAGGGGGAACTCAACAGCACTTGCAGCGTAGGCGGGTCTGTCCACAGCGTGAGGCGGACGGTCACCGCAGAACGAATTTCGGTGAGAAATTCCGAGGTGTCGGAGCACGATTCGTCCAAGGTAAGTCGTTGACCACCCTCCCTAGGACCAGGCGAATCCAATTGAACACCCGACGCGAGTACGGTCGCCCTGAGCTCGAGATTCCGGTGCGGCGGCAATCCTACGGGTTCCTCACGTGGAATTGGTGGTGGCTGGCGCTCACCCAAGCCCCGACAAGGCGCTTTATATAGGGGCGAGAGCCGCAGCCAGCGGCCAACCAACTGGCGAGGATCGCGGCGGAGTCCACGGCGGGATTCTGTTTTAGCGCCCCCCGTTCGGACTTGAGGAAGAGGATAGGGCTGACGGTGGGTCCGGTCTGCCAGCGATTCTGTGCGTTAAAAGCTTCAAGGCCGCGCGGAGGTAAGCGCACGAGGTGGAGTTAGCTGAAGAGTGGGCCCCATGTGTCTGTGTCACGGCAAGGAAAAACGCGAAGTGGGCCGAGGCGCAGGGGAAAACAGGTACTGGGCCACAGGTGTGGATTCGGCCCAAGCCAGTTCTGGCATTTTCCTTTTCTATTTTCTCATTCTATTTACTTCTCAACTTCAAATTCAAATTCAAGTTTTGAACTTCAAATTTTCAAGTGTCTAAAATAACACTAATGTGAATATAACACCACAGTTTACAATATTATTATTATTATATTTTTTTATTATTTATTTATACAAGAATGAATGACTTCATTAAAATTTCATTTCTCATTTCCTATTTTATGTTTTCATTTAATATTTTGGTGGTCAACTCTATGTTTTCGATAAAATACATCACAACAAAGTCATCGGTAAGAGATATACCTTCTTTTATTTATTTATTGGTTACTTAACTAATTTAATACCATTAATTGATTATGAAAAGAAAAATATCTTACTCAATTCCAAAGTTTCAAAAATTCTAGAGACACTATTATAGATACCTTTATTTCTTTATTTTACTATTTTATTTATTTTTTTTAACCAATTTTGGGCTTTACAAATCCTACCCCCCTTAACAGAAATCTCGTCCTCGAGATTTGTAAGGAAAGGGTGCATAACTAAGTTATCTCAAAACTTATGCACAAACAAAAATCTCAGCATGATGCATAATTTATTAGCAACACAGGGGTCAATTAGACCTTATTATTCCTTCAAAAATAATATCATATCATCCACTAACTAAAGTAACATCTAGATCTTACAAATAGTAGTAATTTATATATATGTTTATGTAGCTTGGTGGAGCTGGTGGTGGTGGTGGAGGTTGTTGTTGTCGTTGTCTCTCCAACCACGCTTGGCTTATTTCTTGGCGGACCTGACGTATTTCCTCGCGTCCTTGTCTTATCTGATTTTGCATCTCAGTCACTAGGTCTGTCAATTGTTGTATTACTAGTCTTTGGGCAGCAACCACTTGATCGATTTCAACAGGTGGAGGATTTGGAGGATTCATTTCTGTTTGCTGTTGCGTGATAATCTTTCCTTTCCTGGTATTGACCATGAAAGTTAGAAGCATATGGTAATAGTTTTGCAAATGACATTATTCAATAAGCAGAATGAATAAGCTAGTAGTTGGTTATAATCTGAAGATTCTTTAGTAGGGCTTAATTTTTTTGTTTTATGTCCAGATTGGGGTAACCAGTTGTATAAGGTAAATATCCAAGGGTAAGATAGAATCTGTCAAGATGAGAGATATATGTGGGTGAGACAGACCACAAGATGTAGGTTAAAAGTTTGTTTATTGTTAAGTGGGAATAGAAAGGTTATACCATTCATCATGGGTTGGGTTAGCTCATAGTTGAGTTGATCAATGTGCTGAGTTAAGTTAATACATGGCTAGTAGGGTCTAATCTCTTCTACTAGTGTCATTAATCTATTTAAGTGGACCACATTAGGTTAGATTACGTTAGACCACACTAGATCAGATCACATTAGGTAAGATAAGGTCTAGATCAGATTGGATATGACTAGATTAGACTGGTTTAGGTTGGATAGGTCTAACAGGGTAGAATATGTATTATTATGATATGTTAGAATCTTTTGAGATTAGTTAGATATGTTATGATAAGATAGAATCTCTTCAAGATAAGGTGAATTTATTAAGGTAACAAGAATCTTTTGAGATGAGGTGGATCTAGTAGGATAAGAGAGAGTCTTATAAGATACGACGAATCTATTAAGATATGGGAGAGTCTTTTAAGATTAGAGGGATCTCTATGAGATAGATACATTTTAATGGAGGATAATATAAGTGGCTTAGTTTTCTTATGAATTCTTTTATGCCTATACGTATATGCAGATGTAATTGTGGACATTACTCCACAATTCATCACACTCATTCAAAGATCCAAATCAGACATGTATCACAAGAACAAACATTCAAGCATACAAATAGCTACAAAAATAGTTTTGTTTTTGTTCCTATGGGTAGGTCTCCTATTCCTAAAGGTCACTTTAGGCACAGGATTTCAAGGTGTGAAATCCACAATTGTCTCTAAAAAGATAAAGGTAAGAATAATCAGAGTAAAGCGGAAATAGATGAGAAAAGATTAAGATAAGTTTAGAAAAGAATCAGAGTAGCAAAGGTAAGTAGATAATGGTTGTCCAGTTCTATCTAGGTTTCGTCCTACAGTCAACATTCCTCTGATACCACTTCTGTCACACCCGGGTTTTAGGGGCACCAAGACCCAGGCGCGAACATAAACACCAGGTATGCTGGGACCAAGTCTCACACATATGATGTATAGTGGCACAGGATCGAATGTCACAACTTTATATGTAACAGGAATTCTATACAAAATAAATAATTACATTATAAGGAGACAACGGTCCAGCAACCCAAAGTTGACTGGGAGACGACGGCCTAGACCTCTCGCGAACACATCGCAGCATCCTCCAAGCGCCTCATCCTGTGGTACTTGTTCTTGACCTGTGGGGGGGGGTGTGAGACAGCAAGAGTGAGCTCACATACGTTCATTGCTCAACAAGTTGTGGGGAATAATGTGCATGAACTCGCCAAAGGTGGGAGCTCACGTGAAGTGTAAGGCTTACCAAAGAGAATGGTTGAAGCTGAGCATTGCTTTTAAAGTTGGTCAAAATTTTATTAGCAGTTACTAAGTATAAGTAAATACCAACCCAATTAAATAGTAGAACAAAAGTAACATCATCACCTGCGATGCAATGCATATGACAAATTGAATTTAGTTCCATAAATTAATCATGTGAGTGTCCAAGCTGCTCTTGACCGTGAGCACGGCTAGTATACCAGTTTTACACTCTGCAGAGGTTGCGCATCTTTACCCACAAGTGGTGTCACCCATCTGCCAAGAGACGGCCAATCCCATACACCTCTACCGATGAGGCGAGGCAGGGTAACACTACGAGGCCTTTACAAAGTTCCACTAGCTTTAGAAAACCCGCTACAGTTTATAGAAAGTTCCAATGCAGGAATCCCTTGCAGGACCGCCATCGCAGCAAAATCCTCCTGAGGGCCTCCCTACACTGACCACTCCCCTACTGCCCTTGCCCCTTTCGGGTAAGGTAGTCTTCCACTAGCTTTCCTAATTAATCAGCCAAGGGGTCCCATTCCTCCCTTGTGGTAGCACTGTTTTCCCGGGTGGTTCTCCATGTTCCAATTAACATAATGATCTTAACATGAACAGTAAACAACAACTGATAATAAAAGTATAATCATGAATAGTAATGTGTATCTCTATACCCAAAACCACATAAAGCGATAGCAAGTACTACCCAAAGATTAAGTGGTGAACAAGGTATAAAGATAGTCAAACTAGGGTAACCTATTGGGTCCCATCAAAATTAACCTATGCAGATCATTATGATTAATTAGAACATGAGTGGGTAAAAAGAAGTGATCAAGGGCACAACTTGCCTGGGACTTGAGATTCCAGGTACCAGGATGATCTTCAGATCCTCGTGACCTCACTGCTAGTCGTAGCAATACAAACAAGCATGGTATAGACAAAAATTAACATCACACCAAAACATAAGAACATACTGCATAATAATGATCTACGTGCTTGTACGAGACTAACGCAACTTGAACGGATCAAATCGGAGTTAAAACGAAAGAGTTATGTTTTTTTTCTAAGGTTTTATGTATTTGATATAAGATTAATTAGACTATAAATTTTAATGTGACTTAATGTCAAAACCAGAGGTACTATGTGATAATCAATAATATTATATAATTATAGAAATTGGAATGGACTGATTTGGACATTATATGAATTTTCTATGAATTAAACAATTCTTTGGATTTGTTTTTATACTCAAAATCCATTTTCTATATTAATTTCTGAATTTACTAAGCATCCTGGACTGCGCGCATGAAAACATAAAAACCCAGGGGTCCCGGTGTAAGTTTTCCTAAGACTTAGTTTACCCGTGCAGTGGACCGCGGGTTTAATCCGCAGAAACGGAGGGGCTCTTATGCAAATGAGTTGGCCGAAGGGGTACGGGCCAATATGGGCCGTCCGATCTAGAGGGAACGCCACAGATTAGATCAGCACCCAACGCGAACCGGTACGCATTATAGATCCTCGGATCTCGATCCGACGGCTAGAGTTTTAAATCGAGCGGATCGCAAGGCGTCCGCCCGATCCGAGACGGACGGTCCCGATTGACACCGCCGAACGCGTACGCTTGGCTTATAATCTAAACCGATCAAACGCCATCCAACGGTCCTCGCATCTCAACCCGCCACCAGCCATCCAGACGACCGACGGCGAGCAGCCGCACGGTGGCGCCATGGCTGTACCACCACAAATCCCGGCACATCGCGCTAAGCTCAGATTCGAAGAGTGTTACTCGTGGAGAAGGTGAAACCGAACTCGCAGAGGGGGAACTCACCAGCACTTGCAGCGTAGGCGGGTCTGTCCACAGCGTGAGGCGGACGGTCACCGCAGAACGAATTTCGGTGAGAAATTCCGAGGTGTCGGAGCACGATTCGTCCAAGGTAAGTCGTTGACCACCCTCCCTAGGACCAGGCGAATCCAATTGAACACCCGACGCGAGTACGGTCGCCCTGAGCTCGAGATTCCGGTGCGGCGGCAATCCTACGGGTTCCTCACGTGGAATTGGTGGTGGCTGGCGCTCACCCAAGCCCCGACAAGGCGCTTTATATAGGGGCGAGAGCCGCAGCCAGCGGCCAACCAACTGGCGAGGATCGCGGCGGAGTCCACGGCGGGATTCTGTTTTAGCGCCCCCCGTTCGGACTTGAGGAAGAGGATAGGGCTGACGGTGGGTCCGGTCTGCCAGCGATTCTGTGCGTTAAAAGCTTCAAGGCCGCGCGGAGGTAAGCGCACGAGGTGGAGTTATCTGAAGAGTGGGCCCCATGTGTCTGTGTCACGGCAAGGAAAAACGCGAAGTGGGCCGAGGCGTAGGGAAAAACAGGTACTGGGCCACAGGTGTGGATTCGGCCCAAGCCAGTTCTGGCATTTTCCTTTTCTATTTTCTCATTCTATTTACTTCTCAACTTCAAATTCAAATTCAAGTTTTGAACTTCAAATTTTCAAGTGTCTAAAATAACACTAATGTGAATATAACACCACAGTTTACAATATTATTATTATTATATTTTTTTTATTATTTATTTATACAAGAATGAATGACTTCATTAAAATTTCATTTCTCATTTCCTATTTTATGTTTTCATTTAATATTTTGGTGGTCAACTCTATGTTTTCGATAAAATACATCACAACAAAGTCATCGGTAAGAGATATACCTTCTTTTATTTATTTATTGGTTACTTAACTAATTTAATACCATTAATTGATTATGAAAAGAAAAATATCTTACTCAATTCCAAAGTTTCAAAAATTCTAGAGACACTATTATAGATACCTTTATTTCTTTATTTTACTATTTTATTTATTTTTTTTAACCAATTTTGGGCTTTACAGATAGAGGGGGAAGCGGTGAATTGAGGGGTGTCCCGAGTTGCTGGCGTTGAGGCGGAGCTCACCGGGGCAACAGACACGGCAGGGACTCGACGGCTGCCGCGGAACAAGTCTGAGACCACGGTAGATGGCGACAAAGCTCCTCAGGTGCATGTGCGGTGCGAGGTAGGTGCTGGGGTTCTGCGAGTGCGCGAGTGAGGGAGGAGGGAGAGCGAGTGGGTGCGGGTAGCTAGAAAAGGTCGGGGTGCGGGCGGGCATGGCCTCGGCGTGCGTCTTGGGTGCGGAGTCTACGGCGTACGCGCGGGTCATGTGTGTGGGCGGTTCAGGGGTGGGGACGGGTCTGACTGGCGGGGTCCACGGACCAGTGAGAGAGGGTGCGTGAACGGGCGGTCAGCGCTGACGGGCGGGGCCTGTTCCACAGAGATAGAACGGGGTGTGCACGAGGGAAAAGGGCACCGACAGGATGGCCCCACCGGGCAGAGGGAGAGTGGGGGTGGGGTTGCACGGCCGCGGGTTGGCGCGACAGGTGGGGCCCTCCTGTCAGGGAGGGAGCGGGCGTGCGGGTGGCTGCTAGGCCGAGCTGGGCCGGCTAGGCTAAAAATGGTTTTTCCTTTTCCTTTGAATTTCTAATTCCTTTTTCTTTTTATTTTCTCTATGGAATTCAAATCAAATCAAACCACAATTGAAATTCAAATATTTCAGACATGTGCATCAATCAAAAGAAAAGTTTAAGGTCAACATGATGCAAACATTCATATCTCCCCTAAGTTTTAATATTCTAAAGAAAATAATATATCTCTCACATAATTAACCCAAAATCCTATTAAAGAGAATAGAAAACAAACTATAGAGGTGAGAAGAGGAGTAACACCTGAATTTGGTAGGTATTAGAGAAGAAATTTTATACCCCCAAATTTAGGGTGTTACAAACCTATCCCCCTCAAAAAAAATCTTGCCCTCGAGATTCAGGGTTGGCTAGCAAAGAGTTCGGGATATTTGGCTTTCAGATCATCTTCTCTTTCCCAGGTTGCTTCTTCCACTGAATGGTGGCCCCCCTTGACTTTACACATTCTGATGGTGCTTCTTCGAGTGACTCTGTCTGCTGTCTCCAGAATCTGAGTTAGCTTCTCGATACATGTCAAGTCTGCTTGAACCTCGAGATCCTTGGTTGACACTTGTTCTTCTAGCACTCGCAAGCATTTCTTCAGCTAAGACACATGGAACATATCATGCACGGCTGACAGACTCTCTGGTAGGCAGAGTTGGTATGCCACTTTTCCACATCTTGCATGGATCTGGTATGGTCCGATGTATTGAGGTGCTAACTTACCCTTGACTCCGAACCTTTTGGTTCCTCTGATAGGTGACACCTTCAGATAAACATAATCTTCCACTTTGAAACTCAATTCTCTTCTTCTGGTGTCAAGATAGCTTCGTTGTCTAGACTGCGATGTCTTCAAATTCTCTCGAACCATTCTAATATTTTCCTCGGCTTCAAGCAAAATATCTGGACCGAACATCTGCCTTTCGCTGGGTTGGTCCAAGTGCAACGGAGTTCGACAATTTCTTCCGTAGAGTGCTTGGAATGGTGACATCTTCAGACTAGCCTGATAGTTGTTGTTGTAGGAGAATTTTGCATAAGGTAGCCTTTTATCCCAACCTGACTTATCTTGTAAAGCACAGGCTCTCAACATGTCTTCTAGGATCTGGTTGGTTCTCTCAGTCTGACCATCTGTATGTGGGTGATAAGCTGAACTAAACTTCAAGTGTGTGCCCAAAGCTTCATGCAACTGCTGCCAAAAATGAGAAGTGAATTGGGTTCCCCTATCGAACACTATCTTCTTTGGAACACCATGCAAGCATACAATCTAGAACATATAGAGCTCTACCAACACTGCACTATTATAGGTGGTCTTGACTGGTATGAAAAGAGCCACCTTTGTTAAGCGGTCCACTACTGCCTAGATGGAGTCATAAACGGCTCGAGTGTGTGGCAAACCGACTATAAAGTCCATCTCAATCTCATCCCACTTCCATTGAGAAATCTGCAATCGCTGCAACAAACCTGCGGGCCTTTGATGCTCCACCTTAATTCTCTAACAGCTGTCACATATGGCAACCTATTCTGCGATCTCCCTTTTCATACTGTACCACCAGAATCTTTTCTTTAGATCTGGTACATTTTCTCGCTTCTATGGTGTATTGAATAAGTTGTCTCATTAGCTTCTTTGAGATTCAGCTCCCGAATCGACTTGATGTCAGGAACACACAACCTATCTTTGAACCATACTACGCCTTCCAAGTCTTCTCGGAAATCCTTTCCCTTTTCGTCTAAGATCAGTTGTCGAACTTCATTGATCTTCTCATCATTTTTCTGCCCCTTCATTTCTTGTTCTAGAGTGGGTTCCAGCTCAACTGTCACTCCCTAGGTGTTATTTAGAAATCCGAGACTCAATCTATCGATTTCCTTCGCTAGTTCATATGGCATCAGAAGAGCGGCCATCATGTTGACTTGGCTTTTCCTGCTCAAGGCATTTGCAATCACGTTAGCTTTGCCTAGGTGATAATGCATCTCCAGCTCATAGTATTTGATTAACTCCAGCCATCTTTGTTGTCTCATGTTCAACTCTGACTAGGTGAATATATACTTGAGACTCTTGTGGTCCGTTTAAACATCACACTTCTGCCCATATAAATAGTGCCTCCAGGTCTTTATGAACCATTGTTGCCAAATCTAGATCATGTGTGGGGTAATTCCTCCCATGAATCTTCTACTGTTGGGACGAGTATGCCACCACTCTCCCTTCTTGCATTAACACACATCCTAGTCCAGTGTACGAAGCATCATAATACACTGAGAATGGCTTATGAACATCTCGTAGAATCAACACCAGTGCTATAGCCAACTTCTTCTTCAATGTTTCAAAAGACTCTTGGCACTCTAGGGTCCACTTGAATTCAATCTTCTTGGCTAGCAGGTGTGACACCCCAATGTCACCCAGGATTCTTCCTTAAGCTAACCCAAATCATTATCACTTGTAAACCAAATGAAGGGATAAACATTAAAAAGTAAGAACAAAGAATTATAATGAGTCTTCTCAAAATCTCCTTCATCATGTCATGAATCTTAAGGAAGGAAAACTCCCAAACCCTAATTAATCCTAAGTGAACTACTTAAGCAGAAAAGGGTATTTGGGAAAAATTCTTTGGAGAAAAATACAAATTTTGGTAAGAACCAAATTACAAAGTTTTAGTTCACTAATCAACCAACAAAGTATAGTAAGGAAGTTTTGCCATTTGAACTTTTTAAAATCCCCAAAATAGCCCCTAAACTATTGCACTTGGGGGAAATTCAGAAATTCAGAATCTGAATTTCAGCCCCCTTTCCAAAGATCAATCACGTTCTCTATTTTTTAAAACTCAAACCAAACGAGTCCAAATATCAAAGTGGTGCCAAATTCCATTGAACACGCCGTGGCAAAGTTTGGAAACCTCTCTCCACTGTTTGACACACCCTTGACATGGTTTTACCTCGGGACTCAACCTTGTGACACTGCCACCTTTGTGACATGACAACTCTTTGTACACTGCCCCAAACCGCTTGACTTCCACACATAAACGACAAAGCTCTGTCGGGGGAACAAATCTTGTGCAGTGATCATGCCCAAATTCGTGAAGATCTTCGACCTATGAGCACTTGAACTCGGGTAGAAGCAAAGGAACACGTGTTCGATCGCTTGCCTGATCGGCCGAGCGCGGACTGGCTGTGGCAGCGGGCGCCCCGCGCGTGGTCGCCCCGCCCCCGCACGTCTGTGCCTTGCCCTCGCCTATAAATGCCTCCAAAGGCCTTAGCCGTTTGCACTTGCGCACCCCGAGCCTCGCCTAAGCCAGAGATCACCGGAGCTCGCCGTGAAAAGCAAGCACCGCCGCCCGCCATCTCTGCCAAAGCCCGGCCATCGTGGCCAGCCATTTCTATTGAACCCCAGCCTTGTCCTAGCCCCTAGATCACTTCCCCGTGAAGCCGTTAAGCTTCTCCAAGCTTGAGCCGAGGCATTGCCTCACTGGAGGAGCAGGTTCACCTTCGCTGGACTTCGGTCTTCCACCGCCGCGCGTGGACCGAGCTAACCGGTAAGTCATTTTCCAATTCCTTGCACCCATATCTTTCCTGGCATCCCATGAAGCTCTCTGACCCGTCCAATTAACTATTGTGCCATGGTTAGGCTAGATTCCTCGCCGCCGACGAGCATCTCCGCCTGCGCACGTGGACCGGCCGACTTCGACCATCCCCGACGGTGACCCGCACATCGCTGTGATCCCCGAGACCTCCCCTACATCCTCGACCACCTCACCGGAGCAACCTCGCCGCTGGTAAGCCCCTCCGCCCCTTTCTTCTCTGCGGCCACTGTTCCATTAGGGAGGGACTGCGGGTTCGATTTCCAGAAACCCTAGGGGGTTTTCTGTAGAGCCTTAGACTCAAATGAATAGTGCCTCGGGGACCTATCTGTAATTCCTTTAAAATCTTTCGCCAGGGGCCCCAGCGCAAAACTGCCTTTCTTTAAACCATTTCTAATTAATCTTTATTTATTCAGCAGAGAACTTAAGAAATTCATAACTTGAGGAATATTTAACTAAAAATTGTCAAACCAATTTTGCTGGATTCAAAATATTATGGACTATCAATTAAAAATACTGAACCCCATGCTTTCTGTTTTGAATTTTAGAGTTTGAATTTAATTACAGAAACTGACCAAACCTTATTAAATTAAAGAAAATTAGTTATGCTTCTGTGCTGAACTTGAGAAAATTTATAGATGTTCAAACCCCAATTAGACACTGTTCAAAAATACTAGACACCCCAGTATTGAAAGTTTAAGTAGGGTTATCCAATAAAAGCCATTTTGCCCAAAACTTAAGAAATTCAGAAAGGTATTAGAAAGAAATGATTAGTGACTGCAATTATTTTTCCTAGCTTACTTAAGTAACAGAGAACCTAGGAAAAATAAAGGGACTACTAGTCCAGGATAGAATCAAAGTGAAATGTTTTATTTAGCATTATTCCAACTAGAAAATAATTATTAGAATGATAAAAGCAAATCCAAAACTGCTAATAAAAATCCAGTGGACTTGTGACCACTAGAACCCCAGTACAAAAATGACAAACACCCTAGCTCATCATTTTAAATAGGGTAAACAAATAGAACTTGATATTAAGACATATTTTGATTAAATCATGAGTAAGCCAAAAAATGTGCAACACTGGCAAATAAGTTTTTACTAGATTAGTGATGAAGTAGGCCACCAAAGAAAAATGCAAACCCAATTGAAAGCTACCAATAATACCCATTGCTACTACTTCATGAAAAAGGCCATATAATCCAAATAATTCCTACCACCCCTTCTCTCAAGCAAAAAGATGCCAAACTTTAGAATGATTGCTCTTGCGCAAAGAAGAAGCTAGGAAAAACCAGAAACTTGTTGTTTGGTATTTTTCAAATATAGTGGTACTAGAAGGCATCCCTTTGGCTAGAAACATTGTAAAATCACAAGAAAATAACCAATAAGTATTAGTGGTTAAAAAGTTGTACAAAGTCATGTTATAACATCTAGATGCCAGCAAAAATATGTCTTAGAGAAAACCTCACTGTTAAAAAGGAGATGTAGTTCAAAATACCCCTTCTGCCCCAATATTTGATAATTTTATATAGAGAGAACCCCTCACTGTTTAAACCCCAAATTTTGAGACAGAAAATTTTACACCAGTAAGAAGCCAGTGTAATTTTTCAGAATTTTTGGAAATATATTTATATAACTTGTAGTTCAAACCCACCTTAAAAGCATAAAGGAAACAAGAAGAAGAAAGGAAAATAATAAACCTCGCTCCAATAAATTCTACTAGAAATCTGGATAAATTCTCACTAAGACATTAAAAGGAATTTAGTGGAACACTAAAATGGACTTACCACTTAGTTAACTAAGCTTAACCCTGAATTGTCAAGTATACTCCAAGAATCTTCAAGTAGCAAGAATAAGCTCTACCTCGTTAATTTAATCATTCACCCTTAAAGTTTAAGTGCTAGCTTTCATATCATGTCATGCATATATCTTATTCATTGCATTCATTAGACTACAATCTAGCTGACGGAGAGTACGTGCTCATCCCCGAGCAAGGAGCTGTCCAAGAGGAAGATCAGGAGCAAGCTCCCGAGACTGCCATCGAGGATCTCCCCACAGCCCCAGTGTCTGAAGGCAAGCCCCGGTTTTATGCATAACCGTTTATATATGCGATTTTACTACACTTAATGTTTGTAGGCTTGTACTGTGCACTTAAGTGTAGGAGTTGGTTGAAACCCTAGTTGCATGAACTCAGGATTCCTTTTGAGATGGATTTTAGTATGCTAGGTCAATTTGCTGCTATGCTAATCAGGATCTCGGTAGAAGTCGAGTGATTTTTCTAGCACTCGCGCGAGGTCAGGAATTGATTGTATTCATCTTGATAATGGGATTTATGTTGGTCTATGGACTTGGATCTAGGTAGGATGCTTGTCCATAAGACGGGAAGAAGAATTAAGGATTAATGTGTGGATACCTGAGTCAAGCGTTTGAACGTACTAAACACATGCCGGGAAATATGGTAACCTGTAAACCTAGTACCTGAGTGAAGCCGGGCGCGAACTTTTCCCCTCACTTGTCCTAAGACTAGGTCTCCCATGCTAGCTATGGTGGGTACAAGTGTGGTCACTACACGGCGGCAGCCGGGGTTAGTATAGCATTGTATGCCAAGGCAGTGAGCCCTGGCCACGAACGGGGAATCGATGGGGATGGTTGACGTGTGTGGGGACGGAGTACCCTGACATGTCGTGTGTTTAGGTTTACCTTGCAAGGTTTTAAAACTCGATTCGAATCGTCTACTTCTCGCAGCTAATGAGACTGCTTGACCCCTTGTACTACATTGAGTAAGAAATGAAATGAGGTTTACATGAGATAACTTGTTGATTGCACTAAATGCTTGCTACCATGTATGCTTAGAAGGAGCAAATTTAGTTAAGATAATAATACTAGAAACTGAAAAGCTAAAAATTGATTTTTAGGCTCGGCTAGTGCTTTTGGCAAACCAAACCCCTCATCCAAACAGCTGCATGGTCTAGAGGTAGAGGAGTAGACTCCTCACACTGGGTAAGTCTAGCTGAGTATTAGTGTTGGGAACTTGTTCTCAAATGCTTCGAATTAAGAACAAGGCAACATAAAATGTTAAGTGTTAATGCCCTTCGTCCATTGAATCATTATTTCCTTAAGGGTATAATGATCTTCGGATGAAGGTTATGAACAAAAGTTCACGAAGGTTATACCTTCGAGATTGGGGTTATGAAATAATAGAAGATAAAATATATGAAATATGAAACATGAAAGAATAATATATCAAAAAACATAAACTTATTCATATATTTCATCATATGAACCTAAATATTAAAACATAACATTTAATCACATTTATACCTTCGTCTTGGCAGAAGGCAATAATCCGAGTGTCGCGTGCAAGTGATTACAAGATTTCGTGAACAGTACGAGGGTACTGTTCATCTATTTATAGGCACAGGGCGCAGCCTGTGAGAAATTACATTCATGCCCTTTACAAATGCTTACAATCATAATACAAGCAATCACGGGTCGATTGGTCATTTCATCTTTAAGTCGGTTCACTCCTTCATCTTGAGACATGTCACTATGCCAAAGCTTTATGGATGATAGCTTCGGCACTGCTTTTGAGAGGATTAGCCGAAGGTGTTTCTTCTTATAGGATCTTCGGCGACGAAGCATACCCCCAACAGTAGCCCCTTCGCGGTGCTAGATCGTTTTTCATAACGAGCTTGATCCGTGAAAAAGTATCCTAGGCTTTGGAGAGCCGAAGATCCGAAAAACACCTTCCCTGAGCTCGTTGCCGAGAAACGATCACAAAATTTCGAGCACGAGATGGTCCCACCATGCAGCGGGTAAACGCGTCATGGCGATTCACCTTCTCGGGTTCTGTGGCCCACCACTCAGTGAGTGCGGGCGACTGTTCGACCGGTGCGAAAGACTTGCAATTCACCTCTCCACCTGCGGCACTATATAAACAGATGGGTAGGTGTGAAGTTACCACAGCATTCATTGCTATTGCCCTGTTTTGCTGCCAAAAATTTGACTATAGCTGAAGCTTGTTCATCGCACTCAACCGAAGCACCGCTGTTGACTTTGCTTTGTCACAAGAGGAAGAGCTTCGGGAAAATTAAAAAAGTCAACAATTTCATAAAAAATTGTGAGGAATTCATCATCAAATGGCGAGGGTACGTTCCACTGCTAGGGTTACACATGACGGAGAAGAAGCTAAAACTGCTGAGACCGCTCTGATTTCCGAAGTGATGAAACGGTCGGGGCTAGTAGTGTCGGAAGATGTCTCTGACGAAGGTGCACCTGCCGCTGAGGCTGAGCAGGTTGGTGCTAAGGAAGATGAATCTGAAGATGATTATAGTGTCGTGCCATCTAAACCCGGCCACCTGGAGTTTGGGAGGTCCACCATTACCGAAGATGACATGCCTAAATTGATGAAGTTAGGCTATTTCAGTGAGGCCAAAAAGGAGCTAATTCGCTTTGGCGGAGAGGAAATTACTCCGAAGCCGGAAAAGGATGAGGTGGTAGTCTTTAAAAGCTTCTTCAAAGCAGGATTAAGATTTCCTTTGAATGAGACGATTGCTGATGTTTTGAAGAAGTTTGGGATTTATCTTCATCAGCTAACTCCTAACGCCATCATTAGGCTTAGCGTCTACATATGGGCCCTCCGAAGCCAGGGGTAGAAGCGTTTGCCGAAGGCTTCTGCCGAGCACATGAGCTTCATTATCAAACAAAGGCTAAAGAAGATGGGCTGCACGAAAACTTCGGCTGCTACAATTTTGCTTATCGCAAAGATGCTAAGTCTCCAGTTATCAGCTATCGTAGCAAGTGGCCAGCTGGCTGGAAGACTGAATGGTTTTATGTCAAAGTTGATGAGAAGAAAGAGGAGTTGGTTCAAAGCCCATTAGAATTAATCTTCGGAGAGACTAGGCCCCGGTGCGACATGAGACTGGAGGGTCCAAGCCAAATTGCACTGGGCGAATTTCGAGTTATTGCAGAGCACAATGGTACTAGGGATCTGGTGCAAGAATTCTTGGCTTTTAGAGTGTTCCCAACTTTAAAAGAATGGGACATGCCTGTTAGGGACTTGTTCTCAAATGCTATGAATTAAGAACAAGGCAACATAAAATGTTAAATATTAATGCCCTTCGTCCGCTGAAGCATTATTTCCCCAAGGATTTAATGAACTTTGGACGAAGACCATGAGTGAAATATCACGAAGGTTATACCTTCGTGATTAAATTTACAAAATAATATGAAATAATATATAAAACATGAGACATTAAAAATAGATGTATCATAAATAAGTAACATCATTCAC
This sequence comes from Zea luxurians, assembly GCA_029449295.1. Classification (NCBI taxonomy): domain Eukaryota; kingdom Viridiplantae; phylum Streptophyta; class Magnoliopsida; order Poales; family Poaceae; genus Zea; species Zea luxurians. Next base: position 97,589,988 of record JAOPSE010000001.1, on the reverse strand, counting down.
ATATTTTATTATATGAACATAAAAATGTCAGAACATAGAGTTTAAGTACATTTATACCTTCTCCTTGACAGATAATAATTCCCAGACAATGCGTTTGCAATTACAGGAATGCGTGAACAGTAAAGGAATACTGTTCACTATTTATAGACACAAGACACAGCCTGTGAGGAATTACAATCATGCCCCTCATAAAAGTTTACAACAATGACTCAAACACTTGTGGACTAAAAGGTCATTCTACTTTTAAGTCGGTTTGCAATTTCGAAGCTTCATGAACAGCTACCTTCGGTCATCACGTGCCGACAGCTCCAGCCGAAGTTGTTTCTTCCTGCAGGACCTTCGGCGACGAAGCATGGTCCCAACAGTAGCCCCTTTGCGGTGCTAGATCGTTTTTCGTAACGAGCTTGATCCGTGAAAAAAGTCTCTTAGGCTTCAGGAAGCCGAAGGTCCGAAAAACACCTTCCCTGAGCTCGTTGTCGAGAAACGATTCAGTTTTCGAGTGCGTAGCGGTCCCACCCTGCAGGGTTACTATTTGGTCTCTGCGGTCCACCGCGCAGCGGGTGTAAGCAGCTGTTTGCCTGGTGTGTAAATCCTGACGATTCACCTTCTTACCTGCAGCACTATATAAACAGACGGGTAGGTGTGAAGTTACCACAGCATTCATTGCTATTGCACTGTTTTGCTGCCAAAATTTTTAACCATAGCCGAAGCTTGACTCTCGCAAGCAGACGAAGCTCCAATTTTAAAGCCTACTTCATCAGAAGGAAAAGCTTCGGAAGAAAAAGTTCTTTAGTTCCCAAGAAATTCAGAATTAAATGGCCAGACTGCGCTCTACCGCTAGTGTTGAGCATGAGGGAGGCGAAGTTGAAAGAGCGGAGACTGTTCCTATCTCCGAAGCGACGCAACGATCCGGACTGGTGACCTCGGAAGGAATACGTACTGCCGAGACAGGGCAGACTGCTGCCGAGACAGAAGAAGCTGTTGCCGAAGCGGAAGAAGGAAATATTGAGGAAGCTGATTCTGATGATGATTATCATATTGCCGTGCCAAGCAAGCCCAGCCACTTGGACTTCGGGAAGTCGACTGTCTCCAAGGCTGATTTCTCCAAGATGGTGAAGTCGGGTTATTTCAGTGAGAATGAGAAGAAGCTACTTCGCTTCGGGGGGGAAGAAACTACCCCGAAGCCAGAAAAAGATGAAATAGTTATTTTTAAGAGCTTTCTAAAAGCTGGATTAAGATTCCCCTTGAATAGGATGATATCTGATGTGCTGCAAAGATTTGGTATCTACTTTCACCAACTGACTCCCAACGCAATTGTCAGGCTCAGTGTCTATATCTGGGCTCTCTGAAGTGAGGCAGTGGAGCCATTCGCTGACAGCTTCTGTCGAGTCCATGAGTTGCATTACCAGACGAAGGCCAGAAAGGATGGGTTGCACGAAAATTTTGGTTGTTACAATTTTGCTTATCGGAAAACCACAAAATTTCCAGTGATTAGCTACCGAAGCAAATGGCCGGCAGGCTGGAAGTCAGAATGGTTTTATGTTAAAGTTGACGAAGATAAAGAGAAGCTAGTACAGAGCCCTCTTGAATTGATCTTCGGAGAAACAAGACTCCGCTGCAGAATGGGAACCGAAGGTCCAACTTGGGCCGCACTGGCCGAATTCAAAATTATTGCAGAACACATTGGCACTAGAGATCTAGTGCAGGAATTTCTGGCCTTCAGAGTTTTTCCAACGATGAAAGAGTGGACAATGCCAAAGCTTGAAGGGGAAAAGAAAGAGGGGGAACTCGTCAGGCTACCTTATCATTATAAATTCAAGAAATTTTTTAAAGTACCCTGCAAAGAATGGCTTGATACAATTGAAATGATGAGCAATGAAATTCTTGGGAACTACTCTAAAAAGGAGGACCAATTGATGACAGCGGCCTTCGGCACTCGACCGAAACGAAGGCTAAACAGAGTGCTTGATGCCATAGGATTTGAATACGCTGACTACGGTCGACTAGGCGGAGCTGCCGGAGGCCCGAAGCGAAAAAGGATTGCTAGCGCTACTGACGAAGAGGTCGTCATGGTAGCCAAGAAGAAAAAGAAAGATTCTGAAAGTCTTAGCGCTGAAGAGTTAAATCCTGAGCCGAAGGTGGCCACTCCAAGAAAGAGAAAAAGTGCGTCCCCGGAGCCGGAAACGTCGGTCCGAGAAGAAGATATTCCTGCTTCTCCTTCTGCTATTGAAGTAGAAGAAATTATGAAGGTAATGACTGAACCCTTGCCTACCAGGCTAAGTCCACTGGCACTGGAACTGACGAAGTTTTTTCAGAAGGACAAGGCAGCTTCGGCAGCAGAAAGTCCTGCGAAGCCAAAAAAACGGAGAATTATTCAAGTAACAGATGTGATCCACCAGACGCCGCCACTGGCAACGGTGCCGAAAATTCCCTTTGCTGAAACTGCCGAAGCCGAAGCTACTGGGATGAAAACTACTGAAGCTGAAACCAGCGAACCCGAAGCTACCGGGGCCGAAGCCGGGGCCACCGAAGAGTCGAACCTGGAAACTACACTTGAGGTTATTGACAATATTCTCCTGAAAATGGCCGAAGAAGAAGCTACTGTGGCTGCAGTGAATACAGCAACTGAAAAGGGGAAAGAGCAAATTGGTGAAATTTCTGAAGGAGAAGATTTTAACTTTCAAGACCTACTTGGACAAGAGTTAACAGACACTGAGAAAGAGGAGTTGAAAAAATATGCCATATCTTGCGGATATAAATCAGGCGCTATGCTATTTGGTGGGGTGAACGAAGGGAAACTAAGGTGCCTTCGGAACCGCATCGAGGCCAAAATTATCAGAACCCTTTCCAAAAGCATTGGCTTGCCGAAGGTGGAAGCGGACTTGTGTCGTTATCAACGACACCACATCGCCGGAAGCTTGCTTTATGCTAACTTCAAGGTAATGAATATTTTTGTTATTTTATTACTGTTATTATTAACTTTTGGGTCGTGTTCTAACGAAGATCATTTCGACAGAGCATATTATTAAGCAAGGTTCTGAAAATGCAACAAGATCTGGAGGAAGAGAAAAATAAAACCGTCATTCAAGATTTGACTGAAAAGATTGAAAACTACGAAACCAATCTGAAAAAGAAAGACTTCGCAATCCAAGATCTTGAAATCATGGTCAAAGAGCACGAAGGTGCATTAGAAAAGAAGGATTTTGTTATTCAGACCATGGAGGGCTCTTTAGCTGAAGTTCAAACTGAAAATGATAAATTAAAGAATGAATTGCTCCGTCAATCAGAAAAATTCGAGCAAGAAAAGAAATATTTTGAAAGAAGCCTGAAAGCTGAAGTGGATAAATACTCAAGTTTGCAGAAATCCTTTACAGAACTTCAGGAGAAATGTTTAAGCTTCGGCATCAGATGTGTGCAGCGGCTGAAGGACGTGTTTCACTCTGTCGGAGCTAGCTCTTCAAAATTTACACCTTCAGCTGAAAATCTGCCAAGAACATTAGAACATATTGAAGGCGAAGTTGATGCCCTTGACGAAGTTATTGGTGGGCACGCTGACTTCTGCGCCCTGGTATCTTCTCGGGGCACAGCTGCTGCTTTTTTGAAGGCTGGCTGCACACATGCAAACATCGTGAACAGACCAAACTTCAGCTTGTCAGCTTCAGATTTGTTAGATATCCCAAGCTTAGCCAGAAGCATTGGAAATAGATTCATGACCCAGATCTGGGTAAGTGGCGGACGGAAAATGGCAGGTGCGAAGCTCGAAGCCATCTGAAGCCGGTAAGAAACTTATGTTTGTTGCTTTTACCTTCTCCTTTGAAATTTGTACCTTTCTTACTGTACTGTTTGATATATAGGATGACGAAGCTGAAGATTGACAATGCTGAAGTTTGACAAAACTGAAGACGAAGCCTTGGCTGAAGCTTAAAATTGCTTGTAATGCGCTTTCCTGCAAAAATTCTTGGAGAAACTCTTGTAATATGGAATAACTTATGTAAATTTGTACATACCTTGTAATATATTCTGTCTCCTATAACCATATCCAGTCTGCTTTGCTGTGGACGAAACTTCTCTTTTGAGCCGAAGGCGAAAAACACCTTCCCTTCTTTTCGTACACAACGAAGCATAGAAAATTTTTCCTTCGAATCTTTTCCTTATTTTCTGAAGCACCTGTCTTTTTTGTGTAGCATGATGATGACTCTACATATGTCTAAATGGATGTTTATGAATGCAAATGACATGATGATATGTTATGTGCAAATGAATATTAGGACACATGTTCAAAAGAAAACATAAGTACGGTCCTTCGTCCCCTTAAGAATGATAAAAATCTTTTTGCCGTTTACTTTTCGGCTTCACCGTTTACTTTTCGGTGTATCAACGTTGACTTTTCGCTGTAAGCCTCCCTTAGGAGCTTCTTCGCCTTTTACTTTCAGCGGAATCAGCGTTTATTTTTCGCTGTAAGCCTCCCTTAGGAGCTTCTTCGCCTTTTACTTTCAGCGGAATCAGTGTTTATTTTTCGCTGTAGGCCTCCCTTAGGAGCTTCTTCCTGTTCTCTTTTCTTTTTTCTTTGCACTCGAAGGTGCTTTCTCAGCTTTTACATTTACATTTTGGGGGATATCACTCTTATAGAATTGAAATAAGGAAAAGAAAAATTACATGTTGTGGCCCCATTAAAAACCTTTCTCCCCTTTTGGAAAGGAAAAGGGTGCCACAAAAAAGAATATAAAAAATTACATCAAACTAAACATAATATCGCCGAAGCTCATCCGCGTTCCACGATCTAGGAATGTCATTGCCGTCCTTATCCTTCAATCTGTAGGAACCAGGTCTTGACGAAGATACTACCAAAAAGGGGCCTTCCCACTTCAGCTGTAATTTGCCTACTGTTTCAGGGTTAGCTACTCTTCAAAGTACCAAGTGTCCTGGTTCAATATTCTTTAGCTTGACCTTTCTATCACGCCATTTTATTGTTTCAGCTTGGTATTTATTGATGTTTTCCACAGCTTGAAGCCTAATCCCTTCAATAGCATCTTTTTCCACAGAACAATCAGCTTCGTTTTCGCCTTCTGCCGAAGCTACTGTCCTTATCGATCCTGTTTTAGCCTCTTCTGGGGTTATTGCTTCGTCACCAAACAATAGTTTAAAGGGTGTAAAGCCTGTTGATCTTGAAATGGTTGTGTTATGACTCCACACCACTTTGATTAACTCGTCTGGCCACTTTCCCCTTGGCTGATTGAAGATTGACTTCATTATTCCTGTCATTATGATCCCATTGGCTCTTTCAACAAGTCCATTAGATTCTGGGTGTCGGACTGATGCAAAATGGATCTTCGTGCCGATTAGATTGCAAAATTCTCTGAAGGCTTCAGAATCAAACTGTGTCCCATTATCCACAGTTATAGCCTTCGGCACTCCGAAGCGATAAACAATGCTTTGCCAGAAAAACTTTTGAATAGTAAACGAGGTTATTGTGGCTAAGGGCTTTGCCTCAATCCACTTGGAAAAATATTCCACTGCCACCACCACATATCTTAAGTTCCCCTGTGCAGGTGGTAATGGACCTAGCAAATCCAGACCCCACCTTTGCAATGGCCAAGTGGGCTGTATTAATTGAGTTAAAGACGAAGGTTGTTTTTGATCTCTTGCACATTTCTGACAACCTTCGCACTTTTGAACTAAATCCGCTGCATCCGAAGCTGCCTTTGGCCAATAAAATCCTTGGCGAAAAACCTTCCCAAGCAAGGGTCTAGATCCAATATGAGATCCACATAGACCTGCATGTATTTCCTTCATTAATTCTATACCTTCGGATCTAGATAAGCACTTGAGCAATGGGGAACAGACCCCGCGCTTGTATAACTCCCCTTCTATTATGACATATGGTCGAGCTCTTGCTTCTATTCTCCTGTTATAAGCTTCGTCATCTGAAAGAAAATTTCCCTGAAGGAAAGAGATGATTTCAGTTCTCCAATCTTTACTATAAACAGGGGATATGTTGAGGATTGCTCTTTCAAGAAGCTCGACCGAAGGTGCTTTTATTATTTCAAAAAATACTTCTGAAGGTATAGGCAGCCCCTGGGCTGCTGACTTAGCCAATAGATCAGCGTATTCATTTTCTCCACGAGGAATATTTTTGACAGAGAAACCTTCGAAGGAAGCCTCAATCCTTCGGACTGTATCTAGATACCTTTCAAGCTTTTGGTCTCTTGCTTTGTAACTTTTGTCAACGTGACCAGAAATAACTTGAGAATCAGTTTTAAGAATGGCCCTTCTGATTCCCATTGCCTTTAATTTCCGAAGACCCAAAAGCAGAGCTTCATACTCGGCGATGTTATTTGTGCAACTAAAATCAAGTCTTGCCGCATAACAAGTTTTAACTTTGGAAGGTTAAACCAACACAGCAGCCGCTCCTGCTCCGAAGGTTCCCCAAGACCCATCGCAAAACACTGTCCATGCTTCGGCATCTTTATTTGTTTCTTCCTCCTGAGCCCCTGGCGTCCAATCAGCAATGAAGTCTGCTAGTGCCTGGGACTGAATGGAAGATCTATGAACATAATCAATACAAAATTCATTGAGCTCTGCAGCCCATTTTCCAATCCTTCCAGTAGCTTCTCGGTTCCTCATAACATCCTTCAGAGGTTGTGAAGAAGGAACAATTATGTTGTAAGCTTGAAAATAGTGCCGAAGCTTTCTGGAGGCCATCAAGATAGCATACAGTACCTTCTCCAACTCTGTATAATTTTTCTTTGATAAACTAAGAACCTCGGATACAAAATATATTGGGGCCTGCCTCTTAACATGGCCTTCAAGCTTCTTCTGAACAAGTGCTACGCTTACCGCTGAGTGCGAAGCTGCCACATATAATAACAAAGGAGCCCCTGGCGTAGGTGGAGTTAATGTTGTTAGATTTATCAAATACTGCTTCAGTTCTTCGAAGGCCTTCTGCTGGAGTGGTCCCCATTGAAAGACTTCAGCTGTCTTCAGCACTTCGAAGAATGGTAAGTTTCTCTCTGCTGATCTAGATATGAATCTGTTGAGAGATGCTAGCCTTCCTGTTAATCTTTGAGCCCCCTTTTTTGTACTAGGTGGCTCCATTCGAAGTATAGCTTCGATTTTACTTTGGTTGGCCTCAATTCCCTTTGTTGAAACCAAGCAACCGAGAAATTTCCCCTTCTTTACTCCGAAGACACATTTTTCTGGATTCTGCTTTAGACCAGCCTATCTAAAATTGGCGAAGGTCTCCAGTAAATCAGCAATGTGGTTATCCTGCTTCGTACTTTTTATAATGATATCATCAACATAAGTTAGTACATTCCTGCCTATCTGAGAATGGAGAACCTTTGCTGTCATTCTGCTGAAACTTCCTCCAGCATTTTTAAGCCCTTCAGGCATCCGAAGGTAGCAATATGTCCCACTAGGGGTTATGAAGCTGGTTTTTGGTTCATCTTCCTTCTTCATCCATATTTGATGATAGCCTGAATAGCAGTCCAGCAAACTCATGAGCTCTGACGAAGCTGCTGCATCAACTAAGGAATCTATCCTTGGCAATGGAAACTCGTCCTTCGGACAGGCTTTATTAAGGTCAGTAAAATCGATACACATTCTCCATTTACCATTGGCCTTCTTCACCATAACAGTGTTAGCCAACCATTCTGGATATTTTACTTCTCTAATAACTCCGGCAGTGAGGAGTCTTTTCACTTCATTTCTAGCACCTTCGGCCTTGTCATCAGACATCTTCCGAAGCCTCTGTTTCCTGGGTCTGAAGGATGGATCAACATTGAGCGAGTGCTCAATAACATCCCTGTTAACTCCGCAAAGATCATTAGCTGACCAGGCAAAAACATCTTTATTGTTAAACAAAAACCTTATCAAGGTTTTCTCCTGCTCTTCGGACAATTGAGATCCTAATAGCACCTTCTACTCTGCTATATCCTCACATAAGAGCATGGGTTTTGGCTGGTCAGCCGAAGCAGCTTTTTCCCTTCTAAACTTGTATTGCTCACAAGCTTCAGCTCCATCTATATTATGGATTGCTTTTGAGTCTGTCCAATTTCCTTCGGCCCTTCTGGCAGCTTCTTGACTTCCATGAATAGCAATGGGCCCTTGGTCCGAAGGTATCTTCATGCAAAGATAAGTTGGATGCAGAATTGCTTCGAAGGCATTAAGAGTACCACGACCAATGATTGCATTGTAAGGGTACTCCATGTCAACGATATCAAACATAATTTGTTCAGTTCTTGTGTTGTTGATGAATCCGAAGGCCACTGACATTGAGATTTTGCCGAGTGCTACAATCTGCCTTCCTCCGAAGCCACAGAGGGGATGTGTGGCATCAAGAATTTTATCTTCAGGCTCTTGCATCTGTCTGAAGGCTTTAGCAAATATGATGTCGGCTGCACTGCCTGTATCAACCAAAACATTGTGGACGAGAAATCCTTTGATAACACAAGAGATAACCATAGCATCATTGTGTGGGTAATCCTTGAGTTGAAGATCCTCTTGGGAGAAGGTAATAGGAATGTGAGACCATCTGGACTTGATGAAGGGTCCTTGCACCCCGACATGCTGTACCCTTCTCTGTGCTTCCTTCTTCTGCTTTTTGTTGGCTGGCTTTGAGCATGAACCACCTGTTATTGGGAACACCAGCTTCGGGGCCGAAGCAAGTCCAGCTTGATCGTTGAAGGAAGCCATCAGCTCAAAAAAGTGGAAGTGAGTTGACCGGAGGTGGGCGCCAATGTTGGGGACTTGTTCTCAAATGCTATGAATTAAGAACAAGGCAACATAAAATGTTAAATATTAATGTCCTTCGTCCGCTGAAGCATTATTTCCCCAAGGATTTAATGAACTTCGGACGAAGACCATGAGTGAAATATCACGAAGGTTATACCTTCGTGATTAAATTTACAAAATAATATGAAATAATATATAAAACATGAGACATTAAAAATAGATGTATCATAAATAAGTAACATCATTCACATATTTTATTATATGAACATAAAAATGTCAGAACATAGAGTTTAAGTACATTTATACCTTCTCCTTGACAGATAACAATTCCCGGACAATGCGTTTGCAATTATAGGAATGCGTGAACAGTAAAGGAATACTGTTCACTATTTATAGACACAAGACACAGCCTATGAGGAATTACAATCATGCCCCTCATAAAAGTTTACAACAATGACTCAAACACTTGTGGACTAAAAGGTCATTCTACTTTTAAGTCGGTTTGCAATTTCGAAGCTTCATGAACAGCTACCTTCGGTCATCACGTGCCGACAGCTCCAGCCGAAGTTGTTTCTTCCTGCAGGACCTTCGGCGACGAAGCATGGTCCCAACAATGCCGAAGCTTAAAGGGGAAAAGAAAAAGAAGGAACTTGTTTGGTTGCCCTATTATTATAAATTCAAGAAACATTTCAAAGTACCATGCGAAGAATGGTTAGACACAATTGAAGTTATGTGCAACGAGATCCTTGGGAATTATTCTAGAAAAGAAGATCAACTAATGACTGCAGCCTTCGGCACTCGTCCGAAGCGAAGGTTAAACCGGGTGATGGATGCTCTGAACTTTGAGTATCCTGACTATGAGTGACTGGACAAAGGTGCCGAAGGACAGAAAAAAGAGAGTTGCAAGCGTCCTGGACAAAGAGGCTGCCAAATTGGTGAAAAAGGATGAAGAGACTTTGAAGAAGAGAAAATTAAGCCCTGAGCCGAAGATAACTGCTTCGAAGAAAAAGAAAGCTTCGGCTCTGAAACGAAAAACAGCTGAAATTAAGGATGAAGCTCCTTCAACACCTCCTGCTATTGATGTAGAAGAAATTTTAAAGGTAATGACTGAATCTTTTCCTGTCAAGATAAGTCCTCTAGGGCCACATCTGACTAAGCTTTTTTAGAAGGAAAAGGAGCCTTCGGCAGCGAAGAAGCCAGATGAGCCAAAAAACGAAGAACTATTCATGTAGTTGAAGTTATCGAGCAGCCGCCGCCGCTAGCATTGGCGTCAAAGATTCTAGCTATTGAGAGCTCTGCTGCTGCCGAAGCTGTACCCGCCGAAGCCGAAAGTGCCAAAGCTGAAACCACTGAAGATGTGAATCTAGATGCCACGCTCTCTAAAATTGATACAATGCTTCTAGATGCGGCCGCGAAAGAAGCTGCTGCAGCCTCTGAAGAGATCCCGGGCACAGTGGCTGGAAAAGGAAAGGAGAAAGCCAAGGATATTTTGGAAGAAGAGGACTTCAACTTCCGAGAAATACTTGGGCAAGAATTGTCGAAGGCTGAAAAAGAAGAACTGAAAGAGTGCGCTATATCTTACGGATAAAGACTAGGTGCACTACTCTTCGGGGGAGTTAACGAAGAAAGCTTAGGATGCCTTCGGGACCACACTGGGGCGAAGATTGTCGGCACTATATCAAAGAGTGTTGGCCTCCTAAAGGTTGAAGCAGACCTCAGCAGGTACCGGCAGCAACATATCGCCGGTAGCCTATTTTATGCTAACTTTAAGGTAAAATTCTTAACTTTTCATTGTTTTTAATATGAAGATTGTTTTTTGATGAAGCTTATGTTATCAGAGCTTACTGCTAAGCAAAGTCCTGAGGATGCAACAAGACTTCGAGGACAAAAAGAACGAAGTTATAATTGAGGGCCTGGAGAAGAAGATAAAAGACCATGAGGCTACTATGGAAAAGAAAGACTTCGTACTTCGAACCATGGAAGGTTCATTGGTAGAAGCCTAGGCCGAAATTGCTAGTTTGAATAGTGAACTTTCCACGGAAAATAAATATTTCAAAGTCAAAGTCGAAGCTGAAGCCGAGAAAAATTCAAATTTGCGGAAATCACTGAAAGAACTTCAAGAAAAATGCGTGGACTTCAGCAACCGGTGCCTGCAGCGGCTAAAACAAGTTTTCAACTCGGTCGGAGCCGGTGCTGAGAAATTCAGTCCTTCGGTTGAGAACCTGCCGGAAACCTTCAAACATATTGAGGGCGAAGTTGACGCACTTGACGAAGTTATAGGTGGACACGCCGATTTCTACGCTCTGCTAGCTTCTTGGGGCACCGCTGTTGCCTTCATAAAATCTGGTTGTGAACATGGAAAAATTATCAACAGACCAAATTTTAGCTTTTCCCTGACAGATTTAATTGATATTCCTAGCCTAGCTCGGTGTATAGGGAACAGATTCATAACTCAAATTTGGGTAAAAGGCGGGCGAAAAATGGCTAGCGACGAAGCTCGAAGCCACCTTAAGCCAGTAAAAAATTTATGCCTGTTATTTTACCTTCTCCTTGAAGTCTGCACTTCTCTCATACCGTTTTAATATGTATAGGATGATGATGCTGAAGAAAAATGAGCCGAAGCTTGACCGGTGATCCGAAGCTCAGATGATCCAAAGGTGAATGATGTCAAAGTTGAAGACGTTGCTAGAAAAACTCTAGAGAAAAATCTTGTAATATCATTATAAAAAATCTTTGTAATTTAAGGATCAGATACTAATTCTGTAAATTTGTGCACACTTTGTAATATATCTTTACCTTTTTGTGCATGTATTGAACTGCTTTGCTGTGGACGAAACTAGCATTTTTTGAGCCGAAGGCGAAAAACACCTTCCCTTCTTTTCGTACACAACGAAGCATGAAACTGCTTCTTTTTCTGTTTTCCGAAGCCTTATCTTTAGAGCCGAAGCACCCGCATGTGTTATGATGATGATGATCCTATGTATGTCTAGATGAATGTTTATTAATGCAAATGTATGATGTAATGTGTCGTGCAAATGAATGTCCAATCACACGCATACGAAGCCACAACCATAGCCTTCATTCCCTTGGGAATGACCGAAGTCTCTTTGTCATTTATTTTTTGGCTTCACCGCTTATTTTTCGGAGTATCAGCGCTGACTTTTCGCTGTAAGTTCTGCATCCCCTTAGGAACGTCTTTTGAACTTCTTCATCTTCTATTTCGGCGGTATCGCGTTGACTTTTCGCGCTTCGCCTTATATTTTGACGGTATCAGCGTTGACTTTTCGCTGTAAGATCTGCATTCCCTTGGGAACGACTTTTGAGCAGAAAACTTACGCAGCTCCCTTAAGAATGGCTTTTTGTAGCTTCATCGTGCTCTGCATCCCCTTAGGGACGACTTTCGAGCTTCTCTCTGTTTTTTCCTTTTTCCCTGCACTCGATGGTGCATGCTCAGGTTTTACATTTACATATTTGGGGGATTTTGCTCTCGTAGAGCTGAATAAGAAAAATAGAAATTACATGCTATGGCCCCATTAAAAACCTTTCTCCCTCTTTGGAAAGAAAAAGGGTACCATAGAAAAGAAAAGAAAAAAAGATTACATCAAGCTAGACATAATATCGCCGAAGCTCATCCGCATTCCAAGATCTAGGAATGTTGTTGCCGTCCATATCCTTCAATCTGTAAGAACCGGGTCTTGACGAAGATACTACCAGAAAAGGTCCTTCCCACTTGAGCTATAACTTGCCTACTGTATCTGGGTTGGCCACTCTTCGAAGTACCAAATGTCCTGGTTTAATGCTCTTTAGCCAAACTTTTCTGTCACGCCATTTTATTGTTTCGGCTTGGTATTTATTGATATTCTCCACGTCCTGAAGCCTGATCCCTTCTATAGCATCTTTTGCCACAGAATAATCAGCTTTGTTTTCTGCCAAAGCCACTGTTCTTATTGATCCTGCCTTAGCTTCTTCTGGGGTGATTGCTTCGTCACCAACCAATAGTTTGAATGGTGTAAAACCTATTGACCTTGATATTGTTGTGTTGTGGCTCCACACCACTTTGATCAATTCATCTGGCCACTTTCCTCTAGGCTGATTGAAGACTAACTTCATTATTCCTGTCATTATAATGCCATTGGCTCTTTCAACAAGTCCATTTGACTCCGGATGTCTGACCGATACAAAATGAATCTTCGTGCCAATTTGTTCACAGAATTCCTTGAAAGCTTCAGCATCGAACTGTGTTCGATTGTCTACAGTAATAGCCTTTGGTACTCCGAAGCGACAAACAACATTTTGCCAAAAGAATTTCTGGACAGTGACCAAAGTTATTATGGCTAAAGGCTTCGCCTCAATCCACTTGGAAAAATACTCTACCGCCACCACAACATATTTTAGATTTCCTTGTGCTGGTGGAAGTGGGCCTAGCAAATCGAGGCCCCACCTTTGCAACGGCAAAGTGGGATGTATTAATTGAGTGAGGGATGAAGGTTTCTTCTAGTCTCTTGCACATTTTTGACAGCCTTCACATTTTTGGACTAATTCTGCTTCATCCAAAGCTGCCTTCGGCCAATAAAATCCTTGTCAAAAAACTTTTCCCAACAAGGGCCTAGATCCAATATGAGATCCACACAGACCTGCATGTATCTCTTTCATTAATTCCATACCTTCAGTTCTTGATAAACACTTAAGGAGTGGTGAACAAACTCCATGTTTATACAATTCCCCTTCTATTAACACATATGGTCTTGTTCTTGCCTCCATTCTCTTGTTATAAGCTTTGTCACTTGAAAGATAATTGCCTTGGAGGAAAGATATTATTTTAGTTCTCCAGTCTTCACTGTATACTGGAGAAATAGTAAGCACTGCTCTCTCCATGAGCTCAACTGAAGGTGCTTTTATTGTTTCAAAAAATACTTCGGAGGGTAGTGGGAGCCCCTGAGCCACTGATTTGGCTAGCAAATCTGTATGCTCATTTTCACCTCTTGGAATATTCTTGACGAAAAAACCTTCGAAGGAAGCTTCCAACCTTCGAACTGTATCCAGATATTTTTCAAGCTTCGGATCTCGTGCCTTGCTGCTTTTATCCACATGGCCAGCAATAACTTGAGAATCAGTCTTTAGGATGGCCCTTCTTATTCCCATTGCCCTTAGTTTCCGAAGCCCCAATAGAAGTGCTTTGTACTCAGCAATATTATTTGTGCAACTGAAATCTAGTTTTACTGCATAACATGTTCTGACTTTCGAAGGTGCCACTAGGACCGCAGCTGCTCCTGCACCGAAGGCTCCCCAAGAACCATCACAAAACACTGTCCAAGCTTCAGCATCTTTGCTTGTCCCTTCTTCATGAGCCCCTGGCGTCCAATCAGCGATAAAATCTGCTAGCGCTTGAGATTGAATTGAAGATCTGTGCACGTAGTCAATAGTGAATTCATTAAGCTCCGCGACCCATTTGCCAATCCTTCCAGTAGCTTATCTATTCCTCATGATATCCTTCAGGGGTTGTGATGAAGGAACAATTATGTGATATGCTTGAAAATAATGCCGAAGCTTCCTGGATGCCATTAACACAGCATACAACACCTTCTCCAATTCTATATAGTTTTTTTTGATAAACTCAAAACTTCAGAGACAAAGTATACTGGGACTTGCTTTTTAGCTTGTCCTTCGAGCTTCTCTTGTACAAGTGCCGCACTCACTGCAGAGTGCGAAGCTGCCACATACAATAGCAATGGAGCCCCTAGCACGGGTGGAGTTAATGTTGTTAAATCGATCAGATATTGCTTCAGCTCTTCGAAAGCTTTCTGTTGAGTTGGGCCCCATTGAAAAACTTCAACTGACTTTAGTATTTCAAAGAATGGCAAATTTCTTTCTGCTGATCTAGATATAAATCGATTCAAAGATGCCAGTCTTCCTGTCAACCGTTGGGCCCCCTTCTTTGTGCTTGGTGGCTCCATTCGAAGGATAGTTTCGATTTTGCTTGGGTTGGCTTCGATCCCCTTCATTGAAACTAAACAGCCAAGGAACTTGCCCTTCTTCGCTCCGAAGACACATATTTCTGGATTTAATTTCAGGCCAGCTTGCCTAAAATTAGCAAATGTTTCCTGCAGATCAGTAATGCGGTTTTCTTGCTTCGTGCTCTTCACTATAATGTCATCAACATATGTTCGCACATTTCTGCCTATCTGAAAGTGAAGGACCTTGGCTGTCATCCTGCTGAAGCTTCCCTCAGCATTTTTGAGCCCCTCAGGCATACGAAGATAACAATATGTACCACTAGGGGTTATGAAGCTGGTCTTTGGCTCATCTTCCTTCTGCATCCAGATTTGGTGGTAGCCTGAATAACAATCTAGCAGACTCATGAGCTCTGACGAAGCTGTTGCATCTACTAGAGAATCTATTCTTGGTAATGGGAACTCATCCTTTGGACAAGCCTTGTTCAAATCAGAAAAATCAATGGACATTCTCCATTTACCATTGGCCTTTTTTACCATAACAGTGTTGGCTAGCCATTCTGGGTATTTCACTTCTCTGATGACACCAGCACTGAGAAGACCTTTAACTTCGTTCTGAGCACCTTCAGCTTTATCGTTAGACATTTTCTGAAGCTTTTGTTTCCTGGGTCGGAAGGATGGATCGACATTGAGTGAATGTTCAATGACGTCCCTGTTGACATCACATAGATCGTTGGCTGACCATGCAAAAACATCTTTGTTGTTGAATAAAAACCTTATCAAGTTTTTCTCCTGCTCTTTAGATAATTGGGATCCTAGCAATACCTTCTGCTCTGCTATATCTTCACATAGAAGCATGGGCTTCGGCTGATCAGCCGAAGCAGCCTTCTCTCTTCTATACTTATACTGTTCACAAGCTTCGGCTCCATTTATATTGTGGATTGCTTTTGAGTCTGTCCAATTTCCTTCAGCCTTTCTGGCAGCTTCCTGACTTCCATGAATAGCAATGGGCCCTTGATCCGAAGGTATCTTCATGCATAAATATGCTAGATGAAGAATTGCTTCGAATGCATTGAGTGTTCCACGACCAATGATTGCATTGTAAGGATATTCCATGTCAACAATATCAAACACAACATGTTCAGTTCTTGTATTGTGGACAAATCCGAAGGTCACTGGCATTGTGATCTTGCCAAGTGCTACAATCTGCCTTCCTCCGAAACCACAGAGAGGGTGTGTGGCATCATGGATCGTATCCTCTAGCTCTTCCATCTGTCTGAAGGCCTTAGCAAATATGATATCCGTTGCACTGCCTGTATCGACAAGAACATTGTGGACTAGAAATCCCTTGATGACACAAGATATGACCATAGCATCATTGTGAGGGTAATCCTTGAGCTGAAGGTCCTCTTGGGAGAAGGTAATTGGGATGTGAGATCATTTCGACTTGATGAAGGGTCCCTGCACCCCAACATGTTGTACCCTTCTCTAGGCCTCCTTCTTCTGCTTCTTGTTGGCCGGCTCTGAGCATGAACCGCCTGTTATCGGGAGCACCAGCTTCGTAGCCAAAGCAGCTTCAGCTTGGTTGTTGAACGAAGCCATCAGCTCAAAAGGTGGACGTGAGTTCACCGGAGGTGGGCGCCATTGTTGGGAACTTGTTCTCAAATGCTTCGAATTAAGAACAAGGCAACATAAAATGTTAAGTGTTAATGCCCTTCGTCCATTGAATCATTATTTCCTTAAGGGTATAATGATCTTCGGACGAAGGTTATGAACAAAAGTTCACGAAGGTTATACCTTCGGGATTGGGGTTATGAAATAATAGAAGATA
This sequence comes from Zea luxurians, assembly GCA_029449295.1. NCBI lineage: Eukaryota > Viridiplantae > Streptophyta > Magnoliopsida > Poales > Poaceae > Zea > Zea luxurians. The sequence goes on along the minus strand of JAOPSE010000001.1, from coordinate 97,573,473 downwards.
AAATATATGAAATATGAAACATGAAAGAATAATATATCAAAAAACATAAACTTATTCATATATTTCATCATATGAACCTAAATATTAAAACATAACATTTAATTACATTTATACCTTCATCTTGGTAGAAGGCAATAATCCGAGTGTCGCGTGCAAGTGATTACAAGATTCCGTGAATAGTACGGGGGTACTGTTCATCTATTTATAGGCATAGGGCGCAACCTATGAGAAATTACATTCATGCCCTTTACAAATGCTTACAATCATAATACAAGCTATCACGAGTCGATTGGTCATTTCATCTTTAAGTCGGTTCACTCCTTCGTCTTGAGACATGTCACTATGTCGAAGCTTTATGGATGATAGCTTCGGCACTGCTTTTGAGAGGATTAGCCGAAGGTGTTTCTTCTTATAGGATATTCGGCGTCGAAGCATACCCCCAACAATTAGTATACTCAGCCTTGCTTGTGGCATAATTTTTGCAGGTACGCTTCAGGATATGGTTGATGGTGTGACTTGGTCTACCACCCTGCCACCGGGTTGGACGGTCGAGTGGGATGCTGCTCCGGCAGGAGAGGAGCAGGAGGAGTAGTGGGCCAGGCCTTGCCCAATTCCTCGCTATCGACGATATTGATTATCCGCTGCATCTTATTTTATGAACTTTTATCCGCTACTTGACAAACTCCGATCTATGTAATAATTCAGTACTTTAATTTGAGGTCTTCCTGCTTTATTGTATTTCTTCTGTGACTCACCTTCGAGTGAGGTTGTGGTATTTGATCCTGGTTAAGTGGCTTTATCAGACTGGATCTGAGGGACTGACGGGTTATTCTGATTTAAGTGTGTTACGGCCCCGAGGCGTGACTTAGGCACTTAAGCTGGAATAATTCGGGCGGTTCTGCCACAGCAGGGCTATCATTGGCCTAGCAATCTTGGAGAAATCTTCAATGAAACGCCGATAGTATCTAGCCATTCCAATAAAACTCTTGATTCCCCAGACATCTCTTGGTGCTTTCCAGTCCATAATATCTGCTACCTTCTTCGAGTCCATAGCTAATCCTTCTCGTTTTATGACATGACCAAAGAATAGGACTTCGCTGGTCCAGAATTCATAGTTGCTTAGCTTGGCATACAACTGACAATCTCGTAGCCTCTACAACACCTTCCTCAAATGCTCTTCGTGCTCTTTCTCATTCTAGGAATATATGAGAATGTCATAAATGAACACCACTACGAACTTGTCGAGATAGTCCATGAACACACTATTCATCATGTACATAAAGAAAGCTAGCGCATTCATCAGACCGAAGGACATAACTATGTACTCATAAAGCCCATACTTGGTGATGAATGTTGTCTTCGGTATGTCCGAAGGCCGAATCCTGAGCTGATGATAACCTGACCTCAGATCTATCTTCGAGAACACACTGACTCCTCTCAACTGATCAAGCAGATCTTCTATTCTCGATAGGGGGTACTTGTTCTTGATAGTGACTTCATTCAGAGCTCGGTAATCTATGCACATCCTCTTCGTACCATCCTTCTCCACAAACAACACTAGGGTGGCCCAAGGCGAGGTGCTAGGTCTGATGTAACCCTTCTCCAACAACTCGTCTATCTACTTCTTGAGTTCCACCAATTCTGGTCCGGACACTTTGTAGGCTCTTGTAGAAATAGGGGCGGTGCCACGGATAAGCTCTATGACAAATTCAACTTTTCTCTCAGGCGGCATTCCTGATAAATCCTTGGGAAACACATCTAGGAATTCTGACACTACTCTAATGACCTCGAGCGGATTGACTTCCTCACTATGGATAGATATCTTATGATAGCTTCCTTTCCTTGGTCCAGACAAGATCAACTCCACCAACACTTCTTCTCCTAACAAGGACATCAACCTCATAGTCCACTTATCACAGCTAAAGGCCTACTTGGTACTTAGTCAACCAATTCATCCCTAGGATGACATCTATGTCTACATCCCGGGTACCCATTACTATCTGTTGGGGGTCTTCTTCTCCACCGAAGGTCCTCAAGGCAAAAACAACTCCGACAAAATGATACAAAAGCTTGCCGAAGTTACCTTCAGTCTAGGCTCAACTCTTCGAGACGAATCTTAATGGCTTTGTCGACAGTACAAGATGCCGAAGGTCGACAGCTTTGGCCTAGACCAAGGAATGAAGGGAAAAGGACTAGATAGACCTTATTAGTTTTAATTGCTTGTAAACAAATGTTTAAGGGCATGAATGTAGTTTTACTAGGGCTGTGTCCCATGCCTATAAATAGATGAACAGTACCCCCGTACTGTTCACGCTGGATTGTAATCATTCTCGCGCCATTCTCGCATTCTTATCTTCTGCCAAGCCAAAGGTATTGATGTAATATGAATATTATTGATATTTACTCATAGTCGTAGAATATAAATATGAATATATTATTGATTCATAATTATGATCTTTATTTCTTTATGTTCTATTGCTTAATTATTCATATTTCTATGCTAAAGTGATGAAGGTATGACTTTCATGACCTTCGTCTAAAGATCATTATATCCGAAAGGAAATAATGCTTCGAAGGACGAAAGTCTTAAACCATTAACAATTGTGTTGCCTTGTTCTTGATCTATAGCATTTGAGAACAAGTGAACAACACTATCAGATCAGCGGGGAACTCTATACCCCTTATTTGGACTTGTTGGTCACTTGTTCTCAAATGTTGTGAATCAAGAACAAGGTAATACAATTGTTAAGTATTAAGGGCCTTCATCTTCCGAAACATTACATCCTCGTGGATATAATGATCATTAGACAAAGGTCATGAAGGACATGCCTTCATTATGTTATAGATAAATAAGAATACACAAAGATAAATATAATGAATACACCTCATTGATCCATTCATATTTGCATTCCATAAAGTATATATGAGTATTAATAGAATCTATATTACATTGATACCTTTGGCTTGCTCGAAGGTGCTAACGCGGGGGTGATTACAATTCAGCGTGAACAATATGGTGCTACTGTTCATCTATTTATAGGCACGAGACGTAGCATGGGTAAAATTACATTTATGGCCTTCAACATTTGTTCATAATCGTGTCATAAATCACTAGGGACTAGCTATTCTTTTCATCCTCTGTTTGGTGCTTGCTATCGTTGCTTCCAGACAAGATCTTCGTCTTAAGGAGCTTCAACAGAGAAAAAGGAAATCCTCAGTACCACTTTGTCGATGGTTTATGTCTTGAGGACCTTCGGCAGAGAAGAAGACTCCCAACAGTAGCCCCTTCGCGGTGCTAGATCGTTTTTTCATAATGAGCTCGATCCGCGAATAATACGAGGGCTTCGAAATGCCGAAGGTTCGAAAAACACCTTCCCTGATCTTGTTATCAAAAAACAAATAAAATATTCCTAGTGCTTGTCGGTCCACCGATCAGCCAGTATGCGTGTTTTGGCGGTTCGCCTTCTTCTACTACTGTGCTATATAAACAGACAAGTTGGTGAAAAGTTTCCACAGCATTCATTGCTATTGCACCGTTGTGCTGCTAGAAATTTTCACCAAAGCCGAAGCTCTCTACATTGTACTTTCGAACATGCATTTCATCACTTAAGAACAACTTCGTCCGAGAGAGGCTAAAGAACGAAATGGCCAGAGTAAGATCAACTGCAAGGGTATCCCGCGAGGGAAATGAACCTGAAACGACTAAGACAACCCCCATCTCAGAAATGCTGAGGCGGTCGGGGCTAGTTGTGCAGGAAGGAACTATTGCCAAAGGTACCCCTAATGCCGAAGCTGAACAGGCCATGACTGAAGTTGAGAGCGATAATGAAAGTGAAGATGACGATAGCATTCTATGTCCAACTAAGCCTAGCCATGCTGAATTTGGGAGGTCCACAGTTAAGGCTGAAGATCTAATTCTAATGAAGAAGCTAGGATGTTTTGGAGAAAATGATGATGAACTGGTTCGCTTTGCTGGAGAGGAAACAATTCCAGAGCCGAAGAAAGATGAAGTCGTGGAATTCAAGAGCTTCTTTAGGGCAGGACTTCGGTTCCCTCTTTATGAGATAATAGGTGAGGTTTTGAAAAAGTTTGAGATCTACCTCCATCAGCTGACCCCAAATGACATTGTCAGGCTTAGCATATATATCTGGGCTCTCTGAAGCCAAGTAAAGAGCTTTAACGCCGAAGGGTTCTGCCGGGTATACAAGCTTCATTACCAGACGAAGGCAAGGGCTGACGGCCTGCACAAGAACTTTGGATGCTACAACTTCGCATACCGAAAGGACACGAAGGCCCCCATGATAGGTTACCGCACCAAATGGCCGACTGGATGGACGGGTGAGTGGTTTTACATGAAAGCTGACGAGAAGAGAAGGGAAAAAATTATGAGCATGGTGATGAGTCCGTTGAGACTGAACTTCGGCATGACTCGGCCCCTATGCAATATGCAGTTGGGGTCTCCTTGCTAGCTAGCTGAGGTGGAGTTTAGGGTCGTGGCTGAGCATATCAGCACTAGAGATTTAGTATAAGAATATATGGCAAACTGAACATTTTTTACCTTTGGTGGGTGGGGAATGCCGAAGAAGAAATAAGAGGGGAAAAAGTATGAGCTTATTCGGCCGCCTTATCGTTTTAAGTTTCAGAAAAGATTCAAAGAACCATGCAATGAATGGTTAGAATTAATAGAAACCATGTGTAATGAAATTCTCGAAAATTATACAAGGAAAGAAGATCAGTTAATGACTACTGCCTTCGGATGCCCGAGGGGCTCAAGAATGCCGGAGGAAGCTTCAACAGAATGACTGCCAAAGTCTTTAGTTCTCAAATGCTGTGAATCAAGAACAAGGCAACACAATTGTTAAGTATTAAGGACCTTCGTCTTCTGAAACATTACCTCCTCGTGGATATAATGATCATCAGACAAAGGTCTAGAAGGACATGCCTTCATCATGTTATAGATAAATAAGAATACATAAATATAAATATAATGAATACACCTCATTGATCCATTCGTTTTTGCATTCCATAAAGTAAATATCAGTATTGACAGAATCTATATTACATTGATACCTTCAGCTTTCTCGAAGGTGCTGACGCGGGGGTGATTACAATTCAGCGTGAACAGTAGGGTGCTAATGTTCATCTATTTATATGCACAGGACGCAGCCCGGGTAAAATTACAATGGCCTTCAACATTTGTTCACAATCGTGACATAAATCACTGGGGACTAGCTAGTCTTTTGTAACACCCAAAATTATGATTTTTGAGATTAGTAAAAGAAATCGAAGGAAAGTGGCTTGATAAATAATTATACAATGGATTTTTTATCATTGTCACTTAAAATAACATAGAAACATAAGTTCAGTTGTAAGTTTTAAGAAATAGAGTTTCAATTTGTAGGGATGGATTATTTTCCTTCAGGTACTATTTTTTTAACTCTTGATAAAGATTTACTATCGGGTAAATATCTCCTTCACTAAATGTATATCTAGAGGCATTCATTTAAATAAGAAATAAATAAATAAACCTAAATTTCGCATTCATGCTGGAGATGTTGATTGTGCATTAAATTTGAATTTTGAAACCTTAACTCGGATTTGAAGTTGAAATTTGTAAATGGAAATAAAAGAGAAAAGGAGGAGAGAAGAAAAATAAAAGAATACCCATTATAATATAAAAAATATATAATATTATGGCGGGTAGTAAAAGCATTATTTATATTAGATTTGTGTTTAATATTTGAAGTCGAAGTTCAAATAGGAATTTAAATTTGAATGGAAGTCTTGAACTTGGAAAAGAGAATAAAAGAAACGGATAAAAAAGAGAAAATTTGTTCTACCTGCACTTGGGCCCGAAGCGCTTCGGCCGGCCCAGCTTCCCCTGCCACACTCAGTCTACCACCGCACTGGTGTTTGTTGCTGTCGTATGGGGCCCCTTGGTCAGACTCCAGGGGGCAAAACTAGGATGAGAAATCGTGGTGCGTCCATGTCATGGCGAAGCGTTGGATGAAGTCTCATGGCACACCAAAATGCATGGTTGGTGTCTTCATCCTCTTCGGACGGGAGCAGTGGGTGAGGTGGCGTGTCGCGGGTGTGAAGCTTGCCGCCACTGTTGACTCATGATCTCATCACCGTTGGAGCCTTGGTGTCGGGGCGGGGGGCTTCACCATGCTTCGTTGATCATGAGTGTTGCTTCGCCTGGGGGGATTACGCTCCGGGCCGCTAGGAATTGTTCACCAGAGCCGCTCCCCCACCGCGAAAAGACCCTGCCGCAAACCACCTTGTTTGCGTCGCCATATCTGGTAAGGCCCTTCTCATCTAGTTCGTGAAGCCATCCTTTTCGCGTATCACCAAGCAAGGTTCGTAGCAGCGCTCCGGGTGAGTGTTGGGGTTTCTCCGGTGAGGCCCCACCGTATTGGCTGGCGGCGCCGTCGCCTGGTTGTGCCGTTGGGGAAGAAGACACTCCGTTGCGTTAGATGCAGAACATACGACTGTGATTAGATCGCCTAAGAGAACTATTCGGCCGATTAGACCGTGACCATCGATCAACCAGTTGAAGGGCTAGGATTAGATCTAGGTGGTGTTGGATCTCGACCGTTGATCGGACGTTGAGCGCTCACGAGTCGATCTGAATTAATTAACTCTAGGCCGATGAATTTTAATCCAATGGATCTGGCCACATACCGGTTCGCGGGGGCGCCGATCTGATCTGAGCGGTTGATTGATAATCGGGCGACTGCTATTCACCAGTACCCTTTCGCCCATGTAACAATTGCTTATGAGCCCCCCCATTAAATAGGATTCAACCCACCGTCCCCGTTTAGAGCAAAGTAATTACAGTGGTGTCCCAATTTCTTATGAATCACCCCTGGACATCTTGATAATTGTGCGCCCACTCCAGAAAATTAGGAAATCACGGGAAATGAATTTAGAAATGAATTTTTAATATGAAAATAATTCCAGAACGTATTTTAACTCCTTTTTAGCCCATTCCAGTTCCTATAATTTTGTAATATTAGTGTTTATCACCTAGTGCCTCTGTTTTTACATGAAAACAATAATAAAAATTAATCTCCTAATTAATGTTATATCAAATACATAAAACCTTTGGAAATTCATAACCTCCCCATTTTAACTCCGAATCGAACCGTTCCAGTTGTGTTAGTTTCGTATAAGTATTTACTACGTAGTAACAACATTAATTATACCATATTGCATAACTTTATAGTTAAATATTTATTTACCCTATGTTAATTGGATTAATCTATGTCTATTTGATTAACTTCTGATCTTATGGTTATAATTTGACTAGATGATCTTTAATCAAATAATGACTTAGATTAAAGTTGAGATCATTATTTATAGAATAACGTCTCATATGATTTATACTAACCAATTTATAATATAGTTTAATATTTTAATCACATAGATCTTCTATAAAATCATAACTCCTTAAGTGTAACTCCGATCTTAGTAATTCTCGAACCCGTGATCTCGTAGCAACGCGTAGATTATTATTAATCAGTTTGTACTTATGTTTGGTGTGATGTTAATTTTGGCTATACCATGTTTGTTTGTATTTCTACGACAAGCAGTGAGGTCACGAGGATCTGAAGATCATCCTGGTACCTGGAATCTCAAGTGCCAGGCAAGTTGTGCCCTTCACCACTTTTGTTACCCAATAATGTTCTTTATTATCACTATCCAATGCATAGGTTTAATTTTGATGGGACCCAATAGGTCTCCCTAGTCTGGTTATCTTTTACCTTATTTACCCCTGAATCACTTGGGTAGTTATGCTATTGCTTTATATGGTTTTGGGATAATATTTCATTATATCCAAGTTCCAATTATTCTGTTATTTTATTTACGTTCATGTCAAGATCATTATATTATGTTAATTAGAACATGGAGCTTAACTTGAGAAACACGTGCCACCACAATCGTGGGATGGAACGCCCTTGGCTGACTAATTAGGAAAGCTAGTGGAAGACTACCTTACTCGAAAGGGACAAGGGCAGTAGGGGAGTTGCATGCATGCATGGAGGTTCTCGGGTTGATTTTACTGCGACGGCAGTTAGACGAGGGATTCTTGCAAGTGCTATTCCCATAAACTGTAGCGGGTTTTCGGAAGCTAGTGGAACTTTGTAAAGGCCTCATAGTGTTACCCTGCCTCGCTTCCTTGGTAGAGGTGTATGGGATTCATGACCCCTTGGCAGATGGGTGACATGACTTGTGGGTACATGGTACAACCTCTGTAGAGTGTAAACTGGTATACTAGCCGAGCTCACGGTCAAGAGCTCCCATAAACTTGCATGATTAAATATGGAACTTAAATTCAATTTGTCATTTGCGTTGCATGGGATTATTTATTAATTTTGTTCTATTATTATTATTATGGTTTGGTATTCACTTATATTTAGTAATTGCTAATAAAATTTGACCAACTTATTAAAAGCAATGCTCAGCTTTAACCCCTATTGTTGATCAGCTTTACACATCACATGTACTCCCACCTTTGGTGAGTTCATGCCACATTATTCCCCACAACTAGTCGAGCGATGAACATGTGTGAGCTCACCCTTACTGTCTCACACCCCCCCACAGGAGAAGAACAGGTGGTTCAAGAGGAGCCACACCTCGACGAGTCCGATTTGATCTAGGTGGCGTCTCCCAGTTGACTTTGTGGCACCAAGGATGGACTTTAGTTCGATCTATATTTATCTTTTATTCTGTAAGACTTCCACTATGTAATAAATACTCTGATTATATTGTGACATTTATCTCTATACACTCTGTTATTATATGTGTTGTCTTCTTTGGCGTATATATGAGATGCACCCGGCTTTGTCCCTTAAATTCGGGTGTGACAGAAGTGGTATCAGAGGAATGTTGACTATAGGACGAAACCTAGATAGAAGTGGACAACCCTTATTTACTTACCTCTGCTACTCTGATTCTTTTCTAAACTTTTCTTAATCTTTTCTCATCTATTTCCGCTCTACCCTGATTAGTCTTACCTTTTCTTCTAAAGACAAATGTGGATTTCACACTTTGAAATCCTATGTCTAAAGTGACCTTTAGGACTAGGAGACCTACTCTTAGGAACAAAAACAAAACTATTTTTATAGGTATCTATACACTTGAGTGTTTGTTCTGATGATACTTGTTTGATTTGGATCTTTGATTGAGTGTGATGAGTTGTGGAGTAATGTTCACAATTGCATCTGCATATACACCTAGACATAAGGAAAAATATTTATAAAATAGACAATACAAAATATTCCCTATTAAAAATATATCTAGTTTAATAGACCCAATTTATCTTAAAAGATTCTCTCTTATCTTCATAGATTCAACTTATCCTGAAAGATTCATATTATCCAAACCACTTGACTTATCCCACCATGATCATGATCTAGTCCAAAATAATGAGATCTTATTTAGTTTAATCTAGTCACACAAACATAACCTCGATCTGATCTAATGTGATAGATTAATCTAACCTAACGGAGGCTAACCTTAAGAGGAGCTAATCGAATGTGGCTTACTTAAATAGGTTAGTTAATATTGGTGGAATAGACTAGACCTTACTCCTATAATTAGGTGTTAACTCAAATTGGTGCCCTATACAGACTTGACCTTATGCAACTGCCTTAACCATCTGATAGTTGCATAACCCCGTGTTTCAACCTAACAATGAAATAGAAAATTTTACACATAGGATCCATCCTATCTCAAAAAGATTCTAACATACCCTAATAGTATTTACCCTACCCTAGTAGATCTATCTAACCTAAACTAGTTTAATCTAGTCATGTCCGCCCTAATCTAGATTCCATCTAATCTAATATGATCTAATCTAGTGTGAGTTACTCAATGCTGGTACAAAAGATAAGGCCATACTCCTAATGTACTTACACCTAAATTGGTGATTTAGATCAACCCGGCCATACCCAACAACTTGACCTACATAATAGGTTACATAACCTATCCAAACCATTCAGAAACAAAACAACAAAACCAGATCCTAACTAATCTCATTTAACTCATTGCCATCTACTAAACTAATTTAATGTGTTCTACTTAAACAGATTAGTGATACTGGTAGAAGAGATTAGACCCTACTAGCCAGGTGTTAACTTAACTTGGTACATTAGACCAACTCCACCAAGAGCAGAAGATCTAACTCAACCAATGAGTCATGATGGATTGCATAATCTGTCTCTCCCCACCTAACATCAAACAAACTTTTGATATACATCTTGTAGTCTATCTCATCCATGTCTATCTTAACCTTATTCCCAAACTCCGATGATATACACTAACCTCAAAATCAATGAGACCAGGACCGGAGAAGGAAAAGGTCAACCTTGTCAAGGAACGAGAGAAAAGTCAAACTCAATCTTCAGATGCATTACCAACCAAACACGGAGTTCTTCCTCACAATAAACTTTCTTACCCTAGGCTAATCTTGCCCTAACCTAACCATCTTTTATCCTACATAATGTGGTTGTACCTACGTATACCCATGCTCTCCTAATCACCCACCAATGATTATGAAAGAAAAGACCCTTCATTCTTGAACTAATTAGAAATTTAAAAAAAATCTAAAATCGCAAACCAATTCTTTTGTACCCCTTCTTCTAACAAATCTCGAGGACGAGATTTCTATTAAGGGGGTAGGATTTGTAACACCCAAAATTATGATTTTTGAGATTAGTAAAAGAAATCAAAGGAAAGTGGTTTGATAAATAATTATACTATGGATTTTTTTATCAATGTTAGTTAAAATAAAATAGAAACATAAGTTCAATTGTAAGTTTTAAGAAATAGAGTTTCAATTTGTAGGGATGGATTATTTTCCTTCAGGTACTATTTTTTAACTCTTGATAAAGATTTACTATCAGGTAAATATCTCCTTCACTAAATGTATATCTAGAGGCATTCATTTAAATAAGAAATAAATAAATAAACTTAAATTTCACATTCATGCTAGAGATTTTGATTGTGCATTAAATTTGAATTTTGAAACCTTAATTCGGATTTGAAGTTGAAATTTGTAAATGGGAATAAAAGAGAAAAGGAGGAGAGAAGAAAAATAAAAGAATACCCATTATAATATAAAAAATATATAATATTATGGTGGGTAATAAAAGCATTATTCATATTAGATTTGTGTTTAATATTTAAAGTCGAAGTTCAAATAGGAATTTAAATTTGAATGGAAGTCTTGAACATGGAAAAGAGAATAAAAGAAACGGATAAAAAGGAGAAAATTTGTTCTACATGTGCTTGGGCCAAAGCGCTTCGGCCGGCCCAGCTTCCCCTACCACACTCAGTCCACCACCGCACCGTTGTTTGTGGCTGCCGTGTGGGGCCCCTTGGTCAGACTCCAGGGGCCGGGTCTCCAGCTTGTTCCGTCAGCCGCGCTCACCCCTGTGTTTCTCTCTCTCTCTGTGGCTGACTGGTAGGCCCCCTCGGTAGACACCTCTTCCCCATCGTGTGCACCTCAAGCGAATCCTAATCAAATCAGATTTCCTCGCCGCGGATGACGCCTGGGAGCTTGCCGTGGCCGATAAATTTTGATCCAATGGATCTGGCCGCATTACGGTTCGCGAGGGAGCCGATCTGATCTGAGCGGTTGATTGATAATCGGGCGGCTGCTATTCACCAGTACCCTTTCGCCCATGTAACAATTGCTTATGAGCCCCCCATTAAATAGGATTCAACCCGCCGTCCCCGTTTAGAGCAAAGTAATTACAGTGGAGTCCTAATTTCTTATGAATCACCCATTGGACATCTTCATAATTGTGGGCCCACTCTAAAAAATTAGGAAATCAGGGGAAATGAATTTAGAAATGAATTTTTAATATGAAAACAATTCCAGAACTTGTAAAATGCAAATAAAATTCATTTTAACTCCTTTTTAGCCTATTCTAGTTCCTATAATTTTGTAATATTAGTGTTTATCACCTAGTGCCTCTGTTTTGACATGAAAACAATAATAAAAATTAATCTCCTAATTAATCTTATATCAAATACATAAAACCTATGGAAATTCATAACCTCCCCATTTTAACTCCGAATTAAACCGTTCCAGTTGTGTTAGTTTCGTATAAGTATTTACTACGCAGTAACAACATTAATTATACCATATTGCATAACTTTATAGTTAAATATTTATTTACCCTATGTTAATTGGATTAATCTATGTCTATTGGATTAATTTCTAATCTTATGGTTATAATTTGACTAGATGATCTTTAATCAAATAATGACATAGATTAAAGTTGAGATAACTATTTATAGAATAACGTCTCATATGATTTATACTAACCAATTTATAATATAGTTTAATATTTTAATCACATAGATCTTCTATAAAATCATAACTCCTTAAGTGTAACTCCGATCTTAGTAATTCTCGAACCAGCGATCTCGTAGCAACGCGTAGATTATTATTAATTAGTTTATACTTATGTTTGGTGTGATGTTAATTTTGTCCATACCATGTTTGTTTGTATTGCTATGACTAGCAGTGAGGTCACGAGGATCTGAAGATCATCCTGGTACCTGGAATCTCAAGTGCGAAGCAAGTTGTGCCCTTGACCACTATTGTTACCCAATAATGTTATTTATTATCACAATTCAATGCATAGGTTTAATTTTGATGGGACCCAATAGGTGTCCCTTGTCAAGTTATCTTTTACCTTGTTTACCCCTGAATCACTTGGGTAGTTATGCTATTGCTTTATATGGTTTTGGGATAATATTCCATTATATCCTTGTTCCAATTATTCTATTATTTTATTCATGTTCATGTCAAGATCATTATATTATGTTAATTGGAACATTGAGCTTAACTTGAGAAACACGTGCCACCACAAGGGTGGAATGGGACGCCCTTGGTTGACTAATTAGAAAAGCTAGTGGAAGACTACCTTACCCGAAAGGGGCAAGGGCAGTAGGGGAGTTGCATGCAGGGAGGTTCTTGGGTTGATTTTGCTGCGACGACAGTCAAACGAGGAATTCTTGCAAGTGCTCTTCCCATAAACTGTAGCGGGTTTTCGAAAGCTAGTGGAAATTTGTAAAGGCCCTGTACTGTTACCCTGCCTCGCTTCCTTGGTAGAGGTGTATGGGATTCATGACCCCTTGGCAGATGGGTGGCATGACTTGTGGGTACAGGGTACAACCTCTGCAGAGTGTAAACTGGTATACTAGCCGAGCTCACGGTCAAGAGCAGCTTAGGACTCTCGCATGATTAAATATGGAACTTAAATTCAATTTGTCATTTGCATTGTATGGGATTATTTATTAATTTTGTTCTATTATTCTTATTATGGTTTGGTATTCACTTACATTTAGTAACTGCTAATAAAATTTGACCAACTTATTAAAAGCAATGCTCAGCTTTAACCCCTATTGTTGATCAGCTTTACACATCACATGTACTCCCACCTTTGGTGAGTTCATGCAAAATTATTCCCCACAACTTGTTGAGCGATGAACATGTGTGAGCTCATCCTTGCTGTCTCACACCCCCCACAGGGGAAGAACAGGTGGTTCAAGAGGAGCCACACCTCGAGGAGTCCGATTTGATCTAGGTGGCGTCTCCTAGTTGACTTTGTGGCGCCAAGGATGGACTTTAGTTCGATCTATATTTATCTTTTATTTTGTAAGAGTTCCGCTATGTAATAAATACTCTGATTATATTGTGACATTTATCTCTATACACTCTATTATTATATGTGTTGTCTTCTTTGGCGCATATATGAGATGCACCCGGCTTTGTCCCTTAAATCCGGGTGTGACATCTTTTCATCCTCTGTTTGGTTTAAGTTGAAGCTAGTGGCAGCTTCAGCGCTTGCTATCGTTGCTTCCAGACGAGATCTTTGTCTTAAGGAGCTTCGACAGAGAAAAAGGAAATCCTCAATGCCACTTTGCCGATGGTTTATATCTTGAGGACCTTCAGTGGAGAAGAAGACCCCCAACATGACTCTTGCACCTGGCCAAAATTTATCTATCTGGGTCCTCCCACCAATTGAGCTAACCCTCATAGGCAGGTACATGGGTGCTTCTGGTATGTTGTGTGTTTCTACACATGATGCAATCACAAAAGAATGCATGGTTCTAGTATCAAATAACACATTTGCAGAATAAGATTCGACTGAGAACGTAACTAGTGCCACTCCTGGGGTCTCCTCAACTATGTCGGCCTCCAGGTGGTTCACCTTTCCATTCTAGGCACGGGGCTGTCCATGGTTGTTTGCTCCTTGCTGGGGTGCATTATGTCTTGCTAGGGCATAGGGAGATGACTGCTGTTGAGCTACCTTCTTTGGGCAACGCGACGCCCAGTGGCCCTATTCCCCAAAGTGGAAACATCCTCGGCTTCCTCCTTGCGCTGGGCTATCTGGTTGCTCTGATTGATTGCTGGGGTAGGAAAGCGAGGTGTCTGGTTGTTCTATCAGTGGCCCTGTTCCCCAAAGTGGAAACATCCTTAGCTTCCTCCTTGCGCTGGGGCTACCTGGTTGCCCTGATTGGTTGCTGGGGCAGGAAAGCAAGGTGCCTGGTTGTTCTATCGCTGGAACTGGTTTCCTCCTAGTTGGTTATTCTGGCAGTACTGTTGCTGCTGCTGCTGCTGAGGGAACTGTCGGTGTTTGGGACCCGACTGCGCACCCGGGGTTACCCCTCGAGGTGCTTTTGGGTAGGACGGTGTTACCGACTGTAGCTCGATGGTTCGTGCTAGGTGCATGGGAGACGATGGACAATTTTATACAGGTTCGGGTCGCTTAGAGCGGCGTAACACCCTACTTCCTGGTGTGGATCTTATATGTGGTGGGTTACAGAGGGGTTCCTTAGCACGATGGATACTAGAGAATGAGATAGATGGCTAATGAGTGACTTGTTCTTCGATGGGGTGCCCCCTAGGCCTTATATACTCGACCATGGGGCGTTACATGCGGGTATGATAACCACATGCTCCTAAGTAATAGTGAACTGACTGAACTTATCTTCCTACTATCTTGTCGACTTATCCTCGTTTAGTTCCAACGTTTGAGGGCGCCGCGCGGGAGAATCGAATCAATACTGTGGATAATGCTTAAACCCAGTGATCCGCCTGGGCTTGAGTCTATCTAATCTTGCATCGATCCATTCTACCAGTGATTCTTCCCCTGGCCCACGAAGGGATGGCCTTGCAAAGTAATGGGCCCAAAGCCTTTCGTGAGGCCCTCTAGCTTCTAGTGGACCCAGGGGATATCTGTCCCTCATAAGCCCCCAATCTTTGAGTTGATTTTGAAATAATCAGGCCAAAGATTCTAGGTCCAGCTTGCGGTTTTGATTTTAGGTAATGGGTGCTCTAAAAGCACACCTACCAAATTGTTGCTTCTCAACTCTGATCATCCTAGTAAAAAAAAGCTTCTGTTATCCTTCTTCAGATCTTCCAATAGTCTTCGCTTTATAATTTAGAAACCAGTGCTCGGTTACCAGCTTATGCTTTAGAGATTAGCATTTTGCCTGTAGGGGTTGAGGATCCATTGGGTGCACCGGAAGTGCACCCAATGGGTGTAGCCCCCGAGCTTTGAGTGGATTACTGAAAAATAATCCACTCAAAGGTCTTCATGTTATGCCTCTGAGAAGTCATTGGCTGATCTTCGACTTGTGCCTTAGAAATCGGCATTTCGTCGTCGATCCATGCTTTAGAGATCAGCATCCTATTTTTAGGGGTTAAGGATTCATTGGGTGCACGGGTGTAGGCCCCAAGCTTTGAGTGGATTACTAAAGATAATCCACTCAAAGGTCTTCATCTCTAGCTTTCAGAAGTTATTGTCTTATAATCGTCTCATGCCTTAGAACTCAGCATTACATCAGTAGCTTGTGTTATAGCGATCAGCACGTCGCCTTCATTTTCTGTCTTTAGAGAATATCAGCGTGATCTGCCCATGTCCTGTTGCGTTCGAAATTTATTTGATCGGCGACAGATTGGACATTTGGTAGATGGTTCTTGGCTGGTCTTCATTTTGCTTTGTGCTTTAATGCTTCTGTTGATTAGACTTGTACTTTTAGTAGCTATATTTGGCTTTCCTCCGATCTCCATCAATATCTTTCTTCTGTCTTGATACATTCATTGTGTATACTGTATGGATGTGACTGCTTGGGAAAATCTATTGAAAATTCCTGGATGTCCCCTCCCCAATCGGTGTAACCAAGGGACAGCTTGGTACGCTGAGCATTTAGCAAACTGCCCTTGAGTAGTAACTTGACGTGACCGCGGGGTGTAATCATTTCATCCATGCAGTTGAGCTCAATCCAAATGGTATCGTGTTACGTGAAATGGCATCTACCGCCTGACTTGTTTCCAGACGATTTGAATTGCTTATTGAATACTTGCGACTGTTCGGTGACCATGGTAGGAGATGAGCGGTTGCCTCTAGCCTCTATAAATAGAGTGCTTGCCTCGCTGGTGTCTTCACACGTCTCCTGGCCATTTGTTGCTTATTTCTCCACTTCTCTCTTCTCTTCCAACCGGCCATGGGCAAGAACAAGAAAGGTGGAAGTTCGTCGCACCAATCCGGCGACAAGCAGAAGCGTGAGCCAAGTCCTCCCTCGGAGGACTTCGGCGACTCCGAGTACTCGGAGGAGGAGTCCTCCTCCGAGTCTGAGGGGTTGCCAGTCTATGCCTCTCACCGGTGTCGTTCGATGACTCGAACGATTCCCAGGGGATCGCCACCGAGGTGTGGACGTACATCCGGGCCGTCGAGCGCTCCAGTCTCAAGGGCTCGGATGAGTCAGAGATCTCCTCGGACGAGGAGAACTTCTCTGACTCGTTCGAGGAGGAGAGCGGCAATGGAGGTGACGGCGGCGATGGAGGTGACAGCGGCGATGGCGACGGCAAGGGCGACAGCAGCGGTGGCAAGGGCGGCAGTGGCAAGGCCAGTGGCAAAGCGCCACTGGTTTAAATATTAGTATAGATAAGTAGTAGTAGGAGTAGTATTAGTAGTAGTAGAATAGTGTAGTAGTAGTTAGTAATATAGTGTAGTGTAAGTAGTGTAGTAATGTAGTATAAGGTAATGTAATGTAGTGTAGTGTAGTG
This sequence comes from Zea luxurians, assembly GCA_029449295.1. Taxonomy (NCBI): domain Eukaryota; kingdom Viridiplantae; phylum Streptophyta; class Magnoliopsida; order Poales; family Poaceae; genus Zea; species Zea luxurians. Next base: position 97,556,378 of record JAOPSE010000001.1, on the reverse strand, counting down.
TAGGATGAAGTAATGTAGTAAGAGAGGGAAGAAAGGTCGACTCATAATGAGTCAGTTTTTAAGTTTATGGAAAAACTTCCCTCTTCCATATATTGAAGAAAATTTCAGCTTGTTCTGGGCGTCCTTTTGCTTTTCCATCGTTCTTCTTTTATAGTCAATCGATAGTTTGTCTTCATGCCTAGCGCTGCTGGTGTTCTTCGGGATAATGCCCGAGTAACGAATGGTAATTGCTGAGTCGTATTTGGTTCTGCCGGCATTTATTTAGAGAAAACGGTCGAGTTATGATAGACATTGCCGACGTCTTTTAGAAGTAACTGCCGAGTGGTGCTTGATGACGTCAGCGTTTCAGAGGTAACAGCCGAGTTACACTGGGCCACATCGGCGTTTTAGAGGTAACTGCTGAGTTAGGATAGACACTGGCAGCGCTTTAGAGGTATCAGCCGAGTAGTACTTGATGATGTCGGCGTTTTAGAGGCAACAGCCGAGTTACGCTAGGCCATGTCGGCTTTTAGAGGTAACAGTCGAGTGATTCTTGATGCTGTCGGCGTTTTAGAGGCAACAGCCGAGTTACGTTAGGCCACGTCGGCGTTTTAGAGGTAACAGCCGAGTTATGTCGGAAATCTTGTTTTCCGTGTGATGACTTGGCACTTTTTAGAAACGGTGCCCAACCCGGGAAAACCCCATTTATATCACGTGTGGCGGAACCGCCCGAATTATTCCAACTTAAGTGCCTAGGTCCCGCCTTAGAGGCTAGACCACACTTAAATAGGAATAACACATCAGTCCCTCGGATCTAGTCCGACGAGGCCACTAACGGGATCAAGTACCACATACTTACTCGATGGTGAGGCACAGAGCAAATACAATAAAGCATAAAACCATACATTGAGGAGTATTAAATTTATTACATCATCATCGGAGTTTAGCAAAAGAAGTCATCATTGTTCGGAATGCAGCAGAATAAAACTAACGATAAATAAACAGAGAGACGGGGAAGCCTGTCCCATCACTCCTCATGCTCCTCCTCTGCCGAGGTAGGGTCCCACTCGACTGTCCAACCTGGTGGCAGGGTGGACGACCAAGTCACTCCAGCAACCATGTCCTCCAGGGAACCTGTAAAAAATTGTGCCACAAGCAAGGCTGAGTATACTAATACTCAGCTAGACTTACCCGGTGTGAGGAGTCTACTCCTCTACCTCTAGACATGCAGTTGTTTGGCTGAGGGGTTTGGTTGCCAAAAGCACTAGATGAGTCTATAAATCAAGTTTTAGCTTTTTCAAGTTTTAGTGTGACTCTCTTAAGACTAATTGTGTACTATCTACTCAATCATGGTATCAAGCAAATTAGCAATCAAATATCTTTTGCCAAAACATCACATTTCCACTTGTTACTCAATGTAGCAGCATGGATCAAGCAGTCTCATTAGCTGCGAGAAGCAGACGATTCGATTCGAGTTTTTAAACCTTGCAAGGTAAACCTAAACATACGACGTGGCGAGGCACTCTGTCCCCACACACATCAACCGTCCCCATCGATTCCCTGGCAATAGATCAGGGCTCACCGCCTTGGCGTACAATGCCTCACTGCCCCCGACTGCCGTCGTGCAGTGACCGCACTTGTACCCACCATAACCTGAATGAGAGACCACGTCTCAGGTCGCGTGAGGGGATATGTCTGCTGGCAGGTTCAATCAGGTACTAGTCTTACCGATTTACCATATTTCTCGGCATATGTTTAGTACGTTCAAACGCTTGACTCACTGTACCACACCTTAATCCTTATTCCAATTTCCACCTCGTAGACAATCAATCCCCATGGATTGTTGTCCACAGACCAACATCATTATGCTATGAACGTGGATACAACCAATTCCTGACCTCGCGCGAGTGCTGAAAAATCACTCGACTTCTACCGAGATCCCTAATTAGTAAGCAGCTACTCGACCTAGCATACTAGTATCCATCTCAAAAGGAATCCTAAGTTCATGCAACTAGGGTTCCAGGCAACTCCTACACTTAAGTGCACAGTACAAGCCTACAAACATTAAGTGCAGTAAAATAGCATATATAGAACTGGTTATGCATAAACTGGGGCTTGCCTTCCAAAGCTGGGGCAGGCAGATCCTCTGAGGCAGGCTCTGGTGCTGGATCCGGGGCTACCTCTTGAGCAACTCCTTGCTCCGGCACGAGGATGTACTCTCCGTCAGCGAGGTTGCAATCTATCGAATGCAATGAATAAGAATATGTATGCTATGATTATGCAGGATTTAGTAATCATTATGCCAAGTGAAGAAAAACTAAGTTAGTTAATAACTTAGGGTTTCCTGGTTATAAGAGGCTCTTAGTGGCTTATGCTTATTAAATTAGGTTTGAGGTTTTGTTTAGAGATAAGCATAGTGGATTAAGACTTGGATTGCTCCTTAAATGTTTTAGTAGGCACTCAAGGGGTTTTGCTGATTTGGTTAGGGTAACATTAGTCTCCACCATTAAATTCCCTTTTTATTTTTCTATTTATGATTTTTGAGTGTGTTTGAACTACATCAGTGATTTAAATTTTTTTCCAAAAATTTAGTAAAAATTACAGTGAGTTACTATTGGTCACTGTAGTCTGTCCTATAAATTTGGGATCCAGAATAATTAGAATAATCCCTGGACAAAAATACAAAAGGTGGGGCAAAAGGGGTCACTTTGTACTACAACTCTTATCTAGGTGTGGGTTCTGTTCTAAGAGTCATTTTTACTGGTATCTATAGGTAATAACATGCTTCTGTGCCAAAAATCACAGAGAGCTACTTAGTGGTTATTTAGTTATGATTTTCTAAATTTTAATGCTAAAAAGACACTTACAACTAACTTGTTATTTGAAAAATATCAAACAACAGAACTCATAATTTTTCTATATTCATCATAACAAAGCATTAGTTATCCCAAGGTTTTGGGTGATGTCTCCTCAGGGTTATTTTTCTAGGGTTTTTCTAAGTTTTCCTTATTTTCCTAAAATAAAAGGTATCTCTTTCTTTTTATACTAAATAAAGGTCAAACAAAATTTTCTAGTGAACCATACTGAATAAGTAAGCTAACAAAAATGTGGTGCTCCCTGGTTTTCATTTTACACTACCTATTATATTTTCTTTAACTTTAAGGTGAAAATGATTTAAATGGCAAACTCTACCTTAAATGGGTGTACAAAGGGGTTTAGTATTTTTAAACAGGTTAGGAAGTGATTAAGTACTTCTCTGAATTTTCTTAACCCCAGTCTAATAGTGTAGCTATTTTTCCCTATTTCATTTAGCTTTTTACCAGATAATCAATTAAATCATAACTGTGAAGTCTTCTACAATACTTGGGGGTTTTATATTTTTCCTAAGTAGTTTACATTATTTAGGATCTGGCAAAATTGGTTTGACTCGATTTGGGTAAACAAAACTGAAGTTATGAATATTTTAAGTTCTGTTTGGATTTAAATCAGAATATTTAAAAAGGATTCTTGGAAAACCACTTTGCATCGAAGGCCCTGGGTTCTTTCTAAATCAATCCCTTCAGTTATACCCCTGCGCCACTATTCCCTTAAGTCGCTGACAGTGCATAAAACCCCCTGCCCTTTTCTTCTTCTCCCCCGAGGTCCCTCCCCTAACTTAAATAGTACCCGCAGGAGTAAAAAGGGCGGTGCGGCTTACCGGCGGCGAGAGAGGTCCGGCGAGGAGCGGGGTTGGCTCCGGGAGGTCCTGGCGGTCACAGCGAGGTACGGCTCGACGGCGGTGGTGGCCGGAATCGACCGGTCCACGTGCGCAAGCGGGTGAACTCGTCGGCGGCGAGAGCTCCGGCCTAACCATGGCGACATAGGTCAATCCAAGGGCATGGGGAGCTTCACCGAGGCATGCACGGTCTACTCCGAGGGTCGGATGCGGCTGGGAGAGGCTCTGCTGGCCGGTCCACGGTGGCGGGTGCTCGGGTGGCCGCGGGCATGCCGTGCGCAGGGCAATGCCGGTGAGCTGGTGCTCTAGTGAGGTCGAGCGCGCGCGGGTGAGTACGGTCGAAGTCCCTAGTGGATTTATAGGCGCGGGAGCGGGCAACGGCGCTGGCCTGGCTTGGCACGACGCGGGGGCACGCGGGGGCGGGTGTCGGGCGTGCTCTGGCGAGCTCAGAGCGCGTCGAACACGTGGCTCTTTTGCTTCTACCCTTGTTCTTCCCTCTGTTGAGCGGCCAAAACGTGTGAATCTTTCCCTAAGACCTGTGAGAGATCTCTTCCCAGCACCTAGAGCTATCTAGTTCATGTGACTTCCGAGGGTAGATATGGTCAGGTTTGAGAGATATGGGGGTGGGAAGTTGTCTCTGTCCTAGTTGTCCTAATCGAGACAAAACTTTTGCCAAGTCGTGTCAAACGACTTAGGGTTGGGTTCAAACTTTTCCAGGTTGTTCTAGAGGTATTTTGGCGCCACTTTGTCAATTGGGCCAAGTGGTTTTGAGTTTGGGATCAAGGTGAACATGTTTGATCTTTGCAAGAGGGTTGGTTTTGGACTTAGAAAAATTCTGATTTTCCTTTTATGCTCAACCCTTTGGTGAACCTTTTGGGGTTTCCTGAAAACTTTTTGGGGTCACTTTCTTACTATTATTTGTAGGGTATCAAGTGTACTACAACTTCTATAATTGGCCCAAGTCATGATCATGTGGTTTTCATAACCTTTTGGTCATACTTACTTCTAGGGCTCCATTTGTCCAAAGGGGTTTGAATTAGGGTTTGGGCAAATCTCCCCCTTATATGTGCATGATAAGTCAAGACATGACATCTAAGATGGGTTGCACTTATTTAGGATCTTGATTTCCAAGTTTGAAGTCCTTCACTCAAGTTAAGTCACATGTGATGATGGGCTTTCCTTGTGTAGTCTTTAGTGAAAATCCTAAGTAACACCTGGGGTGTTACAGCCCTCCCCCCTTAAAGGAATCTCGTCCCGAGATTTTGGTAGAGTCCCTTGGAGGGGTGCCATGAAGGTGTGCTGGTGTGTTGGTTCTTCCTTTGTCCAAGTTTCTCTAGTTAACAGCTCTTCGAATGTCATCCTCTTTGCAACTTCAGAAGGAAGTCCTTTTTGAGTCATTTTTAAAGCTTACTATACTTTTAACATCTAAGTTTTTCTTATATTTAGATTCAAAGGGAAGGTGGGGATGGGGTTTTGGATTACGTACCGACTCCATTGGGCAGAAAGTCGGGGAAGAGAGAACATAGAAAATCCTCAGTCTCCCACATAGCCTCTTCCACTGAGTGGTGACTCCATTGAACCTTATACATTCTGATCGACTTTGCCCGCGTTGATCTCTCCTTTTGATCCAACACCTTGACGGGGTGTTCTTGATAAGACAAGTCTGGTTCTATCTCAATTTCCGGTTCAGGCAGTACTTCAGTGGGTAAGCGGACACACTTCCGTAGCTGAGATACATGGAACACATCATGGACTGCTGACATGTGGGGTGGTAACTCCAATTGATATGCTATGGGTCCACAAATTGCTTTGATCTCACAGGGTCCAATGTAGCGAGGAGCTAACTTGCCCTTGATTCCAAACCTCTGAACACCTTTGGTGGGCGACACCTTAAGGTAAACATGATCTCCCACTTCAAACTGTAGAGGTTTCCTTCTCTTGTCATGATAGCTACTTTGCCTGGCCTGGGCAGCTTCTAGGTTCTTTTTTATAACTCTGACCTTTTCCTCTGCTTCAAGTACCAAGTCTGGTCCAAATATTTCCCTCTCTCCAGCTTGTGACCAATTTAGTGGTGTCCTACACCTTCTCCCATAAAAGGCCTCAAATGATGCCATCTTTAGACTGGACTGGTAGCTGTTATTATAAGAGAACTCTGCCAAAGAAAGACACTTGTCCCAATCCTTTCCATAGTGTAGCACACATGCCCTCAACATGTCTTCCAAAATCTGATTCACCCTTTCTGTCTGACCATCTGTTTAAGGATGGTATGCTGAGCTTCTTATTACATGGGTCCCAAGTGATTCCTGCAACTGCTCCCAAAATCATGCTACGAATGGTGCTCCTCTATTAGATACTATAGTCCTTGGTATTCCATGCAAGCGAATTATCTGGTCAATGTAAATTTCAGCATACTTTTCCGTCCTATGGGTGGTATGTACTGGCAAGAAATGAGCTGTCTTGGTCAACCTGTCCACAATGACCCAAATAGAATCATGGTGTCGGGAGGTATTGGGCAATCCCATAATGAAGTCCATGCAAATGTCCTCCCACTTCCAAGATGGTATGGGGAGGGGCTGCAAGGTGCCTGCTCCCTTCAAATGACTGGCCTTGACTCTCTAGCAAGTGTTGCACTCAGCTATATACTTAGCAATTTCCCTCTTCATTCTGGTCCACCAGTACAAGGATCTGAGATCATGATACATCTTGTTGCTGCCGGGGTGCATGGAGAATTTTGAAAGGTGAGCTTCATCCAATATCTTCTTTCTGAGCTCGGGGTTCTTAGGAACAACCAATCGGTCTCCAAACCATAGGATTCCTTTGCTGTCCTGACGGAAGCATTTGTATTTGTACACCTTTAGTTTGATCATTTCCTTAATGACTTGAACACCCTTGTCACCAATCTGTGCCATGACTATCTGCTCATGCAAGGTGGGCTCCACTGAAATATAACTCAAAGCACCGGAGGAAATGACTTCTAGGTTCAGCCTGCACAGCTCATCACATAGGGTGGTTACTCTTGCATCCATGTTCATACAATTACACTGGGCTTTCCTGCTCAAGGCATCTGCCACAACATTGGCCTTGCCAGGATGGTAATGCACCTCCAAATCATAGTCCTTGATTAGCTCTAACCATCTTTCTGCCTCATATTAAGATCAGCCTGGGTGAAGATGTATTTGAGACTCTTGTGATCAGTGTAAATATTACAGTGAGCTCCCATCAAGTAATGTCTCCAAATCTTGAGAGCATGAACTACAGCTGCTAACTCCAGGTCATGTGTGGGGTAGTTCTGCTCATGGGGTCTGAGTGCTCGGGAGGCATAAGCAATGACTCTGTTGTCTTGCATTAAGACACATCCCAATCCAGTACCGGAAGCATCACAATAAACCTCAAATGGTTTGGTGTTGTCTGGTTGAGCTAGCACTGGTGCTGTTGTCAAATGCTGCCTTAGTGTATGAAAGGCATCCTCACACTTCTGGCTCCATTCATACTTGACTCCCTTCTTTAATAGTTCAGTCATTGGCTTGGCAATTCTGGAGAAATCCAGAATAAATCATCGATAATACCCTGCCAATCCCAGAAAGCTCCGAGTCTACCACACTGTAGTAGGAGGTTTCCAATTCATCACTTCTTGTACCTTCTCAGGATCAACTGATATCCCATCCTGAGAAATTGTGTGGCCCAGAAATTTTATCTCCTTCAGCCAGAAATCACATTTGGACAATTTAGCATACAACTGATGGTCACGCAGTCTCTAAAGTACGGTATGTAAATGCTTGGTGTGCTCGGCTTCATTTTTGGAATACACCAGAATGTCATCAATGAAAACCACCACAAATTTGTCTAGCTCTGGCATGAACACTGAGTTCATTAGATACATGAAATAAGCCAGGGGATTGGTCAGCCCAAAAGACATCACCAAAAACTCATAAAGCCCATATCTGGTAGAGAAAGCCGTCTTGGGAATATCACTGGCACGGATCTTGATCTGATGGTAACCCGAGCAAAGGTCTATCATGGAGAACACTTTGGCTCCTACCAACTGATCAAACAAAACATCAATGCGGGGCAGTGGGTATTTGTTTTTGATGGTCACCGCATTGAGAGGGCGGTAATCGACACACATCATCAGACTTTCATCCTTCTTCTTTACGAACAAGGCTGGACATCCCCGTGGTGAAGCACTTGGGCGAATGAACCCCTTGTCCAACAGCTCTTGTAGTTGCTTTTTCAATTCCGCCAATTCTATAGGAGGCATCCTATAGGGTCTCTTGGATATAGGTGCAGTTCCAGGTTGCAATTCAATTGTGAACTCTATGTCTTTATCGGGTGGCATCCCTGGCAATTCATCCGGGAAAACATCTGGGTAGTCATAGACCACTGGGATCCTCTTAACCGGGGATTCTATCATAATGAAGGCACAGGAACGGGTACAACCTGATCGGGCAGATATAATGTGGTTTCACCACAAGTAGGCGAGTGCACTTCAATGGCCCTTGCTGCAATATCAATCACTGCCTGATGTTTGGTTAACCAGTCAGTTCCCAATATGATATCCACGCTATCCAAACCCAAAACGAGGAGGTTGGTTTTGATTATCAAACTACCAAACTTTATAGGCACATTCTTGTTGATTTGATAGGTGGCAACCCTGCCTCCTGGTGTTGAAATTGTAATACCCCCATTGGTGTGATGGAAGGGTAGCTGACATTTGGCACTAAATTTTGCACTGATAAAACTATGTGATGCACCAGAATCAAAAAGAATAATTGCAGGATAATTCAAAACTGAAAAGATACCAGTCATGACGGGTGCTCCCTCTAGAATGTCAGCCATGGTGGTTAAGTTCAGTTTGCCTTGTCTCACTTGCACCTTTTGTCTCTTGCCTTGATTCTGGTTGGCATTCTATCCCTGCCTCTGCTGGTTTCTGGGGCAATTCTTGGCATAATGCCCGGTGTTACCACAAGTGAAACACTTGTTTTCATTGGTCTGGCGGTACTGTGGCTACTTTGGCTGATTGTTCCTCTGAACTGGAAACTAGGTGCGGTTGGGTGCCTGCTGCTGCTGTGGTCGGATCACCCAACGTCCTTACTGCTGCTGAGGTCCCCTGTTCTGAGGGTCAGATACGATCCTGAAGCGCTGTGGCTGAGCTGAAGGTCCTGCCATAGGGATCTTCCTCTTCTTCTCTGCCTGCCGTGCTGTGATACAATCCTCCTGAGAAATGGCCATGTTGACTAACTCATTATAGCTGTTGGCCCTGACTGTATTGAGACGGTCGCGGAGCTTAGTGCGGAGTCCCCTCCTGAATCTGTCCCTCTTCTTCTCATCAGTGTCTGCATGATATCCGGCATACTGGCACAGGTCATTGAAGGCCTGAGCATACTGTAACACTGTCCGGTTCCCCTGAGTGAGTGCCAGAAACTCATTGAGCTTGCGGTCCATAATGCCTACTGGTATATGATACCCCCTGAAAGCTACCTTGAACTCTCTCCATTCCACCACATGGTCAACTGGCTGCATAGCAAGAAAATGGTCCCACCATGTCCGCGCGGGTCCGCGAGGCTGCTGGGTGGCGAACCTGACCTTAGTCACCTCTGAACAAACTCCATTGAGTAGTGGGAATTTGGATTCCACTACCCTAAGCCATACATCAGCATCAAGTGGATCATCTGCCCTGGTGAACAACGGTGGCTGGGTAATGAGGAACTCCTAATAAGTGGCTACTGCGGGGTGTCACTGATGATCACCACCACCATAATGTTTAGGTGGCGGCTGACGCTGTGCCAACTGTCGTAGAATCTCGTTCTGCTGAGCCATCAGCTCTTGCAGAGTAGGAGGCGGTGGCAGTGGTGGAGGAATGCGCTCATTCTGTCCACGACGCGCTCTTCCTGCCATCTGAAAAATCAAGGATGGTCTCAATATCTCATTGTTGAATCAGAGTTCATACATGGTGAGAGATCTGAAAGGGTAAGACCAATGTTTTCTTGCATAATTCATAAAAGATACCAGGTGTCATAAACTTTTCTTCTTAATTTAAAGCTGACATCATTCGTCATCCACATTTCCAAAAGGGTTTGCCATGATTACATCAATAACGCAAAAGACTCAACTCTATCTAGCCTAGTACCCCCAAGGGTGCAAAAGCTAATCTAGTCTCGAGGAGTTCTACCGTCACAGACTTCTAACTCTATCTCTGCGACCTAGTGAGCAAACGAGGCAATGCTCGACTCGAGGGAAGGTGGTCTCCCTGAGCCAGCAGTGTCCAAACTGGAGGCAGGATCCTCTCCTCCCTCGATGTTGACATCCTCGTTGGCCTCCATGTCCTGGATCTCCTGGTGGTGCATGTCTAGATGCTGGTTAGCCTCCGCAAGCTGCTGCTGAGTGTTGATTAACTGATCCTCAAGAACCTCGATGGTGTTCTCCCTGGTTCCCACTAATTCCTCAAGCTCTTAGATCTCATGCATCACTTGTAGGTCTTTTTCCACCATCTTAGTGGACAAGACAACCACAAGTTCCTCTCTGTTATCCAAGGTGATCTTGGTAGCCTCCAACAATGCCATCAGATGGGACATTGCCTCTGCATGCATCACTTGCAGACGATACAGGGCATTCATGCACCGTACCGTCAAGTGTGCAGTCTGACCTGGGTAAATAGCCCATATATCCTTGGCATGCTCCACACGGTCCTTCCACATTGGGTCGTCCTCCTTCTCCGCAGGGAACAAACCAATGGGGTGAGTGGACAGCTCCAAGGGGTGGAATCCATAGAAGGTGGTCAGTCCGTGAAGAGCAATCGCCTCGATAGTATCCTCAGCCCTGTATCCAAAAGACTCTGAATCCAACGAACGCCAGCCTGGCTGTAGGGGATGAGGCTCCAGGGTCATCCTCACCCTACAGCGGGGCACTCAGTGCTTCTCGAACAGCTGGACCGCGTACTAGGGAGCGTCGTTTAACCAGCTCCCCAAAGTACCTCCCACAAGATACTGGGGGGGAACCCTCTCGTGCAAGCCCATCAGTGTGGGACTGTGCATTCCCTTCGTCCGTGGATCCGTGAGAAGTCATCTGTGTACGGTTAAGCGTAAGTAAAAAGAAAAAGAATTATAAAATAAAAAGGGATCAAACTCAGCCTTTCTATGACTACGACAATGGCACTGGGTGTACTTAGTCTATTATTACAGTGCATTAAGGTTCCTACCCGATTATCAAGTATTTTAAGTAAGGATGCATGCATGCTCGTCCTAAGCGACCTCATTCCAACTTAGGGGGAATAGGAAAGAACTCCCATCCCTTATAGTAGCCGGTAGGGATTATTCAAATAGCCACCTAGCTACCCCTCTATTATTCTAAGGCTTCACGTCCTAGGTCTATCCTCATCGTCCTACCGATCTATCCAACATTTGTTTCTAACAAGTTTTACTTTGAAATAGGATGGTATTTATAGTTTATTGATTCCTCTATGGTGGTACGAGCTCCGATACTAGCTGTGGCAGAACCGCCCTAATTATTCCAACTTAAGTGCCTAGGTCCCGCCTTAGAGGCTAGACCACACTTAAATAGGAATAACACGTCATTCCCTCGGATCTAGTTCGACGAGGCTACTAATAGGATCAAGTACCACGTACTCACTCGATGGTGAGGCACAGAGCAAATACAATAAACCATAAACCATAAGAGTCATTTTTACTGGTATCTATAGGTAATAACATGCTTCTGTGCCAAAAATCACAGAGGGCTACTTAGTGGTTATTTAGTTATGATTTTCTAAAGTTTAATGCTAAAAAGACACTTACAACTAACTTGTTATTTGAAATATATCAAACAACAGAACTCATAATTTTTCTATATTCATCATAACAAAATATTAGTTATCCCAAGGTTTGGGGTGATGTCTCCTCAGGGTTATTTTTCTAGGGGTTTTCTAAGTTTTCCTTATTTTCCTAAAATAAAAGGTATCTCTTTATTTATATACTAAACAAAGGTCAAACAAAATTTTCTAGTGAACCATACTGAATAAGTAAGCTAACAAAAATGTGGGTGCTCCCTGGTTTTCATTTTACACTACCTATTATATTTTCTTTAACTTTAAGCTGAAAATGATTTAAATGGCAAACTCTACCTTAAATGGGTGTACAAAGGGGTTTAGTATTTTTAAACAGGTTAGGAAGTGATTAAGTACTTCTTTGAATTTTCTTAACCCCAGTCTAATAGTGTAGCTATTTTTCCTTATTTCATTTAGCTTTTGACCAGATAATCAATTAAATCATAACCGTGAAGTCTTCTGCAATACTTGGGGGTTTTATATTTTTCCTAAGTAGTTTACATTATTTAGGATCTGGAAAAATTGGTTTGACTCGATTTGGGTAAACAAAACTGAAGTTATGAATTTTTCAAGTTCTGTTTGGATTTAAATCAGAATATTTAAAAAGGTTTCCTAGAAAACCACTTTGCATCGAAGGCCCTGGGCTCTTTCTAAATCAATCCCTTCAGTTATACCCCTGCGCCACTATTCCCTTGAGTCGCTGACAGTGCACAAAACCCCCTGCCCTTTTCTTCTTCTCCCCCGAGGTCCCTCCCCTAACTTAAATAGTACCCGCAGGAGTAAAAAGGGCGGCGCGGCTTACCGGCGGCGAGAGAGGTCCGACGAGGGGCGGGGTTGGCTCCGGGAGGTCCTGGCGGTCACAGCGAGGTACGGCTCGATGGCGGTGGTGGCCGGAATCGGCCGGTCCACGTGCGCAGGCGGGTGAACTCGTCGGCGGCGAGAGCTCCAGCGTAACCATGACGACATAGGTCAATCCAAGGGCACGGGGAGCTTCACCGAGGCATGCACGGTCTACTACGAGGGTCGGATGAGGCTGGGAGAGGCTCTGCTGGCCGGTCTACGGTGGCGGGTGCTCGGGTGGCCGCGGGCACGCCGTGCGCGGGGCAACGCCGGTGAGCTGGTGCTCCAGTGATGTCGAGCGCGTGCGGGTGAGTACGGTCGAAGTCCCTGGTGGATTTATAGGCACGGGCGCGGGCAACGGCGCTGGCCTGGCTTGGCGCGACGCGGTGGCACGCGGGGGCGGGCGTCGGGCGTGCTCTGGCGAGCTCAGAGCGCGTCGAACACGTGGCTCTTTGCTTCTACCCTTGTTCTTCCCTCTGTTGAGTAACGTGCGAATCTTGCCCTATGACCAGTGAGAGATCTCTTCCCTACACCTAGAGCTATCTAGTTCATGTGAGTTCCGAGGGTAGATATGGTCGGGTTTCAGAGATATGGGGGTGGGAAGTTGTCTCTATCCTAGCTGTCCTAACCGAGACAAAACTTGTGCCAAGTCATGTCAAACGACTTAGGGTTGGGTTCAAACTTTTTCAGGGTGTTCTAGAGGTATTTTGGCGCCACTTTGTCAATTGGGCCAAGTGGTTTTGAGTTTGGGATCAAGGTGAACATGTTTGATCTTTGCAAGAGGGTTGGTTTTGGACATAGAAAAATTCTGATTTTCCTTTTATGCTCAACCCTTTGGTGAACCTTTTGGGGTTTTTCTGAAAACTTTTTGGGGTCACTTTCTTACTATTATTTGTAGGGTATCAAGTGTACTACAACTTCTATAATTGGCCCAAGTCATGATCATGTGGTTTTCATAACCTTTTGGTCATACTTACTACTAGGGCTCCAATTGTCCAAAGGGGTTTGAATTAGGGTGTGGGCAAATCTCCCCCTTATATGTGCATGATAAGTCAAGACATGACATCTAAGATGGGTTGCACTTATTTAGGATCTTGATTTCCAAGTTTGAAGTCCTTCACTCAAGTTAAGTCACATGTGATGATGGGCTTTCCTTGTGTAGTCTTTAGTGAAAATCCTAAGTAACACCTGGGGTGTTACATCACGTCGTCGCATGCCTCTGAGTTCTGAGCCCTAACTTCATATTTCTGCCTCAATCCACTCCTCTGTTTACCTCTGATTTCGCTTCTGTTCAATCCGCCGGTGAGATTGTGATGGCGCCCAAGCGGAAGAACCAGAATTCTGTTGCGGTAGTCATTCCTCCCATCGACCCTAACAACCAGTTGTCGTTCGCAGGTAACCATATGTCTGTTGTTTCGGAATCAGATCTCCTCTACCTTGTCCATGTTGGAGTTCTTCCTCTGAAGGAGCTTTGTTCTTGGTAGATTTCCCGTGGGGTCACTGTTCCGACAGAAGATACCCACGAGTCCGTTGTTTATGTTCCTTTTCTCATCCGTGGCCTTGCTCTTCCCATTTCTCCCTTCTTCCGTGGTCTCCTTGACTTTTACAATCTAAACCTGACCCATCTGAATCCTAGTTCCATCTTGCAAATGTCTATCTTTGTACATCTGTGTGAGGCCTACCTCAGAATTCTTCCTCACTTCGGTTTGTGGAAGTATTTGTATCACTGACGACTTGGGATCGCCGGGGGTAGCACCAGCTCGTGGGTGGTGCAAGTCTGGAGATGCGCCGCTGAAGGAAAATAGAATACCTCGACATTCCCCTCAAGGACAGCCTTAAAGGGTGGCGCCTTGAGTGGTTTATTGTGGAAAACCATGGTGAGAGCACCTAGAGGGGGGGTGAATAGGTGATCCTGTAAAACTTAAACTTAAGCCACCAAACACTTGATTAGGCGTTAGCACAATAATGTCAAGTGACTAGAGAGGAGTCTCAACAAAACACAATAACCACAAAGATATCAACACAGAGATGGCACAATGGTTTATCCCGTGGTTCGGCCAAGACCAATGCTTGCCTACTCCACGTTGTGGCGTCCCAACGGACGAGGGTTGCAATCAACCCCTCTCAAGCGGTCCAAAGACCCACTTGAATACCACGGTGTTTTGCTTTACTTTTCTTTATCCCGCTTGCGAGGAATCTCCACAACTTGGAGCCTCTCGCCCTTACACTTGAAGTTCACAAAGAAGCACGGAGTAAGGGAGGGATGAGCAACGCACACAAGACACAAAATCACAGTGACAACACGCACACAAGTCGCAACAAGAGCTCGCAACACAACCCGACGAGTTCACAACTCAAATAGAGCTCTAGATGCTATCACGAAGAAACAAATGCGTGGAATTGAAGTCTTAGTGCTTAGGAATGCTTTGAGTATACTTGGTGTACTCCTCCATGCGCCTAGGGGTCCCTTTTATAGCCCCAAGGCAGCTAGGAGCCATTGAGAACATTCCTGGAAGGCAGATCTTGCCTTCTGTCGACTGGCGCACCGGACAGTCCGATGCACCACCGGACACTGTCCGGTGTGGATCTCCTTCCTTATTTGGCGAAGCCGACCGTTGCAGATTAAGAGCCGTTGGCGCACCGGACACTCTCTGGTGCACACCGGACAGTCCGGTGCTCCAATGTGACCGTTGGCTCGGCCACGCGTCACGCGCGGAATCCTCGGCCGACCGTTGCCCCGGCTGACCGTTGGCTCACCGGACAGTCCGGTGCACCACCGGACAGTCTAGTGAATTTTAGCCGTACGCCGTTAATCAACTCCCGAGAGTGACGAGTTCGCCTGTGAACGGCTCACCGGACAGTCCGGTGCACCACCGGACAGTCCGGTGATTTATAGCCGTACACCGCCGTGGAAGTCCCGAGAACAGTAAGTTCGCCAGAGCCAGCCTGGCGCACCGGACACTGTCCGGTGCACCACCGGACAGTCCGGTGCACCCAGACTGAGCAGACTTTGGCTGAACAAAGCTAAGTCTTTTCCAATTTGATTTCTCCTGTTTCCAGCACTTAGACACAATACATTAGTTCTAAAAACAATGTACTAAGTCTAGAAACATACCTTTTGACATGATTTGCACTTTGTCCACCACTTTGCATAGATTAACACAAAAGCACTTGTGTTGGCACTCAATCACCAAAATACTTAGATTAACCCAAGGGCACATTTCCCTTTCAATCTCCCCCTTTTTGGCGATTTATGCCAACACAACATAAAGCAACTAGAACAAGTGCAACATCAATACAAATGAGAACTCAAAATTGTTTTGATTCAAATTTGGCATATATGGATCAATCTTTGCCACCACTTGGTTTTGTTTTTGCAAATCAACCACAAATTTCTATCTCTAAGTCAAACACACATGTTAAGACATAAAGAGAGTCGTTCCAAGAGAAATTGATTCAAGATTTCAAAAACTCCCCCTTTTTCCTATAATCGACTATTCTCCCCACAAGAGGCCAACTTTTGACAAAAGAGACAACAAGTGAGTTTTGACAAACCAAAAGCTCTATTCTACTATTTTCAAAATTTCTCAAGTGGTAGCTGATCTATTTATTGCTTTGGCCTTTATTTTCTCCCCCTTTGGCATCAAGCACCAAAACGGGATCAATCTTGGCCCTAGAACCCCATTGCCTCACCAAAATCTTCAAATAAGAATACAAAGGCAATAAGAGTACATGAGATGAACTTGGAATAAGTTACCCTCTCATCGGAGTATAGTGGAAGTCTTTCATGGTCCAAGTCCACCTTTTCCCTTTCAACCTTCCTTTGAGACTAAATCAAGCAAACTCAAGCACACGGTTAATCTCAAATGGTCAAGTTGTAGCACATCTCCCCCTAAATATGTGCATCACTCACACATGGACTTTTGAGGTCCGGGGAGTGCTTGTACAACTTGAGCACCACAAGTAAGCAACAAAATGCATAAGGAACATGATCAAGGCATAAACACATCTATGCCATAAATCAATCCAAGTTCCACGAATCTAAGACATTTAGCTCACTACGCAACCTACAAAAGGTCTTCTCATCTAAAGGTTTGGTAAAGATATCGGCTAGCTGGTTCTCGGTGCTAAGATAAAACACTTCGATATCTCCCTTTTGCTGGTGGTCTCTCAAAAAGTGATGCTGGATGTCAATGTGCTTTGTGTGGCTGTGCTCAACAGGATTTTCCGCTTTTCGGATAACACTCTCATTATCACATAGGAGTGGGACTTTGCTCAGATTGTAGCCAAAGTCCCGGAGGGTTTGCCTCATCCAAAGTAGTTGCGCGCAACACTGTCCTGTGGCAACGTACTCGGTCTCAGCGGTGGATAGGGCAACGGAAGTTTGTTTCTTAGAGTTCCATGACACCAGGGACCTTCCTAAGAATTGGCACGTCCCCGATGTACTCTTCCTATCGACCTTACATCCAGCATAGTCGGAATCTGAATATCCAATCAAGTCAAAGTTAGACCCCTTTGGATACCAGATCCCGAAGCAAGGCATAGCGACTAAATATCTAAGGATTCGCTTCACGGCCACTAAGTGACACTCCCTTGGATCGGATTGAAATCTAGCACACATGCATACGCTAAGCATAATATCCGGTCTACTAGCACATAAATAAAGTAAAGACCCTATCATTGACCGGTATGCCTTTTGATCAACGGACTTACCTCCTTTGTTGAGGTCGGTGTGTCCGTCGGTTCCCATCGGCGTCTTTGCGGGCTTGGCATCCTTCATCCCAAACCGCTTTAGCAAGTCTTGCGTGTACTTCGTTTGGGAGATGAAGGTGCCGTCCTTGAGTTGCTTCACATGGAACCCAAGGAAGTAGTTCAACTCGCCCATCATCGACATCTCGAATTTCTGTGTCATCACCCTGCTAAACTCTTCACAAGACTTTTGATTAGTAGAACCAAATATTATGTCATCGACATAAATTTGGCACACAAAAAGATCACCATCACAAGTCTTAGTGAAAAGAGTTGGATCGTCTTTCCCAACCTTGAAAGCATTAGCAATTAAAAAGTCTCTAAGGCATTCATACCATGCTCTTGGGGCTTGCTTAAGTCCATAGAGCGCCTTAGAGAGCTTACACACGTGGTCGGGGTACCGTTCATCCTCGAAGCCAGGGGGTTGCTCCATGTATACCTCCTCCTTGATCGGCCCGTTGAGGAAAGCGCTCTTCACATCCATTTGGTACAACCTGAAAGAATGGTGAGCGGCATATGCTAGCAAGATACGAATGGACTCTAGCCTAGCCACAGGAGCAAAAGTCTCCTCAAAGTCCAAACCTGCGACTTGGGCATAACCTTTTGCCACAAGTCGAGCTTTGTTCCTCGTCACCACCCGTGCTCGTCCTGTTTGTTGCAGAACACCCACTTGGTTCCCACAACATTTTGCTTGGGACGAGGCACCAGTGTCCAAACTTCATTACGCTTGAAGTTGTTGAGTTCCTCCTGCATGGCCAACACCCAGTCCTGATCTAGCAAGGCCTCTTCTACCCTAAAAGGCTCAATAGAAGAGACAAAGGAGTAATGCTCACAAAAATTAACTAATCTAGAACGAGTAGTTACTCCCTTGCTAATATCCCCCAATATTTGGTCGACAGGATGATCCCTTTGAATCGTCGCTCGAACTTGGGTTGGAGGTGCCGGTTGTGCTTCTTCCTCCATCACATGATCATCTTGTGCTCCCCCTTGATCACATGCCTCCACTTGAGGTACCTGTTCGTCATCTTGGGTTAGGGGATGCACCATCGTTGAGGAAGAAGGTTGATCTTCCTCCTTTTGTTCCAGTGGCCTCACATCTCCAATCGCCATGGTGCGCATTGCGGCCGTTGGAACATCTTCTTCATCTATATCATCAACATCAACAACTTGCTCTCTTGGAGAGCCATTAGTCTCATCAAATACAACGTCGCTAGAGACTTCAACCAAACCCGATGATTTGTTGAAGACCATATACGCCTTTGTATTTGAGTCATAACCTAATAAAAACCCTTCTACAGCTTTGGGAGCAAATTTAGTAGTTCTACCTTTCTTCACAAGAATATAACATTTGCTCCCAAATACACGAAAGTAAGACACATTAGGTTTGTTACCGGTTAGAAGCTCATACGAAGTCTTCTTGAGGAGGCGGTGAAGGTAGACCCTATTGATGGCGTGGCAAGCCGTGTTCACGGCTTCCGACCAAAAGCGCTCGGGGGTCTTGAACTCTCCAAGCATCGTCCTCGCCATGTCTATGAGCGTCCTGTTCTTCCTCTCTACCACACCATTTTGCTGTGGTGTGTAGGGAGCGGAGAACTCGTGCTTGATCCCTTCCTCCTCAAGGAACTCCTCCACTTGAAGGTTCTTGAACTCGGACCCGTTGTCGCTCCTTATCTTCTTCACCTTGAGCTCAAACTCATTTTGAGCTCTCCTGAGGAAGCGCTTGAGGGTCCCTTGGGTTTCAGTTTTATCCTGCAAAAAGAATACCCAAGTGAAGCGGGAAAAATCTTCAATTATAACAAGACCATACATACTTCCTCCTATACTTAGATAGGCGACGGGTTCGAAGAGGTCCATATGCAGCATCTCCAAGGGTCTTGATGTGGTCATCACATTTTTGGTGTGATGAGAGCCTCCAACCTGTTTGCCTCTTGACAAGCTGCACAAGGTCTATCTTTTTCGAAATGCACATTAGTTAGACCTATCACGTGTTCTCCCTTTAGAAGCTTGTGGAGGTTCTTCATCCCCACATGTGCTAAGCGGCGATGCCACAGCCAGCCCATGCTAGTCTTAGCAATTAAGCATGCATCTAGACCGGCCTCCTCTTTTGCAAAATCAACTAAATAAAGTTTGTCATCTAGTACACCCTTAAAAGCTAGTGAACCATCACATCTTCTAAAGACAGACACATCTACATTTGTGAATAGACAATTATATCCCATATTGCATAATTGACTAACAGATAACAAATTATATCCAAGAGACTCAACTAAAAACACATTAGATATAGAGTGCTCGGATGAAATAGCAATTTTACCTAACCCTTTTACCTTGCCTTGGTTCCCATCTCCGAAAATTATTGAATCTTGGGGATCCTTGTTCTTGACGTAGGAAGAGAACATCCTCTTTTCCCCCGTCATGTGGTTTGTGCATCCGCTGTCGATAATCCAGCTTGTACCCCCGGATGCATAAACATGCAAGGCAAATTTAGGCTTGGGTCTTAGGTACCCAACTCTTGTTGGGTCCTACAAGGTTAGTGACAATGGTCTTAGGGACCCAAGTGCAAGTTTTGTCTCCCTTACATTTGGCCCCTAACTTCCTAGCGATTACCTTCTTATCCTTTCTACAAATAGCAAAGGAAGCATTGCAAGCATAATAAATTGTAGAAGGTTCATTCATTACTTTCCTAGGAGCATGAACAATATTCTTTCTAGGCACATGATGAATAACATTTCTCCTAGACATATCTCTACCATGCATATAGGAAGAACTAGAAGCAAACATGGCATGAGAATCAAAAGCATCATAAGCATTACAACTCCTATAAGCATTTCTAGATTGTCTCCTATCATGGTACATAAAAGCATGGTTCTTTTTAGCACTACTAGCCATAGGGGCCTTCCCTTTCTCCTTGGCGGAGATGGGAGCCTTATGGCTTGTCAAGTTCTTGGCTTCCCTCTTGAAGCCAAGTCCATCTTTAATTGAGGGGTGTCTACCAATCGTGTAGGCACCCCTTGCAAATTTTAGCTTATCGAATTCACTTTTGCTAGTCTTAAGTTGGGCATTAAGACTAGCCAATTCATCATTCAATTTGGAAATTGAAACTAGGTGTTCACTACAAGCATCAACGTCAAAATCTTTACACCTATTGCAAATCCTAACATGTTCTACACAAGAGTTAGATTTACTTGCTACTTCTAGTTTAGCATTTAAACTATCATTAACACCTTTTAAAGTAGAAATGGTTTCATGACAAGTAGATAGTTCACAAGAAAGCATTTCATTCCTTTTAACTTCTAGAGCAAGTGAATTTTGTGCACTAACAAATTTATCGTGCTCTTCATATAAAAGATCCTCTTTCTTTTCTAATAACCTATTCTTATCATTTAAAGCATCAATCAATTCATTGATTTTATCAATTTTATTTCTATCTAAACCTTTAAATAAACTGGAATAGTCTACTTCATCATCATTACTAGACTCCTCATCACTTGAAGAAGTATAAGTGGTATTTTGAGTGCATACCTTCTTCTCCTTCGCCATGAGGCATGTGTGATGCTCGTTTGGGAAGAGGGATGACTTGTTGAAGGCGGTGGCGGCGAGTCCTTCATTGTCAGAGTCAGAAGAGGAGCAATCCGAATCCCACTCCTTTCCGAGATGTGCCTCGCCCTGGGCCTTCTTGTAATTCTTCTTCTTTTCCCTTTTGTTCCCTTTTTCCTGGTCACTATCATTATCGGGACAGTTAGCAATAAAATGACCAATCTTACCACATTTGAAGTATGAGCGCTTCCCCTTTGTCTTGGTCTTGCTTGGCTGTCCCTTGCGACCCTTTAGCGACGTCTTGAAGCGCTTGATGATGAGGGCCATCTCTTCATCATTGAGCCCGACCGCCTCAACTTGCGCCACCTTGCTAGGTAGCGCCTCCTTGCTCCTCGTTGCCTTGAGAGCAATGGGTTGAGGCTCATGGATTGGACCGTTCAACGCGTCGTCCACGTATCTCGCCTCCTTGATCATCATTCGCCCGCTTACGAACTTCCCAAGGACTTCTTCGGGCGACATCTTGGTGTACCTAGGATTTTCACGAATATTGTTCACCAAATGTGGATCAAGTACAGTAAAGGACCTTAGCATTAGGCGAACGACGTCGTGGTCCGTCCATCGCGTGCTTCCGTAGCTCCTTATTTTGTTGATAAGGGTCTCGAGCCGGTTGTATGTTTGGGTTGGCTCCTCGCCCCTTATCATCACGAATCTTCCAAGCTCGCCCTCTACCAACTCCATCTTGGTGAGCAAGGTGACATCGTTCCCCTCATGAGAGATCTTGAGGGTGTCCCAGATCTGCTTGGCATTGTCCAAGCCACTCACCTTATGGTACTCGTCCCTGCACAAAGAGGCTAACAACACAGTAGTAGCTTGTGCATTTTTATGAATCTGTTCATTAATAAATATAGGACTATCCGAGCTATCAAATTTCATTCCATTCTCAATAATCTCCCATATGCTTGGATGGAGAGAGAACAAGTGACTACGCATTTTGTGACTCCAAAATCCGTAGTCCTCCCCATCAAAGTGTGGAGGTTTGCCAAGAGGGATGGAAAGCAAATGTGCATTTGAACTCTGTGGAATACGAGAGTAATCGAAAGAAAAGTTCGAATTAACCGTCTTTTGTTTCTCGTAGTCATAGTCGTCCTTTTGGGAAGAAGTGGACTCATCGCTGTCATCGTAGTAGACGATCTCCTTGATGCGTCTCGTCTTCTTCTTCTTCCCATCTTTGCGTTTGTGGCCCGAGCCCGAGTCGGTAGGCTTGTCATCCTTTGGCTCGTTGACGAAGGACTCCTTCTCCTTATCGTTGATCACAATTCCCTTCCCCTTAGGATCCATCTCTTCGGGCGATTAGTCCCTTCGTGAAGAGAACGGCTCTGATACCAATTGAGAGCACCTAGAGGGGGGGTGACTAGGTGATCCTATAAAACTTAAACTTAAGCCACCAAAAACTTGATTAGGCGTTAGCACAATAATGCCAAGTGGCTAGAGAGGAGTCTCAACAAAACACAATAACCACAAAGACATCAACACAGAGATGGCACAGTGGTTTATCCCGTGGTTCGGCCAAGACCAACGCTTGCCTACTCCACGTTGTGGCGTCCCAACGGACGAGGGTTGCAATCAACCCCTCTCAAGCGGTCCAAAGACCCACTTGAATACCACGGTGTTTTGCTTTACTTTTCTTTATCCCGCTTGCGAGGAATCTCCACAACTTGGAGCCTCTCGCCCTTACACTTGAAGTTAACAAAGAAGCACGGAGTAAGGGAGGGATGAGCAACACACACAAGACACAAAATCACAGTGACAACACGCACATAAGTCGCAACAAGAGCTCGCAACACAACCCGACGAGTTCACAACTCAAATAGAGCTCTAGATGCTATCACGAAGAAACAAATGCGTGGAATCGAAGTCTTGGTGCTTAGGAATGCTTTGAGTATACTTGGTGTACTCCTCCATGCGCCTAGGGGTCCCTTTTATAGCCCCAAGGCAGCTAGGAGCCGTTGAGAACATTCCTGGAAGGCAGATTTTGCCTTCTGTCGACTGGCGCACTAGACAGTCCAGTGCACCACCGGACCTTATTTGGCGAAGCCGACCATTGCAGATTAAGAGCCGTTGGCGCACTGGACACAGTCCGGTGCACACCGGACAGTCTGGTGCTCCAATGTGACCGTTGGCTCGGCCACGCGTCACGCGCGGAATCCTCGGCCGACCGTTGCCCCGGTTGACCGTTGGCTCACCGGACAGTCCGGTGCACCACCGGACAGTCCGATGAATTTTAGCCGTACGCCGTTAATCAACTCCCGACTCCCAAGAGCGACGAGTTCGCCTGTGAACGGCTCACCGGACAGTCCGGTGCACCACCGGACAGTCCGGTGATTTATAGCCGTACACCACCGTCGAAGTCCCGAGAACAGTAAGTTCGCCAGAGCCAGCCTGGCGCACCGGACAGTCCGGTGCACCCAGACTGAGCAGACTTTGGCTGAACAAAGCTAAGTCTTTTCCAATTCGATTTCTCCTATTTCCAGCACTTAGACACAATACATTAGATCTAAAAACAATGTACTAAGTCTAGAAACATACCTTTTGACATGATTTGCACTTTGTCCACCACTTTGCATAGATTAACACAAAAGCACTTGTGTTGGCACTCAATCACCAAAATACTTAGAAATGACCCAAGGGCACATTTCCCTTTAACATGGCAAGTCACTCCCCCCTCGGTTGGGGAGACAGCCAGATGTGCGCACTCCGAGTTGGGTTGAGTCTCCTACTGCCTTGGAGGTAACAGAAGCTAGGGTTCTGCTTGCTGAAATCTGTCTGCTGAAGGAGAGAGGTTTAACCGCCGAAGCTATGGTTGCTGACTTTGTTTTTAAGAATATCTAGCCCTTGAAGGACAGAGCATACCCAACTTATTTGTACAGTGGTGTTACTGACTCGACTCGGGTTACCAATAGGAGAATTCCTGCTGAGGATCTAGTGAGTCGACTAGACATGATCTTGAGAGGCAAAGTGTCAAATGTTGGTGCCCCTGTTGTCTACTCTGCTTGGAATCTACCACCTCCTAAGTCCTTTCTCAATTTCGTGCCCAATCCTCCTACTGGTGATAGTGGTCTGGTTCTAAGAGTGTGACCCTCTCCTGAAGATACTGAGGCCCTGGTTGCTTCTCTTTGTGATCTTCCCAATGATGAAAGGCAAGTTCATTTCGAGATGCCAGCTAGTTCGGATGATGCAGAAGTAGATGTTGTGCTCAATATGTTGGCTAGAGAATCTTCTGACTCGGCCCCTGCTGAAACAATGGCTGTTACGATTATACCAGAGCTTGACAAAACAGTGGACATCCAAAAGCCTGAGGGTATTCACCCAAAGCGTCCTCGCCAAGTCAGCCACCCAAATGCGCCTATTGAGGAGAAGAAGAAGAAGAAAAGACGGCTTCAGCGACTGTCATGCTTGGACTAGGATGCTGGCCCTTCTGCTCCTATTTGTGAACAAGTACCAACAGAGGTCTTTACTGAGGTTGATCCCAATGGCGGTGTACCAGTTGAAGCTGAACCCAATGGGTGTAACCTTGTTGAAGCTAAACCCAATGGGTGTAACCTTGCACCAGCTGACCCCAATGGGTGTGACCTTGTTGAAACTGATCCCAATGGGTATAACCGTGAAGAAATTGAACCCAATGGGTGTGATTGTGCACTAGCTGTTGTTCATATTTTTGACGAGGATGAAGAAGATGAAAAAGAAATTCCGCTAATTCATAAGAATAGTCGTTGTTACAGAGGTAGTAGGGGGGATAGCGATATTCCTTCTCCAGCTCTGCCTGCTCTTGTTAGCCTTCAAGAATTATCCATAACAGATTTTGATCAGACCCTTGAGGATGTCATTCCTGAAGATATGCTGTTGGAACCGACTGATGGTGATATGATGGATGTTTGCTCTGACATTCCAGATGTGGGATTAGAGGTATCCCGGGCAGTATCTCACGCATCGTCGACCTTGGAAGGCAGTCTTCGGTGTCAAGAGGTTGGTCAAGATTGCCCGACTCCCATGGAGGTCACTGAGGATCCTTCAGCCTTAGAGGTGGCTATTGCAGAAAACCCAGCCCCCAAGGGTGGTGCTGGCGGTTACCCAGCCCTTGAGGGTGTCGCCGGTAATGATCCGGCTCAGGTGGGTAGCGCAAGCTGCAACCCAGCCCCCGAGGGTGTTGCCGGTAGTGATCCGGCTCTGGTGGGTAGCGCGAGCTGCAACCAAGCCCTCGAGGGTGTTGCCGGTAGTGATCCAGCTTTGGTGGGTAGCGCGAGCTGCAACCCAGCCCCTAAGGGTGTCCAAGTGAGCTCTCCTTCCCACACCTCCATGGGCGTCCACGTCGGGTCGTCTCCACCACGATCTAATGGAGTGATAACGATGCATGCTTCTTTAACTTTGGGCGAGGGAGTCGCCTTGGAGGTCAGCGAGCCAGATGCCAGAATTCTGATATCTGCTAGTGGAGCCGAATCAACCCCCAACGATGCTCTTCAGATTGTTCCAGTTGATCTTCCTTCGTCGAGCTACAACGCAGCTTCTCATGACTTGGGATTACCCTAATTCTTTTCTAATCTTTAGGTAACTTAGCTCTTTTCGTTCTATCACTCCTCCTAGTAAATCATTTTCTCTGTACTAATTTGCCTTTAATAATAGGCTTTGGTTGATGGGATGTTCGCCCAATTGAGATCACATGGTGCCACTATCCCGGAAGGAGCTCTGTCTTTAACGCAGTGGAATCCATTGCTGCTTCAGAAACAGATAGCTGATTTGAAAGCATCAAGTGCTGGTTGGTAACTTTGTTTCTTCCTTGGCTGATTGATCAACTTGTTTTTAACCATGTATCCTTCTTCGACTGCTTTTTGACAGATATGGCCCGTCGGTACTCTGAGCTTGAGGAGAAACATCTTCAACATCAAGCCGACTCAACCCGACGGTACTCCGAGCTTGAGGAGAAGTACTCCCAAGATTGGATCGACCTGGCTCAGGTGTCTGCTTCTTTGGATGATGCACATTTTTTGAATTCTTCTCTCAATGCTCAGCTTGACTCTGAAAGGGTGGCTCACGAGGTAAACTTACTTAACTGGCTCCACTTTGCTTACTGTTTACTGGATGCTTGAGAGTTGACTCTTGTTTGTAAGAGGAGAGACGAGCACTTGCAGCTTCTCGTGACAATCTAGACAGGTTGTATCGTGATGCCAGCAATTCCTTAACCATCTTGGAGATAAGCCATCGCTTTACTATGTCAGATACAGGTCATCATCGCCGCAAACTGCAAGTGTCCCAAGATGAGGTCCTGTGGCTTAGACAGATGGTGTCAAGCAAGGACTCCATCGTTAAAGACCTGCGTTCCTCCAAGAAGTCAGTTACCTAGGAGCTAGAGGCCGCTTGACTGGCTACCAAAGTTGCAGAGGACAACTGCGCCATTCTGAAAGCTCAGCGCGACAAGGCTATGGATAAAGCCATTTGTGCGAGGCAGATCCTGATGAGAAGACCTGGTGTGGTTGTTCCTGATGACATAGTTGCCAATGTCAAGGCTGCTCCTGACGCCTCGAGTCGCCCTTCTTCTTCAGTTGCTCCTAAGAAAGACATTACCAAATAGAGATGTTTCGCAGTAGTGATGTGTTTAGAAGATACTGAATGCATTCGTGAATTATATGTGTGCGTGATCAGTGTGCTCAGATACTCGATGGATAGGGCACTAGAATGTGTTCTTGGTGCTAAAAACTATAACATTTTTGTTTCTGTTGTTAGAATTCAATAGTCATCACGAACGATTGCAGAAGTAAGTGCGGTG
The DNA here is from genome assembly GCA_029449295.1 of Zea luxurians. Taxonomy (NCBI): domain Eukaryota; kingdom Viridiplantae; phylum Streptophyta; class Magnoliopsida; order Poales; family Poaceae; genus Zea; species Zea luxurians. Next base: position 97,529,921 of record JAOPSE010000001.1, on the reverse strand, counting down.
TGCTGGTTTTGGAGTCTTTTCCTAATTTATGCCAATTGATCAGCTGGTAAGGCATAGAGGTTGCCCTATGATGAGTAGTTGTGAGCATGTTGCACTGTCTTAAATCATTGCTGACTTAGGCCGATTGCTCTATTAGTAGGGTATAGTGGTCACCCTAAGTCGAGTAAGCGCGAGCATGTTGCACCGTCTTAAGTCATTGCTGACTTAGGCCAATTCTCCGTTAGTAGGGTATAGTGGTCACCCTAAGTCGAGTAAGCGCGAGCATGTTGCACCGTCTTAAGTCATTGCCGACTTAAGTCGATTGCTCCGTTAGTAGGGTATAGTGGTCACCCTAAGTCGAGTAAGTGTGAGCATGTTGCACCGTCTTAAGTCATTGCCGACTTAAGCCAATTGCTCCATTAGTAGGGTATAGTGGTCACCCTAAGTCGAGTAAGCGAGAGCATATTGCACTGTCTTAAGTCATTGCCGACTTAAGCCGATTGCTCCATTAGTAGGGTATAGTGGTCACCCTAAGTTGAGTAAGTGCGTTGATTCCATGTTTAATCAAGTCGAAGTCAATGGATAACCAATAGTTTGAATGCCTTTGAGAGTGAAATCTTTTATTGATGACATATTTTCCAATTACAGACTACAACATTGCTTCGATAGCTCTTGCTAAGGGTAAAACTTCCTGAGGTGCTCTATATTCCATGAATTCCCCACTTCCGTGCCATCCATTTGAGTAAGCCGATATGATCCTGGCCGAGTGACCTCCGACACCATGAATGGCCCTTCCTATAGCGGCGATAATTTGTGCCATCCTTCTCCCGTTAGAATTCGGCGAAGGACCAAGTCTCCCACTACGAAGGATCGATGTCGTATAGTCTTATCATGATAGCGCGTCAAGGTCTGCTGGTATCTAGCTGATTGAATTACTGTATTCAATCACTCTTCTTCCAGTATGTCAATATCTTCTATCCTGGTAGCTTCAGCTTTAGCTATGCTTTCGAAGACCAGCCTTGGTGCCCCAAACCTGAGGTCGGCAGGTAGCACTGCCTCCGAACCATAGACCATGAAGAAGGGGGTGTTTCCATGTAGAGCTCGACTGGGTTGAGTTCTTAGGCTCCAAACCACATAAGGTAATTCTCTGATCCACTTCCTTGCGAACTTTTCATTCTTGTCGAAGACTTTCTTCCTGAGTTCTTCCAGTATCATTCCATTAGCTCTTTCCACCTGACCATTAGCTCTTGGATGTGCTACTGACGCATATTTGATCTGGATGCTCCATTGTTCACAGAAATCAAAGAATTCAGAGCTAGAGAAATTGGATCCCAGGTCGGTTATGATGCTATTTGGTATCCCAAACCTGAATATTATATCTTGTATGAATTCCACTGCCTTGGCTGAAGTTAGAGAAGTAATGGGCTTGTATTCTATCCATTTGGTGAATTTGTCAATGGCGACCAACACGTGAGTGTAGCCTCCCTGAGCTTTCTTGAAGGGTCCAATCATGTCCAGTCCCCAGCATGCAAATGGCCATGTTACGGGTATGGTCTGTAGTTGCTGTGCTAGTAAATGTTGTTGCTTTGATAAGAATTGGCAAGCTTCACATCGCTGAACTAACTCAGCTGCATCACTCTTTGCTGTCGGCCAGTAGAAACCAGACCTGAAGACCTTCCCAACCATAGTTCTGGATGCTGCATGTATTCTGCACTGTCCAGCGTGAATCTCATCTAGCAGTTGTCTCCCAGTAACTGAGGAAATGCACTTCATGAGGACTCCTGTTGCTCCCGTTCTGTATAGCGCGTCCCCTATGAGGGTGTAGTGGGCTGACTGTCTTGCGAGGCGTTCTACTGCGGCTTTATCATCCGGTTCTTCTTCATTCTTTATATACCTGATAATGGGCCCCCTCCAGTCATTAGAATCTGACTCTAGCTGGCTCAAAGCATTGCACTCTTCTGCCTGATCTGAGGAAATGCTAGGGCGTGGCACCTCCTGGACGAAAACTCCAGGTGGGACCTGAGCTCGACTGGATCCTAGTTTCGACAACGCGTCTACTACTGCATTGCGATCTCTTTCCACATGATGAAATTCCAGCCCTTTGAATTTGTCTTCTAGTTTTCGGACGACTATACAGTACTTGCCCATGGAATCATTCGAGCAATCCCAGTCTTTATTTATCTGACTTATGACCACCAGTGAATCTCCGTATACCATCAACCTCTTAATGCTCAGTGATACGGCAATGTTCAATCCGTGGATCAGAGCTTCATATTCTGCTGCATTATTTGATGCTGAGAATAACAAATGGAGAGCATATTTGAGTTGTTCACCTCCAGGGGCAATGAAGAGGATCCCTGCGCCTGCTCCCTGCAGTTTCAGCGAGCCATCGAAATACATTCGCCATACTTCTGCAGCCTCCGGGTTGTCTGGTACTTGCTGCTCAGTCCATTCTGATATGAAGTCAACTAGTGCTTGAGTCTTTATTGCAGTGCAAGGCCGAAACTCAATGTCGTGAGCTCCCAGTTCACAGGCCCACTTGGCTATTCTTTCAATGGCTTCTTTGTTGTGAAGAATATCCCCTATTGGAAACCCGGTGACTACTATGACTTTGTGGTCGTCGAAGTAGTGATGGAGCTTGCGAGCAGTTAGAAGTACTTCGTACAATAGTTTTTGAACTTGAGGATATTTCTTTTTGGAGGGTCCCAAAACTTCACTGATGAAATAGAGGAGATGTTGTACTGGATATGCGTGCCCTTCTTCTGCCCCGCTCGACTACTAACGCAGTGCTCACCACGTGAGTCGTGCAGGAGATGTACAATAGTAGATCTTCCGCCGGCTGATCTGGCATGGCTCGGCATGGCAGCTTTAGGACTGGTGGTGTGGTCAAGAACTTCTTCAGTGCATCAAGAGCTTCCTGAGCTTCTAAGGTCCATTGGAACTTGTCCACCTTCTTGAGCAATTTGTAGAATGGTAGGACTTTTTCTCCTAACCTGGATATGAACCTGCTTAAAGCTGCCATGCATCTAGTAAGCCTTTGTACATTCTTTTGTGATCGTGGTGCTTCCATCCTCATGATAGCCTCGATTTTCTCTGGGTTAGATTCAATTCCTCGGTGGCTGATAATGAATCCGAGCAACTTCCCTGCGGGCACACCAAAGACACATTTTTCTGGATTGAGCTTCCACCGGTACCGCCTTAGGCTGTTGAAGACCAGCTGTAGATCCTCAATGAAGTTTTCTGAGTTTTCTGTCTTAATCACCACATCATCAACATAAGCTTCTACCCGCTTGCCCCAGTGATCGGCTAAGCATGTTTGAATAGCTCTCTATAAGTCGCTCCAGCGTTCTTGAGGCCAAACGGCATGAAGGTATAGCAGAAAGCTCCAAACGGGGTAATGAATGCAGTTTTTTCCTCGTCTTATTTTGCTAGGTTGATCTGATGGTATCTGTAGTAGCAATCCAGGAAGGACAGCATAGAACACCCGGCTGTCGAATCTACCACCGGATCTATTATGGGAAGTCTGAAGGAATCCTTCGGATAGTGTTTGTTCAGGTCTATATAGTCGACGCACATGCGCCAATCCACTTTATTTTTTTGAGTACAAGAACAGGATTTGCTAACCACTCAGGATGCAGTACTTCTCTAATGAATCCTACCGCGACTAAGCAAGCTAGCTCGCCACGAATAGCTTCTCTCTTGTCAGGCGTGAAACGACGCAACTTTTGTCAGATCGGCCTCGCTTGGGGATAGACCTTCAGTTTGAGCTCGACCAGTTCTCTCAGGACTCCTGGCATATCCGTAGGTTGCCATGCGAATACGTCTCAGTTATCTTGCAGAAACTAGACAAGCGCGCCTTCCTATTTGTCATCCAGGCTGGAGCTGATGATGGCAGTCTTGCGTTCGTTAGCGAACCCAAGGTCGATTCTCTTTGTTTCCTCTGTCGGCCGCATAGAGGTCATGGCTTGAGCTTCATTCACAGGTATCGCGAGGTCTTCCTCAGTCTTTGAGTTCACCTGCGCGGTCGTCGGTGGTTTGGTGGTGAGGGCCTCTTGAATGGCCACTCAGAAGCATTCTGCGGCGCCTTGGAAGTCAGCGTGCACGGTGATGATTCCTTGCGATCCCGGCATCTTCAATGTCATATATGAATAGTGCGGAATGGCCATGAATTTTGCCAATCCCGGCCTGTCGATGATGGCGTTGTATCTGCAATCGAAGCTTGCTACTTCGAACCTCAGGAGCTCGGTTCTGTAGTTTTTCAGAGTTCCGAAGGTGACCGGCATGTAGATGTGTCCGAGTGGGTATTCTCCTTCAGTCGGCACAATGCCGAAGAAAGGAGTGTCTGACTTGTGGAGCTCTTTGAGTGCAACTCCCAAGCCTAATGGTGTCCGGGGGAAAGTGACGTTGATGCTGCTTCCCCCATCCACCAACACCTTTTTTACCCTGCTTCCTCAGATCACCAGATCGACGAGGAGCGAGTACTTCCCCGGATGATCGAATTTGAGCCATTGATCCGCTCGAGTGAAGGTGATCGGGTGCTCGGACCATCGATACGGGGCGAGAGCACTGGTGGCCGCCATCAATATCGGACGATCATTGAGCTTCTGCTGCCTTTTGTTCTCTTGCGACCCGTGTCCACCGAAGATGATGTTGACTTCTCCATCGACGCGCGGGAAAGCTCCACCTCCTCCCCCTTCCTACTGCTAAGGTTGTCAAGGTTCTCCGGGTCCTCCTCGTGGTGGGGGAGGTGGTAGAGGTTGGAAGGGCCGGCCATTCCCGACGGAGTGCTTGAAATCTCTCCAGTTCCGAAGAGTATGACGCATATCCTTGTGGTACGGGCACTGGGCGTCGAGGATGTCGTCCAATGTTCATTCACCTCCGCGAGGTGCCCCTCGGGCACGAGAGACGGGTTGTCCAGTGGCATGGACTTCTTCGCGAGGCCTCTTCTCCCAGCGCTTGTCGGTTTGCTGGTTCGTATCGCGCCGTGGTGCGGATGGAGCGGGCTTCGTTCCTCCGATGAGGTCCTGGGCACGTTCATCGGCAGTGATGTAGAGGTCCGCCTCCCTGAACAGCTGTTCAGAAATGGTCGGCGCTTTTTGTAGTATGGCTCGGACGAATGCCGCGTCATTAGATCCTCGGTAGAAGTCCTCGATCACTGCTGCTTCCGCAACTTCGGGAATACGATTTCTCATGGTCTGAAATCTTTTGAGGTACGACCGAAGAATCTCATCCCCTCGGCGCCTGATGGATTTGAGGTCCCATAGCTACGCCGGCTTGTCAGAGAGGGATTGGAAGTTGGCGATAAGACACCTACTGAAGTCGCTCCAATCGTCGATGTAGTGTCGGGGTAGGTGTCGTAGCCATTGCAGCGCATCTCGTCCGAGAACGATGGGCAAGTACATAGTCATCACATCTTCAGTTGCCCCAGCGGCCTGGGCAGCGGTGGTATAGACAGCCAACCAGCCTCCTGGGTCCTGCTTAGGCTCGTACTTGTCGACGTTGGAGACCTTGAAGTTTGGGGTCCACTGAATGGCCCTGAGACAGGAAGTGAGCGCTGATACTCCACACGTGTCCTCTTGTCAACGATTGTGGTGTCGGTCCCGAGGAGGGGAGTTGCCGATGTGCTGCCTCGACAGCCCCCGAGTTGTGCCGCCAGTTGAAGCCGTTGCCGACTCAACCCTGGTGGCCAGACTTCATGCAGGGATGCCATGATCTCGATCATACTCCTCTCGGCGCCGGATCTCATTCTCATGTCATCGTTCGCGCAAAGCATTGATGGAGCTCTGTGCGTCTTGCCGACTGTTGATGGCGTGTCATAGATCGCTCGGAGGATGAGCGAGAGGCAGAAGATGATTAGCTGCCCGAGTGAGTAGCTGCCGATATCCCTCGGCGTCTGGAGTCCGGAGCAGACCATCAGCTATCCGGGCCAATACTCCACTGACCTCCCTTGGTGTGTTCATGGCTCAGGCGAAGTCGGGGTTCAGGTTTCGTCCGAAGAGAGGGTTCTCTCGACGCTGTCTCGCCTCCTGCTCGGCTTGCTCTTGAACTTGCCGATGGTCACATCGGCGGGAATTCCTCCTTTCCCTGAAGACTCGTTCGTCTTGAGTTTCTCCTACCTCCGAGATCTCATCTCGTGATACAGGCTGCGCTGGGCTTCGTTCTCCAGCTGCATGATGTTGCCAGGCATTAAGGCGTCGGTTCCTTCGTCGGCGAGCTTCTAGCTGAGGAGGTTCTTCCCCAGGCACGGTTGGTTCATCGTCGGAGATGGGGGACGATTCCACTCTCCCTCCGATGAAGAGGACGTCGGGGTAGAATGGAGTTGCTGTGACGACAAGCTTCTTTCTGTTCTCCTTTGAAGGCGAAGGTACCAGATTGGTAGCTGGACAGGCCTTTATCTCGTTCGTTTCTTTTTTCCTTGTAATCTGTGTCCATCTTTCTGTGGATGAGGTGGACAACGGGGTTCTCCAGGTGAACGAATTCTCTGTTCCCATCTTGCAGGAGGTATTCTTTGCCCGGGCACTAGAGGTTGCGCTATTTCCTACTTCGTTCCGGCTTTCCTGGAGATTTTTATGGAAGGCTTTTTCTCCGGTGGATCCGCTATATGATGCAGAATCCCTTCTTCACCTGCCACAAATGAGATGGTTCCAAAGCAGAACATGGATCCAGGGCGGAGAGTGATCTTGTGCGGAAAAGTGATGGCCATTGAGCTAGCTTGAATCAGTGATACACCCCATACTTAGCGCGCCAGCTGTCGATGTTTGGGACCCGACCGCGCACCCGGGGTTACCCCTCGAGGTGCTTTTGGGTAGGAAGGTGTTACCGACTATAGCTCGATGGTTCGTGCTAGGTGCATGGGAGATGATGGACAATTTTATACAGGTTCGGGCCGCTTAGAGAGGCGTAACACCCTACTTCCTGGTTTTGATCTTATATGTGGTGGGTTACAGAGGGGTTCCCTAGCACGATGGATACTATAGAATGAGATAGATGGCTAATGAGTGACTTGTTCTTCGATGGGGTGCCCCCTAGGCCTTATGTACTCGACCGTAAGGCGTTACATGCGGGTATGATAACCACATGCTCCTAAATAATAGTGAACCGGCTGAACTTATCTTCCTACTATTTTGCCAACTTATCCTCGTTTAATTCTGACGTTTGAGGGCGCCGCGCGGGAGAATCGAATCAATACTGTGGATAATGCTTAAACCCAGTGATCCGCCTGGGCTTGAGTCTATCCAATCTTGCGTCGATCCATTCTGCCAGTGATTCTTCCCCTGGCCCACGAAGGGATGGCCTTGCGAAGTAATGGGCCCAAAGCCTTTCGCGAGGCCCTCTAGCCTTCTAGTGGACCCAGGGGATATCTGTCCCCCATAGGAACTGCCTCTGAAACGGTTGTTGATTCTGACGTTGATGCTGGCGCTGGTGCTGGTGTCCCTGAGGGTGACTCTGCTTGAACTGCTAGGGTGGATTGCCTGAGAAACAGGGACGGCTGCTGCTCCTGGCCTGAGGTCCACCAATCTTATGCTTCTAGTCTTCCATATCCCGACGCTTCCTCTCAGTCATTATTGCTCTATCAATTAGGTGCTAAAACGTAGGGAAGGTATGGTTCATCAACTGGTAGTGCAGGGGGTCAACCAAAGCTCTCAAGAACATGTACTTCCTCTTGGCATCGGTATTGACGTCTTTAGGTGCATAGCGAGACAGTTGCAGAAGTTTGTCCCTGAACTCATTGCTAGACAGGAGGCCTTCCTTCAGTGCCATGAATTCTTCCTTCCTCACAATCATCAAACATTCTGGAACATGGTACCAACGAAAGTTGTCTCTGAACTCCTCCCAGGTGATAGCTTAAATGTCGGCATGGGTGGCGAGGTAGGACTCCCACCAGGACTGAGCTGCTCCTCTTAGCAGACGGGGACCATACAGAACCTTCTCTCGGTCGTTGCACTGAGCGGTATGCAGCTCCCGCTCCATCGTGCGCAACCAGTCTTCAACGTCCATGGGGTCTACAAAGTGGGCAAACATAGGGGGATGACCCCTCATGAACTCCACCCGCTTGTCTCTTGGCATCTGCAGCATCTGCAATTGCGATTGAGGTTGAGGCTGCTGCTGCTGCACCTATTGCATGGCTGCCAGGGACTACCCAATTGCTTGAACTGCTTGAGTCTCCATTAGAAACATCTGCTCTATTGTCATTGGGGGTGGTGGTGGCAACTGCTGCTGGGGTGCCTCATCCTGTGGCGCTTGCTGCTCTTGTTGGGCACACCTTCCACCTCAACGCCTGTTGTCAGACATCTGTAGAAAGCATACACATATTAGACCTGACCCTACAGTATTTCAGCATAAGAAGGTATATAGAAGTATTCACAACACTGAACAAATGAGCATCTCCACTAACTCTCAACATAGCCAACACAACTTCTCGGATAAAAAGGAAAATGGAAATAAAAGGATGCTAACTAAATGAATAACTTTATTAATAGCTACACCAAATTGTAAGGGGTACCCACACTTTGATGATAATCATTACAAAGAGCCAAATCCATCATAAGTTCATCACGACAAACATGGAAACACATGATAAGCAAACCAAAACTAACTAAGGCTAACTAAGACTAAGACACCGACTTAAACATTATTACAAACTCCGACTCTATCGATCTAAGGATCCAAGTTTATCTAGGTCCTGTAGTCAGGGGTGCCATAAGCATGATGACCACGGGGCGGCGAGCAGTAAGGGTGCTGAGTCCCAATAGGGGCGGGGGAACCTTCCTCCTGATGGTGGCACTCCGCACGCTCGGCACGCAGTTCTGCAATCTCCGCCCGAGCCTTGCCCAACTCGTCAAGGGCATGGTCCAGCTCGGTGTTGAGCACGATAACTAGGTTGACCATGCTGCTCAATCTGGGATTGACCTCGCCAACTGGTGAGACAATCACACCTCCGATACTACCGGCCGAGCGGCGGGAGTAATACTTCAGGTCGAGGCCGTCAGCTACCCCACTGAACAACGAATAGTACTGTGAAAGTGCAAACCATGCAGCATCCTGCATGGCTGCCTCGGTATTGTCCTGCTCAGTAATAGAATAATGCTCTGAATAGGCCTATGCACTCCAGAGATCATTATCCAGACGGCGCACCAAGTAGGTAGCCTCCCATTGGTCCGAGTATAACCCGCGACTGTGATGGTAGACTACACAGCGGTACTCGATGGACCAAGTGTGTCGGTCAAAGGCCCGACGCAGCAAGGTGTCGAGAGCATCATGGAAATGACAACCGTGAGCAGCATCACGAGTGATGGGTCGGGCCACCCATCCTTCCAGCTCCTACTCCTCCGAAAGCTCCATGTTGTGGCTCGAACTGCCACCATCATCATTGTCTCTATCAGGGTCTCCTCCTACAGCTAGGGTGCCCTGTGGTGGTGCAGGGGGCACCTCTAGCTGAGACACAGAGGAGGGCTACCTCCTAGACTCCACCTCCTGCTGAGGCGAGGGGGAGGAGTCATGCTGCTCCCGCTCCTGGCGTCAGCGTTCCTGCTACTCGTGCAAGCGGTGACACAGTCTCTCCAGGTGACTTGAATGTCCTGTCACCGTTCGGCGCAATGGGCGCTCCTCAAGGCAAGAGGGCAGGAAAGGGATCACTGACTTATGTGCAGTGCATCTAAGATGGGCCATCTATAAAAGATGTCGTAATCACAAGAGTGAGAATAGAGCTATATGACCAGCAAGTAAACCAAAAGCAAAGCAAGATAAAGATTTTGTCAGGTGAGTATATATGTAGTAGTATAACATAGAATTGGTCGAGATGACCAACTTTTGATGTAACACCAAGGGTCAAGGTGAGAATAAGGGTCTATAGTCCTTTAAGCGACCATTCTAGTCTAGGTTAACGGTCCTACAGTCAGCAAGGCTTTGATACCACTTATGTCACACTCGATTTTGGACGACAAACTGAATGCAAACCATGTATGTGCCAGGATCAGAAACTCATGTACACATCGATTACATAGTTCGACATCATCACACAATGCTCAAAATAAATAGCGGAAATAGTACTTTATTACATCAAGATGTCCAAGACATCCAAAGATTCATTAACGTAAGACATAATCATAATCAAAGTGTAGATACGAAATGTAGTACGGTAAGGCCTTCATAGGCAGCTGCCTGGGGGTTTGCCACTAAACACAACTAGAACTCATCGAAGTCCTGAAACTCTTAAAAGTCCTCCATGTTGCCTTCATCTTCTCCTGAGCACTGATGGCAATGTGGACAACCTGGGGTGGGGTGGTTTTTGAAGCAAGGGTGAGTACACATCAATGTACTCAGCAAATGTCCCATTTGGCTAAAGTGGACTAGCTGTATGTGGAGTTAAGCTTAAAGCAGTTGTTTTTAGTTGGTCAGGTATTTATTACTAGTAGAAAGCCAAGTTTGAGTAAAAAACTCAAGTCATTACCTAAGTGGCACTCCCTCCAAGAGGAAATACCAAAGTACCATATGGATAGTCATCATCATTAAGCATCATCATAAAGTATCCAGAGTTATTCTAATCAAAGAGGATCCCAAGGTTGCTCTTAACCATGAGCATGACTGATATACCGGTTTTTGACACTCTACAGATGTTGCACACTTTACCCATGAGCGCTACTCCCCATTGACCACTACCTAGGTGGGCTGACAGGGTATCACTATGTAGCCTTTACAAAGATTCCCCTGGTATGCAGTTGCTCATTAAGTTTCAACAGTCGTACAAACACAGTACTCCTCCCTAAGGTGGGTGACTAACAAAACCAAATCGAAATAACCTCGGTACCCACCCTTAGCAAAGCAAGCACTATGCCCCAGCCCCCATTGACGACACAACGGCAATGCCATCTACACCCCATGTTCATCGAATTAATCAACTAAGGGCGTCCCATTCCACCCTCATAGTTGCACTGTTTTCCCGGGTGGTCTCTTAACGAACAGGTCCTTATGTAGAGGTACTCAGGAAATAACCTAAGTCCTCTAAATTAAGACAAGTTCATCATCATAATCTAGATAACATCATCATATCATAAATATTCTCATCATGTTCATTGATTAAAGTAAAGCAATAGCATGAAGCTAACCATAATAACCCAAAAGGTAATCAAGGACAATGTAAATAGAAAGCTAGTAAATCCTTAGGTTTCAATTATATAATGCGAGAAAGTGAATTATAATGTAAATAGGACATAATGGTTCAGAGGACACTTGCCTTCACTAGGTTGCTACTCAGGGAAGTCTCCTGCAACACACTCGAAAACCTCAGACTGCTCATTGTCTATGCAAAGTAATCATTCATTCAACACATTTGGGAAATGACAAATAAACAGTACATGAAACATATGCAATAGAGTGAACACAAGTTCAATAGAAAAGTATACACACAAAAGTGAATTCTAGGTTCTAGGGTAGATTAATACATCTAGAGATTTGTGGTTTTCTAAGTACTGCCCATCTCAGTGGATTAGACAACTTAACTATAGTTATCTTAATGAATTACTAAATTTATTCTAGGGGTGGGATCATATGTTACATGAGATTAATTTCACCAAGTTAACCACTTAACCATTCATTAGTGTTTTCCTTTTTATTTTCCTTTTAATAAATAATCCATCACTTTAAATGAACCTATTGTCTAGACATAAAATTTAGACATGCAGACAGTGAAAGATTATGATTTAAACATATAGAGAATAACTTTATGAACATTTTGCAATTTGAACCACCTAATTTGGAGTTCGTATGCAAAAGATATGAAATTCACAAATTTTAGAATTCAAAAACACTAAATGAAACCCAAATCTGTGATAAAAATAATGACCAGGGGCTTCTCTGCAAGAAACCAGGGGGCCGAGCGCAAGAAATAGGACCACAAGTTCTATTTTTAGGAAACCGGGGTCACTTTTACAAAACAGCCAACCAAAGGGGTACGTGGTGTCCTCGACCGTTGGATCTTGGATCAATGATCGAGATTAGATCTGAGCGCGAGTGCGCGGGGTGTGCGGGCACGGGCTAACAAGCGAGCCAGTGAAGTCAGCTGCTCTAGGGCGAGGTAGGCTGACCGGTCGGGCCTAGTTGCAGGGGCGCGTGTGAGGGAACAGACCCAAGCGGTCGGTTCCTGTGAGGACGGATCCTGCATGGACGGTTAGGATTAGATCTGCTCTAATTAAATCTGGGCCGCTTGATCTTAGATGGACGCCTAAGATCCCATGGCAAGCCAAGGCAGGGTCTCCCTGGCTGCCAGCGGCGGCGTCGCTCGACTTCGTGGTAGAGCTCCGCCGGAGGCTAGGGTGCGGGCACGCTGGGGGCCCTGGGGCGCTGGGAAGGGCTCAGGTGGGTTCAAGGTGACGCGGCGAACATAATCATGGGCACGACACTGGCACAGGAGCACCGAAGGGTGGTGGTCCGCAGCGGAGTGGCTCGACGGCGGCGCAGCTCCACTGCAGCGAGTGATTGCGCACACACAAGGGCAGGAAAGGAAAAATTAGGGGCAAGGCCAGTTTGGTTACCTCGAGGAAGGGCTCTAGGACCTTCGAACGGTGGCAGGGACGCAGTGAGGCCTCGGGTTGATGGAGGCGAGGCTTCGACTACACGGTGGAGGTCCAGTGAGCGCGAGTAGAGAGAGATAGAGAGGGAAGGGGTGAACCGAGGGGCATCCCGAGTTGCTGGTGTGGAGGCAGAGCTCACCAGGTCAACGGACACGGTGGGGACTCGACGGTGGCCGCAGAACAAAGTCTGGGACCACTGTGGACGGCGGCGAAGCTCCTTGGGTGCGCGCACGGTGCAAGGCAGGTGCTGGGGTTCTACGAGTGCACGAGTGAGGGAGGAGGGAGAGCGAGTGGGTGCGGGCAGCTAGAAATGACTGGGGTGGTGGTGGGCACGGCCTCGGTGTGCGTCATGGGCGCTGAGTCCACGGCGTACGCGCGGGTCATGCACGCGGGCGGTTTGGGGGGACAGGTCCGACAGGCGGGGTCCACAGGCCAGCAAGAGAGGGTGTGCGAACGGGTGGTTAGCGCTGATGGGCGGGCAGCGCTGACGGGCGGGGCCCAGTGCGTAGAGAGAACGGGGCGCGCGCACGAGGGAAAGGACGCCGATAGGACGGCCCCACCAGGCTGAGGGAGAGAGGGAGTGGGGATGCACGGGCTCGGGTTGGCGCCGATAGGTGGGGCCAACCTGTCAGGGTGGGAGCGGGGGCGCGTGCGGGGCAGAGCCGAGCTGGGACGGTTAGGTTGAAAACGGTTTTACCTTTTTCGTTTGAATTTCTAATTCCTTTTTCTTTTTATTTTATCTATGGAATTCAAATCAAATCAAACCATAATTCAAATTCAAATATTTCAAACATGTGCATCAATTAAAAACAAAGTTTAAGCTCAGCATGATGCAAACATTAATATCTCCCCTAAGTTTTAATATTCTAAAAAATAATATATCTCTCACATAATTAACCCAAAATCCTATTAAAGAGAATAGAAAAGAAAAACTATAGAGGTGAGAAAAGGAGTAACGCCTGAATTTGGTAGGTATTAGAGAAGAAATTTTATACACTTAAATTCAGGGTGTTACAAACTACGAGGGGGTAGGTTCTAGGGTGTGTGACCTTGCCCGGGTGGTCGCTCCGATCGAAGGTGATCGGTAGCTCCAACCACTGGAGATTATGAGGGGTGGTGGGTTGCGCCACACACACCTCACGGTCTTTCTGTTGGTGGTTGTTGTCGGGCGTCCAATGGCGGTCGCCTCTGGCCGTGCCTCCCGACAAAGGTGTTTCCTCCGCTTCAGCGTTACCCATGGTCCGGTGGGAGCACCGCCCTAGGGCAGCGTGCCTCCTTTCGGAATGTTGTCTTGCCACCCGGCCCTCTGTGGGGCATTCGGGGCCTGTGCGTTCGACGTTGGTTGCCTTGGGCTAGTCAAGGCAGAGCTTGCCAGTGGCAGTGGCGAGGAAGTTGAAAGAATCAAACTTGATGCTGCTCCCCAGGGTGACGGCTTTGACCCCGGCAGGTGCTGATGAACTGGCCATCTAAAAGTCGCCTAGAGGGGGTGGATAGGCAGAAATTGAAATTTACGAACTTTAAGCACACTACAAGCCGGGGTTAGCGTTAGAATAAAATATGAGTCCGAGAGAGAGGCGAAAACAAATCAACCAAGAAAATAAAGCAGATGACACGATGATTTGTTTTACCGAGGTTCGGTTCTAAAGAACCTAGTCCCCGTTGAGGTGGTCACAAAGACCGGGTCTCTTTCAACCCTTTCCCTCTCTCAAATGGTCACTTAGACTGAGTGAGCTTTCTTCCTTGATTTCCCGGGTCCCTTAGACCCCGCAAGGACCACCACACAATTGGTATCTCTTGCTTCGCTTGCAAGGCTTTGAGAGTAAGAATGAGAGAAAGAAGAAAGCCAACCAAGCAACATGAGCAACAAAGAACACAAGATGATCTTCTCACAAGTCCTAAAATACTAGAGTTAAATTGTGGACTTTGATTGGATCAGAGGCTTTGATTTGTGTCTTGGAGTGTTGTATTTTGATCTTGTATTGAATGAGGAGTAGTGAATGCTTGGATGGTTGGAGTGGAGGTGGTTGTGGGGTATTTATAGCCCCCAACCACCAATTCAACCATTGGGGCAGGCTGCTATCGATGGGCGCATCGGACAGTCCGATGCGCCAGCCACGTCACCCAACTGTTAGGATTCTGGCGGTTTTGACCGTTGGAGCTTTGTCTTCAAGTGGCACTGGACAGTCCGGTGCCGCACCAGATAGGCACTGTTCACTGCCCGGTGTGCCTTCTGACGGCTGTTCTGACTCTGCGTGAACTGTCCGCGCACTGTAGCACTTTTGTAGGTGTCCATTGCAGTCGACCGTTGCATTAGAGTCGTTGCTCCGCTGATGCACCAGATAGTCCGGTGGCACATCGGACAGTCCTGTGAAATATAGCGGAGTGGCTCTTCTGAAACCCGAAGGTGAAGAGTTTGAAATCGCTCGGCCCTGGTGCACCAGACACTGTCCGGTGGCACACCAGATAGTCCGGTGCGCTAGACCAGGGTTCTCTTCAGTTTCTTTTGCTCCTTTCTTTCGAACCCTAACTTGTTCTTTTTATTGATTTGTGTTGAACCTTTAGCACCTGTAGAATATATAATCTAGAGCAAACTAGTTAGTCCAATTATTTGTGTTGGGCATTCAACCACCAAAATTATATTTAGGAAAAGGTTAGACCCTATTTCCCTTTCAATCTCCCCCTTTTTGGTGATTGATGCCAACACAAACCAAAGCAAATATGTAAGTGCAGAATTGAACTAGTTTGCATTAGGTAAGTGCAAAGATTACTTGGAATTAAACTAATTTATACTTCTATTAGATATGCATGGTTGGTTTTCTTTTATTTTTCATTTTGGACCACATTTGCACCACTTGTTTTGTTTTTGCAAATTCTTGTGTAAAATCTTTTTCAAAGTCTTTTGCAAATAGTCAAAGGTATAAGAGTAAGATTGTAAGAAGCATTTTCAAGATTTGAAATTTTCTCCCCCTATTTCAAATGCTTTTCCTTTGACTTAACAAAACTCCCCCTGAATGAAATTCTCCTCTTAGCTTTCAAGAGGGTTTTGAGATATATATCAATTTGAAATATAGATACCAATTGAGATATAATTTCTAGAGAAATGCAATTTGAAAGATACCAATTGAAAACTTTATTTCAAAAATTTTGAAATTGGTGGTGGTGCGGTCCTTTTGCTTTGGGCTAATACCTCTCCCCCTTTGGCATGAATCGCTAAAAACGGAGACTTTGTGAGCCCTTCTTATTTTCTCCCCCTTTGGTAAACAATATGTGGGTGAAGGATTATACCAAATTGGAGAGCGTTGTGGAGTGACGGCGAAGGGTAAATGATACTGATAGAGTGGAGTGGAAGCCTTGTCTTAGCCGAAGACTCCATTTCCCTTTCAATCTAAGACTAACATAAAGAATACTCATAGAAGCACATTAGTCTTAGACTTGGCACAAGAATATAAGAATTATGAATATGTACCAAATGAAAGATATATGATCAAATGTATATGAATGAGCTATGTGTGCAATGTTTCAATCAAAATTCCGAGAATCAAGTATATTTAGCTCATTCCTAAGTTTGGTAAAGGTTTTCGCATCTAAAGGCTTGGTGAAGATATCGGCTAATTGTTCTTTGGTGTTAATATAGGCTATCTCAATATCCCCCCTTTGTTGGTGATCCCTCAAAAAGTGATACCGAATGTCTATGTGCTTAGTGCGGCTATGTTCAACGGGATTCTCCGCCATGCGGATAGCACTCTCATTGTCACATAGGAGAGGGACTTTGCTCAATCTGTAGCCATAGTCCCTAAGGGTTTGCCTCATCCAAAGTAACTGCGCATAGCAATGGCCTGCGGCAATATACTCGGCTTCGGTGGTGGAAAGAGCTACTGAGTTTTGTTTCTTTGAAGCCCAAGACACCACGGATCTCCCTAGAAACTGACAGGTCCCTGATGTGCTCTTCCTATCAATTTTACACCCTGCCTAGTCGACATCGGAATAACCTATTAAATCAAAGGTGGATCCCCTAGGGTACCAAAGCCCAAACTTAGGAGTGTAAGCTAAGCATCTCATGATTCTTTTCATGGCCCTAAGGTGAACTTCTTTAGGATCGGCTTGGAACCTTGCACACAAGCATACGGAAAGCATAACATCCGGTCGAGATGCACATAAATAGAGTAAAGATCCTACCATCGACTGGTATACCTTTTGATCTACGGATTTACCTCCCGTGTCGAGGTCGAGATGCCCATTGGTTCCCATGGGTGTCTTGATGGGCTTGGCATCCTTCATTCCAAACTTGGTAAGTATATCTTGAATGTACTTGGTTTGGCTGATGAAGGTGCCCTCATGGATTTGTTTGACTTGAAATCCAAGAAAATACTTCAACTCCCCCATCATAGACATCTCGAATTTTTGAATCATGATCCTACTAAACTCTTCACAAGTAGATTTGTTAGTAGACCCAAATATGATATCATCAACATAAATTTGGCATACAAACAAATCTTTTGCAATAGTTTTAGTAAAGAGAGTAGGATCAGCTTTACCGATTTTGAAGCCATTAGTGATAAGAAAATCTCGCATGCATTCATACCATGCTGTTGGGGCTTGCTTGAGCTCATAAAGCGCCTTTGAGAGTTTATAAACATGGTTAGGGTACTCACTATCTTCAAAGCCGGGAGGTTGCTCAACATAGACCTCTTCCTTGATTGGTCCATTGAGGAAGGCACTCTTCACGTCCATTTGATAAAGCTTGAAGCCATGGTAAGTAGCATAGGCAAGTCATATGCGAATTGACTGAAGCCTAGCTACTGGTGCATAAGTTTCACCGAAATCCAAACCTTCGACTTGTGAATATCCTTTGGCCACAAGTCAGGCTTTGTTTCTTATTACCACACTGTAACACCCACTTTGTAATTGCTAGGAATAATACCAGTAGAGGAACAATTTCTCTTTATGTGAGTTTGATCTTTATGCATCATCTTGTTTGAACATCATGCCCAAAAACAATTAATAAAAACATATACTACCAAATTATGCATCATGCTCGATTTTATTCTGTGTGCATTTTGTGACAACATATAATAATGTGAAAAATGTAAATATCCAAAAGGGAAATTAAATCCTAAAAGAAATTCTAAAATTTGGAAAGAAAGAAAGAAAAATACTATGCAATACAAAAATAAAACTTATAAATAGATAAATTTATTCTACAATGATTTATCCAAATCATATACTCAGAAAATTTGAGTACAAGTTCATCACAAATTTGAAATTCAAACTTAGATTCAAAAATAAGAGAAAAGAGAAAGGAAAATGAAAATATAAAAGAAAAAGGGTGATGTGCTCGCTTGGGCCTAAACCAACCTATTTGGCCCACCTCACTCTCACCCCCGCGCGGCCCAACTGTCATACCTGCGCGCGCGCCTGGACTCTCTTACACGTGGGGCCCGGCTACCAGCCGTCGCCCGCTTGACCTGTCTGCACTGCTTTCTTCGCCTCGGTCGCTTGCGCGTGGGGCCCGCATGTCGGGAGCTTCTTCCTTCCCCGGATCCATCGCCTCGGGCCGTGGCCAGGAAAGGGGATCCCACCGCCGAAGTTCTCGGGCGGGTCGACCCAATTGCCGCTAATCCCGCCACGTCAGAGGACTTTTTCCCCGCGTGAATCGGATTCTGCTGACCAAATCGGTTGTGGTCGAGATCTCCGCGCGCGCCCGATTTCCGCTGACCGAGCTCAACAACCCCACAGTTCCCGGACGCCGTTGCGGGTCGTGTGCGCCTTATTGAGGGTATAAGCCAAATGTCGTGCATCCTTCCTTTCCCTGCTCCTTCCCTCCTCCCTTCCATAGCCGTAGCGGAGTGGCAGAGTGAAATCCGGTCCGCCGCCTGCGAATCCCGTCACCGTGGGCTGTCTAACCTCGGTGAAGAGCCGGGGTGGGTCGTTGGCACTTGGGGGTGCCATCCGTGGCCGCAATCGAAGGGAGAGGCCGCGGTGCCAAAGCAATTCCTCCCTGTCGACCCGCGCTCTGCCGCGGATCCGCCTTCGTTGTGGCCGAGCTTCTGCACTCCATTCCCTCGGTAAGAAATCCATCCCTCGTGTTCGTCCCGCCTCCCGCATGGTAAATCTCGATTTAATTTGATGCTTAGCGCTCGGGGAACACTGATTGACGACCTCACCGGCGCTCGGCAGGGTGAGAAACGGCGGCGCCGCCGTCTCGGTTGGTCGAAGGGAGAAGATTTGGTCGCGCCCATTGATCATCGCGTGGACGGCTACTATTAGAAATAGGATACCCCTTCGGCCGCGGCCAATCTGGCCCGTTGATCTCGGGTTAGACAGTCACGATTACCTGGCGAGTGTTTTAAATCCGAGCCGTTGGTTATGGATCTGAGCGCTCATGATTCATACCGGTTCGTAGGGTTGTGCGATCTAATCTGGGCCGCACATGTGTAATCGGACGG
Organism: Zea luxurians; assembly: GCA_029449295.1. Classification (NCBI taxonomy): domain Eukaryota; kingdom Viridiplantae; phylum Streptophyta; class Magnoliopsida; order Poales; family Poaceae; genus Zea; species Zea luxurians. Next base: position 97,510,927 of record JAOPSE010000001.1, on the reverse strand, counting down.
CCAGAAACCCTGGATACCCCTTCGCGGGTATCTTTTGCAAAAGAGACCCTCTGTTTTTACATAATCAACCCGCCATCCACAGGGCCTGTTCTCTGTGTCTCTGGATTTTTACCCCGAGCCCCCTGAGTTCTCTGGAAATAGTGCGCCCAGTCCAGAGCTTATTTAAACTGTATAAATGAATTAGAAATTGAATATTTAATAGAAAAATAATTGCTAGAACTTCAATAATTCATAGAAAATTCATACTAACTCCAAATCACTTCATTCCAGTTCCTAAAATTTTGTAATTTTATTCTTTAGCACTTAGTGTCTCTGTTTTGTCATGACAACAGTAATAAAGTTAATCCCACACTTAATCCTATTTTAAACACATAAAACCTTTGAAAATCCATAACTTAAATTCTATAACTCCAAAAATTATGATTCTTGTTCCTAGAATTTTATTTTAATATGTAGATTATTACTGTGTATTTTATTTATATGTTTGGTGTAATGTTAATTTCTCTATATGCACTGTGATTGTTTGTATTGTGGCGAGTAGAAGAACCCGTGACTGAAGATCCTGGTGAGCAGCAGGTTGAAGTAGCTGAGCAGGAGCTCATTGAAGGCAAGTTGTGCCCTTGACCACTTTTTACCCAATAATGTTCTTTAATATCATTTATTCATGCATAGGTTAATTTTGATGGGACCCAATAGGTCACCCTAGATTTGTTTACCTCATTACCTTGTTTACCCATGAATCACTTAGGTAGTTTGCTATTGCTTTACATGGTTTTGGGTAAAGGGTACAACCTCTGCAGAGTGTAAAACTGGTATACTAGCCGAGCTCACGGTCATGAGCAGCTCAGGACTCTTTGATGTTTAAATTATGGAACTTAAATTCAATTTGGTCATTTGCATTGCATGGGATTATTATTAATTTTGTTCTATTACTTTTATTATGGTTTGGTATTTACTTACACTTAGTAACTGCTTTAACCCCTATCATTGATTAGCCTTACACATCACATGAACTCACACCTTTGTGAGTTTATGTCCACTGGTTCCCCACAACTTGTTGAGCTATGATCATGTGTGAGCTCACCCTTGCTGTCTCACACCCCCCCACAGGAGAAGAGCAGGTGGTTCAGGAGGAGCCACAAGGCGAGGAGTATGATCTGATCTAGGTGGTGTTTCTCAGTTGACATTGGCGCCGACGATCCTTAGTTCGTTTTATATTTATCTTTTACTTTGTAATAAGTCTTCTGCTATGTAATAAATACTCTGATGTTTTATGACATTTATATCTATACACTCTGTTATTATATATGTTGTCTTCTTGGCGCATGTATGAGATGCACCTGGCTTTGTTCCTTAAAGCCGGGTGTGACAGAAGTGGTATCAGAGAAAATGTTGACTGTAGGACAAAACCTAGATAGAAATGGATAGACCCTTACCTACTTACCTTACTCTGACTCATTCTATACTTATCTCATCTTGATCTTGTCTCACTTTTTGCTATTCTACTCTGATTAATCTTATCTTTTCTACTCTAAGACAAGATGGATTTCGCACCTTGGAATCCTACTACTATGATCTTTTTAAGAGATAGGGAACCCAAGACAAAATTTAAAACTATTTCCTTTAAAAATGTTGTTTGATTGTGCTGATGCTAAATGCCTGATTTGCTTCTTTGATTGATTGATATATTATATATGGACATCTTAGTATGTACCACCATAAGGTAATGAATTAGCTATGGTAGGTAAAATATTAATCTGCTTAGCTAAAAAGTTCCCCAAAGTAACATGATTTGAAAATACCTGTCTTGTCTATTATTTTCTTACCATATGTATCTAACTCAGATGGTCAATACCAGGCGGGGTGGTGGAATTAATTTGCCTCCCAATCAACCCACTCGAAGGATATATAGACAACCCCAGCCACAGCCTGCAGAGATGAATCCTCCTAATCCTCCACCAGGCGGAGTTGACCCACTAGTTGCTGCTCAGATGGCGGTGATGCAGCAAATGGCGGACACTATGGCTGATATGCGTGCCCAGATGCAGCAAGAACGCCAGGAGATGCGTCAGGAAAGAGAAGATATACGACAAGAGTTGCTCCAGGAGCGAGAGGAGATACGCCAGGAAAGGAGGGCACAACAACAGCAGCTGCAACAACAACTGCAACATCAACAACAGCAGCAACAGCAGCAACAAGTACCACTTTCTCCTCCACCACCACCATTTCCACCCCGTGATAAGCACCGAGAGTTCATGAGTCATAAGCCACCTACATTTGCAAGCTCACCTGATCCACTGGACGCGGATGATTGGCTGAAGTCCGTTGAGAAGATGCTGAATATTGCACAGTGCACGGACCGGGAGAAAGTTCTTTATGCCTCAGGTCGTCTGACAGGTCCTGCTGCTGACTGGTGGGATTCTTATGCTGCTGCCCACGATGCTGCTGATACTATTACTTGGGCACAGTTCAGTACACAATTCAGGAACTACCATATTCCAGCTGGTATGATAAAGATCAAGAAGAAGGAATTTCTGTCGCTGAAGCAAGGAAGTATGTCAGTCAGCGAGTACCGCGACAAGTTTATCTAGTTATCCAGATATGCCCCTGATGAAGTTGCTGAAGACGAGAGGAAGCAGGAGCATTTTATTGAAGGACTTAATGGACCCCTACAGTATGCACTGGTTGCACACACTTTTCCATCATTTCAGAGGCTGCTGGATAAGGCTCTTGCTATTGAACACAAGCGTGTTCAGCTGGGTGATTTGAAGAGAAAGGCAATATCTCAAGGACAAGGAAGCATCAGTGTTCGTCCTCGCTATAGTTCACCACAGGGTACACCGACTCGACCAGGAGGACCGCGCCCAGTTCAGCAATCCCCACTGAGGACTCCACCTCCTCGACAGGCTACCCCCACTGGCACCCCGACGAAGTTTTCAGGACAGAGTCCTGGCACTATTTGTTTCAAGTGTGGGAAGACTGGTCATTATGCAAATGTCTGCCCACAGAGGATTGCTACTACTCCAGTTCAGAACAGGCAGCAAACTCCAGGATCTGGCAAGGGATATTCTATTGCCAAGGTTAATCAAGTCAGCGTTGATGCTACTCCGGATGGTGGGGACATCGTACTTGGTATGTTTTATGTTAATGCAATTCCTGCAACCATATTATTTAATTCTGGTGCTACACATTCATTCATGTCTGCTAGATATGCCAACACAAATGAAATACCACTGCTAAATATGAGAAAACCCATGATAGTAATCACCCCTAAAGGGCCTATTGAGGCGAATCAAATGACACGTAGATTGACATTGACCATTATGGGTAGAGAATTTGGAGCTACTGCTATAATATTAGAGTCAAGCAGTATAGATTTGATCCTTGGTATGTCATGGCTAAGAAAGGCAAAGGCCGTTATAGCATGTGGTAGAGGTACCGTAGAACTCACTACCACTAAAGGAGAAAGATTTCAAGTTAATATTGCAGTAACCTCCTCACCCATGCGTGCAATGTTCTTTATACCTGAGGAGTTTGTTGGTGACAACATCCGGGTGGTTAGAGATTTTCCAGATGTCTTTCCAGAGGAGTTACCAGGGATGCCACCTGATAGAGAAGTTGAGTTTGTTATCGATCTCTTACCTGGAACCGCCCCTATTTCTAAACGGCCATATAGGATGTCCGTAGAGGAGTTGAAGGAACTCAAGAAGCAGTTAACTGAGTTACAAGAGGCTGGGTACATTCGTCCGAGTTCCTCACCTTGGGGAGCACCGGTCTTGTTTGTACAGAAGAAGGATGGATCGCAGCGGATGTGTGTGGATTATAGATCTCTTAATGATGTTACGGTGAAGAACAAGTATCAGTTGCCCCGTATTGAGGATTTATTTGATCAGATGAGAGGTGCTAGAGTATTCTCGAAGATCGATCTCCGATCCGGTTACCATCAGATGAGGATTAGACCATCGGATATTCCCAAGACAGCATTCTCGACTCGATATGGATTATATGAGTTCACAGTTATGTCGTTTGGATTGGCTAATGCCCCAGCTTATTTTATGAACTTGATGAATAAGGTGTTTATGGAGTATTTGGACAGATTCATCGTGGTATTCATCGATGATATTCTTATCTATTCCAAGAGTGATAGCGATCACGAGGAACATCTAAGGTTGGTGCTACAGAAGCTACGAGATAACCAGCTATATGCCAAGTTTAGCAAGTGCGAGTTTTGGATTGGCGAGGTGCCATTTCTTGGTCATATTATTTCTAATGGAGGAATATCAGTGGACCCTGCTAAAGTTAAGGAGATAATGGAGTGGAGAGTACCCACTACAGTTACTGAGATTCGGAGTTTCTTGGGATTAGCAGGCTATTATCGGAGATTTATTGAAGGATTTTCTAAGATTGCTAAGCCTATGACTTCACTTTTGGAGAAAGGAAGAGAATTTAAGTGGGACGATAAGTGCCAAGACAGCTTTGATCAATTGAAGAAAAGATTGATGTCGCCACCAGTATTGGTTATGCCAGACCTACAGAAAGGATTTGATATCTATTGCGATGCATGTGGCCAAGGCTTAGGATGTGTGCTCATGCAGGAAGGACATGTGATTGCTTATGCTTCCCGTCAGTTGCGGAAACATGAATTGAACTACCCCACTCATGACTTGGAATTGGCAGCCGTTGTGCATGCGCTTAAGATTTGGAGACATTATATCATGGGGACCAAGTGCCAAGTATATACAGATCATAAGAGTTTGAAGTATATATTCACTCAGAAGGATCTCAACCTTAGGCAACGCCGTTGGTTGGAGCTTATTAAGGATTATGATTTGGAGATTCACTATCACCCAGGCAAGGCAAATTTGGTTGTAGATGCCTTGAGTCGAAAGGAGCATGTTCATTCAGCTATTGTTGCCCAGCTACCTGACGAGATTGTTGAGGATTTCAGGAGACTTAACCTGGGGATTGTTGCTCATACTGAAGGAGTTACTATTGATGTGGAACCTACTTTGGAGCAAGAGATCCGCAAAGGACAAATTGGTGATGCTAAAATAAAAGAGATCAAGGATCTGATTACTGAAGGTCGAGTTCCGGAATTTACGGAAGATGAGCAAGGCACTGTATGGTTCAAGGACAGGATGTGTGTTCCTGATATTAAAAGCCTTCGAGGGACTATTTTAAAGGAGGCCCATGACTCAGATTATTCTATTCATCCTGGTAGTACTAAGATGTATCAGGATTTGAAACAGAAGTATTGGTGGTATGGATTGAAAAGAGATGTGGCTGCACATGTGGCTATGTGCGATGTATGTCAAAGAGTTAAGGCTGAACATCAGAGGCCAGCTGGACTATTGCACCCACTGAAGATACCCGAGTGGAAGTGGGAAGAGATTGGTATGGATTTCATTACTGGATTGCCTCGCACCCAGAAAGGATATGATGCTATATGGGTGATTGTGGATAGATTGACTAAAGTGGCTCACTTTATTCCTTTCAAGACTACTTATAAAGGTTCTCATCTAGCAGAGTTATATATGGCTCGGATTGTGTGTTTACATGGGGTACCAAAGAAGATCGTGTCTGATCGAGGTTCACAATTTACCTCAAGGTTTTGGAGAAGCTTTCATGAGAACATGAGTACAAAGTTAAATTTTAGTACAGCTTATCACCCTCAGACAGATGGACAGACTGAAAGGACTAATCGAGTATAGGAAGATATGTTGAGAGCATGTGCCCTTCAGCATGGAGGAAGTTGGGATAAGAGTCTGCCTTATGCTGAGTTCTCGTATAACAATAGCTATCAGGCTAGTCTGAAGATGTCACCTTTTGAAGCTTTATATGGAAGAAAGTGCAGGACTCCTCTATATTGGGATCAGACTGGAGAGAGACAGTTCTTTGGGCCTGGACTGATTCAAGAAGCAGAAGAACAAGTCCGTATAATTCGAGAGAATTTGAGGGTGGCTCAAACCAGGCAAAAGAGCTACGCTGATAATAGAAGAAGACCACTGGAATTTGAAGAAGGAGATTATGTGTACCTCAAGGTGTCACCACTTCGTGGAATGAGGAGATTCAAAGTTAAGGGCAAATTGTCCCCTCGCTACATTGGACCATTCCTGATCTTTAGAAGAGTTGGGGAGATGGCATACCAACTCGAGTTACCTGCTAGTCTATCAGATGTGCATAATGTGTTCCACGTATCTCAACTAAAGAAGTGTCTCCGTGTCCCCGAGGAACAGTTACCAATGCAAGACCTCAGTGTTCAAGGTGATTTGACTTACACGGAATACCCGATCAAGATTTTGGATACTTTGACTCGAGTTACAAGAAATAAGGTGATAAAGATGTGCAAAGTCCAATGGAGTCACCACGGTGAAGATGAAGCAACTTGGGAAAGAGAGGAAGAGCTTCGCATAGATTTTCCCCACCTTTTCCCTAGATCTTCATAAATCTCGAGGACGAGATTATTTTTAAGGGGGGTATGATTTGTAACACCCACTTTGTAATTGCTAGGAATAATACCAGTAGAGGAACAATTTCTCTTTATGTGAGTTTGATCTTTATGCATCATCTTATGTGAACATCATGCCCAAAAACAATTAATAAAAACATATACTACCAAATTATGCATCATGCTCGATTTTATTCTGTGTGCATTTTGTGACAACATATAATAATGTGAAAAATGTTAAATATCCAAAAGGGAAATTAAATCCTAAAAGAAATTCTAAAATTTGGAAAGAAAGAAAGAAAAATACTATGCAATACAAAAACAAAACTTATAAATAGATAAATTTATTCCACAATGATTTATCCAAATCATATACTCAGAAAATTTGAGTACAAGTTCATCACAAATTTGAAATTCAAACTTAGATTCAAAAATAAGAGAAAAGAGAAAGGAAAATGAAAATATAAAAGAAAAAGGGTGCTGTGCTCGCTTGGGCCTAAACCAACCTATTTGGCCCACCTCACTCTCACCCCCACGCGGCCCAACTGTCATACCCGCGCGCGCGCGCCTGGACTCTCTTACACGTGGGGCCCGGCTACCAGCCGTCGCCCGCTGGACCTGTCCGCACTGCTTTCTTCGCCTCGATCGCTTGCGCGTGGGGCCCGCATGTCAGGAGCTTCTTCCTTCCCCGGATCCATCGCGTCGTGCCGTGGCCAGGAAAGGGGATCCCACCGCCGAAGTTCTCGGGCGGGTCGACCCAATTGCCGCTAATCCCGCCGCGTCAGAGGACTTTTTCCCCGCGTGAATCGGATTCCGCTGACCAAATTGGCTGTGGTTGAGATCTCCGCGCGCGCCCGATTTCCGCTGACCGAGCTCAACAACCCCACAGTTCCCGGACGCCGTTGCGGGTCGTGTGCGCCTTATTGAGGCTATAAGCCAAATGTCGTGCATCCTTCCTTTCCCTGCTCCTTCCCTCCTCCCTTCCATAGCCGTAGCGGAGTGGCAGAGTGAAATCCGGTCCGCCGCCTGCGAATCCCGTCACCGTGGGCTGTCTGACCTCGGTGAAGGGCCGGGGTGGGTCGTTGGCACTTGGGGTGCCATCCGTGGCCGCAATCGAAGGGAGAGGCCGCGGTGCCACAGCAATTCCTCGCCGTCGACCCGCGCTCTGCCGCGGATCCGCCTTCGCCGTGGCCGAGCTTCTGCACTCCATTCCCTCGGTAAGAAATCCATCCCTCGTGTTCGTCCCGCCTCCCGCATGGTAAATCTCGATTTAATTTGATGCTTAGCGCCCGGGGAACACTGATGGACGACCTCACCGGCGCTCGGCAGGGTGAGAAATGGCGGTGCCGCCGTCTCGGTTGGTCGAAGGGAGAAGATTTGGTCGCGCCCGTTGATCATCGCGTGGACGGCTACGATTAGAAATAGGATACCCCTTCAGCCAGGGCCAATCTGGCCCGTTGATCTCGGGTTAGACGGTCACGATTACCTGGCGAGTGTTTTAAATCCGAGCCGTTGGATATGGATCTGAGCGCTCATGATTCATACCGGTTCGTAGGGTTGTGCGATCTAATCTGGGCCGCACATGTGTAATCGGACGGCCAGAAACCCTGGATACCCCTTCGCGGGTATCTTTTGCAAAAGAGACCCTCTGTTTTTACATAATCAACCCGCCATCCACAGGGCCTGTTCTCTGTGTCTCTGGATTTTTACCCCGAGCCCCCTGAGTTCTCTGGAAATAGTGCGCCCAGTCTAGAGCTTATTTAAACTGTATAAATGAATTAGAAATTGAATATTTAATAGAAAAATAATTGCTAGAACTTCAATAATTCATAGAAAATTCATACTAACTCCAAATCACTTCATTCCAGTTCCTAAAATTTTGTAATTTTATTCTTTAGCACTTAGTGTCTCTGTTTTGTCATGACAACAGTAATAAAGTTAATCCCACACTTAATCCTATTTTAAACACATAAAACCTTTGAAAATCCATAACTTAAATTCTATAACTCCAAAAATTATGATTCCTGTTCCTAGAATTTTATTTTAATATGTAGATTATTACTGTGTATTTTATTTATATGTTTGGTGTAATGTTAATTTCTCTATATGCACTGTGCTTGTTTGTATTGTAGCGAGTAGAAGAACCCGTGACTGAAGATCCTGGTGAGCAGCAGGTTGAAGTAGCTGAGCAGGAGCTCATTGAAGGCAAGTTGTGCCCTTGACCACTTTTTACCCAATAATGTTCTTTAATATCATTTATTCATGCATAGGTTAATTTTGATGGGACCCAATAGGTCACCCTAGATTTGTTTACCTCATTACCTTGTTTACCCATGAATCACTTGGGTAGTTTGCTATTGCTTTACATGGTTTTGGGTAAAGGGTACAACCTCTCAAAAGTGTAAAACTGGTATACTAGCCGAGCTCACGGTCATGAGCAGCTCAGGACTCTCTGATGTTTAAATTATGGAACTTAAATTCAATTTGGTCATTTGCATTGCATGGGATTATTATTAATTTTGTTCTATTACTTTTATTATGGGATTATTATTAATTTGGTCATTTGCATTGCATGGGATTACCTACAACATTTTGATTAGGACGTGGAACCAAATGCCATACCTCATTCCTTGTGAAGTTGTTGAGCTCCTCTTGCATTGCCATCACCCAATCTGAATCTCTTAATGCATCCTCAATCCTGTAAGGCTCAATAGAGGATACAAAAGAGTAATGTTCACAAAATTGAGCAACACGAGATCTAGTGGTTACCCCCTGATGAATGTCACCGAGGATGGAGTTGATGGGGTGATATCATTGAATTTCTTGGTGGACTCTTGGGTGTGGCGGTCTTTGCCTTGAATTTCTTGTTCATCCTCCTTGTCTTGATTATCTTCATCTCCCCCTTGATCATTGGCCTCTTCTTGAGGTGGCTCATCCTCTTGATCTTCATCTTCATTGTCTTGAGCCTGATCCTCATCTTGAGTTGGATGGGATGCTTGATTGGAAGATGATGGCTGATCTTGTGCTTGTGTGGGTCTTCGGATTCCTTAGGACACATATCCCCAATAGACATGTTCCTTAGCGCGACGCACGGAGCCTCTTCATCATCTAGCTCATCAAGATCAACTTGCTCCACTTGGGAGCCATTAGTCTCATCAAACACAATGTCACAAGAAACCTCAACTAATCCCGTGGATTTGTTGAAGACTCTATATGCCCTTGTGTTTGAGTCATAACCAAGTAAAAAGCCTTTTACAGCCTTAGGAGCAAATTTAGATTTTCTTCCTCTTTTAACAAGAATAAAGCATTTGCTACCAAAGGCTCTAAAATATGAAACATTGGGCTTTTTACCGGTGAGGAGTTTATAAGATGTTTCTTGAGGATTCAGTGAAGATATAACCGGTTGATGGAGTAGCAGGCGGTGTTAATCGCCTCAACCCAAAATCGGTCTGATGTCTTGTACTCGTCAAGCATGGTCCTCGCCATATCTAATAGAGTTCTATTCCTCCTCTCCACTACACCATTTTGTTGAGGTGTGTAGGGAGAAGAGAACTCATGCTTGATGCCCTCATCCTCAAGAAAGCCTTCAAATTGTGAGTTCTTGAACTCCGTCCCATTGTTGCTTCTTATCTTTTTGATCCTTAAGCCGAACTCATTTTGAGCCCGTCTAAAGAATCCTTTTAAGGTCTCTTGGGTCTATGTTTTTCCTGCAAAAAGAACACCCAAGTGAAGCGAGAATAATCATCCATAATTACAAGACAGTACTTACTCCCGCCGATGCTTATGTAAGCGATCGGGCCGAATAAATCCATGTGGAGTAGCTCCAGTGGCCAGTCTGTTGTCATGATGTTTTTGTGTGGATGATGGGTGCCAACATGCTTTCCTACTTGACATGCGCTACAAACCCTATCTTTCTAAAAATGAACATTTGTTAGTCCCAAAATGTGTTCTCCCTTTAGAAGCTTGTGAAGATTCTTCATCCCAACATGGGCTAGTCAGCGATGCCAGAGCCAACCCATATTAGTCTTAGCAATTAAGCAAGTGTCAAGTTCAACTCTATTAAAATCAACTAAGTATAGCTGACCCTCTAACACTCCCTTAAATGCTATTGAATCATCACTTCTTCTAAAGACAGTAACACCTACATCTGTAAAAAGACAGTTGTAACCCATATTGCATAATTGTGATACAGAAAGCAAATTGTAATCTAAAGAATCTACAAGAAAAACATTGGAAATAGAATGGTCAGGAGATATAGCAATTTTACCAAGTCCTTTGACCAAACCTTGATTTCCATCCCCGAATGTAATAGCTCTTTGGGGATCTTCATTTTTCTCGTAGGAGGAGAACATCCTTTTCTCCCCTATCATGTGGTTTGTGCATCCGATATGAATTATCCAACTTGAGCCCCCGGATGCATAAACCTACAAAATAATTTAGGCCTTGTTCTTAGGTACCCAAACGGTCTTGGGTCCTTCCACGTTAGAAACAAGCACCTTGGGTACCCAAACACAAGTCTTGGAGCCCTTGTGTTTGCCCCCAACATATTTGGCAACTACTTTGCTTGATTTGTTAGTTAGCACATAGGATGCATCAAAAGTTTTAAATGAAACATTGGGTTCATTTGATGCAGTAGGAGTTTTCTTTTTAGGAAATTTAACATGGGTTGATTGCCTAGAGCTAGATGCCTCATTCTTGTACATAAAAGCATGATGGAAAACAGAATGAGACTTCCTAGCATGAATTCTCCTAATCTTATGCTCAGGATAACCCGCAGGATATAAAATGTAACCCTCGTTATCCTGAGCCATGGGAGCCTTGCCCATAACAAAATTAGACAATCTTTTGGGGGCATTAAGTTTGACATTGCTTCCCTGTTGGAAACCAATGCCATCCTTGATGCCAGGGCGTCTCCCACTATAGAGCATGCTTCTAGCAAATTTAAACTTTTCATTTTCAATTTCATGCTCATTAGTTTTAGCAGTTAGTTGAGCTATGTGATCATTTTGTTGTTTAATTAAAGCTAGGTGATCATGAATAGCATCAACATTAATGTCTCTACATCTAGTACAAATAGTGACATGAACAACACTAGATGTAGAAGGTTTGCAAGTATTTAATTCTTCTATCTTAGCATGTAATATGGCATTCTCATTTCTAAGATAGGAAATAGAATCTTTGCAAACATTTAAATCTTTAGCCTTTGAAATTAACTTATCGTTCTCAGTTTTAAGGCTACCAATTGATTCATTCAATGTAAATCTTAACAATTAAACTAGCATTATCATTTTTAAGATTGGTAATTGAATCATCATAAGCATTTAATTTTTCAATCTTAGCAGTTAAACTAATATTCTCAGTTCTAAGGTTGGAGATAGTGTCATGGCAAATGCTAAGCTCTTTAGTCATGTTTTCACATTTTTCTATCTCCTGAGCATAAGCATTCTTTACCTTAACATGCTTTTTGTTTTCCTTAATAAGAAATTCCTCTTGGCTATCCAAGAGTTCATCCTTCTCATGAATAACACCTATTAATTCATTTAATTTTTCTTTTTGTTGCAAGTTAAGGTTGGCAAAAAGAGTAAGCAAATTATCCTCATCTTCACTAGAGCTACCCTCATCACTAGATGTTGTATATTTGGTGGAGGCTCTAGATTTTACCTTCTTCTTCTTCTTGCCGTCTTTTGCCATGAGGCACTTGTGGCCGATGTTGGGGAAGAGAAGTCCCTTGTTGATGGCGATGTTGGCGGCGTCCTTGTCGGAGGAGGAGTCGATGGAGCTCATGTCAGAGTCCCATTCCCATCACACATGGGCATCGCCGCCCTTCTTCTTGTAGTACCTCTTCTTCTCCTTCTTCTTCCCTCTCTTGTCGTCGCCCCTGTCACTGTCACTAGACATAGGACATTTAGCTATAAAGTGATCGGGCTTACCACACATGTAGCACACCCTTTTGGAGCAGGGTTTGTAATCTTTCCCCCTCCTTTGCTTGAGGATTTGGTGGAAGCTCTTGATGATGAGCACCATTTCCTCGTTATCCAGCTTGGAGGCGTCGATGGGGAGCCTACTTGATGTAGACTCTTCTTTCTTCTCCTTCGTCGCCTTAAATGCGACGGGTTGTACCTCGGGTGTTGAGGTGGCGCCTTGCTCCAAGTTGACAATTTGTTTGGAGCCTTTGATCATCAATTCAAAGCTCACAAACTTTCCTATCACTTCCTCGGGAGACATTAGCTTATATCTAGGATCACCACGTATTAATTGAACTTGAGTAGGATTACGAAATACGAGTGATCTAAGAATAACCTTGACCCTTTCATGGTCATCCCATTTTGTGCTCCCGAGGTTGCGCACTTTATTCACCAAGGTTTTGAGCCGGCTGTACATGGCTTGTGGCTCCTCTCCATGGTTGAGGATGAATCAACCGAGCTCCCCCTCGATCGTCTCCCGTTTGGTGATCTTAGTCACCTCATCTCCCTCGTGTGCGGTCTTGAGCACGTCCCAAATCTCTTTGGCACTTTTTAGCCCTTGCACCTTATTATACTCCTCTCGACATAGAGAGGTGAGGAGTATAGTGGTGGCTTGGGAGTCAAAGTGTTGGATTTGGGCGACTTCGTCCGAGTTGTAGCCTTCATCCCCCACGGATGGTACCTGCACTCCAAACTCAAGAATGTCCCATATGCTAGCGTGGAGTGAGGTTAGGTGATGCCTCATTTATCACTCCACATACAATAATCTTCACCATCAAAAACCGGTGGTTTGCCTAGTGGGACAGAAAGTAAAGGAGTGCATTTAGAAATGCGAGGATAGCGTAGGGGGATCTTACTAAACTTCTTGCGTTCATGGCGCTTAGAAGTGATGAATGGCGCGTCGGAGCCGGATGTGGAGGGCGACGAAGAATCGGTCTCGCCGTAGACCACTTTCTTCATTTTCCTTTTCTTGTCGCCACTCCGGTGCGACTTGACGTGGGGAGGTGATTCCTCCCTTCCTTTGGCGCCGGACTCCCTTGATGGAGCCTTCCTGTGGCTTGTGGCCGTTTCCATCTCCCTCATGGCGGATCCTCCCGACATCACTTTGAGTGGTTAGACTCTAATGAAGTACCGGGCTCTGATACCAATTGAATGTCGCCTAGAGGGAGGGTGGATAGGCAGAAACTGAAATTTACAAACTTTAATCACACTACAAGCCGGATTTAGCGTTAGAATAAAATCTGAGTCCGAGAGAGAGGGGAAAACAAATCAACCAAGAAAATAAAGTGGATGACACGATGATTTGTTTTACCGAGGTTCAGTTCTAAAGAACCTAGTCCCCGTTGAGGTGGTCACAAAGACTGGGTCTCTTTCAACCCTTTCCCTCTCTCAAGCGGTCACTTAGACCGAGTGAGCTTTCTTCCTTGATTTCCTGGGTCACTTAGACCCCACAAGGACCACCACACAATTGGTATCTCTTGCTTCGCTTACAAGGCTTTGAGAGTAAGAATGAGAAAAAAGAAGAAAGCCAACCAAGCAACAAGAGCAACAAAGAACACAAGATGATCTTCTCACAAGTCCTAAAATACTAGAGTTGAATTGTGGACCTTGATTGGATCGGAGGCTTTGATTTGTGTCTTTGAGTGTTGTATTTTGCTCTTGTATTGAATGAGGAGTAGTGAATGCTTGGATGGTTGTAGTGGAGGTGGTTGTGGGGTATTTATAGCCCCCAACCACCAATTCAACCGTTGGGCCAGGCTGCTGTAGATGGGCGCACCGGACAGTCCAGTGCGCCACCGGACAGTGTCCGGTGTGCCAGCCACGTCACCCAACCATTAGGGTTCTGGCGGTTTCAACCGTTGGAGCTTTGCCTTCAAGTGGCACCGAACAGTCCGGTGCCGCACCGGACAGGCACTGTTCACTGTCCGGTGCGCCTTCTGACGGCTGTTCTGACTCTGCACGAACTGTCAGGGCACTGTAGCACTTTTGCAGGTGTCCGTTGCACTCGACCGTTGTGCTAGAGCCGTTGCTCCGCTGGTGCACCGGACAGTCCGGTGGCACACCGGGCAGTTCAGTGAATTATAGCGGAGTGGCTCTTCTGAAACACGAAGGTGAAGAGTTTGAAGTCGTTCGGCCCTGGTGCTCCGAACACTATCCGGTGCGCCAGACCAGGGTTCTCTTCGGTTTCTTTTGCTCCTTTCTTTTGAACCCTAACTTGTTCTTTTTATTGGTTTGTGTTGAACCTTTAGCACCTGTAGAATATATAATCTAGATCAAACTAGTTAGTCCAATTATTTGTGTTGGGCATTCAACCACCAATTATATTTAGGAAAAGGTTAGACCCTATTTCTCTTTCACCATTAGAGTGAAAAAAGTCACCATGGCACGCTTGCGGTCCCCTACCTGGCGCGCCAACTGTTGTGGTGACGAAAACTAGGGGACAATAGATTTGTGTCCTGTGGCGATGCAAGCATGGACTCACTCCAAATGGTGGATCACGAGGACCCGAGCGAGGAACTGAGAGACTAGGATTATACAAGTTCAGGCTTTCGCCCAAGTCTAGTGTAATGCTTATCGTAGTATTGCTTTAAATCGTGTTATAGCAGGTGTGCTTGTGTGTGTATGAGAGGAGAGTGACTCCTTTTTATACTTTAAGGGACAATCATTACATGAGAGAGGGAGAGAGAGTTCTTTAGCTAATTCCCTATGTTGTAGTGTCTTCTGGCCACTGTTGAGTCAGTCTTGGGGCGTGTGTGCGTGCGGCATGGCTCCTTCTAACGGGTCGTGTGCTGTAGTACTCCTGGCATGACACTTTGTCTTGTCCGACCGGCGTGCGAGCCCCATTTGCTCGCTCTACGCCTATGCTATCATACCTGATGGGTGTAACACCCTGAATTTGGGGGTATAAAATTTCTTGCTAATACCAACCAAATTCAGGTGTTACTCTTCTCTCTCTCTCTTGTTTTACTCTCTCCTTTTCTTTTCTGTAGAATTAGTTTAATTAGGGAGGGATTATTTATTTCATTTTGTCCAAAACATATGAGTCATGAAATGTTGCATCATATTTAGCCCAAATATTCTTTGAATTGTTGCACATGTTTGATTTGAATTGAATTTGAAACTTGATTTGAATTTGAATTGAAAACCCTAGAGAAAATAAATAGAAAAGCAATTAGAAATTCGCTGAAAATGGAAAAACCCAATTCAGCCCATAGTCGGCCTATTAAGCCTAGCCTCGTGCGCGCCCGCGCGCGCGTGCCCTCGGTGCCTGACAGGCGGGGTCGACCTGTCGGCGCCAACCCGCGCGCCCTCTCTCCCTCTCTCTCTCGCTGCTCCGGGGGGCCAATCTGTCGGCACAGTTTCTCTTCGCGTGAGCGCTCTCTCTCTGCCTCACGAACCCCACCCATCAACCCCCTTCGCGTCCCTAACCTCTCACCCACGTTCCCCCGCTGTCGATGCGCCCACGATTGCGCGTTCTCCAGCCACGTTCTCACGCCCTCGCCCCTTTAGACCCCGTGCCCCACTCGCCCGCTTCCCCTTGCTCAGTTGCGCCCTCAATCGAGCTCTCTCGCCTCCTCTCTCGCCCTGCGCATGCGACTAGCCAAGCCCTGCCACTGCTCACCATGGACCGCCACCGTTCCGCGACCGCCGTTGAGTCCCCGTCACATCTGTTGCCTCGGTAGGCTCTGCAGCATCTCCCGCGTCCTCATCGCCTCCCCACCGTCCTCCATGCGTTCCAAGGTTCGCGCTTGTGGTAAGCAACATCCCCGCGCCTCTATTTCCCCGTTAATCATCCTGGTTGTTGCGTAATTGTTCGCCGGAGTAGGTCTGCGTCGCCGTGGTACCTTTCCGTCGCGGTTTGTGCCCTCTGGTGCTCCCGCGCCAGTGTGATACCCACGGTCGTGTTCGCCGTGTTGCCCTGAACACGCCTGACCCTTTCCCTAAGCCCCTAGAGCCCCGCCGTGGCCGTCCCCCTCATCTCCGGTGAGCCCAGGCCGCGGGACCGAGCGGTGCCACTGCGCTCATGTCTAGCCCCTGGCTGTTGGATCTCGGGCGTCACCACGCTCATGTCTAGCCCCTGGCTGTTGAATCTCGGGCGTCCGTCCGAGATCTGATGGTTTAGGTTTAATCAGAGCCTATCTGACCTCAGTCCTCCGATCCAGATCTGACCGTTCCCCCACTCTCTCCCTCACCCGTGCCCCTGTCGTTGGGTCCGACCTGTTAGCCCTGCCCTAGGTCGCTGACACCTCGAGCCCACCTGTCAGCGCTCGCCATGTGATCGCGCCCGCGTGCTCGGCCGCGAGATCTAATCTCAGCCGTCCGCTCAGGATCGTGCGGTCCAGAGTACCTGATACCCCTTCGCGTGGTAGTTTTGCGTAAGAAACCCTTGGGTTTCCGAGAATAAACCCGCCGTGCCTGGTTTTCGCGCGCAGGCCCTGGGACCTTGCAGAATGAACCCTAGGCTTTTAAATAATCACAGGATTAGGCTTAATTTCATATTTTAAACTTCAAAAGTTGTTTATTTCATATCTTTTTCATATGAACCCCAAATTTAGTGGTTCAAATTGCAAAATGTTCATAAGATTATTCTCTATCCAGATAGATTATGTTCATCTATAGTCTGTACACTTTAATTTTATACTTAGACTATAAGTTTGTGTGTATGTTGATTTATTCCCTTAATAAAATAAATAAAAAGGAAAACCCTAGGAGTAAATGGATGTTTAATCTTGTGAGTTTAATAATGTTTAATATAAGAATTAATCTCTGGTTTAACTTTTAGGTCTCAATAAAATGAATAGTATTATATTATGTAATCATGGACAACACTTAAGGAATAATCAACTCCTAAATGAGATTAGTTCACCATATAATTTGATCTCCTTTTTGTTTAATTAGTACTATACCTTTTTGAGATGTGTTCCAATGTTTGTACATGTTTGTTATGCTGTTCATTTGTACTTTCCAAATATATTGAATGCATGATCGCTTTATTTAGACAACGAGCAGCCCGTGGTCCCTGAGTGTGTTGCTGAAGATCTTCGAGAGCAACAACCTGGTGAAGGCAAGTGTCCTCAGACCTATCATGTCCTATTTTACTTTATAATTCACTGTCCCGCATTACATTATTGAAAACTTAAGGATTGACTAGTCTGTATTTACCTTATCCTTGTTTACCTCTTTGGGTTATCATGGTTAGCTTTATGCTATTGCTTTACCTTAATCAATGAGCATGATGTTAATATTATGATACGATGATGTTATCTCGATGATGATCTTGTCATACTTTAGGGGACTCAAGTTGTTTCCTGAGTACCTCTCCATAAGGACCTGTTTGGGGAGTGACAACTCGGGATAACAGTGCAACCAAGACGGTGGAATAGGACGCCCTTAGCTGATTAATTAGAGGAACCATAGGAGTAGTTGGCTTCACCGTAGGGCCGTCAATGGGGTCCGGGCACAGTACTTGCTCTACCGAGGCTGGTTGCAGAGGTTCTCGATTTGGTTTTGTCAGTCACCCTTCATTTGGGGAGATGTACTGTGTTTATCAAACTGGAGAAACCTTACGGGCGGCTATGAGCTCTGGGCAATCTTTGTAAAGGCTACGTAGTGTGACCCTGCTAGGTCACCTTGGTAGTGATCAATGGGGAGGCTAGAACCTCGGGCAGAAAGGGAATCACGACTTGTGGGTAAAGTGTGCGACCTCTGCAGAGTGTTAGAAACTGGTATATCAGCCGTGCTCATGGTTATGAGCAGTCTTGGGATCCTCTTTGATTAGAAGAACTTTGGTTACTTTTATGATGATGGTTAGCAATGATGGTTATAATTTTGATCTCTAGTATTTCCTCTTGGAAGGAGTGCTTCTGGGTAATAACTGGGTTTATTACTAAAAGTTGGCTCTACTTATAGTAATAAAACTTGACCAACTAAAAGCAACTGCTCAACCTTAACTCCACATACAGCTAGTCCACCATAGCCAAACGGGACATTTGCTGAGTACGTTGATGTGTACTCACCCTTGCTTTACAAACCACCCCACCCAGGTTGTCCCCACTATACTCAGTGCTTAGGAGGAGATGCTAGCAACATGGAGGACTTTGAGGAGTTTCAGGACTACGATGAGTTCTAGTTTATTTTAGTGGCAACCCCCAGTCAACTGCCTGTGTAGGCTTATCCTCTACGTTTCGTATTTCCGCACTTTGATATTAATGTTGAAGACTATGGCTATGTATTAGACTCTGTGGATGTCTTGGACATCTTGATGTAATTAAAGTACCTTTCTGCTATTTACTTTGAGCATTGTGTGATGATGTCCAATTATGTAATCGCTGTGTACGTGAGTTCTGATCCTGGCACGTACATGGTTTGCATTCGGTTTGCCTTCCAAAACTGGGTGTGACATAAGTGGTATCAAAGCCTTGCTAGCTATAGGATCGCTAACCTGGACTAGAATGGTCGCCCTAAGGACTATAGACCTCTACCCTTACCTTGACCTTAGTGTCCTTTCAAAAGTTGGTCGTCTTGACCAATTCTATGTTATCTACTTATCTCACAAAATTGTGTGTCACTTTTCTTTTTGTTTACTTTCTGGTCTTATAGTTCTACTCTCACTCTTGTGCTTACGATGTCTTTTGTAGATGGCTCATATTAGATGCATGGCATGTAAGTAGGGCTGGAAACGAGCCGAGCCGAGCTCGGCTCGGCTCAGCTCGGTGCAGCTCGGTGGCTGACCGAGCTCGGCTCGACCATTTCACGAGCTTGGGAGACAGGCTCGGCTCGGCTCGAAGGTGGCTCGCGAGCCACACCCTGATATATATAATTGCATTATCTAGTGAATTATTAGTATATAAATATAAATATATAGATATCATTCATCATTATGAGTAATCTAAATTATTAATTGTCATATATTTATCATGAAACGTTAAGAAACAAACTGACTATCTATAAAATTACCCAATATCCATCATTATTCTACATATTAAGTAATTTGGCAAAACTCGCGAGCCGACTCATGAGCCGGAACGAGCCGGCTCGGCTCAGCTCGCTACCGCAACGAGCTCAAAATACTAGCTCGGCTCGCTCAAGGATCGCGAGCTGCTCCGAGCCGAGCCGAGCCGAGCCACTTCGAGCTCGAGCCGGCTCGCGAGCTTTGAGCTTATTTTCCAGCTCTACATGTAAGTTTGTGATCCCCTTTTTGCCTTCTCGCCTAGCAGAGCGTCCACTGCGTCGCACGGTGCCAGGTCAGTACAGTCACCTGGAGAGACTACATTGTCGCCTGCATGAGGAGCAGGAGCGCCGACGCAAGGTGTAGGAGAAGGAACAGGAGCAGCAGGACTCTTCCCCCTCGCCTCAGCAGGAGGTGGAGTCTGGGAGGCCGCCTTCCCCTACACCTCAGCTAGAGATGCCCTCTGCACCACCACAAGGCATCCCGACTGCTGGAGGAGACCCTGACGGAGACAACGATGACGCCGGTGGCAATTTGAGCCACGACACGGAGCTCTCGGAGGAGCCGGAGCCGAAGGGGTGGATCGCTAGACCCATCACTCATGACGCCGCTCGCGGTTGTCACTTCCACGACGCTCTCGATATCTTGCTGTGTTGGGCCTTTCGACCGACACACTTGGTCCATCAAGTATCGTTGTGTAGTCTACCAGCATCGTCGCGGGTTATACCCGGACCAGTGGGAGGCTACTTGCTTGGTGCGTCATCCGTACGATGATCTCCGGGGTGCAGAGGCCTTCTTAGAGCACTATTCTATCACTTAAAGGGATACTGCCGAGGCAGCCTGCAAGATGCAGCACGATGTGCAGTTTCTTAGTATTGCTTGTTGTTCAGTGGGGTAGCTGATGGCCTTGACCTGAAGTACTACCCTCGCCGTTCGACCAGCAGTGCTGGAGGTGTGATTGTTTCACCTGTTGGTGAGGGCAATCCCAGGCTGAATAGCATGGTCAACCTGGCCGACGTGCTCAACACCGAGCTAGACTGCGCCCTTGACGAGTTGGGCAAGGTTCGGGCGGAGGTTGCAGAATTGCGTGCTGAGTGCGCGGCACACCACTATCTGGATGGTGGTTCTCCCGCCCCTATCGGGATTCAGCACCCTTACCGCTCACCGCCTCGTGGTTGCTTCGACTATGGTACCCCTGACTGCAGGACCCAGATAGATTTGGATCCATAGATCCACAGAATCGGAGTCTGTAATAATGCTTAATTTAGTATCTTAGTCTTAGTCAGTCTTAGTTTGCTTATCATAAGTTGGATGCTTGTCATGATGAACATGTAATGAAGTTGGATCTGTGTAATGATTGTCATCAAGGTGTGGGTATCCCCTGCAACTTGGTGTAGTTATTAATAAAGTCAGTTATTTAGTTGCGTAATCCATTTATTTCCACTTTCCTCTTTATATGAGAAGCTGTCAGTGAAGATGATCAATTATTCAGTGCTGCGAAGGTTTCCGTATATCTTTTCTTATGCTGAAAGACTGCAGAGTCAGATCTGATGTGTTTGTGCTTTCTATAGATGTCTGAGAACATGTGCAGAGGTGCAAGGCATGCTCAGCCAGAACAGCATGCACCCCAGGAAGATGCAGCTCAGCAGCAGTTGCCACCGCCACCACCGATGACCATTGAGCAGATGTTCCTGATGCAGACGCAAGCAGTCCAAGCGACTGGTCAGACCCTAGCAGTGATGCAGCAAGTGCAGTAGTAGCCACCCCCACCTCAGCCTCAAGTGCAAGTTCAGATGCCTCAGGTGCCCAGAGACAAGTGGGCAGAATTCATGAGGGGCCATGCCCCTATATTTCCCCACTCTGCTGATCCCATGGACGCAAAGATTGGCTACGTACCATGGAACGTGAGTTGCACACTGCTCAGTGCAATGATCGTGAGAAGGTGTTGTATGGTCCGTGACAGCTAAGGGGAGCAGCACAGTCTTGGTGGGAGTCTTACCTAGCCACTCATACCAACCCTAAAGCCATCACCTGGGAGGAGTTCAGGGATAACTTCCGTCGCTACCATGTGCCCGAGGGACTGATGATAGTGAGGAAGGAGGAGTTTCTGTCCTTGAAGTAAGGTCCCCTGTCTGTCAGTGAGTACAGGGACAAGTTTCTGCAGCTGTCACGTTACGCCCCAGAAGATGTCAACACGGATGCTAAGAGGCAGTACCGTTTCCTGAGAGGATTGGTTTATCCCCTCCACTACCAGCTGATGAATCACACTTTCCCCACCTTACAGCACTTGATCGACAAAGCAATCATGACTGAAAGGAAGCACCGATAGATGGAGGATAGGAAACGCAGGATCAGTGGATTTTAGGCCGGGAGTAGCAGTCGTCCCCACTACTCAAGCAGCCCACCCCAGCAATTCAAGCAAGGTCACCCTCAAGGTCACCAGCATCAGCACCGGTACTAGAGGCAGTTTCCTCAGCAGCAGTACTGTCAGAGCGCCAACCGGGAGGAAATCAGTACCAGCGTCAGAATAACCAGGCAGCTCACCTTCTTGCCCCGGCAACCAACCAGAATAGCCAAGCAGCTTCATCGCAAGTAGGTGGCCGTGCATTCTTCTATTGTGGAGAACAAAAAAACTGGGCGAAGAACTGTCCAAAGAAACAGCTTAGTAGTCGCCAACAGTCAATACACCAGAAAGACAAGGAGCGCCATAGCAAGCACCCGGAGGCCATGGTCAAGCCTAAAACCATGGAAAGGTGAACCACCTAGAGGCCAAAGCAATCCAGGATGCTCAAGATGTGGCAGTAGGTATGTTTCCAATCGAATCCTATCCAGCAAAAGTATTATTTGATACTAGTGCCACACATTCTTTTGTTTCCACATCTTGGGTAGAAGCACATAACATCCCCATAGAATCAAAGGTCCCACCTTTAAGAGTTAATTCAGTTGGGGGAAAAGTTCAGTCCAATAGGATTTGTCCGAATCTAAGGATTGAAATAAGGGG
The DNA here is from genome assembly GCA_029449295.1 of Zea luxurians. Lineage (NCBI taxonomy): Eukaryota > Viridiplantae > Streptophyta > Magnoliopsida > Poales > Poaceae > Zea > Zea luxurians. Next base: position 97,488,566 of record JAOPSE010000001.1, on the reverse strand, counting down.
ATAGACTTCCCTGCTAGCCTAGTAGTAATGGAAACTCAAGGATTAGATGTCATCCTAGGGATGAATTGGCTGCACAGAAACCAAGCCACTATCAGTTGTGACAAGAGAACAGTTAAGTTGGTGTCCCCATCCAGAAAGGAAGTAGTAACTAAGTTGTACTTGCCTAAACTAGAAGGAGTCTGTCACCATTTGTCAGTAGATGACAAGGAGTCCAATCCGATTGAGGCAATTAGAATTGTGTCGGAATTCCCCGACGAGTTCCATAAAGAGTTTCTAGGTATGCCACCTGAAAGGAAAGTTGAATTCGCCATAGAGCTTATCCCAGACACTACCACTATTTCCAAGAGAGCCTATCGAGTGTCCGAACTAGAGTTGGTGGAACTCAAGAAGCAAATTGATGAGTTGTTGGAGAAAGGTTACATTAGACCAAGTACCTCACCTTGGGCAGCCCTAGTGCAATTTGTGGAGAAGAAGGATGGTACGAAGAGGATGTGCATCGATTATAGAGCTTTGAATGAAGTCACTGTCAATAACAAGTACCCCCTGCCTCAAATCGAGGACCTATTTGATCAGTTGAGAGGAGCCAATGTGTTCTCAAAGATAGATCTGAGGTCAGGTTACCATCAGCTCAGAATCCGACATTCAGATATACCGAAAACAACATTCATCACCAAGTATGGGCTATATGAGTTCATTTTTATGTGGTAGAACCGACCGAATTATTCCAGCTTAAGTGCCCAAGTCACGCCTTAGAGGCTGCAACACACTTAAATCGGAATAACCCATCCGTCCCTCAGATCTAGTCTGATAAAGCCACTCATCCAGGATCAAATATCACAAACCCACTCGAAGGTGAGTCACAAAGGAAAATACAATAAAACAAGATACCTCAAATTAAAGTACTGGAGTTATTACAAGAATCGAGTTTGTCAAGTAAACTGAAATAAGTTCATAATTCAAATTGCAGCGGATAGTCGATAACGTCGAACGATGTGGAATAGGGCAAGGCCTAGCCCACTACTCCTCCTCCTACTCCTCTCCTGCTGGAGCAGCATCCCACTCGACCGTCCAACCGGGTGGCAGAGTGGTAGGCCAAGTCACACCATCAACCATATCCTGAAGCGTACCTGCAAAAATTATGCCACAAGCAAGGCTGAGTATACTAATACTTAGCTAGACTTACCCGATGTGAGGAATCTACTCCTCTACCTCTGGACCATGCAGCTGTTTGGCTGAGGGGTTTGGTTTGCCAAAAGCACTAGCTGAGTCTAAAATCAATTTTTAGCTTTTCCAATTCTAGTATCATTAATTTTAGCTAAGTTTGCTCCTTCTAAGCATATACGGTAGCAATCATTTAGTACAATCAACATATTATCTCAAGTAAATCCTCATTTCACTTCTTACTCGATGCAGTACAAGGGGTCAAGCAGTCTCATTAGCTGCGAGAAGCAGACGATTCGAATCGAGTTTTTAAACCTTGCAAGGTAAACCTAAACACATGACATGTAGGGGCACTCCGTCCCCACACATATCAACCGTCCCCATCGATTCCCCGTTCGCGGCCAGGTCTCACCACCTTGGCATACAATGCTCCACTGACCCTGGCTGCCGCCGTGCATTGACCGCACTAGTACCCACCATAGCTAGCATGGGAGACCCGGTCTCAAGACAAGTGAGGAGGAAAGTCCGTGCCCGGCTTCACTCAGGTACTAGGTTTATTAGTTACCATATTTCCCGACATGTGTTTAGTACGTTCAAATGCTTGAATCAGGTATCCACACATTAATCCTTAGTTCCTTTTTCCTGTCTCATGGACAAGGCATCCACCCTGGATCCAGGTCCATAGACCATCATAGATCCCGTTATCAAGATGGATACAATCATTTCCTGACCTCACGCGAGTGCTAGAAAAATCACTCGACTTCTACCGAGATCCTAATTAGCAAAGCAGTTACTCAACCTAGCATACTAGTATCCATCTCAAAAAGGAATCTTGAGTTCATGCAACTAAGGGTTTCAAGCAACTCCTACACTTAAGTGCACATTACAAGCCTACAAACATTAAGTGTAGTAAAATAGCATATATATAAACAGGTTATGCATAAAACCGGGGCTTTCCTTCAAATGCTGGGGCTGCAGGGAGATCCTCGGTGGTAGGCTCGGGAGCTGGCTCGTGGTCTTCCTCGTGGACAACTCCTTGCTCGGTGTTGGGAACTTGTTCTTAAATGCTATGAATCAAGAACAAGGCAACACAAAAGATGTTAAATTTCAAATGCCCTTCGTCCGCTGGAGCATTATCTCCTCAAGGGTTTAATGAACTTCGGACGAAGGCCACAAGAATAATATTACGAAGGTGACAAAAATAATATGAAGCGATGTAAAATGTATGACATTAAAGATAAATATGCTGGAGATAAATGGCATCATTTACATATTGTATTATCTGAATCTGAAATGTTTGAATACAATGTACAAGGTATGCTTATACCTTTGCCTTGACAAGCAATAATTCCTGAGTGATGCACTTGGGATTACAAGAATGCGTGAACAGTAAAGGTATACTGTTCACTATTTATAGGCACAGGACACAGCCTCTGAGGAATTACAATCATGCCCTTCATAAAAGCTTACAACAATGACTCAGACCCCTACAGGCTAAAAGGTCATTTTATCTTTAAGTCGGTTCGATCCTTCATCTTCAGATATGCTATAATCCCGAAGCTTCATGAATGATACCTTCGTCGTCACGTTCGAGCAGCTTCAGCCGCAGCTGTTTCTTTCTGCAGGACCTTCGGCGACGAAGCATGGTCCCAACAGTAGCCCCTTCGCGGTGCTAGATCGTTTTTCGTAACGAGCTTGATCCGTGAAAAAAGTTTCTAAGGCTTCAGGAAGCCGAAGGTCCGAAAAACACCTTCCCTGAGCTCGTTGTCGAGAAACGATACAGTTTTCGAGCGCATAACGATTCCACCATGCGGGTTCACTATTCTGGTTTTTGCGGTCCACCGTTCAGCGGGTGCGAGCAACCGTTTGCTTGGTGTAAAAATCCTGACGATTCACCTTCTTTCCTGCAACACTATATAAACAGACGGGTAGGTGTGAAGTTACCACAACATTCATTGCTATTGCACTGTTTTGCTGCCAAAATTTTTAACCATAGCTGAAGCTTGACTTTCGCATTCGAACGAAGCTCTAGTTTAGCGTCTGTTTTGTCAGAAGAAGGGCTTCGGGAGAGAGGTTATTAATTTCCGAGCAATTTTCAAAATGAAATGGCCAGGGTGCGCTCTACTGCTAGGGCTAAGCGCGAAGGAGGCGAAGCTGAAGCTGCGGAAACTGTCCCTATTTCGGAAGCAATGAGGCGAAGTGGGTTGGTGACATCGGAGAACATCCCTGCTGCCGAAGCAGAACAAGCAGATATTGAAGAGACTGATTCTGAAGATGATCACAATATCGCAATACCAAGCAAGCCTAGCCACCTGGACTTCGGAAAGTCAACCATCTCCAAGGCTGATTTTCCGAAGATGGTAAAGTCGGGCTAATTTAGCGAAGATGAGAAAAAGATGATTCACTTCGGTGGAGAAGAAAGTACTCCGAAGCCACAGAAAGATGAGATAGTAATTTTCAAGAGTTTCCTCAAAGCTGGTTTAAGATTTCCTTTAAATAGGATGATTGCCGATGTGCTAAAGAAGTTTGGTATCTATTTTCATCAACTAACTCCTAATGCTATTGTCAGACTTAGTGTTTATATTTGGGCTCTCCGAAGCCAGGGGTGGAGCCATTTGCCGAAGGTTTCTGCCGGGTACACGAGCTACATTATCAAACTAAGGCCAGAAAAGATGGGTTACATGAAAATTTTGGTTGTTATAATTTTGCCTATCGGAAGACTACAAAATTTCCTATGATCAGCTACCGAAGCAAGTGGCCGGCAAGCTAGAAATCGGAATGGTTCTACGTCAAAGTTGATGATGACAGGGAGAAGCTAGTACAGAGCCCGCTTGAACTGATCTTCAGAGAGACCAGACCCCACTGCAATATGACACCAGAAGGTCCAACTCAAATCGCGTTGGCCGAATTCAGGACTATTGCTGAGCACATTGGCACTAGAGATCTTGTGCAGGAATTTCTGTCGTTCAAAATATTTCCAACTATGAAGGAATGGGCTATGCCGAAGCTCGAAAAAGAGAAGAAAGAGGGGGAACTTGTCCGCCTGCCCTACCACTACAAGTTCAAGAAATATTTCAAGGAACCCTGCCAAGAATGGCTCGAAACAATCGAAGTAATGAGTACTGAAATTCTTGGGAATTATTCTAAAAAAGAAGATCAGTTGATGACAGCAGCCTTCGGCACCCAGCCGAAACGAAGGCTAAACAGAGTGCTTGATGCTATAGGCTTTGAATACCCTGACTACGAGCGACTAGACAAGGGTGCCGAAGGGCAGAAAAGAAAACGAGTGGCTAGCACTTTAATTAAAGACGACGAAGATCAACCAAAAAAGAAGAAAGAGAAGCTTGAACCAAAAGTAATTGCTCCAAGAAAGAGAAAAGCTATATCTCCGAAGCCTGCGTCTCCAGAACCAGAGAGATTGATCCGAGATGAGGAAGTGTCTGTGACACCTTCTGCTGCCGAAGTAGAAGAAATTTTGAAGGTAATGACAGAATCTTTGCCTGTCAAGCTAAGTCCGCTGGCACCGGAACTGACAAAGTTTTTTCAGAAGGACGAAAAAACTTTGGCAGCAGAAAGTTCTGTGAAGCCGAAAAAGCGGAGAATCATTCAAGTGACAGATGTGATCCATCAAACGCCGCCACCGGCGACGGTGTCAAAAATTGTCTTTGCCGAGACTGCCAAAACTGAAGACGCCGCAGCCGAAGCTACCGGAGTGGAGACCACTGAAGCTGAAACCGGCGAATCCGAAACTACCGGGGCCGAAGCCGAAGCTACCGGGGCCGAAGCTGGGACCACCGAAGAGTCGAACCTTGAAACCACACTTGAGGTTATTGATAATATACTCCTGAAAATGGCTGAAGAAGAAGCTGTTATGGCTGCGGTGAACACGGCAACTGAAAAGGGGAAAGAGCAAATTGATGAAATTTCGGAGGAAGGAGATTTTAACTTTCAAGATTTGCTTGGACAAGAGCTAACAGACGCCAAAAAAGAAGAGTTGAAAAAACATGCCATATCTTGCGGATATAAATCAGGGGCTATGCTATTTGGTGGGGTCAACGAAGGGAAGCTAAGATGCCTTCGGAACCGCACTGAGGCCAAAATTGTTAGAACCCTCTCCAAAAGCATTGGCTTGCCGAAGATAGAAGCAGACCTCTGCAGGTACCAGCGACATCATGTCGCTGGCAGCCTGCTCTACGCGAATTTTAAGGTAAAAATATTATTATTATTTTATTATTGTTATTTTTTATGTCTTTCTCTGACGAAGATTGTTTTGGCAGAGTATATTATTAAGTAAAGTGTTGAAAATGCAACAAGATCTTGAAGAGGAGAAGAACAAAGCTACCATCAAAGATTTAGAAGAAAAAGTTGAAAACTACGAAGCTGTTCTGAAGAAGAAGGACTTCGCCATTCAAGATCTTGAAATTATGGATAAAGAACACGAAGGTGCTTTAGAAAAGAAAGACATTATTATTCAGTCTATGGAAGGCTCCTTGGCCGAGGTCCAAGCCGAAAATGACAGTTTAAAGAATGAACTACTCAAAAAGTCGGAAAAATATGAGCAAGAAAAAGAGAAGCTTGAAGCAAGTCTCAAGACTGAGGTCGAGAAAAATTCAAATTTGCAAGAATCATTGAAAGATCTCCAAGAGAAATGTCTGAATTTCGGCAGCCGATGCGTGCAGCGGCTGAAGGACGTATTTCACCCTATCGGAGCTAGCTCTGAAAAGTTTTCACCTTCAGCCGAAAACCTGCCCAGCACCTTGCAACACATTGAAGGCGAGGTTGATGCTCTTGACGAAGTTATTGGGGGGCATGCGGATTTCTGTGCCCTGGTAGCTTCTCGAGGCACAGCTGCCGCTTTTCTGAAGGCTGGCTGCACTCATAGGAAAATCGTGAATAGACCAAACTTTAGCTTGTCAGCAGCAGACTTGATTGATATCCCGAGCCTAGCCCGAAGCATCGGGAATAGATTAATGACCCAGATTTGGGTAAATGGCGGGCGAAGGATGGCTGGTGATGAAGCTCGAAGTCACCTTAAGCCGGTAAGAAACTTATATTTGTTACTTTTACCTTCTCCTTGAAATTTGCACCTTTCTTATTCTGCTCCTTAATATGTGCAGGACGACAAAGCTGAAGTATGACGAAGCTGAAGCTTAATAGTTGCTAGAATAGACTTTCCTACAAAAAATTCTGAAGGGATCTTTGTAATATCATTATGGAAAAAACTTATGTAAATTTGTACATACCTTGTAATATATTCTATCTCCTTTATCCGTGTGCAATCTGCTTTGCTGTGGACGAAACTTCTCTTTTTGATCCGAAGGCGAAAAACACCTTCCCTTCTTTTCGTTCACAACGAAGCATGGAAACTTCCTCTTTTCTACGAAGTCTTCCCTCATTGCCGAAGCATCTGACTTTTTTGTGTGGTATGATGATGATTCTATATGTCTAAATGAATGTTTATGAGTGCAAATGACATGATGTAATGTATCGTGCACATGAATATCGGGACACATATTCAAAAACCATAATCATAGACCTTCATCCCCTTGGGAATGATTCAAATCTTTCTGCCGTTCACTTTTCGGCTTCACCGTTTATTTTTCGGTGTATCAGTGTTGACTTTTCGCTGTAAGCCTCCCTTAGGAGCTTCTTCGCCTTTTACTTTTAGCGGAATCAGCGTTGACTTTTCGCTGTAAGCGTCCCTTAGGAGCTTCTTCGCCTTTTACTTTCGGCGGAATCAGCGTTTATTTTTCGCTGTAAGCTCTACATTCCCTTAGGAACGACTTTTGAGCTTCTCCCTGTTTTCTTTTCTTTTTCCTTTGCATTTACATTTACATTTTTTTGGGGGATATCATTCTTATAAAATTGGAATAAGGAAAATTACATGTTGTGGCCCCATTAAAAACCTTTCTCCCCCTTTGGAAAGGAAAAGGGTGCCACAAAAAAGAATAGAGAAAATTACATCAAGCTAAACATAATATCGCTGAAGCTCATCCGCATTCCACGATCTAGGGATGTCGTTGCCGTCCATATCCTTTAATCTGTAGGAACCGGGTCTTGACAAAGATACTACCAAAAAAGGGCCTTCCCACTTCAGCTGTAGTTTGCCTACTGTGTCTGGGTTGGCCACTCTTCGAAGCACCAAATGTCCTGGCTTAATGTTCTTCAACCGAACCTTTCTATCACGCCATTTTATTGTTTCGGCTTGGTATTTATTGATGTTTTCCACAGCCTGAAGCCTAATCCCCTCTATAGCATCTTTTTCCACAGAGCAATCAGCTTCATCTTCGCCTTCTGCCGAAGCTATTGTTCTTATTGATCCTGCTTTGGCTTCTTCCGGGGTTATTGCTTCGTCACCAAACAATAGTTTGAATGGCGTAAAGCCTGTTGATCTTGACGCTGTTGTGTTATGGCTCCACACCACTTTGATTAATTCTTCTGGCCACTTTCCCCTGGGCTGATTGAAGATTGACTTCATTATTCCTGTCATTATGATCCCATTAGCTCTTTCGACTAGTCCATTTGATTCTGGATGTCGAACTGACGCAAAATGGATCTTCGTGCCAATTTGGTCACAAAACTCTTTAAAAGCTTCGGAGTCAAACTGTGTTCCATTGTCCACAGTAATGGCCTTCGGCACTCCGAAGCGACAAACAATGTTTTGCCAGAAAAACTTTTGGACAGTGACCGATGTTATTGTGGCTAAAGGCTTTGCCTCAATCCATTTAGAAAAATATTCCACTGCCACTACAACATATTTTAAATTTCCTTGTGCTGGTGGTAGCGGACCTAACAAATCAAGACCCCACCTTTGCAACGGCCAAGTGGGTTGTATTAACTGAGTTAGAGACGAAGGTTGTTTTTGATCTCTTGCACATTCTGACAACCTTCGCACTTTTGCACTAGTTCCGCTGCATCCGAAGCTGCTTTTGGCCAATAAAATCCTTGGCGAAAAACTTTTCCCAACAAAGGCCTAGATCCAATATGAGATCCACACAGGCCTGCATGTAATTCCTTCATCAATTCTATGCCTTCGGCTCTGTATAAACACTTGAGCAACGGGGAACAGACCCCATGCTTGTATAATTCCCCTTCTATAATGATATATGGTCGAGCTCTTGCCTCTATCCTCCTATTTTAAGCTTCGTCATCTGAAAGAAATTTACCCTGAAGGAAAGAGATGATTTCAGTTCTCCAATCTTCACTATAAACAGGGGATATGTTGAGGACCGCTCTTTCAAGAAGCTCGACCGAAGGTGCTTTTATTGTTTCGAAAAATACTTCCGAAGGTAAAGGCAGCCCCTATGCTGCTGACTTGGCTAATAAATCAGCATATTTGTTTTCTCCACGAGGAATGTTTTTGACAGAGAATCCTTCAAAGGAAGCCTCAATCCTTCGGACTGTATCTAAATATTTTTCAAGCTTCGGATCTCTTGCCTTATAGCTCTTGTCAATATGACCAGAAATAACTTGGGAATCAGTTTTAAGAATGGACCTTCTGATTCCCATTGCATTTAACTTCCGAAGAGCCAAGAGCAGAGCTTCGTACTCAGCAATATTGTTTGTGCAACTGAAATCAAGTCTTGCCGCATAACAAGTTTTAACTTTGGAAGGTGAAACCAACACAGCAGCTGCTCCTGCTCCGAAGGTTCCCCAAGACCCATCGCAAAACACTGTCCACGCTTCGGCATCTTTATTCGTTTCTTCCTCCTGAGCCCCTGGCGTCCAGTCAGCAATGAAGTCTGTCAACGCTTGGGACTGAATCGAAGATCTATGCACATAATCAATACAAAATTCATTGAGCTCTGTGGCCCATTTTCCAATCCTTCCAGTAGCTTCTCGGTTTCTCATAATATCCTTCAACGGTTGTGTAGAAGGAACAATTATATTATAAGCTTGAAAATAATGCCGAAGCTTCCTAGAGGCCATCAAAACAGCATACAGTACCTTCTCCAATTCTGTATAATTTTTCTTTGATAAACTAAGAACTTCGGACACAAAGTATATTGGGGCCTGCTTTTTGACTTGGCCTTCAAGCTTCTCCTGAACAAGTGCTGCACTTACCGCTGAGTGCGAAGCTGCCACATATAATAACAAAGGAGCCCCTGGCGTTTGTGGAGTTAGTGTTCTTAGATCTATTAAATATTGCTTCAGCTCTTCGAAGGCTTTCTGCTAGACTGGTCCCCATTGAAAAACTTCGGCTGACATCAGCACTTCGAAAAATGGCAAATTTCTCTCTGCTGATCTAGATATGAATCTGTTGAGAGATGCCAGTCTTCCTGTCAATCTTTGAGCCCCCTTCTTTGTACTTGGTGGTTCCATTCGAAGGATAGCTTCGATTTTGTTTGGATTAGCCTCAATTCCTTTTGTTGAAACTAAACAACCAAGAAATTTCCCCTTCTTCACTCCGAAGACACATTTTTCTGGATTCATCTTTAAACCAGCCTGTCTAAAATTAGCGAAGGTCTCTTGCAGATTAGCAATGTGATTTTCTTGCTTCGTGCTTTTCACAATGATATCATCAACATAAGTTAGCACATTCCTGCCTATCTGAGAATGGAGAGCCTTCGCTGTCATTCTGCTGAAGCTTCCTCTAGCGTTTTTAAGCCCTTCAGGCATCCGAAGGTAACAATATGTTCCACTAGGGGTTATGAAGCTGGTCTTTGGCTCATCCTCCTTCTTCATCCAGATTTGATGATAGCCTGAATAACAATCCAACAAACTCATGAGTTCTGATGAAGCTGCTGCATCAACTAAGGAATCTATCCTCGGCAATGGAAACTCGTCCTTCGGACAGGCCTTATTGAGATCAGTAAAGTCGATACACATCCTCCATTTGCCATTGGCCTTCTTTACCATAACAGTGTTAGCCAGCCATTCTGGGTATTTTACCTCTCTGATAACTCCGGCACTGAGGAGTCTTTTCACTTCATTCCGAGCACCTTCAGCCTTGTCATCAGACATCTTCCGAAGCCTCTGCTTCGTGGGTCTGAATGATGGATCAACATTAAGCGAGTGTTCAATAACATCCCTGTTAATTCCACAAAGATCATTAGCTGACCAAGCAAAGACATCTTTGTTGTTGAACAAAAACCTTATCAAGGTTTTCTCCTGTTCTTCGGGCAATTGAGATCCCAATAGTACCTTCTGCTCTGCTATTTCCTCACAGAAGAGCATGGGCTTCGGCTGATCAGCCGAAGCAGCTTTTTCCCTTCTGAACTTGTACTGCTCACAAGCTTCAGCTCCATCTATGTTATGGATTGCTTTTGAATCTGTCCAATTTCCTTCGGCCCTTCTGGCAGCTTCCTGACTTCCATGAATAGCAATGGGCCCTTGGTCCGAAGGTATCTTCATGCAAAGGTAAGCTGGATGAAGAATTGCTTCGAAGGCATTGAGAGTACCACGACCAATGATAGCATTGTAAGGATACTCCATGTCAACAATGTCAAACACAATTTGCTCAGTCCTTGTGTTGTTGACAAATCCAAAGGTTACTGGCATGGTAATCTTCCCAAGTGCTACAATTTGCCGCCCTCCGAAGCCACAAAGAGGGTGCATAGCATCATGGATCTTGTCTTCGGGCTCTTGCATTTGTCTAAAAGCCTTAGCAAATATGATATCTGTTGCACTGCCTGTATCAACCAAAACATTATGGACCAGAAATCCTTTGATCACACAAGAGATAACCATAGCATCGTTGTGTGGGTAGTCCTTGAGTTGAAGATGTTCTTGAGAGAAGGTAATTGGAATGTGAGACCATCTTGACTTGATGAAGGGTCCTTGCACCCCGACATGTTGTACCCTTCTTTGTGCCTCTTTCTTCTGCTTCTTGTTAGCTGGCTCTGAGCATGAACCGCCTGTTATGGGGAGTACCAGCTTCGGAGCCGAAGCAGCTCCAGCATGATCGTTGAACGAAGCCATTAGCTTAAAAAGGTGGAAGTGAGTTGACCGGAGGTGGGCGCCAATGTTGGGGACTTGTTCTCAAATGCTATGAATCAAGAACAAGGCAACACAAAAGATGTTAAATTTCAAATGCCCTTCGTCCGCTGAAGCATTATCTCCTCAAGGGTTTAATGAACTTCGGACGAAGGCCACAAGCATAATATTACGAAGGTGACAAAAATAATATGAAGCGATGTAAAATGTATGACATTAAAGATAAATATGCTAGAGATAAATGGCATCATTTACATATTGTATTATCTGAATCTGAAATGTTTGAATACAATGTACAAGGTATGCTTATACCATTGCCTTGACAAGCAATAATTCCCGAGTGATGCACTTGGGATTACAAGAATGCGTGAACAGTAAAGGTATACTGTTCACTATTTATAGGCACAGGACACAGCCTGTGAGGAATTACAATCATGCCCTTCATAAAAGCTTACAACAATGACTCAGACCCCTACAGGCTAAAAGGTCATTTTATCTTTAAGTCGGTTCGATCCTTCATCTTCGGATATGCTATAATCCCGAAGCTTCATGAATGATACCTTCGTCGTCACGTTCGAGCAGCTTCAGCCGCAGCTATTTCTTTCTGCAGGACCTTCGGCGACGAAGCATGGTCCCAACACTCGGGAATGAGCATGTACTCTCCGTCAGCAAGGTTGCAATCTAATGAATGCAATGAGTAAGATACATGCATAGAATGATATGCAATGTAGCAATTTAAAAAATGATGGTGAATGATCAAATTAATAAGGTAAGGCTTAATCTTACTACTAGAAATTTTGGTGGTATACTTAGCTATTTAGGGTCAAGTTCGGTTAGGTTGAATGGCCAGATTATTTTAGTGTTCCACTGATTTTTCTTTTAAAGTTTTAGTGAAATTTTAATAATATTCCTAGCTGAATTCATTGGGGTGAGATTCATTATTTCTTCTAATTTATCCTTTATTTTCCTTTTTCCTTTATGCCTTCAAGGTGGGTTTGAACTACAAGATAGTTTTATAAATTCCCAAAACTTCTATAACAATTATAGTGGCTTTTCACTGGTATACAACTCTATGTCTCAAAAATTGGGGCTTAAAAAGTTGAGGGTTCTCTCTGTACAAAATTATCAAATCTTAGGGCAGAGGGGGTGCTTTGAAGTGCAACTCCCCTTTAACAGTGAATTATTCCCTATGGCTCATTTTTGCTGGCATTTAGGTGTAATAACATGACTTTGTACCAAATTTTAGCCACTAATACTTATTGGGCATTTTACTATGATTTTCTAAAGTTTTAGACCAAAAGGGTGCTTTCTACTACCATTATACTTGAAAATATCAAACAATAGATTTCTAATTTTTCCTATCTTCTTCTTTGTGCAAGAGCAATCATTCTAGAAATTGGCAACTTTTTGCTTAAGGGAAGAGGGGGTAGGAATTCTTGTATTATATGGTCTTTTTCATGGGGTAGGGGGCATTGGGTGTTACCTTACATTTTTTAACTAGGTTTCATATTTTTCTCTAGTGGTCTACTTTATCAATAGTTGGATAAAATTTTATTTGCCTACAGTTGCACAATTTTTAGCTTTCTTATGATTTAATTAGAACATGAGCCAAAATTAAGTTTGAATTGTTCAACCCACTTATTATGATGGGTTGGGGCATCTACTATATTTGTAATGATGTTCTAGCGGTTAGGAGTCTACTGAATTTTTCTTACCATTTTTAAATGGTCCTTATATTTTTTTAATTCTGGCTTTTCTAGATCTTAGTGCCTAATAAATATTTATCCTTTGACTAGCTCTGGAATAGGGTTCTCTATATTTTTCCTATGTTCTTTATCACTTAAGTATACTAGGAAAAATATTTTCTTCTCTGTTTATTAGTTTTGGATAGATATGGTTTTTAATAGACAATCTTGAGTCATTTTTGTATATTGTGGTGCTTAGTATTTTTAAATAGTGCATATGTTGGGTATGTACCTCCACAAATTTTCTTAAGCCTAGTATAGGAATATTCTATTTTTCTCTATATTAATAAGGTTTGGGCAGTTTCCTTATTTAATTCAAAACTCTAAAAATTATTGTAGAAACCATGGGGTTTACTATTTTTGTTCAATAGTTCATATTATTTGGAATCCAGCAAAATTGGTTTGACTAAATTTGGTTAAATATTTCTCAAGTTATGAATTTCCTAAGTTCTCTGTTCATTAAAAAGAATATTCAGAAATGGTTAAATGGAAACTAACTTTGCATCGGGGTCCCTGGCGAAAGTTTCTAAGTTTCCTTACAGACTAGTCCTCGGTTTACTATTCACTTGAGCCACTAACAAGTCAGAAAACCCCCTGGGGTTTTGCTAAACCTAACTCGAGGTCCTTCTCCCAATTAAACAGTATCCACAGCGAAGGAAAGGGTGGAGGGGCTTACCAGCGGCGAGATTGCTCCGGTGAGGTGGCCGAGGGTGTAGGGGAGGTCGTGACAGTCACGCCGATGTGCGGATCATCTCCGAGAATGGTAGGAGTAGGCCAGTTCACGTGCGCAGGCGGGGGAGCTCGTCGGCGGCGAGGGCTCCAGCCTATCCAGGGCGGTAGAGTTCAATTAAACTGGTCAGTGAGCTTCACTAGAGCTTTGGTAAGGCATAGGCGCGAGGAATTGAGGAATGGCTTATCGGATAGCTTGGTCTACGCGCGGTGGCGGGCGGCCGAAGTCCGGCGAGGGTGATTCTGCTCCTTCGGTGAGGCAATGCCTCATCTCAAGCTTGGAGAAGCTTCACAGCCTCTCGAGAAAGCTGTCCAGGGGCTAAGGCGAGGCTGGGGGTCGCTAGAAAAGATTGGTCATGACGGCCGTGCTCGGGCAGCGATGGAGGGCGGTGGCGCTCGCTCTCAACGGTGAACTCCGTTGATCTCTGGCTCGGGCGGGGCTTTGGGTGCACAAGTGCATACGGCTAAGGCCTCTAGGCGCACTTATAGGAGAGGGCAAGGTGTAGACGTGCGGGGCGGGGCGACCACACGAGGGGCACGCGTTGCCGCGGCCAGTCCACGCTCGGCTGGTCAGGCAAGCGATCGAACACGTGGCCTCGCTCGGTCTGGTCATTTTCAAATGCTAATTAGCTCATGATCTTCTCGTAACTCTCCCAAATCCCTGCACATGGTTTCTTCTTTGTCATTTACTCTTTGTTTCGCTTACAGCACTTGAGTGGGATTGATCTCGGATTCACGAGATACGAGGGGCAAAGTTGGGTTTGTCGCTCGGCTGAAATCCGAGACTAAAGTCAAGTCAACATGTGACAAACGGTTTTTGTTTGATTTCAAACTTTACCAGAGTATGTTCAAGGTAATTTGGCGCCACTTTCATATTTGGGTTTTGTAGATTTGAGTTTAGGAAAACATAGAACATGGCTGAACTTCATAAAGGGGCAAAAATTCAGTTCTGAATTTTCTGAATTTCCATTTTGAGAGTTTAGCTTGAGGGGTCTTTTGAGAATTTTGCAAAGCTCCCCTGATAAAACTTTCTTACTACATTTTGTAGTTTATTTAGTGTATTCTAACTTCGTTATTTGGTTCTCCTCATGATTTTATGTTTTTCAAAACCTTTTTACAAGTTTTCCCCTTTTGCACTTAAATGGCCTACTTAGGGTTAATTAGGGTTTGTGAATTCTTCTCACTTTGAGTTACAAGACATGATTAAGGCACAATCCTTTAAGATGAAAAAGACTTAATTAAACCTTTGTTCCTAATTTTTGATGTCCTTTGCTCAATTTGTTTCACATGTGATGATGGTTTTAAGTTAGCACTGAGAAGAATCTTTTGGGAATTACTGCGGTGTTATAGCCTTCCCCCCTTAAAGGAATCTCGTCCCGAGATTCGAGTCGGAGTCCTCCAGGGTGAAAAGAAGGTTAAGGCTTGCTTGAATTTGGGGATTTGTTTGTTAAGGTTCTTCTTAGTAAACTACTCTTTGAATGTCATCTTCTTTGCAACTTTAGAAGGAAGTCCTCTTAGTTTTAGTCTTTCAACTAACTCCTTTTATGTTAAGATCATTTTTCTTATATTTAGATTCAAAGGGCAGGGGGAGGGGTTGGGCATGGTTACGTACCAATTCCCTTAGGTAGACAATCGGGGAAATTCGAACATAGAAATTCCTTAGTCTCCCAAGTAGCCTCTTCCTCTGAGTGATTACTCCATTGGATCTTATGCATTTTGATCGATTTAGCCCAAGTTGATCTTTCTTTGCAATCTAGAACCTTGGAAGGGTACTCTTGGTACGATAGATCTGGCTCTATCTCCACTTCTAGTTCTGCTATGATCTCGGTCGGCAATCGAACACATTTCTTCGGTTGGGATACATGGAATACATCGTGGATGGCAGACATTTTTGGAGGTAACTTCAATTTGTATGCCACGGGTCCACATGCTTCCACGATGTCATAAGGTCCAATGTAGCGAGGGGCTAACTTGCCTTTGATCCGAAACGTTTGCACTCCTTTGGTGGGTGATACCTTCAGATATACGAAATCTCCCACTTCAAACTGGAGAGGTTTTCTTCTCTTATCATGGTAACTCTTTTGCCTGGCCTGAGCAGCTTCTAGATTTTTCCTGATTAGTTTGACTTTCCTTTCGGCTTCAATCACTAAGTCAGGTCCAAATATTTCTCTTTCTCCAAGCTGAGACCAATTGAGGGGTCTCCGACACCTTCTTCCATATAGGGCTACGAAAGGTGCCATCCTTAGGCTGGATTGATAACTATTGTTATAAGCAAACTCTGCCAAAGAGAGGTACTTATCACAGTTCTTGCCGCAATCGATCGCATAAGCTCTTAGCATATCTTCAAGAATTTGATTTACCCTTTCGGTCTGACCATCAGTCTGTGGGTGATAAGTTGAACTCCTTATTAGCTTGGTTCCCAAAGACTCCTGCAGTTGATTCAAAAATCTTGCAACGAATTGGGCTCCTCGGTCAGAGACAATGGTCTTGTGTAATCCATGCAAGCACACGATTCGGTTAATGTACAGCTCTGCATACTTCTGAGCCTTATCGGTGGTGTGCACTGGAAAAAAATGTGCCACTTTTGTCAGCCGGTCCACAATGACCCAAATTAAATCATGATGCCGAGAGGTATTGGGCAGACCCACAATAAAATCCATGCTGATGTCATCTCATTTCCATGAAGGTATTGATAGGGGTTGCAAGGCACTAGCTGATTTTATGTGGCTTGCCTTTATCCTCTGACATGTGTCACATTCTGATACATATTGGGCTATTTCCCTCTTCATTCTGGTCCACCAATACGAGGGCTTCAGATCATGGTACATTTTGTTGCTACCTGGATGCATGGAGAATTTGGAGAGGTGAGCTTCATCCAAGATTTTCCTCTTGAGATCCTTATTTTTAGGAACCACCAATCTGCTTCCAAACCACAATATTCCCTTTCCATCTTGGCGGAAACACTTATACTTCTCTGTCTCCTGATGGAGGTTCTCCTTAATAATTTGCACTCCCTTGTCACTGAGTTGGGCCATGATTATCTGGTCTCTCAAAGTTGGCTCAACGGAAATGTGAGACAAAGCAACAGAAGGAATCACTTCAATTTTCATTTTGCTCAACTCATCACATAGGGTGTTGATGCGAGAATCGATCATAACAGAGTTGCATTGCGATTTTCGACTCAAGGCATCACCTACTACATTAGCTTTCCCTGGGTGGTAGTGTACCTCCAGGTCATAGTCCTTGATTAGCTCTAGCCATCTTCTCTGCCTCATGTTGAGATCAGCCTGAGTAAAGATATACTTGAGGCTCTTATGATCTGTGAAGATGTTGCAGTGGGTTCCCATCAAATAGTGTCTCCACATCTTCAATGCATGAACCACGGCTGCTAACTCCAAGTCATGAGTGGGATAATTCTGCTCATGAGGCATGAGTGCTCTTGATGCGTTGGCAATGACTCGGTCGTCTTGCATCAAAACACAACCCAGTCCAGTGTCAGAGGCATCACAGTACACATCAAAGGGCTTGCTGTTGTCAGGTTGCGCTAACACCGGCGTTGTGGTCAGATGCTGCCTCAAGGTGTGGAAAGCATCTTCGCACTTCTGACCCTAAACAAACTGGGCTCCTTTCTTCAACAATTCAGTCATGGGCTTCGTAATTCAAGAGAAATCTAGAATGAATCTTCGATAATAACCAGCCAATCCCAGAAAACTTCGAATCTGACGCACAGTTGTGGGCGGCTTCCAGTTCATCACCTCTTGCACCTTATCCGGATCAACAGCTATGCCTGCTTGAGAGATAGTGTGACCCAAGAATTTGATTTCCTTTAGCCAAAAATCACATTTTGACAGTTTGGCATAAAGACGATGCTCTCGCAGACGTTGAAGCACTACATGCAAATGACCGGCATGCTCTTCTTCGTTCTTTGAGTAC
Source organism: Zea luxurians (assembly GCA_029449295.1). Taxonomy (NCBI): domain Eukaryota; kingdom Viridiplantae; phylum Streptophyta; class Magnoliopsida; order Poales; family Poaceae; genus Zea; species Zea luxurians. The sequence goes on along the minus strand of JAOPSE010000001.1, from coordinate 97,471,062 downwards.
ACCAAGATATCGTCGATGAAAACCACCACGAACTTGTCCAGTTCAGGCATGAAGATAGAATTCATAAGATACATGAAGTATGCTAGCGCATTAGTCAGCCCAAATGACATTACTAAATACTCGTATAGCCCATATCTGGTTGAGAAGGCAATCTTTGGAATATCACTTGCTCGTATCTTCATCTGATGATAGCCGGAGCGAAGGTCTATTTTGGAAAACACTTCGGCTCCGACCAATTGATCGAAAAGAACATCAATACGAGGCAAAGGATACTTGTTCTTGATAGTCACCACATTAAGTGGGCGGTAATCTATACATAGCCTCGAGCTTTCATCCTTTTTCACAAACAAGGCTGGACATCCCCAAGGTGAAGTACTTGGGCGGATGAAACCCTTGTCTAGCAACTCTTGCAATTGCTTCCTCAATTCTGCCAATTCAGCGGGTGGCATCCGGTAAGGCCTCTTGGAAATAGGTGTCGTTCCTGGTTGCAACTCGATGGCGAATTCAATATCCCAGTCTGGTGGCATTCCTGGCAATTCATCAGGAAAAACATCTGCATACTCACAGACCACTGGAATCTTCTTCAAGGGCAACTCTTTCATAGCAAAAGCACATGATCGAGTAGAATCTTGGCTGGGTAGATACAATGCAAGGTCTCCGAAGGTAGGAGAACGGATTTCTAGAGCTCTGGTAGCTACATCCAACACCACTCGATGTTGAGTCATCGAGTCAGCTCCGAGAATGATGTCCATACCTTCTAATCCCAAAATCAGGAGTGTGGTTTTGAAGATTTTGCTTCCCAGTGAGATAGGCACATTACAGTTTAATTGGTTCGTTGCAATTTTACCCCCAGGTGTTGCTATCATGAAAGACACTTTTGCATGATAGAAAGGCAGTTGACATTTAGCACTGAACTTCTGGCTAATGAAGCTATAAGATGCACTAGAATCAAACAGAATTAATGCAGGTTGATTAAAAACTGAAAAGATACCAGTCATGATGGGGGCTCTATCAGGTAACTCCTTCAGAGTAGTGAAATTGTGCTTCCCTTGCCTGACTTGCACCTTCTGCTTCCTTCCTCTGTCTTGATTTGGTGCTGGCATCTGCCTCTGCTGATTCCCAATTCTTGGCATAATGGCCCACATTGCCACAAGTGAAGCACTTGTTCCCATTTCCCTGGCGGAACTGCTGCTGCTGCGGAGGTTGATTGTTCCTTGGAGTGGGAGCTGGAAAACGGTTGGGTGCTGGTTGCTACTGAGGTGGCCTGATCACCCATCTGCCTGCCTGCTGTTGAAATCCTCTGCTCTGATTGTGGGAAACAATCCTGAACCTCTAGGGTGGAGCGGAGGGTCCTGACATTGGTGCCTTCCTCTTCTTCTCTGCCCAGTGAGCTACAATACAATCTTCCTATGATATGGCCAAGTTGACCAACTCATTGAAGCTATCAGCCCGGACAGTGTTGAGACACTCACGCAACTTGGTGTTGAGACCCCTGTGGATGCGGTCTCTCTTCTTTTCATCAGAGTCAGCATGATAACCTGCATACTGGCACAGGTCGTTGAAGTCCTGGGCATATTGCAATACAGTGCAGGTTCCTTGATTGAGTGCCAGGAACTCATTCAACTTGCGGTCAAGAATCCTAGCTGGAATGTGGTGTCCCCTAAAGGCAGTCTTGAATTCCTCCCAAGAAACTTCATGACCAGCAGGTAGCATGGCATGGAAATGGTCCCACCATGTCCGAGCAGGTCTCCGAAGCTGCTGCGTGGCGAAGCGAGCCTTGGTGTCATCAGGGTAGTCTCCCGTGAGGAGGGGAAACTTGGACTCCATGACGCGTACCCACACGTCAGCGTCCAACGGATCCTCTGCCTTGGTGAAGAAAGGCGACTGCATGCTCAGGAACTCCTGGTAGGTTGCCGCGGCCGGAGGTCGCTGCGGCTGGCCTCCACCATACTGCTGAGGGTGGGGCTGGCGCTGCAAGAGCTGTCGTAGAATTTTGTTCTGTTGAGCCATCAGCTCCTGCACCATGGGAGCTGGAGGAGGTGGCGGGAGAACTTGCTCGTTCTGCCCACGACGCTGCCTAGCTGCCATCTGAAAACAAAGATTGCCGCCATTGTTATCCCAATTCATAACTCCGAACAATATGCTTTATATCATACGGAAAGAAAATGTCATAACATAACATCAATTTGAACGAGGATAACATGCTTACAATTGCCTCATTGTTTGCAAAAGTTCTCATGGGTTACATCAATTAGGGGAAAGTAGCCGTAAGCCTAGTCCAAAATCTGACGTCAACTAAGCTCGCGTGGGTTTCTATCCTCCTAAGGCATCAAAATGACCCATCAACACTGAGTAGCGGAAGCGACACTAGATACGGGCGAAGGGGGCATCTCGGAGGCAGTCGCATTGGTACCAAGGGCTGGTCCTAACTCCTCGAGAGCCTCCTCTCCCTCGCTTCCGGCCTCATTAGCCTCCATCCCCAGGTGGTGCATGTCCAGGTGGTCGTTAGCTTCCTCAAGCTCCTGCTACACATCGTGGAGCTTGTTTTCCAGGACATCAATGGTGTTGTCTCGGATCTCCACCTACTGCTCTAGGGTGGTGATACGCTGGCTCAACCGTTCCACCTATAGGTCCTTCTCCACCAACTCTGAGGACAGGTCAACCACAAAGTCCTCTCGGCTATCGAGGGTGAGCTTGGTGGTCTAAGCGAGGTTAGCAAGGTGTGCCATAGCGTCGCTCTATAGGGCCTGTAGGTGGTACAATGCGCTCTTGCACTGAATAGTGATCCTCCCAACCAAGTCGGGATACATAGCCCACACGTCCTTCACATGGCTCACACGGTTGCACCACATGGGGTCATCCCTCTTCTCAGCGGGGAAGAGTCCCAAGGGGTGCATCACCATTTCCAGGGGATGGTAGCCACAAAAAGTCGTCAGGGTCTTCATAACTGCCGCCTCGGTGGTGTCGTCCGTCCTAAACCCAACAATTTCGGAGTCAAGCTAACGCCAACCCGGCTAAAGGGGGTGTGCCTCCAGAGTCAGCCAAACTCGGCAACATGGCACGCAATGCTCCTCGTACAGCTGCACCGTGTACAAAGGCGGCGTAGGGTAACCGGCGGAGTTGAGCACCTCCCACAAGATGGAAGGAAAACCCTCGTGAGAAAGGAAATCGAAACTGAAATGAGTGTCTCCTCCATTGGCGGGGGTGGGTGAAGTCATCTGTGGAAGAGGATCAGATGTAAAGGTTATGGTAGAAGAAAGAAAAATGAAAGAGCCTGGGTTGTTAAAAGGAAGCGGGTTAGATCAAAATTTTTTTACTCCTTTAATTTCTAATCCTTTCGGTTTTATAATGCATTCATGCTGAAAAGAACGTCTCCTCACCGAATCAGAAGGTTGCCTTTTTAGGGCATCCTTGAAATCCTAAGACACGCTCATAGGGCCTACTTAATTAGCCACCTATTCTTCCCACTATTCCTAAGGCCTTTCATCCTAGGTCTAGCGTTCTAGTCCTGACAATTCCAATACTGGTTTCTAAGCAAGTTTTAGATTTTTGAAAAGTTGGTGTTCATGATTTATTTCTTTCTCTGTGGTGGTATTTGCTCTGATACGAGCTGTGGCAGAACTGCCCGAATTATTCCAGCTTAAGTGCCCAAGTCACGCCTTAGAGGCCGCAACACATTTAAATCGGAATAACCCATCTGTCCCTCAGATCTAGTCTGATAAAGCCACTAATCCAGGATAAAATCCCACAAACCAACTCGAAGCTGAGTCACAGAGGAAAATACAATAAAACAGGAAACCTCAAATTAAAGTACTAGAGTTATTACAAGAATCGGAGTTTGTCAAGTAAACTGAAATAAGTTCATAATTCAAATTGCGGCGAATAGTTGATAACGTCGAACGATGAGGAATAGGGCAAGGCCTAGCCCACTACTCCTCCTGCTCCTCTCCTCTTGGAGCAGCATCCCACTCGACCGTCCAACCCGGTGGCAGGGTGGTAGGCCAAGTCACACCATCAACCATATCCTGAAGCGTACCTGCAAAAATTATGCCACAAGCAAGGCTGAGTATTAGCTAGACTTACCCGGTGTGAGGAATCTACTCCTCTACCTCTAGACCATGCAGCTGTTTGGCTGAGGGGTTTGGTTTGCCAAAAGCACTAGCTGAGTCTAAAATCAATTTTTAGCTTTTCCAATTCTAGTATCATTAATTTTAGCTAAGTTTGCTCTTTCTAAGCATACATGGTAGCAATCATTTAGTACAATCAACATATTATCTCAACTAAATCCTCATTTCACTTCTTACTCGATGCAGTACAAGGGGTCAAGCAGCCTCATTAGCTGCGAGAAGCAGACAATTCGAATTAAGTTTTTAAACCTTGCAAGGTAAACCTAAACACACGACATGTAGGGGCACTCTGTCCCCACACATATCAACCGTCCCCATCGATTCCCCGTTCGTGGCCAGGGCTCACCGCCTTGGCATAAAATGCTCCACTGACCCCGGCTGCTGTCGTGCAGTGACCGCACTTGTACAAGTGAGGAGGAAAGTCTACGCTCGGCTTCACTCAGGTACTAGGTTTATCGGTTACCATATTTCCCGACATGTGTTTAGTACGTTCAAACGCTTGACTCAGGTATCCACACATTTATCCTTAGTTCATTTTTCCCGTCTCAAGGACATGGCATCCACCCTGGATCCAGGTCCATAGACCATCATAGATCCCATTATCAAGATGAATACAATGAATTCCTGACCTCGCGCGAGTGTTAGAAAAATCACTCAACTTCTACCGAGATCCTAATTAGCAAAGCAGTTACTCGACCTAGCATACTAGTATCAATCTCAAAAAGGAATCCTAAGTTTATGCAACTAAGGGTTTCAAGCAACTCCTACACTTAAGTGCATATTACAAGCCTACAAACATTAAGTGTAGTAAAATAGCATATATATATAAACAGGTTATGCATAAAACCGTGGCTTGCCTTCAAATGATGGGGCTACGGGGAGATCCTCGGTGGCAGGCTCGGGAGCTGGCTCCTAGTCTTCCTCGTGGAGAGCTCCTTACTCGGGAATGAGCACATACTCTCCGTCAGCGAGGTTGCAATCTAATGAATGCAATGAGTAAGATACATGCATGGCATGATATGCAATTTAGCAATTTAAAATTTGATGGTGAATGACCAAATTAATAAGGTAAGGCTTAATCTTACTACTGGAAATTTTGGTGGTATACTTAGCCATTTAGGGTCAAGTTCGGTTAGGTTGAATGACCAAATTATTTTAGTGTTCCACTGATTTCCGTTTTTATGTTTTAGTGAAATTTTAATAAGATTCCTAGCTGAATTCATTGGGGTGAGATTCAATATTTCTTCTAATTTATCCTTTCTTTTCCTTTTTCCTTTATGATTTCAAGGTGGGTTTAAACTACGAGATAGTTTTATAAATTCCCAAAATTCTATAAAAATCACAGTGGCTTTTCACTAGTGTACAACTCTCTGTCTCAAAAATTGGGGCTTAAAAAGTTAAGGGTTCTCTCTGTATAAAATTATCAAATCTTAGGGCAGAGGGGGTGTTTTGAACTGCAACTCTCCTTTAACAGTGAATTATTCCCTATGGCTCATTTTTGCTGGAATTTAAGTGTAATAACATGACTTTGTACCAAATTTTAGCCACTAATACTTATTGGGTATTTTACTGTGATTTTCTAAAGTTTTAGACCAAAAGGGTGCTTTCTACTACCACTATACTTGAAAAATATCAAACAACAGATTTCTAATTTTTCCTATCTTCTTCTTTGTGCAAGAGCAATCATTCTAGAAATTGGCAACTTTTTGCTTAAGGGAAGAGGGGGTAGGAATTATTGGATTATATGGTCTTTTTCATGGGATTGGGGGCATTGGGTGTTACCTTATATTTTTAACTAGGTTTCATATTTTTCTCTGGTGGTCTACTTCATCAATAGTTGGGTAAATTTTTATTTGCCTACTGTTGCACAATTTTTAGCTTTCTTACGATTTAATTAGAACATAGGCCAAAATTAAGTTTGATTTGTTTAACCCACTTATTATGATGGGTTGGGGCATCTACTATTTTTGTAATGGTGTTCTAGCAGTTAGGAATCTACTTATTTTTCTTACCATTTTTGAAATGGTCCTTATATTTTTTTAATTATGGCTTTTCTAGATTTCTTAGTGCCTAATAAATATTTAACCTTGGACTAGCTCTGGACTAGGGTTCTCTGTATTTTTCCTATGTTCTTTATCACCTAAGTATACTAGAAAAAATATGTTCCTTCTATGTTTATTATTTTCCACTACCTTTCTTAATTTTCTAAGTTTCGGACAAATATGATTTTTAATTGACAATCTTGTGTTATTTTTGTATACTATGGTGCTTAGTATTTTTAAACAGTGCATATGTTGGGTATGTACCTCCACAAATTTTCTTAAGCCTAGTATAGGAATATTTCTATTTTTCTCTATATTAATAAGTTTTGGGCAGTTTCCTTATTTAATTCAAAACTCTAAAAATTATTGCAGAAACCATGAGGTTTACTATTTTTGTTCAATAGTTCATATTATTTGGAATCCTGCAAAATTGGTTTGACTAAATTTTGTTAAATATTTCTCAAGTTATGAATTTCCTAAGTTCTCTGTTCATTAAAAAATATTCAAAAATGGTTAAATGGAAACAAACTTTGCGTCGGGGTCCCTGGCAAAAGTTTCTAAGTTTCCTTATAGACTAGTCCTCGGGTTACTATTCACTTAAGCCACTGACAATTTAGAAAACCCCCTGGGATTTTGCTAAACCTAACCCGAGGTCCTTCTCCCAATTAAATAGTACCCACGGCGGAGGAAAGGGCGGAGGGGCTTACCAGCGGCGAGATTGCTCCGGTGAGGTGGCCAAGGGTGTAGGAGAGGTCGTGACGGTCACGTCGATGTGCGGATCGTCTCTGGGGATGGTCGGAGTAGGCCGGTTCACGTGCGCAGGCGGGGGAGCTCGTCGGCGGCGAGGGCTCCAGCCTATCTAGGGTGGTAGAGTTCAATTAAACTGGTCAATGAGCTTCACTAGAGGTTTGGGAAGGCGTAGGCACGAGGAATTGAGGAATGGCTTATCGGATAGCTCGGTCTACACGCGGTGGCGGGCGACCGAAGTCTGACGAGGGTGATTCTGCTCCTCCGATGAGGCAATGCCTCGACTCAAGCTTGGAGAAGCTTCACAGCCTCTCAGGAAAGCTGTCCAGGGGCTAAGGCGAGGCTGGGGGTCGCTAGAAAAGATTGGTCATGACAGCCGTGCTCGGGCAGTGGCGCTCGCTCTCAACGGCGAACTCCGGTGATCTCTGGCTCGGGTGGGGCTTTGGGTGCGCAAGTGCATACGGCTAAGGCCTTTGGGCGCACTTATAGGCGAGGACAAGGTGTAGACGCGCGGGGCAGGGCGACCACTCGTGGGGCGCGCGTTGCCGCGGCCAGTCCGCGCTTGGCCGGTCAGGCAAGCGATCAAACACATGGCCTCGCTCGGCCTAGTTATTTTCAAACGCTAATTGGCTCGTGATCTTCTCGTAACTCCTCCAAATCCCTGCACACGATTTCTTCTTTGTCGTTTACTCTTTGTTTCTCTTACAACACTTGAGTGGGTTTGATCTCGGATTCGCGAGATACGAGGGGGCAAAGTTGGGTTTGTCGCTCGGCTGAAATCCGAGACTAAAGTCAAGTCAACATGTGTCAAACGGTTTTTGTTTGATTTCAAACTTTACCAGAGTATGTTCAAGGTAATTTGGCGCCACTTTCATATTTGGGTTTTGTATATTTGAGTTTTGGAAAACATAGAACACGGCTGAACTTCATAAAGGGGCAAAAATTTAGTTCTGAATTTCCCTTTTGAGAGTTTAGCTTGAGGGGTCTTTTTGAGAATTTTGCAAAGCTCCCCTGATCAAACTTTCTTACTAAATTTTCTAGTTTATTTAGTGTATTTTAACTTTGTTATTTGGTTCTGCTCATGATTTTATGTTTTTCAAAACCTTTTTACAAGTTTTCTCCTTTTGCACTTAAATGACCTACTTAGGGTTAATTAGGGTTTGTGAATTCTTCTCACTTTGAGGTACATGACATGATTAAGGCACAATCCTTTAAGATGAAAAGACTTAATTAAACCTTTGTTCCTAATTTTTTATATCCTTTGCTCAATTTGTTTCACATGTGATGATGGTTTTAAGTTAGCACTGAGAAGAATCTTTTGGGAATTACTGGGGTGTTACAGGTTATGTCATTCGATTTGACGAATGTGCCAGCGTACTTCATGTACCTGATGAACACTGTGTTCATGGACTACCTCGACAAGTTCGTAGTGGCGTTCATTGATGACATTCTTATATATTCCTAGAATGAGCAAGAGCATGGGGAACATTTGAGGAAAGTACTTCAGAGGCTACGAGATTGCCAGTTGTACGTCAAACTTAGTAAGTGCGAGTTCTAGATCAGCGAAGTTCTGTTCTTGGGTCATATTATAAACCGAGATGGACTAGTTGTGGATCCAAAGAAGGTAGCAGCGATTCTGGACTGGAAAGCACCAAAAGATGTCCAAGGAATCAAGAGTTTCATTGGAATGGCCGGTTATTATCGGTGTTCCATTGAAAGTTTCTCCAAGATTACCAGACCAATGACAGCCTTGCTAGCAAAAAAGGTTGAGTTCAAGTGGACCCCAGCATGCCCAAAATCCTTTGAGACATTGAAGGAGAAATTGACGACAGCGCCAGTATTAATTCTACCAGATGTCCACAAGTCATTCTCAGTATATTGTGACGCTTCGTACACCGGACTGGGATGTGTGTTAATGCAGGAAGGGAGAGTAGTGGCATACTCGTCCCGCCAGTTGATGATTCATGAGAAGAATTATCCTACTCATGATCTGGAGTTAGCAGCAGTGGTTCATGCGCTAAAGGCCTGGAGGCACTATTTGTATGGGCAGAAGTGTGATATCTACACAGATCACAAGAGCCTCAAGTACATATTCACTCAGTCAGAGTTAAACATGAGGCAGCGAAGATGGCTAGAATTGATCAAAGATTATGAGCTGGAGATTCACTATCACCCAGGCAAAGCAAATGTGGTTTCAAATGCTCTGAGCAGAAAGAGTCAAGTTAATATGTTGGCAGATTGAGTCTCAGATTTCTGAACAACACTGAAGGAGTGACAGTCGAGCTAGAGCCCACCCTAGAACAAGATATCAGGAAGGGTCAGAAAGATGATGAGAACATCAATGAGATCCAGCAGCTGATCATCGATGGGAAAGGTCCATATTTCCGTGAAGATGCAGAAGGAGTGATATGGTTCAAGGATAGGTTGTGCGTTCCCGACATCAAATCGATCCGGGAACTGATTCTCAAGGAAGCTCATGAGACAGCATATTCTATACACCCTAGTAGCGAGAAAATGTACCAAGACCTAAAGAAGAGATTCTGGTGGTACGGTATGAAAAGAGAGATAGCAGAGTATGTGAACAGATGTGACAGTTGTCAGAGGATCAAGGCAGAACATCAAAGACCCGCAGGTTTATTGCAGTCGTTGCAGATTCCTCAGTGGAAATGGGATGAGATTGGGATGGACTTTATAGTCGGTTTGCCCTGCACTCGGGCTGGTTATGACTCCATCTGGGTAGTAGTGGATTGTTTAACAAAGGCGGCCCATTTCATACCAGCCAAGACCACCTATAGCAGCGCAGTGTTGGTAGAATTATACATGTCTCGAATTGTGTGCTTGCATGGTATTTCGAAGAAGATAGTATTGGACAGAGGCACCTAGTTTACTTCTCATTTTTTTGCAGCAGTTGCATGAAGCTTTGGGCACGCACTTGAAGTTCAATTCAGCTTATCACCCGCAGACATATGGTCAGACTGAGAGAACCAATCAGATTCTTGAGGATATGTTGAGGGCTTGTTCTTTGCAAGACAAGTTAGGTTGGGACAAGAGGCTACCATATGCAGAATTCTCCTACAACAACAGCTATCAGGCCAGCCTGAAGATGTCACCATTCAAAGCGCTATATGGGAGGAATTGCAGAACTCCGTTGCATTGGGACCAACCCAGCGAAAGGCAGGTGTTTGGTCCAGATGATTTGCTTGAAGCTGAAGAGAACATCAGAATGATCTAGGAGAATCTGAAGGCAGCACAGTCCAGACAGCGAAGCAATGCTGACACCAGAAGAAGAGAACTCAATTTTCAAGTAGGAGACTATGTCTACTTGAAAGTGTCACCCATCAGAGGAACCAAAAGGTTTGGAGTCAAAGGCAAGCTAGCACCTCGATATATCGGGCCGTATCATATTCAAGCAAGACGTGGATAAGTGGCATATCAACTTAGCTTACCAGAGAATCTGTCCGTCGTGCACGATTTGTTTCACGTGTCTAAGTTGAAGAAATGCTTGCGAGTACCAGAAGAGCAGTTGCCAACAGAGGACCTTGAAGTTCATGAAGATCTAACGTATATTGAGAAGCCAACTCAAATTCTGGAGACAGCAAATCAGGTCACTCAGAGGAGCACTATCCGGATGTGCAAAGTCAAATGGGGCCATCACTAAGAAGAAGAAGCAACCTAGGAAAGAGAAGACGATCTGAGAGCTAAGTACCCTGGACTCTTTGCTAGCCAGCCCTGAATCTCGAGGACGAGATTCTTTTAAGGGGGATAGGTCTATAACACCCTGAATTTAGGGCTATAAAATTTCTTGTCAATTACCAACCAAATTCATGTGTTACTCTTCTCTCTCTCTCTCTAGTTTTACTCTCTCCTTTTCTTTTTCGTAGAATTAGTTTAATTAGGGAGGGATTATTTATTTCATTTTGTCCAAAACATATGAGTCATGAAATGTTGCATCATATTGAGCCCAAATATTCTTTGAATTGTTGCACATGTTTGATTTGAATTGAATTTGAAACTTGATTTGAATTTGAATTGAAAACCCTAGAGAAAATAAATAGAAAAGCAATTAGAAATTCCTTGAAAATGGAAAAACCCAATTCAGCCCAAGTCGGCCCATTAAGCCCAGCCTCGCGCGCGCGCCCGCGCCCGCGTGCCCTCGGTGCCTGACAGGCGGGGCCGACCTGTCGGCGCCAACCCGCGCGCTCTCTCTCCCTCTCTCTCGCTTCTCTGTGGGGCCGATCTATCGACGTTGTTTCTCTTCGCGCGAGCGCACTCTCTCTCTCTCTCTCTCTCTCTCTCTCTCTCTGCCTCGCGGACGCCACCAGTCAGCCCCCTCCGCGTCCCTAACCTCTCACCCGCGTTCCCCCGTCGTGGACATGCCCACGACTGCGCGTTCTCCGGCCACATTCTCACGCCATCGCCCTTTAGACCCTTTGCCCCGCTTGCCCACTTCCCCCTACTCAGTTGGGCCCTCAACCGAGCTCTCTCGCCTCCTCTCTCGCCCTGCGCATGCGACTAGTCAAGCCCCATCGTTGCTCACCGAGGACCGCCGCTGTTCCACGACCGCCATTGAGTCCCCATCGCGTCCGTTGCCTCGGTAAGATCCGTCGCATCTCCCACAGCTCGGGACACGCTTTGATTCGCCCTTTCCTCCTCCGGGTTGCTCGGTCCGCGCTCACAGGAGCACTTTTTGCGCAGCCGGAGAGCCGCCGCCGTCGACCCGCGTCCTCACCGCCTCCCCGCCGTCCTCGAGGCGTTCCTGGGTTCGTGCTTGTGGTAAGCAACCTCCTCGCGCCTCTATTTCCCCGTTAATCATCCTAGTTGTCACGCAATTTTTCGCCAGAGTAGGTCTGCACCGCCATGGTACCTTTCCGCCGTGGTCTGTGCCCTCTGGTGCTCCCACGCCGGCGTGATACCCACGGTCGTGTTCGCCGTGTCGCCCTAAACATGCCTGACCCTTTCCCTAAGCCCCTAGAGCCCTCGCAGCGGGACTGAGCGACACCACCGCGCTCATGTCTAGCCCCTGGCTGTTGGATCTCGGGCGTCCGTCTGAGATCTGACGGTTTAGGTTTAATCAGAGCCAATCTGACCTCAGCCCTCCGATCCAGATCTGACCGTTCCCCCACTCTCTCCCTCACCCACGCCCCTGCCGCTGGGTCCAGCCTGTCATCCCTGCCCTAGGTCGCTGACACCTTGAGCCCACCTGTCAGCGCTCGCCGCGCGCCGGCACCCGCGCGCTCGACCAAGAGATCTGATCTCGGCCGTCCGCTCAGGATCGTGCGGTCTAGAGTACCCGATACCCCTTCGCGTGGTAGTTTTGCGTAAGAAACGCTCGGGTTTTCGAGAATAAATACGACGTCCCTGGTTATCACGGCAGGCCCCTAGGATCTTGCAGAATGAACCCTAGGCTTTTAAATAATCACAAAATTAGGCTTAATTTCATATTTTAAACTTCAAAACTTGTTTATTACATATCTTTTTCATATTAACTCTAAATTTAGTAGTTCAAATTGCAAAATGTTCATAAGATTATTCTCTGTCCAGATAAATTATGTTCATCTATAGTCTGTACACTTTAATTTTATACTTAGACTATAAGTTAGTGTGTATGTTGATTTATTCCCTTAATAAAATAAATAAAAAGGAAAAGAGTAAATGGATGTTTAATCTTGTGAGTTTAATAATGTGTAATATAAGAATTAATCTCTGGTTTAACTTTTAGGTCTCAATAAAATGAATAGTATTAGATTATGTAATCATGGACAACAATTAAGGAATAATCAACTCCTAAATGAGATTAGTTCACTTTATAATTTGATCTCCTTTTTGTTTAATTAGTATTATACCTTTTTTAGATGGGTTCCAATGTTTGTACATGTTTGTTGTGCTGTTCATTTGTACTTTCCAAATGTATTGAATGCATGATCGCTTTATTTAGACAACAAGCAGCCCGTGGTCCCTGAGTGTGTTGCCGAAGATCTTCCTGAGCAACAACCTGGTGAAGGCAAGTGTCCTCAGACCTATCATGTCCTATTTTACTTTATAATTCGTTGTCCCGCATTACATTATTGAAAATTTAAGGATTGACTAGTCTGTATTTACCTTATCCTTGTTTACCTCTTTGGGTTATCATGGTTAGCTTTGTGCTATTGCTTTACCTTAATCAATGAGCATGATTTGAATATTATGATACGATGATGTTATCCTGATGATGATCTTGTGATACTTTAGGGGACTCAGGCTGTTTCCTCAGTACCTCTCCGAAAGGAACTGTTTGGGGAGTGACAACCCGGATTACAGTGCAACCATGAGGGTGGAATGGGACGCCCTTAGCTGATTAATTAGAGGAACCAGAGGAGTAGTTGGCTTCGTCGTAGGGCAGTTAATGGGTTTCGAGCACAGTACTTGCTTTGCCGAGGCTGGTTGCAGAGGTTCTCGATTTGGTTTTGTTAGTCACCCTTCCTTTGGGGAGATGTACTGTGTTTATCAAACTGGAGAAACCTAACAGGCGGCTATGACCTCTGGGAAATCTTTGTAAAGGCTACGTAGTGAGACCCTGCTAGGTCACCTTGGTAGTGATCAATGGGGAGGCTAGAACCCCGGGCAGAAAGGGAATCACGACTTGTGGGTAAAGTGTGCGACCTCTCTAGAGTGTTAGAAACTGGTATATCAGTCGTGCTCATGGTTATGAGTAGCCTTGGGATCCTCTTTGATTAGAAGAACTTTGGTTACTTTTATGATGATGGTTAGCAATGATGGTTATAATTTTGATCTCTGGTATTTCCTCTTGGAGGGAGTGCTTCTGGGTAATAACTGGGTTTATTACTAAAAGTTGGCTCTACTTATAATAATAAAACTTGACCAACTAAAAGCAACTGCTCAACCTTAACTCCACATACAGCTAGTCCACCTTAGCCAAACGGGACATTTGCTAAGTACGTTGATGTGTACTCACCCTTGCTTTACAAACCACCCCACCCAGGTTGTCCCCACTGTACTCAGTGCTCATGAGGAGATGCTGGCAACATGGAGGAATTTGAGGAGTTTCAGGACTATGATGAGTTCTAGTTTAATTTAGTGGCAACCCCCTAGTCAGTTGCCTGTGTAGGCTTATCCTCTACGTTTCGTATTTCCCCACTTTGATATTAATGTTGAAGACTATGGCTATGTATTAGACTCTATGGATGTCTTGGACATCTTGATGTAAGTAAAGTACCTTTCTGCTATTTACTTTGAGCATTGTGTGATGATGTCCAATTATGTAATCGCTATGTACGTGAGTTCTAATCCTGGCACGTACATGGTTCGCACTCGGTTTGCCTTCCAAAACCGGGTGTGACAATGGGTCCCGCGGAATGTTCTCTTGGTAAGGTTGAGGTTTGTGTTCAATACGACCTCATCTTCCGTCGATATCCTTACATGACCCTCTAGCATGTGCAAGCACGCACTACATGTGTCATCCTGTCCTTTCTAGTACGTGGGTGGAGCCTTTGTTGCCGTTAGGGGTGGGCACATTTTTACCATAAACCGAAAACCGAACCGAACCGTACCAAACCGAACCGAAATTTCGGTTTTTTTGGTAGTTCGGTTCGGTTTCGGTTTTTGTATCTAAGAAGTTCGGTTTTTGGTATCGTAATCGGTTTTCACCGTATACCGAACCGAAAAAACCAAATACCAAATTTTATCAATTCTCAAATTTGACTATTCAATTATGTGAACTAAATGTGTGATACAATTAAATTGTTATTCACTTATTTGTATGTGATGTATGATGTATATCTAAATATTTGTACCTATATAATTTTTACTTTTTAAAATTATGTGTAATCTATCATGTAAACTTGTTGTATGTATTGTCTTGATTATAAGTTTGGTATTCGGTTTTTACCGAAAAACCAAAGTAAAAAACCGAAACCGAACTTCTCGATTTTTCATTTTCTAGAAAACCGATCGGTTTCTAATGTTTGAAAAACCGAAGTTTTTTAAAACCGAAAAACCGAACCGAAGTTTAGAAAAAAACCGAATGCCCAGCCCTAGTTGCCGTGAACCCCCTTGGTACTGTATGCATGACGTGGACATGGTTTGGTGACGACGTGTCCTGTTACGGCCATCATGGACCAACAACATTGGCCTAGGCTCCCTCCTTGCGAGTCTATCTGGCCACTTGGCCCGCCTCATAGAATTCCTCGATGGGGACTTGGTCGCTCACCCCACCACGCATACGTGCTCAACAGGGACTTGGTCATTCACCCCACCTCGCAAACTTGCTCGATAGGAACTTGGTCACTTGCCCCGCCTCGCAGACTTGCTCAAAAGGGACTTGGTTGGTCGCACTGCCTTGCAATCTTGCTCGGTGGGGACTTGGTCGTTCGCCCTGCCTCTCAGACTTGCTCAGTGGGGACTTGGTCACTTGCCACTCCTCGCGGACTTGCTCGACGGGTGGGTTAGGAAGAGGTTTATGGGCCTCGCTATGGGTACCCTGTTTCTAGGTACCTGACACAACTTATTTTTCAATTTTTTTTAATTGAGCCTTTGATTTAGAGCAAACATCCTCGAAACATTTTACGGCTTGCACAAGTTCATCTAAGGAAGGCTTTCCCTCACTATCACAATCATTGTCACTATCATCACTAAAAGATGGGTCTTGTGTTTTACCTCTTGCCATAAGGCATTTGTGTGATGAAGAGCGATGGTTGCACCTCCTTGGAGGATCATCTTCACTTGAAGAATCATCCCAAGTCTTTAAAATTGTGAGCGCTTTGCCTTTGTCCTCCTTTTCTTTGGTTCGACCATATTTGGGCAATTATCCCAGAAGTGGCCCTTCTCTCCACATGTGAAACATCCTCACTTTCTTTTCTTTTTCCTATCAATGTTAAAGAGAAGATCCTCGACTTGCAGGAGCACACCCATTAGATTAATCTTGCCAATCATCCTCAATATCTTTCCGATGCATCATGCCATTTCTTCATCCTCGAGGATGATGTAGAGGCTTGATCATCTTCATCTTCTTCATCATCATCATCTTCCTCTTCTTCACTTGAGGAACTTGATCCTAGAGCCTTCTTCTTGCCTTTCATATATTTTTGTTCATCACATGCCGAAGCATATGGCCTTCAAGAAGTCGGCTCCTCCTCTTGACCCATTTTACGTGACATCTCAAATGCCATAATTTTCCCTGTCATGAGCACCGAGGTCATTTTACTCAAGTCCTCTAGGTTGTGAAGGATGGTGATGATGCTTCCATATTTTCGTTGAGGTTGAAGGGGGATGATCTTCCTCACAATGTCCGCATCACTTAGCTTGTTAATTCCAATAGAATTGAGCTCATTAATAATTAGATTCAAATGAGAATATATGTCTCTAACAAGCTCGTGAATAATAGTTAGACTGTCTTTGATGGATTGTGTAAAATAAGGTGTTGGAGAAATAGGCATTTTCAGTTTTAATTTAATCCAGAAAATCACAGTGATGTATGTGATGACATATATGTGCATGTGTGTTTCACTACTCACATAGGCAGTAAACAATAGTAAAACATGTACAATTACTAAAAATAGAATGTACCCTGTGGAGGGACCGATGCTCAAGGCGTCAGTGGCTCCATTCACATGAGACATCTCGTGTGTATGTTCGATGTAGTCGTACACAGTCGACGCAGGCAGATGTACGCAGTGCAGTCCCACGAAAAGCGTCGGCTGTCGGTGTTTGGGACCCGACCGTGCACCCGGGGTTACCCCTCGAGGTGCTTTTGGGTAGGACGGTGTTGCTGACTATAGCTCGATGGTTTGTGCTAAGCGCACGAGAGACGATAGACAGTTTTCTACAGGTTCGGTCTGCTTAGAGAGGCGTACCACCCTACTTCCTGGCGTGGATCTTTATGTGGTGGATTACAGGGGAATTCTCTAGTATAGAGGATGCTAGAGAAAGGAGTATATGGCTGATGAATGACCTCCCTTTTGATGGGGTGCCCCCTAGGCCTTATATACTCGACCGTGGGGCATTACATGCGGGCATGATAACAACGTGCACCTAAATAATAGTGAAACGACTGAACTTATCTTCCTATAATCCTGCTGACTTATCTTCACTTAGTTCCAACGTCTGAGGGCGCTGTGCGGGAGAACCGGACCAATGCTACGGATGAAGCTTAAATCCAATGAGCCGTCTAGGCCCGAGTCTATCCAATCTTGCGTCGATCTGTTCCGCCAGCAGTTCCTCCCCCTGGTCCACGAAGGGATGGCTTTGCGAAATAATGGGCCCAAAGCCTTTCGCGAGGCCTTCTAGCCTTCTAGTGGACCCGAGGGATATCTGTCCCCCACAAGCCCCCGATCTTTGGGTTGATTTTGAAATAATCGGCCCAAAGATTCTAGGTCCAGTTTGCGGTTTTGTGATTTCGGTAATGGATGCTTTGAAGAATACACCTGTCGAATCGTTGCTTCTGAACCTAGAACAATTCAGTAAAAAACAATCTTATGTTATCCTCCTTTGGCACATTCAACGGTCTTCGCCTTATACTTCAGAAATCGGTGCTCTATTACTGGCTTATGCTTTGGAGATCAGCATTCTGTCCTTTGGGGTTTAAGATTAATTGGGTGCACCGGAGGTGCACACAAAGGGTGTAGTCCCCGAGCTTTGAGTGGATTACTGAAAATAATCCAGTCAAAGGTCTTCATCTCATGCTTTTAGAGATCATTGTTTTATCTTCATCTCATGTCATAGAAATCAGCATTTTATCGTCGGTTCATGCTTTAGAAATCAACATTTTATCGTCGGTTCATGCTTTAGAGATCAGGATTTTATCGTCGATTCATGCTTTAGAGATCAGCGTTCTGTCTTTTGGGGTTAATGCTTCATGCACCCAATGGGTGTAGCCCCCGAGCTTTGAGTGGATTACAGAAAATAATCCACTCAAAGGTCTTCATCTCATGCTTTTAGAAGTCATCATTTTATCTTCGTCTCATGCCTTAGAACTCAGCATTATATCATCAGCTTATGCTTTAGAGATCAGCATGTTGTCTTCATTTCATGCTTTAGGAACCAGCAGCGTGATCTGCCCATGTCCTGTTAGGTATGAAATTTATTTGATCAGTGACAGGTTGGACGTCTGGTAAATGGCTCTTGGCTGGTCTTCATTTTTGCTTTGTGCTTCAATGCTTCTGTTGATTAAACTTGTACTTCAGCAGCAATATTTGGGTTTCCTCTGATCTCCATCGATATCTTTCTTCTATCTTGATACATTCATTGGATATAATGTATGGATGTGACTGCTTGGGAAAATCTATTGAAAATTCCTGGACGTCCCCCCCCAATGGGTGTGACCGAGGGATGGCTTGGTACACCGAGCGTTTAGTGAACTGTCCTTGAGTAGTAACTTCACGTTACCGCGGGGTGTAATCATATCGTCCAAGCAGTTAACCCTAGTCCAAATGGTGTCGTGTTACATGAAACGGCGTCTGCTGCCCGACTTGCTTCCAGACGATTTGAATTGCTTATTGAATACTTGCGACTATTCGGTGACCGCGGTAGGAGATGAGCGGTTGCTTCCGGCCTCTATAAATAGACTGCCTACCTCGCTGGTGTCTTCACACATCTTTTGATCGTCTGTTCCTTATTTTCCCACTTTTCTCTTCTTTTCCAACCGACCATGGGCAAGAACAAGAAGGGTGGAAGTTCGTCGCACCACTCCGGCGATAAGCGGAAGCGCGACCCAAGTCCCCCCTCAGAGGACTTTGGTGACTCCGAGTACTCGAAGGAGGAGTTTTCCTCCGAGTCCAAGGGGGCACCGGTCTACGCCTCTCCCTCGGTGTCGTCCGATGACTCAGACGATTCCTAGGGGAGCGCTACCGAGGTGTGGACGTACATCCGGGCCGTCAAGCGCTTCGGGCTCGAGGGCTCGGATGAGTCGGAGGTCTCCTCGGACGAGGAGAACTCCTCTGACTCATCTGAGGAGGAGAGCGGCGATGACGGCAACGACAAGGGCGATGACGGCGACGGCGGTGACGGCGGCTATGACAGCGACGATGACGGCAAGGGCGACGGAGGTAGCAGCAGCAAGTTGTAGGATTACGGGGAGGCTACGCTAGCGCAAAACAAAATTTTCATCCCCATAATACCAAGAACTACTGCGGTTATAGGTCATGGAATTACCACTAGACGCGCAGAGCAGCGGAAGACGTCTCGATGTAGACGAACGCGTCGAGCAGTGCCGTGTAGTCGCTGGCATTCTTCACGTCCTCGCACGGTTCGTCCAAGTGCTCCAGATGCAGCACCTCCGAGGTATCCACACGTACAGGGAGGAAGCGCCGCGTACCGAACTGCTAGGTTCGCGACGGCGGCTTGGCGAGGGCGAGAGGCGAGCGGCGGCTGCTAGTTTGCAGGTGGCGAATTAGGTTATCTCTTAACCGCGCCCCCGCCCCTCATTATATAGGCGTTATGGTGGGCTTCTGACGCTGAGGCCCATCATTAACCCTAAAGCCCAGTCTAATTTTGGATCTAATCCGAATTAGGCTTCCTTCCCCTTAAGTGTGTGACCCTATAGGTTCACGTACAAATAGACATAGCCCGAGTACTCTTACTTTGCCCAATAATTGACAGCGGCCTCTAGCAAGACATGTCAACTCCTATGTGTACGTAAAGATCATATCAGACGAACCATTGCGACATTAAGTACATGCTGTTCCCTTTGTCTCACGATATTTGGTCTGGCTCTAAGCTGACCTCTCTTTCTCGATACTGTGAATTGGAATCCTTTCAATGGTTAACTCTTAACCCTAGCACGGCCATGCATTTCTTGATCCAATCACTCGAGGGGCCCAGAGATATCTCTCTCACAAAGAGAGGGACAAATTCCATCTTGACTGACCATGCCTCATAGCATGCTTCCTGACAAACCCAAAACTACCTTTATAACTACCCAGTTACGGGATAGCGTTTGATAGTCCCTAAGTAAGTCAATTCACATCTTGAGAACATGCGACAATCTCAGGTCTAAGGATACAGTATTCATGTTGCAAGAAGAGAACTATATTACAATATCTCACGTTGGGTCGGTCCAGCCTCATGTCATACATGCGCCCACATTATTAATTTAACATCTCCATGTTCATGACTTGTGAAATGTAGTCATCAACTAATACATGTGCTAGTCATCGACTCTGACTAGGGACATCATTTAGAATAACCATATAAGTAAATAATCTCACAAACAATTCACATAATTGCTAATCAATACAAGGTGCCTTCCATGGATATTCAATTAAGCAATATATATATCATGGATACAAAGAAATATGCTCATCTCTATGATTATCTCTAGGGCATATTTCTAACAGTCTCCCACTTGCACTAGAGTTAATCTAGAAGATATCTAATACCCATAGATCTCACGTGTGCCTCATGCTTAGGTTGTGGAAGAGGTTTTGTCAAAGGATCAGCAACATTCAAATCCATATGTATTTTGCATATCTTTATCTCACCCCGCCTAATGAATTCCCGTATGAGGTGAAACTTCCGAAGTACGTGTTTGTTTTTCTGGTGGTTCCTTGGCTCCTTAGCTTGCGTAATAGCCCCATTATTGTCACAGTAGAGGTTCAATGGGCTAGATGCATTAGGAAACACACCAAGCTCGATGAGGAACTTTCTTATCCAAACACCTTCCTTCGCAGATTCAGAAGCTGCAATGTACTCGGCTTCTGCTGTAGAATCAGTCACAGTCTCCTGTTTGGAACTCTTCCAACTAACAGCACCACCATTTATTGTGAACACAAAACCTGATTGCGATTTTAACTCGTCTGGGTCAGTTTGGAAGCTAGCATCGGTGTAACCAGTTACAACGAGCTCCTCCTTACCCCCATATACCAGGAACATATCTTTAGTCCTTCTTAAGTACTTAAGAATGCCTTTTACCGCTGTCCAGTGATCCTCACCTGGATCAGCCTGGTATCTACTCGTAGCACTTATAGCGTATGAAACATCTGGGCGTGTACTTATCATGGCATACATGATTGAACCAATTGCTGAGGCGTATGGTACCTTACTCATGCGCTCCCGCTCATTAGCCGTTGCAGGACATTGCATCTGGCTAAGGTGTTTACCATGTGACATAGGTATGAACCCTTTCTTGGACTGTTCCATGTTGAACCATTTCAAAACCTTGTCAATGTACGTATCTTGACTTAATCCTATAAGCCTCTTTGACCTATCTCTATAGATCCTTATGCCCAAAATATATGCTGCTTCCCCTAAGTCCTTCATAGAAAAACTCTTTTTCAGTGAAGCCTTGACGGACTCCAGCATAGGAATGTCATTCCCAATCAATAATATGTCATCCACATACAAGATTAGAAATACAACAGCGCTCCCACTTTCCTTCTTGTAAACACAAGCTTCTTCTTCATTCTGATGAAAACCAAGCCCTTTGATCACTTCATCAAAACGAATGTTCCAACTCCAAGATGCTTGCTTCAACCCATAAATGGATTTCTGAAGTTTGCATATCTTTCCAGTATTGATCGGATCGACAAAACCCTCGGGCTGTATCATATACACGTCCTCATCTAGGTTTCCATTAAGGAAAGCTGTTTTGACATCCATCTGCCAAATCTCATAATCGAAATATGCGGCAATAGCTAGAATGATCCGAATAGATTTAAGCATCGCTACTGGCGAGAATGTCTCGTCATAGTCAACTCCTTGAACTTGTCGAAAACCCTTTGCAACAAGTCGAGCCTTATAGATGTGAACATTTCCATCCATGTCTTTCTTCTTCTTATAGATCCATTTGCATTCTATAGGTCTAACACCATCAGGCGGGTCAACCAAGTTCCAAACTTGATTTTCTCCCATGGAATCTATCTCGGATCTCATGGCGACATGCCATTTCTCGGAATCTGGGTCCATCATCGCTTCTGAATATGTTGCAGGTTCGTCGTTGTCTAACAACAACACTTCCCCATTGCCCAACAATAGCACTTCTCCTCGTGCCTCGCGAAGCCTTGCCGACCTTCGTGGTTGTGGTGGTGATTCTCTTGCCATAGACGTCTCAACTTGTTCTGCTACATTAGCATCACTTGTTGAATCTTGTCCCACTGGCTCATCCTGAACTTCTTCAAGATACACCTTTTGTTTACTTTTCTCTCTTTTGAGAAACTCTTTCTCTAAGAACACACCGTTCCAGGCGACAAACACTTTGCCCTCTGACCGGTGGTAAAAGTAATATCATAAAGTTTCCTTTGGATATCCCACGAACATGCATTTGTCCGATTTTGGAGTGAGTTTATCCGACTGTAGTCGCTTGACGTAAACCTCACAACCCCAAATCTTCAGAAAAGACAAGCTGGGAGTCTTCCCAGTCCACATCTGATATGGTGTCTTAACTACGGACTTAGACGGTACCCTATTTAGTGTGAAAGCTGCTGTTTCTAGAGCGTATCCCCAAAACGACAAAGGTAGGTCCGACTGGCTCATCATTGATCGAACCATATCCAATAAAGTCCGATTACGTCGCTCAGACACGCCATTCCTCTGATGCGTTCCAGGCGGCGTAAGCTGTGGAACAATTCCACAACTCTTTAGATGATTGCTAAACTCATGACTCAAATATTCACCACCACGATCTGATCGCAGTGCTTTAATTTTCTTGCCACGCTGATTTTCTACTTCATTCTAAAACTCTTTGAACTTTTCTAAGGATTCAGACTTGTGTTTCATTAAGTAGACATACCCATATCTACTAAAATCATCAGTGAAGGTTATGAAGTATTGGAATCCTCCCCTAGCTGTCGTACTCATTGGTCCGCACACATCAGTATGTATGAGTTCCAATAAATCTAACGTCCTCTCCGGTAAACCCGTGAAGGGCGCCTTGGTCATCTTACCAAGTAAGCAAGCTTCACATGTCTCGTATGATTCAAAATCAAACGAAGTTAAAAGCCCATCAGAATGAAGCTTCTTCATGCGATTCTCACTTATATGACCCAAACGACAGTGCCACATGTAGGTAGGACTTAAATCATTAGGCCGAGGCCTTTTAGCACTAATATTACAGATAGGTGCATCATCAAGATTTAAAATGAATAACCCATTCATAATGGATGCAAAAGCCACAAACATGCCATTCTTAGAGATCACACAACCATTGTTTTCACTCGCAAATGAATAACCATCCTTCATCAAACATGAAGGAGACATAATGTTTCGACTCATACTAGGAACTAGATAACAATTATTTAACTCCAAAATAAATCCTGGTGGGAGGTGGAGTTGCATCGTCC
Organism: Zea luxurians; assembly: GCA_029449295.1. NCBI lineage: Eukaryota > Viridiplantae > Streptophyta > Magnoliopsida > Poales > Poaceae > Zea > Zea luxurians. The sequence goes on along the minus strand of JAOPSE010000001.1, from coordinate 97,447,878 downwards.
CGACGGTCAACGCAGCAACTCTTGCATTATTGCCTACCCGGAAATCAACTTCTCCTCTTTTCACGCTTCTACTTCTTATCATTCCCTGCATCGAATTGCAAATATGGGCAACCGATCCGGTATCAAATACCCAAGAATTAATATAAGAATCAGCAAGAAAAATTTCTGTAATGTGATTAGCAAGTGTACCTGCTGCGGCTGTACCCTTACCGCCGCGATCCTTAATAGAGGCCAAGTACTGCTTGCAATTCCTTTTCCAGTGACCAAGTTCTTTGCAATAAAAGCACTCTGCATCTGCAGCTGGTCCAGCCTTGGGCTTTTGATTTGGCTTGGATACTGTATCCTTTGCCTTGCCCTTCTTCTTTTGAGTTTTACCCTTCTTAAAGTTGGGTTTGTTTTGGACCGCCATCACATGGCCGCTGCTGCCAGCGCTTTTCTTTATGTCCCCTTCTGCAGTTTTCAGCATGCCACATAGTTCATTGAGGCCCCTCTCCGCCCCATGCATATGGTAGTTCGTGATGAAGTTTCCATAGCTGGGCGGAAGAGATGCCAAAATGAAGTCAGTGGCCAACTCTTGGCTTATTGGGAAGCCTAGCTTCTCCAACCTCTGACTGTAACCAACCATTTTGATTATGTGTGGCCCAACTGCTGCGCCTTCTGCTAGCTTGCATTCCAGAAAGGCTTTGGACACATTGAACATTTCTGTCCTAGCCTGAGTCTGGAACATATCCTTGAGCGCCACGATCATATCGTGCACCTCATGGTTTGTCTCAAACTGCATCTGCAGCTCAGGCTCCATGCAAGCAAGCATTAGGCAACTCACTTCAAGATTACTATCCATTGCTTTCTTGTAAGCGGTTTTAGCTGCAGCAGTTGCATTTTCACCAGGATCTTCTGGTAGTGGGGTGTCTAGAACGTCTTCCTTTTTTTCAGCCTTGAGAACAATTCTCAGGTTACGGATCCAATCAGTATAGTTTGTTCCATTTAACTTATCCTTTTCAAGAATTGATCGCAAAGTAAATGTTGGTATGCTAGGTGCCATTTATCTACAACAAAATAATGCAAAATACTAAGACAAAAATATCCATGACAGAGTAAATCATATTAAACAATTAATAGTCTACTCCCACTAAAATCAATATCCCTCGATTGATACTTAGTGATTCAGAACCCACAACTAACAAGTCTACTAGTGAGCTTTAGCATCACCGCTAGAAGACAAGGTAGATCGGTAAGCAACTCCTTGCTAATCATATCATATATATGACTCCCGTTGTTGGGTGACATCTCTATGTCTCGGCTCCCAACCTTATGCCTCAAAGTCCTTAACCATTAAGCTGACTTTGTTTAAGTTAACCAACCCTTTCTGCAGTTCGTATCCGATACAAACCTATCTAGTCAAGGAAAACTGGTGGCACCCTAATTTCATAGACCCACCACCAATTGTACAAGACTTATGATAGTGCAAGGTTTGGAGAGGCATTAAAGCTTAAACATTTATGAGGGATCGTCCTACTTATAACATCGCACGCAAGGACATATATGCAATATAAACAAGTAGAACAATAAGAATGGCATTCACACAACAGTTGTGATTCGGTATGGCTTGCTGTCACATGGTGATCCCCATCTCCAATAATCTGTCCATCACGATGATCTCCATCTCCATGATATAGGTATGCCATCCTCCAGGTGATGAGTCCTTCAAGACCTATCTAACGTATGCTGGTAAACAAATTACATATACGCTTTGGATCATCACATGTTGACACGCAGGTCATTACATTAAATTTGGACAATACATGTGGCTCCAGCCGTATTGCCCTGGTCACGACACGCAGGTCATGAATAATTTATTAACATGCATCATATACACAATAGCCATACCGATCACAAGATGTCCTGCAAAAACAGGTTAGACAAACACGTTTCTATACGTTCGCCACTTCAGCAGATAGCCATGGCGGTCCCATGCATCGTATGTATGGAAATTCCACTGGAAATCTCATGCGGTTGATCAAATGAACCCAAATCCGAGACTTTCGACCCGAAGAAGATTACACTCATGACGTTGATCTGTTACGTCAATCTGCTGGTTGTGTACGCAGTTAGCCCCGATGGTGATTCCAGCCGGTAGGGGCAAGTCGCGCATACAACAGAGAAGGACGAACTGATCTCTCCAGTCATATCTGATGTAATCTACTTCAACCCTTTATTACCAATTGATCTAATCAAACCGTGCATCAAGTAGATCCATCTCATGAACCTAGATCCAGACCTAAAACTACGCAGAACCTGGCTCTGATACCACTGTAGGATTACGGGGAGGCTACGCTAGCGCAAAACAAAATTTTCATCCCCATAATACCAAGAACTACTGCGGTTATAGGTCATGGAATTACCACTAGACGCGCAGAGCAGCGGAAGACGTCTCGATGTAGACGAACGCGTCGAGCAGTGCCGTGTAGTCGCCGGCGTTCTTCACGTCCTCGCACGGTTCGTCCAAGTGCTCCAGATGCAGCACCTCCGAGGTATCCACACGTACAGGGAGGAAGCGCCGTGTACCGAACTGCTAGGTTCGCGACGGCGGCTTGGCGAGGGCGAGAGGCGAGCGGCGGCTGCTAGTTTGCAGGTGGCGAATTAGGTTATCTCTTAACCGCGCCCCCGCCCCTCATTATATAGGCGTTATGGTGGGCTTTTGACGCCGAGGCCCATCATTAACCCTAAAGCCCAGTCTAATTTCGGATCTAATCCGAATTAGGCTTCCTTCCCCTTAAGTGTGTGACCCTATAGGTTCACGTACAAATAGACATAGCACGAGTACTCTTACTTGGCCCAATAATTGACAGCGGCCTCTAGCAAGACATGTCAACTCCTATGTGTACGTAAAGATCATATCAGACGAACCATTGCGACATTAAGTACATGTTGTTCCCTTTGTCTCACGATATTTGGTCTGGCTCTAAGCTGACCTCTCTTTCTCGATACTGTGAATTGGAATCCTTTCAATGGTTAACTCTTAACCCTAGCACGGCCATGCATTTCTTGATCCAATCACTCGAGGGGCCCAGAGATATCTCTCTCACAAAGAGAGGGACAAATTCCATCTTGACTGACCATGCCTCATAGCATGCTTCCTAACAAACCCAAAACTACCTTTATAACTACCCAGTTACAGGATAGCGTTTGATAGTCCCTAAGTAAGTCAATTCACATCTTGAGAACATGCGACAATCTCAGGTCTAAGGATACAGTATTCATGTTGCAAGAAGAGAACTATATTACAATATCTCACGTTGGGTCGGTCCAGCCTCATGTCATACATGCGCCCACATTATTAATTTAACATCTCCATGTTCATGACTTGTGAAATGTAGTCATCAACTAATACATGTGCTAGTCATCGACTCTGACTAGGGACATCATTTAGAATAACCATATAAGTAAAGAATCTCACAAGCAATTCACATAATTGCTAATCAATACAAGGTGCCTTCCATGGATATTCAATTAAGCAATATATATATCATGGATACAAAGAAATATGCTCATCTCTATGATTATCTCTAGGGCATATTTCTAACACAAGGGCGACAGCAACGGTGGCAAGGGCGACAGTAATGGCAAGGGTAGTGACAGCAGTAGCAAGGCCAGTGGCAAAGCGCCACTGGTTTAAATATTAGTATAGATAATTAGTAGTAGGAGTAGTATTAGTAGTAGTAGTAGCAGCAGAATAATGTAGTAGTAGTTAGTAGTATAGTGTAGTGTGATTAATGTAGTAATGTAGTAATGTAATGTAGTGAAAAAAGGGAGAAAGGCTGAATCATAATGAGTTGGTCTTTAGGTTTGTGAAAAACTTCCATCCTCTACGTATCGAAGAAAACTTCAGCTTATTCCAAGCAACCTCTCGCTTTTCCACCGTTCTTTCTTTATAGTCGATTGATAGTTCATCTCCGTGCCTGACGTTGCTGACGTTATTAGAAATAATTACCAAGTGATAACCGGTAACTGCTGAGTCGGGTTTGGTTCCGCCGATGTTTTTAGAGATAACGGTCGAGTTATGACAGACACCGTCGGCATTTTTAGAGCTAACGGCCGAGTGGTGCTTGATGTTGTCGGTGTTTTAGAGGTAACAACCGAGTTACGCTTGACCCCATCAGCGTTTTAGAGATAACAGCCGAGTTATGACTGACACTATCAGCGTTTGAGAGGTAACGACCGAATGGTGCTTGATGTTGCTGGTGTTTTGGAGGTAACAGCCGAGTTACGCTTGACCCCATCGGCGTTTTAGAGATAACAACCGAGTTATGACTGACTGTCGGCATTTTAGAGGTAACGACCGAATGGTGCTTGATGTTGCCGGCATTTTGGAGGTAACAGCTGAGTTGTGTCGGGAGTCTCATTTTCCTGAGTGATGACTTGGCACTTTTTAGAAGTGGTGCCCAACCCGGGAAAACCCCATTTATACTCATGCCGACGTGCGCTTTTGAGTTCTGAGCCCTAACTTCACATTTCCGCCTCGAGCCACTCCTTTGTTTCCCTAAGATTTCGCCTTTGTTCGATCCGCCGACGAGATTGCGATGGCGCCCAAGCGGAAGAATCACAGTTCTGTTGCGGCAATCATTCCTCCCATCGATCCCAACAGCCAGCTGTTGTTCGCAGGTAATCACATGTTTGTTGTCTCGGAGTCAGATCTCCTTCACCTTGTTGATGTTGGAGTTCTTCCTCCAAAAGAGCTCTGCTCTTGGCGAATTTGCCGTGGGGTTACTGTTCTGACAGAAGATACCCATGAGTCCGTCGTCTACGTTCCTTTTCTCATCCGCGGCCTTGCTCTCCCCGTTTCTCCTTTCTTCCGTGGTCTCCTTGACTTTTACAATCTAAACCTGACCCATCTGAATCCCAATTTTGTCTTGCAAATTTCTATCTTTGTGCATCTGTGTGAGGCCTATCTTGGAATTCTTCCTCATTTCGGACTATGGAAGTATTTGTATCACTGTCGGCCTGGGATGGCTGGGGGCAGCATAAGCTCGTTGGTGGTGCAAGTTTGGAGATGCGCCACAGGAGGAAGACAGAATACCTCGACATTCCTCTCAAGGATAGCATTAAAGGGTGGCGCCTTGAGTGGTTTATTGTGGAAAACCACTACAAGTCCCTCCCCCCTCGGTCGGGGAGACAGCCAGATGTATGCACTACGAGCTGGGTTGAGTCTCCAACTTCCTTTGAGGTATCAGAGGCCAGAGTTCTGCTTGCTGAGATCTGTCTACTGAAGGAGAGAGGTCTGACTACCGAGGCTGTGGTTGCTGACTTTGTTTTCAAGAATATTCAGCCTTTGAAAGATAGGGCGTATCCAGCTTACTTGTACAGTGGTATTACTGACTCTACCTGGGTTACCAACAAGAAAATTCTTACTGAGGATCTGGTGAGCCAACTAGACATGATCCTGAGGGGCAAGATATCAAACGTTAGTGCTCCTGTTGTCTATTCTGCTTGGAATCTGCCACCTCATAGGTCATTTTTCAATTTTGTGTCCAATCCACCTACTAGTGATGGTGGTCTAGGTCTTAGAGTGTGACCCTCTCCCGAGGACATCGAAGCTATGGTTGCTCCCCTTCGTGATCTTCCCAATGATGAGAGACAAATTCACTTTGAGATGCCAGCAAGTCCGGATGATGCAGAAATAGATGCTGTACTGAGTATGTTGGCTGGAGAATCTTCTGACTCGACCCATGCTGAACCGATGGCTATCACGGTTGGACAAGAGCTTAACAAAACGGTGGAGACCCGAAAGCCTAAGGGTACCCGCCTAAAGCGTCTTCGCCAAGTTAGCCATCCGACTGTGCCTATTGAGGAAAAGAAGAAGAAGAAGAGGCAGCTTCGTCGACTGTCATGCTTGGACCAGGATGTTGGTCCTTCTGCTCTTGTTTGCAATGTAGTGCCAGCAGAGCTCCTTTCTAAGGTTGATCCCAATGGTGGTGTCCATGTTGAAGTTGGACCCAATGGGTGTAACCATGCTAAAGCTGATCCCAATGGGTGTGACCATGCAGAAGCTGACCCCAATGGGTGTGACCATGCCGAAGTTGATCCCAATGGGTGTGACCGTGCGCCGGCTGTTGTTCGTATTTTTGATGAGGATGAAGAAGAGGAAGAGGAAGTCCCGTTGATTCGTAAGAATAGCCAGCATTACAGAGGTAGTACGGGGGGTAGTGATATTCCTTCTCCAGCTCTATCTTCTCTTGTCAGCCTTCAAGAACTATCCATAACGGACTTTGATTGGGCCCTTGAGGATGTCATCCCTAAGGATATGCTATCGGAGCCGACTGCTGATGACATGATGGTTGTTTGTTCTGAAATTCCAGACATGGGATTAGAGGCATCCCGAGCAGTGTCTCGTGTATCATCGACTTTGGAAGGCAGTCTTCGATGTCAAGACGTTGGTTAGGATTGCCTGACTCACATAGAGGTGACTGAGGATCCTTCAGCCTTAGAGGTGGTTGTTGCAGAAAAACCAACCCCCGAGGGTGGTGCTAGCATTTACCCAGCCCCTGAGGGTGTCGCCGGTAGTGATCCGGCTCTGGTGGGTAGTGTGAGCTGCAACCCAGCCCTCGAGGGTGTTGCCGGTAGTCATCCGGCTCTAGTGGGTGGCACGAGCTGCAACCCAGCCCCCGAGGGTGTTCAAGTGAGCTCTCCTTCCTACACCTCCATGGATGTCCATGTTGGGTCGTCTCCACCACGATCTGATGGGGTGATGGTGATGCATGCTTCTTTGGCCTCGAGCAAACAAGTCGCCTTGGAGGTCAGCGAGCCAGATGCAAGAAGTCTGACATCCGCTGTCGGGGCTGAGCCAAACCCCGGCAACGTTCTTCAAATCGTTCCGATTGATCTTCCTTCATCAAGCCATTATGCAGCTCCTCTTGACTTGATGTTACCAACATTCCTCTCTAATCTTCAAGTAACTCAGCTCTGGTGTTCTATCGTCCCTCCTAGTAAATTATCTTTCCTATACTCATTTGTCTTCGATCGCAGGCTTTGGTTGACAGAATGTCTGCTCAGTTGAGGTCGCATGGTGCCACTATCCTAGAAGGGGCTCTGTCTCTGATGCAATGGAACCCATTGCTGCTTTAGAAACAGATAGCTGACTTGAAGGCATCAAACACTAGTTAGTAACTTCGCTTCTTCCTTAGCTGATTGATCAACTTGTCTTTAATCGTGTATCTTTCTTCGACTGCCTTGTCAGATATGGCTCGGTGGTGCTCTGAGCTTGAGGAAAAACATCTTCAACATCAAGTCGACTCAACCCGATGGTACTCTGATCTTGAGGAGAAGTACTCTCAAGGTCAGGCCAACCTGGTTCGGGTTTCTGCTTCTTTGGATGATGCACATTCTTTGTATTTTTCTCTTAATGCCCAGCTTAACTCCGAGAGGGCAGCACACGAGGTAAACTTCCTTAATTGGCTTTGCCGTGCTTACTGTTTACTGGATGCTAAAAGTTGATTTTTGTCTATAGGAGGAGAAACGGGCGCTTACAGCTTCTTGTGATAATTTGGATAGGTTGTATCGTGATGCCAGCAATTCCTTAACCATCTTGGAGAGGAGCCATCGCTTTACTATGTCAGATCTGGATCATCATCGTTGCGAGCTGCAAGTGTCCCAAGATGAGGTCCTGCGGCTTAGATAGTTGGTCTCAAGCAAGGATTCCATCGTCAAGGATCTGTGTGTCTCTAAGAAGTTAGTCGCCCAGGAGCTAGAGGCCACTCGACTGGCTACCAAAGACTCAGAGGACAACTGCGCCATTCTGAAGGCTCAGCGTGACAAGGCTATGGACAAAGCCATTCGCGCGGGGCGGATCTTGATGAGGAGGCCTGGCGTAGTTGTTCCTAATGACATTGTTGCCGATGTTAAGGCTGCGCCTGATGTCTCGAGCCGACCTTCTTCCTTGATTGCACCTGCGAAAGATATTACCAAATAGAGACGTTCCGATGTAGTGACGTTTTAAGAGACACTGAATGTACTTGTGAATTCTATGTGCGTGTGATCATTGTGTTCAAATATTCGGTGAGCAGGGCACTAGAATGTGTCCCTGGTGTTGACAGCTATAATATTTTGTTTCTATTGTTAGGATATAACAGTCATCCTGAACAATTACAGAAGTAAGTGTGGTGTGCTGGTTTTGGAGTTTTTCTTGACTTATGCATATTGCTTGGCTAGTAGGGCATAGTGGTCGCCCTAAGACGAGAAGGCGTGAGCACGTCGCACCGTCTTAAGTTGTCGTCAACTTAAGCCGATTGCTCTGCCAGTAGGGTATAGTGGTCACCCTAAGTCAAGTAAGCGTGAGCATGTTGCACCGTCTTTAGTCGTTGCCGACTCAAGCCGATTGCTCCATTAGTAGGGTATAGTGGTCACCCTAAGTCGAGTAAGCGTGAGCATGTTGCACCATCTTAAGTCATCGCCGACTTAAGCCGATTGCTTCGTTAGTAGGGTATAGTGGTCACCCTAAGCCGAGTAAGCGTGAGCATGTTGCACCGTCTTAAGTCATCGCCGACTTAAGCTGATTGCTTCGTTAGTAGGGTATAGTGGTCACCCTAAGTCGAGTAAGTGTGAGCATGTTGCACCGTCTTTAGTCGTTGCCGACTTAAGCCGATTGCTCCGTTAGTTTGGTATAGTGGTCACCCTAAGTCGAGTAAGCGTGAGCATGTTGCACCGTCTTAAGTCATCGCTGACTTAAGACGATTGCTCCGTTAGTAGGGTATAGTGGTCACCCTAAGTCGAGTAAGTGTGTTGAATCCAAGTCTAATTGAATCGAAGTCAATTGATAACCAATAGTTTGAATACCTTTGAGAATGAAATCTTTTATTGATGATGTATTTTCCAATTACAGAGTACAACATTGATCTGATAGCTTTTGAGGTCATGCTAAGGGTAAAACTTTCTAAGATGCTCTATGTTCCATGAGTTCCCCACTTCCGTACCATCCATTTGAGTAAGCCGATACGATCCTGGCTGAGTGACCTCCGACACAATGAATGGCCCTTCCCATAGTGGTGACAACTTGTGTCGTCCTTCCCCCGTTAGAATTTGGCGAAGGACCAAATCTCCCATTGCAAAGGATTGATGTCGTACAGCCTTATCATGATAGCACCTCAAGGTCTGCTGGTATCTGGCTGACTGAATTACTGTGTTCAATCGCTCTTCCTCTAGCACATCAATATCCTCTAGCCTGGTAGCTTCTGCTTCAGCTATGCTTTCGAATACCAGCCTTGGTGCCCCAAACCTGAGGTCGGCAGGTAATACTGCCTCAGAACCATAGACCATGAAGAAGGGGGTGTTTCCATGCAAAGCTCGACTGGGTTGAGTTCTTGAGCTCCAAGCCACATAAGGTAACTCTCTAATCCACTTTCCTGTGAACTTTTCATTCTTGTCGAAAACTTTCTTCCAGAGTGCTTCCAGTATCATGCCATTAGCCCTTTCCACCTGGCCATTAGCTCTTGGGTGTGCTACTGATGCATACTTGATCTTGATGCTCCGTTGTTTGCAGAAGTCAAAGAATTCAGAGCTAGTGAAGTTGGATCCTAGGTCAGTTATGATGCTATTTGGTATCCCAAACCTGAATATTATGTCTTGTATGAATTCCACTGCCTTGGCTGAAGTTAGAGAAGCAATGGGTTTGTACTCTATCCATTTGGTGAATTTATCGATGGCGACCAGCACATGAGTATAGCCTCCCTGAGCTTTCTTGAAGGGTCCAATCATGTCCAGTCCCCAACACACAAATGGCCATGTTATGGGTATGGTCTGCAGTTGCTGTGCCAGTAAGTGTTGTTGCTTTGACAGGAATTGGCAAGCTTCACATCTATGGACTAACTCGGCTGCATCACTCTTTGTTGTTGGCCAATAGAAACAAGACTTGAAGACTTTCCCAACTAGAGTCCTAGATGCTGCGTGTATTCCACACTGTCCGGTGTGGACCTCATCTAATAGCTGCTTCCCAGTGATCGAGGAAATGAATTTCATGAGGACTCCTGTCGCACCCCTTCTATACAGTGCATCCCCTATGAGGGTGTAGTGGGCTGGCTGTCTCACGATGCGTTCTACTGCAGCCTTATCATCCGATTCTTCTTCATTGTTTATATACCTAATGATAGGCTCTCTCTCGAGTCATTAGAGTCTAACTCTGGCTGGCTCAAAGTGTTGCACTCTTCCACCTGATCTGAGGAATACTTGGGCGTGACACTTCCTGGACAGAGACTCTGGGTGGGACCTAGGCTCAACTGGATCCTAGCTTCGACAACACGTCTGCTGCTGCATTGCGATCTCTTTCCACGTGATGGAATTCCAGCCCTTCAAATTTGTCTTCTAATTTTCGGACGGCTGTACAATACTTGCCGATAGAATCAGTAGAGCAATCCCAGTCTTTATTTATCTGGCTTATGACCACTAGTGAATCTCCGTATACCATCAACCCCTTAATGCCCAGTGATATGGCGATGTTCAACCCATGGATCAGAGCCTCATATTCTGCTGCATTATTCGATGCTGGGAATAATAGTTGAAGAGCGTACTTGAGTTGTTCACCTCCAAGGGCAATGAAGAGGATTCCTGCGCTTGCTCCCTGCAGTTTCAGTGAGCCATCAAAATACATTCGCCATACTTTAGTAGCCTCCGGGTTGTCAGGAACTTGTTGCTCGATCCACTCTGATATGAAGTCAACCAGTGCTTGAGTCTTTATTACAGTGCGAGGCCGAAACTCTATGTCGTGAGCTCCCAGCTCGCAGGCCCACTTGGCTATCCTTCTGATGGCTTTTTTGTTGTGAAGAATATCCCCAATTGGAAACCCAGTGACTACTATGACTTTGTGGTCGTCAAAGTAGTGACGGAGTTTGCGAGCAGTTAGAAGTACTGCGTACAATAGTTTTTGAACTTGGGGATACTTCTATTTGGAGGATCCTAGAACTTCACTGATGAAGTAGACCGGATGCTGTACTGGATATGTGTGTCCTTCTTCTGCCCGCTCGACTACCAACGCAGTGCTCACCACGTGAGTCGTGCAGGAGATGTACAACGACAGAACTTCTGTCGGCTGATCTGGCGTGGCCCGGCGTGGTGACTTCAGTACTAGTGGCGTGGTTAAGAACTTCTTCAATGCATCGAGAGCTTCCTGTGCTTCTGCGGTCCACTGGAATTTGTCCACCTTCTTGAGCAGTTTGTAGAATGGTAAACCTTTTTCGCCTAGTATTGATATGAACCTGCTCAAGGCCGCCATGCATCCAGTAAGCCTTTGCACTTTTTTCTGCGATCGTGGTGCTTCCATTCTCATGATAGCCTCGATTTTTTCTGGGTTAGCTTCAATTCCTCGGTGGCTGACAATGAATCCAAGAAACTTCCCTGTTGGTACTCCAAAGACACATTTTTCCGGATTGAGCTTCCACCGGTATCACCTCAGGCTGTTGAAGACCAGCTGCAAGTCTTCAATGAAGTTTTCCAAGTTTTCTGTTTTGATCACCACATCATCAACATAAGCTTGTACTTGCTTTCCCCAGTGATCGGCTAAGCATGTTTGAATAGCTCTCTGGTAAGTCGCGCCGGCGTTCTTGAGGCCAAACGGCATGGAGGTGTAGCAGAAAGCTCCAAACAGGGTAATGAATGTAGTTTTTTCCTCATCTTCTTTTGCCAGGCTGATCTGATGGTATCCAGAGTAGCAGTCCAGGAATGACAACATAGAATATCCGACGATTGAGTCTACCACCTGATCTTATCGGCGTTTCGACCCTGGGGGGTCCCTGGACTGACGAGTAAATTGTCGCTGTGTGTCCCAGCCCAGATGGGTCAGCGCGAGACGGAGACACAAGGGGGAAAACAGTAAGGGAAACCCGCGACCTCGTGTTGTCCTGCGCCCAGGGCGGATGCGCTTGCAGTAGGGGGTTACAAGCGTTCGCGAGGGAGAGAGGGGGGGCGTGAGACTGTGCGTCAGCCCGTTCTCCCGCGCGGCCACCTTTTCGTACGAGGGCCCTGGACCTTCCATTTATAGACGTAAAGAGAGGGTCCAGGTGTACAACAGGGGGTGTAGCAGTGTGCTAACGTGTCTAGCAGAGTGGAGCCAGAGCCCTATGTACATGCCGACGTGGCTGTCGGAGAGGTGTTGGAGCCCTATTCATGTGGTGTCGTGGCCGTCGGAGGAGCGCTTGAGCCCTATAGAAGCACAGTTGTCGGGGCTATCGGATCCTTGCTGACGTATCCTTGCTTCCGTAGGGGGCTGAGAACCGCCGTCGTCATGGAGCACGCGGGGCGCCATCATTACTTGTTTTACCGGGGCGAGCCAGATGGGACGCCGGTCTTGTTCCCCGTAGCCTGGGCTAGCTAGGGGTAGGGTAATGATGGTCCCCCTTGTGGCGTGGTCGGCCCTAGCAAGGTGGTGACTCCTCTGAGGTCGAGGCTGAGTCCGAGCCCGGGGGTCGGGCGAGGCGGAGACCGTCGTCCGGAGGTTGAGGTCAAGCCCGAGCCCTGGGGTCGGGCGAGGTGGAGGTCGTCTTCTTGAGTCGAGGTTGAGTCCGAGCCCGGGGGTCGTGCGAGGCGGAGATCGCCTTCCGAATCGAGGTTGAGCCCGAGCCCTGGGGTCGGGCGAGGCGGAGACCATCTTCTGGAGTCGAGGTTGAGCTCGAGCCCTGGGGTCGGGTGAGACAGAGATTCCTATGGCGCCCGAGGCTGGACTTGGCTGTTGTCAGCCTCACCCTGGCGGGTTGCACAGCAGTCAGAGCAGCGCAGGCGGCACTGTTTTCCTGTCAGGTCAGTCAGTGGAGGGGTGAAGTGACTACGGTCACTTCGGCCTTGTCGACTGGAAAGCACGCGTCAGGATAAGGTGTCAGGCGATCCTTGCATTAAATGCTCCTGCGATCCGGTCGGCTAGCGAGGCGATCTGGCCAAGGTTGCTTCTCCATGAAGCCTGCCCGATCTGGGCCTCGGGCGAGTCGAAGGTGCGTTCGTTGCTTGAGGAGACCCTTGGGCGAGGCACGCATCTGCCTTGGTCTACCGTTCCTGCTCGAGGCTGGGCTCAGGTGAGGCGAGATCGTGTCCCTTGAGTGGACGGAGCCATGACCGGAATTGCGCCCATCAGGCCTTTGCAGCTTTGTGCTGATGGGGGTTACCAGCTGAGATTAGGAGCCTTGGGGGTACCCCTAATTACGGTCCCCGACAGTAGCCCCCAAGCCTCAAAGGGAGTGTGGGTACTCGCTTGGAGGCTTTGTTGCACTTTTTTGCAAGGGGACCGGCCTTTCTCGGTTGCATTTTGTTCCAGTGGGTGCGAGTGAGCGCACCCGCCGGGTGTAGCCCCCGAGGCCTCGGAGGAGTGGTTTGACTCCTTCGAGGTCTTAATGCCTTTCGTGATGGCTCGGCCAGTATGGTTGTTCCCTCATGCGAACTGGTCATTGCCCGGGTGCATAGTCAGGTTCCGAGTTCTCGGGCTGGTATGTTGACGCTGTCAACGGTTTGGCCGGAGCCGGGTTTGCGAGAGCAGCCCCCGAGCCTCTGCACAGGGCGAGAGGACGGTCAAGGGCAGACTCGGCTTTTTTCATATGCCCCTGTGTCGCCTTTCCTCAAGGAGGAGGGGGGGAAGCGCCATGTTGCCCTCGGAGGGCGCCGAACATGGTGTCTCCAGTGAGTTGCTAATGGGTGATCCGAGTGGACGCCCGTGCCCCGTTCGATAAGGGTCGGCTAGTGGCCCAGATGCGCGCTCCAAAAGTACCTACAGGTGATTTGCCGGACCCGGTCCCGTTCGATAGGGTCCAAGGGCTCGATGCCTCCCTCTGATGGGATTCCGTTACAGAATTGTTCCTGCTGGTCTCGGAAATGTCCTAGGGTACCTTGGGAGCGTAGCCTGAGCCTTGGTTATGTATCGAACGTACCCAGAGTCATCCCTCACTCTGCGTGCTCTGGGGCGACTATCGAACCCGTCGGGGGGGCAGCCTACGAACCCCTGATCAGTAGTGGGCGCGGAGCCTGAGTGGCCTGAGGCGACTGTCAAACCCTTACGAGGGGCCAGCCTTCGAACCTCTGACCAGTAGTGGGCGCGGAGCCCGAGTGCTCTAAGGTGGCTGTCGAACCCTTCCGAGGGGCCAGCCTTCAAATCTCTGATCAGTAGGGGGGCTCGGGGCCCGCTTCCTTCGCGGAGAAGGATCCCTTTCGGAGTATCCCCTTTCCCGGTCCCTATAGCAAGAGAGAGAAAGGGGAAGAGGAAAAGGATACAAAATTGAACGACGTGGCGCACCATTTTTGACGCGGTCATTATGGCGGAGGTGAAGCGTCGCCCGCTTCGCCTGCCAAAGGTGTCGCCTATCCTGCCGCAGAGTTAATGCAACGGGACGAGTGGTTCGCGGGGCAGCCGTTGTGCATGCGCGAGCCGTTCGAGGAACGGGCGTTTCGCCTTCGAGTTTTGGATTTCGCGGCGGGTTCGGGCAGAGTGTTGAACGGGTATTGCCCGGGTCTTTATATATTCGGAGGAGGGTCTGGTGGTGGTTCTTTACTCTACTGCTCGCCTCTGCTTAGGTTTCCGCAACCTGAGGGAATAGTTAGAGAAAGAAAACCTCGCACCTTGTCCGCCCCACCGCCACCTTCTTCGCTTGGCGATGGCCGACCGGGTAACCATCATTCCGCCACGCGACCCATGGCCTTTCTCCACTGTCACGGTGGACGACCTGGAGGCCCTTGTTGCCGATGGCTTGCTCCGCCCCCTCTCTGATGTCCTGCGGCCGGAGTGGATGGTCCCTCCGAGCGGGGCCGACCCGAACCCGCCACCGGGGTATGTGCTGAGTTTCGTCTCCTTCCATGAGTGGGGGTTTGGTGTGCCAGCAAGCCGTTTTATGCAGGCGCTCCTGCATCACTATGGGGTGGAGTTGCACAACCTTAGCCCCAACTCTATCGCGCAAGCGGCCATCTTCGCGGCGGTTTGCGAAGGATTTTTGGGGATTGACCCCCACTGGGATCTGTGGACCCATCTCTTCTCCGCGGAGCCTTTTGCCTCGGCGACCGAGGAGAAGAGAGTCCACATGGCAGTGCGGGCCGGTGGCTGCATCCTCCAGTTGAGGCAGGCGCGTGCGTAGCAGTACATCCCCGCCATCCGTGTGTCTTCGAACAAGGGGTAGCAGCGCCAGTGGTTTTACCTCCAGAATGACGATGGGAGGCTCCCGTTGTTTTCTCAACGAGTGGTGACCGCCGCCGGTAGCAATTGGCGCTATGGGGCCCCGCGCGAGAGGCAGAAGAATCTCCAGCCCCTTCTGGAGGCCTTGGAGAAGCTGCGAGAGGGAGGGCTCACCGCCGCGGGGGTGGTTGTTGCCATCCATCACCAGAGGGTGCTCCCCTTGACGGAGCGACGGCTGCTGCTTTCGGAGACGACGCCGGGGGTCGACTTGGAGGGTTCACAGATGTCCTCGGTCCCCCTCCCCGCCGATGACCTCCACAGGCGGGTAGCCGGCACGGTGGGGAGGCTAGACGCCGGCGCCCTTATCCAGCTCCCGATGCGTCCCGAGCGCGGGTGCATGTCCCTGGTGAGTGTCCGCTCCTTATTCTTTCTTGTGTCTGATTGCCCTTGGTTCTCATAGTCGAGACTTTTCGTTCGTCTTCAGGAGCCGGGGTCTCACAAGCCTTCCCTGCCACCGGTCCTGGAGGACGCGGTGGACCGAGCCGAGTGGAGGGTTGCTGCGGAGAAGAAGAAGGAGAAGAAGGACGTGAAGAAGGCTCGGGCCCATGAGCGGATGCGGGCTCGGGACGCTTTGGAGAAGCGTCGTCGTCGGCAGGAGAGGGACGGGCTTCCGAGGGAGCCGTCACCGGAGACGCCTGACGATGACAACGAAGACGACGATGATGATGAAGACGATGACATGGCCGCCCGCCTTGGCCTCAGCCCGGATCTGAGGCTGGGCCAGGGGTCATCGAGCCAGCCCCCGAGTGGGCCGGCGCTATCGGTATCCGGGGCCGGGGCATCAGGGTCCCGACCCAAAGAACAGGGGCAGGCCGAGGGGGTACTTGACCCCTTGGCCAAGGTAGTTGAGGTGACCCCGGGGAGTCAGGCTGTCCCGCCTGTTCCCCTAGAGCCGTTGCCCGTGCCAGCAGCAGAGGAGACCGATCCTCGGGTCGCCGTGTCCGCGCCTGGGCGGACCGTCCCTTCGGCGCCCCGGGCGCCTGAGGCAGGGATGGTGCTGAAGCCGGCAGCGGGGCAAACCTTGGTGGTGCCCGTGGGGACCGAGGCTCGAGGGGCCTCCCCACAGGCACGATTGGTCGTGGCCCGGAGTGGGTAAGTATCTGAGGATGCTTCTGTCCCGGCGCCTTCTTCATGTGTCCTGATCCTGCTTTTTCCTTTCTTCCCAAGAAACAGAGGCACGGTTCGACTGGTCTGGCTCCTCGGAAGGCCCTTAAGACGGCGCCAGCTTCTGCAGCTGGTGCCGCACCGGGCCTCGTCGGTCGGCTGGCCTCTGCACAAGGTGCCCTCGAGCAGGGGGTTCAGGCAGCACAAGTTGCCATGGGGCGAGCTCCCGAGGCTGACCCCTCCGTCGAGGCGGTCGTCGAGTCAAGGGAGGCTACTGGCGCGGCCGCGGCCTTGAGCCCACCAGTCGCGTTGCCGGTGCTGGCACCGGCTTCTGCCGAGGCCGTTGCTGCTCTGGCTGTGGAACCACCTATCGCCGCCGATGCTGAGATGGCCGAGGCGTCGCTACTCGAGGCCGGCGATCGGAACCCTGCCCCCTTAGCCGAGGAGGTTCCTTACGCACCGACTGTAGGGGGTGCCGATGCCTTGGAGAAGGGGGGCGCAGAACCGCGGCCCGTCCTAGGGAGCGGCGTCCTCGTCCTCGCGCAGCGCAGTCCCAGCGAGCGCCGTCAGCCGCTCCGGTTCTGGGCCCATGGTTCTTCAAAACCCCTCTTCGTTCTTGACGATGAGCGAGAGGAGCGGTCATGGGACGAGCTTCGTGAGCGTGCCGAGGCAACGGTGGGGTCGCTTCGGTCGACCCTAGAGGTCCTTTTTAGGGACGTTCCCAAGATCCTCTAGGTAAGGATTTCAGGCATACCTTTTACGTGATCAAGGCATTCTCCGTGACGCCCCGCTTCCCTTCCTCAGGATCTGATGGATCTGAGCGTCGCTAAGTCATCGTTCATTCACCGTGAGGCCGACGTCTGGGGTTCGCTGCGGTTTCTGAGGACCGCGCTTGCCGAGGCTACCGAGCGCCTCTCCCAACGGAGCACTGAGGCGGCGGACCTTCGTTTGCTCCGTGACGAGCTGGGGGCAGAGGCAGCGGCGGCACGCGTAGAGGCGCAGCGGTGGTAGTTGGAGCTTGGCCAGGTCATCGGTGAGCGGGATAAATCTCGGGGCCGGGCCACCGAGGCTGAAAGCCGGGCTGAGGCCCTTGGAGGCCAGCTAGTCGAGGCGTCCGCTCGGGCCGAAGCCCTTGCGGCGGACCTGGCCGTGGCCATCGGGTCTGCTCAATCCGCCCAAGCCGCAGCCTCGGAGCAGCGTATCCGAGTGGAAGGTATGTCTTGGCTGTTTTGAGGTTTTGATTCAACTTCACTCTTCAACTTGCGTTTGAAGACTTCTGCTTTGGTTGTTTGCAGAGCTCGAGTTTGCCCTCAATGAGTCCGCCAAGGCACTTGCCCAGGCGGCTGAGCAGAAGGAGGCCGACCGCGCGGCCATGTCCGAGGCTATCTCGGCCTTTTGCTAGATCTTTGGCCTTGACGACGTCCCTTCGGGAAGCTCCCCTCAGAGTCGCCTACAGGCATTGGGCGACCACGCGCGCGGCAGACTCCACGAGGCGCTGCATCATGGTGTTAGGCGGGCCTTCACCGTGCTCACTTCCCACTATGATGTGGATCTGGAGCGGGTCAGCGAGGGGTATTGCCTTCCCGATGAAGACGAAGCTGCCCTGGCCGAAGTTCAATGGCTTGACGCGACCGTCGCGGGCCCGAGCGCGGTGCTGGCGTCCACCTTCGAGGTGGAGATCCTTCCGCCTGCGCCGCCGTCCGAGGCCGAGGCGGATCTTGCCGAGGGTGGAGACGGTGCTGAGGTCAGAGATGAAGCCGAGGGTGCCGCTCCTCCCCTGGGTGATGCTTGATTCTGCCGGAGCAGTTTGTTTTGAACACGTGTGTGTCTTTCGCGGCCGTCGAGGCCTGAACACTTTGTCGTCGTGATATAAAGCTGTGTCTTTTTCTTACTGTTTTGCGTACCTGGACTTGTTCGTCAGTAGCAGGATCGCTTACCCAAGTAAGAGTTATTTTTCGCGGTAGGTGACGAGTGAGGTATCCGTACCCCGGAGGCGTAGGAGTCCCTCGGCTCGGTCGGCCTTGCCGCTTACATGCACTCTTATTCGTTTCTCGGGGTTCTGTTACTGACATAGCCAGGAGACACGAAAGTCGTTTTGACGGAAGACTTTTTTCCGAGGAAAATTTTGACGCAGAGGGGGTTCCCCCCTTCTAGCCCCCGAGGGAGGGTCGGGCTTTGCCGAGGCAAGGTTGACCCTTCCTTAAAGGTTAGACTTTGCTTATGTATGTAAAGCAGGTACATGAATGACTTGAAAACATCTTAAGGGTAGAAGCGACGTAGCTGTCGGATGTTCCAAGCGTTGTTGTAGACCCCACCTTGACTGTTTGCCAGCTTGTATGTTCTGGGCTTCAGAATTTTGGCGATGATGAACGGCCCTTCCTAGGGAGGCGTGAGCTTGTGGCGCCCTCAGGCGTCTTGTCGTAGCCGAAGCACCAAGTCGCCCACCTGGAGGTCTCGGGACCGAACCCCTCGGGCGTGGTAGCGTCGCAGGGACTGCTGATACCGCGCCGAGTGTAGCAAGGCCATGTCCCGAGCCTCTTCCAGCTGGTCAAGTGAGTCTTCTCGGTTCGTCTGGTTGCTTCGGGCGTCGTATGCCCTCGTCCTGGGGGAGCCGTATTCTAAGTCTGTGGGCAAGATAGCCTCGGCCCCATAGACTAGAAAAAACAACGTGAAGCCCGTGGCTCGGCTTGGCGTCGTCCTCAGACTCCAGACCACCGAGGGGAGTTCCTTCATCCACCACCTGCCGAACTTGTTGAGGTAATTGTAGATCCTCGGCTTGAGCCCCTGTAGAATCATGCCGTTGGCACGCTCTACCTGCCCATTCGTCATGGGGTGAGCTACGGCGGCCCAGTCCACCTGGATGTGGTGGTCCTCACAGAAGTCCAGGAACTTTCTGCCAGTGAACTAGGTGCCGTTGTCGGTGATGATGGAGTTCGGGACCCCGAAGCGATGTATGATGTTGGTGAAGAACGCCACCGCCTGTTCGGACCTGATGGTGTTTAGGGGTCGGACCTCGATCCACTTGGAGAATTTGTCGATGGCGACCAGCAGGTCCGTGAAGCCCTCGGGTGCCTTCCGCAAGGGACCGACGAGGTCCAGACCCCACACAGCAAACGGCGAGGCGATGGGTATTGTTTGCAAGGCTTGAGCGGGCAGGTGCGTCTGCCTTGTGTAGAATTGACACCCTTGGCAGGTGCGTACAATCCTAGTGGCGTCGGCCACTGCGGTTGGCCAGTAGAAACCTTGTCGGAAGGCGTTTCCCACGAGGGCTCGAGGTGCTACATGATGACCGCAAGCCCCCGAGTGTATTTCTTGCAATAACTCCTGACCTTCGGTGATGGATATGCATCGCTGGAGGATGCCTGAGGGGCTGCGGTGGTAGAGCTCCTCTCCGTCACCCAGCAAGCCGAACGACTTGGCGCGCCGCGCCAGTCGCCGAGCTTTGGCTCTGTTGAGGGGTAGCTCTCCACGATGGAGATATTGCAGGTATGGGGTCTGCCAGTTTCGATTAGGCGTGGCCCCATTCCGCTCTTCCTCGACACGCAGTGCCTCACCCTTGGGGGCCGAGGGTGCCTCGGGCGGAGCCGAGGCTTTCTCGGGCTGAGCTAAGGGCGCCTCGGGCTGGGCCGAGGGCGCCTTGGGCAAAGCCAAGGCCTTCTCGGGCTCGGGCGTGTCGTCGGTCTTGACAGAGGGTTGATGTAGGTCTTTGGGAGAAGACGTCCAGAGGAACCGTTGTTCGCCCCGAGGCTATCTTAGCCAGCTCGTATGCAGTCTCGTTGTATCGTCGGGCGACGTGGTTGAGCTCGAGCCCGTAGAACTTGTCCTCCAAGCGCCGAACCTCATCGCAGTAGGCTTCCATCTTCGGGTCGCGGCAGTGGGAGTTTTTCATGACTTGGTCGTTGACAAGCTGCAAGTCGCCATGAGCTTCGAGGCGCCGGACCCCTAGCTCGATGGCGATGCGCAACCCGTTGACCAGAGCCTCATACTCGGCCACGTTGTTGGACGCCGGAAAATGGAGGCGCAGCACGTAGCGGAGGTGCTTCCCGAGGGGTGAGATGAAGAGCAGGCCCGCGCCCGCTCCTGTTTTCATCAGCGACCCATCGAAAAACATGGTCCAGAGTTCTGGTTGGATCGGAGCTGTTGGAAGCTAGGTGTCGACCCATTCAGCCACAAAGTCTACCAAGACTTGGGACTTTATGGCCTTCCGAGGGGCGAACGAGATTGTCTCGCCCATGATCTCCACCGCCCACTTTGTAATCCTACCCGAGGCTTCTCGGCACTGGATGATCTCCCCCAGGGGGAAGGATGACTCCACAGTCACCGGATGAGACTCGAAGTAGTGACGCAACTTTCGCCGTGTCAGAATTACCGCGTACAGCAGCTTCTGAATTTGTGGATAGCGGATTTTGGTCTCGGACAGTACCTCACTGATGAAGTAGACCGGCCTATGGACGGGCAATGCGTGCCCTTCTTCTCGTCTCTCGACCACGATCGCGGCGCTGACCACCTGAGTGGTAGCGGCGACGTAGATCAAGAGGGCTTCTCTGGCAGCGGGGGGCACCAGGATGGGCACGCTTGTAAGGAGCGCCTTCAAGTTCCCGAGGGCTTCCTCGGCCTCGGGGGTCCAAGTGAAGCGCTCGTTCTTCCTTAAGAGGCGATATAGGGGCAGGCCTCTTTCGCCGAGGCGCGAGATGAAGCGGCTCAGAGCCGCAAGGCATACCATGACCCTCTGTACTCCTTTCAAGTCCTTGATGGGTCCCATGTTGGTGATGGCCGCGATTTTCTCCGGGTTGGTCTCGATGCCCCGCTCGGAGACGATGAACCCCAGGAGCATGCCTTGGGGGACTCCGAAGACACACTTCTCGGGATTGAGTTTTACGCCTTTCGCTTTGAGAAACTTGAATGTCGTTTCAATGTCGGAGAGGAGGTCGGAGGCTTTCCTCGTCTTGACTACGATGTCATCGACGTAAGCCTCGACCGTTCGACCAATGTGCTCCCCGAACACGTGGTTCATGCACCTTTGGTATGTCGCACCCGCATTCCTCAAACCGAATGGCATAGTAATGTAGCAGTACATGCCAAAGGGTGTGATGAAAGAGGTCGCAAGCTGGTCAGACTCTTTCATCCTGATTTGGTGATACCCTGAGTAGGCATCGAGAAACGACAGGGTTTCGCACCCAGCAGTGGAAGCCACAATTTGATCGATGCGAGGCAGAGGGTAGGGAACCTTCGGACATGCTTTGTTTAGACCAGTCTAGTCTACACACATCCGCCATTTCCCACCTTTCTTTTTCACAAGCACAGGGTTGGCGAGCCATTCGGGATGGAATACCTCTTTGATGAAACCAGCAGCCATCAGCTTGTGGATCTCCTCGCCTATGGCTCTGCGCTTTTCTTCGTCGAATCAGCGCAGAGGCTGCTTCACGGGTCGGGCTCCAGCTCAGATATCCATTGAGTGCTCGGCGACTTCCCTCGGTATGTCGGGCATGTCCGAGGGACTCCACGCAAAAACCTCGGCGTTCGCGCGGAGAAAGTCGACGAGCACTGCTTCCTATTTGGGGTCGAGCTCGGAGCCGATCTGGATCTGCTTGGAGGTGTTGTTGCTGGGGTCGAGAGGGACAGACTTAACCGCCTCTGCTGGTTCGAAGTTGCCGGCGTGGCGCTTCGCATCTAGAACCTCCTTGGGGAGGCTCTCCATGTCGGCGATGAGGGCCTCGGATTCGACGAGGGCCTCGGCATACTCCACGCACTCCATGTCGCATTCTTACGCGTGTCGGTACGTGGGGCCGACGGTGATGACCCCGTTGGGGCCCGGCATCTTGAGCTTGAGGTAGGTGTAGCTAGGGACGACCATGAACTTGGCGTAGCATGGTCTCCCTAGCACTGCGTGGTAGGTTCCTCGGAACCCGACCACCTCGAATGTGAGGGTTTCCTTTCAGAAGTTGGAGGGAGTCCCGAAGCAGACGGGCAGATCGAGTTGTCCAAGGGGCTGGACGCACTTCCCAGGAATGATCCCGTGGAAGGGCGCCGCGCCGGCCCGGATCGAGGACAGATCGATCTGCAGGAGCCCGAGGGTGTCGGCGTAGATGATGTTGAGGCTGCTGCCTCCGTCCATGAGGACCTTGGTAAGCCTGACGTTGCCGATGACGGGATCAATAACAAGCCGGTACTTCCCCGTGCTCGGCACGCAGTCGGGGTGGTCGCCTTGGTCGAAGGTGATGGGCTTGTCGGACCAGTCTAGGTAGACTAGCACCGCCACCTTCACCGAGCAGACCTCCCGGCGCTCTTGCTTGCGGTGCCGAGCCGAGGCGTTCGCCACTTGCCCACCGTAGATCATGAAGCAGTCATGGACCTCGGGGAACTCCTCTGCCTTGTGGGCTTCCTTCTTGTCGTTGTCGGGGGCCCTGCCACCTTCCGCCGGTGGCTCGGCATTGTGGAAGTAGCGCCGAAGCATGACGCAATCCTCAAGGGTGTGCTTTACGGGACCCTGATGATAGGGGCACGACTCCTTGAGCATCTTGTCGAACAAGTTGGCGCCTCCGGGAGGCTTCCGAGGTTTCTTGTGCTCGGCGGTGGCGACAAGGTCTGCGTCGACGGCGTCGCGTTTTGCTTGCGACTTCTTCTTGCCCTTCTTATTTGCGCCGCGCTGAGCGGACGCCTCGGGGATGTCGTCCGGCTGGCGCCCCTGAGGCTACTTGTCCCTCCAGAAGATGGCCTCGACCGCCTCCTGGCCAGAGGCGAACATGGTGGCGATGTTCATCAGCTCGCTCGCCCTGGTGGGAGTCTTGCGACCCAGCTTGCTCACCAGGTCGTGGCAAGTGGTGCCGGCGAGGAACGCGCCAACGACATCTGAGTCGGTGATGTTGGGCAGCTCGGTGCGCTGCTTTGAGAATCGCCGGATGTAATCCCGCAGGGATTCTCCCGGCTGTTGGTGGCAGCTTCGGAGATCCCAGGAGTTCCCAGGGCGCACGTATGTGCCCTAGAAGTTGCCGGCGAAGGCTTTGACCAGGTCGTCCCAGTTGGAGATCTATGCAGGAGGCAGATGCTCCAGCCGGGCTCGGGCGGCGTCGGAGAGGAAAAGGGGGAGGTTGCGGATGATGAGGTTGTCATCGTCCGTTCCACCCAGCTGGCAGGCCAGCCTGTAGTCCGCGAGCCACAGTTCCAGCCTCGTCTCCCTCGAGTACTTGGTGATGGTAGTCGGGGCCCGGAACTGGGTCGGGAACGGTGCCCGTCGTATGGCCCGGCTGAAAGCTTGCGGACCAGGTGGTTCGGGCGAAGGGCTCCGATCCTCCTCACTGTCGTAGCATCCCCCACGCCTGGGGTGGTAGCCTCTGCGCACCCTCTCGTCGAGGTGGGCTCGACAGTCGTGGCGATGGTGCTCGTTGCCGAGGCAGCCCGGGGCCACAGGTGCTGTGTCCCGCGTGCGCCCGGTGTGGACCGAGGCTTCCCGCATGAATCGGGAAGTCGCGGCGCGATGCTTCGGGGGGTATCCCTGCCTTCGGGAGGCAGAGCTTTCAGCCCGTCGGACCGCGGCATCCTCAAGGAGATTCTTGAGTTCTCCCTGGATACGCCGCCCCTCGGTGGTGGATGATTCCGGCATCGCTCGGAGTAGTATTGCTGCTGCAGCTAGGTTTTGGCCGACCCCACTGGAAGCCGGGGGCAGCCTTGCCCTAGCATTGTCGGCGATGCGGTGCTGGACGTCCTAGGCCAGATGACGCGCTTCTCCGGCTGGTGCTCGGCCTGCTTGCTCCGGCCCAATGTTCTGCCGGAGGTGCACAAGTTGTCCTGCTTCCTCGTCGAGCCTGGCCTGCATCTCACGGATTTGCTCGAGCTGTGTGTCCTGACCCCCCGCAGGGACTGGGACCACAGCTAGCTCCCGAAGGATGTCAACGCGAGGCGCAGGCCTAGAGGGATCGCCGTCCTCCGGCATACCAAGGTGGTTGCCTTCGTCGAGACCCTCTAGATCGATGTGGAAGCATTCACGACTTGGGCCACAGTCCTCGTCGCCGAGGCTGTGGCTATCATCGGAGCAACCGGAGAGGCAGTAGTCACATGCGGTCATGAAGTCCCGCATGGCACTAGGGTTATCGAGCCCGGAGAAGCCCCAACCAGAGTCGGGCTCGTCGTCTTCCTTAGAACCCGGGGGTCTGTAGGTCGAGACGGCCATCAATCGGTCCCAGGTTGACCACATATGGTACCCCAGGAGGTTTGGATATGCCTTTATGAAAGCGTCCACCAAACCGGGATCGCTTGGTGGGTCGAAGCTGAATCTAAAAGGCACGGGATGTGAAACGGATGGTACCTCTTGATCGACGGACGGTGACGAAGTCGCGTCGGGGACGGACTGCACCGTTATCTCGGGTACGAGGCTAACGCTCAACAAGTCCTTCACGAGCGTGCTGGCGTCGCCCGTTTGCTTGGGGTGGGCGTGTTGCGGGGAAACGACGCTCGTCTTCATCTCAGACGCGAGGTTAACGCTTGGCGTGTCCCCTGCTGGGGCGCCGGCGTCGTCGACTCGCTCAACAGCCGACGATGTGCCGCCTCCTGCTTGGCCATGATTGCCCCGCCTCCTTCCCCATCGACGAGGAAGGTGACGGGACAGACTCGGATGTTGTTCTTCCACCACGCGGGGAAGACGTCGTCGATTCCGCCGCCGGCGGGCGGGCTGACGGCTGCCATTGTCGTTGTCGCGCGGTGGAGGAAGGAGTATCATGTCATAGCTGCCGTCGAGGGACATGAACTCGAGACTCCCGAAACGGAGCTTCGTCCCGGGTTGGAGAGGTCGCTGGAGACTCCCCATCTGGAGCTTGACGGGAAGCTATTCGTCAACACGTAGCAGGCCCCTACCTGGCGCGCCAACTGTTGGCGTTTCGACCCCGGGGGGTCCCTGGACCGACGAGTAAATTGTCGCTGCGTGTCCCAGCCCAGATGGGTCGGTGGGACGGAGACACAAGGGGGAAAACAGTAAGGGAAACCCGCGACCTCGTGTTGTCCTGCGCCCAGGGCGGATACGCTTGCAATAGGGGGTTACAAGCGTTCGCGAGGGAGAGAGAGAGGGGGGGCGTGAGACTGCGCGTCAGCCCGTTCTCCCGCGCGGCCACCTTTTCGTACAAGAGCCCTGGACCTTCCTTTTATAGACGTAAGGAGAGGGTCCAGGTGTACAATGGGGGTGTAGCAGTGTGCTAACGTGTCTAGCAGAGAGGAGCCAGAGCCCTATGTACATGCCGACGTGGCTGTCGGAGAGGTGTTGGAGCCCTGTTCATGTGGTGTTGTGGCCATCGGAGGAGCGCTTGAGCCCTGTAGAAGCACAGCTGTCGGGGCTGTCGGATCCTTGCTGACGTATCCTTGCTTCCGTAGGGGGCTGAGAACCGCCGTCGTCATGGAGCACGCGGGGCGCCATCATTACTTGTTTTACCGGGCCGAGCCAGATGGGACGCCGGTCTTATTCCCCGTAGTCTGGGCTAGCTAGGGGTAGGGTAATGATGGTCCCCCTTGTGGCGTGGTCAGCCCGACCGAGGTGGTGACTCCTCCGAGGTCGAGGCTGAGTCCAAGCCTGGGGTCGGGTGAGGCTGAGACCATCATCCGGAGGTCGAGGTCGAGCCCGAGCCCTGGGGTCGGGCGAGGCGGAGGTCGTCTTCCGGAGTCGAGGTTGAGTCCGAGCCTGGGGGTCGGGCGAGGCGGAGATCGTCTTCCGAGTCGAGGTTGAGCCCGAGCCCTGGGGTCGGGTGAGGCAGAGACCGTTTTCCGGAGTCGAGGTTGAGCCTGAGCCCTGGGGTCGGGCGAGGCGGAGATTCCTATGGCGCCCGAGGCTGGACTTGGCTACTGTCAGCCTCACCCTGGCGGGTGGCACAGCAGTCGGAGCAGCGCAGGCGACGCTGTTTTCCTGTCAGGTCAGTCAGTGGAGGGGCGAAGTGACTGCGGTCACTTCGGCCTTGTCGACTGGAAAGCGCATGTCAGGATAAGGTGTCAGGCGATCCTTGCATTAAATGCTCCTGTGATCCAGTCAGCTGGCGAGGCGATCTGGCCAAGGTTGCTTCTCCGTGAAGCATGCACGATCTAGGCCTCGGGCGAGTCGAAGGTGTGTCCGTTGCTTGAGGAGACCCTCGGGCGAGGCGCGAATCTGCCTTGGTCTACTGTTCCTGCTCGAGGCTAGGCTCGGGTGAGGCGAGATCGTGTCCCTTGAGTGGACGGAGCCTTGACCGGAATTGCGCCCATTAGGCCTCTGCAGCTTTGTGCTGATGGGGGTTACCAGTTGAGATTAGGAGCCTTGGGGGTACCCCTAATTACGGTCCCCGATAGATCTATTTTAGGAAGTCTGAAGGGATCCTTCGGACAGTGTTTGTTGAGATCGGTATAGTCGACGCACATGCGCCAATCCACTTTATTCTTTTTGAGTACAAGAATGGGATTTGCCAGCCACTCATGATGCAGTACTTCTCTAATGAACCCTGCTGCGACTAAGCGAGCTAGCCACTCACGATAGCCTCCCTCTTGTCAGGCATGAAATGACGCAGTTTTTGTTGGATCGGCCTTGCCTGGGGATAGACCTTCAGTTTGTGCTCGGCCAGTTCTCTCGGGACTCCCGGTATATCCGCAGGATGCCATGCGAATATGTCTCAGTTATCTTGCAGGAACTGGACGAGCGCGCCTTCCTATTTGTCATCTAGGCTGGAGCTGATGATGGCAGTCTTGCGTTCATCGGCGAACCCAAGGTTGATTCTCTTCGTCTCCTCAGTCGGCCGCATAGAGGTCACGGCTTGAGCTTCATTCGCAAGTATCGCGAGGTCTTCCTCAGGCTTTGAGTTCGCCTGCGTGGAGGGAGTTGTCGGTGGTTTAGTGGTGAGGGCTACCTAAATGGCCACTCGGAAACATTCCGCGGCGCCTTGGAAGTCAGTGCACATGGTGATGATCCCTTGTGGTCCCGACATCTTCAATATCATATATGAATAGTGTGGAATGGCCATGAATTTCGCCAATCCTGACCTACCGATGATGGCATTGTATCCGCAGTCGAAGCTCGCTACCTCGAACCTCAGACTAGATTCTGTAGTTTTCCGGAGTTCCGAAGGTGATGGGCATGTAGATGTGTCCAAGCAGGTATTCTCCCTCAGTCGGCACAATGCCGAAGAAAGGAGTGTCTGACTCGTGGAGCTCTTTGAGTGCAACTCCCAAGCCTAAGAGTGTCTGGGCGAAGGTGACATTGATGTTGCTTCCCTCGTCCACCAGCACCTTCTTTACCTTGCTCTCTCAGATCATCGGATCGACGAGGAGCGGATACTTGCCCGAATGATCGAAGTTGAGCCACTGATCCGCCCGAGTAAAGTTGATCAGGTGTTTTGACCACCGATAGGGGGTGGGAGCACTGGTGGTTGCCACTAGTATCTGTCGATCATTGAGCTTTTGCTGCCTTTTGCTCTCTTGTGACCCGTGTCCTCCGAAGATGACGTTGACTTCTCCATCGACGCGCGGGAATGCTCTGCCTCCTCCCCCTTCCTGCTGCTGAGGTTCTCGAGGTTCTCCGGGTCCTCCTCGTGGTGGGGGAGGTGGTAGAGGTTGGAAGGGTCGGCCGTTCCCGATGGAGTGCTTGAAGTCTCTGCAGTTCCGGAGGGTGTGGCGCATATCTTTGTAGTACGGGCACTGGGCGTCGAGGATGTCGTCCAATGTTCGTTCGCCTCCGTGGGGTGCCCCTTGGGCACGAGAGACGGGTGGTCTAGCGGCGTGGACTTCTTCACGAGGCCTCTTCTCCCAGCGCTTGTCGGTCTGCTGGTTCGCGTCACGCCGTGGTGCAGATGGGGCAGGCTTCATTCCCTCGATGAGGTCCTGAGCCCGTTCGTCGATGGTGAAGTAAAGGTCTGCCTCCCTGAATAGCTGCTCATAAGTGGTCGGTGCCTTTTGTAGTATGGCTCGGACGAAGGCCGAGTCATTGGATCCCCAGTAGAAGTCCTCGATCACTGCTGCTTCAGCGACCTCGGGAATACGATTTTTCATGGTCTGAAACCTCTTGAGGTACGACCGAAGAGTCTCATCCCCTCGGAGCCTAATGGATTTGAGGTCCCACGGCTGCGCTGGCTTGTCGGAGAGGGATTGGAAGTTGGCGATAAAACACCGACTGAAGTCGTTCCAATCATCGATGCAGTGCCGGGGTAGGTGCCATAGCCATTGCAGTGCATCTTGCCCGAGGACGATGGGTAGGTATGCAGTCATCACATCTTTAGTTGCCCCAGCGGCCCGGGCAGTGGTTGTATAGACGGCCAACCAGCCTCTCGGGTCCTTCTTAGGCTCGTATTTGTCGACGTTGGAGACCTTGAAGTTTGGGGGCCATTGAATGGCCCTGAGATGTGGAGTGAGCGCAGATACTCCACATGTGTCCTCCTGTCGACAACCGTGGTGCCGGTCCCAGGGAGGGGAGTTGCCGATGTGTCGTCTCGACCGTCCCCGGGTTGTGCCACCAGTTGAAGCCGTTGCCGACTCAACTCTAGTGGCTTGACTTCGTGCAGGGACGCCATGATCCCGATCGTACTCCTCTCGGCGTCGTATTTTGTTCTCATGTCGTCGTTCGCGTGAAGCGTTGATGGAGCTCCGTGCATCCTGCCGAATATTGATGGCATGCTGTAGATCACTTGGAGGATGAACGAGAGGCAGAAGATGATTAGCTGCTCGAGTGAGCAGCCACCGATAGCCTTTAGCGTCTAGAGTTCAGGGGAGACCATCGGCTATCTAAGCCAATACTCCCCCGACCTCACTCGGCGTGTTCATGGCATGGGTGAATTTAGGGTTCAGGATTCACGCGAAGAGAGGGTTCTCTCGGCATAGCTTCGCATCATGTTCAGCTTGCTCTTGAGCCTGCTGATGATCACGTCGACGAGAATTCCTCCTTTCCTTGAAGACTCATTCGTCAGGAGTTTCTCCCAATTCTGAGATCTCATCTCGAGACATAGGCTGCGCCAGATCTCGTCGAACATTCTAGCGTCGATTCCTTCATTGGTGAGATTCTCGCTGAGGGTGTTCTTCCCAAGGCACGGTTGGCTCGTCGTCGGAGATGGGAGACGATTCCACTCTTCCCCCGATGAAGAGGACGTCGAGATAGAATGGGGTTGCTGTGGTGACAAACTTCTTTCTGTCCTCCTTTGAGGGTGAAGGCACCAGAAGAGCAGCTTGGCGAGTCTCTATCCCGTTTGCTCTTCTGTTCCTCGTAATCTGTGTCCACTTTTCCGGGGATGAGGTGCACAACGGGGTTCTCCGGGTAAATGAACTCTCTGCTCCTGGCTTGCAGGAGGTAGTCTTTGCCCGGAGCACTCAAGGTTGCGCTATTTCCTGCTTCATTCTAGCTTTTTCGAAGATTTTCAAGGAAGGCTTCTTCTCCGGTGGATCCGCTATACGATGCAGAATTCCTTCTTCGTCTGCCACGGATGAGATGGTTCCGAAGCAGAACACGGATCTAGGGTGGAGAGCGATCTTATGCTGGAAAATGATGGCCAATGAGCTAGCTTGGATCAGTGACACACCCCTTACCTGGCGTGCCAGCTGTCGGGGTTTGGGACCCGACCACGCACCCGGGGTTACCCCTCGAGGTGCTTTTGGGTAGAACGGTGTTGCCAACTATAGCTCGATGGTTCATGCTAAGTGCACGAGAGACGATAGACAGTTTTCTATAGGTTCGGGCCGCTTAGAGAGGCGTAACACCCTACTTCCTGGCGTGGATCTTTATGTGGTGGATTACAGGGGGATTCTCTAGTATAGAGGATGCTAGAGAATGGAGTAGATGGCTGATGAATGACCTCCTTTTTGATTGGGTGCCCCCTAGGCCTTATATACTCGACCGTGGGGCGTTACATGAGGGCATGATAACAATGTGCACCTAAATAATAGTGAACTGACTGAACATATCTTCTTATAATCCTGCCGACTTATTTTCACTTAGTTCCGACGTCTGAGAGCGTTGTGTGGGAGAACCGGACCAATGCTACGGATGAAGCTTAAATCCAATGAGTCGTCTAGGCCCAAGTCTATCCAATCTTGCGTCGATCCGTTCCGCCAGCAGTTCCTCCCCCTGGTCCACGAAGAGGTGGCCTTGCGAAATAATGGGACCAAAGCCTTTCGTGAGGCCTTCTAGCCTTCTAGTGGACCCGGGGGATATCTATCCCCCACACCGGCGACGATGAACTTGATCAACGTTGGTCGAGCGGACGAAGCGAGCAGTCGCGAGTACGCTCCCCAAAAACCTGATTGCCCACACACTGGTGCAAGTGTCTCTCTGCGGACGGCAATTTCGGAGGCTTGCTCTCCCACACTCTCTATGCTCGCAGAAGGTGGGATGGGGATGGGTTGTACGCAATGCATCTGAGAATTGTACGTGTGTTCTCTCGTAACCAGAAGCAGCCTCCCCTCCTCGTATATATATACACGCGCAGAGGGAGGCCAACAGACAATAACGGTCACCATCAGAGCTACCATTACAGCCAGCCAGAAACAGACACCATTAGTGACATCTGTTAATAGCTGACAGCCATTACAGCTTGTCTATTACTAGCCATAACACAGGAAACAGCCAGTAACGTACGATAGTAATGGATGGTCATTACTCTAGGCAAAATGCGCAACCGTTAGGAAGGAATATTCGGACCAAGGTCCGATCTACCACGGCCTGGCCTGGTCGCGGCGCGCGCGCGTGTGGCAGTCCTTCATCCTTTTCTCAGCTTCTCAATAGATGCACTAATGGTCCACCTATTTAAGTTGAGTGAATTATCCCTTGAACTTCCGGTATGGTACTAAAGTACTAGTACACCGTAGCATTAAAGTGGGCCTCTAGCATTGACTATTATTGAAGTGGGCCAGGCCCACATTAATTCAACAATTCCCACCAAATGCTAAGTCACACTAAAATGCTCTCATCATCTCAAACGTTTGATATACTAGTGTTTCGATGGAGACTGTTAAGTTGAACATCCACCTAGAATCTAGACTACACTTGACCACAACTGCACAATGGACTAGGCCTTGAATTGGCAGTTTTGCGTGGAAGAAGTTTCATCTAAAGTCTTTACCAATACTAGGTTGCCAAGCGCATCCCCTCTAGTTGGAGCATATAAGTCAAACTAAATAGCCTTTCATTGGTATCTAGAGACCACCAAGATCTCATAAACTTTGATCAACAGTTAACCCATATAGGTATGTTCCTCTAAAGATGTTCTATAGGACAACATCTTTGCTTCACAAAGCCACTTGGAACATATTAAGGTGTAAACACCAACCTACCTTATAGCAAGGAAAGATGTACGAACCTTATTAAGGGTCTTTCCTCTCAGTCTACCACTAGCTTGTTTCAACATTCTAATTCACGGGATCTCCGATGACAAAGAACAGGTTACCACTATGATAAACTTTAGGTGGGTCTCAAGCCCATCTCACTCGATGCACTGTCTATCACACTACGTTATAGCCCCTTAGTAAATTGATCTGCCAGATTTTTAGACGTATGGACATAGTCCAACATTATTACTCCGGAGTTTCTCAATTTTCTAACAGATTTTAAACGCCTCTTTATGTGCCTTGTCGACTTCATATTATCCTTAGAATTTTTTATCTTGATTATCATAGTCTGATTATCACAGTTCATAGAAATAGCCGGCACAGGTTTTTCAACCATCGCTAAATCCATAAGGAGTTCACGAAGCCACTCAGCCTCAACTAAAGCGGTATCTAATGCTATGAGTTCTGCTTCCATAGTCGACCTCATTAAGATGGTCTGCTTGCAACACTTCCATGAAACAGCGCCACCTCCAAGTGAAAACACATATCCACTTGTGGCATATATCTCATCAGCATCAGATATCAAATTTGCATCACAATAACCCTCCAATACTATTGGGTACCCGGTATAATGGATGCCTAAACTCATAGTACCTTTTAGATAGCGCAGAACTCTCTTAAGAGCACGCTAGTGATCATCTCCTGGATTTGAAACAAACCGACTAAGTTTGCTCACAGCAAACGAGATGTCAGGCCTCATGGCGCTAGCTAAGTACATAAGTGAACCAATTATTTGGAAATATCTTAATTGATCCCTAGCTATCCTTCGATTTTTCTTCAAAATCTTACTAGGATCATAAGGTGATGGAGCAGGTTCACAGTCGCTATAACCAAAGCGACTCAAAACTTGTTCCACATAATGGGATTGCACCAGTGTGATCCCATTATTGCCTTCTCTCAGTAGCTTAATGTTTAGAATAACATCAGCTTCTCCCAAATCTTTCATTTCAAAATCATTGGACAGAAAGTCTTTTGTCTCTTTAATCACATCAAGACTTGTCCCCGAGATTAGAATGTCATCAACATACAGGCATAAAATTACTCCCTTGCCCCCACCATACCGATAGTATACACATTTGCTTGCTTCGTTCACAACTAAGCCGACAGATGTCAAAGTTCTATAGAACTTTTCATGCCATTGCTTAGGAGCTTGTTTTAGGTCATATAAAGATTTCAATAACTTACACACCATGCCTTCTTGACCATTTGCTACAAACCTAGCTGGCTGCTCCATGTAGATTTCCTCATCTAGCTCTCCATTTAGGAATGTTGTCTTAACATCCATGTAACACCCCTGGTGTTACAATAACTAAAACTTTGCATGTCATCATATGCACTTGCATTATCTTGCTTGATACACCTAGAGTGCATCTACTAGGTCTAAAAGTTTCGAAACAAAGATAGTGTGTTGCGTTGATATGAGCTAAAGAGTTTGAAGAGTTAGTGAGTGGTTGAATGAGAGCAAACTACTTCTAAGCTAAAATGCATTGGCCATGAAATCCAAGTATCAAAACTGTACTTTGAGGTAAAGTGCAACCTTGCTTTGAGTGAGGTATCTGACTGGAAGATATTTGTCTAGAGAAAGGCAAACTCAAATGAAACCCTCAACTGGCCCAAAAGTGGAGTTTTAAATCTAGAGATAATTTGCTAGTTGTCCATATATCCAAGTTGTAGATTTTGGAAAGTTGAACAACTTTCATGTATGGAGAATTCCAAGTTTTAGAGGAAAAGTTGGAGTAAAAAAGCTTAATTCAGTTTTGAATCAGATTTGAAGTTTGCTGAAAATAATATCAACTAGCTGTTTTTGGGCCTTCATAAATTTTGATCTATAAACAGTTTGAAGATGGTCATTATAATAAAGTTATAGAGCTACATGAGGAGTATAAGTTTGGTTGTGTCACCTAGCTCTAAAGCTATTTGGAACGTAGAGAAAAAAGGTCCAAAGTGGAGCTAACAGAGTTTCTGGATTTCAGACTTGGTAGAATTCAGAGTCTGAATTTTAGCAATTGGAGCAAACTTTGGGCTATTGTAGTTTGGAATCCAAGAGGATTTCGCTAATGACCACTATAGCAAACTTGTAGAATAAGTATAAGAAAACAACTGTTATTGAGTGTCATAGCCCTTGAACTATATACAACTAGGACAAAAAGGCGATCCAAAGTGAGGCTGTTAGACTTTTGAATTTCATATTGTGAACAGTGTCTAAAATCAGATTTTTGTGTTTTCATAGAAGTTTTGGAGCTGGTTTGTGGCTGTTCTATAATGTTTTGTGCTGTGGTGTTTATAGAGAAGTTGAAGCCTATATGATAGTGAACAAGTTTCTTTAAGTGACTTTGGCTTGTTCCCACATAAAAAGTGGAGAAAAGTGCCCCCAAAGATCAGTTGCTAGGGATTTCTGTAACTGAATTTGGTTCAGTGGCTAAAACCTGAAATCAGTGAATGGTGTCTACTTTGGAGCTCATTGGTGATTAATGCAAGTGGTTTTGGACTAAAGTTGCTATAGCTAAGTTGGAGACCTTAGTAATGAGAACAAGTTTTATAAAGTGGGAAAGACTTGGTTCTACAGGAACTTGGAAGTAAAATGCCTCCAAACACTCTCTGTCAGACCAAGTTGGAGATGGATTAAAGTGACTGCCGCTGGAAGTTTCAGTCAGTTTTTACACATCTTTGGAGCTCTATGATAATTAAAATATGGAGATTTTGGTTAAGAGTTCTGTAGTAAAGTCAAAGTACATATGAAAGGGAAAAACTTTCATGCAGAGAGTTGGCTTGTAACTTTGTAGGATTTAGAGAAAAGGGGGTAGCAAAACCCTCTATCAGACTTTGTGATGCTATTTCAGATTTCTGAAACTGAATTTTCAGTGACTTTGGTTGTACTTTGGGGTACCATAACTTTTGTTCTACATGTTTTCAGTTATGGGTTGCTATCTAGAAGTGGTAGAGATATGAATAGAGAGTAACTTTGGTTAAAAGAGAGTGGTTTGTTGCTATATGGAATTTTGAGATAATAGGGCTCCAACAGGGAGGCCTGCACCTGCAAGGGATCAGTGGTGTGCTAGTTCAGTCCATTGTTGGGTTGGTTTATTATTTTTCTTAGGATTTTGGAGCTGTTTTGTGTCTCATCCGAGGGGTACAAGACTAAGGTCCCAATGGCAAATTGTTAGAGGGTTAGTTGGTGAACAAAGTTCATCAAGGTTGGTTCCCCTGTTTTGCTAGGAACTAGGAGAGATGAAGGGGTGAAGTTGTGAACTTAGTCAAACAGCAGTAGTTCAGTGTACTCCAAGAATATCTGAAGGAGACCTTTTTATCCCTGCTCGTTTCTCTAGTGTGCTCGAATTGAGATGTGGTTGGGCTGGTCAACAAAAGATCTAGTAGCCTCACCCCTACAGAAAAATATCAATTTTGGACCCATTGGTGCCTGTACCAGGTGGAGTTCTCATCTGATATTTCTGTAGTATGTCACAGGATATTTTGGCTATTAAAGCTGACCAAATTCAGTGCCCCAGCTGCCCCTATGATCCTACGCTGTGCTGGTGCATGGGAGCCACATCCTTGGGCTCATATGTTGG
This sequence comes from Zea luxurians, assembly GCA_029449295.1. Classification (NCBI taxonomy): domain Eukaryota; kingdom Viridiplantae; phylum Streptophyta; class Magnoliopsida; order Poales; family Poaceae; genus Zea; species Zea luxurians. The sequence continues at coordinate 97,412,712 of JAOPSE010000001.1, read as the reverse complement.
TGGCACTCTAGGAAACACCCTTCCCTACATGTTGAACAGGTCAAGGACACCTTGCCCCATAATTAAGTGTTTATAGGGCATGGTTCAGTGGAAGTCTCCTCCCTCTCTCGAGCTCTATCCAAAGACCATTGCAAGGAGTTGGAATCCTTGTGTTCATGCTTGTGTAACACCTTTCCTCAGTCCCTAGCTTTGCCCCAACCCAGAACCCCGCATGCAATCCCCTAGGTGGTGACCATAGCCACCGATTGCTCACCTTGCCGTGGCCAGGACAGATGGAGCAGCTGCACACCCAGATTGGTCCCATTCCCTGATCTCCATGTGACACTGAAGCTTACACAACTCCGCCTTTGAACTCTACCGATGCATGCTACGTGGAACAGGGACATGTCGCTGCAATCTGGCGCCGCGGACACGCCTCAATGTCGACTGGTTGACTCGCGTTCGTCCCCGACAAAATTAGTGCAAGCACTGAAGCCTAGGTATGCCACTAATGCTCCCTGCGACATTTGATTTAACTCTACCGTATGGAAGCTACGGGATCGAGTTTGTCAAGCCTTACTCTCTGTCGTCGTAGTTGGTAGCTGTGTTCTGATGTCTCCGCGGTCAAATTAAATGTGTGTCCGTGTTCGCCGTAGTCCAAGGAGTAGGTTGGTGATGTCGCCGTCATCTATGATGAGCTGCTATGGCAAATCCGACGCTAGGTCGCCGGAGTTGGGCGCGGAGCCATCGGGGCCGAGAAGTTGTAAAAAGGAGGTTGCCAAGGGGTGTCTGTGTGATTGTCAGTGGCACAAATGAATAGTGGCAGGAGCTTAGATTGGTATTGCAAAAGTGTGGGGTCCTTCGTGCAAAAGCGCAAACGCGGGCGTGGGCCCTCCTGTCGTGGGCCAGCTCTGCCTGGAGTTGGGCCACGTGGGCTGATTTCAGCCTAGAATTAATTGTTTCCCTTTATTCATTTACCCGACAATTTGGAAATGATGCCAAAAATTGTAGAAAAATCCAAAAATAGCAAGACAAATTTTGTTGGATATCTAAATTCATGAGCTCTCTGGTAAAGTTGGATTTAAGATTTTTAGGGCAATTATAAAATATTAAGTGAATTAAAGGTGCTCTTGGAAGGACTATTAGAATTTTAGAAATAAGAATTGAGCATCAAAAATCATGATTTTTTTGGAGAAGCTTGTTATCAGAAGTTGAACCCTTGGGAAAAGTTTGGAATTAATTGGATATGATTTGGTTAGCAAACTAATTATTGCCCAAAAACAAAAGGATTTCACCTACAAAATGAGGACACCTAGTAGTTTACTGAAGTGAGGGACTTGCTTAAGAAATTTTAAGCTTTGGATGAGATATAAGTTGGATTAGTTCCCTGGTTTACCTAAGTGAATTCAAATTGGTCATTTTTATTAAGTGCTAGGTTGTGTAGAAGTATGTGTATACTTGCCATGTACTTATTTAGGAGTATTTATGTTTCCCACCTCTCCTTGTGAGAGTTTGCATTTCATATCATAACATAAGCATACATGTATTTGTAATTGACTTGTAGAACACCTAGAAGAAGTGGTGTTTGAAGGAGTCTACTCTAGTGCCTGCTCATCAAGTGGATGGAGCTATCTAACTAAAGGTTGGGTAGAAGGATCCAGAACCTCTTCTCTACAACAAAGGCAAGCCCCAGTGCATTTACCCCTTCCTTGTATTTTAAAAAAAGACTTTTATACACTTAAGTCTAGTGAAATGTGCATTAAGTTTATATGAATTGCTTGAAAACTATAGGATGCATTGACTACCTTGATATCCATTCCTGTTATAGATACTTCTTTGGAAGTATCAAATATTATTTACAAAAATGCTTAGCCCTGCTTAGATCTTATGGATAGAGGTTGTCTTTTGCAATAATGCCTAGCTCAGGGGTTATGCCGAGGAAGGATGGCTTCTACCTGCAAGAATATTTTCATCGAGAGCATTGGTGAGATCTTACTGCAAAGTTCCCTATAATGCTCTTTTCATTCTTAGGAACAGAAAACAATCCTAAGGGTGGAAGTACTTAACTCGAGACTTGGGCTAGGAACAGGTGATGCTCCACCCAGGTTAATTAAGGATTGGATGCGTATGTAGGCCTGTATGATCAAGGACTATCCTAACTGGCCACATGCCCTAGATATGGGATAGGGTAAGCTTGAACCCGGTTTTTCCATACATGAAAAGACAACCACGCATTGGGAGTGGAGAGATGGCGAGATTGGCACGTACCCTCCTATCGAAGGACTGCCTAAAAGGGGTGGTGTGCTCTCGGGTGGCGCGGACCTGTTCATGCAGTGGAGGATCCGTGGGAACGGTAGACATATGCAAGGTTTACGAGAAACATATGTCGTGTGGTTAGAGATCCTCAGTTGAGTAAATCGATTCGAATCGCCGTTATATCCCCGGACAGTGGACACTTGATCTCTGACCTACAACCTAGGTCAGGATGTAAACATTATAAATAAAAATAATGTTGTATTAATGAGATGGTGAAATTAGACTAGATGCAACTAGAGTCTATTAATATTTAATCCAGAGTTAAAATATTGACAGTAAGGACTCACTTTAGTAAGCTATTTCTGCAAAAGTATCTAAGTTGATTCTTGCTCAAGCCTTTCCTTGATTCCTATTTAACCAGCATATCCTTGAGAGTCTTTTTCCTTAGTCGGATAAGACTTGCGAAAGTACACTCCGTACTCAGGGTTTCCTAACCCATGTTGTTGTAGGTGATGAGGAGTACTCTAAGTGTTACTGTGGCTACAGGGCATTTCTAGTTCTGGAGGAGGATTAGTTAGGCTTGTGTATAAGCTTTGGAGGGTTCCTACCTTCCTGCTATTGTAATAAGTTATGCACTTTGAGTATATCAGGACTTGTAATAAATATAACTCTTCCCATGTAATAAACTTCAGTTTTAGAAATGAAAGAATATTTTATAAAGTCTTTCGCTCTTATCTCCGAAGTGTGTGTGTATCGAATGTGATTACTGTAATATGCATGTATGGTGGGAGATCCATGGGATGATGAGTTCAAGTTGTTGAACTCGTGATAGCCTTGTTAAGTTATCTGGTACACGTGCATAGCCATCTGAGGCCATCAAGGCAAGGATTAGTGCATGTGGGCCCGATAACTTGGGAGGGTTGTCACAATCCATTTGATGAACAAGAAGACCATGAGAGGCAGCCAGAGAAAGTAGCACTCAAATTGTGGTCAATCGAGCCACATGTGAATAAGTATTAAAGAAATCCTCACCTTCTTTCTGTGAATATCCTTTCATTACAAGCCTTGCCTTGTACCTTTTTCTTGAACACTCATTTACTCCCAATGGGCTTACACCCATAAGGACGCTCAACGATCTGCCAAGTTGCATTAGACATAATAGAATCCATCTCACTCATTATTGCTTCCTTCCAAAAGTCAGCATCAGGACAGGAATATGCCTCTTCAATGGTACTTGGGGTGTCATCCACAAGATATACAATGTAATCATCACCAAAGGACTTTACAATCCTTGGTCTCTTACTCTTTCGAGTTGATACATTGTCATCTTCCATAGGATTATGTATATGGGGTTCCTTAGTGTGTTCTACCAGAATAAAATGCTCATGGGGTATCGTTGGTTCATCACTAGACGTATTATGTGTATCTTTCATGGGAAATTCGTTCTCAAAGAACGTAGCATCTCTGGACTCCATAATAGTACCTACCAACATGTCCGATACTATAGAGTTTATAATTAAGAACCTATATCCAATGTTGTGAAAAGCATACCCAAGGAAAACACAATCAACAATTTTCAGTCCTAGTTTGTGCTTCTTGTTAATTGACACATTCACTTTGGCCAAACAACCCCAGGTGCGCAAATAGGAGATATTTAATTTCCTATTTTCCCATTCCTCGAATGGTGTGATTTCTTTGTTCTTTGTGGGAACTTTATTCAGGACATGACACGCTATCAAGATCGCCTCACCCCACCATTCCTTAGATAGTCCCGAAGTCTCTAACATGGCGTTAACCAAATCAGTTAGAGTACGGTTCTTTCTCTCAGCAACCCCATTGGATTGTGGTGAGTATGGCGGTGTCCTCTCATGAATAATACCATGTTCCACATAAAAATCAGAAAAATCACCTGAAAAATATTCTGCACCACGATCAGACCTTAACCGTTTAATTTTCCTCTCGAGTTGATTTTCCACTTCAGTTTTATAGGTCTTAAAATAATGCAAAGCTTCTTCTTATAACTTTAAGAGATACACATAATAAAATCTAGTAGAATCATCAATAAAAGTAATAAAATATCATTTGCCTCCCTTAGTCAATATTTTGTTCATCTCACATAAATTGGAATGTATTAAGTCTAGTGGTGCCAAGTTCCTCGCCTCTACAGCTTTATGAGGCTTGCTAGGTTGCTTAGATTGCACGCACACCTGACACTTAGAACCTTTGACTAAATCAAATTTTGGGATTAAATTTAAATTTGCTAACCGTGACGCACAACCAAAATTGATGTGACAAAGTCGTGAATGCCAAATATACGTCTCGTTTGAAATCACATTGTTGGGGGCCTTCGTCCTCCGAAGGTCCTCAAAAACGTGATTTAACAATATCTTCAAGTGTGATATGTGAATAGATACCTTCGAACTCAGGCTAAAAGCAAGTACGGCACAGAAAGCGTGATCGTGACGAAGGTTGGAGTTGCTCCGAAGCTACATGTAGGGGAGCTTCGGCTAAATGGCAGAAAAAGGAACTGACTTAAAGGGGAAAAGGCTATCTAGTCCTTATATAATTGTCTATAAGTTAATAATAAATGTAAAGGGCATGAATGTAAATTCTCACAGGCTGTGTCCTGTGCCTATAAATAGATGAACAGTACCCCCGTACTGTTCATGCTGACTGGTACTTGCTCATGCGTCACGCTTGTACTTTTACCTTCTGTCAAGCTGAAGGTACATATGTAATTTAATATTATTTCTATTTTTCCATGATAACATAATGAGGACGAATCGGTAACGCTATATAATTATTCATGTTGTCTCTTATATTTCACATGCTTCTCCTTTTATTAACATATACAGCGATGATGAAGGTATGTCCTTCATGACCTTCGTCTAGAGATCATTATATCCTAAGGGAAATAATGCTTCGAAGGACGAAAGGCATTAACATTTAACATTTTGTGTTGCCTTGTTCTTAATTCATAGCACTTAAGAACAAGTTACCAACATTGGCGCCCACCTCCAGTGAATTCTTTCGACCACCTTCGGCAAGTACTGACCTACGTCATGCCGCCAAAGAAAGCTTCAGCGCTAGGGGCTGCTGCATTGCAGCCGCTGGACCCAAACCAGTAGACTCTCTCTCTTCGAGAGGCCCAAAGCCAGAAGAGGAAAGCCACCAGTCCAACACTCTAGGAGGAGGAGTTGGACCAAGAGATCAGGGATATGGAGATCATCTATCAGCAAGTACAAAGAAAGAAGGAGAAGATGGCGCGGCTGGCTGATCTCCAAAGGCAGATCGATGAAGCTACTGAAGAAGCGCGCCATCTTGCTCAAGATGAACAAAACCAAAGGCCCCAGCACAGGGAGCTTCATCAGGAAGGCCTATTCAATGAAGATGGATGGTATGATGATTTTAATCATGATACCTTTACTTTTGATGATGCTTCTCCCTTGGCAGCAGAACTATAGGCTACCCCATGGCCCCCATCATACAAGCCACCTCAGCTTCCCATGTATGATGGGCACTCAGATCCAAAGTAGTTTCTCATGAGCTACGAAGCAACTATATCTTTGTATGGAGGCAATACCGCAGTTATGGCAAAGTCCTTTGTCATGGCAGTCCAGAATATAGCCCAAACATGGTATTCTTCTCTTTGGCCAGGGACTATTACTTCGTGGCAGAAGCTTAAGGATTTGCTGGTGACGAGTTTCCAACGCTTTCAGACGAAGCCAGTCACAGCTCAGGCCCTGTTCCAATGCACGCAAGACCATGAGGAATACCTCTAGGCGTATGTCCGAAGGTTCTTGCGACTGAGGGCACAAGCGCCTATAGTGCCCAATGAAACTATCATTGAGGCCATGATCAAGGGTCTTCGGCCAGGACCTACTACCCAATATTTCGCCAGAAAGCCTCCACAAACTCTAGAGAAGCTGCTCTAGAAGATGGACGAGTACATTCGGGCTGACAACGACTTTCGCTAGAGAAGGGAGGAAGCTTACAGATTCTCGAAAATGACCAGGGGCTTCGGAGGAAGAATCCACCCGAGACATGTCAGGTCAATTCATAGTTCCACTCAGAATGATGACAAAGGGAGTCAGCCTCAGAGGTCGCAATACACCTCGCAATCTTCGGGGCAACTGCAAAGTTCTTTCAGGCCACCAGCTCCAAGGGGCAGTGGCCCCAGGGGCTTCGGGGGAAGATTTGGGGATCAGCCTAGAAAGATCTACTGCTTATTCTGTGGTGAGGACAAAGGCCATACTACAAGAATGTGCCAAATCACCATTCAGAAGCAAAAGGAAATAGCAGAAGCCGAAGCACGGTAGAATCAGCCGAAGTAAGTCTTGCACACTGCTTCGTGCCATTCTCCCTACATACTAGAGTATGTGGGCAATCATCCTACAGCTTCTGTTGCTTCGGCTAGCCATTCACAGGCTTCTTGGCCACAACTTCCATCCCCAACACCACTACAACCGACCTATTCTCAAAGCTAGCAGCCAGACGGGCACCAGCACTCTCAACAGCAACGGGAATTCAGGGAGGAATCCGAAGCTCGCACAGTCAACAGCACTGTGCCAGAATCAAAGCACACTTATTGAGAGATATCCTACCTCTCAAAAATTTCTTACATTTTATGTCTTTTTTGTTTTTCAATAAAGAACAAGTAATGTAAATCTAGTTTTAATTCCTTGTAATAAATTCATTTCTATTAAAATGAAATATATCTTCCTCACAGATTTATGAAGCTCAAAAATTACCGAAACTCAAAAATTACCGAAGCTCAAAAGATGTTCCCTAAGGGAGCGGTGTAAGTCTTGACGAAGATACAAAAAAGTCATTCCTAAAGTAGCGTAGTGTAAGTTTTCTGCTCAAAAGTCATTCCTAAGGGAATGCAGAGCCAAATACCACCGAAATATAAGGCGAAGCGCGAAAAGTAAACGTGAAAAATACCACCGAAATATAAGGCGAAGCGCAAAAGGTCAACGCGAAAAATACCGCTGAAATAGAAGGCGAAGAAGTTCAAAAGACGTTCCTAAGGGGATGTAGAACTTACACCAAAAAATAAGCGGTGAAGCCGAAAAATAAACGGCAAAGAGATTTCGATCGTTCCTAAGGGGACGCAGAGATGGTGTGTTCCAGTGTGGATGCGTGGGTGTGTATCTTCGGCATTAGCATCATATTGTCATATCATCCCGCATAGCACCACATCATACATCATATTGCACTAATGACACGAATTGAATACGAGGTTGGCCTTCGGAGACTACTTTATAAAAAATGGAAAGGTGCTAAGGCACAAAGTTAGCTGAGAGAATATAGCTTCGTCAGCTCTATTGCAAAAGAAGGGATCCTTTGTTTACAAAGCTGGGAAGTTTTTACGAAGATGGATATTTTCACGAAGCACGGATTTTCTTCTTTGTGAAGCATGAAAAGAAGGGAAGGTGTTTTTTCGCCGAAGGCTCAAAAACGGTATGTATATAAAGTTTCATGCATTGCAAAGAACTGAATCACAAATAATTCACACATTAGATTCAAAAATATGCACATCAAATATTACAGTCTTGATACAGTGTAGCTACATTGATCGTCTAAAAATGTTTTTACAATATCAGTCTTCTTTCAGGACCTTTTCCGCAATTTCATTCAACAACTTGTTAACAACTTCGTCAACAATAGATTCGGCTATATTGATGATTTCTATTGCCTTCTTCGATTCTGGGTCGGCTAGGGGGTCGAATGGTTCCGGTGGAGGAGACAGTTTAGCTGCAATAGAAAAATTTAATCAGTTCGAAGTTACGAAAACAAACGACGAAGCTAAAGGCCGTAAAACAATACCTATCCGCCTCTCGCGTTCTGCAGCTTCCTCAGCTTTTTTCGCTGCTTCTCGAGCGTCATGAATATCTTTTTCACTTTTCTTCATTATTTCATGAGCCATTTCATGGCCACCATTTGCCCAGATGTCAGTGTAAAATTTTCCGCCCATTAAGCTTGCTTCGGCTAAGGGATCCTTCGTGACATCCACGGAGAAGGCAGCTTCGGCCTAGGCCAGGGTTTTGACATGTTCGCAACATGCCTTCTCTAAGATGGCTAAAATTCCCTCGCACCAGAAAACGAGCAGACATCCCCGCGATGACTTAAAATTTCTTCAAAAGCTTCGGCCTCTCCGCTTATCCATTCTATAACACCTTCAGGGTCGCCTGAATAAAGTTATCTTCATTGGAAAAGGCACCCACGTTGGTGAAACTAGCCTTTATCTTCTCCACACAGCCAAGGGATTTTTCGAAGCATCTTTCTTTGGATGCATGGAGTTCTTCGACTATTTTTTCTAAATAATTTCTCCAATATTCACTAATATCTCGGTTGGCCTCTGCGAGACCACATTTTTCTTTAGCTTCGGCCAGCTGCTTCCGAAGGTCTTCAATCTCATTCTTTTGAATTTCAGCTTGAGCCTTGAAACTAGCTTCATCCCCTTTTACCTTGTCCACCAATGATAGAAGGATTTTGTCTTTTTCCGTGGCTTCGTTCCTCAGCCTGATAACCTCTGTTCGAAGGTTGTTGAGAGCTATAGTGCAGCTCTCGTCTTCAGCATTCTTTTGCACCCTTAGGGCGTTGCTAAGTATTAAGCCCTGCAAAGAAGGATAAAAGGATTAACATAAGAATAAAAAGACTCCATTCCAGAGTCCATAAGCTTCAAAATTCACAACTTCAGTACCTTCAGACTGTTGTACACAAGACTATCTGCTAGATCGTCCTTCGTCATGGCACAAAGGCCAGCTTCAAGCTTTGAAAAACCCATACTTCGGGCCATCTCCCGGCAGACAGATAATTCTTTGTTGTCTGGGAGGCAGTACAGGAAATCATCTTCATCCGTACCATTAAACACTAAGGCCCCCTTCGGATACTTCAATTCTCGGGCATAGTGTTTAGCTTCAAAATTTTCTTCTTCAGATAATCTCTTTCCCGAAGCATGTCGAATGATATAATCAAGATCTTCGGAGAGTGCTTTGGGGCAAGGGATTCGGCCTCTTTGACCGCACTTTTCTCAAAAGCTATATTAATATCTGGAGTTACTTCTTCAGCCTTTTGCTCGATGGCGGCAAGCTTCGTCTTGGTAGGCACCATGGGCTATGCCTCGGCTTCAGCCTGGGTTAGTGTAGTCTCGACTTCTATTTGCTTAGTATCAGCCTTGGATTGACTTTTGATAGCCTCGACAAACTTCCCTGTGGGAGCAGGGCCTATGGAATCGGTTGTTTCCAAAACATCCAATACATTTACCATCCTCCTTCTCCTAGGAGTTATGGCAGAACTCTGTTGTGCCTTCAGTGTTGTGGCTTCTGTTGAAGGACTTAAAATCCCTAGCATCTTTTTCACCTCTTCGGTTGTTGACCTGTCAGCCTTATCTTTGTTAACCTTCGTTTCAACTAGCTCAACCGAAGGTGCCTTCGGCATTGTAGCCGGTTCTTCAGCCTTCTGCATTGGAGGAACAGATTCTCTTGATTCAGCAGCCGAAGAGGCCTCCCCATCAAACTCAGACACCACGGCCGGTTCAATATAACGTGGCTGGTGGGTAAGTACCTTCATCTTTTTGCCCATAGCCTTCGGCACAGGTTCAGCCGGGGCGGCCAGAGAAGCAGCTTTCCTCTTCTTCCCTTGCCCTCGCACCGGGTAGTGGTAGTTGGGGTAGACGAAGCCAATGGCGTCAAAAACTCTGTTTATTCTCTTTTTTCCCCGACTTCCGAAGGCTGTAGATAGTGCATTATCTTCTACCTTGGAGTATGATCCAAGTAGTTCATCATTTGTAACTTCGATGCATTTCAACCAGTCATCGTTTGGTTCATCGAATTTATCCCCATATCTGAATGTATATTTTAGCCGGACCAGTTCACCTTCGCTAGACTTGGTGATAGTTTCCTTCGGCATTTCCCAGCTCTCTATAAGCGGCCATACTCTGAATGCTATATGCTCTTGAATTAAATCTCTGGTACCAAAAAAGAAGTAGACAGTACCAAATGCCTTTTGGCACGCTTTGGCGGCTTCATCAATTTCAACCTTCGGCCTTCGGAGGCTGAAGCGAGACCATATGGGGCGCATGATAACCTCTTTGATGTCCTCCCTCGCTGTCAAGTCGTTCTTCACATAAAACCATTCTTCCATCCAATTTCCGGGCCATCTCTTCCGAAATGTTGGCACAGGGTGGATGGCATTGGGACGGGCGATAAACCCATAACAACCGAAGTTGTTATGATACTGTTCTTTCCCCATGGCCTTCGTCTCATACAGAAGTTCGTGCATGCTGTAGAAGCACTTCGCACTTGGTTCTATCCCTTGGCTTCTAGCTGCCTAGACGAAGACTCCCATCCTCAATATGGCTTCGGGGGTCAACTGATGAAGGAAAACTTGGTAGGTTTTCAACACTTCAACTACAAACCTGCTCAGCGGAAATCGAAGCCCAGCTTTGAAGAAGCTTCGAAAAATCACAACTTCGTTCTCCTCGGGGGCCGGGACATTGTTGTCTCCGCCAGCCCTCACAATAGACATATCCCGAAAGTACCTTCCCCTCATGTTTTCGAGGTGACTTTGCTTGATGGTAGATTTTCCGAAAATTGTATAGCTTGGTCTCCAGGGTCGATCCTCAAAATCTTCGCCCCCACTTTCTGCATCATAACTGTCACTGTCACCAGTATCTTCAGACAGGCCCTCCAGTATCTCCTTAGTAATCTTCTCTGTATTTGATTTTGCCATTGACTCGATAAATCCACCAATGTAAGGATTCACAGCCTTCTTCTCCTCAAAAAGCTTCTCCTCTTCAGCAAGCTTCGTCTCAGTAGCAACCTTCTTGTCTTAAGACATTTTTTCCTTCAGAGATGACGAAAATGTGTCTTTCTTACCGAAGCTCAGAAAGCTTGAAAAACTAGCAAGCGTTAGTGAGCAAGAGCTATGAAAATTGACAAAATAAAGCAAGTGGCACAAGCAGCGTACCAAATGAGGTTGGTGTGAGTTCCTCTTTATACGCTCGACACGCTCCAAATTGGGGGCCCCATCTGTCATTAACTATTGCTATTCTAGCAAAGGGAATGTGTTTTTTTGGACCTTCGGCTTAAGGCCTTTGTCCATGTCACAGTTTGAATTCATTATCTTAAACAAATTAATACTGCGAGGGGCTACTGTTGGGGGCCTTCGTCCTCCGAAGGTCCTCAAAAACATGATTTAACAATATCTTCAAGTGTGATATGTGAATAGGTACCTTCAGACTCAGGCTAAAAGCATGTATGGCGTAGAAAGTGTGATCGTGACGAAGGTTGGAGTTGCTCCGAAGCTATGTGCAGGAGAGCTTCGGCTAAATGGCAGAAAAAAGAACCGACTTAAAGGGAAAAAGGCTATCTAGTCCTTATAGAATTGTCTATAAGTTAATAATAAATGTAAAGGGCATGAATGTAAATTCTTACAGGCTGCGTCCTGTGCCTATAAATAGATGAACAGTACCCCCGTACTGTTCACACTGACTGGTACTTGCTCGTGCGTCATGCTTGTACTTTTACCTTCTGTCAAGCCAAAGGTATATATGTAATTTAATATTGTTTCTATTTTTCCATGATAACATAATGAGGACGAATTGGTAACGCTATATAATTATTCATGTTGTCTCTTATATTTCACATGCTTCTCCTTTTATTAACATATACAGCGATGATGAAGGTATGTCCTTCATGACCTTTGTCTAGAGATCATTATATCCTAAGGGAAATAATGCTTCGAAGGACGAAGGGCATTAACATTTAACATTTTGTGTTGCCTTGTTCTTAATTCATAGCACTTGAGAACAAGTTACCAACACACATTGTTCATAGACTTATTACTAACATCATGGAAAGATAAGCAGAACAAGCCTCTACTGTCATAGCCTTTTCCAACAAATGTCCCATACTTTGACAGTATACATTTATTGGACTCGAACACAAGTTTATAGCCATCTCGACATAGAAGTGAGCCACTAACAAGATTCTTTTTGATGGAGGGGACATGTTGAACGTTCTTCAACAGCACCGTCTTTCCCGAAGTAAACTTCAGAATGACTGTACCAACACCAAGAACACGCGCATGTGATCCATTCCCCATCAGCAAGGCTCCAGCCCCTTTGCACTGATAAGAACAAAACAAAGAAATATCAACACACACATGAATGTTAGCACCAGTGTCAGCCCACCACTCAAGGGACTAACACACTGAAAGAACAGTAGGTAAAAGATTACCATACCCCGATGTTCCTTCTGCGGTCTCGCTAACAACCATGTTTGTTGTTTTCTTCTCTTGCGCTGGTTTTTCTCTTGCTTAAATTTGTGGTCTAGACACGTGCTTGCCCAGTGATCAGTACTCCTGCAAACAAAGCAACCAGCTCCTTTGTTCTTCTTTTTAAACGAGGCTGCCTGCTTGGGCTTTGTGGCATTCTGTTGCTTGTTCTTCTTTTTATGTGGCGCATTAGAGTTCCTCTTTTGTACCATATTGGCACTAGAAGTCTCAACTCCTTTTCCACGAGTGTCTTTTGCTCTCGCCCTCTCCTCAACATCAAGAGACCCAATAAGCTCAGCCACGCTAAACTCTTGTCTCTTATGTTTTAGAGTGGTAGCAAAATCCGTCCAAGAAGGTGGCAGCTTAGCGATAATATCGCCAGCCACAAACTTGTTAGGCAAGACACATGGGAACTGTTCGAGTTCCTTAGCCAGTACCTGTATTTCATGAGCCTGTTCAACTACAGGACAGTTCTCAACCATCTTATAGTCAAACAGCTGATTCATGATGTACAACTCACTACCAGCATCAGAAACACCGAACTTCTCATCTAATGCATCCCATAACTCTTTTGCAGATGTGCACGTTAGATAAGAATCAACATACTTGTTGGCAAGAGCGCCAATCACGACGCCTTTAAACAGGTTATCGGCAACGTCGAACATTCTCTCCTCCTCAGGAGTGAACTGTTCAGGTTTTCCCTGTGCGGCGTGATAGCAGTTCATTGCAGTCAACCACAATATCATCTTACTACGCCACCTCTGTAAAATGTCCCATCAAAAGGTTCACTTGGTTTTAACGCAGCAGTAAAACCACTAACAGAAAAATTCCTAAAATCAGGTTTTTGGATTGTTGGAGAAATAGGCATTTTCAGTTTTAATTTAATCCAAAAAATCACAGTGATGAATGTGACAACATATATGTGCATGTGTGTATCACTACTCACATAGCCAGTAAACAATAGTAAAACATGCACAATTACTAAAAACAGAATGTACCCTACGGAGGAACATCTCGTGTGTATGTTCGATGTAGTCGTACGCAGTCGACGCAGGCAGATATACGCAATGCAGTCCCACGAACAGCGCCAGCGATGAGGAACTTAATCAGCGCTGGTCGAGCGGACGAAGTGAGCAGTCACGAGTACGCTCCCCAAAAACCTAATCATCCGCACACCCATGCAAGAATTGTATGTGTGTTCTCTCATAACCAGAAGCAACCTCCCTTCTTCGTATATATACACGCGTAGAGGGAGGCCAATAACGGTCACCATCAGAGCTACCGTTACAGCCAGCCAGAAACTGAGAAACTGACGCCATCAGTGAGTCCGTTAATAGTTGACAACCATTACAGCTCGTCCGTTACTAGCTATAACACAGGAAACAGTCAGTAACGTACGATAGTAATGGACGGTCATTACTCTAGGTAAATTGTGCAACCGTTAGGAAGGAATATTCGGACGAAGGTCTGATCTACCAAGGCCACAGCCCGGCCCGGCCAGCGGCGCGCGCGTGTGGCAGTCCTTGATCCTTTTCTCAGCTTCTCAATAGATGCACCAATGGTCCATCTATTTAACTTGAATGAATTGTCTCTTAAACTTATGGTATTGGTACTAAAGTACTAGTACACCGTATCATTAAAATGAGCCTCCAGCATTGACTATAATTGAATATTAATATAGGTCAGGCACATATTAATTTAACATAAGGAAAGCGATATTGAATATGATGTTGTTTGTAGAGTAAAATTTAAAATAAGAGATGAGATAGATGATCTATTAAAGATAGTCTTAAACTATCTTCAGCAGTTATCACATTTCTTATTTTTAAACTTGTTTTTACAAACAATGTCATTTAGAGTTTCACTTACCTTATTTTACGTATGAGAAATTTTTTAGAGCTCCTCGGTACTCCAACTCGCAGCCAACGGATCTTTTCGCCACTGCCGTGCAGGTAAAGAGGACACGTCACAGGTCTGGATTATCTCCATTTACCATATTGCCCCCCTGTTTTTCCCTTTGAGAAGCCTTCAAGCTCACACCGGCTAGCTTCCCTCAGTCACAGGCTCACAACATCATCAGCTCACTCTCTTCTCCATCCTCTTCTCGGTTATCCCACCAACTCCCCAACCCCACCCCAAAGATCAGGTTTCGATCCACGAACCCCCTCCCAATCCTCCAAAGATCACCGCTCTCAGACCCCCTCCTCCCCGGCAATGGCCGCCGGTGGCCCCGCGCTGCTGCGTGCCCTCCTCGTCGCGGCCCTCTGCGCCGTCCCGTGGCGGGCCGAGGCGGCGATCGGGGTGAACTGGGGTACCGTGTCCAACCACCGCGCGCCGCCTGGCGTGGTGGTGGACTTGATGCGCGCGAATCGGATCAGCAAGGTGAAGCTCTTCAACGCCGACCCGGGAGTCCTGCGCGCGCTCGCCGGCAGCGGCATCCAGGTCATGGTCGGCGTTACCAACGACGAGCTCGCAAGCATCGCGGGGTCGCAGGCGGCTGCAGACGACTGGGTCGCGCAGAACGTGTCCCGTTACGTCGGCCGCGGCGGCGTCGACATCCGGTGAGCCCCAGAATTTCTCTGGATCTCTCGCAATGTAGCATTGAAGTACAACTTTTTTTAGTCTTGCTTCCTCAGTCTTAGAATTTGGTTGGGCAGCCCAGGATTTATGTAGTCAATGTACTTGAATTGGGTATATGTGGTGTCACTTTTTAGCTTTCAGTGGAGTATTCGCTTTGTTGAAGTCCCTTGATTCTTGTGGAGCCGATGATGAACCTTTTTGTATGTTTCTTGTTTCGTGGACATGAAGATGAGATGTTTCAAGTATTTTTTTTTAATTTGAATGAAACGTTTCTAGATGCAGTGCTTTAGTTTATTTAGCTTTAGTGGACTGTTTTTCGAGCCAATAGCTGATTGGTTTGGTGCAGAAGATGATCTCTTTTTTTTTTCTTAATGTGGTTGCATAGATGTGGAGCATTGGTAATTCGAATTATGTGAAGAAGCTGGTCCATTTGCTCATCTTTTGTTCAGTTTGGTGCCTTTGCTAAGATATCGGTATAGTTATTTGAATTTGCAGCGACATATCTGGTTTCATCTATTTTGAATGTTTTATCATAGAATTCGATTAGTACATCTATATTCTTTTCAAGCATTATTTCTGCTTGTCTTTGTATCAATATAGTGTTCTTTATAATGTGTATTAAATTGCAAGGGACTTGAGCTGCTGTCACTTCAAAGCAAGCAATCACTCTGTTGTTCTTCATATTGCACAAAAATTAAATTTCATCCGTCAAGTTGCCTAACACAAATCATGTTTTTCTTTGTTTACGCAAAGTGAAACTGACCATTTAAATTAGTAGACACCAATAATAGTGAGAGGTTAAGAGTGATGTGCAAATGGTCAATAAATTATTATGAGAGCATTGCAGAATTACTGCTCAAGAAAACTGGTATAGTTGATTTAGGTTAACGATGCTTAGTCTCGCAAGTGATTTGTTTTTGCGTGTTCTTTACAAAGTTACTTTCTTTTTCATCAAATTTCACTTGGAATCTTGAATGTGGTGTGTCCATACAGGATTGACCGATTGACTCTGAAACAGTTGATTTCTTTGTCTAACTATGCATTTGTTTTTACAGATACATTGCTGTGGGCAATGAGCCTTTCCTGACAAGCTACCAGGGTCAATTCCAATCATATATCATTCCGGCGATGACAAATATTCAGCAATCACTGGTGAAAGCTAATCTTGCTAGCTATGTAAAGCTAGTAGTTCCCTGCAATGCTGATGCTTATCAGAGTGCTTCTGTTCCATCTCAAGGAGTATTTAGGACTGAATTGACTCAGCTAATGACCCAGCTGGCTGCTTTTCTGAGTTCTAGTGGGGCTCCATTTGTCGTCAATATCTATCCATTCCTCAGTCTTTATCAAAATTCAGATTTCCCACAAGATTATGCGTTCTTTGAAGGATCTACTCACCCAGTAGTAGATGGTCCGAACGTGTACTACGATGCATTTGATGGGAACTTTGACACATTAGTTTCTGCTCTCAGTAAAATTGGCTACGGGAACCTACCAATTGCAATTGGTGAGATTGGTTGGCCTACTGAGGGAGCACCAAGTGCAAACTTAACTGCAGCAAGGGCATTCAATCAAGGGCTTATCAATCGTATTACAAGCAACAAGGGAACTCCACTCCGACCTGGTGTCCCGCCAGCTGATGTATATCTTTTCAGCCTTCTCGATGAAGAGGGGAAGAGCATACTACCAGGAAACTTTGAGCGGCACTGGGGAATCTTCTCCTTCGATGGACAAGCCAAATACCCCCTGAATCTTGGGCTGGGAAATTCAGTACTGAAGAATGCCAAAGAGGTTCCGTACCTTCCATCACGTTGGTGTGTCGCAAACCCTGCTCGGGATCTTGACAGTGTTTCAGATCACATGAAGCTTGCGTGCAGCATGGCGGATTGTACCACTCTGTACTACGGAGGTTCATGCTATGGTATCGGGGAGAAGGGCAATGTTTCATATGCTTTCAACAGCTACTATCAGCAGCAGAAGCAGGACCCAAAGAGTTGCGATTTTGGTGGGCTTGGGATGATAACTTACCTTGACCCATCTATGGGCGAATGCCGCTTTCTTGTTGGTGTTGATGACAGCAAGAGCTCTGCAGTCGCCTCTTGTGGCGGTGGATGCTGTGGGGTCTGCTGTGGACTCTGGGTTTTAGCTTTGTGGGTGCTCATGTACCTTAGAATGATGGATTCCGCTTGATTCTCAAATTGATATGCCTTTGTGCCCATGTTTAGAAAGATTGTACACTTAACTTCTAGGTCTAGGAAGGAATGGACTGCACTGTCGCCACATGAGATTAGGAAACCAGGATTTTATATATATATATATATATATATATATATATATATATATATATATATATATATATATATATATATATATATATAATTTGTTGTTGAAAAGTATGCCCATCTCTGAATATCTGTTATCCATTAGTTCGGACCTATATACTCCGTTCTTTTTTATTTGTCGTGTTTTAGTTCAACAAAAATGATCTAGTGATAGACAAATATTCGAGAACGGAGGGAATATACTATATTAAAGCTATGCTAAATTCTCCATTTGTTGTAGCACCTGATGGAACCAAAGAGTTGTTTTATTGTTATGCATGCTGCAGCATATATATCATATGCTCACAGAAAAGTGGCGGGATACTATAACAACATTCCGGCGGAGTTTATTATGTATCATCATAATACTGTATGTATTTATGATCTATCTCAAATTCAGCGGGTGGACGGTGGTGGCGTGGGCGGGCAACAGTTGTCGCCGCAGCAGGCGTGGCCGCATGTCACCTTCGGATGCTGCACCAGCCAGCAGCATTGGCACGCTGAAATGAAATGCATCCATGATCAGGATCAGAGTACCAGCATCAGGAAAAGCTGTGAGATGATGCCAACAGGCTAACAGCATATGAGCATGATTGATGGCCTAACTGCCTGCAAGGCCGTCAGGGACACTCCTCTACTGATGACAACAATTTAACAGCATCTTTGGTCGGTGGAATACCAAGAAATGAATGAATGAATGAATCAATCAATCTAGTGAAGAGAATATTCCGCACAGACTTGCGGAGTGAGGCCGTCGCCGTTGTGATGAAAAGTGCAAGCAACATGATCCATGCCACAAGGGCGAGGGCAGTGTTCTTTCTGCGGCTCATGCTCAGATTTCTTCTTGTCTCAGCTGAGATGGTAATGTGCCATCTGCTACGTGTGTATATATATATATATATATATATATATATATATATATATATATATATATATATATATGGCAGGTATAACGGGAGCCCTGGGCTTACAATAGTTAAAGGAAGCCCAGGCCGACCACCCCTGCAAACTGGTTCAACCAGCGCGCCTAAACAGGCTGTCGGGTGCGCCACCTGCCCCACGTCTGTTAGCGCAAAAAAAGGAATGCATGCATGAGTCAAACACGATCCAATGCATGCGCATAAATTTAGAAAAGATATGTGCGGCAGTTCCTGTTTTTAAAATCCTTTATTTCCTCCATAAATTTAGGATCGCTGCAACAGCCATGCAGCTAGACGCGTAAGGACCATTTTATGATATATACTGAGACTAAATATGCTACACTGTGTTAATAATTATGCAATTCGATATACTGCGTAAAAATCTGTTACCAGCTGCATGCACACGAATTTATGATAAAAATAATGTGCAATGAAAGGAAATTTTATAGACGTCCTGATGTGGTCCGGCTCGACCGGATTGCACTGTCTGGCCCGGGCTTCCTTTAGTTATTGGAAGCCCAGGGCTCCTAATATACAATCTATATATATATATATATATATATATATAGGGAAGAGGTAATGGAAGCCCTGGGCTTCCGTTAGTGGGCGAAGCCCCAGCCAGGAGGCCGATCGGGTCGCGTTCGGCCCACTGGACGCCAACTGCTTGCGTCAGCCATGCATAGGATAGCCACGTATCCCGGCTGAGACGCGACATGCGATATACGCACGCATAAATATATGTACAAATGTGCATAACTCATGCATAAATGAAATCTTTTATGCCACGAATCACGGGAACGAATATTTGCATGTGCTTGCCGGTTACGACTGCATAACGCTGTGATACATGATAGCGTAAACCATGTAAACATTTAAAACCTCCCACCAGTTTTAAGATAAGGAAAAACGTGTTCTTCGTGCGCGTAAATAAAGGCGCAGTTACAGGAGGAAAAAATACGCATGCATAAATCATGCATAGAAGAGATCTTTTGTACCTTGACTCACGGAAACTAATATTACCATGTGCACACCGTTTACGACTGCATAACGATGTGTAACATGATAGCATAAACCATGCATTATATAAATTTTGACCGGTTTGATATAAGGAAAGACGTGCTGCATAATCGCGTAAATAAAGGGACAGTTACGGTTCGAGGAGCATTAGTAGAAGGAAATAAATTTTAATTTACAGCCGCAGTTCGCGGGTTCTGCTCGGGCGGATTCCAGCGTAAAACGTGAGCTAAAACATCGTAAATGAGTACAAAATTTAGCGTAAATCATATATCTGTTTTGTAACAACAAACGAAGCCCAAAATTACGACGTAAAAATCGCGTGCACCCAATCGTGCGCGGGTTCTGGCTAGGGCAGATTCCGGCGTAAAACGTGAGCTAAAACATCATAAATGAATACGAAATTTAGCGTAAATCCTATATTAGCTAAAACAGCATAGACTGATCACGTTCGATCGTGCACAGATTTTGGCTTGGTCAAATTTCAGCATAAAACGTGAACCAAACAGCGTAAATGGGTACAAATTTTATCGTACATCATCAATCTATTTCCGAACAATGCTCCTGAACACCACCTCGCTGCCGCTCTCGCACTCGTCGATGCATCGCTCAAGCTCCTCGTGCTTCTCCTGCGCGACATCGGCCGTCGTCGGCGTCTCCGGCTTCTTGGGGAAGGCAGCAGCAACGAAGGCCGTCGGGGCCTTCTTGTTCGAGCACGACGACGCGGCGGCAGACACGGACGCGACGGCCGAGAACACGGCGGCGGAGGCGGCGGCGCTGGCGGCCGCGACGTCCATGAGCGCGGCGGCCATCTTGGCCTCCTCGGCGGTTCCGCTCCCGCCGAGCCCAGCCCCAGCAGGCAGGCGCGCGACGGACCTGGCGGCGAGGCGGGCGAGCTCCCTATGGAGCGCCACCGTCGCTCGTTCCTGGTGGAGCGCCACCATCGGTCGCCTGCCTCGAGGCGACACCGCTGCTAGCCCCCAGGATCACCGCCGCTCGCACGCCCGAGGGAACCGCCGCCGCTGCTAAAACCTAATCCCTGGCGGCGTGGGGGTGTTTTTATAGTGTCGGCGTGAGACTGAATAATTGTGAAAGCGTGGGCCGGATCGTGGGCCTGATGCACGTAATATGTGCAGACTAAATTTGCATAAACTGATACACACATCAGCATAACTCGTATTATAATTTAGCGTAAGCACAGTTAGGTACAATAAAACAAAAAGGGTCCGGTGCGGTCTGCGCACCTGGTCAGGGCTTCCTGTAGTTAAATAGAGCCAGGGCTCTAAATACTATATATATATATATATATATATAAAGGGATCGACGACCCGACCGCCTATGCAATTGTGAAAAGATGCAGCCGCTTTGCTGGACTTGACTGTGTTGACTCGTCAGATGGTGGTCTTTTTTGACAATTTCTTTCCTACTTGACGTTCCGTTTTCTTCGAATACAACTTTGGCTGTTCTGTGGCTACATGGATTAACAAGCTACAGGAATTTACTACGCACCGAATTTCTTGCACATACAACATATCTGGAATTTGTCCTCAGATAAACAAATCAGATTTAAAACTAAGCAACATGAATCCAGCAGGATTTTGGTCACAAGAAATTTCAAGATATCATCAGTAGCTAATTGATATTTCTTTTGAAATTTTCATGCTGCTTTCATTTCAACATTTTAAAAAACATCTCGACAGTCTAGGGTGTTTGTTATTCAGTTGCCAGCAACTCACTTTAGCAATACCTGATTGGTGTCCATAGAACCTTTCAGGGGTTCCGCCATCTCAATGAAAAAATATACCGTATGTTTTAGTTGCTTGTATGAGCAGAGAAAATATACCGGCGGGTTGGTCGCTTGCTTTTGACTCCAAAGAGAAACCAAAATAAGGCAACATAGATGAATTAATACTTTCTACGCCTTTTAATTAATTCTCTTTAGGAAGATTAATTAAAGAAAGAAGGCTAAAAGAGTAAACGATAACTAAAAACATCAATGTACACGGATATGACAGAATGATTCGTTCTAAATTCATTACCCTTATTCGTTCATTATTGTGAATAATTACAACAATACCTTTGACTTATGGAAAACACGAAAGCAAGACAATACAACTTGAGAGGCAGAGCAATTCAGTTCTCTCTCGTTCCTGGTCGCGAGTTCTGTGGATATTGTTCGTTATTTATAATGGCGGAATATAATTTCATGTAAAATTACAAACATATCCATAAACTTTATATATATGAACTAGGGACTCTTGCAGTGGCAGTGCTTTCTTTTTCCTCCATTGACGTGTTGGCCAAGCATCTCACCTGCTTTTGCTTCATATATTAGTACCGCGGAGCTGAAGCTTCTTCTCTCCTTTGCTCCTATCTGCCCGTCAATCCCATGAGGTTGAAGCTTCCTAGCTTCGTCTTCACTTCACGCGCCGTTTTAGACGAAGGTCAGTTTCACTATCATTTTATAGTATCTAAAACATATTTAACCGATAATACAATTCTTTGAGGACCTTCAGCAATAGAGACCTTCAACACCGTTGATCAATAATGCTTAAAGGGACAATTCCCTGTATGCCATGAGGAATTATATGCCACTGCCCTATATGTCATACATAAAAAAAAATTGTTCTATATATCACTCAATGACATCTAAGAGAGTATAAATTTCAATGGCATATATGGAATTTTTCCATCCTTAAAACACTTTGTTTGATTCGTGTACCAGCACATGCAGCACCAGCAGCCGACAACCTCGGGTTAGGCTTCGGTCGTGTCGTGCGGGCACAAGCCGTGTAGGCACAAATGCAGCATGCGGTAAGGCTATTCACAATAGGGATTTCATGTCACTGTTTCCAAAAATGCCACATCATATTTATGGATGAATGAAATATCCTCTCTCAATAGAGAGTTTCATCTCACTATTTCATATGTCAACATACTTCTTAAATGCTGCATATAAATAACCAATAAGATTTACTCAATTATATGAAGATGAAACAAAACACTCTCAGTGGAGGTTTCGTACAGTTTTCAAGATCTTGGAAACGAGTTAACATGGTTTCATCCCCATGAAACTCCATAAAACTCTTCCTTCTTAAATGATGTGACATGTCATCAAAATAGCTGATGTGGCAGACTAATTAATACATGAAACACCCCATGAAACCTCCATTGTGAATAGCCTAATGCAGGGGCACCAACACACGCGAATCGAGGTTCAGCAAAGACGCAGGATCCTACCAGTCGTAAATTGATCCTCAGAGAGAAAAGTTGCAGATTTCATTTACAATTTAGATGAACACATGTAACGAACTGGGCATTAATTGTTAGAATTTGTACGGTCTAGTTCTCCTAAATTCGTATGTAAAAATTTTAATAAATCCCAAAGGTCCAATAGCTATCTTCTTTAATACTCTTTTCGTCTTAAAATACTAGTCGTTGTAGTTAGGACTATAACAGTATGGATATTATTCGAGTATCTGATCATCCAAAGAAGTTAATTATTTGATTCGATAGTTTTTTCGATATCCGATAAATATTGAATATAGTATGGTTGATATTATCCGAATATCCGGATATCGGATATATCGGGCCTACTATCTGATTAGTATTCGGCGCTGATTCAACCCAACGGCAAGACGGCAAAGGGTTCGGTGGACAGGTAGCTGCAGCGGGCGGCCACTCTACATCGGCAGCCAGTGGGCGACGCCACTATATCACCACTCATAACTCGCCAGCCACCAGGTAATTGCAATCGTTGCCCCATTTTGATATCTTTGCACTCTTTGGTCTTTAGTTCTTTACTCTTTAGTCTCTAGATTAGCAGACATATATCTTTTGACCTACTGCAGTGAAGGAAACATCAATTGTTGTTCATGTTGATGAAGGTGCTGAGGAATCATTGGAGCCTGCTGCAAAGAAACTGAGAGAAAAAAAAAGCCGCGTCTGAGGTTTGGGACAACTTTACCAAGTCCATGGTGGAAAAGAAGGGAGATACTGACAATATGGAAAAGGAAGTTTGGGCGAAATGTAAGAGGTGGTCATTCAAGAATCGTGGTGACACGTGGTGAGAAATCTGGCCGTCCTCGTTGCTGCTGGCTGTTCTAAATAGCAAATATAGCCTTTTCTATTTATTTAGTGACAAATAGTTACAGTTGAACTACACATCATTCTTGTTTCAATTATTTACGGTAACAACTATGTGAGAATCTATTGTTTTTCAGTGATTCAGTAGATTGATATGTGTCGAATGAATAATGATGCCTCTGTACAATTTGGGTTTAATCGTTGAAATATGTCATGATGTGTCGAATGATGTATTTGTATTACTCGGTATCCGATAAAAATATACGTTACTGATGCTACCCGTGTTCGACTAGTTTCGTATTCGATACACGTCTATCCGTATTTGCATCCGAAAATGTTCAATTTTGGTTTAATCGTTGAAGTATGTCATGATGTGTTGAATGGTATATTTCTATTACTCGGTATCCGATAAAAATATACGTTACTGATGCTACCCGTGTTCGACTAGTTTTATATTCGATACACGTCTATCCGTATTTGCATCCGAAAATGTTCAATTTTGGTTTAATCGTTGAAGTATGTCATGATGTGTCGAATGATATATTTCTATTACTCGGTATCCGATAAAAATACCCATGTTCGACTAGTTCTGTATTCGATACACGTCTATGTGTATCTGCATCCGGAAATATCTGTATTTGTATTCGAATCTGAAGCTATCCATCTTCGAATTCAAATATGAACAAAAATATGAAAACAAATATGGTTTCAGTGATATCCGTTTGTATCTCATCCAATTACATCCCTAGTTGTAGCTCTTCGTTTTTATGTCTATATTCAAGTAGATAATGATGGGTCTAAACACATATAAAATATATACATCAAGTATTGTATGAATACACTAATTCTCTAAAACAAATTTTATTTTGGGATGGAAGGAGTAGGTTTCAATATTTAAATCCATTAGTAGAAGTGGTAGATATATTATTAATTAGTATGTATCACTACTTGACGTGGAAGTACTTAGTTTCTCTCTCTATATATATTTGTCGCCACCTAGACCAACCCAGCGCACCCACCCTGACCGAGAAAGTTGTCCCTCGCGCAAAGCCATCCACCGCGACCGATCGAGTCGCCTCCTGTTTCCTTGACCCGATCGAGCGAGTCGCGCCCCGCATGCCTCACTCAAATCAAGTCACGTGCTTCCCTGGTTCTGAGCCACCTCCCCTACGAGTTGAGCCACTTGTCAGCTCTGCTCTCCGTACCCCCATGAGCTGAACCAAAAGGTCGAGCCGAGCCAGGATAGAACCACTTACCAAGCTTGAATGACTAAGCAAATGACCTAACAGTTGTAAGGAAAATGGACCCCGAACCATTTGACTAAGTGATTTTAGTGTTTGATGATAACATAACTTTGTGGACTAATGTTCTTCAAGTGTTTGTGATTATAGTTCACAGGAGGTAAAACAGGATTGGACTGAGGCTCTGAGTATGCAACACCTCAAAAGAAGACCCAAAAGATACTTAGAAGATCAACAAATATCAAGCACAATTCTAGGACTTAAGACCAAAAGATCCCAAGGAAAAAGACTAAAGAATACAAGAAAAGGGCAGTCAGCCAGCGCACTGGTGGTGCACCAGACTGTCACAAGCATTTGGAGTGTGTGGCACACAAGAAACATATCACAAGCATAGAGGCAAATTTCCAAGAGCTCCAACACACAAGTGCATAAGAGATTCATCTGATGATTAGTATAGGTGCTTTGTGAGGTGCTTAGGATAGTTAGACTGCTATTGCGCTTGCTCTAGTGTAATGCTAGTTAGTTGAGTGAGGTAATAAAAACCCACCACAACCCTCATCTCTTGCGTGAGCCGTTGTAATATTGTACCGAGTGGGGTGAGAGTTTTGCGAGACCGTGTCAACCGAATTTGTTTCACGGCTGCCACCATGTATCAGAGGGAACGAGACCCGCGTCGTTTCGACCGGAAGCTCGATAGTGGAGACGACGGGAAACGTTCGAGAGGAGGCCGAAAGTGGAGCACCACTTGCGTGTGGAGAAGGCCCACAACTCTCTACAGAGTTACTCGTTCGTGATGCTTGGCCCTCGCGTAGGCTACCCTTTGCGTAGGGGCACCAATGAGGATTAGTCGGGACCTTGCGCGATTCTAGATACCTTGGTAAAAATACCTGTGTCATCCACGAGAGTTTGTTTTCTCTACTAGATCTTTAATCTTTCACATTTACTCTCTCTACTTAAGTTGAAATCTTTACTATTCTTAGTGTAGATTATATATGATTGGAACTTAGGTTGCATAACTCCTTTTGCGGTAGAGATAGCAACACATAGACAAAATCTAGTTTGCACAATCTAGTTAAGTTATTTAGGTTTTGTTCTAGGGATTATTTTGTGGCCTAGTTTAGAGATGGTTTTTAGAAGTCCTAATTCACCCCTCTTAAGCGTCATTGTTTCCTACAAGTGGTATCGAAGCTAGGTATGGCTCATTTGAAACATTTTAGCTTCACCACTAATTGAGCCGACACTTTTTAGAGGAAGGGGATGGATACCCATAGACCATCACACTTCGACGACACTAATTTCCCTTATTATAGTGTTAGAATGACTTGTTACCTAGAAGCGGTTGATCTAGGTATTTGGAGAGTTACTCGCGACGGGATGAAACCACCTCGAAATCCCGAGAAGCCCACCGCGAGTGATGAGAAAAAATCATTTAAATGATAGAGCTAAAACTTTTTGTATGAATCTCTTAGCATAGATATTTTCAATCAAGTATTCACTTTCAAAAATGTTAATGAGATTTGGCCATGAGCTCCATGACGTCACTTCCAATGTCTGTGAGCAAAAACATTTCCTAGTATTAAATGAATACAATTCTTTTCAAATGAAAGAAAATGTGCTTGTTAGAGATATGTACTCTCATTTGAATTTAATTATCAATGAGCTCAATTCTATTGAAATTAATAAGCTACATGATGCGGTCATTCACTACACCACGATTGAGTTTTAGCGACCCTTATTAGGTACTAACGGTTGGTTGCTAAAAGTTATGGACCGACGTTTGTTCGCTAAACGTGTTTGTAGCCACAGTCTTTTGGTCGCTAAAAGTCTAGAAATTTATCAACCAATAATGAGTCGCTATAGGGAAAGATTGACATCGGACAATTGATCGCTAAAAAATTTGGGTGGCCCGCCCAATCTCCATGTCACCTAATTTTCGCGAGTCGAAAATAGTCGCGCGACACTTCTTATTGGGCATTTGGGGCCTAGGGTTTAAGGAAAAGGTAACACATTCACATTTCATGTCGCCCGGATGATGGAGCAGAGCGTGCGAGCGAGCGGTGCTAGGGCGGCAGCCAGCGGCTAGCACGTGGGCTGCACTGGGACGCGCGACAGCGTGGCCTCGTGGGGCACCATCGGTATGTGACGTGCAAGACGCGCGAGAGCTCGGCCGACCAGCGGCACCTGGGGACTCGCGGCGGTGCGCCGAGAGCTGCATGAGTGCTGTTTCAGATCCTCCATAGGTGTGTTTGGCTCTCTCACATCTTAGATCCATTATCTCTCCTTATATTCTTTACTTTTAGCTCAAACTCATTTTGAGCCTGTTTTAGGAAGCGCTTAATGGTTTCTTGGGTTTTAGATTTATCCTATAGAAAGAATACCCAAGTGAAGCGGGAATAGTCATCAATAGTTACTAGACCATACTTCCATCGATGCTAAGATAAGCAACAGGCCTGAAGAGATCCATATAGAGAAGCTCCAGCGGTCTTGATGTCGTCATCACATTCTTGCTTGCATGACTTGTCCCCACCTGTTTACTTGCTTGACATACTGCACAAGGTCTGTCTTTCTCAAAACAGACATCAGTTAGTCCTAACACATGTTCTCCCTTTAGAAGCTTATGAAGGTTCTTCATCCCAACATGTGCTAGACGGTGATGCCAAAGCTAGCCCATGTTGGTCTTAGTAAGTAAACATGCATCTAGATCGGCATTTTCTAGTAAAATCTACTAAATAAAGCTTGTCGTCAAATACACCTTTAAATGCTAATGAACCATCACTTCTTCTAAAGACAGTTACATCAACATTTGTAAATAAACAGTTGTAACCCATGTGACATAACTGACTAACGGAAAGCAAATTATATCCAAGCGATTCTACCAAAAAGTCATTAGAAATTGAATGCTCGGTAGTAATCGCTATTTTACCTATTCCCTTTACCTTGCCTTGATTCCCATCTCCAAAGATGATCGTGTCATGAGAATCCTTGTTCTTGACGTAGGAGGTGAACAGGTTCTTCTCCCCCGTCATGTGGTTTGTGCATCTGTTATCAATGATCTAGCTTGATCCCTTGGATGCATAAACCTGCAAGGTATTTAGGTACCTCTTGTTCACTTGTTCTCAAATGCTGTGAATCAAGAACAAGGCAACATAATTGTTAAAGATTCAGGACCTTCGTCCTCTGAAGCATTATTTCCTTTTGGATATAATGATCTTCAGACGAAGGTTATGAAGGACACACCTTCATCTTTTATGAGAATAAGAGTACATAGAGATAATAAATGTAATCTATTTATTCATTCATATATGTATTTCATGATATGCATATGAACATTAACGGAATTTATATTACATTGATACCTTCAGCTTGTTTGAAGGTGTTGATGCGAGAGCAATTACAATCCAGCGTGAACAGTACAGTGGTACTGTTCACCTATTTATAGGCACGGGACACAGGCCGGGTAAAAGTACATTTATGACCTTAATATTTGTTCATAACTATAACAAAAGTCATTAGGGACTAGCTAGTCTTTTCCTTTTCGTATTAGCATCATGCTTGATGTTCGCCATCATTTTGAGCCGAAGCTGTTACTCTTTAGCTATAGCTTTGGTATTCATTGTCGTCATCCTCGGGTTATACCTTCGTCTTGAAGACCTTCGATAGAGGAGAAGACTTCCATCACAAACCGAAGCTCCCTGTGATAATCAATATTATACTGAAAGCACATGGTTAGTCATGTTTTTGAGGACCTTGGGAAGAGGATGGCCCCCAACAGTAGCCCCTTAGAGTATTAATTTGTTTCTTTGTAACAAATTCAGACTGCAATGTCAACAAAGGCCTTTAGCTGAAGGTATGAAAAACACCTTCCCTTCGCTAGAATAGCGAATTGTTCTAAACCGTGGGACCCACCGACCAGTGGAGCTCTAAGTATATATAGAGGCCTGCGATGTGAATATTTTTTGTGCCATCTAGCTTTTTGTGCTGTGATTGCCATTTTAGGCTTCTTCTGTGAGCGCAATTGTTTTGTGAGCTTCTGCCATGATGTGATCGTTCCTAGGCGAAGGGAGGAATACCACGTCTGAGCCACGCTCCTGACTGCCATGATGAAACATTTCGCCATAACAGCCGTGTTGCCACCATATGATGATATGGTCGCCTCGTAGCTCATGAGGAACTGCTTCGGATCGGATCAGAATGACCATCAAACATGGGAAGTTGTGGTCGTTTGTAGGATGGTGGCCATGGGGTAGCCTGCAATTCTGCTGCTAGAGGAGAAGCATCATCAAAAGCAAAGTTACCGTGATGAAAATCATCATACCATTCGTCATCATTTCTTGGGATTTCTTGACGAAGCTCTCTCTGTTGTGGCCTTCGTGCTTGGTCGTCTTGCGTGATATGCCGCATTTCTTCGGCAGCTTCATCAATCTTCCTTTGAAGTTCAGCTAGCCAAAGCATTTTCTCTCGCTTTCTCTACACCTGTTGGTGTATGGCCTCTAGGTCTCTGATCTCTTGGTCTAGCTCCTCCTCTTGTGGTGTTGGGCTGGTGGCCTTCCTTTTCTAGTTTTGGGCTTCTCTCAGAGAGAGCCCCTCTTGGTTGGTGTCCAACGGCTGAAGGGCAGCCCCTGATACTATTGCCTTCTTCGGCGGCATGACGAAGGTGGTTGCTTGAGCTGCTGCCGAAAGTGGTCGTTTTAGTTCACCAGAGGTGGGCATTAATGTTGTTCACTTGTTCTCAAATGTTATGAATCAAGAACATGGCAACACAATTGTTAACGATTAAGGACCTTCATCTTCTGAAGCATTATTTTCTTTTGGATATAATGATCTTCAGACGAAGGTTATGAAGTGTCACACCCAGATTTAAGGGACAAAGCCGGGTGCATCTCATATATGCGCCAGAGAAGACAACACATATAATAACAGAGTGTATAGAGATAAATGTCACAATATCATTAGTGTACTTATTACATAGAGGAAGTCTTACAAAATAAATGATAAAATAAAGCGAACTAAATATTATTTCCTGGCGCCACAAAGCTGATTGGGAGACGCCACCTAGATCAAGTTGCAAGCTTCAGTGTTAGGCAGCTCCTCTTCGACCACCTATACTTCTCCTGTGGTGGGGGGTGTGAGACAGCAAGGGTGAGCTCACACATGTTCATCGCTCAACAAGTTGTGGGGAATAATGTGCATGAACTCACCAAAGTTGGGAGTTCATATGAAGTGTAAGGCTGATCAATAAAATAAAGGTTGAAGCTGAGCATTGCTTTTATAAGTTGGTCAAAATTTTATTAGCAGTTACTAAGTGTAAGTAAATACCAAACCATAATAATAAGTAAAAGTAATAAAAAAATAATCCCAATGCGATGCAAATGACAAATTGAATTTAATTCTATAAATTAGTCATGTGAGTGTCCGAGCCGTTCATGACCGTGAGCACAGCTAGTATGCCAGTTTTACACTCTGCAGAGGTTACACATCTTTACCTACAAGTCGTGTTACCCATTTGCTACGGGGTTGATCGGACCCCATACACTTCTACTAAGGAAGCGAGGCATGGTACCACTACGAGGCCTTTACAAAGTTCCACTAGCTTCAAAAAACCCGCTACAATTTCTAGGAAGCTCCAGTGCAGGGATCCCTCGCCTGACCGCCATCACAGCAAAATCAACCCAAGGACCTCCCTACACTGACCACTCCCCTAGTGCCCTTGCCCCTATCGGGTAAAGTAGTCATCCACTAGCTTTCCTAGTTAATCAGCCAAGGGTGTCCCATACCACCCTTGTGCTAGCACTGTTTTCCCGGATGGTTCTCTATGTTCCCATTAACATAATGATCTTATCATGAACAGTAAATAATAAACTGATAATAAAAAGTGTAATCATGAGTGATGTATATCTCTATACCCAAAACCACATAAAGCAATAGTATATACTACCCAAAAATATTCAGTGGTGAAACAAGGTATAAAGATTAATAACCTAAGTAGATCATTATGATTAATAAGAACATGACTGGGTAAAAGAAGTGATCAAGGGCACAACTTGCCTTCAACGAGCTCCTGCTTAGCAGTCTCTACCAGCTGAAGCCCTGGATCCTCTGTGGCTTGCTCGTCTACTCGCATCAATACAAACATACATAGTATACAGGAGAAATTAACATCACACCATACATGTAAACAAAATATATAATAAAAATCTACACATTAAAATAAGATCCTAGGAACAGGAATCATTAATTTTGGAGTTATAGATTTTAAGTTATGAATTTCTAAAGATTTTATGTGTTTGGTACAAGATTAAATAGGATATTAATTTTAATGTGACTTCCATGTCAAAATAGTGGTACTAGATGATAAACAATAATATTACAAAATTATAGGAAGTGGAATGATTAATTTGGACTTCATATGAATTTTCTATGAATTTTACAAGTTCTAGCATTTATTATTGCACTAAAAATCCATTTCAAATAAATTTTCTCTGGTTTTATAATTCTCTGGCCTGGGCGCTATAAAACAGAGAAAGGCAGGGACTAATCTACAAAATTCTCGAGGCTCAGAGCGCTGTAGCATTGGACTGTGGGTTGATTCTATCATATTCCACAGACTTTTTATCAAAACGTAACTGCGAAGGGGTATTCTTGGATCTCAGCCGTTGGATCAGGGTTGGTCGTGTGAGATTAAATCGAGTCCTATCTGAACTGGTATGGCACCAGGACCACAGGATCACAGATCAGTGGCGTAGATTTCAAATGTGCGTGATCTGCTCACCTCCATTGGACTCTGGATGGACGTCCCAGATCACCATCCCGAAGTAGCAACGTGAGATCTGATCCCCAGTGTCCATCAAGGAACCGACCGCCAAGGGCGCTCCTTCTACCTTCCGACAACCAGCCATTGCGGACGGCCACCACCCGCGGTCTAGGACACACCGGCCATCACGCTAATGCTGTTTTCATGCCCCAGACTCTACAAAATCGGTGCTACGTGATGTAGAGTCGAGCACGAACTAGATGGATGGCGCAATACCTTCGGTGGATGTGTTGGAGTGCGAGGACCACCTATCCCAGCAACTCCGCGGTAATGCTTGAACCATGTCAAGCAATCCCCATTGATCCGACCACCCATGAGCCCAAGTGATCCAACTTGATTCAACCCCGAGCACATCCCTTCCACACCACCTTCTAAGGGGGTTGAAGTGATGGTGAAGCGTGATTTCAACGTCGACGGCGCCCACAGTTCTCTCTTCTGCTCTTAGCGGACATGGCGGCTGAGAATGAACGACGCAAGACTCATGCGTTAGGAAGGAGGGGGCGCACAGGTGGAAGATGGGTCGTCACAAGGCTAGGGCGCTACATGTAGGGGCAGGGTGACTCGGGACTAATCCACGAACTCCCGATTTCTTTGCGCCAGTCCGCCATTGGCGGTGAGGTGGTTGGGCGAGAGACTGACGACTCAGGCCCGTGTGGCAGGGACAAGGGAGCGCGGGGGAGATGTATCCGACTGGATGGTCCACGCGACAGTGCTCCCACGCGGTGAAGAGCTGGCGCGGCATGGCAGTGACTGGTAAGTGGGCCCCACCCGACAGCGACCTAAACGCGCTAGGGAGCGAGGATTGGGATGGCGGCTAAGGTTTTGGGTAGGCGCGGCGCGACACGGGAAAAAGGAGCGGACCGTGGGGGAGAGAAGAGGCTGGTGGGCCGGGGCAAGGGAGAATTTGGCCCACGCACGTTTTAATCTTTTCTTTTTCTCTTTACTTTTATTTTCTCTTTTCTTTCTTATTTTTGAATCTAAAATTTGAATTCAAATCTTGTAGCGAATTTATACTCAAATTAAATATTAAATTTGAACATACCAGTGTGGGATAAATTTATATATTTATAAATTTTATTTTGTCTTTCATAATATTTCTTTCTTAAATTCCAAATTCAAATTTAGGTTTTAATCCAATTTTTCATCTCTTTATTGTACCCCCATATTATTCCTTTTTGACATTACAAAATTTAAATTCAAATCCAAGATAAAGTTTAGGAATTCAAATTTTTAATACATACTCAAAATCAATTATGAAGTAATATATATATATATTTATTTAGTTTAATTAATTTATTTGTTTAGTAGATGTTTGAGTTATGACACGCACTCCTATTGCTTTCTTTCTTTTTTTAGAAAAATAGTATTTTGAAGGTGGAATAATAATTAAAAGTTACTTCAAAATTAACTATTCATGTAAATAAATGCTTATGGTACATCATTTATTGATATGCATAATCATTTACTTGAATAGAAAACTTTTCTATTACTTCTTTTCTAAAATAATTCTTTGTGTTCAAAATTCAGTCCTCAATTTTCAACACTCAAGTATAATTTGAGATATCTCAATTTTCTATTTTATTTCTTCATATATTTATTTTATTATTATTTTTTTCTTATACAAATTTTTGGGTCTTACAAATCCTACCCCCTTAACAGAAATCTCGTCCTCGAGATTTGTAAGAAAAAGGGGTGTAACTATGTTATCTCAAAATATATGCACAAACAAAATCTCAGCATGATGCATAATTTTATTAGCAACACATACGGTCAATTAGACATTATTATTCCTCCTAAAATAGTATCATACCAACTACTAACTAAAGTAACACTTAGATCTTACAAATAGTAGTAATATATATATATATATATATATATATATATATATATATATATATATATATATATATATGTAGCTTGGTGGAGCTGGTGGTGGTGTAGGTAGTGGGCGTTGTTGTTGTTGTCTTTCCAACCGTGCTTCTCTTATTGCTTGTCGTATCTCTAGCCGGTCCTGACATATTTCCTAGCGTTCTTGCCTTATCTAATTTTGCATTTCGGTAACCATGTTTGCCATTTGTTGTATTACCAGCATTTGGGTGGTAACCACTTGATCGATTCCAACCGGTGGAGGATTTGAAGGATTCATTTCTGTTTGTTGTTGCTTGATAATCTTCCCTTCCTGGTATTGACCATGAGAGTTAGAAGCATATGGTAGGATAGTTTTGCAATGGAAAGTATTTGGTAAGCAGAATGAATAGGTTAGTAGATGTTTATGATCTAAAGATTCTTTAGCTGGGCTTAATCTGTTTTATGTCCAGATTGGGGTAACTAGTCGTATAAGGTGAATTTCCAAAGGTAAGATAGAATATGTCAAGATGAGATAGATATGGGTGATATAAACTACATGATGTAGATTAAAATCTCATTTGATGTTAGGTGGGGACAATCAGATTATGCAATTCATCATGACTCTACTCGTTAAGTTAGATCTTCTGTTCACGGTTAAGTTGGTTTAATGCACTAATTTAGGGTTAAGTGCATGAGGGAAGAACAAGGTTTATAGGAGTAGGATCTAGTTTATTTCACTAGTGTTAATCTATTAAGTGACCCAAATTAGATTGAATAAGCTCTAGATTAATATCAGCTGAGTGTGTTATGTCAAATTTCAGTTGGATGACATTGTTTTAGGCAGGGATTGGAAAAACAATGATGTATATCATGGAATATATGTAGATCAAGCTGTTAGATTAATATATTTTTTATACCTAAAATTTTCATGCCATTAGTAGGTGTGGCATAGAAAATAAGGATACATCAGGTTTTAACTATTAGGTGAGTGTTGTCATAGAATGCATGTACTATGGCATAATTTAGCTTCCTTTTGGGGTCTAAATTAGGGACCATCAGTCGTGGTGTTAGATGCCATTATCCAAGTTGTGATAACAATTGCGGGTACACCGTGTAGGTGGAGTAAACAGAGTTTTACTTTGCTTTTGGGACGATTGGGTTGGGCAACCTATAACATAGGCTAGGTTGTGGTTTTACGAACGAGTTGGTTTAAGACACCAATTTTAAAACCCATTTATGGGAATATGGTCTATCTATGTCACCCGTATTAACTGACTTGTTTAAGTCACTCCCCTTTAGATTGGTTATGATAAGATTATACTAGTTTTAGTTAGATAAATCCACTAGGGTAGAATAAATATTATTAGGATATGATAGAATCTTTTGAGATAGGATAGATTATATGATGTGGGTAAGTCAGAATCTCTATTAGATTAAAACAGAGGGGTTATGCAACCACGGATGGTTAAGGTAGTTGCATAAGGCCAGGTTGGACTAAGACTCCTGAAAGGATCATGATGCCCAAGAGGGGGGTGAATTGGGCTTTTCTAAAAATCAACACTAATTAAAACCTAAGCAAGAGCTAAGCAAGAGCCCAACTTCACCCCAACAACTAGCACTAAGAAAATAATACTAGAAATACAACAATGCTAAGACAATACTTCAATTACTTGCTAAACAAATACACAATGTAAAGTGCTTGAATTAAGTGCGGAATGTAAAGCAAGGTTTAGAAGACTCCTCCAATTTTTTCCGAGGTATCGAAGAGTCGGCACTCTCCACTAGTCCTCGTTGGAGCACCCGTGCAAGGGTATCGCTCCCCCTTGGTCCTCGCAAGAACCAAGTGCTCACTACGAGATGATCCTTTGCCACTCCGGCGTGGTGGATCCCTCGAGACCGCTTACAAACTTGAGTCGGGTCACCAACAAGATCTTCATGGTGATCACCGAGCTCCCAACGCCACCAAGCCGTCTAGGTGATGCAGATCACCAAGAGTAACAAGCCGTAGACTTTCGCTTGACCAAGAGAAGTCTAATGCAAGTGGTGTGTGCTCTATATGGCTCTCGCTAGCGCTAATGAGGAACAAATGCGGGATTAAGATTCTCTAATCTCCTCACTAGGCTTTTGGTGCTTGCAATGCTCTAGCAATGTGCTGGAATTAATGTGGGCAGCAAGACATTGAATATGGTGGGTGGAGGGGGTATAAATAGCCCTCACCCACCAACTAGCTGTTACCAGCAATCTTCTGCACATGGGCGCACCGGACAGTCCGGTGCGCCACCGGTGCGCCGACGGTCGACTCCAACGGCTAGTTCTGACAGGTAGCCGTTGGGCTGATGGCACACCGGATAGTGAATAGCCACTGTCCGGTGCACACCGGACAGTTCGGTGCACTGTCCGGTGCACTGTCCGGTGCGCCACTAAAATTCATTTCTGGAACAGGTGCTCTCAAGTTTCTGGGGGAACAAACTCTTCCCCAGGGCCACCTTGGCCCCACCTGGCAGAGGGTGCACCGGACAGTCCGGTGCACACCGGACAGTCCGGTGCCCCAAGGCCAGAAACCCTATTCCTTGTTTTTCAGCTGATTTTCAAATCGGTTTTCGTTCTAACTTGTGAGTGAGTTCTAGAGTGACACCTAGCACTATATGTGAGTGTGAATGTGCACCAACACTACACTAGAACTCTGTTGGTCAAACTACTCATCGACAACCCCTCTTTATAGTACGGCTAAAAGAGAATAAAAGACCTAACTAAATCACGATTGTCCACATCTCCTTGACACTCGGACTCCGTAGTCCTTCACCTTTTGTTTTGTCGTTTTAGCCGTCGCTTCGCGTTCTTATCTCCGGGATTGATTTCACCATTGTAGTGCTTCTACCTGTAATGTGACCTAACTTACCATTTGTCTTTGCAAAACACATGTTAGTCACATGTAACATTACCTTGTCATTAATCACTAAAACCAACCAGGGGCCTAGATGCTTTCAATCTCCCCCTTTTTGGTGATTGATGACAACCCTACAAGATTTGTGAGAGTAGTTTGTTTTGAAATTTCTGTCAATTAGAGAAGATGGTCAGTTATACTCAGTAATCTTTGACAGAAAGAATGTGTACCATAATAATAAGAATGAGCGCATACACAACGTGAGTTTCTTGTTCATATAAAAGTGAAATCAAATCGATGAACAAGAACTTAAAAGACTGGTGATAACATATAAGGTGAAAACATAATACACACACAATCAACATAAGCATCGAGAGTATATATAGAGTTTGTGAGCCAAAAGCACCATACAAAAGTGAAGCTAGTACAAAGAGTAACAAGCACATATATTACATCAAAATGACTCTCTACTAACTCCCTAACTCCACCTAGCTCTCACAACTCATATCTCTCCCCCTTTGGCGTCAAACACCAAAAGGGCACCCAAACCTACACATCAGAAGTGGGAGGAGGCGGCGGAGGCGCATCCGGTCACGGTCGAGGCAGTAGGGCGAATGCCAGCTGGGTGTCAGAGTCAGTCTCGGATCCAGGATCTGCTGTAGAAGCTGGAGCTGGTACTGACTCGGACGGAAGCTACGCTGCTGGAGCTACCGGAGCCGAAGAAGTGGTCATAGATACCGCCACAGCAGTAGTGGGAATAGCAGAAGCTGGTGGCACTGACGGCTGAGGGCAGACGGAGCTGAAGACTGGTGACGTGAAAGCTAGGGTGACCGGCCGAAGCGGAGAGGAAGAAGGACCAACAGAGGGTCCTGGCTGAAGCGCTGCCACAACACGAGCCTGAAGAGGAGGAGGCGGGACTGACTGAACCGGGGGAATCGATATACCAGAATGCTATAGCATAAGAGTCATGAATGCCCTGCTCTCAGCCCGATCCTGAAGAAGCTGTTGCTGATGAGAATCCTGCCTGTCCTGTATGGTCTGAAACATCGAGAGCATCCTCTCGGACAACTGCTGATGGGCTACTGCCTGGCGGGTCTGCTCGGCTGCCAAGTGAGTCTGCTGCTGAGTAAGTGTCTGGAGAATCAAAGCAAGAGCAGGGTCAATGGCAGGAGGGGTAGCAGGGGTAGCACTAGAACTCCCAGCCTCATGATCATGTGAGCGTGGAGGCATAGGAGGCAGAGGCGGAATCCCAAAATCATCATCATCATCATCATCAACTGCTGCGTCCTGAGCCTCGAACTGATGAAGTGCAGTATCCTCGGCCTGAGTGTCAAATACCGGAGCAGGTGCTGGCACAAGAGCCTCAGGTGCTGGACGGTAGGACCCAAAGACAAGGCGTGAGGCCTCAAGTGTGCCCTAGAAATGTGGGGGCCGAATCAGCTGAGCAAAGATGTGACATAGGTAGTGAGCATATGGCAGCTGTCGACGAGCACGCAGACCATCCAAAACAGTGTCCTCGATCTCACAAATGAGGAAATCCACAACGTCAAACTCTAAGTGAGAGACCAGGGCACCAAGGAACTAGAGCTGGATATGTGTGGTAGCCTCCCTGTACCCCATCCGCGGCAGAAGAGTCCGTCTCATAAGCTGAAATAGAAACTTTGCAGCTGTGGTGAAATCTGTCGGAGAGCGTCGTGACCCATCTGAAAAGGGCGGTCGGAACAGAGCCGTGACGTGAGCTGTACCAGGAGCAACTCCGCCGTGAGGGCGACGAGGAGGGTCAGAGGTGCCATACCACAAGCTGTGAAGACGAGTCGATGACTCGGGAAATCCAAACAACTGTCGAATCTAGCTGGCATGAATGGTAACATCCTCTCGCTCAAACTGGAATCTCATCCACTGGTGATCAGGGTCTATCCAGACTGAGGCGTAGAAAACTCGGACCCATTCCTCAACATATCTGCCGCTGGTAGTCAAAAGAGTGAGAAGTCCAGGCAGATATGTGAGGTGAACCTCAGAGTCAGCACCGGCGGCAAGCAGAAAAGCGGGAAGGTCCAAAAGCCGGTGCGCTTGCAGAGCAATCTGAGCTGACAACTGTGCTCGGTAGAAAGACTCCTGAATCCTGGTGCTGAAAGGATCTGCCGCTGTAGGGTCTCTCTGTGCAGGTAACCAAGACTCCACGGGTATGTATCTGAACCGACGTACTCGTGCCACTGTAGCACGCTGAAGATCAATCAACTTAGGATCCACAACAAGTGGTCGCACCTCAGTCTCATCGCGCTCCCGGAATCAAGCAGGTGGGATAGGTGGAGCGGAAACGGGAGCGGGAGGAGGAGCAGTGGAAGATGGTGTAGTGGAGGTGGTGGATTGTGCAACAGGGGTGACAGGAGCAGGCAAAGTGGGTGGTGGAGTGGAAGCAGTGGTGTGAGTGGAGGAGCGAGGCCGGGAGGCGAGGCGACGAACTCGGTACGCAATCTGATCTGAAGGAGTCTGTGGCTGATCTCCTAGCTCGGCCTGCTCAGCGGCTGCTGCTGCTGTTGCCTCTGCTCGAGCTGCTCTATC
This sequence comes from Zea luxurians, assembly GCA_029449295.1. Classification (NCBI taxonomy): domain Eukaryota; kingdom Viridiplantae; phylum Streptophyta; class Magnoliopsida; order Poales; family Poaceae; genus Zea; species Zea luxurians. The sequence goes on along the minus strand of JAOPSE010000001.1, from coordinate 97,373,932 downwards.
CATACGCCACTTCTTGCGGCCTTCCTGCTGCTCCAAGTACACGGTCTTTCCCTTAACCTGCCTGAAGGGGCGACGAGGATCCTCATCATCGCCTCCCATTGGCGCCGACACATTCTTCGTGTGCGGCATCCTGACCTGACGACTGCAAATGAGAGAGAGAAGCTAAGCACAAGTCGATAATAGCCGATAGAATATCAAAAGAGGAAATGTCTACCTAGAAAGCTCACACGAGAGGTGGAAATCCAGGCAGGACAGGAGACGGCTCATGGAAAGGCAAGGTCACTGGAATGACAGAAGAGGTGAGCACGTATTAGTCACATAGTCATAAGTATATGAAATGTGAATAAATACATACACAGAGAATTATGGCACAGAAAACAATAGTCATGGCGATCGAGAGGTCAAACGACGCGAAAATGACGTTTGAACGAGAAATAGTGCCATAGGAGGTTTGAAATTGAAAATGAGGCATGTAATGATTTGGAATTGAGCTGATACTTCACGAATAGGTTTATATGGGTAAATATGAGTGAAGTGTGTGCTTGGTTCGAATTTAGGCAAAGAAAATGGAATTTGGGCACTCGGCTCGGAAACGATCGCTCGAAACGGGGAATTTAGTGAAAATGAAGCCTAGTATATTGGATGGGCGTGAAAATTGGCGAATATGTTACTGGAGGTGTTGTGAAGGTGCCTGAAAAATTTGGGTTCAATCGGAGCAATTTTGGCTGGTTTGGGCATTTCACCGAGCATGTGGTGTGCGAGGATTTAGGGTTACGGTGAAACGGCTATTTAAGGATTGAAACCCTCCCAACGGGAGCTAGAAACCTGCAAGGGTGTTCAAGGCACATAGAGGAACATTTCCAACCACAAGAATTTCACAAGAATCAACAGGAATTCTTAAGGATTTGAATTTGGCACAAGAGGTGGGAGAGAAGTGCACTCCTCAAAGGAACAGAGAGGGAGAAAGACAGAGGAAGAAGAGGCTGCTCACCGAGCGAGGGCAGGAGAGGAGCACAGGGTCGCCAGAGCACGGTGGCCGCCGGTGAGGGGAGGTCACCGACGATGATAGTAGACGCAGCCCGATCTTCCGTGAGATACGATAATTTGATTGAGTGGAGATCTCGACGTTGATGACCCAAGGCTCCGAGCAAACGGTTCCTCGCAATCACTACACCACGGCTCCGTTGGTTATCACCCGTGACACATGAATGACCTCGCCACGAAGGCTTATCCCTGCAAGCGCAATCAAGAACACAAGCAAGAACAGGAAAGAAACACAACCAAAATTGTATTGATTACGGGAGGGGGTCTCACAAGCCGATGACGGCGATACTGTTCGATGATAGAATTGATCTAAGCAAAACCCAAACCTAAATGTGGTGGCGGCTACTGAATAAATAGAGTATTAGAGCGTGCGTGACCCCTGGCCTTGCCCCTAATGGGCTCCGACGCGATACACGGCCCAACAGACGGTGTCGCAGCACCAAAACAGAATATGAACGCTGACTTTTTTCGACGATTACCGTTGACTCCGGATGAATTTTAGGGTGGAACTAGTTGGGTTGGTTAGATAATCTCGTTATCTTTCCAACCATATCCAGTCCGTCGTAATCGGAGTCCGGATGCATCTTGGGCGTCTATTTTAGTGCAGACTGGTCCTGTAACCCAAGATGGAGTCACAGCTGACTCGAACTTGATCTCCTTCCGGTTGTGGACGCCCTTGCTGCTCCTCCTCAACACCTAGGCCTTTCCAAAGTCCTTGCTGGTCCTCTCCAAGGTTCCTAATCCTCAAAACATCCATGGCCCCAAGCGTAAGCTCTGAAACACAATTGACTAGGGTAGAATGTACCTGGAGATTTAGCTGTCGTGCACGCGATCGTGTTATCGGTCCATTCATTCTATGTATAGAAGTGATGTCCTCATCATCCTCCTCCTCTTGAATTGGAGTCGTCCTCGACTCGATCTCATCTTTGTCACCCATATATGGCTTCAAATCTGAAATGTTAAAGGTGGGACTAACCCAAAAATCTGGAGGCAACTCAGGTGGTAATCCAGGGGGTATCTCAGAGGGAAACACATCCATATACTGTTGCAAAGGGTTAGCAATAGCCGGTGGCAAAGTAATAGACTTATCATCAATGGAATAGAAAGCATTTTTGCACACTAAGGCATAGCAAAGTCCAACAGAGGCATGTAACTCATCAAGATCAGATCTAGTGGCTAGCAAAGTAGGAGTTTTTAACTTAATGAGTTGCTGATTTTTAGAGTTCAAAACACCTTTTTGCTTAGCATTAGTCTTTTTCTCATGTTCAAAGTGGACAATTTCAGTGGGAGTCATAGGAAGCAACACAATTTTCTTTCCCTTATGCATGAAAGTATATTTATTAGATTTACCATGGTGAATAGCATCAGTATCAAACTCCCAAGGACATCCCAGTAAAAGAGAGCAAGCATCCGTAGTCACCACATCGAAATCAGCAAAGTCATGGTAAGAGCCAATAGAAAAATGCACCCTTGCTGTTTTTGTTACCTTGAACTTACCGCTGTTGTTAAACCATTGAATGTGATAAGGGTGGGGATGCTCTCGTGTGGTCAAGCCAAGCTTCTTGACCACCTCAACATTCACCATGTTGTTGCAGCTACCACCGTCAATGATGGTATGTACACGGCAGTCCTTGACGATGAGGAACATGTTGAAAAGGTTGTGGCGCTGTCTGTTGTCGTCGTCACTAGCCATGGTACTCAAAGCTCGTTGCACAATCAAGGCCTTATAGATCGCAGTCGCTGTTGTACCAAGAACCTCTTCATCACCATCATAAGTCTCTGCAATGTTAGCTCCAACAGTATCTTCATCTTCAACATCAGAAGCACTAACATACCCACCATCACCAGTAGCAATATATGCCCGTTTGCTGGGGCAATCTCGCTGAATATGACCAAGTCCCTGGTAGCGGTGGCACTTGATGTCGGAAGAGCGGCCTGTGGAAGAGGTGGTCGTAGCAGGTTTTGCTGCAACACCCGAAGGTACAGTGGAAGATGTGGACGTCCGTACGCCCGAAGATGATGACGCCTTGGCTGGCGCCGGTGGCTGGCGTGGAGCGAAAGTGCTGCTCCTCCGTTGTTGACGACCCTGCAATTCTTTTTCTGCCAACATAGAAAGATGGAACAAGCGTTGTATAGAATGATATTCTTTATAATCAATAATATCCTGAATCTCCCGCCTCAATCCCCCATAAAACCTAACCATTTGATCCTCCGGATCCTCAACTACCCCACATCGTAGCATACCTTTCTGAAGTTCTTGGTAGTATTCCTGTACCGACATGTCTCCCTGATCTAAGCGTTGCAATTTTTTTCGAAGATCACGTCTATAAGAAGGGGGAACAAAGCGAGCTCGCATCTCCTCTTTTAACGCATTCCATGTTTGTGGTGCAGCACGTGTGTTAACAAGTTCATTCCACCAAATGATAGCAAAATCTCTAAATTCACTAGTGGCTTGTCTAACCCTATGCTGCTCAGGAACAAGATGGGAATTAAATTTTTGTTCTACTGTCATCTCCCAGTCTAAGTAAGCTTCAGCATCATAAGAATTCATGAACGGTGGAATAGAAAACTTAATCTTAGCAAATGGATCATGGTCTGGTTCAGGATTATGATGACGATGTCTACCATTACCTCCCATACCTTGTCGATTACGTGCGAAGCATTGTGGCAGCGGTGCATAAACATTGTTGTCATCGTTGTTGTCGTCCACATGAGAGTGAGATGGGGCTGGAGTTGTTGGTGGGGGACGAGCCTCCAGTACGTCCATGCGTGTAACAAGTTTATCAACTCGTCGATCAAGCTGCTCATAGGATGTCGCCGCAGAGTCCTGGTATTTTTTAAAAGCTTCAGTCATCGCACGCATCATCTCCTTCAATTCCAGCTGAGAGACACACTCATCGTTGTTAAGCTTAGGCCCCTTGTCCTTGTCCATTTGATTCATTGGTCCTGTCATTGTTAGCACAAAACAGAGACAAAAAGGCAACAAACAATGTGAACCCTACAACTATCTCTCAGGGTGGTGGTGGAGGTGGTGGAATACAAATTATGAAGCGTCTTACCCCACTCTTACAACGTTCTTACCAGCACTGCATGTGGTAAACGGTGACCGGTGTGACTGTCCAACGAGCGTGGGTGTGATTGCAAAAGAGTACCTGTTCTGCTCGAGAGAAAATTGGAGCTATGGGAAGACTGACTAAATATATATGTGGCACACAAGTCAGTAACAGATAGCAATGCTGAATAAGTGTTCCAAGTACTCGTCCTAGTTGCTGGCCTAGAAAATGTAATAGAACAGTTGGACCAAAGCACAAGAAAGGAGGTACAAGTATCTAGTGGGAATGACAGTTCTGTAAATAGGGCAGATTTTTCAGCACCAGTAGAAATCAAAGACGCGTTTCAAAAGGAGTACCATCAAAATAGCTCGAAATATTCTGAATTTTTTACCACTGATCCAAAAACATAAAGAATGGAAGCACACAAAATTTCACTTGAAACAGAGTTATATTGTGGCCTAGAGAAATTCACAAAGGATCTCTGAAATTCCTGAAAACACTTAAACAATTTTTTTAATTATCTTCCCGATTTTTTTGATTTTTTTGACTGAACCAAACAGGCCGTAGGCCAGGCCTAGGCCAGGCCTGTTTGGGTCACCCCAGAATGGAGTAAGGAATCTGCTGTAAAAATTTGAGCTCAAACGGACCACCGAGCGAAAAGTTATGCCCGTTTTATGAAAGGTACCTCAAGTTATGGTTTTCAAAGGCACAAATCGGCAGGAACCGAAGCGAAGGCTATGGAGCATAGGGTCAGTTTTAGAGATATGATTTGTTTTCTGGATGTAGTCAGTTTAGATATAGGATCTGTTTTGTGGATATTGTCGGTTGTAGAGATAGGATCTATTTTTTGAATAGGATCGGTTGTAGAGATAGGATCTGTTTTGTGGATAGGGTCGGTTGTAGAGATAGGATCTGTTTTGTAGATAGGGTCGGTTTTGTAGGATGGAAGCGGATGGATACAATCAAACTGAACCAAAACAAATCTAATCCAGCAACCAAACTCAACTAGAACACAAACTCAGAACTGCGGACTCTAAAACTGAATTGTGCAAAGGCTAAGGCGATGGTTTTAGGTCGGAATAAACTGATCGTAATTTTTTTTGGCTTTTTATGGACTATGGGACGAGACAAAACTAATCTAAAGGTAGAATTATACCTTTCGGGCAACCTGGAAATTTGATACCAATTGATAGTAGACGCGGCCCGATCTTCCGTGAGATACGATAATTTGATTGAGTGGAGATCTCGACGTTGATGATCCAAGGCTCCGAGCGAACGGTTCCTCGCAATCACTACAACACGGCTCCGTTGGTTATCACCCGTGACACACGAATGACCTCGCCACGAAGGCTTATCCCTGCAAGCACAATCAAGAACACAAGCAAGAACATGAAAGAAACACAACCAAAATTGTATTGATTACGGGAGGGGGTCTCACAAGCCGATGACGGCGACACTGTTCGATGACAGAATTGATCTAAGCAAAACCCAAACCTAAATGTGGCGGCGGCTACTGAATAAATAGAGTATTAGGGCATGCGTGACCTCTGGACTTGCCCCTAATGGGCTCCGACGCGATACACGGCCCAACGGCCCAACAGACGGTGTCGCAACACCAAAACAGAATCTGACCGCTGACTTGTTTCGACGATTCCCGTTGACTCCGGATGAATTTTAGGGTGGAACCAGTTGGGTTGGTTAGATAATCTCGTTATCTTTCCAACCATATCCAGTCCGTCGCAATCGGAGTCCGGATGCATCTTGGGCGTCCATTTTAGTGCAGACTGGTCCTGGAACCCGAGATGGAGTCACAGCTGACTCGAACTTGATCTCCTTCCTGTTGTGGACGCCCTTGCTGCTCCTCCTCAACACCTAGGCCTTTCCCAAGTCCTTGCTGGTCCTCTCCAAGGTTTCTAATCCTCAAAACATCCATGGCCCCAAGCGTAAGCTCTGAAACACAATTGACTAGGGTAGAATGTACCTGGAGATTTAGCTGTCGTGCACGCGATCGTGTTATCAGTCCATTCATTGTATGTATAGAAGTGATGTCCTCATCAGGCGAGGGGGAGAAAATCGCCAGAGCGCAGAGACAAAATCTGGAGAACAGAGAAGAAACAGGCTGGCCTCGGGCGCGAGCAGGGGAAAGGATTTTTTAAAAACGAGTTATGGGCGCACCGGACAGTCTACAGTGCCTGTCCGGTGCACACCAGACATCGCACTATAGCTGTCCGGTGAACCACCGGACAGCGCACAGGAAAATGGATTTTGAGCGCGCGGCTGCCGGTGCACCGGACTGTCCGTTGAGCCCAGACAGAGGGAAGATTTGAATTTTTTGAATATTTCTATCTAATTTCCAACCAAACCAAATTCCAACTTATAATCACACAAAATAACACTTGTTGGGACAGGTATTGGCACCCTCATATATTTTCTCATAATTTTCAAAATATTTTGCCATAGGCTAGATAATTTTTAGAGAAAATAGGCAAATGGTGAAATTTGCATTTTGGCCTTGCACTAGGGGTTTTCAAGAGTGATTTGAGTTTTGAATACTCCCCCTAAGTACAGTACCTCATGCATATTTCAAGAACCAACAATTGCATAAAAAGTAAGAATTTTAGTGCTAAAAGATTAAAACTAAGACTTGTCAAGTTTGATCCGAGTTAAGCTTTTTCACTCGCTTTGTTGGCGGTTATCTCAACTAGGTTAGACAAGTCCTATATGCAATACAAGAAATGTAAATATGCAATGCAAGTTTGACAACACCATTTGACATCTTAAATAATGTTTCTGAGATCAAGTATATTTAATTCATTCCTCAACATGCAAAAGCGGGTCTTATCAAGTGGCTTAGTGAAAAAATCCGCTAATTGATCTTCCGACCTCACTCCTTCTAAAATGATATGTCCTTTAGCAACATGATCTCTAAGGAAGTGATGACGGATATCAATGTGCTTGGTGCGAGAGTGTTGTACAGGATTATTAGCAATTTTAACAGCACTCTCATTATCACACAACAAAGGTACCTTTTCTAGAACTACGCCATAGTCTAGAAGAGTTTGTTTCATATATAAAATTTGTGTGTAACAAGCACCTGTGGCAATGTATTCCGCTTCGGCAATTGACAAGGCAACACTATTTTGCTTTTTGGATATCCATGATACTAGTGATCTACCAAGCAGATGGCATCCCCCAGAAGTACTTTTCCTATCAATTTTGTAACCGGCATAATCCGAATCGGAATAGCCAATTAAATCAAAAGTAGCTCCTTTGGGATACCACAGACCAACGCTTGTGGTGTGCTTGAGATACCTAAGAATTCTTTTAATAGCGCGAAGATGAGCTTTCTTAGGATTATATTGAAATCTAGCACACATGCAGACACTAAACATGATATCGGGCCTAGATGCGGTAAGGTACAATAAACTACCAATCATAGAACGGTAGAGAGTTTGATTAACCGGGTTACCTCCCTCATCTAGGTCGAGATGTCCATTTGTTGGCATAGGTGTCTTGATTCTCCATGTTGAACCTTTTCAACAAGTCTTTGGTATATTTCTCTTGAGAGAGAAAGTTACCATCTTTCATTTGCTTGACTTGAAAGACGAGGAAGTACGTCAGCTCACCAATCATTGACATCTCAAACTCCTTCGACATCAACTCACCAAATTCCTTGCAATGATAGTCATTTGTCGAGCCAAAGATTATATCATCAACATATACTTGACAAATGAAAATATCACCGTTATGTTTCTTTGTGAATAGAGTTGTGTCGACGGTCCTGATCTTGAAGCCCTTTTCGATGAGGAAGTCGCGAAGACGCTCATACCAAGCCCTTGGAGCTTGCTTTAGCCCATATAGCGCCTTGGACAACCTATAAGCATGGTTAGGATATCTAGGGTCTTCAAATCCAGGTGGTTGCTCAACATATACATGTTCATTTATGAAGCCATTTAAAAATGCACTTTTTACATCCATTTGATAAAGTTTTATATCATAGCATGATGCATATGCAAGTAGGATACAGATGGCTTCCAGTCGAGCAACCGGTGCAAAGGTCTCTCCGAAATCTAAGCCTTCAACTTGAGAGAATCCTTTTGCAACAAGTCTTGCCTTGTTCCTTACAATCACACCTTGATCATCTTGTTTGTTTCTGAACACCCACTTTGTTCCAATGATTCTTGCATCTTGTCGGGGCTTCTCCAGGGTCCAAACTTTGTTACGGGGGAAATTGTTAAGTTCTTCATGCATAGCGTTCACCCAGTCTGGATCCTGTAGCGCCTCATCTATACAAGTAGGCTCAACACAAGAAACAAAGGAGTGATGTTCAATAAAAGAAGCATGTCTATGTGATCGAGTAATAACCCCTTGTGAAGGACTCCCACTGATTTGGTTTTGAGGATGAGCTTGAAGTAGTGATGAGTTTCTCCTGTTGACCACTTGGGAAGAAGATCCTGGAGCATCAACATCTTCGGCTTGTACCCTTGCTTGTTCATGAGAGACAAATGTATCTTCATTTGCATGCCTCTCATCTTTTTCATCATCTTGTGGTACATTTGATGAAGTCCTGTCAATGTTTTGCACCTCTTCTTCATCTTCTTTTGGTTTGATAGCTCCCATTGGCATGTTCTTCATTGCTTCCCTAAGTGGCTCATCACCTACTGTAATACCCAATTTGTAATTTGCAAGAACTAATATCAAAGGGAGAAACAAGTTCACTTTACCTATGTGGGAATTTAAACTTTTGTGCAATCACACGTGAACACCATATTTTAAACCCCATAATTATAAAAATATATGTCACTAAATCGTTGCATCATGCTGAGATTTGTATTTTGTGTGCATTTTGTGACAATATAAAATCATTTCAAAAAGGAATAATATGGGAAATTAAATCCTAAAAGAAATTCTAGAGTTTGAAAAGGAAGAAAAGGAATTCTAGAATTAGAACCAAAAAGAGAAAAGATACAAAAAAAAAATAATATATATTCAAAATAGTACTGCTTATGGCTCAATATAATCTGAGAATATTTGGTCACAAGAGTTTGAATTAAAATTTGAATACAACTTCAATTTGAAAAGAGAGAGAAGAGGAAATAAAAAGAAAAGAAAAAAAAAGAAACAAACCTGTGCTTGGGCCGAATTCGCCCCCTCGGCCCACTTTCCCCTCCGAGCCACAGGTCACTACCTCACCTGCGCCGCTGTCACGCGGGCCCCACAGGTCTGTCTCTGCCGCACGCGCCATCTCGGTCTCCTGCATTCACGCTCACGGCGTGTCTCGGTCACTCGCTGTCTGGTGGGTCCCATTTGTCGGAGTCTTCCCCAACTGCCCCGCGGGGATTTCGCCCGAGCTTGGTGGGTGGTCGCGCCAATATCGCGGCGTCAGGTGCGGCACCTCGACCCTCCGTGTGCATATGTGGTGGGGGTAGCACTTCCGGCTTCGCCCTCTTTCCTCCCTCCATCTTCTTACACTTGCGACCCTCTCGATTCGGCCGGGGGACACGACACCAGGGAAACCGAGCTTCGCCGCCGCACGCTCACCTCGCCTACGGTACTGCTGCTAGCCGTTGGCGTGGTTGGTCGGTTTTGCCTGGTCGTCGTAAACCTCCGCGGGGCTTCGACGGGCGGGGCTTGGGTCAGGGGACCTCCAATTGGTCACCAGCGACCAATTTCCGCCGCTGGGCCACCGCGCTCCATGGTCGGGCTTCACCAACTGCGTCCAGCCCTTGGTGATCGACCCGGGAGGAAGTCTGGCGTACAAGGATGCTCGTCGAGGCTTCGCCTCGGTAGAATCGTGCTCCGGATCTCCTGGATTCCTCGCCGGAGTGGGAGCCCTGCTGCATCTTCGCCGCGTACCGTGGGTAGCTTCCCGGGCACCGTCTCTGTCTCCGGTAAGCCCACCATCTAAATCGCGATCACCTCCGCATTGTTTTGCATCAGCGCTTGTCGTGAATCGGTTATCGGGGGGGGGGGATCGATTTTGCCTCCCCGGCGAGGGGCGCCGCCGTGCTCGGGAATCACGGGCGCGGAGTGCGCTCGTAGGGAAGAAGCGCTGGTGTCCGTGGATTAGGAAATCGGTGGTCACCGGTGCGGGCTAATCTTGACCGCAAGATTGCCATCCATTGGCCAGGGCATGCGGATACCGGTTCGTGAGTGGAATCTTGTTACAAAACCCCCTGGAAAACATGTTATGAACCCGCGGTCCAATCTCGGGTTAGCCTGTGTCTTAGGAAGTTTTACACCAGAGCCCCTACACTTCTCTGTTATAATGCGCCCAGTCCAGTTAATAAGAAAAATAGAGAAATTGAATTAGAAATTGAATTTTTAATATAAAAACAATTCCAGAATTTTGTTAAATCCATAGAAAATTCATATTAAGTCCAAATGAGATCATTCCAGTTTCTATAATTTTATAATAATATTGTTTATCACATAGTACCTCTGTTTTGACATGAAAGCAATAATAAAATTAATTTCCTAATTAATCTTATATCAAAATACATAAAACCCTAGGAAATTTATAACTCCTCCGTTTTAACTCCGATTTGATCCGTTCAAGTTGCGTTAGTCTCATAGAAACGTGTAGATCATTATAATGCAGTATATTATTATGCTTGGTGTAATGTTAATTTTTCTATATGCACTGTGCTTGTTTGTATTGTGGCGAGTAGAAGAGCCCGTTGCTGAGGATCCTGGTGAGCAGCAGGTTGAAGTAGCTGAGCAGGAGCTCATTGAAGGCAAGTTGTGCCCTTGACCACTTTTTACCCAATAATGTTCTTTAATATCACTTATCCATGCATAGGTTAATTTTGATGGGACCCAATAGGTCACCCTAGATTTGTTTATCTCATTACCTTGTTTACCCCTGAATCACTTGGGTAGTTTGCTATTGCTTTATATGGTTTTGGGATAATCATTTATTACCTCTATGTTCCAATTCTTGTTGTTATTCTGTTTATGTTCATGTTGTTATCATTAATGTTAATTGGAACATAGAGCTTAACTTGAGAACCACGTGCCACCACAAGGGAGGAATGGGACCCCTTGGCTGACTAATTAGGAAAGCTAGTGGAAGACTACCTTACCCGAAAGGGGCAAGGGCAGTAGGGGAGAGGTCAGTGCGGGGAGGTCCCTGGTTGATTTTGCTGCGATGGCGGTCAGCCAGGAACCCTGTACTGGATCTTCCTATAAACTGTAGCGGGTTTTCGGAAGCTAGTGGAACTTTGTAAAGGCCTCGTAGTGTTGCCCTGCCGTGCTTCCTAGGTAGAGGTATATGGGGAGTCGCGACCCCTTGGCAGATGGGTAACATGACTTGTGGGTAAAGGGTACAACCTCTGCAGAGTGTAAAACTGTTATACTAGCCGAGCTCACGGTCATGAGCAGCTCAGGACTCTCTGATGTTTAAATTATGGAACTTAAATTCAATTTGGTCATTCGCATTGCATGGGCTTATTATTAATTTTGTTCTATTACTTTACTTATGGTTTGGTATTTACTTACACTTAGTAATTACTAATAAAATTTTGACCAACTACTTAAAAGCAATGCTCAGCTCTAACCCCTATCATTGGTTAGCCTTACACATCACATGAACTCACACCTTTGTGAGTTTATGTCCACTGGTTCCCCACAACTTGTTGAGCTATGATCATGTGTGAGCTCACCCTTGCTGTCTCACACCCCCCCCCCACAGGAGATGATCTGGTGGTTCAGGAGGAGCCGCCTAACGCTGAGGAGTTCGATCTGATCTAGGTGGCGTTTCCCAGTCGACATTGGCGCCGACGATCCTTAGTTCGTTTTATCTTTATTATTTTATTTTGTAATAAGTCTTCCGCTATGTAATAAATACTCTGATGTTATTGACATTTATCTCTATACACTCTGTTATTATATATGTTGTCTTCTTGGCGCATGTATGAGATGCACCTGGCTTTGTTCCTTAAAGCCGGGTGTGACAGAAGTGGTATCAGAGGAAATGTTGACTGTAGGACGAGACCTAGATAGAAACGGACAAACCCTTACCTACTTATCTCATTCTGATTCATTCCATACTTACCTTACTCTGGTTCTTTCTTATCTTGATCCTGTCTCACCTTCTACTGTTCTACTCTGATCATTCTTACCTTTTCTACTCTAAGACAAGATGGATTTCAAACCTTGGAATCCCTACCCCTATGACATTTTAAGAGATAGGAGGCCTAAGACAAAATTAAAACTATTTTCTCTATTAAAAATGTTGGTTGATTGTTCTGATGATCAATGCCTGATTTGCTTCTTTGATTGATTGAGATATTATATATGGACATTTTAGCATGTACCACTATAAGGTACTGTATTAGCTTTAGTAGGTGACACACTAATCTACTTAGCTAATAAGTCCCCCAGAGTAACATGATTGTAATTACTGCCTTGTCTACTGCTCTTTCTTACCTTATGTATCTAACTCAGATGGTCAATACCAGGAAAGGAAAGATTATCACGCAACAGCAAACAGAAATGAATCCTCCAAATCCCCCACCTGTTGAAACCGAGCATGTGATCGCAACCCAAAGGCTGGTAATACAGCAATTGACAGACATGATGACCGAAATGCAAAGCCAGATAAGACAAGAACGCGAGGAAATACGTCAGGCCCGTCTGGAGATACAGCAAGAAATAAGGCAATCACGGTTGGAGAGACAACGACAAGAGCAACCACCATCTCCACCACCACCAGCTCCGCCAAGCTACATAAACATATATGTAAATTACTACTATTTGTAGGGTCTACAGGTTCCTTTAGTTAGTATTCGGTATGATACTATTTTAGGAGGAATAAAAAGGTCTATCTGTCCCCATGTGTCGCTAATAAAATTATGTGTCATGCTGAGATTTTGGTTTGTGCAAATGTGTTGGACAATATGAGAAAACCCATGAGAGTAATTACACCTAAAGGATCTGTTGAGGCGAATCAAATGACACGTAGATTGACATTAACCATTATGGGTAGAGAATTTGGAGCTACTGCTATAATATTGGAGTCAAGCAGTATAGATTTGATCCTTGGTATGTCATGGCTAAGAAAGGCAAAGGCTGTTATAGCATGTGGTAGAGGTACCGTAGAACTCACTACTACTAAAGGAGAAAGGTTTCAAGTTAACATTGCAGTAACCTCCTCATCTATGCGTGCAATGTTCTTTATGCCTAAGGAGTTTGTTGGTGACAACATCCGGGTGGTTAGAGATTTTCCGGATGTCTTTCCAGAGGAGTTACCAGGGATGCCACCTGATAGAGAAGTTGAGTTTGTTATTGACCTCTTACCTGGAACCGCCCCTATTTCTAAACGGCCATATAGAATGTCCGTAGAAGAGTTGAAGGAACTTAAGAAGCAGTTGACTGAGTTACAAGAGGCTGGGTACATCCGTCCGAGTTCCTCACCTTGGGGAGCACCGGTCTTGTTTGTATAGAAAAAGGATGGATCGCAACGGATGTGTGTGGATTATAGATCTCTTAATGATGTTACAGTGAAGAACAAGTATCCGTTGCCCCGTATTGAAGATTTGTTTGATCAAATGAGAGGTGCAAGAGTATTCTCGAAGATTGATCTCCGATCTGGTTATCATCAGATAAGGATTAGACCATCGGATATTCCCAAGACGGCTTTCTCGACTCGATATGGATTATATGAGTTCATCGTTATGTCGTTTGGATTAAATAATGCACCAGCTTATTTTATGGATTTGATGAATAAGATGTTTTTGGAGTGTTTGGACAGATTTGTCGTGGTGTTCATCGACGATATTCTTATCTATTCTAAGAATGAGAGTGACCATGAAGAACATCTAAGGTTGGTGCTACAGAAGTTACGAGATAATCAACTCTACGCTAAGTTTAGCAAGTGCGAGTTTTGGATTGACAAGGTGCCATTTCTTGGACATATCATTTCTAATGGAGGGATATCAGTGGATACTGCTAAAGTCAAGGAGATAGTGGTGTGGAGCATACCCACTACAGTTACGGATATTAGGAGTTTCTTGGGACTTGCAGGATATTAATGGAGATTTATTGAAGGATTTTCTAAGATTGCTAAGCTTATGACCTCGCTTTTGGTGAAGGAAAGAGAATTCAAGTGGGAAGAGATTGGTATGGATTTCATTACTGGATTGCCTTGCACCCAGAAAGGATATGATGCTATATGGGTGATTGTGGACAGACTGACCCAAGTGGCTAATTTTATTCCGGTCAAGACTATTTATAAGGTATCTCAATTGGTAGAGTGATATATGTCTCGGATTGTGTCTCTACACGGTGTACCAAAGAAGATCATTTTGGATAGAGGATCACAATTTACCCCTAGATTTTGGAAAAGTTTTCATGAGAATATGGATGCGAAGTTGAATTTTAGTTCGGACTACCTTAGACTAATGGACAGACTGAAAGGACTAATCAAGTATTGGAATACATGTTGAGAGCTTGTACCCTTCAGCATGGTAGTAGTTCGGACAAGAGTCTACCTTATGCTGAGTTCTCATATACTAGTTAACAGGCCAGTCTGAAGATGTTACCATTCGAGGCTCTATATGGCAGGAAGTGCAGTAATCCTCTACATTGGGATCAGACTAGAGGAAGACAATTCTTTGGACCCGAACTGATTCAAGAAGCAGAAGAACAAGTCCATATAATTCGGGAGAATTTGAGGATAGCTCAGACCAGGCAAAAGAGCTATGTTGATGATAGAGGGAGACCACTAGAATTTGAGGATGGAGGTTATGTGTACCTCAAGGTGTCACCACTTCGTGGAATAAGGAGATTCAAAAGTTAAGGGCAAATTGTCCCCTCGCTATATTGGACCATTCTTGATCTTCAGAAGAGTTGGGGAGATGGCATACCAACTCAAGTTACCTGCTACCCTATCAGATATACATAATGTATTTCATGTATCTCAGCTAAGGAAGTGCCTCAGGGTACCTGAGGAACAACTACCAATGGGAGACCTCAGTGTACAGGATGATCTGACTTCTGCTGAGTACCCGATCAAGATTTTGGATACATTGACTCGAGTTACAAGAAATAAGGTGATAAAGATGTGTAAAGTCCAATGGAGTCACCATGGCGAAGATGAAGCAACTTGGGAAAGAGAAGAAGAGCTTCGCATAGATTTCCCCCACCTTTTCTCTAGTCCTTCTTAAATCTCGAGGACGAGATTATTTTTAAGGGGGGTAGGATTTGTAATACCCAATTTGTAATTTGCAAGAACTAATATCAAAGGGAGAAACAAGTTCACTTTACCTATGTGGGAATTTAAACTTTTGTGCAATCACACGTGAACACCATATTTTAAACCCCATAATTATAAAAATATATGTCACTAAATCGTTGCATCATGCTGAGATTTGTATTTTGTGTGCATTTTGTGACAATATAAAATCATTTCAAAAAGGAATAATATGGGAAATTAAATCCTAAAAGAAATTCTAGAGTTTGAAAAGGAAGAAAAGGAATTCTAGAATTAGAACCAAAAAGAGAAAAGATACAAAAAAAAATAATATATATTCAAAATAGTACTGCTTATGGCTCAATATAATCTGAGAATATTTGGTCACAAGAGTTTGAATTAAAATTTGAATACAACTTCAATTTGAAAAGAGAGAGAAGAGGAAATAAAAAGAAAAGAAAAAAAAAGAAACAAACCTGTGCTTGGGCCGAATTCGCCCCCTCGGCCCACTTTCCCCTCCGAGCCACAGGTCACTACCTCACCTGCGCCGCTGTCACGCGGGCCCCACAGGTCTGTCTCTGCCGCACGCGCCATCTCGGTCTCCTGCATTCGCGCTCACGGCGTGTCTCGGTCACTCGCTGTCTGGTGGGTCCCATTTGTCGGAGTCTTCCCCAACTGCCCCGCGGGGATTTCGCCCGAGCTTGGTGGGTGGTCGCGCCAATATCGCGGCGTCAGGTGCGGCACCTCGACCCTCCGTGTGCATATGTGGTGGGGGTAGCACTTCCGGCTTCGCCCTCTTTCCTCCCTCCATCTTCTTACACTTGCGACCCTCTCGATTCGGCCGGGGGACACGACACCAGGGAAACCGAGCTTCGCCGCCGCACGCTCACCTCGCCTACGGTACTGCTGCTAGCCGTTGGCGTGGTTGGTCGGTTTTGCCTGGTCGTCATAAACCTCCGCGGGGCTTCGACGGGCGGGGCTTGGGTCAGGGGACCTCCAATTGGTCACCAGCGACCAATTTCCGCCGCTGGGCCACCGCGCTCCATGGTCGGGCTTCACCAACTGCGTCCAGCCCTTGGTGATCGACCCGGGAGGAAGTCTGGCGTACAAGGATGCTCGTCGAGGCTTCGCCTGGGTAGAATCGTGCTCCGGATCTCCTGGATTCCTCGCCGGAGTGGGAGCCCTGCTGCATCTTCGCCGCGTACCGTGGGTAGCTTCCCGGGCACCGTCTCTGTCTCCGGTAAGCCCACCATCTAACTCGCGATCACCTCCGCATTGTTTTGCATCAGCGCTTGTCGTGAATCGGTTGTCGGGGGGGGGGTCGATTTTGCCTCCCCGGCGAGGGGCGCCGCCGTGCTCGGGAATCACGGGCGCGGAGTGCGCTCGTAGGGAAGAAGCGCTGGTGTCCGTGGATTAGGAAATCGGTGGTCACCGGTGCGGGCTAATCTTGACCGCAAGATTGCCATCCATTGGCCAGGACATGCGGATACCGGTTCGTGAGTGGAATCTTGTTACAAAACCCCCTGGAAAACATGTTATGAACCCGCGGTCCAATCTCGGGTTAGCCTGTGTCTTAGGAAGTTTTACACCAGAGCCCCTACACTTCTCTGTTATAATGCGCCCAGTCCAGTTAATAAGAAAAATAGAGAAATTGAATTAGAAATTGAATTTTTAATATAAAAACAATTCCAGAATTTTGTTAAATCCATAGAAAATTCATATTAAGTCCAAATGAGATCATTCCAGTTTCTATAATTTTATAATAATATTGTTTATCCCATAGTACCTCTGTTTTGACATGAAAGCAATAATAAAATTAATTTCCTAATTAATCTTATATCAAAATACATAGAACCCTAGGAAATTTATAACTCCTCCGTTTTAACTCCGATTTGATCCGTTCAAGTTGCGTTAGTCTCGTAGAAACGTGTAGATCATTATAATGCAGTATATTATTATGCTTGGTGTAATGTTAATTTTTCTATATGCACTGTGCTTGTTTGTATTGTGGCGAGTAGAAGAGCCCGTTGCTGAGGATCCTGGTGAGCAGCAGGTTGAAGTAGCTGAGCAGGAGCTCATTGAAGGCAAGTTGTGCCCTTGACCACTTTTTACCCAATAATGTTCTTTAATATCACTTATCCATGCATAGGTTAATTTTGATGGGACCCAATAGGTCACCCTAGATTTGTTTATCTCATTACCTTGTTTACCCCTGAATCACTTGGGTAGTTTGCTATTGCTTTATATGGTTTTGGGATAATCATTTATTACCTCTATGTTCCAATTCTTGTTGTTATTCTGTTTATGTTCATGTTGTTATCATTAATGTTAATTGGAACATAGAGCTTAACTTGAGAACCACGTGCCACCACAAGGGAGGAATGGGACCCCTTGGCTGACTAATTAGGAAAGCTAGTGGAAGACTACCTTACCCGAAAGGGGCAAGGGCAGTAGGGGAGAGGTCAGTGCGGGGAGGTCCCTGGTTGATTTTGCTGCGATGGCGGTCAGCCAGGAACCCTGTACTGGATCTTCCTATAAACTGTAGCGGGTTTTCGGAAGCTAGTGGAACTTTGTAAAGGCCTCGTAGTGTTGCCCTGCCGTGCTTCCTAGGTAGAGGTATATGGGGAGTCGCGACCCCTTGGCAGATGGGTAACATGACTTGTGGGTAAAGGGTACAACCTCTGCAGAGTGTAAAACTGGTATACTAGCCGAGCTCACGGTCATGAGCAGCTCAGGACTCTCTGATGTTTAAATTATGGAACTTAAATTCAATTTGGTCATTCGCATTGCATGGGCTTATTATTAATTTTGTTCTATTACTTTACTTATGATTTGGTATTTACTTACACTTAGTAATTGCTAATAAAATTTTGACCAACTACTTAAAAGCAATGCTCAGCTCTAACCCCTATCATTGGTTAGCCTTACACATCACATGAACTCACACCTTTGTGAGTTTATGTCCACTGGTTCCCCACAACTTGTTGAGCTATGATCATGTGTGAGCTCACCCTTGCTGTCTCACACCCCCCCCCCCACAGGAGATGATCTGGTGGTTCAGGAGGAGCCGCCTAACGCTGAGGAGTTCGATCTGATCTAGGTGGCGTTTCCCAGTCGACATTGGCGCCGACGATCCTTAGTTCGTTTTATCTTTATTATTTTATTTTGTAATAAGTCTTCCGCTATGTAATAAATACTCTGATGTTATTGACATTTATCTCTATACACTCTGTTATTATATATGTTGTCTTCTTGGCACATGTATGAGATGCACCTGGCTTTGTTCCTTAAAGCCGGGTGTGACACCTACATCATCAAAATTCTCAAGTGCTCCTTGGGAGCCATTAGTCTCATCAAATTCCACATCATATGTTTCTTCTACCACGCCAGTGGCATGATTGAATACTCGATATGCTTTGGACTTTAATGAATAACCCAAAAGAAAACCAATATCAAAATGTCTTTGAAACTTCCCTAGGTGATGGCGTTTCTTGTAGATGTAGCATTTGCATCCAAACACCCGGAAGAAGGAGACGTCTGGCTTTTTCCCATTTAGCAGTTCATAGGGAGTCTTCGCAAGCAGCCGGTG
The DNA here is from genome assembly GCA_029449295.1 of Zea luxurians. Lineage (NCBI taxonomy): Eukaryota > Viridiplantae > Streptophyta > Magnoliopsida > Poales > Poaceae > Zea > Zea luxurians. The sequence goes on along the minus strand of JAOPSE010000001.1, from coordinate 97,355,052 downwards.
AGGAAATAGCCTGTTTGATGCATAACATGCAGTGTTTACAGCTTCGGCCCAAAACCTCTCTGGTGTGTTATACTCATCAATCATTGTTCTTGCAAGAGTGATCAAGGTCCCGTTTTTCCTTTCAACAACTCCATTTTGTTGAGGTGTATATGTTGCAGAAACTTCTTGCTTGATCCCAAATTCATCACAGTACTCATGAATGTTGGTGTTGTCAAATTCTTTACCATTATCACTTCTAATCTTCTTGATCTTACAATCAAATTCATTTTGAGCTTTCTTGGCAAACTTCTTGAATATAGATGCAACTTTCTTGATTTGCTTTGAGAGCCAAATTCTTGATCTTGCCTCACCATCAAGGCAATGTTAGCATCAAGGTCATCATCACTTGAGGATTCTTCCTCAATTTGTACTTTGGATTTTCCTTTTCTTTCTTGATTTGCTTTGAGAGCCAAATCCTTTCTCTTGGAAGATGACTCATCTTTGTCATTGATGTGCATGTACATCTCATGAGCATTGATCTTTCCCAATATCTGTGTAGGTGTGGTAACTGAAAGATCCATTTGATGTAGCACAGTGACAATGTGTCCATATTTGTCTATTGGGAGGACACTGAGAATCTTCCTCACAACATCCGGTTGTGAGATTTGAGTAAGCCCCAATCCATTTACTTGCTCTACAAGAATATTGAGACGTGAGTACATAGCATTGGCATTTTCATTAGCAAGCATTTCAAAAGAATTCAACTTTCTCATAGCAATGTGATATCTCTCCTCACGCTCACTCCTAGTTCCTTCATGTAGAGCACAAATGTCCATCCACAAATCATGAGCATTTTTATGATTTCTAACTCTATTGAACACATCTTTGCAAATGCCTCTAAAAAGGGTGTTTTTGGCCTTATCATTCCATTTCTCATAATTAAACTCATCACCTACAAGATTTGTGGGATCTCTAGGTTGGGGGAATCCTTGTGTGGCGGCTTTGTAGACACCAATGCCTATAGCCTCTAAATATGCTTCCATACGAATTTTCCAATATGGAAAATCGTCACCGTCAAAAACGGGAGGAGGTCCATCCCCACCGGACATCGTTACTCTAGTGGTTAAGCTAATCTAAGAGCAACAAGGCTCCGATACCAATTGAAAGGATCACGATGCCCAAGAGGGGGGGTGAATTGGGCTTTTCTAAAAATCAACACTAATTAAAACCTAAGCAAGAGCTAAGCAAGAGCCCAACTTCACCCCAACAACTAGCACTAAGAAAATAATACTAGAAATACAACAATGCTAAGACAATACTTCAATTACTTGCTAAACAAATACACAATGTAAAGTGCTTGAATTAAGTGCGGAATGTAAAGCAAGGTTTAGATGACTCCAATTTTTCCCGAGGTATCGAAGAGTCGGCACTCTCCACTAGTCCTCGTTGGAGCACCCGCGCAAGGCTATCGCTCCCCCTTGGTCTTCGCAAGAACCAAGTGCTCACTAACGAGATGATCCTTTGCCACTCCGGCGCGGTGGATCCCTCGAGACCGCTTACAAACTTGAGTCGGGTCACCAACAAGATCTTCATGGTGATCACCGAGCTCCCAACGCCACCAAGCCGTCTAGGTGATGCAGATCACCAAGAGTAACAAGCCGTAGACTTTCGCTTGACCAAGAGAAGCCTAATGCAAGTGGTGTGTGCTCTAGATGGCTCTTGCTAGCGCTAATGAGGAACAAATACGGGATTAAGATTCTCTAATCTCCTCACTAGGCTTTTGGTGCTTGCAATGCTCTAGCAATGTGCTGGAATTAATGTGGGCAGCAAGACATTGAATATGGTGGGTGGAGGGGGTATAAATAGCCCTCACCCACCAACTAGCCGTTACCAGCAATCTTCTGCGCTTGGGCGCACCGGACAGTCCGGTGCGCCACCAGTGCGCCACCGGTGCACCAATGGTCGACTCCAATGACTAGTTCTGACAGGTAGCCGTTGGGCTGATGGCACACCGGACAGTGAACAGCCACTGTCCGGTGCACTGTCCGGTGCGCCACTAAAATTCATTTCTGCAACAGGCGCTCTCGGGTTTTTGGGGGAACAAACTCTTCCCCAAGGCCACCTTGGCCCCACCTGGCAGAGGGTGCATCGGACAGTTCGGTGCACACCGGACAGTCCGATGCACACTGGATAGTCCGGTGCCCCAAGGCCAGAAACCCTATTCCTCGTTTTTCATCTGATTTTCAAATCGGTTTTCGTTCTAACTTGTGAGTGAGTTCTAGAGTGACACCTAGCACTATATGTGAGTGTGAATGTGCACCAACACTACACTAGAACTCTCTTGGTCAAACTACTCATCGACAACCCCTCTTTATAGTACGGCTAAAAGAGAATAAAAGACCTAACTAAATCACGAGTGTCCACATCTCCTTGACACTCGGACTCCGTAGTCCTTCACCTTTTGTTTCGTCGTTTTAGCCGTTGCTTCACGTTCTTATCTCCGAGATGGATTTCACCGTTGTAGTGCTTCTCCCTGTAATGTGACCTAACTTACCATTTGTCTCTGCAAAACACACGTTAGTCACATATAACATTACGTTGTCATTAATCACTAAAACCAACCATGGGCCTAGATGCTTTCAACTCCAATTTAGGTTAAAACATATTTATAAGAGTAGGATCCAATCTTATTTTACTAGTACTATCTAACATCTTTGTCCTAGATTAGGTCTGATCAGATTAGATGGGGTCAGAATTAAATTGGTGTAATCAGATAAGATCTACTTAATTTATTTTGGGATAGATCATGTTTGTTACACTATTATGAGATAGGCAAAGTGGGGATAAGTATGCTTATTAAGACAAAATGAGTCTCTAAGAATAAGATAGAATCTTTTGAAACTAGTTAGATCTATTAGGGTAAGATAAAAATCATCTCGAGATAAGATAAATCTATTAAGATAAGAGAGAACCTTTCAAGATAAGATGGATCTATTTGATATATTCTAGTGGGGGTACTTTTAGTTGGTCTAGTTTATCTTATAAACAATTTAAGAGGATAAGGTAATAATTTTTTACATAAGATGAACCTATTAGGATAAGGTAGATTCCTTTAAGTTAAGAGGGATCTATTTAAAATAGATACACTTTAATGGAGGATAATCTAGGTTGTCTAGTTATCTTATAAATTCTATTTATGTCTATATGTATATGCAGATGTAATTGTGGATATTACTCCACAACTCATCACACTCAATCAAAGATCCAAATCAGACAAGTATCATAAGAACAAACACTCAAGCGTATAGATACTTATAAAAATAGTTCTATTTTTGTTCCTAAGAGTAGGTCTCCTATTCCTAAAGGTCATTTTAGGCACAGGATTTCAAAGTGTGAAATCCACTTTTGTCTTTAGAAGATAAAAGGTAAGAATAATCAGAGTAAAGCGAAAATAGATGAGAAAAGATTAAGAAAAGTTTAGAAAAGAACCAGAGTAGCAAAGGTAAGTAAATAAGGGTTGTCCAGTTCTATCTAGGTTTCGTCCTACAGTCAACATTCCTCTGATACATCTTCTGTCACACCCGGATTTAAGGGACAAAGACGGGTGCATCTCATATATGCGCCAGAGAAGACAACACATATAATAACAGAGTGTATAGAGATAAATGTCACAATATCATCAGAGTACTTATTACATAGCGGAAGTCTTACAAAATAAATGATAAAATAAAGCGAACTAAATATTATTTCCTGGCACCACAAAGCTGACTGAGAGACGCCACCTAGATCAAGTCGTAAGCTTCAGTGTTAGGCAGCTCCTCTTCGACTACCTATACTTCTCCTGTGGTGGGGGGATGTGAGACAGCAAGGGTGAGCTCACACATGTTCATTGCTCAACAAGTTGTGGGGAATAATGTGCATGAACTCACCAAAGGTGGGAGTTCATGTGAAGTGTAAGGCTGATCAATAAAATAAAGGTTGATGCTGAGCATTGCTTTTATAAGTTGGTCAAAATTTTATTAGCAGTTACTAAGTGCAAGTAAATACCAAACCATAGTAATAATAAGTAAAAGTAATAATAAAATAATCCCAATGCGATGCAAATGACAAATTGAATTTAATTCCATAAATTAATCATGTGAGTGTCCGAGCCGCTCATGACCGTGAGCACGGCTAGTATACCAGTTTTACACTCTGTTGAGGTTGCACATCTTTACCCACAAGTCGTGTTACCCATTTGCCACGGGGTTGACGGACCCCATACACTTCTACCAAGGAAACAAGGCAGGGTACCACTACGAGGCCTTTACAAAGTTCCACTAGCTTCAGAAACTCGCTACAGTTTCTAGGAAGCTCTAGTGCAGGGATCCCTCGCCTGACCGCCATCGCAGCAAAATCAACCCAAGGACCTCCCTACACTGACCACTCTCCTACTGCCTTTACCCCTATCGGGTAAGGTCCACTAGCTTTCCTAGTTAACAGCCAAGGGCGTCTCATACCACCCTTGTGGTAGCACTATTTTCCCTAGTGGTTCTCCATGTTGCCATTAACATAATGATCTTATCTTGAATAGTAGTAAATAAACTGATAATAAAAAGTGTAATCATGAGTGATGTATATCTCTATACACAAAACCACATAAAGCAATAGCATATACTATCCAAAAATATTCAGTGGTGAAACAAGGCATAAAAATAGCCAAAACTGGGGTAACCTATTGGATCCCATCAAAATTAACCTATGCAGATCATTATGATTAATAAGAACATGACTGGGTAAAAGAAGTGATCAAGGGCACAACTTGCCTTCAACGAGCTCCTGCTCAGCAGTCTCTACCAGCTGAAGCCCTAGATCCTCTATGGCTTGCTCGTTTACTCGCATCAATACAAACATACATAGTATACAGGAGAAATTAACATCAAACCATACATGTAAACAAAATATACAATAAAAATTTACACATTAAAATAAGATCCTAGGAACATGAATCATTAATTTTGGATTTACAGATTTTAAGTTATGAATTTCTGAAAGTTTTATGTGTTTGGTACAAGATTAAAAAGGATATTAAATTTAATGTGACTTTCATGTCAAAATAGTGGTACTAGATGATAAACAATAATATTACAAAATTATAGGAATTGGGATGGATTAATTTGGACTTCATATGAATTTTCTATGAATTTTACAAGTTCTAGCATTTATTTTTGCACTAAAAATCCATTTCAAACAAATTTTCTCTAGTTTTATAATTCTCTGGACTAGGCACAATAAAAAAGAGAAAGGCGGGGACTAATCTACAAAATTCCCGAGATTCAGAGCGTTGTAGCACTGGACCGCGGGTTGATTCTATCATATTCCAGGGACTTTTAACAAAATGTAACCACAAAGGGGTATTCTTGGATCTCAGCCATTGGATCAGGGTTGGTCGTGTGAGATTAAATCGAGTCCTATCTGAACCGGTATGGCACCAGGACCACAGGATCACATATCAGTGGCGTAGATTTCAAATGTGCGTGATCTCCTCACCTTCGTTGGACTCCGGATGGACGTCCCAGATCACCATCCCGAAGTAGTAACGGGAGATCTGATCTCCAACGTCCATCAAGGAACCAACTGCCAAGGACGCTCCTTCTACCTTCCGATAGCCAGCCACGGCGGATGGCCACCGCCCGCGGCCGAGGACACACCAGCCATCGCGCCAACGCTGTTTCCATGCCCTAGACTCTACAAAATCAGTGCTACGTGATGTAGAGTCGAGTGCGAACTAGATAGATGGTGCAATACCTTCGGTGGATGCGTTGGAGTGCGAGGACCACCTATCCCAGCAACTCCGCGGCAATGCTTGAACCACGGCGAGCAATCCCCATCGATCCGACCGCCCATGAGCCCAGGTGATCCAACTTGATTCAACCTTGAGCACATCCCTTCCACACGCACCTGCTGTGGGGGTTGAAGTGATGGCGAAGCGCGATTTCGACGTCGACGACACCCACAGTTCTCTCTCCTGCTCTCGGCGGACATGGCGACTGAGAATGAACGGCGCGATACTCATGTGTTAGGAAGGAGGGGGCACATAGGTGGAAGATGGGTCATCACAAGGCTAGGGCGCTACATGTAGGGGCAGGGCGACCGGGACTGAGCCATGAACTCCCGCTTTCCCCGCGCCAGTCCGCCATTAGCGGCGAGGTGGTTGGGCGAGAGATTGACGACTCAGGCCCGTGTGGCAGGGACAAGGGAGCACGGGGGAGATGTATTCGACTGGATGGTCCACGTGACAATGCTCCCGCGCGGTGAAGAGCTGGCGCGACATGGCAGTGAATGGTAAGTAGGCCCTGCCCGACAGCAACCCAAACGCGCCACGGAGCGAGGACTCAGCTAGCAGCTAGGGTTTTGGGTAGGCATGGCGTGACATGGGAAAAAGGAGCGGCCCATGGGGGGAGAAGAGGCTGGTGCGTCGGGGCAAGGGAGAATTTGGCCCACGCGTGTTTTAATCTTTTCTTTTTCGCTTTTCCTTTTCTTTTCTCTTTTCTTATTTTTGAATCTAAAATTTGAATTCAAATCTTGTAGCGAATTTGTACTCAAATTAAATATTAAATTTGAACATACCAGTTTGGGATAAATTTATATATTTATAAATTTTATTTTGTCTTTCATAGTATTTCTTTCTTAAATTCCAAATTCAAATTTAGGTTTTAATCCAAATTTTCATCTCTTTATTGTACCCCCGTATTATTCCTTTTTGACGTTACAAAATTTAAATTCAAATCCAAGATAAAGTTTAGGAATTCAAATTTTTAATACATACTCAAAATCAATTATGAAGTAATAGATATATATTTAGTTTAATTAATTTATTTGTTTAGTAGATGTTTGAGTTATGACACACACTCCTATTGCTTTCTTTCCTTTTTTAGAAAAATAGTATTTTGAAGGTGAAATAAGAATTAAAAGTTACTTCAAAATTAACTATTCATGTAAATAAATACTTATGGTACATTATTTATTGATATGCATAATCATTTAGTTGAATAGAAAACTTTTCTATTACTTCTTTTTTGAAATAATTCTTGGTTTTCAAAATTCAGTCCTCAATTTTCAACACTCAAGTATAATTTGAGATATCTGAATTTTCTATTTTATTTTTTCAAATATTTATTATTATTATTATTATTATTATTATTATTATTTTCTTATACAAATTTTTGGGCCTTACATGAAGGACACGCCTTCATCATTCATGAGAATAAGAGTACATACAGATAATAAATGTAATCCATTTATTCATTCATATATGTATTTCATGATATGCATATAAACATTAACAGAATTTATATTACATTGATACATTCAGCTTGTTTGAAGGTGTTGACGCAAGAGCAATTACAATCCAACATGAACAAAACATGTTCACCTATTTATAGGCACGGGACGCAGCTTGGGTAAGAGTACATTTATGACCTTAACATTTATTCATAACTGTAACAAAATTCATTAGGGACTATCTAGTATTTTCCATTCTGGCTCAGCATCATGCTTGATCTTCGTCATCATTTTGAGCTGAAGCTGTTACTCTTTGGCTATAGCTTCAGTATTCATTGTCATCATCCTCGGGCTATACCTTCGTCTTGAAGACCTTCGATAGAGGAGAAGACTTCCATCATGAACCAAAGCTCCCTGTGATAATCAATATTATACTGAAAGCACATGGTTAGTCATGTTTTTGAGGACCTTCGGAAGAGGAAGGCCCCCAACAGTAACCAACTTGTGTTGGGTCCTGTCAGGTTAGTTACTTAACATTTTGGAACCCAAATGCAAGTCTTACCTTTCTTGCATTTTGGTCCCACACTTGTAGCAACAATTTTATCATACTTAAAATGAATTACATAGGATGCTTCAAAAGTACGGAATAAAATGGAAGAACCATGAGATGCATTCCTATCCTTAGGCATATGAGAATTGCTTCGAAGGCATTGAGAGTACCGCGACCAATGATAGCATTGTAAGGATACTCCATGTCAACAATATCAAACACAATTTGCTCAGTCCTTGTGTTGTTAACAAACCCGAAGGTTACTGGCATGGTGATCTTCCCAAATGCTACAATTTGCCGTCCTCCGAAGCCACAAAGAGGATGCGTAGCATCATGAATTTTGTCTTCGGGCTCTTGCATTTGTCTCAAAGCTTTAGCAAATATGATATCAGCTGCGCTGCCTGTGTCAACCAAAACATTATGGACCAGAAATCCTTTGATCACACAAGAGATAACCATAGCATCATTGTGTGGGTAATCTTTGAGTTGAAGATCCTCTTGGGAGAAGGTAATTGGAATGTGAGACCATCTTGACTTGATGAAGGGTCCTTGCACCCCGACGTGCTGTACCCTTCTCTGTGCTTCCTTCTTCTGCTTTTTGTTGGCTGGTTCTGAGCATGAACCGCCTGTTATCGGGAGTACCAGCTTCGGGGCCGAAGCAGCTCCAACTTGATCGTTGAACGAAGCCATCAGCTCAAAAAAGTGGAAGTGTGTTGACCGGAGGTGGGCGCCAATGTTGGGGGCTTGTTCTCAAATGCTATGAATCAAGAACAAGACAACACGATGATGTTAAAGATTAAATACCCTTCGTCCGCTGAAGCATTATCTCCTCGAGGGTTTAATGAACTTCGGACGAAGGATATAAACATAATATTACAAAGGTAACAAAAAATAACATAAAACGATGTAAAATGCATAGCATTAAAGATAGATATGTCGAAGATAAATGATACCATTCACATATTTATCTTTAATACAATGTTTAAGATATGATTATACCTTTGCCTTGACAAGCAATAATTCTCGAATGATACTTTCGCGATTACAAGAATGCGTGAACAGTAAAGGAATACTGTTCAGTATTTATAGGCACAGGACACAGCCTGTGAACAATTACAATCATACCCCTCATAAAAGTTTACAACATCGACTCAAACTCTTATGGACTAGAAGGTCATTCTATCTTTAAGTCGGTTTGTAACTCCGAAGCTTCATGGGCGACACCCTTCGGCATTACGTACAGACAGCTTCAACCGAAACTGTTTCTTCCCTCAGGACCTTCGGCGACGAAGCATGGTCCCAACAGTGTCACAACTGATAGTGGTTTCTGATCGACTTTGGTTCCATGGAGACTGACAGTCCGGTGCGCCCAAGAAGACTGACAGTGGTTTCTGATCGACTTTGGTTCCATGGAGAGAGACACTCCCACCTAGGGTCAAGAATCTCTTTTACCAAGTCATATCATCACACATGTTTGTCTAGAAATTTTAGCCTAGTGGATGTATTCTAGGTGTGTCATACATAATGTAATGCCAATGCATATGATGTCATGCCAAAGTTTTAGTTCTCGTAACACTAGGGGTGTTACATCCTTCCCCCCATAAAAGAATCTCATCCCGAGATTTAAGACTCCAGGATAAGTAATGGAAAAGGAAACGCGTCACGAATTTATTTCCTATTTTCTCTTACAAAGCAGGGGGTGGGTGTGGGGGTTTGTTCTAGCTTTACAACAAAGTGCATAAACCCTAAAGGTTACAAGAGGCTAAGAACTTAGGAAAATGCTTTTTTAAGAAATCTCAGGATCCCAGGTAGCTTATTCTTCTATGTGTTGGTTCCACTGTACCTTGTAAAATTTGAGAGTCCTTTTTCGAGTAACTCGGTCTTTCTGATCCAAAGCTCGGATGGGATGTTCTGAATAGGTTAAGTCTAGTTCCAAATTCTCATCGGACACATCCATAGTTCGATTAGGGATTCGAAGACATTTCTTCAGCTGCGATACGTGGAATACATTATGTACGACCGATAATGATTTTGGCAGCCGAAGTCTGTACGCAACCTACCCACATCATTCAAGAATAGGGAACAGGCCAATGTATCGAGGCGCTCCTTTAACCCTGAACTAACTAACTCCTTTCATCGGTGATACTTTCAAGTACACATGATCTCCAGCTTGAAAAAATTAATGGCCGACGTCGTTTATCCGCATAATTCTTCTGTCGTGCTTGAGCTTCCCTCAAGTTATGTCTTATGCGTTGGACTTTTTTCTTCCATTTCTTTGACCATACCAGGTTTGAAAACCCACCATTCCCCTGGTTCTAACCAATTCAAGGGTGTTCTACATCGTCGTCCATACAGAGCTTCAAACGGTGCCATTTTGATACACTCTTGATAACTATTATTATAAGAAAACTCTGCCAATGGCAGACATTCATCCCACTTTTGTGGAAACTCCAAGACGCAGGCTCATAGCATATCTTCCAGTATTTGATTTACTCTTTTTGTTTGTCCGCTCGTTTGAGGATGATAAGATGAACTATGGAGCAATTTAGTGCCCAAAGATTTGTGCAACTCTTCCCAAAACTTGGATACAAATTGCGGTCCTCGGTCCGACATTATCATCTTTGGAACTCTATGCAAGTTGTGAATACGAGCAATATATAGTTGAGCATAGGTAAGAACTGGGTAATATGTTTTAACTAGAAGAAAATGAGCTGTCTTTGTAAGCCGGTCCACTATAACCCAAATAGAGTCATATCCTTTAGATGTCTTGGGTAATCCAACAACAAAATCCATACTTATATCTTCCCATTTCCATGTTGGAATAGGCAATGATTGCAGGGGTCCAACCATTTTCATATGCACCGCCTTGACTCGTCTACAAGTGTCACATTTTGCCACATAGAGAGCGATTTTTATTTTCATCTTAGTCCACCAATAATGTTGTTTCAAATCTTGGTACATCTTAGCACTTCCAGAATGAAAAGAATACCGACTAAGATGGGCTTAATCCAAGATTTGTTGATGGAGTTCAACATCCTTATGCACCACTATGCGGTCTTTAAACCATAACACTCCTTGGTAATCCTTCTTAAAACAAGTAGCTTTGCCGGCTTCCATTTTATCGTGGATATGCTTCATACCCTTATCAACCCTTTGAGCATTAATAATCATCTGTTCAATAACCGACTCAAGCTTCAAGTGCATCAAGGCTCCTTGTTGCACTATTCCTAGATTTAGTCTTTTCATTTCCTCACATAAGGTAGTGTCAGGTAATCCCACAGTGAGGCAAAGACAAAAGGCTTTACGACTTAAAGCATCAGTCACCACATTAGCCTTTCTTGGATGATAGTGAATCTCTAGGTCATAGTCCTTGATTAGCTTGAGCCATCTCCTCTGTCTCATATTTAAATCTGACTGGGTAAAGATGTACTTTAAACTATTATAATCAGTATACATATGACATACATTTCCTAGTAGATAATGATGCCAAATTTTAAGGGCAAGAACTACTGCGGCCAATTCCAAATTGTGTGTTGGGTAATGTTCCTCATGTCGACGCAGCTGTCTTGAGGCATAAGCTATTACTCGGCCCTCTTGCATTAAAACACATCCAAGTCCAATACCAGATGCATCACAATATACGTCAAACGACTTCTCAATATTCGGTGGAGCCAAAACCTGTGCAGTGGTTAGTAATGTTTTCAACTGTTCAAAGGCCTCATTACACTTAGGAGACCAATTAATTTTAACATCATTCTTCAACAGCTCCGTGATAGGTTTAACAATCTTGGAGAAATCCAGGATAGACCTACGGTAGTAACTAGCTAGTCCAAGGAAGCTTCTATCCTGATGCACTATGGTAGGAGTTTTCGATTCCAGAATATCCTTAACCTTGCTGGGATCAACCTCAATCCCTTTAGCAGATAAAACATGCCCTAAAAATGAATTTCCTCCAACCAAAGCGCGCACTTGCTGAATTTAGCGTAAAGTTGATGTTCTCTTAAGCGTGTTAAAACAATCTATAAATGTTCTGCATGCTCCTCCTTAGTCTTGGAATATATCAGAATATCATCGATAAAGACCACCACAAATTTGTCTAATTCGAACATGAACACCGAATTCATTAAGTACGTGAAATGGGCTAGAGCATTTGTTAATCCAAAGGACATAACCAGATACTCGAATAATCCATATCGAGGTGTGAAAGCCGTCTTGGGTATATCCTCGGGTCGAATTCTTATCTGATGATAGCCCAATCTGAGGTCAATCTTAGAAAATACTCGGGCTCCAGTAAGATGATCGAATAAAAGATCGATCCTAGGAAGGGGATACTTATTTTTAATGGTAACTTCATTAAGGGGTCGGTAGTCCACACACATTCATTGGGTTTGCTCCTTCTTCTTGATGAAGATGGCTGGACATCCCCATCGCGATGAACTCGGTCTAATAAATCCCTTCTCCAACAAGTCTTGTAATTGCGTCTTTAGTTCTGCTAACTCATTGGGAGGCATACGATACGATCTTCTAGAAATAGGAGCCGTACCAGGTTTCAACTCAATCATAAGCTCTACGTCCCTCTAAGGAGGTAATTCAGGTAAATCTTCAGGGAATACATCTGGAAACTCACACACAACCGGGATGTCTTGTATCTCTTGCTCTATGGCTTCAAAAGCTTGTCCAGATGCCTTGGCTCGGACAGATACAGGGATAGACAACCTAACTTCTTCTTGTCCATGAATTAGCTGAACAGTCCTTTGATCAGCATTGATAATAGCCTTATTTTGGGCTAACCAATTCATGGCTAGAATCACATCTACGTCTTGCCCTTTTATAACTATCATATTGGTGGGGAAATCGTATTTGACTAATTTCACGGGTACGTGGAAGACCACTTCCTTAGTAAAAATTTGACCCCCAGGTGATTGAATAATAAAACCCCTTCTTTGATTCAACACTAGGGATGCAATGCTTCTCAATAAAAGCCTTGCTCATGAAAGTATGTGATGCACCAGAATCAAAAAGAATAACAACAGGTTGATTGGCAACGTAAAACGTACCCATCATCATAGGCTCTCCTTCTGGGGTGGTAGCCACTTGAGTATAGTAGACTCGTCCAGTTTTCCTCTCACCTTTGCCTGCCTAAGTGCTTGCCACATTTCCCTTGCCTTGAGGTGCGCTTGCAGAAGCCTTTTGGAAGTTTAATTTATTATGCTTCGGATAGGGACAATCCTTGATGAAATGTCTAGACTTCCCACACTTGAAGCAGTTGTTAGATGAATTGGGTAGGGCGGGGAAACGAGTACCAGGGGCACTTGGCTGAATATTTTGAGCAGGGGTAGTAGTGGGACGGATGAAAACTGGTTGCTTGAAAGGATAGGCAGGTGGACGAGGAAAAGAGCGATTTGGGTTAAAAGGACGGATCACCAACCTTGACCGCTTCTCAGATCCTTGAGAGGATCCTTCACTCCCTTCACGCCCAAATCTTTTTGTCTTTCCCTGCCCCAAATTCTTGGCCTCCACCGAAAGTGCTGTGCTCACGACCCTGCTGTATGTGAGATCTAGACAAGTGGCCATCTTCCACTGTAATCGATCATTCAGACCTCTCATGAAACAATTCTTCTTTTTTAGGTTCGTTTCAACTTGTTCTATAGCATACTGGAAGAGATGGTTGAATTTGGCAAGGTATTGCATCATCGAGTCTCCTCCTTGCTTTAAGCGAACAAACTCTTCTAGTTTCATCTGTAGAATACCATCTGGAATGTAATATTCCTTGAACGCTTGCTTGAACTCAGCCCACATGACAAGATGTCCTTCAGGTTGAACAGCTACGAAGTTTGCCCACCAGGTACTAGCGGGACCTCTCAGTTGCTGGGCAAAAAATAGGGGCTTCTGGGTCTCTGTGCACCGAATCAGTCCAAATTTTTGCTCCATAACCTGAATCCATTTGTCCGCCTCCAAAGGTTTTTCTGCTTTAACAAAAATAGGTGGACGAGTTTCTAAAAATTCCATGTACGTAGTGTCTCTAGGGACTTGGTGTTGACCTCTGCCTCCCTGCTGATGAATTTAATTCCCAGCCATTTCTCGAAGAAAACGAGTGTTATCAGCAGTGGCATTAATTAAGGCAGCGATAGCCTCTGCCAGCGTGGGAGGTACAGGCGGCGGGTTCGGAGTTTCCTCCCCACCACGGGAAGTTCCAGCCCCATCCTGATCACGAGTTCTGGACGACATCTGAAGAAGAAAACATACTTGATTATTACATGCCATGATAACACAACCTCTGTTATATTATTCCAAACTTGTTCTAATTATACATACTCAACTTATACAACTCACTTTTCCTTATTTAGATTACATAAGGAAACAACATGCGACTACACCAATCTAATCATCTGTGTCCTTGGCTGTTCCCGCTCCACTGCTAGCTTCGGGAGAATGATCAGCCGTGATGTTCATGGAAGGAGGGGCTCCAAAGAGATCCAACTCCCCATAAGGTCCTCTGCCAGCTGCTCCTGATGCACCAACTCCCATCGCCACAACCTCCGGTGGCACATTTGGATGTAACTGGTCATACAACACATGCACTTCCTCGTGCAGAGTATTATTATACGCTTGCAGATTTTCCAAGGCTACGATTAGCTCTTCCACCCGGGCTCGGGCAGTTGCCTCTCAATCCTAGGCTATAGACCATGAATTTATAGCCCAGTTAATAGCCCTATCCCGCTCCACAATCTCCCGCTGCAAACGGTCAACCTCTGCTAACAACTCAGCGATGCGACGGCTATCACGCGCATGCTCCCAGCTTCCATGGCGTAGTTCCATCATTAGACGTTCAACCCTGGCCTCTAGATCCCCTATGGGATCATTACTCCTGCTACTGCTCCCCTCATGTTGAGGAGCCAACTGGTGCTGAGGTACACCCTGAGGTCTAGTCGCCTTCCACTAGGTAACCTTTGTACGTGCCATGTCTCTATAAGAGGGGAAGATTACTTAGTGTTATTTAAATATGATGCATGCATGTCCTACGATTATGGAATCAACCACTTGTTGATCCCATACCTCCTATATATAACCTATTATTTGGCACTCTTTTACCCGACTTCAAAGGATAAGTTGCTATAAGAAAGGATCTGTTGGGGACCTTCCTCTTCCAAAGGTCCTCAAAAATGTGACTAACCATATGTTTTCAGCATGATGATGAATAGTCGCAGGAAGCTTCGGCTTTGGGATGAAGAACTTCTCTTATGACACAATGAAGGGAGATAAAGAGTGGGCGACGAAGCTAAAAGCCAAGGACCTTCGACTTAACATATTGACGAAGCTCAAGCATGAAGATGACTGGAAGGGGGGCTAAAGACCTTATAGTCCTCAATAGTTCATGTTAGGATTATAGGCAGTTACCAGGGATATAAATATACTTTTATCCGAGCTATGTCCCGTGCCTATAAATAGATGAATAGTAACACCGTACTGTTCACGCTGGATTGTAATCGCTCTCGCTTCATTCTCGCTGTCTCACCTTTTGGCAAGCTGAAGGTACCATTGTAATATGAATATTGTTAATGTTTATTCATGTTTGATGAAGATAATAATAATAAATGAATCATTGATATACGACAATTATTATCTTCATTCATCTGTGTTCCTTCGCTTTCTTATTTATATTCATGTTTATATGATAAAATGATGAAGGTGTGTCCTTCATAACCTTCGTCTGAAGATCATTATATCCAAGAGGAAATAATGCTTCGAATGATGAAGGTCTTTAATCCTTAACAATTGTGTTGCCTTTTTCTTGATTTATAGAATTTGAGAACAAGTGACCAACATTGGCGCCCACCTCCGGTAAACTCACTTCCACAACCTTCGGAAGAGCATCCATCTTCGACATGCCACCGAAGAAGGCAATGGTGCAAGGGGCTGCCCTGCAATCACTAAACACAAATCAAGATGCTCTCTCTCTCTATGATAGGCCAGGAGTCAAAAGAGAAAGACCACCAGCCCAACTCTTCAAGAGGAGCAAATTGATCAGGAAATCAGGGACCTAGAGGCCATCCATCTGCAAGTGCAAAGGAAAAAGGAGAAGATGGCACCGCTAGCTGACCTTCAGAAGAAAATTGATGAAGCCGCTGAAGAAATGCGTCATCTTAATCAAGATGACCAGGACCAAAGGCCTCAACAGAGGGAGCTTCGTTAGGAGAGCTCGTTCAACGAAGATGAATGGTACGATGACTTTCATCATGGTAATTTTACTTTTGACGATGCTTCTCCTCTGGCAGCAAAATTGCAAGCTATCCCATGGCCACAATCCTACAAGCCACCCCAGTTGCCCATGTATGATGGGCACTTAGATCCAAAGCAATTCTTGATGAGCTACGAGGCAACAATATCCTCATATGGGGGCAACACCGCTGTCATGGCAAAGTCCTTCGTAATGGCAGTCCGAAGCGTGGCCCAGACATGGTACTCCTCCCTTCAGCCAAGAACAATTACATCATGGCAGAAGCTCAAGGATATGCTAGTAACTAGTTTTCAAGGTTTTCAGATGAAGCCTGTTACTGCTCAGGCCTTGTTTCAATGCACGCAAGACCACGAGGAGTATCTTCATGCGTATGTCCGAAGGTTTTTGCGTTTGAGAGCACAAGCGCCCACAGTGCCTAATGAAATTGTCATTGAGGCCATGATCAAGGGACTTTGGCTAGGACCTACAACCCAATATTTTGCGAGGAAGCCTCCACAAACCCTGGAGAAGCTCCATCAGAAGATGGATGAGTACATCCGTGCCAATAATGATTTTCGCCAAAGAAGGGAGGAAGCCTACAGGTTTTCTGAAATGACCAGGGGCTTTGGAGGGAGACTTCATCCTAGGCATGTCTAATCAATTCATAACTCTAATGCTAATGATGAAAGGGCTAGCAATGTTTAGCATAGCCATCACATTTCTCAGTCTTCGAGCATGCAACAGACTTCTTTCAGACCACCAACTCTGAGAGGCAGAGGAGGAAGGAGTTTTAGTGGAGGAAGGTTCGGCAATCAACCCAAAAAGTTGTACTGCCTTTTTTGTGGCGAGGACAAGGGCCACACAATAAGGACATGCCAGGTCACCATTCAGAAGCAAAAGGAAATTGCTGAAGCCGAGGCGCGACAGTCAGCCGAAGCAAGTCCTCCACACTGCTTCGTGTTATTCTCCATACATCCTAGAATATGTAGGCAATCAACAACCTATGGCTTCTGTTGCTTCAGCAAGCCATTCCTAAACTTCCTGGCCTCATTTGCCACCACCACCACCGCTGGTCCACAATCAGCAGCCAGAAGGGCGCAATCATACTCAGCAACAACATGACCTTCGGGAGGAGTCCGAAGCTCGCACAGTCAACAACACTATGTCTGAATCGAAGCATATTTACTAAAAGGACTACAGTGGCTCGCCCAAGGAATATGTTGATCTGATGTATCTTAACTCTTTCTGCCTTTATATTTTCTTGAAAGAAAAACAATACAGGAGGGATTAATTTTCAACGTGATGTAATAATATTGTCGTTACACCATCGAGTGTGACAAAAATTAAGTTCCGAAGCTACAAAGCCGTTCCTAAGGGAGAAAAGTAAGTTCTGAGGCTACAAAGCTGTTCTTAAGGGAGCGCAGAGTAAGTTCCGAAACTCAAAAGTTGTTCCTAAGGGAATGCAGAGCCAAAATGCCACCTAAGTAAAAGGTGAAGAAGCTCCAAAGTCATTCCTAAGTGGATGCAGAGCTTAAATACCACCTAAATCAAAGGTGAAGAAGCTCCAAAGTCGTTCCTAAGGGGATGCAGAGCTAGCTCCAAAGTCATTCCTAAGGGGATGCAGAGCTAAAATACCACCTAAGTAAAAGGTGAAGAGACGCTGAAGTCATTCCTAATGGAATGCAGAGTCCGAGTGTGTTTTTGTGTGGGTGCTCATCTTCAACATAAACATCATACTGCATCATACCATCACATCATTCCACATATCATTACATCATACATCATATCACATCAGCGAGAAAATTGTGGAGAAGGAAAAATGATCCTCCGAAAATATTTGAGGGATTATGAAGCAATGTGCTAAAGCACAAAATATACCTTCGGTAGTAGGGAAATCTTCGTAAGCAATGTTATTATGCAATAGCTGTGGCAAAGTATTTGGTATTCAATCAATAGAAGGGGCAATGTCTCTTTGCAAAGCATGAAAAGAAGGGAAGGTGTTTTTTTGCCGAAGGCTCAAAAATTGTATGTACACAAATTTCATGCATCACAAAGAAACACATTACATTAATATACATATAAATATTTGATGTTTGACCCATATACAAATTTTACATTTCCTAGTATACAAGAATTTAGTCTTCCTTCAGTATCCTTTTGGCAGCTTCATGTAAAAGTTTGTTGATGAATTCGTCAACAACTTCGTTAGCAATCTTCATTACATCTAAAGCTTCTTTCATAATTGGATCTGCATCTGGGTTGTATGGCTCCGGCGGTGGTGAAAGGTCGGCTGTAATAAAGAGCATAATAGTTAATTTCGAAGCTATAAATAAACAACGAGACAAAAAGTTTTAAAAGGATACCTGTAGTCATTGCACGTTCAGTAGCTTCTTCAGCTTCCTTTGCCTCCACTCGGGCATCGTGAGATTCTTTTTCACTCCTTTTTATAGCTTCATAGGCCATCTCACGGCCGCCCTTCATCCAAACATTGGAATAGAACTTCCTGCCCATCAAAGTAGCTTCGGTGGAAGGTTCCTTCGTATCGTCTACAGAGAAGATGGCTTCTGCCTAGGCTGCAGCCTTAACATGTTCACAGCTGGTGATGAGGACATCACTTCTATACATACAATGAATGGACCGATAACACGATCTCGTGCACGACAGCTAAATCTCCAGGTACGTTCAACCCTAGTCAATTGTGTTTCAGAGCTTACGCTTGGGTCCATGGATGTTTTGATGATTAGGTACCTTGGAGAGGACCAGCAAGGACTTGGGAAAGGCCAAGGTGTTGAGGAGAAGCAGCAAGGGCGTCCACAACAGGAAGGAGATCAAGTCCGAGTCGGCTGCGACTCCATCTCGGGTTCCAGGACCAGTCTGCACTAAAATGGACGCCCAAGATGCATCCGAACTCCGATTGCGATAGACTGGATATAGTTGGAAAGATAACGAGATTATCTAACCAACCCAACTAGTTTCACCCTAAAATTCATCCGGAGTCAACAGGAATCGTCGAAACAAGTTAGCATTCAGATTCTGTTTTGGTGCTGCGACAACGTCTGTTGAGTCGTGTATCGCGTTGGAGCCCGTTAGGGGCGAGTCCAGGGGTCACGCACGCCCTAATACTCTATTTATTCAACAGCAGCCGCCACATTTAGGTTTGGGTTTTGCTTAGATCAATTCTGTCATCGAATAGTGTCGTCGTCATCGGCTTGTGAGACCCCATCCCGTAATCAATACAATTTTGGTTGCATTTCTTTCCTGTTCTTGCTTGTGTTCTTGATTGCGCTTGCAGGGATAAGCCTTCGTGGCGAGGTCATTCGTGTGTCACGGGTGATAACCAACGGAGCCATGGTGTAGTGATTGCGAGGAATCGTTCGCTCGAAGCCTTGGATCATCAACGTCGAGATCTCTACTCAATCAAGTTATCGTATCTCACGGAAGATCGGGCCGCGTCTACTATCAGCCAGTTTTCTCCAAAACTGCTGCAACCCCTCGGTCATCGCCGAAGGCACAAAAATCCCCACGGTCGCTGAGTATTTCTTCAAAAGCTTCGACCTCTTCGCCGATCCATTGAATAACTCCTTCGGGATCGCCTCGGATAAATTTTTGCTCTGATGAGTATGCACCCACCTTTGCAAAGCTATCTTTTAGTTTCTTCACACAATCCATCGATACTTCGTAGCATTTTTCTCTAGAATCCCAATTGTTGGGGACTTGTTCTCAAATGCTATGAATTAAGAACAAGGCAACATGAAAAGTGTTAAATGTTAAATTCCTTCGTCCTTATAAACATTATGTCCCTTCGGATAAAATGAATCTTGGACGAAGGTTACAAAGGAAAAGATCTTCGTAAGATTGATTAATGGTAAAAAAGAACACATATATAAAACACAAATAATGATGAGTATTATCATCAACTTATCTTTATTGCCAAATTCATGAAAACAAATTACAAATGTACCTTCAGATTGATGGAAAGTAAAGGTGCAGACGTGATGTGGAAAAGCGTATGCCAAGTCAGCGTGAACAGTACGGGAGTACTGTTCATCTATTTATAGGCACGGGACGCAGCCCATGTAAAATTACATTGATGCCCTTTACATTTGACAATAACTTTATAGCAATCCTTCGAGGTTTAATTTGACTTTTCATCTTTAAGTCGGTTCCTCTTTTCTGTCGTCATGCCGAAGCTTTTCTGCACGTAGCTTCGTGATCGTCTTATCCTTCGTTGTGGTCGCTTTCCACCCCAGTCAAGCTTCGTCTTAACCATGCTCTTGTACACCCGCAACCTGACTCCAAAGATACTTGTTCACATGTTTCACTCGGAAAATATTGTCAAATCATGTTTTTGAGGACCTTCGGAAGCCGAAGGCCCCCAACAGTAGCCCCTCGCAATATTAATTTACTGTAATGATAAATTCGTATTGCGACATGGATGAAGGCTTT
Source organism: Zea luxurians (assembly GCA_029449295.1). Taxonomy (NCBI): domain Eukaryota; kingdom Viridiplantae; phylum Streptophyta; class Magnoliopsida; order Poales; family Poaceae; genus Zea; species Zea luxurians. Next base: position 97,334,596 of record JAOPSE010000001.1, on the reverse strand, counting down.
AAGCCGAAGGTCCGAAAAAACACCTTCCTTTTGCTAGAATAGCAACAGTCATTAACAAACGGGGCCCTCCAGTTTTCGACACACTGGGTGTATAAATAAGAGCTCACCACAAGTTTATTTGGCACGCTCTTTTGCCATCTGCTTTTACTCACCCAGCTTTTTAGCCTGCGCGCGACAACACTTGCTCGATTTTAAATTTTTAAGCTTCAGTTTCGAGTGTGTTTTGTCAGCATTTGCGAAGATGCCTGAGGATAAGAAAGTTGTTGGTGCTTCAAAGTTAAGCCTTTCTAAGGAAATGCACCTGGGCTTTCTTGAATCAATGTCAAAGACTAATACAGAGAAGATTACCAGGGAGATTTTGGAGGGTTTATCTGAAGATACTGGCGACAGTGAAAGTTACGATGTGGATAGTGGTGGTGAAGATTCCGAAGATCGACCCTAGCGAACAAGCCATGCAGTTTTTGGTAAGTCCAGTATTAAGGAAAATCATCTTGTCAATATGAGAGGGAGATACTTTCGGGACTTGTCTGTTGTGAGGGCTGACGAAGGAGAGAAGACTTGTCCAACTCCCGAGGAAAATGAGGTCATGATATTCCGAAGCTTCTTGAAAGCTGGATTACGATTTCCCTTGAGCAGTTTTGTCGTGGAAGTATTGAAGACATTCGAAATCTACCTTCACCAACTTATCCCCGAAGCAATCATAAGGATAAACATCTTTGTGTGGGCCGTGAGAAGCCAGGGTTTGGAACCTAACGCAAAAAGCTTCTGTAACATACACGAGCTATTGTATGAGACAAAACCCTAGGGCAAAGAGCAGTATCACAACAACTTTGGCTGCTACAGCTTCGGCGCTCGGTCCGGGTCAAGCTGCCCTGTGCCAACCTTTCGAAAGAGGTGGCCCGGCGACTGAAAAATGACCTGAAATCACGTGAAGATATCAAGGGTATCATTATGCGCCCTATCTGGCAACGCTTCGACCTCCGAAAGCCGAAGGTGGAAATGGATGAAGCAGCCGAAGAATGCCAGAGAGCCTTCGGCGTGGTTTGCTCTTTTATTGGGACAAGGGATTTGGTCCAAGAGCATATTGCCTTCAGAGTTTGGCCACTTGTAGAAAAGTGGGAAATGCCGAAGGAGACCGTCAAGGAACCTGACGAAGGCGGGCTAGTTAGGCTAAAATACACATTCAAATACGGAGATAAGTTTGTTGAACCAGATGATGACTGGTTAAAAAGTATTGAGGCCATAAGTGACGAATTGCTTGGGGTATACTCGAAAGCCGAAGATACTGCATTATCAGCGGCCTTCGGAGGCCGAAAGAAGAAGAGGCTTAACCGAGTATTTGACGCAATTGGGTTTGTCTACCCCGACTACCATTACCCAGTGCGAGGCCAAAAAAGGAAAAATACTTCTCCTGCAAAGGAAATTGCTTCAGCTGCTCCTAGCGAGCCAGCGCCGAAGAGGAAAAAGGTAAAGGTGCTCACACACCGACCACGTTATATTGAACCGGCCACAGTGCCTAAGTTTATTGGTGAGGCCTCTTCGGCCACCGAAGCTAGAGAACCAACTCCAGTGCCAAAAATCGAAGAAATGGCCGAAGTACCAGCAACAGAGAAAACAGAAGAACCGAGGACTAAAGAAAGAAAAACATTAGAAATTTTAAGTCCTTCAACAAAAATCCAAAAGGGGCCAGCAGCGACCCCGAAAAGAAAAAGGATGGTTAATGTGCTGGATGTTTTGGAAACAATTAAATCTTCAAGCATAACTCCGAAGAAAACTGTTGAAGCTTCTGAAGTGTCTACTGAAGCCTTTGTTGCTGAAGCTTTGAAGCAACAATTTGAAACTGAAGCTGGGCCTTCAGAGCCCACCAAGGTAAAACCTTTGAAAGCTGAAGAAACAAAATTGACAGAGGCAACTTTGGAAACCGAAAAAACAAAAATGACATAGCCGATTTTGATTGAGGAAATTGACACTGCCGCCCCCGAAGCATCTTCCAAAATACGTGATTATATTGTGCGACATGTTTCGGGGAAGAAATTATCTGAAGAAGAGATTTTTGAAGCTAATCACTATGCCCGAGAACTGAAGTATCCGAAGGGGGCCGTAGTGTTCAATGGGACTGACGAAGATGACTTCCTATACTGTCTCCCAGACAATAAAGAATTATCCGTCTGCCGGGAGATGGCTAGAAGCATGGGGTTCCCGAAGCTTGAAGCTGGCCTTTGCGCCATGACGAAGGACGATCTTGCGGATAGCCTTGCATACAATAGTCTGAAGGTACAAAAATTGTGAATTTTGAAGTTTATGAATTTTGAATTAGTCTTTTGCTCTTATGTTAATCCATTCATTCTTTTGAATAGGGCTTAATACTCAGCAATGCCTTAAGGGCACAGAAGAATGCTGAAGATGAGAGCTGCACCATTGCTCTTAACAACCTTTGAACAGAGGTTATCAGGCTAAGAAATGAAGCCTTGGAGAAGGACAAAATTCTGCTTACAATGGTGGATAAGATAAAGGAAGACGAAGCTAGTTCTAGAACTCAAGTCGAAGCTCAGAAGCGTGAAATCGAAGATCTTCGGAAACAATTAGCCCGAGCTAAAGAGGAACGCATTCTTGAAGAAACAAAACGAGAACTAAGTGATCAATGGGCAAATCATTTGGAAATAAATGTTGAAGAGCTTTGTGCTTCTAAGAAAAGAAGCTATGATAAATCCATAGAGTGTGTTAAGAAGATAAAATCCAGCTTCGCCAGCGTTGGCGCGTTCTCTAGTGAAGAAAATTTCACAAGGGGGAATCCAGAAGGCCCGATTGAATGGATCAGTCACGAAGTTGAGGCCTTCGAGGAAATCTTGAATAGTCACGGGGACATTTGTGCTTTTTCGGGCGCCAGGGGAATTGTTACTATTTTGGAGAAGAAAGGGTGCGAGCATGTGAAATCTTTAGCACAATCTGAAGCTGCTCTATCCTCTGAAGATATTAAAGACCCTTCAGCCGAAGCAAGCCAGGTCAGTGGAAAATTTTTCACCGATATTTGGGACAATGGCGGCCGAGAAATGGCTCAAGAAATCATTCAAAGAAGCAAAAAAAGCATCCATGATGCTAGGAAGGTAGCGGAGGCTGCTGAGAAAAGCTCAGGGCCTGAAGGGCAAATAGGTATTAACTAGTGGTTTTTATTGTGTTGTAATTTTTTGATTTCAAACTTTGTTCGCAGTTTGTAATAGTAATATAGCCGTATCCTCTCCTCCCTCAGAACCTACTGAAGCGTCTCCGGCCCCCACCCAAAGGGAGACAATGAAATTAGAAAAATGGCTGAAGCCATCATGGACAAAGTTGTCGATCAGCTACTGAACGAAGCTGCAGAAGTAGTTCTTAGGGAAGATTAAATACTATTGTAAAAATGTTTGGAATGTGACATGTGTAAAACTTTGTAACTTTGAATGTAATATATAATCTTTTTATGGTTCAATTCTTTACGATGCATGAAATTTTGCATACATACCGTTTTTTGAGCCTTCGGCGAAAAAACACCTTCCCTTCTTTTCATGCTTCGTGAAGAAAATCTTTTATGTATCACAAGAATTTCCATACTTCTCTGATGAAGAATATCCAAGCTTCGTGAAAACATTCTTCGAAGCTATAAAAAGTTTTATGTTGTGTCTCTAATGAAGCTACACTTCTTCTCAATTTATCTTGTGCCTTAGCACGATTTTCTCTTTTTCAAACATTCTTCGAAGATCAATACTGTGTCCCCTTCTTGTTCTGCATGCGATATGATGTATGATGCTTATGTTATGCAAAATGATGTGATGATGTTATGCTATGCAAAATGATATTTATGCGGAAGATACACACATCCCTGCAATAGAGCACAGAATCTTTTTATCTCAGCGCTGACTTTTCGCTGTAAGCCTCCCTTAGGAGCTTCTTCGCCTTTTACTTTCAGCGGAATCAGCGTTTATTTTTCGCTGTAAGCCTCCCTTAGGAGCTTCTTCGCCTTTTACTTTCAGCGGAATCAGCGTTTATTTTTCGCTGTAAGCCTCCCTTAGGAGCTTCTTCGCCTTTTACTTTCAGCGGAATCAGCGTTTATTTTTTGCTGTAAGCTCTGCATTCCCTTCGGAACGACTTTTGAGCAGAAAACTTACACAGCGCTCCCTTAGGAACGACTTTTTACTACTTCGAAGAAATTACGGTGCGTTCCTTAGAACAAGTTTTTGATAATTCGAAGGTTCTCCGTGCCACCATAAATTCTTGTGCTTCAACAACTCAAGCCTATGGAGAAGATATATTTTCATTATGATAATAAGCTAAACTATTACAAAAATTTGAAAAAACAATAAAAGCCACTTAAACTTCCCATAATTGTTCTTTACTACAAAGAAAGTAAAACTCAATGCGAAAATGCAAAAAGCTGTTGTCGAGGTAGGATATTTTGTCAGTAAATGTGCTTCGACTCTAGCACAGTGCTATTGACTGTGCGAGCTTCGGACTCCTCTCTGAAGTCCCTCTGGGGGTGAGAGTGCTGGCTCCCTTCTGGCTGCGGAGCTCGTTGTATTGGTGGTGGCGGTGGAAGCTGTTGCCAGGAAGCTTGGGGTTGGCTTGCCGAAGCAACAGAAGCTGCAGGGTGATTGCCTACATATTCTGGAATGTAAGGCGAATGGTACGAAGTAGTATGCATAACCTGCTTCGGCTGGCTCTGCTGCGCTGCAGCCTCTGCTAGCTCCTTTTGCTTCTGGATGGTAACATGGCACATCCTAGTGGTATGGCCCTTGCCTTCACCACAGAATAGGCAGTAAATTTTTCTTGGTTGATCTCCAAATCTTCACCCGAAGCCCCTGGCGCCTCTGCCCCTTGGTGCTGGCGGCCGGAAAAAGCTTTGCTGTTGCCCCGAAGCTTGCGAGGAGCACTGTGGCCTTTGCTGTTGACTCCCTTTGTCATCATTTTGAGTAGAATTGTGAATTGACCTGACGTGCCTCGGATAAAATCTTCCTCCGAAGCCCCTGGTCATTTCAGAGAACCTGAAAGCTTCCTCCCTTCTTTGGCGAAAATCATTGTCGGCTCGAATGTACTCGTCCATCTTCTGGAGCAGCTTCTCCAAAGTTTGAGGAGGCTTCCTGGCAAAGTACTGAGCTGAAGGTCCTGGTTGAAGCCCCTTGATCATGGCCTCAATGACAATTTCATTGGGCACTGTTGGTGCCTGTGCCCTCAGACGTAGGAACCTTCGGACATATGCCTGAAGGTATTCTTCGTGATCCTGGGTGCACTGGAATAAAGGTTGAGCCGTGACTGGCTCCGTCTGAAACCCTTGAAAGCTGGTTATCAACATATCCTTCAGCTTTTGCCATGAGGTGATTGTCCCTGGCCTAAGAGAGGAGTACCAGGTTTGCGCAACACTCCTGACAGCCATGACGAAAGACTTTGCCATGACCGCTGTGTTTCCACCATATGAAGATATGGTTGCCTCATAGCTCATCAAGAATTGTTTCGGATCTGAATGACCATCGTACATGGGGAGCTGGGGTGGCTTGTAAGATTGTGGCCAAGGAGTAGCCTGCAGTTCTGTTGACAGGGGAGAAGTATCATCAAAAACAAAATTTCCGTGATGGAAATCTTCATACCAGTCGCCCTCGTTGTAGAAGCCCTCTTGATGAAGCTCTCTGCGCGGGGGCCTTTGGTTCTGGTCATCTTGAGCAAGATGTCGAAGCTCTTCAGAGGCTTCGTCTATCTGCCTTTGAAGATCAGCTAGGCGAGCCATCTTCTCCTTCTTCCGTTGGACCTGTTGATTGATCATCTCCAAATTTTGGATTTCTTGATCCAAGTCGTCCTCCGGAGGCGTTGGACTGGTGACCTTCCTCTTCTGGCTTCAGGCCTCCCTAAGAGAAACGACATCTTGATTGGGGTCCAGCGGCTGTAGAGTGGCAGCCCCTGTCGTTGAAGCTTTTTTCGGCAGCATGACAAAGGTGACGCTTGCCGAAGGTGTCCAAAACTCAAAAAGTGGAAGTGAGTTCACCGGAGGTGGGCGCCAATGTTTGGGACTTGTTCTCAAATGCTATGAATTAAGAACAAGGCAACATGAAAAGTGTTAAATGTTAAATTCCTTCGTCCTTATAAACATTATGTCCCTTCGGATAAAATGAATCTTGGACGAAGGTTACAAAGGAAAAGATCTTCGTAAGATTGATTAATGGTAAAAAAGAACACATATATAAAACACAAATAATGATATGAGTATTATCATCAACTTATCTTTATTGCCAAATTCATGAAAACAAATTACAAATGTACCTTCAGATTGATGGAAAGTAAAGGTGCAGACGTGATGTGGAAAAGCGTATGCCAAGTCAGCGTGAACAGTACGAGAGTACTGTTCATCTATTTATAGGCACGGGACGCAGCCCGTGTAAAACTACATTGATGCCCTTTACATTTGACAATAACTTTATAGCAATCCTTCGAGGTTTAATTTGACTTTTCATCTTTAAGTCGGTTCCTCTTTTCTGCCGTCATGCCGAAGCTTTTCTGCACGTAGCTTCGTGATTGTTTTATCCTTCGTTGTGGTCGCTTTCCACCCCAGTCAAGCTTCGTCTTAACCATGCTCTTGTACACCCGCAACCTGACTCCAAAGATACCTGTTCACATGTTTCACTCGGAAAATATTGTCAAATCATGTTTTTGAGGACCTTCGGAAGCCGAAGGCCCCCAACACCAATGTTCTTCAAAAATTTTCTGCACCCTTGATGTTTCCATTTCACTTATTTCTTGTTTTGCTTTCGCAACTTTGAAATTTTCATTTATTTCAGCAAGTTTTTTTTAAACCTTCAACCTCGGCTTTGTGAGCTTTGACTTCTGCGTTAAGCTGGGCTTTGTTGGTTTTCAGCCTATCCACTAAGGAAAGCAATATTTTGTCTTTTTCAAGAGCTTCATTCCTTAGTGTAATAATCTCTGATTGAAGATTTCCAAGCGCTAGCTGGCAGCTTTCATCTTCAGCTTTTTTCTGGGCTTTTAAAGCCTTACTCAGAATTATGCCCTACAAAAATAAAGGATGAGCACATACTGAAAAGGAAATAAACTACAAAAATAATCTGCTTTCTAACAAGTTAAAGTGTTCCCACCTTCAGACTGTTATAGGCAAGGCTATCTACGAGTTGGTCCTTCGTCATTACAGACAAACCCAACTCAAGCTTCGGGTATCCTATATTGTCTGCCATTTCCCGATAGACATGAATCTCTTTATCTTCAGCCAGACAACACAGGAAGTCATCCTCATCATCCCCACCATATACCAAGGACCCTCGAGGGTACTGTAGATCCCTGGCATGTTGTGCTTCGGCAATTTGCTCTTTTGATAATTTTTTCCCTGAAGCATGATGCACTATAAATTACAATTCCTTAGTAGATGCCCCGGGAGTAGGGGATTCAGATTCTTCGGCAGCCCTTTCTTTTTCTTACAGTAACGCTGCTTTCGCGGCATCCGAAGGTCTTGATTCAACACCCTTTTCAACAGCCTCCGAAGGTCTTGCTTCGGCATGGGTCGAGGGCTCAGCCTCAGCTGCAACCTGTGTCATGCCAGCTTTGGTAGATTTCTTTGTATTCTCGCCTTCCATGCTAGGTGCTTCAGCAGAAGCAGGAGTTAATGCCTTTGTGGATTCCACAACAGCGTCTAGTACGCTAGCCATTCTTCTTCTCTTCGGAGTTACTGAAGCAATTTTTGCTATTTTTGATACCTCCGTCTCTTGAAACAGACTCAAAACCCCTAATTATTCAGCTGTTATCTTCGGTTTTAGCTTTTCAGCCGATTCCATTCTAGCTTCGGCGGGAGCGGGGTGACTTGACTCAAAAGCAGAAGATCCTCCAGCAGGCCTCGGCTCTTCCGCTATTTCAGCGCGCTTGGGGCAATGCGTCAAAACCTTAACCTTCTTTGGCTTCAGCATATTAGAGATCGCCGAAGCAGCAACTCTTCTTTTCTTCCCTTGCTTTCGTGAAGGGTAGTAGTAATCTGGGTATACAAAACCAATGACATCAAAAACCCTATTCAGCCTCTTCTTGCCTCGACCTCCGAAGGCCGCAGTCATAGCATCATTTTCGGCCCTTGAATAAGCACCAAGTAATTCATCGCTGGTTGCTTTGACGGCATCTAGCCAGTCGTCATTTGGCTCATCAAATTGGCTACTATATTTGAATGTATACTTCAAATAGACTAGGCCACCTTTGCTAGACCCAGCAGTAGCCTCCTTCGGCATCTCCCATCCACTTCCAAGTAGCCACACTTTGTAAGCATTATGCTCCTGGACTAAGTCCCTGGTGCCTATGTAGGTGCATACCATGTTAAAAGCAGCTTGGCACGCTTGTACATCGTTTCCAAGGGCAAGCGATGGTCTCCTAATGCCAAAGTGAGACCATATGGGACGTTGGATAATTCCCTTAACGTCTTCCCTTTCAACTAGATCATTCTTCACAAATCATTCTTGCATCCAGGCCCCTGGCCATCTCTTGCGAAATGTTGGAACTGGATTGCTTACTTCAAAACAGGTTACGAAGCCATAGCAACCAAAGTTGTTGTGATATTGTTTTTTCCGGTGGCCTTCGTCTCATAAGACAATTCATGCATATTGCAGAAGCAATTTGCATTTGGTTCTAGTCCTTGGCTCCTCATGGCCCAAATATAGATTCCCATCTTGATGATGGCTTTAGGGGTAAGCTGATGAAGGTAGATCTCGAAGGTTTTCAGCACTTCAACCAGCATCTTATCTAGAGGAAACCGAAGCCCTGCTTTCATGAAGCTTCTATAGACGACCACCTCGTCAGTTTCCGGCAGAGGGACGTTATTCTCTCCTCTAGCCCTCACAATAGAAATGTCACGAAAGTATCTTCCCCTCATTGCATCAATTTGTCCCTGCTTCATCGTCGATTTCCCGAAGACAACATGGCTTGGCCTCCAGGGCCGATCTTCGACACCCTCATTCTCACTATTTGCATCAAAGTCTTCACTGTCACTGGAACCCTCAGATATCCCAGCTAATGTCTCATGTGCAATCTTTTCTGCATTGGTCCTCTCTATAGCTTTATAAAGCTCGGACAACGCTGAGTCGACAATCTTCTTCTCACCAGCCATCAAATCAAAACTTGTTGAAATGTCGAAGCTTAAAATCTCGATAATATAATAAAGTTTGAAATGGCGAGCACAATGTAAACAACTGAAATAGCACAAAAACGCCTTCAATACGAGCTCATATTTATATGCATAGCGTCCCATGGCTTGGTGGGTCCGGCATGTTAGTGTCGTTTGCTATTCTAGCAAAGGGCAGGTGTTTTTTCGGACCTTTGGCTAAAGGCCTTCGTCCACGTCGCAGACTAAATTTGTTACAAGGAAACAAATTAATACTGCGAGGGGCTACTACTGGGGGCCTTCCTCTTCTGAAGGTCCTCAAAAATGTGACTAACCATATGTTTTTAGCATGATTATGAATAGTTACAGGAAGCTTCGGCTTTGGGATGAAGAACTTCTCTTATGATGGAATGAAGGGAGATAAAGAGTGGGCGACGAAGCTAAAAGCCAAGGACCTTCGACATAACATATTGATGAAGATCAAGCATGAAGATGACTGAAAGGGGGGCTAAATACCTTATAGTCCTCAATAATTCATGTTAGGATTATAGGCTGTTACCAGGGATATAAATGTACTTTTATCCGGGCTGCGTCCCGTGCCTATAAATAGAAAAACAGTAACACCGTACTATTCACACTGGATTGTAATTGTTCTCGCGTCATTCTCGCTCTCTCACCTTTTGGCAAGCCGAAGGTACCATTGTAATATGAATATTGTTAATGTTTATTCATGTTTGATGAAGATAATAATAATTGAATCATTGATATATGACAATTATTATCTTCATTCCTCTGTGTTCCTTCATTTTCTTATTTATATTCACGTTTATATGATAAAATGATGAAGGTGTGTCCTTCATAACCTTTGTCTGAAGATCATTATATCTGAGAGGAAATAATGCTTTGAAGGACGAAGGTCTTTAACCATTAACAATTGTGTTGCCTTGTTCTTGATTTATAGCATTTGAGAACAAGTGACCAATAGGATCAAGGTAAGAATGAAAGAACCTTCAAAGGTAAGTATTTTAAAGTCTTTTGAAGCACTAAGTAATGTCCGAAGAAATGGGCTTTGCTCCGATACCAGCTGTCACCGAACCTCCCAAGGTATTAGGCCCACCTATAGATGTCCTTGTCTCAAGGACCTCAGACACTCATGCAGGGGCATCCAATGGCTCGGCAAGTCCGATTATCTGTATCTCCATCACATCGCCCAAGAGCGCTTATCCCATAACATAGACATTACACACCATCGGAGTAAGCGGAAAGAATTACAATAACATAATTTACATTCATAAGTAAAATATAAAGAGAGTTGATTATTACATAACTGGGTACTGAGTGCTTAAACTTATTATTACATCATAGGAAGGCAAAACACCTTCCCCAGGTAGGTCTTAGTTTTCTTCCTCCTGCTTTGGAACCACCTTAGAACTGAAACAGTAGAACTCAGCAGTTTCATCACCTACAACAACATGGGTTTGGAAACCATGAGTACGGAGTGTACTTTCGCAAGTCTTACCTGTCAAGGGAAAAAGACTCTGAAGGATATGCTGGATTTTGGGAATCAAGGTAAAGCTTATCAAGATTCAAAGACTCTTTTTGCAGAAAAGCTTACTATGAGTGGATCCTTAAGAATTCATTTTACTTGTCAAGTTAAGTAGTTACTTGTATCTAGATTTCTTTCTATTCTATATCAAGCATTTAGCCTATACTAGCCATCTTTTGTCATCCCTTGAGTTCCCTTGTCACTATGTGTAGGTCAGTGACCAAGTCTTCATATCCGAGAAGTAACGGCGATCCAAATACCCAGCTGGGGATCTTCATCCACACGACATATGTAGCACTTAACCCTTGCATATGTCAACTCGCACCCAGGTTTCTCAAGACCAGAATGGGTTCACACCAACCGAGAGCATAGATACTCCACCGTCTAGCCTCTTGCCACAGAGGGTACACGATACTCTCGCTATCTCTCCACTCCCATTGCATGGTGGCCTTTCTGGTATTGGTCTGACCGAGGCAAAGCTTACCCATGATGAGGCATGTAGCCAGTTAAAAGGTCCTCGATCATCAAGCCTACATCGGCTCGGTCCTTAAACGACTCAGACGGAGACACTACACCGAGACTCCCTTCTCGTGCAAGTCACCCGCCCGGTCTCATCTTATCATTTATAACCCAAAGCTTGGTACCTGGTAGAGGTACTCTTTTCAGATGTTGAACCCATCATGGCCATGATGGATTCACCATCATAAGTCTTTTTCTTTGTAAAAAATCACATCCAATATGAAGCATCACCTTTTGTTTTAAAACAAAACATTTTGTTTTCAAAAGCAAGGCTAAGCATCAGAAAACTTGTTTAATAAATCAGGTAACAAGTAATGGTAATCAAGTTTCCAAGGAAGGGAATGCATCAAGTGTTTAGCACACAACTCCTATCACATAATGCATCAAACAAGGTGATAAAGTTTTTAAAACAACAAGGAAAAAGATAATGCACCGGGGCTTGCCTAGTGTTGCAGGAGTCTCTGTTTCTACACTGTAGATGTCAAAATAAAAGTTGTTCTCCCCTGGAGGATTCTCAGTCTGCGAGACAACTTCTTCCTCTACTACGGATTCTTCTCGTGTTTTATACATGAAAATACATGTACATGAATGCTTATGCTATGAAATGATATGCAATCATACAATAGAAATATAGTAAGTTGTGTCTTGAATACAGCTTTCCTTCATGGTGCGAATCAATCACTAAAATTTCCTAGTTAGGTGTTCCTTTGGGATTGGTATTAGATAATTAATCCTAGGAAGCTAGTTATTTGGTTTTCTGGTCAAACAGTGTCCAAACCACTTCAATTTTTACTCAGGGTCTCAGACCATCATATTAAGTCTACCCAAAAAGTTTTATGGTTTTTGGAATTACTAAACTATTTCTAAAATTCTAAAACACTTTATTCAAGCACCTTTAAATGCTACATAATTTCAGGTTTGAACTAAAAATCTTGGAATTATTTTTATTAAATACTACTTGAGTTTAGAAATCTAACAAAATTGGTCTCATAATTTTACCATTTGCCTACTATTTCTGCAGATTTCCCAAGCTGACCGTAAAAAGAAAAGAATAAAACATGAATAGTAACAGGCTCAATTCAGCTTGACCGGCCCACAGACAGGCGGAACGCGCCCGCGTCCGCGCCCGCGCTGGCGGATTTGCTCTAGAGCCCCTAAGCATTTGAATAACCAGTAAAGAGTCCTTGAACACTATTCATATGTCTCACTGACAATTACACAAAAGTCCTCCTATTTCTATTTCTTCACGGCTCTAGGTCCCCGACGGCGCTCCGGTCAAACACTTCACTGGAATCGCGTGTACTCGTCGGTGGTGACGTGTTCCAGTGGTGTCGAGTACACGGGCTTCATCTTCGACGCTACCCGAACACATCCATGGGCTTAATATGACTGGTCCACCATTAATTTATGTCTGTCCATGACAACCACGGAACAAGCACTCCGGTGAGCCCATTCCGATTTACCCAAGTCGGTCACATTCAATCCAAGGACTCAGAACAAATCAGTGACCTACTAGGACTATGGTGTTGCGCAAACTTGGACAGAGGCAACCCGGAACGGCCAGTCGACATGAGCCATGTCCACGGTGGCGTTCTCGGGCGACAACACACGTTCCCTAAGCTACGATGCAGTAGCTTTCAATTGGCCGAGACCAGAAGCTTCACTTACAGTAAGGAACTCTAAAACATTAGCTCAGGAGGCATGAACTGACCTGAAATGGCTGGCCATGGTGCAATGCCCCATGGCGGCGATGGTGACCAGTTTTGGGGATATCCGGTGAACTGCACTCTAGTGAACGAGAAGGGTCAGCTGAGGGTGGACTGGGTTCGTAACAGAGAAGCGGAGCGAGGGAAACACTCAATTTATAGAGAGCGACCACGAGTGCAATGAATTTGGGCGAAGATGAGCTCGTGACGGTGAAGAGATGAGTCACAGGAGCTCGTCTACCGTGGCGCTCAATGGGGTAAAGGCTCGGGCTGTAAATGGGCTGTCCACGGCAACCTATTACGACATGGTAATGCTCTCAAGTATGTGGCATCATCGCGATGAGCAGCGGACGCCAACGACGGCATTTCGGCCGATCGCGAAGCAAGTGGGTACGACAGCCAGCGCACAAACTCATCCGCGGTCACGATATTTTCACCCACCCGGTAATATCCACGTCGAGCCATGCACGAATCTTCATGGTGAGCTCGAATCATCACGCTCGATCACCGGCGGCGAGGTGCTCTGCATCTCTGATATTTTGCGGTTACTGTACCATGCCAACTCCATTTAGTGCCCTGATAGAGCAACTTGAGAGGCCTTTTTCTTCAATTTTCATTCAACAAACTACCATGCCGACTATAGCAAAGTTGTTCCCCTATATACCAGCTTCAACTTTGTCATAAGGATCTTGAGCAGTTACCCACTAGATCAAAGATAATCTGGCTCCAAAGTTGATCAGAAACCACTGTAGTCTGCCTTCAGTCTAAGACCCGACTGACAGCCCGACTTCTAGGGCATTTTACTCCAATTCATGTACCATTCTTGGGCTAGGTCTCTTAATCAAACATAAAGTACTATAGTAGCTCTACAACTTTGTTATGGTGACTCATGACAAACTCCCCATAGATCAAGAGATACAGAGGCTTGAAGTTGGCCTATTAACACTGTTTTCAGGGCTAAGAACATGGGTGCTATTGGATATTTTGCAATTTACCCCAATTTTCACAACAAAACTTGGAAATGCCCAAACATGAAAGTTGCTTAACTTTTGTTACTCTATCACTTTGATGTATACACTTTTGACTAAAAGTGCATAGAACTTGAAATTACCCAATAGGGCACTAATTAGGGTTTTAGGGTTCCAAATTAGGGTTTTGAGTGTTCTAGGGTACATGTGGTACTTAAGTTCTTTAAGCTTAAACTTTCTTGAACATTTCTACCAACATGTTGAGATCATCCCTAAGTTCTCATCTCACATGGCCACATGCTTCTAATCCTTGGAGAGAGACACTCCCACCTAGGGTCAAGAATCTCTTTTACCAAGTTAGATCATCACACATGTTTGTTTTGAAATTTTAGCCTAGTGGATGCATTCTAGGTGTATCATACATAATGTTATGTCAATGCATATGATGTCATGCCAAAGTTTTAGTTCTCGTAACACCAGGGGTGTTACAGAGATAAGCCTTCATGGCTAGGTCACTTATGTGTCATGGGTGATAACTAACAAAGCAGTGGTGTAGTGAGTGAGAGGATCCGTTCGCTTAGAGCCTTAGATCATCAACATCGATATCTCCACCAAATCAAGTTATCCTTCCTCATGAAAGATCGGGCCTTGCCATCTATCAAGGCATGTGGTTCTCTATAGAGTTACTCATCCATGTTGCTTGGCCCTCGTGTGGGCTACCCTTTGCATAGGGGAACCAACGAGGATTAGTCAGGACCTTACGTGGTTCTGGATACCTTGGTAAATTTACCGATGTCGTCCACAAGAATTTGCTTTCTTTACTAGCTCTTTAATCTTCCGCATTTACTCTCTCTACTTAAGTTGCAATCTTTACTATTCTTAGTGTAGATTATATAGTATTGGAACTTAGGTTGCATAACTCCTTTTGTGGTAGAGATAGCAACACATAGACAAAACCTAGTTTGCATAATCTAGTTAAGTTATTTAGGTTTTGTTCTAGGGATTATTTTGTGGCCTAGTTTATATATAGTTTTTAGAAGTCCTAATTCACCCCCTCATATGCGTCATTGTTTTCTACAACGGTCATGAATGGCTTAACTCTCAAATGACTTAATGAACACGAATAACTTAATGCGACAAGTTGTGGGCTCAAATGATTTATCGAATAACTTAATATGCTCAAATTACTTAATGTGCTTGAATGACTTAATTTGCCTAGAATGACTGAACTAGAAAACAAAGTATGTCTGAGAAAAACATGAAAATTACTAAAAACAAGAATGGTGTAATGTTGCCTAGATGCTGGAATGACTTAATGTTGCTTGGAATGACTTAAAAAAACAAGAATAATGATTGTCCGACAAAACGTGAAAACATGAAAAAATGACTAAAAACAAGAATGACTTAACGTTTCTTGAAAATGACTTAATTTTTACTGGAATGAATTAATGTTGCCTGAATGCTTGAATGACTTTTGCTTGGACTCTAGAATGACCTAATATTGTCTGGAAGCTAGAATGACTTAATATTGTCTGGAATGACTAAACCAAGGACAAAGTAGTGTCTAAGAAAACATGAAGAACGACTGAAAACAAGAATGACATAATGTTTCCAGAAATGACTTAATGTATACTGGAATGATGAATGACTAAAAACAAAGAATGACTTAATGTTTGTATGGACGTAGTAATGTTTGAATCCGAAGGGAAAATGAATTAATAGATGCACGGCCCTGTGGAGCCGACACGTGCGGATGGAGTCACACGGGGGAAAGATCGACACGTGGCATGGTGGGAGCCACGTGGGTGCGTGGAGTGAGCCGCAGGGAAAAGGAGCCGCACATGGGGTGGCTGGCTCATGCGGGCGGTTTGCTTGGTCGGGTGGGGGCGCGGGGGTGGTGTAACACCATAAGAAGCTTGATTTAAAGATTAGTAAGAATTCTCCCAATTTGTTTATAACCATGTTTTCTAATAATAGATTAGAACCCAAATTCCCATATAAGAGTTATCTTTGCTTCCTCTAAAAGATTTACCTAAAAATAAAGATTATATCCATTTGTCTTATGAGAATAGAGAAGGCATTAGATTTGGTTAAAATTCAGGAATGAGGACACTATTAAGTTGACCAAACATCAGGTTTGAATTTTGACAATAAGTACGAACTCTTAAAAAGAAAGGTTTTCAAATTTCGATTAGGAATGTGATTTATTTTCTTTTGTGCGCATTGCATTTAACATAATTGCCTAAATAAAAATAATACATACCGTACATTCATCCTGAACTCTTTTGGGTTTGTATATTCACTTTAAGTTTGAAATTTCAAAACTATATTTAAATTTATAAATAATATGAATGGAAACTAGAAAACATAAAAGAAAATAAATAAAAAGGGAAGGAATGTCTCACCTCCTGTGGGCCAAAACCACTGCTGCAGCCCACCACCCCATTTCACTCGTGCGACCCAATTGGACCTCCTAGCGCTGACACCTAGGACCCGCTTGTCTGTCACAGCGCAGCTCCTTCTCCCTTCTTCTATCATTGACAACCCGGGCCACCCTCCAGCCGTCTCTCCCGATTGCGCGCGCATGACTGTGCTCTCACCGCCACACGGGCCCCTAGTGTCAAGGGCATCTTCCCTGCATCGCGTGCTTTGGGAAAATAGAAGCCACGTGGCACGGCCGTAGCAACTAACTCCCGCGTGCGACGTGTGCTCCAGCTGACTACTGCCGCATCCTTGACTACAAATAGCACGCCCCCTTGGCCACGTTCGCATCTACCGTCTATGATTGCCGCCATTCCAACGCCACTACTCGCCACAATGTTCTGCTGGGAGAGGGGATCTCCACGGTTGTCGACTTATTGCGTCATTCGGGGCTCAGTGTCTATCCTGGTGGCATCACCACACCAAGAGGATGGTGTAACCCCGCACCGGAGTTATTCCGTGAGCAGGGGAGTCGAGGAATTTCTCGCCGGAGCTCACGCCCAACTTTTCACCCGCGCCCCTGCCGTGGCCTATTTTCGTCTTCATCCCTCATGCTCTGTAAGCCACCTCACTGTGTTTGCCGTTATACACACGCTGTTTTGGGTGTCTCGGGTGGGAAGATTCATCGTCTGTGGGACTTTTTGGCTGTTGCCAGCGAGCTCGCCTCCGTGGAGGCACTATGCGCCACCATGGGCTGACCGTGGGGAGTGAGGGAATGTTGGGCGAGCTGTCAACCATTGATCGCGGATTGTATGACTCCGATTTGATCGCGCATACCCCTTCGCCACTTCGGATCCAGGGCATTGAATCGTGATCGAGCGGTTCTGCGTCGTTCGCATGTTCGTAATACGCTAGATTTAATCTGAACCATCATGCACAGATCCAACAACTTAGATGGGCCCCTACCCCTTCGGCATGGCGATTTTGTAGAAGAGTCCTCGGTGTATGATAAAATCAACTCGACATCCTCGTCTTGCAGCCAAGCCCCGGGTTTCCCTTTCAGAATTGTATGTGGGTCCCAGGACTTTTCAAATGAATCCCTGGAAGTTATTTTTAAGTATAAAATTATTTCCAAATAACCCAGAAACTTGGTTAACCCATATCTCATTCGTTTTAGCTCCGATTTAATCCATTCCAATTGTGTTAGAGTCGTATTAATATTGTCTACATGTTAATAACATTTTCTTTAGGGTTTCCATAAATAATTGAGTACTTGTGTGTTAGACTGTCTTTTCTAATAAAGGTTAATGTGACATTGTAAATCAATCTACGAATAAAAATAAAATATGATTCTAATAAAGTTATAACATAGTTTAAAAATGAATTAGTTATTTTGGAATATCTTTCTCATGATTTATTAGAAACAACATAGAACATAATTTATGTGTTAAAATCAATTGAATCTTTAGAAAGCTATATCTTCTAATGATAACTCCGACTTTAGTAATTCTCGAACCTACGATCTTGTTACGATGCGTAGAATATTATTATGCAGTTTGTGCTTATGTTTGCTGTGATGTTAATTTTGCCTATACCATGTTTGTTTGTATTGCTACGAATAGTAGTGAGGTCACGAGAATATGAAGACCAAGCTGGTACCTGGAATCTTGAGTCTCATGCAAGTTGTGCCCTTGATTACTCCTTTTTACCTAGTAATGTTCGTTGTTAATCACTGTGACATGCTCAGGTTAATTTGATGGAACCCAATAGGTTTCCCTAGCATTTTTCTTCCCCTACCTTGCAAACAGATGAATTATTGGGTAGATTTGCTATTGCTCTACCTGGTTTGGGAAACTAATGTTTTATTATGATCATGCTCCAGTTATGTTGTTTAATTATTATTCATGATAAGATCATATTGTTAATTGGAACATGGAGCGACCACCCGGGAAAATAGTGCTACCACAAGGATGGTATGGGACGCCCTTGGTTGACTAATTAGGAAAGCTAGTGGAGGACTACCTTACCCGAAAGGGGCAAGGGCAGTAGGGGAGTGGTCGGTATAGGGAGGTTCTCGGGCTGATTTTGCTGCGATGGCTTTTCAGACGGGGGATTCCTATACTGCGCTTCCTAGAACTGTAGCGGGTTTTCTGAAGCTAGTCGAATTTTGTAAAGGACTCATAGTGGTACCCTGCCTCGCTTCCTTGGTAGAGGTGTATGGGGTCTGATCAACTTCGTGGCAAATGGGTAACACGACTTCTGGGTAAAGATGCACAACCTTGCAGAGTGTAAAACTGGTATATCAGTCGTACTCACAGTAATGAGCGGCTTGGACCCTCACATGATTAACTTATGGAATTAAACTCAATTTGTGATTTGCATTGCATTGTGGGCGTTGTTATTAACGTTGATCTCTTATTTAATTAGGTTGGTATCTACTTACACCTAGTAACTGCTAATAAAATTTGGACCATCTTTAAAAGCAATGCTCAGCTTTAACCATCCTCTTTGGTAAGCCTTACACTTCACATGAGCTCCCACCTTTTGCGAGTTCATGCACATTATTCCCCACAACTTGTTGAGCGATGAACGTATGTGAGCTCACCCTTGTTGTACTTGTGGCGGAACCGCCCGAATTATTCCAGCTTAAGTGCCCAAGTCGCACCCTTGGAGGTGGCAACACACTTAAATCGGAATAACCTGTGAGTCCCTCGGATCTAGACCGATAAAGCCACTTATCCAGGATCAAATACCACAATCTCACTCGAAGGTGAGTCACAGAAGAAATACAATAAAACGGGAAACCTCAAATTAAAGTACTAGAGTTATTACATAAATCAGAGTTTTTCAAGTAGCTAAAATAAGTTCACAAAATAAATTACAGCGGATAATCGATATCGTCGATAGCGAGGAAATGGGCAAGGCCTAGCCCACTACTCCTGCTCCTCTCCTGTCGGAGCAGCATCCCACTCGACCGTCCAACCCGGTGGCAGGGTGGTAGGCCAAGTCACACCATCAACCATATCCTGAAGCGTACCTGCAAAAATTATGCCACAAGCAAGGCTGAGTATACTAATACTCAACTAGACTTACCCGGTGTGAGGAGTCCACTCCTCTACCTCTAGACCATGCAGCTGTTTGGCTGAGGGGTTTGATTTGCCAAAAGCACTAGCTGAGTCTAAAATCAAGTTTTAGCTTTTCAATTTCTAGTATCATTATATAGCTAAGTTGCTCCTTCTAAGCATACATGGTAGCAAGCATTTAGTACAATCAACAAGTTATCTTAGCAACCTCATTTCACTTCTTACTCAATGTAGTACAAGGGGTCAAGCAGTCTCATTAGCTGCGAGAAGCAGACGATTCGAATCGAGTTTTTATCCTTGCAAGGTAAACCTAAACACACGACATGTCAGGGCACTCTGTCCCCACACATGTCAACCATCCCCATCGATTCCCTGTTCGTGGCTAGGCCTCACCGCCTTGGCATACAATGCCCCACTGACCCCGGCTGCCGCCGTGCAGTGACCGCACTTGTACCCACCATAGCTAGCATGGGAGACCCAGTCTCAGGTCACGTGAGGGGTAAAGTCCGCGTCCGGCTTCACTCAGGTACTAGGTTTACCGGTTACCATATTTCTCGACATGTATTTAGTACGTTCAAACGCTTGACTCAGGTATCCACACATTAATCCTTAATTCCTTTTCCCGTCTCATGGACAAGGCATCCTCCCTGGATCCAAGTCCATAGACCATTATAGATCCCATTATCAAGATGAATACAATCAATTCCTGACCTCGCGCAAGTGCTAGAAAAATCACTCGACTTCTACTGAGATCCTAATTAGTATAGCAGCTACTAGACCTAGCATACTAGTCTCCATCTCAAAAAGGAACCCTGAGTTCATGCAACTAGAGGTTTCAAACAACTCCTACACTTAAGTGCACATTATAAACCTACAAACATTAAGTGTAGTAAAATAGCGTATATAAATGTTTATGCATAAAATTGGGGCTTGCCTTCAATTGCTGAGGCTGCAGGGAGATCCTCGATGGTAGTCTCGGAAGCTTGCTCCTGCTCTTCCTCTTGGACAGCTCCTTGCCCAGGGATGAGCACGTACTCTCCGTCAGTGAGATTGCAATCTAATGAATGCAGTGAGTAAGATACATGCATGGTATGATATGCAGTTTAGCAATTAAACATTGATGGTGAATGATCAGTTTAATAAGGTAGAGCTTAATCTTGCTAATAAAGATTCTCATGACATACATAGCAATTTAGGGTCAAGCTTGGTTAAGCTAATTGGTAAGTTTATTTTGGTGTTCTACTGATTTCCCTTTAATGTTTTAGTGGGAGTTCATTAAAGTTTCTAGCTGAATCATTAGAGTGAGATTTATTATTCTCTCTTCTTTATTTCTATTTCTCTTATGCTTTTAAGGTGAGTTTGAACTACAAGGTAGCTTAATAAATTTCCAAAAATTCTGCAAAAATTACAATGGATTTTTATTGGTGTATAATTCTCTGTCTCAAAATTTGGGGCTTAAAAAGTGAGTGATTCTCTCTGGATTAAATTATCAAATATTAAGGCAGAGGGGGTGTTTTGAACTACATCTCCTTTTTAACAGTGGGTTATTCTCTAAGACATATTTTTGCTGGCATTTAGATGTCAGAACATGACTTTGTACAAATTTTTAGCCATTAATACTTATTAGTTATTTTTCTATGATTTTCTAAAGTTTCTAGCCAAAGGGGTGCTTTCTACAACCACTATATTTGAAAAATATCAAACAACAGATTTCCAAATTTTCCTATCTTCTTTGTGCAAGAGAAATCATTCTAAATTTTGGTAACTTTTTGCTTAAGGGAAGGGTGGTAGGAATTATTTGGATTAAATGGCCTTTTTCATGAAGTATTGGCAGTGGGTATTATTTTGCAGCTTTCAATTCGGTTTTGCATTTTTATCTGGTGGCCTATTCCATTATTGATCTAGTAAAAATTTATTTGCCCACTGTTGCACAATTTTTGGCTTACTTATGATTTAACTGAAATATGGCTTAATATCAAGTTCCTTTTGTTTACCCTACTTAAAATGATGGGCTAGGGTGTTTATCCTTTTTGTAGTGGGGTTCTATTGATTACAAGTCCACTGGATTTTTATTAACAATTTTGAAATTGTTTTCATAATTCTAATAATTGTTTTTCTAGTTTGGTTAGTGCTTAATAAAATATTTCACTTGAATCTATTCTGGACTAGGGGTTCCTTTATTTTTCCTAGGTTCTCTGTTACTTAAGTAGACTAGGAAAAATAATTGCATTCACTGTTTATTATTCTTTAATGCCTTTCTGATTTTCCTAAGTTTTGGGCAAAAATGGCTTTTAATAGATAACCTTACTTAAATTTTCAATAGTGGGGTGCTTACTATTTTTAAACAGTGTCTAAATGGGGTTTGAACATCTACAAATTTTCTCAAGTTTAGCACAAAAGCATAACTAATTTTCTTTAATTTAATAAGGTTTGGTCATTTTCCTTAATCAATTTCAAACTCTAAAATTTAAAACAGAAAGTATAGGGTTCAGTATTTTTAATTGATAGTCCATAATATTTCGAATCCAGCAAAATTGGTTTGGTTAAATTTGGTTGAATATAACTCAAGATATAAATTCTCTAAGTTCTCTGCTGAATTTAAAAAGGTTAAATAGAAATGGATAAAGGAAAAACAGTTTTGCGCTGGGGTCCCTGGCGAAAGATCTTAAGTGAATTACAGATAGGTCCTCGGTGCACTATTCACATGAGTCTACGGCTCTGTAGAAAACCCCCTAGGGTTTCGTGGAATCAAACCCGCGGTCCTTCCCTAATGGAATAGTGGTCGTGGAGGAAGAAAGGGGCGGAGGGGCTTACCGGCGGGGAGACTGCTCCGGTGAGGTGGTCGAGGGTGTAGGGGAGGTCCTGAGGGTCACGGCGATGTGTGGGTCGCCGTCGGAAAAGGTCGAAGTCGACCGGTCCACGTGCGCAGGCGGAGATGCTCGTCGGCGGCGAGGAATCCGGCCTGCTCACTGTGCGATAGTCCAATTGAACGGGTCAGAGAGCTTCACTGGATGCTAGGGAAGATGTGGGTGCGAGGAATTGGAAAATGGCTTACTGGTTAGCTCGGTTCACGCGCGGCGGCGGGTGTCCGAAGTCCGGCAAGGGTGAATCCGCCTCTCCGGTGAGGCAATGCCTCGGCTCAAGCTTGGAGAAGCTTTACAGCCTCTCGAGGAAGCTGTCCAGGGGCTAGGGCGAGGCCAGGGGTAGGGATGAATGTGGTAATCGGAACTGTTAGGACAAATTTAATATTTTAAAATAGATATGTATAAAATTTGATGTTGATCTTTTCCTATGTTATCAAGCACATTAGTACAAATATGAATAAAATATTACATAAATTGTTTTAAGTGTTATTTGGTCCCTACAACACAAATAGTTGAAAAAATTACCGAATTTGTTTCCGAATACATACCGAAGTTTATATCTATTATTTAAGAAAATATAGGATGAATTTAAGGTTTATCTTTTATGAATCTTTACAAGCTGGATGTTAAAAACAAGAATACAAATTTGAATGGTAGATTCTATATTCTATTTATTCGCAATCAAAGAAAAAACTGATTATCGAATAAATACCGTTTCTGGCCATTTTCATCCCTAGCTAGGGGTCAACAGAAAGGACTGGCCACCACGGCCGTGCTCGGGAAGAGATGGCAGGCGGTGGTGCTTGCTGTCCACGGCGAACTCTGGTGATCTCTGGCTCAGGCAGGGCTTTGGGGGCACGAGTGCAAACGGCTACGGCTTCTGGGGTACTTATAAGGCAGGGGCGAGGTGCCGACGTGCGGGGCGGGACGACCACACGCTGCCGCGGCCAGTCCGCGCTCGACCGGTCAGGCAAGCAATCGAACACGCGGCCTCGCTCGGTCTGGTCATTTTCAAGCGCTAATTGGCTCGTGATCTTCTCGTAACTCTCC
Organism: Zea luxurians; assembly: GCA_029449295.1. NCBI lineage: Eukaryota > Viridiplantae > Streptophyta > Magnoliopsida > Poales > Poaceae > Zea > Zea luxurians. The sequence goes on along the minus strand of JAOPSE010000001.1, from coordinate 97,311,339 downwards.
CAAATCCCTGCACACGATTTGTTCTTTGTCGTTTACTCCTTGTTTCTCTTACATCACTCGAGTGGATTTGATCTCGGAATCGCAAGATACGAGGGGGCGAAGTCAGGTTTGTCTCACTATCGAGCACATAGAGAAGATCCCGGGTTTGACATGTCCAGAGCACGCGTCCCGATGCCATCTTCTGGTATGAGGTAGACAGGTTTGTTAGGCACATTTTGTCAATGGGAGCATTAGGATTAGAGCTAAGGATCAAGGTGAACATGCTCGATTTCAGTTCAAAGGCTTAAAATTCAGAAATCTAAATTTCATATTTCCATATTGAACCTTCACTTGAATGGCTTGTTTAGAGTTTTTAATAAACTATTTTGGCCAAGCTTTCATAATCTTTATTGTAGCTTATTTAGTGTATTTCAATTTTCATAATTGGCCTAAGCCATGATTTCATGTTTTTCATGGTCTTTCATCCCTTTTCTTCTTTTCTACTCAAATAGCTTAATTAGGGTTGATATTAGGGTTTCAATATTTTTCTCCTTTTTGAAAGCCCCATTTGTTTTGAACATGATTCTTTAGATATAAACCTAGTGGATCTTGTATTCTTAAGTTGATTTGATGCTTCATGCTCACTTTGGCTTACATGAAATGATGGTTCTTGGGTTAGCACTGAGAAAAACCCTAGGTGACACTGGGGTGTCACAGTACTCACATTCCCCCTAGGTCAAGAATAGGTACCACATGATGAGACGTGTGATGGATGCTGTGATGAGTCCGTGAGTGGTCTAGGCCATCGTGTCCCAGTCAACTTTGTGCTGCTAGATGATTGTCTTCATATGATGTAATTATTTAACTATTTTGTACATAACTCCATTATATATTAATGTTGTGACATTCGTTTCTACTATGAGTCATCATATGTGTAAGACTTGATCCTAGCACACTTGGTGATTATCTCACGCCCGAGTTTTGGTGCCTCTAGAACCCGGGTGTGACAGAAGTTGTATCAGAGGAATGTTGACTGTAGGACGTAACCTAGATAGAAATGGACAATCCTTACCTACTTACCTTTACTACTCTGATTCTTTCTAATCTTTTCTTAATCTTTCCTCATCTATTGCTGCTTTACTCTGATTACTCATACCTTTTCCTTCTAAAGACAAAAGTGGATTCCACATTTTGAAATCCTATACCAAAAGTGACTTTTAGGAATAGGAGACCTAATCTTAGGAACCGAATCAAAAACTATTTTTGTAAATATTTATATGCTTAAGTGTTTGTTCTTATGATACTTGTCTGATTTGGATCTTTGATTGAGTGTGATGAGTTGTGGAGTAATGTCCACAATTGCATCTGCATATACATCTAGGCATAAAGGAGAATATTTATAAAATAACTAGACAACCTAGATTATCCTCCATTAAAGTGTATCTATTTTAAATAGATCCCTCTTAACTTAAAGGATTCTATCTTATCCTAATAGGTTCATCTTATGTTAAAAGATTCTATCTTATCTCATCTTATCCTAACTACTTTGCTTATCCCATCCTAGAGTAACAACCATGATCTAATTCAAATTAATTAGACCTTATTTAGTCAAATCTAGTTATGCTAAACTAATCTAGTTTCCATCTAACCTAAACTAACATAATGTGACCCACTCAAACATGTTAGTAATACTGGTAAAATAGATTAGACCCTATCTACTTGTTTTGACCTAAACTGATGAACTAGACCAAACTCGGCCATGAACAAACAACCTATCCAACATATTCATAAGAACTATCCATTATAACCTAAAACTAGATCTTATCCGACTTAATGTAGTCTATCCTACTCACAGCTATCTTAGCCATATGTCCCTAGCTCGGATGGCAACTCCAAGAATGAGGTCAAAAGAAGACCAACCATGTCAAGGAAAGATAAGCACCAACTCAAGTCTTCAAAGAGCAAAGCTGGATCACCAGATGAGTCAAGATCCACCATCCATAATTGAATCTTTCTTTGCCCTAATCCTTATTACCGCAACCTTCTCTACTTCTACCTAATAGCTAAACATAATATACCCATGTGTTCCTAATCATTTCCTTATTTAATGACTTAAAAAAGTATGTAGAAAACATTTGTGCTTAAAACCACTTGGGAAAACTCGAAGCTAAACTGCAACCAAACATTTGGCTTTCTATATCCTTTTAATCTCGAGGATGAGATTATTTTTAAGGGGGTAGAATTTGTAACACCTTAAGAAGCTTGATTTTAAAGATTAGTAAGAATTCTTCCAATTTGTTGATAACCATGTTTTCTAATAATAGATTAGAAGCCAAATTCCCATATAAGAATTATCTCTGCTTCCTCTAAAAGATTTACCTTAAAATAAAGATTATATCCATTTGTCTTATGAGAATGGACAAGGCATTAGATTTGGTTAAAATTCAAGAATGAGGACACTATTAAGTTGACCAAACATTAGGTTTGAATTTCGTCAATAAGTATGAACTCTGAAAAAAGAAAGGTTTCCAAATTTCGATTAGGAATGTGATTTATTTTCTTTTGTATGCATTGCATATTTAACATAATTTCCTAAATAAAAATAATACATACCGTGCATTCATGCTGAACTCTTTTGGGTTTGTATATTCACTTTAAGTTTGAAATTTCGAAACTATATTTAAATTTATAAATAATATGAATGGAAACTAGAAAACATAAAAGAAAATAAAAAAGGGAAGGAATGACTGACCTCTAGTGGGCCAAAACCACATCCACAGCCACCACCCCATCTCACTCGCGCGGCCAAATTGGACCTCCTATCGCCGACGCCTAGGACCCACTTGTCTGTCATAGCGCAGCTCCTTCTCCCATCTTCTATCACTGACAACCCGGGCCACCCTCCAGCCGTCTCTCTCGATTGCGCGCGCATGACCGTGCTCTCACCGCCGTGTGGGCCCATGATGTCAGGGGCATCTTCCCCGCATCACGCGCTCTATGAAAACAAAAGCTACGCAGCGTGGCCATTGTAACTAACTCTCGCGTGCGGCATGGGCTCCAGCTGACTACTGTCGCCTCGCTGACTACAAATAGCACGCCCCCCCCCCCCTCGGCCACATTAGCATCCACCGTCTATGATTTCCGCCATTCCCATGCCACTGCTAGCCACAAGGATCGACTGGGAGAGGGGATCTCTGCAGTCGTCGACTTATTGCGCTGTTCAGGGCTCGATGTCTTTCCTGGTGGCATCACCGCACCAAGAGGATGGTGTATCCCCGCACCGGAGTTATTCCGCGAGCAGGGGAGTCCAGGAATTTCTCGCCGGAGCTCGCACCCAGCCTCTCACCCACGCCCCGCCATGGCCTGTTTCCGCCATCGTCCCTCTCACTATGTTTTGGGTGTCTTGGGTGGGAAGATTGGTCATCTGCAGGCCGTTTTGGCTGTCGCCGGCGAGCTCACCACCGCGGAGGCACTATGCGCCGTCGCGGGCTGACCGTGGGGAGTGAGGGAATGTTGGGCGAGCTATAAACCGTTGGTCGTGGATTGGATGACTCCGATTTGATCGCGTATACCCCTTCGTCACTTCGGATCCGAGGCGTTGGATCGTGATCGAGTGGTTCTGCGTCGTTCGCAGGTTCGCAATGCGCTAGATTTAATCTGAACCATTGGGCGCAGATCCAACGATTCAGATGGGCCCCTACCCCTTCGGTGTGGCGATTTTGTAGAAGAGTCCTCTAATCTTACAGCCAAGCCCCGGGTTTCCCTTTTAGAATTGCATGTGAGTCCCTGGACTTTTCAGATGAACCCCTAGAAGTTATTTTTAAGTATAAAATTAATTCCAAATAACCCAGAAAATTGGTTAACCCATATCTCATCCGTTTTAGCTTCGATTTAATCCATTCCAATTGCGTTAGCTTTGTATTAATATTGTCTACATGTTAACAACATTTTCTTTAGGGTTTCTAGAAATAATTAAGTACTTGTGTGTTAGACTGGCTTTTCTAATAAAGGTTAATGTGACATTGTAAATCAATCTATGACTATAGTTTAAACTAAATTATGATTCTAATAAAGTTATAACATAAGTTAAAAATGAATTAGCTATTTTGGAATATCTTTCTCATGATTTATTGAAAACAACATAGAACAAAATTTATGTGTTAAAATCAATTGAATCTTTAGAAAGCTATATGTCACACCTGGTTCTAAGGGGCAAAATCGAATGCATGGCATATGTGTGCCAGGATCTATTTTCACACATATGTTAACGTCACAAGTGTAATATATCAAAGGAACAATGCATAAAAGTGTAAATAAAGATTATATTAACATATTACACTTTGAACAGACTTAATGTCTTAACCTTTAATCATCAAAGTACAGCGGACATGGACAGATGACCGGGGTATCACTAGACTAGCATCCATGGAGTTCAACATCATATCTTCATCTGCAAACTTCTGATCAAAATTTAAGCAAGGGTGAGCTCACTTATGGTCGGGACTGAGCAAGTGGTGTGAAAATGCAAGGTAACAAGGTAAAACTAAAGTTTAATGCGGTTAGCATTTTAGTTGGTCAACATTTTATTATCAACACCTGATTACTAAGTGTAAGTATATACCAAACCCATTTAAGCATAAGTGATAATCTTCAACATAGATATATCATCAACATAAATAATCACCAGCATAAGCTCAAAACCACTTGAACCATAAAGAACCATGATTTATTTTCATATTCAAGTTCAATTATCATGTGAGGGTCTAGGCTGCTCATACCCGTGAGCACGGCTAATATATCAGTTTTACACTCTGCAGAGATGGTACAACTTTACCCACAAGCCGTGTATCCCCTCTAGCCTAGGTCGGCCGAACCCGTAAACACTTCCGAGGTGAATGGCTAGGAATCCACTATGAGGCTTTCACAGAATACACTTAATACAAAGCAACCTGCTAAGGTTTCTAAGTCGGTGTGGAGGCTCTCTAGGTGAGGTACCTTAGCCAAGAATACGTCCCCATGTTAAGGTGAGCTGCCACCACTGCCGCTCCCCCTCTTTCCCATATTTCAGGTAAGGTTGCTAGGCACTAAGCATATAAAGCAAATTACCAAAGCCAGAGCCATGATAGCACTCGTGGTTGCACTGTTTTCCAGGATGGTCACTCCATATTCCAATTATCACAATATGATCTTGCTTAATCATCGGATTAACAACAATAATGTAAACTTACCATTTGGAACATTAATATCATCAGTAGGAGTACCAGCATAAATTTAAAGTTGTAGCAATAGCATAGCTATTTGATTAGATCAAAACCCAGGTTAACAAGGAAAAGGTTGGAAAGGTTAGGTGTATCTGAATAGGTAACCCATCAAATTATGCATATATATATCCAAGAATAAACTTTATTAAATGTATTGTTTGGGATCAAACAGAGTATGCAGAGGGAGAAGTCCACTTGCCTTGCTTATTGAAATCTTGAGATTCTTCCACTGATCGGAATAGATCTTGATTCTTAACTACTAGATCAACCACTAAATATCATACAAACAAACAAGAAGAAACAAACACCACTCAATAACATATAACATTCACCATACATAAAGCTCAAAGAAAGCTTAAAGAAAAGAGCGTTTGCTTTTCAAAAACATTGCAAGCAATGGTTATAACAAGAAGGCACTCTCTTGAAAAAGGTTTGGTTCATATTTCATAAAACAAGACTTAAGCTTAAAAATATCTTAATTATAAATTTATAACCATTTGGCGGGCCAATTTAATCTTTTTAGAGAAAGTTATATAGAGTAACTAAGGCTATGGGCTAAAGGATTATAAAACACATTTATTAAACACTTAGTTATGAAGCATTATAAAATACACTATTAAACATTATTAAACCTTTTTAGAAAAGATATGCTATATATCTAAGGTTGATGAGTTATGAAACACATTATTAATCATTACTTTTATAAAAAGCTCATAAATAGCTTAAACAATTTTTATGTGAAAAGGTCATAATTATATTATTAAACACCTATTTATGAAGAGTTAGATTATAGGCTTTAAGTGGATTTTCATGCAAAAGATAATGAACAAGTAACTATCTTTTATTTTTATTAGAAGGTACATGGTCTATATTCTTTATTAAGAAAGCTATATACAAAACAATATGTAAACTAACATTTTAATTATACAAAGAACATAAACACTAATTTCTTTATTTTACCCTTTTTAGAAAACTAATTAATATACATATAACATGGTCTAAATTCGATGAAATGATTAGTAGTGCCCATATATCTAGTTATGAACAATTTTACTATAGGTTTGATTAATAAATTATAGGAATAGATAATGAATCTATTAAGTATCTTTAGTTTTAGTTTAGGAACAATTGATCTAATTCTTTAATAAGGAACTATGTTCAACAATATTTAAACTATCATTTTAGTTATGTAGGTATGAGCACCTAATTAAGTCATTTTAACATTATTATAAAATTCTATTCTTTCTGTTTTCTCCTTTCTTTTCTAAATAGAAATTATACGTATAACTAAAAAATATTTATTCATAATTCTTCCAACATTAATATTCTAAGATTTAATTGTAAATTACTAATTGGACTTTTAATAACCTAAACAAGGTTATTATGACATAAATAAGCATTTTACTAATTCTAAGTAATTAAGTGTTATACTTACATTTATTATGACTAGTAAAATCTATATCTAACCAAAAATATGTGGCCTAGATGTAATGATTTAACCAATTCTATAGAAATAAACTAATTATTACCTTATTATTTATACTATGAATAGTGATCTCATTTTAGTTTTATCTTTCCTTTCTAAAAGAAAATGTCATTATAATAATCAGAGATCAAAACATTTAATAATAAATTAAACCACTGTTTATACTATAATATTTGTATTGTTATGAATTCTATACCACTTACTAATTCTATGTTAAGAACAGTTTCTATTAACTATTTAGTGGGTTTAGATGAATCTATGATTATAAACTTCTAGATAAATTCTACAATTCATCGTAAACAAAATTAACTATGAAATTACTTATCTAGTGTTTTTATTACCAACATGAGTCTACCAAATTTTTGCCATACTTCATTCCAATCCCAATTCTAAAGAAATCGTAAACCAATATCACGTCTAATAACACTTCACTAATTCATCGCACATATACTCAAAATCAATCGTTTACACACATGAATTCCAAATCACAATATTCCAGAACACAACAAATAATTACCAAATTTATGAATTAATTCAAACTGTGATTTTGGAGTTAATAAAATATTTGGGTTGTCTTCAGCCTTGTGATGAACGAAGGGATTCGGTCGCGGTGAGGCGAGGCACGGCCAGGTACGAGCAAAGACGGCGCGGACGGGGCTCGGCATGGAGGAGTGGCGAGACGGTCATGGCAAGGGAGCAGGGGCTCCTAGCTGCGACGAACGTCGAAACGCCGCACAACAACAGCCGACAAATTCGTGGAGTCCGACCAAGGTCGGTGGGCACGACGAGGAGGTAATATGGCACCAGCGTGTAGCAGCAGCGCCGCAAGCGTGATCACGGCGCAGCACGTGGGCAGGTGGAGCTCCGGCGAGCGATGTAGTGCAGCGACGAGCTGCGTAGAGCGACATCGGGCGACGCGAACAGCGAATGGCGTACGGGCGCGGACTGTCCGACGGCGAGCTGGGTACACCGCGGGCAGGGAGAGGGAGGAGAGCGTGAGAGAGAGGGAGAGCATGGACAGGGAGAAAGAGAAGGGTCCGAGCGCTTTTATAGAGCGAGAGGGGAGAGGAGAGGGCGAGCCGGGGAGAGAAACGGCGGCCTTCAAACCCATTAACATCGATGTTACCACCATTAACAGGGAGAGGAAATGGGGGAGAGTGAATGGGCAGCGGTTTCCGGCGTGGGCGTCAAGTGCGGGGCCGGGGCCGGGGTCGGGCGCAGCCTGGGCGAGGGCAGGGCGCGTGAGCATGGCTGCGAGCGGGTGGCTACGTGTTGGCGCTCAGCACGGCATGGCCGCGTCAATCGGGCGCGACTCTGTGGCGACGACGCTGGGAGGAAGGGAGGAAGGAGAGGAGGCGCCTGCGGGTGGGGCCCGCAGGTAAGGGAGAGAGGGGAAAACAAGGGGGCGCGACTGCTGGGCCTATTGGGCCGGTTAGGGTTAGGTTTCTAATTTTTTTAATAGTTGATATTTAAATATATATATTATTTAAAATAATTATAATAATTTCGAAAATAATATATTATAAATAATAATATCCAAATTTTAAAGTAAAAGTGATTTTAGTAAAAATTCTATTATTTAGATAGATTGGGTTCCACAAAAAGCAAATCAATAAAATGAAATACCTATAAACAAAAATTATTACCCTATGTATATTATTTTAACAATTAATCATTATCATTTTGTAAAAATGAGATTTTCTTCTCAAGATCAAATCCATAAATTGGATTTCCAAATCAATTCAAACAAAATATATGCTTCGGCATGAGTGCATCAAACACTTGGTAAATTTATCCAATCACGAAATTATTCAATTTATTTATATTACCATTTTATTATTAGAAATCATAAGTATTTTTCCTTTCTATTGAAAACTAATAACTTAAACCGGTTTGCTTTTAGGTGATGGATTTAGGGTGTTACACTATATCTTTTAATGATAACTCCGACTTTAGTAATTCTCGAACCTACAATCTCGTTACGACGCGTAGAATATTATTATGCAGTTTGTGCTTATGTTGGTGTGATGTTAATTTTGCCTATACCATGTTTGTTTGTATTGCTACAAATAGCAGTGAGGTCACGAGAATCTAAAGACCAAGCTGGTACCTGGAATCTCGAGTCTCAGGCAAGTTGTGCCCTTGATCACTCTTTTTTACCTAATAATGTTCATTGTTAATCATTATGACATGTTCAGGTTAATTTGATAGGACATAATAGGTTTTCCTAGCACTGTTCTTCCCCTACCTAGCAAACAGATGAATTATTGGGTACATTTGCTATTGCTCTACCTGGTTTAGGAAACTAATGTTTTATTATGATCATGTTCCAGTTATGTTGTTTAATTATTGTTCATGATAAGATTATATTGTTAATTGGAACATGGAGCGACCACTCGGGAAAACAGTGCTACCACAAGGGTGGTATGGGACGCCCTTGGCTGACTAATTAGGAAAGCTTGTGGAGGAGTACCTTACCCGAAAGAGGCAAGGCAGTAGGAGAGTGGTCGGTATAGAGAGGTTCTTGGGCTGATTTTGCTGCGATGGCTTTTCAGACGGGGGATTCCAATACTACGCTTCCTAGACTGTAGCGGGTTTTCTAAAGCTAGTGGAACTTTGTAAAGGCCTCGTAGTGGTATCCTGCCTCGCTTCCTTGGTAGAGGTGTATGGGTTCTCTTCAACTCCATGGCAAACGAGTAACACGACTTGTGGGTAAAGATGTGCAACCTCTGCAGAGTCTAAACTGGTATATCAGTCGTGCTCACGGTCATGAGCGGCTCAGATCCTCACATGATTCACTTATGGAATTAAACTCAATTTGTCATTTGCATTGGATTGTGGGTTTTGTTATTAACCTTGGTCTCTTATTTAATTAGGTTGGTATCTACTTACACCTAGTAACTGTTAATAAAATTATGATCAACTTTAAAAGCAATGCTCAGCTTTAACCATCCTCTTTGGTAAGCCTTACACTTGGCGAGTTTATGCACATTATTCCCCACAACTTGTTGAGCGATGAACGTAGGTGAGCTCACCCTTGTTGTACTCACATTCCCCCTAGGTCAAGAATAGGTACTGCATGATGAGGAGCATGATGGGTGCTGTGATGAGTTCGTGAGTGGTCTAGGCCGTCGTCTCCCAGTCAACTTTGTGTTGTTGGATCGTTATCTTCATATGATGTAATTATTTAACTATTTTGTACATAACTCCGTTATATATTCATGTTGTGACATTCGTTTCTGTACCATGAGTCATCATATGTGTAAGACTTGGTCCTAGCACACTTGGTAATTATCTCACGCCCGTGTTTTGGTGCCCCTAGAACCCAGGTGTGACAGGTGGATTGTTCGGGTCGGGGTGGGCGCGATGGGTTGGTCCAGTTAGACCACTAGTCCATCACTAGAGGTGACAAATAGATCTACCATATATATGTATATCAATCCTTGGATAGAAAAGACACAACAATAGAAGTATTGTTGAGCCTTAAAAATCCTAAGATAATCAATTATTATTTTCCTCTTCTCGATGTTATGTTGCCATCATACTTCTTCATCTTGGTGCCTGCATGCACCAGTGTTTGGAAGAAGAGATCTCTAAAATCTTCATCCTTGTGATCCTAGATCGAGAGAAGACGAATAAGCTTTTTGAGAAGATCTCTTTGTATAATTGCTCATGACTTCCATGATGGGCTATCTTCCATCCAAATCAAGTGGCGCTACATCCAAACATATTTGTTGTCAGCTGCTATGAGATCTTCCTTCATCACTCATTGTCAACTTCATACCACCATCGATAATATAGTAATCACCAGCAACAATATCATCTCCCTCTATAGTTGGAAGGCACTCACTTCATGATCTAATGGTGTTATTTATATTGTTTAATCTTACTAGTGTACAAGCTATGCTTACAATAGTATTCATGTTCATGATGTTTGATCTGACAATATATGATCTATGCTTATACTAATACTTGAGATTGTTAAGATTAATCACCCTAGTTTTACTATAGGAATTACCTACTTTATCAATAATCCAAAAATTTGATAACTTAACTATGGCTAGTTTCATTGACGTGCTAAGGTCGAACAAGTTTTCTGATGCGTACTTGAAGATGTGGCAAGTCAAGGCCACACTCTGGCTAGAGGTCATCAAACTGTTCTAGTTAGTGTTGACATGCCCAAGGGAAATATCTCTAAATAAGATCGGAGAAGATTCTAGAAAGCTAACACTATCTTTAGAGGAGCAGTCCTTAACAACCTTGTTGATTGATAGACACAAACTTACACTTTCAAGACAGAAAGATGATGTGGGATCATCTGAATGCTACCTATGGTGTATCAAATGCAAGTAGTGAGCTATATGATAGAGTAGGAAAGGTCGGTGAAAATCTTGATGTTGATGATCTAAAGTTTTCCAACGACACAAAAAACTGCCATAATCACTATACCACTGCTGCTTAGTTATTTACTAACTCTTATACGCATGAATTAACCTTGCTAAGAAAGCTTATTCTTACCAATACAAAATGAGAACATAAACAATAACATTGAAGAACACAATCTCACAAGTGTATCTTTATGTTGGGGTCTACAAACCGATGAGATGGTGAAATTGTATAAATGGAGTGATCTAAAGTAAAATTGTAGTGTAACTTTGGTTGTTGTTGAGTATTTGTAGAGTTTAGGGTATGGCTAACCCTAAAGACACATCCCTAGGGCTGTGCTCAGCAGAGCGTGCATATGGCCATGCAAAAATTGTTTTTGCACTGTAGACTACACTGTTTATAAAGTGGAGTATGAAATGGGGAGTGAGATAGGAGGTTGGATACAGAAGATGTTGGAGATAGCTTAATGGACGCAACTTAATACATGGCCCAATGAGCTCATATGGTGGTGCAACACTGTACAGACTTCGGTATTAGACTTGTTTGGAAGATTCCCAGTAACTCTGGTTGAATTTGGAAGTGAGACCAGTGGCATTAGAAAGGTTTTGTTGTTAGATTTCCATCCATATAAAGAACATCTAAATCTAAGTCCTTATGCATCTTGAGCATCAATTTGAAGTCAAACTAGTCCTGACTCCATGTGGGACTTGAAACCGTCTCCATGTATGACTCCAACTTGTTGTGCTAATCATGTCCCTTGTCTAGAGGTGTACATTTGGAGTGGGTCTGGTGGGTTGGCCCGAAGCACGAAAATAAAAGCACGACCCAAGCATGACATGGCCCCAAATAATTTTGGGCCGAGCTGGCCCAAAATTATGCATCGGGTCGTACTTGGGCCAAGGTCGCGACCCATGGGCGGGCACAAGCACGACCCGTTTACGGAGACACGAAATAGCCCATTTACAGGGACAAAAAGGCCCATATTCATTTGGTCATCCGCTTCTTATCATGGAAATCATCCGCTCCAATTTGGTTAGCCACATGCTTAATGTCACACCCGGTTTTAGAAGGCAAACCGAATGCGAACCATGTACATGCCAGGATCAGCAATTCACGTACACAACAGTTACATAATTGGACATCATCACACAGTGCTCAAATAATAACATAAAAGAAGGTAATAGTTGATTACATCATGATGTCCGAGACATCCACATAGTCATTAACAGTTATCAAAGTGCGGAAAAAGAAATGTAGATACAAACGGCCTTCACAGGCAGTCGACTGGGGGTTTGTCACTAACCCACACCTAGAACTCATCGTACTCTTGGAACTCCTAGAAGTCCTCCTCCACGACATCATCTTCTTCTGAGCAGTGGTTGCAACGTGGACAACCTGGGGGGTTTGGTGTGTAAATCAAGGGTGAGTACACATCAACATACTCAGCAATTGTCCTGTTTGGCTGTAGTGGACTAGCTTTATGTGGGGTTAAGTCAAGCAATTGCTTTTAGTTGGTCAGGTTATTATTACTAGTAGAAAGCCGGGTTTTAGCATTAACACAAGTTGTTAACCCAAAGTACCCTTTCCAAACGGAAAGAATACCACTTACCATTACCATAGGCATAATCTAACCATCATCCTTGTCACCACCTATAAACCAACCATCTCTGATCAAAGTATCTCTAATCAATGGAGCTCCCTTGGCCGCTCATAACCACGAGCATGGCTGATATATCAGTATCATAACACTCTGTAGAGGTTGCACACTTTACCCACAAGCCGTGATTCTCTCTTGCCTCGGGCCGACCAAACCCTTAAACACTACCAAGGTGAATAGGCAGGGTTTCACTATGTAGCCTTTATAAAGATTCCCTAAGGCTGTAGCCGCCCATTAGGTTTCCTAAATGTACCGCACTCCTCCCCTAGGGGCAAACCAACCTTGGCAGAGCGAGCCGCATACTCCGAGCCCCACTAACAGCATGACGGTGAAGCGAACTACACCCAGTTCCTCTAATTATTCAGCTAAGGGCGTCCCATTCCACCCTTATGGTTGCACTATTTCCCGGGCGGTCATCCAACGAACCAGTCCTAACGGAGAGGCACTCGAGAAACAGCTCAAGTCCTCTTAAATGTCACAGTACCATCATCATAATCAAAAGGGAAAACAGCGTATCATAAATAATCTCATCATGTTCATTGATTAATGTGAAGCACTAGCATAAAGCTAAACCAAAATAACCCAACTAGAATAGGTAAACAAGGACTAGATAAACAAAAGCTAGTCAATCCTTAGGTATAAACTGTTTAAATGTGGGGAGTGAATTATAAGAATGAGTAGGACATAGATGGGTCAAGGGACACTTGCCTTCACCAACCAGCTGCTGCTCAGGGTCTTCACCTGCAACTCCTTCAGACTCCACCAACTGACCGTTATCTATACGAGTTCAAACATATATTTCACAAATTTAATACAAAAGAACAGTACACCATGTAATAAAATATTATAAATAAACAGATGCTCAGTGCAGGGCTCACACCTACGACTCAGCGAGAAAGAGAGAGTAACGGTCGAGGCTACGGTCGAAGAGCGATCACGTTACGCGATTATAAATCAGAGTACTCGTCTAAACAAAATAGTATTAATTTGGCCATCACGCTATCCATAGGATAAAGTCATATTCCACGTTTAATTCATTATAAACAGACTAAAGTAAGTTAAAAAGAATTATCGCGCAGCGAAACGCGTGACACAACACCTAGACAAAATAGAGAATGAAATGACTCGTCGCGCGACAGAGCGCGCCACGAGGCACTTGAATTATTATAAAAATAACGCAAAGCGTCACACGACGAAGCACACGACAGCATACGTCACTTAAACTGAATTTGAAACGAAACGTCGCGCGACTAGACGCGCGACACAACACACTAATATATCTGAAATTAAAATAAATCGTCGCACGACGAAGCGCACAATGTAGCCTATTAGATAATCTGAAAATAAAATGAATCGATGTGCGACGAAGTGCGCGACGCAGCACACTAAATCATCTAAAACTAAACTAGATCGTCGCGCGACGAAGCACACGACACAGCACGCTAAATTAAATTAAAACTACAACTAATCAAACTAAATTTTAAACATTATTTACTAGGGCTATGCACGCGGCTAGGGCACATGGCCGGGGCGCGGCGAGGCACGGCCAGAGGCGCGGCCGAGGACGCGCGGCTGGGGGCGCGCAGGGGGCGCGGTCGAGGGGCGCGACAGGGGACGCACGACCGAGGGGCGCAGCCAGGGGCACGGCGGCCAGGGGCTCGCGGCTGAGGGCGCAGCTAGGGGGCGCGGTGGCTAGGGCACCAGGGTGAGGCTGGAAAGAGAGGAGAAGGGAGAGGAGGGGAAAGAGAGAAAGGGAGGTGGGGCTTGGACGATCGCAGCAACCGCTCACCGGATCACACCTAGGGCAAAGGAGGTGGTGGAGAGGTGGGAGAGGGGTGGGAGAGAGATTGGAGGAGGTTGTTACGCAGGAAAACAAATAAGATAGAGAGGGAGGGGAGGGGCACGCATGGGGGGTGGGGCGCCAGGGGCGCGTGGCTAGGGCCAGGTCGAGCTGGACTGGGCTGGGTCGTGGGCCGAGACAGAAGCCCACAACACACGCGACCACAGATTGGAAACCACCCATGAATCGAAATCCAAAACGAGACGAGACGAACACGTGATTAAACACGACATCAGGCAAAAGAAATATGCTTCGGCATGATGCATCACCCATGTCAACTTAGGTTTTTGTTTACGTGCAATACAGACACCAGTCGCTATACTGCTTTGAACCTGAGAAGAAGGAGCGAAACGGGAAGAGAAAAGAGAGTAACGCCCGAATTTGAGAGTATTAAAGAAGAAAAAATTCTACCCCAAATTCAGGGCATTACAAACCTATCCCCCTTAAAAGAATCTCGCCCTCGAGATTCAAGGTTGGCCAGCAAAGAGTTCAGGATACTTGGCCATCAGATCATCTTCACGCTCCCAGGTTGCTTCTTCCTCAGAGTGGTGACCCCATCTGACTTTACACATTCTGATAGTTTTCCTTCGGGTGACCCTGTTTGCAGTCTCAAGAATCTGCACTGGCTTCTCTATGTAGGTCAAGTCTTCTTGGACTTCTAGACCTTCCACTGGCAACTGCTCTTCTGGCGCATGCAAACACTTCTTCAACTGAGACACATGGAAGACATCATGCACCGCTGACAATCCTTCTGGCAGACTGAGCTGATAGGCCACTTCTCCACACTTTGCGAGAATCTGATACGGACCAACATAGCGGGGTGCTAGCTTGCCTTTGACTCCAAATCTTCTGACTCCCCTGATAGGCGATACCTTCAGGTAGACAAAATCTCCGACTTCAAAACTCAGCTCTCTCCTTCTTGTGTCTGCATAACTTCACTGCCTTGATTGCGCTATCTTCAAGTTCTCCCGAACCATCATGATGTTCTCTTCAACTTTGAGCAAAATGTCTGGCCCAAACACTTGCTTTTCTCTAGGCTGATCCCATTGCAACAGAGTTGTACAACTCCTTCCATAAAGCGCCTGAAATGGTGACATCTTCAAGCTAGCCTGGTAACTATTGTTATAGGAGAATTCTGCGTAAGGTAATCTCTTATCCCATTCGGACTGATCTTGTAACGCATAGGCTCTCAACATATCTTCGAGGATTTGATTGGATCTTTTAGTTTGACCGTCTGTCTGCGGATGATAAGCTGAACTGAAATTCAGATGTGTACCCAAGGCTTCATGCAACTGCTGCCAGAAATGAGAGGTGAACTGTGTTCCTCTATCTGACACAATCTTCTTTGGCACACCATGAAGACAAATGATCCGTGACATGTACAGCTCTGCCAATACTGCACTGCTGTAGCTAGTCTTGACAGGTATGAAGTGGGCTGACTTGGTTAAGCTATCCACCACTACCCAAATGGAATCGTAGCCGGCTCGAGTGCGAGGCAATCCGACTATGAAGTCCATCCCGATTTCATCCCATTTCCACTGAGGAATTCGCAACGGATGCAACAGCCTAGCTGGGTTTTGATGCTACGCCTTGATCCTCTAAGAACTATCACATACGGCCACATGCTCTGCGATCTCCCTTTTCATTCCGTGCCACCAGAACTTCTTCTTCAGATCCTGATACATCTTCTCACTTCCAGGGTGTATAGAATAAGCTGTCTCATGGGCTTCCTTGAGGATCAACTCTCGAATGGACTGGACATTGGGAACACACAAGCGGTCCTTGAACCATACCACACCTTCTGCATCTTCCCGAAAATCTTTGCCTCTTCCTTCTAGAATCAGTTGCCGGATTTCACTGATCTTCTCATCATTCTTCTGTGCCTCTTTGATTTCCCGCTCTAAGGTGGGTTCTAACTCAACTGTTACTCCTCGCATGCTGTTCAGAAATCCGAGGCTCAACCTGTCAAACTCTTTGGCCAACTCATAATGCATCGGATGAGCGACCATCATATTGACTTGACTTTTCCTACTTAAAGCATCTGCTACCATGTTTGCTTTGCCTAGATGGTAATGAATTTCCAATTCGTAGTCTTTGATCAACTCTAGCCATCTTCGTTGCCTCATATTCAGCTCCGACTGAGTGAATATGTACTTCAGACTCTTGTGGTCTTTGTAAACATCACATTTTTGCCCATACAGATAGTGCCTCCATGTCTTCAGTGCATGAACCACTGCTGCCAACTCTAGGTCATGGATTGGATAATTCTTTCATGAACCTTCAGCTGTCGGGACGAGTAGGCTACAACTCTTTCCTCTTGCATCAATATGCATCCCAAGCCAGTGTAACAAGCGTCGCAATACACTTAGAAGGGATTGTGCACATCAGGCAAGACTAAGACAGGCGCTGTAGTCAACTTCTCTTTCAGCGCTTCAAAGGCTTCTTGGCACTTCTGGGTCCACTTGAACTCCACTTTGTTGGCTATCAGAGCTGTCATCGGTTTCGCAATCTTCTAAAATCCTTCAATAAATCGTCGATAATATTTGGCCATTCCATTGAAGCTCTTGATTCCTCGAGCATCTGTTGGTGCTTTCTAGTTCAGAATGTCTACCACTTTCTTCAGATCCACAACCAATCCATCTTTGTTTATTATGTGACCTAAGAACATGACTTCATCAATCTAGAACTCGCACTTGCTCAACTTTGCATACAGCTAGTGCTCTCGCAATCTCTGCAATACCATCTTCAAATGATCCACATGCTCCTCCTCACTTTGAGAATATATAAGAATGTCATCAATGAATACCACCACAAACTTGTCAAGATAATCCATGAATACACTCTTCATCAGATTCATGAAGAAGGCTGGTGCATTTGTTAGGCCAAAAGACATAACGGTGAACTCATATAGCCCATACTTGGTAATGAATGCCGTCTTCGGAATGTCTGAAGGTCGAATCCTGAGATGGTGATAACCTGACCTCATATCTATCTTTGAAAACACGCTGGCTCCTCTCAGCTGGTTAAACAAATCTTCTATCCTGGGCAAGGGGTACTTGTTCTTGATTGTGACCTCATTCAGAGCTCGATAACTGATGCACATCCTCCTGGTGCCATCTTTCTTCTCCACGAACAGGACAGGGGCGGCCCAAGGCGAGGTGCTTAGCCTAATGTAACTTTCCCTGACAGCTCATCGATCTGCTTCTTGAGTTCAAACAACTCTGGTCTAGATACCCTGTAGGCTCTTTTAGAAATGGGGGCGGTGCCAGGAAGAAGCTCTTTGGCAAACTCAACTTTCTGCTCAGGTGGCATACCTGGTAAATCCTTTGGGAACACATCCGGAAACTCTGACACAACCTTGATAGTCTCAAGTGAATCTGCCTCCTTGCTATCAATAGCCATCTGATGACAACCTCCTTTCCTTGGCTCAGGTGAGACTAACTCAGCTACCACTTCTTATCCTAGTGGGGATACCAACTTAATTATCCTCTTATCACAGCTGATAATTGCTTGGTACTTATCTAGTCAATTCATCCCTAGGATGACATCTATTCCCTGAGTACCCATTACTATGAGGTTAGCGGGAAACTCTATCCCCCTTATTCCCACACTTACATTCGAGCAAATACTATCGGCTCGAACTCTACCACCGGCTGAGTCAATTTGAATGGGTGTTGACATGGTAGTTATTGGAAGATTATGTGCTTCTACCCATGATGTAGTAATAAACGAATGCGTGGCTCCAGTATCAAATAATACTTCTGCAATATGGGAATCGACTAAAAACATACCTACTATCATGTCTGGCATTTCCTGGACTGCTTCAGCCTCCAAATGGTTCAGCCTCCCATGGTTGTAGCGTGTCTGGACATGGTTGCCTGCTCCTGGCTGAGACACATTCTGCTTCGCTAGGGCACTAGGGCTTGACTGCTGCTGATCTGCCTTCTTCGGACATTGCATCACTCAATGGCCTTGCTCTCCATAATGGAAACATGCTGTGGTTTCGCCTTGAACTGGGGCTGCTTGACTGCTCTGGTTGATTGCTAGGGTGGGAGGCCAGGTGCCTGCTGATTCTGCCTCTAGAACTGACTTCCTCCTGACTGATTGTTCTGGCGATTCTGCTGCTGATGCTGGGGGTACTACCTCTAAAACTGCTGCTGAGGCGAGCGCTGATTCTGCTTGAACTGCTGAGGCGAGTTGCCTGAGAAACGTGGGCGATTGCTGCTTCCAGGCTAAGGTCCACCAATCTTGCTCTTGCAATCCTCCATCTCCTTGCACTTCTTCTCTGTCATGATTGCTCTGTCGATCAGGTGCTGAAAGGTCGGGAAGGTATGATTCATCAGTTGATAGTGCAGGGGATCGACTAAGCCTCTCAAGAAACGGTACTGCCTCTTGGCATCTATATTGACATCTTCAGGAGCATAGCAGGACTGCTGCAGAAACCTGTCTCGGTACTCACTGACATACATAGGCCCTTGCTTGAGCGCTAGGAACTCCTCCTTCACTATCATTAGACCCGCTGGAACATGATACTGATGAAAATTATCTCTGAATTCCTCCCAAGTGATAGTGTCGGGGTTACCATGGGTGGTGAGGTAGGACTCCCACCAAGACTGGGCTGCTCCTCTCAACAAACGGGGACCATACAGAACTTTCTCCCTATCGTCGCACTGAGCGGTGTGCAACTCCCGCTCCATTGTACGCAGCCAATCTTCAGCATCTATGGGGTCAGCAGAGTGAGCGAACACTAGGGGATGACCTCTCATGAATTCAGCACGCTTGTCTCTAAGCATCTGAGGCATCTGAGGATGAGGTGGGGGTTGATGCTGCTGCTGCATTGCGGCCAGAGTCTAACCAATGGCTTGGACTGCCTGAGTCTGCATCAAGAACATCTGCTCTATCGTCATTGGGGGCGGTGGTGGCAGCTGCTGCTGGGGTGCCTCATCCTGCGGTGCTGCCTGCTCCTGCTAAGCACGCCTTCCTCTTCTGTGCCTGTTGTCTGACATCTGCAGAATGCAATCACACATCAGAACTGATCTTGCAAACTTGCAGCATAAGAAAAGAGTATGGAATCCTTCCACAACACTGAACAGATAAGCATCTTCACTAACTCCCAACACAGGCCAATGTAACTTCTCAGATAAAAAGGAAAGTAGAGTTAAAGGGCTTCCCAACTAAATAACTAATTTTATTAACATTAACAGGTAAACCAAAGTGTAGGGGATACCCACACTCTGTCGACAGTCATTACAAAGATCCAAATCCATCATAGTTCATCATGACAAACATAAAACACAGGATAAGCAAATTACCATGTCTAACTAAAGCTAACTGAGAGTAAGACTAAGGCTAAGGCTATAACTTCTATTTTTAAGCATTAATTACAAGATCCAACGCTGACAATCTATGGTTCTAAATTTATCCTGGTCCTGCAGTCGGGGTTGCCATAGGCATGGTAACCATGTTGAGGTGAGCGGTACGGGTGCTGAGTCTTGTCAGGAGAACCATCCTCTAGGTGATGATGTTCCGTGCACTCAGCCCGCAACTGGGTGATCTGTGCACGAGCCCTACTCAACTCATCTAAGGTGGTCCAGCTCCGTGTTTAGCACGGCAGCTAGGTTGACTGTGATGCTCAACCTTGGATTGTCCTCACCAATAGGTGAGACAACCACGCCTCCTGTGCTGCCAGATGGATGATGGGGGTAATACCTTAGGTTAAGACCATCGGCTACCCCACTAAGCACTGAGCAGTAGTGCGAAAGCACACGCCGTGTGGCATCTTGCATGGCTGCCTCAGCTAAGTCCCTCTCAGAAATAGAGTAATGCTCTGAGCAGACGTCCGCACCCCGGAGACTGTTCTGCAGACGGCGCACCAAACAAGTCGCCTCCCAGCGGTGTGGGTAAACCCCGCGACTATGCTGGAAGACAACACAACGATACTCGATAGACTAGGTACGCCGGTCAAGTGCCTGGCGTAGCAAGGTGTCGAGCGCATCGTGGAAGTGATACCCGCGAGCGGCGTCACGAGTGATGGGTCGAGCAACCCATCCCTCCGGTTCCTGCTCCTCTGAAAGGTTGGTGCTGTGGCTCGAGCTGTTGTCGTCACCTCCATCGTCGGGGTCTCCTCCAGCAGCTGCTCCAGCGGTCGAGATGCCTAGTGGTGGTGCAGGGGGTGCCTCCAGCGGGGGCATAGGAGAGCAGCTCCTCACAGACTCTACCTCCTACTGAAGCGAGGAAGAAGAGCCCTGCTGCTCCAACTCCTGTCGCCGATGCTCCTGCTCCTCGTGCAGGCGGTAGTGTAGCTTCTCCAAATGGCTAGACTGACCAGTCACCGGACGGTGAAGCGGACGCTCCGCAAGATGAGAAGGCAAGAAAGGGATGGCTGACTTCCGTGCAGTGTGTCTAAGACGAGCCATCTACAAAAGACACCGTAAGCATAAGAGTGAGAACATAGCTAATATGACTAGCAAGTAAACCATAAAAATTAGGAATTAGAATAAAACAAATTTTTTAGCAAGGTATAATATATATAGTAGAACATAGATTTGGTCGATATGACCAACTTTTGAAGGGATACCAAAGTCAAGATGATAATAGGGGTCTATAATCCTTAGAACGACCATTCTACTCTAGGTTAGCGGTCCTATAGTCAGCACGACTTTGATACCACCTATGTCACACCCGGTTTTAGAAGGCAAACCGAATGCGAACCATCTACGTGCCAAGATCAGCAATTCACGTACATAGCAGTTACATAACTGGACATCATCACACAGTGCTCAAATAGTAACATAAAAGAAGGTAATAGTTGATTACATCATGATGTCCGAGACATCCACATAGTCATTAACAGTTATCAAAGTGCGGAAAAAGAAACATAGATACACACGGCCTTCACAAGTAGCCAACTGGGGGTTTGCCGCTAACCCACACCAAGAACTTATCGTACTCTTGGAACTCCTGGAAGTCCTCCTCCACGACTTCATCTTCTCCTGAGTAGTGGTTGCAACATGGACAACCTGAGGGGGGATTTGGTGTGTAAATCAAGGGTGAGTACACATCAACATACTCAGCAACTGTCCCGTTTAGCTGTAGTGGACTAGCTTTATGTGGGGCTAAGTCAAGCAGTTGCTTTATGTTGGTCAGGTTATTATTACTAGTAGAAAGCCGAGTTTTAGCATTAACCCAAGTTGTTAACCCAAAGTACCCTTTCCAAACGGAAAGAATACCACTTACCATTACCATAGACATAATCATAACAATCATCCTCGTCACCACCTTTAAACCAACCATCTCTGATCAAAGTATCTGTAATCAATGGAGCTCCCTTGGCCGCTCATAACCGCGAGCACAGCTGATATATCAGTTTCATAACACTCTGCAAAGGTTGCACACTTTATCCACAAGCCGCGATTCCCTCTTGCCTCGGGCCGATCAAACCCTTAAACACTACCAAGGTGAATAGGCAGGGTTTCACTACCTAGCCTTTAAAAGATTCCCTGAGGCTATAGCTGCCCGTTAGGTTTCCTAAATGTACCACACTCCTCCCCAAGGGGCAAACCAACCTTGGCAGAGCGAGCCCCATATACCGAGCCCCATTAACGGCATGACGGCGAAGCGAACTACACCCTAGTTCCTCTAATTATTCAGCTAAGGGTGTCCCATTCTACCCTCGTGGTTGCACAGTTTTCCCGGGCGGTCATCCAATGAACCAGTACTTATGGAGAGGCACTCGAGATACAGCTCGAGTCCCCTTAAGTGTCACAGTACCATCATCATAATCAAAAGGGAAAACAACATATCATAAATAATCTCATCATGTTCATTGATTAATGTGAAGCACTAGCATAAAGCTAAACCAAAATAACCCAACTAGAATAGGTAAACAAGGACAAGATAAACAAAAGCTAGTTAAACCTTAGGTATAAACTGTGTAAATGTGGGGAGTGAATTATAAGAATGAGTAGGACATAGATGGGTCAAGTGACACTTGTCTTCACCAACCAACTGCTGCTTAGGGTCTTCACTTGCAACTCCTTCAGACTCCACCAACTGACCATTATCTATACGAGTTTAAACATACATTCTACAAATTTAATACAAAAGAACAGTACACCATGCAATAAAATATTATAAGTAAATAGACGCTCGGTGCAGGGCTCACACCTACGACTAAACAAGAAAGAGAGAGTAACGGTCGAGGCTACGGTCGAAGAGCGATCACGTTACGCGATTATAAATCAGAGTACTCGTCTAAACAGAATAGTATTAATTTGGCCATCACGCTATCCATAGGATAAAGTCATGTTCCGTGTTTAATTCATTATAAACAGGCTAAAGTAAGTTTAAAAGAATTGTCACGCGGCGAAACGCGTGACACAACACCTAGACAAAATGGAGAATGAAACGACTCGTCGCGCGACGGAGTACGCCACGAGGCACTTAAATTATTATGAAAATAAAGTCAAGCGTCACGTGACGACAGCATACGTAACTTAAACTAAATTTAAAACGAAACGTCGCGCGACTAGACGCGTGACACATCACACTAATATATCTAAAATTAAAATAAATCGTCGCACGCTTATTAGATAATCTGAAAATAGAATGAATCATCGCACGACGAAGCGCGCGACACAGCACACTAAATAATCTAAAACTCAACTGGATAGTCGCGCGACGAAGCGCGTGACGCAGCACGCTAAATTAAATTAAAACAACAACTAATCAAACTGAATTTTAAATGTTATTTACTAGGGCTATACGCGCGGCTAGGGCACGCGGTTGGGGCGCGGCCAGGGGCGTGGCCGAGGGCGCGCGGCTGGGGGCACGACAGAGGGCGCGCGGCTGGGGGCGCGGCTAGGGCGCGCGGCCGAGGGGCGCGGCCAGGGGGCACGGCGGCTAGGGCACCAGGGCGTGGCTGGAAAGAGAGAAGGGAGAGGAGGGGAAAGAGAGAGAGGGAGGTGGGGCTCACCTTGGGGCTTGGACGATCGCAGCAACCGCTCACTGGATCACACCTAGGGCAAAAAAGGTGGAGGAGAGGTGGAAGAGGCATGGGAGAGAGATTGGAGGAGGTTGTTGCGTGGGAAAACAAATGTGATAGAGAGGGAGGAGAGGGGCGCGCATGGGGGGAAGTGGTGTGCCAGGGGCGCGCCGGCAGGGCCGAGCTGGGCTGGACCGGGCTAGGTCGCGGGCTGGGACAGAAGCCCACAACACACGCGACCACAGATCGAAAACCACCTGCGAATCGAAATCCGAAACGAGACGAGACTAACACGTGATTAAACACGACATCAGACAAATGAAATATGCTTCGCCATGATGCATCACCCATGTCAACTTAGGTTTTTGTTTACGCGCAATACGAACACCAGTCGCTATACTGCTTTGAAACTGGCAAGAAGGAGCGAAACGGGAAGAGAAAAGAAAGTAACATCCGAATTTGGTGAGTATTAAAGAAGAAAAAATTATAGCCCCAAATTCAGGGTGTTACACTTAATCATGGAGATGAGGTGTCAACCACCCATTGGTTTCGTGTTCTTTGATTTTTTTAATTAGAAAGCTTGGAATGTTAATATCTACTAAATGATATATATGTTTTGAATGTTTATTCTTTCTTGTGAATTTCGGGCTTTCTTGTGAATTTCGGGCTTTTGGGTGAATTTCGGACCAGAATTTGAATTTCAGGTCTTTTACAATTTTGGGCCGCCCAAAATGAGCCCGACACGTTTAACCAATAACGTGCCAGGCCATGGGTCAAGGGCTAAGCCCATGGGCTGGCCCGTAATAATTATGGGCTAGGCCAGCCCGAAATTCAATCATGTCGGGCCTTTTCGGACTTAGGCCAGGCCGGACCAGGCGTCCCGAACGTACACCTATACCCTTGTACAACTTGTCCACGTCCTTGAGTGCTTTCTTGCTAGTTCTTAAGTCCCTCATATGACAGTCTCTCATTCTAAATAATAAGATTTTTATTAGGTAGCACTCGATTCTGAGTTTGATAAAAACTAGAATGTAAGAACGACTTAGGATGTTACTGGAGATGGCAATGGATACCCGAAACCAAATACCCGATGAGTTTTACCCGATATAAAAGTGGACATGGGATGATTTTTTTGCCCACGAGTATGCTATTAAGCGAGAATCTCTACCCGTTGGGTAGACGGGTACGTGTATAGGTGAGTACTACCGGTACTCTGTACCCGTAGGTAAATATACCCACTTCATATCACTATTTACCATGTAACTAAAGCCCTAAAAGAAAATACTTCTTTGGTTATTATTTGTTTATCTATCAAGTTATGTAACAATATAGTTTGTTGTAATTTTAAGTTGAACTTATTTTTTATGTGTTTGTTTGACATTTTAAATGATTCGTACATTAGTATTTTAGACTTTTCTAGCGCGTACGGGTAACGAGACGGGTAAAATTACTTTTGCAGGTATAGATAAGATTCTATACCCGCGATCTTATACGGTAACCCAATAGGTAAGATTTTTTTTTACGAATACGAGTATAGGATGATATTATCCGATGGGTCCTCGTTACCGTCTCTAAATGTTACTATAACAAAGCGTCCTTTTTGTCGAAAAAGCATGGTTATAAATTGTCCTCCGCGTCGCTATAACCTTTTAATGGTCTACCACTATGGTATTTTTAATTACTCTGCGATTACTACTTATAATACTTTAGTTCCATTAAACGCTGCTACTACCACTAATCATGATCAAGCAAATATTCACTTTTGGCTGTAGATGAGTATAATATATTCTATTCATCACATCCCTTACTTAACAAACTATTAATAACTAGTATAATTCCCCTGTGTTACAAACATTACACCTTTATCTTAGTCAAAGGGGCTAGAAATGTATGAGTTAAAAAGAAGCCCAACTCTTTTTTTATATCTTGCTCGGTCGCTCGTCCTCTTTTTAGATAGCAGGGTGGTACTGTAACACCTCAAATCCATCAGTTAATAGTGATTCAGTTTTAGTTGCTAAACTCATTAGAGAAAGGATATCTACTTTTTTAAATAAAAAAGTTTGAAGTTCAATTATTTGATGCATACATTTTTTAAGCATGGTTTTTTTTTGTTTATTAATTTAATTTAAAGGTTTATTTTTGTATTCGGTCTATTTTTGCATAGTCCAATTTATTTAAATAAATAGTGCTCCCCTAAAATTATTTGTTTTAAAAAATTAGTATTTTATTTATGTCAGTATTATTTTTTGATTTATTATAATTTTTGTAATATTTAAGTATATATATTTTTATATTCATATACTTAATTCAAAAAAATTAAAAATGAAAATGATATGGAAATTAAAAAAAATGAAACGCTCCCACCAGACCAAAGCAGCCAATCTCACATGACCCTATCTCCATTTTTTCTTTTCTTTCTTTCCCACTCGCCTACTCTCTCTCCCTCCTCACTCCTCCAAGTTCGTAGGCACACGCCGCCGCCGTCTTCTCTCAGGAATGAAAATGCTGCTGACCGTTTCTCCAGCTCCCCACCGGCCCCGCGGCTCTCGTACAACTGCTTGTCTCCCTCCATTACGCGTCCGACATCACTCCACTCTCCACAGCGGTTTCTTCTTCGTTTCTGCGATGGTTTTTATTCGCATTCGTTGCAGCCGCCATTAATGGTGTTCATTCATCTGTTTCTCCTGGGCATTCATCCAAGGTTCAATTGGCTATCGATTCGTGAAATTTGACCTCTCTCTCCCCTTTCCATCTCCTATAAAACGCGAGCTGAACTCATTCTCCTTTCCCCTGCTGTTCTCGCGCTCCAAA
Organism: Zea luxurians; assembly: GCA_029449295.1. NCBI lineage: Eukaryota > Viridiplantae > Streptophyta > Magnoliopsida > Poales > Poaceae > Zea > Zea luxurians. The sequence continues at coordinate 97,284,936 of JAOPSE010000001.1, read as the reverse complement.
TCTGTACTCGCATGCTCTCAGTTCATTGTCGCACCGTCATCTAAGCTTACCACTGCTAACTCCGACCACTGTGCTCAGTTCGCCGACGTCGGTGATCCAGAGCCACCCTGACGAACTCTATGGTAGCGCCTCATCAACTTTCCTCCACTTGACGACCCCTCGCCCCCTTGCTCCCATCGTCACACAGAATCTGCCGAGAAGCCCCTGCTGTCTGTTGTCTTTGTGTGAGGTAGAATATAACCGTGTTTTATTTTTAGCCCCTGATTTTGTGTAGGATTCATCTCGAGATTTTCTAGTTCAAAATAAATCAAAAAGAGACCCTATAATTTTATGTGCTACCATCAGTAGTCTATAGTGATCACGATCTAATTTCTGTTGCGATATGTAATTATAGTTTTTATATTTTCTCTGAAATCATGTGTATACTGAACGACAAATTTCATGCGTATGTGATAAGCCATTTTTATTAGTGTCCCCGATATCTTTCGCATTTGTGTATTTTAATTTGATTATATTCGTTGAGAATTAATTTAAATATAGTTGTTAGAGTAAAGGATTAAGAATAGGGTAGACCACATGTTTATAGCTAAAAACATTAGATAATTATACGAGTGTCTTTGTTCTTAAAATATGATTTAGATCTTTAGTCAAGATTCATATGTTCGTGCGTAGACATATTATTCATCCACTAAGAAATAATAGAACATTTATTAATATTATAATGACATGGAGACCATGCCCACTATAATCTAAATAGTAGCCTAATATAATTTCCTTAGTGAATTATAGGCCATGTGTTTCCTTATATAATATTTTAGTATCCTAATGTAGTTTTTTTCAATGCATGGTTATAGGAAATATAACCCATAAGCTTTCAAGTAGAAATACAATAACTAATTGGTTAAGTAGATTCCATAAAATTTGAATTAGCGTTATATTTGCGTATTTTTAAATAAATCTATATAGTGTGTTTTACGATTAATTTACCATATAGTCTTTTCTAGGAAAAGGGTGAAACAAAATAATTAGTTAATTCATATTATAGTTACAAATAAAGTTCTGTGTTTCGATGTTTTTCTTTTATAAGTAGGAATTGTGTAATGCATATTTTATTATTTGTTGGATGGTGCTTGTTTATTTATTGGTGCATGTTTTCTCTTTTGTATGTGCGATGGGTGACGTTGTTAGGAGCTGATTGTGTGGTAGAGTATCCGAGTTTGTTTGAGGGCGACCTGCAGGACATGTTCGAGCAAGGCAAGTGGATTCTCTTTCTGCATTTCTGTTTGTACCCAAATAATACATATAATAATGTTTACTTTTTGAATATTTTCATAATTTGATGGGATTTTCCTAAATAGTATTTCCTAAAAATACAAATCCTATTCCTTGATTACCTTGGGATAAATACTATACATAGCAATTTGTGCTACCGCTCAACATGATAATTATGATGTCACTCTTTAACGATACTAATGTTCTGGAAATGAAATTTGTATTATGATGTTAACCCAATTGTTAAACAAGATTATTTCATATTAAATGGAACATGGAGTGACCACCCAGAATAACAGTGCAACCACGAGTACTATCATGGCTCTAGCTTTGGTAATTAGCTTAATGCGCTTAGTACCTAGCAACCTTACCTGAAATATGGACAAGAGGGGGAGCGATAGTGGTGGCAGCTCAAGTTAACATGGGGGCGTATTCTTGGCTAAGGCAGTCCACCCAGAGGGCCTCCACACCGACTTAGAAACCTTAGCAGGTTGCTTTATATTAAGTGTATTTTGTGAAAACATCATAGTGGATCCCTAGCAATTCACCTCGGCAGTATTTAAGGGTCCGTACAACCTAGGCTAGATGGGATACACGACTTGTGGGTAATGTTGTACCAACACTACAGAGTGTAAAACTGATATGTCAGCCGTGCTCATGGTTAAGAGCAGCCTGGACCCTCACATGATAATTGAACATAAAGATGGAGAATAAATCATGATCCGATGATTCACAAATGGTTTGCTTAAGTGATTTCACTTAAGTGTTTTTGATATAATCTTATGCCTTTGATTAATTGTGATATTTGGGACACACTTATCAGTAAGACAAGTGTTGCTAATAAAATATTGATCAACTAAAATGCTTGCCGCTTAACCTTAGCCTTACCTTGTTAAACTTGCATAATTTCCTCCACTTGCTGAGCTCGACCATAAGTGAGCTCACCCTTGCTAATATTTTGATCAAAGGGTGATGAAGAAGACTTTGATGGAGATTTTGATGAATACTGAGTCTAACGATGCGCTGGTCATCTTCCTGTGGGAGATTACACATGTTATTTCCGCTATACTTTGATGATACTTTTTAAGATACTTATGTCTGGATGATGTAATAAAGTTATTCTACTCTCTTTACGCCTTTATTGAATTGTCTTTTGATATATTACACTTGTGACGCCAACATATTTATGGAAAATGGATCCTGGCACACATATGCTATGCATTCGGTTTTGCCCTTAAAACCGGGTGTGACAGAAGTGATATCAAAGCTATGCTGACTCTAGGTCGTTAGACTAGTTAGAAGTGGAAAGCCTAATATGTTCAAAACATGCTTATTTTGCTCTTACAAAATTATTTTTATTAATCTTACCTCTTTAAAATTCAACTAAGTTGACATTTTCTCTTGTAGATAGTGCGTACAATCCAAACCATCCGAGTCAACACCAACTACATCCCTCCACCACGGTAGGCTCCCGTCTACCCAGTGGTAGTCGAGGAAATCCCTGTGGATCTCCCTCGCATTCGCGTGGAGAACAGAGTTATTCTAGAGGACAACTCAGAGGAGTTTCTGCCTACGCCCACCCCATTGGTAGAATCACTAGCCTTCGCAACTGAATCATCATCTTCAGCACCGCCAGCACCAACAGTCCAAGGCCCTGCTCCTGGAGGCGACGACCCGGATGAGTCTGGTGATGATGAAGAAGAAGATAACGTCAACGAGGAAGCCAACAGAGAACAGCAGGACCACTTCATGGGGATATGGCCTGTCACCGAACATTATACATCAATGTTCGAGACAGGGCACTTTTCTAACCTGTTGCAGGATGTTCTGCATGCATTGGGAACCTATGTTTGACCCCTATATGAGACCAGGCGAGTGTACCAGCCCCCTCAGGCTTTCTACTATATCACTCGCATTCATGTCAGGGTGATGGATGTAGGGGATAGAGGGTTCAGGACTGTTGGGGGCCTTCGTCTTCCGAAGGTCCTCTAAAACATGATTTAACAATGTTTCCGGAGTTGTAATACATGAACAGGTACCTTCGGATTCAAAACAGAACCGCAGTGGGAGAAGCATGAACAATACGAAGAATGATGCAGCGCCAAAGCTACGCGTAAGAGAGCTTCGGCATGACAACAGGAAAGGGAACTGACTTAAAGGGGAAAAGGCTATTTAGACCCCGATGAGTTACCTTATAGTCATTAGCAAATGTAAAGGGCATGAATGTAATTTCACGTGGGCTGCGTCCCATGCCTATAAATAGATGAACAGTACCCCCATACTGTTCACGCTGACTTGGCATTCGCTTTTGCTGTCTATCAAGTCGAAGGTATCAAATGTAATTCAATATTGTTTTTATTTTCTCATGATAACATATGGAGATGAATTTATAATGCTATATGATTGGTCATGTTATCTTTTGTATTTGACATGCTTCTTCTATTTATCGTCTTACCTTCGACATTCGAAGGTATGTCCTTCATGACCTTCGTCTGAAGATCATTATATCCTAAGGGAAATAATGTTTCGAAGAACGAAGGGCATTAATATTTAACATTTTATGTTGCCTTGTTCTTGATTCATAGCATTTGAGAACAAGTTACCAACATTGGCGCCCACCTCCGGTGAACTCTTTTTCGACCACCTTCAGCAAGCATTGACCCTCGTCATGCCGCTGAAGAAAGCTTCAGCGACAGGGGCTGCTGCATTACCGCCACTGGACCCAAATCAAGAGAACCTTTCTCTCCGAGAGGCCCGAAGCCAGAAGAGGAAGGCCACCAGCCCAACACTTCAGGAGGAAGAGTTGGACCAAGAAATCAGAAACATGGAGATACTTCATCAGCAAGTACAAAGGAAGAAGGAGTAGATGGCCCGACTAGCTGATCTTCAAAGGCAGATTGACGAAGCCACTGAAGAAGTACGCCATCTTGCTCAAGACGAACAAGAACGAAGGCCCCAACATAGGGAGCTTCATCAAGAAGGCTTCTTCAACGAGGATGGATGGTATGATGATTTCCATCATGGAAATTTTGCTTTTGATGATGCTTCTCCTTTGGCAGCAGAACTGCAGGCTACCCCATAGCCCCCATCATACAAACAACCCCAGCTCCCCATGTATGATGGGCACTTAGATCCGAAGCAGTTTTTGATGAGCTACGAAGCAACAATATCTTCATATGGGGGCAATACCGCAGTCATGGTGAAATCTTTCGTCATGGCAGTCAAGAATGTTGCACAAACCTGGTACTCCTCTCTTCGGCCAGGAACAATCACATCATGGCAGAAGCTGAAGGACATGCTGATCACCAGTTTCTAAGGGTTTCAGACGAAGCCGGTTACTGCTCAAGCTTTGTTCCAGTGCACGCAAGATCATGAAGAATACCTCCAGGCGTATGTCCGAAGGTTCTTGCGCTTAAGGGCACAAGCGCCAACTATGCCCAATGAAATCGTTATTGAGGCCATGATCAAAGGGCTTCGGCCAGGACCTATGGCCCAATACTTCGCCAGGAAGCCCCCTTAGACCCTGGAGAAGTTACTCCAAAAGATGGATGAATACATCCGGGCTAACAATGACTTTCGCCAAAGAAGCGAGGAAGCCTACAGGTTCTTTGAGATGACTAGGGGCTTCGGAGGAAGAATCCACCCAAGGCATGTCAGGTCAATTCACTCCACTTAGAATGATGACAAAGTCAGCTGCAGAAGTCACAATATACTTCACAATCTTCGGGGCAGCAACAAAGCTCTTTCCGGCCGACAGCTCCAAGAGGCAGAGGCGTTAGGGGCTTCGGAGGAAGGTTTGGGGATCAGCCCAGAAAAATTTATTGCTTATTCTGTGGTGAGGACAAGGACCATACTACAAGGATGTGCCATGTCACCATTCAGAAACAAAAGGAAATAGCAGAAGCTGCAGCTCAGTAGAACCAGTCGAAGCAGGTCATGCATACCGCTTCGTATCACTCACCCTACATACTAGAGTATGTGGGTAACCATCCTGCAGCCTCTGTTGCTTTGGCTAGCCAGCCACAGGCGTCTTGGCCACAATTTCCACCTCTGCCACCACTACAGCCTGTGTATTCACGAGGTCAGCAGCCAGAAGGGAGCCAACAGACCCATCAGCAGCGAGATTTCAGGGAGGAGTCCAAAGCTCGCACAGTCAACAGTACTATGCCAGAATCGAAGCATATCTATTGAGAGATATCCTACCCCTGAAACAGTTTTTACATTCATCGTCATTTTCTTTTTTAATAAGGGACAATTATTGAAAACCTAGTTCTATTGTCATTTTCAATTTTCTGTAATAGCTTCGTTCTTGTCATAGCGAAATATATCTTCTCTATAGACTCACGAAGTCCAAAAAGTCGCTGAAGCACAAAAGTCATTCCTAAGGGAACGCAGTCCTAAAAATCACATTACAAGTATCCCCGAAGTTACAAAAAATCGTTCTAAGGAACGCAGCATAAGTTTGCCGAAGATATAAAAAGTCGTTCCTAAGGGAGCGCAGTGTAAGTTTTCTGCTCAAAAGTCGTTCCAAAGGGAATGCAGAGCCAAATACCGCCGAAATATAAGGCGAAGCGCGAAAAGTCAACGCAAATACCGCTGAAATAGAAGGCGAAGAAGTTCAAAAGACATTCCTAAGGGAATGCAGAACTTACAGTGAAAAGTCAGTGCTGATACACCGAAAAATAAGCGGTGAAGCCGAAAAATAAGCGGCAAAGAGATTGTGTATTCCACTATGGGGGTGCGAGTGTGTGTCTTCGACACAAATATCATTCTGCATAACATAACATCATCACATCATTTTGCATAACATAACATCATACATCATATTGCATTAATGGCAAAAGAAGGGAATACAATGTTGACCTTCGGAGAATGTTTCGAAAAAATAAAATTGTGCTAAGGCACAAAATAAGTTTGAAGAAATACAACTTCATTAGCTCTGAGGTGGAGGAACAAATCTATTGTTGACGAAACATTAATGTTTTTGCGACGCTTGGAGGATTTTTTACGAAGCATAGAAGCTCTTCTTTACGAAGCATGAAAAGAAGGGAAGGTGTTTTTTCGCCAAAGGCTAAAAAATGGTATGTACATAAAAGTTTCATGCATCGCAAAGAAATGAATTGCAAAACCATTCATATATTACATTCAAAACCTACGAGCACCGAATATTTTAGCAATGTTTTTACAAATAGCTATTCTTCTTCCTTCAGGACTTCTTCTGCAGCCTCGGTTAATAATTTTGTGACAACTTCGTCCACAATAGCTTCAGCCATATTAATAATTTCTACTGACTTCTTTGTCTCTGGGTCGGCCAATGGGTCGAAGGGCTCTGGGGGAGGAGATAGTTCAGCTGCAATAGAAGACATAAATTAGTTCGAAATCACAAAAATAAGCAATAAAGTTAAAAGCCATTAAGTAATACCTATCCGTTTTCAAGTTCCGCAGCTTTTTCAGCTGCTTTTGTTGCTTCTCGAGCGTCATGAATGTCTTTTTCACTTTTTTTCATTATTTCATGCGCCATCCCTCGGCCGCCATTTTTCCAAATATCAGTGAAAAATTTTCCACCTATTAAGCTTGCTTCGGTCAAGGGGTCCTTCGTATCATCAATAGACAAAGCAGCTTTGGCCTGGGCCAAAGTTTTAACATGATCGCACCCTGCTTTCTCCAAAATAGTTGCAACTCCTCTCGCACCAGAGAACGCGCAGACGTCCCCGCGGTCGCTCAGAATTTCTTCAAAAGCTTCGGCTTCGCTGCTGATCCACTCAATTACGCCCTCAGGGTCGCCTCTTATGAAGTTGTCTTCGCTTCAGTATGCACCCACGTTGGCGAAGCTAGTTTTTGTCTTTTTGACACACTCTACAGACTTTTCAAAACATCTTTCTTTCGATGAGCGAAGCTCTGCAACTATTTTTTCAAAATAATTTTTCCAGTACTCACTGGCATCTCGGTCAGCTTCGGCAATAGCACATTTCAATTTGGTTTCGGCCAGTTGTTTTTGAAGGTTTTCAATCTCATTCCTTTGGGTTTCAGATTGAGCTTTGAAGTTAGCTTCATCCCCCTTTACTTTGTCCACCAATGTAAGTAGAATTTTGTCTTTTTCCAAAGCTTCGTTCCTCAGCTTGATAACCTCTGATCGAAGGTTGTTGAGAGCAATAGTGCAACTCTCGTCTTTGGCATTCTCTTGCGCCCTTAAGGCGTTGCTAAGTATCAAACCTTATATGAAAAAATGAATGGGTTGATATAAGAACAAAAGAATAATTCAAAATTCATAAACTTCCAAATATACAATTTTTGTACCTTCAGACTGTTATATGCAAGGCTATCCGCAAGATCGTCCTTCGTCATGGCGCAGAGGCCAGCTTCAAGCTTCGGGAACCCCATACTTCTGGCCATCTCCCGGCAGACAGATAATTCCTTATTCTCTAGGAGGCAATACAAGAAGTCATCTTCATCTGTGCCATTAAACACTAAGGCCCCTTTCGGGTACTTCAGTTCTCGGGCATAGTGTTTAGTTCAAAAATTTCTTCTTCAGATAATCTTTTTCCCGAAGCGTGTCGAATAATATAATCAAGGACTTCGGAAGACGCTTCGGGAGTAGATGCGACAGCTTTTTCAAGAAAAATCTATTTTATAGCTTCTTCTCCCGCTGCCTTTTCTCCAGTTTCCGAGGATTTGTCTTTGACAGGCTCCGAAGGCCTAGCTTCGGCATCGGCCTGGCTCATTGTAGCTTCGGCTTCGGTTACCTTTGCCTCGGTTTCAATCTGCGCCTTCAAAGCCTTGGCAATTTTCCCTGTAGTAGAGCTTGAAGCTTTTATTGTCTCCAATACATCTAGTACACTAGCCATCCTTTTTCTCTTGGGGGTCGCCGCTGGACCTTTTTGTGTCTTCGGCACCTCCACTCCTACTGAAGGGCTTAGAACTTCTAATGTTTTCATCTCTTTGATTTTTGGTTCTTCAATTTTGTCAGTCTTCGACATTGCAGCCGACTCTTCAAACTTCTGCGTAAGAGCAGGTCCTTTGGCTTTAGTAGCTAAAGAAGTCTCACCGCCGAATTCAGGCACTATGGCCGGTTCAATGTAGCGCGGTCGGTGAGTAAGGACCTTCAACTTTTTCCTCTTTGGTGCGGGCTCGCTTGAGGTAGCCGAAGCAGCAGCCTTCTCGGGAGTTGCACCCTTTCTTTTCTGCCCCCGCAGTGGGTAGCGATAGTCAGGGTACACAAATTCGATAGCATCAAAAACTCTATTTAGCCTTTTCTTTTTTTGGCTCCCGAAGGCCGCTGATAGTGCATTATCTTCAGACTTGGAGTATGTTCCAAGTAGTTCATCACTAGTATTTTCAACACACTTCAGCCAGTCATCATCTGGTTCGATAAATTGGTCTCCAAACCTGAAAGTATATTTAAATCGAATCAAACCACCTTTGCTAGTGTTAGTGATGGTTTCCTTTGGCATTTCTCAGCTGTCTATTAGTGGCCATATCCTGTAGGCTATATGTTCTTGAACCAAATCTCTTGTCTTGATAAAAGAACAAACTGTACTGAAGGCCCTTCGACATGCTTCGGCTGCCTCATCAATCTCTACCTTCGGTTTCCGAAGGCCGAAGCGTGACCAGATGGGTCGCATAATGATTCCTTTAATATCTTCTCTTGCTTTCAAATCATTTTTCACGTAAAACCATTCTTCCATCCAGGCCCTGGGCCACCTCTTCCGGAACGTTGGCACTGGGTAGCTTGCACCAGAGCGAGCAACAAAGCTGTAGCACCCAAAGTTGTTATGATATTGTTCCTTACCCCAAGGCTTTGTATCATACGAAAGCTCGTGCACACTGCAAAAACATCTCGCCCTTGGCTCTAGACCTTGACTCCTCATAGCCTTGACGAAGATCCCCATTCTAATAATAGCTTCGGGAGTGATCTGGTGAAGGAAAATCTGATATATCTTTAAAACTTCAACCACAAATCTGCTTAATGGGAACCGAAGTCCAGCTTTGAAGAAGCCTCGGTAGATTACAACTTCGTCTTCTTTAGGAGCAGGAGTGGCTCTGTCTACGTCAGCCCTCATAATAGAAATATCTCGAAAGTACCTTCCTCTCATATTATCAAGATGACTCTGTTTGATAGTTGATTTCCCAAAGACTGTGTGACTTGGTCGCCAAGGACGATCTTCCGAGTCTTCGCCTCCACTCTCCACATCATAGCTGTCGCTATCATCAGTATCTTCAGACAAGCTGTTGGGGGCCTTCGGCTTCCGAAGGTCCTCAAAAACATGATTTAACAATGTTTTCCAAGTGGAATATGTGAACAGGTATCTTCGGAATCGGGTCATGAGTATTCAAGAGTATGGTCAGTACGAAGCCTGAGCGAGACAGAAAGCGATTATCACGAAGGATAAGATGATCACGAAGCTGTGCGCAGAAAAGCTTCGGCATAATAGCAGAGAAGGGGAACTGACTTAAAGATGAAAAGGCAAATTAGACCCCGAAGAATTATTATAGAGTTATTGATGAATGTAAAGGGCATAAATGTAATTCTACACGGGCTGCGTCCCTTGCCTATAAATAGATGAACAGTACTCCCGTACTGTTCAGGCGGACTCAGCATTCGCTTTCCGCATCACGCCTGTACCTTTACTTTCCATCAATCCGAAGGTACATTTATAATTTGTTATTTTGAAGATGATAATACAAATAAATATAAGTTGATAATAATATCTAAATTGTTCTTCGTATTTGATATACGAATTCTTCTGTATTGTCTATCGAGCTTACGAAGGGCCTTCATAACCTTCGTCCGGAATTCATTATGTTCGAAGGGATATAATGTCTTGAAGGACGAAGGACTTTAATATTTAACACTTTTTATGTTGCCTTGTTCTTAACTCTTAGCATTTGAGAACAAGTCCCCAACATTGGCGCCCACCTCCGGTGAACTCACTTCCATTTTTTGAGTTTTAAACACCTTCGGCAAGCATCACCTTCGTCATGCCGCCAAAGAAAGCTTCAGCAACAGGGGATGCCGCTCTGCAGCCGCTGGATCCCAATCAGGATGTCCTTTCTCTTAGGGAGGCCTGAAGCCAGAAGAGGAAGGCCACCAGTCCGACGCCTCCGGAGGACGACTTGGATCAAGAAATCCAAAACTTGGAGATGCTCCATCAACAGGTCCAACGGAAGAAGGAAAAGATGGCTCGTCTAGCTGACCTACAAAGGCAGATAGACGAAGCCTCTGAAGAAGTTTGTCATCTTGCTCAAGATGACCAGAACCGAAGGCCTCCGCGCAGAGAGCTTCATCAGGAGGGCTTCTACAACGAGGACGATTGGTATGAGGATTTCCATCATGGAAATTTTGCTTTTGATGATACTTCTCCTCTGTCAACAGAACTGCAGGCTACACCTTGGCCCCAGTCTTACAAGCCACCCCAACTCCCCATGTACGACGGTCATTCAGACCCGAAGCAATTCTTGATGAGTTATGAAGCAACCATATCTTCGTATGGTGGCAATACTGCAGTCATGGCGAAGTCTTTCGTCATGGCTGTCAAGAGTGTTGCACAAACCTGGTACTCCTCTCTTCGGCCAGGAACAATCACCTCATGGCAAAAGCTGAAGGATATGCTGATAACTAGCTTCCAAGGGTTCCAAACGAAGCCGGTCACTGCTCAAGCTTTATTCCAGTGCACCCAGGACCACGAAGAATACCTTCAGGCGTATGTTCGAAGGTTCCTGCGTCTGAGGGTACAAGCACCAACAGTGCCCAATGAAATTGTCATTGAGACCATGATTAAGGGGCTTCGGCCAGGACCTTCAGCTCAATACTTTGCCAGGAAGCCTCCTCAAACTTTGGAGAAGCTGCTCCAGAAGATGGACGAGTATATTCGAGCTGACAATGACTTCCGCCAAAGAAGGGAGGAAGCATACAGGTTCTCCGAAATGACCAGGGGCTTCGGAGGAAGATTCCATCCGAGGCACGTTAGGTCAATTCACAACTCTGCTAAGAGTGATGATAGAGGGAGTCAACAGCAAAGACCGCAGTACTCCTCGCAAGCTTCGGGGCAGCAGCAAAGCTCTTTTCGGCCGCCAGCTCCAAGGGGCAGAGGCGCTAGGGGCTTCGGAGGAAGATTTGGGGATCAGCCAAGGAAAATTTATTGTCTATTCTGTGGTGAGGACAAGGGCCATACCACCAGGATGTGCCATGTTACCATCCAGAAGCAAAAGGAGATAGTAGAAGCTGCAGCGCAACAGAGTCAGCCGAAGCAAGTCATGCATACTGCTTCGTACCATTCACCCTATATTCCAGAATATATAGGCAACCACCCTGTAGCTTCTGCTGCTTCGGCAAGCCAACCCCAAGCATCGTGGCAACAGCTTCCACCTCCACCACCAACACAACGAGGTCAGCAGCCAGAAGGGAGTCAGCACACTCACCTTCAACGGGACTTTAGAGAAGAGTCCGAAGCTCGCACAGTCAATAGCACTGTGCCAGAGTCGAAGCATATTTACTGACAAATATCCTACCCCAACAGCAGTTTTTTGCATTCAGTATTATTTTCTTTTTAATAAGGAACAATTTTGGGAGGCTTAATGGCTTTTTGTCGTTTTTAATCTCTTGTAACAGTTTCGCTTTTTACCGCAATGAAAATATATCTTCTCCATAGGCTTAAGCTGCCGAAGCATAAGAATTTATGGTGGCAAGAAGGACCTTCGAATTATCAAAAATTTTGTTCTAAGGAACGCAGCGCAATTTCTTCGAAACAGCAAAAGTCGTTCCTAAGGGAGCGCAGTGTAAGTTTTCTGCTCAAAAGTCGTTCCGAAGGGAATGCAGAGTTTACAGCGAAAAATAAACACTGATTCCGCTGAAGTAAAAGGCGAAGAAGCTCCTAAGGGAGGCTTACAACGAAAAATAAACGCTGATTCCGCTGAAGTAAAAGGTGAAGAAGCTCCTAAGGGAGGCTTGCAGTGAAAAAACATCGACCTTCGGCAAATATCATTTTGCATAACATCACATCATTCCATCATTTGCATAGCATAACATCATACATCATGTTGCATCAACAACGCAAGAAGGGGATCTCAGTATTGATATTCGAAAATTGTTTCGAAGAAATAGTGACAAGGCACAAAAAATAGCTATTGAGGAGTTACACCATTGTCAAATTCTGAAATGGAAAGATCCATTGGTTATTGACTTTACGAGGATTGGTTACTGATCTTATGAGAGCACGGGTACTGTTTACGAAGCATGAAAAGAAGGGAAGGTGTTTTTTCGCCGAAGGCTCAAAAACGGTATGTATAAGAAATTTCATGCATCGTAAAAGATAGAACCATAAACAGCTAATATATTACATTCAAAGTTACAAAATATAACACATGTTTCTCAACAAACATTACATTCTAAATGTTTTTTGCAAAAGCATCTAATTTTCCCTTAGAACTACTTCTGCGGCTTCGTTTAGTAGCTGATCAACAACTTTATCCATGATGGCTTCGGCCATTTTCCTAATTTCGTCATCCCCTTCGCGTGAGGGCCCGTATATGGCTCAGCAAGTTCTGAGGGAGGAGAAGATACGACTATATTACTATTACAAACCGTAAACAAGTTCGAAATCAAAAAATTACAACAGAGCCAAAAACCACTAGTTAGTACCTATTTGCCCTTCGAGCTCCGCACTTTTCTCAGCGGCCTCTGCTACTTTTCTAGCATCATGGATGCCTTTTTCGCTTCTTCGTATAATTTCTTGGGCCATTTCCCGGCCACCATTGTCCCATATGTCGGTGAAAAATTTTCCACCGACCAGGCTTGCTTCGGCCGAGGGGTCTTTTATATCTTCGGAGGATAAGGCAGTTTCGGATTGTGCCAAGAATTTCACATGCTCACAGCCTTTCCTCTCCAAAATGGTAGCAATCTCCCTGGCACCCGAAAAGGCACATATGTCTCCGTGGCTATTCAAAATTTCTTCAAAGGCCTCAGCTTCGTGACTGATCCATTTGATTGGGCCCTCGGGGTCACCCTTTATGAAGTTTTCTTCACTTGAAAAAGCACCAATGCTGGCGAAGCTGATTTTTACTTTTTTAACACATTCTATAGATTTCTCATAGCATCTTTTCTTAGATGCACGAAGCTCTTCAACGCTTTTTTCCAAATGGTTTGCCCATTGTTCACTGATTTCTCGTTTTGTTTCTTCAAGTGTGCGTTCATCTTTAGCTCTGGCTAGTTGTTTTCGGAGATCTTCAATTTCACGCCTCTGAGCCTCAGCTTGAACTTTAAAAGTAGCTTCGTTTTCTTTTATTCTATCTATCAATGAATGCAATATTTTATCTATTTTGAGACCTTCGTTCCTTAGTTCAATTACTTCGGAACGAAGGTTGCTCAGGGCCATAATACACCCTTCGTCTTCGGCATCTTTTTGGGCCCTGAGGGCATTGCTAAGTATAAGGCCCTGCAAAGAAAAATGTGTATGCGTCAACAAATTTAAGCAAACGAAAAATTTTGTTTTCAAGAAAAAATACGAAATCCTCATTCTCTGCACCTTTAAGCTATTATATGCCAGGCTGTCGGCTAGCTCGTTTTTCAACAGCACCGAGAGCCCGTCTTCTAGTATTGGGAATCCGAAGCTCTTGCTCATCTCCCAACAAACAGAAATCTCCTTGCTGTCAGGGAGACAATACAAAAAGTCTTCTTCTCCATTGCCGTTGAATATCAACGCCCCCTTTGGATATTTCAATTTTTGGGCGTAAAACTGGGCCTCTTGCTAATCTTTTTCAGTCAATTTTTTCCCCGAAGCATGACGTAGAATATAATCCAAGGCTTCGGAAGATGCTTCGGGGGCGGCAGTACCAGTTTCTTCAGCCGAAATTTGTTCTGCTGTTTCTGTTTCTTCAACTTCCAAGGATTTCACCTTGGTGGGCTCTGAAGGCCCAGCTTCAGTCTCAGACTGATGTTTTGAAGTTTCGGTGTCAAATGCTTCAATAAGCACTTCGGAGGAGTCAACAATTTTCTTCGGAGTTGTGCTTGAAGACTTAATTGTCTCCAAAACATCAAGCACATTAACCATCCTTTTTCTTTTTGGGGTCACTGCTGGACCCTTTTGGCTTTTTGCTGCCTCAATTTTTGCTGAAGGACTTAGAACTTCTGATGTCTTTGTTTCTTCAGCCCTCGGTCCTTCTATTTTTTCCGTCGCCGGCACTTCGGCCAGCCCTTCAATATTTGGCAGGGGAGCTGGTTCTTTAGCTTCGGTGGCCGAAGAGGTCTCACTGGCAAACTCAGGCACTGTGGCCGGTTCAATATAACGCGGCCGGTGTGTGAGAACCTTTACCCTTTTCCTCTTCGGCGCCGGCTCGCTAGGAGCGGCTGAAGCAGCTTCCTTCGCAGAAGATGTATTCTTTCTTTTTTGACCCCGCGTTGGATAACGGTAGTCGGGGTAGACAAACCCAATTGCATCAAATACTCGGTTGAGTCTCTTCTTCTTTCGGCCTCCGAAGGCCGCTAATAGTGCAGTGTCTTCGGCCTTTGAGTATAATCCAAGCAATTCATCACTTATGGCCTCAATACTTTTTAGCCAGTCATCATCCGACTCGACGAATTTATCTCCATATTGGAATGTGTATTTTAGCCTAACTAATCCACCTTCGTCAGTTTCTCTAACGGTCTCCTTCGGCATTTCCCACTTTTCTACAAGTGGCCATATTCTGAAGGCAATGTGTTCTTGGACCAAATCCCTTGTCCCAATAAAAGAGCAAACCACGCCGAAGGCTCTCTGGCATTCTTCGGCTGCTTCATTCATTTCCACCTTCGGCCTCCGAAGGCCGAAGCGCTGCCAGACAGGGCGCATAATGATACCTTTAATATCTTCCCGTGCTTTCAAGTCATTCTTCACATAAAACCATTCCGTCATCCAGTCGCCGGGCCACCTCTTTCGAAAGGTTTGCACGGGACACCTTGACCCAGACCGGGCGCCGAAGCTGTAGCAGCCAAAATTGTTGTGATACTGCTCTTTACCCCAGGGTTTTGTCTCATACAATAGCTCATGTATGTTGCAGAAACTTTTTGCATTTGGTTCTAAACCTTGGCTCCTCACGGCCCAGACGAAGATGCCCATTCTTATGATTGCTTCGGGAGTAAGTTGATGAAGATAGATTTCAAATATCTTTAGTACTTCTACGACAAAACTGCTCAAGGGAAACCGCAGTCCAGCCTTTAAGAAGCTTCGGAAGATTACGACTTCATTCTCTTCGGGAGTAGACATAGTCTTCTCCCCGTCATCTGCCCTCACAGTAGACATGTCTCGAAAGTATCTTCCCCTCATGTTGTCAAGATGACTCTGTTTAATACCCGATTTTCCGAAGACTGTGTGACTTGGTCGCCACGGTCGATCTTCGGAGTCTTCACCCCCACTTTCCACATCATAGCTGTCACTGTCACCAGTGTCTTCAGATAAACCCTCCAAAATCTCCCTAGTGATCTTCTCTGTATTGGTCTTTGCTATTGATTGAAGAAACCCAAGGTGCATCTCCTCAGAAAGGCTCAGCTTCGATTCAGCAACAGCTTTCTTCTCTTCAGACATCTTCGTAAACGCTGAGAAAGTGCTCTCAAATCCGAAGCTTAAAAATTTAAAAAGCCAAGCAAGTGTTGTTGCGCACAGGCAAAAAGTCGAGTGAGCAAGAGTAGATGGCAAGAAAGCGTGCCAAATAAACTCGTGGTAAGCTCTTATTTATACACCTAGTGCGTTGAAAACTGGAGGGTCCCGCTTGTCAATGACTGTTGCTATTCTAGCAAAGGGAAGGTGTTTTTTCAGACCTTCGGCTTAAGGCCTTCGTCCATGTCGCAATATGAATTTATCATTCTAGCAAATTAATATTGCGAGGGGCTACTGTTGGGGGCCTTCGGCTTCCGAAGGTCCTCAAAAACATGATTTAACAATGTTTTCCAAGTGGAATATGTGAACAGGTATCTTCGGAATCGGGTCATGAGTATACAAGAGTATGGTCAGTACGAAGCCTGAGCGAGACGGAAAGCGATTATGACGAAGGATAAGATGATCACGAAGCTGTGCGCAGAAAAGCTTCGGCATAATAGCAGAGAAGGGGAACCGACTTAAAGATGAAAAGGCAAATTAGACCCCGAAGAATTACTATAGAGTTATTGATGAATGTAAAGGGCATAAATGTAATTCTACACGGGCTGCATCCCTTGCCTATAAATAGATGAACAGTACTCCCGTACTGTTCAGGCGGACTCAGCATTCGCTTTCCGCATCACGCCTGTACCTTTACTTTCTGTCAATCCGAAGGTACATTTATAATTTGTTATTTTGAAGATGATAATACAAATAAATATAAGTTGATAATAATATCTAAATTATTCTTCGTATTTGATAAACGAATTCTTCTGTATTGTCTATCGAGCTTACGAAGGGCCTTCATAACCTTCGTCCGGAATTCATTATGTCCGAAGGGATATAATGTCTTGAAGGACGAAGGACTTTAATATTTAACACTTTTTATGTTGCCTTGTTCTTAACTCTTAGCATTTGAGAACAAGTCCCCAACACAAGCCTTCTAATATTTCTCTCGTTATCTTCTCTGTGTTTGTTTTTGCAATTGACTCAATAAATCCAGCGGTCTTCTCCTCAAGGAGCTTCTCCTCCTCACTCAGCTTCGTCTCAGCAGCAACTTTTTTGTCTTGAGACATCTCTTCTTTGGAAATGGCGAAAATGTGTCCTTAGAACCGAAGCTTAGAAAATCTAAGAAACTAATCAACTGTTGGTAAGCAAGAGCTAAGAAATTGAGCAAAGCAAAGCAGGCGGCAAGTAACGTACCAAATGTGCTCGGGGTAAGTTCTTATTTATACGCCCAGCTCGCTCCAAGTTGAAGGGCCCCGTCTGTCATTGACTGTTGCTATTGTAGCAAAGGGAAGGTGTTTTTTTCGGACCTTCGGCTCAGGGCCTTCGTCCATATCGCAAACTGAATTCGTTATTCTAACAAATTAACCTTGCGAGGGGCTACTGTTGGGGGCCTTCGTCTTCCGAAGGTCCTCTAAAACATGATTTAACAATGTTTTCGGAGTTGTAATACATGAACAGGTACCTTCGGATTCGAAATAGAACCACAGTGGGAGAAGCATGAACAATACGAAGAATGATGCAGCGCTGAAACTACGCGCAAGAGAGCTTCGGCATGACAACACGAAAGGGAACCGACTTAAAGGGGAAAAGGCTATTTAGACCCCGATGAGTTACCTTATAGTCATTAGCAAATGTAAAGGGCATGAATGTAATTTCATGTGGGCTGCGTCTCATGCCTATAAATAGATGAACAGTACCCCCATACTGTTCACGCTGACTTGGCATTCGCTTTTGCATCACACTCGTACCTTTGCTGTCTATCAAGTTGAAGGTATCAAATGTAATTCAATATTGTTTTTATTTTCTCATGATAACATAATGGAGATGAATTTATAATGCTATATGATTGTTCATGTTATCTTTTGTATTTTACACGCTTCTTCTATTTATCGTCTTACCTTCGACATTCGAAGGTATGTCCTTCATGAC
Organism: Zea luxurians; assembly: GCA_029449295.1. Lineage (NCBI taxonomy): Eukaryota > Viridiplantae > Streptophyta > Magnoliopsida > Poales > Poaceae > Zea > Zea luxurians. The sequence continues at coordinate 97,267,120 of JAOPSE010000001.1, read as the reverse complement.
CTTCGTCTGAAGATCATTATATCCTAAGGGAAATAATGTTTTAAAGAACGAAGGGCATTAATATTTAACATTTTATGTTGCCTTGTTCTTGATTCATAGCATTTGAGAACAAGTCACCAACAAGGACTCTATCAGCTCATGAGTCGCTGATGCCGTTATCCACATACGCTGCTTCGGTCAGCGATGCTGCTAGGCAAACTCTGTGGTCTCTCAGACTCCTCAGAAAAGCAATAATCAAAGAGTTGATCAGAATACCCTTGTTCATAATAACACTCAAGGAAAAAGTTATTAGAACCAAAACAAGGGAAGAGTCAACCACATCACTACAGAATCAGCTCAGGATGCACCAAACGTAGCACTTGGTACATATCTCATCAACTCCACACCTGCTTTAGTTTTGTTTGACTCTGGTGCGTCTCATTCATTTGTAACTGAGTCATTCATGGAAAAACATAACATACCAAAGTACCCTCTAAGAAGATGTTACATATTAGTTCACTGGGAGGCAAAATGAAGGGCACACACTCATGCCTCCATGTTAATCTCAAGGTTCAAGGAATAGATTTTCTAGTCAACCTAGTGGTCTTAGGATCCAACGGTATTGACGTGATTCTTGGATGTGACTGGTTGAAAAGTTGTGACAGAGTGATACAATGTGCCAAAGGAACAACTATGTTGACAAGTCCACAAGGAGAAAGAATCCAAGTTAGCATAGATATGTCAACAGATGCAGAATGAGAGACAAGGATAAATCACTTGGAAGAAAAGCCCCTAGAAAATATCAAGGTAGTGTGTGAATACCCAGACGTATTTCCGGAGGAATTACCAGGTATGCCACCTGATCGTGATATAGAGTTTTCTATTGAATTATTACCCGGAACTGCTCCTATTTCAAAAACACCTTATAGAATGGATGTCAAAGGTTTAGTTGAACTGAAGAAACAAATAAAAGAATTACTAGAAAAAGGTTTCATTCGCCCAAGTTCATCCCCTTGGGGAGCCCTAGTTCTATTTGTGAGTAAGAAAGATAGTTCGAGAAGAATGTGTGTTGATTATAGAAGTTTGAATGAAGCAACAATTAAGAATAAATACCCTTTACCTCGGATTGAAGATTTATCTGATCAGATGAAAGGAGCTAAGATATTCTCAAAAATAGATCTAAGATCAGGATAACATCAACTAAAGATTCGAGCGGAAGATATACCCAAGACAGCCTTCACCACGAGATATGGATTATACGAGTTTTTGGTCATGTCGTTTGGACTGACTAATGCACCAACATACTTTATGAACTTGATGAATAAAGTATTCATGGAATATCTAGATCAGTTTGTGGTCATATTCATTGATGACATACTTGTTATTCTCCGAATGAAGAAACACATGAAGATAATCTAAGACTAGTCCTATAGAAGCTTCGTGACAACCAATTGTATGCAAAGTTCTTGAAGTGTGATGTTTGGTTGAAGGAAGTTGCTTTCCTAGGACATATTGTTACTGATGGTGGAATTAAACTAGATCCAAGAAAGATAAGTGAAATACTAAATTGGAAGCAAACGAAGGATGCGTCCAAGATCAGAATTTTTCTTGGATTGGTAGGATACTACAGAAGATTTATTGAAGGTTTTTTTTCTAAGTTAGTGAAACCTCTTACCTCACTACTGGAGAAAGGTAAAGAGTTTAAGTGGGATGAAGCATGCCAGAAATGTTTTGAGGAACTCAAGGAAAGGATAACCACTGCACCAATATTGGAAATGCCAGACTTTCACAAAGGATTTGATGTGTATTGCGATGCATCACACCTAGGACTTGGATGTGTGCTAATGCAAGAAGAAAAAGTAATAGCTTATGCCTCAAGGCAGTTGATAAAGCATGAGAAGAATTATCCTACGCATGATTTGAACTAGTTGCCGTAGTGCATGCTTTTAAGATTTGAAGACACTACATGATTGGAAACAAGTGCAAAATCTTCACGGATCACAAAAGCTTGAAATACATATTTACTCACAAAGAACTCAACCCAAGACAGAGAAGATGGCTTGAATTAATAAAAGACTATGATTTGGATATTCAATACCATCCAGGAAAAGCAAATGTTGTGGCAGATGCTTTGAGTCGTAAAGGTCAAGTAAACAATATTATTACCTATTTGATGCCATAAGAATTATGTTGGGAAATGGAACAACTCAACCTTGGTGTGTAGCAACAGTTATGGAAGTGGAATCTACTTTGGAACAAGAGATTCGTAAAGGATATGAATCTGATGAGAAAATTAAGGAAATTAAAACTCTGATTAGTTTAGGTAAAGCCCCAGATTTCACAGAAGATGAACAAGGCACTGTTTGGTTTAAAAAGAGAATCTGTGTACCAGAAGTCGAACATCTACGTCAACTTATTTTGAGAAAAGCTCATGATTCGGCTTGTTCTATTCACCCTGGAAGTACTAAGATGTACCAGGATTTGAAGGAAAAATATTGGTGGTATGGTTTAAAGAGAGATGTTGCCACTCATGTTGCACTATGTGATGTGTGTCAACGAGTTAAAGCCGAACACCAAAGACCAGCAGGATTGTTACAACCTCTATTGTTACAACCAAAGACCATACGAGTTAAAGCCGAACACCAAAGAACACCAAGGTACCGGAATGGAAATGGGAAGAAATCGGTATGGATTTCATAGTTGGATTACCCCATACTCGTGACGGCTATGATTCCATATGGGTTATAGTGGACAGGTTGACCAAAGTGGCACACTTTATACCTGTGAAGACAACTTACTCGAGAGCCTAGTTAGCAGAGTTATACATGTCGAGGATTGTTTGTCTGCATGGAGTACCGAAGAAGATCGTATCAGACTGAGGAACTCAATTTACCTCGCACTTTTGGAAAAGTTTACATGAGTCCATGGATACCAAGCTAAACTTCAGCTCAGCCTATCATCTGCAAACAGATGGACAGACAGAAAGAACAAATCAAGTGTTGAAAGATATGTTAAGAGCATGTGCTCTCACTACAAGAAACTGATAAATGTTCATGGGTTTTGTTAAGAACATGGGTACCGACGTTCTTACATTAGTTAAGTTCATGGGTTTTTTTAAGAACGTGGGTACCCATGTTCTTAAATTAAGTTCATGGGCCCTAGCCAAAATCGTCGAACTTAACCTATTAGGAACATGGGTACCCACATTCTTAAATTAAATTCGTGGGCCACGTGGACACCATCGAACTTAACCCAAAAACCTAAATCCCTAACCCCGTGCGTCTCTTTTCCTCTCCTTTCCTGCTACATACCACTCACGCCCGCCGCCGGCCGCCAGCTCGCGCGCCCCGCCACCGCCAGCCCGCGCGCCGCGCGCCGCCACCCCTCGCGCCCCACGCCGCTAGCCCGTGCCTCCACCCCACGCGCCAGCACCGCACCGCCCGCTCGCCAGCCCCACGCCGCCAGACCGCCGGCCGCGTGCCACCGCTAGCGCCGCCAGCCCGCGGCTGGCCACGCCGCCGGCCCGTGCCGCCCGCTCGCGCGTCAGCCACCCCGCGTGCCACCCCGCGGCTGGCCACGCCGCTAGCTTGTGCGCCAGCCCACGCTGCCAGACCATGCTGCCAGCTCGCGCGCCCACCGCGCCGCCGCCTGCCCATGCCCAGCCTCGTCCTCCCCCTCCACTGCCGGTAGTCACCACCGCGCCGTCGCCCTCAACCTCGCCGTCACCGAAGCTCTCCATGCCGTAAACCTCACCGTCGCTAAAGCTCTGCAGCGCGCCGCTGCCAGCAGTCACCATCGCGCCACCGCAAGGTATTTCTTGCTTCGTTCTTTTAGGATTAATTGATGCATAGTATTAGAATTAGTTTGTTAGTTAAAATTTGATGTGGTATTTTTGGGTAGTTGTTATAATCGATGGATGTACATTTTAGATTAAGCAATGGTAGGTTCAATGTTTGGTTAAAGTATTTTCTTATGCCTAGCACTGCCGCCTGTTTAATGATGTTAATGTACACATTTTTTATACATTGATTTATTTAGTTTTGGAAATGGATGACAATAGAAGAAGGGCGATGTATGATGGATTCAATAGTGTGACTCTAGGTCACTCAAAGGAATGGGTTAGGGTTGCAAAACAATTCGCCTCGTGTGGTGAAGTGTCTGTGTACAAAGTGTCGGAGTTTTAAGTATGTGAGAAAGATAGAAGAACTGGAGCATCACCTTTGCAAGAATGGGTTTATGCCTAACTATCTTGTGTGGCGCTCACATGGAGAAGTAGAGCAGAATATCACAGAGTCAGAAAGAATTGATGAGGAGGAGGATCGGATGGATGACTTGGTGGCTGAAATTAGTAGAGAGTATCCAACATTGGCCTCAGAACAGGCTACACCAGAGGAAGTGCAGGAGTTTTATAAGCTTCTTCATGCATCAGAGGAAAAAGTGCATGACGACACCACTGTGACTGTGTTGCAGGTGGTTACACGTCTTATGGCAATGAAGGCAAAGTATAACTTCTCGAATAATTTCTATAACGATATAATCAATCTGATTATTGATCTCATCCCATCGAACCATAAGATGCCAAAAGACTTATACCAGTCTAAAAAGATCGTGTTCGGTCTTGGCACGAAGTATAAGAAGATTGATGTGTGCAGAGATAATTGCATGTTGTTCTGGAAGGAATATGAAGCGGCCACCCATTGTCAGAAATGCGGTAAATCAAGATATGCGGAGGTACTAAAACAGATTCGATATATGTCCATCACCCCAAGGCTTAAACGTTTGTTTTTAACCCTAGAAACTGTGAAACTAATGTTGTGTCATAAGGAAGGAGACCTTGAGAGCCAAGACCTAGACATTATGATGCATCCATCAGATGGCGATGCTTGGAAGGTGAAAGGGAATTAGGCTTACACCTAGTCCCTAATTAATTTTGGTGGTTGAATTGCCCAACACGAATATTTGGACTAACTAGTTTGCTCTAGTGCATAAGTTATACAGGTGCTAAAGGTTCACACTTTGCCAATAAAAAGACAAAGTATTGGGTTCAACCAAAGAGCAAAGGGACGACCGAAGGTACCTCTGGTCTGGCGCACCGGACTGTCCGGTGTGCCATCGGACATGTCCGGTGCACCAGAGGACTCCGACTTCAAACTCTTCACCTTCGGGAAATTCCAGAGGCTGCTCCGCTATAATTCACCGGACTGTCCGGTGTACACCGGACATGTCCGGTGCTCCAACGAAGGGCTGCCTCCGGAACTCGCCAGCCTCGGGAATTCATTTGGGCTGCTCCGCTATAATTCACCGGACATGTCCGGTGTACACCGGACTGTCCGGTGCAACAGCGGGGCAACGGCTATTTCGGCGCCAACGGCTACCTGCGACACATTAAATGCGCGCCAGCGCGCGCAGAGGTCAGGCACGCCCATGCTGGCGCACCGGACATTCAACAGTACATGTCCGGTGCGCCACCGGACATCAAGGCGGGCCCAGAAGTCAGAGCTCCAACGGTCGGAACCCAACGGCTTTGGTGACGTGGCTGTCGCACCGGACATGTCCGGTGTGCACCGGACTGTCCGGTGCGCCATCGAACAGACAGCCTCACCAAACGGCTAGTTTGGTGGTTGGGGCTATAAATACCCCCAACCACCCACCATTCATTGCATCCAAGTTTTGCAGCTTTCAACCACTATACAAGAGCTAGCATTCATTACAAAGCACACCAAAAGAGATCAAATCCTCTCCCAACTCCACACAAAGCCTTAGTGACTAGAGAGAGTGATTTGTAGTGTTCATTTGAGCTCTTGCGCTTGCATCGCTTCTTTTTCTTTGGCATTCTTTCTTGTGATCAAACACTCACTTGTAATTGAGGCAAGAGACACCAATCGTGTGGTGGTCCTTGCGGGAAGTTTGATTCCCAAGTGATTTGAGAAAGAGAAGCTCACTCGGTCTGAGGGACCGTTTGAGAGAGGGAAGGGTTGAAAGAGACCCGGCCTTTGTGGCCTCCTCAACGGGGAGTAGGTTTGCGAGAACCGAACCTCGGTAAAACAAATCCGCGTGTCACACTTCTTATTCGCCTGCGATTTGTTTTCCACCCTCTCTCGCGGACTCGATTATATTTCTAACGCTAACCCGGCTTGTAGTTGTGATTATTTTTGAGAATTTCAGTTTCGCCCTATTCACCCCCCCCTCTAGGCGACTTTCAATTGGTATCAAAGCCCGGTGCTTCATTAGAGCCTAACCGCTCGGAGTAATGTCGGGAGATCACACCAAGAGGGAGATGGAGACTGGCGACAAGCCCACTACGAGCCAAGGGAGCACTTCATCGGAAGAGTCCCGCACCAAGAGGAAGGAGAAGAAGAAGGACTCCTCCAAACGGAAGGAGAAAAGATCTTCTTCCTCACACCACAAAGAGAAGAAGGAAAATTCTTCTTCCCACAAGTCGCATCGGAAAGGCGACAAGCACAAGAGGATGAGGAAGGTGGTCTACTACGAGACCGACACTTCATCAACATCGACCTCCGACTCCGATGCGCCGTCCGTAACTTCTAAGCGCCAAGAGCGCAAGAAGTTTAGTAAGATCCCCTTGCACTATCCTCGTACATCTAGACATACTCCATTACTTTCCGTTCCATTAGGCAAACCGCCAACTTTTGATGGCGAAGATTATGCTAGGTGGAGTGATTTAATGAAATTTCATCTAACCTCACTCCACAAAAGTATATGGAATGTTGTTGAGTTTGGAGCACAGGTACCATCCGTAGGGGATGAAGACTACGATACGGACGAAGTGGCCCAAATCGAGCACTTCAACTCTCAAGCTACAACCATACTCCTCGCCTCTCTAAGCAAGGAGGATACAACAAGGTGCAAGGGTTGAAGAATGCAAAGGAGATTTGGGACCTTCTCAAGACCGCGCACGAGGGTGATGAACTCACCAAGATCACCAAGCGGGAAACGATCGAGGGGGAGCTCGGTCGTTTTCGTCTTCGCCAAGGGGAGGAGCCACAAGATATGTACAACCGACTCAAAACCTTGGTGAACCAAGTGCGCAACCTCGGGAGCAAAAAGTGGGACGACCACGAGGTGGTTAAGGTTATTCTAAGATCTCTCATTTTCCTTAACCCCACTCAAGTTCAATTAATTCGTGGTAATCCTAGATACACACTAATGACCCCCGAGAAAGTAATCGGGAATTTTGTGAGCTTTGAATGTATGATCAAGGGATCAAAGAAGATCAACGAGCTTGATGAGCCCTCCACGTCCGAAGCACAACCGGTGGCATTTAAGGCGACGGAGGAGAAGAAGGAGGAGTCTACACCGAGTAGACAACCAATTGACGCCTCCAAGCTCGACAATGAGGAGATGGCTTTAATCATCAAAAGCTTTCGCCAAATCCTCAAGCAACGGAAGGGGAAGGATTACAAATCCCGTTCCAAGAAGGTTTGCTACAAGTGTGGTAAGCCCGGTCACTTTATTGCTAAATGTTCATTATCAAGTGACAGTGATAGGGATAACGACAAGAAGGGCAAGTGAAGAGAAAAGAAGAGGTACCACAAGAAGAAGGGCGGCGATGCCCACGTGTGCCGTGAGTGGAACTCCGACGAGAGCTCCACCGACTCCTCCTCCTCCGACGAGGACGCCGCCAACATCGCCGTCACCAAGGGACTTCTCTTCCCCAACATCGGCCACAAGTGCCTCATGGCAAAGGACGGCAAAAGGAAGAAGGTTAAATCTAAATCCTCCACTAAATATGAATCTTCTAGTGATGATAATGCTAGTAGTGAGGAAGATAATTTGCGTATCCTTTTTGCCGACCTAAACATGCAACAAAAAGGAAAAATTAAATGAATTGATTAGTGCTATTCATGAGAAGGATGATCTCTTGGACTCTCAAGAGGACTTCCTTATTAAGGAAAACAAAAAGCATGTTAAGGTCAAAAATGCTTATGCTCTACAAGTTGAAAAATGTGAAAAATTTTCTAGTGAGCTAAGCACCTGCCGTGAGACTATTGACAACCTTAGAAATGAAAATGCTAGATTAATTGCTAAGGTTGATTCTCATGTTTGTGATGCTTCAATTCCCAATCTTAGAAATGATAATGATGATTTGCTTGCTAAGATTAAGGAATTAAATGATTCTCTTGCTAGCCTTAGAGTAGAAAATGAAAATTTGATTGCTAAGGCTAAAGATTTTGATGTTTGCAATGTTACTATTTCTAACCTTAGAAATGAGAATGATATACTACATGCTAAAGTTGTAGAATTAAAATCTTGCAAACCCTCTACATCTACTGTTGAGCACACTTCTATTTGTACTAAATGTAGAGATGTTGATATCAATGCTATTCATGATCACATGGTATTAATTAAACAACAAAATGATCATATAGCAAAATTAGATGCTAAAATTGCCGAGCATAACTTAGAAAATGAAAAGTTTAAATTTGCTAGAAGTATGCTCTATAATGGGAGACGCCCTGGCATCAAGGATGGCATTGGCTTCCAAAGGGGATACAATGTTAAACTTAATGCCCCTCCTAAAAATTTGTCTAACTTTGTTAAGGGCAAGGCTCCCATGCCTCAGGATAACGAGGGTTACATTTTGTACCCTGCCGGTTATCCCGAGAGCAAAATTAGGAGAACTCATTCTAGGAAGTCTCACTCTGGCCCTAACCATGCTTTTATGTATAAGGGTGAGACATCTAGCTCTAGGCAACCAACCCGTGCTAAGTTGCCTAGAAAGAAAACTCCTAGTGCATCAAATAGTCATGCTATTTCATTCAAAACTTTTGATGCATCATATGTGCTTACTAACAAATCCGGCAAGGTAGTTGCCAAGTTTGTTGGGGGCAAACACAAGGGTTAAAGACTTGTGTTTGGGTACCCAAAGTTCTTGTTTCTAATGCCAAAGGACCCAAAACCGTTTGGGTACCTAAAGTCAAGAACTAAAATTGTTTTGTAGGTTTATGCATCCGGGGGCTCAAGTTGGATACTCGACAGCGGGTGCACAAACCACATGACAGGGGAGAAGAAGATGTTCTCCTCATATGAGAAAAACCAAGATCCCCAACGAGCTATTACATTCGGGGATGGAAATCAAGGTTTGGTCAAAGGATTGGGTAAAATTGCTATATCACCTGACCATACTATTTCAAATGTTTTTCTTGTAGATTCTTTAGATTACAATTTGCTTTCCGTATCTCAATTATGTCAAATGGGCTACAACTGTCTATTTACTGATGTAGGTGTCACTGTCTTTAGAAGAAGTGATGATTCAATAGCATTTAAGGGAGTGTTAGAGGGTCAGCTATACTTGGTAGATTTTGATAGAGCTGAACTCGACACTTGCTTGGTTGCTAAGACTAACTTGGGTTGGCTCTGGCACCACCGACTAGCCCATGTTGGAATGAAGAATCTTCATAAGCTTCTAAAGGGAGAGCACATTTTAGGACTAACAAATGTTCATTTTGAGAAAGACAGGATTTGTAGCGCATGCCAAGCCGGGAAGCAAGTTGGCACTCATCATCCACACAAAAACATCATGACAAGTGACAGGCCACTGGAGCTCCTACACATGGATTTATTCGGCCCGATCGCTTACATAAGCATCGGCGGGAGTAAGTACTGTCTAGTTATTGTGGATGATTATTCTCGCTTCACTTGGGTGTTCTTTTTGCAGGAAAAATCTCATACCCAAGAGACCTTAAAGGGATTCTTGAGACAGGCTCAAAATGAGTTCGGCTTAAAGATCAAGAAAATTAGAAGCGACAATGGGACAGAGTTCAAGAACTCACAAATAGAAGGCTTCCTTGAGGAGGAGGGCATCAAGCATGAGTTCTCTTCTCCCTACACCCCACAACAAAATGGTGTAGTGGAGAGGAAGAATCGAACTCTATTGGACATGGCAAGAGCCATGCTTGATGAGAACAAGACACCGGATCGGTTTTGGGCCGAGGCGGTCAACACCGCCTGCTACGCCATCAACCGGTTATATCTACACCAAATCCTCAAGAAGACATCCTATGAACTCCTAACCGATAAAAAGCCAAATATTTCATATTTTAGAGTTTTTGGTAGCAAATGTTTTATTCTTGTCAAAAGAGGTAGAAAATCTAAATTTGCTCCTAAAATTGTAGAAGGCTTTTTACTAGGATATGACTCAAACACAAGGGCATATAGAGTCTTTAACAAGTCCTCAGGACTAGTTGAAGTTTCTTGTGACGTTGTGTTTGATGAGACTAACGGCTCTCAAGTAGAGCAAGTTGATCTTGATGAGATAGGTGAAGAACAGGCTCCGTGCATCGCGCTAAGGAACATGTCCATTGGGGATGTGTGTCCTAAGGAATCCGATGAGCCTTCAAATGCGCAAGATCAACCATCCTCCTCCACGCAAGCATCTCAACCAACCCAAAATGAGGACGAGGCTCAAGTTGATGAAGGAGAAGATCAAAGAGATGAGCCACCTCAAGATGACCGCAATGATCAAGGGGGAGATGCAAATGATCAAGACAAGGAGGATGAACAACCAAGGCCGCCACACCCAAGAGTCCACCAAGCAATTCAATGAGATCACCCCGTCGACACCATCCTCGGCAATATTCATAAGGGGGTAACTACTCGGTCTCGTATTGCACATTTTTGTGAGCATTACTCTTTTGTTTCCTCTATTGAGCCACACAGGGTAGAGGAAGCGCTCCAAGATTCGGATTGGGTGATGGCGATGCAAGAGGAGCTCAACAACTTCACGAGAAACGAGGTATGGCATTTGGTTCCACGTCCTAACCAAAATGTTGTAGGAACCAAGTGGGTCTTCCACAACAAGCAAGACAAGCATGGTGTGGTGACAAGGAACAAAGCTCGACTCGTGGCCAAGGGGTATTCACAAGTCGAAGGTTTGGATTTTGGTGAAACCTATGCACCCGTAGCTAGGCTTGAGTCAATTCGTATATTGTTGGCCTATGCTACTTACCATGGCTTCAAGATTTATCAAATGGACGTGAAGAGTGCCTTCCTCAATGGACCAATCAAGGAGGAGGTCTATGTTGAGCAACCTCCCGGCTTTGAAGATAGTGAGTACCCTAACCATGTCTATAGGCTCTCTAAGGCGCTTTATGGGCTCAAGCAAGCCCCAAGAGCATGGTATGAATGCCTTAGAGATTTCCTTATTGCTAATGGCTTCAAAGTCGGCAAGGCCGATCCTACTTTATTCACTAAAACTCTTGACAATGATTTGTTTGTATGCCAAATTTATGTTGATGATATTATATTTGGGTCTACTAACGAATCTACATGTGAAGAATTTAGTAGGATCATGACACAAAAATTCGAGATGTCTATGATGGGGGAGTTGAAGTATTTTCTAGGATTTCAAGTCAAGCAACTCCAAGAGGGCACCTTCATTTGCCAAACAAAGTATACACAAGACATTCTAACCAAGTTTGGAATGAAGGATGCCAAGCCCATCAAGACACCCATGGGAACAAATGGGCATCTCGACCTCGACACGGGAGGTAAGTCCGTGGATCAAAAGGTATACCGGTCGATGATTGGTTCATTGCTTTATTTATGTGCATCTCGACCGGACATTATGCTTTCCGTTTGCATGTGTGCAAGATTCCAATCCGACCCTAAGGAATCCCACCTTACGGCTGAGATATTTGGCTTACACTCCTAAGTTTGGGCTTTGGTACCCTTGGGGATCCACATTTGATTTGATTGGTTATTCGGATGCCGATTGGGCGGGGTGCAAGATTAATAGGAAGAGCACATCGGGGACTTGCCAGTTCTTGGGAAGATCCTTGGTGTCTTGGGCTTCAAAGAAGCAAAATTCGGTCGCTCTTTCTACCGCCGAAGCCGAGTATATTGCCGCAGGCCATTGTTGCGCGCAATTGCTTTGGATGAGGCAAACCCTGCGGGACTACGGTTACAAACTAACCAAAGTTCCTCTTCTATGTGATAATGAGAGTGCAATCCGCATGGTGGATAATCCCGTTGAGCATAGCCACACTAAACACATAGCCATTCGGTATCATTTTCTTAGGGATCACCAACAAAAGGGGGATATCGAGATTGCATACATTAACACTAAAGATCAATTAGCCGATATCTTTACCAAGCCTCTTGATGAACAAACTTTTACCAAACTTAGGCATGAGCTCAATATTCTTGATTCTAGGAATTTCTTTTGCTAACTTGCACACATAGCTCTTAAGTATACCTTTGATCATGTCTCTTTTATATATGCTATGACTAATGTGTTTTCAAGTGTATTTCAAACCAAGTCATAGGTATATTGAAAGGGAATTGGAGTCTTCGGCGAAGACAAGGCTTCCACTCCACTCTACTACTCATCCTTCGCCGTCGCTCCGCTCCACTCTCCGTCTTTGGTATAATCTTCACTCATATGTTTTATTTGACAAAGGGGAGAAAATAGTTAGGAAAGGGCTTATATCTCACTCAAGTATCCGTTTTTGGCGATTCATGCCAAAGGGGGAGAAAGTATGAGCCCAAAGCAAAAGGACCGCACCACCACCCTAATTTTAAAATTAATGGTTTTCAATTGGAAAATTTCAAATTGGTATCTCTTTGTGTTCTAAAGGGGGAGCAAGTAGTATTTTTTCAAAACTGGATATCTTAAAACCCTCTTGAACACTAAGAGGAGAATTTATTTGAGGGGGAGTTTTGTTTAGTCAAAGGAAAAGCATTTGAAACAAAGGGAGAAAATTTCAAACTTGAAAATGCTTCGCAAAATTCTTATTCATTTACCTTTGACTATCTTGCAAAAGGACTTTGAAAAGAACTTACAAAAGGATTTGCAAAAACAAAACATGTGGTGCAAATGTGGTCCAATATGTTAAAAATAAAGAAACAATCCATGCATATCTTGTAAGTATTTATATTGGCTCAATTCCAAGCAACCTTTGCACTTACATTATGCAAACTAGTTCAATTATGCACTTCTATATTTGCTTTGGTTTGTGTTGGCATCAATCACCAAAAAGGGGGAGATTGAAAGGGAATTAGGCTTACACCTAGTCCCTAATTAATTTTGGTGGTTGAATTGCCCAACACGAATATTTGGACTAACTAGTTTGCTCCAGTGCATAAGTTATACAGGTGCTAAAGGTTCACACTTTGCCAATAAAAAGACAAAGTATTGGGTTCAACCAAAGAGCAAAGGGACGACCGAAGGCACCTCTGGTCTGGCGCACCGGACTGTCCGGTGTGCCACCGGACATGTCCGGTGCACCAGAGGACTCCGACTTCAAACTCTTCACCTTCGGGAAATTCCAGAGGCTGCTCCGCTATAATTCACCGGACTGTCCGGTGTACACCGGACATGTCCGGTGCTCCAACGAAGGGCTGCCTCCGGAACTCGCCAGCCTCGGGAATTCATTTGGGCTGCTCCGCTATAATTCACCGGACATGTCCGGTGTACACCGGACTGTCCGGTGCAACAGCGGGGCAACGGCTATTTCGGCGCCAACGGCTACCTGTGACGCATTAAATGCGCGCCAGCGCGCGCAGAGGTCAGGCACGCCCATGCTGGCGCACCGGACATTCAACAGTACATGTCCGGTGCGCCACCGGACATCAAGGCGGGCCCAGAAGTCAGAGCTCCAACGGTCGGAACCCAACGGCTTTGGTGACGTGGCTGTCGCACCGGACATGTCCGGTGTGCACCGGACTATCCGGTGCGCCATCGAACAGACAGCCTCACCAAACGGCTAGTTTGGTGGTTGGGGCTATAAATACCCCCAACCACCCACCATTCATTGCATCCAAGTTTTCCAGCTTTCAACCACTATACAAGAGCTAGCATTCATTACAAAGCACACCAAAAGAGATCAAATCCTCTCCCAACTCCACACAAAGCCTTAGTGACTAGAGAGAGTGATTTGTAGTGTTCATTTGAGCTCTTGCGCTTGGATCGCTTCTTTTTCTTTGGCATTCTTTCTTGTGATCAAACACTCACTTGTAATTGAGGCAAGAGACACCAATCGTGTGGTGGTCCTTGCGGGAAGTTTGATTCCCAAGTGTTTTGAGAAAGAGAAGCTCACTCGGTCCGAGGGACCGTTTGAGAGAGGGAAGGGTTGAAAGAGACCCGGCCTTTGTGGCCTCCTCAACGGGGAGTAGGTTTGCGAGAACCGAACCTCGGTAAAACAAATCCACGTGTCACACTTCTTATTCGCCTGCGATTTGTTTTCCACCCTCTCTCGCGGACTCGATTATATTTCTAACGCTAACCCGGCTTGTAGTTGTGATTATTTTTGAGAATTTCAGTTTCGCCCTATTCACCCCTCCTTTAGGCGACTTTCAGAAGGCTCTGGACCGTTTTGACCCAGAATTTGCAAGAGACGCTAGGAGTGTTCGTCTAGGCTTGTCCATTGATGGTTTCACTCCTTACAACAACAGTTCCACTTCATACTCTTGTTGGTCGGTTTTCATCATGCCCTACAACCCCCTCCCAACAAATGCATGAAAGAAGGGTTCATATTTCTTGCCCTTATTATTCCAGGGCCTAAACATCCTGGAAAGAAGATCAATGTATTCATGCAACCGTTGATTGAAGAGTTCAAAGAGCTATGGGTAGGGGTAAAGCTTATGATGGTCATTGAAAACGTGAATTTACCTTACGTGTTGTATATTTGTGGTCAATTCATGATTTGCCTGCATATTGTATTTGGTCTGGCTGGTGTGTCCACGGTCGACTGTGTTGTCCTATATGCATGGGGGACACACAAGCATATCGATTGGAGCATGGTAAAAAGGTCTCATTCTTTGATTGTCATCGACGGTTTCTTCCATCCAATCACTCGTTTCGAAATGATACGAAGTCATTTAGAAGAGGCATAAAAGTGAAAGAGGGTCCACCAAAACGTTTAATGGGTGAAGATATCATGATACAACATCGTGCCCTTCAAAGGGCTGCAGAAGGTCATGAGTTTGAAGGCTATGGTCAAGATCACAACTGGACTCATATTTCTTTTCTCTGGGAACTTCCGTATGCGAAGGTATTGATTTTACC
This sequence comes from Zea luxurians, assembly GCA_029449295.1. Classification (NCBI taxonomy): domain Eukaryota; kingdom Viridiplantae; phylum Streptophyta; class Magnoliopsida; order Poales; family Poaceae; genus Zea; species Zea luxurians. The sequence continues at coordinate 97,252,113 of JAOPSE010000001.1, read as the reverse complement.
ACACAACATAGATTTGATGCACCAAGAGCGCAATGTTGCTGAAAGCATCATAAGCATGTGTCTAAACATTAAGGGTAAAACAAAAGACAACATCAATGCTAGGAAAGATTTAGCTAATCTTTGCGATCGCCCTAGCCTTGAGATCAAATTAAATCCTAATGGAAAGGAGAGGACACCACGAGCTCCATACTGTCTAAAGCTGGAAGAGCGAAAAGAAGTATTTCGATGGTTAAAAATGTTGAAGTTTCTAGACCGCTATGCAGCTACCATAAAACGTACTGTTAACCTCGACACTAATAAATTAAATGGGTTGAAGGCTCAGGATTGCCATATTTTGATGGAAAGACTTATGCTAGTAATGTTCCGTGGCTATTTGAAGCCTCCTCTGTGGAAGATGATTGCTGAACTTAGTTACATATATAGACATATATGTGCTAAGCAGATCTCAAAGAAATTGATGATTCAATTTGAGAAACAAATCGTGGTGCTTGTATGCAAGATGTAAAAAGTATTTCCGCCTGGATTTATGAATGTGATGCAACATTTGCTAGTGCACTTACCTTATGAAGCATTAGTAGGAGGACCAGTGCAGTTCTGATGGATGTATAGTCAAGAAAGAGAATTGAAAAAACTTAGAGCTACTGTGCGGAACAAAGCAAGGGTTGAGGGGTGTATTGGAGAGGCCTTTGCAGCTAAAGAGATCACAATCTTCTCAAGTCAGTATTTATTACACACTAACAACGTGAATACTGTAGAAGAAGGTCCTTCAATCGACCTTAGTGTTTTTCTCTTGAAGGGGAAAGGGGTCGGGGCTTCTACTGCACATTATGTTGACATAAGAGAACGTAATTTCACCATGCTCTACTTGTACACCAACATGGAGGAACTTGATCCATACTTTGAAATGTTTGATTCCATATATTTAGCTGGTCACAAACCTACACCAAAGGAACTAGATAATCTACGTATGGAAGGGATGAACGGAGGTCCATGTTTCGTTGAATGGTTCCACGAGCATGTAATTATCTCTTTATAATTTTCCTTTGTGTACTTAGTTTGCACATACGACTTGCTATTTAACTATATCTTTTTCTGCTCTATGTAGTGTAAGAAACTTGATTCTCTAGTCTTGGATGATTTGCAACATATATCACATGGTCAGTTGAAAGCAAGAAAATATAGCCGCTATGATATTAATGGATATCGTTTTCAAACATCAAAATTAGAAAAAATCCGCCCGTAGGCAGCCACGACAAATAGTGGAGTAGTAGCAACTGCCTCAAATGCAGACGGAGGCACTCATGACTATTATGGTGTTCTTCAAGACATAACTGAGTACACTCTTGGTGGGGCCAAAGAGTTCATGTTTGTGTTATTTGATTGTGAATGGTTTGATCCTCAACAAACGCGAGAGGATGAATTTGGAATTGTGGAGGTAAAGCATGAATCACGGTTTAAAGGCAGCGAGTATAGCAATGTTGTGCTTGCACATCAAGCGCAATAGGTGTACTATCTAACATATCCTCATGAGAACTTGAAGTCTCGTTGGGTTGTATACAAAATTAATCCTGAAGTCCATCCGTTATGATATGATTATTACAACACAAATAACGAAGATGATGATTCTGTTAATATTTATCAAGAAGAAGGCGATCAGTCAAAAAATAGAGAATTTACTATATCTGAGGATTTAGGGCTCAATGAAGTAGCTAGTCTCGCCATAGATTTGATGGCAGAAGAACCAGGTCCTTCTAGGGCAAGGACTCGTAAGTCACAGAGAATTCTTGAAAAACAACAAAGACTTGAAATAATTGAGCAGCGCGTTGCTGAAGCATATTCTGATGCCGATGATTTTTGAAAAGTATATACAATTAAATTCTTGTATATGCATTCCTATTTCAGTCTTAATATATATGGACTCAATTATGAAATTTGTGCAGATGATAAGGGTCATAGACAAGCTCTAAGGGAAGAAGCGCGGAGACCGTGGTGACTCCTCGAGGTCACGGTCGACTAGGGGTTCAGGTGGTGGGGATACATCCTCTATGTTGTTCCAGGTATTTAATTTGTTTAATTCACTTTTCTTCTACATATGTAATAGTATTATCACCTAATTTTCGAGTACTTGATATATCTCATTGTTGATTATGTTTGTAGGGCTCTAAAGCATCAAGGCAACGGCTAGAGCAGCTCCTTGGTTGCATGGAGGAGCAGGGGCGTGAAGTGGCAAGCCATAGTACACCTGGGCAAGAGCGTGAGGTGGCAGGCCCTAGTGCACCTAAGCAAGAGCGCGAGGTGGCAGGCCACAATGCACTTGAGCAGGAGCGTGAGGCAATAGGCTCAAGTGGACCTATGCTAGAGCAGGACCACAATGCATTTGAGCAAGAGCGCAAGGTGGCAGACCACAATGCACCTAGGCAGGAGGATGAGGTGGCAGGCCAAGGTTCACTGATGCGTGATGATGATGACTATGGGGAGTACTACGATGGAGAGGCCGATGATGAGGTTGTTACAATGACACAGGCAACGAACTTCAGGTATTTTTATTTTGACGATGAGTTCTATTTTTTGTTGGATTGATATTATTACCAGTGTACAATTTACAATTTTATAGGTTTTGGCGGTCCCTTAGAGTTCCACCGACACAACCCTTGGACCAACGTAGGGTCATAAACCCTACAGGAGAGAGGAGCTGGGTGGAGGTGGCATGGAGTGGCAAAAGTCACCAGACACCAGTTAACACAGTGCTAGGATCTATAGCTCGTTTTCACTATCCAGGGGTGGTACAATTCAACGGGGCAGAGATAGGGGCGTATCATTGGGCTCACTGGGGCGTCAAACCATATGGACCCGACCATACTCACCAAGACGTAGTGTGATCATCGTTTTAGGTGAGTTTATTATGTCTTTTAAATTTACTTACCGTGGGCATCTATAAATGAATTTAATTGCTTCTTCATTATGCAGGAACAATTTAGATTGGACGAAACAACGAATGAAGAACATGCAAAACGTGTATTCCACAATGCTGCTAGAAAAGTTATAAATGGTTCAATGTCAGATGCATGGGTCAAAGCTGTTACCGTGTACTTCAAGAAAGTGAAGGGTCAAAGAATGACCAACAAGCAGGCGTGTGAAATCCACTTGACAACTGAGGAGAACAAACAAAGTGAAGTGGACTGGCTCACTGCTCATCCTAAAGCTTGGGTCAAGCTCTGTGAGTACTGGGCCTCAGATGAGTACAAAGTTATTTCAGATAGAAATCGTTTGAACCGGAAGAGCAAACCGGGCCTCCATCGATTTGGAGCAGATGGATTTATTGGGAAATCACAACGAATGGTATGATGAGCTAAGTAACATTTAGTCTTTTTCCCTATGACAAATTTGTATATTTCATTATGTCTCTTACCACAGGAGGCTCGTGATGGTGTTGAACCCTGATTCATTGATGTTTACATGGAGGGACACCGAGGTCCAGATCCAGAGCATCTAGAAATTTTATGTGACGACAGCGTAACAGAAAAGCTGGTAGGTGTAAATAATAACTATCTATTCTTAATTAACTTGTGACTCATTTTTTATAATTAACATAAATTGTTTTGTAGACTCATTATGCTGAGGAGGTTAGGAGGAAAGCAGGAGACGATGGTCTAGATTGGAGGGAGGCACCTTTCGATCCGGACGCAGCATATGTTGTTGGTGGTGGGCTACCACATGGGAGGTATGATAAGATCAAAGCTGTGATAAATAAAAACTATTGGTTCATAACTTGTGATGTTTCTAGGTTAGGGATCGGTGATGGGGTTGTGAGTGGCGATAGCTTTGGTCGTCGGTCTGTTTCCTCGGTGGGGAGTAGATCACAAACTTCAACTTCAAGGGAATCAGAGCTTGATGACCAACTAAGACAACAACAACAAGTTCAACAACTATCTCAACAAGTTCAGATGATGCAGGGAATGCTGATGCATGTAATAATTTTAGTAATCCACCATTCATTCGATTTTTAGATGCATTTAGGCCTGCAAATGGGGCGGGTGTAAATGGATATTTTGGGTGGGTTTTGGAAAAGGATTTGTTTTGGTGGGTTGTGATGGTTTTAATTACCAACGGGATGAGTTGGGTGGGTTTCTTTTATATTGTGGGTGGAAATAGGTTGATACCCATGGGTTTGGATGGATTTAACTGCCGTGGGCCGCCCGGCCTGTTTGGATCTGTCTTGTGAATTGAAAACATCAGCCCAGCAAAATCCAGATAGGGTGGTAGTGGTACTACTACTTCTATACTTCTATACTGCTCGTCCACAAACATGCACAAAATGTTGTAGACACTTCTCATAACTCCAGTAGTTGTTGCATCATGTTCACTAGCCATAAACTCCCAATAGTTACTAAAAAATTGGTATAATCTGGATTGTTGCTATCTCACTGTATGGTGTATGAACTAAATTCAGTTTAGCTCCCTATTTTGTTAAACCTTATGGAAGCAAAAGGTCTACAAGAAAGCAATCTACAAAAAAACAAACAATCATAAACAGACTTTTCTGGCGAGAGTTTACTAATGAATCTCCCCAGTATTGAATCTAGGGGAGCATGCCTGTATGTTCTTACTGCAAGTATATTATTCTATGGTTGTTTTGTTGTCACAAGTGCCACCAATAATGTAGGCCTCGCCATTTTCTTTTTATAATGTATGGATCATCACGCTGCTTGTCTATATGTTTAATAAGAGCTTCATAGGATTTTGACTTCATCGTATATACTTCTACGCAAACACTCATTATATTCCTGGAAAAGATTGCTCAACTATATTCCCCATAGAAAAGTACTCATGATATATCCATATGTTTTTTATTTTAATAACAAGAGCATGGACTCAATACTCAATTATATTCCATATCAGTCACTTAGAATACAACAATACAAAATTTATTTTTCCCTCTCACAACCACAAGAATAGCTCCTGCTATAAGATGTCACACTTTATTACCTTTAGGTTGCAAGAAGTACCAATTTAATTAACATCTTCAGGATTATTAGGTAGACATTATCTAGAGAACTATATCAGTCTCCAGCTTTATTTTTTTAATATTGATAGACCTCTACTGCAGAAGGCACCAAAAATCTGTTGTTTTGCGTGCTTAGTTTGATTCGCCAGGTCTAAGTTTTTAAAGCAAACATGAGTTCTTTATCTCGCTTTTTTCAACTATCCGATGCACATTGTAATTGATTTGGATAAAGGCAGTTAAACTATAATTCCTGCAGTACCAAGGTTTCCACGTTATGTTTAAATTATTAATGGCAGGGGCCAAATCCCCCATCCCCCATGATGCCCTCCACTACTTTATTCCAAACTCAAGGAGCTTCACTTGATCGTTATACCAACAAGGTTTATTCTATTGCCATATTCAGATATATCTAGGAACTTTTAACTATTGCCCTTCTATTCAAAACTGAAAAGGAGGGCTAGTTTAAAACTTATCTGGAAAGTACAAAGGATCTATGATTGGAGGAAGTTAACTTGTGGGCTTATTTTCTAGAGTTCCTACGGCTCTAGATTCTCTATGGGAGCCGATTTTCCGAGAAAAGTGGTTCTCCTATTTAAAATATGTTTTCCAGTTGTTTAGTATAAACTCTATATATACATTAGTTTAAAATAAAACTCAAGCTTGTTGTATTTGCAGATGTATAGTGCTCAGATGGGATCTCAAATGGGACCCCAGTTCTCCCGTCCATCACAATCTGTCCAGACCCAAACACCAACGAAACACAGGTATAGTTTTGTAGTATATTTACTTTAATTTACAATTATAATCATGCATAGTTTTATTTGGTTATAGGATTCTGAGATCGGACAAGGAAACCCACAGATGGACATGCAGTGGTCGATGCCTCCTAGAGGACAGATTCTTCCTCCTCCACAACCAGGTATGGGATATTGGCCACCACCACCATGGGGATATCCTACACATCTAATGGGGCCTTAGGGACGCCCCCATGGCCAACACAGCCACTTCCATCACCAGTGGTACTTTCCTGATTCATGCTGCTTGCTACTTGTTCATGTTTTCCTATATCTTGGTGTACATGTCATTTTGTGATCTTCTTGGAAGCCACATTTTGTGTTTATCATGCTTTCCTATATCTTCGTGTACATGTGATTTAATGCCAGCATTTTGTGATCTTCTTGGAAGCCACATTTTATGTTTATCATGCTTTCCTATATCTTTGTGTACATGTGATTTAATGCCAGTTGTATATTTATGAGAATTTTGGTTTATTTTGTAGGATTCCGGCTCTCATCAAGTGACTCCTCCCCCTCATGATGACTTTGCGGATAGATGTCTCAATTCTAGTGGTGGAGCTACGAACAACAATCTGATGTCCTGATCGAGAGTGATGGAGCTAATGTTTGAACTTGTGTGTTTGAACTTGTGAACTAAAATTGTGCACTATGGATGTGAACTTATGTGAATTTGTGAACTTATGTATTTGGACTTATGTGAATTTGTGAACTTATGTATTTGGACTGTGTGAATTTGTGATATGAACATATATCCATGTGTTTGAAATCTGTATTGTATGTGATATTCTGTGTTGCATGTGATATTATGTTTGTCTAATTTTTCATTTCTGTAATTTTTATTTTTTTGGAAAAAGGGTTAAGAATGTGGGTACCCACATTCTTAAGGTTAACTTTGTGGGTACCGTCGAACTTAATGTGCAGCCCACGCAGGCCCACGCAGTCCAAATAAGTTCGTCGGCCACGTGGCCCCGTCGAACTTAACATTAATAACGTGGGTACCGTCGAACTTATGGGAACAAATTCGATGGCCCCCATCAAACTTAAAAACGCACGTTCTTAATGTTAAGTTCGACGGTACCTATGTTCTTAAGGTTAAGTTCGTCGGGGCTGTCGAACTTACTTCTCTAAGTTCGTCCAAAAATCGTCGTCGGCTATATTCGTCGGTAAACCCACGTTCTTATTGTAAGTTCGTCAGCTTATTACAATAAGTTCGACGGTTTGTCACCCACGTTCTTTAGATCTAAAGCATGGTAGAAGTTGGGATAAAAGTTTGTCGTGTGTAGAATTCTCGTATATTAATAGCTACCAAGCAAGTCTAAAAATGGCACCGTTTGAAGCACTTTATGGACGAAAATGTAGAACACCACTTTATTGGAATCAGACCGGAGAAAGTCAAGTATTTGGTCCAGAAATTCTCCAAGAAGAGGAGAAGCAAGTGTAGATTGTCAGAGAGAATTTGAAAACGGCACCGTCGAGACAGAAAAGCTATGCTGATAATAGAAGAAGAGAGTTGATCTTTGAAATTGGAGACTTCGTATACCTTAAGGTTTCACCAATGAGAGAAATGAAAATATTTAAGGTTAAAGGTAAACTATCTCCTCGCTACATTAGTCCATTCAAAATTTTGGAAAGAAAAGGTGAAGTAGCGTATCAGTTGGAGCTACCCGATAGTTTATCGGACGTGCATGACGTATTTCATGTTTCACAACTTAAGAAATGCTTAAGATTACAGGAGGAACAGTTATCCATGGAAGAACTCAACGTTAATGAGGATTTGACTTACTCGGAGTATCCTATCTGAATTTTGGAAACATCTCGTAGAATTACTCGAAGTAAAGTTATCAATATGTGCAAAGTTCAGTGGAGTCACCATTCGGAATATGAGGCCACTTGAGAAAGAGAAGGTGAACTCAGAGCAGAATTTCCCTAGCTATTCTCAGAAGTTCTCTAATCTCGAGGACGAGATTCTTTTTAGGGGGATAGGTTTGTAACACCTCAAATCCATCAGTTAATAGTGATTCAGTTTTAGTTGTTAAACTCATTAGAGAAAGGATATCTATTTTTTTTAAATAAAAAAGTATGAAGTTCAATTATTTGATGCATACATTTTTGAAGCATGGTTTTTTTGTTTGATAATTTAATGCAAAGGTTTATTTTTGTATTCAGTCTATTTTTGCATAGTCCAATTTATTTAAATAAATAGTGCTCCCCTAAAATTATCTGTTTTCGAAAATTAGTATTTTATTTATGTAAGTATTATTTTTTTGGATTTATTATAATTTTTGGAAAATTTAAGTATATATATTTTTATATTCATATACTTAATTCAAAAAAAGAAAAATAAAAACGATATGGAATTTAAAAAAATGAAACGCTCCCACGAGACCAAAGCAGCCAATATCACATGACCCATTCCTCCCTCTCATCGTTCACGACATGTAGGTGGGCCCCATCTCCATTTTTTTTCTTTTCTTTCTTTCCCACTCACCTACTCTCTCTGTCCCTCCTCACTCCTCCAAGTTCTTAGCCACTCGCCGCCACCGTCTTCTCTTAGGAATGAAAATACTGCTGACCGTTTCTCGAGCTCTCCACCGGCCCCGCGGCTCGCGTACAACTGCTCGTCTCCCTCCATTACGCGTCCGACATCACTCCACAACGGTTTCTTCTTCGTTTCTACGATGGTTTTAATTCGCATCCGTTGCAGCCGCCATTAATGGTGTTCATTTCATCCGTTTCTCCTGGGCATTCATCCGAGGTTCAATTGGCTATCGATTCGTGAAATTTGACCTCTCTCTCTCCCCTTTTCATCTCCTATAAAACGTGAGCCGAACTCGTTCTCCTTTCTCCTACTGTTCTCGTGCTCCAAATCTGTACTCGTGTGCTCTCAGTTCATTGTCGCATCGTCATCTGAGCTTGCCGCTGCCGACACCGACCACTTTGCCTAGTTCGCCGATGTCGATGATCCAGAGCCGACCCGACGAACTCTCTGGTAGTGCCTTGTTGACCTTCCTCCACCCGACGACCCCTCGTCCCCTTGCTCCCATCGTCGTACAGAATCTGCTGAGAATCCCCTGATGTCTACTGTCTTTGTGTGAGGTAGAATATGACCGTGTTTTATTTTTAGCCCCTGATTTTGTGTAGGATTAATCTCGAGATTTTCTAGTTCAAAATAAATCGAAAAGAGACCCTATAATTTTACATGCTACCATCAGTAGTTTATAGTGATCGCGATCTAATTTTTGTAGCGATATGTAATTATAGTTTGTATTTTTTTTCTGAATCATGTGTATATTAAACGACAAATTTCATGAGTATGTGATAAGCCATTTTTATTAGTGTCCCCGATATCTTTCGCATTTATGTACTTTAATTTAATTATATTCGTTGAGAATTAATTTAAATATAGTTGTTAGAGTAAAGGATTAAGAATAGGATAGACCACATGTTTATAGCTAAAAACATTAGATAATTATACGAGTGCCTTTGTTCTTAAATTATGATTTAGATGTTTAGTCAAGATTCATATGTTCGTGCGTAAATAGACATATTATTCATCCACTAAGAAATAATATATCTTCTACTAATATTATAATGATATGGAAACCATGTCCACTATTATCTAAATAGTAGCCTAATATAATTTCTTTAGTGAATTATAGGCCATGTGTTTCCTTATATAATATTTTAGTATCCTAATGTAGTTTTTTTTCAATGCATAGTTATAGAAAATATAACCCACGAGCTTTCAAGTAGAAATACAATAACTAATTGGTTAAGTGGATTCCATAAAAATTGAATTAGTGTTATATTTGCATATTTTTAAATAAATCTATATAGTATGTTTCATGATTAATTTACCATATAGTCTTTTCTAGGAAAAGGGTGAAACAAAATAATTAGTAAGTCATGTCATAAGCAAAAAGAATGCTTATCGGTGTATTTTAATTCATATTATAGTTACAAATAAAGTTTTGTGTTTCGATGTTTTCCTTTTATAAGTAGGAATTGTGTAATGCATATTTTATTGTTTGTTGGATGGTGCTTGTTTATTTATTGGTGCATGTTTTTTCTTTTGTATGTGTGATGGGTGTCGTTATTAGAAGCTGATTGTGTGGTAGAGAATCCGAGTTTGTTTGAGGGTGACCCACAAGACAAGTTCGAGCAAGGCAAGTGGATTCTCCCTCTCCATTTCTGTTTGTATCCAAATAATACATATAATAATATTTACTTTTTGAATATTTGCATAATTTGATGGGATTTGCCTAAATAGGATTTCCTAGAAATACAAATCCTATTCCTTGATTACCCTGTGATAAATACTATGCTTAGCAATTTGTGTTACCGCTAAACTTGATAATTATGATGTCACTCTTTAACGATATTAATGTTCCAGAAATGAAAATTTGTATTATGATGTTAATTCGATGGTTAAACAAGATTATTTCATATTAAATGGAACATGGAGTGATCACCCAGAATAACAGTGCAACCACGAGTGTTATCATGGCTCTGGCTTTGGTAATTAGCTTAATACGCTTAGTACCTAGCAACCTTGCCTGAAATATGGGCAAGAGGGGGAGAGGTAGTGGTGGTATCTCACGTTAACATGGGGACGTATTCATGGCTAAGGTACCTCACCTAGAGGGCCTCCACACCGACTTAGAAATCTTAGCAGGTTGCTTTGTATTAAGTATATTTTCTGAAAACCTCATATTGGATCCCTAGCCATTCACCTTGGCAGTGTTTAAGGGTCCGTACAACCCAGGCTAGATGGGATACACAACTTGTGGGTAAAGTTGTACCACCTCTACAGAGTGTAAAACTGATATGTCAGTCGTGCTCATGGTTAAGAGCAACTGGACTCTCACATGATAATTGAACATAAAGATCGAGAATAAATCGTGATTCGATGATTCACAAATGGTTTGCTTAAGTGATTTCACTTAAGTGTTTTTTATATAATCTTATGCCTTTGATTAATTGGGATATTTGGGACACACTTATCAGTAAGACAGGTGTTGTTAATAAAATATTGACCAACTAAAATGCTTACTGCTTAACCTTAGTCTTACCTTGTTAAACTTGCATAATTTCCCCCACTTGCTGAGCCCTGGCCATAAGTGAGCTTACCCTTGCTAATATTTTGATTAGAGGGTGATGAAGAAGACTTTGATGGAGATTTTGATGAATACTGAGTCTAACGATGCGCCAGTCATCTTCCTGTGGGAGATTATCGATGTTATTTTCGCTATACTTTGATGATACTGTTTAAGATACTTATGTCTGGATGATGTAATAAAGTTATTCTACTCTCTTTACACCTTTATTGCATTGTCTTTTAATATATTACACTTGTGACGTCAATATATGTGTGGAAAAAGGATCCTGGCACACATATGTTATGCATTCGGTTTTGCCCTTAAAACCGGGTGTGACAGGTACTATGTGAGAGTGTTGCGCTCTGTGGTGTTAGGCATGGTTTTCACAGCCTATTTATGGGGTAATCGCTCAATCATAAGGAAATAAGAATATACCTACGTGTTTCGCGCGTGACGTAGGACGACTGTTGAAACTGACGTTTTATAATAGTAGAGAAGAGATAGAGATAGAGATGGTACAACACTATCCTGGATAGTACAACAAAATAGAGGTAAATTGTATGTCCATTTTAAAATAGAGGAACATATGTACAAACTTTAAAACAACAAAGATAATTGTATCATTGAGTAGAGATAGGAGCAGATACAAGCTGTTGGGACCATGCTTCGTCGCCGAAGGTCCTGCAGGAAGAAACAACTTCGGCTGGAGCTGTCGGCACGTGATGACCGAAGGTAGCTGTTCATGAAGCTTCGAAATTGCAAACCGACTTAAAAGTAGAATGACCTTTTAGTCCACAAGTGTTTGAGTCATTATTGTAATCTTTTATGAGGGGCATGATTGTAATTCCTCACAGGCTGTGTCTTGTGTCTATAAATAGTGAACAGTATTCCTTTACTGTTCACGCATTCCTGTAATTGCAAACGCATTGTCCGGGAATTGTTATCTGTCAAGGAGAAGGTATAAATGTACTTAAACTCTATGTTCTGACATTTTTATGTTCATATAATAAAATATGTGAATGATGTTACTTATTTATGATACATCTATTTTTAATGTCTCATGTTTTATATATTATTTCATATTATTTTGTAAATTTAATCACGAAAGTATAACCTTCGTGATATTTCACTCATGGTCTTCGTCCGAAGTTCATTAAATCCTTGGGGAAATAATGCTTCAGCGGACGAAGGGCATTAATATTTAACATTTTATGTTGCCTTGTTCTTAATTCATAGCATTTGAGAACAAGTCCCCAACATTGGCGCCCACCTCCGGTCAACTCACTTCCACTTTTTTGAGCTGATGGCTTCCTTCAACGATCAAGCTGGACTTGCTTCGGCCCCGAAGCTGGTGTTCCCAATAACAGGTGGTTCATGCTTAGAGCCAGCCAACAAAAAGCAGAAGAAGGAAGCACAGAGAAGGGTACAGCATGTCAGGGTGCAAGGACCCTTCATCAAGTCCAGATGGTCTCACATTCCTATTACCTTCTCCCAAGAGGATCTTCAACTCAAGGATTACCCACACAATGATGCTATGGTTATCTCTTGTGTTATCAAAGGATTTCTCGTCCACAATGTTTTGGTTGATACAGGCAGTGCAGCCGACATCATATTTGCTAAAGCCTTCAGACAGATGCAAGAGCTCGAAGATAAAATTCTTGATGCCACACATCCCCTCTGTGGCTTCGGAGGAAGGCAGATTGTAGCACTCGGCAAAATCTCAATGTCAGTGGCCTTCGGATTCATCAACAACACAAGAACTGAACAAATTATGTTTGATATCGTTGACATGGAGTACCCTTACAATGCAATCATTGGTCGTGGTACTCTTAATGCCTTCGAAGCAATTCTGCATCCAGCTTATCTTTGCATGAAGATACCTTCGGACCAAGGGCCCATTGCTATTCATGGAAGTCAAGAAGCTGCCAGAAGGGCCGAAGGAAATTGGACAGACTCAAAAGCAATCCATAATATAGATGGAGCTGAAGCTTGTGAGCAATACAAGTTTAGAAGGGAAAAAGCTGCTTCGGCTGACCAGCCAAAACCCATGCTCTTATGTGAGGATATAGCAGAGCAGAAGGTGCTATTGGGATCTCAATTGTCCGAAGAGCAGGAGAAAACCTTGATAAGGTTTTTGTTTAACAATAAAGATGTTTTTGCCTGGTCAGCTAATGATCTTTGCGGAGTTAACAGGGATGTTATTGAGCACTCGCTCAATGTTGATCCATCCTTCAGACCCAGGAAATAGAGGCTTCGGAAGATGTCTGATGACAAGGCCGAAGGTGCTAGAAATGAAGTGAAAAGACTCCTCACTGCCGGAGTTATTAGAGAGGTAAAATATCCAGAATGGTTGGCTAACACTGTTATGGTGAAGAAGGCCAATGGTAAATGGAGAATGTGTATCGATTTTACTGACCTTAATAAAGCCTGTCCGAAGGACGAGTTTCCATTGCCAAGGATAGATTCCTTAGTTGATGCAGCAGCTTCGTCAGAGCTCATGAGTTTGCTGGACTGCTATTCAGGCTATCATCAAATATGGATGAAGAAGGAAGATGAACCAAAAACCAGCTTCATAACCCCTAGTGGGACATATTGCTACCTTCGGATGCCTGAAGGGCTTAAAAATGCTGGAGGAAGTTTCAGCAGAATGATAGCAAAGGTTCTCCATTCTCGGATAGGCAGGAATGTACTAACTTATGTTGATGATATCATTGTAAAAAGTACGAAGCAGGATGACCACATTGCTGATTTACAGGAGACCTTCGCCAATTTTAGACAGGCTAGTCTAAAGCTGAATCCAGAAAAATGTGTCTTCGGAGTAAAGAAGGGGAAATTTCTCGGTTGCTTGGTTTCAACAAAGGGAATTGAGGCCAACCCAAGTAAAATCGAAGCTATACTTCGAATGGAGCCACCTAGTACAAAAAAGGGGGCTCAAAGATTAACAGGAAGGCTAGCATCTCTCAACAGATTCATATCTAGATCAGCAGAGAGAAACTTACCATTCTTCGAAGTGCTGAAGACAGCTGAAGTCTTTCAATGGGGACCACTCCAGCAGAAGGCCTTCGAAGAACTGAAGCAGTATTTGATAAATCTAACAACATTAACTCCACCTACGCCAGGGGCTCCTTTGTTATTATATGTGGCAGCTTCGCACTCAGCGGTAAGCGCAGCACTTGTTCAGGAGAAGCTTGAAGGCCAGGTTAAGAGGTAGGCCCCAATATATTTTGTATCCGAGGTTCTTAGTTTATCAAAGAAAAATTATACAGAGTTGGAGAAGGTACTGTATGCTGTCTTGATGGCCTCCAGAAAGCTTCGGCACTATTTTCAAGCTTACAACATAATTGTTCCTTCTTCACAACCTCTGAAGGATGTTATGAGGAACCGAGAAGCTACTGGAAGGATTGGAAAATGGGCTGCAGAGCTCAATGAATTTTGTATTGATTATGTTCATAGATCTTCCATTCAGTCCCAGGCACTAGCAGACTTCATTACTGATTGGACGCCAGGGGCTCAGGAGGAAGAAACAAATAAAGATGCCGAAGCATGGACAGTGTTTTGCGATGGGTCTTGGGGAACCTTCGGAGCAGGAGCGGCTGCTGTGTTGGTTTCACCTTCCAAAGTTAAAACTTGTTATGCGGCAAGACTTGATTTTAGTTGCACAAATAACATCGCCGAGTATGAAGCTCTGCTTTTGGGTCTTCGGAAATTAAAGGCAATGGGAATCAGAAGGGCCATTCTTAAAAATGATTCTCAAGTTATTTCTGGTCATGTTGACAAAAGTTACAAAGCAAGAGACCAAAAGCTTGAAAGGTATCTAGATACAGTCCGAAGGATTGAGGCTTCCTTCGAAGGTTTCTCTGTCAAAAATATTCCTCGTGGAGAAAATGAATACGCCGATCTATTGGCTAAGTCAGCAGCCCAGGGGCTGCCTATACCTTCAGAAGTATTTTTTGAAACAATAAAAGCACCTTCGGTCGAGCTTCTTGAAAGAGCAATCCTCAACATATCCCCTGTTTATAGTGAAGATTGGAGAACTGAAATCATCTCTTTCCTTCAGGGAAATTTTCTTTCAGATGACGAAGCTTATAACAGGAGAATAGAAGCAAGAGCTCGACCATATGTCATAATAGAAGGGGAGTTATACAAGCGTGGGGTCTGTTCCCCATTGCTCAAGTGCTTATCCAGATCCGAAGGTATAGAATTAATGAAGGAAATACATGCAGGTCTATGTGGATCTCATATTGGATCTAGACCCTTGCTTGGGAAGGTTTTTCGCCAAGGATTTTATTGGCCAAAGGCAGCTTCGGATGCAGCGGATTTAGTTCAAAAGTGCGAAGGTTGTCAGAAATGTGCAAGAGATCAAAAACAACCTTCGTCTTTAACTCAATTAATACAGCCCACTTGGCCATTGCAAAGGTGGGGTCTGGATTTGCTAGGTCCATTACCACCTGCACAGGGGAACTTAAGATATGTGGTGGTGGCAGTGGAATATTTTTCCAAGTGGATTGAGGCAAAGCCCTTAGCCACAATAACCTCGTTTACTATTCAAAAGTTTTTCTGGCAAAGCATTGTTTGTCGCTTCGGAGTGCCGAAGGCTATAACTGTGGATAATGGGACACAGTTTGATTCTGAAGCCTTCAGAGAATTTTGCAATCAAATCGGCACGAAGATCCATTTTGCATCAGTCCGACACCCAGAATCTAATGGACTTGTTGAAAGAGCCAATGGGATCATAATGACAGGAATAATGAAGTCAATCTTTAATCAGCCAAGGGGAAAGTGGCCAGACGAGTTAATCAAAGTGGTGTGGAGTCATAACACAACCATTTCAAGATCAACAGGCTTTACACCCTTTAAACTATTGTTTGGTGACGAAGCAATAACCCCAGAAGAGGCTAAAACAGGATCGATAAGGACAGTAGCTTCGGCAGAAGGCGAAAACGAAGCTGATTGTTCTATGGAAAAAGATGCTATTAAAGGGATTAGGCTTCAAGCTGTGGAAAACATCAATAAATACCAAGCTGAAACAATAAAATGGCGTGATAGAAAGGTCAAGCTAAAGAATATTGGACCAGGACACTTGGTACTTCGAAGAGTAGCTAACCCTGAAACAGTAGGCAAATTACAGCTGAAGTGGGAAGGCCCCTTTTTGGTAGTATCTTCGTCAAGACCTGGTTCCTACAGATTGAAGGATATGGACGGCAATGACATTCCTAGATCGTGGAATGCGGATGAGCTTCGGCGATATTATGTTTAGTTTGATGTAATTTTTTATATTCTTTTTTGTGGCACCCTTTTCCTTTCCAAAGGGGGAGAAAGGTTTTTAATGGGGCCACAACATGTAATTTTTCTTTTCCTTATTTCAATTCTATAAGAGTGATATCCCCCAAAATGTAAATGTAAAAGCTGAGAAAGCACCTTCGAGTGCAAATAAAAAAGAAAAGAGAACAGGAAGAAGCTCCTAAGGGAGGCTTACAGCGAAAAATAAACGCTGATTCCGCTGAAAGTAAAAGGCGAAGAAGCTCCTAAGGGAGGCTTACAGCGAAAAATAAACGCTGATTCCGCTGAAAGTAAAAGGCGAAGAAGCTCCTAAGGGAGGCTTACAGCGAAAAGTCAACGCTGATACACCGAAAAGTAAACGGTGAAGCCGAAAAGTAAACGGCAAAAAGATTTTTATCATTCTTAAGGGGACGAAGGACCATACTTACGTTTTCTTTTGAACATGTGTCCTAATATTCATTTGCACATAACATATCATCATGTCATTTGCATTCATAAACATCCATTTAGACATATGTAGAGTCATCATCATGCTACACAAAAAAGACAGGTGCTTCAGAAAATCAGGAAAAGATTCGAAGGAAAAATTTTCTATGCTTCGTAGTGTACGAAAAGAAGGGAAGGTGTTTTTCGCCTTCGGCTCAAAAGAGAAGTTTCGTCCACAGCAAAGCAGACTGGATATGGTTATAGGAGACAGAATATATTACAAGGTATGTACAAATTTACATAAGTTATTCCATATTACAAGAGTTTCTCCAAGAATTTTTGCAGGAAAGCGCATTACAAGCAATTTTAAGCTTCAGCCAAGGCTTCGTCTTCAGTTTTGTCAAACTTCAGCATTGTCAATCTTCAGCTTCGTCATCCTATATATCAAACAGTATAGTAAGAAAGGTACAAATTTCAAAGGAGAAGGTAAAAGCAACAAACATAAGTTTCTTACCGGCTTCAGATGGCTTCGAACTTCGTCACCTGCCATTTTCCGCCCGCCACTTACCCAGATCTGGGTCATGAATCTATTTCCAATGCTTCTGGCTAAGCTTGGGATATCTAACAAATCTGAAGCTGACAAGCTGAAGTTTGGTCTGTTCACGATGTTTGCATGTGTGCAGCCAGCCTTCAAAAAAGCAGCAGCTGTGCCCCGAGAAGATACCAGGGCGCAGAAGTCAGCGTGCCCACCAATAACTTCATCAAGGGCATCAACTTCGCCTTCAATATGTTCTAATGTTCTTGGCAGATTTTCAGCTGAAGGTGTAAATTTTGAAGAGCTAGCTCCGACAGAGTGAAACACGTCCTTCAGCCGCTGCACACATCGGATGCCGAAGCTTAAACATTTCTCCTGAAGTTCTGTAAAGGATTTCTGCAAACTTGAGTATTTATCCACTTCAGCTTTCAGGCTTCTTTCAAAATATTTCTTTTCTTGCTCGAATTTTTCTGATTGACGGAGCAATTCATTCTTTAATTTATCATTTTCAGTTTGAACTTCAGCTAAAGAGCCCTCCATGGTCTGAATAACAAAATCCTTCTTTTCTAATTCATTCTTTGACCATGATTTCAAGATCTTGGATTGCGAAGTCTTTCTTTTTCAGATTGGTTTCGTAGTTTTCAATCTTTTCAGTCAAATCTTGAATGACGGTTTTATTTTTCTCTTCCTCCAGATCTTGTTGCATTTTCAGAACCTTGCTTAATAATATGCTCTGTCGAAATGATCTTTGTTAGAACACGACCCAAAAGTTAATAATAACAGTAAGAAAATAACAAAAATATTCGTTACCTTGAAGTTAGCATAAAGCAAGCTTCCGGCAATGTGGTGTCGTTGATAACGACACAAGTCCGCTTCCACCTTCGGCAAGCCAATGCTTTTGGAAAGGGTTCTGATAATTTTGGCCTCGATGCGGTTCCAAAGGCACCTTAGTTTCCCTTCATTCACCCCACCAAATAGCATAGCGCCTGATTTATATCCACAAGATATGGCATATTTTTTCAACTCCTCTTTCTCAGTGTCTGTTAACTCTTGTCCAAGTAGGTCTTGAAAGTTAAAATCTTCTCCTTCAGAAATTTCACCAATTTGCTCTTTCCCCTTTTCAGTTGCTGTATTCACTGCAGCCACAGTAGCTTCTTCTTTGGCCATTTTCAGGAGAATATTGTCAATAACCTCAAGTGTAGTTTCCAGGTTCGACTCTTCGGTGGCCCCGGCTTCGGCCCCGGTAGCTTCGGGTTCGCTGGTTTCAGCTTCAGTAGTTTTCATCCCAGTAGCTTCGGCTTCGGCAGTTTCAGCAAAGGGAATTTTCGGCACCGTTGCCAGTGGCAGCATCTAGTGGATCACATCTGTTACTTGAATAATTCTCCGTTTTTTCGGCTTCGCAGGACTTTCTGCTGCCGAAGCTGCCTTGTCCTTCTGAAAAAACTTCATCAGTTCCAGTGCCAATGGACTTAGCCTGGTAGGCAAGGGTTCAGTCATTACCTTCATAATTTCTTCTACTTCAATAGCAGAAGGAGAAGCAAGAATATCTTCTTCTCGGACCGACGTTTCCGGCTTCGGGGACGCACCTTTTCTCTTTCTTGGAGTGGCCACCTTCGGCTCAGGATTTAACTCTTCAGCGCTAAGACTTTCAGAATCTTTCTTTTTCTTCTTGGCTACCTTGACGACCTCTTCGTCAGTAGCGCTAGCAATCCTTTTTCGCTTCGGGCCTCCGGCAGCTCCGCCCAGTCGACCGTAGTCAGCGTATTCAAATCCTATGGCATCAAGCACTCTGTTTAGCCTTCGTTTCGGTCGAGTGCCGAAGGCCGCTGTCATCAATTGGTCCTCTTTTTTAGAGTAGTTCCCAAGAATTTCATTGCTCATCATTTCAATTGTATCAAGCCATTCTTGGCAGGGTACTTTAAAAAATTTCTTGAATTTATAATGATAAGGTAGCCTGACGAGTTCCCCCTCTTTCTTTCCCCTTCAAGCTTCGGCATTGTCCACTCTTTCATCGTTGGAAAAACTCTGAAGGCCAGAAATTCCTGCACTAGATCTCTAGTGCCAATGTGTTCTGCAATAATTTTGAATTCGGCCAGTGCGGCCCAAGTTGGACCTTCGGTTCCCATTCTGCAGCAGGGTCTTGTTTCTCCGAAGATCAATTCAAGAGGGCTCTGTACTAGCTTCTCTTTATCTTCGTCAACTTTAACATAAAACCATTCTGACTTCCAGCCTGCCGGCCATTTGCTTCGGTAGCTAATCACTGGAAATTTTGTGGTTTTCCGATAAGCAAAATTGTAACAACCAAAATTTTCGTGCAACCCATCCTTTCTGGCCTTCGTCTGGTAATGCAACTCATGGACTCGACAGAAGCTGTCAGCGAATGGCTCCACTGCCTGACTTCGGAGAGCCCAGATATAGACACTGAGCCTGACAATTGCGTTGGGAGTCAGTTGGTGAAAGTAGATACCAAATCTTTGCAGCACATCAGATATCATCCTATTCAAGGGGAATCTTAATCCAGCTTTTAGAAAGCTCTGAAAATAACTATTTCATCTTTTTCTGGCTTCGGGGTAGTTTCTTCCCCCCGAAGCGAAGTAGCTTCTTCTCATTCTCACTGAAATAACCCGACTTCACCATCTTGGAGAAATCAGCCTTGGAGACAGTCGACTTCCCGAAGTCCAAGTGACTGGGCTTGCTTGGCACAGCAATATGATAATCATCATCAGAATCAGCTTCCTCAATATTTCCTTCTTCCGCTTCGGCAACAGCTTCTTCTGTCTCGGCAGCAGTCTGCTCTGTCTCGGCAGTACGTATTCCTTCCGAGGTCACCAGTCCAGATCGTTGCATCGCTTCGGAGATAGGAACAGTCTCCGCTCCTTCAGCTTCGCCTCCCTCACGCTCAACACTAGCGGTAGAGCGCACTCTGGCCATTTAATTCTGAATTTCTTGGGAACTAAAGAACTTTTTCTTCCGAAGCTTTTCCTTCTGATGAAGTAGGCTTTAAAATTGGAGCTTCGTCTGCTTGCGAGAGTCAAGCTTCGGCTATGGTTAAAAATTTTGGCAGCAAAACAGTGCAATAGCAATGAATGCTGTGGTAACTTCACACCTACCCGTCTGTTTATATAGTGCTGCAGGTAAGAAGGTGAATCGTCAGGATTTACACACCAGGCAAACAGTTGCTTACACCCGCTGCGCGGTGGACCGCAGAGACCAAATAGTAACCCTGCAGGGTGGGACCGCTACGCGCTCGGAAACTGAATCGTTTCTCGACAACGAGCTCAGGGAAGGTGTTTTTCGGACCTTCGGCTTCCTGAAACCTAAGAGACTTTTTTCACGGATCAAGCTCGTTACGAAAAACGATCTAGCACCGCGAAGGGGCTACTGTTGGGACCATGCTTCGTCGCCGAAGGTCCTGCAGGAAGAAACAACTTCGGCTGGAGCTGTCGGCACGTGATGACCGAAGGTAGCTGTTCATGAAGCTTCGAAATTGCAAACCGACTTAAAAGTAGAATGACCTTTTAGTCCACAAGTGTTTGAGTCATTGTTGTAAACTTTTATGAGGGGCATGATTGTAATTCCTCACAGGCTGTGTCTTGTGTCTATAAATAGTGAACAGTATTCCTTTACTGTTCACGCATTCCTGTAATTGCAAACGCATTGTCCGGGAATTGTTATCTGTCAAGGAGAATGTATAAATGTACTTAAACTCTATGTTCTGACATTTTTATGTTCATATAATAAAATATGTGAATGATGTTACTTATTTATGATACATCTATTTTTAATGTCTCATGTTTTATATATTATTTCATATTATTTTGTAAATTTAATCACGAAAGTATAACCTTCGTGATATTTCACTCATGGTCTTCGTCCGAAATTCATTAAATCCTTGGGGAAATAATGCTTCAGCGGACGAAGGGCATTAATATTTAACATTTTATGTTGCCTTGTTTTTAATTCATAGCATTTGAGAACAAGTCCCCAACACAAGCCCCGAGCCACTCGGCCTAGGGCATGATCCATATGTCTCTGGTTATATTTGTTGTTTTTAGACCAAAATATTAACAAAAATATTATATCTGATAGACTGGCTCGGGCATAATTGAATCATGGATCTGCCCCTAGGTAGACGCAACCATGCAACAATTCCTTTTTTTATCTGTACTATAAATATCGGTACACACAAATTTGCATAGAAATGTCTATCTGCATTATGAAAGAGATATCTATCTTGCTTGATTATGTTTTATTAGAGAAAAACTATTAAAACTACAAAACACTCAGAAATGAGGATGAAATAAAGCAAATAACATGGCCATTTTACCTATATATTTGAAAGTAAAAAAGTCATGTTGTTTTCATTTGTTTCGTTAACCACTCATAGAAACCAGTAAAATTTATAATAAGAATAAACAACATGAGTCATGTTGTTCCGTAGGTGGGAACGACCATACATACAGCAAAATAATACAAACCAACTTATTAACTAATAAAAACATAACATGAAGTACTACTCTTGTAACACTTATACCTCAAAAAAGAATTTACTCACCTAACACTTTGGCGGACCCCAAAAATTTTGAAGAACATGTAAGAACCTGAAACATATTTGAGCCAATAGAAAGAGAACACAACACTACTGCTCATTTTCGGCGGCCACCCTTATTTTCGTCGGCGAGGTCGAAGCCGCCGAAAATAAGAGGTTATTTCGGCGGCTGACTCTGGCCGCCGAAAATAAGGTTATTTCGATGGCTTTTGACACGGCCGTCGAAAATAACTTTATTTTCGATGGCTTTGGACCTAGTCGCCGAAAAATTGAAGTTTTTAAACGCCCGCCCGACTCCTTTCTTCCTCCCTGTTTCTTCTCCACGCCACCGGCTCTCACTCTCACAGCCCCACCCACGCCGCTCTGGCCTCCCCAGCCGCGCTCCCCCGCCACGTGTCGCGCTTTGTGTGAGATATGGGCTTCGCCAGAATTGATTGAGAAGTCAAACAGGAATCGACATAGGCAGCGCCATCAGCAGGACGGGGAAATGATGAGGTCGTAGTCAACCATACCTATGGGGCTGATGGACATATTCGGTTGGCAAAGCGAATGGTGAGTATGTAGTATTCTATTTTACTCAGAAATGGAATTGGTTTAAACTCATATATTTGCAGGAGGCTCAAACTGGAGTTGTCCCGAGCCCAATCGATGTTTATAGACGAGGGCATAGAGCGAAAAATAGTGAAATCTCCAATGAGCTTTGTAGTCAGGCGACCGTTGAGCATATGGTTAGTTGTTTTTAAGATTAATGTTTTCTTATCATATAACTATACATTACATGTGTGCTGAACCTTCATATTGTATTGCAGGAGATTTACGGGCAGGAGATGGTTAGGAAGTATAGAGAAGACTATGATTGGCGAGGAGTGCCTACCATCGAGCATGGAGGACGCTATGAGGGAGCGCCTACCCTCTTCGTCGCAGGTGGGTTGTGATAGCAGTCGTAGTCGGTGCTCGAACATGGAGGACGCTACGATGGAGCAGTAAGAAAGGTTTCACGAAGAGCTGCGGCAACAACAAATGGCATTACTCCAACAACAATCAGAGTACATGGCTGCTTACAACGCATAGGCGTAACAAGCAATGAACGTGAGTGTCTTATTTATTCTCAACACGGTCGTATATTTGTCCTACAACTAATATATTGTATTTGCAACAGTCTTGGTTTTCAGAGCAGGTACAACAACTACCATTTGTTTTCCCTCAATTTCAGTCGTCGATGCCTCAGTGGGGATTACATGCTCCACCACCTCCACCTCAGGTGCTTCAATTTAGTTTAGACTTGTCTTTTGTATTAATCTTTCAAATCTTGACTAAACTTGATTTTGTATGGATCCAGGGTTATGGGCCACAACATGTCACCACCGGTGATACCAGCACCAGGAGGAGCTTATGGTGGGGAGGGAGCTACTACAGGAGAGGTTAGTTTGACAAACAATTTATTTAAATAATGGCCATATAAAAACTGTATTATTAATATCTTATTCTTTCTTTAGACTCCAAACCAGATGAACGACTTCGTTAACAACTTGTTCGCTTATGGAGGTGGTGGTCACAACTCAAACGACCCTGATATGTGATGATTTGAGTCTTGTAGTGAATTATGAGTTCGTGTTATGTTGTAATGGACTATGTGATGAATTTGTGAACAATTGTGAAATGTAGACCCTAGTGGTATTTTGGTGAATTGTGATGTACTTGTGAAGAATTGTGATAATTTATGCTAAATGTGTGAAATTCTGAAATTACTGTTTCTGTCATATTATTGTGATTATATTGTTGTTGAAATTGCTCTTTTTCATTTCTTTCATATTTTTTCTCTGAAATTGTTTATTTTTTGTGGCCAAATGGGGGCCGCCGAAAATAACCCTGGGAAAATTCCGGCGGTCTTTATTTTCGGTATTTTCGGCGGCCGAGGTCTAGACGCCGAAAATTAATGTTTATTTTCGCCTAACTTTTTTTGTGGCCAGAAGCCACCGAAAATATGTATAAAGCCACCAACAATAACTTATTTTCGGAGGCAAAGCCCATATTTTCGGTGGCCCCTAGCCACTGAAAATGATTGTAGCTGTTATAGTGGAACCAATTCTACAATTATAACTACATACATGATAATAACCTGACACTATATGATACATCAAATTCACCTGTTTGTCCTTTTATCAAAGATACTGATGCATTGTCTTCAAGTTTTGTTGTGGGCCTGCGGTAAATGAAAACCGCAGTGATAAAAATAACATGAAACAACTAAGAGTTATTAATCATGTTCACAGGAGCGTTCAAATTTGTATGTCTAGAAACACAAGCAAAATCAAATAGTGCGTTATTAATCATGTTCACAGGAGCGTGCAAATTCTATGTCTGGAAACACAAGCAAAATCAAGTAGTTCCTGAGGGCTGAGGCTGGAGCGCAGTTGGAGCACAGAAAGGTGAACAATATAACCATTAGGGTGATAGAACTTGGTCAGTCTTGTGTAGGCAGTCTTCATGGTCTTCTTGTCTGCGTCCCTACCCAGCTCTTTCAAGTGCATGAGACACGCTAATGACACACATCAGCCCAAACTTCAGTTCCATGTCCAGAACTTATTAACCAGGTTTCTGGATCAATGGGATCGAGGAACGGGAACGTGGTACGCTACTAAAACTAGAATTTAACACTACTGGATCGAGATTGTTCCCACGTTCCCGGAACAAGGAACGTGGCCAATTTCCCAGTTCCCGGTAAGGTCCGGAACACACGGTATATCCGAAGCTACAAAGTAAATTGATAGTAAACTGATCAGCATGGTACAAGTTAATCAGCAGGATTGGTACATGAAAAAAACCCAGATGCTTCCAAGCCTGTAGTCTCGCTCTCGCACAAATTACAGAGAGCATAGAATCGTACCAAGCATCTCGTATGACGATTTCTATAGTGATGTCTCGTAAAACTGTAGATTTACTAACGAAGGGGAGCCTATGAGGAAATCCAATTTTCAAAGATTGACGGAGTGGATAGTTAGTGAACAAACACAAGGAACTCTGAAGAGTTCTGAATTTCTGATTGCAGAAGCAGAAGCAGGGTCGAACTCACTTGCTATCCATATAATTGAGTTGCTGGAGAAAACTACCAGTCCCAATTTTTTTAAAAATAAGAATTGCAGCAGACAGAAAACTAAAGAAGTCCAGCGTTGAGCGCAGGAGATTGCTGGGAGCTGGTGCGGTTCCTCTAGGCGACGTTGCCTAGGCGAGTGGACGTATGTGAGGCACTGTCGACGGTGATCCTCAAGGCAACGATGGTGAGATAAGAAGACGGAGGCGAGGAAGTATCATCCACCGCCTTGAGTGAGATCGCGTAGGATCACCGGTTATTGGGAGATCGTGGAGGGTTTGGGGCTCGGTGGCACGGGGCGGGTCGGTGACCACTCGGGGCTGGTGAGCGGCTATGGCGTTGGGCGGACGGGCGGGCGATTGCGATCGCTGGGTGGCATGCGGTGGCGGGGCGATCGATGGGCGATCGGGCGAGTGCGTTCGCTGGATGGCATGCGGTAGCGGGGCATTGCCTAGCAATCCTGGGATCGCGGGGGGCTAGACCGCCAGTGGCGGAGCCAGAGCCTGGCTAACCTGGGCACGGGCTCCGCTGCCTCCATGGAGCACTTCTTGCCACCAGCCTCGCTCGGATGGTCTGCCGCGCTGTTTCGGTAGTGGCTGCGCGGTGAGGGCCGATATGATTTTTGAGGAGGCGCTATGGAGATGACTAAGCAGTAGGGCTGAACAAATCAGACGAACTTGTTTGGTTGGTGTCTATGGTTTGAGCCTTTTGGATGTGAAGGGCCTCTGTCATAGGTCACGACCTTCGTGTGGACCTTTTCGGAATGTTGTATCTCTGGCCCAAATAATACGATGTTGGCTCCCAGCGTTGATCGACTTGGGCGGGCACCTCGTGAAGCACACGGCCTTCACATGGCTCTATAGAAAATGGTGACACGTAAGAGAGGATTTGAATTAGGACTTCTAAAAACTATCTCTAAACTAAGCCACAAATAAATCCCTAGAACAAAACCTATACAAACAAACAATCTAGAATGTGTAAACTAGATTTTGTCTAAGTATTGCTATCTCTACCGCTAAAGGAGTTTTGCAACCTAAGTTCTAATCCTAAATATCCTGACAAGAAAGGAGAGATTGAAACATAAGTACTTAATGTAAATGCGGAAGTTGAAGAGCAAAGATAGAACTTGGTCAGTCTTCTTGTCGGGGACCATAATTAGGGGTACCCTCGAGACTCCTAATTCTCAGCTGGTAACCCCCATCAGCATAAAGCTGCAAAGCCCTGATGGGTGCGATTAAGTCAGGGATCAGTCCATTCGAGGGACTCGATCACGGCTCGCCCGAGCCTAGCCTCGGACAAGGGCAGCCGACCCCGGAGGATCTCCGCCTCGCCCGAGGCCCCCCTCCAGCGGCGAACATATTTCCGGCTCGCCCGAGGCCCTGTCTTCGCCAAGAAGCAACCCTGACCAAATCGCCGCACCGACCGACCAAATCACAGGAGCATTTAATGCAAAGGTGGCCTGACACCTTTATCCTGACGCACGCCCCTCAGCCGACAGAGCCGAAGCGACCGCCGTCACTTCGCCGCTCCACTGACCGGTCTGACAGAAAGACAGCGCCACCTGCGCCGCTCCGACTACGGTGCCACTTGACAGAGTGAGGCTGACAGGCGGTCAGGCCCGGCCGCACGCACCATAGGAAGCTCCGCTCTGCCCGACCCAGGGCTCGGACTCGGGCTAAGCCCCGGAAGACGGCGAACTCCGCTACGCCCGGCCCAGGGCTCGGACTCGGGCTAAGCCCCGGAAGACAGCGAACTCCGCTCTGCCCGACCCAGGGCTCGGACTCCGGCTAAGTCCCGGAAGACGGCGAACTCCGCTCCGCCCGACCCAGGGCTCGGACTCAGGCGAAGCCCCGGAAGACGGCGAACTCCGGTCCGCCCGACCAGGGCTCGGACTCGGGCTAAGCCCCGGAAGACGGTGAACTCCGCTCCGCCCGACCCAGGGCTCGGACTTGGGCTCAGCCCTAGAAGACGACGAACTCCGCTTTGCCCGACCCCAGGACTCAAATTCCGCCCTGGCCTCAGCCAACGGCCTCCGCCTCGCCCGACCTAGGGGCTCGGACTCGACCTCGGCCACGGAAGACGGACTCGACCTCGACCTCGGAGGAGCCTCCACATCGCCCCAACCTAGGGCGCAGGCCGGCCACGTCAACAGGAGGCGCCATCAGTACCCTACTCCGAGCTGACTCAGGCTACGGGGAACAAGACCGGCGTCCCATCTGGCTCGCTCCGCCAGATAGGCAATGATGGCGCCCCGCACGCTCCCTGACGATGGCGGCTCTCGGCCCCCTTACGGAAGCAAGAGGACGTCAGCAAGGACTCGACGGCCCCGACAGCTGTCCCTCCGCCAGGCTCCAGCGCTCCTCCGACGACCATGACATCACACAAACCGGGTGCCAAAATCTCTCCGTCCGCCACGATGGCGTGTACTTAGGGCGCTAGCTCTCCTCTGCTAGACACGTAGCACTCTGCTACACCCCCATTTGTACACCTGGATCCTCTCCTTACGCCTATAAAAGGAAGGACCAGGGCCCTCTTAGAGAGGGCTGGCCGCACGGGGACGAGGACGAGACAGGCGCTCGCGTAAGGCCGCTCGCTCCCTCTCCCGTGTGGACGCTTGTAACCCCCTACTGCAAGCGCACCCGACCTGGGCGCGGGACGAACACGAAGGCCGCGGGATTTCCATCTCTCTCTCGCCCATCTCCGACCACCTCACTTTCCCCCCTTCGCGCTCGGCCTCGCGTCGACCCATCTGGGCTGGGGCACGCGGCGACACTTCACTCGTCGGCTTAGGGACCCCCTGGTCTCGAAACGCCGACAGTTGACGCGCCAGGTAGGGGCCTGCTGCGTGTTGACGAACAGCTTCCCGTCAAGCTCCAGATGGGCAGTCTCCAGCAACCTCTCCGGCCCGGGACGGTGCTCCGTTTCGGGAGCCTTGCGTTCATGTCCCTCGACGGCAGCTACGACATGATACTCTTCCCACCGCCAGGTGACAACGACAATGGCGGCAGACAGTCCGCCCGCCGGCGGCGGGATCAACGACGTCTTCCCCGCGTGGTGGAAGAACAACCTTCAAGCTCGCCCCGTCCTCTCCCCCGCCGACGGAGGAGGAGGCGGGGCAACCAAGGCCAAGCAAGAGGCGGCGCCTCGTCGGCCGTCGAG
This sequence comes from Zea luxurians, assembly GCA_029449295.1. Classification (NCBI taxonomy): domain Eukaryota; kingdom Viridiplantae; phylum Streptophyta; class Magnoliopsida; order Poales; family Poaceae; genus Zea; species Zea luxurians. Next base: position 97,224,172 of record JAOPSE010000001.1, on the reverse strand, counting down.
CGAGTCGACAACGCCAGCACTCCAACGGGGGGCGCGCCGGGCATCGGCCTCGCGCTTGAGATGAAGACGAGCGCTGTCTCCCCGCGACACGCCAGTCCCGAGCAAACGGACGACGCCAGCACGCACACGAAAGGCTTGCTGGGTGTCGCCCTCGTACCTGAGACGACGGTGCAGTCAGTCCTCGATGTGGCTTCATCATCGCCCGTCGTCCAAGAGGTACCGACCGATTCCCATCCCGCACCTTTCGGATTTAGCCTCGACCCGCCTAGTGGCTCCGCTTTGGCGGACGCTCTCGCAGAGGCGAATCCGAACCCTCTGGGGTTTCGTATGCGGTCACCCTGGGACCGGCTGACGGACGTCTCGACCTATGGGCCCTCTGGGTCCGAGGAAGACGACGAGCCCAGCTTCTGTTGGGATTTCTCCGGACTTGGCAACCCCAGTGCCATGCGGGACTTCATGACCGCATGCGACTACTGCCTTTCCGACTGTTCCGACGGTAGCCGTAGCCTCGGCGACGAGGACTGCGGCCCGAGCCACGAATGTTTCCACGTCGATCTAGGGGGTCCCTCCGAAGGCAACCATCTCGGCATGCCGGAGGACGGTGATCTCCCTAGGCCGGTGCCTCGCGTCGACATCCCGCGGGAGCTAGCTGTGGTCCCCGTTCCGGCGGGGGGTCACGACCCACAACTCGAGCAAATCCGCGGGGTGCAGGCCAGGCTCGACGAGGGAGCAGGAGCGCTTGAGCCAGTCCGCTGGGACGTCGGGCAGGCATAGGCGGGCCAACCTCCGGCTGGAGAAATGCGTCATCTACCCTAGGGCTTCCAGCACTGCATCGCCGACGATGTCAGGGTCAGACCGCCACCCGCATCTAGTGGGGTCGGCCAGAACCTGGCTGCAGCAGCAATGCTCCTCCGCACGATGCCGGAGCCATCAACCACCGAGGGGCGGCGAATCCAGGGAGAGCTCAAGGATCTCCTCGAAGGCGCCGCGGTCCGGCGGGCCGAGAGCTCCGCCTCCCGAAGGCAGGGGTGCCCCTCGGAACATCATGCCGCGACTTCCCGATTCATGCGGGAAGCCTCGGTCTACACCGGGCACACACGCAACACAGCGCCTGCGGCCCTGGGTCGCCTTGGCAACGAGCACCATCACCGCGACCGTCGGGCCCACCTCGACGAGAGGGTGCGCCGAGGCTACCACCCCAGGCGTGGGGGACGCTACGACAGCGGGGAGGATCGGAGTCCCTCGCCCGAACCACCCGGTCCGCAGGCCTTCTGCCTGGCCATACGACGGGCGCCGTTCCCGACCCGGTTCCGACCCCCGACTACTATCACAAAGTACTCGGGGGAGACGAGGCCGGAACCGTGGCTCGTGGACTACCGTCTGGCCTGCCAACTGGGTGGAACGGACGATGACAACCTCATCATCCGCAACCTCCCCCTGTTCCTCTCCGACACCGCTCGTGCCTGGTTGGAACACCTGCCTCCGGGGCAGATCTCCAACTGGGACGACCTAGTCCAAGCTTTCGCCGGCAATTTTTAGGGCACATACGTGCGCCCCGGGAATTCCTGGGACCTCCGAAGCTGCCGACAGCAGCCGGGAGAGTCTCTCCGGGACTACATCCGGCGATTCTCGAAGCAGCACACCGAGCTGCCCAACATCACCGACTCGGATGTCATTGGCGCGTTCCTCGCCGGCACCACCTGCCGCGACCTGGTGAGCAAGCTGGGTCGTAAGACCCCCACCAGGGCGAGCGAGCTGATGGACATCGCCACCAAGTTTGCCTCCGGCCAGGAGGCGGTCGAGGCTATCTTCCGGAAGGACAAGCAGCCCCAAGGCCGCCATCAGAAGATGCCCCCGAGGCGTCAACTCAGCGCGGCGTCAAGAAGAAGGGCAAGAAGAAGTTGCAAGCGAAACACGAAGGCCGATATGATTTTTGAGGAGGCGCTACGGAGATGGCTAAGCAGTAGGGCTAAACAAATCGGACGAACATGCTTGGTTGGTGTCTACGGTTTGAGCCTTTTGGATGTGAAGGGCCTCTGTCATGGGTCACGACCTTCGTGTGGACCTTTTGGAATGTTGTATCTTTGGCCCAAATAGTGCGATGTTGGCTCCCATCTTTGACCGACTTGGGCGGGCACCCTGTGAAGCACATGGCCTTCACATGGCTCTATAGAAAACAGTGACACCTAAGAGGGGAGTTGAATTAGGACTTCTAAAAACTGTCTCTAAACTAGGCCACAAATAAATCCCTAGAACGAAACCTATGCAAACAAACAATCTAGAATGTGTAAACTAGATTTTGTCTAATTGTTGCTATCTCTACCGCAAAAGGAGTTTTGCAACCTAAGTTCCAATCCTAAATATCCTGACTAGAAAGGATAAATTGAAACATAAGTACTTAATGTAAATGTAGAAGTTGAAGAGCAAAGATAGAACTTGGTCAGTCTTCTGTAGGCAGTCTTCATGGTCTTCTTGTCTGCGTCCCTACCCAGCTCTTTCAAGTGCATCAGACACGCAAATGACACACATCAGCTCCACCTTCAGTTCCATGTCCGGAACTTAGTAATTAGGTTCCCGGATCGATGGGATCGAGGAACGGGAATGCGGTACGCTACTAAAAGTAGGATTTAACACTACTAGATCAAGATTGTTCCCACGTTCCCGAAACGAAGAACGTGGCCAATTTCCAAGTTCCCGGTTACTAAGGTCTGGAACACACGGTATATCCGAAGCTACAAAGTAAATTGATAGTAAACTAATCAGCATGGTACAAGTTAATCATCAGGATTGGCACATGAAAAAAAAACCCAGATGCTTCCGAGCCTGTAGTATCGCTCTCGCACAAATTATAGAGAGCATAGAATCATACCAAGCGTCTCGTATGGCGATTTCTATAGTGATGTCTCTTAAAACTGTATATTTACTAACAAAGGGGAGCCTATGAGGAAATCCAATTTTCAAAGATTGACGGAGTGAATAGTTAGTGAACAAACACAAGGAACTCTGAACAGTTCCGAATTTCTGATTGCAGAAGCAGAGGCAGGGTCGAACTCGCCTGCTATCCATATAATTGAGTTGCTGGAGAAAACTACAAATCCCAATTTTTTAAAAAATAAGAATTGCAGCAGACAGAAAACTAAAGAAGTCCAGCATTGAGCGCTGGAGATTGCTGGGAGCTGGTGCGGTTCCTCTAGGCAACGTTGCCTAGGCGAGTGGACGTACGTGAGGCGCTGTCGACGGTGATCCTCAAGGCAACGATGGCGAGATAAGGCGACGGAGGCGAGGAAGTATCGTCCACCGCCTTGAGTGAGATCGCGTAGGATCACCGGTTATTGGGAGATACTTGAGGGTTTGGGGCTCGTTGGCACGGGGCGGGTGGGTGACCACTCAGGGCTGGTGAGGGGCTATGGCGTTGGGCGGACGGGCGGGCGATTGCGATCGTTGGGTGGCATGCGGTGGCGGGGCGATCGCTGGGCGATCGGGCGAGCGCATTCGCTGGATGGCATGTGATAGCGGGGCATTCCCTAGCAATCCTGGGATCGCGGGGGGCTGGACAGCTAGTGGCGGAGCCAGAGCCTGGCTAACCTAGGCACGGGCTCCGCCGTTGGCTGCCTCCATGGAGCACTTCTTGCCATCAGCCTCGCTCGGATCGTCTGCGTGCCCCGCTGTTTCGGTAGTGGCTGCGCAGTGAGGAATGATATGATTTTTGAGGAGGCGCTACGGAGATGGCTAAGCAGTAGGGCTAAACAAATCGGACGACATGCTTGGTTGGTGTCTACGGTTTGAGCCTTTTGGATGTGAAGGGCCTCTGTCATGGGTCACGGCCTTCGTGTGGACCTTTCGGAATGTTGTATCTCTGGCCCAAATAGTGTGATGTTGGCTCCCAGCGTTGACCGACTTGGGAGGGTACCCCGTGAAGCACACGGCCTTCACATGGCTCTATAGAAAACGGTGACACCTAAGAGGGGAGTTGAAATTGGACTTCTAAAAACTATCTCTAAACTAGGCCACAAATAAATCCTTAGAACAAAACCTATGCAAACAAATAATTTAGAATGTGTAAACTAGATTTTGTCTAAGTGTTGCTATCTCTACCGCAAAAGGAGTTTTGCAACCTAAGTTCTAATCCTAAATATCCTAACTAGAAAGGAGAGATTGAAACATAAGTACTTAATGTAAATGCGGAAGTTGAAAAGCAAAGATAGAGATTGAAACACCCGTGGATGACGCCGGTATTTTAAACGAGGTATCCGAAACCACGCAAGGTCCCGACTAATCCTCGCTGGTGCCTCTACTCAAAGGGTAGCCCACATGAGGGTCAAGCACCACGGTCGAGTAACTCTGTAGAGAGTCGTGGGCCTTCTCCACATGCATATCGTGCTTGGCTTCTGGTTCCTATCGAACACTCCTTGCCGTCTCCACTATCGAGCTTCCATCCGAAACGTCGCGGGTCTCGTTTCCTTCGGTACACAGTAGCGGCTATGACATAAACTTGGTTGTTACAGTCTCGTAGGAATCTCACCCCACTCAATACAATATTACAATGACACACGCAAGAGACGAGGGGTTATGTGGGTTTTTCTAAACTCACTCAACTAACTAGGATTCACCTAGAGCAAGTGCATAAGCGGTCTAACTAACCTAAGCACTTCGCAAAAGCACCTACGCTAATTACCGAGTGATTCTATTAAGCACTCGGGTGTTTGAGCACATGGAAATGTCTATAGCATGTGTTGGTATGTTGCTTGGGCTCCCATACCTTCAAATGGCTAATTGGGTGGAGTATATATAGGCCCCAAATCAAAACTAGCTGTTGGAGAAAAGTTGTTGCTTCTCTGAGACACACCGGACAGCTAGGTGACTTGTCCGGTGCACCACTAGCCATTGGATATGATGCAGGCACGTGACCGTTGGCGCGTGCAGCCTTGCACTAAATAGTCCGGTGTCACATCGGACAGTCCGGTGGCTCTCCTCCACAGTGCCACCAGGAATTAGCCGTTGGGCTACTGTTCCTTGGTGCACCGGACAGTCCGGCGGTGTGGTATCGGATAGTCCGGCGGTGTGGTATTGGACAGTCCGGTGCTTTCAGCTAAACGGTCCGCTAGTGGCAACACTTTTTTCATGTCTTGGACTTTGCTTGATACTTGTTGGTCGTCACTTATACTCTTCTTAATGTCTTATTTTGAGGTGTTGCTTTCTCAATGCCTTAGTCCAAGTCACTTTAGCATCCTGTGAACTACAAACACAAACACTAGCAAACACATTAGTCCACAGGTTATGTTGATCTTCGAACACCAAAATCATTTAGACAAATGGCCCGGGGTCCATTTTCCTTACAATCTCGCCCTTTTGTGATTGATGATAACACAACCAAAGCAAGCAAATATAATACATACTTTGATGAAAATATGCAATCTACTTGTTAGGATGGATGAATGTCCCCACAATGTGAGATTATGGACTTAAGCCTCCCCTATCTCCATAATCCACATACTTCCTATTTTAGACCAAAGATACTTGAAGAACCAATACCACTTGTAAGTTCCAAGTTTTAAATTTTGAAATTGGGTGGTGTTTGGTGTTTGATATATTTTGAATTGCTTTGGTACCTAAAACTTCTCCCCTTTAGAATCAAGCATCGAAAAGGAAGACATTTAAAGCATATAGGAAGCAAATAAAACTTGCCCTCTAAAAGATTACTCCTCCTAAAAGAGTGTTCTCCCACTTTAAAAGAATATTCTCCCCCTTTGTCATTAAAGAAGATATAATCCCCCTGTCAGAGATCCTCTACTTAGGAAAAGCACATGAGAAAGAGAGGGACAAGATATGATTGATTGGACTAACTCCCCCTATGCATAGGTAAAATATATATTTTAACAACATATACATTTATAGAAATATAGGAAGCATAAGATATGTAATATAGTCTAATCAAAATCTAGAGAAGACATGTACATGATATCGATAGTGGAATGGATTTGCAGTGGAAGCTTATTGTCTCTGTCCTAGAGAAGACATGTAAATAAAAGACTTGAAAACAAGTATTGGTCTCAAAGACTTAGATTATAGAGTAACCTCCCCCTGAAAGTTTGCATACAAGTTTTGAATACATGTAGGAGACATGCACATTGATTTTGATATCAAAAGGAGCAAATTATCTATAATCCGAGCTTTGGCACATAAAAGTCAAAATGACACCACTTGGAAAATTCAACTAGTAGGATATAAACTTTGAAGCATTAGTGTCATTTACTTAGGAATGTTAAATAATCTATGTGTCATGCTTAACTAAACATTTTAAACCATATAGGTTTGCTCAAGTATATGAATTGAAAACGAGCATTCCTACCGTATGATTGACCTAGTATGCATGCAATTCTAATCACAAGAAAAATACCACATGTAAAACTAGGCATGTAAGGTAAAAACTAGATACAAGAAAACAGATACGCGTATCTAAAACAAGAAATACAATAAATCTTGTTACCTTAATCATAGGTGGGGAATTTGGGTCCAAAGTATTCACTAACCCACTTGGCAATAAACTTGATCTGTTGTGATGCATCCCTGATATACATCCCAATTTTGCTAAGTCTCCAAATTCCCCGAAGTCCTTCAGACTTCTCACTTCCCTCTTGGGACTAAACCTTCTTCGTGCTTTTCATTGTTGAGATAATCTCATTTGCAACCAGATGTGTTTGGCCCCCTTTCCTTTCTTGGCTTGCTTGTTGGCCTTGATTGCTATTACCTTTCCATTCTTTTTCTTTTTGATCAAATATGGTGTAGCACCCTTTTTGTCCACCTTGTTGATATAGGTGTTACAGATTTTGCATGTTGGCTTTTGCTTGAGCTTTTGCTTTTGCTTATCCCTGGTGTTTGCCTTGCATTGGTAAGACTTGTGGCCTTTCTTGTGGCATAGCCTATAAACCACGGTTTCTCCCTCTCCAGGCTTGTTCACTCCCGCAATGGTGTTATCCTATGGAGGTTGGGTTTATTTGTCTTTGCCTTTCTTATCATACAAAGCCTTGCCTAGGCCACTTCTTTCCTTAATTGCTCATTCTTCATTGCAACCTCATTCGAACATGTTCTATAACAACATTCTCAACAAGAACTTCATTGCAGGGATTAGAATCATTAATTAAATCAAAGCAAGAAGTAGAAGCATCTTTCTTAATAATTTTAGGAATTTCAACTAAAGATGCTCCTGGGGTGCTACCGATGCTCTCTACCTTACTAGTTAGCTCATCATTATGTATGCTAAGAATTTCCATTTTCTCTAGAAAGTTTTCAATAGCTTCTTGAGATCTAGCTAACTTAGCTTTAAGTTTTTCATTCTTTTTTATAAGTCTATAATCGGTAGTTGATGGAGAATTAGACTCTTGTTGGGGCGAAGGCGAAGACGCCACCCTTCGCTCGAGGCCTTCGCCGTAGTCGTTGGTTCAACGGAGACAAGACAACGGGCAGGGACACCCTTCGCCCCATACGACATCGGACGAAGACCCATGACGAGGTCATCCCACCGTGCGGCCTCGTCCAGCATGGAGGCCCACGTGTGATCCGGCCCATTGTAACAGGCCCTGCGTGGCCGCTGCGTGTTACGGGCCTAATTTGTAAAGGCGTCCCTGTAATTACAGTCTGTAACCCCGCTTTTTGGGAATATTCCGGGGATAACCTAGGTGTCTGAGGGCACATGCGTCCTTAACACAGGACGCTGGGCACTCAGATACCTATAAATACCCCCGCACAGTGCCCTTGAGAGGCTAGATTGACAGAGCTTTTGCCATCTTGCGCGAGAACCCTATTAACGTCACTACTCGCCCTTGTTGGACCCCCTTGCAACAGAGAGCAAGTTCCAACATTTGGCGCCCACCGTTCGTGCTACGAAAAAACCACCCGCGATGGCACCCAAGAAAGCTAGCTCGAAGGCTGACGAGGCTGCGAAGGCAGCACTGCTGGCCGCAAAAAAGGGCAAGGCCCTCGCACTCACCCACTCCACCCACCAAGAGGCTGCTGAAGACGATGTTCCCCGCACCTGCGAAGACGACGCTCTCTGCACCTGCGGCCTTGAAGGACAACCGCAACCTCCCCCAGGCTTCGCCCCACCGGAGGGCGCGGACCTCACCGAGGACGGTGAAGTCCTCGGCTTCGCCCCACCAAAGGGCGCGGACCTCACCGAGGACAGTGAAGTCCTCGGCGTTTCAGCGGAAGAACAGCTACAGCTGCGCGCCCTGCGCCTCAAGAACCGCAATCTCCAGAGGCAAAAAGAGATACTGGAGGCCAAGCGCCAGCGCGTGTCTGCACTAGCCAAGGTGTGGCAAATGATACGCGATGAAGAGCAGAAGGCCCAGGACCTCGAGCGGGAGATCACGCTGATGCAGCGCGAAGGCCACCTCGGCTTGCAGCACGGGCCACCCTGCAACAGCGCGCGCAAGTGGAAGACCCGCACTTCCCCCAGCGCAACTACTACTTCCCACACGCCGCGCCATTTCAAGGGGTCAACTACCTCGACGAGCGAAGTCCCCTGGCGCCACATCTGCAAGTGACACCCTGGCCTGCCAACTTCTGGGCAGGGACCTATCCCAAGTACAACGGCAGCACGGATCCAGCACAGTACATCATGAGTTATCAGGTCGCCGTTGCATCTTCCGGAGGGGACGACGCCACAATGGCCAAGTCTTTCATCATCGCCCTCGAAGGCCCAGCTCTCACCTGGTTCACCAGGTTGCCTCCGCTGTCCATTGACTCCTGGAGAAGCCTAAGGGAGAAATTCCTGCTCAACTTCCAAGGGTACCGCCCAGACACCGACGCCTTGGCCAAACTCTCACTCTGCAAGCAGTTGGAAAAAGAGACTCTGCGGGAGTATTACCACAAGTTTCTAACACTCAAGTCACAGCTGCCCTCAGTTGATGACCAGATCGCCATTCACTACGCCATCAGTGGCCTTCGCGCCGGTGTCCTTTACAGCCACTGCATCAGGGACCCACCCAAGAACCTCCAGGAATTATATCAGCTATTTGAAAAATATGCCAAATCCGAAGAGCTCCACCAGCGCAAGGTTGAGCCTCAGAGGAAACCCAAAGATGCTCCACAGTCCAGCCGCACGTGGACGAGGACTCCGCAGCCAGACTCCGGCCGAGACGGCCGTAATCAGCAGCAGGTGCACAACATTGCCAACCAGCACCCCGCTGGTGATGCCCCTCGCCGCCAGGAATATCCCCCCCAGGGCCGCGGAAGTGGAACTCGCGGTAGGGGCCGGGGACGCGCGCAGCCGCCGCGCCGATTCTACTACCTCTTCCACGGCGAAAACTGCGCCCACCAAACCAAAGACTGCCCAGAGACGAAGGCCACCAGAGACAGGATGGCATGGGGGCAACCGGCCGACAACCCAAGAGTCGTCGCGCATACTTATCAGCAACACCCTCCACCATACATCCACGCCCCCGCCCCGCATCCACCGCACCACGCTTACCAACACCATCAGGAAGTACAAATCGTACCTCCCCCACCCCCGCCTCCACACCAGCAACAACAAAACATCCCCCACCCCCATGCCCCCAAGCAAGAAGACTTCACCGATCAGTCGTATCGCGGAGTCATTCATATGATCACTGGGGGGTCCAGTGTCGACTTCGACACCAAGCGACAGAAGTGGGACCACTACCGCAGCATCAACCACGTCGCCATCACCGGTCCAGTCGTGCAGATGAAGTGGTCCCATGTACCGCTAACTTTCGACGCCCGAGACGTCGACCTGCGCAGCGCCCCCCATATCGACGCCATGGTCATCAACTGCAGCGTGGCAGGCTGGGACCTGCACAAAGTCCTCGTCGACAATGGCAGTCAGGCAGACATCATTTTCCTCCATGCCTTCGACCGCATGGGCATAAGCCACAGCTTGCTCAAGCCTTCGGACAATCCGTTGTACGGCTTCGGCGGCAAGGGCACTTTTCCTATCGGCAAAATAGAGTTGCCTCTCTCCTTCGGTGTAGCGCCCAATGCCCGAAGTGAGCAAATAACCTTTGACATCGTCGACATGGTGTATCCATACAACGCCATCATGGGCCGGGGCTCCATCAACAAGTTTGAGGCAGCCATTCACGGATTGTACCTGTGCATGAAGATACCAGGTCCGTTAGGCGCCATCTCGGTCTACGGCAATCAGAAGACTACGCGCAATATAGAGCGGGACTTCGTCCCCGGGCAAAGAAATGTCCACCGCCTCATGTCCCAGCGCGAGGTCCCAGCGCCCGCCAGCCCAACTGAAAAAGAACACAAGGCGCAGCTGCAAAGCATCGACGGGACCAAGACTGTCCCCCTCGACCAGGCCACGCCCAAGCAAACAGTCATGATCAGCGATGGCCTCACTTCGCATGACGAGGAAAAACTCCTGTGCTGCTTGTCCAAGAACAAGGACGTCTTCGCATGGTCAGCCCTCGACCTAGTCGGGGTCAGCCGATCCATAATTGAGCACAGCTTGGGAATCGACCCCTCGGTGAGACCGAAAAAACAACGGCTTCGCAAAATGTCTGACGAGAAGGCAGAGGCCGCCAAGGCAGAGGTACACCGCCTCCTGGAAGCCAAATTTATCGAGCCAGTGGCTTACCCCACGTGGCTCTCCAACGTGGTAATGGTGCAGAAAAAGAGCGGCAAGTGGCGAATGTGCATAGACTTCACCAGCCTCAACAAGGCCTGCCCAAAGGACAACTTCCCGTTGCCCCGGATCAACAAAATAGTCGATAGCGCGGCCGGGTGTGAGGTCATGTCACTCCTCGACTGCTTCTCCGGTTATCATCAAATATACATGAAGGAGGAGGACAAGGCCAGCACCAGCTTCATAACACCCTTCGGCACATATTGCTTTATCAGAATGCCAGAGGGACTCAAGAACGCCGGGTCCACCTTCTCCCGGCTCACTAAAATAGTGCTCGAAGGGCAAGTCGGCAGAAACGTATTCACATACGTAGATAACATCGTCGTCGCCAGCAGGAATAAAGAGGACCATCTCGCAGACCTCGCCGAGACATTCGCGAACATGCGGGACGCACGACTTCGCCTGAACCCCGATAAGTGCATCTTCGGTGTTTGTCAGGGGAAAATATTGGGTTATCTGGTATCACACCGCGGCATCGAGGCCAACCCAACCAAAATCCAGGCCATTATCAACATGAAGCCCCCGCAGTCAGCCAGAGAGGTCCAGCGTCTGACGGGCAGATTGGCCGCCCTCAACAGGTTCATTTCCAAATCTTCTGAGCGAAGTCTTCGCTTCCTCACAACACTCCACGGCGCAAAAGACTTCACTTGGGGACCAGAGCAGGCGGCAGCCTTCGCCTCACTAAAACAGTACCTGATGGAGTTGGCCGTCCTTACGAGCCCCGACTCCTCGCTACCACTGTTGCTTTACGTTGCGGCTTCGCCGCACGCGGTCAGTGCGGCACTGGTTCAGGAGAAGACAGTAGAGGGCCTGATCAGGCAGTGCCCAGTATATTATGTCTCCGAAGTGCTCACACCGTCAAAATGTAACATGACGGAGCTCGAAAAGATTGCATATGCAGTTGTTATGTCCTCGCGCAAATTGCGCCACTACTTTGAAGCATTCAAGGTCCGCGTCACCTCAGATAGGGGACTCGGTGAATTATTCAGAAACCCGGAGGCATCGATACGGATCGCCAAATGGGTGGCCGAACTCTCCGGCTACCACATCACTTTCGAGCCCAGGACAGCGATCAAGTCACAAGTTCTAGCAGACTTCGTCGTTAACTGGACCGGGCCAATAACACAGCCGGATCCGTCCGCAGAGAAGGTTTGGATAGTCCACTGCGACGGCGCTTGGTGCCATGCGGGGGCAGGCGCTGCTGCAGTCATCACCTCACCCACCGGGGTCAGGCACAGATACGCGGCACGCTTAAGCTTCGCTCTGGAATCTACAGATGCACAAACAACATAGCAGAATACGAAGCTATCATCCTCGACCTCCGCAAATTAAGAGCCCTCGGCGTCACCACCTGTATAGTCCAAACAGACTCCAAGGTAGTCGCCGGCCAAGTCGAGAAAGACTATGCAGCAAAGGACTCCGCACTTATGCAATACCCCGCGGCCATCCGGAGTCTCGAGAAACAATTCAAGGGATTCACATTGCAGCATGTGGACCGGGCCAAGAATGAAGAAGCTGACGCATTGGCCAAGGCAGCCGCCAGGGGTGAAGCCCTACCCTCCGACGTGTTCTATCACATCATTGGCACACCAGCCGTTCGCAGCCCTGAAGGGCTCCAAATAACCAACGACAGCGAGGGCCACCACATGATCAACCTTATCATGACCGAAGACTGGCGGGCGCCAATAACCCTATACCTGCAGGGGTACTATCACCCAGTCGACAGCAACAAGGCCAAGCGCCTCCACCACCGAAGCCGGGACTTCGCATTGATCGAGGGCCAACTTTACAAAAAGGGGGTCTGTCAGCCGATGCTTAAGTGCGTCGCCGAGACCGAAGGCGTTCAAATCCTGCGCGAAGTCCACAGGGGGACCTGCGGCTCCCACGCAGGCCCCAGGGCCCTAGCGGCAAAGGTGATACGCCAAGGTTTCTACTGGCCCGCCATTATCTGCGCCGCAAATCGAGTTGTCAGATCCTGCGAGGCCTGTCAAAAATTTTCCCCACGCTCGGGACGCCCCTCGCAGTTCACGAAGCTGATCGCCCACACGTGGCCCCTTCAGCGCTGGGGCCTAGACATTGTCGGGCCCCTGCCCACGGCTCAGGGGAACCTCAAGTTCACCTTTGTAGCCGTTGAATACTTCACCAAATGGATTGAAGCGAGGGAAGTATCCACCATCACATCAAAGACGGCCCAGAAATTCTTCTGGCAAAATATTGTTTGCCTCTTCGGAGTACCATCCGAACTCACGGTCGACAACGACAAGCAGTTCGACAACCAAGATTTCAAAGACTTCTGCTTCTCCATCGGCACCAAGCTTGCCTTCGCCTCCGTGTACCACCCCCAGTCCAACGGACTCGTGGAGCGCGCCAACGGCAAAATTTTCACAGCTGTCAAGAAAATGCTCCTCGACGACTGAAAAGGCAAGTGGCCCGACCTGTTACCCGAAGTGGTCTGGGCACTGAATACAACCGCGTGCAGGGCGACTGGGTTTACCCCCTTCTGTCTATTATACGGATCGGAGGCCATGACTCCGCAAGAAATAAAGCATGGGTCGCCTCGGACAGCCGCGTCGGCCATCCCAGACGTAGACGAGCCGCCTTCGAAGGATCTCATCGACGGAGACCGCGTCTTCGCCCTACAGGCTCTGGACAAATACCAAGCCCAGACAAAAGCATGGCGCGACCAAGCAGTCATCCCAAGGGAATTCAGCAAAGGGGACCTCGTACTCGTCCGGACAGCTCGAACAGAGTCCAGAGGCAAGCTAGAACCCATGTGGGAAGGCCCTTACATTGTCAAGTCGAAGGCTTCCCCCAGCGCATACAGGCTCGCAACGCAAAACGGCGAAGACTTAGAGCATTCCTGGAACATTGATAATCTTCGCAAGTTTTTTGTTTGACTCATCAGGGCCAGCTCGCCCTTGTAATTTGCAAAAACAATTTTGTTCTGGCCCGCACTCTTTTCCTCCCGGGGGGTGAGGTTTTTAACGAGGCGGAGTCATGTAATATACAAGAGAAAAATCCCCCGCAAAATCTACGTCGAAAAAAGACCGCACCGACGGTCTTCAACATTCGACCAATACAAAGTCACCGCGAGGACCAGCGGCAGCCGCCCTCGCGTGCGACAAATCCGCGCAGAAGTCGCCTAAGGGTGCAGCCGGATTAGCACAACAAGTGCGAAAAATCGAAGTCTTCCACGAAGACTATCCGTGCAGAAGTCGCCTAAGGGTGCAGCCGGATTAGCACAACAAGTGCGAAAAATCGAAGTCTTCCACGAAGACTATCCGCGCAGAAGTCGCCTAAGGGTGCAGCCGGATTAGCACAACAAGTGTGAAAAATCAAAGTCTTCCACGAAGACTATCCGCGCAGAAGTCGCCTAAGGTGTAGCCGGATTAGCACAACAAGTGCGAAAAATCGAAGTCTTCCACGAAGACTATCCGCGCAGAAGTCGCCTAAGGGTGCAGCCGGATTAGCACAACAAGTGCAAAAAATCGAAGTCTTCCACGAAGACCATCCGCGCAAAAGTCGCCCAAGGGTGCAGCCGGATTAGCACAACAAGTGCGAAACACCGAAGTCTTCCACAAAGACTATCCCCGCAGAAGTCGCCTAAGGGTGCAGCCGGACTAGCTCAACTAGTGCGAAAAATCGAAATCTTCCATGAAGGCTATCCGCGCAGAAGTCACTACAAATATGAAAAATCGAGGTCTTCCGCGAGACCTACCCGTGCAACAATCGCCTACGGGTGCAGCTGGACGAAGCTCAGCAAGTGCGAAAACGACTACACCAAAACTGTCCGCAAAAAGACCGACTGCACGCGCACTAGACCAACATAACAAACACACCAGACCCAGCACGTAACGCCTTCGTGCGCATAACCGAATGTGCGAAGGCACACAACCCCATCATACAAGCCACTACTTATGCACAAGCGAGGGCATCACACTTTACGTCGGCTCAACCTTCGGAATAATTCCCATCTCCCTATAGTTAAACAACATTATCCTCAGCTCCTCACCCGCAAAAAGACTTCGCAGCTCCCCCTCACCTGCACTCACAGCGGCCGGCAAGGACAACAGTTCCTGCCTGCCAGCCCTACTCACACGAAGCCGACCACCGTCCACCTCACTCACTCTACGCTGCGCGACCACCCTTCGCCGCCTACGCCCAGCACTCGAACCAGGCACAACTTCAGCATCCGCAGCATGCGGCGAAGCCTCCGCCGCTGCCACATCCAAGGCCGCAAAATAGTCCAAGTCCTCATCCGACGACTCTTCGGTCCACTCAACAGAGCTCCCAGAGTCACCAAACTCGGAAAATTTAGATGCAGACTCATCCGATTTATTCCCATCATCCACGGTCGAAGCCGCCAAAAAATTAGCAGTAGCGGTTGCGTGCGCAGGCCCAAAATCTTGAACCTGCGCAGCAACCAAGGTTCAGCAACAATATCCAAAATTTCCTAACTACCCACACCCACTAGGCCACCTGCGAAGACCCAGCCGTCGCGGGAGCCTCCGCTGTCGCCTCCGCAGCCACCGTCATAGGATCTTCAGCCCTTGGCGCAGCAGTTGGCGACGGGCCTCCGCCGGCCGCAGTGGCTGCAGGGGCATCAGGAACGCCTTCGGCAGTTTCCGGGGGCGGCTCCAGGGCGGCCTCGGGCACAGCCGCCGCCGGGTTCGGCTCCGGGTCAGGCAGTGCACTGTTCAAAGCCCCGAAGTCATCCACCCTCTCACCACGCGCCGCCTGACACAGCACACAGATTCAGCAAACCCACATTTAACCCACATCCAACAAACACCAAACAAAAGCCAAACATTACCTGACCCCTTGCCGTCTCAGCCCGCTCCCTGGCCACCTCCTGACCGTGGGGGCCCCACATCCGGTCGTAGAGGGCTCCCGCGGACTCCTTCACCATAGGGTCCTCGACCTTGTAAATATCGCGCTCGAAATCCTCATCAGCTTGGTCGAAGACCTCATAGTGCCGGCACCCCTTTGCGAGATAGCGCGTTCATCGCCCCCTCGCAGGTGACCAGGGAGGCATAGGACATAAACCCCTCCACAATAGTGGGGAGCGCCAGCAGCTCCTCCTGTATCCACTCAAAGCAGCGAAGTCCGGGCTCTCGGTCCTGCACTTCGAAGTCAGCGGTCCACGCGCCCAGCTCATGGTATGAATCCACAAGCTGTTTGCGTGTCCGCTCAGCCTCCGAGCGCGTCGAAGCCTCGGCCCTCTCCACTCGGGCCTGCAGAGCGTTGAGCCGCCCCTCCAACTCCTCGGCGCGCTGCCTGGCAAGACTGCCCTCCACCCGCGCTAAATTGGCTTCCGCCTGCGCAGACTGCGCCTTGGCGAGGGCCTCATTAGCCTCTTTCCTTTCCTCCGCCAGTTGGCGCCAGAGGTCAGTCCTCTCACCCTCTAGCGCGGCCACCTTATCCGCTAGCTTGCGGCATTTACTGTCGGCGGCCGACTTCTCCCGGACGGCGTCAGCATGTTGCGTCCGAAGTCTCTCGACTTCGGCAGACACAACTGCCGTCAGGGCCCCCGATGCCGTGCGGTCAGCGAAGTCAGCCGCCTACAAGACACACATAAGACCACAGCCCCAGCAAAGCCGGTAAAAAACCGAAGTCTAGCTCCACGTACCTGACTTAGTGCCTCCTTCAGCTCCTTCAGCCGGCGGGACACAGCACCCGCCTCGTCCCTGACTGCAGCGAGCGCCGGAATCTCGCCACCGGCACTAAAAGCACCACCCTTCACCCCGGCAGGCGGAGCAACAACAAGTTGGCCTTCGTCCAACCCTGCAACATATCAACTTATTAATAATAAAAAAAACTCGAGCCAGCGACTTACCAACAAGATAATCTTCCACACTAATGTCGGTGGCGAAGTCGGCGATGCGCTTGCCCGCCGGCGGCAACTCTCGGGCCGCCTTCGCAGCCTCCGACACCCCGCTGGGCACAGGGCGGCCTTCATAGACTTGGAACCACCGGCGGCAGCCGCCTTCTCAGCCTCCGGCGCCCTGCTGGATGCAGGGACAGCCGACTTCGCCGCCAGCGGCGGCTGGCCTCCGCCGGGGGCAGTAGCCTTCGCAGCCCCCCGCTGCCTCTTCGGCCTGGCTTCATGAAGCCTAACGACCGCCTTGCGCTTCTGTGCAGCTCCCTGGCGATCCTTGTCCATCACTGCCGACACAACAGCAGCAATATTTCACCCGTAAGGAAACACTTTCCAATCACGAACCATGCGAGATGTAAAAAAGTCTTCGCCGGCCGCGCGGGGGATAGGAACATTCTTAGGCCACCAACCCCCGGTAACCCTCAACATCCACGCCGAAGACTCCCGGAGCTCGGGCGAAGACATCCTTCCCCCCGGGGCCACGCATGTCCTCATCAATTCTCTCGCAAAACCATCGGAAACCCCAAGTCCTCCCACAGCAGTACCTAGTTTCCTCTTCTTAGAGGACGGGGCGGCCGCCGGCGTGGGGTCATCTCTAGACTCTACCACCGGTTTCTTCTCGCGACGATCCACATCGTCTTGGCCGGGATAACCGCCATACGGCAGACGATTCAACTCAAAAACCCTGTTCAAGCGGTCATTTGACCCGCGAATGTCCCAGCTACGCTGGCCCTCTGTCCTCGGCACGTACCGACCAACGATCCGCACCGCCCCATCCTCCGCCTCACGCACAAAGGCGGCCGGACCGCGGCTATGCAGATCCAGCGCGAAGGCAGGACTTCGCACCAGCTTCCCACCATGGGAAGGCATCTGGCGAGGGCACACTTCGCCCAGCGCCCAGCCATGCGCCAAAGGCCATACCCCGTACGCCACAAACTCCTCAACCAAATCGCGCCCGCTGCTCAGGCCGGCGGCGCACCGAAGGGCCCCTTCGTCCGCATCCTCCTCCGCCACTTCAAAAGGCGGGTATGCTGAGTAAAAATGCGAACACATCTCGGACACGGGGAGCCCCGGATGGTCTTCGACTGTACCCTCCGCGACGTAGAACCAAAACTCATGCCAATTGCCCCACTTGTTGCGGGCGCAAGGAACCAACTCAACTACCTCCATCGTGGTCTTGCCGGTCTTCAGCGTAAATGTACAGGACCCAAACTGGGCAACTTCATTTCCAATCATCCTCTTCTGCCAGTGCAGGCAATAGTACTTCATGAAGACTTCGACTGATGGCTGTCCGCCGTACGAAGTCGTCGCCCAGACATACTTCGACAGAGCCACCACGGCATTCGGAGTCAGCTGATGGATCTGAACGTTAAATCTGCGCAGGACTTCTCCAACAAATCGGTGCGCAGGCAGGCGGAGACCAGCGGCAAAGAACGCCTCGAACACAACCAACTCGCCTTCTGGCTCGGGGACTTCCTCCGTCCCCGGGACACGAGCGACTCCGCCGCCAAAGTAACCAAGCCGCTGCATATCTTGCACGCGGACCGACGACATCCGCGACACACCAAAATCCACCGTATCGCCGGCGCGCAACTCCTCCGCCGCCACAGTACTCAGCGTTTCCTCAGACGACGCATCGGCCGGCGGCAGCAGAAGAAGAAGAGGTCGGCATCGCTACGTACCGTCGGCGGCGGCGGGCGGTCTGCTTCACTCGAGCCAGATCTCCGGCGAACAAGAGCAAGGAGGGCAGACGAGCAGCAAGACGGTGGAAAAGGTGGCTAGGGTTTTCACGGAGCGCAGAAGGATAAATTTCAAAACGCGCCGCCCCCCGCCCCCTTTTATACACAGGGCGTGGCGCTTCGGGAAACCCGCAGTCCAACAGTACGGTGTCAATCAACGGTCATGTCAAAAACCCCCGCGGAACTACTTCGAGCGAGGGCAGCGTCTCCGCCATCTAGCGACGTCTTCGGCACCAGATGACTTAGTCGAACTGGTCCCTCAGAGGGCAAATGTTGGGGCGAAGGCGAAGATGCCACCCTTTGCTCGAGGCCTTCGCCGTAGTCGTTGGTTCAACGGAGACAAGACAACGGGCAGGGACACCCTTCGCCCCATACGACATCGGACGAAGACCCGTGATGAGGTCATCCCACCGTGCGGCCTCGTCCAGCATGGAGGCCCACGTGTGATACGGCCCATTGTAACGGGCCCTGCGTGGCCGCTGCGTGTTACGGGCCTAATTTGTAAAGGCATCCCTGTAATTACAGTCTGTAACCCTGCTTTTTGGGAATATTCTGGGGATAACCTAGGTGTCTGAGGGCACATGCGTCCTTAACACAGGACGCTGGGCCCTCAGATACCTATAAATACCCCCGCAAAGTGCCCTTGAGAGGCTAGATTGACAGAGCTTTTGCCATCTTGCGCGAGAACCCTGTTAACGTCACTACTCGCCCCTGTTGGACCCCCTTGCAACAGAGAGCAAGTTCCAACAACTCTAATTGCTCAATTTTAGTTGTTACCTCACAATTCAAATTTGCAAATGTTTCAAATTTTTCTAGCAAACATTTATAATCATGTGAGCTAATCAACTTATTTTTCAAGGTTTTAAGTTGAGCCTTTTGTTTAGTGCAAACATCCTCAAAAAACTTAACGGCATGCACAAGTTCAGCTACGGAGGGCTTTCCCTCATCATCGCACTCACTATCACTATCATCACTAGAGGATGAGATACTTGTTTACTTGTTTTACCTCTTGCCATAAAGCATTTATGAGATGACCGTGAAGAGCATGATGAAGAGCGGTGGCTGCGAGTCTTTGGAGGGTCATCTTCGCTTGAAGAATCATCCCAAGTCTTGACACTTATGAGTGGCTTGCCTTTGCTCCTCTTATTTATGGGTTCGGCCATATTTGGACAGTTGTCCCTAAAGTGACCCTTCTCCCCGCATGCGATGCATCATCTCTTTCTTTACTTTTTCCTGCACGGGCACACCCATTAGATTAATCTTGCTCATCCCCATTACCTTTTTGACGCGTCAGACTGTTTGTTCGTACTCGGAGGATGATGTTGAGGGTTGACCATATTCATCATCTTCTTCTTCTTCGTCTTCTTCACTTGAGCTTGGAGCCTTCTTCTTGTCTTTCATCTTTTTGTGTTCATCATATGCAAAAGCATATGGCTTTGAAGAAGTTGGCTCCTCTTGTTCACCCATTTTCCGCGATATCTCAAATGTCGCAATTTTTCCAATCACAATCATCGGGGTCATTTGGCTCAAGTCCTCGAGGTTTTGAAGGATGGTGATGATGCTCTCATATCTTTGTTGTGGTAGAAGGGAGATGATCTTCCACACAATGTCCGCATCACCTAGCTTATTAATTCCAATACTGTTGAGCTCATTAATCACAATATTTAAGCGAGAATACATGTCTCTAACAAGCTCATTCTCTTTCATAGCAAAGGAATTATACTCACTTAAAACTAGGTAATGTTTTTGCTCATAGACATTAGATGTGTCGTCCTGGAGCTCATGTAATTCTAGCGATATCTCATTAGTAGTTTTCAAGGTAAATACTTGATTGAAAATTTCCATGCTAAGAGATGCATACAAGCATTTGGCTCTAGCGTTTAAATGAATTTCTTTTTCATCACTCGTGGTGAGCTTCTCGAGATTCTTAGGTGGCTTCATCCCATCACGAGTGACTCTCCAAACACCTGGATCAACTGCTTCTAGGTAACAAGCCATTCTAGCACTATAATATGGGAAGCTAGTGCCTTCAAAGTGTGGTGGTCTATGGGTATCCATCCCCTTCCTCTAAAAGCGTCAACTTGATTAGTGGTGAAGCTAAAATGTTTCAAATGAGCCAAAACGGCTTTGATACCACTTGTATGAATCTATGATGCCTAAGAGGGGGAGTGAATTAGGACTTCTAAAAACTATCTCTAAACTAGGCCACAAATAAATACCTAGAACAAAACCTATGCAAACAAGCAATCTAGAATGTGCAAACTAGGTTTTGTCTAAATGATGCTATCTCTACCACAAAAGGAGTTTTGCAACCTGAGTACCAATCCTAAATATTCTTACTAGAAAGGAGAGATTGAAACTTAAGTACTTAATCTAAATGCAGAAGTTAAAGAGCAAAGATAGAGATGCAAACTCCCATGGATGACGTCGGTATTTTTACCGAAGTATCCGGAACCATGCAAGGTACCGACTAATTCCCATTGGTGCGCCTACACAAAGGGTAGCCCACGTGAGGGCCAAGCACCACGGTTGAGTAACTCCGTAGAGAGCCACGTGCCTTCTCCACATGCAAGTGGTGCTCTGCTTTTGGATCCTCTCAGACGCTCCCCGCCATCTCCACTATCGAGCTTCCGGCCAAAACGTCGTGGGCGTCATTCCCGTCAGTACACAGTGGCAGCCGTGACATAAACTCGGTTTTCACGGTCTCACAAAACTCTCGCCCCACTCGGTACAATATAACAATGACTCATGCAAGAACCGAGGGGTTATGTGGGTTTTTCTAAACTCACTCAACTAACTAGAATTCACCTAGAGCAAGCTCATAAGCGGTCCTAAGCACTTCGTAAAGCACCTACGCTAATCACAGAGTGATTCTATTAAGCACTTGGGTGTTTGAACACTTGGAAATGTCTATAGCACGTGTTGGCATGTTGCTTGGGCTCCCACACCATCAAATGGTCAGTTGGGTGGAGTATATATAGGCCCTAACTCAAAATTAGCTGTTGGAGAAAAGTTGCAACTTCTCTATGGCACACCGGATAGTCCGGTGGTAGGCACTAGACAGTCTGGTGCCCTGTCCGGTGCTCCAATAGCCGTTGAATCTAACGCTGGCAGGTGACCATTGGTGTAACGCCCTGAATCTGGGGGTAGAATTTTTTCCTTCTATAATACTCACCAAATTCAGGCGTTACTCTCTTTTCTCTTCCCGTTTCGCTCCTTCTTCCCAGTTTCAAAGCAGTACAGCGACTGGTGTCAGTACCGTGTTTAAACAAAAACCTACGTTGACATGGGTGTTGCATCATGCCGAAGCATATTTCCTTGTCTGATGATTGTGTTTTATCGCGTGTTTGCCTTGTCTCGTTTCAGATTTTGATCCGCGATTGGAATTCCAATCAGTTGTTGTGCGTGTCGTGGGATTTCGACCCGCGACGCGACCTAGCCCGGCCTGGCCCTAGCCCGGCGCGCCCCTGGCGCCCCTGCCCCTCCCCCATGTGCCCCCACCCGTGTCTCTCTCTCCCTCATTCAATTTTCCTGCGCATAACTCCCTCCCTCCCACCTCTCTCTCTTCTCCCTTGTGCCCTAGGTGCTCCGGTGACGGTTATCACCGGATTCGGATCCCCGAGGTGAGCTCTCCCCCTCCCCTCTTCCTGTCTCTCTCTTCCTCTTCCTCCCCTTCCCTTCCCTGCGTGTGCCCCCTTCTTCTCCCCTGCGTGCGCGCGCCCCTGCGGCATGGCTCCCTCGGCCCCCGGCCCCCCGGTGCGGCTCCCTCGGCCCCCGGCGGCGCGGCCGCCCGGCCCCCCGGCGCGGCTCCCCCAGCCCCCGATGGCGCACCCCCAGCCCCCTTGTGCGCGGACGTCTTGGCCCCGGCGCGCGGCTCCCTAGCCCCCCTCGGGTGTGGCTCCCTAGCCCCCTCGAGCATAGCCTCCTGGCCCCGGCGGCGCGGCCGTCCCGGCCCCCTGCGCACGGCCCCTCGGCCCCTGCGCGCAGCCACTCAGCCATCTGCGCGCGGCTGTCCCAGCCCCAGTGCGTGGCCCCTATCCTCGGCAGCGTAGTCCCCCAGCGGGACCCCTACGTGCGCCCTGGCGAGGCTCGTGTGGCCCCGGCGAGGCAACGCGCGCGGTGATTGATTTATGGTTTTAATTAATTTTAAACTATGTTTAATTAATGTGCTGCGTCGCGCGCTTCATTGTGGGCGAATTAGATTGATTTCAGATTCTATTAATGTGCTGGGTCGCACGCTTCGTCGTGTGACGATCCATTTTAATTTCAGATTATTTAATGTGTGGCGTCGCGCGTCCAGTCGCGCGAAGTTTCGTTTTAAATTCAGTTTAGATGACGTATGCCGTCGTGCGCTTCGTCGCACGACGCTTGATGTTATTTTCATAATTAGTTCAAGTGTCTCGTGGTGCGCTCCATCGTGCGACGGGTCATTTTATTTTTAATTCAGTCTAAGTGTTGTGTCACGTGTTTCTCCGCACGATAATCCTTTTAAATTTACTTTGGTCTGTTTATAATGATTAAACATGGAACATGACTTTATCCTATGTATGACGTGATGGCCAAATTAATACTATTCTGTTTAGACGAGTACTTTGATTTATAATCACGTAACGTGATCGCTCCTTGACCGTAGCCTCGACCGTTACTCTCTCTTTCTCGCTTAGTCGTAGGCGTGAGCCCTGCACCGAGCGTCTGATTATTTATGATATTTTATTGCATGGTATACTATTTTTTGTATTAAATTTATGGAATGTATGTTTGAACTCGTATAGATAACATTCAGTTGGTGGAGTCCGAAGGAGTTGCAGGTGAAGACCCTAAGCAGCAGTCGGTTGGTGAAGACAAGTGTCCCTTGACCCATCTATGTCCTACTCATTCTTATAATTCACTCCCTGCATTTACGCAGTTTATACCTAAGGATTGACTAGATTTTAGTTTATCTTGTCCTTGTTTACCTATTTTGGTTTAGCTATATGCTAGTGCTTCACATTAATCAATGAACATGATGAGATTATCTATGATACGCTGTTTTCCCTTTTGATTATGATGATATACTTGTGGAATTTAAGGGGACTCGAGCTGTTTCTCGACTGCCTCTCCGTAAGGAATAGTTCGTTGGATAACCGCCTGAGAAAATAGTGCAACCATGAGGGTGGAATGGGACGCCCTTAGCTGAATAATTAGAGGAACTAGGGTGTAGTTCGCTTTGCCGTCGTGCCATCAATGGGGCTCGGTGTATGTGGCTCGCTCTGCCAAGGGTGGTTTGCCCCTTAGGGAGGAGTGCGGTACATTTAGGAAACCTAACGGGAGACTACAGCCTCAGGGAATCTTTGTAAAGGCTACGTAGTGAAACCCTGCCTATTCACCTTGGTAGTATTTAAGGGTTTGATAGGCCCGAGGCAAGAGGGAATCACGGCTTGTGGGTAAAGTGTGCAACCTCTCCAGAGTGTTATGAAACTGATATATCAACCGTGCTCATGGTTATGAGCGGCCAAGGGAGCTCCATTGATTAGAGATACTTTGATGAGAGATGTTTGGTTTACAGGTGGTGATGAGGATGATGGTTTTGGTTATGGCTATGGTAATGGTAAGTGGTATTCTTTCCGTTTGGAAATGGTACTTTTGGGTTAATAACTTGGGTTAATGCTAAAACATGGCTCTCTATTAGTAATAATAACCTGAACAACTAAAAGCAACTGCTTGACTTAACTCCACATAAAGCTAGTCCACTACAGCAAAACAAGACAATTGCTGAGTATGTTGATGTGTACTCACCCTTGCTTTACACACCAACCCCCCCCCAGGTTGTCCATGTTGCAGCCACTGCTCAGGAGAAGATGAAGTTGTGGAGGAGGACTTCCAGGAGTTCCAAGATTACGATGAGTTCTAGGCGTGGGTTAGTGGCAAACCCCCAGTCGGCTGCCTGTGAAGGCCGTGTGTATCTACGTTTCTTTTCCGCATTTTGATAAATGTTAATGACTATGTGGATGCCTCGGACATCATGATGTAATCGACTATTACCTTCTTTTATGCTATTATTGGAGCACTGTGTGATGATGTCCAGTTATGTAATTGCTGTGTATGTGAATTGTTGATCCTGGCATGTACATGGTTCACATTCAGTTTGCCTTCTAAAACCGGGCGTGACATAGGTGGTATCAAAGCCGTCCTGACTGTAGGACCGCTAACCTAGAGTAGAATGGTCGTTCTAAGGATTATAGACCCCTATTATCACATTGACTTTGGTATCCCTTCAAAAGTTGGTCATATCGACCAAATCTATGTTCTACTATATATATATTACCTTGCTGAAAAATTTGTTTTACTCTAATTCTTAATTTTTTATGGTTTACTTACTGGTCATATTAACTCTGTTCTCACTCTTATGCTTACGGTCTCTTTTGTAGATGGCTCGTCTTAGACACACCGCACGGAAGTCAGTCATTCCTTTCTTGCCTTCTCATCTCGCAGAGCGTCCATTTTGCCGTCCGGTGACTGGTCAATCTAGCCAGTTGGAGAGGCTGCACCACCGCTTGCACGAGGAGCAGGAGCGTCAGCGACAGGAGTTGGAGCAGCAGGGCTCTTCTTCCTCACTTCAGTAGGAGGTAGAGTCTGTGAGGAGCTGCTCTTCTGTGCCCCGCAGGAGGCACCCCCTGCACCACCATTGGGCGTCCTGGCCGCTAGAGTAGCTGCCGGAGGAGACCCCGACAAAGGAGGTGACGACAGCAGCTCGAGCCACAACACCGACCTTTCAGAGGAGCAGGAGCCGGAGGGATGGGTTGCTCGACCCATCACTTGTGACGCCGCTCGCGGGTGTCACTTCCACGATGCGCTCAACGCCTTGCTACGCCAGGCACTTGACCGGCATACTTGGTCTATCGAGTATCACTGTGTTGTCTTCCAGCATAGTCGCGGGGTTTACCCGGACCGTTGGGAGGCGACTTGCTTGGTGTGCCGTCTGGAGAACAGTCTCCGCAGTGTGGAGGTCTGCTCAGAGCATTACTCTATTTCTGAGCGGGACTCAGCTGAGGCGGCCATGCAAGATGCTGCATGGCATGCGCTTTCGCACTACTGCACAGTGCTCGGTGGGGTGGCCGATGGTCTTAACCTGAGGTATTACCCTCGCCATCCATCTGGCAGCATAAGAGGCGTGGTTGTCTCACCTATTGGTGAGGACAATCCTAGGTTGAGCAGCACAGTCAACCTAGCCGCCGTGCTAAACACGGAGCTGGACCATGCATTAGATGAGCTGAGTAGGGCTCGTGCTGAGATCGCCCAGTTGCGGGCTAAGTGCGTGGAGTGCCGTCACCTGGAGGAAGGTTCTCCTGCCCCCGTCGGGACTCAGCACCCGTACCACTCACCTCAGCGTGGACACCATGCTTATGGTAACCCCGACTGCAGGACCAGGACAAATTTAGAACCATAGATCGTCAGTGTCGGATCTTGTAATTAATGCTTAAAAATAGAAGTTATAGTCTTAGCCTTAGTCTTACTCTTAGTTAGTCTTAGTTAGACAGGGTAGTTTGCTTATCCTATGTTTTTATGTTTGTCATGATGAACAATGCTGGATTTGGATCTTTGTAATGTCTGTTGTCAGAGTGTGGGTATCCCCTGCACGTTGGTTTACTTGTTAATGTTAATAAAATTAGTTATCTAGTTGGGAAGCCCTTTCACTCTACTTTCCTCTTTATCTGAGAAGTTGTGTTTGCTTGTGTTGGGAGTCAGTGAAGATGCTTATCTGTTCAGTATTGTGGAAGGATTCTATACTCTTTTCTTATGCTGCAAGTTTGCAAGATCAGTTCTGATGTGTTATTGCATTCTGCAGATGTCAGACAACAGGCGCAGAGGAGGAAGGCGTGCTCAGCAGGAGCAAGCAGCACCGTAGGCTGAGGCACCCTGGCAGCAGCTGCCACCACCATCCTCGATGACGATAGAGCATATGTTCTTGATGCAGACTCAGGCAGTCCAAGCCATTGGTTAGACTCTGGCCACTATGCAGCAGCAGCATCAGCCCCCACCTCAACTTCAGATGCCCAGAGACAAGCATGCTGAATTTATGAGAGGTCATCCCCTAATGTTTGCTCACTCTGCTGACCCTATGGATGCCAAAGATTGGTTGCGTACCGTAGAGCGGGAGTTGCACACCGCTCAGTGCGATGACAGGGAGAACGTTTTGTATGGTCCTCGTTTGTTGAGAGGAGCAGCCCAGTCTTGGTGAAAGTCCTACCTCGCCACCCACGCCAACCACGACACTATCACTTGGGAGGAATTCAGAGATAATTTCCATCAGTATCATGTTCCAGCAGGTCTGATGACAGTGAAGAAAGAGGAGTTTTTGGCACTCAAGCAAGGGCCCCTGTCCGTCAGTGAGTACCGAGACAGGTTTCTGCAGCTATCCCTCTATGCTCCTGAAGATGTCAACATAAACGCCAAGAGGCAATATTGTCTCTTGAGAGGCTTAGTCGATCCCCAGCACTATCGGATGATGAATCATACCTTCCCCACCTTTCAGCACCTGATCGACAGAGCAATCATGACAGAGAAGAAGTGCAAGGAGATGGAGGATCGCAAGCACAAGATTGGTGGACCTCAGCCTAGAAGCAACAATTGCCCCCGTTTCTCAGGCAACTCACCTTAGCAGTTCAAGCAGAATCAGCGCCCTCCTCAACAGCAGTTTCAGAGGCAGTACCCTCAGCACCAGCAACACAATCGCCAGAACAATCAGTCAGGAAGAAGTCAGTTCTAGAGGCAGAATCAATAGGCGCCTCGCCTCCCCGCCATAGCAACCAACCAGAGTAGTCAAGCAGCCCCAGTTCAAGGCAGAAGCAGAGCATGTTTCCATTGTGGAGAGCAAGGCCATTGGGTGATGCAATGTTCAAAGAAGGCAGCTCGACAGCAGTCAGGCCCTAGTGCCCCAGTGAAGCAGAATGTGTCCCAGTCAGGAGCAGGCAACCGCGTCTAGACACGCTACAACCATGGGAGACTGAACCATTTGGAGGATGAAGCAGTCCAGGAAACACCAGACATGATAGTAGGTATGTTTCCAGTCGATTCCCAAATTGCAGAAGTATTATTTGATACTGGAGCAACACATTCTTTTATTACTGTAACACCCCTGGTGTTACTGTTACTAAAACTTGAGCATGACATGATAAACATTGGCATTGCATATGTTTGACACACTTAGAGTGCATTTACTAGGTAAAAATTTCAAACAAGTTGTATTGTTTTGGTGTTTTGCAAATAGAACCCTGGAATAGGGGACTTAACCCTAAATAGGGACCAGGAAGGTAAAACATGACCCAAATTGAGAAAATCCTAAGGATTAAGTAAAACAATCATAAAATGTTACCAAAGATGGGTCTAGATTACATTCATATCCCTGAGATACCAGAAACCCTAATTGGAACCCTGGAAAACCCTAAATCCAAACCCTAGGGGCCTATGTGCAAAAACAGTGCACATTTGGACTAAAGTGTGAAAACTACTATGTTAAAGCATATTAAGTCACATGGTTCACATTTATAAAGATTTACAAGCTAAACCCTATGTTTTGGACTAATTTGCAAAAAGACCCCAAATTGTGATTTCACTCTAAGTTTGAAAATCGGTGTTATAAGCTCAACTTTGGGGCTTTGTAACTTTCAAATTCTAAGGTTTTTGCCCTAGGTCACCACATCAAACTTGTAGACCTAACAAAGGAGAGCAACTTTGATTAAGAGTGTAAGCTAGGTTGTTGTGAAAAATTTGGAGAAAATCACACTCAAAGTCAGGCTGTCAGGCTGATTAAGTCTGAATTTCAGACTGATAGTGGCCTAGACCCAAGTTTGAGAGCCATTTCGACTATGATCCAGTGAGAATCTACCTAGGGTTGCTATAACAAAGTTATAGAGCTATTATAGAGGAACAACTTTGCTGCAAAGCCTCGGATTAGTTGCTATATAAGTTTGAGAGAAAATTTAGCTCCAAGGTTGGCTGTCAGGTTCATCTGACCAAAATTCCCATGGTACAGTGCCTGGTCGGATCAGACCGCCAGCGCAGGGAGCCCTCACCGCCGACGACCGAACCTTCGCCGTGATTCGTGTCACTGGCGACTGGATTCGTGCCTGGAGTTGATGGATAGCATCGCGGGGTAAAAGATCATCACCCCGTGCACTGGACGCCACTCCGGTGACGCACCGCCGTACCCCCCTGCTTTGCGGCTTGAGCAGATAAGCTCGCCAGTGAACCGCCGTCTTCCGGCCTTGTGCCACGTACCTGAGTGTTTCCACCATGTCACCATGAAACTTTGCGACTCTCCGTGGCTCGCCGGAGTAACCGCCACGGCTTTGGACACCAAGCCGCTGCGCTAGTGCTCTTCCCCTCCTCCGACCGTCGTGCGTCCTTCTTCAAATTCATGGCCCCCGCTCGCTATCCCTATAAATTGATGGCCGGGCCTGCTACGCTAGGTCATTGCGAAGCCGACGCACCCGTTCTCCCCCTCATTTAACCACCGTAGCCGGAGAATTCCCCTCTTCCCCCAATTCGGTCGACTGCGCCACCGTGAATCACCTGCTCGCGGCTAGCTGATTCCAGGTCCGTCCTCGCCCTCGTTGTTCGTGTTTTAGCACCCTCATGTGCTCAAGATTGTTATCCACGCAACCCAGGGAGCTTTACCTTATGAATGCAACCAGAACGTACTGATCGATGCTCGGTGTCCGCCATCGCCATGGTCAAGCTTATCCTGGTCCGGGTTAGTCAAATTGGAACCTGTTCTATGGTTGCCTCAGGTCGGTGCTGCTTACCCAGCAACTGGTTTGGGTAGCCACCGAAGTTTTTGGCCGGACCGAGCAGCGAGATAGCCAACAGCGAGCGCGCCGTGGCCAGGGGTGTATTTGGAGAAGAAGCAAAGTTCTGAGGACCTCGGTGCGTCTGTCAGTGAAACAATAAATAGTGGCCGAGGATTCTTGACGTATTAGTTAGGTCATCAGGGGCCTCTCTGCAAATTTGCTAGAGCGTGCGCGGGCGCGCGAGGACGTGCCCCTTTTCCCTGCGTTGTTGGGTCGTCTGGATTAGAATCGGCCCAGTACTATTCACAGATTTTCCCTTTTCTTTTTCTACCAGAGCCAAATAAATTCTAGAAAATGGCAGAAAAATCCTAAAAATGTCAAACCAATTTTCCTAGATTCCTTATTTTTCATAGTATTTAATAAAAATAGTTGGCTGATTTTTAGGTCAAATAAGGAATTTTGGAGAATTTAAAATAGCTTAAAAC
Source organism: Zea luxurians (assembly GCA_029449295.1). Lineage (NCBI taxonomy): Eukaryota > Viridiplantae > Streptophyta > Magnoliopsida > Poales > Poaceae > Zea > Zea luxurians. The sequence goes on along the minus strand of JAOPSE010000001.1, from coordinate 97,194,650 downwards.
ATTGGTTCTGGATTTTTAGAAAATAGATAATCATTCCAAAAATGCCCAAACTTTTTATATGAACTCAAAACATTATTTAGAAGCTTTGGGTAGAGTTTGGTTGGACTTGGACCTTGTTTGATAACTAGAACCCAAAACCCTACCCCCTGCCCTTTGAATTCCTTTACTGACTCCAGAAACCCTAGTTTCTCGGAGAACCGTGAAGGAAAATTGTATTCAAGAACCTTAGATAATAAATTCTCATTATCTTTGCACTCTCATGAGCATTTCATGGCATACATTCATGAGCATTTCAAGAACCCAAATCGAAGAAGTTGAAGTAACAGAAGAAAAGACACCACCACCTTCGGAATCTCAGGCAGGAAATTGTTTCTACTTTGACATCTGCGGATCCGTGCCTGACTCACCTATCAGCGAAGGCAAGCCCCGGTGCATTTGCCACCTTCCTTGATGTTTTTAAAATCTTTCTCACTTGATTAATGCATTAGGTGATAGGAGTTGAATGCTTAAACAATTCCTGCATTACTACTTGAACTTGATTATCTTCCTTGAAACCCTGTTTTCACAAAAGGTTTTTACTATGCTTAGTATTGCTCTAGCAAAACAAAAGGTTTTGTTTTACAAAAGATGATTGGCAAAGCGGGAGGGATGTTTTTGAAAATAAAACTGGATGGTGGATCCATCAAGGCCATGATGGGTTCAACATCCGGAAAAGATGTACCTCTGCCAGGTACCAAACTTTGGGTTGAAATGATTAAGCTGAGACCGGGCGGGTGACTTGCATGAGAAAGAGAGTCTCGATGTAGTGTCTCCGTCTGAGTCGATTAAGGACCGTCTCGATGTAGGCTTGCTGACCGAGGATCCTTTAACTGGTCACATGTCTCGTCATGGGTAAGCCTTGCCTCGGGCAAACTAAGGCCAGAATAAGATAACACGGAATGGGCGTGGAGCGGTGGCGAGAGTAGCGTGTACCCTCCGTGGCAAGAGGCTGGACAATGGTGTATCTGTGCTCTCGGTTCATGTGAACCTGATCTGGTCTTAAGAACCCCGGTGGCGGGTTGACATATGCAAGGGTTAAGTGCTACATATGTCATGTGATCGGAGATCCTCAGCTAAGTATAATCGATTCGGATCGTGGTACCTTCGCGGTTATGAAGACTTGGTCACTGCCCTATACATAGAACTCCAGTAAAGATGAATGAAAGGTTTGTTAAGAAATTGGCTAGTGCAGGTTAAGTGATTGAACTAGGTTAGAAAGAACTCTAGATGCAGGTAATTTTACCTAACTTGACAATAAAATTGGATTTTTAAGGATCCACTTTTAGTAAGCATTTATGCAAAACAGAGTCTTTGATCATTGAGAAACCTTACCTTGACTCCCTTATAACCAGCATACCCTTGAGAGTCTTTTCTTTAGTCGGGTAAGACTTGCTGAGTAATTCCATACTCAGGGTTTTATTCCCTATTGTTTTTAGGTGAGGAAGCAACAAACTTTTGTTGTTTTTGTACCAAGGTGGTGTCAAATGAAGAAAAGCAAGAATGAAGCTGTGGGAGGACCTAGTCCTCCATAAGAAACTTTTATGTAAGAACTTATCGGGAGGAGTTTTTACCTCCCTTGGTACTGTAATAATAAGTACTCTGCACTCGTATGTTTTATATGCTGGTGTGTAATATTAAACTTGATCTTACTTTCGAATAAAAGTAAGTTTATGTAATCGCTTCCGCATTTCTATATCTCCGATGTTCTGTAATGTCTGCATGACGGGTGAAACGCTCTTGGGAAAGGTAAGAAAAGCAGATACCGAACTTGTCAAGTGATTCAGGGGCACCTAAAGGGTTGTCTGAGGTCCGTTGGACAAGGACAACTGTAGGTGGGCCTAATGACTTGGGAGGTTCCGTCACAGCTGGTATCGGAGCGAAACCCTTCTCTGCAGATATTATGAGGCATCTTCAAAAACAATTTTCTAAAGACTTATCTAGAAAATCTCTTCCCTTCTTACCTAAGTAATTCTGAAGAGTTTATCTTAAAGACCAGATAGGAAGAGTGCAATGTATAGAAGGTGTGAATCAACTATGGTTGATTCTGTAATTACACATGCATCATGCTAAGAACTATGTTAATAAAATTTTTCCCCTTAGAAAAATGTCGCCACGCACAAGGAAAACTGCGCGCAAGTCAACTAGCACAATTGGTGTACCCCGTCATCAACTCGCTCCCAGACATGAGGATAGCAGTAGTGGGAGTAACGATCCGATCGGGGATCTTGAAGCGCAAGTAAATCAGCTTCAAACGGAACTTCAACGCAGGACTAACATATGGGTCGCGGATGGCGACAGAATCAATGAATTGAGAAGCCACATCTGCCGCCTGCAAGATCAGCTCGCTGATCGAGATTTAGCGCTTGACTGGGCGGTTCAGTCTCGTTCGCTTGCCTGGGCTAAGGAGGCAAAAGCTCGAGCCTGAGTCGAAGAACTTAGCTCAGCTATTGATAATCTGCAGGCATATTGCAATACCCTACATGAAGAAGTTCATGTACTATATTCGCAATTGCACCCCAGCGTACCTGCAAATCTTGTCGGGACAGAAGCCAGACCTTCTCATGTAGCGGGAGAAGCTTTTGGTGGCGAATTGGACCTTTTCAGGCCCCCTCCCTCCATGAAGTTGGTCGACGAATGGTATCCTACGCCCGACAGTGAGGCTACCAAGAGTAACGGGAAGCAGGAGTAGAATAGTATAGAAGTAGTGTATTGTATAAAAGGTAGTGTTATTATATAATAGATACTGTACTCCTGTTGTAAAAATTCGAGTCTGTTACATTACTCTTTTTAGTAATGTAAAAAGGATGGTTTTCTTTGGCATATTATATTGTCTTCAAATGTTTGTTGCCACAAATGCCTTCCCTGACTCATGCTCAGGATGGTGCCAGTACCTCCCGTGGGAGGGAGGCAACACCGAACCCACCTCCAGTCCCTCCCACACTTGCCGAGGCTATTGCTGCCTTGGTAAACGCGACAGCGGATAATACCCGTTTCCTACGGGAGATGGCGGGTCAACAATTCCAACAACAAGGTGGGCGGTGCTATCCGCAAGGGCCCCGTGAGACATCTTATTTAGACTTCTCCGAAACGTGTCCACCGCTGTTTGTCAAGGCCGAAGACCCTTTAGAGGCGGACGAATGGATCTGTGTCATCGAGCAGAAGTTTGGACTTCTTCGGTGTTCTAAAACCCAGAAGCCCCTATTCGCAGCCCAACAACTGCGTGGCCCTGCCAGCACCTGGTGGGGAAACTTTGTGGCCATTCAGCCGGCCAATCATCAGATAACATGGGAAGAATTTAAGCTGGCCTTCCGCGAACATTACATACCGGAAGGTGTACTTCACATGAAACAAGAAGAATTCATGAAGCTGAAGCAAGGAGGGGATACTGTTAATCAGTATCTCAATAAATTTAATCACTTGTCTCAGTATGCAATCGACTAAGTTAACACCGATCTGAAGAAGAATTGTTTCATGCGAGGACTGAATGATAGGATGCAATGGAAAATGGCTACTTGCATCGACCTCACCTACGGAAGGGCTGTCAGCACAGCGCTGGCAGTCGAATCTAAATATGCGGGTTCTGGCAAGTCCAAGGGGAATGGAGGTAACAGGCCTACACAGGGCCACGAGAAAAGGCAACGGTTAGTCATCCGGCCTTTTAATCAGGGTCGTTCTTCAGCACGCCCACCCTCCTTTCCATTCAAGCAACCAGTGTTCATCCGTCCCAATACTGCCCCTATTCCAACAAGTCAGCCGGGTGCCCCCGCCACTCGTTTCCCGGCCCTTCCCAGTTCATCAACAGGATGTTTCAATTGCGGAAAATTTGGGCACTTTATCAAGGATTGCCCTTATCCGAAGCAGAACAAGTCAAACAATCCACAAGGATCTAGGAATTCATCTCAAGCCAAGGGAAATACTATGGGCAAAAATACAAAGAAGACGGGACACATATATTATACGCAAGTGGCCACCACACCGGACAGTGAACCGGTAATGATGGGTACGTTCCTTATGGCCAATCATCCCGCAATTATTCTCTTTGATTCTGGTGCTTCGCATACATTCATCAGCAAGAAATTTGTGGAGCAACATTGCATTTCATACCATGAATCAAAAGAAGGGTTTAAAATCCAGTCACCTAGGGGACAAATCTTTACTAGGGAAGTGGCTTTCCAAGTGCCCGTAACATTGGCCGGACGAGACTTTCCTACTAATATGATTGTTCTGAAAGGCCAAGACATAGATGTGATTTTGGGCATGAATTGGTTGGCCCGACATAAAGCAACCCTCAACACTGAGCAGAGAACCATCAGGTTGAGTCATAATCAAGAGGAAATTCTTTGTCGATCCCCATTCCGACCAAAACTACCGGTAGAGTTTATGAAGCAATTATACCGGAGATTAAGGATATTCCGGTAGTATGCGAGTTCCCAGATGTCTTTCCAGAGGATTTGCCTGGATTGCCACCCGAGAGAGACGTAGAGTTTGTAATTGAGGTAAAGCCCGGTATGGCTCCCATTTCTAGAAGATCGTACCGAATGCCTCCAAATGAGCTGGCAGAAATGAAGATTCAATTACAAGATCTACTAGAGAAAGGATTCATCCGGCCAAGCTCGTCACCATGGGGCTGTCCAGCCATATTCGTCAAGAAGAAGGATCAAACTTTACGGATGTGTGTGGATTATCGACCCCTGAATGAGGTCACTATCAAAAACAAGTACCCTCTTCCGCGGATTGACATTCTATTTGATCAACTGACTTGAGCAAGGGTATTCTCCAAGATTGATCTCAGATCGAGCTACCATCAGATCCGTATTTGGCCCTAGGATATACTAAAAACCGCATTCACTACACGGTACGGATTATTTGAATATCTGGTAATGTCTTTCGGACTGACAAATGCTCCTGCCCACTTCACTTATTTAATGAACTCAGTATTCATGCCTGAGTTGGACAAGTTTGTGGTGGTCTTCATTGATGATATTTTAATATATTCCAAAAATGAAGAGGAGCATGCTCAACATTTACGGGTCGTATTAACGCGCTTAAGAGAACACAAATTATATGCCAAGTTCAGTAAGTGCGCATTTTGGCTGGAAGAAATTCAATTTCTGGGACATGTGTTATCTGCCAAGGGGATTGCGGTGGATCCAGCAAAGTCAAGGACATTTTGGAGTGGAAACCCCCAACCACTGTTCATCAAGTCCGAAGTTTCCTTGGACTAGCTGGCTATTACCGTCGATTTATACCAGATTTTTCCAAGCTTGTGAAGCCAATCACAAGTTTGTTAAAGAATGATACAAAATTCAATTGGTCTTTAAAGTGTAAAGAAGCTTTTGAGAAATTGAAGACATTATTAACCACTGCTCTGGTATTGGCTCAACCGGATATTAACAAGCCATTTAATGTGTATTGTGACGCATCTGGCAGTGGTCTCGGCTGTGTATTAATGCAAGAAGGCTGAGTAATATGCGTATGCTTCAAGGCAGTTACGCCGGCATGAGGAGCATTACCCCACTCATGATCTGGAGCTAGCTGCAGTGGTTCATGCCCTGAAGATTTGGCATCATTATCTACTAGGGAATGTCTGTCATATTTATACAGACCATAAGAGTTTGAAATACATCTTTACCCAGTCTGAACTCAATATGGGACAAAGGAGATGGCTTGAGCTTATTAAAGATTATGAATTGGAGATCCATTATCACCCGGGTAAAGCCAATGTGGTGGCAGATGCACTCAGTCGCAAGGCTTCCTGCCATTGTTTAACTATGAGGACTTCTGACATTACGTTGTGCCAGGAGATGGAAAATCTAAACCTGGGTATGATTCAGCATGGGACTTCAAATCACTTGAAGCTGGAGTCAGTCATCTTACAAAGGATAATTGACGCACAGAAAAATGATGAGGGTATGAAACATATACGTGAAAAGATAAGGGCTGGAAAAGCCAAATGTTTTAAAGAAGATGATCAAGGTGTGGTATGGTTTAACAACCGCATAGTGGTGCCGAAAATTGAAGAGCTCCGCCAGCAAATTTTAGATGAGGCAAATCTTAGTCGCTATTCTATTCATCCCGGAAGCACTAAAATGTATCAAGATCTGAAACAGCATTATTGGTGGACAAAGATAAAAATTGAAATTGCATGCTATGTGGCTAGATGTGACACTTGCAAGCGTGTCAAGGCCATACACCTAAAAGCTGCCCGTCCATTACAGTCGCTACCAATACCTATGGACTTTATTGTGGGATTGCCCAGGACTGCCAAAGGGTATGATTCTATCTAGGTTATCGTTGATCGACTCATAAAGATCGCCCACTTCCTACCCGTCAGGGCAAAATACACAGTGGCCACTTATGCAGCATTATACATTGCCCGTATTCTCAGCTTGCATGGTATTCCGAAGACGAAAGTGTCAGATCATGGACCTCAATTTGTATCCAAGTTTTGGGAAGAACTTCATAAATCCCTGGGTACCAAATTGCTCCACAATTCAGCGTATCATCCTCAAACCAGTGGGCAGACTGAGAGGGTTAATCAAATACTTGAAGATATGCTACGGGCATGTGTGTTGGACTTCTCACAAAAATGGGATGAATGTTTACCGTTAGCGGAGTTCTCATATAATAATAGCTACCAAGAAAGCATCAAGATGGCACCCTTTGAAGCTTTATATGGACGACGCTGTCGTACTCCGCTAAATAGGTCTGAACCTGGTGGAAGGTCCTTCTTCAGGCCTGATATGGTGAAAGAAACCGAAGAAAAGGTTCAGAAAATAATTCATAATATGAAAAAAGCCCAAGCTTGTCAAAAGAGTTATGCAGACAAACGGCGAATGCCCTTATATTTTCTTGAGGGAGACTATGTCTACCTAAAAGTTTCACCAATAAAGGGTATATCGCGTTTCGGGGTTAAAGGAAAACTTACACCACGATATATTGGTCCTTTTCTCATTCTTGAAAGATATGGGCCAGTGGTGTATCGAATTCAACTACCCAAAACTTTGTCTGCTGTACATAATGTGTTCCACGTGTCCCAATTGAAGAAGTGTCTTTGGGTACCAGATCGAACCGTCAAAGTGACAGATGTTGTCCTTGAGCCAGACTTAACATATTCAGAGCACCCTATTCGAGTCTTGGATCAAAAGGACAGGATTACCCGGAGAAAAACTCTCAAGTTTTACAAGATACTGTGGAACCAACATTCCGGAGATGAGGCTACATGGGAAACTCAAGACTTCTTAGATAAGAATTTCCCAGGCTTTTTAGCCTCTTGTAATTTGTAAAGTGTACAACATTGTTGTATTAAAGGAGTGAGTCCCAAACCACCCCTGCCTTATACCAAAAATAAGGAAATAAAAATGTGAAGCATTTCCTTTTCCATTACTTACCCTAGGACTTTTAATCTCGGGACGAGATTCTTTTATGGGGGGGGGGGGGAAGGATGTAACACCCCTAGTGTTACTGTTACTAAAACCTGAGCATGACATCATAAACATTGACATTGCATATGTTTGACACACCTAGAGTGCATTTACTAGGTAAAAATTTCAAACAAGTTGTATTGTTTTGGTGTTTTGCAAATAGAACCCTGGAATAGGGGACTTAACCCTAAATAGAGACCAGGAGGGTAAAACATGACCCAAATTGAGAAAATCCTAAGGATTAAGTAAAACAATCATAAAATGTTACCAAAGATGAGTCTACATTACATTCATATCCCTGAGATACCAGAAACCCTAATTGGAACCCTAGAAAACCCTAAATCCAAACCCTAGGGGCCTATGTGCAAAAACAATGCACATTTGGACTAAAGTGTGAAAACTACTATGTTAAAGCATATTAAGTCACATGGTTCACATTTATGAAGATTAACAAGCTAAACCCTAGGTTTTGGACTAATTTGCAAAAAGACCCCAAATTGTGATTTCACTCTAAGTTTGAAAATCGGTGTTATAAGCTCAACTTTGGGGCTTTGTAACTTTCAAATTCTAAGGTTTTTGCCCTAGGTCACCACATCAAACTTGTAGACCTAACAAAGGAGAGCAACTTTGATTAAGAGTGTAAGCTAGGTTGTTGTGAAAAATTTGGAGAAAATCACACTCAAAGTCAGGCTGTCAGGCTTATTAAGTCTGAATTTCACAGTGACAGTGGCCTAGACCCAAGTTTGAGAGCCATTTCGACTATGATCCAGTGAGAATCTACCTAGGGTTGCTATAACAAAGTTATAGAGCTATTATAGAGGAACAACTTTGCTGCAAAGCCTCAGATTAGTTGCTATATAAGTTTGAGAGAAAATTTAGCTCCAAGGTTGGCTGTCAGGTTCATCTGACCGAAATTCCCATGGTACAGTGCCTGGTCGGATCAGACCGCCAGCATAGGGAGCCCTCACCGCCGACGACTGATCCTTCACTGTGATTCGTGTCACCGGCGACTGGATTCGTGCCTGGAGTTGATGGATAGCATCATGGGGTAAAAGATCATCACCCCATGCACTGGACGCCACTCCGGTGACTCACCGCCGTACCCCCCTGCTTTGCGGCTTGAGCAGATAAGCTCATCGGTGAACCGCCGTCTTTCGGCCTTGTGCCACGTACCTGAGTGTTTCCACCGTGTCACCGTGAAACTTTGCGACTCTCCGTGGCTCGCCGGAGTAACTGCCACAGCTTTGGACACCAAGCCGCTGCGCCAGTGCTCTTCCCCTCCTCCGACCGCCGCGCGTCCTTCTTCAAATTTGCGGCCACCGCTCGCTATCCCTATAAATTGATGGACGGGCCTGCTGCGCTAGGTCATCGCGAAGCCGACGCACCCGTTCTCCCCCTTAATTAACCACCATAGCCGGAGAATTCCCCTCTTCCCCCAATTCGGTCGACTGCGCCGCCGTGAATCACCTACTCGCGGCTAGCCGATTCCAGGTCCGTCCTCGCCCTCGTTGTTCGTGTTTTAGCACCCTCATGTGCTCGGGATTGTTATCCATGCAACCCAGGGAGCTTTACCTTACGTATGCAACCGGAACATACTGATCGATGCTCGGTGTCCGCCATCGCCATGGTCAAGCTTATCCTGGTCCGGGTTAGTCAAATTGGAACCTGTTCTATGGTTGCCTCGGGTCGGTGCTGCTTACCCAGCAACTGGTTTGGGTAGCCGCCGAAGTTTTTGGCCGGACCGAGCAGCGAGATAGCCGATGGCGAGCGCGTCATGGCCAGGGGTGTATTTGGAGAAGAAGCAAAGTTCTGAGGACCTCGGTGCGTTTGTCAGTGAAACAATGAATAGTGGCCGAGGATTCTTGACGTATTACTTAGGTCATCAGGGGCCTCTCTGCAAATTTGCTAGAGCGCGCGCGGGCGCGCGAGGACACGCCCCTTTTCCCTGTGTTGTTGGGCCGTCTGGATTAGAATCGGCCTAGTACTATTCACAGATTTTGCCTTTTCTTTTTCTACAAGAGCCAAATAAATTCTAGAAAATGGCAGAAAAATCCTAAAAATGTCAAACCAATTTTCCTAGATTCCTTATTTTTCATAGTATTTAATAAAAATAGTTGGCTGATTTTTAGGTCAAATAAGGAATTTTGGAGAATTTAAAATAGCTTAAAACATTGGTTCTGGATTTTTAGAAAATAGATAATCATTCCAAAAATGCCCAAACTTTTTATATGAACTCAAAACATCATTTAGAAGCCTTGGGTAGAGTTTGGTTGGACTTGGACCTTGTTTGATAACTAGAACCCAAAATCCTACCCCCTGCCCTTTGAATTCCTTTACTAACTCCAGAAACCCTAGTTTCCCGGAGAACCGTGAAGGAAAATTGTATTCAAGAACCTTAGATAATAAATTCTCATTATCTTTGCACTCTCATGAGCATTTCATGGCATACATTCTTATATACATATATATGGTTATCTTTAGAAAACGAAGAAGAAGTTGAAGTAACAGAAGAAAAGACACCACCACCTTCGGAATCTCAGGCAGGAAATTGTTTCTACTTTGACATCTGCGGATCCATGCCTGACTCACCTATCAACGAAGGCAAGCCCCGGTGCATTTGCCACCTTCCTTGATGTTTTTAAAATCTTTCTCACTTGATTAATGCATTAGGTGATAGGAGTTGAATGCTTAAACAATTCCTGCATTACCTTACTTGAACTTGATTATTTTCCTTGAAACCCTGTTTTCACAAAAGGTTTTTACTATGCTTAGTATTGCTCTAGCAAAACAAAAGGTTTTGTTTTACAAAAGATGATTGGCAAAGCGGGAGGGATGTTTTTGAAAATAAAACTGGATGGTGGATCCATCAAGGCCATGATGGGTTCAACATCCGAAAAGATGTACCTCTGCCAGGTACCAAACTTTGGGTTGAAATGATTAAGCTGAGACCAGGCGGGTGACTTGCACGAGAAAGAGAGTCTCGGTGTAGTGTCTCCGTCTGAGTCGATTAAGGACCGTTTCGATGTAGGCTTGCTGACCGAGGACCCTTTAACTGGTCACATGCCTCGTCATGGGTAAGCCTTGCCTCGGGTAGACTAAGGCCAGAATAAGATAACACGGAATGGGCGTGGAGCAGTGGCGAGAGTAGTGTGTACCCTCCGTGGCAAGAGGCTGGACGGTGGTGTATCTGTGCTCTCGGTTCGCGTGAACCTGATCTGGTCTTAAGAACCCCGGTGGCGGGTTGACATATGCAAGGGTTAAGTGCTACATATGTCATGTGATCGGAGATCCTCAGCTGAGTATAATCGATTCGGATCGCTGTACCTTCGCGGTTTTGAAGACTTGGTCACTGTCCTATACGTAGAACTCCAGTAAAGATGAATGAAAGGTTTGTTAAGAAATTGGCTAGTGCAGGTTAAGTGATTGAACTAGGTTAGAAAGAACTCTAGATGCAGGTAATTTTACCTAACTTGACAATAAAATTGGATTTTTAAGGATCCACTTTTAGTAAGCATTTATGCAAAATAGAGTCTTTGATCATTGAGAAACCTTACCTTGACTCCCTTATAACCAGCATACCATTGAGAGTCTTTTCTTTAGTCGGGTAAGACTTGCTGAGTAATTCCATACTCAGGGTTTTATTCCCTATTGTTTTTAGGTGAGGAAGCAACAAACTTTTGTTGTTTTTGTACCAAGGTGGTGTCAAATGAAGAAAAGCAAGAATGAAGCTGCAGGAGGACCTAGTCCTCCATAAGAAACTTTTATGTAAGAACTTATCGGGAGGAGTTTTTAGTTTTTACCTCCCTTGGTATTGTAATAATAAGTACTCTACACTCGTATGTGTTTATATGCTGGTCTGTAATATTAAACTTGATCTTACTTTCGAATAAAAGTAAGTTTATGTAATCGCTTTCGCATTTCTATATCTCCGATGTTCTGTAATGTCTGCGTGACGGGTGAAACGCTCTTGAGAAAGGTAAGAAAAGTAGATACCGATCTTGTCAAGTGATTCAGGGGCACCTACAGGGTTGTCTAAGGTCCGTTGGACAAGGACAACTGTAGGTGGGCCTAATGACTTGGGAGGTTCTGTCACAATTACTGCATCATGGGTAGAAACACATAATCTTCCAATAACTACCTATCAACACCCATTCAAATTGATTCAGCCGGTGGTAGAGTTCGAGCCGATAGTGTTTGCTTGAATGTAAGTGTGGAATAAGGGGGATAGAGTTTCCCACTAACCTCATAGTAATGGGTACTTAGGGAATAGATATCATCCTGGGGATGAATTGGCTAGATAAGTACCAAGCAATTATCAGTTGTGATAAGAGGATAATTAAGTTGGTGTCCCCACTAGGAGAAGAAGTGTTAGCTGAATTAGTCTCACTTGAGCCAAGGAAAGGAGGTTGTCATCAGATGGCTATTGATAGCAAGGATGCAGATTCACTCGAGACTATCAAGGTTGTGTCAGAATTTCTAGATGTGTTCTCGGAAGACTTACCGGGCATGCCACCTAAGCGTAAAGTTGAGTTTGCCATAGAGCTTCTTCTAGGCACCGCCCCCATTTCTAAAAGAGCTTACAGAGTATCTAGACCAGAGTTGGTTGAACTCAAGAAGCAAATAGATGAGCTGTCAGAGAAAGGTTACATTAGGCCAAGCACCTCACCTTGGGCCACCCCTGTCCTATTCGTGGAGAAGAAAGATGGCACCAGGAGGATGTGCTTTGATTATCGAGCTCTGAATGAGGTCACGATCAAGAACAAGTACCCCTTGCCTAGGATAGAAGATCTATTCGACCAATTGAGAGGAGCCAGCATGTTTTTAAAGATAGATCTGAGGTCAGGTTATCACCAGCTCAAGATTCGACCTTCAGACATTCCGAAGACGGCATTCATTACCAAGTATGGGTTGTATGAATTCACTGTTATGTCTTTTGGCCTAACAAATGCACCAGCCTTCTTCATGAATCTGATGAATAGTGTATTCATGGATTATCTTGACAAGTTTGTGGTGGTATTTATTGATGATATTCTTATATATTCTCAAAGTGAGGAGGAGCATGTGGATCATTTGAAAATGGTATTGCAGAGATTGCAAGAGCACCAGCTGTATGCAAAGTTGAGTAAGTGCGAGTTCTAGATTAATGAAGTCCTATTCTTAGGTCACATAATAAACAAAGATGGATTGGTTGTGGACCCAAAGAAAGTGGCAGACATTCTGAACTGGAAAGCACCAACAGATGCCCTAGGAATCAAGAGCTTCATTGGAATGGCCGGATATTATCGTTGATTCATTGAAGGGTTTTCAAAGATTGCGAAACCGATGACAGCTTTGCTAGCCAACAAAGTGGAGTTCAAGCGGACCCAATAGTGCCAAGAAGCCTTTGTAGTGCTGAAAGAGAAGTTGACTACAACGCCTGTCTTAGTCTTGCCTGAGGTGCACAAGCCCTTCTCAATGTATTGCGACACTTGTTACACTGGTTTGGGATGCGTATTGATGCAAGAGGGAAGAGTTGTAGCCTAATCGTCCCGACAGCTAAAGGTACATGAGAAGAATTATCCAATCCATGACCTAGAGTTGGCAGCAGTGGTTCATGCACTGAAGACATGGAGGCACTATCTGTATGGGCAGAAATGTGATGTGTACGCAGACCACAAGAGTCTGAAGTACATATTCACTCAGTCGAAGCTGAATATGAGGCAAAGAAGATGGTTAGAATTGATCAAAGATTATGAATTGGAAATTCATTACCATCTAGGCAAAGCAAACATGGTAGCAGATGCGTTAAGCAGGAAAAGTCAAGTCAATATGATGGTCGCTCATCCGATGCCTTATGAGTTGGCCAAAGAGTTTGACAGGTCGAGCCTCGGATTTCTGAACAGCATGCGAGGAGTAACAGTTGAGTTAGAACCCACCTTAGAGCAGGAGATCAAAGAGGCACAGAAGAATGATGAGAAGATCAGTGAAATCCGGCAACTGATTCTAGAAGGAAGATGCAAAGATTTTCGGGAAGATGCAGAAGGTGTGGTATGGTTCAAAGACCGTTTGTGCGTTCCCAATGTCCAGTCCATTCGGGAGTTGATCCTCAAGGAAGCTCATGAGACAGCTTATTCTATACACCCTGGAAGTGAGAAGATGTATCAGGTTCTGAAGAAGAAATTCTGGTGGTACGGAATGAAAAGGGAGATCGCAGAGCATGTGGCCGTATGTGATAGTTATCAAAGGATCAAGGCAGAGCATCAGAGGCTAGCTGGGTTGTTGCAGCCGTTGCGAATTCCTCATTGGAAATGGGATGAAATTGGGATGGACTTCATAGTCGGATTGCCCCGCACTCGAGCCGGCTACGATTCCATTTGGGTAGTGGTGGACTTCTTAACCAAGTCACCCCACTTCATACCTATCAAGACTAGCTACAACAGTACAGTATTGGCGGAGTTGTACATGTCCCGGATCGTTTGTCTCCATGGTGTACCAAAGAAGATAGTGTCAGACAGAGGAACGCAGTTCACCTCTCATTTCTGGCAGCTGTTGCATGAAGCCTTGGGTACACATCTGAATTTTAGTTCAGCATATCATCCGCAGACAGACGGTCAAACTGAAAGAACTAATCAAATCCTTGAAGATATGTTGAGAGCCTCTGCGCTGCAAGATCAGTCTGGATGGGACAAGAGATTACCTTACGCAGAATTCTCCTATAACAACAGTTACCAGACCAGCTTGAAGATGTCACCATTTCATGCGCTTTATGAAAGGAGTTGTAGAACTCTGTTGCAATGGGACCAGCCTGGAGAAAAGCAGGTGTTTGGGCCAGACATTTTGCTCGAAGCTGAAGAGAACATCAAGATGGTTCGGGAGAACCTGAAGATAGCACAATCAAGGTACTGAAGTTACGCAGACACAAGAAGGAGAGAGCTGAGTTTCGAAGTCGGAGATTTTGTCTACCAGAAGGTATCGCCTATTAGAGGAGTCAGAAGATTTGGAGTCAAAGGCAAGCTAGCACCCCGATATGTTGGTCCGTATTAGATTCTTGCAAAGCGTGGAGAAGTGGCCTATCAGCTTAGTCTGCTAGAAGGTTTGTCAGCGGTGCATGATGTCTTTCATGTGTCTCAGTTCAAGAAGTGTCTGCGTGTGCCAGAAGAGCAGTTGCCAGTGGAAGGTCTGGAAGTCCAAGAAGACTTGACCTACATAGAGAAGCTAGTGCAGATTCTTGAGACTGCAGACAGGGTCACCAGAAGGAAAACTATCAGAATGTGCAAAGTCAGATGGGGTCACCACTCTCAGGAAGAAGCAACCTGGGAGTGTGAAGATGATCTGATGGCCAAGTATCCTGAACTCTTTGCTGGCCAACCTTGAATCTCGAGGGCGAGATTCTTTTAAGGGGGATAGGTTTGTAACACCCTGAATTTGAGGGTAGAATTTTTTTCTTCTTTGATATTCACCAAGTTCAGGCGTTACTCTTTTTTCTCTTCCTGTTTCGCTCCTTCTTCCCAGTTTCAAAGCAGTATAGTGACTGGTGTCTGTATCGTGTGTAAACAAAAACGTAAGTTGACATGGGTGTTGCATCATGCCAAAGCATATTTCCTTGTCTGATGATTGTGTTTTATTGTGTGTTCGCCTCGTCTCGTTTCGGATTTTGATCCGCGATTGGAATTCCGATCAGTAGTTGTGCGTGTCGTGGGATTTTGACCCGCGATTCGACCCTGCCTGGCCCAGCTCGACCCGACCCTGGCCCGGCATGCCACTGGCACCCCTGCCCCTCCCCCATGCGCCCCCCGTGTCTCTCTCTCCCTCATTCAATTTTCTCGCGCACAACTCCCTCTCTCCCACCTCTCTCTCTCTTCTCCCTTGTGCCCTAGGTGCTCTGGTGATGGTTATCACCGGATTTGGATCCCCGAGGTGAGCTCTCCCCCGTCCCCTCTTCCTCTCTCTCTCTCTCTCTTCCTCTTCCTTCCTTTCCCTTCCCTGCGCGTGCCCCCCTTCTTCTCCCCTGCATGCGCACGCCCCTGGCGGCTCCTCCAGCCCCGGCGGCGCGGCTCTCGGCCCCCCGACGCGGCTCCCTCAGCCCCCAGCGGCGTGGCTCCCCTAGCCCCCGGCGGCGCGGCCCCCCAGCCCCGTCGCGCATGGCCTTCTTGGCCCCGGCGCGCGGCTCCCCCGGCCCCCCTCGAGCGTGGCTCCCCCTACCCCCAAGGGCACGGCCCCCTGGCCCCGGCGCGCGGCCCCTCGGCCCTTTGCGCGCGGCCATCCCAGCCCTGGTGCGCGTGGCCCCTACCCTCGGCAGCGGGTCCCCTGGTGCGAGCCCTGCGCATGCCCCGGCGAGGCTCGCGTGGCCCCGGCGCGGCCTCGCACGCCCCTGGCATGCGCAACGTGTTCCGCGCGCGCAGCCTTATGCGCGTGGTGATTGATTTTTGGTTTTAATTAATTTTAAACTTTGTTTAATTAACATGATGCGTCGCGCGCTTCGTCGCGCGGCGAATTAGTTTGATTTCAGATTCTATTAATGTGCTGCGTGGTGCGCTTCATCGCGCGACGATCCATTTTAATTTCAGATTATTTAATGTGTGGCATCGCGTGTCTAGTCACGCGACGTTTCGTTTTAAATTCAGGTTAGATGACGTATGCCGTCGTGCGCTTCATCACACGACGCTAGATGTTATCTTCACAATTAGTTCAAGTGTCTCGTGGCGCGCTCCGTCGTGCGACGAGTCATTTTATTCTTAATTCAGTCTAAGTGTTGTGTCGCTTGTTTCGCCGTGCTACAATCCTTTTAAATTTACTATGGTCTGTATATAATGATTAAACATGGAACATGACTTTATCCTATGTATGACGCGATGGCCAAATTAATACCATTTTGTTTAAACGAGTACTTTGATTTATAATCGCGTAACGTGATCGCTCCTCGATCGTAGCCTCGACCGTTACTCTCTCTTTCTCGCTTAATCGTAGGCGTGAGCCCTGCACCGAGCGTCTATTTATTTATGATATTTTATTGTATGGTGTACTGTTCATTTGTATTAAATTTGTGGAATGTATGTTTGAACTCGTATAGATAACGGTCAGTTGGTGGAGTCCGAAGGAGTTGCAGGTGAAGACCCTGAGCAGCAGTCAGTTGGTGAAGACAAGTATCCCTTGACCTATCTATGTCCTACTCATTCTTACAATTCACTCCCTGCATTTACACAGTTTATACCTAAGGATTGACTAGCTTTTGGTTTATCTTGTCCTTGTTTACCTATTTTGGTTGGGTTATTTTGGTTTAGCTATATGTTAGTGCTTCACATTAATCAATGAACATGATGAGATTATCTATGATACGATGTTTTCCCTTTTGATTATGATGATATACTTGTGGCATTTAATGGGACTCGAGCTGTTTCTCGAGTGCCTCTCCATAAGGACTGGTTCGTTGGATGAGGTCCCGGGAAAACAGTGCACCATGAGGGTGGAATGGGACGCCCTTAGCTGAATAATTAGAGGAACTAGGGTGTAGTTCGCTTCGCAATAGTGCCATCAATGGGGCTCGGTGTATGCGGCTCGCTCTGCCAATGGTGGTTTGCCCCTTGGGGAGGAGTGCGGTACATTTAGGAAACCTAACGGGCGACTACAACCTCAGGGAATCTTTGTAAAGGCTATGTAGTGAAACCCAGCCTATTCACCTTGGTAGTGTTTAAGGGTTTGATCGGCCCGAGGCAAGAGGGAATCACGGCTTGTGGGTAAAGTGCGCAACCTCTGCAGAGTGTTATGAAACTGATTTATCAGTCGTGCTCGCGGTTATGAGCGACCAAGGGAGCTCCATTGATTAGAGATACTTTGATGAGAGATGTTTGGTTTACAGGTGGTGATGAGGATGATGGTTTTGGTTATGACTGGTAATGGTAAGTGGTATTCTTTTCGTTTAGAAAGGGTACTTTTGGGTTAATAACTTAGGTTAATTCTAAAACCTGGCTCTCTATTAGTAATAATAACCTGACCAAATAAAAGCAACTGCTTGACTTAACCCCACATAAAGCTAGTCCACTACAGCCAAACGGGACAATTGCTAAGTATCTTGATGTGTACTCACCCTTGCTATACACACCAAACCCCCCTAGGTTGTCCACGTTGCAACCACTGCTCTGGAGAAGATGAAGTCGTGGAGGAGGACTTCCAGGAGTTCCAAGAGTACGATGAGTTCTAGGTGTGGGTTAGCGGCAAACCCCCAGTAGGCTGCATGTGAAGGTCGTGTGTATCTACGTTTCTTTTCTGCACTTTGATAAATGTTAATGACTATGTGGATGTCTTGGACATCATGATGTAATCGACTATTACCTTCTTTTATGCTATTATTTGAGCACTGTGTGATGATGTCCAGTTATGTAACTGCTGTGTATGTGAATTGCTGATCCTGGCACGTACATGGTTCGCATTCGGTTTGCCTTCTAAAACCGGGTGTGACAATTGGCGCGTGTAGCCTTGCACTAGATAGTTCGGTGTCACACCGCATAGTTCAGTGGCTCTCCTCCACAGTGCCACCAGGAACTAGACATTGGGCTATCGTTCCCTGGTGCACTGGACAACCTGGTGGTGTGGCACCGGACACTCCGGTGCTCTCAATCGGACGGTCCGCCAGTGGCAACACTTTCTTCATGTCTTGGACTTTGCTTGATACTTGTTGATCTTCACTTATAGTCTTCTTAATGTCTTCTTTTGAGGTGTTACTTCCTAAATGGCTTAGTCCATGTCACTTTAGCATCCTGTGAACTACAAACACAAACACTAGCAAACACATTAGGCCACAGGTTTTTGTTGATCATCAAACACCAAAATAATTTAGAAAAATGGGCCAGAGTCCATTTTCCTTATAGCCACCACGGCTCTAACAGGCTACCCCTATTGCACCGGGTGCCCAGGCTTCCATCCTAGGCTAGCTCCGCCACTGTGGACATCAGTGATCGGGCGCTGGGACCGGCTGGTGTGCGTGCCTTAGTGTGTTGATCGCGCGAGGGTTTGGTGAGTGATGATGCATTTGAGGGATGATCCAAGAAAAACTGACCGTTACATGTGATTGAGTAAGAGTGTCAAATTGAATCGATCTTGGTCATTTGTTTTGATTGTGGGATTTTTCTGGGGGGTCTTTTTTGTTTGGACTTAGTGTTGTTTAAAGTGGTGGACTATATAGTGGTAGAGAATCTTATTAAATGTTGAACATAAGTGTGTGATGGATGTTGATCATAACTGTGAGTGTCTTGACAAATTTAGTGAACATTAAATGGTCGACATAGATATATGTTCTCTTATAGTTCGTATATCTAATTACCTAAAAAAACTTTATCTAAGGAGGTCAGACCTCCCACTATATTGTATTAAGAAGACATTCTCACGCACATCGAGAAAAAAACCTAAACTCCTACCAACCCATACAAAGCGACACCATAGCCTATGTGAGAACTTGTGCTTTTGTGTGGGTAGAAGATGTGATTTTTTTATGACCTAAAGAGTGTTACTAAGTGTGTGATGAGTGAGGCGACCAAAGGGGGTGAATGTGAGCCACTAAAAATTCTTGTCTTGTGAGTACATGACTTTGATCCCAAAGTTCAACATGAAAGCCCTCTAGGAACTCAGAGCAGTAGATCAAAGTGCAACACAAACTAGTGTTGTTTGTATGCACCAAAAACCCTAAGAACTTTAGACTAACTTTCTAGAAAATATCAGAGTCAAAAGCACCAGAAAGTCTGAGGGGCAATGCCGGCCTTAGGTCCGGCAGTGCTGCGCACATGGGCGGTAGTGCCGGGCAAGCAACAATGCCCAGAATGATCTCAAATTTGACAGACAGTTTATGTGGGGTAAAAGAAGTTCTCTAGTGAAGTACGAACCGGATAAAAACAAGAAATCAAATCGTTGATCAGAAATCCTAAGAGCCATGAGGTTTTGTTGGGGTTTTCTCAAAACGAACTCAAAGAGAACTCAACTCGGATCACGACCAAGAACTGCACCGTGAGGGCTTATGCAGTCATTCAAAGAGTCTGTCTCCACACAAATCAATACCCAACAACACCCATATCAAAAGAATTCAAAGGTTCTCCACAAAACCACAGGAGAAGGGGAAGGAAGAAACTAAGAACACAAAACTTCGGAATTTTAGCAAGGGTGCAAAAACTGAGATTGAGATGTGACCAAAACTATGGGCCATATCGGCGACCCTTCCTCGGATTAAACTTGAAGCGAACAAAGACAGTTGAAGTAAAAAAATCATTGTGGATCCTTGGCTAAAAACTAGAGCCATCTAGAGATAGGAAATATGAGTACTCAAACCCTAAGCTAAAACAAATGGCAGCCAAATGATGCTGAAATAAATAGCCTATCCCTCTATTTATACAAGGTTATTTACACTTCCTAAACCAGCCCTATTTACATAGAGCCTATCCACTCAACCGGGGCGAAATAGACCAACTCCTAAGTTTTTGATCCAACGGCCACATGCTCCACACGAAGTTGCTTCGCCTTGACGCACCCTTCGCTATGATGTTACGTGCCGCCACTGATTCCCTCTAGAACCACCTGCGTCAGGTTTTGAGGCCCAAACTTAACAAAACCCACCAGCCATCCATAGTGCTGGATGGTTTTGAACCCAAACCACCAAACCCATTGTGAGTCCTACACCGCGTGCACGTCCTCCACGACCAGACACGTGTCCTGTCGATCCTCGACCACACCGGCAATACGATCCAGTCCACCATGTCCTCGCGCGAGTGTGTCCCAAGTGTCAGCCACCACTGCTAGTCACTCGGCTGCTCCGGATCGTCAGTCAAGACCCAGCACTCGCCATTCATCGCTCCCGGTCCATCAGCACGAGCCCACATGACCTTCACCTCAACCATCGACCACTGTCTCTGTGCTCCACACCTACACACCATAAGATGACTGACATGGTTGCACAAGCATAATCTCACACTCTGGTCAGTCCACTGACTACCCAGAGTGCTACCCGTTGACAATCACTCATCATCAACTTGAACCACAAGAGACAAGTCAACATTGTGTTCACAATCTCCCCCTTGATGAGTGCATTCTCAACACCAACATATGAGCATAATTAAGCAGAAAGAGGAAGAAGAAGAGAAACTCACTCAAATGACCAAAAGCCAGATAAAAGCCAAGCAAGTCATTTAGAGTAAGCAAATCTTGGTCCCTAAAGAAATGGGCAACAGCTCAACATGACCAAGCAAGAAAAGGCTAGCCCTCAATAAGAGGCAAAAGCAGGGGTCAACACCACTATCCAGAAGCCAAAAACCTATCGGAGCACAAAAAACTTCATTAGAGCATAAGAAAGCAATTTAGAGCATAAAATCAGCATAAAAACTAAAATCAAAGTTAGTCCCTCCAGAAAGAGGCAAACGGCTCAACACAACTAGCAAAAGCTCATAAAGGCTCAAATCTCCTCCCCCTATCACAATACTCCCCAAAATCTCTCCCTAGAGACAAGTAGCTCCAAATAATCAGAATCAACACATCTCTCCCCTAGGATGAGAGGAAGCCCGAGAGTCCAAATTTCTCCCCCTTGATAGAGAATTTGGGAAATCTCAATCTCCCCCTTGTTGACAAATGAACTCATCAAGCACAAACAATGGTAGAAAGAAAAACTCCCCCTTGACAAGAGAACTCCACCTGAGAAATTGCAAAATTGCAAAAGAGAAAAAGAAAATAGAGAAAATGCAGGAGCTTCAGGAGTATACCAGACAGAGTGTAAAATGCTCTAGGTGGTGTTGTGCTATGTGTGTAGTAATAAATGCACTTGATAGCAAACAACCGAACTGGTCATATGCACAAGATATGTGAAGTGTAAGCATTTTGATTCAGTTTTAAGTAATTCAAAAGAGAAGTTCACCACTAAAGACAACACTAGGCATAGAGTAAGCAGGAAATAAACTAAGTGTAAGTCAAGGTAAACCAGGTGAACTACCCAAAACAGTGGTCACTCACCATGCTAGAAACATATCTTAAATTGATACCATTTGGATTTTCAAGGTTTATCTGATTTTGTAGCAGATTACAAATTTCATTGAATAGCATGTGAGTGCGAGTTGTAAGCATTTTCTTTGTCTAACTTTTCAATCGGGTGTAGCCTATGCAGAAAAGCAATTAGAAGCTAAAAACACAAGTTTCAATCATCGACTACCCTGCTCAAGTTCATCCAAAGGTGCAAATGGAAGCAATCTCGATATAGAGAGGTGGGGACAAATGCAAACTCATCTCGATCATTCTGATTGTCACTTATCTTGATTTTGAATTTTAGCGCAGAATGACTGAATCAAGACAAGTGAATGACTCAAAGCATGAGACATAGCCACCTAGCATGCTAGAGACAACACAAAGGATTTCAAACACCTCTTACACATGCTAGGTGCCAATCTCAAATGATGAACATGTTTTGGATTCAGAAAGTAATAGTCAAGTTCATAATTATGAAAACAAGCTTAGTTCAACAAAATTGGTATCTATATGAGCAAAAAGAGTCTAAGCCTGTCATAGCACCATCATGTACACACAGAACATATACGACTAGGAGCATAATTACAATATAGCATTTATACAACTGAAGCTCAAAGTTCTACATGAGATGCAAATATAATACAGGAATCAAAAGAGAAATACTAAAGTCTATATGGAAAAGAAGAAGAGAAAAATAAAAACCAAAAGGGAGCCCTTGATCAAAAAGGGAAGCAAACACCCAATTCCCCTCTCAAATGTGCAAATGTCGACTGGTCAAGGGGTTTGGTGAAAATGTTAGCCATCTGTCGTTGGGTATCAACATGGCACAAATTGATGTTGCCTTTCTCAAATGGTCATGAAGAAAGTGAAAATGAGCATCAATGTGTTTGGTCCTCGAATGCAGCACATGATTCTTGGCAACACTTATGGCACTCATGCTATTGCAAAGCAGAGGCACATGATGAAAATCCAAGCCAAAATCCCATAAAGTAGACATCATCCATAACAACTGCGAGCAACAGCTAGCGGCAACAACATATTCAACCTCAATGGTAGACAAAGCCATGCTAGACTACTTGCGCGAAGACTAGGAAACCAACAAAGTGGCTCAAAACTGACAAGTCCCAGAACTAGACTTGCTCTCTAAATGACATCTCGCAAAATCAGCATCGAAATAATCACACAAAGATAGAACGAAAGAAGGGTACCACAAACTAAACTCGGGAGTGAAGCGCATGTACCTCATAATCCGCTTCACAGTTTGTCTGTGAGATGTGCATGGTGAAGCCTAGAAACGAGAGCACAGACACACTGTGAAGTGTATGTCCGGCCTCGTCGCAGTCAAGCACAGGAGAGAGCCAATCATGCTCCTATACTCCTTCTAGTCCATGGGCTCGCCATCCTCATCGGCATCAAGCACCGTCGTGGTGGACATGGGCGTCAAAAGAGGTGTAAGGAAAATGGACCTCGGGCCATTTGGCTCAACAGGTTTTGGTGTTTGATGATCAACATAACTTGTGGACTAATGTGTTTGCTAGTGTTTATGTTTGTAGTTCACAGGATGCGAAGAGGATTGGACTAAGGCACTGAGGATGCAACACCTCAAATGAAGACATAAAATGGGCTCAGAAGTCCAAGACTCAAGAACAATAGAAGCCCAAAGAACTAGCAAAGAAATCCATGAAGTGGGTAGTCAGCTAGTGCCCTAGTGGTGCATCGGACAGTGAACAGTACCCTGTCCGGTGTGCACCGGATTGTCCGGTGGGACACCTGGACAATCTGCATAGAGAGGCCCACAACGGGCGCTCTCGGGCTATAGCACTGGACTGTCCGGTGTGCACCGGACAATCAGGCAACGGTCGGATCCAACAGTCGACTATTGCAGACCTCAATGGTCGGCTAACATGGCAAGGAACCAGACAATGAACAATGTATGTCCGGTGTGAACTAGACTGTCCGGTGTGCCCGTCGACAAAAAGCTGCTGCTTTCTGTCCAACGGCTAGAAATGGGATTGGGGCCTATAAATAGCACCCCAGCTAGCCATTTCAAGGTGTGGGAGCCCAAGCAACATACCAAGGCATATTGTAGACATTTCCAAGTGCTCAAACACCCAAGTGCTTAATAGAATCACTCGATGATTAGCGTAGGTGCTTTGTGAAGTGCTTAGGTTAGTTAGACCGCTTTAGCGCTTGCTTTAGATGAATCCAAACTAGTTGAGTGAGTTTAGAAAAACCACACAACCCATTCTCTCTTGCGTAAGCCGTTGTAATTGTTCGAGTGGGGCGAGAGTCTTGTGAGACCGTGACAAACGCGTTTGTGTCACGGCCGCCATCGTGTACTGGTGGGAACAAGGCTCGCGGTGTTTTTGGCCGAAAGCTCGATAGTGGAGACACGGGGAGCGTCCGAGAGGAGCTAGAAGTGGAGCACCATTTGCACGTGGAGAAGGCCCGCTGCTCTCTACGAGTTACTCGACCGTGGTGCTTGGCCCTCGCGTGGGCTTCCCTTTGCGTAGGGGTACCAACGAGGATTAGTTAGAACCTTGTGTGGTTCTGGATACCTCAGTAAAAATACCAGCGTCATCCACGAGAGTTTGCATCTCTATCTTGCTCTTTAGCTTCTGCATTAATATTAAGCATTTAAGTTTCAATCTTGTCTTTATAATTAGATTGTTTAGGATTGAAAATTAGCTATTGCAGTAGAGATAGCAACACTAAGACAAAACTTAGTTTGCACATTCTAGATTTATTATTTGCATAGGTTTTGCTCTAGGGATTTATTTGTGGCCTAGTTTAGAGAAAGTTTTAGAAGTCCTAACTCACCCCCCACTTAGGCGTCACTGTTTCCTTCAATTGGTATCAAAGCCTGGTATGGCTCATTTGAAACGATTTAGCTTCACCGCTAAAAAAGTCGGTGCTTTTTAGAGAAAGGGGATGGATACCCATAGGCCATCACACTTCGACGGCACTAACTTCCCATATTATAGTGCTAGAATGACTTGTTACCTAGAGGCTGTTGATCTAGGTGTTTGGACAGTCACTCGTGAAAGAATGAAACCACCTAAAAAATCCCGAGAAACCCACCACGAGTGAGGAAAAAGTAATTCATTTAAATGGTAGAGCCAAAAATTGCTTGTATGAGTCTCTTAGCATGGATATTTTTAATCAAGTATTTACATTAAAAACTGCTAATGAGATTTGGCTAAAATTGCATGAGCTCCATGACGGCACATCCGATGTCCTTGAGCAAAAGCATTGCCTAGTATTTAATGAGTATAATTCTTTTGCTATGAAGGATAATGAGCTTGTTAGAGATATGTATTCTCGTTTGAGTCTAATCATCAATGAGCTCAATTCCATTAGCATTAATAAGCTAGGTGATGCAGACATTATGAGGAAGATTATCTCCCTACTACCACAACAAAGATATGGGAGCATCATCACTATTCTACAAAACAAGGAGGACTTGAGTACAATGACCCGACCATTGTGATCAGAAAAATTGTGGCATTTGAAATGTCGCGAAAAATGGGTCGATAAGAGGAGCCAACTTCTTCAAGACCATATGCTTTTGCATGTGATGAAAGAAAAGGCCAAAAGAAGGCTCCCACTCCAAGTTCCTCAAGTTAAGAAGAGGAGGAAGAAGAAAGTGATGACAATGAAGATAATCAACCATCAACATCATCCTCCGAGAACGAAGAAACAATCTGACACATTGAAAAGGTAATGGGGATGATCCGCAAGATTAACCTTATGGGTGTACCCTTGCAGGTAGAGGATCTTCTGTTTAACATTGATAGGAAAAAAGCAAAGAAAGAGAGGATGTTTCGCATGCGGGGAGAAGGGCCACTTTAGGGACAGCTGTCCAAATATGGCCAAACCTACAAAAGGGAGGTGCAAAGGCAAGACACTTACAAGTGTCAAAACTTGGGATGACTCTTCATGCAAAGATGAACCTCCAAAGACACGCAGCCACCGATCCTCATCACGCTCATCACGGTCATCACGCAAGTGTCTTATGGCAAGAGGTAAAATGAGTATTCCATCCTCTAGTGATGATAGCAATAGTGATGATGAAGGTGAGGGAAAACCCTCCATAGATAAGCTTGCGGAAGCCGTAAATTTTTTTAGGATGTATGCACTAAACAAAAGTCTCAACTCAAAACCATGAAAAATAAGTTGATTAGCTCTCAAAATGATTATAAAGGTTTGCTAGAAAAATTTGAAACATTTGCAAATTTGAACTATGAGCTATTAGAGTTTGGTGCTCCATCCACAGCTACCGATGATGGCCTTATTAAAAAGAATGAAAAACTAAAGGCTAAGTTAGCTAGCTCTCAAGAAGCCATTGAAAATTTGTTAGGGAAATTGGAAATTCTTAGCATACATAATAATGAGCTAACTACTAAGCTAGAAAATGTTGGTAGCACCATAGAAGTATCTTTGGTTGAAATACCTAAAATTATTAAGAAAGATGGTTCTAGTTCTTGCTTTGATTTAATTGATGATTCTAACCCCTGCAATCAAGTTCTTGTTAAGAATGTTGTTATAGAAACATGCTCGGATGAGATTGCAATGGAGAATGAGCAATTAAAGCAAGAGGTGGCTCGCCTTGGCAAGGCTTTGTATAACAAGAAAGGCAAAGCCAAACAAATCCAACCTCCACAGGATAACACCACTGTAGGAGTGAACAAGCCTGTGAAGGGCGAAACTGTGATTTGTAGGCTATGTCACAAAGAAGACCACAAGTCTTTCCAATGCAAGGTGATGACCGAGGATAAGCAAAAGCTCAAGCAAAGGCCAACAAGCAAAATCTCCAACACCTACATAAACAAGGTGGATAAAAAGGCTGCTACACCATACTTGATCAAAAAGAAAAAGAATGGAAAGGTGATAGCAATCAAGGCCAACAAGCAAGCCAACAAAGGAAAGGGGGCCAAACGCATCTGGGTGCCAAAGGAAATTATTCCAACCATGAAAAGCACTAAGAATGTTTGGATCCCAAGTGGGAAGTGAGGAGTCCGAAGGACTTCGGTGAATTTGGAGACTTAGCAAAATTGGGATGTATATCATTGGATGCATCACATGGGTTCAAGACTATTGCCAAGTGGGTTAGTAAATATTTTGGACCCAAATTTCCCCACCCATGACTAAGGTAACTAGATTTGTTGTATTTGTTGTTTTTAGATATGCGTATCTATTTTCTTGCATCTTGTTTTTACCTTTCATACCTAGTGCTGCAATTGGTATTTACTTTTGATTAAAAATGCATGCATACTAGGGCAATCATATGGTAGGATTGGTCACTTTCAATTCGTATTCTTGAGCAAACCTACAGGGTTTAAAATGTTTTTAATTAGGCACGACACATAGCTTATTTAACATTCCTAAGAAATGATACATCAATTGGTATTTCCATATGACATATACTACAAGTGGTATAATACTTCAAGTATGCTTCAATTGGTATCATTTAACCTATATGTGCCAAAGATCGGATTATAGATAATTTGTCCCTCTTGATATCAAAATCAAAAGTGCATGTCCCTTACAAGTATTCAAAACTTGTATGCACACTTTCAGGGGGAGGTTACTCTATAATCTAGGTCTTTGAGACTAATACCTATTTTCAAGTCTATTATATATAGTAGTGTCATTGAAGGAAAATGGAGTCCTCGAAGATAAACAATAAGCTTCCACTGCAAATCTACAAGAATTCTTATGTGTCACAAGCCTGCCATTGATCTTCAATTGGTCTTCATTTGGCTTTTAATTGGTATCTTTGAGACTACATTTGGCATCATTTACATGTCTTCTCCAATATTTGATTAGATTATATTTCACATCCTATACTTCCCATGTTGCTACAAATGCATATGCTGTAAAATCATATTTTGTTACCTATGCATAAGGGAAGTTAGTCTATTCAAATTCTGTCTTGTTCCTCTATTACTCACATGCTTCTTCCTAAGTAGAAGATCCCTGTTTGGGGGTATTTCTTCGTCTCTAAAGCGGGAGAAGTTTCTTCCAAAAGGAGAACAATCATTTAGGGGGAGTAATAATCTTTACTGCTTCAATCTGTATCATTGATAAATCTTTTATGAGGGAAAGCCTTATTTACTTCCTACATGTTTTTAATGTCTTCCTTTTTGGTGGTTGATACCAAAGGGGGATAAGTTTGAGGGACCAAAGCAATGGAAAACATATCAAACACCAAACACCACCAAATTTAAATTTTTATCTTGCAAGTGGTTTTGGTCTTTTGGTCTAAAATAGGAAGTAAGTGAATTATGGAGTTAGGGTAGGCTTAAGTCCATAATCTCACTTTGTGGGGACAAACATGCATCCTAGCAAGTAGATTGCATATTTTCATTCAAATGATTATTATATTTGCTTGCTTTGGTTGTGTTGTCATCAACCACCAAAAAGGGGGAGATTGTAAGAAAAATGGACCCCTAGCCATTTGGCTCAACAGGTTTTGGTGTTTGATGATCAACATAACCTGTGGAATAATGTGTTTGCTAGTGTTTATGTTTGTAGTTCACGGGATGTGAAGAGAATTGGACTAAGGCACTGAGGATGCAACACCTCAAATGAAGACATAAAATGAGCTTAGAAGTCCAAGACTCAAGAACAATAGAAGCCCAAAGAATCAGCGAAGAAATCCATGAAGTGGGCAGTCAGCCAGCGCCATGGTGGCGCACCGGATAGTGAACAGTACCATGTCCGCTGTGCACCGCACTGTCTGGTGGGACACTAGGACAGTCTGTGTAGAGAGGCCCACAACGGGCGCTCTGGGGCTGTAGCACCAGACTATCTGGTGTGCACCGGACAGTTAGGCAACGGTAGCATCCAATGGTCGACTGATGCAAACCTCAATGGTCGGCTGATGTGGCAGGGCACCGGAAATTGAACAGTGTATGTCCGGTGCGCACCAGACTGTTCGGTGTGCCCGTCGATAGAGAGCTGATGCTTTATGTCCATCGGCTAGAAATGGGGTTGGGCCTACAAATACCACCCCAACTGGACATTTCAAGGTGTGGGAGCCCAAGCAACATACCAAGGCATATTGTAGACATTTCCAATTGCTCAAACACCTAAGTGCTTAATAGAATCACTCAATGATTAGCGTAGGTGCTTTGCGAAGTGCTTAGATTAGTTATACCGCTTTAGCGCTTGCTCTAGGTGAATCCTAGTTAGTTGAGTGAGTTTAGAAAAACCACACAACCCCTCGGCTCTCTCGTGAGCCATTGTAATTGTATCGAATGGAGAAAGAGTCTTGCGAGACCCTGACAACCGCGTTTGTGTAACGACCGCCACCGTGTACCAGAGGGAACGAGGCCCACGACATTTTCGGCCGAAAGCTCGATAGTGGAGATGGCGGGGAGCGTCCGAGAGGAGCCAGAAGTGGAGCACCACTTGCGCGTGGAGAAGGCTCGCTGCTCTCTATGGAGTTACTCGACCGTGGTGCTTGGCCCTCGCATGGGCTTCGCTTTGCGTAGGGGTACCGACGAGGATTAGTTAGAACCTTACGTGGTTCTGGATACCTCGGTAAAAATACTGGCGTCATCCACGATAGTTTGCATCTCTATCTTGCTCTTTAGAATCCACATTTATATTAAGCATTTAAGTTTCAATCTTGTCTTTATAATTATATTGTTTAGGATTGAAACTTAGCCATTGCGGTAGAGATAGCAACACTAAGACAAAACCTAGTTTGCACATTCTAGATTGATCATTTGCATAGGTTTTGCTCTAGGAATTTATTTGTGGCCTAGTTTAGAGAAAGTTTTAGAAGTCCTAATTCACACCCCCACTTAGGCATCACTATTTCCTTCAAGAGACCTAGCCTCGCTCATGTCAAACTTCTTCAGGATGTCCTTTGTATACTTGCCTTGATGTACAAAGTCTGCTTGAGTTGCAGCCCAAGAAAGAAGTTTAGCTCACCCATCTGCTCATCTCAAACTCCTTGCTCATAAGATCTAAAAATTTGGACAACTAGAGCATGAGAAGAACCACCAAAGATGATGTCATCCACGTAAATATGGACTAAAAGGGTGTCACTACCATGGTCGAGGAGAAAAAGAGTTTTGTCCGTGGAGCCCATTTTAAAACCCTTTGAAAGCAAGATGGATTTCAAACGCTCATACGAGGCTCTAAGGGCTGGATTCAACCCATACAAAGCTTTTTGGAGTTTAAAAGCATGGTTTGGAAACTTGGAACTCTCAAAACTAGGGGTTGCCTCACATACACCTCTTCCTCTATATACTCATTTAAAAAGCACTTTTGACATCCATTTGAAAAGGTTTAAAACCCTTCGTAGCAGCAAAAGCAAGAATAATCATAATGGCTTCTAAACGGGCAACAGGGGCAAAGGTTTCCTCATAATCTATTCCCCCTTTTTGGCAATACCCTTAGGCAACCAACCTGCCTTGTTCTCACTACCAACCCATCCTCACTATTTGTTTTTAAAAACCCATTTGGTACCGATGGGATGGTAGTTAGAAGGAGGTGGCACCAAAACCCAAACCTGATTTCTCTCAAAATTTTCAAGCTCCTCATGCATAGCATTGACCCAATTAGGATCAGATAAAGCATGTCCAACATCCTGGGGTTCAAAAGTAGCAACAAAAACTGAGTGAGCAAAGTGAGACATCCCATGATACCTGGAGCGAGTGACTCGCTCGTTGATCTCACCAATCATCTGTTGAAGAGGGTGGTCGTGCTGAACATGTCGCGAAGCTGTCCTCGAAGAGGTGGCCTCCACATCAACAGCAGCCTCAACTCCTCCAGTCTTAGCAGGAGCTGGCACAAGCGGACCCCAAGTGGTGGAAAAATTAGGGTTGGGTTCATTAGCCGAAGTAGTGGAAGCAGGCTTGACTAGGGTAGATGGTGGAGTTGGCTCGGGATCACCCCAATCGGCATCGTCGTGCTCCTGCTCCACAAAGATGGTCTGTCCCATCTGATCTAGACCTACAGGCTCAAAGACAGGGGATGGATAAGGTGCAACCTGATCGAATGTAATGTCATAGGTCTCCATAATGCAGTTAGTCTCTAGGTTAAGAACATGATAAGCATGAGAATGTAATGCATAACCTAGGAAAACCCCATTAGAAGATCGAGACTCAAATTTGTCCAAATTTCCCTGTTTTAGCACAAAGCATCTGCAGCCACACACCCTGAAATGACTAACCTTAGGTGGTCGTCCAAATCACAGCTCATAAGAAGTTTTGTTTAGAAAAGCCTAAAGAAAGATGCAATTGTACACATGGCAAGGGGTGTTGATCGCTTCAGCCCAAAAACGCCTAGAAGTCCTATGCTCATCAAGCATCGTTCTAGCCATCTCAACAAGGGTCCGATTCTTGTGTTCAACAATGCCATTCTGCTAGGGCACCTACAGAGAGGAAAACTAATGCCCGAGTCCCAAAGAAGCACAAAAGGTTTTAAAATGAGTATTTTTGAATTCTATGCCATTGTCACTGCGTAGCTCTCATAGCATTCTTAGGAAACTCATTTTGCAACCGAAGAATCAACTCCTAAGAATGGGTAAAGGCCTCATCCTTCACCGCCATAAAGAATACCGAAGAATAGTGAGAAAAGTCATCGACAACCACAAGCACATACCACTTCCCCTAAAAGAGCAAACCCTAGCAGGACCAGCAGTGTCCATATGAAGCAATTCGCCAAGATGAGAGGTCATCAACTCGGTGACCGGGGAATGGGAAGAGACAACCATTTTGCCATGATGTCACACCCGATTTTGGAAGGCAAAATGAATGCAAACCATGTACGTGCCAGGATCAGAAACTCACGTACACAGCGATTACATAGTTGGACATCATCACACATTGCTCAAAATAATAGCAAAATAGTACTTTATTACATCAAGATGTCCAAGATATCCATAGAATCATTAACTTCACATAGTCATTATCATAATCAAAGTGTGTGTTGGTCACTTGTTCTCAAATACTGTCAATTAAGAACAAGGCAATACAACTTTTAATTATTAGGGACCTTCGTCTTCTGAAGCATTATCTCCCCAAGAATATAATGATCATCAGACAAAGGTCATGAAGGGCATGCCTTCATCAATCGATATGTAAACAAAAATGTAAAGAGACGAAAACAGTAAGTGTATCTCGTTAACTCATTCATATTTGCATTTCATAAAACATGTATGAATATCAACAGAATTCATATTACATTGATACCTTCGGCTTGTTCAAAGGTGAAGACGCGAGAGAGCGATTACAATTCAGCATGAACAGTACGGTGCTACTGTTCATCTATTTATAGGCACAGGTTGTAGGCCGGGTAAAAGTACATTTGTGTCCCCATTATTCACCCATAATTGTAATACAAGTCATTAAGGACTAAGTAGTCTTTTTCCCCTTCGGTCAGCATCATCATCATACTTCATCTTTGTTATGAGCCGAAGCTATCAATCTGGCGATACCTTTGACATTTATTCTTATCATCTTTAGATCTATCTTCATCTCGTATGCCTTCATCATGAGGAAGATACTTGCATCCAAAAGACGAAGCTCCCTGTAATATCTTATGCTGAAAACAAATGGTTAATTATGTTTTTGAGGACCTTCGGAAGAGGAAGCCCCCAACAGTAACCACTCGCAGTATTAATTTGTTTTATTGTAACAAATTCAGACTGTAACGTGAACGAAGGCCTTTAGCTGAAGGTCCAAAAAAACACCTTCCCTTCGCTAGAATAGCGAATCATTCTGAACCGTGGGACCCACACAGCTATGGGCCTCTGAGTATATATATAGAAGGCTATGTCACAAATATTTTTTGTGCCATCTAGCTTTCGTGCTGTAGTTGTTATTTAGTTTTCCTGTTCTCTGAGTTCAGTTGTTTGCGAGCTTCAATTTTCTGTCGTGACCATCACCGAAATGGATGAAGACAAGAAAAGCGCTGATCCCACACTCGCTGGCTTCTATGAAGCCATGGACTAGACCAATGTAGAGAAGATCACCAACAAAATATTAGTTGGGCTATCTGGTGGTTCGAGCGATAGTGAAAGCTTCGATATTGAGAGTGAGAATGAGAATGTCGAAGATCGGTCGTGGAGACCTACCCACATTGTTTTCAGGAAATCCACAATCGAACAAGGTCAAATTGAAGCAATAAAAGGCAAGTACTTTCATGATGTATCTATAGTGAGGGCTGGAGGAGAAGACATCGTTACGCTGCCAGAAAGTGATGAAGTGGTAGTCTTCAGAAGCTTGATGAAAGCTGGGCTTCGTTTTCCGCTCCACAAGATGCTGGTCGAGGTTTTGAAAACATTTGAAATATACCTTCATTAGATTACCCCTGAAGCTCTTATTAGAGTGGGAGTTTTTATCTAGGCCATGAGGAGCCAAGGGCTAGAGCCAGATGCAAGATGCTTCTGCAATATTCATGAGATGTCCTATCAGACGAAGGCAACCGAGAAGGAGCAGTATCATAACAATTTTGGTTGTTACAGCTTTGTGCCTCGATCTGAGGTGGAATACCCTGTGCCCATGTTTCGAAAGAAGTGGCCGGGTTCTTGGATGAAAGAATGGTTTTATGTGAAAAATGACCTAAACTAGAGGGAGGATGTGAAGGGCATTATCCAGCATCCTATATGGTCACGCTTCGGCATTAGAAGGCCGTCCAACGCACATGGAAATGACGTGCAAGTGTGCCAAACTGCTTTCAACATAGTATGCACTTATATTGGCACAAGAGACCTAGTTCAAGAGCATATCGCTTACAAAATATGGCCTCTTGCAAACGAGTGGGAAATGCCGAAGGAAACCACCGCTGGCTCCAGCCAGGGTGGCCTGGTTTATCTAAAGTATACTTTTCGGGTCAGAAACCAGTTTGATGAGCCAAATGACGATTGGTTGGACGCTATTGAGTCAACAAGTGATGAACTTCTTGGAGCATACTCGAGGGCAGAGGACAAAGCTATGACAGCCACCTTTAGAGCTCGTGGCAAAAAGAGGTTGAACAGAGTATTTGATGTTATTGGGTTTGTTTACCTAGACTACTGCTATCCCACCCAAAGGCAAGGGAGGAAAAGGAAAGCCACCACCTCAATATCTGCTAGTGTGTTGAAGTCAAAGAAAATCAAGGTTTTGACACACAGACCCAAGTGCATCGAGATGGCCGATGTGCCGAAGTTAATTGAAAGGGTGGAAAGAACCACCCCTAGTGAGAGAGACTATTCCTACTATGCCTATTGAAGCCATTGCAGTCCCGGCCAAAGACCCGGAGCCAGAAAGGGTAACAGAAAAAGTGCCATGGCAGCCTAAGATGAAGGTGACAGCACTACCGAAGCTACCAGCTACCACAGGAACTCCAAGGAAGAGGAGGATGGCTAGTGTCTTAGAAGTTGTTCTAGATTCTGTGAAAACGCCGCCTCCTTCTTCTGTTGAAGCTTCTGGCAACAAAACTGAAGATGTCACAGAGGTAATTACTGCCAGTCCTTTTTATGCCGAGGCAGGACCTTCAGAAACTGCACCAGAAAGTTTTGTAAAAGAGAGCTTTCCCGAGAAAACCTTGGCACCTGCTCCTGGAGCACCTTCCAGGGGTGATATGAATTTTATTATTCGACATTCTTTGGGAAAGCAACTATCAGCAGAGCAAGCTACCGAAACAGAACATTATGCTAAAGAGTTGAACTACCCCCATGGATCCTTGGTATATGGAGGGGATAATGATGATGATTTCCTCTACTGTCCATCTGATGGAAAGGAGATCAATGTTGCCGCAAAATGATGGATCATATGGGGTATCCGAAGCTCGAACTCGACTTGTCTGCGATGACCAAAGATCAGCTTGCAGATAGCCTCACCTACAACAGCCTGAAGGTGCGCATACTTTGATTTGTCATTCTGCCATTTGTGTTACAACAAACTATTATTGTGGTTTTTCTTATCGTCTCTACATGTTCACTCTTCATTTTCCAGGGCTTGATTTTAAGCAAGGCTTTGAAAGCCCAGAAAGATGCAGAGGATGAGAGCTGCCGAATAGCACTTGGAAACATTCGTTTGAAGGTTATTACATTAAGAAATGAAGCTCTTGAGAAGGATAAAATATTACTCTATTTAGTGGAAAGATTGAAATCTAGTGAGGCTA
Organism: Zea luxurians; assembly: GCA_029449295.1. NCBI lineage: Eukaryota > Viridiplantae > Streptophyta > Magnoliopsida > Poales > Poaceae > Zea > Zea luxurians. Next base: position 97,160,094 of record JAOPSE010000001.1, on the reverse strand, counting down.
GGCTTTTCACTCAAGCCGAAGCTCATGAGGCTGAGGTACAAGAACTAAAGAGGAAAGTTGTCGAAGCGACTGAGAACTTTGAAGTCGAAGTGGTGAAGCATGAGATATGTGAAATTGAAAGATCAAGAGCACAAAAAGAATGTCGATGAGCTTCGTGCTGCCAAAGAAAAATGTTATGAAATATCCATGGAATGCGCTAAGAATTTAAAGAACAGTTTTGCTAAGGTTGTAGCCTATTCCTCCGAGCAAAAATTTATTCGTGCAAATCCTGATGAAGTCATTCAATGGATAAATGGCAAAGTTGAAGCTTTCGAAGAAGTTCTTAGTGATTGAGGAGATTTTTGTACCTTTGCGGTGCCCGTGGGGCTACGTCCATCTTGGAGAAGGCTGGTTGCGATCATGATAAGGTTGTAGCTCAGCCAGACTTCGCCTTCTCAGCTGATGATATTAGAAACCCTTCAGCCGAAGCTACTACCCTAGGTGGGAAATTTTATTCTGAAGTATGGCTGAAGGGTGGACGAGAAATCGTTGATGAAGCTATCAAAAGAAATGAGAAGGAATCTCATGATGCTTCAAAAGAAGAAAAAAGAGCTGAAGAAGCTATCGAGTGGGCTAGACTTATATGTATGCACTTTTTAACTCATTTTTGTAAGTTTTTCAGCTTCGACAATGACACATATTTGTGTCTCAATGCAGCTGAGCTTTCTCCACCTCCCGAACCATACAGTCCTAAAATTGACTCGTCCGTCAAAGAAGCGTTGGATATTATTAAAATTGCTAATGACGCTATTGACGAAGCTGTCGACAAGCTTCTGAACGAAGTTATCGATAAAGACCTTAGGGAAGACTAAAAACTTTGTATCTCTGATAGTTCAATGTCCTGGAAGATGATTCCTAGTTTTGTAAGGAACACTTCTAAACAATTTGTATGTATATTGATGTAATATATTTCTTTATGAAGCGTGGAACCTTCATACATACCATTTTTGAGCCTGCGGCGAAAAAACATCTTTCCTTCTTTTCACGCTTCAGAAAGAAATCCCCCTTCTTTGCTGAAGCTACTGTATGATGTTTGATTCTTGGTGTAGACATTGCGTAGGAATAGTATTGTCGGAAGCATAATCTTCACATGACAGTAGTTTCAAGCATGAACTGTGCATCTTTAATATTCTTTCATAAATCTTTGTCGAAGATGAAGGAGAAATCCCCATTTTTTCACTACTTTTGTTGATGCAAAATGATGTATGATGCGATGTCGTGATGCAATATGATGTGATGGCATGATGCAAATGATGTTGGCATGCGAAACATAAAAGTTAAGACTCTGCATCCCCTTAGGAATGACTTTGGAGTCTCTTTGCCTTTTTCTTATGTGGTATTTCAGCTCTGCATTCCCTTAGGAATGACTTTGGAGCTAAGTTTTGCATCCCCTTAGGAACGACTTTGGAGCTTCTTCATCTTTAACTTAGGTGGTATTTAAGCTCTGCATCCCCTTAGGAACGACTTTGGAGCTTCTTCACCTTTGACTTAGGTGGTATTTAAGCTCTGCATCCCCTTAGTAACAACTTTGGAGCTTCTTCACCTTTGAATTAGGTGGTAACTTAGCTCTGCATCCCCTTAGGAATGACTTTGGAGCTTCTTCACCTTTGACTTTGGTGGTAACTTAGCTCTGCATCCCCTTAGGGACGACTTTGGAGCTTCGTGATCTTTTTTGTTACACTCGATGGTGTAACCAGTCTTATTACATCAAGTTGAAGGTGAAACATCCTTGTATTGTCTTTTGAAACGAAAGAATATAAAGACAAAAAAGGTAAAGATACATTGTATTAAGACACTCTCTGGTCGAAGCGTCGTGCTACCTTTAGTAGATATGCCTAGACTCGGGCACAGTGTTGTTGACTGTGCAAGCTTCAGATTCCTCCCGAATGTAGTGTTGTTGCTGAGCCTGGTGATGCCCTTCTTGCTGTTGGTTATGGACTAAGGTAGGCGTCAGTGGTGGAGGTGGTGGTGGTAACTGAACCCAGGAAGCTTGGGAGTGACTTGCCGAAGCAACAGACACCATAGGTTGCTGATTGCCCACATATTCAGGGATATATGGGGAATAACATGAAGCAGTGTGCAAGACCTGCTTCGGCTGGTTCTGCCGTGCTTTGGCTTCAGCGATTTCCTTCTGCTTTGGATCATGACTTGACATGTCCTTGTCGTGTGTCCCTTATCTTCCCCACAGAATTAGAAGAACAGTTTCCTAGGCTGATTACCATACCTTCCTCCAAAGCTTCTCCCCCTCTGCCTCTCGGGGCTGGTGGCCTATAGGAAGTTTGCTGCATTCCCGAAGACTGTGAGCTTTGTTGGCTGCTCTGGGTATTATTGGCCCTGTCATCATTTGTGTTGGGATTGTGGATCGTTCTAGCATGCCTGGGGTGAAGTCTTCCTCCAAAGCCCCTAGTCATCTCAGAATACCTGTAAGCTTCCTCCCATCTCTGGCGAAAATCGTTGTCAGCTCGGATGTATTCATCCATCTTCTGGAGAAGCTTCTCCAAGGTCTATGGTGGCTTCCTTGCAAAATATTGTGTTGTGGGTCCTGGTTGGAGCCCCTTGATCATGGCCTCGATGACGATTTCATTAGGCACCATTGGCCCCTAGGCTCTCAGCCACAAGAACCTTCGGACGTATGCCTGCAAGTACTCCTCATGGTCTTGCGCGCACTGGAACAAAGCTTGTGCAGTCACTTCCACTTTTTTGAGCTGATGGCTTCGTTCAACAATCAAGCTGGCGCTGCTTCGGCTCCGAAGCTGCTACTCCCGATAACAGGCGGTTCATGTTCAGAGCCAGCCAACAAGAAGCAGAAGAAGGAAGCACAGAGAAGGGTACAGCATGTTGGGGTGCAAGGACCCTTCATCAAGTCGAGATGGCCTCACATTCCTATTACCTTCTCCCAAGAGGACCTTCAACTCAAGGATTACCCACACAACGATGCCATGGTTATCTCTTGTGTTATCAAAGGATTTCTGGTCCACAATGTCTTGGTTGATACAGGCAGTGCAGCTGATATCATATTTGCTAAGGCCTTCAGGCAAATGCAAGAGCCAGAAGATAAGATTCATGATGCTACACACCCTCTCTGTGGCTTCGGAGGAAGACAGATTGTAGCGCTGGGCAAGATCACCATGTCAGTGACCTTCGGGTTCATCAACAACACTAGAACTGAGCAAGTTGTGTTTGACATTGTTGACACGGAATACCCTTACAATGCAATTATTGGTCGTGGTACCCTCAATGCTTTTGAAGCAATTCTTCATCCTGCCTATCTTTGCATGAAGATACCTTCGGATCAAGGACCCATCGCTATTCATGGAAGTCAGGAAGCTGCCAGAAGAGCCGAAGGAAACTGGACTGACTCAAAAGCAATCCATAACATAGATGGAGCTGAAGTTTGTGAACAGTACAAATTCAGAAGGGAGAAAGCAGCTTCAGCAGATCAGCCGAAGCCCATGCTCTTATGTGAAGACATAGCAGAGCAGAAGGTGCTGTTGGGCTCTCAATTATCCGAAGAGCAGGAGAAAACCTTGATAAGGTTTTTGTTCAACAACAAAGATGTTTTTGCATGGTCAGCTAATGACCTCTGCGGAGTAAATAGGGATGTTATTGAACATTCGCTCAATGTTGACCCATCCTTCAGACCCAGAAAGCAGAGGCTTCGGAAAATGTCTGATGATAAGGCCGAAGGTGCTCGTAATGAAGTTAAAAGACTCCTTAGTGCAGGAGTTATCAGAGAAGTAAAGTACCCAGAATGGCTAGCTAACACCGTTATGGTAAAAAAGGCCAATGGCAAGTGGCGAATGTGTATCGATTTTACAGATCTCAACAAGGCTTGTCCGAAGGACGAATTCCCATTGCCAAGGATAGACTCTTTAGTTGATGCAGCAGCTTCTTCAGAGCTCATGAGTCTGCTAGACTGTTACTCAGGCTATCACCAAATCTGGATGAAGAAGGAAGATGAGCCAAAGACTAGCTTCATAACCCCAAGTGGCACATATTGCTATCTTCGGATGCCTGAGGGGCTCAAAAACGCTGGAGGAAGTTTCAGCAGAATGACTGCGAAGGTTCTCCAGTCTCAGATAGGCAGAAATGTGCTAACTTATGTTGATGACATCATTGTAAAAAGCACGAAACAAGAAAATCATATTGCTGATTTGCAGGAGACTTTCGCCAGTTTCAGACAAGCTGGCTTAAAGTTGAATCCAGAAAAATGTGTCTTCGGAGTAAAGAAGGGGAAATTTCTTGGATGCTTGGTTTCAACAAAGGGAATTGAAGCTAATCCAAGTAAAATTGAAGCTATACTTCGAATGGAGCCACCAACTACAAGAAAGGGAGCCCAAAGATTGACAGGGAGGCTGGCATCTCTCAATAGGTTCATATCCAGATCAGCAGAAAGAAATTTACCATTCTTCGAAGTGCTGAAATCAGCCGAAGTCTTTCAATGGGGACCAAGCCAACAAAAAGCCTTTGAAGAACTGAAGCAATATTTGATAGATTTAACAACATTAACTCCACCAACGCCAGGGGCTCCTTTGTTGTTATACGTAGCAGCTTCGCACTCAGCGGTAAGTGCAGCACTTGTCCAGGAGAAGCTTGATGGCCAAGTCAAGAAGCAGGTTCCAGTGTATTTTGTATCTGAAGTTCTTAGTGTATCAAAGAAAAACTATACAGAATTGGAGAAGGTATTATATGCTGTTTTAATGGCATCCAGGAAGCTTCGGCATTATTTTCAAGCATACAATATTATTGTTCCTTCTTCGCAGCCGTTGAATGATATTATGAGAAATAGAGAAGCTACTGGACGGATTGGAAAATGGGCTGCAGAGCTCAATGAATTTTACATTGATTATGTGCATAGATCCTCCATCCAGTCTCAAGCGTTGGCAGATTTCATTGCCGATTGGACGCCAGGGGCTCAGGATGAAGAAACAAATAAAGATGCCGAAGTGTGGACAGTGTTTTGCGATGGGTCTTGGGGAACCTTCGGAGCAGGAGCAGCCGCTGTGTTGGTCTCACCATCCAAAGTTAAAACTTGTTATGCGGCAAGACTCGATTTTAGCTGTACAAACAATATTACTGAGTACGAAGCCCTGCTTTTGGGCCTTCGGAAGTTAAAAGCAATGGGAATCAGAAGGGCCATCCTTAAAACTGATTCCTAGGTTGTTTCGGGTCATATCAACAAGAGTTGCAAGGCTAAAGATCCGAAGCTTGAAAAATATCTAGACACGGTCCGAAGAATCGAAGCTTCCTTCGAAGGATTTTCTGTCAAAAATATCCCTCGAGGGCAAAATGAGCATGCTGATTTGCTAGCTAAGTCAGCAGCACAGGGGCTGCCTTTACCTTCAGATGTGTTCTTCGAAACAATAAAGGCACCTTCAGTGGAACTCCTTGAAAGAGCAGTCCTCAATATATCTCCTGTTTATAGCGAAGATTGGAGAACTGAGATCATCTCTTATCTTCAGGGTAAGTTCCTTTCAGATGACGAAGCTTATAACAGGAGGATAGAAGCAAGAGCTCGTCCATATGTCATGATAGAAGGGGAGTTGTACAAGCAAGGAGTTTGCGCTCCGCTACTCAAGTGTTTATCTAGAACCGAAGGTATAGAGTTGATGAAACAAATACATGCAGGCCTGTGTGGATCTCACATTGGATCTAGGCCGTTACTCGGAAAAGTTTTCCGCCAAGGGCTTTATTGGCCGAAGGCAGCTTCGGATGCAGCGGAATTAGTTCAAAAGTGCGAAGGCTATCAGAAATGTGCAAGAGATCAAAAACAACCTTCGTCTTTAACACAGCTCATACAACCGATCTGGCCATTGCAAAGGTGGGGCCTTGACTTGTTAGGTCCATTGCCACCGGCTCAAGGGAATTTAAGATATGTTGTAGTGGCTGTGGAATATTTTTCTAAATGGTTTGAGGCAAAGCCATTAGCCACAATAACTTCGACCACTGTCCAAAAGTTTTTCTGGCAGAATATTGTTTGTCGTTTCAGGGTACCAAAGGCCATTACTGTAGATAATGGAACACAATTCGACTCTGAAGTTTTCAGGGATTTCTGTGATCAAATTGGTACGAAGATCCATTTTGCATCAGTCAGGCATCCGGAGTCAAATGGGCTCGTTGAAAGAGCCAACGACATTATAATGACAGGAATAATGAAGTTAATCTTCAATCAACCCAGGGGAAAGTGGCCAGACCAGTTAACCAAAGTGGTGTGGAGCCACAATACAACAACATCAAGGTCTACAGGCTTTACTCCATTCAAGTTATTATTCGGTGACGAAGCAATAACTCCGGAAGAAGCTAAAGCTGGATCAATAAGAGTAGTAGCTTCGACAGAATCAGGTCCTGAAGATGCTTATTTTGTGGAAAAAGATGCTTTAGAAGGGATCAGGCTTCAAGCTGTGGAGAATATCAATAAATACCAAGCCGAAACAGTCAAATGGCGAGATAGAAAAGTTCGGCTAAAGAATATTGAGCCAGGACACTTGGTGCTTCGGAGAGTGGCCAATCCAGACACAGTGGGCAAGTTACAGCTGAAATGGGAGGGACCTTTCTTAGTAGCATCTTCGTCAAGACCTGGTTCATACAGATTGAAGGACATGGACGGCAACGACATTCCTAGATCTTGGAATGCGGATGAGCTTCGGCGATATTATGTGTAACTTGATGTAACTTTTTATGTTTTTTCTTTTTCATGGCACCCTTTTCCTTTCTAAAGGGGGAGAAAGGTTTTTAATGGGGCCATCATATGTAATTTCCTTTTTTAGTTCTATAAGAGCAAAATCCCCTAAGGAATGTAAATGTAAAAGCTGAGAACGCACCATTGAGTGCCGAAAACTAAAAAAGCGAAGAAGCTCCAAAGTCGTTCCTAAGGGAATGCAGAGCTTACAGCGAAAAGTCAACGCTGATTCCGCTGAAAGTAAAAGGCGAAGAAGCTCCAAAGTCGTTCCTAAGGGAATGCAGAGCTTACAGCGAAAAGTCAACGCTAATTCCGCCGAAAGTAAAAGGCGAAGAAGCTCCAAAGTCGTTCCTAAGGGAATGCAGAGCTAATGTGTGATTGTTTCTAAGGAAATAATGGCTGAGGGTATGACTTCGGATATGTGTTTGGACATTCATTCGCACATTACATTACATCATAGCATTTGCATTCATAAACATTCATTTAGGCATATGTAGGATAATCATCATCATGGCATAAGTGGTTGCTTCGGCATAAGAGAAGAGCTTCTTCGTGTACAGAAAGGAGAGCTTCGGGAAAAAGGGAAATGTTGTTTTCTATGCTTCGCTGTGTACGAAAAGAAGGGAAGGTGTTTTTTCGCCTTCAGGCTCAAAAAAGATAATTTCGTCCACAACAAAGCACTTCACATACATTAATAGAAGGGTAAGAGCATAATACAAGGTATGAACAGAACTCATTAAAGACAAGTTTAGTTACATTTACACAAGTTATCTCAAAAGTTTCCTGAGTCTGTCTACAGTCTACTCCTATTTAATCTTCGATGGATTTCAGCTTCGGCGTCACTCTTGTTAATCATCGACTTCGGCTTCGTCATCCTACATGAATTAAGCAGTTAAAAATCAAAATCGAGCTTGAAGGATGAGGTAAGCGCAAGGTAAGATTTCTTACTGGTTCAAGATGACTCCGAGCTTCATCTCCAGCCTTTTCTCGCCCGCCTTTTGTCCATATCATTTTTATAAATCTATTGGAAATACTTCGGGCGAGATCAGGGATGTCATCTAGCATTGATGGTGATAAAGTGAAATTGGGCCTATTGACAACCTTTCCATGGTCGCAGCCAGCTTTTAGGAAAGTTGCAGCAGTGCCCCGAGAAGCTACCCAGGCACAGAAGTCGACATGCCCAGCTATAACTTCGTCGAGCTCGTCAATTTCACCCTCAATATGTTCGAAGCTCTTCGGCAAATCTTCAGCTGAGGGGGTGAATTTCTCACTGCTGGCTCCCACTGAGTGAAAAATTTTTCTTAGTCGTTGAATGCATTTGTTGCTAAATTCCAAACATTTTTCTTGAAGGTCCGCCAATAGTTTTTTCAAATCTGAATTTTGTTGAGCTTCGGCTTCAAGTTTTGCCTTAAGCTCTTGTTTTTCTTGTTCAAACTGCTTAGATTGGCAAAGAAGCTTCGTGTTCAGTTCTGCTATTTTTGCTTCGGCTTCCGCCAATGAACCTTCAGTTGCCTGGAGCTCAAAGTTTTTCTTCTCAATGTCAGCTGATTGCTCCTTTATTTTGTTTTCTAAATTTTCAATTATAACTTCGTGTTTCTTGTCTTCAAAATCTTGCTGCATTTTTAAGGCCTTGCTCAACAGCATACTCTGCACGAAAACAACTTTCGTTAGACATGTTTTCATTATTAAAAACAATAAAAGTCAAGGGAATAGTAGTTCACCTTGAAATTGGAATAAAATAAACTACCAACGATATGTTGTCGTCGGTAGCGGCTAATGTCCATTTCCAGCTTTGGAAAACCAATACTCTTTGACAGAGTACTGATAACTTTGGCTCCAGTTTGGTTTCGGATACAATCTAATTTTTCATCATCAATACCTCCGAAGAGGAGTGCTCCTGGTTTGTACCCGCAAGATTTGGCATACTCTGTAAGCTCTTCTATTTCGGGTTTTGACAATTCTTCTCCAACTAAATTTTGAAACATGAAGGCTTCGTTCTCTGAAGCTTCGTCAGCAATTTCCTTTCCTTTCCCCGACGCTGCGGCCACGGCCCCTTCGGCGGCAGCGGTACATTCTTCTGTGGCCATGTCTAGCAGTATTTTGTTGATGTGTTCGATTGTGCTTTCCAGGTTCACATCTTCAGTTGAGGCAGCTTCGGCAGCTGCGACCTCCGAAGGTGCAATTTCAATATTTGTTCTTTCCTCAGCCGCTGGTGTCTTCTGAGCCAAAGCTCTTGGTGGTGTCTTGTCAATAACCTCTGTCACAGTGATAATTCTTTGCCTCTTTGTTTTAGTCGTCTTCTTTGTTTTTTCGGGCTCCTTTTCCTTCTGAAAAAACTTTGTCAGTTGAGGCCCCAATGGACTTAGCTTTGCAGGCAGGGATTCAGTCATTACCTTCAAAATTTCCTCCACGTCAGTGGCAGAGGGTGATGCGGGGTTTCTTCTTCGTTAGATATATTTTGCTTTGGAGAAGACGCTTTCCTCTTCTTCGGAATTCTCTTCTTTGATGATTCTTTCTCATCTTTATTTAAGGCTTCAGTTGTCCTTTTCCTTTTCTGGCCCCCGGCACCTTTGTTCAGATTTTCATAGTCAGGGTATTCAAAACCCAGGGCGTCCAGCACTCGATTCAGTCTTCGCTTTGGACGAGTGCCGAAGGCCGCAGTCATCAATTGATCTTCTTTTTTGGAGTAATTGCCAAGTATTTCATTGCACATTACTTCAATTGTATCCAGCCACTCTTGACAAGGTGTTTTAAAGTATTTCTTAAACTTGAAATAGTAAGGTAAACGTACAAGTTCACCTTCTTTCTTCTCCCCCCTAGCTTCGGCATTTCCCATTCTTTTAAAGTAGGAAAAACCCTGAAGGCCAAGAACTCCTGAACCAGGTCTCTTGTACTGATATGTTCTGCAATAATTCTGAATTCATCCATTGCCTGTTGTGTTGGACCTTCTGGTGTCATGTTGCAGCGAGGTCGGGTTTCTCCGAAGATCAGTTCGAGTGGACTTTGCACAAGCTTCTCCTTGTCGTCATCAACCTTGAAATAGAACCATTCTAATTTCCAGCCTGCCGGCCATTTGCTTCGGTAGCTGATTACAGGAAACTTTGTGGTTTTCCGATAAGCAAAATTATAGCAACCAAAATTATCATGCAATCCATCTTTTCTAGCCTTCGTCTGATAGTGCAGTTCGTGAACTCGACAAAAACTGTCTGCAAACGGCTCCACCGCTTGGCTTCGGAGGGCCCAGATATAAACGCTAAGCCTAACGATAGCGTTAGGAGTTAACTGATGAAAGTAGATACCAAACCTCTTCAGTACTTCTGCAATAATCTCATGTAGGGGGAATCTCAACCCAGCCTTTAGAAAACTCTTGAAAATGACAATTTCATCCTTCTCCGGCTTTGGGGTAGTCTCTTCTCCCCCGAAGCGTAACAGCTTCTTCTGATTCTCATTGAAAAAGCCCGATTTTACCATTTTTGAGAGATCAGCCTTCGAAACAGTAGACTTTCCGAAGTCCAAGTGGCTGGGCTTACTGGGCATGGCTATACGATAATCATCTTCGGGATCAGTTTCTTCAACGTTCTCTTCTTCTGCTTCGGCAGTTGCTTGTTCTGCTTCAACAGTGGGGGTTCCTTCCGAAGTTACCAGTCCGGAACGTTGCATTGCTTCGGAGATGGGAACAGTCTCCGAACCTTCAACTTCGCCCCCCTCACGCTCAACCCTAGCGGTAGATCGCACTCTAGCCATTTAATTCTGAGTTTGTGGAAATTGAATACTTTTTTTCTTCCGAAGTCTTTCCTTCTGACGAAGCAGGCTTCAAGTTGGAGCTTCTTCGATTCCGAGAGTCAAGCTTTGGCGATGGTTAAAAATTTTGGCAGCAAAACAGTGCAAATAGCAATGAATGCTGTGGTAACTTCACACCTACTTGTCTGTTTATATAGTGTTGCAGGTAAGAAGGCGAAACGCCAGGATTTTTACACCAGGCGGACAACCGCTTGCACTCGCTGCGCGGTGGACCGCAGAAACCAAACAGTAACTCTGCAAGGTGGGACCGCTACACGCTCGAAAACCGAATCGTTTCTCGACAACGAGCTCAGGGAAGGTGTTTTTTGGACCTTCGGCTTCCCGAAGCTTAAGAGGCTTTTTTCACGGATCAAGCTCGTTACGAAAAACGATCTAGTGCCGCGAAAGGGGCTACTGTTGGGGCCATGCTTCGTCGCGCCGAAGGTCTTGTAGGAAGAAGCAGCTTCGGATAAAGCTGTCCGCAGGAGATGACCGAAGGTTCCTCTTTATGAAGCTTCGGTATTACAAACCGACTTAAAGATAGAATGACCTTTTAGTCCATAAAGGTTTGAGTCAATGTTGTAAACTTTTATGAGGGGCATAATTGTAATTCTTCACAGGCTGTATCCTGTGTCTATAAATATATGAACAGTACCCCCGTACTGTTCACGCTGACTTGTACTCGCCCGTGCATCACACTTGTATTTTTGCCTTCTACCAAATCGAAGGTACAAATGTAATTCAATATTGTTCTTATTCTACTATGATTATATGATAAGAACATGTAATAATGTCATGTGATTATTCATGTTATTCTTTCATGTTTCATATGCTTCTTCTTTTATCAATATAAACTGTGATGATGAAGGTATGTCCTTCATGACCTTCGTCTGAAGATCGTTATATCCCGAAGGAAATAACGCTTCGAAGGACGAAGGGTATTATCCATTAACTTCTCTCTATGTTGCCTTGTTCTTGATTCATAGCATTTGAGAACAAGTCCCCAACACCCTAGAAGCTTGTGATTAGCATATCCTTTAACTTCTGCCAAGATGTAATTGTTCCTGACTGAAGATAAGAATACCAAGTCTGAGCCACGCTCCTAACTGCCATAACGAAGGACTTAGCCATGACAACAGTGTTGCCACCATTTGATGATATGGTTGCTTCATAACTCATGAGGAATTGTTTCGGGTCAGAGTTCCCATCATACATGGGGAGCTGTGGCGGCTTGTATGAAGGTGGCCATGGGATAGCCTGCAACTCTGCTGCTAGGGGAGAAGCATCATCAAAAGCAAAATTACCATGGTATAGATCATCATACCATCCATCATCGTTGACTGGAGTTTCTTGATGAAGCTCTCTATGTTGAGGCCCTCGTCCTTGATCATCCAGCGCGAGGTGGCGCATTTCGCTAGCTGCTTCGTTGATCTTCCTTTGAAGTTCGGTTAACTGAAGCATCTTTTCTCTTTTCCTCTGCACTGGTGATGTATAGCTTCTAAATCCCCAATCTCCTGGTCTAACTCTTCCTCCTGAGGTGTTGGGCTGGTAGCCTTTCTCTTCTGGTTCCTAGCCTCTCTCAGTGAGAGTGTCTCCAGATTGGTGTCCAGTGCCTACAAAGCAGCCCCTGGCGCCGTTGTCTTCTTCGGCGGCATGTTGAAGACTAGCATTTGCCGAAGGTTGTGGAAGTGAGTTCACCAAAGGTGCGCGTCAATGTTGGTCACTTGTTCTCAAATACTGTGAATCAAGAACAAGGCAACACAATTGTTAATTATTAGGGACCTTCATCTTACAAAGCATTATCTCTCCAAGGATATAATGATCAACAGACGAAGGCCATGAAGGGCATGCCTTCATCACTCGATATGTAAACAAAAATGTAAAGAGACGAAAATAGTAAGTGTATCTCGTTAACTCATTCATATTTGCATTTCATAAAACATGTATGAATATCAACAGAATTCATATTACATTGATACATTTGGCTTGTTCAAAGGTAAAGACGCGAGAGAGCGATTACAATTCAGCGTGAACAATATTGTGCTACTGTTCATCTATTTATAGGCATGGGACGTAGCCCGAGTAAAAGTATATTTGTGTCCCCAATATTCACCCATAATTGTAATACAAGTCATTAAGGACTAAGTAGTCTTTTTCCCCCTTCGGTCAGCATCATCATCATACTTCATCTTCGTTATGAGTCGAAGCTGTCAATCTGGCGATAGCTTCAGCGTTTATTCTTATCATCTTTAGATCTGTCTTTATCTCCTATGCCTTCATCATGAGGAAGAGACTTGCATCCTGAAGAAGGAGCTCCCTGTAATATCTTATGCTGAAAACAAATGGTTCATTATGTTTTTGAGGACCTTCGGAAGAAGAAGGCCCCCAATAGCGCATTTACGAAACGTAGAAGATAAGGCCTTCACAGGCAGCTGACTGGGGGTTTGCCACTAAACACAACTAGAACTCATCATAGTCCTGGAACTCCTTAAAGACCTCCATGTTGTCTTCATCTCCTCTTGAGCACTAATTGCAATGGGGACAACCTGGGGTTGGGGTTTTTTTAAAGCAAGGGTGAGTACACATCACGTACTCAGCAAACGTCCCGTTTGGTTAAAGTGGACTAGTTGTATGTGGGGTTAGGGTTAAAGTAGTTTCTTTTTGTTGGTCAGGTATTTATTACTAGTAGAAAAGCCAAGTTTTAGTTATAAACCCAAGTTATTACCCAAAAGTACACCTTCCAAGAGGAAATACCAGAAACCATAGTTATAATCATCACCATTATTCATCATCATAAATGTATCCAGAGTTACTCTAATCAAAGAGGATCCCAAGGCTGCTCTTAACCATGAGCACGACTGATATACCAGTTTCTAAAACTCTACAGAGGTTGCACACTTTACCCACGAGTCATGATCCCTTTTTGCCTCGGGTCGATCAAACCCTCAAACACTACCAAGGTGAGCAGGCAAGGTTTCACTATGTAGCCTTTACAAAGATTCCCCAGAGGTCATAGCCACAGGTTAGGTTTCTCCAGTTTGATAAACACAGTACCTCTCCCCACAGAAAGGGTGACTAACAAAACCAAATCGAAAGAACCTCGGCAACCAGCCTCGGTAGAGCAAGTACTGTGCCCGGACCCCATTGACGGCACAACGGCGAAGCCACCTACACCTCAAGTTCCTCTAATTATTCAGCTAAGGGCATCCCATTCCACCCTCATGGTTGTACTATTATCACGGGTGGTCTCTCAACGAAAAGGTCCTTACGGAGAGGTACTCAGGAAACAACCTGAGTCCCCTAAAGTATCATAGTTCATCATCATTATCAAAATAACCTCATCGTATCGTAAATATTCTCATCATGTTCGTTGATTAAAGTAAAGCAATAGGATTAAGTTAACCATAATAACCCAAAAGGTAATCAACGACAAGGTAAATACAAAGCTAGTAAATCCTTAGGTTTCAATTAAGTAATGCGGGACAGTGAATTATGAAGTAAATAGGACATAATGGGTTAGAGCACAATTGCCTTCATCAGCTTGCTGCTCAGGGAAGTCTTTGGCAACAAACTCAAGAACCACGGACTGCTCGTTATCTACGCAAAGCAATCATTCATTCAACACATTTGGGAAATGATAAAGGAACAGTACACCAAACATATACAATCAAGTGAACATAAGTTCAATAGAAAAGTACAAACACCAAAGTGAAATCTAGATTCTAGGGTAGACAAATACACCTAGGGGTTTGTGGTTCTCTAAGTACTTCTTATCTTAATGGATTACATAACTTACTATAGTCATCTTAATCGATTATAAAAATTATACTAGGGATGGGTTCAAACATTACATGATATTAACTTCATAAAGTTAATCACTTGATTATCATTAGTGTTTCCCTTTTTATTCCTTTTTTAATAATAGACCATTACTTTAAATGCACCTATAGACTAGACATAAAATTAAGACATGCAGACAGTGAAAGGTACTAATTTTAATAGATAGAGAATAATTTTATGAACATTTTGCAATTTGAACCATCCAATTTGGAGTTCATATGCAAAAGATATGAAATAAACAAGTTTTGGAATTCAAAATACAAAATTAGACCTATTTCTATGATAAAAATAAAGTCCAGGGGCTTTTCTGCAAGAAACCAGGGGTTAGTGCGCAAGAACATTGGACTGTGGGTTATTTTCTAAAAAGCCGAGGGTCTATTTAACAAAAAGACCACGCGAAGGGGTACTGGGCGTTCTCAGTCATCCGATCACAGATTGATGGTTGAGATCAACCCTGAGCGCGAGCAGATAGGCGGGCCAAGGGCGTCAGCGACGCTGGGGCGGAGCTGGCTGACTGGCCGGGCCCAGTTGTAGGGGTGCGGGCGAGGGCGCGCACCAGAGCGGCCAGATCCCCATCGGACGACTAGGATCAAATCTAGTTTATTTAAAGCTGGGCCATCAAATCTCAGATGGACACCTGAGATCTGATGGCAAGCTCAGGCTAGGTTACTGGGCTGCCAGCGGCGGCGCTGCCTGACTCCACGGCGGAGTTTCGTCGGAGGCGAGAGCGCGGCCACGCCAGGGGTCTTGGGGCGCTAGGAAGGGCATGGGTGGTTTTAGAGTGACACGGCGAACGCGGTCATGGGCACGACAGCAGCGTAGAGACACTAGAGGGTGGCGATCTGCGTCAGAGTGGCCTGGCGACAACGCTAGCCTACTCCGGTGAGCAATTGCGTGAGCATCAAGGTAGGGAAT
The DNA here is from genome assembly GCA_029449295.1 of Zea luxurians. Classification (NCBI taxonomy): domain Eukaryota; kingdom Viridiplantae; phylum Streptophyta; class Magnoliopsida; order Poales; family Poaceae; genus Zea; species Zea luxurians. The sequence continues at coordinate 97,144,841 of JAOPSE010000001.1, read as the reverse complement.
GGGAAATCAGTTGCATGGGGAGGTGGGTTACCTTGAGAGAAGGCTCTGGGGTGCTTGAGCGATGGCAAGAACACGACGGAGCCTCAGGTCGATGGCTACGACGACACGGCTGTACGGTGGGGAGTCCGGTGAGCGCAAGCAGAGAGGAATAGAGGGAGAAGGGGCAAACCGAGGGGTGTCCTAAGATGCTGGCATGGAGGCGGAGCTCACCGGGGCAACGGACATGGCGGAGGCTCGACGGCGGCCGTGGAACGAACCAAAGATCACGGCGGACGGCAATGGCTCTTCTCAGGCACGCGCTGTGTGAGGGAGGGGTGCGGGAGCTCTGTAGAGGGGCGCTATTGGGCGAGGGGATTGAGTGAATGGGGCGCGGCCTCAAAAAAGGGGGTCGGGCACGTGGGAAGGTGGCCGTGAGAAGCGCGACGTGGGCGCATCCACGACACGGTGTGCGGGCGGGAGGTTAGGGAAACAGAGGGGCTAACAGGTGGGATCCGCGGGCCAGCAAGAGAGGATTCACGACGGGCGATCAGCGTTGATAGGGTGGGCTCACCGAACAGCGAGAGGAAGCGGGCACGCGAGCGAGGGGGAGTTGGTGCCGACAAGCTAGCCCCATCAGGCAGAGGGTGAGAGGACATGAGGGCGCGAGGGCAAGCGCTAACATGCGGGACCAGACTGTCAGAGTGAAGCGGGCGCGTGTGTAGGGCTGGCTGGGCTGGTTTGGCCGTCTAGGGCTGAAATGGTTTTTTTTCCATTTTCTTATGAATTTCCAGTTGCTTTTCTTTTTATTTTTTGTAGGGATTCAAATCAAACCAAACCACAGTTCAAATTCAAATAATTCAAAAATGTGTATCAAACAAAAAAGAATAATCTTGGCTCAGCATGATGCAAACATTCATATGTACCCTAGGTTTTAACATTCCCAAGAAACAAAATAATACATCTCTCCCATAAATAACCCAAACTCCTATTAGAGTATAGGAAATAAAAACTATAGAGGTGAGAAAAGGAGTAACATCTGAATTTGCTAGGTACTAGAGAAGATATTTTATACCCCAAATTCAGGGTGTTACAAAGAGCCCTCGAGATTCATGGTTGGTTAGCAAAGAGCTCGGGGTATTTAGCTTTTAGATCATCTTCTCTTTCCCAAGTTGCTTCTTCCTCTGAACGATGGCCCCACTTGACTTTGCACATTCTAATGATGCTTCTTCGAGTGACTCTGTCGGTTGTTTCTAGAATTTGAGTTGGCTTCTTGACATATGTTAGGCCTTCTTGAACTTCGAGATCCTCAATTGGCAGTTGCTCTTCTGGTACTCGCAAACACTTCTTCAGCTGAGACACGTGGAACGCATCAAGCACTGCTGGCAGACTCGCTGGTAGGTTGAGCTGATATGCCACTTCTCCACATCTTGCCTAAATCTGGTACGGTCCGATGATCGAGGTGCTAGCTTGCTGTAACACCCCTGGTGTTACAAGAACTAAAACATGGGCATGGCATCATATGGATTGACATGTCATCATGTTGGTTACATCTAGAATGCATCCACTAGGCTAAAACTTCAAAAACAAGTTGTGATGTGATGACTTGAAGTGCTTCCTAACCCTAGAGTAGTAGAGTAGGGTACTTAACCATGGGATTGAGGCATATGGGTGTGTGTGATACCAAATTGAGTATTATCTCAAAAGTTAGTGGAAATATTCATACAAGACTAAACTTGATGGATTTGAGTGGCACACAAACCCTAGAGTACTCAAAACCCTAATAAGAGCCTTGGAAACCCTAATTTGTACCCTATAAGGTGATTTCAATTTCTATACACTTTTGGACCAAAGTGTCTATATCAAAGTGGTAGAGTATCAAAAACTAAACAACTTTTACATTGGAAGTTTTTCAAGTGATGTGGAACAAAGTGGAGTTAATTGTAACAAGTCTCAAGTCACTATGTGCCTTAAACTCTAAAAATCAGTGACATTAGGCCAAGTTTATGACCTTGTATCTCTTAGTCCATGAAGATTTTGCCCTAGATCATTATAACAAAATGATAAAGCTATGTTAGTAGTTTAAGTTTGATTAAGTGACCAAGCCTTGGAGTTGTATGGAAAGTGGAGCAAAATGGACCTAAAGTTGTGCTGCCAATCACCATTGAAACTAAAACTCGACTGACAGTGCGCTCGGATGGGCTTTGAGATCGATTTGGAATAGGATCTAGTGGATGTTTGATCGATGTTGCTATAACAAAATTAAAGCTGGTTTGTAGAAGAACAATTTTGCTATAGATGAATTAGGGGGGCTGTTACATGGAAATTAGAGAACGGGGCTCCTCAACTTGCTCGGTCAGGCGCACTGAATTGACCTCCTATGGTACAGTAACCTGAATCAGATCACTGATTCAGTGAATCTGTTACCACCGGTGATCTCCGCGCCACGATTCATGCCGACCACCACGATTCGTGCCTATGTGAAGTGGATAATCGTGGCGGGTGAAAAGATCTCGCGCGAGGATGAACTTAGGGCACTGTACTGTCCAGTCGCCGTGCCCACTTGCACCGGCGACATGGCCATGAGACCACCGTCGTCATGCCTCCATTTCCTTCAGTCACGACACACCTTAAATCGTCTTACCACGTTGTTGCAGGTTGGGAAGGATAGCCAGTGACGGCCGTAAGCTTTTACCCAGTAAATGCCACGTTAGCAAACTCCGGTGACTCATCTCCTCTCCGACCGCCAGCTTACCTTTCCCGAATTCAAAGCAACCTCTTGCGAACGCTATAGATTGAGTGTGCGGCCTGCTCCATTAGCTTGTTACGATGCTAGAACACTAACTTCCACCTCCGATTAGCCACCATAGCCCGCGAATTCGGTACTTCCCCCAAATCAGTCAAATTCGCCGTCGTTGGCATCTCGCCGTGGCCATCCATCCACAGGTTGATTTGCGCTTCTCCAATTCGTGTTCTAGCATCCTTAGGGTCTCCTGTTGTTCGTAGGCTCGATTAATTGAACTAGACCGCGCTGGATCATCGGGAACACCTCGACCCGCCATTGATGTTCGCTGTCGTCGTGGGCAAAGGGGATTCTGGGTCGGACTAGCTCAATTAGGGCATGGACTAGGTTTGCCTAGGATCGGAGATGCTAGTCCAACATTTGGTTTAGATAGTCATCACCGTTCATTGCAAGTCCCAGCAAGGGGATGGCCAGTGAGCGAGCGCGCTGTTGCTAGGGATTGGTTTGGAGAAGAAAAAGAAGTGCGAGGGGTGTTGTGCAAATGTCAGAGAGACACGTAAATAGTACCGCGGGCTCTTTACCAGTTATTCAAATGACCAGGGACCTCTGTCCAAAGTCACCAGCAAGGGCGCGCGCGGGCGCGTTTTACCTGGTCGTGGGCCGGTTCGGGCTGGAATGAGCCCAGTACTATTCTTTCTTTTTCCTTTTCTTTTTACTGCCACACTGGGAAAATTGTAGAAAATACTAGAAAAATGGTACAATTATGGGACCAATTTTGCTAGGCTCCTAAAATCATCTAGTATTTAATAAAAATAGTTCCAAGATTTTTATTCTAAACCTGGAATTATTTAGCATTTAAAGATGCCTAAACCCAGCCTTTTAGAATTTTAGAATTAATTTAGTAGCTCCAAAAATAATAAAACATTTTGGGTGAGCTTAGTTTGATGATTAAAGCCCTTGGGTGAAGTTTCAAATGATTTGGACATTGTTTGGTCCCAAACCCAATGAACTAGCCTCCTAGGGTTTAATTGCCTAATACTCATAAAATACTAATTTATGAAACCCTAGTGGCTAGTGTGTACCGTGAAGGAAAGTTGTATTCAAGATACAACTTAGTATGTTTCTATTATGTAACTGCATATTCATAGCATCACATAAGCATTTATGTATATGTACTGTTATGTATAGAAAACGAGGAAGAGGTTGTAGTTGAAGAAGAAGTCGTCCCTCAAGTGGAGAATCCACCTGTCAAGAACTACTTCTACTTTGACATCTGTGGAATAGACCCGGAACCTCCTGCAACACAAGGCAAGCCCCGGTGCATTTACCCCTTTCCTTGTTGTTTTAAACTCTATCACTTGAGATGATGCATTAGGTGATAGGAGTTGTGTGCTAAAACAATTGTTGCATTTCCTTCCTTGGAAACTGATTACCATTCCTTGTTAGCTGATTTACTTAAAATTTTTTTGATGCTTAGCTTTGCTTTAGAAAACAAAATGTTTTGTTTTGAACAAAAGGTGATGCTTCATATGGGATGGGAATTTTTACAAAGAAAAGACTTGTGATGGTGAATCCATCATGTCCATGATGGGTTCAACATCTGAAAAGATGTACCTCTGTTAGGTACCGAACTTTGGGTTGTAAATGATAAAGACGAGACCAGGCGGGTGACTTGCACGAGAAGGAAGTCTCGGGGTAGTGTCTCCGTCTGAGTCGATTAAGGACTGAACCGATGTAGGCTTGATGTGATCGAGGACCTTTTAACTGGCCACATGCCTCGTCATGGGTAAGCTTTGCCTCAGTCGGACCAATACCAGAAAGGCCACCACGCAATGGGAGTGGAGAGATAGCGAGAGTAGCGTGTACCCTCCGTGGCAAGAGGCTGGATGGTGGTGTATCTATGCTCTCGGTTAGCGTGAACCCATTCTGGTCTTGAGAAACCCAGTGGCGAGTTGACATATGTAAGGGTTAAGTGCTACATATGTCGTGTGGTTAGAGATCCCTAGCTAGGTATTAATCGATTCGGATCACCGTTACTTCTTGGACATGAAGACTTGGTCACTGCCCTACACGTAGCAATCTAGTGAACTGAAGGAATGATAAAAGACAGCTAGTATAGGCTAAGTGCCTGAACTAGGATAGAAAGAACTCTAGATGCAAGTAATTACTTAACCTGATAATAAAAAATGGATTTTTAAGGATCCATTGTTAGTAAGCTTTTCTGCAAATAGAGTCTTTAATTCTTGATCAGCTTTACCATGATTCCCAAAAGCCAGCATATCCTTCAGAGTCTTTTTCCTTTGTCGGGTAAGACTTGCGAAAGTACACTCCGTACTCAGGGTTTTTGAACTCATGTTGTTGTAGGTGATGAAACAGCCGAGTTTTGCTGTTTCTGCTCTAAGGTGGTGCCAAAGCAGGAGGAAGATCACTAAGTTTGTTTGTGGGAGGGTGTTTTGCCTCCCAGTTATGTAATAATAACTGTTGCACTCGAACACCGTCTATGTAATAAATACTCTCGCTATATTTTGGTTTGAATGTAAATTAAATTACTGTAATCCTTCCGCTCATTCTCTTCTCTGATAATGTGTAATGTCTGTGTGATGGGTGAAGCGCTCTAGGGCGATATGATGAAGATACAGATAACCAAACTTGCCGAGTAATTATGCGCACCTGCATGACTGTCTGAGGTCCATAGGACAAGGACATCTGTAGGTGGGCCTAATACCTTGGGAAGTTCCGTGACAGCTGGTATCGGAGCGAAGCCCGTCTCTTTGGATATTACTCAGTTCTTCAAAAGATTTTTAAAATACTTACCTTAAAACATTCTTTCATTCTTATCTTGCCACTTTCTGGTAGTAACTTACCTTTTGAAGTCGGGTAACAGAGTGCTAAATAATAGTATGCATAGGAAATAGGGGATCAACAAAAAGTTGATTCCATGATTATTAGGTTATGCATGCATCATGTTTAAACTACACTAAATAAATTTTTCCCCTGGCGCGGACCAAGACCACCCAGCGCAAAGCAACTGGACCTCATGGTGTACCCCAGCATCAACTGGCTCCTAGACATGAGGGGAGCAGCAGTGGAAGCAATGACCCAGTACGGGATCTAGAGGCTAGGGTGGCGTGACTCATGTTAGAGCTACGCCACGGGATAGGGAGTGTGCGCGAGACAGCTGCTGCATTACTGAACTATCAGTGGAAGTTTATCGCTTGTAGCAGGAAATTACGGAACGAGACATGGCCATTAACTGGGCCATAAATTCGTGCTCTTTCGCCTAGGATTATGAGGCCAAGGCTCTAGCCCGGGTAGCGGAACTAAGCGCATCCTTGGAAAATCTGCAAGCGTATTGTAACACCCTACATGAAGAGGTGCATGTGTTATATGACCGGCTGCATCCAAATGTGCCACCAGAAGTTGCAGCTATGGGAGCTAGACCATCTGGAGCAGCTAATGGAGGACCTGATGGGGAGTTGAACCTTTTTGAAGCCCCTCCTTCCATGAACCTCGCAGATGAACGTTCTCCTGAAGCTGGCAGTGGAGCGGCACAGGACTAGGATAATTAGAGTAGTGTAGTTTAAGTAGTGTCCTTATGTAAAGTAAATAAGGAAGTTGAGTTGTACTAATGAGTATGTATAATTATTACAGGTCAGTACAATGTAATAAAGATGGTGTATGTTTGGCATGTAATAATTCAGGAAGTTTTTCTTCCTCAGATGCCATGAAGAACTCGTGCTCATGTCGGGCCGAAAACTTCCCGCGGCAGGGAGGAAACTCCCAACCCACCACCTGTACCTCCTACACTGGCTGAGGCTATCGCTGCCTTAGTCAATGCTACCGCCGACAACACGCGTTTCTTGCGTGAATTGGCGGGAAATCAGTTTCAGCAACATGGAGGTAGAGGTCAACCTCAAGGGCCACGAGACACCACATATTTAGAGTTCTCAGAAACCTGTCCACTGCTCTTTGTTAAGGCTGAAGATCCTCTGGAAGCAGATGAATGGGTACGGGTTATGGAACAAAAGTTCGGGCTAATCTGATGTACTAAAACACATAAGCCCTTATTTGTCACCCAGTAGTTGAGAGGCCCTGCATGCACTTGGTGGGAAAATTTTCCAGCCATTCAGCCTGCAGGACATCAGGTCACGTGAGAAGAGTTCAAACAGGCGTTCAGGGAACATTATGTTCCAGAAGGGGTGCCACAGATGAAGCTGGAGGAGTTCTTACGTTTGAAGCAAGGGGGAGATTTTGTGATGCAGTACCTCAACAAGTTTAATCACCTCTCCCAATATGCTATTGACCAAGTGGACACAGATCTAAAAAAGAAAAATTGCTTCATGAGAGGGTTGAATGACAGACTCCAACGCAAAATGGCTACGTGTCTGGATCTTACCTATAGCAGGGCTATAACCACAGCACTGTTAGTTGAAGCCAAAAATTCGAGACAAGGAAAGTCAAAAAGATATGCGGGTGAAGGATCATCTCAGGGTATGAGAAGCGGACAAGGTTGGTAATTCGTCCCTTCAGCCCAAATCATTCTTCTCCTCGTCCACCCACATATCCCTTCAGGCAACCCGTGTTCATCCATCCCACTCTTGCCCCTGCCCAGAACAATCAGTCGAGTGCCCCTGGTGCTCGTTTCCCTGCCCTTCCCAATTCCTCAAGTGACTGCTTTAATTGTGGAAAGTCTGGGCATTTCATCAAAGACTGCCCTTATCCGAAGTAGAACAAATCCAACTTTCAACAGACTTCTGGGAATGCAAATCAAGGAAAGGGAAACATGGTCAACCCTCCCACGGGCAAAAATATGAAGAAAACTAGGCGAGTTTATTATACCCAGGTGGCGACTACACCGGAAGGAGAACCGGTGATGATGGGTACGTTTCTCGTTGCCAACCACCCAGCAGTTATCCTTTTTGATTCTGGTGCATCGCATACCTTTATGAGCAAGACTTTTGTGGAGAAGCATTGCATACATAGCACTAAATCAAGGGAGGGATTTGTTATTCACTCACCTAGGGGTCAAATATTTACTAAGGAAGTAGTCTTCCATGTAGCCGTAACCTTGGTCGATCGTGAGTTCCCTACAAACATGATTGTTATGAAGGGACAAGATATAGATGTAATTCTAGGAATGAATTGGTTAGATCAGAATAAGGCCATCATCAATGCGGATCAAAGAATCATTCAATTGAGTTATGGTCATGAAGAAGTCCAATTGTCCATCCCTGTAGCTATCCCAGTAAAAACATTTGGACAAGTTTTTGAGGCCATAGTACAAGAAATCTAGGATATTCCAGTGGTATGTGAATTTCTGGATGTATTTCCCGAAGACTTGCCTGGGTTACCTCCAGAAAGGGACATGGAGTTTGTGTTCGAATTGAAGCCCGGTACGGCTCCTATTTCCAGAAGGTCGTACCGTATGCCACCCAATGAACTAGCGGAACTCAAGACACAACTACAAGACTTGTTGGAGAAAGGGTTCATTAGACCAAGTTCATCACCATGGGGATGTCCAGCAATCTTTGTCAAGAAGAAGGATCAGACTCTTTGAATGTGCGTGGACTATAGACCCCTCAATGAAGTAACTATTAAGAACAAGTATCCTCTTCCTCGGATCGATATTTTATTCGATCAACTTACTGGAGCCCAGGTGTTTTTTAAAATTGATCTCAGATTGGGCTATCATCATATCCATATTCGACCCAAAGATATACCCAAGACCGCATTCACCACGCTATATGGATTATTTGAATATTTAGTTTTGTCCTTTGGGTTAACAAATGCTCTAGCCCACTTCACATACTTGATGAATTCTGTGTTCATGCCCGAATTGGACAAGTTTGTGGTGGTCTTCATTGACGACATTCTGATCTATTCCAAGAATGAAGAGGAGCATGCAAAACATTTGCGGATTTTTGTTAACGCGCTTAAGAGAACATCAGCTTTATGCCAAATTCAGCAAATGTGCGTTCTGGTTGGAGGAAATCTAATTTCTTGGACATGTTTTGTCTGCCAAAGGGGTTGCGATCGATCCTAGCAAGGTCAAGGATATTCTGGAATGGAAATCACCCACTACAGTTCATCAAGTTCGGAGTTTCCTTGGATTGGCTGGGTATTACCGTAGATTTATTCCGGATTTCTCCAAAATTGTTAAACCCATTACTAGGTTACTGATGAATGATACTAAGTTTGACTGGTCCTCTAAGTGTAATGAGGCCTTTGAACAACTGAAGGTATTGTTGACCACTGCACCGGTTTTAGCCCAACCGGATATTGAAAAGCCTTTTGATGTGTATTGTGACACGTCAGGCAGTGGACTTGGATGTGTCCTAATGCAAGAAGGACGAGTAATAGCCTATGCTTCAAGGCAGCTACGCTGGCATGAGTAACATTATCCCACCCATGATCTGGAATTGGCTGCGGTAGTTCATGCCCTTAAGATTTGGCGTCATTATCTGCTGGGGAATATATGTCACTTGTATACGGATCACAAAAGTTTGAAGTATATCTTTACCTAGTCAGAACTAAACATGAGACAAAGAAGGTGGCTCGAGCTAATTAAAGATTATGACTTGGAAATCCATTATCACCCAGGAAAGGCTAATGTGGTGGCAGATGCTTTACATCGTAAAGCTTCTTGTCATTGTCTCACAGTAAGGACACCTGACACCACTTTATGTCAAGAAATGGAAAAGTTAAATCTGGGGATAGTACAACAAGGAACTTTGACGCATTTGAAGCTTGAGACAATTCTTTTACAGAGAATTATTGATGCTCAAAGGTCAGATAAGGGTATGAAATATATTCATGAGAAAATGGAGGCCGACAAGGCTAATTGCTTTAGGAAAGACGATCAAGGAGTAATATGGTTTAAAGACCGCATAGTAGTGCCTAAGAATGCGGAAGTTCGTCAACAAATCCTGGACGAAGCTCATCTTAGTCGGTATTCCATTCAACCTAGAAGCACTAAGATGTATCAAGACATGAAGCAACATTATTGGTGGACTAAAATGAAAATTGAAATTGCACGCTATGTGGAAAAATGTGACACCTGTAAACGTGTCAAAGCAATACATATGAAGGCTGCTGGACCATTACAATCGTTGCCAATCCTAGCCTGGAAATGGGAAGATATCAGTATGGATTTCATTGTGGGATTACCCAAGACAGCTAAAGGATTTGACTCTATTTGGGTCATAATTGATCGACTTACAAAAACTACCCATTTTCTTCTCGTCAAGGTGAAATATCGAGTAGTTGCATATGCAGAACTTTATATTGCTCGTTTTCTTAGTTTACATGGAGTTCCAAAGACGATAGTGTTGGATCGGGGATCGCAATTTGTATCCAAGTTTTGGGAGGAGTTGCACAAATCCTTGGGTACTAAATTACTCCATAGTTCGGCATATCATCCTCAGACAAGTGGGCAAACTGAGAGGGTAAATCAGATACTTGAAATTATGCTACAGGCATGTGTCCTGGAATTTCCACATAAATGGGATGATTGTCTGCCATTGGTAGAATTTTCTTATAATAATAGTTATCAAGAAAGTATTAAGATGGCCCCGTTTGAGGCTCTGTACGGACGACGATGTAGAACACCCTTAAATTAGTCAGAACCGGGAGAACAGTGGTTTTTCAGGCCTGATTTGGTTAAAGAAATGGAAGAAAATGTTCAACGGATAAGACACAACTTGAAAGAAGCTCAAGCTCGGCAGAAAAATTGTGCGGATAAACGACGTCGACCATTGGTCTTTCAAGCCGACGATAATGTATACTTGAAAGTATCACCGATGAACGGTGTTAACCGGATCAGGGTAAAAGGAAAATTGGCACCCTGATATATTGGCTCGTTCCCCATTCTTGAGCGATGTGGGCCAGTGGCATACAAACTTCAACTGCCTGAATCATTGTCTGCGGTGCATAATGTGTTCCATGTATCTCAGTTAAATAAATGCCTTCAGATTCCTGATCGAACCATAGATGTGGTGGATGTTACTTTTGAACCAAATTTGACGTATTCAGAGCATCCCATTCGAGTTCTAGATCAGAAGGACAAAATCACTCGAAAGAGGACTCTCAAGTTTTATAAGGTACAATGGAACCAACACACTGAAGATGAAGATACCTAGGAGACTCAAGACATTTTAAAGAAGAATTTTCCTAAGTTTTTAGCTTCATGTAACCTTTAAGATTTATGTACTTTATTATAAAGTTGGAACAAACCTCGCCCCACCCCCTGCTCTGTAAGATAAATAAGGAAATGAAGTTGTGACGTGTTTCCTTTTCCATTACTTACCCTAGGACCCTAAATCTCGGGACGAGATTCTTTTATGGGGAGAAGGATGTAACACCCCTGGTGTTACAAGAACTAAAACTTGGGCATGGTATCATATGCATTGACATGTCATTATGTTTGTTACACCTAGAATGCATCCAGTAGGCTAAAACTTCAAAAACAAGTTGTGATGTGATGACTTGAAGTGCTTCATAACCCTAAAGTAGGGTACTTAACCATGGGATTGAGGTACATGGGTGTGTGTGATACCAAATTGAGTATTATCTCAAAATTTCGTGGAAATATTCATAAAAGACTAAACATGATGGATTTGAGTGGCACACAAACCCTAGAATACTCAAAACCCTAATAAGAGCCTTGGAAACCCTAATTTGTGCCCTATAAGGTGATTTCAATTACTATACACTTTTGGACCAAAGTGTCTATATCAAAGTGGTAGAGTATCAAAAACTAAACAACTTTTACATTGGAAGATTTTCAAGTGATGTGGAACAAAGTGGAGTTAATTGTAACAAGTCTCAAGTCACTATGTGGCTTAAACTCTGAAAATCAGTGACATTAGGCCAAGTTTATGACCTTGTATCTCTTAATCCATGAAGATTTTGCCCTAGGTCATTATAACAAAATGATAGAGCTATGTTAGTAGTTTAAGTTTGATTAAGTGGCCAAGCCTTGGAGCTGTATGGAAAGTGGAAAAAAATGGACCTAAAGTTGTGATGTGAGTCACCACTGAAACTGAAACTCGACTGACAGTGTGCTCGGATGGACTTTGAGATCGATTTGGAATAGGATCCAGTGGATGTTTCATCGAGGTTGCTATAACAAAATTAAAGCTGCTTTGTAGAAGAACAATTTTGCTACAGATGAATTAGGGGGCTGTTACATGGAAGTTATAGAACGAGGCTACTAAACTTGCTCGGTCAGGCGCACTGAATGGAGCTCCCATGGTACAGTAACCTGAATCAGATCACTGATTCAGTGAACCTGTCGCCACCGGTGAACTCCGTGCCACGATTCACACCGACTGCCACGATTCGTGCCTATGTAAAGTGGATAATCGTTGCAGGTGAAAAGATCTCACGCGAGGATGAACTTGGGGCACTGTACTGCCCAGTCGCTATACCCACTTGTCGGCGGGCGAACTTGGGGATGGCCGGCGGGCGAGCGCGCCGTTGCTAGGGATTGGTTTGGAGAAGAAACAGAAGTGCAAGGGGTGTTGTGCAAATGTCAGAGAGACATGTGAATAGTATCATGGGCTCTTTACCAATTATTCAAATGACTAGGGGCCTCTGCGCAAAGTCACCAATGTAACACCCCAGTGTTACCCAAGGTTTTTCCCTCAATGCCCACCTTGTGACCATTATCACATGTAAAGTAAATTGATTAAAAGGCACCAAAATTTAGAGGCAAGAACTTAATCAAGTCTTTTTCACCCTAGGAACCATGCCTTAACCATATGAAGTGTAAGGGAGAAAGAAAATGCCAAAACCCTAATAATCCTTCATGGAGGGCAATGTAGCACTGATAAGAAAACTCAATAAAGACCAAGAAAACAACATTATCATGACTTTAGCCAATTATGAAAGTTTTAATACACTAAATAAGCTACAAAAAATAGTAAGAGAGTTTGCCCAAAAGAATTTTCCAAAACCCCAAACAGGCCATTCAATTGGAGGCTTTCTATAGAAATCTGAATTTCAGATTTCTGAATTTCAGCCCCTCACCCAAACTCGAGCGCGTTCACCATGATCCCTAATCCAAAACTATGAGCTCCCATTAGCAAATATGTGCTAAACTAACCCCTCTACCACATATCTGAAGATGGCATTAGGATTCGGACCCTAGACATGACAAAACCAAAGATTTGCCTCGAGCTCGGGCTGTGAGACAGACCCTACTTGAGAGCTCCATATCTTTGCAACTAGTAGGCCAAATCCTTTGACCCCCATACATAATCGCTAGCTTATAGGAAGGGGAAGAGGTTTTGTGCACTGACCAAGGCAAGAGCAGGCTTGGATGAGTGACTACTCGCACCAGAACTCGGGCAGAAGAAACGCACACACGTGTTAGACCCTGGTCGTCACGCCGACGTTCGCCCAGCCCACGCGTGCGCTCGCCCCCGCACATGGTCAAGTCTGCCGCACACCCTCCTCATGCCCGCGCCTATAAAGGCCAATATCCCCTGCACGTCCTTGCCTCAGCTTCACACACTCACTGCGCTCAGTCATTGGAGCATTGGCCGTGAACCGAGAGCTCCTCCACCCGCCAAGCCGCCCAAGCTCTGGCCACCGCGGCCAGCTCACCCCAGCTGTCCCTAGTCCATGCCAGTAGTCTGGTTGGCTTCACTAGAGACCCGTGAAGCTCCCTAAGCCCTCAGACCCAGTGCAACCTCACCGAAAACCCCAAATCACCCTCACCGAACTTCTTCCGCTCAACGGAGAACGTGGACCGAGTAAGTCACTACACCATTTCCCAATTTGTCGCGTATACCGCCTCTGCGTCACTTGGTAAAGCTCCCCGAGCGAACAAATTGAACTATCCTGCCATGAGCAGGCCGAAACACTCACCGTCGACGAACTCCCCAACCTGCGCATGAGGACCGGCCGACTCCGGCCATCTCCGACGCTGACCCGCACCTCGACATGACCGCTGTAACCTCCCCGACCTCCCTGGACACCTCACCAGAGCTAGATCACCGCCGGTAAGCCTCGTCGCCCTTTTCTCCACCGCGGGTACTGTTCCAATAAGGTTAGGACCGCGGGTTAGATTTAGGTTAACCCCGGCCAAGGGGGTTTTCTACATTGTCAGAGACTCGGTTGAATAGTAGCCCGAGGACCTGTTTGTAAGAGACACAGGAAAAATATACCAGGGACCCTAGCACAAAGTAGATTTTCCTTTTCCATTTAAAATTCATTTCTTTAAGAAATTTTGATGAAATGTACCTCACCCCCTACCCCATGAAAAAGACCATATATTCCAAGAATTTTACCACCTCTTCCCTATGGGCAAAAATTTACCAACTTCAAGAATGATTGCTCTTGCACAAAGAAGAAGATAAGAAAATTAGGAAATCTGTTGTTTGACATTTTTCAAATATAGTAGTAGTAGAAAGCACCACTATGCCCTAAAGATTTGGGAAATCCCCATAAATTAACCAGTCAGTATCATTGGCTAAATATTGGTATAAGGTCATATTATTGCACCGAGATACCAGCAAAAATAAACCTTAGAATAAAATCCACTGTTAGAGGAGAGTTGTAGTTCAAAGCACCCTCTCTACCCTGAATTTTAGTATTTTGTGTAGAGAAAACCATTCCTATTTTAAGCCTAAATTTTTGAGACTGAAATAGATACACCAGTGAGAAGCCGCTGCAATTTTTACAGAATTTTTGGAAATTTTTGAAACTATGTTGTAGTTCAAACCTCCCCTAAAAAGCATCAGTAAGAAAGGGAAAAGGAGGGAATCAATAGAAGTTTTATATCTTAATCATAATAACTTCAACATAAACCTTGTGGCGGAACTGCCCGAATTATTCCAACTTAAGTGCCTAAGCCCTGCCTTAGAGGCTAGACCACACTTAAATGGGAATAACCCGTCAATCCCTCGGATCTAGTCCGACACGGCCACTGACAGGATCAAGTACCATAGTCTCACTCGATGGTGAGTCACAGAGCAAATACAATAAAGCATAAAACCATGCATGGAAGAGTGTTAAATTATTACATCATCATCATTGGAGTTTTGCCAAAAGTAGTCGTCATTGTTCGAAGTGCAGCGGAAAATAAACTAACGGTAAATAAATGGAGAGATGGGGAAGCCTGTCCCATCACTCCTCATGCTCCTCCTCAGCCGAGGCAGGGTCCCACTCGACAGTCCAGCCCGGTGGCAGGGTGGATGGCCAAGTCACTCCAGCAGCCATTTCCTCCAGAGAACCTGTAAAAATTATGCCACAAGCAAGGCTGAGTATACTAATACTCAGCTAGACTTACCCGGTGTGAGGAGTCTATACTCCTCTACCTCTAGACATGCAGCTGTTTGGCTGTGGGGTTGGGTTGCCAAAAGCACTAGCTGAGTTTCTAAATCAAGATTTTAACTTTGTCAAAATTAAGTGTGACTCTCTTAAGGCTAAAAGTGTACTATCTACTCATACATAGTAGCAAGCATTTTTAGCAATCAGCAGCTTGTATCATCTCAGCACAGTTCCACTTGTTACTCAATGTAGCAGCATGGATCAAGCAGTCTCATTAGCTGCGAGAAGCAGACGATTCGAATCGAGTTTTATCCTTGCAAGGTAAACCTAAACACACGACATGTAGGGGCACTCCGTCCCCACACATATCAACCGTCCCCATCGATTCCCTGGCAACAGATCAGGGCTCACCGCCTTGGCGTACAATGCCCCACTGACCCCGACTGGCCGTCGTGCAGTGGCCGCACTTGTACCCACCATAACCGGAATGGGAGACTACGTCTCAGGTCGCGTGAGGGGATATGTCTGCAGGCAGGTTCACTCAGGTACTAGGCTTACCGATTTACTATATTTCTCGGCATGTGCTTAGTACGTTCAAACGCTTGACTCACGGTACCACACCTTAATCCTTAATCAACTTTTTATCCCGTGAACAACCAATCCCCATGGATTGTTGCCCACAAACCAACATCAATATGATAAGAAAGTGGATACAGCCAATTCCTGAACTCGCGCGAGTGCTAGAAAAATCACTCGACTTCTACCGAGATCCTAATTAATAAAGCAGCTACTCGACCTAGCATACTAGTATTCATCTCAATAGGATTCCTGAGATCATGCAACTAGGGTTTCAAACAATTCCTACACCTAAGTGCACAATCAATCCTACAATCATTAAGTGAAGTAAAATAGCATAAATAACAGGTTATGCATAAAACCGGGGCTTGCCTTCCAAAGCAGTGGCAGGCAGGTCCTCTGGTGCAGGCTCGGGTGCTGGGTCTGGGGCAACCTCCTGGGCAGCTCCTTGCTCCGGCACGAGGATGTATTCTCCGTCAGCAAGATTACAGTCTATCTAAATGCAATGAACATGTATGTCATGCTTATGCAAGATTTATGAACATTAAATTACAGAAATTAAGTCAAGAATTAACTTAGGGTTCCCTGGCTATGTGGGTCTTCTAGTGGTATATATACATAGGCTTACTCCCTTTTAGGTTTAGGTTTTCTTTTAGGATAACATAGGGAATTTGCATTGTTTTTATAGATTTCAGTGGACAATTTACAAAGGTCTTAGGAGGAGATTAATTTCCATTATCTATTTTCCTTTCTTTAATTTCCATTTAGGGTTTCTAGTGTAGGTTTGAACTACAACAGTATTTTAAAAAAAATTTTAAAAATTCAATAAAAATTACAGTGGGTTGTCACTTGCTATTCTAGCTGGTTTTAAGAAGTTGAGGCTCAAAGTACAAAAGCTAGGCTTAAAACAAAAATAACAATAGTTAGGCAAAATGGGCCACTTTGCACTACACCTCTTAGTTAGGGGTAGGTTCTGTCTTAAAGGTTATTTTTGTTGGCCTTTATTAGTGATACTAAGCTCTGGTACCAAAAATGGCAGGGAGCAACATGATGGTTATTTAATGGTGGATTTCTGAAGTTTGGTGCAAAAAGGGTGTTTAGAACTAACTTGCCATTTGAAAAATATCAAACAACAGATTTCAGATTTTTCCTAAGTTCTTATTATCAAAACATTAGTTATCCTAAGGTTTGGGGAGGTTACATCTTAGGGTTATTTTTGTAGGGTTTTTCTAAGTTATGCTTATTTTATTAATTTAAAAGGTATCCTTCTTATTTTATACTACAACAGGGTATGATATATTTTTCCAGTGAACTTCATTGACTAAGTATCTTAACAAAAATAGGGGTGCCCTCTGGTTCATTATTTATGTCACTTTTTCTATTTTTCTTAACCTTAAGCATATTATGGAATAAGGGGTAAAAGCTAACTTAATGTAATGGACAGAGGGGTTTAACATTTTTAACTAGGTCAGTAGGTAGATATAAACTTCTCCAAATTTTTCTAACCCTAGTTAAATAGTACAACCATTTTTCTTGCTATTATTAAGCTTTTGGTCAAAACTAAAATTAAATCAGAACCTTATATTTTTCTCTAGTACTTATGAGGTTTTATATTTTTCTTAGACAGGTTACATTATTTAGAGTCTGGCAAAATTAGTTTGACAAAATTTGGATAAACCAAACAGAAGTTATGGGTTTTTAAAGTTTCTGTTTGAATTTAAATCAGGTTTTAATAAGATTTCCCTGAAAAAGCAGTTTGCGCCGAGGTCCCTGGGTTTTAACCGAATCAAACCTCACAGATCTACCCTCGGGCCACTATTCCCCCGAGTCTCTGACATTTCACTTAACCCCCTGGCTTTCTCTCCCTCTCACCCGCGGTCCTTCCCCCAACTGAAACAGTAGCCGCGGGAAAGAAAAGGATGGCGCGGCTTACCGGCGGCGAGGGAGGTCCGGCGAGGTGGTCAGTGACGTTCGGGAGGTCGCGGCGGTCACGTCGATGTGCGGGTCGTCGCCGGAGGTGGTCGGAGTCACCCTAGTCACGAACACAGGCGGCGGGGATCGTCGGCGGCGCCTGCTCCGGCCAAACCATGGCGGTATAGATCAATTAGGGTGCACGAGGAGCTTCATGGGGTGACACAGAGGCCATGCGCGCAACGAATTGGAAAATGGTGAAGGGGTTTACCCGGTCCACGTGCGCCGGCGGGTTCTTGAACTCCGGTGAGCGCGATTTGGCTACTCCGGTGACGCGGGCCCTCGGGTTAAGCTTGAGCAAGGCTCACGGCCTCACTAGGAAGCTATCTGGGGGCTTGGATCAAACGGAGGAGGGCGGGAGAGGGGTTGGCCACGGTGGTTGCTCTCGGGCGGCACTGGTGGGTCGCGGGGAGGTCGCCGGAGGCAATGGCTGGCTCGGGCAAGTCCGGCGAGGTACGGAGGAGGCAATGGGGAAGGCAGCCGAGCACTGGGGCGGGTTTTATAGCCGTGGCGCGGGCGTGGTCACGGGCGGCCGCGGGCGCGCGGGGGTTCGCGCACGGGCGTGCTCTGAGCGCGCCCCCGGATGCCAGCTCACGTCAAACACGTGGAAGGTTGCTTGTGCCAAGGTTCAACAGCCGATTTGAGCGCCATAGCGTGCGTATCTTGGCAAAGTCACTGTGTACGGTCACTTCTCTGCTCCAAATCCTATCCTTTTGCTGTGAGTTCCAAGTCGAGATATGGTCAGGGCAGGGAGATAGAGAGGGAAGAAGTTTGCTGTGTCAGCTGGGTCCAAACCGAGACAAAAGGGGTGTCAAGTCGTGTCTAGCGCCCTAGGGTAGGTGTCATCTCTTGCCAGGGTGTTCTAGGGTTAATTTGGCGCCATTTTGTCAATTGGGTCGACAGGTTTTGAAAAGGGGATCAAGGTGAACATGTGGGATCTTTGCTCAAGGGTTAGTTTTTGACTTAGGCAAAATCTGAATTTCTCCCTTGTGTTCAACCTTTGGTGATCTTTTTAGGACTTTTCTGAAAACTTTTTGGGGGTACTTCCTTACTATTAATTGTAGGTTATTAAGTATATTACAACTTTTATATTTGGCCCAAACCATGATCATGAGGTTTACATGATCTTTTGATCATGGCTTCAATTAGGGTTATTATGGCCTATGGGGGGTTTTGCTCTAGGGTTTTGGGAGATCTCCACTTAGATGTGCATTACAAGCTAGGGCATGATATCCAAGATAGTTTGCACTTGATTAGGACCTGGAATTCCAAGATTGGAGTACTTTGCCCACAAATCTTTATGTAATTATGGGTTAAAAAGGGGTAACCCTGGGGGGGGACACCCTGAGTAACACCTAGGGTGTTACAGCCCTCCCCCCTTAAAGGAATCTCGCCCCGAGATTTCAGGTAGAGTCCCTTGGAGGGATGCTTGAAGGTGTGTTGGTGCTACTCTCCCCTTATACTCAAGTTTCACTTTCTTAACTGTTCTTCGAATGTCATCCTCTTTGCAACTTCAGAAGGAAGCCCTTCCTAAGTTAAATCCACAACTTAGACTATCCTTGTTATCTAAGTTTTTCTTATAAGTGACTTCAAAGGGCAGGTGGGGGTGGGGCTTCTGGGTTACGTACCGACTCCTTTGGGCAGAAAGTCGGGGAAGCGAGAGCGTAGAAAATCCTCCGTTTCCCATGTAGCTTCTTCCGCTGAATGATGACTCCACTGAATCTTATACATTTTGATTGATCTTGCCCGAGTTGATCTTTCCTTCTGATCCAATACCTTGACAGGGTACTCTTGGTAGGACAAGTCTGGTTCTATCTCAATGTCCGATTCCGGTAGCACTTTAGTGGGTAGACGAACACATTTCCGCAGCTGAGATACATGGAACACATTGTGAACTGCTGACATGCGAGGTGGCAATTCCAATTGGTAAGCTACGGGTCCACAACTTGCCTTGATCTTATAGGGTCCAATGTAACGAGGGGCTAACTTGCCCTTGATCCCAAATCTCTGGACACCCTTGGTTGGTGATATCTTAAGACAGACATGATCTCCCACCTCAAACTGTAGAGGCTTCCGCCTCTTGTCATGATAACTCTTTTGTCTGGCCTGAGCAGCTTCTAGGTTCTTCTTGATAATCCTAACCTTTGCCTCTGCTTCAAGCACCAAATCTGGCCCAAAAATTTCCCTTTTTCCTGCTTGAGACCAATTTAGCGGGGTCCTACACCTTCTCCCATATAATGCCTCAAAAGGTGCCATCTTTAGACTGGACTGATAGTTGTTATTGTAAGAAAACTCTGCCAAGGAAAGACACTTGTCCCAATCCTTTCCATAGTGTAGTGCACATGCTCGCAACATATCTTCCAAAATCTGATTTACCCTTTCTGTCTGACCATCTGTTTGGGGGTGGTATGCTGAGCTTCGTATGACCTGGGTTCCAAATGATTCCTGTAATTGCTCCCAAAATCGTGCTACAAAAGGTGCTCCTCGATCGGAGACTATAGTCCTTGGTATCCCATGCAGACGAACTACCTGGTCGATGTAGATCTCCGCATACTTCTCCGCCCGGTGGGTGGTGTGCACTGGCAAGAAATGAGCAGTTTTGGTCAATCTGTCCACAATAACCCATATGGAATCATGGTGCCTGGAGGTATTGGGTAATCCCACTATGAAGTCCATGCAAATGTCCTCCCATTTCCAAGATGGTATGGGAAGGGGTTGCAAAGGGCCTGCTGCCTTCAAGTGACTGGCTTTTACCCTCTGGCAAGTGTCACACTCGGAGACGTACTTGGCAATTTCCCTCTTCATTCTGGTCCACCAATACAAAGACCTGAGATCATGGTACATCTTGTTGCTACCAGGGTGCATGGAGAACTTGGAAAGGTGAGCTTCATCCAATATCTTCTTTCTGAGCTCAGGGTCCTTGGGAACAACCAACCGATCTCCAAACCATAAAATCCCCTTGCTGTCCTGACGGAAACACTTGTATTTCTCTGCCTTTTGCTTGAGCATTTCTTTGATAACCTGAACTCCCTTGTCTCCAACCTGTGCCCTGACTATTTGCTCTTGCATTGTGGGCTCCACTGAGATATAACTCAATCCACCAGAAGGAACCACTTCTAGGTTCAGCTTGCACAACTCATCACACAAGGTGGTGACTTTTGCATCCATGTTCATGCAATTGCACTGGGCCTTTCTACTCAAAGCATCTGCCACAACATTGGCTTTGCCAGGATGGTAATGCACCTCCAAATCGTAGTCCTTGATCAATTCCAACCATCTTCTCTGCCTCATATTCAAATCTGCTTGCGTGAAAATGTACTTGAGGCTCTTGTGATCAGTGTAAATGTTACAGTGAGCTCCCATTAAATAGTGTCTCCATATCTTAAGAGCATGAACCACTGCTGCCAATTCCAGATCATGTGTGGGATAGTTCTGCTCATGGGGTCTGAGAGCTCGGGAAGCATAAGCAATAACTCGGTTATCTTGCATCAAGACACAACCCAGTCCTGTACCAGAAGCATCACAATAAACTTCAAATGGCTTGGTATCATCTGGCTGAGCTAGCACTGGAGCTGTTGTCAAATGTTGCCTCAAGGTATGAAAAGCATCTTCACACTTTTGGCTCCACGTGAACTTGGCTCCCTTCTTCAATAGCTTAGTCATTGGCTTGGCAATTCTGGAGAAATCCGGAATAAATCGTCGGTAATACCCTGCCAATCCCAGAAAACTCCGAATCTGTCTCACTGTAGTCGGAGGTTTCCAGTTCATCACTTCCTGTACCTTTTCAGGGTCAACTGATATCCCATCCTGAGAAATTGTGTGACCCAAGAATTTAATCTCCTTCAGCCAAAATTCACACTTAGACAACTTAGCATACAACTGATGGTCACGGAGTCTCTGAAGTACAGTATGCAGATGTTTAGTGTGCTCGGCTTCATTCTTGGAATAGACCAGAATGTCATCAATGAAAACGACCACGAACTTGTCTAGCTCTGGCATGAATACTGAGTTCATCAAGTACATAAAATAAGCCGGGGCATTGGTCAGCCCAAAAGACATCACCAAAAACTCATACAGCCCATATCTGGTAGAGAAAGCCGTCTTGGGAATGTCACTGGCACGGATCTTAATCTGATGGTAGCCTGAGCGAAGATCTATTTTGGAGAAAACCTTGGCTCCCACTAACTGATCAAACAGAACATCAATGCGGGGTAACGGGTATTTGTTCTTGATGGTCACCGCATTGAGAGGGCGGTAGTCAACACACATCCTCAAACTCTCATCCTTTTTCTTCACGAATAAGGCGGGACATCCCCATGGTGAAGTACTTGGACGAATAAACCCCTTGTCCAACAAGTCTTGCAATTGTTTCTTCAATTCTGCCAATTCCGCGGGAGGCATCCTATAGGGTCTCTTGGAGATAGGAGCAGTCCCGGGTTGCAATTCGATGGCGAACTCAATATCTCGATCAGGCGGCATCCCTGGCAATTCATCCGGAAACACATCCGGGTAGTCACAGACCACTGGGATCTGTGCTACTGGGGATTCTAGCATAACGAAGGCACAAGAGCAGGTACAACCTTGATCGGGCAAATATAATGTGGTTTCACCATAGGTTGGTGAGTGCACTTCGATAGCCCTAGCTGCAATGTCAATCACTACCTGATGTTTGGTTAACCAATCAGTTCCCAGTATGATATCCACACTATCCAATCCCAAGATAAGAAGGTTGGTTTTAATTATCAAACTACCAAACTTTAGAGGCACATTCTTGTTGATTTGATAAGTGGCAACTCTGCCTCCGGGTGTTGAAATTGTAATGCCCCCATCGGTATGGTGAAAGGGCAACTGGCATTTGGCACTAAACTTGGCACTGATAAAACTATGTGAAGCACCGGAATCAAAAAGAACAATAGCAGGGAAATTTAAAACTGTAAAGATACCAGTCATGACGGGTGCTCCCTCTGGAATGTCAGCCATGGTAGTGAAGTTCAGCTTGCCCTGCCTCACTTGCACCTTCTGTCTCTTGCCTTGGTTCTGGTTAACATTTTGCCCCTGCCTCCGCTGGTTTCTGGGGCAATTCTTGGCATAATGCCAGTGCTGCCACAAGTGAAACACCTGTTGTCATTGGCCTGACGGTACTGCTGCTGCTGCTGGTTGCTCCTCTGAGCGGGAAATTGGGTGCGGTTGGGTGCCTGCTGCTGCTGTGGTGGTCTGATCACCCATCTCCCTTGCTGTTGCTGGGGTCCCTTGTTCTGCGTGTCAGATACAATCCTGAAGCGCTGTGGCTGAGCTGAGGGTCCTGCCACAGGGGTCTTCCTCTTTTTCTCTGCCTGCCGAGCTAAAATGCAGTCCTCCTGGGAGATAGCCATGTTGACCAACTCATTATAACTGTTGGCCCTGACGGTGTTGAGACAATCACGGAGCTTGGTGCTGAGCCCCCTTCTGAACCTGTCTCGCTTCTTCTCATCCGTGTCTGCATGGTATCCAGCATACTGGCACAAATCATTGAAGGCCTAGGCATACTGCAACACTGTCCTGCTGCCCTGAGTGAGTGCCAGAAACTCATTGAGCTTCCGGTCCATGATGCCAGCTGGAATATGGTGCCCTCTGAAAGCGGCCTTGAACTCCCTCCATTCCACTTCTCTACCTTCTGGCTGCATGGCAAGAAAATGGTCCCACCAAGTCCTCGCGGGTCCGCGAAGCTGCTGGGTGGCGAACCTGACCTTGGTGACCTCCGGGCAAGCCCCATGGAGCAGTGGGAATTTGGATTCCACCACCCTCAACCACACATCTGCATCAAGTGGGTCCTCGGCCCTTGTGAACAGTGGAGGCTGGATGCTGAGGAACTCCTGATAGGTAGCCGCCGCGGGGTGACGCTGATGGTCTCCACCACCATAGTGCTGTGGTGGGGGCTGACGCTGAGCCAGCTGCCTCAAGATCTCATTCTGCTGAGCCATGAGCTCCTGCAGAGTGGGAGGCAGTGGCGGTGGAGGAACGTGCTCATTCTGACCACGGCGCGCTCTCCCAGCCATCTGAAAAATCACATGGTTGCTTAATAACACATCTCCAAGTTTAAGGTTTAAACACGGTAGGGGAGTTATAGCAATTTAATAGATCCCGACATAAACCAAAAGCATAAACTTTCCGTTCAAATTTAAACTGCCATTAATCATCCCTGAACCTCCAAAAGAGTTTAACATGGTTACATCAATGATCCAAAAAGACTCAACTCTACCTAGCCTAGTACCCTAAGGGTGCAAAAGCTAAGCTAGTGGCGAGGAGTCCAACTATCATCAACCTCTAGGATTAGCCTGGCATCTAATGAGCGAACGAGGCAACGCTGGACTCGGGGGAAGGGGGTCTCTCTGAGCCAGCGGTGTCTATACTGGAAGCAGGCTCCTCCCCTCCCTCGATGTCAACGTCCTCGTCAGCCTCCTCACCATGGATCTCTTGGTGATGCATGTCTAGGTGCTCATTTGCTTCTGCTAGTTGCTGCTGGGTGTTGAGGAGCTGATCTTCGAGAACCTCGATGGTGTTCTCCCGGGTGCCTACTAGCTCCTCCAACTCATGAATCTCACCAGACAGCTGCTCCACTTGCAAATCTTTTTCCACGAGCTCCTGGGACAAGTCCACCACGAGCTCCTCCCTGTTGTCCAGGGTGATCTTGGTTGCCTCCAGTAGTGCCATCAAATGAGACATGGACTCCCCACGCATCACTTGCAGACGATACAGAGCGTTCATGCATCGTACCGACAAGTGAGCGGTGTGGCCTGGGTAGAGAGCCCAGATGTCCTTGGCATGCTCCACCCGATCCTTCCACATCGGGTCGTCCTCCTTTTCCGCGGGGAACAACCCAATGGGGTGGGTAGCCAGCTCCAAGGGATGGAATCCGCAGAAGGTAGTCAGTCCATGCAGAGCGATTGCCTCGATTGTGTCCTCCGCTCGGTACCCGAAAGACTCAGAGTCCAAGGAGCGCCAGCCTGGCTGCAGGGGATGAGGCTCCAAAGTCATCCTCACCCTACAGCGAGGCACCCGGTGCTTCTCGAACTGCTGCACCGCGTACTGAGGGGGTGTCAAGTATCCTGCCCCCTGAAGTACTTCCCACAAAATGCGGGGAAAACCCTCTCGTGCAAGTCCGTCAGTGTGGGTCAGTGCATTTCCGTCATCGGAGGATCCGTGGGAAGCCATCTGTGCACGGTTAAGCGTAAGTGAAAGAAAAAGAATTACAAAAAGAACAAGGAAAATAAAACTCAGCCTGTCTCTAGTTAAAAGAAAAAGGCACTGGGGACCTAGCTGGTTGTTATCTTGTTTTTAAGTCTTTTTACTCAGTTACCCATTTGCTTAATTATGAATGCATGCATGCTCGTCCTGAACGACCTCTCCAGAAGATAAAAGGAATAGGGAAGAACTCCCCTCCTTTAAAAAGTGGCCTATAGGGCCTAGTCACTTAGCCACCTAACTACCCATCTATTTCCTAAGGCTTCACGTCCTAGGTCTATCCTGCTCGTCCTACGATCTATCCAACATTGTTTCTATCAAATTTTACTTTAGAAAAGGGATGGCATTTATGGTTTATTGATTCCTCTGTGGTGGTACAAGCTCCGATACCAGCTGTGGCGGAACTGCCCGAATTATTCCAACTTAAGTGCCTAAGCCCTGCCTTAGAGGCTAGACCACACTTAAATGGGAATAACCCGTCAATCCCTCGGATCTAGTCCGACACGGCCACTGACAGGATCAAGTACCACAGTCTCACTCGATGGTGAGTCACAGAGCAAATACAATAAAGCATAAAACCATGCATGGAAGAGTGTTAAATTATTACATCATCATCATCGGAGTTTTGCCAAAAGTAGTCGTCATTGTTCGAAGTGCAGCGGAAAATAAACTAACGGTAAATAAATGGAGAGATGGGGAAGCCTGTCCCATCACTCCTCATGCTCCTCCTCAGCCGAGGCAGGGTCCCACTCGACAGTCCAACCCGGTGGCAGGGTGGATGGCCAAGTCACTCCAGCAGCCATTTCCTCCAGAGAACCTGTAAAAATTATGCCACAAGCAAGGCTGAGTATACTAATACTCAGCTAGACTTACCCGGTGTGAGGAGTCTATACTCCTCTACCTCTAGACATGCAGCTGTTTGGCTGTGGGGTTGGGTTGCCAAAAGCACTAGCTGAGTTTCTAAATCAAGATTTTAACTTTGTCAAAATTAAGTGTGACTCTCTTAAGGCTAAAAGTGTACTATCTACTCATACATAGTAGCAAGCATTTTTAGCAATCAGCAGCTTGTATCATCTCAGCACAGTTCCACTTGTTACTCAATGTAGCAGCATGGATCAAGCAGTCTCATTAGCTGCGAGAAGCAGACGATTCGAATCGAGTTTTATCCTTGCAAGGTAAACCTAAACACACGACATGTAGGGGCACTCCGTCCCCACACATATCAACCGTCCCCATCGATTCCCTGGCAACAGATCAGGGCTCACCGCCTTGGCGTACAATGCCCCACTGACCCCGACTGGCCGTCGTGCAGTGGCCGCACTTGTACCCACCATAACTGGAATGGGAGACTACGTCTCAGGTCGCGTGAGGGGATATGTCTGCGGGCAGGTTCACTCAGGTACTAGGCTTACCGATTTACCATATTTCTCGGCATGTGCTTAGTACGTTCAAACGCTTGACTCACGGTACCACACCTTAATCCTTAATCAACTTTTTATCCCGTGAACAACCAATCCCCATGGATTGTTGCCCACAAACCAACATCAATATGATAAGAAAGTGGATACAGCCAATTCCTGAACTCGCGCGAGTGCTAGAAAAATCACTCGACTTCTACCGAGATCCTAATTAATAAAGCAGCTACTCGACCTAGCATACTAGTATTCATCTCAATAGGATTCTTGAGATCATGCAACTAGGGTTTCAAACAATTCCTACACCTAAGTGCACAATCAATCCTACAATCATTAAGTGAAGTAAAATAGCATAAATAACAGGTTATGCATAAAACCGGGGCTTGCCTTCCAAAGCAGTGGCAGGCAGGTCCTCTGGTGCAGGCTCGGGTGCTGGGTCTGGGGCAACCTCCTGGGCAGCTCCTTGCTCCGGCACGAGGATGTATTCTCCGTCAGCAAGATTACAGTCTATCGAAATGCAATGAACATGTATGTCATGATTATGCAAGATTTATGAACATTAAATTACAGAAATTAAGTCAAGAATTAACTTAGGGTTCCCTGGCTATGTGGGTCTTCTAGTGGTATATATACATAGGCTTACTCCCTTTTAGGTTTAGGTTTTCTTTTAGGATAACATAGGGAATTTGCATTGTTTTTATAGATTTCAGTGGACAATTTACAAAGGTCTTAGGAGGACATTAATTTCCATTATCTATTTTCCTTTCTTTAATTTCCATTTAGGGTTTCTAGTGTAGGTTTGAACTACAACAGTATTTTAAAAAAAAATTTAAAAATTCAATAAAAATTACAGTGGGTTGTCACTTGCTATTCTAGCTGGTTTTAAGAAGTTGAGGCTCAAAGTACAAAAGCTAGGCTTAAAACAAAAATAACAATAGTTAGGCAAAATGGGCCACTTTGCACTACACCTCTTAGTTAGGGGTAGGTTCTGTCTTAAAGGTTATTTTTGTTAGCCTTTATTAGTGATACTAAGCTCTGGTACCAAAAATGGCAGGGAGCAACATGATGGTTATTTAATGGTGGATTTCTGAAGTTTGGTGCAAAAAGGGTGTTTAGAACTAACTTGCCATTTGAAAAATATCAAACAACAGATTTCAGATTTTTCCTAAGTTCTTATTATCAAAACATTAGTTATCCTAAGGTTTGGGGAGGTTTCATCTTAGGGTTATTTTTGTAGGGTTTTTCTAAGTTATGCTTATTTTATTAATTTAAAAGGTATCCTTCTTATTTTATACTACAACAGGGTATGATATATTTTTCCAGTGAACTTCATTGACTAAGTATCTTAACAAAAATAGGGGTGCCCTCTGGTTCATTATTTATGTCACTTTTTCTATTTTTCTTAACCTTAAGCATATTATGGAATAAGGGGTAAAAGCTAACTTAATGTAATGGACAGAGGGGTTTAACATTTTTAACTAGGTCAGTAGGTAGATATAAACTTCTCCAAATTTTTCTAACCCTAGTTAAATAGTACAACCATTTTTCTTGCTATTATTAAGCTTTTGGTCAAAACTAAAATTAAATCAGAACCTTATATTTTTCTCTAGTACTTATGAGGTTTTATATTTTTCTTAGACAGGTTACATTATTTAGAGTCTGGCAAAATTAGTTTGACAAAATTTGGATAAACCAAACAGAAGTTATGGGTTTTTAAAGTTTCTGTTTGAATTTAAATCAGGTTTTAATAAGATTTCCCTGAAAAAGCAGTTTGCGCCGAGGTCCCTGGGTTTTAACCGAATCAAACCTCACAGATCTACCCTCGGGCCACTATTCCCCCGAGTGTCTGACATTTCACTTAACCCCCTGGCTTTCTCTCCCTCTCACCCGCGGTCCTTCCCCCAACTGAAACAGTAGCCGCGGGAAAGAAAAGGATGGCGCGGCTTACCGGCGGCGAGGGAGGTCCGGCGAGGTGGTCAGTGACGTTCGGGAGGTCGCGGCGGTCACGTCGATGTGCGGGTCGTCGCCGGAGGTGGTCGGAGTCACCCTAGTCACGAACACAGGCGGCGGGGATCGTCGGCGGCGCCTGCTCCGGCCAAACCATGGCGGTATAGATCAATTAGGGTGCACGAGGAGCTTCATGGGGTGACACAGAGGCCATGCGCGCAACGAATTGGAAAATGGTGAAGGGGTTTACCCGGTCCACGTGCGCCGGTGGGTTCTTGAACTCCGGTGAGCGCGATTTGGCTACTCCGGTGACGCGGGCCCTCGGGTTAAGCTTGAGCAAGGCTCACGGCCTCACCAGGAAGCTATCTGGGGGCTTGGATCGAACGAAGGAGGACGGGAGAGGGGTTGGCCACGGTGGTTGCTCTCAGGCGGCACTGGCGGGTCGCGGGGAGGTTGCCGAAGGCAATGGCTGGCTCGGGCAAGTCCGGCGAGGTACGGAGGAGGCAATGGGGAAGGCAGCCGAGCACTGGGGCGGGTTTTATAGCCGTGGCGCGGGCGTGGTCACGGGCGGCCGCGGGCGCGCGGGGGTTCGCGCACGGGCGTGCTCTGAGCGCGCCCCCGGATGCCAGCTCGCGTCGAACACATGGAAGGTTGCTTGTGCCAAGGTTCAACGGCCGATTTGAGCGACATAGCGTGCGTATCTTGGCAAAGTCACTGTGTACGGTCACTTCTCTGCTCCAAATCCTATCCTTTTGCTGTGAGTTCCAAGTCGAGATATGGTCAGGGCAGGGAGATAGAGAGGGAAGAAGTTTGCTGTGTCAGCTGGGTCCAAACCGAGACAAAAGGGGTGTCAAGTCGTGTCTAGCGCCCTAGGGTAGGTGTCATCTCTTGCCAGGGTGTTCTAGGGTTAATTTGGCGCCATTTTGTCAATTGGGTCGACAGGTTTTGAAAAGGGGATCAAGGTGAACATGTGGGATCTTTGCTCAAGGGTTGGTTTTTGACTTAGGCAAAATCTGAATTTCTCCCTTGTGTTCAACCTTTGGTGATCTTTTTAGGACTTTTCTGAAAACTTTTTGGGGGTACTTCCTTACTATTAATTGTAGGTTATTAAGTATATTACAACTTTTATATTTGGCCCAAACCATGATCATGAGGTTTACATGATCTTTTGATCATGGCTTCAATTAGGGTTATTATGGCCTATGGGGGGTTTTGCTCTAGGGTTTTGGGAGATCCCCACTTAGATGTGCATTACAAGCTAGGGCATGATATCCAAGATAGTTTGCACTTGATTAGGACCTGGAATTCCAAGATTGGAGTACTTTGCCCACAAATCTTTATGAAATTATGGGTTAAAAAGGGGTAACCCTGGGGGGGACACCCTGAGTAACACCTAGGGTGTTACAAACCTTGTTAAGATTTTCACTAAAACATTAAAGGGTAGTGGAGTACTAAATTAATTCAACCTCCAGACCTTGGCCACACCCAATTCTAAATGGCTAAGTAGACCACTAGAACCTCCAGTAGTAAGATTAAGCTTTATCTTATTGACTTAATCATTTCACCATACATTATCATTACTAAATTGCATATCATGTCATACATGTATCTTACTCATTGCATTCATTAGATTGCAACCTTGCTGACGGAGAGTACATGCTCATTCTCGAGCAAGGAGTTGCCCAAGAGGAAGTTTAGGAGCCAGCTCAAGAGCCTGCCACCGAGGATCTTCCCGCAGCCCCAGCTTTCGAAGGCAAGCCCCGGTTTTATGCATAACCGTTTATATATGCTACTTTACTACACTTAATGTTTGTAGGTTTGTAATGTGTACTTAAGTGTAGGAGTTGCTTGAAACCCTAGTTGCATGAACTCAGGATTCCTTTTTGAGATGGATACTAGTATGCTAGGTCGAGAAGCTGCTTTGCTAATTTAGGATCTCAGTAGAAGTTGAGTGATTTTTCTAGCACTTGCGCGTGGTCAGGAAGTTGATTGTACTCATCTTGATAATGGGATTTATGATGGTCTATGGACTTGGATCTAGGGTGGATGCCTTGTCTATGAGACGGAAATGGAATTAAGGATTAATGTGTGGATACCTGAGTCAAGCGTTTGAAAGTACTAAACACATGCCAGGAAATATGGTAACTGGTAAGCCTAGTACCTGAGTGAAGCCGGTGTGGACTTTATCCCTCACTTGTCCTGAGACTGGGTCTCCCATGCTAGCTATGGTGGGTACAAGTGTGGTCACTGCACGGCGGCAGCCGGGGTCAGTAGAGCATTGTATGCCAAGGCGGTGACACCTGGCCGCGAATGGGGAATCAATGGGGACGGTTGACATGTGTGGGGACGGAGTGCTCCTATATGTCGTGTGTTTAGGTTTACCTTGCAAGGTTAAAACTCGATTCGAATTGTCTGCTTCTCGCAGCTGATGAGACTGCTTGACCTCTTGTACTGCATCGAGTAAAAAGTGAAACGGGCTTTTCCTTGAGATAACATGATTGATTGTACTAAGGGATTGCTACCATGTATGCTTAGAAAGGAGCAAACCTAGTTTAATTAAATAAGCTACAACTGGGAAAAGCTAAAAGCTATTTTTAGACTCAGCTAGTGTTTTTGGCAAACCAAACCCCTCAGCGAACCAGCTGCATGGTCTAGAGGTAGAGGATTAGACTCCTCACACCGGGTAAGTCTAGCTGAGTAATAGTATACTCAGCCATGCTTGTGGCATATTTTTTTCAGGTACGCTACAGGATATGGTTGATGGTGTGACTTGGCCTTCCACCCTGCCACGGGGTTGGGCGGTCAAGTGGGATGCTGCCTCGACAGGAGAGGACCAGGAGGAGTAGTGGGCTAGGCCTTGCCCTATTCCTCAATGCTGACGTTATTTATTATCCGCTGCATTTAATTCTGAACTTGTTATCTTTTGTCAAAACTTCGATTTATGTAATAACTTTAGTACCTTAATTTGTGGTTTCAGGTTTATTGTATTCTCTCTGTGCCTCACCTTCGCGTGAGCTAGTGGTATTCGATCCTTGGTAAGTGGCTTTATCAGACTAGATCTGAGGGACTGATGGGTTATTCCGATTTAAGTGTGTTGCTACCTCTAAGGCGTGACATGGGCACTTAAGCTGGAATAATTCGGGTGGTTCTGCCACAGCTGGTATCAGAGTGAATACCATTACAGAGAAGTCAATAAGTCATGAATGCCAACTTTTCAGAAGTAAAAATTTGCTTAGAAACCAGTGTTGGATCGTTAGGACTAGAACGCTGAACCTAGGACGAAAGGCCTTAAGAGTAGGGGAAATAGGTCGCTAAATAAGTAGGCCATATAGGCCAGTCTTAGAATAGTACGGATGCCCTAGAAGCACCCCTTTGATCGGTGAGGAGACGTTCCTTCCAGCATGCATGCATCATAAAATATGAAGAAATTGGAAACTAAGGAAAAATGCATCTAATTATGGACTTAACAGGCATTGTTAACAATGAATAATGAAATGGGTTGGAGTAGGCAAATCTAATTTAACCCACCTCCTTTTAACAACCCAGGCACACGTTTTTCCTTACCACTACCATAACACTTACATCTAACCCTCTTTCATAGATGACTTCACCCACCCCCGTCAATGGAGGAGACAGTCACTTTAGCTTTGACTACCTTTCCCATGAGGGTTTTCCCTCCATCTTGTGGGAGGTGCTCTGCTCAGCTGGTTATCCTACACCCCCTCTGTACATGATGTAGTTGTACGAGGAGCATCGGGTGCCATGTTGCCAGGTTTGGCTGACTCTGGAGGCTCACCCTCTGTAGCCTGGATGGCATTCCCTTGACTATGAGACCCTCGGGTTTAGGGCAGACGACACCATCGAGGCCGCAGCACTAAAAGCCCTGACAACCTTCTGCGGATACCATCCCCTGGAGATGATGATGCACCCACTGGGACTCTTCCCCACTGAGAAGAGGGATGACCCCATGTGGTGCAACAGAGTAAGCCACATGAAAGACGTGCGAGCCATGCATCCCGACCAGGTTGGGAGGATCACTGTTCAGTGTATGAGCGCACTGTACCGCCTGCAAGCCCTACAGAGCGATGCCATGGCACACCTCACTAATCTTGCTCAGACTACTAAGATCACCCTCGACAGTCGAGAGGATTCATGGTCGACTTGTCTTCGGAATTGGTGGAAAAAGACCTACAGGTGGAACAGCTGAGCCAGCGCATCGCAACTCTAGAGCAGCAGGTGGAAATCCGGGATAACACCATTGATATCCTGGAGATCCAGCTCCATGATGCGCAGGAGGAGCTTGAGGAAGCCAACAACCACCTGGAGATGCACCACCAGTGTTGGGGGCCTTCGTCCTCCGAAGGTCCTCAAAAACATGATTTGACAATGTTTTCCAAGTGGATTATGTGAACAGGTATCTTCGGACTCAGAATTACGAACATGAAGCACGGTCAGGACGAAGCCTGAACCAGACAAAGGACGAGCTGATTACCAAGCTCTACGAAGGATGGTGCACAGCCGAAGCTGTGCGCAGGGAAGCTTCGTCGCGATAGCAGAGGGGGGAACCGACTTAGAGATGAAAAGACTACGTGGACCTTGACAGATTTTCATAAGTCATTGACAAATGTAATGGACATGAATGTAATTTTACGTGGGCTGCGTCCCACGTCTATAAATAGATGAACAGTACTCACGTACTGTTCACGCTGACTTGGCATTTGCTTTTGCGTCACGCTTGTACTTTTTACCTTCTCTCAGGACCGAAGGTACATTTGTAATTTGAAATCATTTCTATTTTTCCATGTTAATAAAATAGAAATGATTCCATGATGATGCTTATATTATATTTCATGCTCTATATGAATCCTTCGTCATTACTTGTTATGTTTACGAAGGTATGTCTCTTGTGACCTTCGTCCGAAATTCATTATTTCCCGAAGGGACATAATGCACCGAAGGACGAAGGACTTTAACACTTAACATTTTTTATGTTGCCTTGTTCTTAACTCTTAGCATTTGAGAACAAGTCCCCAACATTGGCGCCCACCTCCGGTGAACTCACTTCCACTTCGAGTTTTTTTTGAACACCTTCGGAAGCTATAGACCTTCGCTATGGCGCCGAAGAAAGCTTCAGCGACTGGGGCTGTAGCACTGCAACCGCTGGACCACAACCAGGAGACTGTCTCTCTTCGAGAGGCCCGAAGCCAGAAGAGAAAGGCCGTCAGCCCGACGCTTCAGGAGGAAGAGCTAGACCAAGAAATCAGGGATATGGAGATGCTACATCAACAGGTGCAGAGGAAGAAGGAGAAGATGGCCCGGCTAGCTGAGTTGCAAAGGCAGATAGACGAAGCCTCTGAGGAAGTTCGCCATCTTACTCACGATGAGCAAAACAGAAGGCCTCAGCAGAAAGACCTTCATCAGGAGGGCTTCGTCAACGAAGATGACTGGTATGACAATTTCCATCAGGGAAATTTTGTTTTCGATGATGCTTCTCCTTTGTCCGCTGAGCTGCAGGCTACACCTTGGCCTCCATCCTATAAGCCACCCCAGCTTCCCATGTTCGACGGCCACTCAGACCCGAAGCAGTTCTTGATGAGCTACGAAGCAACAGTGTCTTCGTATGGGGGCAATGCTGCAGTCATGGCGAAGTCTTTCGTTATGGCCGTCAGGAATGTTGCTCAGACCTGGTATTCCTCCCTTCGACCAGGAACGATCACCTCATGGCAGAAGCTAAAGGATATGTTGTTAACCAGCTTTCAAGGATTTCAGACGAAGCCGGTCACTGCTCAAGCCTTGTTCCAGTGCACTCAGGATCATGAAGAAT
This sequence comes from Zea luxurians, assembly GCA_029449295.1. Classification (NCBI taxonomy): domain Eukaryota; kingdom Viridiplantae; phylum Streptophyta; class Magnoliopsida; order Poales; family Poaceae; genus Zea; species Zea luxurians. The sequence continues at coordinate 97,110,892 of JAOPSE010000001.1, read as the reverse complement.
ACCTTCAGGCGTATGTCAGAAGGTTCTTGCGTTTGAGGGCGCAGGCACCAACGGTGCCCAATGAAATTGTTATCGAAGCCATGATCAAGGGGCTTCGTCCTGGACCTGCAGCCCAATACTTTGCTAGGAAGCCTCCTCAGACTCTGGAGAAGCTGCTCCAAAAGATGGACGAGTACATTCGTGCTGATAATGACTTTCGCCAAAGAAGGGAGGAGGCCTTCAGATTTTCTGAGATGACCAGGGCTTCAGGGGAAGATTCTATCCGAGGCATGTCAGGTCCATCCACAACACTCAAAATGATGATAAGGGGAGTCAGCAGAACAGGCCGCAGTGCTCTTCACAGGCTTCGGGGCAACAGCAAACTTTCTTTCGGCCACCAGCTCCAAGAGGCAGAGGCGCCAGGGGCTTCGGCGGGAGATTTGGAGATCAACCAAGGAGGACATTTTGCTTATTCTGCGGTGAGAACAAGGGCCATACCACCAGGATGTGCCATGTCACCATCCAGAAACAAAAGGAGCTAGCAGAAGCTGCAGCGCAACAGGGACAGCCGAAGCAGGTCATGCATACTGCTTCGTACCATCAGCCTTACATCCCGGAATATGTGGGCAACCACCCTGCAGTTTCCGTAGCTTCGGCGAGTCAACCTCAAGCTTCATGGCAACAGCCCCCGCCTCCACCTCCGCTGCAACAAGGCCAACAGCCAGAAGGGAGCCAATATGTTCCGCACCAAAGGGATCTCAGAGAGCAATCTGAAGCTCGCACAGTCAATAGTACTGTGCCAGAATCGAAGCACATTTATTGACAGATATCCTACTTTGATAGCAGTCTTTTCCGTTTAAGTTCTATTTTCTGTGTAATAAAGAACATTTCAGTTTTCATATAATAGTTTCGTGGTTGGTTATGAGGAAAATCTATCTTCTCCACAGGCTTAAGTTGCTGAAGCTTAAAATATTTGCGGAGGACCTTCGAATTATTAAAAATCCTTCGAAGCAACAAAAAGTCGTTCTAAGGAACGCAGAGTAAGTTGCCGAAGTTACAAAAAGCCGTTCCAAAGGGAGCGCAGTGTAAGTTTTTTGCTCCAAAGACGTTCCTAAGGGAATGCAGAGCATACAGCGAAAAGTCAACGCTGATACCGCCTAAGTAAAAGGCGAAGAAGCTCCAAAGACGTTCCTAAGGGAATGCAGAGCTTATACCGCCTAAGTAAAAGGCGAAGAAGCTCCAAAGACGTTCCTAAGGGAATGCAGAGCTTATACCGCCTAAGTAAAAGGCGAAGAAGCTCCAAAGACGTTCCTAAGGGAATGCAGAGCTTACAAATATATTTTGTGTGTATCTTCGGAACAAATGTCATTTTGCATAACATAACATCATCACATCATTTTGCATAGCATAAGCATCATACATCATGTTGCATATGGCAAAAGAAGGGGACACAGTATCAACCTTCGAAAGGATGCTTTGAGAAAGAGCAAATTGTGTAAAGTCACGAGGGAATACAATGATAATCTTCGGAAAATAGCTTCGGAGAATGTTTTTACGAAGCATGGATGAGCTTCATCAGAGTAATATCAAAATTGTATAGCTTCGGAGAATGTTTACACGAAGCATGGATGTGATTTATCAGAACAGTTTTAACGGAGAATGTTTTCTTCACGAAGCATGAAAAGAAGGGAAGGTGTTTTTTCGCCGAAGGCTCAAAAATGGTATGTATGTAGAATTTCATGCATCGTAAAGAATTGAATAATGAAAAGAGACTTGTATATTACATTCAAATGTACAAAATATTACAGAGAATCACACTTCCAATGTTTTTTCTAATAACATTTAGTCTTCTCTTAGTACTGCTTCGGCGGCCTCACTTAGAAGTTGATCAACAACTTTATCCATGATAGCTTCGGCCATTCGTTTAATCTCGTCATCTCCTTTTGTGTGAGGGTCGGCAGTCGATCCAGCAGGTTCTGAGGGAAGAGAACATTTCTTCGTTACTATTACAAATCGCGAACAAAGTTTGAAATAAAAATTACAACACAATAAGAACGACTAATTAATACCTAATTGCCTTTCGGGCTCTGTACTTCTTTCGGCAGCTTCTGCCACTTTCCTAGCATCATGGATGCCTTTTTCACTTCTTTGAATTATTTCTTGCGCCATTTCTCGGCCGCCATTGTCCCAGATATCAGTGAAGAATTTACCGCCAACCATGCTTGCTTCGGTCGAGGGATCTTTGATGTCTTCAGAGGACAGGGCAGCTTCGGACTGACCTAAGGATTTTATATGTTCACAACCTTTTTTCTCCAAAACAGCAGCAATTCCTCTGGCGCCTGAAAAAGCGCAGATGTCACCGCGGCTGCTCAGGATTTCCTCGAAGGCTTCTGCTTCATGACTGATCCAGTCCAGTGGACCTTCGGGATTGCCTCTTGGAAAATTCTCTTCACTAGAAAAGGCGCCAACGCTGGCGAAGCTGGATTTTATCTTTTTGACGCATTCTACAGATTTAACATAGCATTTCCTCTGAGATGCACGAAGCTCTTTAACACTTAACTCTAAATTATTGACCAAATGATCACTAAGTTCTCGTTTTGTTTCCTCAAGCACACGTTCCTCTTTAGCTCTAGCTAGCTGTTTCTGAAGATCTTTAATTTCACGTTTTTGGGCTTCCGCCTGGGTTTTTGAAGCAGCTTCGTCCTTCTTTACCTTATCTACCAGTGTAAGCAGAATTTTATCCTTCTCCAGAGCTTCGTTTCTCAGTTTAATAACTTCTGATCGAAGGTTGTTGAACGCAATTTCATAGCTTTCATCTTCGGCACTCTTTTGTGCTCTTAGTGCGTTGCTCAGGATCAAACCCTATACAAAAAAGAATCCATATAAGAATAAAGGAATGAATTACGTATTGTAAAATTTTTTCAAACGACTAATTCCCATACCTTTAGGCTATTATATGCAAGACTATCCGCGAGATCTTCCTTCGTCATAGCGCATAATCCAGCTTCGAGCTTCGGGAATCCCATACTTCTAGCCATCTCTCGGCAGACAGATAGTTCTTTATTATCAGGAAGGCAGTACAGGAAGTCATCTTCATTAGTCCCGTTAAACACCACTGCCCCCTTTGGATATTTTAGCTCTCTGGCATAGTAGTTAGCTTCGTAAGTTTCTTCTTCGGATAATTTCTTCCCCGAAGCATGTCGCACGATGTAATCGCGTGCGCTGGAAGGAGCTTCGGGGGCAGCAGTGTCAATTTCTTTAACCAAAGCTGGTTCTGATATTTTCTCGGTCTCCAAAGATTGTTCCTTGGTGGGCTCTGAAGGCCCAGCTTCAGCTTCAGGTTGTTGCTTCGAAGCTTCAGCAACTTCAGCTTCGGTAGACACTTCAGCAACTTCAATAGTCCCTTTTGGAGTTGTGCTTGAAGACTTAATTGTCTCCAAAACATCTAACACGTTCACCATTCTTTTTCTTCTCGGGGTCACCGACGGGCCCTTTTGATTTTTTGTTGTTTCAACAGTTGCTGAAGGACTTAAGATTTCCGATATTTTTCGCTCTTCAATCTTTGGTTTTTCTGCTTTTTCGGCTGAAGGTGCTTCAGTTTTCTCTTCTATCTTCGGCACTGGAGCTGGTTCTGTAGCTTCAGAGGCCAAAGAGACTTCACCAACAAATTTTGGCACTGTGGCCGGCTCAATAAAGCGCGCTCGGTGGGTGAGCACCTTCATCTTTTTCCTTTGCGGCGCTGGCTCACTAGTGGCACTTGTGGTAGCTTCTGTCGCAGGAGAAGTAATTTTTCTTTTGCGACCCAGTACCGGATAATGATAGTCAGGGTAGACAAACCCGACTGCGTCGAATACCCGGTTGAGCCTTTTCTTCTTTCGGCCTCCGAAGGCTGCTGATAACGCAGTATTTTCGGCCTTCGAATATGCCCCAAGCAGTTCGTCACTTAATGTTTCAATGCTTTTCAACCAGTCATCATCAGGTTCAACAAATTTATCTGCATATTTGAATGTGTATTTCAGTCTGACCAGTCCGCCTTCGTCGGAATCTTTGATGGTCTCCTTCGGCATTTCCCACTTTCCTGCAAGTGGCCACACCCTGAAGGCAATATGCTCTTGGACCAAGTCCCTTGTCCCAATGAAAGAGCAGATTACGCCGAAGGCCCTTTGGCATTCCTCGGCCGCTTCATCCATTTCAACCTTCGGCCTTCGAAGTCCGAAGCGTTGCCAGATGGGGCGCATAATGATACTCTTGACATTTTCCTGCGCTGTTAAGTCATTCTTTACATAGAACCATTCAGTCATCCAGGCTCCGGGCCACCTCTTCCGAAAAGTTGGCACAGGGCGACTTGACCCGGAGCGGGCACCGAAGCTGTAACACCCAAAATTGTTGTGATATTGTTCTTTTCCCCAGGGCTTCGTCTCATATAACAACTCATGAATGTTGCAAAAACTTTTAGCATTTGGTTCTAAACCTTGGCTTCTTGCAGCCCAGACAAACATTCCCATTCTTATGATAGCTTCGGGAGTAAGTTGATGAAGGTAGACTTGAAATGTTTTCAGTACTTCAACAACAAAGTTGCTCAGGGGGAATCGAAGCCCAGCCTTGAGAAAGCTTTGGAAGATTACAACTTCTTCTTCTTCGGGGGTGGGAGAAGTCTTTTCTCCAGCGTCAGCCCTCACAATAGATATATCTCGAAAATACCGCCCCCTCATATTATCAATATGGCTCTGCTTAATAGTAGTTTTCCCGAAAACCGTGTGACTTGGTCGCCATGGTCGATCTTCGGATTCTTCCCCACCACTTTCTACATCAAAACTGTCGCTGTCATCAGTATCTTCGGACAAACCTTCAAGAATTTCCTTGGTGATTTTCTCTGTGTTGGTTTCCGCCATCGCTATAAGGAACCCCAAGTTCTTCTCTTCGTCGAGGCTCAGCTTCGCCTCGGCAGCGATCTTCTTACTTTCAGACATCTTCGGAAACGCTAAAAAACTGTTTTTAAGGCCGAAGCTTCAAAATCAAAAAGACCAGCAAATCTTAATACACAAGAGCTAAAAATTTAGTGGGCCGAAGCAGATGGCAAGTGTGCGTACCAAATAAGTTTGCGGTATGATCTTATTTATACCCCCAGGGCGTTGAAAATTGAAAGACCCCACTTGTCAGTGAATGTTGCTATTCTAGCAAAGGGAAGGTGTTTTTTCGGACCTTCGGCTCAAGGCCTTCGTCCATATCGCAATCTGAATTTATTATTAACAAATTAATATTGCGAGGGGCTACTGTTGGGGGCCTTCGTCCTCCGAAGGTCCTCAAAAACATGATTTGACAATGTTTTCCAAGTGGATTATGTGAACATGTATCTTCGGACTCAGAATTACGAACATGAAGCACGGTCAGGACGAAGCCTGAACCAGACAAAGGACGAGCTGATTACCAAGCTCTACGAAGGATGGTGCACAGCCGAAGCTGTGCGCAGGGAAGCTTCGTCGCGATAGCAGAGGGGGGAACCGACTTAGAGATGAAAAGACTACGTGGACCTTGACAGATTTTCATAAGTCATTGACAAATGTAATGGACATGAATGTAATTTTACGTGGGCTGCGTCCCACGTCTATAAATAGATGAACAGTACTCCCGTACTGTTCACGCTGACTTGGCATTTGCTTTTGCGTCACGCTTGTACTTTTTACCTTCTCTCAGGACCGAAGGTACATTTGTAATTTGAAATCATTTCTATTTTTCCATGTTAATAAAATAGAAATGATTCCATGATGATGCTTATATTATATTTCATGCTCTATATGAATCCTTCGTCATTACTTGTTATGTTTACGAAGGTATGTCTCTTGTGACCTTCGTCCGAAATTCATTATTTCCCGAAGGGACATAATGCACCGAAGGACGAAGGACTTTAACACTTAACATTTTTTATGTTGCCTTGTTCTTAACTCTTAGCATTTGAGAACAAGTCCCCAACAACCAGGACATGGAGGCAAACAAGGCAGCAAGCGAGGAAGAGGAGGATCCCGAGGAATTGGAGCCAGCTCCTGGTCCAAATGCAACTCCCTCCGAAGTGCCCCTTCGCTTGCTTCCAGTGTTGCCTCTACCACTCAGGGTTGATGGGTTAGTTTGACATATTAGGCTTAAGGGTGAACATGGTTGATAGGAACCCACGCGAGCTTAGTTTTGGTACCAAATTTTGGACTAGGCTTAAGGGTGAATCCCCTAAATTGTTGTAACCCGGGAAAGACTTTTATGAGCAATGAATGCAAGCATGTTATCCTCGTTTGGTTTCAGTACTATGTTATGACATTTTCTTCTCATAATATAAAGGATTATGTTAGAACCATGAGTCGAAATAACAATAGCAGAATTTCTATTTTTAGATGGCAGCTAGGCAGCGTCATGGGCAGAACGAGCAGGTTCCCCTGCCACCTCCTCTTGCTCCCATGGTGCAGGAGCTAATGGCTCAATAGAATGAGATTCTGCGGTAGCTATTGCAGCGACAGCCCCACCCCCAGTAGCATAGTGGACGCCAGCCGCAACGCCCTCCAGTCGCGGCAACTTATTAGGAGTTCTTGAGCACACAGCCGCCCTTGTTCACCAAGGTAGAGGATCCGCTAGACGCCGATGTGTGGCTCAGGGTTGTGGAGTCAAAGTTCCCACTCCTCACGGGAGCTTGCCCTGACGACACGAAGACCCGTTTTGCTGCACAGCAGCTTCGTGGACCTGCTAGGACATGGTGGGACCATTTCCATGCCATGTTACCTACTGACCATGTGGTGACATGGGAGGAATTCAAAACGGCTTTTAGAGGACACCATATTCCAGCAGGAATTCTAGATCGCAAGTTGAATGAGTTCTTGGCCTTGACTCAGGGAACCCGAACTGTGTTATAGTATGCCTAGGCTTTCAATGACCTGTGCCAGTATGCGGGCTATCATGCAGATTCAGATGAGAAGAAGAGAGATCGCTTCCGTAGGGGGCTCAACACCAAGCTACGTGAGCACCTCAACATTGTTCGGGTCGACAGCTTAAATGAACTAGTCAATCTTGCCATATCAAAGGAAGACTGTATTGTAGCTCACCGGGCAGAAAAGAAGAGGAAGGCACCAATGTTAGGACCCTCAGCTTCGCCCCAGACATTCCGGATTGTATCCAACAATCAGAGCGGAGGATTCCAGCAGCAAGCAGGAAGATGGGTCATCAGGCCGCCACAGCAGCAGCAAGCACCCAACTTTTTCCCCGCTCTCGCTCCAAGGAACAATCAACCTCAGCAGCAGCAGCATTTCCGCCAAGGGGATGGAAACAAGTGATTCACGTGTGGCAATGTAGGCCATTATGCCAAGAATTGCCCATGGAATCAGCCAAGGCTGATGCCAGCACCCAACCAAGATAAAGGGAGGAAGCAGAAAGTGCAAGTCAGGCAAGGGAAGCTCAACTTCACCACTCTAGATGAGCTACCTGAAGGAGCACCCGCCATGACTGGTACTTTTTCTGTTTTTAATCAACCTGCCTTAATTCTGTTTGACTCTGGTGCATCGCATAGTTTCATTAGCGAGAAGTTCAGTGCCAAATGTCAACTATCTTTCTATCATACCCAAGGGTCTTTCATGATAGCAACGCTTGGGGGCAAATATGCAACAAATCAATTAAACCGCAGTATACCTATCTAGCTGGGAAGCAAGGTGTGCAAGACCACCCTCCTCATTTTGGGGATGGATAATGTGGATGTCATTTTGGGCACTGATTGGATGACCTAGCACCATGTAGTGCTAGATGTTGCCAACCGCATCGTCGAAGTCCATTCCCCTACCTGTGGAAAGTTCACCTTATATCTGCCTAGACAAGGAACCACTCAGTCATGTGCTTTTTCCATGATAGAGCTACCCTTGAAGAAGATTCTAGTGGTTTGTGATTATGCAGATGTTTTTCCTAACGAGTTGCCAGGAATGCCACCAGATCGGGATATCGAGTTTGCCATCGAATTGCAATCGGGAACGACACCTATCTCCAAGAGGCCCTACCAGATGCCACCTGCCGAGCTGGCAGAATTAAAGAAGCAGTTGCAAGAATTGTTGGACAAGGGTTTCATCTGCCTAAGTACTTTGCCTTGGGGATGTCTAGCCTTGTTCGTAAAGAAGAAGGATGAAAGCTTAAGATTATGTATAGATTACCGCCCACTCAACGCGGTGACTATCAAGAATAAGTATCCTTTGCCTCGTATTAATGTTTTTTTCGACCAATTGGTTGGAGCTAAGGTGTTTTCCAAGATAGATCTTCGCTCCGGCTATCATCAGATCAAGATACGAGCAAGTGATATTCCAAAGACTACCTTCTCAACCAGGTATGGGCTATATGAGTATCTGGTGATGTCGTTTTGTCACACCCGGGTTTTAAGGGACAAAACCGGGTGCACCTCATACATGCGCCAAAGAAGACAACATATATAATAACAGAGTGTATAGAGATAATTGTCACAATAATCAGAGTATTTATTACATAGCGGAAGTCTTACAAAATAAAAGATAAATATAACACAAACTAAGGATCGTCCTTGGCGCAGAAGTCAACTGGGAAAACGCCACCTAGATCGAATCAAACTCCTCGCTTTGTGGCTCCTCCTGAACCATCTGTTCTTCTCCTGTGGGGGGGTGTGAGACAGCAAGGGTGAGCTCACACATGTTCATCGCTCAACAAGTTGTGGGGAATAATGTGGCATGAACTCGCCAAAGGTGGGAGTTCATGAAGTGTAAGGCTGATCAACAATAGAGGTTAAAGCTGAGCATTGCTTTTATAAGTTGGTCAAAATTTTATTAGCAATTACTAAGTGTAAGTAAATACCAAACCTTAAATAAAAGTAATAGAACAAAATTAATAATAAACCCATGCAAATGCAAATGACAAATTGAGTTTAGGTTCCATAATTTAATCATCGGAGAGTCCTGAGATGCTCATGACCGTGAGCTCGGCTAGTATACCAGTTTTACACTCTGCAGAGGTTGTACCCTTTACCCACAAGTCGTGTTTCCCATGTCGCCAGGGTTAGCTAGGCCCTTAGACACTACCGAGGTGAATGGCTAGGGATCCACTACGAGGCCTTTACAAAGTTTCACTAGCTTCCGAAAACTCGCTACAGTTTATGGGAAGAGCACTTGCAAGAATCCCCCGTCTGACCGCCATCGCAGCAAAGTCCACCCGAGAACCTCCTTGCATGCAACTCCCCTACTGCCCTTGCCCCTTTCGGGTAAGGTAGTCTTCCACTAGCTTTCCTAATTAGTCAGCCAAGGGGTCCCATTCCTCCCTTGTGGTGGCACGTGGTTCTCAAGTTAAGCTCCATGTTCCAATTAACAATAATATAATGATCTTAACATGAACATAAATAAAATAACATAATAACTGGAACATGGATATAAAATATTAACCCAAAACCATATAAAGCAATAGCATAACTACCCATATGATTCAGGGGTAAACAAGGTGATGAGATAAACAATCTAGGGTGACCTATTGGGTCCCATCAAAATTAAACCTATGCATGGTAAATGATTACAAAGAACATTATTGGGTAACAAAAGTGAATCAAGGGCACAACTTGCCTGGCACTTGAGATTCCAAGTACCAACTTGCTTTTCAGATGACACGTCTCCTCGCGCTAGTAGTAGCAATACAAGAAAACATGGTATAGACAAAATTAACATCACACCAAACATAAGAACAAACTGAATAATAATGATCTATGCGTTGCTACGAGATCGCGGGATCGAGAACTACTAAGATCGGAGTTACGATTAAGGAGTTATGGTTTTATAAAAGATCTGTGTGATTAAAATATTAAACTATATTATAATTTAATTAGTATAAATCATATGAGGGGTCATTCTATAAATAATTATCTCCATTTTAATCTAAGTTATAAATTGACCATAGATTATTTTCTAGTAGATTATAATGATAAGTGGTTTAACGAGACTAACCAACATAATTTACAAAAAGATCTAATTATAAAATAATGTGACATGGCAAAATAAATGTTGTTATTGCATAGTAGATATTTATACGAGATCAACACAACTAGAACGGATCAAATCGGAGTTAAAACAGATAAGTTATGAATTTCCTAAGGTTCTATGTATTTTGTACAAGATTAAATAAGATACAAAATTTAATGTGACTTTCATGTAAAAACAGTGGTACTAGATGCTAAACCATAATATTACAAAATTATAGGAATTGGAACGGATTAATTTGGGCTTAATATGAATTTTCTATGATTTAAATGAGTTTTTGCAATTAATTTTAGACCCAAAATCAAATACTAAATTCATTTTTCCTATTTTCTTTATTTCCTGGACTGTGCAACAATTTCTGTAAAGCATAGGGGCACTGGCGCAATTTTCCCTAAGACTTAGACGATCCTTATATGGATGGCGGGTTGATTCATGAAGTCCAAAGGGTCTCTTATGCAAAATGGCCTAGCCGAAGGGGTATCGACCAACTAGTACCGTTGGATCTCCAATCAATAGTTTTGATTATATCTAAACCGAGCAGCTAACAAAACCATCGATCCTGCGATCTGCGGTGGATATTCGATTTGCTCAAGAATTCGTCTGATCAAGATCGGACGAATGACACCGTCCCATGACAAAACGCCGACCCGCCAACAATCCCGACCGTGGGTGCGGGGATCAACGGCTCCCGAGGTTCTTCCCCACCCGTCGATTAGCATGGCGGCGCCACCGCCCTACATGGCGAGATCCCGCCAGAGATCGAATGACTAAGTCTAAATTGGACTATGCACACCGGCGCTCCGTCCACTACACACAGGTCGACCGTGATGCTCGCACATCCCTCATCGATCGCATGGGGATGATGCCTGCGCACACCGCGGTAACTCGTCAGCGCGCGCGCCATTGGAGACCCAGGACCAGATTTCCTATATATTACCATTGCTACTAGTGGTAGAGGAAGAAAGCGAACAACTAGGCGATGATCTTACCGAGGCTAAGACGACGGTGGACGCTGGCCATGACGTGGTGCTGGTACACAGCGAAGCCATAAAATTCGGTGAGGAATTCATGGAAGTCTGCTCACTTTTGCGCCCGCCAACTACTACCATCCACCTCAATATATGCCGAGGAAGTTCCCCAGCAATCCATCGAGGCTTCATCTCAGCCATCACTGTGCTTCGACGGTGGCGGTCACAGCTTTCTCTCTCTCGGCTTCATCCTCTCACATGCAGCGCTTTCTCTCTTTCCTCTCCTATTTCTCTGATCGTTGGCCGCGACCAGATGGGCGAGGGTAGCGGCGTCCTGGTAATTATATACCCTGAGATGGTGACCAGATATGTATCACGGCAAAGTATCCTATTCAGTTTAGGCGAAGTTGTTTGTTGTATATGAGTTTGTTACGAGAATGCGCATGCATATGGCACGGATCGAATCCTCCTTTGATACGCGTGATCTCCATCGGTTGAGTTTGTTATGGAAAGGAGAAAAATATTCGACTAGGTGGCCCCACCAGGCAGTGATAAATGGAGAAATAACTGACGCCCAAACTCACGTCAGGGTAGCATTTGGCTGCGGCTAGAAATAATAGAATAGAGAAAATAAAATAAAAAAAAGGAAGGATATACATGGGCTAAACGGAATTCTAGGAGGAGTGTGGACTAATTTGGACCGTTTGTATTTTTTTCTTTTTTTTATTTTTCTCCTTTGTTTTCAAATTAGATTTCAACTCAAACGAACTTCCAATTTCAACTTTAACTAAATGCGCAATTCAAAAAAATCAGCATGCATGCAAATAAATTTCTATAATTAAGTTGCCTATTTATTTATTTAGACAATGGTTCAAATATGACATGCACACAGCTTACTTATTTTAAGGAATTCATTATTTTGATATGTAGTTAAATTTAATAGTTTAGTCAAATCTCTACTACTTATTAAGTAAGCAATAGTAGTCTGCCGTTCTGCCGTTCTGCCCTCCCCCATTCCATGCGCAGAAAAAAAATTAAACCGTGGCTGCTCAGGAATCGAACCTTGGATCTATTGAGCAGAATGCCTAGCCTTCCACCCTCTAGCCAACATGACTCATGTTGAATTATGTACAACTTCAACTAAAACATCTTTTATGGTTAACCCGCCGTCCACTCTGTATGCTCACTGAGTCTAGAAAAACATTTATAGCTTAGCCCCTGATCTTTCTGGAGTTTGGGACGCAGTCCAGGAAATAAAGAAAATAGGGAAAAGGAGTTTAGAAATTGATTTATAGTTTAAAAATAATTGCAGAAACCCATTTAATTCATGGAAATTTCATATTAAATCCAAATGAGTTTATTCCAATTTCTATAATTCTATAATATTATTTTTATCACATAATACCTCTGTTTTGTCATGAAAACAACAATAAAATTGATTTCCTAATTAATCATATATCAAATACATAGAAACTTTGGAAATTCGTAACTTCCTCATTTTAATTCCAAATTGAACTGTTCCAGTTGTGTTAGTCTCATATGAATATTTACTACGCAGTAACAACATTGATTATATCATGTTTCATACTTTTATAATTAGATATTTATTTATCCTATGTTAATTGGGTTAATCTATGTCTATTGGATTAATTTATTTAATATATTAATATAGTATTCTAACTTTATGGTTATACGATGTTTGACCATTAGTCTTGCAAACACACACTTACCTTTTTGTTTAAGCAAAAGCGTATGGTGGTACGTGTCCGATGACTAACGATGTACGAGGGAATTTCTTCCGGTATGTGTGAAACGTGCTCTCTAATAATGAGACCATGCAAATCGTGACATATATCGAAGTCTGTATGATACTGATGGTTGCAATGTAGTGGTGAAACAAATAGATTATAAATAACAAAATTTATGTATGGCCAGAATCACAAATTGATTATGAAACATTTTCTCATAACGATATAACACATATTTTGTATATAAGTTATCGTAGTATACTGGTATTATATATTCCCGTTGCAACGCACGGGCATTCAGCTATCATGTATAGAAGTCTGCACGGTACTGTTGGTTGCAATGTAGTGATAAAATAGTTAGATTGAAATAACAAAATTTATGTATGGCTAGGATCACAAATTAATCATGAAACATTTTCACATAACAGTATAACACACATTTGTTCATAAGTTATCATGATATTAAATGTTTCTGTTGCAACACACGGGCACCCACCTATATGTGTTTATGTCTACATCTATGACAGGAAACACATCTACTACATCTCTCTCCAAGCTCACTTGCTACCATTTCACAATGCGTAGTAGTAGATAAGTATCACCGAGATTTTTGAATTATATTTTTGGATGGAGGTAATATTATTTAAAGAAGAGCTTTGCATGCTATTTCTTTTGTTTGAATAATGCATTATACTTAAATTCCCTTTTTTGCATGTGTGACATTTTTTCTTCGTAATATTTTTTCCATGGATCAGACTTGTGAGTCATTTTCATAAACCAACGCCAAGCATGAATCCATGTTTCCTACTTTAAACCCCGAACAAACTCCATGAGCAGGAGGCACTCACGTTGTCGTCGCTTATCGATGACGAGAAGAAGCTTGGCGACTGTCAGTTCGACCTCTAAAAGCAGTCTTACGTGGTCGCATGCGCTGCTGTGTACGACAAGCTCCCGCGAAGCCGCCGCTTGGACGCGGTCCAGAGCAGCTGCACCGTGTTGTCCATCGTTAAGCAGGGGGGCCTCATGGTTGTCGCTAACGTCGATGACTCTCGTGTTGTTCTGGACACCGCATCCGACGACGACGCCATCACGCCGGCCAGCTCATCGTCCACCTGAAGCCCAACCTGCCACATAAGTCGCTATTGACCGGACATGAATTCTTGTGCGCTGGGATGATGGACGTTGCTGACGTTGTGTGAATGTCCTCGAACATGATGTATGTAGTGGAATAGCGCATCCGGTGGTGCAACGGCCAAGGGTACTACCTCGCTGATGAGCCCGGGGTGCACTTCGTTTGGCAGCCCAACCAAGAGTCATCGGTACTTGTCATGTCGCGTGCGTTCGATGACTACTATATCGAGGATTGTGGCATCATCTTGGCGCCGGAGGTGACACAGAGGAGGATCGACAACAGTGACCAGTTCGTCATCCTCGTCACCGTCAGGGTAGCTTTTGTGTCGGCCTGCCTTTAATTCTCTTCGCAAACACATACACACTTACCTTTTTGTTTAAGCAAGAGCATATGGTGGTGCGTGTCTGATGACTAATGATGTACGAGGGAATTTTTCCGGCATGTGTGGAACGTGCTCTCTAATGATGAGACCATACAAATCATGACATATATCGAAGTCTGCATGATACTGATGGTTGCAATGTAGTGGTGAAATAATTAGATTAAAATAACAAAATTTATGTATGGCTAGGATCACAAATTGATTATGAAACATTTTCTCATAACAATATAACACACATTTTGTATATAAGTTATCGTAGTATACTGGTATTATATATTCCCGTTGCAACGCACGGGCATTCAGCTAGTTTCATATTAATTATCTATCACTTTAGGAGAAATTAATGTACGCTCTCTATCAAGAGCTACCTTAAAAATATTTTTAAAGGGTGTTTCTAATTATATAGTTCACGAAGGGGATACTCGACTTTGAACAAATTGAATTTTTTTAAGTATCAATTTAGATTCTAGTTTTAAGATGTCAACTCTAAATTTTAATATTGCTATTAACTTAGTCTAGGAAAGTAATTCCAAATGTATAATCTTTATCAAAAGATACTTTGAATTCTAAATCTTTTATAGAGATTTTCTCTAGATTCAAGAATAAGACTTTGGATGTTACAAATCCTACCCCCCTTAACAGAAATCTCGTCCTCGAGATTTAAGAAGGACTAGGGAAAAGATGGGGAGAATCTATGCAAAGCTCTTCTTCTCTCTCCCAAGTAGCTTCATCTTCTCCATGATGGTTCCCTTGTACTTTGCACATCTTTATAACCTTATTTCTTGCAACTCGAGTCAATGTGTCAAGAATCTTGATAAGATACTCTGTGTAAATCAAATCACCCTGAACACTGAGCTCTTCCATTGGTAACTGTTCCTCAGGGACCCGGAGACACTTCTTAAGTTGTGACACATGAAATACATTATGCACATAAGATAGATTATCAGGTAGCTCGAGTTGATAGGCCATCTCTCCAACTTGCCTAAAAACTCATAATGGTCCAATATAGCGAGGGGACAATTTGCCCTTGACTTTAAACCTCCTCATTCCACGAAGTGGTGACACCTTAAGGTACACATGATCTCCTTCCTCAAATTCCAGTGGTCTCCTTCTATTATCAGCGTAGCTCCTTACCTGGTCTGAGCTACCCTCAAATTCTCTCGAATTATATGAACTTGTTCTTCTGCCTCTTGAATAAGTTCAGGTCCAAAGAACTGTCTTCCTCTAATCTGGTCCAAAATAGATCAGTCCTACATTTCATGCCATATAAAGCCTCGAACGGTGACATCTTCAGACTGGCTTGGTAATTATTATTATATGAGAACTCAACATAAGGTAGACTCTTGTCCCAACTACTACCATGCTGAAGGGCACAAGCTCTCAACATGTCTTCCAATACTTGATTAGTCCTTTCAGTCTGTCCATCAGTCTAAGGATGGTAGGCCAAACTAAAATTCAACTTCGTATCCATATTCTCATGAAAACTTTTCCAAAATCTGGAAGTGAACTGTGATCCTCTATCCAAATCAATTTTTTCGATACACTGTGTAGAGACATAATCCGAGCCATATATAACTCAACCAATGTAGATCACTTATAAGTAGTCTTGACCAGAATGAAATGAACCACTTTGGTCAGTCTATCCACAGTAACCCATATCGAATCATATCCTTTCGAGATGCGAGGCAATCTAGTAATGAAGTCCATACCAATCTCTTCCCACTTCCACTCAGTATCTTAAGTGGGTGTAATAGTCCAGCTAGTCTTTGGTGTTCGACCTTAACTCTTCGACACATATCGCACATAGCCACATGTGCAACTACATCTCTCTTCAATCCATACCACCAGTATTTCTGCTTCAAATCTTGATACATCTTGGTACTACCTGGGTGAATAGAATAATACGAGTCATGGGCCTCCTTTAGTATAGTCTCACGAAGGCTTTCAATATCAGGAACACATATCCTGTCCTTGAACCATATGGTGCCTTGCTCATCATTTGTGAATTCTGGACCTCGACCTTCAGTAATCAGATCCTTAATCCCTTGTATCTTAGCATTACCGATTTGTCCTTTTGCGGATTTCTTGCTCCAAGGTAGGTTCTACATCAATAATAACTCCTTCAGTGTGAGCAACTATCCCCAGGTTAAGTCTCCTAAAATCCTCGACAATCTCATCGGGTAGCTGGGCAACAACAGCTAAATGAACATGCTCCTTTTGACTCAAGGCATCTGCAACCAAATTTGCCTTGCCCGGGTGATAGTGAATTTCCAATTCATAATCCTTAATAAGCTCCAACCATCGGCATTGCGTAAGGTTGAGATCCTTTTGAGTGGATATATACTTCAAACTCTTATGATCTGTATATACTTGACACTTGGTTCCCATGACATAATGTCTTAAGCGCATGCACAATGTCTGCCAGTTCTAAGTCATGAGTGGGGTAGTTCAACTCTTGTTTCCACAACTGTCGAGACACGTAGGCAATCGGGAGACCTTCTTGCATAAGTACACATCCAAAGCCTTGGCCGCATGCATCACAATAAATGTCAAATCCTTTCTGTAGATCTAGCATAACCAACACTGGTGGTGACATTAATCTCTTCTTCAATTGAGCAAAGCTATCTTGGCACTTCTCGTCCCACTTAAATTCTCTTCCCTTCTCCAAAAGCGAGGTCACAGGCTTAGCAATCTTAGAAAATCCTTCAATAAATCTCCAATAATATCCTGCAAGTCCCAAGAAACTCCGTATCTCCGTAACTATAGTGGGTATGCTCCACACCACTATCTCCTTGACTTTAGCATGATCCACTGAAATCCCTCCATTAGAAATGATATGTCCAAGAAATGGCACCTCGCCAATCCAAAACTCGCATCTGCTATACTTGACGTAGAGTTGATTGCCTCGTAGCTTTTATATCACCAATCTCAGATGTTCCTCATGATCACTATCACTCTTGGAATAAAATAAAGAAATACCGTCGATGAAAACCACGACGAATCTATCCAGATCATGAACACCTTATTCTTCAGATCCATAAAATAGGCTGGTGCATTAGTTAGTCCAAATGACATAACAGTGAACTCATATAAACTATATCGGGTCGAGAAAGCTGTCTTGGGAATATCCGATGGTCTAATCCTCATTTGATGGTATCCCGATCAGAGATCAATCTTCGAGAATACTCTAGCACCTCTCATCTGATCAAATAGGTCCTTAATGCAGGGTAATGGACACTTGTTCTTCATAGTGACATCATTAAGGGACCTATAATCCACATACATCCCTTGCGATCCTTCTTTCTTCTGTACAAATAGAACCGGCACTCCACAAGGTGAGAAACTCGGTCGAATGTATCTAGCCTCTTGTAACTCCGTTAACTGCTTCTTAAGTTCCTTTAACTCTTCTTCGGACATCCCGTATGGCCGTTTAGATATAGATGCAGTCACAGGTAAGAAATCAATGACCAACTCAACATCCATATCTGGTGGCACCCCTAATAACTCTTCTAGAAAGATATCCGAAAAATCCCTAACTGCACGGATGTTGTCACCCACCAACTTCTCATCTACAAAGAATGCCGCTAGTCTGATGGTGGTAGTTACTGCAACTTCAACTTCAAATCTTTGTCCTTTGGAACTAGTGAGTTCTACGGTTCCCTTAGCACAATGTATATACTGTCTTTGCCTTTCTTAACCATGACATACCAAGGATCACGTCTATAGTGCTCTCTTCTAACACTATAGGGGTAGCCCATCTGGGTTAGAAACATAAGGTGCGAAAGGAAGGATTGTAGACAAGGCATGTATTTACGAGGCATGTTACTTTAGGGATTTATTAGCTAAGTGTGTCGCCTACTAAAATTAATTCATTACCTTATAGTGGTACATGCTAAGATGCCCATCTATACTATTTCAATCAATCAAAGAAGCAAATCAGGCATTGATCATCAGGACAATCAACCAACATTTTTAAATAGAGAAAATAGTTTTGATTTTTATCATAGGCCTCCTATCTCTTAGAAAAGTCATAAATATAGGATTCCAAAGTGTGAAATCCATCTTATCTTAGAGTAGAAAAGATAAGAATGATCAGAGTATGATAGCAAAAGGTGAGACAGGATCAAGACAAGATGAGTATAGAAAGAATCAGAGTAAGGTAAGTAGGTAAGGGTTTCATCCGTTTCTATCTAGGTTTCGTCCTACAGTCAACATTTCCTCTGATACCACTTCTGTCACACCCGGGTTTTAAGGGACAAAACCGGGTGCATCTCATACATGCGCCAAAGAAGACAACATATATAATAACAGAGTGTATAGAGATAATTGTCACAATAATCAGAGTATTTATTACATAGCGGAAGTCTTACAAAATAAAAGATAAATATAACACAAACTAAGGATCGTCCTTGGCGCAGAAGTCAACTGGGAAAACGCCACCTAGATCGAATCAAACTCCTCGCTTTGTGGCTCCTCCTGAACCATCTGTTCTTCTCCTGTGGGGGGGGGTGTGAGACAGCAAGGGTGAGCTCACACATGTTCATCGCTCAACAAGTTGTGGGGAATAATGTGGCATGAACTCGCCAAAGGTGGGAGTTCATGAAGTGTAAGGCTGATCAACAATAGAGGTTAAAGCTGAGCATTGCTTTTATAAGTTGGTCAAAATTTTATTAGCAATTACTAAGTGTAAGTAAATACCAAACCTTAAATAAAAGTAATAGAACAAAATTAATAATAAACCCATGCAAATGCAAATGACAAATTGAGTTTAGGTTCCATAATTTAATCATCGAAGAGTCCTGAGCTGCTCATGACCGTGAGCTCGGCTAGTATACCAGTTTTACACTCTGCAGAGGATGTACCCTTTACCCACAAGTCGTGTTTCCCATGTCACCAGGGTTAGCTAGGCCCTTAGACACTACCGAGGTGAATGGCTAGGGATCCACTACGAGGCCTTTACAAAGTTCCACTAGCTTCCGAAAACCCGCTACAGTTTATGGGAAGAGCACTTGCAAGAATTCCCCGTCTGACCGCCATCACAGCAAAGTCCACCCGAGAACCTCCTTGCATGCAACTCCCCTACTGCCCTTGCCCCTTTCGGGTAAGGTAGTCTTCCACTAGCTTTCCTAATTAGTCAGCCAAGGGGTCCCATTCCTCCCTTGTGGTGGCACGTGGTTCTCAAGTTAAGCTCCATGTTCCAATTAACAATAATATAATGATCTTGACATGAACATAAATAAAATAACATAATAACTGGAACATGGATATAAAATATTAACCCAAAACCATATAAAGCAATAGCATAACTACCCATATGATTCAGGGGTAAACAAGGTGATGAGATAAACAATCTAGAGTGACCTATTGGGTCCCATCAAAATTAAACCTATGCATGGTAAATGATTACAAAGAACATTATTGGGTAACAAAAGTGAATCAAGGGCACAACTTGCCTGGCACTTGAGATTCCAGGTACCAACTTGCTTTTCAGATGACACGTGTCCTCGCGCTAGTCGTAGCAATACAAGCAAACATGGTATAGACAAAATTAACATCACACCAAACATAAGAACAAACTGAATAATAATGATCTATGCATTGCTACGAGATCGCGGGATCGAGAACTACTAAGATCGGAGTTATGATTAAGGAGTTATGGTTTTATAAAAGATCTGTGTGATTAAAATATTAAACTATATTATAATTTAATTAGTATAAATCATATGAGGGTCATTCTATAAATAATTATCTCCATTTTAATCTAAGTTATAAATTGACCATAGATTATTTTCTAGTAGATTATAATGATAAGTGGTTTAACGAGACTAACCAACATAAGTTACATAAAGATCTAATTATAAAATAATGTGACATGGCAAAATAAATGTTGTTATTGCATAGTAGATATTTATACGAGATCAACACAACTAGAACGGATCAAATCGGAGTTAAAACTGATAAGTTATGAATTTCCTAAGGTTCTATGTATTTTGTACAAGATTAAATAAGATACAAAATTTAATGTGACTTTCATGTAAAAACAGTGGTACTAGATGCTAAACCATAATATTACAAAATTATAGGAATTGGAACGGATTAATTTGGGCTTAATATGAATTTTCTATGATTTAAATGAGTTTTTGCAATTAATTTTAGACCCAAAATCACATTCTAAATTCATTTTTCCTATTTTCTTTATTTCTCGGACTGCGCAACAATTTCTGTAAAGCATAGGGGCACTGGCGCAATTTTCCCTAAGACTCAGACGATCCTTATATGGATGGCGGGTTGATTCATGAAGTCTAAAGGGTCTCTTATGCAAAATGGCCTAGCCGAAGGGGTATCGACCAACTAGTACTGTTGGATCTCCAATCAATACTTTTGATTATATCTAAACCGGGCAGCTAACAGAACCATCGATCCTGCGATCTGCGGTGGATATTCGATTTGCTCAAGAATCCGTCTGATCTAGATCGGACGAATGACACCGTCCCATGACAAAACGCCGACCCACCAACAATCTTGACCGTGGGTGCGGGGATCAACGGCTCCTGAGGTTCTTCCCCACCCGTCGATTAGCATGGCGGCGCCACCGCCCTCCATGGCGAGATCCCGCCAGCGATCGAATGACTAAGTCTAAATTGGACTATGCACAACCGGCGCTCCGTCCACTACACACAGGTCGACCGCGATGCTCGCACATCCCTCATCGATCGCCTGGGGATGATGCCTGTGCACACTGCGGTAACTCGTCAGCGCGCGCGCCATTGGAGACCCAGGACCAGATTTCCTATATATTACCGTTGCTACTAGTGGCAGAGGAAGAAAGCGAACAACTAGGCGATGATCTTACCGAGGCTAAGACGACTGTGGACGCTGGCCATGACGTGGTGCTGGTACACGGCGAAGCCATAAAATTCGGTGAGGAATTCATGGAAGTCTGCTCACTTTTGCGCCCGCCAACTACTACCATCCTCCTCAATATATGCCGAGGAAGTTCCCCAGCAATCCATCGAGGCTTCATCTCAGCCATCACTGTGCTTCGACGGTGGCGGTCACAGCTTTCTCTCTCTCGGCTTCATCCTCTCACATGCAGCGCTTTCTCTCTTTCCTCTCCTATTTCTCTGATCGTTGGCCGCGACCAGATGGGCGAGGGTAGCGGCGTCCTGGTATTTATATACCCTGAGATGGTGACCAGATATGTATCACGGCAAAGTATCCTATTCAGTTTAGGCGAAGTTGTTTGTTGTATATGAGTTTGTTACGAGAATGCGCATGCATATGGCACGGATCGAATCCTCCTTTGATACGCGTGATCTCCATCGGTTGAGTTTGTTATGGAAAGGAGAAAAATATTCGACTAGGTGGCCCCACCAGGCAGTGATAAATGGAGAAATAACTGACGCCCAAACTCACGTCAGGGTAGCATTTGGCTGCGGCTAGAAATAATAGAATAGAGAAAATAAAATAAAAGAAAGGAAGGATATACATGGGCTAAACGGAATTCTAGGAGGAGTGTGGACTGATTTGGACCGTTTGTATTTTTTTTCTTTCTTTTTTATTTTTCTCCTTTGTTTTCAAATTAGATTTCAACTCAAACGAACTTCCAATTTCAACTTTAACCAAATGCGCAATTCAAAAAAAATCAGCATGCATGCAAATAAATTTCTATAATTAAGTTGCCTATTTATTTATTTAGACAATGGTTCAAATATGAGATGCACACAGCTTACTTATTTTAAGGAATTCATTATTTTGATATGTAGTTAAATTTAATAGTTTAGTCAAATTTCATATTAATTATCTATCACTTTAGGAGAAATTTATGTATGCTCTCTATCAAGAGCTACCTTAAAAATATTTTTAAAGGGTGTTTCTAATTATATAGTTCACGAAGGGGATACTCGACTTTGAACAAATTGAATTTTTTTAGGTATCAATTGAGATTCTAGTTTTAAGATGTCAACTCTAAATTTTAATATTGCTATTAACTTAGTCTAGGAAAGTAATTCCAAATGTATAATCTTTATCAAAAGATACTTTGAATTCTAAATCTTTTATAGAGATTTTCTCTAGATTCAAGAATAAGACTTTGGGTGTTACACGTTTGGGTTGACAAATGCACCCGCCTACTTCATGTACCTGATGAACTCAGTCTTTATGCCTAAACTGGACAAATTTGTGGTCTTCATCGATGATATCTTGGTGTACTCAAGAAACGAAGAAGAGCATGCCGGTCATTTGCATGTAGTGCTCCAACATATGAGAGAACACCGCCTTTATGTCAAATTGTCAAAATGTGATTTTTGGCTAAAGGAGATCAAATTCTTGGGTCACACTATATCTCAAAAGGGAATAGCAGTGGATCTGGATAAGGTACAAGAAGTAATGAATTGTAAGCCGCCCACAACTGTCCGCCACATTCGGAGTTTTCTGGGATTGGCCGGGTATTATCGACGATTCATTCCAGACTTCTCCTGAATTCTAAAGCCCATGACAGAATTGTTGAAGAAGGGAGAAAAATTTGAATGGGGTCAGAAATGCGAGGATGCCTTCCAAACCTTGAGGCAACATCTAACCACAGCACCTGTGTTAGCACAACCTGATATCAACAAGTCATTTGATGTGTACTGTGATGCCTCGAGCACTGGACTGGGTTGTGTTTTAATGCAAGACAACTGAGTCATTGCCTACGCGTCAAGAGCACTTAGACCTCATGAGCAAAATTACCCTACTCATGACTTAGAATTGGCAGCCGTGGTTCATGCATTGAAAATGTGGAGGCACTACTTGATGGGAACCCACTACAACATCTATACTGATCACAAGAGCCTCAAGTATATCTTTACTCAGGCTGATCTCAACATGAGGCAGAGAAGATGGCTAGAATTGATCAAGGACTATGACTTGGAAGTGCATTACCACCTTGGGAGAGTCAATGTGGTAATTGATGCCCTAAGTCGAAAGTCACAATGCAATTGCATGATGATGGATTCTCGCATCAATACCATGTGCGATGAGTTGAGTAAGATGAGGATTGAGGTAATTCATTCTGGTACCTTGTCTCACATATCCATCGAGCCAACCTTGTTACACCAGATTATTATGGCCCAACTCAGTGACAAGGGAGTACAACTCATCAAGGAGAACCTTAAGCAGAAAGTGGAGAAGTATAAGTGTTTTCGCCAAGACCGCAAGGGGATACTATGGTTTGAAGACAGATTGGTGGTCCCTAAAAATAGAGACCTCAAGAAGAAAATTTTGGATGAGGCTCATCTCTCCAAATTTTCCATGCACCCGGGAAGCACCAAGATGTACCATGATCTGAAGCCCCTATATTGGTGGACCAGGATGAAAACGGAGATAGCCCAATATGTATCGGAATGTGACACATGTCAGAGGATAAAGGCAAGCCACTTAAAATCAGCTGGTGCCTTGCAACCCCTATCAATACCTTCATGGAAATGGGATGACATTAGCATGGATTTCATCGTGGGTCTGCCCAACACCTCTCGACATCATGATTCAATCTTGGTCATTGTGGACCGATTGACAAAAGTGGCATATTTTCTTCCAGTGCACACCACCGATAAGGCTCATAAGTATGTCGAGTTGTACATTGACCGAATTGTGTGTTTACATGGATTACCCTGGACAATTGTTTCTAACCGAGGAGCCCAATTCGTGGCTAGATTTTGGGAGAAATTGCAAGAGTCCTTGGGAAACAAGCTGGTAAGAAGTTCAGCTTACCACCCCCAAACTGATGGTCAGACCGAAAGGGTAAATTAGATTCTTGAAGATATGCTAAGGGCGTGTGCGATCGATTACGGCAAAAACTAGGATAAGTGCCTCTCTTTGGCAGAGTTTGCTTATAACAACAGTTATCAATCCAATCTGAAGATGGCACCTTGTGAAGCCTTATATGGAAGAAGGTGTCAAACACCCCTCAACTGGTCACAGCCTGGAGAAAGAGAAATCTTTGGGCCTGGCCTAGTGTCGAAAGCCGAAAGAAAGGTCAAAATGATCAAGAAGAACCTAGAAGCCGCTCAGATCAAGCAAAAGAGTTACCATGACAAGAGAAGGAAACCCCTCTAGTTTGAAGTGGGAGATTTCGTGTATCTAAAAGTGTCACCCACAAAAGGAGTGTAAAGGTTTGGAATCAAAGGCAAGTTAGCCCCTCACTACATTGGACCTTATGAGATCAAAGAAGCATGTGGACCCGTGGCATACAAATTGAAGCTACCTCCAAAAATGTCTACCATCCATAATGTATTCCATGTATCCCAATTAAAGAAGTGTGTTTGTTTGCCAATAGAGGTCATAGCAGAACCAGATGTGGAGATAGAGCCAGATCTATCATATCAAGAATACCCCTCCAAGGTTCTAGATTGCAAGGAAAGATCAACTTGTGCAAGAACGATTAAAATGTATAAGATCCAATGGAGCAACCATTCAGAGGAAGAGGCTACCTGGGAGACTGAGGATTTTCTGCGCTCAAACTACCCCGATTGTCTACCTAAGGAAATCGGTACGTAACCATACCCCAGCCCCCCTGCCCTCTGAATCCAAATATAAGAAAGATGACTTCAACATTAGCCAAGTTAAGCTATAAACATAAAATAAGAAGGACTTCCTTCTGAAGTTGCAAAGAGGATAACATTCGAAGAACAAGTTTCCTAAAGAACCTTTATAGGAAAACCAACACCATGAAAGCAAGCCATAACCTTCTCCTCACCCGTAGAGAACCCCGACCCGAATATCGGGGCGAGATTCTTTTCAGGGGGATGGTTGTAACACCCCAGTGTTACCTAAGGTTTTCCCTCAATGCCCACCTTGTGACCATTATCACATGTGAAGTAAATTGAGCAAAAGGCACCAAAATTTAGAGGCAAAAACTTAATCAAGTCTTTTTCACCCTAGGAACCATGCCTTAACCATATGAAGTGTAAGGGAGAAAGAAAATGCCAAAACCCTAATAACCCTTCCTGGAGGGCAATGGAGCACTGATAAGAAAACTCAATAAAGACCAAGAAAACTACATTATCATGACTTGAGCCAATTATGAAAGTTGTAATACACTAAATAAGCTATAAAAAATAGTAGGAGAGTTTGCCCAAAAGAATTTGTCAAAACCCCCCAAACAGGCCATTCAATTGGAGGCTTTCTATAGAAATCTGAATTTCAGATTTCTGAATTTCAGCCCCTCACCCAAACTCGAGTGTGTTCACCATGATCCCTAATCCAAAACCGTGAGCTCCCATTAGCAAATATGTTGTAAACTAACCCCTCTACCACATATTTGAAGATGGCATTGGGATTCGGACCCTAGACACGACAAAACCAAAGATTTGCCTCGGGCTCGGGCTGTAAGACAGACCCTAATTGAGAGCTCCATATCTTTCGAACTAGTAGGCCAAATCCTTTGACCCCCACACATAATCGGTAGCTTATAGGAAGGGGAAGAGGTTTTGTGCACTGATCAAGGCAAGAGTAGGCTTGGATCAGTGACTACTCACGCCAGAACTTGGGCAGAAGAAACGCACACACGTGTTCGACCCTGGTCGGCACGCCGGCGTTTGCCCAACCCGCGCGCGCTCGCCCCCGTGCATAGTCAAGTCCACCGCGTGCCCTCCTCGCGCCCGCACCTATAAAGGCCAATAACCCCTACACGTCCTTGACTCAGCTTCGCACACTCACCACGCTCAATCACTGGAGCATTGGTCGTGAACCAAGAGCTCCTCCACCCGCCAAGCCGCCTGAGCTCTGGCCTCCGTGGCCAGCTCACCCCAGCCGTCCCTAGTGCACGCCAGCAGTCCGGCTAGCTTCACCAGAGACCCGTGAAGCTCCCCAAGCCCTCAGACCCAGCGCAACCTCGCTGGAAACCCCAAATCACCCTCGCCAGACTTCTTCCGCTCACCGGAGAACGTGGACCGGGTAAGTCACTACACCATTTCCCAATTCCTCACGTATACCGCCTCTGCGTCACATGGTAAAGCTCCCCGAGCCAACCAATTGAACTATCCCGCCGTGAGCAGGCCGGAACACTCGCCGCTGATGAACTCCCCCGCCTGCGCACGAGGACCGGCCGACTCCAGCCATCTCCGACGCTGACCCGCACCTCGACGTGACCACCGTAACCTCCCTAACCTCCCTGGACACCTCACCGGAGCTAGATTGCCGCCGGTAAGCCCCGCCGTCGTTTTCTCCGCCGCGGGTACTATTCCAATAAGGTTAGGACCGCGTGTTAGATTTAGGTTAACCCCAGGGGGTTTTCTGCATTGTCAGAGACTCGGTTGAATAGTAGCCTAAGGACCTATTTGTAAGAGACGCAGGAAAAATATACCAGGGACACTAGCGCAAAGTAGATTTTCCTTTTCCATTTAAAATTCATTTCTTTAAATCTGCAGCAAAATAGTTAAATGCATAACTTAAGGAATACTCATCCGAATTTGGTCGAACAAATTTTGTTAGGCTCTGTGAAATATGCACTATCAAACAAAAATAGTAAACTTCATGTTTTCTGTACTAATTTTTAGAGTTTTTAATTAAATAAGAAAACTGCCCAAACCTTAATAATACAGAGAAAAAAATACTTCTATACTGGACTTGACAAAAATTGTGGAGATACTCACCTAGTATATACACTGTTTAAAAATAATGAACACCCCACTATACAAGAATAAACCAGAAATGTCCATTAAAGACTATTTCTGCCCAAACTTTAGAAAAATAAGAAAGAAGATAGAAAATAGAAACCAGAAAGTGACCCTATTTTTCCTAGTATGCCTAAGTAATAGAGATCATAGGATAAATATATGCAACCCTGGTCTAGTACTGATCTAAGGTTATAATTTTATTAGGCATTAAGAAGTCAATAAAAATCATGATTAAAAATATAAGGGCAAATGCAATAATGGCAAGGAAAATTCAGTAGACCCCTGACCACTAAAATGCCACTACGAAAATGGTAAACCCCCAAAAAAACCTTACAGTAAGTGAGTTAAACAATTAGAACTTAGATTTAGCCAATATTTCAAATAAATCAAAAGGACGACTAAAAATGGAAACAGTGTGCAACTAATTTTTTACCTAAGTACTTATGAAGTAAACTACCAGGAAAAAATATAGGACTATGGTAAAATTTTGATGAAATGTACCTCACCCCCTACCCCATGAAAAAGACCACATATTCCAAGAATTTTACCACCTCTTCCCTATGGGCAAAAATTAACCAACTTCAAGAACGATTGCTCTTGCACAAAGAAGAAGATAAGAAAATTAGGAAATATGTTGTTTGACATTTTTCAAATATAGTAGTAGAAAGCACCACTGAGCCATAAAGCTTTGGAAAATCCTCATAAATTAACCAGTAGGTATCATTGGATAAAAATTGGTACAAGGTCATATTATTGCACCTAGATACCAGCAAAAAATAAACCTTAGAATAAAATCCACTGTTAGAAAAGAGTTATAGTTCAAAGCACCATCTCTACCTTGAATTTTAGTATTTTTGTGTAGAGAAAACCAGTCCCATTTTAAGCCTCGATTTTTGCGACTGAAATAGATACATCAGTGAGAAGCCGCTGTAATTTTTACAGAATTTTTCGAAATTTTTGAAACTATGTTGTAGTTCAAACCTCCCCTAAAAAGCTTCAGTAAGAAAGGGAAAAGGAGGGAATCAATAGAAGTGTTATATCTTAACCATAATAACTTCAGCATAAACCTTGTTAAGATTTTCATTAAAACATTAAAGGGTAGTGGAGTACTAAATTAATTCAACCTCTAGACCTTGGCCACACCCAATTCTAAATGGCTAAATATACCACTAGAACCTCCAGTAGTAAGATTAAGCTTTATTTTATTGACTTAATCATTTCACCATACATTATCAGTACTAAATTGCATATCATGGCATACATGTATCTTAATCATTGCATTCACTAGATTGCAACCTCGCTGATGGAAAGTACATGCTCATTCCCAAGCAAGGAGTTGCCCAAGAGGAAGTTCAGGAGCCAGCTCAAGAGCCTGCCACCGAGGATCTCCCCGCAGCCCCAGCTTTCGAAGGCAAGCCCCGGTTTTATGCATAACCATTTATATATGCTACTTTACTACACTTAATATTTGTTAGTTTGTAATGTGCACTTAAGTGTAGGAGTTGCTTGAAACCCTAGTTGCATGAACTCAGGATTCCTCTTTGAGATGGATACTAGTATGCTAAGTCGAGTAGCTGATTTGCTAATTAGGGATCTCGGTAGAAGTCGAGTGATTTTTCTAGCACTCGCGCGTGGTCAGGAAATTGATTGTACTCATCTTGATAACGGGATCTATGATGGTCTATGGACTTGGATCCAGGGTGGATGCCTTGTCTATGAGACAGAAATGGAATTAAGGGTTAATGTGTGGATACCTGAGTCAAGCGTTTGAAAGTACTAAACACATGCCGGGAAATATGGAAACCGGAATGCCTAGTACCTGAGTGAAGCTAGGCACGGACTTTATCCCTCACTTGTCCTAAGACTGGGTCTCCCATGCTAGCTATGGTGGGTACAAGTGCAGTCACTGCACGGTGACAGCCGGGGTCAGTGGAGCATTGTATGCCAAGGTGGTGAGCCCTGGCCGCGAACGGGGAATCGATGGGGACGATTGACGTGTGTGTGGACGGAGTGCTCCTACATGTCGTGTGTTTAGGTTTACCTTGCAAGGTTAAAACTCGATTCGGATCGTCTGCTTCTCGAAGCTAATGAGACTGCTTGACCTCTTGTACTGCATCGAGTAAAAAGTGAAACGAGGTTTTACTTGAGATAACATGATTGATTGTACTAAGTGATTGCTACCATGTATGCTTTGAAAGGAGCAAACCTAGTTTAATTAAATACGCAAGAACTGGGAAAAAGCTAAAAGCTATTTTTAGACTCAGCTAGTGCTTTTGGTAAACCAAACCACTCAACCAAATAGTTGCATGGTCTAGAGGTAGAGGATTAGACTCCTCACACCGGGTAAGTCTAGCTAAGTATTAGTATACTCAGCCTTGCTTGTGGAATATTTTTTTCAGGTACGCTACAGGATATGGTTGATGGTGTGACTTGGCCTTCCACCCTGCCACCGGGTTGGACGGTCTAGTGGGATGCTGCCTCGACAAGAGAGGACCAGGAGGAGTAGTGGGCTAGGCCTTGCCCCATTCCTCAATGTCGACGTTATCGATTATCCGCTGTATTTAATTCTGAACTTGTTATCTTTTGTCAAAACTCCAATTTATGTAATAACTTCAGTACCTTAATTTGTGGTTTCATGTTTACTATATTCTCTCTGTGCCTCACCTTTGCGTGAGCTAGTGGTATTCGATCCTTGGTAAGTGGCTTTATCAGACTAGATCTGAGAGAATGACGGGTTATTCCGATTTAAGTATGTTGCTGCCTCTAAGGCGTGACTTGGGCACTTAAGCTGGAATAATTCGAGCGATTCCGCCACAACCAGCATGGGCGCACGTGCAGGCGCGTTTTACCTGGTCGTGGGCCGGTTTGGGCTGGAATGAGCCTAGTACTGTTCTTTCTTTTTCCTTTTCTTTTTACTGCTAGACTTAGAAAATTGTAGAAAATACTAGAAAAATGGTAAAATTATGGGACCAATTTTGCTAGGCTCCTAAAATCATCTAGTATTTAATAAAAAAAGTTCCAAGATTTTTATTCCAAACCTGGAATTATTTAGCATTTAAAGATGCCAAAACCCAGCCTTTTAGAATTTTAGAATTAATTTAGTAGCTCCAAAAATAATAAAACTTTTTGGGTGAGCTTAGTTTGATGATTAAAGCCCTTGGGTCAAGTTTGAAATGATTTGGACATTGTATGGTCCCAAACCCAATGAACTAGCCTCCTAGGGTTTAATTGCCTAATACTCATAAAATACTAATTTATGAAACCCTAGTGGCTAGTGTGTACCATGAAGGAAAGTTGTATTCAAGATACAACTTAGTATGTTTCTATTATGTAACAGCATATTCATAGCATCACATAAGCATTCATGTATATGTACTGTTATGTATAGAAAACGAGGAAGAGGCTGTAGTTGAAGAAGTTGTCCCTCAACTGGAGAATCCACTAGTCGAGAACCACTTCTACTTTGACATCTGTGGAACAGACCCGGAACCTCCTGCAACACAAGGCAAGCCCCGGTGCATTTACCCCTTTCCTTGTTGTTTTAAACTCTTTATCACTTAAGATGATGCATTAGGTGATAGGAGTTGTGTGCTAAAACAATTGTTGTATTTCCTTCCTTGGAAATTGATTACCATTCCTTATTACCTGATTTACTTAAAAGTTTTCTGATGCTTAGCTTTGCTTTAGAAAACAAAATGTTTTGTTTTAAACAAAAGGTGATGCTTCATATGGGATGGGAATTTTTACAAAGAAAAGACTTGTGATGGTGAATCCATCATGGTCATGATGGGTTCAACATCTGAAAAGATGTACCTCTGTCAGGTACCAAACTTTGGGTTGTAAATGATAAAGATGAGACCGGGCAGGTGACTTGCACGAGAAGGAAGTCTTAGTGTAGTGTCTCCGTCTGAGTCGATTCAGGACCGAATCGATGTAGGCTTGATGACCGAGGACCTTTTAACTAGCCACATGCCTCGTCATGGGTAAGCTTTGTCTCGGTTGGACCAATACCAGAAAGGCCACCACGCAATGGGAGTGGAGAGAAAGCGAGAGTAGTGTGTACCCTCCGTGGCAAGAGGCTGGACGGTGGTGTATCTGTGCTCTCGGTTGGCGTGAACCCATTCTGGTCTTGAGAAACCCAGTGGTGAGTTGACATATGCAAGGGTTAAGTGCTATACATGTCGTGTGGTTGGAGATCCCCAGCTGGGTATTAATCGATTCGGATCGCCGTTACTTCTCGGACATGAAGACTTGGTCACTGCCCTACACGTAGCAATCCAGTGAACTGAAGGAATGATAAAAGATGGCAAGTATAGGCTAAGTTCCTGAACTAGGATAGAAAGAACTCTAGATGCAGGAAATTACTTAACCTGATATAAAAAATGGATTTTTAAGGATCCATTGTTAGTAAGCTTTTCTGCAAACAAAGTCTTTAATTCTTGATCAGCTTTACCTTGATTCCCAAAAGCGAGCATATCCTTGAGAGTCTTTTTCCTTTGTCGGGTAGGACTTGCGAAAGTACACTCTGTACTCAGGGCTTTCGAACCCATGTTGTTGTAGGTGATGAAACAGCCGAGTTTTGATGTTTCTGCTCTAAGGTGGTGCCAAAGCAGGAGGAAGTTTACTAAGTTTGTTTGTGGGAGGGTGTTTTGCCTCCCAGTTATGTAATAATAAGTGCTGCACTCGAACACCGACAATGTAATAAATACTCTCGCTATATTTTGGTTTGAATGTAAATTAAATTATTGTAATCCTTCCGCTCATTCTCTTCTCCGATTATGTGTAATGTCTGCGTGATGGGTGAAGCGCTCTTGGGCGATATGATGAAGATACAGATAACCGAACTTGCCGAGTAATTATGTGCACCTGCATGACTGTCTGAGGTCCTTAGGACAAGGACATTTATAGGTGGGCCTAATACCTTGGGAGGTTTCGTGACACTTGCCCCTGACTCCAAACCTTTTGATTCCTCTGATGGGTGACACCTTCAGGTAGACATAATCTCCCACTTCAAAACTCGGCTCTCTTCTTTGGGTGTGAGCATAACTTTGTTGCCTGGATTGTGCTGTCTTCAGATTCTCTTGAATCATTCTAATATTTTCTTTGTCTTCAAGCAAAATGTCTAGACCGAACAACTGCCTTTTGCCGGGCTGGTCCCAATGCAATAGAGTTCGACAATTCCTCCCATAGAGTGCTTGGAACGGTGAGATCTTCAAACTGGCTTGTTAACTGTTGTTGTAGGAGAATTCTACATAGGGTAGCCTCTTGTCCCAACCTGACTTGTCTTGCAAAGCACAAGCCCTCAACATGTCTTCAAGGATCTGGTTGGTTCTCTCAATCTGACCATCTATCTACGGATGATAAGCTGAACTAAACTTCAATGTATGCCCAAGGCTTCATACAACTGCTGCCAAAAATGGGAAGTAAACTGGGTTCCCCGATCTGATACTATCTTCATTGCTACTCCATGTAAGCATACAATCCGGAACATGTATAACTCTACCAACACTGCACTATTATAGGTGGTCTTGACTGGTATGAAATGAGCCGCCATTGTCAAGCGGTCCACCACTACCCATATGGAATCATAACCAGCTCAACTGCGAGACAAACCGACTATAAAGTCCATCCCGATTGAAAGTCGCCTAGAGAGGGGGTGAATAGGCGTAATCTGAAATTTACAACTTAAAACACAAGCTACAAGCTGGGGTTAGCGTTGGAACTTAAATCAAGTTCGGGAGAGAGGGGGAAAACAAATCAAGAGCGAATCAAGCGGATGAACACGGTGATTTGTTTTACCGAGGTTCGGTTCTAAAGAACCTAGTCCCCGTTGAGGTAGTCACAAAGACCAGGTCTCTTTCAACCCTTTCCCTCTCTCAAACGGTCACTTAGACCGAGTGAGCGTTCTCCTTAATCAAATGGGTTACTTAGACCCCGCAAGGACCACCACAACTTAGGTGTCTCTTGCTTTGATTATAATTCACTTGGGAACAAGAATGAGGAAGGAAGAAAGCGATCCAAGCAACAAGAGTACAAAGAACACGAACAAACACTCTCTCAAGTCACTAGGTGGTTGGAATGAACTTTGGGACTTGGAGACGCTTTGATCTTTTGATTTGTGTCTAGGAGTGAATGCACTAGCTCTTGTATTGAATGAAAACTTCAGAAGACTTGGATGCTTGGAGTTGTGGTGGTTGGGGGGTATTTATAGCCCTCAACCACCAATAAGCCGTTGGGGAAGGCTGTTGTCGATGGGCGCACCAGACAGTCAGGTGCGCCACCGGACACTGTCCGGTGCGCCGCCACGTCACCCAACCGTTAGGGTTTGGGAGCAGTCGATCGTTGGAGGATTTGTCCTCATGCAGCACCAGACAGTCCGGTGCCACACCGGACAGGTTCTGTTCACTGTCCACTGTAGCGCTGTCAGGCACCGTTGCAGTAGACCGTTGCACTTGATAGCTATTGCTCCGCTGGTGCACCGGACAGTACGGTGAATTATAGCGGAGTGCGCCTGCTGAAACCCGAGAGTGGCTGGTTCAGCCTTGTATAGACCTGGTGCACCGGACACTGTCCGGTGGCACACCAGACAATCTGATGCACCAGACCACAGCACACTTGGTTTCTTTGCTCCTTTTGAATTTGGATCCCTAACTTGAATATTTATTGGTTTGTGTTGAACCTTTATGGACCTGTAGAACATATATTCTAGAGCAAACTAGTTAGTCCATATATTTGTGTTGGGCATTCAACCACCAAAATTAATTGTGGGAAAAGGTTATCCCAATTTCCCTTTCAATCTCCCCCTTTTTGGTGATTGATGCCAACACAAACCAAAGCAATTATATAAAGTGCAGAAATGAACTAGTTTGCATAAGGTAAGTGCATAGGTTACTTAAAATTAAACCAATTTAATAATTTCACTAGATATGAATGGATTACTTTCTTTTATTTAACATTTCGGACCACATTTGCACCACTTGTTTTGTTTTTGCAAATCTTTTTGTAAAATCTTTTCAAAGTCTTTTGCAAATAGTCAAAGGTATATGAATGAGATTGCAAGAAGTATTTTCAAGATTTGAAATTTTCTCCCCTGTTTCAAATGCTTTTCCTTTGACTAAACAAATCTCCCCCTAAATGAAATTCTCCTCTTAGTTTTCAAGAGGGTTTTAATAGATACCAATTTTTGAAAATTTATCTCTATATGTACCAATTGAAAAGATTGTAATTACAAGATACCAATTGAAAACTTTATTTCGAAAATTTTGAAATTTTTAGGTGGTGGTGCGGTCCTTTTGGTCCTTTTGCTTTGGGCTTAATACTAATACTTTCTCCCCTTTGGCATTAATCGCCAAAAACGGAGACTTTGAGAGCCCTTTTTACTTTCTCCTCACTGGTACAAGTAGATAAGAGTGAATATTATACCAATTGAGAGTGATGTGGAGTGACAGCGAAGGGTAAATGATACCGTTAAAGTGCAGTGGAAGCCTTGTTTTCGCCGAAGACTCTATTTCCCTTTCAATCTACGACTTAGTATAGAAATATACTTGAAAACACATTAGTCGTAGCCTTGGTACATAATAAATAAGAAATATGCATTTATACCAAAATGAAAGAGATATGATCAAAGGTATATAAAAGAGCTATGTGTGCAATGTTTCAATCAAAATTCCGAGAATCAAGAATATTTAGCTCATTCCTAAGTTTGCTAAAGGTTTTCTCATCTAAAGGCTTGGTAAAGATATCGACTAATTGTTCTTTGGTGCTAACATAAGCAATTTCGATATCCCCCTTTGTTGGTAATCTCTCAAAAAGTGATACCGAATGTCTATGTGCTTAGTGCGGCTGTGTTCAACGGGATTATCCGCCATGCGGATTGCACTCTCATTGTCACATAGGAGAGGGACTTCGCTCAGTTTGTAGCCATAGTCCCTAAGGGTCTGCCTCATCCAAAGTAATTGCGCACAACAATGACCTGCGGCAATATGCTCGGCTTCGGCGGTGGAAAGAGCTACTGAGTTTGTTTCTTTGAAGCCCAAGACACAAGGGATCTCCCCAGAAACTAACAAGTCCCTGATGTGCTCTTCCTATCAATTTTACACCCTGCCCAATCAGCATCGGAATATCCTATTAAATCAAAAGTAGAATCCTTGGGGTACCAAAGTCCAAGCTTAGGAGTGTAAACTAAATATCTCATGATTCTTTTCACGGCCCTAAGGTGAACTTCCTTAGGATTGGCTTGGAACCTTGCACACATGCATATGGAAAGCATAATATCGGGTCGAGATGCACATAAATAGAGTAAAGATCCTATCATCGACCGGTATACCTTTTGATCTACATATTTACCTCTCATGTCGAGGTCAAGATGCCCATTTGTTCCATGGGTGTCTTGATGGGCTTGGCATCCTTCATTCCAAACTTGTTAAGTATGTCTTGAATGTATTTTGTTTGGCTGATGAAGGTGCCGTCTTGGAGTTTCTTAACTTGAAATCCTAGGAAATACTTCAACTCCCCCATCATAGACATCTCAAATTTTTGTATCATGATCCTACTAAACTCTTCACAAGTAGATTTGTTAGTAGACCCAAATATGATATCATCAACATAAATTTGGCATACAAACAAATCTTTTGCAATAGTTTTAGTAAAGAGTGCAGGATCAGCTTTTCTGACTTTGAAGCCATTAGTGATAAGGAAATCTCACAGGCATTACTACCATGCTCTTAGGGCTTGCTTGAGCCCATAAAGCGCCTTTGAGAGTTTATACACATGGTTAGGGTACTCACTATCTTCAAAGCCGGGAGGTTGCTCAACATAGACCTCTTCCTTAATTGGTCCATTGAGAAAAGCACTTTTCACATCCATTTGATAAAGCTTAAAGCCATGGTAAGTAGCATAGGCAAGTAATATACGAATTAACTCAAGCCAAGCTTCGGGTGCATAAGTTTCACCAAAGTCCAAACCTTCGACTTGTGAATAACCTTTGGCCACAAGTCGATCTTTGTTCCTTGTCACCACACCATGCTCATCTTGCTTGTTGCAGAATACCCACTTGGTACCTACAACATTTTGGTTAGGACGTGGAACTAAATGCCATACCTCATTCCTCGTGAAGTTGTTGAGCTCCTCTTGGATAGCCAGTACCCAATCCGAATCTCTTAGTGCATCCTCCACCCTGTATGGCTCAATAGAGGACACAAAAGAGTAATGTTCACAGAAATGTGCAACTCGAGATCTAGTGGTTACCCCCTTATGAATGTCACCGAGGATGGAGTTGACGGGGTGATCTCTTTGAATTGCTTTGAATTGCTTGGTGGAATCTTGGGTGTGGTGGTCATTGTCCCTGTATTTCTTGATCATCTTCCTTGTCTTCATTAACTTCATCTCCCTCTTGATCATGGTCCTCCTCTAGAGGTGGCTCATCCTCTTGATCTTCATTTTCATCATCTTGAGCCTGTTCCTCATCTTGAGTTGGTGGAGATGCTTGCATGGAAGATGATGGTTGATCTTGTGCTTGTGTAGGCTCTTCAGATTCCTTAGGACACACATCCCCAATGGATATGTTCCTTAGTGCGACGCACGAAGCCTCTTCATCATCTAGCTCATCAAGATCAACTTGCTCCACTTGGGAGCCATTAGTCTCATCAAACACAATGTCACAAGAAACTTCAACTAATCAAATAGATTTGTTGAAGACTCTGTATGCCCTTGTGTTTGAGTCATATCCTAGTAAAAAGCCTTCTACAGCCTTAGGAGCAAATTTAGATTTTCTACCTCTTTTAACAAGAATAAAACATTTGCTACCAAAGACTCTAAAATATGAAAAATTGGGCTTTTATCGGTAAGGAGTTCATAAGATGTCTTCTTGAGGATTCGATGAAGGTAGAGCCGGTTGATGGAGTAGCAAGCAGTGTTGATTGCTTTCGCTCAAAACCGGTCCAGTGTCTTGTACTCATCAAGCATGGTTCTTGCCATGTCCAGTAGAGTTCTATTCTTCCTCTCCACTACACCATTTTGTTGAGGTGTGTAGGGAGAAGAGATCTCATGCTTGATGCCCTCGTCCTCAAGAAAGCCTTCAATTTGTGAATTATTGAACTCCGTCCCATTATCGCTTCTTATCTTTTTTATCCTTAATCCGAACTCATTTTGAGCCCGTCTCAAGAATCCCTTTAAGGTCTCTTGGGTTTGTGATTTTTCCTGTAAAAAGAACACCCAAGTGAAGCGAGAATAATCATCCACAATTACAAGACAATACTTACTCCCGCCGATGCTTATGTAAGCGATCGGGCCAAATAAATCCATGTGGAGTAGCTCAAGCGGCCTATCGGTCGTCATGATGTTCTTGTGTGGATGATGAGAGCCAACTTGCTTTCCTGCTTGACATGCGCTACAAACCCTATCTTTCTCAAAATGAACATTTGTTAGTCCCAAAATGTGTTCTCCCTTTAGAAGCTTGTGAAGATTCTTCATTCCAACATGGGCTAGTCGGCGATGCCAGAGCCAACCCATATTAGTCTTAGCAATTAAACAAGTGTTGAGTTCAGATGTGTTCTCATTAAAATCAACTAAATATAGCTGACCCTCTAACACTCCCTTAAATGCTATTGAATCATCACTTCTTCTAAAGACAGTAACACCTACATCTGTAAAAAGACAGTTGTAGCCCATTTTGCATAATTGAGAAACAGAAAGCAAATTGTAATCTAAAGAATCTACAAGAAAAAAATTGGAAATAGAATGGTCAGGGGATATAGCAATTTTACCCAAGCCTTTGACCAAACCTTGATTTCTATCCTCGAATGTGATAGCTCGTTGGGGATCTTCATTTTTCTTGTAGGAAGAGATCATTCTCTTCTCCCCTGTCATGTGGTTTGTGCATCCGCTATCAATTATCCAACTTGAACCCCCGGATGCATAAACCTGCAAAACAATTTAGGCCTTGTTCTTAGGTACCCAAACAGTCTTGGGTCCTTTCACATTAGAAACAAGCACCTTGGGTACCCAAACACAAGTCTTCGAGCTCTTTTGTTTGCCCCCAACATATTTGGCAACTACTTTGCCTGATTTGTTAGTAAGCACATATGATGCATCAAAAGTCTTAAATGAAATGTTAGGCTCATTTGATGTAGTAGGAATTTTCTTTCTAGGCAATTTAACATGAGCGGAGTGCCTAGAGCTAGATGTCTCATTCTTATACATAAAAGCATGGTGAGAAACAAAATGAGATTTCCTAGCATGAATTTTCCTAATTTTGTGCTCAGGATAATTAGCAGGATATAAAATGTAGCCTTCATTATCCTGAACCATGGGAGCCTTGCCCTTAACAAAATTGGACAATCTCTTAGGGGCATTAAGCTTGACATTGCTTCCCTGTTGGAAACCAATGCCATCCTTAATGCCAGGGTGTCTCCCATTATAGAGCATGCTTCTAGCGAATTTGAATTTTTCATTTTCAATTTCATGCTCATTAATTCTAGCAGTTAATTGAGCTAAATGATCATTTTGTTGTTTGATAAGAGCAAGGTGATCATTAATAGCTTCAACATTAATATCTCTATATCTAGTGCAAATTGAAACATGCTCTACAGTAGATGTAGAGGGTTTGCAAACATTTAAATCTTTAACCTTAGAAATTAAACTAGCATTTTTAGTCCTAAGGCTATAAATTGATTCATTCAATTTATCAATCTTAGCATTTAAACTAGCATTTTCATTTCTAAGACTGGTAACTGAATCATGATAAATGCTAAGCTCTTTAGTCAGGTTTTCACATTTCTCCACTTCCTGAGCATAAGCATTTTTCACTTTAACATGTTTTTATTTTCTTTAATAAGGAATTCCTCTTGGCTGTCCAAGAGTTCATCCTTCTCATGAATGGCTCCTATCAATTCATTCAATTTTTCTTTTTGTTCCATGTTGAGGTTAGCAAAAAGAGTAAGTAAATCATCTTCATCTTCACTAGAACTACCCTCATCACTAGATGTAGTATACTTGGGGTGGTTCTAGATGTACCTTCTTCTTTTTGCCATCCTTGGCCATGAAACATTTGTGGCTGATGTTGGGGAAGAGGAGGCCCTTGTTGATGGCGATATTGGTGGAGTCCTCGTCGGGTGAGGAGTCGGTGGA
Organism: Zea luxurians; assembly: GCA_029449295.1. NCBI lineage: Eukaryota > Viridiplantae > Streptophyta > Magnoliopsida > Poales > Poaceae > Zea > Zea luxurians. Next base: position 97,071,897 of record JAOPSE010000001.1, on the reverse strand, counting down.
GCTCTCGTCGGAGTCCCATTCCCGACATACATGGGCATCGCCGCCCTTCTTCTTGTAGTGCCACTTCTTTTCTTTCTTCTTCCCCTTCTTGTCATTGCCCCTGTCACTTTCACTAGACATTGGACATTTAGCAATGAAATGACTGGACTTACCACATTTGTAGCACACCCTTTTGGAGCAGGATTTGTAGTCTTTCCCCCTCCTATGCTTGAGGATTTGGCGGAAGCTCTTGATGATGAGCGCCATTTCCTCATTGTCAAGCTTGGAGGCATCAATGGGAAGCCTACTTGATGTAGACTCCTCTTTCTTCTCTTCCGTCGCTTTGAATGCGATGGGTTGCACCTCGGGTGTAGAGGTGGTGCCTTGCTCCAAGTTGAAGATGTGTTTGGAGTCTTTGATCATTAGCTCAAAGCTCACAAACTTGCCTATCACTTCCTCGGGAGACATTAATTTGTATCTAGGATCCCCACGAATTAATTGTACTTGAGTAGGATTGCAAAAAACAAGGGATCTTAGAATAACCTTGACCATTTCATGGTCATCCCATTTGGTGCTCCTGAGGATGCGCACTTGGTTGACCATTGTTTTGAGCCGATTGTACATGGCTTGCGGCTCCTCTCCTTTGTTGAGGACGAATCGACCGAGCTCCCTCTCGATCGTCTCGCGCTTGGTGATCTTGGTCACCTCGTCCCCTTCGTGCGCGGTTTTGAGCACGACCCAAGTTTCCTTGGTGCTTTTTAACCCTTGCACCTTGTTATACTCCTCTCGACACAAGGAGGCAAGGAGTATAGTTGTGGCTTGGGAGTTAAAGTGCCTAATTTGGGTGACCTCAAACGAGTCGTAGCCTTCGTCCCCCACATTTGGTACCTGCGCTCCAAATTCAATGATATTTCAAATGCTTATGTGGAGTGAGGTTAGATGATGTCTCATTTTATCACTCCACATAAAATAATCTTCACCATTGAAATATGGTGGTTTGCCTAAGGGAACGAAAAGTAATGGAGCGTGTTTTGAAATATGGGGATAACGAAGTGGCATCTTACTATACTTCTTGCGCCCATGGCGCTTAGAAGCGATGGACGAGTCGGAGCTTGATGACGTAGAGGGCGATGAAGAGTCGGTCTCGTAGTAGACCACGTTCTTCATCTTCTTCTTCTTGTCACACTTCCGATGCGTCTTGTTGGAGGAAGAGGATTCCTCCTTCTGCTTGTGGCCGGACTCCCTTGAGAGGGTTCTCCCAGAGCTTGCGGGCTTGTCGCTGGTCACGATCTCCCTCTTGGCGTGTTCTCTCGACATCACTTTGAGTTGTTAGACTCTAATGAAGCACCATGCTCTGATACCAATTGAAAGTCGCCTAGAGGGGGGTGAATAGGCGTAATCTGAAATTTACAACTTAAAACACAAGCTACAAGCTGGGGTTAGCGTTAGAACTTAAATCAAGTCTAGGAGAGAGCGGGAAAACAAATCAAGAGCGAATCAAGCGGATGAACATGGTGATTTGTTTTACCGAAGTTCGGTTCTAAAGAACCTAGTCCTCATTGAGGTGGTCACAAAGACCGGGTCTCTTTCAACCCTTTCCCTCTCTCAAACGGTCACTTAGACCGAGTGAGCTTTCTACTTAATCAAACGGGTCACTTAGTCCCACAAGGACCACCACAACTTAGGTGTCTCTTGCTTTGATTACAATTCACTTGGGAACAAGAATGAGGAAGGAAGAAAGTGATCCAAGCAACAAGAGCACAAAGAACACAAACAAACACTCTCTCAAGTCACTAGGTGGTTGGAATGAATTTTGGGACTTGGAGAGGCTTTGATCTTTTGATTTGTGTCTAGGAGTGAATGCACTAGCTCTTGTATTGAATGAAAACTTCAGAAGACTTGGATGCTTGGAGCTGTGGTGGTTGGGGGTAATTATAGCCCTGAACCACCAACAAGCCGTTGGGGAAGGCTGCTGTCGATGGGCGCACCTGAAAGGGAAATGTGCCCTTAGGCCATTTCTATAAGTGTTTTGGTGATTAGATGCCCAACACATATTGATTGAGTTCTTATGTGCTAAATGAGTGAGAAGTGCAAATCAAAGAACAAGGTATGTTTCTAGACTTGGTAAAATGTTTTTGAATACTAACATATTTATCTAAGTGCTAGAAACACTGCCAAGAAAAGTATATTGGAATTAGAGAAGAGTTGGCTAAGGACAGCTAAAATCAGAACTAGCTTGGCACACCGGACTGTCCGGTGGTGCACCGGACAGTGTCCGGTGGTGCAAGCTGTCCCGTCGACCAACTGGCCGCTCTCGGGAATCGGCGGGCGACATGGCTAAAAATCACCGGACTGTCTGGTGGTCCACCGGACTATCCGGTGGTCCACCGCACTGTCCGGTGAGCCATCAGCGCCCGCGCCCAAGTCCTTCAGTGACGAACTCGTCGCTCTCGGGAAAATCAAAAAGCGTCGCGGCTAAAAATCACCGTACTGTCTGGTGGTACACCGAACTGTCCGGTGAGCTAGAGTCGTCCGAGCCAACGGTCGGCAGTGGAATCAGCGGGCGACACGTGGCCCACGCCAACAGTCGGTTGGGCACACCAGACTATCCGGTGCGCCAACGGGACCGCCGGCCCAATGGTCGGATGCGCCAGATAAAGAAGGAAATCAAGCACCGGACAGCTACAGGACCTGTCCGGTGGCGCACCAGACTGTCCGGTGCGCCACTCGATAGAAGGCAAGAATTGCCTTCCAAGTTGATCTCTAACGGCTCCTAGCTGCCTTGGGGCTATAAAAGGGACCCCTAGGTGCATGGAGCAGTACACCAAGCATTCACTAAGCATCCTAAGACTCCCAGACTCCACCTCCACGCATTTGATCGATTGTGTTAGTGATTTGAGCTCCGTTCAAGTTGTGAATTCTCTGTGTTGTGTTTCGAGCTCAAGTCTTGGCTTGTGTGCCTGTGTGTGCTACGGATTTGAGTCTTGCGTGTGTTACTCTCTCTCTTACTACTGTGCTTCTATTGTGTGCAACTTGTAAGGGCGAGAGGCTCCAATCTATGGAGATTCCTCACAAACGGAAGAAGACTCTAAGGAAGATACCTGTGGTACTTAAAGTTGATCATTGGATCACTTGAGAGGGATTGAGTGCAATCCTTGACCGAAGGAGGTCACCACAACGTGGAAGTAGGCATTGGCCGAACCATAGGATAAATCACTGTGTCTCGTGTCCATCTTATTTTGTGATTGGCTTTTCTTCTAAACTTCACACTCTAGCATCTTGGTTTTAATCGCACTAACATTTCATAACCAAATATTGGCTATTTAGTGTTGAATTTTGCAGGATCACCTATTCACCCCCCCCCTCTAGGTGCTCTCAATTGGTATCGGAGACGTACTCTTCATCTAAGGGACTAATCTCCTGAAGAGATGGATCCTAAGGGTAAGGGGATGGTGGTCAACGACAAGGAGAAGGAGTCTCTCTTCAACGAGCCAAGAGACGACAAGCCCACTGACTCAGGCTCGAGTCACAAGAAGAGGGACGGGAAGAAGAAGAGGTGCATCAAGAAGATCATCTACTACGACAGCGATGCCTCCTCTTCTTCACCAAGGGATGACGACGACGATGACTCCTCGTCCAAGAAAAAGATGGTTAATCAAAACTACTCCTTTGATTATTCCCGTATTTCATATAATTCAAATGCCCATTTACTTTCTATTCCTCTTGGAAAACTCCCACACTTTGATGGAGAGGATTACTCATTTTGGAGTCATAAAATGTGTAGTCACCTATTTTCTCTCCATCCTAGCATTTGGGAAATTGTGGAAAATGGGATGCATTTTGATAGTATGGATAATCATGTGTTTATAAATGAACAAATTCATAAAAATGCCCAAGCTACTACTGTTTTGCTAGCATCTCTTTGCAGGGATGAGTACAATAAAATGAGTGGCTTGGACAACGCTAAGCAAATCTAGGATACTCTCAAGATATCACATGAGGGTAACGACGCCACCATGATCACCAAGATGGAACTGGTGGAAGGCGAGCTGGGGTGGTTTGTGATGATCAGGGGAGAGGAGCCAACACAGACCTACAACAGGCTCAAGACCCTGGTCAACAAAATCCGAAGCTACGGAAGCACAAGATGGATGTATCATGATGTCGTTCGACTCATGCTCAGGTCATTTATAGTAATTGACCCTCATCTTGTGAAACTTATTCGTGAAAACCCCAGGTACACCAAGATGACGGCAGAGGAAATCCTTAGAAAATTCGTGAGCGCGCGCATGATGGTGAAGGAGGCGCAATACGTGGACGATGCACTAAATGGTCCACTGCCATCTACGAGTCGCAGCCTGTTGCCCTCAAAGCAACTAGCAGCAAGGAGGCGCTACCGAGCAAGGTAGCACAGGTGGAGGGTGCTAGGCTCAATGAGGATGAGATGACTCTTATCATCAAGCGCTTCAAGACCGCGCTAAAAGGATGCAAGGAGTACCCCAACAGGAACAAAACAAGGGGAAAACGCTCCTGCTTCAAATGTGGTAAGACTGGTCACTTCATGACAATGACAATGACCAGGGACAAGAAAAACACATGAAGAGGGAGGAGAAGAAGAAGAAGAAGAACTACAGGAAGGCCAAGGGCGAGGCGCACATCAGGAAGGAATGGGACTCCGACTACTCCTCCTCCGACTCTGAGTATGAAGGACTAGCTGCCTTGGCCTTCGACAAATCTTTGCTCTTCCCCAACGAACGCCATACATGTCTTATGGCTAAGGAGAAGAAGGTACATATTCGAGATACCCCTAAGTACTCTTCTTCTAGCGATGAGGAATCTTCCGATGATGAAGTAGATTACTCTAATTTATTTAAGGGGTTAGATAGAGCTAAAATAGAGAAAATTAATGAATTAATCGATGCTCTTAATGAAAAGGATAGACTGCTAGAAAAGCAAGAGGATACTTTATATGAGGAACATGACAAGTTTGTTAGCGTTCAAAAATCTCTTGCTTTAGAAATAAATAAAAATGAAATATTGTCATCTGAGCTATCTTCCTATCATGAATCCATTTCTAGCTTAAAGAATTTAAATGTAGAATTAAATGCTAAGCTAGAGGAAGTTAATGAAACTAGTTCATGTGTAGAGCATGTCATTATTTGCAATAGATGTAAGGACTTTGATATTGATGCCTATGATGAACATCTTACTTCTATTGCTAAATTAAACAATGAGGTGGCAAGTCTTAATGCTCAACTTAAGACTTGCAAAATTGATTATGGCAAACTAAAATTTGCTAGGGATGCCTACACTATTGGTAGACACCCCTCAATTAAGGATGGACTTGATTTTCGAAAGGAAACCACGAACTTAACAAGCCAAAGGACTTCCGTTCTCAACAAGGAGAAAGGGAAGGCCCCTATGGCTAGTAGTTCTCAAAAGAACCATGCCTATATATATGATAGGAAATTCACTAGTCATGCTTATAATAATAGATGCTATGATCGTACTAGCTCTCATGATGCTACATTTAATTCTCATGCTATGTTTGCATCTAGTTCCGCTTTTGTTCATGGTAGAAATAGGCCTAGGAAAAATTATGTTCCTTCTCATGCTCCTAGGAAAGTTTATAATGGACCTACTACTGTTTACCATGCTTGCAATGCTTCCTTTGTGCTTTTATGCAAGAATGCAAAAGTAGTTGCTAGGAAGTTGGGATCCAAATGCAAGGGAGACAAAACTTGCATATGGGTTCCAAAAACTGTTGTGACTAACCTTGTACGACCCAACAAGAGTTGGATACCTAAAACCCAAGCTTAATTTCCTTGCAGGTTTATGCATCTGGGGGCTCAAGCTGGATTATCGACAGCAGATGCACGAACCACAAGACGGGGGAGAAGAAAATGTTCACCTCCTACGTCAAAAACAAGGATTCCCAGGATATGATCATCTTTGGAGATGGGAATCAAGGCAAGGTCAAAGGATTGGGAAAGATAGCCATCACATCTGAGCATTCTATCTCTAATGTGTTTTTAGTCAAATCGCTCTGGTATAATTTGTTGTCTGTGAGTCAATTATGTAACATGGGTTATAATTGTTTATTCACAAATATTGATGTATTTATCTTTAGAAGAAGTGATGGTTTATTAGCCTTTAAGGGTGTACTAGATGGCAAGCTCTATTTAGTTGATTTTTCAAAAGAGAATGCTGATCTAGATGCATGCTTAATAGCTAAGACTAATATGGGCTGGCTCTGGCATCGCCGTCTAGCACATGTTGGGATGAAGAACCTTCATAAGCTTCTATAGGGAGATCATGTACTAGGACTAACTGACGTCTGTTTTGAGAAAGACAGACCTTGTGCAGCATTCCAAGCAGGGAAACAGGTGGGCCAAAATTGCTCAGCCCATCACCTCATCCCATTCCGTCGGCCACACCCCCTCCAAAATCCTTTTCTTTATTCATTTGCCAGAACCTGTGTCACCATATCATCAGCATGACATAAGCATGCAAATTAACCAATGCTTGTATCGCAGCCTCATATGCTTCCACACGCGCTAGCGTCTTTGCTCACCCGTGCTGACACATGGGACCCCTTGCCAGCTTCCTCTCCCTTGTTCACGAGCATGAATAGAACGAGCAGGGTCATCTTCTCCAGGACTCGCATCTATTGCCTAGAGCCGTCATGCGCACAGATATTTTCTCATCCAAAATACGGCCCCTTCCTCTTCGATCGGGACCCATGGTCCAGCCTCCCCCATGCGCAACCAGATTACTACTTTCCTAGAAATAAATTATCAGTGTGTTGCATATATGAAAACATCTTCCTAAATAAATGTATAAATTAATTGTGTTCATGCTGGTTTCTTTGATATGTGCATTTACTTTATGTTTAAAGTTTGAAACTAGTTTGAATTAGGAATTAAAATACGATTTAGGAAAGAAGAAATAGAAGATAAAAATACAAAAAGAAAATCGGCTTGGTGGGCTAGGACCATTTCACCGTAGCCACTCTCCATTTCCTACCGAAGGAAGCCCATCTCCAATTGCTCTCTCTCTCTCTACACATTATGTTTTATATCTTTTCTTTATTCCTTTGGCCGGATCTTACATCAGCATGACCTCGGCAATGATTTCAACATGAAAGCAAACCAGAGTGCGTGCATTGGTGCTCTTGGATCGCTGACCTATGGGGCCACCCAGTCAGCAGCTCCCCTCCCGATCTCTTCTTGGTCGTGCGCCGTAGGAATCAGTCTTGGCATCCTGGGGATAAAACAAGGAGAGCTCCACAACCCTAGCCACCTTCAAACGCCAGTACCAGACAGGGAGAGATTCAGAGGGATTGATGGCCGCCTTGGGCTTCGGTGCCGCTGATGCCGCGGGCCGCGCCGTCCCTGACCAGGGAACTGCTTCTCCATGGTCGTGTTCCGGTAACAGAGAGAGAGAAGTTGTAGCTGCCGGTGTCCGCTCGTGTGCCCGCTGCCCTCGGGAATTCATCGTTGGCGCCGTGGAAAATCTGAAGACCCGTCGCGGCCGGCTCGCAAAACCGTGCTCCTGACGCGCTTCTCCACGGTACGGTTCATCCTCCTCTTCACATCAAAATCCGTTCTCCCCGTTGCGATAGGATAGGTAGCGCGGGTAGTTTCTGGTGAGTGGATTAAGCGTGAAGTGGGCGCGGACTCGGGATCTGCAGTCTGGTTAACCTCTGCGGCGCGCTGGCGTAGGCATGGCGGGCACACCATCGGCTGTGCGCCTGGTGTCACGCTAGGGAAGAAGACGGCAACCTGCTCCCGTAGTGTGCTGTAGGAAGAAGGCGTGTTGTCCATTTGATCATAAAGCAACGGTTAGTACTAGATGGCAGAAGTCTATTTGGTGGGACTGCTCCTGGACCGTTGGATCGGGTTTTGATAGCTAGGATTAGATTGAGCATACATTTTCATCACGCTAGAACCAGGATCGTCGATCCTTCATCCGTGGGCTGAGATTTCATACCTCTTCATAGTCTAATCTAGACTGCAAGGAATGGATCGGACGGTTCTGGTGGGTCGATACCCCTTCGCCCGAGACTTTTGCTAAAGAGACCCCGAGTGAAATAGAATTTAACCCGCAGTCCACCACTGGTATAGACTGAGTCTAGGAGAATTTTATGGTTTAACACTGAGTTTCTCTGTAATTTGTGCTCAGATCAGGGAACCAGGAAATTAGCAAAAACACTTTAAGAAATATTTTTTGGTACATGAGTAAGTCCCAAAACTCATTTAATTCATGGAAAATTCATAGTAAATCCTTTTTGCTCCATTCCAGTTCCCATAATTTTATATTAATATGGCCTACTACTTGGTGACATTGTTTTAACATGAAATCTATACTAGAATTGATTGCTCAATTAATTTTGTAGCAAGCACACACGAACTTCGGAAATTCATAACTTCTCCGTTTTAACTCCGATTTGATCCGTTCAAGTTGCGTTAGCCTCGTATAAATATTTATTATGCAATAACAACATTTTTATACCATGTCTCATACTTTTATAATTAGATATTTACTAGGTATGTGCCCGTGCGATGCGACGGCAAATAAATTATTCGATAAATGTTAGTGTACAACGATTACATTGATGTTTGTGTGTTGCTATGGTTTCTATATATCACATAGGTAGATCGATAGTTGTTTAAACACTTATCTTTGGCTTTGCTTAGTGAGTCCCAAATTATCAATGGTTGGTAAACATTTTTTATCTTGTAATCAGCAAACAACATTACAGATGCAAAATGAAATGTAGAAGGTACACAAAATTAAGTGGCAGCGTACAAAACATCCGCCTTAGGATCATTGTAGCTCTTAACCAAAACAACTCCACAACATGTGGTTCCATGATTACATTAGATGAATCAGGTGCACATTCAAGAAATAAAATCAAGGACTGTTCAGGAACAATGGCTAACAGTAAATTTCGAATTACGCGCAAACAAGGAACAGTGCAAAAATTAAATTTCACATTTGTCACACTCCTTCGGTTCCCCAATTTTATTGGCAACTTACTCCTGCTTTGGTTCATCACATTTCACATTTGAACCAACAACTACATGATAACAAAACCAGCATCAAATGTTGCCCCTCGAAATCGAACAGCAGAACCAAAGCAATTGGAAAAGTGAAATCATCTAACCTTTTAGTCTGCTGTACCTTGCCCTCCTATTTTAGGTCATCGCATTTCACATCTGAGATAACAACTACATAAAAACAAAATTAGCATTAAAAACTTGTCCACAAACAATCGGCAGCAGAAGCAATGTGACTACCAGTGAGGGATTCCTTTTTGAGATAAAGATACTCAGACCAGTACCAAGCTTCAGGTGTAATAAAATAAAAGGTATCAGTATAGCTGCTAAATCTACCAACAACCCCTTGAACCAAGCTTCAGGCTCTAGATTTCGTACCTGATGACGTTTTTAGGCGTGATCCTAGGCGCCTTGATACCTTTTATTTTATTACACCTGATGAGGTTACAAGCACGAAAGAACTACAAATATGTCGCTGTTTCAGGAAGAGTTGAGTATAAAAAATAGGGGCATTTAAACTTACATGGCATGTATCAACTATAACATAATCATTTCGAGCTAGATGGTTGCTCCGGTACTCATCTGCTAGTATTTCCAAGATTCTGCATGTATCATCTACTAGAATCATTTCACCTTTATGAATTGAATTGTTCACAAAGCAAGTATTTTCGAGATTCTCCAATCCTATTAACCCCATAGAACCATCTCTTCCAAAGCTTCTGTAATACGAATCAGAATTCATATCACTAACATCTCCATAATTTTCTTTATTAGTACCACCAATTTTGGATGTTAAGGAGTTAGACATTGCATAGACTTGCACTTCCAAAAGGTTTTGCACGTACACTGAAAAGGATAAGTACATCTGGCAAGAAAATATTAGGCTATGCTATAAGACGATAAAAACATAAATTAATACCATCTCCAAATATAAATTAATTCCGGTCAAATGAAAAAAAAGTAGATGGATCAGATGTGGCAGCTAATGCTACCTCTTGATCTGCATGGCAGAAGCCATGTAGTCCATTACATTCATTCATTAATATTAGGTTTGTCTGTCCTGAAAAAATCCCAAACATGAACTTGGATAAAGAAACCCTAATTCACGGCCGACGGAGATGGGATAAGGTTCTCTCGGCGGGATGGGCCAGCAGCCCGGCCTCCCGGGAGACCGCAAACAGGGAGACGAGAAGAAAGAGAAGAAATATGAACAGTCACGCGTTGCACTGCCGAGGACACCTGTGGGCTGGGATGGCGCGGCAGCGGGGTGGGGTGGGGGGGTGCGGCGGTGTGCCGAGTACGGGGCGGGGGAGGGGCATGCGTAGGTGGGGAGGAGCTCAGGGCGATGGACATCTGTTTTTAGAGCTTTACCGTCCAGACCAAGTATCAGGAGTCCTGGGATACCCTTGACAGCGAAGATTCTTGTAAGCTTTTTCCTTGCAGCGTCAGAATAAGGGATGGCAAGCCATGGCATTGAACTCATGCTTGCTTGGAATTCCCCCTTGCTGCGGTCTATCGAGACGAAGATGACCTTGAAGCTTACCGGTCTCAAGATTTTCAGCTCGTTATACACCTCCTTGAGCTGTTTGGTGAAGACATGGCAAGGTGGGCACCAGTGTGCTCCAAAGTACAGGCCGACTGTCTTGCCAGCAAGGTCAGCTATAGGAATCTGAAAAGAAAAAACATTGTCATAGGAGAAATTAAACTGTAAAACTAAACCAAGTTGACTAAATGGTCATAATGAAAAAAATGCAAAGGAGGGCGCACTTAGTATGGCATCACAATCACCAACACAACAACTGCGTAGTAGTACTTATGGAAGTAGTTTTGGTTAATGAGAAATTTCACGAGTTTTTTTGTTCATTTACCTTTATGTCATCTGCACTGATGACATAGTCTCTCTCCTCGCAGCCAAGAAGCTCCTGAAGCCGGCCTCCTCCTCTCCTGGCATCGTCCATGCTCTCCAGCTCCCTCCTCCTCTGCGCACTGAACGGGTACGCATCTACTCCATACTCGCCAACCAGCCTCACCGCGTCCTCTCCACATCCCAGCCCGCTGGACGGCGTCGCTGACGCTGACAGAGGGATCAGCGCCGGGATACGCTCGATGGCGAAGCGCGCGCACAGCTTCTGCCGTAGTAGGCCAGCAGCGTCGAACGGTACCGCGAGCCACGGCATACCCTGGAAGTGGTCCCGGAAGCTGGCCTCATCGCGGTCCAGCGACACGAAGATTATCTCGACGCTCTTGCCGGCGCTCCGGAGCGCCGTGTAGGCCTGGAGTAGAGTCGGGGTGAAGCTCTTGCATGGCCTGCACCAGTGAGCCGAGAAGAAAAGGCAGATGCAGGTCGTCCTCTCTTCGATGGATGACAAAGGTACTTCCTGTTTTTTTTCACAAACAAGAAATCATTTCCTTATCAGGATGCGGCAAAGGCTGGTGGACCGGCATCGGCTGGTACTCCTTCACCTGCCACCGCTGGGGAAACTGGAGGATGTCCATGGCTCACGGATGCTCCACGGGCAGAGGGTGGTGCTGGCCCTGGCTCTTCCGCTACCGGTGGAGCTGCATCACCTGGCTGTGCTTGTTGGCGTGCTCCAACGGCTCGAAGGTGGGGCTCGCCAGCGGCCGGTACTCCGGCAGCAACCGGCCCTGCCTGTACCGCACGCCGCACGCGTTGCACAGCGTGCTGCGGCCCTTCCCGCCACTGTGGCGTCGACGACGACCCGCAGTGCAAGCACTGCTTCGCTGACTTCGGGGGCCGCCACGGCTTCCTCGCCGAAGCCGATTTCTTCTTCTTCTTGACGAGGTATACCGCTGGCGCTAGCGGCGGCGCCGCCGCGGGTACCGTCCTCGGAGGCGGCGGGGGTCTCCCCCGTTTCAGAGGCTTCTTCCTCACCAGGTAAACATCGGGAACTGACCCAGGCTCCAAGATCGGGCTGTCGGGCGACGACTCCGAGGCCGAGCTGTCCAGGGGCGGCCGGGCGGGCGTCCTGGCGGTCGCTGGCATGGGGCGGTGCTTCACCTGATCCCGCAGTACCCCGGCCGCCTTGAGACGGACCCGGCAGGCGTTGTAGAGCGTGCCCTGCCCCATCAGCCCCGACCTCCACAGCGGCGTCACCGCCGCGCCGCACTGCAGGCACATCCTGACCCTCTTCGCTGACCTCTCCTCTGCAGGCGTGGGAGTGTGTGGACCGGGGGCCGGGGCGGCGGGGCCTGGCGCACGGGCAGGCGCTGGTGACGAGGACAGGAACGGCCCTCCTCGGTCGGATTATTGGCCGCCGACGATGGGGGAACCGGCCCCTTTGCCTCCTCCGGCGCGGGGACGGGGAGCCTGAAGGCCCACCAGCCCGACGGATAGCCACGGTGGCGGATATGGCTGCGCCCCTTGCGCCGGACGGTGGCGTCCAGGCAGGAGACGGCGACGGGCAGGGGCAACGCCACCGCCGGGAGCGAGAGCACGTAGCCGAGGGGGCCCTCCCACTCCTCTCCTCGGCCACCGCCATCCATGTCGCCGGTCGCCCTGGTCGCCGCAGATCGGCGGGTTCTTGGGTCTAATCCAGGCGGCTGCGCCTCTCCTTTGCCGCCTTCATCCACCATCGCCATGAACAGTGGCCGCGCGAGCAAGCAGTATAGGCGGCAACCGACGGACCGGTGGCGCGTTAGCAGAGCAAGGGAAAGAAAGAGGTGGGAAAGATGCGCGACGGGGACACGGCGCTGGTGGGGGCGGGATTGCAGGGAGGGACGGCGCGGGCGGGATGCAGGGAAGGGATGGCGTGGGTGGGGGCGGGATTGCCGGGAGGAAGACGTTGCGGGCGGGGGCTGGAGCGGGGGCACGGTGAGTGGTGGACGCCCTCGCTCCAGCCTTAAGTTGTAGTAGAGATTTATCCTATGTTAATTGGATTAATCTAGGTCTATTGGATTAATAACTTCTGATCTTATGAGTATAATTTAACTAGATGACCTTTTAATCAAATAATGATTTAGATTAAAATTGAGATAATTATTTATGGAATAATCTCTCATGTGATATGTACTAACCAAATTATAGTATAATTTAATATTTAAATCACACAGATCTTCCATAACTCTTTAACCATAACTCCGATCTTAGTAGTTCTCGAACCCACGATCTTGTAGTGACGCGTAGAGTATTCTTATGCAGTTTGTTCTTATGTTTGGTGTGATGTTAATTTTGCCTATACACTATTTGTTTGTATTGCTATGACTAGCGCGAGGTTACGAGTCATCTGAAGAGCAAGCTGTTACTTGGAATCTCGAGTCCCAGGCAAGTTGTGCCCTTGATCCACTTTTGTTACCCAATAATATTCTTTATTATCACTATTCAATGCATAGGTTTAATTTTGATGGGACCCAATAGGTCACCCTAGTCTGTTTATCATTTTTACCTTGTTTACCCCTGAATCACATGGGTAGTTTTTGCTATTGCTTTATATGGTTTTGGGATTAATACTACATTATATCCATGTTCCAATTATTATGCTATTTTATTTATGTTCATGTCAAGATCATTATATTTTTAATTGGAACATGGAGCTTAACTTGAGAAACACGTGACACCACAAGGGAGGAATGGGACCTATTGGCTAACTAATTAGGAAAGCTAGTAGAAGACTACCTTACCCGAAAGGGGCAAGGGCAGTAGGGGAGTTGCATGCAAGGAGGTTCTCGGGTTGATTTTGCTGCGATGGCGGTTAGACGAGGGATTCTTGCAAGTGCTCTTCCCATAAACTGTAGCGGGTTTTCGGAAGCTAGTGGAACTTTGTAAAGGCCTCATGGTGGATCCCTAGCCATTCACCTCGGTAGTGTCTAAGGGCCTTGCAAACCCTAGCGACATAGGAAACACGACTTGTGGGTAAAGGGTACAACCTCTGCAGAGTGTAAAACTGGTATACTAGCCGAGCTCACGGTCAAGAGCAGCTCAGGACTCTCACATGATTAAATTATGGAACCTAAACTTAATTTGTCATTTGCATTTGCATGGGTTTATTATTAATTTTGTTCTATTATTATTATGGTTTGGTATCTACTTACATTTAGTAACTGCTAATAAAATTTTGACCAACTTTAAAAGCAATGCTCAGCTTTAACCATTCTCTTTGGTAAGCAACTTGTTCATGCCACATTATTCCCCACAACTTGTTGAGCAATGAACATGTGTGAGCTCACCCTTGCTGTCTCACACCCCCCACAGGAGAAGAACATGTGGTTCAAGAGGAGCTGCATATCGAGGAGTTCGATTCGATCTAGGTGGTGTCTCCCAGTTGACTTTCTAGCACCAAGGATGGATTTTAGAGCCTGTTATATTTATCTTTTATTTTGTAAGACTTCCGCTATATAATAAGTACTCTGATTATATTGTGACATTTATCTATACACTCTGTTATTATATATGTTGTCTTCTTTGGCGCATGTATGAGATGCACCCGGCTTTGTCCCTTAAAGCTCGGGGTGTTACAGAAGTGGTATCAGAGGAAATGTTGACTGTAGGACGAAACCTAGATAGAAATGGACAAAACCCTTACCTACTTACCTTACTCTGATTCTTTCTATACTTTTCTTGATCCTGTCTCACACTAGTACAATTTGGCTCTATACAAGCGGTAGGCTTTTTACATCACAGGCGGTTCGGTTAGAAAACCGCCTGTGATGTCCCAGGCGGTTCAATACGCCTCTGATGTAATAGTATCACAAGCGGTTTTTGTTTAGGACCGCCTCTGGTGCTCTATCCTTTTCACAAACGGACCCTAAGAAAAAAACCGCCTGTGATTGTAAAAATATGAAAATAATTTTAATTTTTAACAGAAATATGCAAATACAATTTAAATGAATTAATATTTAATTTTTAATAGAAATATGCAAATACAATTTAAATGAATTAATATTTAATTTTTAACAAAAATATGCAAATACAATTTAAATGAATTATAATAGCACACATAGATAACTAGAGAGATTTTAAATTAATTGGCAACCATAATTCATAGTCGATCATACATGATAACAAATACAATTTGATTCATACAATTTTTCATGAACTACCATTTTTCCGCATGTATGGCTTTAAGTTCTTATCAATTTTCTTTTCCACACGCTTGATTCTCTCTGGACCGTTAAAGACGAACATCTCTTCATACTTATTGTATTCCTCATCTTGGCCTCCCACATTCTCAACTCCAACAATTTTTTGCTTTCCAGAAATAACTACATGCATCTTCTCATCTGCTGGATCGAGTACATAGAACACTTGTGCAACACATTCAGCGAGAACTCACGGGTCATCTTTATATCCTACTTTCTTTAAGTCTACCAGTGTGAGTCCGTAGTTATCCACTATCACCCCCACAGGATGTTGTACCCATTGGCACTTAAATAAGGGTATTTTCATGCTTGGGCCATAATCAAGTTCCCATATTTCCTCTATGAATCCAAAATATGTGGTCTTCTGTCCATGTAGGTCAAAAGCATCGATACGAACACCGCTATTTTGTGCAACACTTTTCATGTCTTTTGATTTAGTGTAGAATGTGTACCCATTGATGTCATATGCTTGCCATGATGTCACAAAACACGATGGCCCAGAAGCCAAATTCTTCATTGTTTTCTCTTCCAAAGAGTCTCCGAATGGGATGTTTTTGTCCATTAACCATTCGCTGAAACGATGTTTGTGCTCCCTAATGATCCAGTCCTCTGTGCGGTTCTGATTTTCTTTACGAAGCTCATCCAGGTGTTCCTCTATGTAAGGCTCGGCTATCGTGAGATGTTGTAGTACACTACCATGAGCACAATGTACTAGCTTGTAATCCTCAACGCGAAAAGTTTTCTTGCCCATTCTCCCTCTCCCACATAGTTTACCCTCATGTTTAGGTACAGGCACACTTATCATTGTTCCGTCACTGAAGTAATCTATACAGCTCTCAATCACTTCTTCTGTAGTGTATCCCTCCATGATTGAACCCTCTGGGTGAGCGCGATTTCGCACATAACCTTTTAATACTCCCAGGTATCGCTCCAACTGAAACATATGATGTAAATATAGTGGCCCTAATATTTTTATCTGATCCACGAGATGTATGATTAGGTGTACTTGCATATCAAAAAATGATGGAGGAAAACACATTTCAAGCTTGCACATAGTCTCGATGATGTATGCCTTTAGATAGTCCAAGTCTTCTAAAGCTATTACTTTTTGTGAAACCGCATTGAAAAAGTAACACAAGCGTGTGATGACAACTTTGACATGCTCTGTTTCGAGGGCTCTTACCGCAATTGGGAGGAACACCGTCATCATCACATGGCAGTCATGAGAGTTGTAGCCAAATAGAGACAAGTCCTTCATCCTGACTAGTCTGCTGATATTGGATGAGAAACCTGTGGAAACTTTGACCCCACACAAACATTTGCAAATCTTTGTTCTCTCCTCAACTGACAAGTTGAAGATCTACTAGATCATTGCGTGATTTGAGTCCGTCTTTTGTCTTACTCGGCATGCCTAGCAAGGTTCCAATGATGCTGTCAAAAACATTTTTTGTTACATGCATCAAATCAATGCTGTGGCAAATTTCCATATCCTTCCAGTATGGGAGGTACTTGAAAAAAATTGATTGCTTCTTGAAAGTTGTGTAAGTTGAAGGGTCAGTTCTCTTTCTCTTTTCTCCTTTGTTTTTTCCCTTTCCGAATACAACATGAATGTTCTTTACAATTTCAAAAACAAGTTTCCCACTATAAGGCTTTGGTGCACCTTCACTTTCCAGTTGATTGTTAAATTCCGCTTTCATCTTTCGGTACTTATGCTGCTTCATCAAGAACTGTCTGTGTCCCATGAACACCAACTTCTTGGATGATTTAAGGTACATGGAAGCAGTTCCATCGACGCACACTACACAACCATTCTTTCCTTTAGTCTTTTGCCCTGATAGTGTGGCACCACCGGGAGAATCATGGATGGTAACAAATATAATTGCTCTTAAGTTGAAATACTCATGGTAATACTCATCCCATATTCTAACTCCTTCTTTCCAGAGCTTTGTCATATCTTCCATAAGAGGTTCTAGGAACACATCAATATCAACACCAGCTGATTTCGGACCTTGAATAAGAATAGTCAACATAATGTACTTTCTTTTGTGACACAGCCATGATGGAAGGTTGTACATCGTTAAAGTCACGGGCCAGGTGCTATGTACACTTCTTTTTCACTAAATGGATTCATTCCGTCTGTACCCAAAGCAAATCTTACATTTCTAGTTTCTTTGGCAAACTCAGGAAACATAAGATCGAAATTTTTCCATTGTGATGCATCAGCAGGGTGTCGAATCTGTTTGTTATTCTGCTTGCGATTTTCAGCATGCCAACGCATAAGCTCAGCCTCCATAGGATTTGAGAACAAACGTTTTAAGCGATCAATTACTGGAAGATACCACATCACCAAAGCTGGGTTCTTTGAATTCTTTTTCCCATCCATGTCATCAAAAGTGTCATCGTCACTTTCAGGTCTAATAGTGGATTTCTTGTTTTTATTTTTCTTCGGGAATTTTTTTACACAGTCTTGATTGTAGCTCTTCTTGTATCGACTGACATTGCAAACTGGGCATCTTGATGCGTTCTCAAAATCGCCACGATACAGAATACAATGGTTCGGACATGCATAAATTTTTTGCACACCTAGAGCTATGGGAGATATAAGCTTCTTCGCTTTATAAGTGCTTGTTGGTAGTTTGTTGGGTTTTGGTAGTAATTGGGACAGAAAATTCAAAAGATCTGTGAAGCTAGTATCAGACCATCCGGCGCTAGCCTTCAACTTTAGAAGTTCTAGAACTGTACGCAGTGTAGTAAACTCTTTGTCACAACCCTTTGATTCATCATATAAAGGTTCTTTTGAAGCACTTTCCAGTCCCTCCATTTTAGATAGCCCTTTCTGCGATCCCACAGAACTCAACATTTCTGGTTCCATATGGCGCAACATCTCTTCGCAATCAAATTCTTCAAAATCTTGATTAGCATCCACATTATCCACTTTACCATCAACTTTAAGATCTAAAATTCCGACAACTCTCTCGTCATTACCAGGCACTTCACACGGATCCAACTCACCATGTTCTGACCATATCGTGTAATTGTTTTTAAACCCTCTTTTTAGCAGATGTGATTGGATTACTCCTGTATCTCTCCAAGCTATCTTATTATCACAGTCGATGCACGGACATAATATCTCCTTGCTCTTTCGCAAATTCCCGTGCTTTTTGGCCGCTTCAATAAAGCTTCTCAAATTTCGAATATACAACGGATGTGGTCTTGGCACATTGTACATCCAACCTCGGTCCATTACCTATCCTTATATTGATTAACATCAATAAAATCATTAATTAATTGAATTCATCCATAAAACATGAAATGAATTGATATGTATGAAAATAAAACAAACATCACAGGCGGATATTTAGCAAAACCGCTTGTGATAGATAACATCACAGGCGGTTTTTTACGTCGACCGCCTGTGAAGTTAATTTATCACAGGCGGTCGGAATTAACAACCGCCTGTGATGTTGTCTATCACAGGCGGTTTTGCTAAATATCCGCCTGGGATTCTTTACAATATAAAAGGCTCGTTGGTCGGCAGGAACCCTAACTCTTCCCGCCCGAGCTGACACAGTGCGCCGCCAGGCTGCCGTCGTGTCCCCGTCCCCGAGCACGAACCCGAGCGCCGCCGTCCCCGTCCCCGAGCTCGAGCGCCGCTGTCCCCGTCCCCGAGCCCGAGCGCCGCCGTCCCCGTCCCCGAGCCCGAGCGCCGCAGTCCCCGAGCGCCCGAGCAACGCCGTCCCCTTCACCGAGCTCGAGCGCCGCCGTCCCCTTCACCGAGCTCAAGCCCCGCCGTCCTCGTCCCCGAGCCCGAGCGCCGCCGTCCCCGAGCGCCCGAGCAACGCCGTCCCCGAGACCGAGCCCAAGCGCCGCCGTCCCCTTCACCGAGCCCGAGCGCCCGCCGTCCCCGAGCCCGAGCGCCGAGTCCCCGAGCCCAAGCGCCGCCGTCACGGTCCCCGAGCCCGAAGCGCCGCCGTCCACGAGCTCTGTCTTCTTCCTCTCGATAAGGTCGAAGTTCAGGTTCCATTTCTTCTTCCCCGAGCTCTTAATTCATTTCAGGTTCCATTGGCTACAAGCAAGCAATGTTCTACAAATTGTGTATATGCATTCTTATTGTGTATTTCATTGTGTATATTCTACAAGCAAGCAATGTTCTACAAATTGTGTATATGCCAAGCAGAATTATGTATTTCATTGTGTATATTTCAGTTCAAGTACTTGGATTATTTCATTGTGTATATTTCATAAGTGCATATTGACAAATTGTGTATATGCATTCTGCCCAATCGATGGCTATCCCTGATTATCAGTGCTTAGATTAAATGTTTGTCAATA
The DNA here is from genome assembly GCA_029449295.1 of Zea luxurians. Taxonomy (NCBI): domain Eukaryota; kingdom Viridiplantae; phylum Streptophyta; class Magnoliopsida; order Poales; family Poaceae; genus Zea; species Zea luxurians. The sequence continues at coordinate 97,052,428 of JAOPSE010000001.1, read as the reverse complement.
TGCTTATTGCTTATTGTTTGGTTATTGCTTATTGCTTATTGTTTGCATATTCATAAGTGCATATTTTCACTTACATATATTGTCAATATGCTTATTGCTTATTGTTTGGTTGTCAATTACTTCTCATGTATCAATATGCTTATTGCTTATTGTTTGGTTGTCAATTACTTCTTATATGCTTATTGCTTATTGTTTGCTTATAAGCAAGCAATGTTCTTCCCCGAGCTTATTGTTTGATTATCGAATGAAGTCTATTTTTAGTGTTTTTTGACTACCTATCTTTGTTTGATAATCATTAGGCCAAATGTGCTTATGGCCACATACATCATGGAAGTACATATCCATGACAATGTTATTATCTCCCTATGTTATAAGACTTGTTCTTATCTCCCTTCTAAGTTTTTTGAATACCTATCTTTGCTTCCCAACCCTATGTTATAAGACTTGTTCTTATCTCCCATCTTTGACTTGTTCATAGCCATGACAATGTTATTTGGACCCTTCTTTTTGCCCTATAAGCCACATCCTTGTTTTCCCTCTGATCCCTGCCTTTGTTGCCTTTGTTCTTTTGATTGTGAGACTTGGTCATTTTCAGTTCAAGATATGGAAAAAGAGCCACTTGACATGGTTGAGACCTCAGTTCGAGTCATCGAGACACATGTTGACATCATTCGCAGTCTAGTGACTGATGGGGTTGTGGATACTAGTGATCCGGAATCAGTGTACACACTTAAGACCACTTTGTTTCAAATTGGAGATGTATGAGACATGCTTGAGAAGTGTGCTCTGTCCATCAAAAATTATGCTGAATCCAAGAGGGCTAAAATTATTCAAGATGAAGCCCTGCAATATGCTGAAGATGATGAAGCTGCAGATGATTTGGAGGAACTCCCAAGCCCAGATCTCCTTACTCAAGCCGACATATTGGAAAAATATTTTGGAATTGAGTATGATAGCGACCAGTCAAGGGGTTGTTGATGTTTAGTCCTAAACAACACAATATGAGTATCGTAGGTTTCACTCTTAGAGATAATGTATTTTGTATGAACCTCTTAGAGAGTGTCAAGTCAATGAACTATCTTCGAGTACTATTGGGAAGTGGATCTCTTTGATGTATTTTTTTTCTAGTGATATCGATGGTGCCGAGTAGCACCAAATTTGGACTTGTGTCCATATCTATAGATGCTAGTAGTTGAGCACTAGCGCCTACAATCTTGACTACCTCATCCCTATTCTCTGTTTGGGACTTATATGGAGAATGGCATCGGCGGAATGCCTGAATCGGGTCGGGAAGCAAGCTCGCAGATAGAAGTGCACTTTCCAATGCAGTTAGACAGAGAAGGCATGGCTGTGATGTTATAATGCTGAAGGACCCCAAGAAGAGATTAAGCCCTGTAGTCTACCACTTCCCATTATTTATGGGCTTCACCGATGGCTGGAAACATTTGGTGATAGCAAACGACCTTCGGGCTGAAGACGTCTGCGAGCTTGTTAAGGGGCCAGACGATGGTGAGCCGGTGTACTATGTCCGGATGTGTGGTCACAAAATTTAAAGCTGCCCCGGCGTCATGTGTGTGCTTCTCTTCTCTTAGGTGGGGTGCTAAGTGATCTTAGTAGCCGACATAAGAGAAGAGAAGCGCACAGATGAAGCCGGGGCGGCTTTAAATTTTGTGACCACACATCCGGACAGAGTACACCGGCTCACCATCGTCTGGCCCCTTAACAAGCACGCAGACGTCCCCAGCCCGAAGGTCGTTTGATGTCACCAAATGTTTCCCGCCCTCGGTGAAGCCCACAAATAACGGGTAGTGGTGGACGACAGGGCATAATCTCATCTTGGGGTCCTTCAGCATTATAACATCACAGCCATGCCTTCTCTGTCTACTGCATTGGGAAGTGCACTTCTATCTGCTCCATGCTTCTTGGCCCGATCCTGCCCCGGAGGCGGGTTTGGGCTCGATTTCTTTTGAATCACCTTTTCTCCAAGTTCCCTTATTGATGGAACCAGTATATCAGACTAACAGTATATCCCTTTATCGATGGAACCAGCTTGAATGGCAGACAACGAGCAGCCTAGTATGGATGTGGTCTGCACCGGTGCGTCTAACAAAGTTGATGAAGACGCGACCAAACTTGAATGGCAGACAACGAGCAGCTCCGGTGAAGGAAGCGGGGAGGATAGTTCTAGTGACGACAATCCTTGTACTCCTATACCTCCAAGGAAGAAAAAAACATCAGATGAGCTTGATGCCGACTATATTCCCAACGATGAAGAGGTAAATAGAAATATGCCGACTATATTCTAAAATAATGTTCATATATGAAAGGCCATTAATTGTTTCAATATATAGATTTCAAATGAAGAGAAGAAAGAGGATGCATGTTCTACACGAAACACGGAGGATGCTCCGATGCCTGAATCATCTGTTTCACATAAGTGGAAATGAGGGCGACGAGGTCCAAATCAGATGAAAGAAGGTGCAGTTATGTACGTAACAAAACTAAATGCAGAGGGGTTTCCTGAAGAACCACTTGACGTGGTTACAAAGTTTCGAAATTCCTGTGGATCTACTGTTAGAGATATAGTGCCAATCACACTTCAAAAATGGAAGGATTTAGATGAAGACACCCGCAATAAGCTATGGGCTAAGTTGTCTGAGTCATTCAAGTTCCCAAAAGGCACAGAGGATGCAGTAAGGAAGTCGATGCTCTCTGCTATGGCCAAAATGTTTCGTGGGTGGAAGGCCGAGATGAATAGGGAATTTGTTAAGAAGAATAAGGTTCCTCCGCCCAAGAAAATGGGGAAAATCACTCAAGCTCAGTGGGAGGAATTTGTTCGTCAGAAGACCGAACTGAAGGCCAAAGAACTGGGCGAAACTAATTCTCAGAGAGCGAAGATGAACAAACACCCCCATCGCCTGGGGTCAACCGGATATCACCATAAAGTTGTGCAGTGGAACAGGATAATCGAGGAAGCTATAGCTAACGGCACTTTGGACCCAATATTAAAAGATATCGATGAGCGAGCTATTCGTTGGATCTTAGGTCGGGCAGGTTTGAGTGAGGACGGCAAACTTTTGCATCCAGAATTGGTAGGCGAAGTTTCGACAAAAATTCAAGAATATGCAGATAAGAGAAAAAAAGGAGAATTTAAGCCTCGGAGGGAGAATGACATACTAACTGCAGCACTAGGCAATCCTGAACACACTGGACGGGCTCGGGGAATCTCTTCTAAGATTTCCTGGAGAGAGGCGTTTCCAGAGTATGCGTCGTCATATAGTAAACACGAGAAGTCGAAAAGGACCCTTGAAGAGACTATTGATGAAAGGGTACAAAAGGCTATTAATGACGTGATGAACAAAATGAAGAAAACAGAATGCATAACATTTGAACTCAAGCCAAGCCACATGAGTCCACCTATAGTCCCTAGCAGCGTAGGATCTGTGCAAGACCTGACCAAGTACCCTGTAGACGATATTGTTGAGGACAAGCCTTGCTTTCTTCATATTCCAATCAATCGATCTGGGACAAAAACAAAGCAAGCTGCTACTGGTTTGGTAAAACCAGGACTTGTTAACTACAAGGATAATCCTGTCCCGCCACACTATGCTGTGGTCCAAGTTCTAGAAATCACAGACAGTGGTTGTGAAGATTGGGAGATAGATTTTCTAGTTGAGGGGATCATAACTTTGCAGGAGGCAATGAATGAGTTGGTCCTTTGGCATCGACGCGACATCAAGTTGGGTGATGAGTTGAATTCAACATCAATGCAACAAAAAGATAGTTCGATCATTCCACACCCCATGGTGCAGGAAAATATGACACCGACCTCCAAAAAAATCGTTGAAACAATCATATCGCCTCTTGCGAAGGAACTCGACGAGGGGGACGTAGACAAAATTGTTCCTCAGAATGTCAACGTCAACATCAAAAAGGAACCAAAGGTTGGCACCAATGTTGAAGGGCCAACTATTTCAAAGAAAATTCATAAGCGAATCGCCACTGACGATGTCAAGAAACCGTCAGAATCAGTGTCACGCTACCTGCATAAATTGCAGAGAGTTATGACAAATCAATCAAAAGCGGAATCAGCATCTCATGGAGTAGGCACACGGTCCCAAATAGACAATTTCGAAGTATGGGAAGAAGATGGAATGATTCATACTCGAGAATCATTACGTCTTAAAACCAATATCTCGGTATACAAGAAGGAGGATGTTCCTCCAAAATTTGTGAATGGGAGGCCGTTCTTGACGACGGTGCAACTTTCTAAGTTGTCGACTCCGGAGATTAGAATGCATGAGTGGTACATGGTGGCTAGCAACAAATACAAACTCGAGGACTTCACATTTGTTGTGCCAGAAGATGCATTTTGGAGCAATGATCATATAGATCCTGTGCGGCATTTATTCTTTGACGATCTCTGGTCGTTGTACCACCGACAAAGGATGGAAACCAACTACTTAACCCTCTTTTGCTTGTAAGTACCTCTAAACTTTCAGATTTGTTAGTTTTGTACACGCACACATAAACGAGAGTCTAACGATTAACACTATTACACGTAGGATGCAATACATGGATGATAAGAAGAAACAACTTAAGACAGGGTTTCTTGACCCGTTGATGATATCCCAAGCTCGCTACAAAGTAGTTGCTCGGAGGCATGGAGAAGAATACAAAGACTTGGATGATGCTGAATTTGAGAAAGCCGTCAAACAGAATCAGAGAAAGAAAATGAAGGTAATGGCGGCATACATTGGACGAGCCATGTATAATCATGTACAACATGGCAAGGACTTAATAATAGCTCCGCACCACTTTAAGTAAGTTATCGACATGGTTCAATCGTGATCTTAACATGTGTTTTCGTCTATGTCTATATAGTGACCACTACATTTGTATCATGATCTTTCCAAAGGATGGTAAAGTCATGGTCTTCGACTCACTGAGAATGGAAAAGGCTACGTATAATGACTTCTTGAAGATTTTAGAGAAGTATGATTATTATTGCACACTTGTACTTATTACAACTTAACAAATGTATTCTTAATCTCACAATGCTATTCTTATATGCAGTGCATACCGTTTTTATTGGAAAGATCTTGGCGGCGAACATCCAGAGGACAAGCCTAATTTGTCAATATCATTATTTCCATATGGTGACAAACAACCTCCGGGTACTGTCCTGTGCGGTTATTATGTATGCGAATGGTGTCGTGTCACCTTCCATTACATGGTCAATCGTGAGGATGTAAGTTCGCTATTATTGTCTATGTTGCAATTTTTATGTTATATTGTTGCTCATCACATTACTCTTAGCACTGCTTGTTTTTTGCTTTCATTGCAGGTTCCTAAATCCAAGATCAATGCTGAATGGTTAGAAAGAGATATGGTTTCCGTCGGCGTGGCTAAGGTTGTAAGAGACTTACTTTACTTTATGCGCCGTGAAGTTCTTCATCAACAAGGGCTATTCTACAATACAAATGGAAATTTGCAACAATTCCCAGAACTAAGTTTGTACATAATATCACACAGTGTTTAGGTCTTTAGTTAGGAACTTTAGATGTTTAGTTGTCTATGGAACTTTGAGATGTTTAGTTGTCTATGGAACTTGATATGTGTATAAATCTGTGTATGACGATGGAACTTGATATGTGGATGAATCTGTGTATTATGGAACTTGATATGTATAAATCTGTGCATGCAATCTGTGTGAATCTGTGTATGAAATTTGTGTTTGAAAATTCTGTATATGAATCTGTATATTAAAAACCGTCTGTGATTTATATTGTATGCAGTCGGACTTATATTAAAAACCGCCTGTGATGTGTGGCTAACACAAGCGGCTAGGATAAGAAACTGCCTGTGATGTCTGTCTATCACAGGCGGTTCCTTTGAACTGGACCGCCTGTAATATGTGCTTTTCACAAGCGGTTTTTTATTGACCGCCTGTGATGTTGTTTTACATCACAGGCGGTGCACCACAAGCGGTTCCTAGAAACGCCTGTGAAGAGGCGAACCAAACCGCCTGTACAGAGGTTTGTTGTAGCAGTGTCATCTTCTACTGTTCTACTCTGATTAACCTTACCTTTGCTACTCTGATTCTTTCCTAAACTTATCTTAATCTTTTCTCATCTATTTCCACTTTACTCTGATTATTCTTACATGTTCTTTCTAAAAGACAAATGTGGATTTCACACTTTGAAATCCCGTGCCTAAAGTGACTTTTAGGAATAGGAGGCCTACTCTTAGGAACAAAAAAATAAAACTATTTTTATATGTATCTATACGCTTGAGTGTTTGTTCTTATGATACTTGTTTGATTTGGATCTTTGATTGAGTGTAATGAGTTGTGGAGTAATGTCCACAATTACATCTGCATATACTTATAGGAAAAAACGCCTATAAAAAATAACTAGATAAACTAGGTTATCCCTCTGTTGGGGACTTGTTCTCAAATGCTTCGAATTAAGAACAAGGCAACATAAAAGGGTTAATAGTTAGAACCCTTCATCCTTCGAAGCATTATATCCCTTAGGATATAATGATCTTCAGACAAAGAGTGTGAAGGACATACCTTCGATATTTCGACACATATTAATGAAGGAAGAAGCATATAAAACATGAGAAATAATATAAATAATTATATGACATCATTGATATCCTCAAATTATATTATTATGAACAAACGCAAACAATATCGAATTACATTTATACCTTCGGCTTGATAGAAGGCAAAGATCCAAGCGTGACGTGCGAGCAAATACAAATCAGCGTGAACAGTACGGGGGTACTGTTCATCTATTTATAGGCATAGGGCGCAGCCTGTCAGATATTACATTCATGTCCTTTACAAAAGATTACAACTATGACACAGGCTCTCATGGACTAATCGGTCATTTTATCTTTAAGTCGGTGCGATCCTTCGTCTTGAGACATGTTACTGTGCCGAAGCTTCATGGATGGTGGCTTCGGCACTGCTTTGAGAGGATCTGCCGAAGGTATCTCCTCTTTCAGGATCTTCGGCGACGAATCATACCCCCAACAATAGCCCCTTCACAGTGCTAGATCGTTTTTCGTAATGAGCTTGATCCATGAAAAAGTGTCCTAGGCTTCGGAAAGCCGAAGATTCGAAAAACACCTTCCCTAAGCTCGTTGTCGAGAAACGATTAAAATATTCCGAGTGCGAAATGGTCCCACCATGCGTCGAGCATAGGCGTCCTAGCGATTCACCTTCTCAAGTTTTGCGGCCCATCATTCAGTGAGTGCGGGCGACTGCTCATCTGGTGTGGAAGACTTGGCGATTCACATTCTCGCCTGCGGCACTATATAAACAGACGGGTAGGTGTGAAGTTACCACAGCATTCATTGTTATTGCACTGTTTTACTGCCAAAAATTTAACCATAGCCGAAGCTTGTTTATTGCACTCAACCGAAGCACCGCTTTTGCTTTTGCTTCGTCTCAAGAGGGAGCTTCGGCAAAATCAAAAAAAAAGGTTAACGATTTCATCAAAAATTGCAAGAAATTCACCATCAAATGGCAAGGGTGCGCTCCACCGCCAAGGTTACACATGATGGAGAAGAAGCCGAAGCTACTGAAACGGCTCTGATTTCCAAAGTAATGAGACAGTCAGGGCTGGTAGTGCCGGAGGACGTTTCTAACGAAGGTGCACCTACTGCCGAAGCTGAGCAAGTTGATGTTGAAGAAGGTGAAAGTGAAGAAGAATACAGTGCCCTGCCATCTAAACCCAGCCACCTAGAGTTCGGAAAATCTACTGTTACCGAGGATGATATGCCAAAATTGTTAAAGCTAGGCTATTTCAGTGAAGCCAAGAAGAAGCTAATTTGTTTTGGCGGAGAGGAGATCACCCCAAAGCCAGAAAAGGATGAGGTGGTAGTTTTTAAAAGCTTCTTTAAAGCAGGATTGAGATTTCCTTTGCATGAAATGATTGCGGATGTTTTGGAGAACTTCGAGATTTATCTTCATCAGTTGACTCCTAACGCCATCGTTAGGCTTAGCGTCTATATTTGGGCTCTCCGAAGTCAGGGGGCGGAACCACTTGCCGAAGGCTTCTGCCGGGTACATGAGCTTCACTATCAGACAAAAGCTAGAGAAGATGGGCTGCATGAAAACTTCGGGTGCTACAATTTTGCTTATCGCAAAGATGCAAAGTCTTCGGTTATTAGCTACCGTACCAAATGGCCAATTGGCTGGAAGGCTGAGTGGTTTTATGTTAAGGTTGATGAGAAAAAGGAGAAGCTGGTTCAGAGCCCATTAGCCTTAATCTTCGAAGAAACTAGGCCCCAGTGTGACATGACACCGGGGGGACCATGTCAAATTGCTTTGGGCGAATTTCGAGTTGTTTCGAAGAATATTGGTACTAGGGATTTGGTACAAGAATTCTTAGCTTATAGAGTATTCCCAACTTTGAAAGAATGGGACATGCCGAAGCTCAAAGGGGAAAAGAAAAGGAAAGAACTTGTTCGGCTGCCCTATCATTTCAAGTTCAAGAAACACTTCAAAGAAACCTACCAAGAGTGGTTGGAGACAATTGAGGTTATGTGCAACGAGATTTTGGGCAATTACATGAGAAAAGAAGATCAGTTGATGACTGCAGCCTTCGGCACCCGACCGAAGCGAAGATTAAATTGGGTAATGGATGCTCTGAATTTTGAATATCCAGACTATGAGCGATTGAGCAAGGGTGTCGAAGGGCAAAAAAGAAAAAGAGTTGTCAGTGTTGTGGGCAGGTAGGCCGCTAGAATGGTAAAAGAAGATGAAGAAAAACTAAAGAGGAGAAAACTGAGCCCTGAGCCGAAGGCAATCGCCCCGAAGAAGAGGATAGCTACGGTCCCGAAGCAAAAGGCAGCTGATAAAGAAGAAGAGACTGCCTCAACACCTTCTGCTACCGACGTAGAAGAAATTCTAAAGGTAATGACTGAATCCTTGCCCATCAAGCTAAGTCCACCAGGGCCGCATCTGACGAAGCTTTTACAGAAGAAGGAGGAACCTTCAGCGACGAAGAAGTCTACTGGGCCAAAAAAATGAATAATTATTACTGTGACAGAGGCCATTAAGGAAACACCACCAGCAGCTTCGGCGCCAAAAGCACCAGCTGTTGAGAACGCTGCAGCTACCGAAGCTGCACCCGCTGAAGCTGCAACTGCCGAAGGTGCAAACTTAGAAACTACACTTTCTGATATTGATAAAATGCTTCTGGACATAGCCACAAGAGAGGCTGCTACAGCTGCCGAAGAAACCATGGCCAGAGTGTCTGGGAAAGAGAGGGAAATAGCCGAAGATACTTCAGAAGGAGAAAGTTTCAACTTTCAAAGCTTGATTGGTCAAGAATTAACAAAGGCCGAGAAAGAAGAATTGAGAGACATTGCCATCTCCTGCGGGTATCAGCCAGGAGCACTACTCTTTGGCGGCATTGACGACGAAAGCCTGGGTTGCCTCCGAGACCGAACCGGAGCAAAAGTTATCGGTACTCTGTCGAAGAGTATTGGCTTCCCGAAGCTTGAGACCGATATTAGCCGCTACCGACGACAGTATATCGTCGGTAGTTTATTCTATTCTAACTTCAAGGTAAAAACTTTTCTTTGAGTTTGCATTGTTTTTAACAACAAAGGTCTTTTCTAACAAAGGTTGCTTCTATACAGAGTATGTTATTAAGCAAAGCTTTGAGGATGCAACAGGACCTTGAGGATAAAAAACATGAAGTTATAATTGAAGGGTTAGAGAGCAAAATAAGAGATCAAATAGCCACTCTTGAAAAGAAAGATTTTGAACTTCAGACAATGGAAGGTTTACTGGCAGAAACTGAGGCCAAAATTGCAAAGTTGGATAAAGAGCTTCTCTCAAAATCAGAGAGTTTCGAACAAGAAAAACAGAACTTTGATAAAAAGCTTGCGTCTGAGGCCAAAAAAAGTTCAATTTGCAAAAATCATTGAAAGAGCTTCAAGATAAATGTCTGGAGTTCAGTAACCGATGAGTGCAGCAGCTAAGACAGATCTTCAACTCAGTTGGAGCCAGCTTTGAAGAATTTAGTCCTTCGGTTGAAAACCTACCGGGAACCTTCGAACACATTGAGGGCGAAGTTGATGCTCTTGATGAAGTTATAGCAGGTCACGGTGATTTCTGTGTCCTGCTAGCTTCTCGGGGCACAGCTGTTGCCTTCATGAAGTCTAGTTGCACGCATGGAAAAATTGTTAATAGACCAAACTTCAGCTTATCACCAGCAGATCTGATTGATATCCCCAGTCTAGCTCGAAGCATAGGAAACAGATTTATAAAGCAAATATGGACGAATGGTGGGCGGAGCCTAGCTGGTGACGAAGCCCAGAGTCATCTCAAGCCGGTAATGAAATCATACCTTGTGCTTACATTTTCCTTGAAACTTGAATTTTCCTTATAATGCTTTGATATGTACAGGATGATAAAGCCGAAGAACACAGGGTCGAAGCCTAGCTGGTAATCCGAAGCTCAGCAGATGAAACGAAGCCAGAGTACCTAACTGTGGAAAAATTCTAAGGAAACTTTTGTATTGACTTTGTAAAGAATATTGTAACTTAAGAATCAGATTGTACTCTGTAAATTTGTTCATACCTTGTAATATATTTTTACCTTTCCATCGATGTATGAAATGCTTTGATGTGGTCGAAACCTGTATTTTTGAGCCGAAGGCGAAAAAACACCTTCCCTTCTTTTCGCACACAACAAAGCATAAATCTGCTTCTTGAAGCTTTTTGCTTAGAACCGAAGCCAATGTCTGTATTTGTATGATATGATGATGATCCTATGTATGTCCAAATGAATGTTTATGAATGCAATGTATGATGTAATGTTTCGTGCAAATGAATGCCCAAACACACACATCCGAAGCTTCATCCACAACCTTCATTCCCTTAGGAATATTTGAAACCTCTTTGCTATTTATTTTTCAGCTGCACCGCTTATTTTCGGTGTAAGTTCTACATCCCCTTAGGAACATCTTTTGAACTTCTTTGCCTTCTATTTCGGCGGTATTCACGTTGACTTTTCACGCTTCGCCTTATATTTCGGCGGTATTTAGCTCTGCATTCCCTTAGGAACGACTTTTGAGCAGAAAACATACGCTGCGCTCCCTTAGGGACGCCTTTCGAGCTTCTCTCTACGTTTTCCTTTTTTCTCTGCACTCAAAGGTGCATGCCTAGATTTTACATTTACATATTTGGGAGATTTTGCTCTCATGGAGCTAAATAAGAAAAAGAAAGATTACAAATTATGACCCCATTAAAAACCTTTCTCCCCCTTTGGAAAGGAAAAGGGTACCATAGGAAAAATGAAAAAGATTACATCAAATTACACGTAGTATCGCCGAAGCTCGCCAGCATTCCAAGATCTAGGAATGTCGTTGCTGTCCATATTCTTCAATCTGTAAGAACAGGGTCTTGACGAAGATACCACGAGAAAGGGTCCTTCCCACTTCAGCTGTAACTTGCCTACTGTGTCTGGATTGGCCACTCTCCGAAGCACCAGATGACCTGGCTTAATGTTTTTTAGCCGAACCTTTTTGTCACGCCATTTTATTGTTTCGGCTTGATATTTATTGATATTCTCCACAGCCTGAAGCCTAGTCCCTTCTATAGCATCTTTTGCCACAGAATAATCAGCTTCGACCTCTGCAGAAGCTGCTGTTCTAATTGACCCTGCCTTAGCTTCTTCCGGAGTTATTGGTTCGTCACCAAACAATAACTTGAATGGCGTAAAACCTGTTGACCTTGACATTGTTGTGTTGTGACTCCACACCACTTTAATCAACTCATCTGGCCATTTTCATCTAGGCTGATTGAAGATTAACTTCATTATTCCCATCATTATGATACCATTTGCCCTTTCGACAAGTCCATTTGACTCTAGATGTCTAACCAATGCAAAATGGATCTTGGTGCCAATCCGATCACAGGATTCCCTGAAAGCTTCGGCATCAAACTGTGTTCCATTGTCTACTGTGATAGCCCTTGGCACACCGAAACGATAGACAATATTTTGCCAGAAAAACTTCTGGACTTGTTCTCAAATGCATCGAATTAAGAACAAGGCAACATAAAAGGGTTAATAGTTAGAACCCTTCGTCCTTCGAAGCATTATATCCCTTAGGATATAATGATCTTCAGACGAAGAGTGTGAAGGACATACCTTCGATATTTCGACACATATTAATGAAGGAAGAAGCATATAAAACATGAGAAATAATATAAATAATTATATAACATCATTGATTTCCTCAAATTATATTATTATGAACAAACGTAAACAATATCGAATTACATTTATACCTTCGGCTTGACAGAAGGCAAAGATCCAAGCATGACGTGCGAGCAAATACAAATCAGCGTGAACGGTACAGGGGTACTGTTCATCTATTTATAGGCACAGGGCCCAGCCTATGAGATATTACATTCATGTCCTTTACAAAAGATTACAACTATGACACAGGCTCTCATGGACTAATCGGTCATTTTATCTTTAAGTCGGTGCGATCCTTCGTCCTGAGACATGTTACTGTGCCGAAGCTTCATGGATGGTGGCTTCGGCGCTGCTTTTGAGAGGATCTGCCGAAGGTATCTCCTCTTTCAGGATCTTCGGCGACGAAGCATACCCCCAACACCCTCATTAAAGTATCTAGCCTAACAATATCCATCTTATCTTGAAAGATTCTCATAGATCCATCTTATCTTAAAAGACTCTCTTATCTTAATAGATCCATCTTAACTTAAAAGATACTCCCTTACCTTAATGAATTCATCTCATCTCGAAAAGGGTTTTTCATCTTATCCCAATAGATCTAACTAATCTCAAAAGATTCTATCTTGTTTTTTGAGACTCATCTTGTCCCAATAAGCATACTTATCCCCACCACTTGGCTTATCTCATAACCTTGTAACAAACCTAATCTATTCCAAAATAAATTAAGTAGATTTTATCCAGTCTAATCCGATTACACCAATTTAATTCTGATCCCATCTAATCTGATCAGATCTAATCTAATGGACAAACATGTTAGATGATACTGGTAAAATAAGATTGGATCCTACTCTTATAAATATGTTTTAATCCAAGTTGGACTAAGATTCCAATTTAGACTAGACCACATACAACAACCTGGTCATATGCAACTACCTCGACCATTCGATGGTTGCATAACTCCTCTGTTTTACTTTAAACAGAAATTCTGATCTACCTACCCATATAATCCATCCCATCTCAAAGGATTCTAACACATATTAATAATACATATTCTACCCTAGTAGATTTATCTAACTTAAACTAAGTTTAATCCAGTTACATCCAATTTAATTTAGACCATATTCCTATAAATGAGTTTTAAACCTAAACGGGTGTATTAGACCAACTCATCCGTGAAATCACAACCGAGCCTATGTTAAGGGTTGTCCAATCCATTTATCCCAAAAGCAATGTAAAACTTTGTTTAATCTACCTACCCCATGTACCCTTGTTTCTATACCACACCTGCTAACGGCATAAAAAGAATTTCAGGTGGATAAAAAATATATATACTGGAATTTCATAAAGATAAGGTCAGCTTGATATGCTTAACTAGATGACATTCTTAAATAGGGTTATAGAATCTAGCGTGATCTAATCCAATGTGGTCTACTTAAACCGATTAGCGGTACTTGGACCCTTCTAGCCTGGTGTTAACTTAACTTAGCACTTTGGATCAACTCAACCCTGAGCTAACCCAACCAATAGTGTCATGATGAATTGATTAATTATCTGTCCCCACCTAACATCAAACAATCTTTTGACCTACGTCATGTGGTCTATCTCACTCATATCTATCTTAACCATATTCCCCAACTTCTATGGTATACACTGACCCAGACTCAATGAGACCAAGACCAGAAAAGGAAAAGATCAACCTCGTCAAGGAAAGAGAAAAGTCAAACTCAAACTTCAGATGCCTTACCACTCAACATGGAGTTTTTTCCACCATAAACTTTCTTACCCTAGGCTATTCTTGCTCTAACCTACCCATCTTTTATCCTACATAATAATGTGGCTATACCTTTGTATACCCATGCTATCCTAATCACCCACCAATGATTATGAAAGAAAAGACCCTTCATTCTTGAACTAATTAGAAATTAAAGGCTAAAATCACAAATCAATTCTTTTATATCCCTTTTCTTACAAATCTCGAGGACGAGATTTCTGTTAAGGAGGGTAGGATTTGTAAACCCTAAAATATAGGTTTGAGAAAATTTGGTAAATTTTTTTTGGAAGAATAAAATTAGAGTTTATGAGTTATTTTTCTTTCATGCATACAAGCATTTATCCAAATGGATAAAGTAGTGAAAGAATTAAACAAATAAAATTTAATTATGCCTCATGCTGGTTTTTAAATGTGTATCTAGTTTTATTTAAAATCTAATCTTAGACTTGAAATTCATATCATATTTGAATATAGTAATCCAAAAAAAATTCGAAATAGAAAATTACAAAAAAAGAAAGAGCATAATTGTGTATGGGCCAAAATTGCTCAGCCCATCACCTCATCCCATTCCGTCGGCCACACCCCCTCCAAAATCCTTTTCTTTATTAATTTGCCAGAACCTGTGTCACCATATCATTAGCATGACATAAGCATGCAAATTAACCAATGCTTGTATCGCAGCCTCATGTGCTTCCGCACGCGCTAGCGTCTTTGCTCACCCGTGCTGACACATGGGACCCCTTGCCAACTTCCTCTCCCTTGTTCACGAGCATGAATAGAACGAGTAGGGTCATCTTCTCCAGGACTCGCGTGTGTTGCCTAGAGCCGTCATGCGCACAGATATTTTCTCGTCCAGAATACGGCCCCTTCCTCTTCGATCGGGACCCATGGTCTAGCCTCCCCCATGCGCAACCAGATTACTACTTTCCTAGAAATAAATAATGAGTGTGTTGCATATGTGAAAACGTCTTCCTAAATAAATGTATAAATTAATTGCGTTCATGCTAGTTTCTTTGATATGTGCATTTACTTTATGATTAAAGTTTGAAACTAGTTTGAATTAGGAATTAAAGTACGATTTGGGAAAGAAGAAATAGAAGATAAAAATACAAAAAGAAAATCGGCTTGGTGGGCTGGGACCATTTCACCGTAGCCACTCTCCATTTCCTACCGAAGGAAGCCCATCTCCAATTGCTCTCTCTCTCTCTCTCTCTCTACACGTTCTGTTTTATATCTTTTCTTTATTCCTTTGGCCGGATCTTAGGTTAGCATGACCTCGACAATGATGTCAACATGCAAGCAAACTAGAGTGCGTGCATTGGTGCTCTTGGATCGCTGACCTATGGGGCCACCCAGTCAGCAGCTCCCCTCCCGATCTCTTCTTGGCCGTGCGCCGTAGGAATCGGTCTTGGCATCCTGGGGATAAAACAAGGAGAGCTCCACAACCCTGGCCACCTCCAAACGCCAGTACCAGACAGGAAGAGATTTGGAGGGATTGATGGCCGCCTTGGGCTTCAGTGCTGCTAATGCCGTGGGTCGCGCCGTGCGGGAGCAGGGAACTACTTCTCCATGGCCGTGTTCCGGTAAGGGAGAGAGAGAAGTTGTAGCTGTCGGTGTCTGCTCGTGCGCCCGCTGCCTTGGGGAATTCGTCGTTGGCGCCGTAGAAAATCTGAAGACCCGCCGCGGCCGGCTCGCCAAACCGTGCTCCCGACGTGCTTCTCCATAGTACGGTTCATCCTCCTCTTCACATCAAAATCTGTTCTCCTCGCTACGAAAGGATAGGTAGCGCGTGTAGTTTATGGTGAGTTGATTAAGCGTGAAGTGGGCACGGACTCGGGATCTGCGGTCCGGTTAACCTCTGCGGCGCGCTGGCGTAGGCATGGCGGACACACCATCGGCTGTGCGCCTGGTGTCGCGCTAGGGAAGAAGACGGAGGCCTGCTCCCGTAGTGTGCTGTAGGAAGAAGGCGTGTTGTCCATTTGATCATAAAGCGACAGTTAGTATTAGATGGCAGAAGTCTATTTGGTGGGACTGCTCCTGGACCGTTGGATCGGGTTTTGATAGCTAGGATTAGATTGAGCATACATTTTCATCACGCTAGAACCTGGATCGTCGATCCTTCATCCGTGGGTCGGACGGTTCTTGTGGGTCGACACCCCTTCGCCCGAGACTTTTGCTAAAGAGACCCTAAGTGAAATAGAATTTAACCCGCAGTCCACCACTGGTATAGACTGAGTCTGGGAGAATTTTATGGTTTAACCCTGAGTTTCTCTGTAATTCGTGCTCAGACCAGGGAACCAGGAAATTAGCAAAAACACTATAAGAAATACTTTTTAGTACATGAATAAGTCCCAAAACTCATTTAATTCATGGAAAATTCATAGTAAATCCTTTTTGCTCCATTCTAGTTCCCATAATTTTATATTATTATGGCTTACTACTTGGTGACACTGTTTTAACATGAAATCTATACTAGAATTGATTGCTTAATTAATTTTATAGCAAGCACACACGAACTTCGGAAATTCATAACTTCTCCGTTTTAACTCCGATTTGATCCGTTCAAGTTGCGTTAGCCTCGTATAAATATTTATTATGCAATAACAACATTTATTATACCATGTCTTATACTTTTATAATTAGATATTTATTTATCCTAAGTTAATTGGATTAATCTAGGTCTATTGGATTAATAACTTCTGATCTTATGAGTATAATTTAACTAGATGACCTTTTAATCAAATAATGATTTAGATCAAAGTTGTGATAATTATTTATGGAATTATCTCTCATGTGATATGTACTAACCAAATTATAGTATAGTTTAATATTTAAATCACATAGATCTTCCATAACTCTTTAACCATAACTCTGATCTTAGTAGTTCTCGAACCAACGATCTTGTAGCAACGCGTAGAGTATTCTTATGCAGTTTGTTCTTATGTTTGGTGTGATGTTAATTTTGCCTATACACTGTTTGTTTGTATTGCTACGACTAGCGCGAGGTTACGAGTCATCTAAAGAGCAAGCTGTTACCAGGAATCTCGAGTCCCAGGCAAGTTGTGCCCTTGATCCACTTTTGTTACCCAATAATATTCTTTATTATCACTATTCAATGCATAGGTTTAATTTTGATGGGACCCAACAGGTCACCCTAGTCTGTTTATCATTTTTCCATTGTTTACCCTTGAATCACATGGGTAGTTTTTGCTATTGCTTTATATGGTTTTGGGATTAATACTACATTATATCCATGTTCCAATTGTTATGTTATTTTATTTATGTTCATGTCAAGATCATTATATTTTAATTGGAACATGGAGCTTAACTTGAGAAACACGTGCCACCACAAGGGAGGAATGGGACCCCTTGGCTAACTAATTAGGAAAGCTAGTGGAAGACTACCTTACCCGAAAGGGACAAGGGCGGTAGGGGAGTTGCATGCAAGGAGGTTCTTGGATTGATTTTGCTGCGATGGCGGTCAGACGAGAGATTCTTGCAAGTGCTCTTCCCATAACTGTAGCGGGTTTTCGGAAGCTAGTGGAATTTTGTAAAGGCCTCGTAGTGGATCCCTAGCCATTCACCTCGGTAGTGTCTAAGGGCCTTGCAAACCCTGGCGACATGGGAAACATGGCTTGTGGGTAAAGGGTACAACCTCTGCAGAGTGTAAAACTGGTATACTAGCCGAGCTCACGGTCAAGAGCGGCTCAGGACTCTCGCATGATTAAATTATGGAACCTAAACTCAATTTATCATTTGCATTTGCATGGGTTTATTTTTAATTTTGTTTATTATTATTATGGTTTGGTATCTACTTACATTTAGTAACTGCTAATAAAATTTTGACCAACTTTAAAAGCAATGCTCAGCTTTAACCATTCTCTTTGGTAAGCCTTACACTTCATGAGCTCCCACCTTTGGTGAGTTCATGCCACATTATTCCCCACAACTTGTTGAGCGATGAACATGTGTGAGCTCACCCTTGCTGTATCACACCTCCCCCCACAAGAGAAGAACAGGTGGTTCAAGAGGAGACGCATATCGAGGAATTCGATTTGATCTAGGTGGTGTCTCCCAGTTGACTTTCTGGTGCCAAGGATGGATTTTAGATCCTGTTATATTTATCTTTTATTTTGTAAGACTTCCGCTATGTAATAAGTACTCTAATTATATTGTGACATTTATCTCTATACACTCTGTTATTATATATGTTGTCTTCTTTGGCGCATGTATGAGATGCACCCGGCTTTGTCCCTTAAAGCTTGGGGTGTTACAATAATCATCACCATTAATCATCATCATAAAAGTATCCAGAGTTACTCTAATCAAAGAGGATCCCAAGGCTGCTCTTAACCGTGAGCACGGCTGATATACCAGTTTCTAACACTCTGCAGAGGTTGCACACTTTACCCACGAGTCGTGATTCCTTTTTGCCTCGAGTCGATCAAACCCTCAAACACTGCTAAGGTGAGTAGGCAAGGTTTCACTATGTAGCCTTTACAAAGATTCCCCAGAGGTCATAGCCGCCTGTTAGGTTTCTTAGTTTGATAAACACAGTACCTCTCCCCATAAGAAGTGTGACTAACAAAACCAAATCGAATGAACCTCGGCAACCAGCCTCGGTAGAGCAAGTACTGTGCCCGGACCCCATTGATGGCACAACGGCGAAGCCAACTACACCTTAAGTTCCTCTAATTATTTAGCTAAGGGCGTCCCATTCCACCCTCATGGTTGTACTGTTATCCCGGGTGGTCTCTCAACGAACAGGTCCTTACAGAGAGGTACTTAGGAAACAACCTGAGTCCCCTGAAATATCACAGCTCATCATCATTATCAACATAACTTCATCATATCATAAATGTTCTCATCATGTTCATTGATTAAAGTAAAGCAATAGCATGAAGCTAACCATAAAAACCCAAAAGGTAATCAAGGACAAGGTAAATACAAAGCTAGTAAATCCTTAGGTTTCAATTAAGTAATACAGGACAATGAATCATGAAGTAAATAAGACATAATGGGTCAGAGGACACTTGCCTTCACCAGGTTGCTGCTCAGGGAAGTCTCCGGCAACACACTCAAGAACCACAGACTGCTCGTTGTCTATGCAAAGCAATCATTCATTCAACACATTTGGGAAATGATAAAAGAATAGTACACCAAACATGTGTAATCAAGTGAACACAAGTTCAATAGAAAAGTACAAACACCATAGTGAAATCCAGATTCTAGGGTAGACAAATACACCTAAGGGTTTGTGGTTCTCTAAGTACTGCTTATCTCAATGGATTACATAACTTACTATAGTCATCTTAATGGATTATTAAAATTATACCAGGGATGGGTTCATACATTACATGACACTAACTTGACAAAGTTAATCACTTGATTATCATTAGTGTTTCCCTTTTTATTTCTTTTTGAATAATAAACCATTACTTTAAATGCACCTATAGACTAGACATAAAATTAAGACATGCAGACAGTGAAAGGTACTAATTTTAATAGATTGAGAATAATTTTATGAACATTTTTCAATTTAAACCACCCAATTTGGAGTTCATATGCAAAAGATATGAAATAAACAAGTTTTGAAATTCAAAATACAAAATTACACCTATTTCTGTGATAAAAATGAAGTCCAGGGCTACTCTACAAGAAACCAGGGGTCTACACGCAAGAACACAGGACTGCGGGTTATTTTCTAAAAAGTCAAGGATCTCTTTAACAAAAGACCACGCGAAGGGGTACGAGGCGTTCTCCGCCATCCGATCACAGATCGACGGCCGAGATCAACCTCGAGCGCGAGCGCGCACGCGGGCACGAGCGCGGACTGGCAGGCAGGCCAAGGGCGCTGGGATAGGGCTGGTTGACCGGCTGGGCCTAGCTGCAGGGGCACGGGCGACGGCGTGCACCCGAGTGGCCAGATCCCCATTGGACGACTAGGATCAGATCTGGTTTATTTGAAGTCGGGCTATTAGATCTCAGATGGATGCCTGAGATCTGATGGCAAGCTTAGGCTGGGTTACTGGGCTGCCAGCGGCGCCGCCGCTTGATTCCGCGGTGGAGTTTCGCCGGACGCGAGGGCGTGACCAAGCCGAGGGTCCTAGGGCGCTAGGAAGGGCATGAGCGTTTTCAGGGTGACACGGCAAACGTGGTCGTGAGCGCAGCACCGACGCAGAGACACTGGAGGGTGGCAGTCTACGGCGTCGTGGCCCAGCGGCGGCGCTAGCCTACTTCAGCGAGCAATTGTGCGAGCATCGAGGCAGGGAATGGGAAATCAGTGGCATGGGGCGGTGGGTTACCTCGAGAGAAGGCTCTAGGGCGCTTGAGCGACTGCGAGAACACGACGAAGCCTCGGGTCGATGACGGCGGCGACACGGCTGCATGGTATGGAGTCCGGTGAGCACGAGCAGAGAGGAATAGAGGGGGAAGGGGCAAATCGAGGGGTGTCCTGAGTTTCTGGCGCGGAGGCAGAGCTCAACAGGGCAACAGACATGATAGAGGCTCAATGGCATCCGCAGAACGGACCTGAGATCACGGTGGATGGTGATGGCTCTTCTCGGGCACGCGCTGTGCGAGGGAGGGGCGTGGCAACTCACAGAGGGGAGCTACTGGGCGAGGGGAGTGAGTGAGTGGGGCACGGGCTCAAAAAGGGGGGTCGGGCATGTGGGACGGTGGCCGTGAGAAGCGCGACGTGGGCGCATCCATGGCGCGGTGTGTAGGCGGGAGGTTAGGGAAAAGGAGGGGGGCTGACGGGTGGGGATTGCGAGCCATCGAGAGAGGATTTGCGACGGACGGTCAGTGCTGACAGCGCGGGCTCACCAGACATCGGGAGGAAGCGGGCGTGCGAGCGAGGGGGATTGGCACCGACAAGCTGGCCCCATCGGGCAGAGTGGGAGAGGGAGTGAGGGCGCGCGAGCGAGCGCTAACAGGCGGGACCCGATTGTCAGAGTGATGCGGGCGCATGCGCGCGGGGCTGGCTGGGCTGGTTTGGGTCGTCTTGGGCTAAAATGGTTTTTTCCATTTTCTTCTGAATTTCCAATTGCTTTTCTTCTTATTTTCTCTAGGGATTCAAATTAAACGAAACCACAATTCAAGTTCAAATAATTCAAACATGTGCATCAAACAAAAAGAATAATCTAGGCTCACCATGATTGAAATATTCATATATACCCTAGGTTTTAACATTCCCAAGAAATAAAATAATACATATCTCCCATAAATAACCCAAAATCCTATTAGAGAGTATAGAAAAGAAAAACTATAGAGGTGAGAAAAGGAGTAACACCTGAATTTGCTAGGTACTAGAGAAGAAATTTTATACCCCCAAATTCAGGGTATTACACATGACGACAAGGGTGATAGACAAGATCCTTCTCAAATTTCAACTTAGAAAATCCTTGGATCAGGTCAAGTGAGCTCAGTCTACACAAAAGATCAAAGCTCAAGTGACGTAGCCTCCTATGCCACTTCCAAAGAGAAGAGGAAGATCCTACCAACAAACATCGAGAAGGGCTAGAAGAATGTGGAAAATCAACACTGAAAACTCGACCAAAAGGGGAAATCTGACAAACAAGATCCCCACGGGCATCCAAAACCCGAGACAAGCCCTTTTTAAAGCGCACTTCATAGTCATCCTCAAGGAGTTGCGAAATAGAAAGCTGATTGAAATGCAAATTTGAAACCAAAGCAACATCCTTGAGAACAAAACTCTCGTTCAATCGAACGGAGCCACGAGAAATTACCTTACCTCTCAACTTATCCCCGAATGTGATGTATTCCTTACCAAACACGGGGTCAAGACTAGAGAACCATTTTTTTGCTTTTGGTCATGTGGCACGAACAAACGGAATCCATGAGCCATATGTTCTCTAGGCCTCTATCCTACATCTATAGTAAGACATGGGTGAGAAAATGGCCCATCACTGGGGTTAGGATATTGATAAGGAAACAAGTGCTGCAACATTTGCCCCTGAAAAGTGTTAGGAAAAACACTAGTCTTCCCCAGTCCCATGGGGGGATAGAGATCACCACAAGAAGGAAAATGTGGTCCGCTGGGGAAGTAAGAACCAAAGCCACTGCCACGGGGTCCTTGGCCATATGGCACACGACCAACACCCCATCGGGCACGACCACCACGTGGTCTCTCCTCCTGAGGCCTAGCAGCAAGAGGAAAAACAACCTCTAAGTGATTAACACCATGCTCGACTCAGGATGTCTCTGAACAGGCTGAGCATGAACACCATGCGAAGGGCGGTTCATGTTCTTCCTGCTCGACTTAGAAACCCGCCGCTCATCTCTCTTCCTCCTAAAGCAAAAAGAAGCCTGATGTCCATCCCCCTCACAAATACTCACAATGGAACCTCACCTCTCTCTTGGGTGGATTTTGCTTGTGGGAGGGGGCTTTCCTTTTGGATGGCTGGGAGGCTCTAGGAAGGGGATCACTAAAAATGTTGGGAAGGGTGTCAAGTGTGTTCCTGAGATGGTAAGGTTTTGGAGTTCACACTTGTTTCTATGGAGAGGCTCTCATAGGCTCCTTAATCACTCCATTTTTCACAGTAGGGGTGGCATTTTTAGGTGGAGTGAACTTGACAAGCTTGGGGTGGCTAAAAGTTTCTCTGGGGGTTTCAAGCCACTGCACTCACCAACCTTACCAAAACAAGCGACACTCCCATCCTTAGCAGCGCCTATCCCTGGTCCATCAGTTCCCCTCTTGAACTAACTGACCATCATGCCCAACTAGGGCTCACTGAATGACACCCAGGTCAAGACAAATCGAAGGTTCCTCGATTCTTGCCTTCTCATGTCTGTAGGACTCAAGAGCACACTACAAACCCTCATAGAGTGCACACTGCGCAGGTGCAGGGGCACTCACTGAGCTAGACATATCAAGCAAGGCTATCCTAGCGTCTCTCTCTGCTAGCTCAGTTTGCAAGCCAGGACAAATAGTACACGCAACCAACAAGCTAAAACCTCGATCTCTACTCATTGCACTCATTTAGCAAGGTGGCGTACTTGGTCTGCAAAGTGGTGATGTCCAACATGTGAAGAGCACACTGATCACATTCAGTCTCGTCGGACACCACGACTGAAGCTCGAGCAGACTCAAGTTCCCTAAGCGTGCTCTTATACTTGGATTTAAACTCTCTCCTCTCACGAGCAGCCTGCCTAAGCAACTTATCTTGACTCGCTAATGCAGCATTTAGCTCTTCTACCTCAACGACGAGACCATCGGTGGAAGGTAGTACCTTAGAAGTAGTGTAATCGCTGATGTACCGGCCATCGTTGTCCACCGCATCATCACCAAGCGCCATGGTGCAAAGACCGCCTGCAGTGTTGGCGAGGAAGCAGAGTCCATTCGACTTGTCCTCGACTCGCCTGTAAGACTCCTCATCGCTCGAGGAAGACAATGTGTTGTTGAAGTCGTGGTCGAGGTCATTAAGGGAGTTGAGGAAGGCACGCTCCTTGATCTTAGCCTTCTGGAGGTACTTCTTCTTGAGTGCCTCCTTATCGATTCTCCCTTGGACTTGTGCTTGCCGGAGGTGTACTCCCACTTGTCGTTGGACCGACCAGAGTGGTGGTCACACGAGCCATCCTCCTGCTTGCCCTCCTTGGGGCAACTAGCAACCAAGTAGTTGGGGTCGCCACAGTTGTAGCATCTATCCTTTTACCCGCCACGCCGCCGGCTCATACGGTTGTTGTGGAACCGTGTGAACTGACTAGCCACAAGCGCCACTGTAATGGTTAACAAAGAAGACAAAGCAAACATAGCAGATGAGGGGTTAGAGGAAGCACCACCTCCAGAGACCAAGGCCATGGTGGGTGCACTAGGGTTCTCAATCTTGGCCAGGTCTGGTGGTCAATCTCAGTAGACTTGAGCTTGTTGAACAACTCATCCACGGTGAGAGTCTCATAGTTGGGCGACTCAGTGATTGCCGAGACCTTCACCTTCCAAACCCTCCGATCTAGAGCATATAGCAATTTCAATGCTCCCTCATGATCGTTAGAGAGAAGTTATGCATTGTTGGCATGCATCTTGTTCACGATGGACTGGAACCGAGAAAACATAGTGTCTATGGTCTGTCTAGCCAACTGAACAAAGTTCTCGTACTCTCTCTGGTATGTCTCAATGAGTTTGGCCTTTACATGCTCATTACCCATGGAATTCTCAAGGGTGGACCAGATCTCATGAGCCGTAGCCAAATGTCCAACTCAAATTCACCCATGAGAGGCATGACAACAAAGTGTTGCGAGCTTTGTTGTTCGAATCATGGAACTCCACTTGAATTGGAGTGATTCATTCACTTGTAGCATTGAACACAACATCGAGGCAAATCTCCCAAACTTTGTACCCTATACTCTGAAGATATGCGAAATGCGGATCTTCCAGTATGGGTAGTTTGTCCCATCGAAGAACGATGGCTTGTCAGAACCACGTTCGATGTCGCCTACATGGATTTTGAACCGATTAAGGAACGAAAATCCTTAACCGACTCCAATACCAATTGTAGGATCGGTGAGGCAACCAGAGGGAGGTGAATGGGAGCCACTAAAAATTCTCGTCTTGCGAGTACGTGACTTTGATCCCAAAGTTCAACCGGAAGCCCTCTAGGAACTCAGAGCAGTAGATCAGAGTGCAACACAAACCAGTGTCATTTGTATGCACCAAAACCCCTAAGAACTGTAAACCTAACTTCTTGGAAAATATCAGAGTTAAAATCACTAGAAAGTCCGGGCGGCAGTGCCGCACACACCGGCGGCAGTGCCGAGCAAGCAAAAAATCCCCGAATGATCTCAAATTTGTCAGACAGTTTGCATGAGGTAAAAGAAGTTCTCTGGTGAAGTATGAACCTGAACAATGAAGAAATCAAATCACAGATCAGAATCACGAGAGTGATGAGGTTTTCTCAAAACGAACTCCAAGAGAACTCAT
Source organism: Zea luxurians (assembly GCA_029449295.1). Lineage (NCBI taxonomy): Eukaryota > Viridiplantae > Streptophyta > Magnoliopsida > Poales > Poaceae > Zea > Zea luxurians. Next base: position 97,027,489 of record JAOPSE010000001.1, on the reverse strand, counting down.
CTCGGATTACGACCAAGAACTGCACCGTGAGGGCATATGCAGTGATCCAAAGAGTCTATCTCCACACAAATCAACCCCCAACATCACCCATATGAATAAAACTCAAAGGTTCTCCACAAAAGTACAAGAGAAGGGAAATGAAGAAACCAAGAACACAAAACTTCAGAATTTCAGCAAGGGTGCAAAAATTGAGACTGAGAAGCGACCAAAACCTGTGGGCGATACCAGTGACCCTTCCTAGATTAAACTTGAAGAACACAAACATAGTCGAAGTACAAAATCGTTGTGGATCCTTGGCTAAAAACTAGCGCCGTCTAGAGATAGAAGTATGAGTACTCAAACCCTAAGCCAAAACAAATGATAGCCAAGTGATGCTGAACTAAACAGCCTATCCCTCTCATTTATAGAGGGTTATTTACACTTCCTAAACTAGCCTATTTACATAGAACCTATCCACTCCATGGAGGTAAAATGGACCAACTCCTAGGTTTTTGATCCGACGGCCACACGCTCCACACGAAGTTGCCTCGCCATGACGCACTCTTCGTTGTGATGTCACGTGTCGCCACCGGTTCCCTTCGAAACTGCTGTCGTCAATTTTGAGGCCCAAACTTAGCAAAACCTGCCATCCGTAGCGCTCGATGTTTTTGAGGCCCAAACCACCAAACCCATCGTGAGTCCCGCACCACGTGCACATCCTTCACGACCAGACACGTGTCCCGCCAGTCCTCGACCACGCACGACAACACAGTCCACTCCACCACGTCCTCACGTGTGTGTCCCAAGTGACAACCACCACGGTTAGTCACCTCGGCTGCTATGGTCCGTTAGTCAAGACCCAGCACTAGCCCTTCACCGCTCGTGATCCATAGCACGAGCCCGCATGATCTTCACCTCAGCCGTCGACCATCGTCTCTGTGCTCCACACCTACACACCATAAAGCATACTAACATAGTTGCACAAGCATAATCTCATACTCTATTCAATTCATTGACTATCCAGAATGCTATCCATTGACAATCACTCATCATCACCCGAACCACAAGAGATAAGTCAACCTTGTACTCGCACTAAGACAACATAACCAACTTAGCTAAAGACCCTTTTGCTATATGTATTTGCCTATTTATGCTTATATTTTCTTTTCTTAAATATTTTTTGCATAATTAGTTAAGTTTTTAAAGTTTTTTTAATAAAAATCACTAAATAAATAACCTTAGATCGCTATTTATAACATGAAAAAGATCCAATTTAGAATTTACCACTCTTGACTGTTACAGTGTTACGGTCGTCCGATGTTTATTTCTGAACTACAAAACTAGTTTTTTTTCACCTCTCTCATTCTCTCAACTTTTAAAGCTGCTCGTTTTTGCATATTTTGGTAGAGTTGATGATGTGACACTATGTCAAAATAGGTGAATCGAACTAAGTTGAAAGTTTAGGAAGGTAAATATGACTATTTTTCAGAAATATCTAAAAATTACATAAAAATATTTTCAAACAATATTCAAATAATTTTACATGAAAAATAATAAAAACCTCTATTTTTATTTAATCTTCGATAATCCATAAAAAGTTTTATCCTAGAAAATTACGAAACTACTTTTAGACGTTTTCTAAAATCATGCTTCATAAAATAAGTACCAATTATAATAGATAGCGATGAATTCTAGTAGCAAATAAGTACCAAAATAGGTTCATAAAGATTTAAACAATTTTCTGTTCTGTACCATATGATCGAGCATGATTTTAGAAAAGAAAAGGTTTCATAATTTTCCGAGTCAGAAAAATCTAGGAATAAACCAAATTTTAGCTTTTTTAATTGCATGATTTGTTCATGTAATAATATTTATACATTTTTGGGAGTTATTTTATGTATTTTTGATATTTTAGAAAAATAATTCCAAGCCGATTTAGCTCCTGAATTTTTAACTTAGTCTGTTTTATTCTTTGGATGTGGCGCTATATCAGCAGAACTATTATCAAAACCATTCAAAATGCAAAAATAATTTGTTTTAAAAATTGAGAAGATTAAAAAATTGGGTTTACGACAGCTATAAAATGCTGAAGGCACGACGCTACAGCCAGGCTGGGTTGGGCGGTTGGGCCATTTATGTAGGTAGCTCACTTGGGTCCTGGCAGTCACCAGCCCACTGGCCACCTGCCCACCACGTTACTCGGTGGCCCAGCCAGCCAAAACCCCTCTCGGCTCTCGCCCAGCCTGACCGGAACGAAACGCTGAGGCAGCATCTTCCCCGCCGTCCTCCGCCGCCTCCCATTTTCACCTTGGCTGCAGCCTGCAACACAATCCTACGCTTTCGACTTCAACGCGCGCCCCTCCCATTTTCACCTAGGTAACGGTCGCATGCTACTTCTTGTTGCTGTTCTTGGGACGGACCTACAGGGATTGGATCAATTAGTTGCGGTTTCTAAGGCTATTAATGTCGTTATGCGAATTACAAAATGCTGGTCCATGGTAGTAATGGGGTCTTGCGTCGCGTGGATACCACTTCCGGATCTTGTTATTTGTCATATTTGCATGCGAGGTTTGAATGTTGGATTTAGTTTAGGGGTGCCCCGAGCCGGCTCAATTTGTTGTCTCTGTTCAACATGAATGTGGTTGTGCTGTACGAGGTGTGGAGCTGGAATCGGGTTTCTTTCTGAATTAGGACTTAGGAAGGCAGACTTGATTTTGCCGCTGTGGAGTAAAACTCAGAGGCCTGATCTTATCTCCTACTTTATTCACCATGGCGTGCACATAGATCTAACAAATGAACCCATGGATCCTTGCACAGAGATGATATATGTGTTTTTCTTGGAAAACCCTGGGTTGGTTTTGGATTCACGGTGTTTTACCTGAGCTTGACTGTAACAGTGAAAACATTTCAATCAATAAATACACATTCTGACCTTAAAAATATATATATACATCCTTATATGTCCTTAAGTGTAGTCCATGATACTGTTTCCAAAACATTCTTGTTTTGCAGCCCTACTCCTTTGTACATAAAGGAAGATGGGAGCATATGCAACGACTGGTATGCAGATGATAGCAACACGCCCTTCCATCCCGGCCTACAGGCAAATACTTGGGTCGACATCAGCACTATCTGCATTTGGAAGGTCAATCTGTTCCAAAACTGGCTTTGCCATCTCTTCTAAAGCCACATCATCAGGACCACTGGTTTCTTCGAATTGCAAGAGGGTTGTTGTGAGGGCAATGTCGCAGAGAGGTGCCCAAGGACTTCCCATTGATCTCACAGGTAAGCTGAACTAAGATATTCATCCAGAAATTGCAGGTCACTACTGATATATACTTCTAACGGTTTATGTCTTTGCTTATGTACACTTGTGCTTCTGTAAAAAATCGTATGTAAATATCAATCCATCACTTTTGCTCTGTGTTGGTGTACATGATCTGGCAATTTTTTTATCTATGGGATCTGAACTAATGCACATATTCAATAATTGCAAGTTTTCAGACATCAATTATCTTGCAAGTTTTCAGGTAAAAGAGCATTTATAGCTGGAGTTGCTGATGATAATGGTTATGGTTGGGCAATTGCTAAGGCTCTTGCTGCTGCTGGTGCTGAGATTCTTGTTGGTACATGGGTGCCTGTAAGTTGATCTCATTTGTGTAATTTATCGTACTGGATGTTCTGGCGTAAAATTATTCTGGAGTTATCAAAATTTTGTAGGCGTTGAACATATTTGAGACAAGCTTGAGACGTGGAAAGTTTGATGAATCACGGAAGTGAGTGCATTAACAGTAGTTTGAGGCTTTGAGCATAATTGAAGTTTCCTTTATTCCACTTCAGTGTTTCTTGATCGAACTGATGTTATCCTTTTGACTTTACAGGCTACCTGATGGATCTCTTATGGAGATTGCTAAAGTATATCCACTGGACGCAGTTTATGACACCCCTGAGGATGTTCCTGAAGATGTAATGCTCATCATTTATGATGTTTCTGTTATCATTTTTCTTTCATGCTTTATGAACCTTTTTGTCCCTGTTGCAGGTTAAAGCAAACAAAAGATATGCTGGAGCTTCAAACTGGACTGTTAAGGTTAGTTGCAAATGCAATGTGCCTTTTGCACCCATCAAGCAGCATCAATGCCATGCTATGAACATTTTATTATCCAGTGCTTGATTCCTATCTGTTTCAAATGTGGTAGGAAGTTGTTGAGACTGTAAAGAATGACTTTGGTAGCATTGATATCCTTGTACATTCTCTCGCCAATGGTCCTGAGGTTAATTTGCATCAAAATCTTTATATTTCTTGTTTTGTTGCCACCATCAGGAGTATTTAGTTGACCTTTTCTTTTATTATCACAAAGGTAACAAAGTCACTGCTTGAGACATCAAGGAGAGGATACCTTGCTGCAATTTCAGCATCTAGTTATTCTTATGTTTCTTTACTTCAACACTTCCTTCCCATAATGAATCCAGGTAATATTGCATACTGATATGCTGAGTCGATATTCTCTTCTGTTCCTATATGTTGACGCCGATTTGGGTGATCCCTTTTTTAGTTAACACTATGATTTTGGCTCAAGGCTTTATTTTTGGGTAACTACCCATCTGCTCAAGGTATCATTATATTTAAAGTGAGCAAGGTTTTAGTACTAAGTTTAAGTATTGTACATGTACTTTAGAAAAGGTTGAAAATTCCAGCAGCATACTTTACCTTGTGCTATGTGTGAATTACGAGCCCTATTAGGTTGTTGTGGCAATCTGACAGTCACATTTAGCCCATGCACCTGGTAGTCAGTGTTTGCTTCCTGCCGCACTGGTGTGCGACGAATCCTTCCATCAGGTAGCCCCTTGCCACATCTTTCTCATGTCTTGTATAAACATAGCAAAGAGGAAAAGACAATGTTTGTCAGCTCTTAAAGCTCACCAAACTTGGGGTAAATTAAGGGACCAGCAGTCACTGTTAATTCAAGCACGAGGCATGTGAAGTTGCCAAACATAGCTTTACATTTGTAACAATACACTATGCCAGACTTACCAAAAAATGAAGCCACCGCTCCGAGTATTGTATGTGCCTTTGTGTGGTTAAACACTCTAACATGTTTGTTAAAGTATTTCTTATTCTCGTCGGGTAAGAATTTATTTGTTTTGATATGTTTACCTTTCTTTGACGCTGTTTCACTTTTTAAAAATAATTTGCAGGAGGTGCTAGTATCTCTTTGACCTACATAGCTTCTGAAAGGATAATTCCTGGGTAATTATTTCTTTGTTGATTTCACAGCTAAGCTATCAGCGCTCGTTACTTATGATTGTTTTGGTGATTGCTTTGTAGCTACGGTGGTGGTATGAGTTCAGCAAAAGCAGCTCTTGAGAGTGATACAAGAGTACCCACTTTTCTATGAGATCTCACATGCATTGCCTTATGATGTTCAGTGGTGTTTCCGCATGCATATAATTACTGCCAAGCCTTTTTTCCTATTCAGGTTCTTGCATATGAAGCAGGTCGAAAAGGCAAAATCAGAGTGAACACCATATCAGCAGGTAACTTTTGTTTCTTTTCCTTTTCCAAGAAAGTAAACAAGTCCACTTTAGGAAATCTTGCCGAGCAGGATTTGTATTTGAGAACACTTATATACAAAACTAGAAGATATAAGCTTTAAAGTTTATCTATAATACATATGGGATTTGCAGTTTGTCTGATGCTTTAATAACTTAGCAGCACTTGAATTGTTGTGTGTCATGCTTTGCATCTGTCTCCTTAGGTCCATTGGGAAGCCGAGCAGCAAAAGCCATTGGATTTATCGAGAAGATGATAGAGTATTCTTATGTTAATGCACCACTGCAAAAGGAATTATTGGCAGGTTAAATTTCCTTCTTTCATTTAGGGCTAGTTTGGTTACTCTATTTTTCCAAGGGATTCCTATTTGTCCAATGAACTATTTTTTCTTGGGAAAATGGAAATCCTTTGAAAAATGGGGTTCCCAAACTAGCCCTTATATCTAGTATTTTTCCTGCCTGAAAAGTGGAAAAAGTAGAGATTTCTTCTTTACTTTCTCTGAAAACGGTTTGCATTACATATCAACAGACGAAGTGGGGAACACGGCAGCATTCCTGGCGTCTCCTTTGGCATCAGCAATCACTGGTTCAACTATTTACGTTGACAATGGGCTCAACACAATGGGACTTGCACTTGACAGCCCCACTTTATCCACATGAGCACATTTCAGCAGAATGCGGCGCAGTTAGGTTTGAATTACGTGCAGGCCTGAGCACGGCAGTCTGGTTTTTGGAATTAATCTGTACGATGCTAGATTTTGCAGGAGATTTCGTTTTTTGTTTTCATTAACTTGGACTATCAGTTGCCTGTTAGAAATAAGAACTGTGATAAGCTGCAGTCTCCTGGTCAATGCAATGCGCTAATCCTGAATTGCAGATTTAGATTTTGCAGGAATCGAGTTTGTTTTGCTGTCAGCTGAAAGTTTTTATAATAAATTTCCGAGGTCTGGGACGTCAGAGTAAATGAGTTGCAACTGTTTTTTTGTCTGCTCGCCAATGATGCCAAACAACTTTGAATGATTTCAAAACCTGCACGGTGGCGTGGCTTTGCAAATACTTGAGGGACGTAAATATGCTACTTTTCCATGTATACCGCTCTGGTTGGATGTCATTATTGGAGGGCATATAATTGAATTAGAGGCATATAAATGAATTGGGATCAATATCTATTGAATACTTGATTTCAATCCACTGAAGATATTAAAACCAAGGTAACATAAGTTAAATATGTGAATCTTTGTCTTGTTTTAACACTTTTTTTGAAGTGTTATCATGAAAGACGAAGGTTTTTAAAATGTAGATGTGAATAAAACTATATAAAATGGAACAACGTGTGATTGAGGATGAAAACTTATCTCATATGCCTTACATTTTTATTTCATCTTCCTTCATATCGAATAAATTTATAAAGATACATTCGGCTCCTTAGCATAAGGTGGCGCGAAGGTTTTTCAAAGTCTAAGCAACACGAAGCTATGACCCTTAAAAAGGTGAATTTATCTAGTGTGTTGTTTACTTATTTATAGGGAAGGAATACAGATTCGAATGAAATTATAAGCATATCCATATAGTTTACACACATGATTTACATATAGAACAATGGCATTCCTATCTTTTCTCTTTCGTTCTTGTTGTACAAGTCTTACACCTTTTCTCTTTCGTCACTTTACGTTCAAAGTTTTCTTTATGTCGAGGCTGATGACTTTGGTCTGCACCTTCGCCGCCTTCATGTTTCGGACGAAGCTTCTTTATATGCTACATTGACTTTTCTTGACAACACTTCGTTCGTATGGTAGCTTTGTTCATCAATGGCAACCTGAAACACACTTGTTTACGCCGAAGTGAAGGTTATATTAGGACCTTCAGTAGAATAGGCCCCCAATATTTGTTTGGAACTCTAACTTGTCTCTTTTATTCCAAAAATATTGTTGTTAATTTGTACTAATCATATTAGACATCCAATTTAAATAAATCTTAGAATATATTTTTATTTAAATTTGAAATTAAAATTTTTGGGTGTTACACACGAGTTGGAAGGAGGGTTTATATTAAATATCTTGTTATGACATCCTAATTTAAATTGGTATATGCAAGTTACTAACAAAGGTGCAACATATATGACATAAGAAATATATATATATATATATATATATATATATATATATATATATATATATATATATATATATATATATATATATATATATATGAAGTTTTTAGGGTGGCTCTAGTTTGAGGTCAAAGATTTACCTCCATAATCTCATAGGAAGGGTTACTTTACTTGTTGTGTTAATGTTCATGCCATGGATAGCTAGATAATAGTTTATTTCAGAACCTATCTCTTATGGTAAATGTTGAATTTGGATATTTACTTCATATATATTTAGGTATATGTAGTTGTTGTCGATGCTATCTATTTGATTTGGGTTAAGTAGTTTGAAAAACTACATGTTTTCTTTATCATTGAGTTCAACCCTAAATCCACAAGCATCTATCAAATAAAGTAAAGGGTTTTCCAATTACATTATGTGAAGATGTTCCATTTATTTTTTTTATCTTTACAGAATTTTCCTAAATTCTAAAAATAGAATTTTGAGGTGTTACATTAATTGTAGGTACACGATGTTTATAATTTTTATTTACACAAATGTTTACTAATATAATTTTAGATTGCACAAGGAATATTAATATGAATAGATATGAACATATCAACCTATCAGAAAAAACACGAATCCATTTAAGTGAATACCTTATGAGCTGTAGCCTTTAGGCACATTTACTTGTCACATTAGGTACCTAAGGTAGTTCAACATTATATTAAAGCAAGTATAATAATATGACATAAATAGAATGTAAGAGATACCACGTCAATTTTATGGTGATGTAGAGAAAAGAGAAATGAATAGAGAATACATGTAGGTTGCTCACTAGTAGGTAGCTGAAAACGGTCTACTCACGAACTTCAAAACAGTTTACGAGAGAAAGAGTGAGCCAAATATTAAATGTACAACTCGTATCATTAGAGAGTTGTTGTTCACTTGTTTTTGATACCTAAAGGATATAAAAAATAAGGCAACACAAATGAATCGGTCTTCTACTCCACCCTTTAATTAAAGGGAGAAGATAGAAAAGTTAAATAAAAGATGACAGGTATGAGATATGAAAAGCGTGAAGGTAAAACAAACAACTCGTCTTGGTTGAACACTACCTCGTTCCATTTTCTTATTATATAGCAAATAATTATGAACATCCCTTTGATTCTTACAAGAAATGACACGAAGGTAAGAAGAGAAAACAACTTCATAAGCAGAGAAAAGCAGTTCTCATCGGTAAAAAAACGCTTTCTATGTATGGTACTGTTCCTCTATTTATAGTCAATAAATACAACTTTATAAAAAATTACAATCATGTTCTCAAACCTATACATACGAACTACAAAGATGGTTGAGAGCATTGTTGTCATTTTCCTCGGTAAACAAGTCTTGGGGACTAATATTAATTTCGCCCTTCTCTTGCCAACTCCTTCATCACGCGTGTATACCGTTAAACCGAAGCTTATAATTTCATCTTCACAATCGCGACAATTGCACATCATTTCAACTGAAGGTGTCCTTCAGCATTTTACCATGTCATACCTGAAATAAACTAAAGAATAATTGGTAAACCAATGTTTTGAAGACTTTCGGCTGAATAAAGCCCTAAACAAGAGTTATCATATAACTAGACTTTTATTTAGCAATATATATATGACATGACAACATCTTAGGGCTATATTATTTATCTTACTCTTAGAGCAAGTATAATAATTGGCCGTAAACTAGCTAAATGCTGATGTGAATTGTGAAGTGAGAGAAAAAAGAGAAAAGTGGGCTATAATCTAGACACAGGAACCAAGAAGCCATGTGAGAGAGATAAGTAGGATTATGTATTAATAGTAAAGAACTAACTATATTATGAATAAGCTAAGATATAGCTGCAAAAATCCTTGCAGCTAATGATCGACCATATTATTAAATTTGCTCTCATAGAATCAGAGGCTCAGTCCATAAGTCAGTCCTCCCTGTCGCCCTGCCCCGCCGCCTAGCTCCAATGCATCTGGCATGCCTCTCCATTCTCCACCAACCATGAAACCGACGTCGGTTACCCATAGTCACCAGACCTGGTGCCATTAAAGTTTTGGCTCTAGCACTGAACGTGCATTTGTATCGTATCGATCTGGATCCATGATCCTAGAATTAATAGTAGCCATTCTACCGACGCTAGATCGTAAATTTCACTGTAGACTTGGAAGGATATATATGGACGACGGCGATATGGATATCAAACACTAATCTTAAAGCAACAAAACGACCACCAATCTTAAAATTAATGAGGTAGACATATATCATGAATACGAAGTATGCTGTAGGACCGTTTCTACTGCTGACTGTAGAGATACAATGGGTAAATACGCACAGGGTATTACTACCCTATACACATACCCACGACAAAAATAACCCTCTCGGTCACCCATATACACCGGTGGGTATGGATTTATCCCCATACCCATACCCGCCAGTGTATATAGATTTATTCTCATACTCATACTCATGCGGGTATGGGTTACCCATCGGGTCATCCGTACCCACAAAAATTAAACATCTATCAAAATATTATATTATACAAATGTCAAGTATATCCATCTAAATAACATTACAAAATTTCTAGTATCATTTAACCATTCATTCAACACACCAAAGATAATTGGATAAAGTAGCAACATTAGGATAGTAATACATAGCACATTACATGTTCCATTACATGGTCATTAAATTGTCGTTAAGCCTTCTATGATATTATGGCTTAAAAGATTGTTAAATAGTAAAAAAGATGGATGACTAAAGTCCATGTTCATGCTTGGGTTAAGTTTATATTGGGTATGTTATACCCACGGGTTAATGGCTATGGGTGAAGGCGGAACGTTCTAATATCCGTTTACCCATTAAGTGAAGATTTTTGCTCAATAACAGACTCACGTGTAGAATATTTAGCCACATACATACCTTAATGGAGTAAATATCCATCGGGTATCGGGTCGCGGGTATCTCTTGCCATCTCTAGCTGACTGGCTACGAGGATTTTTTTTTCTTCAGATCTGTTGAGTACTTTTCAGCGGGGTATAGTAACAGGCTAAGCTAACAGCTAAATACCAGGTAGACACTCTTCCCATACAGCCATTAGCTTTTTATGGCACGTGTCATGGTGCGCACGATGCACTGCTGCAGGTTCTGGAAACTAATACACGTACACGGCGGACAGAGCCGATCCCGGGACACGTCAGCCTGACACCCGGCGTGGTTTTACATGCATATAAAATAGCACGCAAGCAAATCCAACCGGCACGCACGCAGTTGCAGTGCTACTCATTACTCAACTTGCAAATGCAGGGCGGGAGGAGCACGAGCGCGGTGGAGGCCGCCAAGGAGGCGGCGGCGAACGTGGGCGCCTCGGCCTGGGCCGGCAAGGAGAAGACCAAGGCCGTCGTGCAGGAGAAGGCGGCCAAGGCGAGGGCGCAGGACCCGGCCGAGAAGGCGGCGACAAAAGCCATGATGCAGGAGCGCGTCCACGAGGTGGAGGCCATCAAGCAGGACGCCATGCGCAAGAACGCCGCCGCCAAGGAGCGCGCCACCGCGCCAGAGCACCACCCGACGCCACTCGGCATAGGGGCCGCCTCGGCGACGGCGCCTGCTGCCGGTGCAGGTGTGCCGGTTGCTACGACCGAGACGGGCGTAGCAGCGAAACCGCCCGGAGGCGGCGTCCAACGTGACGCTGCCTTCCATGGAACCGACGGTGTCCCACCGCCAACCGGCACGCCCGACGGCCACTACATATGAAGCGAACAGAGAATATCGCAATGTCCTTGTTTGGCTGTGGAGCTTGTCAAATATCAGGCTACGTTATTTTACATATATGTAACCTTTGTGCGTGTGTATTAGCTGGTGTCCGTACTTTACAAGATAACTTATATATAAATATATATTTTATACTGAAAAGGTTTTCTAATTTAATTGTGATTTTGACTATACATATATATATGATAGTTAGGTGTTCAGGTGTTTTACCGCTCACAAATTATTAATAAACTTTAATGCACAACGGTTGCTTGAAAATGAAACACCTATTGTCAATAGACCTCAATATCTCATTATTTTTTTTGCCAACAAGCAATACCTTATTGCTTGACTAATAAACGGAAACAAATTAAATTACACTACAATATAAATATCGCAAAAACAAAAGGCTAAGGAGTGAACTTCTTTGTAGACATTATTCTTTGTATCTCACATTTGAGAAGCATTCATTTCTCTTGCCACAAGTACCTTTACTTCTCGCAGGACATTCATATATTGCGATGATATACAAATTATTCGATAAAATATTAATATTATATATGTCAATGTCTTACAATTTCTTTGTTAACAATCAATATCTACTGCTATAAAGCATCATTTTAACTGAAGATGCAAGCTTTTTTATCGCTTGCATTGAGCTTTTTTATCGCTTGCATTGAGCTTTTTTATCGCTTGCATTGTGCTTTTAGGCATGGTGTTAGTCTGTCACAGAAACTATGACATCAACTGGTTTTTGGCACATTGTGTAAGACCTAAATAGTTGTGTTAAAATAAGCCAAGAAAAGTTTTTTGAATACCTAGAATCATCATCACTCTTTTTTTTTGTAGTTTTTAGTATCACTGTTTGATCATGTGTTGATAGACACTTGTTAAATTATAGTAGAATCGTTTTAGAATGTGCAAAGATTGGTGAAATAATAGGGATAAACATATATGGTATCTGATTCTGAGCCCAACTGTATCTGGAATACAATACCAAAAGTTCGTATCATCACACAAGGAATAAATTCAGACCGTTTATATCTACACAAAAAAGGTACACTGGTAGCATTGCAGCTCCACTTTACATGACCTCATCTTAAAGGATTTACAATATCCTTTACAATAGGTTTATGTGCCTCTGTAAAACAATGGTTGGTCAATTTTTTATCCATCAGAAATGTTGAATTACCACATACTCCTAGTCCCAGCCATCAATAAGAAAGATGTCCAATGAATAGCCATCACTCATCGAATATGCATTTGCTTTTTGGATATTAAGACCAAGCTTCCCTAAGAGAGAGGTAGTTGTGCCAATACCTCATTTTCTCATCAGCTTCTTCCTTACTGTTTTGCAGCAGGAAGTGATCAATCCATGGTGTTACAAGAATGTTCAGAATAGAGAAAACATAGAACTAATATACTTTTGGAAGAAAAAGAATCACCATCACCAGTAAGTATAGGCACAACAATTCATCAAATCCTAAAGAAAGCCATATGCCTCGATTCAAATTCATTCAAAACAAAATGGAAGAATTCAAAGCTTTACATAAGAATAAAAAAATATATACAAGTTTCTTACCTTAAATATCTACAGCTCTGCCATATAATCAAGAGCTATGTAACAATGCTCCTTCTTCAGCTCTTCGGCCTATTCCCATGTAATACATGCCCTATTCAATGTAAAATTGTATTCTTACATGGTAGGAGAAATAAACATTATGAAGTACTTTAGAAATATACTTCTATCACCTACATGTATAGGGATATTTTAGAGAGAGAAGCTGTTTCATGAAATCAATAATGTGAAATCCGCCAACATTAGTTCTGTAGCATGCCCCCGACATAGGTTGCCCTTCAAAAAAAAGATCGAACAAGGTTGTTATTTCAGAAAACAACAATTTAATTATAAATACATAGGTGGAAAAAGGCAGGTTTGAGGAGATTTTATTGCACAAAATGCTTTAATGATTCTAGTAGAGTTCTGGTGGATGGTGTCTGTACAGCAGGACTCTTCCATCGACGCCTTTTTTGTTATTCATTTGTTTATGTGGAACCAATTTTTAGCAAAACTACAACATGCAATTGGCAACCTATACTTTATATATAAATCATATGCCAAGGTCAGAGCATCTGATTTTTTTGTTAGTCTGAATGTTACCCAAAAATTGCCGCTACTGCAACACCGATATTGACACTTTGAGAAGTCACCCCAAACTGGCACGAGCAAATGACGAGACTTAAACCATGTTCATAGTTCACATAAGGGTCATTAAAGTGTTTAGAAGCTATTACCTTAAGTCTCCTTTTTTTCTTTCATGGCCTGCGAGTATTTTGGTAGTAGCTTACCATTCTTGATCATTGTTTCAGCAACCTACATATATATTACGATAGAAACCTTGTGAATTTATTTTGACAGTCATGTCAAAGGATGTTGCCATTTAACTTGTCTCTTCTATCAAACTAGAAAGATTTACAAATTCTTGGCATATCGGCTAAATCAAAGATGTGCATTATCAGGCTGAGTTAAGTGCACAGCCTCCATCTCGCCCCTGCCACGTCAGCTCTCGCCTCCACTCTCGCCCCTGCTGCTCCAGTGCACAGGCTGTAGCAGGCTACAGCCTCAGGCTATAGCCATGTCAGCTTTTCTATTTCAGAATTAAGTAATTCACGTGGATTTATTTCAACGCTCAAAAAACACACAACATAATATATAGAGGGATTGGGGATGAAATTTGTGATTTTTTGCAATTTTTTTTCAATTTTTTGGACTCCAAACGGTCAAAAACGGCTAGTTGCAACGGCTAGCACACGTGGACCAATCAGATCGCGACACGTGGACCAATCAGATCGCGCCACGTCGCTCTCGCCCCGCGCTCTCGCCCCGCCAGTGCCTCGCCTCCCTCTCGCCTCCCTCTCGCCCGCCTCTCGCCCGGGCGGGCGCTCCAGTGCGGGCGAGAACGAGGCGATACCGCCCGCTCTCGCCGGGCGCGAGCGCCATCGCCCGGCGCCGGCCTCTCGCCCGCGCGCGGGCGGCAGCAACCTCTTCTCGCCCGCGCTGCCGCCCGCACTGCCACCAACCTCAAAATAGAAGGGAGGGAGCAAATCACTCATTGGGCTTCTCCTGCTCGCAGTCCGCCCACTTGGAGATGGAGAAATGGACCTTCTCACGGATGCGACCTTGGACTTGAAGGGCTCCTTGAGACAGTCACGTGCCAGCTGCAGACGTTGGAGTAGCCTATGTAGGTCATCTCTGCTGTCTGCGAGAAGGGCACCGCAATCATGGTCGTCGACATCGCCTTACACTGCGAGGACTCCTTGCTCCATCACGTCGGGGCGCTGAAGCTCCCGGAGCGGGGCGAGGGCGGCGCGAGGGATGCGGAAGGCGAGTGGGCAGTTGGGTGAGAGAGATGAGAGAAGCTGTGGCCCCGCGCATGCGTGCGACATTCCATCGTGGAGGAGCGGCGGTGCCTTGCCGCCTATGCTATGGCCAGCCTCGCGGCCAAGGCCCAGCGCCGGCGGTGGCAGAGGCGAGGGAGGGAGGGACAAACTCTGTCACGGAACCTCACAAGATATTAGGTCCACCTACAAATGTCTTTGTACTAAAGACCTCAGACAGTCATACAGGTGTGCATAATGACTCGATAAGTTTGGTTATATGTACCTCCATCATATCGCCCAAGAACGCTTAACCCATCACGCAGACATTACACATCATCAGAGTAGAGAGTAAGTAGAAAGGATTATAATAACATAATTTATATTCATACGAAAATATAGAAAGAGTGTTATTACATATCCGGGTACTTGAGTGTGCAACTTATTATTACATCAATGGGAGGCAAAACGCCCTCCCCAAATAAGTTTTAGTGTTCAGCCTCGTGCTTGGGAACCACCTTGGAACAGAAACATCAGAACTCAACCGTTTCATCACCTACAACAACATGAGTTTGAAAACCCTGAGTACAGAATGTACTTTCGCAAGTCTTACCCGTCAAAGGAAAAGACTCTCAAGGATATGCTGACTTTTGGGAATCAAGGTAAAGCTTGTCAAGATTCAACGACTCTTCTTGCAGAAAAGCTTACTAAAAGTGGATCCTTAAAAATCCATTTTTATTTTCAGGTTAAGTAGTTCCTGCATCTAGATTTCTTATCCTAGATCAAGCACTTGGCCTATGCTAGCCGTCTTTTATCAACCCTTCAATTCACTTGATTGCTACGTGTAGGGCAGTGACCAAGTCTTCATGTCCGAGAAGTAACGGCGATCCGAATTGATTACTACCCAGCTGGGGATCTACAACCACATGACATATGTAGCACTTTACCCTTGCTTATGTCAACTCGCCACCGGGTTTCTCAACACCAGAATGGTTCACGCCAACCGAGAGCACAGATACTCCACCGTCCAGCCTCTTGCCACAGAGGGTACACACTACTCTCGCTATATCTCCACTCCCATTGCGTGGTGGCCTTTCTGGCATTGGTCCAACCGAGGCAAAGCTTACCCATGATGAGGCATGTGGCCAGTTAAAAGGTCCTCGATCATCAAGCCTACATCGGCTTGGTCCTTAAGCGACTTAGACGGAGACTACACCGAGACTCCCTTCTCGTGCAAGTCACCCGCCTGGTCTCGTCTTTATCATTTACGACCCAAAGTTTGGTACCTGACAGAGGTACTTCTTTTCAGATGTTGAACCCATCACAGCCATGATGGATTCACCATCACAAGTCTTTTCTTTGTAAAATTCCCTATCCCATGTGAAGCATCACCTTTTGTTTAAAACAAAACATTTTGTTTTCTAAAGCCAGGCTAAGCATCAGAAAACTTGTTTAAATAAATCAGGTAACAAGAAATGGTAATCAATTTTCCAAGGAAGGAAATGCATCAATAGCTTAGCACACAACTCCTATCACCTAATGCATCAAACAAGGTGATAAAGTTTTTTAAAACAACAAGGAAAGGGATAATGCGCCGGGGCTTGCCTTGTGTTGCAGGAGGTTCAGGGTTCACTCCGTAGATGTCGAAGTAAAAGTTGTTCTCCGCTGGAGGATTTTCAGCATGGGAGACAACCTCTTCTTCTACCACGGTTTCTTCCTCATGTTCTATACATGACAATACATGTACATGAATGCTTATGTGATGCCATGAAAATGCAGTTACACAATAGAAACATACTAAGTTGTATCTTGAATACAAGTTTCCTTCACGGTACACACTAATCACTAGGGTTTCCTAAGTTGGTATTCTATTAGTATCAAGTAACTTAACCCTAGAAGGCTAGTTATTGGGTTTGTGACCAAACAGTGTCCAAATCATTTCAAACATCGCCCAGGGTCTTCAATTATCATACTAAGCCTACCGAAAAAGTTTCACAATTTTTGGAGTTACTAAATTATTTCCAAAATTCTAAAAGGCTTGGTTTGAGCATCTTTAAATGCTACATAATTCCAGGCTTGGGATAAAAATCTTGGAACTATTTTTATTAAATACTATGTAATTTTAGAAGTCTAACAAAATTGGTCTCATGATTTTACCAATTTTCTACTATTTTCTACAAATTTTCTAAGCTGACAGTAAAGATAAAAAGAGAAATGATGAATATTATTGGGCTGGATCTGGCCCAAGTCAGTCCGCGATAGAGAAAACGCACGCGCGCCTGCGCCCGCGTGAGCCTTTCGCATGGAGCCCCCTAGTATTCGAATAACCAGTAAAGAACCCTAGGTACTATTCACTTATCTAACTGAAAGTTGCATAAAGGCCCCTAGACTTTTGTTTCTTCATAGCTCTAGGTCCTCGTGGTGCTGCATTAAGCACATGGCCGGAGTCATGATTTCTCGGCGACGGCGACCCTTCCCTGAGGCAACAAGCACTTGGACACCATGCGCAAGTCTACCCGAGCATATGCCCTCACTCAATTGGACTGGTCCAACCCTAATTGAGGCTTGTTCATGGCTACAACGGTGTTAGAGCTCCGATGAGCGTGTTCTGAGCAACAAAATGCGGTAGCGTCTAAATTGAAGCTAGGGCGAGTTTCACTGATTCACCAGAGGTCAGGTACATGCGTGAATTTGGACGGAGCGGGTGTGGCGGAGTGGGTCGACGTGAGTGTGCTCTCATACGTGTTCTGCGGCGGCGAGGTGATGTTCTCGATGCCCTATCGCGGTAATGTTCAATCGGTTGGGCCGACGAGCTATGTTAACATTCAAGGATGCTAAAACATGGCACAGAGGGGAATTAACGGACCTGGGAACGATCGATCATGACCGGGTGCCTCACGACGGCGTAAGTGACCCAATTTGGGGAAATCCGGTGACTGGGGGATACGGTGCACGAAAGAGGTTAACAGAGGGTGGTATGAGTGCATAATAGAGAGGCAAAGCGAGGGCAGTGCTCAATTTAAAGGAACCGGCTACGTGCTTCGCCAATTTGGGTCAAAGATGATCACGACGGCGGTGGGATATTCCATTGGATGAGTTCGTCGTGGCGCCTGCCGGTACAATGGCTCAAGGGCAGTAACTCCAGGCTTGCCACGGTGATAGCTACGTGGTGAAAGGGTCACGACATGGCGTAACCGCGAAGGACGGTGGCCACCACTGCGATGATCGCCCAACCACATCGCCGTGCAAGTGGGTACGGTGAACGGAACAGGACCCGAGCTCATCCCTATGCCAAGATCGTTTACCTCAAGCGGTTATCCATGCGCCACGGAGCACGAATCACAACGCCAGTGTGGATCATGACGCGGGTTCACCGGCGGCGGGTTCACTGCACCTGTGATCTTCTTTAGTTACTGTACCATGCGATCTTCTTGAGTGCACCTGACAGAGCGATTTGAGGAGCTCCTTTCTCAAATTTTTATGTGACAACCTGTTTATCTGACTACATCAAAGTTGTTGCCCATCATACCAGCTTCAACTTTGTTATAAGGTTCTTGCCCATACATTCATTCGATCAAGTACAATTTGGTTCTAAAGTCAATCCAATGCCATTGTCAGTCTAACTTTCAGACCAGCACACGACTGACAGCCCAACTTCCTGGCCATTTTGCTCTAATTTCTGTACAGCTCTAGTGCTCAATCACTTAATCAAACTTGGACTACTTTAATAGCTCTACAAATTTGTTGTAGTGACCCATGGCAAAATCCCCATAGATCAAGAGATACAGGGACCTAAAGTCAGCACAATATCACTGTTTTTTAGAGTTAAGCATTTGGGTGCCTTTGGGACCTTTTTGCAATTTACTCCAATTTATTCCATAAAACATGGAAATCTCCAAATATAAAAGTTGCCTAGTTTTTGTTACTCTACCACTTTGATGTATGCACTTTGGTCCAAAAGTGCATAGAAATTGGAGTCACCTCATAGAGCACTAATTAGGGTTTTTAGGGTCCGTATTAGGGTTGAGTGTTCTAGGGTTTATGGGCCACTCAAACTCTCTAAGTTTAGTCTCTTTTGAACATCTCCACTAACCTTTGAGACCATACCCAAATTATCATCTCACACACCCACATGCTTCTATTCCTTAGGTAAGTGCCCTATCCTAGGGTTAAAGATCAAGTCAAGTCGTCACCTCACAAACTTGTTTTGAGATTTTAGCCTAGTGGATGCACTCTAGGTGTAACATACATAATGAAATGTCAATGAATATGATGCAATGCCCAAGTTTTAGTTTTGGTAACACCAGGGGTGTTACAGACTCGGGGCGACTGGAGTGGAGGAGATCTGAGAAGGATGCCACGTGATGCAAATCGATGGACGTGGGGTGAGGAAGATGATCGTACGGTCAGGGGGATGCGAGGTGTAGCCGTGGTAGAGCTTGACGCGCACACTACGTTATTCATGTATGGATGTGGCTTCTCCTCCCATTGGGTCCTCCCCTAGATACTCCTAGCACGTGGCTAATTTCTATCAGTCCTTGTTTCTCTCTCCACCTCAACTGAACAAACTTAATTAGCAGACGCAATGGTGCAACTTTCTAGTATTAAAATAATTTGGCCGCAAATTAAGCAGTCATGCGCCAATTCCGGCACAAATACTCCAACCATAGTAACAATTTTTATTCATCAAAACGACGACAGTTGATACACCTACAATATAATACTAGTAATTTAGGTGCGCTTCGTGTGCCTAGAAAACATTTGTGACATGAGTGGAAAGAATAGTATATTTTTAGGCACGCTATGCACATTTATTGTACATTATATATATACATATAAAAGGTAGAACAGTAGGTTAGATTCATAATTGGTTCTGGAGAAAAGGTCATCTAAAATAGAGTTTGGTGAATTATGATAAGAAATTGTTGTCTATTTCAACATTTGGTGTTGGATTTTTATATTTAGATAAACTTCGTCTAAAGAGTTGAACAACATCCATATATAATTATACAAAGCATACCTAATATTCTGTAACTTAAATAATTGTTGATGGTATAAGGCAACATTTAGTTTTGAAAATATCTCTTGTGCGTTTCTTCTTTGATGCTCAGGAGTCGTTGCTTCAACCTGTTGATGAATCACGAAAAATTAGTCAGCTAATATATTGTTATTACTTGTGGGTGATTGGTATTTGTATCATTTTTGTTCACAGACAGAGTATTGGAAAAAACAATGAGATGAACGATATGTCATAGCTTGGACCTTGGAGAGCCTGACAAACCAAAACCTCAGGAACAATTCTTTTGTTATTCTGTTATCAGAAAATGATTACTTGTGCAGTTCAAGCATATGAAAAACATGAGATATCATCTCTAACAAATGGGACAAAAAAGAGTAAAATTGGACAATATAGACTCATCTTAGATTTAAAGGGTATGATCATGAAGGCGGTGGTCATAATTGTAGCATGCAATTATTTGTCAAATGTAGCACTATAAAAAAATCATTAAGTAAAAATAATATATTTAGTTATTAATGATATTTATGATAATAAAGTTTATTTTAAGTGTTTGTTATGTATTTGCATTTGGAATGATTTTTGATTTCTCATAATTGATTTTTGGATATTTAATAACATTTCTTCTTAAAAGAAAATCATAGTAAAATAATATTCTTTGAACATATGTATTTTGAGATTTAATAATTATTTAAGTGTTTGTGAACTTTTCCAATTTATTAATTGTATTCCTCTCACATGAAGGTGTATTTAATTTAATTTTTTAGAATTATCCCAAAAAATATTTATTTTAAATTGGCTAGTTTATTTGTGTTCATATTCTTTTTAGATTTATTCTATTTCTTTTAGAATATATAAATTTATTTATATTCTGAGTTTTTTTCTTAAAGAAAGAAATTGGAAAAAAACAATTGATCGGCCAGCCATATATATACATATACACTATTCTATTAAAAACGGAAAAAGAAAAGTTTTATAAAAAAAGAAAAAAACCTACAAACTAAAACTCTTCCACGAACAAACCAATCCCATCGCTCGGCCTCCTAGCCCGCGTGACGCTCACGCCCGAGCTGTGGCCAGCCGACGCTCTGTCCCGCTCACTTTGCAGCTGAGCCCATACGTCATTCCCTCTTTCTATTTTCTTTCACTGCACAGTGGGTCCCTCAGCCTTGATTTTCTTTGTGCGGAGCATCTGCCGTGTGTTTCTCAGGCTCTCCGCCGCCGCCGCACGGACGTGTGCTGCTACTGGCCTGGCTCCTCGACATCACGCCTCCGTGACGCACGCCTGCACAGCTGTGATGCGCTCGCAACATGCTGTAAGTTGCGTCCAACCGGTTCTCGCGTTGCAACCGTTTTGCCGACCTTGATGTCTCCATTAATGGTGTTCACAGCTTCTGTTTCCTCGATTGTGTAATATCGTTCTTCAATCCGCATCAATAGAGCGTTAAATTGGCCACGAATCTCTCCTCCCCTCAACTATAAGATGCCACTCGAGCCTGCTCTTCTTTCCTGCTCTCGCATTTCTTCCACTCTACTCCGCTGTGTGGTCTGTTTCTCTATTCGTGTGCTGTCACCTCCATTGTCCGCACGTATGCAGTTGGCCGCGGTTGTCGGACGCAGCCAAGCATCATCGCCTCCTCGCCAAGCTCCTCCACGCTAAAGCTCATGCCCTCCTACTGCTCGCTACAGATTGCCGTGCTTGTTCGACGTCGTCGTTGTACCCGTGCTGTTGTGCTCCTTCGCCGTCTCTGCGCCAAGCGTCGATCCCACGCCGAACGCCGTGACGTTGCTGACCCTCGTTCACCGAAGACCTCGCCAACGTCTATTCTGCACCCAGGCTCATGTGTGCCTGCTCGTCGGTGTGTCCCTTCACTTCGTCATCGTTCAGCTCGACGTGGCACCAATATTCTTCGCACGCCTGACACGCACAGCAACTCCGCCTCGCTCTCTGTTTCCAGGTGTCGATCGACATTCATGCCCGACGTTGAAGATCCCAACACCCTCGCTGCAACATCGTGTCGCCACAGCAGAGCCCTCACCAAGCGCCACCCAACCCCGTGATGCCAACGCGTTGTTCCCTGCTGCCTAGCCTGCTCTGCTCGTGCCGTGCCAGAGGTAGAAGAAGGTGAAAAACAAAATCACAAGCCATCCCTCCAATTATATGTTTAATCACGTATAGACCTTGCGACAGTTTTCCTATTTTAAAATATTTATTTGATACTCAAATAAATTAAATACTATTTTGTTAGATTCATAAATTTGTGCTAAAAACTTAAAATCAATGTTTGCAACAATTTACATGTTTTTTTGTAATTTAAATCTTATTAGTGATTGTTATAATTGATCTATGCATAGTTTTATAAATAAGAGAGGAAAGAAATGTTAAATATTTTTAACAAAAAAAAGAGAGATATTTATTCATAGTGTTGTTTGTACACAAAATGTAAATTCACTAGCTACCCCTGCTAGTCTACCTTTATTTACGTATAGGTCCCTATTACAGTTCATTATAGAAAGTATATTAGGTACCCAAATAAAATATAAATGGTCTTGTTAGTTTTATTAATTTTGCGCTAAACATTTTAATTAGTGTATATAACTGTTCACATAGTTTAATTTGATTTACGATTGTTATACAAGAAATATTAAAATGACCCTTTTAATAGATATCATGTTTTTATAACTTAACAATGTTTATTATAGATGTGTAAGTATAACCTTCTTAAATAGAAATTTAAAAGAAAATATAGACCATATGTTTTCAATAACATTAAAAGATAAGAATATATATCTTTTTCTATAAAAGTTAATTTAGATTATCCTCAAGTATTTCATATTTAAATGTGTATGCCAGATAGGAATTTCTAATAATATTGATATAGCTTAATTCAGTGCCCACATAACTAAAATGATAGACATAGTTTCCCTCTTTAATAAATTAGATCATTTGTTCATAATTAAAACTAAAGATAACTAATAGATTAATTATCCTTTATCATAATTTATTAGTCAAACCTATTGTCAACTTGTTCATAACTAGTTATATGGGCTTGATTAATTATTTTATCACATTTAGTCCATGTTATATAAATCATTTAGTTTTTCCTAAAGGGTAAAATAAAGTAATAACTAAAATGTTACTTTATATATTAACTTCGAATATAATAATATAGGCTATGTGTTTTCTAATGAAAATAAAAGATTGTTATTTGTTCATTATCTTTTGCATGAAAATCCACTTAAGCGCCTATAACCTAGTTTTTCATAAAATAGGTATTTAATAATAATGATCCTTTCATATAAAACCTATTTA
This sequence comes from Zea luxurians, assembly GCA_029449295.1. Classification (NCBI taxonomy): domain Eukaryota; kingdom Viridiplantae; phylum Streptophyta; class Magnoliopsida; order Poales; family Poaceae; genus Zea; species Zea luxurians. The sequence continues at coordinate 97,004,379 of JAOPSE010000001.1, read as the reverse complement.
TACTTATATCTTAGTTTATCACAAGTGAAGGTTTAACAATGAATTATAATGCGTTCCATAATGCTTCTAAAATTAATAAGGTATTTCATAACACATTAACCTTAGATATATAACATATATCTTTCCTAAAAGGTTAAAAAGGTTTAATATTGTTATAACATGTTTTATCGTCTTATAAACCCTTAATCTTAAACATGTCGCATATGAAGTTTTATAAAAGATTAAGATGGTGAACCTAATATTTGTATATTTAAATTAAGATATTTTTTAAGCTCATGTCTTGTTTTATAAAGTATAGATCACACATTTTTGAAAAGAATACCCTCTTATTAAAACCATTACTTGCGACGTTTTTGAAAAGCGAACGCTCTTTTCGTTAGGCTTTCTTTTAGCTTTACGTATGGTGAATGTTGTATGTTATTGAGTGGTGTTTGTTCTTCTTGTTTGTTTGTGTGATATTCAGTGGTTGATCTAGTAGTTAAGAATCAAGATCTATTCCTATCCGTGGAAGAACCTCAAGTTTTCAATAAGTAAGGCAAGTGAACTTCTCCCTCTGCATACTCTGTTTGATCCCAAACAATACATTTAATAAAGTTTACTCTTTTGGATATATATGCATAATTTGACGGGTTACCTATTTAGATACTCTAACCATTCCAACCTTACTCCTTGTTTAACCTAGGATTATGATATAATCAAGTAGCTATGCTATTGCTACAACTTAACTTTATGCAGTCACTCCCGCTTATGATATTAATGTTCCAAATGGTATGTTTACTTTATTGTTGTTAACCCGATGGTTAAACAAAATTATTGCATATTAATTGGAACATGGAGTGACCATCCGGGAAAACAGTGCTACCATGAGAACTATCATGGCTCTGGTCTTGGCTAAATAACTAGGGAAGTCTTATGTTGGGTGCTGGTCGTGGTCGATCGGAACGGGGGCACCTGACAAGCGCTTATAGTTCCGGCTCAGGCAGATTGGATACGGGAATAGTTCCCAAAGCTTTACCCTGTAGTCTGGACTATAAGTTGGTTATGGTAGGTGTGCCTTATGCAGTTTGACCATTTCCAGCATCTGCGTAATGAGGACTCTAAGGGGAAGCCTCGTAGTGAGACCCTAGGCATTCACCTCGGAAGTGAATACGGGTCTAGCTAACCCAAGCTAGAAGGGAATCACAACTCATGGGGTAAAGATGTGCCACCTCTGCAGAGTGTAAAACTGATATATCAGCCGTGCTCACGGTTATGAGCAGCCTAGACTCCTCACATGATAATTGAACTTGAAGTTGGAAATAAATCAAGATCCAATGATCTGCCAATGGTTTTGCTTAAGTGGTTTCACTTAAGTGTTTTTGATATACTCTTATACCTTTGTTTAATGGGAATACTTGGGATTCACACTTATTAGTAAGACAGGTGTTGTTAATAAAATGTTGACCAACTAAAATGCTTACTGCTCAACCTTGGCCTCACCTTGTTAAACTTGCATTAGTTTTTCCCCCACTTGCTAAGCCCCGACCATAAGTGAGCTCACCCTTGCTTAATTTTGATCAGAAGTTGCAGATGAAGATATGATGCTAAACTCCATGGATGCTAGTCTAGTGATACCCTCGGTCATCTTCCTATGGATGGATGTCCATGTTTCGCTGTACTTTGATGAATAAAGGTTAAGACATTATGTCTGTTCGAAGTGTAATATGTTATTATAATCGTTATTTACGCTTCTATGCATTGTTCTTTTGATATATTACACTTGTGACGTCAACATATGTGTGGAAATAGATCCTGGCACACATATGCGATGCACCCGGCTCTGCCCCTTAGAAACGGGTGTGACAGAAGTGGTATCAAAGCAATGTGACCATAGGTCGCTAGATTAGTTAGAAATGGAAAGCCCAGTCAGTCTTTCAAAGCTTGATATATTTTCCTCCATAAAAAACTTACTTTATATCAAAACTTGTCTCTTTTATCTTCAACCCTTCTTGTCTGATTCTTTGTCTATCAGAAGGTTCTAATGAGAAGCATTGCAAGATGATCAAGCTAGGATTGCGGAACTTGAAGCGAAGTTTGCCAGAAGAAACCCTTTCGAAGCTATTGACGATGCCCTATTCTCTGTCTTATCCCCACTTCGCAAGAAGTTTTGTTATGGATGCCCTGGATCTATTATTTGACTTCTTGGTTAGGTTGATAGGATTGTTCTTTAGTATTAAGATTTTCGACTAGATCAGTAAGGGCGATATTATATTATATTATTGTGATTTTCTAATCCCTAATATTGCTATATAACCCTTGACTTCTTATACTTTTGTTTTCTTGCTATTATATTGCCACCCTTGTGCAATATCTACCTTGATATACTGAATTCTTTGTCTCCTTACTCCTACTTGATAATGCCTCTCTATTTTGTCTCCTTAATAACGCTTTCTCCCTAACTCACTTCATATCCTTGGTTGTATCATTTATCCTCACTTTAATTGTTCATGGTTAGCTTATTTCACTGTTGGCCACCAACAAATATGTCTTGTCTAACTCCTTGATGATTCTTACCCGACTCCTTGATGTTATAATATCTTCCTTATTCCAAACCTTGTCTCACCTTTTGTTTTGGTTGAATGAGTATAATTGGATTGTGTTGTGCTGGTATGTTTGAATTCATTGTCCTTTGTGTTCATGTTTGATTTGCTTATTTGAAATGATTGTTGGTGTATTGTGTGACTTTTGTCCACAATGACATCAATTAGCTAGGTAAAACCTTAGATAGATGGGTTTTCTCTGCTCTCTATAATCTGTCTTTGCTCAACCCTATCGTCCCTTCCATTCTTCCATACCCATACAGATGTCAGACCTTGGAATGTCAACCACAAGTGATGTCACTAAATGCAAAGAATGCGGTGTGTTGGCAAGTCAAAACAACACTATAAATAAAATAGCTGATGAACAGACATTCAAGACACAAAAGGGTGCACAACCAAACCAACAGACAAGTAACCTTAGAGCATGTTGTTGTTGTGAGTACTATGGAATTCCTTATCGCCAGGTCAGTACAAACGAAGGTGAAACTACAAAACAGAAGAACCAGATTTTATTTTCTGGCATAAACAGACAAATGTCTCCTCATGAACAACTAATAGCAGATTCTCTCATACCTAATGCACTGTCAGTGGATGAATTGCAAAGTATTCTGAAAAGGAAACATCACAAGGATGCCCAGCCCCAATAAGAAACACAAGAGTGTTACATCGATGGATGGACTATTACTTGCACATAGTTTCAGCCTCGTGGTCGCATCAGGTCCAAGAAACGAAAAGGGAAACATGGAAAAAGTCAAGAAATAACTTCAAGAAAAGCTTGCTATCAATGTGGACGTGAAGGTCATTACTTCCGTAACTGTCCTGAGAAGAGTTCACTACAGATCACCTCCAAGATGAAGCTATCTCAGTCTTCAGACATGGAATGTGAACAAAAATGCACAGAAATTTCTACCAACACCATAAAGACAACTCCACCATGTAACTTATCAAGTCGTGCTTGCTTTGGCTGTGGTGATACCGGCCATCTTGTTAATGGTTGTCCTAAGAAGGATGTGGAGATCAATAAGGTCCAAAAGAAAAGACAACACCCTCAAACCCATGCATCAACAAAGAATAAACAACGGAAAGAGACCACAGGAAAGATAAGTTATGCAGTGACAGGATCTATTCCATGTAATAATGCAGTGATTTTTGGAACACTAGTCATTCACACAACCATCGCTACCGTGTTGTATGATCCTCATACAACACATTCTTTTATTAGTGCCCAGTTTGCAACAAAGTATGGTATCTTTAAGTGTCCCTTGAGATCAAGGAAGACCATCAGTGCACCTGAAGGAAAAATGTTAGTAAACTACATATGTCCAAAAGTAAGTGTTAAAATCAATGGTATATATTTTCAAGCTGATCTTATAGTGATGGAATCAATGGGAAAGGATATGATTCTTGGAAATAATTGGTTACAAAGAACTAATGCAGTAATCCAACATACTAAGAGAACCATGTGTTTGGAAACCCCGTCTGGAGAAAGAATAGTAGTTGAAGACAATCGACCTCCAGCTCAGATTGGTACATCTGTCAAGGAAGAATAATATATCGTTTAGCTAGAAGAAGGAGTATAATGTCAAGGTGTTGCCCCTTTCAAGATTTGTAATTGTGCTAAGTGATATATGAATAAATTTGGAAAAATCTCTCGCACCTATTGTGTTTTGCCTCTTTTTAAAAGAGAATAAAGTATGGTGTCATCTGCTATATGCAAACAATGTGATGCTCTATTCTAGTTGCCCTAAAATCCCGTTCAAGTCTTTCTCTCAATTTGTGCTCAAAGAAATACTGTTGGATCAGAAAGATGATTTGGGATATCATGCTCTGAAATCTATAAAGTTCAAAAGATCTTTGTTAAGGATTATAACACTTGTACACTCTTGTAGTATGATGAAGCTAGGAGAAATATGAAACCACCCTTGTTCCTTGACTAATCTTGGAAATCAAAAAGTTGTGTTCGCCCTTTATCTTCATATCGTACAAGCCTCTTATGTAATCTTGTCTCACTATCTCTTTTACTCTCTAACCAGATGATGAACCCCAATGGAAATGAAGTAAATGATGCCAACGACAACATTCCTACCTTAACAACTATGAACGAGAAAAATGAGTCACAGAGATATTCAATGAATGGAATGAAGAACAACAAAAGGAATAGAAAAATGTTTGGATACATGATTAGTCCACCTCAACCACAAGCAAAAGCCACGAAACACATGGATACCCAAACAGAAGAATCAAGTCAGACTCAGCTATATGAGATACAAACACCCAGTCAACCCTCACCCCCTGTTGGTCAAGCAAAGTTGACTCGTAAAGAACTCAAAGCAAGAGGTGCTTGCTACTACTGCAAAAACGAAGGACATCATATTCGCGAATGCCCTAAGAAGCGTCTAGGCTGACTAGAGAAGAAAGCTGCCAAGCATGACCTAAGCAATAGTTCAGAAGACTCACCATTTTATAAGTACGATGATGAAGGTCGCTTGATTAGTATACATTGTGGAGCAAATAAGTAAGAAAGTTCCTTAAGTTTGGAGGAGTTCAATGTGAACTGAGAACCTACAAATAACCATGTATCTCCTTTGCTTTCGTGCTATCCTTTCTTAATCTCGAGGACGAGATTCTTTTTAAGAGGAGTAGATTTGTAGCACTATAAAAAAATCATTAAGTAAAAATAATACATTTAGTTATTAATGATATTTATGGTAATAAAGTTTTTTTAAGTGTTTGTTATGTATTTGCATTTGAAATGATTTTTGATTTCTCATAATTGATTTTTAGATATTTAATAACATTTCTTCTTAAAAAAATCATAGTAAAATAATATTCTTTGAACATATGTATTTTGAGATTTAACAATTATTTAAGTGTTTGTGAACGTTTCCAATTTATTAATTGTATTCCTCTCACATGAAGGTGTATTTAATTTAATTTTTTTGGAATTATCCCTGAAATTATTTATTTTAAATTGGATAGTTTATTTGTGTTCATATTCTTTTTAGATTTATTCTATTTCTTTTAGAATATATAAATTTATTTATATTCTGAGTTTTTTTTCTTAAAAAGAGAAATTGGAAAAAAACAATTGATCGGCCAGCCATATATATACATATACACTATTCTATTAAAAACGGAGAAAAGAAAAGTTTTATAAAAAAAAGAAAAAAAAACCTACAAACTAAAACTCTTCCACGAACAAACCAATTCCATCGCTCGGCCTCCTAGCCCGCGTGACGCTCACGCCCGAGCTGTGGCCAGCCGACGCTCTGTCCCGCTCACTTTGCAGCTGAGCTCACACGTCATTCCCTCTTTCTATTTTCTTTCACTGCACCGTGAGTCCCTCAGCCTTGATTTTCTTCGTGTGGAGCATCTGCCGTGTGTTTCTCAGGCTCTCTGCCGTCGCCGCACGGACGTGTGCTGCTACCGGCCTGGCTCCTCGACATCACGCCTCCACGACGCACGCCTGCACAGCTGTAGTGCACTCGCAACATGCTGTAAGTTGCGTCCAACCGGTTCTCGCGTTGCAGCCGTTTCGCCGACCTTGATGTCTCCATTAATGGTATTCACACCTTCCGTTTCCTCGATTGTTGTCGGGGACTATAATTAGGGGTACCCTCAAGACGCCTAATTCTCAGCTGGTAACCCCCATCAGCATAAAGCTGCAGAGGCCTGATGGGTGCGATTAAGTCAGGGATCAGTCCATACGAGCGACTCGATCACGCCTCGCCCGAGCCTAGCCTCGGGCAAGGGCAGCCGACCCCGAGGTGTTTCCGTCTCGCCCGAGGCCCCCTTTTAACGGCAGACGCATCTCCGGCTCGCCCGAGGCCTTGCCTTCGCTAAGAAGCAACCCTGACTAAATCGCCGCACCAACCGACCGAGTCGCAGGGGCATTTAACGCAAAGGTAGCCTGACACCTTTATCCTGACGCGCGCCCCCCGGTAGAGCCGAAGTGACCGCCGTCACTTCGCCGCTCCACTGACCGGTCTGATAGAAGGACAGCGCCGCCTGCGCCATCCCGACTGCAGTGCCACTTGACAGAGTGAGACTGACAGGCAGTCAGGCCTTGCCAAAGGCGCCATAGGAAGCTCCGCCCGACCCAGGGCTCGGACTCGGGCTAAGGCCCCGGAAGACGGCGAATTCCGCTCCGCCCGACCCAGGGCTCGGACTCGGGCTAAGGCCCCGGAAGACGGCGAACTCCGCTCCACCTGACCTAGGGCTCGGACTCGGGCTAAGGCCCCGGAAGACGGCGAACTCCGCTCCGCCCGACCCAGGGCTCGGACTCGAGCTAAGGCCCCGGAAGACGGCGAATTCCGCTCCGCCCGACCCAGGGCTCGGACTCGGGCTAAGGCCCCGGAAGACGGCGAACTCCGCTCCACCCGACCCAGGGCTCGGACTCGGGCTAAGGCCCCGGAAGACGGCGAACTCCGCTCCGCCCGACCCAGGGCTCGGACTCGGGCTAAGGCCCCGGAAGACGGCGAACTCCGCTCCGCCCGACCCAGGGCTCGGACTCGGGCTAAGGCCCCAGAAGACGATGAACTCTGCTTCGCCCGACCCCAGGGGTCGGACTCCGCCCTGGCCTCTGCCGAACGACCTCCGCCTCGCCCGACCCAGGAGCTCGGGCTCGGCCTCGGCCATGGAAGACAGACTCGACCTCGGCCTCGGAGGAGCCTCCACGTCGCCCGACCTAGGGCACAAGTCCACCACGTTAACAGGAAGCGCCATCATCACCCTACCCCGAGCCGACTCGGGCCACAGAGAACAAGACCGGCGTCCCATCTGGCTAGCTCCGCCAGATAGGCAATGATGGCGCCCCACTAGCCCCGTGACGACGGCGGCTCTCAGCTCCCTTACGGAAGCGGGGGGACGTCAGCAAGGACCCAACATCTCCGACAGCTCTCCCTCCGCCAGGCTCCGTTGCTCCTCCGACAGCCACGACACCACACCAGCTGGGTGCCAAGATCTCTCTGGCTGCCACCTTGGCATGTACTTAGGGCGCTAGCTCTCCCCCGCTAGACACGTAGCACTCTGCTACACCCCCATTGTACACCTGGATCCTCTCCTTACGCCTATAAAAGGAAGGACCAGGGCCTTCTTAGAGAAGGTGGGCCGCGCGGGGACGAGGACGGGGCAGGCGCTCTCTTGGGGCCGCTCGCTTCCCTCACCCGTGTGGACGCTTGTAACCCCCTACTGCAAGCGCACCCGACCTGGGCGCGGGACGAACACGAAGGCCGCGGGATTTCCACCTCTCTCACGACTCGACTCCGGCCACCTCGCTTTCCCCCCTTCACGCTCGCCCACGCGCTCGACCCATCTGGGCTGGGGCACGCGGCACACTCACTCGTCGGCTTAGGGACCCCCCGGTCTCGAAACGCCGACAGTTGGCGCGCTAGGTAGGGGAGCGCTGCGTGTTGACGAGCAGTTTCCTGTCAAGCTCCAGATGGGCAGTCTCCAACGACCTCTCCAACCCGGGACGGTGCTCCGTTTCGGGAGTCTCGAGTTCATGTCTCTCGACGGCAGCTACGGCATGATACTCCTTCCACCGCCGCGTGACGACGACAATGGCGGCCGACAGCCCGCCCGCCGGCGGCGGAATCGACGACGTCTTCCCCGCGTGGTGGAAGAACAACATTCGAGCTCGCCCCGTCCTCTCCCCCGCCATTAGAGGAGGAGGCGGGGCAACCAAGGCCGAGCGGGAGGCCGCACTCTGTCGGCTGTCGAGCGAATCGACGTCCCCAGCGCCCCAACGGAGGACGCGTCGGGCGTCGACCTCGCGTTTGAGACGAAGGCGAGCGCCGTCCCCCCGCGACACGCCAATCCCGAGCAAGTGGACGACGCCAGCACGCTCGCGGAGGGCCTGCAGGACGTCGCCCTCGTACCCAAGACGACGGCGCAATCAGTCCCCGACGTGACTACGTCGCTCCTCGTCGACCAAAAGGTATCGACTGATTCCCATCCTACGTCATTTCGACTCGGCCTCAACCCGCCTAGCGACCTCGCTTTGGCGGGCGCTCACGTTGAGGCGAGTGCAACCCCTCTGGGGTTTCGTGTGCGGTCGCCTTGGGACCGATTGACGGACGTCTCGACCTACGGGCCCTCTGGGTCCGAGGAAGATGACGATCCCAGCATCTGCTGGGATTTCTCTGGATTTGGCAACCCCAATGCCATGCGGGACTTTATGACCGCATGTGACTACTGCCTCTCCGACTGTTCCGACGGCAGCCGCAGCCTTGACGACAAGGACTGCGGCCCGAGCCGCGAATGTTTCCACGTCGAGCTAGGGGATCCCTCCGAAGGCAACCGTCTCGGCATGCCGGAGGATGGCGATCTCCCAAGGCCGGCGCCTCGCGCCGACATCCCGCGGGAGCTAGCTGTGGTCCCCGTTCCGGCGGGGGGTCATGACCCACAGCTCGAGCAAGTCCGCGGGGCGCAGGCCAGGCTCGACGAGGGAGCAGGAGCGCTCGAGTCGATCCGCCGGGACGTCGGGCAGGTATGGGCGGGCCAACCCCCGGCCGGAGAAATACGTCACCTGCCCCAGGGTTTCCAGCACCGCGTCGCCAACGATGCCAGGGACAGGCCGCCACCCGCATCCAGCGGGGTCGGTCAGAACCTGGCAGCCGCAGCGATGCTCCTCCGCGCGATGCCGGAGCCATCAACCACCGAGGGTCGGCGAATCCAGGGAGAGCTCAAGAATCTCCTGGAAGGCGCTGCGGCCCGGCGGGCCGAGAGCTCTGCCTCCCGAAGGCAGGGGTACCCCTCGGAACCTCATGCCGCGACTTCCCGATTCATGCGGGAAGCCTCGGTCTACACCGGGCGCATGCGCAACACCGCGCCTATGGCCCCGGGCCACCTCGGCAACGAGCACCATCGTCACGACCGTCGGGCCCACCTCGACGAAAGGGTGCATCGAGGCTACCACCCCAGGCGTGGGGGACGCTACGACAGCGGGCAGGATCGGAGTCCCTCGCCCGAACCACCCGGTCCGCAGGCCTTCAGCCGGGCCATCCGGCGGGCGCCGTTTCCGGCCCGGTTCCGACCCCCGACTACTATCACAAAGTACTCGGGGGAAACGAGACCGGAATTGTGGCTCGCAGACTACCGCCTGGCCTGTCAACTGGGTGGAACGGACGACGACAACCTCATCATCCGCAACCTCCCCCTGTTCCTCTCCGACACTGCTCGCGCCTGGTTGGAGCACCTGCCTCCGGGGCAGATCTCCAACTGGGATGATTTGGTCCAAGCCTTCGCCGGCAATTTCCAGGGCACGTACGTGCGCCCCGGGAATTCCTGGGACCTCCGAAGCTGCCGGCAACAGCCGGGAGAGTCCCTTCGGGACTACATCCGGCGATTCTCGAAGCAGCGCACCGAGCTGCCCAACATCACCGACTCAGATGTCATCGGCGCATTCCTTGCCGGCACCACTTGCCGTGACCTGGTGAGCAAGTTGGGTCGCAAGACCCCCACCAGGGCGAGCGAGCTGATGGACATCGCCACCAAGTTCGCCTCTGGCCAGGAGGCGGTCGAGGCCATCTTCTGAAAGGACAAGCAGCCCCGGGGCCGCCCGTCGGAAGAGGCTCTCGAGGCGTCTACTCCGCGCGGCACCAAGAAGAAAGGCAGGAAGAAGTCGCAAGCGAAACGCGACGCCACCGACGCGGACCTTGTCGCCGCCGCTGAGTACAAGAACCCTCGGAAGCCCCCCGGAGGTGCTAACCTCTTCGACAAGATGCTCAAGGAGCCGTGCCCTTACCATCAGGGGCCCATCAAGCACACCCTCGAGGAGTGCGTCATGCTTCGGCGCCACTTCCACAAGGCCGGGCCACCCGCAGAGGGTGGCAGGGCCCACGACAACGACAAAAAGGAAGATCACCAAGCAGGAGAGTTCCCCGAGGTCCGCGACTGCTTCATGATCTACGGAGGGCATGCGGCGAATGCCTCGGCTCGGCATCGCAAGCGAGAGCGTCAGGAGGTCTGCTCGGTGAAGGAGGCGGCGCCAGTCTACCTAGACTGGTCCGACAAGCCCATCACCTTCGACCAAGCTGACCACCCCGACCACGTGCCGAGCCCGGGGAAATACCCGCTCGTCGTCGACCCCATCATCGGCGACGTCAGGCTCACCAAGGTCCTGATGGATGGGGGCAGCTGCCTCAACATCATCTACACCGAGACCCTCAGGCTCCTGCGCGTCGATCTGTCCTCCGTCCGAGCAGGCGCTGCGCCCTTCCACGGGATCATTCCTGGGAAGCGCGTCCAGCCCCTCGGACGGCTCGACCTTCCTGTCTGCTTCGGAACACCCTCCAACTTCCGAAGGGAGACTTTGACGTTCGAGGTGGTCGGGTTCCGAGGAACCTACCACGCGGTATTGGGGAGGCCATGCTACGCGAAGTTCATGGCCATCCCCAACTACACCTACCTGAAGCTCAAGATGCCGGGCCCCAATGGGGTCATCACCGTCGGCCCCACGTACAAACACGCATTCGAATGCGACGTGGAGTGCGTGGAGTACGCCGAGGCCCTCGCCGAGTCCGAGGCCCTCATCGCCGACCTGGAAAACCTCTCCCGAGAGGTGCCAGACGTGAAGCGACACGCCGGCAATTTCGAGCCGGCGGAGACGGTTAAGGCCGTCCCTCTCGACCCCAGTGGCGACACCTCCAAGCAGATCTGGACCGGTCCCAGGCTCGACCCCAAATAGGAAGCAGTGCTCATTGACTTTCTCCGCGCAAACGCCGACGTCTTTGCGTGGAGACCCTCGGACATGCCCGGCATACCGAGGGATGTCGCCGAGCACTCGCCAGATATTCGGGCAGGAGCCCGACCCGTCAAATGGCCTCTGCACGGATGACGCCCGGGGGCTGCGCCCCCCCCGCTCATACACGAGTATCAGTCGTCAAGGAAGGGTCGGCCTCGCCTTGGCGGAGCCCGACCCTCCCTCGGGGGCTAAAAAGGGGGAACCCCTCCGCGTCGAGATTGGGTGTACTTTTCCGCATCAAAAATTTTCGATCAAGAAGGGGCTTTTGCGTTCTCCCGGCTATGTCAGAAGCAGGGTCCCGAGGAGCGAACGTGGGTACATATAAGTGGCGAGGCCGACTGAGCCGAGGAACCCCTATGCCTCCGGGTTAGGGACACCTCACTCATCACCTGCCACGAAAAATGACCCAACTCGGGAAGTCACCCTATTGTTGACGAGCTAGGCCAGATGCGCAAATTGAAAGAAAAGAGAGTACGGCTTCATGTAAGAAAAACAAAGTGTTCAGGCCTCGGCGGCCGCGGTAAGGCGCACATCCAACAGAAACTGTTCCAACAAAAGTCAGGCGCCTCCTTGGGAAGGAGCCACGCCCTCAGTTCCGCCCCCGTCGTCGGTAAGGTCCACCTCCGCTTCCGGCGACGGCGTAGGAGGAAGGATCTCCGCCTCAAAGGTGGTCGCCAGCGCCGCGCTCGGACCCGCGGCGACCGCGTCGAGCCACTGAACTTCTGCCAGGGCGGCTTCGTCTTCGTCAGGAAGACAATACCCCTCACTGACCCGTTCCAGGTCCACAACGTAATGGGAAGCGAGCACGGCGAAGGCCCGCCTGACGCCGTGGTGTAGCGCCTCGCGGACTTTACCGCGCGCGTAATCACCCAAGGCTTGAAGACGGCTTTGAGGGGAGCTTCCTGAAGGGACGTCACCGGGGCCAAGGATCCGATAAACGTCCGAGACGGCCTCGGACATGGCCGCTAGGTCGGCCTCCCTCTGCTCGGCAGCTCCAGCAAGCGCCTCGGCGAGCGCCTTGGCGGACTCGTCAAGGGCGGACTCGAGCTCTGCGAACAACCAGAAGAAAGACCTCAAGCACAAGCAGAAGAAACAGACAAGAACAAGAACCAGGGACGGCCAAGGCATACCTCCGGCTCGGACACGCTGCTCCGAGGCCGCGACTTGGGCTGCGGCTAGGTCGGCCGCGAGGGTCTCAGCCCGGCTTTCGGCCTCGGCAGCCCGGCCCCGAGATTGGTCCCGCTCCTCGGCGACCTGGACGAACTCCGACCGCTGCCGTTGCGCCTCCGCGCGCGCTGCCGCCGCCTTGGCTCTCAGGTCAGCGCAGAGCAACTGGAAGTCCGCTATCTTAGCGTCCTGCTGAGAAAGGCGCGCGGTAGCCCCGGCGAGCGAGGTCCTCAGGGATCGCAGCGAGCCCTAGACATCGACCTCGCGGCGGATGAACGACGACTTGGCAGCGCTCCGATCCGTCAGATCCTAGGGAAGGGAAACAGGGCGTCACGACGAACGCCTCGCTCACAGAAAGGAAAAGGTATGCCTGAAACCGTTACCTGGAGGATTTTGGGGACGTCCCTACAGAGAACCTCCAGCGACGACCGGAGCGACCCCACCGTTGCTTCAGCACGCTCGCGGAGCTCGTCCCAGGACTGGTCCTCCTGTTCATCGTCAAGAACGAAGACAGGGTCCGAGGCCTCGCGGGTCCGAAATCGGAGCAACTGGCGCCGGGCCTCGGGGCTCCGCCGCACATCGACGAGGCTGCCGCCCGGCTGGATGAATTGCGCGTCCACGCCCACCTCTTCCGAGACACTGGGCACCGACGCAGCAGCCATCCCGACGCTGGCAGCAACCAGTCGCTCTCCGACTGGGACGACGGCGACTTCGGTGGCGGCAGGCGCCGGCATGGCCGGCACGACAGGCGGGCTCGGGACCACGTCGGCGCCGGCCGCCTCCCCTATCACGATGGCCGCCTCGGCAGAAGAGCCCGCCTCGGGAACCTGCTCCCCACAGACATGCGACGCCCGAGCCCCCTGCGGTGAAACGCCCTGCGAAAGGGTCGGCTGAACGACAAGGCCCGGGGCGGCGCTGGCCGCCCGGACCGACGCCGTCTTAAGGGCCTTCCGGGGCGCCAGGTCGGTCTGGCCATGGCTTCGCTTGCTGGATATATAAAAAAAAAGGAGAAAGGGAAAATCACGGCCGAGACATGTGAATGAAGTGCCAGGACGAAGACATTCCAAGATACTTACCCGCTCCGGGCCATGATCAACCGTGCCTGGGGGGAGGTCTCTTGGATCTCGCTCCCCGGAACCGCCGCCGAGGTCCGCTTCGCCGACAGCTTCGGCACCACCCTCGCTTTGGGCGCCCCAGACGCCCGGGAGGCGGACTGCCCAGGCGCCGCCACGGCGACCTGAGGGTCGCTCCCTCGCGCTGCCGGCGCGGGTGGCGGCTCTCGGGGAACGGATGCCTCGGCCTGGCTCCCTGGGGTCGCCTCAGCTCCTCCAGCCGAGGGGTCAAGTACCCTCTCGGGTTGCCCCCGCCCCTCGGGCCGGGGACCCGGCGTCCCGACTCTGGGAACTGACGGCATCAGCCCGCTCGGGGGCTGGCTCGACGGCTCCTGGCCACACCCCAAGCCGAGGCTGAGGCCGAGACGGGCGGCCATGTCGTCCTCCTCCTCATCACCGTCGTCATCATCGTCATCGGATGTCTCCGGCGACGGCTCCCTTGGGAGTCCTTCCCTCTCCTGCTGGCGACGGCGCTTCTCCAAGGCGTCCCGAGCCCGCCTCCGCTCGCGGGCCCGGGCCTTCTCCGCGTCCTTCTTCTTCTTCTCCTCCTCCGCGGCGACCCGCCGCGCTGCCCGATCCACCGCGTCCTCTGGGACCCGCGGCAGGGAGGGCTTGTGCCACCCCACCTCCTAAAGAAGGGGGGAAAGAAACCCAATCGTAAGAACCAGGAGCAACCCGGTGTATGAAGAAGGAAGGAGCGAACACTCACTAGAGTTACGCACCCCTGGTCGGGGCGCATCCGAAGCTGGGAGAAGGCGTGGGGGTCCGGCTTCCCCATCGCGGCCGACACCCGCCATTGGAGGGCGTCGAAGGGAAGAGGATCAGGGGACATTCGTGACCCCTCCCAGTCAGCCTCCAGGGTCATCTCCCAAAGCGGCAGCCGCCGCTCCGCCAAAGGAAGCACTCTCCGACGGTGGATGGCGGCAACCACTCCCGCAGCGGTGAGTCCTCCCTCCCGCAACGCCTTCAGGGCCTGGAGAAGGGGTTCGAGGTTCTTCTGTCTCTCGTGTGGAGTCCCATGGCGCCAGGCGTCGGTGGCGGCGGTGACAACCCGCTGGGAGAACGGCGGGAGCAACTCACCGTCATTCCGGAGGTAGAACCACCGGCGCTGCCACCCCTTGTTCGAGGACGCGAGGACGGCAGGGATGTACTGCGACGCCCGCGACTGCCTCAACAAGAGGGTGCAGCCGCCGGCCCGCACCGCTGCACGGACCTTCCTCTCCCCCGTCGGCAAGGCAAAAAGCTCGGCGAAGAAGAGATGAGTCCACAAATCCCAATGGGGGGCGATCCCCAAATACCCTTCGCACACCGCTACGAATATAGCGACCTGCGAGATGGAGTTGGGGGTGAGGTTATGCAACTCCACCCCATAGTGGAACAGGATGGCCCGCATAAAGCGGCTTGTCGGCACACCGAATCCCCGCTCGTGGAAGGAGACGAAGCTCACGACGTACCCCGGCGGTGGGGATGGAGCGACTCCGCCCATGGGAGGAATCCATTCTGGCCGCTGCTCATCGGTGAGAGGGCGGAGCAAACCCTCGCCGACGAGATCCTCCAGATCACTCGCCGTCACCGTGGAGAAGGGCCATGGGTCGCGCGGTGAGATGATGGTCACCCGGTCAGCCATCGCCGAGCGGAAGGGGTGGCGGCGCAAAGGACAGGGAGGGCGGTTTCCTTTTCCCTGGCTAAATCTCTCAGGCTGCAAAAAACCTAAGAGGGAAACAGGAAGCGGAGCAAAGAACCGTCACCGGACCCTCTCCGGGGTATATAAAGACCAAGGCGAAGACGGTTCCAACGTTCCGCCCGGACCGGACGCGGGGTTCAAAAACGCGAAGCGAAACGGCCGTTCCTCGAACGGCTCGCGCACGCGCAACGGCAGCCCCGCCAACTACTCGCCCCGTCGCATTAACTCCGCGGCTGGACAGGCGGCGCTTCTGGCAGGAGCAGCGGGCGACGCTTCGCCTTCGCCAAAACAACCGCACCAAAAAAGGTACGCCGCGTCGTTCGGTTTCGTATCCTTTTTCCTTTTTTTCCTCTTTCTCTATCTCTTGCACCCACGCAGGCGGAGTTCATCGGCCGGTGTGCGGAGGACCGGAGGCGAGGGTGTGACGCGGCAAGCGAGAGGTGGGAGGGGAAGCTGCTGGCGTCGACTGTGTGCCGAGCACAAGAGAGGGAGCCAAAGATGAGCGTCGGCGCTGCGAGGAAGAAGATGGGTGAGAAGCATTGCATAGCATAAACAGCGATGGATGTGTGCCTTCGCTGGGTAAAGAAAACCAGCGCAGCTGCCTTTCCCTTTTTTCAGTGTTTGCTCACACTTGGAAACCGGTCTAGAAGACTCTAGGTCCGGGGGCATCTAGTTCCAGTGTTCGCTCACACGTGGAATGTGATCTGGAAGACTCCAGGGGCATCTGGTGAAGGGCAACGCGCGTGGTTCCTTACCGTTACAACTAAATCAAACTAGTATATTGCGCGCGCTCGCGCGCTTATGGTGTTTTCGATTCTATCTGATATATCAAGTGAACAGAGAGAGATAAATATGTTCTGGTTAGGTAATAGTATAGTTCCTGGCAGCATGCTGAGTCTTTGCGGCGAAATTGCAACGACGAGCTTGTACACGGTTACGACGCCTTTGCCTAATTCGCCGGACGTGGGAAAGATCCAGCGACTCCGTTTGCGGCGATGTGCTACTCCATCGAGGTTCGACCGGTTCCAGTCGCCGGTGGACGGTCGAGAACCTCCACCTGCAAAATTGTTGTGTGCAACAGACCTCTGAAATGGAGCAACAATAAAGGGCAGGCAAGGCAATCTCACACCCCTGAGCAGCGAGCAGCACATTACCTAGAGCTGTTGCTGCTGGAATATAACTTGAGAAAATGCATTCTGTTCAAGGACAACGTGCTTAGAACAGGGGGGACTGCAACATTTTCCCTCACGACAAATGCTAAAGTGAGGGAAAAGAAATGAAAGATCCTGGTGTGGGAAACTATATCTCCAAAATCCAAATGGAATAGAACCGTTTGGAAACTCCGGCGGTAAACCAAACTAAGAATGGTAGATTGTGGCTGAAGCCGCGTCGGGAAGGAAGAGGCGAATAGATGCTCCAGCTCAACTTAGATGCAAATCGAATAAGAAGCAGCAAGATGCAATGGAAGGGCACACGATAAAAAGAAAATCCGAGGCCAAAAACGCAAGAGGTTGATAGGATGTGGAGGGGAGGAGCAACACCCAGCCTGGACAGGAGTCGACGAAAGGGGCTGCGAGATGCGGCATTATTCTCATCCTCCTTCGCCGCCGTGTAAAGCAAGCACGGGCATGGATCAAAATGCCGGGCAGAATCTAGATGGGGTGATGAGGGACGCACTGGACATAGATGGGAGAGAGGACGCGTACGCGTCGTGTGGGTTCTGGTCGTTCTAGAATGTAAGCGAGATTGCGAGAGGACTAATTCAATCGTTGTTGCCATCTGCACCGTTGGAATGGGATCGCGTGGCCATAATAAAAGAGAGCGACGTGGACACACTAAGGTGCTAGCTTTGTGCCCTACTTTAATATATAGAAACGACTGAGTACTTACAGAATAACGTGGACGTCCTGGTTGGCCTCGTTTTGAACCGGGTTTGTAATATAGGAATTTTTTTCTAATATCTAAGATCTAAAATTCAACATTGCAAGTTTTATAGCTCCTGGTGCAGAGTTACATGACTGACAACTCAATGTTACTCATAAGGCACTTGAGGCATCAACTTTTGTAGATATCCTAGAATCGACATCAGAATTGGAAAAGGTAAAATTCTCACTTGCATTGTGTTTGTAAAAAAACAGTGAATTCATGTGTCAAATTCTACTGTACAAGAGCATGCTTATGTTCATCCTAATTTGAATACATTAGGATCATGAAGAAAATGATGCATCTCAAATGAACATTTTTTCAGAAGACATGGTACCAAAGGTTGGAATAAGATTTAACTCTGAATGGCACACATATAACTTTTACAATGCTTATGCTGAGAAGTTAGGTTTTAGCATCCGAAGAAATAGTTGTCATTATGTGGGGAATTCTACCACAAAGACCATGATATTTCCTTCCATGAAGGTATGTGAAGTTCACTACTCGTACTATATTAACTAATCTTATCTCTATCTAATTTGAACCAAAATGTTATACACGGCTTCTCTTCTCCAGGAGCAGCTGGAAGCCGAGCAGATAAAGACACAATGGGAGGAGAGAAGCCGCATTCGTGTATGTGTGCGCACAGAACGATGAATTTAGCTGAAGACAGGCCTCAGCATGCCTCTCGGCCGAGATATCCAAACCTGAATCACGTGGACTTCATCTCTACTTTTGGATAGTAAGAACATCACTTTCTATTTTGGATAGTAATTGACATGCTAAACTAGTAAGAGCATGACCTGCTAAACTTTAGACAAACTCCAGCAACACCTCTTTAGAGCCTGTTCATTTTTATCTCAATTTTAGAGGAGATTAGATGGATTTAAATTCATAACAAGTCAAAATCTCTACTATTTTTTCCAGTCGTATCCAATCTAGGTGAGATAGAAATAACCGAACAAAGCTTTAAAAGGCTCTATAACATCCTAATACTAGTTTTCTTTTGTATCTTTCTAATACTAGTTTTCTTTTATCCACTATAACAGTTAGATTAAATTTTTATTAGATTTGTACGGTCTTCCTCGGTCGATGGGAATGCAGAAGCCTACCAAAACCCACCAAAATAAACACATGCCCGAGAGAGGGAGAGAAGCATGTGGCGATGTCATTGCCGACGCCGCAGTGGGTCACCCTCTCCGTCGTGGACCTCTGGAAGGTTGCATACAAGATGCTGGTCATGGTTGTTGATGAGAATATCACTATGCATACCACTGAGACTCCTACAATGCAAGGTCCTATTACAAGAGCCCAACACGACACGACAATTGAATCAACATGTGAGCTCGTTCTTAAGATCTAGTGCATATATCTACCTAATGTAATGGTTGATTATGTTGTTGTTGGATCTCCTAGCAGGTGGACAGGTGAGTCCAAACACTCGGGAGTAGACATGAGACAAGTTGCATGACAAAACATTATGTGGGATCTATAACGTCTTGTTGTGTGTGTCCATCCAGCTACAGAATGGGAGTATTTATAGGGCACAAAGGGTAGTTAGGTGTTGGTCTCTTGTTTTCAATTGTTATATGAAATCGAAAACAATGCAACACAATATTAAATGACAAGAGCCTTTGTCCATAGAAGTAATATCTCGCTGACATAAAGATCCAAGGATGAAGGTAACAATATACGTTTGTTTTTAAATCTTTCTGAGTCAAAATAGGGTAGTATGTTGCTTATTTCTTTCTTCACATAACCGTTCCCCAAAGGTCATACGAAAGAAATGGTTTACGAACAAATAGTGAATATATGCATATTTATAAACGTGAGAAGCAAGCAATAAAGAATAAGCCCTTTATTTTATTTACATGCTCATCTCATATTTCAATTCAGATAATATAATAAACAATTACATTTATACCTTTAGCTCTGCGAAGGAGGATTCAAAGATAGCTTTGGAAGGTGAACGATTAAGAGTGTTCTCTCTTTTTCCCTTCCCTCGGAAAGAAGATGAATGGTACAGGGCATTGTTCCTCTATTTATAGGCCCGGGACATGGCTCAAGTGAATTTACAATTGTACCCTTGATTCATATACATTCATTCTAATGTACACACCGGGGGTAAAGTTATCCTTCTACTCCTTTTGACTTGGTTCGTTGTCCCCAGAAGGAGCTTCGGAATCAGCTTAGGCTAAAGTATGCTCACAATGATTGCTAATGCCTTGGCGCTTCCTTGCTCAATATCTACCTTCGACATTTAGTCCTGTAGTACACTTGTTAGCTAAAACAAAATAGTTAGTGTGTTTTGAGGACCTTCGGAAGAAGGAGACCCCCAACAATAGCCCCTTCGCGGGGCTAGATCGTTTTTTCATAACAAGCTCGGTCCACGAAACATATGAAGGCCTCTTCATGCCGAAGGTCTAAAAAACACCTTCTCTGAGCTTGTTATTAAAAAATGGATAAAAACATGAGCTCTGCCGGTCCATCGATCAGTTGGTATTGGTGACACGATGGTTCACATTCACCGCTTACAGGGCTATATAAACAGATTGATCAACTTTAGGTTTTTACAACATTCATTGCATTTGCGGCGTTGTGCTGCCAAAATTTTTACTACAACCAAAGGTGCTTTTGTACTTTCAAGTTTTCGATCAAGCTTCGACTCGCTTTACAATGGCCAGGATTCGAACAACTGCTAGATTGGTGAACGAAGGCGAGGAGGCAGATGTGACTGAGATAGCTCCAATTTCAAAAGTGATGAAGGATTCTAGCATTTCCGTTCCGAGGGAAGAAATGTGCGCCCCGAAAAAGAGTAATTCTGAAGCCAAGGGTGAGACTGAAGGTGAAGACGTTGAAGGGGATGCCAATGTCCTTTGCCCAAGTAAACCTAGTCATATTGAATTTGGGAAATCTACTGTGAAAGCTGATGATTTGGACTTGATGAAGAAACTTGGGTACATTGGGAAGAATGATGACAACTTAATTAGATTTGTCGGCGATGAAATAATTCCAGAGCCGAAGGATGACGAAGTTCTGGTGTTCAAAAGCTTCTTCTGTGCTGGGCTTCGGCTCCTGATTTACGAGATGATTGCTGAGGTGCTAAAAAAGTTCGAGATATTTCTTCATTGGCTGACACCAAATGCAATAGTTAGGCTTAGTGTCTACATATGGGTCCTTCAAAGCCAGGGTTCACGAGCTGCATTACCAGACGAAGGCAAGACTAGACGGTCTTCACAAGAACTTTGGATGCTATAATTTTGCATACAGAAAAGATACAAAGGCCCCTATACATAGATATCGTACAAAGTGGCTGACTGGTTGGACTAATGAATGGTTTTACATGGAAGCTGGTAGCAAAGGCAGGGAAAAAGTTAAAAACATAGTGATGAGCCCAATGAAATTAAGCTTCGGCATAACGAGGCCTCTATGCTACATGAAAATAGGCTCCCCATTTCAAATGGCCGAAGTCCATTTCAGAGTTGTTGCTGAACAAATTAGTACTTGGGACTTGGTGCAAGAGTACCTTGCCAATAGAGTCTTTCCAACATTAAGCGGCTGGGGAATGCCGAAGTTTAAGGGTGATGCGAATAAGTTCGAACTTGTAAGATTATCCTACCGATTCAAATTCCAGGGTACCTTCAACGATCCTTGTACCGAGTGGCTAGAGATGATTGAGGTGATGTGTAATGAAATTCTGGGTAAGTACAAGAAGAAAGAGGATCAACTAATGACTGCTACCTTTGGCAATCTGAAGAAGTGAAGGTTGAATCGGGTCATGGACGTGCTAGGATTTGATTATCCAGATTATGAAATGTTTGAAGAAGAAGTTGGTGGAGTACAAAGGAAAATAATTGTGAGTATTATGAAAAGACAATCTATGAGGTCAGTACAAGAAGATAAGAACAAAAAAGGTATCTTTGAAAAAAATGAAAGATTGCTGATGAAGGTGAGTCTTCGCAATCGGGGCCAAAATCCCATGCACCTAAGAAGCGAAAACCATCGAAGGTTGGTCGTGCTGACAAGAAAACACCTTTACTTCTGAAGCAGGCCCCTGAGACCCCTTCGGCATAGTCTATTGGCGTTACAGAAATTCTAGGGGTAAAGACTCGTCCTTTGCCTTTCACTATGCTAAGACCACTGGGATCAGATCTAACTAGTTTATTACAGACAAAGAACAAAAATTCTAAAGAGGAAACAGGGAGGGGTCCTTCGAGGGTTGTCACGGAAGATACGGTAAATACATGTGAGCATCAAGTTCTTCGAAAGAAACGACGTATAAAGACTATTATGAAGGCCGTATTCAAGACTCCTCTATCAGAGGCAAAGAAGAAGATTGCAATCTCTGAGGTGGATAAACCTGTTGATGCAACCCAAGGATCCGAAGATAGTGGAGGTCCGCTTGGGACTACCCTATCTGAAATTGATAGGCATTGCAGATGTAGTGCCTGGGAAAGAAGTTGATGATGCAACCGCTTCTAAGATTTTAGTTTTTTTCACACCCGGTTCTGGGGCAAAACCGAATGCATAGCATATGTGGGCCAGGATCCATTTCCCACACATATATTGACGTCACAAGTGTAATATATCAAAAGATAATGCAATAAAGGCGTAAAGAGAGTAGAGTACTTTATTACATCATCTGAATCATTGTATCTTTAACAAGTATCAACATCGAAGTAGGGCGGACTTTAAATATGGGCACTCTTCCACAGGAAGGTGACTGGCGCATCGTTAGACTTAAAACTCATCATCGTCATCAACGAAGTCTCCAGCATCACCCTCTGATCAAAATATTAGAAAGGGTGAGCTCACTTATGGTCGGGGCTCAGCAAGTGGGGGAAAATTTATGCAAGTTAACAAGGTAGGCTATGGATAAGTGGTAAGCATTTTAGTTGGTCAATATTTTATTAGCAACACCTGTCTTAC
Organism: Zea luxurians; assembly: GCA_029449295.1. Taxonomy (NCBI): domain Eukaryota; kingdom Viridiplantae; phylum Streptophyta; class Magnoliopsida; order Poales; family Poaceae; genus Zea; species Zea luxurians. The sequence continues at coordinate 96,982,239 of JAOPSE010000001.1, read as the reverse complement.
TAATAAGTATGTATCCCAAGTATCCCAATTAAACAAAGGTATAAGAGTATATCAAAAGCACTTAAGTGAAACCACTTAAGCAAACCATTGGTAGATTATCAGATCTCGATTTATTGTCCATCTTTAAGTTCAATTATCATGTGAGGGTCTAGGTTGCTCTTAACCGTGAGCACGACTGACATATCAGTTTTACACTCTGCAGAGGTGGAACAACTTTACCCATAAGCCATGTATCCCATCTAGCCTGGGTTGATTGGACCCGTAAACACTGCTGAGGTGAATGGCTAGGGATCCATTATGAGGCTTTCACAAAATATCCTTAGTACAAAGCCACCCGCTAAGGTTTCCACGTCAATATTGATGGCCCTCTAGGTGAGGTATCTTAGCCAAGACTACCACCCCATGTTAACATGAGCTGCCACCAAACCACTGCCTCCCCCTCTTGCCCATCTTTCAGGTAGGGTTGCTAAGCACTAAGTCTATAGAGCTAATTACCAAAGCCAGAGCCATGATAGCACTTATGGTTGCACTGTTATCGTGGGTGGTCACTCCATGTTCCATTTAACATAAAATGTTCTTGTTTAACCATCGGGTTAACAACATAATAAACTTTTCCGGAACATAGTATCATTAAAAGAGTGACATCATATTCCTCAAGTTGACCAATAGCAAAAATTGCTAAGCATAGCATTTATCCCAGGGTAATTCAAGGAATAGGGTTGGTAATTCTAGGAAATCCTTATTTAGGCAAATCCCATCAAATTATGCAATATATCCAAAAAGTAAACATTATTATATGCATTACTTGGGTACAAATAGAATATGCAGAGGGAGAATCCACTTGCCTTGCTCGAAAGTGTCCTGTGGGTCGTTCTCGAACGAGTTTGGTTCGTCTACCTCACAGTCAACTTCTAGCATCGATTTGCGTATCGTACATACAAAAAGAATACGTACGCCAAATAAATAAACTTACACAATTACAGGGATAATCATTCACCATTACATACACATTCATACATCACACATTTATACTCATAAATACGTCTTAAAGCGTAAATACTTATTAATTCATTATGACTATTACTGCGAGTCATTATTGGTGAAATTATGAGTTAGTGATTATGACACCAGTTTTATCTAGCAAAATGTAGATAAACATATATTAACAATCTTTATGGAAAATACTAATAATAGACTTTTTGAGTTTTATCCATTTATTTCTTACACAGCGATCTTGCCCAAATTCGAAAAGATCTGCGCCCTATCGGCGTTAGAACTCGAGCAGAAACAATGGAGCCACGTGTTCAATCGCGGCTGACACGCCCGGTTCACGCCAGTTCGCGCACCCGCGCCCAGCCGTGCACGCCCGTGCGCCCACGCCGGCCCACACCCGCCCGTGCACCGCGCCGCGTCTATAAGAGCAGGCAAGCCTCGGCCGTACTCCCACCGCGCCTCACTTAACGTCTCAAGCCCAGCACTTTGCTCCGGCAAGCTCTGCGCCGCCCGCCAAGCAACCCAAGTGCTCGGCCACCGTGGCCAGATCCCTCCAAGCCATCCCCACTCAATCCCGTGCCTCGGTCAGCTTCCCTAGAGCCTCGTAGAGCTCCCCAAAGCAAGAAATCGGGCGCTATTTCGCCGGAGAAGCCATTCCACCCTCGCCGGAGTTGTAATCCCCACCGGTGCACATGGCCACGATTAAGCGGTAAGCCATTTTCCAATTGCTCGCGCCTACGTCTTCCCTAGCATCCAGTGAAGCTTTCTGACCTATTCAATTGAACTATACCGCCCTGGATAGGCCAGAGTCCTCGCCGCCGACGAGTTCGCCCGCCTGCGCACGTGGACCGACTTACTCCGACCATCGCCGGAGACGATCCACACATCGGCGTGACCGTCAAGACCTCCCCTACACCCTCGACCACTTCACCGGAGCAGTCTCGCCGCCGGTAAGCCCCTCCACCCTTTTCCTCCGTCACGGTCACTGTTTCATTAGGGGAAGGATCGCGAGTTCGATGTAGCAGACACCTAGGGGGTTTTCTGCATACTCATAGACTCATGTGAATAGTAAGCCGAGGACCTGTCTGTAATGAACTTAGAACCTTTCGCCAGGGACCCAGATGCAAAACCTTTTTCCATTAAACCATTTCTATTTATTCTTTTTAAAATAGGCAGAGAACTTATGAAATTTGTATCTTGAGAATTATTCAACCAAATTTAGTCAAACCAATTTTACTGGATTCAAAATATTATGAGCTATCAAATAAAAGTACTGAACCCTATGCTTTCTGTTTTAAATTTTAGAGTTTGGAATTAAATAGGGAAACTGCCCAAACCTTATTAAAATGAAGAAAAATAGTTATGCTTCTATGATGGACTTAAGAAAATTTGTAGAAGTCCAAACCCAACTTAAGCACTGTTTAAAAATATTAAGCATCCCAGTATGCAAGATTAACATAGGGTTACCTATTAAAAACTATATCGCCCAAAACTAAGGAAAATGAGAAAGACACTAGAAAATAATGAACAGTGGATGAACATATTTTTTCTAGTCCAATTAAGTAATGAAAAACCTAGGAAAAATAAAAAGAACCTTAGTCCAGAACAAATCCAAGGCGGAATAATTTATTAGGCACAAATAAATCCAAAAAGCCACAATTAAAAATATAGGCACCATTTCATAATTTGTAAGAAAAATTTAGTAGACTCCTAACTACTAGAACATCACTACAAAAATGATAGACACCCTAGCCCATCATCTTAAGTGGGTTGAACAAATAAAACTTGGTATTTATCCATATTCCAATTAAATCATAAGTAAGCCAAAAAGTGTGCAATAATGGGCAAATAATTTTTTACCAGATTATTAATGGAATAGACCACAAGAGAAAAATGCAAAACCTATTCAAAACTACAGAATAACACTCATTGCCCCTACCTTACGAAAAAGGTCATTTAATTCAAGAAATTCCTACCAGGTTTCCCTTAAGCAAAAATTTACCAAATTCTAGAATGATTGCTCTTGCACAAAGAAGATAAAAAAATTAGAAATCTACTGTTTGATATTTTTCAAGTATAATGGGAGTAGAAAGCACCCCTTTGGCTAGAAACTTTAGAAAATCAGAGTAAAATAACCATTAAGTATTAGTGGCTGAAAATTTGTACAAGACCATGTTATTACACCTAAATGTCAGCAAAAATAAGCCTTAGAGAATAACCCACTGTAAAAAGGGAGTTGTAGTTCAAAACACCCCCTCTGCCCTGATATTTAATAATTTTGTACAGAGAGAACCCCTCACTTTTAAGCCCCAAATTTTGAGATAGAGAGTTATACATCAGTGAGAAGCCACTGTAATATTTACAAAATGTTTGAAATTTGTAAAACTATCTTGTAGTTTGAACCCACCTTAAAGGTATAAAAGAAATAGAAATAAAAAGATGGATTAGAAAGATTAATCAGTATCACCCCAATAATTGCAGCTAAGAATCTTGTTAAAAATATCACTAAGATAGAAAAAGAAAAATTAGTAGAACACTAAAAATGGTCTAACCATTCAGTAATCAAACTTGACCAAACTTACTAATAAGTACAGCCCAAAAATCTCTAATAGCTAGACTTAGCTCTATTTCTTTTTAATTAATCTTTCACCATACAATCTTAGTTACTAAATTGTATATCTGTAACAACCTAAATCCATCAATTGAAAATAACTTAGTTTATATTATTAATTTCTAATAAAAGGAAAATATGTATGTTTCTAAATATTGAAATGGTGATATACTTAAATTGAACAATTTCTTGAATAGTAAAATAATACCAAGTGTGTGACACGTTCAAGCTAAAATATACATTTTGATTTGAATTTCAAATCTAAATTCTGGATTTAATTTTTTTGAGAAAAAAAATCTAGTTTCATAAAATAATAATGTATTGATTTTTGGAAGATATGTATTTATTATGCTAATAACTTTTGTTTAGTAGTGCTTGCAAGAATTCACTTTTTATTAACTTTATTCCCTTTTTGGCGATGGTCTTTTATTTAATTGAAGGATTATTTCTAAAATAATATATTCTACAAAATAAGTATTTTTATTAAATTAATTATATTTTTGAATTTAGTCTGATATAAATATGTTATACATTATTTTGGATTTATTTATTTGTGTGGAAGTTTTTTTAAATTATAATGAGTTGCTAAATAATCTTTTTCTGCATACATATATTTATAGGATTTTTGGATTTATCTGAAATTTTGAAATATATATTCTATATATGCTCTGAATATTTAAGGAGAAAAGAAGATAATTGTGAAAAAAAATTAAAACATCAATCGAGCGCTAGCCAAGTAATCAAACCAGAGCCCCTTCTCCAATTCTCTAACACATGGGGCCACTCTTCCCTTATTCTCTATGCCATGCGGGGCCCATGTGTAAGACATTTCTTCTCCACCAGAGCGCTTGCAGCTGGAAAGGAAAAACACACGTCCGTGCTGTAAGCCCGTGCTGCCCTGAGCCCACCCCACGCCTCTTCAGTTCGCCATGCCTGCGCTTACCGCCACCCAGCCGAAGCGCGTGCTACACCGCCTCCCGACGATTCCCTTCCCAGTGACCGTTTCTATGCGTGCAGCATCACCATTAATACATTTTTAATGACGTCGTGATAATGGCCTTCATGGTGTATGAAGACATCAGTTTCTCTTCCCCCTCCTTTCCTATAAAGGGCACAGACATCCCTCTGCTCGCCTGCCTCTCCTCCCTCGCTCGCTTCTCCCCAGCGCCCGAGCTCCTTCGCGCGCCTGTCATTCGCCGTGCTCGCTGTCGCACCGTGCAGTGCTCATGGCCGTAGTCATCGCCTCACTGCTCGTGGCTGTGTCAGCACGTCGACAACCTCTCCGAGCCGAGTGCCTCCTTCACAGGTTAATCCTCTGTGCACTTATCTCCTCCGTGCACATGCCCTGTTCAGCTCGTCGTTGCTGCTCTCTACTATGCTCCGCAACTGCCTCAACTCACTGCGCGTGCCATCACTTGCCAGAGCTCCTAAGTTTGCCGGTGTTGTGCCGACCCACCGTCGTTTTAGCTCGCGTCGTCGCTCTCCGTCTTGCTGCACGCCGTCGTTGTTGAAGTTCACATCACGTGCTTATGTGCCCGCGTCGTGCACTGCTGTTTCTCGCGGTCACTCGCTGTCGGGGACCATAATTAGGGTACCCTCAAGGCTCCTAATTCTCAGCTGGTAACCCCCATCAGCACAAAGCTGCAAAGGCCTGATGGGTGCGATCAAGTCAGGGATCAGTCCATTCGAGGGACTCGATCACGCCTCGCCCGAGCCTAGCCTCGGACAAGGGCAGGCGACCCCGGAGGATCTCCGCCTCGCCCGAGGCCCCCCTCCAGCGGCGAACACGTTCCCGGCTCGCCCGAGGCCCTGTCTTTGCCAAGAAGCAACCCCGACCAAATCGCAGGAGCATTTAATGCAAAGGTGGCCTGACACCTTTATCCTGACGCGCGCCCCTCAGCTGACAGAGCCGAAGTGACCGCCGTCACTTTGCCGCTCCACTGACCAGTCTGACAGAAAGACAGCACCGCCTGCGCTGCTCCGACTGCGGTGCCACTTGACAGAGTGAGGCTGACAGGCAGTCAGGCCCGGCCGCACACCATAGGAAACTCCGCTCCGCCCGACCCATGGCTCGGACTCGGGCTAAGCCCCGGAAGACGGCGAACTCCGCTCCGCCCGACCTAGGGCTCGGACTCGGGCTAAGCCCTAGAAGACGGCGAACTCCGCTCCGCCCGACCCAGGGCTCGGACTCGGGATAAGCCCCGGAAGACGGCGAACTCCGCTCCGCCCGACCCAGGGCTCGGACTCGGGCTAAGCCCCGGAAGACGGCGAACTCCGCTCCACCCGACCCAGGGCTCGGACTTGGGCTCAGCCCCAGAAGACGACGAACTCCGCTTCGCCCGACCCCAGGACTCCAATTCCGCCCTAGCCTCAGCCAACGGCCTCCGCCTTGCCCGACCTAGGGGCTCGGACTCGGCCTCGGCCACGGAAGACGAACTCGACCTCGACCTCGGAGGAGCCTCCACATCGCCCAACCCAGGGCGTGGACCGGCCACGTCAACAGAAGGCGCCATCATTACCCTACTCCAGGCTGACTCAGGCTACGGGGAACAAGACCGGCGTCCCATCTGGCTCGCTCCGCCAGATAGGCGATGATGGCGCCCCGCACGCTCCCTGACGATGGCGGCTCTCGGCCCCCTTACGAAAGCAAGAGGACGTCAACAAGGACTCGATGGCCCTGACAGCTGTCCCTCCGCCAAGCTCCAGCACTCCTCTGACGGCCACGACATCACACAAACCGGGCGCCAAAATATCCCCGGCCGCCACGATGGCGTGTACTTAGGGCACTAGCTCTCCTCCGCTAGACAAGTAGCACTCTGCTACACCTCCCATTGTACACCTGGATCCCCTCCTTGCGCCTATAAAAGGAAGGACCAGGGCCCTCTTAGAGAGGGTTGGCCGCGCGGGGACGAGGACGAGACGGGCGCTCGCGTGAGGCCACTCACTCCTTCCCCCGTGTGGACGCTTGTAACCCCCTACTACAAGCGCACCCGACCTCGGCGCGGGACAAACACGAAGGCCGCAGGATTTCCACCTCTCTCACGCCCATCTCCGGCCACCTCACTTCCCCCTTCGCGCTCGGCCTCGCATCGACCCATCTGGGCTGGGGCACGCAGCGACACTTCACTCGTCGGCTCAGGGACCCCCCGGTCTCGAAATGCCGACAGTTGGCGCGCCAGGTAGGGGCCTGCTGCGTGTTGACGAACAGCTTCCCGTCAAGCTCCAGATGGGTAGTCTCCAGCAACCTCTTCGGCCCGGGACGGTGCTCCGTTTCGGGAGCCTTGAGTTCATGTCCCACGACGGCAGCTACGACATGATACTCTTTCCACCACCGGGCGACAGCGACAGTGGCGGCCGACAGTCCGCCCGCCGGCGGCGGGATCGACGACGTCTTCCCCGCGTGGTGGAAGAACAACCTTCGAGCTCGCCCCGTCCTCTTCCCCATCGACGGAGGAGGAGGAGGCGGGGCAACCAAGGCCAAGCAGGAGGCGGCGCCTCGTCGACCGTCGAGCGAGTCGACAACGCCAGCACTCCAACGGGGGGCACGCCGGGCATCGGCCTTGCGCTTGAGACGAAGACGAGCGCTGTCTCCCCGCGACACGTCAATCCTGAGCAAACGGACGACGCCAGCACGCTCGCGAAAGGCTTGCTGGGTGTCACCCTCGTACCTGAGACGACAGTGCAGTCAGCCCCCGACGTGACCTCATCACCGCCCGTCGACCAAGAGGTACCGACCGATTCCCATCCCACGCCTCTCGGATTTAGCCTCGACCTGCCTAGCGGCTCCGCTTTGGCGGACGCTTTCGTAGAGGCGAATCCGAACCCTCTGGGATCTCGTATGCGGTCGCCTTGGGACCGGCTGACGGACGTCTCGACCTACGGGCCCTCCGGGTCCGAGGAAGACGACGAGCCCAACTTCTGTTGGGATTTCTCTGGACTTGGCAACCCCACTGCCATGCGGGACCTCATGATCGCATGCGACTACTGCCTTTCCGACTGTTCCGACGGTAGCCGTAGCCTCGACGACGAGGACTACAGCCCGAGCCGCGAATGTTTCCACGTCGATCTAGGGGATCCCTCCGAAGGCAACCATCTCGGCATGCCGGAGGATGGTGATCTCCCTAGGCCGGTGCCTCGCGTTGACATCCCGCGGGAGCTAGCTGTGGTCCCCGTTCCGACGGGGGGTCACGACCCACAACTCGAGCAAATCCGCGGGGTGCAGGCCAGGCTCGACGAGGGAGCAGGAGCGCTCGAGCCAATCCGCCGGGACTTCGGGCAGGCATGGATGGGCCAACCTCCGGCCGGAGAAATGCGTCATCTACCCCAGGGCTTCCAGCACCGTATCGCCGATGATGTCAGGGTCAGGCCGCCACCCGCATCCAGTGGGGTCGGCCAGAACCTGGCTGCAACAGCAATGCTCCTCCGCGCGATGCCGGAGCCATCAACCACCGAGGGCGGCGAATCCAGGGAGAGCTCAAGGATCTCCTGGAAGGCGCCGCGGTCCGGTAGGCCGAGAGCTCTGCCTCCCGACGGTAGGGGTACCCCTCGGAACATCATGCCGCGACTTCCCGATTCATGCGGGAAGCCTCGGTCTACACCGGCGCACGCGCAACACAGCGCCTGCGGCCCCAGGTCGCCTCGGCAACGAGCACCATCACAGCGATCGTCGGGCCCACCTCGACGAGAGGGTGCGTCGAGGCTACCACCCTAGGCATGGGGGACGCTACGACAGCGGGGAGGATCGGAGTCCCTCGCCCGAACCACCCGGTCCGCAGGCCTTCAGCCGGGCCATACGACGAGCGCCGTTCCCAACCCGGTTCCGACCCCCGACTACTATCACAAAGTACTCGGGGGAGACGAGACTGGAACTATGGCTCGCGGACTACCGTCTGGCCTGCCAACTGGGTGGAACGGACGATGACAACCTCATCATCCGCAACCTCCCCCTGTTCCTCTCCGACACCGCTCGCTCCTGGTTGGAGTACCTGCCTCCGGGGCAGATCTCCAACTGGGACGACCTAGTCCAAGCTTTCGCCGGCAATTTCCAGGGCACGTACGTGCGCCCCGGGAATTCCTGGGACCTCCGAAGCTACCGACAGCAGCCGGGAGAGTCTCTCCAGGACTACATCCGGCGATTCTCGAAGCAGCGCACCGAGCTGCCCAACATCACCGACTCGGATGTCATCGGCGCGTTCCTCGCTGGCACCACCTGCCGCGACCTGGTGAGCAAGCTGGGTCGCAAGACCCCCACCAGGGCGAGCGAGCTGATGGACATCGCCACCAAGTTCGCCTCCGGCCAGGAGGCGGTCGAGGCTATCTTCCAGAAGGACAAGCAGCCCCAGGGCCGCCCATCGGAAGATGCTCCCGAGGCGTCAACTCAGCGCGGCACCAAGAAGAAGGGCAAGAAGAAGTCGCAAGCGAAACGCGACGCCGCCGACGCGGACCTTGTCGCCGCCGCCGAGTACAAGAACCCTCAGAAACCTCCTGGAGGTCCCAACCTCTTCGACAAGATGCTCAAGGAGCCGTGCCCCTATCACCAGGGGCCCGTCAAGCACACCCTTGAGGAGTGTGTCACGCTTCGGCGCCACTTCCACAGGGCCGGGCCACCCACGGAGGGTGGCAGGGCCCGCGACGACGACAAGAAGGAAGATCACCAGGCAGGAGAGTTCCCCGAGGTCCGCGACTGCTTCATGATCTACGGCGGGCAAGCGGCGAACGCCTCGGCTCGGCACCGCAAGCAAGAGCGCCGGGAGGTCTGTTCGGTGAAGGTGGCGGCGCCAGTCTACCTAGACTGGTCCGACAAGCCCATCACCTTCGACCAAGCCGACCACCCCCGACCATGTGCCGAGCCCGGGGAAATACCCGCTCGTCGTCGACCCCGTCATCGGCGACGTCAGGCTCACCAAGGTCCTCATGGATGGAGGCAGCAGCCTCAACGTCATCTACGCCGAGACCCTCGGGCTTCTGCGTATCGATCTGTCCTCTGTCCGGGTGGGCGCTGCGCCTTTCCATGGGATCATTCCCGGGAAGCGCGTCCAGCCCCTCGGACAACTCGACCTTCCCGTCTGCTTCGGAACACCCTCCAACTTTCGAAGGGAGACCCTGACGTTCGAGGTGGTCGGGTTCCGAGGAACCTACCACGCGGTATTGGGGAGGCCCTGCTACGCGAAGTTCATGGCCATCCCCAACTGCACCTACCTCAAGCTCAAGATGCCGGGCCCCAACGGGGTCATCACCGTCGGCCCCACGTACAAACACGCGTTCGAATGCGACGTGGAGTGCGTGGAGTACGCTGAGGCCCTCGCCGAGTCCGAGGCCCTCATCGCCGACCTGGAGAGCCTCTCTAAGGAGGTGCCAGACATGAAGCGTCATGCCGGCAACTTTGAGCCAGCGGAGACGGTTAAGTCCGTCCCCCTCGACCCCAGCAGCGACGCCTCCAAGCAAGTTCGGATCGGCTCTGGGCTCGATCCCAAATAGGAAGCAGTGCTCGTCGACTTTCTCCGCGCGAACGCCGACGTCTTCACGTGGAGTCCCTCAGACATGCTCAGCATACCAAGGGATGTCGCCAAGCACTCGCTGGACATCTGAGCTAGAGCCCGACCCGTCAAGCAGCCTCTGCGCCGATTCGACGAGGAGAAGCGCAGAGCCATAGGCGAGGAGATCCACAAGCTAATGGTGGCAGGGTTCATCAAAGAGGTATTCCATCCCGAATGGCTTGCCAACCCTGTGCTTGTGAGAAAGAAAGGGGGGAAATGGCGGATGTGTGTAGATTACACTGGTCTGAACAAAGCATGTCCGAAGGTTCCCTACCCTCTGCCTCGCATCGATCAGATCGTGGATTCCACTGCTGGGTGCGAAACCCTGTCTTTCCTCGATGCCTACTCAGTGTATCACCAAATCAGGATGAAAGAGTCCGACCAGCTCGCGACTTCTTTCATCACACCCTTCGACATGTACTGCTATGTCACCATGCCGTTCGGCTTGAGGAATGCGGGCGCGACGTACCAGCGGTGCATGAACCATGTGTTCGGCGAACACATTGGCCACACGGTCGAGGCTTACGTCGATGACATCGTAGTCAAGACGAGGAAAGCCTCTGACCTCCTTTCCGACCTTGAAGTGACATTCCGATGTCTCAAGGCGAAATGCGTCAAGCTCAATACCGAAAAATGTGTCTTCGGGGTGCCCCAAGGCATGCTCTTGGGGTTCATCGTCTCCGAGCGGGGCATCGAAGCCAACCCGGAGAAGATCGCAGCCATCACCAGCATGGGGCCCATCGAGGACTTGAAAGGCGTACAGAGGGTCATGGGATGTCTCGCGGCTCTGAGCCGCTTCATCTCACGCCTCGACGAAAAAGGTCTACCTCTGTACCGCCTCTTAAGGAAGACCGAGCGCTTCACTTGGACTCCTGAGGCCGAGGAAGCCCTCGGGAACCTGAAGGCGCTCCAAACGAAGGCGCCTATCTTGGTGCCCCCAGCTGCCGGAGAAGCCCTCTTGGTCTACGTCGCCGCGACCACTCAGGTGGTTAGCGCCGCGATTGTGGTCGAGAGGCAAGAAGAGGGGCATGCATTGCCCGTTCAGAGGCCAGTCTACTTCGTCAGCGAGGTACTGTCCGAAACCAAGATCCGCTACCCACAAGTTCAGAAGCTGCTGTACACGGTAATCCTGACACGGCGGAAGTTGCGACACTACTTCGAGTCTCATCCGGTAACTGTGGTGTCATCCTTCCCCCTGGGGGAGATCATCCATTGCCGAGAAGCCTTGGGTAGGATTGCAAAGTGGGCGGTGGAAATCATGGGCAAAACGATCTCGTTCGCCCCCCGGAAGGCCATCAAGTCCCAGGTCCTGGCGGACTTCGTGGCTGAATGGGCCGACACCCAGCTCCCGACGGCTCCGATCCAACCGGAGCTTTGGACCATGTTTTTCGACGGGTCGCTGATGAAGACAGGGGCCGGCGCAGGCCTCCTCTTCGTCTCGCCCCTCGGGAAGCACCTACGCTACGTGCTACGCCTCCACTTCCCGGCGTCCAACAATGTGGCGGAGTACGAGGCTCTGGTAAACGGGTTGTGAATCGCCATCGAGCTAGGGGTCCGACGCCTCGACGCTCGCGGTGACTCGCAGCTCGTCATCGACCAAGTCATGAAGAACTCCCACTGCCGCGACCCAAAGATGGAAGCCTACTGCGATGAGGTTCGGCGCCTGGAAGACAAGTTCTACGGGCTCGAGCTCAACCACATCGCTCGGTGCTACAACGAGACTGCGGACGAGCTGGCTAAAATAGCCTCGGGGCAAACAATGGTTCCCCCGGACGTCTTCTCCCGAGATATGCATCAACCCTCCGTCAAGATCGACGACGTGCCCGAGCCTGAGGCGCCCTCGGCCCAGCCCGAGGTACCCTCGGCACAGTCCGAGGCACCCTCGGGTCGGCCCTAGGCACCCTCGGTTCGGCCCGAGGTACCCTCGGCCCCCGAGGGCGAGACGCTGCATGTCGAGGGGAAGCAAAGCGGGGTCACACCTGATCAAAACTGGTAGACCCCGTACTTGCAATATCTCCACCGAGGAGAGCTACCCCTCGACCGAGCCGAAGCTCGGCGGTTGGCGCGGCGCGCCAAGTCGTTCGTCTTGCTGGGAGAAGGGAAGGAGCTCTACCACCGCAGCCTTTCAGGCATCCTCCAGCGATGCATCTCCACCACCGAAGGTCAGGAACTCCTCCGAGAAATACACTCGGGGGCTTGCGGCCACCACGCAGCACCTCGAGGCCTTGTCGGAAATGCTTTCCGACAAGGTTTCTACTGGCCAACGGCGGTGGCCGACGCCACTAGAATTGTCCGCGCCTGCGAAGGGTGTCAGTTCTATGCAAGGCAGACCCACCTGCCCGCTCAGGCTCTGTAGACGATACCCATCACATGGCCTTTTGCTGTGTGGGGTCTGGACCTCGTCGGCCCCTTGCAGAAGGCACCCGGGGGCTACACGCACCTGTTGGTCGCCATCGACAAATTTTCCAAGTGGATCGAGGTCCGACCCCTGAAAAGCATCAGGTCCGAGCAGGCGGTGGCGTTCTTCACCAACATCATCCATCGTTTCGGGGTCCTGAACTCTATCATCACCGACAACGGCACCCAGTTCACCGGCAGAAAGTTCCTGGACTTCTGCGAGGATCACCACATCCGGGTGGACTGGGCCGCCGTGGCTCATCCCATGACGAATGGGCAAGTAGAGCGTGCCAACAGCATGATTCTACAAGGACTCAAGCCTCGTATTTACAACGACCTCAACAAGTTCGGCAAGCGATGGATGAAGGAACTCCCCTCGGTTGTCTGGAGTCTGAGGACAACGCCGAGCCGAGCCACAGGCTTCACACCGTTCTTTCTAATCTATGGGGCCGAGGCCATCTTGCCCACAGACCTAGAATACGGTTCCCCGAGGGCGGGGGCCTACACCGACCAAAGCAACCAAGCCAACCGAGAAGACTCACTGGACCAGCTGGAGGAGGCTCGGGACATGGCCTTACTACACTCGGCGCGGTACCAGCAGTCCCTGCAACGCTACCACGCCCGAGGGGTTAGGTCCCGAGACCTCCAGGTGGGCGACCTGGTGCTTCGGCTGCGACAAGACGCCCGAGGGAGGCATAAGCTCACGCCTCCCTGGGAAGGGCCGTTCGTCATCGCCAAGGTTCTGAAGCCCGGAACATACAAGCTGGCCAACAGCCAAGGCGAGGTCTACAGCAACGCTTGGAACATCCAACAGCTACGTCGCTTCTACCCTTAAGATGTTTTCAAGTTGCTCGTATACTTCGTTCACACACCAAGTCTGGTCGTCAAGGAAGGGTCAGCCTTGCCTCAGCAAAGCCCGACCCTCCCTCGGGGGCTAGAAGGGGGCAACCCCCTCTGCGTCAAAATTTTCCTCGAAAAAAGAAAAAAAAATCTTTTCTGCGAGAATGCTTTTCGTGCTCTTCGACTACTTCAAAAGTGGATCCTGAAAACGGCGGAGTACACGTAAGCAACCAAGGCTGACCGAGCCGAGGGACTCCTACGCCTCCGGGATACGGATACCTCACTCATCACCTTCTGCGATAAGTAACTCGCGCTCAGATAAGTGACTCCACGGACCGAACAAGTCTTCATGCTCGAGAAGCTCCTCTGCCGAAATGATTTTTTGGGCCTTCTCGACTGCGTCGGTAACAGAACCCTATGGACGAGTAAGAGCGCGCGTAAGCGGTAAGGCCGACCGAGCCGAGGGATTCCTACGCCTCCGGGATACGGATACCTCACTCATCACCTTCCGTGAAAAGCAACTCTCGCCTGCACAAACAATTCTGTTATCGACAAGTGAGTCCGGGTACTCAAAACAAGAGGAAAAGAAACGCAGCTTTACAATACAGCGAGGGTGTGTTTCGGCCTCGGCGGCCGCAGAAAACACACACTACAAGATAATCCGATCCTGCAGGCTTGGATCTTGACGACTAAAGGGAGCAGCAGCACCCTCGGCGTCGACAACACCTTCGGCGAGGTCCGACCTAGCCTCGGACGGCGACGCGGTCCAAGGGTCTCCGCTCTGAAGGACAACGTCATCACCAAGCCCGGGCCATCACCGCCAGGGTCTTCCCCAAGAATCCGGCCCGAGCAGGCGGCTCGGCTGGTCACCACGGGGCCTCGGCTAGCTGTCCCCCAAGGACATCAGCCCGGCCCGAGGCCTCGGCAGGTCAATTCCGGCGTCGGTCCCGCTAACGGACGACCCGGCCAGGCTCCGGCCGACCTGGTCTTCTTTTCGAGCCAACTCTGCCTCTGTTCGCACTGGCACCGCTACCCTTGGCCTCGGCTCATCGAAGAGCGACCGAGGGTTTCCTCTAACTAAGCAAGGGAAGCCTCGGACAACAAGGCTGACCGAGCCGAGGGACTCCTACGCCTCCGAGATATGGATACCTCACTCGTCACCTTTACACGGGGCGACTCACGCTTGGTGAAGCGGTTCAGACGACCAACAGGCGAGTCTTAGTGCTCGAAAATGGGAAAAAAACATGGCTCCGTGCCGAATTTGCATACATGTTCAGGCCTCGACAGCCACAGTGAACAAAAACACTGGCATTCGAAGTGCCATAACAAACGGAACTCCTGTTCCACCTCCGCAGGTACGAACAACCCCACTCGACGGGGGAGGGGCCTGCGGAGCAACAGAAGACCGACGAACGGCTCGCCGTCGCCCGCCCCAGCAATGACGACGATGAAGACTTCTGCTCCGGGGGGCCGAACAGCAGCAGCGATGACCTCAGGGCGAATGCTGCTGCCAGGGGGCCCCCGCCCGTGCCCAAACTCGTGAGGCAAGGACGGGCAAAAGGCCGTGGAGTTGAAGGTCGGTCCGCGGGTGGCGCCGGCGAGCTCGTCGGCGGCGGAACCTCTTCCAGCTGCTGTGGCGGGAGGCGACATCGGGAGCGGCTCCGAAGCCGCTCGGCTCAGAGAGCCGGGCACGGTGCAGCTGCCAGCGCCACGGACGGCTCCCACCCTTCCCCCCGATCACTGAAGGAAGGAGCGGGCCACCGCACACGCAGGGGGCCGACCCCAACTCGGCACACTCCCCTCCCCAGCCCTGGTGATGAAAATCCTTGAGGCTGAGGGAGGGGCAGAGGCCGCGGCCCGGTTCGCTCTCCCCCACCATCGAACTGGAGGTCACCATCTTGGGTGACCGCCGGCGGAGGGGTGCAGCCGGGCTGCATGATGAAAATCCTTGAAGCCGAACGACGGCTGAAAGGTACCAACTCCCGCAGAGTTGCGTTCCTCCAACGACGAAGCGGAAAGACGGCAGATATCCCCCATCCGGGGGCTTGGAAGATGGAAAGACACGATGCATAAGGAGCGCGAAAACACGGTTGCCTTCCAAGAGGGTCACCCTCCTCTTAAAGGCGACTCTCCCCACTTGCGTCCCCAGCCGTCGTGGGCTGAGTCTTCTCCAACACGCTCCAAGGTCCTCCCCCTACGGCGCGGGGGCTGGGTCCCACACGTCATGCAAGCCGGCCCAGAGTAGAAGAAGCCAAACCGCCGCGCGTGGTGCGTGCAACCGCCCAGCGGTTACAAGCGGCTCTCCACTTTTGCCCAGACCAGCGGGCGAGAGGGCGGGCAGCCATGCAGGCGGCATGCAACCGTGCCAAGTGGGCGCGCTTCTCCGACTCCCAACACACCCAGCATGGAGGCCCAGATCCACGCGTCATGCAACCGGCGCGCCGAATGCTTCGCGCCTGCAACTGCACCGCCACCTGCGCCACCACCGCGCCTCCTCAACTGCGGAACCAATACCGCGACTCCAGGCGACCCAGCGCACGACCCAGCGGCTCCAGCCTGGCACGACGGTCAATGCGGCCGAAAACGGGCCGGCAGTAATGGCGGTGGCAGGCGGGCAGGAGCAGCGGTCACGTCGTCAGCCAAGCTTACGTCCCATCCAGGGGCAGCGAGAGAACCCTCTCTCACGGCGTGAAGACAACGTGCCCGTGACCCGTTCCTCGAATGGCTCGCGCACGCGCAACGGCTACCCCGCGAACCACTCGCCCCGTCGCATTAACTCCGCGGCGGGACAAGCGGCGCCTCTGGCAGGAGAAGCGAGCGACGCTTCACCTTCGCCATAATGATCGCGTCAAAAAAGGTACGTCGCGTCGTTCGATTTCGTATCCTTTTTCCTTTTTTCCTCTTTCTCTCTCTTGCAATAGGGACCGGGAAAGGGGGATACCCCAAAAAAGGATCCTTCCCTGTGAAGGAACCAGGCTCCGAGCCTCCCTACTGATCAGAGGTTCGAAGGCTGGCCTCTCGGAAGGGTTCAATAGCCGCCTCAGAGCACATGGGCTCCACACCCACTACTGGTCAGAGGTTTGAAGGCCGGCCCCTCGGAAGGGTTCAACGGCCGCCTCAGGCTACTCGGGCTCCGCGCCCACTACTGATCAGGGGTTTGAAGGCTGGCCCTCGAAGGGTTCACAGCCGCCTTAGACACAGAGCGAGGGATGACCATGGGTACGTTCGATACATAACCAAGGCTCGGGCTGCGCTCCCGAGGTACCCTAGGACATTTCCGAGACCAGCGGGAACGATTTTGTAACGGAATCCCATCAGAGGGAGGCATCGAGCCCTCGGACCCCGTCACCAGGGGACCGGGTCCGACAGATCACCCGCAGGTACTTTTGGACGCGTCTCTGGGCCCCTAGCCGACCCCTAACGAATGGGGCACGGACGTTCGCTCGGATCACCCACCTGCAGCTCACCGGAGACACCATGTTCGGCGCCCACCGAGGGTAACATGGCACTCTCCCCCCTCCTCCTTGCGGAAAGGCGACGCAGGGGCGTATGTAAAAAAGTCGAGTCTGTCCCTGATCGCCCTCTCGCCCTGTGCAGAGGCTCGAGGGCTGCTCTCGCAAACCCGGCTCTAGCCAACCCATTGACAGCGTCAACATACCAGCCCGAGAACTTGGGACCCGACCGTACACCCGGGCTACGGCCGGCTCGCATGAGGGAACGACCAGACCAGCCGAAGAATTGTACGAGGCGTTAAGACCTCGGAGGAGTCAAACCACTCCTCCGAGGCCTCGGGGGCTACACCCGGCGGGTGCGCTTGCGCGCACCCACCGGAACAAAACGCAACCAAGAAAGGCTGGTCCCCTTGCGAAAAAGTGCGACGAAAGCCTCCAAGCGAGTGCTAACACTCCCTTCGAGGCTTGGGGGCTACTGTCGGGGACCAAAATTAGGGGTACCCTCAAGGCTCCTAATTCTCAGCTGGTAACCCCCATCAGCACAAAGCTGCAAAGGCCTGATGGGTGCGATCAAGTCAGGGATCAGTCCATTCGAGGGACTCGATCACGCCTCGCTCGAGCCTAGCCTCGGACAAGGGCAGCCGACCCCGAAGGATCTCCGCCTCGCCCGAGGCCCCCCTCCAGCGGTGAACACGTTCCCGGCTTGCCCGAGGCCCTGTCTTCGCCAAGAAGCAACCCCGACCAAATCGTAGGAGCATTTAATGCAAAGGTGGCCTGACACCTTTATCCTGACGCGCGCCCCTCAGCTGACAGAGCCGAAGTGACTGCCGTCACTTCGCCGCTCCACTGACCGGTCTGACAGAAAGACAGCGCCGCCTGCGCCGCTCCGACTGCGGCGCCACTTGACAGAGTGAGGCTGACAGGCAGTCAGGCCCGGCTGCACACCACAGGAAACTCCGCTCCGCCCGACCCAGGGCTCGGACTCGGGCTAAGCCTCGGAAGACGGCGAACTCTGCTCCGCCCGACCCAGGGCTCGGACTCGGGCTAAGCCCCGGAAGACGGCGAACTCCGCTCCGCCCGACCCAGGGCTCGGACTCGAGCTAGGCCCCAGAAGACGGCGAACTCCGCTCCGCCCGACCCAGGGCTCGGACTTGGGCTAAGCCCCGGAAGACGACGAACTCCGCTCCGCCCGACCCAAGGCTCGGACTTGGGCTCAGCCCCAGAAGACGACGAACTCCGCTTCGCCCGACCCCAGGACTCCAATTCCACCCTGGCCTCAGCCAACGGCCTCCGCCTTGCCTGACCTAGGGGCTCGGACTCGGCCTCGGCCACGGAAGACGAGCTCGACCTCGACCTCGGAGGAGCCTCCACATCGCCCAACCCAGGGCGCGGACCGGCCACGTCAACAGAAGGCGCCATCATTACCCTACTCCAGGCTGACTCAGGCTACGGGGAACAAGACCGGCGTCCCATCTGGCTCGCTCCGCCAGATAGGCGATGATGGCGCCCCGCACGCTCCCTGACGATGGCGGCTCTCGGCCCCCTTACGAAAGCAAGAGGACGTCAGCAAGGACTCGACGGCCCCGACAGCTGTCCCTCCGCCAGGCTCCAGCACTCCTTCGACGGCCACGACATCACACAAACCGGGCGCCAAAATCTCCCCGGCCGCCACGATGGCGTGTACTTAGGGCACTAGCTCTCCTCCGCTAGACACGTAGCACTCTGCTACACCTCCCATTGTACACCTGGATCCCCTCCTTGCGCCTATAAAAGGAAGGACCAGGGCCCTCTTAGAGAGGGTTGGCCGCGCGGGGACGAGGACGAGACGGGCGCTCACGTGAGGCCACTCGCTCCTTTCCCCGTGTGGACGCTTGTAACCCTCTACTGCAAGCGCACCCGACCTAGGCGTGGGACGAACACGAAGGCCGTGGGATTTCCACCTCTCTCACGCCCATCTCCGGCCACCTCACTTCCCCCCTTCGCGCTCGGCCTCGCGTCGACCCATCTGGGCTGGGGCACGCAGCGACACTTCACTCGTCGGCTCAGGGACCCCCCGGTCTCGAAACGCCGACACTCGCAGACCTCTCTACTGCTGCTTCGTCGCGCCGTCGTCTTGTTGCTGTTGCTCCCTGACAGCCGCTGCTCATCGCCGTTCGTTCTGTGCCCGTAGCCAGCCGAATAGCCACGTCCGCCATGTCTGACTGCGCGCTGCCGGAGTCACCTAGCTCACGCCAGCATCCCGGAGACCTCCCTTGCTGTCGTCGTAGCCCTGCATCGACGCGCTCTGCTATTTCCTTCCCCGGCGTAAGGTAGATGAAGGTCATATTTTTATACTACCTCCTAGAAGCTATGGTTAATAATGTATTAATTCTTGCGACATTGATTTATTTATAAAAAATGTATTCGATATCTAAGAAAATTTAATAATAATTTGTTAGTGCACTAATCACTTTAAATTTATAGTTGCAATAATTTACATGTTTTTGGAAATTAATTTGTATTATGTTTGTTGTAACGTGTAGTTTTTAAATTAAGAAATAAAAAAGAATTATAGCCTTATGTTTTTATAACAAAGAAAATAAGAGATGATTATCTATAGTAGCATATGTATACAAAAATATAAATTTACTAGCTACCCCTTCTAGTCTACCTTTAATTATGTTTCGGTCCTTGTTACAATTTTTATCATTGTTACAATTTTTATCAATGAAAAGCATATTTGGAACCCAAATAAATTAGAAATGGTTTCGTTAGTTTCATAGCTATGTGATAAGAATTTTAATTAGTGTTTTCAATAGTTCACATATTTCCATAGCTTAAATTGAATTACGATTGTTATACAAGAAATATTAAAATGATCTTTTTCAATAGATATCATGTTTTCATAATTTAACAATGTTGATTATAGATGTTTAAGTATAGCTTCCTTAAATAGAAATTTTAAAATAAAATGTAGATCATATGTTTCTTAATAAGAACAAAAGATAATAATTATCTTTTCACATAAAATGATAATTATTTAATATCCTTTCACATGAAACTTATTTAGTCTTATATTTAAGTTATCCATAATTATATGCTTTATAATAGTAATATGACATATAGCTTTTCTAAAAAAGTGTTAAAATGGATTAATTAGTGTTCTTGCTTTTATAAACTAAAAGTTTCCTTATTAATGAATTAGATCAGTTGTCCCTAAATTAAAATGATTTAAGTAGTTTTAATTGCATAATTAACCGTCATCAAATTGAGTCCATAATATTTATGTATATACAACTTAGTTTTTCCTAAAGGATAAAATAAAGGAATTAGTGCTCATGTTCTTTATATAATTAAAATGTTAGTTTATATGTTGTTTTGTATATGACTTTTTAATAAAAATAGAGTCTAGTGTTTTCTTAAGCAAAAGTGAATATAACTAATTGTTTAATTATCTGTTGCATAAAACATATTCAGACTTATATCTTAGTTTATCATAAGTGAAGGTTTAACAATGATTTATAAGATGTTCCATAATGCTTCCAAAATTAATAATGTATTTCGTAGCCCATTAACCTTAGATATATAACATATATCTTTTCTAAAAAAAGGTTAAAAAGGTTTAATATTGTTATAACGTGTTTTATCCTATTAATCTTAGACATATCACATATGACGTTTTATAAAAGATTAATTTGGTGAACCTACTATTTGTATATTTTAATTAAGATATTTTTAAGCTCATGTCTTATTTCATAAAGTATAGATCACACATTTTTGAAAAGAATACCTTCTTATCATAACCCTTGTGTGTAACGTTTTTGAAAAGCGAACGCTCTTTTCATTAGGCTCTCTTTTAGCTTTACGTATGATGAATGTGGTATGTTATTGAGTGGTGTTTGTTCTTCTTGTTTGTTTGTGTGATATTCAGTGGTTGATCTAGTAGTAAAGAATCAAGATCTATTCCTATCCGTGGAAGAACCTCAAGTTTTCAATAAGCAAGGCAAGTGGACTTCTCCCTCTGCATACTCTGTTTGATCCCAAACAATACATTTAATAAAGTTTATTCTTTTGGATATATATGCATAATTTGATGGGTTACCTATTTAGATAACCTTTCCAACCTTATTCCTTGATCAAACCTAGGAATTATACTTTACCTTCGTAGCTATGCTATTGCTACAACTTAACTTTATGCAGTCACTCCCGCTTATGATATTAATGTTCCAAAATGGTAAGTTTACATTATTGTTGTTAACCCGATGGTTAAACAAGATTATTTCATATTAATTGGAACATGGAGTGACCACCCGGGAAAATAGTGCAACCACGAGTGCTATTATGGCTCTGGCCTTGGTAATTAGCTTTATATGCTTAGTGCCTGGCAACCTTACCTGAAATATGGGCAAGAGGGGGAGCGGTGGTGTTGGCAGCCCACGTTATCATGGGGACGTATTCTTGGCTAAGGTACCTCACCCAGGGGGTCACCACCATCGGCATTAGAAACCTTAGCAGGTTGCTTTGTATTAAGTGTATTTTGTGAAAGCCTCATAGTGGATCCTTAGCCACTCACCTCGGAAGTGTTTATGGGTTTTGGCCGACCTAGGCTAGAGGGGATACATGGCTTGTGGGTAAAGTTGTACCACCTCTGCAGAGTGTAAAACTGATATATCAGCCGTGCTCACGGTTATGAGCACCCTGGACTCCTCACATGATAATTGAACTTAAAGATGGAAATAAATCGAGATCCGATGATCTGCCAATGGTTTGCTTAAGTGGTTTCACTTAAGTGTTGTTGATATATTCTTATACCTTTGTTTAATGGGAATACTTGGGATTCACACTTATAAGTAAGACAGGTGTTGTTAATAAAATGTTGACCAACTAAAATGCTTACTGCTCAACCTTAGCCTCACCTTGTTACCTTGCATTAGTTTTCCCCCCACTTGCTGAGCCCCGACCATAAGTGAGCTCACCCTTGCTTAATTTTGATCAGAAGTTTGCTGATGAAGATATGATGCTGAGCTCCATGGATGCTAGTCTAGTGATACCCCCGGTCATCTTCCTGTGGATGGATGTCCATGTTTCGCTGTACTTTGATGAATAAAGGTTAAGACATTATGTCTATTCAAAGTGTAATATGTTAATAAAGTCGTTATTTATGCTTTTATGCATTGTTCTTTTGATATATTACACTTGTGACGTCAACATATGTGTGGAAATAGATCCTGGCACACATATGCTATGCACCCGGCTCTGCCTTTAGAAACGGGTGTGACAGAAGTGGTATCAAAGCAATGTGACCGTAGGTCACTATATTAGTTAGAAATGGAAAGCCCAGTCAGTCGTTCAAAACTTGACTTAATTGTCTTCATAAAAAAAACTTACTTTATATCAAACCTCGTCTCTTTTATCTTCAACCCTTCTTGTCTTATTCTTCGTCTATTAGAAGGTTCTAATGAGAAGTATTGCAAGATGATCAAGCTAAGATTGCGGAACTTGAAGCGAAGTTTGCCAAAAGAAACCCTTTCGAAGCTATCGACGATACTCTATTTTTTGTCTTATCCCCATTCCGCAAAAAGTTTTGTTATGGATCCCCTAGATCTATTATTTGACTTCTTGGTAAGGTTGATAGGATTGTTCTTTAGTATTAAGATTTTCGACTAGATCGGTAATGGCGATATTATATTATAGTGGTTTTCTAATCCCTAATATTGCTATATAACCCTTGACTTCTTATACTTTTGTTGTATTGCCATTGTATTGCCATCCTTGTGCAATATCTACCTTGATATACTGAATCCTTTGTCTCCCTACTCCTACTTGATAATGCCTCTCTATTTTGTCTCCTTGATAATGCTTTCTCCCTAACTCACTTCATATCCTTGGTTGTATCATTTATTCTCACTTTGATAGTTCATGGGTAGCTTATTTCACTCTTGGCCACCAACAATTATGTCTTGTCTAACTCCTTGATGATTCTTACCCAACTCCTTGACTTTATAATATCCTTCTTATTTGAACCCTTGTCTCACCTTTTGTTTTGGTTGAATGAGTAGAATTGGATTGTGTTGTGCTGGTATGCTTAAGTTCATTGTCCCTTGTGTTCATGATTGATTTGCTTCTTTGTACTAATTGTTGGTGTATCGTGTGACTTCTGTCCACATTGGCATTAGTTTACTAGGTAAAACCTTAGATAGTTGGGTTTTCTCCGCCCTCTGTACTCTATCTTTGCTCAGTTTTTATCCTTTGTCTCCTTCCCACACCTAAATAGGAGAATCAAATTGAGCTCAATTGTTTAAGGCATAGGCACCCAATCAGCCATCATCTGTCTTCTATCAAATGAAGCTGACTCGCGAAGAACTCAAATCAAGAGGTGCTTGCTATTACGGTAAAAAAGGACATATCATCCGCCAATGCCACAAAAAGCATCTATACCGAATAGAGATGAAGATCGCAAAGCAAGACCCAAGCAATAATCCAGAAGACTAACCGGTTTATAAGTACGATGATGAAGGTCATCTGATTAGCATACATTGTAGAACGAAGAAGCAATAATTCCTTAGGGTTGGAAGAGTTCAATGTGAACTAAGAAACTACAAATAACCATGTATCACTATGTTTTCTTGCTAGCCTTCCCTAATCTCGAGGACGAGATTCTTTTTAAGGGGGTAGATTTTGTAACACCCTAAATCCGTCAATTGAAAATAACTTAGTTTATATTATTAATTTCTAATAAAAGGAAAATATTTATGTTTCCAAATATTGAAATGGTGATATACTTAAATTGAACAATTTCTTGAATAGTAAAATAATACCAAGTGTATGACGCGTTCAAGCTAAAATATACATTTTGATTTGAATTTCAAATCTAAATTCTGGATTTATTTTTTTGAAAAAAATCTAGTTTCATAAAATAATAATGGATTGATTTTTGGAAGATATGTATTTATTATGCTAATAACTTTTGTTTGGTAGTGCTTGCAAGAATTCACTTTTTATTAACTTTATTCCCTTTTTGGCGATGGTCTTTTATTAATTGAAGGATTATTTCTAAAATAATATATTCTACAAAATAAGTATTTTTATTAAATTAATAATATTTTTGAATTTAGACTGATATAAATATGTTATACATTATTTTGGATTTATTTATTTGTGTGGAAGTTTTTTAAATTATAATGAGTTGCTAAATAATCTTTTTCTGTATATATATATTTATAGGATTTTTGGATTTATCTGAAATTTTGAAATATATATTCTATATATGCTCTGAATATTTAAGGAGAAAAGAGGATAGTTGTGAAAAAAAAATTAAAACATCAATCGAGCGCTAGCCAAGTAACCAAACTGAGAGCCTCTTCTCCAATTCTCTAACACGTGGGGCCACTCTTTCCTTATTCTCTATGCCATGCGGGGCCCATGTGTAAGACATTTCTTCTCCACGAGAGCGCTTGCAGCTGGAAAGGAAAAACGCACGTCCGTGCCGTAAGCCCGTGCTGCCCTGAGCCCGCCGCACGCCTCTTCAGTTCGCCATGCCTGCGCTTCTCGCCGCCTAGCCGAAGCGCCTGCTACACCGCCTCCCAACGATTCCTTTCCCAGTGACCGTTTCTATGCGTGTAGCATCACCATTAATACATATTTTAATGATGTCGTGATAATGACCTTCATGGTGTGTGAAGACATCAGTTTCTCTTCCCCCTCCCTTCCTATAAAGGGCACAGACATCCCTCTGCTCGCCTGCCTCTCCTCCCTCGCTCGCTTCTCCCCAGCGCCCGAGCTCCTTCGCGCGCCTGTCGTTCGCCGTGCTCGCTGTCGCGCCCTGCAGTTGATGAGGACATCACTTCTATACATACAATGAATGGACCGATAACACGATCGCATGCACGACAGCTAAATCTCCAGGTACGTTCTACCCTAGTTTTGTGTTTCAGAGCTTACGCTTGGGAACATGGATGTTTTGATGATTAGGAATATTGGAGAGGACCAGCAAGGACTTGGGAAAGGCCTAGGTCTTGAGGAGGAGCAGCAAGGGCGTCCACAACAGGAAGGAGATCAAGTCCGATTCGGCTGCGACTCCATCTCGGGTTCCAGGACCAGTCTGCACTAAAATGGACGCCCAAGATGCATCCGGACTCCGATTGCGATGGACTGGATATGGTTGGAAAGATAACGAGATTATCTAACCAACCCAACTGGTTCCACCCTAAAATTCATCCGGAGTCAACAGGAATCATCGAAATAATTCAGCATTCAGATTCTATTTTGCTGCTGCGACACCGTCTATTGGGCCGTTGGACCGTGTATCTCGTCAGAGCCCATTAGGGGCGAGTCCAGGGGTCACGCATGCCCTAATACTCTATTTATTCAGCAGCCACCGCCACATTTAGGTTTGGGTTTTGCTTAGATCAATTCTGTCATCGAACAGTGTCGCCGTCATCGGCTTGTGAGACCCCATCCCGTAATCAATACAATTTTGGTTGCGTTTCTTTCCTGTTCTTGCTTGTGTTCTTCATTGCGCTTGCAGGGATAAGCCTTTGTGGCGAGGTCATTCGTGTGTCCTGGGTGATAACCAATGGAGCCATGGTGTAGTGATTGCGAGGAACCGTTCGCTCGGAGCCTTGGATCATCAACGTCGAGATCTCCACCCAATCAAGTTATCGTATCTCACGGAAGATCGGGCTGCGTCTACTATCAATTGGTATCAAATTTCCAGGTTGCCCGTGAGGTATAATTCTACCTTTAGATTAGTTTTCTTTCATCCCATAGTCCAAAAAAAGCCAAAAAAAA
The DNA here is from genome assembly GCA_029449295.1 of Zea luxurians. NCBI lineage: Eukaryota > Viridiplantae > Streptophyta > Magnoliopsida > Poales > Poaceae > Zea > Zea luxurians. The sequence continues at coordinate 96,956,641 of JAOPSE010000001.1, read as the reverse complement.
TTAGGATCAGTTTATTCCGACCTAAAACCATCGCCTTAGCCTTTGCACAATTCAGTTTTAGAGTCTGCAGTTCTGAGTTCGTGTTCTAGTTGAGTTCGGTTGCTGGATTAGATTTGTTTTGGTTCAGTTTGATTCTATCCATCCGCTTCCATCCTACAAAACCGACCCTATCTATAAAACAGATCTTATCTCTAAAACCGACCATATCCACAAAACAGATCCTATCCATAAAACAGATCCTATCTGTACAACCTACCCTATCCACAAAACAGATCCTATCTCTAAAACTGACCCTATCTACAGAACAGATCTTGTATCTAAACCAACCATAACCACAAAACAAATCATATCTCTAAAACTGACCCTATGCTCCATAGCCGCCGTTTCGGTTCCTGCCGATTTGTGCCTCTGAAAACCATAACTTGAGGTACCTTCCATAAAACGGGCATAACTTTTCGCTCGGTGCTCCGTTTGAGCTCAATTTTTTACAGCAGGTTCTTGACTCCATTCTGGGGTGACCCAAACTTGCCTTCAGCCTGTTTTGTTCGGTCAAAAAAATTCCTAAAAAATCAGGAAGATAATTAAAAAAATTGTTTAAGTGTTTTCAGGAATTTCAGAGATCCTTTGTGAATTTCTCTAGGTCACAATACAACTATATTTCAAGTGAAATTTTGTGTGCTTCCATCCTTTGTGATTTTGCATCAGTGATAAAAATTTCAGAATATTTTGAGCTCTTTTGCTGCTACTCCTTTGGAAACGTGCCTTTGATTTCTACTAATGCTGAAAAATCTGCTCTATTTACAGAACTGCCATTTCTACTAGATACTTATACCTCCTTTCTTGTGCCTTGGTCCAACTGTTCTATTACATTTTCTAGGCCAACAACTAGGACGAGTACATGGAACACTTATTCAGCATTGCTATCTGTTACTAACTTGTGTGCCACATATATATATATATATTTAGTCAGCCTTCCCAGAACTCCAGCTTTCTCTCGAGCAGAACAGGTACTCCTTTGCAATCACACCCACACTCGTTGGACAGTCACACCGGTCACCGTTTGCCACCTGCAGTGCTGGTAAGAACGTTGTAAGAGCAGGGTAAGACGCTTCATAATTTGTATTCCACCTCCACCACCACCCTGAGAGATATTTGTAGGGTTAATATTGTTTGTTGCTTTTTTGTCTCTGTTCTATGCTAACAATGACAGTGAAAGTCGCCTAGAGGGGGGTCATTAGGGCGAAACTGAAATTTACGAAGTTAATCACAGCTACAAGCCGGGTTAGCGTTAGAAATAATAATGAGTCCGAGAGAGAGGGCGCAAAACAAATCGCAAGCGAATGAAGAGTGTGACACGCGGATTTGTTTTACCGAGATTCGGTTCTCGCAAACCTACTCCCCGTTGAGGAGGCCACAAAGGCCGGGTCTTTTTCAACCCTTTCCCTCTCTCAAACGGTCCCGCGGACCGAGTGAGCTTCTCTTCTCAAATCAAACCGGGAACAAAACTTCCCCGCAAGGACCACCACACAATTGGTGTCTCTTGCCTCGGTTACAATGGAGTTTTGATCACAAGAACAAATGAGAAAGAAAGAAGCAATCCAAGCGCAAGAGCTCAAAAGAACACGACAAATCTCTCTCACTAGTCACTAGAGCTTTGTGTGGAATTGGAGAGGATTTGATCACTTGAGTGTGTCTAGAATTGAATGCCTAGCTCTTATAAGTGGTTGGAAGGTTGAAAACTTGGATGACTTGAATGTGGGGTGGTTGGGGGTATTTATAGCCCCAACCACCAAACTAGCCATTTGGTGGAGGCTGTCTGTCGCATGGTGCACCGGACAGTCCGGTGCACACCGGACATGTCCGGTGCGCCAGCCACGTCACCAGGCCGTTAGGGTTCCGACCGTTGGAGCTCTGACTGCTGGGCCCGCCTGGATGTCCGGTGGCGCACCGGACATGTACTGTAGAGTGTCCGGTGCGCCAACCCGCGCGTGCCTAACTTTTGCGCGCTCTGGCACGCATTTAATGCGCCTGCAGGTGACCGTTGGCGCCGAAGTAGCCGTTGCTCCGCTGTCACACCGGACAGTCCGGTGTACACCGGACATGTTCGGTGAATTATAGCAGACTAGCCGTTGTGAATTCCCGAAGCTGGCGAGTTCAGAGTCGCTTCTCCTTGGAGCACCGGACACTGTCCGGTGTACACCGGACAGTCCGGTGAATTATAGCGCGACGGCTCTTGTAACACCCCTGGTGTTACTGTAACTAAAACTTGAGCATGACATCATAAGCATTGGCATTGCATATGTTTGACACACCTAGAGTGCATTCACTAGGCAAAAATTTCAAACAAGTGTATTATTTTTGGTGTTTTGCAAATAGGACCCTGGATAGGGAACCTAACCCTAAATCAGACTCAAAGAGGCAAAACCTAACCCAAGATAAGAAAACCTAAAGACTTTAGGGAAGGAGTCATAAAATGTCCCCAAAAACAAAGTTGAGTCACCTTTATACCCTTGGGATATCAAAAATCTCAATTAGAACCCTGGAAAACCCTAAAACCAAACCCTAGGGACCTATGTGCAAAATGAGTCCACTTTTGGACTAAAGTGCAAAAACCAAGTCAAGTAAGTTTCTTAAGTCCTTGGGGTCACAAATGTGTGGACTTGAAAGCCAAATGTTGAGTTTTGGACTTAAATGCAAAATGGACCTCAATTAGGTTCTATTCTAAGTCTGAAATTTCAGAGTTTTGGCTCAACTTTGGAGCCCTGTATCTTTTAAAATATAGGGTTTTTGCCCAAAGTGACCACAACAATTTTGTAGACCAATTAAAGGAGAACAATTTTGTTGAAGAGGGCAAGCCATGTTCTTGTGAGAAGTTTGGAGATAATTAGGGTTGAAGTTGGACTGTCAGACTGCTTGAGGTCTGAAATTCAGAGTAACAGTGTTATGGGATGAACTTTGAGCTCGATTTTGAATGGGATCCAGTGAATTTTTGTGAGAGCACATTGTAGCAAAGTTATAGATGGATTATAGCTCTACAACTTTGCTATAGGTCACTGGTTGTGTTGCCATTTGAAAATCAGAGAAAAAGTGGCTTAAACTTGCTCTGTCAGGCAACTGAATGGGAGATCGCCATGGTACAGTAGTCCGTTAAGGATCAGACCGAGCGCAGCAACAAAATCCCACCGCCGGTGACCCCTCCGCCGTGATTCGCGTCGCCGGCCTTCAGATTCGTGTGCGGGGTGGAATGATAACGCTGCGGGGTAAGAATCCTCGCCGACGGTGAGCTAGAGGTCACTCCGGTGACATCACCGTGGCTTTCTTATCCTCTTTGCGGCTGGGCGGATTAACACGCCGGTGATCGCCACCTCCCGGCCATGCGCCGCGTGGCTCTCGCTTTCCACCGCACCGCCACGACTTACCCTCGCTCTCCATGGCTCACCGGAGTAACTGCCACGACAGTAGACACCAAGCCGCTGCGCCAGTGTTCTTCTTTCCTTCCGGCCGCCGCGCGACTTGCTCAAAATTCGCGGCCACCGCCCGCTGGCACTATAAATTGACCTCGCCCGTAGCTGCACCATGTCGTCATGAACCTGTAACACCCGCTCCCACCCTCGATCACCCACCAGCACGCGTGAATTTCCAATTTTCCCCAAATCCATTCTCCGCCACCGTGAAACGAGCCTCACCGTCGCCAGCCGTACTCCGGTCAGTCCCCGTCCTCTGCTCCCTTGTTTAAGCATTCTGATGCGGCTGTGATACTCGCCAACCCATCCAATTGAATTAGGAGCCCACTAGTCGCCAGGAACACGACTGACTTGCCGCAATGGTCACGGCCACCGTGGCCAGAGCGATCCTTGTCACCATTTGTGAAATTGGGTTGGGGAAAGGCTCAGGATGGATTCAATTAGGTGTTAGTCGCTCGGGAACCCTAGCCGTTGCCCCAATAGGCCGGCGTAGGTGCTATACGGAGCTCGGCTGGGCGTGAACGCCGTCGGGGACCTCGAACCGAGAATAGATGGAAGTGCGGGGGTCTATCTGTAAATGTCAGTGACTCTGTTAAATAGTGAAAGAACTCGTTCGCAGTTAGACAGAACCGCGGGGATCTCTGTGCAAAGTCGCCAGGGCGCGGACGCGCGCGGGCGCCTTTCTCCCTCTAAGCTGGGCCACTGGGCTGAAATCAGCCCAGTACTATTCACCTGTTTTCTTTTTCTTTTATTTCCAGAGCCAAAACAATTATAAACAAAATGTAGAAAAATGGTAAAATTATGAAACCAATTTTCCTAGGTTTCTTATTTTCCCTAGAATTTAATAAAAATAGTTTTGTGATTTTTAGGTTAAATAAGGAATTTTAAGGCATTTAAAGTAGTTAAAAGTAGTTGTTTTGGATTTTTAAAAGATAAATGGTAATCCCAAAAATGCTCAAAATTTTTATATGAGCTCCTCATATTATTTAGAAGCCTTGGGTAGAGTTTGGGTTGATTTGGACCTTGTTTGATCACCAAACCCCAAAACACCCCCCTGCCTTGTGAACTCCTTTACCGACTTCGGAAACCCTAAGTTCTCGGAGTTCCGTGAAGGAAAGTTGTATTCAAGACTAAAATAATAAATCTTTATTGTCTTCGCACTCTCATTGTCACACCCGGTTTTTAGAAGGTAAACCGAATGCGAACCATGTACGTGCCAGGATCAGTTATTCACGTACACAGCAGTTACATAACATGGACATCATCACACAATGCTCAAAATGGTATTAAAAGGGGAAATAATAGTCGATTACATCATACGTCTGAGACGTCCATATAGTTCTTACAGTAAATCAAAGTGCGGAAAAGAAACGTAGATAACACGGCCTTCACAGGCAGCCGACTGGGGGTTGCCGCTAACCCACACCTAGAACTCGTCGTAGTCTTGGAACTCCTGGAAGTCTCCTTCCACAGCTTCATCTTCTCCTGAGCAGTGGTTGCAATGCTGACAACCTGGGGGGGGGGGTTTGGTGTGTAGAGCAAGAGTGAGTACACATCAACATACTCAGCAAGCATCCCGTTTGGCTGTAGTGGACTAGCTTTATGTGGGGATAAGTCAAGCAGTTGCTTTTAGTTGGTCAGGTTATTACTTACTAGTAGAGAGCCAGGTTTTAACATTAACCCAAGTTATTAGCCCAATGTATCCTTTCCAAACGGAAAGAATACCACTTACCATTACCATAGTCATAATCAGAACCATCAATCTCATTGTCACCTGTACCAAAGTATCTCTGATCAAGTATCACTAATCTCTGGAGCTCCCTTGGCCGCTCATAACCGTGAGCACGGCTGATATATCAGTTTCATAACACTCTGCAGAGGTTGTGCACTTTACCCATAAGCCGTGATTCCCTCTCTAGCCCGGGCTTGCAAGACCCTTATTCACTCCCAAGGTGAATGGCTAGGGATTCACTACGAAGCCTTTACAAAGATTCCCCGGGGCTGTAGCCACCCGTTAGGTTTCCTAAATGTACCGCACTCCTCCCCAAGGGACAAATCAACCTTGGCAGAGCGAGCCGCATACACCGAGCCCCATTGACGGCACGACGGCTAAGCGATCTACACCCCGGTTCCTCCAATTATTCAGCTAAGGGCGTCCCATTCCACCCTCATGGTTGCACTGTTTTCCCGGGCGGTCATCCATTGAACAGGTCCTTACGGAGAGGCACTCGAGAAACCGCTCGAGTCCCCTTGAAGGCCACAAATATAATCATAAACAAGAAGGGGAAAACAGCGTATCATAGATAATCACATCATGTTCATTGATTAGAGTTGAGCAATAGCATCAGACTAAGCAGTAATAATCCGACCCAAATAGGTAAACAAGGACATGGATAACAAAAGCTAGTCAATCCTTAGGTATAAATGTGTAATGCGGGAGGTGAATTAAAGAATGAATAGGACAGAGATAGGTCAAAGGACACTTGCCTCCACCAACCGACTGCTGCTCAGGGGCTTCTCCTGCAAATTCCTCGGGCTCTTCGACCGGATCGTTCTCTATGCGATTGTAAGCATACATACATCCATATATTTAATACAAAAGAACAGTACACCATACAAGGGAACAAGTAAAGTGAATATGCATCAAGTATGACATTCGATATCGCATTTGTTATGGTTAGGAAGAAACGGGGAAAGGTCTCGCAGGGGGTTAAAGCTTATGCACTAATGATCAGTTACAATTGGTTCTTAACAAAAGAATTCTGTTATATGCACTAATGGAAACCTAGTCATTTTTAGTTGATCAACATTGAATGAGATAAACAATTAATTACGTGAATCAACTAGCGTAACGGAATTTTAAATTGAGCTTCCTATTTCAATAGCATGAACAATGATTAGCCTACCTAAAATAAAATAACTATGATCACAGAAAGTAAAACAAAATAAAATAAAATAATAAAAAAAAATAAAATAAAAAAGGGGGGGGGGGGGCGGTTGAACCGGCCCGGGGGGCGGTTGAACCGGCCGGCGCAGGGGCGGGGGCGGCCGAGCTGGGGCGGCTGGGGCACGGCCGAGCTGGGCGGCTGGGCCGGCCGAGCGGCGGGCGCAGGGGCGGCCGAGCAGGGCCGCGGGGGCGGCCGAGCGGCGGGCGCAGGGGCACGGCCGAGCCGGCCATGGAGGCGGCCGAGCTGGCCAGGGCGCTGGGCGGTTGGGCTGGGGAGGGAGAGGAGGGGAGAGGGGAGAGGAGAGGAGAGGGGGAGGGCTCACCGGGGACGGGCGGCCGAGCTGCAGGGGGCGGCGGCCGAGCTGCAGGGGCGGGGCTAGGGCAGGGGGCGGCGGCGGCTAGGGTGGGGAGAGGGAGAATGGGAGGGAGAGAGAGGGAGTTGGGGGGAAAAGGGGAGGGGGGGGGGGCGGTTGGGCCAATTAGGCCCAAAGGGGGCGCGCAGGGGGGCGGCTGGGCCGGCCAGGGATGGCCCACGGCGCGGGAGAGAGAGAAAAAAGAGGAGAGAGAGAAAGAAAAAGAAAAAGAAAGAAAAGGTTTTCTCCTTATTTTCGAAATCCGATCTTCCTAGATGAATGCATTTGCACTTTCAAACAATCAAAGAATGCATAGTTCGGCATGGTGCATCAAACAACATAAAACAATTTTAGGGTTTTTCTTTACACGGGAATTCCAAACCGAATCCCGCTAAAACTTTGGAAAAGGTCAAGGTTTAGCGAGAGAACGAGAAAAGAAAAGAGTAACGCCTGAATTTGGTGAGAGAAAAGAAGAAAAAAATTCTACCCCCAAATTCAGGGCGTTACAAACCTATCCCCCTTAAAAGAATCTCGCCCTCGAGATTCAGGGCTGGCTAGCAAAGAGCTCTGGGTACTTTGCCATTAGATCATCTTCACGCTCCCGGGTTGCTTCTTCCTCAGAGTGGTGATTCCATCTGACTTTGCACATTCTGATGGTCTTCCTTCGGGTGACTCTATCTGCAATCTCAAGGATCTGAGCTGGCTTCTCAACATAGGTCAAGTCTTCCTGGACTTCCAGACCTTCCACTGGCAACTGCTCTTCTGGCACACGCAAGCACTTCTTCAACTGAGACACATGAAAGACATCATGCACAGCGGACAAATTCTCTGGCAGGCTGAGCTGATAGGCCACTTCTCCACGCTTTGAGAGGATCTGGTACGGACCAATGTAGCGGGGTGCTAGCTTGCCTTTCACTCCGAATCTTCTGACTCCTCTGATCGGTGACACTTTCAGATAGACAAAGTCTCTGACTTCGAAACTCAGCTCTCTTCTTCTTGTGTCTGCATAGCTTCGCTGCCTCGATTGCGCTACCTTCAGATTCTCTCGGACCATCTTGATGTTCTCTTCGGCCTCAAGCAGAATGTCTGGCCCAAACACTTGCTTCTCTCCAGGCTGATCCCATTGCAACGGAGTTCTACAACTCCTTCCATAAAGCGCTTGAAATGGTGACATCTTCAAACTGGCCTGGTAACTGTTGTTATAGGAAAACTCTGCATAAGGCAATCTCTTATCCCATCTGGACTGATCTTGCAATGCACAGGCTCTCAACATGTCTTCGAGAATTTGATTGGTCCTTTCAGTCTGGCCATCTGTCTGCGGATGATAAGCTGAACTGAAATTCAGATGTGTGCCCAAGGCTTCATGCAACTGCTGCCAGAAATGAGAGGTGAACTGCGTTCCTCTGTCTGACACTATCTTCTTTGGCACACCATGAAGACAAACGATCCGAGACATATACAACTCTGCCAATACTGCACTGTTGTAGCTGGTCTTGACAGGTATGAAGTGGGCTGACTTGGTCAAGCGGTCCACCACTACCCAAATGGAATCGTAGCCGGCCCGAGTGCGAGGCAATCCGACTATGAAATCCATACCGATTTCATCCCATTTCCACTGAGGGATCTGCAACGGTTGCAACAATCCAGCTGGTCTCTGGTGTTCGGCCTTGATCCGCCGACAACTATCGCACATAGCCACATGCTCTGCGATTTCCCTCTTCATTCCGTACCACCAGAATTTCTTCTTCAGATCCTGATACATCTTCTCACTGCCAGGGTGAATCGAATAAGCTGTCTCATGAGCTTCCTTGAGAATCAACTCCCGAATAGACTGGACATTGGGAACACACAAGCGGTCTTTGAACCATATCACGCCTTCTGCGTCTTCTCGAAAATCTTTGCCTTTGCCTTCCGAAATCAGTCGCCGAATCTCACTGATCTTCTCATCATTCTTCTGCGCTTCTTTGATTTCGCGCTCCAAGGTAGGTTCCAATTCAACTGTGACTCCTCGCGAATTGTTCAGAAATCCGAGACTCAACCTGTCAAACTCTTTGGCCAACTCATAAGGCATCGGACGAGCGACCATCAGATTGACTTGACTCTTTCTGCTCAAAGCATCTGCCACTACGTTTGCTTTGCCTGGATGGTAATGGATCTCCAACTCATAGTCTTTGATCAACTCTAACCATCTTCGTTGCCTCATGTTCAATTCTGACTGAGTGAATATGTACTTCAGACTCTTGTGGTCTGTGTAAACATCGCATTTCTGTCCATACAGATAGTGCCTCCATGTCTTCAGTGCGTGAACCACTGCTGCCAACTCTAGGTCATGGATTGGGTAGTTCTTCTCATGAACCTTCAGCTGTCGGGACGAGTAAGCCACAACTCTTCCCTCTTGCATCAACACGCATCCCAAACCTGTGTAACAAGCATCACAATACACCGAGAAGGGCCTGTGCACATCAGGCAAGACTAAGACAGGCGCTGTTGTCAACTTCCCTTTCAGCGCTTCGAAGGCCTCTTGGCATTTCTGGGTCCACTAGAACTCAACCTTGTTGCCTAGCAACGCTGTCATTGGTTTCGCAATCTTCGAAAACCCTTCAATGAATCGTCGATAATATCCGGCCATTCCAATGAAGCTCTTGATTCCTCGAGCATCCGTTGGCGCTTTCCAGTTCAGAATGTCTGCCACTTTCTTCGGATCCACAGCCAATCCTTCTTTGTTGATTATGTGACCCAAGAACAGGACTTCACTGATCCAGGACTCACACTTGCTCAACTTTGCATACAACTGGTGCTCTCGCAATCTCTGCAATACCATCCTCAAATGATCTGCATGTTCTTCTTCGCTTTGAGAATAAATCAGAATGTCATCAATGAATACCACCACAAACTTATTGAGATAATCCATGAATACACTGTTCATCAAGTTCATAAAGAACGCTGGTGCATTGGTCAAACCAAAAGACATCACTGTGAACTCATACAAACCATACTTGGTAATGAATGCCGTCTTCGGAATGTCCGAAGGTCGGATCCTGAGCTGATGATAACCTGACCTCAGATCTATCTTGGAGAACACACTGGCTCCTCTCAACTGGTCGAACAGATCTTCTATTCTGGGCAAAGGGTACTTGTTCTTGATCGTGACTTCATTCAAAGCTCGATAATCAATACACATCCTTTTGGTGCCGTCTTTCTTCTCCACAAACAGGACAGGGGCGGCCCAAGGCGAGGTGCTTGGCCGGATGTAACCTTTCTCTGACAGCTCATCAATCTGCTTCTTAAGCTCAACCAACTCTGGTCCGGATATTCTGTAAGCTCTCTTAAAGATGGGGGCGGTTCCAGGAAGAAGCTCTATAGCGAATTCAACTTTCCGCTCTGGTGGCATACCCGGTAAATCCTTTGGAAACACATCTGGGAATTCAGACACAACCTTGATGCTCTCAATTGGGTCTGCTTCACTGCTATCGACAGCCATCTGATAACAACTTCCTCTCTTCGGCTCAGGCGGGACTAACTCGGTCACCACTTCCTCTCCTAGTGGGGACACCAACTTGATTGTCCTTTTATCACAACTGATAACTGCCTGATACTTATCTAGCCAATTCATCCCTAGGATGACATCTATTCCCTGAGTACCCATTACTATAAGGTTAGCAGGAAATGCTATCCCCCTTATTTCCACACTTACATTCAAACATATGCTATCAGCTCGGATTCTACCACCAGCTGAGTCAATTTGAATGGGGGTTGACATGGTAGTAATTGGAAGATTATGTGCTTCTACCCATGATGCAGTAATGAAAGAATGCGTTGCTCCAGTATCAAATAACACTTCTGCAATATGGGAGTCGACTGGGAACATACCTACTATCATGTCGGGAGTCTCCTGAACTGCTTCAGCCTCCAAGTGATTCAATCTTCCATGATTATAGCGCGGTTGAGAGCGGTTGCCTGCTCCAGGCTGGGACACATTCTGCTTCACTGGGGCATTGGGGCCTGACTGCTGCTGGGCTGCTTTCTTCGGACATTGCATCACCCAGTGGCCTTGCTCTCCACAGTGGAAACATGCTCTGTTTCCAACCTGAGCTGGTGCTGCCTGATTGTTCTGCTGGTTTGCTGGGGCAGGAAGACGAGGTGTCTGCTGATTCTGCCTCTGAAACTGACCTCCTGACTGATTGCTCTGACGGTTCTGGTACTGATGCTGAGGATACTGCCTTTGGAACTGCTGATACTGCTGACGCTGCTGATGCTGCTGAGGTGGACGCTGGTTCTGCCTGAACTGCTGAGGTTGATTGCCTGAGAAACGAGGACGGCTGCTGCTTCCAGGCTGGGGTCCACTGATCTTGCGCTTACGATCTTCCATCTCCTTACGCTTCCTTTCTGTCATGATTGCTCTGTCAATCAGGTGCTGGAATGTCGGGAAGGTGTGATTCATCAACTGATACTGCTGGGGGTCGACCAAGCCTCTCAGAAAACGGTACTGTCGCTTGGCGTCGGTGTTGACATCTTCGGGAGCGTAGCGAGACAATTGCAGAAACCTGTCTCGATACTCACTGACAGACATCGGCCCTTGCTTGAGGGCTAGGAATTCCTCCTTCTTCATTATCATCAGACCTGCAGGCACATGGTACTGACGAAAGCTACCTCTGAACTCTTCCCAAGTGATGGCATCGAGGTTGGCATGGGTGGCGAGGTAAGACTCCCACCACGATTGGGCTGCTCCTCTCAACAGACGGGGACCATACAAGACCTTCTCCCTGTCATCACACTGAGCGGTATGCAACTCCCGCTCCACAGTGCGCAGCCAATCTTCAGCATCCATGGGGTCAGAAGAGTGAGCGAACGTTGGGGGATGACCTCTCATGAATTCAGCACGCTTGTCTCTGGGCATCTGAGGCATCTGAGGCTGGGGTGGAGCCTGCTGCTGTTGCTGCTGAATGGCGGCCAGAGTCTGACCGATGGCCTGAACTGCCTGAGTCTGCATCAGAAACATCTGCTCGATCGACATCGGGGGCGGGGGCGGCAGCTGCTGTTGCTGGGGCGCCTCATCCTGCGGAGCGGCTTGCTCCTGCTGAGCACGCCTTCCTCCTCTGCGCCTGTTCTCTGACATCTACAGAACGCAACCACACATCAGGACTGATCTGGCAAATCTTGCAGCATAAGAAAAGAGTATAGAATTCTCCAACAGCACTGAACAGATGAGCATCTTCACTGATCTCCAACACAGACCACACAGCTTCTCAGATAAAGAGGAAAGTGGAATAAAGGTTTTCCCAACTATATAACTAACTCCATTAACATAATAGGTAAGCCAAAATGCAGGGGATACCCACACTCTGGTGACAATCATTACAAAGATCCAAACCAAACATAGTTCATCATGACGAACATAAATGCACAGGATATAGCAAACTACCCTGTCTAACTAAGACTAACTAAGACCGAGACTAACGCTAAGACTGAAGCTTCTATGTATATATATTTCGTATTAATTACAAGATCCAACTCTAACGAGCTATGGTTCTAGATTTATCTTGGTCTTGCAGTCGGGATTGCCATAAGACTGGTGTCCACGCCGAGGTGAGCGGTACGGGTGCTGAGTCCCGACGGGAGCGGGGGAACCATCATCTAGGTGACGACGTTCCGCGCGCTCAGCCCGCAGCAGGGTGATCTCAGCACGAGCCCTACTCAGCTCGTCTAATGCATGGTCCAGCTCCGTGTTTAGCATGGCGGCTAGGTTGACTGTGCTGCTCAACCTAGGATTGTCCTCACCAGCAGGTGAAACAATCACGCCTCCTGTGCTGCCTGATGGACGGCGGGGGTAATACTTCAGGTCGAGACCGTCAGCTACCCCACCGAGAACCGAGCAGTAGTGCGAAAGCGCACGTCGTGCAGCATCCTGCATGGCTGCCTCAGCTGAGTCCCGCTCAGAGATAGAATAGTGCTCTGAGCAAGCCTCCGCGCCCTGGAGACTGTTCTCCGGACGGTGCACCAAGCAGGTCGCCTCCCAGCGGTCCGGGTAGACCCCGCGACTATGCTGGTAGACCACACAGCGATACTCGATGGACCAAGTACGCCGGTCAAGTGCCCGACGTAGCAGGGTGTCGAGCGCGTCGTGGAAGTGACACCCGCGAGCAGCGTCGCGAGTGATGGGTCAAGCAACCCATCCTTCCGGCTCATGGTCAGCAGGGAAGTCGGTGTCGTGGCTCAAGCTATCGTCGCCACCTCCGTCGTCTGGGTCTCCTCTAGCAGCTACTCCAGAAGCTGGGGCGCCCAGTGGTGGTGCAGGGGGCGCCTCCAGGGGAAGCACAGGAGAGTAGCTCCTCACAGACTCTATCTCCTGCTGGAGCGAGAAGGAAGAGCCCTGCTGCTCCTGTCGTCGACGTTCCTGCTCCTCATGCAGGCGGTGGTGCAGTCTCTCCAAGTGGCTGGACTGTCCGGCCACGGGACGGCGAAGCGGACGCTCAGCAAGACGGGAGGGTAAGAAGGGGATGACGGACTTTCGTGCAGTGTGTCTAAGTCGAGCCATCTACAAAAGACATCGCAAGCAAAAGGGTGAGAACAGAATTAATATGACCAGCAAGTAATGAATCATAAATAAATGAAGGATCAGAATAAAACATAATTTTCAGTAAGGTATAATATATAGTAGAACATAGGTTCGGTCGGTATGACCAACTTTTGAAGGGATATCAAAGTCAAGGCAGGGACAGAGGTCTATAATCCTTAGAACGACCATTCTACTCTAGGTTAGCGGTCCTACAGTCAGCACGGCTTTGATACCACTTATGTCACACCCGGTTTTTAGAAGGTAAACCGAATGCGAACCATGTACGTGCCAGGATCAGTTATTCACGTACACAGCAGTTACATAACATGGACATCATCACACAGTGCTCAAAATGGTATTAAAAGGGGAAATAATAGTCGATTACATCATACGTCTGAGACGTCCATATAGTTCTTACAGTAAATCAAAGTGCGGAAAAGAAACGTAGATAACACGGCCTTCACAGGCAGCCGACTGGGGGTTGCCGCTAACCCACACCTAGAACTCGTCGTAGTCTTGGAACTCCTGGAAGTCTCCTTCCACAGCTTCATCTTCTCCTGAGCAGTGGTTGCAATGCTGACAACCTGGGGGGGGTTTGGTGTGTAGAGCAAGAGTGAGTACACATCAACATACTCAGCAAGCATCCCGTTTGGCTGTAGTGGACTAGCTTTATGTGGGGATAAGTCAAGCAGTTGCTTTTAGTTGGTCAGGTTATTACTTACTAGTAGAGAGCCAGGTTTTAACATTAACCCAAGTTATTAGCCCAATGTATCCTTTCCAAACGGAAAGAATACCACTTACCATTACCATAGTCATAATCAGAACCATCAATCTCATTGTCACCTGTACCAAAGTATCTCTGATCAAGTATCACTAATCTCTGGAGCTCCCTTGGCCGCTCATAACCGTGAGCACGGCTGATATATCAGTTTCATAACACTCTGCAGAGGTTGTGCACTTTACCCATAAGCCGTGATTCCCTCTCTAGCCCAGGCTTGTAAGACCCTTATTCACTCCCAAGGTGAATGGCTAGGGATTCACTACGAAGCCTTTACAAAGATTCCCCGGGGCTGTAGCCACCCGTTAGGTTTCCTAAATGTACCGCACTCCTCCCCAAGGGACAAATCAACCTTGGCAGAGCGAGCCGCATACACCGAGCCCCATTGACGGCACGACGGCTAAGCGATCTACACCCCGGTTCCTCCAATTATTCAGCTAAGGGCGTCCCATTCCACCCTCATGGTTGCACTGTTTTCCCGGGCGGTCATCCATTGAACAGGTCCTTACGGAGAGGCACTCGAGAAACCGCTCGAGTCCCCTTGAAGGCCACAAATATAATCATAAACAAGAAGAGGAAAACAACGTATCATAGATAATCACATCATGTTCATTGATTAGAGTTGAGCAATAGCATCAGACTAAGCAGTAATAATCCGACCCAAATAGGTAAACAAGGACATGGATAACAAAAGCTAGTCAATCCTTAGGTATAAATGTGTAATGCGGGAGGTGAATTAAAGAATGAATAGGACAGAGATAGGTCAAAGGACACTTGCCTCCACCAACCGACTGCTGCTCAGGGGCTTCTCCTGCAAATTCCTCGGGCTCTTCGATCGGATCGTTCTCTATGCGATTGCAAGCATACATACATCCATATATTTAATACAAAAGAACAGTACACCATACAAGGGAACAAGTAAAGTGAATATGCATCAAGTATGACATTCGATATCGCATTTGTTATGGTTAGGAAGAAACGGGGAAAGGTCTCGCAGGGGGTTAAAGCTTATGCACTAATGATCAGTTACAATTGGTTCTTAACAAAAGAATTCTGTTATATGCACTAATGGAAACCTAATCATTTTTAGTTGATCAACATTGAATGAGATAAACAATTAATTACGTGAATCAACTAGCGTAACGGAATTTTAAATTGAGCTTCCTATTTCAATAGCATGAACAATGATTAGCCTACCTAAAATAAAATAACTATGATCACAGAAAGTAAAACAAAATAAAATAAAATAATAAAAAAAAAAATAAAATAAAAAAGGGGGGGGGGGGTTGAACCGGCCCGGGGGGCGGTTGAACCGGCCGGCGCAGGGGCGGGGGCGGCCGAGCTGGGGCGGCTGGGGCACGGCCGAGCCGGGCGGCTGGGCCGGCCGAGCGGCGGGCGCAGGGGCGGCCGAGCGACGGGCGCAGGGGCACGGCCGAGTCGGGCGGCTGGGCCGGCCGAGCAGGGGCGCGGGGGCGGCCGAGCGGCGGGCGCAGGGGCACGGCCGAGCCGGCCATGGAGGCGGCCGAGCTGGCCAGGGCGCTGGGCGGTTGGGCTGGGGAGGGAGAGGAGGGGAGAGGGGAGAGGAGAGGAGAGGGGGAGGGCTCACCGGGGACGGGCGGCCGAGCTGCAGGGGGCGGCGGCCGAGCTGCAGGGGCGGGGCTAGGGCAGGGGGCGGCGGCGGCTAGGGTGGGGAGAGGGAGAATGGGAGGGAGAGAGAGAGGGAGTTGGGGGGAAAAGGGGAGGGGGGGGGGGCGGTTGGGCCAATTAGGCCCAAAGGGGGCGCGCAGGGGGGCGGCTGGGCCGGCCAGGGACGGCCCACGACGCGGGAGAGAGAGAAAAAAGAGGAGAGAGAGAAAGAAAAAGAAAAAGAAAGAAAAGGTTTTCTCCTTATTTTCGAAATCCGATCTTCCTAGAAGAATGCATTTGCACTTTCAAACAATCAAAGAATGCATAGTTCGGCATGGTGCATCAAACAACATAAAACAATTTTAGGGTTTTTCTTTACACGGGAATTCCAAACCGAATCCCGCTAAAACTTTGGAAAAGGTCAAGGTTTAGCGAGAGAACGAGAAAAGAAAAGAGTAACGCCTGAATTTGGTGAGAGAAAAGAAGAAAAAAATTCTACCCCCAAATTCAGGGCGTTACACTTATGAGCATTACATGGCATTCATTCTTATATATATATATGGTTATGTTAGAACACGAAGAAGAAGTGGAAGTCACCGAAGAAAGGACACCACCACCCTCGGATTCTCAAGCAGGCAACTGCTTCTACTTTGATATTTGTGGATCCGAGCCAGACTCACCTGTGAACGAAGGCAAGCCCCGGTGCATGCAACCCCTTTCCTTGCGTTTTTAAATACTTTTCACACACTTTAAGTCAGGTGAAATGTGCATTAGGTTCATAGGAATTGCTTGGAACCCTTTGATGCATTGCTTTCCTTGATATCCATATCTTTATAGATACTCCTGGTGAAGTATCAAAATTTGATTTACAAAAATGCTTAGCCCTGCTTAGATCTTGTGGATAGAGGTTGTCTTTTGCAATACTGCCTAGCTCAGGGGTTATCCTGAGGAAAGATGACTTCTACCTGCAAGAATACTTTCATTGAGAGCGTGGTGGGATCTTACTGCAAAGTTCCCTGTGATGCTCTTCTCATCCTAAGGAGCAGAAACAATCCTAAGGATGGAAGTACTTAAATCGAGACTTGGGTTAGGAACAGGTGATGTTCTACCCAGGTTGATTAAGGATTGAATGCATATGTAGGCGTGCTGATCGAGGACCCTTTAACTGGTCACATGCCTCGTCATGGGTAAGCCTTGCCTCGGGCAGACTAAGGCCAGAATAAGATAACACGAAATGGGCGTGGAGCGGTGGCGAGAGTAGCGTGTACCCTCCGTGGCAAGAGGCTGGACGGTGGTGTATCTGTGCTCTCGGTTTGCGTGAACCTGATCTGGTCTTAAGAACCCCGGTGGCGGGTTGACATATGCAAGGGTTAAGTGCTACATATGTCGTGTGATTGGAGATCCTCAGCTGAGTATAATCGATTCGGATCGCCGTACCTTCGCGGTTATGAAGACTTGGTCACTTCCCTGCAACCTAGGTCAGGATGAGAACACTATGGATAAAAATGAGGTTGTATTGATAAGATGGTAAAATTAGACTAGATGCAAATAGAGTCTATTAATACTTAACATGGCATTAAAAGATTGAAAGTAAGGACTCACTTTAGTAAGCTATTTCTGCAAAGGTATCTAAGTTGATTTTTGCTAAAGCCTCTCCTTGATTCCTACTTATCCAGCATACCCTTGAGAGTCTTTTCCTTAGTCGGGTAAGACTTGCTGAGTAATTCCATACTCAGGGTTTATTCCCTCGTTGTTTTTAGGTGAGGAAGCAGTAGATTTCTGTTGCTTCTGTACCAAGGTGGTTCCTAATGAAGATAAGCAAGAGTGAAGTGCGGGAGGAAAGGATCCTCCATTAGGACTTTTTGTGTGATAACTGTCGGGAGGAGTTTTTGCCTCCCTTGGTATGTGTAATAATATTATTCGGCACTCGTTATATAGTTCTGGTCTGTAATAAACAACTTGATCTTACTTTTTAATAAATGTAAGCTTATGTAATCGCTTCCGCGTATCTATATCTCTGATGTTCTGTAATGTCTGCAAGGCGGGTGAGACGTTCCTGGAAAGGTAAGGAAAGATACCGAGCTTGTCAAGTAGTTCAGGGGCACCTACAAGGTTGTCTGAGGTCCGTTAGACAAGGACAACTGTAGGTGGGCCTAATTACTTGGGAGGTTCCGTCACAGCTCTGAGTTTTCTCGAAGGTGCGAAGTTTGCGTTGGAGTCCCCTGGTGCACCGGACACTGTCCGGTGGCACACCGGACAGTCCGGTGCGCCCGACTAGGGTGCCTTCGGTTGTCCCTTTGCTCCTTTGTTTGAACCCTTTCTCTTGATCTTTTTATTGGCTTATTGTGAACCTTTGGTACCTGTAGAACTTATAAACTTGGGCAAACTAGTTAGTCCAATTATTTGTGTTGGGCAATTCAACCACCAAAATCAATTTAGGAAATAGGTGTACGCCTACTTCCCTTTCAATCTCCCCCTTTTTGGTGATTGATGCCAACACAAACCAAAGCAAGTATAGAAGTGCATAATTGAACTAGTTTGCAAAATGTAAGTGCAAAGGTTACTTAGAATTTGAGCCAATAAATATTACTTACTAGATATGCATGGATTGTTTCTTTATTTTTAACATTTTGGACCACGTTTGCACCACATGTTTTGTTTTTGCAAATTCTTTTTGTAAATCCTTTTCAAAGTCTTTTTGCAAAGTAGTCAAAGGTAAATGAATAAGATTTTGCTAAGCATTTTCAAGTTTTGAAATTTTCTCGCCTTGTTTCAAATGCTTTTCCTTTGACTAAACAAAACCCCCCCTCAATAAATTCTCCTCTTAGTGTTCAAGAGGGTTTTAAGATATCAATTTTGAAAATACTACTTGCTCCCCCTTTTGAACACAAAGAGATACCAATTTGAAATTTACCAATTGAAAATCATTTTAAAATTAGGATGGTGGTGCGGTCCTTTTGCTTTGGGCTCATACTTTTCTCCCCCTTTGGCATGAATCGCCGAAAACGAATACTTTGAGTGAGATATAAGCCCTTTGCTAACTACTTTCTCCCCTTTGGCAAATAAGACATATGAGTGAAGATTATACCAAAGACGGAGAGATGCTCGGAGCGACGACGAAGGATGAGTAATAGAGTGGAGTGGAAGCCTTTGTCTTCGCCGAAGACTCCAATTCCCTTTCAATACACCTATGACTTGGTTTGAAATGCACTTGAAAACATATTAGTCATAGCATATAAAAGAGACATGATCAAAGGTATACTTATGAGCTATGTGTGCAAATTAGCAAAAGAAATTCCTAGAATCAAGAATATTGAGCTCATGCCTAAGTTTGGTAAAAGTTTGTTCATCTAGTGGCTTGGTAAAGATATCGGCTAATTGATCTTTAGTATTAATGTATGCAATCTCGATATCCCCCTTTTGTTGGTGATCCCTAAGAAAATGATACCGAATGGCTATGTGTTTAGTGCGGCTATGCTCAACGGGATTATCCGCCATGCGGATTGCACTCTCATTATCACATAGAAGAGGAACTTTGGTTAATTTGTAACCATAGTCCCGCAGGGTTTGCCTCATCCAAAGCAATTGCGCGCAACAATGGCCTGCGGCAATATACTCGGCTTCGGCGGTAGAAAGAGCGACCGAATTTTGCTTCTTTGAAGCCCAAGACACCAAGGATCTTCCCAAGAACTGGCAAGTCCCTGATGTGCTCTTTCTATTGATTTTACACCCCGCCCAATCAACATCCGAATAACCAATTGAATCAAATGTGGATCCCCGAGGGTACCAAAGCCCAAACTTAGGAGTATAAGCCAAATATCTCAAGATTCGTTTTACGGCCGTAAGGTGAGATTCCTTAGGGTCGGATTGGAATCTTGCACACATGCATACGGAAAGCATAATGTCCGGTCGAGATGCACATAAATAGAGTAAAGAACTTATCATCGACCGGTATACCTTTTGATCGACGGATTTACCTCCCGTGTCGAGGTCGAGATGTCCATTGGTTCCCATGGGAGTCTTGATGGGCTTGGCATCCTTCATTCCAAACTTGTTTAGAATATCTTGAGTGTATTTTGTTTGGCTGATGAAGGTGCCCTCTTGGAGTTGCTTTACTTGAAATCCCAAGAAATACTTCAATTCCCCCATCATCGACATCTCGATTTTTTGTGTCATGATCCTACTAAATTCTTCACATGTAGATTCGTTAGTAGACCCAAATATAATATCGTCAACATAAATTTGGCATACAAACAAATCACTGTCAAGAGTTTTAGTAAATAAAGTAGGATCGGCATTGCCGACTTTGAAGCCATTAGCAATAAGGAAATCTCTAAGGCATTCATACCATGCTCTTGGGGCTTGCTTGAGCCCATAAAGCGCCTTAGAGAGCCTATAGACATGATTAGGGTACTCACTGTCTTCAAAGCCGGGAGGTTGCTCAACGTAGACCTCTTCCTTGATTGGTCCATTGAGGAAGGCACTCTTCACGTCCATTTGGTAAAGCTTGAAGCCATGGTAAGTAGCATAGGCTAATAATATGCGAATTGACTCAAGCCTAGCTACGGGTGCATAGGTTTCACCAAAATCCAAACCTTCGACTTGAGAGTATCCCTTGGCCACAAGTCGAGCTTTGTTCCTTGTCACCACACCATGCTCGTCTTGCTTGTTGCGAAAGACCCACTTGGTTCCTACAACATTTTGGTTAGGACGTGGAACTAAATGCCATACCTCGTTCCTAGTGAAGTTGTTGAGCTCCTCTTGCATCGCCATCACCCAATCTGAATCTTGAAGTGCTTCCTCTACCCTGTGTGGCTCAATAGAGGAAACAAAAGTGTAATGCTCACAAAAATGTGCAACACGAGATCTAGTGGTTACCCCCTTATGAATGTCGCCGAGGATGGTGTCGACAGGGTGATCTCGTTGGATTGCTTGGTGGACTCTTGGGTGTGGCGGCCTTGGTTCTTCATCCTCCTTGTCTTGATCATTTGCATCTCCCCCTTGATCATTGCCGTCATCTTGAGGTGGCTCATCATTTTGATTTTCTCCTTCATCAACTTGAGCCTCGTCCTCATTTTGAGTTGGTGGAGATGCTTGCGTGGAGGAGGATGGTTGATCTTGTGTATTTGGAGGCTCTTCGGATTCCTTAGGACACACATCCCCAATGGACATGTTCCTTAGCGCGATGCATGGAGCCTCTTCTTCACCTATCTCATCAAGATCAACTTGCTCTACTTGAGAGCCGTTAGTATCATCAAACACAACGTCACAAGAAACTTCAACAAGTCCTGAGGACTTGTTAAAGACTCTATATGCCCTTGTGTTTGAGTCATATCCTAGTAAAAAGCCTTCTACAGTCTTAGGAGCAAATTTAGATTTTCTACCTCTTTTAACAAGAATAAAACATTTGCTACCAAAGACTCTAAAATATGAAATGTTGGGCTTTTTACCGGTTAGGAGTTCATAGGATGTCTTCTTGAGGATTCGGTGTAGATATAACCGGTTGATGGCGTAGCAGGCGGTGTTGACCGCTTTGGCCCAAAACCGATCCGGTGTCTTGTACTCATCAAGCATGGTCCTTGCTATGTCCAATAGAGTTCGATTCTTCCTCTCCTCTACACCATTTTGTTGTGGCATGTAGGGAGAAGAGAACTCATGCTTGATGCCCTCCTCCTCAAGGAAATCTTCAATTTGTGAATTCTTGAACTCCGTTCCGTTGTCGCTTCTTATTTTCTTGATCCTTAAGCCGAATTCATTTTGAGCTCGTCTCAAGAATCCCTTTAAGGTCTCTTGGGTTTGAGATTTTTCCTGCAAAAAGAATACCCAAGTGAAGCGAGTATAATCATCCACAATAACTAGACAGTACTTACTCCCACCGATGCTTATGTAAGCAATCGGGCCAAATAAATCCATGTGTAGGAGCTCCAGTGGCCTGTCACTCGTCATGATGTTCTTGTGTGGATGATGAGTGCCAACTTGCTTCCCGGCTTGGCATGCGCTACAAATCCTATCTTTCTCAAAATGAACATTTGTTTATCCTAAAATGTGTTCTCCCTTTAGAAGCTTATGAAGATTCTTCATCCCAACATGGGCTAGTCGGCGGTGCCAGAGCCAACCCATGTTAGTCTTAGCAATTAAGCAAGTGTCGAGTTTAGCTCTATTAAAATCTACCAAGTATAGCTGACCCTCTAACACTCCCTTAATTGCTATTGAATCATCACTTCTTCTAAAGACAGTGACACCTACATCAGTAAATAGACAGTTGTAGCCCATTTGACATAATTGTGAAACGGAACGCAAATTGTAATCTAATGAATCAACAAGAAAAACATTGGAAATGGAATGGTCAGGAGATATAGCAATTTTACCCAAACCTTTGACCAAACCTTGGTTTCCATCCCCGAATGTGATAGCTCGTTGGGGATCTTGGTTTTTCTCGTAGGAGGAGAACATCTTCTTCTCCCCTGTCATGTGGTTTGTGCACCCGCTATCGATGATCCAACTTGAGCCCCAAGATGCATAAACCTACAAAACAAGTTTAGTTCTTGACTTTAGGTACCCAAACGGTTTTGGGTCCTTTGGCATTAGAAACAAGAACTTTGGGTACCCAAACACAAGTCTTGGAGCCCTTGTGTTTGCCCCCGACAAACTTGGCAACTACCTTGCCGGATTTGTTAGTTAAAACATAGGATGCATCAAAAGTTTTAAATGAAATGTCATGATCATTTGATGCACTAGGAGTTTTCTTCTTAGGCAACTTAGCACGGGTTGGTTGCCTAGAGCTAGATGTCTCACCCTTATACATAAAAGCATGGTTAGGGCCAGAGTGAGACTTCCTAGAATGAATTCTCCTAATTTTGTGCTCGGGATAACCGGCATGGTATAAAATGTAACCCTCGTTATCCTGAGGCATGGGAGCCTTGCCCTTAACAAAGTTGGACAATTTCTTAGGAGGGGCATTAAGTTTGACATTGTCTCACCTTTGGAAGCCAATGCCATCCTTGATGCCAGGGCGTCTCCCATTATAGAGCATACTTCTAGCAAATTTAAACTTCTCATTCTCTAAGTTATGCTCGGCAATTTTAGCATCTAATTTAGCTATATGATCATTTTGTTGTTTAATTAAAGTCATATGATCATGAATAGCATCAATATCAACATCTCTACATCTAGTACAAATAGACACATGCTCAACGGTAGATGTAGAGGGTTTGCAAGATTTTAATTCTACAACCTTAGCATGTAATACATCATTTTCACTTCTAAGGTTAGAAATAGTAATATTGCAAACATCAAAATCTTTAGCCTTAGCAAGCAATTTTTCATTTTCAATCCTAAGGCTAGCAAGAGAATCATTCAATTCTTTAATCTTAGCATGTAAATCAACATTATCATCTCTAAGATTGGGAATTGAAACATTAGAATCAACCGTAGCTAACAAATTAGCATTCTCATTTCTAAGGTTGTCAATAGTCTCATGGCATGTGCTTAGCTCACTAGATAGTTTTTCACATTTTTCTACTTCTAGAGCGTAAGCATTTTTAACCTTAACATGCTTCTTATTTTCTTTAATAAGGAAGTCCTCTTGAGAGTCCAAGAGATCATCCTTCTCATGAATAGCACTAATCAATTCATTTAACTTTTCTTTTTGTTGAATGTTTGGGTTGGCAAAAAGAATGCGCAAGTTATCCTCCTCATTGCTAGCATCATCCTCATCACTAGAGGTTTCATATTTAGTGGAGGATCTTGATTTTACCTTCTTCTTTTTGCCTTCCTTGGCCATGAGGCACTTGTGGCCGATGTTGGGGAAGAGAAGTCCCTTGGTGACGGCGATGTTGGCGGCGTCCCCGTCGGAGGAGGAGTCAGTGGAGCTCTCGTCGGAGTCCCACTCGCGGCACATATGGGCATCGCCGCCCCTCTTCTTGTGGTACCTCTTCTTTTCTCTTCTCTTGCCCTTCTTGTTGTCGCCCCTGTCACTGTCACTAGATAGTGGACATTTTGCTATAAAATGACCGGGCTTACCACATTTGTAGCACACTTTCTTGGAGCGGGGCTTGTAGCCTTTCCCCCTCCTTTACTTGAGGATTTGGCAGAAGCTTTTGATGATAAGTGCCATTTCCTCATTGTCGAGCTTGGAGGCGTCGATTGGTTGTCTACTTGATGTAGACTCCTCCTTCTTCTCCTCCGTCGCCTTGAAAGCCACCGGTTGTGCTTCGGGCGTTGAGGAGGTACCTTGCTCGATGATTTTCTTTGAGCCTTTAATCATTAGCTCAAAGCTCACAAATTTTCCTATAACCTCCTCGGGAGACATTAGCTTATATCTAGGATCACCTCGAATTAATTGAACTTATGTAGGGTTAAGAAATACGAGGGATCTAAGAATAACCTTGACCATCTCATGGTCATCCCATTTTTCGCTCCCGAGGTTGCGCACTTGATTCACCAAGGTCTTCAAGCGGTTGTACATGGCTTGTGGGTCCTCCCCTTGGTGAAGCATGAAGTGACCGAGCTCCCCCTCGATTGTCTCCCGCTTGGTGATTTTTGTCACCTCGTCTCCTTCGTGCGCGGTCTTGAGTACGTCCCAAATTTCCTTCGCACTCTTTAACCCTTGCACCTTATTATACTCCTCTCGACTTAGAGAGGCGAGGAGTATAGTAGTGGCTTGAGAGTTAAAGTGGTGAATTTGGGCCACCTCGTCCGAGTCGTAGTCTTCATCCCCTACGGATGGTACCTGTACACCAAACTCAACAACATTCCATATGCTTGTGTGGAGTGAGGTTAGATGGTGCCTCATTTTGTCACTCCACATATTATAATCTTCACCGTCAAAAACCGGTGGTTTGCCTAATGGAACGGAGAGTAAAGGAGTACACTTTGAAATGTGGGGGTAGCGTAGGGGGATCTTACTATACTTCTTGCGCTCTTGGCGCTTAGAAGTTACGGACAGCGCATCGGAGTCGGAGGTCGATGGTGAAGAGTCGGTCTCGTAGTAGACCACTTTCCTCATCCTCTTGTGCTTGTCGCCTTTCCGATGCGACTTGTGGGAAGAGGATTTCTTCTCCTTCCCCTTCCTTTTGTTGGAGGAGTTTTTCTTCTCCTTCCTCTTGTTGCGGGACTCTTTCGATGAAGTCGACCCGTGGCTTGTAGTGGGCTTGTCGCCGGTCTCCATCTCCTTCTTGGTATGATCTCCCGACATCACTTCGAGCGCTTAGGCTCTAATGAAGCACCGGGCTCTGATACCAATTGAAAGTCGCCTAGAGGGGGGTGAATAGGGTGAAACTGAAATTTACGAAGTTAATCACAACTACAAGCCGGGTTAGCGTTAGAAATAATAATGAGTCCGAGAGAGAGGGCGCAAAACAAATCGCAAGCGAATGAAGAGTGTGACACGCGGATTTGTTTTACCGAGGTTCGGTTCTCGCAAACCTACTCCCCGTTGAGGAGGCCATAGAGGCCGGGTCTTTTTCAACCCTTTCCCTCTCTCAAATGGTCCCACGGACCGAGTGAGCTTCTCTTCTCAAATCAAACCGGGAACAAAACTTCCCTGCAAGGACCACCACACAATTGGTGTCTCTTGCCTCGGTTACAATGGAGTTTTGATCACAAGAACAAATGAGAAAGAAATAAGCAATCCAAGCGCAAGAGCTCAAAAGAACACGACAAATCTCTCTCACTAGTCACTAGAGCTTTGTGTGGAATTGGAGAGGATTTGATCACTTGAGTGTGTCTAGAATTGAATGCCTAGCTCTTGTAAGTGGTTGGAAGGTTGAAAACTTGGATGACTTGAATGTGGGGTGGTTGGGGGTATTTATAGCCCCAACCACCAAACTAGCCGTTTGGTGGAGGCTGTCTGTCGCATGGTGCACCGGACAGTCCGGTGCACACCGGACATGTCCGGTGCGCCAGCCACGTCACCAGGCCATTAGGGTTCCGACCGTTGGAGCTCTGACTGCTGGGCCCGCCTGGATGTCCGGTGGTGCACCAGACATGTACTGTAGAGTGTCCGGTGCGCCAACCCGCGCGTGCCTAACTTCTGCGCGCTCTGGCACGCATTTAATGCGCCTGCAGGTGACCGTTGGCGCCGAAGTAGCCGTTGCTCCGCTGTCACACCGGACAGTCCGGTGTACACCGGACATGTCCGGTGAATTATAGCGGACTAGCCGTTGTGAATTCCAGAAGTTGGCGAGTTTAGAGTCGCTTCTCCTTTGAGCACCGGACACTGTCTAGTGTACACCGGACAGTCCGGTGAATTATAGCGCGGCGACTCTGAGTTTTCCTGAAGGTGCGAAGTTTGCGTTGGAGTCCCCTGGTGCATCGGACACTATCCGGTGGCACACCGGACAGTCCGGTGCGCCCGACCAGGGTGCCTTCAGTTGTCCCTTTGCTCCTTTGTTTGAACCCTTTCTCTTGATCTTTTTATTGGCTTATTGTGAACCTTTGGTACCTGTAGAACTTATAAACTTGGGCAAACTAGTTAGTCCAATTATTTGTGTTGGGCAATTCAACCACCAAAATCAATTTAGGAAATAGGTGTAAGCCTACTTCCCTTTCAGACAGGACCAAAGAATCAAATGGACAAGGACAAGGGGCCTAAGCTTAACGACGATGAGTGTGTCTCTCAGATGGAACTGAAGGAGATGATGTGTGCGATGACTGAAGCTTTTAAAAAATATTAGGACTCTGCGGCGACATCCTATGAGCAGCTTGATCGATGAGTTGATGAACTTGTTACACGCATAGATGTATTGGAGGCTCGTCCCCCACCACCAACTCTAGCCCCATCTCACTCTCCTGTGGACGACGACAATGATGACGATGTTTATGCACCGCTGCCACAACGCCTCGCACATAAGCGACAAGGTATGGGAGGTAATGGTAGACGTCGTCATCATAATCCTCAATCAGACCATGATCCATTTGCTAAGATTAAGTTCTCCATTCCACCGTTCATGGGTTCTTATGATGCTGAAGCTTACTTAGACTAGGAGATGACGATAGAACAAAAATTTAGTTCCCATCTTGTTCTTGAGCAGCATAGGGTTAGACAAGCCACTAGTGAATTTAGAGATTTTGCTATCATTTGGTGGAATGAACTTGTTAACACATGTGCTGCACCACAAACATGGAATGCGTTAAAAGAGGAGATGCGAGCTCGCTTTGTTCCCCCTTCTTATAGACGTGATCTTCGAAAAAAATTGCTACGCTTAGATCAGGGAGACATGTCGGTACAGGAATACTACCAAGAGCTTCAGAAAGGTATGCTACGATGTGGGGTAGTTGAGGATTTAGAGGATCAAATAGTTAGGTTTTATGGGGGATTGAGGTGGGAGATTCAGGATATTGTTGATTATAAAGAATATCATTTTATACAACGCTTGTTCCATCTTTCTATGTTGGAAGAAAAAGAATTGCAGGGTCGTCAACTGTGGAGGAGCAGCACTTTCGCGCCATGCCAGCCACCGGCGCCAGCCAAGGCATCATCCTCTTCGGGCGTATGGACGTCCACATCTTCCGCTGTGCCTTCGGGTGTTGCAGCAAAACCTGCTACGACCACCTCTTCCATAGGCTGCTCCTCTAACATCAAGTGCCACCGCTGCCAGGGACTTGGCCATATTCAGCGAGATTGCCCCAGCAAACAGGCATACATTTCTACTGGTGATGGTGGGTATGTTAGTGCTTCTGATGTTGAAGATGAAGATACTGTTGGAGCTAACATTGCAGAGACTTATGATGGTGATGAAGAGGTTCTTGGTACAACAGCGACCGAGACCTATAAGGCCTTGATTGTGCAACGAGCTTTGAGTGCCACGGCTAGTGACGACGACAACAGACAACGCCACAACCTCTTCAACATGTTCCTCATCGTCAAGGAGTGCCGTGTACATACCATCATTGAAGGTGGTAGCTGCAACAACTTGGTGAACGTTGAGTTGGTCAAGAAGCTTGGCTTGACCACACGAGACCATCCCCACCCTTATCACATTCAATGGTTTAACAACAGCGGTAAGTTCAAGGTAACAAAAACAACAAGGGTGCATTTTTCTATTGGCTCTTACCATGACTTTGCTGATTTCGATGTGGTGAGTATGGATGCTTGCTCTCTTTTACTGGGACGTCCTTGGGAGTTTGATACTGATGCTATTCACCATGGTAGATCTAATAAATATACTTTCATACATAAGGGAAAGAAAATTGTGTTGCTTCCTATGACTCCCACTGAAATGGTCCACTTAGAACATGAGAAAAAGATTAATGCTAAGCAAAAAGGTGTTTTGAACTCTAAAAATCAGCAACCTATTAAGTTAAAAACTCCTACTTTGCTAGCCCCTAAACCTGACCTTGATGAGTTACATGCCTCTGTTGGACTTTGCTATGCCTTAGTGTGCAAAAATGTTTTATATTCCATTGATGATACGTCTATTGCTTTGCCACCGGCTATTGCTAACCTTTTGCAAGAGTATATGGATGTGTTTCCCTCTAAGATACCCCCTGGATTACCACCTGAGTTGCCTCCAGATTTTCGGGTTAGTCCCACCTTTAACATTTCATATTAGAAGCCATATATGGGTGACGAAGATGAGATCGAGTCAAGGACGACTCCAATTCAAGAGGAGGAGGATGATGAGGACATCACTTCTATACATACAATGAATGGACCGATAACACGATCGCGTGCACGACAGCTAAATCTCCAGGTACGTTCTACCCTAGTCAATTGTGTTTCAGAGCTTACGCTTGGGAACATGGATGTTTTGATGATTAGGAATCTTGGAGAGGACCAGCAAGGACTTGGGAAAGACCTAGGTGTTTAGGAGGAGCAGCAAGGGCGTCCACAACAGGAAGGAGATCAAGTCCGAGTTGGCTGCAACTCCATCTCGGGTTCCAGGACCAGTCTGCACTAAAATGGACGCCCAAGATGCATCCGGACTCCGATTGTGATGGACTAGCTATGGTTGGAAAGATAACGAGATTATCGAACCAACCCAACAGGTTCCACCCTAAAATTCATCCGGAGTCAACAGGAATCGTCGAAATAAGTCAGCGTTCAGATTCTGTTTTGCTGCTGCGACACCGTCTATTGGGCCGTGTATCGCGTCGAAGCCCATTAGGGGCGAGTCCAGGGGTCACGCACACCCTAATACTCTATTTATTCAGCAGCCGCCGCCATATTTAGGTTTGGGTTTTGCTTAGATCAATTCTGTCATCGAACAGTGTCGCCGTCATCGGCATGTGAGACCCCATCCCGTAATCAATACAATTTTGGTTGCATTTCTTTCCTGTTCTTGCTTGTGTTCTTGATTGCGCTTGCAGGGATAAGCCTTCGTGGCGAGGTCATTCGTGTGTCACGGGTGATAACCAACGGAGCCGTGGTGTAGTGATTGCGAGAAACCGTTCGGTCGGAGCCTTGGATCATTAACGTCGAGATCTCCACCCAATCAAGTTATCGTATCTCACGGAAGATCGGGCTGCGTCTACTATCAGCAGTGCTCATGCTCGTAGTCATTGCCTCACTGCTCGTGGCTGTGTCAGCACGTCGACAACCTCTCCGAGCCGAGTACCTCCTTCACAGGTTAATCCTCTGTGCACTTATCTCCTCCGTGCGCATGCCCTGTTCAGCTCGTCGTTGCTGCTCTCTGCTATGCTCCGCAACTGCCTCAACTCACTGCGTGTGCCATCACTTGCCAGAGCTCCTAAGTTTGCCGGTGTTGTGCCGACCCACCGTCGTTTTAGCTCGCGTCGTCGCTCTCTGTCTTGCTGCACGCCGTCATTGTTGAAGTTCACATCACTGTGCTTCTGTGCCCGCGTTGTGCACTGCTGTTTCTCGCGGTCACTCGCAGACCTCTCTACTGCTGCTTCATCGCGCCGTCGTCTCGTTGCTGTTGCTTCCTGACAGCCACTGCTCATCGCCGTTCGTTCTATGCCCGTAGCCAGCCGAATAGCCATGTCCGCCATGTCTGACTGCGCGCCGCCGAAGTCACCTAGCTCACGCCAGCATCCCGGAGACCTCCCTTGCTGTCGTCGTAGCCCTACATCTATGCGCTCTGCTATTTCCTTCCCCGGTATAAGGTAGATGAAGGTCATATTTTTAAACTACCTCCTAAAAGCTATGGTTAATAATGTATTAATTCTTGGGACATTGATTTATTTATAAAAAAATGTATTCGATATCTAAGAAAATTTAATAATAATTTGTTAGTGCACTAATCAGTTTAAATTTATAGTTGCAATAATTTACATGTTTTTGGAAATTAATTTGTATTATGTTTGTTTTAACGTGTAGTTTTTAAATTAAGAAATTAAAAAGAATTATAGCCTTATGTTTTTATAACAAAGAAAATAAGAGATGATTATCTATAGTAGCATATGTATACAAAAAATATAAATTTACTAGCTACCCCTTCTAGTCTACCTTTAATTATGTTTCGGTCCTTGTTACAATTTTTATCAATGAAAAGTATATTTGGAACCCAAATAAATTAGAAATGGTTTCGTTAGTTTCATAACTATGTGATAAGAATTTTAATTAGTGTTTTCAATAGTTCACATATTTCCATAGCTTAATTTGAATTACGATTGTTATACAAGAAATATTAAAATGATCTTTTTCAATAGATATCGTTTTTTCATAATTTAACAATGTTCATTATAGATGTTTAAGTATAGCTTCCTTAAATAGAAATTTCAAAATAAAATGTAGATAATATGTTTCTTAATAAGAACAAAAGATAATAATTATCTTTTCACATAAAATGATAATTATTTAATATCCTTTCACATGAAACTTATTTAGTCTTATATTTAAGTTATCCATAATTATATGCTTTATAATAGTAATATGACATATAGCTTTTCTAAAAAAAAGTGTTAAAATGGATTAATTAGTGTTCTTGCTTTTATAAACTAAAAGTTTCCTTATTAATGAGTTAGATCAGTTGTTCCTAAATTAAAATGATTTAAGTAGTTTTCTATGCATAATTAACCTTCTATCAAATTGAGTCCATAATATTTATGTATATACTACTTAGTTTTTCCAAAAGGATAAAATAAAGGAATTAGTGCTCATGTTCTTTATATAATTAAAATGTTAGTTTATATGTTGTTTTGTATATGACTCTTTAATAAAAATAGAGTCTAGTGTTTTCTTAAGCAAAAGTGAATATAACTAATTGTTTAATTATCTATTGCATAAAACATGTTCAGACTTATATCTTAGTTTATCATAAGTGAAGGTTTAATAATGATTTATAAGATGTTCCATAATGCTTCCAAAATTAATAATGTATTTCGTAGCCCATTAACCTTAGATATATAACATATATCTTTTCTAAAAAAGGTTAAAAAGGTTTAATATTGTTATAACGAGTTTTATCCTCTTAATCTTAGACATATCACATATGATGTTTTATAAAATATTAATTTGGTGAACCTAATATTTGTAAATTTTAATTAAGATATTTTAAAGCTCATGTCTTGTTTCATAAAGTATAGATCACACATTTTTGAAAAGAATACCTTCTTATTATAACCCTTGCGTGTAACGTTTTTGAAAAGCGAACCCTCTTTTCATTAGGCTCTCTTTTAGCTTTACGTATGATGAATGTGGTATGTTATTGAGTGGTGTTTGTTCTTCTTGTTTGTTTGTGTGATATTCAGTGGTTGATCTAGTAGTTAAGAATCAAGATCTATTCCTATCCGTGGAAGAACCTCAAGTTTTCAATAAGCAAGGCAAGTGGACTTCTCCCTCTCCATACTCTATTTGATCCCAAACAATACATTTAATAAAGTTTATTCTTTTGGATATATATGCATAATTTGATGGGTTACCTATTTAGATAACCTTTCCAACTTTATTCCTTGATCAAACCTGGGAATTATACTTTACCTTCGTAGCTATGCTATTGCTACAACTTAACTTTATGCAGTCATTCCCGCTTATGATATTAATGTTCCAAAATGGTAAGTTTACATTATTGTTGTTAACCCGATGGTTAAACAAGATTATTGCATATTAATTGGAACATGGAGTGACCACCCGGGAAAACAGTGCAACCACGAGTGCTATCATGGCTCTGGCTTTGGTAATTAGCTTTATATGCTTAGTGTCTGGCAACCTTACCTGAAATATGGGCAAGAGGGGGAGCGGTGGTGTTGGCAGCCCACGTTATCATGGGGACGTATTCTTGGCTAAGGTACCTCACCCAGGGGTCACCACCATCGGCTTTAGAAGCCTTAGCGGGTTTCTTCGTATTAAGTGTATTTTGTGAAAGCCTCATAGTGGATCCCTAGCCACTCACCTCGAAAGTGTTTACGGGTTTTGGCCGACCCAGGCTAGAGGGGATGCACGGCTTGTGGGTAAAGTTGTACCACCTCTGCAGAGTGTAAAACTGATATATCAGCCTTGCTCACGGTTATGAGCACCCTGGACTCCTCACATGATAATTGAACTTAAAGATGGAAATAAATCGAGATCCGATGATCTGCCAATGGTTTGATTAAGTGGTTTCACTTAAGTGTTGTTGATATATTCTTATACCATTGTTTAATGGGAATACTTGGGATTCACACATATTAGTAAGACAGGTGTTGTTAATAAAATGTTGACCAACTAAAATGCTTACTGCTCAACCTTAGCCTCACCTTGTTACCTTGCATTAGTTTTTCCCCCACTTGCTGAGCCCCGACCATAAGTGAGCTCACCCTTGCTTAATTTTGATCAGAAGTTTGCAGATGAAGATATGATGCTGAGCTCCATGGATGCTAGTCTAGTGATACCCCCGGTCATCTTCCTATGGATGGATGTCCATGTTTCGCTATACTTTGATGAATAAAGGTTAAGACATTATGTCTGTTCGAAGTGTAATATGTTAATAAAGTCGTTATTTACGCTTTTATGCATTGTTCTTTTGATATATTACACTTGTGACGTCAACATATGTGTGGAAATAGATCCTGGCACACATATGTTATGCACCCGGCTCTACCCTTTAGAAACAGGTGTGACAATATCATGCCATACATATATCTTACTCATTGCATTCATTAGATTGCAACCTCACTAATGGAGAGTACGTGCTCATCCCTGAGCAAGGAGCTGTCCACGAGGAAAATCAGGATCTAGCTCCCGAGCCTACCATCGAGGATCTCCCCACAGCCCCAGCAATTGAAGGCAAGCCCCGGTTTTATGCATAACCAAGTTATATATATATATATATATATGCTATTTTACTACACTTAATGTGTGTAGGTTTGTAATGTGCACCTAAGTGTAGGAGTTGCTTGAAACCCTTAGTTGCATGAATTCAGGATTTCTTTTTGAGATGGATACTAATATGCTAGGTCGAGTAGCTGCTTTGCTAAATCAGGCTCTCGGTAGAAGTCGAGTGATTTTCTAGCACTCGCGTGAGGTCAGGAATTGATTGTATTCATCTTGATAATGGGATCTTGAAAGGGAATTAGGCTTACACCTAGTTCCTAAATAATTTTGGTGGTTGAATTGCCCAACACAAATATTTGGACTAACTAGTTTGCTCTAGTGTATAAGTTATACAGGTGCCAGAGGTTCACACTTAGCCAATAAAAAGACCAAGTATTGGATTCAAACAAAGGAGCAAGGGACAACCGAAGGCACCTCTGGTCTGGCGCACCGGACTGTCCGGTGTGCCACCGGACATGTCCGGTGCACCAGAGGACCCCAACTCCAAACTCGTCACCTTCGGGAAATTCCAGAGGCGACTCCGCTATAATTCACCGGACTGTCCGGTGTACAACGGACAGTGTCCGGTGCTCCAAGGATGAGCGGCCTCGCCACTCGGCAGCCTCGGGAATTCACTTCGGCTGCTCCGCTATAATTCACCGGACTGTCCGGTGTACACCGGACTGTCCGGTGTGACAGCGGGGCAACGGCTACTTCGGCGCAACCGGTCACCTGCCGGCGCATTAAATGCGCGCCAGAGCACGCAGAAGTCAGGCACGCGCGTCATGGCGCACCGGACACTCTACAGTACATGTCCGGTGCGCCACCGGACATCGAGGCGGGCCCAGCAGTCAGAGCTCCAACGGTCAGAACCCTATCGGTCGGGTGATGTGGCTGTTGCACCGGACATGTCCGGTGTGCACCGGACTGTCCGGTGCACCATACGACAGACAGCCTTCACCAACGGCTAGATTTTGGTTGGTGGCTATAAATACCACCCCAACCGGCCACTTCAAGGTGGGGGAGCCCAAGCAACATTCCAAGTCATCTAGTTGACATACTCAAGCCCTCCCAACCACATATATTCATTGACCCATCCTATACACAAGATTTAGACCACTACAACCAACACGAGTGCCACAAAAGAGAGAGCAAGCAAAAGAGAGCTACTCATTTGAGTTTAGCACTAGTGCCTTGTGAGATTCATCGAGAGATAGTGTGTGCTTCATCTTTGTGTTCATTTGCGCGTGGAGTTTTGACTCCCATTGAACTTCCTCCAAAGTTTTGGAGGCTTGTAAAAGCTAGCAAGAGACACCAAAGATTGTGGTGGTCCTTGTGGGATCGAGAGTGATCCTTGAGAAGAAGAAGAGCTCACCGATCCTTGTGTGATCGGGGGAGAGAGGGAAAGGGTTGAAAAAGACCCGTCCTTAAGTGGACTCCTCAACGGGGACTAGGCCTTCGAGGGCCGAACCTCGGTAAAACAAATCACCCGTGTCCATTGAGTTTATTGCTTGTGATTTGTTTGTGTTCCCTTGCTCTAAGTTTTCTTGCATCTTTATTTGCTAATATCATTTGGTGTTGCTTCAAGTTAAATTCCCATTTAGCGAAGCAACACGTTGCAAGAAAGAACTTATCCTAGTGCTCTTCTCATCTAAGGCTTCTTTCTTTGTTATTCTATAACTTACTCATTGTATTGATTTATCACTTCCGCATTATTTAGCAATACTCTCTTCAAACAAGAACTTAGTTTATATTCTCCGATATTTGTATATCTTGTTCTAACCACTAATCAAGGGATCTAGTTGGGGGATAAAGTTTTAATTTTCAGGTTTCGCCTATTCACCCCCCCTCTAGGCGACTTTCAATTGGTATCGGAGCTAGGCACTTCATCTTGAGTCTAACAACTCGAAGTGATGGCTCGTAGAAGATCCCAAAAGAACAAGAAGACTCCTCCATCAAACGTAACTCGAAAGGAGGTAACTCTTGAAATATTATTTGATGATTGTTCTAATTATGACTCATGGTCTACTAGTGTGATAAATGCTTTTAGAACCATAGATCCACGATTAGAACAAATTATAGACAAGAGTATTTTTTCCTCTAATTTCAATGGAAAAATTAATTCCGAGGAGGATCAAAGATGTTATCGCTTAAACTATCTAGCTTTTGACATCTTAACTAATTCTCTTAGTAGAGAAGATTATCATGCCTTCATATCAAACTATGACGAATCTATCCATGATGCGCATGATATTTGGACTAGAATTAAAAATAAATTTGATGAGTCCAAACATGATAGTTCATTTGATGCTTCTACTTCCTTTAGTCTTTGTGATACTAACCCTTGCAAGGAAGAAGAAGAAAATGAACGGTGGAGACCAAACGATGAATCCACCTCTCCAAAAGGTTTGTCTTCCCATTTCGATTCCCACATATGTTGTGTGGCTAATGAAAATGATAGCGGAAGGACAAATGAGGATGAGGAGGAAGAAAGAAGCTTCTTGCATCTCTACGCTCGCCAAAGCCAAGAAGATAAGGCGGTCATGCTCAAACTTCTAGAAAGAGCAAGAGAGCAAAGCGAAGCTCGTCAAAGGCTAGAAGATATTCTCTCCATGAAAATGCTACACTTTGACGAGTTGACTAAAGAACATGAGGAGCTAAAGTGCTCTCATGTTGATTTGGTCCAAAGGTATGAAACTAGTTCAATTGAGCAAGATAACGCTTTACATTGTATCGCTCAATTAGTAAATAGGAATACCTTGCTTAAGGACCAAGTAGAAAAGCTAAAAGTTGAAAATCTAGCTTTTCAAGAAAAATATGATATGCTTCTATGTTCTCATGAAAATCTTATGGATAATCATATCATATTAAACATTGCTCATGAGGTTGTGATAGAAAACTTAAAATCCCAACAACCTCACTCATGCACATGTATTCAAATTGATACTATATTACCATGTGCTAATGCTTGTTGTTTGTCGACAAGCAAATCTTCCTTTGAGCTAGAATTTGCAGGAACAAGTGATGATTCATATCAAAAGCTCAAAAAGGAAAATGAGAGGCTAAAGAAGAGCTTGACACAACTAAAAGGGAAATGCATTGCCCAACCTTCTCAAGATAACCGTGATCACATGGTGAAGAAGCTTGAGACGGGAACAACCGTGGCATGCACTACATCCCTTGAAGAAAATGTCAAGGATTTGAGGATTGCCAAGAGGAAGAAACAAAAGATGAAATTCAACACCTCCTCCAAAAGCCTCAACCACGCCTCCACAAAAGGTAACATCCAAGGTAATAATCAAGCCACCCTTCACATTAAGAGGTGTAGTGAATGCTTTGAAGAGGGGCACTTGATTAGGTCATGTCCCTACATTAAAAATGGCTTGATTATTAACAAGGATGATAGACTTTGTTTTAAATGCTCCAAGAAGGGACACTTGCTTAGATCTTGTCCTCATTTAAAACAAAAAGGCATAGGGTTAGAAAAGAAAGTCTTTACTAACCATGTAGCAAGCAACAAACAAGGAAAGAAGAAAGCTTCAAAACTTGAAAAACGCCTTTGCTACACATGCCGAAAGAAGGGACATCAATGCAAGGATTGTCCCATTGGTAACAATTCCACTCCCAACTTGTCAATTGATTCTCATGTAACTAGGCAACCCAAAATTGCAACTTGTGCTAGAAAGGCAATGAGTTTACCTAGTGCTAGCACAAAGGACTTTTGGGTTCCTAGATCTTTGTTGACTAACCATGATGGACCCATCAAGCGATGGGTACCAAAATATGGTTGACAAGCTTTGCAGGAGAAGGAGATGATATGAAGACTTGGGATGTTTGAGAGAATCCATTCAATTCTTATTAACTCAAACTATCAATCTTCAATGATCTATATACATGATTGACCCAAGGTTATTTTTCAAATTGCTATGTCTTAAACTCATATCATCTCGAGGAAGATATTATATGTTGTAGGAAGTGAAGAGGTATCATATGCGAAAATTCAAGGCCTACAACATGGAGGAAAGCCAAAGGATGGTAACACTTATCTTTTAAGTGCAAGTATTTAAAATATCATTTCTTATGTGTCTTGTGTAGTCACATAGAAATATTGAAGCACTTTAAATGTCTTTAATTTGATATTACCATTCTTTGAAGAATTTCCTCTCATATGGTAGATTGCACATTCATCATTTCCATACTATGGCAATCTACATGCTTTAATTTGTTGCAAGTATGTCATGGCATATTCTTCCTCTAATTATCTTGTTATTGCCATGATTCTAGATATAGAGAGATATTTCATGTTCTTAAAAGAATGAGGTGTCATGTAAGGAATTCAAATCCTTAGGACACTTGTAAAAGGAAAACTCTCTCTATAACTAGAATAGTGAGACTAATGATTTTTATCTAAGTAACCCAAGTAGTCTCACATGTAGAGAATAAGTTTCTCTTTAAAAGCGTGTAATCTAACATGAAAAGAAAAATCAATCCAAATGTTTATGATGTATTTTTACTTGCTCAAATTGGATCTGATTCTTTCACACTTATCGCTTTCCAAATCATGAATTAGATTTATTCCTATAATCTCAAAGGATTATTTATGCTTGTTTTATGAGTTAAAATTGAGCATAACATCATCTATGGATAATCTAGTTCATGCTATGGAGTTTCCATGTTTTGATAATCTAGCTTCTCATTTCTTATCAAAATGATTACAAAAATGGAAACTAGTGCTTGTGTTGCTGCTAACATTTCTCTTGAGTTCAATTATGAAAATCTACAAGAGAGAAAGTGCACAAGCCTCATTGATTGATCTTCTCCCAAAGGAAGAAAGGTAAAAGCAAAGGTATGGGAACTCACCTTCTTAAGTTTGGTTCCCATCTCAATTGGTATATAATCTAAATTATCATATTCTACCCTTGTGAGGAATAGATTCTTTATTGGACCTAAATTAACTAAGTGTGCATTCAATATCATTTTCATAAATGCGTTTGTCCATTAGAATCTAATTCATGCCTTTGCTATATCCATTCTCATATTGATGCGCTTCTAAGTCATGATAATAAATTCAATATGAATAAGTAAAATTCCTTTGATTAATCAAAAGTGATTAAAAAGGTGCTCATTCCTCTTTTCTGTTATTGTGCACTAACGTTAAGGAATTTACTTCATGTCTATGTGACTCATGGATGATGAATTATGCTTATTTCCTATCTAAAAGAAATCATCCATCACTATATACTCCCTTGTATTACTAACATTCTTCTTGAGTATTTTCAATAAGTTTGAAAGGAAAAAGAAGCCACTGCAAAGGGAGGACTCTCAAATGAAAGAGGAGAACATCAAGAACAACACCACCTACTTCTACGAAATAATCAATGGTGTGGTTGTGAGTATTCTAAACCCTTTCATATTGAGAATACTAGGCTTAAGTTGTTATTGCAAAATTTATGAGCCTTGATCAAGATGTACAATGCTTCTCCATATTTGTCTTTAAAGTAAATGCATCCATTCAATTCAAATACTTGATGCATATCTCTAAGGGGAGCCTCTATCTACATCTTGATTGCGTTGAGACTATTGCTTTATCTCAGTTATTTCATATAGTCTCTTGCATGAGAATGAGTTTCTCATGAAGTATGCTACTATTTTTTTAAATTCTTGTCTTTCACTCTAAAGTAGCATATTTGCTGGATTCTCCTATCCTAAGCTTAACTGATAATCTAATGCGTATGTTGTTCTTTTGATCATATGTGTTATTTGTTTGATCATTGAATGACTTTCATTAACAATCATGCCTCTTAGTGCCTCATATTCTTTCAATCAATATCTCTCTTGATATGCACTAAGTTAAAAGGAGAATTCATGATACATTTATGCAACTTGTGATTCATTTGATATATGCTAACAATAACTTGAAAAGATCACTAGTTGTAGAACTCTCTCTTGTGCAAAATATTTCCATATATTGTCATTAAGATTTGGTCTTAAGCATCTAAGACTAAGGACAAGCACAATGAAGAAAGCGTCTCTATGTAAAGGTACACAAAGGTAAAACTATCTCCTTTCATTTAAACTTGTACCTAAATCTTCCTTTTCTATACATTCTTTGCATATCTTGTATGAAAGGAAGAGAAAGCATGTCCATGTATTATCCCTGCTTCATACCTAGTTTAATTTCCCAAAATCCATTCCTGCTTAGTGCATCTCTGTTAAAACTAGATGAAGTGCTTTTATTGTCAAAGGGCTTAAAGCTTAACCTTGTAACGAGGATAAGCTGCCTTTGTTTCAAAGGTGGATGGTCCTTAAGTCTCTTTGAAATCCTTAAGGGAAAATGCTTAAATGGTTTACAACATGCTTTCGTAAGTGCATAAATTGTCATGAGCATCACTCTTATACTATGACTCAATGCACTTCACAGTCTGTGTGATATAGATATGTTCTCATTAACCTAATTATGTGCAATTGGCATTTGAGGCCAAAAATATGTTTTCCTCTCGCACATATTTAGGGGGAGCAATCTATGTTATGTAGAACTATGATCATGCTTAATTTAATATATCCTCTTGATCATATCTCTTTTATATGCTATGACTAATGTGTTTTCAAGTGAGTTTCAAAACAAGTCATAGGTACATTGAAAGGGAATTGGAGTCTTCGGCGAAGACAAAGCTTCCACTCTACTCTATCGATATTATCTACCCTTCGCCATCACTCCACAATGTCTCTCCATCTTTGGTATAATCTTCACTCATATGTTTTATTTGCCAAAGGGGAGAAATTAGTTAACAAGAAGGGCTTATATCTCACTCAAAGTATCCGTTTTTTGGTGATTCATGCCAAAGGGGGAGAAAGTATGAGCCCAAAGCAAAAGGAACCGCACCACCACCCTAATTTTAAAATCAATGATTTTCAATTGGAAAATTTCAAATTGGTATCTCTTTGTGTTCTAAAGGGGGAGCAAGTAGTATTTTCAAAACTTGATATCTTAAAACCCTCTTGAACACTAAGAGGAAAATTTATTTGAGGGGGAGTTTTGTTTAGTCAAAGGAAAAGCATTTGGAACAAGGGGAGAAAATTTCAAGCTTGAAAATGCTTTGCAAAAATCTTATTCATTTACCTTTGACTATCTTGCAAAAGGATTTTGAAAAGAATTTATAAAAGGATTTGCAAAAACAAAACATGTGGTGCAAATGTGGTCCAATATGTTAAAAACAAAGAAACAATCCATGCACATCATGTAAGTATTTATATTGGCTCAATTCCAAGCAACCTTTGCACTTACATTATGCAAACCAGTTCAAATTATGCACTTTTATATTTGCTTTGGTTTGTGTTGGCATCAATCACCAAAAAGGGGGAGATTGAAAGGGAATTAGGCTTACACCTAGTTCCTAAATAATTTTGGTGGTTGAATTGCCCAACACAAATATTTGGACTAACTAGTTTGCTCTAGTGTATAAGTTATACAGGTGCCAGAGGTTCACACTTAGCCAATAAAAAGACCAAGTATTGGATTCAAACAAAGGAGCAAGGGACAACCGAAGGCACCTCTGGTCTGGCGCACCGGACTGTCCGGTGTGCCACCGGACATGTCCGGTGCACCAGAGGACCCCAACTCCAAACTCGTCACCTTCGGGAAATTCCAGAGGCGACTCCGCTATAATTCACCGGACTGTCCGGTGTACACCGGACAGTGTCCGGTGCTCCAAGGATGAGCGGCCTCGCGAACTCGGCAGCCTCGGGAATTCACTTCGGCTGCTCCGCTATAATTCACCGGACTGTCCGGTGTACACCGGACTGTCCGGTGTGACAGCGGGGCAACGGCTACTTCGGCGCCAACGGTCACCTGCCGGCGCATTAAATGCGCGCCAGAGCACGCAGAAGTCAGGCACGCGCGTCATGGCGCACCGGACACTCTACAGTACATGTCCGGTGCGCCACCGGACATCGAGGCGGGCCCAGCAGTCAGAGCACCAACGGTCAGAACCCTATCGGTCGGGTGACGTGGCTGTTGCACCGGACATGTCCGGTGTGCACCGGACTGTCCGGTGCACCATACGACAGACAGCCTTCACCAACGGCTAGATTTTGGTTGGTGGCTATAAATACCACCCCAACCGGCCACTTCAAGGTGGGGGAGCCCAAGCAACATTCCAAGTCATCTAGTTGACATACTCAAGCCCTCCCAACCACATATATTCATTGAGCCATCCTATACACAAGATTTAGACCACTACAACCAACACGAGTGCCACAAAAGAGAGAGCAAGCAAAAGAGAGCTACTCATTTGAGTTTAGCACTAGTGCCTTGTGAGATTCATCGAGAGATAGTGTGTGCTTCATCTTTGTGTTCATTTGCGTGTGGAGTTTTGACTCCCATTGAACTTCCTCCAAAGTTTTGGAGGCTTGTAAAAGCTAGCAAGAGACACCAAAGATTGTGGTGGTCCTTGTGGGATCGAGAGTGATCCTTGAGAAGAAGAAGAGCTCACCGATCCTTGTGTGATCGGGGGAGAGAGGGAAAGGGTTGAAAAAGACCCGTCCTTAAGTGGACTCCTCAACGGGACTAGGCCTTCGAGGGCCGAACCTCGGTAAAACAAATCACCCGTGTCCATTGAGTTTATTGCTTGTGATTTGTTTGTGTTCCCTTGCTCTAAGTTTTCTTGCATCTTTATTTGCTAATATCATTTGGTGTTGCTTCAAGTTAAATTCCCATTTAGCGAAGCAACACGTTGCAAGAAAGAACTTATCCTAGTGCTCTTCTCATCTAAGGCTTCTTGCTTTGTTATTCTATAACTTACTCATTGTATTGATTTATCACTTCCGCATTATTTAGCAATACTCTCTTCAAACAAGAACTTAGTTTATATTCTCCGATATTTGTATATCTTGTTCTAACCACTAATCAAGGGATCTAGTTGGGGGATAAAGTTTTAATTTTCAGGTTTCGCCTATTCACCCCCCCCTCTAGGCGACTTTCAGATCTATGATGGTCTATGGACTTGGATCCAGGGAGGATGCCTTGTCCATAAGACGGGAAAAGGAATTAAGGATTAACGTGTGGATTCCTGAGTCAAGCGTTTGAATGTACTAAGCACATGTCGGGAAATATGGTAACCGGTAAACCTAGTACCTGAGTGAAGCCGGGCGCGGACTTTACCCCTCACGCGTCCTGAGACTGGGTCTCCCATGCTAGCTATAGTGGGTACAAGTGCGGTCACTGCACGGCGGCAGCCGGGGTCAGTGGAGCATTGTATGCCAAGGCGGTGAGGCCTGGCCGCGAATAGGGAATCGATGGGGACGGTCGATGTGTGTGGGGACGGAGTGCCTCGCCACGTCGTGTGTTTAGGTTTACCTTGCAGGGTTAAAACTCGATTCGAATCATCTGCTTCTCGCAGCTAATGAGACTGCTTGACCCCTTGTACTACATTGAGTAAGAAGTGAAATGAGGATTTACATGAGATAACATGTTGATTGTATTAAATGATTGTTACCATGTATGTTTAGAAAGGAGCAAACCTAGCTAAATTAATTATGCTAGAATTGGAAAAGTTAAAAATTGATTTAGATTCAGCTAGTGCTTTTGGCAAACCAAACCCCTTAGCCAAACAGCTGTATGGTCTAGAGGTAGAGGAGTAGATTCCTCACACCGGGTAAGTCTAGCTGAGTATTACTATACTCAGCCTTGCTTG
Organism: Zea luxurians; assembly: GCA_029449295.1. NCBI lineage: Eukaryota > Viridiplantae > Streptophyta > Magnoliopsida > Poales > Poaceae > Zea > Zea luxurians. The sequence goes on along the minus strand of JAOPSE010000001.1, from coordinate 96,914,031 downwards.
TGGCATAATTTTTGCAGGTACGCTTCAGGATATGGTTGATGGTGTGACTTGGCCTACCACCCTGCCACCGGGTTGGACGGTCAAGTGGGATGCTGCTCCAGCAGGAGAGGAGTAGGAGGAGTAGTGGGCTAGGCCTTGCCCTATTCCTCACCTATCGACGATATCGATCATCTACTGCAATTTATCTTATGAACTTATTTTAGTTGACCTGAAAAACTCTGATTTATGTAATAACTCCAGTACTTTAATTTGAGGTTTTCCTGTTTTATTGTATTTCTTCTATGACTCACCATCGAGTGAGTTAGTGGTATTTGATCCTAGATGAGTGGCTTTATCAGACTTGATCTAAGGGACTGACGGGTTATTTCGATTTAAGTGTGTTGCAGCCTCTAAGGCGTGACTGAGGCACTTAAGCTGGAATAATTCGGGCGGTTCTGCCACAATTCTGTGATTAAATAAAAGCACAGAGGTCTATTTAAAAGAAACCAGGGGTCTACGCGCTAAAACTCAGGACGGCGGGTTGATTTCCTAAAAACCCGAGGGTCTCTTAAGTAAAACATACACGCGAAGGGGTACGGGGTGATCTCGATCATCGGATTAGAGATCAACGGACAGGATTAGATCCCGCGGATGAGCGCGGGCGCGCGGACGCGACTGACAGGTGGGGACGGGGTGTCAGCGAACCAGGGCGGGCTGACCAGCCAGGCCCAGCGACAGGGGCGCGGGTGAGGGCGAGAGAGAAGAGCGGTCAGATCTGGATCTGAGGGCTGAGATTAGATCCACATTGATTAAACCTAAACTATTAGATCTCGGACGGATGCCCAGGATCCTACGGCCGGGGGCCAGACATGAGCGCCGTGGCGCCGCTCGATCCCGCGGCGAGGGCTCGCCGGAGATGAGGGGGGCGGCCATGGCGAGGCTCTAGGGGCTTATGGAAAGGGCCAGGCACATAAAGGGCGACACGGCGAACACGATCGTGGGCGCAGAACTGGCCCAGGGGCACTAGAGAGCGCAGATCGCGGTGGGAAAAGTCCTGTGGCGGCGCAACTAACTCCGGTGAGCAATTGCGCGGCCTCTAGAGCGATACTTAGCAAAATAAAGGCATGGGAAGGGTGCTCACCTCGAGTGCGAACTCCGTGACGCTTGGAGAATGATGGGGGTGCGATGGAGCCTCGGGTCGACGGCGGTGGGGCTCTAGCTGCGCAAGAAACGCTCCGGTGAGCGTGGATCGGGCAAACTAGAGGGTGTCCTAAGTAGCTGACGGCAAGGCGGAACTCACCAAACAGACGGGGCACAGGCTCGACGACGGTCGCAGAACGGATGACAGTCGATGGTGGGCGGTGGCGGAGCTCTCTGGTCGCGCGCAGAGCGAGAGAGAGGGCGAGAGGGTTTGGCTTAGGGCGCAAGTGAGCGGGGGAAGGTGGGCGAGCGAGGCATGGGGCTCAAAAGGGGTGAGGACGTGCGGAGGTGGCCGGATATCGCGCGGTCGTGGGCACGTCCATGGAGGGGGATCGTGGGTGGGAGGTTGGGGACGAGCTGATAGGTGGGGTCGGTGGGACAGAGAGAGAGAGAGAGAGAGTGGCATGTGTGCGAGAGGAACGGCGCCGACAACCCTAGCCCACGGGGCAGCGAGAGAGAGAGAGAGAGAGAGAGAGAGAGAGAGAGAGAGAGAGAGAGAGAGGGCGCGTGGGTTGGCGCCGACAGGCGGGGCCCGCCTGTTAGGCACCAAGGGCGCGCGGGCACGCGCGGGGCTAGGCTTAATGGGCTGACTTGGGCTGAATTGGCTTTTCTATTTTCTAGGGAATTTCTAATTGCTTTTCTATTTATTTTCTCTTGGGTTTTCAATTAAAATTCAAATCAAGTTTCAAATTCAAACCAAATCAAACATGTGCAACAATTCAAAGAATATTTGGAACTCAACATGACGCAACATTTCATGACTCATCTGTTTTGTCAAAAACAAAATAAATAATCCCTCACTAATTAAGCTAACTCTAACCAAAAGAGAAAGAGAGAGAGAGAAACTAGAGAGAGACAGAAACTAGATAGATATAGAGAAGAGTAACACCTGAATTTGAATGATAATAAGAAAGAAATTTTATACCCCCAAATTCAGGGTGTTACAGGGTTTGGGGCGCGGCTCCGGCGAGGTGCGGCTCCGGCGAGTGGTGGCTCCGGTCGACGGCGAGGTGCTGGCGAGCGGGGAGAGAGAGAGAGCGCGAGGAGTGAGAGAGGGCTCAGGGAGGGAGAGAGGAGCTCGGGTCGGTCCTATTTATATAGAGAGGGGAGGAGAGGGAGAGAGAGGGATGCCGAGGAGCAGGAAATGGCCGTCAATAGCCATTAATGGCGGCGGCCATTAACGACACCATTAGGGAGAACGTGGGGGAGAGGGAGAGGAGAACGGGCGTCCGTTTCTAGCGTGCGAGGGAGAGGAGGGCACGCGGGGTCGGCTCGGCGGCGCGGCAACTTGGCCGAGCGCGCACGGGTGCGGTGGCACGGCATGGGCACGGCGTGCTAGGCAACGGCGGCGCGGGCAGAGGGAGAGGAGAGGAGGGAGAGAGAGGAGGCCGCGGGCGGGGCCCACCCATCAGTGATAGAGGGAAGGGGGTATAGGGGCGCGACGGCTGGGCCCCTAGTGGGCCGGTTTGGCCAGCTAGGGTTTCTAGGGTTTTCGTTTTTGTTTTTCTTTTCTTTTCTTATTTAAAAATATAAATAAATATATTTTTTAAAAATTCTAAAAATCATAATAATTATTCCAAAATTATTTATAACTAAAATATTTATTTTTGGACCAATATTTCTATATGATTTAATTGGATTTTCAATATAAAAGAATTCCACTAAACATCCAAAAATAAAAAATAAGCAAATAAAAGTATTCTAGATGCAAATAAAAATCAAACATTAGAAGAAAAATTCATTACCATAATTACCACTAATAAACTAAATGCATTATTTTTAGTTGACTGTTTTCTATAGTGTTACAAACCTACACCCTTAAAAGAATCTCGTCCTCGAGATTAAGGAACTTCTGAGAATAACTAGGGGAATTCTGCTTTGAGTTCATCTTCTCTTTTCCAAGTGGCCTCATCTTCTGAATGGTGACTCCACTGAAATTTACATATGTTGATAACTTTACTCCGTGTAATTCTGCGAGATGTTTCCAGAATTCTGGCAGGGTACTCTGAATAAGTCAAATATTCCTTAACATTGAGTTCTTCCATAGGTAATTGCTCCTCTGGTAATCTTAAGCATTTCTTAAGTTGTGACACATGAAATACGTCATGCACATCCGACAAACTATCGGGTAGCTCTAACTGGTATGCTACCTCACCTTTTCTTTCCAAAATCTTGAACGGGCCATTATAGCGAGGAGATAGTTTATGTCACACCCGGTTTTGGAAGGTAAACTGAATGCGAACCATGTACATGCCAGGATCAGAACTCATACTTGCTAAGCTTGGCATACAACTGGCAATCTCGTAACCTCTGAAGTACCTTCCTCAAATGTTCCTCATGCTCTTGCTCATTCTGGGAATATACGAGAATATCATCAATGAACACCACTACGAACTTGTCGAGGTAGTCGATGAACACACTGTTCATCAGGTACATGAAGTAAGCTCGCGCATTCGTCAATCCGAATGACATAACCATGAACTCATATAATCCATACTTGGTGATGAATGCTGTCTTCGGTATGTCTGCGGGTTGGATTCTGAGCTGATGGTAACCTGACCTCAGATCTATCTTTGAGAACACAATGGCTCCTCTCAACTGATCAAATAAGTCCTAAATTCGCGGCAGGGGGTACTTGTTCTTGACAGCGACTTCATTCAAAGCTCTGTAATCAATGCACATCCTTTTCATGCCATCCTTCTTCTCCACAAATAGTACTGGGGCCGCCCAAGGTGAGGTAATTGGTCTGATGTAACCTTTCTCCAACAACTCATCAATTTGCTTCTTGAGTTACACCAACTCTGGTCCAGACACTAGATAAGCTCTCTTGGAAATAGGGGCGGTGCCTTGGATAAGCTCTATGACAAATTCAACTTTCCTTTCAGGTGGCATGTGTAACACCCCTGGTGTTACATTAACTAAAACTCTAACATGTCATCATAAGCCTTTGCATTAACTGCTTAATACACCTAGAATGCATTCACTAGGTCAAAAAAATCAATGAATATGGTGTTGTGTATTAGAGTATAGGGTTCAGATTAAGAACTTTGCCTGAGACATGGGAAGAGAAGTTATCTCTTAGCAAGTAATAAGTTGGCTTGGAATTAAAGGTAAGACTTAGGACATGGAGCAACTTTGCTTTCAAAGGAGGGTTAAGTGGAAGAATTAATTAAGGAACTAGATTAACCTTAAAAACCTTAAGTGAGATTTGAAAACTTTGCTGGAATTGTGGATAAACAAAACAACTCCTAAACCAAGGACACTTTGGACATGAGCTTCATATACTAGAGTTGGATTTGAGATTATAGAGTCACTTGTCTTTTAGGAGTATGGATTGAGTTGGTAAACCAATAGATAAGAAGGAGTCACATTTGAAACCCTAAACTAGCCCAAAAGTGGAATTTAAAATCTAGAAAGAATTTGGTAAAAGCCCATATATCAAAGTTGTGGAGCTTGGAAAAGTGAATAAATTCCTTATTTGGAGGTTTCCATGTTTTATAGAGAAATTTGGAGTGATTCATAAAAGTTCAGTTTTGGGTTCAGATTAGGATTTCTGAAAATCATATCAACTAGTCAACTTTGGTCCTTTATAACTTCTGATCTATAAACATTTTAAAGATGGTCATTGCAACAAAGTTATAGAGATATGTGAGGAGTGTGACTTTGATTAAGTAACCTAGCCATAAATCTATAGGGAATTTATAGAAAAACTGGTCCAAAGTAGAGCTAACAGAGTTTCTGGATTTCAGACTTAGTGAAATTCAGATTCTAAATTTCAGCAATTGGAGCAAACTTTGGGCTATTGTAGTTTGGAATCCAAGAGGTTTTGGTTAATGGTCACTGTATCAAACTTCTAGAGGAACTATAGGAGTATAAACTTTATTAAGAAACTTGCCCCTAGAAACATTTGGAACCTAGGAAAAAGAGTGGTTCCAAGTGGTGTTGCTGTATTTTGAATTTTCAGATTGGAAACAATAACTGAACTGAATTTCAGTGTTTTGATAGAAGTTTTGAAGCCTATTTGTGGCTATTCTATAGGGTTTTAGGCTATGGTGTTTGTAGATGAAATAAAGACCACATGATAGTGAATAATTTTCAGTAAGTGGGTATAACATGATTCTACATGAAAAGTGGAGTAAAACTGGCTCAAAGTTGGATTGTCAGGTGACTGAAACTGAGTTATATTCAGTGTACTGAAGACTGAATTTCAGTGTTGGGTTATTTGTTTGGAGCTCTGTGGTAATTAATCCATGGAGTATGAGCCGTACTCTATGTAGCAAAGTTAAAGATCATCTAAAGGATAGCAAGTTTCATGTAGAGAGTTGGCTTGATATGGTGTAGGATTTAGAGAAAAAGGGGTGGCAAAATCCTCTATCAGACTAAGTGTAGTGCTGTTCAAACTTCTCATACTGAATTTTCAGTGAATTTGCTCCTTTTGGTGCTTCATAAATATTGTTCTGAGTATCTTCAGCCATGGAGTGTTATACTAAATAGGGAGAGCTATAATTGGAGAGTAATTTTGGTTAAGAAAGATGGGCTTGTTGTTGAAGGGAATTGTGAGATACTAGTGACTGAACCGAGAAGAGTGGGATGGAACAACAGGACTAATGAAGTTGGATTCAGTGCCTAGGTTGGTAACTGAAGGAGAATCTCACTGCTGTGGTTGCACTTGTGTGTATAGTTGGAGATATGGATGGAGTACAATGATAAGGCCTAGAGGCCTCACTTCCAATCGAAATTATTTACTTTGGATCTCTTTGAGCCTATCCAGAACCACAAGTGGAGTCCACATTTGTTTTGTTAGCTATCCGCAGAATTAGACCGCAAAGGTTTTTGTGGTCTCACTCCTTCAAAAATATCATGTTTTGGACTATCTGTCGGCAATAAGTCCTTATCTGCCCTTTCTCCTGTTTAAGTAACTGGACAAGGGATATTTGTTGGCTATGTTTGTGAACCAGCCCACGTTCAGTGCATTGGCTGTGTAGGGTTGGTCCAACTTTGGAGCCCTATGGAGTCCAGACCAGAAGACCTAGGACTGAGGGTCCTTTGTCGTGATGAAAGACCATATATAGGAGCACAAGTTTCCTTAGGTGGATTTGGTCTGATGCTACACAAAGATGGGAGTAAAATGTCTTTAAATGTGTGCTGTCAGTTTGTGCTGTGCTGTAAAAACCTGATTTAGTGTTAACAGCCCAATTTCAGAGCCCTACTATGCTAAATCCATGGAGTTATGAACCCTGATCTCTATAGTAAAGTTGTAGATCATACATTAATGTATGACTTTTGTTAAGAAGCATTGATCTGTTGCCATATGAAATGACGAAATAAAAGGGGGCATGAACATGATGGGTTCAGGTGGGCAGTAGGGCATGGAATCAGCGAAGTTCAGTGTTAATCTGCAATTCTGAACAAGATATTTTGGTACTGTTGTTAGAGGTTGTTTTTGGCCAGTGGTGTTGTGGATAGGTGTGAGCATCAGTGAGGAGGTAAGGGTAAACTTTTTACTCCAAATATCTAAAACCAGAAAGTTCTAAAGTCTATCTTAACTGCTGCCTTAACTAGTGGTATGCACCTCTATTAAAATACTACTACCCCTACGGTTTATGTTGCTGTAACTTGCCCTTACGTGGGTTTGGATGCCAGGGCCATGAATGGTAACCCTGCTGTGCTGGCATCTTTGGGATTTCTCTTCATCGGGTTGTGGTTAAGCTTGATGGTTCGCTCCCCCTTGCTCTGCATATATTTGGTGGCTGCAAACTGAATTCAGTGAAGCCATCCTTTCTACACTTAAGTCTAGCCAAGGTTCTCTGCATATGTGAGGTGTTCCTGGGGTCTTCAAGACTACACAGCCCCTCCCGAATATCAAAGTGGATCTGCTCTAGAATTCGAGCATCAGTTCCTGTGTGTGTGGTGACAATAGCTGCCATCCTCCCACCTCGCCGTGGCCAGGTAATCTGAAGGGATTCCTCAACCGTGTTATACACGTTTCGTGCTCTTCATTGATCAGTGAAGCTCACCATGTTCGGCGCTTCAACTCTATTGTGGTGTACTGCCCAGAACATGGTTGCGCCGCCGTGGATCGGTGTTGAAGACAATCCTATAGTAGACCCATCAACTAGCACTTTCTCTAGCCGATTCCTCGCAAGCACTGAAGCCTAGGTATGTCATTGATGCTCACCTCAACGTTTGGTTGAACTCTACTGTTTTGTTGCTTCGGGATTAGGATCACTAGAGTTGGGCGTGGCGGTGTCGTGGACGGGAGCTTGCAATGGAAACGAAGTCGAGGGGCTTAAGTGATTTTGTTAGCGAGACAGACCAACAGTAGATCGGGCCCATACTAGATTTATTTGTGCTCAAGGGGCCTTCTAGCAAAAACACCGGTGCAGGAACGCGGGCTGCCAGCCATGGGCCGGCTTTGTCCTCTTGCGTGGGCAGAGTGGCGACATTGGGCCCGATACTGTTCACAGTTTGGCCTTTTCCTTTTCTAGTGAACTTGAGAATAACGCCAAAAATAGTAGAAAATTCCAAAAATCATGGGACAACTTTTGTTGGATGTCTAAAATCAAGAGCTCTCTGGTAAATTTGGTTTTAGGATTTTTAGAGCCATTAGAAATTATTAAGTGAATTAAAGGTGCTTTTAGAAGGACTGTTTGGATTTTAGAAATAAAAGTACAATGCCAAAAATTATGGAAATGTTTGAGTAACCTTGTTTTGGTTAGTGGAGGGTGTGGTAAAGGTTTGAGGCTGTTTGGAATCAATTTGCTTTAAAAACTTTGTAAGCCCCAAAACAAAATGGTTAATCCCTAATCAAGTGTGGGTTAATGATTTGGAAAGGAGATAAGTTTACCTAGTGAGAGTTATTCTTTTGATGAAGGAACCAAAGAAAGATTAATCCCTAAGTAAGTTCGATTTGGCCACTTTTAGCAACTGTTAGTGATGTAGAACCATGTGTATACTTGTCATGTGTTTTTATTTGTGGTGTTTATGTTCCCCACGTCTCCTTGTGAGAGTTTACATTACATGTCATTACATAAGCATACATATATTTGTAATTGATGTGTAGAACACCTAGAAGAAGTGGTGTTTGAAGGAGGAGTCTACTCCAGTGCCTGCTCATCAAGTGGATGGAGCTATCTTACTAAAGGTTGGGTAGAAGGATCTAGAACCTCTTCACTGCAACAAAGGCAAGCCCCGGTGCATTTGCCCCTTCCTTGTATTTTTAGAAGACTTTTATACACTTAAGTCTAGTGAAATGTGCATTAAGTTTATAGGAATTGCTTGGAAACTACTTGATGCATTGACTACCTTGATATCCATTCCTTTATAGATACTTCTGATGAAGTATCAAAATATGATTTACAAAAATGCTTAGCCCTGCTTAGATCTTGTGGATAGAGGTTGTCTTTTGCAATAATGCCTAGCTCAAGGGTTATCCTGAGAAAGGATGGCTTTTACCTGCAAGAATATTTTTATTGGGAGCATGGTGGGATCTTACTGCAAAGTTCCCTATAATGCTCTATTCATCCTTAGGAACACAAAACAATCCTAAGGGTGGAAGTACTTAACTCGAGACTTGGGCTAGGAACAGGTGTTGCTCCACCCAGGTTAATTAAGGATTGGATGTGTATGTAGGCCTATATGATCAAGGACTATCTTAACTAGCCACATGCCCTGGATATGGGACAGGGTAAGCTTGAACCTGGCTATTCCATACGTGAAAAGTCAACCGCGCACTGGGCGTGGGAGATGGTGGGAGTAGCGTGTACCCTCCTGGCTAGAGGCTGGACGGAGGAGTACTGTGCTCCCGGGTAGCGCGGACCGGATCACGTTGTGGAGGATCTGTGGGAATGGTTGACATATGCAAGGGTTAGGTGCTACATATGTCGTGTGGTTAGAGATCCTCAGTTGAGTAAATCGATTTGGATCGCCGTTATATCCCCGGACAGTGGAGACTTGATCTCTGACCTGCAACCTAAGTCAAGATGTAAACATTATGAATAAAAATGATGTTGTATTGATGAGATGGTGAAATTACACTAGATGCAACTAGAGTCTATTAATATTTAATCTGGCGTTAAAATATTGAAAGTAAGGACTCACTTTAGTAAGTTGTTTCTGCAAAAGTATCTAAGTTGATTCTTGCTAAAGCCTTTTCCTTGATTCCTATTTAACCAGCATATCCTTGAGAGTCATTTTTCCTTAGTCAGGTAAGACTTGCGAAAGTACACTCTGTACTCAGGGTTTTCGAACCCATGTTGTTGTAGGTGATGAGGAGTACTCTAGGTGTTCCTAAGGCTGGAGGGTGTTTCCAGTTCTGGAGGAGGATTAGTTAGGCTTGTGTATAAGCTTTGGAGGGTTCCTACCTTCCTGCTATTGTAATAAGTTATGCACTTTGGGTATATCAGGACTTGTAATAAATATAACTCTTCCTATATAATAAACTTTAGTTGTAGAAATGAAAATAATGTTTTATAAAGTCTTCGGCTCTTATCTCTGAGGTCTGTGTGTCGAATGTGATTACTGTAATATGCATGTATGGTGGGAGATCCTTGGGATGATGAGTTCAAGTTGTTGAACTCGTGATAGCCTTGTTAAGTTACCTGGTACAAATGCATAGCCATTTGAGGCCATCAAGGCAAGGATTGGTGTACGTAGGCCTGATAACTTGTGAGGGCTGCCACAGCATGCCTCGTAACTCCTCAGGGAATACATCGGGGAATTCTGACACAATCCTAATTGCTTCAATCGGATTGGACTCCTTGTCATCTACTGATAAATGGTGACAGGCTCCTTCTTCTAGTTCAGGTAAGTACAACTTGGTTACTACTTCCTTTCCGGATGGGTACACCAACTTAACTGTTCTCTTGTCACAACTGACAGTGGATTGATTTTTGTGTAGCCAATTCATCCCTAGGATGACATCTAACCCTTAGAGTTCCCATTACTACTAGGTTAGCGGGGAAGTCTATCCCCCTTATTTCAATCCTTAGATTCGAACAAATCCTATCGGACTGAACTTTTCCCCCAACTGAATTAACTCTTAAAGGTGGGATCATTGGTTCTATGGGGATGTTATGTGATTCTACCCAAGATGCAGAAACAAAAGAATGTGTGGCACCAGTATCAAATAATACTTTTGCTGGGTAGGATTCGACTAGAAACATACCTACTGCCATGTCCTGAGCATCCTGGATTGCTTCGGCCTCTAGGTGGTTCACCTTTCCATGGTTGTAAGCCTGACCACGGATTCCTAGTGCTTGCTGTGGTGCTCCTTGTCTTGCTAGGACATTGACTGCTGGCGGCTGCTGAGCTGCTTTCCTGGGACAGTTCTTCGCCCAGTGATTTTGTTCTCTATAGTAGAAGCTTGCACGACCTCCTACTTGTGCTAGGGCTGCTTGGCCATTCTGGTTGGTTGCTGGGGCAGGAAGACGAGTTGCCTGGTTGTTCTGACGCTGGTACTAATTTCCTCCAGACTGGGTGTTCTGACGGTACTGCTACTGCTGCTGAGGAAACTGCCTCTAGTACTGGTGCTTGTGCTGATGCTGGTGCTGATGCTGGTGACCTTGCTTGAATTGCTGTGGTGAGTTGCCTGAGTAGCGGGGACGACTGCTACTCCTGGCCTGAGGTCCACCAATCTTGCGCTTCCTATCCTCCATCTCCTAATGCTTCCTTTTAGTCATGATTGCCCTATCAATCAAAAGCTGGAAGGTGGAGAAAGTGTGATTCATCAGCTGATAATGGAGGGGGTCAACCAACCCTCTCAGAAAGTGTACTGCCCCTTAGCATCCGTGTTAACATCTTCTTGGGCGTAGCTTGACAACTGCAAAAACTTATCCCTGTACTCACAGACGGACAGGGGACCTTGCTTCAGGGCGAGAAACTCCTCCTTCCTCACTATCATCAGTCCCTCGGGCACATGGTAGCAACGAAAGTTGTCCCTGAACTCATCTCAAGTAATGGCTTCAGCGTTGGCATGGGTGGCGAGGTAAGACTCCCACCAAGACTATGTTGCTCCCCTCAGCTGTCGGGGAACATACAACACCTTTTCACGGTCGTTGCACTAGGTAGTGTGCAACTCACGCTCCATGTTACACAGCCAATCTTCCGCGTCCATGGGATCAGCAGAGTGGGCAAAAATAGGGGGATGGCCCCTCATCAACTCTGCTCGCTTGTCTCTGGGCACTTATGGCATCTAGACTTGCACTGGAGGCCGTGGTGGGGGTGGCTGCTGCTGCACTTGCTGCATCGCTGCTAAGGTCTGACCAATTGCCTGAACTGCCTCAGTTTGCATCATGAACATCTGCTCAACTATTATCAGGGGTGGCGGTGGCAACTGCTGCTGCTGAGATGCATCCTCGTGGGGTGCCTGCTGTTCTGGCTGAGCACGCCTCGCACCTCTGCGCCTGTTATCAGACATCTGTAGAAACCACACACATATCAAATCTGACTCTACAGTCTTTCGGCATAAGAAAAGATATACTGAAAACTTCATAGCACTGAACAATTGGTCATCTTCACTGACAACTTCTCAGATAAAGAGGAAAGTGGAAATAAATGGATTACGCAACTAAATAACTGACTTTATTAATAACTACGCCAAGTTGTAGGGGATACCCACACCTTGGTGACAATCATTACAAAGATCCAAGTTCATTACATGTTCATCATGACAAGCATCCAACAAAAGATAACCAAACTAACTCTAACTAAGACTGGCTAGACTAAGACACTGTATTAAGCATTATTACAGACTCCGACTCCACCGATCTATGGATCTAAATCTATGCGGGTCCTGCAGTCTGGGATACCATAATCGAAGCGACCACGGGGCGGTGAGCGGTAATGGTGCTGAATCTCGATAGGGGCAGGAGAGCCACCATCAAGATAGTGGCGTGCCGCGCATTCAGCACGCAATTCCGCAACCTCCACCCGAACCTTGCCCAACTCGTCAAGGGCGTGGTCTAGCTCTATGTTGAGCACGGCGGCCAGGTTGACCATGCTGCTCAGCCTATGATTTCCCTAACCAACTGGCAAGACAATCACACCTCCTGCACTGTCGGTCGAACGACGAGGGTAGTACTTCAGGTCAAGGCCGTTAGCTACCCCGCTGAACGACGAGCAATACTAAGAAAGTGCCCGTCGTGCCGCATCCTGCATGGCTGCCTCAATAGTGTCCCTCTTAGTGATAGAATAGTGCTTTGAGAAGGCCTCTACACCCCTGAGATCATCATCCAGACAACGCACCAAGCAAGTAGCCTCCCACTGGTGCAGTTATAACCCGCGACGATGCTAGTAGACTACATAACGGTACTCGATGGACCAAGTGTGTCTGTCGAAGGCTCAACGCAACAGGGTGTCGAGAGCGTCGTGGAAGTGACACCCGCGAGCGGTGTCATGAGTGATGGGTCTAGCGATCCACCCCTCCGGCTCCGGCTCCTCCGAGCGCTCCGTGCCGTGGCTCGAACTGCCACCGGCATCGTCGTCGTCTCCGTCTCCGTCAGGGTCTCCTCCAGCAGCCGGGATGCCCTGTGGTGGTGCAGAGGGCATCTCTGGCTAGGGTGCAGGGGAAGGTGGCCTCTCAGACTCCACCTCCCGCTGAGGCGAGGGGAAGAGTCCTGCTACTCCTGGCGTCGGCGCTCCTGCTCCTCGTGTAGGCGACGATGCAGTCTCTCCAGGTGGCTGGACTGACCTGACACAGTGCGAAGCAGTGGACACTCCGCCAGACGAGAAGGCAAAAAGGGGATCACAGACTTACGTGCGGTGCACCTGATACGGGCCATCTACAAAAGACATCGTAAGCACAAGAGTAAGAGTAGAACTATGAGACCCGAAAGTAAACCGAAAGAAAAGTGAGACAAAACTTTTGAGATAAGTAAATAACATAGAGTTGGTCAAGATAACCATCTTTTGAAAAGACACTAAGGTCAAGGTAAGAGTAGGGGTCTATATTCCTTAGGGTGACCATTCTAGTCTAGGTTAGTGGTCCTACAGTTAGTAAGGGCTTTGTTACCACTTATGTCACACCCGGTTTTGGAAGGTAAACTGAATGCGAACCATGTACGTGCCAGGATCATAACTCACACTTGCTAAGCTTGGCATACAACTGGCAATCTTGTAACCTCTGAAGTACCTTCCTCAAATGTTCCTCATGCTCTTGCTCATTCTGGGAATATACGAGAATATCATCAATGAACACCACTACGAACTTGTCGAGGTAGTCGATGAACACACTGTTCATCAGGTACATGAAGTAAGCTGGCGCATTCGTCAATCCGAATGACATAACCATGAACTCATATAATCCATACTTGGTGATGAATGCTGTCTTCAGTATGTCTGTGGGTCAGATTCTGAGCTGATGGTAACCTGACCTCAGATCTATCTTTGAGAACACACTGGCTCCTCTCAACTGATCAAATAAGTCCTCAATTTGCGGCAGGGGGTACTTGTTCTTGACAGTGACTTCATTCAAAGCTCTGTAATCAATGCACATCCTCTTCATGCCATCCTTCTTCTCCACAAATAGTACTGGGGCCACCCAAGGTGAGTTACTTGGTCTGATGTAACCTTTCTCCAACAACTCATCAATTTTCTTCTTGAGTTCCACCAACTCTGGTCCGGACACTCGATAAGCTCTCTTGGAAATAGGGGCGGTGCTTGGGATAAGCTCTATGGCAAATTCAACTTTCCTTTTAGGTGGCATGCCTGGTAACTCCTCAAGGAATACATCGGGGAATTCTGACACAATCCTAATTGCTTCAATCGGATTGGACTCCTTGTCATCTACTGATAAATGGTGACAGGCTCCTTCTTCTAGTTCAGGTAAGTACAACTTGGTTACTACTTCCTTTCCGGATGGGGACACCAACTTAATGGTTCTCTTGTCACAACTTACAGTGGCTTGATTTCTGTGTAGCCAATTCATCCCTAGGATGACATCTAACCCTTAGAGTTCCCATTACTACTAGGTTAGCGGGGAAGTCTATCCCCCTTATTTCAATTCTTAGATTCGAACAAATCCTATCGGATTGAACTTTTTCCCCAACTGAATTAACTCTTAAAGGTGGGATCATTGGTTCTATGGGGATGTTATGTGATTCTACCCAAGATGCAAAAACAAAAGACTGTGTGGCACCAGTATCAAATAATACTTTTGCTGGGTAGGATTCGACTGGAAACATACCTACTGCCACGTCCTGAGCATCCTAGATTGCTTCGGCCTGCAGGCGGTTCACCTTTCCACAGTTGTAAGCCTGACCACAGACTCTTGGTGCTTGCTGTGGTGCTCCTTGTCTTGCTGGGACATTGACTACTGGTGGCTACTGAGCTACTTTCCTGGGACAGTTCTTCGCCAAGTGATTTTGTTCTCCACAATAGAAGCATGCACGACCTCCTACTTGTGCTGGGGCTGCTTGGCCATTCTGGTTGGTTGATGGGGTAGGAAGACGAGCTACCTAGTTGTTCTGATGCTGGTACTAATTTCCTCCTTATTGGGTGTTCTGACGGTACTGCTGCTGTTGTCGAGGAAACTGCCTCTGGTACTGGTGCTGGTGCTGACGCTGGTGCTGATGCTGGTGACCTTGCTTGAATTGTTGTGGTGAGTTGCCTGAGTAGCGGGGACGACTGCTACTCTCGGCCTGAGGTCCACCAATCTTGCGCTTCCTATCCTCCATCTCCCGATGCTTCCTTTCAGTCATGATTGCCCTATTAATCAAATGCTGGAAGGTGGGGAAAGTGTGATTCATCAGCTGATAATGGAGGGGTTCAACCAATCCTCTCAGAAAACGGTACTGCCCCTTAGCATCCGTGTTAACATCTTCTGGGGCGTAGCGTGACAACTGCAAAAACTTATCCCTGTACTCACTGACGGACTGGGGACCTTGCTTCAGGGCGAGAAACTCCTCCTTCCTCACTATCATCAGTCCCTCGAGCACATGGTAGCGACGGAAGTTGTCCCTAAACTCCTCCCAAGTAATGGCTTTAGGGTTGGCATGGGTGGCGAGGTAAGACCCCCACCAAGACTATGCTGCTCCCCTCAGCTGTCAGGGACCATACAACACCTTTTTACGGTCGTTGCACTAGGCAGTGTGCAACTCACGCTCCACTGTACGCTGCCAATCTTCCGTGTCCATGGGATCAGCAGAGTGGGGAAAAATAGGGGGATGGCCCCTCTTGAACTCTACCCGCTTGTCTCTGGCACTTGTGGCATCTGGACTTGCACTGGAGGATGTGGTGGGGGTGGCTACTGCTGCACTTGCTGCATCGCTGCTAAGGTCTGACCAATTGCCTGAACTGCCTGAGTTTGCATCATGAACATCTGCTCAACTGTCATCGGGGGTGGCGGTGGCAACTGTTGCTACTGAGCTGCATCCTCCTGGGGTGCCTGTTGTTCTGGCTGAGCACGCCTCGCACCTCTGCGCCTGTTCTTAGGCATCTGTAGAAACCACACACATATCAAATCCGACTCTGCAGTCTTTTAGCATAAGAAAAGATATACAGAAAACTTCATAGCACTAAAAAATTGATCATCTTCACTGACAACTTCTCAGATAAAGAGGAAAGTGGAAATAAATGGATTACCCAACTAAATGACTGACTTTATTAATAACTACACCAAATTGAAGGGGATACCCACACCTTGGTGACAATCATTACAAAGATCCAACTTCATTACATGTTCATCATGACAAGCATCCAACAAAAGATAACCAAACTAACTCTAAATAAGACTGACTAGACTAAGACACTGAATTAAGCATTATTACAGACTCCGACTCCACCGATCTATGGATCTAAATCTATGCGTGTCCTACAGTCTAGGGTACCATAATCGAAGCGACCACGGGGCAGTGAGTGGTAAAGGTGCCGAATCCCGATAGGGGTGGGAGAACCACCATCAAGATAGTGGCATGCCGCGCATTCAGCACGCAATTCCGCAATCTCCGCCCGAACCTTGCCCAACATGTCAAGGGCGTGGTCCAGCTCTGTGTTGAGCACGACGGCCAGGTTGACCATGCTGCTTAGCCTGGGATTGCCCTCACTAACTGGTGAGACAATCACACCTCCTGCACTGCCGATTGAATGGCGAGGGTAGTACTTCAGGTCAAGACTGTCAGCTACCCCGCTGAACAACGAGCAATACTGATAAAGTGCCCATCGTGCTGCATCCTGCATGGCTGCCTCGGCAGTGTCCCTCTCAGTGATAGAATAGTGCTCTGAGAAGGCCTGTGCACCCCGGAGATCATCATCTAGACGGCGCACCAAGCAAGTAGCCTCCCACTGGTCCGGGTATAACCCGCGACGATGCTGGTAGACTACACAACGGTACTCGATGGACCAAGTGTGTCAGTCGAAGGCCCAACGCAACAGGATGTCGAGAGCATCGTGGAAGTGACACCCACGAGCGGTGTCATGAGTGATGAGTCTAGCAATCCACCCCTCCGACTCCGGCTCCTCCGAGTGCTCCATGCCGTGGCTCGAACTGCCACTGGCATCGTCATCGTCGTCTCTGTCTCCGTCAGGGTCTCCTCCAGCAGCCAGGATGCCCTATGGTGGTGCAGGGGGCATCTCTGGCTACGGTGCAGGGGAAGGTGGCCTCTCAGACTCCACCTCCGGCTGAGGCGAGGGGGAAGAGTCCTGCTGCTCTTGCTCCTGCTCCTGCTCCTGACGTCGGCGCTCCTACTCCTCGTGTAGGCAACGATGCAGTCTCTCCAGATGGCTAGACTGACCTGACACCGTGCGACGCAGTGGATGCTCTGCCAGGTGAGAAGGCAAAAAGGGGATCACAGACTTACGTGCGTTGCACCTGATACAGGCCGTCTACAAAAGACATCGTAAGCACAAGAGTAAGAGTAGAACTATGAGACCAGAAAGTAAACCAAAAGAAAAGTGAGACAAAACTTTTGAGATAAGTAAATAACATAGAGTTGGTCAAGATAAGCAACTTTGGAAAAGACACTAAGGTCAAGGTAAGAGTAGGGGTCTATAGTCCTTAGGGCGACCATTCTAGTCTAGGTTAGCGGTCCTACAGTCAGCAAGGGCTTTAATACCACTTATGTCACACCCGATTTTGGAAGGTAAACTGAATGCGAACCATGTACATGCCAGGATCAGAACTCACGTACACAACGATTACATAATTGGACATCATCACATAATGCTCGAATAAATAACGAAAAGGTACTTAATTACATCAAGATGTCTGAGACATCCACGGAGTCTAATACATATCCATAGTGTTTAACAATAACATCGAAGTGCGGAGTAACGAAACGTAGAAGATAAGCCTACATAGGTAGCTGACTGGGGGTTTGCCACTAAAGTAAACTAGAACTCGTCGTAGTCCTGGAACTCCTCAAAGTCCTCCATGTTACCAACATCTCCTCCTGAGCACTGAGTACAGTGGCGACAACCTGGGGTGGGGTGGTTTGTAAAGCAAGGGTGAGTACACTTCAACGTACTCAGCAAATGTCCCGTTTGGCTAAAGTGGACTATCTATATGTGGAGTTAAGGTTTAGCAGTTGCTTTTAGTCGGTCAAGTTTTATTAATATAAGTAGAGCCAGGTTTTAGTAATAAAACCAGTTATTACCCAGAAGTACTCCCTCCAAGAGGAAATACCAGAGGCCAGATTTATAATCACCATTGCTAATCATCATCATAAAAGTAACTAGTGTTCTTCTAATCGAAGAGGATCCCAAGGCTGATCTTAACCATGAGCATGGCTGATATACCAGTTTCTAACACTCTACAGAGGTTGCACACTTTACCCACAAGCTGTGATTCCCATTCTGCTCGGGGTTCTAGCCTCCCCATTGATCACTACCAAGGTGACCTAGCAGGGTCTCACTACGTAGCCTTTACAAAGATTTCCCAGAGGTCATAGCCGCCTGTAAGGTTTCTCTAGTTTGATAAACACAGTACATCTCCCCAAAGGAAGGGTGACTAACAAAACCAATTCAAATAACCTCTGCAACCAGCCTCAGCAGAGCAAGTACTGTGCCCGGACCCCATTGACGGCCCTACGGCAAAGCCAACTACTCCTCTGGTTCCTATAATTAATCAGCTAAGGGCGTCCCATTCCACCCTCATGGTTGCACTGTTATCCCAGGTTGTCACTCCCCAAACAGGTCCTTACGAAGAGGTACTCAGTATACAGCCTGAGCCCCTAAAAGAATCACAAGAACCTCATCGAGATAACATCATCGAATCATAAATAATCACATCATGTTCATTGATTAAGTTAAAGCAATAGCATAAGCTAACCATGATTAACCCAAAAAGGTAAACAAGGATAAGGTAAATACTGACTAGTCAATCCTTAAGTTTCAATAATGTAATGCGGGATAGTGAATTATAAAATAAAGTAGGACATGATAGGTCTGAGGACACTTGCCTTCACTAGGTTGTTGCTCAGAGGGATCTTCGGCAACACACTCAGGAACCACGAGCTACTCGTTGTCTAAATAAAGCGAGCATACATTCAATACATTTGGAAAGTAAAAATGAACATCACATCAAACATGTACAAACATTGGCGCACAACTCGAAAAGGTATGGACTAATCTTAATTGGGGATTAATTACTCTCTAAGTGTTGGAACATAGCTCAAAAAGGTTAAGTAGTAATTATACAAAGAAAAGATTAAATTATAAGATGAACTACTCTCATTTAGGAATTTGATTATCCTTTAAGTGTTATTGAAAGGGAAATAGGCTTTAAACCTTTTCCCAAATGATTTTGGTGATTGAAATGCCCAACACAAATAATTGGACTAACTAGTTTGCTCTAGAGTATATATTCTACAGGTGCCAAAGGTTCAACTCAGAACCAATACAAAGATTAAAAAGGGTTCAAAAAGAAAGGAGCAAGGAAACCGAAGTGCTCCCTGGTCTGGCGCACCGGACTATCCGGTGTGCCACCGGACATGCACCAGGGTGAATCGACTTCAAACTCTTCACCTTCAGGTTTCCCAAGCGCACCTCTGCTATAATTCACCGGACTGTCCGGTGTGCCACCAGACTGTCCGGTGCGCCAGCGAAGCAACGGTCATCTGCGCGCAACGGTCGACTCTGATACTGAACAGTGCAGAACAGTACTCGCGGCAGAAGTCAGAGCAGTTGGTCAGAGGGGCACCGGACTGTCCGGTGCCACATGAGAACAAAGCCTCCAACGGTCGTCCAGCTCCAACCCTATCGAAGAGGATGACGTGGCGGCGCACCGGACACTATCCGGTGCACCCATCGCCAGCAGCCTTCTCCAACGACTACAATTTGGTTGGTGGCTATAAATACCACCCCAACCGGCCACTTCAAAGTGTGGGAGCCCAAGCAACATCCCAAGTCATCTAGTTGACATACTCAAGCTCTCCCAACCACATATATTCATTGATCCATCCAATACACAAGATTTAGACCACTACGACCAACACAAGTGCCACAAAAGAGAGAGCAAGCAAGAGAGAGCTACTCATTTGAGTTTAGCACTAGTGCCTTGTGAGATTCATTGAGAGATAGTGTGTGCTACATCTTTGTGTTCATTTGTGCGTGGAGTTTTGACTCCCATTGAACTTCCTCCAAAGTTTTGGAGGCTTGTAAAGATAGCAAGAGACACCAAAGAGTGTGGTGGTCCTTGCGGGGTCTTAAGTGATCCTTGAGAAGAAGAAGAGCTCGCCGGTCTTGTGTGATCGGTGGAGAGAGGGAAAGGGTTGAAAGAGACCCGTCCTTAGTGGACTCCTCAACGAGGACTAGGCCTTCGAGGGCCGAATCTTGGTAAAACAAATCACCTGTGTCTCGTGTGCTTATTGCTTGTGATTTGTTTGTTCTTACCCCTTCTAAGTTTTTCTTGCACTATTCTTTGCTAATACTATTTGGTGTTGCTTTAAGTTAAATTCTCATTTAGTGAAGCAACACCTTGCAAGAAAGAACTTGTGTTATTGCTCTTCTTATCTAAGCCCTCTTATTTTATTCTCATAGACTTATTAATAGTATTAATTTATCAATTCTGCATTATTTAAGCAATACTCTTTTACAAGCAAAGGACTTAGTTTTTATACTCCGATAATTATGTATCTTGTTCTAACCTCTAATCAAGGGATCTAGCTGGGGTGTAAAGTTATAATTTTCAGGTTTCGCCTATCCACCCCCCTCTAGGCGACTTTCAATTGGTATCGGAGCCAGACACTTCATATTGAGTCTTACAACTCGAAGTGATGGCTCGAAGAAGATCCCAAAAGAACAAGAAGTCAACTCGGAAGGAGGTAACTCTTGAAATATTGCTTGATGATTGTTCTAATTATGCTTCATGGTCTACTAGTGTGATAAATGCCTTTAGAATCGTAGACTCCCGATTAGAACAAATTATAGACAAGAGTATCATGCCCTCCAATTATGATAGAAAAAATATTTCCGAGGAAGATCAAAGATGTTTAAGGTTAAATTATCTTGCTTTTGACATCTTAGGTAATTCTCTTAGCAAAGAAGATTATCATGCCTTCATAATTAATTATAATGAATCTACTCATGATGCGCATGATAATTGGACTAGAATTAAAATCAAATTTGATGAGTCCAAACATGATAGTTCATTTTGTGCTTCTACTTCCATTGGTCTTTGTGATACTAACCCTTGCAAGGAAGAAGAAGAAAATGAACGATGGAGACCAAACGATGAATCCACCTCTCCAAAAGGTTTGTCTTCCTATTTCGATTCCCACATATGTTGTGTGGCTAATGAAAATGATAGCGGAAGCACAAATGAGGATGAGGAGCAAGAAAGAAGCTTTGTGCAACTCTACGCTCGCCTAAGCCAATAAGATAAAGTGGTCATGCTCAAACTTCTAGAAAGAGCTAGAGAGCAAAGCGAAGTTCGTGAAATGCTAGAAAATGCTCTCTCCATGAAAATACAATACTTTGACGAGTTGACTAAAGAACATAAGGAGCTAAAGGGCTCTCATGTTGATTTGTTCCAAAGGTATGAAACTATTTCAATTGAGCAAGATAACGCTTTACATTGTATCGCTCAATTAGTAAATAGGAATGCCTTGCTTAAGGACCAAGTAGAAAAGCTAAAAGATGAAAATCTAGCTTTTCAAGAAAAATATGATATGCTTCTATGCTCTCATGAAAATCTTATGGATGATCATATCATATCAAATATTGCTCATGAGGTTGTGATAGAAAACTTAAAATCCCAACAACCTCACTCATGAACATGTATTCAAATTGAAACTACATTATCATGTGCTAATACTTGTTGTCCGTCGACAAGCAAGTCTTCCCTTGAGCTAGAACTTGCAGGAACAAATGATGATACATATCAAAAGCTCAAAGAAGAAAATGAGAGGCTAAAGATGAGCTTGACACAACTAAAATGGAAGTGCATTACTCAACCTTCTCAAGATAACCGTTATCACATGGTGAAGAAGCTTGAGACGGGAACAACTGAGACATGCACTAAATCCCTTGAAGAAAATGTCAAGGACTTGAGGATTGCCAAGAGGAAGGAACAAAAGAAGAAAATCAACACCTCTTCCAAAAGCCTCAACCACACCTCCATAAAAGGTAGGGATGAAAGTGGTAATCCGAACTGTTAGAACAAATTTAATATTTTAAAATAGATATGTATAAAATTTGATGTTGATCTTTTTTTATGTTATCAAGCACATTAGTACAAATATGAATAAAATATTATATAAGTTGTTTTATGTATTATTTGCTCCCTACAACACAAAAAGTTGAAAAAATTACCGAATTTGTTTCCGAATCCATACCGAAGTTTATATCTATTATTTGAGAAAATGTAGGATGAATTTGAGGTTTACCTTTTATGAATCTTAACAAGCTGGATGTTAAAAACAAGAATACAAATTTGTATTGTATATTCTATATCCTATTTATTCGCAATCAAGAAAAAAACTGATTACCGAATAAATACCGTTTCCGACCGTTTTCATCCCTAATAAAAGGTAACATCCAAGGTAATAATCAAGTCATACTTCACACTAAGAAAAATAAGAAGTGTAGTGAATGCTTTGAAAAGGGGCACCCGATTAGGTCATGTCCCTATATTAAAAATGACTTGATTATTAACAAGGATGATAAAGTTTGTTTTAAATGCTCCAAGAAGGGACACTCATTTAGATCTTGTCCCCATTTAAAACAAAAAGGCATAATGTTAGAAAAGAAAATATTCACTAACCATGTAGCATGTAAGAAACAAGGAAGGAAGAAATCTTCAAGGCTTGAAGATCGCCTTTGCTACATATGCCGAAAGAAGGGACATCAATGCAAGGATTGTCCCATTGGTAACAACCCCACTCCTAGCTTGTCAACTAATTCTCATGTAACTAGGCAACCCTAAATTGCAACTTGTGCTAGAAAGGTAATGAGTTTACCTAGTGCTAACACAAAGGACTTTTGGGTTCCTAGATCTTTGTTGACTAACCGTGATGGACCCATCAAGTGATGGGTACCAAAATATGCTTGACAAGCTTTGCAGGAGAGGGAGATGATATGAAAACTTTGGGGTGCTTGAGAGAGTCCATTCAATTCTTATTAACTCAAGCTATTAATCTTCAATAATCTACATATCCAAGATTGAACCAAAGTTATTTCAATTTATTATATCTAAAACTCATATCATCTCGGGGAAGATATTAATGTTGTAGGAAATGAAGAATTATCATGTGCGAAAAATCAAGGCCTACAACATGAAGGAAATTCAAAGGATGGTAACTTCTATGCTTTTAAGTGCAAGTATTTTAAAATTATCATTTCTCATGTGTCTTGTGTAGTCACATAGAAAAATGAAGCACTTCAAATGTCTTTAAATTTATATTACCATTCTTTGAAGAATTTCCTCTCATATGGTAGATTGCATACTCATCATTTCCATACTATGGCAATCTACATGCTTTAAAATCTTGCAAGTATCTCATGGCATGTTTTTCGCTAAGTCATTCTATTACTGCCATGATTCTAGATATAGAAAGATATTTCATGTTCTTAAAAGAATAAAGTGTCATGTAAGAAATTCAAATCCTTAGGACACCTACAAAATGAAAATTGTCTCTATAACTAGAATAGTGAGACTAATGATTTTATTTAAGTAACCTAAGTATTCTCACTTGTAGAGAATAAGTTTCTCTTTGGAAATGCGTAATTTAGCATAAAAAAATCAATCCAATAATTTATGATGTATTTCTACTTGCTTAAGTTGGATATGATTCTTCTACATTTATCGCTTTGCATATCATGAATTAGATTTATTCCTATAATCTTAAGGGATTATTTATGCTTGTTTTATGAGTTAAGATTGAGCATAACATCATCTATAGGATAATCTAGTTCATGCTATGAAGTTTCCATGTTTTAGTAATCTATCTTTTCATTCATTATCAAATTGATTACAAAAAGGGAAACTAGTGCTTGTGCTACTAATGACGTATCTCTTGAGCTTACTTATGGAAATCTACAAGAGAGTAAGTGCATGTTTAAAGCTACAAGCCTCAAGGGTTGCTCTCCACCCAAAGGAAGAAAGGTAAAAGCAAAGGTAAGGGAACTCTTCTTCCCATCATTGGTTATTTGCTCTAAATTGTGATATTCTATCCATGTGAAGAATAGATTCTTTATTAGACTTAATTTTTGCTAGGTGTGCATTCAATATCGTAAATGCACTAGTCCATTAGAATGTATTTCATGCCTTTGCTATACATATTCTCATATTGATTTACTTCTAAGTAATGATTACTAAATTCAATATGAAGAAGTAAAATTCCAATGATTGACCAAACTGTTTAAAAGGTGCATATTCCTCTTTCCAAATGAAATGCACTAATGTTAAGGATTTTACTTCATATCTATGTGACTTTTGGATGATGAATGGTTTCTACTTCCTATCTAAAGAAATCATCCTTCATCATATGCTCCCTTGTGCTATTAACATCTTTCTTGAGTATTTTCAATAAGTTTGAAAGGAAAAAGAAACAACTACAAAGGGAGGACACTGACATGAAAGAGAAGGACATCAAGAACAACAACACCCACTCGAATAGTAAGATCTTCAAAACAATCAATGGTGTGGTTGTAAGCATTCTAAACCTTTTTCATTGTGAGAATACTAGGCTTAAGTTGTTTATTGCAAATTTTATAAGCCTTGATCAAGATGTATAATGCTTCTCCCTGTTTGTCTTTAAAGTAAATACATCCATTCAATTCATTCAAATACTTGATGCATGTCTTTAGGGGGAGCCTCTTTCTATATCTTGATTATTTTGAGACTAACACTTCATCTTAATAATCTCATATAGTATCTTGCATGAGAATAAGTTTCTCATGAAGTATGCTACTACAAATCAATCCATCTTGTTAAAGTAATGTCATCTTTATAAAGGATTGTTGCTTTCATTGCTAAAGTAGCATATGTAATGGATTCTCCTATTTTAAGCTTATCTAATGCATATGTTGTTCTTTTGATCACATCTGTTATTTGTTTGATCATTGAATAAACACTTATGTTTCTTAGTTCCGCATATACTATCAATCGATATCTCTTGATATGCACTAAGTTAAGAGGAGAATTCATGATACATTTATACAATTTGTGATCCATTTTCATATACACTAACAATGTCTTGGAAAAGGATCACTAGTTGTAGAACTCTCTCTTGTGCAAAACATTGCATATATTGTCTTGAGTATAGGTCTTAAGCAGCTAAGACTGAGGACAAAGCACAATAAAGAGAGCGTCTCTATGTGAAGGTACAAAAGGGTAAAACTATCTCCTTTCATTTAAACCTGTACCTAAATCTTCCTTTTCTATACTTTCTTTACATATCTTGTATAAAAGGAAGAGAAAGCATGTCCATGCATTATCCCTGCTTCATATCTAGTTTAACCTCTCAAAAATTCATTCCTGCTTTAATGCATCTTTGTTAAAACTAGATGAAGGGCTTTTATTGTCAAAGAGCTTAAAGCTTAACCTTGTAACGAGGATAAGCTGCCTTTGTTCCAAAGGTGGATGGTCCTTAAGCCTCTTTGAAATCCTTAAGGGTAAATGCATAAGATGTTTTAACATGCTTTCATGAGTGCATAAACTATCATGAGCATCACACTTATACGATGACACAATGCACTTCACGTTCTGTATGATATAGATATGTTCTCATTAACCTAATTATGTGCATTTGGCATTTAAGGCCAAAATATGTGTTCCTCTCCATGCACATATTTAGGGGGAGCAATCTATGTTATATAGAACTATGATCATGCTTAATTGATATATCTTGTGATCATATCTCTTTCATTTGCTATGACTAATGTGTTTTGCAAGTGTACTTCATGCTAAGTCATAGATTGAAAGGGAAATGGAGTATTCGGCAAAGACGACGCTTCCACTCAACTCCATCGGTATTATCCACTCTTTGCCGGTATTTCGCATAGTTCTTCTCTTTGGTATAATCTTCACTCATATTTATTTGTTTGCCATTGGGGAGAAAGTAAAGGGCTTATATTTCACTCACAAGTATCCGTTTTTGGCGATTCATGCCAAAGGGGGAGAAAGTATTAGCCCAAAGCAAAAGGACCGCACCTACGAATGTTAAAAATGAAGTTTTCCATTTGTTATATCTTATTGTGTTCAAAAGGGGGATAAAGTTCTAGAATCTTCAAAAAATTTGTAAAACCCTCTTGAACGCTAAGAGGAGAATTTCATTAAGGGGGAGTTTTGTTTTTGTCAAAGGAAAAGCATTTGAAACAAGGGGAGAAAATTTCAAATCTTGAAAATGCTTCTTTCAATCTTATTCATGTACCTTTGACAAGTTGCAAAATGTTTTGAAAAGAATTTTACAAAGGATTTGCAGAAACAAAACTTGTGGTGCAAGTGTGGTCCAAAATATTGAATAAAGAAGAAAAGCAAACCATGCATATCTGGTAAAAGAAATAATATTGGTTTCATTCCAAGCAACCTTTGCACTTACCTTATGCAAACTAGTTCAATTATTCACTTATATATTTGCTTTGATGTGTGTTGGCATCAATCACCAAAAAGGGGGAGATTGAAAGGGAAATAGGCTTTAAACCTTTTCCCAAATGATTTTGGTGATTGAAATGCCCAACACAAATAATTCGACTAACTAGTTTTCTCTAGAGTATATATTCTACAGGTGCCAAAGGTTCAACTCAGAACCAATACAAAGATTAAAAAGGGTTCAAAAAGAAAGGAGCAAGGAATCCGAAGTGCTCCCTGGTCTGGCGCACCGGACTATCTGGTGTGCCACCGGACAGTGTTCGGTGCACCAGGGTGAATCGACTTCAAACTCTTCACCTTCGGGTTTCCCAGGTGCACCTCCTCTATAATTCACCGGACTGTCCGGTGTGCCACCAGACTGTCCGGTGCACCAGCGGAGCAACGGTCATCTGCGTGCAACGGTTGACTCTGACAGTGAACACTGCAGAACAGTACTCGCGGCAGAAGTCAGAGCAGTTGGTCAGTGGGGCACCAAACTGTCCGGTGTGGCACCGGACTGTCCGGTGCCACATGAGCACAAATCCTCCAACTGTCAACCAGCTCCAACCCTATCGAAGAGGATGACGTGGCGACGCACCGGACACTGTCCAGTGGTGCATCGGACTGTCTGGTGCGCCCATCGCCAGCAGCCTTCTCCAACGGCTACAATTTGGTTGGTGGCTATGAATACCACCCCAACCGGCCACTTCAAAGTGTGGGAGCCCAAGCAACATTCCAAGTCATCTAGTTGACATACTCAAGCCCTCCCAACCACATATATTCATTGATCCATCCAATACACAAGATTTAGACCACTACGACCAACACAAGTGCCACAAAAGAGAGAACAAGCAAGAGAGAGCTACTCATTTGAGTTTAGCACTAGTGCCTTGTGAGATTCATTGAGAGATAGTGTGTGCTACATCTTTGTGTTCATTTGTGCACGGAGTTTTGACTCCCATTGAACTTCCTCTAAAGTTTTGGAAGCTTGTAAAGCTAGCAAGAGACACCAAAGAGTGTGGTGGTCCTTGCGGGGTCTTAAGTGATCCTTGAGAAGAAGAAGAAGAGCTCGCCGGTCTTGTGTGATCGGTGGAGAGAGGGAAAGGGTTGAAAGAGACCCGTCCTTAGTGAACTCCTCAACGGGGACTAGGCCTTCGAGGGCCGAACCTCGGTAAAACAAATCACCCGTGTCTCGTGTGCTTATTTCTTGTGATTTGTTTGTTCTTTCCCCTTCTAAGTTTTTCTTGCACTATTCTTTGCTAATACTATTTGGTGTTGCTTTAAGTTAAATTCTCATTTAGTGAAGCAACACCTTGCAAGAAAGAACTTGTGTTATTGCTCTTCTTATCTAAGCCCTCTTGTTTTATTCTCATAGACTTATTAATAGTATTAATTTATCAATTCTGCATTATTTAAGCAATACTCTTTTACAAGCAAAGGACTTAGTTTTTATACTCTGATAATTGTGTATCTTGTTCTAACCTCTAATCAAGGGTCTAGCTAGGGTGTAAAGTTATAATTTTCAGGTTTCGCCTATCCACCCCCCCTCTAGGCGACTTTCAGTTATCCATAATTACATACCTAATTCTATTTATTTCATTAAGACCTAAAGGTTAAACCAAAAATGAATTCATATAATGCATATCACTAATCTCACAAGATTAAATATACTTTAATCCCCAAGGATTCTCCTTTTATTTATTGGAATTAAATGAATAAATCAACATATACTTTAATCCTATATTCTAAGTGTAAAATTAAAGTATACAGACTATAGTTGGTCATATTTTATTTGAACAGAGAATAATTTTGTAAGCATTTCGCAATTTGAACCACTAAATTTGGAGTTCATATGAAAAAGATATGAAATAAACAAGTTTTAAAGTTTGAAATATGAAATTAGGGCTAAATCAGTGATTAAATAAAAGTATAGGGGGCTATTCAAAAGAAACCAGGGGCCTGCGCGCTAAAACAGAGGACGGCGGGTTGATTTCCTAAAACCAGGGGGCTCTTAAGCAAAACTCACACGCGAAGGTGTACGGGGTAATCTCGGCCATCGGATTAGAGATCAGCGGGCCAGATTAGATCGCGCGAGCGCGCGCGCGGGCGCGGGCGTGCGGACACGACTGACAAGCGGGGCCAGGGCGTCAGCGGGTCAGGGCGGACCGACTAGCTAGGCCCAGAGGCAGAGACGCGGGGAAGGGGGAAGAGAGAGAGGCGGTTGGATCCAGATCGGAGGGCTGGAATTAGATCCGCTCGGGTTAAATCTAAACCGCCCGATCTCGGACGAACGACCGGGATCTAACGGTCTGGGGCAGACTTGGGCACGGTGGCGCCGCTCGGTCCCGCGGCGAGAGTTCGCTGGAGACGAGAAGGCTGGCCACGGCGGGGCACTAGAGGCTTGGGGTTTAGCCCAGGCGCGATCGGGGCTGTCTGGCGGGTTCGACCATGGCCCTCACGCTGGCGCAGGGGCACCAGAGAGCGCAGACCATGGTAAGGCGGGCTAACAGCGGCGCTGGATTGCTCCGGCGAGCAATCGCGCGAGCTACAGAGTGGGGATGGCCAAATTAAGGGGGCAAGCGGGTTGCTCACCTTGAGGGGAAGCGCTGGTGTCGTGAAGCAACGACGGAGGCGTAGAGACTCGACGGGGCGATGGCGGTGGGGCTCCAGCCACGCAAAGATTGCTCCGGTGAGCGCGGACCAGATGCAGCAGAGAGGGAAAGGGCACAACGAAGGGTGTCCCGAGCAGCTGACAGTGAGGTGGAGCTCACCGTGGCACTGGACGGGGCGCGGATTCGACGGTGGCCGTAGAACAGGCAGCGGTCAATGGCGGGCGGTGGCGGAGCTCTCTGCACACGTGGGCAGAGCGAGAGAGAGGGCGAGAGGGTTTGGCAGACGGTGCGAGTGAGAGAGGGAAGGTGGGCGAGCAGGGCGCGGGGGCGCTGACGTGGCCGGAGAACGTGCGGACATGGGCACGTCCACGGCAGGAGATCATGGGCAAGAGGTTGAGGACGAGCTGACAGGTGGGGACAGCGGGACAGAGAGAGAGAGAGAGTGGGCGCGCGCGAGGGAAACAGCGCCGACAGGTCGGCCCCACAGAGTAGCGAGAGAGAGAGAGGGGGGGGGGAAGTGAGTGCGCTCGGGTGTGCGTCGATAGGCGGGGCCCGCCTGTCAGGCACTGGGGGCGCACGGGCGCGGGCGCGCGCGGGCTGGGCTAAGTGGGCCGGTTTGGGCTGAAATTGGTTTTCCTTTTTCCAGGGATTTTCTAATTGCTTTTCTATTTATTTTCTCTAGGGTTTTCAATTCAAATTCAAATCAAGTATCAAATTCAAACCATATTAAATATATGCAACAATTCAAAGAACATTTAGGCTCAATATGATGCCACATTCCATGACTCATAAGTTTTGGGCAAAAGAAAATAAATAATTCTTCACTAATACAACTAACTCTAATTAAAAGAAAAAGAGAGAGAGAAACTAGAGTGAGATAGAGAAGAGTAACAACTGAATTTGGATGATCATAAGAAAGAAATTTTATACCCCCAAATTCAGGGTGTTACAGTTTACCCTTAACCTTAAATCTTTTCATGCCTCTCATCGGTGGAACTTTAAGGTATACGAAGTCTCCTACTTCGAATATCAACTCTCTTCTTCTATTGTTAGCATAGCTTTTCTATCTCGACTGTGCTGTTTTCAAATTCTCCCTGATAATTTGTACTTGCTTTTCTGCTTCTTGGAGAATTTCTGGACCAAATACTTGACTTTCTCCGGTTTGATTCCAATAAAGCGGTGTTCTACACTTTCGTCTATAAAGTGCTTCAAATGGTGCCATTTTTAGACTTGCCTGGTAACTATTGTTATACGAGAATTCTGCATAAGGCAAACTTTTATCCCAACTTCTACCATGCTTTAGAGCGCAAGCTCTTAGCATATCTTCCAACACTTGGTTTGTTCTTTCTGTTTAGCTTGGTATCCATGGACTCATGTAATCTGTTCCAAAAGCGTGAGATAAATTGGGTTCCTCGATCCGATACGGTCTTCTTTGGTACTCTGTGTAGACAAACAATTCTTGACATGTATAACTCTGCTAACTGGGCTCCTGAGTAAGTTGTCTTCACTGGTATAAAGTGTGCCACTTTAGTAACCTGTCCACTATAACCCATATTGAATCATAGCCATCTCGAGTACGGGGTAGTCCAACTATGAAATCCATACTGAATTCTTCCCATTTCCATTCCGGTACTCTGAGAGGTTGTAGCAATCCTGCTGGTCTTTGGTGTTCGGCTTTAACTCGCTAACACACGTCACATAGTGCAACATGAGTAGCCACATCTCTTTTCAAACTGTACCACCAATACTTTTCCTTAAGATCCTGGTACATCTTAGTACTTCCTGGGTGAATAGAATAAGCTGAATCATGTGCTTCCCTTAAGATAAGTTGGCGTAGGTGCTCGATTTCTGGTACACAGATTATATTTTTAAACAATATCGTGCCTTGATCATCTTCTATGAAATCTAGGGCTTTTCCCAAACTGATTTGTGTCTTAATTTCTTTGATTTTCTCATTAGACTCTTGTTCTTTACGAATCTCTTCTTCTAAAGTAGATTCAACTTCCATAACTGTTGCTTCCATATTATTGAGCATTCCAAGATTGAGTTGTTCCATCTCCCAGCACAATTCCTGTGCCATCAAATGGGTAGTGATGTTGTTCACTTGACTTTTACGGCTCAAAGTATCTGCCACTACATTTGCTTTTCCTCGGTGATTTTGTATTTCCAAATCATAGTCCTTAACTCAAGCCATCTTCTCTGTCTTAGGTTGAGTTCTTTCTGTGTGAAGATGTATTTCAAGCTTTTGTGATCTATGAAGATTTTACACTTGTTTCCAATCATGTAGTGCCTCCAAATCTTCAAAGCATGTACTACGGCTGCTAATTCCAAATCTTGTGTAGGATAATTCTTTTCATGCTTCCGTAACTGCCTTGAAGCATAGGCAATCACTTTTCCTTCTTGCATTAACACATATCCAAGTCCTTGATGTGATGCATCGCAATACACATCGAATCCTTTATGAATATCAGGCATGATTAACACTGCTGTAGTGGTTAGCCTTTCCTTTAATTCCTCGAAACATTTCTGACATGCTTCATCCCACTTGAACTCTTTACCTTTCTCCAATAGTGAAGTAAGGGGTTTCACTATTTTGGAGAAGCCTTCGATAAATCTTTTGTAGTATCATGCTAATCCAAGAAAACTCCTGATCTTAGACACATCTGTGGGTTGTTTCCAATTTAGTATTTCACTTATTTTACCCGGGTCTACTTTGATTCCTACATTGGTGATAATATGACCTAGGAAAGCAACTTCCTTAAGCTAGAAATCACACTTCGAAAATTTTGCATACAACTGATTGTCGCGAAGCTTCTGTAGAACTAATCTCAAATGATCTTCATGTGCTTCTTCATTCTGAGAGTATACTAGTATGTCGTCAATGAATACCACCACGAATTGGTCAAGGTATTCCTTGAATACTTTATTCATCAAGTTCATAAAGTATGCTGGTACATTAGTCAGTCCAAAAGACATGACTAAAAACTCATATAGTCCATATCTTGTAGTGAAAGCTGTTTTAGGTATATCTTCAGTCTGAATCTTTAACTGATGATAGCCTGATATTAGATCTATCTTTGAGAATACTGTAGCTCCTCTCATATGATGAAACAGATCTTCAATCCAAGGTAACAGGTAATTATTCTTGATCGTTACTTCGTTCAAACTTCTATAGTCCACACACATTCTCCTTGAACCATCTTTCTTCTTCACAAATAGAACTGGGGCTCCCCATGGTGATGAACTGGGGCGAATAAATCCTTTTTCTAGTAATTCTTCTATTAGTTTCTCCAGTTCAATTAAATCTTTGCCATCCATTCAATAAGCTCTTTTCGAAATTGGTGCGGTTCTGGGTAATAGTTTAATGGAAAACTCTATATCACGATCAGGTGGCATACCTGGTAATTCCTCCGGAAATACGTTTGGTATTCACACACTATCCTGATGTGCTCCAAAGATTTCTCTTCCAACTGATTTACCATTGTCTCTGTTGTTGCTGGCATACTGACATTGACTTCAATTCTTTCTCCTTGTGGACTGGTTAATATAACCATATTCTTGGCACAAGATATCACTCCATCATTCTTGGTCAAGTAGTCTATTCCATGTATCACATCGATTCCACTTGATTCCAAAATTATCAGCTCTACTAGAAAACTTAGGCCTCTAATTTCAATCTTAGTCTGAGGGCATGAGTGAGTAGCTCTAAGTTCACCTCCTGGTGATCGGATTAATAGTTTCTTCTTAAAGGGATAGTTTAGTATATTATGTTTTTCCACGAATGAATTTGTTATGAAGGAATGAGATGCTCCAGAATCAAATAAAACTGATGCTGGTATGGAGTTAATAAGAAACATACCATACGCCACGTCGGCATCCTCAGGAACTGATTCTGCGGTCACATGGTTGACTCTTCCTCTACTCTGGTTCTGCAGAGTCTTGTTTTGTGCAGATCCACGAGCAGGGGTGTTCTGGTCATTCCTCTGGTTGTTGTTCTTCTGGAGTGTCTATGGGTTACGTCTAGGGCAGTTGTTGGCATAGTGGCCAAGTTCGCCACACTTGAAACAGCCATTCGGTTGAACTGGAGTAGTTGCATTGTTGTTCTTGGCTGGTGTGTTCACTGTGCTTCCCTGACGATTCTGCTGTTGCCCACTAGACCTTTGGCCGGTCTGAGTGTTGCTTCTCTATTGGTTCTGGTACTGATTGTTCCTCTGACTTTGTTGTCCAGAGCACTGTCCTTGATAGTTGTTGTTCCCACTCTGGTTTCCAGAGCGGAACTAGGAACCTTGGGAGTTGTTTTGCCAGGTGTTTCTGCTGGTCTGCCCTTGGTACTTCCTTTTGTGGTCGGACAGTTCTTTCCTTTTATTTTCAAGGCCAATTGCCTTGTTCAGCAAAGTCTGGAAATTGGGAAAATTGTGGCTCTGTAGTTGGTAGTTCAAGGGTCCAATCAAGCCTTCTAAGAAATGTTCTTGGCGCTTCTCGTTGGTGTCAACTTCCTCTGGGGCGTAACGTGAAAGCTAGGTGAAGCGATCACGATACTCACTAACGGACATGTTCCCTTGAGTGAGGGAAAGGAACTCCTTCTTCAGCTTCATAATTCCCGAGGGAATATGATGAGCGTGGAAGTTCACTTGGAACTCCTGCCATGTTACGACATCAGCATTGGCGTGTGCCGCAGTGAAGGCATCCCACCAATCGGACGTGACTCCTTCAAGTCTTCCTGAAGCGTACAAGACCTTCTCTTGGTCATTGCACTAGGTGATGTCTAACTTCTTTCCAATGATTTTAAGCCATTCATCGACATCCAAAGGGTCTATAGCATGAGAGAAAGCAGGCGGGTGATGACTCATGAAGTCCCGATGCTTGTCTCTAGCCTGGGGTGCGTGTTGTTGTTGTTGTTGGTACTATTGGTGTTGCTGATTCTGCTGAATCTGCTATACTAACATGATAAGTCCTTGCAGAAGTTGCATCTACGTGGCAATGAACTGATCCATCATGGGATTGGTTGGTCGTGGTGGCAACTGCTGACCACGCTGGTTCTGGTGATTATTGGGACCTGATCTAGTGTTCACCATCTGTTTGGTTAGAAAGTGCACTCCTGGGGTAAGTGAGGAGTAGAGAAGATTCTAAGGGGAATAGCTTATTATTAATGTTAAGTCTATTGTGTTATTTTTTATATGCTCTTATGGCCATCATTCCATAAGACCATCACACTCAAGCAAAAATCCAAATCAAACATTTCAAACAACACCATCACATGGTTGTTATTATTAATATTGTAATAATATAAAAGATGTTTTTCATCTATCGCAGAAACTAACTTATTACAATATAATTGAAAAATCTAAAGCAGCCTGGTGATGGATCCTGGTTCTCCATAGCGGATCCTCTTGCGGGGAGGGGATAACGCCATAACGGGGACTTGAACTTCTGGGGGATTCCTTCCATCAAGGTGAGCTTCCAGGGCTACGATCCTTGCATGTGCATCCTCCAGCTCCAAGTGTACCCTAGAGAGGTCCAGGGTAGCACTATCCAGGTCGGTGTTAAGACCTGCCACCACACCAGCTAAGGTGTTGAGGCAATCTTCTCTTGCTCCACCTGGAACAATGCTGGTCTGTTTCTCTCCATGAATACATAGAGGAAGATGCCTGTACTTCGTGTTGTGCAGCTACTGCCGGTAGGTGTGGCTGAGAGACCACATCGTTTGCCTAGCAGCGTCGCTGACCAAAGCAACGTAGGTGGATAGCGGCATCAGAGACTCATCTGCTGATAGAGTCCTGAACCCTCTTTCACGTGCATCCATCACCCTGACATGAATGCGAGTGATGTAGTAGCAAGCCCAAGGAGGCTCATACACTCACCTTGTCTAGTACAAGGGTTGAACGTTGGTTCCCAACGCGTGCAGCACATCTTGCAGCAGGTTAGGGAAGTGCCCTATCTCAAAAATTGAGGTGTAATGTTCAGTGATAGGCCATAACCCCATGTTGTGGTCTTGCCGTTCTTTGTTGGCTTCTTCGTTGACGTTCTCCTCATCATCATCATCTTCATCATCGTCCCCAGAGTCATCTGGGTCGTCGCCTCCAGGAGCAGGGGCTTGAACTGCTGGTGTAGGTGGTGCTGAGGTTGATGATCTAGCTACGAAGGCTAGTGATTCTGCCAACGGGGTGGGTGTAGGCAGAAGTTCCTCAGAGCTGTCCTCCAAGATGACTCCACGCTCCACTCGAATGCGAGGGAGATCCACAGGAATTTCCTCAACTACCACTGGGTAGAAAGGAACTTGCTGTGGCGTAGGGATGAAGTTGGTGTTGATTCGAGTGGTTTGAATGGTACGAACCATCTATAAGAGAAAATGTCAACTTAGTTGATGTTTAAAGAGGTAAGGTTAATAAAATAATTTTGTAAGGACAAAATTAGCATGTTTTGAACAGACTAGGTTTTCCATTTCTAACTAATCTAACGACCTAGAGTCAACATTGCTTTGATACCACTTCTGTCAGACCCGGTTTTGGGGGCAAAACCGAATGCATAGCGTATGTGGGCTAGGATCCATTTCCCACACATATGTTGACGTCACAAATGTAATATATCAAAAGACAATGCAATAAAGGTGTAAAGGGAGTAGAGTACTTTATTACATCATATGAATCATGGCATCTTTAACAAGTATCAACATCAAAGTAGGGCAGAATTTAAATATGGGCACTCTTCCACAGGAAGGTGACTAGCGCATCGTTAGACTTAAAACTCATCATCGTCATCAGCGAAGTCTCCAGCATCACCCTCTGATCAAAATATAAGCAAGGTGAGCTCACTTATGGTTGGGGCTCAGCAAGTGGGGGAAAATTTATGCAAGTTAACAAGGTATGTTATGGATAAGTGGTAAGCATTTTTGTTGGTCAATATTTTATTAGCAACACCTGTCTTACTAATAAGTGTGTATCCCAAGTATCCCAATTAAACAAAGGTATAAGAGTATATCAAAGGCACTTAAGTGAAACCACTTAAGCAAACCATTGTGTCGGCGTTTCGGACCTGGGGGGGGGGGGGGTCCCTGGACCGACGAGTGAAATCGCTGCGTGCCCCTGCCTAGATGGGTTGGCGCGGGATGGAACACAAGAGGTGGGACAAGCCTTGTATTATCCAGCACTAGGGGTGCCGCTCGTAGTAGGGGTTACAAGCGCGTCGCGTGAGGGAGAGAGAGAGAAAGAGAGCGGGAGCCCGTTCGTCCGCTCCTCCCCCCCCCACGCAAACCCCCCTCATGATGGCCCTGGACCTCCCTTTTATGGACGCAAGGAGAGGGTCCAGTCGTACAACGGGGGGCGTAGCTATGTGCTAACGTGTCCGGCAGAGGAGTGCCTAAGCCCTGCGTACATGCCAACGTGGTTGTCGGTGGAGAGCTTGGACCCTGTACACGTGATGGCGTGGCCGTCGGAGGAGCGCCTAAGTCCTATAGGAGCACAGCTGGCAGTGCGGCAAGGATCCTGTTGATGTCTCCTTGCTGCCGTAAGGGGCTGAGAGCCACCAGCGTCATAGTGCACGTGGGGCACCATCATTACCCGTCACCGGGGTAAGCCAGATGGGACGCCGGTCTTGTTCCTTGTAGCCTGAGCAGGCTAGGAATAGATTAATGATGTATCCCCTATTGGCGTGGTCGGTCCGAGCCCAAGGTCAGGCGAGGCGGAGACTTCTCTTGAGGGCGAGGCTGGGGTCGGGCGAGGATGCGATTCCTCCCGAGACCGAGGTCGAGGCCGAGTCAGGGGGTCGGGCGAGGCGGAGATCTCCTCCTGAGGCCGGAGCCTGAGGTCGGGCGAGGCGGAAACCTTGTCCAGAGGCTGGAGCCTGAGGTCGGGCGAGGCGGAGCTTCCTGTTGCGTCCGAGGCCAAACTCGATGGTTGATCGTGACTTGTTGTCAGTCTTTGCCTAGGTGGTTGACACGGCAGTCGGAGCAGGTCGAGCGGCGCTGTTTTCCTGTCACATCAGATAGTAAAGAAGAGGGGCGAAGTGACTGCGGCCACTTCGGCCTGGCCAACTAAGGCGCGTGTGTCAGAATACGGCGTCAGGCGTCCCCTGCATTGAATGCGCCTGCGAAGTGGTCGGTTGGTGAGGCGGTCTGGCCAAGGTTGCTTCACAATGAAGCCTGCCCGAGCCGGGCTTCGGGAGAGTCGATGGGGCGCCTGCTGCCTGAGGAGGCCCTCGGGCGAGGCGTGAACTCGTCTGGGACTACTACTCCAGCCCGAGGCTGGGCTCGGGTGAGATCGCGTCCCTTCGGTAGACGAAGCCTTAACTTGAACCGTGCCCGTCAGCTGGTCTGAGGGTGTTTACCAGCCATGATTAGGAGCGTTGGGGGTACCCCTAATTATGGTACCCGACAGTAGCCCCCGAGCCTTGAAGGGAGTGTTGGTACTCGCTTGGAGGCTTTTGCTGCATTTTCGGTGAGGGGACCGGCCTTTCTCGGTTTTTGCTTTGTTCTGGTGGGTGCGCGCGATGCACCCGCCGGGTGTAGCCCCTGAGGCCTCAGAGGAGTGGTTTGACTCCTCTGAGGTCTGAGTGCTTTTCGTGGTGCTTCGGCCTGTCTGATCGTTCCCTCATGCGGCCTGGCCGTAGCCCGGGTGCGTGGTCAGGTTCCAAGTTATCAAGCTGGTTTGTTGACGCTGTCAACAGTTTTGGCCGTAACCGGGTGCGAGAGCAGCCCCTGAGCCTCTGCACGGAGCGAGAGGACGATCAAGGACTTTCTCGACTTTTATCATACGCCCCTGCGTCGCCTTTCCGCAAGGAGGAGGGGGGGAAAGCGCCATGTTGCCCTCGGAGGGTGCCGAACATGTTGTTTCTAGTGAGCTGCTAACGTGTGATCCGAGTGGACGCCCGTGCCCCGTTCGTTAGGGGTCGGCTAGTGGCCCAGAGGCGCGCTCCAAAAGTACCTGCGGGTGATTCACCGGACCCAGACCCCTTCGACAGGGTCCGAGGGCTCGATGCCTCCCTCCGGTGGGATTCCATTACAAATCGTTCCTGTCGGTCTCGAAAATGTCCTAGGGTACCTCGGGAGCGTAGCTCGAGCCTCGGCCATGTATCAGACGTACCCAGAGTCATCCCTCACTCTGCGTGCTCTGGGGTGACTGTCGAACCCTTCCGAGAGGCCAGCCTACGAACCCCTGATCAGTAATGGGCACGGAGCCCGAGCGCTCTGGGGCAGCTGTCGAACCCTTCTGAGGGGCTAGCCTTCGAACCCCTGATCAGTAATGGGCTTGAAGTCTGAGTGCTCTAGGGCGGCTGTCGAAACCCTTCCGAGGGGCCAGCCTTCGAACCCCTGATTAGTAGGAGGGCTCAGGGCCCGCTTCCTTCGCCGAGAAGGATCCTTTCCACAACATCCCCTTTCCCGGTCCCTGTAGCAAGAGAGAGAGAGAGGAGGAGGGGAAGGATATGAATTTAAATAAGGCGGCACACCTTTTTTGACGCGTTCATCGTGGCAGAGGCGAAGCGACGCTCGCCTCGCCTGCCAGAGGTGTCGCCTGCTCCGCCGGGGAGTTAATGCGACGGGACGGGCGATTCGTGTGGCGCCCGATGCGTGTGCGAGCCGTTCGAGGAACGGAAAGATCGCTTTACCTTCGAGTTTTGAATTTTGCGGCGAGTTCAGGCAAAGTTTTGAATGGTTCTCGCTCGGGCCTTTATATAATCGGAAGGGGGGCCGGCAGTGGTTCGTCACTCTGCCATTTGCGCCTACCTTTTGCTCTGGTTTTCGCAACCTGAGAGAATAGCCAGGAAAAGGAAACCGCACACCTCATCTCCTCCGCCTCCACCACCTCCGTTTGGTGATGGCTGACAAGGTGACCGTTGTCCCACCGCGTGACCCGTGGCCCTCCTCCACCGTCGTCGTGAAGGATCTGGAGGCGCTCGTCGCTGATGGTCTGCTCCGTCCCCTCTCTAGTGGGGCACAGCCGGAGTGGATGGCCCCGAGCGAGGCCGTCCCTTCCCTGCCGCCGGGGTACGTGGTTAGCTTCATCGCCTTCCATGAGCGGGGGTTTGGAGTGCCAGCGAGCCGCTTTATGCGGGCGCTCCTGCAACACTACGGGGTGGAGCTGCACAACCTCAACCCCAACTCCATTGTGCAAGCGGCCATCTTCGCGGCAATTTGTGAGGGTTTTCTAGGGATCAAGGTTCACTGGGATCTGTGGACCCACCTCTTCTCCGCGGAGCTCTTAGCCTTGACAACGGATGCGAAGAAGGTCCGTATGGCGGTGCGAGCCGGTGGCTCCACCCTGCAGCTGAGGTAGGGGTGCACGTAGCAGTACATCCCTGCCATCCTTGTGTCTTCGAACAAGGGGTGGGAGCGCCGATGGTTTTATCTCCAGAACGACGACAAGAGGCTTCCGTCGTTTTCTCAACGAGTGGTGACCGCCGCAGGCAGCAACTGGCGCTGGGGTGACACGCACGAGAGAAAGGAGGAGCTCCAGCCTATTCTACAGGCTTTGCAGAAGTTACGAGATGGGGGCCTTACCGCTGCGGGGTTGTCGCCGCCATCCATCGCCGGAGGGTGCTCCCTTTGGCAGAGCGGCGGTTGCAGCTCTCGGAGATGAGACCGGGGGTCGATCTGGAGGGCTCGTAGATGTCCTCGGCCTCCCTCCCCGACGACGACCTCCGCAGGCGGGTAGCGGGTACGGTAGGGAGGCTGGAGGCCGGCGCCCTTACCCAGCCTGCGATGCATCCCGACCATGGGTATGTTTCCCTGGTAAGTATCCGATCCTTCTCCCGTACTGCGCCGAGTCGCCTCCGATTCCCACTGCTGGGATCTTTGCTCTACCAGGGGTTAAGTTTTTATAAACCCGCCCCGCTGCGGGTCCCGGAGGACGCGGTGGACCGAGCCGCGTGGAGGGTCGCAGCGGAGAAGAAGAAGAAGGAGAAGGACGCGGAGAAGGCTCGGGCTCGCGAGCGGATGCGAGCTCGGGACGCCTTAGAGAAGCGCCGTCGGAGGCAAGAGAGGGACAGACTCCCGAGGGAGCCATCGCCGGAGACGCCCGACGATGATGATGACGATGATGATGACGAGGACGACGACATGGCGGCCCGTCTTGGCCTCAGCCCGGACCTGGGGCCGGGCCAGGGGTCGCCGTGCCAGCGTCCAAGCAGGCTGGTATCGTCAGTGCCCGAGGCCGGGACATCAGGGTCCCAGTCCGAGGAGCGGAGGCAGGCCGAGGGGGCACCTGACCCCTTGGCCGAGGTAGCTGCATTGACTCCTGGAGGTCTGGCCGACCCCTCTATCTTCTGGGGGCAAGCGCCCGTGCCGGCTGTGCAGGAGGTCGATCCTCTGGCCGCTGCGGCGACGCTTGGGCAGGCCGCTCCTTCGGCGCCTCGGGCGCCCGAGGTGGGAGCGGCGCCGAAGTCGGCAGCGGGGCAACCCTTGGTAGCGTCTGCGGGGACCGAGGCCCAAGGGGCCTCCCCGCAGGCACAATTGGCCTTGGTCCGGAGCGGGTAGGTGTCTGAGAATGCCTCTATCTTGGCTTCTTTCGTCGCGTGTCTTGAACTTGCTTTCTCTCTTCCCTTCAGTAAGCGGAGGCAAGGCCTGACCGGCCTGACCCCCACGAAGGCGCTTAAGACGGTGCTGGCTTCTGCAGCCGGTGCCGCGACACGCCATGCCGGTTGGCTGGCCTCCGCACAGAATGCTCTCGAGCGGGGGGCCCGGGCGGCACGAGCCGCCATGGGACAAGCCTCCCAGGCCGACCCCTCCATCGGGGCGGTCGTCGTAACGGGGGAGGCTGCCGACGCGGCCGTGGCCCCGAGCCCGCCTGACGTGTCGTTGGTGCCGACGTCGACTCCTGCCGAGGTCGTTGCTGATTCGCCCGCGGAGCTGTCCACCGCCCCCAACGTCGGGATGGTTGGGGCGTCGCAACTCGCGGCCATCCCTGACCTCCCCGTTCCTGGCCCTAAGTAGGGTGCGGACGCTGTCGCCGAGGTCGGCGACCGGAAACCCGCCTCCTCAGCCGAGGGGGAGCCCAGCGCGTCGATGGCGATGGTGCCCGACGTGTTGACTGCACGGGAGCCCGACGCTTTGGCTGATGGGCGCATAACACCAGGGCCCTTCTCAGGGGGCGGCGTCCTCATCCCCGCGTAGCGCAACCCCAATGAGTGGTGTGGGCAGGCGTTCCGGTTCTGGAGCCGCGGCGCCTCGAAACCCCTCCTCGTCCTCAACGATGAGCAGGAGGAGCAGTCTCGAGATGAGCTCCGCGAGTACGCCGAGGCGGTGATGGGGTTGCTTCGGTCGACCATGGAGATCCTTTCCAGGGACATTCCCAGGGTCCTCCAGGTAAGGATTTTAGGCGCATACCTTGCGTGGCCAAGGCATTCTTTGTAATACCTTGTCTTCCTTGTTCAGGAACTAGCGGACGTAAGCACCGCCAAGTCGCTGTTCATCCGCCACGAGAGCGGTGTCTGGGGTTCGCTGCGGTCCCAGAGGGCCGCACTCGCCTAGGCTAATGAGCGCCTTGCCCGACAGAGCACCGAGCTGGCGGACCTTCGGTTGCTCTGTGATGATTTGAAGGTAGAGGCAGTGGCGGCGCGGGGAGAGGCGGTGTTGGCACGGGCGGAGGTACAACAGCGGCAGCTGGAGCTTGGCCAGGCCATCGACGAGCG
Source organism: Zea luxurians (assembly GCA_029449295.1). Classification (NCBI taxonomy): domain Eukaryota; kingdom Viridiplantae; phylum Streptophyta; class Magnoliopsida; order Poales; family Poaceae; genus Zea; species Zea luxurians. The sequence continues at coordinate 96,872,616 of JAOPSE010000001.1, read as the reverse complement.
GGACCAATCTCGAAGCTAGGCTGCCTAGGCCGCGGGCCAGGTTGAGGCCCTTGAGGGTCAGCTGGCCGAGGTGTCTGCTCCGGCCGGGGCCCCTGCGGTGGACCTGGCTGTGGCCGTCGGATCTGCCCAGTCTGCCCGAAACGTGGCCTCGCAGGAGCGTGCCCGGGCCGAAGGTATGTTTCACCTGCTTTGCGACTTCAATTCATCTTCATTCTTCAACTCGCGTCTGAAGAATTTTGACCGACTATATGCAGAGCTCGAGACGACTCTCAATAAGTCCGTCAGGGCGCACGCCCAGGCAGCTGAGCAGAACGAGGCTGACCGTGTGGCTGTGTCTGGGGCTATCTCGGGCTTTTGCCGAGCCTTTGACCTTGACGACGTCCCCTCGGGTAGCTCCCCCCAGAGTCATCTGCGGGCCTTGGGCGGCCATGTGCGCAGCAGACTCCGGGGGGCGCTATACCACGGCGTTAGGCGGCCTTTGCCGTGCTCGCTTCCCACTACGACGTGGACTTGGAGCGGGTCAGCGAGGGGTACTGTCTACCCGACGATGACAAGGCTGCCTTAGCCGAGGTCTAGAGGCTTGACGCGGCCACCGAGGGCCCGAGCGTGGTGCTGGCCTCATCCTTCGAGGTGGAGATCATTCCGCCCGCGTTGTCATCTGAGGCTGGGCCAGATCTCGCCGAAGGTGGAGACGGCGCCGAGGGCGCAGCTGCTTCCCCTGCCGATGCCTGATCCTGCTGGAGCAGTTTATTTGTAGCATGCGCATGTTTTTTCGCGGCCGCTGAGGCCTAAACACTTTATTGTCGTGTTAAAAAGCTACATCTTCTTTCCTCTTGTTTCGAGTATCATGACTTGTTTGTCAGTAGCAGAATCGTTTATCCAAGCGAGAGTTACTTCTCGCGGAAGGTGATGAGTGAGGTATCCGTATCCCAGAGGTGTAGGAGTTCCTCGGCTCGGTCGGCCTTGCCGCTTACGTGCACTCTTACTTGGTCGTCGGATTTCGTTATTGATACAGTCGAGAAGGCACGAAAGTCGTTTTCTACCCGAGTGTTTGGACTTGTCTGGTAGCAGGATCGCTTATCCGAGCGTGAGTTACTTCTCGTGGATGGTGATGAGTGAGGTATCCGTATCCCAGAGGCATAGGAGTCCCTCGGCTCGGTCGGCCTTGCTGCTTACGTGTACTCTCGTCGTTCTCAGGATCCCGCTATCGATACGGAAGTCGAAAGCACAAAGGTCGTTTTGGTAGAAAATTTTTCCGAGGAAAATTTTGACGCAGAGGGGGTTCCCCCCTTCTAGCCCCCGAGGGAGGGTCGGGCTTTGCTGAGGCAAGGCCGACCCTTCCTTGACGGTTAGACTTTGTGTATGTAAACGAGGTACATGAACGACTTAAAACATCTTAAGGGTAGAAGCGATGTAGCTATTGGATGTTCCAAGCGTTGCCGTAGACCACGCCTTGGTCGTTGGCTAGCTTGTATGTTCTGGGCTTCAAAATCTTGGCGATGATGAAGGGCCCTTCCCATAGAGGAGTGAGCTTGTGGCGCCCTCGGGCATCCTGTCACAGACGAAGCACCAAGTCTCCCGCTTGGAAGCCTCGGGGCCAAACGCTTTAGGCGTGGTAGCGTCGCAGCGACTGCTGGTACCGTGCCGACTATAGTAAGGCGACGTCCCGAGCCTCTTCGAGCTGGTCCAGCGAGTCCTCTTGGCTGGTCTGGTTGCTTCGGTCGTCGTACGCCCTAGTCCTCGGGGAGCCGTATTCTAAGTCCGTGGGGAGGATGGCCTCGGCCCCATAGACTAGAAAAAACGACAAGAAACCCGTGGCGCGGCTCGGCGTCGTCCTCAGACTCTAGACTACCGAGGGTAGCTCTTTCATCCATCGCTTGTCGAACTTGTTGAGGTCGTTGTAGATCCTCGGTTTGAGTCCCTGCAAAATCATAGCGTTGGCACGCTCCACCTGTCCATTCGTCATGGGGTGAGCCACGGCGGCCCAGTCCACATGGATGTGGTGGTCATCGCAGAAGTCCAGGAACTTTTTTCCGGTGAACTGCGTGCCATTGTCGGTGATGATGAAGTTTGGGACCCCGAATCGATGGATGATGTTGGTGAAGAACGCCACCGCCTGCTCAGACCTGATGCTGGTCAAGGGTCAGACCTCGATCCACTTGGAGAATTTGTCGATGGCGACCAGCAGGTGCGAGAAGCCCTCGGGTGCCTTCTGCAAGGGACCGACGAGGTCTAGACCCCACACAGCAAACAACCAGGTGATGGGTATCGTCTGCAAGGCCTGAGCGGGCAAATGCGTCTACTTTGCGTAGAATTGACACCCCCGGTAGGAGCGTACAATCCTAGTGGCGTCGGCCACCGCGGTTGGCCAGTAGAAACCTTGTCGGAAGGCATTCCCCACGAGGGCTCGAGGCACTGCATGGTGGCCGCATGCCCTCGAGTGTATTTCTCGCAACAGCTCTTGTCCTTGTGCGATGGATATGCATCGTTGAAGGATGCCCGAGGGGCTGTGGTGATAGAGTTCCTTTTCATCACCCAGCAAGACGAATGACTTGGCGCGCCGAGCCAGCCGCTGAGCTTTGGTCTTGTCGAGGGGAAGCTCTCCTCAGAGGAGATATTCTAGGTACGGGGTCCGCCAGTTCGGATCTGGCATGACCCAATTCTATTCCTCCTCGACGGGCAAGGCCTCTTCCTCGATGGCCGAGGGTACCTCGGGCTGGGCTGAGGCTTCCTCGAGCTCGGGCGCGTCGTTGATCTTGACGGATGGTTGATGTAGGTCTCTGGAGAAGACGTCCGGGGGAACCGTCGTCCACCCCGAGGCTATCTTCGCCAGCTCGTTCGCAGTCTCGTTGTACCATTGGCCGATGTGGTCGAGCTCCAGCCCGTAGAACATGTCTTCTAGGCGCCAGACTTCGTCGCAGTAGGCTTCCATCCTCCGGTCGCGACAGTGGGAGTTCTTCATGACTTGGTCGATGATAAGCTGCGAGTCGCCACGAGCGTCGAGGCGCCGGACCCCTAGCTCGATGGCGATGCGCAGCCCGTTAACCAGAGCCTCGTACTCGGCCATGTTGTTTGGCGCCGGAAAATGCAGGCGAATGATGTAGCGAAGATGCTTCATGAGGGGTGAAACGAAGAGCAAGCCAGCGCCTGCCCCTGTTTTCATGAGTGACCCATCGAAGTATGGTCCAGAGCTCGGGTTGGATTGGAGTTGTCGGTAACTGGGTGTCAGTCCACTCAACCAGGAAGTCTGCTAAGACCTGGGATTTTATGGCCTTCCGAGGAGCGAATGATAGCGTTTCGCCCATGAGTTCCACCGCCCACTTCCCTATCCTACCCGAGGCCTCACGGCGCTGGATGATCTACCCAAGGGGGAAGGATGACACCACAGTCACCGGATGAGACTCAAAGTAGTGTCACAACTTTCGCCGTGTCAGAATCACTGCGTAGAGCAGCTTCTGGATCTATGGGTAGCGAACTTTGGTCTCAGAAAGCACTTCGCTGATGAAGTAGACTGGCCTCTGGACGAGCAGTGCATGCCCTTCTTCTCGTCTCTCGACTACGATCGCGGCACTGACCACCTGAGTGGTCGTGGCTACGTAGATCAAGAGGGCTTCTCCTGTAGCGGGGGGCACCAGGATGGGTGTATTTGTAAGGAGCGCCTTAAGGTTTCTGAGGGCTTCCTCGGCCTTGGGGTCCAAGTGAAGCACTCGGCCTTCCTTAAGAGGCGGTACAGAGGCAAGCTTTTCTCGCCAAGGCGTGAGATGAAGCTGCTCAGAGCCGCAAGGCATCGCATGACCCTCTGTACTCCTTTCAAATCTTTGATCGGTCCCATGTTGGTGATGGCCACGATTTTCTCCGGATTGGCCTTGATGCCCCGCTCAGAGACGATGAATCCGAGGAGCATGCCTCGGGGGACTCTGAAGACACATTTCTCGGGATTGAGTTTCACGCCTTTCACTCTCAGACACTTGAATGTCGTTTCAAGGTTAGAGAGGAGGTCGGAGGCTTTCTTCGTATTGACAACGATGTCATCGACGTAAGCCTCGACCGTTCTGCCGATGTGCTCTCCGAAGACATGGTTCATGCACCTCTGGTAGGTGGCACCTGCATTCCTCAAACCAAATGGCATTGTAGTGTAATAGTACATGCCAAAAGGTGTGATGAAAGAAGTCACGAGCTGGTCGGACTCTTTCATCTTGATTTGGTGATAGCCTAAGTAGGCATCGAAGAATGACAGGGTTTCGCACCCAGCAGTGGAGTCCACGATTTGATCGATGCGAGGTAGAGGGTAGGGAACTTTCGAACATGCTTTGTTTAGACCAGTGTAGTCTACACACATCCTCCATTTCCCATCCTTCTTCCTTACAAGAACAGGGTTGGCTAACCACTCGGGATGGAATACCTCTTTGATGAACCCTGCCGCGATTAGCTTGTGGATCTCCTCGCCTATGGCCCTGTGCTTTTCTTTGTCAAAACGGTGCAAGGTTTGCTTCACGGGTCGGGCTCTAGCTCTGATGTCGAGTGAGTGCTCGGCGACATCCCTCGGTATGCCGGGTATGTCCGAGAGACTCCACGCAAAGATTTCAGCGTTTGCGCGGAGAAAGTCGACGAGCACTGCTTCCTATTTGGGGTCGAGCTCGGAGCCGATCCGGACTTTCTTGCTGGCGTCGTTGCTGGGGTCGAGAGAGACGGACTTGACCGCTTCAACTGGTTCGAAGTTGCCGGCGTGTCGCTTCAAGTCGGGTGCCTCCTTGGAGAGGCGTTCCAAGTCGGCGATGAGGGCCTCGGACTCGGCAAGGGCATCAGCGTACTCCACGCACTCCATGTCGCATTCGTACGCGTGGCGGTACGTGGATCCGACGGTGATGATCCCATTCGGGCCCGGCATCTTGAGCTTGAGGTAGGTGTAGTTGGGGACAGCCATGAACTTGGCGTAGCATGGTCTTCCCAACACCGCATGGTAGGTTCCTCGGAACCCAACAACCTCAAAGGTGAGAGCCTCCTTTCGGAAGTTGGAGGGAGTCCCGAAGCAGATGGGTAAGTCGATCCGTCCGAGGGGTAGGATTCGCTTGCCGGGCGCGATCCCGTGGAAGGGTGCCGCACCAGCCCAGACCTCGGACCTATCGACCCCCAAGAGTTCCAGGGTCTTGGTGTAGATGATGTTAAGGCTGCTGCCTCCATCCATGAGGACTTTGGAGAGCCTAATGTTGCCGATGATCGGATCGACGACTTGCGGGTACCTTCCTGGGCTTGGCACAAAGTCGGGGTGGTCGCCTCGGTCGGAGGTGATAGGCTTGTCAGACCAGTCTAGGTAGACCGGCGCTGCCACCTTCACCGAGCAGACCTCCCGGAGCTCCTGCTTGCGGTGCCGAGCCGAAGCGTTCGCCGCCTGCCCGCCATAGATCATGAAGCAGTTGCGGACCTTCGGGAACTCCTCTTCCTTGCCGCCCTCCTTCTTGTTGTCGTCATGGCTCTTGCCATCTTCCGCTGCAGGCCCGGCCTTATGGAAGTAGCACCGGAGCATGACACATTCTTCGAGGGTGTGCTTGATGGGCCCCTGGTGATAGGGGCACGGCTCCTTGAGCATCTTGTCGAACGCGCTGGCCCCTCCAGGAGGTTTCCGAGGGTTCCTGTGCTCGGCCGCAGCGACGAGATTCTCGTCAGTGGGTCGCGCTTCACTTGCGACTTGTTCTTGGCTTTTTTTCTTCGTGCCTCGCTAGGCGGACGCCTCGGGAGCGTCTGTCTTCGGCTCTCCCTGAGGCTGCTTGTCCTTTCGGAAGATGGCTTCGATCGCCTCCTGACCCAAGGCAAACTTGGTGGCGACGTCCATCAGTTCGCTCGCACGGGTGGGAGTCTTGCGCCCTAGTTTGCTCACCAGGTCTCGGCATGTGGTGCCAGCGAGGAAAGTCCCAATGACATCCGAGTCGGTAACGTTGGGCAGCTCGGTGCGCTGCTTCGAAAACCGCCGGATGTACTCTCGGAGGGACTCCCCCGGCTGCTGGCGGTAGCTTCAGAGATCCCACGAGTTCCCAGGGCGCATGTACGTGCCTTGGAAGTTTCCCACAAAAGCCTTGACCAGATCGTCCCAGTCGGAGATCTGCGCAGGAGGCAGATGCTCCAGCCAGGCATGGGCAGCGTTGGAGAGGAAAAGGGGTAGATTACGGATGATGAGGTTGTCATCATCCGCCCCTCCCAACTGGCATGCCAGTCGGTAGTCCGCAAGCCACAACTCTGGCCTCGTCTCCCCCGAGTACTTGGTGATGGTAGTCGGGGCTCGGAAACGGGCAGGGAACGGCGCTCGTCGTATGGCCCGGCTGAAGACCCACGGACCGGGTGGTTCGGGCGAAGGACTGTGATCCTCCTCGCTGTTGCAGCGTCCACCACGCCTGGGATGGTAGCCTCGGCGCACCTTCTCGTCGTGGCGAGCTCGATGGTCGAGATGGTGGTGCTCGTTGCCGGGGCGATCCCGGGCGGCAGGCGCCTTGTCCCACGTGCGCTCGGGATGGACCGAGGCTTCCCGAATGTGTCGGGAGGACACCGCATGATGCTCCAAGGGGTCAGTTCACCTCCGGGAGGCGGAGCTCTTGTTTTGTCCAACTGCGGTGCCTTCCAGGAGATCCCTGAGTTCGCCCTGGATGCGCCGTCCCTCGATGGTGGATGGTTCCGGCATGGCTCGAAGTAGCATCACCGCTGCAGCTAGGTTCTGGCCGGACCCGCTGACGACCGGGGGCAGCGCTGCCCTGGCATTGTCGATGATGCGGTGCCGGATGTCTTGGGCCCGATGACAGGCTTCTCCGGCGAGTGTTCGGCCTGCCCACTCCTGCTCGATGTTTTGTTGGAGCTGCACAAGCCGGCCTGCTTCCCCGTCAACCCAGGCCTACATCTCACGGATTTGCTTGAGCTGTATGTCCTGACCACCGGTAGGGACTGGGAGCACAGCTAGCTCTCGCAGGATGTCAACGCGAGATGCGGGCCCAGGGGGATCGTCAACCTCCGGCATACCGAGGTGGTTGCCTTTGTTGTGATCTCCCAGATCGACATGGAAACATTCATGACTTGGGCCGTAACCCTCGTTGTCAAGGTCATGGCCATCGTCAGAACAACCGGAGAGGCAGTGGTCACATGCGGTCATGAAGTCCCGCATGGCACCGGGGTCATTGAAGCCAGAGAAATCCCAACCGGAGTCGGGGTCATGCTCTTCCTCAGAACCCGCCGGTCCGAAGGTTGAGACGGCTATCAGTCGGTCCTAGGTCGGCCACATGTGGTACCCCGGAAGGTTTGGATACGCCTTTACGGAGGCGCTCACTGTAGCGGGGTCGCTAGGTGGATCGAAGCTGAATCGGAAAGGTATAGGATGGAAAACGGACGGTACCTCTTGGTCGATGGACGGTGGAGAGGTCGCGTCTGGGGCGGAGCACACCGTCATCTCAGGTACGAGGGTAACGCCCAGCAGATCCTTTGCGAGGGTGCTGGCGTCATCAGTCCGCTTGGGGCTGACACGTCGCGGGGAGGTGACACCCGCTGTCATCTCAGGTGCGAGGGCAATGCCCGACATGTCCCTCGGGGGAGTGCCGGCGTCGTCGACTCGCTCTGGTGCGACAGCTGTCAAGGTGCCGCCTCCTGCGTGGCCATGGTTGCCTCGTCTCCGCCTCCTTCGGCGAGGAGTGTGGCGAGGACGACCGGAGCGCTCCTCTTCCACCGTGGGGACATGCTGTCGCCGAGCACGCTGCTACCGGGCGAGTCGGAGACCGTCGTTGTCGTTGCACCACGAGGGGAGAAGTACCATGTCGTAGCTACCGTCGAGGGACATGAACTCGAGACTCCCGAAGCGGAGCACCATCCCGGGCTGAAGAGGTTGCTGAAGACTCCCCATCTAGAACTCAACGGGAAGGTGTTCGTTAACACGCAGCAGGCCCCTACCTGGCGCGCCAACTGTCGGTGTTTCGGACCCAGGGGGTCCCAGGACCGACGAGTGAAATCGCTGCGTGCCCCTACCCAGATGGGTTGGCGCGGGATGGAACATAAGAGGTGGGACAAGCCTTGTATTATCCAGCACCAGGGGTGCCACTCGTAGTAGGGGTTACAAGCGTGTCGCGTGAGGGAGAGAGAGAGACAGAGAGCGGGAGCCCGTTCGTCCGCTCCTTCCCCCCACGTGAACCGCCCTCATGATGGCCCTGGACCTCCCTTTTATAGACGCAAGGAGAGGGTCCAGTCGTACAACGGGGGGCGTAGCTATGCGCTAACGTGTCCGGCAGAGGAGTGCCTAAGACCTGCGTACATGCCAACGTGGTTGTCGGGGGACAGCTTGGACCCTGTACACGTGATGGCGTGGCCGTCGGAGGAGCGCCTGAGTCCTATAGGAGCACAGCTGGCAGTGCGGCAAGGATCCTGCTGACATCTCCTTGCTGCCGTAAGGGGCTGAGAGCCACCAGCGTCATGGTGCACGCGGGGCACCATCATTACCCGTCGCCGGGGTAAGCCAGATGGGACGCCGGTCTTGTTCCTTGTAGCCTGAGCAGGCTAGGAATAGGGTAAAGATGTATCCCCTGTTGGCGCGGTCGGTCCGAGCCCATGGTCGGGCGAGGCGGAGACTTCTCTTGAGGCCGAGGCCGGGGTTGGGCAAGGACGTGATTCCTCCCAAGACCGAGGTCGAGGCCGGGTCCGGGGGTCGGGCGAGGCGAAGAACTCCTCCTGAGGCCGGAGCCTGAGGTCGGGCGAGGTGGAAACCTCCTCCCGAGGCCGGAGCCTGAGGTCGGGCGAGGCGGAGCTTCCTGTTGCACCCGAGGCCAAACTCGGTGGTTGATCGAGACTTGTTGTCAGTCTTTGCTTGGGTGGTTGACACGACAGTCGGAGCAGGGTGAGCGGCGCTGTTTTCCTGTCACATCAGACAGTAAAGAAGAGGGGCGAAGTGACTGCGGTCACTTTGGCCTGGCCGACTGAGGCGCGTGTGTCAGAATACGGTGTCAGGCGTCCCCTGCATTGAATGAGCCTGCGAAGTGGTCGGTTGGTGAGGCGGTCTGGCCAAGGTTGCTTCACAACGAAGCCTGCCCGAGCCGGGCTTCGGGAGAGTCGAGGGGGCACCCGCTGCCTGAGGAAGCCCTCGGGCGAGGCATGAACTCGTCTGGGACTACTGCTCCAGCCCGTGGCTGGGCTTAGGTGAGATCGCGTCCCTTGGGTAGACGAAGCCTTAACTTGAACCGCGCCCATCAGCTGGTCTGAGGATGTTTACCAGCCATGATTAGGAGCGTTGGGGGTACCCCTAATTATGGTACCCGACACATTGGTAGACCATCATATCTCGATTTATTGTCCATCTTTAAGTTCAATTATCTTGTGAGGGTCCAGGTTGCTCTTAACAGTGAGCACGGTTGACATATCAGTTTTACACTCTGCAGAGGTGGTACAACTTTACCCACAAGCATGTATCCGATCTAGCCTGGGTTGATCAGACCCATAAACACTGCCGAGGTGAATGGCTAGGGATCCATTATGAGGCTTTCACAAAATATCCTTAGTATAAAGCCACCCGCTAAGGTTTCCACGTCAGTATTGACAGCCCTCTGGGTGAGGTAACTTAGCCAAGACTACCACCCCATGTTAACATGAGCTGCCACCAAACCACTGCCGCCCCCTCTTGCCCATCTTTTAGGTAGGGTTGCTAAGAACTAAGTCTATAGAGCTAATTACCAAAGCTAGAGCCATTATAGCACTCGTGGTTGCACTGTTATCCTGGGTGGTCACTCCATGTTCCATTTAACACAAAATGTTCTTGTTTAACCATCGGGTTAACAACATAATAAACTTTTCCAGGACATAGTATCATTAAAAGAGTGACATCATATTCCTCAAGTTGAGCAATAGCAAAAAGTTAAGCATAGCATTTATCCTCAAGTTAAGCATAGCATTTATCCCAGGGTAATTCAAGGAATAGGGTTGGTAATTCTAGGAAATCTTTATTTAGGCAAATCCCATCAAATTATGCAATATATCCAAAAAGTAAACATTATTATATGCATTACTTGGGTACAAATAGAATATGCAGAGGGAGAATCCACTTGTCTATTACTGCGAGTCATTATTGGTGAAATTATGAGTTAGTGATTATTACTTATTAATTCATTATGACTATTACTGCGAGTCATTATTGGTGAAATTATGAGTTAGTGATTATGACACTAGCTTTATCTAGCAAAATGTAGATAAACATATATTAACAATCTTTATGGAAAATAATTGCTAATTATTTTCTTTATTACAAATAATAGACTTTTGAGTTTTATCCCTTTATTTCTACATAGAAATTATACGAATAGTTAAAAATTGTTTATTTATAATTCCTCTAACATTAATATTCTAAGAATTAATGTACATTACTAATTGGACTTTTAATAACATAATCATGATTATTATGACATGAATAAGTGTTTTACTAATTCTAAGTAATTAAGTGCTATACTTATGAATACCTTTATTATGACTAGTAAAAACCAATTTTCATCTGACCGAAAAAACGTGGTCTAGTGTTTTCTTCTACTTATTTATATCCATAAAATTATACTTAAAATACTACTAACTGTTGGGGGCTTGTTCTCAAATGCTAAGAGTTAAGAACAAGGCAACATAGAAAATGTTAAGTGTTAAAGTCCTTCGTCCTCCAAAACATTATATCCCTTTGGGAGATAATGAATTTCGGACGAAGGGTTACGAAAGACGTACCTTCGGTAAACATGACATTAAGTGACGAAGGATTCATATAAAGCATGAGGTATAAAATAAACATTTAAATATTATCATGGAATCATTTCTATTTTATTATCATGGACGAATATAAATGACTTCAAATTACAAATGTACCTTCGGTCCTGAGAAAGGCAAGAGTACAAGCGTGACGCAAAAGCAAATGCCAAATTAGCGTGAACAGTACGGGGGTACTGTTCATCTATTTATAGACACAGGACACAGCCTGTGAAGAATTACAATTATGTCCCTCATAAAAGTTTACAACATTGACTCAGACCTTTATGGATTAAAAGGTCATTCTATCTCTAAGTCGGTTTGTAATACCGAAGCTTCATGAAGAGGAACCTTCGGTCATCTCCTGGGGACAACTTCAGCCGAAGCTGCTTCTTCTTACAAGACCTTCGGCGCAACGAAGCATGACCCCAACAGTAGCCCCTTTCGCGGTGCTAGATCATTTTTCGCAACGAGGTTGATCCGTGAAAAAAGCCTCTTCAGCTTCGGGAAGCCGAAGGTCCAAAAAAACACCTTCCCTGAGCTCGTTGTCAAGAAACGATCCAGTTTCCGAGCGCGTGTCAGGCCCACCTTGCAGAGTTACTGTTTGGTTTCTACGGTCCACCGCGCAGCGAGTGCCAGTGACTGTCCGCCTGGTGTAAAAAATCCTGGCGCTTCGCCTTCTTACCTGCAGCACTATATAAACAGACGGGTAGATGTGAAGTTACCACAGCATTCATTGCTATTTGCACTGTTTTGCTGCCAAAATTTTTAACCATAGCCGAAGCTTGACTCTCGGAATCGAACGAAGGTCCAACTCGAAGTTTGCTTTGTCAAAAAGAAAGGCTTCGGAAGAAAAAAGTATTCAATTTTCCCAAACTCAGAATTAAATGGCTAGAGTGCGATCTATCGCCAGGGTTGAGCGTGAAGGAGACGAAGCTGAAGGTTCGGAGACTGTTCCCATCTCCGAAGCAATGCAACGATCCGGACTGGTAACCTCGGGGAAAACCCCCACTGTTGAAGCAGTACAAGCAACTGCCGAAGCAGAAGATGAGAACATTGAAGAAACTGATCCCGAAGATGATTATCGCATTGCCATGCCAAGTAAGCCGAGCCACTTGGACTTCGGAAAGTCCACCGTTTCGAAGGCTGATCTCTCCAAGATGGTGAAGTCAGGTTATTTCAGTGAAAATCAGAAGAAGCTACTTCGCTTCGGGGGAGAAGAAACTACCCCGAAGCCAGAGAAGGATGAGATAGTCATTTTCAAGAGCTTCCTAAAGGCTGGGTTAAGATTCCCCCTTCATGGGATTATTGCAGATGTATTGAAGAAGTTTGGTATATACTTTCACCAGTTGACTCCTAACGCTATCGTTAGGCTTAGTGTTTACATCTGGGCCCTCCGAAGCCAGGCGGTGGAACCGTTTGCCGACAGTTTTTGTCGAGTTCATGAGCTACATTACCAGACGAAGGCCAGAAAGGATGGATTACATGATAACTTTGGTTGCTACAATTTTGCCTATCGAAAAACCACAAAGTTTCCTGTTATTAGCTACCGAAGCAAATGGCCGGCAGGCTGGAAGTCAGAGTGGTTTTATGTGAAGGTTGACGAAGACGAAGAGAAGTTGGTACAAAGCCCACTTGAATTGATCTTCGGAGAAACAAGACCGCGATGCCACATGACATTAGAAGGTCCCACCTGGGCTGCACTGGGTGAGTTTAAAATTATTTCAGAGCATATCAGTACTAGGGACCTGGTTCAAGAGTTCTTGGCCTTCAGGGTTTTCCCTACTTTAAAAGAATGGGAAATGCCGAAGCTAGAGGGGGAGAAAAAAGAAGGGGAACTTGTCCGACTTCCTTACCATTTCAAGTTCAAGAAATACTTTAAAAAACCTTGCCAAGAGTGGCTGGACACAGTTGAAGTAATGTGCAATGAAATTCTTGGGAATTACTCGAAAAAAGAAGATCAATTGATGACTGCGGCCTTCGGCACCCGTCCGAAGCGAAGGCTCAATCGAGTGCTTGATGCCGTGGGTTTCGAGTACCCTGACTATGAACGGCTGAATAAGGGTGCTGAGGGCCAAAAAAGAAAAAGGGTGGTCGAAACTTTGAACAAAGGTGAGGAAGAACCACCAAAAGAGAAGAATATTCCAAAAAAGAGAAGAAAATCATCTCCGAAGCGAAAATTATCCGATGAAGAGGGGACTCCTGCATCACCCTCTACCACCGATGTGGAGGAAATTTTAAAGGTAATGACTGAAACCCTGCCCGCAAAGCTAAGTCCATTAGGGTCTCAACTGACGAAGCTTTTTCGAAAGGTGGAGGATCCCGAAAAAACGAAGAAGATAACCAAAACAAAGAGACAAAGAATCATTGACAAGACGCCGCCGCGAGCTTCAGCTCGGAAAGCGCCAGCGGTTGAGGGCACAACAAATGTCGAAGTCGCACCTTCAGAGGTCGCGGCTACCGAAGCCGCTTCGGCCGAAGATTTGAACTTGGAAACTACAATTGAAGATATCGACAAAATACTGTTAGACATGGCCGCAGAAGAAGCTACCACTGCTGCCGAAGAAACCATGGCCACAGTGCCTGAGAAGGGAAAAGAAATAGCCGAAGATACTTCGGAGGACGAAGCCTTCAAATTTCAAAATTTAGTTGGGCAAGAACTGTCGAAGGCCGAAATAGAAGAGCTTAAAGAATATGCCAAATCTTGCGGATATAAACCAGGAGCTCTTCTTTTCGGAGGTATTGACGATGAGAAATTGAACTGCATCCGGGATCAAACTGGAGCTAAGGTCATCGGTACTCTATCAAAGAGTATCGGTTTTCCGAAGCTGGAAACGGATATCAGCCGCTACCGACGACAACATATCGTTGGTAGTTTATTTTACTCCAATTTCAAGGTAAACAACTTTTCGCTGAGTTCCATTGTTTTTAATAATGAAAATGTTCCTGACGAAGGTTGTTTATGTGTAGAGCATGCTACTGAGCAAAGCTTTGAAGATGCAACAAGATCTAGAGGATAAGAAACACGAAGCTATAATTGAAAATTTAGAGAGCAAGATAAAAGAGCAATCAGCTATTATTGAAAAGAAAGACTTCGAAATACAAACAACTGAAGGCTTATTGGCAGAGACTGAAGCTAAAGTAGCAGAATTGAATTCGAAGCTTCTCTGCCAATCAAAACAATTTGAACAAGAGAAGCTAGAGCTTAATTCAAAGTTTGAAGCCGAAGTCCAAACAAACTCAGATTTGAAGAAATCATTGACAAGCCTTCAAGACAAATGTTTGAAATTTAGTAACAACTGCATTCAACAATTAAAAAAGATCTTTTATTCAGTTGGAGCCAGTAGTGGAAAATTCACCCCTTCAGCTGAAAAATTTGCCAAGAACCTTCGAACATATTGAAGCTGAAATTGATGAGCTTGACGAAGTTATAGCCGGGCACGGTGACTTCTGTGCCTGGGTAGCTTCTCGGGGCACTGCTGCAGCATTTCTGAAGGCCGGCTGTGATCATGGAAAAATCGTCAACAGGCCCAATTTCACTCTATCTTCATCAATGCTAGACGATATTCCTGACCTCGCCCGAAGCATTTCAAACAGATTTATAAAAATGATATGGACCAAAGGCGGGCGAGAAAAAGCTGGAGACGAAGCTCGAAGTCATCTTGAACCAGTAAGAAATCATACCTTGTGCCTACCTTCTCCCTCAAACTTGATTTTTACTCACAATACCTTGATTCATGTAGGATGACGAAGCTGAAACTGATGCTTAAAGAATATGCCGACGAAGCTGAAGCCCGATAAAGATTAGTAGGAGTAGTCTAGAAAAACTCAAGAGACTTTTGTAATAACTTTTGTAAATACAGCTAAACTGTTCTTAATGAACGTTGTTCATACCTTGTAATATATCCTTACCCTTCCATTGAGGTGCTTTGATGTGGACGAAATTAGTATTTTGAGCCGAAGGCGAAAAAACACCTTCCCTTCTTTTCGTACACAACGAAGCATAAAAGAGCGCTTCTTCTTTTTTGCCGAAACCTCTCTTTTTTATACACAACGAAGCATAAAACACCGCTTCTTCTTTTTCGCCGAAACAACCCCTTATGCAATGAATGAATGTTTATGAATGCAAATGCTATGATGTAATGTGATGTGCGAATGAATGTCCAAACACATATCCGAAGCCATACCCTCAGCCATCATTTCCTTAGAAACAATCACACATTAGCTCTGCATTCCCTTAGGAACGACTTTGGAGCTTCTTCGCCTTTTACTTTCGGCGGAATCAGCGTTGACTTTTCGCTGTAAGCTCTGCATCCCCTTAGGAACGACTTTGGAGCTTCTTCGCCTTTTACTTTCGGCGGAATCAGCGTTGACTTTTTGCTGTAAGCTCTGCATCCCCTTAGGAACGACTTTGGAGCTTCTTCGCCTTTTACTTTCGGTGGAATCAGCGTTGACTTTTCGCTGTAAGCTCTGCATTCCCTTAGGAACGACTTTGGAGCTTCTTCGCTTTTTCAGTTTTCGGCACTCGATGGTGCGTTCTCAGCTTTTACATTTACATTCCTTGGGGGATTTTGCTCTTATAGAACTAGAAAAGAAAATTACATATGATAGCCCCATTAAAAACCTTTCTCCCCCTTTAGAAAGGAAAAGGGTGCCATGAAAAAAGAAAAAACATAAAAAAGTTACATCAAATTACACATAATATCGCCGAAGCTCATCCGCATTCCAAGATCTTGGAATGCCGTTGTCGTCCATGTCCTTCAATCTGTATGAACCAGGCCTTGACGAAGATGCTACCAAGAAAGGTCCCTCCCATTTCAACTGTAACTTGCCCACTGTGTCTGGGTTGGCCACTCTTCGAAGCACCAAGTGTCCTGGTTCAATATTTTTTAGCCGAACTTTTCTATCTCGCCATTTGACTGTTTCAGCTTGGTATTTATTGATATTCTCCACAGCCTGAAGCCTGATCCCTTCTAAGGCATCTTTTTCCACGAAGCAAGCATCTTCAGGGCCTGATTCTGCCGAAGCTACTACTCTTATTGATCCAGTTTTAGCTTCTTCCGGAGTTATTGCTTCGTCACCGAATAATAACTTGAATGGAGTAAAGCCTGTAGACCTTGATGTTGTTGTATTGTGGCTCCACACCACTTTAGTTAACTGATCTGGCCACTTTCCCCTGGGTTGATTGAAGATTAACTTCATTATTCCTGTCATTATAATGCCGTTGGCTCTTTCAACGAGCCCATTTGACTCCGGATGCCTGACTGATGCAAAATGGATCTTCGTACCAATTTGATCACAGAAATTTCTGAAGGCTTCGGAGTCGAACTGTGTTCCATTATCTACAGTGATGGCCTTCGGTACCCCGAAACGACAAACAATATTCTGCCAGAAAAACTTTTGGACAGTGGCCGAAGTTATTGTGGCTAGTGGCTTTGCCTCAATCCATTTAGAAAAATACTCCACAGCCACTATAACATATCTTAGATTCCCTTGAGCGGGTGGCAATGGACCTAACAAATCAAGGCCCCACCTCTGCAATGGCCAGATGGGTTGTATGAGCTGTGTTAAAGACGAAGGTTGTTTCTGATCTTTTGCACATCTCTGACAACCTTCGCACTTTTGAACTAACTCCGCTGCATCCGAAGCTGCCTTCGGCCAATAAAACCCTTGGCGGAAAACTTTTCCAAGTAACAGCCTAGATCCAATGTGAGATCCACACAGGCCTGCATGTATTTCTTTCATCAACTCTATACCTTCGGCTCTAGATAAACACTTGAGCAGCGGAGCGCAAACTCCATGCTTGTACAACTCCCCTTCTATCATGACATATGGACGAGCTCTTGCCTCTATCCTCCTGTTATAAGCTTCGTCATCTGAAAGGAACTTACCCTGAAGATAAGAGATGATCTCAGTTCTCCAATCTTCACTATAAACAGGAGATATGTTGAGGACTGCTCTTTCAAGGAGTTCCACTGAAGGTGCCTTTATTGTTTCGAAGAACACATCCGAAGGTAAAGGCAGCCCCTGTGCTGCTGACTTAGCTAACAAATCAGCATGCTCATTTTGTCCTCGAGGGATATTTTTGACAGAAAATCCTTCGAAGGAAGCTTCAATTCTTCGGACCGTGTCCAGATATTTTTCAAGCTTCGGGTCTTTAGCCTTGCAACTCTTGTCGATATGACCTGAAACAACCTGGGAATCAGTTTTAAGGATGGCCCTTCTGACTCCCATTGCTTTTAATTTCCGAAGGCCCAAGAGCAGGGCTTCGTACTCAGTAATATTGTTTGTACAGCTGAAATCAAGTCTTGCCGCATAACAAGTTTTAACTTTGGATGGTGAGACCAACACAGCGGCTGCTCCCGCTCCGAAGGTTCCCCAAGATCCATCGCAAAACACTGTCCACACTTCGGCATCTTTATTTATTTCTTCATCCTGAGCCCCTGGCGTCCAATCAGCAATGAAATCTGCTAACGCTTGAGACTGGATCGAGGATCTATGCACATAATCAATGCAAAATTCATTGAGCTCTGCAGCCCATTTTCCAATCCGTCCAGTAGCTTCTCTATTTCTCATAATATCCTTCAACGGCTGCGAAGAAGGAACAACAATATTGTATGCCTGAAAATAATGCCGAAGCTTCCTGGATGCTATCAAAACGGCATATAATACCTTCTCCAGTTCTGTATAGTTTTTCTTTGATACACTAAGGACTTCAGATACAAAATACACTGGAACCTGCTTCTTGACTTGGCCATCAAGCTTCTCTTGGACAAGTGCCGCACTTACTGCTGAGTGCGAAGCTGCCACGTATAACAACAAAGGAGCCCCTGGTGTTGGTGGAGTTAATGTTGTTAGATCTATCAAATATTGCTTCAGCTCTTCGAAGGCTTTTTGTTGGCTTGGTCCCCATTGGAAGACTTCAGCTGACTTCAGCACCTCGAAGAATGGTAAATTTCTTTCTGCTGATCTGGATATGAATCTATTGAGAGATGCCAGCCTCCCTGTCAATCTTTGGGCCCCCTTTCTTGTAGTTGGTGGCTCCATTCGAAGTATAGCTTCAATTTTATTTGGATTAGCTTCAATTCCCTTTGTTGAAACCAAGCATCCAAGAAATTTCCCCTTCTTTACTCCGAAGACACATTTTTCTGGGTTCAGCTTTAAGCCAGCTTGTCTGAAACTGGCGAAGGTCTCCTGCAAATCAGCAATATGATTTTCCTGTTTCGTGCTTTTTACAATGATGTCATCAACATAAGTTAGCACATTTCTGCCTATCTGAGACTGGAGAACCTTCGCAGTCATTCTGCTGAAACTTCCTCCAGCGTTTTTGAGCCCCTCAGGCATCCGAAGATAGCAATATGTGCCACTTGGGGTTATGAAACTAGTCTTCGGCTTATCTTCCTTCTTCATCCAGATTTGGTGATAGCCTAAGTAACAGTCTAGCAGACTCATGAGCTCTGAAGAAGCTGCTGCATCAACTAAAGAGTCTATTCTTGGCAATGGGAATTCGTCCTTCGGACAGGCCTTGTTGAGATCTGTAAAGTCTATACACATTCTCCACTTGCCATTGGCCTTCTTCACCATAACAGTGTTAGCTAGCCACTCTGGGTATTTTACTTCTCTGATAACTCCTGCACTGAGGAGTCTTTTTACTTCATTGCGAGCCCCTTCGGCTTTATCATCAGACATTTTCCGAAGCCTCTGCTTTCGGGGTCTGAAGGATGGGTCAACATTGAGCGAGTGTTCAATAACATCCCGATTTACTCCGCAGAGGTCATTAGCTGACCATGCAAAAACATCTTTGTTGTTGAACAAAAACCTTATCAAGGTTTTCTCCTGCTCTTCGGATAATTGAGAGCCCAACAACACCTTCTGCTCTGCTATGTCCGCACATAAGAGCATGGGCTTCGGCTGATCTGCTGAAGCTGCTTTCTCCCTTCTGAATTTGTACTGTTCACAAGCTTCGGCTCCATCTATGTTATGGATTGCTTTAGAGTCAGTCCAGCTTCCTTCGGCCCTTCTAGCAGCTTCCTGGCTTCCATGAATAGCAATAGGCCCTTGGTCCGAAGGTATCTTCATGCAGAGGTAAGCTGGGTGAAGAATTGCTTCGAAGGCATTGAGAGTACCGCAACCAATGATAGCATTGTAAGGATACTCCATGTCAACAATATCAAACACAATTTGCTCAGTCCTTGTGTTGTTAACAAATCCGAAGGTTACTGGCATGGTAATCTTCCCAAGTGCTACAATCTGCCGCCCTCCGAAGCCACAAAGAGGGTGCGTAGCATCATGAATCTTATCTTCTGGCTCTTGCATTTGCCTGAAGGCCTTAGCAAATATGATATCAGCTGCACTGCCTGTATCAACTAAGACATTGTGGACCAGAAATCCTTTGATCACACAAGAGATAACCATGGCATCATTGTGAGGATAATCCTTAAGCTGAAGGTCTTCCTGAGAGAAAGTAATTGGAATGTGGGACCATTTTGACCTGATGAAGGGTCCCTGCACTCCAACATGCTGCACCCTTCTCTGAGCCTCCTTCTTCTGCTTCTTGTTAGCCGGCTCTGAGCAAGAACCGCCTGTTATCGGGAGCACCAGCTTCGAAGCCGAAGCAGCTTCAGCTTGATTGTTGAACAAAGCCATCAGCTCAGAAAAGTGGAAGTGAGTTCACCGGAGGTGGGCGCCAATGTTGGGGGCTTGTTCTCAAATGCTAAGAGTTAAGAACAAGGCAACATAGAAAATGTTAAGTGTTAAAGTCCTTCGTCCTCCAAAACATTATATCCCTTTGGGAGATAATGAATTTCGGACGAAGGGTTACGAAAGACGTACATTCGGTAAACATGACATTAAGTGACGAAGGATTCATATAAAGCATGAGGTATAAAATAAACATTTAAATATTATCATGGAATCATTTCTATTTTATTATCATGGACGAATATAAATGACTTCAAATTACAAATGTACCATCGGTCCTGAGAAAGGCAAGAGTACAAGGGTGACGCAAAAGCAAATGCCAAATCAGCGTGAACAGTACGGGGGTACTGTTCATCTATTTATAGACACAGGACACAGCCTGTGAAGAATTACAATTATGTCCCTCATAAAAGTTTACAACATTGACTCAGACCTTTATGGATTAAAAGGTCATTCTATCTCTAAGTCGGTTTGTAATACCGAAGCTTCATGAAGAGGAACCTTCGGTCATCTCCTGGGGACAACTTCAGCCGAAGCTGCTTCTTCTTACAAGACCTTCGGCGCAACGAAGCATGACCCCAACACTAACAATCATTATTTATGTGCTAAAGCGAGATTAATCGTAATCGTCTCTAGTATAAAAATCACCAAGTTAGTGATTAGTGACATAATTTATTTTTTGAAATACAAATTCGCGCACCTGTCAAAATATCGTTGCAAGGCTTGTTTATGACTACACGTATACATCAGAGAGTAGCACATAAAGTTTTTGAATCATTTTTACATACATTTGCGATGCATAAAATACATAAATAATTTTCTGAATTTTGGAGGGCCAAAACGCAAAACTGTCATCTTCTACCTTGAGCACTTGCCCGTGTGAAGGGAGAGCTCCGCGAGCAGTGGAGGGCTCGGTTGGGCGCGAGAGCAGAGGAGGGGCTCGGCCGGGTGTGGGGCGCGGCTCCGGCGAGGCGAGACTCCGGCGAGTGGTGGCTCCGGTCGACGGCGAGGTGCGGGGCAGCAGGGAGAGAGAGAGTGCGGGGAGTGAGAGCAAGCTCGGGGAGGGAGAGAGGAGCTCGGGCCGGTCCTATTGATAGAGAGAGGGGAGGATAGGGGAGAGGGAGAGGAGGGGATGCGGGGCCATTAATGGCGGTGGCCATTAACGATGCCATTAGGGAGAACGTGGGGGAGAGGGAGAGGAGAACGGGCGTCCGTTTCCGACGCGCGAGGTGTAACACCCAGGTGTTACCTAGGGTTTCTTCTCAGCCCTAACATCAAGGCCATTATCTCTTGTGGATCAAATTGAGCAAAAGACACCAAAAACTTAGGAGCAAAAACTCAACTAAGTCTTTTTATCTTAAGAATCATGCCTTCATCATATCATGCACTCAACGTGGGGAAAATGTCCAAACCCTAGAATAACCTTAATTAGGTCATTTAAGTGAAAAGGCGGAAATTGGTAAAAAGACCATGAAAAACTTGGATTCATGGCTTAGGCCAATTATAAATGTTGAAATACACTAATTAAGCTATAATAACTACAAGAAAAGTTTGGCCAAAATAATTGTTTAAAATCCCCAAAAAGGCCATGCAAGTGGAAGCTCTCTCGGAAATCTAAAAATTCAGATTTCTGAATTTGAGCCTTCACCTAGAACTCGAGCGCGTTCACCTTAATCCCTAACTCAAAACCTTAAGCCCCCATTAACAAAGTTGTGCTAAATTAACCCCTCTGCAACGTGTGTGAAGATGGCATCGAGATTTGTGCCCTAGACACGTCAAGTCAAGGGTTTTAGCTCAGATTCACACAGTGAGACAAACCCGATTTGATCACCCCATATCTTTGGCTCCAGTCAACAAAATCGATACGCCGCCACACATAAACGATAGAGGAAGGTTCGGTGAAGAGATCTTTCAAAGGGATCATGGCCATAATCGCGAAGATTTGGAGCCAATGAGCGCTTGAACATGACCACTCTCTGCGCTGCCTCGTGCTCAACGCCTGCCCAGGCACCAGAGCACGCACTGGCGCTCCTCCGCGCTCGCCCCGAGCGCATGTTAGAGCAGCCCTCGGCCGAGCTTGCATGTTCCCTTAAAGACCACCCCCAGACGCGCCACACTTTGCTCCATGCCTGCCCCCGCTGTCCCGACCCCATCCTTAGCTCCAGCGAGCTCTGCGCCGCCTGCCAAGCCACCCGCACACTCGGACGCCGTGGCTAGGCCATTCCAGCCCATCTTCGCTTGATCTCGTGCCTCGGCTAGCTTCGCTAGAGACCTGTGAAGCTCCCCAAGCCCTTAGAACCTGCAGAGCTTCACCGAAGACCCCGAATCCCCCTCGCCGGACTTTTTCCGCTCACCGGCAAACATGGACTGGGTAAGTCTCTGTGCCATTTTCCTATTCTTTCTGAGTACCGCCTCTATGTCACCTGGTCAAGCCTCCCGAGCCAACCAATTGGACTACTCGCCGTGGTTAGGCCGGAACCCTCGTCGCCGACGAACTCCCCCGCCTGCGCACGTGGACCTGTCGACTCCGACCACCCCCGATGTCGACCCGCACATCGACGTGACCGCCACGACCTCCCCTACATCCTCGACCACCTTGCCGGAGCAATCTCGCCACCGGTAAGCCCCTCCGCTGCGGGTACTATTTAAATAGAGGAAGGATCTCGGATTAGGTTTAGTGAAACCCCAGGGGGTTTTCTGATTTGTTAGAGACACATTTGAATAGTGACCCGAGGACTAGTCTGTAAGGAAAATAGGAAGTACACGCCAGGGACCCCGATGCAAAGTTATTTTCCCTTTAACCATTTCTGTTATTCTTTTTAAAATGAGCATAGAATTTAGGAAATTCATAACTTGAGTATTATTCAACCAAAATTTGTCAAACCAATTTTGCTGGATTCCAAATATTATGAACCATCAACAAAAATACTGAACCCCATCTTTTCTGTACTAATTTTTAGAGTTTTGAATTAAATAAGGAAACTTCCCAAACCTTATAAATATAGAGAAAAATAGAAATACTTCTGTGCTAGGCTTAAGAAAAATTGTGGAGGTACATACCCAACATATGCACTGTTTAAAAATACTAAGAACCCCAATATACAAAAATAACTCAAGATTGTCTATTAAAAACCATATCTGTCCAAAACATAGAAAATCAAGAACGGTAGTGAAAAATAATAAACAGAGAAGGAACATATTTTTCCAAGTATATTTAAGTGTTAAAGAACATAGGAAAAATATAGAGAACCCTAGTCCAGAGCTAGTTCAAGGTTAAAATATTTATTAGGCACTAAGAAATCAAGGAAAAACCATGATTAAAAATACAAGGACCACTGCAAAAAGGGTAAAGAAAATTCAGTAGACTCCTAACTGCTAAAACACCACTACAAAAATAATAGACACCCCAACCCCTCACAATAAGTGAGTTAAACAATTAAAACATGGATTTGGCCCATGCTCTAATTAAATCATGAGGAAGCCTAAAATTGTGCAACAGTAGGCAAATAAATTTTACCCAACTATTGATGAAGTAGACCACCAGAGAAAAATATGAAACCTATTTAAAAAGGTAAGGTTAAACACATTACCCCCTACCCCATGAAAGATACCAATTGATCCAAGAATTTCTACCACCCTCTCCCCTAAGCAAAAAGTTGCCAAATTTCAGAATGATTTCTCTTGCACAAAGAAGAAGATAAGAAAAAATTGTAAATCTGTTGTTTGACATTTTTCAAGTATAGTGATAGTAGAAAGGACCCCTATGGCCAAGAACTTTAGAAAATCACAGAAAAATGACCAATAGATATTAATGGCTAAAACTTGGTACAAAGTCATTTTATTGCACCTAAATGCCAGAAAAAATAAGCTTTAGGGATTAATCCACTGTTAGAAGAGAGTTGTAGTTTAAAGCACCCCCTCTGCCCTACAACTTGATAATTTTGTACAGAGTAAACCCTTAACTTTTTAAGCCCCAATTTTTGAGATAGAGAGTTATACACCAGTGAGAAGCTACTGTAATTTTTACAGGATTTTTGGGAATTTATAAAGCTATGTTGTAGTTCAAGCCCACCTTAAAAGCATAAGAGAAAAAAAGAAGAAGGAATTAGTAAGGATAATGAGTCTCACCCCCAATGAATTCAGCAAGAATCATAATAAACACTCACTAAGACACTAAAAGAAAATCAGTAGGACACTAAAATATTCTGACCATTTAACTTAACCAAACTTGATCCTAAATTGGCTAAGTATACCACTAGAATTCTCGTAGTAAGATTTAACTTTACATATCAATATTAATCATTTCTATTACTACCACATTGCATATCATGGCATACATATATCTCACTCATTGCATTCATTAGACTGCAACCTCGCTGACGGAGAGTACGTGCTCATTCCCGAGCAAGGAGCTGTCCACAAGGAAGACCAGGAGCCAGCTCCCGAGCCTGCCACAGAGGATCTCCCCACAGCCCCAGCATTTGAAGGCAAGCCCCGGTTTTATGCATAACCAATTTATATATGCTACTTTACTAAACTTAAATGTTTGTAGGCTTGTAAAGCGCACTTAAGTGTAGGAGTTGCTTGAAACCCTTAGTTGCATGAATTCAGGATTCCTTTTCGAGATGGATACTAGTATGCTAGGCCGAGTAGCTGCTTTGCTAACTAGGGTCTCGGTAGAAGTCGAGTGATTTTTCTAGCACTCACGCGAGGTCAGGCATTGATTGTATTCATCCTGATAACGGGATCTATGACGGTCTATGGACTTGGATCTAGGGTGGATGCTTTGTCTATGAGACGGAAAAGGAATTAATGATTAATGTGTGGATACCTGAGTCAAGCGTTTGAATGTACTAAACACACCTCGGGGAATATGGTAACCGATAAGCCTAGTACCTGATTGAACCTGCCCGCAGACTTTACCCCTCATTGGACCTAAGACGGGTTCTCCCATGCTAGCTATGGTGGGTACAAGTGCGGCCGTTGCACGGTGGTAGTCGGGGACAATTGGAGCGTTGTACGCCAAGGCCGTGAGCCCTATTCTGTTGCCAAGGAGTCAATGGGGATGGTTGACGTGTGTGGGGACGGAGTGCCCTGACATGTTGTATGTTTAGGTTTACCTTGCAAGGTTTAAAACTCGATTCGAATCGTCTGCTTCTGGCAGCAAATGAGACTGCTTGACCCCTTGTACTGCATTAAGAAGTGAAATGAGGTTTTACATGAGATAACATGTTGGTTGTATTAAATATTTGTTACCATGTATGCTTAGAAAGGAGCAAACCTAGCTAAATTAAAATATGTTAGAACTGGAAAAACTAAAACTGTTTTTAGACTCACCTAGTGCTTTTGGCAAACCAAACCCCTCAGCCAAACAGCTGCGTGGTCTAGAGGTAGAGGAGTAGACTCCTCACACCGGGTAAGTCTAGCTGAGTATTAGTATACTCAGCCTTGCTTGTGGCATAATTTTTGCAGGTACGCTACAGGACAAGGTTGATGGTGTGACTTGGCCTTCCACCCTGCCACCGGGTTGGACGGTCGAGTGGGATGCTGCCCTAGCAGGAGAGGAGCAGGAGTAGTAGTGGGCTAGGCCTTGCCATATTCCTCAGCATTCGATGTTATCGACTATCCGCTGTATTTTAATTTATGAACGTGTTTCAGTTTACTTAAAAACTCAGATTTTTGTAATAACTCCAGTACTTTAATATTGTGGTTTCCTGTTTTATTGTATTTCCTCTGTGACTCACCTTCGAGTGAGCTAGTGGTATTTGATCCCAGTGAAGTGGCTTTATCAGACTAGATTTGAGGGACTGATGGGTTATTCCGATTTAAGTGTGTTGCTGCCTCTAAGGCGTGACTCGGACACTTAAGCTCGAATAATTTGGGCGGTTCTGCCACACGACGGAGAGGAGGGGACGTGGGGTCGGCGGCGCGGCGTGCCAAGCAACGACGGCACGGCTAGAGGAAGAGGAGAGGAGGGAGAGAGAGGAGGCCGCGGGCGGGGCCCACCCATCGGTGAGAGGGGGAAGGGGGTATGGGTGCGTGACGGCTGGGCCCTTAGTGGGCCGGTTTGGTCGGCTAGGGTTTCTAGGGTTTTTGTTTTTCTTTTTGTTTTTCTTTTCTTATTTTAAAATATAAATAAATATATTTTTCAAAAATTCTAAAAATTATAATAATTATACCAAAATTATTTATAACTAAAATATTTATTTTTGGACCAATATTTCTATATTATTTAATTGATTTTTAATATAAAAGAATTCCACTAAACATCCAAAAATAAAAAATGAGCAAATAAAATTATTCTAGATGCAAATAAAAATCAAACATTAGAAGAAAAATTCATTACCATAATTACCACTAATAAACTAAATACATTATTTTTAGTTGATGGTTTTTTATAGTGTTACAGTTTTGAAAATGAAGAAAATTGGGGAGACTTCTTCAGAGGAAAAGAACTTTGACTTGAGGCATTTAGGTGGTCAAGAGCTAACTGGAGAAGACATATCTGAATTGAGAGAGTTTGCCATAGCGGGCAGTTATGAACCTCGGTCCATACTATTTGGTGGTGTAGACGAAAAAATACTGGGATGTATTCCTGATCGTGCTAGAGCAAAGGTGGTTATTAATTTGACAAAAACTATCAGTTTTACGAAGCTAGAGAGTGATCTAAGTAATTATCGGAAACAACATTGTTGGGGGCCTTCTCCTTCTGAAGGTCCTCAAAAATATAATTAACCATTTGCTTTCAGCATAAGCTATTATAGGAAGCTTCGTCTTTAGCCTCTTCCTCATGACGAAAGCACACAAGATGAAGACAGATCTGAAGAGGATAAGAGTAAACGCCGAAGCTATCACTAGATGGACAGCTTCGGCTCACAACGGATATGAAGTATAATAATGATGCTGACCGAAAGAGGAAAAGACTATTTAGTCCTTAATAACTTGTATTATGATCATATGTGAATATTAGGGACATGTTGGGGACTTGTTCTCAAGTGCTATGAATTAAGAACAAGGCAACACGAAATGCTAAATGTTAAAGCCCTTCATCCTTCGAAGCATTATTTCCCTTAGGATATAATGATCTTCAGACGAAGGTCATGAAGGTATGTCCTTCATCATCGCTGTATATATTAATAAAAGGAGAAGCATATGAAATGCAAGAGACAACATGAACAATTATACATCATTATCAATTTGCCCACAATATATTATCATGGAAAATAGAAACAAAATTAGATTACATATGTACCTTCGGCTTGACAGAAGGTAAAAGTACAAATGTGACGCACGAGCAAGTACCAGTCAGCGTGACCAGTACAGGGGAACTGTTCATCTATTTATAGGCACACACTACAAGAAAAAAGGCAAAGAGTGTCGGCCAAAAACCCACACTCTTACTGAAATAAGCCGACACTCTTAGTATAAGAGTGTCGGTCAACCGACACTCTTAGCCGACACTCTAAATTGGTTGCTCTTATTCGTATAGAAGTGTGGGGACCGACACTCTTAAGTTAAGAGTGTCGGTTCAACACGCAACCGACACTCTTATCTTAAGAGTGTCGGCCAGTGACGTGGCGGACACTCTTACTAAGCGCGCGGTCACCAGCCTCCCTGGGCGCATATAAGAATGTGGGGGCCGACACTCTTACTGCATAATTTTTTTTAATACCCAGTTTTATTTTTCTCCCTCCCCAGATGGGAAGCCTCCATAACAGCACAATACAAGCACAACATTCAATATATCACAACACAAGCACCATATTCAATATGTCATAACACAAGCACCATATTCAATATTCATACAAGTTCAAGTCTATAAGAAATAAGTTCAAATCCATCTGAAACAAGTTCAAGTCCATAAGAAAGAAGTTCAGATCCATCTGAAACAAGTTCAAGTCCATACAAAACGTAATGATAGTAAGTTCCACACAAGCCTCCATATTAATTCATTCGGTTGGTGGGTCATTAGAGCCGCCACCACTTGTGTTCATCAATAAGTCCATAAACGTGCTCTGATCCGAAGGCAGACTAGCATGATGTGAGCCCGAACCCTTTAAAACAAACAAACATTTGTTAGTTTACTGAGTAACTAATTAAACATATACATATACTGCAACATCGAATAACCTAATAAACATTTGTATAGTAGCACCTCATTCTCAATCTCTATGTGCCAAATTAAATAAGTTTGACATCTATCCTTTATAGCAATTGTTCGCATGTAGTAATCAAATTGCAATGGATGCAACTGGTTACAAGAATGAATAGTCACAAGGTCACCTGCATGTTTTCTAATAACTACTTAAACAACGAAGCAAATAGAGATGCAAAAGGATATCAACTTAACGTACTGATCCTGGTGAGTGAGAGGGCAATCCTGGTGAGTGTGACTGCCCGCGAGGAGGAAATCCCCATGGCATCGGTGGTGGCATTTGTGTTTGCGTCGGTGGCCAAATGCCTGGTTGGCAAGGTGCCCACGACATCATTTTCCCTCCTATCAGACCCGATGGCATCAATTGGTCTTGGACAGCAGTTGCAGAACCCTGAAATAGAAGACACAGTCTTGTTTATGATTAAGAAGTTGCGGTGATCAACAATAAAAGTAACTATAAATCATGCAAATGACAAAAGTTTAAAATAGATCATGTACAAGCAAACATATAGAAACACAGAGAGCAAGCAACCAATGATTATCAGACAAATGATGTTTAGTAGACGATTGTACCTGTGATCCATCTGCCGCTGCAGTGGAGCGATCCGATGATTGTCCAGACACCGGATGTGTGATGATAGGGGGTTGTTGAAAAGGCGGCATGCTGAACTGAGTTCCGACACCTCCGTACATCTGCAAATAGATTATTCATCAGTTTTTCAGTTAATCGGACTTGAGAAACAAGAAATAACAAAAAATTGATACCTGATGTAGCATCCAATTTTGCATTTGTTGCATCTGTTGCTGCACTTGTTGCTTATATTGCACCATACTCTCCTCCATCTGAGTCATCTTCTCAAGCAGCTCTTCTTCACGTGCAGATGATCGTCGGGGTCGATTCGACCCAGCTGAGAAATTCGACCGTCTAGTGTAACTCCGATGGGGGACAACACCGTCGCCGATTGCTAACCTATAAGAGTATCATATATATATAGTAAATGACAAGACGTCACTAAACAGTAACAACGTGACAAGCGCATATACCTCCCATGCGGCACGCCTCCGCCAGCCTTATAAGCCGCCTCTGTATCGAACTCACCAGTGAGCCAGTCCGCGTCTAGACCATTTTTCTCTCTCACGTTCTCATTGTAGCGAGCCTGTGAAAAATCATCCAAGTTACAAACAAAGGCATATCATGTTCATATTAGAGTCGATTTTCATACTTACCAGTTTCTCTGTCGCATTACTGTCATTCAGTATTTCTGGATGATTCGGATCGGGACCCTTGTGTCCCTCGATGAAGACTAGAAGCAAAGTAGGCTCCACTCCATTTCGAGCCGCCTGCAACACATGATTAGAAAGTCTAGACAAATCTATGCAATTAACAATTAACCAGGCAATTTGACTCACCATACGTGCGGCCTTGCCAATGTGTCCATCTGCCCCAAAGAAGTGGACCCCTGGCTTGCTCAACCGATTCATACG
This sequence comes from Zea luxurians, assembly GCA_029449295.1. Classification (NCBI taxonomy): domain Eukaryota; kingdom Viridiplantae; phylum Streptophyta; class Magnoliopsida; order Poales; family Poaceae; genus Zea; species Zea luxurians. The sequence continues at coordinate 96,843,542 of JAOPSE010000001.1, read as the reverse complement.
ATTTCTATTAGATATGGCCAGGAACTCCTCAGAAGCCCAATACTCGCACATCCACGCCCAAGCATCCGAATGTTGGCTCAACCAATCCACCTCACTCTCTTTGTACTGCTGAGCCGTCAGGTGGACTTCCTTTGCCATATTCGCGTCACAGTAGTTCCCCTGACACTTTTGGTACACCGTGACGTCCCTCAATCGTGCTTTATACATCATGCCCTTTACAACTCTATCTGCTGAGCCATTGAATACCTCATGCACATATGGATCATCCAAGGTATAGGGGTCACACAAGCGAAATAGGCCCTGCAAATTTGAAGATCACCAGAGACTTACAAATGCAAAATCTGAATTCAATTTGAATATCACAAGAGACCCAAAACAAATCCCACACTTTGCTTTTGTGTCCCGTCGTTTCCGTATGGCTTGAGGTTCCAATGAGCTCAGTAATGAGCAACTATCTCTTGACCGCCCTCTGTCACCATCGCCGGGTAGGCAAATCTCAAACAAATCCCCAACTCTGTGAGGACTAGTGTGTGATGCCCTGTCCCGTCCCAACTAACCTCCTTCCACGCCCTAGTGCCTTTCGGTTCAATAACCCTCCGCTGATCAACGAGTTTAGAAGGCTTCAATGTGAGGGACCGACGAAACCTACAAATGAAAGTTTGTTATTTCATAATGAAAATCATTTACTTAAAACTTCAACTTGACAATAAAACTTCAACTCAACAATAAGAATACCTGATGGCACGCTGTGGCGCAGCCTATGTGGCAGCCTCCTCTGTAGAAGCGTCTGCTCCCGAAGTCTCCTCTCCATCGTCTAGTTCTGCGGCAGCTTCCTCAGCCTCCGTGTCCAGTTCTGCGGCAGCTTCCTTAGCCTCCACGTCCAGTTCTGCGGCAGCTTCCTCAGCCTCTGCGACAACTTCAACTAAAGTAGCTGTACTTTGACTTCATCGCCATGAGATGTGTTACCACCTGCAGTACCCTCACATTGGTTCCTTCATGCACTTTAGCCTCTGAGGCTTCAAGAAGCTTGTAGAACTCTCTCACATCCTCTGGAAAAGCTTGATTATTCTGTAGTTCTGGGTACTCATTCCTAATATCATCCAACATCTCTTCCATTCGGTCTACATCCTGGTCCCCATCTGACTCAATAGTATGGTCCACCTCTCCATGCTCATGCCATACCAGATAGTTCAGCATAAAGCCATGTTTGAAAACATGATACGAGAGCTCCACTTTTTTCAACCGAACCAAGTTTCGACATTTTATACACGGGCACCTCGCTAAACGAGCATCACCAGCAAATGCGAGTGCCACGAATTCATCTGCAACTCTCACCCATGCATTAGAGTGCCCATGAGTGACACTGTCGAATCCATCGTACATCGCTCTTCTTCGATCGTCACTCATATTCAAAGCTAAAGAAAAAGACACATATTTAACAACATATATACACTTAGGCACGAAAAGGCCATTTATAAACAGTTAAACACTAAAGCAATTGTTCCGAGTTTAGTTACATCTATTTTAGCGCTGTACCAAGTACAATTACTTAATTCAGTTACTTAATACAGTTACTTAATTCAGTGCCCATGAGTAACAATAATATATAAGACAATAATCAACAATCAGTAATAAAATTTATATCTATATTACACATCGAGATTGAGAGACTAAGAGCTGATTACCTAAGCGCGTGGTGCCCCTGGTGCTAGGGTAGCGGCGCGACGGTGCTGGTGCAGGGGCGGCGTGGCACGAAGAGCGACAGCTATGTGCAGGGGCGGTGCAACGCCTCGTTCGGCAGCTTGGCGCTCTCCATGAAGATGCGGTGGGGCAGCGAGGCGGTGGCGCTGCCCGGCTGGTGCAGGGGCGATGCGACGCGGCGGTGGCGAGGCTAGTGCAGTGGGGCGCGAGAGGGCGTGGCAGGGTGAGGCTAGCGCGGCTGCTGGTGCAGGGCCGAGCGTGAGGGCGCGACGTGGCTGCAGCAAGCCGCACGGGGGAGGGCGCGGTGCGGCTCTGGAGCAAGGGCACGGCGCGGCACGAGCAACACGGGGGAGGCCGCGGCACGAGCAAGCAACGCGGGGGAGGCCGCGACACGAGCAACACGGGGGAGGGCACGGCGCGGCTCTGGGCAAGGGCGCGACGCGGCACGAGCAACGAGGGGAGGGCGCGGCGCGGCAGGAGCAAGGGTGATGGCGTACCGCTCCGGCGTTAGCTGGACTTATGGCCACCGAGCGCCTGGTAGGTGGCGAAGGCCTCCCCGTTGACCACGCACCGGAACCGAAGCTCCTGCTGCATAGATGGCGCGTGGGTCATCGCGGGGCGCGGGAGGGCGGCGCGATGGCGCGAATTCGTGGCGGCGCAGAGGGAGAGGAAGACAGGCGGCGGCGTGGGAGAGAATTTTGGTGAGGACGACACAGCCGTGCTTGGTAGGGTTAAAAAATAAAAGTGTGCAGATTTCGCGGTACCCCGACACTCTTAAATTTAAGAGTATGGGTTTTCTTGGCACCCCGACACTCTTAATTTAATAGTGTCGGTACAGTAAAAACCCACACTTTTACAGTATTAAGAGTGTCTGGGCCGACACTCTCAAATTTATCGACACTTCTTCAATGTTTTCTTGTACTGACAGGACACAGCCTGTGAGAAATTACATTCATGCCCTTTACATTTATTATTAACTTATTGACATTTCTATGAGGACTAGATATCCTTTTCCCCTTTAAGTCGGTTCCTTTCTCCGCCATTTAGCCAAAGCTCCCCTGCACGTAGCTTTGGAGCAACTCCAACCTTCGTCACGATCATGCTTTTTACGTCGTACGTGCTTTTAGCCTAAGTCTGAAGGTACCTGCTCACATGTCACACTTGAAGATTTTGTTAAATCATGTTTTTGAGGACCTTCGGAGGACGAAGGCCCCCAACACTAGCCCCTCACAGTATTAATTTGTTTAAGATAATGAATTCAGACTGCGACATGGACGAAAGCCTTAAGCTGGAGGTCCGAAAAAACACCTTCCCTTCGCTAGAATAGCAACAGTCAATGACAGACGGGGCCCCCCAATTTGGAGCGTGCCGAGCGTATAAATAAGAACTCGTACCAACCTCATTTGGTACGCTGCTTGTGCCACTTGCTTTATTTTGTCAATTTTCATAGCTCTTGTTCACTAACGCTTGCTAGTTTTTCAAGCTTTCTGAGCTTTGGTTAAAAAGACACATTTTCGTCATCTCTGAAGGAAAAGATGTCTCAAGACAAGAAGGTTGCTGCTGAGACGAAGCCTGCTGAAGAGGAGAAGCTTTTTGAGGAGAAGAAGGCTGGGAATCCTTACATTGCTGGATTTATCGAGTCAATGGCAAAATCAAATACAGAGAAGATTACTAAGGAGATACTGGAGGGCTTGTCTAAAGATACTGGTGACAGTGACAGTTATGATGCGGAAAGTGGGGGTGAAGATTCTGAGGATCGACCCTGGAGACCAAGCCATACAATTTTCAGAAAATCAACCATCAAGCAAAGTCACCACGAAAACATGAGGGGAAGGTACTTTCGAGATATGTCTATTGTGAGGGCTAGCGGAGACAACAACGTCCTGGCCCCCGAGGGGAACGAAGTTGTGATTTTCTGAAGCTTCTTCAAAGCTGGGCTTCGGTTTCCGCTGAGCAAGTTTGTAGTTGAAGTGCTGAAAACCTACCAAGTTTTCCTTCACTAGTTGACCCCTAAAGCCATATTGAGGTTGGGAGTCTTCGTCTAGGCAGTAAGAAGCCAAGGGATAGAACCAAGTGCAAAGTGCTTCTGCAGCATGCACGAACTTCTATATGAGACGAAGACCATGGGGAAAGAACAGTATCATAACAACTTTGGTTGTTAAGGGTTTATCGCCCGTCCCAAAGCCAGTCACCCTGTGGCAACATTTTGGAAGAGATGGCCCAGAAATTGGATGGTGTTGGGGGCCTTCGTCTTCCGAAGGTCCTCAAAAACATAATTTAACAATGTCTTCCAAGTATGGTTTATGGATAGGTATCTTCGGGTTCATGATAAAAGCATACACGATGAGGAGCTTGACCGTGACGAAGGTTGCCGTCGCCGCTCCGAAGCTGTGCAGAGAGGAGCTTCGGCTAAATCACAGAAAAGGGAACCGACTTAAAAGGGAAAAGGCCGTTCAGTCCTCATAGATTTTTCTATAGGCCAATAGTAAATGTAAAGGGCATGGATGTAATTTTACATGGGCTGCGTCCCGTGCCTATAAATAGGTGAACAGTGCTCCCATACTGTTCACGTTGACTTGGCATTTGCTTTTGCGTCACGCTTGTACCTTTGTCTTCTGTCAAACCGAAGGTACCTTTTGTAATTAAATATTATTCATGTTTTTTCATGATTATATAATAAAAGAAGAATCAATAATGTTACATAATCATTCATGTTGTTTTCTATGTCTTACATGCTTCTCCTTTCATTATTATTCACTGCTATCATGAAGGTATGTCCTTCATGACCTTCGTCTGAAGATCATTATGTCCTAAGAGGAATAATGCTTCGAAAGACGAAGGGCTTTAACTTTTAACATTTTATGTTGCCTTGTTCTTGATTCATAGCATTTGAGAACAAGTCCCCAACATTGGCGCCCACCTCCAGTGAACCCTTTTTCGACCACCTTCGGGAAGAACTAACCTTCGTCATGCCGCGAAGAAAACTTCAGCGCCAGGGGCTGCAGCACTGCAGCCACTGGACCCAAATCAGGAGACCCTTTCTCTTCGAGAGGCCTGAAGCCAGAAGAGGAAGGCCACCAGTCCAACACTCCAAGAGGAGGAGTTGGACCAAGAAATCAGAAATATGGAGATACTTCATCAGCAAGTACAAAGGAAGAAGGAGAAGATGGCCCGACTAGCTGATCTTCAAAGGCAGATTAACGAAGCCACTGAAGAAGTATGCCACCTTGCTCAAGACGAACAAGAGCGAAGGCCCCAACATAGGGAGCTTCACCAAGAAGGCTTCTTCAACGAGGATGGATGGTATGATGATCTTAATCATGATACCTTTACTTTTGACGATGCTTCTCCCTTGGCAGCAGAACTGCAGGCTATCCCATGGCCTCCATCATACAAGCCACCTCAGCTCCCCATGTATGATGGACATTCAGATCCGAAGTAGTTTTTGATGAGTTATGAAGCCACCATATCTTCATACGGAGGCAATGCAGCTGTCATGGCCAAGTTCTTCGTCATGGCAGTTAAGAATGTGGCTCAAACATGGTATTCTTCTCTTCGGCCAGGAATTATTACTTCATGGCAGAAGCTCAAGGATATGCTAGTGACAAGTTTCCAAGGCTTTCAGACGAAGCCAGTCACAGCTCAGGCTCTGTTTCAATGCACGCAAGATCATGAGGAATATCTTCAGACATACGTCCGAAGATTCTTGCGTCTGAGAGCACAAGCGCCTATAGTGCCTAATGAAATTGTCATTGAGGCCATGATCAAGGGGCTTCGTCCAAGACCTACTGCCAGTATTTTGCTAGAAAACCTCCACAGACTTTGGAGAAGCTGCTTCAAAAGATGGATGAATACATTCGGGCTGACAATGACTTTCGCCAAAGAAGGGAGGAAGCCTACAGGTTCCTTGAGATGACCAGGGGCTTCGGGGGAAGAATCCACCCAAGGCATGTCTGGTCAATTCACTCCACCTAGAGTGATGACAGAGGAAGTCAGCTGCAAAAGCCACAGTATACTTCACAATCTTCGGGGCAGCAACAAAGCTCTTTCTGGCTGCCAGCTCCAAGAGGCAGAGGCGCCAGGGGCTTCGGAGGAAGATATGGGGATCAACCCAGGAAGATTTACTGTCTATTTTGTGGTGAAGACAAGGGCCATACTACAAGAATGTGCCAAATCACCATCCAAAAGCAGAAGGAGATCGCAGAAGCCGAAGCCCGGCAAAGTCAACCGAAGCAGGTCCTACATACTGCTTCGTGCCACTCACCCTACATACCAGAGTATGTGGGTAATCATCCTGCAGCTTCTGTTGCTTCGGCTAGTCAGTCACAGGCTTCTTGGCCACAGCTTCCACCTCCGCCACCACTACAACCTGCCTATTCACGAGGTCAGCAGCCAGAAGGGACCATCACACTCATCAGCAGTGAGAGCTCAGGGAGGAATCCGAAGCTCGCACAGTCAACAAAACTGTGCCAGAGTCAAAACACATCTATTAAGAAATATCCTACCTCTGAAGCGTTTTACATTCATTGTCATTTTCTTTTAATAAGGAACAATTGGTGTAAATCTAGTCTTCTTGTCACTTTTAATTTCTTTTAATAGCTTCGTTCTTGTCATAATGAAATATATCTTTCCTACAGACTTACGAAGCTCAAAAACTGCCGAAGCTAAAAAGTCGTTCCTAAGGGAATGTAGACCTAAAAATTACATTGCAAGTTTTACCGAAGCTACAAAATTCGTTCCTAAGGAGCGCAGCGTAAGTTTGCCGAAGCTACAAAAAGTCGTTCCTAAGGGAGCACAGTGTAAGTTTTCTGCTCAAAAGTCGTTCCAAAGGGAATGCAGAGCCAAATACAGCCAAAATATAAGGCGAAGCGTGAAAAGTCAACACGAATACCGCCGAAATAGAAGGTGAAGAAGTTCAAAAGATGTTCCTAAGGGGATGCAGAACTTACAGCGAAAAGTCAGCGCTGGTACACCGAAAAATAAGCGGCAAAGAGATTGTGTATTCCACTATGAGGTTGTGAGTGTGTGTCTTCGGCATAAACATCATTTCGCATAACATAACATCATCACATCATTTCGCATGACATAACATCATACATCATATTGCATCAGTGGCACAAGAAGGGGATACAATATTGATCTTCGGAGAATGCTTCAAAAAAGTGAAATTGTGTTAAGGCACAAAATAAGTACAGCTTCATCAGCTCCGATGTAGAGAAGGAGATATAAAAGTTTTTACAAAGCTTCGAAGAATGTTTTTTACGAAGCTGGGATATTCTTTATGAAGTATGGATATTTCCACGAGACATAAGTCTTTCTTCAAGAAGCATGAAAAAGAAGGGAAGGTGTTTTTTCGCCGAAAGCTCAAAAACGGTATGTACATAAAGTTTCATGCATCGTAAAGAACTGAATTACAAAGCAATTCATATATTACATTCAAATCTTGTAAGCACCAAATATTACAAACATAGTTTAGCAAATGTTACATTAATGTTCTAGAAAGTGTTTTTACAATAGCTACTCTTCTTCCTTCAGAACTTTTTCTGCGACTTCGGTTAGCAGTTTGGTAACAACTTCATCTACAATAGCTTCGGCCATATTAATAATTTCTACCGCTTTCTTTGTCTCTGGGTCGGCCAGGGGGTTGAATGGATCTGGGGGAGGAGATAGTTCAGCTGCAGTAGAAGACATAAATTAGTTCGAAGTCACAAAAATAAACAACAAAGTTAAAAGCCATTAAGTGATACCTATCCGTCTTTCGAGTTCCATAGCTTTTTCAGCTTCTTTCGTAGCTTCTCGAGCGTCATGAATATCTTTTTCGCTCTTCTTCATTATTTCATGAGCCATCCTTCGTCCGCCATTCTCCCAGATATCAGTGAAAAATTTTCCACCTATTGAACTCGCTTCGGCCGAGGGGTCCTTCGTATCGTCGACGGAGAAGGCAGCTTCGGTCTGGGCCAAAGTTTTAACATGTTCACAACCTGCCTTCTCCAAATTGGCTGCAACCCCCATCGCACCAGAGAATGCACAGATGTCGCCGCAGTCACTCAAAATCTCCTCAAAAGCTTGGGCTTCATTACTGATCCACTTGATGACGCCCTCAGGGTCACCCCGTATGAAGTTATCTTCGTTTGAGTAGGCGCCCACATTGGCGAAGCTAGACTTTATCTTTTTTACATATTCCACAGATTTTTCAAAACATCTTTCTTTTGATGCGCGAAGCTCTACAAATGTTTTTTCAAAATAATTTTTCCAGTACTCACTGGCATCTCGGTCAGCTTCGACAACAGCGCATTTTAATTTGGCCTCAGCCAGTTGTTTTCGAAGGTCTTCAATCTCATTCTTTTGAATTTCAGATTGAGCCTTGAAGTTAGCTTCATCCCCTTCACTTTGTCCACCAATGTAAGAAGAATTTTGTCTTTTTCCGTGGCTTCGTTTCTCATCTTGATAACCTCTGTTCGAAGGTTGTTGAGAGCAATAGTGTAGCTCTCGTCTTCAGCATTCTTTTGCGCCCTTAAGGCATTGCTAAGTATTAAGCCCTACAAGAAAGAATGAATGGATTAACATGAGAATAAAAGACTCTATTACAAAGTCCATAAGCTTCAAAATTCACAACTTGTGTACCTTCAGACTATTGTATGCAAGGCTATCTGCAAGATCGTCCTTCGTCATGGCACAAAGGCCAGCTTCGAGCTTCGGAAAACCCATACTTCTGGCATCTCCCGGCAGACGGATAATTCTTTGTTGTCTGGGAGACAATACCAGAAATCATCTTCATCCGTACCGTTAAACACTAAGGCCCCTTTCGGGTACTTCAGTTCTCGGGCATAGTATTTAGCTTAAAAAAATTCTTCCTCAGATAATCTTTTTCCCGAAGCATGTCGAATAACATAATCAAGGTCTTCGGAAGGTCCTTCGGGAGCAGGAGTGGCAGCTTTTTTAGGCAAAGTCTGCTCTATAGCCTCTTTCTCTGCTGCCTTCTCTTCAATTTCCGAGGGATTTTTCTTAGCAGGCTCTGAAGGCCCAGCTTCGGCACTAGCCTCGCTCATTGCAGCTTCGGTTTCGGTCAGTTTTGATTTATCTTCGATTTGTATTTTTGTAGCCTTGGCAATTTTCCCTGGAGTAGAGCTTGAAGCCTTTACCGTTTCTAGCACATCTAGTACGCTTGCCATCCTTCTTTTGGGAGTGGCCACAAGACCTTTTTGTATCTTCGTCACTGGTACTTCTGCCGAAGGGCTAAAAACTTCTAACATTTTTATTCCTTCATTCTCTGGCTTTTTGGCCTTATCTTTACCAGTCTTTGCCTCAGCCTGCTCGGCTGAGGGTGCCTTCGGCATGGTAGCTGGTTCCTTAGTCTTCTACGTAGGAGGAATTGGCTTTTTCGGATCAGCAGCTGAAGAAGTCTTCCCACCAAACTCGGGCACCACGGCTGGCTTAATGTAACGGGGTCGGTGGGTGAGGACTTTCAACTTTTTACCCTTCGGCACGTGCTCGCTTGGAGCAGCCGAAGCAGCAACCTTTCCAGAAGTTGCACCCTTTCTTTTCTGCCCCCGTGGTGGGTAGCGATAGTCAGGGCACACAAATCCAATAGCTTCAAAAACCCTATTTAATCTTTTCTTTTTTCGACTCCCGAAGGCTACAGATAGTGCATTATCTTTGGACTTGGAATATGTTCCAAGTAACTCATCACTAGTATTTTCAACGCACTTTAGCCAGTCATCATCTGGTTCAACAAACTGGTCCCCAAACCTGAAGGTGTATTTCAATCGAACCAGGCCGCCTTCGCTAGAGTTAGTGATGGTTTCTTTCGGCATTTCCCATCTGTCTATTAGTGGCCATATCCTGTAGGCTACATGTTCTTGAACCAAGTCTCTTGTCCCAATAAAGGAGCAAACTGTGCTGAAGGCCCTTCGGCATGCTTCGGCTGCCTCATCAATTTCTACTTTCGGTTTTCGGAGGCCGAAGCGGGACCAGATTGGGCGCATGATGATCTCTTTAATGTCTTCTCTCGCCTTCAAATCATTTTTCACATAGAACCACTCTTCCATCCAGGCCCTGGGCCATCTCTTCCGAAACGTTGGCACTTGGTAGCTTGCGCCAGAGCGAGCAACGAAGCTATAGCAACCGAAATTGTTATGATATTGTTCTTTACCCTAGGGCTTCGTCTCATATAAAAGTTTATGCATATTGCAAAAACATCTTGCACTTGGCTTTAGACCTTGACTTCTCACAGCCCAGACGAAGATCCCCATTCTAATAACTGCTTCGAGAGTGATCTGGTGAAGAAAAATTTGGTATGTCTTTAAAACTTCAACCACAAATCTTCTCAACGGGAACCGAAGTCCAGCTTTGGAGAAGCTCCAGAAGATCACAACTTCGTTTTCTTCGGGAGCAGGAGCGGCTCTGTCTACGTCGGCCCTCACAATAGACATATCTCGAAAATACCTTCCTCTCATATTATCAAGTTGACTCTGTTTGATAGTTGATTTCCCGAAGACTGTATGACTTGGTCGCCAGGGCTGATCTTCAGAGTCTTCACCTCCACTCTCCACATCATAGCTGTCGCTATCATCAGTATCTTTAGACAAGCCTTCTAGTATCTCTTTAGTAATCTTCTCTGTATTTGTTTTTGCTATTGACTCAACAAATCCAGTAGTCTTCTCCTCAAGGAGCTTCTCCTCTTCGGTCAGCTTCGTCTCAGCGGCAATCTTTTTGTCCTGAGACATCTTCTCTTCGGAAATGGCGAAAATGCATCCTTGAAGCTGAAGCTTAGGAAGTCTGAGAAACTAAGCAAGCGTTGGTAAGCAAGAGCTAAAAAATTGAGCAAACAAAGCAAGCGGCAAGTAACGTACCAAATGTGGTCAGGGTGAGTTCTTATTTATACGATCGACGCGCTCCAAATTGGAGGGTCCCGTCTATCATTGACTGTTGCTATTCTAGCAAAGGGAAGGTGTTTTTTTGGACCTTCGGCTTAAGGCCTTCGTCCATGTCGCAGTTTGAATTCGTTATCTTAAACAAATTAATACTGCGAGGGGCTACAGTTGGGGGCCTTCGTCTTCCGAAGGTCCTCAAAAACATAATTTAACAATGTCTTCCAAGTATGGTTTATGGACAGGTATCTTCGGATTCATGATAAAAGCATACACGATGAGGAGCTTGACCGTGACGAAGGTTGCCTTCGCCGCTCCGAAGCTGTGCAGAGAGGAGCTTCGCCTAAATCACAGAAAAGGGAACCGACTTAAAAGGGAAAAGGCCGTTCAGTCCTCATAGATTTTTCTATAAGCCAATAGTAAATGTAAAGGGCATGGATGTAATTTTAGATGGGCCGCGTCCCGTGCCTATAAATAGGTGAATAGTGCTCCTGTACTGTTCACGTTGACTTGGCATTTGCTTTTTCGTCACGCTTGTACCTTTGTCTTCTGTCAAACCGAAGGTACCTTTTGTAATTAAATATTATTCATGTTTTTCATGATTATATAATAAAAGAAGAATCAATAATGTTACATAATCATTCATGTTGTTTTCTATGTCTTACATGCTTCTCCTTTCATTATTATTCACTGCTATCATGAAGGTATGTCTTCATGACCTTCGTCTGAAGATCATTATGTCCTAAGAGGAATAATGCTTCGAAAGACGAAGGGCTTTAACCTTTAACATTTTATGTTGCCTTGTTCTTGATTCATAGCATTTGAGAACAAGTCCCCAACAGATGGAAGAATGGTTTTATGTGAAGAATGACTTGTCAGCGAGGGAGTACATCAAAGATGTTATCATGCGCCCCATATGGTCCCGCTTCGGCCTCCGAAGGCCGAAGGTTGAAATTGATGAAGCCACCGAAGCGTGCCAAAAGGCGTTTGGTACTGTCTGCTTCTTTATTGGTACCAGAGATTTAATTCAAGAGCATATAGCATTTAGAGTATGGCCGCTTGTAGAGAGTTGGGAAATGCCGAAGGAAACTATTACCAAGTCTAGCGAAGGTGAACTGGTCCGGCTGAAATATACATTCAGATATGGGGATAAATTCGATGAACCAAACGATGATTGGTTGAAATGCATCGAAGTTACAAGTGATGAACTACTTGGATCATACTCCAAGGCAAAAGATAATGCACTGTCTACAGCCTTCAGAGGTCGGGGAAAAAAGAGAATAAACAGAGTTTTTGACGCCATTGGCTTCGTCTACCCCGACTACCACTACCCGGTGCGAGGGCAAGGGAAGAAGAGGAAAGCTGCTGCTCTGGCCACCCCGGCTGAACCTGTGCCAAAGGCTATGGGCAAAAAGCTGAAGGTACTTACCCACTGGTCACGTTATATTGAACCAGTCATGGTGCCTGAGTTTGGTGGGGAGGCATCTTCGGCTGCTGAATCAAGAGAATCTGCTCCGATGCAGAAGGCCAAAGAACCGGCTACAATGCCGAAGGCACCTTTGGTTGAGCCAGTTGAAACGAAGGTTGACAAAGATAAGGCTGACAGGTCAACAACCGAAGAGGTGAAAAAATGCCAGGGATTTTAAGTCCTTCAACAGAAGCCACAACGCTGAAGGCACAAAAAAGTTCTGTCATAACTCCTAGGTGAAGGAGGATGGTAAATGTATTAGATGTTTTGGAAACAACCGATTCCATAGGCCCTACTCCCACAGGGAAGGTTGCTGAAGCTATCAGAACGCAATCCAAGGCTGATACTAAGCAAATAGAAGTCGAGACTACACTAACCCAGGCTGAAGCCGAGGCAGAGCCCACGGTGCCTTCTAAGATGAAGCTTGCAGCAACCGAGCTGAAGGCCGAAGAAATAACTCTAGATATTAATATAGCTTTTGAGAAGAGTGCGGCCAAAGAGGCCGAGTCCCTTGCCCCCAAAGCACTCTCCAAAGATCTTGATTATATCATTCGACATGCTTCAGGAAAGAGATTATCCGAAGAAGAAATTTTTGAAGCTAAACACTATGCCCGAGAACTGAAGTATCCAAAGGGGGCCTTAGTGTTTAATGGTACGGACGAAGATGAGTTCCTGTACTGCCTCCTAGACAACAACGAATTATCTGTCTGCCGGGAGATGGCCAGAAGTATTGGTTTTCCAAAGCTTGAAGCTGGCCTCTGTGCCATGACTAAGGACGATCTAGCAGATAGTCTTGCGTACAACAGTCTGAAGGTACTGAAGTTGTGAACTTTGAAGCTTATGGACTCTGGAATGGAGTCTTTTTATTCTTATGTTAATCCTTTTAACCTTTCTTACAGGGCTTAATACTTAGCAACACCCTAAGGGCGCAAAAGAATGCTGAAGACGAGAGCTGCACTATAGCTCTCAACAACCTTCGAACAGAGGTTATCAGGCTGAGGAATGAAGCCACTGAAAAAGACAAGATTCTACTTTCATTGGTGGACAAGGTAAAAGAAGATGAAGCTAGTTTCAAGGCTCAAGCTGAAATTCAAAAGAATGAGATTGAATACCTTCGAAAACAGCTAGCCGAATCCAAAGAAAAATGTGGTCTCGCAGAGGCCAACCGAGATATTAGTGAATATTGGAGAAGTTATTTAGAAAAAACAGTCGAAGAACTCCGCGCGTCCAAAGAAAGATGCTTCGAAAAATCCCTGGGATGCATGGAGAAGATAAAGGCTAGCTTTGCCAACTTGGGCGCTTATTCAAATGAAGATAACTTTAAACGAGGCGACCCCGAAGGTGTTATAGAATGGATAAGCGGAGAGGCCGAAGCTTTTGAAGAAATTTTGAGTGATCGCGGGGATGTCTGCGCATTTTCTGGTGCGATAGGAATTTCAGCCATCTTGGAGAAGGCGGGTTGCGAACATGTCAAAACCCTGGCTCAGGCCGAAGCTGCCTTCTTCGTGGATGTCACGAAGGATCCCTTAGCCGAAGCAAGCTTAATGGGCGAAAAATTTTATACTGACATCGAGGCAAATGGCGACCGAGAAATGGCTCACGAAATAATGAAGAAAAGTGAAAAAGATATTCATGACGCTCGAGAAGCGGTGCAAAAAGCTGAGGAAGCTGCAGAACGCGAGAGACGGATAGGTATTGTTTTATGACCTTTAGCTTCATCGTTTTTTTCGTGACTTCGAACGGATTAATTTTTTCTACTGCAGCAGAACTGTCTCCTCCACCGGAACCGTTCGACCCCCTGGCCGACCCAGAAACGAAGAAAGCAATAGAAATCATCAATATAGCCAAATCTATTGTTGATGAAGTTGTTAACAAGTTGTTGAATGAAATTGCGGAAAAGGTCCTAAAAGAGGACTGTTATTGTAAAAACATTTTTAGGCGATCAATGTAGCTTCGCTGTATCAAGATTGTAATATTCGATGTGCATATTTTTGAATCTAATGTGTGAATTATTTGTAATTTAGTTCTTTGTGATGCATGAAACTTTATATACATACCGTTTTTGAGCCTTCGGCGAAAAAACACCTTCCCTTCTTTTCATGCTTTACAAAGAAGAAAATCCGTGCTTCGTAAAAATATCCATGCTTTGTAAAAACCTCCCAGCTTTGTAAACAAAGGATCCCTTCTTTTGAAATAGAGCTGACAAAACTATATTTTCTCAGCTAACTTTGTGCCTTAGCACCTTTCCATTTTTTATAAAGCAGTCTCCGAAGGTCGACTTCATATTCAATTCATGCCATCAGTGCAATATGATGTAGGATGTGATGCTATGCAGGATGATGTGACGATATGATGCGAATGATGCTAATGCCGAAGATACACACCCAGGCACCCACACTGGAACACACCATCTCTGCGTCCCCTTAGGAACGATCGAAGTCTCTTTGTCGTTTACTTTTTGGCTTCACCGCTTATTTTTCCGTGTAAGTTCTGCATCCCCTTAGGAACGTCTTTTGAACTTCTTCGCCTTCTATTTTTTGGTGGTATTTTTTGCGTTGACTTTTCACGCTTCACCTTATATTTTGGCAGTATTTTTCGCGTTGACTTTTCACACTTCACCTTATATTTTGGTGGTATTTGGCTCTGCATTCCCTTAGGAACGACTTTTGAGCAGAAAACTTACACTGCGCTCCCTTGGGAATGACTTTTTGTGGCTTCGGCAAGACTTATGCTGCGCTCCCTTAGGAACGACTTTTTGAGCTTCGGCAATTTTCGAGCTTTGTAAATCTGTGAAGAAGATATATTTTATTTTAATAGAAGCGAAACTATTACAAAGAATTAAAACTAGATTTGCATTACTTGTCCTTTATTAAAAAACAAACTGGCATAGAATAAAAAAGTGTTTCAGAAAGTAGGATATCTCTCAATAGATATGCTTTGACTCTAGCACAGTACTGTTGCCTGTGCGAGCTTTGGATTCCTCCCTAAAATCCCGCTGCTGTTGGGTGTGTTGGCACCCTTCTGGCTGCTGACCCCGTGAATAGGTAGGTTGTAGTGGTGGCGGAGGTGGAAGCTGTGGCCAAGAAGCCTGTGGCTGACTAGCCGAAGCAACAGAAGCTGCAGAATGATTACCCACATATTCTGGTATATAGGTGAGTGGCACAAAGCAGTGTGCAAGACCTGCTTCGGTTGATTCTACCGAGCTTCGGCTTCTGCAATCTCCTTTTGCTTTTGGATGGTGATTTGGCCCATTCTTGTAGTATGGCCCTTGTCTTCACCACAAAATAAGCAGTAGATCTTCCTGGGCTGATCCCCATATCTTCCTCCGAAGCCCCTGGCGCCTCTGCCTCTTGGAGCTGGCGGCCGGAAAGAGCTTTGTTGCTGCCCCAAAGATTGTGAGGTATACTGTGGCCTATGCAGCTGACTTCCTTTGTCATCACTCTGAGTGGAGTTATGAATTGACCTGACATGCCTCGGGTGGACTCTTCCTCCAAAGCCCCTAATCATCTCAGAGAATATGTAGCTTCCTCCCTTCTTTGGCGGAAGTCATTGTCAGCCCGGATGTACTCATCCATCTTTTGAAGCAGCTTCTCTAGAGTTTGTGGGGGCTTCCTGGTGAAATATTGGGCGGTAGGTCCTGGGCAAAGACCTTTGATCATGGCCTCAATGACAATCTCATTGGGCACTGTAGGCGCTTGTGCCCTCAATCGCAAGAACCTTCGTGCATATGCCTGAAGGTACTCTTCGTGGTCTTGCGTGCATTGGAACAGAGCCTGAGCTGTGACCGGCTACGTTTGAAAGCCTTGGAAGCTGGTAACCAACATATCCTTAAGCTTCTACCATGACGTGATCGTCCCTGGCGAAGATAAGAATACCATGTTTGGGCTACATTCTGGACTGCCATGACGAAGGACTTCGCCATAACCACAGTATTGCCTCCATACGAAGATATAGTTGCTTCGTAGCTCATCAGAAACTGCTTTGGATCTGAATGCCCATCATACATGGGAAGCTGAGGTGGCTTGTATGACGGGGGCCATGGGCTAGCCTGCAGTTCTGCTGCCAAGGGAGAAGCATCATCAAAAGTAAAGACATCATGATTAAAATCATCATACCATCCATCTTCATTGAATAGGCCTTCCTGATGAAGCTCCCTGTGCAGGGGCCTTCGGTTTTGTTCATCTTGAGCAAGGTGACGCACTTCTTCAGTAGCTTCATCAATCTTTCTTTGAAGATCAGCCAGCCGTGCCATCTTCTCCTTTCTTTGTACTTGCTGATGGATGATCTCCATATCCCTGATCTCTTGGTCCAACTCCTCCTCCTGCAGTGTTGGACTGGTGGCTTTCCTCTTCTGGCTTCGGGCCTCTCGAATAGAGAGGGTCTCCTGGTTTGGGTCCAGCGGCTGCAATGCAGTAGTCCCTAGTGCTGAAGCTTTCTTCGGCGGCATGACGAAGGTCAGTGCTTGCCGAAGGTGGTCGAAAGAGTTCACTGGAGGTGGGCGCCAATGTTGGGGACTTGTTCTCAAGTGCTATGAATTAGGAACAAGGCAACACGAAATGTTAAATGTTAAAGCCCTTCGTCCTTCGAAGCATTATTTCCCTTAGGATATAATGATCTTCAGACGAAGGTCATGAAGGACATACCTTCATCATCACGGTATATATTAATAAAAGGAGAAGCATATGAAATGCAAGAGACAACATGAACAATTATACAGCATTATCAATTCGCCCACATTATATTATCATGGAAAAACAGAAACAAAATTAGATTACAAATGTACCTTCGGCTTGACAGAAGGTAAAAGTACAAATGTGACGCACGAGCAAGTACCAGTCAACGTGACCAGTATGGGGGAACTATTCATCTAGTTATAGGCACAGGACGCAGCCTATGAGAAATTACATTCATGCCCTTTACATTTATTATTAACTTATTGACAATTCTATGAGGACTAGATAGCCTTTTCCCCTTTAAGTTGGTTCCTTTCTCTACCATTTAGCCGAAGCTCCCCTACATGTAGCTTCGGAGCAAATCCAACCTTCGTCACGGTCATGCTTTTTACGTTGTACGTGCTTTTAGCCCGAGTCCGAAGGTACCTGCTGACACGTCACACTTGAAGATTTTGTTAAATCACGTTTTTGAGGACCTTCAGAGGACGAAGGCCCCCAATAGGACATAAATGTACTTTTACCCAGGCTACGTCCCATGTCTATAAATAGATGAACAGTAGCACCGTACTGTTCACGCTGAATTGTAATCGCTCCCACGCGTCTTCACCTTCGAGCAAGCCGAAGGTACTAATGTAATATGGATTCTGTTGATATTCATACATGTTTTATAGAATGCAAATATGAAGGAACTAAGGAGATACAATCATTATTTTGATCCTTTCACATTCATGTTTATATATTAAATGATGAAGGCCAGTCCTTCATGACCTTCGTCTAATGACCATTATATCCATTGGGAGATAATGCTTCGGAAGACGAAGGTCCCTAATAATTAACAATTGTGTTGCCTTGTTCTTGATTCATAGCGTTTAAAAACAAGTGACCAACATTGGCACCCACCTCCGGTGAACTCAAACGACCACCTTAGGCAAGTAATCACCTTCGTCATGCCACTGAAGAAGACAACAGCGCCAGGGGCTGCCCTGCAGCCACTGAACACAAATCAAGAGACACTCTCACTGTGACAAGCTAGGAGCCAAAAGAGAAAGGCTACCAGCCCAACACCTCAGGAGGAGGAGTTGGATCAGAAGATCAGGGATTTGGAGGCTATTCACCAGCAAGTGCAAAGGAAGAGAGAAAAGATGCTTCAGCTAGCCGACCTTCAGAGGAAGATCCACGAAGCTACTAAAGAAATGCGTCACATTACTGAGGATGACCAAGGTCGAAGGCCCCAACACAGGGAGCTTCGTCAAGAAAGTCCAATCAATGATGATGAATGGTATGATGACTTTCATCATGGTAACTTTGCTTTTGATGATGCTTCTCCTCTAGCAGCAGAGTTGCAGGCTACCCTATGACCACCATCTTACAAGCCACCTCAGCTCCCCATGTATGATGGGCACTGAGATCCAAAGCAGTTTCTGATGAGCTACGAAGCAACTATATCCTCATATGGGGGCAACACCGCTGTCATGGCGAAGTCCTTTGTCATGACACTCAAAAGTGTGGCTCAAACATGGTATTCTTCTCTTTCGCCAGGGACAATCACATCATGGAAGAAGCTGAAGGATATGCTAGTCACCAGCTTCCAGGGGTTCCAGACGAAGCCAGTCACTGCTCAAGCTCTGTTCCAATGTATGCAGGACCATGAGGAGTATTTGCAGGCGTACGTCCGAAGGTTCTTGTGACTTAGAGCTTAGGTGCCTGCAGTACCTAATGAGATGGTCATTGAAGCCATGATCAAAGGCCTTCGACTAGGACCCATGACACAATATTTTGCAAGGAAGCCACCACAGACCTTAGAGAAGCTCCTCAAGAAAATGGACGAGTAAATCAGAGCCGACAATGACTTTTGGCAGAGAAGGGAAGAAGCCTACAGATACTCCGAGGTGACCAGGGGCTTCGGAGGAAGACTCCATCCTAGGCATGTTAGGACGATTCATAACCCCAACTCAAGCGATGATAGGGGAAATCATACTCAAGGGCATCAGCACAGCTCCCAATCATTAGGGGCACAACAAAGCTCCTTCAGGCCACCAGCTCCAAGAGGTAGAGGGGGAGAAGCTTCAGAGGAAGATATGGTAATCAGCCTAGGAGACTATTCTGCCTATTCTATGGGGAAGATAAGGGACACACGACAAGGACGTGTCAAGTCACAATCCAAGAGTAGAAGAAAATTGCTGAAGCTGAAGCACGGCAAAATCCACTGAAGCAGGTCTTGCATACTGCTTCATGCTATTCTTCATATATCCCAGAGTATGTGGGCAATCAACAGCCTATGACTTCCATTGCTTCGGCGAGTCACTCCCAAGCCTCATAAGCTCAGTTGCCACCACCACCACCACCATTGGCGCCTACCCTGATCCATAACCAACAGCCAGAAGGGCATCACTAGGCTCAGCAGCAGCGCGACACTCGGGACGAATCCAAAGCTCGCACAATCAACAACATTGTGCCCGAGTCAAGGCATATCTACTGAGTGTCTAAATCCAATGTATCTTTACCCTTTTTGCCTTTTATATTTTTTATTATCAAAAGACAATACACAGAGGTTTAACCTTCAGATTGATGTAATAAGTCTATGGTTACACCATCGAGTGTATCAAAAAAGTATCAAGAAGCTCCAAAGTCGTTCCTAAGGGGATGCAGAGCTAAGATACCACCTAAGTGAAAGGTGAAGAAGCTCCAAATTCATTCCTAAGGGGATGCAAAGCTTAAATGCCACCTAAGTCAAAGATGAAGAAGCTCCAAAGTTGTTCCTATGGGGATGCAGAGCTTAGCTCCAAAGTCGTTCCCAAGGGAATGCAGAGCTGAAATACCACCTAAGAAAAAGGTGAAGAGACTCCAAAGTCGTTCCTAAGGGGATGCAATCTTATCTTTTATGTTTCACACGCTAACATTATTTGCATCATGCCATCGCATCATATTGCATCATGACATCGCATCATACATCATTTTGCATCAACAAAAGCAGTGGAAAAATGGGAATTTCTCCTTTAGCTTCGGCAAAAGATTTGTGAAAGATTATTAAAGGTGCACAGTTCATGCTTGAAACTACTGCCACAAGAAATTTATGCTTTCGACAATACTATTCCTATGCAATAATTACATCAAGAATCAAGCATCATACAGCAGCTTCGACAAAGAAGGGGGGTTTCTTTCTGAAGCGTGAAAAGAAGGGAAGGTGTTTTTTCGCCGCAGGCTCAAAAATGGTATGTATGAAGGTTCCACGCTTCATAAAGAAATATATTACATAAATATACATACAAATTGTTTACAACTATTTCTTACAAAACTAAGAATTATTTCCTAGGACATTTAACTACCAAGAATACAAAGATTTTAGTCATACTTAAGGACTTTGTTGTCAGCTTCGTTCAGAAGCCTATCGACAGCTTCCTCAATACTGTCATTTGCAATTTTGATAATGTCCAGCGCCTCTTTGATGGACAGGTCGGCTTCTTAATCATATGGCTCCAGAGGGGGAGATAGTTCAGCTGCACCGTAGTATGTGTTTGTTAGTTCCGAAGCTAAAACAGATTATGAAGCTAGACCACAATAGATGTACCTATAAGCCTGGCGCGCTCAGCAGCTTCTGCAGCTCTTTTAGCTTCTTCTTGACCGTCGTGAGATTCTTTCTCATTTTTCTTAATAGCTTCATTAGTTATCTCACGGCCGCCCTTCATCCATACCTTGGAGTAAAATTTCCCACCTAATGCAGAAGCTTCGGCTGAAGGGTTTTTAATGTCGTCGACCGAGAAAACAAATTCTGGCTGAGCAACAGCCTTGCCATGATCACAGCCGACTTTTTCCAAAATTGATACAACCCCACGGGCGCCGGTGAAGGAACAAAAATCCCCCCTATCACTAAGAATTTCTTCAAAAGCTTTGGCCTCACCACTGATCCATTGGATAACTCCATTGGGGTCACTGCGGATGAATTTCTGCTTGGAGGAGAAGGCTCCAACTTTAGAGAAACTGTTCTTTAAATTTTTAGCACACTCCATGGATATCTCACAGCATTTTTCTTAGCCCACGCGAAGCTCATCAACATTCTTTTGTGCTCTTGATCTTTCAATTTTGCATATCTCATGCTTTACCACTTCAACATCAAAATTTTTAGTTGCTTCGACAAGTTTCCTTTTTAGCTCTTGTACTTCGGCTTTGTGAGCTTCTGCTTGAGCAGACATCTTGGCTTCACTAGACTTCAGCCTTTCCACCAGAGACATCAAAATCTTATCTTTAGCAAGGGCTTCATTCCTCAAAGTTATAACCTCCAATCGGAGATTACTAAGTGCCATTTCGCAACTCTCATCTTCAGCATCCTTTTGGGCCATCAAAGCTTTACTCAAGATTAGACCCTACAAAATAAAACAAAAGAGTAAACAACAAATGTAAGAACTACTGAAAAACAGTTTGGAAAGTACTAAAACACGAAGCCAAAATTTGCAAACCTTCAAGCTATTGAAAGCAAGGCTGTCCGCATGTTGATCCTTTGACATTGCAGATAAACCGAGCTCAAGCTTTGGAAATCCCATGTTGTTTATCATCTCACGGCAGACGTTGATTTCCTTATTATCAAGAAGGTAATAGAGGAAGTCCTCTTCGTCATCCCCTCCATATACCAAGGACCCTCATGGGTACTTTAGGTCCCTGGCATAATGCTCTACTTCGGCAATCTGCTCTAAAGACAGCTGCTTTCTCGAAGCATGTCGAATGATGAATTCTATCTCTTTATGAGGTGCTTCAGGGGCAGGATGTTTAGATCCCTCAGGAGCCTCTTCTGCCAGATCTATTGGCCCAGCTTCCAAAGGCCCAGTTTCTGTAGGAGCGATGGCCGCACTCACAGCAACAACTTCTTTCGCATCCTTAGTTTTTCTGCTAGAAGCTTAGGCAGAAGTGAGAGATGTCATCTTCGTGGATTCCAAAACAACGTCTAATACACTAGCCATTCTCCTTTTTTGGAGTCAGCTGCGGAAACACTTGATGGCTCCGGCAGTTCTGTTCTAGTTGCTGGGCTCAGTACCTTCAGCTATTCTACTGCCTTCTCTAATTTCGGCTCTTCGGTCGGATCTGTACGAGTTTTGATTGGCATGACAGGACCTGATTCTATGGCAGAAGGGGCAGTTTCTGCACCTTCAATAAGCTTTGGCACATCGGCCGTCTCAATGCGTCTCGGTCTACGTGTCAAGACCTTCACTTTCTTCGCCTTCGACGCACTAGAGGATGCCAAAACAGCAATTTTCCTTTTTCTCAATTGTTTCCAAACAGGAAAACAGTAATCACGGTAGACAAATCTGATAACATCAAAAACCCTATTTAGCCTCTTTTTCCCTTGAGTGCCGAAGACAGCCGTTAGAGCTTCATCTTCAGCCTTCGAGTAAACTCCAAGTAGCTCATCACTAGTTGCCTCTATAGTGTCTAGCCAGTCATTGTTTGGTTCATCAAATTGGCTTATGTATCAGAAGGTATACTTGAGATAGACCAAGCCACCTTGACTAGAGCCAGCGGTAAATTCCTTTGGCATTTCCCATCCACTTGCAAGAGGCCATACTTTGTAAGCAATGTGCTCTTGAACCAAGTCTCTTGTGCCAATATAGGTGCACACTGTGTTGAAAGCCGCCTGGCACGCTTGCACATCATTCCCAAGTGCAAGATGGCCTCCTAATGCCGAAGCGAGACCTTATAGGGCATTGAATAATCCCTTTCACATCCTCCCTCTGACTCAGGTCATTCTTCACGTAAAACCACTCCTGCATCCAAGAGCCTAGCCACCTTTTTCGAAATGTGGGCACAGGGTAACTTGCCTCAGATCGAGGCATGAAGTTGTAATAACCAAAATTGTTGTGATATTGTTCCTTTCCGGTCGCCTTCATCTGATAAGACAACTCATGAATATTGCAAAAGCATCTTGCATCTGGATCCAGTCCTTGGCTCCTCATGGCCCAGATAAAAACTCCCACTCTAGTAAGAGCTTCGGGGGTAATCTGGTGAAGATATATCTCAAATGTTTTCTAAAGATCGACTAGCATCTTATGAAGCGAGAAACGAAGCCCAGCCTTCATGAAGCTCCTGAAGACTACCACTTCATCGCTTTTTGGCAGGGGAACAGTGTCCTCTCCCCCAGCCCTCACTACAGATACATCATGAAAGTATTTCCCCTTCATCGATTCAATCTGACCTTACTTGATGGTGGATTTCCCGAAAACAACATGGCTTAGCCTCCATGGCTGGTCTTCGACATCTTCATTTCCACTCTCTACGTCAAAACTATCACTGTCGCTAGAGTTCACAGACAACCCGGCCAGCATCTCGTTGGTGATTTTCTCTGTGTTGGTCTTCTCCATAGCTTTGTAAAACCCAGCCAGTGCGGGCTCAGTGACCTTCTTCTCCTCAGCCATTTAGATGATGGTTGGGTAGATGCCAAAGCTCAAAAGTCAATAGAGCTCGAGAAAGCAAAGAAAGTTAAAATAGCACACACAGTACAACCAGCTAGATAGATGAAAAATACTCACGACACATGTTTCTATATATACACTCAGAGCCCCATAGCTCGGTGGACCCCACGGGTCAGAATGATTCGCTATTCTAACAAAGGGAAGGTGTTTTTTCAGACCTTTAGCTAAAGGCCTTTGTTCTCGTCGCAGTCTGAATTTGTTACAATAAAATAAATTAATACTGTGAGGGGCTACTGTTGGGGGCCTTCTCCTTCCGAAGGTCCTCAAAAACATAATTAACCATTTTCTTTCAGCATAAGCTATTATAGGAAGCTTCGTCTTCAGGATACAAGCCTCTTCCTCATGATGAAGGCACACATGATGAAAATAGATCTAAAGAGGATAAGAGTAAACGCCGAAGCTATCACCAGATGGATAGCTTCGGCTCACAATGGAGATGAAGTATAATGATAATGCTGACCAAAAGAGGAAAAGACTACTTAGTCCTTAATAACTTGTATTACGATCATATGTGAATATTAGGGACATAAATGTACTTTTCCCCGAGCTGCATCCCGTGTCTATAAATAGATGAACAGTAGCACCGTATTGTTCACACTGAATTGTAATCGCTCCCTCGCATCTTCATCTTCGAGCAAGCCAAAGGTACCAATGTAATATGGATTTTGTTGATATTCATACATGTTTTATAGAATGCAAATATGAAGGAACTAAGGAGATACAATCATTATCTTGATCCTTTCGCATTCATGTTTATATATTAAATGATGAAGGCCAGTCCTTCATGAGCTTCGTCTGATGATCATTATATCCATTGGGAGATAATGCTTTGAAAGATGAAGGTCTCTAATAATTAACAATTTTGTTGCCTTATTCTTGATTCACAGCATTTAAGAACAAGTGACCAACAAACATATTATCGGTTGTCTAGTGTACTCAAATTTTAAGGTATGGACTTACTATTTTGCCTAGTTCGCTATTGTTTTATAATTTGAAGTGTACAAAAATCTTATGTATCATCGACAATATGGCAGAGTTTCCTGCTAAGTAAAGCACTGAGGCTACAACAAGAAGGGGAAGTCATGATTTGTACCAAACCTGTCTTTGCTTCCTCTAGGTTACAGCTTCATCTCCATACAAAAGTTTGAATGCGGTAAAACCTATTGACCTTGATACCGATGTATTATGATTCCACACTACTTTTACTAATTCATCTGGCCACTTGCCCTTCGGTAGATTGAAGATTGATCTCATTATTCCTGTGAGAATGACATCGTTTGCTCGCTCGACTAGGCCATTGGATTCTAGATGCCTTAATAATGCAAAGTGTATGTTTGTACCGATTTGATCACAGAAGGTTTTGAAGGCTTCAGAATCAAATTACGTCCCATTATCCACTATGATGGCTTTTGGCACTCCAAAGCGACAGATGATGCTTTGCCAATAGAATTTCTAGACTCTAGCTGAAGTTATTGTGGCTAATGCTTTAGCTTTGATCCATTTGGAGAAATATTCGACTGCTACTACAACATATCTTACGTTCTCTGAGCTAGTGGTAATGGTCCCAACAGATCCATTCCCCACCTTTGTAGTGGTCAAGTGGGCTAAATTAGTTGGGTTAAAGATGAAGGTTGCTCTTGATCCTTGGCACATCTCTGGCAATTGTCGCATTTTTGTACTAACTCTGTTGCATCCGAAGTAGATTTTGGCCAATAAAATCCTTGCCTAAAAAACTTTCCCCAATAGCAGTCTGGATCCAATGTGGCCACCACATATGTCTGAGTGGATTTCCTTCATTAATTCTTGACCTTCGGCTCTAGATAAACACTTCAACAAAGGTGAACAGACTCCTTGCTTGAATAGCTCCCCTTCTATCATCACATACGGTCTTGTTCTAGTTTGCATCCTTCTGATCTAAGCTCCATCATCCAAAGGGTGGTTGCCTTGGAGGAAAGAGATAATTTTTGTTCTCCAATATTCACTGTGTGTTGGTGATATTGTGAGCACATCTCTTTCTATGAGGTCTAGTGAAGGTGCATTGAGGATTTCAAAAAACACCTCTAGTGGAAGAGGCAGCCCTTGTGCTGCCGATTTGGCCAGCAAGTCTGCTTATTCATTATCTCCTCTTGGAATATTGTTTAATGAAAAACCTTCAAAATAAGCTTCCATACTTCAAACTGTATCAAGATATTTTTCTAGCTTCGGATCTCTTGCTGTACTTCTCTTGTCAACATGCCCTATGATTACTTGGGAATCAGACTTTAAAATTGCTCTACTTATTCCCATAGCCTTATGTTTTCAAAGCCCTAACATCACTGCTTCATACTCTGCAATGTTATTTGTACATCAAAACTCTAATTTTGCTGCATAAAAAGTTTCATCTTCGACGGTGAGATAAGAACTGTAGCGGCACCTGTGCTGAAGGCACCCCATGATCCATCATAGAAGATTGTTCATACTTCTTCATCTGGTGCCCGTGCTTCATCCTGAGCCCCTGGCGTCCAATCGATAATGAAATCTGCTAATGCCTGGGATTGTATTGATGATCGATGTATGAAGTCAATAATGAATTCATTGAGCTCCATAGCCCACTTTCCAATTCTTCGTGTTGCTTCCCTGTTTTTTATGACGTCTTTCAAAGGTTGAGACAAAGGGACAATTATGTGGTGTGACTGAAAGTAATGCGAAGCTTTTGGAAGCCATGAGTACTACATATAATACTTTTTCTACCTCTGTGTAATTTTTCTTGGATGAGCTTAGTACTTTTGAGACAAAATAAACTATTACTTGCAATCATTTGGCCTTCTAGCTTTTCTTGGACCAATGCTGCACTAACAGCAAAATGAGAGGCAGATATGTATAGAAGAAGTGTGGCCCCTTGCGAAGGTGGAGATAGAGTTGTAAATGTATGAGATATTATTTCAAATCCTCGAAGGCATTTTGCTGGGTTGGTACCCATTGAAATACTTTGGCTGACTTTAATACTTCGAAAAATGGTTGATTTCTTTTTGCGGATCTTGAGATGAACCTATTTAGCGATGCAAGTCTACCTGCCAATGTCTAGGCATCTTTTCTAGATTTTGGCGGTTCCATCCGAAGCATTGCTTCTATCTTGCTTGCGTTAGCTTTAATTCCTTTAGTTGATACAAGGCAACCAAGGAATTTTCCCTTCTTCACCCCAAAGATGTGTTTTCCTGGATTTAACTTAAGATCTACTTTCCTGAAGTTAGCAAATGTATCTAGTAAGTCTGCGATGAGGTCTTCTTGCTTTGTACTTCTGACTATGATGTCATGAACACAGGTCAAAACATTGCTGCCAATTTGGGTACTCAACACTTTTGATGTCATTCTGCTGAAGCTTCCTCCAGTATTTTTGAGCCCCTCAGGCATCCAAAGATAACAGTAGGTACCACTTGGGGTAATGAAGCTTGTTTTAGGCTCATCTTCTCTTTTCATCCATATCTAGTGATATCCTGAGTAGCAGTCTAGTAGACTCATGAGTTCCAAAGTAGTAGCCGCATCTATGTCACACCCGGATTTAACGGACAAATCCGGGTGCATCTCATATGTGCGCCAAGGAAGAACCACACACATAATAATAGAGTGCATAGAGATAAATGTCATAAATATCATAAATGTACTTATTACATAGCGGAAGTCTTACAAAAAATAAATGATAAATAAAGCGAACTAAATATTATTCCCTGGCGCCACAAAGCTGACTGGGAGACGCCACCTAGATCAAGTCGAATGCCTCGATGTTAGGCGGCTCCTCTTCGACCACCTGTTCTTCTCCTGTGGGGGTGTGAGACAGCAAGAGTGAGCTCACATACGTTCATAGCTCAACATGTCGTGGGGAATAATGTGGCATGAACTCACCAAAGGTGGGAGTTCATGAAGTGTAAGGCTGATCAAGGAAATAGAGGCTGAGGCTGAGCATCGCTTTTATAAGTTGGTCAAAATTTTATTAGCAATTACTAAGTGTAAGTAAATACCAAACCTTAAATAAAGTATTAGAACACAATTAATAATAAATCCCATGCAATGCGAATGACAAGTTGAATTTAGGTTCCATAAATTAACCATGTGAGGGTCCGAGCCGCTCATGACCGTGAGCACGACTAGTATACTAGTTTTACACTCTGCAGAGGTTGCGCATCTTTACCCACAAGTCATGTTACCCATCTGCCAACAGACGGCCAATCCCATACACCTCTACCGAGGAGGCGAGGCAGGGTAACACCACGAGGCCTTTACAAAGTTCCACTAGCTTCAGAAATCCCGCTACAGTTTATAGGAAGCTCCAGTGCAGGAATCCCTCACCTGACCGCCATCGCAGCAAAATCAGCAAAATCAACCCAAGGACCCCCTAAACTGACCACTCCCCTACTGCCCTTGCTCCTTTTAGGTAAGGAAGACCTCCACTAGCTTTCCTAGTTAATCAGCCAAGGGCGTCCCATTAAACCCTTGTGGTAGCACTATTTTCCCGGGTGGTCGCTCCATGTTCCCATTAATTTAATGATCTTAACATGAATAGTAGTAATAAAAAGATAATAAAAGAGTAATCATGAATATTGTATCTCCATACCCAATCCATATAAAGCAATAGCAGGTACTACCCAAAAATATTTCAGTGGTGAACAAGGTATAAAGATAACCAAAACTGGGGTAACCTAAAGGATCCCATCAAAATTAACCTATGCAGATCATTATAATTAATAAGAACATGGCTGGGAAAAAGTAAGTGATCAAGGGCACAACTTGCCTTCAATGAGCTCCTGCTCAGCTACTTCTACTTGCTGTACCTCAGGATCCACAATAGCTTGCTCGTCTACTCGCGTCAACACAATACATACATAGAATAGCATAAATTAACATCACATCAAACAGATAAACAAAATATACAATAAAAATCTACACATTAAAATGAGATCATAGGAACTGGAATCATTAAATTTGGAGTTATGGATTTCAAGTTATGAATTTCCTAAGGTTTATTGTGCTTGAAATAGGATTAAGTGAGAGATTAATTTTCTTACTATTTTTATGACAAAACAGAGGCACTAAATGATAGAGAATATTATTACAAAATTTTAGAAATTGGAATGGTTTAATTTGGATTAAAAATGAATTTTCTATGCATTTTACAAGTTTCTAGATTTGTTTTTGTATTAAAAACGAACTTCTATAATTATTTCTCTGTTTTTAATCATCTCTGGACTGAGCCTCGATTTCTAGAAAAGTCAGGGGTGCCTAGGTAAAAACTCCAAGACACAGTGAACAATACCCCTGGACGGCGGGTTAAATCCTAAATAGTCCAGGGGCTCTTTTAAAACGTTGCCACCCGAAGGGGTATTCTCTATTATCGTCCGTACGATCTAGACCTTGTGGCTCGGATTAGATTATCCACTCTGTGAACCGGTACGCGATACACGGCCAGGATTTAATTACGCGAATACAACTCGGACCCCTCGATCCCGATCGAACGGCCCAGCACACATTCCACCCTATCAGCGCACGGGATCTAATCTAAGCCGTCCGAGGGGCATCAACGGTCACGACCCATCTCCCTACCCCGACGCTGCCAGGGCAGAGCCATCGGAATCCCTACGGCCATGGAGCTCACCGGCACACCCAAAGTCGGCGACCCAGACCTCTAAGTTCAAATCGGGCAAAGCTACGTGAAGGAGATGGAAAAATAGAGCTGTGAAGTGGTTAATCACCTCGATACGACCAGTCGAGACCCCAGCCCACGGAGCAGTGCGATGGCGCGGCGGTGCTGCAATTCTGGTGAGGAATTACCATCAGCTGAGTGATGCCTTCCTGACGCGAAGACGACCAACAACCCCAGGAAGAAGAAGCATAGCTCCCTGCCCAAGCCCAAGAACACGACGTGGACGCCAATGAGAATTCACAGTGGCGGCGGAAAACCTTCGGTCCCCGGCGAGGCGCGTAAGGCGGCGGTTTATAGGAAGGGAAAACAAAGGGTGACGACGTACGCATCCATATATAGGTCACGCGGAGGTTGCCCAAGATTACCAGGGAAGTCGGATTCTGTTATTCCCCCACGGCGCTCAGAAAAATCCGGGTCATTAGCTCCGTCCAAAATCCGCGCGAGGAAGACGATGCCCGAGCTGATACCCACGCTAGCGCGCGATTTCCGGCCACGAGCTCCCAATGGTTTGCGTGAGTCAAGCGGTAACCAACCCGTGATGCCCACGCGTTAGGTAGGGAGGGAGATCTGGGTTCTGTTGAGGTGCTCCACACGGCGGCAATGGATCTGCGCAGCTCCCAGAGTGTTTGGTGGAGCAAGACGGATCCGACCAGATGGGCCCACCAGGAAGTGAGAGAGCGCGCCTGCCGCCGGGACCCACGCGTCGGCCAGTGAGGGAAGGGGGTGTGCGTGCGTAGAATTGGGCCGGCGCGGGGAGTAAGGGCATTTGGGCCG
The DNA here is from genome assembly GCA_029449295.1 of Zea luxurians. NCBI lineage: Eukaryota > Viridiplantae > Streptophyta > Magnoliopsida > Poales > Poaceae > Zea > Zea luxurians. The sequence continues at coordinate 96,813,924 of JAOPSE010000001.1, read as the reverse complement.
AATCCGTGGGAGGGGCAGAAATGTGGTGAAGCCAGCCCAAACTAGGTTTTTGTCTTTTTTATTTATTTATTTTCTTTTCTCTCTCTTTTCAAATTCAAGTTGTATTCAAATTTAATTTAAACTATTGTGACCAATTATTCTCAGATGATGTTGCGCCATAAACAGTACTACTTTGAAGACATATTATTATATATATTATTTTTATATCCTTTCTCCTTTTTGTTTCAATTCTAGAATTTCCTTTCTCCTTTTCCAAATTCTAGAATTTCTTTTAGGATTTAATTTCCCATTAGGGTATTAACATACTAATTATTATTATTAGTATTATTTTAACCCTATTTTTATATCATCACAAAAATGCACATAAAGTAAGATCCAGCATGATGCACAGGTTATTTATGTGTTCTTGGTTCTCATTATCCACTTTTAACTAGTAGTGATCACATGTAATGAATAGTAGAGGTCACACACTATTGAGATTATCTCTCTCCTCTTTTATTACACTTTTGAGTATTACGAATCCTACCCCCCTTAAAAATAATCTCGTCCTCGAGATTTAGGAAGACCTAGGGAAAAGGTGGGGAAAATCTATGCGAAGCTCTTCTTCTCCTTCCCATGTTGCTTCATCTTCACCGTGGTGACTCCATTGCACTTTGCACATCTTTATATCCTTATTCCTCGTGACACGAGTCAGTGTATCCAGTACCTTGATGGGGTACTCAGCATAAGTCAGATCATCTTGAACACTAAGGTCCTCCATTGGTAGCTGCTCTTCAGGTACCCTGAGACATTTCTTCGGCTGAGATACATGGAATACATCATGAACATCCGCAAGATGATTCAGTAACTCCAATTGATATGCAACCTCTCCCACTGGCTTTAAGATTATGAAGGGTCCAATAAAGCGAGGGGACAACTTTCCTTTGACTTTAAATCTTCTCATACCTCTGAGTGGTGACACTTTCGAATAGACATAATCACCCTCCTTAAACTCTAGCAGTCTTATCCGGGTATCAGCATAGCTTTTCTGTCTTGACTGCGCAGTCCTCAAATTTTCCCTTATTTGCTGAACTTGTTCTTTTGCCTCTTGTATAATCTCAGGCCCAAATAACTGCCTTTCACCAGTTTGATCCCAATACAGTGGAGTCCTGCACTTTCTGCCATACAAAGCCTCAAACGGTGACATCTTCAAACTAGCCTGGTAACTATTATTATATGAGAACTTAGCATAATGTAGACTCTTGTACACTACTACCTTGCTGAAGGGCATAACCTCTCAACATGTCCTCAAGTACTTGATTGGTCCTTTCAGTCTATCCATCAGTCTGAGGATGGTAGGTCGAACCAAAATTCAACTCGTATCCATATTCTCATGAAAACTTTCCCAACATCTGGAGGTAAATTGTGATCCTCTATCCAAAACGATCTTCTTAGGCACCCCATGTAAAGTCACAATCCGAGCAACATATAACTGTGCCAATTAAGATCTCTCATAAGTAGTCTTGACCAGAATGAAGTGAGCCACTTTAGTCAATCTATCCACAATCACCCATATAGAATCATATCCTTTCGAGATGCGAGGCAATCTAGTAATGAAATCTATACCAATCTCTTCCCACATCCACTCGAGTATCTTTAAGTGGGTGCAGTAGTCCAGCTGGCCTCTGGTGTTCAGCCTTCACTCTTTGACAAACATCACACATAACCACATGTGCAGCCACATCTCTCCTCAATCCATACCACCAATACTTCCGCTTCAAATCCTAATACATCTTGATACTCCCGGTATGAATAGAATAATCCGAGTCATGGGCTTCCTTCATTATAGTCTCACAAAGGCTTTCAATCTTAGGGACACATATCTTGTCCTTGAACCTTACGGTGCCTTGCTCATCTTCCATGAATTCCGGACCTCGACCTTCAGTAATCAGACCCTTAATCTCTTATATTTTAGCATCACCAATTTGTCCTTTGCGGAATTCTCGTTCCAAGGTAGACTCCACATCAATAGTAACTCCTTCAGTGTGAGTAACTATCCCCAGGTTAAGTCTCCTAAAATCCTCAACAATCTCATCGGGTAGATGGGCAACAACAGCTGAATGAACATGCTCCTTTTGACTCAAGGCAATTGTAACCAAATATGCCTTGCCCGGGTGATAGTAAATCTCCAAATCATAATCCTTAATAAGCTCCAACCAACGGCGTTGCCTAAGGTTGAGATCCTTCTGAGTGAATATGTACTTCAAACTCTTATGATCCGTGTATACTTGGCACTTAGTTCCCATAATGTAGTGTCTCCAAATCTTATGTGCATGCACAACGGCTGCTAGTTCCAAGTCATGAGTGGGGTAGTTCAACTCGTGTTTCCACAACTGACGAGACGCATAGGCGATCACATGTCCTTCTTGCATGAGCACACATCCTAATCCTTGGCCACATGCATCACAATAAATGTCAAATCCTTTCTGTAGATCTGGCATAATCAACACTGGTGGTGACATCAATCTCTTCTTTAATTGATCAAAGCTATCTTGGCACTTCTCATCCCACTTGAAATCTCTTCCCTTCTCCAGAAGTGAGCTCATAGACTGAACAATCTTAGAAAATCCTTCAATAAATCTCTGATAATATCCTGTAAGGCCCAAGAAATTCCGGACCTCAGTAACTATAGTGGGTATGCTCCACGCCGCTATCTCCTTGACTTTAGTAGGATCCACTGATATTCCTCCATTAAAAGTGATATGTCCAAGAAATGGCACCTCATCAATCCAAAACTCGCATTTGCTATACTTGGCGTAGAGTTGATTATCTCATAGCTTCTGTAGCACCAATCTCAGATGTTCCTCATGATCACTATCATTCTTGGAATAAATAAAAAATATTATCGATGAAAACCACGATGAATCTGTCCAGATCATGAACTCCTTATTCTTTAGATCCATAAAATAGGCTGATGCATTAGTTAGTCCAAATGACATAACGGAGAACTCATATAAATCGTATCGGGTCGATAAAATTGTCTTGGGAATATCCGATGGTCTAATCTTCATTTGATGGTAACCCGATTGGAGATCAATCTTTGAGAATACTCTTGTACCTCTCATCTGATCAAATAAATCTTCAATGCGGGGTAATGGTTACTTGTCTTCACAGTGACATCATTAAGGGTCCTATTATCCACGCACATCCCTTTCGATCCATCTTTCTTCTGTACAAATAGAACCGATGCTCCCCAAAGGCGAGGAACTCGGACGAATGTACCCAGCCTCTTGTAATTCCGTTAACTACTTCTTCAGTCCCTTTAACTCTTCTACAAACATCCTGTATGGCCGTTTGGAAGTAGGGGCTGTCCCAGGTAAGAGATCAATGACCAACTCAACATCCATATCTGGTGGCACCCCTGGCAACTCCTCTGGGAAGACATCCGGAAAATCTCTAACCACACGGATGTTGTCACCCACAAACTTCTCATCTACTAAGAATGTCGGTAGTCTGATGGTGGTGGTTACTACAATTCCAACTTCAAATCTTTCTCCTTTGGAACTGGTGAGTTCTATGGTTCCTTTAGCATAGTGAATAAACTGCCTTTGCCTTTCTTAACCATGACATACCAAGGATCACGTCTATAGTGCTCTCTTCTAACACTATAGGGGTAGCCCATCTGGGTTAGAAACATAGGGTAAGGAAGGAAGAATTATAGACAAGGCAAGTAATTACGAATTAGGTTACTTTGGGGGATTTATTAGCTAACCAGATTATTGTTTTACCTACCATAGCTAATTTATTACCTTATGGTGGCACATGCTAAGATGTCCATATATAATATCTCAATCAATCAAAGAAGCAAATCAGACATTTATCATCAGAACAATCAAACAACATTTTTAAATATAGGAAATAGTTTTGGTTTGGTCTTAGGCCTCCTATCTCTTAAAAATGTCATAGGGGTAGGGAGTCCAAGGTGTGAAATCCATCTTGCCTCAGAGTAGAAAAGGTAAGAATAATCAGAGTAGAACAGTAGAAGGTGAGACAGGATCAAGATAAGTGTAGAAAGAATCAGAGTAAGATAAGTATAGAATGAATTAGAAATAGATAAGTAGGTAAGGGTTTTGTCCATTTCTGTCTAGGTTTCGTCCTACAGTCAACATTTGCTCTGATACCACTACTTTCACACCCGGATTTAACGAACAATTCCGGGTGCATCTCATATGTGTGCGAAGGAAGAACCACATACATAATAACAGAGTGCATAGAGATAAATGTCATAAATATCATAAATGTACTTATTACATAGCGGAAGTCTTACAAAAAAATAAATGATAAAATAAAGCAAACTAAGTATTATTCCCTGGCGCCACAAAGCTGACTGGGAGACGCCACCTATATGAAGTCGAATGCCTCGGTGTTAGGCGGCTCCTCTTCGACCACCTGTTCTTCTCCTGTGGGGGGCTGTGAGACAGCAAGATTGAGCTCACATATGTTCATAGCTCAACAAGTCGTGGGGAATAATGTGGCATGAACTCACCAAAGGTGGGAGTTCATGAAGTGTAAGGCTGATCAAGGAAATAGAGGCTGAGGCTGAGCATCACTTTTATAAGTTGGTCAAAATTTTATTAGCAATTACTAAGTGTAAGTAAATACCAAACCTTAAATAAAGTATTAGAACAAAATTAATAATAAATCCCATGCAATGCGAATGACAAGTTGAATTTAGGTTCCATAAATTAATCATGTGAGGGTCCAAGCCGCTCATGACCGTGAGCACGGCTAGTATATTTGTTTTACACTCTGCAGAGGTTGCACATCTTTACCCACAAGTCATGTGACCCATCTGCCAACAGACGGCCAATCCCATACACCTCTACCGAGGAGGCGAGGCAGGGTAACACTACGAGGCCTTTACAAAGTTCCACTAGCTTCAGAAATCCCGCTACAGTTTATAGGAAGCTCCAGTGCAGGAATCCCTCGCCTGACTGCCATCGCAGCAAAATCAACCCAAGGACCTCCCTACACTGACCACTCCCCTACTGCCCTTGCCCCTTTCGGGTAAGGAAGACCTCCACTAGCTTTCCTAATGTTGGGGACTTGTTCTCAAATGCTAAGAATTAAGAACAAGGCAACATAGAAAATGTTAAGGGTTAAAGTCCTTCGTCCTCCAAGACTTTATATCCTTTCGAGATATAAGGAATTTTGGACGAAGGTTACGAAGGACGTACCTTCGTAAACATAATAGCAAGGAACGAAGTATTCATACAGATCATAAGGTATGAAATGAACATTTAAGTATTATCATAGAATCACTTCCATTTTTATTAACATGAACGAATATAAATGATTTCAAATTGCAAATGTACCTTCGGTCCTGAGGAAGGCGAAAATACAAGTGTGATGCGAAGGCAAATGACAGGTTCGCGTGAACAGTACGGGGGTACTGTTCATCCATTTATAGACACAGGACGCAGCCTGTGACAAATTACAATTATGCCCCTTACAAAAGTTTACAACATTGACTCAGACCTCTATGGATAAAAAGGTCATTCTATCTCTATGTCGGTTTGTAACGCCGAAGCTCCATGAAAAGGAACCTTCGGCCATCTCCTGGGAACAACTTCAGCCGAAGCTGCTTCTTCGTGTAAGACCTTCGGCGCAACGAAGCATGGCCCCAACAGTAGCCCCTTTCGCGGTGCTAGATCGTTTTTCGTAACGAGCTTGATCCGTGAAAAAAGCCTCTTCAGCTTTGGGAAGCCGAAGGTCCAAAAAACACCTTCCCTGAGCTCGTTGCTGAGAAACGATCCGGTTTCCGAGCGCGTGCCAGGCCCACCTTGCAGAGTTACTGTTTGATCTTTGCGGTCCACTGCACAGCGAGTACAAGTGACTGCCCGCCTAGTGTAAAAATCCTGCCGCTTCGCCTTCTTACCTGCAGCACTATATAAACAGACGAGTAGGTGTGAAGTTACCACAGCATTCATTGCTATTTGCACTGTTTTGCTGCCAAAATTTTTAACTATAGCCGAAGCTTGATCCTCAAAATCGAACGAAGGTCCAATTCGAAGTCTGCTTCGTCAGAAGGAAAAGCTTCGGGAGAAAAGGAAAAAGAAAAAAGTATCTAACTTCCCCAAACTCAGAATTAAATGGCCAGAGTGCGATCCACTGCCAGAGTTGATCGTGAAGGAGACGAAGCCGAAGGTTCGAATACTGTGCCCATTTCCGAAGCAATGCAGCGTTCCGGACTGGTGACTGCGGAAGAAATGCCTGCTGCTGAAGCAAACCCGGCAACTGCCGAAGGAGAAGAAGAGAATATTGAAGGAACTGATCCCGAAGATGACTATCGCATTGCCATGCCCAGCAAACCCAGTCACTTGGACTTCGGGAAATCAACTGTTTCAAAGGCTGATCTTTCCAAGATGGTGAAAGCAGGTTATTTCAACAAAAATCAGAAGAAGTTACTTCGCTTCGGGGGAGAAGAGACTACCCCAAAGCCGGCGAAGGATGAAATTGTCATTTTCAAGAGCTTTCTAAAGGCCGGATTAAGATTCCCCCTACACGAGATTATTGCGGAGGTACTGAAGAGGTTTGGTATCTACCTTCACCAGTTAACTCCTAACGCTATCGTTAGGCTTAGCGTTTATATTTGGGCCCTCCGAAGCCAAGCAGTGGAGCCATTTGCCGACAGTTTCTGTCGAGTTCATGAGTTACATTATCAAACAAAGGCCAGGAAAGATGGGCTACATGATAACTTCAGTTGCTACAATTTTGCCTACCGGAAAACCGCAAAGTTTCCTGTAATCAGCTACCGAAGCAAATGGCCGGCAGGCTGGAAATCAGAATGGTTCTATGTCAAGGTTGATGACGACAAGGAGAAGCTTGTGCAAAGTCCGCTCGAGCTGGTCTTCGGAGAAACCCGACCCCGCTGCAACATGACACCAGAGGGTCAAACACAACAGGCAATGGATGAATTCAGAATTATTGCAGGGCATATCGGTACCAGGGATCTGGTTCAAGAATTCTTGGCATTCAGAGTCTTCCCTACTCTGAAAGAATGGGAAATGCCAAAGTTAAAGGGGGAGAAGAAGGAGGGGGAACTTGTCCGGCTTCCTTATCACTTCAAATTCAAGAAATACTTTAAGAAGCCCTGCCAAGAGTGGCTGGACACAGTTGAGGTGATGTGTAATGAAATTCTTGGAAATTATTCGAAAAAAGAAGATCAGCTGATGACAGCAGCCTTCGGCGCCCGTCCGAAGCGAAGGCTGAACCGAGTGCTTGATGCCCTGGGCTTCGAGTACCCTGACTATGAGCAGTTGAGCAAGGGTACCGAGGGCCAAAAAAGAAAAAGAGTGGTCGAAACTCTGAACAAGGATGAAGAAAGACCAGCAAAAGAGAAGAAAATTCCCAAGAAAAGAAAAATATCAACTCCGAAACGAAAATTATCCGAAGAAGAGGGGACCCCCACACCACCTTCTACCAGCGACGTGGAGGAAATTTTAAAGGTAATGACTGAACCCGTGCCCACGAAGCTAAGTCCATTAGGGCCTCAACTGACGAAGCTTTTTCGAAAGGTGGAAGAACCGGAACAAACGAAGATAACCAAACCAAAGCGGCAAAGAATTATTGCAGTGACCGAAGTTATCGACAAGACGCCGCCGAGGGCGTCAATTCAGAAAACACCAGCTGTTGAGGGAACAACAAACGCCGAAGTCGCACCTTCGGAGGTCGCGGCTACCGAAGCCGCTACGGCTGAAGATGTGAACTTAGAAACTACCATTGAGGATATCAACAAAATTTTACAAGACATGGCTGCAGAAGAAGCTGCTGAAGAAACCATGGCCACAGTGCCTGGGAAGGGGAAAGAAATAGTCGAAGACACCTCGGACGACGAAGCCTACACATTTCAAAATTTAATTGGGCAAAAACTGTCGAAGGCCGAAATGGAAGAACTTAAGGACTATGCCAAATCTTGCGGCTACAAGCCAGGAGCTCTTCTATTTGGAGGCATTGATGACGAAAAATTGGGCTGCATTCAAGACCAAACTGGAGCTAAGGTCATCGGTACTTTATCAAAAAGTATCGGTTTTCCGAAGCTAGAAACAGATATCAGCCGCTACCGACGACAACATATCGTCGGCAGCTTATTTTATTCCAATTTCAAGGTAAATAACTTTTCTCTGACTTCTATTTTTTAATAATGGAAATATTCCTAACAAAGGTTGTTTATTTGCAGAGCATGCTTCTGAGCAAAGCTCTGAAGATGCAGCAAGACTTGGAGGACAAAAAACACGAAACTATAATTGAAAATTTAGAGAGCAAGATAAAAGAACAAACAGCTATCATTGAAAAGAAAGACTTCGAGCTCCAATCAACCGAAGGCTTGCTGGCAGAGACTGAAGCTAAAGTATCAGAATTGAATTCGAAGCTTATCGGCCAATCAAAACAATTTGAACAGGAGAAGCTAGAGCTTAATTCGAAACTTGAAGCCGAAGTCCAGACCAACTCAGACTTGAAGAAATCATTAACAAGCCTTCAAGACAAATGCTTGAAATTTAGCAATAATTGTATTGAACGATTAAAAAAGATATTTTACTCTGTTGGAGCCAGCAGCGGGAAGTTTAACCCTTCAGCGGAAAATTTACCACAAGCCTTCGATCATATTGAAGCTGAAATCGAAGAACTTGACGAAGTTATAGCCGGGCACGGTGACTTCTGTGCCTGGGTAGCTTCTCGGGGTACCGCTGCAGCGTTCCTGAAGGCCGACTGCGAGCATGGAAAAATCGTCAACAGGCCCAACTTCACCTTGTCTCCATCAATCCTGGACGATATTCCTGACCTCGCCCGAAGCATCTCAAATAGATTTATAAAAATGATATGGACAAAAGGCGGGCGAGAGAAGGCTGGAGACGAAGCTCGAAGTCATCTTGATCCAGTAAGAAATCGTACTTTGTACTTACCTTCTCTTTCACGCTTGATTTTTACTCGCGATACCTTGATTCATGTAGGATGACGAAGGTGAAGATGATGCTTAAAATATGTCGCCGAAGCCGTCGCCGAAGCTGAAGCTTAGTGAAGATCGGTAGAAGTATACTATAGAAAAAACTCAGGATACTTTTGTAACAACTTTTGTAAATACAATTAAACTGTTCTCAAGGAACTTTGTACATACCTTGTAATATATTCTTACCCTTCTACTGAGGCGCTTTGATGTGGACGAAATCAATATTTTGAGCCGAAGGCGAAAAAACACCTTCCCTTCTTTTCGTACACAACGAAGCATAGAAGACCACTTCTTCTTTTTGCCGAAGCAACCACTCAGGAACACAAATGCTATGAATGAATGCTTATGAATGCAAATGCTATGATGTAATGTAATGTGCGAATGAATGTCCAAAGCATATGTCCGAAGCCACACTCTCAGCCATTATTTCCTTAGAAACAACCACACATCAGCTCTGCATTCCCTTAGGAACGACTTTGGAGCTTCTTCGCCTTTTACTTAGACGATATAAGCTCTGCATTCCCTTAGGAACGTCTTTGGAGCTTCTTCGCCTTTTACTTAGGCGGTATAAGCTCTGCATTCCCTTAGGAACATCTTTGGAGCTTCTTCGCCTTTTACTTTCGGCGGAATCAGCGTTGAATTTTCGCTGTGAGCTCTGCATCCCCTTAGGGACGTCTTTGGAGCTTCTTCTCTTTTTCAGTTTCGGCACTCGATGGTGCGTTCTCAGCTTTTACATTTACATTCTTTGGGGGATTTTGCTCTTATAAAACTAAAAAGGGAATTACATATGATGGCCCCATTAAAAACCTTTCTCCCCCTTTAGAAAGGAAAAGGGTGCCATGAAAAAAGAAAAGAAAAACATAAAAAGTTACATCAAGTTATACATAAAATCGCCGAAGCTCATCCGCATTCCAAGACCTTGGAATTTCGTTGCCATCCATGTCCTTCAATCTGTACGATCCAGGCCTTGACGAAGATACTACTAAGAAAGGTCCTTCCCATTTCAATTGTAGCTTGCCCACTGTGTCTGGGTTGGCTACTCTCCGAAGCACCAAGTGACCCGGCTCAATATTTTTTAACCGGACCTTTCTATCTCGCCACCTGACTGTTTCAGCTTGATATTTATTGATATTCTCCACGGCCTGAAGCCTGATCCCCTCTAAAGCATCTTTTTTCACAAGGCAAGCATCTTCGGGACCTGATTCTGCCGAAGCTACTACCCTTATTGACCCAGCTTTAGCTTCTTCCGGAGTTATTGCTTCGTCACCGATAATAATTTGAATGGGGTAAAGCCTGTAGACCTTGATGTTGTTGTATTGTGGCTCCACACCACTTTGGTCAACTGATCTGGCCACTTTCCCCTTGGTTGATTGAAGATTAACTTCATTATTCCTGTCATTATGATGCCGTTGGCCCTTTCAACAAGCCCATTCGACTCCGGATGCCTGACTGATGCAAAATGGATCTTCGTTCCAATTTGATCACAGAAATTTCTGAAAGATTCGGAGTCGAACTGCGTTCCGTTATCTACAGTGATGGCCTTCGGTACCCCGAAATGACAGACAATATTCTGCCAGAAAAACTTTTGGACAGTGGCCGAAGTTATTGTGGCTAATGGCTTCGCCTCAATCCACTTGGAAAAATACTCCACAGCTACTATAACATATTTTAGATTCCCCTGGGCCGGTGGTAATGGACCCAACAAGTCAAGGCCCCACCTTTGCAATGGCTAGATGGGTTGTATCAGCTGTGTCAAAGACGAAGGTTGCTTTTGATCTCTTGCACATTTCTGACAACCTTCGCACTTTTGAACTAACTCCGCTGCATCCGAAGCTGCCTTCGGCCAATAAAACCCTTGGCGAAAAACTTTTCCAAGTAACGGCCTAGATCCGATGTGGGATCCGCATAGGCCTGCATGTATTTCTTTCATTAACTCTATACCTTCAGTTCTAGACAAGCACTTGAGCAGCGGGGCACAAACTCCATGCTTGTATAACTCCCCTTCTATCATGACATACGGACGAGCTCTTGCCTCTATCCTTTTATTATAAGCTTCGTCATCTGATAGGAAGTTACCCTGAAGGTAAGAGATTATTTCAGTTCTCCAATCTTCGCTGTAAACAGGAGAAATGTTGAGGACTGCTCTTTCAAGGAGCTCCACTGAAGGGGCCTTTATTGTTTCGAAGAAGACATCCGAAGGTAACGACAGCCCCTGTGCTGCAGACTTGGCTAGCAAATCAGCATGCTCATTTTGCCCTCGAGGGATATTCTTGACAGAAAATCCTTCGAAGGAAGCTTCGATCCTTCGGACCGTGTCTAAGTATTTTTCAAGCTTCGGGTCTTTAGCCTTGCAACTTTTGTCAATATGACCCGAAACAACCTGGGAATCAGTTTTAAGAATCGCCCTTCTGATTCCCATTGCCTTTAGTTTCCGAAGACCCAGGAGCAGGGCTTCGTACTCAGTAATATTATTTGTGCAGCTGAAGTCAAGTCTTGCTGCATAACAAGTTTTAACCTTGGATGGTGAGACCAACACAGCAGCTGCACCTGCTCCGAAGGTTCCCCAAGAGCCATCACAAAACACTGTCCACACTTCGGCATCTTTATTTGCTTCTTCATCCTGAGCCCCTGGCGTCCAGTCGGCAATGAAATCTGCTAATGCTTGAGACTGGATCGAGGATCTATGCACATAATCAATGTAAAATTCATTGAGCTCCGCAGCCCATTTTCCAATCCGTCCAGTAGCTTCTCTATTTCTCATGATATCCTTCAACGGCTGCGAAGAAGGAACAATAATGTTGTATGCCTGAAAATAATGCCGAAGCTTCCTGGATGCCATTAAAACGGCATACAATACCTTCTCCAGCTCTGTATAATTTTTCTTTGAGACACTAAGGACCTCAGATACAAAATACACTGGAACTTGCTTCTTGACTTGGCCATCAAGCTTCTCCTGGACAAGTGCCGCACTTACTGCTGAGTGCGAAGCTGCCACATATAACAACAGAGGAGCCCCTGGCGTTGGTGGAGTTAATGTTGTGAGATCTATCAAGTATTGCTTCAGCTCTTCAAAGGCTTTTTGTTGACTTGGGCCCCATTGAAAGACTTCAGCTGACTTCAGCACCTCGAAAAATGGTAAGTTTCTTTCTGCTGATCTGGATATAAATCTGTTGAGAGATGCCAGCCTTCCTGTCAATCTTTGGGCTCCCTTTCTTGTGGTTGGTGGCTCCATTCGAAGTATAGCTTCGATTTTATTTGGATTAGCTTCGATTCCCTTTGTTGAAACCAAGCATCCAAGAAATTTACCCTTCTTTACTCCGAAAACACATTTTTCTGGATTCAGCTTCAGACCAGCTTGTCTGAAGCTGGCGAAGGTCTCCTGCAGATCAGCAATATGATTTTCCTGCTTCGTGCTTTTTACGATAATGTCATCAACATAGGTCAACACATTTCTGCCTATCTGAGACTGGAGAACCTTCGCAGTCATTCTGCTGAAACTCCCTCCAGCATTCTTGAGCCCCTCAGGCATCCGAAGATAGCAATATGTGCCACTTGGGGTTATGAAGCTAGTTTTCGGCTCATCTTCCTTCTTCATCCAAATTTGATGATAGCCTGAGTAGCAGTCTAGGAGACTCATGAGCTCTGAAGAAGCTGCTGCATCGACTAAAGAGTCTATCCTTGGCAGCGGGAATTCGTCCTTCGGACAAGCCTTGTTGAGATCTGTGAAATCGATACACATTCTCCACTTGCCATTGGCCTTCTTCACCATAACAGTGTTAGCTAGCCACTCTGGATACTTCACTTCTCTGATAACTCCTGCACTGAGGAGTCTTTTTACTTCATTGCGAGCCCCTTCGGCCTTGTCATCAGACATTTTCCGAAGCCTCTGCTTTCGGGGTCTGAAGGATGGGTCAACATTGAGCGAATGTTCAATAACATCCCGATTTACTCCACAGAGATCATTAGCTGACCATGCAAAAACATCTTTGTTGTTGAATAAAAACCTTATCAAGGTTTTCTCCTGGTCTTCAGATAATTGCGAGCCCAACAGCACCTTCTGCTCTGCTATATCCTCACACAATAGCATGGGCTTCGGCTGATCTGCTGAAGCTGCTTTCTCCCTTCTAAATTTGTACTGTTCACAAACTTCAGCTCCATCTATGTTATGGATTGCTTTGGAATCAGTCCAGCTTCCTTCGGCCCTTCTAGCAGCTTCCTGGCTTCCATGAATAGCAATAGGCCCTTGGTCCGAAGGTATCTTCATGCAAAGATAAGCTGGGTGAAGAATTGCTTCGAAGGCATTAAGAGTACCGCGACCAATGATAGCATTGTAAGGATACTCCATGTCAACAATATCAAACACAATTTGCTCAGTCCTTGTGTTGTTAACAAATCCGAAAGTTACCGGCATGGTAATCTTCCCAAGTGCTACAATCTGCCGCCCTCCGAAGCCACAAAGAGGGTGCGTAGCATCATGAATCTTGTCTTCGGGCTCTTGCATTTGTCTGAAGGCTTTAGCAAATATAATATCAGCTGCACTACCTGTATCAACTAAGACATTGTGGACCAGAAATCCTTTGATCACACAAGAGATAACCATGGCATCATTGTGAGGATAATCCTTAAGCTGAAGATCTTCCTGAGAGAAAGTAATTGGAATGTGGGACCATTTTGACTTGATGAAGGGTCCCTGCACTCCAACATGCTGCACCCTTCTCTGAGCCTCCTTCTTCTGCTTCTTGTTAGCCGGCTCCGAGCAAGAACCGCCTGTTATCGGGAGCACCAGCTTCGAAGCCGAAGCAACTCCAGCTTGATTGTTGAACGAAGCCATCAGCTCAGAAAAGTGGAAGTGAGTTCACCGGAGGTGGGCGCCAATGTTGGGGACTTGTTCTCAAATGCTAAGAATTAAGAACAAGGCAACATAGAAAATGTTAAGGGTTAAAGTCCTTCGTCCTCCAAGACTTTATATCCTTTCGAGATATAAGGAATTTCGGACGAAGGTTACGAAGGACGTACCTTCGTAAACATAATAGCAAGGAACGAAGTATTCATACAGATCATAAGGTATGAAATGAACATTTAAATATTATCATAGAATCACTTCCATTTTTATTAACATGAACGAATATAAATGATTTCAAATTGCAAATGTACCTTCGGTCCTGAGGAAGGCGAAAATACAAGTGTGATGCGAAGGCAAATGACAGGTTCGCGTGAACAGTACGGGGGTACTGTTCATCCATTTATAGACACAGGACACAGCCTGTGACAAATTACAATTATGCCCCTTACAAAAGTTTACAACATTGACTCAGACCTCTATGGATAAAAAGGTCATTCTATCTCTATGTCGGTTTGTAACGCCGAAGCTCCATGAAAAGGAACCTTCGGCCATCTCCTGGGAACAACTTCAGCCGAGGCTGCTTCTTCGTGTAAGACCTTCGGCGCAACGAAGCATGGCCCCAACACCTAGTTAATCAGCCAAGGGCGTCCCATTAAACCCTTGTGCTAGCACTGTTTTCCCGGGTGGTCGCTCCATGTTCCCATTAATTTAATGATCTTAACATGAATAGTAGTAATAAAAAGATAATAAAAGAGTAATCATGAATATTGTATCTCCATACCCAATCCACATAAAGCAATAGCAGGTACTACCCAAAAATATTTCAGTGGTGAACAAGGTATAAAGATAACCAAAACTAGGGTAACCTAAAGGATCCCATCAAAATTAACCTATGCAGATCATTATAATTAATAAGAACATGGCTGAGAAAAAGTAAGTGATCAAGGGCACAACTTGCCTTCAATGAGCTCCTGCTCAGCTACTTCTACTTGTTGTACCTCAGGATCCACAGTAGCTTGCTCCTCTACTCGTGTCAACACAATACATACATAGTATAGCATAAATTAACATCACATCAAACAGATAAACAAAATATACAATAAAAATCTACACATTAAAATGAGATCATAGGAACTGGAATCATTAAATTTGGAGTTATGGATTTCAAGTTATGAATTTCCTAAGGTTTATTGTGCTTGAAATAGGATTAAGTGAGAGATTAATTTTCTTACTGTTTTTATGTCAAAACAGAGGCACTAAATGATAGAGAATAATATTACAACATTTTAGAAATTGGAATGGTTCAATTTGGATTAAAAATGAATTTTCTAAGCATTTTACAAGTTTCTAGATTTGTTTTTTTTAAAAACGAACTTGTATAATTATTTCTCTGTTTTATTCATCTCTGGACTGAGCCTCGATTTCTAGAAAAGTCAGGGGTGCCTAGGTAAAAACTCCAAGACACAGTGAACAATACCCCCTAGACGGTGGGTTAAATCCTAAATAATCCAGGGGCTCTTTTAAAACGTTGCCACCCGAAGGGGTATTCTCTATTATCGTCCGTAGGATCTAGACCTTATGGCTCGGATTAGATTATCCACTCTATGAACCGGTACGCGATACCCACCCTCAGATCCGCAATACACGACCAGGATTTAATTATGCGAATACATCTCGGACCCCTCGATCCCGATCGAACGGCCCAGCACACATTCCACCCTATCAGCGCACAGGATCTAATCTAAGCCGTCCGAGGGGCATCAACGGTCACGACCCATCTCCCTACCCCGACGCTGACAGGGCAGAGTCACCGGAATCCCTACGGCCATGGAGCTCATCGGCACACCCAAAGTCGGCGACCCAGACCTCTAAGTTCAAATCGGGCAAAGCTACGCGAAGGAGATGGAAAAATAGAGCTGTGAAGTGGTTAATCACCTCGGTACGACCAGTCGAGACCCCAGCCCACGGAGCATTGTGATGGCGCGGCGGTGCTGCAATTCCGGTGAGGAATTACCATCAGCTGAGTGATGCCTTCCAGACGCAAAGACGACCAACAACTCTAGGAAGACGAAGCATAGCTCCCTGCCCTAGCCCAAGAACACGACGCGGACGCCAACGC
The DNA here is from genome assembly GCA_029449295.1 of Zea luxurians. Lineage (NCBI taxonomy): Eukaryota > Viridiplantae > Streptophyta > Magnoliopsida > Poales > Poaceae > Zea > Zea luxurians. The sequence goes on along the minus strand of JAOPSE010000001.1, from coordinate 96,797,976 downwards.
GAATTCATAGTGGCGGCGGAAAACCTCCGGTCCCTGGCGAGGCGCGTATGGCGGCAGTTTATAGGAAGGGAAAACAAAGGGCGATAACGTACGCATCCATATATAGGTCGCGCGGAGGTTGCCTAAGATCACCAGGGAAGTCAGATTCTATTATTCCCCCACGATGCTCAGAAAAATCCGGGTCGTTAGCTCCGTCCAAAATCCGTGCAAGGAAGACGATGCCCGAGCTTATAGCCCACGCCAGCGCGTGATTTCCGGCGATGAGCTCCCAACGGTTTGCGCGAGTCAAGCGGTAACCAACCCGTGATGCCCGCGCGTTAGGTAGGGAGGGAGATCCGGGTTCTGTTGAGGTGCTCCACACGGCGGCAATGGATCTGCGCAGCTCCCAGAGTGTCTGGTGGAGCAAGACGGATCCGACCAGATGGGCCCACACGGAAGTGAGAGAGCGCGCATGCCGCCAGGACCCATGCGTCGGCCAGTGAGGAAAGGGGGTGTGCATGCGTAGAATTGGGCCGGCGCGGGGAGTAAGGGCATTTGGGCCGAATCCGTGGGAGGGGCAGAAATGAGGTGAAGCCAGCCCAAACTAGGTTTTTGTCTTTTTTATTTATTTATTTTCTTTTCTCTCTCTTTTCAAATTCAAGTTGTATTCAAATTTAATTCAAACTATTGTGACCAATTATTCTCAGATGATGTTGCGCCATAAACAGTACTACTTTGAAGACATATTATTATATATATTATTTTTATATCCTTTCTCCTTTTTGTTTCAATTCTAGAATTTCCTTTCTCCTTTTCCAAATTCTAGAATTTCTTTTAGGATTTAATTTCCCATTGGGGTATTAACATAATAATAATTATTATTAGTATTATTTTAACCCTATTTTTATATCATCACAAAAATGCACATAAAGTAAGATCCAGCATGATGCACAGGTTATTTATGTGTTCTTGGTTCTCATTATCCACTTTTAACTAGTGGTGATCACATGTAATGAATAGTAGAGGTCACACACTATTGAGATTATCTCTCTCCTCTTTTATTACACTTTTGAGTAATACGAATCCTACCCCCCTTAAAAATAATCTCGTCCTCGAGATTTAGGAAGACCTAGGGAAAAGGTGGGGAAAATCTATGCGAAGCTCTTCTTCTCTTTCCCATGTTTCTTCATCTTCACCGTGGTGACTCCGTTGCACTTTGCACATCTTTATATCCTTATTCCTCGTGACACGAGTCAGTGTATCCAGAATCTTGATGGGGTACTCAGCATAAGTCAGATCATCTTGAACACTAAGGTCCTCCATTGGTAGCTGCTCTTCAGGTACCCTGAGACATTTCTTCCGCTGAGATACATGAAATACATCATGAACATCCGCAAGATGATCCGGTAACTCCAATTGATATGCAACCTCTCCCACTCGCTTTAAGATTAAGAAGGGTCCAATAAAGCGAGGGGACAACTTTCCTTTGACTTTAAATCTTCTCATACCTCTGAGTGGTGACACTTTCAAATAGACATAATCACCCTCCTTAAACTCTAGCAGTCTTATCCGGGTATCAGCATAGCTTTTCTGTCTTGACTGCGCAGTCCTCAAATTTTCCCTTATTTGCTGGACTTGTTCTTCTGCCTCTTGTATAATCTTAGGCCCAAACAACTGCCTTTCACCAGTTTGATCCCAATACAGTGGAGTCCTGCACTTTCTGCCATACAAAGCCTCAAACGGTGACATCTTCAAACTAGCCTGGTAACTATTATTATATGAGAACTTAGCATAAGGTAGACTCTTGTCCACTACTACCTTGCTAAAGGACATAAGCTCTCAACATGTCCTCAAGTACTTGATTAGTCCTTTCAGTCTATCCATCAGTCTGAGGATGGTCGGCCAAACCAAAATTCAACTTGTATCCATATTCTCATGAAAACTTTTCCAAAATCTGGAGGTAAATTGTGATCCTCTATCCAAAACGATCTTCTTAGGCACCCCATGTAAAGACACAATCCGAGCAACATATAACTCTGCCAATTAAGATCTCTCATAAGTAGTCTTGACCAGAATAAAGTGAGCCACTTTAGTCAATCTATCCACAATCACCCATATAGAATCATATCGTTTCGAGATTCGAGGCAATCCAGTAATGAAATCTATACCAATCTCTTCCCACTTCCACTCGGGTATCTTTAAGTGGGTGCAGTAGTCCAGCTGGCCTCTGGTGTTCAGCCTTCACTCTTTGACAAACATCGCACATAACCACATGTGCAGCCACATCTCTCTTCAATCCATACCACCAATACTTCCGCTTCAAATCCTGATACATCTTGATACTCCCGGTATGAATAGAATAATCCGAGTCATGGGCTTCCTTCAGTATAGTCTAACGAAGGCTTTCAATCTCAGGGACACATATCTTGTCCTTGAACCATACGGTGCCTTGCTCATCTTCCGTGAATTCCGGACCTCGACCTTCAGTAATCAGACCCTTAATCTCTTATATTTTAGCATCACCAATTTGTCCTTTACGGAATTCTCGTTCCAAGGTAGACTCCACATCAATAGTAACTCCTTCAGTGTGAGTAACTATCCCCAGGTTAAGTCTCCTGAAATCCTCAACAATCTCATCGGGTAGCTGGGCAACAACAGCTGAATGAACATGCTCCTTTCGACTCAAGGCAACTGTAACCAAATTTGCCTTGCCCGGGTGATAGTAAATCTCCAAATCATAATCCTTAATAAGCTCCAACCAACGGCGTTTCCTAAGGTTGAGATCCTTCTGAGTGAATATGTACTTCAAACTCTTATGATCCGTGTATACTTGGCACTTAGTTCCCATAATGTAGTGTCTCCAAATATTATGTGCATGCACAACGGCTGCAAGTTCCAAGTCATGAGTGGGGTAGTTCAACTCGTGTTTCCACAACTGACGAGACGCATAGGCGATCACATGTCCTTCTTGCATGAGCACACATCCTAATCCTTGGCCACATGCATCGCAATAAATGTCAAATCCTTTCTGTAGATCTGGCATAATCAACACTAGTGGTGACATCAATCTCTTCTTTAATTGATCAAAGCTATCTTGGCACTTCTCATCCCACTTGAAATCTCTTCCTTTCTCCAGAAGTGAGCTCATAGACTGAGCAATCTTAGAAAATCCTTCAATAAATCTCTGATAATATCCTGTAAGCCCCAAGAAATTCCGGACCTCAGTAACTATAGTGGGTATGCTCCACGCCACTATCTCCTTGACTTTTGCAGGATCCACTGATATTCCTCCATTAAAAGTGATATGTCCAAGAAATGGCACCTCGCCAATCCAAAACTCGCATTTGCTATACTTGGCGTAGAGTTGATTATCTCATAGCTTCTGTAGCACCAATCTCAGATGTTCCTCATGATCACTATCATTCTTGGAATAAATAAAAAATATTGTCGATGAAAACCACGATGAATCTGTCCAGATCATGAACTCCTTATTCTTTAGATCCTTAAAATAGGCTGATGCATTAGTTAGTCCAAATGACATAACGGTGAACTCATATAAATCGTATCGGGTCGATAAAATTGACTTGGGAATATCCGATGGTCTAATCTTCATTTGATGGTAACCCGATTGGAGATCAATCTTTGAGAATACTCTTGTACCTCTCATCTGATCAAATAAATCTTCAATGCGGGGTAATGGATACTTGTCTTCACAGTGACATCATTAAGGGTCCTATAATCCACGCACATCCCTTGCGATCCATCTTTCTTCTGTACAAATAGAACCGGTGCTCCCCAAAGGCGAGGAACTCGGACGAATGTACCCAGCCTCTTGTAATTCCGTTAACTGCTTCTTCAGTCCCTTTAACTCTTCTACAGACATCCTGTATGGTCGTTTGGAAGTAGGGGCTGTCCCAGGTAAGAGATCAATGACCAACTCAACATCCATATCTGGTGGCACCCCTGGCAACTCCTCTGGGAAGACATCCGAAAAATCTCTAACCACACGGATGTTGTCACCCACAAACTTCTCATCTACTAAGAATGCCGCTAGTCTATAGTGCTCTCTTCTAACCATGACATAAACTGCCATAGTCTATAGTGCTCTCTTCTAACCATTACTGCAATTTCAACTTCAAATCTTTCTCCTTTGGAACTGGTGAGTTTTATGGTTCCTTTAGCACAGTGAATAAACTGCCTTTGCCTTTCTTAACCATGACATACCAAGGATCACGTCTATAGTGCTCTCTTCTAACACTATAGGGGTAGCCCATCTGGGTTAGAAACACAGGGTAAGGAAGGAAGAATTATAGACAAGGCAAGTAATTACGAATCAAGTTACTTTGGGGGATTTATTAGCTAAGCAGATTAATGTTTTACCTACCATAGCTAATTTATTACCTTATGGTGGCACATGCTAAGATGTCCATATATAATATCTCAATCAATCAAAGAAGCAAATCAGACATTTATCATCAGAATAATCAAACAACATTTTTAAATATAGGAAATAGTTTTGGTTTGGTCTTAGGCCTCCTATCTCTTAAAAATGTCATAGGGGTAGGGATTCCAAGGTGTGAAATCCATCTTGCCTCAGAGTAGAAAAGGTAAGAATAATCAGAGTAGAACAGTAGTGTAGGATTACGGGGAGGCTACGCTAGCGCAAAACAAAATTTTCATCCCCATAATACCAAGAAATACTGCGGTTATAGGTCATGGAATTACCACTAGATGCGCAGAGCAGCGGAAGACGTCTCGATGTAGACGAACGCGTCGAGCAGTGCCGTGCAGTCGCCAGCGTCCTTCACGTCCTCGCACGGTTCGTCCAAGTGCTCCAGATGCAGCACCTCCGAGGTATCCACACGTACAGGGAGGAAGCGCCGCGTACCGAACTGCTAGGTTCGCGACGGCGGCTTGGCGAGGGTGAGAGGCGAGCGGCGGCTGCTGATTTGCAGGTGGCGAATTAGGTTATCTCTTAACCGCGCCCCCGCCCCTCATTATATAGGCGTTATGGTGGGCTTCTGACGCCGAGGCCCATCATTAACCCTAAAGCCTAGTCTAATTTCGGATCTAATCCGAATTAGGCTTCCTTCCCCTTAAGTGTGTGACCCTATAGGTTCACGTACAAATAGACATAGCCCGAGTACTCTTACTTGGCCCAATAATTGACAGCGGCCTCTAGCAAGACATGTCAACTCCTATGTGTACGTAAAGATCATATCAGACGAACCATTGCGACATTAAGTACATGTTGTTCCCTTTGTCTCACGATATTTGGTCTGGCTCTAAGCTGACCTCTCTTTCTCGATACTGTGAATTGGAATCCTTTCAATGGTTAACTCTTAACCCTAGCACGGCCATGCATTTCTTGATCCAATCACTCGAGGGGCCGAGAGATATCTCTCTCACAAAGAGAGGGACAAATTCCATCTTGACTGACCATGCCTCATAGCATGCTTCCTGACAAACCCAAAACTACCTTTATAACTACCCAGTTACGGGATAGCGTTTGATAGTCCCTAAGTAAGTCAATTCACATCTTGAGAACATGCGACAATCTCAGGTCTAAGGATACAGTATTCATGTTGCAAGAAGAGAACTATATTACAATATCTCACGTTGGGTCGGTCCAGCCTCATGTCATACATGCGCCCACATTATTAATTTAACATCTCCATGTTCATGACTTGTGAAATGTAGTCATCAACTAATACATGTGCTAGTCATCGACTCTGACTAGGGACATCATTTAGAATAACCATATAAGTAAAGAATCTCACAAACAATTCACATAATTGCTAATCAATACAAGGTGCCTTCCATGGATATTCAATTAAGCAATATATATATCATGGATACAAAGAAATATGCTCATCTCTATGATTATCTCTAGGGCATATTTCTAACAGTCTCCCACTTGCACTAGAGTTAATCTAGAAGATATCTAATACCCATAGATCTCACGTGTGCCTCATGCTTAGGTTGTGGAAGAGGTTTTGTCAAAGGATCAGCAACATTCAAATCCGTATGTATTTTGCATATCTTTATCTCACCCCGCCTAATGAATTCCCGTATGAGGTGAAACTTCCGCAGTACGTGTTTGTTTTTCTGGTGGTTCCTTGGCTCCTTAGCTTGCGCAATAGCCCCATTGTTGTCACAGTAGAGGTTCAATGGGCTAGATGCATTAGGAAACACACCAAGCTCGATGAGGAACTTTCTTATCCAAACACCTTCCTTCGTAGATTCAGAAGCTGCAATGTACTCGGCTTCTGCTGTAGAATCAGTCACAGTCTCCTGTTTGGAACTCTTCCAACTAACAGCACCACCATTTATTGTGAACACAAAACCTGATTGCGATTTTAACTCGTGTGGGTCAGTTTGGAAGCTAGCATCGGTGTAACCAGTTACAACGAGCTCCTCCTTACCCCCATATACCAGGAACATATCTTTAGTCCTTCTTAAGTACTTAAGAATGCCTTTTACCGCTGTCCAGTGATCCTCACCTGGATCAGCCTGGTATCTACTCGTAGCACTTATAGCGTATGAAACATCTGGGCGTGTACTTATCATGGCATACATGATTGAACCAATTGCTGAGGCGTATGGTACCTTACTCATGCGCTCCCGCTCATTAGCCGTTGCAGGACATTGCATCTGGCTAAGGTGTTTACCATGTGACATAGGTATGAACCCTTTCTTGGACTGTTCCATGTTGAACCGTTTAAAAACCTTGTCAATGTACGTATCTTGACTTAATCCTATAAGCCTCTTCGACCTATCTCTATAGATCCTTATGCCCAAAATATATGCTGCTTCCCCTAAGTCCTTCATAGAAAAACTCTTTTTCAGTGAAGCCTTGATGGACTCCAGCATAGGAATGTCATTCCCAATCAATAATATGTCATCCACATACAAGATTAGAAATACAACAGCGCTCCCACTTTCCTTCTTGTAAACACAAGCTTCTTCTTCATTCTGATGAAAACCAAGCCCTTTGATCACTTCATCAAAACGAATGTTCCAATTCCGAGATGCTTGCTTCAACCCATAAATGGATTTCTGAAGTTTGCATATCTTTCCAGCATTGATCGGATCGACAAAACCTTCGGGTTGTATCATATACACGTCCTCATCTAGGTTTCCATTAAGGAAAGCTGTTTTGACATCCATCTGCCAAATCTCATAATCGAAATATGCGGCAATAGCTAGAATGATCCGAATAGATTTAAGCATCGCTACTGGCGAGAATGTCTCGTCATAGTCAACTCCTTGAACTTGTCGAAAACCCTTTGCAACAAGTCGAGCCTTATAGATGTGAACATTTCCATCCATGTCTTTCTTCTTCTTATAGATCCATTTGCATTCTATAGGTCTAACACCATCAGGCGGGTCAACCAAGTTCCAAACTTGATTTTCTCCCATGGAATCTATCTCGGATCTCATGGCGACATGCCATTTCTCGGAATCTGGGTCCATCATCGCTTCTGAATATGTTGCAGGTTCATCGTTGTCTAACAACAACACTTCCCCATTGCCCAACAATAGCACTTCTCCTCGTGCCTCGCGAAGCCTTGCTGACCTTCGTGGTTGTGGTGGTGATTCTCTTGCCATAGACGTCTCAACTTGTTCTGCTACATTAGCATCACTTGCTGAATCTTGTCCCACTGGCTCATCCTGAACTTCTTCAAGATACACCTTTTGTTTATTTGTCTCTCTTTTGAGAAACTCTTTCTCTAAGAACACACCGTTCCGGGCGACAAACACTTTGCCCTCTGACCGGTGGTAAAAGTAATATCCTAAAGTTTCCTTTGGATACCCCACGAACATGCACTTGTCCGATTTTGGAGTGAGTTTATCCGACTGTAGTCGCTTGACGTAAACCTCACAACCCCAAATCTTCAGAAAAGACAAGCTGGGAGTCTTCCCAGTCCACATCTCATATGGTGTCTTAACTACGGACTTAGACGGTACCCTATTTAGTCTGAAAGCTGCTGTTTCTAGGGCGTATCCCCAAAACGACAAAGGTAGGTCCGACTGGCTCATCATTGATCAAACCATATCCAATAAAGTTCGATTACGTCGCTCAGACACGCCATTCCTCTGAGGTGTTCCAGGCGGCGTAAGCTGTGGAACAATTCCACAACTCTTTAGATGATTGCTAAACTCATGACTCAAATATTCACCACCACGATCTGATCGCAGTGCTTTAATTTTCTTGCCACGCTGATTTTCTACTTCATTCTGAAACTCTTTGAACTTTTCTAAGGATTCAGACTTGTGTTTCATTAAGTAGACATACCCATATCTACTAAAATCATCAGTGAAGGTTATGAAGTATTGGAATCCTCCCCTAGCTGTCGTACTCATTGGTCCGCACACATCAGTATGTATGAGTTCCAATAAATCTAACGTCCTCTCCGGTAAACCCATGTAGGGCGCCTTGGTCATCTTACCAAGTAAGCAAACTTCACATGTCTCATATGATTCAAAATCAAACAAAGTTAAAAGCCCATCAGAACGAAGCTTCTTCATGCGATTCTCACTTATATGACCCAAACGACAGTGCCACATGTAGGTAGGACTTAAATCATTAGGCCGAGGCCTTTTAGCACTAATATTACAGATAGGTGCATCATCAAGATTTAGAATGAATAACCCATTCATAATGGATGCAAAAGCCACAAACATGCCATTCTTAGAGATCACACAACCATTGTTTTCACTCGCAAATGAATAACCATCCTTCATCAAACATGAAGGAGACATAATGTTTCGACTCATACTAGGAACTAGATAACAATTATTTAACTCCAAAATAAATCCTGATGGGAGGTGGAGTTGCATTGTCCCGACGGTCAACGCAGCAACTCTTGCATTATTGCCTACCCGGAAATCAACTTCTCCTCTTTTCACGCTTCTACTTCTTATCATTCCCTGCATCGAATTGCAAATATGGGCAACCGATCCGGTATCAAATACCCAAGAATTAATATAAGAATCAGCAAGAAAAATTTCTGTAATGTGAATAGCAAGTGTACCTGCTGCGGCTGTACCCTTACCGCCGCGATCCTTAATAGAGGCCAAGTACTGCTTGCAATTCCTTTTCCAGTGACCTAGTTCTTTGCAATAAAAGCACTCTGCATCTGCAGCTGGTCCAGCCTTGGGCTTTTGATTTGGCTTGGATACTATATCCTTTGCCTTGCCCTTCTTCTTTTGAGTTTTACCCTTCTTCTTAAAGTTGGGTTTGTTTTGGACCGCCATCACATGGCCGCTGCTGCCAGCGCTTTTCTTTATGTCCCCTTCTGCAGTTTTCAGCATGCCACATAGTTCATTGAGGCCCCTCTCCGCCCCATGCTTATGGTAGTTCGTGATGAAGTTTCCATAGCTGGGCGGAAGAGATGCCAAAATGAAGTCAGTGGCCAACTCTTGGCTTATTGGGAAGCCTAGCTTCTCCAACCTCTGACTGTAACCAACCATTTTGATTACGTGTGGCCCAACTGCTGCGCCTTCTGCTAGCTTGCATTCCAGAAAGGCTTTGGACACATTGAACCTTTCAGTCCTAGCCTGAGTCTGGAACATATCCTTGAGCGCCACGATCATATCGTGTACCTCATGGTTTGTCTCAAACTGCATCTGCAGCTCAGGCTCCATGCAAGCAAGCATTAGGCAACTCACTTCAAGATTAGTATCCATTACTTTCTTGTAAGCGGTTTTAGCTGCAGCAGTTGCATTTTCACCAGGATCCTCTGGTAGTGGGGTGTCTAGAACGTCTTCCTTTTTTTCAGCCCTGAGAACAATTCTCAGATTACGGATCCAATCCGTATAGTTTGTTCCATTTAACTTATCCTTTTCAAGAATTGATCGCAAAGTAAATGTTGGTGTGCTAGGGGCCATTTATCTACAACAAAATAATGCAAAATACTAAGACAAAAATATCCATGACAGAGTAAATCATATTAAACATTTAATAGTCTACTCCCACTAAAATCAATATCCCTCAATTGATACTTAGTGATTCAGAACCCACAACTAACAAGTCTACTAGTGAGCTTTAGCATCACCGCTAGAAGACAAGGTAGATCGGTAAGCAACTCCTTGCTAATCATATCATATATATGACTCCTGTTGTTGGGTGACATCTCTATGTCTCGGCTCCCAACCTTATGCCTCAAAGTCCTTAACCATTAAGCTGACTTTGTTTAAGTTAACCAACCCTTTCTGTAGTTCGTATCCGATACAAACCTATCTAGTCAAGGAAAACTGGTGGCACCCTAATTTCATAGACCCACCACCAATTGTACAAGACTTATGATAGTGCAAGGTTTGGAGAGGCATTAAAGCTTAAACATTTATGAGGGATCGTCCTACTTATAACATCACACACAAGGACATATATGCAATATAAACAAGTAGAACAATAAGAATGGCATTCACACAACAGTTGTGATTCGGTATGGCTTGCTGTCACATGGTGATCCCCATCTCCAATAATCTATCCATCACGATGATCTCCATCTCCATGATATAGGTATGCCATCCTCCAGGTGATGAGTCCTTCAAGACCTATCTAACGTATGCTGGTAAACAAATTACATATACGCTTTGGATCATCACATGTTGACACGCAGGTCATTACATTAAATTTGGACAATACATGTGGCTCCAGCCGTATTGCCCTGGTCACGACACGCAGGTCATGAATAATTTATTAACATGCATCATATACACAATAGCCATACCGATCACAAGATGTCCTGCAAAAACAGGTTAGACAAACACGTTTCTATACGTTCGCCACTTCAGCAGATAGCCACGGCGGTCCCATGCATTGTATGTATGGAAATTCCACTGGAAATCTCATGCGGTTGATCAAATCAACCCAAATCCGAGACTTTCGACCCGAAGAAGATTACACTCATGACGTTGATCTGTTACGTCAATCTGCTGGTTGTGTACACAGTTAGCCCCGATGGTGATTCCAGCCGGTAGGGGCAAGTCGCGCATACAACAGAGAAGGACGAACTGATCTCTCCAGTCATATCCGATGTAATCTACTTCAACCCTTTATTACCAATTGATCTAATCAAACCGTGCATCAAGTAGATCCATCTCATGAACCTAGATCCAGACCTAAAACTACGCAGAACCTAGCTCCGATACCACTGTAGGATTACGGGGAGGCTACGCTAGCGCAAAACAAAATTTTCATCCCCATAATACCAAGAACTACTGCGGTTATAGGTCATGGAATTACCACTAGACGCGCAGAGCAGCGGAAGACGTCTCGATGTAGACGAACGCGTCGAGCAGTGCCGTGCAGTCGCCGGCGTCCTTCACGTCCTCGCACGGTTCGTCCAAGTGCTCCAGATGCAGCACCTCCGAGGTATCCACACGTACAGGGAGGAAGCACCGCGTATCGAACTGCTAGGTTCGCGACGACGGCTTGGCGAGGGCGAGAGGCGAGTGGCGGCTGCTGATTTGCAGGTGGCGAATTAGGTTATCTCTTAACCGCGCCCCCGCCCCTCATTATATAGGCGTTATGGTGGGCTTCTGACGCCGAGGCCCATCATTAACCCTAAAGCCCAGTCTAATTTCGGATCTAATCCGAATTAGGCTTCCTTCCCCTTAAGTGTGTGACCCTATTGGTTCACGTACAAATAGACATAGCCCGAGTACTCTTACTTGGCCAAATAATTGACAGCGGCCTCTAGCAAGACATGTCAACTCCTATGTGTACGTAAAGATCATATCAGACGAACCATTGCGACATTAAGTACATGTTGTTCCCTTTATCTCACGATATTTGGTCTGGCTCTAAGCTGACCTCTCTTTCTCGATACTGTGAATTGGAATCCTTTCAATGGTTAACTCTTAACCCTAGCACGGCCATGCATTTCTTGATCCAATCACTCGAGGGGCCCAGAGATATCTCTCTCACAAAGAGAGGGACAAATTCCATCTTGACTGACCATGCCTCATAGCATGCTTCCTGACAAACCCAAAACTACCTTTTTAACTACCCAGTTACGGGATAGCGTTTGATAGTCCCTAAGTAAGTCAATTCACATCTTGAGAACATGCGACGATCTCAGGTCTAAGGATACAGTATTCATGTTGCAAGAAGAGAACTATATTACAATATCTCATGTTGGGTCGGTCCAGCCTCATGTCATACATGCGCCCACATTATTAATTTAACATCTCCATGTTCATGACTTGTGAAATGTAGTCATCAACTAATACATGTGCTAGTCATCGACTCTGACTAGGGACATCATTTAGAATAACCATATAAGTAAAGAATCTCACAAATAATTCACATAATTGCTAATCAATACAAGGTGCCTTCCATGGATATTCAATTAAGTAATATATATATATCATGGATACAAAGAAATATGCTCATCTCTATGATTATCTCTAGGGCATATTTCTAACAAGTAGAAGGTGAGACAGGATCAAGATAAGTGTAGAAAGAATCAGAGTAAGATAAGTATAGAATGAATCAGAAATAGATAAGTAGGTAAGGGTTTTGTCCATTTCTATCTAGGTTTCGTCCTACAGTCAACATTTGCTCTGATACCACTACTGTCACACCCAGATTTAACGGACAAATCCGGGTGCATCTCATATGTGCGCCAAGGAAGAACCACACACATAATAATAGAGTGCATAGAGATAAATGTCATAAATATCATAAATGTACTTATTACATAGCGGAAGTCTTACAAAAAAAATAAATGATAAAATAAAGCGAACTAAGTATTATTCCCTGGCGCCACAAAGCTGACTGGGAGACGCCACCTAGATCAAGTCGAATGCCTCGGTGTTAGGCGGCTCCTCTTCGACCACCTGTTCTTCTCCTGTGGGGGGGGGTGCGACAGCAAGAGTGAGCTCACATACGTTCATAGCTCAACAAGTCGTGGGGAATAATGTGGCATGAACTCACCAATGGTGGGAGTTCATGAAGTGTAAGGCTGATCAAGGAAATAGAGGCTGAGGCTGAACATCGCTTTTATAAGTTGGTCAAAATTTTATTAGCAATTACTAAGTGTAAGTAAATACCAAACCTTAAATAAAGTATTAGAACAAAATTAATAATAAATCCCATGCAATGTGAATGACAAGTTGAATTTAGGTTCCATAAATTAATCATGTGAGGGTCCGAGCCACTCATGACCGTGAGCACGACTAGTATACTAGTTTTACACTCTGCAGAGGTTGCGCTTCTTTACCCACAAGTCATGTTACCCATCTGCCAATAGACGGCCAATCCCATACACCTCTACCGAGGAGGCGAGGCAGGGTAACACTACGAGGCCTTTACAAAGTTCCACTAGCTTCAGAAATCCCGCTACAGTTTATAGGAAGCTCCAGTGCAGGAATCCCTCGCCTGACCGCCATCGCAGCAAAATCAACCCAAGGACCTCTCTACACTGACCACTCCCCTAATGCCCTTGCCGCTTTCGGGTAAGGAAGACCTCCACTAGCTTTACTAGTTAATCAGCCAAGGGCGTCCCATTAAACCCTTGTGGTAGCACTGTTTTCCCGGTTGATCGCTCCATGTTCCCATTAATTTAATGATCTTAACATGAATAGTAGTAATAAAAAGATAATAAAAGAGTAATCATGAATATTGTATCTCCATACCCAATCCACATAAAGCAATAGCAGGTACTACCCAAAAATATTTCAGTGGTGAACAAGGTATAAAGATAACCAAAACTGGGGTAACCAAAAGGATCCCATCAAAATTAACCTATGCAGATCATTATAATTAATAAGAACATGGCTGGAAAAAAGTAAGTGATCAAGGGCACAACTTGCCTTCAATGAGCTCCTGCTCAGCTACTTCTACTTGTTGTACCTTAGGATCCACAGTAGCTTGCTCGTCTACTCGCGTCAACACAATACATACATAGTATAGCATAAATTAACATCACATCAAACAGATAAACAAAATATACAATAAAAATCTACACATTAAAATGAGATCATAGGAACTGGAATCATTAAATTTGGAGCTATGGATTTCAAGTTATGAATTTCCTAAGGTTTATTGTGCTTGAAATAGGATTAAGTGAGAGATTAATTTTCTTACTGTTTTTATGTCAAAACAGAGGCACTAAATGATAGAGAATATTATTACAAAATTTTAGAAATTGGAATGGTTCAATTTGGATTAAAAATGAATTTTCTATGTATTTTACAAGTTTCTAGATTTGTTTTTGTATTAAAAACGAACTTTTATAATTATTTCTCTCTTTTTAATCATCTCTGGACTGAGCCTCGATTTCTAGAAAAGTCAGGGGTGCCTAGGTAAAAACTTTAAGACAAAGTGAACAATACCCCCTGGACGGCGGGTTAAATCCTAAATAGTCCAGGGGCTCTTTTAAAACGTTGCCTCCCGAAGGGGTATTCTCTATTATCGTCCGTAGGATCTAGACCTTGTGGCTCGGATTAGATTATCCACTCTGTGAACCGGTACGCGATACCCGCCCTCGGATCCGCAATACATGGCTAGGATTTAATTACGCGAATACAACTCGGACCCCTTGATCCCGATCGAACGGCCCAGTACACATTCCACCCTATCAGCGCACGAGATCTAATCCAAGCCGTCCGAGGGGCATCAACGGTCACGACCCATCTCCCTACCCCGACGCTGCCAGGGAAGAGCCACCGGAATCCCTACGGCCATGGAGCTCTCTGGCACACCCAAAGTCGGCGACCCAGATCTCTAAGTTCAAATCGGGCAAAGCTACGCGAAGGAGATGGAAAAATAGAGCTGTGAAGTGTTTAATCACCTCGGTATGACCAGTCGAGACCCCAGCCCACGGAGCAGTGCGATGGCGCGGCGGTGCTGCAATTCCGGTGAGGAATTACCATCAGATGAGTGATGCCTTCCTGACGCGAAGACGACCAACAACCCCAGGAAGACGAAGGATAGCTCCCTGCCCTAGCCCAAGAACACGACGCGGACGCCAATGCGAATTCACAGTGGCGGCGAAAAACCTCCGGTCCCAAGCGAGGCGCGTATGGTGGCGGTTTATAGGAAGGGAAAACAAAGGGCGACGATGTACGCATCAATATATAGGTCGCGCGGAGGTTGCCCAAGATCACCAGGGAAGTCGGATTCTGTTATTCCCCCACGGAGCTCAGAAAAATCCGAGTCATTAGCTCCGTCCAAAATCCGCGCGAGGAAGACGATGCCTGAGCTTATAGCCCACGCCAGCGCACGATTTCCGGCCACGAGCTCCCAACGGTTTGCACGAGTCAAGTGGTAACCAACCCGTGATGCCCGCGCGTTAGGTAGGGAGGGAGATCCGGGTTCTGTTGAGGTGCTCCACACGGCGGTAATGGATCTGCGCAGCTCCTAGAGTGTCTGGTGGAGCAAGACGGATCTGACCAGATGGGCCCACACGGAAGTGAGAGAGCGCGCCTGCCGCCGGGACCCACGCGTCGGCCAGTGAGGGAAGGGGGTGTGTGTGCGTAGAATTGGGCCGGCGCGGGGAGTAAGGGCATTTGGGCCGAATCCGTGGGAGGGGCAGAAATGAGGTGAAGCCAGCCCAAACTAGGTTTTTGTCTTTTTTATTTATTTATTTTCTTTTCTCTCTCTTTTCAAATTCAAGTTGTATTCAAATTTAATTCAAACTGTTGTGACCAATTATTCTCAGATGATGTTGCACCATAAACAGTACTACTTTGAAGACATATTATTATATATATTATTTTTATATCCTTTCTCCTTTTTGTTCCAATTCTAGAATTTCCTTTCTCCTTTTTCCAAATTCTAGAATTTCTTTTAGGATTTAATTTCCCATTGGGGTATTAACATAATAATTATTATTAGTATTATTTTAACCCTCTTTTTATATCATCACAAAAATGCACATAAAGTAAGATCCAACATGATGCATAGGTTATTTATGTGTTCTTGGTTCTCATTATCCACTTTTAACTAGTGGTGATCACATGTAATGAATAGTAGAGGTCACACACTATTGAGATTATCTCTCTCCTCTTTTATTACACTTTTGAGTATTACAATCTATGAGGGAATATATCATTGGCAAGGGAAATTCATCCTTTGGTCATGCTTTGTTGAGATCTGTGAAGTCAATGCACATTCTCCATTTTCCATTTGCTTTGTTCACCATTACAGTGTTGGCAAGCCATCCTGGGTAAGTGACTTCCTTGATTACTCCAACACTAAGGAGTCTTTTGACTTCTTTCTTGCACCTTTGACTTTATCTTCTCACATTTTCAAAGTTTCTGCTTTCTTGGCCTAATGGTGGGATCCACATTAAGAGAGTGTTCAATGATACTTCTGCTGACTCCACATAAATCATTGGCTGACCAAGCAAAGACGTATTTATTGTTGAACAAAAACGTTTTTAGATTCCTTTCTTGCTCTTCGATCAATTGTGATCCAAAAAGTAGTTTTTGATCAGCTATGTCTTCACAAAGGAGTTTGGCTTTTGGTTGATATGCCAAAGCTGCTTTTTCCCTTATGTGCTTCTGCTATTGTTGAACTTCAACTTCATCTATGATGTGAATGGCCTTGGAGTCTGTCCAATTTTCTTTGGCTCTTCTTGCAGCTTCTTGACTTCCATAAACAGAGACTGGACCTTGGTTCGATGGTATTTTCATACACAAATTGCTGGATGCAACACAACTTCGAAGGCATTCAGTGTTCTTCTTCCAATGATTGCATTATAAGGGTATTCCATATCTACTATGTCAAATACAACTTCCTCAGTTCTTGTGTTGTGTATGTAGCTGAAGGTAATTAGCGTTGTTATTTTGTCGAGTGATGTTATTTGTTTCCTTCCGAAGCCACATAGGGGTACATTGCATTTTGTATCTTGTCTTCTGGCTTTTGCATTTGTCTAAAGGCTTTAGCAAAAATAATATCTGTTGCACTTCCTGTGTCTACTAGAACATTGTGAACCAAGAAACCCTTTATGACATAGGATATGATCATGGCATCATTATATGCTTGAGCTGAAGGTCTTCATGGAAGAAGGTGATCGGAATATGAGACCATTTAGATTTAACATAGGGCCCCTGCACTCCAACATGTTGTACCCTTCATTGGGCTTCCTTCTTTTGCTTCTTGTTGGCTGCTTCGAAGCTTGAACCACCTATGATTGGAAGTATGAGCTTCAACAACCCTATTGACGAAGCTTGATGGCTCATCGTGCTCATTATCATGGAAGTAAGTTCACCGGAGGTGGGCGCCAATGTTGGTCACTTGTTTTCAATTGCTGTATGAAATCGAAAACAAGACAACACAGTATTAAATGACAAGGGCATTTGTCCTTAGAAGTATTATCTCACTGAGATGAAGACCCAAGGACGAAGGTAATGGTATAAGTTTGTTTTTAAATCTTTTTGAGTCAACATAGGGTATTATGTTGCTTATTTCTTCCTTCATATAACCGTTCCTCAAAGGTCATATGAAAGAAATGGTTTACAAACAAATAGTGAATATATTCATATTTATAAACGTGAGAAGCAAGCAATAAAGAATAATCCCTTTATTTTATTTACATGCTCATCTCATATTTCACTTCGGTTAATATAATAAACAATTACATTTATACCTTCGGCTTTGTCTGAAGGAGGATTCCAAGATAGCTTTGGAAGGTGAACGATTAAGAGTGTTCTCTCTTTTCCTTTCCCTCGAAAAGAAGATGAACAATAAGTGCACTGTTCCTCTATTTATTGGTCCGGTGCATAGCTCAAGTGAATTTACAATTGTACCCTTGATTCCTATACATTCATTCTAATGTACACACTGGGGGTAGATTTGTTCTTCTACTCCTTTTGACTTGGTTCATTGTCCCTAGAAGGACCTTCGAAATTAGCTTGGGCCGAAGAATGCTCATAATGAACGCTGAAGCCTTGGCGCGTTCCTTGCTCAATATCTACCTTTGGCATTTAGTCCTGTAATACACTTGTTAGCTAAAACAGAATTGTTAGTGTGTTTTGATGACCTTCGGTAGGAGACCCCCAACAGTAGGCCTATGTACAATTATGCCCCTGGTTATACTACATTCCCGAAATATTCCATACAATGGGGTCATTACAGTTCAATAAACCCTTGACTCAACTGTGCTGGACATTCTACCCTCTTGAGAGGCTTACAAGTGGGACCACTACCACCTGGCAGGAACTAGGCCCCACGAGGTGGTATCGAGGACTCCGTCTTCATGCATGTTTTCCCTTCCATGCTGGCTATCAAAGGCGTGCGCCCTTCCATTGGATGTTAAGGCAGGGCCTTCGCTTCGCGGCGCAGGTGTGCTCAAGGATGTCTTTTCTTGCTAAAGAGCCCTTGCTCACTAGCGGCTTCGCTACCATTGACCCCTCTTATGCGAGCCTTCGTATAGTCGTTGTTAGCAAATACCACCAAAGGGCCCTTCGTTGGTGCGGGTCTGGCGAAGTCCTCCGACGTGCGGGACCCTGCACTCAAACGTGGTTCGTTCTAGCCTGCACAAGGCTGATCGAGGTTGGGTTCACCTTCGCTCCATCAGTATCCCCCCGGAGGGAACAATTCAACTCTGTGAGCTAGCCTAGAAGTCCTTTTCTAGAAAATGGTCGAACACTACCCCCTTTTATAGTGTTTTGTGAGGTAACCATTGGGACCTGACCGCATGATTGGTGACATATTGTTTTACTTTTTGTATTTTGATGCAGTTTTTAGACTATAAAAGGGGGCGGTGTAACGCCCTGAATTTGGGGGTAGAATTTTTTTCTCCTTTTTACTCACCAAATTCAGGGGTTACTCTCTTTCCTTTTCCCGTTTTGCTCCTTCTTCCCAATTTCAAAGCAATATAGCGACTGTGTCTATATCGTGTGTAAACAAAACCTAAGTTGTCATGGGAGTTGCATCATGTCGAAGCACATTTCTTTGTCTGATGCCGTGGTTAGTCGCGTGCTCGTCTCGTTCCGTTTCAGATTTTGGTTCATGATCGGATTCCAATTGGTGGTCGTGCGTGTCGTGGGTTTTGATCCGCGGTGTGGCCCAACTCGGCCCGGCCCGGCCCGGTCTGGCCTGGTCCGGCCCGCGCGCTCCTGGCTCCCCCTGCCCTCCCCATGCGCTCGCCCCCTCCCCCTGATCCCTTTGTCTCATTTGTTTTCTCCCGCGCAGTAACCTCCCTCTCCCTCTTCCACCTCTCTCTCTCTCCCCGTGGTGCCCTAGGGTTTGGAGACGGTGATCGCCGGAGTTTGGATCCCCGAGGTGAGTTTCCCCTCCCCTCCCCTTCTCTATCTCTCTCCTCCCCCTCCCCTTCTTCCTCGCGTGGCCTCCCTGCCCGCGTCCACGCCGCCCCTCGGCCGCGCCCTCGCGCCGTCCTACGGCCGCACCCGCGCCACCCCTCGGCCCCGCTCCAGCGCTGCCCCTCAGCCTCGCCCCTCCCCAGCCCCAGCATGCCCCTGCACGCGCGCCCCTGCCCCGGCGAGCTCCCCCGCCGCAGCCCCTCCCCGGCGTGTCCCGCCCCTGCCGTGGCCTCTCCCCGCCGTGGCCCCTCCCCAGCGGCCCTCCCCGTCGCGGCCTCGCCTCGTCGTGCCCTCCCCCTCCCCGGCGGCCTGCCTCGGCGAGCTCCCTCCCTGGCGAGCCCGCACCCCGTGCCCCGCCCCTGTGCCCCGCACCCTGCGCCCTGGCCGCGCTCGGTGGCCACGGTCCGGCCCCACGTCGCGCCCTAGACGCGCCCCGCCGTGCCTCGGCCGTGCGTCCCCGGCCGTGCCCCCGGTCGCGCCCTCGCGCGCCCCTGCCCGAGCCCGTGCCCCGGCAGCCTCGCGCCCCGCACGCTTGCACGGTTCGCGTGCCCTCGGCACGCGCAGCGTGCTCTCGCGCGTGCGACCGTAGTCGCGCTGCGTTTAACCCTTGTTTTAATCTATTTTAATTTTAGTTTAGTCGATGTGCTGCGTCGCGCGCTTCGCCACGCGACGGTTCATTCTAAATTCATCTTTATTAAATGTGTTGTGTCGCGCGCTTCACTGCGCGACGATTCACCTTAAATTTATATTTATTAAGGCGCTATGTCGCGCGCTTCGCCGCGCGACGATTCGTTTTAAATTCAGTTCTGTTGACATAATCCATCGTGCATTTCATCGCGCAACGCTTAATGTTTATCTATAATCAATGTAAGAATCTCGTTGCGTGCTCTATCGCCCAGTGAGTCGCTTATTTCTTAATTTCATTTAAATGTTGTGTCGTGCGTCTCACCATGCGGCCACTCCCTTTCATTCATCTTTATTTATTTATAATGATTAAATGTAGAACATGACCTTACTTTATGCTAAATGCAGTGGCCAAATTAATGCCCTTCCGTTAAGTGAGTGGTGTAATTTATGATTATGTTACGTGATCGCTCCTCGACCATAGACTCGACTAACATTTCCTCTTTCTCTCTTAACCATAATTGCGAGCCCCGCGTGGAACATCTGTTTATTTATTGCATTCTATTGTATGATGTACTATTCCTTTGTATTAAATGTGTGGATGTATGTATGTTTGCGCTTGTATAGAGAACGATCTGGTTGAAGAGCCCGAGGAACCCATAGGAGAAGCCCCTGAGCAGCAGCTGGTTGGTGGAGGCAAGTGTCCCTTGACCTATCTTTGTCCTATACATTCTTAATTCACTTCCCGCATTTACACAGTTATACTTAAGGATTGACTAGCTTTTGTTATCCATGTCCTTGTTTACCTATTTGGGTTGGATTATTATTGTTTAGCTTTATGCTATTGCTCCACTCTAATCAATGAACATGATGAGATTTATCAATGATACACTGTTTCCCTTCTTTATCATGATGTTATACTTGTGACATTCATGGGGGCTCGAGCGGTTTCTCGAGTGCCTCTCCATAAGGACCTGTTCGTTGGATGACCGCCCGGGAAAAACAGTGCAACCATGAGGGTGGAGTGGGACGCCCTTAGCTGAATAATTAGAGGAACCGGGGTGTAGTTTGCTTAGCCGTCATGCCGTCAATGGTGCTCGGTGTATGCGGCTCGCTCTGCCAAGTTTGGTTTGCCCCTTGGGGAGGAGTGCGGTACATTTAGGAAACCTAACGGGTGGCTACAGCCCCGAAGAATCTTTGTAAAGGCTACGTAGTGAGACCCTGCCTATTCACCTTGGTAGTGTTTAAGGGTTTGATCGGCTCGAGGCAAGAGGGAATCACGGTTTGTGGGTAAAGTGCGCAACCTCTGCAGAGTGTTATGAAACTGATATATCAGTCATGCTCACGGTTATGAGCGGCCAAGGGAGCTCGAGTGATTAGTGGTACTTGATCAGAGATGTTCGGATTACAGGTGGTTATGAGAATGATGGTTTTGGTATTCACTATGGTACTGGTAAGTGGTATTCTTTCCGTTTGGAAAGGGTACGTTTGGGTTAGTAACATGGGCTAAATCTAAAACTTGGCTTTCTCTACTAGTAATAATAATCTGACCAACTAAAAGAACTGCTTGACTTACCCCCACATAAAGCTAGTCCACTACAGCCAAACAGGACACTTGCTGAGTATGTTGATGTGTACTCACCCTTGCTCTACACACCAAACCCCCCCCCCCAGGTTGTCCGCATTGCAACCACTGCTCAGGAGAAGATGAAGCCGTGGAAGGAGACTTGCAGGAGTTCCAATATTACGGCGAGTTCTAGGCGTGGGTTAGCGGCAACCCCCAGTCGGCTGCCTCTGAAGGTCGCGTGTATCTACGTTTCTTTTCCGCACTTTGATTATTGTAAAGACTATGTGGATATCTCAGACATATGATGTAATCGACTATTTTTCCCCTTTTATATTAATATTTGAGCATTGTGTGATGATGTCCAGTTATGTAACTGCTGTGTACGTGAATTGCTGATCCTGGCACGTACATGGTTCGCATTTGGTTTGCCTTCTAAAACCGAGTGTGACATAGGTGGTATCAAAGTCGTGCTGACTGTAGGACCGCTAACCTAGAGTAGAATGGTCGTTCTAAGGATTATAGACCTCTGTTCCTGCCTTGACTTTGGTATCCCTTCAAAAGTTGGTCATATCGACCAAACCTATGTTCTACTATATATATTATACCTCGCTGAAAATCTTGTTTTATTCTGATTCCTCATTTATTTATGGTTAATTACTTGCTGGTCATATTAGTTATGTTCTCACTCTTGTGCTTACGGTGTCTTTTGTAGATGGCTCATCTTAGACACATTGCACGAAAGTCTGTCATCCCCTTCTTACCCTCTCGTCTCGTGGAGCGTCCGCTTCGCCATCCAGTGACCGGTCAGTCCAACCACTTGGAGAGGCTGCACCACCGCCTGCACGAGGAGCAGGAGCGTCGATGACAGGAGCAGGAGCAGCAGGGCTCCTCTTTCTCGCTTCAGTAGGAGATAGAGTCTGTGAGGAGCTGCTCCCCTGTGCTCCCCCTGGAGGCGCCCCCTGCACCACCACTGAGCGCCCCAGCCCCTGGAGTAGCTGCTGGAGGAGACCCAGATGATGGAGGTGGCGACAGCAGCTCGAGCCATGACACCGACCTTTCCGCCGACCAGGAGTTGGAAGGATAGGTTGCTCGACCCATCACTCGCGACGCTGCTCGCGGGTGTCACTTCCACAATGCGCTCGACACCCTGCTACGCCAGGCACTCGACCGGCGTACTTGGTCCATCGAGTATCGTTGTGTGGTCTTCCAGCACCATCGTGGGGTTTACCCGGACCGCTGGGAGGCGACCTGCTTGGTGCGCCGTCTGGAGAACAGTCTCCGGGGTGCGGAGGTCTGCTCAGAGCACTATTCCATCTCTGAGCGGGACTCAGCTAAGGCGGCCATGCAGGATGCCGCACGGCGTGCGCTTTCGCACTACTGTTCAGTACTCGGTGGAGTAGCTGATGGTCTCAACCTGAAGTATTACCCTCGCTGTCCATCTGGCAGCACAGGAGGCGTGATTGTCTCACCTGTTGGTGAGGACAATCCTAGGTTGAGTAGCACAGTCAACCTAGCCGCCGTGCTAAACACGGAGCTGGACCATGCATTAGACGAGCTGAGTAGGGCTCATGCTGAGATCGCCCAGCTACGGGCTGAGCGCGTAGAGCGTCGTCACCTGGATGATGGTTCCCCGCCCCCGTAGGGACTCAGCACCCGTACCGCTCACCTCGGCGTGGACACCAGTCTTATGGCAACCCCGACTGCAAGACCAAGATAAAGTTAGAACCATAGATCGTCAGAGTCGGATCTAGTAATTAATACAAAAATATATACATAGAAGCTATAGTCTTAGCGTTAGTCTCACTTTCAGTTAGTCTTAGTTAGATAGGGTAGTTTGCTTATCCTGTGCTTTTATGCTTGTCATGATGAACTATGCTGGATTCGGATCTTTGTAATGACTGTCGCTAGAGTGTGGGTACCCCTGCATTTTGGTTTACCTGTTATATATTAATGAAGTTAGTTATCTAGTTGGGAAGCCTTTCATTCCACTTTCCTCTTTATCTCAGAAGCTGTGTTGGTCTATGTTGGAAATCAGTGAAGATGTTCATCTGTTTAGTATTGTGGAGGATTCTATACTCTTTTCTTATGCTACAAGTTGCAAGATCGGTTCTGATGTGCAATTGCATTCTGCAGATGTCAGAAAACAGGTGCAGATGAGGAAGGCGTGCTCAGCAGGAGCATGTAGCCCCGCAGGATGAGGCACCCCAGCAGCTGCTGCCACCCCCGTCCCCGATGACCATCGAGTAGATGTTCCTCATGCAGACTCAGGCAGTTTAGGCCATCGGTCAGACTCAGGCCGCCTTTCAGCAGCAGCAGCAGCAGCCACCACCTCAACCTCAGATGCCTCAGATGCCCAGGGACAAGCGTGCTGAATTCATGAGAGGTCATCCCCCAACGTTTGCTCACTCTTCTGACCCCATGGATGCTGAAGACTGGCTGCACACTGTGGAGCGGGAGTTGCATACCGCTCAGTGTGACGACAGGGAGAAAGTTCTGTATGGTCCCCGTATGTTGAGAGGAGCAGCTCAGTCTTGGTGGGAGTCTTACCTCGCCACCCATGCCAACCCCGACACCATCACCTGGGAAGAATTCAGAAACAATTTCGGTCAGTACCATGTTCCTGCAGGTCTGATGACAGTGAAGAAGAAGGAGTTCCTGGCACTCGAGCAAGGGTCAATGTCTGATAGTGAGTACCGAGACAAGTTTCTGCAGCTGTCTCGCTATGCTCCTGAAGATGTCAACACCAACGCCAAGCGACAGTATCGTTTCCTGAGAGGCTTGGTCGACCCTCTTCAGTATCAGCTGATGAATCATATCTTCCCCACTTTCCAACACCTGATTGACAGAGAAATCATGACAGAGAGGAAGCGTAAAGAGATGGAGGATCGCAAGTGTAAGATCAATGGACCCCAGCCTGGAAGCAGCAATCGCCCTCGTTTCTCAGGCAATCCACCTCAGCAGTTCAGGCAGAACCAGCGTCCACCTCAGCAGCAGCAGTTCCAAAGGCAGTATCCTAAACATCAGCATCAGAATCGCCAGAATAATCAGTCAGGAGGAGGTCAGTTCCAGAGGCAGAATCAGTAGGCACCTCGTCTTCCTGCCCCAGCAAACCAGCAGAACAGTCAAGCGGCACTAGTTCAAGGCGGAAGCAGAGCATGTTTCCACTATGGAGAGCAAGGCCATTGGGTGATGCAATGCCCAAAGAAGGCAGCCCAGCAGCAGTCAGGCCCCAGTGCCCCAGCAAAGCAGAATGTGTCTCAGCCTGGAGCAGGCAACCACTCTCAGCCACGCTACAACCATTGGAGACTGAACCACTTGGAGGCTGAAGTAGTTCAGGAAAACCCCGGCATGACAGTAGGTATGTTTCCAGTCAACTCCCATATTGCAGAAGTGTTATTTGATACTAGAGCAACGCATTCATTCATTACTGCATCATGGGTAGAAGCACAAAATCTTCCAATTACTACCATGTCAACCCCCATTGAAATTGACTCAGTCGGTGGTAGAATTCGAGCCGATAACATTTGCTTGAATGTAAGTGTGGAAATAAGGGGGATAGCGTTTCCCACTAATCTCATAGTAATGGGTACTCAGGGAATAGATGTCATCCTAGGGATGAATTGGCTAGACAAGTATCAGGTAGTTATCAGTTGTGATAAGAGGACAATCAAGTTGGTGTCCCCACTAGGAGAGGAAGTGGTGACCGAGTTAGTCCCGCCTGAGCCAAAGAAAGGAAGTTGTTATCAGATGGTTATCAACAGCAGTGAAGCAGATCCACTAGAGATTATCAAGGTTGTGTCCGAGTTCCCAGATGTGTTCCCAAAGGACTTACCAGGTATGCCACCAGAGCGAAAAGTGGAGTTTGCCATAGAGCTTCTTCCGGGAACCGCCCCATCTTCAAGAGATCTTACAGAGTATCTGGACCAGAGTTGGTTGAGCTTAAGAAGCAGATTGATGAGTTGTCAGAGAAAGGTTACATCCGGCCAAGCACCTCGCCTTGGGCCACTCCTGTCCTATTCATGGAGAAGAAAGATGGCACCAGAAGAATGTGTATCGATTATCGAGCTCTGAATGAAGTCATAATCAAGAACAAGTACCCCTTGCCTAGAATAGAAGATTTGTTCGACCAGTTGAGAGGAGCCAGTGTGTTTTCAAAGATAGACCTGAGGTTAGGTTATCATCAGCTCACGATCCGACCTTCAAACATTCTGAAGACAACATTCATTACCAAGTATGGGTTGTACGAGTTCACTGTGATGTCTTTTGGTCTAACAAATGCACTAGCCTTCTTCATGAATCTGATGAACAGTGTATTCATGGATTACCTTGACTAGTTTGTGGTGGTATTTATTGATGATATTCTGATATATTCTCAAAGTGAGGAGGAGCATGCAAGTCATTTGAGGATGGTATTGCAGAGATTGCGAGAGCACCAGCTGTACGCAAAGTTGAGCAAGTGTGAGTTCTGGATCAGTGAAGTCCTGTTCTTGGGTCATATAATAAACAAAGAAGGATTGGCCGTGGATCCAAAGAAAGTGGTAGACATTCTGAACTAGAAAGCGCCAACAGATGCTCGGGGAATCAAGAGCTTCATAGGAATGGCCGGATATTATCAGCGATTCATTGAAGGGTTTTCGAAGATTGCGAAACCTATGACGGCTTTGCTAGGCAATAAGGTTGAGTTCAAGTGGACCCAGAAATGCCAAGAAGCCTTTGAAGCGCTGAAAGAGAAGTTGACTACAGCGCATGTCTTAGTCATGCCTGATGTGCACAAGCCCTTCTCAGTGTATTCGATGCTTGTTACACTGGTTTGGGATGCGTGTTGATGCAAGAGGGAAGAGTTGTGGCTTACTCGTCCCGACAGCTGAAGATTCACGAGAAGAATTACCCAATCCATGACCTAGATTTGGCAGCAGTGGTTCACGCACTGAAGACATGGAGGCACTATCTGTATGGGTAGAAATGTGATGTTTACACAGACCACAAGAGTCTAAAGTAAATATTCACTCAGTCGGAGCTGAATATGAGGCAATGAAGATGGTTAGAGCTGACCAAAGACTATGAATTAGAGATTCATTACCATCTAGGCAAAGCGAACGTAGTGGCAGATGCTTTGAGCAGGAAGAGTCAGGTCAATCTGATGGTCGCTCATTCGATGCCTTATGAGTTGGCCAAAGAGTTTGACAGGTTGAGTCTCGGGTTTCTGAACAATACGCGAGGAGTAACAGTTGAGTTAGAACCCACTTTGGAGCGAGAAATCAAAGAAGCGCAGAAGAATGATGAGAAGATCAGTGAAATCCGGCAACTGATTCTGGAAGGAAGAGGCAAAGATTTTCGGGAAGATGCAGAAGGTGTCATATGGTTTAAAGACTGCTTGTGTGTTCCCAGTGTCCAGTCTATTCGGGAATTGATCCTCAAGGAAGCTCATGAGACAGCTTATTCGATACACCCTGGAAGTGAGAAGATGTATCAAGATCTGAAGAAGAAATTCTGGTGGTACGGAATGAAGAGGGAAATCGCAAAGCATGTGGCTATGTGTGATAGCTGTCGACGGATCAAGGCAGAGCACCAGAGACCAGCTAGATTGTTGCAACCGTTGCAAATTCCTCAGTGGAAATGGGATGAAATTGGTATGGATTTCATAGTCGGATTGCCTCGCACTCGAGCCGGCTACGACTCCAAATGGGTAGTGGTGGACCGCTTAACCAAGGCAACCCACTTCATACCGGTCAAGACCAACTACAGCAGTACAGTATTGGCAGAGTTGTACATGTCTTGGATCATTTGTCTTCATGGTGTGCCAAATAAGATAGTGTCAGACAGAGGAACGCAGTTCACCTCTCATTTCTGGCAGCAGTTGCATGAAGCCTTGGGCACACATCTGAATTTCAGTTCAGCTTATCATCCGCAGACAGATGGTCAGACCAAAAGAACCAATCAAATCCTTGAGGACATGTTGAGAGCCTGTGCGTTTCAAGATTAATCTGGATGGGACAAGAGGTTGCCTTATGCAGAGTTCTCCTATAACAACAGTTACTAGGCCAGCTTGAAGATGTCACCATTTCAAGCGCTTTATGGGAGGAGTTGTAGAACTCCACTGCAATGGGATCAGCCTGGAGAAAAGCAAGTGTTCGGGCCAGACATTCTGCTTGAAGCTAAAGAGAACATCAAGATGGTCCAGGAGAACCTGAAGATAGCGCAATCAAGGCAGCGAAGTTATGCAGACACGAGAAGAAGAGAACTGAGTTTCGAAGTTGGAGATTTCGTCTATCTGAAAGTGTCACCGATCAGAGGAGTCAGAAGATTCGGAGTCAAAGGCAAGCTAGCGCCCTGCTATGTCGGTCCGTATCAGATTCTCGCAAGGCATGGAGAAGTGGCCTATCAGCTTAGTTTGCCAGAAGGCTTGTCCGCAGTGCATTATGTCTTTCATGTGTCTCAGTTGAAGAAGTGTCTGCGTGTGCCAGAAGAGCAGTTGCCAGTGGAAGGTCTGGAAGTCCAGGAGGATTTGACCTACAAAGAGAAGCCGGAGCAGATTCTTGAGACTACAGACAGAGTCACCCGGAGGAAGACTATCAGAATGTGCAAAGTCAGATGGAGTCACCACTGTGAGGAAGAAGCAACCTGGGATCGTGAAGATGATCTGTTGGCCAACTACCCTGAACTCTTTGCTGGCCAACCTTGAATCTCGAGGGCGAGATTCTTTTAAGGGGGATAGGTTTGTAACGCCCTGAATTTGGGGGTAGAATTTTTTTGTCCTTTTTACTCACCAAATTCAGGGGTTACTTACTTTCCTTTTCCCATTTCGCTCCTTCTTCCCAATTTCAAAGCAATATAGCGACTGTGTCTATATCGTGTGTAAACAAAACCTAAGTTGTCATGGGAGTTGCATCATGCCGAAGCACATTTCTTTGTCTGATGCCGTGGTTAGTCGCGTGCTCGTCTCGTTCCGTTTTGGATTTCGGTTCGCGATTGGATTCCGATTGGTGGTTGTGCGTGTCGTGGGTTTTGATCCGCGGTGTGGCTAACCCGGCCCGGCCCGATCCGGCCCACGTGCCCCTGGTGCCCCCTGCCCTCCCCATGCGCCCCCCCTCCCCCTGATCCCTTTGTCTCATTTAATTTCTCCCGCGCAGTAACCTCCCTCTCCCTCTTCCACCTCTCTCTCTCTCTCTCCCCGTGGTGCCCTAGGGTTTGGAGACGGTGATCGCCGGAGTTTGGATCCCAGAGGTGAGTTTCCCCTCCCCTTCTCTCTCTCTCTCTCTCCTCCCCCTCCCCTTCTTCTTCCCCGCGCGGCCTCCCTACCAGCGCCCGTGCTGCCCCTTGGCCGCGCCCCCGCGCCGTCCCGCGCCCGCGTCGCCCCTCCACCCCGTGCCCGTGCCGCCCCTCGGCCTCACCCCTCCCCGGCGGCTCGGCCCCTCCCTGGCGAGCCCCTCCCCTGCCCCGGCGAGCCCCTGCCCGCGCGCCCCTGCCCGAGCCCGTGCCCCGACAGCCTCGCGCCCCGCACGCCTGCACGGTTCGCGTGCCCTCGGCACGCGCAGCATGCTCTCGCGCGTGCAACCGTAGTCACGCTGCGTTTAACCCTCGTTTTAATCTATTTTAATTTTAGTTTAGTCGATGTGCTGCGTCGCGTGCTTCGTCGCGCGACAGTTCATTCTAAATTCATCTTTATTAAATGTGTTGTGTCGCGCGCTTCGCCGCACAACGATTCACCTTAAATTTATATTTATTAAGGCGCTGTGTCGCGTGCTTCGCCGCGCGGCGATTCGTTTTAAATTCGGTTCTGTTGACGTAATCCGCCATGTATTTCGTCGTGCAATGCTTAACGTTTATCTATAATCAATGCAAGAATCTCATTGCGCGCTCTATCGCACGGTGAGTCGCTTATTTCTTAATTTCATTTAAATGTAGAACATGACCTTACTTTATGCTAAATGCAGTGGCCAAATTAATGCCCTTCCTTTAAGCGAGTGGTGTAATTTATGATTATGTAACGTGATCGCTCCTCGACCGTAGACTCGACTGTCATTTCCTCTTTCTCTCTTAACCGTAATTGCGAGCCCCGCGTGGAACATCTGTTTATTTATTGCATTCTATTGTATGGTGTACTGTTCCTTTGTATTAAATGTGTGGATGTATGTATGTTTGCGCTCGTATAGAGAACGATCTAGTTGAAGAGCCCGAGGAACTCACAGGAGAAGCCCCTGAGCAGCAGCTGGTTGGTGGAGGCAAGTGTCCCTTGACCTATCTTTGTCCTATACATTCTTAATTCACTTCCCGCATTTACACAGTTATACTTAAGGATTGACTAGCTTTTGTTATACATGTCCTTGTTTACCTATTTGGGTTGGATTATTATTGTTTAGCTTTATGCTATTGCTCCACTCTAATCAATGAACATGATGAGATTTATCAATGATACGTTGTTTCCCTTCTTTATCATGATGTTATACTTGTGGCATTCAAGGGGGCTAAAGCGGTTTCTCGAGTGCCTCTCCATAAGGACCTGTTCGTTGGATGACCGCCCGAGAAAAACAGTGCAACCATGAGGGTGAAGTGGGATGCCCTTAGCTGAATAATTAGAGGAACCGGGGTGTAGTTTGCTTAGACGTCGTGCCGTCAATGGTGCTCGGTGTATGCGGCTCGCTCTTGGTTTGCCCCTTGGGGAGGAGTGCGGTACATTTAGGAAACCTAACGGGTGGCAATAGCCCTGGGGAATCTTTGTAAAGGCTACGTAGTGAGACCCTGCCTATTCACCTTGGTAGTGTTTTAGGGTTTGATCGACCCGAGGCAAGAGGGAATCACGGCTTGTGGGTAAAGTGCGCAACCTCTGCAGAGTGTTATGAAACTGATATATCAGTCGTGCTCACGGTTATGAGCGGCCAAGGGAGCTCTAGTGATTAGTGGTACTTGATCAGAGATGTTCGGATTGCAGGTGCTGATGAGAATGATGGTTTTGGTATTGACTATGGTACTGGTAAGTGGTATTCTTTCCATTTGGAAAGGGTACGTTTGGGTTAATAACATGGGCTAAATCTAAAACTTGGCTTTCTCTACTAGTAATAATAATCTGACCAACTAAAAGCAACTGCTTGACTTACCCCCACATAAAGATAGTCCACTACAGCCAAACAGGACACTTGCTGAGTATGTTGATGTGTACTCACCCTTGCTCTACACACCAAACCCCTCAGGTTGTCCGCATTGCAACCACTGCTCAGGAGAAGATGAAGCCGTGGAAGGATACTTGTAGGAGTTCCAAGATTACGACGAGTTCTAGGCATGGGTTAGCGGCAACCCATAGTCCGCTGCCTGTGAAGGCCGCGTGTATCTACGTTTCTTTTCCGCACTTTGATTATTGTAAAGACTATGTGGATGTCTCAGACATATGATGTAATCGACTATTTTTCACATCTTATATTAATATTTGAGCACTGTGTGATGATGTCCAGTTATGTAACTGCTGTGTACGTGAATTGCTGATCCTGGCACGTACATGGTTTGCATTCGGTTTGCCTTCTAAAACCGTGTGACAGGCGGGGCCTATAGGGTTAATTTTTACTTTTCTCATGCTTGCCCCACTACACACCACCACCGGCATTGTCATGTCTATTTCACTTGTTCTCGGAGCGGAGCGAACTCGCCGCCGACCTATTCTCGCTGTCGTTCTGGTCCGTGTGAAGCAAACTGCACGCTGCCACCGCAAGTACAGTGTACCGTCCTCTTCTTTGTCATCATCCAGTGTGGCTACGTCGGTGGGTTCGCCATTGTCGGAAGAGGGTTGTAACACCCCATGTGTTACTAAGGGTTTCTACTAAACACATTCACAAAGCCCTGTTATCACATGTGGGTTAATGTGAGCAAAAGGCACCATCCTGAGGAACCAAAGCCCTAACTGAGTGTTAATCATTCTAAAAACCTACCTTAACCATATTAAGCAAACAAGGGGGGAAGAAGTGCTTAAACCCTAAGTTCCCCACCCTTTTGGCAAATTGAGTACCATAGGAAATTGAGCGAGAAAGTTATGCAAATCTCATGATCATGACTATAAAAGTTATAAAACACTAAACAACCTACCAAAGTTAGTAAGGAAGATGCCCCAAAAGGGTTTTACAAAATCCCCCAAAAGGGTCACTCAAGTGGAGGGAACAAAAGAAAAACAGATTTTTCCTTAACTCGTTTTCAGCCCCTCTAACAAAATCAAAGATGTTCCATTAGTTACAAAACTCAAAACCACATGCCCTAATTGTAACACCCTTGGTGTTACTAGAACTAAAACTTGAGCATGACATCATTTGCACTAGCATTTCATTATGTATGAAACACCTAGAGTGCATCCACTAGGTAAGAATTTCAAAGCAAGTTGTGATGTGATGACTTGAATTGATCCTTAACCCTAGGATAGGGTACTTACCTAAGGACTAGAAGCATGTGGGTGTGTGAGATAGAAATTTGAGAATGAACTCAAAGGTTAGTGGAGATGTTCAAAAGAGACTAAACTTAGAGTGTTTGAGTGGCACATAAACCCTAGAACACTCAAACCCTAATAAGGACCCTAGAAACCCTAATTAGTGCTTTATGAGGTGACTCCAATTTATATGCACTTTTGGACCAAAGTGCATATATAAAAGTGGTAGAGTAACAAAAACTAGGCAACTTTTATATTTGGAGATTTCCAAGTTTTATGGAACAAATTGGAGTAAATTGCAAAAAGGTCCCAAAGGCACCCAAATGCTTAACTGTGAAAAACAGTGATATTGTGCTAACTTTTGATCCCTGTATCTCTTGATCTATGGTGATTTTTCCATGGGTCACTATAACAAATTTGTAGAGCTATTAAAGTAGTCCAAGTTTGATTAAGTGATTGAGCCCTAGAGCTGTACAGAAATTGGAGCAAAATGTCATGGAAGTTGGGCTGTCAATAGTGTGTTGGTGTGAAGGTTAGACTGATAGTGGCATTAGATCAACTTTAGAACTGAATTGTGCTTGATCGAGTGGAGGTATAAGCAATAACCTTATAACAAAATTGAAGCTGGCATGATGGACAACAACTTTGCTATAGTCGGCTTAGTAGTTTGTTAAATGAAAATCAAAGAGAAATGACTCTCAAATTACTCTATCAGACACTCAGAATTCAGTTTGACATGAACAGTAAACTAAACAAGATCATGTTCAGTGCATCTGCCGCCGACGTTCCTCCACCTTGATTCGAGCTCGTGCCATGATTGGTGTCGTTGAGACGTGGATCGATGAAGTGGTAAAAGATCACTGGGTCGGATTCGGTGACTGAGTTACCGCTCTAGCCATGGACACCACGTGTCCTCACCGTGCTTCATTCACCACCACCGTAGCAAGCCATCGGGCGCTCCGGCCATCCACGCAACTGGTTGAGGGCCTCGTGTTGAATTGCCGTAAAGGTTCCATGGTAAGTCCGCCATGTTATTGGCCTGAGGACACCGTTGAGGCTAACATGGAGCTTCTCGAACTATCGTCGCCGCCATGATTCAGCAGTCAAATTGACCATCATCGTGGTGACTTCCTTTAAATTGAGCTTGCCCTCAGTCCTGCCTCTCCGTTACGCACCCAAGCCACCCTTTGTTTCCCTCGTTCAACCGTTGATAGCCTAGAACACCAGGTTCTTCCCATCGGTGGTCACCAGCGCCGCCGTGTGGTGCACCCGCGTGGTCAGCCTTTCCTAGGGTTGGTCATACTTGCTTAACTCATGTTTTGCAGTCTATAGGTCATGGTGAAGCTTATGTGCTTGCCCGTTTGAACTCTACCATGTAGGGTTAACTGGAACACCGTTGTGTCATTCGGTGAATGCCACCGAGGGCAGTGTCCACGTCGACCGGCCAAACCGTAACTTCTCCGGGCGAACTTGGGTGAGCATCATATGTTTGATGTATTACTGGTACTCGTCGTGACCTTGGATTGAACCCTACCATGCTCGAGACCTTGGTACACCTCATTGGAGCTCATCGATCCGCCTTCAACGTGGCTAGTGAGACTATAGGTGGTTTGAGGTCGATTAACTTAGGGGAAATAGGAGGTAAGTCTCAGGGATCACATTGGTAGGCTCGGTTTCATCGTGGATGGTCGTTGTCGATGGGTCTAGGCGGCGGATAACCTACGCTCGTTGGAGTTAAATTATGGACTGGAGTTTGCGAATAGAAGGGAAGTCGAAGGCATATGTGCAACTATTAGTCAGTGGAAAAAATAGTGCTTAGACCTATTATCGAGTTACCCAAATCGCCAGGGGTCTCCATGCAAAGTGCGCAACGCGAGCGCGGGCGGCCTGAGCAGGGGCCGTTTTCCCTGGGATGGTGGGCCGAGCCCGTTAGTTTCGGTCCGTCGCTGTTGAATCTTTTTCCTATTTCTTTTATCTCACAACTAGTAAATTACACTAGAAAATGTAGGAAAATGGTAAAATAGTGAAACCAATTTTGTAAAGTCCACAAAATTTTGTAGCTTCTGATAAAATTAGTTGTAAGATTTTTGCAGCATCAAGTAAATTTCTAGTTATTTAAAAGTACCCTTGGGAGGCTTAAAGGAATTTTAGAAATAAAACCATAGGTCCAAAAATCATAAAAAATTGTAGAAGAATTATATACCTTTGGAATAGCTCTTGGTAAAAATCTTAACCCGTTTGGAGTTGAATTACCCACAGAACTAGAACCTAGCTAAGTATAAGTATTTAAAACCCTAAACTTTGGTACTAATTTAGGGTTAGATCAAACTTGAGTTATACATAGTGTTAAACAGCTAATTGACCAACTAGAACATATATAGTTCTCTAATTTTTTTAAAGAAAGAATAAATTGATCCCTTTGGACAAAGACTATACAACCTAAAAATGAATATACTTGTCATATGTTTACTTAAGAGTATATGAGCTTTCCACCTCTCCCTTAGTGAGAGTTTGCATAGCATATCATTACATGAGCATTCATATATTTCTAATTGACTTGTAGAGCACCTAGAAGAAGAATTTGAAGTGGAAGGGGAGCCTGTTCCTACATCTGAAACTTCTCCAACCAAAGTTGTCTCTGAAGGTCCTCCAGAAGGTGCCCCAGTAGGGTTTGTTGCTAACTGCAACATCCTAGTAGAAGAGCCTGACTCTCCTCCTCATGAAGGCAAGCCCCGGTGCATTTGCCCCTTCCTTATTATTTAAATGCTTTATCACCTTATATGATGCATTAGGTGACAGGAGTTGTGTGATAAACAATTGATGCATTACCTTTCCTTGGAATTCTATTACTATTCCTTGATGCTTGTTTTATAAAAAACTGATAATGCTTAGCCCTGCTTAGAAACTGAAAAATCATTTGTTTTAAAAAAATGATGTGGAACACAGTTATGGGCTTTTCGTTTCAAAAATCAAAGCAAACTTATGGTGATGATTCCACTTCGGCCGGAGTGGGTTCATCATTCGGAAAAGAGTACCCCTGCTGGGTACCAAAAATGGGAAAATGGTTTAAATAAATCTAGACCAGACATTGAGCAGGAAAGGTCGCTCGTCTGTGTCGTTTAAGGACCGCATGATTGTTGGCCTGCTGATCTAGGGCCCTTTAACTGGCCACATGCCTCATCATGGGTAAGCTTAGCCTTAGCTGGACCAATACTAGAAAGGTCGGCCTGCAATGGGAGTGGAGAGATGGCAAGAGTATCGTGTATCCACTTGGCAAGAGGCTGGATGGTGGGGTACTGAGCTCTTAGTTGGCGGGGACCCATTCTGGTCTTGAGAAACCCGGGTGCGAGTTGACATATATATGCAAGGGTTAAGTGCTACATATGTCGTGTGTTTGGAGATCCCCAGCTGGGTAATAATCGATTCAGGTCGCCAAACTTCTAGGATATGAAGACTGGATCTTCGACCCTCATCATAGATAACAAGTGCAACTAAAGATGCTAAAATGAAGCTAGTGTAGGTCAAGTGAATGTTCTAGATTAGGCAAATATAGATTAATTCAGGAAAGATACTTAACCTGTGAACTAAAAGTTTGGCATAAGGATATACTACTAGTAAGCTTTACTGCAAAACTAAGTTTTTGATCTTTGGTAACCTTTACCTTGATTCCCAACAAACCAGCATAACCTTGAGAGTCTTTTCTTTAATCGGGTCAGTCTTGCTGAGTAATTTTATACTTAGGGTTTTATTCCCATTGTTGCTGCTGGAGAGACTATTAACACCTGAGTTTTGTTAAACTCACGATGGAGGCTTTTGTTTATGTTTATTATGTGTGTGCTGCGAGAAGATGGCTTCTTCCCAGGTGTTGTAATAAGTTAGCACTTGAATCTACCCCAGGCATGTAATAATAATACCTACTACTTGGTTTGTATACTTTAAAGGTCTGCTAATGTATATTATCTTATTGTAAAGTCTTTCGCTCAACTCCTGTATTTAAAGTTTATGTTCTTGTTGGGTTATTGTAATACTTGCAACTATGGTGAATGGTCCTTGGGAATGAATGAGTTCAACGAAACTCGGCACCCCGAGTAAGTTATATGATTCACTTACATATCCATCCAAGGCCTTGAGGGCAAGGATTGTGTACGTGGGCCTGATAATTTGGTTGGGTTGTGACACTAATTGACCAAATGGCACCAAAATACCTTAGGTGTGCCCTAGAAAGTTTTCAAACCAAGACAAAATTGGTTGACATTATTTGGCATGGATTTTGTCTCAGATTTGAGCTGAAAGACAAACTGACCTTAGGAGGTAAGCAACTCCTTACCTCTGACATGAAACGCCTTGGGCCCTGCACAAACTTGACGGAGTATAAAAAGGGGGAGAGATCTTAAATGGGAGGTTTGCCCAAATTCACAAAGATTTGGAGCCAATGGACGTTTGAAAGGGACTACACTGAGCGTCGCCACGTGCTCAACCTTGGCTAGCAGCGAGGAGCGCGCCCAACTCGCGCCCATGCCCGTGCCCCACACCACAGGCAGACACCACAGCGGTGCATTGCGCCCACGCCTATAAAACCAAACCCGACCCTCGTTGCACTCTCTGCACTTCCCCGACCCTTTGTTTGCCAAAATGCTTGTTACCATGTATGCTTAGAAGGATGCTAACCTAGCTTAAGGAATATTTTAGAACTTGAAAAGCTAAAACTTGTTTTAGACTCAGCTAGTGCTTTTGGCAAACCAAACCCCTCATCCAAACAGCTTCATGGTCTAGAGGTAGAGGAGTAGACTCCTCACACCGAGTAAGTTTAGCTGAGTATTAGTATAATCAGCCTTGCTTGTGGCATAATTTTATAGGTCTCTTGCAAGAAATGGTTGATTGTGTGACTTGGCCATCCACCCTGCCACCAGGTTGGACGATCGAGTGGGATGTTGCCTCAGTAGGAGAGGACCAGGAAGAGTGACTTGGCCAGGCTTCGCCTTGTTACTCATTATCTTCATTTGTTTCATCCTGTTGCAACAAAAACAATGGTTTACTTCTTTTAAAACTCTGATGTTGTAATAACTATTAAGTACTCCTTTAAGTTGTGGTATTATGCTTTATTGGATTTCTTTATGCCTCACCTTCGAGTGAGCAAGTGGTACTCAATCCTTGTTAAGTGGATTTATCAAACTAGATTCGACAGACTGATAGTTTATTTCAATTTAAGTATGTCGTTGCCTCAAAGGCATGACCTTGGCACTTAAGCTAGAATAATTGGGGTGGTTCTGCCACATACAGTGACCGCCCTTGTACCCACCAAAACCGGAATGGGAGACCACTTCTCAGGACATGTGAGGATAAAGTCTGCTAGTAGATTCAATCAGGTACTAGGCTTACTGATTTATCATATTTCTTAGCATGTTCTTAGTACTTTGAAACGCTTGACACATGATACCACACATTAATCCTTATCCCAATTTTGTTCCATAGACAGGGCATCCCCTAGGGATCCGTGTCCATGGACAATCATAAACCCATTGTTGAAATGAATACAACCAATTCCTGATCTCGCGTGAGTGCTAAAAAAATCACTCGACTTCTACCGAGATCTCTACTTAGCATAGCAGCTACTCGACCTAGCATACTAGTATTCATTTCAAAGGATCCTAAGTTTATGCATCTTGGGGTTTAAACAACTCCTTCACTTAAGTGCAAAGTTGTCGGTGTTTGGACTCGTGGTCCCAACTAACTAGTGAAATAGCGTCGTGTGCCTCGGACCCAGATGGTAATGCACGTTGACACAAGCGATGTATCCTGATTCAAGCTTGGAGGGCCCTACTACTAGCAGAGGGGGATGAGGCTCATATTACTCGCACATATGTGTTTGCAGTAGGGATTACAAGTTGAGCAGGAGAGGGGAGAACCCCAAGTCCCTATGAGTGATTGAGGCAAGTGTCAATGTCAAGTGGAGGAGAAGACTTGTGAAGTTTTTGCCTGCCCCTTGAGAAGTCATAGACTACCATGTTTATAGGCCTAAGGAGAGCACGACCTTGTAGACGGGGGCTGTCTTCCTATGGTGGAGAGTGTCTTCATGTCCTGTAGACAGCATGGCCTTGTACTTTGTCGTTGGCTTGTGCTTGCTTGGTTTTTGTTGAGAGCCAAGGCCGAGGCCGAGGGCTTGGTCACGTAACTGAGCCCCCATGGCGAGGGGCTACCCATACCGTAGCGGTTGACACAGTGCTTAGTATGGTTCAAAGCTTCTTAAGGGATGCATTAGCTCCACTGTATTTGATGGTGTTGGGGACGTCTTCTATCATAGATATCGAGGGTCGAACCGAGCTCGGACGAGGCGGAGGTCTGCCTAAGGTCGCGATGGAACCCATCTTAAGATTCGATGACGTGCGCCACATTTTGAAGGAGTGGCCTTCTGCGGGTTTCGCGGGGGAACAGGTAGCCGAGGCCAGGCTTGGGTGAGGTGGAGTTTGTCCCGAGGGCGAGCCCTACGTCGGGCAAGACAGAATTTATGCCTGAGGTCTGGTTCATGACCCTGTCATATTATATGTCCCATCAAGGTCTTGTAGACGGCGTGCATGTACAGTGGTCGCATGCGTAATCATGTTTGGTAAATCTTTGACAAGACCACGGTCTTGTTGCCACTTTATGCCTGCAGCTCTACATGGAGTAGGTACGCACATTGAATGCGGCTGTCCCCCAGCGGCCTTCAGGCGAGCCTTGCCACAAGTGTTGTCCCTCTCGCCCGAGACAGGCTCGGGCGAGGCGGACATGGCTACCCTGGGGCAAGAGAGCATCAGTCGAGACAGAGATTCTCCAAAACTCACGTCCTGTCTGAAATCGGGCTTGGGCGAGGCGGAGTTTTGGGAAGACCCCTGAGGGGCCCTCGGGTGAGGCGGAGTTCTTGATTCCTTATCCTCGGGGGACGTACTTTGATGGTGTCTCGATGGTTTTAAGCATGTATTGGGGATGTAGTCTGGTATCCTTAATTATCATACCTTACAGTATCCCTGAGCCTTCCAAAGAAGTGTTTTTGATACTTGTTTGGAGATTCTTCTGCTCTTGGTGTGCTACCTTGCCCTAAGGAGCAGAAGATTTCTTTGTTTTCGATGGGTTCGCACGAGTGCGCCTGTCGGGTGTAGCCCTTGTGGCCAGGAAGGAGTGGTTGACTCCTTCGAGGTCTTAGTTTTTTACCTCTATAGGCATGGTGGAATTCGTTTGTCACGTGGTTGTACCATGTGCACGAAGGGAGCCCCCGAGCGTCCTATATCGGTTTGTTGGAGTTTTCAACAAATTTACCACAGCATGGGTTGCACCTTCGCGGGGTGAGAGGATGATCGATGGACGCCTTGACCTTTTCGGTTATATGCCTCTTCGTCGCCTCTCCGCAAGGAGGAAGAGGGGGATCGCACCATGCTACCCTCGATGGGCAACATGCATGATGCCTCCAGTGAGCTTTCACGAGTAATCCGAACAGAGGCCCGAGCTCCATTTGATAGGAGTTGGCTAATGGTCTAGAGACATGCCCCAAAAGTACTTGCGGGTGATTCGCCTGGTCTTGGTCCTATTCGATGGGGTCCGAGGGCTCGATTGCCTCCCTCCGATGGGATATCTTCATGAATTGTTCTCGGGGGTCTTGGATATGTCTTACAGTATCTCAGGATTGTAGCCTGAGCCTTGGCCATATATGTACATACCCATAGTCATCCCTAATTCTGTGCTCTCGGGTAGTTGTGATACCCTTCCGAGGGGTCAACGTTTGAACCCCTGATCAGTAACGGGCCCAAAGCCTATGTGTTCTAGGGCGGTCCCCAAGCCTCATCAAGGGCTCGACCTTCGAACTCCTGAGTAGTAGGTGGTGTCTCTCCTCTTCTTTCTTGGGAAAAGAAGTCAGAGGTGGAGGCACTCTTTTCTGCTATATGCAAAGTAGTGTAAAAAAGAGGTAGAGGGAAAGAGTGGGAGAGAGAGACACACCATTTGAGGTTTTACATGAAGCAGCATCGGCTGGCTGACGTTAGGAAGAGAGGGCATTTAATGCGACGGGACGCTTTGGCCCGCAGGCCGACCGTTGCAGCGCGCATGCGCGTGGAATTCAATGCGACCCAGCCCACTCTCGTTTTCGTATCTGTCACACCCGGATTTAAGGGATAAAGTCGGGTGCATCTCATATGTGCACCAAGGAAGAACAACACATATAATTACAAAGTGCATAGAGATAAATGTCATAAATATCATAAATGTACTTATTACATAGCGGAAGCCTTACAAAATAAATGATAAATATAAAACGAACTAAATCTTATTTCCCTAACGCCACAAAGCTGACTGTGAGACGCCACCTAGATCAAGTTGAACTCCTCGTTAGGCGGCTCCTCTTGAAACACGTGTTCTTCTCCTGTGGGGGTGTGAGACAGCAAGGGTGTTCTCACATACGTTCATAGCTCAATAAGTTGTGGGGAATAATATGCATGATCTCACCAAAGGTGGGAGTTCATGTGAAGTGTAAGGCTGATCAACAAAATAAAGGTTGCAGCTGAGCATTGCTTTTATAAGTTGGTCAAAATTTTATTAGCAGTTACTAAGTGTAAGTAAATACCAACCATAGTAATAATACATAAAAGTAATAATAAAATAATTCCAATGCGATGCAAATGACAAAATTGAATTTTAATTTCATAAATTAATCATGTGAGGGTCTGAGCTGCTCATGACCGTGTGCACGGCTAGTTTACTAGTTTTACACTCTGCAGAGGTTGCGCATCTTTACCCACAAGTCATGTTACACATCTGCCAAGAGAAGGCCAATCCCATACACCTCTACCGAGGAGGCGAGGCAGAGTAACACTACGAGGCCTTTACAAAGTTCCACTAGCTTCAGAAAACCCGCTATAGTTTATAGGAAGCTCCAATACAGGGATCCCTCACTTGACCCCCATCGCAGCAAAATCAACCCAAGGACCTCCCTACACTGACCACTCCCCTACTGCCCTTGCCCCTTTTGGCTAAGGTAGTCATCCACTAGCTTTCCTAATTAATTAGCCAAGGGCGTCTCATACCACCCTTGTGGTAGCACTGTTTTTCCGGGTGGTCGCTCCATGTTCCAATTAACATAATGATCTTATCATGAATAGTAATGATAAACTAACAATAAAAGTGTGATCATGAATAATGTATCTCCATACCCAAAACCACATAAAGCAATAGCAAGTACTACCCAAAAAATTTAGTGGAGTCAAGGTATAAAGATAATCAAACTAGGGTAACCTAAAGGGTCCCATCAAAATTAACCTATGCAGATCATTATGATTAATAAGAACATGACTGTGTAAAAAAAGTGATCAAGGGCACAACTTGCCTTCAACGAGCTCCTGCTAAACCCCCGGATCCTCAATGGCTGGCTCGTCTACTCGCATCAATACAAACATACATGATATAGCACAAATTAACATCACACCAAACAACAGAACATAATGCATAATAATATTCTACGCTGTGTAACGAGATCATAGAAACAAGAACCACTAAATTCGGAGCTACGGTTAATAAGTTATGAATTTCTGAAGTTATTTAGTACTTGGAATAGCATAACACATGTGAATAATTTTAGTTCAAATTTCATGGCTAAACAAAGTTACTACGTGATAAACAACATTAAAACAAAACTAATGCCACTGGAATGGGTCAATTTTGGAGTTAAAATGAATTTAATATGAATTATACAAGTTTCTGGAATTATTTTTGTATTAAAAATCAATTTCTATAATTATTTTCCTAATTTCATTGCTCTCTGGTCCGCGCGACAAATTCCAGAAAGGTGCAGGGCTAATTCA
This sequence comes from Zea luxurians, assembly GCA_029449295.1. Classification (NCBI taxonomy): domain Eukaryota; kingdom Viridiplantae; phylum Streptophyta; class Magnoliopsida; order Poales; family Poaceae; genus Zea; species Zea luxurians. The sequence goes on along the minus strand of JAOPSE010000001.1, from coordinate 96,756,296 downwards.
CAAAATCCCCACAATCTCAGATCTAACGCATGGTGGACGGCGGGTTGATATATATAAAAGACAGGGGCCCTTTTGTAAAATGTACCCACGAAGGGGTACCAGCTGTGTCTGGCCGTTGGATTAGAACCCAGCGGCTCAGATTTAATCTTGGAGTTTAAAATTCGCCGAGTGCTCAGGACCAGAGGATCTACGATCGACGGCTGGGATCTGTTAGACGACTGGTTCATGTGCGATCGCATCAGAACCGCACATCCTGAAATCTACGGTCACCATCTCGTTTTTCTCCAAATCTAATCCCAGGCGTTGGAATAACATCTAACGGTTCCAATGATTCCCCGCACTCGTCTAATCGTGGCCGACCAAATCTGGACGGACGGCCAGGACGCCTTCTTCTTCCTATGTCCGCCGAGCCGCGGCAGCGACGCCATGGCCGACACAACCCGATCTCGACACCGTGCACTATGGCCTAAACCGAAAGGTCCACTACGATGCCCAAGGCAAGGGACATACGCCGATCATGTTCACACCTCGCAGTGCGCTGCAGAGAGTCCTGGTTACGGCGAGCGGTGGATCTTCGTCTTCGGCGACGAATTCCCGTGGCGTCGTGAACCCCCTCTCCGATTGCGCCCTCGCACCGCTTCTACGTGAGCAACCTGAGCTTTAGGTGTCTAAATCGGGGCCTGAAACGCGCTACTTGCGGCTATCTACGGTGGCGGTCATTTCTCTCCTCATGGGCGGCGGTGGTGAGTATGTGGCTGGCGTCGCGAGAAGGGAGGAAGACAAGGCTTTTAAATGGAGAGCAGGGCGCAATGCCGGGTCATATGTCGCGCGGTTCAGAGAGTTCGGCTACCAGCAACTCCAGCATTCCCGCGTCCGTTGCGTGACGTCGTGCTCGGTCATGGGGTTGAGGGAGGAGGTGGCTGACGTCGCGGTCTAAGGTAAGAGTGAGGCTGTCCACTGGGACCCACACCACAGTGAGCACGCAAAAGGGTGAGAGGATGCCGCATGGGCCCAGCTGTCGGCACATATCACCGGGTCGGGGATGGGCCGCGTGGGGAAGTTTATAATTGGGCTAGGGGCGATATTTGGCTCAATCCGCAGATATATTCCTTCTTTCTTTTTCCTTTTCTATTTTATTTTTCCTATACATTTCAAACTCAAACTTAAATTCCAATTTAAACCCAAATCTTGGTGACAAATTTGTCTTCATTTTAAAATGTTTATTTTGAACATAGTATGATAATTATTTATTTATTTATAATTTTTATTTTGTGTTGTATAGTATTTCTATCTTTCTATTTTATTTCCAATTTTCCCCATTTTGCACTTTTGGGCTTAAATCCAAATTCTCAACTCTTTATTATATTTTATCCACATTACTATTTTGTTAAATGCACAAACAACTAAACTCCAGCATGATGCACATTCTTTTATTTAGTATGTTTATTAGTAGTCAGGGTTAATTCCATGATTTGAAATATACAAAAATGAAAATAACAACACTAGTGGTCACATGAACCTTTTATATATCTCTTTTCTTGTACATTCTATTACTCTTACTATTTGGGTATTACAAATCCTACCCCCTTACAAAGAATCTTGTCCTCGAGATTAGGAAGGACTAGAAATGAGGTGGGGAAAATCTATTCGTAGTTCTTCTTCTCTTTCCCATGTAGCTTCATCTTCTCCATAGTGACTCCATTGCACTTTGCACATTTTATTCACTTTACTCCTTGTGACACGAGTCAACATATCAAGAATCTTGATAGGATATTCAGTATAAGTCAAATCATCTTGGATAGTAAGATCCTCCATAGGTAGCTGCTCTTTAGGTACCCTGAGACACTTCTTCAATTGTGATACATGGAAGACGTCATGTACATCCACAAGATGATCAGGTAGTTCTAGTTGATATGCAACCTGTCCCACTCGCTTTAGGATTAAAAAGGGTCCAATGAAGCGAGGAGACAACTTCCCTTTGATTTTGAATCTTCTCATACCCCGGATTGGTGACACCTTGAAATATACATGATCACCCTCCTTAAACTCTAGTAGCCTTCTCTGGGTATATGCATAGCTTTTCTGCCTTGACTATGCAGTTCTCAAATTCTCCCTTGTTTGATGGACTTGTTCTTCTGCCTCTTGTATAATTTCTGGCCCAAAGAACTGTCTTTCACCAGTTTGATCCCAATACAGTGGAGTCCTGCACTTTCTGCCATACAAAGCCTCAAACGGGGACATCTTCAAACTGGCATGGTAGCTATTATTGTAAGAGAACTCCGCATACGGCAAACTCTTATCCCAACTTCGACCATGTTTAAGAGCACAAGCTCTTAACATATCTTCTAGTACTTGGTTGGTCCTTTCGGTCTGCCTATCAGTTTGAGGATGGTAGGCTGAACTAAAATTTAATCTTGTATCCAAGCACTCATGCAACTTCTACCAATACCCTTCTTAGGCACACCATGTAAGCAGACAATCTATGCCATGTACAACTCTGCTAGTTTGGCTCCTAAATACGTGGTCTTCACTGGAATAAAGTGGGCTACTTTAGTTAGCCTATCCACAATCACCCATATAGAGTCATACCCAGCAGATGTGCGGGGTAGACCCACAATGAAGTCCATGCCAATCTCTTCCCATTTCCACTCAGGTATCTTAAGTGGGTGCAGTAAACGAGTAGGTCTTTGATGTTTCGCTTTCACCCTCTGGCAAACATCACATAGTGCTACATGTGAAGCAACATCCTTCTTTAGTCCATACCACCAATACTTTTACTTCAAGTCCTGATACATCTTAGTACTACTAGGGTGGATGGAGTAAACTGAGTCATGTGCCTCCTTCAATATGGTTTCATGAAGACTATCGATATCGGGAACACAAATCCGATTCTTAAACCATATCGTGCCCTACTCATCTTCCGTAAAATCTGGACCTCTACCTTTAGTTATCAGATCTTTAATCTCCTGAATTTTGGCATCACTGATCTGACCCTTTCGTATTTCTTGCTCTAAGGTATGTTCCACTTCTATGGTAATTTTTTCAGTATGAGCAACTATTCTCAGATTGAGTCTCTCAAAATCTTCTGCTAACTCATTGGGTAAATGGGTGACAATAGCTGCATGGACATGATCCTTCCGACTCAAGGCATCTGCAACCAGATTCTCCCTGCCCGGATGATAGTGAATTTCCAAGTCATAATCCTTGATGAGCTCCAACCATCGACGTTGCCTAAGGTTGAGATCCTTCTGAGTGAAGATGTATTTTAAGCTCTTGTGATCGGTGTAGACTCTCGGCACTTGGTTCCCATAATATAGTGTCTCCAAATCTTGAGAGCATGCACAACGGCTGCCAGTTCTAAGTCATGAGTGGGGTAATTCAACTCATGTTTCTGCAATTGGCGAGACTCGTAGGCAATGTTGTGTCCTTCTTGCATAAGCACACATCCCAGGCCTTGGCGACTTGCATCACAATATATATCAAAATTCTTCTGTAGATCTGGCATAATCAGCACTGGGGCTGCCATCAATTGAGATCTCAATTAGTTGAAACTCTCTTGGCATTCCTCAGTCCACTTAAACTCCTTGCCCTTCTCTAACAATGAGGTCATAGGCTTCGCAATCTTGGAGAACCCTTCAACGAATCGCCGGTAATAGCCTGTGAGTCCCAGGGAACTCCGAATCTTTGATACTGTACTTGGTATCTTCCAATCAACTATCGCTGTTACTTTAGTCGGATCCACAGCAATTCCTCCTTTGGAGATGATATGCCCGAGAAAATGTACTTCATCGACCCAAAAATCACACTTGGTAAATTTGGCATAAAGCTGATTATCCGGTAACTTCTGTAGCACCATTCGCAAATGCTCCTCATGCTCACTATCATTCTTGGAATAAATAAGAATGTCATCGATGAATACCACGACGAATTTATCGAGATGCTCCATGAACACCTTATTCATCATATTCATAAAATAAGTTGGTGCATTGGTTAAGCCGAATGACATGACTATGAATTCATATAGACCATGTCGGGTAGAAAAAGCCGTCTTGGGAATATCAGATGGCCTAATCTTCATTTGATGGTAGCCCGACCTGAGGTCAATCTTAGAGAACACCCTAGCACCTCTCATCTGATCAAATAAGTCATCAATACGAAGTAACGGGTACTTGTTCTTAATGGTGACATCATTAAGGGATCTATAGTCCACACATCCGTTGCGAACCATCCTTCTTCTATACAAACAATATCGGTGCTCCCCAAGGTGAGGAACTCGAACGAATGTACCCTGCCTCCTGCAACTCCGTTAACTGTGTCTTCAGTTCTTTTAACTCTTCTACGGACATCATGTATGGTCGTTTAGAAATAGGAGCAGTCCTAGGTAAGAGATCAATGACAAACTCAACATTCCTCTCTAGCGGCATCCCTGGTAACTCCTCTGGAAAGACATCTAGATAATCCCTAACCACACGGATGTTGTCACCAACAAACTTCCCATCTATTAAGAATACCGCATGTCTGGTAGAGGTAGTTACTGTAATTTCAACTTCAAATCTTTCTCCTTTAGGGCTAGTGAGTTCTACAGTACCCCTACCACATTGTATAACAGCCTTTGCCTTTCTTAACCATGACATACCAAGGATCAAATCCATACTGCTTTCTTCTAATATTATAGGGGTAGCCCAGAATTCTTTTCCCATAATCGTCAATGTCAATCTATGTGTCATATAATTTGCCTCAACAGGCCCTTTAGGTGTAATTACTAACATTGGTGTTTTCGTATTTTTCAGTGGTAACTCATTTGTGTTGGCATATCGAGCAGACATGAATGAATGTGTAGCACCTGAATCAAATAATATTGTTGCAGGAATTGCATTAATATAAAACATACCAAGTGCGATGTCAGCTCCTTCAGCAATAGCCTCAGCGCTGACTTGATTAACTCTGGCAATAAAGAATCCCTTGCCAGGAGTCTGTTGCTTGTTTTGAGCTGGTGCACTAGAATTCCCCACCGAACAAGCATTAGCATAGTGCCCAATCTGACTGCACTTGAAGCATGTAGGGCCGGCCTTCTGTCTTGTGGGCCTTACCGGGGTGCCAGTGGGGGCAGCCTAGCGAGTGTGGGGCGTCTGTGGAGTCCCCTGTGGAGCGTACTGAGCTGGGTGTGGTCCTCCTCCTAGATGAGCTGGGGTACCCTAGGGCAGAACATAGCGAGAACGAACACTGCTGCTACCCTGCCCCTAGGCAATGGCCTTCCTCTTCAAATCTCCTAGTTGAACACGCTTGTGTTCAATAGCTAGAGCTTTATCAAGCAGCCTCTGAAATGACGGGAAGGTATGAGCATCCAATGCATACTGTAGCAGCCCATTGAGTCCTTTTGTGAAGTGCTCTTGCTTTCTTTCATCATCAACCACCTCATCAGGAGCATATCTTGACAGCTGAATGAATTTGTCACGGTACTCGCTGACAGACATGTTGCCTTGCTTCAATGACAGAAACTCCTTCTTCTTGGTCTTCATTAATCTAGCAGGAATGTGGTAGTTTCTGAACTGTGTGGTGAATTCTGCCCAAGTAATAGTGTCAGCAGCATCTTGGACAGCAACAAAATAATCCCACCAGTTAGCAGCAGGACCAGTCAGATGACCAGAAGCATAGAGAACCTTCTCCCGGTCAGAGCATTGAGCAACGTTTAGCATTTTCTCCACTGACTTCAGCCAATCATCAGCATATAGTGGATCTGGTGAGCTGGCGAAGGTAGGTGGCTTGTGGCTCATAAATTCCCGGTGCTTGTCCCGTGGTGGAAGTGGTGGGGGCGGTGGTGGTGGTAGTGGTGCTTACTACTATTTCACCCTCCTCTCCTGGCGCATCTCCTCTCTCTCTTGGCGCATCTCTTGGCGTTCCTGCTGCATCTGTGCATGCATATCCGCCATAGTATCAGCCATCTGTTGCATTATTCGCATCTGGGCTGCAACAGCTGGGTCAGCTCCAGCTGGTGGAGGATTGGGAGGATTCATCTCTTCTTCTTATTGTTGTTGTTGTCTATATATCCTCCGACTGTGTCGATTAGGGGGTAGATCAATTCCACCACCCTTCCTTGGTATTGAGCATTTGAGTTAGAAACATATGGTAAGAAAGAAAGATCTATAGACAAGGCTAGTAATTACGAGGCATGTTACTTTGAGGGATTTATTAGCTAAGTGTGTCACCTACTAAATCTATTACATTACCTTATGGTGGTATAGGCTAAAATACCCTGCTATACTGTTTCAATCAATCAAAGAAGTAAATCAGGCATTTATCATCAGATCAACCAACCAACATTTTAATAGAGAAAATAATTTTAACTTTGTCTTAGGTCTCCTATCTCTTAAGAAGGTCATAGATGTAGGATTCCAAGGTGTGAAATCCATCTTGTCTTAGAGTAGAAAAGGTAAGAATAATCAGAGTAGAATAGTAGAAGGTGAGACAGGATCAAGATAAGTATAGAAAGAATCAGAGTAAGGTAAGTAGGTAAGGGTTTTGTCCATTTCTATCTTGGTTTCATCCTATAGTCAATATTTCCTCTGATACCACTTCTATCACACCCGGATTTAAGGGATAAAGTCGGGTGCGTCTCATATGTGCGCCAAGAAAGAACAACACATATAATTACAGAGTGCATAGAGATAAATGCCATAAATATCATAAATGTACTTATTACATAGCGGAAGTCTTACAAAATATATGATAAATATAAAGTGAACTAAATCTTATTTCCCTGGCGCCACAAAGCTGACTAGGAGACGCCACCTAGATCAAGTCAAACTCCTCTTTAGGCGGCTCCTCTTGAACCACCTGTTCTTCTCCTATGCGGGGTGTGAGACAGCAAGGGTGAGCTCACATACGTTCATAGCTCAACAAGTTGTGGGGAATAATATGCACGATCTCACCAAAGGTGGGAGTTCATGTGAAGTGTAAGGCTAATCAACAAAATAAAGGTTGAAGCTGAGCATTGCTTTTATAAGTTGGTCAAAATTTTATTAGCAGTTACTAAGTGTAAGTAAATACCAACCATAGTAATAATAAAATAATCCCAATGCGGTGCAAATTACAAAATTGAATTTTGATTACATAAATTAATCATGTGAGGGTCCAAGCTACTCATGACCATGAGCACCACTAGTATACCAGTGTTACACTCTATAGAGGTTGCGCATCTTTACCCACAAGTCATGTTACCCATCTGCCAAAAGAAGGCCATTCCCATACACCTCTACCGAGGAGGCGAGGCAGGTTAACACTACGAGGCATTTACAAAGTTTCACTAGCTTCAGAAAACCCGCTACAGTTTATAGGAAGCTCCAATGTAGGGATCCCTCACTTGACCGCCATCGTAGCAAAATCAACCCAAGGACCTCCCTACACTTATGACTCCCCTACTGCCCTTGCCCCTTTCGGGTAAGGTAGTCATCCACTAGCTTTCCTAATTAATCAGCCAAGGGCGTCCCATACCACCGTTGTGGTAGCAATGTTTTCCCGGGTGGTCACTCCATGTTCTAATTAACATAATGATCTTATCATGAATAGTAATAATAAACTGACAGTAAAAGTGTGATCATGAATAATGTATCTCCATACCCAAAACCACATAAAGCAATAGCTAGTACTACCCAAAAAGTTTAGTGGAGTCAAGGTATAAAGATAATCAAACTAGGGTAACCTAAAGGGTCCCATCAAAATTAACCTATGCATAACATTATGATTAATATGAAAATGACTGGGTAAAAAGAAGTGATCAAGGGCACAACTTGCCTTCAACGAGCTCCTGCTCAGCAGTTTCCTCCTGCTGAACCCCCATATCCTCATTGGCTGGCTCGTCTACTTGCATCAATACAAACATATATTATATAGCACAAATTAACATCACACTAAACAACAGAACAGAATGCATAGTAATATTCTACGCTGCGTAATGAGATCATAGAAACAAGATCCACTAAATTCTGAGCTACGATTATTAAGTTATGAATTTCTGAAGTTATTAAGTACATGGAATAGCATAACACATGTGAATAATTTTAGTTCAAACTTCATGGCTAAACAAAGTTACTACGTGATAAACAACATTAAAACAAAATTAATACCACTAGAATGGGTCAATTTGGAGTTTAAATGAATTTAATATGAATTATACAAGTTTCTAGAATTATTTTTGTATTAAAAATCAATATCTATAATTATTTTTCTTGTTTCATTGCTCTCTGGACCGCGCGACAAATTCCAGAAAGGTGCAGGGTTAATTCACAAAATCTTCACAGACTCAGATCTAACGCGGGGTGGACGGTGGGTTGATATATATAAAAGATAGGGGACCTTTTGTAAAATGTACCCACGATGGGGTACCAGCTGTGTGTGGCCATTGGATTAGAGCCCAGTGGCTCAGATTTAATCTGGGAGTTTAATATTTGCTGAGTGGTCTGGACCAGAGGATCTACGATCGATGGCTGGGATATGTTAGACGACTGGTTCATGTGCGATCGCATCGGAACCGCACATCCCGAAATCTACGGTCACCATCTCGTTTTCCTCCCGATCTAATCCCATGCATTGGATTAACATCTTACGGTTCCAACGATTCCCCGCACTCGTTTAATCGTGGCCAACCAAATCTAGATGGACGGCCATGACGCCTTCTTCTTCCTATGTCTGTCGAGCCGCGGCGGCGTCCACCAGTGGCGGTGACGCCATGGCCGAGACAACCTGATCTTGACACTGTGCACTATGCCCTAAACCGAAAGGTCCACTACGATGTCCAAGGCAAGGGAAATACGCTGGTCATGTTTATACCTCGCAGCGCAGAGAGTCTTGGTCACGGCGAGCGGCGGATCTCCGACTTTGGCGATGAATTCCTGTGGCGTCGTGAACCCCCTCTCCGATTGTGCCCTCGCACCGCTTCTACGTGAGCAACCCGAGCTTTGGGTGTCTAAATCGGGGCCTAAAACACGCTACTTGTGGCTGTCTACGGCGGTGGTCGTTTCTCTCCTCACGGGCGGCGGCGGTGAGTACGTGGCTGGCGTCGCGAGAAGGGAGGAAGACAAGGCTTTTAAATTGAGAGAGGGGCACAGTGTCGGGTCATATGACATGTGATTCAAAGAGTTCGACCACCAGCGACTCCGGCATTCCCAGCGTCCGTTGCGCAGCACCGTGCTCGGTCATGGGGTTGAGTTGGAGGTGGCTGACGGCTTGGTGTGAGGTAAGGGTGAGGCTATCCACTGGGACCCACACCACAGTGAGCATGCAAAAGGGTGAGAGGCTGTCGCATGGGCCTAGCTATCGGCGCATATCACCGGGTTGGGGATGGGTCGCGCGGGGAAGTTGATAATTAGGCCAGGGGCGACATTTGCCCCAATCCGCAGATGTATTCCTTCTTTCTTTTTCCTTTTCTATTTTATTTTTCCTATCCATTTCGAACTCAAACTTAAATTCCAATTTAACCCAAATCTTGGTGACAAATTTGTCTTATTTTAAAATGTTTATTTTGAACATAGTATGATAATTATTTATTTATTTACAATTTTTATTTTGTGTTGTATACTATTTCTCTCTTTCTATGTTATTTCCAATTTTCCCCATTTTGCACTTTTGGGCTTAAATCCAAATTCTCAACTCTTTATTATCTTTTTATCCATATTACTATTTTATTAAATGCACAAACAACTAAACTCCAGCATGATGCACATTCTTTTATTTAGTATGTTTATTGGTAGTCAGGGTTAATTCCATGATTTGAATTATACAAAAATGAAAATAACAACACCAGTGGTCACATGAACCTTTTATATCTCTCTTTTCTTGTACATTCTATTACTCTTACTATTTGGGTATTACAGTATCGGTGTGGCCCAGCCTAAGCCTTGGTGACTCCGTCTGCCCTTATAAATTCGCTTGAGATGGGTTGTTCAGTTCGTTACCTTCTACTTTCTCCTTCCTGCCCTAGCTGCCCTCTTACTTACTCGAAAAAATTTCTCATGCTCTCCTTTTGTTTTCTTCCCTAGCTCCGATGGCCGAGAAAGTGAGTATCCTTCCTCCCCGTGACAATGGTCGATCTCCACCATCACCGACGACGACCAGCAGGAGTTGGTGGACGTCGGGATACTCCGCCCCCATCTTCATGGGTCACAGTCAGAGTGGTTTGGGCCAGGCAACGAGCAGGAGCCGGCTCCACCCGTAGACTATGTGGTGAACTTCACCCCCTTTCATGAGAGGGGGTTCCGAGTGCCGGTCAGCCACTTCTTGCGAGCGCTTCTGCACTACTATGGGGTGGAGCTCCACAACTTCAACCCCTACTCCATTACCGAGGCGGCCATCTTTGTTGTCATCTGCGAGGGGTTCCTTGGGATCGAGCCCCATTGGGACTTGTGGCTTCATCTATCCCGAGCGGAGCCGTTCTCCCTCTCCACTAATGTGAGAAAGGTGCACCACACGGTGCGAGCCGATGGCTGCATGCTTCTGCTGCACTCGGATCAGGCGCAGTTGTACATTCATGCCATCCTCACCTCGTCGAACGAAGGGTTGCAGGGCCAGTGGTTCTACCTCTGCAACGACGACGGGCGACTGCCGACGTACACATAGCGCATCGTCTTTGCGGCGGTGGAACACTAGCGGTGGGGCGCCCCGCGGGAACACCAGGCCTAGCTCCAGCCGCTGCTAGACGCCCTGTGGAGCCTTCGGGACCATAGACTTACCATGGCTAGAGTCGTTGCCGCCTTCCACCAAAGGAGGGTGTTGCCACAGACCGAGAGCCGACTCTGCCTAGACGAGATGATGCCCGAGGCCTCCGTGTAGAGCTCCCAGATGGCCTTGGCTACCCTCTCCACCGATGAGCTCATTTGGCATGTGAAGGGGACGGTGGGGAAGGCAGACTATACCGTCATTGTCCTGATGTGCCCTGATAAGGGCTATGTGTCTTTGGTGAGGTTTCGGTTTCTCCTTCTATTTTTGGTTCCCCCTTTTTGTCTTACCTTTCTCATCTATTTCGCAGGGGTAGCGGGGTTATCAAACTGCCCGACCCTGGTTCCAGTGGATGTGACCAATAGGGAAGCTTGCCGGTTGGCGGCTGAGGAGAAGAAGAAGAAAGATGTGGACAAGAAGCAGGCTCACAAGAAAATGCTGGCCCACGACGCATTGGAAAAGCGCCGTAGGGCATAGGAAAGGGAGGGGCTGCCGCTGGAGGCTTCTCCCTTCATGGAGGAGGAGGACGACGACGATGATGATGATGATGATGAGGGAATGGAGGTCCGACTAGGCTTCAGCCCTGAGGCTAGGCTTTGGTACAAATCAGCCTCGGCGGGCCCGTCCGGTGGCGCTGACGTACCTGCAGAAGGGCCGACAGCGCTCCTGTCCAAGGCGCGGGTGGCAGCCAAGCCAAGACCTGTTCCTGCGGTTGCCAAGGTGGCAGTGATGGTGGAGGAGACCGTTGTCGATCCGCCCCTAGTGCCCTATACTGTGCTTGCGGAGGAGGGGCCACCATCCCACCCAGGTGCCTGCCGCAGGGCGAAGGGGCCTAAGGAGCCGGAAACCGAGGTTGGGCGTGGACGTTGTGCCTTGGTCCGGGTAAGCTATTGAACTATGAGTGCTGCTTCTTCATTCCTGAGGTCTCCTTGTGACCTTCGTCTCGCTGTGTTTTAGCGCAAAGAATTGGGTCCATGAGCCGGGATTTACCGCCACCAAGGCGGTGAAGCTCAGTGTCGGGACGTCGGCCGGGGCCACGTCCCACCTCCACGCATGGCTCTATGCCACCCAGGAGGCCATCCAATGGGTCACCGAGGTGGCCTAGCTTGCCCTCGGTGGGCAGGCCAGGCAGGATGCCACCGACATCGAGGTGAGAGCGCCGCCTCTGGCACCATTGGTTGAGGCCATCTGTGACACCTCAAACCATCAACTAAAAGTAATGCATTTAAATTATTAGTAGTAAGCATAGTAAAGATTTTTTTCTTTCAAGTTTTTTATCTTACTTACCTTTAGAATAATTTTTGTTTGCTCATGTTTGATTGATGTCTGTTTTTATAAAATTTCTTTTATATTGAGAACCCAATTTATTAATACAAGAACTTTGGTCCAAAAATAAATTCTTTAATGATAAATATTTTTGGTTTAATTATTATGAATTTTTAGAGATATTTAAAAATATATTTATTTATATTTTGTTTTGGAAATAAGGATAAAAGAAAAATAAAAATAGGAAAACCTAATCTATTCGGCCAAGTCGGCCCACCAGGGTCCAACCGGCCGCCGCCGCTTTCTTCCTCGTCTTCCCCCCTCTCCCTCTTACTCGTGGGCCCGCCCTAGCCCCGCGGTCTATCCTTCCTCGTGTCGCGCGGGCGCATGGGCACTCGGTGTCATGCCGCCGCCGCCGCTGGGGCGCCAAACGACCGAGCCCGGCTGCGCCGACCCGAGCCGCCCTCTCCTCTTCCTCGGATCGGAAACAGTCGCCTCCTCCTCTCCCTCCCCCACTTCCTCCTCCATTAAGGACGCCACCACCATTATTGGAGGATTGATGCCGCCAGCCGGCCTCTCCCCTCCCCGGCGCCGACCCTCCCTCTCCCTCTCTTCTCCCTATAAAAGGGGCAGACGAGCCCTCCTCTCTCCCTCCCCTCTTCCAAGCCTCTCCCTCACCTCTCTCTTCCCCTCGTGACGCTACCGTCCGCCGTAGTCGCGCCCCCGCAGTGCCCAGGACGTGCCGAATGCCACCCGAACCATCCGCCGTTGTCCGCTGCCCTATCCCAGCTGTGCCGCGTTGTTCGCCGGAGCCCCGCCGACCCAGCCACACCCGCGCTGCCCAACCTCGTCGGACCGTCCGGCACCGTTCGCCGGACCGTCTGCCACTGTCCGTCCCTTGCCATTCCTCGTCGTTCGTCACAAGGTTGAAGAAAACCTGAAAATAATTTTGTTAAATTTCAAAAAAACATGTTTTGAATTAGTTTATGAATTTTGTAATTATTGTGTTGTAATATTGGAATGTTGTGATTTGGAATTCATGTGTATGTGAATTATTGGGTATGTATGCGTGAATTATTATTAGTCATGTTTTTTGTTTACAATGATTTTAGAATATTGGATTAGAAAGAAGTATGACAAAATTTGGTAGATATATGTTAATAGTAAAAATACTAGATAAGTGATTTCATAGTTAATTTTGTTTACTATGAATTTTAGAGTTTATCTAGAAGTTATAATCAAAGGTTCATTTAGGCTCACTAAATAAATAATGGAAACTTCTTAACATTGAATTAGTAAGTGGTGTGGAATTCATAATAATGCAGAATTATAGGTTAATTTGTGGTCTCATTTATTATTAAATGTTTTGACCTCTATTATTATGATAATGTTTTCTTTTAGAAAGAAAAGATAAAACTAAAAGGATATCATTATTCATAATATAAATAATTAATTGGTAATTTATTTCTGTAGAATTGGTTAAATCATTTCATCTAAGCTATGTTAGGTAAAATATTTTCGTAGTCGCATGTCCATATAACTTTCACCGGTGACAATCTAAAGTAGAGATTTTAGTTGATTAATAAAATGAATATGAATTAGGTTTTATTTCTTGCACTATTTATAAGTATTGTTTGTGTGGTATATGGTTGTTCGTGTAATGTGAATGTTATTCATGTAATGGTGTATGTTTATTTATTTGGTGAATGTTTTTTGTATGTACGATATGCGAATCTATATTAGAAGTTGACTGTGTGGTAGAAGAACCGAATACGTTCGAAGACGACCCGCAGGACACGTTTGAGCAAAGCAAGTGGATCTCCCTCTACACTTCTGTTTGTACCCAAGTAATGCATATAATAAAGTTTACTTTCGGATATTTGCATAATTTGATTGGATGTGCCTAAATAGGATTTCCTAGAAATGCCAACCCTATTCCTTGATTACCCTAGGATAAATACTATGCTTAGAAATTTGTGCTACCGCTCAACTTGATAATTATGATGTCACTCTTTAATAATACTATTTTTTTCAAAAATGAAATTTGCATTATGATGTTAACCCAATGGTTAAACAAGGTCATTTCGTATTAAATGGAACATGGAGTGACCACCCAGGATAACAGTGCAACCACAAGTGCTATAATAGCTCTGGCTTTGGTAAATAGCTCTATAGACTTAGTGCTTAGCAACCCTACCTGAAAGATGGGCAAGAGGAGGCAGCAGTGGTTTGGTGGCAGCTCATGTTAACATGGGGTGGTAGTCTTGACTAAGTTACCTCGCCCAGAGGGCCATCAATACTAACGTGGAAACCTTAGCGGGTGGCTTTGTAATAATAATATTTTGTGAAAGCCTCATAATGGATCCTAAGCCATTCACCTCAGCAGTGTTTACGGGTCCGGACAACCCAAGCTAGAGGGGATACATGGCTTGTGTGTAAAGTTGTACCACCTCTGTAGAGTGTAAAACTGATATGTCAGTCGTGCTCACGGTTAAGAGCAACCTGGACCCTCACATGATAATTAAACTTAAAGATGGAAAATAAATCATGATCCGATGTTTCATAAATGGTTTGCTTAAGTGGTTTTCACATAAGTGTTTTCGATATAATCATATGCTTATGTTTAATTGGGATTTATTAGGATACACTTACAACTAGTAAGTCAGACGTTGTTAATAAAATATTGACCAACTAAAATGCTTACCTCTTATCCATAACCTACCTTGTTAACCTTGCATTACTCCTCCCACTTGTTGAGCCCTGACCACAAGTTAGCTAACCCCTTGCTAATATTTTGATCAGAGGGTGATGAAGAAGACTTTGTCAAAGATGTTGACGAGTACTAAGTCTAACGATGCGCCAGTCATCTTCCTGTGGAAGATTGCCCATGTATTATACTCACTTTACGCCTTTATTGCATTGTCTTTTGATATATTACACTTGTGACGTCAACATATGTGTGGAAAATAGATTCCGTCACACATATGCTATTCATTCGATTTTGCCCCCAAAACGAGATGTGACACCATCCCCGTCTCTGAGGAGGAGATGAGGGTGGCCGACACACTATTAGTCGTGGCGTTGCCCACTGTCTCCGATCTCCTACGCATCATCCTCGATACCCCCAAGACCACTCGGAGCCCAGAGGCAGCGAATATTGAGGAGGCTGGTCCCTCGAGGCGACCCTTGGTCGAGTAGCATATCATCCTGCCCCCTATCGTCGGGGCGTGTGGTGACCTTGTTCGCATCGGACCGGACCTCTCGACCAGGGGAGGGACGACCCTGACAAGGATGGCCACCGAGGGTGACCCCTACTTCATCCTTGAAGATGCGGAGGAGAAGGAGATGAGGTCAGAATTCCAGACATTGGCTCGAGTAAGGGAATTGTTTCTTAGGGTTAGAGATCCTTTCGTCTAGGTGGTGAGATGATGTGGCTTTTATCGTTTGCAGGGGCTTATCGTGAAGTCCGCGGCCAAGTCGATTTTCATTCTTCGCAAGCATGACATCTGGGCGCGTTGCAGCGCCATCAGGCCATGATGTGTCATTCAAACAAACAGCTGGCCCGGAAGAACGACGTGGCGGCGGACCTAGCATCACTCTGCGTAGAATTAAAAGACGAGTTTGTGGTCATGCGTGGGCAGGTGACGCCTTTGGAGGAGGAGGTGCGGCTACTGAGGGAAAAGGTGGCCCCACTAGAGGAGGAGGTGCAGCTACTGAAGAAAAACCTTTGGGTGGTGGCCAGTGAGCGAGACGAGTCTCCGCGTCAAGCCACTGAGGCCTCTCTCTATGTTGACTCCCTTACGAGGGTTCAGGAGGCCGAGTGGCCTGAGGGTCCAAATGGGAGGTAAGCGTTTGTCTTTTTAGGTTTCTTCTGGCTGTGTCTCAGTGTCTCTTTCTTCTCTAGAGCTCTAGAAGGATTTGGACACCACCGTCTAGACCTCTCTGACGCTCTCTCAGGATGTGGACCAAAAGACGATCGAGCTGAAGGAGTTGTTCAATGTGGTGGCGGAGTTCAGCCGAGACCTCGATGTTGTGGACGTCCCTTTGGGTGAGTCTTCACAGGGCTGTATGCGAGCCCTGAGTGGCTTCATATAGAGTGAACTCCATGAGGTCGTTCATCTTGGGGTGAAGCAGGCATTGGTCATAGTCGCCTCCCACTATGAGATCAACCTCGAGCAGTGTGCGAAGGCTACATCCTCTCAGACGAGCCCAACCTTACTAAGGCCGAGATGCAGAGGCTCATCGGTGCTGTCGAGGGGCCAGGGTCAATGCTGGTGAGCCACTTCGAGGATGAGGTGGTTCCATTGATGTCATCCCCTTTTGTTGTGCCTCCTGGTGACTCCGAGGGTGGCGTCTTGCCTCCTCCAGCCTCGTAGACTAGCTTTTGCCCTACGGGGTTCGTATTTAAGTTGTATAAATTGTGTTTCAGACTCCTTTGTTTCTGAATCCTATTTATTTGCCGTGTTATTATTTTGCTTGTTTTGTGCTTGTCGTCCTGCTTTTATGTGTTGTCCTCATTAGAACACGAGTTACCTCTTAGGAGGGGATAGTGAGTGAGGAAACCATATCCCTGAGGCGTAGGTGCTCCTATGGCTCGGTTGTCCTTCCTAATCGAGATGTCTCTTGTTCTTTAGGGTTTCATTTTACGACTAGGGTGAGTGCATGAAACTCGTTTTTAAGGAAAAAACTAGAAAGAATTGTGAGAAAAATGACACAGAGGAGGTTCCCCCCTTCTAGACCCCGAGGGGCTTGGTTTTGAAATTGGAGTGGAGCCTCACTTGATGGCCAAACTTTATTATTCAAGAAAGTTTGAGCACAATTAGGCCTAGACCCTAAGGGTAGAAGCGACGTTGTTGTTCAATGTTCCATGCATTGTCGTAGACTTCTACTTGCTCGTTGCAGAGTGTGTACGTTCGAGGCTTTAGTACCTTGGCGATCATGAAGGATCCCCTTCCCTAGGGGGAGTGAGCTTGTGGCGCCCCCGGTTGTCTTGTCGTAACGGAAGCACCATGTCACCCTCGTAGAACGCCCGAGGTCGGACACGCCTCGCATGGTACCGTCGGACTGATTGCTGGTACCTGGCCGAGTGAAGGAGTGCCACATCCAGAGCCTCTTCCAGCTGGTCGAGTGAGTCTTCATGGTTGACCTGATTGTTACTCTCACTAAACGCCAACAGCCTCGGGGAACCATGTTCTAAATCTGTGGGTAAGACAGCCTCAGCCCATAGACTAGAAAAAATGGCGTGAACCCTGTGGCCCGACTTGGGGTTGTCCTCAAATTCCAGACCACTGAGGAAAGCTCGGTGAGCCATCTTCTGCTGAAGTGGTTTAGTTTATTGAAGATTCTCAATTTTAGGCCTGTAGGATCATGTCATTGGCACGCTTTACCTATCCATTTGTCCTTGGATGAGCTACGGCCAACCCATCCACACGAATGCAGTGGTTGTCATAGAAACTCAAGAACTTCTTACCTGTGAACTGTGTGCCATTGTCCGTGATGATGGAGTTGGGGACCCCAAAGAGATGGATGATGTCGGTGAAGAATACCACCGCCTGCTCAGATTTGATGATGGCGAGGGGTCAAACCTTGATCCACTTGGAGAATTTGTCGATGGCGACCAGTAGGTGCGCAAAGCCCCTAGGAGCCTTTTGCAAAGGGTCGATGAGATCTAAGCCCCATACGACGAAGGGCCATGTAATCGGGATCATTTGTAGGGCTTGAGCCGACATATGTGTCGGATTTGCGTAGAACTAGTATCCTCTACAGTATCGCACAAACCTAATGGTGTCAGCAACCGTAATTGGCTAGTAAAACCCCTGCCTGAAGGCATTTCCGACGAGGGTTCAGGGTGCCACATGGTGTCCACAAGCCCTCGAGTGGATCTCGCCCAATAGTTCATGTCCTTGGCCGATGGATATGCACCGCTAGAGAATCACTGAGGGGCTACATCAATATAGCTCCTTCTCATCTCCATGTAGTATGAAGGTCTCTGCTCGCCGAGCTAGGCATCTAGCCTCTGTCACACCCGGTTTTAAGGGACAAAGCCGGGTGCATCTCATACATGCGCCAAAGAAGACACCATATATAATAACAGAGTGTATAGAGATAAATGTCACAATATAATCAGAGTACTTATTACATAGCTGAAGTCTTACAAAATAAAGGTAAATATAAAACGAACTAAGGACCATCCTTGGCGCCAAGAAGTCAAATGGGAGACGCCACCTAGATCGAATCAAACTCCTCGTTGTGTGGCTCCTCTTGAACCATCTGTTCTTCTCCTGTGAGGGGTGTGAGACAGCAAGGGTGAGCTCACACATGTTCATCGCTCAACAAGTTGTGGGGAATAATGTGTATGAACTCACCAAAGGTGGAAGTTCATGTGATATGTAAGGCTGTTCAACAATAGGGGTTAAAGCTGAGCATTGCTTTTAATAAGTTGGTCAAAATTTTATTAGCAGTTACTATATGTAAGTAAATACCAAACCATATTAAGAGTAATAGAGAAAAATTTATAAATAATCCCATGCAATACAAATGACAAATTGAATTTAAGTTACATAAATTAATCATGCGAGAGTCCTGAGCTGCTCGTGACTGTGAGCTTGGCTAGTATACCAGTTTTACACTCTGTAGAGGTTGTACCCTGTACCCACAAGTCATGTTACCCATCTACCAAGGGATCACGACTCCCGTACACCTCTATCAAGGAAGCGAGGTAGGGCAACACTACGAGGCCTTTACAAAGTTCCACTAGCTTCCGAAAACCCGCTACAGTTTATGGGAACAGCACTTGGAAGAATCCCTCGTCTGACCGCCATCGCAGCAAATTCAACCCGAGAACCTCCTTGCATGCAACTCCCCTACTACCCTTGCCCCTTTCGGGTAATGTATTCTTCCACTAGCTTTCCTAATTAGTCAGCCAAGGGCGTCCCATTCCACCCTTGTGGTGGCACGTGTTTCTCAAGTTAAGCTCCATGTTCTAATTAAAATTAATGATCTTGACATTAACATAAATAACATAACAGAATAATTGGAACATGGATATAATAAAATATTAACCCAAAACTATATAAAGCAATAGCATAACTACCCAAATGATTCAGGGATAAACAAGGTAAAAAAATAATCAGACTAGGGTGACCTATTGGGTCCCATCAAAATTAAACCTATGCATTGACAGTGATAATAAAGAACATTATTGGGTAACAAAAGTGGTCAAGGGCACAACTTGCCTGGCACTTGACATTCCAGGTACCAGGGTGATTCTTCAGATCCTCGTGACCTCACTACTAGTCGTAGCAATACAAACAAATATGGTATAGACAAAATTAACATCACACCAAACATAAGTACAAACTGAATAATAATAATTGACACGTTGCTACGAAATCGTGGGATCGAGAACTACTAAGATCGGAGTCATGGTTCATGAGTTATGATCTATGGAAGAAATATTAAACTATATTATTAATTGGTTAGTATAAATCATATGAAAGGTTATTCTATAAATAATTATCTCCACTTTAATCTAAGTTATAAATTGACCATAGATCATATTCTAGTAGTTTATAATGATAAGCAGTTTAACCAGATTAACCACATCAGTTAAATACAGATCTAATTATAAAATAATGAGACATGGTATAATAAATGTTTTTATTGCATAGTAAATATTTATACGAGACTAACGCAACTTGAACGGATCAAATCGGAGTTATAGATTTTAAGTTATGAATTTCTAAAGATTTTATGTGTTTTGTACAAGATTAAATAGGATATAGATTTTATTGTGACATTCATGTCAAAACAGTGGTACTAAATGATAAAAAATAATAGTACAAAATTATAGGAATTGGAATGGATTAATTTGGACTTCATATGAATTTTATATGAATTAAACAAATTCTTAGCATTTATTTTTGCATTAAAAATCATTTTCTATTTCCATTTATCTGATTTCTTAACTTCCTGGACTGGGCGCATTAATACAGAGAAGTTCAGAGTTTAACTCACAAAACATCCCAGACACAGAACTATCCCGCAGGACGGTGGGTTTATTCACTAAAAGTCCGAGGGCTTCTCTGTAAACCTTGCTCAGCGAAGGGGTATCCTGTGATCTGGACCGCACGATTGGAAACCAGCGCTCTAGATTAGATCAGACCACTTCTAAAATCGGTACTTGACCACGACCATCAGATCACAATCCCACAACCCAAAATCTTCCATGACTGGACTGAATCTAGAACCTCAATCCCGAGATCAACGATCCAGATTCAAAATAGTGAAGCGATACCCTGTGTTTTAATCCTAGCCGCTCGGTCGCAGATCTGCGGTTGGGATCAGTCGCGCCAAAATAGCATGCCCTCTTAATCTCGACCGCACCTGGCCAGATCAACGGCGCCGTGCGATTCTCCCTCTCAGCAACAACAGGCGCGGCGGCGCACAGGTCTGATGGCGGAGAACTCACCGGTGAACATCGTTTTCACGTCCTACTGTGCAATTCCGACGTGGACGAGTGCTACCGAACTACGGGATCCGCGCAAACTGATTAAGGAAGGGCTTATCGGTATTGGAATGGCTCGAGGTGTTGGCCACGGAGTCATGCAGGGTTGCGGCAGAGTAGAGGCTCTAGCGAGCAATTGCTTACACCGTGGTACTCTTCCGCTCCAATTGCCGCCACCCTAGCTTCCGCTGCGCGTTGGCGACTGCTTGAGTACCGCGTTGAGGTGAAAAGACGATGGCAACAGTGATTCTCCCAATTCTCTGGGCTTTCAGCGGCGGATATGGTTCCTAGGGTATGTGCGGCTGGCGAGATTCGCTGGTTGCTCACCGGTTTTATGTATGGGATGGGAGGAGTCCGAGCTGGGTCGACCGAAGACCCCGCAGAGCCCTACGTTCGGCCATTATCGCACGCGGTTGCAACAACCCGAGATGCGCGCAGTTCGTTGTGGGAAGGTTGGCGGAGCTTCTGCGTAGCTGGCCCCACATGGCGGTGACACGCTGAGAGAGAAACGTGCCAAGCAACTAACTCAAGGGCCCCACATGTCGGCACCGTAGCGAACGTGGGTGTGAGCACGAATTAGTGGGCCGCCGGGAGCACAATTAGCCTAGTGACCGAATTGGTTTATTCTTTCCCCCCTTTTTCTGTTTTTGATTTCCATTCTTATTATTTTCTTTTGAATCCCAAACTTGAATTCAATCTTTTGTGGCAAATTTTGTACTCAACTTTTAAGTGTATAATTTGAACATACTACTTATAGAATAAATTTATTTATTTAGAAATTAATTTGGTATTGTGTAGTATTTTCTTCTTTATTTTCTATTTTATTTCTTTCTTTTCCAAATTCAAGTATGCAAACTAAATTAAACTTTTCTGTTTTGAATTACGGATTTCTCATCTTAAATATAATTCCTAATGTAAATCCAAAATCCTATTATTTTTAGTATTATTATTTATTCTCCTCCCCATTATTAAATTTTAATACTAAATTAATCTATTACAGATCTCTTTTCTCATTTTATACTTTAGGTTTTCAATTAATATTTTGAGGTCAAATTTAAGTTAGGTTTTCAATAACATGCCTCACACAAAATTTATAAGCAAGGAATGCATCATTGCATTATTTATTTAATATCTGCTTAACTAATTTAATATTATTAATCGATTATGAATAGGAAGGGTCCCAATATTTTCCCCTAGGGTTTCAAAAATCCTAAAAACACCATCAATATTAAATTTGTTTATTTATTTTATTTGTTTTTTATACAAATTTTGTGCCTTACAAATCCTACCCCCCTTAACAGAAATCTCGTCCTCGAGATTTGTAAGGAAAGGATGTATACTCATATTGTCTCAACACATATGCACAAACAAAAATCTCAACATGATGCATAATTTATTAGCAACACATAGGGTCAATTAGACCTTATTATTCCTCCTAAAATAGTATCATACCAACTACTAACTAAAGTAACACTTAGATCTTACAAATAGTAGTAATATATATATCTATATATAAGTTATGTAGCTTGGTGGAGCTGGTGGTTGTGGTGGAGGTAGTGGGTCTTGTTGTCGTTGTCTTTCCAACCGTGCTTGCCTTATTTCTTGACGTATCTCCAGCCGGTCCTGACGTATTTCCTCATGTTCTTGTCTTATCTGATTTTGCGGTTCAATAACCATGTTTGCCATTTGTTGTATTATCATCATTTGGGTGGCAACTACTTGATCGATTCCAACCTGTGGAGGATTTGGAGGATTCATTTCTGTTTGCTGTTGCCTGGTAGTCTTCCCTTCCTGGTATTGACCATGAGAGTTAGAAGCATATGGCAAAATAGTTTTGCAAGGGACATTATTTGGTCAGCAGAATAAATAGGCTAGTAACAGGTTATGATCTGAAGATTCTTTAGCAGGGCTTAATCTTTGTTTTATGTCCAGATTGGGGTAACTAGTCGTATAAGGTGAATATACAAAGGTAGGATAGAATCTGCCAAGATGAGATAGATATGGGTGAGATAGACTACATGACGTAGGTCAAAATTTTGTTTAATGTTAGGTGGGGATAGATAGATTATGCAATCCATCATGACACTATTGGTTGGATTAGCTCTTATGCTCCTGGTTGTGTTGGTCTAATGTGCTAAGTTATGTTAACACCTGGCTAGTAGAGTTCAAGTACCATTAATCTGTTTAAGCAGACCACATTGGATGAGATCACACTAGATTCTATAATCCTATTTAAGAATACCATTTAGTTGAGTATACCTAGCTGACTTTATCTTTACGAAGCTCTAGTATTTTTTTAGTGGAACTTCAAATTAGTATATATTTTATACACCCGAAATTCTTCATGCCATTAGCAGGTATGGCTTAGAAACAAGGGTACAACAGGCTTTTAGTTATTGGGTGAATGTAGAGAAGATTTGGGGTAAATGAAAGTTAAGTGAGTGAGATTTTTTATTCCGGATGGTGGATCTTGTTTCATCTGATGGTCTGTTTCTATCCATATCGTTCATTATTGAGGTTAACCTTCTTTTTGGGTCTAATTTAGGGACCATCGGTTGTGGTGTTAGATGCCATTATCTGAGTTGAGATAACTGTTAGATGCCATTATCTGAGTTGAGATAACAATGCAGGTACATGGGGTAAGTGGAGTAAACAGAGTTTTACATTGCTTTTGGAATAAATGGGTTCGGCAACCTATAACATAGACTAGGTCGTGATTTTATGGACGAGTTGGTCTAAGACACCAATTTAGGTTAAAACATATTTATAAGAGTAGGATCCAATCTTATTTTACCAGTATTACCTAACATGGTTCTCCATTAGGTTAGATCTGATTAGATTAGATGGGATCATAATTAAATTGGTGTATTCAGATTAGACTAGATAAGATCTACTTAATTTATTTGGAATAGGTCATGTTTCTTACACTTTTATGAGATAAGCAAAGTGGGGATAAGTATGCTTATTAGGACAAGATGGGTCTCTAAGAATAAGATAGAATCTTTTGAGATTAGTTAGATCTATTTGGATAAGATAAAATCTTTTCAAGATAAGATGAATCTATTAAGGTACGAAAGAATCTTTTAAGATAGGATGGATCTATTTGACATATTCTAGTGGGGGTACTTTTAGTTGGTCTAGTTTATCTTATAAACAATTTAAGAGGATAAGATAATTTTTTTAACACAAGATGAACTTCTTAGGATAAGATAGATTATATATTTTTTTCAACTTAAATGATTCTATCTGCAATAGATACACTTTAATGGAGGATAATCTAGGTTGTTTAGTTATCTTATGAATTCTATTTATGCCTATATGTATATGCAGATGAAATTGTAGACATTACTCCACAACTCATCACACTCAATCAAGATCCAAATCAGAAAGATATCATAAGAAGAAACACTCAAGCGTATAGATACCTATAAAAATAGTTTTATTTTTGTTCCTGAGAGTAGGTCTCCTATTCCTAAAGGTCACTTTAGGCACAGGATTTCAAAAAGTGTGAAATCCACATTTGTCTTTAGAAGGAAAAGGTAAGAATAATCAGAGTGAAGCGGAAATAGATAAGAAAAGATTAAGAAAAGTTTAGAAAAGATCGGAGCAGCAGAGGTAAGTAGACAATGGTTGTCCAGTTCTATCTAGGTTTCGTACTACAGTCAACATTCCTCTGATACCAATTCTGTCACACCCGGTTTTAAGGGACAAAGCCGGGTGCATCTCATACATGCGCCAAAGCAAACAACATATATAATAACAGAGTGTATAGAGATAAATTTCACAATATAATTAGAGTACTTATTACATAGCGGAAGTCTTACAAAATAAAGGTAAATATAAAATGAACTAAGGACCATCCTTGGCGCCAATAAGTCAACTGGGAGATGCCACCTAGATCGAATCAAACTCCTCGTTGTGTGGCTCCTTTTGAACCACCTGTTCTTCTCATGTGGTGGGTGTGAGACAGCAAGGGTGAGCTCACACATGTTCATCGCTCAACAAGTTGTGGGGAATAATGTGTATGAACTCACCAAAGGTGGGAGTTCATGTGATGTGTAAGGCTGTTCAACAATAGGGGTTAAAGCTGAGCATTGCTTTTAATAAGTTGGTCAAAATTTTATTAGTAATTACTAGATGTAAGTAAATACCAAACCATAATACGAGTAATAGAACAAAATTAATAAATAATCCCATGCAATGCTAATGACAAATTGAATTTAAGTTACATAAATTAATCATGCGAGAGTCCTGAGCTGCTCGTGACCGTGAGCTCGGCTAGTATACCAGTTTCACACTCTGCTGAGGTTGTACCCTGTACCCACAAGTCATGTTACCCATCTGCCAAGGGATCGCGACTCCCGTACACCTCTACCAAGGAAGCGAGGCAGGGCAAGACTACGAGGCCTTTACAAAGTTCCACTAGCTTCCGAAAACCCGCTATAGTTTATGGGAAGAGCACTTGCAAGAATCCCCCTTCTGACCACAATCGTAGCAAAATCAACCCGAGAACCTCCTTGCATGCAACTCCCCTACTGCCCTTGCCCATTTCGGGTAAGGTAGTCTTCCACTAGCTTTCCTAATTAGTCAGCCAAGGGCGTCCCATTCCACCCTTGTGGTGGCACGTGTTTCTCAAGTTAAGCTCCATGTTCCAATTAAAATTAATGATCTTGACATAAACATAAATAACATAACAGAATAAATTGGAACATGGATATAATGAAATATTAACCCAAAACCATGTAAAGCAATAGCATCACTACTCAACTGATTCAGGGATAAACAAGGTAAAAAGATAATAACACTAGGGTCACCTATTGGGTCCCATCAAAATTAAACATATGCATTGATAGTGCTAATAAAGAACATTATTGGGTAACAAAAGTGGTCAAGGGCATAACTTACCTGGCACTTGAGATTCCAGGTACCAGGGTGATTCTTCAAATCCTCGTGACCTCACTACTAGTCGTAGCAATACAAACAAACATGGTATAGACAAAATTAACATCACACCAAATATAAGTACAAACTGAATAATAATAATCCACGCGTTGCTACAAAATCGTGGGATCGAGAACTACTAAGATCGAAGTCATGGTTCATGAGTTATGATCTATGGAAGAAATATTAAACTATATTATTAATTGGTTAGTATAACCCATATGAAAGGTTATTCTATAAATAATTATCTCCACTTTAATCTAAGTTATAAATTGACCATAGATCATATTCTAGTAGTTTATAATGATAAACAGTTTAACCAGGCTAACCACATTAGTTAAATACAGATCTAATTATAAAATAATGAGACATGGTATAATAAATGTTGTTATTGCATAGTAAATATTTATACGAGACTAACACAACTTGAACGGATCAAATCGGAGTTATAGATTTTAAGTTATGAATTTCTAAAGATTTTATGTGTTTTATACAAGATTAAATAGGATATAGATTTTATTGTGACATGCATGTCAAACAGTGGTACTAAATGATAAAAAATAATAGTACAAAATTATATGAATTGGAATGGATTAATTTGGACTTCATATGAATTTTATATGAATTAAACAAATTCTTAGCATTTATTTTTGCATTAAAAATTGTTTTCTAATTCCATTTTTTGATTTCTTAACTTCCTGGACTGGGCGCACTAATAAAGAGAAGTTTAGGGTTTAACTCGCAAAACATCCCGGACACAGAACTATCTCGCAGGGCGGCGGGTTTATTCACTAAAAGTCCGAGGCCTTCTCTGTAAACCTTGCTCAGCGAAGGGGTATCATGCGATCTCGACCGCACGATTGGAAATCAACGCTCTAGATTAGATCGGACCACTGCTAAAATCGGTACTTGACCACAACCATCGGATCACGATCCCGCTACCCAAAATCTTCCACGACTTGACCGAATCTAGTCCCTCAATCCCGAGATCAACGATCTGGATTCAAAATACGAAGCGATGCCCTGGGTTATAATCCTAGCCGCTCGGTCGCAGATCTGCGGTTGGGATAATTCGTGCCAAAATAGCTTGCCCTCTAATCTCGACTGCACCTGGCCAGATCAACGGCGCCGCATGGTTCTCCCTCCCAGCAACAACAGGCGCGGCGGCACATAGGTCTGACGGTGGAGAACTCACCGGTGAACACCGTTTTCGCGTCCTACTTTGCAATTCTGAACGTGGACGAGTGCTATCCGAACTACGGGATCCACGCGAACTGATTAAGGAAGGGCTTAACGGTATTGGAATGGCTCGAGGGGTTGGCCATGGTGTCACACGGGGTTGCGGCGGAGTAGAGGCTCCGGCGAGCAATTGCTTACACCGTGGTACTCTTGCGCTCCAATTGCCACCACCCCAGCTTTCGCTGTGCCTTGGCGACTGCTTGAGTAGCGCATTGAGGTGAAAAGACGGTGGCGACAGTGGTTCTCCCAATTCTCTAGGCTTTCGGCGGCGGATATGGTTCCTAGGGTATGTGCGGCTGGCGAGATTCGCTGGTTGCTCACCGGTTTTATGTATGGGACGAGAGGAGTCCGAGCTAGGTCAACCGAAGACCCCGCAGAGCCCTGCGTTCGCCGTTATCGCATGTGGTTGCAACAACCCGAGATACGTGCAGTTCATTGAGGGAAGGTAGGTGGAGCTTCTGCGTAGCTAGCCCCACATGGCGGTGACACGCTGAGAGAGAAACGCGCCAAGCGACTGACCTGGGGGCCCCACATGTCGGCACCACAGCGAACGCGGGTGTGAGCGCGAGTTAGTGGGCCGCCGGGAGCACAATCGGCCCAGTGACCAAATTGGTTTATTCTTTCCCCCCTTTTTTCTGTTTTTGATTTCCCTTCTTATTATTTTCTTTTGAATCCCAAACTTGAATTCAAGCTTTTGTGGCTAATTTTGTACTCAACTTTTAAGTGTATAATTTGAACATACTACTTATAGAATAAATTTATTAATTTAGAAATTTATTTGGTATTGTGTAGTATTTTCTTCTTTATTTTTTGTTTTATTTCTTTCTTTACCAAATTCAAGTATGCAAACTAAATTAAACTTTTCTGTTTTGAATTTTGGATTTCTCATCTTAAATATAATTCCTAATGTAAATCCAAAATCCTATTATTTTCAGTATTATTATTTATTCTCCTCCCCATTATTAAATTTTAATACTAAATTAATCTATTACAGATCTCTTTTCTCATTTTATACTTTAGGTTTTCATTTAATATTTTGAGGTCAAATTTAAGTTAGGTTTTCAATAACATGCCTCACACAAAATTTATAAGCAAGGAATGCATCATTGCATTATTTATTTACTATCTGCTTAACTAATTTAATATTATTAATCGATTATGAATAGGAAGGGTCCCAATATTTTTCCCTAGGGTTTCAAAAATCCTCAAAACACCATCAATATTATATTTGTTTATTTATTTTATTTGTTTTTTGTACAAATTTTGGGCCTTACAGCCTCGGCCTTGCCGAGAGGGAGTTCTCCCCATAGGAGGAACTCCAGGTACGGTGCCCGCCAGTCTGGGGTAGTCCTGCCCTGTTCGGTGTCGATCTGCATGGTGTCAGGCTCACCGGCTAGGGCGTGTCGTCGTTGGGGGCTGGTTCCGACACCCCCTTTGGTACTACCAGGGGATTGTATATATCCCTAGAGAGGATATTTGGGGGAACCATGGTTCGTCCCGAGGCTATCTTCGCCAGTTCGTCAGCAACCTCGTTGTGCCGTCGCGAGATGTGATTATGTTCTAAGCTAAAGAACTTGTCCTCTAGGAACCGAACTTCTTCGCTGTAGGCTTACATGCTTGCATCGTGGTAGCTTGAGTTCTTCATAACCTGGTCGATGACGAGCTAGGAATCCCCTCGAACGTCGAGGCATCTAACTCCTAGCTCGATGGCGATGTGCAAGCCATTAACCAGGGCTTCGTATTCAGCCACGTTATTGGACGCGGCGAAGTGGAGTAGTATGATGTACCGTAGATGTATTCAAAGGGGTGAGATGAAGAGCAGTCATGTGCATGCTCCTATTTTCATCAATGGCCCATCGAAATATATATGGTACACAGCTCAGCATGAATCGGAGTCGTTGGCAACTGGGTGTCGGTCCTTTCGGCCAGGAAGTCAGCCAAGGTTAGGTATTTGATAGCTTTCCAGGGGGTGAACGAGAGAGTTTCTCCCATGTGTTCGACCGCCCATTTGGCTACCCTTTCCGAGGCTTCCTTTTTCTGGACAATCTCCCCCAGAGGGAAGGATGATACCACCATCACAGGGTGGGGCTCAAAGTAGTGTCGTAGTTTTCGCCGAGCTAGGACTACTATGTATAGTAGTTTCTGGACTTGTGGGTATCAGATCTTTGTCTTGGATACTACCTTGTTGATGAAGTAAACTGGTCTTTAAACACGCAAGGTATGCCCCTCCTCTTGCTTTTCAACTACAACCTCTGCACAGACCACCTAGGTAGTTGCTGCGACGTAGAGCAAGAGGGGTTCCCCTTCAATGGGGGGGCATTGATAGAAGAAGAAGGCCCGATCTTCCATGAGGTACCATAACTTGATTGGGTGGAGATCTCGACGTTGATGATCCCAGGCTTCGAATGAATGGTTCCTTGCAATCACTACGCCAATGCTGCATTGGTTATCAATTGTGACACATAAGTGACCTCGCCACAAAGGCTTATCCCTGCAAGCGCAATCAAGAACACAAGCAAGAACAGGAAGAACACAATCAAAACTGCATTAATCACGAGGTGGGGTTTCACAAGCCGATGAACGGCGATACTCTTTGATGACAGATATGATCTAAGCAAAACCCGAACCCTAATGTGGCAGCGCCAGCTGTTAAAATAGAGGTTAGGGGCATGCACAACCCCTGGAGGTACCCCTAATGGGCTCCAACACGATACATGTCCCAACAGCCAAACAAACGGTGTCGCAGCACTAAAACAGAATCTGAATGCTAAATTGTTTCAACGATTCTCGTTGACTCCGGACGCATTTTAAGGTGGTTCCAGTTGGGTTGGAAATATTATCTCCATATCTTTCCATCCAGATAAATCTCAACCTAATCAGAGTTCGGATGCATCATGTCTGTCCATTCTAGTGCAGACTGGTCCTGGCCCTCGAGGTGGAGATGAAGTTGAGTCAAACTTGGCTTTCTCTTGTAGTGAATGTCCTAGCTTCTCTTCCTTGACATCTTGGCATTTCTCAAGTCCTTTATGGTCCTCTCCAAGGTTTCTAATCATCAAAACATCCATGGCACAAAGCGTAAGCTGCTAAATACAATTGACTAGGTAAGAACGAACATGGAGATTTATCTATCGTGCACGTGCTCGTGTTGTCGGCCCATGCATTATTTTTATGGGAGTGATGTCCTCATCATCCTCCCCCACTTGAATTGGATTTGTCCTCGACTTAGGTGGTGGCCAAGTGGGTGGCCGAGCAACCCTAGGATGTACAATGCCTTTAGGCCAAATACAAGCGCCGTTGATTTTTGACATATTCTGAACACCATATTGCTATGACGATTCTGATCAGCTCCAACTATAAATTAATGTGGGACCAGTTGGGTTAGAAATCTCATCTCCTTAGCTTTTCAACCATATCTAGAACGTCGAAAATGGAGAGCATATGTAGCCTGGGCATCCGTTTTTGCGAGACCCGCTCCTGCAGTCCGAACCGGATTCGCGAATAAACTTGACTTCAACTCCCCTTGAGCTTGGGACCCTTTGATTGATTGGGTCTAGACCATACAGTTGATATCCATGTACTCATCATTCTCTCCTTCTTGGTTTTGAGTCGTCCTCGACTCAAAGTCGTTGGTGCCTACAAAAGGTGTTGATGTAGTGCTTGATGTCATCCAATCTCGCTCCCCTTCTTGAAGTTGACCCTATTGTTGTAAAACATACAAAGAAGGACAAGTAAAACTAGACGTGATATGGTTAGCTTTAACACAGCCCTCTAATTGATCATGTTGTTTCGTGACAAAAGGAGATTTCATATTTGAACAAATATATATTCGATGCACCATATATTCTGCTTTCCAACTATATCTTCCAATAACATGATATGTGTGTTTAGAAAACCATGGCAAATCAGCACTAAAAGAAAATTTCTCCTCCAAATTATTTAGGTTACATAGAACATCAAATTCAATATAGCCCAAAGTATTTAAATAATATAACAATTTCAGCTCACCATGCACACTAGTTATAGGATTGAAAGTTCTAATTTCAGCACAATTAACAGGATTGGAAGAAAGAATATCAAGTTTGTGCTCAAGTTGTGGCATATAAGTAATAGCAGAATCATCACACAACTCTTTTTTATCATAAAAATTACTAGTACAATCATCATGTAATAAAGGTAACTCAAGTTTATTTGAAGAAATGACATCATTGGAAGAAACAAATCACTCTCTCATAAGCATTTTCATATTAGCCCAAGTTTGTGGTCTATCAGATGGAGTTAAGGACTCCCACCAAGTTAAAGCAGAAT
The DNA here is from genome assembly GCA_029449295.1 of Zea luxurians. Lineage (NCBI taxonomy): Eukaryota > Viridiplantae > Streptophyta > Magnoliopsida > Poales > Poaceae > Zea > Zea luxurians. Next base: position 96,725,329 of record JAOPSE010000001.1, on the reverse strand, counting down.
TGGTCAAAACACTAGTTGCCTTTTTTATCTTTTTCCGTTCACACATAAAATATTTTGCAAAAATACAATCTATCTTAGTCTCCCACTCAATATATTTTTTAGCGCCTATACCATCATAGAAGGGAAAAGCATGAATAGAATCACCTGCGAAAGAAATTGTAGGTTGTGGTAGATGAGTCTCCATCGTGTCCATTTGTTCGACAAGTCCTGAAACTCTCTTCAACCTTTCAGTGTTCATGTTGAGAGTATCACACATAGCTCTCATCATGTCACGGAGCTCCAGATGAAACAGTCCTATCATTGTTAGTACAAAACAGAAACAAAGCAACAAGTAAAAGGTGTGAATCCTACAAATACTCTCAAGGGTGGTGGTGGAACACAAGTTATGAAGCGTCTTACCCCGCTCTTACAAGGTTCTTACCAGCACTACAGGTGGAAAATGGTGGCCAGTGTGATAGCCTAAAGAGCATGGGTGTGATTGCAAAGGAGTACATGTTCTGCTCGAGAGAAAGGTGGAGTTTTAGGAAGGCTCACTAAATCTATATTTGTGGCACACAACTCAGTAACATATAGCAATGTTGAATAAGTGTTCAAGTACTCGTCCTAGTTGCTGGCCTAGAAAATCTATTAGAACAATTGGAGGAAGACACAAAGGAGGTAACAAAGATCTAGGTGCAGCAAGGAAACAAGATGGAAATAAGATGAATCATAGAGGTGCACGGATCAATGGTGTTCCTGCTTATGCGCACACTTTTATCTCTTTCTTCTGATTTTTTTCCTTTTTCTATGTTTTGTGTGGCTTTTTTTTGTGCACTTGCCTTTTATATTCTCTTTTTCACAAAAGTGCCGCAAAAACAAGATACAACTCAAGAGTATCGAAACATTTCTCGTCTGTTACATATTTTCTGCTCTAACGTCAACGGACTGTTTGTCAATTATAGGGACCTCAAATACAAAAACTCACAACACAAAAATTTTAGATCTCGTTTTTCTCTTTCTTATAGATATATGGACCGCTAGATTTGGATAACCGAAGTGCGAGATAACAACCCCGAAAACAGACCGGTCCAAAATTTTAGGATCACAAACAGATTTAATTCCAATACAAATAACTCCTTGATAATGATATTTTCTAGAAAACTCGTAAATATAAAAGTTGTAGATAATTTTATAAGCTTTCCAGAAAGTACAAGAACACTGAATTCCGAGTTCGTATGCAAGATTTATGTTCAAAATACCGAACTGGACAGAAACTAATCTGATAAGGGTGTAATGATGAGATAAAATAGGAACGGTTAGGATCGGTTTGTAGATGGGATCTATTTTGGAGATCGATTTTGTAGTACGGAAGCGAATGGAAAAGGATCAAACTAAACTAAAATAAATCTAAACCAGCAAAAAGACCTTGACCTGGGACACAAACTCAATATGGAGGAATCTGAAACCAAATTGTGGATAGGCTAAGACGAAGGTTGTAAGTCAAAGGAGTTTGTATGTCAACACTGATCTTTTTTGGTTTTTTGGGTTATGGGATGAATAAAACAAATCTAAAGGTAAGATTATACCTCACAGGCAACCTAAATCTTGATACTGCTTGATAGAGGTCGAAGGTCGATCTTCCATGAGGTACCATAACTTGATTGGGTGGAGATTTCGACATTGATGATCCAAGGCTCCGAGCGAACGGATCCTCACAATCACTACACCACTGCTCCTTTGATTATCATCCGTGACACACGAGTGACCTCGCCACAAAGGCTTATCCCTACAAGCCCAATCAAGAACACAAGCAAAAACAGGTAGAACGCAATCAAAATTGCATTGATCGCGAGGTGGGGTTTCACAAACCGATGAACGGCGAACTGTTCGATGATAGATATGATCTAAGCAAAACTCAAACCCTAATGTGGTGGCAGCTACTGTTAAAATAGAGGGTAGGGGCATGCACAACCCATGTAGGTACCCCTAATGGGCTCCAACACGATACACGGCCCAACAGCCCAACAGACAGTGTCATAGCACCAAAACAAAATCTGAATGCTGACTTGTTTTGACGATGCTCATTGACTCCAGATGCATTTTAAGGTGGTTCCTGTTGGGTTGGAAATCTTATCTCCTTATCTTTCCATCTATATAAAGACCAACCTAATCGGAGTTCGGATACATCCTAGGCGTCCGTTTTAGTGCATACTAGTCCTGGACTCCGAGGTGGAGGCGAAGTTGAGTCAGGCTTGGCTTTCTTTTGTTGCGAACGTCCTAGCTTCTCCTCCTTGGCATCTTGACATCTCATAAGTCCTTGATGGTTTTCTCCAAGGTTTCTAATTATAAAAACAGCCATGGCATAGTGTAAGCTCTAAAATACAATTGACTATATAAGAACGAACCTGGAGATTTAGTTGTCGTGTATGTGCTCGTGTTGTCAGCCCATGCATTATTTGTATGGGAGTGATGTCCTCATCAGGCACCAAGATGGGCATGTTGGAGAGGAGGTTCTTGAGGTTCTCGAGGGCGTCTTCAGCTTCGGGGGTCCAAGAAAAGCGCTCGGTCTTCCTTAAGAGGCGGTACAGGGGCAGGCCTTTCTCGCCAAGGCGCGAGATGAAGCGACTCAGAGCCGCAAGGCATCCCATGACTCGTTGAACCCCCTTGATATCTTTTATTGGTCCCATGTTCGTTATCGCCGAGATCTTTTCTGGATTGGCTTCGATTTCGTGTTCCAATATGATGAATCCTAGAAGCATGCCTCGGGGGACCCCGAAGATACACTTCTCGGGACGAAGCCTAACACTCTTGGCCTAGAGGCAAGTGAAGGCGGTTTCAAGGTTGGCGACGAGGTTGTCAGCCTTCCTTGTCTTGACTACAATATTGTCGATGTAAGCTTCGACTGTCGCACCGATGTTGTCGTCGAACACATGATTCATGCAATGCTGATATGTAGCGTCAACATTACGTAACTCGAACGGCATGGTCGTGTAACAATACATGCCCTATGAGGTGATGAAAGAAGTCACGAGCTGGTTGGACTCTTTCATATGGATCTAGTGGTAACCCGAGTAGGCATCGACGAAGGACAGAGTTTCACATCCCGCAGTGGAGTCAACGATCTGGTCGATTCGAGGCAGGGGTAGGGAACTTTTGGACATGCTTTATTTAAACCAGTATAATCTACACACATCCTCCATTTGCCTCCATTTTTCTTGACTAGTACAGGGTTAGCTAACCACTCAGGATGGAACACTTCCTTGACAAATCCGGCCGCCAAAAGCTTGTGGACCTCCTCCCGATGGCCCTGCGCTTCTCTTCGTTGAACCGTCGCAGGTGTTGTTTCACCGGCCTAGAGTCGGCGCGGATGTCCAAGGAGTGCTCGGCGACCTCCCTCGGAATGCTCGGCATGTCCAAGGGGCTCCATGCAAATACTTTAGTGTTTGCATGAAGGAAGTTGGCGAGCACTGCTTCCTATTTGGGCTCGAGTCGGGAGCCGATCCGCAACGCTTTCTTGTCAGAGGCACTAGGGTTGATTAGGACGGTTTTTGTTGCCTCTACAGGTTCGAAGTTGTTGGAATGCTTCTTAGGGTCAGGAACCTCCCGGTGAGGTTCTCGAAGTCGGTAATAAATGCCTTGGACTCCACGAGTGCTTCAGCGTACTCGATGCACTCGACGTCGCACTCGTAGGCGTGGCGGTATGTTGGGCCGACGGTGATGATGCCAGCTAGCCCCGACAACTTCAGCTTTAGGTAGGTGTAGTTTGAGATGGCCATGAACTTGGCATAGCATGGCCTCCCGAGCACGGCGTGGTAGGTGCCTTAGAATCCTACCACCTCAAAGGTGAGGATCTCCTTTCTATCGTTGGTGGGAGTCCCGAAGCAGACAGATAGATCAATCTGTTTGAGGGGCAGTACTCTCTTGCCAGGGGTGATACCATGAAACGGCTTAGACCCGGTCTGAACCTGGGATCGCCCTATCCCCATGAGCTCCAAGGTATCCGCATAGATGATGTTGAGGCTACTACCTCCATCCATGATCACCTTGGTGAGACGAGTGTTGCTGATGATGGGGTCGATGACGAGCGGGCTTCCCGAGATTTGGTATGTAATCCGGATGGTCATCCCTATCAAAGGTGATGGCGTGGTCATACCAGTCTAAGTAGACTGGCGCCGCTACTTCGACCGAAAAAACTTCCCAGTGCTCCTGCTTTCGTTGCCTCAGGGACAGGTTTATGGTGGGTCCCCAAATATCATGTAGCAGTTGTGCACATCGGGGATCCCCTCGCCCTTGCCGTCTACTTTGTCGTCGGGACCTTTCTTGCTGCCTTCCTCCGCCGAAGGATCGGGTTTGCTGTAAAAACGCTAGAGCATATCGCGCTCACCAAGGGTGTGTTTTATGGGGCCATTATGGTATGGGCAGGATTCCCTCAACATTTTGTTGAACACGCCCGGTCCCCCTTGGGGGGCTCGAGGGTTTCGTTTCTCTACTGCGGCAACAAGATCCATGGTGAGGGTCTCATGTTGGCCCTACTGCGCCTTCTTTTTCTTGCCCTACTTGGGGTTGCGTTGGGTGGATGCTTCGGGGGCATCCTCCTTTCGCTTGCCCTTGTGGAAGATGGCCTCGATGGCCTCCTGACCCAAAGCGAACTTGGTAGTGATATCCATCAGTTCGTTTGCCTTGGTGGGGATCTTGCGACCCAGTTTGCTGACCAAATCATGGCAGGAGGTACCAGCAAGGAATACCTAGATGACCTCGGAGTCAGTGACAATAGGGAGCTCGGTGCGCTGCTTCGAGAACCGACTAATGTATTCACGGAGGCTCTTGTCTTGCCTTTGCCGACAACCCCTGAGATCCCAAGAGTTCCCGGGGGCGTACGTACATGCCTTGGAAGTTCCTCTGAAGGCCCTAACTAGGTCTTCCCAGTCATGAATCTCGGCTGGTGGGAGGTGCTCGAGCTAGGTTTGGGCAGAATCTGATAGAAAGAGGGGGAGATTGCAAATGATGAGGTGGTCATCATTTGTTCCCTCGAGTTGACATGCCAGCCGGTAATCGGCGAGCCAGAGATCTAGCTTTGTTTCCCCCAAGTTCTTGGTGATAGTAGTCGGGGCTCGAAACCTGGGAGGGAAGGGTGCCCTGTGGATGGCCCTGCTAAAGACCTATGGACCTGGCAGCTCGGGATATGGGCTTCGATCCTCCCTGCTATCGTAGCGGCCACCCCGCCGAGGGTGGTAGCCGTGTGTCTCATGTCGCCGGTCGTGGTGATGAAAACATTCGTCGAGGCAGTCGTGGACCACTCGATGCTGGCAATAGTCCTAGAGGCGGTTTTGTACTGCGGAGGCTTTCTCTTTGGTGGGTTCGGGATGGACCAAACCTCCCTCTCGAAGCGAGAGGGTCCCTCTTGGTGCTTCGAGGTGGGCTCCCGAAGCCGAGAAGCTGAGCTCTCGACCTGCTGGATAGCAACACACTCCAAGAGTCCCTGAATTTCACCGTGAATTTAGCATCCTTCGGTGGTAGAGGGATCTGGCATGGTGTGAAGCAAGATCGCTGTTGTGGCGAGGTTTTGACTAGCCCAGTGAAAGGTTGGGGGTGTGTCGGCCTTGGCATCTTCCATAATGCGATGACGTACGTCACATGCCTTGGCACGTGCGCCTTCTTCAAGGACCTTGTCACAGCTTCCTTTTCGAGGACCTGCCAAAGTTGTTGTAGTCGCTGTTCTTCTTCTATGTGCTTGGCTTGCACCTCACAGAGTTGTTCGAGGTGGGCCATGTGACTCCCCGGAAGGGTCTGGGCTTTGCTCGGCTCCCTTGCTTCCCCAATGTTTGGGGTGCCATGTCATTTTCCTGAGGCGTGTCGAGCTGGTTCCCTCCGTCGTGTTCCTCATGATCTATGTGGAAGCACTCACAAGTTGGGTTGTAACCGCCCTCATCGGTGCTATAGTCGTCCAAGCCGTCGGAGAGTAATTCGTCGCATGTGAACAGGAACTGCAGCATGGACTCGGGGTCACACAACCCGGAGAAATCTAGGCCAATGCCTAGACCATCTTCCTCCTTAGAGTCAAGACATCCTGAGGGGAAAGGAAGACCAGCATACAAGCTGGTGAGAGAACTGACATCGAAGCTTGCATAGAAAGGGATTGGTTGAACATAGACGGTTCTCCCCTAGCCCTTGACATGTCCTACCAAGGAGTGACTGGCTCCTCCCAACCCAAAGGTAGGAGGTTCGGTGTGGTTGGCACGTCATGCCCTATGGCATGAGGAGTTGGTACTTCCCATACCACATGAGGAGGTGCTAGAAGAGTTGGTGCAGGGGATGCGCGTGTCACTGATGATGCCCTAGGTGTGACATTGATGTTGGCCAGGTCCCTCACAAGGGAGTCTACATCATTAGCTAGCCTAGGAGCCACACTAGGGCACGGGGTGCCATGGGTGGTGTGGTTGCTCAATCTCTGTCTTCTATGACAAGAAGGATAGGCATGGATGCCTAGACGTTCCCGAGTGTCAGCCAGGGGACCAGGTGGGAGGAGCACCATGTCGTACTCGATCCCGAGCGACATGAACTCTAGGCTCCCAAACCTGATCACTGTGTCGACCTTTAAGGGGTGGTGAAAACCTGCCATCTGGAGTCCTGATGGGAACTGGAGGTGCTGCACGCGACTTGCCCCTAACTGGCACACCAACTATCAGTGTTTGGATTCGTGGTCCTAACCAACTAGTGAAATAGTGTCGTGTGCCTCGGACCCAGATGGTAATGCGAGTTGACACAAGCGATGTATCCTAGTTTGGGCTTGGAGGGTCGTACTTCTAGTAGAGGGGGATGAGGCTTATATTACTCGCACCTATATGCTTGCAGTAGGGATTACAAGCTGAGCGAGAGAGGGGAGAACCCCAAGTCCCTAAGAGTGATTAAGGCAAGTGTCAATGTCAAGTGGAGGAGAAGACTTGTGAAGTTTTTGCCTGCCCCCTTGAGAAGTCGTAGACTACCCTATTTATAGGCCTAAGGGGAGCGTGACCTTGTAGACAGGGGTTGCCTTCCTACTATGGAGAGTGTCTTTGTGTCTTGTAGACAACATGGCCTTGTACTTTGTTGTTGACTTGTGCTTGCTTGGTTTCTGCTGAGAGCCAAGGGCTTGGTCATGTACCCGACCCCTTAGCGAAAGGCTGCCCATACCGTAGTGGTTGACATAGTGCATAGTATGGGAGAAAGCTTCTTAAGGGATGCGTCGGCTCCATTGTATTTGATGGCGTTGGGGATATCTTATATCACAGATATCGAGGGTTGAACTGAGCTCGAGCGAGGCAGCGGTCTGCCCGAGGTCGTGATCGAACCCATCTTAAGATTCGAAGACGTGCGCCATAGTTTGAAGAAGTGTCCTTCTGTGGGTTTTGCGGGGGAGCAGGTAGCGGAGGCTGGGCTCTAGTGAGGCGGAGTTTGTCCCGAGGGCGAGCCCTGTGTCGGGCGAGACGGAGTTTGCGCCAGAGGTCTGGTCTGCGCCGCTGTCGTATTATCTGTCCCATCAGGGTCTTGCAGATGACTTGCATGTATAGTGGTCACACACATAATCATGTTTAGTGAATCTTTGACAAGACCGTGGTCTTGTTGCCACTGTACGCCTGCAGCCTTGTGTGGGGTAGGTACGTGCATTGAATGCAACTATCCCCCAGTGGCCTTCAGGCGAGCCTTGCCATAAGTATTGTCCCTCTCACCCGAGATAGGCTCAAACGAGGCGGACATGGCTACCCTAGGGCGAGGGAGCCTCGGTCGGGACGAAGATCCTCCAGAACTCACGCCCCGTCCGAAATTGGGCTCGTCCGAGGCGGAGTTTTGGGAAGACCCCTGAGGGGGACCTCGGGCAAGGCGGAGTTCTTGATTCCTTATCCTCGGGGGACGTACTTTGATGGTGTCCCTAGGTATTTAAGCGCATATTGGCGGTGTAGTCTAGTACCCCTAATTATCATACCTGACAAAAGTACAAGCTTATAATAAATTACAGTAAAATAGCATATATATAATGATTATGCATAAAAACAGGGCTTGCCTTCAGGTGTTGGTGCTGCTGGGATGTCCTCGGTAGCAGGTTCGGGAGCAGGCTCCTAACTTCCTTTTGGGTCAGCTTCTTGCTCTAAAATCAACACATTCTCTCTGTCAGCGAGGTTGTAATCTATTGAATGCAATATATGAGATATATGTTATGATATGTTAAAATGATTATTAATGATGTAGGGTTTAGTAAGAAATTCTAAAAATCCCAAAAAATTACAGTAGCTTCCTACTAATCATTAAAGGTTGTCACTTGTATTTGGGGTCAAAATTAATTAGGGCATGTTCTGAACAAAAATAACAAATTCTAGGGCAGAGAGGGCACTTAACACTACCTCACTTATATAATAGTGGCTACTTTCCTATTGGGCATTTTTCTAGTATCTAGGTGAAGTATTTGGGGCTTCTACCAAATTTCATAGGGTGGCACTTAATGGTCTTTTATCTAGGATTTTCTAAAGTTCATGACTAGAAAAGCACCTACAACTAACTTGCCCTTTGAAAAGTGTAAAACAACAAATTTAGAAATTTTTGGATTTTCCTAAAGTTTGGGTTTTTCTCTTCAGCAATAATTTACTATTATTTTATAAAGTTTTCCTTATTTTTCCCAAATAAAAGGTCTATATTTATTTTCTTCTTATATTAAGGTGGTTTGTATTTTTCCTAGAATCTATATTACTCACTTAGACTAGGAAAAATTGTGAGCTCTCTGGTTTCATCTATTTACCATTTTTCTTGCTTTTATTTAGATAAGGGACAAAATGGTTTTAAGTGGATGAACTCTACGAAAAGCCTTAGACAAGAGGGTTCTACAATTTTGTACAGTGAAAAAATTCTACATGGCTTCTTCTCAAAATTTACCAAGCCTACATCAACAGTATAAGTATTTTTCCCTATAATATTTTAAAATGAGCAATTTAGTTAATTAAATGAAAAGTCCTACAATTATCACTAAAACCATGTGGTTTCCTATTTTTAGTTTGAACCAAATATATGCAGAGCACTATAAAATTTGTTTGGTTATTTTTGGATTTATGAAACTCGAGTTATGACTTTTCGAAGTTCTCTGCCTAAATAAAAGAAATAAAACAAAATGATTTAAAGGAAAAGGACTTTGCATCGTGACCCCTGGCCTTTCTTTTACCTAAATCGTTTAAAATGCACCCCTAGAATACTATTTCCCTGAGTCACTGGCTTTGTGTTTAGCCCCTTGGACTTATCTCACCCTGAACCCGCGCGTGGCGCGTTTCTCTGGTGAGGAATTTCTCCTTACCGGCGTCGGTTGCAAGTCGGGGAGCATCTTGGATGTGTAGCGGCTCGGGGGCAGCGGCGATCGACCGGAGGTGGCCAATGTTGATCGGCCCAGGTGCTTATGCTGGTTAGGTCTAACCCCTGTAGACACAAAGTAGTGAAAGGTAAAGGTTTAGTCATTACCTCTAAAATTTTAGTGGCTCTGGGTGAAGAAGTTGATGCACTACCTATGTCCTTCCTAGCCACTTTGGAAGTTCTTTCTTCTACTTTACTGACAATAGTGTTTGTCTTCTTCCTTTTTAAAGGTGGGGTCCTCATCTCTTAGTGGGAGGACCCTTCATCTTCGTCCCTTGCCACATTCGGTTTCTTTGTCATTTTTTCTTCTGGTCTTTTGCCTTGACCATTCTTGCAGCCTCCCTCTCCATAATACTAACAGTCCTTTTCCTCTTAATCCCCGCATCAGCAGCTTGGGCCAACTTCAAGTAATCTTGATATTCAAAGCCCAGCACATCCATAACTCTATTTAGCCTTCGTATTCTGCGAGTCGCAAAGGTTGTGGTCATTGCTCGGTCCTCTTTGACAAGATAGTTATCGAGGATTTCATTGCAAAATGCTTCAATAGATTCTAGCCATTCAGTGCATGGATACTTGAACATAGGCTATTTCTTAAAATTATAAGGTAGGGTAATAAGAGTATTAGCCTTGATTTCTTCACTACCCTTATTTGGCTTCGACATCCCCTAGCCAGACTAAGTAGGATAAACCCTATTACAAAGAAACTCTTGCACTAAGTCTCGTGTGCCAATGTTGTCCACCATAGTATAGAAGGCAATGCAAGTCGTCTTACTAGCTCCACCGATGTTGCAAAGAGGTATTTTGTAGCCGAAGCTCACCTTCAGTGGACTCATCATGATACCTTTAAATTCATCTCTTTTGTTTGTATGAGCTTTCACATAAAACCAATCTTTGGTCCATTCACTCGGTCACTTTGTCTGGTATGTAGCATGGGAAACCTTGTGTCCTTTCGGTAAGCGAAGTTCTAGCACCTGAAATATTGTGCAACTTTTCTGAAGGCCTAGCCTTCATTTAATAGTGCATCCCATGTATTCTACTGAAAGCTTCGATATCCACACAAACACCTTGACTTCGTACAACCCATATGTAGACAGTAAGTCTAACTATTGCATGTGGGGTCAGCTAATGCATACAAATCTCATACTTTTTCAACGCTTTCGTGATCATCCTGAACATGAGTAGTTGAGGCCATTCTAGAAAAAGCTCTTGAAGACCACAATTTCATCATCCTCGCTAGCAAAATGGATCCAAACCTTCTTAATAACTCCAGATCACTAGGCTGGATGGTAGACCGACCGATGTCGATATAGCTCGGCATTATTGGTCGTTGGTCGTTATCTTCCTCTTCAACAGTGTCCTTTTTAGCATTTGAAGCACTTACTCCTTCCTCAGCGGCCTTGTTAGCTTTCTGTGTCTTTGTCTCAGTTGTTGCCTCAGGTGTTGTAGATCCAATGACCATGGTATCGGCATTGTCCTCGCCCCTCTAAAGAGCCTCAGACGAAGTTGGAGTTGCCAACTTAATAGTTGAACAAATCCTAGCCATTGGAATATTATTGAAGCTTAGATTCCTGAAGCTCGCAAGAAAGATGGAGGGTGCAAAAACTTCATAGGCAAAGAATTTGAGATCAGTAGGTTGGTACAAGAAGTAAGTGCCATGGTGTATACATGGAACCACCTAAGTTATATAGGCAGTGTTGGAACTTGCAAACTCATAGTCTAGCAAGCTCAAACAGTGGGAGAGTGAAAAATGGTTTGATGCAAGTACATGCAGTATCCTAGGGCAATAGTGTTTTTCTCCGTCCCACAATGGCACACTACGGGAGTATTTATAGGTAACCGAGGGTCTGCCCTACCTCGCTAAAGACAATTAGACCCTCATTTACCTAGTTTATCCCCAAAATATTCCCCCCTAGGGGGTCATGGCGGGTCATTACAGCGTAATCAATTATAGACATGGGCCAACCCTCTATTAGCCCTGCCAGCACGGCGGCCCATGTTGCAGGGTCCCACCCGTAGGTCGCCGTGCTGGCAGGGCTAATAGAGGGTTGGCCCATGTCTGTAATTGATTACGTTGTAATGACCACCATGACCCCGAGGGGGAATATTCTGGTGATAAACTGGTAACTGAGGGTCTAATTGTCTTTAGCGAGGCAGGGCAGACCCTCGGTTAGCTATAAATACCCTTGTACTATGCTATTGCGGGGGACGGAGCAAAACATTGTTGCCCTAGGATACTGCATCTACTTTCATCAAACCATTTTTCACTCTCCCACCATTTGAGAATGCTAGATTGTGAGTTTGCAAGTTTCAACATTTGGTGCCCACTGTTTGTGTGACGGAACCTCCCAAGTCATTAGGCCCACCTACAGTTGTCCTTGTCCAGCGGACCTCGGGCAACCCTGTAGATGCTTCTAATCACTTGATAATTTCAGTATCTGTATTCCTTGCCTTTCCCAAGAGCGTTTCACCCATCACGCAGATATTACAACACATCGGAGGAACGAATAAGCGGAAGCAATTACAGTAACTTCATTTACATTAATATAGAAGAGTGTTATTATTACAGACCAGCAATATATATAAGTGCAGAAGTAATATTATTACAAACCCGGGAGGCAAAAACACCTCCCGCTTAATAGTAAAGTGTTTTTTAAAAAGAGGAGGACAACATTCTCCCGAAGCTTCATTCTTGAGATTCTTCCTTTGGCACCACCTTGGAGCAAAAGCAACAAAAGTTTGCTGCTTCCTCACCTATAACAACATTGGATCAAAAACCCTGAGTACGAAGTGTACTTTCGCAAGTCTTACCCGTCAAAATAAAAGACTCTCAAGGATATGCTGCCTTGAGGGAGTCAAGGTAAGGCTTTGAACAAGAATCAAGACTTTGTTTGCAAAAACGCTTACTAATAGTGGATCCTTAAAATCCAGTTTTATTAGCAAGTTAAGTCATTACCTGAATCTAGAGTTCTTTCTACCCTAGTTCAAGCACTTGGCCTATACTAGCCATCTTGTTATCAACCCTTCTTGTTTACTGGAATGCTACGTGTAAGTCAGTGACCAAGTCTTCATGTCCGAGAAGTAACGGCGATCCGAAACAATTAATACCCAGCTGGGGATCTCCGATCACACGACATATGTAGCACTAAACCCTTGCATATGTCAAGTCGCCACCGAGGTTCTTAAGACCAGATCAGGTTCACGCCAACCGAGAGCACAGATACACCACTGTCCAGCATCTTGCCATGGAGGGTACACGCTACTCTCGCCATCTCTCCACTCCCATTATGTGTTGTCTTATTCTGGTAATAGTCTGCCCGAGGCAAAGCTTAACCATGATGAGCATGTGACCAGTTAAAAGGTCCTCGATCATCAAGCCTACATCGACAAGGTCCTTAATTGACTCAGACGGAGACACTACACTGAGACTCTCTTCTCGTGCAAGTCACCTGCCCGGTCTCAGCTTTATCATTTCAACCCAAAATTTGGTACCTGATAGAGGTACATCTTTTCCGATGTTGAACCCATCATGGCCATGATGGATCCACCATCTAGTTTTATTTTTGAAAACATCCCATCCCACTTGAAGCGTTATCTTTTGTCAAAACAAAACATTTTGTTTTTCTAGAGCAAGACTAAGCATAAGAAAAACCTTTTTATAAAACAAGTGATCAAGGAAAGGTAAACAATCTTCCAAGGAAGGAAATGCAGCAATTGTTTAGCACACAACTCCTATCACCTAATGCATCAAGCAAGTGAAAAAGTTTTTTAAAATAGCAAGGAGGTGGCAAATGCACTGGGGCTTGCCTTGTGTTATAGGAGAGTTGGGCTCTGCTCCACAAATATCAAAATAAAAGCAGTTCCCGGCAGGTGGGTCTTCAGGTGGTGGTGGTGCAACTTCTTCTTCTTCAACCACTACTTCTTCTTCGATCTCTATATATATCATATATAACCATGAATGCTCATGTAATACTTATGAAAATGCAATAATAAAGGTACATCATATTAGTTCTTAAATACAATTTTCCTTCACGGTACTCTAGAAAACTAGGGTTTGTGGAGTCAGTATTTTAGTTCATAGGGCAGGCACTACTTAGAAGTTTAAGGTTTTGGGGTTTAGGTATCAAACATTATCCAAATCATGTCTAACTTCACCCAAGGTTTCTAAATATTATTTAAAGCTTATCCAAAAAGTTTGGTGATTTTTGGAGTTACTAAATAATTTCTAAAATTCCAGGAGTATAGGTTTTAGCTATTTTTAATACTTCATAATTGCTTGTTTGTACTAAAAATCATAAAACTATTTTTATTAAATACTATAGAAATTTATGAGCTTAACAAAATTGGTCTCTTATTTTTAGCATTTTTCTATAATTTTATATGAATTCTCTAATCCTGGCAGAAAAAGAAAAAAAGAAACTAATGAACAGTGTTGGGCTCAGTTCAGCCCAAGTAGGCATGCAGAAGGGAGAACACGCGCGCGCCCGCACCCGTGTTGTCAGTTTTGCGCAGAAGACCTTAACGATTTGAATAACTTGAAAAGGGGTCGCGGCACTATTCCTGCGTTTCACTGACAGCTACAAAACCCCCCTGGATTTCTATTTCTTCACAACGTTAGGTCCACGACGCAGCACGGTGGCAGGCCAAGCTCCGGCGAGCCTATACTGTCCAAGACACGCGATGGCCAGTGCTTTAACTTGGTTGATACCTAATTCAACATCTAACAAATGTTTCCCCTCAATCAATTGCACGGTTCGAGCTCCCAACCTCTCTGCTCACAGTGACCGCACAATCCGAGGACAATTCAAAGTGTTCTCGGTGATCTGATGGGTTCTAGCTTAATCGGTCGGGTCGAGAAGCATCAAGGGCACATAAGGGTACTGAAACAAGAGAGCAGAGGACATGAATGGACCTGAAGCGCACTGGCCACGGCAAGGTGCTCACGCGATGGTATTTAGACCGATTTGGGGGAATGGGCAATTGGGCGGCTCTAGTGGACAATTGGAGGCAAGTGCTGGTGCGTTGGACGCGTAATTACCTAGCGGAATTCCCTAAGGCTTCAATTTATAGCACTCAACAACGGTGGCGCTCAATTTGGAGGAGGAGCGTGGCGACCGGGGAGAGGGGAGGTTACTGGCACAGGGAATTCGTGGCTTTCACCGTGGCAAGTTCTTAGGCGATGGACAAGCTTGCGACACCGAATAATTGCGACGTGCTAGACTTCCAAGACGCGTGGCGCACGATCGTTAAGCGGCTAACGCCGGTGAGGATGATCTCGGCCAGCTGCGGTCCAAGTGGGTACGGAGGGCACAACGGTGAGCGAGCCCGAGCTAATCCGAACGCAAGATTTTTACTCCTTTCCGTTATCCACTTGCGCTGGGCACGAATCACAGCGGCTGGCGCGAATCCGGGCGCACGGCTCACCGGCGGCGAGGTTATCTAAACATGGGATATTTGTATAGCACTGTACCATCGGATTCCTTATTCAGAGCGCCTGACAGCCAGAATTGCAGTGCCCACATCTCGGATTTTTGTGTGAGAACATGCTAATCCATCTATAACAAACTTGTAGTCCTATATACCAGCTACAATTATGCTATAGGGATCTTGCTCATTTGCTTATTCCCTTGAGCAAGAATCAAGCCCAAAGTTCCTCAGAACTCACTGGCAGTCAGTATTCAATCTCAGGGTGGTCTAACAGCCAGACTTTAGGGCTAGATATCTCTAATTTTTGTATGTCAACAATGTTTAATCACTTAAGCAAAGTTGTGCTCCTATAGTAGCTCCATATGTTTGATGTGTTCACCCTAGGCAAATTTCTAATGAACTAAAGATACAGGGTTCCAAAGTTGGCTCTAAGCATTGGTTTTCAGACTTAGCCACATATGATTCCTGGGGTACCTTTTTGCAATTAGGTCCAATTTCCATAATTTGATTTGTAAATCCACAAAGGTGTGAACCCTATGATTTGAGGTGCCCTAATACCTTGGTTTTTTTGCACTTGAGTCCAAAAGGTTACAAATTTTACACTTAGCCACCTATGGTTTCAATTTAGGGTTTTCCAGGGGTCTTTTCAGGGTTTTTGGCACTTTTATGGTTTGGATGCCACTCATGTCCATTAAATGTGATATCTTATGATTATTTCTCATGAGTTTTGAAGTTTTCTCATGCTTGGGCTTTATTGTCACTCCTAAGCCTGGTTTAGGGTTAAGTACCCTACCCTAGGGTTACACACATACCAAGTCACACCAATACAACTTGTTTGAAATTTTTGCCTAGTGAATGCACTCTAAGTGTAACAAACACATGATATGCCAATGCTCATGATGTTATGCTCAAGTTTTAGTGACAGTAACACCAGGGTGTTACATCCTTCCCCCCATAAAAGAATCTCGTCCCGAGATTTAAAGTCCTAGGGCAAGTATTGGAAAAGGAAACGCGTCATATTTTTATTTCCTTATTTCATGTACAAGGCAGGGGGTGGTATGGGGTCTACTCCTTTTTTTACAACAATTGTACATATCTTGCAATTTACATGAAACTAAAAAGCCTGGGAAATTCTTTTCTAAAAAGTCTTCAGTTTCCCATGTAGCTTCATCTTCCTTATGTTGGTTCCATTGTATCTTATAAAATTTGAGAGTTCTTCTTCGGGTAACCCTATCCTTTTGATCCAGGACTCGAATTGGATGTTCTGAATATGTTAAGTCTGGTTCCAAGGTAACATTCGTCACTTCAATGGTTTGATCTGGAACCTGAAGACACTTCTTCAATTGGGACACGTGGAACACATTGTGCACTGCAGACAATGTTTCGGGTAGTTGGAGTCGGTATGCCACTGGTCCACATTGTTCGAGAATAGGGAACGGACCAATGTACTGGGGTGCAAGCTTTCCCTTTACACCGAAACGAGATACCCTCTTCATTGGCGATACTTTCAGGTAGACATAATCTTCAACTTGAAAGTACAGGTTTGTCGTCGTTTGTCTACATAACTCTTTTGTCGAGCTTGCGCTTCCTTCAAATTATGTATAATTTGTTGAACTTTTTCTTCCATTTCTTTAACCATATCAAGCCTAAAAAACATCTTTCTCCTGGTTCAGACCAATTCAATGCAGTACGGCACTGTCGTCCATATAAAGCTTCAAAGGGTGCCATCTTGATGCTCTCTTGATAGCTGTTGTTGTATGAAAACTCCGCCAATGGTAAACATTCATCCCATTTTTGTGGGAATTTCAGAACACATGTCCGCAACATGTCTTCAAGTATTTGGTTTACTCCCTCAGTCTGCCCACTAGTTTGGGGATGATAGGCCGAACTGTGAAGCAACTTAGTACCCAAAGATTTGTGGAGTTCTTCCTAGAATTTGGATACAAATTGTGGTCTGCGGTCCGACACTATAGTTTCTGGAATCCCGTGCAAACTGAGAATACGAGCAATATATATCTATGCATAAGTGATGACCGGGTAGTACATCTTGACTGGCAGAAAATGAGCTATTTTCGTAAGCCGATCAATTATAACCTATATAGAATCAAACCCTTTTGCTGTCCTGGGTAATCCCACAATGAAGTCCATGCTAATGTCTTCCCATTTCCAGGTTGGGATAGGTAAAGATTGCAATGGACCCGCAGTTCTCATGTGTATGGCTTTGACACGTCTACAAGTGTCGCATCTCACCACATAGCGTGCAATTTCGATCTTCATTTTTGTCCACCAATAATGTTGCTTTAGATCCTGATACATCTTAGTGCTTCTGGGATGAATGGAATAGCAACTAAGATGTGCTTCATCTAAAAGTTGCTGGCGGACAACATCATTCTTGGGCACAACTATGCGGTTGTTAAACCATACTATGCCTTGATCATCCTTTCTGAAACAGTTTGCTTTACCGGCTTTCATTTTCTCATGAATGTGTTTCATACCCTCATCACTTCTTTGTGCATCTATTATCTTTTGCAGAAGGACCGACTCATGCTTCAATTGATTTCATGTTCCATGTTGAATCATTCCCAGGTTTAACTTCTCCATTTCTTGGCATAATGTGATGTCAGAGGTTTTCACTGTAAGACAATGGCAGGAAGCCTTGCGACTTAGTGCATCTGCCACCACGTTGGCCTTGCCTGGGTGATAGTGAATTTCCAATTCATAATCCTTAATTAGCTCAAGCTATCTCCTCTGCCTCATATTTAGTTCTGACTGGGTAAAAATGTACTTCAAGCTTTTATGATATGTATATATATGAAAGATATTTCCCAGTGGATAATGACGCCATATTTTAAGGGCATGAACTACATCAGCTAATTCTAAGTCATGAGTTGGATAATGTTCCTCATGCCGGCGCAACTGTCTTGAAGCATACGCTATAACTCGGCCCTCTTGCATCAAGACACATCCGAGGCCACTGCCTGATGTGTCACAATACACATCAAAAGGCTTTTCAATGTCCAGTTGAGCCAATACCGGAGCAGTGGTCAATAATACCTTCAACTGCTCGAAGGCTTCGTTGCATCTTGAGGACCAGTTAAATTTTGTATCATTCTTTAATAAACTTGTGATTGGCTTTACAAGCTTAGAGAAATCCGGGATAAATCGGCGGTAATAACCAGCCAGTCCAAGGAAACTTCGAACCTGATGCACAGTGGTTGGCGGTTTCCACTCTAAAATATCCTTGACCTTGCTGGGATCAACCGCAATCCCACTAACAGATAATACATGTCCCAGGAATTGGATTTCCTCCAGCCAAAACGCGCACTTGCTGAATTTAGCATATAGTTGATGTTCCCTTAAGCGCGTTAATATGATCCGTAGATGCCGAGCATGCTCCTCTTCATTCTTGGAATATATCAAGATATCATCAATGAAGACCACCACAAATTTGTCCAATTCAGGCATAAATACCAAGTTCATTAGATATGTGAAGTGGGCAGGCGCATTCGTTAATCCGAAAGACATAACCAAATATTTGAATAATCTGTACCGCGTAGTAAATGTGGCCTTGGGTATATCTTCGGGTCAGATATGGATCTGATGATAGCCCGACCTGAGGTCAATTTTGGAAAATACCCGAGCTCCGGTAAGCTGATCGAATAAGATATCAATCCGGGGAAGAGGGTACTTATTCTTGATTGTGATCTCATTAAGGGGTCTATAATCCACGTACATCCGAAGCGTTTGATCCCTCTTCTCGACAAAGATTGCGGGACAACCCCAAGGTGATGAACTGGGCTGGATGAATCCCTTCTCTAGTAGATCTTGTAATTGAGTCTTGAGCTCTGCCAACTCATTTGGAGGCATTCGGTATGACCTTCTAGAAATAGGAGTCGTACCAGGTTTGAGTTCAATCACAAACTCTACATCACTTTCTGGAGGTAATCCAAGCAGATCTTCAGGAAATACGTCTGGAAATTCACATACTACCGGAATATCTTGGATTTATGGTATGATAGCTTCATATACTCCGCCAAATGGTTTAGCTGGAATAGCTACAGGGATGGACAAGAGAACCTTTTCATGGCCATAGCTCAACCTGATGGTTCTCAAATCAGTGTTGAGGATAGCTTTGTGCTGGGCTAACCAATTCATACCCAGAATTACATCTATATCTTGGCCTTTCAGAATAATCATGTTGGTGGGAAAGTCCTGTTCAGCCAATGTTACGGGCACATGGAAAGCCACTTCTTTAGTGAATATTTGTCCCCCAGGCGAATGAATAATAAACCCTTCACTTGATTCAATGCAAGGAATGCAATATTTCTCCACAAATTTATTGCTTATGAATGTATGCGAAGCACCAGAATCAAAGAGAATGATTGCTAGGTGATTGGCCACAAGAAATGTACCCATCATAACTGGCTCTCCCTCTAGTGTAGTGGCCACTTGAGTGTAGTATATTCGCCCAGTCTTCTTTATATTCTTGCCCGCTACATTATTTGTTGTGTTTCCCTTGCCTTGATTTGAACTCCCTGAGTTCTGCTGATTGTTGGATTTGTTTTGCCTCGGATATGGGCAGTCTTTGATAAAATGTCCAAACTTCCCACAATTGAAGCAGCCGGTTGAGGAACTAGGGAGGGCGGGGAAACGAGCACCAGGGGCACTTGGCTGAGTTGTTGAAGTGGGGCAGTGGCAGGGCGAATGAAGACAGGCTGTTTAAATGGGTAGGAGGGCAGACGAGGTGAAGAACGATTTTGATTGAAATGTCGGATTACCAACCTTGGTCACTTTTCAGGCCCCTGATTGGACCTGTCACCTCTGAATCCCTTCGATTTTCTAGGGCCTCTGTTCTTAGCTTCAACTGCCAGCGCTGTGTTGATAGCCCTACTGTAGGAAAGATCAAGGCAGGTGGCCATTTTTCTTTGAAGCCGGTCGTTGAGGCCTCTCATGAAGCGATTCTTCTTTTTCAGGTCAGTATTTACCTGATCAATTGCATACTAGGACAAATAATTGAATTTATTGAGATACTACATGACAGTATCTCCTCCTTGCTTGAGTCGCATGAATTCCTCATGTTTCATGTGCAGCACTCCCTCTGGAATATAGTGCTCACTAAACGCTAATTTAAATTCATCCCACGTGACCTGATGTCCGGCAAGTTGAATGGCCACATAATTTCCCCACCACATACTTGCAGGGCCTCTTAACTGTTGAGCGCGAACAACGGCTTCTGGGTTTCAGTGCAGCGGATGAGTCTAAATTTCTGCTCTATAACCCGTACCCATTCGTCAGCTTCTAGAGGGTCTTTGGCTTTAACGAAGAGTGGGGGATGGGTTTCTGAGAAATCCAGGTATGAAGTTTCACGGGGTCCCTACGGATAAGCCCTTCCGCCCTGTTGCTGAAATTGATTTCCCGCTATTTCACGCAAAAAGTGGGTGTTGTCGGTGGTCGCATTGACCAAGGCAGCAATAGCCTCAGCCAACGTTGGTGGTACAGGCGATGGATTGGGCGTGTCTTCCCGACCACGAGAAGTACCAGCACTGTCATGTGCACGAGTCCTGGACGGCATCTGAGGCAAAGAAACATTTGGGAAATATAACATGCCGATATACACCATCATTTTACATTACCAAGATGTAATGATACAAACTCAAATGTACATCATGACTTCATTACCTATATTACATTAGTATTATAGCTAAACTATACTACTCTAGTATTTATCATCTTTGGTTGCTTCACTGTCTGTGGTAGGGGACCATTTGTCAGCCAGGTTCATAGAAGGAGGGGGCTTGAAAAGGTCCAATTCCCCACCAAGTGCTTCACCTACTGTTCCTGAGGGTCCGGCTCCCATTCCAACAGGGTCGGCAGGTACGTCTGGGTGCAGTCGCGAATACAGTACATGGACTTCTTCATGTAAAGTATTGCAATACACCTGCAAGCTGTCAAGGGGCGTGCTGAGCTCATCCACACGGGCTCGAGCTTTGGCTTCCCGGTCCCAGGCAATTGAATGTGAATTGACAGCCCAATCGATTGCCAAATCCCGTTCAGCAAGCTCGTCTTGCAGATGTCTGACGTCAGCTCTTAACTCATTTATACGCTGACCATCTTCTACCCACACCCTATTTCGGTGACGTAGCTTCGTCCAAAGCTGCTCCACTTGGGCTTCTAGGTCTCCAATGGGGTCGTTACTGTCGCTGCTGCTCTCATGTCTTGGAGCCAGCTGATGCCGAGGTACGCCAATAGGTTCAGTGGACTTACGCGCGGTTTTCCTCGTACGCGGCGGCATATCTCCATAAGGGGAAAAACTTTATTAGTATAGTTTTTAAATATGATGCATGCATAATTACGGAATCAACCTTCGTTGATTCACAACCTCCTATACATTGCACTCTGCTACCTGGTCTTATAAGATGAGTACTTCAGAAAGTAGTAAGATAAGAATAAAAGAAGATTCCTTAGATATGTCTTTGAAAATTCTTTTTGAAATGTCTCATAATATCTGAAGAGATGGGCTTCGCTCCGATACAGCTGTGACGGAACATCCCAAGTCATTAGGCCCACCCTGTAGATGCTTCTAATCACTTGATAAGTTCGGTATCTGTATTCCTTGCCTTTCCCAAGAGCGTTTCACCCGTAACGCAGATATTACAACACATCTGAGGAACGAATAAGCGGAAGCAATTATAGTAACTTAATTTACATTAATATAGAATAGTGTTATTATTACAGACTAGTAATATATATAAGTGCAGAAGTAATATTATTACAAACCCGGGAGGCAAAAACCCCTCCCGCTTAACAGTAAAGTGTTTTTTAAAAAGAGGAGGACAACATTCTCCTGAAGCTTCATTCTTGAGATTCTTCCTTTGGCACCACCTTGGAGCAAAAGCAACAAAAGTTTGCTGCTTCCTCACCTACAACAACATGGGTTCAAAAACCCTTAGTACGAAGTGTACTTTCGTAAGTCATACCCGTCAAAATAAAAGAATCTCAAGGATATGCTGGCTTGAGGGAGTCAAGGTAAGGCTTTGAACAAGAATCAAGACTCTGTTTGCAGAAATGCTTACTAATAGTGGATCCTTAAAAATCCAGTTTTATTAGCAAGTTAAGTCATTACCTGAATCTAGAGTTCTTTCTACCCTAGTTCAAGCACTTGGTCTATACTAGCCATCTTGTTATCAACCCTTCTTGTTTACTGGAATGCTACATGTAAGTCAGTGACCAAGTCTTCATGTCCGAGAAGTAATGGCGATCCGAATTGATTAATACCCAGCTGGGGATCTCCGATCACACGACATATGTAGCACTTAACCCTTGCATATGTCAACTCGCCAACGGGGTTCTTAAGACCAAATCAGGTTCACGCCAATCGAGAGCACAGATACACCACTGTCCAGCCTCTTGCCACGGAGGGTACATGCTACTCTCGCCATCTCTCCACTCCCATTGTGTGTTGTCTTATTCTAGTATTAGTATGCCCGAGGCAAAGCTTACCCATGATGAGGCATGTGACTATTTAAAAGGTCCTCGATCATCAAGCCTACATCGATAAGGTCCTTAATCGACTCAGACGGAGACACTACACCGAGACTCTCTTCTCCTGCAAGTCACCCACCCAGTCTCAGCTTTATCATTTCAACCCAAAGTTTGGTACCTGATAGGGGTACATCTTTTCCGATGTTGAACCCATCATGGCCATGATGGATCCACCATCCAGTTTTATTTTTGAAAACATCCCATCCCACTTGAAGCATCATCTTTTGTCAAAACAAAACATTTTGTTTTTCTAGGGCAAGACTAAGCATAAGAAAAACCTTTTTATAAAACAGGTGATCAAGGAAAGGTAAACAATCTTCTAAGGAAGGAAATGCAGCAATTGTTTAGCACACAACTCCTATCACCTAATGCATCAAGCAAGTGAAAAAGATTTTTAAAATAGCAAGGAGGTGGCAGATGCACTGGGGCTTGCCTTATGTTATAGGAGAGTCGGGCTCTGCTCCACAAATATCAAAATAAAAGTAGTTCCCGGCAGGTGGGTCTTCAGGTGGTGGTGGTGCAACTTCTTCTTCAACCACTACTTCTTCTTTGTTCTCTATATATATCATATATAACCATGAATGCTCATGTAATGCTTATGAAAATGCAATACTAAAGGTACATCATATTAGTTCTTGAATACAATTTTCCTTCACGGTACTCCAGAAAACTAGGGTTTGTGGAGCCAGTATTTTAGTTCATAGGGCAGGCACTACTTAGAAGTTTAGGGTTTTGGGGTTTAGGTATCAAACATTGTCCAAATCATGTCTAACTTCACCCAAGGTTTCTAAATATCATTTAAAGCTTATCCAAAAAGTTTGGTGATTTTTAGAGTTACTAAATAATTTCTAAAATTCAAGGAGTATAGGTTTTAGCTATTTAGGAGCCTAACAAAATTAGTCTCTTATTTTTAGCATTTTTCTACAATTTTATATGAATTCTCTAATCCTGGCAGAAAAAGAGAAAGAGAAACTAATGAACAGTGTTGGGCTCAGTTCAGCCCAAGTCGGCCTGCAGAAGGGAGAACACGCGCGCCCGCGCCCGCGCCCGCGTTGTCAATTTTGCGCCGAAGACCTTGGCGATTTGAATAACTTGAAAAGGGCTCACAGCACTATTCCTGCGTTTCACTGACAGCTACAAAAACCCCCCCTTGGATTTCTATTTCTTCACAACGTTAGGTCCACGACGCAGCACAGCGGCAAGCCGAGCCCCGGCGAGCCTGTACTGGCCAAGACACGCGATGGTCGGTGCTCTAACTTGGCTGATACCTAATTCAACATCTAACAAATGTTTCCCCTCAATCAATTGCACGGTTCAAGCTCCCAACCTCTCTGCTCATGGTGACCGCGCAATCTGGGGACAATTCAAAGTGTTCCCGGTGCTCTGATGGGTTCTAGCTTAATTGGTCGGGTCGAGAAGCATCAAGGGCACATAAGGGTACTGAAACAAGAGAGCAGAGGACATGAATGGACCTAAAGCGCACTGGCCACGGCGAGGTGCTCACGAGGCGGTATTTAGACCGATTAGGGGGAAATTGGCAATTGGGCAGCTCTGGTGGACAATTGGAGGCAAGTGCTGGTGCGTTGGACATGTAATTACCTAGCGGAGTTCCCTGAGGCTTCAATTTGTGGCACTCAATGGCGGTGGCACTCAATTTGGAGGAGGAGCGCTGGCGACCGGGGAGAGGGGAGGTTACTGGCGCAGGGAATTCATGGCTTTCACCGTGGCAAGTTCTCGGGCAATGGACAGGCTTGCAACACTGGTTAATTGTGACGTGCTAGACTTCCAAGATGCATGGCGCACGATCGTTATGCGGCTAACGCTGGTGAAGATGAACCCGGCCAGCCGCGGTCCAAGTGGGTACGGCAGGCACAATGGTGAGCAAGCCTGAGCTAATCCAAGCGCCAAGATTTTTACTCCTTTCCGTTATCCACTTGCGCTGGGCACGAATCACAGCGGCCGGCGCGAATCCGGGCACACGGTTCACCAGCGGCGAGTTTCGCTGAACCTAGGATATTTGCATAGCACTGTACCATCGGATTCCTTATTCAGAGCGCCTGACAGCCAGAATTGCAGTGCCTAGATCTCGGATTTTTGTGTGAGAACTTGCTAATCCATCTGTAACAAACTTGTAGTCCTATATACTAGCTACAATTCTGCTATAGGGATCTTGCTCATTTG
Source organism: Zea luxurians (assembly GCA_029449295.1). Taxonomy (NCBI): domain Eukaryota; kingdom Viridiplantae; phylum Streptophyta; class Magnoliopsida; order Poales; family Poaceae; genus Zea; species Zea luxurians. Next base: position 96,700,837 of record JAOPSE010000001.1, on the reverse strand, counting down.
CTTATTCCCTTGAGCAAGAATCGAGCCCAAAGTTCCTCAGAACTCACTGGCAGTCAGTATTCAATCTCAGGGTGGTATGACAGCCAGACTTTAGGGCTAGATATCTCCAATTTTTGTATGTCAACAATGCTTAATCACTTAAGCAAAGTTGTGCTCCTATAGTAGCTCCATAAGTTTGATGTGTTGACCCTAGGCAAATTTCTAATGAACTAAAAGATACAGGGTTCCAAAGTTGGCTCTATGCACTGGTTTTCAGATTTAGCCACATATGATTCCTGGGGTACTTTTTTGCAATTAGGTCCAATTTCCATAATTTGATTTATAAATCCACAGAGGTGTGAACTCTATGATTTGAGGTGCCCTAATACCTTGGTTTTTTTGCACTTGAGTCCAAAAGGGTACAAATTTTACACTTAGCCCCCTAGGGTTTCAATTTAGGGTTTTCCAGGGGTCTTTTCAGGGTTTTTGGCACTTTTAGGGTTTGGATGCCACTCATGTCCATTAAATGTGATATATTATGATTATTTCTCATGAGTTTTGAAGTTTTCTCATGCTTGGGCTTTATTTCACTCCTAAGCCCGGTTTAGGGTTAAGTACCCTACCCTAGGGTTACACACATACCAAGTCACACCAATACAACTTGTTTGAAATTTTTGCCTAGTGAATGCACTCTAAGTGTAACAAACACATGATATGACAATGCTCATGCTGTTATGCTCAAGTTTTAGTGATAGTAACACCAGGGGTGTTACAGTTCGTGCTACGACAAAGCATTCCCGCAATGGCCCCCAAGAGAGCGAATTCGAAGGTCGTCATTTCCATCAACGACGCAGCGAAGGCGGCACTCCTGGCAGAGAAGAAAGGCAAGGCTCCCATTGCAGACGACATCCCGAAGGAGACCTTCGACGATGATGTCGTCAATAGCAAAAGGCAAAGCCAGGACAACCAGCCTACGCTAGAAGGCACCGCGTGCACCTGTAGTTCTGAGGGGGCACCACAAGCACCCTTGCCAGGCTTTGCTCATCCAGAAGGCGAGACACCGTCGAACACGGCGAGATCATAGGCATCTCAGTCAAAGATTAGTTAAAGCTATGAGCCCTGCGTATCAAGAACAATCACCTACAAAAACAAAAATAAATACTCGAAGCCAAGCGCCAGTGCGTCACCATGCAAGCAAAAATTTGGCAAATCATACTAGATGAGGAACAAAAGGCTCTGGAGCTAGAACAACAAATCGTGGACATCCAAGGTGAAGGCCCATACCACCTGCAGTGTGGCCCCCTCATCACTCTGGTCGTCTTTCAAGGAGATATGAAAGGCGAAGGCCCATACCACCTGCAGCGTGGCCCCCTCATCACTCCAGCTGCCTTCTAGGGAGTTAATTACCTTGACGAGCGAAGCCCGCTCGCACCACAGCTCTAGGCCTCACCTTGGCCTACCAATTTCAGAGCCAGCACTTACCCCAAGTACAATGGCAGCACAGACCCAGCCCAGTACATCATGAGCTACCAAGTCGTCGTTGCAGCCTCCGGAGGGACGATGCCACCATGGCCAAATCATTCATCATCGTGCTCGAAGGCCCAGCCCTGACCTGGTACACCAGGCTGCCGCCACTGTCAATCGAGTCATGGAAAGGCCTTCGCGACAAGTTCTTATTTAATTTCCAACGGTACAGGCCAGACATAGATGCCTTGGCCGAATTATCACTCTACAGGCAACAAGAGAAAGAAACTCTTCGAGAGTATTATAAGAAGTTCCTCACGCTCAAGTCGCAGTTACCGTCTGTCGACGACCACATAGCAATCCACTATGCAATCAGCGGTCTCCACGCCAGCGTCTTGTACAGCCACTACATCAGAGACCCTCCCAAAAACTTGCAAGAGCTCTATCAATTGTTCGAAAAGTATGCTAGGTCTGAAGAGCTGCACCAGCGCAAGATAGAATCTCAGCGGAAACCCAAGGACACTCTGCAGTCCAGCAGAACATGGATCAGGCCGGCGCAATCCAATTCCAGTTTGCAAAATCGCAACCAGCAACAAGTGAACACCATCGCCAACCAGCACCCCACTGGAGACATAGTTCGTCGTTAGGAGTACCCCACACAACAAAACCGCGGCACCAACACTAGAGGAAGAGGCAGAGGCCGAGCCCAGTAGCCGCGAAGGTTTTACTACATGTTTCATGGCGAAGACTGTGCACACCCCACTAGGGATTGCCTAGAAACCAAGGCCACCAAAGACAGGATGGCCAGAAATTAGCCAGCTGACAACCAATGAGTTGTCGCACATACTTATCACCCCTAGCACTACCACCAGCAACCATACCACAACGAACAGATCCCTCACCAACCCCATCACTTGTACCATCATCATCAAGAGATCTAAGTCCTCCCTCCTCCATCGCATCATCAAAATCCTCCACATCAAAACCCTCCACCGCCAGCACCCAAACAAGAGGACTTCGCCGAGCAGCCTTTCCGCGGGTCATCCACATGATTACCGAGGGGTCAAGTGTAGACTTCGACACCAAACGGTAGAAAAAGGATCACTACCGCAGTGTCAACCACGTAGCTCTCACTGGCCCAGTGGTTCAAACAAAATGGTCCCATGTCCCACTCACTTTTGATGCCGGAGACGTTGACTTACGCAGCGCGCCGCACGCAGATGCCATGGTGATTGCAGGGTGGCAGGCAGGGATCTACACAAAGTATTGGTCGACAATAGCAGCCAAGCCGACATCATTTTCCTGCATGCCTTTGATAGCATGGGCATCATCCACAGCCTCCTTAAGCCCGTAGACAACCCCTTATATAGTTTTGGAGGCAAAGGCACTTTCCTCGTCGGCAAAATAGAGTTGTTGTTGTCATTCGACGCGGTGCCCAATGTGCGAAGCGAACAAATCACCTTCGACATAGTCGGCATGGTCTACCCTTATAATGCCATAATGGGGAGCAGATCAGTCAACAAGTTTGAGGCAATTATACACGGACTTTATCTATGCATGAAGTTACCAGGCCCTCAAGGCGTGATCACAATGTATGGAGACCAGCAAGCAGCGCGGAATATTGAGAGCGATTTTGTTCCAGGGCAGCGCAACATTCATTGTTTAACAGCAGAGTGTGAAGACAGCAACAGTCATCTACATGGGGCCAAACTATACACGGGCCACCTTTTACAATGTGGAGGATTGCAACGTATGGCTTTTGTGGTCTTGATTGTCTGATCTCTGAAGTCTTCAACGGTCTTCGCCCCAGTTGGCCAGGGCAAAGATAATGCCTAAGTCTTCGCACGGGCGTCGTCCTTAGGCACTTCGCTTGTGTGGTTTGACCTTCAGGGCCTTTGATCTTGAATACGCTGGCGTGAGGAGCTCGAACGAGGGGGACGTGTTCGCCTTCGTCCCAATAGGTAGGTAGGCATGGAAGCCAAGGAGCTATGTTGTACGTGCTCGCTACCTTGTGGACTGACAGTGTTTTGTATTCAAAATTATCCACGTTTAATTCTATTTTTAGTTACATGCTCAAGGAAGGTGTTTTTTGGACCTTCGATATAGGCCTTTGTCTGTTTTGTGGCCTGAGCACTTCACATAAAAATGAACTAATCCTACAAGGGGATACTATTGGGGGAATACCTCTGTCGAAGGTCCTCAAAACTAAGTAATACTAACTAATATACAATCTGTTAAAGGAATAACTAATCTGTGTTTGTGGAAGGTTATCAACACAAGTGAAAAGAGAACAAAGGAAAGCTTCAGTTCGGGCATTCAGCCGAAGCATGTTGTCGAGACCAAAGCAAATGACATGGAAATGAAGGAAGTTGACACGTTTGCTATTGCTTCAAAAGAAACGACGATGATGTCCCTAGAAAATTTCATAGTGGTGTGTATAGGATTTGAGGCTATGATTGTAATTTCATAGATAATTGTATACTAAGTTGTCTCTATAAATAGGTGAACAGTGCCCATGCAAGGGCATGATTTTCACATCACACCGGCTTGCTCCACCTTTGAAGTTGAGTTTGCCTTTGCCTACAGGTTGTTTTATGTACCTACAAAGGTATAATTGTATTCATTTACAATAAGAAGATATTGTGAAGACTACAGCCACAAAGATTTATTTTGTGTACTTTCTTGTTCCTACTTCCATCAAGATTTTAAACTTAATAACCTTCTCCATAACAGTTTATCTACAAAGCTAAAACATAAATTAAAGGGAAGAAAGTCCCCTGTTCTTAATTGTGTCACCTAGTTTTCATGCCTTTTAGGAATTAGAACGAGTGACCAACATCCTCCATATTATGAAGGATGGTGATGATGCTCCCATATTTATGTTGTGGTAGTAGGGAGATGATCTTCTGCACAACGTCCACATTGCGTAGCTTGTTTATACCAATAGAGTTGAGCTCATTAATAACAAGTTTTAATCTTGAATACATGTCTTAACAAGCGCTTTATCTTTCATTGTAAAAGAATTGTCTCATTCAAAGCTAGGCACTGTTTTTGCTCACGGACATTGGATGTGTCATCATGGAGCTCATGCAATTTAAGCCATATCTCATTAGTTGTTTTCAAAATAAATACTTGATTGAAAATTTTCATTCTAAGAGATTCATATAAGAATTTTTGGCTCTAGAATTATAATGAGTTTCTTTTTCATCACTCACGGTGAGCTAACCGGGATTATGAGGTGGTTTCATCCCATTGCGAGTGACTCTACAAACATCTATATCAATAGTTTCTAGGTAGCAAGTGTAGCACCTCAAATTTATCCCTTATAGCTATTTATTTTCAAATAAAACCCATAGACAAGTGTGTCCAATATTCCTTTGCATATAAGATTAAGCTCTTTTTTAGTATATTCTTTTTGGAGCATGACTTTTGTTTGTTAAGTTTTAGAATGATTTGTTTTCATATCCCGTTAATATGAGGTTCTCATTATTCTTTCTTATAAAAGACTCAAAACTTTATTTACTTTAAAAGTTAATATTCTATCTTGGGTAAATATTATTTTCCCAAGTATTTTATAGTTTCTCGAATTTCAAAATTTGTGTTCATCTCCCCAAGAAAATAGTTTAGAAAAAGAAAAGAATTTAGAAAAGGAAAACCTTTTCCCTCAGGCAGCCCATGGCTGGAATCAGCCCAGCCGGCCCGTCAGCCATGCGTGCCCTGTGCTCTCTCTCTCTCTCTCTCGGGACTGATAGTGATAGGTAGGACCGCCTCCCTCATTTCTTTGTCACGTGGGGCCCAATCATCAGAGCCTCCTTTACCCCTTTCCTATTCTTCTTCCTCCCTCCCTTTTGTTCCACGCACCGAGCTCTGCACGAAATGGAAGGTCGGCGCCACCCGATTCTTGCCCTTTTGTGCGTTCCAAGCCACCCTGTGATCCCCTTCCATCCCTCCCTCACCCCTTTTCTTTGTTTCATCGGTCGCAATCCCGATATTTGTGGGACCTGAACGGCAAGGCCATCACCGCTGTGGTCACCTTCCCCCTGGCGCGATTGCCTGGCCCCTCTCCCACTATAAAATCTAAAGGCCCCATTTATCATTGCCACAAGCCAAGCCTCGCTCCCTGTTTGCATTCCCGAGCTCTCATCGCGACCTCGCCGCACCACCATCTCGAGCTTCACCCTCATGCCACACCGCCTCTGCTCACCGTGAACATCACCGTCGACCCCAACCAGAGTTCCATAGGTGCACAACGAGGCTCCCAGACCCATTTCCAAGCTTCCCCGTCGCTCCAGTCACACCAGCCATGATGCCACTACCCCAAGCTCCACCATTTCTCGTCGTTGGCCATCCCCACTTATTGGACCCCCTCGGTAATGCCTCGTTTGCGCTTGCCTTCTTCCCCACTCCCTCCCAAGCCTTTTTCCCTGTTCAATTCGCCCTGGAGCACCGTGTTGGCTTAAACTCCAGCGAGGCACCACCGTGCATCGGTCGCTGCACCTTACCCTCCCTCGTCGTTGGCTCATAGGCCTTGGAGCCGATCAGGTTAAGCCGGACCAGCCAAGCTCGACTATCAGATCCAGATTGAGCGACCTGAACCGAACGGAGCTGAGCCGACCAAGCTATTTAAATCTCGATGTTTGGATTCTGATCAAACGGTCCTAGAACACTCATACCCCTTCACCTGAGTCGCGCCATCGCCTTTTGTGAAAACCCCCTACGTTAGTAGATTAATACCTGCCTATTTTATTAGTTCAAGTATCCTTTCAAATAGGTCCTAGAATTTATGGTTTAGCCCATGCGCTTTTGATTTATACAACCCATCGTCTGCGCCCTAGCCCTTTTTCACAAGATCCCTTCGGTTTTCAAATTAGGCCCCTGATCTTTAAAGAAAACCCCCATATCTTAGTTTTTATTATAGATAGGCCCCTGCAACCTTATTTTCTTTATAACTTGTGTATTTTAGACCCAAACAAATTGGATCTTGTTTTGTTATGTTCATAATACTATGCTAAACATTTTAAAGTGATTTTTGTAGCAGTTTCATAAACTCTAAAAATTGGGTATTTCTAGATTATTAATAATGACTAGAAATATGTTTTCCCGTCCAAGGTTTTTAAAACAAAAAGAGAGGCTTTGTTTCCAAACAAATTTAGGAGCAAATAATGGACTAAGTACCCCTTTTTTATGAATGTATTTATATGTGCCTTCTCTTGTTTAATGATTGGTGTATGCTTATTGGATGTTGTATGTTTATTTTATTTTGCATGTGTGCTATTAGAAGATACTTCCGTGCTAGAGAATCAGGACCAGTTCGAAGAGGAACCTTAGGATTTCTGTGAAGAAGGCAAGTGGACTTCTTCCCCTGCATCTCTATTCGATCCAAAATCATCATGATAATTAAGTTTACCATTTTATGATATGCATAACTTGTTGGGATTTCCTACTTAGCATTTATTAGTCTTTACAAACCCATACCTTGATTAAACTTGGGTTTATGCTTCGCTTATTAGTTGTTATTGCTTTAACTTTGATTAATGATGTCACTCCCCTTTATGCTATTAATGTTCCAAAGATTAAGTTTGTTCTATTATCATTGTTAATTGGATAACTAATAAGAACATGTGTGTTAATTGGAACATGAAGTGACCACCCAGGAAAACAGTGTAACCACGAGTGTCATATGGCTCTGGCTTTGGCAACTAACCTGATATGCTTAGTGCTTAGTAACCTTACTTGAAATATGGGCAAATGGGGAAGCGGTCGATGGTGGCAGCTCATTTTAACATAGGGATGTAGACTTGGCTAAGCTACTTCGCCCAGAGGGCCTCCACATCGACTTGGAATCCTGGTGTATGTGAAAGCAAGGGTGAGTACACATCAACGTATTCAGCAAATGTCCTGTTTGGCTAAGGTGGACTAGCTTTATGTGGGGTTAGGCTCAAAGCAGTTGTTTTTAGTTCATCAGGTATTTATTATTAGTAGAAGCCAAGTTTTAGCAATAACCAACTCGTGGATCATTTCCTCAATGAGGAACATCATTATCATCATCATAACTAAAACCATAAATAGGACCATTGTATATCAGATCATCTGTAACTCTAATCAAAGAGGATCCCAAGGCCTCTCTTAACCGTGAGCACGACTGATATATCAGTTTCATTCCTCTACAAAGGTCACACACTTTATCGATGAGTCATGATCCCTTTTGCCTTGATTGTCTAGACCCTTAAACACTACCAAGGTGAGTCGGCAAGGTTTCACTACGTAGCCTTTATAAATATTCCCCTGGTGTGTAGCTGCCTGTTAAGTTTCACCAATCGTACAAATACAGTACTCCTCCCTGAGGGGGGTTAATAACAAAACCAAATCGAATGAACCCCGGCACCCCACCCTTAGCAAAGCAAGCACTATCCCCAACTCCCATTGATGGCACAACAACGAAGCAAACTACATAGCAGATTCCTCCAATTAATCAGCTTAGGGCATCCCATACAACCCTCATGCTTGCAATGTTTTCCTAGGTGGTCTCTTAATGAATAGGTCCTTACAGAGGGGTACTCGAGAAATGACTCGAGCCCCCTTTAGTGCCACAAGTTCATCATCATATGTAAAATAAAATCATCGTGTCATGAATGTAGGTCATTGATTAAAGTAGAGCGCTAGCATAAAGATAACCATAATCACCCAAAAGGTAATCAAGGACAAGGTGAATAGAAAGCTACTCAATCCTTAGGTTTCAGTTATGTAATACGAGAAAATGAATTATCATGTGAATAGGACATAAATAGGTTAGAGGACACTTGCCTTCACCAAACAAATGCTCAGTGTCTTCAACCTTGTGGTACTCAAAGTGCTTGATCTCAGGATCACGAAAGCTTGATCGTTGGTTCCTCAAAGCTTAGGGACAGATCATGTTGTATTCGCGATATGCAGCGAACACAAAAGGCACAAGCAAACAAACATATAAATGCATAAGAACATTACACCATACAAGGAAAATATTATAAAAACATACAATACGAAATAGAACTCGCTACTGTGGTCACACAAAGAAAAGAAACACAACAGTCGAAGCTGCGTTCAAGATGTTATCGTGTTTACACTAAACAAATATTAGTTAGAATATTTAATTCGACATAATTATATGAATTAACATTCATCAAATGTAAAAGTTACTACTCAGTTTTGACTACTTACTATTTTAATGGTAGATGATTAAACAAATAGTTAATTAACGGACATGAGTGATTATAAGCGAACGGTTTAGTAGCACGCGAACGATGCGTGACAAGGCGCACGACACGTGAAACGACACACGTGACACACGCGAATGGCGCAACACACGGAAAATCATTTTTTGTGTTTATACTAAACAAGTATTAATTTGAAACATCTAAATCGACATAATCATATAAACAATTATTCATAAATATGCAAATTAAAACTATAGATTAGTTTTAAATGGAAGATTATTCTAATAACCAATGGATGAACAAATGATTAATTAAATAAATAAAACATGTGTCGCGATAAAATAATGTTTCTAACATGTAGATATAGTTATTAGACGTTAACGCAACTCTAATGGAACAAATAAGATTGATTACGCAAAACATATTATTGGTTCTTGTTCTCGAATGCTATACACCAAGTACAAAGCAACACAATTATTAATGGATAAGGACCTTCGTCCTTGAAAACATTATCTCCCTTCGGATATAATGATTTTCGAACGAAGGTCATGAAGGGTGTACCTTCATCATCTTGGTAAATGAATACAAAATAAAGAGACATAGAACATATAAGAATGTAAATAATGGCAAAATGGAAATAGATTATTTACATTCCCATTTCATTTTATAAACATGAATAAATGCTCATAATATTTATGCTTCATTGATACCTTCGGTTCGACAGAAGGTGAAAACGTGAGAGACGCGGGAGTGATTACCATGCAGCGTGAACAGTAAGGTGTTACTGTTCATCTATTTATAGGCACAGGACGCAGCCCGGATAAAATTACATTCATGTCCCTGACATTTACTGATGACCATAAGGCAAACTATTAAGGACTAAGTAGTCTTTTCTCCTTTAGGTCGGTTCCATTTTTTACTGTCGTTATCATGCTAAGCCGAAGGTCCTTCAGCCACAGCTTCGGCGCTCGCTCACCCTTCCTTCGAACTACACCTTCATATTACGCACACCTTCATCTCCAAGCCGAGACTTCCTGTAACAGTCTGTTATACTGAAAAACATGTTAGTTAAGTTTTTGAGGACCTTCGGAAGAGGAAGGCCCCCAACAGTAGCCCCTCACAATATTAATTTATTTTTGTATTTAACAAATTCAGACTACGACATGAACGAAGGCCTTTAGTCGAAGGTCCGAAAAAACACCTTCCCTTCGCTAGAATAGCAAAAGTCAATGACATGTAGGGCCCACCAAGTTGCAATGCGCTGGGCATATAAATAGGAACCCACATTGATATCATTTGATGCGCCATCTCAATCGCTTGCGCTATTTTCTCAAGCTTGGATTTTCCTGCTCTGTTAGATTTTGATTGATTTGTGAGCTTCGGTATTTGCACAAGTGCCTACTAGATGGCTGAAGAGAAGAAGGTGGTTGACCCTGCTCTAGTTGGGTTTTACAAGGCTATGAAAAAGACAAATACAGAGAAGATCACCAATACAATGTTAGCTGGGTTGTTTGAAGATTCTGGTGATAGCGGAAGCTTTGATGTGGAAAGTGGGAACTAAGATGCCGAAGATCGGCCGTAGCAGCCAAGTCACACTATCTTCAGAAAGTCATTCATCAAATAGAGTCAGATTGATGCTATGAAAGGGAGATATTTTCATGATATGTCCATTATGAGAGCTGGAGGAGGCAGCACCGCCCCTGCGCCCGAGGTGGACGAAGTTGTTGTTTACAGGAGCTTCATGAAGGCACCGCCCCTGCGTCATCCATCTAGTTGAAGTGCTAAAGACCTTTGAGATTTTTCTTCATCAGATTACCCCTGAAGCCATAATTAGGATGGGGATTTTTATTTGGGTCGTGAGGAGCCAAGGACTAGAGCCGAGTGCAAAATGCTTCTGCAACATGCACGAGCTGCTATATGAGATAAAGGCTACTGGCAAGGAGCAATATCACAATATTTTTGGTTGTTATGGCTTCGTGCCTCGTTCTGATGTAAGTTATTCAGTTCCAACATTTCGAAAGAGGTGGCCAGGGGCCTGGATGGAAGAATGATTTTATGTAAAGAATAACTTAGCTGAAAGGGAAGATATAAAGGGGATTATCCAACGCCCTATTTTGTCTCGCTTCGGCATCAGAAGGCCGGCTACTGCTCTTGGAAACGATATCAAAGCATGCCAGAAGGCTTTCAGCAATGTATGTACCTTTATTGGCACGAGAGACCTAGTCTAGGAGCACATAGCCTATAGAATGTGGCCACTTGTGAATGACTGGGAAATGCCGAAGGAGACTACTATCGAGTCGAGTCAAGGCAGCTTGGTTTATTTAAAATATACCTTCAGATACAGAGATCAGTTTGATGAGCCGAGTGATGACTGGCTGAACTATGTTGAGGTGACTAGCGACGAGTTGCTTGGGGCCTACACAAGGGCCGAAGATGATGCCATGACCTTAGCCTTTGGAAGGCGAGGCAAGAAAAGACTAAACGGAGTTTTTGATGTTATTGGTTTTGTATACCTAGATTATAGCTATCCCTCGCGAAAGTAGGGAAAGAAAAGAAAAGTTGCTACTTCGGCCATCTCTGCTGTGCCAAAGGGTAAGAAGATTAAGGTTTTGATGCACCGTTCTAGATTCATTGAAACGGCCAGAGTGTTGGAGCTTGCCGAAGGGACATTTGCCACCGCTGAGCTAGGATACCCTGCTCCTGCCAGCTCTAAGGGAGAATCGGCTGAAGTGCTAGAGATTCCTATAATCGAGTGCGCCGAAGCGCCGAAGCATTCTACCGAAGCCAAAGGAAAGGCGGCCGAAGAGCCAGAGGTAAGGGAGCTGACAGGGCTACCAAAAATCTTGAGCCCGCTACCAGAGCTGGATTTGCCAAAGCTGCCCAGAGCTCCCGCAATAACTCCCAAGAGGAGGAGGATGGCTAGCATGCTGGACGCTGTCTTAGGGTCGACAAGGGTGTCAACTCCTGCTCTTGCAAAAGAGACTGCCAAAGCTGCTACAGGTCGTGTTGAAGCCGAAGCTGGGCCCTCAGTGCCCATTGAAACAGAGCCTGTTGGAACTAGGCAGAGTATTGAACAAGGACCTTCGGACATCGGTCTGGTTCTAGAGAAACAAGACGTGCCTGAGAAGGTTGAATCTTCTACTCCCAAAGCGTCTACTGAAGAGCTAGACTTTATTATTCGACACGCTTCAGGTAAAGAATTGTCGAAAGAGGAAATTGCGGAAGCCAAACACTATGCCCGGGAACTGAAGTACCCGAAAGGGTCCTTGGTGTATAACGGCACCAACGAAGATGACTTTTTGTATTGCCTCCCGGACAACAAAGAAATATCTGTTTGCCAGAAGATGGCAAAAAACATAGGATTTCCGAAGCTCGAAGTTGGCCTTTCTGCTATGTCGAAGGATGACCTCGCAGACATCCTCGCTTACAATAGTCTGAAGGTACAGAAGTTGTGACTTATAAGCAGATTATTTTGTGTCTTTTACTCTTGTGTTGATTCTTTTTTGTAGGGCTTAATTCTGAGCAACGCTTTAAGAGCACAAAAGAATGCTGAGGATGAAAGATGCCAAATAGCTCTCAGTAACCTTCGGTCAGAGGTTATCAAACTAGGAAATGAAGCCGCAGAGAAGGATAAAATTCTGCTTTCCTTGGTAGACATAGTAAAGGTTAGCGAAGCCAATCTTGCTGCACAATCCGAAGCTCATAGAGCTAAAATTGAAGATTTAAAGAAAAAGCTTGCAGAAAAGAATGAGGATTTTGAAGTAGCTAAAGCAAAAACAAGAAATAAGTGAATAGACTAGCACAAGACTACAAAAGAATGTAGATGAGCTTCAGGAATCGAAGGAGAGGTACTACGAAAAATCCTTGGATTGTGCTAAAAAGCTGAAAGATAGTTTTGCAAAGGTGGGTGCCTACTCATCTGAGCAGAAATTTATCAAAGGCGATCCTAAAGGAATCATTGAATGGATCGGCGAAGAAGTTGAAGCCTTTATGAAATACTTAGCGATCGCGGCGATTTTTGCGCCTTCGCCGGTGCCAAAGGGGTTGCAGCAATTTTAGAAAAATATGGTTGTGAACATGTTAAAGCTGCAACCCAGACGGAGGCCGTCTTCTCTATAGAAAACACGAAGGATCCTTCGGCTGAGGCTACTCTGATGGGCGGGAAATTCTACTCCAACGTTTGGATAAAAGACGGCCGAGAGTTAGCCGACGAAGCTATAAAGAAGAACGAGAAAGAATCCCATGAAGCCCAAGAAGAAGCCAAGCGAGCCGAAGAGGCTGCTGAGCGCGCAAGGCGCATAGGTATTTTAATTGTTTCGTAGCTTCAGAATTTTTTCTGGCTTCAGATTAACAACTTATTACTTTTGTTGTAGTTGAACTTTCACCGCTACCTGAGCCCTATGATCGCGAAGCTGATCCAGCCATGAAGGCGGCACTAGAAACTATAAGAATTGCTGAAGAAGTTGACGAAGCTGTCAACAAACTTCTGAACGAAGCTGCTGAGAAAATTTTAAAGGAAGACTAGATTTTTGTGTGGCTGAGAAATGTATCATTTGTGTGATGTAATATTCATACAAGTTAAACATTGTATATCTATGAGTATATTAATGTAATATATTTCTTTGTGATGCATGAAATTTACGTACATACTATTTTTGAGCCTTCGGCGAAAAAACACCTTCCCTTCTTTTCATGCTTCGTAAAGAAAAAGCCCTTCTATAGCATAGCTGTTGTATGATATTGTTGTCAACAAAAAATTTCTTGGCGTATAAGATTGTAATTGCCGAAGGTTTGCTTTGTGCTCCAGCATATTGTTTCATTCATCATATAGTTTGAAAGAAACAACTTTCCTTCTGCTCAATTTTGCTGCTAATGCGACATGATGTATGATGTAATGCTATGCTGAATGATGCGATGATACACTACATGACGGTTGATCTTTAGCGACCCTTATTAGGTACTAACTGTTGGTTGCTAAAGGTTAGGGACCGATGGTCAGTTGCTAAACCCTTTTGTAGCAACGGTCGGTTGGTCGCTAAAAGTCTAGAAATTTAACAACTTATGGTTGGTCGCTATAGATGTCGTCGGGGACTAGCGGTGGGTCGCTATAGAGCAAGGATCACTATCAAATCTTATAGCCTGAACGTACCTGTAGATGTTAGTGACTAAAAATTAATTAAAACAAGTAAACATTGATCACTAAATTGTAGTAAAGAAAAAAAGAATTGTAGAAAAGAAAAAAAGAATTATGGAAAAGAAAACTGTAACACTATAAAAATCATAAAATAAAAATAATGCATTTAGTTATTAATGATATGTATGGTAATGAATTTTCTTTTAAATGTTTGTTATGTATTTCCATTTGGAATAATTTTTTATTGTGCATGATTGATTTTTGGTTATTGAATAACATTTCTTCTTAAATGAAAATCCGAGTAAATTAAAAAAATATAATAATTATTAGCCCAAAAATTAATATTTTATTTATAAATAATTTTGGTTTAATTACTATGAATTTTAGGGTTATTTAAAAATGTATGTCAAATTTAGAAAAGGAAATAAAAAGAAGAAAAAATAAAACCTAACTAAATCGACCCATTAAAGCCCAGCCGCACTCCCCTAACCCTAACCGGCCGCCACCTAAACCTAGCGCGCGCCACTCTCCCTGGCAGCCGCCGCCAGGAAGCCTCCACTCCTTCTCCCTCTTCTCTCTTCTCTCCTCCCCTTGCCCTTCTCTGGCCGCCGCCACTTGCCAGGACTTCCTGCAGCCGATCTGCTCCTCGGTCTAGGCCCAATAACGCGGCGTGGTATCGCTTTCACGTCTGCGTGCGTGCGTGTGCAGGCAGGCAGGCGGCTGGCCTCCGTCCGCGCATCCTCTTCTGGCCAGGAGCTCCCCCACGCAGCCGCTACTCTCTCCACATCCTCTGTTCCTTCCCCTCCCCGATCTCCCCCAATCCGAGCAGACCGGTAGAGCTGGGGGGGCAGCGATGGCTCTGCGACAGGCGCTCCTCAGATCGGCAGAGATCTCTTTCGAACGCAAGGTCTGACCCCCCTCCCCCTCTTCTCTGCATCCTTGACATTTTGTTCGGTTGGATCTAGTAGCCAAGAGATTCGGAATCCCGCGCGCGAGTTGGGCCTGGCCAGCTGGCATCGTAGCTGCACTCTGGGAGGGCTGTGGGTTCGAGCCGTGGAGGGTAGGGGTAGGGGCAGGTTTCAGTTGTTGGCTTGTTGCTGTATTTCGCGTGGTGATGGAATTTAATCTCTTCCGGCGCGACGGCATGTTAGATTGCCAATGTTTGGAAATGGGTGAAAAACTGAGACAGGGGCAGGGTTTCGAGGGGAGATGCGCTTGGAGTGCAACAGTGCACCCCTCCACTCTTTCTGCATGATTAATATGTACCTGTTGTAAGAGTTGTTTCCACTGGAACATGCGAGGTTCAATTGTGAACTGAGAGTCTGAACCTGAACAAGCTATTCTTGTGGATAGCATCATTGAAGAAAATTTATACTAATGCTACTCTTGATCCAAAATCCAAATGAGGGACAAACTTTGTTCTTCTAGCTATGCTTATGTCCTGTGGGTGCATTCTATTGTTAATTTCTACTTTTTTGATTCGGTAAACGTGGTCAGGTATTCAGTAATAGGGAACAAAAGGGACTTCGTATAGTTTTTTTGGTGTGTAGACCTTTTGGAATATAGGCGTTGATGGCTTGTTTAGGTGAATTTGAACATGGTGTTTCTGCATCCTTGGATAGGCCACTAGGTTTTTGCAACAAATAACTTTCACCATCTTAAATACTCCACCTATTTTATTCTTGGTATATCATTCATAACTCTGGGCTATGTCTCAAATAGTCATGTAGCAGATAACAAAGGTTTCCTCTTATCAGTCTTATGTGACTAGTAGGATAATCTGAATTGCTTACTTGCTACTGGCTGAGCAGAGTTTTGTATTTGTGAACTAGATTTTAAATATTGTTGAATTGGTTGTCTGTTGTTAGTTTGTCATCTGGCAGACTGATATGAAATCTTTAAGTATATGGATTTTTTCAGATATGCTGTGACTTGCACATTCATTTCTTGTATGGAAATATGAACTTATTTGAGATCCTGAAACCATATCATTAATTTTACTGTTTTCTTCTGATTCATGTACAATCCTTATCTTCATGTCATTCAGTAATTTTTCTGCTACAGCCAGATCTTGTAGAAAACTGTAAAAAATTGGCTTTGATGTCCTAGTTCTTATCTAGTCACTGTCTCTTCTTTTTCCTTTTTTTCTTTATCAATTTACTCTGTGCTACTTGATATACTAGAGGCAACAGAGTCCATATAAATTCATTGCCATATGTTGATCATGGTATTTGAATCCTATTGATGAAAATTGAAATGTCAGTACTGCTTTACTCACTTGGGAACAAATCTTTCCACCTTTTGCTTCTGAATTTTTGATAGTCACTGCAGTAAACTAACTATGAATATATCAATTTATGAATAGTGTAAAAGCACTTTTTCCTAACAATATGTTATTTCCTAGACTACTATGATTCGTTGTCATTCCCCTCACTTTTAACTTTCTTTCAGGCTACAATTGAGTACATTCATTCTTTATCAAGGGCACAGCCTGCTCGTTCTCTCAATGGTGCTGGCCTTTGTCCTGCTAGTAGATCACTTAGCACCCAGGCCGCCACTACGTCAAGCACACCACAGCCTCCGCCTCCCCCACCCCCTCCAGAGAAGACTCACTTTGGTGGCCTCAAAGACGACAGGGAACATATAACACTTCAATGTTAACACTTTTTGTTCCAATAGGGAACATATAAACAACCAACATCTTCAGTAATTATTCCACCCAGCATTAACTTAAACATAAGGTTTTTATCATGTGTAGTATTGATCAATAATTCAATAGTAATCAGAAACAATAAGTTTGTGTCATCTATCCTTTTTCCCATAGACATTTCTAAGTTCTGTTAATGTGCACCTAATCTGCCTTTTTCCCATAGACAAGCCCTCTTGAAAAATTAAACTATCCAATATGTGTGTGTTCTGGCTGTCCAATAGATTGTGTCATCCAACATCACATCTTCACATACTCTGTATATATGCAGCTCTTCAAATGTCTATCCAGGATGCAAACATGTCCAGTGACACTGATATGAGTAAGGTGTTTGAAGACAGAACATTTGTGTCATCTATCCTTAATTAGGTATGTATTATTCTTAAACTAATGGCATACAGGTACATTTAGCTGCAGCTTCAATAATTTATTGGCCCTTTTATGTGTAAAATAACAGCTTCCTGGTGTTGATCCCAATGATCCATCTGTTAAAGGTCTCTGTATTGTGATGCAATGAAATTCATGTTGCCTCTAGACTATAGCATTGTTCAGCTTCACCTTGACTAAATAAGAATAAATATATTATCTGTCACCAAATCTTCACATGAACTGCTATCCTGTATTTACAAATCTTGACTAGTCTAGTAATGTATGTATGTGGAAATATGAAGGTTTCTTTATTTCTCTTAAACAGTAAGAGAAGAAGGAAGACAAGTCAAACAAAATAGAAGACGAGAAGAACTGATGTAGCCATGTTCATGCTTCCACTGTTGAAATGCATATTCAGCATAGCTTGCTCAGCTCCTATCTGCTGTTTCAACGTTGATTTAAAAGAAGAGCTGGTAGTTGTGGTCTTTTGAACAATAGCCGGAGTGATATGAAACATTAGTGATGTAGTTGCGGGCTTTTGAACTGCTTCAAGCTAGAGTGATGTCACTGTGGTGCTTTTGTGACTGATCATCTCTGGAGCTTTTGGGAATGATCTAGCTAGCTATCTGTAAATGATCTAGTTGTGAATGATATTATAATTGTGATGCTTTTGTGAATATATAATTGTGGTGCTTTTGTGTTTATGTGATGGATCTATGACTGTGGTATACTGATTAACTATGTATGTTTTTTATGATTTGTGTATAAAAATCTGTGATTTGTGGTGCTTAATTAAATGTATATTTTTATTAATAACAACTGTAAAAAGGGCGACTTTCTATTGGTTGCTAAATGTATAGTATGACGACTTACGGTTGGTTGCTAAATCGATAGTACAGCAATCCACGGTTGGTCGCTAAATATACAATATTAGCAACGGACGGTCGGTCGCTAAAAAGATGTCGATCGCTAAAGCCTTTAGTGACGGCACTTACAGCGACCATCCTTATGGGTCGCTAAAGATTTTTAGTGACCAACCATAGGTCGCTAAAGGCCGTTTTAGCAACCAACCGTAGGTCGCTGTGAGTGAACCGTCATGTAGTGATATGATGCAGCATGATGTTTATGCCAAAGACACATGTCCACATGGAAGCACTCTGACTCTGTATCCCCTTAGGGACGTCTTTTGAGTCTCTTCACCTTATATTTCGGTGGCATTTAAGCTCTGCATCCTCTTAGGAACGACTTTGGAGCTTCTTCACCTTCTATTTCGGTGGTATTTAAGCTCTACATCCCCTTAGGGACGACTTTGGAGCTTATTCACCTTCTATTTCGGTGGTATTTTGGCTCTGCATTCCCTTAGGAACGACTTTTGAGCTTCAGAACTTACTCTGCGCTCCCTTAGGAACGACTTTTGTAGCTTCAGAACTTACTCTGCGCTCCCTTAGGAACGACTTTTGCAGCTTCAGAATCTTATTAAGGGGATGCTTCTCACTCGATGATATGACCAATATTATTACATCAAATTGGAATTTAATCCTTCGTGAATTATTTTCCATACAAGAAAATAAAATGGCAGAAAGAACAAAGATGCACTAGGGGTAGGATATTCTTTAGTAAATGTGCTTGGATTTGGGCACAGTGCTATTGACTGTGCGAGCTTCAGACTCCTCCCGAAAATCGCGCTGCTGCTGAGCATGTTGGTGCCCTTCTGGCTGCTGGCTTCGGGCTAGACTAGATGCTAGCGGTGGTGGTGGTGGGAGCTGGGCCTAGGAAGCTTGAGAATGGCTTGCCGAAGCGACAGAGGTCGTAGGTTGTTGATTACCTACATACTCTGGGACGTAGGGAGAATAGCATGAAGCAGTATGTAGAACCTTCTTGGTTGATTCTGCCGTGCTTCAGCTTTGGCAATCTCTTTCTGCTTCTGAATCGTGACTTGGCACGTTCTTGTGGTGTGGCCTTTGTCTTTGCTGAAGAACAAACAAAACAATCTTCTGGGCTGATCTCCATATCTTCCTCCGAAGCTTCTGCCCCCTCTGCCTCTTAGAGCTAGTGGCCTGAAGGAACTTTGTTCCGGCCCTGATGATTGGGAGTTGTGATGTTGCCTTTGGGTTTGGCTTCCCCTATCATCACTTGGGCTGGCATTATGGATTGACTTGACATGCTTGGGGTGGAATCTTCCTCCGAAGCCCCTGGTCATCTCAGAGTATTTGTAAGCTTCTTCCCTTCTTTGCTAGAAATCATTATCAGCTCTGATGTATTCATCCATTTTCTGGAGAAGCTTCTCCAAGGTTTGCGGCAGCTTCCTTGCAAAACATTGCGCCGTTGGTCCTGGTCAGAGCCCCTTGATCATGGCCTCAATGACAATCTCATTGGGCACTGTAGGCGCCTGGGCTCTCAATTGCAGGAACCTTTGGACATATGCTTGGAGGTTCTCTTCCTGATCCTGTGTGCACTGGAACAGAGCTTGAGCAGTGACTGGCATCGTTTGAAAGCCCTGAAAGCTAGTGACCAGCATGTCTTTTAGCTTCTGCCAAGACGTAATTGTCCCTAGCCGAAAAGAAGAGTACCAAGTTTGCGCTACGCTTTTGACTGCCATGACGAAGGATTTCGCCATGCTGCAGTATTGCCCCCATATGAAGATATGGTTGCTTCGTAGCTCATCAGGAATTGCTTCGGATCTGAGTGACCATCATACATAGGAAGCTGAGGTGGCTTCTATGACGGTGGCCATAGAGTAGCCTACAATTCTGCTGCTAAGGGAAAAGCATCATCAAAAGCAAAATTGCCATGATGAAAATCACCGTACCATTCATCATCATTGTATGGATTTTCTTGACGAAGCTCCCTGTGTTGGGGCCTTCGGTCTTGGTCATCCTGGGTGAGGTGACGCATTTCTTCGATGGCTTCATCAATCCTCCTCTGGAGGTCGGCGAGCCGAAGCATCTTCTCTCTCTTCTTTTGGACCTATTGATGGATAGCTTCCAAATCCCTGATTTCTTGGTCTAGTTCCTCCTCCTGAGGTGTTGGGCTGGTAGCCTTCCTCTTCTGGCTCCAAGCTTCGTGTAGCATCTCCTGATTAGTGTCTAGTGGCTGCAGTGCAGCCCCTAGCGCTGCTGTCTTCTTCAGCGACATGACGAAGGTCGATGTTTGTGTAGGAAACGGGTGATGCCTAAGAGGGGGGTGAATTAGGACTTCTAAAACTTTTACTAAACTAGGCCACAAATAAATCCCTAGAGCAAAACCTATGCAAATAATCAAACTAGAATGTGCAAACTAGGTTTTGTCTAAGTGTTGTTATCTCTACCGCAAAGGCTAAGTTTCAATCTACACTAGATAAGTATAAATACAAGATTGAAACTTAAATGCTTAATATAAATGCAGAAAATTAAAGACCAAAGTAGAGAAGCAAACTCTCGTGGATGACGCTGATATTTTTACCGAGGTATCCGGAACCACGCAAGGTCCCGACTAATCCTCGTTGGTGCCCCTACGCAAAGGGAAGCCCACGCGAGGGCCAAGCACCACGGTCGAGTAATTCCGTAGAGAGCCGCGAGCCTTCTCCACGCGCAAGTGGTGCTCCGCTTCCGGCTCTTCTCGGACGCTCCCCGCCGTCTCCACTATCGAGCTTCCGACTGAAACGTTGCGGGCCTCGTTCCCTCCGGTACACGGTGGCGGCCGTGACACAAACGCGGTTGTCACGGTCTCGCAAGACTCTCGCCCCACTTGGTACAATTACAACGACTCACGCAAGAGCCGAGGGGTTGTGTGGTTTTACAAAACTCACTCAACTAACTAGGGTTCACCTAGAGCAAGCACTAAAGCGGTCTAACTAACCTAAGCACTTCGCAAAGCACCTATGCTAATCACCGAGTGATTCTATTAAGCACTTGGGTGTTTGAGCTCTTGGAAATGTGCACTGTATACCTTGATATGTTGCTTGGGCTCCCACACCTTCAAATGGCTGGTTGGGTAAAGTATATATAGGCCCCAACTCAATTCTAGCCGTTGGAGAAAAGCTGCAGTTCTCTGCGGCACACCGGACAGTCCGATGGTGCACCGGACAGTCCGGTGGTGCACTGGACACGCACTGTAGCATGTCCGGTGCGCCTAGCTGTTGCCCAGTCAGAGCAGGTGACCATTGGCGCTGTAGGCTTTTCCACACCGGACAGTCTGGTGCTCACACCGGACAGTGCGGTGGTCTTCTCTCCGAGTGCCACCTGGAACTAGCCGTTGGGCTGGAGTTCCCGGGTGCACCAGACAGTCCGGCGTGTGGGCACCGGACAGTCCGGTGTGCCACCGGACAGTCCGGTGCGCCTTCGCACAGACAGTCCGCAGCAGCACACTTGGACTTTTCTTGGATCTTCTTAATGTCTTCTTTTGAGGTGTTGCTTTCCTCAATTCCTTAGTCCAAGTAAATCTTGCATCCTGTGAACTACAAACACAAACACTAGAAAACTTATTAGTTCACGGATTGTTGTTCATCAAACACCAAAACTCAAATAGCCAAATGGCCTGGGGTCCATTTTCCTTATAATCTCCCCCTTTTTGGTGATTGATGACAACACAACCAAAGCAAGCAAATATTACAAGTATTTGAATGAAAATATGCAATCTACTTGCTAGGATGCATATTTGTCCCCACAATGTGATATTATGGACTTAAGCCTTCCCCTAACTCCATAATTCACTTACTTCCTATTTTTGGACCAAATAACCAAAACCACTTGAAAACCCATTTGGAGATATAGAATTTTAAATTGGTGGTGTTTGATATAGTTTTCATTGCTTTGGTCCCTAAACTTCTCCCCCTTTGGCATCAACCATCGAAAAGGAAGACATTAAAAGCATGTAGGAAGTAAATAGAAGCTTGTCCTCAAAAGATTACTCCCCCTAAGTGAGTGTTCTCCTTTAGAAAGAGTTTTCTCCCCCTTTAGAGATGAATAAAAAGCTCCCCCTAACAGAGATCTTAGGAAAAAGCATATGAAAAATAGAGGTGCAAGACATGATTTGAAAAGACTAACTTCCCTTATGCATAGGTAACAGAATATGAGTTAACCACTTATGCATTTTTAGCAACATGGAAGTATATGATATGAAATATAGTCTAATCAAATATTGGAGAAGACATGTAAATGATACTAGATGTAGTCTCAAAAGATACCGATTGAAATTCAATGGCGAGCTTGAGAGACATGAGAGTTCTTGGAGATTTTGCAGTGGAAGATTGTTGTCTTTCTCCGGGGACCTCATTTTCCTTACAATGAGACTATCACATGAAATAGACTTGAAAAGATGTTAGTCTCAAAGTGTTAGATTATAGAGTAACCTCCCCCTGAAGGTGTGCATACAAGTTTTGAATACTTGTAGGAGACATGCACTTTGATTTGATATCAAGAAGGGTAGATTATCTATAATCCGAATTTTGGCACATATAAGTTAAATGATACAACTTGTAGAAATCAAAATTTTCAATTGATGCATCATTTACTATGGAGTGATATAGAAGCTATGTGCCGTGCTTAAGTAATCATTTTAAGCCATGTAGGTTTGCTTAAGTATATAAATTGAAAACAAGCAATCCTACCATATGATTTACCTAGTATGCATGATTTTAAACAAAAGTACATAACAAATGTAATACTAGGCAAGAAAGGTAAACTAGATACAAGGTAAATAGATACGCATATCTAAAAACAAGAGATACAATAAATCTAGTTACCTTAGTCATGGGTGGGAAATTTGGGTCCAAAATTTTCACTATCCTACTTGGCAAGTAAACTTGATCCAATATGATGTATCCCATGATATACATCCCAACTTTGCCAAGTCTCCAAATTTCTCGATGACCTTCGGTCCACTCACTTCCCTTTCGGGATCCAAACCTTCTTGGTGCTTTTCATGGTTGAAATTATTTCCTTTGGCACCCAGATGCGTTTGGCCTCTTTTCCTTTGTTGGCTTGCTTGTTGGCCTTGATTGCTATCACCTTTCCATTCTTTTTCTTCTTGATCAAATATGGTGTAGCAGTCTTTTTGTCCACCTTTTTGATGTAGGTGTTGGAGATTTTGCTTGTTGGCTTTTGCTTGAGCTTTTGCCTTTGCTTATCCCCGGTCATCGCCTTGCATTGGAAAGACTTATGGCCTTCCTTGTGGCATAGCCTACAAATCACAGTTTCTCCCTCCATAGGCTTGTTCACTCCCGCAGTGGTGTTATCCTGTGGAGGTCAGATTTGTTTGGCTTTGCCTTTCTTGTCATACAAAGCCTTGCCAAGGCGAGCCACTTCTTGCTTTAATTGTTCATTTTCCTTTGCAACCTCATCCGAACATGTTTCTACAACAATATTCTCAACAAAGACTTGATTGCAGGGGTTAGAATCATCAATTAAATCAAAGCAGGAAGTAGAAGCATCTTTCTTAATTATTTCAGGTATTTCAACTAAAGATGCTACTGGGGTGCTACCAATGTTTTCTAGCTTAGTAGTTAGCTCATTATTGTGTATGCTAAGAATTTCCATTTTCTCTAGAAAATTTTCAATAGCTTCTTGGTTGCTAGCTAACTTAGCCTTAAGTTTTTCATTCTTTTTAATAAGGCCATCATCGGTAGCAATGGATGGAGCACTAGATTGTAATAGCTCAATTTTAGTTGACAGATCACTATTTAAGTTTGCAAAAGTTTCAAATTTTTCTAGCAAACCTTTATAATCATTTTGGGAGCTAATCAACTTATTTTTTAAAGTTTTAAGTTGAGCTTTTTGCTTAGTGCAAACATCTTGAAAAATTCTACGGCTTCCGCAAGCTCATCTAGAGAGGGCTTTCCCTCACCTTCATCATCACTACTACTTTCATCACTAGAGGATGGAATGCTTGTGTTACCTCTTGCCATAAGGCATTTGTGTGATGAGCGTGATGAGCATGATGAGGACCGGTGGTTGCGCGTCCTTAGAGGTTCGTTTTCACTTGAAGAGTCATCCCCAGTTCTAACACTTGTTAGCATCTTGCCTTTGCTCCTCTCCTTTTTGGGTTCGACCATAGTTGGACAGCTATCTCTGAAGTGGCCCTTCTCCCCACATGCGAAGCATCGTCTCTTTCTTTGCTTTTTCCTGTCAATGTTAAAGAGAAGATCTTCTATCTGCAGGGGCACACCCATTAGATTAATCTTGCGGATCATCCTCATTACCTTTCTGACGCGTCGGATTGTTTCTTCGTCCTCAGAGGATGATGTGCATGGTTGATTATCTTCATCATCATCACTTTCTTCTTCTTCCTCTTCTTCACTTGAGGAACTTGGACTGGGAGCCTTCTTTTTGCCCTTCCTTTCATCACATGCAAAAGCATATGGTCTTAAGAAAGTTGGCTCCTCTCCCCGACACATTTTTCGCGACATCTCAAAAGCCGCGATTTTCCCAATAACAATGGTCGGGGTCATGTTGCTCAAGTCCTCCATGTTGTGAAGGATGGTGATGATGCTCCCATATCTTTGTTGTGGTAGTAGGGAGATAATCTTCCTCACAATGTCCGCATCACCTAGCTTATTAATGCCAATAGAATTAAGCTCATTGATAATTAGATTCAAACGAGAATACATGTCTCTAACAAGCTCATCATCTTTCATAGCAAAAGAATTATACTCATTTAAGACTAGGCAATGTTTTTGCTCACGGACATTGGATGTGCCGTCATGGAGCTCATGCAATTTTAGCCAAATCTCATTAGCAGTTTTCAAGGTAAATACTTGATTAAAAATATCCATGCTAAGAGATTCATACAAGCAATTTTTGGCTCTAGCATTTAAATGAATTTCTTTTTCCTCACTCGTGGTGGGTTTCTCGGGATTCTTGAGGGGTTTCATCCCGTCACGAGTGACTCTCCAAACACCTAGATCAACGGCCTCTAGGTAACAAACCATTCTAGCACTATAATATGGGAAGTTAGTGTCGTCGAAGTGTGGTGGCCTATGGGTATCCATCCCTTCCTCTAAAAAGCGTCGGCTCTTTTAGCGGTGAAGCTAAAGCGTTTCAAATGAGCCAAACCGGGCTCCGATACCACTTGTAGGAAACGGGTGACGCCTAAGAGAGGGGGTGAATTAGGACTTCTAAAACTTTTACTAAACTAGGCCACAAATAAATCCCTAGAGCAAAACCTATGCAAATAATCAAACTAGAATATGCAAACTAGGTTTTGTTTAAGTGTTGCTATCTCTACCGCAAAGGCTAAGTTTCAATCTACACTAGATAAGTATGAATACAAGATTGAAACTTAAATGCTTAATATAATTGCGGAAACTTAAAGAGCAAAGTAGAGAACCAAACTCTCGTGGATGACGCCGGTATTTTTACCGAGGTATCCGGAACCACGCAAGGTCCCAACTAATCCTCGTTGGTGCCCCTACGCAAAGGGAAGCCCGCGCGAGGGCCAAGCACCACGGTCGAGTAACTCCGTAGAGAGCCGCGGGCCTTCTCCACGCGCAAGTGGTGCTCCGCTTCCGGCTCTTCTCGGACGCACCCCGCCGTCTCCACTATCGAGCTTCCGGCCGAAACGTCGCGGGCCTCGTTCCCTCCGGTACACGGTGGCGGCCGTGACACAAACATGGTTGTCACTGTCTCGCAAGACTCTCGCCCCACTCGGTACAATTACAACGACTCACGTAAGAGCCGAGGGGTTGTGTGGTTTTACAAAACTCACTCAACTAACTAGGGTTCACCTATAGCAAGCGCTAAAGCGGTCTAACTAACCTAAGCACTTCGCAACGCACCTACGCTAATCATCGAGTGATTCTATTAAGCACTTGGGTGTTTGAGCTCATGGAAATGTGCACTATATGCCTTGATATGTTGCTTGGGCTCCCACACCTTCAAATGGCCGGTTGGGTGAAGTATATATAGGCCCCAACTCAATTCTAGCCGTTAGAGAAAAGCTGCAGTTCTCTGTGGCACACCGAACAGTCCGGTGGTGCACCGGACAGCGCACTGTAGCCTGTCCGGTGCACCTAGCCGTTGCCCTGTCAGAGCAGGTGACCATTGGCGCCGCAGGCTTTTCCACACCGGACAGTATGGTGCTCACACCGGACAGTCCGGTGGTCTTCTCTCCAAGTGCCACCTGGAACTAGCTGTTGGGCTGGAGTTCCCGGGTGCACCGGACAGTCCGGCGTGTGGGCACCGGACTGTGCCACCGGATAGTCCGGTGCGCCTTCGCACAGGCAGTCCGCAGCAGCACACTTAGACTTTTCTTGGATCTTCTTAATGTCTTCTTTTGAGGTGTTGCTTTCCTCGATTCCTTAGTCCAAGTAAATCTTGCATCCTGTGAACTACAAACATAAACACTAGAAAACTTATTAGTTCACGGATTGTGTTGTTCATCAAACACCAAAACTCAAATAGCCAAATGGCCCGGGGTCCATTTTTCTTACAGTTTGCCGAAGGTGGTCGAATGAGTTCACCGGAGATGGGCGCCAATGTTGGTCCTTGTTCTCGAATGCTATACACCAAGAATAAAGCAACACAATTGTTAATGGATAAGGACCTTCGTCCCTCAAAACATTATCTCCCTTTGGATATAATGATTTTTGGACGAAGGTCATAAAGGGCGTACCTTGGTAAATGAATACAAAATAAAGAGACATAGAACATATAAGAATGTAAATAATGGTAACATGGAAATAGATTATTTACATTCCCATTTCATTTTATAAACATGAATAAATGCTCATAATATTTATACATTATTGATACCTTCGGTTCGACAGATGGTGAAAACGTGAGACGTGGGAGTGATTACCATGCAGCGTGAACAGTACGGTGTTACTGTTCATTTATTTATAGGCACAGGACGCAGCCCGGACAAAATTGCATTCATGTCCCTGATATTTACTGATGACTATAAGGCAAACTATCAAGGACTAAGTAGTCTTTTCTCGTTTAGGTCGGTTCTATCTTTCACCGTCGTTATCATGCTAAGCCGAAGGTCCTTCAGCCACAGCTTCGGCGCTCGCTCACCCTTCCTTCGAACTGCACCATCATATTACGCACACATTCATCTCAAAGCCGAGACTTCCTGTAATATACTAAAAAACATGTTAGTTAAAGTTTTTGAAGATATTCAGAAGAGGAAGGCCCCCAACACATATTAAGTATTTAATAATTCACGAATTATTACAACGTGACGTAATTCTATTGGTTCCGAGTTGACCACACAATGGACCACACGGATCACGGTCGCAGAAGATCCCATGGATCCGATCTCGTGTGGCTGGGATTCTCTCTTTCTTCTTCCCTAGAAAAACAACCGCACGCATCCAAATCATAACCACACACAGGGGCGGACCTAGGTATAGGGGAGTGAGGGCACAGGCCCTCACTCATTTATTTGATGGAAGTAGTAGAGACTAGATTTTCATTATAAGGTCCCCTGCTTAGTTCAACTTAGATGCCCCTGCTCTGGTGTTTTAATATTTGTCTTCATAAGTGTGCCCTCACTCTCATTTCGCTCTGGGTCCGCCCCTGACCACACAGGGGCGAGCTTCCGGTCGGCTGGCCGTCGTGGGGCAGCTACCGTGTGGTGGTGACTAGCCGTGCCGCTCGGTAGGGGAGGCAGACACGCAGGAGGGGCAGCAGGGGACTCGTCATGGCCTCTGGCCGACCATGCGCGTGGCGACGCAGGCCAGGTCTACGCGTGGGGGCTGCTCCTGGGAGCAGGCGCATGTCGGGGAAGTTTGGTCAGCCCTGCCACTCGGTCGAGCGGCCAGAGGCCAAGGGAGGCAGTTGGGTGCCGGTCAGGGCAGGCTCGCCGTGCACGCAAGGAGAGGGGGAGCTTGGGCTGTAGGAGCACCGGGTGTAGGGAGGGAGAAGGAGAGACTCGCTTGCTCACAATGATCAGCGACGGTGGGACGAGCTCGGCGCGGGCGGCGCTCCGGGCGTAGGCTCCTCTTCGTCTGCTGCTGCGTGTGGGGAAACGGAGGGGAGGCGAGCGTTGAACTGTGTAGAGAAGAGGTGGGGGCATGGGGCTAGGCGGTTCCAGTCCTAGGGGAAGATGGATAGGGTGACCGGCTGACCGGTGGGCCCGGGGACGTGGCTGGGTGTTGGTCGAGCGGCGTCGACGCAAGCGCCACGCTGGGGCATGCATGGCGCGCCGGCTGGGCCGCCGGACGTGCTAGGTCGGTGGGGCAACGCAGTGGGCCACTGGGGGCGCAAGGTGGGTCGCAGACGCGTGGGTCCAAGGAGCGGAGGGGGCGCCGGGCCACGAGCGCGCAATGTGCTAGATCGAGAAGGATGGCTGGGGTGGGCCAGGGCTAAGGGAGGGGAGAGAGCCTTTTCTTTTATTTTTTTCTATTTATTTTCTTCCTACCATTTGAATTTAAACTCAAGCGCAATTTCACAAATTAATTGAATGCACAACCAAATCACTCATCAAACAAAAATATATGCTCTGGCATGATGCAACAATCAAAGCACCTCTAGGGTTTTATTTTACTAGGCTTACATATATATAATACAAAATAATTCTCCACTATTTGGGAAGAAGGGAAAAGAAAAGAGAGTGTAACACCTGAATTTTGCATATAGAGCAAAGAAATTTTTATACCCCAAAATTCAGAGTGTTACAGCAGCAGGCCTTCTCCACGCATAGGTGGTGCTCTGCTTCCATCCTCTCTCAGATGCTCTGTAGTCTTCATTATCAAGCTTCTGAGCAAAACGTTACGGGACTCGTTCTCTCTTGTACACGGTAGTGGCCACACCAAAAACTAAGTTGGTGTGATCTCGCAAGATTCTCACCCCACTAGATACAATTACATCAACTCGCGCAAAACTGAGGATGTTGAGGGTGTCTACATCACTATAATCAACTAGGCATAACCTAGAGCAAACGCATGAAGTAGTTTAACTAACCTAAGTGAAAGTCGCCTAGAGGAGGGTGAATAGGCGGAATCTGATAATTATAAACTTAAGCACAACTACAAGCCGGGGTTAGCGTTAGAAATATAAACGAGTCCGAGAGAGAGGGCGAAAATAAATCAACCAAAGAAATAAAGCGGATGACACGGTGATTTGTTTTACCGAGGTTCGGTTCTTGCAAACCTACTCCCCGTTGAGGTGGTCACAAAGACCGGGTCTCTTTCAACCCTTTCCCTCTCTCAAACGGTCACCTAGACCGAGTGAGCTTCTCTTCTCAATCAATCGGGACACTAAGTCCCCACAAGGACCACCACACAATTGGTATCTCTTGCCTTGATTACAATTGAGTTGAGAACAAGAAAGAAAGAAGAAGAAAAGTGATCCAAGCGCAAGAACTCAAATGAACACAATTGTCTCTCTCACTAGTTAATATTTGATTAGAATGATCTTTGGACTTGAGAGAGGATTTGATCTCTTTGTTTGTGTCTTGGAGTGAAGTCTAGAGCTCTTGTATTGAATGCAATGGCTGAAAACTTGGATGCCTTGAAGTGTTGGTGGTTGGGGGTATTTATAGCCCCAACCACCAAAGTGGTCGTTGGAGAAGGCTGCTGTCGTATGGCGCACCGGATAGTCCGGTGCGCCAGCCACGTCACCCAACCGTTAGGGTTCGACCGTTGGAGCTCTGACAAGTGGGCCACCGGACAGTCCGGTGGTGCACCGGACAGGTCCTGTCACTGTCCGGTGCGCCTTCTGGCGCTTGCTCTGACTTCTGCGCGCGTAGGCGCGCACTGTTCACTTTCACTGTTCCTTTGCAAACGACCGTTGGCGCGAAGTAGCCATTGCTCCGCTGGCACACCGGACAGTCCGGTGTTACACCGGACAGTCCGCTGAATTATAGCGGAGTGGCTCCCTGAATTTCCGAAGCTGAGCAGTTTAGAGTCGTTCCTCCCTGGTGCACCGGACACTGTCCGGTGGCACACCGGACAGTCTGGTGCGCCAGACCAGGGCACACTTCGGTTGTCTTTTGCTCTTTTTATTTGAACCCTTTCTTTGACTTTGTATTGGTTTGTGTTGAACCTTTGGCACCTATAGAACTCATAATCTAGAGCAAACTTAGTCCAATTGTTTGTGTTGGGCAATTCAACCACCAAAATTCATATAGGAAAAGGTTTGACCCTATTTCCCTTTCAATCTCCCCCTTTTTGGTGATTGATGCCAACACAAACCAAAGCAAATATAAAAGTGCAGGATTGAACTAGTTTGCATAAGGTAAGTGCAAAGGTTACTTGGAATGAAACCAATAATTATTCCTACTAGATATGCGTGGATGGTTTTCTTCTTATTTAAAATTTTGGACCACGCTTGCACCACTAGTTTTGTTTTTGCAAATCCTTTGTAAAATTCTTTTCAAAACATTTTGCAAATAGTCAAAGGTACATGAATAAGATTGAAAGAAGCATTTCCAAGATTTGAAATTTTCTCCCCCTGTTTCAAATGCTTTTCCTTTGACTTAAACAAAAACTCCCCCTTAATGAAATTCTCCTCTTAGTGCTCAAGAGAGTTTTACAAATTTTTGAAGATACTCCCCCTTTTTGAACACAATATAATATCAATTTGAAAACTTCATTTTTTTTAAAATTTGGTGGTGGTGCGGTCCTTTTGCTTCGGGCTCATACTTTCTCCCCCTTTGGCATGAATCGCCAAAAACGGATACTTGTGAGTGAAATATAAGCCCTTTTACTTTCTCCCCAATGGCAAACAAATAGATATGAGTGAAGATTATACCAAAGTGGAGAACTATGCGGAGTACCGGCAAATACCAATGGAGTTGAGTGGAAGCGCCTTCTTTGCCGAATACTCTATTTCTCTTTCAATTCTATGACTAAGCATAATAATACACTTGAAAACACATTAGTCATAGTCATAGAAGAGATATGATCAAAGGTATATAAATGACCTATGTGTGCAAAGAATCAATCAAAATTCCTAGAATCAAGAATATTTAGCTCATTCCTAAGTTTGGTAAAGGTTTTCTCATCTAAAGGCTTGGTAAAGATATCGGCCAATTGATCTTTGGTGTTTATATAGGCTATCTCGATATCCCCCCTTTGTTGGTGATCTCTCAAAAAGTGATACCGAATGGCTATGTGCTTAGTGCGGCTGTGTTCAACGGGATTATCCGCCATGCAGATTGCACCCTCATTATCACATAAGAGAGGGACTTTGCTAAATTTGTAGCCATAGTCCCTAAGGGTTTGCCTCATCCAAAGTAATTGCGCGGAACAATGGCCTGCGGCAATGTACTCGGCTTCGGTGGTAGAAAGAGCTACTGAGTTTTGTTTCTTTGAAGCCCAAGACACCAGGGATCTCCCTAGAAACTGACAAGTCCCTGATGTGCTCTTCCTATCAATTTTACACCCTACCCAATCAGCATCGGAATATCCTAATAAATCAAAAGAGGATCCCTTGGGGTACTAGAGGCCAAACTTAGGTGTATGAACTAAATATCTCAAGATTCTCTTCACGGCCCTAAGGTGAACTTCCTTAGAATCGGCTTAGAACCTTGCACACATGCATACAGAAATCATAATATCCGGTCGAGATGCACATAAATAAAGTAGAGATCCTATCATCGACCGGTATACATTTTGATATACGGATTTACCTCCCGTGTCAAGGTCGAGATGCCCATTGGTTCCCATGGGTGTCTTGATGGGCTTGGCATCCTTCATCCCAAACTTGGTGAGTATGTCTTGAATGTACTTCGTTTGGCAAATGAAGGTGCCCTCTTGGAGTTGCTTCACTTGAAAGCCTAGAAAATACTTCAACTCCCCCGTCATAGACATCTCGAACTTTTGTATCATGATCCTACTAAACTCTTCACAAATAGATTTGTTAGTAGACCCAAATATGATATCATCAATATAAATTTGGCATACAAACAAATCATTTTCAACTGTTTTAGTAAAGAGAGTAGGATCAGCCTTACCAACTTTGAAGCCATTAGTGATGAGGAAATCTCTTAGGCATTCATACCATGCTCTTGGGGCTTGCTTGAGCCCATAAAGCGCCTTAGAGAGTTTGTAGACATGGTTAGGGTACTCACTATCTTCAAAGCCGGGAGGTTGCTCAACATAGACCTCTTCCTTGATTGGTCCATTGAGCAAGGCACTCTTCACGTCCATTTGATAGAGCTTAAAGCCATGGTAAGTAGCATAGGCAAGTAATATACGAATTGACTCAAGCCTAGCTACGGGTGCATAGGTTTCACCAAAATCCAAACCTTCGACTTGTGAATACCCCTTGGCCACAAGTCGTGCCTTGTTCCTTGTCACCACACCATGCTCATCTTGCTTGTTGCGGAAGAGCCACTTGGTTCCTACAACATTTTGGTTAGGACGTGGAACTAAATGCCATACCTCATTCCTCGTGAAATTGTTGAGCTCTTCTTGCATCGCCAACACCCAATCCGAATCTTGAAGTGCTTCCTCTACCCTGTGTGGCTCAATAGAGGAAACAAAAGAGTAATTTTCACAAAAATAAGCAACACGAGATCGAGTGGTTACCCCCTTATGAATATCGCCGAGGATGGTGTTCACGGGGTGATCTCGTTGGATTGCTTGGTGGACTCTTGGGTGTGGCGGCCTTGGATCTTGTTCATCTTCCTTGTCTTGATCATTGGCATCTCCCCCTTGATCAATGTCCTCCTCTTGAGGTTGCTCGTCTTCTTGATCTTCATTGTCATCATCTTGAGCTTGATCCTCATCTTGGGTTGGTGGAGATGCTTGCATGGAAGATGATGGTTGTTGATCTTGTGCTTGAGGAGGCTCTTCGGATTCCTTAGGACACACATCCCCAGTGGACATGTTCCTTAGCGCGATGCACGGAGCCTCTTCATCATCTAGCTCATCAAGATCAACTTGCTCTACTTGAGAGCCGTTAGTCTTATCAAACACAATGTCACATGAGACTTCAACTAGTCCAGTGGACTTGTTAAAGACTCTATATACCCTTGTGTTTGAGTTATAACCAAGTAAAAAGCCTTCTACAACCTTAGGAGCAAATTTGGATTTTCTACCTCTTTTAACAAGAATAAAGCATTTGCTACCAAAGACTCTAAAATATGAAACATTGGGCTTTTTACCGGTGAGGAGTTCATAAGATGTCTTCTTGAGGATTCGGTGTAGATATAACCGGTTGATGGTGTAGCAAGCGGTGTTGACCGCCTCGGCCCAAAACCTATCCGAAGTCTTATACTCATCAAGCATGGTCCTTGCCATGTCTAATAGAGTTCTATTCTTCCTCTACACTAGACCATTTTATTGTGGCGTGTAGGGAGAAGAGAACTCATGCTTGATGCCCTCTTCCTCAAGAAAGCCTTCAATTTGAGAGTTCTTGAACTCTGTCCCATTGTCGCTTCTTATTTTCTTGATCCTCAAACCGAACTCATTTTGAGCCCATCTCAAGAATCCTTTCAAAGTCTCTTGGGTTTGAGATTTTTCCTGTAAAAAGAATACCCAAGTGAAGCGAGAATAATCATCCACAATAACTAGACAGTACTTACTCCCGCTGATGCTTATGTAAGCTATCGGGCCGAATAGGTCCATGTGGAGGAGCTCGAGTGGCCTGTCAGTCATCATGATGTTCTTGTGTGGATGATGAACACCAACTTGCTTCCCTGCTTGGCATGCGCTACAAATCCTGTCTTTCTCAAAATGAACATTTGTTAGTCCCAAAATGTGTTCTCCCTTTAGAAGCTTATGAAGATTCTTCATCCCAACGTGGGCTAGTCGGCGATGTCAGAGCCAACCCATGTTAGTCTTAGCAATTAAGCAAGTGTCGAGTTCAGCTCTATTGAAATCAACTAAGTATAGCTGACCCTCTAACACTCCCTTAAAAGCTATTGAATCATCACTTCTTCTAAAGACAGTAACACCTACATCCGTAAAAAGACAATTGTAGCCCATTTTACATAATTGAGAAACAGAAAGCAAATTGTAATCTAAAGAATCTACAAGAAAAATGTTAGAAATAGAATGGTCAGGAGATATGGCAATTTTACCCAATCCTTTGACCAAACCTTGATTTCCATCCCAGAATGTGATAACTCTTTGGGGATCTTGGTTTTTCTCATAGGAGCAGAACATCTTTTTCTCCCCAGTCATGTGGTTTGTGCACCCGCTGTCGATGATCCAACTTGAGCCCCCGGATGCATAAACCTACAACACAAATTTAGGCCTTGTTCTTAGGTACCCAAACGGTCTTGGGTCCTTTTATATTAGAAACAAGCACCTTGGGTACCCAAACACAAGTCTTTGACCCCTTGTGTTTGCCCCCAACATATTTGGCAACTACCTTGCCTAATTTGTTAGTTAGCACATAAGAAGCATCAAAAGTTTTGAATGAAACATTATGATCATTTGATGCAGTAGGAGTTTTCTTCTTAGGCATTTTAACATGTGTAGAATGCCTAGAGCTAGAAGCCTCATTCTTATAAATAAAAGCATGGTGAGAATGAGTCTTCTTTGCATGAATTCTCCTAATCTTATCCTCAGGGTAACCAGCAGGATATAAAATATAGCCCTCGTTATCCTGAGGCATGGGAGCTTTGCCCTTAACAAAATTAGACAATCTTTTAGGAGGGGCATTAAGCTTGACATTGTCTCCCTGTTGGAAGCCAATGCCATACTTAATGCCAGGGCATCTCCCACTATAAAGCATACTTCGAGCAAATTTAAATTTTTCATTCTCTAATTCATGCTCGGCAATCTTAGCATCTAGTTTAGCTATATGATCATTTTGTTGTTTAATCATAGCAAGGTGATCATGAATAGCATCTACATTAACATCTCTACATCTAGTGCAAATAGAAACATGCTCAACGGTAGATGTAGAGGGTTTGCAATCACTTAATTCAATAATTTTAGCATGTAAAATGGCATTCTCATCTCTAAGATTGGAAATAGAAATATTTCAAACATCTAATTCCTTAGCCTTAGCAATTAATTTATCATTTTCAATCTTAAGGCTAGAAAGAGAGGCATTCAATTTTTCAATCTTAGCAATTAGACTAGCATTATCATTTCTAAGATTGCTAATTGAATCATCACAAATATTTGACTTCTCAATCTTAGTAATCAAATTAGCATTCTCAATTCTAAGGTTGGAAATAGTGTCATGGCAAGTGCTAAGCTCACTAGTTAATTTTTCATTTTTCTCTACCTCCTGAGCATAAGCATTTTTAGTCTTAACATGCTTTTTGTTTTCCTTAATAAGGAAGTCCTCTTGGCTATCCAAGAGTTCATCCTTCTCATGAATAGCACTAATCAATTCATTCAACTTTTCTTTTCGTTACATGTTAAGATTGGCAAAAAGAGTAAGCAAGTTATCCTCATCATCACTAGAATTATCCTCATCACTAGAAGTTGCATATTTAGTGGAGGATCTTGATTTTACCTTCTTCTTGCCGTCTTTTGCCATGAGGCACTTGTGGCCGACGTTGGGGAAGAGAAGACCTTTGTTGATGGCGATGTTGGCGGCGTCCTCGTCGTCGGAGGAGTCAGTGGAGCTCTCGTCGGAGTCCCACTCCCGGCAAACATGGGCATCGCCACCCTTCTTCTTGTAATACTTCTTCTTTTCCTTCTTCCTCCCCCTCTTGTCGTTATCCCTGTCACTATCACTAGACAAAGGACATTTAGCGATAAAATGACCGGGCTTACCACATTTGTAGCAAACCTTCTTGGAGCGGGGCTTGTAATCTTTTCCCCTCCTAAGCTCTTGATGATGAGCGCCATTTCCTCATTGTCGAGCTTCTTTCTTCTCCTCCGTTGCCTTGAATGCAACGGGTTGTGCTTCGGGTACGGAGGAGGTGCCTTGCTCGATGATCTTCTTAGATCCTTTGATCATTAGTTCAAAGCTCACAAATTTTCCTATCACTTCCTCGGGAGACATTAGTTTGTATCTAGGATCACCACGAATTAATTGAACTTGAGTGGGGTTAAGAAATACGAGTGATCTAAGAATAACCTTGACCATTTCATGGTCATCCCACTTGGTGCTCCCGAGGTTGCGCACTTGATTTACCAAGGTCTTTAGTCGGTTGTACATGGCTTGTGGGTCTTCTCCTTGGTTGAGCATAAAATGACTGAGCTCCCCCTCGATCGTCTCCCTCTTGGTGATCTTGGTCACCTCATCTCCCTCGTGCGTGGTCTTGGGCACGTCCCAAATTTCTTTGGCGCTCTTCAACCCTTGCACCTTGTTATACTCCTCTCGACTTAGAGAGGCGAGGAGTATAGTGGTGGCTTGGGAGTTGAAGTGCCAGATTTGGGCAACTTCGTCCGAATCATAATCTTCATCCCCTACTGATGGTACCTGTACTCCAAACTCAACAACATCCCAAATGCTAGTGTGGAGTGAGGTTAGATGGTGCCTCATTTTATCACTCCACATATTATAATCTTCACCATCAAAAATCGGTGGTTTGCCTAATAGAACGGAAAGTAATGGAGTATGTTTAGAAATACGAGGGTAGCGTAGGGGGATCTTACTAAACTTCTTGCGCTCATGGCGCTTAGAAATTACGGACGGCGCGTCGGAGCTGGAGGTGGATGGCGAGGAAGAATTAGTCTCGTAGTAGACCACCTTCTTCATCTTCTTCTTCTTGTCACCATTCCGATGCGACTTGTTGTGGGAGTGTGATTCTCCCTTCCCTTTGGAGCCGGACTCTCTTGATGGAGCCTTCCCGAGGCTTGTAGCGGGCTTCTTGCCTGTCATGACCTTCTTCTTAGCGTGATCTCCCGACATCACTTCGAGCGGTTAGGCTCTAATGAAGTATCGGGCTTTGATACCAATTGAAAGTCGTCTAGAGGGGGTGAATAGGCGGAATCTGATAATTATAAACTTAAGCACAACTACAAGCCGGGGTTAGCGTTAGAAATATAAACGAGTCCGAGAGAGAGGGCGAAAACAAATCAACCAAAGAAATAGAGCGGATGACACGGTGATTTGTTTTACCGAGGTTCGGTTCTTGCAAACCTACTCCCTGTTGAGGTGGTCACAAAGACCGAGTCTCTTTCAACCCTTTCCCTCTCTCAAACGGTCACCTAGACCGAGTGAGCTTCTCTTCTCAATCAATCGGGACACTAAGTCTCCACAAGGACCACCACACAATTGGTGTCTCTTGCCTTGATTACAATTGAGTTGGGAACAAGAAAGAAAGAACAAGAAAAGCGATCCAAGCGCAAGAACTCAAATGAACACAATTGTCTCTCTCACTAGTCACTATTTGATTGGAATGATCTTTGGACTTGGGAGAGGATTTGATCTCTTTGTTTATGTCTTGGAGTGAAGTCTAGAGCTATTGTATTGAATGCAATGGCTGAAAACTTGGATGCCTTGAAGTGTTGGTGGTTGGGGGTATTTATAGCCCCAACTACCAAAGTGGTCGTTGGGGAAGGTTGCTGTCGTATGGCGCACCGGACAGTCCGGTGTGCCAGCCACATCACCTAACCATAAGGGTTTGACCGTTGGAGCTCTGACAAGTGGGGCCACCGGTCAGTCCGGTGGTGCACCGGATAGGTCCTGTTCACTGTCCGGTGCGCCTTCTGGCGCCTGCTCTGACTTCTGCGTGCGCAGGCGTGCACTGTTCACTTTCACTGTTTCTTTGCAGACGATCGTTGGCGCGAAGTAGCTGTTGCTCCGCTGGCACACCGGACAGTCCGGTGTTACATCTGACAGTCCAGTGAATTATAGCGGAGTGGCTCTCCGAATTCCTGAAGCTGAGCAGTTCAGAGTCGTTCCTCCCTAGTGCATCGGACACTGTCCGGTGGTGCACCGGACAGTCCGGTGCACCAGACCAAGGCACACTTCGGTTGTCTTTTGCTCTTTTTATTTGAACCCTTTCTTTGACTTTGTATTGGTTTGTGTTGAACCTTTGGCACCTGTAGAACTCATAATCTAGAGCAAACTAGTTAGTCCAATTGTTTGTGTTCGGCAATTCAACCATCAAAATTCATATAGGAAAAGGTTTGACCCTATTTCCCTTTCACTAAGCACTTCGCAAAGCACCTACATGAATCAACAAGTGATATTATTAGCATTTGGGTGTCTAAGAGCTAAGAAATGGTGTCTCAACTCATACACTAGGTTTCTCAGCTAAACGCACCT
Organism: Zea luxurians; assembly: GCA_029449295.1. Classification (NCBI taxonomy): domain Eukaryota; kingdom Viridiplantae; phylum Streptophyta; class Magnoliopsida; order Poales; family Poaceae; genus Zea; species Zea luxurians. The sequence continues at coordinate 96,662,938 of JAOPSE010000001.1, read as the reverse complement.
TCAAATGGCTGGTTAGGTGGATATATATATATATATATATATATATATATATATATATATATATATATATATATATATATATATATATATATATATATATATATAGAGAGAGAGAGAGAGAGAGAGAGAGAGCCATAAGCCTAAAAGAGCTGTTGGAAGAAACAACTTTTTCTGCGTCACATCGGACTTGTCCGGTGCGCAACTGTGTTACATTGTACTAGTCTGGTGCCCTTCCGCGTCAACTAGTTGTTACTATTTTGGCAGATTCTTGACACTATGTTAGAGGTTCGGTGACTACCACATTAGTTATCCATTGGAGCAAGTTGTTGTTGATCGTTGAGCCTGTTGGTCCGGTGAACCACCAGTGTGCATCGGACTGATCTGGTGCACCAGCCAGGCTCGGTTGCAAATAACATGCTCTCTGCGTGTTTGGTCCGGTGCCCGGTCTAGTGTGCCTCTAGACTAATCTGGTGCACCTAGTATAGTAGCCCAAATCTACAGTCTTCATTTTTTCACTTGGGCTTTTCTTGTCTTGTGTCTTGGACTCTTGCATTGTGTTCTTGTGTCCTCAACAAGTCTTGTAATGTATTCTTTGAGGTGCTAATGTCCTCGATCACATCATTGCCTTTGTCCAAGACCACACTGCATCCTTTGAACTAAAAACACGAACACTAGAAAACTCATTAGTCCAAATGGTTATATTGATCATCAAACACCAAAACACATAACATGGGTTGATGTCCATTTTCCTTACATAAACATGTAGACCATTATTCATTATTTTTACAAGGGTCACTTCAAGTCTTGAAAAAAGTCAACTAATAACCATATTAAAGTCTACAATTAGGATAATTGGCTATACTAACACTAACATAATCACCTTCGATGGCATGGGGCGATGGCGAGGATGCGCGACTGCGGTGGAGGGGAGGTGGGGACAGCCGATGGCACACACGGAGGGCAAGGGTGGCCATGGGAGAGCCCAACGGTGAACAACATCCTTGGGTGCTTTGGTTGACCATAGGAGTGCGGGTTGTCGTTGGGGCGGTTGTCGAGGCTAGCGCAGATGCTGGGGGTGGTGCCTGAGATGGGGCCGACTGGAGCGGATAGCAGGGTTGTGGCTGTCGCCTGCTTGTCCGCATTGGGATGTCCCGAGGTACGGCCAGGTGAAGGGCACGACACGTGGGGTGCTTAAAAGCAGCGGAAACACAAATCCAATATCTAGAGGCGGCAGCGCGCGTGAAGAAAAAAGGTAGGAGCAAGGCCTGTATAACCTAATTTTTGGCGGCCTTCTAAATTTGCCAAAAATTAAGAGCTTACTTTCAGCGGGTAACCAACATCCGTCGAAAGTAGAAGCATAACTTTTGGTAGCTGATACCTGGCCACCGAAAGTAAGTCTATTTTCGACAGCTAACCAACAACCACTACTAGGATTAAATTCGGTGGCCATGTGTCAGCCACCGAAAGTTTGTCTATTTTCCACGGCTGACGCTTGACTGCATACAGTTAGCAGCCAAAAAAATAATTTGGCCACCAAAAATTCAGTTTTCCTATAGTGTCTCTTAGCCGTTGAGCACTAACACATTCACTAGTAGCTGGCTTCCGCACTCACTCGTACGCAAGTTATCCATGACATATTCACTAGCTACCTTCATTCGTACGCTAGTTTGCTATCACACGTTCACTAGCTAGCTTCTGGACTCACTTGTACACAAGTTTACCGCACGGCTCAGCAACAAGACCAGTAGCTAGAAACTCACCAACGCATTCTGCTCACCAACGCATTCTGCACGACTCAACCGAGCACACGGCAGCATACACAAAACGTAAAACATCAAGAGATTATATCTAACAGCAAGTCAGCTGGTCTATTTTTGTGCGCATTCATGGTCATGAGGAATGATTGCTGCGTCAAAAATGGTCGAAGACAAACTTAGTGCTTTACAAAGGTGATTTTTTTCCTTTTATCATGCATATAGAACATGAGACCACACTAACAAAAAAAAACTAGAGAAAGAAACAAACATCTACAAGCTTTACTTGTCAGCATTCTGAATTACTGTTCTAAAAAAATCATTTTCCCAAAACGAACGATACTTAGCTTACAGAGACCTAAATCCAGAACAAATATTTGCAATGGATTGTACAACAGACAGTTATATTATGTTGTGTATACATGTTCATGCAGTGTTTACATGGCATCAGCTTGGTCACCAACGGGCATGTCATCAACGTAGTTTGCTTGATGCTGGTTACCAGCATACAAGTTCCTTCGCCCACGATTGAGCCCATCTGTTCCCACCAAAAGAAAGGGACGTCAAAAGCTTCGCAGGAATCGACAAGATTCTCATATGTAAAATGTTGAACTCACGGCAGTAACAGGACCTGTACTATATGGGCATAAAATAAGAGAATGAGGGCACATGTGGCAACTATCATGCGCATCTCATTAAGGTTGACTAAAATTACGAGGGCAAATGTCATATCATGTGCATAAACCTATGATTAAAGGATCAAATAGATTAGTATTTACCACTTTCACCATCTGATGCCTCAGCAAGCCTTGCTATGGCGTCAATCAATGACTGTTCTTGCTCCTGCAGGCATTGAAAGTTAAGACGAAATGAATGCTTGTTCATAAGTTAACTCGTGCATGCTTGTTTACCTTCAGTGCTTTCTTTGCCTTTTCTACTTCCTGTGGATCAGGATTGCTAACGCTAAAAACTTTCTCCACCTACATGAGCAGATATAGCAGAAGAGTGAAATGAAGTGCACAAGATCTGCAGTTCACTGTAATAATAAACATTCAACCTCTTTTATTAGGCTCTCAGTATGAAGGATATCAATGTCATCGGAACTTCTCTTGCCAACACCATTTTGTGGAGGTGGAAAATCTTTCCTAGACATGTTCTTCGGTAATCCTCTTCCTCTTCCAGAACCTGGCATGGGCCCACCGCGACCTGTTGGCTTCCTGACCCCACTACTTGGGGCACCTCGGCTGCGCAGATATGCCACAGGGTCTATCCCAGAGTCATCCTCTTTCCATCTTATGTCTTCAGGTCCCATCTGTACTCAAGCAATTTTCACCAAAACTCCATCAAATTAAATGCTTTCATGAACACTAACCGATACTTCTTAACACAAAAGTGTGGACACTGAATGCATGGCCAGATAATGCATTTGAAAGAAGCTAACAGGATAGGAGACACAAATGTTTGTGTATTATCTGATAATAAGAAGCCAAGTTCCCGGGACGAAGGGATTGAGGAACGAGGACACGGGTCGAGGATAGCTAATTTTTGGAAGCATGGAACGAAGGGGCTATACCTCCTTGTATGGTTTATTCGATAACCAGAATGTGAACCATAAAATTTTGGAACGATAATGTGGAACGAGTTTCTCGAAAAAACCTAGCAAATATTCATGTACAGAAAAAATAATTGAAAGCAATGTGAGCACAAGATTAACGATTTGTCCTTCATGTGGTATGAGCACATGATTAGCGATCGCTTCGTCAGTGCTTCGCCAGTCCTCCGACCTCCGCTCCAAGATCCTCGTGGTGCTCTACTTCCGTGACGACCCAACATACGAAGGTACATGCCCCTTACCTGTGCGGGACGATGATCCATTTGACATCCCAATCGAGTGCGGATCATGTCCCAACCATGGTTCCATATGGTTCCTGTTCTCGATTGGGAACCACGTTCAACGGAACCCCATATGGTTCCACGTTCCCAGCTTCTTAGGTCTGATAATATATGTTATGTAAAACATGACTTAATACATGATACTAGCCTGTTTTTATAATCTAACAATTTCTGAGATGCAGAATTACTGTCTTATTACTAAATTATGAGAAAATCAATGAACTGAATAAAAATCAGTCAATCACTACTAATCCACAAACCAGATAGCCACCAACAAGAATAATGCAGCAAACTACTGGCAGCTGACAAAGTTATTACTAGAATTTCAATGAGATTGCTTCAGATTAAACGGTTACAGCACCACCCATCAGCCACACATTTGCACAAGATATTGATACCATCACACCACAATCAGCTGCATATTATTGTGTCAACATTGTCCGGCCCAGTGTAAAATGTCGTCAAGGAAAACTACATTAAAAATGTTTCACAACAACAGGACCCAAAATTATGCTAATCTGGATGAACACCAACCATATCGAAAGCAAAATTTGGTAAATGGAAGCATGGCAATCTTTACAGTAATTAAAAAAACTCGACCTACAGGGGCCGGGGTAAGACCGCCCCCGCGGCATTATATTAGGAAGAAGACCTCAGGCAGGTCGAGAAAACCCCCAGAACCCTGTCCCACCCATACACAGCGCGATAGCGGCACCGTAGCCCATGTGAAAACAACTGCGACGGGGACCCGACCTTAAACCTGGGCTTTGGCGTCGGACCTAGCTTGAAATTCGCTCTCATGGGCAGTTGAACTCAGGACCTAAGAGTGCTACTCAGACCACCTAACCAACTCAGCTGGAGGCTATTTCGCATCTTTACAGTCATTAACCAAATAAAAATCTGTTAGTTATTAAAATACAAGGCTACTGCAGTTGTATAAGTCTAGTATATCATTATACAATCAAGAGCCCCTTGCATGAGAATATGCTTACAAGAATTTCATAGAGATCTCAACCTTATATTCTGCTTCCAGATTGTATACTTCTCTTTATATATCCGTTTTAGTTGTCCATCAGCACAAGTCCATGCTGACACAACATATGGACGCGGGTGATTTGATTTAAGTCCGCAAATTTCTTCAAAGTAAGATTTACCTTCACACTCAAAATTGGTGTGACTACCATCTATAAAGATAGTTTTCTCAAAGCTAACGCTGCAAAACCAAGCCCTGTTTTCAAGTCGTCGTCGACTAGTCGTCGACTAGTCATCCGGTCGGTCCTAGGAGCTCGACTTGGGGAGCCGACTCGCCTTTTCTGGCAAGTCAGGCGACTTGTCAACGACTGGAAATTCTCAGTCCACTAGTCGTCGACTTGGTCTGCCAAGTCGGCCGACTTGTGCCCCAGTTCAGCCCAAACAGCCCAAAGGCCCATTACACAACATATTTTCTTGATTTGGGAGAAAATGCAATGGATGATCTTGATTTGGGAGATATTTAGGGTATCTACTATCTAGTATCTATTTAGCTGCAGCAGCAGCAGCTTAGCTATCTAATGGAGCTTATTTCCTTTCAAGTTTGAACTATATTTTCTTGCTATTTGTTTTCCAATTTGAACTATATGGCTGTTATGACTTAGTTTATGACTTATCACTTATGTGGCTGATTTGGTTCAGTTTGAGACTTCAAATGAGGTAAGACTTGCTGTTTATTTCAGTTTCGTTCAATTTCAGGCTTCAAATGAGGTAAAACATGATTTTTCTTCATATATAAATGCTATATTGTCTATATGAAGCCATTATATAGACAAAACAACCACTATATTGGCAAGTCGGCGACTAGTCGACTGACTTATCGACTAGTCACCAAGTCGGTACCTTGTCGACTCGACTTATCGACTTGAAAACCTTGAAACCAAGTGATCCTAAACTACAGCTTGCCCATCCAGTGTCGAATTAAAAAACAAAAAGAATATAGGAAAGGAAGATATGAAAATGTCAAGTGACCAAAGCATTCTCATTATAAATAGCATATATGTACCTCTTTAAGATCAACCCACTCCCAGGTTTCATTTGCCGTATTAATGTCATAAACCAGCACATAAAGGCCCTGCAATGAATTTCCTAAGAAAGAGCTGGAGGCTTAAACGAGAAGTAACTACCCCAGTATAGTAAAACGCACCGTTTCAGCATTATAATCAGATATGACTGCTTCATAGAAACTATTATCTTCAGGCCACCGGCTCATCACTTTACGACCAACCAATGGATCGACATTCTGAGCTTGAGCTTCAGGAGCAGAACCACCTGGAAAATTCCTATTCATGTGTGGTCCTCTTCCACTAGGACCTGCTGAAGATGGCATAGGCTTGGCTGCAGAGCCACCTGGTACCTTCTGACCCTGAAAGTGCATGAACTTCAACCAAAGAACAAAAAAGAACACTGATAGAAAAAATAACTTGTTCAAATTATCTACTTACTGGTTTCGTCTTTTTGCCTTTAGGGACTGGGGGTACTGCTTTCCTAGCAGTTGAAGACGATGGCTGTGTTGGTGTAGCCAGCTGTTGTGAATGCATTGCAGGAGGTGCAGGTAAAGCAGGAACAGATTGAGATGTCTTTTGCCTCTTACGGCCAGAGGTGGTAGGACTTGGAACAGGGTCATGAATCGGTTGTGGGTTATTGGACATGCTTGCTTGAAGCCCTCCTGTTGATCTCCATTCCCTTAAATAAAAAGGCATCACAGATTTCGAATGCTGAAAACCAAGATAATGTGCATACTGTTACTACAAAAAAAAATGTGATTCGTGCTACCTTATGCTACATATAATATTATCGTTGTTGACTTTATTTAACAGCTCCCTGTGTGCTTTGTCAGATACTCTTAGTTCCTTCCTAAGTTCAGTCATGAGACCTTCCTTCTCCTGAGAAGGTTAGAGTTAAGTCAACTTTGAGAAATGACAACAAAATCATCAAACACCAAATAAACAGTGAACAGTTTAATGGTCTCAACCCATGTAATGGCATCAGACTGGGCTTTGAATGCACGAAGGACTGAACAATATGCTTCTTGCTCAAGTTGTTGAATTTGTGCTTCCATGTCAGTTGGTGCTCTAGCATATGAACCGGCAGGAACAATAGTTCTCCCATTACCACTAACACGTCCGCTGCCTCTGATACTCCTATGTGGAAGTTGTGGAAGATCATCATCAGTTCCTGCAACCAACAAAGAATTGAGGACGCAACATTTAGTGACAACAGCAGCTTCAAAAAAATCCATGGTGCTAACAGAATACACAAATAGATCACATTTTAAACTGATCTTGCGAACAAGACAAATATACTTTGATGATTTAGAAATAACAGTTATATAGTGTTCATAACAAGAATACCTATCAGTTCTAGAGAGCAACTACTTTTGAATTCACATCACAAACTAATTCTGTGGAAACAAATTGAAGTGGTTCACACTTCCCTAAACACATTGGCAAATCTGGACCAGAAGTCATACTGTATAATATTTACAACCAAACCATTCAACCTTATCAGTTTATCACAGTTCCCAAAACTAGATCAAATTGTAACAGTTACAACAAAGCAAATGAAGTTTTTCATGAATCGGGACTAGTGCAATACCCAAGGACTGAGACTCACTGCAATCAATAAAACAAAGGAATAGTGTGGTCTACTTCACCCCCTCACCTTCAAACCCGGTTGTTTTAACCCCCTCAACTTTATAAAATCAGACAAATAACCACCTAGATATTTTTAGTTGGCGTTTTTTATAACATGACATTGATTTAAGTGGCACCAGTTTTATCTTTTTCAATTCTACCTTTCACTAGTATCCAAATTTTATATAATTTTACACAAAGATTGATAATTAGATATTATATTTGCTCTAATTTTTCTATAATTTTATAAGTAGCGGCTTAATTACTAAAAATCAAAAACTATATAATAAGATATTAATATTTTTGTCCCTGATTCACTTCTTGTCTTATGAGGCTAAAAATTGTACTAGAGCTAAATAATACTGTTACTAAACTAATAAAACTTATATTGATTTTATTAAACAAGTTAAGTGGTTTTCTTTATAATTACTAACTAAATTAATTTTACATTTGTTTTTACAAACACCTAAAAACAGTAATAAAATGATCTCTAATTTTTACACAGACCTTCTTTTAGCCAAATTAACATATACAAATATTTTCAGAATTTTATGGCAACTTTAAATCTAGACTCATATAAAGTTGAGAAAAATTATGTAAATTATGGGTCTAGATTCGAAGTTCTCTAAAAAATAAAAACATTTGTGTATGTTAATTTAGCTAGGATAAGGTTTATGTAAAAAATTGAGGTCATTTTATTATTGTTTAGTAAGTTTTTATAAAAAAACAAATGTACAATCGATTTAGTTAGTAATTAGAAGAAAGATCACTTACCTTCCTTAATAATATCAACAAAAATTATAGTAGTTTAGTAATAGTATTGTTTAGCTATAGTAAATTTTTAACCTTAGAAGATAAAAATGAATCGGAGACAAAAAAAATATTAAGTTCTTTTTACGTAGTTTTTATTTTTAGTAATTAATCTATTACTTCTAAAATTTCAGAAAAATTAGGACGAATATAATATCTAATTGCCGATTTTTGTGTAAATTTATATAAATTTTGGATACTATAAGATGACATAAGTAAAAAGACAAAACCGGTGCCACTTAAATTAGTGTCACATCATTAAAACCGCTAACTAAAACTGCCCAAAGGGTTATTTGTTTGGTTATAAAGCTGAGGAGTTAAACAACCAGTTTTAAAGGTGAAGAGATGAAGTAGACCACCCTCTAAACAAGGTTATTATAACGATAAAACGTTGAAACGCTCATGGGTGAAGTTTTGAGTTAAATGTTTAAACGAAGTTTAAACGTAATTTAAACAACATAGGAAAAATACCAATATATCATAATTTCAGACAATAACATGAAGTTAAATACCAAAACAGATAGGTTAGTGGCTTACCAAAACTTCACCCATGAGCCAGATTGGACCTAAAAGTAACTAACAAATTGGGCCCAAAATAGCTAATGGTCTAAAACACATGAAACACTGTTTTACAGTTTAGAACGCCAAAAGGTGGTTTCAACCTCTAATTAGCGTTTTGACATTTAAACGTAGTTTAAACGTCATTTAAACATAGTTTAATAACACTGCCTCTAAAGGTCAGAGAGTTATGCGGACTTATTCCATTAAACAAATAAAGAAGTGAAGAAATCTCCAATATAGCAAAATGGTGCAATTTCTACCAAAAGTCAAGGCCTACAAAAAACTTAAGAAATTAAAAGGCACCATATTTTTAACAGCATACTTCAGCTTATGTGACAGATTGGACACAGCACACAACAATAAATAGGCTAAACAGCTGGATAGATTTTGTTAAATAAATCAAGAATCAAACAAAGACGAGGAACAAGATAGGTCATCGAAATTCAGATGGTTGGCCCCTACGAAGTACTTGCATCAAATCACTTGGGCAGTTTTGGAATGTAAACTGCCGTAAAAAAAAGAACTATTCGCAATGCCTCAGTCAATACATTGATGTAACTATTAAAAATCCATTTGTGGCATTCCTTCCAGAAATCTTAAATTCTTGTTTATAGGATATGCTAAGATAAAGCATAATAGTGATAATCACAAACAAATTCCCACAATATAGAGCAATAAGCAATATAACAAGACATCATCAGTTACCAGATTGGCAATCTCAGGTACTTCATTTTATCTGCAATCCCTTTATTACTCTGGCTATTTGGAGATGACATTATGATAGGTACTTATCATTCTTTCCAGAACATGAAAGCTAAAGAATCAGGCTCTAAGCTCAGGATACGACATTTATGACCCTAATCCTTAAGTTGTTATACATCTAAAGATTATGCAAACATGCTTTGGCTGCTAATCCAAAGACAAATGCTAAATGCACCTAAAAATTGTCATTTTTCAAACCCAGGTAGTAAACCTTAAGGACCGTTTGGTGCAGCTCTGGATACGCCACTGTAGAACACTAGCACGAAGCTGGTGTAGCTACAAACCGTGGTTCCGCGACTCCTCTTTCTAGTTAACTTTTCGCCTCGGGAAGCAAAAGGCTCCTTGCTACAATAACATACAGTGGCTCTACAGTGAATGGGAGGAGGAATTCTCTAGCTGTCCACAACAATTCAATGTTTATAAGAAAATCAAAGAAAATGATAAATGAGGTTGAAACAGCGAAATTCACTCCATATGAAGGAAATCTTGCAGTTTTATTTGGCAGCTTGTGTTTAAGTAATCCCAAAAACTGAAAATTATACATAAACCCCCAAATCTGCCGACCATGAGAAACTCAATTCACTAATACAGAAACCAATATTCCTGAGCAAGAATTCACCACAACACCCAAGTTCCCACGATGTTTGGTTATTTTCCAAAACAGGTGAATTTCGCATAACTCTAACCCTAAAGCCCTCTTCATGTCAGGCAAGCTCAAACCCTAGCTCCCAAATCCATCCAATCACACCGAGGAAGCGACAATGTAGCCCGCCCACCTTCACAGACAAGTAATTGGCATTTGCTAACAAGGAGATGAAGAAAGCAAAACCATAGCAGTAGAACCCCAAACCCTAGTCAAGGAGGTGGACACGAGCACGAGCTCCACGGCACTCACCGCTGCTGTCGGAGGGCCCGTAGTCCATGGCCGACCCTCGGCGGCAACTCTGCCAACCACCACCAACACCACCGGCTGTGCAACACGCTCGGGCACAGACGCGAACCTGAAAGAGCAACAGGGGTCAGCTCCCTCTGCCATGCCTGGGCTCGAGCTGCCGCCCCAAGGCCGCCAACCGGGCGGCGAAGGGTCAGCAAGCGCTAACCTGCGGCAGATGCGAGGGCTCGGCGGTGGACGGAATCCGGCGAGATTTGGAGAGGTCGGGGGAGGGAGCTGTGCTGCTACTGCTCTGCTGCTATTGGTATGGTATCGGGCGCTCCGATTTCGGTCTAGAGTGAAAAATAGAGAGAGAGAAAGGAGAAAATCGTCGGACTTTTAGCGGCTGCATGCGGCAAACGTTGCTGGACCACTTAAGACGCACTATGTTGGCCGTCCGATTCAGCTCCTATCTGTTTGGTCTGGCCGGCAGAAGCCGAAGCGTTTTGCCAAACCTGCAGCTTCTCGCCTATCTTTTTCGCGCTGTGCACTTTGGTATCAAACTGTTCTCCATTTTTCACTATTGAATTTTGTTGTCTTTGAATTAACAAGTTTCAACATTTTGCACCCACCGTTCGTACTACGACAAAGCATCCCTGCAATGGCCCCCCAAGAGAGCAAATTCGAAGGCCGCCGCTTCCGTCGCCCAGTACATCATGAGCTATCAAGTCGTCGTTGCATTATCTGGAGTGGACGACGCCACCATGGCCAAATCCTTCATCATCACGCTCGAAGGCCCAGCCCTAACCTGGTATACTAGGCTGCCGCCAATATCAATCGAGTCATGGAAGGGACTTCGCGACAAGTTCCTATTGAATTTCCAAGAGTACAAACTGGACACAGATGCCTTGGCCGAGCTATCACTCTGCAAGCAGCAAGAGAAGGAAACTCTTCGAGAATACTATAAGAAGTTCATCACGCTCAAGTCGCAGTTGCCTTCTGTCGACGACCACATAGCAATCCATTATGCAATCAGCGGTCTTCGTGGCGACGTCTTGCATTAGAGATCCGCCCAAAAACTTGCAAGAGCTCTATCAATTGTTCAAAAAATATGCCAGGTCTGAGGAGCTGCACCAGCGCAAGATAGAATCTCAGCAGAAACCCAAGGACACACCGCAGTCCAGCAGAACATGGGTCAGGCCGCCGCAGTCCGACTCTGGCACGGAAAACCGCAACCAGCAACAAGTACACATCACCGCCAACCAACACCCCGTCGGGGACACAGTTCGCCGTCAGGAGTACCCCTCACAACAAAACCGCGACAACAACACGAGAGGAAGAGGCAGAGGCCGGGCCCATCAGCCGCGAAGATTTTACTGTATGTTTCACGGTGAAGAGTACGCACACTCCACCAGGGACTGCCTGGAAAATCAAGACCACCAAGGACAGAATGGCCAGAAATCAGCCAGCCGACAACCAATGACTTGTCGCACATACTTATCACCCTCAGCAATACCACCAGCAACCATACCACAACGAGCAAATCCATCACCAACCCAACCACTTGTACTGTCATCATCAAGAGGTCCAAGTCCTCCCCCCGCCACCACATCATCCAAATCCCCCACATCAAAACCCCCCCGCCACCAGCACCCAAGCAAGAGGACTTCGCTGAGCAACCTTACTGCAGGGTCATTCACATGATCACTGGGGGATCTAGCATAGACTTTGACACCAAGCGGCAGAAAAAGGATCACTACCGCAGTGTCAACCACGTAGCTCTCACCGGCCCAGTGATGCAAACAAAGTGGTCCCACAGCCCACTCACTTTCGATGCCAGAGACATCGACTTACGCAGCGTACCACACACAGATGCCATGGTGATCAATTGCAGGGCGGCAGGTTGGGATCTACACACAGTATTCGTCGACAATGGTGGCCAGGATGACATCATTTTCCTGCACGCCTTCGATCGCATGGGCATCAGCCATAGCCTCCTCAAGCCCGCAGATAACCCCTTATACGGTTTTGGAGGCAAAGACACCTTCCCCGTTGGCAAAATAGAGCTACCGTTGTCATTCGGCACAGCGCTCAGCGCGCGAAGCGAATAAGTCACCTTCGATATAGTCGACATGGTCTACCCGTATAACGCCATAATGGGGCGCGGATCAATCAACAAGTTTGAGGCAGCCATACACGGACTTTATCTCTGCATGAAGATCCCAGGCCCACAAGGTGTGATCACAGTCTACGGAGACCAGCAAGCAGCATGGAACATCGAGAGAGATTTTGTTCTAGGGCAGCGCAATGTTCATTACTTAACAACAGAGCGCGAAGGCAATGATAGTCATCGCTCAACCAAAAGCAAAAAGATCAACGCCCGGTTGCGAAGTAATGACGGCACGAAGACAGTCCCCCTTGACCGTGCAACCCCAAAGCAAACTGTCAAGATCAGCAAAGACCTATGACCATATGACGAGGAAAGACTTCTTTCTTGTCTCAAATCGCAACAGGGACGTCTTCGCCTGGTCCTCCCTGAACCTAGTGGGGGTTAGCCGCGCAATCATCAAACATAGCCTGGGCATCGACCCTTCGGTGCACCCAAAAAAAGCAGCGGCTAAGAAAGATATCCGATGAAAAGACAGATGCGGCCAAGGCCGAGGTGCATCGCACCTTGGAAGCCAAATTCATCGAGCCAATAGCTTACCCGACATGGCTCGCCAACGTCATGATGGTACAGAAGAAGAACGGAAAATGGCGCATGTGCATTGACTTCACCAGCCTTAACAATGCATGCCCCAAGGATAACTTCCCCCTACCGTGAATCAACAAGATCGACGATTGTGCAGTAGGCTACGAAGTCATGTCCCTCTTAGACTGCTTTTTAGGTTATCACCAGATCCATATGAAAGAGGAACACAAGGCCAGCACCAGCTTCATCACCCCCTTCGGCACATATTGCTTCGTACGGATGCCCGAAGGACTCAAGAACGTCGTCTCGACATTTTCCCGCCTTACCAAGAAGGTCCTCGAAAGCCAAATGAGCCGCAACGTCTTCACTTATGTGGACGACATTGTCGTTGCGAGCAAAAGCAAGGAAGATCACCTCTCTGACCTCGCAAAAACATTCGCCAACATGCACGAAGCAAGACTCCGATTGAACCCAGAGAAGTGCATCTTCGGGGTACATCAAGGAAAGATCCTCGGCTATCTAGTGTCACACCGAGGAATCGAAGCCAATCCAAATAAAATTCAAGCAATCATGGACATGGCACCGCCGCAATCCACCAAGGACATCCAACAACTAACAGGTAGACTGGCGGCACTGAACAGATTTATCTCTAAATCCGCTGAGCGAAGCCTCCCATTCCTTAAGACATTACGCGGCGCAAAAGACTTCGTCTGGGTCCCTGAACAAGCAGTGGCTTTTGAGTCTCTCAAACAATACCTATCTGATCTGGCGACCTTAACAAGTCCTGTCGGTGTTTCGGACCCATGGGGTCCCTGGACCGACGAGTGAAATCGCTGCGCGCCCCTGCCCAGATGGGTTGGCGTGGGATGGAACACAAGAGGTGGGACAAGCCTTGTATTATCCTGCACCAGGGGTGCCGCTCGTAGTAGGGGTTACAAGCGCGTCGCGTGAGGGAGAGAGAGAGAGACAGAGAGCGGGACCCCGTTCGTCCGCTCCTTCCCCCGCGCGAACACCCACATGATGGCCCTAGACCTCCCTTTTATAGACACAAGGAGAGGGTCCAGTCGTACAACGGGGGGCGTAGCTATGCGCTAATGTGTCCGGCAGAGGAGTGCCTAAGCCCTGCGGACATGCCAACGTGGCTGTCGGAGGAGAGCTTGGGCCCTGTACACGTGATGGTGTGGCCATCGGAGGAGCGCCTGAGTCCTGTAGGAGCACAGCTGGCAATGCGGCAAGGATCCTACTGACGTCTCCTTGCTGCCGTAAGGGGCTGAGAGCCACCGGCGTCATGGTGCACGTGGGGCACCATCATTACCCGTCGCCGGGGTAAGCCAGATGGGATGCCGGTCTTGTTCCTTGTAGCCTGAACAGGCTAGGAATAGGGTAATGATGTATCCCCTGTTGGCGCGGTCGGTCCGAGCCTAAGGTTGGGCGAGGCGGAGACTTCTCTTGAGGCCGAGGCCGGGGTCGGGCGAGGACGCGATTCCTCCCGAGACCGAGGTCGAGGCCGAGTCCTGAGGTCGGGCGAGGCGGAGACCTCCTCCCGAGGCCGGGGCCTGAGGTCGGGCGAGGCGGAAACCTCCTCCCGAGGCTGGAGCCTAAGGTCGGGCGGGGCGGAAACCTCCTCCCAAGGCCGGAGCCTGAGGTCGGGCAAGGCGGAGCTTCCTGTTGCGCTCGAGGCTGAACTCGGTGGTTGATCGTGACTTGTTGTCAGTCTTTGCCTGGGTGGTTGACATGGCAGTCGGAGCAGGGCGAGCGGCGCTGTTTTCCTGTCACATCAGACAGTAAAGAAGAGGGGCGAAGTGACTGCGGTCACTTCGGCCTGGCCGACTGAGGCACGTGGGTCAGAATACGGCGTCAGGCGTCCCCTGCATTGAATGCGCCTGCGAAGTGGTCGGTTGGTGAGGCGGTCTGGCCAAGGTTGCTTCACAACGAAGCTTGCCCGAGCCGGGCTTCAGGAGAGCCGAGGGGGCGCCCGCTGCCTGAGGAGGCCCTCAGGCGAGGCGTGAACTCGTCTGGGACTACTGCTCCAGCCCGAGGCTGGGCTCGGGTGATATCGTGTCCCTTGGGTAGACAAAGCCTTGACTTGAACCGCGCCCATCAGCTGGTCTGAGGGTGTTTACCAGCCATGATTAGGAGCGTTGGGGTACCCCTAATTATGGTACCCGACAGTAGCCCCCGAGCCTCGAAGGGAGTGTTGGTACTCGCTTGGAGGCTTTTGCTGCATTTTCGGTGAGGGGATCGACCTTTCTCGGTTTTTGCTTTGTTCTGGTGGGTGCGCGTGAGCGCACCCGCCGGGTGTAGCCCCCAAGGCCTCGGAGGAGTGGTTTGACTCCTCTGAGGTCTGAATGCTTTTCGTGGTGCTTCAACCGGTCTGATCGTTCCCTCATGCGGTCTGGCCGTAGCCCGGGTGTGTGGTTAGGTTCCAAGTTATCAAGCTGGTTTGTTGACGATGTCAACAGTTTTGGCCGTAGCCGGGTGCGAGAGCAGCCCCCGAGCCTCTGCACGGAGCGAGAGGACGATCAAGGACTTTCTCGACTTTTATCATACGCCCCTGCGTCGCCTTTCCGCAAGGAGGAGGGGGAAAGCGCCATGTTGCCCTCGGAGGGCGCCGAACATGGTGTTTCCAGTGAGCTGCTAACGGGTGATCCGAGTGGACGCCCGTGCCCCGTTCGTTAGGGGTCGGCTGGTGGCCCAGAGGCGCACTCCAAAAGTACCTGCGGGTGATTCGCCGGACCTAGACCCCTTCGACAGGGTCCGAGGGCTCGATGCCTCCCTCCGGTGGGATTCTGTTACAAATCGTTCCCGCCGGTCTCGGAAATGTCCTAGGGTACCTTGGGAGCGTAGCCCGAGCCTTGGCCATGTATCGGACGTACCCAGAGTCATCCCTCACTCTGCGTGCTCTGGGGCGACTGTCGAACCCTTCCGAGGGGCCAGCCTACGAACCCCTGATCAGTAATGGGCACGGAGCCCGAGCGCTCTGGGGCGGCTGTCGAACCCTTCCGAGGGGCCAGCCTTCGAACCCCTGATTAGTAATGGGCTTGAAGTCCGAGTGCTCTGGGGCGGCTGTCGAAACCCTTTCGAGGGGCCAGCCTTCGAACCCCTGATCAGTAGGAGGGCTCGGGGCTAGCTTCCTTCGCCGAGAAGGATCCTTTCCACAACATCCCCTTTCCCGGTCCCTGTAGAGAGAGAGAGAGGAGGAGGAGGAGGGGAAGGATATGAATTTAAATAAAGTGGCGCACCTTTTTTGACGCGGTTATTATGGCGAAGGCGAAGCGACGCCCGCCTCGCCTGCTAGAGGTGTTGCCTGCTCCGCCGGGGAGTTAATGCGACAGGACGGGCGATTCGCGTGGCGCCCGTCGTGCGTGCGAGCCATTCGAGGAACGGGGCACGGGTGCGTCATCTTCATGCCGTGAGAGAGGGCTCTCTCGTCGCTTCAGGAGGGGACGCGAGCCTGCAGGTGACTTGACCGCTGCTTCCGCTCGTCTGCCGCTGCAGTTACTGCCGGCCCACTTTTGGCCATGCCAACCGTCGTGCCTACCCCGTGGCTGACTGACCCGTGGCCGTCGCCTTTAGTTGGCACTGTTGGGTCATGCGTAGGGCTGCCTTGAGTCGTGGTACTGGTTCCGCAGTCGAAGAGGCGCAACATTGGCGCGAGTGGCGGTGTAGCTTCTTGTACGTCGTAACCGGCGCGCCGGTTACATGACATGTGGGCCCGCTTCCTTTGCGCTGATCCACCGGATGTGGTCGAAGCCGAAAGGGCGCACGGTCGTGGTGCAGTTGGATGCCTATTGCGTGGCGGTCCACCCTTTCGACCACAGGTTTCTGCGAAGATGGGAGAGCGCTTGTAACCGCGGGACGGTTACATGCCTCGCGTGCGGCGGTTCGCCTTCTTAATGCTTCGGATCAGCTCGTATGACGCGTGGGTCCCAGCCCCCGTGTCGTAGGGGGAGAACCCTGGAGTATGTCAGTGGAGACTTTGCCCGTGACGCCAAGGGGTGCAAGTGAGGAGGTCTGCCTATAAGAGGGGATCGATCCCCGGGCAGTGGCCATGCCTTCGTTCTCCCCTCATGTATTGCGCCCTTCCACCTTTCGAGCCCCTGGATGGGGTGCACCAGCATCGCCTTGCTCTTGCTATCGTTGGAGGAGCGCGGCCTCGTGGAGATCGGCACCTTTCAGCCATCACTCGGCTTCAAGGATTTTCATCATGCAGCCCGGCTGCATTCCCTCACCAACGGTCAATTTGGTGAGGAGAAGTAAGCCAGGCTGCGGCCTCTGCCCCGCCCTCAGCTTCAAGGATCTTCGTCATCCTTGCTGAGGCAGAGGGCGAGCTGAGCCGGAGTTCTACCTCCCGCATGGGCTGGCAGGCCGTCTCCTCCTTCAGCATTCAGGGGAGAAGGCGCTCACCGACCTTGCGGAGGGGCGAACTTCAGCAACGCGGGACCGGTCGGCCGCAAGCATCGTCAGCTCCAGCGTGCTTGGCTCGCTGGCTCAGCTGGCTCTGTCGCGGCCTCCGACGCTGCCTCCTGCCGCTTGATCCGGGCTCGGGCGTCTGTTGCACCGTGCGCACCGGTAGACCGTCCAAGACGTCGTACGCCGCATGGGCGGCGTTCGTGTTCTTGGATTGTCTTGTCCTCACTCCGGCATTGTAACACCCCTGGTGTTACTGTAACTAAAACTTGAGCATGGCATCATAAGCATTGGCAGTGTATAGGTTTGATACACCTAGAGTGCATTCACTAGGCAAAAATTTCAAACAAGTTGTATTGTTTTAGTGTTTTGCAAATAGAACCCTGGTTAAGGGACTTAACCCTAAATAGAGATTAAAGGGGTAAAACCTAACCCAAGATGAGAAAACCTAAAGACTTTAGGGAAAGAGTCATAAAATATCCCCAAACACAAAGTTGAATCACATTTAAACCCCTGGAATCCCAGAAACCCTAATTGGAACCCTGGAAAACCCTAAAACCAAACCCTAGGGACCTATGTGCAAAATTAGTCCACTTTTGGACTCAAGTGCAAAAACCAAGTTAAATAGGTATCTTAAGTCATTTGGGTCACAAATATGTGAGTTTGCAAGTTAAACCCTGAGATTTGGACTTATGTGCAAAAGAGCCACACTCTTTCTCAAATGCCTAAGTCTGACTTCAGTGATATTGGCTTTACTTTGGAGTCTTGTATCTTTCAAATTCTAGGATCTTTGCCCTAGGTCACCACACCAAATTTGTAGAGCAATTAAAGGAGAACAACTTTGCTTAAGAGAGTGAGCATAGTTGTTATGAAGAATTCTGAGATAAATGGGCCTAAAGTTGGACTGTCAGGCTGTTATGGTCTGAATTTTCAGACTAGCAGTGGACTAACATCGACTTCAAGCTAAATTCTGAGCATGATCCAGTGGAAATCTACCTATGGTTGCCATAGCAAGTTTGTAGTTGGTATAATGCTCTACAAGTTTGCTGCAAAGATTAACTTGTGTTACCACAGGAATTTTGGAGAAAATCGACCCTCAACTCTGGCTGTCAGGTGCTCTGATGGGGTGTTCACCATGGTACAGTGCTCAGATTGGGATAAGACTGCCAGCACCGGATGTTCACCGCCGGCGACCGATTGCCACCGTGATTCGTGCGACAGCCGGTCCACGTTGTTCTCGGGGTAAGTGGGTAACACCGGTGTACGCCGCCGTGGGTAAGCTCCAACCGTTAAAGAACTCCGGCCACCGTACGGTGTCACTACGGTCGAAGCCGATAAGAACGCCGGTGATAGCTGTCGTCCGGCCTTGCGCCGCGTGTCCCAACCTCGCCACCGCATCGCCGTGACTTCCTCTAGCTTCCCGTCGATCACCGGAGTTGCTGCCACGTCGTGGAACACGTATTCACTGCAACCGTGTTCTTCTTCCCTTCCGGCCGCCACGCGTCTTGCTCTAAATTCACGGTCACCGCCGTTGTGCGCTATAAATTGACCCCGCAGCAAGCTTCGCAACATCATTGCACACCCCCACACCAAGAATTGCTCCCAGTCGAACACTAGTGAGCCGGAATTGCGCATTCTCCCCAATTCGGTTCAAGAACACCGCGAACTAACCTCGCCGTGGCCAGCCCCCTTTCCGGTCAGTCCAACCCTCCCTCTCCCTCGTTTAAGCTTTCTCACATGCCTACGATGCTTGCCGAACCACCAATTTGGACTACGGGCTCACCAATCACCGGGAACGCACTCAACTGTCCGCCACCCATTCGGTTCACGCGGACAGAGCTTGACAGCTCACCATTTGTGCAATTAGGTTAGAGGAAACACTCGGGTAGGTCCGATGTGATGTCTGCCGCTCGGGAGCACCGGTCGTCGCCTTAATCGGCCAGTGCAGGACCTCGCCGGAGCTCCTCAACGCGCTGCCGTCGTCGGGGACTTCCCCCTGTAAAGAATTAGAACATGGGGGACCGATTTGCAAAGTGTCAGAGACCCGTAGGAATAGTGGCTGAACCCGTTCACAGTTAGATAAAAACGCGAGGATCCCGGTGCAATTCTGCCATCGCGCGCGGGCGCGGGCGCGCGTTTCCTGTGTTGTTGGGCCGTCTGGACCAGATTTGGCCCAGCACTGTTACATCTTTTCTCTTTTTCTTTTTCTACCCAGCTTTAGAAATATGTAGAAAAATGGTAAAATTGTGAAACCAATTTTCCTAGGTTTCTTATTTTCCCTAGAATTTAATAAAAATAGTTTTGTGATTTTTAGGTTAAATAAGGAATTTTAAGGCATTTAAAGTAGTTCAAAGTAGTAGTTTTGGATTTTTAAAAGATAAGTTGTAATCCCAAAAATGCTCAAAATTTTTATATGAGTTCCTCATATTATTTAGAAGCCTTGGGTAGAATTTGGGTTGATTTGGACCTTGTCTGATCACCAAACCCCAAAACACCCCCCTGCCCTATGAACTCCTTTACTGACTCCGGAAACCCTAGGTTCTCGGAGTACCGTGAAGGAAAGTTGTACTCAAGACCTAGATAATAAGTTTATATTATCTTTGCACCCTCATGAGCATCCATGGCATCCATTCTTATACATCTGCATGGTTATGATTAGAACGTGAAGAAGAAGAGGAAATCACCGAAGAAAGGACACCACCACCCTCGGATTCTCAAGCAGGCAACTGCTTCTACTTTGATATTTGCGGATCCGAGCCAGACTCACCTGTTAACGAAGGCAAGCCCCGGTGCATGCAACCCTTTCCTTGTGTTTTTAAATACTTTTCGCACACCTTAAGTCAAGTGAAATGTGCATTAAGTTCATAGGGATTGCTTGAAACCCTTTGATGCATTGCTTTCCTTGATATCCATACCTTTATGGATACTTCTGGTGAAGTATCAAAATGGATTTACAAAAATGCTTAGCTCTGCTTAGATCTTGTGGATAGAGGTTGTCTTTTGCTATACTGCCTAGCTCAGGGGTTATCCTGAGGAAAGATGACTTCTACCTGCAAGAATACTTTCATTAAGAGCGTGGTGGGATCTTACTGCAAAGTTCCCTATGATGCTCTTTTCATCCTAAGGAACAGAAACAATCCTAAGGATGGAAGTACTTAAATCGAGACTTGGGTTAGGAACAGGTGATGTTCTACCCAGGTTGATTAAGGATTGAATGCGTATGTAGGCGTGCTGATCGAGGACCCTTTAACTGGTCACATGCCTCGTCATGGGTAAGCCTTACCTCGGGCAGACTAAGGCCAGAATAAGATAACACGAAATGGGCGTGGAGCGGTGGCGGGAGTAGCGTGTACCCACCGTGGCAAGAGGCTGGACGGTGGTGTATCTGTGCTCTCGGTTTGCGTGAACCTGATCTGGTCTTAAGAACCCCGGTGGCGGGTTGACATATGCAAGGGTTAAGTGCTACATATGTCGTGTGATTGGAGATCCTCAGCTGAGTATAATCGATTCGGATCGCTGTACCTTCGCGGTTATGAAGACTTGGTCACTTCCCTGCAACCTAAGTCAGGATGTGAACACTATGGATAAAAATGATGTTGTACCGATGAAATGATGAAATTAGACTAGAGGCAAACAGAGTCTATTAATACTTAACATGGCATTAAAAGATTGAAAGTAAGGACTCACCTTAGTAAGCTATTTCTGCAAAGGTATCTAAGTTGATTTTTGCTAAAGCCTCTCCTTGATTCCTACTTATCCAGCATACCCTTGAGAGTCTTTTCCTTAGTCGGGTAAGACTTGCTGAGTAATTCCATACTCAGGGTTTATTCCCTCGTTGTTTTTAGGTGAGGAAGCAGCAGATTTCTGTTGCTTCTGTACCAAGGTGGTTCCTAATGAAGATAAGCAAGAGTGAAGCGCGGGAGGAAAGGATCCTCCATTAAGACTTTTGTGTGATAACTGTCGGGAGGAGTTTTTGCCTCCCTTGGTATGTGTAATAATATTACTCTGCACTCGTTTATATTCCTGGTCTGTAATAAACAACCTGATCTTACTTTTTAATAAATGTAAGTTATGTAATCGCTTCCGCATTTCTTTATCTTCGATGTTCTGTAATGTCTGCAAGACGGGTGAGACGTTCCTGGAAAGGTAAGGAAAGATACCGAGCTTGTCAAGTGGTTCAGGGGCACCTATAGGGTTATCTGAGGTCCGTTGGACAAGGACAACTGTAGGTGGGCCTAATTACATGGGAGGTTCCGCCACAGCTGGTATCGGAGCGTAGCCCTTCTTGACAGATATTATGTAGCATCTTCAAAAGCATTTTCTAAGACTTATCTAGAAAAATTGCTTCTCTTCTTACCTAAGTATTTCTGAAGAGTTTATCTCAAAGACCAGATAGGAAGAGTGCAATGTATAGAAGGATGAATCGACTAAGGTTGATTCTATACTTATTCATGCATCATGCTAAGAACTGTACTAATAAAATTTTCCCCTTAGCAAATGCCGCCACGTACAAGGAAAACGGCACGTAAGCATACTAGACCCATCGGTGTGCCTCGGCATCAACTTGCCCCGCGGGAGCAAGACAGCAGTAGCGGGAGCAACGATCCTATTGGTGATCTCGAAGCTCGCGTGAATCAACTTCAAGCGGAGTTGCAACGCAGGACTAATCTATGGGTTGCGGACGGTGACCGAATAAATGATTTAAGAAATTACATCCGCACCCTGCAAGATCAACTAGCTGACCGAGATTTGGCACTTGATTGGGCAGTGCAGTCTCGTTCGGTAGCTTTAGCTAAGGAAGCAAAGGCTCGAGCACGAGTCAACGAACTTAGCGTTGCTATTGACAACTTGCAGGTATATTGCAATACTTTACATGAAGAAGTTCATGTACTGTATTCGCAATTACACCCAAATGTCCCTGCGGATCCCGTCAGGTCTGAAGCCGGAACCTCGCACACTGCGGGCGAAGCGCTTGGTGGAGAGTTAGACCTTTTTAGGCCCCCTCCTTCTTTGAGGCTGGTCGACGTATGGTCTCCCACCCCTGACGATGAAGCTACCAAGAACAATCAAAAGCAGGAGTAGTAGTGTAGTTGTAAAAATAGAAATAGTATGTTGTATAATAGGTTGAACTTTTGTATAATGGGTAATGTATCCTGATATGTAATATCGAGTCTGTATCATTACTTTTTATAGTAATGTAAAATGGAAGACTTCTTTGGCATTTTGTATTTATTTCAAATGTTCTTTGCCTCAGATGCCGACCAGGACTCGAGGATAGGACGCAGATGGAACTTCTAGGGGAAGGGATGTTACCCCAACCCCACCTCCGGTTCCTCCCACATTGGCCGAGGCGATTGCCGCCTTGGTAAATGCCACCGCAGACAATACCCGCTTTCTTAGGGAAATGGCAGGTCAACAGCAATTCCAGCAGCAGGCAGGAAGGGGTTATCAGCAAGGCCCCCGTGAAACCACCTATCTGGACTTCTCTGAAACCCGTCCACCCCTATTCGTCAAGGCAGAGGACCCATTGGAAGCCGACGAGTGGATACGGGTTATTGAACAAAAGTTTGGTCTTCTCCGTTGTTCAGAGACGCAGAAGCCGTTATTCGCAGCACAACAACTACATGGCCCTGCCAGTACCTGGTGGGGAAATTTTGTGGCTATTCAACCTGTCAACCATCAAGTCACCTGGGAAGAATTTAAAGCAGCCTTCCGTGAGCACTACATACCCGAAGGTGTGCTGCATATGAAACAAGAGGAATTCATGAAGCTGAAACAAGGAGGAGATACCGTCAATCAGTATCTCAACAAATTTAATCACCTGTCGCAGTATGCCATCGACCAGGTGAATACTGATTTAAAGAAAAAGAACTGCTTCATGAGGGGTCTAAATGACCGGTTGCAGAGAAAAATGGCCACATGTATAGATCTCACGTATGAAAAGGCTGTCAACACAGCCTTATCTGTTGAAGCAAAATACGCAAGTTCTGGGAAGAACAAGGGATTCGGTGGTGAGAGGCCTAATCAGGGCCAGGCGAAGAGGCAACGGTTTGTGATCCGGTCTTCTAGCCAAAATCGCACTTTTTCTCGTCCACCCTCATTCCCTTTCAAACAGCCCATTATTATTCGCCCCAACAATACCCCCACTACCCCAAATCAGCCGAGTGCCCCGGGCACTCGATTCCCTGCTTTGCCCAGCTCTTCAACCGGGTGTTTCAACTGCGGCAAGTCGGGACATTTTATCAAAGACTGCCCATATCCCAAGCAAAATCAATCAAATGCTCAGCAAGGATCTGGGAAATCAGTTCAGCCCAAGGGAAATACAGTGGGGAAGAATACAAAAAAGATGGGGCGTGTATACTACACCCAAGTGGCCACTACACCGGAAGGAGAACCGGTGATGATGGGTACGTTTCCCGTGGCCAGTCACCCCGCAATTATTCTTTTTGATTCTGGTGCTTCGCATACGTTCATTAGCAAGAAATTTGTGGAGTAACATCATATTGCATGCCATGAATCAAAGGAGGGATTTAAAATTCATTCACCTGGGGGACATATTTTTACTCGAGAAGTGGCCTATGAAGTGCCAGTAATAATGGCCAGACGGAACTTTCCTGCTAACATGATTGTTCTGAAAGGCCAGGATATAGATGTAATTTTGGGTATGAATTGGTTAACTCAACACAAGGCAATTCTCAACACTGAACTCAGAACCGTCAGGTTGAGTTATAATCAAGAAGAGATTCTTTTGTCTCTCCCCGTAACCAATCCAGCCAAAGCTTCTGGTAGAATATATGAAGCCATTGTACCGGAGATCAAGGATATTCCGGTAGTATGTGAGTTTCCAGATGTATTTCTGGAAGATTTGCCTGGACTGCCCCCTGAAAGAGATGTAGAATTTGTAATTGAGCTAAAGCCCGGTACGGCTCCCATTTCCCGAAGATCGTACCGTATGCCCCCTAATGAGTTGGCGGAATTGAAGATTCAATTACAAGATCTACTGAATAAGGGATTCATCCGGCCAAGCTCGTCTCCATGGGGTTGCCCCGCCATTTTTGTTAAGAAGAAGGATCAAACCTTGCGAATGTGCGTGGATTATTGACCCCTGAATGAGGTCACCATCAAGAATAAGTACCCTCTTCCAAGGATCGACATCTTATTTGATCAACTGACTGGGGCGAGGGTATTTTCCAAAATTGATCTCAGGTCGGGCTATCACCAAATCCGTATTCGGTCCGAGGATATACCGAAGACCGCGTTTACTACGCGGTACGGTCTATTTGAATATTTGGTAATGTCCTTTGGGCTAACAAATGCTCCTGCCCACTTCACCTATTTGATGAACTCGGTGTTCATGCCCGAGTTGGACAAGTTCGTGGTGGTCTTCATCGACGATATCTTGATATATTCTAAAAATGAAGAGGAGCATGCTCAACATCTACGGATTGTATTGACGCGCCTGAGGGAACATCAACTTTATGCCAAGTTCAGCAAGTGCGCGTTCTGGCTGGAGGAAATTCAATTTTTGGGGCACGTGTTATCGGCCAAAGGAATTGCGGTAGATCCTAGCAAAGTCAAAGATATTCTGGAGTGGAAACCCCCAACCACTGTTCACCAAGTCCGGAGTTTTCTTGGACTCGCTGGATATTATCGCAGATTCATACCAGATTTTTCTAAGCTTGTGAAGCCAATCACAAGTTTATTGAAGAATGACGTTAAGTTCAATTGGACTTCTAAGTGTAATGAAGCCTTTGAGCAATTGAAGACATTATTAACCACTGCTCCGGTATTAGCTCAACCGGACATCACTAAGCCTTTTGATGTATATTGTGATGCGTCTGGCAGTGGACTCGGCTGTGTATTAATGCAAGAGGGCCGAGTAATTGCATATGCTTCAAGGCAGTTGCGCCGACATGAGGAGCATTACCCAACTCATGATCTGGAGCTAGCTGCTGTGGTTCATGCCCTGAAAATTTGGCGTCATTATCTGCTGGGAAATATCTGTCATATATATACAGATCATAAAAGCTTGAAGTACATCTTCACCCAGTCAGAATTAAATATGAGGCAAAGACGATGGCTTGAGCTTATTAAGGACTATGAACTGGAGATCCATTATCACCCAGGCAAAGCCAATGTGGTGGCAGATGCACTAAGCCGTAAGGCTTCCTGCCACTGTCTTGTGGTGAAGACCTCTGACAACACTTTGTGTCAAGAGATGGAAAGGTTAAACCTGGGGATAATCCAATAAGGGACTCTGAATCAGCTAAAGCTTGAGTCAATTATTTTGCAAAGGATAATTGATGCTCAAAAGGATAATCTGGGTATGAAGCACATACGAGAGAAGATAAGGGCTGGAACAGCCAAATGTTTCAAGGAAGACGATCAAGGTGTGATATGGTTTAAAAACCGCATAGTAGTGCCAAAGAACGAAGAACTCCGCCAGCAAATCCTTGATGAAGCACATCTTAGTCGTTATTCTATTCATCCCGGAAGCACTAAGATGTACCAAGACTTGAAGCAACATTACTGGTGGACAAAGATGAAGATCGAAGTTGCACGCTATGTGGCTAAGTGTGACACTTGCAGACGTGTCAAGGCCATACACATGAAAACTGCTGGTCCATTACAATCTTTGCCAATCCCAACATGGAAATGGGAAGACATAAGTATGGACTTTATTGTGGGACTGCCCAGGACGGCCAAAGGGTATGATTCTATTTGGGTTATCGTTGATCGACTCACAAAGATTGCCCACTTCTTACCCGTCAGGGCCAAATATACAGTAGCCACTTATGCAGCATTATATATTGGCCGTATTCTCAGTTTGCATGGTATTCCAAAAACTATAGTGTCGGATCGTGGACCTTAGTTCGTATCCAAGTTTTGGGAAGAAATCCATAAATCCTTGGGTACCAAATTGCTCCACAGTTCGGCCTATCATCCTCAAACAAGTGGACAGACTGAGAGGGTCAATCAAATACTTGAGGATATGCTGCGGGCATGTGTTCTGGACTTCTCACAGAAATGGGATGAATGTTTGCCCTTAGCGGAGTTTTCATACAATAACAATTATCAAGAAAGTATCAAAATGGCACCTTTTGAAGCTTTATATGGGCGACGGTGTCAAACTCTGCTAAATTGGTCTGAACCTGGAGAAAGGTACTTCTTTAGGCTTCATATGGTGAAAGAGGTCGAAGAAAAGGTCCAGAAAATTATTCATAATATGAAGAAAGCTCAGACTCGACAAAAGAGTTATGCAGACCGACGACGACAACCCTTATGCTTTCTGGTAGGCGATTATGTCTACTTGAAAGTTTCACCAATGAAGGGTGTATCGCGTTTCGGGGTTAAAGGGAAGCTTGCACCCAGGTATATTGGTCCATTTCCGGTACTTGAGCAATGTGGGCCAGTGGCATATCGACTACAACTCCCCGAAATTCTGTCTGCTATCCATAATGTGTTCCATGTGTCGCAATTGAAGAAGTGTCTTCGGGTTCCCGATCGAACCGTTGAAGTGACAGATGTTGTCCTAGAACCAGATTTAACATACTCGGAACATCCTATTCGAGTTCTGGATCAAAAGGACAGGGTTACCCGGAGAAAGACTCTCAAGTTCTACAAGATACAATGGAACCAACATGCTGAGGAAGAGGCTACGTGGGAAACTCAAGACTTCTTGAATAAGAATTTCCCAGGCTTTCTAGCCACATGTAATTTGTAAAGTATATATAGTTATTGCAATAAAGGAATGAACCCCCACACCACCCCTGCCTTGTACCAGAAATAAGGAAATAAAAATGTGACATATTTCCTTTTCCATTACTCACCCTAGGACTTTAAATCTCGGGACGAGATTCTTTTATGGGGGGAAGGATGTAACACCCCTGGTGTTACTGTAACTAAAACTTGAGCATGGCATCATAAGCATTGGCATTGTATAGGTTTGATACACCTAGAGTGCATTCACTAGGCAAAAATTTCAAACAAGTTGTATTGTTTTAGTGTTTTGCAAATAGAACCCTGGTTAAGGGACTTAACCCTAAATAGAGATTAAAGGGGTAAAACCTAACCCAAGATGAGAAAACCTAAAGACTTTAGGGAAAGAGTCATAAAATATCCCCAAACACAAAGTTGAATCACATTTAAACCCCTGGAATCCCAGAAACCCTAATTGGAACCCTAGAAAACCCTAAAACCAAACCCTAGGGACCTATGTGCAAAATTAGTCCACTTTTGGACTAAAGTGCAAAAACCAAGTTAAATAGGTATCTTAAGTCATTTGGGTCACAAATATGTGAGTTTGCAAGTTAAACCCTGAGATTTGGACTTATGTGCAAAAGAGCCACACTCTTTCTCAAATGCCTAAGTCTGACTTCAGTGATATTGGCTCAACTTTGGAGTCTTGTATCTTTCAAATTCTAGGATCTTTGCCCTAGGTCACCACACCAAATTTGTAGAGCAATTAAAGGAGAACAACTTTGCTTAAGAGAGTGAGCATAGTTGTTATGAAGAATTCTGAGATAAATGAGCCTAAAGTTGGACTGTCAGGCTGTTATGGTCTGAATTTTCAGACTAGCAGTGGACTAACATCGACTTCAAGCTAAATTCTGAGCATGATCTAGTGGAAATCTACCTATGGTTGCCATAGCAAGTTTGTAGTTGGTATAATGCTCTACAAGTTTGCTGCAAAGATTAACTTATGTTACCACAGGAATTTTGGAGAAAATCGACCCTCAACTCTGGCTGTCAGGTGCTCTAATGGGGTGTTCACCATGGTACAGTGCTCAGATTGGGATAAGACTGCCAGCACCGGATGTTCACCGCCGGCGACCGATTGCCGCCGTGATTCGTGCGATAGCCGGTCCACGTTGTTCTCGGGGTAAGTGGGTAACACCGGTGTACGTCGCCGTGGGTAAGCTCCAACCGTTAAAGAACTCCGACCACCGTACGGTGTCACCACGGTCGAAGCCGATAAGAATGCCGGTGATAGCCGTCGTCCGGCCTTGTGCCGCATGTCCCAACCTCGCCACCGCATCGCCGTGACTTCCTCTAGCTTCCCGTCGATCACCGGAGTTACTGCCACGTCGTGGAACACGTATTAACTGCAACCGTGTTCTTCTTCCCTTCCGGCCGCCACGCGTCTTGCTCTAAATTCACGGTCACCGCCGTTGTGCGCTATAAATTGACCCCGCAGCAAGCTTCGCAACATCATTGCACACCCCCATACCAAGAATTGCTCCCAGCCGAACACTAGTGAGCCGAAATTGCGCATTCTCCCCAATTCGGTTCAAGAACACCGTGAACTAACCTCGCCATGGCTAGCCCCCTTTCCGGTCAGTCCAACCCTCCCTCTCCCTCATTTAAGCTTTCTCACATGTCTACGATGCTTGCCGAACCACCAATTTGGACTGCGGGCTCACCAATCACCGGGAATGCACTCAACTGTCCGCCACCCATTCGGTTCACGCGGACAGAGCTTGACAGCTCACCATTTGTGCAATTAGGTTAGGGGAAACACTCGGGGTAGGTCCGATGTGATGTCCGCCGCTCGGGAGCGCCGGTCGTCGCCTTAATCGGCCAGTGCAGGACCTCGCCGGAGCTCCTCAACGTGCTGCCGTCGTCGGGGACTTCCCCCTGTAAAGAATTAGAACATGGGGGACCGATTTGCAAAGTGTCAGAGACCCGTAGGAATAGTGGCTGAACCCGTTCACAGTTAGATAAAAATGCGAGGACCCCGGTGCAATTCTGCCATCGCGCGCGGGCGCGGGCGCGCGTTTCCTGTGTTGTTGGGCCGTCTGGACCAGATTTGGCCCAGCACTGTTACATCTTTTCTCTTTTTCTTTTTCTACCCAGCTTTAGAAATATGTAGAAAAATGGTAAAATTGTGAAACCAATTTTCCTAGGTTTCTTATTTTCCCTAGAATTTAATAAAAATAGTTTTGTGATTTTTAGGTTAAATAAGGAATTTTAAGGCATTTAAAGTAGTTCAAAGTAGTAGTTTTGGATTTTTAAAAGATAAGTTGTAATCCCAAAAATGCTCAAAATTTTTATATGAGTTCCTCATATTATTTAGAAGCCTTGGGTAGAATTTGGGTTGATTTGGACCTTGTCTGATCACCAAACCCCAAAACACCCCCTGCCCTATGAACTCCTTTACTGACTCCGGAAACCCTAGGTTCTCGGAGTACCGTGAAGGAAAGTTGTACTCAAGACCTAGATAATAAGTTTATATTATCTTTGCACCCTCATGAGCATCCCATGACATCCATTCTTATACATCTGCATGGTTATGATTAGAACGTGAAGAAGAAGAGGAAATCACCGAAGAAAGGACACCACCACCCTCGGATTCTCAAGCAGGCAACTGCTTCTACTTTGATATTTGCGGATCCGAGCCAGACTCACCTGTTAACGAAGGCAAGCCCCGGTGCATGCAACCCTTTCCTTGTGTTTTTAAATACTTTTCGCACACCTTAAGTCAAGTGAAATGTGCATTAAGTTCATAGGGATTGCTTAAAACCCTTTGATGCATTGCTTTCCTTGATATCCATACCTTTATGGATACTTCTGGTGAAGTATCAAAATGGATTTACAAAAATGCTTAGCTCTGCTTAGATCTTGTGGATAGAGGTTGTCTTTTGCTATACTGCCTAGCTCAGGGGTTATCCTGAGGAAAGATGACTTCTACCTGCAAGAATACTTTCATTAAGAGCGTGGTGGGATCTTACTGCAAAGTTCCCTGTGATGCTCTTTTCATCCTAAGGAACAGAAACAATCCTAAGGATGGAAGTACTTAAATCGAGACTTGGGTTAGGAACAGGTGATGTTCTACCCAGGTTGATTAAGGATTGAATGCGTATGTAGGCGTGCTGATCGAGGACCCTTTAACTGGTCACATACCTCGTCATGGGTAAGCCTTGCCTCGGGCAGACTAAGGCCAGAATAAGATAACACGAAATGGGCGTGGAGCGGTGGCGGGAGTAGCGTGTACCCACCGTGGCAAGAGGCTGGACGGTTGTGTATCTGTGCTCTCGGTTTGCGTGAACCTGATCTGGTCTTAAGAACCCCGGTGGCGGGTTGACATATGCAAGGGTTAAGTGCTACATATGTCGTGTGATTGGAGATCCTCAGCTGAGTATAATCGATTCGGATCGCTGTACCTTCGCGGTTATGAAGACTTGGTCACTTCCCTGCAACCTAAGTCAGGATGTGAACACTATGGATAAAAATGATGTTGTACTGATGAAATGATGAAATTAGACTAGAGGCAAATAGAGTCTATTAATACTTAACATGGCATTAAAAGATTGAAAGTAAGGACTCACCTTAGTAAGCTATTTCTGCAAAGGTATCTAAGTTGATTTTTGCTAAAGCCTCTCCTTGATTCCTACTTATCCAGCATACCCTTGAGAGTCTTTTCCTTAGTCGGGTAAGACTTGCTGAGTAATTCCATACTCAGGGTTTATTCCCTCGTTGTTTTTAGGTGAGGAAGCAGCAGATTTCTGTTGCTTCTGTACCAAGGTGGTTCCTAATGAAGATAAGCAAGAGTGAAGCGCGGGAGGAAAGGATCCTCCATTAAGACTTTTGTGTGATAACTGTCAGGAGGAGTTTTTGCCTCCCTTGGTATGTGTAATAATATTACTCTGCACTCGTTTATATTCCTGGTCTGTAATAAACAACCTGATCTTACTTTTTAATAAATGTAAGTTATGTAATCGCTTTCGCATTTCTTTATCTCCGATGTTCTGTAATGTCTGCAAGACGGGTGAGACGTTCCTGGAAAGGTAAGGAAAGATACTGAGCTTGTCAAGTGGTTCAAGGGCACCTATAGGGTTGTTTGAGGTCCGTTGGACAAGGACAACTGTAGGTGGGCCTAATTACTTGGGAGGTTCCGCCACAGGCATGACGCCTCTGTGCGGAGGTCGGGGCATGCCCGTCCGCGAGGACTTGAGTGGGGATCTGCCGATGCAGGCTGGGGCATCCGCCATTCGTCGGCGTGGCGCTGGCGCGCAGGTGGCCGCTGTCGTCGGTGCTGAGGTGGTGGCAGCCAGAGAAGGTTTCTCCGCCGATGAGACCATCGGCGCCAGCTGCAGCCGGACCCCTAGCTCTTTGGCTTTGATGGCTTGTCCTCACCCCTCGAGCGAAGACGCGGGCGAGGGCCTCATCACAGCAGCGTCGGCCCTGAGGTCATCGCTGCTGCTGTTTAGCTGCCCGAAGCCGGGGTCGTTGTCGCTGCTGGTGTAGTGGTCGCCGGCGAGCCACCTGGAATTTGTTGTCCTGTAGGCCCTCTGGTGTGGAGGTAGTTCATACCCGCGGGAGCGGAACCGGAGTCCCGTTTGTAAGGAGATATACCGGGTTTTTGCCGGAGCAAAATGTAACCGCTTCAAGTACTTAGACATTTGTCGTAGGTCGGGAGAACCGTCGAGGGTTCTGCCGACGTCTAAGTCTGTGTAGCATAGTTACCCCAAGTATATGTTTTGTTCTTTGTGGCTGTTGAGGCCTGAACATTTGGGTATTAAGAGTATAAAGCTGTGTTTCTTCCTCATTCCGAGCACTGAGACTTGGCTGTTGGCTAGACGAACCACTTAACCGAGCGTGAGTTGCCTTTCGCGGAAGGTGACGAGTGAGGTATCCATATCCCGGAGGCGTAGGAGTCCCTCGGCTCGGTCGGCCTTGCCGCTCTAGGCCTCTCTTGCTCAGTTTTTAGAACCCTCGGCTGCTCTGCGATGAGCCGGAGCTGGAGGCAGCGGTGCTAGTGCGGACAGAGGCGGAGTCGGCTCGGAAAGAGGCTTTGTCGGCCCAGGAGCTGGCGGCTTCCTAGGCCGAGGAAGATGTGGCAGCAGCCGCTGGAGCTTAGCCAAGACATCCGCTGGCGCGGTGCTGGCGTCTTCCCTTAGGTGGAGGTCCTTTCGCCTGGGTCGCCGTCCGAGGCCGGGCCAGGTTCCGCCGAGGGTGGAAACAACGCCGAGGGTGCTGCTGCTCCCCCTACCGATGCCCGAACCTGCAGGAACAGTTTGTCTGTAGCATGCGCATGTTTTTTCGCGACCGCCGAGGCCTAAACACTTTATCGTCGTGTTAAAAAGCTACGTCTTCTTTCCTCTTGTTTCGAGTATCACGACTTGTCTGTCAGTAGCAGAATCGTTTATCCAAGCGAGAGTTACTTCTCGTGGAAGGTGATGAGTGAGGTATCCGTATCCCAGAGGCGTAGGAGTTCCTCGGCTCGGTCGGCCTTGCCGCTTACGTGCACTCTTACTTGGTTGTCGGATTCCGTTATTGACACAGTCGAGAAGGCACGAAAGTCGTTTTCTACCCGAGTGTTTGGACTTGTTCGGTAGCAGGATCGCTTATCCGAGCGTGAGTTACTTCTCGCGGAAGGTGATGAGTGAGGTATCCGTATCCCAGAGGCGTAGGAGTCCCTCGGCTCGGTCGGCCTTGCCGCTTACGTGTACTCTCGTCGTTCTTAGGATCCCACTATCGATACGGAAGTCGAAAGCACAAAGGTTGCTTTGGTAGAAAATTTTTCCGAGGAAAATTTTGACGCAGAGGGGTTCCCCCCTTCTAGCCCCCGAGGGAGGGTCGGGGTTTGCTGAGGCAAGGCCAACCCTTCCTTGATGGTTAGACTTTGTGTATGTAAACGAGGTACACGAACGACTTAAAACATCTTAAGGGTAGAAGCAACGTAGCTGTTGGATGTTCCAAGCGTTGTCGTAGACCTCGCCTTGGTCGTTGGCTAGCTTGTATGTTCCGGGCTTCAAAATCTTGGCGATGATGAAGGGCCCTTCCCCGGGAGGAGTGAGCTTGTGGTGCCCTCGGGCGTCCTGTCGCAGATGAAGCACCAAGTCTCCTACTTGGAAGCCTCGGGGCCAGACGCTTCGGGCGTGGTAGCGCCGCAGCGACTGCTGGTACCGTGCCGAATGTAGTAAGGTGACGTCCCGAGCCTCTTCGAGCTGGTCTAGCGAGTCCTCTTGGCTGGTCTGGTTGCTTCGGTCGTCGTACGCCCTGATCCTCGGGGAGCCGTATTCTAAGTCCGTGGGGAGGATGGCCTCGGCCCCATAGACTAGAAAAAACGGCGAGAAACCCGTTGCTCGGCTCGGCATCGTCCTTAGACTCCAGACTACCGAGGGTAGCTCTTTCATCCATCGCTTGCCGAGCTTGTTGAGGTCGTTGTAGATCCTCGGTTTGAGCCCCTGCAAAATCATACTGTTGGCGCGCTCCACCTACCCATTCGTCATGGGGTGAGCCACGGCGGCCCAGTCCACACGGATGTGGTGGTCGTTGCAGAAGTCTAGGAACTTTTTTCCGGTGAACTGCGTGCCATTGTCGGTGATGATGGAGTTTGGGACCCTGAATCGATGGATGATGTTGGTGAAGAATGCCATCGCCTGCTCGGACCTGATGCTGGTCAAGGGTCGGACCTCGATCCACTTGGAGAATTTGTCGATAGCGACCAGCAGGTGCGAGAAGCCCCCGGGTGCCTTCTGCAAGGGACCGACGAGGTCTAGACCCCACACAGCAAACGACCAAGTGATGGGTATCGTCTGCAGGGCCTGAGCGGGCAGGCGCGTCTGCTTTGCGTAGAATTGACACCCTCGGCAGGAGCGTACAATCCTAGTGGCGTTGGCCACCGCGGTTGGCCAATAGAAACCTTGTCGGAAGGCATTCCCCACGAGGGCTCGAGCACGCTGCATGGTGGCCGCAAGCCCTCGAGTGTATTTCTTGCAACAGCTCTTGTCCTTGGGCGATTGATATGCATTTTTGGAGGATGCCCGAGGGGCTGCGGTGATAGAGTTCCTTTTCATCACCCAGCAAGACGAATGACTTGGCGCGCCGAGCCAGCCGCCGAGCTTTGGTCTTATCGAGGGGAAGCTCCCCTTGGAGGAGATATTCCAGGTACGGGGTCTGCCAGTTCGGATCTGGTGTGACCCCATTCTGTTCCTCCTCGACAGGCAAGGCCTCTTCCTCGATGGCCGAGGGTACCTCGGGCTCGGCCGAGGGTACCTCGGGCTGGGCCGAGGCTTCCTCGGGCTCGGGCGCGTCGTTGCTCTTGACGGATGGTTGATGTAGGTCTCTGGAGAAGACGTCCAAGGGAACCGTTGTCCGCCCCGAGGCTATCTTCGCCAGCTCGTCCGCAGTCTCATTGTACCGTCAGGCGATGTAGTTGAGCTCTAGCCCGTAGAACTAGTCTTCCAGGCGCCGGACTTCGTCGCAGTAGGCTTCCATCCTCCGGTCGCGACAGTGGGAGTTCTTCATGACTTGGTCGATGATAAGCTACGAGTCGCCATGAGCGTCGAGGCGCCGGACCCCTAGCTCGATGGCGATGCACAACCCGTTAACTAGAGCCTCGTACTCGGCCATGTTGTTTGACGCTGGAAAATGGAGGCGAATGACGTAGCGAAGATGCTTCCCGAGGGGTGAAACGAAGAGCAAGCCAGCGCCTGCTCCTGTTTTCATGAGTGACCCATCGAAGTACATGGTCCAGAGCTCGGGTTGGATTGGAGTTGTCGATAACTGGGTGTCAGTCCACTCAGCCAGGAAGTCTGCCAAGACCAGGGATTTTATGGCCTTCCGAGGAGCGAATGATAGCGTTTCGCCCATGAGTTCCACCGCCCACTTTGCTATCCTACCTGAGGCCTCACGGCACTGGATGATCTCCCCCAGGGGGAAGGATGACACCACAGTCACCGGATGAGACTCGAAGTAGTGTCGCAACTTTCGCCGTGTTAGAATCACTGCATAGAGCAGCTTCTGGATCTGTGGGTAGCGGACTTTGGTCTCGGAAAGCACTTCGCTGATGAAGTAGACTAGCCTCTGGACGAGCAGTGCATGCCCTTCTTCTCGTCTCTCGACTACGATCGTGGCACTGACCACCTGAGTGGTCGCGGCTACGTAGATCAAGAGGGCTTCTCATGCAGCGGGGGGCACCAGGATGGGTGTATTTGTAAGGAGCGCCTTAAGGTTTCCGAGGGCATCCTCAGCCTCGAGGGTCCAAGTGAAGCGCTCGGCCTTCCTTAAGAGGCAGTACAGAGGAAAGCCTTTCTCGCCATGGCGTGAGATGAAGCGGCTCAGAGCCGCAAGGCATCCCATGACCCTCTGTACTCCTTTCAAATCTTTGATCGGTCCCATGTTGGTGATGGTCGCGATTTTCTCCGGATTGGCCTCGATGCCCCGCTCGGAGACGATGAATCCTAGGAGCATGCCTCGCGGGACTCTGAAGACACAGTTCTCGGGATTGAGTTTCACGCCTTTCGCTCTCAGACACTTGAATGTCGTTTCAAGGTCAGAGAGGAGGTCGGAGGCTTTCTTCGTCTTGACAACGATGTCATTGACGTAAGCCTCGACCATTCTACCGATGTGCTCTCCGAACACGTGGTTCATGCACCTCTGGTAGGTGGCGCCTGCATTCCTCAAACCAAATGGCATTGTAGTGTAGCAGTACATGCCAAAAGGTGTGATGAAAGAAGTCGCGAGCTAGTCGGACTCTTTCATCTTGATTTGGTGATAGCCTGAGTAGGCATCGAGGAATGACAGGGTTTCGCACCCAGCAGTGGAGTCCACAATTTGATCGATGCGAGGTAGAGGGTAGGGAACTTTCGGACATGCTTTGTTTAGACCAGTGTAGTCTACACACATCCTCCATTTCCCATCCTTCTTCCTTACAAGAACAGCGTTGGCTAACCACTCGACATGGAATACCTCTTTGATGAACCCTGCCGCGAGTAGCTTGTGGATCTCCTCGCCTATGGCCCTGCGCTTTTCTTCATCAAAACGGCGCAAGGTTTGCTTCACAGGTCGGGCTCCAGCTCTGATGTCGAGTGAGTGCTCGGCGACATCCCTCGGTATGCCGGGCATGTCCGAGGGACTCCACGCAAAGATTTCGGCGTTCACACGGAGAAAGTCGACGAGCACTGCTTCCTATTTGGGGTCGAGCTCGGAGCCGATCCGGACTTTCTTGCTGGCGTTGTTGCTGGGGTCGAGAGAGACGGACTTGACCGCCTCAACTGGTTCAAAGTTGCCGGCATGCCGCTTCGCGTCGGGTGCCTCCTTGGAGAGGCGTTCCAGGTCGGCGATGAGGGCCTCGGACTCGGCGAGGGCCTCAGCGTACTCCACACACTCCACGTCGCATTCGTACGCGTGGCGGTACATGGATCCGACGGTGATGATCCCGTTCGGGCCCGACATCTTGAGCTTGAGGTAGGTGTAGTTGGGGACGGCCATGAACTTGGCGTAGCATGGTCTTCCCAACACCGCATGGTAGGTTCCTCGGAACCCGACAACCTCGAAGGTGAGAGCCTCCTTTCGGAAGTTGGAGGGAGTCCCGAAGTAGACGGGTAAGTCGATCCGTCCGAGGGGTAGGATTCGCTTCCCGGGCGCGATCCCATGGAAGGGTGCCGCACTGGCCCGGACCTTGGACCGATCAACCCCCAAGAGTTCCAGGGTCTTGGCGTAGATGATGTTAAGGCTGCTGCCTCCGTCCATGAGGACTTTGGAGAGCCTAACATTGCCGATGATCAGATCAACGACGAGCAGGTACCTTCCTGGGCTTGGCACAAAGTCGGGGTGGTCGCCTCGGTCGAAGGTGATAGGCTTGTCGGACCAGTCTAGGTAGACTGGCGCTGCCACCTTCACCAAGCAGACCTCCCGGCGCTCCTGCTTGCGGTGCCGAGCCGAGGCGTTCGCCGCCTGCCCGCCGTAGATCATGAAGCAGTTGCGGACCTCCGGGAACTCCTCTTCCTTGCCGCCCTCCTTCTTGTTGTCGTCATGGTTCTTGCCATCTTCCGCCGGAGGCCCGGCCTTATGGAAGTAGTGCCGGAGCATGACACATTCTTCGAGGGTGTGCTTGACGGCCCCTGGTGATAGGGGCACGGCTCGTTGAGCATCTTGTCGAACGCTCCAGCCCCTCCAGGAGGTTTCCGAGGGTTCCTGTGCTCGGCTGCAGCGACGAGATTCGCGTCAGCAGCGTCGCGCTTCGCTTGCGACTTGTTCTTGGCTTTTTTCTTCGTGCCCCGCTGGGTGGACGCCTCGGGGGCGTCTGTCTTCGGCTCTCCCTGAGGCTGCTTGTCCTTTCGAAAGATGGCTTCGACCGCCTCTTGACCCGAGGTGAACTTGGTGGCGACGTCCATCAGTTTGCTCGCACGAGTGGGAGTCTTGCGCCCCAGTTTGCTCACCAGGTCTCGGCAAGTGGTGCCGGCGAGGAAAGCCCCGATGACATCCGAGTCGGTAACGTTGGGCAGCTCGGTGCGCTGCTTTAAAAACCGCCGGATGTACTCTCGGAGGGACTCCCCTGGCTGCTGGCGGCAGCTTTGGAGATCCCACGAGTTCCCAGGGCGCACGTACGTGCCTTGGAAGTTTCCCGCAAAATCCTTGACCAGTGTCACACCCGGATTTAAGGGACAAATCCGGGTGCATCTCATATATGCGCCAGAGAAGACAACACATATAATAATAGAGTACATAGAGCTAAATGTCATAAATATCATAAATGTACTTATTACATAGCGGAAGACTTACAAAAATATATGATAAAGTAAAGCGAACTAAATATTAATCCCTGGCGCCACAAAGTTGACTGGGAGACGCCACCTAGATCAAGTCGAATGCCTCGGTGTTAGGCGACTCCTCTTCGACCACCTGTTCTTCTCCTGTGGGGGGGTGTGAGACAACAAGAGTGAGCTCACATACGTTCATAGCTCAACAAGTCGTGGGGAATAATGTGGCATGAACTCACCAAAGGTGGGAGTTCATGAAGTGTAAGGCTGATCAATGAAATAGAGGCTGAAGCTGAGCATTGCTTTTATAAGTTGGTCAAAATTTTATTAGCAATTACTAAGTGTAAGTAAATACCAAACCTTAATAATAATAAAGAAAAGTAATAGTAAAATAATCCCAAATGTGATGCAAATGTCAAATTAAATTTAAGCTCCATAAATTAATCATGTGAGTGTCCGAGCCGCTCATGACCGTGAGCACGGCTAGTATACTAGTTTTACACTCTGCAGAGGTTGCACATCTTTACCCACAAGTCATGTTACCCATCTGCCAAGAGACGGCCAATCCCATACACCTCTACCGAGGAGGTGAGCTAGGGTAACACTACGAGGCCTTTACAAAGTTCCACTAGCTTTAGAAATCCTGCTACAGTTTATAGGAAGCTCTAGTGCAGGAATCCCTTGCCTGACCGCCATCGCAGCAAAATCAACCCAAGGACCTCCCTACACTGACCACTCCCCTACTGCTCTTGCCCCTTTCGGGTAAGGAAGACCTCCACTAGCTTTCCTA
Source organism: Zea luxurians (assembly GCA_029449295.1). NCBI lineage: Eukaryota > Viridiplantae > Streptophyta > Magnoliopsida > Poales > Poaceae > Zea > Zea luxurians. The sequence continues at coordinate 96,624,241 of JAOPSE010000001.1, read as the reverse complement.
GTTAATCAGCCAAGGGCGTCCCATTAAACCCTTGTGGTAGCACTGTTTTCCTGGGTGGTCGCTCCATGTTCCCATTAATTTAATGATCTTAACATGAACAGTAATAATAAAAAGATAATAAATGAGTAATCATGAATATTATATCTCCATACCCAATCCACATAAAGCAATAGCAGGTACTACCCAAAAATATTTTAGTGGTGAACAAGGTATAAAGATAACCAAAACTGGGGTAACCTAAAGGATCCCACCAAAATTAACTTATGCAGATCATTATAATTAATAAGAACATGGCTGGGAAAAAGTAAGTGATCAAGGACACAACTTGCCTTCAATGAGCTCCTGCTCAGCTATCTCTACTTGTTGAACCTCAGAATCCTCAGTAGCTTGCTCATCTACTCGCATCAATACAATACATACATAGTATAGCAAAAATTAACATCACACCAAAAATGTAAATAAAATACACAATAATAATCTAGACATTAAAATGAGACCATAGGAATTAGAATCATTAAATTTGGAGTTATAGATTTTAAGTTATGAATTTTCCAAGGTTTTATGTGCTTAATACAAGATTAAGTACTAGATAAATTTTAATGTGTCTTTCATGTCAAAACAGAGGCACTAATGGATAAACAATAATATTACAAAATGTTAGGAACTGGAATGGATCAATTTGGACTAAAAATGGATTTTCTATGGATTAAATAAGTTCTAGGAATTGTTTTTATATTAAAAATCCATTTCTGAATTTATTTATTTGATTTTCATGAGCTCTGGACTGGGCCTCAAATACCAAAAAGCGCAGGGGCTTCTACATAAAGCTGCCTATGACACAGAGCGCCAGCTGTAGGACTGTGGGTTAATTCGAGATAAGTGCAGGGTCTATTTAGCAAAGTCTATCGGCGAAAGGGTATCGGACGGGCTGAGCCGTCCGATCATGATCTGACCACACGGATTTAATTAGCCGCGCCCGAACCGGTACGCAAGCATGTCCATCAGATCAAGATCTAAGGGTCCAAAACTAATAGAAGACAAACTGTCCACACACCTCCGATCTAGATCGGACGGTCCAAACACTACTCCCTCTTCGAGCCAACACACGAGCAAATCTTGACCCTCCATCGAGGATCCCACGGTCACGCGATAAGCTCCCCCCAACGGCGGCAAGCCCGGCAGCGCCGCCCGAGTCTTACGGCGCAGACCATGGCCGGACCCGCCCACTCTGCCATCGAGCCCCAATACCAAAAACCGAATAGAACTTCCCGAAGCAGGCATCCATGCGAACAACAGGGTAGACTCCATACCATGAATCGCGCAGCCCTCAGCTTCGGCCACGACGCATGGCGGCCCCGCAGCGAGCAGAGATCGCCGATGAGAAATTGGGTCCGAATTGGTGGACTTCTCCACCCATCGATGCCATGACAGGCTGGTACACGTCCTGGCGGCCATCCTCGACCACACCGCGGACCAATGGTGGTGAAGGCCAAGGACGGCGGCAGCAGCCAGTTTTCTCTCTCGGTTTTTCCTTGATCGATGAGCTCCCTGGTGGCGTGAAAACCTCAAATCCTAGTGGCTGGGTTGAGGAGCGGATGAGGCGGTCAAGTGCCCGCGATTTGGTCAAGAACCAGTGGCTAAAGGGAGGAGATAGGTTTGCGCCGAGGAGGTAGCAGGGATGGGAAGCGGATAACCGGCGAGAGACGAAGAGAGTACAGAGAGGGCGAGGACTTGTAGCGGCCGGACCTCTGGCCACGGGAAAACGGTTTATTTTCGAGCTCGTGGCTTGGGAGGCGGAGGGTCCGCAACGACTTTAGTTGGCGACGGAGTCGCGCGATCATGGAGGATCCGGTCAGCGCGATCCGGTTCACGCGGGGAAGAAGCTCTGGTGCAGATTTGGGGGAAGAAGGGAGAACTAGTGATGTGGGGCCCATCCGTCAGAGAGGGCAGGAAATCAACAGTGCCGCACAGAGAAAAGTGTATGTCACACGGGGCCCGCACGACAGTGTCAGCCAGCCGAGTAGCGCGGAGGTGCCACAAGTTGGGCCACGCGGAAGAAAATGCCAGGATGGGCCGAGGCAGGGGTTTGGGTCCATGCAGTTCTTTGCTCGTTTTCTTTTCCTTTCCTTTTGTTTTCTTTTCATATTTGAATTCTTAAATTTGAATCCAAATTCGATTGTAAATTTTGAATTTGAACTAGATGTACTAGTCCAAGATGTTGATATGAAATGACACATTTATTTATATATTTTCCTTACATTGTATACAGGGCTTTTCCTATTTTCCTCTTCACCTTCTATATCTTATTTCCCAATTCTAGCATTTAATATAGGCTTAATACCTAATTCTCATTATTAATGTATCCTTATTAATTTTTATTATTAAATGCACAAACACTTAAAATCCAGCATGATGCACCAATTATCTTTGGTCTCTTTAACAAATTATTCTCACTTAGTGTAGTTATTCCCAAGTGATGATAAGTAGAAGACAAAACAACTAATGAGATTACCCCGTTCTCTTATTATTTCCAAACTGGGTATTACAAATCCTACCCCCCTTAAAAAGAATCTCGTCCTCGAGATTTAAGAAGGACTGGGGAAAAGATGGAAAAATCTATGTGAAGCTCTTCTTCTCTTTCTCATGTAACTTCGTCTTCTCCATGGTGACTCCATTGCACTTTGCACATTTTTATAACCTTATTCCTCGTGACACGAGTCAGTGTATCAAGAATCTTGATGGGGTACTCAGCATAAGTCAGGTCATCTTGAACACTAAGGTCCTCCATTGGCAACTGCTCTTCAGGTACCCTGAGACATTTCTTCAGCTGAGATACATGAAATACATCATAAACATCTGCAAGATGATCCGGTAACTCCAATTGGTATGCAACCTCTCCCACTCACTTTAAGATTAAGAAGTGTCCAATAAAGCGAGGGGGCAACTTTCCTTTGACTTTAAATCTTCTCATACCCCGGAGTGGTGACACCTTCAAATAGACATAATCTCCCTCCTTAAACTCACGCAGTCTTCTCCGGGTGTCAGCATAGCTTTTCTGCCTTGACTGTGCAGTTCTTAAATTCTCCCTTATTTGATGGACTTGTTCTTCTGCTTCTTGTATAATCTCAGGTACAAATAACTGTCTTTCACCAGTTTGATCCCAATACAGTGGAGTCCTGCACTTTCTGCCATACAAAGCTTCAAACGGTGACATCTTCAAATTGGCCTGGTAGCTATTATTATAGGAGAACTCCGCATAAGGCAAACTCTTATCCCAACTACCACCATGCTTAAGGGCACAAGCTCTTAACATATCTTCCAGCACTTGGTTGGTCCTCTCAGTCTTCCCATCTGTCTGTGGATGGTAAGCCGAACTAAAATTCAATCTTGTATCCAAGGACTCGTGCAACTTCTTCCAATACCGGGAGGTAAACTGTGATCCCCGGTCTGACACAATCTTCTTTGGCACACCATGTAAACAGACAATCCGTGCCATGTACAACTCTGCCAACTTGGCTCCTGAATATGTGGTCTTCACTAGAATAAAGTGGGCTACTTTAGTTAGCCTGTCCACAATCACCCATATAGAATCATATCCAGCCGACGTGTGGGGTAATCCAACAATGATGTCCATGCCAATCTTTTCCCATTTCCACTCAGGTATCTTCAGTGGATGCAGTAGTCCAGCTGGCCTCTGGTGTTCAGCCTTAACTCTTTGGCACACATCACACATAGCCACATGTGCAGTCACATCTCTCTTCAATCCATACCACCAATATTTTTGCTTCAAATCCTGATACATCTTAGTACTCCCAGGATGAATAGAATAAACTGAGTCATGCACCTCCTTCAATATGGTTTCCCGAAGACTATCAATATCGGGAACACAGATCCGATTATTGAACCATATCGTTCCTTGCTCATCTTCTGTGAATTCTGGGCCTCTACCCTCTGTTATTAGATCCTTAATCTCCTGGATTTTAGCATCACCAACCTGACCTCTTCGAATTTCTTGCTCCAAGGTGGGTTCTAATTCAATAGTAACTCCTTCAGTGTGAGCAACTATCCCTAGGTTAAGCCTCCTAAAATCCTCAACAATCTCATCGGGTAGCTGGGCAACAACAGCTGAATGAACATGCTCCTTTCGACTCAAGGCATCTGTAACCAAATTTGCCTTGCCTGGGTGATAGTGAATCTCCAAATCATAATCCTTAATAAGCTCCAACCAACGGTGTTGCCTAAGGTTGAGATCCTTCTGAGTGAATATATACTTCAAACTCTTATGATCCGTGTATACTTGACACTTCGTTCCCATGGCATAGTGTCTCCATATCTTAAATGCATGCACAACTGCTGCCGGTTCTAAGTCATGAGTGGGGTAGTTCAATTCGTGTTTCCGCAACTGACGAGACGCGTAGGCAATCACATGTCCTTCTTGCATGAGCACACATCCCAAGCCTTGGCCGCAGGCATCACAATAAATATTAAATTCCTTCTGTAGATCTAGCATAACCAACACTGGTGGCGACATCAACCTCTTCTTTAATTGATCAAAGCTATCTTGGCACTTCTCGTCCCACTTAAACTCTCTTCCCTTCTCCATAAGTGAGGTCATGGGCTTAGCAATCTTAGAAAATCCTTCAATAAATCTCCGATAATATCCTGCAAGTCCCAAGAAACTTCGAATCTCCGTAACTGTAGTGGGTATGCTCCACGCCACTATCTCCTTGACTTTAACAGGATCCACTGATATCCCTCCATTAGAAATGACATGTCCAAGGAATGGCACCTCGTCAATCCAAAACTCGCATTTACTATACTTGGCGTAGAGTTGATTATCTCGTAGCTTCTATAACACCAATCTCAAATGTTCCTCATGATTACTATCACTCTTGGAATAAATAAAAATATCGTCGATGAAAACCACGACGAATCTGTCCAGATCATGAACACCTTATTCTTCAGATCCATAAAATAGGCTGGTGCATTAGTTAGTCCAAATGACATAACAGTGAACTCATGTAAACCATATCGGGTCGAGAAATCCGTCTTGGGAATATCCGATGGCCTAATCTTCATTTGCTGGTAACCCGATCGGAGATCAATCTTCGAGAATACCCTTGCACCTCTCATCCGATTAAATAAATCCTCAATGCGGGGTAATGGACACTTGTTCTTCACAGTGACATCGTTAAGGGACCTATAATCCATGCACATCTCTTGCGATCCTTCTTTCTTCTGTACAAATAGAACCGACGCTCCACAAGGTGAAGAATTCGAACGAATGTACTCAGCCTCTTGTAACTCTGTTAACTGCTTCTTAAGTTCTTTTACCTCTTCTACAGACATCCTGTATGACCGTTTGGGAGTAGGAGTAGTCCCAGGTAAGAGATCAATAGTGAACTCAACTTCCCTATTTGGTGGCATCCCTGGTAACTCCTCTGGAAAGACATCCAAAAATTCCCTAACTGCACGGATGTTGCCACCCACAAACTTCTCATCTACTAAGAATACAGCTAGTTTGGTGGCGGTAGTTACTGCAATTCCAACTTCAAATCTTTCTCCTTTGGAACTGGTGAGTTCTATGGTTCCTTTAGCATAGTGTATAAACTGCATTTACCTTTCTTAACCATGACATACCAAGGATCACATCTATAGTGTTCTCTTCTAACAATATAGGGGTAGCCCATCTGGGTTAGAAACACAGGTGACGAAAGAAAGGATTGTAGATAAGGCAGTGATTACGAAGCATGTTACTTTGGGGATTTATTAGCTAAGTGTGTCACCTACTAAAGCTAATTCATTACCTTATAGTGGTACATGCTAAGATGCCTGTCTATACTATTTCAATCAATCAAAGAAGCAAATCAGGCATTGATCATCAGAACAATCAACCAACATTTTTGATAGAGAAAATAATTTTATTTTTTGTCTTAGGTCTCCTATCTCTTAAAAATGTCATAGGGGTAGGGATTCCAAGGTGTGAAATCCATCTTGTCTCAGAGTAGAAAAGGTAAGAATGATCAGAGTAGAACAGTAGAAGGTGAGACAGGATCAAGATAAGTATAGAAAGAATCAGAGTAAGGTAAGTATAGAATGAATCAGAGTAAGATAGATAGGTAAGGGTTTTGTCCATTTCTATCTAGGTTTCGTCCTACAGCCAACATTTCCTCTGATACCACTTCTGTCACACCTGGATTTAAGGGACAAATCCGGGTGCATCTTATATATGCGCCAGAGAAGACAACACATATAATAACAGAGTACATAGAGCTAAATGTCATAAATATCATAAATGTACTTATTACATAGCAGAAGACTTACAAAAATATATGATAAAGTAAAGCGAACTAAATATTAATCCCTGGCGCCACAAAGCTGACTGGGAGACGCCACCTAGATCAAGTCGAATGCCTCGGTGTTAGGCGACTCCTCTTCGACCACCTGTTCTTCTCCTGTGGGGGGTGTGAGACAGCAAGAGTGAGCTCACATACGTTCATAGCTCAACAAGTCGTGAGGAATAATGTGGCATGAACTCACCAAAGGTGGGAGTTCATGAAGTGTAAGGCAGATCAATGAAATAGAGGCTGAAGCTGAGCATTGCTTTTATAAGTTGGTCAAAATTTTATTAGCAATTACTAAGTGTAAGTAAATACCAAACCTTAATAATAATAAAGAAAAGTAATAGTAAAATAATCCCAAATGTGATGCAAATGTCAAATTAAATTTAAGTTCCATAAATTAATCATGTGAGGGTCCGAGCCGCTCATGACCGTGAGCACGGCTAGAATACTAGTTTTACACTCTGTAGAGGTTGCCATCTTTACCCACAAGTCATGTTACCCATCTGCCAAGAGACGGCTAATCCCATACACCTCTACCGAGGAGGCGAGCCAGGGTAACACTACGAGGCCTTTACAAAGTTCCACTAGCTTTAGAAATCCCGCTACAGTTTATAGGAAGCTCCAGTGCAGGAATCCCTTGCCTGACCGCCATCGTAGCAAAATCAACCCAAGGACCTCCCTACACTGACCACTCCCCTACTGCCCTTGCCCCTTTCGGGTAAGGAAGACCTCCACTAGCTTTCCGAGTTAATCAGCCAAGGGCGTCCCATTAAACCCTTGTGGTAGCACTGTTTTCCCGGGTGGTCGCTCCATGTTCCTATTAATTTAATGATCTTAACATGAACAGTAATAATAAAAAGATAATAAAAGAGTAATCATGAATATTGTATCTCCATACCCAATCCACATAAAGCAATAGCAGGTACTACCCAAAAATATTTTAGTGGTGAACAAGGTATAAAGATAACCAAAACTGGGGTAACCTAAAGGATCCCATCAAAATTAACTTATGCAGATCATTATAATTAATAAGAACATGGTTGGGAAAAAGTAAGTGATCAAGGGCACAACTTGCCTTCAATGAGCTCCTACTCAGCTATCTCTACTTGTTGAACCTCAGAATCCTCAGTAGCTTGCTCGTCTACTCGCATCAATACAATACATACATAGTATAGCAAAAATTAACATCACACCAAACATGTAAATAAAATACACAATAATAATCTAGACATTGAAATGAGACCATAGGAACTGAAATCATTAAATTTGGAGTTATAAATTTTAAGTTATGAATTTTCCAAGGTTTTATGTGCTTAATACAAGATTAAGTACTAGATAAATTTTAATGTGTCTTTCATGTCAAAACAGAGGCACTAATGGATAAACAATAATATTACAAAATGTTAGGAACTGGAATGGATCAATTTGGACTAAAAATGGATTTTCTATGGATTAAATAAGTTCTAGGAATTGTTTTTATATTAAAAATCCATTTCTGAATTTATTTACTTGATTTTCATGAGCTCTGGACTGGGCCTCAAATACCAAAAAGCGCAGGGGCTTCTACATAAAGCTGCCTATGACACAGAGCGCCAGTTGTAGGACTGCGGGTTAATTCGAGATAAGTGCAGGGTCTATTTAGCAAAGTCTATCGACGAAAGGGTATCGGATGGGCTGAGCCGTCCGATCATGATCCGACCGCACGGATTTAATTAGCCACGCCCGAACCGGTACGCAAGCATGTCCATCAAATCAAGATCTAAGGGTCCAAAACTAATAGAAGACAAACTGTCCACACACCTCCGATCTAGATCGGACGGTCCAAACACTACTCCCTCTTCCATTCAACACACGAGCAAATCATGACCCTCCATCGAGGATCCCACGGTCACGCGATAAGCTCCCCCCAACGGCGGCAAGCCCGGCGGCGCCGCCCGAGCCTTACGGCGCAGACCATGGCCGGACCCGCCCACTCCACCATCGAGCCCCAATACCAAAAACCGAATAGCACTTCCCGAAGCAGGCATCCATGTGAACAACAGGGTAGACTCCATACCGTGAATCGCGCAGCCCTCAGCTTCGGCCACGACGCATGGCGGCCCCGCAGCGAGCAGAGATCGCCGATGAGAAATTGGGTCCGAATCGGTGGTCTTCTCCACCCATCAACGCCATGACAGGCTGGTACACGTCCTAGCGGCCATCCTCGACCACACCGTGGACCAATGGTGGTGAAGGCCAAGGACGGCGGTAGCAGCCAGTTTTCTCTCTCGGTTTTTCCTTGATCGACGAGCTCCCTGGTGGCGTGAAAACCTCAAATCCTGGTGGCTGGGTTGAGGAGCGGATGAGGCAGTCAAGTGCCCGCGATTTGGTCAAGAACCAGTGGCTAAAGGGAGGAGATAGGTTTGCGCCGAGGAGGTAGCAGGGATGGGAAGCGGATAAACGGCGAGAGACGAAGAGAGTACAAAGAGGGCGAGGACTTGTAGCGGCCGGACCTCTGGCCACGGGAAAACGGTTTATTTTCGAGCTCGTGGCTTGGGAGGCGGAGGGGCCACAACGACTTTAGTTGGCGACGGAGTCGCGCGATCATGGAGGATCCGGTCAGCGCGATCCGGTTCACGCGGGGAAGAAGCTCTGGTGCAGATTTGGGGGAAGAAGGGAGAACTAGTGATGTGGGGCCCATCCGTCAGAGAGGGCAAGAAATCAACAGTGCCGCACAGAGAAAAGTGTATGTCACACGGGGCCCGCACGGCAGTGTCAGCCAGCCGAGTAGCGCGGATGTGCCACAAGTTGGGCCACGCGGAAGAAAATGCCAAGATGGGCTGAGGCAGGGGTTTGGGTCCATGCAGTTCTTTGCTCTTTTTCTTTTCCTTTCCTTTTGTTTTCTTTTCATATTTGAATTCTTAAATTTGAATCCAAATTCGATTGTAAATTTTGAATTTGAACTAGATGTACTAGTCCAAGATGTTGATATGAAATGACACATTTATTTATATATTTTCCTTACATTGTATACAGGGCTTTTCCTATTTTCCTCTTCACCTTCTATATCTTATTTCCCAATTCTAGCATTTAATATAGGCTTAATACCTAATTCTCATTATTATTGTATCCTTATTAATTTTTATTATTATTATTAAATGCACAAACACTTAAAATCCAGCATGATGCACCAATTATCTTTGGTCTCTTTAACAAATTATTCTCACTTAGTGTAGTTATTCCCAAGTGATGATAAGTAGAAGTCAAAACAACTAATGAGATTACCCCGTTCTCTTATTATTTCCAAACTGGGTATTACAACCAGATCGTCCCAGTCAGAGATCTGCGCAGGAGGCAGATGCTCCAGCCAGGCTCGGGCGGCGTCGGAGAGGAAAAGGGGTAGATTACAGATGATGAGGTTGTCATCATCCGCCCCTCCCAACTAGCATGCCAGTCGGTAGTTCGCAAGCCACAACTTCGGCCTCGTCTCTCCTGAGTACTTGGTGATGGTAGTCGGGGCTCGGAAACGGGCAGGGAACGGCGCTCGTCGTATGGCCCGGCTGAAGACCCGCGGACCGAGTGGTTCGAACGAAGGACTGCGATCCTCCTCGCTGTTGCAGCGTCCCCCATGCCTGGGGTGGTAGCCTCGGCACACCTTCTCGTCGAGGCGGGCTCCATGGTCAACATGGTGGTGCTCGTTGCCGGGGCGATCCCTAGCGGCAGGCGCCTCGTCCCGCGTGCGCTCGGGATGGACCGAGGCTTCCCGAATGCGTCGGGAGGACACCGCGTGATGCTCCGAGGGGTCAGCTCGCCTCCGGGAGGCGGAGCTCTCGGCTCGTCGAACTGCGGCACCTTCCAGGAGATCCCTGAGTTCGCCCTGGATGCGCCGTGCCTCGGTGGTGGATGTTTCCGGCATGGCTCGAAGTAGCATCGCCGCTGCAGCTAGGTCCTGGTCGGACTCGCTGACGGCCGGGGGCAGCGCTGCCCTAGCATTGTCGACGATGCGGCGCCGGATGTCTTGGGCCCGATGACAGGCTTCTCCGGCGAGTGTTCGGCCTGCCCACTCCTGCTCGATGTTCTGTTGGAGCTGCACAAGCCGGCCTGCTTCCCCGTCGACCTGGGCCTGCATCTCACGGATTTGCTCGAGCTGTATGTCCTAACCCCCCGCAGGGACTGGGACCACAGCTAGCTCCCGCGGGATGTCAACGCGAGATGCGGGCCTAGGGGGATCGTCAACCTCCGGCATACCGAGGTGGTTGCCTTCGTTGTGATCTCCCAGATCGACGTGGAAACATTCGCGACTTGGGCCGTAACCCTCGTTGTCAAGGTCATGGCCATCGTCAGAACAACCGGAGAGGCAGTGGTCACATGCGATCATGAAGTCCCGCATGGCACCGGGGTCATTGAAGCCAGAGAAATCCCAACCGGAGTCGGGGTCGTCCTCTTCCTCAGAACCCACCGGTCCGAAGGTTGAGACGGCTGTCAGTCGGTCCCAGGTCGACCACATGTGGTACCCCGGAAGGTTTGGATACGCCTTTACGAAGGCGCTCACCATAGTGGGGTCGCTAGGTGGATCGAAGCTGAATCGAAAAGGTACGGGATGGAAAACGGACGGTACCTCTTGGTCGATGGACGGTGGTGAGGTTGCGTCGGGGGCAGAGCACACCGTCATCTCAGGTACGAGGGTAACGCCCAGCAGATCTTTTGCGAGGGTGCTGGCATCATTAGTCCGCTTGGGGCTGACACGTCGCGGGGAAGTGACACCCGCCGTCGTCTCAGGTGCGAGGGCAATGCCCGACATGTCCCCCGGGGGAGTGCCGGCGTAGTCGACTCGCTCTGGTGCGACAGCTGTCAAGGTGCCGCCTCCTACGTGGCCATGGTTGCCTCGTCTCCGCCTCCTCCGGCGAGGAGGGTGGCGAGGATGACCGGAGCGCTCCTCTTCTGTCGTGGGGAGATGCTGTCGCCGAGCTCGCCGCCGCCGGGTGAGTCGGAGACCGTCGTTGTCGTCGCGCCGCGGGGGGGAGAAGTACCATGTCGTAGCTGCCGTCAAGGGACATGAACTCAAGACTCCCGAAGCGGAGCACCGTCCCGGGCTGAAGAGGTTGCTGAAGACTCCCCATCTGGAACTCAATGGGAAGGTGTTCGTTAACACACAGCAGGCCCCTACCTGGCGCGCCAACTGTCGGTGTTTTAGACCCGGGGGGTCCCTGGACCAACGAGTGAAATCGCTGCATGCCCCTGCCCAGATGGGTTGGCGCGGGATGGAACACAAGAGGTGGGACAAGCCTTGTATTATCCTGCACCAGAGGTGCCGCTCATAGTAGGGGTTACAAGCGCGTCGCATGAGGGAGAGAGAGACAGAGAGCGGGAGCCTGTTCGTCCGCTCCTTTCCCCACGCGAACCCCCCTCATGATGTCCCGGACCTCCCTTTTATAGACGCAAGGAGAGGGTCCAGTCGTACAACGGGGGGCGTAGCTATGTGCTAACGTGTCCGGCAGAGGAGTGCCTAAGCCCTGCGTACATGCCAACGTGGCTGTTGGACGAGAGCTTGGGCCCTGTACACGTGATGGCGTGGCCGTCGGAGGAGCGCCTGAGTCCTGTAGGAGCACAGCTGGTAGTGCAGCAAGGATCCTGCTGACGTCTCCTTGCTACCGTAAGGGGCTGAGAGCCACCGGCGTCATGGTGCATGCGGGGCACCATCATTACCCATCGCCGGGGTAAGCCAGATGGGACGCCGGTCTTGTTCCTTGTAGCCTGAGCAGGCTAGGAATAGGGTAATGATGTATCCCCTGTTGGCCCGGTCGGTCCAAGCCCAAGGTCGGGCGAGGCAGAGACTTCTCTTGAGGCCGAGGCCGGGGTCGGGCGAGGGCGCGATTCCTCCCGAGACCGAGGTCGAGGCCAAGTCCTGAGGTCGGGCGAGGCGGAGACCTCCTCCCGAGGCTGGGGCCTGAGGTTGGGCGAGGCAGAAACCTCCTCCCGAGGCCGGAGCCTGAGGTCGGGCGAGGCGGAAACCTCCTCCCAAGGCCGGAGCCTGAGGTCGGGCGAGGCGGAGCTTCCTGTTGCGCCCGAGGCCGAACTCAGTGGTGGTTGATCGTGACTTGTTGTCAGTCTTTGCCTGGGTGGTTGACACAGTAGTCGGAGCAGGGCGAGCGACGCTGTTTTCCTGTCACATTAGACAATAAAGAAGAGGGGTGGAGTGACTGCGGTCACTTCGGCCTGGCCGACTGAGGCGCGTGTGTCAGAATACGGCGTCAGGCGTCCCCTACATTGAATGCGCCTGCGAAGTGGTCGGTTGGTGAGGCGGTCTGGCCAAGGTTGCTTCACAACGAAGCCTGCCCGAGCTGGGCTTCAGGAGAGCCGAGGGGGCGCCCGCTGCCTGAGGAGGCCCTCGGGCGAGGCGTGAACTCGTCTGGGACTACTGCTCCAGCCCGAGGCTGGGCTCGGGTGAGATCGCGTCCCTTGGGTAGACGAAGCCTTGACTTGAACCGCGCCCGTCAGCTGGTTTTAGGGTGTTTACCAGCCATGATTAGGAGCGTTGGGGGTACCCCTAATTATGGTACCCGACAAGTCCAGACCCAGCACTCCCCCTCCTATACATCGTGGCCTCGCACAGCGCAGTTAGCGCGGCGCTAGTCCAAGAAAAGGAAAAGGACGGCAAGGCTCAACAACACCCAGTATATTTTGTCTCCAAAGTCCTCACAAGTTCAACATGCAACATGACTAAACTTGAGAAAATAACATACGCAGTCATCATGGCTTCATGCAAGCTAAGACACTACTTTGAGGCGTACAAAGTACGAGTCACTTCTGACAGGGGTCTTGGGGAGTTTCTCAGAAATCTGGAGGCATCCGCCAGAATAGCAAAGTGGGCAGCGAAACTCTCAGGGTACAACATCACCTTCGAGCCTAGAACAACAATCAAATCACAAGTCCTGGCTGATTTCATCGTAGACTGGACAGGGTCTGTGGGGCTGCAACAGGAACATGCAGAAACGGTCTGGACTATCCACTGCGATGCGCATGGTGTCATGCAGGTGCAGGCGTCGTGGCAATCATTACATCACCCACCAGAGTCAAATACAGATGCATCACACGCCTCAGCTTTGCACTCGAGTCAGACAAATGCACAAACAACATCGCCGAGTATGAAGCGGTCATCCTAGGACTTCGCAAGCTGCGAGCCCTCGGTGTGACCACATGCATCATTAAAACTGACTCCAAGGTCATCGCCGACCAAATCGAAAAAGACTACTCAGCCAAAGAGCCCGTGCTAATGCAGTATCTCGCCGCCATTTGAAGCATTGAGAAATAATTCAAGGGTTTCACCCTACAACACATTGAGAGAAACAAGAACGAAGAAGCTGACACATTAGCTAAAGCAGCAGCGAAGGGCGAAGCCCTGCCCTCAGATGTATTTTATCACCTAGTTGGTACACCAGCCGTCAGAAACCCAGAAGGTCTGCAAATAACGCAAGACGTTGACGGGCATCGGATTGTCAACCTTATAATGGTCGAAGACTAGCGGGCTCCAATAACCCTGTACCTCCAAGGCCACTACCATCCATCCGACCACAATGAAGCCAAAAGGCTTAAACATAGAAGCAGAGACTTCACAATTATCAACGGCTAGCTCTACAAGAAAGGAACCAGCCAGCCTATTTTGAAATGCATAACTGAAGCCGAAGGCTTAGAGCTTCTCCATGAGGTCCACAACGGCACATGCGGATCACACTCAAGACTGAGGGCCCTTGCAGCTAAGGTCATACGTCAGGGATTCTATTGGCCCGCAATCATATGCATGGCCAACCGAGTAACCCGATCATGCGAAGCATGCGAGAAATTCTCGCCCCGAATAGGCGCTCCTTCGCAATTCACCAAGCTCATCGCCCACACCTGGCCACTTCAGTGGTGGGGGCTCGATATTGTCGGGCCACTGCCCACAGCTCAAGGCAACTTCAAATTCACCTTCGTCGCTGTCGAATACTTCACCAAGTGAATCGAGGCTAGGGTCGTATCCACAATAACATCTAAGACAAAACAAAAATTTTTCTGGCAGAATATCGTATGTCGGTTTAGAGTCCCATCCGAATTAATAGTCGATAACGACAAGTAGTTCAACAACCAAGACTTCCAGGAATTCTGCAACTCCATCGGCACGAAGGCAGTGTTCGCCTGTGTCTACCACCCGCAATCCAATGGAGTAGTCGAGCGCACCAACGACAAGATTTTCAGCGCAATCAAGAAAAAGCTACTTGATGACAAAAGGGCAAATGGGCGGACCAACTGTAATATGGGCATTAAACACAATAGAATCCAAAGCGACTGGGTTCACACCTTTCCGCTTGATGTACGGATCCAAAGCAATGACGCCACAAGATCTAAAGCACGGATCCCCGTGAGCAAGCCCCACATCCACCCCTGACGTCAACGAACCAACCTCTAAAGACCTCATCGACGAAGACTGCGTCCTTGCTTTAGAGGCACTCAACAAATACCAAGCACAACTAAGGCATGGCGCGACAACACCGTCATCCCAAGAGAGTTCAAAGAAGGAGACTTAGTACTCACCAGAACCATCAGAACAGAGTCTCGGGGCAAGCTTGAACCCAAGTGGAAGGGGCCCTACATCGTCAAGACCAAAACATCTCTGAATGCTTACAAGCTCACCTAACCATCCGGTGAAGACTTAGAGCATTCGTGGAACGTGGATAACCTACGCAAATTCTTTGTCTAGTCCCAAGGCCTGAGCGCCTTTGTAATTCTAATAAACAATGTCAATCAGGCCCGCACTCTTTTCCTCTAGGGGGTGAGGTTTTTAACGAGGCGGAGCCATGTAATAAACTGCCACAAAATCCCCCCAAAGAAAAACAAGGTCAAGCTGGCACCACGGCTGCGGGTGTCGAAAAAGATCGAGACACCGATCTTCGACATTCGACGCATAAACAGTCACCGCAACAGACAGCCTAGACAGCCTTTGCGTGTGACACTGTCCGAGCGAAAGTCGTCTAAGGGTGCAACCGAAAAAGGCACAATAAGTGTGCGACACCACCCACAGGGTGCGAAGTCTTCCACAAAGACACCGTCCGAGCAAAAGTTGCCTAAGGGTGCAACCGGAAAAGGCACAATAAGTGCGTGACACCACCCACAGGGTGCAAAGTTGTCACACCCGGTTTTAGAAGGCAAATCGAATGCGAACCATGTACGTGCCAGGATCAGCAATTCACGTACGCAGCAGTTACATAACTGGACATCATTACACTGTGCTCAAAATAATAATATAAAAGAGGGTATAATAGTCAATTACATCATGATGTCCAAGACATCCACATAGTATTTAACAATAACCAAAGTGCGGAAAAGAAATGTAGATACACACGACCTACACAGGCAGCCGACTGGGGGTTTACCGCTAACCCACGCCTAGAACTCATCGTAATCTTGGAACTCCTGTAAGTCTTCCTCCACGGCTTCATCTTCACCTGGGCAGTGGTTGCAATACAGACAACCTAGGGGGGGGCTTTGGTGTGTAAAGCAAGGGTGAGTACACATCAACATACTCAGCAAAATGTCCCGTTTAGCTGTAGTGGACTAGCTTTATGTGGAGTTAAGTCAAGCAGTTGCTTTTAGTTGGTCAGGTTATTATTTACTAGTAGAAAGCCAGGTTTTAGTATTAACCCATGTTATTAACCCAATGTACCCTTTCCAAATGGAAAGAATACCACTTACTAGTACCATAGTCATAACCAAAATCATCATCCTCATCACCACCTATAAACCATACATCTCTGATCAAGTATCTCTAATCAATGGAGCTCCCTTGGCCGCTCATAACTGCGAGCACGGCTGATATATCAATTTCATAACACTCTACAGAGGTTGCGCACTTTACTCACAAGCCGTGATTCCCTCTTGCCTCGGGCCGATCAAACCCTTAAACACTACCAAGGTGAATAGGCAGGGTCTCACTACGTAGCCTTTACAAAGATTCCCTGAGGCTGTAGCCACCCGTTAGGTTTCCTAAATGTACCGCACTCCTCCCTAAGGGGCAAACCAACCTTGGCAGAGCGCGCCGCATACACCGAGCCCCATTGACAGCACGACGGCGAAGTAAACTACACTTCAGTTTCTTTAATTACTCAGCTAAGGGCGTCCCATTCCACCCTCATGGTTGCACTGTTTTCCCGGGCGGTCATCCAACGAACCAGTCCTTACGGAGAGGCACTCGAGAAACAGCTCGAGCCCCCTTAAATGTCACAGTACCACCATCATAATCAAAAGGGAAAACAACGTATCGTATGTAATCTCATCATGTTCATTGATTAATGTGAAGCGCTAGCATAAAGCTAAACTGAAATAACCCAACCAAAATAGGCAAACAAGGACAAGATAGACAAAAGCTAGTCAATCCTTAGGTATAAATGTGTAAATGCGGGAAGTGAATTATAAGAATTAGTAGGACATAGATGGGTCAAGGGACACTTGCCTTTACCAACCGACTGCTGCGTAGGGTCTTCATCTGCAACTCCTTCGGACTCCACCAACTGACCGTTATCCATACGAGTTCAAACTTACATTCCACACATTTAATACAAAAGAACAGTACACCATACAATGAAATGCAATAAATAAACAGACGTTCGACGCAGGGCTCGCACTTACAACTAAGCGAGAAAGAGAAAATAACGGTCGAGGCTACAGTCGAGAAGCGATCACGTTATACAATTATAAATTAAACTACTCGTTTAAATAGAATGGTATTAATTTAGCCATTGCGTTTAGCATAAGATAAAGTCATGCCATATTTAATCGTTATAAGCAGATAAAGGTGAATTAAAGGAAATGGTTGCGCGGCAAGATGCGCGACACAACATTTAAATTGAATTGAGAAATAAAACGACTCGTCGCGCGATAGAGCGCGCAACGAGACACTTGCAATAATTATAAAGAGACGATAGGCGTCGCGCGACGAAACGCACGACGGCATACGTCATCCAAACTGAATTTAAAATGGAATGTCGCGCGACTGGACGTGCGACGTCATACATTAAGCAACCTGAAATAAAATGGATCGTCGCGCGGTGAAGCACGCGACACAACACATTAATAGAATCTGAAATTAAACAAATTCGTCGCGCGACGAAGCGCGCGACGCAACACGTTCATTAAACTAAATTTAAAACAAATTAAACCAAGGTTTGATCGCCGCGTGCGCTAGGGCTGCGCGCGCCAGGAGCACGCGAGGCCATGCCGAGGCACGTGCAGGGGCTACCGGACCGCGGGGCCATCGGGCACGGACGCGTGGGGCGAGCCGCTAGGCCACGCGAGGGCGCGCAGGGGCGCGAGACCTGGCGGGCGGGCGCGAGGCCGGGCGAGCGCCAGGCCGCGCGGGGGCGCACGCAGGGCACCGCGGGGAGCTGTCGGGGAGGGCCGCGGTGGCCGCGCGGGGGGGGGGGGGGGGGGGGTGGGGGGCCACAGGGGAGGGCGCGCAGGGAGCCACCGGGGAGGGCATAGAGGGGCCGCCGTGGAGGGCGCGCAGGGGCGACGCGCGGGGGTGTGCGAGGGCGTCGTCGGGAGGGGCCGCGCGAGGGCGCCGCCGGGAGGGGCCGCGGGGAGCCGCCGAGGGGGGCGCGCAAGGGCACCGCCGGGAGGGCCGCGCGGGGGCCGCCAGGGGCGCGCGCAGAGAGACCGCGCGGGGGAGGAAGAAGGGGAGGGGGAGGGGAAGGGAGAGGGAGGGGAGCTCACCTCGGGGATCCAAACTCCGGCGATCACCGTCTCCAAGACCTAGGGCACCACGGGGAGAGAGAGATGGGAGAGAGAGAGGTTGATGCGCGGGAGAATTGAAATGATAGAAAGAGACCAGGGGAGGGGGGCGTGTGCATGGGGAGGGCACGGGCGCTAGTGGCACACGGGCCGAGATGTGCCTGGCTGGGCTGGGCCGCACCGCGGGTCAAAACCCCATGGCACGCACAACCACAGATCGGAAAATCAATTCGCGAAACAAAAGGCCAAAATGAAACTAAGCAACGCACGTGATTAAGCACGAAATCAGATAAGGAAATATGATTCAGCATGATGCAACACTCTTGACACTTAGGTTTTGTTTACACATGATATGGACACCAGTCGCTATATTGCTTTGAAATTGGGAAGAATGAGCAAAACGGGAAAAGAAAAGAGAGTAACACCTGAATTTGGTGAGTAAAAGAAGAAAAAAATTCTACCCCCAAATTCAGGGCATTACAAACCTATCCCCCTTAAAAGAATATCGCCCTCGAGATTCAAGGTTGGCCAGCAAAGAGTTCAGGGTACTGGGCCATCAGATCATCTTCACGCTCCTAGGTTGCTTCTTCCTCAGAGTGGTGACTCCATCTGACCTTGCACATTCTGATTGTCTTCCTCCGGGTGACTCTGTCTGCAGTCTCAAGAATCTGCGTTGGCTTCTCTATGTAGGTAAAGTCCTCTTGGACCTCCAGACCTTCCACTGGCAACTACTCTTCTGGCACACGCAAACACTTCTTCAACTGAGACACATGAAAGACATCATGCACTGCGGACAAACCTTCTGGCAAACTGAGCTGATAGGCCACTTCTCCACGCCTTGCGAGAATCTGGTACGGACCAACATAGCGGGGTGTTAGCTTGCCTTTGACTCCGAATTTTCTGAATCCTCTGATCGGTGACACGTTCAAATAGACGAAGTCCCCGACTTCGAAACTCAGCTCTCTCCTTCTTGTGTCTGCATAGCTTCGCTGCCTTGACTGCGCTATCTTCAGGTTCTCTCGAACCATCTTGATGTTGTCTTCGGCTTCGAGCATAATGTCTGGCCCAAACACTTGCTTTTCTCCAGGCTGATCCCATTAAAATGGAGTTCTACAACTCCTCCCATAAAGCGCCTGAAATGGTGACATCTTCAAGCTGGCCTGGTAACTGTTGTTATAGGAGAACTCTGCATAAGGTAACTTCTTGTCCCATCCGGACTGATCCTGCAACACACAAGCTCTCAACATGTCTTCGAGGATTTGATTAGTTCTTTCAGTCTGACCGTCTGTCTGCGGATGGTAAGCTGAACTAAAATTCAGATGTGTACCCAAAGCTTCATGCAGCTGCTGCCAAAAATGAGAGGTGAACTGTGTTCCTCCGTCTAACACTATCTTCTTTGGTACACCATGAAGACAAACGATCCGGGACATGTACAACTCTGCCAATACTGCACTGGTGCAGTTGGTCTTGACAGGTATGAAGTGGGCTGACTTGGTTAAGCGATCCACTACTACCCAAATGGAATCGTAGCCGGCTCGAGGGCGAGGCAATCCGACTATGATGTCCATTCCGATTTCATCCCATTTCCACTGAGGAATTCGCAGCGGTTGCAGCAATCCAGCTGGCCTCTGATGCTCTGCCTTGATCCTTTGACAACTGTCATATATAGCCACATGCTCTGCGATCTTTCTTTTCATTCCGTACCACCAGAATTTCTTCTTCAGATCCTGATACATCTTCTCACTTCCAGGGTGTATAGAATAAGCTGACTCATGAGCTTCCTTGAGGATCAACTCCCGAATAGACTGGACATTGGGAACACACAAATGGTCTTTGAACCATATCACACCTTCTACATCTTCTCGAAAGTCTTTACCTCTACCTTCTAAAATCAGCTTCCGGATTTCACTGATCTTCTCATCATTCTTCTGTGCTTCTTTGATTTCCCGCTCTAGGGTAGGCTCTAACTCAACTGTCACTCCTCGCATATTGTTCAGAAATCCGAGGCTCAACCTGTCAAACTCCTTGGCCAACTCGTAAGGCATCAGATGAGCGACCATCATATTGACTTGACTTTTCCTGCTCAAAGCATCTGCCACTATGTTTGCTTTGCCTGGATGGTAATGAATCTCCAATTCATAGTCTTTGATCAACTCTAACCATCTTTGTTGCCTCATGTTCAGCTCCAACTGAGTGAATATGTACTTCAGACTCTTGTGGTCTATGTAAACATCACATTTCTGCCCATACAGATAGTGCCTCCATGTCTTCAGTGCGTGAACCACTGCTGCCAACTCTAGGTCATGGATTGGGTAATTCTGCTCATGAACCTTCAGCAGTTGGGACGAGTAAGCCACAACTCTTCCCTCTTGCATCAACACGCATCCCAAACCAGTGTAACAAGCATCGCAATACACCGAGAAGGGCTTGTGCACATCGGGCAAGACTAAGACAGGTGCTGTAGTCAACTTCTCTTTCAGCGCTTCGAAGGCTTCTTAGCATTTCTGGGTCCACTTGAACTCAAACTTGTTGCCTAGCAAAGCCATCATTGGTTTCACAATCTTCAAAAACCCTTCAATGAATCGCCGGTAATATCCAACCATTCCAATGAAACTCTTGATTCCTCGGGCATCCATTGGCGCTTTCCAGTTCAGAATGTCTGCCACTTTCTTCGGATCCACAACCAATCCTTCTTTGTTGATTATGTGACCCAAGAACAAGACTTCATCAATCCAGAACTCACACTTGCTCAACTTTGCATACAGCTGGTGCTCTCGCAATCTCTGCAATACCATCCTCAAATGATCTGCATGCTCCTCCTCACTTTGAGAATATATAAGAATGTCATCAATAAATACCACCACAAACTTGTCGAGATAATCTATGAATACATTGTTCATCAGATTCATAAAGAAAGCTGGTGCATTCGTTAGACCAAAGGACATCACAGTGAACTCATACAACCCATACTTGGTAATGACTGCTGTCTTCGGAATGTCTGAGGGTCGGATCCTGAGCTAACGATAACCTGGCCTCAGATCTATCTTTGAGAACACGCTGGCTCCTCTCAACTGGTCAAATAGATCTTCTATTCTGGGCAAGGGGTACTTGTTCTTGATCATGACCTCATTCAGAGCTTGATAATCGATACACATCCTTCTAGTGCCATCTTTCTTCTCCACGAACAGGACAGGGGCGGCCCAAGGCGAGGTGCTTGGCCTTATATAACCTTTCTCTGACAGCTCATCGATCTGCTTCTTGAGTTCAACTAACTCTGGTCTAGAAACTCTATAAGCTCTTTTAGAAATGGGGGCGGTGCCAGGAAGAAGCTCTATGGCAAACTCAACTTTCCGCTCTGGTGGCATACCTGGTAAATCTTCCGGGAACACATCTGAAAATTCTGACACAACCTTGATAATCTTGAGTGAATCTGGCTCCTTGCTATCAATAGCCATCTGATGACAACTTCCTTTCCTTGGCTCAAGTGAGATTAACTCGGCTACCACTTCTCCTCCTAGTGGGGACATCAACTTAATTGTCCTCTTATCACAACTGATAATTGCTTGATACTTATCTAGCCAATTCATCCCTAGGATGACATCTATTCCCTGAGTACCCATTACTATGAGGTTAGCGGGAAACACTATCCCCCTTATTTCCACACTTACATTCAAGCAAATGCTATCGGCTCGAATTCTACCACCGGCTGAGTCAATTTGGATGGGGGTTGACATGGTAGTTACTGGAAGATTATGTGCTTCTACCCATGATGTAGTAATAAATGAATGCGTTGCTCCAATATCAAATAACACTTCTGCAATATGGGAGTCGACTGGAAACATACCTACTATCATACCGGGGGTTTCCTAAACTTCTTCAGCCTCCAAGTGATTCAGTCTCCCATGGTTGTAGCGTGGCTGAGAGCGGTTGCCTGCTCCAGGCTGAGACACATTCTGTTTTGCTGGGGCACTAGGGCCTGACTGCTGCTGGGCTGCCTTCTTCGGACATTGCATCACCCAATGGCCTTGCTCTCCACAATGGAAACATGCTCTGTTTCCACCCTAAACTGGTGCTGCCTGACTGCTCTGGTTGGTTGCTGGGGCGGGAAGGCAAGGTGCCTGCTGGTTCTGCCTCTGGAACTGACCTCCTCTTGACTGATTGTTCTGGCGATTTTGCCGCTGGTGTTGATGATACTGCCTTTGAAACTGCTGCTGCTGAGGTGGCGCTGGTTCTGCCGGAACTGCTGAGGTGGGTTGCCTGAGAAACGAGGGCGATTGCTGCTTCCAGGCTGAGGTCCACTGATCTTACACTTGCGATCCTCCATCTCCTTGCGCTTCCTCTCTATCATGATCGCTCTATCGATCAGGTGCTGAAATGTGGGGAAGGTATGATTCATCAGATGATACTGCAGAGGGTCGACCAAGCCTCTCAGGAAATGATACTGCCGCTTGGCATCGGTGTTGACATCCTAAGGAGCATAGCGATACAGCTGCAGAAACTTGTCTCGGTACTCACTGACAGACATAGGCCCTTGCTTGAGTGCCAGGAACTCCTTCTTTACTATCATCAGACCTGCAGGAACATGGTACTGGCGGAAATTGTTTCTGAATTCCTCCCAGGTAATAGTGTTGGGGTTGGCATGGGTGGCGAGGTAAGACTCTCACCAAGACTGGGCTGCTCCTCTCAACAGACGGGGACCATACAGGACTTTCTCCCTGTCATCACACTGAGTGGTGTGCAA
This sequence comes from Zea luxurians, assembly GCA_029449295.1. Lineage (NCBI taxonomy): Eukaryota > Viridiplantae > Streptophyta > Magnoliopsida > Poales > Poaceae > Zea > Zea luxurians. Next base: position 96,601,417 of record JAOPSE010000001.1, on the reverse strand, counting down.
CTCCCGCTCCACAGTGTGCAGCCAATCTTCAGCATCCATGGGGTCAGAAGAATGAGCGAACGTTGGGGGATGACCTCTCATGAATTCAGCACGCTTGTCTCTAGGCATCTGAGGCATCTGAGGCTGAGGTGGTGGCTGCTGCTGCTGCTGCTGAATGGCGGCCAGAGTCTGACCGATGGCTTGAACTACCTGAGTCTGCATCAAGAACATATGCTCTATGGTCATCGAGGGTGGTGGTGGCCATTGCTGTTGCTGGGGTGCCTCTTCCTACAGGGCTGCCTGCTCCTGCTAAGCACGCCTTCCTCCTCTGCGCCTGTTTTCTGACATCTACAGAATGCAATCACACATCAGAATTGATCTTGCAACTTGCAGCATAAGAAAAGAGTATAGAATTCTTCCACAACACTGAAGAGATGAGCATCTTCACTGACTTCCAACACAGACCAACACAGCTTCTCGGATAAAGAAGGAAAGTGGAAAAAAGGGCTTCCCAACTAGATAACTAATTTTATTAACACTTAATAGGTAAACCAAAGTGTAGGGGATACCTACACCCTGGTGACAGTCATTACAAAGATCCAAATCCAACATAGTTGAGAGCACCTAGAGGGGGGGGGTGAATAGGTGATCCTGTAAAATTCAAATACTAATAGCCACAAAACTTGGTTAAGTGTTAGTATGGCTAAGTAGCGAGCTCTTGCGAACACACAAGTATCACAGAGAAACAATCACAAGAGACACACGAGTTTATCCCGTGGTTCAGTCAAGTATAACACTTGCCTACCTCCACGTTGTGGCGTCCCAATGGATGAGGGTTGCACTCAACCCCTTTCAAGTGATCCAATGATCAACTTGAATACCACGGCTTTTCTTTGCTTATCTCTTTTTCCCGTTTGCGAGGAATCTCCACAAGTTGGAGTCTCTCGCCCTTACAACAAAGATCACAGTGAAAGCACAAGAGTAAGGGTGGGAAGCAACACACACAAATCCACAGCAATACACATGCACACAAGCCAAGACTTGAGCTCAAAATGAAGCATAACGAGTTCACAACTAGAACAGAGCTCAAATCACTAACACAGTCGATCAAGTGCACGGAGACGGAGTGTGGAAGACTTAGAATGCTTAGAGTATGCTTGGGTAACTCCTCCATGCGCCTAGGGGTCCCTTTTATAGCCCCAAGGCAGCTAGGAGCCGTTGAAGGCAATCTTGGAAGGCTAATCTTGCCTTCTGTCGGGTGGCGCACCGGACAGTCCAGTGCGCCATCGGATAGTCCCTGTAGTTGTCTGGTGCGCGATCTCCTTCCTTTTCTGGCGCATCCGACTGTTGCAGATTCGTGGCAGTTGGCACACCGGACAATGTCCGATGCACACCGGACAGTCCGGTGCCCCCTGCCGACCGTTGGAGTGGGCCACGCGTTGCCCGTGGATTGCGCGGCCGACCGTTGCCTCATCGGACAGTCCGGTGAACCACCAGACAGTGCGGTGAATTTTAGCCGTACGCCGTTGAACTTTTCCCGAGAGCGACGACTTCGCCGCGGACGACTCACCGGACAGTCCGGTGATTTATAGCCGTACGTCGCCGTCGAGTCCCGAGAATGGCAGGTTTACCTTGGACTCGTCTGGCGCACCGGACACTGTCTGGTGCACCACCGGACAGTCCGGTGCACCCAGACCGAGCAGTAGTTGGCTGTACACAGCCAACTCTTTTCCAATCTCTTTTCTCCTATTTCTAGCACTTAGACACAATACATTAGTACCCAAATCAATGTACTAAGTCTAGAAACGTACCTTGTTACATGATCTGCACTTCTTCAATCTTTGGCACAAATTAACACTTAGAGAATATGTGTTGGGCACTTAATCACCAAAACACTTTAGAAATGGCCCAAGGGCACATTTCCCTTTCAATCTCCCCCTTTTTGGTGATTTATGCCAACACATCAAAAAGCAACAAAAAGAAGTGCAACATCAATGCAATTGAGAACAAAAATTGTTTTTATTCAAATTTGGCATATTTGGATCATTCTTTGCCACCACTTGGTTTGTTTTTGCAAATCAAATTCAATTTCCTATCTCTAAGTCAAACACACATGTTTAGGCATAAAGAGAGATATTCCAAGAGTGAAATTGATCAAAGATCCAAAAACTCTCCCTTTTTCCCATAATCATAAATTCTCCCCACAAGAGGCCAAATTTTGATAATAAGAGTATTTTGACATATCAAAAGTTCTAACTCTACTATTTTCAAAATTCTTCTCAAGTAGTAGCTGATCCATTTGCTTTGACCTTAATTTCTCCCCCTTTGGCATTAAGCACCAAAACGGGATCATTCTTGGCCCTCTAACCCCATTGCCTCACCAAAATTGTCAATTAAGAGCAAAAAGACAATGAGAGCATAGATATGAACTTGGAGTTAATACTGGAGTGCAGTGGAAGTCTTTGCATGGTCCAAGTTCACCTTTCCCTTTCAATTCACTTTTGAGAGTAAATCAAGTAAACTCAAACACAAGGTTAGTCTCAAAGGGTCAAGTTGTAGCATGCCTCCCCTAAATAAGTGCATCACTTGCAAATGGACTTGTGAGGTCCGGGGATCATGTGTACAACTTGAGCACCACAAATGAACAAAAATAGATTGAAATGCATAAATTAACAAGATCAGAGGCATAAAACACATGTATGCTATAGATCAATCCAAGTTACGCGAATCTAAGACATTTAGCTCACTACGCAACCTGCAAAACCTTTTCTCATCTAAAGGCCTGGTGAAGATATCGGCTAGCTGGTTCTCGGTGTTAATATGGTACACCTCGATATCCCCCTTTTGCTGGTGGTCTCTTAGGAAGTGATGCCGAATGTCTATGTGCTTAGTGCGGCTGTGTTCAACAGGATTATCCGCCATGCGAATTGCACTCTCATTGTCACATAGGAGTGGGACTTTGCTCAGATTGTAGCCAAAGTCTTGGAGGGTTTGCCTCATCCAAAGTAGTTGCGCGCAACACTGTCCTGCGGCAACATACTCGGCCTCAATGGTGGATAGGGCAACAGAAGTTTGTTTCTTTGAACTCCAAGACACCAGGGACCTTCCTAGGAATTGGCACGTCCCTGATGTACTCTTCCTATCAACCTTGCACCCGGCATAATCGGAGTCTGAATATCCAATTAAGTCAAAGGTAGACCCTTTTGGATACCAGATCCCGAAGCAAGGCGTAGCAACTAAATATCTAAGAATCCGCTTAACGGCCACAAGGTGACATTCCCTTGGGTCGGATTGATATCTAGCACACATGCATACGCTAAGCATAATATCCGGTCTACTAGCACATAAATAAAGCAAGGAACCTATCATAGACCGGTATGCCTTTTGATCAATGGACTTACCTCCTTTGTTGAGGTCGACATGTCCGTCGGTTCCCATTGGTGTCTTTGCAGGCTTGGCGTCCTTCATCCCGAACCGCTTGAGCAGGTCTTGCGTGTACTTCGTTTGGGAGATGAAGGTGCCATCCTTGAGTTGCTTCACTTGGAACCCAAGGAAGTAGTTAAACTCGCCCATCATCGACATCTCAAATTTCTGTGTCATCACCCTGCTAAACTCCTCACAAGACTTTTGGTTAGTAGAACCAAATATTATGTCATCGACATAAATTTGGCACACAAATAGGTCACCATCACAAGTCTTAGTGAAAAGAGTTGGATCGGCTTTCCCAACCTTGAAAGCATTAGCAATTAGGAAATCTCTAAGTCATTCATACCATGCTCTTGGGGCTTGCTTAAGTCCATAGAGCGCCTTAGAGAGCTTACACACATGGTCGGGGTACCGTTCATCCTCAAAGCCAGGGGGTTGCTCCACGTACACCTCCTCCTTAATTGGCCCATTGAGGAAAGCGCTCTTCACATCCATTTGGAACAACCTGAAAGAGTGGTGAGCGGCATAGGCTAATAAAATGCGAATAGACTCTAGCCTAGCCACGGGAGCAAAAGTCTCCTCGAAATCCAAACCTGCGACTTGGGCATAACCTTTTGCCACAAGTCGAGCCTTGTTTCGTGTCACCACCCCGTGCTCGTCTTGCTTGTTGTGGAACACCCACTTGGTTCCCACAACGTTTTTCTTGGGACATGGCACCAGGCTCCAAACTTCATTCCTCTTAAAGTTGTTGAGCTCTTCCTACATGGCCAACACCCAGTCCGGATCTTGCAAGGCCTCTTCTACCCTAGAAGGCTCAATACAAGAGACAAACGAGTAATGCTCACAAAAGTTAGCTAGTCTTGAGCAAGTAGTTACTCCCTTGCTTATATCACCCAGAATCTGGTCGACGGGATGATTCCTTTGAATCGTCGCTCGGACTTGAGTTGGAGGGGCCTGTGGTGCTTCTTCCTCCATAGCTGGGTCTTCTTGTGCTCCCCTTGATCACATGCCTCCTCTTGAGGAACCTGTTCGTCATCTTGATTTGGGGGATGCACCATCGTTGAGGAAGAGGGTTGATCTTGCTCCTGTTGTTCCTGTGGTTGCACATCTCCAATCGCCATGGTGCGAATTGCGGTTGTTGGAACGTCATCTTCTTCTACATCATCAAGATCAACTTGCTCTCTTGGAGAGCCATTAGTTTCATCAAATACAATGTCGCTAGAGACTTCAACCAAACCCGATGATTTGTTGAAGACTCTATACGCCTTTATATTTGAGTCATAACCTAGCAAAAAACCTTCTACATCTTTGGGAGCAAATTTGGAATTTCTACCTTTCTTTACTAGAATATAACATTTACTCCCAAACACACGAAAGTATGAAACGTTGGGTTTGTTACCGATTAGAAGTTTATACGGGGTCTTCTTGAGGAGGCGATGAAGGTAGACCCAGTTTATGGCGTGGCAAGCTGTGTTCACAGCTTCCGACCAAAACCGCTCGGGCGTCTTGAATTCTCCAAGCATCGTCCTCACCATATCGATAAGCGTCATGTTCTTCCTCTCTACCACACCGTTTTGCTGTGGTGTGTATGTAGCGGAGAACTCGTGCTTGATTCCTTCCTCCTCAAGGTACTCCTCCACTTGTAAGTTCTTGAACTCGGACCCGTTGTTGCTTCTTATCTTTTTCACCTTGAGCTCAAATTCGTTTTGAGCTCTCCTTAGAAAGCGCTTTAGGGTCCCTTGGGTTTCTGATTTATCCTGCAAAAAGAATACCCAAGTGAAGCGGGAAAAATCATCAACAATAACAAGACCATACTTACTTCCCCCGATGCTGAGGTAGGCGACGGGTCCGAAGAGGTCCATATGAAGTAGCTCCAGAGGTCTTGATGTGGTCATCACATTCTTGCTGTGATGAGTGCTTCCCACCTGTTTACCTGCTTGACAAGCTGCACAAGGTCTCTCTTTTTCGAAAAATACATTGGTTAGACCTAACACATGTTCTCCCTTTAGAAGTTTATGAAGGTTCTTCATCCCAACATGTGCTAGATGGCGATGCCACAGCCAGCCCATGCTAGTCTTAGCAATTAAGCATGTATCTAGATCGGCCTCCTCTTTCGAAAAATCAACTAAGTAGAGTTTGTCGTCTAGTACACCCTTAAAAGCTAATGAACCATCACTCCTTCTAAAGACAGACACATCTACATTGGTAAATAGACAATTATAACCCATATTACATAGTTGACTGACAGATAATAAGTTCAACTAAGAACACATTAGATATGGAATGCTCGGATGAAATGGCTATCCTTCCTAGTCCTTTAACCTTGCCTTGGTTCCCATCTCCAAAGATGATCGAATCTTGGGAATCTTTGTTCTTGACGTAGGGGGTGAACATCTTCTTCTCCCCCGTCATGTGGTTTGTGCATCCGCTGTCGATAATCCAGCTTGAGCCCCCGGATGCATAAACCTGCAAGGCAAATTAGGCTTGGGTTTTAGGTACCCAACTCTTGTTGGGTCCTACAAGGTAAGTTACAATAGCCTTTGGGACCCAAATGCAAGTCTTGTCTCCCTTGCATTTGGACCCCAACTTTCTAGCAACCACTTTTTCATTTTTACATGAAAGTACATACGTAGTGTTGCAAGCATGAAAAATAGTGGTAGGTTTATTACACATTTTCTTAGGAGCATGAGACACAAAATTTCTCCTAGGCCTACCATTAAAATTAGAACTTGAAGCAATCATAGCATGTGAATCAAAAGCATTATAACTCCTACAATAATGAGAATTTCTAGAAAATTTTCTATCATTATACATGAAAGCATGATTCTTTTGATTACTACTAGCCATAGGGGCCTTCCCTTTCTCCTTGTTGGGAATGGGAGCCCTTTGGCTTGTTAAGTTCTTAGCTTCCTTTCGAAAGCCAAGTCCATCCTTAATTGAGGGATGTCTACCAATGGTGTAGGCATCCCTAGCAAATTTTAACTTATCAAAATCTATCTTGCAAGTCTTAAGTTGAGCATTAAGACTTGCCACCTTATTATTTAATTTAGTAATTGATGTAAGGTGTTCAACACAAGCATCAACATCAAAATCCTTACACCTATTACAAATGGCAACATGTTCTACACAAGATCTAGTTTTATTAGCTACTTCTAGCTTAGCATTTAAATCATCATTAACACTCTTTAAGCTAGACATAGTTTCATGACAAGCAGATAATTCAGAAGATAGCATTTCATTCCTTTTAACCTCTAAAGCAAGAGATTTTTGCACACTAACAAACTTGTCATGCTCTTCATACAAAATATCTTCTTGCTTCTCTAACAATCTTTCTTTTTCATTCAATGCATCAATTAACTCATTAATTTTATCTACTTTTGCTGTATCTAAACCCTTAAATAATTCAGTATAATCTACTTCATCATCACTAGAATCATCATCATTTGAAGTAGTATACTTGGGGGTTTCTCGAGCGCTTACCTTTTTCTCCTTTGCCATGAGGCAAGTGTGGCGCTCGTTGGGGAAGAGTGACGATTTGTTGAAGGCTGAGGCAGCGAGTCCTTCGTCGTCGGAGTCGGAAGAAGAGCAATCTGAATCCCATTCTTTGCCGAGATGCGCCTCGCCCTTCGCCTTCTTGTAGGCCTTCTTCTTCTCGCTCTTCCCGCTCTTTTCTTGTTCTTGGTCATTAGCATTATCAGGACAATTTGCTATAAAATGACCAGTCTTACCGCATTTAAAACAGGAGCGCTTTCCCTTTGCTTTGCTCTTGTTGGGATGCTCCTTGCGTCCTTTTAGCGCGGTCTTGAAGCGCTTGATGATGAGGGCCATCTCATCTTTGTTTAGCCCGGCAGCCTCAACTTGTGCCACCTTGCTAGGTAGCGCCTCCCTGCTGCTGCTTGTTGCCTTAAGTGCAACGGGCTAGGGCTCATAGATGGACATTGGACCGTTCAATGCATCATCAACGTATCTTGCTTCCTTGACCATCATACGCCCGCTCACAAACTTTCCGAGTATCTCCTCGGGCGTCATCTTTGTGTACCTGGGATTTTCATGGATGAGGTTCACAAGATGAGGGTCAATAACAGTGAAAGACCTGAGCATAAGTCGGACGACGTCGTGGTCCGTCCATCTCGTGCTTCCATAGCTCCTGATCTTGTTGGCCAGGGTCTTAAGCCTGTTGTATGTTTGAGTTGGCTCCTCTCCCCTGATCATGGCAAACCTTCCTAGCTCTCCTTCCACCAACTCCATTTTGGTGATCATGGTGGCGTCGTTCCCCTCATGCGATATCTTGAGGGTGTCCCATATTTGCTTGGCATTGTCCAAGCCGCTCACCTTGTTGTATTCATCCCTGCACAATGATGCTAACAAAACAGTGGTAGCTTATGCATTCTTATGAATTTGTTCGTTAATGAATACAGGGTTATCCGTACTATCAAATTGCATTCCATTTTCAACTATCTCCCAAATACTAGGATGGAGAGAAAATAAGTGACTATGCATTTTGTGACTCCAAAAAGAGTAGTCCTCTCCATGAAAGTGTGGAGGTTTACCAAGAGGAATTGAAAGCAAATGAGCATTGGAATTAAAAGGAATACGAGAATAATCAAATGAAAAATTTGAATTAACCGGTTTCTTTTTCTCGTTGTCGTTGTCTCTTGGGGAAGAAGAAGACTCGTCGCTGTCGTAGTAGACGATCTTCTTGATGCGCCTCTTCTTCTTCCCGTCCTTCTTCTTATGACTTGAGCCAGAGTCAGTGGGCTTGTCGTCCCTTGGCTCGTTGAAGATGGACTCCTTCTCCTTATCGTTGACCACCATCCCCTTTCCCTTAGGATCCATCTCTTCGGGTGATTAGTCCCTTTAGTGAAGAGAACGACTCCGATACCAATTGAGAGCACCTAGAGGGGGGGGGGGGTGAATAGGTGATCCTGTAAAATTCAAATACTAATAGCCACAAAACTTGGTTAAGTGTTAGTACGGCTAAGTTGCGAGCTCTTGCGAACACACAAGTATCATAGAGAAACAATCACAAGAGACACACGAGTTTATCCCGTGGTTCGGTCAAGTATAACACTTGCCTACCTCCACGTTGTGGCGTCCCAATGGACGAGGGTTGCACTCAACCCCTTTCAAGTGATCCAATGATCAACTTGAATACCATGACTTTTCTTTGCTTATCTCTTTTTCCCGTTTGCGAGGAATCTCCACAAGTTGGAGTCTCTCGCCCTTACAACAAAGATCACAGTGAAAGCACAAGAGTAAGGGTGGGAAGTAACACACACAAATCCACAGCAATACACACGCACACAAGCCAAGACTTGAGCTCAAAATGAAGCACAACGAGTTCACAACTAGAATGGAGCTCAAATCACTAACACAGTCGATCAAGTGTGCGGAGACGGAGTGTGGAAGATTAGAATGCTTAGAGTATGCTTGGGTAACTCATCCAAGCGCCTAGGGGTCCCTTTTATAGCCCCAAGGCAGCTAGGAGCCGTTGGAGGCAATCTTGGAAGGCTAATCTTGCCTTCTGTCGAGTGGCGCACCGGACAGTCCAGTGCTCCACCGGACTGTCCCTGTAGCTGTCTGGTGCGCGATCTCCTTCCTTTTCTGGCGCATCCGACCGTTGCAGATTCGTGGCAGTTGGCCGGTGCCCCCTGCCGACCGTTGGAGCGGGCCATGCGTCGCCCGCGGATTGCACGGCCGACCATTGCGCAGTCGACCGTTGCCTCACCGGACAGTTGGGTGAACCACCGGACAGTCCGGTGAATTTTAGCCGTACGCCGCCGTCGAGTCCCGAGAACGGCCGGTTCACCTTGGACTCGTCTGGCGCACCGGACACTGTCCGGTGCACCCAGACCGAGCAGCAGTCGGCTGTACACAGCCAACTCTTTTCCAATCTCTTTTCTCCTATTTCTAGCACTTAGACACAATACATTAGTACCCAAATCAATGTACTACATCTAGAAACGTACCTTGTTACATGATTTGCACTTCTTCAATCTTTGGCACAAATTAACACTTAGAGAATATGTGTTGGGCACTTAATCAACAAAACACTTTAGAAATGGCCCAAGGGCACATTTCCCTTTCAATAGTTCATCATGACAAACATAAAGGCACAGGATAAGCAAACTACCCTCTCTAACTAAGGCTAACTAAGAGTAAGACTGACGCTAAGACTGTAGCTTCTATATTTATATTTTGCATTAATTACAAGATCTGACGCTGATGATCTATGGTTCTAAATTTATCTTGGTCCAGCAGTCGGGGTTACCATAAGCATGGTGTCCACGCTAAGGTGAGCAGTACGGGTGCTGAGTCCCGACGGGAGCGGGAGAGCCATCCTCCAGGTGATGATGCTCTGCGCACTCAGCCCGCAGCTAGGCAATCTCAGCACGAGCCCTACTCAGCTCGTCTAATGCATGGTCCAGCTCCGTGTTTAACACGGTGGCTAGGTTGACTGTGCTGCTCAACCTAGTATTGTCCTCACCAACAGGTGAGACAACCACACCTCCTGTGCTGCCAGATGGACAGCGGGGGTCAGCACCGGCCCTGGCGGGGGTCGAGCAGTGCCCCCGACTAGGGCCCCCAGATTAGTGGGGCCTCACCCCATGTATTAAATAACAGTATATATATATTGTATAGATTTGTCTGTTAGCTCTATAGATTTTTAAAGATCTAATTATAAGTAAACAACACGACAGCAATAAGTAAGAATAATTAGGCATAGCATATAAATCTTGATTTCTATATTCTAGTAGTAGTACTTCATAGTCTCAGGCCCAACCACCTAGACTCTCAGCGTACAACGAGACAACGATGTTTGACGTTTCATCTCTATTTCTCGCACAATTGTAGACAATATATACATATACTATATTTATGTGTAATAATTTATTATTATAAAGGGCCTTCTTTATAAGTCTTGCTCTGGGCCTCTAAAATGTCAGGACCGGCACTGGCGGGGGTAATACTTCAGGTTGAGACCATCAGCTACACCACCGAGCACCGAGCAGTAGTGCGAAAGTGCACGCCGTGCGGCATCTTGCATGGCCGCCTCAGCTGAGTCCTGCTCAGAGATAGAATAGTGCTCTGAGCAGACCTCCGCACCCCGGAGACTGTTCTCCGGACGACGCACCAAGCAGGTCGCCTCCCAGCGGTCCGGGTAAACCCCGCGACTGTGCTGGAAGACCACACAACGATACTCGATAGACCAAGTACGCCGGTCGAGTGCCTGGCATAGCAGGGTGTCGAGCGCATCGTGGAAGTGACACCCGTGAGCAGCGTCGCGAGTGATGGGTCGAGCAACCCATCCTTCCAACTCCTGCTCCTTAGAAAGGTCAGTGTCGTGGCTCAAGCTGCTGTCGCCACCTCCATCGTCTAGGTCTCCTCCAGCAGCTACTCCAGCGGCTGGGGCGCTCAATGGTGGTGTAGGGGGTGCCTCCAGCGGGAGCACAGGGGAACAGCTCCTCACAGACTCTATCTCCTGCTGAAGCGAGAAAGAAGAGCCCTGTTGCTCCAGCTCCTGTCGTCGACGCTCTTGCTCCTCATGCAGGCGGTGGTGTAGCCTCTCCAAGTGGCTGGACTGACCGGTCACTGGACGACGAAGCGGACGCTCCACGAGACGAGAGGGTAAGAAGGGGATGACAGACTTTCGTGCAGTGTGTCTAAGATGAGCCATCTACAAAAGACACCATAAGCATAAGAGTGAGAACAGAACTAATATGACCAGCAGCAAATAGACCATAAATAAATGAGGAATTAGAATAAAACAAAATTTTCAGCAAGGTATAATAATATATAGTAGAACATAGGTTTGGTCGATATGACCAACTTTTGAAGGGATACCAAAGTCAAGGTAAGAATAGGGGTCTATAGTCCTTAGAATGACCATTCTATTCTAGGTTAGCGGTCCTACAGTCAGCACGGCTTTGATACCACCTATGTCACACCCGGTTTTAGAAGGCAAACCGAATGCGAACCATGTACGTGCCAGGATCAGCAATTCACGTACATAACAGTTACATAACTGGACATCATCACACTATGCACAAAATAATAATATAAAAGAGGGTATAATAGTCGATTACATCATGATGTCCAAGACATCCACATAGTCTTTAACAATAATCAAAGTGCGGAAAAGAAACATAGATACACACGGCCTACACAGGCAGCCGACTAGGGGTTTGCCGCTAACCCACGCCTAGAACTCATCGTAATCTTGGAACTCCTGGAAGTCTTCCTCCATGGCTTCATCTTCACCTGAGCAGTGGTTGCAATGCGGACAACCTGGGAGGGGGGTTTGGTATGTAAAGCAAGGGTGAGTACACATCAACATACTCAGCAAAATGTCCCGTTTGGCTGTAGTGGACTAGCTTTATGTGGAGTTAAGTCAAGCAGCTGCTTTTAGTTGGTCAGGTTATTATTTACTAGTAGAAAGCCAGGTTTTAGTATTAACCCAAATTATTAACCCAATGTACCCTTTCCAAACGGAAAGAATACCACTTACCAGTACCATAGTCATAACCAAAATCATCATCCTCATCACCACCTGTAAACCATACATCTCTGCTCAAGTATCTCTAATAAATGGAGCTCCCTTGGTCGCTCATAACCGCGAGCACGGCTGATATATCAGTTTCATAACACTCTGTAGAGGTTGCGCACTTTACCCACAAGCCATGATTCCCTCTTGCCTCAGGCCGATCAAACCCTTAAACACTACCAAGGTGAATAGGCAGGGTCTCACTATGTAGCCTTTACAAAGATTCCCTGAGGCTGTAGCCGCCTGTTAGGTTTTCTAAATGTACCACACTCCTCCCCAAGGGGCAAACCAACCTTGGCAGAGTGAGCCGCATACACCGAGCCCCATTGATGGCACGACGGCGAAGCAAACTACACCTCAGTTCCTCTAATTACTCAGCTATTACCAGTCCCTCATGGTTGCACTGTTTTCCCGGGCGGTCATCCAATGAACCAGTCCTTACGGAGAGGCACTCGAGAAACAGCTCGAGCCCCCTTAAATATCACAGTACCACCATCATAATCAAAAGGGAAAACAACGTATCGTAGGTAATCTCATCATGTCCATTGATTAATGTGAAGCGCTAGCATAAAGCTAAACTGAAATAACCCAACCAAAATAGGTAAACAAGGACAAGATAGACAAAAGCTAGTCAATCCTTAGGTATAAATGTGTAAATGCAGGAAGTGAATTATAAGAATTAGTAGGACATAGATGGGTCAAGGGACACTTGCCTTCACCAACCGACTGCTGCTCAGGGTCTTCACCTGCAACTCCTTCGGACTCCACCAACTGACCGTTATCTATACGAGTTCAAACATACATTCCACACATTTAATACAAAAGAACAGTATACCAAACAATGAAATGCAATAAATAAACAGACGTTTGACGCAGGGCTCGCACTTACAACTAAGCGAGAAAGAGAAAATAACGGTCGAGGCTACATTCGAGAAGCGATCACGTTACACAATTATAAATTAAACTACTCGTTTAAATAGAATGGTATTAATTTGGCCATTACATTTAGCATAAGATAAAGTCATGTTCCATATTTAATCGTTATAAGCAGATAAAGGTGAATTAAAGGAAATGGTTGCGCGGCAAGATGCGCGACACAACATTTAAATGGAATTGAGAAATAAAACGACTCGTCGCGCGATAGAGCGCGCAACGAGATACTTGCAATAATTATAAAGAGACGATAGCCGTCGCGCGATGAAATGCACGACGACATACGTCATCCAAACTGAATTTAAAATGGAACGTCGCGCGACTGGACACGCGACGTCATACATTAAGCAACCTGAAATAAAATGGATCGTCGCACGGCGAAGCGCGCGGCACATCACATTAATAGAATCTGAAATTAAACAAATTCGTCGCGTGACAAAGCACGCGACGCAACACGTTCATTAAACTAAATTTAAAACTAATTAAACTGAGGTTTGATCGCTGCGCGCACGGGAACGTGCTGCGCGCGCCGGGAGCACGCGAGGCCATGCCGAGGCACACGCAGGGGTTGCCGGGGCGCGGGGCCACCGGGCACGGACGCGTGGGGCGAGCCGCCGGGCCACGCGAGGGCGCGCAGGGGCGCGAGACTGGGCCGGCGGGCGCGAGGCCGGGCGAGCCGCCAGGCCGCGCGGGGTCGCGCGCGAGGGGCCTCCAGGGCCACCGCCGGGGAGGCGCACACAGGGGGCCGTCGGGGCCGCGCGGGGGGGGGGGGGGGGCACCGGGGAGGGCTCGCAGGGGCCACACAGGGAGGGCGCGCAGGGAGCCGCCGGGGAGGGCGCCGCGCGGGGGCGCCATCGGGAGGGGCCACGGGGAGCGATCGAGGGGGCACGCAAGGATGCCGCCGGGTGGGGCTATGGGGAGCCGCCGAGGGGGCGCGCAAGGGTGCCGCCGGGAGGTGCGCGCAGGGGCCGCACGGGGGCCGCCAGGGGCGCGCACAGAGAGACCGCGCTGGGGAGGAAGAAGGGGAGGGGGAGGGGAAGGGAGAGAGAAAGAGGGAGAGGGAGGGGATCTCACCTCGGGTATCCAAACTCCGGGGATCACCGTCTCCAAGACCTAGGGCACCACAGGGAGAGAGAGAGGTTGCTGCGTGGGAGAATTGAAATGAGAGAAAGAGACCAGGGGAGGGGGGGCACATGGGTAGGGCACGGGCGCTAGGGGCGCGCAGGCCAAGATGGGCCGGGCCAGGCTGGGTCGGGCTGGACTGGGCCGCACCGCGAGTCAAAACCCCGTGGCACGCATAACCACAGATCGGAAAATCAATTCATGAAGCAAAAGGCCAAAACAAAACTAAGCAACACACGTGATTAAGCACGAAATCAGACAAGGAAATATGATTCGGCATGATGCAACACTTTTGACACTTAGGTTTTGTTTACACATGATATGGACACCAGTCGCTATATTGCTTTGAAATTGGTAAGAAGGAGCGAAACGGGAAAAGAAAAGAGAGTAACGCCTAAATTTGGTGAGTAAAAAGAAGAAAAAATCCTTCCCCCAAATTCAGGCGTTACAAAAGTCTTCCACGAAGACATCGTCCGAGCAAAAGTCGCCTAAGGGTGCAGCCGGAAAAAGCACAATAAGTGTGCGACACCACCCATAGGGTGCGAAGTCTTCCATGAAGACACCGTCTGAGCAAAAGTCGCCCAAGGGTGCAGCCGGAAAAACCAAAGTACGTAATAACACTCGCAGCACGCGATCTCCCTTGCATAAGCCACCATCCGAGCAGAAGTCGCCTAAGGGTGCAGTTGGATAAGTACAACATATGCGCAATCACCTATCAAGAGTGGAGTCACCTACGGCACGTACACGCCCATCCACAACAAAATCACCTAAAAATTGCAGCAAACTCGCAATAGGCACAACAAATTACATAGCGCAATCTCAAATGAACAACAAGTGAAGGGCTCAAAGGCACCATCGCACAACACAATAGTATAAATTATACAGTATTTACCCCTCACAAGCATGGCCATCGTAGTTCTATTGCGAAGAGGGGGAGGGCAGTGTTTCACTCAATATCGCAACAGAACAGCGAGGGCAACAAATTGTCACATAGCCTCCTCCTTCAAAATAAGACCTGCCTCCCGAAAATTGAACAACATCAACCTTAACTCTTCCCCCTCAAACAGGTCCCGCATGTCCCCTTCTCCAATGCACGACCCAGATGTCGATGAAAGTAGCTCGCGCTGAGTACCCGATCTAGTCACGGCACACTTCGAAGTCGGGACCTTGCCATACCCATTCGGTGACGCCTTCTTCCACTTCGTGAAGACTCACCGACGCTCTGTTTCGACACGACCACCCTTCGCCTTCACGAGTCTCCTACTCTCGCATCAGTCGAGGTCACCAGCGCCTCGCAAGGGATGGATCACAGCGGAGACTCCGACGCAGCCAGATCCAACATTGTAAAATATTCTAAGTCGTCCTCTGAAGATTCGTCAACCCACGAGAAAGGGCTCCCCAATTCCGCTTCCTCCGAAGACCATGACCCAAAATCAAACCCCTCAGACACATTGCCAATAAGAAACGTTGCATTTGCATCCATCAAATATCATTAATTTCAACACCATCAGGGTTTGCTTGCACAGGATCGGACGCTGGAACCTGCGCAGCAACCGACCTTCAGTATCACACAAAAATCAAAACCATCAACCCTAAACCCCTAATGCATCTCTTCAACCTGCGCCGGAGCAGACACCGCGACAGGGTCTTCGCCAGAACCTCCTAGAGGTGCTGAGAGCCCTTCAACTCTCGCCTCCACCGAGCCATCCATCCGGGTCATCGAGCTTTCAAGACCGGCGAGGTCATCAACTTCTTCATTCATCATCTGTGCAGACAACACAACATTTCACAGCTTAAAAAATATATATTATTACAATAAATAATATACATACATAATAAAAAATATACCTGTGCCATCGCTCGGTCGACCCTCTCCCGGACGATGCCATGACCATGAGGACCCCACATCCTATCATAAAGCGCCCCTGTGAACCGCTTTAGCACATCATCCTCAACCTAGAAAACTAAATGATCGAAGTCCTCGTTCGTCTGATCGAAGACTTCGAAGTGCCTACATCCCTCTCGAGACAAGGCATTCGTCGCCCCCTCGCAGGTAACAAGGGATGCATAGGACATAAGGCCCGTCGCAATGGATGGGAGTGACTCCAGCTCCTCCTGTAGCCGCCCAAGGAAGTGAAGCCCCACCTCCTCCCCCAATTTATCGAAGGGAGCGGTCTATGCACCGAGCTCGCGGTACGCTTCCACAAAAAGTGTGTGCGCCCGCTCAACCCCGGCACGGGTGGAGGCCTCCGATTTCTCGCAATGGCTGCGGATGTTCCTCAGCTTTGACTCCATGTCGGCGGCGCGCATGCGAGCGATTTCGGCCTCCACGCGCACAGCCTGAGCTTCTGCGCGAGCGGCCTGGGCTTCAGCGTGGGTTGCCTAGGCCTCCGCACGGGCTTTTTCAACGTCCTCCTTCTCCATGGCAAGTCGACGACTGAGGTCTTCCCTCTCTTTCCCCGCCACTGAGAGTTTCTCTAGGAGATTGCAGCTTTTGTTCTCAGCCACTGACTTGTCCCCTATCACCTCCGTATGTTGTGTGCGGAGGCATTCAATCCTTCCCTCAAGCCACCACCTCTCGAAAGCAAACTCCGAGGTCAGCGCCCCCGAGGCAACCTGCTCAGCGAAGGCGGTCACATGACACCAAAAAACGCAACATTCAGGAACAACAGAGCAAGGAAAACCATACACCTACAAGCACTAATCACACTCACATATTTTAGTTGTTGCACGACTGACGCACCCACACCAGCAGCAGTGGCAGCGGAGGCGATCTTTCCTCTGGCGCAGAACCTCGACCACAAGTCCTCCGAAGTCCCTGCGTCACCCTTCGCCACATGTTCCGTTGTCGCGACCACCATGCGGGCAGCCGACGCTAGAGGCGCAACCGCCAGCTGGCCAGACTCCGCCCCTACATCATAACCAAGTCAGAAACATGGACCCCACTTTAACCCACAAAAAACCAAAACAACTCACCAGAAGGCGACAACCCCGTCTAGGCATCGAACATGGTCACACCACTCACCAAGTGTCTACGGACAACTCCGTGGCGACTCCATCGGATCCTGTCGCCGCCGTCTCAGCAACACGCGGTGGCGAAGGGGGTCTTGGCACTCCAGCAGGCGCAGTGGGTGGAGGCATCACGGCACCACGCGCGGTGGCCTTCGCACTGGGTTGCGCTCGCTTCACTTCCCGGCACGGGTCCACCAACCTAACGGGGGCCCGGCATTTCATCCATTGCGCATCCTGACGGTCTTTCTCCATCACTGCCAACACAACAACACCAATATTCCTTCCGTAAGGAAAAATCTTTAGGTCATGAGCTAATCGAGACGTAAAAAATCTTCGCCAGCTGCCTAGTGTGGCGGAACCGACCGGATTATTCCAACTTAAGTGCCTAAGTCCCACCTTAGAGGCTAGACCACACTTAAATAGGAATAACACGTTAGTCCCTCGGATCTAGTCCGACGAGGCCACTAACAGGATCAAGTACCACGTACTCACTCGATGGTGAGGCACAGAGCAAATACAATAAGCATAAAACTATACATTAAGGAGTATTAAATTTATTACAACAGCATCGGAGTTTTAGCAAAAGTAGTGATCATTGTTCAGAATGCAGTGGAATAAAACTAACGATAAATAAATGGAGGGATGGGGAAGCCTGTCCCATCACTCCTCATGCTCCTCCTCAGCCGAGGTAGGGTCCCACTCGACTGTCCAACCCGGTGGCAAGGTGGATGGCCAAGTCACTCCAGCAACCATGTCCTCCAGAGAACCTGTAAAATTTTGCCACAAGCAAGGCTGAGTATACTAATACTCAGCTAGACTTACCGGGTGTGAGGAGTCTACTCCTCTACCTCTAGATATGCAGCTGTTTGGCTGAGGGGTTTGGTTTGCCAAAAGCACTAGCTGAGTCTAAAATCAAATTCTAGCTTTTCAAGTTTTAGTATGATCCTTTTAAACTAGATGAGTACCTAGCTATTCATACATGGTATCAAACATTTTATCAATCAACATCTTTTGCCAAATCAACACATTTCCACTTGTTACTCAATGTAGCAGCATGGATCAAGTAGTCTCATTAGCTGCGAGAAGCAGACGATTCGAATCGAGTTTTTAAACCTTGCAAGGTAAACCTAAACACACGACGTGGCGAGGCACTCCATCCCCACATACATCAACCGTCCCCATCGATTCCCTGGCAACAGAAAGAGGCCCACCGCCTTGGCGTACAATGCCTCACTTACCCCGATTGCTGTCGTGCAGTGACCGCACTTGTACCCACCATAACCGGAATGGGAGACTACGTCTCAGGTCGCGTGAGGAGATCAATCCACGGGCAGGTTCACTCAGGTACTAGGCTTACCGATTTACCATATTTCTCGGCATGTGCTTAGTACGTTCAAACGCTTGACTCACGGTACCACACCTTAATCCTTATTCCAATTTCCATCTCGTAGACAACCAATCCCCATGGATTGTTGTCCACATACCATCATCATTATGATATGAAAATGGATACAACCAATTTCCTGACCTCGCGTGAGTTCTAGAAAAATCACTCGACTTTTACCGAGATCCCTAATTAGTAAAGCAGCTACTCGACCTATCATACTAGTATCCATCTCAAAAGGAATCTTGAGTTCATGCAACTAGGGTTTCAGACAACTCCTACACTTAAGTGCACAGTACAAGCCTACAAACATTAAGTGTAGTAAAATAGCATATATAAACGGTTATGCATAAAACCAGGGCTTGCCTTCCAAAGCTGGGGCAGGCAGATCCTCGATAGCAGGCTCTGGTGCTGGCTCCTGGGCTACTTCCTGAGCAACTCCTTGCTCCGGCACAAGGATGTACTCTCCGTCAGCGAGGTTGCAATCTATCGAATGCAATGAATAAGAGATATGTATGCTATGATATGCAAAATTTAGTAACCATTATGCAAAGTGAAGAAAAACTTAGTTAGTTGATAACTTAGGGTTTCCTTGTTATAATAAGCTCTTAGTGGTTTATGCTTAGCAACCTAGGTCTAAGGTTTTGCTTAGAGGCAAACGTAGTGGATTAAAACTTGGATTGCCTCTTAAAGGTTTTAGTAGGTACTTAAGGTGTTTTACTAGGTTGGTTAGGGTAACATTAATCTCCCCTACTAATTCCCCTTTTCATATTCTATTTACGCTCTTAAGGTGGGTTTGAACTACAACAGTGGTTTCAAATTTTCCAAAAATTTTGTAAAAATTACAGTGGGTTAATATTGGTTACTGTAGTCTGTCCTATAAATTTGAGGTCAAAAATAATTAGATTATGCCCTGGACAAAAATAACAAAAGTTGGGGCAGAGGGGTCACTTTGCACTACAACTCTTATCTAGGTGTGGGTTTTGTACTAAGAGTTATTTTTGGCTGGTATCTATGGGTAATAACATGCTTCTATGCCAAAAATCATAGAGGGTTACTTTGTGATTATTTAGTTATGATTTTCTAAAGTTTAATGCCAAAAAGACACTTATAACTAACTTGCTATTTGAAAAATATCAAACAACAGAACTTGTATTTTTCCTAGGTTTTTCTTAACACAAGAGCAGTCATCCCTAAGGTAGGGGTGTTTTCTCCTTAGGATTATTTTCTTATGATTTTTCAAAGTTTTCCCTGTTTTCCATGAATAAATGTGAGTGCAATTTCTTTTCATTAGACTATGGTTCAACAAATTTTTCTTGTGAACTACATCACTTAGGCATGCTAGGAAAAATATGGTTGCCCTTTGGTGTCCATTTTCAACCCCCTTTCTTCATTTTCTTAAGTTTGAGCATAAACAAGGTTTAGTGAATAAATCTTCCTTAACCTTGTATACTGGGGTGTTTATTAATTTTAAACAGTGTAACTACTAGGTTAGTGTCTCCACTATTTTTCTCAACCATGGTCTAACAACATCTCTATTTTCCCTTTATTATTAAGATTTGGGTAGTTTTCTTATTCAAATCAAAACTCTAGAAAATATTACAGGAACTATGGGGTTTACTATTTTTGCTTGATAGTTTATATTTCATAAGTCTAGCAAAATTGGTTTGACTACATTTGGATGATTATTCTTCAAGTTATGTATTTATCAAGTTCTCTGCAATATTTAAAAGAAAAGTAATTTCGAAATGGAAAAAGAAAATAGATTTGCGCTGAAGTCCCTAGGTTTTCTTCGCCCTTTCTCTCACAAAACAGCCCTCGGTCTACTATTTGCATGAGTCACTGACCTTACACAAAACCCCCTGGACTTAACCTAAATCTAACCCGTGATCCCTGGCTGGCTGGAACAGTAACCGGAGCAAAGATCACGGCGGCGAGGCTTACCGGCGGCAGTAGAGGTCCGGTGGGGTGGTCAGTAACGTCGGGGAGGTCACGGGAGCTGCGGGCTGGCTCGGGAAGGCTAGGCGCGGTGCAGAGGGGGCAACGGAGAAGATGGCCATGCATGAGGGTGGGCTTTATAGCCACTCGCGGGCACGTCACGGGCGTGGGCATGGGGGCGGCCGAGGGCGCGCAGGGGTGCGCGTGCGGGCGTGCTCTGGGCTCGCTCCCGAGTGCCTGCCCACGTCGAACACGTGGTGGTTTACTTCTGCCAGTGTTCAACGGCCTGTTTGGTCGCCTTAGCGTGCAGATCTCAGCAAAAATCCCATGTACGGTCTCTTCTCTGCACCATAACCTATCTTTTCCATGTGAGTTCCAAGCAAAGATATGGTCGGGTTTGAGAGAGATTGTGGTGTGAAGTTGGCTCTGTCCGAGCTGTCTAGACCGAGACAAAAACCGTGTCAAGTCGTGTCAAACGACTTAGGGTTGGGTTCAAATTTTTCCAGGGTGTTCCAGGGGTCTTTAGGCGCCATTTTGTTAATTGGGCCCTTTGGTTTTGAGGTTTGGAAGAAGGTGAACATACTTGATCTTTGAAAGAGGGTCGGTTTTGAATTTGAGAAAAATCTGATTTTTCTTTTATGCTCTTCTCTTTGGTGACCTTTTTGGGGTTTTTATGAAGCCTTTTTGGGGTCACTCTCTTACTATTTTTGTAGGGTATTAAGTGTACTACAACTTTGATAATTAGCCCAAGTTATGATAATGTGGTTTACATAGCCTTTTTGATATACTCCCTTCTAGGGCTCCATTTGCCTAATGGGTTTGAATTAGGGTTTGAGCCATTCTCTCCTCTTTAGGTGCATGATAAGGCCAAAGAATGACTTTTAAGATGGGTTACACCTACTTAGGATCTTGACCCCTAAGTTTGGTGTCTTTTGCTCAAACTAAACCACATGTGATGATGGGTTCAATAGTGTAGGCTTGAGTGAAAACCCTAAGTAACACCTAGGGTATCAGATCATTCCTAGGCCATCGACCCCGGTAACCTTCAACATTCGCATAGAGATTTCCCGGAGCTCGGGCGAAGACATCAATTCCCCGGGAGCCGCGCATGTCTCCAGCAATTCTTCAACAAAATGACCAGTTGCCCTCAGCCCCGACTCTTCAGTCGCCGTACCTAATTTTCTCTTTCTGACAGCTACACCCGGAGCCATATCCCTTGAAGGGCCTTCATCGGCCGAGGGCCTCAATTGCTTCCCTCGGCGATCAGCAGTGTTGGCAGTCTCCCTCCGAGTATGAGCCATAAGGCAAATTATTCAGCTCAAACACACGGTTCAGCCTGACGTTGGAACTG
This sequence comes from Zea luxurians, assembly GCA_029449295.1. NCBI lineage: Eukaryota > Viridiplantae > Streptophyta > Magnoliopsida > Poales > Poaceae > Zea > Zea luxurians. Next base: position 96,579,727 of record JAOPSE010000001.1, on the reverse strand, counting down.
CGGATATCCCAACTCCTCAATGTTTCTATCCTCGGCGCGTACTTACCGACAATCTTGATGGCTTCGGCCTCGACTTCATGCACAAAATCAGCCGCATCTCGGCCACGCAGGTCCACGGCTAAGGCTAGACTTCGCACCAGTCGGCCACCCAATGTCGCCATTCAACGGGGGTAATCTCGCCCAGTGCCCAACCATGCGCCAGGGGCCACACCCGCAGGCAATAAACTCTTCGACTAAATTACACCCACTACTCTAGCGGGCTGCATATCGAAGGCCTCCTCATCTTGATCTTCCTCTGCCACCTCAAAATGTGGAAATGCCACATAGCAATGCAAGCATAGGATGGTAGGGGGCAAACTCGGCAACCCTTCGACATCCCCTGAAGCCACATAAAACCAAAATTCCCACCAATTGCCCCACTTATTTCTAACATAGGGGACACTCTCGATAATTTCAGCCGAGGTCTTCCCAGTCCTCGGCGTGAAAGTGCATGATCCAAACTGAGCAATCTTATCACCTATTTTCCTTTTCTGCCAGTGCAGACAGTAATTCTTCGTGAAGACCTCTACAGATGGCTACCCGCCGTATGAGGAAACAACCCAGACATACTTCACGAGCGCTGCCATAGCATTTGGTGTCAACTAGTGAATTTGTACTTTGAATCTCCGAAGAACCTCGACTACAAATCGATGCACCGATAGGCAAAGTCCAGCAGTGAAAAAGCTTCAAAAACAACCAATTCACCTTCTGGCTCAGGGACATCTTCAGCCCTGGAGCCCGCCCGACGCAATTCCGAAAATAACCTAGCCGCTGCATCTCTAGCACGTGGCCCGAAAATATCCTTGAGGTCCCAAACTCGACTGTGTGGCCGGGCTGCAGTTCTACCACCGCCGAATCGCTCAACGTCTTCTTAGACAATGGTGTGGCCGGCGACACACTCGCAACAGACGAAGAAGAGGATGGCATGGTCACATATCATTGGCGGCGGCGCGCGGTTTGCTTGATATGAGCCATATCACCGGTGGAGCGAGAGCAAAGAGGGCAGACGAGCAAATGAAAAACTAGGGTTTTGATAGCGCGAGCTTGAGCAGGTAAAAAGCCTCAGCCGAGCCCGACTTATATAGGCGTGGAACGGTGCCTCGGGAAACTAGTAGTCCCACAGTAACACATCCCATCAACAGTCACATTTCAAAAACCCCCACTGGACTAATTCGAGCGAGGGCAGCGTTTTCACCATCTTACGACAGTCTTCGGCACCAGCTGACTTGGTCGAACTAGCCCCTCAGAGGGAAAATGTTGGGATGAAGGAAAACACGCCCTCCTCGCCAAACGATTCCCACATCAACGTATCAAAGATTGAAGGCCCCGAAGATAAGCCCCACAAGCCAGGCCCGAGGACGACGTCCATGCGAAGGCTCAAGCGCTCCCTTCGCTCCGGTGAGCCGAAGCGAAGACCATCGAAGGCTTCGGGGCTCAGATGACCAAGACTTCGAAGACCCTATGTCTTGACCTCCCTCAATTTAAAAAGGGACCCATGTACAATCCGGCCCATATTGTAGGGCCCCGCCCGCAGGTCGCCGTGTGGGCAGAGCGGATCAGGCCACTGTAATGAAGCATGTTGTAATGACATGTTGTAACCCCCTGTGAGGGAATATTCTGGGGATGAACTAGGTAATTGAGGGTCTAATTTTCCTTGGCAGGGTCGGACGGTCCCTCAATTACCTATAAATACCCCCGCACTGTGCCAATGCAGGGGACATAAAAACATTGTTTCCCTAACGCTTTGTGTTTAGTGGCATCAAGTTGTTCTCCATTCTTTCACCGTTCGATTTTGTTGTCCCTGGATTAGCAAGTTCCAACACCTCCAACGGTACCATGAAGCTGCCGCACGCCCACGTTGAGTAAAAGCTGCCTAGTGACTCCTCACGTTGGCTAGGGTTTCACTTCCCCTCCCGGCCACCACCACGTCTCGCGATTGGAGCCCCCGCTCGATGCCGCATCTCCTTCAATCTCTCACCGGAGCCTCGAGGTCTTCTCCTTTCATTGCCACCATCCGCTCGCGTCGTCGTCTTCGCAGGTACGCCCTTCCATCTCCTCCATTTCTCTAGCATTCCGACCCTCCCTTCCTTCTCCATTTGCCATCCTTTCGTTCTTTGCTGTTGACCGTGTCGTACCTCCCACATCTCGCCCGCGTCCGGATCTCCCCTACGTTCTCCTCTGTTTCGTCCCACCTCGACGATTCGTGTGATGGCTCGTTGGACTTTGCTTGCAGCTCCCACAGATGTCACGATCCGCTAGCAGGTGTCCGCTCTACTGTAGCCGACTCCTATAGAGGTATGATCTCCCACATTTCACCGTCATCCACACCCCTTTGTTGCTCATACGTCATTTCTGGGTTTTGCACCATAGATACGTCGGTGATTAGGTTTTGCACCTTACATGTGTTGTATTATTGTTTCCTTTGTGATATGTTGATTAACTTCACTTTGGTTGAACAGATCCGTGAATATTATTGTTTCCTTCTATGCATGAGTAAATCCGAATGGGTTGCAATCGTTGTAATGATTTGTGTTTCATACTTTGCCTTCAAATCTACGTGACAAATCCAGTTGTTTGTGTTCCCTACGAAGATCCAATTTAACCAAGGTGATGTTAATCTCTACTTGTACCATATTGCACTCGGTTTGCTTGGGGATGTCGTTTTAGGGTTAGTTTTTTGCTATTTGCTAGACAGATTTAAGGGTTAGAACACATTGGCCTATGTTTCCGCTACAATTACTTTATGCATTTATCGTTTGTTTAGGGTTTCAACCGTATGACATACCAACAATTAGTAGTAGTTGCGGTTATTTGTGTGTCAGTAGCTGAGCCACTTCATGTCAAAAATATGTTAAGTTAGATTGTGTCCATGGCATCGTATACTAACAACCTAAATCCACATCAAATGGATTCGACAATCTCCATAGTCGACAAGGCAATTGGAAGAATGCAAGAGATATCGGACAAGATCTTTTCTGTAGCCTACGAAACAATCCGTCTAGGACAAGGTTTGACCTCGTTTGATGGTACAAAGCTCCGTGTAGCATTGGAGGACATAGCGTGCATGCTGGAGCAGGACTCTCTAGTGTTCCAAGAGTATTTGGACAAGGTGAACAACGATAGCAACCATGTTGACGACGACTACATGCCCTCCGACTTGTCCTCACCAACCCCTAAAGAAGAATGGGACTTCGCCAAGCACTTTGAAAACATGTGGGTGTTGAATATGACTTAGTCTCATAGTGGAAATGGGGGAGCGATCGATGGTGGTAGCTCATGTTAACATGGGATGTAGTCTTAGCTAAGCTACCTCACCCAGAGGGCCTCCACACTGACTTAGAATGCTTGCGGGTTGCTTTGTCCTAAGTATGTTTTGTGAAAGCCTCATAGTGGATCCCTAGCCATTCACTTTTGAAGTGAATGCGAGACACTCAAACCTAGGCTAGAAGGGATACACAACTTGTAGGTAAAGTTGTACCAGCTCTGTAGAGTGTATAAAGTGATATATCAGTCGTGTTTACGGTTATGAATGGCCTGGAACCTCACATGATAACTGAACTTGAAGATGGAGATTAAATCATGGTTTCCTTTTGGATTCAAGTGTTCACTTAAGTGTTTTTCTTAAGTGGTTTCGAGATGATGATTAATGATACTTATTAGTTGGGTATTGGGAATTGCTCACCCTTAGTAAATATGTGTTGCTAATAAAAGTTTGACCAACTAAAATGCTAACCACATTACCTCTCATCATATCCTTCCTAATTTGCATCTTTCCCCTTCTTGCTAAGCTCCCACCATAAGTGTGCTCACCCTTGCTTAATTTTTATCAGAAGGGTGGGAAGAAGAAGGCTTTGAGGAAGGCATTGACAAGTTCTATGTCACACCCGGTTTTAGAAGGTAAACCGAATGCGAACCATGTACGTGCCAGGATCAGTTATTCACGTACACAGTAGTTACATAACATGGACATCATCACACAGTGCTCAAATAGTATTAAAAGGGGAAATAATAGTCGATTACATCATACGTCTGAGACGTCCATATAGTTCTTACAATAAATCAAAGTGCGGAAAAGAAACGTAGATAACACGGCCTTCACAGGCAGCCGACTGGGGGGTGCCGCTAACCCACGCCTAGAACTCGTCGTAGTCTTGAAACTCCTGGAAGTCTCCTTCCACAGCTTCATCTTCTCCTGAGCAGTGGTTGCAATGCTGACAACCTGGGGGGGTTTGGTGTGTAGAGCAAGGGTGAGTACACATCAACATACTCAGCAAGTATCCTGTTTGGCTGTAGTGGACTAGCTTTATGTGGGGATAAGTCAAGCATTTGCTTTTAGTTAGTCAGGTTATTACTTACTAGTAGAGAGCCAGGTTTTAACATTAACCCAAGTTATTAGCCCAATGTATCCTTTCCAAACGGAAAGAATACCACTTACCAATACCATAACCATAGTCAGAATCATCAATCTCATTGCCACCTGTACCAAAATATCACTGATCAAGTATCACTAATCTCTGGAGCTCCCTTGGCCGCTCATAACCGCGAGCACGGCTGATATATCAGTTTCATAACACTCTGCAGAGGTTGTGCACTTTACCCACAAGCCGTGATTCCCTTTCTGCCCGGAGAGAGCGACTCCCCATTGACCACTACCTAGGTGGTCCAGCAGGGCATCACTACGTAGCCTTTACAAAGATTCCCCGAGGCTGTAGCCGCCCGTTAGGTTTCCTAAATGTACCGCACTCCTCCCCAAGGGACAAATCAACCTTGGCAGAGCGAGCCGCATACACCGAGCCCCATTGACGGCACAACGGCTAAGCGAACTACACCCCGGTTCCTCCAATTATTCAGCTAAGGGCGTCCCATTCCACCCTCATGGTTGCACTGTTTTCCCGGGCGGTCATCCATTGAACAGGTCCTTACGGAGAGGCACTCGAGAAACCGCTCGAGTCCCCTTGAAGGTCACAAATATAATCATAAATAAGAAGGGGAAAACAGCGTATCATAGATAATCACATCATGTTCATTGATTAGAGTTGGGCAATAGCATCAGACTAAGCAGTAATAATCCGACCCAAATAGGTAAACAAGGACATGAATAACAAAAGCTAGTCAATCCTTAGGTATAAATGTGTAATGCGGGAGGTGAATTAAAGAATGAATAGGACAGAGATAGGTCAAGGGACACTTGCCTCCACCAACCGACTGCTGCTCAGGGGCTTCTCCTGCGAATTCCTCGGGCTCTTCGACCGGATTGTTCTCTATGCGAGCGCAAACATACATACATCCACATATTTAATACAAAAGAACAGTACACCATACAAGGGAACAAGTAAAGCGAGTATGCATCAAGTATGACATTCGATATCGCATTCATTATGATTAGAAAGAAACGGGAAAGGGTCTCGCAGGGGTTAAAGCTTATGCACTAATAATTAGTTACAATTGGTTCTTAGCAAAAGAATTCTGTTATATACACTAATGGAAACCTAATCATTTTAAGTTGATCAACATTGAATGAGATAAACAATTAACTACGTGAATCAACTGGCGTAGCGAAATTCTAAATTAAACTTCCTATTTTCCATAGCATGAACAAAGATTAGCCTACCTAAAATAAAATAGCTATGATCACAGAAAGTAAATAAAATAAAATAAAAAAAATAAAAAAAACAGAGGGGGGGGGGGCGGTTGAACCGGCCCTAGGGCGGTTGAACCGGCCGGGGGCTGGGCGGCCGAGCAGGGGCGGCCGAGCGCGGGGGAGGGCGGCTGAGCCGGCCCGGTTGAACCGGCGGCCAGGACCGGCCGAGCCGGGGGCGCGCGGGGGGGTCGGGCTGGCCAGGCGGCCGAGCCGGCCAGGCGGCCAAGCGGCCAGGCGCGCGGCCAGGCGCGGGCTGGGGGCGCGGCCGGGGCTGGCTGGGGCGGGCCGGGGCTGGCCGGGGGGCCAGGGCGCGGCCGAGCCAGGGCGCGGCCAAGGGCCGGCCGGGCGGCTGGGCTGCCAGGGAGAGAGGAGGGGAGAGGGAGGGAGGAGAGGGAGGAGAGAGGAGGGGGGGGGGCTCACCGGCGCGGGCGGCCGACGGCGAGGGCGGCGGCCGAGCAAGGGGACGGCGGCTAGGGCAGGGGGTAGAGGGTGGCGGCTAGGGAGAGAATGAGAGAGAGGGAGGGAGAGGGAGAGGGGGTTTGGGGAAAAGGGGAGGGGTGGGGGCGGTTGGGCCTATTGGGCCCAAAGGGGGCGCAGGGGGCGGCTGGGCCGGCCGGGGTCGGCCCACGGCGCGGGAGAGAGAGAAAAAGAGGAGAGAGAGAAAGAAAGAAAAAGAAAAAGAAAAGATTATCTCCTTTTCGAAATTCGATCTTCCTAGATGAATGCATCCACGTTCTCAATCAATCCAAAAGAATGCATGGTTCGGCATGGTGCATCAAACAACATAAAACAATTTTAGGGTTTTTCTTTACACGGGAATTCCAAACCGAATTCCGCTAGCTTTGGAAAAGATCAAGGTTTAGCGAGGGGAAAAAGAAAAAGAAAAGGTAACGCCCGAATTTGGCGAGTAAAGAAAAGAAAAAATTCAACTGCAAAATTCGGGGCGTTACATTCTAGATCTAGTAATGTGTCAGTCATCTTCCTGTGGGAGATCACCCATGAGAACTATTGAGCTGTGATGGAATAATATTTGATACAATTTTGTCGTTTGAGTTGTAATAAGTACTCTACTCTTATTTATGTTTCGAGCATTGTCTATTGATATTTTACATTTGTGACATCAACATATGCGTGGAAATGGATCCTAGCACACATATGTTATGCATTCGGTTTTGCTCCTAAAACCGGGGTGTGACAGAAGTGGTATCAGAATAGTGTTGACCCTAGGTCACTAGATTAGCTAGAAATGGAAAGCCAAGTCTATTCAAAACTTGTTCTATTTTGCTCTTACCAAAATTTATCCTATATACTGGCTTATCCCTTTTCTCTTCACTCATCTAAAACATTTTCTCTTTCGATCAGATGGCTATCACTAGGAAGACTGCCCGCAAGAGCACTGGTGGACACATCCACATCAGCACTGGTGTCTTTCCACCACCTTCTCCACCTAAGGCTAGACCTTCTCGCATCACCGTGGACGACATCTAGAGGGCTTTGATGAGGATCGAATTCCTAAAGTTTTAGAATGAGGAGCCTGCAACACCATGAATTTAGGGGTTTAAAATTTCTTCTTTAGATGCCTACCAAATTCAGGTGTTACCCTTTGTCTCTCTCTAGTCTCTCTCTCCCTTTTCCTTTTGAGTAGAATTAGGTTAATTAAGTGAGGGATTAATTATTTATTTTGTCAAAACTATGTGAGTCATGAATTGTTGCATCATGTTGCGCCTAAATTATTCTTTTGTTTGATGCACACGTTTGAAATTATTTGAATTTGGTTTGGTGTTTGAATTTGATTGGAATCCCTAGAGAAAATAAAAAAGAAAAGGCATTAGAAATTCCGTGAAAAAAGAAAAGACCATTTTGACCCAACTAGCCCAAACCGGCTGTGGCAGAACCTCCCATGTTATTGGGCCCACATGCACCTGTCCTCGTCTCAAAGACCTCAGACGACTATGCATGTGCACCGGATAACTTAACATGATCTGTCCAAGTGTCCCAAGGACCCCAGATAAACCACTTACAACCAGGATCGCAAGATTAAGTAAACACAAATAACACACCAACATTTGTAGCGGAATTTCTTCATTAAAAAAGTTACAAGTTAAAACAAATTTACCTTATATTTATCGGAGTGATTACAAAAGTGATTCAAAGAAATATACTTTGAAATGTTATAAATTATTTATAATTTTGAAATATATGCTAGCTGTTGGGGACTTGTTCTCAACAACTAAGAGTTAAGAACAAGGCAACATAAAAAATGTTAAGTGTTAAAGTCCTTCGTCCTCCGGAACATTATATCCCTTCGGGAGATAATGTATTTCGGACGAAGGTCAAAAGAGACATACCTTCGTAAACATAACAAATAATGACGAAGGATTCATATAGGGCATGAAATATAATATAAACGCCATCATAGAATCATTTCTATTTTATTAACATGGAAAAATAGAAATGATTTCAAATTACAAATGTACCTTCGGTCCTGAGAGAAGGTAGAAAGTACAAGCGTGACGCAAAAGCAGATGCCAAGTCAGCGTGAACAGTACGGGAGTACTGTTCATCTATTTATAGACGCGGGACGCAGCCCACGTAAAATTACATCCATGTCCATTACATTTGTTAACGGCTTATGGAAATCTGTGGAGGCCCACATAGTCTTTTCATCTTTAAGTCGGTTCCCCTTTCCGCTATCGCGACGAAGCTTCCCTGCACACAGCTTCGGCTGTGCACCGTCCTTCGTAGAACTTGGTAATTAGCTCGTCCTTCGTCTGGCTCAGGCTTCGTCCTGACCGTGCTTCATGTTCATAATTCTGAGTCCGAAGATACCTGTTCACATAATCCACTTGGAAAACATTGTCAAATCATGTTTTTGAGGACCTTCGGAGGACGAAGGCCCCCAACAGTAGCCCCTCGCAATATTAATTTGTTAATAATAAATTCAGATTGCGATATGGACGAAGGCCTTGAGCCGAAGGTCCGAAAAAACACCTTCCCTTTGCTAGAATAGCAACATTCACTGACAAGCGGGGTCTTTCAATTTTCCGCGCCCTGGGCGTATAAATAAGGTCGCACCGCCAACTCATTTGGTACGCACACTTGCCATCTGCTTCAGTCCACTAAATTTTTAGCTCTTGTGCATTAAGATTGGTGACCTTTTTGATTTCGAAGCTTCGGCCCTGAAAACAGTTTTTTAGCGTGTCCGAAGATGTCTGAAGGTAAGAAGATCCCTGCTGAGACGAAGCTGAGTCTCGAAGAAGAGAAGAATTTGGGGTTCCTGATAGCGATGGCGGAGACCAATACAGAGAAAATCACCAAGGAGATTCTTGAAGGTTTGTCCGAAGATACTGGTGACAGCGACAGCTATGATGTAGAAAGTGGTGGGGAAGAGGCCGAACATCGACCATGGCGGCCAAGTCACACGGTTTTCGGTAAGACCACTATCAAGCAGAGTCATATTGATAATATGAGGGGGAGGTATTTTCGAGATATATCTGTTGTGAGGGCTGACGCTGGAGAGAAGACTTCTCCCACCCCAGAAGAAGATGAAGTAGTAGTTTTCCGAAGCTTTCTCAAGGCTGGGCTTCGGTTCCCCCTAAGCAACTTTGTTGTTGAAGTCCTGAAGACATTTCAAGTCTACCTTCATCAAATTACCCCCGAAGCCATCATAAGAATGGGGGTGTTTGTCTGGGCTGTGAGAAGCCAAGGTTTGAAACCAAACGCTAAAAGTTTCTGCAATATTCATGAGTTATTATACGAGACGAAGCCCTGGGGAAAAGAACAATACCACAACAATTTTGGGTGTTATAGCTTCGGTGCCCGCTCCGGGTCAAGCTGCCCTGTGCCGACCTTTCGGAAGAGGTGGCCCGGAGCCTGGATGACAGAGTGGTTCTATGTGAAGAATGACTTAACAGCGCAAGAAAATGTTAAAAGTATCATTATGCGCCCCATCTGGCAACGCTTCGGACTTCGAAGGCCGAAGGTTGAAATGGACGAAGCAGCCGAGGAATGCCAAAGAGCCTTCGGCGTAATCTGCTCTTTCATTGGGACAAGGGACTTGGTCCAAGAGCACATTGCCTTCAGGGTATGGCCTCTTACAGAAAAGTGGGAAATGCCGAAGGAGACCATTAAAGAGTCCGACGAAGGCGGATTGGTCAGACTAAAATACACATTCAAATATGCAGATAAATTTGTTGAACCTGATGATGACTGGTTGAAAATCATTGAAACATTAAGTGACGAACTGCTTGGGGCATACTCGAAGGCTGAAAATACTGCGCTATCAGCAGCCTTCGGAGGCCGAAAGAAGAAAAGGCTCAACCGTGTGTTTGACGCAGTCGGGTTTATCTACCCTGACTATCATTATCCGGTATTGGGTCGCAAAAGGAAAAATGCTTCTCCTGCGACAGAAGCTACCACAAGTGCCACTAGTGAGCCAGCGCCTCAAAGGAAAAAGATGAAGGTGCTCACCCATCGGACACGCTTTATTGAGCCGGCCACAGTGCCAGAATTCATTGGTGAAATTTCTTTGGCTTCTGAAGCTACAGAACCAGCTCCAGTGCCGAAGACAGTAGAAAAACCGAAGACTGAAGGGCCAAAAACATCAGAAATTTTAAGTCCTTCAGCAAATGTCGACACAACAAAAAATCAAAAGGGCCCATCGGTGACCCCAAGAAGGAAAAGAATGGTGAACGTACTGGATGTCTTGGAGACAATTAAGTCTTCAAGCACAACCGCCAAGGAGTCTGTTGAACTCGCTGAAGCATCTACAGAAGCTTCGAAACAACAAATTGAAGCTGAAGCCGAAGCTGGGCCTTCAGAGCCCGCCAAGGAACAATCCAAGAAAATATCAGAACCAGCTTTAGTTGAAGAAATTGACGCTGCCGCCCCCGAAGCTCCCTCCAACATACGCGATTACATCGTGCGACATGCTTCGGGGAAGAAACTGTCTGAAGAAGAAATCTATGAAGCGAATCACTATGCTAGAGAGTTGAAGTATCCGAAGGGGGCAGTAGTATTCAATGGGACAAACGAAGATGATTTCCTGTACTGTCTCCCAGACAATAAAGAATTATCCGTGTGCCGGGAAATGGCGAGAAGCATGGGGTTCCCGAAACTCGAAGCTGGATTATGCGCCATGACGAAAGAGGATCTCGCAGACAGTCTTGCATATAATAGCCTAAAGGTATGGAAATTAAGCGTTTGAAAAAACTTTTTAATGCGTAATTCATTCCTTTATCCTTATATGGATTCTTTTTCATATAGGGCTTAATTCTGAGCAACGCATTAAGAGCCCAAAAAAGCGCCGAAGATGAAAGCTACAACATTGCGTTTAACAATTTGCGCTCCGAAGTTATCAAACTGAGAAACGAAGCTTTGGAAAAGGATAAGATTCTGCTTACACTGGTAGATAAAGTAAAGAAAGACGAAGCTGCTTCAAAAACCTAGGCCGAAGCCCAAAAACGTGAAATTAAAGATCTTCAGAAACAGCTGGCTAGAGCTAAAGAGGAACGTGTGCTGGAGGAAACAAAACGAGAACTCAGTGATTATATGGTCAATAAATTGGAGTTAAGTGTTAAAGAGCTTCGTGCATCTCAGAGGAAATGTTATGTTAAATCTGTAGAATGCGTGAATAAAATTAAAACCAGCTTCGCCAGCGTGGGCGCCTTTTCCAGCGAAGAGAATTTCTCTCGAGGCAATCCCGAAGGTCCACTGGAATGGATTAGTCACGAAGCCGAGGCCTTTGAGGAGATCCTGAGCAGTCGTGGCGACATCTGCGCTTTTTCGGGCGCCAGAGGAATTGCTTCTGTCTTAGAGAAGAAAGGTTGCGGGCATGTAAAATTTTTAGCTCAGTCCGAAGCTGCCTTATCTTCCGAAGACATCAAGGACCCCTCGGCCGAAGCAAGCGTGGTTGGTGGCAAATTTTTTACTGATATCTGGAACGACGGCGGCCGAGGAATGGCGCAAGAAATCATCCAAAGGAGCGAAAAAGGCATCCATGATGCTAGGAAAGTGGCAGAAGCTGCCGAAAGAAGTACAGAGCCCGAAAGGCAATTAGGTATTAATTAGTCGTTCTTATTGTGTTGTAATTTTTATTTCAAACTTTGCTCACGGTTTGTAATAGTAATGAAGAAATGTTCTCTTCCCTCAGAAGCTGCTGGATCGACTGCCGACCCCCACACAAAAGGGAATGATGAAATTAAACAAATGGCCGAAGCTATCATGGACAAAGTTGTTGATCAACTTTTAAATGAAGCCGCCGAAGCAGTATTAAGAGAAGACTAGATGCTATTTAGAAAAAACATTTAAAGTGTGATCTATGTAACATTTTGTACATTTGAATGTAGTATACAAGTTTCTTTTCATTGTTCAATTCTTTACGATGCATGAAACTCTACATACATACCATTTTTGAGCCTTCGGCGAAAAAACACCTTCCCTTCTTTTCATGCTTCGTGAAGAAGACATTCTCCATTAAAATTATTCTGATGAAACACGTTCATGCTTCATGAAAACATTCTCCGAAGCTATACAATTTTGATATTGCTCTGATAAAGCTCGTCCATGCTTCGTAAAAATATTCTCCGAAGCTGTATTCCGAAGATTATCATTGTATTCCCTTGTGACTTTACACAATTTTCATTTTCTCAAAGCGTCCTTTCGAAGGTTGATACTGTGTCCCCTTCTTTTGCCAAATGCAACATGATGTATGATGCTTATGTTATGCAAAATGATGTGATGATGTTATGTTATGCAAATGACATTTGTTCCGAAGATACACACAAAATATATTCGTAAGCTCTGCATTCCCTTAGGAACGTCTTTGGAGCTTCTTCGCCTTTTACTTAGACGGTATAAGCTCTGCATTCCCTTAGGAACGTCTTTGGAGCTTCTTCGCCTTTTACTTAGACGGTATAAGCTCTGCATTCCCTTAGGAACGTCTTTGGAGCTTCTTCGCCTTTTACTTAGGCGGTATCAGCGTTGACTTTTCGCTGTGTGCTCTGCATTCCCTTGGGAACGTCTTTGGAGCAAAAAACTTACACTGCGCTCCCCTTGGAACGGCTTTTTGTAACTTCGGCGACTTACTCTGCGCTCCTTAGAACGACTTTTTGTTGCTTCGAAGGGTTTTTAATAATCCGAAGATCCTCCTTGTTACCGCAAATTTTTAAGCTTCAGCAACTTAAACCTGTAGAGAAGATAGACTTTTCTGATAACCAACCACGAAACTATTATATGAAATCTGAAGTGTTCTTTATTACACAGAAAACAGAACTTAAACGGAAAAGACTGCTATCAAAATAGGATATGTGTCAATAAATGTGCTTCGACTCCGGCACAGTACTATTGACTGTACGGGCTTCAGATTGCTCTCTGAGATCCCTTTGGTGCGGAACATATTGGCTCCCTTCTGGCTGCTGGCCTTGATGCAGCGGAGGTGGAGGCGGGGGCTGTTGCCATGAAGCTTGAGGTTGACTTGCCGAAGCTACGGAAACTGCAGGGTGGTTGCCCACGTACTCCGGGATGTAAGGCTGATGATACGAAGCAGTATGCATGACCTGCTTCGGCTGTCCCTGTTGCGCTGCAGCTTCTGCTAGCTCCTTTTGTTTCTGGATGGTAACATGGCACATCCTGGTGGTATGGCCCTTGTTCTCACCGCAGAATAAACAAAATGTCCTCCTTGGTTGATCTCCAAATCTCCCGCCGAAGCCCCTGGCGCCTCTGCCTCTTGGAGCTGGTGGCCGAAAGAAAGTTTGCTGCTGCCCCGAAGCCTGTGAGGAGCACTGCGGCCTGCTCTGCTGACTCCCCTTATCATCATTTTGAGTGTTGTGGATAGACCTGACATGCCTCGGATAGAATCGTCCCCCGAAGCCCCTGGTCATCTCAGAAAATCTGAAGGCCTCCTCCCTTCTTTGGCGAAAGTCGTTATCTGCACGAATGTACTCGTCCATCTTTTGGAGTAGCTTCTCCAGAGTCTGAGGAGGCTTCCTAGCAAAGTATTGGGCTGCAGGTCCAGGACGAAGCCCCTTGATCATGGCTTCGATAACAATTTCATTGGGCACCGTTGGTGCCTGTGCCCTCAAACGCAAGAACCTTCGGACATACGCCTGAAGGTATTCTTCATGATCCTGAGTGCACTGAAACAAGGCTTGAGCAGTAACCGGCTTCGTCTGAAATCCTTGAAAGCTGGTTAACAACATATCCTTCAGCTTCTGCCATGAGGTGATCGTTCCTGGTCGAAGGGAGGAATACCAGGTCTGAGCAACATTCCTGACGGCCATAACGAAAGACTTCGCCATGACTGCAGCATTGCCCCCATACGAAGACACTGTTGCTTCATAGCTCATTAAGAACTGCTTCGGGTCTGAGTGGCCGTCGAACATGGGAAGCTGGGGTGGCTTATAGGATGGAGGCCAAGGTGTAGCCTGCAGCTCAGCGGACAAAGGAGAAGCATCATCGAAAACAAAATTTCCCTGATGGAAATTGTCATACCAGTCATCTTCGTTGACGAAGCCCTCCTGATGAAGGTCTTTCTGCTGAGGCCTTCTGTTTTGCTCATCATGAGTAAGATGGCGAACTTCCTCAGAGGCTTCGTCTATCTGCCGTTGCAACTCAGCTAGCCGGGCCATCTTCTCCTTCTTTCTCTGCACCTGCTGATGTAGCATCTCCATATCCCTGATTTCTTGGTCTAGCTCTTCCTCCTGAAGCGTTGGGCTGACGGCCTTTCTCTTCTGGTTTCGGGCCTCCCGAAGAGAGACGGTCTCCTGGTTGTGGTCCAGCGGTTGTAGTGCTGCAGCCCCAGCCGCTGAAGCTTTCTTCGGTGCCATAGCGAAGGTCTACAGCTTCCGAAGGTGTTCAAAAAACTCGAAGTGGAAGTGAGTTCACCGGAGGTGGGCGCCAATGTTGGGGACTTGTTCTCAACAACTAAGAGTTAAGAACAAGGCAACATAAAAAATGTTAAGTGTTAAAGTCCTTCGTCCTCCGGAACATTATATCCCTTCGGGAGATAATGTATTTCGGACGAAGGTCAAAAGAGACATACCTTCGTAAACATAACAAATAATGACGAAGGATTCATATAGGGCATGAAATATAATATAAACGCCATCATAGAATCATTTCTATTTTATTAACATGGAAAAATAGAAATGATTTCAAATTACAAATGTACCTTCGGTCCTGAGAGAAGGTAGAAAGTACAAGCGTGACGCAAAAGCAGATGCCAAGTCAGCGTGAACAGTACGGGAGTACTGTTCATCTATTTATAGACGCGGGACGCAGCCCACGTAAAATTACATCCATGTCCATTACATTTGTTAACGGCTTATGGAAATCTGTGGAGGCCCACATAGTCTTTTCATCTTTAAGTCGGTTCCCCTTTCCGCTATCGCGACGAAGCTTCCCTGCACACAGCTTCGGCTGTGCACCGTCCTTCGTAGAACTTGGTAATTAGCTCGTCCTTCGTCTGGCTCAGGCTTCGTCCTGACCGTGCTTCATGTTCATAATTCTGAGTCCGAAGATACCTGTTCACATAATCCACTTGGAAAACATTGTCAAATCATGTTTTTGAGGACCTTCGGAGGACGAAGGCCCCCAACACTAGCTCAATGACAATCCTCAATAAGAAGTATAGAAGATCTACTTTAACCTATAAGAAGGCCGAGCCCATCGGCACTTAACACCATCAACAGTAGCACAAATCTAGTACCTGCAACATCATGTGTTCGAAAACCCTGAGTACGAAGTGTACTTTCGCAAGTCTTACCTGTCTAAGGAAAAAGACTCTCAAGGATATGCTGGCTTTTGGGAATCAAGGTAGAGCTTATCAAGATTCAAAGACTCTTTTTGCAGAAAAGCTTACTAGTAGTGGATCCTTATGCCAAAATTTTACTTCACAAGTTAAGTACTTTTCCTGAATCTCGATTTGCCTATTCTAGAGCATTCACTTATTGCAGCAATTGGTTTAGCACACAACTCCTATCACCTGTTGCATCATATAAGGTGATAAAGATTTAAAACACCAAGGAGTTGGCAAATGCATCAGGGCTTGCCTTGTTTTGTAGGAGAGTCGGGCTCTGTTCCACAAATATCAAAATAAAAACAGTTCCCGGCAGGTGGATTTTCTGTCGATGGAGCAGTCTCCTCTTCTTCAACAGTCACTTCTTCCTTGTTTTCTATACATAACCATATATAACCATGAATGCTCATGTGATGCTTATGAAAATGCAATGATAATACAGATACACCAAGTTGTATCTTGAATACAACTTTCCTTCACGGTGCACTAGGGAAACTATGGTTTTCTAGGTCAATACCTTAGTAGGGTTAGACATTTTTACCCTAAGGAGCTAGGGTATTGGGTTTAGGAAACAAACAATGTCCAAAGCAAGTCAAACTTTACTCATGGGATCTAAATATCATATTAGGCTTATCCAAAAAGTTTGATGATTTTTGGAGTTATTAAATAATTTCTAAAATTGCAAGAGACTCGGTTTTGGCCTTTTTAACTACTACATAAATCCTGGTTTGACTAAAAATCTTGGAACTATTTTTATTAAATACTAGAGGAATTTAGGAACCTAGAAAAATTGGTCTCATATTTTTAGCATTTTCTAGAATTTTCTATGATTTCTCTAATCCTAGTAGAAAAAGAAAAAGAGAAATGGTGAACAGTGGTGGGCTGAAACTGGCCCGAGTTGGCCCACACACAGGTGAAAGCGCGCTCGCGTGCGCCCGCGGTGTCAGGCTTACACAGAGGACCCTGGGTATTTGAAAAACCTTTAAAGAGGCTGTTGCACTATTTCTCTATGTCACTGACAATTGCAGATAGACCCTCCCCTTTCTATTCCTTCGCAAGGTGAGGTCCCCGACTGTGGACGGCGGAGTAGTGGCTCCGGCGAGCCAGTACCCACCGGAAAACACAACGACCAGTGCTCTGGTGTGGCTGACACCTAATTCTACCCCTAATGACCATTTCCCCTCAATCAATTGCAAAGTTCTAGCTCCTAATCTCTCTGTCCACGGTGACAACGTGAACTATGGGTGAATCGAGGTGTTCCCGGTGATCCTACGTGTTCTAGTTCAATTGGCCGGGTCGAGAAGCATCAAGAGCACACAAGAGTACTAAAACAAGAACAAGGAGGGCGTGATCGGACCTGTGGAGAGCTGGCCACGGCGAGCTCACACACGGCGGGGTTTTTGACTGATTTGGGGGAAATCCCAAATTGGGGAGTTGTGAGGGACGATTGAAGGTGAGGGCTGGTTCACTGGGTGCACAATTACTTAGCGGAGCAGGCTGGGGCACCAATTTATAGTTTCCAAGGGCGGTGGCTCCTAATTTTGGCATGGCGTGCTGGCGGCCAGAGAGGAAGAAGGTCACTGGTGGCTCAGTTGTGGCGTTCACCGGTGCAGCGGTTCTGAGATGGTAAGCCTAGGCGTGCCACGGTTACTACTGCACAATAAAGAGCCACGACGTGGCATAATTGAGGTCGCCGGAGGTTCCATGACGACACCGGCGGTCCAACCATGTCGCACGGCTACAGGCGCGGTTGATAAGCTTCACCCTACGACCAAATCCGCTCCCCCTCCGATCTTTTCACCCGCACGGTATTATCCTGCCCGAGTCCTGCACGAATCACCGCGATCAGCGCGAATCCTTGCGCAGAGGTCACCGGCAGTGAGGGGGGCTGAACCTGAGATCTTTCTATGTACTGTACCATCAGAAACCTTATCAGGATGCCTGACAGAGCAATTTGCAGTGCCTAGATCTCCAATTTTCATATGATAACTTGCTAATCCACCTTTACAAAGTTGTTGTCCTATAATCCAACTTTGATTTGGCTACAACAACCATACTTTAATTCTCACTAAATCATACTCAAAATAGCTCCCAAACTTGGTCCTAGTTCACAGTCAGTCCAGTTTCAGGGTTGTACCCGACTGACAGACCAACTTCAGGTCTATTTTTCTTCAAATTTTGTATGTTACCAAGGTTTAGTCACTTAAGCAAATTTACACATGGGATTCATGGGATATTTTGCACTTAAGTCCAAACTTCATCATTTGACTTAGAAGTCCTCAAAAGTGAAAAGTACTTGAATTGTAGTGTTCTATTAATTTGATATTTGCACTTGTTCCAAAAGTGCCTGGAATTTACATTTAACCCCCTAGGGTTTCAATTAGGGTCTCTAGGGTTTGTTTTTAGGGTTTTGGGCACATTAGGGCTTTGGTGCCACCAAAGTCCATCAAATGTGATACCTTATGATCATTTCTCATGTCTTTTGAGGTTTTAACTTATTTGGTTTTCACTTACATCCATAAGCCATGATATAGGGTTAAGCACTCTACCTTAGGGTACATCAAATCACATCATTACAACTTATTTGAAATTTTTACCTAGTGAATGCACTATAGGTGTATCAAACACATGATATGCCCATGCACATGATGTTATGCTCAAGTTTAGTGACAGTAACACCAGAGGTGTTACAACGTGAACCGGTCCGCACTACCCGGGAGCACAGTACTCCTCCATCCATCCTCTATCCAGGAGGGTACACGCTACTCCCACCATCTCCCACGCCCAGTGCGCAGTTGTCTTTTCACGTATGGAATAGCCGAGTTGAGGCTTACCGGAGCATGTGGCTAGTTGCAAAGTCTCCACCACAACAGGGCTACATCGAACGGTCCTTAATCGACACAAACGGATGAACTTTCCTGCTCAATGTCTAGTCTACATTACATATTATTTCCCAAAACTTTATACCTAAGAGAGGTACCCTACTTGAATGATGATATCATCGCGGCCGCAATGGGTTCATCATCACAAGTCCTTTTATTTCACAAACTCCCATATTCAGTGTTACACATCATCTTTTAAAAACCATCCTAAATTAATAAGCAGGGCTAATCATCACTAAATTTTCATAAAACATGTATTAGGTTGTTTAATCAAGGAATAAAATGCATCAACTGTTTGATCACACAACTCCTATCACCTAATGCATCATTCAAGGTGATAAAACTTTTTAAAATGGAAGGAGGTGGCAAATGCACCAGGGCTTGCCTAGAATAAACACTACGTTAGTGTTTGTTAGACGACGATCACTTGTTCAAGTCATCCATCCTTAAGTTCGTCCATCAGCATCACTTTGCAAAGAAGCCCACACTTAACAACATCTTGTGGCCGACTCAGCTTTGGTCCTCCACATCACGTGGTCAACTAGCGTATCTAATGAGATGCATAATGCACATGTATGAACATAAGAAGAACTAGCACAATACTAGACAATGTTACATGGTAGAGGATTAACACTGACTAACAAGGCATTAGAATCAATCATAAGTAAACACTAGATATCGATATAAGACTAAGTATAACATTCACGCTTCTTTTACTTATCTAGTGCTAGCTCAAACATCACGCAACAATAAACTATAAATGCTATGTCATCCTTAGCTAAAGCATAACATTGATAATCTAATAAAACTCCGACTCACCATTATAGGACATCCACGACTTAGAATAAGAATATAAGCCACTTAACTAGTTTTTATAATTATTATTCTAGACTATTATGCATAATACACCAACTAAAGAAAATATCTCATTTATCCATAATCTAACAAGTAGAACGTTATCATACAACATAAAGTTCTACAAAACTGCTTTCCTAGCAACCAAAGATCTAAAGCACTTATGTATCCTAAATTTCAATAGAAAGTGGTCTACTGATGTTATTTGTTTCCAAATAATTTAGGCTATGACAAACATTTATCCAAGACTATCGACCTAAGCAATCAACATTCTAGTACGACACTAAGCTGATTAACTACATAAAGAACGACCACTATGACGGTAAGGCGTTACTTCACTTCTTAAGTAAGAATCAATGTAAACAACGCCAGTAGAATCTTATCGGCTAGCTGATAGAAACACTAGACCTATCCTTCATATTATTAATTCGACCTAAATACCTAAAGTATTTATACATCTACCACAGTGTTTCTTGGATCTCAATTAAAATCGACTCACTGACGCTACTCTCATTTAAACATTCAGAGCAACAATATATCTATTTAAGACATTTAACCAGTCACAAAACGTAGAAGATAATGACTACTAGAGCTGGACATCGACTCCATGACATAACTAAATTTGGCACAACAACACTGATACAACCTGTCGGCAGGCTGATAAAAATACTAAACTTATCCTACGCATCACCAATGCAATCACACATGATATCTATAGAACCAATACACACTCTGCCTACTCCGCACCTTGAACCTAAACTTTATCATATGAATATAAATACCACATATCTATTTTATAATCACGAACACAACTACATCACCATAAATAATAGGGCAGTTCCACAAATATCTAATACAACTATAACACACCTGCACAACAACAAGATAATTATCACAACCAATATATCTACCCAATCCGTTCAATCAAATAAGCGGGAACAACAAGTCAGCTCACCATAACCAGATCGACACGGAATCTGTGGAAACAGCGACGATCCTAGGTTCAGACATTTTTTCGAGCACTTTGCGGGTGTCGTATTGGACTATGCTTCTTCTCCACACATTCCGATGATTTCTCTCCTCCTCACTCGTACACAAGAACGCACAATATTAACATCAAGGAATTAATATCGGGTGGGAAACAAGCATGAGCAATGGTCCGACAGCAACGACACTCACAAGTAATTTATTCCGACTCGAAGGCCACGAGCACAACTACGATTTCCAATTTTGCCATTATGTCGAGCACCGGCATGGAGAGAAGCCGGGACGTGAGCGCCAACAAGGTCGACGACAGGGTGAGCAGGCGCTGGCCACCGGCGGGATGGAATGACGAAACTCCACAGAGAACAGAGCTCCACGGCGGCAAGAGCAGCTCCCAGGGAGCGGCGACTCGTGCACAAGGGGCGAGCGCATGGGAATCAGAGACCTGAGCGCGGCTTGGAGTGGAGGATAATGGTCAGACTTAGTGGCCACCAGGACGAGCTGGGACAACCGGACTTGAGGGAGGATGGGGGTTGGGGCACTGGTTCCAGGGATCCTATTGGTGTTGCCGAGCTGGGGCTACTGCTGCTCCCAAGCATCCATGGCCAGAGGAGGGATAGAGCAGGGAGGAACGTGCTGGGCAGGGGAGAACAACTAGAGGAGCTCGACAGTAAGCCGAGCAGGGGAAGGGGCAGCGCTGGGATAGGGAGCGCGTCCCACGTAGCTTGGTGAGGTGGAGTGAGGGGCTGACCTAGTGGGTGGTCCATATAGGCCACGGCACACCCTAAGATCATATAAGGTTAGTTAGCATAGTGGTGTAACTACTATTTTTTTGAACTTGGCAGTCAAGGTTCAAATCTTGTTGATCTCTATTTTTGTTTCTTTTTTTGATATTTTCCTGGCACACCCTAAGCGTAGCAGCTGGGTCCACAACTGGGTGGAGTCCGAGCAGGGTCGACAATGATGCCATGGCGACGTTGTGTAGACACCGGTGCTAGGACAAGGATATACGACCATGGACGAGGGCGAGCGGCGAGAGGAAGCGGTGAGTGCACTAGAGCATAGTACCTGGCTGTGGGGGAATAAGGGAGCGACATGATGTGCCTAGAAACGGGAGCCGTAGGAACAAAGAGGATGGTGTGGGTGTCAAACACCTAGGAGCCTATCACGATGGGGATAAGCATATGGTATGTGGGGAAAAAATCCACCAAATGAGCGGTAGCCAGAAGGTGCAAGAAAGAGATTTGTTTTTCCTTTTTTTTGCTTTTTTACACAATAATCCATATATATTTGTGCTCTCAGATTTGAATCTAGTACCATGGTATAAATGAGGTTTAACTTGGTCAAACCAAAATGATATTGCCGACTACATAGGAGATTTCTCTTGATATAACTAAGACCCGATAAACTCATCTGCAACCCGAATGCTCAAATTAGAGCAAAAAGCAACTGACTAGACCACATCATTATCTTCAATGTCTTAGACTGTGCTAAATATGATTCGATTTAAAAACCAGAAAATTTTATCCACGGTCAGAACACCTAATTCCACGGCCACGGATAATTTGCTAAAAGCAAAGCGCAATTGTAAACTCTCACACACGGTTTCTTGGTTAATATTTAGGGTCTCGATTATATAAGTTAAGTGTTTTATAATTCACCATCGCTTGACCAAGCGATCCGAAAAGCACAAAATTCATCGTCAAATTATAATAAATTTAGTTGGGACACAGATCGCAACTGTGGATCGAGATTCCAAATTCGTATTCGTTTAACAGATTAATTTTAAATAGGAGCAAGACTCGATATCTCATATAATAAATATGTCCTGAATTTCGCAAACCATTTAGATTAATCCAAATGGGCTGAGATGAAGATGATATCAAAATCGTGATAGGTGAAGATGATTAAGGCATAGAGGCCAATATTCTCACTGATAATTCTTGCTGAAATCCATACTCGTGATCAAACGAGAAATAAACACCTAGCGTGTTACAGTCCTCCCCCTTAAAAGAATCTCGTCCCGAGATTCAGAGTGAAAGACTTTTAAGAGTAGAGAAGCATGTAACTCCCATCCATATCAGTGATAGCATAAGGCAGTCTCGAGCGGAGGTGAATGCTTTAAGGATGCTATTTTTCTAGTGGATACAACATGTATCACACTACCCATATAAGGTTCCAGGTGTGCAGTTTTCTTTCTCTGATAACATGAGTCTATTGAGAGAACAGTGGACAGGTGGATAACAATTGTCTAGGCCGAATTGGATGCAACCTTTTTGGTAAGACATAAAGAAAGAGGTTTGTCGATAAGTCGGCATTGGAAATCCATGGCACATGAGACAAGGATGGATGTCGAGCAACATCGTGGTTGATGCGTGGTTAGCAAGAGAGTCCAAGTCCATGAAAGATGATAGAAGCTCGAGAAAACATCAACGGGGATCCGTAGATGTTGATTTTGCGATCAATCCACCTATCAAGCACTAAGCATAGCTCGACTTGATCACACATGTTGGGAAACCACACGTGAGGCGATTAAGGCATGACTGGAGCAATGATTAGGTGGGTACTGGTCAACTTAACTTGATACTTGTAAGCATTTTCTTAGGATAGGTTGAACTACAGTGAGTTTAGACAACTCGATAAAACGATCTCAAAACTCAACTTTTTTCCACAATGCTGTGAAAAGTTAGTACAACCAACTTGTTGAACTACTTTTGACATTGAGTAAGTCCTCTTATAACCCATTGGCAAACCAGGGTTTAAGAGTTCACATTCATTAGCAGGAGGTCATGCATTTGGGTAGAAATCCATTTGGTCAGGTTGTTCATCTATTTCTTCATGCTAGATGAACTGACTTGGTTAGGGAATACATGGATTAAATAAGAGAGCGAATGAACAAATCCTGCATCTCAGTAGCAGAGAAAGCAAATTTTGATTTTTGATGAAGACTTGTGAATGGGTAGAAAATTTATAATGGAATACATTAGAGTTATATACTCTTTTGATCCAACAATGATGGCATATGTGTCATGAAATTCCGCTGCGAATGTTGGTGTGTGATTTGTGTTTACTTAATCTTGCGATCCTGCTTGTAAGTGGTTTCTCTGGGGTCCTTGGGACACTCGGACGTATCCTGTTAAGTTATCTGGTGCACATGCATAGCCGTCTGAGGTCTTTGAGATGAGGATAGGTGCATGTGGGCCCAATAAATTGGGAGGTTCTGCCACACTGGCCTAGCTAACCGCCCATCCGCGCACGCGTCCTCCCCTTCCTGACAGCTGGGCCCCGCCTGTCGGCGCCAACCCGCGCCCGCACGTCCCTGCTCTCTCTCTCTAGCCGGTGGGACCGAGCTATCGGCGGCAACTCCCCTCGCTAGCGCGCTCTTCTCTGTAACGGAACCTCCCATGGTATTAGGCCCACCTACAGTTGTCTTTGTCCTAAGGACCTTGGACAACCCTGTAGATGCACATAATCACTTGACAAGTTCGGTAACTGTATCCTCATCATTTCGCCCAAGAGCGCTTCACCCGTCACACAGATATTACATCACATCGGAGGAAAGAATAAGAGGAAGCAAATTACAATAACTTAATTTACATTCATTCTACAATACCAGGGTACTATGAGTGCATAAAGTATTATTCTTACAGACCTAGGAGGCAAAACACCCTCCCGCACAAAAGATTATTGTTTTTAAAGTGGGAGGCCAACATCCTCCCGCGACATCACTGCTGAGACTCTTCCTTGGGTACCACCTTTGAACAAAAAAAAACAAAAGTCTGCTGTTTCCTCACCTACAACAACATGGGTTCGAAAACCCTGAGTACGAAGTGTACTTTCGCAAGTCTTACCCGACAAAAGAAAAGACTCTCAAGGATATGCTGGCTTGAGGGAGTCAAGGTAAGGCTATTCAAGGATCAAAGACTCTTTTTGTAGAAATGCTTACTAATAGTGGATCCTTAAAAATCCAATTTTATTAGCAAGTTAAGTCATTACCTGTACCTAGAGTTCTTTCTACACATGTTCAAGCACTTGACCTGCACTAGCTGTCTTTTAACAACCCTTTCAGTTCACTGGAATGCTACGTGTAAGTCAGTGACCAAGTCTTCATGCCCGAGAAGTAACGGCGATCCCAATCGATTAATACCCAACTGGGGATCTCCAATCACATGACATATGTAGCACTTAACCCTTGCACATGTCAACTCGCCACCGGGTTTCTTAAGACCAGATCGGGTTCACACCAACCGAGAGCACAGATACACCATCGTCCAGCCTCTTGCCACGGAGGGTACACGCTACTCTCGCCATCTCTCCACTCCCATTGCGTATTGGCCTTTCTGGTATTAGTCTGCCCGAGGCAAAGCTTACCCATGATGAGGCATGTGACCAGTTAAAAGGTCCTCAATCATCAGGCCTACATCGACACGGTCCTTAATCGACTCAAACGGAGACACTACACCAAGACTTCCTTCTCGTGCAAGTCACTCGCCCGGTCTCAGCTTTATCATTTATATCCCAAAGTTTGGTACCTGGCAGAGGTACATCTTGTCCGATGTTGAACCCATCACGGCCATGATGGATCCACCATCAAGTTTTTTGGAAAACATCCCATTCCATCTGAAGCATCATCTTTTGTTGAAATCAAAACATTTTTGTTTTCTAAAGCAAGACTAAGCATCAGAAAACTTTTTAATAAAACAGGTAATCAAGGAAGGATAAACAGTTCTATGGAAGGAAATGCAGCAATTGGTTTAGCACACAACTCCTATCACCTAATGCATTATCTAAGGTGATAAAGATTTTTAAACAACAAGGAGGTGGCAAATGCACCGGGGCTTGCCTTGTGTTGTAGGGGATTCGGGATCTGTTCCATAGATATCAAAATAAAAACAGTTCCCGGCAGGTGGAGTCTCAGTTGGTGGTGCAGCCTCTTCTTCTTCGACACTTACTTCTTCTTCGTTTTCTATACATAACCATACATATACATGAATGCTCATGTGATGCTTCAAGTTGTATCTTGAATACGACTTTCCTTCACGGTACACCAGGGATACTAGGGTTTTTTTGAGTCAGTACTCTACTAGAATAAGGCAAATATTACCTAGAAAGCTAGGGTTTTGGGTTTGGGGGTCAAACAATGTCCAAAACATGTCAAACTTCACCCAAGGGTTCTAATTATCAAATTAAGCTTACCCAAAAAGTTTCATGATTTTTGGAACTATCCAGTAATTTCTAAAATTCCAAAAGTCTAGGTTTAAGCCTTTTTAAATACTAAATAATTCATGGTTGGGGATAAAAGTCTTGGAACTATTTTTATTAAATACTAGAGGAACTTAGCAGTCTAGTAAAATTGGCCCCATGATTTTGTCATTTTTCTATAATTTCCTATAAATTCCCTAAGTCTGGCGGAAAACGAAAAAGAGAAACAATGAATAGTGTTGGGTTCAATTCAACCCAAACCGGCCCGCAGACGGGAGAAACATGTGCGCGCCCGCGCCCATGATGTCCATTTTGCGTAGAGGACCCTGGTCATTCAAATAACTGGTAAAGAACTCTATGCACTATTTATTTGTGTCTCTGACTTTCACAGTTAGGCCCCTGCACTTCTATTTCTTCACAGCGCTAGGTTCACGATGGTGGACGGCGACGAGCATGCCTCCGATGAGCCTGTACCAGCCGGAATACGCAAAGGCTAAGCTTCTTACTTGGTCAATACCGAATTCTACCCTGAGCAATGTCACACCCGGGTTTCGGGACACCAAGACCCGGGCGCGAACATAATCACCAGGTGTGCTGGGACCAAGTCTCACACATATGATGAATCATGGCATAGGATCGAATGTCACATCTTTACTATATAATAGGAGTTCTGTACAAAATAAATAAATAATTACATTATAAGGAGACAACGGTCCAGCAACCCAAAGTTGACTGAGAGACGACGACCTAGACCTCTCACGAACTCGTCACAACATCCTCCATGCGCCTCATCCTGCGGTACCTGTTCTCGACCTATGTAGGGGGGTTGTGAGACAGCAAGAGTGAGCTCACATACATTCATAGCTCAACAAGTTGTGGGGAATAATGTGCATGAACTCGCCAAAGGTGGGAGCTCACGTGTAGTGTAAGGCTTGCCAAAGAGGATGGTTAGAGTTGAGCATTGCTTTTAAAGTTGGTCAAAATTTTATTAGCAGTTACTAAGTATAAGTAAATACCAACCCAATTAAGTAGTGGAACAAAAGTAACAACAACATCACCTGCGATGCAATGCATATGACAAATTGAATTTAGTTTCATAAATTAATCATGTGAGTGTCTGAGCTGCTCATGGTCGTGAGCACGACTAGTATACCAGTTTTACACTCTGCAGAGGTTGCACATCTTTAGCCACATGTCATGTTACCCATATGCCAAGAGACGGCCAATCCCATACACCTCTACCAAGGAGGTGAGGCAGGGTAACACTACGAGGCCTTTACAAAGTTCCACTAGCTTCAGAAAACCTGCTATAGTTTATAGGAAGCTCCAATGCAGGGATCCCTCGCATGACCGCCATCGCAGCAAAATCAACCCAAGGACCTCCCTACATTGACCACTCCCCTACTGCCCTTGCCCTTTTCGGGTAAGGTAGTCCTCCACTAGCTTTCCTAATTAGTCAGCTAAGGGTGTCCCATACCACCCTTGTGGTAGCACTGTTTTCCCGGGTGGTTCTCCATGTTCCAATTAACATAATGATCTTAACATGAACAGTAAATAACAACTGATAATAAAAGTATAATCATGAATAATGTATATCTCTATACCCAAAACCATATAAAGCAATAGCAGGCACTACCTAAAAATTCAGTGGTGAACAAGGTATAAAGATAGTCAAACTAGGGTAACCTATTGGGTCCCATCAAAATTAACCTATGCAGATCATTATGATTAATCAGAACTTGACTGGGTAAAAGAAAGTGATCAAGGGCATAACTTGCCTGGGACTTGAGATTCCAGGTACCAACTTGCTCTTCAAGTGACATGTGTCCTCACTGCTAAACGTAGCAATACAAACAAACATGGTATAGGCAAAATTAACATCACACCAAACATAAGAATAAACTGCATGATAATAGTTTACGTGCTGCTACGAGATCGTGGGTTCAAGAATCGCTAAATTCGGAGCTACGGTTAAGAAGTTATAGTTTTTCGAAGATCCACGTGGTTAAGCATATAATAGACTAAGTGCAATATTTTAACCTATATCTCATGACAAAATAAAATTACCAGATGATAATAAATATTATTGTGAGACTAATGCAACTAGAATGGATTAAAACGGAGTTACGGATATTGAGTTATGAATTCCTAAAATTATTTAGCACCTAGAATAGATTAATTCAATTGAGCAAATTTTAATTCAAGTTTCATGGCTAAACAAATTTACTAAGTGATAAACAATATTAAAACAAAATTAATGCCACTGGAATAAATTAATTTGGAGTCAAAATGAATTTAATATGAATTATACAAGTTTCTGGAATTATTTTTATATTAGAAATCAATTTCCAGAATTAACTCTCTAATTTTACTACTCTCTGGACTGCGCATGGAATAGACAGAAGCCTAGGGACTAACTCGCAATTGTTTCCCAGACTCAGAATTCCCCACAGATGGACAACGGGTTGAATGGATAACACCACAGGGTCTCTTTAGCATAATCACACGGCCGAAGAGGTATGAGTAATCCCCAACTGTCGGATTAGAAGATCGCGGCATAGATCAGTCCGACCCAATAAACGCACAGGTATGCAGCGGCCACCATTGGATTGATGATCCATGGACCAAAGCCATCCACGCACAAGATCAATCTCGATCGCACATTCCCAGATCGACGACACAGTTTTAATGACCCGAAGGGGGTATGCCTCGTCAGATTGTGGTTGTCCATGCGAAAATCAATGTCCAGCAACCGATGCGCGGCCAACAAAATCCCAGTGGCCAGATACTGATCGACGGGCAGGGACACCCCCCACGCCCGACCACGCCCTACGGCGGCTGGAATCTACCTGCGGCGGCGCCATCACCGGGAAACACCAATTCTCCTGCCAGGGCACCATCCAACAACCTAAATGGCTCTACACGCAGCAGAGGGTAGGGTGATTCGTGTGTGCTTCCTTACCAAAGATGAAGAGGGCCGGTAAGGTTGTCCATGCGACGGGACAGTGCACGGTGGAGCGCCCGCGCTGGTGCACCAGTCACCGATCGACAAGCACGCCCGGGCACACAGAGGGTTGATGGAGATCCTACCAGAGAGCTATGGCCGAGGAGGGGGCCGAGGTTTACTTTTATATGCCGCAGATGCCAAAATTCCCAACAACTCCGTGAGTCTGTTAGGATTGGGTCCAATTCGGCCGTTGAGAAGCACACCTAATGGGGTTACGTGAATAGTTTTCGGTGCGGAGTTGCTGCGATCGCGCCCTATTCTGTTGCGTTCACGCGGAGGGGATGGAGCTGCCAAGTCGGCCCCACCATCAGCGGAACAACGGCGGGAGAGAGCAGGTCACCAAGCCGCGATGGGCGCCCGACCAAGTAGCAGGGAGGCAGACAAGTGGGACCCGCGCGTAAGTGTCACTGCACTGGTGGGCTGTGGGGGAAAGAAATGGGCTGCGTAGCAAGATGGGTAGAGTGGGCCAAGAGGTAGAATTCGGCCCAAAGCTAGTCTTAGTTTTTTTTCTTTTCTTTATTGTTTCTATTTTCTTGTTTTCAAAATCTGATATTTGAATTTAAATGCGAAAATACAGGAACTTCAGCATGATATGCATTTTTCTATATTTATTTATCTGTTGTTTAACCAATGTAATTCCATTAACTGTATATGCACAAATAAAACAAACTCAAATGATCTCCAAGGGTTCCATAATCCCAAAACACTATATAATTATATTTTTATCTCATTATTATTATTATTATTATTATTATTATTATTATTATTATTATTATTATTATTATTTTCCTGATACAAATTTTGGGCTTCACAGGCGACCCTAATCCCTCTACCAATTGCGAAGTTCTAGCTCAAAATCTCTCTATCCACGGTGATGGCACAAACTGAGGACAACCCGAGGTGTTCCCGGTTATATAACGTGGTCTAGTTCAATTGTCTGGGCCGATAAGCATCCATAGTAGACAAGGTTGCTGAAACAAGGGTAAGGAAGGTATGAACGGACCTAGAATCAGCGGTCCATGATGCGGTGGCTCACGGCGGCGCGGAGAACCGAATTGGGGGAAGAAAGAAATTATGTTGCTATGGTGGCTAATCGGAGGCAGGGGCGGGTGCTCTGGCTTCATGACAACCTAATGGGGCTAGCGACACCCTCAATTTATAGTGTCTGAGGGTGGTGGCTTCGAATTTTGAAGGAGAAGGCTAGCGGCCAGAGAGAGGGTTGAGTCACCGGAGTCGCATAACGTGGCATTTACTGGGGTAGAGGCCTGAGACGATGACTAACCAATTCACACGACACCTTGCGACGAGGTAATAGGGTCAGTGGCATGATAGATTCTAGTAAACGGCGGTCACACCCACGATGGCCGTGCGGCCACGTCACGACGCAAGTGGATGGGCGACAGAGCGGTTACAGTGCTCCAACTTCATCCACGGCGAGATCTTTTCACCAGGGGTCGTTATCCATGCATTACTGGGCACGAATCACAGCGCCGGCGCGAATCTGAGCATGGGGTTGCCGATGGCGAGGTGCACTGCACCTGGGATCTTCTTCAGTTACTGTACCATTGAAATCCCATTCAGAGCGCCTGACAGAGCAATTTGCAAGGCTTTGATCTCCGATTTCTATGTGGCAACTTGTTAATCCTTCTGTAACAAAGTTGTTAACCCATAATCCAGCTACAATTCGACTATAGGAACTCTGGCCATTTACTTACTGGATTACGCTCAAATCGACTCCAAAGTTCTTCAGGGTTCACTGTCAGACCAACTTCATTCTTTAGTGGTGACTAACAGCCAGAATTTAAGTCCATTTTACTCCAAATTTTGTATGTCACCAAGGCTTAGTCACTTAAGCAAAGTTGTACTTCTATCATAGCTCTTCAAATTTGATGTGTTGACCTAGGGCAAAACCCTTGTAGATTTAGAGATATAGAGCTCCAAAGTTGACCCCATTCAACTGAAATTCAGACTTAACCATATAGTGTTCATGGGGTTCTTTTGGAATTAAGTCCAAATTCCTCCACATTACTTGAGAATCGTTCAATATGAAAGTTACTTGGTTTGTGATGTTTTATCACTTTGCTATTTTCACTTTGGTCCAAAAGTGCCTAAAATTTACATTTACCCCCTAGGGTTCCAATTAGGGTTTTCTAGGGTTTCTTTTAGGGTTTTGAGTACTTTAGGGTTTTTGTGCCACTAAAGTCCATCAACTTTGATATCTTATGAACATTTCTAATGACTTTGGAGATTTTTACTCATTTTGGCTTCACTTTCTTCCATAAGCCCTAATTCAGGGTTAAGTACCCTACCCTAGGGTTAATCACACATCAAGTCCTATCATCACAACTTGTTTAAAAATTTTACCTAGTGAATGCACTCTAGGTGTAATAAACAATCATAAAATGTCAATGCACATGATGTTATGCTCAAGTTTTAGTGCCAGTAACACCAGGGGTATTACATCCTTCCCCCATAAAAGAATCCCGTCCCGAGATTTAAAGTCCTAGGGTAAGTAATGGAAAAGAAAACGCGTCACATCTTTATTTCCTTCTTTGTCTTACAGCGCAGGGGTTGGTATGGAGTTCATTCCAACTTTTCAAATAATTGTACATATCTTACAGGTTACATGAAGCTAAAAACCTAGGAAAATTCCTTTCCAAGAAGTCTTGAGTCTCCCAGGTAGCTTCATTTTCAGTATGCTGGTTCCATTGTACCTTATAGAATTTAAGAGTCCTTTTTCGGGTGATCCTGTTCTTCTGATCCAAAACTCGAATGGGATGTTTGGAATAAGTCAAATCTAGTTCTAAGACAATATCCACCACATCGATGGTTTGATCAGAAACCCGAAGGCACTTCTTCAATTGAGATACAAGGAACACATTATGCACTGTAGATAATGTTTCTGGCAGTGAAGTCGGTATGCCACTGGTCCACATTGTTCAAGAATGGGAAACGAGCCAATGTATCGGGGTGCTAGCTCTCCTTTTACCCCAAAACAGTTCACACCCTTCATTGGTGATACTTTTAGGTACACATAATCTTTGACTTGAAAGAATAAAGGTCGGCGTCGTTTGTCTGCGTAACTTTTCTGCCGAGCTTGAGCTTCTTTCAAGTAGTGTCTTATCCGTTGAACCTTTGTTTCTGTTTCCTTGACTAAGTCAGGCCTGAAATACCACCATTCTCTAGATTCTGACCAATTTAAGGGTGTCCGGCACCGTCGCCCGTGTAATGCTTCAAATGGTGCCATCTTAATGCTCTCTTGATAGCTATTGTTATAAGAAAATTCTGCCAATGGTAGACATTCATCCCATTTTTGTAGAAACTCCAGGACACATGCCCACAACATGTCTTCAAGTATTTGATTTACTCTCTCAGTTTGTCCACTTGTTTGAGGATGATATGCCGAACTGTGGAGCAGCTTAGTACCCAGAGATTTGTGGAGCTCTTCCCAAAATTTGGATACAAATTGTGGTCCACAGTTCGATGCAATGCTTTTTGGAACCCTGTGTAAGCTGAGAATGCGGGCAATGTATATCTGGGCATAGGTGATGACCGGGTAAGATGCCTTGACAGGTAGAAAATGAGCTATCTTCGTAAGCCGATCAATTATAACCCAGATAGAGTCAAAACCTTTGGTTGTCTTGGGCAATCCCACAATGAAGTCCATAGTAATATCCTCCCATTTCCATGTTGGGATGGGCAAAGATTGCAGTGGCCCAGCGGTCTTCATATGTATTGCTTTGACACGTCTGCAGGTGTCACATCTTGCCACAAAGCGTGCAATCTCAATCTTCATTTTCGTCCACCAATAGTGTTGTTTTAAGTCTTGATACATCTTCGTACTTTCAGGATGAATAGAATATCGACTAAGATGAGCTTCATCCAAAATTTGTTGGTGGACTTCAGCATCTTTAGGCACAACTATACGATCATTGAACCATAGTATTCCTTGGTCATGTTTTCTGAAGCAATTAGCTTTGTCGGCTTCTATTTTCTCATGAATGTGCTTCATACCCTTATCGGTTCTTTGGGCATCAATAATTCTCTGTAGAAGAACTGACTCAAGCTTTAATTGGGTCAAAGTTCCATGTTGTATCATACCTAGGTTTAACTTTTCCATTTCTTGACATAGTGTGGTGTCAGGGGTCCTTACTGTAAGACAATGACAGGAAGCCTTGCGACTCAGTGCATTTGCCACCACATTGGCTTTTCCTGGGTGATATTGGATTTCTAAATCATAATCTTTAATCAACTCAAGCCATCTTCTCTGCCTCATGTTCAGTTCTGACTGGGTAAAGATATATTTTAGACTTTTATGATCTGTATATAAATGGCAAGTATTTCCCAGCAGATAATGACGCCATATCTTAAGGGCATGAACGACTACAGCTAGTTCCAAATCATGAGTTGGATAGTGCTCCTCATGCCGGCGTAGTTGTCTTGAAGCATAAGCTATGACTCGGCCCTCCTGCATTAGGACACATTTGAGTCCACTGCCTGATGCGTCACAATACACATCAAAAGGCTTCTCTATATCCGGTTGAGCCAATACCGGAGCAGTGGTCAATAACACCTTCAGCTGCTCAAAGGCTTCATTGCATTTTGAGGACCAGTCAAACTTGGTATCATTCTTCAATAAACCTATATTAGGTTTAACAATCTTGGAGAAATCTAGAATAAACCTGTGGTAATATCCAACCAGTCCAAGGAAGCTTCGAACTTGATGTACTGTTGTTGGCGGTTTCCATTCTAGAATATCCTGGACTTTGCTGGGGTCGACCGCAATTCCTTTTGCAGACAATACATGTCCCATAAATTGGATTTCCTCCAACCAAAACACGCATTTGCTGAATTTAGCATACAATTGGTGCTCTCTTAGGCGCGTTAGCACGATTCGCAAATGCTTAGCATGCTCCTCTTCATTTTTGGAATAGATTAGGATGTCATCAATGAAGACCACCACATATCTATCTAACTCGGGCATAAACACCGAGTTCATTAAGTATGTGAAGTGGGCTGGAGCATTTGTCAATCTAAAGGACATAACCAAATATTAAAATAATCGATACCGCGTAGTGAATGCGGTCTTGGGTATATCTTCGGGTCGAATACGGATCTGATGATAACCTGACCTGAGGTCAATCTTGGAGAATACCCGAGCTCCAGTAAGTTGATCGAATAAGATATCGATCTGGGGAAGAGGGTAATTGTTCTTGATAGTGACCTCATTAAGGGGTCTGTAGTCCGCACACATTCGAAGTGTCTGATCCTTCTTCTTAATGAAAATTGCTGGACATCCCCATGGTGATGAACTAGGCCTAATGAACCCCTTCTGAAGCAAATCTTGGAGTTGAGTCTTGAGTTCTGCCAATTCATTAGGTGGCATTCGGCACGACCTTTTAGAAATAGGATCCATACCAGGCTTTAATTCAATCACAAATTCTACATCCCTTTCTGGAGGCAACCCAGACAAATCTTCAGGAAAGACATCTAGGAATTCACATACCATCTGAATATCCTGAATTTCTTGTATGATAGCTTCATAGACTTGCCCAGATGATTTGACTGGGACAGCTACGGGGATGGACAATTGAATCTCTTCATGACCATGGCTCAATTTGATAGTCCTTAAATCTATATTGATGATGTTCTTATGCTGGGCTAACCAATTCATGCCCAGGATTACATCTATGTCTTGACCCTTTAAAACAATTATGTTGGTAGGAAATTCCCGTCCGGCCAACATTACTGGTATATGGAAGACTACTTCCTTAGTAAATATCCGTCCCCCAGGTAAATGGATAATAAATCCTTCCCTTGATTCAGTGCAAGGAATGCAATGCTTTTTTCACAAAATTCTTGCTTACGAAGGTGCGTGATGCACCAGAATCGAAGAGAATAACTGCTGGGTAATTGGCAACAAGGAACATACCCATCATTACCGGCTCGCCCTCCAGTGTTGTAGCCACTTGGGTATAATAAATCCATCCTGTCTTCTTGAAGTTCTTGCCCATTGAAGTATTAGCCGTATTTCCCTTCCCTTGGTTGGAGTTCCCAGAGTTCTGTTGGAAATTGGTTTTATTCTGCTTCGGGTATGGGGGCAGTCCTTAATGAAGTGTCCAGACTTTCCACAGTTGAAGCAACTAGTGGAAGAACTGGTAAGAGCAGGGAAACGAGTACCAGGGGCACTTGGCTGATTGGTAGGAGCGGGGGTAGTAGTGGGACGAATAAAAATAGGCTGCTTGAAGGGATAGGAAGGTGGGCGAGATGAAGAACGATTTTGATTAAAAGGTCGAATCACCAACCTGGTTATCTTCTCAGGTCCTTGGTTTGACCTTTTACCTTCAAACCCCTTTGATTTTCCATGCCCGGTATTTTTGGCTTCTACTGCTAGTGCTGTACTAATAGCCCTACAGTAGGTAAGATCCAGACATGTTGCCATTTTCGGTTGAAGCCTATCATTGAGTCCCCTCATGAAACAATTCTTTTTCTTTAGATCTGTATTCACTTGGTCAATGGCATACTGAGATAAATGGTTGAATTTGTTGAGATACTACATTACAGTATCTCCCCCTTGCTTTAACCGGATGAACTCTTCTTGTTTCATATGGAGCTCTCCCTCTAGAACATAGTGCTCACGGAATGCTAGCTTGAATTCCTCCCAGGTGATCTGATGTCCAGCCGGTTGAATTGCTACAAAATTTGCCCACCAAGTACTGGCAGGCCCTCTTAGTTGTTGGGTAGCAAATAATGGCTTCTGCGTCTCTGTGCAGCGAATCAACCCAAACTTCTGTTCCATAACTCTTACCCACTCATCTGCTTCTAAAGGTTTTTCTGCTTTAATAAAGAGCGGGGGTCGAATCTCAAAAAATTCCAAGTATGTAGTTTCACGCGGTCCTTAAGGAGGAGCTCTCCCACCATGCTGTTGAAACTGATTGCCCGCCATTTCGCGCAAGAAGCACGCATTATCCGCAGTGGCATTAACCAGGGCAGCGATAGCCTCGGCCAACGTCAGTGGTACTGGTGGCGGATTAGGAGTGTCTTCCCGACCGCAGGAAGTCCCCGCACCATCATGTGCGCAAGTCCGTGATGGCATCTGAGGCAAAGAAACATTTGGAATAAATATAACATGCCAGCACACACCATCATATTACATTACCAAAATGTAATAATTATACAGACTCCAGCGTACAACTTGACTTCAGTACTTATTTTACATAAGTATAACATCTAAACTATACTTATTCTAGTCTTCGTCATCCTTTGTTGCTTCATTTCCTGCTGCAGGAGACTGTTCGTCAGTAAGGTTCATGGAAGGAGGGGGCCTAAAAAGGTCCAACTCCCCATCAGGTCATTCACTTGCCGTTCCCGATGGTCCGGCTCCCATTGCAGCAGCATCAGAAGGTACGTCCGGTTGCAGTCGAACATACAGTACATGTACTTCTTCATGTAAAGTATTACAGTACACTTGCAGGCTGTCGAGGGCTACACTAAGCTCTGCCACACGAGCTCGAGCTTTTGCTTCACGGTCCCAAGTGACCGAACGCGAGTTGACGACCCAATCAATGGCCGAATCCCGTTCTGAGATCTCATATTGCAAGCGGCTGACGTCAGCTGAAAATTCAGCTATACGCTTGCTGTCCTGTGCCCATGCCCTATTCCGGTGACGTAGCTCTAACCGAAGTTGTTCCACCTTGGCTTCCGGGTCTCCAATTGGGTCATTGCTGCCACTACTACTCCCTTCATGTCTAGGGGCTAGCTGATGGTGAGGCACGCCAAAAGGTCCAGTAGATTTGCGTGCTGTTTTCCTTGTTCATGCCATATCTCCATAAGAGGGGAAGATTTATTATTATATTCTTAAACATGATGCATGCATAACCTGATAACTATGGAATCAACTTTCGATGATCCCAAACTTCCTATATACTGCACTCTATTACCCTGACTTTATAAGATAAGAGACTACCAGAAAGTGATAGGGTAAGAATGAAAGAATATTTCTAGGTAAGTATTTGAAAATTCTTTTGAAGTACTACGTAATATCTGAAGAGATGGGTTTCGCTCCGATACTAGCTGTGTCGGAACCTCCCAAGGTATTAGGCCCACCTTTAGTTGTCTTTGTCCTGAGGACCTTGGACAACCCTGTAGATGCACATAATAACTTGACTAGTTCGGTAATTGTATCCTCATCATTTCGCCCAAGAGTGCTTCACACGTCACCCAGATATTACATCACATCGGAGGAAAGAATAAGCGGAAGCAAATTACAATAACTTAATTTACATTCATTTAATATAGAGAGAAAGTATTATTATTACAATACCAGGATACTATGAGTGCATAAAGTATTATTATTACAGTTCCGGGAGGCAAAACACCCTCCCGCACAAAAGATTATTGTTTTTAAAGTGGGAGGCCAACATCCTCCCGTGACTTCACTTCTGAGACTCTTCCTTGGGTACCATCTTTGAACAAAAACAACAAAAGTCTGTTGTTTCCTCACCTACAACAACATGGGTTCGAAAACCCTGAGTATGGAGTGTACTTTCGCAAGTCTTACCTGACAAAAGAAAAGACTCTCAAGGATATGTTGGCTTGAGGGAGTCAAGGTAAGGCTATTCAAGGATCAAAGACTCTGTTTGCAGAAATGCTTGCTAATAGTGGATCCTTAAAAATCCAATTTTATTAGCAAGTTAAGTCATTACCTGTAGCTAGAGTTCTTTCTACCCTAGTTCAAGCACTTGACCTGCACTAGCTGTCTTTTAACAACCCTTTCAGTTCACTGGAATGCTACGTGTAAGTCAGTGACCAAGTCTTCATGTCTGAGAAGTAATGGCGATCCGAATCGATTAATACCCAGCTGGGGATCTCCAATCACACGACATATGTAGCACTTAACGCTTGCATATGTCAACTCGCCACTAGGTCTCTTAAGACCAGACCGGGTTCACGCCAACCGAGAGCACAGATACACCACCGTCCAGCTTCTTGCCATGGAGGGTACATGCTACTTTGCCATCTCTCCAATCCCATTGCGTGTTGGCCTTTCTGGTATTAGTCTGCCCGAGGCAAAGCTTACCCATGATGAGGCATGTGACTAGTTAAAAGGTCCTCGATCATCAGGCCTACATCGACACGGTCCTTAATCGACTTAGACAGAGACACTACATCGAGACTTCCTTCTTGTGCAAGTCACCCGCCCCGTCTCAACTTTATCATTTACATCTCAAAGTTTGGTACCTGGCAGAGGTACATCTTGTCCAATGTTGAACCCATCACAGCCATGATGGATCCACCATCAAGTTTTTTTCGAAAACATCCCATTCCATCTAAAGCATCATCTTTTGTTGAAACCAAAACATTTTTGTTTTCTAAAGCAAGACTAAGCATCAAAAAACTTTTTAATAAAACAGGTAATCAAGGAAGGATAAACAGTTCCAAGGAAGGAAATGTAGCAATTGGTTTAGCACACAACACCTATCATCTAATGCATCATATAAGGTGATAAAGATTTTTAAACAGCAAGGAGGTGGCAAATGCACCGGGGCTTGCCTTGTGTTGTAGGGGATTCGGGATCTATTCCACAGATATCAAAATAAAAGCAGTTCCCGGCAGGTGGAGTCTCAATTGGTGGGGCAGCCTCTTCTTCGACACTTACTCCTTCTTCGTTTTCTATACATAACCATACATATACATGAATGCTCATGTGATGCTATGAATATGCAATTATAATAAAGATACTTCAAGTTGTATCTCGAATACAACTTTCCTTCACGGTACACCAAGGATACTAGGGTTTTCCGAGCCAGTACTCTACTAGAATAAGGCAAATATTACCTAGAAAGCTAGGGTTTTGGGTTTGGGGGTCAAACAATGTCCAAAACATGTAAACTTCACCCAAGGGTTCTAATTATCAAATTAAGCTTACCCAAAAAGTTTCATGTTTTTTGGAACTATCCAGTAATTTCTAAAATTCCAAAAGTCTAGGTTTAGAACTTTTTAAATACTAAATAATTCATGGTTGGGGCTAAAACTATTGGAATTATTTTTATTAA
The DNA here is from genome assembly GCA_029449295.1 of Zea luxurians. NCBI lineage: Eukaryota > Viridiplantae > Streptophyta > Magnoliopsida > Poales > Poaceae > Zea > Zea luxurians. Next base: position 96,541,266 of record JAOPSE010000001.1, on the reverse strand, counting down.
ATACTAGAGGAATTTAGGAGTCTAGTACAATTGGCCCCATGATTTTATCATTTATCTATAATTTCCTATAAATTCCCTAAGTCTGGTGGAAAAAGAAAAAGAGAAACAATGAATAGTGTTGGGCTCAATTCATCCCAAGCCGGCCCGCAGACGGGAGAAACATGCGCGCGCCTGTGCCTGCGATGTCCATTTTGCATAGAGGACCCTGGTCATTCAAATAACCTGTAAAGAACCCTGCACATTATTTATTTGTGTCTCTGACATTCACAGTTAGGCCCCTGCACTTCTATTTCTTCACAACGCTAGGTCCACGACGGTGGACTGCGACGAGCATGACTCCGGCGAGCCTATACCGACCGGAATACGCAAAGGCTAAGCTTCTTACTTGGTCGATACCGATTTATACCCTGGGCGGCCCTAATCCCTCTACCAATTGCGAAGTTCTAGCTCAAAATCTCTCTGTCCACGATGATGGCGCAAACTGAGGACAACCCGAGGTGTTCCCGGTGATCTAACGTGGTCTAGTTCAATTGGCTGGGCCGATAAGCATCCATAGTAGACAAGGGTGCTGAAACAAGGGTAAGGAGGGTATGAACGAACTTGGAATTGGCGGTCCACGACACTGTGGCTCACGGTGGCGCGGAGAACCGAATTGGGGGAAGAAAGTAATTAGGGTGCTATGGTGGCTAATCGGAGACAGGGACGGGTGCTCTGGCTTTGTGACAACCTAACAGAGTCAGCGACACCCTCAATTTATAGTGTCTAAGGGCGGTGGCTTCGAATTTTGAAGGAGAAGGCTGGCGGCCGGAGAGAGGGGTGAGTCACCAAAGTCACATAACGTGGCATTTACTGGGGTAGAGGCCTGAGACGATGACTGACCAATTCACATGACACCTTGCGACGAGGTAATAGGGTGGGTGGCGTGGTAGATTCCGATAAACGGGGGTCACACCCGCGATAGTCGTGCGGCCACGTCGCAGCGCAAGTGGATGGGCGACAGAGCGGTTATAGTGCTCCAACTTCATCCACGGCGAGATCTTGTCACCAAGGGGTCGTTATCCGCACATTACTGGGCGCGAATCACAGTGCCGACGTGAATCCGAGTGCGGGGTTGCCGGCGCGAGGTGCACTGCACCTGGGATCTTCTTCAGTTACTGTACCATTGGAATCCCATTCAGAGCGCCTGACAGAGCAATTTGCAAGGCTTTGATCTCCGATTTCTATGTGGCAACTTGTTAATCCTTCTGTAACAAAGTTGTTAACCTATAATCCAGCTACAATTTGACTATAGGAACTCTAGCCATTTACTTACTAGATTACGCTCAAATCGACTCCAAAGTTCTTCAGGGTTCACTGTCAGACCAACTTCATTCTTCAATGGTGACTGACAGCCAGAATTTAAGTCCATTTTACTCCAAATTTTGTATGTCACCATGGCTTAGTAACTTAAGCAAAGCTGTACTCCTATCATAGCTCTACAAATTTGATGTGTTGACCTAGGGCAAAACCCTTGTAGATTTAGAGATATAGAGCTCCAAAGTTGACCCCATTCAACTAAAATTCAGACTTAACCATATAGTGTTCAAGGGGTTCTTTTGCAATTATGTCCAAATTCCTCCACATTACTTGAGGATCCTTCAATATAAAAGTTACTTGGTTTGTGATGTTTTATCATTTTGCTATTTGCACTTTGGTCCAAAAGTGCCTAGAATTTACATTTACCCCCCTAGGGTTCCAATTAGGGTTTTCTAGGGTTTCTTTTAGGGTTTTGAGTACTTTAGGGTTTTTCTGCCACTAAAGTCCATCAACTTTGATATCTTAAGAACATTTCTAATGACTTTTGAGATTTTTACTCATTTTGGCTTCGCTTTCATCCATAAGCCCTAATTCAGGGTTAAGTACCCTACCCTAGGGTTAATCACACATCAAGTCCTATCATCACAACTTGTTTGAAAATTTTACCTAGTGAATGCACTCTAGGTGTAACAAACAATGATGAAATGTCAATGCACATGATGTTATGCTCAAGTTTTAGTGCCAGTAACACCAGGGGTGTTACATTCTCTCTCTCTGTCCTGCGGGCCCCGCGCGTCAGCGCTGACCTCCTGTTCGCTCGCCGCTCTCTCTGTTCTGTGGGCCCCGCTTGTGAGAACCGTCTCCCTCGAACCACCCGTGCTCTCCGCCGTGGACACGCCCACGACAGTGCATTTCCCGGCCATGCCCCTAGGCACCCAAGCCTTTTCTGGAGCCCGCTCACACTCACTCGCCCTCCCCCGCTCAGTTTTGCCCCCTCTCGAGCACCCACGCCCTCTCTCTCTCGCTCTACGCGCACGCCATGAAGCTCGCCGTGGTTTGCCGCCCGTTTTGTGGCCACCATTGAGTTTCTGCCGCGCCCGTTGCCACGATGATCTCTACCTCTTCGCCAGCAACGTGGGACATCTTCTGGTTTACCCCTAGCCCCTCTGGTTCGCCCGGTTCGTGCTCACCGGCTTCCTCACCTTGCAGCCGTGTCACACCCGGTTTTAGAAGGCAAACCGAATGCGAACCATGTACGTGCCAGGATCAGCAATTCACGTACACAGCAGTTACATAACATGGACATCATCACACAGTGCTCAAATAGTATTAAAAGGGAAATAATAGTCGATTACATCATATGTCTGAGAAATCCACATAGTCTTTACAATAATCAAAGTGCGGAAAAGAAACGTAGATAAACGCGGCCTTCACAGGCAGCCGACTAGGGGTTTGCCGCTAACCCACGCCTAGAACTCGTCGTAGTCTTGGAACTCCTGGAAGTCTCCTTCCACGGCTTCATCTTCTCCTGAGCAGTGGTTGCAATGCTGACAACCTGGGGATGGGGGGGGGGGGGTTTGGTGTGTAGAGCAAGGGTGAGTACACATCAACATACTCAGCAAGTGTCCTGTTTGGCTGTAGTGGACTAGCTTTATGTGGGGGTAAGTCAAGCAGTTGCCTTTAGTTGGTCAGATTGTTATTACTAGTAGAGAAAGCCAAGTTTTAGAATTAACTCACGTTATTAACCCAAACGTACTCTTTCCAAACGGAAAGAATACCACTTACCATTACCATAGTCAATACCACAAACCATCGATCTCATTGCCACCTGCAAATCCGAACATCTCTGATCAAGTACCACTAATCACTGGAGCTCCCTTAGCCGCTCATAACCACGAGCACGGCTGATATATCAGTTTCATAACACTCTGCAGAGGTTGCACACTTTACCCACAAGCCGTGATTCCCTCTTTAGCCCAGGCTTGCAAGACCCTTATTCACTCCCGAGGTGAATGGCCAGGGATTCACTACGAAGCCTTTACAAAGATTCCCCGGGGCTGTAGCCGCCCGTTAGGTTTCCTAAATGTACCACACTCCTCCCCAAGGGACAAATCAACCTTGGCAGAGCGAGCCGCATACACCGAGCCCCATTGACGGCACGACGGCTAAGAGAACTACACCCCAGTTCCTCTAATTACTCAGCTAAGGGCGTCCCACTCCACCCTCATGGTTGCACTGTTTTCCCGGGCGGTCATCCAACGAACAGGTCCTTACGGAGAGGCACTCGAGAAACCGCTCGAGCCCCCTTGAAGGTCACAAGTATAACATCATAATAAAAGAGGGGAAAACAACGTATCATTAATAATCCTCATCATGTTCATTGATTAAAGTTGAGCAATAGCATAAGACTAAGCAATAATAATCCAACCCAAATAGGTAAACAAGGACATGGATAACAAAAGCTAGTAAATCCTTAGGTATAGCTGTGAAAATGCGGGAGGTGAATTAAAGAATGAATAGGACAGAGATAGGTCAAGGGACACTTGCCTCCAACAACCGACTGCTGCTCAGGGGCTTCTCCTACGAGCTCTTCGGGTTCTCCGACCGGATCGTTCTCTATGCGAGCGCAAACATACATACATCCACATATTTAATACAAAAGAACAGTAGACCATACAATAGAATGCAGTAAGTAAACAGACGTTCCACGCGGGCTCACAATTATGGTTAAGAGAGAAAGAGGAAAAGACAGTCGAGAAACGATCACGTTACATTATTATGAATTAAACCACTCGCTCAATAGAAGGGAATTAATTTGGACACTACGTTTTGCATAAAGTAAGTCAAGTTCCACATTTAATCATTATAAACAATTGAAGATGAATGAGAGGGGGTGGCCGCACGTCGAGACGTACGACACGATATTTAGATTGCATTAAGAAGTAGACGACTCGCTGCGCGACAGAGCGCACAACGAGACACTTGCACTAATTATAAAGAGACGTTAAGCATCGCGCGACGAAGTGCACGACGACATACGTCAATAGAGCTGAGTTTAAAGTGGAACGTCGTGCGTCTGGACGCGCGATATCGCACCTTAAACAACCTGAAATTAAAATAGATCGTCGCGCGACGAAGCGCGCGACATAACACTTTAATAAATATAAACTAAAAGAATCGTCGCGCGACGAAGCACGTGACGCAGCACGTCGACTACACAATTTAGCATCGATTAAAACAGGGTTAAGCGTAGTGCGACTACGGTCGCACGCGCGAGGGCGCGCTACGCGTGCCGAGGGCACGTGAACTGCGCAGGCACGCGGGACGTGAGTTGCCGGGACCCGGGCGTGGGCAGGGGCACGACCGAGGGCGTGGGGCACGGGGCGCGTGACGCGGCCGGGCGGGCGCGGCCGGGGGAGGGGCTCACCGGGCGCGGGGGAGCGCGGGGAAGGGGGCAAGGGCGGGTTCGCTGGGGCGCGGCCAGGCGCGGCCGGACGCGGGACGGGGAGGGCGCGGCTAGGCTCGCCGGCACGCGTGACGGGGAGGGCAAGGGCGCGCGAGCCGAGGCAACGCGGAGGCGCGTGAGCCGAGGCGGCACGGTGGCCAGAGCGGCGCGGCGCTAGGGCGCGGGTGGGCGCGCGCGCGACCAGGGAAAAGAAAAAGAAAAGAAAAAAAAGAGAGGGGAAGGGGTGGGAGAGAGAAAAGGGAAGGGGAGGGGAAAACTCACCTCCGAGGATCCAAATTCCGGCGATCTCGACTCCAAACCCTAGGGCACCACGGGGAGAGGGAGGTGGGAGAGGGAGAGGGAGGTTGCTGCGTGGGAAATCCAAATGAGAGAGAGAGGAGAGGAGGGGGCGCATGGGGGGGGTGTGGGGCGCCGGGGGCGCGCGGGTCGGGCTGGGCCGGGCCAGGCTACTTCGCGGATCCAACCCCATGACACGCACGACTCTCAAACGGGCTCCAATCGCGAACCAAAAACCGAGACGAAACGAGACGAACACACAACATCAGACAAGGAAATGTGCTTCGGCATGATGCAACACCCATGACGCTTAGGTTTTGTTCATACACGACATGGACACCTGTCACTATACTGGTTTGAAATTGGGAGGAAGGAGCGAAACGGGGAAGAGAAAAGAGAGTAACGCCCGAATTTGGTGAGAGAAAAGAAGAAAAAATTCTACCCCCAAATTCAGGGCGTTACAAGCCGGAGCTCTACCACCATCGACCTGAGGTCTCCATGCATCCCCACTGTTGCTCAAGTGCTCCAGAGTCTCCACTAGAGGTGAGCAACCCCCATGCCCTTATTTCGCCATTTGTTGCCCTGTCCTTCGCGCAATTGCTCGCCGGAGCAAGTCTGCACCGCCGTTGGGCTGCTCCGCCACGGTCTGCGCCCTCTGGTGCCCCCGCGCCGGTGTCATGCCTATGGTTGAGTCCGCTGTGTCGCCTTGAGTGCGCCCGAGCCTTTCCCCAGTATCCTAGACCTTCAGCGTGGCCGTACCCTCGCCTCCGGTGAGACCGCACCACGAAGATGGGCGGCGCCGCCATGATTAGACCAGCCACCCTGTCCGCGCTTATCGTTATATCTCGCGCGTTCATCCAAGATCAGGCGACCTAGGTTTAATTAGATCCGAGCTAATCCTAACCGTCCGATGTAGATCTGGCCACTCAGATGCATGCCCTCGCCCGCGCCCATGCAGCTGGGCCCGGCCAATCAGCCCTACCTAAAAGGGAAATGTGCCCTTGGGCCATTTCTATAATTGTTTTGGTGATTAAGTGCCCAACACAAATGCTTTGGACTCGTATGAGCTAAACAAGCATAAGGTGCAAATCAAAGACAAGGTATGCTTCTAGACTTAGTGAATTGTTTTTGAGTACTAACATGGTTATCTAAGTGCTAGAAACAGTGCAAAGGAGATAAAAAATGAATTGGAAAAGAGTTGGTTGTGTACAGACCAACTCCAGCTCGGCCTGGCACACTGGACTGTCCGGTGGTGCACCGGACAGTGTTCAGTGCCCCAGGCAAGTCTCCGGTGAACTAGCCACTCTCGAGATTCGACGGAGTCGTACGGCTATAATTCACTGGACTATCCGGTGGTGCACCAGATTGTCTGGTGAGACATCCGCGGCGAACTCATCGCTCTCGGGAAAAGGAACAGGGCGACGTGGCTATAATTCACCGGACTGTCCGGTGAGCCAACGACGCCCGCGCCAACGATCGTCCGCGCGATCAACGTGCGACACGTGGCTGCTCCAACGGTTAGCAGGGTGCACCGGACTGTCCGGTGTGCACCGTATAGTGTCTAGTGCGCCATCTGACCCGCGGGAGCAACGGTCGACTAAGCCCGATTTGGAAGGAAATCGTGCACCGGACAAGCTAAAGTGGTTGTCCGGTGGCGCACCGGACTGTCCGGTGCGCCACTCGACAGAAGGCAAGGATAGCCTTCCATGTTGATCTCCAACGGCTCCTAGCTGCCTTGGGGCTATAAAAGGGACCCCTAGGCGCATGGAGCAGGCACCCAAGCATTCTCTAAGCATACTAAGACATCCAGACTCTGCTCCCACGCATTTGATTCGTCGTGTTAGTGATTTGAGCTTCATTCGAGTTGTGAACTCCCCGTGTTGTCATTTGAGCTCAAGTCTTCACTTGTGTGCGTGTGTGTGCTGCGGATTGAATCTTGTGTGTATTGCTTTTTCCTCCCTTACTTCTGTGTTTCTTTTGTGATCATCACTGTAAGGGTGAGAGACTCCAATTTGTGGAGATTCCTCGCAAATGGGAGAAAGACTATAAGGAAGAAAGCCGTGGTATTCAAGTTGATCATTGGATCACTTGAAAGGGGTTGAGTGCAACCATCGTCCATTGGGACACCACAACGTGGAAGTAGACAAGTGTTACTTGGCCGAACCACAGGATAAAAATCGTGTATCTCGTGTGTTACTTCTTATGATTGCTTTGTTCGCACGAGAGTGTTTCATAGCCACTTGATTACACTAACTCTTTAAAAATCAAGTTTGTGGCTATTTAGTGTTTAATTTTACAGGATCACCTATTCACCCCCCTCTAGGTGCTCTCAATTGGTATCAGAGCCGTACTCTTCATTGAAGGGACTAACCGCCCGAAGAGATGGATCCTAAGGGAAAGGGGATGGTGGTCAACGATAAGGAAAAGGAGTCCCTCTTCAACGAGCCAAGGGACGACAAGCCCACTGACTCAGGTTCAAGTCACAGGAAGAGGGACGGGAAGAAGAAGAGGCGCATCAAAAAATCATCTACTACGACAGCGATGCCTCCTCTTCTTCACCAAGAGACGACGACGACTCTTCGTCGAAAAAGAAAATGGTCAATCAAAGCTACTCTTTTGACTATTCTCGTATTCCGTACAATTCAAATGCTCATTTGCTATCAATTCCACTTGGGAAACCCCCACACTTTGATGGAGAAGACTATTCTTTCTAGAGTCATAAAATGCGTAGTCATTTATTTTCCCTCCATCCTAGTATCTAGGAGATTGTTGAAAACGGAATGCATTTTGATAGTACTGATAATCCTGTTTTTATAAATGAGCAAATCCATAAGAATGCCCAAGCTACTACTGTGTTGCTAGCATCTCTTTGCAGGGATGAGTACAATAAGGTGAGTGGCTTGGACAACGCCAAACAGATCTAGGACACCCTTAAGATATCACATGAGGGAAATGATGCTACCATGATCACCAAGATGGAACTGGTGGAGGGTGAGCTAGGGAGATTCATGATGATCAGGGGAGAGGAGCCAACACAAACCTACAACAGGCTCAAGACCCTGGTCAACAAGATTCGAAGCTACGGAAGCACAAGATGGACGGATCATGATGTTGTCCGACTCATGCTAAGGTCTTTTACTATAATTGACCCCCATCTTGTCAATCTTATTCCTGAAAATCCCAGGTACACCAAAATGACGCCTGAGGAGATCCTTGGAAAATTCGTGAGCGGCGCATGATGGTGAAGGAGGCTCGATATGTGGACGATGCACTAAATAGTCCACTGCCCGTCTACGAGCCACAACCCATTGCTCTCAAAGCAACCAGCAGCAGGGAGGCGCTACCAAGCATGGTGGCACAAGTGGAGGCTGCCGGGCTCAATGAAGATGAAATGGTGCTTATCATCAAGCGCTTCAAAATCGCGCTTAAAGGACGCAAGGAGTACTCCAACAAGAACAAAACAAGGGGAAAGCACTCCTGCTTCAAATGCGGTAAGACTAGTCATTTCATTGCACAATGCCTCGATAATGATAATGACCAGGGACAAGAAAAGAGCGGGAAGAGGGAAAAGAAGAAGAACTATAGGAAGGCGAAGGGCGAGGTACACATTGGAAAGGAGTGGGATTCTGACTGCTCTTCATCTGACTCCGACGATGAAGGATTGGCTGCCTCGGCCTTCGACAAGTCTTCGCTCTTCCCCAACGAACGCCACACTTGCCTCATGGCCAAGGAGAAGAAGGTACGTATTCGAGATTCCCCTAAGTACTCTTCTTCTAGTGACGAGGAATCCTCCGATGATGAAGTAGATTACTCTGGTTTATTTAAAGGTTTAGATAGAGCCAAAATAGAGAAAAATAATGAACTAATTGATGCTCAAAATGAAAAAGATAGACTGCTAGAAAAGCAAGAGGACATTTTGTATGAGGAACATGACAAATTTGTTAGTGTGCCAAAATCTCTTGCTTTAGAAACTAAGAGAACTGAAATGCTATCTTCTGAGTTATCTGCTTGCCATGAATCTATCTCTAGTTTAAAGAATTTAAATGATGAATTAAAAGCCAATCTAAAGGAAGTAAATAAAACTTGTTCATGTGTGGAGCATGTTATTATTTGTAATAGATGTAAGGATTTTAATGTTGATGCATGTAATGAACATATTGCTTCTATTACTAAATTAAACAATGAGGTGGCAAGTCTTAATGCTCAACTTAAGACTTGCAAAACTGATTTTGATAAATTAAAATTTGCTAGGGATGCCTATACTATTGGTAGACACCCCTCGATTAAGGATGGACTTGGTTTTCGAAAGGAAACCAAGAACTTAACAAACCAAAGGGCTCCGGTTCTCAACAAGGAGAAAGGGAAGGCCCCTATGGCAAGTAGTCCTCAAAGGAACCATGCGTTTATCTATGATAGGAAAATTGCTAATCGTTCTCATTATAATAAGTGTTATGTTCATGCTACTTATAATGATTCACATGCTATGTTTGCATCTAGTTCCACTTTTGTTCATGGTAAAAGTAGGCCTAGGAGAAATCATGTTGTGTCTCATGCTCCTAGAAAATGTGCAATGAACCTTCTACCATTTACCATGCTTGCAATACTTCATTTGTACTTTCACGTAAAAATGCAAAAGTAGTTGCTAGAAAATTGGGATCCAAATGCAAGGGAGATAAGACTTGCATATGGGTTCCAAAAACTGTTATAACTAATCTTGTAGGACCCAACAAGAGTTGGGTACCTAAAACCCAAGATTAAATTGCTTGCAGGTTTAAGCATCCGGGGCTCAAGCTAGATTATCGACAGCGGATGCACAAACCACATGACAGGGGAGAAGAAGATGTTCACCTCCTACGTCAAGAATAAGGATTCCCAGGATACGATTATCTTTGGAGATGGGAACCAAGGCAAGGTTAAAGGATTGGGAAAGATAGCCATTACATCCGAGCATTCTATCTCCAATGTGTTTTTAGTTGAATCGCTCGGGTACAACTTATTGTCTGTGAGTCAATTATGTAACATGGGTTATAATTGCTTATTCATAAATATAGATGTATCGGTCTTTAGAAGGAGTGATGGTTCATTAGCGTTTATGGGTGTATTAGACGGCAAGCTCTATTTAGTAGATTTTTTGAAAGAGAATGCCGATCTAGATGCATGCTTAATGGCTAAGACTAATATGGGCTGGCTTTGGCATCACCGTCTAGCACATGTTGGGATGAAGAACCTTCATAAACTTCTAAAGGGAGAACATGTGTTAGGACTAACCGATGTCTGTTTCGAGAAAGACAGACCTTGTGCAGCATGTCAGGTAGGAAAACAGGTGGGAAGCACTCATCACAGCAAGAATGTGATGACAACATCAAGACCACTAGAGCTTCTTCACATGGACCTCTTTGGACTCGTTGCCTACCTTAGCATCGGGGGAAGTAAGTATGGTCTTGTAATTGTTGATGATTTTTCCCGCTTCACTTGGGTGTTCTTTTTGCAGGACAAATCAGAAACCCAAGGGACCCTAAAGCGCTTTCTAAGGAGGGCTCAAAATGAATTTGAGCTAAAAGTGAAAAAGATAAGAATCGACAATGGGTCCGAGTTCAATAATCTACAAGTTGAAGAATATCTTGAGGAGGAAGGCATCAAGCACGAGTTCTCCGCTCCCTACACACCACAGAAAAATGGTGTGGTAGAGACGAAGAACAGGATGCTAATCGACATGGCAAGAACGATGCTTGGAGAGTTCAAGACGCCTGAGCGGTTTTGGTCGGAAGATGTGAACACCGCCTGCCACGCCATAAACCGGCTCTATCTACATCGCCTTCTCAAGAAGACCTCCTACAAACTCCTTACCGGTAACTGAAAGGGAAATGTGCCCTTGTGCAATTTCTATAATGTTTTGGTGATTAAGTGCCCAACACGTTTAATTAAGTGCCCATGTGGTAAACAAAGTGAGAAGTGCAAATCAAGGCAAAAGGTACTTTTCTAGACTTAGTACATTGTTTTGAGTACTAACATATTTTGTCTAAGTGCTAGAAATAGGGAAGAAAGAATTGGAACAAGACTTGGCTCTGTGCAGCCAACTCTAGCTCGGCTTGGCACACCGGACTGTCCGGTGGTGCACCGGGGAGTGTCCGATGCGCCAGGCTGGTCCACGTGAAAAGGCCGCTCTCAGGACTCGACGACGGCGTACGGCTATAATTCACTGGACTGTCCGGTGGTGCACCAGACTGTCCGGTGAGTTGTCCGCGGCGAACTTGTCGCTCTCGGGAAACGGAAAAGGCGACATGGCTATAATTCACCGTACTATCCGATGGTGTACCGGACTGTCTGGTGAGCCAACAGTCGCCAGCGCAACGGACGGCCGCGCAATCCGCGGGCGACGCGTGGCCTGCAGCAACGGTCAGTTGGGCACACCGGACTATCCGGTGTGCAGTGGACAGTGTCCGGTGCGCCAACCGATCCTGAGGACCAACGGTCGAATGTGCCAGAAAAGGAAGGAGATCGTGCACCGGATAGCTAGAGTGACTGTCCGGTGGTGCACCAGACTGTCCGGTGCACCAACCGACAGAAGGCAAGTTTGGCCTTCCAAGTTGGCCTCCAACGGCTCCTAGCTGCCTTGGGGCTATAAAAGGGACCCCTAGGCGCATGGAGGAGTTACCCTGTGGCGGAACTGTCCGAATTATTCCAACTTAAGTGCCTAAGCCCTGACTTAGAGGCTAGACCACACTTAAATGGGAATAACCCGTCAATTCCTCGAATCTAGTCCGACACGGCCACTGACAGGATCAAGTACCACACTCTCACTCGATGGTGAGTCACAAAGCAAATACAATAAAGCATAAAACCATGCAGGTAAGAGTATTAAATTATTACATCATCATCATCATCGGAGTTTTGCAAAAGTGACCATCATTGTTCGAAGTGCAGCGGAATAAAACTAACGGAAAATAAACAAAGAGATGGGGAAGCCTGTCCCATCACTCCTCATGCTCCTCCTCAGCCGAGGCGAGGTCCCACTCGACAGTCCAACCCGGTATGGATGGCCAAGTCACTCCAGCAACCATGTCCACCAGAGAACCTGTAAAATTATGCCACAAGCAAGGCTGAGTATACTAATACTCAGCTAGACTTACCCGGTGTGAGGAGTCTACTCCTCTACCTCTAGACATGCAGGTGTTTGGCTGTGGGGTTTGGTTTGCCAAAAGCACTAGCTGAGTTTCTAAATCAAGTTTAAGCTTTGTCAAATTTAAGTGTGACTCTCTTAAGGCCAAATATGTACTATCTACTCATACATAGTAGCAAACATTTTTAGCAATCAACATCTTGTATCAACTCATCACATTTCCACTTGTTACTCAATGTAGCAGCATGGATCAAGCAGTCTCATTAGCTGCGAGAAGCAGACGATTCGAATCGAGTTTTTAAACCTTGCAAGGTAAACCTAAACACACGACGTGGCAAGGTACTCCGTCCCCACACACATCAACCGTCCCTATCGATTCCCCGTCAGCAGATCAGGGCTCACCGCCTTGGCGTACAATGCCTCACTGACCCCGACTGCCGTCGTGCAGTGACCGCACTTGTACCCACCATAACCAGAATGGGAGACCACGTCTCAGGTCGTGTGAGGGGATATGTCCACTGCCAGGTTCACTCAGGTACTAGGCTTACCGATTTACCATATTTCTCGGCATGTGCTTAGTACGTTCAAACGCTTGACTCACGGTACCACACCTTAATCCTTATTCCAATTTTTATCCTGTAGACAACCAATCCCCATGGATTGTTGCCCACAAACCAACATCAATATGATAAGAAAGTGGATACAGCCAATTCCTGACCTCGCGCGAGTGCTAGAAAAATCACTCGACTTCTACCGAGATCCTACTTAATAAAGCAGCTACTCGTCTTAGCATACTAGTATTCATCCCAATGGGGTTCCTGAGATCATGCAACTAGGGTTTCAAACAACTCCTATACTTAAGTGCACAATCAATCCTACAATCATTAAGTATAGTAAAATAGCATAAATAACAGGTTATGCATAAAACCGGGGCTTGCCTTCCAAGGCTGTGGCAGGCAGATCCTCTGGTGCAGACTCGGGTGCTGGATCTGGGGCTACCTCCTGAGCAGGTCCTTGCTCCGTTACGAGGACATACTCTCCGTCAGCAAGGTTACAGTCTATCGAAATGCAATGAACATGTATGTCATGATTATGCAGGATTTAAAAACATTATGCTAAGAGAAGAACACTAAATTAATGAGTAACTTAGGGTTTCCGGGTCATACGTGGCTTTTGGTGGTTTATGTTTATCACCTTTAGGTTTAAGTTTTTATTGAGGATAAGTATAGGGAATTGGTATTGCCTTTATATACTTCAGTGGACAAGTTATAAAGAGTTTTTAGGATGACACCAATTTCCTGTTATTCACTTTTCCCCTTGCTTCATTTTCTACTTATGGTTTCTAGTGTAGGTTTGAACTACGACAGTGGTTTAACATTTTCCAAAAATTCTGTAAAAATTACAGTGGGTTTCCATTTGCTATTCTAGCCTGTTGTAAGAACCTGAGGCTTAAAATATGAAGGCCATGCTTTAGACAAAAATAACAAGAGTTGTGTCAAATGGGCCACTTTGTACTACAACTCTTCATTAGAGGGGAGTTCCTTCCTAAGGGTTATTTTTGTTGGCATCTAACAGTAATAATAAACCTCTGTGCCAAAATTCACAAAAAGTTAATTGGTGGGTATTTAGTTGTGATTTTCTAAAGTTTTATGTCAAAAAGGTGCTTATAACTGACTTGTCGTTTGAAAAATATCAAACAACAGATTTTGTATTTTTCTTATGTTCAAAATAACAAAACATTAGTTATCCCAAGGGTTGGGGTGTTTTCACCTAAGGGTTATTTTTGTAGGGTTTTTCTAAGCTTTCCTTGTTTTCTTAAAATAAAAGGGATCTTACTTATTTTATACTACACCAGGGTATGATAGATTTTTCTAGTAAACTACATGGAATAAGTACTCTAACAAAAATAGGGGTGTCCTCTGGTTCATTATTTAAATCATCTTTTCTATTTTTCTTAATCTTAAGCATATTGTAAAATAAATGGCAAAAACTAATTTAATGGGGTGGACAGAGAGGTTTAGCATTTTTAAACAGGTCAGTGAGTGGATAGAAACTCTTCCAAATTTTTCTAACCCTAGTAAAAAAGTACAACTATTTTTCTTTCTATTATTGAGCTTTTGGCCAAAACTATAATTAAATCAGAACCTTATAGTTTTCTATAGTACATAGGGGTTTTTATATTTTTATTAAGTAGGTCACATTATTTAGAGTCTGACAAAATTGGTTTGACCAAATTTGGATGAACTAAACAGAAGTTATGGATTTTCCAAGCTTCTGTTCAAATTTAAAATCAGTTTTAATAAGGTTTTCTGAAAAAGCAGCTTACACCGAGGTCCCTGGGTTTAAACTAAATCAACCCGCACAAATCTACCCCTGCGCCACTATTCCCCTGGGTCGCTGACAGTTCAAAAAGCCCCCTGACCTTCTCTTCCTCTCATCCGCGGTCCTTCCCCCAATGTAAACAGTGCCTGCGGGAAAGAAAAGTGTGGCGCGGCTTACCGGCGGCGAGATAGGTCCGGCGAAGGGCAGGGTTGGCTCGGGGAGGTTCTGGCGGTCCCAACGACGTACGGCTTGACGGCGGGGATGGCCGGAATCGCTCGGTCGATGTGTGCAGGCTAGTGTTCTCGTCAGCGGTGAGTGTGCCGGCCAAACCACGGTGACCTAGTCCAATCCAACGGCATGGTGAGCTTCCCGGGGTGATGTAGAAGCTGTGTGCACAAAGAATTGGAAAATGGCTCAGTGGATTACCCGGTCCATGCACACCAGCGGGGTTGTGAACTCCGGCGACCCTGAACTGGCCTCTCCGGCGAAGTATGTTTCGATTCCTTGCTCGGGGAGCTTCACGAGGGTGTACTTTGTCGTCTCCGAGGGTTGGACGGGGCTGGGAAGGGCTGGGCTGGCCGGTCCACGACGGCAGTGGCTCGGGTGGCCGCGGACACGCCGTGCTCGGGCAAACGACAACGAGTTAAGCTTCGGTGAGGTTTGAGTGTGCGCGGAGGGGTGTGGTCGATGCCTCATTGGGTTTTATAGGCGCGAACGCACACAGGGGACACGGGCGCGGCTCGGCGCGGCGCGGGGTCAGGCGCGGGCGTGCTCTGGCGCGGCAGAGCGCGTCGAACACGTGGAGCTTTTCTTCTGCCCTTGTTCCACAGCTCACCCAAGTCGCAAACGTGCGAATCTTGGCATAAATCCGGCGCGAGTCTTTTCCTGGCACCTAGGGCTATCACTCATCTGTGAGACGCCATGGCAGATATGGCCTAGGGAGGGAGATCTTGGGTCGCCAAATCGGGTGTGTCACTCTGCCCACTTCGCAACAAAAACCATGCCAAGGCATGTCAAACGTCCAAGTCTCGGGCTCAGCTTTTTCCAGTGGGTGCCTTAGGTGGTATACCACATTTTTGGTATAGAACATAGGTGGATTTGGTGCCAGCTTCTAGGTGAACACGACTGGTCTTTAGTGTAGGTATAGTTTTTAACTTAGAGAGAAATAGAGAGCTCTAGCTCTCTCTCCACTTGGAGATTTGATTTCGGGTTTCTCCAGGGATCTTTTTGCAATATTTCCTTCCCCTAATTGCTGGTTATAAGGTTACTTAAGGTTTGGTTGAAGATTACCCATGTTTTGCACATTTGCTCACTCTCTCCCCCCTTCTTATTCATGGCCTTGAGATATAGGGTTAAAGAGAGGTCTAGGGTTTTCCCCCCTCTTATCCAAGGTAGCAAGTGTACAAAGATTTGAGTAATACTTCTTAGGTCATTAACAAACTTTGATTAACACATGATCTCCAAAGTTCTTATGTGGTTCCTTAAGTCTCTACCACATTTGATCACAATCCTTAGTGCCAAGGTGTGCTCTAGCCATGGTAACACCTGAGGTGTCACAACCCTCCCCCCTTAAAGGAATCTCGTCCCGAGATTTTAGGCAGAGTCCTCTAGAGGGGGTGCTACTAAGGTACGATGGTGTGTTATTCTTCCTTATACTCCAGTTCTCTAGTTTCTGCTCTTCGAATGTCATTCTCTTTGCAACTTCAGAAGGAAGCCCTTTTTAAGTTAAATCCACAACTTAGACTATCCTTGTTATCTAAGTTTTTCTTATAATTGAGTTCAAAGGGCAGGTGGGGGTGGGGTTTCGGGGTTACGTACCGACTCCTTTGGGCAGAAAGTCGGGGAAGCGAGAGCGTAGAAAATCCTCCGTCTCCCACGTAGCTTCCTCTGCTGAATGGTGACTCCACTGAACTTTATACATTCTAATTGATCTTGTCCGTGTTGATCTCTCCTTCTGATCCAGTATCTTGACGGGGTACTCTTGATAGGACAAGTCTGGTTCTATCTCAACCTCTGGTTCCGGTAGCACTTCGGTGGGTAGGCGAACACATTTTTGCAGCTGAGATACATGGAATACATCATGAATAGCTAACATGCTGGGTGGCAACTTCAATTGATATGCTACAGGTCCACAAGCCTCCTTGATCTCGTAGGGTCCAATGTAACACGGAGCTAACTTGCCCTTGATCCCGAATCTCTGGACACCCTTGGTGGGTGATACCTTAAGATAAACAAGATCTCCCACCTCGAACTGTAGAGGCTTCTGCCTCTTATCATGATAGCTCTTTTGCCTGGCTTGAGTAGCTTCTAAGTTCTTCTTGATGACTCTGACCTTTTCCTCTGCTTCAAGTACCAAATCTGGCCCAAATATTTCCCTTTCTCCTGCTTGAGACCAATTCAGTGGGGTCCTACACCTTCTCCCATATAAGGCCTCAAATGGTGCCATCTTCAAACTGGACTGGTAGCTGTTATTGTAAGAAAACTCTGCAAAAGAAAGACACTTGTCCCAATCCTTTCCATAGTGTAACACACACGCCCTTAACATGTCTTCCAAAATCTGGTTTACCCTTTCTGTCTGGCCATCTGTTTGAGGATGGTATGCTGAGCTCCGTATCACATGGGTCCCAAGTGATTCCTGCAATTGTACCCAAAATCGTGCCACAAACGGTGCTCCTCGGTCTGAGACTATAGTCCTAGGTATCCCATGCAAACAAACTATCTGGTCAATGTAGATTTCCGCATACTTCTCCGTCCTGTGGGTGGTGTGCACCGGCAAGAAGTGAGCGGTCTTGGTCAGTCTATCCACAATAACCCAAATGGAATCATGATGCCTGGAGGTGTTGGGCAATCCCACGATAAAGTCCATGCAAATGTCCTCCCATTTCCAAGATGGTATGGGAAGGGGTTGTAGAGGACCTGCTGCCTTCAAATGACTAGCTTTGATCCTTTGGCAGGTGTCACACTCGGATATATACTTGGCAATTTCTCTCTTCATTCTGGTCCACCAGTACAAGGATCTGAGATCATGGTACATCTTGTTGCTACCAGGGTGCATGGAGAACATGGAAAGGTGAGCTTCATCCAGTATCTTCTTTCTGAGCTCAGGGTCCTTGGGAACAACCAATCGATCTCCAAACCATAAAATTCCTTTACTGTCCTGACGGAAGCACTTGAATTTTTCTGCCTTCTGCTTGAGCATGTCTTTGATAACCTGAACACCTTTATCCCCAATCTGTGCCTGGACTATTTGCTCTTGCAATGTGGGCTCCACCGAGATATAATTTAATTCACCGGAAGTAACAACTTCCAGGTTCAGCTTGCACAATTCATCACACAGGGTGGTAACCCTTGCATCCATGCTCATACAATTGCACTGGGCCTTTCTGCTCAAGGCATCTGCCACAACATTTGCTTTGCCCGGATGGTAGTGCACCTCCAAATCATAGTCCTTGATTAACTCCAACCATCTCCTCTGCCTCATGTTCAGATCTGCCTGAGTGAAGATGTATTTGAGGCTCTTATGATCAGTGTAGATGTTACAGTGAGCTCCCATCAAGTAGTGTCTCCATATCTTAAGGGCATGAACCACAGCTGCCAACTCCAGATCATGTGTAGGGTAATTCTGCTCATGGGGCCTGAGTGCTCGAGAAGCATAAGCAATGACTCTGTTCTCTCGCATCAAGACACATCCCAAACCCGTACCAGAAGCATCACAATAAACTTCAAAGGGCTTGGTATTATCGGGTTGAGCTAGCACTGGGGCTGTTGTCAAATGCTGCCTCAAAGTATGAAAGGCATCTTCACACTTTTGGCTCCAATCATACTTGGCTCCCTTCTTTAACAGTTCAGTCATTGGTTTGGCAATCCTGGAGAAATCCAGAATAAATCGTCGATAATACCCGGCCAATCCTAGAAAACTCCGAATCTGCCTCACTGTAGTTGGGGGTTTCCAGTCCATCACCTCTTGTACCTTCTCAGGATCAACTGATATCCCCTCCTGAGAAATGGTATGACCCAAAAATTTGATCTCCTTCAGCCAGAATTCGCATTTAGACAACTTAGCATAAAGACGATGATCGCGCAGTCGCTGGAGCACGATGTGCAGGTGCTCATTATGTTCATCTTCATTCTTGGAATAGACCAGAATATCATCAATGAAAACGACCACAAACTTGTCCAATTCTGGCATGAACACTGAGTTCATCAGGTACATAAAATAAGCCGGGGCATTGGTCAGCCCAAAAGACATCACTAAAAACTCGTACAGCCCATATCTGGTAGAGAAAGCCGTCTTGGGAATATCACTGGCACGGATCTTGATCTGATGGTAACCTGAGCGAAGGTCTATTTTGGAGAATACCTTGGCTCCCACTAACTGATCAAACAGAACATCAATACGGGGTAGCGGGTATTTGTTCTTGACGATCACCGCATTAAGAGGGCGGTAGTCAACACACATCCTCAAACTCTCATCCTTTTTCTTCACAAATAATGCAGGACATCCCCAAGGTGAAGTACTTGGGCGAATAAACCCCTTGCCCAACAATTCTTGCAGTTGTTTCTTCAGTTCTGCCAGTTCCGTGGGAGGCATCCTATAGGGTCTCTTGGAGATAGGAGCAGTCCCGGGTTGCAATTCAATTGCAAACTCAATGTCTCTGTCAGGTGGCATTCCTGGCAATTCATCCAGAAAAACATCTGGGTAGTCACAGACCACTGGGATCTTTTCCACTGGGGATTCTATCATAACGAAGGCACAAGAACGGGTGCATCCCTGATCGGGCAAAAATAATGTGGTTTCACCACAAGTTGGTGAGTGCACTTCAATGGCCCTAGCTGCAATGTCAATCACTGCCTGATGTTTGGTCAACCAGTCAGTTCCCAATATGATATCCACACTATCCAATCCCAAAATAAGAAGGTTGGTTTTAATTATCAGACTACCAAACTTTATTGGCACATTCTTGCTGATTTGATTGGTGGCAATCCTGCCTCCTGGTGTTGAAATTGTGATACCCCCATGGGTGTGATGAAAGGGCAATTGACACCTGACACTAAATTTGGCACTAACAAAGCTATGTGATGCACCAGAATCAAAAAGAATAATAGCAGGATAATTCAAAACTGTAAAGATGCCAGTCATGACGGGTGCTCCCTCTGGAATATCAGTCATGGTGGTGAAGTTTAGCCTGCCCTGCCTCACTTGCACCTTCTACCTCTTGCCTTGATTCTGATTAACATTCTGCCCCTGCCTCTGCTGGTTCCTGGGGCAATTCTTGGCATAGTGTCCAGTGTTGCCACATGTGAAACACCTGTTGTCATTTGCCTGGCGATACTGCTGCTGCTGCTGATTGTTCCTCTGAGCTGGAAACTGGGTGTGGTTGGGTGCCTGCTGCTGCTGCTGTGGTCGGATCACCCATCTCCCTTGCTACTGTTGGGGTCCCCTGTTCTGAGTGTCGGACACAATCCTGAAGCGCTGTGGCTGAGCTGAGGGTCCTGCCACAGGGGTCTTCCTCTTCTTTTCTGCCTGTCGGGCTGTGATACAGTCCTCCTAGGAGATAGTCATGTTGACCAACTCATTGTAGCTGTTAGCCCTGACGGTGTTGAGACAGTCACGGAGCTTAGTGCTGAGCCCCCTCCTGAACCTGTCTCTCTTCTTCTCATCCGAATCTGCGTGATATCCAGCATACTGGCACAAGTCATTAAAAGCCTGGGCATACTGCAACACTGTCCTGTTGCCCTGAGCGAGTGCCAGAAACTCATTGAGTTTACGGTCCATGATGCCAGCTGGGATATGGTGTCCTCTGAAAGCTGCCTTGAACTCTCTCCAATCCACTTCATGGTCAGCCGGTTGCATAGCAAGATAGTGGTCCCACCATGTCCGCGCGGATCCGCAAAGCTGCTGGGTGGCGAATCGGACCTTTGTCACCTCAGAACAAACTCCATTGAGTAGTGGGAATTTAGATTCCACTACCCTCAGCCATACATCAGCATCAAGTGGATCCTCCGCCCTGGTGAACAACGGTGGCTGGGTACTGAGGAACTCCTGGTAGGTAGCTGCCGCGGGGTGACGCTGATGGTCCCCACCACCATAGTGCTGAGGTGGTGGCTGACGCTGAGCCAGCTGCCTCAAGATCTCATTCTGCTGAGCCATTAGCTCCTGCAGAGTGGGAGGCGGTGGCGGCGGTGGAGGAATGCGCTCATTCTGGCCACGGCGCGCTCTCCCAGCCATCTGAA
The DNA here is from genome assembly GCA_029449295.1 of Zea luxurians. Lineage (NCBI taxonomy): Eukaryota > Viridiplantae > Streptophyta > Magnoliopsida > Poales > Poaceae > Zea > Zea luxurians. The sequence continues at coordinate 96,520,552 of JAOPSE010000001.1, read as the reverse complement.
AAAATTCACATATATGCTCAACACCATATCTCGAAGTTCAACGTTTAATCGCGGCGAAAGAGTCAAAAGCAATTTGATAGATCCCGACATAAACCAAAAAGCATAACTTTCCGTTCAAATTTAAAACTGACATCATCCATGAACCAAACTTCCAAGAGAGTTTGTCACGGTTACATCAATGGTCCCAAAAGACTCAACTCTAACTAGCCTAGTACCCCAAGGGTGCAAAAGCTAAGCTAGCTGCGAGGAGTCCTAACATTACCAACCTCTAACCCTAACCCCCGACACCTAATGAGCGAACGAGGCAACACTCGACTCGGGGGAAGGTGGCCTCCCTGAGCCAGCAGTGTCTACGCTGGAAGCAGGCTCCTCCCCTACCTCAATGTCGACGTCCTCGTCAGCCTCCCCATCATGGATCTCCTGATGATGCATATCCAGGTGCTCATTAGCCTCTGCTAGCTGATGCTGGGTGTTGAGGAGCTGATCTTCGAGAACCTCGATGGTGTTCTCCCTCGTCCCCACCAATTCCTCCAGCTCATGGATCTCATCAGACAACTGCTCCACTTGTAAATCTTTTTCCACTAGCTCCTGGGACAAGTCAACCACGAGCTCCTCCCTATTATTCAGGGTGATCTTGGTTGCCTCCTATAATGCCATCAGATGAGACATTGCCTCTCCAAGCATCACTTGCAGACGATACAGGGCGTTCATGCATCGTACCGACAAGTGAGCAGTGTGGCCTGGGTAGAGAGCCCAGATGTCCTTGGCATGCTCCACCCGATCCTTCCACATCGGGTCGTCCTCCTTTTCCGCGGGGAACAAGCCAATGGGGTGGGTAGAGAGCTCCAAGGGATGGAATCCGCAAAAAGTAGTCAACCCGTGCACAGCGATCGCCTCGATCGTGTCCTCCGCACGGTATCCGAAAGACTCGGAGTCCAGTGAACGCCAGCCTGGCTGCAGGGGATGAGGCTCTAAGGTCATCCTCACCCTACAGCGGGGCACCCGATGCTTTTCGAACTGCTGCACAGCGTACTGAGGGGGTGTCATGTACCCAACCCCCTGAAGTACCTCCCACAAAATGCGGGGAAAGCCCTCTCGTGCAAGCCCGTCAGTGTGGGACAGTGCATTCCCGTCGTTTGAGGATCCGTGGGAAGTCATCTGTGTACGGTTAAGCGTAAGTAAAAGAAAAAGAATTATAAAAAGAAAAATGGAACACAACTCAGCCTCTCTCTAATTATAACAATGGCACTGGGGTACTTAGTTGGTCATCATTTTGTATTTAAGTCTTTACTCAATTATCTATTTGTTTAATTAAGAATGCATGCATGCTCGTCCTGAACGACCTCACATCAAGGTAAAGGGAATAGGGAAGGACTCCCATCCCTTATAGTAGCCTATAGGTCTTAATCACTTAGCCACCTAACTACCCCTCTATCATCCTAAGGCTTCACATCCTATGTCTATCCTGATCGTCCTACGATCTATCCAACATTGTTTCTATCAAGTTTTACTTTGGAAAAGGATGGCATTTATATTTTATTGATTCCTCTGTGGTGGTACAAGCTCCGATACCAACTGTGGCAGAACTGCCCGAATTATTCCAACTTAAGTGCCTAAGCCCTGCCTTAGAGGCTAGACCACACTTAAATGGGAATAACCCGTCAATTCCTCGGATCTAGTCCAACACGGCCACTGACAGGATCAAGTACCACACTCTCACTCGATGGTGAGTCACAGAGCAAATAAAATAAAGCATAAAACCATGCAGGTAAGAGTATTAAATTATTACATCATCATCATCATCGGAGTTTTGCAAAAGTGACCATCATTGTTCGAAGTGCAGCGGAATAAAACTAACGGAAAATAAAAAGAGAGATGGGGAAGCCTGTCCCATCACTCCTCATGCTCCTCCTCAGCCGAGGCGGGGTCCCACTCGACAGTCCAACCTGGTGGCAAGATGGACGCCCAAGTCACTCTAGCAACCATGTCCTCCAGAGAACCTGTAAAATTATGTCACAAGCAAGGCTTAGTATACTAATACTCAGCTAGACTTACCCGGTGTGAGGAGTCTACTCCTATACCTCTAGACATGCAGCTGTTTGGCTGTGGGGTTTGGTTTGCCAAAAGCACTAGCTGAGTTTCTAAATCAAGTTTAAGCTTTGTCAAATTTAAGTGTGACTCTCTTAAGGCCAAATATGTACTATCTACTCATACATAGTAGCAAAAATTTTTAGCAATCAACATCTTGTATCAACTCATCACATTTCCACTTGTTACTCAATGTAGTAGCATGGATCAAGCAGTCTCATTAGCTGCGAGAAGCAGACGATTCGAATCGAGTTTTTAAACCTTGCAAGGTAAACCTAAACACACGACGTGGCGAGGCACTCCGTCCCCACACACATCAACCGTCCCCATCGATTCCCGTCAGCAGATCAGGGCTCACCGCCTTGGCGTACAATGCCTCACTGACCCCGACTGCCGTCGTGCAGTGACCGCACTTATACCCACCATAACCGGAATGGGAGACCACGTCTCAGGTCGTGTGAGGGGATATGTCCACTGCCAGGTTCACTCAGGTACTAGGCTTACCGATTTACCATATTTCTCGGCATGTGCTTAGTACGTTCAAACGCTTGACTCACGGTACCACACCTTAATCCTTATTCCAATTTTTATCCTGTAGACAACCAATCCCCATGGATTGTTGCCCATAAACCAACATCAATATGATAAGAAAGTGGATACAGCCAATTCCTGACCTCGCGCGAGTGCTAGAAAAATCACTCGACTTCTACCGAGATCCTACTTAATAAAGCAGCTACTCGTCTTAGCATACTAGTATTCATCCCAATGGGGTTCCTGAGATCATGCAACTAGGGTTTCAAACAACTCCTATACTTAAGTGCACAATCAATCCTACAATCATTAAGTATAGTAAAATAGCATAAATAACAGGTTATGCATAAAACCGGGGCTTGCCTTCCAAGGCTGTGGCAGGCAGATCCTCTGGTGCAGACTCGGGTGCTGGATCTGGGGCTACCTCCTAAGCAGGTCCTTGCTCCGGCACGAGGACGTACTCTCCGTCAGCAAGGTTACAGTCTATCGAAATGCAATGAACATGTATGTCATGATTATGCAGGATTTAAAAACATTGTGCTAAGAGAAGAACACTAAATTAATGAGTAACTTAGGGTTTCCGGGTCATACGTGGCTTTTGGTGGTTTAAGTTTATCACCTTTAGGTTTAAGTTTTTATTGAGGATAAGTATAGGGAATTGGTATTGCCTTTATATACTTCAGTGGACAAGTTATAAAGAGTTTTTAGGATGACACCAATTTCCTGTTATTCACTTTTCCCCTTCCTTCATTTTCTACTTATGGTTTCTAGTGTAGGTTTGAACTACGACAGTGGTTTAACATTTTCCAAAAATTCTGTAAAAATTACAGTGGGTTGCCATTTGCTATTCTAGCCTGTTGTAAGAACCTGAGGCTTAAAATATGAAGGCCATGCTTTAGACAAAAATAACAAGAGTTGTGTAAAATGGGCCACTTTGTACTACAACTCTTCATTAGAGGGGAGTTCCTTCCTAAGGGTTATTTTTGTTGGCATCTAACAGTAATAATAAACCTCTGTGCCAAAATTCATAGAAAGTTAATTGGTGGGTATTTAGTTGTGATTTTCTAAAGTTTTATGTCAAAAAGGTGCTTATAACTGACTTGTCATTTGAAAAATATCAAACAACAGATTTTGTATTTTTCTTATGTTCATAATAACAAAACATTAGTTATCCCAAGGGTTGGGGTGTTTTCACCTTAGGGTTATTTTTGTAGGGTTTTTCTAAGCTTTCCTTGTTTTCTTAAAATAAAAGGGATCTTACTTATTTTATACTACACCAGGGTATGATAGATTTTTCTAGTAAACTACATGGAATAAGTACTCTAACAAAAATAGGGGTGTCCTCTGGTTCATTATTTAAATCATCTTTTCTATTTTTCTTAATCTTAAGCATATTGTAAAATGAATGGCAAAAACTAATTTAATGGGGTGGACAGAGAGGTTTAGCATTTTTAAACAGGTCAGTGAGTGGATAGAAACTCTTCCAAATTTTTCTAACCCTAGTCAAAAAGTACAACTATTTTTCTTTCTATTATTGAGCTTTTGGCCAAAACTATAATTAAATCAGAACCTTATAGTTTTCTATAGTACATAGGGGTTTTTATATTTTTATTAAGTAGGTCACATTATTTAGAGTCTGACAAAATTGGTTTGACCAAATTTGGATGAACTAAACAGAAGTTATGGATTTTCCAAGCTTCTGTTCAAATTTAAAATCAGTTTTAATAAGGTTTTCTGAAAAAGCAGCTTACACCGAGGTCCCTGGGTTTAAACTAAATCAACCCGCACAAATCTACCCCTGCGCCACTATTCCCCTGGGTCACTGACAGTTCAAAAAGCCCCCTGACCTTCTCTTCCTCTCACCCGCGGTCCTTCCCCCAATGTAAACAGTGCCCGCGGGAAAGAAAAGGCTGGCGCGGCTTACCGGCGGCGAGATAGGTCCGGCGAAGGGCAGGGTTGACTCGGGGAGGTTCTGGCGGTCCCAACGACGTACGGCTTGACGGCGGGGATGGCCGGAATCGCTCGGTCGATGTGCGCAGGCGGGTGTTCTCGTCGGCGGTGAGTGTGCCGGCCAAACCACGGCGACCTAGTCCAATCCAACGACATGGTGAGCTTCCCGGGGTGATGTAGAAGCTGTGTGCACAAAGAATTGGAAAATGGCTCAGTGGATTACCCGGTCCACGCACACCGGCGGGGTTGTGAACTCCAGCGACCCTGAACTGGCCTCTTCGGCGAAGTAGGTTTCGATTCCTTGCTCGGGGAGCTTCACAGGGGTGTACTTAGTCGTCTCCGAGGGTTGGACGGGGCTAGGAAGGGCTGGGCTGGCCGGTCCACGACGGTAGTGGCTCGGGTGGCCGCGGACACGCCGTGCTCGGGCAAACGACGGACGAGTTAAGCTTCGGTGAGGTTTGAGTGTGCGCGGAGGGGTGTGGCCGATGCCTCATTGGGTTTTATAGGCGCGGGCGCACACAGGGGACACGGGCGTGGCTCGGCGCGGCGCGGGGTCGGGCGCGGGCGTGCTCTGGCGTGACAGAGCGCGTCGAACACGTGGAGCTTTTCTTCTGCCCTTGTTCCACAGCTCACCCAAGTCGCAAACATGCGAATCTTGGCATAAATCCGGCGCGAGTCTTTTCCTGGCACCTAGGGCTATCACTCATCTGTGAGACACCATGGCAGATATGGCCTAGGGAGGGAGATCTTGGGTCGCCAAATCGGGTGTGTCACTCTGCCCACTTCGCGACAAAAACCATGCCAAGGCATGTCAAACGTCCAAGTCTCGGGCTCAGCTTTTTCCAGTGGGTGCCTTAGGTGGTATACCACATTTTTGGTATAGAACATAGGTGGATTTGGTGCCAGCTTCGAGGTGAACACGACTGATCTTTAGTGTAGGTATAGTTTTTAACTTAGAGAGAAATAGAGAGCTCTAGCTCTCTCTCCACTTGGAGATTTGATTTGGGGTTTCTCCAGGGGTCTTTTTGCAATATTTCCTTCCCCTAATTGCTGGTTATAAGGTTACTTAAGGTTTGGTTGAAGATTACCCATGTTTTGCACATTTGCTCACTCTCTCCCCCCTTCTTATTCATGGCCTTGAGATATAGGGTTAAAGAGAGGTCTAGGGTTTTCCCCCCTCTTATCCAAGGTAGCAAGTGTACAAAGATTTGAGTAATACTTCTTAGGTCATTAACAAACTTTGATTAACACATGATCTCCAAAGTTCTTATGTGGTTCCTTAAGTCTCTACCACATTTGATCACAGTCCTTAGTGCCAAGGTGTGCTCTAGCCATGGTAACACCTGAGGTGTCACATACCCAAGCATTCACTAAGTATTCTAAGGCATCAGGACTCTACTCCCGCGCATTTGCTTTGTTGTGTTAGAGATTTGAGCTCTATTCGAGTCGTGGACTCCCTGTGTTGTCATTTGAGCTCTAGTCTTCACTTGTGTGCGTGGGTGTGCTGTGTATTTGAGTCTTGCGTGTGTTGCTTCTCCCAACCTTACTCTGTGCTTTCATTGTGATCTTTGTTGTAAGGGCGAGAGACATCATGTTGTGGAGATTCCTCGCAAACGAGAAAATACTCTAAGGAAAAACAGTGGTATTCAAGTTGATCATCGGATCACTTGAAAGGGGTTGAGTGCAACCCTCGTCCATTGGGACACCACAACGTGGAAGTAGGCAAGTGTTACTTGGCCGAACCACGGGATAAAAATCGTGTGTCTTGTGTTGCTCTCTCTGTGATTGTTTGTGTTCACAAGAACTCGCTTCAAGCTACTTAGCCGTTCTAACACCTGTAACTAAGTTTTGTGGCTATTAGTGTTTGATTTTTATAGGATCACCTATTCACCCCCCTCTAGGTGCTCTTAATTGGTATTAGAGCCGTACTCTTCACGTAAGGGACTAATTGCCTGAAGAGATGGATCCTAAGGGAAAGGGGATGGTGGTCAATGACAAGGAAAAGGAGTCCTTCCTCAACGAGCCTAGAGACGACAAGCCAACCGACTCTAGCTCGAGTCACAAGAAGAAGGACGGGAAGAAGAAGAGGCGCATCAAGAAGATCGTCTACTACGATAGCGATGCATCTTCTTCTTCACCAAGAGACGACGATGATGACGATTCTTTGTCAACGAAAAAGACGGTTAATCAAAACTATTCCTTTGATTATTCCCGCATGCCGTACAATTCGAATGCACATTTACTTTCTATTCCTCTTGGAAAACCTCCACATTTTGATGGAGAGGACTACTCATTTTGGAGTCATAAAATGCGTAGTCATCTATTTTCTCTCCATCCTAGTGTAACACCCGGTTTTAAAGGACAAAGCCGGGTGCATCTCATACATGCGCCAAAGAAGACAACATATATAATAACAGAGTGTATAGAGATAAATGTCATAAAACATCAGAGTACTTATTACATAGCGGAAGTCTTATTACAAAATAAAGATAAATATAAAACGAACTAAGGATCGTCGGCGCCAATGTCGACTGAGAAACGCCACCTAGATCAGATCAAACTCCTCGCTTTGAGGCTCCTCCTGAACCACCTGTTCTTCTCCTGTGGGGGGGTGTGAGACAGCAAGAGTGAGCTCACATACGATCATAGCTCAACAAGTCGTGGGGAATAATGTGGCATGAACTCACAAAGGTGGGAGTTCATGAAGTGTAAGGCTGATCAATGAAATAAAGGCTGAAACTGAGCATTGCTTTTATAAGTTGGTCAAAATTTTATTAGCAGTTACTAAGTGTAAGTAAATACCAAACCATAGTAGTAATAAGTAAAAGTAATAATAAAATAATCCCAAATGCAATGAAATGACAGGTTAAGTTTAAGTTCCATAAATTAATCATGTGAGTGTCCGAGCCGCTCATGACCGTGAGCACGGCTAGTATACCAGTTTTACACTCTGCAGAGGTTGCGCATCTTTACCCACAAGTCGTGTTACCCATCTGCCACAGAGTTGATCAGACTCCATACACCTCTACCTAGGAAGCGAGGCAGGGTACCACTACGAGGCCTTTACAAAGTTCCACTAGCTTCAGACTACCCGCTACAGTTTATGGGAAGATCCAGTAAAGGGTTCCTGGCTGACCGCCATCGCAGCAAAATCAACCAGGGACCTCCCCGCACTGACCTCTCCCCTACTGCCCTTGCCCCTTTCGGGTAAGGTAGCCCTCCCCTAGCTTTCCTAGTTAATCAGCCAAGGGCGTCCCATTCCACCCTTGTGGTAGCACTGTTTTCCCGGGTGGTTCTCCATGTTCCCATTAACATAATGATCTTAACATGAGCAAGGAATAATAAAACAGATAACAATAAATAGTATAACAATGAGTGATGAATATCTCTATACCCAAATCCACATAAAGCAATAGCATGTACTACCCAAAACTTTAGTAGTAAAACCAGTGGTGAAGCAAGGTATAAAGATAGTCAAATCTAGGGTATCCTATTGGGTCCCAGCAAAATTATCCTATGCAGATCATTATGAATAATAAGAACATGAATGGGTAAAAGAAGTGATCAAGGGCACAACTTGCCTTCAACGAGCTCCTGCTCAGCTACTTCGACTTGTTGAAGCTCAGGTTCCACAGTGGCTTGTTCGTCTACGCGCATCAATACAATACATACATAGCATAGCATAAATTAACATCACATCAAACATGCAAATAGAATACACAGAAATAAACTAGACATTAAAATAAGATCACAGGAACTGGAATCATTAAATTTGGAGTTATATATTTTAAGTTATGGATTTTCTAAGGTTTTATGCATTTAATACAAGATTAAGTGAAAGAATAATTTTAATGTGCTTGTCATGTCAAAACAGAGGCACAAATAGATAGACAATAATTTTATGAAAATTTAGGAACTGGAATGGTCTAATTTGGAGTTCATATGCATTTACTATGAATTAAACAAGTTTTAACATTTATTTATGCACTAAAAATTAATTTCAGATATTAATTTCTGATTTTTAATACTCTCTGGGTCGGGCCTCAATAACCAGAAAATACAGGGGCGCCTAGGTAAAAAGTCCGAGACACAGTGAACGATAGAGGTGGACCGCGGGTTGAATAGTTAATAATCTAGGGTCTCTTTAGACAAACGCCACGCGAAGGGGTATCGGCCGATCGTAGCCGCCAGATCTAAAATCGTCGGCCCAGATTAGACCGAGACACTCACGAACCAGGGTTCATTCCCACACGTCGGATTCGAATCCTACGCTTCGCATTCACCAAGCCCGCGATCTAACAGCCACCCTTTGATCTAACACCAACGGTGCGGATCGCGCTGGCGAAAAGGTAAGTCACTTTTGATCCTGGCCATCAAAATCCAAATCTACGGCCAGCACATCGTCTTCAATCCCCCGACTACCCCCCTCTCTCCTCTATTTTTTTTCACGGCTGTTCTTCCTAACACCCGCGCGCACCGAGCGGCAAACGCTTCCCACACCGAGTGCCTTCCACCCCGCACGTCGCCGGTGAGGCCCAGACCCCGCACACGCGCTCTACCCTGCCCCCAACGAGTTGTCCAGGAATGCATGGCCCTACGTTAAAACGGGAAAGGAGCCTGCTCACCGGGTTCTGGCGTGACGGGAGAAGTGGCTTGCCCACAGTTGACCGGCGACTCGGCCGAGGTAGGGACGCCGGCGACGACACCAGATGGTCCAGGGAGTCCGCGCCTTGGTTCGCCTCGTCTCTGCCACCCGGCCCCACGAACCGAAGGTGAGCCGATGCCCACGATCGGCAATGCCCCTGCGTTCTCTCTCCTCCGCGCTCCCTCTCGTCTGGCGGCGATACTCGATTCGGAGGTGGATGGGGTGGACGCGGCGACTTGTCCCAACGGCGCGCGCTACTTATGGTCAGGTGGTGAGGAGCTTGTCTGGTCGACGGGCCGCAACGGGAGGCGCGAGACGCGGGAGGTCGTTGAGCCAGTGGGGAAGATCTACAGGAGTCGCGCGGTTGGGTTGTGGGAGGACCTGACAGAGCGGGCCCGCGTAGCATAGACAGAGGGCGAGGATGTGCGACCGTGCATCAGGATAGCCGACCGGGCCCGCCTGCCAGTTGCCTGCGCGCGTGAGGATAGGCAGCAGCTTGGGCCGCGCGGAGGCTATCTCCTAATGGGCCAAATAGGTGGCTGCGACCCATTTAGGTTAAAATTCCCTTTTTCTTTTCTCTAATTTTCTTCTTCTCCTATTTAAATTCCCCATTTGAATCTCAAGTATGACCTTGAATTTGTACCCAAATTAGTCATTCAATTTGAATATATCAATGTGGGGTCAATTTATTTATTTATGGATTTATTTTGGTGTCTCATAATATTTGTTCCTTCTTTTCTATTTTAAAAATCAATTCTCGATTTAGGGTTTATTCTAAATCCTCATCCCATTGTCATTACATTTTATTCATTTTATTATTGCTTTTAATGCGCAAACAAAAATCCAATATGATGCAATGATTTATTTGTGTCTTAGTAAGGATTTACTCATTTCTAAACATGGTCAGTCACATGTGATGACAAATAATGGTCTCCAAACATTGAGATCAACACTATTTTCATGGTTTACATATTTAGGTATTACAAATCCTACCCCCCTTAAAAATAATCTCGTCCTCGAGATTTAAGAAGGACTAGGGAAAAGATGGGGAAAATCTATGCGAAGCTCTTCTTCTCTTTCCCAAGTTGCTTCGTCTTCACCATGGTGACTCCATTGTACCTTGCACATCTTGATCACCTTATTTCTTGTAACTCGAGTCAAAGTGTCCAGAATCTTAATAGGGTACTCAGCATAAGTCAAATCCTCTTGAACACTAAGGTCTTCCATTGGTAGTTGCTCCTCAGGTACCCTGAGGCACTTCTTTAGCTGAGACACATGAAATACATCATGTACATCTGACAGATGATTGGGTAACTCCAGTTGATATGCAACTTCTCCCACTCGCTTTAAGATCAAGAAGGGTCCAATAAAGCGAGGGGACAACTTTCCTTTGACTTTAAATCTCCTCATACCATGAAGTGGTGACACCTTCAAGTAGACATGATCACCCTCCATAAACTCCAGGAGTCTTCTCCTATTATCAGCATAACTCTTTTGCCTTGATTGTGCAATTCTCAAATTTTCTCTTATCATTCGAACTTGTTCTTCTGCCTCTTGTATAAGTTCAGGTCCAAAGAACTGTCTTTCTCCAGTTTGATCCCAATACAGGGGAGTCCTGCATTTCCTGCCATACAAAGCCTCAAATGGTGACATCTGCAAACTAGCCTGGTAGCTATTATTATAAGAAAACTCAGCATATGGTAAACTCTTCTCCCAACTGCCACCATGTTTAAGAGCACAAGCTCTTAACATATCCTCCAGCACTTGATTAGTTCTCTCTGTCTGTCCATCAGTCTGGGGATGGTAGGCTGAACTGAAATTCAACTTTGTATCCAAGCTCTCATGCAACTTCTTCCAAAATCGAGAAGTAAACTGTGATCCTCGATCAGACACGATCTTCTTAGGCACTCCATGTAGACATACTATCCGAGTCATATACAATTCTGCTAGCTTGGCTCCCGTGTAATTAGTCCTCACTGGTATAAAATGAGCCACCTTCGTCAATCTGTCCACAATTACCCAAATAGAGTCATATCCTGCTGGAGTGCGGGGTAGTCCAACAATAAAATCCATACCAATTTCCTCCCATTTCCACTCGGGTATCTTCAATGGGTGCAATAGTCCAGCGGGTCTTTGATGTTCGGCCTTAACTCTTTGACATACATCACACTTAGCCACATGAGCAGCCACATCTCTTTTCAGTCCGTACCACCAATACTTTCGCTTCAAGTCTTGATACATCTTAGTGCTTCCAGGGTGGATTGAATAATCAGAATCATGAGCTTCTTTCAATATAGCCTCACGGAGGCTATCAATCTCTGGAACACATATCCGATCTTTGAACCATATGGTACCTTGCTCATCCTCTGTGAATTCCGGAACTCGACCATCCGTGATCAGATCTTTAATCTCTTGAATCTTAGCATCACCAATCTGACCTTTACGAATCTCTTGCTCCAAAGTAGGTTCCAACTCAATGGTAACTCCTTCAGTATGAGTAACAATTCCCAAATTGAGTCTCTCAAAATCTTTTGCTAAATCATCAGGTAGCTGGACAACGAAAGCGGAGTGAACATGCTCTTTCCGACTCAAGGCATCTGCAACCAAATTCGCCTTGCCTGGATGATAGTGAATCTCCAAATCATAATCTTTAATAAGCTCCAACCAACGACGTTGTCTAAGGTTGAGATCCTTCTGAGTGAATATATACTTCAAACTCTTGTGATCCGTATATACTTGGCACTTCTCGTCCCACTTGAATTCTCTTTCCTTCACCAAAAGCGAGGTCATAAGCTTAGCAATCTTAGAAAATCCTTCAATAAATCTCCAATAGTATCCTGCAAGTCCCAAGAAACTTCGGTCCTCCGTAACCGTAGTGGGTATGCTCCACACCACTATCTCCTTGACCTTAGCAGGATCCACTGAAATTCCTCCATAAGAAATAATATGACCAAGAAATGGCACTTCGCCAATCCAAAACTCGCACTTGCTGAACTTTGGCATAGAGTTGATTATCTCGTAGCTCTTGTAGCACCATCCTCAGATGCTCCTCGTGATCACTATCACTCTTGGAATAGATAAGGATATCGTCGATGAATACCACGACGAATCTGTCCAAATACTCCATAAACACCTTGTTCATTAAGTTCATAAAATAAGCTGGTGTGTTGGTTAATCCAAACGACATAATAGTGAACTCATATAATCCATATCGGGTTGAGAAATCCATCTTGGAAATATCCGATGGCCTAATCTTCATTTGATGGTAACCCGATCGGAGATCAATCTTCGAGAATACTCTAGAACCTCTCATCTTATCAAATAGTTCCTCAATGCGGGGTAACAGGTACTTTTTCTTCACAGTGACATCATTAAGGGACCTATAATCCACGCACATCCCTTGTGATCCATCCTTCTTCTGCACAAATAACACCGGTGCTCTCCAAGGTGAGGAACTTGGACGAATGTAACCAGCCTCTTGTAACTCCGTCAATTGCTTCTTAAGTTCCTTCAACTCTTCTACGGACATTCTATATGGCCGTTTAAAAATAGGGGCGGTTCCAGGTAAGAGATCAATAACAAACTCAACTTCTCTATCAGGTGGCATTCCTGGTAACTCCTCTGTAAAGACATCCGGAAAATCTCTACTGCACGGATGTTGACACCAACAAACTTCCCATCTACTAAGAATGCCGCTAGTCCGGTGGCGGTAGTTACTGCAATTCCAACTTCAAATCTTTGTCCTTGGGAACTGGTGAGTTCTACGGTTCCTTTAGCAAAATGTATATACTGCCTTTGCCTTTCTTAACCATGACATACCAAGGGTCATATCTATAGTGCTCTCTTCTAACACTATAGGGATAGTCCATCTGGGTTAGAAACGCAGGGTAAGAAAGAAAGAATTGTAGACAAGGCGAGTCATTTTGAGAAATGTTACTGCGGGGGATTTATTAGCTAAGTAGAGTAGTGTGTTATCCACTAAAGCTAATACATTACCTTATAGTGGTACATGTTAAAATGCCCATCTATACTATTTCAATCAATCAAAGAAGCAAATCAGGCACTGATCATCAGAACAATCAACCAACATTTTTAATAGAGAAAATAGTTTTAATTTTTGTCTTAGGCCTCCTATCTCTTAAAATGTCATAGGGGTAGGGATTCCAAGGTTTGAAATCCATCTTGTCTTAGAGTAGAAAAGGTAAGGATGATCAGAGTAGAACAGTAGAAGGTGAGACATGATCAAGATAAGTGTAGAAAGAATCAGAGTAAGGTGAGTGTAGAATGAATCAGAATAAGATAAGTAGATAAGGGTTTGTCCATTTCTATCTAGGTCTCGTCCTACAGTCAACATTTCCTCTGATACCACTTCTGTAACACCCGGTTTTAAAGGACAAAGCCGGGTGCATCTCATACATGCGCCAAAGAAGACAACATATATAATAACAGAGTGTATAGAGATAAATGTCATAAAACATCAGAGTACTTATTACATAGCGGAAGTCTTATTACAAAATAAAGATAAATATAAAACGAACTAAGGATCGTCGGCGCCAATGTCGACTGAGAAACGCCACCTAGATCAGATCAAACTCCTCGCTTTGAGGCTCCTCCTGAACCACCTGTTCTTCTCCTGTGGGGGGGTGTGAGACAGCAAGAGTGAGCTCACATACGATCATAGCTCAACAAGTCGTGGGGAATAATGTGGCATGAACTCACAAAGGTGGGAGTTCATGAAGTGTAAGGCTGATCAATGAAATAAAGGCTGAAACTGAGCATTGCTTTTATAAGTTGGTCAAAATTTTATTAGCAGTTACTAAGTGTAAGTAAATACCAAACCATAGTAGTAATAAGTAAAAGTAATAATAAAATAATCCCAAATGCAATGAAATGACAGGTTAAGTTTAAGTTCCATAAATTAATCATGTGAGTGTCCGAGCCGCTCATGACCGTGAGCACGGCTAGTATACCAGTTTTACACTCTGCAGAGGTTGCGCATCTTTACCCACAAGTCGTGTTACCCATCTGCCACAGAGTTGATCAGACTCCATACACCTCTACCTAGGAAGCGAGGCAGGGTACCACTACGAGGCCTTTACAAAGTTCCACTAGCTTCAGACTACCCGCTACAGTTTATGGGAAGATCCAGTAAAGGGTTCCTGGCTGACCGCCATCGCAGCAAAATCAACCAGGGACCTCCCCGCACTGACCTCTCCCCTACTGCCCTTGCCCCTTTCGGGTAAGGTAGCCCTCCCCTAGCTTTCCTAGTTAATCAGCCAAGGGCGTCCCATTCCACCCTTGTGGTAGCACTGTTTTCCCGGGTGGTTCTCCATGTTCCCATTAACATAATGATCTTAACATGAGCAAGGAATAATAAAACAGATAACAATAAATAGTATAACAATGAGTGATGAATATCTCTATACCCAAATCCACATAAAGCAATAGCATGTACTACCCAAAACTTTAGTAGTAAAACCAGTGGTGAAGCAAGGTATAAAGATAGTCAAATCTAGGGTATCCTATTGGGTCCCAGCAAAATTATCCTATGCAGATCATTATGAATAATAAGAACATGAATGGGTAAAAGAAGTGATCAAGGGCACAACTTGCCTTCAACGAGCTCCTGCTCAGCTACTTCGACTTGTTGAAGCTCAGGTTCCACAGTGGCTTGTTCGTCTACGCGCATCAATACAATACATACATAGCATAGCATAAATTAACATCACATCAAACATGCAAATAGAATACACAGAAATAAACTAGACATTAAAATAAGATCACAGGAACTGGAATCATTAAATTTGGAGTTATATATTTTAAGTTATGGATTTTCTAAGGTTTTATGCATTTAATACAAGATTAAGTGAAAGAATAATTTTAATGTGCTTGTCATGTCAAAACAGAGGCACAAATAGATAGACAATAATTTTATGAAAATTTAGGAACTGGAATGGTCTAATTTGGAGTTCATATGCATTTACTATGAATTAAACAAGTTTTAACATTTATTTATGCACTAAAAATTAATTTCAGATATTAATTTCTGATTTTTAATACTCTCTGGGTCGGGCCTCAATAACCAGAAAATACAGGGGCGCCTAGGTAAAAAGTCTGAGACACAGTGAACGATAGAGGTGGACCGCGGGTTGAATAGTTAATAATCTAGGGTCTCTTTAGACAAACGCCACGCGAAGGGGTATCGGCCGATCGTAGCCGCCAGATCTAAAATCGTCGGCCCAGATTAGACCGAGACACTCACGAACCAGGGTTCATTCCCACACGTCGGATTCGAATCCTACGCTTCGCATTCACCAAGCCCGCGATCTAACAGCCACCCTTTGATCTAACACCAACGGTGCGGATCGCGCTGGCGAAAAGGTAAGTCACTTTTGATCCTGGCCATCAAAATCCAAATCTACGGCCAGCACATCGTCTTCAATCCCCCGACTACCCCCCTCTCTCCTCTATTTTTTTTTTCACGGCTGTTCTTCCTAACACCCGCGCGCACCGAGCGGCAAACGCTTCCCACACCGAGTGCCTTCCACCCCGCACGTCGCCGGTGAGGCCCAGACCCCGCACACGCGCTCTACCCTGCCCCCAACGAGTTGTCCAGGAATGCATGGCCCTACGTTAAAACGGGAAAGGAGCCTGCTCACCGGGTTCTGGCGCGACGGGAGAAGTGGCTTGCCCACAGTTGACCGGCGACTCGGCCGAGGTAGGGACGCCGGCGACGACACCAGATGGTCCAGGGAGTCCGCGCCTTGGTTCGCCTCGTCTCTGCCACCCGGCCCCACGAACCGAAGGTGAGCCGATGCCCACGATCGGCAATGCCCCTGCGTTCTCTCTCCTCCGCGCTCCCTCTCGTCTGGCGGCGATACTCGATTCGGAGGTGGATGGGGTGGACGCGGCGACTTGTCCCAACGGCGCGCGCTACTTATGGTCAGGTGGTGAGGAGCTTGTCTGGTCGACGGGCCGCAACGGGAGGCGCGAGACGCGGGAGGTCGTTGAGCCAGTGGGGAAGATCTACAGGAGTCGCGCGGTTGGGTTGTGGGAGGACCTGACAGAGCGGGCCCGCGTAGCATAGACAGAGGGCGAGGATGTGCGACCGTGCATCAGGATAGCCGACCGGGCCCGCCTGCCAGTTGCCTGCGCGCGTGAGGATAGGCAGCAGCTTGGGCCGCGCGGAGGCTATCTCCTAATGGGCCAAATAGGTGGCTGCGACCCATTTAGGTTAAAATTCCCTTTTTCTTTTCTCTAATTTTCTTCTTCTCCTATTTAAATTCCCCATTTGAATCTCAAGTATGACCTTGAATTTGTACCCAAATTAGTCATTCAATTTGAATATATCAATGTGGGGTCAATTTATTTATTTATGGATTTATTTTGGTGTCTCATAATATTTGTTCCTTCTTTTCTATTTTAAAAATCAATTCTCGATTTAGGGTTTATTCTAAATCCTCATCCCATTGTCATTACATTTTATTCATTTTATTATTGCTTTTAATGCGCAAACAAAAATCCAATATGATGCAATGATTTATTTGTGTCTTAGTAAGGATTTACTCATTTCTAAACATGGTCAGTCACATGTGATGACAAATAATGGTCTCCAAACATTGAGATCAACACTATTTTCATGGTTTACATATTTAGGTATTACACCTAGCATTTGGGAAATGGTGGAAAATGAGATGCATTTTGATAGCACTGATAACCCTGTATTCATTAATGAACAAATTCATAAAAATGCCCAAGCTACTACTGTTTTGTTAGCTTCGCTTTGCAGAGATGAATACAATAAAGTAAGTGGCTTGGATAATGCCAAGCAAATTTGGGACACCCTCAAGATCTCACATGAGGGAAACGATGCTACAATGATCACCAAAATGGAGTTGGTGGAAGGCGAGTTGGGAAGATTTGCCATGATCAGGGGAGAAGAGCCAACACAAACCTATAACAGGCTCAAGACCCTGGTCAACAAGATTAGAAGCTATGGAAGCACAAGATGGACGGACCATGTCGTCGTCCGACTCATGCTCAGGTCCTTTACCATTATTGACCCCCATCTTGTGAATCTTATCCGTGAAAATCCCAGGTACACAAAGATGACGCCCGAGGAGATACTCGGAAAATTTGTGAGCGGTCGCATGATGGTAAAGGAGGCACGATATGTGGATGACTCCTTGAACGGTGCACTACCCGTCTACGAGCCGCAGCCCGTTGCGCTCAAGGCAACAAGCAGCAAGGAAGCGCTACCAAGCAAGGTAGCACAAGTAGAGGCTGCCGGGCTCAACGAGAATGAAATGGCGCTTATCATCAAGCGCTTCAAGACCGCACTCAAAGGACGCAAAGAATACCCCTCCAAGAGTAAAACAAGGGGGAAGCACTCCTGCTTCAAATGTGGTAAGACTAGTCACTTTATTGCAAATTGTCCCGATAATGATAGTGACCAGGGACAAGAAAAGAGCGGAAAGAAGGAGAAAAAGAAGAGCTACAAGAAGGCAAAGGATGAGGCGCACCATGGAAAGGAATGGGACTCGGACTGCTCTTCTTCCGACTCCGACGATGAAGGACTCGCTGCCTCGGCCTTCAACAAGTCTTCTCTCTTCCCCAACGAACGCCATACATGTCTTATGGCCAAGGAAAAGAAGGTACATGTTCGAGATACCCGTAAGTACACTACTTCTAGCGATGATGATTCTTCCGATGATGAAGTAGATTACTCTAGCTTATTTAAAGGTTTAGATAGAGCTAAAGTAGAAAAATTAATGAATTAATTGATGCTCTAAATGAAAAAGATAGATTGCTAGAAAAGCAAGAAGATATTTTGTATGAAGAGAATGACAAATTTATTAGTGTTCAAAAATCTCTTGATTTAGAAACTAAGAGGAATGTAATGCTATATTCTGAGTTATCTGCTTGCCATGAAACTATATCTAGTTTAAATAGTTTAAATGATGAATTAACTGCTAAGCTAGAGGAAGTTAGTAAAATAAATTCATGTGTAGAGCATGTTTGTAATAGATGTAAGGACTTTGATGTTGATGCATGTAATGAACATCTTATTTCTATTACTAAGTTGAATGATGAAGTGGCAAGTCTTAATGCTCAACTTAAGACTTGCAAAAATGATTTTGATAAATTAAAGTTTGCTAGGGATGCCTACACTGTTGGTAGACACCACTCAATTAAGGATGGACTTGGTTTTCAAAGGGAAACCAAGAACTTAACAAGCCATAAGGCTCCCATTCTCAACAAGGAGAAAGGGAAGGCCCCTATGGCCAATAGTCCTCAAAGGAATCATGCTTTTATTTATGATAGAAAAATTGCTAGTCATCCTTATCATAATAAGAGTCATATTCATGTTGCTTATAATGATTCACATGCTATGTTTGCCTCTAGCTCTACTTTTGTGCATGGTAGAAGTAGGCCTAGGAAAAATCATGTTGTGCATCATGTACCTAGGAAAATGTGTAATAAACCTACTACCATTTTTCATGCTTGCAACACTGCTTTTGTTCTTTCATGTAAGAATGCAAAAGTAGTGGCTAGGAAATTGGGATCCAAATGCAAGGGAGACAAGACTTGTATTTGGGTTCCAAAAGTTATTGTGACTAACCTTGTAGGACCCAACAAGAGTTGGGTACCTAAAACCCAAGCTTAAATTCCTTGCAGGTTTATGCATCCGGGGGCTCAAGCTGGATTATCGATAGCGGATGTACAAACCACATGACGGGGGAGAAGAAGATGTTCACCTCCTACGTCAAGAACAAGGATTCCTAGGATACAATTATCTTTGGAGATGGGAATCAAGGCAAGGTCAAAGGTTTGGGAAAAATAGCCATAACAAGCGAGCACTCTATTTCAAATGTATTTTTAGTAGAGTCATTAGGATACAACCTCCTGTCTGTAAGTCAATTATGTCACATGGGTTACAATTGTCTTTTTACAAATGTTGATGTATATGTCTTTAGAAGGAGTGATGGTTCATTAGCTTTTAAGGGTGTATTAGACGACAAACTCTACTTAGTTGATTTTTCGAAAGAGGAGGCCGATCTAGATGCATGCTTAATAGCTAAGACTAGTATGCGCTGGCTGTGGCATCACCGTCTAGCACATGTTGGGATGAAGAACCTTCATAAACTTCTAAAGGGAGAACATGTGTTAGGACTAACCAATGTTTGTTTTGAGAAAGATAGACCTTGTGCAGCTTATCAGGTAGGGAAACAGGTGGGAAGCACTCATCACAGCAAGAATGTGATGACAACATCAAGACCACTGGAGCTTCTTCACATGGACCTCTTCGGACCCGTTGCCTACCTTAGCATCGGGGAAGTAAGTATGGTCTTGTAATTGTTGATGATTTTTCTAGCTTCACTTGGGTGTTCTTTTTGCAGGATAAGTCAGAAACCCAAGGGACCCTAAAGCGCTTTCTAAGGAGGGCTCAAAACGAATTTGAGCTCAAGGTGAAAAAGATAAGAAGCGACAACGGGTCTGAGTTCAAGAATCTGCAAGTGGAGGAGTATCTTGAGGAGGAAGGCGTCAAGCATGAGTTCTCCGCTCCTTACACACCACATCAAAACGGTGTGGTAGAGAGGAAGAATAGGACGTTTATTGACATGGTGAGAACAATGCTTAGGGAATTCAAGACGCCCGAGCGGTTTTGGTCGGAAGATGTGAACATAGCTTGCCACGCCATAAACCGGCTCTACCTTCATCGCCTTCTCAAGAAGACCTCGTATGAACTACTTACCGGTAACAAACCCAACGTTTCTTACTTTCGTGTATTTGGGAGCAAATGTTACATTCTAGTGAAGAAAGGTAGAAATTCTAAATTTGCTCCCAAAGCAGTAGAAGGGTTTTTACTAGGGTATGACTCAAATACAAAGGCGTATAGAGTCTTCAATAAATCATCGAGTTTGGTTGAAGTCTCTAGCGACGTTGTATTTGATGAGACTAATGGCTCTCCAAGAGAGCAAGTTGATCTTGATGACATAGATGAAGATGATGTTCCGACGGCCGCAATGCGCTGATGCACACGATGGCGATAGGTGATGTGCGACCATAGGAACAACAAGAGCAAGATCATCCATCTTCCTCTACAACGGTGCATCCCCCAACTCAAGATGATGGACAGGTTCCACAAGAAGAGGCGCGTGATCAAGGGGGAGCACATGAAGAATAAGTTATGGAGGAAGAAGCACCAAGGGTCCCTCCAACTCAAGCAACAATCCAACAACATCACCCCGTTGACCAGATTCTAGGTGACATAAGCAAGGGAGTAACTACTCACTCAAGATTAGCTAACTTCTGTGAGCATTACTCGTTTGTCTCTTCTATTGAGCCTTTCAGGGTAGAAGAGGCCTTGCAGGATCAGAATTGGGTGTTGGCCATGCAGGAAGAGCTCAACAACTTCAAGAGAAATGAAGTTTGGAGCTTGGTGCCACGTCCAAAGCAAAATGTTGTGGGAACCAAGTGGGTATTCCGCAACAAGCAAGACAAGCACGGGGTGGTGACAAGAAACAAGGCTAGACATGTGGCAAAAGGTTATGCCCAAGTCGCAGGTTTGGATTTCGAGGAGACTTCTGCTCCTGTGGCTAGGCTAGAGTCTATTCGAATATTATTAGCCTATGCTGCTCACCACTCTTTTAGGTTGTTTCAAATGGATGTGAAGTGCGCTTTCCCCAATGGGCCAATTAAGGAGGAGGTATACGTAGAACAACCCCCTGGCTTTGAGGATGACAGGCACCCCGACCATGTGTTCAAGCTCTCTAAGGCGCTCTATGGACTTAAGGAAGCCCCAAGAGCATGGTATGAATGCCTTAGAGACTTCTTAATTGCTAATGCTTTCAAGGTTGGGAAAGACGATCCCACTCTTTTCACTAAGACTTGTGATGGTGATCTTTTTGTGTGCCAAATTTATGTCGATGACATAATATTTGTAACTACTAATCAAAAGTCTTGTGAGGAGTTTAGCAGGGTGATGACACAAAAGTTCGAGATGTCGATGATGGGTGAGCTGACCTACTTCCTTGGTGTTGGGGGCCTTCGTCCTCCGAAGGTCCTCAAAAACATAATTTAACAATGTCTTCCAAGTATGGTTTATGGACAGGTATCTTCGGATTTATGATAAAAGCATACACGATGAGGAGCTTGATCGTGATGAAGGTTCCCGTCGCTCCAAAGCTGTGCGGAAGGGAGCTTCGGCTAAATCGCAGAAAAGGGAACCGACTTAAAAGGGAAAAGGCTGTTCAGTCCTCATAGATTTTCCTATAAGCCAATAGTAAATGTAAAGGGCATAATTGTAATTTCTCATAGGCTGTGTCCTGTGCCTACAAATAGATGAAAAGTACCCATGTATTGTTCACGCTGACTTGTATTCACTCGCGCGTCACGCTTGGACTTTTTCCTTCTGTCAAGCCGAAGGTATAAATGTAATTCAGTATTGTTCACGTTTGTTCATGATGATATAATTCAAAGACATTAATGATATCATATAATTATTTATGTCAATTTTCATGTCTCATATGCTTCTTCTTTCGTTAATATATACACTGTGATGACGAAGGTATGTCCTTCATGCCCTTCGTCTGAAGATCATTATATCCTAAGGGAGATAATGCTTCGAAGGACAAAGGGTACTAACCATTAACCTTTTTTATGTTGTCTTGTTCTCAACTCATAGCATTTGAGAACAAGTCCCCAACATTGGCGCCCACCTCCGGTGAACCCTTTTCGACCACCTTCGGCAAGCACTGACCTTCGTCATGCCGCCGAAGAAAGCCACAGCGCCAGGGACTACCGCACTACAGCCACTGGACCCAAATCAGGAGACCCTTTCTCTTCGAGAGGCCCAAAGCCAAAAGAGGAAGGCCAGTAGCCCAACGCTCTAGGAGGAAGAGTTGGACCAAGAAATCATAAACATGGAGATAGTCCATCAACAATTACAAAGGAAGAAGGAGAAGATGGCCCGACTGGCTGATCTTCAAAGGCAGATTGATGAAGCCACTGAAGAAGTACGCCATCTTGCTCAAGACGAGCAAGATCGAAGGCCTCAACACAAAGAGCTTCATCAAGAAGGTCTATTCAATGAGAATGGATGGTATGATGATTTTAATCATGATACCTTTACCTTTGATGATTCTTCTCCCTTGGCAGCAGAACTGCAGGCTATCCCATGGCCCCCATCATACAAACCACCTCAACTCCCTATGTATGATGGGCATTCGGATCCGAAGCAGTTTTTGATGAGTTATGAGGCAATCATAACTTCATATGGAGGCAATGCAGCTGTCATGGCCAAATCCTTCGTCATGGCAGTTCGGAATGTGGCCCAAACATGGTATTCTTCTCTTCGGCCAGGGACTATTACTTCGTGGCAGAAGCTCAAGGATATGCTACTGACAAGCTTTCAAGGCTTTCAGACGAAGCCAATCACAGCTCAGGCTCTGTTTCAATGTACGCAAGACCATGAGGAGTATCTTCAAGCATACGTCCGAAGGTTCTTGCGTCTCAGAGCACAGGCGCCTACAATGCCCAATGAGATTGTCATTGAGGCCATGATCAAGGGGCTTCGTCCAGGACCTACTACCCAGTACTTTGCCAGAAAACCTCCACAGACTCTAGAGAAGTTGCTTCAAAAGATGGATGAATATATCAGGGCTGACAATGACTTCCACCAAAGAAGGGAGGAAGCTTACAGGTTCTCCGAGATGACCAGGGGATTCAGAGGAAGAATACACCCGAGGCATGTCAGGTCAATTCACAACACTCAGAATGATGACAGAGGAAGTCAGCTGCAGAGGCCCCAGTATTCTTCACAATCTTCGGGGCAGCAACAAAGCTCTTTTCGGCCGCCAGCTCTAAGAGACATAGGCGCCAGGGGCTTCGGAAGAAGATATGGGGACCAACCCAGGAAGATTTACTATCTATTTTGTGGTGAAGACAAGGGCCATACTACAAGAATGTGCCAAATCACCATCCAAAAGCAGAAGGAGATCGTAGAAGCCGAAGCCCGACAAAGTCAACCGAAGCAGGTCCTACATACTACTGCTTCGTGTCAGTCACCCTACATACCAGAGTATGTGGGTAATCATCCTACAGCTTCTGTTGCTTCGGCTAGTCAGCCACAGGCTTCTTGGCCACAGCTTCCACCTCCGCCGCCACTACAACCTGCCTATTCACGAGGTCAGCAGCCAGAAGGGAGCCATCAGACTCATCAGCAGCGAGAGCTCAGGGAGGAATCCGAAGCTCGCACAGTCAACAGTACTGTGCCAGAGTCAAAACACATCTATTGAGAGATATCCTACCTCTGAAGCATTTTACATTCATTGTCATTTTCTTTTTAATAAGGAACAATTGGTGTAAATCTAGTCTTCTTGTCACTTTTAATTTCTTGTAATAGCTTCGTTCTTGTCATAATGAAATATATCTTTCCTACAGACTTATAAAGCTCAAAAACTGCCGAAGCTAAAAAGTCGTTCCTAAGGGAATACAGACCTAAAAATTACATTGCAAGTTTTATCGAAGCTACAAAAAGGAACACAGTGTAAGTTCGCCGAAGCTACAAAAAGTCGTTCCTAGGGAGCGCAGCGTAAGTTTGCTGAAGCTACAAAAAGTCGTTCCTAGGGAGTGCAGCGTAAGTTTGCCGAAGCTACAAAAAGTCGTTCCTAAGGGAGCGCATTGTAAGTTTTCTGCTCAAAAGTCGTTCCAAAGGGAATGCAGAGCCAAATACCGTTGAAATATAAGGCGAAGCGCGAAAAGTCAACGTGAATACCACCGAAATAGAAGGCGAAGAAGTTCAAAAGACGTTCCTAAGGGGATGCAGAACTTACACCGAAAAATAAGTGGTGAAGCCGAAAAATAAACGGCAAAGAGATTTTTGATGGTTCCTAAGGGAACGCAGATATTGTGTTTCAGTGTGGGTACGTGTCTTCGACATTAGCATTATTCTTTGCATCATATCATCGCATCATATCGCATAGCATCACATCATACATCATATCACATCAATAACATCAATTGGAAGCGAGGCCGATCTTCGGAGAATGCTTTATAAAAAATGAAAAGATGCCAAGGCACAAAGTAAGCTGAGAGTTACAGCTTCATCAGTTCTGATGTGGAAGAAGGGATCTATTCTTTACGAAGCATTGATGATTTTACAAAAGGTGGATG
This sequence comes from Zea luxurians, assembly GCA_029449295.1. Taxonomy (NCBI): domain Eukaryota; kingdom Viridiplantae; phylum Streptophyta; class Magnoliopsida; order Poales; family Poaceae; genus Zea; species Zea luxurians. Next base: position 96,496,161 of record JAOPSE010000001.1, on the reverse strand, counting down.
ATTCCTATGAGGCATAAAAACTCTTCTTTACGAAGCATGAAAAGAAGGGAAGGTGTTTTTTCGCCGAAGGCTCAAAAACGGTATGTACATAAAGTTTCATGCATCGCAAAGAACTGAATTACAAGCAATTCATATATTACATTCAAATCTTGTAAGCACCGAATATTACAAACATAGTTCAGCAAATGTTACATTAATATTCTAGAAAAATGTTTTTACAATAGCTACTCTTCTTCCTTCAGAACTTTTTCTGCAGTTTCGGTTAGGACTTTGGTAACAACTTCATCCACAATAGCTTCGGCCATATTAATAATTTCTACTGCTTTCTTTGTCTCTGGGTCGGCCAGTGGGTCGAATGGCTCTGGGGGAGGAGATAGTTCAGCTGCGGTAGAAGACATAAATTAGTTCGAAGTCACAAAAATAAACAACAAAGCTAAAAGCCATTAAGTGATACCTATTCGTCTTTCGAGTTCCACAGCTTTTTCAGCTTCTTTCGTAGCTTCTCGAGCGTCATGAATATCTTTTTCACTCTTCTTCATTATTTCATGAGCCATCCCTCGGCCGCCATTTTCCCAGATATTAGTGAAAATTTTTCCACCTATTGAACTCGCTTCGGCCGAGGGGTCCTTCATATCATCGACGGAGAAGGCAGCTTCGGTCTGGGCCAAGGTTTTAACATGTTCACAACCTGCCTTCTCCAAAATGGCTGCAACCCCCCTCGCACCAGAGAATGCATAGACGTCCCTGCGGTCACTCAAAATCTCCTCAAAAGCTTTGGCTTCATTACTGATCCAATCGATGACGCCCTCAGGGTCGCCCCGTATGAAGTAGTCTTTGCTTGAGTAGGCGCCCACGTTGGCGAAGCTAGTCTTTATATTTTTTTACACATTCCACAGATTTTTCATAACATCTTTCTTTTGATGCGCGAAGCTCTGCAACTGTTTTTTCAAAATAAGTTTTCCAGTACTCACTGGCATCTCGGTCAGCTTCGGCAACAGCGCATTTTAATTTGGCCTCAGCCAGTTGTTTTAGGAGGTCTTCAATCTCATTCTTTTGAATTTCAGATTGGGCCTTGAAGTTAGCTTCATCCCCCTTTACTTTATCCACCAATGTAAGTAGAATTTTGTCTTTTTCCGTGGCTTCATTTCTCAGCTTGATAACCTCTATTCGAAGGTTGTTGAGAGCAATAGTGCAGCTCTCGTCTTCAGCATTCTTTTGCGCCCTTAAGGCGTTGCTAAGTATTAAGCCCTACAAGAAAGAATGAATGGATTAAAATGAGAATAAAAACTCTATTACAGAATCCATAAGCTTCAAAATTCACAACTTTTGTACCTTCAGACTGTTGTATGCAAGGCTATCTGCAAGATCGTCCTTCGTCATGGCACAAAGGCCAGCTTCGAGCTTTGGAAAACCCATACTTCTGGCCATCTCCGGCAGACGGATAATTTTTTGTTGTCTGGGAGACAATACAAGAAATCATCTTCATCCGTACCATTAAACACTTAGGCCCCTTTCGGGTACTTCAGTTCTCGAGCATAGTGTCTAGCTTCAAAAATTTCTTCCTCAGATAATCTTTTTCCCGAAGCATGTCGAATAACATAATCAAGGTCTTTGGAAGGTGCTTCAGGAGCAGGAGCGGCAGCTTTTTCAAGCAAAGTCTGTTCTATAGCCTCTTCCTCCGCTGCCTTCTCTTCAATTTCCGAGGGTTTTTTCTTAGTAGGTTCTAAAGGCTTGGCTTCGGCATTAGCCTGGCTCATTGCAGCTTCGGTTTCGGTCAGTTTTGTTTTAGCTTCGATTTGCATTTTTGTAGCCTTGGCAATTTTCCCTCGAGTAGAGCTTGAAGCCTTTACCGTTTCTAGCACATCTAGTACACTTGCCATCCTTTTTCTTTTGGGAGTGGTCGCAAGACCTTTTTGTATCTTCGGCGTTGGTACTTCTGCTGAAGGGCTGAAAACTTCTAACATTTTTATTCCTTCAGTCTCTGGCTTTTTGGCCTTATACCAGTCTTTGCCTCAGCCTGCTCGGCTGAGGGTGCTTTCGGCATGGTGGCCGGTTCTTCAGCCTTCTACGTAGGAGGAATTGGCTCTTTCGGATCAGCAGCTGAAGAAGTCTTCCCACAAAACTCGGGAACCACGACCAGCTCAATATAACAGGGCCGATGGTTGAGGACTTTCAACTTTTTACTCTTCGGCGCAGGCTTGCTTGTTGCAGCCGAAGCAACAACCTTTCCAGAGGTTGCACCCTTTCTTTTCTGCCCCCGTGGCGGGTAGCGATAGTCAGGGTACACAAATCCAATAGCATCAAAAACCCTATTTAATCTTTTCTTTTTCGGCTCCCGAAGGCCGCAGATAGTGCATTATCTTCGGACTTGGAATATGCTCCAAATAACTCATCGCTAGTATTTTCAACACACTTCAGCTAGTCATCATCTGGTTCAACAAACTGGTCCCCAAACCTGAAGGTGTATTTCAATCGAACCAGGCCGCCTTCGCTAGGGTTAGTGATGGTTTCTTTCGGCATTTCCCAGCTGCCTATCAGTGGCCATATCCTGTAGGCTACATGTTCTTGAAGTAAATCTCTTGTCCCAATAAAAGAGCAAACTGTGCTGAAGGCCCTTCGGCATGCTTCGGCTGCCTCATCAATTTCTACCTTCGGCTTTCGGAGGCTGAAGCGGGACCAGATGGGGTGCATAATGATCTCTTTAATGTCTTCTCTCGCCTTCAAATCATTTTTCACATAGAACCACTCTTCCATCCAGGCCCCAGGCCATCTCTTTCGAAACGTTGGCACTGGGTAGCTTGCGCCAAAGCAAGCAACAAAGCTATAGCAACCGAAATTGTTATGATATTGTTCTTTACGCCAGGGTTTCGTCTCATATGAAAGTTCATGCATATGGCAAAAACATCTTGCACTTGGCTCTAGACCTTGACTTCTCACAGCCCAGACGAAGATCCCCATTCAAATAACTGCTTTGGGAGTGATCTGGTGAAGGAAAATCTGGTATGTCTTTAAAACTTCAACCACAAATCTGCTCAACGAGAATCGAAGTCCAGCTTTGAAGAAGCTCCGGAAGATCACAACTTCATTTTCTCCGGGAGCAGGAATGACTCTGTCTACGTCAGCCCTCACAATAGACATATCTCAAAAATACCTTCCTCTCATATTATCAAGATGACTCTGTTTGATAGTTGATTTCCCGAAGACTGTATGACTTGGTCGCCAGGGCCGATCTTCAGAGTCTTCGCCTCCACTCTCCACATCATAGCTATCGCTATCATCAGTATCTTCAGACAAGCCTTCTAGTATCTCTTTAGTAATCTTCTCTGTATTTGTTTTTGCTATTGACTCAACAAATCTAGTAGCCTTCTCCTCAAGGAGCTTCTCCTCTTCGGTCAGCTTCGTCTCAGCGGCAACTTTTTTGTCCTGAGACATCTTCTATTTGGAAATGGCAAAAATGCATCCTTAAAACCGAAGCTTAGGAATTCTGAGAAACTAAGAAAGTGTTGGTAAGCAAGAGCTAAAAAATTGAGCAAACAAAGCAAGCGGCAAGTAGCATACCAAATGTCATCAGGGTGAGTTCTTATTTATATGGTCGACGCGCTCCAAATTGGAGGGTCCCGTCTATCATTGACTATTGCTATTCTAGCAAAGGGAAGGTGTTTTTTCGGACCTTCTGCTTAAGGCCTTCGTCCATGTCGCAGTCTGAATTCGTTATCTTAAACAAATTAATACTGCGAGGGGCTACTGTTGGGGGCCTTCATCCTCCGAAGGTCCTCAAAAACATAATTTAACAATGTCTTCCAAGTATGGTTTATGGACATGTATCTTCGGATTTATGATAAAAGCATACACGATGAGGAGCTTGATCGTGACGAAGGTTGTCGTGGCTCTGAAGCTGTGCGGAAGGGAGCTTCGGCTAAATCGCAGAAAAGGGAACCGACTTAAAAGGGAAAAGGTTGTTCAGTCCTCATAGATTTTCTATAAGCCAATAGTAAATGTAAAGGGCATAATTGTAATTTCTCATAGGCTGTGTCCTGTGCCTATAAATAGATGAACAGTACCCCCGTACTGTTCACGCTGACTTGTATTCACTCGCGCGTCATGCTTGGACTTTTGCCTTCTATCAAGCCGAAGATATAAATGTAATTCAGTATTGTTCACGTTTGTTCATGATGATATAATTCAAAGATATTAATGATATCATATAATTATGCTTCTTCTTTCGTTAATATATACACTGTGATGACGAAGGATTGTCCTTCATGCCCTTCGTCTGAAGATCATTATATCCTAAGGAAGATAATGCTTCGAAGGACGAAGGGTACTAACCATTAACCTTTTTTATGTTGTCTTGTTCTCAACTCATAGCATTTGAGAACAAGTCCGCAACACTTGGGTTCCAAGTGAAGCAACTTAAGGACGACACCTTCCTCTCTCAAACGAAGTACACTCAAGATCTTCTCAAGAGGTTTGGGATGAAGGATGCCAAGCCCGCGAAGACACTGATGGGAACCGATGGGCATGTGGATCTCAATAAAGGAGGTAAGTCCGTTGATCAAAAGGCATACCGGTCTATGATAGGTTCCTTGCTTTATTTATGTGCTAGTAGACCGAACATTATGCTAAGTGTATGCATGTGTGCTAGATATCAATCCGACCCCAAGGAATGTCACCTTGTGGCCATTAAGCGAATTCTTAGGTATTTAGTTGCTATGCCTTGCTTCGGGATCTGGTATCCAAAGGGGTCTACCTTTGACTTGATTGGATATTCAGACTCTGATTATGCTAGATGCAAGGTTGATAGGAAGAGTACATCAGGGACGTGCCAATTCCTAGGAAGGTCCCTGGTGTCTTGGAGTTCAAAGAAACAAACATCCATTGCCCTATCCACCGCTGAGGCCGAGTATGTTGCCGCAGGACAGTGTTGTGCGCAACTACTTTGGATGAGGCAAACCCTCCTAGACTTTGGCTACAATCTGAGCAAAGTCCCACTCCTATGTGACAATGAGAGTGCAATCCGCATGGCGGATAATCCTGTTGAACACAGCTACACTAAGCACATAGACATCCGACATCACTTTCTGAGAGACCACCAGCAAAAGGGAGATATCGAGGTGTACCATATTAGCACCGAGAACCAGCTAGCCGATATCTTTACCAAGTTGTTGGATGAGGAAACCTTTTGTAGGTTGCGTAGTGAGCTAAATGTCTTAGATTCGTGTAACTTGGATTGATCTAAAGCATACATGTGTTCTATGCCTTTGATCATATTACTTTATGCATTTAAATCCATTATTGTTTATTTGTGGTGCTCAAGTTGTACACATGATCCCCGGAGCTCACAAGTCCATTTGCAAGTGATGCACATATTAAGGGGGAGATGTGCTACAACTTGACCCTTTGAGACTAACCTATGTGTTTGAGTACTCTTGATGTAGTCTCAAAGGTGCATTGAAAGGGAAAATGGACTTGGACATTGCAAAGACTTCCACTGCACTCCGGTGTTGGTGTATTTACTTCCAAGTTCATACTTATGCTCCTATTGCCTTTTTGCTCTTAATTGACATTTTTGGTGAGGCAATGGGGTTAAAGGGCCAAGAATGATCCTGTTTTGGTGCTTAATGCCAAAGGGGGAGAAATTAAGGCCAAAGCAAATGAATCAGCTACCACTTGTGAATTATGAAAACAATAGAGTTAGAACTTGATTTGTCCAAAATACTCTTATTGCAAAATTTAGTCTCTTGTGGGGGAGAGTTCTTGATCATGGGAAAATGGGGGAGTTTTTGGCACTTGATCAATTTCACTCTTGGATTATCTCTCTTTGTGCCCAAACAAGTGTGTTTGACTTAGAGATAGGAAAATGAATTTGATTTGCAAAAACAAACCAAGTGGTGGCAAAGAATGATCCAAATATGTCAAATCTTGTGCAAAAATGATTTGGTCCTCATTTGCATTGATGTTGCACTTATTTTGATTGCTTTTTGATGTGTTGGCATAAATCACCAAAAAGGGGGAGATTGAAAGGGAAATGTGCCCTTGGGCAATTTCTATAATGTTTTGGTGATTAAGTGCCCAACACGTTTAACTAAGTACCCATGTGCTAAACAAAGTGAGATGTGCAAATCAAGGCAAAAGGTACGTTTATAGACTTAGTACATTGTTTTGAGTACTAACATATTTTGTCTAAGTGCTAGAAACAGGGAAGAAAGAATTGGAAAAAGACTTGGCTCTGTGCAGCCAACTCCAGCTCGGCTTGGCACACCGGACTGTCCGGTGTCCGGTGCACCAGGCTGGTCCGCGTGAAAAGGCCGCTCTCGGGACTCGACTGCGGCGTACGGCTATAATTCACTGGACTATTCGGTGGTGCACCGGACTATCCAGTGAGTTGTCCACGGCGAACTTGTTGCTCTCGGGAAACGGAAAAGGCGACGTGGCTATAATTCACCAGACTGTCCGGTGGTGCACCGGACTGTCCGGTGAGCCAACGGTCACCAGCGCAACGGTCGGCCGCGCAATCCGCGGGCGACGCGTGGCCCACAGCAACGGTCGGTTGGGCACATCGGACTGTCCGGTGTGCACCGCACAGTGTCTGGTCCGCCAACTGATCCCGAGGACCAACGGTCGGATGCGCCAGAAAAGGAAGGAGATCACGCACCAGACAGCTACAGTGACTGTCCGGTGGTGCACCGGACTGTCCAGTGCACCAACCGACAGAAGGCAAGTTTGGCCTTCCAAGTTGGCCTCCAACGGCTCCTAGCTGCCTTGGGGCTATAAAAGGGAACCCTAGGCGCATGGATGAGTTACCCAAGCATTCACTAAGTATTCTAAGGCATCCAGACTCTACTCCCACGCATTTGCTTCGTTGTGTTAGAGATTTGAGCTCTATTCGAGTCGAGGACTCCCTGTGTTGTCATTTGAGCTCTAGTCTTCACTTGTGTGCGTGGGTGTGCTGCTTATTTGAGTCCTACGTGTGTTGCTTCTCCCAACCTTACTCTGTGCTTTCATTGTGATCTTTGTTGTAAGGGCGAGAGACTTGAAGTTGTGGAGATTCCTCACAAACGGGAAAATACTCTAAGGAAAAACCTTGGTATTCAAGTTGATCGTTGGATCACTTGAAAGGGGTTGAGTGCAACCCTCGTCCATTAGGACGCCACAACGTGGAAGTAGGCAAGTGTTACTTGGTCGAACCATGGGATAAAAATCGCATGTCTTGTGTTGCTCTCTCTGTGATTGTTTGTGTTCACAAGAACTCGCTTCAAGCTACTTAGCCGTTCTAACACCTATAACTAAGTTTTGTGGCTATTAGTGTTTGATTTTTACAGGATCACCTATTCACCCCTCCTCTAGGTGCTCTCAGTAACAAACCCAATGTCTCTTACTTTCGTGTATTTGGGAGCAAATGCTATATTCTGGTGAAGAAAGGTAGACATTCCAAATTTGCTCCCAAGGCAGTAGAAGGGTTTTTACTAGGGTATGACTCAAATACAAAGGCGTATAGGGTCTTCAACAAATCATCAGGATTGGTTGAAGTCTCTAGCGACGTTGTATTTGATGAGACTAATGGCTCTCCAAGAGAGCAAGTTGATCTTGATGACATAGATAAAGATGAAGTTCCGACGGCCGCAATGCGCACGATGGCGATAGGTGATGTGTGACCATAGGAACAACAGGAGCAAGATCAGCCATCTTCCTCCACGATGGTGCATTCCCCGACTCAAGACGATGAACAGGTACCGCAAGAAGAAGGGCATGATCAAGGGGGGAGCACAAGAAGATCAAGCAATGGAGGAAGAAGTACCATGGGTCCCTCCAACTCAAGTCCGAGCAACGATCCAAAGACATCACCCCGTCGATCAGATTCTGGATGATATCAGCAAGGGAGTAACTACTCGCTCACGCTTAGCTAATTTTTGTGAGCAGTACTCGTTTGTCTCCTCTATTGAGCCTTTCAGGGTAGAAGAGGACTTGCAGGATTCGGACTGGGTGTTGGCCATGCAGGAAGAGCTCAACAACTTCAAGAGAAATGAAGTCTGGAGCCTGGTGCCACGTCCAAAGCAAAACGTTGTGGGAACCAAGTGGGTTTTCCGCAACAAGCAAGACAAGCATGAGGTGGTGACAAGAAACAAGGCTCGACTTGTGGCAAAAGGTTATGCTCAAGTCGCAGGTTTGGATTTCGAGGAGACTTTTGCTCCTATGGCTAGGTTAGAGTCTATTCGAATATTATTAGCCTATGTCGCTCACCATTCTTTTAGGCTATTCCAAATGGATGTGAAGATCGCTTTTCTCAACGGGCCAATCAAGGAGGAGGTATACGTGGAACAACCCCCTAGCTTTGCGGATGATAGGTATCGTGAGCACGTGTATAAGCTCTCTAAGGCGCTCTATGGACTTAAGCAAGCCCCAAGAGCATGGTACGAATGCCTTAGAGATTTCTTAATTGCTAATGCTTTCAAGGTTGGGAAAGCCGATCCCACTCTTTTTACAAAGACTTGTTATGGTGATCTCTTCGTGTGCCAAATTTATGTCGATGACATAATATTTGGTTCTACTAATCAAAAGTCTTGTGGGGAGTTTAGCAGGGTGATGACACAAAAGCTTGAGATGTTGATGATGGGCGAGTTGACCTACTTCCTTGGGTTCCAAGTGAAGCAACTCAAGGACGGCACCTTCATCTCCCAAACGAAGTCTACTCAAGATCTTCTCAAGAGGTTTGGGATGAAGGACACCAAGCTCGCAAAGACACCGATGGGAACTGACGGGCATGTTGACCTCAACAAAGGAGGTAAGTCCGTTGATCAAAAGGCATACCGGTCCATGATAGGTTCATTGCTTTATTTATGTGCTAGTAGACCGGACATTATGCTAAGTGTATGCATGTGTGCTAGATATCAATCCGACCCCAAGGAATGTCACCTTGTGGCCGTTAAGCGAATTCTTAGGTATTTAGTTTCTACGCCTTGCTTTGGGATTTGGTATCCAAAGGGGTCTATCTTTGACTTAATTGGATATTTAGACTCCGATTATGCCGGGTGCAAGGTTGATAGGAAGAGCACATCAGGGACGTGCCAATTTCTAGGAAGGTCCATGGTGTCCTGGAGTTCAAAGAAACAAACATCTGTTGCCCTATCCACTGCTGAGGCCAAGTATGTTGCCGTAGGTCAGTGTTGCGCACAACTACTTTGGATGAGGCAAACCCTTCGGGACTTTGGCTACAATCTAAGCAAAGTCCCACTCCTATGTGACAATGAGAGTGCAATCCGCTTGACAGATAATCCTGTTGAAGACAGCCGCACTAAGCACATAGACATCCGGCATCACTTCCTGAGAGACCACCAGCAAAAGGGAGATATCGAGGTGTACCATATTAGCACCGAGAACCAGCTAGCCGATATATTCACTAAGCCTTTAGATGAGAAAAGATTTTGTAGGTTGCGTAGTGAGCTAAATGTCTTAGATTCACGTAACTTGGATTGATCTATAGCATACATGTCTTCTATGCCTTTGATCATGTCACTTTATGCATTTAAATCCATTATTGTTTATTTATGGTGCTCAAGTTGTACAAGTCACCCCCGGACCTCACAAGTCCGTATGCAAATGATGCACGTGCTTAGGGGGAGTGTGCTACAACTTGATCCCTTTAAGACTAATTTGTTGGTTGAGTACACTTGTTGTAGTCTCGAAGGTACATTGAAAGGGAAAATGGACTTGGACGATGCAAAGACTTCCACTGCACTCCAGTATTAGTGTATTTTATTCCAAGTTCATTCTTATGCTCTATTTGCCTTTTGCTCTGAATTGGCATTTTTGGTGAGGCAATGGGGTTAAAGGGCCAAAATGATCCCGTTTTGGTGCTTAATTCTAAAGGGGAGAAATTAAGGCCAAAGCAAATGGATTAGCTACCACTTGTGAATTTCAAAAATAGTAGAGCTAGAATTTGCATTTTGCCCAAAATGCTCTTATTGCAAAATTCGGTCTCTTATGGGGGAGATTTTTTATTATGGGAAAAAGGGGGAGTTTTTGGCACTTGATCATTTTCACTCTTGGAATATCTCTCTTTGTGCCCAAACAAGCATGTTTAACTTAGAGATAGAAAAATGAATTTGATTTACAAAAACAAACCAAGTGGTGGCAAAGAGTGATCCAAATATGCAAAAATCATAAGCAAAAATTAATTTGGTCTTCAATTGTAACACCCGGTTTTAAAGGACAAAGCCGGGTGCATCTCATACATGCGCCAAGAAGACAACATATATAATAACAGAGTGTATAGAGATAAATGTCATAAAACATCAGAGTATTTATTACATAGCGGAAGACTTATTACAAAATAAAGGAATAACCATAAAACGAACTAAGGATCGTCGGCGCCAATGTCGACTGAGAAACGCCACCTAGATCAGATCGAACTCCTCAGTGTTAGGCGGCTCCTCCTGAACCACCTGATCTTCTCCTGTGGGGGGGGTGTGAGACAGCAAGGGTGAGCTCACACATGATCATAGCTCAACAAGTTGTGGGGAACCAGTGGACATAAACTCACAAAGGTGTGAGTTCATGTGATGTGTAAGGCTATTCAATGACAGGGGTTAAAGCTGAGCATTGCTTTTAAGTAGTTGGTCGAAATTTTATTAGCAATTACTAAGTGTAAGTAAATACCAAACCATAAGTAAAGTAATAGAACAAAATTAATAATAAACCCATGCAATGCAAATGACAAAATTGAATTTAAGTTCCATAATTTAAACATCAGAGAGTCCTGAGCTGCTCATGACCGCGAGCACGGCTAGTATACCAGTTTTACACTCTGCAGAGGTTGTACCCTTTACCCACAAGTCATGTTACCCATCTGCCAAGGGATCGCGACTTCCCATACACCTCTACCTAGGAAGCGCGGCAGGGCAACACTACGAGGCCTTTACAAAGTTCCACTAGCTTCCGAAAACCCGCTACAGTTTATAGGAAGTTCCAATGCAGGGTTCCTGGCTGACCGCCATCGCAGCAAAATCAACCAAGGACCTCCCTACACTGACCACTCCCCTACTGCCCTTGCCCCTTTCGGGTAAGGTAGTCTTCCACTAGCTTTCCTAATTAGTCAGCCAAGGGCGTCCCATTAAACCCTTGTGGTGGCACGTGTTACTCAAGTTAAGCTCTATGTTCCAATTAACATTAATGATCTCAACATGAACATAAATAGAATAACAAAAAGAATTGGAACATAGAGGTAATAGATGATTATCCCAAAACCATGTAAAGCAATAGCAAACTACCCAAGTGAATCAGGGGTAACAAGGTAATGAGATAAACAATCTAGGGTAACCTATCAGGTCCCATCAAAATTAACCTATGCATGGATAAATGATATTAAGGAACATTATTGGGTAAAAAGTGGTCAAGGGCACAACTTGCCTTCAATGAGCTCCTGCTCAGCTACTTCAACCTGCTGCTCACCAGGATCCTCAGCAACGGGCTCTTCTACTCGTCACAATACAAACAAGCACAGTGCATATAGAGAAATTAACATTACACCAATCATATATACAAAATACACAGTAATAATCTACACATTAAAATAAAATTCTAGGAACAGGAATCATAATTTTTGGAGTTATAGAATTTAAGTTATGGATTTTCAAAGGTTTTATGTGTTTAAAATAGGATTAAGTGTGAGATTAATTTTCTTACTGTTGCCATGATAAAACAGAGACACTAAGTGGTAGAGAATAAAATTACAAAATTTTTGCAACTGGAATGGAGTGATTTGGAGTTCATATGCATTTTCTATGAATTGTTGAAGTTCTAGCAATTATTTTCCTATTAAAAATCCATTTATAAATCATTTTCTCTGGTTTTATAAGGTTCTGGACTGGGCCTCAATTTTTGTGAAGCACAGGGGGCTCGGGGTAAGTCGTCCTAGACACAGAGAACAGTGGAAGTGGATGGCGGGTTGATTATATAAAAACAGAGGGTTTCTTTAGCAAAAAGCACGGCCGAAGAGGTATCTTACAATCTCGGCCGCACGATCGACCATCGACTGCTAGGATTAGATGTATCCCGGGCCAAATCGGTACGCGATCTAAGCCACAAGATCAAACACCGACGCCTACGATTTAATGAGACCTAGGTTGAATCAGAGCCGTAGGATCACAGATCTACGGTCGCGATGGATTTGACGAAGGGGTACTCCAATCTCTAATCCCGACCGTTCGCCACCCGATCCGACGATGCACACAGTTTCGCCCCAACAGCGCAAACACGCACGGCGGCGCCGCCCAACGGCCACCGCAGGGAGCACGCCGGCGCGACACCGATTGATGCCCCAGGTGCCCCAATACCCAAATTGATCCGAGCTACGCGATGCGGGAGACAAGACAAACACCGGAGATAGGTTTCTTACCGAGGGAACGAAGCACAGGGGCCCGGCCACGGTGAGGAGCGGGTCCGCGGCGAATGGAGAAGTCCGGCGACAAATTGAGCACGGCCCAGACGCAATTTCTCTCCTCCCAAGGTTGCGCATCCACAGGAACACTCTGGCGATGCACTGGAACAGCGTCAAGGGGTGGTGGTCGTCTACCGCGAGGTGGACGATGGCGGCGGCGGTATGAGTATTGCTAACGCGGCAGAAATGGAGCTGGCAATGGACGGTGCGGGGTTTCTGCGTAGGGAGCGGGTAGGAAGACTCGGGGGGGTGCCCAGGGGAGGCTTTATCCCCAGGTCAAGGCGGACATCAACGGATTCCCGAAATCCGCGGAGGTCTTCAACGGTCTGACAATGGCGACCGCGTATGGAGGAGAGGGATGCCGAACTGGGCCCCGCGGAGCAGTGGCACCCGCGGAAACACATGCGAGACCGAGTCCAAGGCGAGCGAGTCAACCGGCGAGATCCACGGTGGAAGAGCTGTGCGGCCCACGCAGGAGCAGGAGCGCATAGGGGGGAAGAAGAACATGCTGACAGCACTGTCCCACAAGTCAGTCGGAGATGGTGCGGTGTGTGCAATTGAAGCAGAACGGCTGACGCGAGGGCCCTAGGTTTCAGTGCCAGAGGGAACGGATTTGGCGCGCACGAAGTCTGGCTGACAGGCGGGCCCGCAGTCAGTGACGAGGAGGAGGCACAGGCGCGCGCGTGGCTTACAGTCATGGCCCACCTGTCGGCGCCGTCTCCAGGAGCTGGGCCGAGCGGCATGGAGTAGAGATGGGCCGAATTCAGGGTTGTTGGCCCATCCAGGTATAGTATTCCTTTTCCTTTTTCTTTTATTTTTCTTTTATTTTCTCCTTTCTCCATTCTTTCACAAATTCAAATTTAAATACTAATTTAAATTCAAACTTGTGACTAGTTCATTTTCAAACCATATTTGTGCAATTAAAAGTATTAGGTTTGAGAACATTTATTCAAATATAGTATTCATGTTTTCATATTCCTTCTCTTTTCTAGATTCAAGAATTTCTTTTAGGATTTAATTTTCCCTTTTTGGTCTTTAATATTTTCTTGTTACAAAATGCACACAAAAATAAAATATTCAACATGATGCATGGATTTAGTAGCATATCTTTTTATTAATTGTTCTTGGACATGGTGTTCACATAGGATGATGCATGAAGATCAAACTCACATAAAGATAAAATGTTTCTCTATTGGTATTATTTCTAGCAATTTACAAAGTGGGTGTTACAAATCCTACCCCCCTTAAAAATAATCTCGTCCTCGAGATTTAGGAAGAACGAGGGAAAAGATGGGGAAAATCTATGCGAAGCTCTTCTTCTCTTTCCCAAGTTGCTTCATCTTCACCGTGGTGACTCCATTGGACTTTGCACATCTTTATCACCTTATTTCTTGTAACCCGAGTCAATGTATCCAAAATCTTGATCGGGTACTCCGTGTAAGTCAAATCACCTTGAACACTAAGCTCTTCCATTGGTAACTGTTCCTCAGGGACACGGAGACACTTCTTCAGTTGGGATACGTGGAACACATTATGCACATCCGATAGAGTAGCAGGTAACTCGAGTTGGTATGCCATCTCCCCAACTCTTCTAAAGATCAAGAAGGGTCCAATGTAGCGAGGGGACAATTTGCCCTTAACTTTGAATCTCCTCATTCCCCGAAGTGGTGACACCTTGAGATACACATAATCTCCTTCTTCAAATTCCAGTGGTCTCCTTCTATTATCAGCATAGCTCTTTTGCCTGGTTTGAGCCACTCTCAAATTCTCTCGAATTATACGAACTTGTTCTTCTGCTTCTTGAATCAGTTCAGGCCCAAAGAACTGTCTTTCTCCAGTTTGATCCCAATACAAAGGAGTCCTGCACTTTCTCCCATATAAAGCTTCAAAATGTGACATCTTCAGACTGGCCTGATAACTATTATTATATGAGAATTCAGCATAAGGTAGACTCTTATCCCAACTTCCTCCATGCTAAAGGGCACATGCTCTCAACATATCTTCCAATACTTGATTAGTCCTTTCGGTCTGTCCATCGGTCTGAGGGTGATAAGCCGTACTAAAATTCAACTTTGTACTCATATTCTCATGAAAGCTTCTCCAAAATCTTGAGGTAAACTGTGAACCTCGATCAGACACGATCTTCTTCGGTACTCCATGCAAACACACAATCCGAGCCATATATAACTCTGCTAGCTGAGAGCCTTTATAAGTAGTCTTCACTGGGATAAAGTGAGCCACTTTAGTCAATCTATCCACAATCACCCATATAGCATCATATCCTTTCTGGGTGCGAGGCAATCCAGTAATAAAATCCATACCAATCTCTTCCCATTTCCACTCGGGTATCTTCAGTGGATGCAGTAGTCCAGCTGGCCTCTGATGTTCAGCCTTAACTCTTTGACATACATCGCACATAGCCACATGTGCAGCTACATCTCTTTTCAATCCATACCACCAATACTTCCGCTTCAAATCCTGATACATCTTAGTACTACTAGGATGAATAGAATAATCCGAATCATGGGCCTCCTTTAAAATAGTCTCTCGAAGGCTTTTAATATCAGGAACACACATCCTGTCCTTGAACCATATAGTGCCTTGCTCATCTTCCGTAAATTCCGGAACTCGACCTTCAGTAATCAGATCCTTAATCTCTTTTATTTTAGCATCCTCAAGTTGACCTTTGCGGATTTCTTGCTCCAAGGTAGGTTCCACATCAATAGTGACTCCTTCAGTATGAGCAACTATCCCCAGGTTAAGTCTCCTGAAATCCTCAACAATCTCATCGGGTAGCTGGGCAACAATAGCTAAATGAACATGCTCCTTGCGACTCAAGGCATCTGCAACCAAATTTGCCTTGCCAGGGTGATAGTGAATCTCCAAATCATAATCCTTAATAAGCTCCAACCAACGGCGTTGCCTAAGGTTGAGATCCTTTTGAGTGAATATATACTTCAGACTCTTATGATCCGTATATACTTGGCACTTGGTCCCCATGATATAATGTCTCCAAATCTTAAGTGCATGCACAACGGCTGCCAATTCCAAGTCATGTGTGGGGTAGTTCATTTCATGTTTCCGCAACTGACGAGAAGCGTATGCAATCACATGACCTTCCTGCATGAGCACACATCCTAAGCCTTGGCCACATGCATCACAATAGATATCAAATCCTTTCTGTAGGTTTGGCATAACCAATACTGGTGGCGACATCAACCTCTTCTTCAATAGATCAAAGTTGTCTTGACACTTCTCGTCCCACTTAAATTCTTTTCCTTTCTCCAAAAGCGAAGTCATAGGCTTAGCAATCTTAGAAAATCCTTCAATAAACCTCCGATAATATCCAGCAAGTCCTAAGAAACTCCGAATCTCAGTAACTGTAGTGGGTACTCTCCATTCCATGATCTTCTTAACCTTAGCAGGATCCACTGCTATTCCTCCATTAGAAATAATATGTCCAAGGAATGGTACCTTGTCAATCCAAAACTCGCACTTGCTGAACTTGGCATATAGCTGGTTATCTCGAAGCTTCTGTAGCACCAACCTCAGATGTTCCTCATGATCGCTATCACTCTGAGAATAAATAAGAATATCGTCGATGAATACCACGACGAATCTGTCCAAATACTCCATAAACACCTTATTCATCAAGTTCATAAAATAAGCTGGTGCATTGGTTAATCCAAACGACATAACAGTAAACTCATATAATCCATATCGAGTCGAGAAAGCCGTCTTGGGAATATCCGATGGTCTAATCCTCATCTGATGGTAACCCGATCGGAGGTCAATCTTCGAAAATACTCTTGCACCTCTCATCTGATCAAATAAATCCTCAATACGAGGCAACGGATACTTGTTCTTCACTGTAACATCATTAAGAGATCTATAATCCACACACATCCACTGCGATCCATCCTTCTTCTGTACAAACAAGACCGGTGCTCCCCAAGGTGAGGAACTTGGACGAATGTACCCAGCATCTTGTAACTCAATTAACTGCTTCTTAAGTTCCTTCAACTCCTCTACGGACATCCTATATGGCCGTTTAGAAATAGGGGCGGTTCCAGGTAAGAGATCAATAACAAACTCAACTTCTCTATCAGGTGGCATCCCTGGTAACTCCTCTGGAAAGACATCCGGAAAATCTCTAACCACCCGGATGTTGTCACCAACAAACTCCTCAGGTATAAAGAACATTGCACGCATGGATGAGGAGGTTACTGCAATATTAACTTGAAATCTTTCTCCTTTAGTGGTAGTGAGTTCTACGGTACCTCTACCACATGCTATAACGGCCTTTGCCTTTCTTAGCCATGACATACCAAGGATCAAATCTATACTGCTTGACTCTAATATTATAGCAGTAGCTCCAAATTCTCTACCCATAATGGTCAATGTCAATCTACGTGTCATTTGATTCGCCTCAACAGGCCCTTTAGGTGTAATTACTATCATGGGCTTTCTCATATTTAGCAGTGGTATTTCATTTGTGTTGGCATATCTAGCAGACATGAATGAATGTGTAGCACCAGAATCAAATAATATGGTTGCAGGAATTGCATTAACATAAAACATACTAATTACGAGATCCCCACCATCCGGAGTACCATCAACGCTGACTTGATTAACCTTGGCGATAGAATATCCCTTGCCAGATCCTGGAGTTTGCTGCCTGTTCTGAACTGGAGTAGTAGCCATCCTCTGTGGGTAGACATTTGCATAATGACCCGTCTTCCCACACTTGAAACATGTGGTGCCTGGACTCTGTCCTGAAAACTTCGTCGGGGTGCCAGTGGGGGTAGCCTGTCGAGGAGGTGGAGTCCTCAGTGGTGATTGCTGAACTGGGCGTGGTCCTCCTGGTCGAGTCGGTGTACCCTGTGGTGAACTGTAGCGAGGACGAACACTGCTGCTTCCTTGTCCTTGAGATATTGCCTTTCTCTTCAAATCTCCCAGCTGAACACGCTTGTGTTCAATAGCCAGGGCCTTATCAAGCAGCCTCTGAAATGACGGAAATGTGTGTGCCACTAGAGCATACTGCAGTGGTCCATTAAGTCCTTCAATGAAATGCTCCTGCTTCCTCTCGTCTTCAGCAACTTCTTCAGGGGCATATCTGGATAACTGAATAAACTTGTCGCGGTACTCGCTGACTGACATACTTCCTTGCTTCAGCGACAGAAATTCCTTCTTCTTGATCTTTATCATACCAGCGGGAATATGGTAGTTCCTGAATTGTGTACTGAACTCTGCCCAAGTAATAGTATCCGCAGCATCATGGGCAGCAGTATAAGAATCCCACCAGTCAGCAGCAGGACCAGTCAGACGTCCAGAAGCATATAAAACCTTCTCCCGATCAGTGCATTGTGCAATATTCAACATCTTCTCAACGGACTTCAGCCAATCATCCGCGTCCAGTGGATCCGGTGAGCTAGCGAATGTAGGTGGCGTATGACTCATAAACTCCCGGTGCTTATCACGAGGTGGAACTGGTGGTGGTGGTGGAGGCAGTGGCACTTGTTGCTGCTGTTGCTGTTGTTGCATTTGCTGTTGCAGCTGCTGTTGTTGTGCCCTCCTTTCCTGGCGTATCTCATCTCGCTCCTGGCGCAACTCCTGTCGTATATCTTCTCTTTCCTGACGCATCTCCTGGCGTTCTTGCTGCATCTGGGCACGCATATCAGCCATAGTGTCCGCCATTTGCTGCATCACCGCCATCTGAGCAGCAACCAGTGGGTCAACTCCGCCTGGTGGAGGATTAGGAGGATTCATCTCTGCAGGTTGTGGCTGGGGTTGTCTATGTATCCACCGAGTGTGTCGATTAGGAGGCAAATCAATTCCACCACCCCGCCTGGTATTGACCATCTGAGTTAGATACATATGGTAAGAGAATAGCAGACAAGGCAGGTATTTACAAATCAGGTTACTTTGGGGAATTTTATTAGCTAAGCAGATTAATATTTTACCTACCATAGCTAATTTATTACCTTATGGTGGTACATATTAAGATGTCCATCTATAATAATTCAATCAATCAAAGAAGCAAATCAGGCATTTAGCATCAGCACAATCAAACAACATTTTTAAAGAAAGTAGTTTTGAATTTTGTCTTAGGTCCCCTATATCTTAAAAAAGATCATAGTGGTAGGATTCCAAGGTGTGAAATCCACCTTGTCTTAGAGTAGAAAAGATAAGATTAACCAGAGTAGAATAGCAAAAGGTGAGACAAGATCAAGATGAGATAAGTATAGAATGAAACAGAGTAAGGTAAGTAGGAAAGGGTTTGTCCATTTCTATCTAGGTCTCGTCCTACAGTCAACATTCCTCTGATACCACTTCTGTAACACCCGGTTTTAAAGGACAAAGCCGAGTGCATCTCATACATGCGCCAAGAAGACAACATATATAATAACAGAGTGTATAGAGATAAATGTCATAAAACATCAGAGTATTTATTACATAGCGGAAGACTTATTACAAAATAAAGGAATAACCATAAAACGAACTAAGGATCGTCGGCGCCAATGTCGACTGAGAAACGCCACCTAGATCAGATCGAACTCCTCAGTGTTAGGCGGCTCCTCCTGAACCACCTGATCTTCTCCTGTGGGGGGGGGGTGTGAGACAGCAAGGGTGAGCTCACACATGATCATAGCTCAACAAGTTGTGGGGAACCAGTGGACATAAACTCACAAAGGTGTGAGTTCATGTGATATGTAAGGCTATTCAATGACAGGGGTTAAAGCTGAGCATTGCTTTTAAGTAGTTGGTCGAAATTTTATTAGCAATTACTAAGTGTAAGTAAATACCAAACCATAAGTAAAGTAATAGAACAAAATTAATAATAAACCCATGCAATGCAAATGATAAAATTGAATTTAAGTTCCATAATTTAAACATCAGAGAGTCCTGAGCTGCTCATGACCGCGAGCACGGCTAGTATACCAGTTTTACACTCTGCAGAGGTTGTACCCTTTACCCACAAGTCATGTTACCCATCTGCCAAGGGATCGCGACTTCCCATACACCTCTACCTAGGAAGCGCGGCAGGGCAACACTACGAGGCCTTTACAAAGTTCCACTAGCTTCCGAAAACCCGCTACAGTTTATAGGAAGTTCCAAGGCAGGGTTCCTGGCTGACCGCCATCGCAGCAAAATCAACCAAGGACCTCCCTACACTGACCACTCCCCTACTGCCCTTGCCCCTTTCGGGTAAGGTAGTCTTCCACTAGCTTTCCTAATTAGTCAGCCAAGGGCGTCCCATTAAACCCTTGTGGTGGCACGTGTTACTCAAGTTAAGCTCTATGTTCCAATTAACATTAATGATCTCAACATGAACATAAATAGAATAACAAAAAGAATTGGAACATAGAGGTAACAGATGATTATCCCAAAACCATATAAAGCAATAGCAAACTACCCAAGTGAATCAGGGGTAACAAGGTAATGAGATAAACAATCTAGGGTAACCTATCAGGTCCCATCAAAATTAACCTATGCATGGATAAATGATATTAAGGAACATTATTGGGTAAAAAGTGGTCAAGGGCACAACTTGCCTTCAATGAGCTCCTGCTCAGCTACTTCAACCTGCTGCTCACCAGGATCCTCAGCAACGGGCTCTTCTACTCGTCACAATACAAACAAGCACAGTGCATATAGAGAAATTAACATTACACCAATCATATATACAAAATACACAGTAATAATCTACACATTAAAATAAAATTCTAGGAACAGGAATCATAATTTTTGGAGTTATAGAATTTAAGTTATGGATTTTCAAAGGTTTTATGTGTTTAAAATAGGATTAAGTGTGAGATTAATTTTCTTACTGTTGCCATGATAAAACAGAGACACTAAGTGGTAGAGAATAAAATTACAAAATTTTTGCAACTGGAATGGAGTGATTTGGAGTTCATATGCATTTTCTATGAATTGTTGAAGTTCTAGCAATTATTTTCCTATTAAAAATCCATTTATAAATCATTTTCTCTGGTTTTATAAGGTTCTGGACTGGGCCTCAATTTCTGTGAAGCACAGGGGGCTCGGGGTAAGTCGTCCTAGACACAGAGAACAGTGGAAGTGGATGGCGGGTTGATTATATAAAAACAGAGGGTTTCTTTAGCAAAAAGCACGGCCGAAGAGGTATCTTACAATCTCCGCCGCACGATCGACCACCGACTGCTAGGATTAGATGTATCCCAGGCCAAATCGGTACGCGATCTAAGCCACAAGATCAAACACCGACGCCTACGATTTAATGAGACCTAGGTTGAATCAGAGCCGTAGGATCACAGATCTACGGTCGCGATGGATTTGACAAAGGGGTACTCCAATCTCTAATCCCGACCGTTCGCCACCCGATCCGACGATGCACACAGTTTCGCCCCAACAGCGCAAACACGCACGGCGGCGCCGCCCAACGGCCACCGCAGGGAGCACGCCGGCGCGACACCGATTGACGCCCCAGGTGCCCCAATACCCAAATTGATCCGAGCTACGCGATGCGGGAGACAAGACAAACACCGGAGATAGGTTTCTTACCGAGGGAACGAAGCACAGGGGCCCGGCCACGGTGAGGAGCGGGACCGCGGCGAATGGTGAAGTCCGGCGACAAATTGAGCATGGCCCAGACGCAATTTCTCTCCTCCCAAGGTTGTGCATCCACAGGAACACTCTGGCGATGCACTGGAACAGCGTCAAGGGGTGGTGGTCGTCTACCGCGAGGTGGACGATGGCGGCGGCGGTATGAGTATTGCTAACGCGGCGGAAATGGAGCTGGCAATGGACGGTGCGGGGTTTCTGCGTAGGGAGCGGGCAGGAAGACTCGGGGGGGTGCCCAGGGGAGGCTTTATCCCCAGGTCAAGGCGGACATCAACGGATTCCCGAAATCCGCGGAGGTCTTCAACGGTCTGACAATGGCGACCGCGTATGAAGGAGAGGGATGCCGAACTGGGCCCCGCGGAGCAGTGGCACCCGCGGAAACACATGCGAGACCGAGTCCAAGGCGAGCGAGTCAATCGACGAGATCCACGGTGGAAGAGCTGTGCGGCCCACGCAGGAGCAGGAGCGCATGGGGGGGAAGAAGAACATGCTGACAGCACTGTCCCACAAGTCAGTCGGAGGTGGTGCGGTGTGTGCAATTGAAGCAGAACGGCTGACGCGAGGGCCCCAGGTTTCAGTGCCAGAGGGAACGGATTTGGCGCGCGCGAAGTCTGGCTGACAGGCGGGCCCGCGGTCAGTGACGAGGAGGAGGCACAGGCGCGCGCGTGGCTTACAGTCATGGCCCACCTGTCGGCGCCGTCTCCAGGAGCTGGGCCGAGCGGCATGGAGTAGAGATGGGCCGAATTCAGGGTTGTTGGCCCATCCAGGTATAGTATTCCTTTTCCTTTTTCTTTTATTTTTCTTTTATTTTCTCCTTTCTCCATTCTTTCACAAATTCAAATTTAAATACTAATTTAAATTCAAACTTGTGACTAGTTCATTTTCAAACCATATTTGTGCAATTAAAAGTATTAGGTTTGAGAACATTTATTCAAATATAGTATTCATGTTTTCATATTCCTTCTCTTTTCTAGATTCAAGAATTTCTTTTAGGATTTAATTTTCCCTTTTTGGTCTTTAATATTTTCTTGTTACAAAATGCACACAAAAATAAAATATTCAACATGATGCATGGATTTAGTAGCATATCTTTTTATTAATTGTTCTTGGACATGGTGTTCACATAGGATGATGCATGAAGATCAAACTCACATAAAGAGAAAATGTTTCTCTATTGGTATTATTTCTAGCAATTTACAAAGTGGGTGTTACATCAATTGCATTGATGTTGCACTCTTTTTGTTGCTTTTTGATGTGTTGGCATAAATCACCAAAAAGGGGGAGATTGAAAGGGAAATGTGCCCTTGGGCCATTTCTATAACTGTTTTGGTGATTAAGTGTCCAACACAAATGCTTTGAACTCGTATGAGCTAAACAAGCAAAAGGTGCAAATCAAAGACAAGGTATGCTTCTAGACTTAGTGAATTGTTTTTGAGTACTAATATGGTTATATAAGTGCTAGAAACAGTGCCAAGGAGAGAAGAAATGAATTGGAAAAGAGTTGGCTGTGTACAGACCAACTCCAGCTCGGCCTGGCACACCGGACTGTCCGGTGGTGCACCGGACAGTGTTCGGTGCCCCAAGCGAGTCTCCGGTGAACTAGCCACTCTCGGGATTCGACGAGTCGTACGGCTATAATTCACCGGACTGTCCGGTGGTGCACCGGAATGTCTGGTGAGACATCCGCGGTGAACTCGTCGCTCTCGGGAAAAGGAACAGGGCGATGTGGCTATAATTCACCGGACTGTCAGGTGGTGCACCGGATTGTTCGGTGAGCCAACGGCACCCGTGCCAATGGTCGTCCACGCGATCAACGCGCGACACGTGGCTGCTCCAACGGTCCGCAGGATGCACCGGACTGTCCGGTGTGCACCGGACAGTGTCCGATGCGCCATCTGACCCGCGGGAGCAACAGTCGACTATGCCCGATTTGGAAGGAAATCGCGCACCGGACAAGCTACAGTGGCTGTCTGGTGGCGCACCGGACTGTCCGGTGCGCCACTCGACAGAAGGCAAGGATAGCCTTCCATGTTGATCTCCAACGGCTCCTAGCTGCCTTAGGGCTATAAAAGGGACCCCTAGGCGCATGGAGCAGGCACCCAAGCATTCTCTAAGCATACGAAAACATCCAGACTCCGCCCCACACATTTGATTCGTCGTGTTAGTGATTTGAGCTTCATTCAAGTTGTGAACTCCCCGTGTTGTCATTTGAGCTCAAGTCTTCACTTGTGTGCGTGTGTGTGCTGCGGATTGAATCTTGTGTGTATTGCTTTTTCCTCCCTTACTTCTGTGTTTCTTTTGTGATCATCACTGTAAGGGCGAGAGACTCCAATTTGTGGAGATTCCTCGCAAATGGGAGAAAGACTATAAGGAAGAAAGTCGTGGTATTCAAGTTGATCATTGGATCACATGAAAGGGGTTGAGTGCAACCCTCGTCCATTGGGACGCCACAACGTGGAAGTAGGCAAGTGTTACTTGGCCGAACCACAGGATAAAAATCGTGTATCTCGTGTGTTACTTCTTGTAATTGCTTTGTTCGCACGAGAGTGTTTCATAGCCACTTGATTACACTAACTCTTTAACAATCAAGTTTGTGGCTATTTAGTGTTTAATTTTACAGGATCACCTATTCACCCCCCTCTAGGTTCTCTCACTACCTTAGGTCGCTGACGCCTCTGGCCTGCCTGTCAGCGCTCACCGCGCGTCCTCGCGGGCGCTTGCGCTCGCGCTCAGATCTAATCTCAGTCGTTGATTATGGATCTGACGACTGAGGAGACCCGATACCCCTTCGCATGGTATTTTTGTTAAAGAGACCCTCAGTTTCCCGGAAAACAACCCACCGTCCCTCAGTTTCACGCGTAGGCCCAGGTCTTCTTGCAGATAGACCTCTGACCTTTTAATTAATTATAGATTTAGGCCTAATTTTGTATTCTAAACATCAAAACTTGTTTATTTCATATCTTTTGCATATGAACTCCAAATTGAGTGATTCAAATCGCAAAATGTTCATAGGATTATTCTTTGTCCAAATAAATTATGATCATTCACTATCTGCGTATTCTAATTTTATGCTTAGACTATAGGTTAGTTTATGTAATAGTTTATTTACCTAATAAGATAAATAAAAAGGAAACCCTAATGGTAATTATATGTTTATGTAACACCCCGGGATCCACACACATCCCGGAATGCTACTAAACTACACATCTAACATTCAAATATAAAATTTCGACAGCATTTCCTTTGAAAATTGCATAAACGAGGAAGCAATAGAATATAAACAGATATCATGATAAGAAAACATACTAGACATTAATAATCTGCTAGCAAAGGGAAGATAGTCGTAACGACATGAACTAAATTAACCAGTGTGCACGACTAGTTAAAAACAAATATCCTTCGACAAGAAGTTTCTAATTAAATCATGAATGTGTCTGGGCAGCGTTATTATGATATAATTCTCATTAAGGACAATTAATCACGAACGAACCAGCTTATGCCTACATCATACTCTAAAGTATGAACCTCCAAAAGTCAATAACCCAAGCTAATTATTTGGTTCTTTAAGCAATGTGTGCAACGTGTCGCTACTTCCCACTCCCCTTGATAAGTAACAAGCACCTGCGTTGAGTAATGCAAGAGTGAGATGAAACATCTCAGCAAGCACATTATTTTGACGAGATATTTAAACCATAAGATGAATTAATGAACAATTTACAGGAATCACAATTAAGATCAGAAATACTTGTAGATATAGAACTCAATAATCCCAATATAATCAATACCATCTCACTTCCTCAAACAACCACAATAGTTTGTATAACATTTCCCTGCGTCAACAATATCTGCAAATATCACTTCAATGAATGCATGTGAATGCAATGCATATGTCCTCTGCCTTCATACCTCTGAGGGTATAAAGCCGCATCGTACCCCTCCTCGGGCAACGTACGATGCTAAGTTGTACCGGTACGGTCGGACCATAGGTCACGACAAAACTTCAGATGCAAATGAATCATGCAATGCATATGGCATGCTGCATTTATCAATATACTTCACTTCCTTCGGATACAATACAAACCTCAAATAATATTTCATCTTCCTTTAGATACAATACAAACCTCAAATAATATTTCATCTTCCTTCAGATACAATACAAACCTCAAATAATATTTCATCTTCCTTTAGATACAATACAAACCTCAAATAATACTTCATCTTCCTTCAGATACAATACAAACCTCAAATAATACTTCATCTGCCTTCAAATACAATACAAACCTCAAATAATACTTCATCTGCCTTCAAATACAATACAAACCTCAAATAATACTTCATCTTTCTTCAGGGGTGTGAATTAATCTCATGGGTCATACTCGAACCATAATCATCTAATACAATTAAGTAAAATATCATCATAGAGTTCAATTATGAAAGAATCCAATAATTCTGAATATTAGAGTGTAGGCGATAAACATAACAAGTCAAAACAGTAGCAAACCACCGCTACATTTACTTGCCTTCTCCTAAGAAGAAAAGTTCACGAGCCACGATCCGGAGCAATGCCATCTTCTATAGAGTACACAATTCAATACAAACAATCCATACAACATTTATACAATCAACATGGTGCTTCTATAGTCCAAATCGATATTCGGCCGAACCGACATCACAATAATCGGTAAATAACATAACCGCTGCTTGTCATTTTTTATATATAATTAAAACTGCAATAGCAATGACAACAAATCAATACTCTACATCATCTACACTAAACAACCTTTAAATTTTGCATTCAGAAGATAATTCTATTTTTTACATATACTAATCCATAAATAGTTAACAACTTAACTGAATGATTCAGTTTTGGACAGCAGCCAACTCACTTTGAAATTCCATAGCTCCCAGACGACGCTTCCAAATTCAGAGTATAAGCATCCTATGGAAAGCTCATATAATATACTAAACAACATTCCATAGTGGTTTGTGCAGATTAGGTACTCAACGTAGATAAAAATGGGTTACAAATTAATAACTCATTGCTGTAATCATTAACTGAATAATTCTATTTTGGACAGCAACACATCTGACTTAGAAATTCCATAGCTCCCAAACGACTTATCCAAACTGGATGAGTAAACAATCTATAGGAAGATCAACTAACCTACCACAAAACACTCCATATAATTCAGAGTCCATTTTGGCTCTAATTATTTATAAAACGGCACCCAAACCTAAACATTGTAACATGTACTGAAACATAACAGGACGCATCGCGTAACTTCAGAAGCTGATAACTTCGTCAATACCCAACCAAAAAAAGTAAATAAATACTTGTTGGAAAGGTTAGAAGATCCTCTACAATTTCTTCCATTATGACTTAACCAGATTTGGACTCTAAAGGCCTCCAAAACGCCCTGAACTACTACAGGCGCATGGTGTTAACCTGACAGCAACAGCAGACGACTTTCATACCTCATAACACCTTTAATCCACTACAGAAAAATGTCGGTAAGTACCCATATGAAATGTACTGATAAGCACTATAAGTTTCGTTTAAAAAGTATTTCCAGATTCAAGCTCTAAAACCATCAAAACGTCAACACTTTGTTGTAACCTTAATCTGAAAATGAAACTGAAATCGGGATTTCGCGAGTAGGGTTCCTTGGCTGACCAAGAATTGAATTAAAACGACAAAGGAAAAAGTGATTACACAGTTTGTCACCCGAAAGACCAGGATCTCCTTCCTGCTATCTCCCTTCTCCCTCCTCTGCGCTAGAATTCAGATTTGTCCCCACTCTCCAATCCTTCGTAGGTTGCGCTATGGCATGGAGAGCAAGGGAGATGTGCTGCTGATCGCCAGAGAGAGACGGCCCCTATGGCTGATAGGGGTAGGGAGGTAAAATAGAAAAAAAACTCCCGCAACCCTAATATCCAATGGCTCATATCGTCCGACACTCGAAAAGACTCATTGGGCTCCAAACAAGACAACTAGTAGTCGATCGGAATCGTCTCGACGATATCTATGCATCTACGGTCTCCGATCATCAGTAAGACACACCATATTAGGATTATAAACATGGTTTGGTTTTTAGGGTATTATATTCTACCCCCCTTAAAAGAATTCGTCCTCGAATTCAGCCACTTCTACAAATCAAGACATTCACCAACGGTAAAACTCGGCCAAACACCCTAAATAGACTCATATAGTAGACTAGTAGCCTTGACGAGATCATGAAAAGAGTTTTTCATGAAATAACCTCTAAGTCGGACTAATTTACCAAAGAAAATGACACACCTTGACAACAATCATAAACAATATAAAATGAATTCCCAAGGCATTGTCATAGGTGCAATCAACACTAGGATTTGCTATCATTGAATTTGGATGCAACTATACATCAAGATCAATGTCTTAAAACAACACTCTTTTTATGAAGAGGTAATATGCACTAAGAACAACTCTTACCAACTTCAACAATTCATTTTAATTCAATTGTCAAACATCCACACCAGGTGAATGCATAAGAAGATCAAACACCTCACATCAAAGCACCACGAAACAAGTCGTTCTATTGAAACAAAACTCCTAATCTTCCTAAACCTTGTTCTTGACGTCATGAAAAAGATAATCATGTAATCTAACGTTCTTTACACCCCACAAAAGGGAGAAAGTCTACAGAACTAATGGAGCAATAAAGCCAACAAGAAGCCAATAACATTCTGTGCGGCACAATTCATCGAACAAATGCCAAAAACTCCACAAAGAGCACTGACAACACAGCAACAACACAATACTTTGCTTAACTAATGTCACTATACTTCATCCAACAACTCAACTAAAAAAAATGTCCAAACTAGTAAGGTTAACCTACTCATAATATAAGTCTTCATCTACTGTAGTTCAGAAACTTACATTTCATTCCATCATACGATGCACTCAAAGTACCAGACATACAGGGTCAATAATAACCCTGTAATCCTTCACACACATGACAAACATCTCAATCTGATGTAAGAACCACATCATTTAGTAATCGGTGACTAACCACACCCAACCAACTCTAGGCTAGGCAATGACTTCATTCAAACCAATAGATAAGTGGTCCAACAATGGCTCCACAAGCATGCATCAGGGAGATAACCATCAGATCCTCAACGTATTAATATATAATCAATGGATCAAGAAAATAAAAGATTTATTCTACAATTAGCATGACTAACATGCAACCACTTTAAACCACATCTAGGCTTTGTGGCTACTAAAACACAAGATAGAAGGGAGACATGTAATCCACTCTGGCTAGCTATGTAAAGACTTTCCCCCCAAAATCCATATAAAAGTACCAATATTCATTTCTTTCAGAACTAGTTTCTCGGCATAAACAATCATTCCTTGCAAAGATAGTTGGAGCTATCCACCAACCGCCCAACAACTTAAATCCAAATCGATGGTTACCTTGTAACCCAAAACATGCAATTCACACTCCTCTTGGAAACATCCTCGATCAAACATATATAATAATATTATTATAATAAAACTCAACCATGAAAAACATGTTGAAAACAACATAGGCATACACGTATATCACAAGCATAATAACGGCTTCAATCTCACAAAAGAACAGCGATATCAATCTTATTAATAAATAATATCAAAATTTAGAAATGAATTATATCAGGCATTAAGTCATAAACAACTTACCACATCACCGTAAAGGATTAGGGAGGGTGAAATTATTTCATCTGCACTTCAAAGACATTAACATATATCAAAGATATTTGAACCCACAACCTTCCTATATGTGCAAGTGTGTCAAATTTATCTTCAAATTGCCAAGAATCTAAAGCCTATGCTTTGATACCAACTGTAACAACCCGGGATCCACACACATCCCGGAATGCTACTAAACTACACATCTAACATTCAAATATAAAATTTCGATAGCATTTCCTTTGAAAATTGCATAAACGAGGAAGCAATAGAATATAAACAGATATCATGATAAGAAAACATACTAGACATTAATAATCTGCTAGCAAAGGGAAGATAGTCGTAACGACATGAACTAAATTAACCAGTGTGCACGACTAGTTAAAAACAAATATCCTTCGACAAGAAGTTTCTAATTAAATCATGAATGTGTCTGGGCAGCGTTATTATGATATAATTCTCATTAAGGACAATTAATCACGAACGAACCAGCTTATGCCTACATCATACTCTAAAGTATGAACCTCCAAAAGTCAATAACCCAAGCTAATTATTTGGTTCTTTAAGCAATGTGTGCAACGTGTCGCTACTTCCCACTCCCCTTGATAAGTAACAAGCACCTGCGTTGAGTAATGCAAGAGTGAGATGAAACATCTCAGCAAGCACATTATTTTGACGAGATATTTAAACCATAAGATGAATTAATGAACAATTTACAGGAATCACAATTAAGATCAGAAATACTTGTAGATATAGAACTCAATAATCCCAATATAATCAATACCATCTCACTTCCTCAAACAACCACAATAGTTTGTATAACATTTCCCTGCGTCAACAATATCTGCAAATATCACTTCAATGAATGCATGTGAATGCAATGCATATGTCCTCTGCCTTCATACCTCTGAGGGTATAAAGCCGCATCGTACCCCTCCTCGGGCAACGTACGATGCTAAGTTGTACCGGTACGGTCGGACCATAGGTCACGACAAAACTTCAGATGCAAATGAATCATGCAATGCATATGGCATGCTGCATTTATCAATATACTTCACTTCCTTCGGATACAATACAAACCTCAAATAATATTTCATCTTCCTTTAGATACAATACAAACCTCAAATAATACTTCATCTTCCTTCAGATACAATACAAACCTCAAATAATATTTCATCTTCCTTTAGATACAATACAAACCTCAAATAATACTTCATCTTCCTTCAGATACAATACAAACCTCAAATAATACTTCATCTGCCTTCAAATACAATACAAACCTCAAATAATACTTCATCTGCCTTCAAATACAATACAAACCTCAAATAATACTTCATCTTTCTTCAGGGGTGTGAATTAATCTCATGGGTCATACTCGAACCATAATCATCTAATACAATTAAGTAAAATATCATCATAGAGTTCAATTATGAAAGAATCCAATAATTCTGAATATTAGAGTGTAGGCGATAAACATAACAAGTCAAAACAGTAGCAAACCACCGCTACATTTACTTGCCTTCTCCTAAGAAGAAAAGTTCACGAGCCACGATCCGGAGCAATGCCATCTTCTATAGAGTACACAATTCAATACAAACAATCCATACAACATTTATACAATCAACATGGTGCTTCTATAGTCCAAATCGATATTCGGCCGAACCGACATCACAATAATCGGTAAATAACATAACCGCTGCTTGTCATTTTTTATATATAATTAAAACTGCAATAGCAATGACAACAAATCAATACTCTACATCATCTACACTAAACAACCTTTAAATTTTGCATTCAGAAGATAATTCTATTTTTTACATATACTAATCCATAAATAGTTAACAACTTAACTGAATGATTCAGTTTTGGACAGCAGCCAACTCACTTTGAAATTCCATAGCTCCCAGACGACGCTTCCAAATTCAGAGTATAAGCATCCTATGGAAAGCTCATATAATATACTAAACAACATTCCATAGTGGTTTGTGCAGATTAGGTACTCAACGTAGATAAAAATGGGTTACAAATTAATAACTCATTGCTGTAATCATTAACTGAATAATTCTATTTTGGACAGCAACACATCTGACTTAGAAATTCCATAGCTCCCAAACGACTTATCCAAACTGGATGAGTAAACAATCTATAGGAAGATCAACTAACCTACCACAAAACACTCCATATAATTCAGAGTCCATTTTGGCTCTAATTATTTATAAAACGGCACCCAAACCTAAACATTGTAACATGTACTGAAACATAACAGGACGCATCGCGTAACTTCAGAAGCTGATAACTTCGTCAATACCCAACCAAAAAAAGTAAATAAATACTTGTTGGAAAGGTTAGAAGATCCTCTACAATTTCTTCCATTATGACTTAACCAGATTTGGACTCTAAAGGCCTCCAAAAC
Organism: Zea luxurians; assembly: GCA_029449295.1. NCBI lineage: Eukaryota > Viridiplantae > Streptophyta > Magnoliopsida > Poales > Poaceae > Zea > Zea luxurians. Next base: position 96,464,994 of record JAOPSE010000001.1, on the reverse strand, counting down.
GCCCTGAACTACTACAGGCGCATGGTGTTAACCTGACAGCAACAGCAGACGACTTTCATACCTCATAACACCTTTAATCCACTACAGAAAAATGTCGGTAAGTACCCATATGAAATGTACTGATAAGCACTATAAGTTTCGTTTAAAAAGTATTTCCAGATTCAAGCTCTAAAACCATCAAAACGTCAACACTTTGTTGTAACCTTAATCTGAAAATGAAACTGAAATCGGGATTTCGCGAGTAGGGTTCCTTGGCTGACCAAGAATTGAATTAAAACGACAAAGGAAAAAGTGATTACACAGTTTGTCACCCGAAAGACCAGGATCTCCTTCCTGCTATCTCCCTTCTCCCTCCTCTGCGCTAGAATTCAGATTTGTCCCCACTCTCCAATCCTTCGTAGGTTGCGCTATGGCATGGAGAGCAAGGGAGATGTGCTGCTGATCGCCAGAGAGAGACGGCCCCTATGGCTGATAGGGGTAGGGAGGTAAAATAGAAAAAAAACTCCCGCAACCCTAATATCCAATGGCTCATATCGTCCGACACTCGAAAAGACTCATTGGGCTCCAAACAAGACAACTAGTAGTCGATCGGAATCGTCTCGACGATATCTATGCATCTACGGTCTCCGATCATCAGTAAGACACACCATATTAGGATTATAAACATGGTTTGGTTTTTAGGGTATTATAGTTTAACCTTGTGAGACGAATAATATGTGATGTATGGATTTATCCCTGGTATAACTTTTGTGTCTCACTAAAATAAGTGGAATTAAATTATGTAATCAGGGAGATAGACAACACTTAGAGAATAACAAACTTCTAAATGTGTTAGTTCACCCTATAACATAAACTACCTCTTAAGTTTATGTTGTTCTTTTGAGATGTGTTCACTTGTTTGTACATGATAGGTGTGTTGTTCATTTGTCTTTATCCAAATGTATTGAATGCATGATCGCTTTATTTGGACGAGGAACAGCCTGTGGTTCCTGAGTGTGTTGCCGAAGACCGTCCTGAGCAGCAATCTGGTGAAGGAAAGTATCCTCTGACCTACTATGTCCTACTTACTGTATAATCCACCATCCCGCATTACATTATTGAAACATAAGGATTGACTAGTCTGTATTTACATTATCCTTGTTACCTTTTTGGGTTACTATGGTTAACTTTATGCCATTACTTTAACTTAATCGACGAACATGATGTGAATATTTATGATATGATGACGTTATCACGATGATGATCTTGTGACACTTTAGGTGTGGGGGACAGATATCCCCGGGTCCACTCAGGGACAAAAACTCTGCTTGGGGCCACATGCCCGTCGCCCCGTAGGGACGCCACATCATGGCTGAGCAAAGAGAACAACGGAAATGGGCTGACCCAGGAAGGCGATGGGCCCAAGCCCAGATTACTCGTGGCTTGGGCGTGATCCCGTTGAAGCTGTTCGCTTTTCCTGCACCCGACATCTTCGAACGCTGGAGATAGCTCGGAGCGGAGGCGCTGGGTTTTCCTCAGGATAGCGAAGTCTGTTCGCTATTAGCTAGGAGATAAGCTGAAAGAGTGTGATCTGCATGGATGCGGGAAGCGCCCTACGGTCATGTATATAAGGCCTAGGGGGATCCCCATCATTTTCATCTCATTCGCACTTCACCACTTGGTAGACACCACTTGTAAACACAACCCAGATACAAAGTCATCCCAGGAAGTACGATATTACGCTCCTCAAGTGGCTCGAACCTGCTGAAACTCGCTCGACTCTCTCTTTCTCGTGTCCCCGGCACGAACCATTGAGTTACAATCCACGACACCGTCCTACCCAAAAGCACCACAAGGGTACCCCGGGTGTGCCGTCGAACACTAAACACCGATAGCTGGCACGCCAGGTAGGGGGTGTGTCATCGATCAACGCTAACTCCATGGCCATCATCTTCAAGAGTAAGATCACCTTCAGCTCGGGAGCTATTTTCTGCTTCAGGACCATCTCGTGCATAGCGGACATAAAGCGAACTCTGCACCGCATAGCAGCTCCACCCAAGAAGAAACCTTCCTCAGGAATCCCGCGAGAAGCCAGAGTGAAACCGCGAGCCATGCCCCGGCTCGCAGCTCGGGAGGGCATGGTCCCGTGCAAGTTAGAACTCAAAAGCCCCTAGAGGATGGAAGGCCAGTCGGTCCGGGCCTCTCTAGCCTAGAAAACTCTGTTGTCCACCTCGCCCACTAAGGAGTGGACATGGGTCACTTGGAGAAGGGAAGTGAATGTCCCATACCGGGGAGGGAAAACACAGCGAGCAATCCTCCTAGTACCTCCACCCTCAAAGGAGGACGAGAAGAAGCGCACTGCCGTACCCGCTCCTTTCTACCCGATGTCCTCTTCATCCAGGGGAGACTGGAGTCATCACCCATCTCCGACGATGAACCCACTATGCAGGGGGAGGAACCTCCCTAGCCTGATGCTCGGCGACGGAGGAACAGGCGCCAAAACAAGCGACGAAGCCGGAGAACGGGACACAACGCAACCTATCTCTCGGGACGAAGCCTCAAAAATGGGAGAAACTCCCGATGAAAGAGCACATCAAGAAAGGCACAACTCCCGCTGCCGCGATCGTCGTCAGGCTCAAGAACGAGAGCGGGAACTAGCTGAACAAGATGCTAAATTCCGACAGGAGAATCCTCTTCACACCCAGAACTTGTACCCCGACTTTGCCCGAGCATTGAACACGCCGAGTGAAGTTGGAGGAGTATTGACACAAATAGCTGATAGCCTCCCGCAGACCCCAGACGTGGAGGGTTATCGGCGGCTGCTTACATAGGTGGCCAATCATCTTCTACCTCTCGCTCACCCGCCGAACGACCTACAACATGCCATCAACAGCCGACGAGACGCGCGGAGCAACATCAGCGCTTCACGCGGTCATCAGTAGGAGATTGAGTTAAGGCGTCAGGAATAATATGACCGAGATCATGGAGTACGGGGATGCAGCCGTGCAACCCAGATCGAGTCAGCAGCAGCCTAATACTAACTCCCCTCCCCAGGATCGACAGCATGATCATCGGCAAGAGGACACGTGCGGAGTCTGCGCGCTTACTCCTCGCGTCAGGGCCATCCAATGGCCTCCTAATTTCATGGTCTCCAACATCGACAAATATGAGCCTAAGCAGGACCAGGGGGCTGGTTGGCCATCTATACAACCGCCGCCCGGGCTGCTAGGGCAATGGAGGATGTAATGACATCGTACTTGCCCATTGTTCTAGGGCAAGACATAGTGGAATGGCTCCGACACCTACCTCGACACTGCATCAATGATTAGGTGACTTCAGCTGCCGATTTATCGTGAATTTCCAGTCCCTCTCTGACAAACTAGCGCAGCCATGGGACCTCAAATCCATTAGGTGGAAGAATGATGAAACTCTCCGGTCGTTCCTCAAAAGATTTCAAATGATGAGGAACCGTATTCCCGAAGTCGCTGAGGTGGCTGTGATTGAAGACTTTTGTAATACCCAATTTGTAAATAATAAGGAAAAGAGTTGATGTCATTATATGATTTGCCATCTACATAAAAGAACATGGGAGTAACCATATTTAAGTGAACAAATAACTAATAAAATACTCTATGCATCATGTTGGAGTTTTTGTTTGTTTGTGCATTTAATAATAATAACAATAATATTAATAAAAATATTATAATGAGTTGAGAATTTGGATTGAACCCCAAATTGAAATTTAGGAATTTGGGAAAATAGAAAAGGAAAGAGAGAAATACTAGCCAATACAAAATAAATTTATAAATTAATAAATTCATCCCATAATGGCATGTTCAAATCATACATTCAAATCTGAGTACAAATTTGCCACAAACATTTGAATTCGAAATTGGGGATTCAAAAATAAAAAGGAAAAACAAAACAGAAAAGAAAAAGAATAAAACAAAAGGAGAAAACGACTTCGGGCTGAAAACCCGAGAACCCGTGCTCGGCCCACTAGCTCTTCCATGCTACCAGCCTAGTTCCATTCCCCACGGCGTGCCGCGGTATGACACACGGGATCCACTTGTCCACGAGACCAAGTAATCACCCGCACGTGGAACACTATCTATGTCACCGGTCGGCGGGCCCGCCCTGTCTGCCACCTGGGTGCGCGCTCAGATCTGCGGACACTGGTAATGTGGATCCAGAACGCTAGATATCTTCTTCCCCTTGCTTCCGCGATGATCGGGAGGTTGGATACCACCCGCGATGTGCGTGGACCAGCTAGCCGACTGGGCCTCGCGTCTATAAAGGACAGAAGAGTTCCCAGGCCGCACACAATCTTTTCCCCCTCATCGTAATCTACTCCACCGAGTTCATTCTGCCGCGGAGAGAGAAAGTGAGGTCAGGAGGGAGGCCGAAGATTGGCCGCCACCATGGACTTGGTCAACCGCCATAGGTGATGCCCTCAAGGCCACCTAGAGTGCATGGCGTGAGTCTCGGGAGGGTTGCCGCTGGGACGCCACGGGCGGTGATTGACTAGGGTGCATGGTACCCGTCACCAGAATCGCGTCTCCGCCGCAGACCCGCTGTCCATCGTGGAATGACCTCATGGCCGTTTGAACCTTCGGTACGCTACTCAGCCGATGTGCACAAGCCCCCTACTCCATGTTGTACGGGTTAATTTACGATTTCATTAACTGGGTCGTTGACTAGCCAAACTCCGGTGATGCCCCACCGCAACTCACCGGCGGCGCCGCCGTGCCTTGCGTCAGGTTGGGGGAATAGAGTCCTAGCCATTGGATCGGGCATCAATGACTGTGATTTGATGCCGTGGATACCCCTTTGGCATTGATTGTGGGGCGTTGGATGCGATTGGATGGACCCGAGCCTGCCATGGTTCTTTGAATCCGCACGTTGGATTCCGATCCGTGGGTCATGGATGAATACCGGTTCGCGAGATCTGGGATCTAATCCGACCCTTTGATCCCAGATCAGATGGCTCCTAATACCCGATACCTTCAGCCGACCAGTTTTTCAAAAGAGCCCTTATGGATTTTTGGAAAATAACCCGCCATCCACACTACGTGTTAAGAAATTGCAGAACGGCCCTGAATTCTTTGATTTAGACCCCTAATGTTTTCGGTATTTGTGGCCATGGTCCAAGTAACTCAAGAATTCATTAAATTAAACACATAAATTCTTTTTAGTGCAAAAATAATGTCCTAAACCTAGAAAATTCATAACTTGGAGCATTTAACTCTTTTTTAATCCATTCCAGTTCCAATAATTTTGTTTTAATATTGTTTATCACCTAGTAACTCTGTTTAGACATAAAACATATATTAAAATTTTCTACTTAATTTATCCCATAGCAAGCACTTAAAAACTTCAGAAATTCATACTCAATAACCATAACTCTGAATTTAGTGACTCTTGTTCCTACGATCTCGTTACGACGCGTAGAATATTATCATGCATTCTGTTCTGCTATTTGGTGTGATGTTAATTTCTGCTATACTATGTTTGTTTGTATTGTTGCGAGTAGACGAGCAAGCCACTGAGGACCCAGGTGTTCAACATGTGGAGACTACTGAGTAGGAGCTCGTTGAAGTCAAGTTATGCCCTTGATCACTTCTATTTACCCAATAATGTTCATTTTAATCATTATGATCTGCATAGGTTAATTTTGATGGAACCTAATAGGTTACCCCAGTTTGACTATCTTTATACCTTGTTTACCACTTAACTTTTGGGTAGTACCTGCTATTGCTTTATGTGGTTGTTGGGGCCATGCTTCGTTGCGCCGAAGGTCTTACACGAAGAAGCAGCTTCGGCTGAAGTTGTCCCCAGGAGATGGCCGAAGGTTCCTTTTCATGGAGCTTCGGCATTACAAACCGACATAGAGATAAAATGACCTTTTTATCCATAGAGGTCTGAGTCAATGTTGTAAACTTTTGTAAGGGGCATAATTGTAATTCGTCACAGGCTGTGTCCTGTGTCTATAAATAGATGAACAGTACCCCCGTACTGTTCACGCGAACTTAACATTTGCTTTCGCATCACACCTGTACTTTTGCCTTCCTCAGGACCGAAGGTACATTTGTAATTTGAAATCATTTATATTCATTCATGATAATAAAAATGGAGATGATTCTATGGTAATATTTAAATGTTTATTTTATACCTCATGATTTGTATGAACACTTCGTTGCTTATTATTATACTCACGAAGGTACGTCTTTCGTAACCTTCGTCCGAAATTCTTTATATCCTGAAGGGATATAATGTTTTGGAGGACGAAGGACTTTAACACTTAACATTTTTTATGTTGCCTTGTTCTTAACTCTTAGCATTTGAGAACAAGCCCCCAACAGTGGTTTTGGGTATTGAGATATACATTGTTCATGATTATGCCTTTATTATAAATTTGTTATTTACTGCTCATGATAAGATCATATTGTTAATTGGAACATGGAGAACCACTCGGGAAAACAGTGCTACCACAAGGGTGGTATGGGACGCCCTTGGCTGACTAATTAGGAAAGCTAGTGGATGACTACCTTACTCTAAAGGGGCAAGGGAAGTAGGGGAGTGGTTGGTGTAGGGAGGTCCTTGGGTTGATTTTGCTGCGATGGTGGTCAGGCGAGGGATCCATGCATTGGGGCTTCCTAGAAACTATAGCGGGTTTTCTGAAGCTAGTGGAACTTTGTAAAGGCCTCGTAGTGTTACCCTGCCTCGCTTCCTTGCTAGAGGTGTATGGGAAGTCGCGATCCCTTAGCAAATGGGTAACATGACTTGTGGGTAAAGATGTGCAACCTCTATAGAGTGTAAAATTGGTATATCAGCCGTGCTCACGGTCATGAGCGGCTCGGACCCTCACATGAGTAATTTATGGAATTAAATTCAATTTGTCATTTGCATCGCATTGTGGTTTATTTTTAATTTTGATCTACTATTTCTCTAGTTTGGTATTTACTTACATCTAGTAACTGCTAATAAAATTTGACCAACTTATTAAAAGCAATGCTCAACTTTAGCCATTATTTGTTGATCGGCCTTACACTTCACATGAACTCCCACCTTTGGTAAGTTCATGCACATTATTCCCCACAACTTGTTGAGCTATGATCTTTTGTGAGCTCACTCTTGCGATATATAACCCCCCCCCCCACAAGTGAAGAGCAGGTGGTCCAAGAGGAGCCCTATAATGAGGAGTATGAGTTGATCTAGGTGGCGTCTCCCAATCAGCTTGATGGCGCCAAGGAATAATATTTAGTTCGTTTCATTGTTATCATTTATTTTTGTAAGACTTCCGCTATGTAATAATGATACTTATGACATTTATCTCTATTCACTTTGTCATTATATGTGATGTTCTTCTTTGGCACACATATGAGATGCGCCCGGCTTTATCCCTTAAATCCAGGTGTGACAGAAGTGGTATTGGAGGAAATGTTGACTGTAGAATGGAACGTAGATAGAACTGGACAAAACCCTTACCTACTTACCTTACTTTGATTCTTTCTATACTTATCTTGATCCTGTCTCACCTTTTGTTGTTCTACTCTGATTACTCTTACCTATTCTATTCTAAGACAAGAAGGATTTCACATTTTGGAATCCTACATTTATGATCATCTAAAGAGATAGGAGACCTAAGATAAAATTAAAATTATTTTCTCTACTTGAAGTAATTGGATGATTGTGCTGATGACAAATGCTTGATTTGCTTCTTTGGTTGACTGAGTTAGTATAGTCAGGCATTCTAGCATGTAACACCATAAGGTAATGAATTAGAGGTAGTAGGTGACACACTAAACTAGTTAGCTAATAAAACCCCCAAAAGATTCAGCCTCGTAATTACTCGTCTTATCTACAATTCTATCTTACCATGTATTTCTAACCTAGATGGTCAATACTAGGAAGGGAGGTAGAATCGATCTACCTACCAACCCCCACAATAGGAGGATTGTGAGACAACAGCAAACATAAATGAATCCTCCAAATCCTTCACTGGCTGGGATAGATCCAGTGGTTGCAGCTCAGATGCAGATGTTGCAACAGATGGCAAATACTATGATGGAAATGCAAGCTTAGATGTGACAGGAGCGTCAAGAGATGCGCCAGGAGAGGCAGGAAATGCGGGAGGAAATGTGTAACACCCCTGGTGTTACTGTCACTAAAACTTGAGCATGACATCATATGCATTAACATTTCATTTTGTTTGTCACACCTAGAATGCATTCACTAGGTAAAATTTCAAAACAAGTTGTGATGTGGTGACTTGAAGTGTGCTTAACCCTAGGGTAGGGTACTTAACCCTAGGATTAGGACATATGGGTGACAGTAAGCCAAATTGTGTAAAACCTCAAAAGTCATTAGAAATGTTCACAAGATATCAAATTTGATGAATTTTTGTGGCCTAAAAACCCTAGTATGCCCAAAACCCTAAAAGAAACCCTAATTGGAACCCTAGGGGGGTGAATTCAGATTCTATGCACTTTTGGACCAAAGTGCAAATATCAAAGTAATAGAATATAAAAAACCAAGTAACTTTCACATTGGGGAGATTTTCAATAGTGTGGAGTAATTTGGACTTATTTGCAAAAAGGCCGCATGAGTACTATGTGGCTAAGTCTGAATTTTAGTGAAATGGAGCCAGTTTTGGAGCCTTGTATTCCTTAATTCTTGAGGACTTTGCCCTAGGTCAATACATCAAACTTGTAGAGCTACTATAGGGGTACAAGTTCAATTGAGAAACCTAACCCTAAAACCCTATGAAATCTGATGAAAAACCCCCTCAAACTTTAGTTGTCAGATAAGAACCCTGTTGAAATTCAGAATTTCAGTTATATTGGGTCAACTTTGGGACCATGTTGTGCTCAATTCAATGGGTGTTTGACCAAAACCTTTGTAACAAAGTTACAGCTGGTATGTAGGGGAGTAACTTTGGTACAGTCGTCTTACTAGGTTGTTGTACAAAAAAATCAAAGAACCAGTGGCATAAAGTTGCTCTGTCAGAAGTAAGTTACGCGGTTTGGAGTGATACTAAAAACTGGATTCAGAACAGAAATGGTCCCAGTGAAATGTGGCTGATTTATGAGCACCATATCTTAAAATCCATTTAGTTTAGGTCCAAGAATCCTATAGTAAGTTTGAAGACTGTTGTCTGGTGAATAGTTCTTGTTAATGGAGATTAATCTGTTCATAACAAGAATCAAGAGAAAAGGGGGATTAAAGGGGGTCGGTCGAGTCAAGCATGGAAGATCGACGGCGTGGGAAATATCTGAAGGAAAAAATCTGCGTCAATGTAGAATCCGAATGTGTCCAAATGAAGAGGAGATAGAGATGGCTGGGGTAGGATAGCTTTGAGCCAATTCACAGCTTGCGGATTAGGCCGGGTCGGGGCGGGGATATTTCACTGACGGCCACCATGGCTCGGTACTTCCATCGCGGTGCACTCGCGCCTGAATTCTACCACACTGTGCTGCTTTGTTATGTGGTCGCCATGCACTAATGTCGTGCCTCATGACCGCGGATAGGTAGCTAGGTCGCCGTCCCTTTAAATTGTGCCATGAATCGTGGTGAGGTCTTCACTGCCTTCCGGTGTGATCAGTAGAAGCCAAAATTCGCGGTGTCTTCCCTTCCTCGTCCTAAATTGGTAGTGCACGGTGAACTTGTAGTTCCTTGCGGCCGTATAGCCCCAGCGTGACTGCCTATTTCCGCCAGAATTCTTCACGACGCCCATTTCCCCCATCGGACCAAGCAGAGCGCACTCATCCCCGTGTTCTCATGGCCAGGCGAACTCGGTATGGTTCTATGCCTTTGACTTGGTGTTTGAGCATCCCTGTGTGCTAGTGAAGCTCGCCGTGGTGGCCATTTGGCCATTACTGGCATGATTTTGTTGGAACATGGGCTCGACGCTGCGCGCTAACCCGTTGACAGCGCCGGTGTCGATCAACCAAAAATCTAATGGCCCGACGCTGATTCTCGTGTGCATCATGATCTGGTAGCCCCTTATCTTGTAAAGTCGGGTAAAAGAGTGTAATATATGTAGGAAGTGGGGAATCAACGAAGGTTGATTCCATAATTATTAGATTATGCATGCATCATGTTTTAAACTATACTAATAAATCTTCCCCCTCTTATGGAGATATGGCTCACTAAGATGAGCTTTTTGGAACTGAGGTATGCCCAAGAGTGGGCTTCTGAAAAAATTTATTCTGAACCGTGCAATTGGATTTATAGTATTATAATACATTGTCACATGGTATTGTGTTATCCAATAGTGATTTAGCCCCATCTAAAGGCTTGTTAAGCATATGCGCGGTATTCCGTTTGGTCATAACGAATCTAGCCGAGGAGCGCTCCTGGCCGATCTCCCTACCGCCGGTACGGATCTGGCCGAGCTCCTGGCCGAGCTCCCTGCCGCAGTATTCCCATCCTTCTCTTCCCCATGCCTCCTCCGGTACGTCTTCCCTTCTCTTCTTCTCCATTCCCATCCTCCCCCGTCGGTGAGCGCATAGCGCCATGGAGAAAGCCACGAAGAAAGCTTTGAACTAAACACATAGTTGCTTCCTGCAGCCATGGAGAAAGCTCCAAGCTGCAATCCTATGGCATCAGGACTTGTCAGTGCCACTACACACAAAGATGCCGCAGAAACTGTAAATGGGGCTAGGGCGATGGAGGGGGTAGAGGCACAACCACCGTCGACATGAGCAACATTAATTATGGCACTAGTAGATTACATCCGCGCCATCAATTATGTAGGACACATGATCCGGTATGTTTTAGTGTAAATAACATTAAAAAGTAACATTCAATACTATAATGTGTTATTGAATCTCATTATGTATTTGGTTGTAGGTGCAGAGATATAATCGAGTTTGGGATGGTCTTTTAGACGCCATTAGACAGATGCAATTATCTGCCGATGAGTTGAGGAGGTTGAGCGACCGCAATCATGTGCCTGAGTATTTAGAGTATGTGCACAAGAATAGCCTAGTTAATGCCATGAGTGTTGTTACTAAAATTGCACAAGGTCTAGACACTGTGAGCAAGGATTTGGAGAAAGTTCTTATTGGTCCGCAACCTCTACTTGAGGATTACAAAGACCTTGGATTGTACGATGATTTCAAATCTAATGATGATGTTCATTGTGATTGTAATGAGCAGTGTGGTTCGGATGAAGACAACTCTTCTCTGGACTCGGATGAGATCAATGATCGCCGTCTATCACATATGAACGAGCCTATCTGAGCTATTTGTCTGTGAGAGAGTCGCCTCCTCGACAATAGCCATGTATTAATTTGATGTTGTATTCTATGGCCAATGTATTTTGTGAGACTTGTAGTTCATGATGTATTTTTAGTTCAACATTGTTTCGGCCATGATTGTTTTGGCCATAATCTTCAACTATGTGTGCCCAGTTCAATGAGCTATCCCTGTGTATTTCAAGGAGCTATCCATGTTTGTTTCAGCCATAACCTGCTTTGTCGTTCAAACAAAAGAATACAAGCGGTCTGCTCTACTTTGTTTCGACCATAACTATGTGTGCCCAGTTCAAGGATTCAAACATGTAAGCAGTCTGCTCTGCATAAGAAATATAAGCGCTTGTCATCAGAATGCATATGAAAAATACTGGCCATAAACATAGTTCACCAGGAACATAGTTCACTAGAAACATAGTTAACTAGGATCATAGTTCACTAGAAATTAGATCACCAAAAACTAAATTTGGAACATAGTTGACCAGAACCAATACATTTCAGAACTAAAGAAGAAACTGCTACTGCCAGATACATAGAAATTGTTCACAGAACTTAAGCTGCTACTCAGAAACAGAACTTCTTCTTCGGAGTAAGCTCCTTTTTGACAGCTGTCTGAAGTCTCCTAGGTGGTAAACATTCCCCTGTTGGCACAAGTTGAACAGTAGAAGCCTCTTCTATTATTGGCAGCGAGGAAGAAGGGATGTTGTTAACAGGCTCTTGTGATGTTGTTTCCATGGAAACAAGATGATGATCAGTATCAGCCTCTTGCAGTGTTGGAAACCATTTCTTTGTTGTGTTTTTTCCTTGGCCTCTGTTTCCTGTGATGATATAAGTTAGATAAACAATAATAATGTTACGAAGAAAGTTGATGTTTACGTAGTACCTTTTCTTTGTACCATTAAGGGGACACTTGTAGCTGCTCTTCCTATGCCCTAACTCCCCACAATTTGGGCACATAAATTTTCCTCTAATTAGTTTCTTTATTTTATCATTGTCATTTGAAGGTTTCTTCTTGCTGCTACCACCCTCGAGACAAGTCTTGATCCTATTTTTCCTTTGACGTCCGACACCTCTTTTACCAAGGGGTGCACCAACCTCTTTTGCGAAGTCCACCATAGGCCAAAACAACTTGTTCTCAATTGGCTCCACCAATCATGAGTATGCTTTCCTATACATCTCTACAGAGTAGTAATCATCAACAAACTCCTCCATCATCGCATCTCTCAATTGTTGTGCAGTTATTAGACATAATGCATGGTGGCAAGGCTTCCCGGTATGTTGCCACTCTAGGCATGAACATTCTCTTAAATATGCCTTCACCACATATCTAGAAACACAATCACTATTGTCTCTCACCTCGGCAACATAGTCATCACCTTTTATCACTTCCAGGTGTCCGAGCCCTCGAGTACGTGCATTTAGTTGGGCTATGATGGAGGGTAGTATCTTTCCTTCTAACCTCCGTCTAATTCGCCTTCTCTTATGAAAAAGTTGCATGATCATCAACCTTATTTTGTCAGCAAGGTCGCATACTGAGAAGGTCCTTGTAGTCCTTAATCCAGTTGTTGAAGACCTCCGCAATGTTATTCGTCACATAGTCACATTTGATGCTAGGGTTAAAAGCACTGTGGTACCACAATAAACTATGAAACTTATCCAACCAATCAGTAATGGAAGGGTTCTTTTTCACGTTCGCAATGTACATATCATAAACTTCTTTCCCATACGCCCTAGCAGCAGGGTACATATATTCAGAACTAGGAAATTGCTTGACAAAGTTGTTCATTAGATGCCTGAAACACTCTCTTTTCTCTGCATTGGGAAAAACATCCCTCATTGCGTTTATTAAACCTTTGCAAGCATCAGAACAAACTTCTAGTACAGGAAGATCTCCAATGGCCTTCCGTAACTGCTGCATAAACCATTTCCAATTGTCCTCCGTTTCAGACTCGAAGAATCCAAAAGCAACGGGGAACATCCAGTTGTGCCCATCAACTGCTGTAGCAGATGGTAGGTGACCATTCCATCGACCATTCAAAGCAGTAGAATCCACACTCAAGTAAGGTCTGCAACCCTGTAAGAAGCCTGTGATACAAGGTCCAAGAGCACAAAAGAAGTGCGTGAAGTAGAATCGACCATCTTCTACTCGAACATCAATTTCAATGAACTATCAGGTGACTTCTACAATACTGCCTCCTTCCAACTGTACAAAAGTTGGAAGCTCTCTTCCCAAGTCCTAAACAATTTCAAGGCTTTCTCTTTTCCATACTAGACTGTGTCATACGCAATTGTGCATTTGTAGGTATCTTGAAGTGTAGTTTCTAATTCCTTAGCACCAATATGTGGTTTCTTGACAATAATAGGAAGAGCTTTGGAATCAACCCAAGCACTTGTTGGTGTGCTAGTCCTCCTCCGTCCACTAGAAGTACGTACAAGTGTGATGATCATTCAATGCAGTCACCTACAAAAATAGCAACAACAATAACACTCTCATTGGATTACTTCGAAGGCCACAACAATATAAATAAATGTTAAGTTCTTGACATAGAAAAACATACAATTATGGTCGGTGAACCATCCCTCTCAATTCTTGCATTTATGCTCCAAGGACAGCCGCCTCCACGACAATAGCCTCTATATTTCTTCAGGGTACTAGCCTCAATACCTAACTCGAACTCTTTGTCTATGGCATATTGTCTCATTGCCAGCCTAAATTCAGTCATAGATGCATACAAGCTGCCAACCTCCATCATTGGATGATTAGAGTCATAAACAACTCTGGTCTCGTGCTGCAAAAAATCAACACAAGGCAAAGCTGTCGAACCATCGCCACCAAGTTCATCTAGATTATTTCCATCACCTCTACGATTGCAAGAATCCTCTCTCTCTCTTTATTTTCTCGTTCATCATCGGCAGCTAATCCAAGTTGAGGTACATAACACTCTCATCGGGTGCATGTTGAGGTCCTTCTTCTTCCCATCACAAATCCGGTAAAATTCCCTCAAAATCATTTCCTTGAGTTAACGAATCCGCTACCGAATGACCTTGTTCTACAACATTAATGGGAAGGGGAGCACTGATATCCTCAGGCGCGGCTAGTGTCTCAATCAATAAGTGCTCAACATCTTCAATGGTGAGGAACCAATTTGCATCTGTCGCATTGTGTAGTAATGAAAAATCTATGGGGGCACGAGGAGGTCAACGAAGCTTGAACTGGAAACGAACCGTGGTTCTCGTCGCCAATTGCTGTGTTTTCTCCATTGCCGTTGGGAGTATCCATTGCAGTACCTGCCTGGGAGACTGGGAGGAGAGCGATAGCCTCAGTTCAGCATGGCCGTGCAGTAACCCGATAGGCTCGCCAACCAGGGCCATGCGCAAACAGGATAGCTCGGGGGGGAGGATGGGAATGGAGAAGAAGATAAGGGAAGACGTACCTGACGAGGCACGGGGAAGAGAAGGATGGGAGCACTACCGGTAATGGACGGGACCAGCTCACCGCCGGGAGGGAGCTTGGCTAGGAGCGCTCCTCGGCCAGATCCGTTATGGCCAAACGGAATGCCGCACATATGCTAAACAAGCCTTTAGATAGGGCTAAATCACTGTTGGATAACACAATACCAAGTCACAATGTATTATAATACTATAAATCCAATTGCACGATTCGGAATAGCTTTTTTTAGAAGCCCACTCTTGGGCATACCTTAGTTCCAAAATGCTCCACTAAGACTACCCAGTGCAAATCGACCGAACCTCTTGGCATGCCACGACATCAACTAGCCTCCAGGCACGAAGGAAGTAGTAGTGGCAGTAATGACCCAATTGGAGACTAGGAAGCTAGGGTGGAGCAACTCCGGTTAGAACTACGCCATAGAAATAGGGCACGTGAGCGGGATAGTCACCGCACAGTGGAGCTGTCAGCCGAAGTAAGTCGCCTGCAGTACGAAATTTCAGAACGCGATATGGCCATTGATTGGGTCGTTAACTCGCGCTCTTTCACTTAGGACTGCGAAGCGAAAGCTCTTGCTTGAGTGGCAGAGCTTAGTGCATCTCTGAAGAATATGCAAGCGTACTGTAATACCTTACATGAAGAAGTGCATGTACGGTATGAACGGCTGCACCCGGACGTGCCACTAGACATCGCTGCAATGGGAGCCGGACCATCTGGAATAGCTAATGAAGGACCTGATGGGGAGCTGGACCTTTTTAGGCCCCATCCTTCCATGAACCTTGCTGACGGATGGTCTCCTGCAGCATGAAATGGAGCAACGAAAGATGAAGAAGACGAGTAGTATAGTTTAGGTATTATACTTATGTAAAATAAGTAATAAAGTCAAGTTGTACACTGGAGTCTGTATAATTATTACATTTTGGCAATGTAATATGATGGTGTATGTTGGCATGTTATATTTTTTTCAAATGTTTCTTTGCCTCAGATGCCATCACGGACTCGCGCACATGATGGTGCGGGGACATCCTGCGGTGGGGAGGATACTCCTAACCCGCCACTAGTACCACCAACATTGGCTGAGGCTATCGCTGCCCTGGTCAATGCCACCGCTGATAATACATGCTTCTTGCACGAAATGGCGGGCAACCAGTTCCAATAGCATGGAGGTAGAGTTCCCCCACAAGGACCGCGTGATACTACTTATTTGGAATTCTCTGAGACTCGACCACCGCTTTTCATTAAAGCAGAGGAACCTTTAGAAGCCGACAAATGGGTAAGAGTGATAGAACATAAGTTTGGGTTAATTCGATGCACAGAGACACAAAAGCCCCTGTTTGCCGCACAATAGCTAAGAGGGCCTGCTAGTACTTGGTGGGCAAATTTCTGAGCAATCTAGCTTGTTGGACATTAGATTACCTAGGATGAGTTCAAGTTGGCATTCCGAGAGCATTATGTTCTAGAGGGAGTACTCCAGATGAAGCTAGAAGAGTTTATCAGGTTGAGGCAAGGAGGAGATACGGTGATGCAGTATCTCAACAAATTCAACCACCTCTCTCCGTATGCCATTGACCAGGTGGATACTGACTTAAAGAAAAATAATTGTTTTATGAGGGGGCTCAATGACAGGCTTCAGCAGAAAATGGCAACATGCTTGGACCTCACCTACAGTAAGGTTGTCAGTACGACACTGGTAGTGGAAGCCAAAAATGCAGGACATGGAAAATCAAAGGGGTTTGGAGGTGAAATGTCAAATCAAGAACCTGAGAAGAGAACTAGGTTGGTGATCCGACCTTTTAATCAAAATCATTCTTTGCCTCGCCTACCTTCATATCCATTGAAGCAGCTAGTCTTTATTCGTCCCACTACTGTCCTCGCTCCTAACAATCAGCCGAGTGCCCCTGGTACTTGTTTCCCTACCCTTCCCAGTTCCTCCAGTGGTTGCTTCAACTGTGGGAAGTCTAGACATTTCATCAAGGACTGCCCATACCCGAAGCAAAATAAATCCAATTTTCAGCAGACTCCTGGGAACTCGAATCAAGGAAATGGAAACATGGCTGATTCTTCCAAGGGCAAGAATTTCAAGAAGACTGGACGGGTCTATTATACTCAGGTGGCTACAACACCGGAGGGTGAACCGGTAATGATGGGTATGTTCCTTGTTGCCAATCACCCAGCAGTTATCCTCTTCGATTCTCATGCATCACATACCTTCATAAGCAAGAATTTTGTGGAAAAACATTGCATTATTTGCACTGAATCAAGGGAGGGATTTGTTATCCACTCAACTGGGGGCCGGATATTTACTAAGGAAGTAGCCTTCCATATACCAGTAACATTAGTCGGACGGGAATTTCCTACAAACATGATTGTCATAAGGGGGCAAGACATAGATGTAATTCTGGGCATGAACTGGTTAGCTCAGCATAAGGCCATCATCAAAATACAGACTTAAGAACCATTAAATTAAGCCATGGCCATGAAGAGATCCAATTGTCCATCCCTGTAGCTGTCCCAGCCAAAACATCTGGACAAGTTTATGAAGCTATCATATAAGAAATCCAGGATATTCTAGTGTTATGTGAATTCCCGGATGTTTTTCCTGAAGACTTGCCTGGGTTGCCTCCTGAAAGGGATGTGGAATTTGTGATTGAACTAAAGCCTGGTATGGCTCCTATTTCCAGAAGGTCATACCGAATGCCACCTAATGAATTGGCAGAACTCAAGACTCAACTACAAGACTTGCTTGAGAAGGGGTTCATTAGACCAAGTTCATCACCTTGGGGATGTCCAGCAATTTTCGTCAAGAAGAAGGATCAGACGCTTCGAATGTGCGTGGACTATAGACCCCTTAATGAGGTTACCATCAAGAACAAGTACCCTCTTCCCTGGATTGATATCTTATTCGATCAACTTACTAGATCTCAAGTATTCTCCAAGATTGACCTCCGGTCAGGCTATCATCAGATCCGTATTCGACCCGAAGATATACCTAAAACCGTGTTCACTACGCGGTATGGATTATTTGAATTTTTGGTCATGTCTTTCGGATTAACAAATGCTCTAGCCCACTTCATAGACTTAATGAACTCGGTATTTGTCACACCCGGATTTAAGGGACAAAGCCGGGGGCATCTCATACATGCGCCAAAAAAGTCAACATATATAATAACAGAGTGTATAGAGATAAATGTCACAATATAATCAGAGTACTTGTTACATAGCGGAAGTCTTACAAAATAAAATATAAATATAGATCGAACTAAAATCCATCCCTGGCGCCAGAAAGTCAACTAGGAGACGCCACCTAGATCGAATCGAACTTCTCGTTGTGTGGCTCCACTTGAACCACCTGTTCTTCTCCTGTGGTGGTGTGAGACAGCAAGGGTGAGCTCACACATGTTCATCGCTCAACAAGTTGTGGGGAATAATGTGGTATGAACTTACCAAAGGTGGGAGTTCAAGTGATGTGTAAGGCTAATCAACAATAGGGGTTAAAGCTGAGCATTGCTTTTAATAAGTTGGTCAAATTTTATTAGCAATTACTAGATGTAAGTAAATACCAAACCATAATAAATAATAGAACAAAATTAATAACAAATCCCATGCAATGCAAATGACAAATTGAGTTTTAAGTTTCATAATTTAATCATGCGAGAGTCCTAAGCTGCTCATGACCGTGAGCTCGGCTAGTATACCAGTTTTACACTCTGTAGAGGTTGTACCCTGTACCCACAAGTCGTGTATCCCATGTCGCCAGGGTTAGCTAGACCCTTAGACACTACCGAGGTGAATGGCTAGGGATCCACTATGAGGCTTTACAAAGTTCCACTAGCTTCCAAAAACCCGCTACAGTTTATGGGAAGAGCACTTGCAAAAATCCCTCGTCTGACCGCCATCGCAGCAAAATCAACCCGAGAACCTCCTTGCATGCAACTCCCCTACTGCCCTTGCCCCTTTCGGTAAGGTAGTCTTCCACTAGCTTTCCTAATTAGTCAACCAAGGGCGTCCCATACCACCCTTGTGGTGGCACGTGTTTCTCAAGTTAAGCTCCATGTTCCAATTAAAGATAATGATGATCTTGACATGAACATAAATAAAATAACAGAATAATTGAAAACATGGATATAATGAAATATTAACCCAAAACCATGTAAAGCAATAGCACAACTACCCAAATGATTCAGGGGTAAACAAGGTAAAAAGGATAAACAGACTAGGGTGACCTATTGGGTCCCATCAAAATTAAACCTATGCATGAATAAATGATTAAAAAGGACATTATTAGGTAATAAATGTGGTCAAGGGCACAACTTGCCTGGGACTTGAGATATCAGGTACCAACTTGCTCTTCAAGTAACTCGTAACCTCGCTGCTAGTCGTAGCAATACAAACAAACATGGTATAGACAAAATTAACATCACACCAAACATGAGAATAAACTGCGTAATAATAATCTACGCATTGTTACGAGATCGTAGGCTTGAGAATCGCTAAAATCGAAGTTACGGTTACCGAGTTACGATTTATGGGAGATCTATGTGATTTAACTATTATCATATGAGAGACTACTCCATAAATAATTAACTAAACTTTAATTTTAATTATAGCTTGACTAGAGATTATGTTTTAACCACATTATAATTATGGTCAGGTTAGTTTTGATTTAGAAGAGTTAATCTAGTAGACATTGGATAAATAAATATCTAACTATAAAAGTATGCGACATGGTTAAATTGATGTTGGTTCTGCGTAGTAAATATTTATACGAAGCTAACGCAACTTGAACAGGCCAAATCGGAATTAAGAAGAATAAGTTATGGATTTTTCCGAAGTTTTAAGTGTTGGATTAAAAGAAACTAAGTGTGTAATTTCTAATCAATGTTTCATGACAAACAAGGTTACTAGATGATAAACAGAATTAAAACAAAATTATTGCAACTAGAATGGATCAATTTGAGGCTAAAATGAATTAAATATGAATTATACAAGTTTCTAGAATTATTTTTGTATTAAAAACCAATTTCTATAATTATTTCTCTGTTTTCTCTATTTCCTGGATTGCGCGTCAATTCTCAAGAAGTACAGGGGCCCTAGCGCAAAAATAACTAAGACACATGTTACCATCAGGACGGACTGCAGGTTTATTACTGGAATTTCCAGGGCCTCTAATGCAAATTCAACTGCCGAAGGGGTATCGGCCAACGAGCACCATTGAATCTTAATCTGATGATGGAAAACCCGCCACGTATTGCTCTGTTCTGGACATCGGATTAGGATCAAACGACCATGTGTTGTCCTCCTCCTCCGACACCAGGCGACGGTGTTAGCGCTTGGCATCACGACAGAGATTCACCGGCGAGGAGTACTCCAGCCATCAAACGATCCATCCTAAACACGTTTATGCGTGGGCCATAGAGAAGAATACGACAGATACGGTTGGGATTCTCTTACCATGAATTGGACAGCTGCGGTGCTCCGCGAGATTGGAGGGCGGCTAAGCAATGAGACCTCGAACGCCCATCGCACACCGACCACCCCTGAGCTCCTGATGACCACCCAACGAGCTTCCTACGTAGAGAAATCCTGAGGTCAAAACGACGACCCTAGTGTGGGATTGCTTTGATGGCTCTCGCCCCTCAAGCGAAGGTGAAGCAGCATACGGCTAGAAATGGGCCGATGGCTTCGCGTTTCTCCGGCGACCCGCCCAGGCAGCAGCACCAGCTCGAGCAGCGACGCAAGCGATGTGCCCACGAGACAGCTTCTCTCTATGCTTGTTCATCTCCCTGTGGTGGTCTGGTTGGCTCTCGGCAGCAACAGTCTCTCGCTACATGCTAATGGCGTCTCGATGACTGATTCCTCGCGTGGCTGGATAGCTTATATAGCCCATGAAGGGCAGAGTCCGTGTGAGGGGTTGGGGCCAGGCTCTGTGTGAAGAACTGGAGATCGGAGTGACGGTTCTAAAGTCCTTGGTGTTTTATTCGCGCAAGGGATAAAGCTATGCACCGGGTCCCAGCAACGAAAATCCAGCGGAACGCGCGATGGTTATAACAACCAAGTGAGGTTGTTATGACATGCACAGAGGATGCCCATGTAAGAAGATTTGAGAGTCTGATATAGAAGGAGTACAATTTGAGAAGGGGGGCCATGTGCCATTGACTAGATCATACATAGGCATGCATGCGGTTTTCTCAGTTTGCTTGCATGCAGCTAATACTTTAATAATAGGTGAATCAAAGTCCTCACGCATGCTTTGATTGGTTAGCAAATTTCAAGGCCATCAAGTCACCATGACCAATATAAGAGTAATATTTTATAAAATAATATATACTTAATATTTATTTGTAGTATATTACATGTTATTATATCTAAGTATTACTATTAATATGCACATGCACGTACTTCGATTATATATTCTATTTGCAGATAGGAAATGAAGGTTTATTGAAAGATTTATTAACAAAATATTCATGAAACATGGTGGCAATGGCTACCTATAGATGAAGCTAGCTTTTGAGTGATAGTGTCAACCTTTAGATAAAGGTTTATAGTCTCACGATGGTGAGCCATCCTTATAATAGATCACAACTTATCCATGAACTAGTTAGAAATTTTACAAAAAAAAGGCCATGAATAGTTAAGAGGCTTACAAAAAAAGGCCTTCATGATTACGCAACGACTTCTACCCTCTATCACTACCTTTTCTTTTCTATTTCAATTTATTCATTCAAATTTTGAATTTGAATCTGTGTTTTACATGCAAACCTACTATAGCATTACAAAAAGATCCGATAAGTATGCACCTAGTTAATTTAATATACTTTATGGATGTATTTAGGTGGATACGTCAACTATAACATACCCATCTTGTTTTCTTCTAGGAACAATATTAGTTTTCAATCCATGGTCCAATTAAAAGCTAAAATAAATATTCACCACTCACATATTTTGGAAGAAAATAATATACAAATATATATTTTTCCTTTATCATGAGTTGCTCAAATATATTTTTCAGGGAGTACTTGTATAGTTTAGAAAGGGATAATAAACGGATTTGAGAGCACCTAGAGGGGGATGGGTGAATAGGTGATCCTGTAAAATCAAACACTAATAGCCACAAAAACTTAGTTTAAAGTGTTAGTACGACTAAGTAGCTTTGAAGCAAGTTCTTGTGAACACAACAATCACAGTGAAAGCAACACAAGAGACACGCGATTTTTATCCCGTGGTTCGGCCAACTAACACTTGCCTACTTCCACGTTGTGGCGTCCTAATGGACGAGGGTTGAACTCAACCCCTTTCAAGTGATCCAATGATCAACTTGAATACCACGACTTTCTTCCTTATCGTCTTTCTCCCGTTGAAAACTAATCTACAGCACACACACGCACACAAGCCAAGACATGAGCTCGAAACGTAGCACAGAGAGTTGACAACTCGAACGGAGCTCAAATCACTAACTCAATCAATCAAATGCGCGGAGGCGGAGTGTGGGAGTCTTAGAATGCTTAGTGAATGCTTAGATATCTCCTCCATGCGCCTAGGGGTCCCTTTTATAGCCCTAAGGCAGCTAGGAGCCGTTGAAGATAAACTTGGAAGGCCATCCTTGCCTTATGTCGAGTGGCGCACTGGACAGTCCAGTGCGCCACCGGACAGATACTGTAGCTTGTCCGGTGCGCGTTTTCCTTCTAAATCGGGCACAGACGACCGTTGCAGCTCCAGGCCCGTTGGCGCACCGGACAGTCTGTAACGCCCCGAATTTTTGCAGTTGAATTTTTTCTTTTCTTTACTCGCCAAATTCGGGCGTTACCTTTTCTTTTTCTTTTTCCCTCACTAAACCTTGACCTTTTCCAAAGCTAGCGGGATTCGGTTTGGAATTCCCGTGTAAAGAAAAACCCTAAAATTGTTTTATGTTGTGTGATGCACCATGCCGAACCGTGCATTCTTTTGGATTGATTGAGAACGTGGATGCATTCATCTAGGAAGATCGGATTTCGAAAAGGAGATAATCTTTTCTTTTTCTTTTTCTTTCTTTCTCTCTCCCTCTTCCCCTTTCTCTCTCTCCCGCGCCGTGGGCCCCTTGGCCGGCCCAGCCGCCCCTTGGCCGGCCCAAGCCCCCCCCCCGCGCCCCCCCTCTTGGGCCTGGATAGGCCCAACCGCCCCCACCCCTCCCCTTTTCCCCAAACCCCCTCTCTCTCTCCCTCCCTCTCATTTTCTCCCATCCTCTCCCTAAGCCGCCGCCGCCCCTACCCCTGCCCTAGCGCCGCCCCTGCCCTAGCGCCGCCCCTGCCCTAGCGCCGCCCATCGCCGTCGGCCGCCCGACGCCGGTGAGCCCCCCTCTCCCTCTCCCCTCTCCCCTCTCCCCTCTTCTTCCCCCAGCCGCCCCGCCGCGCCTGGCCCTGGCCGCGCCCTGCCCCGGCCGCGCCTGGCCCCTGGCCGCGCCCCCCGGCCGCCTGGCCGCGCCCTGGCCGGCCCCGGCCGCGCCCCCAGCCCGCGCCCGGCCGCGCCGTGGCCGCTGGCCGCGCCCTGGCCGCCCGCCCGGCCGCGCCCCAGCCCCTGCGTGCTCGGCCGCCCAGCCGGCCGGTTCAACCGCCCCCGGGCCGGTTCAACCGCCCTGGCTCAGCCGCCCCTCCCCTCCGCGCTCGGCCGCCCCTGCTCGGCCGGCCCAGCCGCCCTGCCCCCGGCCGGTTCAACCGCCCTAGGGCCGGTTCAACCGCACCCCCCCTGTTTTTTTATTTTTATTTTATTTATTTTATTTACTTTCTGTGATCATAGTTATTTTATTTTAGGTAGGCTAATCATTGTTAATGTTATTGAAATATGAAGCTTAATTTAGAATTCCGTTATGCCAATTGATTCATGTAATTAATTGTTTATCTCATTCAATGTTGATCAACTTAAAATGATTAGGTTTCCATTAGTGTATATAACAGAATTCTTTTGCTAAGAACCAATTGTAACTAATTATTAGTGCATAAGCTTTAACCCCTGCGAGACCCTTTCCCGTTTCTTTCTAATCATAATGAATGCGATATCGAATGTCATACTTGATGCATATTCACTTTACTTGTTCCCTTGTATGGTGTACTGTTCTTTTGTATTAAATATATGGATGTATGTATGTTTGCGCTCGCATAGAGAACGATCCGGTCGAAGAGCCCGAGGAATTCGCAGGAGAAGCCCCTGAGCAGCAGTCGGTTGGTGGAGGCAACTGTCCCTTGACCTATCTCTGTCCTATTCATTCTTTAATTCACCTCCCGCATTACACATTTATACCTAAGGATTGACTAGCTTTTGTTATTCATGTCCTTGTTTACCTATTTGGGTCGGATTATTACTGCTTAGTCTGATGCTATTGCTCAACTCTAATCAATGAACATGATGTGATTATCTATGATACACTGTTTTCCCTTCTTATTTATGATCATACTTGTGGCATTTAAGGGGACTCGAGCGGTTTCTCGAGTGCCTCTCCGTAAGGACCTGTTCAATGGATGACCGCCCGGGAAAACAGTGCAACCATGAGGGTGGAATGGGACGCCCTTAGCTGAATAATTGGAGGAACCGGGGTGTAGTTCGCTTAGCCGTTGTGCCGTCAATGGAGCTCGGTGTATGCGGCTCGCTCTGCCAAGGTTGATTTGTCCCTTGGGGAGGAGTGCGGTACATTTAGGAAACCTAACGGGTGGCTACAGCCCCGGGGAATCTTTGTAAAGGCTACGTAGTGATGCCCTGCTGGACCACCTAGGTAGTGGTCAATGGGGAGTCGCTCTCTCCGGGCAGAAAGGGAATCACGGCTTGTGGGTAAAGTGCACAACCTCTGCAGAGTGTTATGAAACTGATATATCAGCCGTGCTCACGGTTATGAGCGGCCAAGGGATCTCCAGAGATTAGTGATACTTGATCAGAGATACTTTGGTACAGGTGGCAATGAGATTAATGGTTCTGATTATGATTATGGTATTGGTAAGTGGTATTCTTTCCGTTTGGAAAGGATACATTGGGCTAATAACTTGGGTTAATGTTAAAACCTGGCTTTCTACTAGTAAGTAATAACCTGACCAACTAAAAGCAACTGCTTGACTTATCCCCACATAAAGCTAGCCCACTACAGCCAAACAGGATACTTGCTGAGTATGTTGATGTGTACTCACCCTTGCTCTACACACCAAACCCCCCCCCAGGTTGTCAGCATTGCAACCACTGCTCAGGAGAAGATGAAGCTGTGGAAGGAGACTTCCAGGAGTTCCAAGACTACGACGAGTTCTAGGTGTGGGTTAGCGGCAACCCCCAGTCGGCTGCCTGTGAAGGCCGTGTTATCTACGTTTCTTTTCCGCACTTTGATTTATTGTAAGAACTATATGGACGTCTCAGACGTATGATGTAATCGACTATTATTTTCCCTTTTAATACTATTTTGAGCACTGTGTGATGATGTCCATGTTATGTAACTGCTGTGTACGTGAATAACTGATCCTGGCACGTACATGGTTCGCATTCGGTTTGCCTTCTAAAACCGGGTGTGACATAAGTGGTATCAAAGCCGTGCTGACTGTAGGACCGCTAGCCTAGAGTAGAATGGACGTTCTAAGGATTATAGACCTCTGTCCCTGCCTTGACTTTTGTACCCCTTCAAAAGTTGGTCCTACTGACCAAACCTATGTTCTACTATATATTATACCTTGCTGAAAATTTTGTTTTATTCTGATCCTTCATTTATTTATGATTCATTACTTGCTGGTCATATTAATTCTGTTCTCACCCTTTTGCTTGCGATGTCTTTTGTAGATGGCTCGACTTAGACACACTGCACGAAAGTCCATCATCCCCTTCTTACCCTCCCGCCTTGCTGAGCGTCCGCTTCGCCGTCCCGTGGCCGGACAGTCCAGCCACTTGGAGAGACTGCACCACCGCCTGCATGAGGAGCAGGAACGTCGACGACAGGAGCAGCAGGGCTCTTCTTTCTCGCTCCAGCAGGAGATAGAGTCTGTGAGGAGCTGCTCCCCTGTGCTTCCCCTGGAGGCGCCCCCTGCACCACCACTGGGCACCCCAGCTTCAGGAGTAGCTGTTGGAGGAGACCCAGACGACGGAGGTGGCGACGACAGCTTGAGCCACGACATCGACTTCTCTGCTGACCATGAGCCGGAAGGATGGGTTGCTCGACCCATCACTCGCGACGCTGCTCGCGGGTGTCACTTCCACGACGCGCTCGACACCCTGCTACGTCGGGCACTTGACCGACGTACTTGGTCCATCGAGTATCGCTGTGTGGTCTACCAGCATAGTCGCGGGGTCTACCCGGACCGCTGGGAGGCGACCTGCTTGGTGCGCCGTCCGGAGAACAGTCTCCAGGGCGCGGAGGCTTGCTCAGAGCACTATTCTATCTCTGAGCGGGACTCAGCTGAGGCAGCCATGCAGGATGCTGCACGGCGTGCGCTTTCGCACTACTGCTCGGTTCTCGGTGGGGTAGCTGACGGCCTCGACCTGAAGTATTACCCCCGCCGTCCATCTGGCAGCACAGGAGGCGTGATTGTTTCACCTGCTGGTGAGGACAATCCTAGGTTGAGCAGCACAGTCAACCTAGCCGCCGTGCTAAACACGGAGCTGGACCATGCATTAGACGAGCTGAGTAGGGCTCGTGCTGAGATCGCCCTGCTGCGGGCTGAGCGCGCGGAGCGTCGTCACTTGGATGATGGTTCTCCCGCTCCCGTCGGGACTCAGCACCCGTACCGCTCACCTCGGCGTGGACTCCAGTCTTATGGCAATCCCGACTGCAAGACCAAGATAAATCTAGAACCATAGATCGTTAGAGTTGGATCTTGTAATTAATACGAAATAAATATATACGTAGAAGCTACAGTCTTAGCGTTAGTCTCGGTCTTAGTTAGTCTTAGTTAGACAGGGTAGTTTGCTATATCCTGTGCATTTATGTTTGTCATGATGAACTATGTTTGGTTTGGATCTTTGTAATGATTGTCACCAGAGTGTGGGTATCCCCTGCATTTTGGTTTACCTATTATGTTAATGAAGCTAGTTATATAGTTGGGAAACCTTTATTCTACTTTCCTCTTTATCTGAGAAGCTGTGTGGTCTGTGTTGGAGATCAGTGAAGATGCTCATCTGTTCAGTGCTGTTGGAGAATTCTATACTCTTTTCTTATGCTGCAAGATTTGCTAGATCAGTTCTGATGTGTGGTTGCGTTCTGCAGATGTCAGAGAACAGGCGCAGAGGAGGAAGGCGTGCTCAGCAGGAGCAAGCCGGTCAGCAAGATGAGGCGCCCCAGCAGCAGCAGCTGCCGCCCCCGCCCCCGATGTCGATCGAGCAGATCTTTCTGATGCAGACTCAAGCAGTTCAGGCCATCGGTCAGACTCTGGCCGCCATTCAGCAGCAGCAGCAGCAAGCACCATCCCAGCCTCAGATGCCTCAGATGCCTAGAGATAAGCGTGCTGAATTCATGAGAGGTCATCCACCAACGTTCGCTCACTCTTCTGACCCCATGGATGCTGAAGATTGGCTGCGCACTGTGGAGCGGGAGTTGCATACCGCTCAGTGTGATGACAGGGAGAAAGTCTTGTATGGTCCCCGTCTGTTGAGAGGAGCAGCCCAATCATGGTGGGAGTCTTACCTCGCCACCCATGCCGACCCCGATACCATCACCTGGGAAGAATTTAGAGGTAGCTTTCGTCAGTACCATGTGCCTGCAGGTCTGATGACAGTGAAGAAGGAGGAGTTCCTGGCCCTTAAGCAAGGGTCATCGTCTGTCAGTGAGTATCGAGACAGGTTTCTGCAGTTGTCTCGCTATGCTCCTGAAGATGTCAACACCGATGCCAAGCGACAGTACCGTTTCTTGAGAGGCTTGGTCGACCCTCTTCAGTACCAACTGATGAATCATACCTTCCCGACATTCCAGCACCTGATTGACAGAGCAATCATGACAGAAAGGAAGCGTAAGGAGATGGAGGATCGTAAGCGCAAGATCAGTGGACCCCAGCCTGGAAGCAGCAGCCGTCCTCGTTTTTCAGGCAATCAACCTCAGCAGTTCAGGCAGAACCAGCGTCCACCTCAGCAGCATCAGCAGCGTCAGCAGTATCAGCAGTTCCAAAGACAGTATCCTCAGCACCAGTACCAGAACCGTCAGAGCAATCAGTCAGGAGGTCAGTTTCCGAGGCAGAATCAGCAGACACCTCGTCTTCCTGCCCCAGCAAACCAGCAGAACAATCAGGCAGCACCATCTCAGGTTGGAAACAGAGCATGTTTCCACTGTGGAGAGCAAGGCCATTGGGTGATGCAATGTCCGAAGAAAGCAGCCCAGCAGCAGTCAGGCCCCAATGCCCCAGCAAAGCAAAATGTGTCCTAGCCTGGATCAGGCAACCGCCCTCAGCAGCGCTATAATCATGGGAGACTGAACCACTTGGAAGCTGAAGCAGTTCAGGAGACTCCCGGCATGACAGTAGGTATGTTCCCAGTCGATTCCCATATTGCAGAAGTGTTATTTGATACTAGAGCAACGCATTCTTTTATTACTGCATCATGGGTAGAAGCACATAATCTTCCAATTACTGCCATGTCAACCCCCATTCAAATTGACTCAGCCGGTGGTAGAATTCGAGCTGATAGCATATGTTTGGGTGTAAGTGTGGAAATAAGGGGGATAGCGTTTCCCGCTAACCTTATAGTAATGGGTACTCAGGGAATAGATGTCATCCTAGGGATGAATTGGCTAGATAAGTATCAGGCAGTTATCAGTTGTGATAAAAGGACAATCAAGTTGGTGTCCCCACTAGGAGAGGAAGTGGTGACCGAGTTAGTCCCGCCTGAGCCAAAGAAAGGAAGTTGTTATCAGATGGCTGTCGATAGCAGTGAAGCAGACCCAATTGAGAGTATCAAGGTTGTGTCCGAATTCCCGGATGTGTTTCCAAAGGACTTACCGGGTATGCCACCAGAGCGGAAAGTTGAGTTTGCCATAGAGCTTCTCCCTGGAACCGCCCCTATCTTTAAGAGAGCTTACAGAATATCTGGACCAGAGTTGGTTGAGCTTAAGAAGCAGATTGATGAGCTGTCAGAGAAAGGTTACATCCGGCCAAGCACCTCGCCTTGGGCCGCCCCGGTCTTGTTTGTGGAAAAGAAAGATGGCACCAAAAGGATGTGTATCGATTATCGAGCTTTGAATGA
Source organism: Zea luxurians (assembly GCA_029449295.1). NCBI lineage: Eukaryota > Viridiplantae > Streptophyta > Magnoliopsida > Poales > Poaceae > Zea > Zea luxurians. The sequence goes on along the minus strand of JAOPSE010000001.1, from coordinate 96,436,143 downwards.
AGTCACGATCAAGAACAAGTATCCCTTGCCCAGAATAGAAGATCTGGTTGACCAGTTGAGAGGAGCCAGTGTGTTCTCCAAGATAGATCTGAGGTCAGGTTATCATCAGCTCAGGATCCGACCTTCGGACATTCCGAAGACGGCATTCATTACCAAGTATGGTTTGTATGAGTTCACAGTGATGTCTTTTGGTTTGACCAATGCACCAGCGTTCTTTATGAACTTGATGAACAGTGTATTCATGGATTATCTCGATAGGTTTGTGGTGGTATTCATTGATGACATTCTGATTTATTCTCAAAGTGAAGAAGAGCATGCAAATCATTTGAGGATGGTATTGCAGAGATTGCGAGAGCACCAGTTGTATGCAAAGTTGAGCAAGTGTGAGTTCTGGATCAGTGAAGTCCTGTTCTTGGGTCACATAATCAACAAAGAAGGATTGGCTGTGGATCCGAAGAAAGTGGCAGACATTTTGAACTGGAAAGCGCCAACGGATGCTCGAGGAATCAAGAGCTTCATTGGAATGGCCGGATATTATCGGCGATTCATTGAAGGGTTTTCGAAGATTGCGAAACCAATGACAGCGTTGCTAGGCAACAAGGTTGAGTTCAAGTGGACCCAGAAATGTCGAGAGGCCTTCGAAGCGCTGAAAGAGAAGTTGACAACAGCGCCTGTCCTAGTCTTGCCTGATGTGCACAAGCCCTTCTCTGTGTACTGTGATGCTTGTTACACAGGTTTGGGATGCGTGTTGATGCAAGAGGGAAGAGTTGTGGCTTACTCGTCCCGACAGCTGAAGGTTCATGAGAAGAACTACCCAATCCATGATCTAGAGTTGGCAGCAGTGGTTCACGCACTGAAGACATGGAGGCACTATCTGTATGGGCAAAAATGTGATGTTTACACAGACCACAAGAGTCTGAAGTACATATTCACTCAGTCAGAATTGAACATGAGGCAACGAAGATGGTTAGAGTTGATCAAAGACTATGAGTTGGAGATCCATTACCATCCAGGCAAAGCAAACGTAGTGGCAGATGCTTTGAGCAGAAAGAGTCAAGTCAATCTGATGGTCGCTCATCCGATGCCTTATGAGTTGGCCAAAGAGTTTGACAGGTTGAGTCTCGGATTTCTGAACAATTCGCGAGGAGTCACAGTTGAATTGGAACCTACCATGGAGCGAGAAATCAAAGAAGCGCAGAAGAATGATGAGAAAGTCAGTGAGATTCGGCGACTGATTCTAGATGGCAGAGGCAAAGATTTTCGAGAAGATGCTGAAGGCGTGGTATGGTTCAAAGACCGCTTGTGTGTTCCCAATGTCCAGTCCATTCGGGAGTTGATTCTCAAGGAAGCTCATGAGACAGCTTATTCGATTCACCCTGGCAGTGAGAATATGTATCAGGATCTGAAGAAGAAATTCTGGTGGTATGGAATGAAGAGGGAAATCGCAGAGCATGTGGCTAAGTGCGATAGTTGCCGAAGAATTAAGGCAGAGCACCAGAGACCAGCTGGATTGTTGCAGCCGTTGCAGATCCCTCAGTGGAAATGGGATGAAATCGGTATGGATTTCATAGTCGGATTGCCTCGCACTCGAGCCGGCTATGATTCCATTTGGGTAGTAGTGGACCGTTTGACCAAGTCAGCCCACTTCATACCTGTCAAGACCAGCTACAACAGTGCAGTATTGGCAGAGTTGTATATGTCTCGGATCGTTTGTCTTCATGGTGTGCCAAAGAAGATAGTGTCAGACAGAGGAACGCAGTTCACCTCTCATTTCTGGCAGCAGTTGCATGAAGCCTTGGGCACGCATCTGAATTTCAGTTCAGCTTATCATCCGCAGACAGATGGCCAGACTGAAAGGACCAATCAAATTCTCGAAGACATGTTGAGAGCCTGTGCATTGCAAGATCAGTCCGGATGGGACAAGAGATTGCCTTATGCAGAGTTTTCCTATAACAACAGTTACCAGGCCAGTTTGAAGATGTCACCATTTCAAGCGCTCTATGGAAGGAGTTGTAGAACTCCGTTGCAATGGGATCAGCCTGGAGAGAAGCAAGTGTTTGGGCCAGATATTTTGCTTGAAGCCGAAGAGAACATCAAGATGGTTCGAGAGAATCTGAAGATAGCGCAATCAAGGCAGCGAAGCTATGCAGACACAAGAAGAAGAGAGCTGAGTTTTGAAGTCGGAGACTTTGTCTATCTGAAAGTGTCACCGATCAGAGGAGTTAGAAGGTTCGGAGTGAAAGGCAAGCTAGCACCCCGCTACATTGGTCCGTATCAAATCCTCTCAAAGCGTGGAGAAGTGGCTTATCAGCTCAGCCTGCCAGAGAGTTTGTCTGCTGTGCATGATGTCTTTCATGTGTCTCAGTTGAAGAAGTGTTTGCGTGTGCCAGAAGAGCAGTTGCCAGTGGAAGGTCTGGAAGTCCAGGAGGACTTGACCTATGTTGAGAAGCCAGCGCAGATCCTTGAGATTGCAGATAGAGTCACCCGAAGGAAGACCATCAGAATGTGCAAAGTCAGATGGAGTCATCACTCTGAGGAAGAAGCAACTTGGGAGCGTGAAGATGATCTGATGGCCAAGTACCCAGAGCTCTTTGCTAGCCAGCCCTGAATCTCGAGGGCGAGATTCTTTTAAGGGGGATAGGTTTGTAACGCCCCGAATTTTTGCAGTTGAATTTTTTCTTTTCTTTACTCGCCAAATTCGAGCGTTACCTTTTCTTTTTATTTTTCCCTCGCTAAACCTTGACCTTTTCCAAAGCTAGCGGGATTCGGTTTGGAATTCCCGTGTAAAGAAAAACCCTAAAATTGTTTTATGTTGTGTGATGCACCATGCCGAACCGTGCATTCTTTTGGATTGATTGAGAACGTGGATGCATTCATCTAGGAAGATCGGATTTCGAAAAGGAGATAATCTTTTCTTTTTCTTTTTCTTTCTTTCTCTCTCCCTCTTCCCCTTTCTCTCTCTCCCGCGCCGTGGGCCCCTTGGCCGGCCCAGCCGCCCCTTGGCCGGCCCAAGCCCCCCCCCGCGCCCCCCCTCTTGGGCCTGGATAGGCCCAACCGCCCCCACCCCTCCCCTTTTCCCCAAACCCCCTCTCTCTCTCCCTCCCTCTCATTTTCTCCCATCCTCTCCCTAAGCCGCCGCCGCCCCTACCCCTGCCCTAGCGCCGCCCCTGCCCTAGCGCCGCCCCTCGCCGTCGGCCGCCCGACGCCGGTGAGCCCCCCCTCTCCCTCTCCCCTCTCCCCTCTTCTTCCCCCAGCCCGCCCGGCCGCGCCTGGCCCTGGCCGCGCCCTGCCCCGGCCGCGCCTGGCCCCTGGCCGCGCCCCCCGGCCGCCTGGCCGCGCCCTGGCCGGCCCCGGCCGCGCCCAGCCGCGCCCCGGCCGCGCCCCCAGCCCGCGCCCGGCCGCGCCGTGGCCGCTGGCCGCGCCCTGGCCGCCCGCCCGGCCGCGCCCCAGCCCCTGCGTGCTCGGCCGCCCAGCCGGCCGGTTCAACCGCCCCCGGGCCGGTTCAACCGCCCTGGCTCAGCCGCCCCTCCCCTCCGCGCTCGGCCGCCCCAGCTCGGCCGGCCCAGCCGCCCTGCCCCCGGCCTGTTCAACCGCCCTAGGGCCGGTTCAACCGCCCCCCCCTGTTTTTTTATTTTTATTTTATTTATTTTATTTACTTTCTGTGATCATAGTTATTTTATTTTAGGTAGGCTAATCATTGTTAATGTTATTGAAATATGAAGCTTAATTTAGAATTCCGTTACGCCAATTGATTCATGTAATTAATTGTTTATCTCATTCAATGTTGATCAACTTAAAATGATTAGGTTTCCATTAGTGTATATAACAGAATTCTTTTGCTAAGAACCAATTGTAACTAATTATTAGTGCATAAGCTTTAACCCCTGCGAGACCCTTTCCCGTTTCTTTCTAATCATAATGAATGCGATATCGAATGTCATACTTGATGCATATTCACTTTACTTGTTCCCTTGTATGGTGTACTGTTCTTTTGTATTAAATATATGGATGTATGTATGTTTGCGCTCGCATAGAGAACGATCCGGTCGAAGAGCCCGAGGAATTCGCAGGAGAAGCCCCTGAGCAGCAGTCGGTTGGTGGAGGCAAGTGTCCCTTGACCTATCTCTGTCCTATTCATTCTTTAATTCACCTCCCGCATTACACATTTATACCTAAGGATTGACTAGCTTTTGTTATTCATGTCCTTGTTTACCTATTTGGGTCGGATTATTACTGCTTAGTCTGATGCTATTGCTCAACTCTAATCAATGAACATGATGTGATTATCTATGATACGCTGTTTTCCCTTCTTATTTATGATCATACTTGTGGCATTTAAGGGGACTCGAGCGGTTTCTCGAGTGCCTCTCCGTAAGGACCTGTTCAATGGATGACCGCCCGGGAAAACAGTGCAACCATGAGGGTGGAATGGGACGCCCTTAGCTGAATAATTGGAGGAACCGGGGTGTAGTTCGCTTAACCGTTGTGCCGTCAATGGGGCTCGGTGTATGCGGCTCGCTCTGCCAAGGTTGATTTGTCCCTTGGGGAGGAGTGCGGTACAGTTAGGAAACCTAACGGGTGGCTACAGCCCCGGGGAATCTTTGTAAAGGCTACGTAGTGATGCCCTGCTGGACCACCTAGGTAGTGGTCAATGGGGAGTCGCTCTCTCCGGGCAGAAAGGGAATCACGGCTTGTGGGTAAAGTGCACAACCTCTGCAGAGTGTTATGAAACTGATATATCAGCCGTGCTCACGGTTATGAGCGGCCAAGGGAGCTCCAGAGATTAGTGATACTTGATCAGAGATACTTTGGTACAGGTGGCAATGAGATTGATGGTTCTGATTATGATTATGGTATTGGTAAGTGGTATTCTTTCCGTTTGGAAAGGATACATTGGGCTAATAACTTGGGTTAATGTTAAAACCTGGCTTTCTACTAGTAAGTAATAACCTGACCAACTAAAAGCAACTGCTTGACTTATCCCCACATAAAGCTAGCCCACTACAGCCAAACAGGATACTTGCTGAGTATGTTGATGTGTACTCACCCTTGCTCTACACACCAAACCCCCCCCCAGGTTGTCAGCATTGCAACCACTGCTCAGGAGAAGATGAAGCTGTGGAAGGAGACTTCCAGGAGTTCCAAGACTACGACGAGTTCTAGGTGTGGGTTAGCGGCAACCCCCAGTCGGCTGCCTGTGAAGGCCGTGTTATCTACGTTTCTTTTCCGCACTTTGATTTATTGTAAGAACTATATGGACGTCTCAGACGTATGATGTAATCGACTATTATTTTCCCTTTTAATACTATTTTGAGCACTGTGTGATGATGTCCATGTTATGTAACTGCTGTGTACGTGAATAACTGATCCTGGCACGTACATGGTTCGCATTCAGTTTGCCTTCTAAAACCGGGTGTGACACAGTCCGATGCCACCCGCCGACCGTTGGAGCTACCACGTGTCGCCCGCAGATTTCGCGGCCGACCGTTGGCTCACCGGACAGTCTGGTGCACCACCGGGCAGTCCGGTGAATTTTAGCCACATCGCCTTTCTTCATTCCCGAGAGCAACGAGTTTGCCAAGGATGACCCACCGGACAGTCCGGTGCACCACCAGACAGTCCGGTGAATTTTAGTCGTACGCCGCCGTCGAATCCCGAGAGCGGTGAGTTCACCGCGGACCTGCCTGGCGCACCGGACAGTCCGGTGTGCCAGACCGAGCTGAAGTTTGGCTGCACAGAGCCAAGTCTTTCCCTTTTCCTCTCTTCTTCTTTAGTCACTATTTCTAGCACTTGGATAACCATGTTAGTACATAAAACAATTTACCAAGTCTAGAAACATACCTTTTGCCTTGATTTGCACTTCTCACTTTATTTGGCACATAAGAACTTAATTAAACATGTTGGGCACTTAATCACCAAAACATTATAGAAATTGCCCAAGGGCACATTTCCCTTTCAGGATTGAAAGAGTTTCCTATTCTCTGTCCCAATCCAATAAACTATTTATTAAAAGACATTTTCATCTAAATACTTTGAAGAACCTTTCCTAGTAATCAAGGCATGATTTTAGGGTGTTATAAATCCTACCCCCCTTAACAGAAATCTCGTCCTCGAGATTTGTAAGAAAAGGGATACAGAAGGACTGGTTTGGCTTTTACTCTATAATTGGTTAAAAAATCCAGAGTCTCATTTTTATAGTCAATAGTGGGTGATTGGAAAAGCATAGGTATCCAGCTACTTATTATGTAGGATATAAGCTAGACAGGTTGAGGCAAGAAAGATTATGGCAAGGAAAAGACTTCATCCAAAATGTTTAAGTCTTGATTCATCTCGAGATTCGCTTTGACTGCTATATCCATCCTTATCGATGTTGATCTTTTCTTCTCCGATCTTGGTCTCATAATTAGTGTGTATCATTGGGGTGGGGAGTATGGTTAAGATAGATATGGAAAAGATAGGTTACAGGATGTAGGTCAAAATCTTCTTTGATGTTTGATGGGGACAGATAGATTATACCGTCCATCGAGACTCTATTAGTTGGGTTAGCTCTTTTGCTCAAGGTTGAGCTGGTCTAATGTGCTACGTTAAGTTAACATCTAGCTAGTAGGATCTAATCTCTTCTACCAGTATCACTAATCTATTTTAGTAGACCACATTAGATTATCTCACATTAGATTAGATCACATTAGATTTTGTAACCCTATTTAAGAATATCATTTAGTTAAGCATATCAAGCTGACCTTTTCTTTATGAAATTCCAGTATATACTTTTTTCATACACCTGAAATTCTTTTTATGCCATTAGCAGGTGTGGTATAAAAACAAGGGTACATCATGTTTTAGCTATTTGGTGAGTGTTGACATAGAATGAGTGTACTATGGCATAATCGAGCTTCTTTTAGGGGTCTGAATTAGGGACCATCGGTCATGGTGTTAAATGCCATTATCTGAGTTGGGATAACATTTGCGGTTACATGGGGTAGGTAGATTAAACAAAGTTTTACTTCGCTTGTAAGATAAATGGGTTGAGCAACCTATAACATAGGTTGGGTCGTGGTTTCAAGGACGAGTTGGTCTAAGACATCAATTTAGGTTTTAAAACCCATTTATAGGAGTATGGTCTAATCTATGTTACTAGTATTAACTAACTTGCTTAAGTAACTCCCTTAAGATTGGATCATAGTAGATTAGGTAGGGTCTAGATTAGATTGGATATAATTAGATTAGACTATTTTCAATTAGATAGATCTAACAGGGTAGGTCAAATATTATTAGGATATGTTAGAATCTTTTGAGATATGATGGATCATATGACGAAGGTAAGTCAGAATCTCTGGCAGGGTAAAATAGAGGGGTTATGCAACTATCAGACGGTTAAGGTAGTTGCATGAGGGTGAGTTGGTTTGTTGTTCTTAATTTAGTGCAGAGTGAACTAAGTTAAAACATGTTCTATCAGAGTAGAGTCTCATTTATTTCATCGGTATTATCATTCTCATTAAGTATCTTACCTTAGATTAGCTCAACCTAAGGTTAACTTTGTTAGGTTAGATTAATCCATCACATTATATCAAGTCTAAGTATGACTAGCTTCGACTAGATAAGATCCAATTAATTTGGGTTAGATCATGATCATGGTGGGATAAGTCAAGTGGTTTTAGTCACGTAAATATAACTTAGATCTGATCCCATTATTTTGGATTAGATCCCGGTTGTTACTTTAGGATGAGATATGTAAAGTGGTTTAGGATAAGATGATTCCTTCAAGACAAGATGAATCCAATAAGATAAGAAAGAGTCTTTTAAGATAAGATGGATCTATTAGGCTTGATATATTCTAGTGGGGATATTCTTAGTTGGTCTAGTTTATCTTATAAACAAATTATGAGGATTAGATATATATATATATATATATTTATATATATTTTTAACATAAAATGAACTTATTAGGATAAGATAGATTCCTTTAAGTTCAGAGTATCTATTTTAAAGTGATCCCTCTTTAATGGAGGATAATCTAAGTTGTTTAGTTATCCCATGAATATTACAGATGTAATTATGGACATTAATCCACAACTCATCACACTTAATCAAAGATCCAAATCAGACAAATGTCACAAGAACAAACACTCAAGCGTATAGATACCTATAAAAATAGTTTTATTTTTGTTCCTAAGAGTAGGTCTCCTATTCCTAAAGTCACTTTAGGCCCAAGATTTCAAAGTGTGAAATCCACGTTTGTCTTTAGAAAGGAAAGGTAAAAATAATTAGAGTAAAGCCAAAATAGATGAGGAATGATTAAGAAAAGTTTAGAAAAGAATTAGAGTAGCAAAGGTAAGTAAACAATGGTTGTCCAATTCTATCTAGGTTTCATCCTACAGTCAACATTGCTCTGATACCACTTATGTCACACCCGGATTTAAGGGACAAAGCCGGGGACATCTTATACATGTGCCAAAGAAGACAACATATATAATAACAGAGTGTATAGAGATAAATGTCACAATATAATCAGAGTACTTGTTACATAGCGAAAGTCTTACAAAATAAAATTTAAATATAGATCAAACTAAAATCCATCCTTGGCGCCAGAAAGTAAACTAGGAGACGCCACCTATATTGAATCGAACTCCTCGTTGTGTGGCTCCACTTGAACCACCTGTTCTTCTCCTGTGGAGGGGGTGCGAGATAGGAAGGGTGAGCTCACACATGTTCATCGCTCAACAAGTTGTGGGGAATAATGTGGTATGAACTCACCAAAGCTAGGAGTTCAAGTGATTTGTAAGGCTAATCAACAATAAGGGTTAAAGCTGAGCATTGCTTTTAATAAGTTGGTCAAATTTTATTAGCAATTACTAGAAGTAATTAAATACCAAACCATAATAAATAATAGAACAAAATTAATAACAAATCCCATGCAATGCAAATGACAAATTGAGTTTAAGTTTCATAATTTAATCATGCGAGAGTCCTGGGCTGCTCATGACCGTGAGCTCGGCTAGTATACCAGTTTTACACTCTGCAGAGGTTGTACCCTGTACCCACAAGTTCTGTATTCCATGTCGCCAGGGTTAGCTAGACCCTTAGACACTACCGAGGTGAATGGCTAGGGATCCACTACGAGGCCTTTACAAATTTCCACTAGCTTCCGAAAACCCGCTACAGTTTATGGGAAGAGCACTTGCAAGAATCCCTCGTCTGACCGCCATCTCAGCAAAATCAACCCGAGGACCTCCTTGCATGCAACTCCCCTACTGCCCTTGCCCCTTTCGGGTAAGGTAGTCTTCCACTAGCTTTCCTAATTAGTCAGCCAAAGGCGTCCCATACCACCCTTGTGGTGGCATGTGTTTCTCAAGTTAAGCTCCATGTTCCAATTAAAGATAATGATGATCTTGACATGAACATAAATAAAATAACAGAATAATTGGAACATGGATATAATGAAATATTAACCCAAAACCATGTAAAGCAATAGCACAACTACCCAAATGATTCAGGGGTAAACAAGGTAAAAAGGATAAACAGACTAGGGTGACCTATTGAGTCCAATCAAAATTAAACCTATGCATGAATAAATGATTATAAAGAACATTATTGGGTAATACATGTGGTCTAGAGTACAACTTGCCTGGGACTTCAGATTTCAGGTACCAACTTGCTCTTCAAGTGACTCGTAACCTCGCTGCTAGTCATAGCAAGACAAACAAACATGGTATAGACAAAATTAACATCACACCAAATATGAGAATAAACTGCGTAATAATAATCTACGCGTTGTTACATGATCGTAGGCTCGAGAATCACTAAAATCGGAGTTACGGTTATCGAGTTACGATTTATGGGAGATCTATGTGATTTAACTATTATCATATAAGAGACTATTCCATAAATAATTAACTAAACTTTAATTTTAATTATAGCTTGACTAGAGATCATGTTTTAACCACATTATAATTATGGTCAGGTTAGTTTTGATTTAGAAGAGTTAATCTAGTAGACATAGGATAAATAAATATCTAACTATAAAAGTATGCGACATGGTTTAATTGATGTTGTTACTGTGTAGTAAATATTTATACGAAGCTAACGCAACTTGAATGGGCCAAATCGGAATTAAGATGAATAAGTTATGGATTTTTCCGAAGTTTTAAGTGTTGGATTAAAAGAAACTAAGTGCATAATTTCTAATCAATGTTTCATGACAAACAAGGTAACTAGATGATAAACAATATTAAAACAAAATTATTGCAACTGGAATGGATCAATTTGGGGCTAAAATGAATTAAATATGAATTATACAAGTTTCTAGAATTATTTTGTATTAAAAACCAATTTCTATAATTATTTCTATGTTTTCTCTATTTCTTGGATTGCGCGTCAATTCTTAAGAAGTACAGGGCCCTGCCGCAAAAATAACTAAAACACAGGTTACCATCATGATGGACTGTGGGTTTATTACTGGAATTTCTAGGGTCTCTAATGCAAATTCATCAGCCGAAGGGTTATCGGCCAACGAGCACCGTTGGATCTTAATCTGATGGCTGAAAACCCACCACGTATTGCTCTGTTCTGGACATCAGATCAGGATCCAACGGCCATGTGTTATCCTCCTCCTCCGACACCAGGCGACGGTGTCAGCGCTTGGCATCACGGCGGAGATTCACCGGCCATCAAACGATCTATCCTAAACGCGTCTATGCATGGGCCATAGAGAAGAATACGGCAGGTACGGTTGGGATTCTCTTACCATGAATTGGACAGCTATGGTGCTCCACGAGATTGGAGGGCGGCTCGGCGACGACACCCCGAATACACATCGCACACCGATCACCCCCGAGCTCCTGATGACCACCCAACGAGCTTCTTACGTAGAGAAATCCCGAGGTCAAAACTACGACCCTAGTGCAGGATTGCTTCGATGGCTCTTGCCACGCAAACGAAGGCGAAGCAGCATACGACTAGAAATGGACCGACGGCTTTGCGTTTCTCCAGCGACCCGCCCAGGCAGCAGCACCAGCCCGAGCATCGACGCAAGCGATGTGCCCGCGAGACAGCTTCTCTCTATGCTTGTTCATCTCCCTGTGGTGGTCTGGTTGGCTCTCGGCAGCACCAGTCTCTCGCTGCATGCTAATGGCGGCTCGATGACTGATTCCTCGCGTGAATATCAGCGTGACAGTTCTAAAGTCCTTGGTGTTTTATTCGCGCATGTGACACCCCAGTGTCACCTAGGGTTTCTTCCTTAAGTTAACCCAAACCATTATCACATGTAAACCAAATGAAGGGATGAACATCAAAAACTAATAATCAAGGTTTAAAGAGAGTCTTTTCATCTTAAGAAATTCTTCTAATCATATCATGAATCTCAAGGTAAGAAGAACTCTCAAACCCTAATTAACCCAAAGTGAACCATTAAGCACATAAAAGGGAATTTGGGGAAAGACTTAGGAAAAAATACAAAATTTTGGTAAGAACCAAATAACAAAGTTTTAATACACTAAATGACCAACAAAACATAGTAAGAAAGTTTGGCCATTTGGTTTTTCCAAAATCCCCAAATCAGCCCTTGAACCAAGGTCCTATGGGGAAATTCAGAATTCAGAATTCTGAATTTCAGAATTCTTTTTCAAGATCAAATGCTTTCCCTGTTTTCCAAAACTCGAAACCAAAAAGTCCAAATATCAAAGTAGTGCCAAATTTCCTTGAACACGCTCTAGAAAAATTTGAACTCAAACCAAATTCGTTTGGCATGATTTTGGCACCGTTTGACCTCGGGACCCGGCTATCTGACACTGCCATCTTGGTGACGCTACAATTCTCTGTCCCTAGCCTAAAACCGCGCGACGTCCACACATAAAAGACAAAGCATAGTCAGGGGAACAAATCCTTCACAGTGATCTTGCCCAAATTCGCGAAGATTTGCACCCAATCGGCGCTAGAACTCGGGCAGAAGCAACGATTCCACATGTTCGACCGTGGCTGACACACCCGGTTCACGCTCGTTCGCGCACCCGTGCTCCACAGTGCACGCCCGTGCGCGCTCGCCAGTCCACAACCGCCCGTGCACCACGCCGTGCCTATAAAGCTGTCCCAGGCCTCAGTCGTACCTCCCCGCACGCTCTCAAGTCCTGCCCGAGCCAAAGTTCACCGGACTTCGCCTCGAGCACGCCGTGCCACCGCCCGCCATCACCACCCGAGACTCGGCCACCGTGGCCAGCTCCCTCCAGTCACTTCCAAGCCACGCCAGCCACTCGGTTAGCTTCGCCAATAGCCCGTGAAGCTTTCCAAGTCCTTGAACCTGGCAGAACTTCACCAGAGACCCGAGATCGTCCTCGCCGGACATTGGTCGCCCGCTACCGCGTGTGGGCAGAGAAATCCGGTGAGCCATTCTCCAATTCCTTGCACCACTATCCTTCTTGACCTCTGGCAAAGCTCTCTGACTGGTTCACCTAGACAATCATGCCGTGAGCAGGCCGGATTCCTCACCATCGACGAGCATCTCCGCCTGCGCACGTGGACCGGCCGACTCCGACCATCCCCGACGGCAACCCGCACATCGCCGTGACCCTCAGAACCTACCCTACATCCTCGACCACCTCACCGGAGCAGTCTCGCCACCGGTAAGCCCCTCCGCCCCTTTCTTCCTCCGCGACCACTGTTCCATTAGGGAAGGACTGCAGGTTCGATTTCCAGAAAGCCTAGGGGGTTTTCTGCAAAGCCGTAGACTCATGTGAATAGTGCACCAGGGACCTGTCTGCAATTCATTTAAGATCTTTCGCCAGGGACCCCAGCGCAAAACTGTTTTTCCTTTATCCATTTCTATTTAACCTTTTTAAATTCAGCAGAGAACTTAGAAAATTTATATCTTGAGTTATATTCAACCAAATTCAACCAAACCAATTTTGCTAGATTCAAAATATTATGGTCTATCAATTAAAAATACTGAACCCTATGCTTTTTGTTTTAAATTTTAGAGTTTGAAATTAATTACAGAAACTGACCAAACCTTAGTAAAATAAGAAAAATTAGTTATGCTTCTGTGCTGAACTTAAGAAAATTTATAGATGTTCAAACCCCATTTAGACACTGTTTAAAAATAGTGAGCACCCCGGTATTGAAAATTTAAGTAAGGTTATCTATTAAAAGCCAGTTTTGCCTAAAAATTAGGAAAATCAGAAAGGCATTAGAGAGTAATGAACAATGAATGCAATTATTTTTCCTAGTCTACTTAAGTAACATAGAACCTAGGGAAAATAAAGGGACCCCTAGTCCAGAATAGATTCAAAGTGAAATGTTTTATTAAGCACTAACCAAACTAGAAAAACAATTATCAGAATTATGAAAACAATTTCAAAATTGTTAATAAAAATCTAGTGGACTTGTAACCACTAAGACACCACTACAAAAATGGTAAACACCTCAGTCCATCATTTTAAGTAGGGTAAACAAACAGAACTTGATATTAAGCCATATTTCAATTAAATCATAATTAAGCCAAAAAGTGTGCAACAGTGGGCAAATAAATTTTTACTAGATCAATAATGAAATAGGCCACCAGAGACAAATGCAAAACCCAATTGGAAGCTGCAAAATAATACTCATTGCCAATACTTCATGAAAAAGGCTATTTGATCCAATTAATTCCTACCACCCTTCCCTTAAGAAAAAAGTTACCAAACTTTAGAATGATTGCTCTTGCACAAAGAAGAAGATAGGAAAAATTTGAAATCTGTTGTTTGATATTTTTCAAGTATAGTGGTAGTAGAAAGCACCCCATCGGCTAGAAACTTTAGAAAATCATAGCAAAATAACTAATAAGTATTAATGGCTACAAATTTGCACAAAGTCATGATATAACAGCTAGATGCCAACAAAAATAAGTCTTAGAGAATAACTCAATGTAAAAAGAAGGTTGTAGTTCAAAACACCCCCTCTGCCCTAATATTTGATAATTTTATACAGAGAGAACCACTCACTCTTTAAACCCCAAAATTTGAGACAGAAACTTATACACCAGTAAGAAGCCACTGCAATTTTTGCAGAATTTTTGGAAATTTATTGAGCTGTCTTGTAGTTCAAACCCACCTTAAAAGCATAAAGGAAATGGAAGAGAAAAAGGGGGAATAATAAATCTTACTCTAATGATTCAGCTAGAAACCTAAATAAAACTCTCACTAAGACATTAAAGGGAAATCAGTAAGACACCAAAATGGATTTACCACTTAGTTTAACCAAGCTTGACTCTAAATTGCTAAGTATACCCCAAGAATCTTCGAGTAGCAAGATTAAGCCCTACCTTATTAAAATGATCATTCACCATCAAAGTTTAATTGCTAAAATTGCATATCATACCATGCATATATCTTACTCATTGCATTTATTAGATTGCAATCTCGCTGATGGAGAGTACGTGCTCATCCCCGAGCAAGGAGCTGTCCACGAGGAAGACCAGGAGCAAGCTCCCGAGACTGCCATCGAGGATCTCCCCGCAGCCCCAGCATTTGAAGGCAAGCCTCGGTTTTATGCATAACCATTTATATATGCTACTTTACTACACTTAATGTTTGTAGGCTTGTAATGTGCACTTAAGTGTAGGAGTTGCTTGAAACCCTTAGTTGCATGAATATAGGATTCCTTTTTGAGATGAATACTAGTATGCTAGGTCGAGTAGCTGCTATGCTAATCAGGATCTCGGTAGAAGTCGGGTGATTTTTCTAGCACTCGCGCGAGGTCAGGAATTGATTGTATTCATCTTGATAACGGGATCTATGATGGTCTATGGACTTGGATCCAGGGAGGATGCCTTGTCCATGAGACGGGAAAAGGAATTAAGGATTAATGTGTGGATACCTGAGTCAAGCATTTGAATGTACTAAACACATGTCGGGAAATATGGTAATCGGTAAACCTAGTACCTGAGTGAAGTCGGGCACGAACTTTTCCCCTCACTTGTGCTGAGACTGGGTCTCCCATGCTAGCTATGGTGGGTACAAGTGCGGTCACTGCACGGCGGCAGCCGGGGTCAGTGGAGCATGTATGCCAAGGCGGTGAGCCCTGGCCGCAAATGGGGAATCGATGGGGACGGTTCACGTGTGTGGGGACGGAGTGCCCTTACATGTCGTGTGTTTAGGTTTACCTTGCAATGTTTAAAAACTCGATTCGAATCGTCTGCTTCTCGCAGCTAATGAGACTACTTGACCCCTTGTACTACATCGAGTAAAAAGTGAAATGAGGTTGCTGAGATAACTTGTTGATTGTACTAAATGCTTTCTATCGTGTATGCTTAGAAGGAGCAAACTTAGTTAAGATAATGACGCTAGAATGTGAAAAGCTAAAATTTGATTTTAGAATACAGCTGGTGCTTTTGGCAAACCAAACCCCTCAGCCAAACAGCTGCATGGTCTAGAGGTAGAGGAGTAGACTCCTCACACCGGGTAAGTCTAGCTGAGTATTAGTATACTCAGCCTTGCTTGTGGCACAATTTTTGCAGGTACGCTTCAGGATATGGTTGATGTTGTGACTTGGCCTACCACTCTGCCAACGGGTTGGACGGTCGAGTGGGATGCTGCTCCGACAGGAGAGGAGCAAGAGGAGTAGTGGGCTAGGCCTTGCCCATTTCCTCGTTACCGATGACATCGATTATCCGTTGCATCTTATTTTGTGAACTTTTACCAACAACTTGAAAAACTTCGATTTATGTAATAATTCAGTACTTTAATTTGAGGTTTTCCTGTTTTATTGTATTTCTTCTATGACTCACCTTCGAGTGAGTATGTGGTATTTGATCCTGGTTAAGTGGCTTTATCAGACCAGATCTGAGGGATTGACGGGTTATTCCGATTTAAGTGTGTTGCAGCCCCTGAGGCGTGACTTAGGCACTTAAGCTAGAACAATTCGGGCAGTTCTGCCACAGCTGGTATCGGAGCAAATACCACCACAGAGAAGGACAATGAACCATGAATACCAATTTTCAAAGTTTAAAACTTGCTTAGAAACTAGTATGACTCGTCAGGACTAGACCGCTAGACCTAGGACGAAAGGCCTAAGGAATAGAGGGAAAAATAGGTGGCTAAGTAAGTAGGCCCTGTGGGCCAGTCCTTAGCTTTTAAAGGATGTCCTAGGAGCACCCTTTTATTCGGAGAGGAGATGTTATTTTCAGCATGCATGCATTATAAAATTAAAAGGATTAAGAACTAAAGAAGTAAAAATTTGAGCTAACCCGCTTCCTTTGTAACCACTCAGGCTCTTTTATTTTCTTCCTTCCACCATAATCTTTACATCTGATACACTTCTGCAGATGAATTCACCCACCCTCGCCAGTGGAGGAGACACTCGTTTCAATTCTGACTTCCTTTCTCACGATGGCTTTCCTTCCATCTTGTGGGAAGTGCTTAACTCTGCCGGTTACCCTACGCCCCGTTTGTACACGGTGCAGTTGTACGAGGAACATCGGGTACCACGTTGCCAAGTCTGGCTGACTTTGGAGGCTCATCCCCTTCAGCCGGGTTTGCGTTCTCTTGACTCTGAGACAATTGGATTTAGGACGGACGACAACACTGAAGCAGCAGGCATGAAGACTCTGACGACTTCTTGTGGCTACCATCCCCTAGAGATGGTGATGCACCCCTTGGGACTCTTCCCTGCTGAGAAGAAGGATGACCCCATGTGGTGCAACCGTGTGAGCCATGTGAAGGATGTGTGGGCGATGTATCCCGACTTGGTTGGGAGGGTCACTGTTCAGTGCACGAGTGCGCTGTACCGCCTTCAGGTTCTGCAGAGCGACGCTATGGAACATCTTGCTAACCTCAATCAAACCACCAAGCGCACCCTCGAAAGCCGAGAAGACTTTGTGGTCAACTTGTCCTCCGAGTTGGTGGAGAAGGACCTACAGGTGGAGAGGCTGAGCCAGCGCATTGCCACCTTGGAGCAGCAGGTGGAGATCTGAGACAACACCATTAATGTCTTGGAGATCCAGCTCCATGATGTGCAGCGGGAACTCGAAGAGGCTAATGACCACCTGGACATGCACCACTTAGAGATGGAGGCCAATGAGGTCGGAAGCGAGGGAGAAGAGTGAAAGGGAAATGTGCCCTTAGACCATTTCTAAGTATTTTGGTGATTGAGTGCCAACGCAAGTGCTTTTGTGTTGATATATGCAATGTGGTGGACAAAGTACAAATCATGTCAAAAGGTATGTTTCTAGACTTAGTGCATTGTTTTATGGACTAATGTATTGTGTCTAAGTGCTGGAAACAGGAAAGATTGAATTGGAAATGAGATGGCTTTGTTCAGCCAACTTCAGCTTGGCTTGGCACACCGGACTGTCCGGTGGTGCACCGGACAGTGTCCGGTGCGCCAGGCTGGCTCTGGCGAACAGGCTGCTCTCGGGACTTCGAAGGCGGTGTACGGCTAAAATTCACCGGTCTGTCCGGTGGTGCACCGGACTGTCCGGTGAGCCGTTCACAGGCGAACTCGTCGCTCTCGGGAGATGATTAACGGCGTACGGCTAAAATTCACCGGTCTGTCTGGTGGTGCACCGGACTGTCCGGTGAGTCAAAGTCAGCTGGGGCAACGGTCGGCCGAGGATTCCGCGCGTGACACGTGGGAAGCCAACGGTCACATTGGTGCACCGGACTGTCCGGTGTGCACCGGACAGTGTCCGGTGCGCCAACGGCTCTCAGACTCCAATGGTCGGCTTCGCCAAATAAGGAAGGATATCTGCACTGGACAGTGTCCGGTGGTGCACTGGACTGTCCGGTGCGCTAGTCGACAGAAGGCAAGATCTGCCTTCCAGGATTGCTCTCAACGGCTCCTAGCTGCCTTGGGGCTATAAAAGGGACCCCTAGGCGCATGGAGGAGAAATACAAAGCATTCCTTGAGCACTCTTGATCACTCACACTCCATTCTTGCGCACTTGTTCGACATTCTAGTGATTTAAGCTCCATTCTAGTGTGTTAGTCTTTTGAGCTTAAGTCTGGGTATTGTGTGTGCGTATTCGCTGTGATCTTTGTGTCTTGTGTGAGTTGCTAATCCCTCCCTTGCTCCGTGCTTCTTTGTGAACTTCAAGTGTAAGGGCGAGAGGCTCCAAGTTGTGGAGATTTCTCGCAAACGGGATTAAGAAAAGCAAGCAAAACATCGTGGTATTCAAGTGGGTCTTTGGACCGCTTGAGAGGGGTTGATTGCAACCCTCGTCCGTTGGGACGCCACAACGTGGAGTGGGCAAGCGTTGGTCTTGGCCGAACCACGGGATAACCACCGTGCCAACTCTGTGATTGATCTCTTGTGGTTATTGTGTTTTGTTGAGACTCCTCTCTAGCCACTTGGCAATTATTGTGCTAACGCTTAACCAAGTTTTTGTGGCTTAAGTTTCAAGTTTTATAGGATCACCTATTCACCCCCCCTCTAGGTGCTCTCAATTGGTATCAAAGTCGTTCTCTTCACAAGGGACTAATCGCCCGAAGAGATGGATCCTAAGGGGAAGGAAATCGTGATCAACGACAAAGAGAAGGAGTCCTTCGTCAACGAGCCTAAGGATGATAAGCCTACCGACTTGGGCTCGGGCCATAGACGCAAAGATGGAAGGAAGAAGAAGACGAGACGCATCAAGGAGATCGTCTACTACGACGACAATGATGAGTCCACTTCTTCCCATAAGGACAACGACGACCACGACTACGACAAACGAAAGACGGTTAACTCAAACTTTTCTTTTGATTATTCGCGTATTCCTCAAAGTTCAAATTCACATTTGCTTTCCATTCCTCTCGGCAAGCCTCCACACTTTGATGGGGAGGACTACAGATTTTGGAGCCACAAAATGCGTAGTCACCTATTCTCTCTCCATCCAAGCATATGGGAGATTGTTGAGAATGGAATGAAGTTTGATAGCTCGGATAGTCCTATTTTTATTAATGAACAAATTCATAGATATGCACAAGCTACTACTGTGTTGTTAGCCTCCTTGTGCAGAGACGAGTACCATAAGGTGAGCGGCTTGGACAATGCCAAGCAAATCTAGGACACCCTCAAGATCTCTCATGAGGGGAATGACGTCACCTTGCTCACCAAAATGGAGTTGGTAGAAGGCGAGCTCGGAAGATTTGCAATGATAAGGGGCGAGGAGCCAACCCAAACATACAACCGGCTCAAGACCCTTATCAACAAAATAAGGAGCTACGGAAGCACGCGATGGACAGACCACGACGTCGTCCGACTAATGCTAAGGTCCTTTACCGTTCTTGATCCTCATTTGGTGAATAATATTCGTGAGAATCCCAGGTACACCAAAATGTCGCTCGAAGAAGTCCTTGGAAAATTCGTAAGCGGGCGAATCATGATCAAGGAGGCGAGGTATGTGGACGACGCACTGAATGGTCCAATCAATGAGCCTCAACCTATTGCTCTTAAGGCAACAAGAAGCAAGGAGGCGTTACCTAGCAAGGTGGCGCAAGTTGAGGCGGCAGGGCTAAATGATGAAGAGATGGCCCTCATCATCAAGCGCTTCAAGTCGTCGCTTAAGGGTCGCAAGGGACAGCCAAGCAAGACCAAGACAAAGGGGAAGCGCTCATGCTTCAAATGTGGTAAGCTTGGTCATTTTATTGCTAACTGTCCCAATAATGATAGTGACCAGGAAAAAGGGAACAAGAGGGAGAAGAAGAAGAATTACAAGAAGGCCAAGGGCGAGGCACATATCGGAAAGGAGTGGGATTCGGACTGCTCCACCTCCGACTCCGACAATGAAGGACTCGCCGCCACTTCCTTCAACAAGTGATCCCTCTTCCCTAACGAGCATCACACATGCCTCATGGCGAAGGAGAAGAAGGTATGTACTCGGGATACCACCTATGCTTCTTCAAGTGATGATGACTCTAGTGATGACGATGAGATAGATTATTCTAGTTTGTTCAAGGGATTGGATAGAACTAAAATAGATAAAATTAATGAATTGATTGATGCCTTGAATGAAAAGGATAGACTTTTAGAGAAACAAGAGGACCTTTTATATGAAGAACATGATAAATTTGTCAGTGCACAAAAATCTCTTGCTTTAGAAGTTAAGAGAAATGAAATGCTTTCTTATGAACTATCTACGTGCCATGAAACCATTGCTACTTTAAAAGGTGTTAATAATGATTTAAATGCTAAACTAGAAGTAGCAAATAAATCTAATTCGTGTGTAGAACATGTTATGATTTGCACTAGGTGTAAAGATTTTGATATTGATGCTTGTAGTGAACACCTAGTGTCAATTTCCAAATTAAATGATGAATTGGCTAGTCTTAATGCCCAACTTAAGACTAGCAAAAGTGATTTCGATAAGCTAAAATTTGCAAGGGATGCCTACACGATTGGTAGACACCCCTCAATTAAGGATGGACTTGGCTTCAAGAGGGAAGCCAAAGACTTAACAAGCCATAAGGCTCCCATCTCCACCAAGGAGAAAGGGAAGGCCCCTATGGCTAGTAGTGCTAAAAAGAACCATGCTTTTATGTACCATGATAGGAGACAATCTAGAAATGCTTATAGGAGTTATAATGCATATGATGCTTTTGATTCTCATGCCATGTTTGCTTCTAGTCCTTCCTATGTGCATGATAGAAATGTTGGTAGGAGAAATGTTGTTCATAATATGCCTAGGAGAAATGTTGTTAATGCTTCATTTACCATTTGTAGAAAGGGTAAGAAGGTAATTGCTAGGAAATTAGGGGCAAGATGCAAGGGAGATAAATCTTGCATTTGGGTCCCTAAGACAATTGTGACTAACCTTGTAGGACCCAACAAGAGTTGGGTACCTAAGACCCAAGCCTAAATTTGCCTTGCAGGTTTATGCATCCGGGGGCTCAAGCTGGATTATCGACAGCGGATGCACAAACCACATGACAGAGGAAAAAGGATGTTCTCTTCCTACGTCAAGAACAAGGATCCCCAAGATTCAATAATATTCGGTGATGGGAACCAAGGCAAGGTAAAAGGGTTAGGTAAAATTGCTATTTCATCTGAGCACTCTATTTCTAATGTGTTTTTAGTTGAGTCGCTTGGATATAATTTGTTATCTATTAGTCAATTATGCAAAATGGGATATAATTGTCTATTTACAAATGTAGATGTGTCTGTCTTTAGAAGATGTGATGGTTCACTAGCTTTTAAGGGTGTACTAGACGGCAAACTTTATTTGGTTGATTTTGCAAAAGAAGAGGCCGGTCTAGATGCATGCTTAATTGCTAAGACTTGCATGGGCTGGCTGTGGCATCGCCGCTTAGCACATGTGGGGATGAAGAACCTCCACAAGCTTCTAAAGGGAGAACACGTGATAGGTCTAACTAATGTACATTTCGAAAAAGATAGACCTTGTGCAGCTTGTCAAGCAGGGAAACAGGTGGGAGGCTCTCATCACACCAAAAATGTGATGACCACATCAAGAACCTTGGAGATGCTTCATATGGACCTATTCGGACCCGTCGCCTATCTAAGTATAGGAGGAAGTAAGTATGGTCTTGTTATAGTTGATGATTTTTCCCGCTTCACTTGGGTATTCTTTTTGCAGGATAAATCTGAAACCCAAGGGACCCTCAAGCGCTTCCTTAGGAGAGCTCAAAATGAGTTTGAGCTCAAGGTGAAGAAGATAAGGAGCGACAACGGGTCCGAATTCAAGAATCTTCAAGTGGAGGAGTTCCTTGAGGAGGAGGGGATCAAGCACGAATTCTCCGCTCCCTACACACCTCAACAAAATGGTGTGGTAGAGAGGAAGAACAGGACACTCATCGATATGGCGAGGACTATGCTTGGAGAGTTCAAGACCCCCGAGCCTTTTTGGTCGGAAGCCGTGAACACGACTTGCCACGCCATCAACAGGGTCTATCTTCACCGCCTCCTCAAGAATACTTCATACGAGCTGCTAACTGGTAACAAACCCAATGTGTCTTATTTTTGTGTATTTGGGAGCAAGTGTCATATTCTTGTGAAGAAAGGTAGAACTTCTAAATTTGCTCCCAAAGCTGTAGAAGGGTTTTTATTAGGTTATGACTCAAATACAAAGGCGTATAGGGTCTTCAACAAATCATCGGGTTTGGTTGAAGTCTCTAGCGACGTTGTATTTGATGAGACTAATGGCTCTCCAAGAGAGCAAGTTGTTGATCTTGATGATGTAGATGAAGAAGATGTTCCAACGGCCACGATACGCACCATGGCAATTGGAGATGTGCGGCCTCAGGAACAATTGGAGCAAGATCAACCATCTTCCTCAACTATGGTGCATCCCCCAACCCAAGATGACGAATAGGTACCTCAAGTGGAGGCGCATGATCAAGGGGGAGCACAGGATGTTCAAGTTGAAGAGGAAGAAGCACCTCAGGCACCTCCAACCCAAGTTCGAGCGACGATCCAAAGGGATCATCCCGTCGACCAAATTTTGGGTGATATTAGCATGGGAGTAACTACTCGTTCAAGATTAGTTAATTTTTGTGAGCATTACTCCTTTGTCTCTTCTATTGAGCCTTTCAGGGTAGAATAGGCCTTGCTAGATCCGCACTGGGTGTTGGCCATGCAGGAGGAACTCAACAACTTCAAGCGCAATGAAGTTTGGACACTGGTGCCTCGTCCCAAGCAAAATGTTGTGGGAACCAAATGGGTGTTCCGCAACAAACAGGATGAGAACGGGGTGGTGACGAGGAACAAGGCTCGACTTGTCGCAAAAGGTTATGCCCAAGTCGCAGGTTTGGACTTTGAGGAGACGTTTGCTCCTGTGGCTAGGCTAGAATCAATTCGTATTTTGCTAGCATATGCCGCTCACCATTCTTTCAGGTTGTACCAAATGGATGTGAAGAGCGCTTTCCTCAACGGGCCGATCAAGGAGGAGGTGTACGTGGAGCAACCCCCTGGCTTCGAGGATGAATGGTACCCTGACCACGTGTGTAAGCTCTCCAAGGCGCTCTATGGACTTAAGCAAGCCCCAAGAGCATGGTATGAATGCCTTAGAGACTTTTTAATTGCTAATGCTTTCAAGGTTGGGAAAGCCGATCCAACTCTTTTCACTAAGACTTGCGATGGTGATCTTTTTGTATGCCAAATTTATGTCGATGACATAATATTTGGCTCTACTAACCAAAAGTCTTGTGAAGAGTTTAGCAGGGTGATGACGCAGAAATTCGAGATGTCGATGATGGGCGAGTTGAACTACTTCCTTGGGTTCCAAGTGAAGCAACTCAAGGACGGCACCTTCATCTCCCAAACAAAGTACACGCAAGATTTGCTAAAGCGGTTCGGGATGAAGGACGCCAAGCCCGCAAAGACGCCGATGGGAACCGACGGGCACACCGACCTCAACAAAGGAGGTAAGTCCGTTGATCAAAAGGCATACCGGTCTATGATAGGGTCTTTACTTTATTTATGTGCTAGTAGACCGGATATTATGCTTAGCGTATGCATGTGTGCTAGATTTCAATCCGATCCTAAGGAGTGTCACTTAGTGGCTGTGAAGTGAATTCTTCGATATTTAGTCGCTACGCCTTGCTTCGGGATCTGGTATCTAAAGGGGTCTAACTTTGACTTGATTGGATACTCAGATTCCGACTATGCTAGATGTAAGGTCGATAGGAAAAGTACATCGGGGACGAGCCAATTCTTAGGAAGGTCCCTGGTGTCGTGGAACTCTAAGGAACAAACTTCCGTTGCCCTATCCACCGCTGAGGCCGAGTATGTTACCGCAGGACAGTGTTGTGCGCAACTACTTTGGATGAGGCAAACCCTCCGGGACTTTGGCTACAATCTGAGCAAAGTCCCACTCCTATGTGACAATGAGAGTGCTATCCGAATAGCGGAAATCCTGTTGAGCACAGCCGCACAAAGCACATTGACATCCGGCATCACTTTTTGAGAGACCATCAGCAAAAGGGAGATATCGAAGTGTTTCATGTTAGCACCGAGAACCAGCTAGCCGATATCTTCACTAAGCCTTTAGATGAAAAGACCTTCTGCAGGCTACGTAGTGAGCTAAATGTCCTAGATTCGCGGAACTTGGATTGATTTATAGCATACATGTATTTATGCCTTTGATCATGTTCCTTATGCATTTTGTTGCTTACTTGTGGTGCTCAAGTTGTACAATCACTCCCTGGACCTCACAAGTCCTTGTGCAAGTGATGCACATATTTAGGGGGAGTTGTGCTACAACTTGACCCTTTGAGACTAACCGTTTGCTTGAGTTTGCTTGATTTAGTCTCAAAGGAGGTTTGAAAGGGAAAAGGTGGACTTGGACCATGAAAAGACTTCCATTGCACTCCGATGAGAGGGTAACTTATTCCAAGTTCATCTCATGTACTCTTATTGCCTTTGTATTCTTATTGAAGATTTTGGTGAGGCAATGGGGTTCAAGGGCCAAGATTGATCCTGTTTTGGTGCTTGATGCCAAAGGGGTAGAAAATAAAGGCCAAAGCAATAGATGGATCAGCTACCACTTGAGAAATTTTGAAAATAGGAGATTAGAGCTTTTGGTTTGTCAAAACTCTTTTATTGTCTCTTTTATCAAAAGTTGGCCTATTGTGGGGAGAAGTGTTGATTATGGGAAAAAGGGGGAGTTTTTGAAATCCTTGATCAATTTCCTTTGGAATACCTGTCTTTATGTCTCTACAAGTGAGTTTGACTTAGAGATAGGAATTTGAGTTTGATTTGCAAAAACAAACCAAGTGGTGGCAAAGAGTGATCCATATATGCCAAAATTGATTCAAAACAACTTTTGGTTTTCATTTGCATTGATATCGCACTTGTTCTAGTTGCTTTATGTTGTGTTGGCATAAATCACCAAAAAGGGGGAGATTGAAAGGGAAATGTGCCCTTGGGCCATTTCTAAGTATTTTGGTGATTGAGTGCCAACGCAAGTGCTTTTGTGTTGATATATGCAATGTGGTGGACAAAGTACAAATCATGTCAAAAGGTATGTTTCTAGACTTAGTGCATTGTTTTATGGACTAATGTATTGTGTCTAAGTGCTGGAAACAGGAAAGATTGAATTGGAAATGAGATGGCTTTGTTCAGCCAACTTCAGCTCGGCTTGGCACACCGGACTGTCCGGTGGTGCACCGGACAGTGTCCGGTGCGTCAGGCTGGCTCTTGCGAACAGGCTGCTCTCGGGACTTCGATGTCGGTGTACGGCTAAAATTCACTGGTCTGTCCGGTGGTGCACCGGACTGTCCGGTGAGCCGTTCACAGGCGAACTCGTCGCTCTCTGGAGATGATTAACGGCGTACGACTAAAATTCACCGGTCTGTCCGGTGGTGCACCGGACTGTCCGGTGAGTCAAAGTCAGCCGGGGCAACGGTCGGCCGAGGATTCCGCGCGTGACGCGTGGGCAAGCCAACGGTCACATTGGTGCACCGGACTGTCTGGTGTGCACCGGACAGTGTCCGGTGCGCCAACGGCTCTCAGACTCCAACGGTCGGCTTCGCCAAATAAGGAAGGATATCTGCACCGGACAGTGTCCGGTGGTGCACCGGACTGTCCAGTGCGCCAGTCGACAGAAGGAAAGATCTGCCTTCCAGGATTGCTCTCAACGGCTCCTAGCTGCCTTGGGGCTATAAAAGGGACCCCTAGGCGCATGGAGGAGAAATACAAAGCAATCCTTGAGCACTCTTGATCACTCACACTCCATTCTTGCACACTTGTTCGACATTCTAGTGATTTAAGCTCCGTTCTAGTGTGTTAGTCTTTTGAGCTTAAGTCTGGGTATTGTGTGTGCGTATTCGCTGTGATCTTTGTGTCTTGTGTGAGTTGCTAATCCCTCCCTTGCTCCGTGCTTCTTTGTGAAATTCAAGTGTAAGGGCGAGAGGCTCCAAGTTGTGGAGATTTCTCGCAAACGGGATTAAGAAAAGCAAGCAAAACACCGTGGTATTCAAGTGGGTCTTTGGACCGCATGAGAGGGGTTGATTGCAACCCTCGTCCGTTGGGACGCCACAACGTGGAGTAGGCAAGCGTTGGTCTTGGCCGATCCACGGGATAACCACCGTGCCAACTCTGTGATTGATCTCTTGTGGTTATTGTGTTTTGTTGAGACTCCTCTCTAGCCACTTGGCAATTATTGTGCTAACGCTTAACCAAGTTTTTGTGGCTTAAGTTTCAAGTTTTATAGGATCACCTATTCACCCCCCCCTCTAGGTGCTCTCAAAGAGGCTCCTGAGGAGTTAGGACCAGCCCCTGGTGCCAATGGGACTACCTCCACAATGCCCCCTTCACCCGTATCCAGTGTCGCTTCCACCACTCAGGGTTGATCAGTCGCTTTGACGCTTTAGGCGGATAGAAACCTACGCGAGCTTAGTGATGGCAGATTTTGGACTAGGCTTATGGGTACTTTCCCCTAAAGATGTAACCCTTGAGAACTTTTGAGATATGTGGGATGTTGTAACCATGTTATGATTATGGCAATTTCCTTTCCATATGAGATAATAGCATATCGTTCGAAATTGTGAATTGAGATAACAATGGTGGCAATCTCTGTTTTCATATGGCAGCTAGGCAACGTCGCGGGCATAACGAGCAAGTTCCCCCGCCACCTCCTCTAGCTCCCACAGTGCAGGAGCTAATGGCTCAGCAGAACGAGATTCTGCGATAGCTTTTGCAGCGCTAGCCCCACCCTCAGGAGTATGGTGGAGGCCAGCCGCAGCGACCTCCGGCAACAGTGACCTACCAGGAGTTCCTGAGCACACAGTCGCCCCTGTTCACCAAGGCAGAGGATCCACGGACGCCGACGTGTGGTTATGCGTCGTGGAGTCCAAGTTTCCCCTCCTCACGGGAGACTGCCCTGATGATACCAAGGCTCGCTTCGCCGTGCAGCAGCTTCGTGGCCTTGCTCGGACTTGGTGGGACCACTTCCATGCTATGCTACCCGCTGATCGTGAAGTGTCTTGGGAGGAATTCAAGACTGCTTTCAGAGGGCACCATATCCCAGCTAGAATTTTTTATCGTAAGTTGAATGAATTTCTAGCACTCAACCAGGGAACCCGCATGGTATTGTAGTACGCTCAGGCCTTCAACGACCTGTGCCAGTATGCAGGTTATCATGCTGATTCCGACAAGAACAAGAGAGATCGCTTCCGCAGGGGTCTCAATACCAAGCTGCGGGAACGTCTCAACACTGTCTGAGCTGATAGCTTCAATGAGTTGGTCAACCTAGCCATCTCCCAGGAGGACTGTATTGTAGCTCACCAGGCAGAGAAGAAGAGAAAGGCACCAATGGTAGCACCATCCGCTCAGGCCTAGAGGTCCAGGATTGTTTCTCACAATCAGAGCAGGGGATTTCAGCAGCAGGCAGGCAGATGGGTGATGAGGCCACCTCAGCAGCAGCAGCAGCAGCTGGCACCCACTCGTTTTCTAGCTCCCGCTCTAAGGAACAATCAGCCTCCGCAGTAGCAGTAGTTCCGCCAGGGCAATGGGAACAAGTGCTTCACTTGTGGCAATGTGGGCCACTATGGCAAGAATTGCCCAAGATATCAGCAAAGGCAGATTCCAGCACCAAACAAGACAAGGGAAGAAAGCAGAAGGTGCAAGCCAGGCAAGGGAAGCTCAACTTCACTACTCTAGAGGAGTTACCTGAGGGAGCTCCCATCATGACTGGTATCTTTTCAGTTTTTAATCAACCTGCTTTAATTCTATTTGATTTTGGTGCATCTCATAGTTTCATTAGCCAGAAGTTCAGTGCTAAATGTCAATTGCCTTTCTGTCATACAAAAGGGTCATTTATGATAGCCACACCTGGGGGTAAAATTGCAACCAACCAATTAATCCGAAGTGTGCCTATCTCAATGGGAAGTAAAATCTTCAAAACCACACTCCTAATTTTGGGATTAGAGGGTATGGACATCATTCTGGGAGCCGACTGGATGACTCATCATCGAGTAATATTGGATGTAGCTGCCAGAGCTCTGGAGATTCGTTCCCCTACCTCTGAAGACCTGGTGATATATCTACCTAGCCAAGATTCTACTCAATCATGTGCTTTTGCTATAATGGAGTCACCGGTGAAGAAGATTCCAGTGGTCTGTGAGTATGCAGATGTTTTTCCAAATGAATTGCCAGGAATGCCACCGGACCGGGACATCGAATTCGCCATTGAGTTGCAACCGGGAACGACACCTATTTCCAAGAGACCTTACCGGATGCCACCCACTGAGTTGGTAGAATTGAAGAAGCAATTGATAGAGTTGCTGGACAAAGGTTTTATTCGCCCAAGTACTTCGCCTTGGGGATGTCCAGCCTTGTTTGTGAAGAAGAAAGATGAAAGCTTGAGGCTGTGCATAGATTACTGCCCACTTAATGCGGTGACTATCAAGAACAAGTATCCTTTGCCTCGTATTGATGTTCTTTTCGATCAATTGGTCGGAGCCAAAGTGTTTTCCAAGATAGACCTTCGCTCCGGCTATCATCAGATCAAGATACGGGCAAGTGATATTCCAAAGACCGCTTTCTCAACCAGATATGGGCTGTATGAATTCTTGGTGATGTCATTTGGGCTGACCAATGCACCAGCATATTTCATGTATCTGATGAATTCTGTTTTCATGCCCGAACTGGACAAATTTGTAGTGGTTTTCATCAATGATATCCTGGTGTACTCAAGGAACAAAGAAGAACATGCCAGGCATTTGCATGTAGTGCTTCAACGTCTACGAGAGCACCGTCTTTATGCCAAATTGTCAAAATGTTATTTTTGGCTAAAGGAAATCAAATTATTGGGTCACACTATCTCTCAGGCAGGTATAGCTGTTGATCCTGATAAGGTGCAAGAGGTGATGAACTGGAAGCCACCAACGACTGTCCGTCAGATTCGGAGTTTTCTGGGATTAGCTGGTTATTACCGAAGATTCATTCTAGATTTCTCTCGAATTGCAAAGCCCATAACTGAATTGCTGAAGAAAGAAGCCAAGTTTGTTTGGGGTCAGAAGTGCGAAGATGCCTTCCATGCATTGAGGCAACATCTGACCACCGCACCAATGTTAGTGCAACCCGACAGCAGCAAGCCATTTGATGTGTATTGTGATGCCTCTGGCACTGGACTAGGTTGTGTCTTGATGCAAGACAACCGAGTCATTGCTTATGCATCGAGAGCACTCAGGCCTCATGAGCAAAATTATCCCACTCATGACCTGGAGTTGGCAGTCGTGGTTCATGCATTGAAAATGTGGAGACACTACTTGATGGGAACCCACTGCAACATCTTCACTGATCATAAGAGCCTTAAGTATATCTTTACTCAGGCTGATCTCAACATGAGGCAGAGAAGATGGCTAGAGATGATCAAGGATTATGACCTGGAGGTACATTATCACCTAGGAAAAGCCAATGTGGTAGGAGATGCCTTGAGTCGGAAATTGCAATGCAACTGTGTTATAATGGATTCTCGCATTAACACTTTGTGTGATGAGTTGAGCAACATGAAGATCGAAGTGATTCCTTCTGGTGCATTGTCTCACATTTCTGTTGAGCCAGCTTTGCAAGACCAGATCATCTTGGCCCAGCTCAGTGACAAGGGAGTGCAAATCATTAAGGAGAACATCCATCAGAAGACAGAAAAGTATAAATGTTTCTGCCAAGATGGAAAGGGTATATTGTGGTTTGAAAGCAGATTGGTATTTCCTAAAAATAAGGATCTCAAGAAGAAAATCTTGGATGAGGCCCATCTCTCCAAATTCTCCATGCATCCAGGGAGCATCAAAATGTACCATGATCTGAAGCCCTTGTATTGGTGGACCAGAAAGAAGAGGGAGATAGCCCAATATGTATCAGAATGTGACACCTGTTAGAGGATAATGGCAAGCCACTTGAAATCAGCTGGAGCTTTGCAACCCCTATCTATACCTTCGTGGAAATGGGACGACATCAGCATGGAATTCATTGTGGGTCTGCCCAACACCTCTCATCGTCATGATTCGATTAGGGTTATTGTGCATCGACTGACGAAAGTGGCACATTTTCTCCCAGTGCAGATAAGGCTCAAAAGTATGCAGAGTTGTACATCGACCGAATCGTGTGTTTGCACGGATTGCCCTGGACCATTGTCTCTGACCGAGGAGCCCAATTTGTTGCCAAAATTTTGGAACAACTGCAAGAGTCTTTGGGAACCAAGCTAATCAGAAGTTCAGCTTACCACCCACAGGTTGATGGTCAAACCAAGAGGGTAAATCAAATTCTTGAAGATATGCTGAGAGCTTGTGCAATCGATTGTGGCAAGAACTGGGATAAGCACCTCTCCTTGGCAGAGTTTGCTTATAATAATAGTTATCAATCCAGCCTAAGGATGGCACCTTTCGAAGCTCTCTATGGGAGAAGGTATAGAACACCCCTCAATTGGTCTCAGCCTGGAGAAAGAGAAGTTTTCGGACCTAACTTAGTGACTGATGCCGAAAGGAAGGTCAAACTAATCTGGAAGAATCTAGAAGCTGCTCAGGCCAGGCAGAAGAGTTACCATGATAAGAGATGAAAACCTCCCCAGTTTGAGGTGGGAGATTTCGTATATTTGAAGGTATCACCCACCAAAGGAGTGTTGAGGTTTGGAATCAAAGGCAAGTTAGCCCCTCATTACATTGGACCTTATGAGATCATAGAAGCATGTGGGCCCGTGGCATACAAGTTGAAGTTACCTCCAAAAATGTCTGCCATCCACAATGTATTCCATGAATCCCAACTGAAGAAGTGTGTTCGATTGCCGACCGAGATCATAGCAGAACCAGAATTGGAGATAGAGCTGGATCTATCGTACCAAGAGTACCCTTCCAAGGTTCTGGATTGCAAAGAAAGATCAACTCAGGCAAAATCGATCAAGATGTATAAGATCCAATGGAGTAATCACTCAGAGGAAGAGGCTACTTGGGAGACTAAGGAATTCCTGCGTTCCAACTTCCCCGATTGCCTACCTAAGGAAATTGGTATGTAATCATGCCCAACCCCTCCCCCTGCCCTTTGAATCTAAATTTCAGAAAAATGATCTTAAATCAGAATGAGTTAATTATAGAACTAAAGTTAAAAGGACTTCCTTTTGAAGTTGCAAAGAGAATGACATTTGAAGAGCAGTTGCCTTATTAAATAAAGCATCCACTTCAAACAAGTCTCACCCTTCGCTTCACCCTGGGAGGACTCCGACCTGAATCTCGGGACGAGATTTCTTTAAGGGCGGAAGGCTGTGACACCCCAGTGTCACCTAGGGTTTCTTCCTTAAGTTAACCCAAACCATTATCACATGTAAACCAAATGAAGGGATGAACATCAAAAACTAATAATCAAGGTTTAAAGTGAGTATTTTCATCTTAAGAAATTCTCCTAATCATATCATGAATCTCAAGGTAAGAAGAACTCTAAAACCACCCAAAGTGAACCATTAAGCACATAAAAGGGAATTTGGGAAAAGACTTGGGAAAAAATATAAGATTTTGGTAAGAACCAAATAACAAAGTTTTAATGCACTAAATGACCAACAAAACATAGTAAGAAAGTTTGGCCATTTGGTTTTTCCAAAATCCCCAAATCAGCCCTTGAACCAAGGTCCTATGGGGAAATTCAGAATTCAGAATTCTAAATTTTAGAACCCTTTTTCAAGATCAAATGCGTTCCCTGTTTTCCAAAACTCGAAACCAAAAAGTCCAAATATCAAAGTAGTGCCAAATTTCCTTGAACACGCTCTGGAAAAATTTGAACTCAAACCAAATTCGTTTGGCATGGTTTTGGCACCGTTTGACCTCGGGACCCGGCTATCTGACACTGCCATCTTGGTGACACTACAACTCTCTGTCCCTAGCCTAAAACCGCACGACGTCCACACATAAACGACAAAGCACTGTCAAGGGAACAATCCTTCATAGCGATCTTGCCCAAATTCGCGAATATTTGCGCCTAATCGGCATTTGAACTTGGGCAGAAGCAACGGTTCCACGTGTTCGACCGTGGCTGACACACCCGGTTCACGCCCGTTCGCGCACCCACGCTCCACAGTGCACGCCCGTGCGCGCTCGCCGGTCCATGACCGCCTGTGCACCACGCCGTGCCTATAAAGCCGTCCCAGGCCTCGGCCGTACCTCCCCTCGCGCTCTCAAGTCCTGCCCGAGCCAAAGTTCACCGTACTTCGCCTCGAGCACGCCGCGCCACCGCCCACCATCACCACCCGAGCCTCGCCCACCGTGGCTAGCTCCCTCCAGTCACTTCCAAGCCACGCCAGCCACTCGGTTAGCTTCGCCAATAGCCCGTGAAGCTTTCCAAGTCCTCGGACCCGACAGAACTTCACCGGAGACCCGAGATCGTCCTCGCTGGACTTCGGTCGCCCGCGCGCTGCGTGTGGGCAGAGAAATCTGTTGAGCCATTCTCCAATTCCTTGCACCACTATCCTTCTTGACCTCTGGCAAAGCTCTCTGACCGGTTCACCTGGACAATCACGCAGTGAGCAGGCCGGATTCCTCGCCTCCGACGAGCATCTCTGCCTGCGCACATGGACCGGCCGACTTCGACCATCCCCGACGGCAACCCGCACATCGTCGTGACCCTCAGGACCTCCCTTACGTCCTTGACCAGCTCACCGGAGCAGTCTCGCCGCCGGTAAGCCCCTCCACCCCTTTCTTCCTCCGCGGCCATTGTTCCATTAGGGAAGGACCGCAGGTTCGATTTCCAGAAACCCTAGGGGGTTTTCTGCAAAGCCGTAGACTCATGTGAATAGTGCACCAGGGACCTGTCTGTAATTCATTTAAGATCTTTCTCTAGGGACCCCAACGCAAAACTGTTTTTCCTTTATCCATTTCTATTTAACCTTTTTAAATTCAGCAGAGAACTTAGAAAATTTATATCTTGAGTTATATTCAACTAAATTCAACCAAACCAATTTTGCTAGATTCAAAATATTATGGACTATCAATTAAAAATACTAAACCCTATGCTTTCTGTTTTAAGTTTTAGAGTTTGAAATTAATTACAGAAACTGACCAAACCTTAGTAAAATAAGAAAAATTAATTATGCTTCTGTGCTGAACTTAAGAAAACTTGTAGATGTTCAAACCCCATTTAGACACTTTTTAAAAATAGTGAGCACCCTAGTATTGAAAATTTAAGTAAGGTTATCTATTAAAATCCATTTTTCCCAAAACTTAGGAAAATCAGAAAGACATTAGAGAATAATGAACAGTGAATGCAATTATTTTTCCTAGTCTACTTAAGTAACAGAGAACCTAGGACAAATAAAGGGACCCCTAGTCCAGAACAGATTCAAAGTGAAATGGTTTATTAAGCACTAACCAAACTATAAAAACAATTATCGGAATTATGAAAATAATTTCAAAATTGTTAATAAAAATCCTGTGGACTTGTAACCACTAAGACACCACAACAAAAATGATAAACACCTCAGTCCATTATTTTAAGTAGGGTAAACAAATAGAACTTGATATTAAGTCATATTTCAATTAAATCATAAGTAAAGATCAATAATGAAATAGGCCACCTGAGAAAAATGCAAAACCCAATTGGAAGCTGCAAAATAATACCCATTGCCAATACTTCATGAAAAATGCCATTTGATCCAATTAATTCCTACCACCCTTCCATTAAGCAAAAAGTTGCCAAACTTCAGAATGATTGCTCTTGCACAAAGAATAAGATAGGAAAAATTTGAAATCTGTTGTTTGATATTTTTCAAGTATAGTGGTAGTAGAAAGCACCCTTTCGGCTAGAAACTTTAGAAAATCATAGCAAAATAACTATTACGTATTAATGGCTAAAAATTTGCACAAAGTCATGATATAACAGCTAGATGCCAACAAAAATAAGTCTTAGAGAATAACTCAATGTAAAAAGAAGGTTGTAGTTCAAAACACCCCCTTTGCCCTAATATTTGATAATTTTATACAGAGAGAACCACTCACTCTTTAAACCCCAAAATTTGAGACAGAAACTTATACACCAGTAAAAGGCCACTATAAGTTTTGCAAAATTTTTGGAAATTTATTGAGTTGTCTTGTAGATCAAACCCACCTTAAAAGCATAAATGGAAATGGAAGAGAAAAAGGGGGGAATAATAAATCTCACTCTAATGATTCAGCTAGAAACCTAAATAAAACTCTCACTAAGACATTAAAGGGAAATCAGTAAGACACCAAAATGGATTTACCACTTAGTTTAACCAAGCTTGACTCTAAATTGCTAAGTATAGCCCAAGAATCTTCGAGTAGCAAGATTAAGCCCTACCTTATTAAAATGATCAATCACCATCAAAGTTTAATTGCTAAAATTGCATATCATACCATGCATATATCTTACTCATTGCATTCATTAGATTGCAATCTCACTGATGGAGAGTACATGCTCATCCCCGAGCAAGGAGCTGTCTACGAGGAAGACCAGGAGCAAGCTCCCGAGAGTGCCATCGAGGATCTCCCCCGCAGCCCCAGCATTTGAAGGCAACCCCCGGCTTAATGCATAACCATTTATATATGCTACTTTACTACACGGCGGCAGCCGGGGTCAGTGGAGCATTGTATGCCAAGGCGGTGAGCCCTGGCCACAAACGGGGAATCGATGGGGACGGTTGAAGTGTGTGGGGACAGAATGCCCTTACATATCGTGTGTTTAGGTTTACCTTGCAAGGTTTAAAAACTCGATTCGAATCGTCTGCTTCTCGCAGCTAATGAGACTGCTTGACCCCTTGTACTACATCGAGTAAGAAGTGAAATGAGGTTGCTGAGATAACTTGTTGATTGTACTAAATGCTTTCTACCGTGTATGCTTAGAAGGAGCAAACTTAGTTAAGATAATGACGCTAGAATGTGAAAAGCTAAAATTTGATTTTAGAATACAGCTAGTGCTTTTGGCAAACCAAACCCCTCAGCCAAACAGCTACATGGTCTAGAGGTAGAGGAGTAGAGTCCTCACACCGGGTAAGTCTAACTGAGTATTAGTATACTCAGCCTTGCTTGTGGCACAATTTTTGTAGGTACGCTTTAGGATATGGTTGATGGTGTGACTTGGCCTACCACCCTGCCACCGGGTTGGACGGTCGAGTGGGATGCTGCTCCGGTAGGAGAGGAGCAAGAGGAGTAGTGGGCTAGGCCTTGCCCATTTCCTCGTTACCGACGACATCGATTATCCGCTGCATCTTATTTTGTGAACTTTTATCAGCAACTTGAGAAACACCGATTTATGTAATAATTCAGTACTTTAATTTGAGGTTTTCCTATTTTATTGTGTTTCTTCTATGACTCACCTTCGAGTGAGTATGTGGTATTTGATCCTGGTTAAGTGGCTTTATCAGACTAGATCTGAGGGACTGACGGGTTATTCCGATTTAAGTGTGTTGCGGCCCCTAAGGCGTGACTTAGGCACTAAAGCTGGAATAATTCGGGCGGTTCTACCACAGCGCAAGGGATAAAGCTGTGCACTGGTCCCAGCAACCAAAATCCAGCGGAACGCGCGATGGTTATAACAACCAAGTGAGGTTGTTACGACATGCAAAGAGAATGCCCATGTAAGAAGATTTGGGAGTCCGATATAGAAGGAGTACGATTTGAGAAGGGGGCCCATGTTCCATTGACCAGATCATACGTAGGCATGCATGCGATTTTCTCAGTAGGCATGCATGCGACCAATACTTTAATAATAGGTGAATCAAAGTCCTCATGCATGCTTTGATTGGTTAGAAAATTTCAAGGCCATCAAGTCACCATGACCAATATAAGAGTAATATTTTATAAAATAATATATACTTAATATTTATTTGTAGTATATTACATGTTATTATATCCAAGTATTACTATTAATATGCACATGCACGTACTTCGATTATATATTCTATTTGCAGATAGGAAATGAAGGTTTATTGAAAGATTTATTAATAAAATATTCATGAAACATGGTGGCAGTGGCTACCTATAGATGAAGCTAGCTTTTGAGTGATAGTGTCAACCTTTAAATAAAGGTTTATAGTCTCACGAGGGTGAGTCATCCTTATAATAGATCACAACTTATCCATGAACTAATTAGAAATTTTAGCATAGTTAAGAGGCTTACAAAAAAGGCCTTTATGATTATGCAACGACTTCTACCCTCTATCACTACCTTTTCTTTTCTATTTCAATTTATTCATTCAAATTTCGAATTTGAATTTGTGTTTTACATTCAAACCTACTATAGCATTACAAAAAGATCCGATAAGTATGCACCTAGTTAATTTAATTTACTTTATGGATGTATTTAGGTGGATACGTCAACTATAACATACCCATCTTGTTTTCTTCTAGGAACAATATTAGTTTTCAATCCATGGTCCAATTAAAAGCTGAAATAAATATTCACCACTCACATATTTTGGAAGAAAGTAATATACAAATACATATTTTTTCTTTATCCTGAGTTGCTCAAATATATTTTTTAGGGAGTACTTGTATAGTTTAGAAAGGGATAATAAACGGATTGAAAGACTTTCCTATTCTCTGTCCCAATCCAATAAACTCTTTATTAAAAGACATTTTCATCTAAATACTTTGAAGAACCTTTCCCAGTAATCAAGGCATGATTTTAGATTGTTACAGTATTTATGCCTGAGTTGGATAAATTTGTGGTGGTCTTTATTGACGACATTCTGATCTATTCCAAAAATGAAGAGGCGCATGCTAAGCACTTACGGATTGTGCTAACGCGTTGAAGGGAGCACTAGCTTTATGCCAAGTTCAGCAAATGCACGTTTTGGCTGGAGGAAGTCCAGTTTCTTGGACATGTATTATCTGCAAAAGGGATTGCGGTCGATCCCAGCAAAGTCAAGGATATTCTAGAATGGAAACCGCCTACTACAGTACATCAAGTTCGAAGTTTCCTTGGACTGGCTGGATATTACCGCAAGTTCATTCCAGATTTCTCCAAGATTGTTAAACCAATTACGGGTTTATTGAAAAATGATACAAAGTTTGATTGGTCCTCATAATGAAGCCTTCGAGCAGCTGAAGGTGTTGTTAACCACTGCTCCAGTGTTGGCTCAACCAGATTTCGAAAAGCCTTTTGATGTGTATTGTGACGCATCAAGCAGTGGTCTCGGATGTGTTCTAATGCAAGAGGGCTGAGTCATAGCTTATGCTTCACGACAACTACGCCAGCATGAGGAGCACTATCCAACTCATGATTTAGAACTAGCTGCAGTCGTTCATGCCCTCAAGATATGGCGTCTGTTGGGGACTTGTTCTTAAATGCTATGAGTTAAGAACAAGGCAACACATATGTTAATGGTTAAAGGCCTTCGTCCTCTGAAGCATTATCTCCCTTAGGATATAATGATCTTCAGACGAAGGTCATGAAGGGCATACCTTCATCATCTCAATATGTAATGGAAAGCAAGAGTATGGGTTACATATAAAGAATACAAATAATTGTCTTAAATCATCAGATTATTTATATTCTTATTGATTAACCATGAATAAACATTAACAATGTTGAATTACATTTGTACCTTTGGCTTGACAGAAGGTAGGAATCCAAGTATGATGTGCGAGTGAATACAAGTTAGCGTGAACAGTACGGTGCTACTGTTCATCTATTTATAGGCACAGGACGCAGCCTATGTAAAATTAGATCCATGCCCTTGACATTTACTATTGACTAAGGGGTAATCTATCAAGGTCTAGACAGCCTTTTCCCCTTTAAGTCGGTTTCATTTTCCACCGCTAAGCCGAAGCTTCTCCATACATAGCTTCGGAACTGGTTCACCCTTCTCCCAGAATGCGGCTTTCATATCGTGTACACCTTCATCCCAAGGCAGAAGGTCCCTGTGAGTATATTATACTTGGAAAACATGTTAGTCGTGTTTTTGAGGACCTTCAGAAGATGAAGGCCCCCAACAGTAGCGCCTCGCAGTATTAATTTGTTCTTGTAACAACGAATTCAGACTGCGATGTGAACGAAGGCCTTAAGCCGAAGGTCTGAAAAAACACCTTCCCTTCTCTAGAATAGTGAAAGTCAATGACAAATGGGGTCCGCCAAGTTGCAATGCACTAGACATATAAATAGAAGCCCATAGCGGCGGCATTTGATGCGCCATTTCTGTTGCTTGCGTTATTTTCTCAAATTTTTAACTCTTGCTTATCAGTTCTCGCCTGATTTTCGAGCTTCATCTTAAAGACGTGTTTGTTCCATGTCTGAAGAGAAGAAGATGTTTGAGGAGAAGAAGATGTATGAGGAGAAGAAGGTTGTGGACCCTTTTATTGCTGGGTTTTACGAATCCATGGCAAAAACAAATACAGAGAAAATCACAAAGGAAATAATGGCAGATTTATCTGAAGATTCTGATGACAGTGATAACTTTGATGTAGAAAGTGGAGATGAAGATTCTGAGGACCGGCCCTGGTGACCAAGCCATACCATCTTCGGAAAAGTCGACTAATAAACGAAGTCATGTTGACGCTATGAGGGGAAGATACTTTCGTGATATGTCTATTGTGAGGGTTGGAGGAGACAGCACCACCCCTGCTCCTGAAGAAAATGAGGTGGTTATTTACAAAAGCCTTTTGAAGGCAGGTCTTCGGTTCCCATTAAGCAGATTTTTGGTTGAAGTGCTAAAGATATTTTAGGTCTTTCTTCATCAACTTACTCCCGAAGCTATAATTAGAATGGGCTTGTTTGTTTGGGCTGTAAGAAGCCAAGGGCTGGAACCGAGCGCGAAGTGTTTTTGCAGTATGCATGAACTTTTGTACGAGATGAAGGCCACCGACAAAGAGCAGTATCACAACAACTTCGGTTGTTACGGATTCATTGCTCGCTCTAATGCAAGCTACCTGGTTCCAACATACTGGAAAAGATGGCCCAGGGCCTGGATGGAGGAATGGTTTTATGTTAAGAATAATCTGATTGAGAGGGAGGATATTAAGGAAATTATCCAGCGCCCCATCTGGTCTCGCTTCAGCCTCCGAAGGCCGAAGGTGGCTATTGAAAGTGATGTCGAAGCATGTCAGAAGGCTTTTAGCAATGTCTGTGCTTTCATTGGCACAAGAGACATAATTCAAGAGCACATAGCCTACAGAGTGTGGCCACTTGTGGATAGCTGGGAGATACCGAAGGAGACTACTGCTGAATCTAGCGAAGGTGAATTAGTTCGATTGAAATATACCTTCAGATATAGAGAGAAGTTCGACGAACCAAATGATGACTGGTTGAACTGCATTGAGGCTACTAGCGACGAGTTGCTTGGGACATATACCAGGGCCGAAGATGATGCCTTGTCCTCAGCCTTCGGGGGTCGGGGCAAGAAAAGATTGAACAGGGTTTTTGATGCAATTGGCTTAATATATCCTGATTACTGCTACCCCTTGAGAAGGCAAGGAAAAAAGAGGAAAACTGCTGCTTCGGCCACCACTGCTGTGCCGAAGGGCAAGAAAATAAAGGTTTTGACCCACCGGCCTCAATATAATGAAACGGCCGTAGTGCCTAAATTTGGTGAAGGGACCTCCTCCGCTGCCGAAGCAAAACAAGCTGCTCCTGCCACTTGAAGCGCTGAAGGATCTATTGTAGTGCCGAAGGTGCCTATAGTCGGGCCAGCCGAAGTCAAAGATGATGTGGCCAGAGAGTCAGAATTGGAAAAAACAGTGATGATGCCAAAAATTCTGAGCCCACCGGTAGGGGCAGAATTGCCGAAGGTGACAAAGGATCCTACCACAACTCCCAAGAGAAGGAGAATGGCCAACGTGCTAGACGCTGTCATAGAAACCATAAAAACATTAACTCCTACTCCCGTGAAGAAAGTTGCTCCCACGAAGAAAGTTGTCAAAGCTGCTACGGCCGAGGCTGAAGCCGAAGCCGTGCCTTCAGAGTCTGTTGAGATGAAGCCCGCTACAGTTGAGGAAGGGGCTGAACAAGAAATAGCCGAAGAAGCTAAATGTCCTAGTCCTGAAGCTCTATCTGAGAATCTTGATTTTATTATTCGTCATGCTTCGGGAAAGAGGTTATCTGAAGGAGAGATTGCGGAGGCCAATCATTATGCCCAAAAATTGAAATACCCAAAAGGAGCCTTGGTGTTCAATGGTACAGACGAACATGATTTCTTATACTGTCTCCTGGATAACAAAGAGATATCTATCTGCCGGGAGATGGCTAAAAGTATGGGATTTCCAAAGGTCGAGGTAGGCCATTCCGCCATGTCGAAGGATGATCTTGCGGACAGCCTTGCATACAACAGCCTGAAGGTACAAAATTTGAAAACATAAAGGTTAAGAATTTGGGAATAAAGTTTTTATTCTCATGCTAAACCTTTATCCTTCTTTTTTGCAGGGCTTAATTCTGACCCTAAGGGCTCAAAATAATGTGGAGGATGAAAGCTGCATGATAGCTCTTGGCAACCTTCAATTAGAGGTGATTCAGCTGAGAAATGAAGCCCTGGAGAAGGACAAAATTCTAATTTCATTGGTTAGTAAAGTGAAGGAAGATGAGGCGAGATACAATGCCCAGGCCGAAGCTCATAAAGCTGAGGTTGAAGACCTTCAGAAACAACTTGCCGAAGCCAATGAAAACTGTGCGGTCATAAAGCCTAGCCAGGAAATTAGTGAATGGTGGAAGACCAAGCTAGAGAAAAATATTGAGGAGCTTCACGAATCCAAGGAAAGATGTTTTGAAAAATCCTTGGATTGCGTGAAGAAATTAAAAACTAGCTTTTCCAAATGGGTGCTTATTCCTCTGAGGAAAATTTTATCCGAGGCGACCCCGAGGGTGTTGTTGAGTGGATAAGCGGAGAAGCAGAAGCTTTTGAGGAAATCCTGAGTGATCGTGGGGATATTTGTGCTTTCTCCGGTGCTCGGGGAATTGCGGCTATTCTAGAGAAGGCTTGATGAGATCACGTCAAAGCTACAGCCCAAGCCGAAGCCGCCTTCTCCATAGATGACACAAAAGACCCTTCAGCCGAAGCGACTTTGGTGGGCGGAAAGTTTTATTCTGATGTCTGGGTAAACGATGGCCGAGATTTGGCCAATGAAATTATAAAGAAGAATGAAAAAGACACCCATGACGCCCGAGAAGAAGCTAGGCGAGCTGAAGAAGCTGCTGAACGCGAAAGGCGCATAGGTATTGTTTTTGAATTTTAGCTTCGGTACTTACTCTATGGCTTCGAACTAATAATTTACCTACTACAGCTGAACTGTCACCGCTACCGGAGCCGTACAACCCCCTGGATGATCCGGACATGAAGGAAGCACTGGATGTGATGAGCATTGCAAACTCCATTACGACGAAGTCATCGATAAACTATTGAACAAGCCGCAGAAAAAATTCTTAGGGAGGATTAGACTTTATTGTACTAATACATTGAAATATTTGATGTATGAAACAATTAATCAGACATGTAAATTTCTGTAATATATTTCTTTACGATGCATGAAATTTACGCACGTACCATTTTTGAGCCTTCGGCGAAAAAACACCTTCCCTTCTTTTCATGCTTCGTAAAGAAAGAAACCCCTCCTTTGATAAGTCCAATAAAAACGTATTTCCCAGAGTTCGCTTCATGCTTCAGCACATTTTCTTTTACCAAAGTATTGCCGAAGATTTGCTTCGTATTCAATCCTTTTTGTTGTTGATGCGATATGATGTATGTTGTAATGTTATGCGGGATGATATGATGCTAGATGATGGTGATGCCGAAGACACACACACACGCTCACACTGGAATACACAAGACTCTGCATCCTCTTAGGAACGTCTGCGCTCCCTTAGGAACGACTTTTTCAGCTTCATATCGTAATTTTTGGCTCTGCATTCCCTTAGAAATGACTTTTGAGCTTCGAAATTTACTTCGCTTCCTTAGAGACATCTTTCGAGCTTCGGAAGTCTATGAGGAAGGTATATTTTACTCATTGATGCAGGCACAATTATTACAAGAAATCGACCTTCGTTACTTGTTTCTCGTACAAAAATAAAATGGCATAAAAGATAAAGATACATCAATAGTAGGATATTCCTCAATATATATGCTTCAATTCTGGCACAGTGCTATTGACTGTACTGTGGCAGAACCGCCCGAATTATTCCAGCTTAATTGCCCAAGTCGCACCCTTAAGGCAGCAACACACTTAAACATGAATAACCCGTTAGTCCCTCGGATCTAGTCCGATAAAGCCACTTACCAGGATCGAATACCACTAGCTCACTCGAAGGTGAGGCACAGAGAAATACAATAAAACATAATACCATAAATTAAGAAAGTATCATTAGCGATTACATTATCGGAGTTTCAGAAATAATAACCATAAATTTTAATGCAGCGGAAATAACTAACGGAGAAAACCGAGTAACATGGTGAAGCCTCGCCACACTACTCCTCCTGGTCCTCTCCTGCGGAAGCAGTAACCCACTTGACTGTCTATCCCGGTGGCAGGGATGAAGGCCAAGTCACACCAGCATCCAATCATCCTAAGGAGTACCTGCAAAAATTATGCCACAAGCAAGGCAGAGTATACTAATACTCAGCTAGACTTACCCGGTGTGAGGAGTCTACTCCTCTACCTCTAGACATGCAGTTGTTTGGCTGAGGGGTTTGGTTTGCCAAAAGCACTAGCTGAGTCCAAAAACAAGTTTTAGCTTTTCAAGTTTTAGTAGAATCCTTTAGACTAGATGTGTACCTAGCTAATCATACATGGTATCAAACATTTTTACCAATCGACATCTTTTGCCAGTCACCTCATTTCCACTTATTACTCAATGTAGCAGCATGGATCAAGCAGTCTCATTAGCTGCGAGAAGCAGACGATTCGAATCGAGTTTTTATCC
Source organism: Zea luxurians (assembly GCA_029449295.1). Classification (NCBI taxonomy): domain Eukaryota; kingdom Viridiplantae; phylum Streptophyta; class Magnoliopsida; order Poales; family Poaceae; genus Zea; species Zea luxurians. The sequence goes on along the minus strand of JAOPSE010000001.1, from coordinate 96,393,402 downwards.
TTGCAAGGTAAACCTAAACACATGACATGGTGAGGCACTTCGTCCCCACACACATCAACCGTCCCCATCGATTCCCCGTCAGCAGATCAGGGCTCACCGCCTTGGCGTACAATGCCTCCCTGACCCCGACTGCCATCGCGCAGTGACCGCACTTGTACCCACCATAACCGGAATGGGAGACCATGTCTCAGGTCGCGTGAGGGGATATGTCCACTGCCAGGTTCACTCAGGTACTAGGATTACCGATTTACCATATTTCTCGGCATATGTTTAGTACGTTCAAACGCTTGACACACGGTACCACACCTTAATCCTTATTCCAATTTCCGTCTCGTAGACAACGCATCCCCATGGACCATTGCCCACCGACCATTATCATTACGATATAAAAATGGATACAACTGATTCCTGACCTCGCGCGAGTGCTAGAAAAATTACTCGACTTCTACCGAGATCCCTAATTAGTAAAGCAGCTACTCGACCTAGCATACTAGTATCCATCTCAAAGGGAATTCTGAGTTCATGCAACTAGGGTTTCAGTCAACTCCTACACTTAAGTGCACAGTACAAGCCTACAAACATTAAGTGTAGTAAAATAGCATATATAGAACGGTTATGCATAAAACCGGGGCTTGCCTTTAATTTGACACTTAGATAGTGTTTGCTGGGGGAGGTACTCGCTTGGCGAGCGTCCACTGGTTAAGTCCATTCTTCAGGTCGTCCACCAACGACATCTTGTGGTTGGCACCACACCACTTGCATGAGCGTCATCTCTCGGTCCTAAATGAGATGCAAGATGCATATGTATGAATATAATGACAGTAGCACAAAAGTAGCACAAGATATACAAGGACGCAGTGGCAAACTAAACAATAAAATGGAAGACACCGTAACAATCACATGTTCGCTTTAGTTATCTACACATTATCGACGTTCCACATTAACACCTTCAAAAAGACAACAACATTTTATTTATTTACACGACACAACTATGACATTACAGGTACGCGTATTTTATTTGTTTGGATACGGCTTTTCATTAGTTCTCCTATTGATCGCGCACAAGCATCATTGACAACACAAATTCAATGGAGGACATAAGTGTCAATGTCTAAGGAACTCCTATATCACACCACTAGATAAAGGAACATATAAAACAAGACACGCATGTCATCTCTAGCTTAGCCATGGCAAGTCTACATTACTTAAGAGCAAACCAAACATTTTTAGCGAGAAGGGTGAACTAAACAATCAAAAACGCATTTGTAGATTTTCGGGGCAGCAACACAGCAGCTACTTGTTTTAATCATAACTTTTCAAATATTAACCCAAAAATAGCAAATTAGGACTTTCTGGAAAGCTTACAAGGGGCTCTACAACTTTGGTATTTTTACTTCGGCATAATTCAACACTTAGCAAGGTCAAAAAGTGTCAATGCAACAGCTCTGTCCAGATTTGGACAGATTCAGACTTGTAACTTCAAAAATTCACAACTGAAGATTCAAACATCCGAACAAAGCGATCTTAGACTTTCTGGAAAGGTAATAAAATTGTCTACATATCATTTGTAAACATCACAAGGTGATTCAATATTTAACTAAGGATAAACATCACTAAAAGTCTTTGCTGTCCAGAACTGGACAGATTCAGTCTTCATATTTGAAACATTCATAACTTAAGCTTCAGACCACCAAAAAGAGTGATCTAAGACTTTTTGGAAATTTCAGCAAAAGCACTACATAACTTTTATAAACACTAAGAAGTGATTCTATGTTTAACTAAATGAAACAACACAGCTTTCGAAATCCGTTCTGACGGTGGACAGAACACAGCAAGCAGTTTGTAAAATTCATAACTCTTAAACTATCAGGCCTGTGGTTATGAAATTTTAACACAAGCAAGATCAGAAAAGCATCTACAACTTCCTTATAACGACCATGAACAGATTGCAACATTAAATTGAGAAAACAATGCAGTTTCTGAAATCTGTACAGAATTTGGACAGATTCAGTTACTGAATTTGTGAACAGCATAACTCCTAAACTGTCAGACCTATGGCTGTCAAATTTTAACACCAGCAAGATAATAAAGTTCTCTACCACTTTTCTTTAGCACGTATCTACAGAAAACACAATCTAGTTCATCAAACATACAGCACAACGAAAACCGGGCGTGCAGTCCAAAACAGCAATCAATAAATTTCAGCTCCTATACAATTCAAGAATTGCCGCGTTCTAGATACTTGAATTATTCTAACACTTTGACAATGTGTAGGTTAAAATAACCAAGTGAGAACTAACAAGTAGACTTACTAATCTTTATCCGTGTCATTTCGAGCACTAAAAGTACCCTACTCAATTAACAACGCATTCTCTACGACAATCAATATCGAAGCGCTTTTCACCCAATAGTTTGCATTTTAACTTAGACACTACAAGAGCACTACTAATTTTTTACCCGCGACCATAACCATACACATTTAGACCACAAAAAGCAATTTGCAGTGATTACGAGCTTAACTAAGTCATCTAACAATTCGGCTAACTAGAGCAACAGTATAGGCCACTATACATCACACACGTCGGCTAGTCTATTATTATCGAAATCCGAGACACAACATGTATATAACGATCACTTAACGCAATCGACTCCTGCTTGACACGAGTTGGCTAATGACGTGACTATTTCCCAATTACCAACATACACCACCTTTCGCCATTTTTGGATAACCTGCGCGACACACAGCTATTGTAATACATCTCAAGTTCATTCAACCCCATCAGTAGAGCACTAGCACATTTCAGAAAATTTCCTGAGACTACGACGACAAGGCATCGATCTTATCATGCACATAAAAGCATCACAAGCGTGTTTACGGAACCTATCGGTTAACTTGATCGACACACTACCCATGTTCTTTGCCTTTCCAATTTTATCACACAACAAGAATCATCCCCATTTGCCAACGACACCAATAATACCTACCGACCTATGGTTTACCACCCAAGCACAGTTACACACTGCACATTAGTTTCTAACAGGATTCTCGCATAACTCGTAATTCAACTACTCACTAACCATAAATCACGCACGACGACTACCACATTCACTGATTTATTTATTTGGAACACCACCTGCCTAGCGTACCACTAGTACCCCACATTTTGACTCCAGCTTAATAATACATCCTTTATTCGATTATACAACAGCGACCTAAGCGTCGTGTTACCCAATGTGTAGATCTTTTCTCGTTGCGAGTATAACCATATCACGGCATATACCTGCACACCTCAATAAATATCTCACGCCACCACTACTATATCACACCACGGCACTCACACACCTACGTGCACTAATTAAATCTTCGCATCCCACGTATTTCCAATCTACTCATCACATTAAACAACACAACATGTTTGCTTACCAAAACATGAAGGCAACCTTGCTACGGCATATAACCAAAACATTTTTTTATACCCACACACACTCCAACACCAATGTACACCACATTGACTAAAATATAATTGTACAAACTACAAATCGCACACATCAAACAACACATATATTTTTCCTACCAAGATATAAAAACATCAGAGTTCTTTTCTAATTCATTTTCCTCTCTACACGCTTCCATTCATACAAATGTATCTTCACACACATAATCACACATGCACGTCATCGACCAAAACCTAATTAGACTAACTACATTTCGCATACATCGAATAAACTCTTGTTCTCCAATCGCAAACGTGATCCTACCAATGCGCATAATAGAAACATTTTACACACATCCATTCAAAATAATTAATCGAGTCGATTGAGAGCGGCATGCATCGGCTCACCATAAACAAACCCAATCGGTGTTTGTAAGGATGATGGCGATTCCGATTTGTGCATCGCTCCAAACATCCGACGAGCGTTGAGCGGCTTGCCTTCTTCTCCATGCAAAACACGGGGTGCCTCTCCTCCACAAAACAAGAATAAAGCAGCACACATACACAATTCATCGTATGAAAATAACGCCGATGCGGAATCAAACAAGGATTGTCGTGGTCTCACCGGGGTGAACGACGACGACATTGGGGCTGCGCAAAAACAGCAACCAACCGGTGAGCGCCGATGGTGCTGCAACAACACGTCTCCCTCAACATTTTGCCGAGCACTTGGCACGCGCGCAGCGATGGCAGCGAGACGAAGCAGGGGAAGGTGCCGAGGCTATTGGGCGCCATCTTGAAGGGGTGTCGGGGAGGAGATAGAAGGGGGAGGCGTTGCTCCACCCAAACTAGAGAGAGGGCGTGAGTCCCGGGTGTTTCCTGGCCACGGCAAGGAATAGAAGGGGTGCGCCATTGGAGATGCCGCGCCATGGACAAGGGAAACTCGACCTGCTGCTCTCGGCGAGGCCACCCAGGGAAAACTCTGGCCTCAACCCACGGATAGGTCTCCTGCGCTTGTGCGATGGAGAGGCACGAGCAGAGGCCTAATGGCCGATAGAGGGAAATGGGGGAGGAGAGGAAGAAGGGGACGTCAAGCTCACAGCCATGGAGGAGCAGATGGGTCCGCGGCTTGTCCTGGCAGGTGGCTAGCTCAGCCATAGGAGCCCTGGCGCGGCAAGAGCATAGAGTGTCCGACGAGGCTCGCTGCTGGCCATGGGGAAGGGAGCTCGGCCATGGAAGCTTCTGCCCTGCGCAAGGTAAGCTAGGGAGGAGGGCGCCATGGATGGGAGAGCGCAGAGTTGCTGCTCGGCAGGAGGAGGAAGAGGGCGCAGGAGGGTGCTGGGCGGCCATGGAGCTGTACGTCGGCTGAAAGGAGGGAGAAAGGTTGTTGGCGGCTGTGGTTTCTCTAGGGGTGGGAGTGCAAAAATGCCTCCACTTGCAAGGAGAGGGCTCCTATTTATAGAAGAAAACCTAGGGTTAGGGTTTCAAATGGGCCAAATGGGCTAGGTTGGGCTGGAATGGGCTTGGCCCAAAACACGTACTCGGGTCGCGCTAAATTATTTTTCCGAATAAAAATGCTCCCGCGGGATTCATTTCTACAGAGAATAGAACGAATTAGAGTTCAGGCGAACGGACAATTGAGCGATTAATTCGGCCGAGAGTTTGATTTGAATTCGCTCGGAAATAATTCCCTACACGTGATTCGAAAATAAATCGTCCTGAGATTTGATCGGCTCTGGATTTTTAGTCGGAGAAGGCGAATCGTGGTAATTTAAAATCGCTGTCGATACGGGGTTTTGAGTTCGGTTCAGACATGAGATATTTAGCCGAGTCAGATAAAATTGATTTGATGACGACATATTGAGCATTCCGGTTGAGAGTACGGAGTCGGATTAATTTTTGGACATAGATCGAACATCGAGAAATCGGAGTCGTACACAGCTCGACTAGCAGCTATCGAGTGTTTGATTAAACGAGCCTTAGACGAGTTTGATAAATTGAGAATGATTATCGAGTTTGCATTCGTTCCGAGAAATAAAAGTTTTAATAGGCTCCAAATTCAGCCTTCTGTGAGATTGAATAATTCCGAATTTGGTGAAATATGAATGAATAATCTGGATAGTCAGAGACATACGCGAGCGAGAAATAGAAATTTTCACTGAGCATCCGAGATTAGGATAAATCTCCTAACGTAACATGAAACTGACACCTGGGGTGTCACAACCTTCCCCCCTTAAAAGAATCTCGTCCTGAGATTCGAATGAGGATCTTCAAGGGTGGAGAAGCATGTAACTCCCAAGTTGGAGATAGATGCAAATTCATGAGAGGGCACCTTACAAGATACTGAAGACAAATTTGGATAGAATATCGCGACATATCGAGACAAAATGCAGCGATCATTCTGAGAGAGTGTCCACAAAAGATAGCACATCAGTATTGTCTCGTAATGAATCACGACTATTAACCACGATACCAGCGTGTGTCGAGCAGCTCAACCATGTGTGCACCATAGTAGGCTCTCGGTCTCGTCGCGACACCATCAGTCGTTAGTCATGACGTCATTACCAAACGCAACCAATAAAAAATTCACATAGCACAGATAGATGGAGCCCATGAGAGTATGGCTCAGAAATTAAGGATGTGACCGGAGTTGAAGCAGAGGCTGCTGACAAAAGAGCATCCCATGGGAACTTTCTTCAACTCAGAGAACTATTTTATGATCATCACGAGGATTATCAGCCAAAGCTTGATACAATCTTTAATATGAGGAGGAACCAACCATGAGATCGAGATTGATAAGCTTTTAGAGACATGAGAGATCCCAAGATAACAGCAAAATTCATTAATCCACATAGAGATGTCGTTTAGAGATAAGTTGATAAATCGACGTCATGATCCTTAGAGAAAGAGTATGAGAATGACCCGAATGGAGAGATTTAGGTAGATCAACATCCGATACTTGAGAACGGGTTATAGCAGATAACTAGATAATAGGGCAGAATCATTAAAGGATCCAGAGATTTGGATGATAAAGCCACAACATGATTCACAAGGAAAAGATTACCAGATCCAGGTGAAAAGAGAGGTAGTCGCATGAGATCGCTTAGGATGAGCACCAGAAAGGTTATGAAGATTCAGGACAGGATCTATGGAAAGAAACATGGCCTTGATAGGGTTTGGGCAACTAGACACCAAACAACAAATTTTTTTTGACACAACAAGTGCACAAGGAGACTTGGGTTGGTCTAGCGGTCAAGCTATGGGTGTCTATAAGTTGTGCATGTGCAATTTCAAGTGGAAAACACACAGGGGCTAGAAACACCAAAACAAGCACGTGATTTGATTTTTTTAAAGGTTTCACTAGGGAACCATTAGATTATTTAGGGAAGGGGGTCTTTTCATGAGCAAGACAGACAATATTTTTTTGTTAGAGGCAAAATGGACTGAACAACTATCGTACCTTCTAGAAAGCAAGGCAAGAGAAACACATATCACGACCTAGTCAAGACTTACCAATCCAACACAAGGTAAAGCATTTCTTATAGTTCATAGCATAGCAGTACATCACATTATTCACAAGTTATTATTGGAATAAAGGTGAGAGAAGCATGTTGAGGCACAAGAGACAATTATAATGCAACAATCATGATGCATGCATGCTCATTCTAGTCGTCTTCTCATACCTAACTAAATCTTCGAGTGCTTCTACAACATCCCTTCTAATAGTAGTAAGTAATAGTCTTTATGGCCTATATAAATAGCCACCTAGTTACTCATCTATTTCTTAAGGCTTCACGTCCTAGGTCTATCCTTATCGTCCTGACGATCTATCCAACATTGGTTTCTAAGCAAGTTTTAGTTTTGAAAAGTTTGGAAATCATGACTTATTGACTTCTCTATAATGGTATTCGCTTCGATACCAGCTGTGGTGGAACCACCCGAATTATTCCAGCTTAAGTGCCCAAGTCGCACCCTTAAGGCAGCAACACACTTAAACAAGAATAACCCGTCAGTCCCTCAGATCTAGTCCGATAAAGCCACTTACCAGGATCGAATACCACTAGCTCACTCGAAGGTGAGGCACAGAGAAATACAATAAAGCATAATACCATAAATTAAGAAAGTATCATTAGCGATTACATTATCGGAGTTTCAGAAATAATAACCATAAATTTTAATGCAGCGGAAATAACTAACGGAGAAAACCGAGTAACATGGCGAAGCCTGGCCACGCTACTCCTTCTGGTCCTCTCCTGCGGAAGCAGTAACCCACTTGACCGTCTATCCCGGTGGCAGGGATGAAGGCCAAGTCACACCAGCATCCAATCATCCTAAGGAGTACCTGCAAAAATTATGCCACAAGCAAGGCTGAGTATACTAATACTCAGCTAGACTTACCCGGTGTGAGGAGTCTACTCCTCTACCTCTAGACATGCAGCTGTTTGGCTGAGGGGTTTGGTTTGCCAAAAGCACTAGCTGAGTCTAAAAACAAGTTTTAGCTTTTCAAGTTTTAGTAGAATCCTTTAGACTAGATGTGTACCTAGCTAATCATACATGGTATCAAATATTTTTACCAATCAACATATTTTGCCAGTCACCTCATTTCCACTTATTACTCAATGCAGCAGGATGGATCAAGCAGTCTCATTAGCTGCGAGAAGCAGACGATTTAAATCGAGTTTTTATCCTTGCAAGGTAAACCTAAACACACGACATGGCGAGGCACTCCGTCCCCACACACATCAACCGTCCCCATCGATTCCCCTTCAGCAGATCAGGGCTCACCGCCTTGGCGTACAATGCATCACTGACCCCGACTGCCATCGTGCAGTGACCGCACTTGTACCCACCATAACCGGAATGGGAGACCATGTCTCAGGTCGCGTGAGGGGATATGTCCACTGCCAGGTTCACTCAGGTACTAGGCTTACCGATTTACCATATTTCTCGGCATATGTTTAGTACGTTCAAACGCTTGACACACGGTACCACACCTTAATCCTTATTCCAATTTCCGTCTCGTAGACAACACATCCCCATGGACCGTTGCCCACCGACCATCATCATTACGATATAAAAATAGATACAACCGATTCCTGACCTCGCGCGAGTGCTAGAAAAATCACTCGACTTCTACCGAGATCCCTAATTAGTAAAGCAGCTACTCGACCTAGCATACTAGTATCCATCTCAAAGGGAATCCTGAGTTCATGCAACAAGGGTTTCAGTCAACTCCGACACTTAAGTGCACAGTACAAGCCTACAAACATTAAGTGTAGTAAAATAGCATATATAGAATGGTTATGCATAAAACCGGGGCTTGCCTTTAATTTGACACTTAGATAGTGTTTGCTGGGGGAGGTACTCGCTTGGCGAGCATCCACTGGTTAAGTCCATTCTTCAAGTCGTCCACCAACGTCATCTTGTGGTTGGCACCACACCACTTGCATGAGCGTCATCTCTCGGTCCTAAATGAGATGCAAGATGCATATGTATGAATATAATGACAGTAGCACAAAAGTAGCACAAGATATACAAGGACGCAGTGGCGAACTAAACAATAAAATGGAAGACACCGTAACAATCACATGTTCGCTTTAGTTATCTACACATTATCGACGTTCCACATTAACACCTTCAAAAAGACAACAACATTTTATTTATTTACGCGACACAACTATGACATTACAGTTACACGCATTTTATTTGTTTGGATACGGCTTTTCATTAGTTCTCTTATTGATCGCGCACAAGCATCATTGACAACACAAATTCAATGGAGGACATAAGTGTCAATGTCTAAGGAACTCCTATATCGCACCACTAGATAAAGGAACATATAAAACAAGACACACATGTCATCTCTAGCTTAGCCATGGCAAGTCTACATTACTTAAGAGCAAACCAAACATTTTTAGCGAGAAGGGTGAACTAAACAATCAAAAACGCATTTGCAGATTTTCGGGGCAGCAACACAGCAACTACTTGTTTTAATCATAACTTTTCAAATATTAACCCAGAAATAGCAAATTAGGACTTTCTGGAAAGCTTACAAGGGGCTCTACAACTTCGGTATTTTTACTTCGGCATAATTTAACACTTAGCAAGGTCAAAAAGTGCCAACACAACAGCTCTGTCCAGATTTGGACAGATTCAGACTTGCATCTTCAAAAATTCACAACTGAAGATTCAGACATCCAAACAAAGCGATCTTAGACTTTCTGGAAAGGTAATAAAATTGTCTACATATCATTTATAAACATCTCAAGGTGATTCAATATTTAACTAAGGATAAACATCACTAAAACACTTTGCTGTCCAGAACTGGACAGATTCAGTCTTCATATTTGAAACATTCATAACTTAAGCTTCAGACCACCAAAAAGAGTTATCTAAGACTTTTTGGAAAGCTCAGCAAAAGCACTACATAACTTTTATAATTACTAAGAAGTGATTCTATGTTTAACTAAATGAAACAACACAGCTTTCGAAATCCGTTCTGACGGTGGACAGAACACAACAAGCAGTTTGTAAAATTCATAACTCCTAAACTATCAGGCCTGTGGTTATGAAATTTTAACACAAGCAAGATCAGAAAAGCATCTACAACTTTCTTATAACGACCAAGAATAGATTGCAATATTAAATTGAGCAAACAATGCAGTTTCTGAAATCTGTACAGAATTTGGACAGATTTAGTTGCTGAATTTGTGAACAGCATAACTCCTAAACTGTCAGACCTATGGCTGTCAAATTTTAACATCAGCAAGATAATAAAGTTCTCTACCACTTTTCTACAGCACATATCTACAGAAAACACAATCTACTTCATCAAACATACAGCACAACGAAAACCGGGCGTGCAGTCCAAAACAGCAATCAATTGTTAGAGAACTTTAATTATTCTAACACTTTGACAATTCAAGAATTGCCAATTGTTAGGTTAAAATAACCAAGTGAGAACTAACAATTCAAGAATTGCCGCGTTCTAGATACTTGAATTATTCTAACACTTTGACAATTGGTAGGTTAAAATAACCAAGTGAGAACTAACAAGTAGACTTACTAATTTTTATCCGTGTCATTTCGAGCACTAAAAGTACCCTACTCAATTAACAACGCATTCTCTACGACAATCAATATCGAAGCGCTTTTCACCCAATAGTTTGCATTTTAACTTAGACACCACATGAGCACTACTAATTTTTTACCTACGACCATAACCATACACATTTAGACCACAACAAGCAATTCGCAGTGATTACGAGCTTAACCAAGTCATCTAACAATTCGGCTAACTAGAGCAATAGTATAGGCCGCTATGCATCACACACGTCGGCTAGTCTATTATTATCGAAATCTGAGACACAACATGTATATAACAATCACTTAACGCAATCGACTCCTGCTTAACACGAGTTGGCTAATGACGTGACTATTTCCCAATTACCAACATACACCACCTTTCGCTATTTTTGGATAACCTGTGCGACACACAGCTATTGTAATACATCTCAAGTTCATTCAACCCCATTAGTAGAGCACTAGCACATTTCAGAAAATTTCCTGAGACTACGACGATAAGGCATCGATCTTATCATGCACATAAAAGCATCACAAGCGTGTTTACGGAACCTATCGGTTAACTTGATCGACACACTACCCATGTTCTTTGCCTTTCCAATTTTATCGCACATCAAGAATCATCCCCATTTGCCAACGACACCAATAATACCTACCGACCTATGGTTTACCACCCGAGCACAGTTACACGCCGCACATTAGTTTCTAACATGATTCTCGCATAACTCATAATTCAACTACTCACTAACCATAAATCACGCACGACGACTACCACATTCACTGATTTATTTATTTGGAACACCGCCTGCCTAGCGTACCACTAGTACCCCATATTTTGACTCCAGCTCAATAATACATCCTTTATTCGATTATATAATAGCGACCTAAGCGTCATGTTACCCAATGTGTACATCTTTTCTCGTTGCGAGTATAACCATATAACGGCATATACCCGCACACCTCAATAAATATCTCACGCCACCACTACTATATCACACCACGGCACTCACACACCTACGTGCACTAATTAAATCCTCGCATCCCACGTATTTCCAATCTACTCATCACATTAAACAACACAACATGTTTGCTTACCAAAACGTGAAGGCAACCTTGCTACGGCATATAACCAAAACATCTTTTTTATACCCACACACACTCCAACACCAATGTACACCACATTGACTAAAATATAATTGTACAAACTACAAATCGCACACAGCAAACAACACATCGCATATTTTTCCTACCAAGATATAAAAACATCGGAGTTCTTTTCTACTTCATTTTCCTCTCTACACGCTTCCATTCATACAAATGTATCTTCACACACATAATCACACATGCACGTCATCGACCAAAACCTAATTAGACTAACTACATTTCGCATACATCGAATAAACTCTTGTTCTCCAATCGCAAACGCGATCCTACCAATGCGCATAACAGAAACATTTTACACACATCCATTCAAAATAATTAATCGAGTCGATTGAGAGCGGCATGCATCGGCTCACCATAAACAAACCCAATCGGTGTTTGTAAGGACGATGGCGATTCCGATTTGTGCATCGCTCCAAACATCCGACGAGCGTTGAGCGGCTTGCCTTCTTCTCCACGCAAAACACGGGGTGCCTCTCCTCCCCAAAACAAGAATAAAATAGCACACATACACAATTAATCGTATGAAAATAACGCCGATGCGGAATTAAACAAGGATTGTCGTGGTCTCACCGGGGTGAACGACGACGACATTGGGGCTGCGCAAAAATAGCAACCAACTGGTGAGCGCCGACGGTGCTGCAACAACACGTCTCCCTCAACATTTTGCCGAGCACTTGGCACACGCGCAGCGATGGCAGCGAGACGAAGAAGGGGAAGGTGCCGAGGCTGTTGGGCGCCATCTTGAAGGGGTGTCGGGGAGGAGATAGCAGGGGGAGGCGCTGCTCCACCCAAACTAGAGAGAGGGCGCGAGTCCCTTTCATTTCCTGGCCGCGACAAGGAAGAGAAGGGATGCGCCATTGGAGATGCCGCGCCATGGACAAGGGAAACTCGACCTGCTGCTCTCGGCGAGGCCACCCAAGGAAAACCCTGGCCCCAACCCACGGATAGGTCTCCTGCGCTTGTGCGATGGAGAGGCACGAGCAGAGGCCTAATGGCCGATAGAGGGAAATGGGGGAGGAGAGGAAGAAGGGGACATCAAGCTCACAGCCATGGAGGAGTAGATGGGTCCGCAGCTTGTCCTGGCACGTGGTTAGCTCAGCCATAGGAGCCCTGGCGTGGCAAGAGCATAGAGTGTCCGGCGAGGCTCGCTGCTGGCCGTGGGGAAGGGAGCTCGGCCATGGAAGCTTCTGCCCTGTGCAAGGTAAGCTAGGGAGGAGGGCGCCATGGATGGGAGAGCACAGAGTTGCTGCTCGACAGGAGGAGGAAAAGGGCGCAGGGAGGGTGCTGGGCAGCCATGGAGCTGTACGTCGGCTGAAAGGAGGGAGAAAGGTTGTTGGCGGCTGTGGTTTCTCTAGGGGTGGGAGTGCAAAAATGCCTCCACTTGCAAGGAGAGGGCTCCTATTTATAGAAGAAAACCTAGGGTTAGGGTTTCAAATGGGCAAAATGGGCTGGGATGGGCTAGAATGGGCTTGGCCCAAAACACGTACTCGGGTCGCGCTAAATTATTTTTCCGAATAAAAATGCTCCCGCGGGATTCGTTTCTACAGAGAACAGAACGAATTAGAGTTCCGGCGAACGAACGAGTGAGCGATTAATTCAGCCGAGAGTTTGATTTGAATTCGCTCGGAAATAATTCCCTACGCGTGATTCGAAAATAAATCGTTCTGAGATTTGATCGGCTCTGGATTTTTAGTCGGAGAAGGCGAATCGTGGTAATTTAAAATCGCTGTCGATACGGGGTTTTGAGTTCAGTTCGGATGTGAGATATTTAGCCGAGTCAGATAAAATTGATTTGATGATGACATATTGAGCATTCTGATTGAGAGTACGGAGTCGGATTAATTTTTGGACGTAGATCGAACATCGAGAAATCAGAGTCGGACACAGCTCGACTAGCAGCTATCGAGCGTTTGATTAAACGAGCCTTAGATGAGTTTGATAAATTAAGAATGATTATCGAGTTTGCATTCATTCCGAGAAATAAAAGTTTTAACAGGCTCCAAATTCGTCCTTCTGTGAGATTGAATAATTCCGAATTCGGTGAAATGTGAATGAATAATCTGGATAGTCAGAGACATATGCGAGCGAGAAATAGAAATTTTCACTGAGCATCCGAGATTAGGATAAATCTCCTGACGTAACACGAAACTGACACCTGGGGTGTCACATGTACGAGCTTCGGACTCCTCCCAGAAGTCACGCTGTTGTTGGGCGTGCTGGTGCCCTTTTGGCTGCTGGCTTCGGTTGCGAGTAGCTGGGAATGGTGGTGATAATGGGAGCTGGGCCCAGGAAGCTTGTGAATGACTTGTCGAAGCAACAGAAGCCACAGGTTGATTACCTACGTATTCTGGTACATAGGGAGAATAGCATGAAGCAGTATGTAAGACCTGCTTCGGCTGATTCTGCAACGCCTCTGCTTCAGCAATCTCCTTTTGCTTCTGAATGGTGACCTGGCATGTTCTTGTAGTGTGGCCCTTGTCTTCACCACAGAATAAGCAATAGAGCTTTCTGGGCTGATCTCCATACCTTCCTCCGAAGCCCCTACCGCCCCTGCCCCTTGGGGCTGGTGGCCTGAAAGAGCTTTGCTGTTGTCCTAAGGATCGGGAGTTGTGTTGTGTCCTTTGCAGCTGGCTTCCTCTGTCATCACTCTGGCTGGAGTTATGGATTGATCTAACATGCCTAGGGTGGATTCTTCCTCCGAAGCCCCTAGTCATTTCAGAAAACCTATAGGCTTCTTCCCTTCTTTGGCGAAAATCATTATCAGCCTAGATGTACTCATCCATCTTCTGAAGAAGCTTCTCCAGGGTCTGAGGGGGTTTCCTGGCAATGTATTGAGCCATAGGTCCTGGCCGAAGCCCTTTGATCATGGCCTCAATGACAATTTTATTGGGCACTGTGGGCGCTTGTGCTCTTAGACGCAAGAACCTCCGGACATACGCCTGAAGGTATTCCTCGTGGTCCTGCGTGCATTGGAACAGAGCCTGAGCAGTGACCGGCTTCGTCTAAAATCCTTTGAAACTGGTAATCAGCATATCCTTCAACTTCTGCCATGATGTGATTGTTCCTGGCCGAAGAGAAGAGTACTAAGTTTGTGCGACATTCTTAACTGGCATGATAAAGGATTTCGCCATGATTGCAGTGTTGCCCCCATATGAAGATATGGTTGCTTTATAGCTCATTTAAAACTGCTTTGGGTCTGAATGCCCATCATACATAGGGAGCTGGGGTGGCTTGTATGATGGGGGCCATGGGGTAGCCTACAGTTCTGCTGACAGTGGAGAAGCATCATCAAAAGCAAAATTTCCATGCTGGAAATCATCATACCATTCGTCATCATCGTAAGAATTGTCCTGACAAAGCTCTATGCGTTGAGGTCTTCGGTCCTGGTCATCTTGAGTGAGATGTCACATTTCCTTAGTGGCCTCATCGACCTTCTTCTGAAGATCAGCAAGACGAAGCATCTTGTCCTTCTTCCTCTGAACCTGATGATGGATGGCTTCGAGGTCCCTGATTTCTTGATCCAACTCTTCCTCCTGAGGCGTTGGACTTGTAGCCTTCCTTTTTTGGCTTCTGGCTTTGCGTAGTGTTTCTTGGTTGACGTCCAGTGGCTGCAATGTAGCCCCCAGCGCGGAAGATTTCTTTGGCGGCATGACGAAGGTCAGAGCTTGCCGAAGGTGGTCGAATGAGTTCACCGGAGGTGGGCGCCAATGTTGGGGACTTGTTCTTAAATGCTATGAGTTAAGAACATGGCAACACAGATGTTAATGGTTAAAGGCCTTCGTCCTCCGAAGCATTATCTCCCTTAGGATATAATGATCTTCAGATGAAGGTCATGAAGGGCATACCTTCATCATCTCAATATGTAATGGAAAGCAAGAGTATGGGTTACATATAAAGAATACAAATAATCGTCTTAAATCATCAGATTATTTATTTTCTTATTGATTAACCATGAATAAACATTAACAATGTTGAATTACATTTGTACCTTCGGCTTGACAGAAGGTAGGAATCCAAGTATGACGTGCGAGTGAATACAAGTCAGCGTGAACAGTATGGTGCTACTGTTCATCTATTATAGGCACAGGACACAGCCTGTGTAAAATTACATCCATGACCTTGACATTTACTATTGACTAAGGGGTAATCTATCTAGGACTAGATAGCCTTTTCCCCTTTAAGTCGGTTTCATTTTCCACCGCTAAGCCGAAGCTTCTCCATACATAGCTTCGAAACTGGTTCACCCATCTCCCAGAATGGGCCTTTCATATCATGTACACCTTCATCCCAACGCCGAAGGTCCCTGTGAGTATATTATACCTGGATAACATGTTAGTCATGTTTTTGAGGACCTTTAGAAGATGAAGGCCCCCAACAGCGTCATTATCTGCTAGGGAATATATGTCATGTGTATACGGATCACAAAAGTTTGAAATATATTTTTACCCAGTCAGAACTAAACATGAGGCAAAGAAAATGGCTTGAGCTAATTAAAGATTGTGATTTGGAATTCCACTATCACCCAGGAAAAGACAATGTGGTGGTAGATGCATTGAGTCGCAAAGCTTCCTGTCATTGTCTTACAGTAAGGACCCCTGACATCACCCTATGTCAAGAAATGGAAAAGTTGAACCTAGGTATGATACAACATGGAGTTTTGACACAGTTGAAGCTTGAGTCAGTTCTTCTACAGATAATTATTGATGCCCAAACAACCGATAAGGGTATGAAGCATATTCTTGAGAAAATAGAAGCCAACAAGGCAAATTGCTTTAGGATAGATGATCAAGGAATAATTTGGTTTAAGGATTGCATAGTTGTGGCAAAGAATGCCGAAGTTTGCTAACAAATTTTAGACAAAGCTCATCTTAGTCGATATTCCATTCACCTTGGAAGTACTAAGATGTATCAAGATTTAAAGCAACGCTATTGGTGGACAAAAATGAAGATTGAAATCGCACGCTATGTGGCAAGATGTGACACCTGCAGACGAGTCAAGGCCATACATATGAAGGCTGCTAGACCACTGCAATCCTTGCCCATCCCAACATGGAAATGGGAAGATATTAGTATGGATTTCTTTATGGGATTTCCCAAAACAACAAAAGGTTTTGACTCTGTATAGGTCATAATTGATCGGCTTACGAAGATTGCTCATTTTCTTCCCGTCAAGACAAAATATCCAGTGGTCGCATATGCGGAACTTTATATTGCCCGTATTCTCAGTTTACATGGAGTTCTGAAAACGATAGTGTCAGACCGTGGACCACAATTTGTATCCAAATTCTGGAGTGAACTGCATAAATCCTTGGGTACTAAATTGCTCCACAGTCCAACTTATCATCCTCAAACAAGTGGACAAACTGAGAGAGTAAATCAGATACTTGAAGATATGTTGCGTGCATGTGTCCTGGAGTTTTCGCAAAAATGGGATGATTGTCTGCCATTGGTAGAATTTTTTTATAATAACAACTATCAAGAGAGCATTAAGATGGCACCATTTGAAGCACTGTACGGGCGACGCTGTTGGAGACCCTTAAATTGGTCAGAACTTGGAGAACAGTGATATTTTAGGCCTGATTTAGTCAAGGAAACAGAGGCAAAGGTTCAACAAATAAGGCACCACTTGAAAGAAGCTCAGGCCCAGCATAAAAATTATGTGGACAAACAACGCCGACCTTTGTTCTTTCAAGTCAAGGATCATGTATACCTGAAAGTATCACCAATGAAAGGTGTTAATCGATTCAGGGTAAAAGGAAAGTTAGCACCCCAATACATTGGCCCATTTCCCATTCTTGAACAATGCGGGCCAGTGGCATATAGACTTCAACTACCTGAAATGTTATCTGTGGTACATAATGTGTTCCATGTATCCCAGTTGAAAAAGTGCCTTCGGATTCCAGATCAAACTATCGATGTAATGGATGTGGCTTTAGAACCAGATTTGACTTATTCAGAACATCCCATTCGAGTTTTGGATCAGAAGGACAGGATCACCCGAAAAAAGACTCTTAAATTCTATAAGGTACAATGGAACCAGCATACTGAAGATGAAACTACCTGGGAGACTCAAGATTTCTTGGAGAAAATTTTCCTAGGTTTTTAGCTTCATGTAACTTGTAAGGTGTGTATATTTGATTGTAAAGTTGGAATAAACCCCATACCACCCCCTGTTCTGTAAGACAAATAAGGAAATAAAGATGTGACGTGTTTACTTTTCCACTACTTACCCTAGGACCTTAAATCTCGGGACGAGATTCTTTTATGGGGGGAAGGATGTAACACCCCTAGTGTTACTGTCACTAAAACTTGAGCATGACATCATATGCATTAACATTTCATTTTGTTTGTCACACCTAGAATGCATTCACTAGGTAAAATTTCAAAACAAGTTTTGATGTGGTGACTTGAAGTGTGCTTAACCCTAGGGTAGGGTACTTAACCCTAGGATTAGGACATATGGGTGACAGTAAGCCAAATTGAGTAAAACCTCAAAAGTCATCATAAATGTTCACAAGATATCAAATTTAATGAATTTTGTGGTCAAAAAACCCTAGTATGCCCAAAACCCTAAAAGAAACCCTAGAAAACCCTAATTGGAACCCTAGGGGGGGGTGAATTCAGATTCTATGTACTTTTGGACCATGTGCAAATATCAAAGTAATAGAATATCAAAAACCAAGTAACTTTCACATTGGGGAGATTTTCAGTAGTGTGGAGTAATTTGGACTTATTTGCAAAAGGCCCCATGAGTACTATGTGGCTAAGCTAGAATTTCATTGAAATGGAGCCAGTTTTGGAGCCTTGTATTCCTTAATTCTTGAGAATTTTGCCCTAGGTCAATACATCAAACTTGTAGAGCTACTATTGGGGTACAAGTTCAATTGAGAAACCTAACCCTAAAATGTGGCAGAACCGCCCAAGTTATTAGGCCCACATGCACCTGCCCTTGTCACAAAGACCTCAGACGGCTGTGCATGTGCACCAGATAATTTAACAGGTTCTGTCCGAGTGCCCCAAGGACCTCGGATAAACCACTTACAACCAGGACCGCAGGATTAAGTAAACACAAATCACACACCAACATTTTGCAGCGGGAATCTTATTACCAAATTTTACAAGTTACATCACGTTTTACAATGTACATGATCGGAGTGAATACAAAAGTGATTCAAAGAAATAACTTTGAAATGTTATAAATTATTTATAGTTTTGAAATATATGCTAGCTTAAGTGACCATCCTCAATAAGAAGTTTAGAAGAAGTACTTAGACTTATAAGAAGGCCGTACCCACCGGCGCTTAACACCAATCATAATCAAAGTGACTTATAACCTGCGGCAACAATGGGAATAAAACCCTAAGTACGCAAGTACTTAGCAAGACTTACCCGACTAAAGAAAAGACTCTCAAGGGTATGCTGGTTTTAAAAGGAGTCAAGGTAAGGCTTATCAAGAATCAAGGACTCTGTTTGCAAAAAAGCTTACTATGAGTGGATCCTTAAAAATCCATTTTACTAGTAAGGTTAAGTAAAGTTACCTACATCTAGAGTTCTTTCTGTCCTAGTTCAATCACTTGTCCTACACTAGCCATCTTTTATGATCCCATCAGTTTACTGGATTGCTACGTGTAAGTCAGTGACCAAGTCTTCATGTCCGAGAAGTAACAACGATCCAAATCGATTAATACCCAGCTGGGGATCTCCAATCACACGACATATGTAGCACTTAACCCTTGCATATGTCAACTCGCCACCGGGTTTCTTAAGACCAGACCGGGTTCACGCCAACCGAGAGCACAGATACACCACTGTCCAGCCTCTTGCCACGGAGGATACACGCTACTCTCGCCATCTCTCCACTCCCATTGCGTGTTGGCCTTTCTGGTATTAGTCTGCCCAAGGCAAAGCTTACCCGTGATGAGGCATGTGACCAGTTAAAAGGTCCTCGATCATCAGGCCTATATCGACAAGGTCCTTAATCGACTCAGATGGAGACACTACACCGAGACTCCTTTCTCGTGCATGTCAACCGCCCAGTCTTAGCTTTATTATTTAAAACCCAAAGTTTGGTACCTGGCAGAGGTACATCTTTTCAGATGTTGAACCCATCAACGCCTTTGACAGATTCACCATCACAAGTATTTTCTTTTTGAAAACATTCTCACCCACTGAACCATCACTTTTGTTTTGAAACAAAACATTTTTGTTTGCTAGAGCAAGGCTAAGCATCATAAAATTCTTTTCAAAAAGGGTATCAAGGAAGGGTAATCAATTTTTCAAGGAAGGAAATGCATCAATGGTTTAGCACACAACTCCTATCACCTGATGCATCAAACAAGGTGATAAAGATTTTAAAACAGCAAGGAGGTGGCAAATGCACCAGGGCTTGCCTGGAATAAACACTACGTTAGTGTTTGTTAGACATCAATCACTTGATGATCAGCCTTTGTTCTAGCACTTGATCAGGCAGGTTCATCCATCAACATCACCATGCGGAGTAGCCCGCGCTTGGGGTTGACTTGGGTCGTCTTCCGCATCACGTGAATAATTATCGTACCTAAATGAAATGCATAATGCACATGTATGAATATCAAGGAATAGCACATAACTAATTATTGCTATACCAAAGAGGATTAACACTTATGGTTAGGCATCACAAACTAAAATACATAAACACTAGATACCGATATACGACTATGTCCAATTATCATATTTTTCTAGCGTAATCGCATCTACTTCAAACATCGAGTAATAATAAGCTAAGCACAAGTCTTTTGTCAAAACACCCAATATCAAATTACTCGTCACATTTTTATTCACTAGTTTTGAATACCGACAATTTAGAGTAAGGGAGCATATTAACTAACCTTCTAAATTGTGTTTCTCAATTACCTTGAATTCTACGCTAATTAGATAGGTCGATGCCATTCACTGTTAATTACATGAGGTAATTTGCACATCCCTCATGACATCGAACTAAACACTAAACCTAGAATAAACTAACTAATTAAGCAGGGCATCGACTACATCAATTAACCAAATTGACATAATAACACTAGAAAATCTATCAACTAGCTGATAGAAATACTAAGCCTATCTTTTACGTCATCAGCTCGCCCAAATTTCGTATAATTTAATCTACCTTTCGCATTACTAACTCCATCGTACTTTACATATATTTAACCCTACCACAACGAGCCTATGCTAAACACAAAGACCATCACAATTAATTAATCTAGCCAATCAAATTATCATACCAACTATCCAAGGTATCGAGTTCGCTTACCAATATTAAGTCGCTCCACTTCCACGGACACGGCGACAAATTCTACTTTAGATTTTTCGTCGAGTACTAGGTAGACGTCACCCAGGGGTCTTCTTTTCTTCAGTAATCAACTGCTGAAGCTCTTCTTCTGGCGAGTACTGGAGTGGCATTCAACGAAGCGTGAGCGCGAGGGTGAGGATCGCAAGTCGTCGACACGGTGCTGTGATCAAGAGTGATGGCGAGGCGGAGATTGAGGATGAGCACATGAAGGGAAATAACGATGCTGTCGCTCACAACATGAAGGCGAACGACAACGACATGCGTAGTGCTGGATGTGGATGAATCTATTTAGAGCTTCACTTCGACGACCACCAGATCAATATCGTGGCTCGACAGCAGTGCAGCACCACCACGGGACGGAGGTAAACTGGCTACAACAGCCTAGGACGGGTGCGGAGGCTGACAGCAGGGAGAACATAACGACGAGGGGCAAGGTTTGACGATGCCATGACGGGGCTGCCCAAACACAAAGACGACGACGTGGGGCGAGTGGCGCACACACGCGTCGCAGCAAGACGATGGTTGTTCAAGGCTTGGCATTTCCTCAAGCAGAGCAAGGGCGCTGAGATGGCGATATCCATGGATAGAGATGAGTGCCTGGGCGAGCAGAGCGTACGACCATGGACATCGACGAGCCAGAGTACTGGGCAGAGCGTAGCAGGGAGCCAGCCATGGCGAGGAGCAGGAGTGAGGGAGCTAGGCACTTGGCCATGGGAGGCAGGGGAGTTCAGCTGTGCGCTGGAGCTGAGGAATGACGGCAAGGTCGCAGGCAAGTTACAAGGCGGTGGCTACTAGTGGAGGAGATGGTGTGGGGAGCTCACACGGTCTGAAACACCACCACGGCTGCTGCTGGCATGGCTTGCAGAGGAGCATCAGGGAGCAGGCACGCCATGGGGAGCTCAGCCATCAGGGAGCCCGTGACATGGGAGGAGCGCGTGGCAGAGGGCGAGCAGGACACACGGAGGAGAAGCCGGCGAGCAGAAACGAGGAGCAGGGCACGATGGCCAGGGATCAGGAACCAGGGCGACGACACGTCTTCCATGGCCGAGCAGGGAGCCGGCATGGGCGCGGTGTAGGGAAGAGGAGGGAGACAAGCAGGGGGCACGGCCGAGCAGATGGGCGCCGATAGAGAGAATCTCTGCGAGCTAGAGTAGCGCGCAGAGAGCTCAGTGTGGCAGGAGCTGGGAGGGTGCGATAGGTAGGAAGTAGACGAGGGAGAGGAAGAGAGACGCAGCTGAGGATAAGAAGAAGCATCGACGGTGGAACAAAAAGATCTCCAGGACAACGCCGATGACTCTAGTGTGGCAAAAAAATCAAAGGGAGAGAGTGGCGTGAGGATAGGGATGAAGGAGATGTTTTCTTCTTTTTTTAGATTTTTCTCTACTTCTTCTTTTGATGCAAAAATTTATATACATCTGTGTTCTAAGGTTTAGATCAAAACGAAATGCAAATAAACTGAACAAAATCACATCATCCATAATTTTAGGTTTAGATTTTGGAGAAGTGTAACTTAATCAAACCAAGATAAGACTGTTGACCATATTTGGACAGTGTTTGGCTGGGTGAATATTCTCAGTTTCAGATAACTACTACCCGTTATCTATTCAAAAACTTGGATCTAGGCAAGGAACGACGGCCCGAATTAAACTGATTTCGACACTGATAATTTGTTCCAAAAACTTCCTTCGTCGAGTTCTAAATAAATTTGCTTGGGCATAAAAATTATCCGAGTGGGTCGAGCTTCCGATTTCGCATTCGTTTAACAGATTGATTTTAAATAGGAGCAAGACTCGATAGCTCATATAATAAATACGTTCTGAGTTTTGCAAAGCATTTAGA
This sequence comes from Zea luxurians, assembly GCA_029449295.1. Lineage (NCBI taxonomy): Eukaryota > Viridiplantae > Streptophyta > Magnoliopsida > Poales > Poaceae > Zea > Zea luxurians. Next base: position 96,370,557 of record JAOPSE010000001.1, on the reverse strand, counting down.
TTAACCCAAATGGGCAGAGATGAGGATGATATCAAAATCATGATGAACGAAGATGATTACATTTTTGTGCTCTTTACATTCACCGCTATCACGTGTTAAAGTCCGCACTTGCGGTCGAGCAGACGATAAACACCTGGGGTGTTACATAAAACCCTATGAAATTTGATGAAAACCCCCTCAAACTTTAGTTGTCAAATAAGAACCCTGTTGAAATTCAGAATTTCGGTTATATTGGGTCAATTTTGGGACCATGTTGTGCTCAATTCAATGGGTGTTTGACCGAAACCTTTCTAACAAAGTTAGAGCTAGTATGTAGGGGAGTAACTTTAGTACAGTCATCTTACTAGGTTGTTCAAAAAAATCAAAGAACCAGTGGCACAAAGTTGCTCTGTCGGAAGTAAGTTACGCGGTTTGGAGTGATACTGAAAACTAGATTCAGAATAGAAATGGTCTTAGTGAAATGTGGCTAATTTGTGAGCACCATATCAGACCGTTGTCTGGTGAACAATTCTTGTTAATGGAGATTAATCTGTTCTTAACAAGAATCAAGAGAAGAAGGGGATAAAAGGGGCTAGTTCAGTCAAGCACGAAAGATCGACGGCATGGGAAATATCTGAAGGAAAAAATCTGCACCATTGTAGAATCCGAATGTGCCCAAATGAAGAGGAGATAGAGATGACTGGGGTAGGATAGCTTTGAGCCAATTCACATCTTGCGGATTAGGCCGGGTTGGGGCGAGGATATTTCACCAGCGGTCACCGTGGCTTGGTACTTCCATCGTGGTGTCACTCGCGCCTAAATTCTACCACACTGTGCTCCTTTGTTACGTGGTCGCCATGCACTAACGTCGTGCCACATGACCGCGGATAGCTAGCTAGGTCGTCGTCCCTTTAAATTGTGCCATGAACCGCGGTGAGGTCTTCACTGCCTTCCGGTGTGATCGGTAGAAGCCAAAATTCACAGTGTCTTCCCTTCCTCATCCTAAATTGGTAGTGCACAGTGAACTTATAGTTCCTTGCGGCCGTATAGCCCCAGCGTGACTGCCTATTTCCACCAAAATTCATCATGACGCCCATTTCCCCCATCGGACCCCGTAGAGCGCACTCATCCCCTCGTTCCCGTGGCCAGGCGAACTCGGTATGGTCTATGCCTTTGACTTGGTGTTTGAGCATCCCTTGTGCTCGCCGTGGTGGCCATTTGGCCATTACTAGCATGGTTTTGTTGGAACACGGGCTCGACGCCGCGCGCTAAACCGTTGACAGCGCCAGTGTCGACCAACCAAAATTCTAATGGTCCAACGCTGATTCTCATGTGCACCATGATCTGCGTCACCCACTGATGCTCCCTGTTTCCTTTGTTTGGAAATTCCATGGCTAACGCCGCATGAACGTGCGCCACAGAACCGGGACCCCATCGTGAGCATGGTTGGGTCACTCTCTGGGTTTGCGAGCCAAATTCGTGCCTAGGGCTGCTCGGTTCAGGGTAGATTTAGGTCTAGCAGGTGTCCGAGGGACGCACGGGCTCTCCGTCACCGTGGCATGACGGGAGGTTCGTCCTCGCCGCCGGCCGGATTTGAGGACCCAATTTTAAAAGACATAGAACTTAGAAGGGACAGAAAGGAAAGTGTTAGTGACACATTAAAGTCGGTCGAGGACTTCCTTTCTGATATTTGAACCGGTAAGGGCCTTTGCGCAAATCTGCCGCGCGGTCACGGGCGCGCCCGAGTTCTATGTAGCCCTGGGCCGGCTGGGCTGGTTTCGGCCCAACACTGTTGATAACCTTTTCCTTTTCTTTTTCTGATTAAGTTTGGAAATCCATAGGAAATTCTAGAAAAATGATAAAAATATGGGACTAATTTTAATAAACTACTAAATTCCTCTAGTTTTTAATAAAAATAGTTCCAAGATTTTTAGTCCCAACCATGAATTGTTTAGCATTTAAAGATGCCTAAGCCTAGTCTTTTAAAATTTCAGAAATGAGTAGATAGCTCCAAAAACCATAAAAAACTTTTTGGGTAAGCTTAATAGGATAATTAAAGCCCTTGAGTGAAGTTTGGCATGTTTTGGACATTGTTTGATCCCAACCCAAAACCCTAGCTTCCTAGAATAGAACTTGCTTAACCCTGATAGGGTACTAATCTAGAAAACCCTAGTAACTTAGGTGTACCATGAAGGAAAGTTATATTCAAGATATAACTTAATGTGTTCTATCATAACTGCATATTGATAGCATCACATGGGCATTTATGTATGTATATTGTTATGTTTAGAAAACGAAGAAGAAGTAGTAGTTGAAGAGGAAGTTGCACCACCAACTGAAATTCCACATGTCGGGGATAGTTTCTACTTTGACATTTGTGAAACAGATCCTGAATCCCCTATGACACAAGGCAAGCCCCGGTGCATTTACCCCTTCCTTATTGTTTTAAATTCTTTATCACTTGAAATGATGCATTAGGTGATTGGAGTTAAGTGCTACACAATTGCTGCATTTCCTACCTTGAAACTGATTACCATTCCTTGATACCTATTTTACTTAAAAGGTTTTCTAATGCTTAGTCTTGCTTTATAAAACAAAATGTTTTGTTTTAAACAAAAGATGATGCTTCAGATGGAATGGGATGTTTTCAAAAATAAAATTTGATGGTGAATCCATCATGGCCGTGATGGGTTCAACATCGGAAAAGATGTACCTCTATCAGGTACCAAACTTTGGGATTGTAAATGATAAAGACGAAACCGGGTGGGTGACTTGCACGAGAAGGAAGTCTCGGTGTAGTGTCTCCGTCTGAGTCGATTAAGGACCGTGTCGATGTAGGCTTGATGATTGAGGACCTTTTAACTGGCCACATTACTCGTCATGGGTAAGCTTTGCCTCGGGCAGACCAATACCAGAAAGGCCAACACGCAATGGGAGTGGAGAGATGGCGAGAGTAGCGTGTACCCTCCGTGGCAAGAGGCTGGACGGTGGTGTATCTGTGCTCTCGGTTGGCGTGAACCCGGTCTGGTCTTGAGAAACCGGGTGGCGAGTTGACATATGCAAGGGTTAAGTGCTACATATGTCATGTGATTGGAGATCCCAGCTGGGTATTAATCGATTTGGATCACCGTTACTTCTCGGACATGAAGACTTGGTCACTGCCCTACACGTAGCAATCCAGTAAAGTAAAGGGGTGACAAAAGACGGCTAGTGTACGCCAAGTGCTTGAACTAGGATAGAAAGAACTCTAGATGTAGGTAATGACTTAACCTGATCATAAAATTTGATTTTTAAGGATCCACTATTAGTAAGCATTTCTGCAAACAGAGTCTTTGATTCTTGAATAGCCTTACCTTGACTCCCTCGAGCCAGCATATCCTTGAGAGTCTTTTTCTTTTGTCAAGTAAGACTTACGAAAGTACACTCTGTACTCAGGGTTTTCAAACCCATGTTGTTGTAGGTGAGGAAACAATGGAGTTTTGCTGTTTCTGTTCAAAGGTGGGAGGATGTTTGCCTCCCAGTTTGAAAACACTAAACTTTTGTGCGGGAGGATGTTTTGCCTCCCTGGTTTGTAATAATACTTTATGCACTCTTAACACCTAGTATTGTAATAATACTCTCTCTATATTTTATGAATGTAAATTAAGTATTGTAATCTGCTTCCGCTTATTCTTTCCTCCGATGTGATGTAATATCTGCGTGACGGGTAAAACGCTCTTGGTCGATGTAATGAAGATACAGAGGACCGAACTTGTCGAGTGATTATGCGCATCTATAGGATTGTCAGAGGTCCTTAGGGCAAGGATAGCTGTAGGTGGGCCTAATACCTTGGGAGGTTCCGTGAGAAAATGTGACAAGAGCGAATGATGCGACAACAACAACCACCATCAACTCCGCCCCGGGACAAGCACCTAGAGTTCATGAGTCACAAGTCCCCTACATTCGCTAGCTCTCCAAATCCATTACATGCTGATGATTGGTTAAAATTAGTAGAGAAGATGCAGAATATTGCTCAATGCTCTGACCAGGAGAAGGTGTTTTATGCTTCTGGTCGACTTACTGGACTCGCTGTTAATTGGTGGGATTCTTACAGTGTTGTCCATGATGCTGCTAACACTATCACCTCGATAGAATTCACTACACAGTTCAGAAACTACCACATTCCTGCTAGACTGATGAAGATAAAGAAGAAGGAATTTCTGCCACTGAAGCAAGGCAATATGTCAGTAAGTGAATACCGTGACAAATTTATTCAGCTATCACGGTATGCTCCAAACGAAGTGGCAGATGATGAAAGAAAGCAGGAGCACTTCATGGAGGGACTTAATGGACCACTGCAGTATTCACTGGTTGCTCACACGTTTCCATCATTCTAGAGGCCCCTAGACAAGGCTCTAGCCATTGAACACAAGTGTGTTCAACTGAGAGAAATGAAGAGGAAGGCCATCACCAAGGGGCAGGGGAGCAGCAACATTCGTCCTCGCTATGTTTCACCCTAGGGTACACCAGCTCGTCCTGGAGGAGGACCGCGCCCAGCTCAGTTTGCACCATATGGGACTCCACAGACTCCACACACTTGTCAGGCTGCCCCCACTGGCACCCTGACGAGACCTGCAGGACAGGGAACAGTCACCACATGCTTCAAGTGTGGTCAAGTTGGGCACTATGCAAATGCTTGTCCGATGAGCAATCCAAACACACCCGCTGAGAACAAGCAACAGACTCCAACCTCTAGCAATGGATTCAACATTGCCAGAGTCAACCAAGTCAGTGCTGAAGCTACTGCTAATGGAGCTGACATCGCTATCAGTATGTTTTACATTAATTCAATTCCTACAGCCATATTATTTGATTATGGAGCTACACATTCGTTTAATTCTGCTCGCTATGCCACCACAAATGAGTTACCACTTCAAACTATGCAAAAACCACTGGTAGTAATTACCCCTAAAGGGCCTGTTGAAGCAAATTATATGACACACAGATTAACACTAACAATTATGGGAAGGGAATTCTGGTCTACACCTATAATATTTGAGTAAAGTAGTATAGATCTGATGCTTGGTATGTCCTAGTTAAGGAAAGCAAAGGCAGTTATACACTATGCTAAGGGAACCGTAGAACTCACCAGTTCCAAAGGAGAAAGATTTGTTGTCGAGATTACCATAACCGCTTCTACCAGACCCGCTATATATCTAGTAGATGGAAAATTTGTGGGTAGAAACATCCGTGTGGTTAGAGACTTTCCAGATGTCTTTCCAGAGGAGTTACCCGGGATGCCACCTGTAACACCCCTGGTGTTACTAGCACTAAAACTTGAGCATCACATAATGTGCATTGAAATTTCATGTTGTTTGTCACACCTAGAATGCATTCACTAGGAAAAATTTCAAAACAAGATGTGATGAGGTGATTTGATGTGTGATTAACCCTAGGGTAGGGTACTTAACCCTGGGATAAGGGCATGAGGGTAGTAGTAAGCCCCAAATGAGAAAAACCTCAAAAGTCATTAGAAATGTTCATAAGATATCAAATTTGGTGAACTTTAGTGGCACAAAAACCCTAGTATGCCCAAATCCTAAAAAGAACCCTAGAAAACCCTAATTGGAACCCTAGGGGGGTAAATGCACATATGGACCAAAGTGCAAATATCAAAGTGAAAGAACACCACAAACCAAGTAACTTTCACATTGGAGAATTTTCAAGTTGAATGATAAAATTTGGACTTATTTGCAAAAGGGTCACATGAGCACTATGTGACAGTCTAAAATTCAGTGTGTTGAAGTCATCTTTGGAGCTTTGTAACTTTTGATTCATGAAGATTTTGCTCTAAGTCAATACATCAACCTTCTAGAGCTATGATAGGAGTACAACTTTCATTAAGTGATTAAGCATTGGTGCTTTACAAAAATAGGAGATAATTGGGCTTGAAGTTGGGCTGTTAGTCAGCCCTTGGACTAAATTATGATCACCAGTGAAGCCAGAGGAACTTTGAGATTGAATTCGAGTAGGATCTAGTGATTAATTGGACATGGTTGCTATAGCAAAATTTAAGCTGGATTAAGAACAATAACTTTGATACAGGTGGATTAGTGGGGCGTCACATAAAAATTGGAGAAAATTGTTCCTCAAATCGTGTTGCTAGAGATTCTGATGAGGATTGCCATGGTACAGTAATTGAAAAAGATCTTCAGATTCATCGTACCTCACCGCCAGTGATCCCCGCGCCTGGATTCGCGCCGGCCTCCACGATTCATGCTCGGTGCAAAGTGGATAATTGCGGGGGAGTAAAAGATCTGGCAGGGAGATGGATGGGTCGCGGACAGTAGCATATCGGAGGGCTGGGGGGCTGGGCGACGTGGCCGAACGACCGTGGTTGTCAGAGGTCGCCGGTGAACTCGACTGCGCCACGCCGTGGTCCTTTACCATGTAGTCATAACCGTGGCATGCTCAGACTTATGCTCCCCATGTTTGTAGACCGTCGAGTGCCATGGCATCCTCGCCAGTGCAATGTCTTGTCACTGCTGCCCTCCAAATCCCTCCCAATCATGGCCAACCTCTATAAATTGAGCACCTCCCTTGCTTCGTCTCCTCATAACGATCCTAGTGCAACTCTAACCTTGGCCAGTCATCCGCCATAGCCTGAGTAATTCTGTTTCCCCCAAATTGGTTCTCCGCGCCGCCGTGGATAGCTCTTCCGTGGCCAGTGTCGCCTGAGGTAGTTCCAGCCCAATTACCATTTGTTCTAGCTTCCTTAGGGTGTAGTGATGCTCCCCGCACTTAGAAATTGAACGCTACCGTACCTAGTCGCCGGGAACAGCTTGATCTTCCCTCGGTGCTTGCCGTCATCGTGAGCAGAGGGGATTCTGGGTCGGACTAGCTCAATTAGGGGATGAACTAGGTTCGCCTAGGATCAGGGATGCTAGCGCAACGCTTGATTTAGTAAGTCATCGTCATTTGGGGTGAGTTCCCGCAAAGAGATGGTCGACGGCGAGCGCGCCGTTGCTAAGGTTCGGTTTTGGAGAAGAAATAGAAGTGCGAGGGGTGTTGTGTAAATGTCAGAGAGATAGTGAAATAGTGCTGAGGGTTCTTTATCGGTTATTCAAATCCCCGAGGGTCTCTTTGCAAATTGTCCAACGCGGGCGCGCACGGGCGCGTTTCTCTGTCCGTGGGCTGGCATGGGCTGGTTTCAGCCCATCACTGTTCATCATTTTCCCTTTTCTTTTTTTGCCAGGTTTAGGAAATTTATAGAAAATTCTAGAGAAATGATAAAATCATGGGACCAATTTTACTAGACTTCTAAATTTCCCTAGTATTTAATAAAAATAGTTCCAAGATTTTTAGTCGCAACCAGAAATTATTTAGCAATTAATAATGCCTAAAGTTTTTCATTTAGAATTTTAGAATTCAATTGGTAGTTCCAAAAATCATAAAACTTTTTGTATAAGCTTAATTTGATAATTAGAGCCTTTGGGTATAGTTTGGTATGCTTTGGACATTGTTTGATCCCAAAACCCTAAACCCTAGCTCCTTAGAATAGAACTACTTAACCCTACTAGGGTGTTAACCCAGAAAACCCTAGTGACTTAGGAATACCGTGAAGGAAAGTTACATTCAAGATATGACTTACTATGTTGTACCATAACTGCATGATCATAGCATCACATGGCATTTATGTATATATGGTTATGAATAGAAAACGAAGAAGAAGTGTCCAAGAAGAAGAGACTGCACCACCAACTGAGACTCCACTGATCGGGAATAGTTTTTATTTTGATATCTGTGGAATAGATCCCGAATCCCCTACAACACAAGGCAAGGCCCGGTGCATTTACCTTTTCCTTGAGATTTCAAACTCTTTATCACTTGAATGATGCATTAGGTGATAGGAGTTGAGTGCTAAACCCATTGTTGCATTCCCTTCCTTGGAACTGTTTACCCTTCCTTGATAACTGTTTTGCTTAAAAGTTTTCTGGTGCTTAGTTTTGCCTTAGAAAACAAAATTATTTATTTTAAGCAAAGATGATGTTTCATGTGGGAAGGGAGTTTTCAAAGAAAAAGATTTGTTGGTGGATCCATCATGGCCATGATGGGTTCAATATCAGAAAAGATGTACCTCTGTCAGGTACCAAACTTTGGGATTGTAAATGATAAAGACGAGACCGGGCGAGTGACTTGCACGAGAAGGAAGTCTCGGTGTAGTCTCTCCGTCTGAGTCGATTAAGGACCGTGTCGATGTAGGCTTGATGATTGAGGACCTTTTAACTAGCCACATGCCTCGTCATGGGTAAGCTTTGCCTCGGGTAGACCAATACCAGAAAGGCCAAAATGCAATGGGAGTGGAGAGATGGCGAGAGTAGCATGTACCCTCTATGGCAAGAGGCTGGACGGTGTTGTATCTGTGATCTCGGTTGGCGTGAACGCGGTCTGGTCTTGAGAAACCCAATGGCGAGTTGACATATGCAAGGGTTAAGTGCTACATATGTCGCGTGGTTGGAGATCTCCAGCTGGGTATTAATCGATTTGGATCGTTGTTACTTCTCGGACATGAAGACTTGGTCACTGCCCTGCACGTAGCAATCCAGTAAAGTAAAAGGGATGATAAAAAGACGGCTAGTGTAGGCCAAGTGCTTGAATTAGGATAACAGAGTGCAATATATAGGATGTTGGGGATCGAAAAAGGTTGATTCCATCATTATCAGGTTATGCATGCATCATGTTTAAAAATATACTAATAAATCTTCCCCTCTTATGAAGATATGGAGCGTACTAGGAAAACAGCGCACAAATCTACTGGACCTTTTGGCGTGCCACGACATCAGCTAGCTTCCAGGCACAAAGGAAGTAGTAGTGGCAATAATGACCCAATTGGAGACCTAGAAGCCAAGGTGGAACAACTTCGGCCAGAGTTACGTCATAGGATTAGGGCACAGGAGCAGGATAGCCACCATATAGTTGATTTGTCAGCTGAAGTCAGCCGCTTGCAGTATGAGATCTCAGAACGGAATATGACCATTGATTGGGCCGTCAACTCGTGTTCATTCGCTTGGGACTACGAAGCGAAAGCTCTAGCTCGTGTGGCAGAGCTTAGTGCGTCCCTCAAAAGCCTGCAAGTGTACTGTAATACTTTACATGAAGAAGTACATGTACTGTATGCTCGACTGCACCTAGACGTGCCTTCTGACGTTACTGCAATGGGAGCCAGACCATCGGGTACAGCAAATGAAGGACCTGATGGGGAGCTGGACCTTTTTAGGCCCCCTCCTTCCATGAACCTTGCTGACGAACGGTCTCCTATAGCAGAAAATGGAGCAACAAAGGATGAAGAAGACTAGAATAGTATAGTTTATGTGTTATACTTATGTAAAATAAGTAATAAAGTCGAGTTGCACACTGAAGTCTGTATAATTATTACATTTTGCTAATGTAATATGATGGTGTATGTTGGCATGTTATATTTTTTTCCAAATGTTTCTTTGCCTCAGATGCCATCACAGACTCGCGCACATGATAGTGCGAGGACTTCCCTCGGTAGGGAGGATACTGTGACGGAACCTCCCAAGTCATTAGGCCCACCTATAGTTGTCCTTATCCAACGGACCTTGGACAATCCTGTAGATGCACATAATCACTCGACAAGTTCGGTATCTATATCCTTTTCCTTGCCCAAGAGCGTTTCACCCGTCACGCAGATATTACAACACATCGGAGGGACGAATAAGCGGAAGCAAATTACAATAACTTAATTTACATTCAAAATACAGAAAGAGTGTTATAGTTATTACAACCTAGGGTATAAGAGTGCATAAGTATTATTATTACAAACTTGGGAGGCAAAAACCCCTCCCGCATAAAAGTATATTGTTTTTCAGAAGGGAGGCCAACATCCCTCCCGCAACCACGTCACTATTGAGGTTCGTCCTTTGGCACCTCGTCCTTGGGCACCACCTTAGTGCAAAAACTGCAAAATTATGTTGTTTCCTCACCTACAACAACATGGGTTCGAAAACCCTAAGTACAATGTGTACTTTCGCAAGTCTTACCCATCAAAATAAAAGACTTTCAAGGATATGCTGGCTTAAGGGAGTCAAGGTAAGGCTTAATCAAGAATCAAGACTCTGTTTGCAAAAATGCTTACTAATACTGGATCCTTAAAAATCTAGTTTTATTAGCAAGTTAAGTCATTACCTGTCACTAGAGTTCTTTCTACCCTAGTTCAAGCACTTGGCCTATACTAGCCATCCTTTTATCAATCCATTTTTTTTCACTGGAATGCTACGTGTAGGGCAGTGACCAAGTCTTCATGTCTGAGAAGTAACAGCGATCCGAATCGATTAATACCCAGATGGGGATCTCCAATCACACGACATATGTAGCACTTAACCCTTGCATATGTCAACTCGCCACCGGGTTTCTTAAGACTAGACCAGGTTCACGCCAACCGAGAACATAGATACACCACTGTCCAGCCTCTTGCCACGGAGGGTACACGCTACTCTCGCCATCTCTCCACTCCCATTATGTGTTGGCCTTTCTGGTATTAGTCTGCCCAAGGAAAAGCTTACCCATGACAAGGCATGTGACCAGTTAAAAGGTCCTCGATCAGCAAGCCTACATCGAGACGGTCCTTAATTGACTCTGACGGAGACACTACATCGAGACTCTCTTCTCATGCAAGTCACTGTTCCAGTCTCAGCTTTATCATTTAAAACCCCAAAGTTTGGTACATGGCAGAGGTACATCTTTTCCGATGTTGAACCCATCACGGCCATGATGGATCCACCATCAAGTTTTATTTTTGAAAAAATCCCATCCACTATGAAGCATCATCTTTTGTTTTAAAACAAAACATTTTTTCTCTAAAGCAGGATTAAGCATCAGAAAAACCTTTTAAGAAAACAGGTAATCAAGAAATGGTAAACAGTTCCAAGGGAGGAAATGCAGCAATTGGTTTAACACCCAACTCCTATCACCTAATGCATCATTCAAGTGATAAAGAGTTTAAAATAGCAAGGAGGTGGCAAATGCACCTGGGCTTGCCTTGTGTTGTAGGAGAGTCAGTGTGGCGGAACCACCCGAATTATTCCAACTTAAGTGCCTAGGTCCCGCCTTAGAGGCTAGACCACACTTAAATAGGAATAACACGTCAGTCCTGTGGCGGAACCGCCCGAATTATCCCAACTTAAGTGCCTAAGTCCTGCCTTAAAGGCTAGACCACACTTAAATAGGAATAAATCGTCAGTCCCTCGGATCTAGTCCGACGAGGCCACTTATCCAGGATCGAATACCACTAGCTCACACGAAGGTGAGGCACAGAGAAATACAATAAAACATAATACCACAAATTTAATAAGTATCATTAGTGATTACATTATCGGAGTTATAGAAATAATAACCAAAATTTTTAGTGCAGCGGAAATAACTAACGGAGAAGAACCGAGCAACATGGCGAAGCCTGGCCACGCTACTCCTCCTGGTCCTCTCCTGCGGAAGCAATAACCCACTCGACCGTCTATCCCGGTGGCAGGGATGGAGGCCAAGTCACACCATCAACCAAATCAACCTAAGGAGTACCTGCAAAAATTGTGCCACAAGCAAGGCTGAGTATACTAATACTCAGCTAGACTTACCCGGTGTGAGGAGTCTACTCCTCTACCTCTAGACATGCAGCTGTTTGGCTGAGGGGTTTGGATTGCCAAAAGCACTAGCTGAGTCTAAAAACAAGTTTTAGCTTTTCAAGATTTAGTATGATCCTTTTAACTAGATGTGTACCTAGCTATTCGTCCATGGTATCAAACATTTTATCAATCAACATCATTTTGCCAGTCACCTCATTTCCACTTATTACTCAATGTAGCAGCATGGATCAAGCAGTCTCATTAGCTGCGAGAAGCAGACGATTCGAATCGAGTTTTTATCCTTGCAAGGCAAACCTAAACACACGACGTGGCGAGGCACTCCGTCCCCACACACATCAACCGTCCCCATCGATTCCCTGGCAGCAGATCAGGGCTCACCGCCTTGGCGTACAATGCCTCACTGACCCCGACTGCCGTCGTGCAGCGACCGCACTTGTACCCACCATAACCGGAATGGGAGACCACGTCTCAGGTCGCGTGAGGGGATATATCCGCTGGCAGGTTCAGTCAGGTACTAGGCTTACCGATTTACCATATTTCTCGGCATGTGCTTAGTACGTTCAAACGCTTGACTCACGGTACCACACCTTCATCCTTATTCAAATTTTTATCCCGTAGACAACCAATCCCCATGGATTGTTGCCCACACACCAACATCAATATGATAAGAAAGTGGATACAGCCAATTCCTAACCTCGCGCGAGTGCTAGAAAAATCACTCGACTTCTACCGAGATCCTAATTAATAAAGCAGCTACTCGACCTAGCATACTAGTATCCATCTCAAAAGGGAATCCTGAGTTCATGCAACTAAGGTTCCAAACAACTCCTACACTTAAGTGCATAGTACAAGCCTACAAACATTAAGTGTAGTAAAATAGCATATATATAAACGGTTATGCATAAAACCGGGGCTTGCCTTTAATTTAACACTTAGGTAGTGTTTGCTGGGGTGGCACTCGCTTGGCGAGCATCCACTGGTTAAGTCCATCCTTCCTTGGGTCGTCCACCGACTGCATCTTGTGGTTGACACCACATCACTTGCACGATCACCATCTCTCGGTCCTAAATGAGATGCAAGATGCATATGTATGAATATAATGAAAAGTTATCACCAGATATACAATACACAGTAGCGAACTAACATTTAATTGTAAGACACCGCAACGACTATACGCAAGCGCTAGCTATTCGTATGTTATCGGCGTTCATCATTAACACCATTAACAAGATGACCACATTTTATTTATTTACGTAACACAAATACGATATGACAAGTACACGCACCTTTTATTTATTTGGATACGGCTTTTTATTAGTTCTCCTATTAATCGCGCAAAAGCATCACCGACCACACAAGTCCAACCAAGACAACGTAAGCTTGAATACGACATAGGCATCACTAACTACGGGACTCCTATATCATAATCAACTAGAGCAAGAAACATACAAAACATGACACACGTGCATTATTAAGCTTAGTCATGGCAAGTCTACATTACTTAAGAGCAAACCAAACATTTTTAGCGAGAAGGGTGAACTAAACAATCAAAAGCGCACTAACAGATTTTCGGGGCAGCAACACAGCAGCTACTTGTTTTAATCATAACTTTTCAAATATTAACCCAAAAATAGCAAATTAGGACTTTCTGGAAAGATCACAAAGGGAACTACAACTTTGGTATTTTCACATCAACAAGATTCAGCACTTAGCAAGGTTAAAACGTGCCAATACAACAGCGCTGTCCAGATTTGGACAGATTCAGACTTGTGACTTTAAAAATTCATAACTGAAGATTTAGACATCCAAACAAAGTGATCTTAGACCTTCTGGAAAGCTAATTAGATGTTCTACAAATTATTTATAAACATCTCAAGGTGATTCAATATTTAACTAAGGATAAAATACACTAGAAGGCCTTGCTGTCCAGAATTGGACAGATTCAGTCTTCAGACTTCAAACACATGTAACTAAATCTTCAGACCACCAAAAAGAGTGATCTAAGACTTTTTGAAAAGCTTAGCAAAAGTACTACACAACTTTTATAATCACCAAGAAGTGATTCCAGGTTTAACTAAATCAAATATTACAGTTTTCGAAATCTGTTCTGACGGTGGACAGAACACAACAACCAGTCTGTAAAATTCATAACTCTTAAACCGTCAGGCCTATAGTTATGAAATTTTAACACAAGCAAGATAAGAAAAGCCTCTACGACTTTCTTATAATTGACAAGGACTGATTCTAACATTAACTTAAGTAAACAATGCAGTTTCTGAAATCTGTACAGAATTTGGATAGATTCAGTTACTGAATTTGTAAAAAGCACAACTCCTAAACGGTCAGACCTATGACTGTCAAATTTTAACACCAGCAAGATAATAAAGTTATCTACCACTTTTCTATAGCACATATCTACAGAAAACACAATTTAGTTCATCAAACATACAGCACACCGAAAACAGTACGTGCAGCCCAAAACAGCAATCAACACATTTCAGCTTCTATACAATTCAAGAATTGCCGCGTTCTAGAGACTTGAATTATTATAACACTTTGACATTTGTTAGAGTTAAAATAACCAAGTGAGATCTAACAAGTGAACTTACAAATTTTTATCCGTGTCATTATGAGCACTAGAAGTACTATATTTAATTAACAACGCATTCTCCCCGATAATCGATATCGAAGTGTTGTTCGCACAATAATTTATATTTTAACTTAGACCTCACATGAGCACTAATGCTTTTTACCCGCGATCATAACCATATACATTTAGACCACAACAAGTAATTTACCGGGATTACGAGCTAAACCAAGTCATCTAACAAGTCGACTAACTAGAGCAACGACACAACCCGCTATCAGCATACACGTCGGCTTGCCTATTATGATCGCAGACTGAGACACAACATACACTTCAACATTTCTGCAATCATACATATTTATCATATGAACAGAGCATTTTAATAATGATCCCAAAACAACTAACTCAATTACACTATATGCAAAACATAATTTAACGAACACCAATTTCGCATCGACTTGACTCGACTTATAAACATAGAGGAATTGATGACTACCTTGGCATGTCACCACCCCTCCATTCAAGCAAAGACAATTTCTACCTGCAACGACCAACATTCATATCTAGCGCACTTTATTTTACCTTGTCTCGCATACAACCATATTGTGGCGTGCACTCGAGACATTACTGTTTAACTTAACGCCGTCACTACTACAGCGCATTTCGGCACACACAATCATCCACCGATTCGCCCTCCGCATAATTGAGATAGACATTTTTAATTCTCGTCTCCACATCAGACAAGCACAACTCGACTATCCTCCAATTTTTCCTACGCAACCATGCCACCTTTTTCTCATACATTCTTCTCTCATGAAAACTCTAATCTACACATGTTCATATCCACGCATATAATTACAAGCGCATCCTAGACATCGATCTCCTCCTTAAAATTTAATCGAGAGACATGCACACATGTACATACACGATACCGACCAATTTTTTACAAGTAGGACAAACCACAAGGAAAATAACCTGAGCGAAATGGGACTAGTCGCAGGGGGCTGTCCACATGGCTCATTTCGCCGAACGGGCAAGGCGCGAAACGCGGCGTCGACCACTAGCTGCGATTAGACACACACAACGGTTCAACATTTTTACCGAGCACAAAATACGATAGCATCAAGGGCAACGGGGTGTCTCACCACGGTTTCCGACGGCGTCGCGGATGAGCTGCGCAAAACAGCGAACACACGGTGGGCGTCGACGGCGTGCTGTCCACGGGGCTCCACGAAACAGCGAGCCGGCAGTATGCGGCTTGCTGCACATTTTTACGAATAGCCGGCGGGCTCCACGGGGAACAGCGAGGAGGGGGCTCGCTGTTTGCAGAGGAGGGCACAGGGAAAAAATGGAGCAGGGAGGGGAGAGAGTTTCCTGCTGCTGAGCAGCCATGGTCGGCAACAGCAGGGAGCTGGCCACCCTTGACGCGAGCAGGGGGGGCGTCCATGGAGGTAGCTGTGCTCGGCCACCATGGAAAAGAGTAGGATCTGCTGCTCACCTGCAGGGGCTGGAGACAAGGCGACCAGAGGGAGCTCACGGCCCTAAAAGTCGCAGGGAACAAGGGCGCCAAGGAGGAGCAGAGAGCGTCGCGGAGAAAAGGCGCCATGGCTGGGGAGCGCCTGCTCCAAGGGAGCTCGGCCATGGCGGCTGATGGAGATGGAAGCCGACGGCCATGGGAGGGAAAAGCTCCTGCTCGCCATGGACAGAAAAAGGGAGGGAGGAAGGGCGCTGGGAGCTTGGAGGAATGGAGCTCGACTGCTGGGCTGCTCGCCGGCCATGGGAGGCGGAGCTGCTGCTCCTACGGCAAGGGACAGAGGGAGGAAGACGACCGGCTGGAGCAGCACATCGGCTGAAAGGAGAAAGGAGAAGGTGTTGTGGCGGCTAGGGGTAGGAGATGTAAAATTTCAGAATGCAAGGGAGGAAAGCCCATATTTATAGGGGAGAAATTAGGGTAGGGTTTCTTATGGGCCAATTGGGCTGGAATGGGCTTGGCCCAAAACACTTAACCGGGCCGCGCTAATTATTTCCATTTTATTTTGTGGCATTTTGATTAAACACGGATCATCGGAACACTAATTATTTCCGGAATAAAAATGCTTCTACGGAACTCGTCTCTACGAAGAACAGAGCGAAATAGAGTTCGGAAGACCGAGCGATTAACTCGACCGAGAGTTTGATTTGAATTTGCTCAGAAATAATTTCCTGCGCGTGATTTGAAAATAAATCGTCCTGAGTTTTGATCGGTTTTTGGATTTTAGCCGGAGAAATCGGATCGTGACATTTTAAAATTGTCGTCGGTACGGGGTTTTGAATTTGGTTCGTACATGAGATATTTGGCCGAGTCATTTTAAAATTGATTTGAGGACGACATATTGACAATTCCGTTTGAGAGTACGGAGTCGGATTAATTTTTGGACATAGATCGAACATCGATAAATCAGAGTCGGACACAGCTCGACTAGCAGCTGTCGAGCGTTTGATTAAATGGGCTTTAGACGAGTTTGATAAATTGAGAATGATTATCGAGTTCGCATTTATTCTGAGAGTTAAAAGTTTTTAACACGCTCCAAAATTGGTTGTTTCTTGCGATCGATAAACTCTGAATTCGGTGAACTTCCGAGAGAAAGCCTGATAAACAGAGATAGGCACGATCGAGAAATAGGAATTTTCACTGAGCATCCGAGATTAGGATTAATCTCCCGGCGTAACACGAAACTGACACCTGGGGTGTCACAAGTCCCTCGGATCTAGTCCGATGAGGCCACTAACAGGATCAAGTACCACGTACTCACTCGAGGGTGAGGCACAGAGAAAATACAATAAAGCATAAAACCATACATTGAGGAGTATTAAATTTATTACATCATCATCGGAGTTTAGCAAAAGTAGTCATCATTGTTCGGAATGCAGCGGAATAAAACTAACGATAAATAAACAAAGAGACGGGGAAGCCTGTCCCATCACTCCTCATGCTCCTCCTCTGCCGAGGTAGGGTCCCACTTGACTGTCCAACCCGGTGGCAAGGTGGACGGCCAAGTTACTCCATCAACCATGTCCTCCAGGGAACCTATAAAAATTATGCCACAAGCAAGGCTAAGTACACTAATACTCAGCTAGACTTACCCGGTGTGAGGAGTCTACTCCTCTATCTCTAGACATGCAGCTGTTTGGCTGAGGGGTTTTGGTTGCCAAAAGCACTAGCTGAGTCTATAAATCAAGTTTTAGCTTTTTCAAGTTTTAGTGTGACTCTCTTAAGACTATTTGTGTACTATCTACTCAATCATGGTATCAAGCAAATTAGCAATCAAATATCTTTTGCCAAAACATCACATTTCCACTTGTTACTCAATGTTGCAGCATGGATCAAGCAGTCTCATTAGCTGCGAGAAGCAGACGATTCAAATCGAGTTTTAAAACCTTGCAAGGTAAACCTAAACATACGACGTGGCGAGGCACTCCATCCCCACACACATCAACCGTCCCCATCGATTCCCTGGCAACAGATCAGGGCTCACCGCCTTGGCGTACAATGCCTCACTGACCCCGACTGCCGTCGTGCAGTGACCACACTTGTACCCACCATAACCGGAATGGGAGACCACGTCTCAGGTTGTGTGAGGGGATATGTCTGCTGGCAGGTTCAATCAGGTACTAGGCATACCGATTTACCATATTTCTCGGCATATGTTTAGTACGTTCAAACGCTTGACTCACGGTACCACACCTTAATCCTTATTCCAATTTCCACCTCGTAGACAATCAATCCCCATGGATTGTTGTCCACAGACCAACATCATTATGCTATGAACGTGGATACAACGAATTCCTGACCTCGCGCGAGTGCTGGAAAAATCACTCGACTTCTACCGAGATCCCTAATTAGTAAGCAGCTACTCGACCTAGCATACTAGTATCCATCTCAAAAGGAATCCTTAGTTCATGCAACTAGGGTTCTAGGCAACTCCTACACTTAAGTGCACAGTACAAGCCTACAAACATTAAGTGCAGTAAAATAGCATATATAGAACTGGTTATGCATAAACCAGGGCTTGCCTTCCAAAGCTGGGGCAGGCAGATCCTCTGGGGCAGGCTCTGGTGCTGGATCCGGGGCTACCTCCTGAGCAACTCCTTGCTCAGGCACGAGGATGTACTCTCCGTCAGCGAGGTTGCAATCTATCGAATGCAATGAATAAGAATATGTATGCTATGATTATGCAGGATTTAGTAATCATTATGCTATGTGAAGAAAAACTAAGTTAGTTAATAACTTAGGGTTTCCTGGTTATGAGAGGCTCTTAGTGGCTTATGCTTATTAAATTAGGTTTCAGGTTTTGTTTAGAGATAAGCATAGTGGATTAAGACTTGGATTGCTCCTTAAATGTTTTAGTAGGCACTCAAGGGGTTTTGCTGGTTTGGTTAGGGTAACATTAGTCTCCACCATTAAATTCCCTTTTTATTTTTCTATTTATGATTTTTGAGTGTGTTTGAACTACAACAGTGATTTAAATTTTTTCCAAAAATTTTGTAAAAATTACAGTGAGTTATTATTGGTCACTGTAGTCTGTCCTATAAATTTGGGATCCAGAATAATTAGAATAATCTCTGGACAAAAATACAAAAGTTGGGGCAAAAGGGGGTCACTTTGTACTACAACTCTTATCTAGGGGTGGGTTCTGTTCTAAGAGTCATTTTTACTGGTATCTATAAATTTGGGATCCAGAATAATTAGAATAATCCCTGGACAAAAATACAAAAGTTGGGGCAAAAGGGGGTCACTTTGTACTACAACTCTTATATAGGGGTGGGTTCTGTTCTAAGAGTCATTTTTACTGGTATCTGTAGATAATAACATGCTTCTGTGCCAAAAATCACAGAGGGCTACTTAGTGGTTATTTAGTTATGATTTTCTAAAGTTTAATGCTAAAAAGACACTTACAACTAACTTGTTATTTGAAAAATATCAAACAACAGAACTCATAATTTTTCTATGTTCATCATAACAAAACATTAGTTATCCCAAGGTTTGGGGTGGTGTCTCCTTAGGGTTATTTTTCTAAGGTTTTTCTAAGTTTTACTTGTTTTCCTAAAATAAAAGGTATCTCTTTATTTTTATACTAAACAAAGGTCAAACAAAATTTTCTAGTAAACCATATTGAATAAGTAAGCTAACAAAAATGTGGGTGCTCCCTGGTTTTCATTTTACACTACCAATTATATTTTCTTTAACTTTAAGCTGAAAATGATTTAAATGGTAAACTCTACCTTAAATGGGTGTACAAAGGGGTTTAGTATTTTTAAACAGGTTAGGAAGTGATTAAGTACTTCTCTGAATTTTCTTAACCCCAGTCTATTAGTGTAGCTATTTTTCCCTATTTCATTTAGCTTTTGACCAGATAATCAATTAAATCATATCTGTGAAGTCTTCAGCAATACTTGGGGGTTTTATATTTTTCCTAAGTAGTTTACATTATTTAGGATCTAACAAAATTGGTTTGACTCGATTTGGGTAAACAAAAACTGAAGTTATGAATTTTTCAAGTTCTGTTTGGATTTAAATCAGAATATTTAAAAAGGTTTCGTGGAAAACCACTTTGCATCGAAGGCCCCGGGTTCTTTCTAAATCAATCCCTTCAGTTATACCCCTGCGCCACTATTCCCTTGAGTCGCTGAGAGTGCACAAAACCCCCTGCCCTTCTCTTCTCCCTCGAGGTCCCTCCCCTAACTTAAATAGTACCCGCGGGAGTAAAAAGGGCGGCGCGGCTTACCGGCGGCGAGAGAGGTCCGGCGAGGGGCGGGGTTGGCTCCGGGAGGTCCTGGCGGTCACAGCGAGGTACGGCTCGATGGAGGTGGTGGCCGGAATTGGCCGGTCCACGTGCGCAGGCGGGTGAACTCGTCGGCGGCGAGAGCTCCGGCCTAACCACGGCGACATAGGTCAATCCAAGGGCACGGGGAGCTTCACGGGGTGTTGATGAGTCGACACATGCAAGGAATTGGAGAACAACTCACTGTGGAGCTCGGTCTACGTTCACCGGCGGTCGTGTGAAGTCCAGCGACCGTGGACTGGCTTCTCCGGTGAGGCAAAGTTCGATTCCTTGCTCGGGGAGCTTCACCGAGGCATGCACGGTCTACTCCGAGGGTCGGATGCGGCTGGGAGAGGCTCTGCTGGGCGGTCTATGGTGGCGGGTGCTCGGGTGGCCGCGAGCACGTAGTGCGCGGGGCAATGCCGGTGTGCTGGTGCTCCGGTGAGGTCGAGCGTGCGCGGGTGAGTACGGTCGAAGTCCCTGGTGGCTTTATAGGCGCGGGCGCGGGCAACGGCACTAGCCTGGCTTGGCGCGACGTGGGGGCATGCGGGGGCGGGCGTCGGGCGTGCTCTGGCGTGCTCAGAGCGCGTCAAACATGTGGCTCTTTGCTTCTGCCCTTGTTCTTCCCTCTGTTGAGCAGCCAAAACGTGTGAATCTTGCCCTAAGACCTATGAGAGATCTCTTCCCTGCATCTAGAGCTATCTAGTTCATGTGAGTTCCAAGGGTAGATATGGTCGGGTTTGAGAGATATGGGGGTGAGAAGTTGTCTGTGTCCTAGCTGTCCTAACCGAGACAAAACTTGTGCCAAGTCATGTCAAACGACTTAGGGTTGGGTTCAAACTTTTCCAGGGTGTTCTAGAGGTATTTTGGCGCCTCTTTGTCAATTGGGCCAAGTGGTTTTGAGTTTGGGATCAAGATGAACATGTTTGATCTTTGCAAGAGGGTTGGTTTTGAACTTAGAAAAATTCTGATTTTCCTTTTATGCTTAACCCTTTGGTGAACCTTTTGGGGTTTTTCTGAAATCTTTTTGGGGTCACTTTCTTACTATTATTTGTAGGGTATCAAGTGTACTACAACTTTTATAATTGGCCCAAGTCATGATCATGTGGTTTTCATAACCTTTTGGTCATACTTACTTCTAGGGCTCCAATTGTCCAAAGGGGTTTGAATTAGGGTTCAGGCAAATCTCCCCCTCATATGTGCATGATAAGTCAAGGTATGACATCTAAGATGGGTTGCACTTATTTAGGATCTTGATTTCCATGTTTGAAGTCCTTCACTCAAGTTAAGTCACATGTGATGATGGGCTTTCCTTGTGTAGTCTTTAGTGAAAATCCTAAGTAACACCTGGGGTGTTACAGCCCTCCCCCCTTAAAGGAATCTCGTCCCGAGATTTAGGTAGAGTCCCTTGGAGGGGTGCCATGAAGGTGTGCTGGTGTGTTGCTTTTTCCTTTGTCCAAGTTTCTCTAGTTAACTGCTCTTCGAATGTCAGCCTCTTTGCAACTTCAGAAGGAAGTCCTTTTTTGAGTCATTTTTAAAGCTTACTATACTTTTAACATCTAAGTTTTTCTTATATTTAGATTCAAAAGGCAGGTGGGGGTGGGGTTTTGGATTACGTACCGACTCCTTTGGGTAGAAAGTCAGGGAAGCAAGAACGTAGAAAATCCTCAGTCTCCCACATAGCCTCTTCCACTGAGTGGTGACTCCACTCAACCTTATACATTCTGATCGACTTTGCCCGCGTTGATCTCTCCTTTTGATCCAACACCTTGACGGGGTGTTCTTGATAAGACAAGTCTGGTTCTATCTCAATTTCCGATTCAGGCAGTACTTCAGTGGGTAAGCGGACACACTTCCGTAGCTGAGATACATGGAACACATCATGGACTTCTAACATGTGGGGTGGTAACTCCAATTGATATGCTACGGGTCCACAAATTGCTTTGATCTCATAGGGTCCAATGTAGCGAGGAGCTAACTTTCCCTTGATTCCAAACCTCTGAACACCTTTGGTGGGTGACACCTTAAGGTAAACATGATCTCCCACTTCAAACTGTAGGGGTTTCCTTCTCTTGTCATGATAGCTCCTTTGTCTGGCCTGAGCAGCTTCTAGGTTCTTCTTTATAACTCTGACCTTTTCCTCTGCTTCAAGTACCAAGTCTGGTCCAAATATTTCCCTCTCCTCAGCTTGTGACCAATTTAGTGGTGTCCTACACCTTCTCCCATACAAGGCCTCAAAAGGTGCCATCTTTAGACTGGACTGGTAGCTGTTATTATAAGAGAACTCTGCCAAAGAAAGACACTTGTCCCAATCCTTTCCATAGTGTAGCACACATGCCCTCAACATGTCTTCCAAAATCTGATTCACCCTTTCTGTCTGACCATCTGTTTGAGGATGGTATGCTAAGCTTCTTATTACATGGGTCCCAAGTGATTCCTGCAACTGCTCCCAAAATCGTGCTACGAATGGTGCTCCTCTATCAGATACTATAGTCATTGGTATTCCATGCAAGCGAATTATCTGGTCAATGTAAATTTCAGCATACTTTTCCGTCCTGTGGGTGGTATGTACTAGAAATAAATGAGCTATCTTGATCAACCTGTCCACAATGACACAAATAGAATCATGGTGTCGAGAGGTATTGGGCAATCCCATAATGAAGTCCATGCAAATGTCCACCCACTTCCAAGATGGTATGGGGAGGGGCTGCAAGGTGCCTGCTCCCTTCAAATGACTGGCCTTGACTCTCTAGCAAGTGTCGCACTCAGCTATATACTTAGCAATTTCCCTCTTCATTCTGGTCCACCAGTACAAGGATCTGAGATCATGATACATCTTGTTGCTGCCGGGGTGCATGGAGAATTTGGATAGGTGAGCTTCATCCAATATCTTCTTTCTGAGTTTGGGATTCTTGGGGACAATCAGTCGGTCTCCAAACCATAGAATTCCTTTGCTGTCCTGACGGAAGCATTTGTATTTGTCCACCTTTAGTTTTATCATTTCCTTAATGACTTGAACACCCTTGTCACCAATCTATGCCATGCCTATCTGCTCATGCAAGGTGGGCTCCACTGAAATATAACTCAAAACACTGGAGGAAATGACTTCTAGGTTCAGCATGCACAGCTCATCACATAGGGTGGTTACTCTTGCATCCATGTTCATACAATTACACTGGGCTTTCCTGCTCAAGGCATCTGCCACAACATTGGCCTTGCCAGGATGGTAATGTACCTCCAAATCATACTCCTTGATTAGCTCTAACCATCTTCTTTGCCTCATATTAAGATCAGCCTGAGTGAAGATGTATTTGAGAATCTTATGATCAGTGTAAATATTATAGTGAGCTCCCATCAAGTAATGTCTCCAAATCTTGAGAGCATAAACTACAGCTGCTAACTCCAGGTCATGTGTGGGGTAGTTCTGCTCATGGGGTCTGAGTGCTCGGGAGGCATAAGCAATGACTCTGTTGTCTTGCATTAAGACACATCCCAATCCAATACCGGAAGCATCGCAATAAATCTCAAATGGTTTGGTGTTGTCTGGCTGAGCTAGCACTGGTGCTGTTGTCAAATGCTGCCTTAGTGTATGAAAGGCATCCTCACACTTCTGGCTCCATTCATACTTGACTCCCTTCTTTAACAGTTTAGTCATTGGCTTGGCAATTCTGGAGAAATTCGGAATAAATCGTCGATAATACCCTGCCAATCCCAGAAAGCTCCGAATCTACCGCACTGTAGTAGGAGGTTTCCAATTCATCACTTCTTGTACCTTCTCAGGATCAACTGATATCCCATCATGAGAAATTGTGTGGCCCAGAAATTTTATCTCCTTCAGCCAGAAATCACATTTGGACAATTTAGCATATAGCTGATGGTCATGCAGTCTCTGAAGTACGGTATGTAAATGCTTGGTGTGCTCGGTTTCATTTTTGAAATACACCAGAATGTCATCAATGAAAACCACCACAAATTTGTCCAGCTTTGGCATGAACACTGAGTTCATTAGATACATGAAATAAGCCGGGGCATTGGTCAGCCCAAAAGACATCACCAAAAACTCATAAAGCCCATATCTGGTAGAGAAAGCCGTCTTGGGAATATCACTGGCACGGATCTTGATCTGATGGTAACCCGAGCGAAGGTCTATCTTGGAGAACACTTTGGCTCCTACCAACTGATCAAACAAAACATCAATGCGGGGCAGTGGGTATTTGTTTTTGATGGTCACCGCATTGAGAGGGCGGTAATCGACACACATCCTCAGACTTTCATCCTTCTTCTTTACGAACAAGGCTGGACATCCCCATGGTGAAGTACTTGGGCGAATGAACCCCTTGTCCAACAGCTCTTGTAGCTGCTTTTTCAATTCCGCCAATTCTGCGGGAGGCATCCTATAGGGTCTCTTGGATATAGGTGCAGTTCCAAGTTGCAATTCAATTGCGAACTCCATGCCTCTATCGGGTGGCATCCCTAGCAATTCATCTGGGAAAACATCTGGGTAGTCACAGACCACTGGGATCCTCTTAACCGGGGATTCTATCATTACGAAGGCACAGGAACAGGTACAACCCTGATCGGGCAGATATAATGTGGTTTCACTACAAGTAGGCGAGTGCACTTCAATGGCCCTTGCTGCAATATCAATCACTGCCTGATGTTTGGTTAACCAGTCAGTTCCCAATATGATATCCATGCTATCAAAACCCAAAATGAGGAGGTTGGTTTTGATTATCAAACTACCAAACTTTATAGGCACATTCTTGTTGATTTGATAGGTGGCAACCCTGCCTCCTGGTGTTGAAATTGTAATACCCCCATTGGTGTGATGGAAGGGTAGCTGACATTTGGCACTAAATTTTGCACTGATAAAACTATGCGATGCACCAGAATCAAAAAGAATAATTGCAGGATAACTCAAAACTGAAAAGATACCAGTCATGACGGGTGCTCCCTCTAGAATGTCAGCCATGGTGGTGAAGTTCAGTTTGCCTTGTCTCACTTGCACCTTCTGTCTCTTGCCTTGATTCTGGTTGGCATTCTGTCCCTGCCTCTGCTGGTTTCTGGGGCAATTCTTGGCATAATGCCCGGCGTTACCACAAGTGAAACACTTGTTGTCATTGGCCTGGCGGTACTGCGGCTGCTGTGGCTGATTGTTCCTTTGAACTGGAAACTGGGTGCGGTTGGGTGCCTGCTGCTGCTATGGTCGGATCACCCAACGTCCTTGCTGCTGCTGAGGTCCCCTGTTCTGATTATCAGATACGATCCTGAAGCGCTGTGGCTGAGCTGAAGGTCCTGCCACAGGGGTCTTCCTCTTCTTCTCTGCCTGTCGTGCTGTGATACAATCCTCCTGAGAAATGGCCATGTTGACTAACTCATTATAGCCATTGGCCCTGACTGTGTTGAGATGGTCGCGGAGCTTAGAGCTGAGTCCCCTCCTGAATTTGTCCCTCTTCTTCTCATCAGTGTCTGCATGATATCCGGCATACTGGCACAGGTCATTGAAGGCCTGAGCATACTGTAACACTGTCCGGTTCCCCTGAGTGAGTGCCAGAAACTCATTGTGCTTGCGGTCCATAATGCCTGCTGGTATATGATGCCCCCTGAAAGCTGCCTTGAACTCTCTCCATTCCACCTCATGGTCAACTGGCTGCATAGCAAGAAAATGGTCCCACCATGTCCGCGCGGGTCCGAACCTGACCTTAGTCACCTCTGAACAAACTCCATTGAGTAGTGGGAATTTGGATTCCACTACCCTAAGCCATACATCAGCATCAAGTGGATCATCTGCCCTGGTGAACAAAGGTGGCTGGGTACTGAGGAACTCCTGATAAGTGGCTGCCGCGGGGTGTCGCTGATGATCACCACCACCATAATGCTGAGGTGGAGGCTGACGCTGCACCAACTGTCACATAATCTCGTTCTGCTGAGCCATCAGCTCTTGCAGAGTGGGAGACGGTGGCGGTGGTGGAGGAATGCGCTCATTCTGTCCACGACGCGCTCTTCCTGCCATCTGAAAAATCAAGGATGGTCTCAATATCTCATTGTTGAAGTCAGAGTTCATACATGGTGAGAGATCTGAAAGGGTAAGACCAATGTTTTCTTGCATAATTCATAAAAGATACCAGGTGTCATAAACTTTTCTTCTTAATTTAAAGCTGACATCATTCATCATCCACATTTCCAAAAGAGTTTGTCATGATTACATCAATAACCCAAAAGACTCAACTCTATCTAGCCTAGTACCCCAAGGGTGCAAAAGCTAAACTAGCCTCAAGGAGTTCTACTGTCACAGACTTCTAACTCTATCTCTGCGACCTAGTGAGCAAACGAGGCAACGCTCGACTCGGGGGAAGGTGGTCTCCCTGAGCCAGCAGTGTCCAAGCTGGAGGCAGGTTCCTCTCCTCCCTCGATGTTGACATCCTCGTTGGCCTCCATGTCCTGGATCTCCTGGTGGTGCATATCCAGATACTGGTTAGCCTCCGCAAGCTGCTGCTGAGTGTTGATTAACTGATCCTCAAGAACCTCGATGGTGTTCTCCCTGGTTCCCACTAATTCCTCAAGCTCTTGGATCTCATTTGATAATTGTTCCACTTGTAGGTCTTTTTCCACCATCTTAGTGGACAAGTCAACCACAAGTTCCTCTCTGTTATCCAAGGTGATCTTGGTAGCCTCCAACAATGCCATCAGATGGGACATTGCCTCTCCACGCATCACTTGCAGACGATACAGGGCATTCATGCACTGTACCGTCAAGTGAGCAGTCTGACCTGGGTAAATAGCCCATATATCCTTGGCATGCTCCACTCGGTCCTTCCTTCTCCGCGGGGAACAAACCAATGGGGTGAGTGGACAGCTCCAAGGGGTGGAATCCACAGAAGGTGGTTAGTCCGTGAAGAGCAATCGCCTCGATAGTATCCTCAGCCCTGTATCCAAAAGACTATGAATCCAACAAACGCCAGCCTGGCTGTAGGGGATGAGGCTCCAGGGTCATCCTCACCCTACAGCGGGGCACTCGGTGCTTCTCGAACAGCTGGACCGTGTATTGAGGAGGCGTCGTGTAACCAGCTCCCTGAAGTACCTCCCACATGATATGGGGGAAACCCTCTCGTGCAAGCCCATCAGTGTGGGACTGTGCATTCCCTTCGTCCGTGGATCCGTGAGAAGTCATTTGTGTACGGTTAAGCGTAAGTAAAAAGAAAAAGAATTATAAAATAAAAAGGGATCAAACTCAGCCTTTCTATGACTACGTCAATGGCACTAGGTGTACTTAGTTTGTTATTATAGTGCATTAAGGTTCCTACCCAATTATCAAGTATTTTAAGTAAGGATGCATGCATGCTCATCCTAAGCGACCTCATTCCAACTTAGGGGGAATAGGAAAGAACTCCCATCCCTTATAGTTGCCGGTAGGGCTTATTCAAATAGCCACATAGCTACCCCTCTATTATCCTAAGGCTTCACGTCCTAGGTCTATCCTTATCGCCCTGACGATCTATCCAACATTTGTTTCTAACAAGTTTTACTTTGAAAAAGAATGATATTTATAGTTTATTTATTCCTCTGTGGTGGTACGAGCTCCGATACCAGCTGTGGCGGAACCGCCTGAATTATTCCAACTTAAGTGCCTAGGTCCCGCCTTAGAGGCTAGACCACACTTAAATAGGAATAACACATCAGTCCCTCAGATCTAGTCTAACGAGGCCACTAACATAATCAAGTACCACATACTCACTCGAGGGTGAGGCATAGAGCAAATACAATAAAGCATAAAACCATACATTGAGGAGTATTAAATTTATTACATCATCATCGGAGTTTAGCAAAAGTAGTCATCATTGTTGGGAATGCAGCGGAATAAAACTAACAATAAATAAACAGAGAGACGGGGAAGCCTGTCCCATCACTCCTCATGCTCCTCCTCTGCCGAGGTAGGGTTCCACTCGACTGTCCAACCCGGTGGCAAGGTGGACGGCCAAGTCACTCCAGCAACCATGTCCTCCAGGGAACCTGTAAAAATTATGCCACAAGCAAGGCTGAGTATACTAATACTCAACTAGACTTACCCGGTGTGAGGAGTCTACTCCTCTACCTCTAGACATGAAGCTGTTTGGCTGAGGGGTTTTGGTTGCCAAAAGCACTAGCTGAGTCTATAAATCAAGTTTTAGCTTTTTCAAGTTTTAGTGTGACTCTCTTAAGACTATTTGTGTACTATCTACTCAATCATGGTATCAAGCAAATTGGCAATCAAATATCTTTTGCCAAAACATCACATTTCCACTTGTTACTCAATGTAGCAGCATAGATCAAGCAGTCTCATTCGAATCGAGTTTTTAAACCTTGCAAGGTAAACCTAAACATATGACGTGGCGAGGCACTCCGTCCCCACACACATCAACCGTCCCCATCGAGTCCCTGCAACAGATCAGGGCTCACCGCCTTGGCCTACAATGCCTCACTGACCCCGACTGCCGTCGTGCAGTGACCGCACTTGTACCCACCATAACCGGAATGGGAGACCACGTCTCAGGTTGCGTGAGGGGATATGCCTGCTGGCAGGTTCAATCAGGTACTAGGCTTACCGATTTATCATATTTCTCGGCATATGTTTAGTACGTTCAAACGCTTGACTCACGGTACCACACCTTAATCCTTATTCCAATTTCCACCTCGTAGACAATCAATCCCCATGGATTGTTGTCCACAGACCAACATCATTATGCTATGAACATGGATACAACCAATTCCTGACCTCGCGCGAGTGCTGGAAAAATCACTCGACTTCTACCGAGATCCCTAATTAGTAAGCAGCTACTCGACCTAGCATACTAGTATCCATCTCAAAAGGAATCCTGAGTTCATGCAACTAGGGTTCCAGGCAACTCCTACACTTAAGTGCACAGTACAAGCCTACAAACATTAAGTGCAGTAAAATAGCATATATAGAACTGGTTATGCATAAACTGGGGCTTGCCTTCCAAAGCTAGGGCAGGCAGATCCTCTGGGGCAGGCTTTGGTGCTGGATCCGGGGCTACCTCCTGAGCAACTCCTTGCTCCAGTTCGAGGATGTACTCTCCGTCAGCAAGGTTGCAATCTATCGAATGCAATGAATAAGAATATGTATGCTATGATTATGCAGGATTTAGTAATCATTATGCTAAGTTAAGAAAAACTAAGTTAGTTAATAACTTAGGGTTTCCTGGTTATGAGAGGCTCTTAGTGGCTTATGCTTATTAAATTAGGTTTGAGGTTTTGTTTAGAGATAAGCATAGTGGATTAAGACTTGGATTGCTCCTTAAATGTTTTAGTAGGCACTCAAGGGGTTTTGCTGGTTTGGTTAGGGTAACATTAGTCTCCACCATTAAATTCCCTTTTTATTTTTCTATTTATGATTTTTAGTGTGTTTGGACTACAACAGTGATTTAAATTTTTTTCCAAAAATTCTGTAAAAATTACAGTGAGTTACTATTGGTCACTGTAGTCTATCCTATAAATTTGGGATCCAGAATAATTAGAATAATCCCTGGACAAAAATACAAAAGTTGGGGCAAAAGGGGGTCACTTTGTACTACAACTCTTATCTAGGGGTAGGTTCTGTTCTAAGAGTCATTTTTACTGGTATCTATATGTAATAACATAATTCTGTGCCAAAAATCACAGAGGGCTACTTAGTAGTTATTTAGTTATGATTTTCTAAAGTTTAATGCTAAAAAGACACTTACAACTAACTTGTTATTTGAAAAATATCAAACAACAGAACTCATAATTTTTCTATGTTCATCATAACAAAACATTAGTTATCCCAAGGTTTGGGGTGGTGTATCCTCACGGTTATTTTTCTAGGGTTTTTCTAATTTTTCCTTGTTTTCCTAAAATAAAAGGTATCTCTTTATTTTTATACTAAACAAAGGTGAAACAAAATTTTCTAGTGAACCATATTGAATAAGTAAGCTAACAAAAATGTGGGTGCTCCCTGGTTTTCATTTTACACTACCTATTATTTTTTTAACTTTAAGCTGAAAATGATTTAAATGGAAAACTCTACCTTAAATGGGTGTACAAAGGGGTTTAGTATTTTTAAACAGGTTAGGAAGTGATTAAGTACTTCTCTGAATTTTCTTAACCCCAGTCTATTAGTGTAGCTATTTTTCCCTATTTCATTTAGCTTTTGACCAGATAATCAATTAAATCATATCTGTGAAGTCTTCTGCAATACTTGGGGGGTTTTATATTTTTCCTAAGTAGTTTACATTATTTAGGATCTGGCAAAATTGATTTGACTCGATTTGGGTAAACAAAACTGAAGTTATGAATTTTTCAAGTTCTGTTTGGATTTAAATCAGAATATTTAAAAAGGTTTCCTGGAAAACCACTTTGCATCGAAGGCCCTGGGTTCTTTCTAAATCAATCCCTTCAGTTATACCCCTGCGCCATTATTCCCTTGAGTCGCTAGCAGTGCACAAAACCCCCTGCCCTTCTCTTCTTCTCCCCCGAGGTCCCTCCCCTAACTTAAATAGTACCCGCGGGAGTAAAAAGGGCAGCACGGCTTACCGGCGGCAAGAGAGGTCCAGCGAGGGGCGGGGTTGGCTCCGGGAGGTCCTGGCGGTCACAGCGAGGTACGGCTCGACGGCGATGGTGGCCGGAATCGGCCGGTCCACGTGCACAGGCGGGTGAACTCGTCGGCGGCGAGAGCTCCGGCCTAACCACAGTGACATAGGTCAATCCAAGGGAACGGGGAGCTTCACGGGGTGTTGATGAGTCGACACATGCAAGGAATTGGAGAACAACTCACTGTGGAGCTCGGTCTACGTTCACCGGCGGTCGTGTGAAGTCCGGCGACCATGGACTGGCTTCTCCGGCGAGGCAAAGTTCGATTCCTTGCTCGTGGAGCTTCACCGAGGCATGCACGGTCTACTCCGAGGGTCGGATGCGGCTGGGAGAGGCTCTGCTGGCCGGTCTACGGTGGCGGGTGCTCGGTTGGCCGCGGGCACGCCGTGCGCGGGGCAATGCCGGTGAGCTGGTGCTCCGGTGAGGTCGAGCGCGCGCGGGTGAGTACGGTCGAAGTCCCTGGTGGCTTTATAGGCATTGGCTTGGGCAACGGCGCTGGCCTGGCTTGGCACGACGCGGGGGCACGCGGGGGCGGGCTTCGGGCGTGCTCTGGCGAGCTCAGAGCGCGTCGAACACGTGGCTCTTTGCTTCTACCCTTGTTCTTCCCTCTGTTGAGCGGCCAAAACTTGCAAATCTTGCCCTAAGACCTGTGAAAGATCTCTTCCCTGCACCTAGAGCTATCTAGTTCATGTGAGTTCCGAGGGTAGATATGGTCGGGTTTGAGAGATATGGGGGTGGGAAGTTGTCTCTGTCCTAGCTGTCCTAACCGCGACAAAACTTGTGCCAAGTCATGTCAAACGACTTAGGGTTGGGTTCAAACTTTTCCAGGGTGTTCTAGAGGTATTTTGGCGCCACTTTGTCAATTGGGCCAAGTGGTTTTGAGTTTGGGATCAAGGTGAACATGTTTGATCTTTGCAAGAGGGTTGGTTTTGGACTTAGAAAAATTCTGATTTTCCTTTTATGCTCAACCCTTTGGTGAACCTTTTGGGGTTTTTCTGAAATCTTTTTGGCGTCACTTTCTTACTATTATTTGTAGGGTATCAAGTGTACTACAACTTTTATAATTGGCCCAAGTCATCATCATGTTGTTTTCGTAACCTTTTGGTCATACTTACTTCTAGGGCTCCAATTGTCCAAAGGGGTTTGAATTAGGGTTTGGGCAAATCTCCCCCTCATATGTGCATGATAAGTCAAGGCATGACATCTAAGATGGGTTGTACTTATTTAGGATCTTGATTTCCATGTTTGAAGTCCTTCACTCAAGTTAAGTCACATGTGATGATGGACTTTCCTTGTGTAGTCTTTAGTGAAAATCCTAAGTAACACCTGTGGTGTTACAATCAGGCTCTGTTCCACAGATGTCAAAGTAAAAACAGTTCCTGGCAGGTGGATTTTCCGTTAATGGAGTAGTCTCTTCCTCTTCAACAATTATTTCTTCCTCATTCTCTATACATAACCATATATAACCATGAATGCTCATGTAATGCTTATGAAAATGCAATAATAGAGAAGCTACATTAATTTGTGTCTTGAATACAACTTTCCTTCACCGTACTCCAAGAAACTAGGGTCTTCTAGGTCAACACCCAAGTAGGGTTAGACAGTTTTTACCCTAAGGAGCTAGGGCTTTGGGTTTAGGAAGCAAACAATGTCCAAAGCAAGTCAAACTTCACTCATAGGATCTAAATATCATTTTAAGCTTATCCAAAAAGTTTGGTGATTTTTGGAGTCATTAAATAATTCCTAAAATTCCAAAAGACTAGGTCTTGGTCTTCTTAAATACTACATAATTCCTTTTTGGGACTAAAAATCTTTGAGCTATTTTTATTAAATACTAGAGAAATTTAGGAGTCCAACAAAATTGGTCTCATATTTTTATCATTTTTCTATAATTCTCTATGGATTTCCTAAGTCTGGCAGAAAAAGAAAAAGGAAAGGCATAAACAGTAATGGGCCCAATTTAGCTCGAGCCAGCCCACTACAGGCAGAATGCGCCCTAGCGCGTGCCCCGGTGTTAGATTTACACAGGGGACCCTGGTGATTTGAAAAACCCATAAAGAGTCCTGTGCACTATTCCTATGTGTCACTAGCACTTTGGGCCGAGGCCCCTCACTTTCTAATCCTTCGCGAATTGAAGTCCCCGACCGCGGACGGCGGAGCAGTAGCTCCGGCGAGCCAAGACCTGCCGGAAAACTCAACGGCTATGCTTCTTCTTTGCTTGACCCCTAATTCTAACCCTAGCAACAAGAATCCCTCAACTAATTGCACAGTTCTAGGTCGAGAACTCTCTGTCCACGGGGATGGCGCACACCAAGGACAATCCGCGGTGTTCCCGGTGATCTAGCGTGGTCTAGTTCAATTGGCCGGGTTGATAAGCATCTACATCACACAGGTATGTGGAAACGAGAACGAGGAGGTCATGAACGGACCTATAGCGAGCTAGCCACGGTGAGCACTCACACGGCGGTGTTCTTGACTAATTTTGGGGAAATCCCAAATTGAAGCGCTCTGGTGGGTAATCTGAGGTATGGGCTGGTGTGTTGGGTGTGTGATTACCCAACGGAGCTGATGGCACACTCAATTTATACGACCCGAGGGCGGTGGCTCCTAATTTGGCCATGGCATGCTAGAGGCCGGAGAGAGGGAAGAGCACTAGCGCAAGAGATGCATGGCTTTCACCGTGGCAGGCTTAGCGGTGACGAACCATCTATCTAGAGCGGCTTACTGCGACGTGGTGAAGCTTCAAGGCACGTGGCGCCTAATCAGCAGGCGCCCATCTCCGACGAACTTATCTGGACCAGCCGTAAGTCAAGGGGGTATGGCGGCTAGCCCCGAGTCTCATCCGCAGCGAAGATCTTTTCACCCTGAAGCGTTATCTGGGCATCAGTGAGCACAAATCACCGCAGCAGCGTGAATCCAGGCGCGGGGGTCGCCGGCGGCAAGGTGCACTGTATTGGGGATCTTCTTCAGTTACTGTACCATTGGAATCCCTATTCAAAGCGCATGACAGAGCGAAAGGAAGCGCCTAGATCTCCAATTTTTATGTGAGAACTTGTTATTCCACTTGTAACAAAGTTCAAGCCCTATAATCCAGCTAGAATCTTGCTATAGTAACCATACTCAAACACTCACTGGATTATCTTCAAAAGAGCTCCCAAAGTTCATCCGAAGTCACTGTCAGTAAAATTTCTGATTCTGAGTTGACTGACAGCCAGACTTTAGGCCTATTTATCTCCCAATTTTGTATGACACCAAGGTTTAATCACTCAAACAAAGTTATGCTCCTATAGTAGCTCTATAATCTTGATGTATTAACCTAGGGCAAATTCTTTATGGATTAAAAGATATAAGGCTCCAAAGATGCTCCAAGTTCACTAAATTTCAGACTTAGGCCTATATGGTTTAGGTGGTGCTTTTTGCAAATAAGCCCAAATCCCACAATTTGACTTGTAAATCCTCAAATGTGAGAAACACATGATTTGTGGTGTTCTATTACTTTAGTATTTGCCCTTGGGTCCAAAAGTGCACAAAATTTGCACTTAACCCCCTAGGGTTTAATTAGGGTTTTCCAGGGGTCTTTTTAGGGTTTTTAGCACTTCAGGGTTTTGGTGTCACTACAGTCCATCAAAGATGATATCTTATGATCATTTCTCATGTTTTTTGAGGTTTTCTCATACTTGGGCTTCACTTATCCATATTCCTAATTTAGGGTTAAGCACTCTACCCTAGGATTAATCACCCATCAAGTCACATCAGTACAACTGATTTGAAATTTTTACCTAGTGAATGCAGTCTAGGGGTAACAAACACATGATATGCCAATGCTCATGATGTTATGCTCAAGTTTTAGTTACAATAACACCAAGGGTGTTACAGATACTCCCAACCCGCCACCAGTACCACCGACTTTGGCCGAGGCTATCGCTGCGCTGGTCAATGCCACCGCTGATAATACGCGCTTCTTGCGCGAAATGGCCGGTAATCAGTTCCAACAGCATGGAGGAAGAGCTCATCCTCAAGGGCCACGTGATACTACATATTTGGAATTCTCTAAGACTCGACCCCCGCTCTTCGTTAAGGCATAAGAACCTTTAGAAGCTGATGAATGGGTGAGAGTTATGGAACAGAAGTTTGAGTTAATTTGATGCACGGAGACGCAAAAGCCATTGTTTGCCGCACAACAGCTAAGAGGGCCTGCCAGCACTTGGTGGGCAAATTTTTCAGCGATCCAACCTGATGAGGACATCACTTCTATACATATAATGAATTGACCGATAACACGATCGCGTGCACGACAACTAAATCTCCAAGTACGTTCTACCCTAGTCAATTGTGTTTCAGAGCTTACGCTTGGGGCCATGGATGTTTTGATGATTAGGAACCTTGGAGAGGACCAGCAAGGACTTGGGAAAGTCCAAGGTGTTGAGGAGGAGCAGCAAGGGCGCCCACAACAGGAAGGAGATCAAGTCCGACTCGGCTGTGACTCCATCTCGGGTTCCGGGACCAGTATGCACTAAAATGGACGCCCAAGACGCATCCTGACTCTGATTGCGACAGACTTGATATGGTTGGAAATATAAAGAGATTATCTAAGCAACCCAACTGGTTCCACCTTAAAATTCATCTGGAGTCAACAGGAATCGTTGAAACAATTCAGCGTTCAGATTCTGTTTTGCTGCTGCGACACCGTATGTTGGGCCATTGGGTCGTGTATCGTGTCGGAGCCCATTAGGGGCGAGTCCAGAGGTCACGCACACCCTAATACTCTATTTATTCAGTAGTCGCCACCACATTAGGTTTTTGGGTTTTGCTTAGATCAATTCTGTCATCGAACAGCGTCGTCGTCATCGGTTTGTGAGACCCCA
Organism: Zea luxurians; assembly: GCA_029449295.1. Lineage (NCBI taxonomy): Eukaryota > Viridiplantae > Streptophyta > Magnoliopsida > Poales > Poaceae > Zea > Zea luxurians. Next base: position 96,335,078 of record JAOPSE010000001.1, on the reverse strand, counting down.
TCCCGTAATCAATACAATTTTGGTTGCATTTCTTTCCGGTTCTTGCTTGTGTTCTTGATTGCACTTGCAGGGATAAGCCTTCATGGTGAGGTCACTCGTGTGTCGCGAGTGATAACCAACAGAGCCGTGGTGTAGTGATTGCGAGGAACCGTTCGCTCGGAGCCTTGGATCATCAACGTCGAGATCTCCACTCAATCAAGTTATCGTATCTCACGGAAGATCGGACCGCGTCTTCTATCACAACTGGCTGGGCATCAAATTACATGGGAGGAATTCAAGCTAGCATTCTGGGAGCATTATGTTCTAGAGGGAGTGCTCCATATGAAACAAGAAGAGTTTATCCGGTTAAAGCAAGGGGGAGATAATGTAATGCAGTATCTCAATAAATTCAACCATCTCTCCCAGTATGCCATTGACCAAGTGAATACAGATCTGAAGAAAAAGAATTGTTTTATGAGGGGACTCAATGACAGACTTCAATGGAAAATGGCAACATGCTTGGACCTTACCTATGGTAGGGCTGTCAGTACAACACTGGCAGTGGAAGCCAAAAATGCAGAACATGGAAAATCAAAGGGGTTTGGAGGTGAAAGTTCAAATCAAGGACCTGAGAAGAGAACCAGGTTGGTGATCCGACTTTTTAATCAAAATCGTTATTTGCCTCGCCCATCTTCATATCCATTCAAGCAGTCTATTTTTATTCGTCCCAGTACTGCCCCTGCTCCTACCAATCAGCCGAGTGCCCTTGGTACTCGTTTCCCTGCTCTCCCTAGTTCTTCCACTGGTTGCTTCAATTGTGGAAAGTCCGGACATTTCATCAAGGATTGCCCATACCCGAAGCAAAATAAAACCAATTTCCAACAGAACTCTGGGAACTCCAACCAAGGAAAGGGGAATACAGCTAATACTTCAACGGGCAAGAATTTCAAGAAAACTGGACGGATTTATTATACCCAAGTGGTTACAACACTAGAGGGCGAGCCGGTAATGATGGGTACGTTCCTTGTTGCCAATTACCTAGCAGTTATTCTCTTTGATTCTGGTGCATCACATACCTTCATAAGCAAGAAGTTTGTAGAAAAGCAATGCATTCCTTGCACTGAATCAAGAGAAGGATTTATTATCCACTCACCTGGGGGACGGATATTTACTAAGGAAGTAGCCTTCCACATACCAGTAATGTTGGCCAGACGGGAATTTCCTACCAACATGATTGTTTTAAAGGGTCAAGACATAGATGTAATTCTAGGCATGAACTATTTAGCCCAGCATAAAGCCATCATCAATACAGACTTAAGAACCATCAAATTAAGCCATGGCCATGAAGAGATTCAATTATCCATCCCTGTAGCTGTCCCAGCCAAACCATCTGGACGAGTTTATGAAGCTATCGTGCAAGAAATTTAGGATATTCCGGTGGTATGTGAATTCCTAGATGTCTTTCCTGAAGATTTGCCTGGGTTGCCACCAGAAAGGGATGTGGAATTTGTGATTGAACTAAAGCCCGGTATGGCTCCTATTTCTAGAAGATCGTACCGAATGCCACCTAATGAATTGGCAGAACTCAAGACTCAACTACAAGACTTGCTTGAGAAGGGGTTCATTAGGCCTAGTTAATCACCATAGGGATGTCCAGCAATTTTTGTCAAGAAGAAGGATCAGACACTTCGAATGTGCGTGGACTACAGACCCCTTAATGAGGTCACCATCAAGAATAAGTTTCCTCTTCCCCGGATCGATATCTTATTCGATCAACTTACTGGAGCTCGGGTATTCTCCAAGATTGACCTCAGGTCAGGTTATCATCAGATCCGTATTCGACCCGAAGATATACCCAAGACCGCATTCACTACGCGGTATGGATTATTTGAATATTTGGTTATGTCTTTTGGATTGACAAATGCTCCAGCCCACTTCACATACTTAATGAACTCAGTGTTTATGCCCGAGTTAGATAAATTTGTGGTGGTCTTCATTGATGACATCCTGATCTATTCCAAAAATGAAGAGGAGCATGCTAAGCACTTACGGATCGTGCTAACACGCTTAAGGGAGCACCAGTTATATCCTAAGTTTAGCAAATACACATTCTGGTTGGAAGAAATCCAGTTTCTTGGACATGTATTATCTGCATAAGGACTTGCGGTCGATCCCAGCAAAGTCAAGGATATTCTAGAATGGAAACCGCCAACTATGGTACATCAAGTTCGAAGCTTCCTTGGACTGGCTGGATATTACCGCAGGTTCATTCCGGATTTCTCCAAGATTGTTAGACCTATTACGGGTTTATTGAAGAATGATACAAAGTTTGACTGGTCCTCAAAATGCAATGAAGCCTTCGAGCAATTGAAGGTGTTATTAACCACTGCTCTGGTATTGGCTCAACCAGACTTTGAAAAACCTTTTGATGTGTATTGTGACGCATCAGGTAGTGGACTCGGATGTGTCCTAATGCAAGAGGGCCGAGTCATAGCTTATGCTTCAAGACAACTACGCTGGCATGAGGAGCACTATCCAACTCATGATTTGGAACTAGTTGCAGTTGTTCATGCCCTTAAGATATGGCGTCATTATCTGCTGGGAAATACTTTCCATTTATATACATATCATAAAAGTCTGAAATATATCTTTACCCAGTCAGAACTGAACATGAGGCAGAGAAGATGGCTTGAGCTAATTAAAGAATATGACTTGGAAATCCACTATCACCTAGGAAAAGCCAATGTTGTGGCACATGCACTAAGTCGCAAAGCTTCCTATCATTGTCTTATAGTAAGGACCCCTGACACCACACTATGTCAAGAAATGGAAAAGTTAAACCTGGGTATGATACAACACGGAACTTTGACACAATTAAAGCTTGAGTCAGTTCTTCTACAGAGAATTATTGATGCCCAAAGAACCGACAAGGGTATGAAACATATTCATGAGAAAATAGAAGCCGGCAAAGCAAATTGCTTCAGAAAAGATGACCAAGGAATAATATGGTTTAATGATCGCATGGTTGTGCCTAAAGATGCTGAAGTCCACCGACAAATTTCAGATGAAGCTCATCTTAGTCGATATTCCATTTATCCCAGAAGTACTAAGGTGTATGAAGACTTAAATCAACACTATTGGTGGACAAAAATGAAGATTGAGATTGCACGCTATGTGGCAAGATACGACACCTGTAGACGTGTCAAGGCAGTGCACATGAAGACCGCTGGACCACTGCAATCTTTGCCCATCCCAACATGGAAATGGGAAGATATTAGTATGGACTTCATTGTGGGATTGGCCAAAACAGCCAAAGGTTTTGACTCTATATGGGTCATAATTGATCGGCGTACAAAGATTGCCCACTTCTTGCCCGTCAAGACAAAATATCCAGTGGTCGCATACGCAGAACTTTATATTGCTCGTATTCTCAGTTTGCACAGGGTTCCAAAAATAATAGTGTCAGACCACGGACCACAATTTGTATCCAAATTTTGGGAAGAGCTCCACAAGTCTTTGGATACTATGTTGCTCCACAGTTCGGCATATCATCCTCAAACAAGTGGACAAACTGAAAGAGTAAATCAGATATTTGAAGACATGTTGCGGGCATGTGTCCTAGAGTTTCCACAAAAATGGGATGAATGTCTGCCATTGGCAGAATTCTCATATAACAATAGCTATCAAGAAAGCATTAAGATGGCACCATTTGAAGCACTGTACGGGCGACGGTGTCGGACACCCTTAAATTGGTCAGAACCTAGAGAACAGTGGTATTTCAGGACTGACTTAGTCAAGGAAACAGAAGCAAAGGTTCAATGGATAAGGCACCACTTGAAAGAAGCTCAAGCTCGGTAGAAAAGTTATGCAGACAAACGAAGCCGACCCTTGTTCTTTCAAGTCAAAGATCATGTGTACCTGAAAGTATCACCAATGAAGGGTGTTAATCGATTCGGGGTAAAAGGAAAGTTGGCACCCCGATAAATTGGCCCGTTTCCCATTCTTGAACAATGCGGACCAATGGCATACCGACTTCAACTGCCCGAAACATTGTCTGCAGTACATAATGTGTTCCATGTATCTCAATTAAAGAAGTGCCTTCGGGTTCCTGATCGAACCATTGATGTGGTGGATGTTGTCTTGTAACCAGACTTAACTTATTCAGAACATCCCATTCGAATTTTGGATCAGAAGGACAGGATCACCAAAAAAGGACTCTTAAATTCTATAAGGTACAATGGAACCAGCATACTGAAGATGAAGCTACCTGGGAGACTCAAGATTTCTTGGAAAAGAATTTTCCTAGGTTTTTAGCTTCATGTAACTTGTAAAATGTGTATATCTGATTGTAAAGTGAAATATACCCCATACCACCCCCTGCTCTGTCAGACAAATAAGGAAATAAAGATATGACATGTTTCCTTTTCCATTACTTACCCTAGGACCTTAAATCTTGGGACGAGATTCTTTTATGAGGGGAAGGATGTAACACCCCTGGTGTTACTAGCACTAAAACTTGAGCATAACATCATGTGCATTGGCATTTCATGTTGTTTGTCACACCTAGAATGCATTCACTAGGAAAAAATTCAAAACAAGTTATGATGAGGTGATTTGATGTGTGATTAACCCAAGGGTAGGGAACTTAACCCTGGGATTAGGGCATGAGGGTAGTAGTAAGCCCCAAATGAGAAAAACCTCAAAAGTCATTAGAAATGTTCATAAGATATCAAATTTGGTGAACTTTAGTGGCACAAAAACCCTAGTATGCCCAAACCCTAAAAAGAACCCTAGAAAACCCTAATTGGAACCCTAGGGGGGTAAATGCAAATTCTATGCACTTATGGACCAAAGTGCAAATATCAAAGTGAAATAACACCACAAACCAAGTAACTTTCACATTGGAGAATTTTCATGTTGAATGATAAAATTTGGACTTATTTGCAAAAGGGTCACATGAGCAATATGTGACTAAGTCTGAAATTCAGTGTGTTGAAGTCATCTTTGGAGCTTTGTATCTTTTGATTCATGAAGATTTTCTCTAAGTCAATACATCAACCTTGTAGAGCTATGATAGGAGTACAACTTTGATTAAGTGATTAAGCATTGGTGCCGTACAAAAATAGGAGATAATTGGGCTTGAAGTTGGGCTGTTAGTCAGCCCTTGGATTTAATTATGATCACTAGTGAAGCTAGAGGAACTTTGAGATTGAATTCGAGTAGGATCTAGTGATTAATTGGACATGGTTGCTATAACAAAATTTAAGCTGGATTAAAGGACAATAACTTTGATACAGGTGGATTAGTGGAGTGTCACATAAAAATTGGAGAAAATTGTTCCTCAAATCGTGATGTCAGAGCTTCTGATGAGGATTGCCATGGTACAGTAACTGAAAAAGATCTTCAGATTCATCGTACCTCACCACCGGTTATCCCCGCACCTGGATTCGCGCCGCCGCCACGATTCGTGCTCGGCGCAAAGTGGATAACCGTGGAGGAGTAAAAGATCTGGCGGGGAGGTGGATTGGGTCATGGATAATAGCTTATCGGAGGGCTGGGGGGCTGGGTGACATGGTCGAACGGCCGTGGTTGTCAGAGGTCGCCAGTGAGCTCGACTGTGCCACGTCGTGGTCCTTTACCACGTAGTCATAACCATGGCATGCTCCGAATTATGCTCCCCATGTTTGTAGACCGTCGAGTGCCACGACATGCTCGCCAGTGCAATGTCTTGTCACCGCCGCCCTCCAAATCCCTCCCAAATTCAGAGTAAATGTGGCCAACCTCTATAAATTGAGCACCTCCCTTGTTTCGTCTCCTCATAACGAGCCCAATGCAACTCTAACCTCGGCCAATCATCCGCCATAGCCCGAGTAGTTCCGTTTTCCCCCAAATCGGTTCTCTGTGCCACCATGGATAGCTCTTCTGTGGCCAGCATCACCGGAGCTAGTTCCAGCCCAATTACCGTTTGTTCTAGCTTCCTTAGGGTGTAGTGATGCTCCCCTTACTTAGAAATTGAACGCTACCGTACCTAGTCATCGGGAATAGCTTGATATTCCCTTGGTGCTTGTCGTCATCGTGAGCAGAGGGGATTCTGGGTCAGACTAGCTCAATTAGGGGATGAACTAGGTTCGCCTGGGATCAGGGATGCTAGCGCAATGCTTGATTTAGTCAATCATCGCCGTTTGGCGTGAGTTCCCACAAAGAGATGGCCGACGGTGAGCGCGTCGTTGCTAGGGTTCGGTTTGGAGAAGAAACAGAAGTGCGAGGGGTGTTGTGCAAATGTCAGAGAGACAGTGAAATAGTGCTAAGGGTTCTTTACCGGTTATTCAAATCCCTGAGGGTCTCTGCACAAATTGTCCAACATGGGCGCGCGCGGGCGCGTTTCTCTGTCCGTGGGCTGGCATGGGCTGGTTTCAGCCCATCACTGTTCATCATTTTCGCTTTTCTTTTTACCCTGTCCGTGGGCTGGCGTGGGCTGGCATAGGAAATTTATAGAAAATTCTAGATAAATGATAAAATCATTGGACCAAATTTACTAGACTTCTAAATTCCCCTAGTATTTAATAAAAATAGTTCCAAGATTTTTAGTCCCAACCAGAAATTATTTAGAAATTAATAATGCCTAAAGCTTGTCCTTTAGGATTTTAGAATTCAATTGGTAGTTCTAAAAATCATAAAACTTTTTGTATAAGCTTAATTTGATAATTAGAGCCTTTGTGTAAAGTTTGGTATGCTTTGGACATTGTTTGATCCCAAAACTCCAAAGCCCTAGCTTCTTAGAATAGAACTGCTTAACCCTACTAGGGTGTTAACCCAGAAAACCCTGGTGACTTAGGAATACCATGAAGGAAAGTTATAATCAAGATATGACTTACTATGTTCTACCATAACTGCATGATCATAGCATCACATGGACATTTATGTATATATATGGTTATGAATAGAAAACGAAGAAGTAAGTGTCGAAGAAGAAGAGACTGCACCACCAACTGAGACTCCACCGACCGGGAATAGTTTTTATTTTGATATCTGTGGAACAGATCCCGAATCCCCTACAACACAAGGCAAGCCCTGGTGCATTTACCTTTTCCTTGGGATTTCAAACTCTTTATCACTTGAATGATGCATTAGGTGATAGGAGTTGAGTGCTAAACCCATTGTTGCATTTCCTTCCTTGGAACTGTTTACCCTTCCTTGATACCTATTTTACTTAAAAGTTTTCTGGTGCTTAGTTTTGCCTTAGAAAATAAAATGATTTGTTTTAAGAAAAGATGATGCTTCATGTGTGAAGGGAGTTTTCAAAGAAAAAGATTTGATGGTGGATCCATCATGGCCATGATGGGTTCAACATCAGAAAATATGTACCTCTATCAGGTACCAAACTTTGGGATTGTAAATGATAAAGACAAGACCGAGCGGGTGACTTCGACGAGAAGGAAGTCTCGGTGTTGTCCCTCCGTCTGAGTCAATTAAGGACCATGTCGATGTAGGCTTGATGATTGAGGACCTTTTAACTGGCCACATGCCTCGTCATGGGTAAGCTTTGCCTCGAGCAGACCAATACTAGAAAGGCTAACATGCAATGGGAGTGGAGAGATGGCGAGAGTAGTGTGTACCCTACTATCCTCCATGGCAAGAGGCTGGACGGTGGTGTATCTGTGCTCTTGGTTGGCGTGAACACGGTCTGGTCTTGAGAAACCCGGTGGCGAGTTGACATATGCAAGGGTTAAGTGCTACATATGTCGTGTGGTTGGAGATCCCTAGCTGGGTATTAATCGATTCGGATTGCCGTTACTTCTCGGACATGAAGACTTGGTCACTGCCCTACACGTAGCAATTCAGTAAAGTAAAAGGGATGATAAAAAGATAGCTAGTATAGGCCAAGTGCTTGAACTAGGATAGAAAGAACTCTAGATGCAGGTAACTTTACTTAACCTGACAAGTAAAAATGGATATTAAGGATCCACTCATAGTAAGCTTTTTCGCAAACAAAGTCTTTGATTCTTGATAAGCTTGGCCTTGATTCCCAAAAGCCAGCATATCCTTCAAAGTCTTTTTCTTAGACGGGTAAGACTTGCGAAAGTATACTTCATACTCAGGGTTTTCGAACCTATATTGTTGTAGGTGAGGAAACAACAGAGTTTTGTTGTTTCTGTTCAAAGGTGGTACCCAAGGAAGAGCCCCAACAGTGAAGTTGGTCACGGGAAGATGTTGGCCTCCCACATTGAAAACAATAAACTTGTGTGCGGGAGGGTGTTTTGCCTCCCTGGTCTGTAATAATACTCTATGCACTCGTAATACCCTAGTTTTGTAATAATAATACACTCTCTCTATATTGATGAATGTAAATTAAGTTTTTGTAATTTGCTTCTGCTTATTCTTTCCTCTGATGTGATGTAATATCTGTGTGACGAGTGAAGCGCTCTTGGGTGAAAATGATGACGATACAGTTACCCAACTTGTCGAGTGATTATGTGCATCTACAGGGTTGTCCAAGGTCCTTAGGACAAGGACAACTGTAGGTGGGCCTAATACCTTGGGAGGTTCCGTCACACCACTGGATAGGGAAGTTGAATTTGTCATTGATCTCTTACCTGGAACCACTCCAATTTCAAAAAGGCCATATAGGATGTCAGTGGAAGAATTAAAAGAACTTAAGAAACAATTAATGGAGTTACAAGAAGCAGGGTACATTTGTTCGAGTTCCTCACCATGGGGAGCATCGGTTCTGTTTGTACAGAAGAAGGATGGTTCATAAAGGATGTGTGTGGACTATAGATCACTTAATGATGTCACCATTAAGAACAAGTACCCTTTACCTCGTATTGAAGATATTTTTGACCAGATGAGAGGTGCCAGGGTGTTCTCTAAGATTGACCTCAGGTCGGGTTATCACCAAATGAAGATTAGGTCATCTGATATTCCCATGATGGCTTTCTCTACCCGATATGGTCTATATAAATTCACAGTCATGTCATTTGGCTTAACTAATGCACCAGCCTACTTTATGAATCTAATGAACAAGGTGTGCATAGAGTATCTTGATAGATTCATCGTGGTATTCATCGACAACATTCTCATTTATTCCAAGAATGATAGTGACCATGAGGAACATCTACGGATGGTGCTACAAAAGTTATGGGAAAATTAACTCTATGCCAAGTCTAGCCAGTGTGAATTCTGGATTGATGAAGTACCATTCCTTGGGCATATCATCTCCAAAGGTGGAATCTTAGTGGATCTGGTTAAAGTAAGGGAGATAGTGGGTTGGAAGATACCAAAAATAGTCAATGAGGTTCAGAGTTTCCTAGAACTCACGGGTTATAACCGGTGATTTATTGAAGGATTCTCCAAAATAGCGAAGCCTATGACCTCACTATTAGAGAAAGGGAAAGAGTTTAAGTGGACTCATGAATGCCAAGAGAGTTTTAATCAATTGAGGTTTAAATTGATGTCACCTCTGGTGTTGATTATGCCAGATCTACAGAAGGGATTTGACATATATTGTGATGCGTGCCGCCAGGGCTTGGGATGTGTTCTTATGCAAGAGGGACATGTCATCGCCTACGCGTCTCGCTAGTTGCGGAAAACATGAGTTGAACTACCCCACTCATGACTTAGAACTGGCAGCTGTAGTGCATGCTCTCAAGATTTGGAGGCATTATATTATGGGGACTAAGTGCAAAGTCTACACTAATCATAAGAGCTTAAAGTATATCTTCACTCAGAAGGATCTCAACCTTAGGCAACGTCGTTGGTTGGAGCTCATCAAAGATTATGACTTGGAAATTCACTATCACCCGGGCAAGGTGAATCTGGTTGCGGATGCCTTGAGTCAGAAGGAGCATGTCCATGCAGCTATTATCACCCAACTACTCAAGGAGTTAGCAGAAGATTTCACAAAGCTCAACCTGGGAGTAGTTGCTCACATAGAAGGGGTTACCATAGAGGTGGAACCTACCTTAGAACAAGAAATACGTAAAGATCATATCAGTGATGTTAAAATTCAAGAGATCAAAGATCTGATGGCAGAAGGTAGAGGACCAGACTTCACGGAAGATGATCAAGGCACGATCTGGATCAAGAACATGATTTGTGTCCTGAATTGATAGTCTTCGTGAAACCATATTGAAGGAAGCACACGACTTAGCCTACTCCATTCATCCTAGCAGTACCAAGATGTACCAAGATCTGAAACAAAAAATATTGGTGGTATGGACTGAAAAGGGATGTTGCTTTCACATGTGGCAGTGTGTGATGTTTGCCAGAGGGTAAAAGCTGAACATCAGAGACCAATTGGATTACTTCAACCACTGAAGGTGCCCGAGTGGAAATGGGAAGAAATTGGCATGGACTTCATTGTTGGTCTACCCCACACTTCTGCTAGGTATGACTCTATTTGGGTGATTGTAGACAGATTAACAAAAGTGGCTCACTTCATTCCTATGGGGACTAATTACATGGGAGCCAAGCTAGCAGAATTGTATATGGCTCGGGTAGTTTGTCTACACCGAGTGCCTAAGAAGATCGTGTCAGACCGGGGATCACAGTTTACTTCTCGGTTTTGGTAGAAGTTGCATGAGTGCTTAATCACACAGTTGAATTTTAGCTCGGCCTACCATCCTCAAACTGATGGGCAGACCCAGAGAACCAACCAAGTATAGGAAGATATGTTAAGAGCTTGTGCTCTTAAACATGGTGGCCGCTGGGATAAGAGTTTGCCCTATGCGGAGTTCTCACAATAATAGCTACCAGGCCAGTTTGAAGTTGTGCCCGTTTGAGGCTTTATATGGTAGAAAATCTAGGACTCCTTTGTATTGGGATCAAACTGGTGAAAGGCAGTTCTTTGGGCCATAAATGATTCAAGAGGCAAAAGAACAAGTACGTTTGATACGGGAGAACTTGAGAACTACGCAGTACAGAAAGAAAAGCTATGCAGGTACTCGGAGAAGGCAGTTAGAATTTAAGGAGGGTGATTATGTGTATCTAAAAGTGTCACCGATCTGGGGTATGAGGAGATTTAAAGTTAAAGGGACGTTGTTCCCTCGCTTTATTGGACCTTTATTGTAACACCCCAGGTGTTACTTTGGATTTCCACTAAGGACTACACAAGGAAAGCTCATCATCACATGTGACTTAACTTGAGTGAAGAACTTCAAACATGGAAATCAAGATCCTAAATAAGTGTAACCCATCTTAAAAGTTATACCTTGGTTTGTCATGCACATATGAGGAGGAGAATTTCCCAAACCGTAATCCAAACCCCTTTGAGCAAGTGGAGCACTAGAAGTAAGTATGATCAAAAGGCTATGAAAACCCCATGATCATGTCTAGGGCCAATTATAAAAGTTGAAGTACACATGATACCCTACAAATAATAGTAAGAAAGTGACCCCAAAAAGATTTTAGAAAAACCCCAAAAGGCTCACAAAAGGGTTGAGCCCAAAAGAAAAATCAGAATTCTTCTAAGTCTAAAACCAACCCTTTTTCAAAGATCAAACATGTTCACCCTCATTCAAACTTCAAAACCATTTGACCCAATTGACAAAGTGGCACCAAAATACCTCTAGAATACCTTGGAAAAGTTTGAACCCAACCCTAGGTCGTTTGACATGACTTGGCACCAGTTTTGCCCCGGTTGGACAGCTCTGACATAGCCAACTTCCCACCCCTATCTCTCCCTACCCCGACCGTATCTTGGCTTAGGGCACACATAAAAAGGTAGGATACGGTGCAGGGAAGAGATCGTATACAGTGGTTTTGCCAAGATCTTCACGCTAAAGTGCTCCAATCGGTCGTTGAACCATGGCAGAAGCAAACACACATGTGTTCGTCGCGCTCTGAGCTCGCCAGAGCACGCCCGACGCGCGCCCTCGCGTGCCCCGCATCGCGCCAAAGCCAAGCCAGCGCCGCTGCCCGCTCCCGCGCCTATAAAGCCCCCAGACTTCGACCGTACCCCTCCGCGCACACTCGACCTCACCAGAGCACCAGATCACCGGCTTTGCCCCGCGCACGACGTGCCCGTAGCCACCCGATCCCCCGCCACCGTAGACCGGCCAGCAGAGCCTCTCCCGACCCCGTCTGACCCTCGGAATAGACCGTGCATGCCTCGGTGAAGCTCCCCAAGCAAGGAATCAGACTTTGCCTCACCGGAGAAGCCAGTCCATGGTCGCCGGACTTCACCCGATCGCCGGTGAACGAAGACCGGGTAAGTTTCTGCACCATTTTCCGATTCCCTATGCTCATAGCCTCTACGTCATCCCATGGATCTCATCGTGCCGTTTAATTGAACTAGATCGCCGTGGTTAGGCCAGAGTACTCACGGCCGGCGAGTTCCCCCGCCTGCGCACTTGGTACGGTCGATTCCGGCCACCACCGCCGTCGAGCCGTACATCGCTGTGACCGCCAGAACCTCCCGAAGCCAACCCCGCCCCTCGCTGGACCTCTCCCGCCGCTGGTGAGCCGCGCCATCCTTTTCCTTTCCATGGTTACTGTTTACTTAAGGGGAGGGACCGCGGGGAAGAAGAAGAAAAGGGCAGGGGGTTTTGTGCGCTGTTAGTGACTTAGGGGATTAGTGGCGCAAGGGTATAACTAAAGGAATTAGTTTAGTAAGAACCCAGGGTCTTCGATGCAAACTAGTTTTCCAGGAAACCTTTTAAATATTCTGATTTTAAATCCAAACAGAACTTGAAAAATTCATAACTTCAGTTTGGTTTACCCAAATCAAGTCAAACCAATTTTGCCAGATCCTAAACAATGTAAACTACTTAGGAAAAATATAAAACCCCTAAGTGTTACAGAAAACTTTAAAGTTTTGATTTAAATGATTAACTGGTCAAAAGCTAAATAAATAAGGAAAAATAGCTACACTATTAGACTGGGGTTAAGAAAATTTAGAGAGGTACTTAATCACTTCCTAACCTGTTTTAAAATACTAAACCCCTTTGTACACCCATTTAAGGTAGAGTTTACTATCTAAATCATTTTTAGCCTAAAGTTAGAGAAAATACTAAAGGTAGTTTAAAATAAGAACCAGGAAGCACCCACATTTTTGTTAGCTCTCTTATTCAGTGTAGTCCACTAGAAAAATTTATTATACCCTTGTTCAGTGCAAAAGAAAGGAGATACCTTTTTATTTAGAAAAACAAGGAAACCTTAGAAAAACCCTAGAAAAATAACCCTGAGGAGAAAACACCCCAAACCTTGGGATAACTAATGTTTTGTTATTATTAACCTAGGAAAAATATGGAATCTGTTGTTTGATATTTTTCAAATAACAAGTTAGTTATAAGCACCTTTTTGGCATAAAACTTTAGAAATCCACAACTAAATACCCAGTAGGCCTTTTTCTGTGATTTTTTGACACAGAGGCCTAATATCACCTATGTATCTGGACAAAAATAAAATTTGGTACAGAAACCTCAATTAAATAACAGCTATAGTGTAAAATGCCCTTTTAAAACTTGCCTTTGTTAATTTTGCATAGGTAGTATCTGAATTAGTATCCACCTCAAATGTATAGGACAAACTACAGTGACAAATAGTAACCCACTGTAATTTTTACAGAATTTTTAGAAAAAAGTTAAATCACTATTATAGTTCAAACCCACAGTAGAATTCACAATTAGAAGATGAAAAAGGGGAATTAATAGTGGAGATTAATGTTACCCTAACCCAACCAGCAAAACCCCTTAAAATGCCTACTAACACATCTAAGGGAAATCCAAGTATCAATCCATTATGCTTAACCCTAGAACAAAACCCAAACCTAGATTGGTATGCATAAACCACTAAGAGCCCCGTATAACCACGAAACCCTAAGTTACTAACTAACTTAGTTTTTCTTCACTTAGTATAATGATTACTAAATCCTGCATAATCATGGCATACATATTCTCATTCCTTGCATTCGATAGATTGCAACCTCGCTGACGGAGAGTACGTCCTCGTGCCGGAGCAAGGAGTTGCTCAGGAGGTAGCCCCGGATCCAGCACAAGAACCTGCCCGAGAGGATCTGCCTGCCCCAACTTTGGAAGGCAAGCCCCGGTTTTATGCATAACCTGTTCTATATGCTATTTTACTACACTTATTGTTTGTAGGCTTGTATTGTGCACTAAAGTGTAGGAGTTGATTGAAACCCTAGTTGCATGTACTCAGGAATCCTATTGAGATGAATACTAGTATGCTAGGTCGAGTAGCTGCTTTACTAAATAGGGATCTCGGTAGAAGTCGAGTGATTTTTCTAGCACTCGCGCGAGGTCAGGAATTGATTGTATCCATTTTTATATCGGAATGATGATGGTCTGTGGACAACGATCCATGGGGATGCGTTGTCTACGGGACAAAAATTGGAATAAGGATTAAGGTGTGGTACCGTGTGTCAAGCGTTTGAACGTACTAAGCACATGCCGAGAAATATGGTAAATCGGTAAGCCTAGTACTTGAGTGAACCTGCCCGCAGACTTTGCCCCTCACGCGACCTGAGACGTGGTCTCCCATTCCGGTTATGGTGGGTACAAGTGCGGTCACTGCACGACGGCAGTCGGGGTCAGTGAAGTATTGTACGCCAAGGCGGTGAGCCCTGATCTGCTACCAGGGAATCGATGGGGACGGAGTGCCTCGCCACGTCGTATGTTTAGGTTTACCTTGCAAGGATAAAAACTCGATTCGAATCGTCTGCTTCTCGCAGCTAATGAGACTGCTTGATCCATGCTGCTACATTGAGTAACAAGTGGAAAGGTGATGAATTGGCAAAAGTTGTTGATTGCTAAATGTTTGATACCATGTATGATTAGATAGGTATACATTTAGTCTTAAGAGAGTCACACTAAAACTTGACAAAGCTAAAACTTGATTTATAAACTCAGTCAGTGCTTTTGGCAATCGAACCCCTCAGCCAAAAAGCTGCATGTCTAGAGGTAGAGGAGTAGACTCCTCACACCGGGTAAGTCTAGCTAAGTATTAGTATACTCAGCCTTGCTTGTGGCATAATTTTACAGGTTCTCTGGAGGACATGGTTGCTGGAGTGACTTGGCCGTCCACCTTGCCATCGAGTTGGACAGTCGAGTGGGACCCTGCCTCGGCAGAGGAGGAGCATGAGGAGTGATGGGACAGGCTTCCCCATCCCTCTGATTATTTATCGCTAGTTTTATTCTGCTGCATTCCGAACAATGATGACTACTTTTGCTAAAATTCCGATGATGATGTAATAGATTTATTACTCCCCAATGTATGGTTTTATGCTTTATTGTATTTGCTCTGTGCCTCACCATCGAGTGAGTAGGTGGTACTTGATCCTATTAGTGGCCTCGTCGGACTAGATCCGAGGGACTGACGTGTTATTCCTTTTTAAGTGTGGTCTAGCCTCTAAGGCGGGACTTAGCTACTTAAGTTGGAATAATTCGAGCAGATCCGCCACAGCTGGTATCGGAGCTCGTACCACCACAGAGGAATCAATAAACTATAAATACCATCCTTTTTCAGAATAAAACTTGATAGAAACAAATGTTGGATAGATCGTAGGACGATCAGGCTAGACCTAGGACGCGATGCCTTAGGATGATAGAGGGGTAGCTAGGTGGCTAATTGAGTAAGCCCTACAGGCTACTATAAAGGATGGGAATTCCTTCCTATTCCCTCTAAGTTGATGTGAGGTCGTTCAGGACGAGCATGCATGCATCCTTAATTAAACTATTTAATAATTGGGTAAGGACTTTAATACGTAATGATGACAAATTAAGTACCCCAGTACCATTGTCGTAGTTATAGGGAGGCTGAGTTGCGATCCCTTTCTATTTTATAATTCTTTTTCTTTTACTTACGCTTAACCGTACACAGATGACTTCTCACGGATCCTCGGGCGAAGGCAATGCACAGTCCCACACTGACGGGCTAGCACGAGAGGGCTTTCCCCGTATTTTATGGGAGGTACTTCAGGGAGGTGGTTACACGACACCTCCCCAGTACGCGGTGCGGTTGTTCGAAAAGCACCGAGTGCCCCGCTGTAGGGTGAGGATGACCCTGGAACCTCATCCCCTGCAGTCAGGCTGGCGTTCGCTGGACTCTGAGTCTTTTGGATATCGGGCTGAGGATACCATCGAGGTGATTGCTCTCCACGGACTGACCACCTTCTGTGGGTTCCACCCCTTGGAGCTGTCCACTCACCCCATTGGTTTCTTCCCTGCATAAAAGGAGGACGACCCAATGTGGAAGGATCGAGTGGAGCATGCCAAGGATATTTGGGCTATCTACCCAGGCCAGACTGCTCACTTGACGGTGCGATGCATGAATGCCCTGTATCGTCTGCAAGTGATGCGTGGAGAAGCAATGTCCCATCTAATGGCTTTGTTGGAGGCGACCAAGATCACTTTGGATAACAGGGAGGAATTGTGGTTGACCTATCCACTGAGATGGTGGAAAAAGATCTACAAGTGGAGCAGTTGTCAGAGGAGATCCATGAGCTTGAGGAGCTAGTGGAAACCCGGGAGAACACCATCGAGGTTCTCGAGGATCAGCTTATCAACACTCAGCAGTAGCTTGCGGAGGCTAACCAGCATCTGGACATGCACCACCAGGAGATCCAGGGCATGGAGGCCAACGAGGATGTCGATATCGAGGGAGGAGAGGAGTCTTTTGAGTTACTAATGTAATCATGGCAAACTCTTTTGGAAATGTGGATGATGAATGGTGCCAGTTTTAATTTAAGAAGAAAAGTTTATGCCCTGTGGAATCTTTCATAATTATGCAAGCATATATTGGTTTCATCCCTGTGACCCTTTCACCACGATTTAATTTTGGGCCTAGGAAATGTAATGTTGGGAATATGCATAATTTTGCAGATGGCAGGAAGAGCGCGTCGTGGATAGAACGAGCGCATTCCTCCACCACCGCCACCGCCTCCTACTCTGCAGGAGCTGATGGCTCAGCAAACGAGATCTTACGGTAGTTAGCTCAGCACCAGCCACCACCTCAGCATTATGGTGGTGGTGATCATCAGCGTCACCCCCACAACAGCAATCCAGGCTATTCCCGTCGACCGGGTACCGACGGGATTTACTCTAAAACCGACGGGATTTAGCTATTCCCGTCGGTTTTAGAGTAAATCCCGTCGGTACCCGGCCGACAGGAGCTACCCGACGGGGATTGCATTAACTCCCGTCGGCCTCGACGGGAGATAATTAACTCCCGTCGGCCCTAGGTAGCTGACGGGAGTTATCGCGCCCCGGCCCAGGACTGACGTGGCGGGCGCTTAACTCCCGTCGGCCAGGGCACGGGGGAGTTATGGGTCCGCCACGTCAGCCCTGGGTGCCGGGACGGGGGAGCGACAACTGCCGTCGGCTTGGCTAAGCCGACGGGAGTTATCCTGGACAGTACCAGTTTAACTCCCGTCGGCTTTGCAAAACCGACGGGAGTTAAACTGTCCCCCCCCAAAAAGCCCATATTTATGATCAATGGCACAGAAAATATACACAATATCATCATGCACATTCACACATCAATCACATCCATCCAGGGCCTCAATCACATCCATCGACACACATATATATAAGAACATTCATCCACATTCATCCACATAAGAAGTGTTCATCCACATAAGAAGTCTTCATTACTGAAAAGGTAGAGATCGAAGTGTTCATTACTGAAAAGGTAGAGATCGAAGCACATTCACGAACCGCCGCGGCTAGGGTTGTTGGAGCTTTGGCCGCTGTCTCTGTCCGGAGTTGGGTACGCGAATAGGGAAGTGACGAAGCCATCCATCGTTCCACTTCCTTCCTGATTGTCCTATGGAGCGAGAATGCAATTTGTCAGAAATCGTACATATTAACTGCTGAACTGTCGGCGATAGCTATAGAGTTAGAATACAAACCTGTGCTCCAGGGGCAGGTAGCTGTGCCGGCGGTGTGCTAAACTGAGGCTGCTGTGGCACAAGTCCCTGTTGAATACAAGAATAATACATATTCATGTGAGTGCAGTGCGGCACAAGTCGTCGTTTTTACTATGTAACTAGAGAATGGACATAGAATTTCTTACCGGAGGTGGAGGAGGGCCCATAGGGACGAACGTCCATTGCGGCGGAGGCGGAGGGGCCACGTACGGAATGCCCTGCTGCTGAGCTAGTAACTATTGACTAAGCATATTAGTAGTACGCATTGGATGTGTAAAGCAATGAATAAACAGTAATAATGCAATGGGCTTACTTGAAGCATCTGCTGTTGCTGCGCGTGGACTGAGGCATAGTACTCACTTTGAGCCCTCAACTGCTCAGTTTGAGCCCTCAACTGCTCATCGCGCTGACGGTTCTCCTCACGCAGCCTCACGATCTCAAGCTCTTGCTCAGTGAGCCGACGAGAGCTCCGACCGGAGCTCCCGGACCCGGATGCCGACCGCCGAGACGCTCTAAAATCCGTCGTGTTGATCATTCCGTCAAAGAGAGAGAATCTACAATTGTTGTCAAAGAAAGATTAATTAAGGCATATGATCATGTCACTATATAAATGGCATGTAATGTAACATCTCACCGTCCATGTGCCTTTCCTCCACCGGATTTATGCACGGCTTGAGCATCGATCGGCATGGTCCTCCAATCGCAGTCTTCTCCGTGACGGTCCTTCATCTCTTTCGCATATGCCGCCTGTATCGATTATATAACCTTAGTTAGTACGTTGCGAGCATTAATCGAATATTGAGGACAACAGCTCACCAGATGCTCCCTTTGTGTCTGGCTGCACAAAGGGTTGGAAGGGTCGCTTCCCCTATGGCCAGCTTCCCACACCTCGATGGGAGTCGGTTCGCGACCTAATTGAGCTTCCTACAACACAGAGTTAGTACAATAAATGAATATATGACATCTCAACATATTTGTTAGTTTTCTTACCAGGCGTTTCGCCTTTCGCGTGAAGTTGTCGCCACCGAAGGTGTGGTTCGGCATGGTGCCTCGATTGTCCCTGTGACTTTTTGACTTCTGTTGGAAGGCTTCAGAAGCCCATACCCCACACCAAGCTGCGTAGGCCTCTGGCCAGTTAGACATCCACGGAACCACCACCTTCATAAAAACAAACATATATCATTACCTATTCAAATGAAACAAACACAAAGGAAAGGATTGAAATATAACCTTACGATACTCTTCCTCGCGAAGGTATATACTCGAGGCCCCTGTCTTCTTGTTCATCTTTTGCCCTAAAATTTGTTGATAATACATGCACGTGGCCTGAATCCTTGCCTCGTACAGGGCCTCCTTCACCAACTGATAGGCATTTACTTGAAACACCTTCTCGGCGTGGTTCGCGTCATCCCCGTCGGCCAACCGAAAACGTGCCTACAAAAAGAATGCAATGTTATCTAACTTTTTAATGATTGCTTCCATATAACACACACAAGATTACGTACCCAAAAGTCAGCGCGAACAAGCCCCTGGGCATCGCCATAAGTGACATCGACCTTCAGCTTGTAATCGTCCCAACATGAGACGAGGACCGGCGCAGCGTCTGCATCGTCGGACGTCTTCACCAGTCCAGGGTAGTGAAACTTCAGGAGCGAACTCAACATAGAGTTCACCTGCTTTTGACGACCCTGGCCGGTGAAAGAGTAGTCCAACCACTCCCTGCAAAAAGACGGGCAAGCATCAAACATGCTTACATTTGATGAATAGAGCTGATTCAAATCAAAAGATACAGCACTTACCAATCTACGACGGGGGAGATCACCATCTTCCCCGTCTCGGAGCTCGGAACAGGTGGAGGTTGTACAGCATGGGGCCTTCTAAACTTACGTGGACGCCTTGCTGGAGCTGCCTCAGCCTCATCTCCACCCTCAGCCGCACCTCCTGCCTCAGCCTCAGTCTCATCTCCACCTCCACCCTCTCCCTGCTCACCTCCTGCCTCAGCCTCCTCACCTCCACCCTCAACCTCATCCTCATCCTCATCCTCATCCTCATCCTGATCCTGATCCTCATCCTCATCCTCATCCTGCAAATAAGTAACTCAAGTGTCACATTCATGCGTTAAAGTCTTACACAAATTAAAAGCAACAATACAATGATTCTTACATCGCCTCTCTGAAACCCCAAGGGCTGGCCCTGTAACTCTGGGTGTAGGCTTCTGTAGAGCTGCTCCTTCTTACTAGCGCTCAAGGAACTCCCTCGGAAAAGGGAGTCCCTGAACCCCTTCACCACCTGCTTAAACTTTTTAGGCATCCTGCAGCAATTGAAAGTTTTTATTAGTACTAAGTAATGTAAATAAATAAACAAACGGTGCAAAATAAACCAACATTAAACAAATAAACATTCATATGGAAATAAACTTAACTTGTTACTTATCGTTTCGTTTCCTTTTCTGTGGCAATGATATATCATTGAGGTCTCCAACTAAACAATCCAATGTAGGAGCAGGGTCTATATCAAATGAGGATGGCAACTCAGCTTCTTGGAATACCCCGTCAGCTTGTTGAGCCTCACAATTGTAATCATCGGGAACAGGAGTGGACAACCGATCACGGGGGTAGGTTTTGTATACGACCCACCAAGCGCTCAACTTAGGGCATGGATATGACGAGTAATATACCTGCTCCACCTGATGAGCAAGGACATATCTATCGGCCCCTTGAAGTATTTGCTTGTGTTTAACCTACGCCATTCCAAATTCGGTTCTATAATGCTTCGGGTCAAACCATGTACAGTCAAAAAACACCACCCTCAGATCCTTGTTCCCTACAAATTGGCACTCGAGTATATTGTTTATGATTCCGTAATACTCGGATTCGTGCCTTTCCATATCTTCAGCCCGGATTACGACTCCGTTATTTTTCGTAGCTGCTAAAGGACGGGAAGCTTCAAATTTGGTTGTACGGAAGTGAAACCCGTTTACGTCGTAACGGCCATAACTCTTCACTATCACACTACCAATAGAAAGCAGACGCAGGTCCGAATGGACACTACGCCGACGTGCGGGAGAATCAATGCCCTCATGTGAAGGAGATCCCACAGGACACTTTTGTGAGTCATCCGGTACATTCCCGAACTGACAGTCAATAAATGAAAAAGTGTTACAATTGTCATACCTATACACGATGTATGAGGACAAAGTATACAAGGCTTACATGGTCTCGGATCCAGGAGATAAAATTAGGTCCCCCGTGCAATCCATTTAGACGCAAGTTGTCTAGCTGTTTCGCCGTTGGTTGACGGTTACGAGAAGACCTCCAGTTTTCTTTATCGAACTCGCTAAAAAAGAACGAGAGTAAGAAAACATTGTGTTTCCTAAACATTGAATATACAATTCCTTTAAGCCTAGTAAACTATTACTTGAAGAATTTCTCAGCCTCTTCTATATTTGACCACATGTAGAGCAAAGCAGATTTCCGTTCATTCTCACTGAATTCATATGCCACTGGTGGACCAACAGCCTTGCCGTTCCATTGAAATATGCTAATGTGACTGCACGGATGCACCGTTTCATCTTCATGGTACCTCTTCGTATGGGCAAATACATTGTGGTCTTCAGTCAAGTAACCACTTGTGAGGAAAGCTATCTCCTTAAATTTGAACTCCTCTGCTATACAACCTTCAACCTTTGCCTTGTTACCCACCATTGATTTCAGTTTTTTCAACATTCTTTCTATGGGATACATCCACCTATAACACACTAGCCCACCTACCTTTGCTTCATATGGGAGATGGATAAGAAGATGCTGCATAGGATTGAAGAACGCAGGCGGGAATATTTTCTTCAGCTTGCAAAGAAGCACCGGTGCCGATTCCTCTAGTTTCTGCATCATCTCCTTTAAAATTTCTTTAGCACAAAGCTGCCTGTAGAAATAGCTAAGTTCAACTATCGCTTTCCACACTTCCTCGTTAATGTAACCACGTAACATTACTGGGATCAGCCTTTCCATCATTATATGGTAATCATGACTCTTCAACCCATTGATCTTCATTGTTTTCAAGTTCACAGATCTTCTGAACCCCGCACCATAACCATCGGGAAATTTTAAATCTTTCATCCACTTCATCACTTCTTTTCGTTCATTGGGTCTCAAGGCAAATTCAGCACGAGGCTTGCCTCCATTTTCTCTGAGCATGAGAGTTGGGCGGTTACATATGTTACCTAAGTCCACTCGGGCCTTGAAATTGTCTTTTGTTTTATCTGGGAAATCCATGACGGTGTTCAATAGTGCTTCACACATGTTATGCTCTTGGTGCATTACATCGATGTTGTGCGGGAGCTACAATGCCCTCATGTAAGGGAGCTCCCAAAGGCCACATTTGTGAGTCCAGTTATGGGTCTTCCCGAAACCTGCAAACCCATCCCCATCCTCATTTCTCACTAGATTACTCAGCTCCTCAGCGATTTCCCACCCGGTGCGACGCTTCGGGGGTTCCTTCGTGACAATGGTGTCCTTCCTGAACTCGTGTGCCTGGAGCCTGAAGGGGTGGTTCAAAGGAAGAAAAGACCTATGACAATCGAAGTAACAGAACTTCCCACCCTTATCGAGCCAGAAACAATCTGTTTCTTTTCCACAAATAGGACAGCCTAGCCTTCCACTGACTCTCCACCCAGCAAAGATCCCATACGCTAGATAATCATGTATGGACCACAAATATGCTGCCCGAAGTTTGAATTTTTGCTTCATGAAGCTGTCATACGCCTCCACTCCTTCCCAAAGCTCTTTCAACTCCTCAATCAATGGCTCAAGCATAACATTGAGGTTTACGCCGGGATGATCCTTCCCAGGTATGATGAGAGTTAAGAACATAAACTCATCTTTCATGCAATCTTCAGGTGGAAGGTTGTATGGTATGGCAAAGACAGGCCAACATGAGTAAGACGCTGCGGTCATACTGAAAGGCGTGAAACCATCTGTCGCCAGCCCAATACGAACATTCCTCTCTTCACTAGCAAATTCTATATCGAAGCTGTCCAAGGCCTTCCATGCGTCACTATCACACGGATGCTGCATTACCCCATCCTTCGGGGGCTTACGATTCTTGTGCCACCTCATGCGGCTCGCAATTCTACTAGCCAAGAACAGACATTTCAGTCTTGGAGTGAGACGCATCCAGCGAAGCTGCTTATGTGCCCTCTTTGTTGTCACCTTCTCCCCTTCTTCGTTTACCACCTCTATGTACCTCGACAGGCCACATTTCAAGCATTTCTCTAGTTTCGCACGATCGCGCCAATATATCATGCAGTTGGACGGGCATATATCGATCTTCTCATATGGCATTCCCAAAGCCTTTAGCAGCTTCTTTGACCGGTAAATGTCTTTAGGCACCTTATGATCAGCAGGAAGGACATCACTAAACAAGTCCAAAATCGCCTTATAACATTTGGCTGAGCAACCAAACTTTGACTTTATGCTCATTAGATGGGTCACGAACTGGAGGATGGTAATCGTTGTGTGTCCATGCAGAGGCATTTCTAAGTCTTGGAGGAGTTTGAACAACTCTTCAACCTCTTTTGTAGGCGGATCTTCAGGATTGTTGACAAACTCTGCCTACATATCTTCTAACATATGATCCAATCGATCAACATTTTCACCGTCATCCACCTCCATCTGTGCTGATACTATACTCCGTGACTCGCCGTGGTTATCCCAAACCTTATAACCTTGAACATACCCATGACTGCAAAGGTGTAGTGCCACAGTTCTCTTGTCATGTGACTGGATGTTCCCACATTTGGTGCATGGGCACATAATCACGGCGTGGGTTGACTCTCCACGAGCGTTCTCTAAAAACTTTTCTGTCTTCTGAAACCATTCCTTTGTGTGACATCCGCCCTTCTTCCAACCAGCATACATCCACTCATGGTCATCTTCCATGTTTGTGGACTAGGATGGCTCAGTTTTTCTGTTGTGTAAACCACCAACCAAAAATTCAGCATATAAGAGCGATGCACGTGGCTTAGGTGATAACCCTACTATAGGAAAGGACATAAACCCACCCGAGAATGGAGGCGGCCGCATGCGACTCGTGACGTGCCCGATGGTCCGAACGAAATTTCGGCAGCATAACCCCGCTGTTCTCCGAACACACGCCTATCATGGTGCGACGGAGAACAACTGGGTTATGCTGCTGAAATCTCGTTCGGACCAACGGACACGTGCACGAATCACATGCGGCCACACCCATTCTCCGGCTGTCCAAATACGTGGACAATCCCGGAACCACGCACATCACAAGTAATCTTGTGTTTGGACCGAATGAAACTATACAATCTATGCATCCATAGATTGTCCAGGTGCATTAGGCCCAAACATATGAATAAATGTGATGTGCATGCTTCTGGAACGGGTGACGCCTAGGGTTAACTACTGGTCTGCGCACTTAACCCTAAAACTCTAGGAAAATAAACAGTGTATCATACTAATCAAACTACCATAACGTAGTTAACTCCCGTCGGCTTAATCAATACAATCAACCAACCGACGGGAATAAGCATATTTTCGATATAAATATAAATATATGTCGCAATGATATAATTTTAAATGATTTCAATCATGCAGATGATTTTCAAGGGATCTTACTGTCTCAGATTTTGGAGGTTGCAGCGGCGTCGGGGGAGGGGACGGGCGGCGGCGCAGGCGCGGGGCGGGGTCGGCGGTCGGCGGCGGTGGCGCTGCGTGGGCGCGGACGGCGCTCGGGCGCGGCGCAGGCGCGGACGGCACTCGGGCGCGGGCTCGGGCTCGGGGTCGACGGTCGGCGGCGGCGCAGGCGCCGACGGCGCTCGGGCGCGGCGCGGGATCGGCGGCGGCAGGCGCTGCGCGGGAACGACGCGCGCGATGGAGAAAGGGAGAGGTCTGGGCGAGTGACTGGCGCGCGCGTTTAGCCTGGCCCGCCCTAAACCCCGTCGGCCATAACGAAACCGACGGGAGATAATGTAGCTCCCGTCGGCCTCCGGACTAACCGACGGGACTCCCGTCGGTTAGTCCGGAGGCCGACGGGAGCTACATTATCTCCCGTTGCCTTCGTTATGGCCGACGGTAGTTAATTAACTCCCGTCGGCAACCCTAAAAACCGACGGGAATTATTATGGCTGACGGGAGTATTCAGTTTTGCTGTTGTGCCCACGGTAGCCACTTATCAGGAGTTCCTTAGTACTCAGCCACCGTTGTTCACCAGGGCAGATGATCCACTTGATGCTGATGTATGGCTTAGGGTAGTGGAATCCAAATTCCCACTACTCAATGGAGTTTGTTCAGAGGTGACTAAGGTCAGGTTCACCACCCAGCAGCTTCGCGGACCCACGCGGACATGGTGGGACCACTACCTTGCTATGCAACCAGTTGACCATGAAGTGGATTGGAGAGAGTTCAAGGCAGCTTTCAGGGGGCACCATATACCAGCAGGCATTATGGACCGCAAGCTCAATCAGTTTCTAGCACTCACTCAAGGAAACCGGACTGTGTTACAGTATGCTCAGGCCTTCAATGACCTGTGCCAGTATGCTGGATATCATGCAGACACCGATGAGAAGAAGAGGGACAGGTTCAGGAGGGGGCTCAGCACTAAGCTCCGTGACTGTCTCAACACAGTTAGGGCCAACAGCTATAATGAGTTAGTCAACATGGCCATTTCTCAGGAGGACTGTATCACAGCTCGTCAGGCAGAAAAGAAGAGGAAGACCCCTGTGGCAGGACCTTCAGCTCAGCCACAACGCTTCAGGATCGTATCTGACACTCAGAGCAGAGGACCTCAGAAGCAGCAAGGACGTTGGGTAATCCGGTCACAGCAGCAGCAGGCACCCAACTGCACCCAGTTTTCAGTTCAGAGGAACAATCAGCCACAGCAGCAGCAGTACCGCTAGGCCAATGACAACAAGTGTTTCACTTGTGGTAACACTGGGCATTATGCCAAGAATTGCCCAGAAACCAGCAGAGGCAGGGACAGAATGCCAACCAGAATCAAGGCAAGAGACAGAAGGTGCAAGTGAGGTAGGGCAGGCTGAACTTCACCACCATGGCTGATATTCCAGAGGGAGCACCCGTCTTGACTGGTATCTTTTCAGTTTTGAATTATCCCGCAATTATTCTTTTTGATTCTGGTGCATCACACAGTTTTATCAGTACCAAATTTAGTGCCAAGTGTCAGTTACCTTTTCACCACACCAATGGCGGTATCACAATTTCTACACCCGGAGGCAGGGTTGCCACCTATCAGATCAATAGACACGTACCCATAAAGTTGGGTAGTTTCATATTTAAAACTACTCTCTTGATAATGGGATTGGATAGCGTGGATATCATCCTGGGGACTGATTAGTTATCACGACACCACGCGATGATTGATGTCGCAGCCAGAGCCATAGAAATCCACTCCCCACTGGATGG
Source organism: Zea luxurians (assembly GCA_029449295.1). Lineage (NCBI taxonomy): Eukaryota > Viridiplantae > Streptophyta > Magnoliopsida > Poales > Poaceae > Zea > Zea luxurians. The sequence goes on along the minus strand of JAOPSE010000001.1, from coordinate 96,308,771 downwards.
CGAGATCACCTTGTACCTACCCGACCAGGGATGTACCCATTCCTGTGCCTTCACCATGATAGAGTCACCTATTGAGAAGATCCCCGTAGGCTGTGACTACCCAGATGTTTTTCCGGATGAATTGCCAGGGATGCCACCTGACAGAGACATCGAGTTTGCGATTGAATTGCAGCCTGGGACTGCTCCAATATCTAAGAGACCTTATAGGATGCCTCCAGCGGAATTGGCAGAATTGAAAAAGCAACTACAAGAGTTGTTGGACAAGGGGTTCATTCGTCCAAGTACTTCACCTTGGGGTTGTCCGGCCCTATTTGTGAAGAAAAAGGATGAGAGTTTGAGGATGTGTGTTGATTATCGCCCTCTCAATGCGGTAACCATCAAGAACAAATACCCACTGCCCCGCATTGATGTTTTGTTTGATCAGTTGGTGGGAGCCAAAGTGTTCTCCAAGATAGACCTTCGCTCGGGCTACCATCAAATAAAGATCCGTGCCAGTGATATTTCGAAGACGGCTTTCTCCACCAGATATGGGCTCTATGAGTTTTTGGTGATGTCTTTTGGGCTAACCAACGCCCCGGCTTATTTCATGTACCTGATGAACTCAGTATTCATGCCAGAGCTGGACAAATTCGTGGTGGTTTTCATTGATGATATTCTGGTCTATTCCAAGAATGAAGCCGAGCACACTAAACATTTGTATACTGTACTTCAGAGACTGCGTGACCATCAGTTGTATGCCAAATTGTCCAAATGTGAATTCTGGCTGAGGGAAATTAAATTTTTGGGTCACACAATTTCTCAGGATGGGATATCAGTTGATCCTGAGAAGGTACAAGAAGTAATGGATTGGAAACCTCCTACCACAGTGAGACAGATTCAGAGTTTTCTAGGATTGGCAGGATATTATCGACGATTTATTCCAGATTTCTCCAGAATTGCCAAGCCAATGACTGAGCTGTTGAAGAAGGGAGTCAAGTATGATTGGAGCCAGAAGTGTGAGGATGCTTTTCATACACTAAGGCAGCATTTGACAACAACACCAGTGCTAGCTCAACCTGACAATACAACCCCTTTGAAGTTTATTGCGATGCTTCCGGTACGGGATTGGGATGTGTCTTAATGCAGGACAACCGAGTCATTGCTTATGCCTCCCGAGCACTCAGACCCCATGAGCAGAACTACCCCACACATGATCTAGAGTTAGCAGCTGTGGTTCATGCTCTCAAGATATGGAGACATTACTTGATGGGAGCTCACTGTAACATTTACACTGATCATAAGACTCTCAAGTACATTTTCACTCAGGCTGATCTTAATATGAGACAGAGGAGATGGTTAGAGCTAATCAAGGACTATGATTTGGAGGTGCATTACCATCCTGGCAAGGCCAATGTTGTGGCAGATGCTTTAAGTAGGAAGGCGTAGTGTAATTGTATGAACATGGATGCTAGATTCACCACTCTATGTGATGAGTTGTGCAAGTTGAAAATGGAAGTCGTTTCCTCGGGTGCTTTGAGTTATATTTCAGTGGAACATACCTTACAAGAGCAATAGTCATGGCACAAATTGGTGACAAGGGTGTTCAAGTTATTAAGGAAATGATCAAACTAAAGGCAGAAAAATACAAATGCTTGCGTCAGGACAGCAAGGGAATCCTATGGTTTGGAGGCCGATTAGTTGTTCCCAAGGACCCTGAGCTCAGAAAGAAGATATTGGATGAAGCTCACCTTTCAAAATTCTCCATGCACCCCGACAGCAATAAGATGTACCATGACCTTAAATCCTTGTACTGGTGGACCAGAATGAAGAGGGAAATTGCCAAGTATATATCTGAATGTGACACCTGCCAGAGAATCAAGGCCAGTCATTTGAAGGTAGCAGGCCCTTTGCAACCCCTTCCCATACCATCTTGGAAATGGGAGGACATTTGCATGGATTTTATTGTAGGATTGCCCAATACCTCCCGGCACCATGATTCCATTTGGGTCATTGTGGACAGATTGACCAAGACAGCTCATTTCTTGCCGGTACACACCACCCACAGGACGGAAAAGTATGCTGAAATTTACATTGACTAGATAGTTCGCTTGCATGGAATACCAAGGACTATAGTATCGGACAGAGGAGCACCATTCATGGCACGATTTTGGGAGCAATTGCAGGAGTCACTTGGAACCCACGTAATAAGAATCTCAGCATACCATCCTCAAACAGATGGCTAGATAGAAAGTGTAAATCATATTTTGGAAGACATGTTGAGGGCATGTGTGCTACACTATGGAAAGGATTGGGACAAGTGTCTTTCCTTGGCAGAGTTCTCTTATAATAACAGCTACCAGTCCAGTTTGAAGATGGCACCTTTTGAAGCCTTATATGGGAGAAGGTGTAGGACCCCGCTGAATTGGTCTCAAGCAGGAGAAAGGAAAATTTTTGGACCAGACTTGGTACTTGAAGCAGAGGAAAAGGTCAGGGTTATTAAGAAAAACCTAGAAGCTGCCCAGGCCAGGCAAAAGAGCTATCATGACAAGAGAAGGAAGCCTCTGCAGTTTGAAGTGGGAGATCATGTTTATCTTAAAGTGTCACCCACCAAAGGTGTCCAGAGATTTGGAATCAAGGGCAAGTTAGCTCCTCGCTACATTGGACCCTATGAGATCAAGGAAACTTGTGGACCTATAGCATATCAATTGAAGTTGCCACCCCACATGTCAGCAGTTCATGATGTGTTCCATATATCTCAATTACGGAAATGCGTCCGCTTACCCACGGAAGTGCTACCTGAACCAGAAATTGAGATAGAGCCAGACTTGTCTTATCAAGAGCACCCCGTCAAGGTATTGGATCAGAAGGAGAGATCAACGCGGGCAAGGTTGATCAGAATGTATAAGGTTCAGTGGAGTCACCATTCAGTAAAAGAAGCTACATGGGAGACTGAGGATTTTCTATGCTCTCGCTTCCCCGACTTTCTGCCCAAGGGAGTCGGTATGTAACCCACAACCCCACCCCCACCAATCCTTTCAATCTAAATATAAGAAAAACATAGTTGTTAAAGGTATAGTAAGTTTGGAAAATAACGTGAGAAGGACTTCCTTCTGAAGTTGCAAAGAGGATGACATTCGAAGAGCAGTTAACTAGAGAAATTTGGACAGAGGAAGGAGCAACCCGCCAGCGCACATTCATGGCACCCCTCCAAAAGGACTCTACCTAAAATCTCAGGACGAGATTCCTTTAAGGGGGGAGGGCTGTAACACCCCAGGTGTTACTTGGGATTTCCACTAAGGACTACACAAGGAAAGCTCATCATCACATGTGACTTAACTTGAGTGAAGAACTTCAAACTTGGAAATCAAGATCCTAAATAAGTGTAACCCATCTTAAAAGTTATACCTTGGTTTGTCATGCACATATGAGGAGGATAATTTCCCAAACCCTAATCCAAACCCCTTTGAGCAAGTGGAGCACTAGAAGTAAGTATGATCAAAAGGCTATGAAAACCCCATGATCATGGCTAGGGCCAATTAAAAAAGTTGTAGTACACATGATACCCTACAAATAATAGTAAGAAAGTGACCCCAAAAAGATTTCAGAAAAACCCCAAAAGGCTCACAAAAGGGTTGAGCACAAAAGAAAAATCAGAATTCTTCTAAGTCTAAAACCAACCCTTTTTCAAAGATCAAACATGTTCACCCTCATTCAAACTTCAAAACCATTTGATCCAATTGACAAAGTGGCACCAAAATACCTCTAGAATACCCTGGAAAAGTTTGAACCCAAACCTAGGTCGTTTGACATGATTAGGAACCAGTTTTGCCCTGGTTGGACAGCTCTGACATAGCCAACTTCCCACCCCTATCTCTCCCTACCCCGACCATATCTTGGCTTGGGGCACACATCAAAAAGGTAGGATACGGTGCAAGGAAGAGATCGTATACAGTGGTTTTGCCAAGATCTTCACGCTAAAGTGCTCCAATCGGCCGTTGAACCATGGCAGAAGCAAACACACACATGTTCGTCGCGCTCTGAGCTCGCCAGAGCACGCCCGACGCGTGCCCCCGCGTGCCCCACATTGCGCCAAAGCTGAGCCAGCGCCGCTGCCCACGCCCGCGCCTATAAAGCCCCCAGACACTTCGACCATACCCCTCCGCGCACGCTCGACCTCACCGGAGCACCAGATCACCGGCTTTGCCCCGCGCGCGGCGTGCCCGCGGCCACTTGATCCCCTGCCACCATAGACCGGCTAGCAGAGCCTCTCCCGACCCCGTCCGACCCTCGGAATAGACCGTGCATGCCTCAGTGAAGCTCCCCAAGCAAGGAATTGGACTTTGTCTCACCGGAGAAGCCAGTCCACGGTCGCCGGACTTCACCCGATCGCCGGTGAACAAAGACTGGGTAATTTTCTGCACCATTTTCCGATTCCCTGCGCACATAGCCTCTATGTCATCCCATGGAGCTCATCGTGCCATTTAATTGAACTAGATCGCCGTGGTTAGGCTGGAGTACTCACCGCCGGCGAGTTCCCCCGCCTGCGCACTTGGTCCGGTCGATTCCGGCCACCACCGCCGTCGAGCCGTACATCGCTGTGACCGCCAGAACCTCCCGAAGCCAACCCCGCCCCTCGTCGGACCTCTCCCTCCATCGGTGAGCCGCGCCATCCTTTTCCTTTCCACGGTTACTGTTTACTTAAGGGGAGGGACCGCGGGGAAGAAGAAGAAAAGGGTAGGGGGTTTTGTATGCTGTCAGTGACTCAGGGGTATAGTGGCGCAAGGGTATAACTGAAGGAATTAGTTTAGTAAGAACCCAGGGTCTTCGATGCAAAGTAGTTTTCCAGGAAACCTTTTAAATATTCTGATTTTAAATCCAAACAGAACTTGAAAAATTCATAACTTCAGTTTGGTTTACCCAAATCAAGTCAAACTAATTTTGCCAGATCCTAAACAATGTAAACTACTTAGGAAAAATATAAAACCCCTAAGTGTTACAGAAAACTTTAAAGTTTTGATTTAAATGATTAACTGGTCAAAAGCTAAAAGAAATAAGGAAAAATAGCTACACTATTAGACTGGGGTTAAGAAAATTTAGAGAGGTACTTAATCACTTCCTAACCTGTTTAAAAATACTAAACCCCTTTGTACACCCATTTAAGGTAGAGTTTACTATTTAAATCATTTTTAGCCTAAAGTTAGAGAAAATACTAAAGGTAGTTTAAAATAAGAACCAGGAAGCACCCACATTTTTGTTAGCTCCCTTATTTAGTGAGTCCACTAGAAAAATTTATTATACCCATGTTTAGTGCAAAAGAAAGGAGATACCTTTTTATTTAGAAAAACAAGGAAACCTTAGAAAAACCCTAGAAAAATAACCCTGAGGAGAAAACACCCCAAATCTTGGGATAACTAATGTTTTGTTATTAGGAACCTAGGAAAAATATGGAATCTGATGTTTGATATTTTTCAAATAACAAGTTAGTTATAAGCACCTTTTTGGCATAAAACTTTAGAAATCCACAACTAAATACCCAGTAGACCTTTTTCTGTGATTTTTTGACACAGAGGCCTAATATCACCTATGTATCTGGACAAAAATAAAATTTGGTACAGAAACCTCAATTAAATCACAGCTATAGTGTAAAATGCCCTTTTAAAACTTGTCTTAGTCAATTTTGCACAGGTAGTATCTGAATTAGTATCCACCTCAAATGTATAGGACAAACTACAGTGACAAATAGTAACCCACTGTAATTTTTACAGAATTTTTGGAAAAAAAGTTAAATCACTATTGTAGTTCAAACCCACACTAGAATTCACAATTAGAAGATGAAAAAGGGGAATTAATAGTGGAGATTAATGTTACCCTAACCCAACCAGCAAAACCCCTTAAAATGCCTACTAACACAACTAAGGGAAATCCAAGTTTCAATCCACTGTGCTTAACCCTAGACCAAAACCCAAACCTCAATTGGTAAGCATAAACCACCAAGAGCCCCGTATAACCAGGAAACCCTAAGTTACTAACTAACTTAGTTTTTCTTCACTGAGTATAATGATTACTAAATCCTGCATTCGATAGATTGCAACCTCGCTGACGGAGAGTACGTCCTCGTGCCGGACCAAGGAGTTGCGTAGGAGGTAGCCCCGGATCCAGCACCAGAACCTGCCCTAGAGGATCTGCCTGCCCCAACTTTGGAAGGCAAGCCTCGGTTTTATGCATAACCTATTCTATATGCTATTTTACTACACTTATTGTTTGTAGGCTTGTATTGTGCACTTAAGTGTAGGAGTTGATTGAAACCCTAGTTGCATGTACTCAGGAATCCTGTTGAGATGAATACTAATATGCTAGGTCGAGTAGCTGCTTTACTAAATAGGGATCTCGGTAGAAGTCGAGTGATTTTTCTAGCACTCGCGCGAGGTCAGGAATTGATTGTATCCATTTTAATATCGGAATGATGATGGTCTGTGGACAACGATCCATGGGGATGCGTTGTCTACAGGACAAAAATTGGAATAAGGATTAAGGTGTGGTACCGTGTGTCAAGCGTTTGAACGTACTAAGCACATGCCGAGAAATATGGCAAATTGGTAAGCCTAGTACCTGAGTGAACCTGCCCGCAGACTTTGCCCCTCACGCGACCTGAGACGTGGTCTCCCATTCCGGTTATGGTGGGTACAAGTGCGGTCACTGCACAACGGCAGTCGGGGTCAGTGAGGCATTGTACGCCAAGGCGGTGAGCCCTGATCTGCTGCCAGGGAATCGATGGGGATGGTTGATGTGTGTGGGGATGGAGTGCCTCGCCACGTCATGTGTTTAGGTTTACCTTGCAAGGATAAAAACTCGATTCGAATCGTCTGCTTCTCGCAGCTAATGAGACTGCTTGATCCATGCTGCTACATTGAGTAACAAGTGGAAAGCTGATGAATTGGCAAAAGTTGTTGATTGCTAAATGTTTGATACCGTGTATGATTAGATAGGTATACATTTAGTCTTAAGAGAGTCACACTAAAACTTGACAAAGCTAAAACTTGATTTATAAACTCAGCCAGTGCTTTTGGCAATCGAACCCCTCAGCCAAAAAGCTGCATGTCTAGAGGTAGAGGAGTAGACTCCTCACACCGGGTAAGTCTAGCTGAGTATTAGTATACTCAGCCTTGCTTGTGGCATAATTTTACAGGTTCTCTGGAGGACATGGTTGCTGGAGTGACTTGGCCGTCCACCTTGCCACCGGGTTGGACTGTCGAGTGGGACCCTGCCTCGGTAGAGGAGGAGCATGAGGAGTGATGGGACAGGCTTCCCCATCCCTCTGATTATTTATCGCTAGTTTTATTCCGCTGCATTCCGAACAATGATGAGTACTTTTGCTAAAGTTCCGATGATGATGTAATAGATTTATTACTCCCCAATGTATGGTTTTATGCTTTATTGTATTTGCTCTGTGCCTCACCATCGAGTGAGTACGTGGTACTTGATTCTGTTAGTGGCCTCGTCAGACTAGATCCGAGGGACTGACATGTTATTCCTATTTAAGTGTGGTCTAGCCTCTAAGGCGGGACTTAGGCACTTAAGTTGGAATAATTCGGGCGGTTCCGCCACATTAATTGATCCTAAAGCGAGTGGGAGAAGATTCCTATCAACTAGAATTACCCGACCATCTTGCATATGTACGTGATGTCTTCCATGTATCTCAGTTGAAGAAGTGTCTCAGGGTACCCGATGAACAACTACCTATGGAGGAATTAAGTGTTCAAGATGATTTGACTTATACTGAGTATCCTATCAAGATCCTTGACACTTTGACCCGTGTCACAAGGAGTAAGGTGATCAAAATGTGCAAAAGTACAATGGAGTCATCATGGAGAAGATGAAGCAACTTGGGAGAGAAAAGAGCTGCGAATAGAATTTCCCCACCTCTTCCCTATTCCTTCCTAATCTCGAGGACGAGATTCTTTTTAAGGGGGTAGGATTTGTAATAGCCAATTTGTAAATAAAAAGGAAAAGAGTTGATGTCATTATATGATTTGCCATCTACATAAAAGAACATGGGAATAACCATATTTAAGTGAACAAATAACTAATAAAATACTCTATGCATCATGTTGGAGTTTTTGTTTGTTTGTGCATTTAATAATAATAACAATAATATTAATAAAAATATAATAATGAGTTGAGAATTTGGATTGAACCCAAAATTGAAATTTAGGAAATTAGGGAAATAGAAAAGAAAAGAGAGAAATACTAGCCAATACAAAATAAATTTATAAATAAATAAATGTAAAGCCCAAAATTTGGTAGAAAAAAAATCCTAATTTTGGGATTTAGAAAAATATTGTCTAAAGATTAAAGAAATAATTAAAGAGCCTTTCTAAAGTTTATGTATTTGAAACTAAGTAAATATTAAAATTTTGGCTGTGATTTTAAATAAATAAATATGGTGACACACTTTACAAAGATTAATAATGCTGAATTATATATATAGAAAGCATCTGCATAAATAAGTAAGGTGGTAAATAAATAAGCAACATAAAAATCATAACGTGCATGCTGGTGATTTATTTGTTGTGCTTTTAGAAACAAAATTAGTGTGAAATTCAAATCTAAATATGGGGATTCAAAACAGGAAAGGAAATTCAAAGTATAATAGAAATAAAAAAAGGGAAAAAAAGAAATCTGGACCGACTCCTTAAAAAAAACAATGGCTGGCCCATCTTCCTAGCGTATAGCCCACATTTTTTTTCTTGTTTTTTTTATTATTTCCAGCCACGATAACGTCATCCAACATATTTAATCCAACTAAACTATGCACGCACGTCTCTGGTGTGTCTACGACGGGTGGGGACCTCCACGTGGAACGCCGGTGTGTGTGGGATTCTTCGTCCGCCTTACTGCCAACCGCAGACTCCGGCCATTATCCCGCGCGCGCGTTGTTGCTTCCGTGACTGTCAGGTGGACCCCTAATGTCAGCTTCGTCTCATCATAACAGAATCCCCGTGGCAGAACAAACCAGGGCCGCCATGGCCGGGTGCCCGACGATCTCGTGGGTGGTTTTCTCGCTCGGATTTAGGGGCTAGCAGATATAAATCCTGAAGTGCCCTGCCCCTTTCCCCTAGCCATCTTCATCACGGAATGCACCACGAGCTGGGAACTCGCTTAGGGCGGGTCCCTTGACTGCGCCACCACCGTTGGGCCAGGGACAGCCGCGTCCGCTCCACGCGAGCATCGGCGTTCGGCCATCCCTGGGCAGTCGGGCAGGTTCGCTAGGGAGCACGGCTCGTGCGCAGGACTATTGGATCAGGGAATCATGGATCCCGTGGATGAAATTGCTCACCCGCGTTAAACCACGCCCTGGTTCCGTCGAGGACAGCACTGTAGGCACCACCGTTTGAGGCAAGAAATCCTACAATTGATTCGCAAAGTTCTCTGCATGCTTTTATCTCTTTCGCATGTTACTCAGTTCATCGAGGCCCAGCGCGGGGTTGCCGGCCATGGGCGCGCCGCCGCTGCCTGGTCGCCGCTCTGCTCGCCATGAAAGATGAGAGGGTTAGGGATGAGACTGGTAGCCGTTGGATGGGGAGAGAATGGATTGGATTAAAACTGAGATCCCCTTCGATGGATTGATCTGGGCCGCTGGATCGGACCGAACGGTTCCGATTGGATCGCCCCCCATTAAATCAGAGCCGTTATGAGGATCGGACGGTCCATATCGCGTAACGGTTCGTTTTTAATAAAGTCTAATCCTGGCCGTCGGGTTTTGATCGTGCGGCCAGTATTGATCCATACCTCTTCGGACGTGCAGTTTTATAAAAGAAACCCCCTGGTTTCTAGTATTCAACCCGCAGTCCACCGCGGGTAGGTTCTGAGTCTGTGGAACCTTTGCGTTTTAACCCCGAACTCTCTGCAAATTATGCACGCCATCCAGGACTCCAAAGAAAGAAATAAATGAATATAGAAAATGAATTCCTAGGGTAAAAATAATCCTAAAACTTGTTTAATTCATACAAAACTCGTTTTAACTCCTTTTTAGTCCATTCAAGTTCTCATAATTTTGTATTAATATTGCCTACTACTTGGTAACACTGTTTTGACATGAATATCAAAATAAAATTTGTATCCTATTTAATCTTGTACAAAACATATAAAACCTTCAGAAATTCATAACTTGCTAACCATAACTCCAAATTTAGTAATTCTTGTTCTCCCAATCTCGTAGCAACGCGTAGATTATTATTATGCAGTTTGTTCTTATGTTTGGTGTAATGTTAATTTTGTCTATATATTGTTTGTTTGTATTGCTACGACTAGCGTGAGGTCACGAGTCACCTGATGAGCAAGTTGGTACCTGGAATCTCAAGTACCAGGCAAGTTGTGCCCTTGATCACTTCTTTTTACCCACTCATGTTCTGATTAATCATAATGATCTGCATAGGTTAATTTTGATGGGACCTAATAGGTTACCCTAGTTTGACTATCTTTATACCTTGTTCACCACTGAATTTCTAGGTAGTACCTGCTATTGCTTTATGTGGTTTTGGGTATAGAGATACATTTTATTCATGATTATCTTTTATTATCAGTTATTATTTACTGTTCATGATAAGATCATTATGTTAATTGGAACATGGAGAACCACCCGGGAAAACAGTGCTACCACAAGGGTTTAATGGGACGCCCTTGGCTGATTAATTAGGAAAGCTAGTGGATGACTACCTTACCCGAAAGGGGCAAGGGCAGTAGGGGAGTGGTCAGTGTAGGGAGGCCCTTGGGATGATTTTGCTGCGATGGCGGTCATGCGAGGGATTCTTGCATTGGAGCTTCCTATAAACTGTAGCGGGTTTTCTGAAGCTAGTGGAACTTTGTAAAGGCCTCGTAGTGTTACCCTGCCTCGCCTCCTCGGTAGAGGTGTATGGGATTGGCCGTCTCTTGGCAGATGGGTAACACGACTTGTGGGTAAAGATGCGCAACCTCTGCAGAGTGTAAAACTGGTATACTAGCCGTGCTCACGGTCATGAGCAGCTCGGACACTCACATGATTAATTTATGGAACTAAATTCAATTTGTCATATGCATTGCATCGCAGGTGATGTTGTTACTTTTGTTCTACTAATTAATTGGGTTTGGTATTTACTTATACTTAGTAATTGCTAATAAAATTTTGACCAACTTTAAAAGCAATGCTCAGCTTCAACCATCCTCTTTGGTAAGCCTTACACTTCTCATGAGCTCCCACCTTTGGCGAGTTCATGCACATTATTCCCCACAACTTGTTGAGCTATGAACGTATGTGAGCTCACTCTTGCTGTCTCACACCCCCCAGGTCAAGAACAGGTACCACAGGATGAGGCGCATGGAGGATGCTGTGACGAGTTCATGAGAGGTCTAGGCCGTCGTCTCCCAGTCAACTTTGGGTTGCTGGACCGTTGTCTCCTTATAATGTAATTATTTATTTATTTTGTATAGAACTCCTGTTATATAGTAAAGATGTGACATTCGATCCTGTGCCATGATTCATCATATGTGTGAGACTTGGTCCCAGCACACCTGGTGATTATGTTCGCGCCTGGGTCTTGGTGCCCCAAAACCCGGGTGTGACAGAAGTGGTATCAGAGGAATGTTGACTGTAGGACGAAACCTAGATAGATCTGGACAACCCTTATTTACTTACCTCTGCTACTCTGATTCTTTTCTAAACTTTTCTTAATCATTTCTCATCTATTTCCGCTCTACTCTGATTATTCTTACATTTTCCTTCTAAAGACAAACATGGATTTCACACTTTGAAATCCTGTACCTAAAGTGACTTTTAGGAATAGGAGACCTACCCTTAGGAACAAAAACAAAACTATTTTTTTATAAGTATCTATATGCTTGAATGCTTGTTCTTATGATATTTGTCTGATTTGGATCTTTGATTGAGTGTGATGAGTTGTGGAGTAATGTCCACGATTACATCTGCATATACATAATGCTTATAAAACTAACTAGACAAACTAGATTATCCCTCACTAAAGTATCTAGCCTAACAATATCCATTTCATCTTAAAAGATTCTATCCTACACTCGTTGATCCATCTTATCCTAAAAAAAATATATACTCATCTTATCTTGAAAAGGTGTTATGTCATCCTAATAGAACTAACTAACCTCAAAAAAAATTCTACCTTATCCTTATGGATTCATCTTGCCCTAATTAGCATATTTATCCCACACTAGAATAACAATCATGAGCTAATCAAAAATTTACTTAGATCTTAACTAGACAAATCCAGTCATATCCAACCTAATCTAGATTTTATCTAATCTATTATGATCTAATCTAGAGTAAGTTACTTAATGCTGGTATAAAAGATAAGGCCATACCCCTCGTGCACTTAAAACTAAACTAGTGCCTTAAACCAACTCAGCCACATGCATGAGATCTGATTCAACCAATAGAGTTATGATGGATTGCATAATCAGTCTATTCCCACCTAGCGTCAAACAAGTTTTTGTTCTACATCATGTAGTCTAGTTCATCCATATATATCTTAACCATATTCCCCAACCCTGATGATATACACTCACCTCGAATCAATAAGACCAAGACTAGAGAAGAAAAGGTCAGCATCAACAAGGAAGGATATAAAAGTAGATCTCAAGAAGAATCAAGACTTAAACATATTGGATAAAGTCTTTTCCCTTGCCATGATATTTCTTACTTCAACCTATCCAGCTTATATATATCCTACATACTAAGTAGCTAGATACCCATGCTCTCCTAATCACCCACTATTGACTAAAAAAGGGCAAGACTCTAGAATTTTGAACCAATTATATACTAAAAGCTGAATTACAAACCAATCCTTCAGTATCCCTTTTCTTACAAATCTCGAGGACGAGATTTCTGTTAAGGGGGTAGGATTTGTAAAGCCCAAAATTTGGTAGAAAAAAAATCCTAATTTTGGGATTTAGAAAAATATTGTCTAAAGATTAAAGAAATAATTAAAGAGCCTTTCTAAAGTTTATGTATTTGAAACTAAGTAAATATTAAAATTTTGGCTGTGATTTTAAATAAATAAATATGGTGACACACTTTACAAAGATTAATAATGCTGAATTATATATATAGAAAGCATCTGCATAAATAAGTAAGGTGGTAAATAAAAAAGCAACATAAAAATCATAACGTGCATGCTGGTGATTTATTTGTTTTGCTTTTAGAAACAAAATTAGTGTGAAATTCAAATCTAAATATGGGGATTCAAAACAGGAAAGGAAATTCAAAGTATAATAGAAATAAAAAAGGGAAAAAAAGAAATCTGGACCGACTCCTTAAAAAAACAATGGCTGGCCCATCTTCCTAGCGTATAGCCCACATTTTTTTTCTTGTTTTTTTTATTATTTCCAGCCACGATAACGTCATCCAACATATTTAATCCAACTAAACTATGCACGCACGTCTCTGGTGTGTCTACGACGGGTGGGGACCTCCGCGTGGAATGCCGGTGTGTGTGGGATTCTTCGTCCGCCTTACTGCCAACCGCAGACTCCGGCCATTATCCCGCGCGCGCGTTGTTGCTTCCGTGACTGTCAGGTGGACCCCTAATGTCAGCTTCGTCTCATCATAACAGAATCCCCGTGGCAGAACAAACCAGGGCCGCCATGGCCGGGTGCCCGACGATCTCGTGGGTGGTTTTCTCGCTCGGATTTAGGGGCTAGCAGATATAAATCCTGAAGTGCCCTGCCCCTTTCCCCTAGCCATCTTCATCACGGAAAGCACCACGAGCTGGGAACTCGCTCAGGGCGGGTCCCTTGACTGTGCCACCACCGTTGGGCCAGGGACAGCCGCGTCCGCTCCACGCGAGCATCGGCGTTCGGCCATCCCTGGGCAGTCGGGCAGGTTCGCTAGGGAGCACGGCTCGTGCGCAGGACTATTGGATCAGGGAATCATGGTTCCCGTGGATGAAATTGCTCACCCGCGTTAAACCACGCCCTGGTTCTGTCAAGGACAGCACTGTAGGCACCACCGTTTGAGGCAAGAACTCCTACAATTGATTCGCAAAGTTCTCTGCATGCTTTTATCTCTTTCGCATGTTACTTAGTTCATCGGGGCCCAGCGCGGGGTTGCCGGCCATGGGCGCGCCGCCGCTGCCTGGTCGCCGCTCTGCTCGCCATGAAAGATGAGAGGGTTAGGGATGAGACTGGTAGCCGTTGGATGGGGAGAGAATGGATTGGATTAAAACTGAGATCCCCTTCGATGGATTGATTTGGGCCGCTAGATCAGACCGAACGGTTCCGATTGGATCGCCCCCCATTAAGTCAGAACCGTTATGAGGATCGGACGGTCCATATCGCGTAACGGTTCGTTTTTAATAAAGTCTAATCCTGGCCGTCGGGTTTTGATCGTGCGGCCAGTATTGATCCATACCTCTTCGGACGTGCAGTTTTATAATAGAAACCCCCTGGTTTCTAGTATTCAACCCGCAGTCCACCGCGGGTAGGTTCTGAGTCTGTGGAACCTTTGCGTTTTAACCCCGAACTCTCTGCAAATTATGCACGCCATCGAGGACTCCAAAGAAAGAAATAAATGAATATATAAAATGAATTCCTAGGGTAAAAATAATCCTAAAACTTGTTTAATTCATACAAAACTCGTTTTAACTCCTTTTTAGTCCATTCAAGTTCTCATAATTTTGTATTAATATTGCCTACTACTTGGTAACGCTGTTTTGACATGAATATCACAATAAAATTTGTATCCTATTTAATCTTGTACAAAACATATAAAACCTTCAGAAATTCATAACTTGCTAACCGTAACTCCAAATTTAGTAATTCTTGTTCTCCCGATCTCGTAGCAACGCGTAGATTATTATTATGCAGTTTGTTCTTATGTTTGGTGTAATGTTAATTTTGTCTATATATTGTTTGTTTGTATTGCTACGACTAGCATGAGGTCACGAGTCACCTGATGAGCAAGTTGGTACCTGGAATCTCAAGTACCAGGCAAGTTGTGCCCTTGATCACTTCTTTTTACCCACTCATGTTCTGATTAATCATAATGATCTGCATAGGTTAATTTTGATGGGACCTAATAGGTTACCCTAGTTTGACTATCTTTATACCTTGTTCACCACTGAATTTCTGGGTAGTACCTGCTATTGCTTTATGTGGTTTTGGGTATAGAGATACATTTTATTCATGATTATCTTTTATTATCAGTTATTATTTACTGTTCATGATAAGATCATTATGTTAATTGGAACATGGAGAACCACCCGGGAAAACAGTGCTACCACAAGGGTTTAATGGGACGCCCTTGGCTGATTAATTAGGAAAGCTAGTGGATGACTACCTTACCCGAAAGGGGCAAGGGCAGTAGGGGAGTGGTCAGTGTAGGGAGGCCCTTGGGATGATTTTGCTGCGATGGCGGTCATGCGAGGGATTCTTGCATTGGAGCTTCCTATAAACTGTAGCGGGTTTTCTGAAGCTAGTGGAACTTTGTAAAGGCCTCGTAGTGTTACCCTGCCTCGCCTCCTCGGTAGAGGTGTATGGGATTGGCCGTCTCTTGGCAGATGGGTAACATGACTTGTGGGTAAAGATGCGCAACCTCTGCAGATTGTAAAACTGGTATACTAGCCGTGCTCACGGTCATGAGCTGCTCGGACCCTCACATGATTAATTTATGGAACTTAAATTTAATTTGACATTGGCATCGCATTTGGGATTATTTTATTATTACTCTTCTTTATTATTATTAAGGTTTGGTATTTACTTACACCTAGTAATTGTTAATAAAATTTTGACCAACTTATAAAAGCAATGCTCAGCCTCAGCCTTTATTTCATTGATTAGCCTTACACTTCATGAACTCCCACCTTTGGTTAGTTCATGCCACATTATTCCCCACGACTTGTTGAGCTATGAACGTATGTGAGCTCACTCTTGCTGTCTCACACCCCCCACAGGAGAAGAACAGGTGGTCGAAGAGGAGCCGCCTAACACTGAGGCATTCGACTTGATCTAGGTGGCGTTTCTCAGTTGACATTGGCGCCAACGATCCTTAGTTCGTTTTATATTTATTCTTTTACTTTGTAATAAGTCTTCCGCTATGTAATAAGTACTCTGATGTTTTGTGACATTTATCTCTATACACTCTGTTATTACATATGTTGTCTTCTTGGCGCATGTATGAGATGCACCCGGCTTTGTTCCTTAAAACCGGGTGTGACTGAAGTGGTATCAGAGGAAATGTTGACCGTAGGACGAAACCTAGATAGAAATGGATAAAACCCTTACCTACTTATCTCATTCTGATTCTTTATATACTTATCTTGATCCTGTCTCACCTTCTACTATTCTACTCTGATCATTCTTGCCTTTTCTACTCTGAGACAAGATGGATTTCACACCTTGGAATCCCTACCCCTATGACATTTTTAAGAGATAGGAGGCCTAAGACCAAATCAAAACTATTTTCTATATTTAAAAAAAACGTTGTTTGATTGTTATGATGAAAAATGTCTGATTTGCTTCTTTGATTGATTGAGATATTATATATGGACATCTTAGTATGTGACAGCATAAGGTAATAAATTAGCTATGGTAGGTGAAACATTAAACTGCTTAGCTAATAAATCCCCCAAAGTAACATGATTCGTAATTACTGCCTTGTCTACTATTCTCTTACCATATGTATCTAACTCAGATGGTCAATACCAGGAGGGGTGGTGGAATTGATTTGCCTCCTAATCGACACACTCGAAGGATATATAGACAACCTCAGCCATAGCCAGCAGGGATGAATCCTCTTAATCCTCCACCAGGCGGAGTTGATCCACTGATTGCAGCTAAGATGGCGGTGATGCAGCAAATGGCGGACACTATGGCTGATATGCGTGCCCAGATGCAGCAAGAACGCCAAGAGATGCGTCAGGAAAGAGAAGATATACGCCAGGAGTTGCGCTAGGAGAGAGAGGAGATACGCCAGGAGAGAAGGGCGCAACAACAGCAGCTGCAACAACAACTTCAACAACAGCAGCAACAGCAACCAGTGCCATTGCCTCCACCACCACCACCAGTTCCACCTCGTGATAAGCACCGGGAGTTTATGAGTCATAAGCCACCGACCTTCGCCAGTTCGCCCGATCCACTTGATGCAGATGATTGGTTGAAGTCAATTGAGAAGATGCTCAACATCGCCCAATGCTCAGACCGGGAGAAAGTTCTTTATGCCTCAGGTCGTCTGACAGGTCCTGCTGCTGACTGGTGGGATTCTTATACTGCTGCCCATGATGCTGCTGATACTATTACTTGGGCAGAGTTCAGTACACAGTTCAGAAACTACCATATTCCAGCTGGTATGATAAAGATCAAGAAGAAGGAGTTTCTGTCATTAAAGCAAGGCAACATGTCGGTCAACGAGTACAGAGACAAATTTATTCAGCTGTCGAGATATGCTCCAGAGGAAGTTGATGAGGATGAGAGGAAGCAGGAGCACTTTATTGAAGGACTTAATGGACCCTTGCAGTATGCACTGGTTGCACACACCTTTCCATCGTTTCAGAGGCTACTAGATAAGGCTCTTGCTATTGAACACAAGCATGTTCAACTGGGTGATTTGAAGAGGAAGGCTATCTCGCAGGGATAGGGTAGCAGCAGTGTTCGTCCCCGCTACGTACCGCCACAGGGTACACCGACTCGACCAGGAGGACCACGCCCAGTTCAGTATGCTCCACAGGGCTCTCCATGGACACCTACTCGTCAGGCCACTCCCACTGGCACCCCGACGAGGTCGACAGGACAGAAGACTGGACCTACATGCTTCAAGTGCAGTCAGATTGGGCACTATGCTAATGCTTGTCCTATGGGGAATTCTGGAACACCAGCTAAGAACAAGCAACAGACTCCTGGCAAGGGATATTCTATAGCCAGGGTGAATCAAGTCAGCGTTGATGATACTCCTGATGGTGCTGACATCGTACTCGGTATGTTTTACATTAATGCCCTTCCTGCAACAATATTATTTGATTCTGGTGCTACACATTCATTCATGTCTGCTCGATATGCCAACACTAATGAGATACCCCTGCTAAATATGAGAAAACCAATGATAGTAATCACACATAAAGGGCCTATTGAGGCAAATCAAATGACACGTAGATTAACATTATCAATTATGGGAAGAGAATTTGGAGCTACTGCTATAATATTAGATGCCAGCAGTATAGATCTGATTCTTGGTATGTCATGGTTAAGGAAGGCAAAGGCCATTATAGCATGTGGTAGAGGTACTATAGAGCTCACTAGTCCTAAAGGAGAAACATTTCAAGTTAATATTGCAGTAACCACCTCATCCATGCGTGCAATGTTCTTTATACCTGAGGAGTTTGTTGGTGACAACATCCGGGTGGTTAGAGATTTTCCGGATGTCTTTCAGAGGAGTTACCAGGGATGCCACCAGATAGGGAAGTTGAGTTTGTGATTGATCTTTTACCTGGAACTGCCCCTATTTCTAAGCGACCATATAGGATGGCTGTAGAAGAACTGAAGGAGCTTAAGAAGCAGTTAACTGAGTTACAAGAAGCGGGGTATATTCGTCCGAGTTCCTCACCTTGGGGAGCACCGGTGTTATTCGTACAGAAGAAGGATGGATCGCAACGAATGTGCGTGGACTATAGATCACTTAATGATGTCACTGTGAAGAACAAGTATCCATTACCCCGTATTGAGGATTTGTTTGATCAGATGAGAGGAGCCAAGGTATTCTCGAAGATTGATCTCCGATCGGGATACCATCAGATGAAGATTAGACCATCAGATATTCCTAAGACGGCTTTCTCAACCCGATATGGATTATATGAGTTTACTGTTATGTCATTTGGATTAACCAATGCACCGGCTTATTTCGTGAATTTGATGAACAAGGTGTTTATGGAGTATTTGGACAGATTCGTCGTGGTGTTCATCGATGATATTCTTATCTATTCTAAGAATGAAAGTGATCATGAACAACATCTAAGGTTGGTGCTACAGAAGCTGCGAGATAATCAACTCTATGCTAAGTTCAGCAAGTGTGAGTTTTGGATTGACAAGGTGCCATTCCTTGGTCATATTATCTCTAATGGAGGAATAGCAGTGGATCCTGCTAAAGTGAAGGAGATAATGGAGTGGAGAGTGCCCACTACAGTTACAGAGATTCGGAGTTTCTTGGGACTCGCAGGATATTATCGGAGATTTATTGAAGGGTTCTCTAAGATTGCCAAGCCTATGACATCTCTTTTGGAGAAAGGAAGAGAATTCAAGTGGGATGAGAAATGCCAAGAGAGCTTTGATTAATTGAAGGAAAGGTTGATGTCGCCACTAGTATTGGTTATGCCAGATCAACAGAAGGGATTTGACATTTATTGTGATGCATGTGGCTAAGGACTTGGATGTGTGCTCATGCAAGAAGGACATGTGATTGCCTATGCATCTCGTCGGTTGCGGAAGCATGAACTGAACTACCCCACCCATGACTTGGAACTGGCTGCCGTTGTGCATGCACTCAAGATTTGGAGACACTACATCATGGGAACTAAGTGCCAAGTATACACGGATCATAAGAGTTTGAAGTACATATTCACTCAGAAGGATCTCAACCTTAGGCAACGCCATTGGTTGGAGCTCATTAAGGATTATGATTTGGAGATTCACTATCACCCAGGCAAGGCGAATTTGGTTGCAGATGCCTTGAGTCGGAAGGAGCATGTTCACTCCGCTTTCGTTGTCCAGCTACCTGATGAATTAGCAAAAGATTTTGAGAGACTCAACCTGGGAATTGTTACACATATGGAAGGAATTACCATTGAATTGGAACCTACCTTGGAGCAAGAAATTCGTAAAGGTCAGGTTGGTGATGCTAAGATTCAGGAGATCAAGGATCTAATAACGGAGGGTAGAGGCCCAGAGTTCACGGAGGATGAGCAAGGCACTATAAGGTTCAAGAATCGGATCTGTGTTCCCGATATCGATAGTCTTCGGGAAACCATATTGAAGGAGGCACATGATTCAGTTTATTCTATTCATCCTGGGAGTACTAAGATGTATCAGGATTTGAAGCAAAAGTATTGGTGGTATGGACTGAAGAGAGATGTGGCTGCACATGTGGCTATGTGCGATGTATGCCAAAGAGTTAAGGCTAAACACCAGAGGCCAGCCGGACTACTGCATCCACTGAAGATACCTGAGTGGAAATGGGGAGAGATTGGCATGGACTTCATTGTTGGATTACCCCGCACGTCTGCTGGATATAATTCTATATGGGTGATTGTGGACAGGCTAACTAAAGTAGCCCACTTTATTCCAGTGAAGACCACATATTTAGGAGCCAAGTTGGCAGAGTTGTACATGGCACGGATTGTATGCCTACATGGTGTGCCAAAGAAGATTTTGTCAGACCGGGGACCACAGTTTACCTCTCGGTATTGGAAGAAGTTACACGAGTCATTGGATACGAGATTGAATTTTAGTTCGGCTTACCACCCCCAGACTGATGGGCAGACAGAGAGGACTAACCAAGTGTTAGAAGATATGTTAAGAGCTTATGCCCTTAAGCATGGTGGTAGTTGGGATAAGAGTCTACCGTACGCGGAGTTCTCATATAATAATAGCTATCAGGCCAGTTTGAAAATGTCACTGTTTGAGGCTTTATGTGGCAGAAAGTGCAGGACTCCACTGTATTGGGATCAAACTGGTGAAAGGCAGTTGTTTGGACCTGAGATTATACAAGAAGCAGAGGAACAAGTCTAGCAAATAAGGGAGAATTTGAGGACTACACAGTCCAGACAGAAAAGCTATGCTGATACCCGGAGAAGACTGCTTGAGTTTAAACAGGGAGATTATGTCTATTTGAAGGTGTCACCACTCCAGGGTATGAGAAGATTCAAAGTCAAAGGAAAGTTGTCCCCTCGTTTTATTGTACCCTTCTTGATCTTAAAGCGAGTGGGAGAGGTTGCATACCAATTGGAGTTACCGGATCATCTTGCGGATGTTCATGATGTCTTTCATGTATCTCAGCTGAAGAAATGTCTCAGGGTGCCTGAAGAACAGTTACCAATGGAGGACCTTAGTGTTCAAGAGGATCTGACTTATGCTGAGTACCCCATCAAGATTTTGGATACTTTGACTCGAGTTACGAGGAATAAAGTGATAAAGATGTGCAAAGTGCAATGGAGCCACCATGGTGAAGATGAAGCAACTTGGGAAAGAGAAGAAGAGCTTCGTATAGATTTTCCTCACCTTTTCCCTAGATCTTCTTAAATCTCGAGGACGAGATTATTTTTAAGGGGGGTAGGATCTGTAATACTCAAAATTGGGTACAAGAAATAGATGGTGATTTCCTTATTTTATGTGCCTTATTTGCATCATGAAAAGAGCACATATAAAATGAAGAGTGATTAAATCAAACCAAAGACACTAAGATAAAAGAGAGTGCATCTCGTTGGAGTTTTATATGTTTGTGCATTAAATAAAATAATAATGTTAATGATAATAAAATAATAATTACTAGAAGTTGAATTAAACCCTAATTCGAAAATAGGGCTTTGAAAATAAAAAGAAAAGAAATATCACATAACACATAGGGAATAAATATACACATAAATATATTCTCTTCAACTTCAAATGTAAATTGGCACATTTGAGATAAGTACAAATCCATAACTGAAATTCAAATTTGAATTTGAAATCTAAAAGGAGAAATGGAAATCTAAATTTGAAAAAGAAAAGAAAAAAAAGAAAAGGATAAAACCCCTGCTTGGGCCGGGTCTGCTTCTGGCGGCCCACTTAACCAACGCGCCATGCGGCCCATTTTCTTCATCCCGCACGCGCCGACACCTCTGGCCCACCGCTCAGCCTTTCTCCACCTCGCGCACACACTGAATCGCGGGGCCGCTTTACCAGCCACCCCGGAGCGCGTCGTGTTCGGGTGAATCGCTGCCAGTGGGCCCAGCTTGTCATTCGTGGGTGGACTTCGTCGTCGTTCCGATCTCGCCGCTGCGGCCGCATGACCTCCGCGAAAATCACGCGCCTGCCGCTAATTCCTCCGATCTGGTAGCCCCGTCCTGGGTATAAACTCCCAGCGCGCCGCCACCCTTGGGATCTATTCACCCGCCTAGTCAACCGGGGTTCGTCCGCTGTGGGCACAGAGCGAGAAAGAAGAAGCAGCGCACCGCCGTTGACTCGCGTGTGCGCCGTCATTTCGGGGTCGCCGCGAGGTCTCGGCAACTCGCCGGGTTGTGCTGATCGCGTCCGTGCCGAATCGTGGCCTGGGGTGCTGCGGGGTCGGCCGAATTGCTCGCTGGTGTGGAGCTCAACCTCTGGGTCCGCGATACACCGTCGACTGGCCTCGTCACGGCTCCAATTCTGGTATGATACCCGTACCTATCCTTGGCATTAACTCAGCAACGCGTAGCACCTAGTTGATTTGGAAATCGCGCTCTTGTTCGTCGGCCAGGGTGGGCTCGTCGGCGTTTGCGCCGCCATGGCTCTGGGTGCGCGTCTGTAGCGCGGGTGCTCGAGGACGATGGCGTACCAGGACCGTAGATCCCTTAATAGACGGCCATGGTGCGATGATGGGGGAAGGGTGTTTAGAACCGTTGGATCCGAGTGCGGCGGCTCGGATTAGAATAGCGATACCGTTTCGCCTCGTGTCGATCCAAGCCGTTGATCTCGCATCGTACAGTTGGGGCGTGATCTCAGGATATTTAAATCCGAACCATCGGTCCCAGATCCAACGGCTAGCGTAGCAGGTGGGTTCGGTGGGATGATAGGTTCATCTGTGCCGTTGGGATCTAATCCAACGGCCCACATCTAAGGATACCCCTTCACGGTGTATCTTTTGCAAAAGAGCCCCTCCGCTTTCCAGAAACCAACCCGCCGTCCTCATTAACAGTAGACTGAGTCTAGGGAATTTTCTGCGCTAGCCCCTGGACTTTCTGAAAAATGAGGCCCAGTCCAGAGATGTTTAAAAACAGAGAAATAATATTAGAAATTCATTTTTAATACGAAATCAAATCTAGAAACTTGTAAAATTCATAGAAATTCCATTTTTGGTCCAAATTGAACCATTCCAATTTCTAAAATTTTGTAATAATATTCTCTATCATTTAGTGTCTCTGTTTTGGCGTAAAAACAGTAAGAACATTAATTTAACATTTAATCCTATGTTAATCACATTAAACCTTAGGAAATTCATAACTTGAATTCTATAACTCCAAATTTAGTGATTCCAGTTCCTATGATTTCATTTTAATGTGTAGATTTTTACTATGTATTTTATTTACATGTTTGGTGCAATGTTAATTTTGCTATACTATGTATGTATTGTGTTGATGCGAGTAGACAAGCAAGCCACTATGGATTCTGAGGCTCAACAAGTACAAGTTGCTGAGCAGGAGCTCATTGAAGGCAAGTTGTGCCCTTGATCACTTACTTTTCCCAGCCATGTTCGTATTAATTTTAATGATCTGCATAGGTTAATTTTGATGGGATCCTTTAAGTTACCCCAGTTTTGGTTATCTTTATACCTTGTTCACCCCTGAAATATTTCTGGGTAGTACCTACTATTGCTTTATGTGGATTAGGTATGGAGATACAACATTCATGATTACTGTTTTATTATCTTGTTATTATTACTGTTCATGTTAAGATCATTAAATTAATGGGAACATGGAGCGACCACCCGGGAAAACAATGCTACCACAAGGGTTTAATGGGACGCCCATGGATGATTAACTAGGAAAGCTAGTGGAGGTCTTCCTTACCCGAAAGGGGCAAGGGCAGTAGGGGAGTGGTCAGTGTAGGGAGGTCCTTGGGTTGATTTTGCTGCGATGGCGGTCAGGCGAGGGATTCCTGCACTGGAGCTTCCTATAAACTGTAGCGGGATTTCTGAAGCTAGTGGAACTTTGTAAAGGCCTCGTAGTGTTACCCTGCCTCGCCTCCTTGGTAGAGGTGTATGGGATTGGCCGTCTCTTGGCAGATGGGTAACATGACTTGTGGGTAAAGATGTGCAACCTCTGCAGAGTGTAAAACTGGTATACTAACCGTGCTCACGGTCATGAGCGGCTCGGACCCTCACATGATTAATTTATGGAACTTAAATTTAATTTGACATTTGCATCGCATTTGGGATTATTTTATTATTACTCTTCTTTATTATTATTATGGTTTGGTATTTACTTACACCTAGTAATTGCTAATAAAATTTTGACCAACTTATAAATGCAATGCTCAGCCTCAGCCTTTATTTCATTGATTAGCCTTACACTTCATGAACTCCCACCTTTGGTGAGTTCATGCCACATTATTCCCCACAACTTGTTGAGCTATGAACGTATGTGAGCTCACTCTTGCTGTCTCACACCCCCCACAGGAGAAGAACAGGTGGTCGAAGAGGAGCCGCCTAACACTGAGGCATTCGACTTGATCTAGGTGGCGTTTCTCAGTTGACATTGGCGCCAACGATCCTTAGTTCGTTTTATATTTATTCTTTTACTTTGTAATAAGTCTTCCGCTATGTTATAAGTACTCTGATGTTTTGTGACATTTATCTCTATACACTCTGTTATTACATATGTTGTCTTCTTGGCGCATGTATGAGATGCACCCGGCTTTGTTCCTTAAAACCAGGTGTGACATATACCCTATCCACGGAGCAATCAACTTAAGTCAGAAACATCTTAAGTCGGTGCGATATGCTCACGCTTACATGACTTAAGGTGATTACTATACCCTATCCACGGAGCAATCGGCTTAAGTCGGAAACATATTAAGTCGGAGCGACATGCTCATGCTTACATGACTTAGGGTGATCACTATACCCTACTAACGGAGCAATCAGCTTAAGTCAGAGACATTTTAAGTCGGTGTGACATGCTCATGCTTGCATAACTTAGGGTGATTACTATACCCTACTAATGGAGAAATCGGCTTAAGTCGGAGATGCCTTAAGTCGGTCAGACATGCTCACGCTTACATGACTTAGGGTGATTACTATACCCTACTAACGGAGCTATCGGCTTAAGTCGGAGACGCCTTAAGTCGGTGCGACAAGCTCACGCTTGCATAGCTTAGGATGATTACTATACCCTACTAACGAAACAATCAGAGTCGGAAACGCCTTAAAGTCAATGCGGCACACTCACATTTGCATACTGGAGGGTGATCACAACACCCTACTAACAGAATAATCGGTTTAAGCCGGCATAAACGTGCTCACACATACAAGAACTCTATGATGCACCATCTCGATAAGAAATACCAACTCAATAAAAAGTGTTTTCTATTTGAACAAATCAAAATTTGTCTTCATTACACAATTACTGTGTAGGAGCATTCTCGTTGGGAACCTTGCTAGCAGGATCACCAGAGGAAGAAGGTTTACTCGCACCAGCAGACGCAGCAAGAATGTCAGCAACAATGTCTTCAGGCACCACAACACCAGGTCTTTTCATCAGGATTCGACCAGCACGAACAACTCTGTCCATCGCTTTATCACACATTGCTTTCATGACACCATGGTCATCCTTTAAGACCTTAATGTCGCGACGAGCAATTTCCAACACCTGCAAAACAAGTTTCTTCGAGGCGGGCAACTCTTTGATAATAGAATCTTTTGAAGACAGTAACTTATTAAGCCGCGACACTCCAGTCTGGGAAGCCCTCAGCTCATCCCTATGATGTTCAAGCTCTGACATAGTAAAGCGATGACTCATCTCCAAAGTAGTAAGGGAGCTGCTGGCATCACAGTACAGTTTATCCAGACTATCGCAGGAATCAATAAGTCTTTGCATCTCCTCCTACAGGCAAGAAGAGTACTAAACATCGAAGTAAAGGCGCAAAACAAAGGCATCAAGATCAGTGAGAAAAATCTACCTCATGAGCTCTCTTCTCTGAATCAAGCTAAGCATTCAAGGAAGAGTTCAGGGTTCGAGCACCATCCAAGAACGCGGAAACCTGGTTCAAGTCGGCTTGACTCTCATCATTCCTCTCCTTAGCATCAGAGCACCGACGAGTCAGAGCTGGAAAGGCAAAAAGGAAATAGCACATAGGGTAAAACGAAGGAAGCAACGAGCAGCAAAGAAAGCTATCAACCCACTAATCGATGTTTGAGGCTTTTAGATCATCTATTTGCCTCTGAAGCAGGAGAAAATTCCACTGCAGTAAGGACAAAACCTGATCGAGAACAGGGGCACTACAAGACCTCAACTGAGCCAACACAGAGCTCAGAACATTCTACAAATACAAGAATTAGCAAAGGAATCTATTGGTCAACACAAGTAAAGCAGGGCGAAAGTCAGCTCACCAGAAGATTAGAAAGGAACAAAGGAAATCCAAAAGCTAGAGGCATGGACGTGCTATCAGACAATGGGTTACTAGCAGAAGCAATATTGAGAGCAGACTTGAGCCCCGAAGGAGGATTAGAGCTCGTGCCCAAGGTAGCACTCAGTGGAACCTCAGCTACGACAGCGTGCAGCGAATTCCCTATGCCTGGGTCACTGATCTCTAAAGTGATCGGACCAACAAGAGTAATGGGAAGACTCGTCAACACTGACTTCTCAGACTGAACTGGTGGTGATCCGACATGAACATCCATAGAAGGAGCAGAAGAGGAGCCTAGCTCGGCACCCTCGAGGGCCGGGTAATCCTCGGCAGCACCCTCGGGGGCTGGGATATCCTTAGCGGCACCCTCGGAGGCTGGAGCACCCTCAATCGTACCTACAGGAGCTGGGTAACCTTCACATGTAACATCAGGAACCGAGATGTTCCCACGAATTAGGCCGCCCTCAAAGGTCGAAGAAGCATGGGAAACTATTTGGGTTATTTCTTGCCCAACTAGATTACTAGCTGAGGTGGTGTCATCTTGTACCTCTATACAGATGACAGCACTCTCAATTTTAGGAAGCTCCAATAAATAATCTCCTCTAGTGCATGATCAATAGCAGACATCGTCAACCTCTGGAGACTAACCAGTCTTGATAGATCCTGAATTGGGACATCATCGCTATTTTTGCTACGGCAATTCTTGTGAATCAAAGGGGAAACATCCTGTTCGTCTTCTTCATCCTTGTCAAACGCACGTCCACAGACTCTGGTGCCACCACAACTCTTAATATCATCCTCGAGGTTGGTGCTCGCCTGGCCACCAGCAAGGATTGGGGCAGTAAAGTCAGCCCCCAGCTCCAAGCCGGATGAACGTCGAAGTCTTCTCTTTCTTTTCTTCCCCACGGCAGACATGGTTGGGTGGCCAGATTGACACAATCGTTTACGACGAGCACCTCCTGGACTACAAGCTCCTTTGTCCTCGCCGAAGATATGACCAACTGCAGCACTCACGAGTTCACTATGGGCTGATTCAGATGACTCGCCCGCTAGCATATTACGAACAACATTCACTTCATCCTCATCGGCAGTCGTTTGCATCTGGAAATGGGTCTGTCTTCCCTCTTCAGGGAGATTCCGGTACGGAGCAATGAAGGCCTCAATATCTTCTGAAGAAGGTCGCACTATATGGCCTAGACCGCCGTCTTGAACAGGTGAATTGGATATGAGCTCTGAAAAGGGCCTCTGTGGGTGAAGATTCCAGGAAGAATATGAAAGGGGAGCACCAACATTCGAAACCTTGCCTCTCAACATCGAATCAACCTGACTCAACATGTCCTCCTCAGATATTCGCTTGTTAGTAATTCGAGTGGGGTCATTAACCCCGGTGTACAGGTAAGCAGGGTAGACTCTATCTTTTAAAGGCTGAATATTCTTGAAAACAAAGTCGACAACAACAGCTTTAGCAGTCAAGCCTCTATCCTTCAATGCACATATCTTTGCAAGTACCACCCTAGACTCAGCAAGCTCTGAATCTGTGGGGATTTCTGTCCAACTAGGCATTTGAACATCAGGATGTCTCCCTGATCGAGCAGGAAGTGACTTGTTATGATTTTCCATAGTAAACCACTCGAGACGCCATCCCTTAATGCTATCTTTCAATGGAATGTCGAGATACTCAGCTTTCCTGCCTCAGCGAAGTTCCAAGCTCGCACCTCCAACAAGTTGATGCTACCCTCCAGCCATCCCAGGCCGACAATGGTAAAGGTATTTCCAAAGCCTAATGTGTGGATGAATTCCAATAAAAGCTTCACAAAGATGAACAAACACGACAATTTGAAGCACATAATTTGGATTCAGATGAGTAAGGTTTAGAGAATAAAAATCGAGAAGACCATGAAAGAAGGGAGAAACTGGCAGGGCAAGTCCCTGATGAGAAAAGGCACGAAGATAACCGCCTCTTGAGTATCCTCTATTGGGACAGTAGCTCCACGCCAGATCTGCCAGGAACATAGTTCTTTTGGCGAAAGAACACCAATCTCAACATGGTGCAGAAGGACAGCCTCAGAAATGATAGAAACATGGTTACTAGCGAAGGGGAGTTGGCTGTTGGGATCGATTGGAGGAATGTCTGGGATAGTAGCACTCTGTTTTCTTTTCTTGGGCGCCATCACGATTTTTTCAAAACAGCACAAAAGGATTTGTGAACTCAGAAAGCTAGAGAACGGTAGATGAAAAAGCAAGAGCTAGAATTTAGAGCTCAATAAGACATCAGCAGAAGTATGGGTTGGCATGCTAAGTCGGGCGCAAAGGGATAGCCCGATAGCCGGGAGAAGTTTTGGTTGCAGCGAAGCAAGCATCACTTGAGCATTATCTCTAAAATGCTAGTGAACCATTAGACACAAGAGTAGAGTACGCAACAATAGTTTGACACGAAAGTAGGTTTTCATTCACAGGGAAGAGATCATTACAAAATTGAGACTGACTCATCATGAGTCAGCCTCCCACCCCTTGATCAGTACATTACATTACTACCTAGACTACACTACACTACTATCTAAACTACATTATTCTACTACTAACTACTACTACTGCTACTATGCTATACTAATATTTAAGCCGGCAACATAATGCCACCGGCCTTGACGTCGCCTTCGTCGTCGCCTTTGTCGTCGCCGTCGCCGCCCTTGCCGTCGTTGCCTTTGTCGTCGCCGTCGTCGCTAGTTCCGCCGCCTTCGCCACCGTCGCCATCGCCTTCAACACCGTCGTCATTGCCACTGCCCTTGCCGTTGTCATCGCTACCGCTGCCATCGCCCTCGCAGCCGCTCCACTCCTCGGAGTCAGAAGAGTCCTCCGAGGAGGCCTCCTCCAAGTCGTCCGACCCACCAAGTCCTGCATGCTCGATGGATCGCCAGTACACCCGCTCAGCGATGGACAACCCATGGAGTCGTTCAAGTCCTTGGACAACGCCCCGAGGACGCTGGAGCAGGCGAGCGATCATACTCGGAGGAAACCTCCTCTGAGTACTCCGAGTCCCCGAAGTCCTCCGAGGGAGGAATTGGGGGCGCTTGCGCTTCCCATCAGCGCGATGACGCTCTCTCTTACCCTTCTTGATCCCGGCTATGGTCTGCACAGAAGGAGGGGAAGTGAAGAGAAAGGAAAAGGCAAGTGATCAAGAGCGAGTGCAGAAAGCAGCCGAGGTGGGCGGGCTATTTAAAGAGGCCAGGGGCGACAATCCACTTCCTACACCGTTCACCGAACAGTCACAGAATTCAATAAGCAATTCAAACCGCCTAGAAATGAGTCAGGCGTCTGGCGCCGCTTCACGTAACACGGCACCGGATGGAATCAAGTCAACCGCTCAAGCAAAGTATTAAACCTCTCCGTCATGTCAAGTTACTACTTTAGGACAACGTGGTAGACACCTTTTACGGGGTAGACACCCTTTGGGTACACCCATTGGGTGTACCGCCCGGATTCTTCAAGATTTTCTGAAGCAGCGATACTTGCAACATATACGCAATGAATATACCGCGACAAAGGGGAAGATCGGCTGAAATGGGAGGAAGTCCAAATGCGGTTACCAAAGCACAAGTCCAATCAGGAGAGGTATTAAAGTATACGGCCGAGTGGTGTCCAGCCAAGGGCTCCCCGTTTTGACTGGCTCGATTTCCAACTTGTCACCGACCAAATTGATTCCAGACTAAACAAGGTATGAACAGATGTCATCACCGGGTTATCTCAAAAAATCATTTTGAAAAAAACATAATATGAAGACCTTTGAATTTATTATTTCAAAATCAACTCAAAGCTCAGGGGCTACACAAATTGGGTGCACCTTCGGTGCACCCAACGAATTCACAATACCCTGAAGCCAAGTGCTGATTTCTAAAGCATAATATGAAGACCTTTGAATTGATTATTTCAAAATCAACTCAAAGCTCGGGGTTTGGTGCACCCAACGGATTCACAATACTCTGAAGCCAAGTGCTGAATTGTTAAGCATAACATGAAGACCTTTGAATTGATTATTTCAAAATCAACTCAAAGATCGGAGGCTACACCCATTGGGTGCACCTCCGGTGCACCCAACAGACTCACAATACTTTGAAGCCAAGTGCTGACTTCTAAAGCATAACATGAAGACCTTTGAATTGATTATTTCAAAATCAACTCAAAGCTCGGGGGCTACACCCAATGGGTTCACCTTCGGTGCACCCAACAGAGTTATAAACATTTCAAGTCATATGATGAGCCCATAGGCAAGGACCGAGAACCTTTGAATCAAAATCAACTCAAAAATTGGGGGCTTGTGGGGGACTGATATCCCTGGGTCCACTCGAGGACGAAAACTCTGCTTGGGGCCACATGCCAGTCGCCCCGCAGGGACACCACGTCGTGGGCCGAGCAAAGAGAACGGCGGAAATGGGTCGACCTAGGAAGGCGATAGGCCCATGCCTGGATTACTCATGGCTTGGGTGTGATCCCGTTGAAGCTGTTCACTTCTCCCACGCCCGACATCCTCGAACGCCGAAGATAGCTCGGAGCGGAGGCGCTAGGTTTTCCTCGGGATAGCGAATAATTAGAACTCCACCATCATTTTCATTTCATTAGCACCTCACCACTTGGTAGACACCCGTAGGTGTTTACAAGTGGTGTCTACCAAGTGGTGAAGTGCAACCATGAGGGTGGAATGGGACGCCCTTAGCTGAATAATTAGATGAACCTAGGGGTGTAGTTGGCTTTGCCGAAGGGCCATCAATGAGGGATAGGGCATAGTGCTTGCTCTGCTAAGGGTGGGTGCCGAGGTACATTCGATTTGGTTTTGTTAGTCACCCACCTTAGTGAGGTGTACTGTGTTTATACGACTGGCGAAACCTAACGAGCAGCTATGCACCAGGGGAGTCTTTGTAAAGGCTACATAGTGATACCCTGCTAGGCCACCTAGGTTGCGATCAACGGGGAGTAGCGCTGTCCGAGCAGAAAGGGAATCACGACTCGTAGGTAAAGTGTGCAACCTCTCCAAAGTGTTAGAAACTGGTATATTAGCTGTGCTCACGATTAAGAGCAGACTTGGGATCCTCTTTGATTAGAAGAACTTTGGATACTTTTATGATGATGGTTAATGATGATGGTAATAATTATGATCCGTCAAACTCGGATTTAAGAGACAAATCCGGGTGCATCTCATACATGCGCCAAAGAAGACAACATATATAATAACAGAGTGTATAGAGAATAATGTCACAATAACATTAGAGTACTTATTACAATGTGGAAGTCTTACAAAATAAAAGATAAATATAAAAAGAACTAAGGTCCATCCTTGGCGCCAATAAGTCAACTGGGTCACGCCACCTAGATCAGATCAAACTCCTCATTGTGTGGCTCCTCTTTAACCACCTATTCTTCTTCTGTGGGGGTGTGAGACAGCAAGGGTGAGCTCATACATGTTCATCGCTCAACAAGTTGTGGGGAATAATGTGCATGAACTCACCAAAGGTGGGAGTTCATGTGAAGTGTAAGGCTGATCAACAAAATAAAGGTTGAAGCTGAGCATTGCTTTTATAAGTTTGTCAAAATTTTATTAGCAGTTACTAAGTGTAAGTAAATACCAAACCATAATAAATAATAGAACAAAATTAATAAATAATCCCATGCAATTCATATGACAAATTGAATTTAGTTTTATAGTTTAATCATGCGAGAGTCCTGAGCTGCTCTTGACCATGAGTTCGGCTAGTATACTAGATTTACACTCTACAGAGGTTGTACCCTATACCCACAAGTCATGTATCCCATGTTGCCAGAGTTTGCAATGCCCTTAGACACTATCGAGGTGAATGGCTAGGGATCCACTACGAGGCCTTTACAAAGTTCCACTAGCTTCTGAAACCCGCTACAGTTTATGGGAAGAGCGCTTGCAAGAATCCCCCGTCTGACCGCCATCGCAGCAAAATCAACCTCAGAACCTCCTTGCATGCAACTCCCCTACTGCCCTTGCCTCTTTCGGGTAAGGTAGTCTTCCACTATTTTTCCTAATTAGTCAGCCAGGGGCGTCCCATTCCACCCTTGTGGTGGCACATGTTTCTCAAGTTAAGCTCCATGTTCCAATTAAAGATAAAGATCTTGACATGAACATAAATAAAATAACAAAATAATTGGAACATGGATATAATGAAATATTAACCCAAAATCATGTAAAGCAATAGCATAACTACCCAAATGATTCAGGGGTAAACAAGGAAAAATGATAAACATACTAGGGTGACCTATTGGGTCCCATCAAAATTAAACCTATGCATGAATAAGTGGTATTAAAGAACATTATTGGGTAATAAAAGTGGTCAAGGGCAAAACTTGCCTTCAATGAGCTCCTGCTCAGTAACTTCTATCTGCTGAACCCCAGAATCCTCAGCCACTGGCTCTTCTACTCGCCACAATACAAACAAGCATAGTATATAGAGAAAATTAACATCATACCAAACATGTAAACAAAATACATAATAATAATCTACACATTAAAATAAGATTCTAGGAACAGGAATCATTAATTTTGGAATTATGGATTTTAAGTTATGAATTTCTAAAGATTTTATGCGCTCAGTATAGATTAGTTAGGAAATATATTTTAATGTGACTTTCATGTCAAAAATGTGGCACTATTTGATAAACAATAATATTATAAAATTATAGAAACTAGAATGGATTAATTTGGACTTAATATGAATTTTCTAGGGATTAAAGAAGTTTTTGCAATTAATTTAATGCTAAAAATCATTTTCTAATTGATTTTTCTTAGGTTTTCTATTGCTCTAGATTGGGCGCACGATATCTAGACAACTCAGGGGTCTCTGTGCAAATTTTACCGAGACATAGAAGTATCCCATGAGGACGGCGGGTTGGTTTCTGTATTTTACAGGGACTCATATGCATAAAGTGCTGGCCGAAGGGGTATCGTGGGCTTACGACCATGCGATCAGAGACAAACAGCACCGATTAGATTAACTTAATAAACAACTCTCTACTTAATCTCGGCCCCTCGTTGCTTGATCAACGATCCAGATTTAAGGTGGCCTACACCGACCTCCTACCGACCGATCTAAATCAAACGGTGCCTGATATCTTCACCCGAAGCGGTACGCCCTCGATTCAATCGCGACCGTTAACGGCGAAATCAACGGTGCCAGAGCATCTTCCCTAACAACCTGTAACAGCCCCTAGTGTTACTGTCACTAAAACTTGAGCATAACATCATGAGCATTAGCATATCATGTGTTTGTCACACCTAGAGTGCATTAACTAGGTAAAAAGTTCAAAAATGTTGGACTGATACGACTTGATGTGTGATGAAACCCTAGGGTAGGGTACATAACCCTAAACTAGGCTTAGGAGTGAAAATAAAGCCCAAGCATAAGAAAACATCAAAACTTATTAGAAATGGTCATAGGATATCACATTTAATAGACTTCGATAGCACCAAAACTCTAGATATGTCAAAACCCTAAAAAGACCCCTCGAAAACCCTAAACTAAAACCCTAGGGGGCTATGTGTAAAATTGGTGTACTTTTGGACCAAAGTGCAAAAACCAAGGTATTAGGGCACCTCAAATCATATGGTTCACACTTTGTGGATTTGCAAATCAAATTATGGAATTTGGACCTATTTGCAAAAAGTACTCTATGAATCATATGTGGCTAAGTCTGAAGTTTAGTAGAGTGGGATCAACTTTAGAGCTCTGTAACTCTCAATCCATTGGGAATTTGCCCTAAATCAACACATCAAAGTCTAGAGCTACTATAGGAGCACAACTTTGCTTAAGTGGTCAAGCATTGTTGACACACAAAAATTGGAATAAAATGAGCCCAAAGTCGGGTTGTCAGTCAGCCCTAAGTCTAAAGTCTCATTAACAATGAAGTTGGGCAAGCTTTGAGATGGGATTCGACTATGATCCAGTATTTGTTTGACTATGATTACTATAGCAAGGTTGTAGCTGGATCATAGGGCTACAATTTTAATACAGAGAGTAGGTCGAGTCACTACATGAATTTGGGAGAAAATCTCCCTTCAAGTTGCTCTGTCAGGCGTCTGAAGGGAGTCTGATTGTAAAGTGAACTGAACATGATCCCAGGTTCAGCCCCCCTCACCGTCGTCGGTCTTTGCGCCCAGATTCGTGCCGACCGTTATGATTCGTGCCTCATGCGAGTGGATTACACTCGACAGTGAAAAGATCTTGTCACGGATGAACACAAGGCACTGTGGCCGCTCTGTCTCTTGCCCACTTGCGCCGGCGACGTGGCCAAGCGGCCATCACCAGCGTGTTCGCCATTCACCGTGGTGGCGCCATGCTTTAGGAAGTTTATCGCGTCGTCATGAGCCGTAGTGACCATCCAGTAACCGCTGTAGATCAATGCCATGTGATTGCCACGGTAGATCACCGCTGTGACTCACCCCCCCTTCTCGGCCGCCAACGCAATCCCTTCGAATCGGACAACACCGCTCACGGACTTTATAAATTGAGCATGCCATGAGCTCCGTAGGTTAATTACCCATCCAAAGCACCAGCACTTTCCTTCAATTGTTCACCAGAGCCTCCAAATTGCTCACTTCCCCCAAATCGGTTTTTCGCCGCCGTGAAAGACTCTTACCGTGGCCAGCGTGCTACAGGTTCGATCATGTCCTCTGCCCTCTTGTTTTAGTACCCTTATGTGCTCCTAATGCTCCTCGACCCGTTCAATTAAGCTAGACCGCGCTAGATCATCGAGAACGCCTCTGTTCATCCGTAGTTCGCGCTGACACCATGGACAGTGTGATTAAGAGCTCAAATCATGCAATTGATTGAGGGGAAACGATTGTTAGGTGTTGAATTAGGTGTCAACCAAGTTAGAGCACCGGCCGTTGCGTATTCCGGCTAGAACGAGCTCGCCGGAGCTACTGCTCCGCCGCTCCGTGTCGGGGACCTGACTTTATGAAAGAATAGAAGGGGAGGGACCTCGATGCGAATGTCAGTGAGACAAAACAATAGTGTTGCAGACTCTTTATGGGTTGTTTAAAACGCCAGGGTTTTCTGTGCAAAGTCAACACCGTGGGCGCGCGCGGGCGCATTCCACTGATATTGGGCTTGCTCGGGTTGAATTGAGCCCAGTACTGTTGATACCTTTTCTTTTTCTACCAGACTTAAAAAATCCATAGAAAATTCTAGAAAAATGCTAAAAATATGAGACCAATTTTGTTAGACTCCTAAATTTCTGTAATATTTAATAAAAATAGTTTTAGGATTTTTAGTCCAAACAGGGAATTATGTAGCATTTTAAAGGGCCAAAACCTATACTCCTGGAATTTTAGAAATTTATTAATAACTCCAAAAATCACTAAAATTTTTGGATAAGCTTAAAATGATATTTACAAACTTGAGTGAAGTTTGACTTGATTTAGACAATGTTTGATACCTAAACCCCCAAAACCCTAATCTTCTAAAGTAGTGCCTCCCCTATGAACTAAAATACTGACTCCAAGAACCCTAGTTTCCTGAAGAACCGTGAAGGAAAATTGTATTCAAGACATAATAAGATGTACTCTTATTATCCTTGCATTTTCATAAGCATTACATAAGCATTCATGATTATGTATGGTTGTATATAGAAAACGAGGAAGAGGTGATAGTTGAAGAAGGAGTTACACCACCACCACCTAAAGACCCACCTGCCGGGAACTGCTTTTATTTTGATATTTGTGGAGCAGAGCTCGACTCTCCTATGACTCAAGGCAAGCCTCGGTCCATTTGCCACATCCTTGCTATTTTAAAATGTTTCTCACTTGATTGATGCATTAGGTAATAGGAGTTGTGTGCTAAACAATTGATGCATTTCCTTCCTTGGAAGATTGATTACCTTTCTTTGATCACCTGTTTTATAAAAAGGGTTTTTCTTGTGCTTAGTCTTGCTCTAGAAAACAAAATGTTTGTTTTGACAAAAGACGATGCTTCAACTAGGATGGGATGTTTTCAAAAATAAAACTGGATGGTGGATCCATCATGGCCGTGATGGGTTCAACATCGGAAAAGATGTACATCTACCAGGTACCAAACTTTGTATTGAAATGATAAAGCTAAGACCGGGCAGGTGACTTGCACGAGAAGAGAGTCTCGGTGTAGTCTCTCCGTCTGAGTCTATTAAGGACCGTCTCGATGTAGGCTTGATGATCGAGGACCTTTTAACTGGTCACATGCCTCGTCATGGGTAAGCTTTGCCTCAGGCAGACTAATACCAGAATAAGATAACACGCAATGGGAATGGAGAGATGGCGGGAGTAGCGTGTACCCTCAGTGGCAAGAGGCTGGACGGTGGTGTATCTGTGCTCTCGGTTGGCGTGAACCTAATCTGGTCTTAAGAAACCTGGTGGCGAGTTGACATATGCAAGGATTAAGTGCTACATATGTCATGTGATTGGAGATCCCCAGCTGGGTATTAATCGATTCGGATTGCTGTTACTTCTCGGACATGAAGACTTGGTCACTGACCTACACGTAGCATTCCACTAAACTTAAAGGGGTAATAAAAGGATGGCTAGTATAGACCAAGTACTTGAACTAGGGTAGAAAGAACTCTAGATTCAGGTGATAACTTAACTTGCTAATAAAACTGGATTTTTTTAAGGATCCACTATTAGTAAGCATTTTTGCAAACAGTGTCTTGACTCTTGATTAAGCCTTACCTTGATTCCCTCAAACCAGCATATCCTTGAGAGTCTTTTATTTTGACGGGTTAAACTTGTGAAAGTACACTTCATACTTAGGGTTTTCGAACCCATGTTGTTGTAGGTGAGGAAGCAGCAAACTTTTGTTGCTTTTGCTCTAAGGTGGTGCCAAAGGAAGAAACTCAAGAATGAAGCCTCGAGAGGATGTTGTCCTCCTTTTAAAAACACTTTACTGTTAGGCGGGAGGGGTTTTTGCCTCCCGGGTTTGTAATAGTATTACTTCTGCACTCTTATATGACTGGTCTATAATAATAACACTCTTCTACATTTTTAATTTAAATTAAGTTATTGTAATTGCTTCCGCTTATTCGTTCCTCCGATGTGTTGTAATATCTGCATGACGAGGGAAACGCTCTTGAGAAAGGTAAAGAATACAGATACCAAACTTGTCAAATGATCAGGTGCACCTACGGGGTTGTCCGAGGTCTGTTAGACAAGGACAACTGTAGGTGGGCCTAATGACTTGGGAGGTTCCGTCACAGCTGGTATCGAAGCGAAGCCCATCTCTTCAGATATTATGAGACATTTCAAAAAGAATTTTCAAAGACTTATCTAAAGAAAATTTCTTTCATTCTCATCTTACTACTTTCTGAAGTACTCATCTTATAAGACCAGGTAGCAGAGTGCAATGTATAGGAGGTTGGAATCAACAAAAGTTGATTCCGTAATTATGCATGCATCATGTTAAAATCTATATTAATAAAGTTTTCCCCCTTATGGAGATAATACACCGCGCATGAAGAAAACCGCACGTAAGTCCACTGGACCTATTGGCGTACCTCGGCATCAGTTGGCTCCAAGACATGAAGGGGCAGCCGCGGTAGTAACGACCCCATCGGAAACCTAGAAGCCCAAGTGGAGCAGCTTCAGATGGAGCTACGTCACCGGAACCAGGTGTGGATAGAAGATGGTCAGCGTATGAATAAGTTGAGAGCTGACGTCAGACGTCTGCAAGATGAGCTTGCTGAACGGGATCTGGCAATCGATTGGGCTGTCAATTCACGTTCGATTGCTTGGGCCCAGGAAGCCAAAGCTCGTGCCCGTGTGGATGAGCTCAGTACGGCTCTTGACAACTTGCAAGTATATTGTAATACTCTGCATGAGGAAGTGCATGCGCTGTATGGCCGACTCCACCCGGACGTACCCACTGATGTTGCTGTAACAGAAGCTGGACCCTCTGGAACAGCAGATGAAGGACTTGGTGGGGAATTGGACCTTTTTAAGCCCCCTCCTTCTATGAATTTGGCTGATGAACGGTCCCCTACAACAGACAGTGAAGCAACCAAAGATGATAAATACTAGAATAGTATAGTTTACTATAATACTAATGTAAAATAGGTAATGAAGTCATGTTGTACATTGAGTCTGTATCATTACATCTTGGTAATGTAAAATGATGGTGTGTATCGGCATGTTATATTTTTCCCAAATGTTTTTGTGCCTCAGATGCCATCAAGGACTCATGCGCATGACGCTGCGGGTTACTTCCCGTGGTCAAGAAAACACACCCAACCCACCGCCTGTACCGCCAATGTTGGCGGAGGCTATTGCTTCCTTGGTCAATGCGACCGCCGACAACACTCGCTTTTTACGTGAAATGGCGGGGAATCAATTTCAGCAACAAGGCGGAAGGGCTTATCCACAGGGACCCCGTGAAACTTCGTACCTAGAATCCTCGGAAACCCGTCCCCCACTTTTTGTTAAAGCCGAAGACCCTCTGGAAGCCGACGAATGGATACGGGTTATAGAGCAGAAATTTGGACTCCTCCGCTGCACTGAAACCCAAAAGCCGTTGTTCGCGGCTCAACAGTTAAGAGGCCCTGCCAGTACGTGGTGGGGAAATTTTGTGGCCATTCAACATGCCGAGCATCCGGTCACATAGGACGAATTTAAATTAGCGTTTCGTGAGCACTATATTCCAGAAGGAGTGCTACACATGAAACAGGAGGCATTCATGTGACTCAAGCAAGGAGGAGATATTGTCATGCAGTATCTCAACAAATTTAATCATTTGTCCCAATATGCAATTGACCAAGTGAATACTGACCTGAAAAAGAAGAATTGCTTCATGAGAGGCCTCAACAACCGGCTTCAAAGAAAAATGGCCACCTACCTAGATCTCTCCTATAGCAGGGCTGTCAGCACAGCGCTGGCAGTAGAAGCTAAGAACACAGGCCCAGGGAAATCGAAGGGAATTGGAGGTGACAAGTCCAATCAGGGGCCTAAAAAGCGACAAAGGTTGGTAATCCGGCCTTTAATCAAAACCGTTCTTCACCTCGTCCACTCTCCTACCCCCTTCAAACAGCCTGTCTTCATCCGTCCTGCCACTGCCCCCACTTCAACAAGTCAGCCGAGTGCCCCTGGTGCTCGTTTCCCCGCCCTCCCTAGTTCCTCAACTGGCTGCTTCAATTGTGGGAAGTCTGGACATTTTATCAAAGACTGCCCATATCCGAGGCAGAACAAATCCAATAATCAGCAGAACTCAGGGAGTTCAAATCAAGGCAAGGGAAACACGGCGAATAATTCAGCGGGCAAGAATATAAAGAAGACTGGCGAATATACTGCACACAAGTGGCCACTACACCGGAGGGAGAGCCAGTTATGATGGGTACGTTTCTTGTGGCTAATCACCCAGCAGTCATTCTCTTTGATTCTGGTGCTTCGCATACATTCATAAGCAAGAAATTTGCGGAGAAATATTGCATTCCTTGCATTGAATCAAGGGAAGGGTTTATTATTCATACACCTGGGGGACAAATATTCACTAAAGAAGTGGCTTTCCATGTGCCCGTGACATTGGCTGAACAGGACTTTCCCACCAACATGATTGTTCTGAAAGGCCAAGATATAGATGTAATTTTGGGCATGAATTGGTTAGCCCAGCACAAAGCTATCCTCAACACTGATTTGAGAACCATCAGGTTGAGCTATGGCCATGAAGAGATTCTTTTGTCCATCCCTGTAGCTATTCTAGCTAAACCATTTGGTAGACTCTATGAAGCTATCATCCCGGAAATCCAAGATATTCTGGTAGTATGCGAGTTTCTGGATGTCTTTCCTGAAGATCTGCCTGGATTACCTCTAGAAAGAGATGTAGAGTTTGTGATTGAACTAAAACCCGGTATGGCTCCTATTTCTAGAAGGTCGTACCGAATGCCTCCAAATGAGTTGGCAGAGCTCAAGACTCAACTACAAGATCTACTGGAGAAGGGATTCATTCGGCCCAGTTCGTCACTGTGGGGATGTCCCGCCATCTTTGTCAAGAAGAAGGATCAAACGCTTCGAATATGCATGGACTACAGACCCCTTAATGAGGTCACAATTAAGAATAAGTACCCTCTTCCCCGGATTGATATTTTATTTGATCAGCTTACCGGAGCTCGGGTATTTTCCAAGATTGACCTCAGATCGGGCTATCATCAGATCCGTATCTGACCCGAAGATATACCCAAGACCGCATTTACTACACAGTACGGATTATTCGAATATTTGGTTATGTCTTTTGGATTAACAAATGCTCCTGTCCACTTCACATATCTGATGAACTCGGTATTTATGCCTGAGTTGGACAAATTTGTGGTGGTCTTCATTGATGATATCTTGATATATTCCAAGAATGAAGAGGAGCATGCTCCGCATCTATGGATCGTATTAACGCGCTTAAGGGAACATCAATTGTATGCTAAATTCAGCAAGTGCGCATTTTGGCTAGAAGAAATCCAATTTTTAGGACATGTGTTGTCTACTAAGGGGATTGCGGTTGATCCCAGCAAGGTCAAGGATATTCTAGAGTGGAAACCACCAACCACTGTACATCAAGTTCGAAGTTTCCTTGGACTGGCTGGCTATTACCACAGATTTATCCTGGACTTCTCTAAGATTGTGAAGCCAATCATAGGTCTATTGAAGAATGACACCAAATTCAACTGGTCCTCGAAGTGCAATGAAGCATTCGAGCAACTAAAGGTATTACTGACCACTACTCCAGTATTGGCCCAACCTGACATTGAGAAGCCTTTTGATGTGTATTGTGACGGATCGGGCAGTGGTCTCGGATGTGTCTTAATGCAACAGGGACGAGTTATAGCTTATGCTTCAAGACAATTGCGCCGGCATGAGGAACATTATCCAACTCATGACTTAGAATTAGCTGTTGTGGTTCATGCCCTTAAAGTATGGCATCATTATCTACTGGGAAATATCTGTCATATATATACAGATCATAAAAGTTTGAAGTATATTTTTACCCAGTCAAAACTAAATATGAGGCAGAGGAGATGGCTGGAGCTGATTAAGGATGATGAATTCGAAATTCACTATCACCCAGGCAAGGCTAACGTGGTGGCAGATGCACTAAGTTGCAAGGCTTCCTGCCATTGTCTTACGGTGAAAACCTCTGACATCACATTATGCCAAGAAATGGAGAAATTAAACCTGGGAATGATTCAACATGGAACCTTAAATCAATTGAAGCTTGAGTCGATTCTTCTACAAAAGATTATTGATGCACAAAGAAGTGATAAGGGTATGAGACATATTCATGAGAAAATAAATGCTGGTAAAGCAAACTATTTCAGAAAGGATGATCAAGGTATAGTATGGTTTAATAACCACATAGTTGTGCCCAAGAATGATGAAGTCCACCAACAAATTTTGGATGAAGCTCATCTTAGTCGCTATTCCATTCATCCCGGAAGTACTAAGATGTATCAAGATTTAAAGCAACATTATCGGTGGACGAAGATGAAGATTGAAATTGCATGCTATGTGACGAAGTGTGATACTTGTCGACATGTCAAAGCCATACATATGAAAACTGCTGGTCCATTGCAATCTTTGCCTATCCCAACTTGGAAATGGGAGGACATTAGCATGGACTTCATTGTGGGATTACCTAGGACAACAAAAGGATTTGATTCTATTTGGGTTATAATTGATCAACTTACTGAGGTAGCCCATTTTCTGCCAGTCAAGACGTACTACCCGGTCATCACTTATGCCTAGATATATATTGCTCGTATTCTCAGTTTGCACGGGAATCCAAAAACTATGGTGTCAGATCGTGGACCATAATTTGTATCCAAATTCTGGGAAGAACTCCACAAATCTTTGGGTACTAAACTGCTTCATAGTTCGCCCTATCATCCTCAAACCAGTGGGCAAACTGAGAGAGTAAACCAAATACTTGAAGACATGTTGCGGGCATGTGTTCTAGAATTCCCACAAAAATGGGATGAATATTTACCATTGGTAGAGTTTTCATATAACAACAGTTATCAAAAAAGTATCAAGATGACACCCTTTGAAGCTTTGTATGGATGACGATGTCGTACTCCATTAAATTGGTCTGAACCAGGAGAAAGGTGGTTCTTCAGGCCTGATTTGGTGAAAGAGATGGAGGAAAAGTTCAACAAATTATACATAATTTGAAAGAAGCACAAGCTCGACAAAAGAGTTATGCAAACAAACGACGCCAACCCTTGTATTTTCAAGTTGAAGATTATGTCTACCTGAAAGTATCACCAATGAAGGGTGTATCTCATTTCGGGGTAAAAGGAAAACTTGCACCCCGGTACATTGGTCCATTTCCTATCCTTGAAAGATGTTGACCAGTAGCGTATCGACTCCAACTACCCGAAACATTGTCTGCAATGCACAATGTGTTCCATGTGTCCCAATTGAAGAAGTGTCTTCGGGTTCCAGATCGAACCATTAAAGTGACGGATATTACCTTAGAACCAGACTAAACATACTCAGAACATCATATTCGAGTCCTGGATCAAAAGGACAGGGTTACCCGAAGAAGAACTCTCAAATTTTATAAGATACAATGGAACCAACATACGGAAGATGAAGCTACATGGGAAACCCAAGACTTTTTACAAAAGAATTTCCCAGACTTTTTAGCTTCATGTAATTTGTGAGATGTGTACCATTGTTGTAATAAAGAAATGGACCCCCATACCACCCCTGCCTTGTACAAGAAATAAGGAAATAAAAATATGACGTGTTTCCTTTTCCACTACTTACCCTAGGACTTTAAATCTCGGGACGAGATTCTTTTATGGGGGGAAGGATGTAACACCCTTGGTGTTACTGTCACTAAAACTTGAGCATAACATCATGAGCATTAGCATATCATGTGTTTGTCACACCTGAAGTGCATTCACTAGGTAAAAAGTTCAAAAATGTTGGACTGATATGACTTGATGTGTGATGAAACCCTAGGGTAGGGTACATAACCCTAAACTACGCTTAGGAGTGAAAATAAAGCCCAAGCATAAGAAAACTTCAAAACTCATTAGAAATGGTCATAGGATATCACATTTAATGGACTTTGATAGCACCAAAACTCTAGATATGTCAAAACCCTAAAAAGACCCCTCGAAAACCCTAAACTAAAATCCTAGGGGGCTATGTGTAAAATTGGTGTACTTTTGGACCAAAGTGCAAAAACCAAGGTATTAGGGCACCTCAAATCATATGGTTCACACCTTTGTGTATTTGCAAATCAAATTATGGAATTTGGACCTATTTGCAAAAAGTACTCTATGTATCATATGTGGCTAAGTCTGAAGTTTAGTAGAGTGTGATCAACTTTAGAGTTCTATAACTCTCAATCCATTGGGAATTTGCCCTAAATCAACACATCAAAAGCATTGTTGTCTGTAACACCCACTTTGTAATTTGCTAGAAATAATACCAATAGAGAAACAATTTCTCTTTATGTGGGTTTAACCTTTATGCATCATTCCATGTGAACACCATATTCAAAAGCAAATAATTAATAAAAGAATATATGCCATTAAAATTATGCATCATGCTGGGATTTTATTTTGTGTGCATTTGTGACAATATCAAAAATAAAAAAAATAATAATGTGACAATAAATATATTAAAATCCAAATTTGGAGATTTGACCTAAATTGTGAATTGAAGTTGGAGAAGAGAAAGAAAAATGTTATACAAAAATAAAGAAGTATATAAAAAGAAAATGTATAGTTAAACCATCCATATTATTGGGTCCAAGTGGTACATTCAAAATGAATATAATTTCACATTTCAGATTTGATTCAAATTTGAATTCTAGAAATTAAATAGAAAAATAAAAAAAATATAAAACTTAACTTGCGTTTGGGCCCAAACCTACCTAGCCCAACTACCTTGCACCAGCGTACAGCCCACCACGCGCCCGCGCTGACAAGTGAGGCCTGCGTGTCTGTGGCGCTGCGCGCCCATGCTTTCCAATTCGTCTTACAGGCGGGCCCGGTCCGACAGCCCTT
This sequence comes from Zea luxurians, assembly GCA_029449295.1. Lineage (NCBI taxonomy): Eukaryota > Viridiplantae > Streptophyta > Magnoliopsida > Poales > Poaceae > Zea > Zea luxurians. Next base: position 96,264,407 of record JAOPSE010000001.1, on the reverse strand, counting down.
GCGCAGTCATGTCCTCCCGTCCCTGTGTCTGCCACGCGGTCCCATTCGTCAGTTCGCCCTGTGGATCTTCCTGAACGCCGCGCTCCGCCCACCTCGCAACGAACTCCACGATCCCGGCTGGGCATGCCAAACGTGCATGGCGACTTCCGGACCCTGATAAATGTGGGGTATCGCCCCTTCTGCGTGCCCTCTATTCATACCACGCAGAACCCCTCTCAATTCCAACCGGCGTGGGAGAAATCGACATCCTGAACTCACCGGTGTGGTGCTTGGACTAGCCGCCACCATTAATCCGCGCAAACGCCGTCGCTGGTTCCCTGGTGACTAGCGTAGGCGTGTCTCCATTGCCCGCGGGATTAGGAGACTGCCGGTGGAGCTCTTCGGACGGGGCGAAACCATCTGTGCAGGAGGGTCCTCGGCGGCGGTCTTTCGTGAAGCGTCGCCTACGCCCAGCCTCTACCTCGTCTCGGCGGGGTGAGTTCTTGTTCTGCTATCTTTGCTGCTGTGATTTTTGCACGAGGTATCATCAGGGTATAAATTGTAGTGGGTCGCTCGAGTATCACGCAGACCACCGGGATATCGGGCGGTGGGTGGCCTACTGCAGGGCGCCACCGCTAGGGCGTTTTGCTCCTCCTGGTTCGCGGCTAGAGGTAGAAGAGGCCTATGCACCGTCCGATCGTCTAGAGGTGGCCAGGATTGTTGGAGGGTGTCCTGTCGGCTGGGTGTAGGAGAAGGAGCAAGCGCCGTCGGTCAAGGATCGTGCGGCTAGTGTGGGATGGAATTGATAGTGTGCTGCAGATCGTAGGATTCAGATCCAACGTGTGAGGATGATCTCGGGTTCATAAGCATCTCGGGCTAATCTTGGCGGCCGAGTTCTGATCAAACGACTCTGGCGCAAGGATACCCCTTCGGCCAGGCCATTTGGCATAAGAGACCCTGGACCTTTTGGAAATAGAACCCGTCATCCAGTGGGAAGTATGCTGAGTCTAGAGTAACCTTGCGCCAGTGCCCCTGGACTTTCCAGGAATTGGGGCCCAGTCCAGAGCTTATTTAAACTGTATAAATGAATTAGAAATTGAATATTTAATAGAAAAATAATTGCTAGAACTTCAATAATTCATATAAAATTCATACTAACTCCAAAATAATCCATTCCACTTTCTAAATTTTTGTAATTTTATTCTTTATCACTTAGTGTCTCTGTTTTATCATGAAAACAGTAAGAAAAGTTATTTCCCAATTAATCCCATTTTAAACACATAAAACCTTTGAAAATCCATAACTTAAAATCTATAACTCAGAAAATTATGATTCCTGTTCCTAGGATTTTATTTTAATGTGTAGAATATTTCTGTGTATTTTATTTATATGTTTGGTGTAATGTTAATTTCTCTTTATGCACTGGGCTTGTTTGTATTGTGGCGAGTAGAAGAGCCCGTGACCGAGGATCCTGGTGAGCAGCAGGTTGAAGTAGCTGAGCAGGAGCTCATTGAAGGTAAGTTGTGCCCTTGACCACTTTTTACCTAATAATGTTCTTTAATATCACTTATCCATGCATAGGTTAATTTTGATGGGACACGATAGGTCACCCTAAATTGTTTATCTCATTACCTTGTTTACCCCTGACTCACTTGGGTAGTTTGCTATTGCTTTACATGGTTTTGGGATAATCATTTATTACCTCTATGTTCCAATTCTTCTGTTATTCTATTTATATTCATGTTGAGATCATTAATGTTAATTGGAACATAGAGCTTAACTTGAGTAACACGTGCCACCACAAGGGTTTAATGGGACGCCCTTGGCTGACTAATTAGGAAAGCTAGTGGAAGACTACCTTACCCGAAAGGGGCAAGGGCAGTAGGGGAGTGGTCAGTGTAGGGAGGTCCTTGGTTGATTTTGCTACGATGGTGGTCAGCCAAGAACCCTGCATTGGAACTTCCTATAAACTATAGCGGGTTTTCGGAAGCTAGTGGAACTTTGTAAAGGCCTCGTAGTGTTGCCCTGCCGCGTTTCCTAGGTAGAGGTGTATGGGAAGTCGCGATCCCTTGGCAGATGGGTAACATGACTTGTGGGTAAAGGGTACAACCTCTGCAGAGTGTAAAACTGGTATACTAGCCGTGCTCGCGGTCATGAGCAGCTCAGGACTCTCTGATGTTTAAATTATGGAACTTAAATTCAATTTTGTCATTTGCATTGCATGGGTTTATTATTAATTTTGTTCTATTACTTTACTTATGGTTTGGTATTTACTTACACTTAGTAACTGCTAATAAAAGTTTGACCAACTACTTAAAAGCAATGCTCAGCTTTAACCCCTGTCATTGATTAGCCTTACACACCACATGAACTCACACCTTTGTGAGTTTATGTCCACTGGTTCCCCACAACTTGTTGAGCTATGATCATGTGTGAGCTCACCCTTGCTGTCTCACACCCCCCCCAAAGGAGAAGAGCAGGTGGTTCAGGAGGAGCCACAAGGCGAGGAGTATGATCTGATCTAGGTGGCGTTTCTCAGTTGACATTGGCGCCGACGATCCTTAGTTCGTTTTATCTTTATTTCTTTATTTTGTAATAAGTCTTCCGCTATGTAATAAATACTCTGATGTTTTATGACATTTATCTCTATACACTCTGTTATTATATATGTCGTCTTCTTGGCGCATGTATGAGATGCACCTGGCTTGTTCCTTAAAACCGGGTGTGACAGAAGTGGTATCAGAGGAAATGTTGACTGTAGGACGAGACCTAGATAGAAATGGACAAACCCTTTCCTACTTACCTTACTCTCACTCATTCTATACTTATCTCATCTTGATCTTGTCTCACCTTCTGCTAATCTACTCTGGTTAATCTTATCTTTTCTACTCTAAGACAAGATGGATTTCACACCTTGGAATCCTACCACTATGATCTTTTTAAGATATAGGGAACCTAAGACAAAATTCAAAACTACTTTCTTTAAAAATGTTGTTTGATTGTGCTGATGTTAAATGTCTGATTTGCTTCTTTGATTGATTGATATATTATATATGGACATCTTAGCATGTACCACCATAAGGTATTGAATTAGCTATGGTAGGTAAAATATTAATCTGCTTAGCTAATAAAATTCCCCAAAGTAACATGATTTGTAATTACCTGCCTTGTCTACTATTTTCTTACCATATGTATCTAACTCAGATGGTCAATACCAGGCGGGGTGGTGGAATTGATTTGCCTCCTAATCGACACTCGATGGATATACAGACGACCCCAACCTCAGCCTGCAGAGATGAATCCTCCTAATCCTCCACCAGGCGGAGTTGACCCACTGGTTGCTGCTCAGATGGCGGTGATGCAGCAAATGGCAGACACTATGGCTGATATGCGTGCCCAGATGCAGCAAGAACGCCAGGAGATGTGTCAGGAAAGAGAAGATATACGCCAAGAGTTGCGCCAGGAGAGAGAGGAGATACGCTAGGAGAGGATGGCGCAACAACAGCAGCTGCAACAGCAAATGCAACAACAACAACAACAGCAGCAGCAACAACAACAAGTACCACTGCCTCCACCTCCACCACCAGTTCCACCCCGTGATAAGCATAGGGAGTTCATGAGTCATAAGCCACCTACATTCGCTAGCTCACCTGATCCACTGGACGCGGATGATTGGCTGAAGTCCATTGAGAAGATGCTGAATATTGCACAATGCACTGACCGGGAGAAGGTTTTATATGCTTCTGGACGTCTGACAGGTCCTGCTGCTGACTGGTGGGATTCATATACTGCTGCCCACGATGCTGCTGATACTATTACTTGGGCAGAGTTCAGTACACAGTTCCGGAATTATCATATACCAGCTAGATTAATGAAGATTAAAAAGAAGGAATTTCTGTCGCTGAAGCAAGGAAGTATGTCCGTTAGTGAGTATCGCGACAAGTTTATTCAGTTATCCAGATATGCCCCTGATGAAGTTGCTGAAGATGAGAGGAAGCAGGAGCATTTTATTGAAGGACTTAATGGACCACTGCAGTATGCTCTAGTGGCACACACATTTCCATCATTTCAGAGGCTACTTGATAAGGCCCTGGCTATTGAACACAAGCATGTTCAGCTGGGAGATTTGAAGAGAAAGGCTATATCTCAAGGACAAGGAAGCAGCAGTGTGCGTCCTCGCTACAGTTCACTCTAGGGTACACCAGTTCGCACTGGCGGAGGCCAGCGCCCAGTTCAGCAATCACCACTGAGGACTCCACCTCCTCGACAGGCTACCCCTACTGGCACCCCAACGAAGTTTTCAGGACAGAGTCCAGGCACTACTTGTTTCAAGTGTGGGAAGACTGGTCATTATGCAAATGTCTGCCCACAAAGGATTGCTACTACTCCAGTTCAGAACAGGCAGCAAACTCCAGGATCTGGCAAGGGATATTCTATTGCCAAGGTTAATCAAGTCAGCGTTGATGCTACTCCGGATGGTGGGGACATCGTACTTGGTATGTTTTATGTTAATGCAATTCCTGCAACCATATTATTTGATTCTGGTGCTACACATTCATTCATGTCTGCTAGATATGCCAACACAAATGAAATACCACTGCTGAATATGAGAAAACCCATGATAGTAATTACACCTAAAGGGCCTGTTGAGGCGAATCAAATGACCCATAGATTGACATTGACTATTATGGGTAGAGAATTTGGAGCTACTGCTATAATATTAGAGTCAAGCAGTATAGATCTGATCCTTGGTATGTCATGGCTAAGAAAGGCAAAGGCCGTTATAGCATGTGGTAGAGGTACTGTAGAACTCACTACCACTAAAGGAGAAAGATTTCAAGTTAATATTGCAGTAACCTCCTCATCCATGCGTGCAATGTTCTTTATACCTGAGGAGTTTGTTGGTGACAACATCCGGGTGGTTAGAGATTTTCCGGATGTCTTTCCAGAGGAGTTACCAGGGATGCCACCTGATAGAGAAGTTGAGTTTGTTATTGATCTCTTACCTGGAACCGCCCCTATTTCTAAATGGCCATATAGGATGTCCGTAGAGGAGTTGAAGGAACTTAAGAAGCAGTTAACTGAGTTACAAGAGGCTGGGTACATTCGTCCGAGTTCCTCACCGTGGGGAGCACTGGTACTGTTTGTACAGAAGAAGGATGGATCACAAAGAATGTGTGTGGATTATAGATCACTTAATGATGTTACTGTGAAGAACAAGTATCCGTTGCCCCGTATTGAGGATTTATTTGATCAGATGAGAGGTGCTAGAGTATTCTCGAAGATTGATCTCCAATCCGGTTACCATCAGATGAGGATTAGACCATCGGATATTCCCAAGACGGCATTCTCGACTAGATATGGATTATATGAGTTCACAGTTATGTCGTTTGGATTAACCAATGCACCAGCTTATTTTATGAACTTGATGAATAAGGTGTTTATGGAGTATTTGGACAGATTCGTTGTGGTATTCATCGACGATATTTTTATTTATTCTCTGAGTGATAGCGATCATGAGGAACATCTGAGATTGGTGCTACAGAAGCTACGAGATAACCAGCTATATGCCAAGTTCAGCAAGTGCGAGTTTTGGATTGGCGAGGTGCCATTTCTTGGTCATATTATTTCTAATGGAGGAATTTCAGTGGATCCTGCTAAAGTTAAGGAGATAATGGAGTGGAGAGTACCCACTCCAGTTACTGAGATTCGGAGTTTCTTGGGACTTGCAGGATATTATCGGAGATTTATTGAAGGATTTTCTAAGATTGCTAAACCTATGACTTCACTTTTGGAGAAAGGAAGAGAATTTAAGTGGGACGAGAAGTGCCAAGACAGCTTTGAGCAATTGAAAAAAAGATTGATGTCGCCACCAGTATTGGTTATGCCAGACCTACAGAAAGGATTCGATATCTATTGCGATGCATGTGGCCAAGGCTTAGGATGTGTGCTCATGCAGGAAGGACATGTGATTGCTTATGCTTCTCGTCAGTTGCGGAAACATGAGTTAAACTACCCCACACATGACTTGGAATTGGCAGCCGTTGTGCATGCACTTAAGATTTGGAGACATTATATCATGGGGACCAAGTGCCAAGTATATACGGATCATAAGAGTTTGAAGTATATATTCACTCAGAAGGATCTCAACCTTAGGCAACGCCGTTGGTTGGAGCTTATTAAGGATTATGATTTGGAGATTCACTATCACCCGGGCAAGGCAAATTTGGTTGCAGATGCCTTGAGTCGCAAGGAGCATGTTCATTCAGCTATTGTTGCCCAGCTACCCGATGAGATTGTTGAGGATTTCAGGAGACTTAACCTAGGGATAGTTGCTCATACTGAAGGAGTTACTATTGATGTGGAACCAACTCTGGAGCAAGAGATCCGCAAAGGACAAATTGGTGATGCTAAAATCAAAGAGATCAAGGATCTGATTACTGAAGGTCGAGTTCCGGAATTTATGGAAGATGAGCAGGGCACCGTATTGTTCAAGGACAGGATGTGTGTTCCTGATATTGAAAGCCTTCGAGAGACTATTTTAAAGGAGGCCCATGACTCGGACTACTCTATTCATCCTGGTAGTACTAAGATGTATCAGGATTTGAAACGAAAGTATTGGTGGTATGGATTGAAAAGAGATGTGGCTGCACATGTGGCTATGTGCGATGTATGTCAAAGAGTTAAGGCTGAACACCAGAGGCCAGCTGGACTACTGCATCCACTGAAGATACCCGAGTGGAAATGGGAAGAGATTGGTATGGATTTCATCACTGGATTGCCTCGCACCTAGAAAGGATATGATGCTATATGGGTGATTGTGGATAGATTGACTAAAGTGGCTCACTTTATTCCTGTGAAGACTACATATAAAGGTTCTTAGCTAGCAGAGTTATATATGGCTCGGATTGTGTGTTTACATGGAGTACCAAAGAAGATCGTGTCTGATCGAGGTTCACAGTTTACCTCAAGATTTTGGAGAAGCTTTAATGAGAATATGAATACGAAGTTGAATTTTAGTACAGCTTATCACCCTCAGACTGATGGATAGACTGAAAGGACAAATCAAGTATTGGAAGATATGTTGAGAGCATGTGCCCTTCAGCATGGAGGAAGTTGGGATAAAAGTCTACCTTATGCTGAGTTCTCATATAATAATAGTTATCAGGCCAGCCTGAAGATGTCACCTTTTGAGGCTTTATATGGGAGGAAGTGCAGGACTCCTCTATATTGGGATCAGACTGGAGAGAGACAGTTCTTTGGGCCTGAACTGATTCAAGAAGCAGAAGAACAAGTTCGTATAATTCGAGAGAATTTGAGGGTGGCTCAAACCAGGCAAAAGAGCTACGTTGATAATAGAAGAAGGCCATTGGAATTTGAAGAAGGAGATTATGTGTACCTCAAGGTGTCACCACTTCGTGGAATGAGGAGATTCAAAGTTAAGGGCAAATTGTCCCCACGCTACATTGGACCATTCTTGATCTTTAGGCGAGTTGGGGAGATGGCATACCAACTCGAGTTACCTGCTACTCTAGCGGATGTGCATAATGTGTTCCACGTATCCCAACTGAAGAAGTGTCTCCGTGTCCCTGAGGAACAGTTACCAATGGAAGAGCTCAGTGTTCAAGGTGATTTGACTTACACGGAGTACCCGATCAAGATTCTTGACACTTTGAATCGAGTTACAAGAAATAAGGTGATAAAGATGTGTAAGGTACAATGGAGTCACCACGGAGAAGATGAAGTGACCTGGGAAAGAGAAGAAGAGCTTCGCATAGATTTTCCCCACCTTTTCCCTCGTTCTTCTTAAATCTTGAGGACGAGATTAATTTTAAGGGGGGTAGGATTTGTAACACCCACTTTGTAATTTGCTAGAAATAATACCAATAGAGAAACAATTTCTCTTTATGTGGGTTTAACCTTTATGCATCATTCCATGTGAACACCATATTCAAAAGCAAATAATTAATAAAAGAATATATGCCATTAAAATTATGCATCATGCTGGGATTTTATTTTGTGTGCATTTGTGACAATATCAAAAATAAAAAAAAATAATAATGTGACAATAAATATATTAAAATCCAAATTTGGAGATTTGACCTAAATTGCGAATTGAAGTTGGAGAAGAGAAAGAAAAATGTTATACAAAAATAAAGAAGTATATAAAAAGAAAATGTATAGTTAAACCATCCATATTATTGGGTCCAAGTGGTACATTCAAAATGAATATAATTTCACATTTCAGATTTGATTCAAATTTGAATTCTAGAAATTAAATAGAAAAATAAAAAAAATATAAAACTTAACTTGCGTTTGGGCCCAAACCTACCTAGCCCAACTACCTTGCACCAGCGTACAGCCCACCACGCGCCCGCACTGACAAGCGAGGCCCGCGTGTCAGTGGCGCTGCGCGCCCATGCTTCCCAATTTGTCTTACAGGTGGGCCCGGTCCGACAGCCCTTGCACAGTCAAGTCCTCCCGTCCCTATGTCTGCCACGCGGTCCCATTCGTCAGTTCGCCCTGTGGATCTTCCTGGACACCGCGCTCCGCCCACCTCGCAACGAACTCCGCTATCCCGGCTGGGCATGCCAAACGTGCATGGCGACTTCCGGACCCTGATAAATGTGGGGTATCGCCCCTTCTGCGTGCCCTCTATTCATACCACGCAGAACCCCTCTCAATTCCAACCGGCGTGGGAGAAATCGACATCCCGAACTCACCGGTGTGGTGCTTGGACTAGCCGCCGCCATCAATCCACGCAAACGCCGTCGCTGGTTCCCTGGTGACTAGCATAGGTGTGTCTCCATTGCCCGCGGGATTAGGAGACTGCCGGTGGAGCTCTTCAGACGGGGCGAAACCATCTGTGCAGGAGGGTCCTCGGCGGCGGTCTTTCGTGAAGCGTCGCCTGCGCCCAGCCTCTACCTCGTCTCGGCGGGGTGAGTTCTTGTTCTGCTATCCTTGCTGCTGTGATTTTCGCACGAGGTATCATCAGGGTATAAATTGTAGTGGGTCGCTCGAGTATCACGCAGACCACCGGGATATCGGGCGGTGGGTGGCCTACTGCAGGGCGCCACCGCTAGGGCGTTTTGCTCCTCCTGGTTCGCGGCTAGAGGTAGAAGAGGCCTGTGCGCCGTCCGATCGTCTAGAGGTGGCCAGGATTGTTGGAGGGTGTCCTATCGGCTGGGTGTAGGAGAAGGAGCGGGCGCCGTCGGTCAAGGATCGTGCAGCCAGTGTGGGATGGAATTGATAGTGTGCTACAGATCTTAGGATTCAGATCCAACGTGTGAGGATGATCTCGGGTTCATAAGCGTCTCGGGCTAATCTTGGCGGCCGAGTTCTGATCGAACGAATCGGGCGCAAGGATACCCCTTCGGCCAGGCCATTTTGCATAAGAGACCCTGGACCTTTTGGAAATAGAACCCGCCGTCCAGTGGGAAGTTTGCTGAGTCTAGAGTATTCTTGCGCCAGTGCCCCTGGACATTTCAGGAATTGGGGCCCAGTCCAGAGCTTATTTAAACTGTATAAATGAATTAGAAATTGAATTTTTAATAGAAAAATAATTGCTAGAACTTCAATAATTCATAGAAAATTCATACTAACTCCAAAATAATCCATTCCACTTTCTAAATTTTTGTAATTTTATTCTTTATCACTTAGTGTCTCTGTTTTATCATGAAAACAGTAAGGAAAGTTATTTCCCATTTAATCCCATTTTAAACACATAAAACCTTTGAAAATCCATAACTTAAAATCTATAACTCAGAAAATTATGATTCCTGTTCCTAGGATTTTATTTTAATGTGTAGAATATTTCTGTGTATTTTATTTATATGTTTGGTGTAATGTTAATTTCTCTTTATGCACTGGGCTTGTTTGTATTGTGGCGAGTAGAAGAGCCCGTGACCGAGGATCCTGGTGAGCAGCAGGTTGAAGTAGCTGAGCAGGAGCTCATTAAAGGCAAGTTGTGCCCTTGACCACTTTTTACCTAATAATGTTCTTTAATATCACTTATGCATGCATAGGTTAATTTTGATGGGACCCGATAGGTCACCCTAGATTGTTTATCTCATTACCTTGTTTACCCCTGACTCACTTAGGTAGTTTGCTATTGCTTTACATGGTTTTGGGATAATCATTTATTACCTCTATGTTCCAATTCTTCTGTTATTCTATTTATGTCCATGTTGAGATCATTAATGTTAATTGGAACATAGAGCTTAACTTGAGTAACACGTGCCACCACAAGGGTTTAATGGGACACCCTTGGCTGACTAATTAGGAAAGCTAGTGGAAGACTACCTTACCCGAAAGGGGCAAGGGCAGTAGGGGAGTGGTCAGTGTAGGGAGGTCCTTGGTTGATTTTGCTGCGATGGCGGTCAGCCAAGAACCCTGCATTGGAACTTCCTATAAACTGTAGCAGGTTTTCGGAAGCTAGTGGAACTTTGTAAAGGCCTCGTAGTGTTGCCCTGCCGTGCTTTCTAGGTAGAGGTGTATGGGAAGTCGCGATCCCTTGGCAGATGGGTAACATGACTTGTGGGTACAGGGTATAACCTCTGCAGAGTGTAAAACTGGTATACTAGCCGTGCTCGCGGTCATGAGCTGCTCAGGACTCTCTGATGTTTAAATTATGGAACTTAAATTCAATTTTGTCATTTGCATTGCATGGGTTTATTATTAATTTTGTTCTATTACTTTACTTATGGTTTAGTATTTACTTACACTTAGTAACTGCTAATAAAAGTTTGACCAACTACTTAAAAGCAATGCTCAGCTTTAACCCCTGTCATTGATTAGCCTTACACACCACATGAACTCACACCTTTGTGAGTTTATGTCCACTGGTTCCCCACAACTTGTTGAGCTATGATCATGTGTGAGCTCACCCTTGCTGTCTCACACCCCCCCCCCATAGGAGAAGAGCAGGTGGTTCAGGAGGAGCCACAAGGCGAGGAGTATGATCTGATCTAGGTGGCGTTTCTCAGTTGACATTGGCGCCGACGATCCTTAGTTCATTTTATCTTTATTTCTTTATTTTGTAATAAGTCTTCCGCTATGTAATAAATACTCTGATGTTTTACGACATTTATCTCTATACACTCTGTTATTATATATGTTGTCTTCTTGGCGCATGTATGAGATGCACCTGACTTGTTCCTTAAAGCCGGGTGTGACATTGACATACAAAAATTGGAATAAAATGAGCCCAAAGTCGGGCTGTCAGTCAGCCCTAAGTCTGAAGTCTCATTAACAGTGAAGTTGGGCAAGCTTTGAGATGGGATTCGACTATGATCCAGTAGTTGTTTGACTATGATTACTATAACAAGGTTGTAGCTGGATCATAGGGCTACAACTTCAATGCAGAGAGCAGGTCAAGTCACTACATGAATTTGGGAGCAAATCTCCCTGCAAGTTGCTCTGTCAGGCGTCTAAAGGGAGTCTAATTGTACAGTGAACTAAACATGATCCCAGGTTCAGCCCCCCTCGTCTCCGCCGGTCTTTGCGCCCGGATTCGCGTCGGCTGTTGCGATTCGTGCCTCAGGTGAGTGGATTACACTCGACGGTGAAAAGAACTCGTCACAGATGAACACAAGGCACTGTGGCCGCTCTGTCTCTTGCCCACTTGCGCCGGCGATGTGGCCAAGCGGCCATCACCGGCGTGTTCGCAATTCACCATGGAGGCGCCATGCCTTAGGACGTTTATCACGTCATCATGAGCCACAGTGACCATCCAGTAACCATCGTAGCTCAATTGCCCTGTGATTTCCACGGTAGATCACCGTTGTGACTCACCCCCCCCCTTCTCGGCCGCCAACGCAATCCCTTCGAATCGGACAACACCGCTCACGGACTTTATAAATTGAGCATGCCATGAGCTCCGTAGGGTAATTACCCATCCAAAGCACCAGCACTTGCCTTCAATTGTTCACCAGAGCCTCCGAATGGCTCACTTCTCCCAAATCGGTTTTCCGCCGCCGTGAAAGACTCTCACCGTGGCCAGTGTGCTACAGGTTCGATCATGTCCTCTGCCCTCTTGTTTCAGTACCCTTATGTGCTCCTCGACCCGTTCAATTAAGCTAGACCACGCTAGATCATCGGGAACACCTCTGTTCATCCGTAGTTCGTGCTGACACCATGGACAATGTGATTAAGAGCTCAAATCGTGCAATTGATTGAGGGGAAACGATTGTTAGATGTTGAATTAGGTGTCAACCAAGTTAGAGCACCGGCCGTTGCGTATTCTGGCCAGAACGAGCTCGCCAGGCGCTACTGCTCCGCCGCTCCACGTCGGGGACTTGACTTTATGAAAGAATAGAAGGGGAGGGACCTTGATGCGAATGTGAGTGAGACAAAACAATAGTGTTGTGGACTCTTTATGGTTTGTTTAAAATGCCATGGTTTTCTGTGCAAAGTCAACATCGTGGGCGCGCGCGGGCGCATTCCGCTTATATTGGGCTGGCTCGGGTTGAATTGAGCCCAGTAATGTTAATACTTTTTCTTTTTCTTTTTCTGCCAGACTTAGAAAATCCATAGAAAATTCTAGAAAAATGCTAAAAATGTGGGACCAATTTTGTTAGACTCCTAAATTTCTATAGTATTTAATAAAAATAGTTTTAGGATTTTTAGTTCAAACAGGGAATTATGTAGCATTTTAAAGGGCCAAAACCTATACTCCTGGAAGTTTAGAAATTTATTAATAACTCCAAAAATCACTAAACTTTTTTGGATAAGCTTAAAATGATATTTAGAAACTTTGAGTGAAGTTTGACTTGATTTAGACAATGTTTGATACCTAAACCCCCAAAAGCCTAATCTTCTAAAGTAGTGCCTGCCCTATGAACTAAAATACTGACTCCGAGAACACTTGTTTCCAGAAGAACTGTGAAGGAAAATTGTATTCAAGACATAATAAGATGTACTCTTATTATCCTTGCATTTTCATAAGCATTACATAAGCATTCATGATTATGTATGGTTGTATATAGAAAATGAGGAAGAGGTGATAGTTGAAGAAGAAGGAGTCACACCACCACCACCTGAAGACCCACCTGCCGGGAACTGCTTTTATTTTGATATTTGTGGAGCAGAGCCCGACTCTCCTATAACACAAGGCAAGCCCTGGTGCATTTGCCACCTCCTTGCTATTTTAAAATCTTTCTCACTTGATTGATGCATTAGGTAATAGGAGTTGTGTGCTAAACAATTTATGCATATCCTTTTTTGGAAGATTGATTACCTTTCTTTGATAACCTGTTTTATAAAAAAGGGTTTTTCTTATGCTTAGTTTTGCTTTAGAAAAACAAAATGTTTGTTTTGACAAAAGACGATGCTTCAAGTAGGATGGGATGTTTTCAAAAATAAAACTGGACGGTGGATGCATCATGGCCGTGATGGGTTCAACATCGGAAAAGATGTACCTCTGCCAGGTACCAAACTTTGGGTTGAAATGATAAAGCTGAGACCGGTCGGGTGACTTGCACGAGAACAGAGTCTCGTTGTAGTGTCTCCATCTGAGTCGATTAAGGATCGTCTCGATGTAGGCTTGATGATTGAGGACCTTTTAACTAGTCACATGCCTCGTCATGGGTAAGCTTTGCCTTGGGCAGACTAATACCAGAATAAGATAACACGCAATGGGAGTGGAGAGATGATGAGAGTACCGTGTACCCTCCGTGGCAAGAGGCTGGACGGTGGTGTATCTGTGCTCTCGGTTGGCGTGAACCTGATCTAGTCTTAAGAAACCCGGTGGCGAGTTGACATATGCAAGGGTTAAGTGCTACATATGTCTTGTGATTGGAGATCCCCAGCTAGGTATTAATCGATTCAGATCGTCGTTACTTCTCGGACATGAAGACTTGGTCACTGACCTACATGTAGCATTCCAGTAAACTTAAAGGGGTAATAAAAGGATGGCTAGTATAGACCAAGTACTTGAACTAGGGTAGAAAGAACTCTAGATTCAGGTGATAACTTAACTTGCTAATAAAACTGGATTTTTTTAAGGATCCACTATTAGTAAGCATTTTTGCAAACAACGTCTTGATTCTTGATTAAGCCTTACCTTGATTCCCTCAAACCAGCATATCCTTGAGAGTCTTTTATTTTGACGAGTAAGACTTGTGAAAGTACACTTCATACTCAGGGTTTTCGAACCCATTTTGTTGTAGGTGAGGAAGCAACAAACTTTTGTTGCGTTTGCTCTAAGGTGGTGCCAAAGGAAGAAACTCAAGAATGAAGCCTCGGGAGGATGTTGTCCTCCTTTTAAAAACACTTTACTATTAAGCGGGAGGGGTTTTTGCCTCCCGGGTTTGTAATAGTATTACTTCTGCACTCCTATATGACTGGTCTATAATAATAACACTCTTCTATATTTTAATGTAAATTAAGTTACTGTAATTGCTTCCGCTTATTCGTTCCTCCAATGTGTTGTAATATCTGCGTGACGGGTGAAACGCTCTTGGGAAAGGTAAAGAATATAGATATCGAACTTGTCAAGTGATCAGGTGCACCTATGGGGTTGTCCGAGGTCCGTTGGACAAGGACAACTATATGTGGGCCTAATGACTTGGGAGGTTTCGTCACACGCGCCGTCACTAACGGCGGCAACCTTGTGGCCACGGCGGTGTAATTCGCCGGCGTGAGCGAACCCCCCGATTTGAAACCAAAATTTGCTTGTCATCCGATTAAATATGACGCTTAGATTAATGTGAATTAGAGGAGGGTAATAATACTGGCTGCGATGGAGAGCGCGATGCCGTCCACGGTGCCCGGTTGCTCCATGGTGGAGATCTACCTCCGGTGAGCAATTGGTTCCTCACCACGCCCTCGCCCGCCGAATTCTCGGTTTCCGCAGGTCCAGTATAAGGCCCCAAGGATCCCAGACCACTTCACTCGACGAGGCGCGGCGTGGAAAACAGAATGCACCAGCGACGGATCTAGCACTTTTCTCTCACTCACAAATTCAAGCGATGCAGATGAGAAGACAACGCCAACTACGACGCGGCTGGAGGAGAGGAGGTCATGGGCGAGGTCCACTTTTATCTCCCGAGTTCACGAAGTTGGAGACGTGGCCCAACATGCGCGAAACCAAGGAGAGGTCCACGCATGGCGCTCGGTTCGTTGACACCACGGCGGCATGACATGTGGGCCCCACGAAGCAGCCGCATGGGTGAGAGCGAGCGTCTGTCAGGGGGTCCCGCCCGTCAGAGTGCGCGTGAGGAGGAGAAATTGGGCCGAGCGGGTAAGTGGGCCGAGCGCATGAAAACAGGGGCAAATGGGCCGATTTTGTTTTCTCTTTTTCTTTAATTTCTTCCTTTCTTTCCTTTTTTCTTTTCTTCTCATCCTTTTGAATTTCAATTTGTGATTCAAATCTTGTGGTGCATTCATCCTTGTTTTAATTGTACCATTTGTTCATGCCAATATGGGATGAACTCCTTTATTTATAAGGTTTATTTTGGATTTTATAGTATTTCTCTCTTCCTTCTTTTCTCCTATGTCATTTCCAATTTTCCAAATTAGGTAAGAAATTCCCAAAATTGAATATTAATACATTGTTATTGATATTATTATTTTTGTTATTTATAAGTGCACAATCAAATAATCCCCAGCTTGATGCACAATTTATTTTGGATGTCACTAGTTAATTACTCAATTTAACTCTTGGTGTTCTCAAGTGCTATATGAAATCACACAATTTAAGAGATCATCTCTATCTTATACTTTTACAATTTGGGTATTACATGATCTCTGGTATTTGCTCTTGGAGGGAGTACATTTGTGTAATAACTAGGTTTTTGCACAATGGAAAGAGCCACGGGCTTATCTCTCCAGCGAATTAAATTTACTAAAATTTGGCTCTATTATTAGTAATAAATACCTAACCAACTAAAAGCAACTACTTAACCTTAACTCCACATACAGCTAGTCCACTTTAGCCAAATGGGACATTTGTTGAGTACGTTGATGTGTACTCACCCTTGCTTTAAAAACCACCCCACCCTAGGTTGTCCCCACTATATTCAGTGCTCAAGAGGAGATGCAGGAAACATGGAGGACTTTGAGGAGTTCCAGGACTACGACAATTTCTAGTTATAATAGTGGCAAACCCCTAGTCAGCTGCCTGTGAAGGCCTTATATGCTATTTTCGCTTTTTCGCACTTTGATGTTAGTAACGATAATGTTATGTTAATGACTCTATGGATGTCTTGGACATCTCGATGTAATAAAGTACCTTTCCGCTTTTTACATTGAGCAATGTGTGATGATGTCCAATTATGTAATCGCTGTGTATGTGAGTTTCTGATCTAGGCACGTATATAGTTCACATTCGGTTTACCTTCCAAATGTAACACCCTAGGTGTTACCCAAGGCCCTAGCCCAATGAGCACACTTTTGGCCTCTTACCCTATATGCTAAATTTAGGAAGTGAAGGCACTAAAAGCTTAGAAGCATGGTTAAGCCAAGTATTGATCATCACAAGAAAGGAACCCTAGCCTTCATACAATTTCACCCATAAAGAAGGTTCTAAAACCCTAATTCCCCTCTTAAGCCATTAAACCCTAACGATGGGATTAAAGGGGAAAGAGTGGGCAAATGGCCAAATCACAAAAGGGAACCTTTACCAAAGATGAAGTATATTAGTAAATCTACAAAATGTATTAAGAGAGGTATTACAAAAAGGCCCAACAAAAACCCCAAAACAATTCACCAAGTGGGGAGCACACTAGAGCCATTCAAAATTCTCTAAGTCCCCAAAGCCAACCCTACCCAAAGATCAAATGTGTTCACCCTTATGCCGGCGCCAAAACCACTTGGACCAAATAGCAAAAGGTGGCCAAATTACCCAAGGCACATCCTGAAAAATTTGAAATCAAACCAAGGTTGTTTGACATGGTTTGACATCAGTTTTGTCGCTGGTGAATAGTGCAGACAGACAAGACTTGGCGCCCACATATCTTGTAAACTAGGGCAGATCTTCCATTGAAACTTACACAAACTAGCTAGCCCTAGGTGCCAGGAAGAGATCTTGCACAAGACATTTGGCGAGATTCTCACATTTTGGAGCTCTGCTGGCGCAAGAACTCGGGCAGATGAACACGACCACGTGTTCGACGCGCCCTAGCGACGCTAGAGCATGCCCTCGGCGCTCCGCCCACGCGCGCAGCCCCGCGCCTTGCCAACCCCACGTCCACGCCCGCGCCCGCGGCTATAAAAGGCACCCCGGCCTCGACCATACACCCCCGCGCGTCCCTGACCCAGCCCGAGCACAAGTTCGCCGGTGTTTGCCCAGAGAGTAGCGTGCCAGCGGCCGCGCAAGCCACGGCCACCGTAGACCGGCCAAACCAGCCACTCCCCGTCCCGTCCAACCCTCGGGTTAGCTTCTATGGACCTCCGTGACGCTCCCCGAGCCGCGGATTGAACTATACCTCAGCGGAGACGCCGGATCGATGTCGCCGGACTTCACCCGGCCGCCGTCGCACGTAGACCGAGCTCCACGGTAAGCCATTTGTCGATTCCTTGTACCTATAGCATCCTTAGCATCCCGTGAAGCTCCCTGTTCCATTTGATTGAGCCCTACCGCCAGGAGCAGGCCGGAGCACCTGCCGACGAGCCCGACCGCCTACGCACGCGGTCAGAACTATTCCGGCCATCACCGTCAACGACCCGCACCTTGACGTGACCGCCAGGACCTCCCGGACCTCACCCAGACCTTCACCGGACCTCCCTTGCTGCCGGTAAGCCATGTCACCCTTTTTCCTCTCCGCGGTTACTGTTTCAAGGGGGAAGGAGCCCGGGTTGAAAGAAAGAAAAGCCAGGGGGATTTTTGCGAAGTCAGTGACTCAGAGGAATAGTTCCGCAGGGGCACCGTTGAAAGAAATGGTTAGAGGAAACCAGAGGGGCCTCGGTGCAAACTGATTTTTTCCTTAAACCTTTTAAACTTTATTCTTTTAAATGAATACAGATCTTGCAAAATTCATAACTCCATTTTTATCTAGCCAAATTTGGTCAAACAAATTTTGCTAGGTCCGAAATATTATGAACTACTTAAAAAAATAACAAACACCCTAAGTACTGCAAGATTTTTAAAGTTTTGATTTGAATAAGTATACTGCCCAAAACTAAACAAATAGAAGATAAATAGAAATACTTTTGGACTGAGGGTATGAAAAACCAGAGGCATGCCCAACTACTAACTACCCTGTTTAAAAATGTTGAACTCCCCAATATACTAGATTAAGAAGAGATTAACCACAAAAACTTGTTTTAGTCCAAACATTAAAAAATGGAAAAGGGGATTAAAAATATGAACCAGAAGGCAACCACATTTTTCCTAGCTTACTTAAGCAGCATAGTTCACAAGAAAATTTTGTTGAACCCTCTGTTTGTACAAAAGAAATGCACCACATTTTATTTCTTAAAAATAATGAGAACTTAGAAAAATCCTAGAAAAATAATCCTAAGGAGAAACCACCCCAATCCTTGGGATAAAACATAATATGTTAATAAGAAACTAGGAAAAATATAAGTTCTGTTGTTTGATATTTTTCAAATGACAGGTTAGTTATGAGGACATTTTTGACATTAAACTTTAGAAAATCACAACTAAATAACCATTAGATCACTTTCTGTGATTTTTGGCACAGAGACCTATTATCATACATGAATCTTGGTAAAAATAAGTTTGAGTCCAAAACCCTCACCTAAATCAGAGTTGTAGCACAAAGGGCCCTTTTACCCTCATTTTTGTCATTTTTGCCCAAGGGTTATCTGAATTAATTATAACCTCCAAATTTTAGAATAGACTACAGAGATCTATGTTTACCAAGTAATTTTTGTAACATTTTTGGAAAATTATAAATTGCCATAGTAGTTCAAAAAGCACTCAATAGTAAGCATAATAGAAAGAAAAAGGGGAATTATGGAAGAGATATCACACAACTAAATCTCCCTAAGAGTCAAATGAAACATAAAGGAGACGATTAAAATCCTTAAGTTTACTACGACCCAAAAGAGTTGTATACCCAACACCAAGAGCCCCATCTGATAAAAAAACCTAGTGCACCAACTATTTTCATAATTGTTTCACCATGCGTAGTATTTACAAATTGGCATATCATTAATATATGTGTATCTTATTCATTGCATCTGATAGATTGTAATCTCGCTGACAAAGAGTACATCCTCGTTCCGGAGCAAGGAGTTGCTCAGGAGGTAGCCCAGGAGCCAGCACCATAACCTTTATATATATGCTATTTTACTGCACTTAATGCTCGTAGGCTTGTAATGTGCACTTAAGTGTAGGAGTTGACTGAAACCTTAGTTGCATGAACTCAGGACTCCTTGATACTAGTATGCTAGGTCGAGTAGCTGTTTGCTAATTAGGGATCTCGGTAGAAGTCGAGTGATTTTCTAGCACTCGCACGAGGTCAGGAATTGGTTGTATCCATTTTTATATCGGAATGATGATGGTCCGTGGACAACGATCCATGGGGATGCGTTGCCTACGAGACGGAAATTGGAATAAGGATTAACGTGTGGATACCTGTGTCAAGCGTTTGAACGTACTAAACACATGCCGAGAAATATGGTAAATCGGTAAGCCTAGTACCTGAGTGAACTGCCCGCAGACTTTATCCCTCACACGACCTAAGACGTGGTCTCCCATTCCGGTTATGGTGGGTACAAGTGCGGTCACTGCACGACGGCAGTCGGGGTCAGTGAGGCATTATACGCCAAGGCGGTGAGCCCTGTTCTGTTGCCAAGGAATCGATGGGGACGGTTGATATGTGTGAGGACAGAGTGTCTCGCCACGTCATGTGTTTATGTTTACCTTGCAAGGTTTAAAAACTCGATTCGAATCATCTGCTTCTCGCAGCTAATGAGACTACTTGATCCATTGTACTACATTGAGTAATAAGTGGAAATGAGTAGATTGGCAAAAGATGTTGATTGCTAAAATGCTTGATACCATGTATGATTAGCTAGGTACACATTTAGTCTTAAGAGAATCACACTAAAACTTGAAAAGATAAAACTTGATTAATTTTAGACTTAGCTAGTGCTTTTGGCAAACCAAACCCCTCAGCCAAAGAGCTGCATGTCTAGAGGTAGAGGAGTAGACTCCTCACACCGGGTAAGTCTAGCTGAGTATTAGTATACTCAGCCTTGCTTGTGGCAAAAAATTTTATAGGTTCTTTGGAGGATATGGTTGCTGGAGTGACTTGGCCATCTACCTTGCCACCGGGTTGGATAGTCGAGTGGGACCCTACCTCAGCAGGGGAGGAGCATGAGGAGTGATGGGCCAAGCTTCCCCATCCTTCCTTTTATTTACCGTTAGTTAAATTCCACTGCATTACGAACAATGATCATTACGTTTGCAAAACTCCGATGATGTTGTAATAACCTTAAGCACTTCTTTATTGTATGGTTTTATGCATTATTGTATTTGCTCTGTGCCTCACCTTCGAGTGAGTACGTGCTACTTGATCCTGTTAGTGGCCTTGTCAGACTAGATCCGAGGGACTGATGTCTTATTTCTATTTAAGTGTGGTCTAGCCTCTAAGGTGGGACTTAGGCACTTAAGTTGGAATAATTCGGGCGGTTCCGCCACAGCTGGTATCGGAGCTTGTACCACGACAGAGGAATCAATAAATCATAATTACCAACCTTTTCAAAAGTAAAACTTGCTTAGAAACCAATGTTGGATAGATCGTTAAGACGATAACGATAGACCTAGGACGTGAAGCCTTAGGATACTAGATAGGTAGCTAGGTGGCTATTTGAATATGCCCTACAGGCTGCTACAATATAGGTGGGGACTTTCTATTCCCCCATGTATTTGATGTGAGGACACTTAGAACGAGCATGCATGCATTATTTTCTAGCTACTTAGTAAAAAGTCAATATTTATAAAAGGCTACTTAGTCAAAGAGACCCCCGTAATAAGAATTTAAGTCTACCTCAAAAATCTCAACTTAACCTTGGGAAAGCCAAGCACTAGTTTCCTTTTATTTTTGGTAATTCTTTTTCTTTCTCGCTTACGCTTACCCTTACACAGATGACTCCTCACGAATCCTCGGAAGGAGGGAACGCACATTCCCACACGGACGGGCTTGCACGAGAGGGTTTTCCCCATATTTTCTGGGAGGTACTACAGGGAGCTGGTTATGCTATGCCTCCCTAGTACGCGGTGCGGTTGTTTGAGGAGCACCGGGTACCCTGCTGTAGGGTGAGGAAGACCTTGGAGCCTCATCCTTTGTAGCCCGGCTAGCGTTCACTAGACTCCGAGTCTTTCGGTTTCAGGGCCGAGGATATTATTGAGTCCACTGCTCTCCATGTGCTGACGACCTTCTGCGGCTTTCACCCCTTGGAGCTATTGTCGGGGACCATAATTAGGGGTACCCTCAAGGCTCCTAATTCTCAGCTGGTAACCCCCATCAGCACAAAGCTGCAAAGGCCTGATGGGTGTGATTAAGTCAGGGATCGGTCCATTCAAGGGACTCGATCACGCCTCACCCGAGCCTAGCCTCGGACAAGGGCAGCCGACCCCGGAGGATTTCCGTCTCGCCCGAGGCCCCCCTTCAGTGGCGAACATGTTTCTGGCTCGCCCGAGGCCCTGCCTTCGCCAAGAAGCAACCCTAACCAAATCGCCGCACCGACCGACCAAATCGCAGGAGCATTTAATGCAAAGGTGGTTTGACACCTTTATCCTGATGCACGCCCCCCAGCCGGCAGAGCCGAAGTGACCGCCGTCACTTCGCCGCTCCACTGACCGGCCTGACAGAAGGACAGCGCCGCCTACGCCACTCCGACTGTGGTGACACTTGACAGAGTGAGACTGACAGGCAGTCAGGCCCGGTCAAAGGCACCATAGGAAGCTCCGCTCCGCCCGACCTAGGGCTCGGACTCGGGCTAAGTCCCGGAAGACGGCGAACTCCGCCCGACCCAGGGCTCGGACTCGGGCTAAGTCCCGGAAGACGGCGAACTCCGCCTGACCCAGGGCTCGGACTCGGGCTAAGTCCCGAAAGACGGCGAACTCCGCCCGACCTAGGGCTCGGACTCGGGCTAAGTCCCGGAAGACGGCGAACTCCGCCCGACCCAGGGCTCAGACTCGGGCTAAGTCCTGGAAGACGGCGAACTCCGCCCGACCCAGGGCTCGGACTCGGGCTAAGTCCCAGAAGACGACGATCTCCGTCTCGCCCGACCTAGGGCTCGGACTTGGGCTCGGCCCCAGAAGGCGACGAACTCCGCTTCGCCCGACCCCAGGGCTCGGACTCCGCCCCGGCACCAGCCGGCGATCTCCGCCTCGCCCGAACCTGGGGCTCGGACCCGACCTCGGCCACGGAAGACAGACTCGACCTCAGCTTCGGAGGAGCTTCCACATCACCCAACCTAGGGCGTAGACTAGCCACATCAACAGGAGGCGCCATCATCACCCTACCCCGAGCTGACTCGGGCCGCAGGGAACAAGACCGGCATCCCATCTGGCTCGCCCCGCTAGATAGGCAATGATGGTGCCCTGCATATTCTGTGAGGACCCCTTACGAAAGCAAGAGGACATCAGCAAGGATTCAACCGCTCCGACAGCTGTCCCTCCGCCAGGCTCCCTCGCTCCTCCGACGGCCACGACATCACACCAGCTGGGTGCCAAAATCTCTCCGGCTGCCACAACGGCATGTACTCAGGGCGCTAGCTCTCCTCCGCTAGACACGTAGCACTCTGCTACACCCCCCATTGTACACCTGGATCCTCTCCTTGCGCCTATAAAAGGGAGGACCAGGGCCCTCTTAGAGAGGGTTGGCCGCGCGGGGACGAGGACGAGACACGCGCTCGCTTGGAGCCGCTCGCTCCCTCTCCCGCGTGGACGCTTGTAACCCCCCTACTGCAAGCGCACCCGACCTGGGCGCGGGACGAACACGAAGGCCGCGGGATTCCCACCTCTCTCACGCCGGTCTCCGGCCGCCTCGATCTCCCCCCTTCGCGCTCGCCCTCGCGCTCGACCCATCTGGGCTGGGGCACGCGGCGACATTCACTCGTCGGCTCAGGGACCCCCCGGTCTCGGAACGCCGACAGCTATCAACCCATCCCATTGGCTTATTCCTCACTAAGAAGGAGGATGACCCAATGTGGAAGGATCGAGTTGAGCACGCCAAGGATGTGTGGGCTCTTTACCCTGGACAAACCGCTCACCTGACGGTTCGGTGCATGAATGCCCTGTATCGTCTGCAGGTAGTGCAAGGTGAGGCAATGTCCTAGCTGATGGGACTAGTGGAGTCTACCAAGATCACCCTGGATAATAGGGAGGACCTCGTGGTAGACTTGTCCACTTAGATGGTGGAAAAGGATCTCCAGGTGGAACAGATGGCCACTCAAATCCAAGAGCTTGAGGATCAGGTAGATGCTAAGGAGAACACCATCGAGGTTCTAGAAGATTAGCTCCAGACCACACAGCAACAACTTGAGGAAGCCAACCAGCACTTGGATCTACACCATCAAGAAATTCAAGACATGGAGGCAGAAGGGGCCGATGAGGATGTCAACATCGAGGGAGGAGAGGAGCCGGAGCCTACATCCAGCTTGGACACTGCTGGCTCAGGAAGACCACCTTCCCTCGAGTCTAGTGTTGCCTCGTTTGCTCATTAGATTTTAGGGCTAGGATAGAAGTGCGCAGTGGTAGAACTCCTCGAAACTAGCTTAGCTTTTGCACCTTGGAGGTACTAGGCTAGAGATAGTCGAGTATTTTGAGCACTGCTGTAACTATTAGAAAACTCTTTTGGCTTGATGGGTGATGGATGGTTTCTATTTTTAAGTTATGAAGGAAACTATATCATGTTGGTACCAATTGTGAAAAGCAAGGAAATATTGGAATCTTACAAACCTTGTTATTTAAGATCTTTTATCATGTGCAATCACAGATTTCAAAGTATGATATTAAGAACATCCTAAATTTCAGATGGCAGGAAGAGCGCGGCGTGGACAGAATGAGCGCATTCCTTTACCCCCGCCGCAGCCTCCTACGAGGAGCTGATGGCTCAGCAGAATGAGATTCTGCAGCAGCTCGCTAAGCGTCAGCCACCACCCTAGCATTATGGTGGTGGTGATCATCATCAGCGTCCCCTAGCAGCGGCCACCTATCAGGAGTTTCTCAGCACTCAGTCACTGTTGTTCACTCGGGCAGAAGACCCACTCGACGCGGATGTTTGGCTCAAGGTGGTGGAATCCAAGTTTCCACTGCTTAGTGGAGATTGTTCAGATGTGACCAAGGTCTGTTTCGCCACCCAGCCGCTTTGTGGGCCCGCACGGACATGGTGAGACCATTTCCTCGCCATGCAGCCGGTTGACCACATGGTTGAGTGGGGAGAGTTCAAGGAAGCATTCAGAGGACATCACATACCAGCAGGCATCATGGACTGCAAGCTATAATGAATTTCTGGCACTCACTCAGGGAGGTCATATAGTGTTGCAGTACGCCCAAGCTTTCAATGACCTGTGTCAGTACGCAGGGTATCATGCTGACACTGATGAGAAGAAGAGAGACAAGTTCTGGAGGGGCCTCAGTACTAGGCTCCATGACTGTCTCAACACAGTCAGGGCTAACAGCTACAATGAGTTAGTCAACATGGCCATCTCTCAGGAGGATTGCATCATGGCCTGTCAGGCAGAAAAGAAGAGAAAGACCCCTATGGTAGGACCTTCAGCTCAGCCTCAGCGCTTCAGGATTGTGTCTGACACTTAGAGTTGGGGACCCCAACAGCAGCCAGGACGATGAGTGATCCGACCCCAGCAACAGCAGCAGCAGGCACCCAACACGCTCAACCCCCAGTTCAGAGGAACAACAAACAGCCATAGCAGCAGTACCGTCAGGGCAATGACAATAGGTGTTTCACTTGTGGCAGCACCAGACATTATGCCAAGAATTGTCCCAAGAACCAGCCGAGGTAGGGGCAGAATGCAAATCAGAACCAAGGCAAGAGGCAGAGGGTGCAAGTGAGGCAGGGCAGGCTGAACTTCACCACATTGGCTGACATTCCAGAGGGAGCACCTGTCATGACTAGTATCTTTTCCATTTTGAATTACCCTGCTGTTATTCTTTTTGATTCCAGTGCATCACATAGCTTCATCAACGCAAAATTTAGTGCCAAATGTCAGCTAACCTTTTACCACACAAATGGGGGTATTACGATTTCAACACCGGGAGGCAGGGTTGCCACCTATCAACTCAACCGGCGAGTGCCAATAAAATTGGGTAGTCTTGTATTTAAAACCACCCTCCTTATCATGGGCTTGGAGAGCGTGGATATCATCTTGGGAACTGAATGGTTATCCTGACATCATGCATTAATTGATGTCGCAGCGAGAGCCATTGAAATACATTCACCTTTTTGTGGAGACATCACATTGTACTTGCCTAACCAGGGTTGTACCCATTCTTGTGCACTCACCATGATAGAGTCACTCGTATAGAGGATTCCAGTGGTCTGTGAGTACCCTGATGTTTTCCCAAACGAATTGCCAGGGATGCCACCCGACAGAGACATAGAGTTTGCAATTGAGTTGCAACCCGGAACTGCACCTATATCCAAGAGACCCTATAGGATGCCTCCAGTAGAGTTAGCAGAACTGAAGAAGTAGTTACAAGAATTGTTGGACATGGGGTTCATTCGCCCAAGTACTTCACCATGGGGATGTCCGGCCTTGTTCGTAAAGAAGAAGGATGAGAGTCTGAGATTGTGTGTGGATTACCGCCCTCTCAATGCGGTAACGATTAAAAATAAGTATCCTTTGCCCTGCATTGATGTGTTGTTTGATCAGTTGGTAGGAGCTAAGGTGTTTTCCAAGATAGACCTTCGCTCTGGCTATCATCAAATCAAGATCAGGGCCAGTGATATTCCGAAGACGGCTTTCTCCACCAGATACGGGCTTTATGAGTACATGGTGATGTCATTCGGGCTGACAAATGCCCCGGCATATTTCATGTATTTGATGAATCCAGTGTTTGTGCCAGAGCTGGACAAGTTCATGGTGGTCTTCATTGATGATATCTTGGTCTACTCAAAGAATGAAGACGAACATACCAAGCACTTGCATACAGTACTTCAGCGACTGCGCGATCATCGCTTATATGCTAAATTATCCAAATGTGATTTCTGGCTAAGGGAGATTAAATTCTTGGGTCACACCATTTCTCGGGATGGAATATTAGTGGATCCTGAGAAGGTGCAAGAGGTGATGGATTGGAAGCCCCCTACCACAGTGCGGCAGATTCGGAGTTTTTTGGGATTGGCAGGATACTATCAGCGATTTATTCCGAATTTTTCCAGGATTGCTAAACCAATGACTGAATTATTGAAGAAGGGAGTAAAATTTGAATGGAGTTAGAAATGTGAGGATGCCTTTCATGCATTGGGGCAGCATTTGACGACAGCACCCGTGCTAGCACAGCCTGACAACACTAAATCTTTTGACGTATATTGCGATGCTTCAGGCACTGGATTGGGTTGTGTTCTGATGCAAGACAATAGAGTTATTGCCTACGCCTCCAGAGCCCTTAGGCCCCATGAGCAAAATTACCCCACGCATGATCTGGAGTTAGCAGCAGTGGTTCATGCTCTGAAGATATGGAGACATTATCTGATGGGAGCTCATTGTAACATCTATATTGACCACAAGAGTCTCAAGTATATTTTCACTTAGGCTGATCTTAATATGAGGCAGAGAAGATGGTTGGAATTGATCAAGGACTATGATTTGGAAGTGTATTACCATCCTGGCAAGGCCAATGTTGTGGTCGATGCCCTAAGTCGAAAAGCCCAGTGTAACTATGTAACTATGGACTCTAAGATCGCCACTCTGTGTGACGAGTTGCGCAAGCTGAACATGGAAGTTGTTTCCCCAGGTACCTTGGATTATATCTCAGTGGAGCCAACTTTACAAGAGCAGATAATCATGGCACAAATTGGTGACAAGGGTGTTCAAGTCATTAAAGAAATGCTCGAACAAAACGTGGATAAGTACTAGTGCTTTCGTCAAGACAGCAAGGGATTTCTATGGTTTGAAGACCGATTGGTTGTTCCTAAGAACCTGGAACTCAGGAAGAAATTATTGGACGAAGCTCATCTTTCCAAGCTTTCTATGCACCCCGGGAGTAACAATATGTATCATGACCTCAGATCCTTATATTGGTGGACCCGGATGAAGAGGGAGATAGCTAAGTATGTATCTGAGTGCGACACTTGCCAAAGAATCAAAGCTAGTCATTTGAAGGTAGCAGGAACCTTACAGCCTCTTCCCATCCCTTCTTGGAAATGGGAGGACATTTGCATGGATTTCACTGTGGGTTTGCCCAACACCTCCCGGCACCACGACTCTATTTGGGTCATTGTGGATAGGCTAACCAAGACAGTTCATTTCTTGCCAGTACATACCACCCACAAGGTAGAAAAATATGCAGAGATCTATATCGACCAAATAGTGCGTTTGCATGGAATCCCAAAGACTATCGTGTCTGATAGAGGAGCAGTGTTTGTGGTACGTTTTTGGGAGCAGCTACAAAAGTCACTTGGAACAACCATGATTAGAAGCTCAGCATACCATCCTCAAACAGATGGTCAGACAGAAAGAGTAAATCAGATTCTTGAGGACATGTTGAGGGCATGTGTGTTACACTATGTTAAGAATTGGGATAAGTGCCTTTCTCTAGCAGAATTCTCATATAATAACAGCTACCAATCCAGCCTAAAGATGGCACCTTTCAAGGCCTTGTATGGGACAAGGTGTAGAACACCGCTAAATTGGTCACAAGCTGGAGAAAGGGAAATATTTGGACCTGACCTAGTGCTTGAAGCCGAGGATAAAGTCCGAGTCATTAAGAAGAACATGGAAGCTACTCCGGCCAGGCAGAAGAGCTATCATGATAAAAGAAGGAAGCCTCTACAATTCGAAGTGGGAGATCATGTATATCTCAAGGTGTCACCCACCAAAGGTGTTCAGAGATTTGGGGTCAAGGGCAAGTTAGCTCCTCTCTATATTGGGCCCTATGAAATCAAGGGGGCTTGTGGACCTGTAGCATACCAGTTGAAGTTGCCATCTCATATGTCAGCAATTCATGACGTGTTCCACGTGTCTCAACTACGGAAGTGTGTCCGCTTACCCACGGAAGTGCTACCTAAACCTGAGTTGGAGATAGAACCGGACTTGTCATATCAAGAGCACCTTGTCAAGGTATTGGACCAAAAGGAAAGGTCAACTCGAGCAAGGTCAATCCGAATGTATAAGATTCAGTGGAGAAACCATTCAGAAGAAGAAGCTACGTGGGAAACTAAGGATTTTTTGCGCTCTCATTTCCCCGATTTTCTGCCTAAAGGCATCAGTACGTAACCCAAAACACCCACCCCCACCTGCCCTTTGAATCTAAATATAAGAGAAACATAGTTAATAAGAGCAGAGTAAGTTGTGAAACTAAATCTAGAAGGACTTCCTTCTGAAGTTGCAAAGAGAAAGACATTCGAAGAGCAGTTTACTAGATAATCTTAACCAAAAGAAAACACAATACACCAGCATGCACCTTCTTAGCACCCTGCTAAAGGATCCCTACCAATCTCGGGACGAGATTCCTTTAAGGGGGGAGGGCTGTAACACCCCAGGTGTTACTCAAGGCCCTAGCCCAATGAGCACACTTTTGGCCTCTTACCCTATATGCTAAATTTAGGAAGTGAAGGCACTAAAAGCTTAGAAGCATGGTTAAGCCAAGTATTGATCATCACAAGAAAGGAACCCTAGCCTTCATACAATTTTCACCCATAAACAAGGTTCTAAAACCCTAATTCCCCTCTTAAGCCATTAAACCCTAACCATGGGATTAAAGGGGAAAGAGTGGGAAAATGGCCAAATCACAAAAGGGAACCTTTACCAAAGATGAAGTATATTAGTAAATCTACAAAATGTATTAAGAGAGGTATTACAAAAAGGCCCAACAAAAACCCCAAAACAATTCACCAAGTGGGGAGCACATTAGAGCCATTCAAAATTCTCTAAGTCCCCAAAACCAACCCTACCCAAAGATCAAATGTGTTCACCCTTGTGCTGGTGCCAAAACCACTTGGACCAAATAGCAAAAAGTGGCCAAATTACCCAAGGCACATCCCTGAAAAATTTGAAATCAAACCAAGGTCGTTTGACAAGGTTTGACATCAGTTTTGTCGCTGGTGAACAGTGCAGACAGACAAGACTTGGCGCCCACATATCTTGTAAACTAGGGCAGATCTTCCATTGGAACTTACACAAATTAGCTAGCCCTAGGTGCCAGGAAGAGATCTTGCACAAGACATTTGGTGAGATTCGCACATTTTGGAGCTCTGCTGGCGCAAGAACTTGGGCAGATGAACACGACCACATGTTCGACGAGCCCTGGCGACGATAGAGCACGCCATCGGCGCTCCGCCCACGCGCGCAGCCCCGCGCTGTGCTAACCCTGGGTCCACGCCCGCGCCCGCGGCTATAAAAGCCACCCCGGCCTCGACCGTACACCCCCGCGCGTCCCTGACCTAGCCCGAGCACAAGTTCGCCAGTGTTTGCCTAGAGAGCGGCGTGCCAACGGCCACGAAGCCACGGCCACCATAGACCGACCAAACCAGCCACTCCCCGTCCCGTCCGACCCTCGGGTTAGCTTCTACGGACCTCAGTGATGCTCCCCGAGCCGCGGATTGAACTATACCTCACCGGAGACGCCGGATCGACATGCCGGACTTCACCCAGCCGCCGTCGCACGTAGACCGAGCTCCACGGTAAGCCATTTGTCGATTCCTTGTACCTGTAGCATCCTTAGCATCTCGTGAAGCTCCCTGTGCCATTTGATTGAGCCCTACCGCCGTGAGCAGGCCGGAGCACCCACCGCCGACGAGCCCGACCTCCAGCGCACGTGGTCAGACCTATTCCGGCCATCACCGTCGACGACCCCGACCTCGACGTGACTGCCTGGACCTCCTGGACCTCACCCAGCCCTTCACCAGACCTCTAACGCCGCCGGTAAGCCGCGCCACCCTTTTTCCTCTCCGCGGTTACTGTTTCAAGGGGGAAGGAGCCTGGGTTGAAAGAAAGAAAAGCCAGGGGGATTTTTGCGAAGTCAGTGACTTAAAGGAATAGTTCCGCAGGGGCACCGTTGAAAGAAATGGTTAGAGGAAACAAGAGGGGCCTCGGTGCAAACTGATTTTTCCTTAAACCTTTTAAACTTTATTCTTTTAAATAAATGCAGAGCTTGCAAAATTAATAACTCCATTTTTATCCTGCCAAATTTGGTCAAACAAATTATGCTAGGTCCTAAATATTATGAACTACTTAAGAAAAATAACAAACACCCTAAGTACTGCAAGATTTTTAAAGTTTTGATTTAAATAAGTATACTGCCCAAAACTAAACAAATATAAGATAAATAGAAATACTTTTGGACTGAGGGTATGAAAAATCAGAGGCATGCCCAACTACTAACTACCCTGTTTAAAAATGTTGAACTCCCCACTATACTAGATTAAGAAGAGATTAACCACAAAAACTTGTTTTAGTCCAAACATTAAAAAAATGGAAAAGGGGACTAAAAATATGAACCAGAAGGGAACCACATTTTTACTAGCTTACTTAAGCAGCATAGTTCACAAGAAAATTTTGTTAACCCCTCTGTTAGTACAAAAGAAGTGCACCACATTTTATTTCTTAAAAACAATGAGAACTTAGAAAAATCCTAGAAAAATAATCCTAAGGAGAAACCCCCCAATCCTTGGGATAAAACATAATATGTTAATAAGAAACTAGGAAAAATATAAGTTCTGATGTTTGATATTTTTCAAATGACAGGTTAGTTATGAGGACATTTTTGACATTAAACTTTAGAAAATCACAACTAAATAACCATTAGATCACTTTCTGTGATTTTTGGCATAGAGACCTATTATCATACATGAATCTTGGTAAAAATAAGTTTGAGTCTAGAACCCTCACCTAAATCAGAGCTGTAGCACAAAGGGCCCTTTTACCCTCATTTTTGTCATTTTTGCCCAAGGGTTATCTGAATTAATTCTAACCTTCAAATTTTAGAATAGACTACAGAGATCCATGTTTACCCAGTGTAATTTTTGTAACATTTTTGGAAAAATTATAAATTTCCATAGTAGTTCAAAAAGCACTCAATAGTAAGCATAATAGAAAGAAAAAGGGGAATTATGGAAGAGATTAATATCACACAACTAAATCTCCCTAAGAGTCAAATGAAACATAAAGGAGATGATTAAAATCCTTAAGTTTACTAAGACCCAAAAGAGTTGTATACCCAACACCAAGAGCCCCATCCGATAAAGAAAACCTAGTGCACCCACTATTTTCATAATTGTTTCATCATGTGTAGTATTTACAAATTGGCATATCATTAATATATATGTATCTTATTCATTGCATCCGATAGATTGTATCTCGCTGTCGGAGAGTACATCCTCGTTCCAGAGCATAGAGTTGCTCAGGAGATAGTCCAGGAGCCAGCACCAGAACATGCCATCGAGGATCTGCCTGCCCCAGCTTTGGAAGGCAAGCCCCGGTTTTATGCATAACCATTATATATATGCTATTTTACTGCACTTAATGCTTGTAGGCTTGTAATGTGCACTTAAGTGTAGGAGTTGATTGAAACCTTAGTTGCATGAACTCAGGACTCCTTTCGAGATGGATACTAGTATGCTAGGTCAAGTAGCTGCTTTGCTAATCAGGGATCTCGGTAGAAGTCGAGTGATTTTCTAGCACTCGCGCGAGGTCAGGAATTGGTTGTATCCATTTTTATATCGGAATGATGATGGTCTGTGGACAACGATCCATGGGGATGCATTGCCTACGAGACGGAAATTGGAATAAGGATTAACGTGCGGATACTTGTGTCAAGCGTTTGAACGTACTAAACACATGCTAAGAAATATGGTAAATCGGTAAGCCTAATATCTGAGTGAACCTGCCCATAGACTTTATCCCTCACACGACCTGAGACGTGGTCTCCCATTCCGGTTATGGTGGGTACAAGTGCAGTCACTGCACGACGGTAGTCGGGGTCAGTGAGGCATTGTACGCCAAGGCGGTGAGCCCTGTTCTGTTGCCAGGGAATCGATGGGGACGGTTGATATGTGTGGGGACAGAGTGCCTCGCCACGTCGTGTGTTTAGGTTTACCTTGCAAGGTTTAAAAACTCGATTCGAATCGTCTGCTTCTCGCAGCTAATGAGACTGCTTGATCCATTGTACTGCATTGAGTAATAAGTGGAAATGAGTTGATTGGCAAAAGATGTTGATTGCTAAAATGCTTAATACCATGTATGATTAGCCAGGTACACATTTAGTCTTAAGAGAATCACAGTAAAACTTGAAAAGCTAAAACTTGATTTTAGACTTAGCTAGTGCTTTTGGCAAATCAAACCCTCAGCCAAACAACTACGTGTCTGTTTGTTTCGGCTTCTGCCAGCTTCTGGCCACCAAAAGCTGCTGCGGACTGCCAAACGCTCAGCTTTTCAGCCAGCTTCTACAAAATTCGTTAAGGCAAAAACCATCTAAAATCAACATAAACACATAATCGGTTGAGTCGTTGTAATAGTAGGAATCCGTCACTTTCTAGATCCTGAGCCCTATGAACAACTTTATCTTCCTCCACACGTAATCGTAATGATACTCAGATTCTTCCCACAGCCAGATTCTCCTCACAGCCAGATTTTAAGAAAAGCTGGTTAGAAAAAAGCTAAACCAAACAGCCCCTACATGTCTTGAGGTAGAGGAGTAGACTCCTCACACCGGGTAAGTCTAGCTGAGTATTAGTATACTCAGCCTTGCTTGTAGCAAAAAATTTTACAGGTTCTCTGGAGGATATGGTTGCTGGAGTGACTTGGTCGTCTACCTTACCACCGAGTTGGACAGTCGAGTGGGACCCTACCTCAGCAGGGGAGGAGCATGAGGAGTGATGGGCCAGGCTTCCCCATCCTTCCTTTTATTTACTGTTAGTTAAATTCCGCTGCATTCCGAACAATGATCATTACGTTTTCAAAACTCCCATGATGTTGTAATAACCTTAAGCACTTCTTTATTGTATGGTTTTATGCTTTATTGTGTTTGCTCTGTGCCTCACCTTCGAGTGAGTATGTGGTACTTGATCCTGTTAGTGGCCTTGTCGTACTAGATCCGAGGGACTAACGTCTTATTTCTATTTAAGTGTGGTCTAGCCTCTAAGGTGGGAGTTAGGCACTTAAGTTGGAATAATTCGGGTGGTTCCGCCACACCAAAACTGGGTGTGACAGAGCCCATGGAGGTAGAACATAATGAGGATCCGCAATAGTGGAATCTAGATGTCGAGTTTCAACCAGAGGCCCAATCTGTGTTACCTGCAGCACTTGTGGTATCAGAGGTCATGGTTTTGGATGACGATGATGAGGACTCAGAGGATCAGCCATCTGATGGAGATGTCTCCTCTAGAGAGACAGACTCGTCTAACGAGGAGGATGAGGACATGGATGAGGAGGACATCGCAGAAGCTGAGCCAAGAGAGGAAGACACAGAGGAGTTCATCAATATTGCTGGGATGGGAACGCCAGAGCAACATATTCTCGAAGTACCTAACCCAGTGGCTTCCACACTAGAGGCCCCTGCACCTGAGATTCCTAAGCCAGAGAGCCCAGCACCTGTGTTCATTCCCCAGCCAATGTGGATGACTTTAGTTCACCGCAGTAGTGGTCTGACTCTTTAGTTCCCTTGCATGCACTAGAACCTACTCGTAGCTTCAGGACTGGAAGAAGTCCCTGTGACCTACATCGCGTGCATGGCCAACACGTTCTTGGACTCTACCCTGCCGTGTGGCATGTCACAACTGAGCTTTGTGGCCCTAATGACTTTGGAGGTTAGGTGGTGAGAGGGTGACACTATGCCATCATTGCTCGAGCCAACATCAATGTAGGGATCAATGATGTTGCCAAGCTGGCAATGTCATCCTTTTGTCATTGCAATCTTAACGCCATGAGCCATACTACCTTTAGATACAACCCACAATGTTGGTCTAGATAAGATCTTACCCGAATCAACTTGGGCACAGCGGAGGGCAACATTCATCTGGAGACTCTACTAGAGTACACTACAGCTTTGAACATAGAGCATAATGTTGCCTTAATAGAGCTTGACTACATAAGTACGAAGTATGCTAGACTGTAGATTTAGCTAGAGAATGGATGGCAAGTCCAACCGAGGTGGATCTGGCACACTCACTAGAGCACCTAGCTCTCCAGTACCATCACTTCAATGCCCGTACCCATTTAGGTTTCCCTTGAGATGTAATAGGAGACAGGTATAAGGAATAAAGATGTTCTAGAGCGATGCTATCATTACTAATATTATGATGTCATGGGTTGATGCTTGAATAAATTAATGAGTTGGATCTTTGTCTAAGTGTTTTCTCTTGTGAGATTATAATCTCAAGAACAATTATTTTGTTAAAATCATAGTATCCTTTGTTCAAAAATTATTTTCATTCAAACATCACCAAGTACTTTTTGTCTAAGGCCTCATTTTCTAACCATCCATATGGTGAATACCATGGGATAGAACAAAGGTCGGAACCAAGGCTAGAACTCAGGACAACGGTTGCCACCACCACCGCACCCTCTTCAGTGGAATAGTTTATCACAGCTCAGATGTAGCTCCTGCAGAACCTCACTGCTTCAGTGTAGCAGCTACAACAGCAACAACCACAGCAGAATGCACCCGAAGCTAGGGACAAGCACCGATAGTTCATGAGCCACCACCCACCCACCTTCTCTCATTCCACTGACCCTATGGATGTTGATGACTAGATCAAGGTCATAAGCAAGATGTTGGATATCTCTTAGTTTAGCAACCATGAGAAGGTCATGTATGCATCTGGAAGGTTGGAAGGAGCAACCTTAGATTGGTGGGATGCATACACCCTAGCCCATGTAGATGCCAACAACATCACTTGGCAAGGATTCTGCAATAGTTTCCATGCACATAACATCCTCTCTGGCATCGCGAAGCTGAAAATGGAGTTCCTGTCACTTACCCAAGGCTACATGACTGTTAGTGAGTATAGAGATAAGTTTACCCAAATGTCTCACTATGCCCCAGAAGAAGTGGATACTGATGAGAAGCGCCAAGAGCATTTTCTAGAAGGCTTGATTGGACCCCTTAACTACCAACTACAGAGTCATAGCTTCTCCAGTTTCAATACTCTGCTCAACAAGACTATCAGCCTGGAAAGCAAGAGGAAGGAGCTGACTGACTATAAAAGGAAATCCTAGACTCAAGGTCAGTCAACCAGGAATGTTCGCTATCAGCAAGGCAACCAAGGTTCTTATTATCGCTCTGTAGGTCAGAGTGGGAGTTTCTAAAACTAGAACCAATGCTTAGGTTAGCAAACTCAGAGGTACAACCAACAGGGACAGAGGAGTGGTGGAAGTCAGTAGACTCGTTGTGGAGTTATCACCAACACCCCAGCAAAGGCCAATAATCATGTCGCCCCAGTGCACCCCAATAACTGTTTCTAGTGTGGAGTTATCACAACACCCTAGCAAAGCCTAGAAGGAGGAAGGATCCAAGTCAATGTCAACATGCCAACAGAAGCAAATGTGGTGCTAA
Organism: Zea luxurians; assembly: GCA_029449295.1. Classification (NCBI taxonomy): domain Eukaryota; kingdom Viridiplantae; phylum Streptophyta; class Magnoliopsida; order Poales; family Poaceae; genus Zea; species Zea luxurians. The sequence goes on along the minus strand of JAOPSE010000001.1, from coordinate 96,228,775 downwards.
ATTAAGTAGAAGAAAAGTGTCCAGAGAACATCAGGGTGGTTTGTGAATACCCAGATGTGTTCTGGAGGATTTACCAGGTTTGTCACTTGATCAAGATACAGAATTCTACATTGATATAAAACCTGACACCGCCCCTATTTCAAAAAGGCCATATAGGATGGATGTTAAAGATATAGGTGAGCTAAAGAACCAAATAGCAGAATTTCTAGAGAAAGGCTTTATCTAGCCTAGTTCGTCACCATGGGGAGCCCTCATACTTTTTGTGGATAAAAAAAGAAGGCTCAAGGAGGATGTGTATCGATTATAGAGATCTAAATGAAGTAACCATTAAGAACAAGTACCCATTACCTCAGATTGGGGATTTGTTTGATCAAATGAGAGGAGCCAAAGTATTCTCGAAAGTGGATAGAGATCAAGTTACCATCAACTGAAGATTCGACCTGAACATGTCTCTAAGACAGCATTCACCACAAGATACGGACTATACGAGTTTTTGCTTATGTAATTTGGATTGACAAATGCACCTGCATACTTTATGAACCTGATGAATAAAGTATTCATGGAATATCTTGACAAGTTCATGATTTTGTTCATTGATGGCATACACCATTCATCGAATGAAGAAATGCACGAGGAGCATGCACCTAAGGCTAGTTCTTCAGAAACTTCATGACAATCAACTATATGCAATACTCTCAAAGTGTGACTTTTGGCTAAAGGAAGTTACTTTCCTAGGGCATATCATCATCGATGATAGGATAAAGTTGTACCCACTGTAAGTGTGCTCACCCTTGCTTAATTTTTTTTCAGAAGGACAAGAAGAAAAAGGCTTTGAAGGTGTTGACGAGTTTTAGATCTAGCGATGCGCCGATCATCTTCCTGTGAGAGATCACCCATGAGAACTGTTGTGTTGTGATGGAATAATGTTTAAGACAATTATGTCATTTGAGTTGTAATAAGTACTCTACTCTTATTTAGGTTTCAAGCATTGTCTATTGGTATTTTACACTTGTGACATCAATGTATGTGTGGAAATGGATCGTGGCACACATATGCTAAGCATTTGGTTTTGCCCCTAAAACCAGGTGTGACAGCTGTCCAGTGTTGCCAGAGGTTAAGGGACACCTTTGCTTTCATTTGGGGCCAACTCCAGTGAAAAGGACTATGTAGATGGTGATGTCACCGAAGTTGTAAAGTGGATCGATGAGGAGGTAGAGGCATTTGTGGAATTCTATTGGCTAGGGAGGATTATTGTGCATGGATAGGTGCCCAAAGCATGGCCTCGGTGCTGGAAAAGCTTGTTGTGAACATGTAAAGGCTGCTAGCCAGTTTGATTTTGTAGTCTCCTTGGGAGACATGAAGAAGCCCTCAGCCGAAGCCTCTATCCTAGGAAGGAATTTTTTGGCTTACATTTGAAATGATGGGGGAAGGGAGCTATCCACTGAAGCAGTGAAGAAAAACAAGGAAATGGTCTTTGCTTAGTTGTTCAATTTGCTTCATCGCCCATTGGCTTAATCTATTACTAACACTTTTTTGCCTTATAGGTGGAGAAGGCCGCAAAGGAGGCTGCAGCGATTAGGGAGGCCTAAAGGTTAAAAGAACTTGAAGGTATCAACTTTGCATCTTAAGTGAAGCTTATTTGTTCTATTTTTTATATGGATCTGACTTGGTCATTAAAATATGCCCTTCCACAGGAGACAATTGAAGAATACAAATCCGAAGATGATATAGATTGGAAGGAAGCATTCGTGCTTATTGATCAAGTGAACAAGACTATAGACGAAGTTGTACTAAAGATCTACAACGACATAGTCGATGAAGTTTTTAAGGAGGACTAAGAAGACAAACTTGTAAAAACTCTGTGTACATTGTTTGTGTAATATAAAAGCTTCATTTCATTAGTGCACTATGCCTTTGTTATGTGTGAAATTAAAAATCTGTGCCTTTTGAACCAAAGGTGAACAACAACTTCTTTTCTTTTCACACGTGACAAAGGCAACAAACAACATTGCAATCCATCTGTGTGGTAGAACCGCCCAGATTATTCCAACTTAAGTGCTCAAGTCTCGCCTTAGAGGCAACGACACACTTAAAATGGAATAAACTATCAATCCCTCAGATCTAGTCCGATAAAGCCACTTACCAAGGATCGAATACCAATAGCTCACTCGAAGGTGAGGCATAGAGAAATACAATAAAGCATAATACAACAAATTTAAGTATCAATAGTGATTACATTATTGGAGTTTCAAAAGCAATAGCCATAGTTTTAAATGCAGCAGAAATAACTATCGAGGAAAACCGAGTAACATGGCGAAGCCTGGCTATGCTACTCCTCCTGGTCCTCTCTTGCAGAGGCAGCAACCCACTCGACCGTCTATCCCAGTGGCAGGGATGAAGGCAAAGTCACACCAGCAACCAATCATCCAAAGGAGTACCTGTAAAAAACATTATGCCACAAGCAAGACTGAGTATACTAATACTCAGCTAGACTTAACTGGTGTGAGGAGTCTACTCCTCTACCTCTAGACCATGAAGTTGTTTGGCTGAGGGTTTGGTTTGCCAAAAGCACTAGCTGAGTCTAAAACAAATTTTAGCTTTTCCAATTCTAGAATAATACCTTTAAACTAGATGAGCACCTAACTATCCATACATGGTATCAAACATTATGTCAATCAACTTCTTTTGCCAATAACATCATTTCCACTTATTACTCAATGCGCTACAATGGATCAAGCAGTCTCATTAGTTGCGAGAAGCAGTTGCTTCGAATTTAGTTTTAACCTTGCAAGGTAAACCTAAACACATGACATGTTAGGGCACTCCGTCCCCACACACGTCAACCGTCCCCATTGATTCCCTAGCAACAGAACATGGCTCACAGTGTCACATCTGGATTTATGGGTCCAAACCCGGGCGCGAATCAAATGTGTGCTAGGATCAAGTTTCACACATATGGTGACTCATGGTATAGAAATGAATGTCACATCTTTAATATATAACAGAGTTCTGTACAAAATAGATAAATAATTACATCATGCGAAGACAACGATCCAGCAACCAAAGTTGACTAGGACACAATGGCCTAGACCCTTCACGAACTCATCACAGCATCCTTCACACGCCTCATCCTGTGGTACCTGTCCTTGACCTGGAGGGATGGATGTGAGTATAGCAAGGGTGAGCTCACATACATTCATCGCTCAACAAGTTGTGGGGAATAATGTGTATGATCTCACTTATAGTGAGGCTCATGTGAAGTGTAAGGCTAACCAAAGGAGATGGTTAAAGCTGAGCATTGCTTTTAAAGTTGGTCAAAATTTTATTAGTAGTTACTAAGTATAAGTAGATGAAAGGGAAATGGTCTTATACATTTCCTATAATCGATTTTGGTGTTTGACGTCCATCAGAAACCATGTGGACTAACTAGTTTGCCTAGTTGTCATTTATCTCAAGTACATAAAGTTCAACAATAAATGGTGCAGCCAGTGGCGCACCGGACACTGTTCAGTGCTCAGGCCGAGAACCTCGCGAAGTGGCCACACTCGAGTTTTTTCTAGGAGTCGCTCCGCTATAATTCACTGGATTGTCCGGTGTGCACCGGACTGTCCGATGAGCCAACGGAGCAACGGTCAACTGCGCCCAACGGTCAACTACGGTGAACAGCGAACAGTGCACAGTGTAGAAGTTAGAAGTCAGAACTGCAAAGTTAGAACACACCGGACTGTCCGGTGCCACAAGAGGACAAAGTACTTCAACGGTCAACTAGTCCAAAGCCCAATGGTCGGCTGACGTGGCACGCACCGGACAGTGAACAGTGCCATGTCCGGTGCACCACCGGACTGTCCAGTGTGCCCATCAGTAGCAACAACTGGAATAGTGTTTGGGGCTATAAATACCCATAACCACCTCCATTCAAGCCATCCAAGTTTTCAGCCCTTCACATTCAATACAAGGGCAAAAGCCTACACTCCAATACACAATCAAAAGATCAAATCCTCTCCAATCCTCAAAATCAACTCAATTGCTTAGTGACTTGAGAGAGGGTGTTTTGTGTTTCTTTTGTTGCTCTTGTTGCTTGGATTGGTTTCTTCTTCTCATTCTAAACTTCTTAAGTGCTTTGTAAAGCTACCAAGAGACACCTATTTTTGTAGTGAACCTTGCGAGGTCTTAGTGACCCAAGTGATTAAGGAGAAGCACTCGACCGGTCTGTGTGACCGATTGAGAGAGGGGAAGGGTTGGAATAGACCCGGCCTTTGTGGCCTCCGTCAACGGGGACTAGTGTCACACCTAGTTCTAAGGGCAAAACCAAATGCATAGCATATGTGTGCCAGGATCTATTTCCACACATATGTTGACATCACAAGTGTAATATATCAAAAGAACAATGCATAAAAGCGTAAATAAAGATTATATTAACATATTACACTTCGAGCAGACATAATGTCTTAACCTTTATTTATCAAAGTACAGCGAAACATAGGCATGCTTCCACAGGAAGATGACCGGGGGAATCACTAGACTAGCATCCATCAAGTTCACCATCATAATCTTCATCTGTAAACTTCTGGTCCAAAATTAGGGTGAGCTCACTTATGGTCGGGGCTCAGCAAGTGGGGTGAAAATGCAAGGTAACAAGGTAAGGCTAAAATTTAATGCAGTTAGCATTTTAGTTGGTCAACATTTTATTACCAACACCTGATTACTAAGTATAAGTATATACCAAAGCCAATTAAGCATAATTCATAATCATCATAAGCTCAAACCACTTGAGCAAGTACCATCAACATAAAGCTCAACCTCTTGAGAGAACCACTTGATCATACCGCTTAAACAAAACCGATAATGATTTATTTCCATCTTCAAGTTCAATTATCATATGAGGGTCCAGGCTGCTCTTAACCGTGAGCAGGGCTGATATATTACTTTTACACTCTGCAGAGGTGGTACAACTTTACCCACAAGCCGTGTATCCCCTCTAGCCTTGGTCGGCCAAACCCATAAACACTTCCGAGGTGAATCGCTAGGGATCCACTATGAGGCTTTCACAAAATACACTTAATACAAAGTAATCTGCTAAGGTTTCCACATCAGTATTGGTGACCCTCTAGGTGAGGTACCTCAGCCAAGACTACCACTGCATGTTAACGTGAGCTGCCACCAAACCATTGCCGCCCCTCTTGCTCATCTTTCAAGTAAGGTTGCTAAACACTAAGCTTAAAAAGCTAATTACCAAAGCTAGAGCCATGATAGCACTTGTAGTTGCACTATTTTCCTGGGTGGTCACTCCATGTTCTAATTAATACAATATGATCTTGCTTAATCATCGGATTAACAACAATAATATAAACTTAATCTTTGGAACATTAATATAATTAAAGAGTGACATCATAAAGATAATGTTGTAGCAATAGCGTAGCTACTTGATTAAATCATAATCCCAGGTTAAACAATGAATTAGGTTTGAAAGGTGAGATGTATCTGAATAGGTAACTCATCAAATTATGCACATATCCAGAAGTAAATTTTATTAAGTGTATTGTATGGGATCAGACAGAATATGCAGGAGGAGAAGTCCACTTGCCTTGCTTATAGAAAACCTAAGGCTCAACCATAGAATAGATCTTGATTCTCAACTATTGGATCAATCTCTAAACATCACACAAACAAACAGAAAGAAACAAATACCACTCAATAACATACAACATTCACCATAGACGAAGCTAAAAGAAAGCAAAAAACAAAAGAGCATTGGCTTTTCAAAAACATCATAAGCAATTGTTTATAACAAAAAGGCGCTCTTTTGAAAATGGTTTGGTTCATATTTTATAAAACAAGACCTAAGGTTGAATATATCTTAATTATAAATATACAAATATTAGGTTCACTATTTTAATCGTTTATAAAAAGTCATGTGGTATATCTAAGATTAAGGGTTCATAAGATGATAAATCACTTTTTATCCTTTTAGAAAATATATGTGTTATATATCTAAGATTAATGAGTTACGAAACACATAATTAAATTTATAAAGTATTATGAAACATATTATAAAACATTGTTAAACATTCACTTATGACAACTAAGATATAAGTGTGAAAATAACTTAACTATAAATTTATGAATGTTTGGTGAACCCTTTAAATCTTTTTAGAAAAGTTCTATAGAATAACTAAGGCTGTGGGCTAAAAGATTATAAAACACATTTGTTTATGAAGCATTATAAAACACATTATTAAACCTTTTTTAGAAAAGATATAATTCCAAGTTGATTTTATGTGAAATAATATTTAAACAAATAACTATCTTTGTTTTTAATAAGAAAATGCATGGCCTATATAGATTTTTATGCAACAGATAATTAAACAATTAATTATATTCACTTTTATTTAAGAAAATACACATCCTCTATTTTTATTAAGGAAGCTAGATCCAAAACAGTATATATAAACTATCATATAACTTACGAAAAGAACATGAATACTAATTATGTCATTTTAACATTTTAGAAAAGATCTATATTTCTTTAAATATGGTAAGACATATAATATACATTAATTTATTTGAATATAAGGCTAGATCAAGTTTTATGTGAAAAAATAATTAAGTGAATAACTATTTTTTTATTATGAATTATGTACGCTACATTTCCTTTAGTTTTTTTTATGTAGAAGACATGTCTAAAACTTTATTAAGAGGACTATATATCTCTAAAATGCGACAAGAAGATATAAATTCTACCTAAGCACAATTTTGGAAATTTGAATGCATTTTTAGTCTCAATAAGTTATAGATACACACATGTATATATATAACCAAATACAAAACTAAACTATATTATCTAAGCAAATATAATTATAATACTATTTGTTTAGTTAATATTTTTAGTCAAGAAAAAGTTATCTATCTTTTCTTTTACTTTTTATTCGAAGAAACCATATTTAAATCAATTCGAACAATATAATTTGAATTAATTCACGAAAATATGTAAAATGGTGAAAACACTAAGTAAACATACTTATAAAATTAATCAACCAGGTTATAAATTATTTACATTCCAATTAATAAAAATAAGTCCAGCACAGGGGTTAGACCGTGAATAAAGGAGTAGACTAGGAGAGTAGCTAGTAAGTTTGTATTTTTGTGAACAGATAACACTATGAATAACTATTTCTTATTTTTAGTTAAAAATATGTAATCTTTCTTTCCTTTCTTATTTATGATTCTTATTTATGAAACTAAGCATAGATCAATTATAAAAGGCACAAATCAAATTAAAATTATAAAAACATGTGAACAGTTGTAAATACTGATTTTAAGTATTTAGAACAATCTTATGAAGTAAATAAAACAATCACTAATCGAGTTGGATCTTAAAATACATATTTTATAATGAAATCAGGAGGGACTATTACACTATTACCCATAGCCTTTAGGAGGTAGTTTAAAAATACGACCTTCATCTACCTTTGAACAACAGAACAACACAGGGAGTAGGGTATCGACGCGAGGTCGTGGTGCGGAGCAGAGAAGCCGGGGCGAGCTCTATCGAGGGACAACGACGATCGACGCGACGTCACAGCAAATATCCAACGATGGTAACAGGGACTTTGTGGCTTCCGGCGCGCAGGGACTCTAGGAACCGGACGACGTTGCGCCAACGGTCAGCAACGTCAGGCACATGCACGGTCAGAGCTTTGAGGCACGGTGCGGCATCATAGCACGACACAGAAGCCGGACGTAGAATCTGGCGAGCGGTGCAGAGGACTGCAACGTAGCATGGCATTGGTGTTCTGGCGAGAGAGTTTATTGCTACAGGAATCGAAGCTCTGCAGAGGCGTAGACGGCAGCGAGGTGCAGCAATAGACAGCAGAGGGTGCGAGAGAGCGAGGGACTAAGCAACAAGAGCAGGGCGACGAAGAGGTTCGTGGGCGTGGCCTTTTATAGCCCAAAGGGAGGAGGAATTTGTAAACGCGACCATTGAAACCGGCCTTGAATTACAGAGGAAACGACTGCCAATAAAATCCATTAATGTTGTTCATCAAAGAGTAATGCTGCGACGAGTAGAAGGAGGAAAACAAATCCGCAGTGCGCTTGCGACGGGGAGGTGAGGAGACGTTGGCAGCTAATGCTCCGCTAGTGACACGCGGGCCTGGGTCTATGCGGGTGCGGATACTGGACCAACGACCATTAATGGGGAGAGGAGTGGAGCAAGCCGAGAGGGAGAGGAAGCGTTGTCGTAGCGGCGGCGGCGACTTCATTACAATATTCGAACCGGCGAGATGCGAGACGATGGAGAGCCGAAGAGCTGTTGGCGCAGGCGAGCATGGTCGCGGCTAGGTGCGAGGTCCTCGCGTGCAGCTACACTGATCCATACGAGTGTCTATTTTGGTGGAGAAGAGACGTCTTACAAGCCGACCCCACATGTAATTGAAAGAAATGGTGAGGAAACGACTGTTGGTGCTCGGCTGGAATGGGCCAATAAGAAACGCCTGGGCTAGCTGACGAGTTGGATTCCTTTTTTTATTTCAAAATTTCTCTTTTTATTATAAAATTCAGAATATACATATGTACTAAAAATAATATTAACTTAATAAAATATCTATATTACAGAAAACATATTTTTAACAAATTTTGTTCAAATATAAAGGGCTTAGGAACGAGGGCACATTTCGTTTTATCTTTTTCTTATTATTATTTCTTTTTTTAATGTAAGTTTTATCTATAAATAAATATATGTTAAAAATATTTTAAAAGTTATAAATTATCCAATACATGAATTTAAGACTAATTTATTTTATTAAATAAATTGGGCTTTACAAAAGAGAATATAAAATAAACAAAATCTTGCTCCTAAAACTGAACGCATCAAACCCTTAGTATTAATTTAATTCATTCAAAAGATTAGTTATCTTTCATATCATTACTTCTTTATTTTGAAAACAACGCTTTCTCTCTAGTGGATTTATCAACTAAAGTTTAATTACTTTTAGCTGATGGATTTGAGTTGTTACAAAACCTACCAAAATACATATTTCTAAAATAATATTTTAAGAACTCATTATTATTTTCTAAAATAATATTTTCACAACTTATATCCAAAACTTGGATACATCAAACAAAATTTATTCCTCGGCATGAATGCATCAAACACTTGATAAAATTTTATCTAATCAATAAATTGTTCACTTTATTTATCTTACCATCTCATTATTTGAAAACATAAATATTTCCTTTCTACTGGAAATTAGTAATATAAACTAAGTTATTTTCAATTGATGGGTTTAGGGTGTTACAACTAGGTTCTTTGGAACGGAACCTCGGTAAACAAATCGCCGTTTTCATTTGTGTTGATCTCCACTTGATTTGTTTATCCCCTCTCCTCTCTCTCTCTCTCTAAAGTTCTCTTGCTCATATTGATTTAAGTTTGCTCCCAAGGTTATCCGCATTAATTGAGCAACTCATAGCAAGGAGAACTATCATCCGCACTCCAAATTACTTCTAACCCTAACCACAAGTGTAGTGCGTGTTTAAAGTTTGTAAATTTCAGGTTTCGCCTATTCACCCCACTATAGGCGACTTTCAATTGGTATCAGAGCCCGGTGCTTCATTAGAGTCTAACAACTCGAAGTGATGTTGGGAGAACACGCCAAGAGGGAGATGGTCACAGGCGATAAGCCTGAAGCCTCGGGAAGGAAGAACGACAAACGGACACCGTTAAAGGAGGCCAGCGATAAGCACAAGGAAGAATCCGGTGGCTCCATCAAGTCACATAGGAAGGGTGACAAGAAGAAAAAGAAAATGAAGAAGGTGGTCTACTACGAGACCGCCTCTTCATCACCTTCCACATCCAGCATCGAGTCTACATCTTTGAAGCGCCAAGAGCACAAGAAGTATTGTAAGATGCCTCTACGCTATCCTCGCATTCCGAAACACGCTCCTTTACTTTTCGTGCCCCTAGCAAACCACCATATTTTGATGGTGAAGATTATTGTATGTGGAGTGATAAAATGAGGCACCATCTAACCTCACTCCATGAAAGCATATGGGACATTGTTGAGTTTGGAGCGCATGCACCACAAGTGGGCGACGACTCCGATGAGGCTGCCCAAATAAGGCATTTTAACTCCCAAGCAATTTCTATACTCCTCGCCTCCTTGTGTCGAGAGGAGTACAACAAGGTGCAAGGGTTGAAAAATGTTAAAGAAATTTGGGATGTCCTCAAAACGGCGCATGAAGGGGACGAGGTGACTAAAATCACCAATCGCGAAACGATCGAGCGAGAGCTCGGTCGATTCGTCCTCAACAAAAGAGAGGAGCCACAAGCAATGTACAACCGGCTCAAAACGATGGTCAACCAAGTGCGCAACCTCGGGAGCACCAAGTGGAATGTGTTGGATCTTTTATGGGCTTGGCCCATTTATTGAATAAACTCTATGGTGTGTAATGGTGGAGAATACCAATAGTACCACATTGGAAGTCCAAGGGTCTTTTGGCTTGACTTATATGGTGGGATTTATTCTACCTAACTTGAGAAGTCAAGAAATGGACAAGGGCGTGCCACACGCGCGCGCGCGCCGCCGCCGGCGGCCGGGCCGGGCGGGGCGGGGTGTGGCGTGGCGTGGCGTGGCATGGCGTGGCGAGGCAAGGCAGGCAGGCAGGCAGGCAGGCGAGCGGGCGTGGTGTGGTTGTGTTAATTTTTAGCACTCACTAACCGCGTTAACCTTTCAGTTGTCTGTCTCTTCGTCAGCCAGCCGAGTGACCCTTCTCCTTCAGCTGACCGACTCATGGCATGACTCGGCGAGTGCTGACCGGCTCTTGGCGTGACTCGGCGACCTTTCTCCTTCAGCTTCCCTCTGCGAGAGGTTAAATAGAGGAGCACCCCTGTCACTCGACACACGCGAGAAAACACTTTCAGAATCACAGTCCAGTCGCCGAGTGAGGGTATTTCCATCTCGTGACTCTGCGCGCACAGAGAAGCGAGAGGGCAGGTGCCTCCAGAGCCCTTGCCATTCGAGACCCTGCTTGGGGGATCGACAATTAGGTTTTTGGGGAGCGTCTACGCAACTGCCCAACGTCCGTCGTTGTCTTCATCGCTTACGACATGACAAGTGAAGTTGGACAAGGATCCAGATCCTCGGAGCGCATGGGAGGGTATGATCAATTCATCTCCTTACTGTTTTTCATTCTGCAAATTATATATGTTCATTCCTGTTGTTTTATATATAGCCATAAATTTATTCAATCTGATTTGTCGTATTATATCATGACATGTCTGATGCCTGATCATACTAGTAATATGATAAATCTATTTGTCTTAATTTTATAGTCATGCTGTTTATGTTGCTATCTGTTTACTTTCAGTTATTCCATAATAATACATGTTCTATGTTTATATGCTTGTTATATCTATATGATTCATATGCTTTATGTTCTCTTGATCCATATTGTTATGGATATATTTGAGATAGTGATTTTTATGATTAAACATATTTTATATGTCATCATCATAATGTTAATTTATGGAATTAAAATGATATGGAAAATGCCTATATTTCTAACAATCCAAAAACCTAATGTTAGGCATTTTTCTATCAGAGGTTTTGCTGCTGTGCTAAAGCCTGATCCTTTTGATGGTAAAAACTTCTTGATATGGAAAGCTAAGATGGAGTTGTGGCTAACTGCAATGTCATGTTATTATGCCGCTGAGGGCAAGCCTGCCAACTTACCTCCTGAGGATGAGGCTAAGTTTAAGGCTGATGACAACCTCTTTTGAGGAGCAGTGATTAGCGCACTGGATACTAAATTCCAGAAAAGCTATATCATCCTTCCCACAGGGAAAGAGCTGTGGGATGCACTTGTTGGAATGTTTGGAGTAACTGACACTGGTAGCGAGCTGTATCTCATGGAGCAGCTGTATGACTACAAGATGGTTGAGAACCGATCTGTAGTGGAACAGGCTCATGAGTTTCAAGCACTAGCTAAGGAACTTGAACTTTTTCCTTGTCCTTTACCTGACAAGTTTGTGGCTGGCGGTATAATCGCCAAGTTGCCACCTTCTTGGAAGGACTTTGCTACCTCTCTCAAACATAAGAGACAAGAGTTCAATGTGGAAGAGCTCATTGGTACTCTTGATCTTGAGGAAAGGGCTAGAACAAAGGACAGTGGAAAAGGTGTTGAGACCTCTACTGCTAATGTGGTGCAGAAGAGAAACTTCCACAAGTTTAACAAGAAGAAAAACCAGAACAAACCAGAGAATGCGAATAAACCTGTTCAAACAGCATAGTTCAAAAAGAAGAACATCAATAACAAGGGAAAGGGAGGATGCTTTGTCTGTGGCAGTGATCAACACTGGGCTAGAGAGTGCCCTGATCGCAAGTTCACACAAGACAAGAAATCAGCTAATGTTGTAACCACTGAAACTGAAGGAGGAACATCTGGGTATGGTAATTCTTTACCATTTGTTCTTTCAGTTTGTAATTCACCTGAGTGGTGGATGGACAGTGGTGCAAACATTCATGTGTGTGCTGATGCCTCTATGTTCACTTCCTATCAGGTCAGGAGGTCTGGCACCTTGTTAATGGGAAATGGGTCGCGTGCTCATGTTCTTGGTGTTGGTACGGTCATTCTAAAGTTTACTTCGGGAAAGACGGTGCCATTGAAGAGCGTGCAGCATGTGCCCTCTATCAAGAAGAATCTCGTTAGCGCATCTATGCTATGTCGAGATGGGTACAAAGTTATTCTTGAGTCTAATAAATATGTTGTGTCGAAACATGGTATTTTTGTTGGTAAAGGATATGACTGCGGAGGCTTGTTCCGCTTATCACTGCATGATGTGTGTAATAAACTGGTGAATTCTGTTAATTTTTCTGATGAGTCAGATTTATAGCATTCACGTTTTTGTCATGCAAGTTTTGGCTGTCTTATGCGGTTAGCAAATATAAATTTAATTCCTAAATTTAACTTGGTCAAAAAGTCTAAGTGCCATGTGTGTGTTGAATCAAAACAACCTCGCAAGCCTCACAAGGCTGCTGAGGCGAGGAGTTTGGCACCTCTAGAACTTGTTCATTCTGATCTGTGCGAGATGAATGGAATTTTGACCAAAGGTGGTAAAAGATACTTTCTCACTCTTATAGATGACTCCACTAGATTTTGTTATGTGTATCTCTTAAAAACAAAAGATGAAGCGTTCAATTATTTTAAGGCCTATAAAGCTAAAGTTGAGAACCAACTTGAGAGGAAAATAAAACGTTTAAGGTCCGATCGAGGTGGAGAATATTTCTCTAATGTGGTCGATGAGTTCTGCGTGGAACATGGTATTATTCATGAGAGGACACCGCCATTCTCACCACAATCCAATGGGATTGCTGAAAGGAAAAACCGCACTCTAACAGATTTGGTGAATGCCATGTTGAGTACAGCGGGATTATCCAAGGCATGGTGGGGTGAGGCGATTTTGACAGCATGTCATGTCCTGCTATAGCGGCCCACCGCTAGTCCCTAACGACATCTATTGCGACCAACCATAAGTTGTTAAATTTCTAGACTTTTAGCGACCAACCGACCGTTGCTACAAAAGGATTTAGCGACTGACAGTCGGTCCCTAACCTTTAGCAACCAACAGTTGGTACCTAATAAGGGTTGCTAAAGATCAACCATCGTGTAGTGCTTGTTTTTCGAAATCCCACGCAAGTGCAATTAATCCGTGGAGATCCTAGGTATAAACAGATGTCTCCCGAGGAAGTTATTGGCAAGTTTTTGAGCTTTGAACTAATGATCAAACACTCCAAACACATTGTCAACCTGGAGCAAGGCGCCACCTCCACACCCGAAGTGCAACCCGTTGCATTCAAAGCAACAGAAGAGAAGAAGGAAGAGTCTACACCAAGTAGACTCCCAATCGATGCCTCTAAGCTCGACAACAAGGAGATGGCTCTTATCATCAGGAGCTTTTGACAAATCCTCAAGCAAGGAAGGGGAAGGACTACAAACCCCGTTCCAAGAGAGTGTGTTGTAGGTGTGGTAAGTCCGATCACTTTATTGCAAAATGTCCATATAGAAGTGACAGTGATAGGGACAACGACAAGAAAGGGAAGAAGAAGATGGAGAAGAAAAGATACTACAAGAAGGGCGGCGAAGTGCACATGGGGCAGGAATGGGACTCCGATGAGAGCTCCACCGACTCCTCCTCTGATGAGGACGCCGCCAACATCGTCGTCAACAAGGGCCTTCTCTTCCCCAATGTCGGCCACAAATGACTAATGGCTAAGGACGGCAAAAAGAAAAAGGTACATTCTAGAGATACCCCCAAATATACTACTTTCGATGATGAGGGTAGCTCTAGTGATAACGAATATGATTTAACCTCTCTTTTTGCAAACCTTACCAAGGATCAAAAGAAAAAGATAAATGAATTGATAGAAACTGAAAGGGAATTAGGCTTACACCTGTTTCCTAAACCAATTTTGGTGGTTGAATTGCCCAACACAAATAATTGGACTAACTAGTTTGCTCTAGTCTATAAGTCATACAGGTGCCAAAGGTTCACAAAAGGCCAATAAAAAGACCAAGCAAAGGGTTCAACAAAAAGAGCAAAGGGACAACCGAAGGCACCCTGGTCTAGCGCACCGGTCTGTCCGGTGCACCACCGGACATGTTCGGTGCACCAGGGTTCTCCACGCGCTGAACTCCTCACCTTCGGGAAAACGCAGAGTCGCTCCGCTATAATTCACCATACTGTCCGGTGTACACCGGACAGTGTCCGATGCTCCAGGAATGAAGCGACTCTGAACTCGCCAGCTTCTAGAATTCTCAACGGCTACTCCGCTATAATTCACCGGACATGTCCGGTGTGCACCGGACTGTCCGGTGTGACAGCTGAATAACGACTACTTCGGCGCCAACGGTCACCTGCAGCGCATTAAATGCGCGCCAGAGCGCGCAGAAGTCAGGCACGCGCGAAGCGGCGCATCGTACACTCTACAGTGCATGTCCGGTGCGCCACCGAACATCCAGGCGAGCCTAGCAGTCAGAGCTCCAACGGTCGGAACCCTAACGTTCGGGTGACGTGGCTGGCGCACCGGACATGTCCGGTGTGCACCGGACTGTCCGGTGCACCATGCGACAGACAGCCTCCACCCAAATGGCTAGTTTGGTGGTTGGGGCTATAAATACCCCCAACCACCCCACATTCAAGTCATCCAAGTTTTCAACCTTCCAACCACTTACAAGAGCTAGGCATTCAATTCTAGACACACTCAAGTGATCAAATCCTCTCCAATTCCACACAAGGCTTTAGCAATTAGCGAGAGAGATTTGCCGTGTTCTTTTGAGCTCTTGCGCTTGGATTGCTTCTTTCTTTCTCACTTGCTCCTGTGATCAAAACTCCATTGTAACCGAGGCAAGAGACACCAATTGTGTGGTGGTCCTTGCGGGAAGGTTTGTTCCCGGTTTGATTTGAGAAGAGAAGCTCACTCGGTCCGAGGGACCGTTTGAGAGAGGGAAAGGGTTGAAAGAGACCCGGTCTTTGTGACCACCTCAACGGGGAGTAGGTTCGCAAGAACCGAACCTCGGTAAAACAAATCCGCGTGTGACACTCTTCATTCGCTTGAGTTTTGTTTTGCACCCTCTCTCTCGGACTCTTTATTATTTCTAACGCTAACTCGATTTGTAGTTGTGATTATATTTGTAAATTTCAGTTTCGCCCTATTCACCCCCCCTCTAGGCGACTTTCAATTGGTATCAGAGCCCGGTGCTTCATTAGAGCCTAACCACTCGAAGTGATGTCAGGAGATCACGCCAAGAAGGAGATGGAGACCGGCGACAAGCCCACTACAAGCCACGGGTCGACTTCATCGGAAGAGTCCCACAACAAGAGGAAGGAGAAGAACTCCTCCAACAAAGGGAAGGGGAAGGAGAAGAAATCCTCTTCCCACAAGTCACATCGGAGAGGCGACAAGCACAAGAGGATGAGGAAAGTGGTCTACTACGAGACCGACACTTCATCAACGTCGACCTCTGGCTCCGACGCGCCGTCCGTCACTTCTAAGCGCCAAGAGCGCAAGAAGTATAGTAAGATCCCCCTACGCTACCCTCGCACTCCTAAACATACACCTTTACTTTCCGTCCCATTAGGCAAACCACCAACATTTGATGGTGAAGATTATGCTAGGTGGAGTGATATGATGCGATATCACCTAACCTCACTCCACAAAAGTATATGGGATGTTGTTGAGTTTGGTGTACAGGTACCATCCGTAGGGGATGAAGATTATGATGAGGACGAAGTGGCCCAAATCGAGCACTTCAACTCCCAAACCACCACTATACTCCTCACCTCTCTAAGTCGAGAGGAGTATAACAAGGTGCAAGGGTTGAAGAGCGCCAAGGAGATTTGGGACGTGCTAAAGACCGCGCACGAAGGAGATGAGGTGACCAAGATCACCAAACGGGAAACGATCGAGGGGGAGCTCGGTCGCTTCCATCTTCGCCAAGGGGAGGAGCCACAAGACATGTACAACCGGCTCAAAACCTTGGTGAACCAAGTGCGTAACCTCGGGAGCAAAAAATGGGATGACCACGAAGTGGTTAAGGTTATTCTAAGATCACTTGTTTTCCTTAACCCTACTCAAGTTCAATTAATTCGTGGCAATCCTAGATATACTCAAATGACCCACGAGGAAGTTATAGGTAATTTTGTGAGCTTTGATTTGATGATCAAAGGCTCAAAGAAGATCAACGAGCTTCACGGCCCCTCCACGTCTGAAGCACAATCGGTCGCATTCAAGGCGACGGAAGAAAAGAAGGAGGAATCTACTCCAAGTCGAACACCCATCGACGCCTCCAAGCTCGACAACGAGGAGATGGCGCTCATCATCAAGAGCTTCCGTCAAATCCTCAAGCAAAGGAGGGGGAAAGATTACAAACCCCGCTCCAAGAGAGTTTGCTACAAGTGTGGTAAGCCCGGTCATTTTATTGCTAAATGTCCATTATCAAGTGATAGTGACAGGGACAACGACAAGAAGGGGAGAAGAAAGGAGAAGAAGAGATATCACAAGAAGAAGGGCGGCGATGCCCATGTGTGCCGCGAGTGGGACTCCGACGAGAGCTCCACCGACTCCTCCTCCGATGAGGACGCCGCCAACATCGCCGTCACCAAGGGTCTTCTCTTCCCCAACGTCGGCCACAAATGCCTCATGGCCAAGGATGGCAAAAGGAAGATGGTAAAATCAAGATCCTCCACCAAATATGAAACATCTAGCGATGAGGATAATGCTAGTAATGAGGAGGATAACTTGCGTATTCTTTTTGCCGACCTAAACATGCAACAAAAGGAAAAACTAAATGAGCTAATTAGTGCCATCCATGAAAAGGATGATCTCTTGGACTCCCAAGAGGACTTCCTAATCAAGGAAAATAAAAAGCATGTTAAGGTTAAGAACGCTTATGCTCTAGAAGTGGAAAAATGTGAGAAATTATCTAGTGAGCTAAGCACATGCCATGACACTATTGCCAACCTTAGAAATGAAAATGCCAAATTAATTACTAAGGTTGATTCTCATGTTTGTGATGTTTCAATTCCCAATCTTAGAAATGATAAGGATGATTTGCTTGCTAAGATTGAAGAATTAAACACCTCTCTTGCTAGCCTTAGGATTGGAAATGAAAAATTAATTGCTAAGGCTAAAGAATTAGATGTTTGCAATGTTACAAGTTCCAATCTTAGAGATAACAATGATATTTTGCGTGCTAAGATTGTTGAACTTAATTCTTGCTAACCCTCTACATCTACCATTGAGCACGTTTCCATTTGCACTAGATGTAGAGATATTGATGTTGATGCTATTCATGATCACATGGTTTTAATTAAACAACAAAATGATCATATAGCAATATTAGATGCTAAAATTGCCGAGCATAACTTAGAGAATGAAAAATTTAAATTTGCTAGAAGTATGCTCTATAGTGGGAGACGCCCTGGCATCAAGGATGGCATTGGCTTCCAAAGGGGACACAATGTCAAACTTAGTGCCCCTCCTAAAAGATTGTCTAATTTTGTTAAGGGCAAGGCTCCCATGGCTCAGGATAACGAGGGTTACATTTTGTACCCTGCCGGTTATCCCGAGAGCAAAATTAGGAGAATTCATTCTAGGAAGTCTCACTCTGGCCCTAATCATGCTTTTATGTATAAGGGTGAGACATCTAGCTCTAGGCAACCAACCTGTGCTAAGTTGCCTAAAAAGAAAACTCCTAATGCATCAAATGATCATAGCATTTCATTCAAAACTTTTGATGCTTCATATGTGCTTACTAACAAATCCGGCAAGGTAGTTGCCAAGTTTGTTGGGGGCAAACACAAGGGCTCCAAGGCTTGTGTTTGGGTACCCAAAGTTCTTGTTTCTAATGCCAAAGGACCCAAAACCGTTTGGGTACCTAAAGTCAAGAACTAAACTTGTTTTGTAGGTTTATGCATCCGGGGGCTCAAGTTGGATCATCGATAGCGGGTGCACAAACCACATGACGGGGGAAAAGAAGATGTTTTCCTCCTACAAGAAAAACCAAGATCCCCAAAGAGCTATCACATTCGGAGATGGAAACCAAGGTTTGGTCAAAGGTTTGGGTAAAATAGCTATATCTCCTGACCATTCCATTTCCAATGTTTTTCTTGTTGATTCATTAGATTACAATTTGCTTTCCGTATCCCAATTATGTCAAATGGGCTACAATTGTCTCTTTACTGATGTAGGTGTCACTGTCTTTAGAAGAAGTGATGATTCAATAGCCTTTAAGGGAGTGTTAGAGGGTCAGCTATACTTGGTAGATTTTGATAGAGCTGAACTCGACACTTGCTTAATTGCTAAGACTAACATGGGTTGGCTCTGGCACCGCCGACTAGCCCATGTTGGAATGAAGAATCTTCATAAGCTTCTAAAGGGAGAACACATTTTAGGACTAACGGATGTTCATTTTGAGAAAGACAGGATTTGTAGCGCATGCCAAGCCGGGAAGCAAGTTGGCACTCATCATCCACACAAGAACATCATGACGACTGACAGGCCACTGGAGCTCCTACACATGGATCTATTCGGCCCGATTGCTTACATAAGCATCGGCAGGAGTAAGTACTGTCTAGTTATTGTGGATGATTATTCTCGCTTCACTTGGGTGTTCTTTTTGCAGGAAAAATCCCATACCCAAGAAACCTTAAAGGGATTCTTGAGACGGGCTCAAAATGAGTTCGGCTTAAGGATCAAGAAAATTAGAAGCGACAATGAGACGGAGTTCAAGAATTCACAAATTGAAGGCTTTCTTGAGGAGGAGGGCATCAAGCATGAGTTCTCCTCTCCCTACACGCCACAACAAAATGGTGTAGTGGAGAGGAAGAATCAAACTCTATTGGACATGGCAAGAACCATGCTTGATGAGTACAAGACACTGGATCGGTTTTGGGCCGAGGCGGTCAACACCGCCTGCTACGCCATCAACCGGTTATATCTGCACCGAATCCTCAAGAAGACATCCTATGAACTCCTAACCGGTAAAAAGCCCAATATTTCATATTTTAGAGTTTTTGGTAGCAAATGTGTGGCGGAACTGCCCGAATTATTCTGACTTAAGTGCCTAAGTCCCGCCTTAGAGGCTAGACCACACTTAAATGGGAATAACCCGTCAATCCCTCGGATCTAGTCCGACGAGGCCACTGACAGGATCAAGTACCACAATCTCACTCGAAGGTGAGTCACAGAGCAAATACAATAAAGCATAAAACCATAAATTAAGGAGTATTAAATTATTACATCACCATCGGAGTTGTGCAAAAGTAGCCATCATTGTTCGAAGTGCAGCGGAATGAAACTAACGATAAATAAACAGAGAGATGGGGAAGCCTGTCCCATCACTCCTCATGCTCCTCCTCCGCCGAGGTAGGGTCCCACTCGACAGTCCAACCCGGTGGCAAGATGGACGGCCAAGTCACTCCAGCAACCATGTCCTCCAGAGAACCTGTAAAAATTATGCCACAAGCAAGGCTGAGTATACTTATACTCAGCTAGACTTACCCGGTGTGAGGAGTCTACTCCTCTACCTCTAGACATGCAGCTGTTTGGCTGTGGGGTTTGGTTGCCAAAAGCACTAGCTGAGTTTCTAAATCTAGTTTTAACTTTGTCAAATTTAAGTGTGACTCTCTTAAGGCTAAATATGTACTATCTACTCATACATGGTAGCAAATATTTTTAGCAATCAACATCTTGTATCATCTCATCGTATTTCCACTTGTTACTCAATGTAGCAGCATGGATCAAGCAGTCTCATTAGCTACAAGAAGCAGACGATTCGAATTGAGTTTTTAAACCTTGCAAGGTAAACCTAAACACACGACGTGGAAATGCACTTCGTCCCCACACACATCAACCGTCCCCATCGATTCCCTGGCAGCAGATCAGGGCTCACCGCCTTGGCGTACAATGCCTCACTGACCCCGACTGCCGTCGTGCAGTGACCGCACTTGTACCCACCATAACTGGAATGGGAGACCACGTCTTAGGTCGCGTGAGGGGTAAAGTCCACTAGCAGGTTCACTCAGGTACTAGGCTTACCGATTTACCATATTTCTCGGCATGTGCTTAGTACGTTCAAACGCTTGACACACGGTACCACACCTTAATCCTTATTCCAATTTTTATCCCGTAGACAACCAATCCCCATGGATTGTTGCTCACAAACCAACATCATTATGATAAGAAAGTGGATACAGCCAATGCCTGACCTCGCGCGAGTGCTAGAAAAATCACTCGACTTCTACCGAAATCCCTAATTAATAAAGCAGCTACTCAGCTTAGCATACTAGTAGTCATCTCAATGGGATTCCTGAGATCATGCAACTAGGGTTTCAAACAACTCCTACACTTAAGTGCACAATACAAGCCTACAAACATTAAGTGTAGTAAAATATCATATAGAACAGGTACGGGGCTTGCCTTCCAAAGCTGGGGCAGGCAGATCCTCTAGTGCAGGCTCTGGTGCTGGATCCGGGGCTACCTCCTGAGCAGCTCCTTGCTCCGGCACGAGGACGTACTCTCCGTCAGCGAGGTTGCAGTCTATCGAAATGCAATGAATATGTATGTCATGATTATGCAGGATTTAATAACATTATGCTAAGGAAGAAGCACTAAGTTAATCCATAACTTAGGGTTTTCTTGGTCATACGTGGCTTTTAGTAGTTTATGCTTATCACTCTAGGTTTAGGTTTTTTATTAAGGATAAGCAATTATGATTGGTATTTCCTTATTATGATTTAGTGAACATTTTACAAGGGTTTTAGGATGATACCAATTTCCATTATTCATTTTCCTTTCTTTATTTTCTATTTATAAGTTCTAGTGTAGGTTTGAACTACCACATTGGTTTAACTTTTTCCAAAAATTTTGTAAAAGTTACAGTGGCTTGTCATTGACCCATATAGCCTGTCCTAGGAGTTTGAGGTTCAAAAATAAAAAGGTTATGCTTTGGACAAAAATAACGAAAGTTGTGTAAATGGGCCACTTTACACTACAACTCTTAACTAGGGGTAGGTTCTACCCTAAGGGTTATTTTTGTTGGCATCTAACAGTAATAATAAGCTTCTGTGCCAAAAATCACAGAAGGTTAATTGGTGGTTATTTAGTTGTGATTTTCTAAAGTTTTATGCCAAAAAGATGCTTATAACTAACTTGTTATTTGAAAAATATCAAACAACAGACTTCAAATTTTTCTTATGTTTTTATTAACAACTCATTAGTTATCCCACGGTTTGGGGTGTTTTTGCCTTGGGGTTATTTTTCTAGGGTTTTTCTAAGTTTGCCTTGTTTGCTTAGAATAAAAGGTATCTATTTATTTTATACTTAACCAGGGTATCATAGATTTTTCTAGTGAACTACTTTAAATAAGTACCCTAACAAAAATAGGAGTGCCCCTTGGTTCATTATTTAAATCACCTTTTCTATTTTTCTTAACCTTAAGCACATTGTAAAATAAATGGCAAAAACTAACTTAATGGGATGGACAGAGAGGTTTAGCATTTTTAAACAGGTCAGTAGGTGGACATAAGCTTCTCCAAATTTTTCTAACCCTAGTCAAATAGTGCAACTATTTTTCTTCCTATTATTTAGCTTTTGGCCAAAACAATAATTAAATCAGAACCCTAAAGTTTTCTGTAGTACATAAAGGTTTTATATTTTTGCTAAGTAGTTTACATTATTTAAGGTCTAACAAAATTGGTTTGACTAATTTTGGATGAATAAAACAGAAGTTATGAATTATTCAAGTTCTGTTCAAAATTTAAATCAGATTTAATAAGGGTTTCCTGGAAAACTACTTTGCGCCGAGGTCCCTAGGTTTAATCCAAATCAATCCACTCAAGTCTACCCCTGTGCCACTATTCATTTGAGTCACTGACATTTCACAAAACCCCCCAGGCTTCTTTTCTTCTTCCCCGCGGTCCTTCCCTAGGTTTAAACAGTACCCGCAAGAAAGAAAAGGGTGGCGCGGCTTACCGGCGGCGAGAGAGGTCCGGCGAGGGGCGGGGTTGGCTCGGGGAGGCTCTGGCGGTCACAGCGATGTACGGCTCGACGGCGGGGATGGCCGGAATCGCTCGGTCCACGTGCGCAGGCAGGGGTCCTCGTCGGCGGCGGGTGTGCCGGCCAAATCACGGCGATCTAGTTCAATCCAATGGCATGGTGAGCTCCACGGGGTGAAGTAGAGACTGTGTGCACAAGGAATCGGAAAATGGTTCAATGGATTACCCTGTCCACGCACTCCGGCGGGGTTGTGAACTCCGGCGACCGTGGACTGACCTCTCCGGCGAAGCAGACTTTGATTCCTCGCTCGGAGGGCTTCACTGAGGTGTGCTCAGTCGTCTCCGAGGGTCGGACGGGGTTGGGAAAGACTTGGTTGGACAGTCTACAGCGGCAGGGGCTCGGGTGGCCGCGGACACGCCGTGCACGGGCAAACGACGGTGAGTTTGAGCTCTGGTGAGGTTGAGTGCGTGCGGAAGGGTATGGTCGACGCCTGGGTGGGCTTTATAGATGCAGGCGCACACGGGGGACACTGGCGCGGCTCGGCGCGGCGTGGGGTCGGGCGCGGGCGTGCTCTGGCGTGCGCAGAGCGCGTCGAACACGTGTAGGTTTTCTTCTGCCCGTGTTCCATAGCTCGCCCAAGTCGCAAGCGTGCGAATCTTGGCAAAAATCTGGCGCGAGTCTTTTCCTGGCACCTAGGGCTGTCTCTCATTCGTGAGTCGCCATGGCAGATATGCCCTAGGTAGGGAGATCTTTGGACGCCAAATCAGGTATGTTTCTCTGCCCACATCGCGACAAAAATGATGCCAAGGCATGTCAAACGTCATGGTCTCGGGCTCAACTTTTTCCAGTGGGTGCCCTAGGTGGTATGCCACATTTTTGGTATAGAACTTAGGTGGTTTTGATGCCATCTTCAAGGTGAACACGGTTGATCTTTAGATTAGGTGTAGTTTTTGACTTAGAGAGAATTTGAGAGCTCTAGCTTTCTCTCTACTTAGAGAATGGATTTGGGGTTTCTCAAGGGGTCTTTTTGCAACATTTCCTTCCCACAATTGCTAGTTATAAAATTACTTAGAGTTTGGTTAAAGATTAACTCATGATTTGCACATTTGCTTATTCTCTCCCCTCTCAACCATGGTTTTGGGAGATAGGGTTCAAGAGAGGTCTAGGGTTTACTCTCCTCTTGCCCAAGGTAGCAAATGCACAAAAGCTTGAGTGAGGCTCTTAGGTCATTAACAATCTTGATTAACACATGGTCTCCCAGGTTCTTATGTTTCTTCTCAAGTTTCTACCACATGTGATCACAGTCATCAGTGCATAGATGTGCTCTAGCCATGGTAACACCTGAGGTGTTACAAAATGCTTTATTCTTGTTAAAAGAGGTAGAAAATCTAAATTTGCTCCTAAAACTGTAGAAGGCTTTTTACTAGGATATGACTCAAACACAAGGGCATATAGAGTCTTTAACAAGTCCTCAGGACTTGTTGAAGTTTCTTGTGACGTTGTGTTTGATGAAACTAACGGCTCTCAAGTAGAGCAAGTTGATCTTGATGAGATAGGTGAAGAACAGGCTCCGTGCATCGCGCTAAGGAACATGTCCATTGGGGATGTGTGCCCTAAGGAATCCGAAGAGCCTCCACATGCACAAGATCAACCATCCTCCTCCACGCAAGCATCTCCACCAACTCAAAATGAGGACGAGGCTCAAGTTGATGAAGGAGAAGATCAAAGAAATAAGCCACCTCAAGATGACGGCAATGATCAAGGGGGAGATGCAAATGATCAAGACAAGGAGGATGAAGAACCAAGGCCGCCACACCTAAGAGTCCACCAAGCAATCCAACGAGATCACCCCGTCGACACCATCCTCGGCGACATTCATAAGGGGGTAACTACTCGATCTCGTGTTGCACATTTTTGTGAGCATTACTCTTTTGTTTCCTCTATTAAGCCACACAGGGTAGAGGAAGCACTCCAAGATTCGGATTGGGTGATGGCGATGCAAGAGGAGATCAACAACTTCACTAGAAACGAGGTATGGCATTTGGTTCTACGTCCTAATCAAAATGTTGTAGGAACCAAGTGGGTCTTCCGCAACAAGCAAGACGAGCATGGTGTGGTGACAAGGAACAAAGCTCGACTCGTGGCCAAGGGGTATTCACAAGTCGAAGGTTTGGATTTCGGTGAAACCTATGCACCCGTAGCTAGACTTGAGTCAATTCGTATATTATTAGCCTATGCTACTTACCATGACTTCAAGCTTTACCAAATGGACGTGAAGAGTGCCTTCCTCAATGGACCAATCAAGGAAGAGGTCTACGTTGAGCAACCTCCCAGCTTTGAAGACAGTGAGTACCTTAACCATGTGTATAGGCTCTCTAAGGCGCTTTATGGGCTCAAGCAAGCCCCAAGAGCTTGGTACGAATGCCTTAGAGATTTCCTTATTGCTAATGGCTTCAAAGTCGGCAAGGTCGATCCTACTTTATTTACTAAAACTCTTGACAATGATTTGTTTGTATGCCAAATTTATGTTGATGATATTATATTTGGGTCTACTAACGAATCTACATGTGAGGAATTTAGTAGGATCATGACATAGAAATTCGAGATGTCGATGATGGGGGAGTTGAAGTATTTCTTGGGATTTCAAGTAAAGCAACTCCAAGAGGGCACCTTCATTTGCCAAACAAAGTACACTCAAGACATTCTAAACAAGTTTGGGATGAAGGATGCCAAGCCCATCAAGACTCCCATGGGAACAAATGGGCATCTCGACCTCGACACGGGAGGTAAATCCGTCGATCAAAAGGTATACCGGTCGATGATAGGTTCATTACTCTATTTATGTGCATCTCGACCGGACATTATGCTTTCCTTATGCATGGTGCAAGATTCCAAGCCGACCCTAAGGAATCTCACCTTACGGCCGTAAAACGAATCTTGAGATATTTGGCTTATACTCCTAAGTTTGGGCTTTGGTACCCTCGGAGATCCACATTTGATTTGATTGGTTATTCGGATGCCGATTGGGCGGGGTGCAAGATTAATAGAAAGAGCACATCGGGGACTTGCCAGTTCTTGGGAAGATCCTTGGTGTCTTGGGCTTCCAAGAAGCAAAATTCGGTCGCTCTTTCTACCGCCGAAGCCGAGTATATTGCCGCAGGCCACTGTTGCGCGCAATTACTTTGGATGAGGCAAACCCTGTGGGACTACGGTTACAAATTGACCAAAGTTCCTCTTCTATGTGATAATGAGAGTGCAATCCGCATGGCGGATAATCCCGTTGAGCATAGCCGCACTAAACACATAGCCATTCAGTATCATTTTCTTAGGGATCACCAACAAAAGGGGGATATCGAGATTGCATACATTAATGCTAAAGATCAATTAGCCGATATCTTTACCAAGCCACTAGATGAACAAACTTTTACCAAACTTAGGCATGAGCTCAATATTCTTGATTCTCGGAATTTCTTTTGCTAATTTGCACACATAGCTCTTAAGTATACCTTTGATCATGTCTCTTTTATATATGCTATGACTAATGTGTTTTCAAGTGTATTTCAAACCAAGTCATAGGTATATATTGAAAGGGAATTGGAGTCTTCAGCGAAGACAAAGGCTTCCACTCCACTCTATCACTCATCCTTCGCCGTCACTCCGAGCATCTCTCCATCTTTGGTATAATCTTCACTCATATGTTTTATTTGCCAAAGGGGAGAAAGTAGTTATCCAAGGGCTCTAATGATTCCGTTTTTGGCGATTCATGCCAAAGGGGGAGAAAGTATGAGCCCAAAGCAAAAGGACCGCACCACCACCCTAATTTTAAAATTAATGATTTTCAATTGGTAAATTTCAAATTGGTATCTTATTGTGTTCTAAAGGGGGAGAAAGTAGTATTTTCAAAATTGATATCTTAAAACCCTCTTGAACACTAAGAGGAGAATTTATTGAGGGGGAGTTTTGTTTAGTCAAAGGAAAAACATTTGAAACAAGGGGAGAAAATTTCAAATCTTGAAAATGCTTCACAAAATCTTATTCATTTACCTTTGACTATTTGCAAAAAGACTTTAAAAAGGGTTTACAAAAAGAATTTGCAAAAACAAAACATGTGGTGCAAACGTGGTCCAAAATGTTAAAAATAAAGAAACAATCCATGCATATCCAGTAAGTAATATTTATTGGCTCAATTCTAAGTAACCTTTGCACTTGCATATGCAAACTAATTAAAATTCTGCACTTC
The DNA here is from genome assembly GCA_029449295.1 of Zea luxurians. Lineage (NCBI taxonomy): Eukaryota > Viridiplantae > Streptophyta > Magnoliopsida > Poales > Poaceae > Zea > Zea luxurians. The sequence continues at coordinate 96,201,982 of JAOPSE010000001.1, read as the reverse complement.
TATATTTGCTTTGGTTTGTGTTGGCATCAATCACCAAAAAGGGGGAGATTGAAAGGGAATTAGGCTTACACCTGTTTCCTAAACCAATTTTGGTTGTTGAATTGCCCAACACAAATAATTGGACTAACTAGTTTGCTATAGTCTATAAGTCATACAGGTGCCAAAGGTTCACAAAAGGCCAATAAAAAGACCAAGAAAAGGGTTCAACAAAAAGAGCAAAGGGACAACCGAAGGCACCCTGGTCTGGCGCACCGGACTGTCTGGTGCACCACCGGACATGTCTGGTGCACCAGGGTTCTCCACGCGCTGAACTCCTCACCTTCGGGAAAACGCAGAGTCGCTCCGCTATAATTCACCGGACTGTCCGGTGTACACCGGACAGTGTCCGGTGCTCCAGGAATGAAGCGACTCTGAACTCGCCAGCTTCAGGAATTCGCAACGGCTACTCCGCTATAATTCACCGGACATGTCCGGTGTGCACCGGACTGTCCGGTGTGACAGCTGAATAACGGCTACTTCGGCGCCAACGGTCACCTGCAGCGCATTAAATGCGCGCCAGAGCGCGCAGAAGTCAGGCACGCGCGAAGCGGCGCACCGGACACTCTACAGTGCATGTCCGGTGCGCCACCGGACATCCAGGCGAGCCTAGCAGTCAGAGCTCCAACGGTCGGAACCCTAAAGTTCGGGTGACGTGGCTGGCGCACCGGACATGTCCGGTGTGCACCGGACTGTCTGGTGCACCATGCGACAGACAGCCTCCACCCAAACGGCTAGTTTGGTGGTTGGGGCTATAAATACCCCCAACCACCCCCACATTCAAGTCATCCAAGTTTTCAACCTTCCAACCACTTACAAGAGCTAGGCATTCAATTCTAGACACACTCAAGTGATCAAATCCTCTCCAATTCCACACAAGGCTTTAGCAATTAGCGAGAGAGATTTGTCGTGTTCTTTTGAGCTCTTGCGCTTGGATTGCTTCTTTCTTTCTCACTTGCTCTTGTGATCAAAACTCCATTGTAACCGAGGCAAGAGACACCAATTGTGTGGTGGTCCTTGCGGGAAGGTTTGTTCCCGGTTTGATTTGAGAAGAGAAGCTCACTCGGTCCGAGGGACCGTTTGAGAGAGGGAAAGGGTTGAAAGAGACCCGGTCTTTGTGACCACCTCAACGGGGAGTAGGTTTGCAAGAACCGAACCTCGGTAAAACAAATCCGCGTGTCACACTCTTCATTCACTTGCGTTTTGTTTTGCGCCCTCTCTCTCGGACTCTTTATTATTTCTAACGCTAACCCGATTTGTAGTTGTGATTATATTTGTAAATTTCAGTTTCGCCCTATTCACCCCCCTCTAGGCGACTTTCAGAAACCATTAACGAGAAGGATGACCTCTTGGAATGCCAAGAGGACTTTCTCGTTAAGGAAAACAAGATGTTTGTTAAGTTGAAAAATGCTTATGCTCTTGAAGTAGAAAAATTTGAGAATTTGTCTAAAGAGCTTAACATTTGCAATGATTCAATTTCTTGTCTTAAAACTGAGAATGATAATTTAATTGCTAAGATAGAAGAATTGAATGCTTGCAATGTTTCTACATCTATGATTGAGCATGTCACAATATGCACTAGATGTAGAGATGTTAATATTGATGCTATGAATGATCACCTTGCCATAACTAAAGAACAAAATGATCACATAGCTAAATTAAATGCCAAAATTTTCAAGCATGAGTTAGAAAATGAGAAATTTAAATTTGCTCGTAGTATGCTTTATAATGGGAGATGCCCTGGCATTAAGGATGGCATTGGCTATCCACAAGGGAGCCAAAGCAAGACCAAACTTAATGCCTAAGAATAGACTATCTAATTTTGTTAAGGGTAAGGCTCCCATGGTTTAGGATAGAGAGGGTTACATTTTATATCCTCAGAACTATCCTGAGTACAAAATTAGGAAAATTCATGCTAGAAAATCTCATACTGTTTCTTATCATGCTTATATGTATAGTAATGAGGCTTCTAGCTCTAGGCATTCAACTCATATCAAAATTCCTAGAAAGAAGAATGTCAATGCATCAAATGAACATAGCATTTCATTTAAGACTTTTGATGCATCTTTTGTGCTTACTAATAAATCAGGCAAGGTAGTTGGCAAATATGTTGGGGGCAAACACAAGAGTCCCAAGACTTGTGTTTAGGTACCCAAGGTGCTTGTTTCTAATGTGAAAGGACCCAAGATCGTTTGGGTACCTAAGAACAAGGCCTAAATTTGTTTTGTAGGTTTATGCATACGGTGGGACAAGTTGGATAATCGATAGTGGGTGCAGAAACCACATGACAGGAGAGAAAAGAATGTTCTCCTCATTTGAGTAAAATGATGACCCCCCCAAAAAGCGATTACATTCGGGGATGGAAATCAAGGTTTGGTCAAAAGTTTGGGTAAAATTGCTATATCTCCTGACCATTACATTTCTAATGTTTTTCTTATAGATTCTTTAGATTACAACTTGCTTTTAGTTTCTCAATTATGCAAAATGGGTTACAACTGTCTTTTTACTGATGTTGGTGTTACTATCTTTAGAAGATGTGATGATTCAATAGCTTTTAACGGAGTGTTATATGGTCAGCTATATTTAGTTGATTTTAATGATAACAGTGCTGAACTAGACACTTGCTTAATTGCTAAGACTAATATGGGCTGGCTCTGGGATCGCCGACTTGCCCATGTTGGGATGAAGAATCTTCACAAACTTCTAAAGGGAGAGCACATTTTAGGACTAACAAATGTTCATTTTGAGAAAGACAGGATTTGTAGCGCATGTCAAGCAGGGAAGCAGGTTGGAGCTCATCATCCACACAAGAACATCATGGCGACTGACATGCTGCTTGAGCTACTCCACATGGATCTATTCGGTCCGATCGCTTACATAAGCATTGGTGGGAGTAAGTATTGTCTTGTTATTGTGGATGATTATTCTCGCTTCACTTGGGTATTCTTTTTGCAGGAAAAATCTCAAACCCAAGAGACCTTGAAGAGATTCTTAAGACGAGCTCAAAATGAGTTCGGATTGAGAATCAAAAAGATTAGAAGCGACAATGGAACGGAGTTCAAGAACTCTCAAATTGAAGGATTTCTTGAGGAGGAGGGCATCAAGCATGAGTTCTCTTCTCCATACACACCCCAACAAAATGGTGTTATGGAGAGGAAGAATAGAACTCTGTTGGACATGGCAAGGACCATGCTTGATGAGTACAAGACACCAGATCAGTTTTGGGCAGAGGCGATTAAAACCGCTTGCTACTCCATCAACCGTCTCTACCTACATCGAATCCTCAAGAAAACATCATATGAACTACTCACCGGTAAAAAGCCCAATGTTTCTTATTTTAGAGTTTTTGGGAGCAAATGCTTTATTCTTATTAAGAAAGGTAGAAATTCTAAATTTGCTCCTAAAACAGTAGAAGGCTTTTTACTTGGTTATGACTCAAACACAAGGGCATATAGAGACTTTAACAAGTCCACTAGACTAGTTGAAGTTTCTTGTGACATTGTGTTTGATGAGACTAATGGCTCCCAAGTGGAGCAAGTTGATCTTGATGAATTAGATGATGAAGAGGCTCCGTGCGTCGTGCTAAGGAACATGTCTATTGGGGACGTGTGTCCAAAAGAATTCGAAGAACCTCCACAAGCACAAGATCAACCATCATCTTCCATACAAGCATCTCCACCAACTCAAGATGAGGAAATGGCTCAAGAGGACGAGGATCAAGATCAAGACGATGAGCCGCCTCAAGAGAAGGACATTGATCAAGAGGGAGATGAAGATGATCAAGATAAGGAAGATGACCAAGAGATTCAAAGCAAAAGACCACCGCACCTAAGAGTCCACCAAGCAATTCAAAGAGATCACCCCGTCAACTCCATACTTGGTGACATTCATAAGGGGGCAACCACTCGATCTCGATTTGCTCATTTTTTTGAACATTACTCTTTTGTGTCTTCTATTGAGCCATACAGTCTTCTATTGAGCCATACAGGATAGAGGATGCACTTAGAGATTCGAACCGGGTGGTGGCAATGCAAGAGTAGCTCAACAACTTCACGAGGAATGAGGTATGACATTTAGTTCCACGTCCTAACCAAAACGTTGTAGGTACCAAGTGGGTATTCCACAACAAACAAGATAAGCATGGTGTGGTGACTAGGAACAAAGCCCGACTTGTTGCTAAAGGATATTCACAAGTCGAAGGTTTGGATTTCGATGAAACATATGCACCCGTAGCTAGGCTTGAGTCAATTTATATATTACTTGCCTATGCTACTTACCATGGCTTTAAGTTATCTCAAATGGATGTAAAAAGTGCCTTCCTCAATGGCCCTATCAAGTAAGAGGTGTATGTTGAGCAACCTCCCGGCTTTGAAGATAGTGAGTACCCTTCACATGTTTATAAGCTCTCAAAGGCGCTTTATGGGCTCAAGCAAGCCCCAAGACCATGGTATGAATGCCTGAGAGACTTTCTTATCACTAATGGCTTCAAAGTTGGTAAAGCTGACCCTACTCTCTTCACTAAAATAATTGCTAAAGACTTGTTTATAGGCCAAATTTATGTTGATGATATAATCTTTGGGGTCTACCAACAAGTCATCTTGTGAAGAGTTTAGTAGGATTATGATATAGAAATTCGAGATGTCAATGATGGGGGAGTTGAAGTATTTCCTTGGATTTCAAATCAAGCAACTCTAAGAGGGCACCTTCATCTGCCAAACAAAGTATATTCAAGACATTCTCAAGAAGTTTGGGATGAAGAATGCCAAATCCATCAAGACACCCATGGGAACAAATGAGCATCTCGACCTCGACACGGGAGGTAAATCTGTAGATCATAAGGTATACCGGTCGATGATAAGTTCTTTACTCTATTTATGTGCTTCACCATCGGATATTATGCTTTCAGTATGCATGTGTGCAAGGTTCTAGGCAAATCCTAAGGAAGTTCACCTTAGGGCCGTGAAAAGAATCATGAGATATTTAGTTTACACTCCTAAGTTTGGGCTATGGTACCCTAAGGGATCTACCTTTGATCTAATTGGGTATTCCGATGCCGATTATGCCAGATGTAAAATTGATAGGAAGAGTCCCTTATCAGTTTCTAGGAAGATCCCTCGTGTCTTAGGCATCAAAGAAACAAAACTCAGTAGCTCTATCCACCGCCGAAGCCGAGTATATTGCTGCAGGACATTGTTGTGCAACAATTACTATGGATGAGGCAAACCCTTAGGGACTATGGCTACAAGTTGAGCAAAGACCCTCTCCTATGTGATAATGAGAGTGCAATCCGCATGGCGGATAATCCCGCTGAACATAGCCGCACTAAGCACATTGACATCCAGTATCACTTTTTGAGAGATCACCAACAAAAGGAGGATATCGAAATTGCTTATGTTAGCACCCACAACCAATTAGCCGATATCTTTACCAAGCCCCTCGATGAAAAGACTTTTAGCAAGCTTAGGGATGAGCTAAATATCCTAGATTCTCGGAACTTTGATTGAAACATTGCACACATAGCTCATTTATATACCTTTGATCATGTCTCTTTCATTTGGTACAAATGCATATGTCTTATTCTTCTTGTGCCAAAGCTAAGACTAATGTGCTTCCAATTGTATTTCCATCCTTAGTCTTAGATTGAAAGGGAAATGGAGTATTCGGCGAAGGCAAGGCTTCCACTCAACTCTATCGGTATCAATTATCCTTTGCCCTCCTTAAAATATTCATTCATATTCATTTAGCTAAAGGAAAAGCATCTGAAACAGAGGGAGAATTTTCATAATCTTGAAAATGTTTTTTGAAATCATATTCTTATACCATTGGCTATTTGCAAAAGGATTTGAAAAGACTTTTACAAAAGATTTGCAAAAACAACCCAAGTGGTGCAAATGTGGTCCAAAATGTTAAATTAGAAAAAAGCAATCATATATACATAGAAATACTTTCAGTTGGTTTAAATTCAAAGTAACTTATGCACAACTATCAAATTGCTAACTAGTTATATTTCTACACTTTATATTTGCTTTGGTTTGTGTTGGCATCAATCACCAAAAGGGGGGATTGAAAGGGAAATGGGCTTATACATTTCCTATAATCGATTTTAGTGTTTGACGTCCATCACAAACCAAGTGGACTAACTAGTTTGCCTAGTTGTCATTTGTCTCAGGTACATAAAGTTCAACATAAACCAACAAAGAAAATGAGTTGGTTAACTCTACAAAGTTTGTAACAAATACAATAAATGGTGCAGCCAGTGGCGCACCGGAGTTCGATGCCCAGGCCGAGCACCTCGCGAACTGGTCGCTCTCGGGTTTTTTCTAGGAGTCGCTCCGCTACAATTCACCCGACTATCTGGTGTGCACCAGACTGTCCGGTGAGCCAACGAAGCAACGGTCAGTTGCGCCCAACAGTCGACTGTGGTGAACAGTGCATAGTGCAGAAGTCAGAACTGCACAGTCAGAACACACCAGATTGTCCGTTGTGCCACCGGACTGTCCGATGTCGCAAGGGGACTGTCACACCCGGATTTAAGGGACAAAGCCGGGTGCATCTCATATATGCGCCAAAGAAGACAACACATAAAATAACAGAGTGTATAGAGATAAATGTCACAATATAATCAGAGTATTTATTACATAGCAGAAGTCTTACAAAATAAAAGATAAATATAGATCGAACTAAAGTCCATCCCTGGCACCAAAAGTCAACTAGGGGACGCCACCTAGATCGAATCGAACTCCTCGTTGTGTGGCTCCTATTGAACCACCTGTTCTTCTCCTGTGGGGAGTGTGAGACAGCAAGGGTGAGCTCGCATATGTTCATCGCTCAACAAGTTATGGGGAATAATGTGTATGAACTCACCAAAGGTGGGAGTTCATGTGATGTGTAAGGCTGATAAACAATAGGGTTAAAGCTGAGCATTGCTTTTAATAAGTTGGTCAAATTTTAATAGCAATTACTAAATGTAAGTAAGTACCAAACCATAATAAATAATAGAACAAAATTAATAAATGATCCCATGCAATGCAAATGACAAATTGAATTTAAGTTCCATATTTAATCATGCGAGAGTCCTAAGCTGCTCTTGACTGTGAGCTCGGCTAGTATACCAGTTTTACACTCTGCAGAGGTTGTACCCTGTACCCACAAGCCGTGTATCCCATGTCGCCAGGGTTTGCAAGGCCCTTAGACACTATCGAGGTGAATGGCTAGGGATCTACTACGAGGCCTTTACAAAGTTCCACTAGCTTCCGAAAACCCACTATAGTTTATGGGAAGAGCACTTGCAAGAATCCTCTGTCTGACCGCCATCGCAGGAAAATCAACCCGAGAACCTCCCTGCATGCAACTCCCCTACTGCCCTTTGAGAGCACCTAGAGGCGGGATGAATAGGTGATCCTGTAAAACTTGAAACTTAGTGCCAAAAAAAACTTGATTAGGAGTTAGCACAATAAGGCCAAGTGGCTAGAGAGGAGTCTTAGCAAAACACAATAACCACAAAGAGATCAACACAGAGATGGCACAGTGGTTTATCCCGTGGTTCGGCCAAGTCCAATACTTGCCTACTCCACATTGTGGCGTCCCAACGAACGAGGGTTGCACTCAACCCCTCTCAAGCGGTCCAAAGACCCACTTGAATACCACGGTGTTTTGCTTTCACTTTACTATATCCCGCATGCAAGGAATTTCCACAACTTGGAGCCTCTCGCCCTTACAAAGATGTTCACAAAGAAGCACGGAAGTAAGGATGGGATGAGCAACGCACACATGACACAAAATCAGAGCAACACACGCACACAAGTGACAACACGAGCTCTCAACACAACTCAAAGAGTTCTCTATTCAAACGGAGCTCTAGTTGCTATCACAAAGAATCGAATGCGCGGAATTAAAGTCTTGGTGCTTAGGAATGCTTGCCTCCATGCGCCTAGGGGCCCCTTTTATAGCCCCAAGGCAGCTAGGAGCCGTTGAGAGCATTCCAGGAAGGCAATTCTTGCCTTCTGTCGCCTGGCGCACCGGACAGTCCGGTGCACCACCGGACACTGTCCGGTGCGGATTTCTTTCCTTCTGTGGCGCAGCCGACCGTTGAAGATCCAGAGCCGTTGGCGCACCGGACACTGTCCGGTGCACACTGGACAGTCCGGTGCCCCCTTCTGACCATTGGCTCTGCCACGCGTCGCGCGCGGATTACGCGGCCGACCGTTGGCCCGGCCGACCGTTGGCTCACCAGACAGTCCGGTGCACCACCAGACAGTCCGGTGATTTATAGCCGTACGCCGTTGATCGCTTCCCGAGAGCGACGACTTCGCCTGTGAATGGCCCACCGAACAGTCTGGTGCACCACCGGACAGTCCGGTGATTTATAGTCGTACGCTGTTGATCGCTTCCCGAGAGCAGCCAGTTGACAGTCGCCAGTCTGGCGCATGTCCGGTGCACCACCGGACAGTCCGGTGCACCCAGACTGCGCAGAGTCTTGGCTGCATAGCCAAGTCTTTTCCAAATTGATCTTTTCCTGTTTCTAGCACTTAGACACAATACATTAGTCTCCAAAACAATGTACTAAGTCTTAGAAACATACCTTTCCTCTTGATTTGCACTTTGTCCATCAATTGGCATAGATTAACACTTAAGCACTTGTGTTGGCACTCAATCACCAAAATACTTAGAAATGACCCAAGGGCACATTTCCCTTTCAATCTCCCCCTTTTTGGTGATTTATGCCAACACAACAAAAAGCAACTAAAGAAGTGCAACATCAATGCAAATGAAAACACAAATTTGTTTTGATTCAAATTTGGCATATTTGGATCATTCTCTACCACCACTTGGTTTTGTTTTTGCAAATCAACCTCAATTTCCTATCTCTAAGTCAAACACACTTGTTGAGACATAAAGAGAGTTGTTCCAAGAGAAATTGATCAAAGATTTCAAAAACTCCCCCTTTTTCCCATAATCAACTATTCTCCCCACAAGAAGCCAACTTTTGACAAAAGAGACAACAAGGGAGTTTTGACAAACCAAAAGCTCTATTCTACTATTTTCAAAATTCTCAAGTGGTAGCTGATCCATTTATTGCTTTGGCCTTATTTTCTCCCCCTTTGGCATCAAGCACCAAAACAGGATCAATCATGGCCCAAGAACCCCATTGCCTCACAAAAATCTTCAAATAAGAGTACAAAGGCAATAAGGATATTGAGATGGACTTGGAGTAAGTTACCCTCTCATCAGAGTGCAGTGGAAGTCTTGCATGGTCCAAGTCCACCTTTCCCTTTCAATCCACCTTTGAGGCTAAATCAAGCCAGCTCAAAACACATGGTTAGTCTCAAAGGGTCAAGTTGTAGCACATCTCCCCCTAAATATGTGCATCAATCACACATGGACTTTTGAGGTCCGGGGAGTGTTTGTACAACTTGAGCACCATAAATAAACAACAAAATGCGTAAGGAACATGATCAAAGGCATAAACGCATGTGTGCTATAAATCAATCCAAGTTCCGCGAATCTAAGACATTTAGCTCACTACGCAGCCTGCAAAAGGTCTTCTCATCTAAGGGCTTGGTGAAGATATCGGCTAGCTGGTTCTCGGTGCTAATATAAAACACTTCGATATCTCCATTTTGCTGGTGGTCTCTCAAAAAGTGATGCCGGATGTCAATATGCTTTGTGCGGCTGTGCTCAACAGGATTGTCCGCTATGCGGATAGCACTCTCATTGTCACATAGGAGTGGGACTTTGCTCAGATTGTAGCCAAAGTACCTGAGGGTTTGCCTCATCCAAAGTAGTTGCATGCAGCACTGTCCTGTGGCAACATACTCGGCCTCAGCGGTGGATAGGGCAACGGAGGTTTGTTTCTTAGAGCTCCACGACACCAGGGACCTTCCTAAGAATTAGCACGTCCCTGATGTACTCTTCCTATCGACCTTACATCCAGCACAATCGGAGTCTAAATATCCAATTAAGTCAAAGGTAGACCCCTTTGGATACCAGATCTCGAAGCAAGGCGTAGCGACTAAATATCTAAGAATTCGCTTCACGGCCACTAAGTGACACTCCCTTGGACCGGATTGAAATCTAGCACACATGCATACACTAAGCATAATATCTGGTCTACTAGCGCATAAATAAAGCAAAGAACCTGTCATGGACCGGTATGCTTTTTGATGAACGGACTTACCTCCTTTGTTGAGGTCGACGTGTCCATCAGTTCCCATCGGAGTCTTTGCGGGCTTGGCGTCCTTCATCCCAAACCGCTTTAGCAAGTCTTGTGTGTACTTCGTTTGGGCGATGAAGGTGTCGTCCTTGAGTTGCTTCACTTGGAACCTAAGGAAGTAGTTCAACTCGCCCATCATCGACATCTCAAACTTTTGAGTCATCACCCTGCTAAACTCTTCACAAGACTTTTGGTTAGTAGAACCAAATATTATGTCATCGACATAAATTTGGCACACAAATAAGTCACCATCACAAGTCTTAGTGAATAAAGTTGGATCGGCTTTCCCAACCTTGAAAGCATTAGCAATTAAAAAGTCTCTAAGGCATTCATACCATGCTCTTGGGGCTTGCTTAAGTCCATAGAGTGCCTTAGAGAGCTTACATACGTGGTCGGGGTACCGTTCATCCTCGAAACCAGGGGGTTGCTCTATGTACACCTCCTCCTTGATTGGCCCGTTGAGGAAAGCGCTCTTCACATCCATTTGGAACAACCTAAAAGAATGGTGAGCGGCATATGCTAGCAAAATACGAATGGACTCTAGCCTAGCCACAGGAGCAAAAGTCTCCTCAAAGTCCAAACCTGCGACTTGGGCATAACCTTTTGCCACAAGTCGAGCCTTGTTCCTTGTCACCACCCCGTGCTCGTCTTGTTTGTTGCGGAACACCCACTTGGTTCCCACAACATTTTGCTTGGGACGAGGCACCAGTGTCCAAACTTCATTTCTCTTGAAATTATTGAGCTCCTCTTGCATGGCCAACACCCAGTCCGGATCTAGCAAGGCCTCTTCTACCCTGAAAGGCTCAATAGAAGAGACAAAGGAGTAATGCTCACAAAAATTAACTAATCTAGAACGAGTAGTTACTCCCTTGCTAATGTCACCCAAAATTTGGTCGACGGGATGATTCCTTTGAATCGTCACTCGAACTTGGGTTGGAGGTGTCGGTTGTGCTTCTTCCTCCATCACATGATCATCTTGTGCTCCCCCTTGATCATATGCCTCCTCTTGATGAACCTATTCATCGTCTTGAGTTGGGGGATGCACCATTGTTGAGGAAGAAGGTTGATCTTGCTCCTCGAGTTCCTGTGGTCGCACATCGCCAATCGCCATAGTGCGTATTGCGGCCATTGGAACGTCTCCTTCATCTACATCATCAAGATCAACAACTTGCTCTCTTGGAGAGCCATTAGTCTCATCAAATACAACGTCGCTAGAGACTTCAACCAAACCCGATGATTTATTGAAGACTCTATACGCCTTTGTATTTGAGTCATAACCTAACAAAAACCCTTCTACAGCCTTGGGAGCAAACTTAGAATTTCTACCTTTCTTCACTAGAATGTAGCATTTACTCCCAAAAACTCGAAAATACGAAACATTGGGTTTGTTTCCGGTTAGAAGCTCGTATGACGTTTTCTTGAGGAGGCGATGAAGGTAGACCCGGTTGATGGCGTGGCAAGCCGTGTTCACGGCTTCCGACCAAAACCGCTCGGGCGTCTTGAACTCTCCAAGCATTGTCCTTGCCATGTCTATAAGCGTCCTGTTCTTCCTCTCTACCACACCATTTTGTTGTGGTGTGTAGGGAGCGGAGAACTCGTGCTTGATTCCTTCCTCCTCAAGGTACTCCTCTACTTGAAGGTTCTTGAACTCGGACCCGTTGTCGCTCCTTATCTTCTTCACCTTGAGCTCAAACTCATTTTGAGCTCTTCTTAGGAAGCGCTTGAGGGTCCCTTGGGTTTCAGATTTATCCTGCAAAAAGAATACCCATGTGAAGCAGGAAAAATCATCAACTATAACAAGACCATACTTACTTCCTCCTATGCTTAGATAGGCGACGGGTCCGAAGAGGTCCATATGAAGCAACTCCAAAGGTCTTGATGTGGTCATCACATTTTTGGTATGATGAGAGCTTCCCGCCTGTTTACCTGCTTGACAAGCTGCACAAGGTCTATCTTTTTCGAAAGTAACATTTGTTAGACCTATCACATGTTCTCCCTTTAGAAGTTTGTGAAGGTTCTTCATCCCCACATGTGCTAAGCGGCGATGCCACAGCCAGCCCATGCTAATCTTAGCAATTAAGCATGCATCTAGACCGGCCTCCTCTTTTGCAAAATCAACTAAATAGAGTTTGCCGTCTAATACACCCTTAAAAGCTAATGAACCATCACTTCTTCTAAAGACAGACACATCTACATTTGTGAATAAGCAGTTATATCCCATATTACAAAGCTGACTCACAGACAACAAGTTATATGCAAGCGACTCAACTAAAAACACATTGGAAATGGAGTGCTCGGATGAAATAGCTATTTTTCCTAACCCTTTTACCTTGCCTTGATTCCCATCACTGAATATGATTGAGTCTTGGGAATCTTTGTTCTTGACGTAGGAGGTGAACATCTTCTTCTCCCCCGTCATGTGGTTTGTGCATCTGCTGTCGATAATCCAGCTTGAACCCCCGGATGCATAAACCTGCAAGGCAAATTTAGGCTTGGGTCTTAGGTACCCAACTCTTGTTGGGTCCTACAAGGTTAGTCACAATGGTCTTAGGGACCCAAATGCAAGTTTTATCTCCCTTGCATCTTGCCCCTAACTTTCTAGCAATCACCTTCTTATCCTTTCTACAAATAGCAAAGGAAGCATTGCAAGTATGAAAAATTGTAGAAGGTTCATTGTTTACTTTTCTAGGAACATGAACAACATTTCTTCTAGGCATAGCATTTTTCCTAGCCAAATTTCTATCATGCATAATAGAAGAACTAGAAGCAAACATGGCATGAGAATCGAAAGCATCATAACTTCTATAAGCATTCCTAGAATGTCTCCTATCATGATACATGAAAGCATGGTTCTTTTGAGTACTACTAGCCATAGGGGCCTTCCCTTTCTCCTTGGAGGAGATGGAAGCCTTATGGCTTGTTAAGTTCTTGACTTCCCTCTTGAAGCCAAGACCATCCTTAATTGAGGGGTGTCTACCAATCGTGTAGGCATCCCTTGCAAATTTTATTTTGTTAAATTCACTCTTGCTAGTCTTAAGTTGGGCATTAAGACTAGCCACTTCATCATTCAATTTAGAAATTGAAACTAGGTGTTCACTACAAGCATCAACATTAAAATCTTTACACCTATTGCAAATTACGACATGTTCTACACAAGATGTTGATTTATTAGCTATTTCTAACTTAGCATTCAAATCATCATTTATGCTCTTTAAGCTAGAAATAGAGTCATGGCATGTAGACAATTCACAAGAGAGCATTTCATTCCTTTTAATTTCTAAAGCAAGGGATTTTTGTGCCTCTACAAACTTATCATGTTCTTCATACAAAAGATCCTCTTGCTTTTCTAATAACCTATTCTTATCATTCAAGGCATCAATTAATTCATTAATCTTATCAACCTTAGTTCTATCTAGGCCCTTGAATAAACATGAATAGTCTATTTCATCATCGCTAGATTCTTCATCACTTGAGGAAGCGTAAGTACTAGTATCACGAGTACTTACCTTCTTTTCCCTTGCCATGAGGCAGGTGTGATGCTCGTTGGGGAAGAGGAACGATTTGTTGAAGGCGGTGGCGGCGAGTCCTGCATTGTTGGAGTCGAACGACGAATAATCCGAGTCCCACTCCTTGCCAAGGTGTGCCTCGCCCTTAGCCTTCTTGTAAGTCTTCTTCTTTTCCCTCTTGTTCCCTTGTTCCTGGTCACTATCATTATCGGGACAATTAGCGATAAAATGACCAATCTTACCACATTTGAAGCATGAGCGCTTCCCCTTTGTATTGTTCTTGTTGGGATGCCCCTTGCGACCCTTTAGTGCTGTCTTGAAACGCTTGATGATGAGGGCCATTTCTTCATCATTAAGCTCGGCCGCCTCAACTTGCGCCACCTTGCTAGGTAGCGCCTCCTTGCTCCTTGTTGCTTTGAGAGCAATGGTTTGAGGCTCTTAGATTGGGCCATTCAACGCATCATCAACGTATCTAGCCTCCTTGATCATCATCCGCCCGCTTATGAACTTTCCAAGTATCTCCTCGGGCGACATCTTGGTGTACCTAGGATTCTCAAGAATATTGTTCACAAGATGTGGATCGAGGACAGTAAAAGACCTTAACATTAGGCGGACGACGTCGTGGTCCATCCATCGCGTGCTTCCATAGCTCCTTATTTTGTTGACGAGGGTCTTGAGCCGGTTGTACGTTTGGGTTGGCTCCTCGCCCCTGATCATTGCGAATCTCCCAAGTTCGCCCTCCACCAACTCCATTTTGGTGAGCATGGTGACGTCGTTCCCCTCATGTGAGATCTTGAGCGTGTCCCAAATCTACTTGGCGTTATCCAAGCCGCTCACCTTATGGTATTCATTCCTGCACAATGAAGCTAGAAGAACAGTAGTAGATTGTGCATTTTTGTGAATTTGCTCATTAATGAACATGGGACTATCCATACTATCAAAGTGCATTCCATTTTCTACTATCTCCCATATACTTGGATGGAGAGAGAACAAGTGGCTACGCATTTTGTGACTCCAAAATCCGTAGTCCTCTCCATCAAAGTGAGGGGGTTTGCCGAGGGGAATGGAAAGCAAATGAGCATTGGAACTTTGCGGAATACGAGAATAATCAAAGGAAAAGTTTGAATTAACCGTCTTCCTTTTCTCATAGTCGTTGTCGTCGTCCTTTTGGGAAGAGGAAGATTTGTCGCTGTCGTAGTAGATTATCTCCTTGATGCGCCTTGTTTTCTTCTTCCTCCTGTCTTTTCTTTTGTGGCCCAACCCCGAGTCAGTAGGCTTGTCATCCTTTGGATCATTGACGAAGGACTCCTTCTCCTTATCATTGACCACCATCCCCTTGCCCTTAGGATCCATCTCTTTGGGCGATTAGTCCCTCACGTGAAGAGAACGGCTCTGATACCAATTGAGAGCACCTAGAGGGGGGGGTGAATAGGTGATCCTGTAAAACTTGAAACTTAGTGCCAAAAAAACTTGATTAGGAGTTAGCACAATAAGGCCAAGTGGCTAGAGAGGAGTCTTAGCAAAACACAATAACCACAAAGAGATCAACACAGAGATGGCACAGTGGTTTATCCCGTGGTTCGGCCAAGTCCAATACTTGCCTACTCCACGTTGTGGCGTCCCAACGGACGAGGGTTGCACTCAACCCCTCTCAAGCGGTCCAAAGACCCACTTGAATACCACGGTGTTTTGCTTTCACTTTACTATATCCCGCTTGCGAGGAATCTCTACAACTTGGAGCCTCTCGCCCTTACAAAGATGTTCACAAAGAAGCACGGAAGTAAGGATGGGATGAGCAACGCACACAAGACACAAAATCAGAGCAACACACGCACACAAGTCATAACATGAGCTCTCAACACAACTCAAAGAGTTCTCTATTCAAACGGAGCTCTAGTTGCTATCACAAAGAATCGAATGCGCGGAATTGAAGTCTTGGTGCTTAGGAATGCTTAGAGAATGCTTGGTGTCTTCCTCCATGCGCCTAGGGGCCCCTTTTATAGCCCCAACGTAGCTAGGAGCCGTTGAGAGCATTCCAGGAAGGCAATTCTTGCCTTCTGTCGCCTGGTGTACCGGATAGTCCGGTGCACCACCGGACACAGTCCGGTGCGGATTTCTTTCTTTCTATGGCGCAGCCGACCGTTGAAGATCCAGAGTCGTTGGCGCACCGGACACTGTCCGGTGCACACCGGACAGTTCGGTGCCCCCTTCTGACCATTGGCTCTACCACGCGTCGCGTGCGGATTACGCGGCCGACCGTTGGCCCGGCCGACCGTTGGTGCACCGGACTGTCCGGTGATTTATAGCCGTACGCTGTTGATCGCTTCCCGAGAGCGACGACTTCGCCTGTGAATGGCTCACCGGACAGTCCGGTGCACCACCGGACAGTCCGGTGATTTATAGCCGTACGCCGTTGATCGCTTCCCGAGAGCAGCCAGTTGACAGTCGCCAGTCTGGCGCACCGGACACTGTCCGGTGCACCACCGGACAGTCCGGTGCACCCAGACTGCGCAGAGTCTTGGCTGCATAGCCAAGTCTTTTCCAAATTGATCTTTTCCTGTTTCTAGCACTTAGACACAATACATTAGTCTCCAAAACAATGTACTAAGTCTTAGAAACATACCTTTCCTCTTGAATTGCACTTTGTCCATCAATTGGCATATATTAACACTTAAGCACTTGTGTTGGCACTCAATCACCAAAATACTTAGAAATGGCCCAAGGGCACATTTCCCTTTCACCCTTGCCCCTCTTGGGTAAGGTAGTCTTCCACTAGTTTTCCTAATTAGTCAGCCAAGGGCGTCCCATTCCACCCTTGTGGTGGCACGTGTTTCTCAAGTTAAGCTCCATGTTCCATTTAAGAATATAATGATCTTGACATGAACATAAATAAAATAACAGAATAATTGGAACATGGATATAATGAAATATTAACCCAAAACCATGTAAAGCAATAGCAGAACTACCCAAGTGATTCAGAGGTAAACAAGGTAAAAGATAATCAGACTAGGGTGACCTATTGGGTCCCAACAAAATTAAACCTATGCATTAAATAATGATAATAAAGAACATTATTGGGTAACTGAAAGTAATCAAGGGCACAACTTTCCTGGCACTTGAGATTCTAGTTACCAGGGTGATTCTTCAGATCCTCGTGACCTCACTGCTAGTCGTAGCAATACAAACAAATATGGTATAGACAAAATTAACATCACACCAATCATAGGTACAAGCTGAATAATAATAATTTACGCGTTGCTACGAGACCGCGGGATCGAGAACTACTAAGATCGGAGTTACGATTAAGGAGTTATGATTTTATAGAAGATATGTGTGATTAAAATATTAAACTATATTATAAATTGGTTAATATAAATCATATGGGAGGTTATTCTCTAAATAACTATCTCAATTTTAATCTAAGTTATAAATTGATCATGGATTATTTTCTGTTACATTGATAAGCAGATTAACAAGACTAACCAACATAAGTTAAATAAAGATCTAATTATAAAAGAATGAGACATGGTATAATAAGTGTTGTTATTGCATAGTAAATATTTATACGAGTCTAACGCAACTGGAACGATTCAATTCGGAATTAAAATGGGGAAGTTATGAATTTTCTAAGGTTTTAAGTATTTGGTATAAGGTTAATTAGGAAATAAATTTTAAAGTGGATTTCATGTCAAATCAGTGGCACTATTCGATGAACAATAATATTATAAAATTATAGAAACTGAAATGGACTCATTTGGACTTAATATGAATTTTATATGAATGAAACAAACTCTAGCATTTATTTTTACATTAAAATTCATTTCTATATTTATTTATTCAATTTACAAGTCTCTGGGCTACGCCTCAAATACAAGAAACAGCAGGGGATCTAGTGAAATAAAGATTCAAGACACATGACCCTGAGGTAAGGACCACGGGTTGATTTGCACTTTGGTCACAGACTTTTTAACAAAACCGCCATCACAAAAGGTATCGTGAACTCCCAGCCGTCAGATCACCAGTATGCGGTTCAGATTAGATTGTGAACCGGTACAAACCCGTAGCCACCCGATTTCTATAAACGGCTAAGATTTGATATCACAAAGGGTTACTCTCTCATTTAATCGCAGCCGTCGATTAAGGCATCAACGACGCAAGGTGTTTACCCCCCAGATCTAATCTAGACCGCACAACATTGATCCGACGATCGGAGGGTCTTCTTCCTACCTGAGCCCGTGCTACGGCCGTACGCCACACAGATCCGGCGAGTGGCGATTAGGCGGTCCTAGTCAACGGTTTGGAGCACGAGCTGAACCTGCGCAACATCGGAATGACGCGAACATCAAGGTCGTAACCTTACCAGTGTCAGTAGCGTAGGCAGGTCTGCCCACGAGAGGTCGGTGTAATGGAGCGCCCAGACGGTGCGTCGGCTCCTCGACACAATGACGCCCCAAACGACCACCAACGAACGGAAACGCCGCGGAGCGCCCCTGCATGATTTCCGCCCTCGGCCTCCCATGCACACTTCGTGCTTAGACGACCGCTACAATCCTCTGGTCGAAGCAGAGGTCCGGTATCCCCACGGCGGCACCTCAACACCGGCCAGAAATTTTGGCCAGAATCGGTCGAATCCCGACCCGATAATGCATCACACGGCATCCACTATTGACGACGGAGTTCCCAGACCAACTCACAGGCTTGGGACGCAACCACCGGCGAGACGAACGCGCGGCAGCCATGGCAAACGGCGAACATCTCTCTCTCTCTCTCTCTCTCACGAGCAACAGCGCGCCCGCATATATGATCTGCGAGCAGCACACGTAGGCACGACATGCATGGAGACCGTTGGCGACCAAAGGAAGTGTATGGGCAAGCGACAAATCCGATCAGCGGGTTCCATGAGGTTGACCGATTAGCGCTAGCGGGTTGTTAGCTTCGCCCATGGAGCAGGATTCGCGCGGGGAAGACGACCAGGCGAGTGAGGGCGCACAGGCAACGAGTGGGTGGGGCGGTATGCGCGCAAGCAGGACCAGGCCCACGATTCAGTGCCAGGTTACCTATGCGCGCGGTGGAGAGTGAGACCGGCGGCTAGGGTTTTTGCTCAGCAGAAACACGCGCGCGGGGGAGTGGAAGCACGCCAGCGCGGGGGAGAAAAAGGAATTGGGACGACTGGGACATTTCGGCCCAAGACGCGTTCGCCCCCTCTTTTCCTTTTTCTTTATCTGTTTTCCTTTACTTTTCTTTTTCTTATTTTTGTTTTATTTCAAACATCCAACTCAAGTTCAAATTCCTGTTTTGACCTTCCTTTTTTTCCAAGTATATGAATATAAATCCTACTAATTTCAATATTAATATCTATTCCCATTCCATTATTTTAATTCTATACTTAAATGAATTTTCTCTTGTCATTTTCTATTTTACCTCCCCATTTATGGTTTGGGTTAAATCTTGTCTTCAATAGAATGTATCACAACATTATCATTAGCAAGAGATGTACCTTTCTTCATTTCTTTATAGGTTACTCAATTAATCTAATACTATCAATTGTTCATGAAAAGAGAAGGGTTTCAATAATTTCCCAAAAGTTTCAACAATTCTCAAAACACTATCATAAATATATTTGTTTATTTATTTATTTATTTTATTATTTTTATTTTTCTTCTACCAAATTTGGGTCTTACAGGGACAAAGGACTTCAACGGTCAACCACTCCAAACCCCAACGATCGACTGATGTGGCACGCACCGGACAGTAAACAGTGTCATGTCCGGTGCACCACCGGACTGTCCGGTGTGCCCATCGACAACAACGGCTGGAATAGTGGCTGAGGCTATAAATACCCCACAACCACCTCTATTCAAGCCATCCAAGTTTTCAGCCCTTCACATTCAATACAAGAGCAAAAGCCTACACTCCAAGACACAATCAAAAGATCAAATCCTCTCCAAGCCTCAAAATCAACTCAATTGCTTAGTGACTTGAGAGAGGGTGTTTTAGGTTCCTTTTGTTGCTCTTGTTGCTTGGATTGGTTTCTTGTTCTCATTCTAAACTTCTTAAGTGCTTTGTAAAACTAGCAAGAGACACCTATTTGTGTGGTGATCATTGCGGGGTCTTAGTACCCAAGTGACTAAGGAGAAGCACTCGAACCGGTCTGTGTGACCGATTGAGAGAGGGAAAGGGTTGGAATAGACCTGGCCTTTGTGGCCTCCTCAACGGGGACTAGGTTCTTTGGAACCAAACCTCGGTAAACAAATCGTCGTGTTCATTTGTGTTGATCTCCACTTGATTTGTTTATCCCCTCTCCTCTCTCTCTCTCTAAAGTTCCCTTGCTCATATTGATTTAAGTTTGCTCCCAAGGTTATCTGCATTAATTGAGCAACTCATAGCAAGGAGAACTATCTTCCGCACTCTAAATTACTTCTAACCCTAACCTCAAGTGTAGTGCGTGTTTAAATTTGTAAATTTCAGGTTTCGCCTATTCACCCCCCTCTAGGCAACTTTCATTAGATACCAACCCAATTAAATAAGTGATCACAATTAATAATAACAACACCCACAATGCAATGCGAATGACAGATTAAGTTCAGTTTCATAGACTAATCATGCGAGAGTCCTGAGTCGCTCTTGATCGTGAGCACGGCTGATATACCAGTTTTACACTCTACAGAGGTTGCACATCTTTACCCACAAGTCGTGTTACCCATTTTTCACGAGGTTGTACGGACCCCATACACCTCTACCGAGGAAGTAAGGTAGGGTAGCACTACGAGACCTTTCCAAAGTTCCACTAGTTTGAGAATACCCACTACGGTTCAGGAAGAAGGAAGCATAGGAATCCCTCGTCTGAACTGCCATCGCAGCAGTTCGACCCGAGAACCTCCCTATACTCTGCAGCGACACCCCCCGCTTGCCCCTTTCGGGTAAGATAATCTCTCCCTAGCTTTCCTAATTACTTGGCCAAGGGCGTCCCTTTCTATCCTTGTGGTAGCACTGTTATCTCAAGTTGAGCTCCACGTTCCAATTAACACAATGATCTTGTCATTAACAATAATTAAAACAACAACATAATTGGAACATGATCATAATTTAAATGTAACATTAATCCCATAACCAGGTGGAGCAATAGCAATACTACCCAATAGTTCATATGTTTGCAAGGTGTGGGATAAACAATACTAGAGAAACCTATTGGGTCCGATCAATTTAACCTGAGCATGTCATAGTGATTACTAGAGAACATTATTAGGTAAAGGAGAGTGATCAAGGGCACAACTTGCCTTAGACTCGAGATTCCCAGGTACCAACTTGGTCTTCAAGTGACTCGTAACCTTGCTTCTACTCGTAGCAATACAAACAAACATGGTATAGCAAAGTTAACATCACACCAATCATGAGAACATATTGCATAATAATGATCTACGCATCGTAACTAGATACTAGGTTCGAGAACCACTAAATTCGGAGATATGGTTATAAAGTTATGATTTTCCGAAGGTTTAAGTGTCTACTATAAAACAAATGAGGTACCAGATTTGAACCATAGGTTTCATGGTAATACAAGGTTACTAGGTGATAAACAATATTAATGTGAGCTTATTGCAACTGGAATGGGTCAAAAGAAGTTAAAATGAATTACTATGAATGTCCTAAGTTTGTAGGAATTACTCATACATTAAAAATCATTTTCTATATTTATTTATCCCATTTTATTTACTATATGGGCTGCGGGCACAATTCTGGAGTTCCCTAGGGTCTATTCTGTAAAATCCAGGGCCTAAACTGAATTACTTTTACACTCCCCTAGATGGAGGGTTCATTTGCATAGAGTTGAGGGGCTCATACGCAAAAGGGGTGATCGAAGGGGTATGAGCACACCACAACCCAACGATCTAGAACTAACAGTTCAGATTAAATCATATGCGATCATGGCCGTAGGATGAGATATCTACGCTCCAGATTTTAAAGTATCACGATCACATCACGGCCGATGGATCAAATTCGATGGCCTAGGTTTTATTTATCTCGATGGATGCCCACCACCGTTCGATCGGAAACCAACGACTACCGATAGGTTCGAGCTAGCACTCCATCTCACACGTCAGATTTTGATTCAACGACCCAGATTCGTTCGCTCAATATTTTATCTCCAACCAATCTGGACTGCCCGATTGAGATCTGGCAGGCCCGAGGTTATCTCTCCCCACTGACCGGACACCGACGACGGCACACGGTCTGGCGCGGTGGCACCATTGCTGCGCGACTCCAACCTTCAACCCCGAGCCTGGAACTTGCTACCGGCTAATACTATATAGTGCGGAGACTAGTACGAACAAGATGAGGAGAAAACTCATCGAAGATCTAGCTGTAGCATAGCCTGTCTACGGTGAACCACAGCTCGACGGCGACGGTACGGAAGTAGGGGCTCTCCCTCAATGCTTCCTTCACCCAACTCGCGCATGAATTCTCTGGAGCCCAGGTACCGAAGGAGGAGGGAGAGGGCTCGCGTTTTATAGGGCCATCGATGGGGGGGTGCTCGATTCAGCGACCGCCGTGAAATCCGTGGTGTAGGTACAGACCGTGCGTCGCCCGCAGGAAGAGGAACAGTGCCCACCCATAAGACAGAGGCTGACAGTGAGCCCAAGCGGTCAGTGGCGCGGCGCTATGGTGGCTTGTCTGCGGCCCCCGGTTGTCAGCGAAAGTGCAGGAGCGCGGTGAGGAGTTGACGACACTGGCCCACCTGTCGTCGCCGAGGCGCGTGGTGAGATCAGCGGCCCGCACGGTTTGGGTGAAGTGGTCCAA
This sequence comes from Zea luxurians, assembly GCA_029449295.1. Classification (NCBI taxonomy): domain Eukaryota; kingdom Viridiplantae; phylum Streptophyta; class Magnoliopsida; order Poales; family Poaceae; genus Zea; species Zea luxurians. The sequence goes on along the minus strand of JAOPSE010000001.1, from coordinate 96,179,428 downwards.
GGCAAGGGATTTCGGCCTAGGGCAGGTATGGTTTCCTTTCTTTTTTTTTTATCTTTTCTAATTTGTTTTCAAATTCCAATTTCAAGGTTTCAATTCACATTTAAATTCCTGTTTTGAACTCTAAATTCTCAAACATAATCCTAATATGAATACCATTCTTTCTGTTAGCAATAATATTGTTTATTTATTTTTCTTTTCTTCCTACTATTTAATCATAGAAGGAAACAATTGACTTTATTGCAATTTCCTTTTTTTTACTTATTTTCTGTTTTCTATTCTCTTTTATAATTTGAATTTAAATTATGACTCCTTTGTTTTGATAGAAAACATTTTCAAATGTCTAAATATTTATCAAGATATGATTTAGCTAACATTATTTTATTATGACCATTTACTTTGGAAAGGAGGGAACTCTAAAGTTTAATTATTCATCAAGGGATGATTATTATTATTTTTTTTCTCTAAAGGATTTTCTTAAATCACAAGTTAATATTTTGGGTGTTACACATGGCCTTAGCATACATTGCTGCACTGACCCCGGCTGTCGCCATGCAGTGACCCACCATATCTAGAATGGGGGACTCCATCTCAGGACCAATGAGGAGTAAAGTCTGTGGGCAGGTTTAATCAGGTACTAGGCTTATCAGTTACCATATTTCCTGACATGTGTTTAGTACATTCAAACGCTTGACATAGGTAACCACACGTTATTCCTTATTCCAATTTTGTCTCGAAGACAACGCATCCCCATAGATCCGTGTCCACAGACCATCATAATTCTATTATCAAAATAGATACAACCAATTTCTGACCTCATGCAAGTGCTAGAAAAATCACTCGACTTCTACCGAGATACTTAATTAGCATAGCAGCTACTCGATCTAGCATACTAGTATCCATCTTAAAAGGAACCTGAGTTCATGCAGCTAGGATTTTGAGCAATTCCTACACTTAAGTGCACAATACAATCCTACAAACATTAAATACAGTAAAATAGCATATATAAACGGTTATGCAAAAAACCAGTGCTTGCCTGGCATCCAACACAAGATAGTGTTCGCTAGATGACACTCTTGGCGAGCATCTCCAATCATGGCACTTTTCAGTCCATCAATCTTCAGGTTCTGCATCGACTTCGTCTCATGGTCAGCTCCACTCCAAGTCCTTCATTGCGCACAATCATCATCTCTCGGTCCTAAATGGGATGCATGATGTATATGTAAGACACCGTAAACAACCACACACTAGCGCTAGCTATCTACATGTCATCGGGTACACATAATCAAACATCACTGAAAAACAACAAACACTTCCTATACTTAGCCAACGTAAACACGACATCACGATTACATGCATTACCACATTCAGTTTAATATTTTATTAGTTCCTTTATTATTATACTAGTTAAGTACATGTACATTCACTACGACTTCTAAACGTCATACGAACAGACTTAGTTTAATAGGGAATAATCACTTAATCAGGTTCTACCATCATTCACGTTGTTCTAATGGAAGCACACACCCAAGAAAACACATAGAAAGTGATAGTATAATCACACTGCTTATTATACTAGTCTAATGAGGTTGGTTATTTAGTATTATTAGATTAGCAGCGCAAGTATTAGACATGGTAACATATCATTAATTGTGTTTCTTGTCCATATAACGACACTTACTAAATTAACGTTGATTGAACCTAATTACTTATTAGACTTCAACAATTTAATTTACTACTTAGGGAGTCATGCACTATTTACTTATACATCTCCAATTATATAAGCTACTATTATAGGGATCATGAGATAACACTATCATTTATGATCAATCACAATCAAGGCAAGTAAAGCAATCGATTCAAAACAAACATGCTTCGACAGCAGTACAACATTTACATGTTTTAATCATAAATTTAGATTTATTCATCCAAAAATAGTGATTTAAGACTTTTTAGAAAGCATAAAAAACCATATATAACTTTTGTATTATCACCCAAAGCGATTTCAAGAGCTATCAAGGCAAAAACACACCAAGCATCACACTTATGCCAACCATGGACAACACACTAATAAGAACTTTAGAGAAACATATCTCGACTCCTAGACATAAAATAAAATGGTTCTTTGTTTTATAGAAAGTTTATTACATTGTCTATAACTTTCTTATTATCATCTTAAGATGATTCAACATTTAACAAGGTCAACCAATACAATTTAGACACCTCTGTCCAGACTTGGACAGATTCTGTCTTCATACTTTAAATACCTATAACTGGAGATCTAGACCACCAAAAGCATTGATTTTATACAATTTGGAAAGCTTAACAAAAGTACTACACAACTTGTATAACCATCAAGAAGTGTTTCCAAGTTTAAATTAATCCAAAAAACATAGTGTTCGAAATATATTCAGAAAGTGGATAGAACACAACAATCATCTTGTAAATTTTATAACTCCTAAACTATTAGGACTATATTCATGAAATTTTAACAAAAGCAATATAACAAAGTTATCTACAAGTTTCTTATAATCATCTTGAGATGATTTGGTAATTAACTAGCCCAAACATTACCAATTAGCATTTCTATTCAGGTTTAGGATAGATTTCAATGTGCAACTTAAAGCAGTCATATATAGAGTTCTATATATCAAATAAATGTGGTTCTATACTTTTTAGAAAGCTTACGAACATTACTACGACTCTTATAATATCCTTAAGAATTGATTCTAAGTCTAACTTAGTCAAACAACGCAATCATTCAGGTCCACACAGAAACATACAAAAACCTGACCATGAACTTGCTACAAGCATAACTTCTAGATCATTGATCCTATGCTCATGAAATTTTAGGAAGAGCTAGGTATAGAAGTTAACTAAATCTTTTGAAGAGAATGTATCTACAGAAAATATAATTTGCTTTACTAAATCATCATCATAATCAGAGAACATTCATATGGCAATTTCAGCTCATGTGTAATAAGACTTAATTTGACTACCGAGAAATAGTGTGATAATGCACCACTAATACTTAGCTTTACACCACCATGACTCATTAATTAAACCTCTAATTTATATTAAGGTACAACTCAAGAATCCCAAGAAACATGCATGTTTTTGTTTACTTCAAATTTTCCACTAACCCTTCTTATCATTATATAATGGGTGGTATTTTAGTACCATATGAAACTATCTAATTTGAGGCTGGGATTTTTATGAGGTATAGGTAATACCAAATCATGACTAATGTAAAAAGTTTACATTCTCAGGTTTTATATATTAATTACTACAAAAATGATAATTTGTTAATGCAATAAAGCATGTGAGGGCAAGTTAAATCTAAAACTAATTATTTTCTATGAATGAATGACCATATTAAGTTTCCGTAGGCTCTATAACATCATGTAAAGACAGAGGAACATCATTTTTCATTTGTATATCCATATATTATTTATAAATCATTTAAAACTACTTAATATGCATCCAACAAGTTAAATCACTAACTCAGTGATACATGCACCATAAATCATGAACTATTTACCAGTCACCAAGAAATATACATAGAGTCCTGTGTAAAAATTTAAATCCTTTTTAAGCACTAGAGCTACAGATCCAAAAATAACAAGCAAATCAATCTTATTTTTCCTATTTAACAAAATTCAACTAATACACCAAGAAAACAGTAAAACATCATATGTGTTTAATACTTTTATTAGCTAGAGTATGACACCATATAACTAGCAAAATAAATCTCACCTTTTTTTGACTTTTAAAATTAAAATTATGGTGAGAAGCAAGTTCATGGGTTTCGTAAAGCAGTTTTCAAATTGAATTTCTAATGCATAACTTTTCAACTACATCATACCAACATATAGATTAACTGCATAGACAAGTTTACAAGGATTCCAAAAAGTGCTCATTTGTTATTTTACGATTTTTCTACGATTTTCCAAAGTCCAGCACCGCATATGTGAAATTAAAATAAAAAGGAAGAACCTCAGCACATATACCGTTGGTAGCACTATTCACCTGAGTCTATTGGTGTGCAGATCAGCCACTAGCTTAAGTCAAATTCACGCGTGAGGCCCTCCACGTGATCTGAACAAGGAGGTCGTCAAGCTCGCGATTTCTGACGATGGTCGGCGACAAGGAAAGGGGAGGGGATCACGAGGGGGGCCGCTGCTGGGAGGCTGGGGAGGCAAAAGGGCACGACGGCGCAATAGCCTGACCGACCAGTAATGGTGGCAGTGTGCTATGCTCCTGCGCGCGGAGAAGGAGAGCTAGGAGGGGGCGAGGAAGCTCGGTGGAGCGAGGAGAAGTGCGGGGCACGCATGGGGAGTGAGAGGCATGGGGTATAAATATAAGAGGCAGGCTTCATTCATTGGTGGGCATGGGTGCATGCTACAGAGCTTGCTTTTCTTAGAGGCAAAGTAATGAACACGTGGCGGGTGTTAATGGGGCGACTTTGGGCGGCCGTTTTTGGCTATTTGTGTTTGGACTCGGACCTTGATCACTTACTAGTTCGATTGAGGGTGTTAATGGGTAGCAACATTCTTCTCGCGCAATGCACTTCAAGTTTGATTGAGGGTGCTTGGGCATTTGGTGAAAGGATTAGCGGGTAATTAAGCTCAAACTTACTAGTGTTAGTGTGTTGACGGGAATTAGAAATTGCTGCCAAAACCTTGTCAAACGAGATCGAATGAATGCCATCTTTTAATATGTTGTGCCTCTATTAGTTATTAACAACTTTTATATTTAGGGAAACCTGAGTGTTTAACAAAAAATTGGGAACGCTAGATGTCAACCCGATCGGTATCAATCCCAGACTTTGAAAAGTTTGAAGTTCTGAAAACATATTTTTAATCCAACTTTAGGGCACTGTTTGGGACATGTAGAAATGGAACTAAGACTTGGTTTAATTATATCATTTGTTGTATATTACATGTTCTACAACTTTCATTAAAGGTCAAACCTCATATCTTTAATAGGAATCAAAATTTCACTTTGGTCAAAGTAGTATTGTTATAAAGTTCAAAATAGGTGTTTTAGGCCAAAGAGGCATTTTCTTGGTATTTGCTCAACAGGGACTCATAATAACTTTTCTTGTAGAGTTTATATAGAGTTGTTTGAACAAGATGGCAAGGTTTGGTTGAATTTCAAAATTCGCATTTTTCCAAACGAGTAGTTCAAGCAAGCATAGGATTTATCTTTTCATGTGAGAATTTGGTTCAAACTTCAAGAAATCTTTAGAATACACTTGATAGATAGAGATGAATGATGATATAGAGATAACAAGTTGGTTTGCATAAGAATTAATTAAAGGTCGTCATAATAGAGATCCTGCTTGCGAATATGGATTTGGACAAAATTATTCGGGCAAGGATCAAATATCGAGGAATCGGACTCGAACACATATTGAATGAATTTTGCTAAGAAGTTCGAACAAAGGAGTTTTAGATGAGATTTGCAAGACAATATTAATGTTTGAATATGCATTCGTTTCAAGGAATAAAAGTTTTAACTGGCTCCAAATTCGACATTTCTTGAGATCGAAAAACTCTGAATTTTTTGTGAAACTTTCATGAGCAAATTTTGATAAACGGAGATAGACGCGGTCAAGAAATCATTATTTCCACTAAGGATCCGAGCTTAGGACAAAACTTACAGCATAACATGAAATAGATACTCGGGGTGTCACAATCTGCTCGCAAATGACCTATGAAAATGAAAAACATTACATGCGTATGATATTGCTTTGAAGCATTTAGTAGGCCGTCGATTAGATCAACTACCCGGTTGAACAGAGGTTCTTGAAATTTACTCTGAAGTAGTGCTGAATAAATAAAGAAATAATGCGAAGATGTATGTTTGATGATATGTTGTAATGATGCTGATGATGCAAGATATACAATATTTGTGGCAAAGCTGTATCAAAAATTGTACGCCATCTTGCCTTTGTATAAAGGTCTTCAGGATCGGAATATGCATTCCCTTGGAATGACTTTAGAGTCTTTTCCACCTTTACTAGGTGTTTTTCTTTCCGACTTTGCATTCCATTTGGAACGACTTCAGAGTTTTTTCACCTTTACTAGGTGTTTTTTCTATCCAACTCTGCATTCCATTTGGAACGACTTTGGAGTCTTTTCACCTTTACTAGGTTTTTTATTTCTAACTCTACATTCCATTTGGAACAACTTCGGAGTCTTTTCACTTTTACTAGGTGTTTTTCTTTCTGACTCTGCATTCCATATGGAATGACTTCAGAGTCTTTTCACCTTTACTAGGTGTTCGGGCCTGCCTTCATATGAAGGTCTTCAGGACTTTTTGCTTTTTTCTATGGCACTCGAAGGTGCAATGTCACACCCAGTTTTAGAAGGCAAACCAAATACGAACCATGTACATGTCAGGATCAGAACTCACATACACAACGATTACATAAATGATTCATCATCACATAATGCTCGAATACATAATAACATAAAGACTATTTAACTTATTATAGACCAAAGTCATTGACTTCATATAGATCAAAGTGCTAAAACAGAACATAGTTAAGATAAAGGCGTTCCACATGTAATTGACTGGGGGATAACGCTAATGTAGATCTAGAACTCATCATAGTCTTAAAACTCCTAGAACTCCACCTCGTTGCCATCTTCTTATCATGAATAAAGGTTTTAATGTGGATAACCTCATCTCCAGTGACCTCTCAATCGCGGACATGAGCGACGCTGCCCACCTCGACCAGAACCAGTGACCATCCCCTATGTGTCAACTCATTAAACTGAAGCCCTCGATTCCCCATCTAAAGCCCTTTCTAATTGCTTTTGACTCATTGAAAGCACATACATATGGTATTAGTCATATGGATGCTAAGGCATTAATGTGAGGCTTAAAATTTGGATCTTTTATATGGAGTGTTAAACCTATTCCTATTAGAATATTGATATACAAATGTCTGGATCTGAGTTGGAGGTCCTAACCATACAAATGTCTGATATGCAGAAGTCTATTGTATCTTGGGACATACTAGGCTACCATCAAATTCATTTGATCGCCTGACAGACTACTCCTGCTGAGGTGGGGAGGAAGAGCCCTGCTGCTGCTGAGGTGGGGAGGAAGAGCCCTGCTGCTGTTGCTCCTGTTGTCCTCGCAGGTGCTGGTGGATCCTCTCCAAACGGCTCAATCGGCCTTACACCGTCACGCGAAGGGGCACTCAACAAGGTGAGACGACAGGTAGGGGATCACCGCCTTGCGAGAAGTGTCTCTAATACAAGCCATCTACAAAATACATCGCAAGAATAAGAGTAAGAAAAGATCTAGTAAGACAAGTAAAGCATAGATAGAACCAAAACAAAATATTTTTTCAAGGTTTTATAGATATAGTAGCATAACGTTGAATAGTCAAGGTGACTAACTTTTGAAACAACACCAGGGATCAAGGTGAGGTAGTGGTCGGTAGTGCTTAAAACGGCCAATGATACTCTAGGTTACACTACACCAAAATCATACACTTCCTACGGTTTTTTAACTTCCTACAACTTTTATAACAAACCGTAGGAAATAAATAACTTTCGAGAGGCAACTGGTACCTCTAGGAAATAAACATAACTTCCTACGGTTTTTTATAAAATCTGTCAGAAGTTAAAAGACCGTAGAAAGTTAACTAACTTCCTACGGCCACCTCTAGAAAGTTAACTAACTTTCTACGGCCTCCTCTAGGAAGTTAGGTTTCAGCTGTTGACCAGTCAAACGAAAATCTAACTTCCTACGGTCGGCTGTAGGAAGTTACTTAACTTCCTAGAGGCAAAGTACAAACTCTAGGAAATTACCTAACTTCCTACGGCTTTACTCTACGAAGTTATGTTTTTTTATTTTTAACCTCCCTCAACCTTATCTCTTCTCTCAACATCTCTCTGTCTCACGCCCGACCGGCCGCCTCTCCCGCGCGCCCTTCTCTCCCACGCCCGGCCGGCTCTGCCCCCGGCCCCGCCACGCCCCCCTCTCCCGCCCCGGCGCGCCCCGCCTCGGCCGCCGCCGCGGCCGCTTCTGCCGCCCTCAACCGCGCCCACCCCCGAGGAGCCCGCCCCCGACGCGCCCCGCCGCCTTGCTCCCCAAGCGAACCCACCTCTACTTCGTTGTGCGCGGCCTCCACGCCGCCCAAATGTCGTACCCCCGTCCTCCCCCTCGGCCCTCGATGTGCCGCTGCATGCCCTCCGCCGCTGCCGCTGCGACAAGTTTGGCCTCCTCTGGAAGCTCCCTTTTGCTCGCGCGCCGTCCCGTGTAGCCCTGATGGATGTGGCCTCGCCTTCGCAGCCCCATTCGCCACTTGCTCCGTTGCCGCAGCCCCTGCCCGCGCCGTCTAGGAGGTACTGCATGCACTTCTTGGCGTCCAGCTTAATCTAGGCGTAGCTTATCGCTTAGCTTTTGGCTTGCTTTTTTATTGTCTAATTCTAGGTAGCTGCTGGAGGGTCACGTTCGGTGGTTTGGCTCGAGAATGTCACGTCTGGACATGGGGACTGGATTTACCCAACCAAGATGATAGCCTATAAGCATTGAAGAACTATCTAATTTCTCACTTTTCAGTCAGATTGATTTCTTTTATTTGGACATATCGTCTCGCCTTGGCCATATTTCTGTAAAATACAACTATCTGAGCTAGAGTTACATCTATGTGGACATATTATTTTCTTACAGCTATCTGAAGTTTAGTAGCTGTCTATCTTGTTTTTCAGGGATCTAGAATTACAGGAGCCTGATGGAAGCATGAAGATTTTTTAGGCTCCTCTGCTCCTGGAGCTGGACAAGATGGGCCAAGTCATTTATATTGGGGCTAACGATAAAGGTGATTCCTAACCTTGCCATCTCTTAACTACTTTGCTGCTACTGAGCACATATACGAACTGCATAGCTAGGTTCATTTATGTTAGGAATAACTACATGAGTTATTTCTGCCTAGGTTCATTTCTTACGAGACTAAATATGCACTGAACCTTGTGTGCCTTGTAGTATCTGTAGTATCTCTCTTTTAAAGATCAATAGGATTCCAAGATCGACTTTAGTAGCACCAGGCCTCCACTGGCCTAATCAGTCTCTGACTTAGCTTGTATTTTACCTCACATTTCATTGCATGTCTCTACACCCTAAGGTCCTAACCACTATTTTTCCACTTGAAGGTATGTTCCAATGTTTGTGGAGATAGAGTATGATCCAAACTGCCAGTACACATCTGTTCTAATGGAAGAGCAACTGGAGGTTCTTGGAAGAGCAATAGTTGCTGGCAAGGTATGTCGTGGTGGTGCTGTTTTTAACTTTCCAATTTTGATGAAAATGTTCAGGCTTCATATTTATTAATCGGAAACATACACTGAAGAACCTTTTGCATAAGTTGTTTTATATACCAAAGATCTACTGTTTGAAATAGAAGTCCCTTCCTTTTTTCCTTTTTCTGAAGAAAGAAATCCTTGTATGGTGTCTGCCACCATTTGTAAGAAATAAACACTGTTTTGCATTAGGTTTGGGTCAAGCAGTACTTAGATCAGCTAACTCTCCTTGCTTGGATCATCTGTAAAAGCATATGACTACATTTAAGCCTACAATCACTATAACATTTTCATCGAACAGTCTGGCCGTTTGATGTTCTGTTTCTGTCATTTTCTCTAACAATACCACACATTTTTAGACCCATTGATATACCTCGCTTAACCCCAATAAACAGTTTGCTGGTCCAACTAAATCACATTCTTTCTACTTTTGAATCATATGCTTTTAGCCAACTCCAGTTCCACCTCACTTTTATTTATGGAACTACATAATGAATTCTTTGATGCTTCATTAAAATGATGATTTAGATTTATGGTATAAAACCAACCAACATGCTACTGCCTGATTCATTATGCCTTTTATTTTTTTCTACCTACTAATGCATCAGGATTACTTTCCAATTGTTATATGTAAATCTAGCCTATGCATAGTGGCTTGTAGAGTTTGGAGCCTGAGGTTGAACTATCTATACCATTCTAATCATGTATCTTCTCTGCTATTGTTTTTTAATAATTTACCACTGTAATCGTGGGAGCAGTTTGTGTTATGCTATATATGGGTCCATGAGGTTAGTTTCAAATTTTGACTTGCGCTTGAAAGATCACTATTTCTTTCACAAAGTTAATAGCAAAACCAGTAGGGGGAGTCCTTTTATATCATGCATTCTCTTTTGCTCGTCAACTAAGGTTACAGCAAAACCATATTCCTTGCTTGAAAGAGTCATATTACTAGGGTAGTTGTTTTCTTGTGCATTCTCTTTTGCTCGTCAACTAAATGTGATTCCTTCTAATGCAAGTTAGCATAGTTGACATGAAATTATTTGTCTTATGCCATTTTTTCTTTAGGTTGTCTATGCAAGTGGTGGAAAAGCTCATGAAAGGTGCGGACTCTACATATCTTATATTGTTTTATTGGTTGAATGCAATACATGTTCTGAATCTGTCGTGATGTTATTTGTTTGTAGGTACACAATGTTTGATAACATCATCGACTCGAGCCAGGTGAGGGCTCAATGTGAAGGTTCGTCGAGGTCTGCTGCTCATAGTTCCCGTCTCTCCACTCAAGATCGAGCAAAAGTAGAGCAACTGCGCGAAGAACTTAATGGAGTATCGACCATCACTCGTCGTTGTACCCCGATGGTGATCAGCGATAGTGACCTTCCATTATATGTGTTGTGATACTTGAGACTTTTGTGTCTTATGACTATGTATGAGATGTTGTGATATAATTAATGAGACTATGGATTTAATTGTTGTTATGTGATTGTGTGTGAGATGTTTTATGTGAAAATATGTTGTGCTATAGCTGTTAATATATTTGTTATGTTGTGGAATGTGGTGTAAAATGAAAATAAACAATATTTGTAATGCTGGTCAAATTAACTTCCTAGAGGCTAACTGGGCCTCTAGAAAGTTAGCCAGCTAACTTCCTACGGCTTACTGTAGCCCTAGGAAGTTAGCCAGCTGATGGCGCTGACGGCGTGAATCTACTAACTTCTGAGAGGCTTCGCTGGCTGTAGGAAGTTAGCTAACTTCCTAGAGGGCTCTAGGAAGTTAAGCTAACTTCCGACAAAAAATTTTCGAGAGCCAAACTTCCGACGGGATGGCTTAACTTCCGAGAGTTTCGCTAACTTCCTAGAGTTTAGGCCTAACTTCCTAGGGTTTAGGCTCTAGGAAGTTTACTATTTTGGTGTAGTGTTAGCGGCCCTACAGTTAGCATGACTTTGATACCACTTATATCACATCCGATTTTAGAAGGAAAACTGAATGCGATCCACGTACGTGCCATGACCATAACTCACGTACACAATGATTACATAAATGATTCATCATCACACGATGCTCGAATAAATAATAACATAAAGAGTATTTAACTTATTATAGACCGATGCCGAAGACATCCACATAGTCATTCACTTCACATAGATTGGAGTGTTAAAACGGAACATAGCTAAGAAAAAAGCCTTCCACATGTATTTGATTTAGGGATGACGCTAATCTAGATCTAGAACTCATCATAGCCTTGAAACTCCTAGAACTCCACCTCGTTGCCTTCTTCTTCTCCTGAGAAAAGGTTGCAATGTGGACAACCTAGTGTTTTGTGTGAAAAGCAAGGGTGAGTGCGCATCAACGTACTCAGCAAATGCCCAGTTTTGGCTGAGGTGGACTAGCTTTATGTGGAGTTAGGCTGATAGCATTTGCTTTTACTTCATCAAGTTTTATCATTAACATAAGCTAGATTTTATCATAAATCCCAAGTTATTAACCCAAGAGATATTTTCTCACACAGGAAACATCGGACTGTGTAATCATGATTGATGGGGCCTACCTTTGCTGAAGGTCCTCAAATTGCCCTTGCATCCGAATAAACAAATGTGTTTTAGGTATACAAAGAAGGATGGATGAAGCTGGTCTTCAAAATAAAAGCTTCGTCTGTAAAAATGCGCAGCAAAGGCGCTAGCCAAAGATCACTGATCTCGGTGTGAGGCACGCTTCCAATACAAAGTGACGAAACGGAAGAAGATGAAGTCTCGAGCAGCAAGAAAGAACGAGAAAAGATAGTGTTGACCTTATGTCCTTTGTAAATAATTTATGTAAAACATTGAGGGCATGAATGTAATTTTGTATGAGATTGTTCGTCTTCTCTATAAATAGGTGAACAGTACCATGTATAAATTCACCTTTTGAAGGCCATAACTTCGTCTTGCTTAGCCTTCAAAGTATCTTTGAGTTATCTTGTGCAAAGAAGCTGAAGGTATGTTTGTAAACTTGTTTATTATGAAGAGAAATGAATAAAAATGCTAAGGCATCCGAGATGAGTCTTGTACTTCATTGCTTTTCACACAATCATTTGATATTCTTTCATTCACATTCCCTCTCCGGAAACTTCGTCTTCAGGTTGTATCTTCGAACAAGAAACAACATGTAGACGAAGGTTCATATTCTTAACTTGTGTTGCCTTGTTTTTGATGCCATGTAACAATTGAAAACAAGTGACCAACATTGACACCCACCTCCTGTGATTCCACGACCACAAAACCTACACCATGCTGCCCAAGAAGGAATGGCAACCGGCTCTGTCCTCAGGACCTTGGACCCTAACCAAGGGGACGAAGTTCTCCTCAGGGAGGCAAGGAACTAGAAGAGGATGGCTGTCAGACCAGAACCGCAAGACAAGGAGCTTGATCAAGATATCAATAACCTTGAAGCAATCCACAAACAAATGGAGAAGCGCAGGGAGAAGGTTCTTTGCCATTCTAAGCTTTAGAAAAAGATTGGTGAAGTAGCTGAAGTGATGCGTAACATTGAAGCGCAAGACCAGTACAACTACAAGGACCGGAACTACGAGGGTCATAATCCTGACAATCTTTGTTGTGGCAGAACCACCCAGATTATTTAGCTTAATTGCCCAAGTCGCGCCTTAGAGGTGATGACACAATTAAATTGGAATAAACTGTCAGTCTGTCGGATCTAGTCTAATGAAATCACTTACACCAGATCGAGATACCACTTGCTCACTCAAAGGTGAGACATAGAGAAATACAAATAATTCATATTACTACATATTTAAGGAGTACCAAAGTTGTTACATCATTAAAGTTTTTTGAACAGTAAACCATAGTTTTTAATGCAGTGGAAATAACTAACGGAGATAATGGAGTAACTTAGCGAAGCCTAGCCAAGCTACTCCTATCCTCTCTAGCAGAGGTAGCAACCCACTCGACCGTCCATCCCGGTGGTAGGGAGGAAGGCCAAGTCACATCAGCAACCATTTCATCCAAGGATGTACCTATAAAATTATGCCACAAGCAAGGCTGAGTATACTAGTACTCAGCTAGACTTACCCGATGTGAGGAGTCTACTCCTCTACCTCTAGACCATGAAGCTATTTGATTGAGGGGTTTTGTTTGCTAAAAGCACTAGCTGAGTCTAAGTCAAATTTTAGCTTTTTCAGGTTCTAGAACAATACTTTTAGAGTAGACAAGAACCTAGATATTCACACATGGTATCAAACATTTAGTCAATCAACATCTTTTGTAGTGACCACACTTCCACTTATTACTCAATGCAATATAATAGATCAAGCAATCTCATTAGCCATGAGAAGTAGACGATTCAAATCGAGTTTTAACCTTGCAAGGTAAACCTAAACACATGATGTGTAGGGGCACTCCGTCCCCACACACATCAACAGTCCCCATCGATTCCCAGTTAACAGAACAGGACCCACTGCCTTGGCATACAATACTCCACTATCCCCTGCTTCCACTGTGCAGTGACCGCACTTGTACCCACCCTATCCGGGATGGGAGACCTTGTCTCAAGATAGTGAGGGGGAAAGTCTACGGGCAAGTTCAGTCAAGTACTAGGCTTACAGATTTACCATGTTTCTCATCATGTGTTTAATACGTTTAAACACTTGACATAGGTATCCGCACGTTAAGCCTTATTCTAATTCTGTCACATGGATAGGGCATCCCCTAGGTATCCGTGTCCATAGACAATCATAAATCTCGTCATAAAAATGATCACAATCAATTCCTGTCTTTGCATGAGTGCTAGAAGAATTACTCAACTTCTACTAAGATCCTTTATAAGCAGAGCAACTACTCGACCTAGCATACTAGTACTCATTTCATAAAGAACATGAGTTCATGCATCTAGGGTTTCAAACAACTCCTACACTTAAGTGCATAGTACAAGCCTACAAACAATAATTGCCGTAAAATAGCATATATAACGGTTATGCATAAAACCGGGGCTTGCATGGAATCCAACAATAGTGTTTGCTAGAGGGTACTCGCTTAGCAAACATCTCTTATCTTCTCCTTTGTTTCGTCCATCCATCTTTAGGGTGTCTGCTGACTTCGTCTTGTGGTCAGATCCACTCCACGTCCTTCATTCGCACGATCATTATCTCTCGATCCTAAATGAGATGCATGATGCATATGTATGAACATGGCGGAATATAGCGCAAGACACTCCAAAGCCACACGGTAGCAACTAAACGCTAAGTGACATGACATCGCAATCAACTCTAAGTGACAAGGCATTGCCAGTAAATACACGCAAGCGCTAGCTATCTAGACGTCACCGAGCATCGAATTCAATCATCATTGGAAAGACGATGATTACTACCTCTACTTAACCAACACAAACACAACATCACAAGTTCAAGCATTTATTCATTTGCTCTAGCTTTTCATTAGTTCTCCTATTGATCACACAAGAGCAACAAAGACAAGCACAAGTTTCAATATGATGTAGGCATCAATGACTATGGAAATGCTATCCCACAACTAACTATAGAGAGCAAGCACATTATTAATAGCACACATTTTAACTTAACTTTAGCCATTACAAGTCTACGTCAATTAAGCGCTAACCAAACCTTTCTAGCCAAAAAGGGGCGAACCCAACAATCAAATAAGTACTTACAGATTTTAGGACAAGCTAGATATATAAATTAACTACAACTTTTATATATAACAAATCTAAAGAAAACAAATTTTACTTTACTAGATTAATAACATACCCAAAATTGTACATACAGTCCTAACAATGATGACATTTCACTTCATTTTCCACATAGCCATTACAATTATCATCCACTCGCTACTCAAGTTCTTTTCACACTTAACCATATAGCATACCTATTGAAGATGCATAATGCACATGAAGGAGTACGAGTATAAAAAGCAGAAGATAAATAACCTACACCGAAGAGGATAAAACACTTATAGCAATGCATCATAACTCCTATGTGCATACACTAGATACCTACGACCCTACATCAACCATGATCTTCGAGTTAATCGAACCTAATGTAGGAAACAGGTGACGCCTAAGAGGGGGAGGTGAATTAGGACTTCTAAAACTTTCACTAAACTAGGCCACAAATAGATTCCTAGAGCAAAACCTATACAAATAATCAAACTAGAATGTGCAAGCTAGGTTTTGTCTAAGTGTTGCTATCTCTACCGCAATGGCTAAGTTTCAATCTACACTAAATAAGTATGAAAACAAGATCGAAACTTAAATGCTTAATATAAATGCGGAAACTTAAAGAGCAAAGTAGAGAAGCAAACTCTCGTGGATGACGACAGTATTTTTACCGAGGTATCCGGAACCACGCAAGGTCCCGACTAATCCTCGTTGGTGCCCATACGCAAAGGGAAGCCCACGCGAGGGCCAAGCACCACGGTCGAGTAACTCCGTAGAGAGCCGCGTGCCTTCTCCACGCGTAAGTGGTGCTCCGCTTCCGGCTCCTCTCGGACGCTCCCCGCCGTCTCCACTATCGAGCTTCCGGCCGAAACGCCGCGGTACGATTACAACGACTCACGCAAGAGCCGAGGGGTTGTGTGGTTTTACAAAACTCACTCAACTAACTAGGGTTCACCTAGAGCAAGCGCTAAAGCGGTCTAACTGACCTAAGTACTTCGCAAAGCACCTACGCTAATCACCGAGTGATTCTATTAAGCACTTGGGTGTTTGAGCTCTTGGAAATGTGGACTATATGCCTTGGTATGTTGCTTGGGCTCCCACACCTTCAAATGGCCGGTTGGGTGTAGTATATATAGGCCCCAACTCCAAAATAGCCGTTGGAGAAAAGCTGTAGTTCTCTGCGGCACACCGGACAGTCCGGTGGTGCACCGGACAGCGCACTGTAGCCTGTCCGGTGCGCCTAGCCGTTGCTCTGTCAGAGCAGGTGACCGTTGGCGCCACAGGCTTTTCCACACCGGACAGTCTGGTGCTCACACCGGACAGTCCGGTGGTCTTCTCTCTGGGTGCCACCTGGAACTAGCCGTTGGGCTGGAGTTCCATAGTGCACCGGACAGTCTGGCGTGTGGGCACCAGACAGTCCGGTGCGCCTCGCACAGACAGTCCGCTGCAGCACACTTGGACTTTTTTTGGATCTTCTTAATGTCTTCTTTTGAGGTGTTGCTTGCCTCAATTCCTTAGTCCAAGTAAGTCTTGCATCCTGTAAACTACAAACAAAAACACTAGAAAACTTATTAGTTCACAGATTGTGTTGTTCATCAAACACCAAAACTCAATTAGCCAAATGGCCCGGGGTCCATTTTCCTTACAATCTCCCCCTTTTTGGTGATTGATGACAACACAACCAAAGCAAGCAAATAATACAAGTATTTGAATGAAAATATGCAATCTACTTGCTAGGATGCATGTTTGTCCCCACAATGTGAAATTATGGACTTAAGCCTCCCCCTAACTCCATAATTCACTTACTTCCTATTTTAGGACCAAATACCCAAAACCACTTGAGAAACCATTTGTAGATATAAAATTTTAAAATTTGTGGTGTTTGGTGTTTGATATAGTTTTTATTGCTTTGGTCCCTAAACTTCTCCCCCTTTGGCATCAACCACCGAAAAGGAAGACATTAAAAGCATGTAGGAAGTAAATAAAAACTTGTCCTCAAAGGATTACTCCCCCTAAGTGAGTGTTCTCCTTTAGAAAGAGTTTTCTCCCCCTTTAGAGATGAAGAAAAGCTCCCCCTGACAGAGATCATTAGGAAAAAGCATGTGAAAATTAGAGGTGCAAGACATGATTTGAAAAGACTAACTTCCCTTATGCATAGGTAACAAAATATGAGTTAACTACTTATGCATTTTTAGCAACATGGAAGCATATGATATGAAATATAGTCTAATCAAATATTGGAGAAGACATGTAAATGATACTAGATGTAGTCTCAAAAGATACCAATTGAAAGTCAATGGCGGGCTTGAGAGACATGAGAGTTCTTGGAGATTTTGTAGTGGAAGATTGTTTTCTTTCTTCAGGGACCTCATTTTCCTTACAATGAGACTGTCACATGAAATAGACTTGAAAAGGTGTTAGTCTCAAAGTATTTGATTATAGAGTAACCTCCCCCTGAAGATGTGCATAAAAGTTTTGAATACTTGTAGGAGACTTGCACTTTGATTTGATATCAAGAGGGGCAAATTATCTACAATCCGAACTTTGGCACATATAAGTTAAATGATACAACTTGTAGAAATCAAAATTTTCAATTGATGCATCATTTACTATGGAGTGATATAGAAGCTATGTGCCATGCTTAAGTAAACATTTTAAACCATGTAAGTTTGCTTAAGTGTATGAATTGAAAACAAGCAATCCTACCATATGATTCACCTAGTATGCATAATTTAAAACAAAGGTAAACAACAAATGTAATACTAGGCAAGTAAGGTAAACTAGATACAAGGTAAATATATACGCATATCTAAAAACAAGAAATACAATAAATCTAGTTACCTTAGTCATGGGTGGGAAATTTGGGTCCAAAATTTTTACTAACCCACTTGGCAAGTAAACTTGATCCAATATGATGTATCCCATGATATACATCCTAGCTTTGCCAAGTCTCCAAATTTCCTGGCGACCTTCGGTCCACTCACTTCCCTTTCAGGATCCAAACCTTCTTGGTGCTTTTCATGGTTGAAATGATTTCCTTTGGCACCCAGATGTGTTTGGCCCCTTTTCCTTTATTGGCTTGCTTGTTGGCCTTGATTGCTATCACCTTTCCATTCTTTTTCTTCTTGATCAAATATGGTGTAGCATCCTTTTTGTTTACCTTTTTGATGTAGGTGTTGGAGATTTTGCTTGATGGCTTTTGCTTGAGCTTTTGCCTTTGTTTATGCCCGGTCATCGCCTTGCATTAGAAAGACTTGTGGCCTTCCTTGTGGCATAGCCTACAAATCACAGTTTCTCCCTCTACAGGCTTGTTCACTCCCGCAGCGGTGAAGCTAAAGCGTTTCAAATGAGCCAAACCGGGCTTTGATACCACTTGTAAGAAACGGGTGACGCCTAAGAGGGGGGGGGGTGAATTAGGACTTCTAAAACTTTCACTAAACTAGGCCACAAATAGATTCTAGAGCAAAACCTATGCAAATAATCAAACTAGAATGTGCAAGCTAGGTTTTGTCTAAGTGTTGCTATCTCTACCCCAATGGCTAAGTTTCAATCTACACTAAATAAGTATGAATACAAGATCGAAACTTAAATGGTTAATATAAATGCGGAAACTTAAAGAGCAAAGTAGAGAAGCAAACTCTCGTGGATGACGCTGGTATTTTTACCGAGGTATCCGGAACCACGCAAGGTCCCGACTAATCCTCGTTGGTTCCCCTACACAAAGGGAAGCCCACGCGAGGGCCAAGCACCACGGTCGAGTAACTCCGTAGAGAGCCGCGTGCCTTCTCCACGCGCAAGTGGTGCTCCGCTTCCGGCTCCTCTCGGACGCTCCTCGCCGTCTCCACTATCGAGCTTCCGGCCGAAACGCCATGGGCCTCGTTCCCTCCGGTACACGGTGGCGGCCGTGACACAAACGCGGTTGTCACGGTCTTGCAAGACTCTCGCCCCACTCGGTACGATTACAACGACTCACGCAAGAGCCGAGGGGTTGTGTGGTTTTACAAAACTCACTCAACTAACTTGGGTTCACCTAGAGCAAGCGCTAAAGCGGTCTAACTAACCTAAGCACTTCGCAAAGCACCTACGCTAATCACCGAGTGATTCTATTAAGCACTTAGGTGTTTGAGCTCTTGTAAATGTGCACTATATGCCTTGGTATGTTGCTTGGGCTCCCACACCTTCAAATGGCCGGTTGGGTGTAGTATATATAGGCTCCAACTCCAAAATAGCCGTTGGAGAAAAGCTGCAGTTCTCTGCGGCACACCGGACAGTCCGGTGGTGCACCGGACAGCGTACTGTAGCCTGTCCGGTGCGCCTAGCCGTTGCTCTGTCAGAGCAGGTGACCGTTGGCGCCGCAGGCTTTTCCACACCGGACAGTCTGGTGCTCACACTGGATAGTTTGGTGGTCTTCTCTCCGGGTGCCACCTGGAACTAGCCGTTGGGCTGGAGTTCCATAGTGCACCGGACAGTCCGGTGTGCCACCGGACAGTCCGGTGCGCCTTGCACAGACAGTCCACAGTAGCACACTTGGACTTTTTTTGGATCTTCTTAATGTCTTCTTTTGAGGTGTTGCTTGCCTCAATTCCTTAGTCCAAGTAAGTCTTGCATCCTGTAAACTACAAACACAAACACTAGAAAACTTATTAGTTCACGGATTGTGTTGTTCATCAAACACCAAAACTCAATTAGCCAAATGGCCCGGGGTCCATTTTCCTTACACCTAACTCAAACATCAAGAAATCTAAAACTATACATAAGTCATGAATCTCCTTTAGTTAAAGCATAACATCGAAGGTCTAACGAAACTTAGACTCACCAATAATGGACACGCACGACTTAGAATAAGGATAAGAACCACTCAACTACATTTTTAAATTATTTCTCCAAGTTAACTTATATAGCATAATGACTAAATAAAGCATCACACTATTAAGCCTAGCAATAAAACATTACATAATTCCACTCAATTATAACTTAGAAGCAAAAGACTTAAAGTGCCTCAATCCACAACTATTCATGGGATCTAGTCAATCACTAGACATAACTTAATGGCCATATTGATGGACAAGATGGAATATGAGTACAAAAGCTAATGCAAGCATGGCAGCACACACATAATAGAACCAAGTATACCAATGAATGAATTTCTCCTGCAACATAATATGAGCAAGAACAACACTAATAATTATGCTAAGTGCACCAAGACAGTAGGAGCAAATGCATAGGCTACAAAGTTAGTGATTTTGGTAACAATCATAGTTACCATTCCTGCCCACCACAAAGACTCATGCAAGAATGAGAAACCACCAACAAGGATCATAATAGAGCATAACAAACCAAAACCGCACTTCTTTCCATTCATCAAGTTTGGTCATATCAAAACATCTGCAAATTCTAATCAAATAGATCCGACCAAACATATCATACTATGACATATCGCCATCGAGACACCTTTTCACCATAAGAATGAATAAAAAGCAAATTAAAATAAATGCACAACCCTTGACATAAGTTGATCGCAACAACACCATAATAATCTAGATGGATTCATTTATAACAATAACAAATCATAGTTATCACTAACTATAGGATATAATGTCTACTAGCGCAGGGTATCGACTCCATCATAAAAATAAAATTCGTCACAAACAACACTGAAAACACTTATACATCTTCTATCAAGGGTTCTCGGGTCTCAACTAAAATTGGCTCATCGATGCTACTTGTCTCCAAATTATTTGGGCAGTGACACACATTTACTCATGACTATTATCAAAAGCAAACAACACAGAATGTAATACTTACTAAATTAATCATACCGCCCCAACAAGTCTATCCACATTTTCTTCGTATAATAAGTATCTAGACCTAACCTCACATACTCATATGATACGACTATTACACCATCAAGAACACCACTACATCACATATAACGAGGATGTTCAACAATACTTAATACCGCCACACATCCCAAATATAGAATCAATTCAATCTAATAATTAAGCTAGCTAGTAACAACATGGATTAGCTCACCAAAACTCAAATTGACTCAGAACTCGCAAGAACAACAATGAGCATCGACCCAGCCATTACGTCGAGCACCTGGTGAGCACCTGGAGAAGAAAAGGCAAATATGAATGACAACATCCTCAACACAACATAGTCCATAATAGAGGAGGGCGATCACCATAGCTGCACTACCCGGCTAGAGACAACGCGAAGGACAATTGATGGTGATCTCAGCGAGAATGATGAGATAAAGCTCCATGGCACGACAGTATCATCAACGGCATCACAAACGCAACAGCAAGGCACGAGGGAGGAGTGCGAGGGCGAGATAGTCGTCCGCTTCTCAGACCTGGCAAGAGAGGTCGACGACGATGGGGTCCTACAACAGTTAGGCGAGCAGAGCCCCCATGACGGTGGGCATGGGGGCGAGTTGGGGAACGGTGCGGCCAGGCCATGGATGGAGCAGAGGAGCTCAGACAGGGAGGTCGTCAGCCAGCACTTCGAGAGAAGAAGGTGAGGGATAAATAAGATGGGGATGCCGGCGCCATCGATGAGATGCAGACCTAGGGAGAGGTGGATCCAATGGAGGAATGCGCGGAGGAGCCGTACTAGCCGAAGAGGAGGGAGGCCACCATAGGGAGGCCGGTGCGACCATGGATCTAGGGAGGGCGGCGGACCTAGGGAGCCAACCTAGGCGCCGAGCATGGAGTTCCCTTGCAGCTTGAGGAAGAGGAACACCATGGGGAAAAAGCTCCGTGCGCCATGGACGAATGGGGGCTAGGGAGGGGGATGGAGACCTGGGTGCCAGAGGGCTTACATGCTGATTTCAGCCATGGGGAAAAGGTGCCTACGCAAGGAACAGAGAGGAGATGGCGTGGGGATAGGTGGCTGTTGGGTGGTGGCTAGGGGTGGGAATGAAAACGTCTTCAAGTGCAAGAGAGGGGACCCATATTTATAGAAGAAAACCTAGGGTTAGGGTTTGGGGTTGCTTAGGAGAGATGTAAAGGGAGTTCTTTCTGTAACAGCTTAGGTGTTAGCTCTAGGGTTTTACTCAGCACACTCATGAAACCCATTATCACTTGTAAGTAGCTTGGGAACAAAGACACCTCACTCATAAGTTAAGGCCATAATTAGGTGTTAATCCTCCTTGAAGGCCCAGCTTAACCATTCTATGGTGATCCTAGGCATGGAAATAACTAAACCCTAAGTCACCTATGAAAAACCTATAAAGAAGCCTTAAGCCAAAGTGATCAAGAAGACCCATCAAATGCCTAAATCATGACTTGGACCATCAATCAAAAATGTACCTTACTAATTTACCCACAAAGGTTAGTAAAGGTGAACCCTCAAAAAGATTTTTTAAAATCCCCAAACAAGTAAATTAATTGGGAAAGGCAAAAGAAAAAAAACTAGGAAAATCCCTAATCTCTTTTCAGTCCCTTAACTAAACCCTACATGTTCAATTAGCTACATGACTCAAAATCAAATGCTCCAATTGACAAAGTGGTACCAAAATATCCAATGCATACCCTAGAAAAGTTTGAAAACCTAACCAAACCATTTTACATGACTTGGCACAAGATTTGCCTCAGGTTCATGCGGGGAGACTGTAACACCCCAGTGTTACATAGGGTTTGCCCTAGTGCCCCAACTTGTGACCATTATCACATGTGATTTTATCTAAGCAAGAGACATCAAACTTAAGAAACTAAAACCTAAGTTAAGTCTCTTTCATCTCAAAAGCCACACTCTAAACATATCATACACCTCAAGTGAGAAAAACATCTAAAACCCTAACACCTTTCAAATGGGCCATTTAAGCACATAAAGGGAATTGGAGAAAAGACTTGGGAAAACACAAAATTTTGATATGAACCAATTAACAAAGTTTTAGTGCACTAAATAACCTACAATTTTAGTAAGAAAGATTGGTCATTTGAATTTGCCAAAAGCCCCAAAACAGCCCATGAAGTAATGCCCTATGGAAAAATTCAGAAATTCAGAAAACTGAATTTCAGCCCCTTTTCAAAGACCGACTGTGTTCTCTATTTTTCAAAACTTGAATCAAATAAGTCCAAATATAAAGATGGCGCCAAATTATCTTGAGCATGCCCTGGAAAAATTTGGGAACAAGACTCGGCCGTTTGACATGATCTTGGTAGGGATTTACCTTGGAACTTGGCCTTGTGACACTGGCACATTGACGAGGCGACAACTCTGTGCCCTTGACCCGAAATCGCTCGGCTCCACACGCAAACGACAGAGCTCAGTCGGGGGAACAAATCTTACACAACGATCTTGCCCAAATTCGCAAAGATCTGCGCCCTATCGGCGTTAGAACACGGGCAAAAGCAATGGTGCCACGTGCTCGACCGCAGCTGACATGCCCGGTTCACGCCAGTCCATGCACCCGTGCCACGCCGTGCGCGCCCGTGCGCCCACATTGATCCACGCTCGCCCGTGCACCGTGCCTGCATCTATAAGAGTAGGGAAGCCTCGGCCGTACTCCCTCCGCGCCTCACCTGACTCCCGAAGCTCAGCACTTAGCTCCGGCGAGCTCTGCGCCGCCCGCTAAGCAGCCCAAGCACTCGGCCACCATAGCCAGACCACTCTGTGCCATCTCCACTCAATCCCGTGCCTCGGCTAGTTTCCCCAGAGCCCCGTAGAGCTCCCCGAAGCAAGAAAACGGACGCTGATTCATCGGAGAAGCTGTTCCACCCTCATCAGAGTTGTTCTCCCCGCCGGCGCGCGTGGCCACGACTAACCGGTAAGCCATAGTCCAATTCCTCGCGCCTACGCCTTCCCTAGCACCTAGTGAAGCTCACTGACCAGTTTAATTGAACTCTACTGCCCTGGATAGGCCGGAGCCCTCGCCGCCGACGAGCTCACCCGCCTGCGCACGTGGACCAGCCTACTCTGACCATCCCAGGAGATGATCCGCACATTGACGTGACCGTCACGACCTCCCCTACATCCTCGGCCACCTCACGGGAGCGATCTCGCCGTCGGTAAGCCCCTCTACCCTTTTTCAGCCGCGGGTACTGTTCAATTGGGAGAAGCACCTCAGGTTAGGATTAGCAAAACCCCAGGGGATTTTCTGATCTGTCAGTGGCACGTTTGAATAGTAACCCGAGGACTAGTCTGTAAGGAAACTTAGAAACTTTCGCCAGGGACCCCGATGCAAGTTAGTTTTACATTTAACCATTTCTAAATATCCTTTTTAATGAACAAAAAACTTAGGAAATTCATAACTTGAGAAATATTTAACCAAATTTAGTCAAACCAATTTTGCTGGATTCCAAATAATATGAACTATTGTACAAAAATACTGAACCCTATGATTTCTTTATTGATTTTTAGAGTTTAGAATTAAATAAGGAAACTACCCAAACCTTATTAAAATAAGGAAAAATAGTTATGCTTCTGTACTAGACTTAAGAAAATTTGTAGAAATGCAAACCCAACTTAAGCACTGTTTAAAAATACTTAGCACCCCAGTATACAAGATTAACTTATGATTATTTATTAAAAACTATATCTGCCCAACACTTAGGAAATTAAGAAAGGAAATAGAAATTAATGAACAGAGGATGAACATATTTTTCCTAGTCTACTTAAGTAATGAGGAACCTAGGAAAAATATAGAGAACCCTAGTCCAAGACTAATCCAGGGTTAAATAATTCATTAGGCAATAAAGAACTAAGGAAACCCATGATTCAAAATATAAGAACCATTTCAAAAAAAGTAAGAAAAATTCAGTAGACTCCTAACTACTAGAGCACCACTACAAAAATAATAAACACCGCAACCCATTATAATAAGTGGGTTGAACAATTAAAACTTGAATTTGGCCATGTTCTAATTAAATCATAAGAAAGTCTAAAATTGTGCAACAGTAGACAAATGAATTTTTGCCAAATTGTTAATGAAGTAGACCATCAGAGAAAAATATGAAACCTAGTTAAAAATGTAAGGTAACACCCATTACCCCCTACCCCATAAAAAGGGTCATTTAATCCAAGAATTTCTACCCCCTCTTCCCTTAAGCAAAAATTTGCCAAATTCTAGAATGAATGCTCTTGCACAAAGAAGAAGATAGGAAAAATTAGGAATTGGTTGTTTGACAGTGTTCAAGTATAGTGGTAGTAGAAAGCACCCCTTTGGCCTAAAACTTTAGAAAATCACAGGAAAATAACCAATAAGTATTAGAGGCTAAAATTTAGTACAACGTCATATTATTACACCTAAATGCCAGCAAAAATAAGCCTTAGAGAATTACCTACTGTTAGAGGAGAGTTGTAGTTCAAAGCACCCCCTCTGCCCTAAGATTTGATAATTTTGTACAGAGAGAGCCCTTCACTTTTTAAGCCCCCATTTTTGAGACAGAGCGTTGTACACTAGTGAGAAGCTACTGTAATTTTTAAAGAATTTTTGAAACTATATAAAACTAGCTTGTAGTTCAAACCCACCTTAAAGGCATAGAAGAAAAGGAAAAGAAGAGATAAATTAGAAAGAATAATGAATCTCACCCCAATGAATTCAGCTAGGAATCTTATTAAAATTTTACCAAAACATGAAAAGGAAAATCAGTGGAACTCTAAAATAATCTTACCAAGTAACTTAACCAAGCTTGACCTTATTTTGCTAAGTATGCCACAAAAATCTCCAGTAGTAAGATTAAGCTCTACCTTATTTATTTAATGATTCACCATACAATTATAATTGCTAAATTGCATATCATGCTACACATATATCTTATTCATTGCATTCATTAGATTGCAACCTCACTGACGGAGAGTACGTGCTAATTCCTGAGCAAGGAGCTGTCCACGAGGAAGATCAGGAGCCAGCTCCTGAGCCTACCGTCGAGGATCTCCCCGCAGCCCCAGCATCTGAAAGCAAGCCCTGGTTTTATACATAACCTATTTCTATATATGCTATTTTACTACACTTAATGATTGTAGGATTGTAATGTGCACTTAAGTGTAGGAGTTGCTTGAAACCCTTAGTTGCATTAACTCAGGATTCCTTTTTGAGATGGATACAAGCATGCTAGGTCGAGTAGCTGCTTTTGCTAATTAGGATCTCGGTAGAAGTCGAGTGATTTTTCTAGCACTCGCGCGAGGTCAGGAATTGATTGTATTCATCTTGATAATGGGATCTATGATGGTCTATGGATTTGGATCCAGGGTGGATGCCTTGTCCATGAGACGGGAAAAAGGAACCAAGGATTAATGTGTGGATACCTGAGTCAAGCGTTTGAACGTACTAAACACATATTGGGAAATATGGTAACCGGTAAGCCTAGTACCTAAGTGAAGCCTAGCACGGACTTTTCCCCTCACTTGTCCTGAGACTGGGTCTCCCATGCTAGCTATGTTGGGTACAAGTGCGGTCACTGCACGGCGGCAGCCGGGGTCAGTGGAGCATTATACGCCAAGGCGGTGAGCCCTGGCCATGAACGGGGAATCGATGGGGATGGTTGACGTGTGTGGGGACGGAGTGCCCCTACATGTCATGTGTTTAGGTTTACCTTGCAAGGTTTAAAAACTCGATTCGAATCGTCTGCTTCTCGCAGCTAATGAGACTGCTTGACCCCTTGTACTGCATCGAGCAAGAAGTGAAATGAGGTTTTACTTGAGATAATATATTGGTTGTACTAAATGATTGGTACCATGTATGCTTAGAATGAGCAAACTTAGCTAAAAGTAATGATACTAGAATTGGAAAAGCTAAAATTTATTTCAGACTCAGCTAGTGCTTTTTGGCAAACCAAATGCCTCAGCCAAACAACTGCATGGCCTAGAGGTAGAGGAGTAGATTTCTCACACCAGGTAAGTCTAGCTGAGTATTATTATACTCAGCCTTGCTTGTGGCACAATTTTTGCAGGTACGCTTCAGGATATAGTTGATGGTGTGACTTGGCCTACCACCCTGCCACCGGGTTGGATGGTCGAGTGGGATGCTGCTCCAGCAGGAGAGGAGCAGGAGGAGTAGTGGGCTAGGCCTTGCCCTATTCCTCATCTTTCGACGATATCGACTATCCGTTGCAATTTATCTTATGAACTTATTTTAGTTTACTTGAAAAACTCCGATGTATGTAATAACTCCAGTACTTTAATTTGAGGTTTCCTGTTTTATTGTATTTCCTCTATGACTCACCTTCGAGTGAGCTTGTGGTATTTGATCCTGGATAAGTGGCTTTATCAGACTAGATCTGAGGGACTGACGAGTTATTCCGATTTAAGTGTGTTGCGGCCTCTAAGACGTGACTTGGGCACTTAAGCTAGAATAATTCGGGTGGTTCTGCCACAGCTGGTATCAGAGCAATTACCACCATAGAGAAAGCAATAAACCATGAATACCAACTTTCAAAAATCTAAAACTTGCTTAGAAACCAGTATTGGAATCGTCAAGACTAAAATGCTAGACCTAGGACGAAAGGCCTTAGTAATAGCGGGGAGAAATAGGTGGCTATTTAAGTAGGCCCTATGGGCTAGTCTTAGGATTTTTAAGGATGCCCTAAAAAGCACCCTTCTGATTCGGAGAGGAGACGTTATTTTCAGCATGCATGCATTATAAAACTAAAAGGATTAGAAATTAAAGGAGTATAACTTTGATCTAACCCGCTTCCTTTTAAACCACCCAGGCTCTTTTATTTTTCTTTCTTCCACCATAACCTTTACATCTGATCCTCTTCCACAAATGACTTCACCCACCCCCGATAATGGAGGAGACACTCGTTTCAGTTCTGATTTCATTTCTCACGAGGGTTTTCCTTCCATCTTGTGGGAGGTGGTCAACTCCACCGGTTACCCTACACCCCCTTTGTACATGGTGCAGCTGTACGAGGAGCATCGGGTGCCACGTTGCCGAGTCTGGCTGACTCTGGAGGCTCATCCCCTTAGTCGGGTTGGCGTTCCCTTGACTCCGAGACTATTGGATTCAGGACGGACGACACCACCGAAGCGGCAGCTATGTAGACCCTGACGACTTTCTGTGGCTACCATCACCTGGAGATGGTGATGCACCCCTTGGAACTCTTCCCCACTGAGAAGAGGGATGATCCCATGTGGTGCAACCATGTGAGCCTTGTGAAGGATGTTTGGGCCATGTATCCCGACTTAGTTGCAAGGATCACTGTTCAGTGCATGAGCGCGTTGTACCGCCTACAGGCCCTGTAGAGCGACGCTATGGCACATCTTGCTAACCTTGCTCATACCACCAAGCTCACCCTCGATAGTAGAGAGGACTTCGTGGTCGACCTGTCCTCAGAGTTGGTGGAAAAAGACCTACAGGTGGAACGGTTGAGCCAGCGCATCACCACCCTAGAGCAGCAGGTGGAGATCCAGGACAACACTATCGATGTCCTAGAAAACCAGCTCCACGATGTGCAGCAGGAGCTTGAGGAAGCTAACAACCACCTGGACATGCACCACCTGGAGATGGAGGCCAATGAGGCCGGAAGCGAGGGAGAGGAGGCTCCTGAGGAGTTAGGACCAGCCCCTGGTACCAATGCAACTGCCTCCGAGATGCCCCTTCACCCGTATCCAGTGTCGCTTCCGCTACTCAAGGTTGATGGGTCATTTTGACGCCTTAGGAGGATAGAAACCCACACGAGCTTAGTTGACATCAGATTTTGGACTAGGCTTACAGGTACTTTCCCCTAAATTGATGTAACCCATAAGAACTTTTGCGAACAATGAAGCGATTGTAACCATGTTATCCTTGTTCGGATTTATGTTATGTTATGACATTTTCTTTCCGTATGATATAAAACATATTTTTCGGAATTATGAATTGGGATAACAATGGCAAAATCTCTGTTTTCAGATGGCAGCTAGGCAGCCTCGCAGGCAGAACGAGCAAGTTCCCCCGCCACCTTCTCCAGCTCCCACGGTGTAGGAGTTGATGGCTTAGCAGAACAAAATTCTACGACAGCTCTTGCAGCGCCAACCCCACCCTCAGCAGTATGGTGGAGGCCAGCCGCAGCGACCTCCGGCTGCGGCAACCGACCAGGAGTTCCTGAGCACGCAACCGCCCTTGTTCATCAAGGTAGAGGATCCATTGGATGCCGACGTGTGGCTACACGTCGTGGAGTCCAAGTTTCCCCTCCTCACAGGAGACTGCCCTGATGACACCAAGGCTCGCTTCACCACACAGTAGCTTCGTGGACCTGCTTGAACATGGTGGGACCATTTCCGCGCCATGCTACCTGCTGGTCATGAAGTTTCTTGGGAGGAATTCAAGACTGCCTTCAGAGGACACCACATTCTAGCTGGGATTCTTGACCGCAAGCTAAATGAATTCCTGGCACTTAATCAAGGAACCCACACTGTATTGCAATATGCCCAGGCCTTCAACGACCTGTGCTAGTATGTAGGTTATCATGCTGATTCTGATGAGAAGAAGAGAGACCGCTTCCACAGGGGTCTCAACACCAAGTTGCGTGAGCGTCTCAACACTGTCCGGGCTGATAGCTTCAATGAGTTGGTCAACCTGGCCATATCACAAGAAGACTGTATTGTAGCTCACCGGGCAGAGAAGAAGAGAAAGGCACCAATGTCAGGACCCTCCACTCAACCCTAGAGGTTCAGGATTATTTCCCACAATCAGAACAGAGGATTTCAACAATAGGCAGGCAGATGGGTGATAAGGCCACCTCAGCAGCAGCAGCTAGCACCCAACCGTTTTCTAGCTCCCGCTCCAAGGAACAATCAACCCCAGCAGTAGCAGCAGTTCCGCCAGGGAAATGGGAACAAGTGTTTCACTTGTGGCAATGTGGGCCATTATGCCAAGAATTGCCCAAGGAATCAGCAGAGGCAGATGCCAGCACCAAATCAAGACAGAGGGAGGAAGTAGAAGGTGCAAGTCAGGCAAGGGAAGCTCAACTTCACTACTCTGGAGGAGTTACCTGAAGGAGCCCCCATCATGACTGGTATCTTTTTAGTTTTTAATCAACCTCCATTAATTCTGTTTGATTCTGGTGCATCTCATTGCTTCATTAGCCAGAAGTTCAGTGCTAAATGTCAACTGCCTTTCTATCATACAAAAGGGTCTTTCATGATAGCAACACCTGGGGGTAAAATTGCAACCAACCAATTAAATCGAAGTGTGCCTATCTCACTGGTAAGTAAGATCTTCAAAACCACACTCCTGATTTTGGGATTAGAGGGTATGAACATCATTTATGGAGCTGACTGGATGACTCAACACCGAGTGGTGTTGGATGTAGCTGCCAGAGCTCTAGAAATCCATTCTCCTACCTTCGAAGACCTTGTATTGTATCTACCCAACCAAGATTCTACTCAATCATGTGCTTTTGCTATGATAGAGCTGCCTTTGAAGAAGATTCCAGTGGTCTATGAGTATGCAGATGTTTTTCCTGATGAATTGCCAGGAATGCCACCAGACCCGGATATTGAATTTGCCATCGAGTTGCAACCGGGAACGGCACCTATTTCCAAGAGGCCTTACCGGATGCCACCCGCTGAATTGGCAGAATTGAAGAAGCAATTGCAAGAGTTGTTAGACAAGGGTTTCATCCACCCAAGTACTTCGCCTTGGGGATGTCCGGCCTTGTTTGTGAAAAAGAAGGATGAAAGCTTGAGGCTATGTATAGATTACCACCCACTTAATGCTGTGACTATCAAGAACAAGTATCCTTTGCCTCGTATTGATGTTCTTTTCGATCAATTGGTCGGAGCCAAAGTGTTTTCCAAGATATACCTTCGCTCCGACTATCATCAGATCAAGATACGAGCAAGTGATGTTCCGAAGACTGCCTTCTCAACCAGATATGGGCTGTATGAATATTTGGTAATGTCGTTTGGGCTGACTAATGCGCCAGCATACTTCATGTATCTGATGAATTCTGTCTTCATGTCTGAACTGGACAAGTTCGTGGTGGTTTTCATCGATGATATCTTGGTGTACTCAAAGAACGAAGAAGAGCATGCCGGTCATTTGCATGTAGTGCTTCAACGTCTGCGAGAGCACCGTCTTTATGCCAAATTGTCAAAATGTGATTTTTGGCTAAAGGAAATCAAATTCTTGGGTCACACTATCTCTCAAGTAGGCATAGCTGTTGATCCGGATAAGGTGCAAGAAGTGATGAACTGGAAGCCGCCAACAACTGTCCGACAGATTCGAAGCTTTCTGGGATCGGCCGGTTATTATCAAAGATTCATTCTGGACTTCTCTCGAATTGTGAAGCCCATGACTAAATTGTTGAAGAAAGGAGCCAAGTTTCATTGGGGTCAGAAGTGCGAAGATGCTTTCCACACCTTGAGGCAGCATCTGACCACAGCACCGGTGTTAGCGCAACCTGACAATGGCAAGCCTTTTGATGTGTACTGTGATACCTCTGGCACTAGACTGGGTTGTGTTTTGATGCAAGACAACCGAGTCATTGCCTACGCATCAAGAGCACTCAGGCCTCACGAGCAAAATTATCCCACTCATGACTTGGAGTTAGCAGTCGTGGTTCATGCATTGAAGATGTGGAGGCACTATTTGATGGGAACCCACTGCAACATCTTCACAGATCATAAGAGCCTCAAGTATATCTTTACTCAGGCTGATCTCAACATGAGGCAGAGAAGATGGCTAGGGCTGATCAAGGACTATGACCTAGAGGTACACTACCACCTTGGGAAAGCCAATGTAGTAGCTGACGCCTTGAGTCGGAAATCCCAATGCAGCTGTGTTATGATGGATTCTCGCATCAACACCCTATGTGATGAGTTGAGAAAAATGAAGATCGAAGTGATTCCTTCTGGTGCTTTGTCTCACATTTCCATTGAGCCAACCTTGCGAGACCAGATAATCATGGCCCAACTCAGTGACTAGGGAGTGCAAATCATTTAAGAGAACCTCCATTAGAAGACAGAGAAGTATAAGTATTTCCGCCAAGATGGGAAGGGTATATTGTGGTTTGAAAGAAGATTGGTGGTTCCTAAAAATAAGGATCTCAAGAAGAAAATCTTGAATGAAGCTCATCTCTCCAAATTCTCCATGCATCTAGGAAGCACCAAAATGTACCACGATCTGAAGCCCTTGTATTGATGGCACAGAATGAAGAGGGAGATAGCCCAATATGTATCAGAATGTGACACATGTCCAAGGATAAAGGCAAGCCACTTGAAATCAGCTGGTGCCTTGCAACCCCTATCAATACCTTCATGGAAATGGGATGACATCAGCATGGATTTTATTGTGGGTCTGCCCAACACCTCTCGACATCATTATTCAATTTGGGTCATTATGGACTGATTGATAAAAGTGGCACATTTTCTTCTAGTGCACACCACTGATAAGGCTCAGAAGTATGCAGAGCTGTACATTGACCGAATCATGTGTTTGCACGGATTACCCCGGACCATTGTCTCTGACTGAGGAGCTCAATTCATTGCCAGATTTTGGGAACAACTGCAAGAGTCTTTGGGAACCAAGCTAATAAGAAGTTCAGATTACCACCCACAGATTGATGGTCAGACCAAAAGGGTAAATCAAATTCTTGAAGATATGCTAAGGGCTTGTGCGATCGATTGCGGCAAGAACTGGGATAAGTACCTCTCCTTGGTAGAGTTTGCTTATAACAACAGTTATCAATCCAGCCAAAAGATGGCACCTTTCGAAGCCATATATGGAAGAAGGTGTCGAACACCCCTCAATTGGTCTTAGCCTGGAGAAAGAGAAATTTTTGGACCTGACTTAGTGACTGAAGCCAAAAAGAAAGTCAAGCTAATCAGGAAGAATCTAGAAGCTGCTCAGGCTAGGCAGAAGAGTTACCATGATAAGAGAAGAAAACCTCTCTAGTTTGAAGTGGGAGATTCCGTATATCTGAAAGTATCACCCACCAAAGGAGTGCAGAGGTTTGGGATCAAAGGCAATTTAGCCCCTCGCTAATTGGACCTTATGAGATCAGGGAAGCATGTGGACCCATGGCATACAAATTGAAGCTACCTCCAAAAATGTCTACCATCCACGATGTATTCCATGTATCCCAATTGAAGAAATGCGTTCGATTGCTGACCGAGATCATAGCAGAACCAGAAATGGAGATAGAGCCAGATCTATCGTACCAAGAGTACCCTTCCAAGGTTTTGGATTGCAAAGAAAGATCAACTCGGGCTAAATCGATCAAAATGTATAAGATCCAATGGAGTAATCACTCAGAGGAAGAGGCTACTTGGGAGACTGAGGAATTTCTACGTTCGAACTTCCCCAATTGTCTACCTGAGGGAATTGGTACGTAGCCATTCCCAACCCCTCCCCCTGCCCTTTGAATCTAAATATAAGAAAAATGATCTTAACATAAAAGGAGTTAATTGTAAGACTAAAAGTAAGACGACATCCTTTTGAAGTTGCAAAGAAGATGGCATTCGAAGAGCAGTTTACTAAGAAGAACCTTAATCAACAAACCACCAAATTAAAGCAAGCCTTAACCTTCACTTCACCCCGGAGGACTTTGACCCAAATCTCGGGACGAGATTCCTTTAAGGGGGGAAGGTTGTAACACCCTAGTGTTACATAGGGTTTGCCCCAGTGCCCCAACTTGTGACCATTATCACATGTGATTTTGTCTAAGCAAGAGACATCAAACTTAAGAAACTAAAACCTAAGTTAAGTCTCTTTCATCTCAAAAGCCACACTCTAAACATATCATACACCTCAAGTGAGAAAAACATCTAAAACCCTAACACCTTTCAAATGGGCCATTTAAGCACATAAAGGGAATTGGAGAAAAGACTTGGGAAAACACAAAATTTTGATATGAACCAATTAACAAAGTTTTAGTGCACTAAATAACCTACAAAATGTAGTAAGAAAGATTGGTCATTTGAATTTTCCAAAATCCCCAAAATAGCCCATGAAGTAATGCCCTTTGGAAAAATTCAGAAATTCAGAAATCTGAATTTCAGCCCCTTTTCAAAGACCGACTGTGTTCTCTATTTTTCAAAACTTGAATAAAATAAGTCCAAATATAAAGATGGCACCAAATTACCTTGAGCATTCCCTGGAAAAATTTGGGAACAAGACTCGGTTGTTTGACATGATCTTGGTAGGGATTTACCTTGGAACTCGGCCTTGTGACACTGGCACATTAACGAGGCGACAACTCTCTGCCCTTGACCCGAAATTGCTCGGCTCCACGCACAAACGACAGAGCTCAGTCGAGGGAACAAATCTTACACAGCAATCTTGCCCAAATTCATGAAGATCTGCGCCCTATCGGCGTTAGAACATGGGTAGAAGCAATGGTGCCACGTGCTCGACCGCGGCTGACATGCCCGGTTCACGCTAGTCCGCGCACCCGTGCCATGCCGTGCACACCCATGTTGGTCCACGCCCGCCCGTGCACCGTGCCTGCGTCTATAAGAGCAGGGAAGCCTTGGCCGTACTCCCTCTGCGCCTCACCTGACTCCCCAAGGCCAGCACTTAGCTCTGGTGAGCTCTGCGCCGCCCGCCAAGCAGCCCAAGCACTCGGCCACCGTGGCTAGACCACTCCCGGCTATCTCCACTTAATCCCGTGCCTCGGCTAGTTTCCCCAGAGCCTCGTAGAGCTCCCCGAAGCAAGAAAACAGGCGCTGTTGTTGGGGCAAAGGCGAAGATGTTACCCTTCGCTCCAGGCCTTCGTCTACTCGCTGCACCGACGGAGGCAAGATGATCGGCGCGGCCCACCCTTCATCCTCTTCACTGCAAGGCAAAGGCCTACGACAAAGTCTCTCCATCCCGCGTCCTCGGTCCTACCTGGAGGCCCATGTGGGATTCGACCCATCGTGACAGGCCCCGCACGGACAAGCGTGTTACGAACCCGATTTGTAATAGCTTTTCTGTAATGACAGTTTGTAACCCTCCTTTATGGGAATATTCTGGAGATAATCTAGGTGTCTGAGGGCATAAGCGTCCTTACATCGGGACATTGGGTGCTCGGGCACCTATAAATACCCCCGTACAGTGCCCTTGAGAGGCTAGATTAACAGAGCAATTGCCATCTTGAGTTAAACCGTACTTGCGTCTTTTTCACTCTCCCGTTGGATCAACTTGCTCAGGAGGGCAAGTTCCAACAGCTGCTTCACTAGAGAAGCCGTTCCACCCTCGTCAGAGTTGTTCTCCCCGCCGGCGTGCGTGGCCATGACTAACCGGTAAGCCATAGTCCAATTCCTCGCGCCTACGCCTTCCCTAGCACCTAGTGAAGCTCACTGACCAGTTTAATTGAACTCTATCGCCTTGGATAGGCTGGAGCCCTCACCGCCGACGAGCTCACCCGCTTGCGCACGTGGACCGGCCTACTCCGACCATCCCCGGAGACGATCTGCACATCGACGTGACCGTCACAACCTCCCCTACACCCTCGGCCACCTCACCGGAGCGATCTCGTCGCCGGTAAGCCCCTCCGCCCTTTCTTCAGCCGCGTGTACTATTCAATTGGGAGAAGGACCTCGGGTTAGGATTAGCAAAACCCTAGGGGGTTTTCTGATCTATCAGTGACACGTTTGAATAGTAACCCGAGGACTAGTCTGTAAGGAAACTTAGAAACTTTCGCTAGGGACTCCGATGCAAGTTAGTTTTCCATTTAACCATTTCTGAATATCCTTTTTAATGAACAAAAAACTTAGGAAATTCATAACTTAAGAAATATTTAAATAAATTTAGTCAAACCAATTTCGTTGGATTCCAAATAATATGAACTATTGAACAAAAATACTGATCCCTATGGTTTCTGTATTGATTTTTAGAGTTTGGAATTAAATAAGGAAACTGCCCAAACCTTATTAAAAAAAGGAAAAATAGTTATGCTTCTGTACTAGACTTAAGAAAATTTGTAGAAATGCAAACCCAACTTAAGCACTGTTTAAAAATACTGAGCACCAGAGTATACAATATCAACTCAAGATTATCTATTAAAAACTATATCTGCCCAACACTTAGGAAATTAAGAAAGGCAATAGAAATAGATGAATAGAGGATGAACAAATTTTTCCTAGTCTACTTATGTAATGTGGAACCTAGGAAAAATATAGAGAACCCTAGTCCAAGACTAATCCAGGGTTAAATAATTCATTAGGCAATAAAGAACCAAGGATAACCATGACTAAAAATATAAGAACCATTTCAAAAACGGTAAGAAAAATTCAGTAGACTCCTAACTACTAGAACACCAGTACAAAAATAATAAACACTCCAACCCATCATAACAAGTGGGTTGAACAATTAAAACTTGATTTTGGCCATGTTCTAATTAAATCATAAGAAAGTCTAAAATTGTGCAACAGTAGACAAATGAATTTTTGCCAAATTATTAATGAAGTAGACCACCAGAGAAAAATATGAAACCTAGTTAAAAAATGTAAGGTAGCACCCATTACCCCTTCCCCATAAAAGGGCCATTTAATCCAAGAATTTCTACCCCCTCTTTCCTTAAGCAAAAAGTTGCCAAATTCTAGAATGATTGCTCTTGCGCAAAGAAGAAGATAGGAAAAATTAGAAATATGTTGTTTGACATTGTTCAAGTATAGTGGTAGTAGAAAGCACCCCTTTGGCCTAAAACTTTAGAAAATCACAGGAAAATAACCAATAAGTATTAGAGGCTAAATTTGGTACAAAGTCATGTTATTACACCTAAATGCCATAAAAAATAAGCCTTAGAGAATAACCTACTGTTAGAGGAGAGTTGTAGTTCAAAGCACCCCCTCTGCCCTAAGATTTGATAATTTTGTACAGAGAGAACCCTTCACTTTTAAGCTCCAATTTTTGAGACAGAGAGTTATACACTAGTGAGAAGCTACTGTAATTTTTACAGAATTTTTGGAAGTTTATAAAACTAGCTTTTCAAACCCACCTTAAAGGCATAGAAGAAAAGGAAAAGAAGAGATAAATTAGAAAAAATAATGAATCTCACCCCCAATGAATTTAGCGAGGAATCTTATTAAAATTTCACTAAAACATGAAAAGGAAAATCAGTGGAACACTAAAATAATCTTACCAAGTAACTTAACCAAGCTTGACCTTAATTTGCTAAGTATGCCATAAAAATCTCCACTAGTAAGATTAAGCTCTACCTTATTTATTTAATCATTCACCATACAATTATAATGCTAAATTGCATATCATGCCACACATATATCTTATTTATTGTATTCATTAGATTGCAACCTCGCCGACGGAGAGTACGTGCTCATTTTTGAGCAAGGAGCTGTCCACGAGGAAGATCAGGAGCCAGCTCCCGAGCCTACCGTCGAGGATCTCCCCGCAGCCCCAGCATTTGAAGGCAAGCCTAGGTTTTATGCATAACTTGTTTATATATATGATATTTTACTACACTTAATGATTGTAGGATTGTAATGTGCAGTTAAGTGTAGGAGTTGCTTGAAACCCTTAGTTGCATTAACTCAGGATTCCTTTTTGAGATGGATACTAGCATGCTAGGTCGAGTAGCTGCTTTTGCTAATTAGGATCTCGATAGAAGTCGATTGATTTTTCTAGCACTCGCACGAGGTCAGGAATTGATTGTATTCATCTTGATAACGGGATCTATGATGGTCTATGGATTTGGAACCAGGGTGGATGCCTTGTCCATGAGACGGGAAAAAGGAACCAAGGATTAATGTGTGGATACCCGAATCAAGCATTTGAACATACTAAACACATGTCAGGAAATATGGTAACCGGTAAGCCTAGTACCTGAGTGAAGCCGGGAGCGGACTTTTCCCCTCACATATCCTGAGACTGGGTCTCCCATGCTAGCTATGGTGGGTACAAGTGCGGTCACTGCATGACGGCAGCCGAGGTCAGTGGAGCATTGTACGCCAAGGCAGTGAGCCCTAGCCACAAATGGGGAATCGATGGGGACGGTTGACGTGTGTGGGGACGAAGTGCCCCTACATGTCGTGTGTTTAGGTTTACCTTGCAAGGTTTAAAAACTCGATTCGAATCGTCTGCTTCTCGCAGCTAATGAGACTGCTTGACCCCTTGTATTGCATCGAGTAAGAAGTGAAATGAGGTTTTACTTGAGATAATATGTTGGTTGTACTAAATGATTGCTACCATGTATGCTTAGAAGGAGCAAACTTAGCTAAAAGTAATGATACTAGAATTGGAAAAGCTAAAATTTGTTTTAGACTCAGCTAGTGCTTTTTGGCAAACCAAACCCCTCAACCAAACAAGTGCATGGTCTAGAGGTAGAGGAGTAGATTCCTCACACCAGGTAAGTCTAGCTGAGTATTATTATACTCAGCCTTGCTTGTGGCACAATTTTTGCAGGTACGCTTCATGATATGGTTGATGGTGTGACTTGGCCTACCATCCTGCCACCGGGTTGGATGGTCGAGTGGGATGCTGCTCCAGCACGAGAGGAGCAGGAGGAGTAGTGGGCTAGACCTTGCCATATTCCTCATACTTCGACGATATCGACTATCCGCTGCAATTTATCTTATGAATTTATTTTAGTTTACTTGAAAAACTCCGATGTATGTAATAACTCCAGTACTTTAATTTGAGGTTTCCTGTTTTATTGTATTTCCTCTATGACTCACCTTCGAGTGAGCTTGTGGTATTTGATCTTGGATAAGTGGCTTTATCAGACTAGATCTGAGGGACTGACGGGTTCTTCCGATTTAAGTGTGTTGCGACCTCTGAGGTGTGACTTGGGCACTTAAGCTGGAATAATTCAGGTGGTTCTGCCACAGAGACAAACCAGTTTTCCCTCCTCCATATCTTCACAGTCAGTAAGAAAAATTCGGTGACCCCCATACAAGATAACTAGCTTAGGGTATAAGCAACAAATCTTAGATAAGGTTTTTGCTGAGATCAGGCTCAGACAGGTGACTACACACAAGGAAAGATGGCTAAACGCGCTGGTGCCAAGTGTTTGACGTCGGCTGGCTGGAGCCGAACAGGCTCTACCCGCGCCCGCCCGCCCCCCCGCATGGCTGGTCGGCCACCGTAGTGCCCCGCTCGTGCCCGTAGCTATGAAGGTTGCCCAGGCCTTCAGCTACGCCCTCCATTGCTCCCTTAGTCTAGCACTTAGCTTCACCCGAGATGTTGCCAACTCCAGTGATCTCTACACGCACCGCCGTCGCCTCGAGAGCCGACCACTTTGGCTAGCCCACACCGACTACCGTCTGACACAGCCAACCACATGGATAGCTTCCCCAAAGCTCCATAGAGCCTCACCAAGCTCAAGCCGGAGTTCTTCACAGTCGGAACAGGGAAATCGGGCTTGCCGAATTCTTCGTGACCGCCGGTGAACATGGCCTGAGCTCCACCCTTCACTGCCGACCAATTCCTTGAACCGGTAGCTCCACTGTAATCCAGTGAAGCTTCTCGGCTAGCCTAACCAAGCGCTACTGCTTCTAGCTAGCCAGAATCAAAGAGGCAGTAGAGCACTACCGCCGAGAGATGTGGTCCATGCAACTCCGTTCACCTCAGGCGGCGACCCGACCATCGACATTGTTGGTGGTCTTCTTCTCCACCGAAGGTCCTCAAGATGAAGATATTGTTTTTAAGCGATGTTGAGGATCCTCTTCTCCACCGAAGGTCCTCGAGACGAAGACATTGTCTGAAAGTGACAACGATGAATGCCGAAGCTACAACTGAAGAGCGACAACTTCGGCTTAAGGTGGCGACGAAGGTCAAACATGGTGCCGGGTCGAAGAGGAAAAGACTAGTTAATCCCTGATGATTTATGTTGCGATTATGATTAGATGTTAAGATCATAAATGTATTTTTACTCATGCTATGTCTCGTGCCTATAAATAGGTGAACAGTACGGGGGTACTGTTCACGCTGGATTGTAATCGCTCTCGCGTCAACACCTTCAAACAAGCTGAAGGTATCAATGTAATATAAATTCTATTAATGATCATATGTTTATCATGAAATAAATATATGGATGAATGAATGAATAACATATACTGTCTCTATGGACTTTCATTCTCATGAACGATGAAGGTGTGTCCTTCATGATCTTGGTTCGAAGATCATTATATCCAAAAGGAGATAATGCTTTGAAGGATGAAGGTCCTTAATCTTTAATATTGTGTTGCCTTGTTCTTGATTCACAATATTTGAGAACAAGTGACCGACATTGGCGCCCACCTCTGATGAACTCACTTCCACAACCACGATAATGGCTTCGCAAGGTGATCAAGCTGTGTCACCTTCGGCTACGAAGCTGTTGCTCCCAATCACAGGCGGTTCAAGTTCCGAAACATCTAATAAGAAGCAGAAGAAGGAAGCACAGAGAAGGGTACAACATGTCGTAGTTCAAGGACCCTTCATCAAGACCAAATGGTTCCATGTACCAATCACATTTTCTTAAGAAGACCTTCCGCTCGAGGATTATCCCCACAATGACGCCATGGTCATATCATGTGTTATCAAAGGGTTCCTGGTTCACAATGTCCTCGTAGACACGAGCAGTGCAGTAGACATTATCTTCGCAAAAGCCTTCAGACAAACGCAAGAGCAGGATGACAAAATACATGATGCAATGCACCCCCTGTGTGGCTTCGGAGGAAGGCAGATAGTGGCACTTTGGAAAATAACAATGCCAATCACCTTCAGTTATGTTCACAACACCAGAACATAGCAAGTTGTATTTGACATTATAGACATGGACTATCCTTATAATGCAATCATTGGACGAGGGGCATTGAATGCCTTCGAAACAATACTCCATCCAGCATATTTGTGTATGACGATACCATCTGACCAAGGTCCTATTGTTGTGCATGGAAGCCAAGAGGCTACTAGAAGGGCCAAAGAGAATTAGACAAATTCAAGGGCCATTCACAACATAGATGAAGCCAAAGCTCATCAGCAACATAAATATATAAGAGATAAGGCTGCTTCAGCGGATCAACCAAAGTCTATGCTTCTGTGCAAAGACATAGCTGAGCAGAAGGTGTTATTTGGGTCTCAACTATCTGATGAACAAGAAAAAGCTCTGTTAAAATTCTTGTTCAATAACAAGGATGTTTTTGCTGGGTCAGCCAATGATCTTTGTGGTGTCAACAGAGATGTTATTGAACACTCACTCAATGTAGACCCAGCTGTCAGACCGAGGAAGCAAAAGCTTTGGAAGATCTCTGATGATAAAGCCGAAGGGGCAAGAAATGAAGTTAAAAGGCTTCTCAGTGCCTCAGTGATCAGAGAAGTAACATACCCAGAATGGCTAGCCAACACTATTACGGTAAAGAAGGCCAATGGAAAGTGGAGAATGTGTATTGATTTCACGGATCTCAACAAGGCATGCCCGAAGGATGAATTCCCTTTGCCAAGAATAGACTCCCTCATAGATGCAACAACTACTTTGGAGCTCGTGAGCTTGCTAGACTGTTACTCAGGTTATCATCAAATCTGGATGAAGAAGGAGGATGAGCCCAAAACAAGCTTCATAACTCTTAGTGGAACTTATTGCTACCTTTGATGCCTGAGGGGCTCAAGAATGCTGGAGGAAGCTTCAGCAGGATGACTTCCAAAGTTCTAAGCACTCAGATCGGCAAGAATATTTTGACATATGTTGATGGTATCATAGTCAAAAGTATGAAGCACGAAAACCACATTGCTGATTTGCAAGAAACATTTGCCAACTTCAGGAATGCTGGCCTCAAGCTAAATCCAAAAAAAATGTGTCTTCGGGGTGAAGAAGGGAAAATTTCGTGGGTGCCTACAATCAATAGAAGGGATTGAAGCCAACCTAAGCAAAATAGAAGCTATACTTCGGATGGAGCCACCAAAGACAAGAAAAGGTGCTCAGAGACTAACATGAAGGCTGTCATCTTTGAATAGATTCATCTCAAGATCAGCAAAAAGGAATTTACCATTCTTCGAAGTGCTAAAGTCAGCCGAAGTCTTCCAATGGGGACTAATTCAACAAAAGGCCTTCGAAGTACAACATTAACTCCACCTTCATCAGGAGCTCCGTTGCTACTGTATGTGGCTGCTTTCCACGCTGTCGTCAGTGCAGCGCTAGTGTAAGAGAAACAAGATGAACAAGCAAAGAAGAAAGTCCCAATATACTTCATCTCCAAAGTACTAAGTCCATCGAAAAGAAATTACACAGAGCTAGAGAAAGTACTATATGTTATGTTGATGGCCTCCAGAAAGCTTTGGTATTATTTCCAATCATACCACATCATAGTACCTTCGTCCCAACCTCTTAAGGACATCATAAGAAACAACGAAGCTACAAGAAGAGTTGGAAAATGGGCTGCAGAACTGAATGAATTCACTATTGATTTTGTTCATAGATTCTTAATCCAATCCTAAGCATTAGCAGACTTCATTGTTGATTGGATGTAAGAGGCCCATGAACAAGGATGCCTAACAGATACTGAAGCTTGGACAGTGTTCTGTGATGGATCATGGGAAACCTTCGGCACAGGTGCCACTGCTATTTTAATATCACCATCCAAAATCAAAACCTGCTATGTGGCTAGATTGGAGTTCAACTGCACAAACAACATTGCAGAATACGAAGCCCTTCTTTTGGGGCTTCGAAAGCTTAGGGCAATGGTGATAAGAAGGGCAGTTCTTAAATCTAATTCACAAGTAATCAGAGGGCAGATTGATAAAAGCAGCAAACAAGAGACCCGAAGCTCGAAAAGTATCTTGACACAGTCTGTAGGATGGAAGCATCCTTCGAAGGTTTTTCAATGAAAACATCCCAAGAGGAGAAAACGAGCAAGAAGATTTACTAGCTAAATCAGTGGCACAGGGGCTCCCACTGCCCTCAGAAGTGTTCTTCGAAACTCTCAAAGCACCTTCGGTCGAGCTCATGGAGCGAGCAGTGCTTACAATTTCAGCTGTGCACAGCGAGGATTGGAGAACTGAAATTGTATATTTCCTCCAAGGCAATTATCCTTCGGATGACAAAGCTTACATAAAAAGGATGCAAGCTAGGACAAGACCATATATGATCATAGAAGGTGAATTATTCAAATAAGGAGTTCGTTCTCCACTGTTGAAATGCCTGTCTAGAGCCAAAGGTCAAGGGCTAATGAAAGAGATACATGTAGAGAAATGCGGAGCACACATCGGATCTAGGCCTCTCCTTGGAAAGGTTTTCAAACAAGGATTT
Organism: Zea luxurians; assembly: GCA_029449295.1. NCBI lineage: Eukaryota > Viridiplantae > Streptophyta > Magnoliopsida > Poales > Poaceae > Zea > Zea luxurians. Next base: position 96,136,344 of record JAOPSE010000001.1, on the reverse strand, counting down.
TATTGGTCGAAAGTAGCTTCGAACACAGCGGATCTAGTTCAATAATGTGAAAACTGTCAGAAGTGTGCTAGAGATCAAAAGCAACCTTCATCTCTAACTCAACTGATTCAGCCCACTTGGCCACTACAAAGGTGGGGCTTAGACTTACTAGGCCCACTCCCACCAGCACAAGGGAACCATAAATATGTTGTGGTAGCAGTGGAGTACTTTTCAAAATGGATCGAAGCTAAACCCCTAGCTACGATCAATTTGGCCACATTTCAAAAGTTCTTCTGGCAGAATATCATTTGTCGTTTCTGTGTGCCGAAGGCTATTACAGTTGATAATGGAACACAATTTGATGTTGAAACATTTAAAGCTTTTTGTGATCAAATTGGCACAAAGATACAATTTGCATCTGTGAGACATCTAGAATCCAATGGTTTGGTAGAGCGAGCCAACATAATCATTATCACAGGAATAATGAAATGAATTTTTAATCTGTCAAAAGGAAAGTGGTCAGACGAGTTGGTAAAACTAGTGGGGAATCATAACATAGTTGTCTTAAGGTCAACAGGGTTCACTCCGTTTAAGCTTTTATTCGGAGGCGAAGCAATGACACTGGAAGAAGAAAGAACAGGATCAATAAGGACTCTAGCTTTGGCAGAGGACGAAGATGCTTGCAAAATAATAAAAAACACTATAGAAGGGGTCAGACTTCAGGCAATAGACTACATCAATAAATATCAGGCTTAAACAATCAAGTGGTGAGACAGGAATGTAAGGTTAAAAGATATTAAGCTAGGACATTTGGTGCTTCGAAGAGTAGCCAACCCAGACACAGTGGGGAAGCTAGAACTCAAATGGGTAAGTCCTGTGGCAGAACCTCCCAAGTTATTAGGCCCACATGCACCTATCCTTGTCTCAAAGACCTCAGACGGCAATGCATGTGCACCAAATAACTTGACAGGATCCGTCCGAGTGTCCCAAGGACCCCGAATAAACCACTTACAACCAAGATCGGAAGATTAAGTAAACACAAATCACACACCAACAATTTGCAGCGGAAATCTTATTACCAAATTTTACAAGTTACATCAAGTTTACATTGTACCTGATCGGAGTGATTACAAGGTGATTCAAATAAATAAACTTTGAAATGTTATAAACTACTTGTAAATTTAAAATATATGCTAGCTCAATGACAATCCTCAATAAGAAGTATAGGAGAGTTACTTTAACCTATAAGAAGGCCGAGCCCACCGGCACTTAGCACCATCCACAGCAGCACCAACCACCTTTGCACAAAAGTAGCAAAGCTCCAAAGGCTCTTCACCTAAAACAACATGGGACAAAGTCCTGAGTACGAAGTGTACTTTCGCAAGTCTTACCTGACTAAGGAAAAAGACTCTCAAGGATATGCTGTATTTAAAAATCAAGGAGAGGCTCTTAACAAGAATCAACTTAGATACTTTTGCAGAAATAGCTTACTAAAGTGAGTCCTTACTTTCAATATTTTAACGCCAGATTAAATATCAATAGACTCTGGTTGCACCTAGTCTAATTTCACCATCTCATCAATACAACACCATTTTTACTCATAATGTTTACATCCTAACTTAGGTTGTAGGTCAGAGATCAAATCTCCACTCTTCGGGGATATAACGGCGATCGGAATCGATTTACTCAGCTGAGGATCTCTAACCACACGACATATGTAGAACTTAACCCTTGCATATGTCAACCATTCCCACAGATCCTCTACAACATCAACCGGTCCGCGCTACCCGGGAGCACAGTACTCCTCCGTCCAGCCTCTAGCCAGGAGGGTACACGCTACTCCCACCATCTCCCACGCCCAGTGCGCAGTTGTCTTTTCACGTATGGAATAGCCGGGTTCAAGCTTACCCTATCCCATATCCAGGGCATGTGGCCTGTTTAGATAGTCCTTGATCATACAGGCCTACAAACGCATCCAATCCTTAATTAACCTGGGTGGAGCATCACCTGTTCCTAGCCCAAGTCTCGAGTTAAGTACTTCCACCCTTAGGATTGTTTTGTGTTCCAAAGGATGAAAAGAGCATTATAGGGAACTTTGCAGTAAGATCCCACCATGCTCCCAATGAAAATATTCGTGCAAGTAGAAGCCATCCTTCTTCAGGATAAACCTGAGCTAGGCATAAACGTAAAGGATAAACTCTATCTGCTTATAAGCAGGGCTAAGCATTTTTTTGTAAATCATATTTTGATACTTCACCAGAAGTATCTATAAAAGGAATGGATTTCAAGGTAGCCAATGCATCAAAGGGTTTCCAAGCAACTCCTATAAACCTAATGCACATTCACTAGACTTAAGGTGTGGAAAAAATAATTTAAAAACACAAGGAAGGGGTTGCATGCACTGGGGCTTGCCTGGAATAAACACTATGTTAGTGTTTGTTAGACGTCGATCACTTGACGATCAGCCTTTGTTCCGATACTTGCTTCGTCTGCCCTTCAGGTTAGTCCGACTGACGACATCGTTGTACGAAGAAGACCACTCCTTGTACCATCTTGAGGTCAACTTAGTTCTGGTTCTCCGCATCACGTAGTTAATTCATGTACCTGAATGAAATGCATTATGCACATGAATGCATAGCACTGACTTCACTACACAACTAAAATTCCTCGCATGAAATGCCGATAGCGCCTACCGGCAAAGCACTAAAATTACTAAGCAAATAAATTCAGCTTACCAGCATCAAACGTGACTCAATACTTGTGAGAATGTTGATAAATTCTGGCTCGGGCTAGTCGTTGGACATCTGACAGGTGTTGAGATCTTTCGCCCCCCATGACCTAGATGGGGCTGACCACGAGGAGGCGAAACACGACGAGACGCGTATCGGAAGAGCTACTGAGATCAAAGATGACGACACATGCTATGGCGAGGCAGAGATGGAAGATGAGCACATGAAGAGAAACAATGATGTTGTCGCAGACAGCACGAAGGCGAACGGCAACGACATGGATAGTGCTGGACGTGGCCAAATCCGTTTAGAGCTTCAAATCGACAGCCACCAGGTCACGACGCCGAGAAGAATGCGCAAAGCCAAGAGGCTGCGCCGGTAAAGAGAGCTCACACGGACGCAAGGATGGAATCCACGACGAATGCACAGGGGAATAACTCCCTGGCATAGCAACATGGACGTAGGGTGAGCTGAGACGGCGAATACGCGTGGGGCTGCAAAGGAGCTCGCGCGCCGGGGCGCAAACTGGGCAGAGGAAGCCAGGTGATCCAAGGACTACGATGAGGGAGAAACTTGGCAGGGTGCGGATGGCGGGACCTCGGCATAGGAGGAGCGCAGGGGAATTCATGGCTGCACGCGGATGGGCGGGCTAGAGCGCCGCGACGAGCGCAGGGGCACGGCACAGGCGAGGGCGAGCAGGGCGCGTAGGGGCGAGCTCGCGCAGGCAGGACGACGGGCGCTAGCTGCGGTAGGGAGGGCTCTGCAAACCGGGCTAGGCGTACAACGTTGGGGATGAAGGCCGTGCTGGGCGCCATGAGAGGGGTCGAGCTTGAATGGTGCGGCTGCGCGTAGAGAAAAAGCCCCACGACGAACGGACACCAGAGCTCGCAATGAGCAGGAAGATGGGCGCCGAGCTGGAGGGAGATCCGGCCAGGCAAGCACCAAAGACGAGCCAGGGAGCTTCGGCCATGGGAGGTGGGCAGTCGGTGCTTTGGACGATGGAGCTAGCAGGGAGCTCGCCGAGGAGGGAGATGGACGACCGAGCAGAGGCCGAGCTAGAGCTAGGGACGCGGTCCGAGCAAGCACCAGAGAAAGGCAACAGCGGCCATGGGGAGCAGGGCCACACGCGTGGAGGGAGCTGCCCGGTAGGGAGATGCACATGGAGCTCAGGGAGAGAGAAGCAGGCGCTGGGATAGAGAAGAAGTTCTGCGGCTGGGAAAATCAAAGGCGTGTGGGAGAAGATGAAGACCTGTCCTGGGCGGCTGAAAAAATATCAGAGCACGACGACTTAAAAAAATATCAGAGCACGGCGGTGGGGAAAAAATCCACACAGCGCGGCGGCAGGAGATATTTTCTCCTTTCTTCTCTTTTTTTACTCAAAATCGTAGATATTTTAGATCCCGATTTGGAATCGCAAATATTTGGGGTTCTGGTATTTGGATCTAAAAATTTATAAAAGATCGAACCAAAATAAGATCGTTAGTAATATTTGAGAAGGATTTGATTTGATGAATACTCTGAAGTCGGATGAATTTGTACCGATAATTCGCTTTTTAAAGATTTAGACCGAAGCAAGAAGCAACAAACCAAATTAAATGGATTTTGGCTTCATTATTTCAATTTACAACTGATTTTGTTGAAGTCAAACCGATTAGCAATTATTTGAGTTCGACTCTAATTATCTTGGTCTGTTTTAGTTTCGTATCACTTCTATCTTCGAGTTCCCGTTAATTGGTTCGGGATAAAAATCAGAGGACTGGACTGAATTCCCAAATTCATATTCGTGCGAGCGATGAATTTTAAATAATCACCGGACGCACCGATTTTCGGAACAACTATGTTCCGAACATCACGAAAATTTAGGAAGAGCCCGGACAGATAAAAATAAAAACGACGTCGCACTTGTGACAGACGAAATAGATGCGATATTAAAATCGCGATAGGCGAAGATGATTAAAATTTGGCATCTGTTTCATCTACTAATATTTCGTGCTTAAATCCATACTCGTTGTCGAGCAGAATATAAACACCAGGGGTGTTACAGCCCTCCCCCCTTAAAAGAATCTCGTCCCGAGATTTAGAACGAAAGACTTCTAAGAGTAGAGAAGCATGTAACCCATGTCCATATCAGCGATAATCGTGAGACATTTCCAAATAAAGGCAAGTGTCTCAGGATGTTGTTTCTCTAGTGGACATAACATGTATCGCCTTAGGCTAATTTAGAAATATCCACCAATAGAGACGATGTCTGCCGGAAGAACACATAAGGTTCCATGTGTGCATTTTGCTTTTTCTGGTGACACTGTACTATCTGAGTCTGTTGGGTGAGCGGCAAACACCCGATTTTACCCAAACAAAACCAGATGCAACCTCTTGGGTAAAACACACAAAAGGAGGTTTACCAACAAGTGGTCATTTGAGGAATTCAAGTTCTAGGAAGATAATAAAAATGCGATGAACACATTAGTGAAGATTATCAACAAAGGTTGACTTCACAATCAATCCACTTTATCAAGCACTAGGCATGGCTCGACTTGATCACACATACTAGAAAAGCACACGTGAGGCGATCGAGGCACGACTAGAACGATGACTGGGTGGTTACTGATCGACTTAATCTCGATTCTTATAAACACTTTCTTAAGAGGGGTTGTACAAAAGTGAGTTTAGACAACTCGACAAAATGATCTCTAAACTCAACCTTTGTTCACAATGTTGCTACAAGTTAGTAAAACCAACTTGTTGAACTACTTTTGACATTGAGCAGCTCCTCTCAGTACCATCGGTAAGCCAAGAGTTGAGAGTTTACTCTTGTTAACAGTTTATCATGTATTTGGGTAGAGATCCATTTGATCAGGTTGTTCATCTGTTTCTTCATGCGAGGTGAATTATCCACTTGGTTAGGGAATACATGGATTAATAAGAGAGCGAATGAACAAACTCCTGCATCTCAGTGGCAGGGGAAACAGATCTCCACTTTGAGAACTAAGTAGTTGTCTCTCAACACTAAAAAGTTCCAAGGCTTCACCTTTACACAAAGGATGTAAAGGGAACTTCTATAAGTTGTCACTACCAAGATCAAAAGAAAAGAGAGCACACCTAAAAGTGGTATGCCCCTTTTGACCCAACAGAGATGATGGATGTTGCTTGATCACTTGACAAACAATATAGAAATTGTTTCAAGGAAGAGATCTACGAGAGATAACACATCAGTGTAGTTCCACAATGGATCATGACCAGAGACCTTGGTACCGGCATGCCTCAAGCAGCAAAATCCTGTGTGCGCATTCACAGGAGGCCCTCAGTTTCGCCGCGGTACCATAAGTCCTTAACCATGACACCATTACAAAACTGGCATCAATAATGAATCTCACGTGGTAAGAACAATTCGTGTAGAGATAACATATTGATATAATCTCATATTGGATTATGACTACCAACCGTGATACTAGCGTGTGCCGAGCAGCACAACCGTGTGTGCGCACACACAGAAGGCCCCCGGTTTCGTCGTGGTATCATCAATTTTAGTCATAACGGCAATACCAGACGTAATCAATAAGAAATCTCACACAACACAAATAGACTGGTCAAGGATGACAATATACAAAGAGTTACTCCACCTGTAAGAAGGGTTACAAGTAGAGAGTCAAATAGATTATGGCCCAAGGAAATGAACAAGACATGGCCATAACCTAAACTTGATAAAAGGAGTACGATGGGAGACTGTTAATTCAGCCCCAAGCATATTTCTATGCCCATCGCAGAGATTACAAGGCCAAGGATTAAGTTGATATGCCTTCGATAGACATGAGGAAACCAAAGGCATCAAATTCAAGAAAATGGTCATACATGCTTTTCCTAGGTTAGGTTGATAAAACAACATTGCAATCTTCAAGAACAGGCAAACTGGAATAGAGACATCAGCTTGCACTAACTGAATAAGGATATGGTTTAGTATGGAGACATGACTCGAGATTCTTGTTTTAAGCCTGAGTATACTTTAGGTCCAGCAAAGAAATTTTCTAAGCATTTATTTGTATGTGTTTGGTCATGGAGTGATAATGGAAAATTCAACTTTAGGTCATGGTTACCTAAATAAGAACATGGCCTAATTTTGGGTTTAAGCAAACAAACTACTAACCTTCTATCAGTACATCAAGCACAAGAGTTAACACATATAACACCTAAACCTTTTACCTAAGAACGGAGGAAAGCTATTTCATCGAAGTTCATAATACAACATTACACCACATTACCTATAATCACCGGTTACTGGAATAAAGGCGAGAGAAGCATTTTGGGTGTATAGGTGACAAACACAATGCAACAATCAGGATGCATGCTTGTCTTATTCGTCCTCACGAATTTTGCCAACATAAAGTGGCAATAGCGTTCTATATCGGTGGCATACTTACTCCTCTCACGGTATTTTGCTAGTCGTCAGCTACACATACGTTTTCGAGGTTAGTGTACCTGCAGAAAAATCCATCACAACCCAATTTCTCATGATGCAGTTCACACATGACTGTTTATCACAGTTTATACTCCATATATTGCTACATGGAGGCCAGCTCATCATTAAGCGCTGAGCCACGCATAGGCGCCGTTGCCACACTTTAACCATAGGGCAACTCATTATGGTAACTCACCTTCTTACCTGAGCGTAGGTGCGTCGTTACAAGTACAATACACTTCTCAGTATTCCCATGTCTGTATACCCATACACATCCATGGGGTACTGAATTCCAAAAAATTAAATACTCCACATCGCAGCCTTCATATATACATATGTGTAACATGTATATAATCAAGCCCCACAATTAAGCACTTCCCTAGACTGAAGGTTGTTCGGTCATGCTCTCACATCTCACCTTACCTTGAGCGTCGATCCATTCAGAACTGAATGGCCTCAAAATAACAATACACATGTATGCAATACCCACCCGGTTGTGGGTTAGTGGTTTTTTAAATAAGCCATCTGATAGTCCTTAATTTAGGGCTTAATAGAGGATGTCGCAAGCATTATAGTTTTTCAAAACTGTTTTTCAAAACCAAACAATGTGTTTAGTTGAAACTAGGTTTTCTAAAACCAAAACTTTGTTTTTAAAATACGTATGTGAATGTATTATACTTAATCCTTCTCTGATACCAGCTGTGGCAGAACCTCCCAAGTTATTGGACCCACATGCACCTGTCCTTGTCTCAAAGACCTCAGACGGCTATGCATGTGCACCAAATAACTTAATAGGATCCATCCGAGTGTCCCAAGGACCCCGGATAAACCACTTACAACAAAGATCGCAAGATTAAGTAAACACAAATCACACACCAACAATTTGCAGCGGAAATCTTATTACCAAATTTTACAAGTTACATCAAGTTTACATTGTACCTGATCGGAGTGATTACAAGGTGATTCAAAGAAATAAATTTTGAAATGTTATAAACTACTTGTAAGTCTAAAATATATGCTAGCTCAATGACAATCCTCAATAAGAAGTATAGGAGAGTTACTTTAACCTATAAGAAGGCCGAGCCCACCGGCACTTAGCACCATCCATAGTAGCACACTTCTATTTTTGGTTCTTTCTCCTGCTTGGGAACCACCTTTGCACAAAAGTAGCAAAGCTCCGAAGGCTCTTCACCTAAAACAACATGGGACAAAGCCCTGAGTACGAAGTGTACTTTCGCAAGTCTTACCCGACTAAGGAAAAAGACTCTCAAGGATATGCTGGATTTAGGAATCAAGGAGAGGCTCTTAGCAAGAATCAACTTAGATACTTTTGCAGAAATAGCTTACTAAAGTGAGTCCTTACTTTCAATATTTTAACGCCAAATTAAATATTAATAGACTCTGGTTGCACCTAGTCTAATTTCACCATCTCATCAATACAACATCATTTTTACTCATAATGTTTACATTCTGAGTTATGTTGTAGGTCGGAGATCAAGTCTCCACTCTCCTGGGATATAACGACGATCCGAATCGATTTACTCAGCTGAGGATCTCTAACCACATGACATATGTAGCACTTAACCCTTGCATATGTCAACCATTCTCATAGATCCTCCACAACATGAACCGGTCCACGCTACCCGAGAGCACAGTACTCCTCCGTCCAGCCTCTAGCCAGGAGGGTACACGCTACTCCCACCATCTCCCATGCCTAGTGCGCGGTTGTCTTTTCACGTATGGAATAGTCGGGTTCAAGCTTACCCTGTCCCATATCTAGGACATGTGGCCAGTTAAGATTGTCCTTGATCATATAGGCCTACATACCCATCCAATCCTTAATTAACCTGGGTGGAGCATCACCTGTTCCTAGCCCAAGTCTTGAGTTAAGTACTTCCACCTTTAGGATTGTTTTGTGTTCCTAAGGATGAAAAGAGCATTATAGGGAACTTTGCAGTAAGATCCCACCATGCTCCCAATGAAAATATTCTTGCAGGAAGAAGCCATCCTTCCCCAGGATAAACCTGAGCTAGGCATAAGCGCAAAGGACAAACTCTATCTGCTTATAAGCAGGGCTAAGCATTTTTTTTGTAAATCATATTTTGATACTTCACCAGAAGTATCTATAAAAGGAATGGATTTCAAGGTAGCCAATGCATCAAATGGTTTCCAAGCAACTCCTATAAACCTAATGCACATTCACTAGACTTAAAGTGTGTAAAAATAATTTAAAAACACAAGGAAGGGGTTGCATGCACCGGGGCTTGCCAGGAATAAACACTACGTTAGTGTTTGTTAGACGTCGATCACTTGACGATCAGCCTTTGTTCCGATACTTGCTTCGGCTGCCCTTCAGGTTGGTCCAACTGACAACATCGTTGTATGAAGAAGACCACTCCTTGCACCATCTTGAGGTCAACTTAGTTTTGGTTCTCCGCATCACGTAGTTAATTCAGGTACTTGAATGAAATGCATAGCACTGACTTCACTGCACAACTAAAATTCCTCGCATGAAATGCCGATAGCGCCTACCGGCAAAGCACTAAAATTACTAAGCAAATAAATTCAGCTTACCAACATCAAACGTGACTCAATACTTGTGAGAATGTTGATAAATTCTGTCTCGGGCTTGTCGTCGGACATCTGATAGGTGTTGAGATCTTCGGCCCCCCATGACCTAGATGGGGCTGACCACGAGGAGGCGAAACACGACGAGACACGTATCGGAAGAGCTACTGAGATTAAAGATGATGACACGCGCCATGGCGAGGCAGAGATGGAAGATGAGCACATGAAGGGAAACAACGATGTTGTCGCACACAGCGCGAAGGCGAACGACAACGACACAGATAGTGCTAGACGTGGCTGAATCCGTTCAGAGCTTCAAATCGACGGCCACCAGGTCACGATACCGAGAAGAATGCACAAAGCCAAGAGGCTGCGCCGGTAAAGGGGGCTCACACGGATGCAAGGACGACATCCACGGCGAACGCACAGGGGAATAACTCCTTGACAGAGCAATGCGAATACGCGTGGAGCTGCAAAGGAGCTTGCACGCCGAGGCGCAGGGAGCTATGGCGCGAACTAGGTAGAGGAAGCCGGGCGATCTAGGGACTATGATGAGGGAGAAACTCGGCAGGGCGCGGATAGAAGGACCTCGGCACAGGATGAGTGCAGGGGAGTTCACGACTGCGCGCGGATGGGCGGGCTAGAGCACCGTGACGAGCGCAGGGGCGCGGCACAGGTGAGGGCGAGCAGGGCGCGCAGGGGCGAGCTCACGCAGGTAGGACGATGGGCGCGAGCTGCGGCAGGGAGGGCTCTGGAAACCGGGCTGGGCGTACGGCGTTGGGGATGAAGGCCGAGCTGGGGGCCATGAGAGAGGTCGAGCTTGAATGGCGCGGCTGCGCGCAGAGAAAAAGCCCCACGGCGAACGGACACTAGAGCTCGCAGTGAGCAGGAAGATGGGAGCCGAGCTGGAGGGAGATCCGGCCAGGCGAGCACCAAAGACGAGCCAAAGAGCTTCGGCCATGGGAGGTGGGCAGTCGGTGCTGGGGACGATGGAGCTGGCAGGGAGCTCGCTGAGGAGGGAGATGGACGATCGAGCAGAGGCCGAGCTGGAGCCAGGGACGCGGTCTGAGCGAGCACCAGAGAAAGGCGATGGTGGCCATGTGGAGCAGGGCCGCACGCGCGGAGGGAGCTGCCCGACAGGGAGATGCGCATGGAGCTCAGGGAGACAGAAGAAGACGCTAGGATAGAGAAGAAGTTCTGCGACTAGGAAAATCAAAGGCGCGTGAGAGAAGATGAAGACCTGTCCTAGGCGGCTGAAAAAATATCAGAGCATGGCGGCTGAAAAAAAATATCAGAGCACGACGGTGGGGAAAAATCCACACAGCGCGACGGCAGGAGATATTTTCTCCTTTCTTCTCTTTTTTTACTCAAAATCAAAGATATTTTAGATCCTGATTTGGAATCTCTGATATTTGGGGTTCTGATATTTGGATCCGAAAATTTATAAAAGATCGAACCAAAATAAGATCGTCAGTAATATTTGAGAAGGATTTGATTTGACGAATACTCTAAAGTCGGATGAATTTGTACTGATAATTTACATTTTAATGATTTAGACCGAAGCGAGAAGCAACGGACCGAATTAAACGGATTTCGGCTTCGTTATTTCAATTTACGACTGATTTTGTTGAAGTCAAACCGATTAGCAATTATTTGAGTTCGGCTCTAATTATGTTGGTCCGATTTAGTTTCGTATCACTTCTATCATCGAGTTCCAGTTAATTGGTTCAGGATAAAAATTGGAGGACTGGACTGAATTCCCAAATTCGTATTCGTGCGAGCGATGAATTTTAAATAATCACCGGACGCACCAATTTTCGGAACAACTATGTTCCGGACATCACGAAAATTTAGGAAGAGCCCGAACAGATAAAAATAAAAACGACATCGCACTCGCGACAGACGAAACATATGCGATATTAAAATCGCGATAGGCGAAGATGATTAAAATTTGGCATCTGTTTCATCCACTGATATTTTGTGCTTAAATCCATACTCGTTGTCGAGCAGAATATAAACACCAGGGGTGTTACAGGTCCCTTTTTGGTAGTATCTTCATAAAGACCCGAATCATAAGGTTAAAAGACATGGACGAGAATGACATTCCGAGATCTTGGAATGCAGACGAGCTTCAGAGATACTATGTGTGAACCATGTAATTTTCTTTCTTTTTCTTATGGCACCCTTTTCCTTTCAAGAGGGGAGAAAGGTTTTTAATGGGGCCATAGGTTGTAATTTTCATTTTTCTTTACGCAGGCCTGTACAATACAAGGGCAAGTTTCCCCCACATGTAAAATGTAAAGATCTCAGATTACACCATCGAGTGTAAAAGACATGAAAACGCTCCAAAGTCGTCCCTAAGGGGATGCAAAGCTAAAATGCCACTTAAGTCAAAGGTGAAGAAGCTACAAAGTCATTACTAAGGGGATGCAGAGCTTAGCTCCAAAGTCGTTCCTAAGGGGATGTAGAGCTAAAATGCCAACTAAGTCAAAGGTGAAGAAGCTCCAAAGTCGTTCCTAAGGGGATGTAGAGCTTAGCTCCAAAGTTGTTCCTAAGGCAATGCAGAGCTGAAATACCACCTAAGTAAGAGGTGAAGAGACTCCAAAGTCGTTCCTAAGGGGATGTAGAGTCTGGATGTGTATTTGTGTGAGTGTTTTTATCTTCAGCATACATTTGCATATTTCATTACATCATTTTCTGCATTCATACGAACATACATTAGACATCTGTAACTTCATCGCATCATGACATATCACATAAGGCACTAATGGAAAAGAAAGGAAGGTTTCTGCCATCAGCGTAAAAATGCTTCGTTATGGACGAGGATGCTTCGTTATGAATGAAGATGCTTCATTATGAATCAAGATGCTTCATTATGAATGAGGATGCTTCGTTATGAGCAAAGATGCTTCGATGTGAACGAAAAGAAGGGAAGGTGTTTTTCGCCTTCGGCTCAAAATAAACATGATGGTTTCATCCACAACAAAGCAGATAACACCAGACAAAGGTAAGACTACAAAGGTAACAAAATTTTACAAGTCAACCTCTTCAATGTTTTTACAAGTCAAACTCTTCAATGTTTCCATTTCGACTCATCTACCTAAATACATTTTCTAACACTACACCAAAAATTTCTTGGCTTCAAAAATTTTCACTTCGGTTCTATGTTTCGATGACATCAGCCTGGAAAATTTAACATGAAAAGTGTTACAGCGATTTGAAATAGAGAAAAACAGAAGTCGAAGGCTAAGGATGTAATTACATACTTCGTCAAGAAGAGCTCGAGCATTGTTCCCAGCCAGTTCTTAGTCACCCTTCACCTAGATCTAGGTAATGAATCTATTCCCCACGCTTTGAGCTTCGCTTGGTATATTCTTAATGTTGGCTGGAGAGATAGCGAAGGTGGGTTTGTTAACATCTCTTAAATGTTTGCACCCACCTTTTGCGAAAATGTTAGCTATTCCCCGGGCGTCCACTAACGCACATAAGTCCATGTGCCCCTCCATCACTTCGTCAAATTCATTAATTTCTTTTTCCACGAACTCGAGTGCATTCGGAATATCTTCGGCAGAATAATTCTCTTCTCCTGATATTGCCCCAACTAAGCTAAAAATCTCGCGCAGGCGAGTGGAGCATCGAGCTGCGAAGCCTGAGCAGGTCTCCCGAAGCAATTTTCGGGCTTCAGACAATTTAGAACTTTTTTCTGCTTTGGCTTCGACCTTATCTTTCAAACCTTTGACCTCATGTTCATAACAGTTTTTAGCTTTGTTTAATTTTGAATGTGCTTCTTCAAGCTGTTTATCTTGATCAGGAATGCGAATAGTTTGATCCTTAATCCGAAGATGAGCTTCGCCTAGGTCTGCTTCGACATTCTTAACCTTTGAATCTTTCTCTACCAGAAAATTTTCAAGTTCTTTCACTATCTTTTCCAAGTTATTTAAAACAAGCTCATTTTTCCTATCTTCATATTCCTGTTGAAGCTTCAAAGCCTTACTCAGCAGTAACTCTGTCAAAAAGCCGAAGTTAGCACAAAAATCTAGAAATATAAAAAATTAATAAGTCAAAGAGGCAGACATAAAAGTTTATACCTTGAAATTCGAATAGAATAAGCTCCCAGTGATATGTTGTCCTCTATAGTTGCTGAGATCCCGTTCGAGCTTCGGAAATCCGATACTCTTTGATAAAGTATTGACAACTTTTGTTCCGGCACGGTCAGGGATGCACTCTAGAATCTCTTCGTTGATGCTGCCAAAGAGCACGGATTCGGACTTGTAACTGCCAGCAATGGCAAATTCTTTTAACTTAGAAATATCTTCTTCGGAGAGTTCTTGGCCGCCCAGGTGTCGTAGGTCGAACTCTATGTCCTCCGAAGAAGTCTTTTCCAACTCTTTCATTTTTAAGGGTGAAGCCCTATAAGTGGTCACTTCAGCTACCTCCTTCTCAGGAGCCACATTAGCTATAATTCTGTCATTCTCTGACATTGTGGTCCCGAGGTTTTTAGCTTCGACATCGGTATTAGCTTTGGCATTAGTAGGTGTAACAATTTTTTCTGCCAAGGCTGGGGGCGGGCTCTTATGGATAGCCTTCATTACGGTCACCATTCGCCATTTGTTCTGACCTCCAGCATTTCCCCTAGTTGCTGAAGCAACCTTCTCCCCTTCCGAGCTTTGTTCAATCTCGTTCTCCTTTGACTGCAATAGGCTAGTCAGATCTGACCCAGGGGACTTAGCATAGCAAATGGGAGGGTTCAGTCATTACGTTCAATATTTCTAAAACACAGGCAGAGGAAGACGAGCAAGTACGGGCAGTCTTTTCTGGTACATCTTGTACCTTCGTCTCGGCAGGAGCCAACATGGCAGACTTTTGTTTCTTAGGAGCCGAATCCTTTGGCTTCGCCGAAATTTTCTATTTTATACCAGCCCTCTGATCTTCTTCAATGGACCGCATGGCTTGCCTTTTCAAAATACTTACAACCCACTTTTTCTTTGCTCCTCCGGCTCCTTCGTCAAGCCTTTCATAATCTGGATATTCGAAGTTAAGAGCATCCATCACTCGATTCAACCTTCGTTTTTCCAGGGTGGCGAGGGTAGCTGTCATCAACTGATCTTCCTTCTTCATATAATTCCCAAGAATCTCATTGCACATTGTTTCTATTAATTCCAACCATTCAATACAAGGCTTGCTGAAGCTTTTCTAAATTTAAACCGGTAGGGAAGTCATACAAGTTCATATATATTCGCTTCTTCCTTTTTCTTCGGCATCCCCCACCCACCAGAAGTTGGAAATGTTTTGTTGGCCAGATATTCTTGCACCAAGTCCCGAGTACTAATGTGCTCCGCCACAACTCTAAATTCCACTTCGGCCAACTGGCAGGGGTACCCAAGTTGCATGTTGCACAAGGGTCATGTCATGCTGAAGCTCAGTCTCAAGGGGCTCATCACCATAGTCATAATCTTCTCCCTCTTCTTCTCGTCAGCTTTCACGTAAAACCATTTATTTGTCTAGCCAGTCGGCCACTTGGTGCGATAACCAACCACAGGTGCTTTAGTATCCTTTTGGTATGTGAAGTTGTAACATCCAAAGTTCTTGTGCAGCCCATCAGCTCTAGCCTTAGTCTAGTAGTGGAGTTCATGCACCCGACAAAATCCTTCAGCGTTGGCACTCTTCCGTTGGCTTCAGAGAGCCCATATATATACACTAAGTCTGACTATGGCATTTGGGGTGAGTTGATGATGGTAATTCTCGAACTTCTTTAAAACCTCACCGATCATCTCGTATAGGGGGAACCGAAGTCCTGCTCTTAAGAAGCTTTTGAAAACTACAACTTCGTCATCTCTTGGTTCTAGAATCACTTCTTCCCCAGCAAACCGAATTAGTTTGTCATCATTCTCTCCAAAATATCCTAAATTTTTTCATTAAAACCAAATCTTCCACTTTAACCATGGATTTCCCAAACTCAATATGGTTGGGTTTGCTTAGGCTTAAAATGCCATCATCTTCGTTATCACTATCAGCTTCGGCAGTACTTGGTACGGCTTCAGCAACAACAACATCATATGTTGAAACTAACTCTTTTTCCTCTTGTATGAGTAACCCAGAACGTTTCATCGTCTCTGAGACAGGGGCCGTCTCAGAAGCTCCAGCCTCTTCTCCTTGACATGCTACTCTGGCAGTAGACCTAACTCTAGCCATTTCAGTTTTTATGAGACGAAGTTACACTCAAATGATTGGACATTTGCTTGAAGCTTATACATCAAGTTCACAGAAAGTAGGAAGCTTTGGCTTCAGTAAAAGTTTTTAGCAGCACAACGTCGCAGTAGCAATGAATGTTGTGGTAACTTCTCACCAGCTCGTCTATTTATATAGCCTCGCATGTGAAGAAGGTGAACCGCCGAGACGCGCGTACTGGCTGATCGGTGGACCGGTAAGTGCCGTAAGTTTTATATTTGTTTTTAATAATAAGCTCAGGGAAGGTATTTTTTGGACCTTCGGCATCCAGAAGCCTTCGTATTTTTCATGGATCGAGCTTGTTACGAAAAAGCAACCTAGCACCGCGAAGGGGCTACTGTAGGGGGTCTTCTTTTCCACCAAAGGTCCTCAAGACGAAGATATCGTTTCTAAGCCATGTTGAGGATCCTCTTCTCTACCGAAGGTCCTCAAGACAAAGACATTGTCTGAAAGCGACAACGATGAATGCCGAAGCTATCACAGAACCTCCCAAGTTATCGGGCCCACATGCAACTGTCCTTGTCTCAAAGACCTTAGACAACTATACATGTGTACCAAACAACTTAACAGGATTTGTCGAAGTGTTCCAAGGACCCCGGATAAACAACTTACCGCCAAGATCACAGGATTAAGTAAACATAACTCACATACAGACATTTGCAGCGGGAATAAATTCTTTATGTGCAAGATGATTACAAGTTACAATAAGTTTACATTATAAAATTATCGAAGTTGATTACAAAAGAAAGTGTTTCAAAAAGATTACAATTTGAATGTATAAACCATTTATAAGTTTTAAAATACATGCTAGCTTAAGTGACAATCCTCAATAAAGAAGCTAAAGATGGGATATACTTGTATAAGAAGGCCGAGCCCACCGGCACTTAACATCAATCACAATCAAGCGACTCATAACCTACAGCAACAATGGGAATAAAACTCTAAGTATGCAATTACTCAGCAAGACTTACCCGACTAAAGAAAAGACTCTCAAGGGTATGCTGGATTTAAAAGGATTCAAGGTAAGGCTCATCAATTTCAAAGACTCATTTTGTAGAAGTGCTTACTAGTAGTGAATCCTTATGTCAAACTTTTACTTCACAAGTTAATTACTTTTCCTGAATCTAGATTTGCCTAATCTAGAGCATTCACTTGTCCTATACTAGTTTCATTTCAGCAGTTTTTGTTTCACTTGTTATCTACAATGTAGGGCAGTGATCCAGTCTTCATATCCGAGAAGTAATGGCAATCCGAATCGATTAATACCCAGCTGGGGATCTCCAACCACACAACATATGTAGCACTTAACCCTTGCATATGTCAACTCGCCACCGGGTTTTTCAAGACCAGAACGGGTTCACGCGACCCGAGAGCACAACACCCCACCATCTAGCCACTTGCCAGGTGGGCACACGTTACTCTCACCATCTCTCCACTCCTAGTGCGTGCGAGCTATTCTGGTATTGGTCCGACCGAGGCTAAGCTTACCCATGATGAGGCATGTGGCCAGTTAAAGGGTCCTAGATCAGCAGGCCAACAATCAGAACGGTCCTTAATCGACACAGACGGGCGACCTTTCCTGCTTAACGTCTGGTCTCATCTTATTATTTATCTCCCAAAACCATGTACCTGACAGAGGTACAATACTTGAATAAAGAATTCATCATCGCGAGTGATGCCTTCATTACTACAAGTTTCTTTTTCATAAAACCCATATCTAGTGTTACATATCATTCTTTTTAAAAGAAACAACTTTTAGTTTTTCTAAGCAGGGCTAAGCCTCAGTAATTTTTTTATAAAATAGGTATCAAGGAAGATAATCAATTTCCAAGTAATGGTAATGCAACAATTGTTTCATCACTCAACTCCTATCACCTAATGCAGCATATAAGTGATAAAAGTTTTATAACAACAAGGAGGTGGCAAATGCACCGAGGCTTGCCTGGGATAACACTAGGTTACTGTGGTTAGATGATGACCACTTGGTGAGCATCTTCCATCCTAGCACTTGATCAGATCATCCATTCCTCTGGTTTATTCGTCAGCATCACTTTGAGGTTAATCCAACACTTTTCCTCCACATCGCGCGATCAATTAACGTACCTAATTGATATGCATAATGCATATGAGTGAGAATAATCATAAACAATACAAGATAATAACACTATGCCGAAGAGGGTAATATATTGCTAGTAAGGCATTACAACTCCTAGGCAAACACTAGATACCTTTGAATTAACAACAATCATGATCCTCGAGCTAGGGGACCTAATTCAAACATTTGGAAATCATAACTAAACACAATCCTTAAGCTAATGCATAACATCGATAGGTTATTACCCTTAGACTTGTCACTTTTTAACACTCAAAACTTGGAAAAGGTGATAGAACACATGTAACTAACTTTCTAATTCAATAAGGTCCGGCACAAGCATCAAGAAAGCAGTACATCTCAAAGGATTACTAGAACTTAGGTTCACTAGTGATAGTCACCTAAGACTTAGATTAAAGATATCAGTAGCTTAACTAGTTTCCTTAACTTCTTTCCCAAATTAACTTATTGTAACACACCAACTAATAAATCATCACATTTCTATTCAATCACGCAAGTAGAACACTTATCACACAACATAAAGTTCCATAGAATTTACATTTTCAACAATTAAAGATCTAAAGCATACAAGATGAAATATAAGAAGTGTTCCATACTTCCCTTAGATTACTTAGTATGGCACATTAAGCTTGGGACACTTGTTCACTTGAGTTTAGCAAATACAAGACTTCACCAATCAAGAACTAACTAAATTTACTCAGTCAAACAAGAATAACCTTAATCATTTAATTTCACACTTGCAGAATTTCTGGACAGCAGCATAGCAGTCAACGGTTTTGCTCATAATTTACAAAATATCCATCCAAAAATAGTAAACTAAGACTTTTGGAAAGCTTATAAAGTCCTCTACAACTTTGGTATTATCATCACAATGAGATTCGACATTTAGAAATGTCAAACAGTACTAAACGTAAATTCTGTCCAGATTTGGACAGAATTCGACTACTTACTTCAAAAATCCATAACTAGAGTTTCAGGCATCTAAATATGGTGATCCTAGACTTTTTAGAAAGCTAATAAAATTGTCTACAATTTATTTATAAACATCCTAGGTTAATTAAATACATATCAAGGTCAGAAAACATGAGAAAGGCTCTGCTGTCCAAATTTGGACAGATTCAAAGATCGCACTTCAAACAGTTGTAACTTATAGATCACCAAAAAGTGTGATCCAAAATTTGTTGGAAATCTTAAGAAAAGTACTACAATTCTTCTATAATTACTTAGGGCTGATTCTCAGTTTAGCTTAGCCAAACAAGGTCATTTTCGAAATCTGTACAGAATCAGGTCAGATTCTGAAACTGGACTTGGAAAAATCATATCTCCTAAACTACTAGACCTATGGTCATGAAATTTTTACACAACCAAGATAAAGAAGTTATCTACAATTTTTATATATAACACTTTCACAGAAAACATGATTCACTTCACTAAACTAGCTGCATAATTAAAACTGGACATATGGCCCAAACAACAATAATTTTAAGTTAACTCCCAGTTAACTTCTACACTTCTCATATGCTTGGTACTTCAGATATTCTAACACTTTATCTTTAGTAGAACTAAAACCACATAATACAACAAGGTATTGATGTCACCGTACATTAGAAATTCACTCAACCACTAATAAATCTTATCGGCAAAACGCTATAAGTACTAAACAATGTTTTTACATTATTAACTTGACCACTCAATTCATATACAATAACCAAATTATTTATACTTGAGAAATACCCTTACCAAAGTACTCTACATATAATCCACTTACAATCATCATGCATATCTCTAATTAGTTTCATAATACAATACATACTCGCCTTAATTCTAACTTATGCCATACCACACAATGGCATACATATTTATCGACGCACCCTTCACACCATAAACTACATTTTAACTTAATCCTTATTATCGAACGATGCATCTCCTTTATTTTTCTCATCATCCCACACATACAAACACATCATCAACTAAATCACAATGAGTAAAATACACATCAAACAACCTGGCCGATCAGATTTGAGTTGCGCATGTGCTGTCCACAGGCTTGGGATTTTCGTCGAACACGCGATGCGCGAGGTGCGACATTGACGGAGGGCTACGATTTACACACATATTTAAATGTACATTTTATTGATTTGATATTTAACGAATCGAGGGGTGCGGGACAGCGAGGGCTCAATAAGGGTGTAACACCCCTGGTGTTACTATTACTAAAACTTGAGCATAACATCATCAGCATTAGCATTTCATATGTTTGACACACCTAGAGTGCATTCACTAGGCAAAAACCTCAAACAAGTTGTTTTGATATGACCTTTTGCAAATAAAACCCTAGAATAGGGAACTCAACCCTAGATTTGGCATAATAGAACAAACAAGGCTTAAACAAAAGAAAACTTCAGAACTTATTGAAGATAATCATAAAGTGTCACCATGGATGAACTCAAGTGGGATCCAAACCCTAAGAGTGCAAGAAACCCTAATTGGAACCCTGGAAAGTCCTAAACCTAAACCCTAGGGGGTTAAGTGCAAACTTAGTGCACTTTTGGATTAAAGTGCAAAAAGTATGAAGTTAAAGCATCTTAGGTCATTTGGTTCACAAAAATGTGGGTTTGCAACTTAAACCCTAGGTTTTGGGCTTATTTGCAAAAAACACCACTTGTGTGACCATATTTTTAAGTCTGAAAACAATATTGAAGGGCTGACTTTAGGGCTCTGTAGATCCAAAACTATTGTGAATTTGCCTAGGGTCACCACATCAAATATATAGAGCTATGTTTAGAGAACAACTTTGTTTAAGGGATTAAACATGTTGTTATGAAAAATTTGAAGAAAAATGTGCTCAAAGATGGGCTGTCAGGCTGCCCTCAGTCTGAAATCAGACTGACAGTGTAACCGAGCCATCTTTGGACTAGGATTCAACCTTGATCTAATAAGAATTTGTTTTGGAATACCATAACAAAGATGAAGATGGTATGTTGGGCTACAACTTTGCTGCAGAGCCTTGGATAGGTTGCTAAGTGAAATTGGGAGAAAATTGAGCTTCAAGTCGCTCTGTCAGGTCGACTGAAGATGGATGCCATTGTACAGTGATCTAAATAAGATCAGATCGACAGCTCAATCCTTTGCCGCCGACGACCGCTGCGCATGGATTTGTATTTTTGGCCGCCGTGATTCGTGCTGACCGATTGGATAGCGCTCAAGGTCACGTAAATATCGTCGCCGTGGATAACTCCGGCCAGTAAACAATTCTGGCCACCGTACCGCACTCACCACGGCGGATTTGGATAAGCTCGCTGGCGACAACCGCCTCACGGCTTGGTGCCACGTGCCCTGGCACCTCCACCGCGTTGCCGTGACCCGCTGTAATCCTCTGTCCATCACTGGGGAGATGGCCACGGTAACCGGACACTAATCGCGCGCCAGTAACTCCTTGTCCCTCCGGCTGCCGCACGTCGTCATTCAAATTCCCGGCCACCACTCTTTCTTACTATAAATTGAGGCCACCATGAGCTCCATAGGATCATCACGCACCTAGCCACCAAGTATTGCCCTCAATTGATCGCCAGTGAGCTCCAATTTTGAACTTCCCCCAATTCAGTTTTCGCCACCGCAGACACCCTCACCACGGCCAGTCTACTCCAGGTTAGTTCAAGCTTCTCAGTTGTTTGTTCTAGCATCCTTAGGTTCTCCTCAAGCTCCTCGACCCCTCGGATTGAACTAGACCATCATGGATCGCTGGGAACACGCTGTTTCTCTGATTGTCCTTGCTGTCACCATGGCCAGAGCAAGTTAGGTAACCATTAGTGAAATTACTTGAGGGAAAACTCTAGTTATGGTCTGAATTAGGTGTAAACCAAAGTAGAACACCGGTCGTTGTCTGAATCGCCCGGTACAAGCTCACTGGAGCTCTGTCCCGCGCGGTTCACCGTTGTGGATCGAGCGGTGTAAAGAAATAGAAGTCCAGGGTCCTTTCTGCAAGTGTCAGTGACTCAGGTCAATAGTAGTTAGGGTTCTTAATTAGTTATTCAAGTCTTCGGGGACTTCTGTGTAAACTTGCCAAGGACGCGCACGCGGGCGCGTTTCTGCTGGGAGTGGGCTGTCTTGGGCTGCTTTCAGCCCAGTACTATTCACTATTTTTCTTTTTCTTTTTCTGGCAGAGCTAAAACAATTCTAGAGAATTGTAGAAAAATGGTAAAAATGCTAAACCAATTTTGATAGATTCCTAATTTTCTATAGAATTTAATAAAAATAGTTTCATAATTTTTAGTCCAAATAAGAAATTATAGAGTATTTAAAATAGTCTCAAACCTTATTTCTGGATTTTTAGAAAATATATAATGATTCCAAAAATCTCCAAACTTTTTGGATGACCCTTATATATTATTTAGAAGCCTTGTGTAAAGTTTGGTATGATTTGGGCCATGTTTGATACTTAGAACCCAAAACCCTACCCCCCTGCCCTGTGAACTTCACTGTTGACTCCGGAAACCCTAAGTTCTTGGAGATCCGTGAAGGAAAATTGTATTCAAGACTTTAGATAATAAATTTTTATTATCTTTGCACTCTCATGAGCATTACATGAGCATTCATTATTATGTATGGTTATATTTAGAAAACGAAGAAGAAGTAGAAAAAGAGAATACTCCACCACCACCACCTGAGGAACATCAGGCAGGCAACTGCTTTTATTTTGACAACTGTGGAACTGAGCTTGATTCACCTATAAAACAAGGCAAGCCCTGGTGCATTTGCCACCTCCTTGTTACTTTTAAAACTCTTTCTCACTTACTTGATGCATTAGGTAATAGGAGTTTTGTGTTAAACTCTTGTTGCATTTCCTTCCTTGGATTATTCCCTAATCCCTATTTTACAAAAGGTTTTCTTATGCTTAGCCCTGTTTTAGCAAAACAAAATGTTTTGTTTTCTCAAAAATGATGTTGCAAAGTGGGAGGGATGTTTTTGAAAATAAAACTTGATGGTGGATCCATCATGGCCATCATGGGTTCAACATCGGAAAAGATGTACCTCTGCTAGGTACCAAACTTTGGGGTTTGAAATGATTAAGCTGAGACCGGGTGGGTGACTTGCACGAGAAGAGAGTCTCGGTGTAGTGTCTCCATCTGAGTCGATTAAGGACTGTGTCGATGTAGGCTTGATGACCGAGGACCCTTTAACTGGTCACATGCCTCGTCATGGGTAAGCTTTGCCTCAGGCAGACTAATACCAGAATAAGATACCACACAATGGGAGTGGAGAGATGGCGAGAGTAGCGTGTACCGTCCATGGAAAGAGGATGGACGGTGGTGTATCTGTGATCTCGGTTGGCGTGAACCTGATCTGGTCTTAAGAACCCCGGTGGCGAGTTGACATATGCAAGGGTTAAGTGCTACATATGTCGTGTGATTGGAGATCCTCAGCTGAGTATAATCGATTTAGATCGCCGTACCTTCATGGTTATGAAGACTTGGTCACTGACCTATATGTAGAACTCCAGTAAAGATGAAGGGTTATTAAGAAATTTACTAGTACAGGTCAAGTGTTTGAACTAGGGTAGAAAGAACTCTAAATACAGGTAACCCTACTTAACCTGACAAGTAAAAATTTGATTTTTAAGGATCCACTCTTAGTAAGCATTTCTGCAAACAGAGTCATTAATTATTGTGAAGCCTTACCTTGACTCCCTCAAGCTAGCATCCCCTTGAGAGTCTTTTCTTTAGTCGGGTAAGACTTGCTGAGTAATTCCATACTCAGGGTTTGATCCCATGTTGTTTTAGGTGAAGAAGCGGCAAACTTTTGCTGCTTCTGTTCAAAGGTGGTACCAAAGGAAGAGCACCAGGAGTGAAGCTGCGGGAGGAAAGGATCCTCCATAAAAGTTTTGTTTGAACTTATCGGGAGGGGTTTTTGCCTCCCATGGTTTGTAATAATAATACTCTACACTTGTATATTATATTCTGGTCTGTAAATATTTAACTCTGTCTACTTTTAAATAAAGGTAAGTTTATGTAACTGCTTCCACATTTTCGTATCTCCGATGCTTGTAATGTCTGCGTGACGGGCGAAATGCTCTTGGGAAAGGTAAGGAAAACAGATACCAAACTTGTCAAGCGATTCAGGGGCACCTGCAGAGTTGTCTGAGGTCCATTGGACAAGGACAACTGTAGGTGGGCCTAATAACTTGGGAAGTTCCGTCACAAATGGTATTGTGACGTCGCAGGTTGGGACTACGCAGATCGGATCGACGCACGCGACGCGACGCGAGGAGATTCGGGCTACTGTTGTTCATGCATAGAGGAGATCGAGTGGCGCTGCTACAGACTTGCTGGCGCATCGACGAGGAGGAGCAGCAGCAGGGGATCGATGACGACGTCATCAAGAGGGACTCGGCGAGAGAGTGAAGGAGCAACACGAGCATCAGGACCTCACCGATGACTATGAACTGCACAAGTCGACAACAAGGCATCCATGGAGGGAGGTGCTACTGTTCCCTGCGCCATGGGAGAGGTGGGCTAGGGCAACCATATGAAGTAACAAGGGAAGGGGCGTGTCTAGGGGATGACTCGAATACCAGGGAGAGCTGCAGGTAGCCATGGAAGGGAGCTAGGGACTGCCGGTGTCCTTGGTCAGGGGCGGAAGCCGAGGGAAGGGCAGGACGCGACGGACGCCGGAGGTGGGGGAAAAGCAGGGGCGTTGGCGCTGGGGGTTGGGGCGAGCTAGGGCAGGGCGTCGAGCACAGGAAAGGGTAGTTCCAGGGCGAGCACCAGGGTTGGCGGCACCATGGCTAAAGGGCGAGATGGGGATGGCGGAGCAGAGGAAGCGTCGGCCACTAGCAAAAAGGGAAGAGGGCATCGACCTTAGGGCTGGGAGCGGCGGTGAGGAAGATGGCTGGTGTGGGGAGGAAATGGTGCAGCAGGCCGAAGCCAACAGCATCCTGCGCTCAATGGGGATGAGGGCAGCGTGAAGATAAGCCTGGAAGCTTGAGCGGTAGAGAAGAAAATATAGATTTTCTTTCTTTTTTCCATTGAATTGACGTGAGTAACAGCAGGAGATCGACGTGAGGGAGCTACTAGAAGTTGGCGTGCACATGATAACGAGATAAGAAAGAATATGAACAGGTCGAGTCAAACAAAACCGGCAATAAAATTTGAACCAGGTTTGATTCGATTTAATTTGAAACCTAATAATTCACCCACAGTCTCAACATGGCAACATATTAATTATGAATACTTAATATCGGCTCTAATTATCTTGATCCAATCTAATCACGCATCAAAACTTTTGTCGTCGAGTTCTAATTAATTTGCTCAAGACAAACTCACACGGCTGATTGAGCTTTCCAAATTCATATTTGTTTCGTTGGTAAATTTCAAACCCGAATAAGACTCGACATTTCAGGCGATTATTTAACTACGAGTTTCACAAATTATTTTAGACGGTTCAGACAAGTGGAGGCAGATAAGATATTTAGAATCATAATAGGCGAAGAAGATTAGAATTTAGTGATGATTATATTCATCGATATCCCGTACTTAAGTCCGTAGTCGATGTCGAACAGGAGATAAACACCTGGGTGTTACAGAAGCTACAGCCAAAGAGCGACAACTTTGGCTTAAGGTGGCGACGAAGGTCAAACATGGTGTCGAGTTGAAGAGGAAAAGACTAGTTAATCCCTGATGATTTATGTTGCGATTATGAGTAGATGTTAAGGTCATAAATATATTTTTACTCGGTCTGTGTCTCGTGCCTATAAATAAGTGAACAGTACTCTCGTACATTTCATGCTAGATTGTAATTGTTCTTGTGTCAATACCTTTAAACAAGCCGAAGGTGTCAACGCAATATAAATTCTATTAATGATCATATGTTTATCATGAAATAAATATATGGATGAATGAATGAATAACATATACTATCTCTATGAACTTTCATTCTCATGAACGATGAAAGTGTGTCCTTCATGAACTTCGTCCGAAGATCATTATATCCGAAAGGAGATAATGCTTCGAAGGACGAAGGTCCTTATTCTTTAACTATTGTGTTGCCTTGTTCTTGATTCACAGCATTTGAGAACAAGTGACCAAAAGACGTGATCCCCAAAACGTCCCCAACCTAAACCCTCTAGGAACACTACTACCACCACTAAGTTTCGTCGTCGCATTCTCATCGTCGGGTACTATTCTAGGGAGGGGAGGGATCGCAAGTTAAGATGTTTAGAAAGCCAGGGGTTTTGTACTAAGCCACTGACTCACATGAATAGTACATTGAGAGCTCATTTGTAAGGAGGAGAAGTTTTTACCAGGGGCCTAGGTGCAAGATAGCTTTTCTTTTCGATTCTAAATTTACTTTTCTTTTTAAAACTGTAGATAACTTCAAAAATGCATAACTGGCAAAATATAAATCCAAAATTTATGAAACCAATTTTGCTAGACTTTGTATACTGTAAACTTTAGAGCAAAAATAGAAAGCCACCCTAGTCCAACACTGTTTCTGAAAGTTTTGATTTAAATTAGGATATTGCTTAAAACATGAAAATAAAGGGAAAATAGTAGAACTTTTATGCTAGGGTTCAGAAAAATTGGGTAGATGCTTGAGTAACAGTAACCCCATATAAAAATATTGAACACCCTAGTTCACCAACCTAAGTAGAGGATAACCTCGTGTTGGCACTCGCTCTCCTCGGCAATTTTATCCAATGGTGGAGTGGAAAGGATGCAAGCAAGGTTTAACTCGAGATGGCAATTGCTCTGTTAATCCAGCCTCTCAAGGGCACTATACAGGGGTATTTATAGGTGCCCGAGCGCCCAACGTCCCGATGTAAGGACGCTTTTTCCCTCAAACACCTGGATTATCCCCAGAATATTCCCATAAGGGAGGGTTACAAACTGTCATTACAGAAAAGCTATTACAAATCAGGCCTGTAACACGCCTGTCCGTGCGGGGCCTGTTACGATGGGCTGAATCCCACGTGGGCCTCCATGTAGGGCAAGGACGTGGGATGGAGAGACTTCGTCGTAGGCCTTCGTCTTGCAGTGAAGAGGACGAAGGGTGGGCCACGCCGGTCATCTTGCCTCCGTTGGTGCCGCGAGTTGACGAAGGCCTCGAGCGAAGGGTAGCGTCTTTGCCTTCGCCCCAACATTTGCCCTCTGAGGGACCAGTTTGACTGAGTCATCTGGTGCCAAAGACGTCGCTAGATGGTGGAGATTCTACACTCGCTCGAAGTGGTTCCGTGGGGGTTTTTGATGTGACCATTGACGGACGCGGTACTGTTTGACTGTGGGCTTCCCGAAGAATCGTGCCCTGTGTATAAAAGGGGGGCGGTGCGGCTCAGGCTCTCTTACCTTTCTATGCGCCGCAAAACCCTAGCATTTTCAAACCGGTCGCCCGCTCGCCTGCCCTCCTTGCTCCTGTTCATTGGAGAACTAGCCTACGTCAAGCAGACCGCGCGCCACCGTCGACGGTACGTAGCCATGCCATCTTCTTCTTCATCCGCTGCGAATACGCCGTTGGGCGAATCGTCGTCCGAGGGTACCTTCAGTGATTTGGCGGCAGTTGAGCTACACCCGGGCCACACGGTGGAATTCGGTGTTTCGAGGATCTCCTCGGTTCGCGTGCAAGACATGCAGTAGTTGGGGTATTTTGGGAACGGAGTTGGCCGAGTTCCGGGGGCAGAAGAGATTCCTAAGCCAGAGGGTGAGATGGTTGTGTTCGAGGCATTTTTCACTGCCGACCTTCAGTTGCCTGCGCATCGTTTTGTGGTGGAAGTGTTGCGGAGATATGACGTGTAGATCCATCAATTAACACCTAATGCCGTGGTGGCCCTGGTGAAGTATGTCTAGGCAGTGACTTCGTATGGCGGTCAGCCCTCCGTAGAGGTCTTCGCCAAGAATTATTGTTTGCACTGGCAGAAGAGAAAAATTGGAAGCAAGATTGCACTGTTTGGGTCATGCACCTTTACGCTGAGGACTAGGAAGACTTCGGCAGAAGTTGTTGAGCTAGTTCCCTACGCACGCAACAAGTGGGGCAACTGGTATGATTATTGGTTTTATGTGGCGGTAGGCGAGGTCGAAGACCTCCTAGGACTCTCGGCGGCCGTGTTGTGCTCCCACTGCTATGTGGCGTTCCCGCCGTTTGAGGTGGCAGAGGATGATAGTGACGAAGAGGCCCTTCGTTGTGCTTTCCGCATGAGTAGCGAGCGCGATTTAGTTGAGGCATTCATCGGTTATGGAGTGTGGCCCTTGGCGCATGGCTGGGCATTGGGAGAAGTATGCCCTCGCTAGGTGCCCTCCCTAGGCGAGCAGCTAGTGCAAAGTCCGGCCTTCGTGTTGGATCTGCGTGGCCGGGATCCAGCCGCATTCGTGCGTGAAGTGGAAGACGGGGCAGTGTGGATTGTGGGGCATTATATGCCAAGGACTGAGGCTCTACAGAGTTGGGATATCCGTGGATCCAACGTCCGCATGAATAGGGTCTTCGAGTTGAATCGTTTGCCGTACGGCAGCTATCCCGGGGACGACGCTGTCGTGGCCGTCGACCGCCGCGGGAAGAAACCAATGGCCGTGACTGAGGAAGGCCCTTCGCAGGAGGCTGCCCCAGGCACTAAGAAGAGGAAAATAGGTACTACAGTGGGGGGACTTGGGGTCTCTGATAGTTTTGCTGTGGAGTTGATGGGGACGTGCGCGGCCCTTGGGGGAAGGATGTCTTCTCCCGAGCTCCGGGAGTCTTCGGCGCCAATGCTGAGGGTTACGGGGGGTCGATGACCAAAGAATGTTCCGATCCCCCGTGCGGCTGGCGAAGACATGTTTACGTCTCGTATGGCTCGTGACTTAAAGATTTTTCCTTATGGACAGAATATTGCTGCTGTTGTATCGGTAGTGATGGAGAAGGATTGTCAAGATGCTACACAGAAGCGTCGGGCGGTCGTTAGGATCGGGGATCCTTTCCGCGAGGCGAAGAAGGAGTGGGGGGGGGCACGAAGTCTGCCACCGCTGGCAGCAGCAAGCCAGCACCGGTTGTGAAGCTAGCTGCCCCTGGGCCTAGGAAATCTTCGGCAGGTGTGAAGGCTGCTGCTTCTATCGCGGGCAAGCCACCCTTGGGCGAGCTGGCGAAGGGGCGAAGGTTGCCCTCGCCGCCGCGTACTGACGAGGCGGCGACGCGTGTTGCCGACTTCGACACAGATATCTGCGTGGGGGATTATCTTGTTGGTAATTTTTTAGACTAGGTCTTAACCAAGATCATGGTGCAGGGTCGGATGTGGGGAACTGGCTGTTGTCCCGACTCTGGTGGTGGCTACTTCGCCGACGGCGGCGGTTGGTGCGAAGGGTGCTTCGCAGGATCCGTGGTCCGCCTTCTGCGTGAGCGGGTGATTCCGTCGGCCGCTGCCGCTAAGGACGTGGTAGGTTCCGTGTCCCGGCAACTGAGGCTAGCGTCACAGCAGTTGTCGCAGCACCTGAAGCATGTAAGTCGTGTTGGACTTCAATAGTTCGTTGTTTTTATGAGGTGGCGAGTCTCATGGTTTTTGGTGGTAGGCGGCCGACTTCGCCGACCATGTCGCGTCGAGTGCTCTGACTGCGGAGTTTGCTGCCGAAGTCGAGCGTCTCCGTGTGCAGCATGCGGATGCTATTCGAGAGAAGTCGTCTGCGGAAAGTAAAAACCACAGGCTGATGGAGAGGTTGGCCGCTATGGAGGCCGAGAAGGAGGATCTCCGGCGCCAGCTGGTGGAGGAGAGGAGGGAGGCGAACAAGGCCGTTGCTGATGCGCAGGCTGCGCAAGCGGATGCTAAGCTTGCACGGGCGGAGGGAAGTCTCGCCTGCCAACGCGCCGAGGAGCTGGAGGTGAGGTTCAACAGCCTGCTCAACCGCGTGGACAAAGCCGAGGCCTCAACGCGCACGGAGGTCGAGCGGACGCATGCACAGTTCGTGGACGCGTACCAGGAACTAGGTGCGCGGACCACTGCTTTCAAAGCGCCCAGCCAAGAGCAGGGCCTCCGCTTCCTCGAATGGTTGCAGGAGGAGTTGGGGGTGCTCCCGACGATCATGATGGGCCTCATGTCCTTTGCATCCCTCGTCACCTGCGAGGGGGGCATAAATGCTTTGTCCCGCGAGGGGTGCGGGCATTTTGAGGTCTTCGACCAATCGGACAAAAACTTCGAACGCAAAATCTTCTAGGTCGAGGACCCGGTGTTGAAGTAGTCGGCAGGGGCACTCTTCGACAGGATGTGGGGCCCGCACGGCCGAGAGACGGTCCGGGAGAGGTCCGACCGGGCAATTGATCAGGTAAATGTTCATTTGTGTGATTATGTGTGTGAGTATGTGTAGTTTTGCTGAATGTGTGCTATTGTTGCAGATGGCGCATGCTGAAGAGGTCAAGGACCTTGGCGATCTAGACAGCACGCTGCCCGACATCTCGCTGCCGGAGGCTTCAGGGGTGGAGCTGGTGCCGCCATCTGATGCGGGTAAGGGCCCCTCATCGACCCCCGCGCCGACTGGAGATGGTGAAGACCCCGCGCCAGCCGCCGCACCGACGGGCGAGGACGCCTTGAAGGCGGTGGTCAAACTGGCGCCAAAGACCCCGCGGCCGTGGCCGGGCCTTCGCAGGTGGCTGAATAGGTGTTGGGGAGTTTAAATGTAAATTTTGTCTCTGTGATACTGAACCTCGGTTGCTGCATAGGTTCCGACGTTTGGGCCTGCACACGCAACCGCTACTGACAATACTATTTGTGTGGCGGCCTCAACCGTAGTGCCTGCCGATGATGATTCATGTGGCTCTGTGTCTGAGTGTTTTGAGTCTGATGATTCTGGGGGTTCAATTTCATGGACAGAGGAGTCTTTGGACGAAGGCTTGGATTATTTTGCAGCGTTAGATGTGGCTGCAGCGGAGCCTTCGCCGCACGTGGAAGGTTCCGGTGGTCTCCCGGGTGCGAGTACTGGGTATAGGCGGCGAAGGGCGATGGCAAAACAGAGAGTGAGTGAATTGTCGCGAAGTGGTAGGCGTCATCGTATTGAGATGGAGCGTGGCCGTCTTTGCGTGGGCCAGACTGGTAAGCGAGAACTGTTGTCCTCGCCGATTGGGGCAAGTATAGGTGAAGGGGAGCTGCGAAATCTTTTTGAGGGTGATGAATTGAGGATAATGCTGTTCAATTATAGGGAGATGGGTATCATCCCGAAGGTTGAGCCAATGTAATATATGATGCCCTCGCTGTGTGTATGTAACAGTAATTTGTATTATGAGGCTGCGCGCCTTCGTTGATCCGGCTGTTCCCATAGGCGACTTCTGCACGGAGAGTCTTTTGGAAAAGACTTCGATTTTTGCGCACTTATTGTGCTGTTCTGGCTGCACCCTTAGGCAACTTTTGCATGGAGAGTCTTTTGGAAAAGACTTTGATTTTTGCACACTTATTGTGTTGTTCCGGCTGCACCCTTAGGCGACTTTTGCACGGAGTCTTCTAGGAAAAGACTTTGACTTTGCGCACTTATTGTGTTGTTCCGGCTGCACCCTTAGGCGACTTTTGCACGGAGAGTCTTTTAGGAAAAGACTTCGACTTTGCGCACTTATTGTGCTATTCCGGCTGCACCCTTAGGCGACTTTTGCATGGAGAGTCTTTTAGGAATAGACTTCGATTTGGTGCACTTATTGTGCTATTCCGGCTGCACCCTTAGGCGACTTTTGCGCGGAGTGTCGCACGCGAGGGTAGTCTGCGCTGCCTGTCGCGGTGACTTCGGAGTGGTCGAATGCCGAAGACCGTCGATGCGGTCTTTTTCGGCATGTTGTATCTGAGTTTTTGCAGGGGATTTTGCGGGTATATTTACATGGCTCCGCCTCGTTAAAAACCTCACCCCCTGGGAGGAAAAGAGTGCGGGCCGGAATAGTACTGTTTGGTGAATTACAAGGGCGCGTAGGCCCTGATGATTTAAACAAAAAATTTGCGGACATTGTCAATATTCCAAGAATGGACTAGGTCCTCGCCGGATGGCATTGTTAGCCTGTATGCGCTGGGGGACGCCTTCGACTTGACGATGAACGGACCCTCCCACTTTGGCTCTAGCTTGCCCCGTGACTCTATCCGGGTGGTTCGAACGAGTACGAGGTCTCCTTCGTTGAACTCTCTTGGGATGACTGCGTGGTCACGCCAGGCCTTTGTTTGAGCTTGGTATTTGTTGAGGGCCTGCAGGGCGAAGACGCGGTCTCCGTCGATGAGGTCTTTGTTCGTTGGTTCGTCTACGTCGGGGACGGCTGATGCACTTATTCGAGGTGACATGTGCTTTATTTCCTGTGGGGTCATGGCCTCCGAACCATATAGTAGACGAAAAGGAGTGAATCTAGTCGCCCGACATTCGGTCGTGTTTAGCGCCCAGACTACTTCAGGTAGATGGTCGGCCCATTTAACCTTGTTGTCGTCGAGTAGCCTTTTCTTGATAGCAGTGAAAATCTTGCCGTTGGCGCGCTTGACGACGCCGTTAGATTGCGGGTGATATGCTGAGGCAAAGGCAAGCTTGGTGCCGATGGAGAAGCAGAAATCCCTGAAGTCCTGGCTGTCAAAATGTTTGCCATTGTCGACTGTGAGCTCGGATGGGACTCCGAATCGGCAAACAATGTTTTGCCAGAAGAATTTCAAGGCAGTCTTCGACGTTATTGTAGATACTGCCCTTGCCTCGATCCACTTGGTAAAATACTGAACGGCGACAAAGGTAAACTTGAGGTTCCCTTGAGCAGTGGGTAGTGGCCCGACAATATCCAGCCCCCAGCGTTGAAGTGGCCATGTGTGGGAAATCAGCTTTGTGAATTGCGAAGGGTTGCCCAAACGGGGAGAAAACTTCTGGCAGGCTTCGCACGACCTCATGACTCGATTCGCGGCGCAGATTATAGCAGGCCAGTAGAACCCTCGACAGATCACCTTGGCAGCGAGGGACCTAGGCCCCGAGTGAGAGCCACAAGTTCCGCTGTGGACTTCGCGCAGGATCTGGATGCCTTTGGTTTCGGTGATGCATTTAAGCATGGGTTGACTGACCCCCCTTCTTGTATAGCTGGCCCTCAATGATCGCGAAGTCCCGGTTTCGGTGCTTGAGGCGCTTGGCCTCGTTGACGTTGCTTGGATGATAATATCCTTGCAGGAACAGGGTTATTGGGGCCCGCCAATCTTCGGTCATGATGAGGTTGATTATGTGATGGCCCTCGGTGTCGTTGGTTATTTGTAGACCCTCTGGACTGCGGACGGCTGGCGTGTCGATGACGTGGTAGAACACGTCGGAGGGTAAGGCTTCGCCTCTGGCAGCTGCTTTGGCCAATGCGTCGGCCTCCTCGTTCCTGGCTCGGTCCACATGCTGCATGGTAAAGCCCTTAAATTGTCTCTCAAAACTGCAAACAGCCGTGAGGTACTGCATGAGTGCAGGGTCTTTTGCTGAATAATCTTTTTCGACCTGACCGGTAACCATTTTGGAATCTGTCTTGATTATGCAGGTGGTGACACCAAGCGCTCTTAGCTTGCGAAGACCCAGGATGACAGCTTCATATTCTGCTACATTGTTGGTGCATCTGTTGGACTCCAAAGCAAAGCTGAGGAGTGCTGCATATCTGTGTTTGACCCCTGTGGGTGATGTGATGACTGTAGCCGCGCCTGCCCCCGCATGGCACCATGCGTCGTCGTAGTGGATGGTCCACACTTTATCTGCAGGCTTGTCCTGCTGCATTACTGGCCCTGTCCAGTCAACGATGAAGTATGCCAGGACCTGCGACTTGATTGCTGTCCTGGGTTTGAAGACGATATGGTAGCCGGAGAGCTCGGCTGCCCATTTGGCAATCCGGATAGACGCCTTCGGGTTGCGGAACAACTCTCCAAGTCCCCTATCCAAGGTGACCCGCACCTTGAATGCTTCGAAGTAATGGTGCAGCTTGCATGATGCCATGATGACTGCGTAGGAGATTTTTTCCAACTCGGTCATGTTACACTTGGAGGCAGTGAGGACCTCGGGGATGTAGTAGACTGGACATTGCCGGGTCGTGCCCTCACTGTTTTGCTCTTAGACTAGGGCTGCGCTGAATGCATATGGCAAGGCGGCGATGTAGAGCAGAAGCGGCAGCGAAGGGTCTGGACTGGCGAGAATGGCCAAGTCTGACATGTGCTGCTTGAGTGATGCGAAGGCTGCCACCTGTTTTGGTCCCCATGCGAAGTCTTTCGCACCACTCAGTGTCTTGAGGAAAGGTAGACTCCGCTCGGCGAACTTGGAGATGAATCTGTTCGGAGCGGCCAATCTGCCTGTTAGACGTTGGACGTCCCTGGTTGACTGTGGGGGTGTCATGTTGATTATTGCCTGAATCTTGGTCGGGTTGGCCTCGATCCCGCGGTGCGACACCAGGTAGCCTAGTATCTTCCCCTGGCGGACCCCGAAGACGCACTTCTCGGGGTTGTGGCGAAGTCATGCGTCCCTCATGTTTGCGAATGTCTCTGCGAGGTCGGCCAGGTGATCCACCTTATTTTTACTGGCGACAACAATGTCGTCCACATACGTGAAAATGTTCCGGCCTACTTGGCTCTCGAGCACCGTCTTGGTGAGGCGAGAGAAGGTTGACCCAGCATTCTTGAGTCCCTCTGGCATCCTGATGAAGCAGTATGTGCCGAAGGGTGTGATGAAACTGGTACTGGCCTTGTCTTCCTCCATATATATTTGGTGGTAGCCAGAGAAGCAGTCGAGGAGTGACATGACTTTGCATCCGGCCGCACTATCGACTATCTTGTCGATCCGTGGTAGCGGGAAATTATCTTTGGGGCAGGCCTTGTTGAGGCTGGTGAAATCAATGCACATCCGCCACTTTCCGCTCTTCTTTTGCACCGTAACTACGTTGGATAGCCACGTAGGGTAGGTGACTGGCTCAATGGAATTGGCCTCTAGCAAGCGGTGTACTTCGGCTTTGGTGGCTTCTGTTTTTTCATCGGACATTTTGCGCAACCGCTACTTCTTTGGGCGCACCGAAGGGTCGATGCCTAGACTTTGCTCGATGATGGTGCGACTGACTCCGACCAGGTCAAGGGCAGACCAGGCGAAGACATCCTTATTTCTAGAGAGACAAGAGATGAGTTTCTCCTCCTCTTGCGAAGTCAGGTCTTCGCTTATGATGACTGTTTGCTTGGGCGTTGCCGGGTGAAGGGGAACTGTCTTCGTTCCGTCGTTGCTTTGCAGCTGTGCCTTTTCATTTTCGTTGGCGGCTGGGCAGGTAGCCTCGGGGACTTCGTGCTGCGTCATAAGGCAGTGTACGTTCCGTTGACCTGGAACGAAATCTCTCTCAATGTTACGCGCAGTCTACTGGTTCTCGTACACCGTTATTATGCCTTGCGGACCTAGAATTTTCATGCAGAGGTATAATCCGTGGATTGCCGCTTCAAATTTGTTGATAGAGCCCCGACCCATTATGGCATTGTAGGGATAGACCATGTCAACGATGTCAAAGGTGACCTATTCGCTTTGCGCATTGGGTGCTACACCGAAGGACAGGGGTAGCTCTATCTTGCCCACAGGGAAGGTGCCCTTGCCACCGAAGCCATATAGGGGATTGTCCGAAGGCTTGAGCAAGCTGTGGCTGATGCCCATGTGGTCGAAGGCGTGGAGGAAGATGATGTCCGCCTGGCTGCCATTGTCAACTTGGACTTTGTGTAGGTCCTAGCCTACCACACTGCAGTTGATTACCATGGCGTCAATGTGGGGTGCGCTGCGCAGATCAACATCTCTGGCGTCGAAGGTTAGCGGCACATGTGACCACTTCGTTTGCACAATCGGGTCAGTGATGGCGACGTGGTTGATGCTTCGGTAGTGTTTCCTCTTTTGTGGCTTCGTGTCGAAGTCGACACTGGACCCTCCGGTGATCATGTGAATAACTCTGCGATATGGCTGATCAGCGATGTCTTCCTGTTTTGGTGCTTGGGGGTGATTTTGGTGGTGGATGTTTGGTTGATGCGGAGGCGGGGGCGGGGGTGGTATGACTTGTACCTCCTGGTGGTGTTGATATGCATGGTTGGGTAGATGCTGGGAGGGGCCGTGCTTGTATGGTTGTGGGTGGTGGTGTTGATATGTGTGCGCGACAACTCTTGGGTTGTCGGCGGGTTGTGCCCGAGACATCCTGTCCCTGGTAGCCTTCGTTTCTGGGCAATCCTTGGTTGGGTGCGTGCAGTCTTCACCGTGAAACAGGCAGTAATATCTGCGCGGCTGTTGCACCTGTCCCCGGCCCCGACCACGCGTGCCATTGCCGCGGCCCTAGGGGGGATAATCTTGGCGGTGAGGGGCTTCGCCAGCGGGGTACTGGTTGGCAATGTTATGCACCTGCTGCTGACTGCGGTTGTCCCGACCGGAGTCTGACTGCGAAGGTCTTGTCCATGTTTGGCTAGAATGTGGAGGGTCCTTGGGCTTTCTTTGAGACTCAACCTTGTGCTGATGGAGCTCTTCGGATCTGGCGTACTTTTCAAACAACTGATAGAGCTCCTAGAGGTTTTTGGGTGGGTCCCTGATGCAGTGACTGTACAGGACGCCAGCCCGAAGGCCACTGATGGCGTAGTGTATGGTGATTTGGTCGTCGACCAAGGGCAGTTGCGACTTGAGAGTCAGGAACTTGTGGTAGTACTCCCGCAGGGTTTCTTTCTCTTGCTGTTTGCAAAGTGACAGCTCGGCCAAGGCATCGGTGTCTGGGCGGTACCCTTGAAAGTTAAGCAGAAACTTGTCCCGGAGACTTCGCTAGGAGTTGATGGACAGTGGGGGCAACCTGGTGTACCAGGTCAAGGCCGGACCTTCGAGGGTGATGATGAAGGACTTGGCCATTGTTGCTTTGTCTCCTCCGGATGATGCGATGGCGACATGATAACTCATGATGTATTGTGCTGGGTCGGTGCTACCGTTGTACTTGGGGTAGGCCTCTGCCCTGAAGTTGGCGAGCCATGGTGACACTTGGAGTTGCAGCGCTAGGGGGCTTCGCTCATCAAGGTAGTTGATGCCTTGGAAAGCTGCGGCGTGTGGGATGAAGGGCCTACGCTGGGGAATGAATAAGTCTCCGGCTGGCGCGCGCTGCTGGAGCAGTGAGCCGTGCTGCAGATCGTGCTGTCCTTCGCTCTGCATGAGCGCAATTTCTTGCTCTAGTTCCCGGGCCCTCTGCTCCTCGTCTTGTATCATCTGACGCACTTTGGCTTGCGCGGAGACGCGTTGGCGCTTGGCTTCGAGGATTTCTTTCGGCTTTTGGAGGTTGCGGTTCTTGAGGCACAGGGCCCGTAGTTGTATCTGTTCTTCTGCTGAGACGCTGATGACTTCGCCGTCCTCTGTTGCGTCCTCGCCCTCTAGTGGAGCGAAGCCTGGGGGTGGTACTTGTGGTTGCCCTCCAGAGCTGCAGGTGCGGAGGGTGGCTTCGGGAGTGTGTTGATCGTTGTGCTGTCTCTTATTGAGTGCTTCGTCTTCGCCAGCTTCTTGGTGGGTGTTGTCTGCGAGGGCCTTGCCCTTTTTCTCAGCTAGCAGTGCTGCCTTCGCCGCTTCGTCGATGGATGGGGCTGCCTTCGAACTAGCTCTTTTGGGTGCCATCGCGGGTGGTTTGCTCGTAGCATGAACGGTGGCCGCCAAATGTTGGCACTCGCTCTCCTGGGCAAGTTGATCCAACGAGGGAGTGGAAAGGATGCAAGCAAGGTTTAACTCGAGATGGAAATTGCTCTGTTAATCCAGCCTCTCAAGGGCACTTTACGAGGGTATTTATAGGTGCCCGAGTGCCCAACGTCCCGATGTAAGGACGCTTATGCCCTCAGACACCTGGATTATCCTCAGTTTATTCTCGTAAGGGAGGGTTACAAACTGTATTACAGAAAAGCTATTACAAATTAGGCCCGTAACACGCCTATCCGTGCGAGGCCTGTTACGATGGGCCGAATCCCACGTGGGCCTCCAGGTAGGGCGAGGACGTGGGATGGAGAGACTTCATCGTAGGCCTTCGTCTTGCAGTGAAGAGGACGAAGGGTGGGCCGCACCGGTCATCTTGCCTCTCTTGGTGCCGCGAGGTGACAAAGGCCTGGAGCGAAGGGTAGCGTCTTCGCCTTTGCCCCAACACCTCTAAATTATGATTTTGCCCATTGTTTTAGAAAATGGAAAAAGGACATAAAAACGAGAAACAACAAGCAACCATATTTTTCTTAGGATGCCTAAGTAGTGTAGCTCCAGGCCAAATTATAGTGCCACCTGCCCCACGAGAAAAATAGAGAAAACTTTAGAAAATCGTAGAAAACCTTCCCTCAAAAGAGAAATCTCCAACCATAGGAATGATTGCTCTTGTCCAAAGAAAAACTTAGAAAAATTTCCAAATCTGTTGTTTGACATTTTTCAAAAAGAAAGTTAGTTAAGCACACCTTCTAGCCTCAGAACTTTAGAAAATCACAACTAAACATCCACTAAGTAACCCTTGGTAAAATTTGGCACAAGACTATGGTATCACATCTAATTAGAAGGTGTAGTGTAATGTGCCCCCTCTGCCCTAGCTGTTGTTATTTTTGTCCAAACTAGACCCTAATTAATTTGGACTCCAAATTTCTAGGACAGCCTGAATTAATAAGTGGGAAGCTACTGCAATTTTTACAGAATTGTTGGAATCTTCTAAATTATAGTTGTAGTTCAAACCACCCTTAAAATCTTAATTGGAAAAGGGAACAAGAGAAAATAAGGGATAACCAATTTATGTTAAAAATATACCAGCAAATCTACCTGAGCCACAATAAGACCCTTAAGGAATAATCGAAGTGTTAATCCACCTTTGATCAAATCTTAGTTAGGCCACTAGATGCCACTTCCTAAAAGCTTAACTCAATAAATGTAAACTCTCACTTTCGCTCAGTAACTTAGTACTACTTCACCATACATCTTCAATAATATTTTGCATATCATAGCATACATATAACTTACGCATTGCATTCGTTAGATTGTAACCTCGCGGACGGAGTGTCACACCCGAATTTAAGGGATAAAGCCGGGTGCGCTTCATATGTGCGCCAAAGAAGAACATCACATATAATGACAAAGTGTATAGAGATAAATGTCACAATCATTATTACATAGCAGAAGTATCTTACAAAAATAAATGATAACAATAAAGCAAACTAAATATTATTTCTTGGCGCCATAAAGCTGACTAGGAGACGCCACCTAGATCAACTCGTATTCCTCATTGTAGACCTCCTCCTGGACTACCTACTCTTCACCTGTGGGGGGTTTATATATCGCAAGGGTGAGCTCACAAAAGATCATAGCTCAACAAGTTGTGGGGAATAATGTGCATGAACTCACCAAAGGTAGGAGCTCATGTGAAGTGTAAGGCTAATCAACAAATAAGGGTTAAAGTTGAGCATTGCTTTTAATAAGTTGGTCAAATTTTATTAGCAGTTACTAAATGTAAGTAGATACCAAACCAGAGTAATAATGGATCAAAATTAATAATAAAACCACAATGCGATGCAAATGACAAATTGAGTTTAATTCCATAAATTAATCACGCGATAGTCCTGAGCTGCTCATGACCGTGAGCATGGCTAGTATACCAGTTTTACACTCTGTAGAGGTTGTACCCTTTACCCACAAGTCATGTTATCCATCTACCAAGGGGTCATGAATCCCATACACCTCTACCAAGGAAGCGAGCCAGGGTAACATTACGAGGCCTTTACAAAGTTCCACTAGCTTCAGAAAACCCGCTACAGTTTCTAGGGAGCGCAATGCAGGAATCCCCCATCTGAAAAGTCATCGCAGCAAAATCAACATGAGAACCTCCCTACACTGACAACTCCCCTACTGCCCTTGCCCCTTTTAGGTAAGGTAGACCTCCACTAGCTTTCTATTTAGTCAGCCAAGGGTGTCCCATGCCACCCTTTTGGTGGCACGTGTTTCTCAAATTAAGCTCCATATTCTAATTAACATAATAGTCTGATCATGAACAGAATAGAATAACAATAATAAAGAATGACAATGTGTAATAATTATCCTAACACCTAAAACCATATATAGCAATAGCAAAGACTACCCAAAAGTTAAGGGGTAAGCAAGGTGTAAAGATGACCAAACTAGGGTGACCTATTGGGTCCCATCAAAATTAAGCCTAAGCATACCAAAATGATTATTAGAGAACATTATTGGGTAAATAAAAGTGGTGAAGGGCACAACTTGCCTTCAATGAGCTCCTGCTCAGCAGTTTCCACCTGCTGAACACCTGGGTCCTCGGTCACTTGTTCGTCTACTCGAAGCAATACAAACAAACATGGTATATGTCAGACCCAGTTCTGGGGCAAAACCGAATGCATAGCATATGTGGGCCAGGATTCATTTTCCACACATGTGTTGACGTCACAAGTGTAATATATCAAAAGACAATGCAATAAAGGCGTAAAAGGGAGTAGAGTAACTTTATTACATCATCTAGAATAGTGTATCTTAACAAGTATCATAATCAAAGTACGGTGGAATTAACCATGGACACTCTTCCATAGGAAGGTGACTAGCGCATCGTTAGACTCAAAACTCATCAACGTCATCTGCGAAGTCTTCGTCATCACCCTCTAATCAAAATATTAGCAAGGGTGAGCTCACTTGTGGTCGAGGCTCAGCAAGTGGGGGAAATAATGCAAAGTTAACAAGGTAGGCTATGGATAAGCGGTAAGCATTTTAGTTGGTCAATATTTTATTAGCAACACCTGTCTTACTAATAAGTGTGTATCTCAAATATCCCAATTAATCAAAGGCATAAGATTATATCAAAAACACTGAAGTGAAATCACTTAAGCAAACCACAGGTAGATCATCGGATCACGATTTATTTTCCATCTTTAAGTTCAATTATCATGTGACGGTCCAGGTTGCTCTTAACCATGAGCACGACTGACATATCAGTTTTACACTCTGCAAAGGTGGTACAAGTTTACCCACAAGCCGTGTATCCCATATAGCCTGGGTTGATCGGACCCATAAACACTGCCTAGGTGAATGGCTAGGGATCCACTATGAGGCTTTCACAGGATATCCTTAGTACAAAGCCACCCGCTAAGGTTTCCACGTTAGTATTGATGGCCCTCTAGGTTAGGTAACTTAGCCAAGACTACCACCCCATGTTAACATGAGCTGCCATCAAACCACTGCCGCCCCCTCTTGCCCATTTTTTAGGTAGGGTTGCTAAGCACTAAGTCTATAGAGCTAATTACCAAAGCCAGAGCCATTATAGCACTTGTGGTTGCACTGTTATCCTGGGTGGTCACTCCATGTTCCATT
The DNA here is from genome assembly GCA_029449295.1 of Zea luxurians. Lineage (NCBI taxonomy): Eukaryota > Viridiplantae > Streptophyta > Magnoliopsida > Poales > Poaceae > Zea > Zea luxurians. Next base: position 96,095,019 of record JAOPSE010000001.1, on the reverse strand, counting down.
TAATACAAAATGTTCTCGTTTAACCATCGGGTTTAGGGTTTAGGGTTTAGAGTTTAGGGTTTAGGGTTTAACCATCGTTTAACTTCATAAATAAAACTTCATTCGAAACATAGTATCATTAAAAGAGTGACATCATATTTATCAAGTTGAGCAATAGAAAAAATTGCTAAGCATAGCATTTATCCTAGGGTAATTCAAGGAATAGGGTTGGTAATTCTAGGAAATCCTTATTTAGGCAAATCCCATCAAATTATGCAATATATCCAAAAACTAAACATTATTATATGCATTATTTGGTACAAATAGAAATGTAGAGGGAGAATCCACTTGCCTTGATCGAACATGTCCTGTGGGTCGTCCTCGAATGTGTTTGGTTCGTCTACCTCACAGTCAACTTCTAGCATCGATTTGCGTATTGTACATACAAAAGAATATGTATGCCAAATAAATAAACATACACCATTACATGGGCAATCATTCACCATTACATACACATTCATATATCACACAACTATACTCATAAATATGTCTAAAGCATAAATATTTTATTAATCTACTGTATCTTCCACTTTGAGTTATCATTGGTGAAAATATAAGCAGGCGATTACGACGATAATTTAATCAGTATAATGTAGATAAAATGACTTAACAAACTTTAGAAAAAATAATTATTAATTATTTTCTTTATGTCTAATAATAATCCTTTGGGTTTTATCCTTTCCTTACTAAATAAAAATTATATGTAAGGCTAAAAATGTTTATTTATAAATCACCTAACATTAATATTCTAAGAACTAATGTAGCTTACTAATTTTGGACTTTAGTAACATAATCATGGTGATTTTGACATAAATAAATATTTTACTAATTCTAAGTGATTAAGTGATATACATACGAACACATTTATCATGACTAATAATAATCTAGATTTTAACATTACCAAAAAATGGGACCTAGTACTTATTTTAATTCCTTATATCATTAAAAATTGTACTTAAACAATCACTAACATAATATTATTTTATATGCTAAAATGAGCAGTTAATCAAAAAGGATTCTAGTACCTAATCACAAAATTAAAGAATCATGACAATCTATGTATTTTCAAATTATAAAAATAATGTCCATATTCAAAATACTATTGCCAGGGTTGATTCTAAATTACTTGTATACTTCAGGGAGTAGCACATAAGGTTTTAGGACTTCTTTTTGATACATTTGTATTGCAGAAAATACAGGAATAATTTCTAGAAAACAGGAGGGCCAAAACGCAAAACGGTCCTCTTCTACCTTGATCTCGTGCTTGTGTGCAGGGAGGAGCTCGGTAGGGGGGGGTGATCGGCCGAGCAAGGGAGTGGAACAGGGGGTCTCGGTGAGGGGAGCAGACGGTCTGGCCGAGGGGCGCGGATGACGAGGCTCGAGCTCCGGCGACGACCAACGACGGTTGACGGCACAGACACGCGCGGGCGACGAAGAGAGCGCATGGAGAGAGTGAGGGAGCTTGGGCAGGGGAGGGAGAGAGGAGAGCTGGACAGACTTTTATAGGGAGGGAAAGGGAGAGGCACCGAGGGGAGGGGGAGGAAACGACCGGCGGCTTCAAGGCCATTAATGGCGGCTGTTTCCACCATTGATTGAGAAAGAGAAGTGGGGGAGGAAATGAGGGAGGAGAGGAAGGGTTCAACGGTTTTGGGCGCGGGGAGGCGAGGGGACGCTGAGGCGGCTCGGCCAGGGTGCACGGCTTGGTCGGCACGGGTGGCGCGGGCATGCCTAGCGCACGGCGGCGGCAGCGGCTCAGGGTGGCAGAAGGCCCCTGTGGGTGGGGCCCACGCACAAGAGAGAAGGGTGAGGGGAATTGGGGAGGCGGCTGGGCCGGTAGTTGGGCCGGTCGACTGGGCCAACCAGGTTAGGGTTTCCAATTTTTTTCTCTTTTTTTTATTTTCTATTAAAAATATAAATAAATATATTTTAAATATTTCAAAAAATCATAATAATTATACCAAAATTATTTATAACTAAAATACTTATTTTTGGACCAATGTTTTTATATTAATAAATTGTACTTTCAATATAAAAGAAATTCTACGAAACAACCATAAATCAAATATGAGCAAACAAATTATTCTAAATGCAAATAAAAATCATCACTTGAAAGAAAAATTCATTACTATATTTACCACTAAATGCATTATTTTTAGTTGATGGTTTTGTGGTGTTACAAACCTACCCCCTTAAAAGAATCTCGTCCTCGAGATTAAGGAACTTCTGAGAATAACTGGGGAAATTCTGCTCTGAGTTCATCTTCTCTTTCCAAAGTGGCCTCATCTTCCGAATGATGACTCCACTGAACTTTACACATGTTGATAACTTTACTACATGTAATTCTGGGAGAGGTTTCCAAAATTCTGATAGGGTACATCGAATAAGTCAAATCCTCATTAACATTGAGTTCTTCCATAGGTAATTGTTCCTCCGGTACTCTTAAGCATTTCTTAAGTTGTGACACATGAAATACGTCATGCACATCCGACAAACTATCAGGTAGCTCTAACTGGTACGCTACTTCACCTTTTCTTTCCAAAATTTTGAACGGGCCTATGTAGTGAGGAGATAGTTTACCCTTAACCTTAAATCTTTTCATTCCTCTCATCGTTGAAACTTCAAGGTATACGAAGTCTCCTACTTCAAAGATCAACTCTGTTCTTCTATTGTCAGCATAGCTTTTATGTCTCGATTGTGCTGTTTTCAAATTCTCTCTGACAATCTGTACTTGCTTTTCTGCTTCTTGGAGAATTTCTGGACCAAATACTTGACTTTCTCCGATCTGATTCTAATAAAGCGGTGTTCTACACTTTCGTCCATAAAGTGCTTCAAACGGTGCCATTTTTAGACTTGCCTAGTAACTATTGTTATTCGAGAATTCTGCATAAGGCAAACTCTTATCCCAGCTTCTACCATGCTTTAGAGCTCTAGCTCTTAACATATGTTCCAACACTTGGTTTGTTCTTTCCATTTGCCCATCCATTTGCGGATGATAAACTGAGCTGATGTTTAGCTTGGTATCCATGGACTCATGTAGTCTTTTCCAAAAGCGCGAGGTAAATTGGATTCCTCGATCTGATACGATCTTCTTTGGCACTCCATGCAGACAAACAATCCTTGACATGTATAAGTCTGCTAATTAGGCTCCTGAGTAAGTTGTCTTCATAGGTATAAAGTGTGCCACTTTAGTCAACCTGTCCATAATAACCCATATTGAATCATAGCCATCCCGAGTACGGGGTAGTCCAACTATGAAATCCATACTGATTTCTTCCCATTTCCATTCCATTACTTTAAGAGGTTGTAGCAATCCTGCTAGACTTTGGTGTTCAGCTTTAACTCGTTGACACACATCACATAGTGCAACATGAGTAGCCACATCTCTTTTCAAACCGTACTACCAATACTTTTCCTTCAGGTCCTGGTACATCTTAGTACTTCCAGGGTGAATAGAATAAGCCAAATCATGGGCTTCCCTTAAAATAAGTTGGCGTAGGTGCTCAATTTCTGGTACACAGATTCTCTTTTTAAACCATACGGTGCCTTGTTCATGTTCTGTGAAATCTGGGGCTTTACCCGAACTAATTTGTGCCTTAATTTCCTTGATTTTCTCATCAGATTCTTGTCCTTTAAGAATCTCTTGATCCAAAGTAGATTCAACTTCCATAACTGTTGCTTCCATATTATTGAGCATACCAAGGTTGAGTTGTTCCACTTCCTAGCACCATTCCTGTGACATCAAATGAGTAGTGATGTTGTTCACTTGACCTTTACGGCTCAAAGCATCTGCCACTACATTTGCTTTTCTTGGGTGATATTATATTTCCAAATTATAGTCTTTAATTAACTCAAGCCATATTCTCTGTCTTAGGTTGAGTTCTTTGTGCGTGAAGATATATTTCAAGCTTTTGTGATCCATGAATATTTTACACTTGTTTCCAATCATGTAGTGCCTCCAAATCTTCAAAGTGTGCACTACGGCAGCTAATTCCGGATCATGCGTAGGATAATTCTTTTCATGCTTCCGTAACTACCTTGAAGCATAGTCAATCACTTTTCCTTCTTGCATTAACACACATCCAAGTCCTAGATGTGATGCATCACAATACGCATCAAATCCTTTATGAATATCAGGCATAATTAACACTGGTTCAGTGGTTAGCCTTTCCTTTAATTCCTCAAAACATTTCTGACATGCTTCATCCCACTTAAACTCTTTACCTTTCTCCAACAACCAAGTAAGGGGTTTCACTATTTTGGAGAAACCTTCGATAAATCTTTTGTAGTATCCTGCTAATCCAAGAAAACTCCTGAACTTGGACACATCTGTGGGTTGTTTCCAATTTAGTATTTCACTTATTTTACCAGGGTCTACTTTGATTCCTCCATCGGTTGTAATATGACCTAGGAAAGTGACTTCTTTCAGCCAAAAATCACACTTTGAAAATTTCGCATACAACTGATTGTCTCGAAGTTTCTGTAGAACTAATCTCAGATGACCTTCATGTGCTTCTTCACTCTGAGAGTATAGTAGTATGTCGTCGATGAATACCACCAAAAAATGGTCGAGGTATTCCATGAATACTTTATTCATCAAGTTCATACAGTAAGCTGGTACATTAGTCAGTCCAAAAGACATGACCAAAAACTCATATAGTCCATATCTTATGGTGAAGGTTGTTTTAGGTGTATCTTCAGTCCAAATCTTCAACTGATGATAGCCTGATCTTAGATCTATTTTTGAGAATACTTTAGCTCCTCTCATCTGATCAAACAAATCTTCAATCCGAGGTAATGGTTACTTGTTCTTAATCGTTACTTCGTTCAAGCTTCTATAGTCCACACACATTCTCCTTGAACCATCTTTCTTGTTCACCAATAGAACTGGGGCTCCCCATGGAGACGAACTGGGGCGAATAAAACCTATTTCTAGTAATTCTTTTATTTGTTTCTTCAGTTCAATTAAATATTTGACATCCATTTGGTAAGCTCTTTTTGAAATTGGTGCGGTTCTAGGTATTAGTTCAATAGAAAACTCTATATCACAATTAGGTGGCATACCTGGTAATTCTTCCGAAAATACGTCTGGGTATTCACACACTATTCTGATGTGCTCCAAAGATTTCTCTTCCAACTGATTTACCATTGCCTCTGCTGTTGCTGGCATACTGACATTGACTTCAATTCTTTCTCCTTGTGGACTGGTTAATGTAACCATCCTCTTAGCATAGGATATTACTCCATCATGCTTGGTCAAGTAGTCTATTCCAAGTATCACATTGATTCCACTCGATTCCAAAATTATCAGCTCTACTAAAAAGCTTAGGCCTCAAATTTCAACCTTAGTCTGAGGGCATGAGTGAGTGGCTCTAAGTTCACCTCCTAGTGATCGAATTAATAGTTTCTTCTTCAAGGGATAGTTTGGTATATTATGTTTTTCCACAAATGACTTTGTTACGAAGGAGTGAGATGCTCCAGAATCAAATAAAACTGAGGCAGGTATGGAATTAATAAGAAAGATACCATACACCACGTTGGCATCCTCAGGAACTGATTCTGCTGTCACGTGATTGACTGTTCCCTACTCTGATTCTGTGAAGTCTTGTTCTATGCAGATCCATGAGCAGGTGTGTTCTGGTCAGTCTTCTAGTTGCGGTTCTTCTGGGGTGTCTGTTGATTACGCCTTGGACAGTTGTTGGCATAGTGGCCAAGTTCGCCACACTTGAAACAACCATTAGGTTGGACTGGGGTAGTTGTGCTGTTGTCTTTGGCTGGTGTGTTCATGACGCTTCCTTGATGATTCTGTTGTTGGACACTAGACCTTTGACCGATCTGAGTGTTGTTCCTCTGATGGTTCTGATATTGGTTGCTCCTCTGACCTTGTTGTCTAGAGCATTGTGCTTGATAGTTGTTGTTCCCACTCTGATTTCTAGAGCGGAACTGAGAACCTTGGGAGTTGTTCTGACGGGTATTCTTGCTGGTTGCCCTTGGAACTTTCTCTTGTGATCAGACAACTCTTTCCTTTTGCTTTCAAGGCCAATTGCCTTGTTAAGCAAAGTCTGGAAATTGGGAAAGATATGGCTCTATAGCTGATAGTTCAAAGGCCCAATCAAGCCTTCCAAGAAACGTTCTTGGCGCTTCTCGTCAGTGTCTACTTCTTCTGGGGCATAGCGTGAAAGCTAGGTGAAGCGATCATAGTACTCATTAACAGACATGTTCCCTTGTGTGAGGGAAAGGAACTCCTTCTTCTTGAGCTTCATGATTCCCAAGGGAATATGGTGAGCATGGAAGTTCACTTGGAATTCCTGCCAAGTTATGGCATCAGCATTAGCATGTGTCGCGGTGAAGGCATCCCACCAATCGGAAGCGGCACCTTCGAGTCTTCTCGAAGCGTACAAGACCCTTTCTCGGTCATTGCACTGGGTGATGTCCAGTTTCTTCCCGATGACCTTAAGCTAGTCATCGGCATCCAAGGGGTCAACTGCATGAGAGAAAGCAGGCGAGTGATGGCTCATGAAATCTCGATGCTTATCTCTAGCTTGTGGTGCTTGTTGTTGATGATGCTGGTGCTGCTAGTTTTGTTGATTCTATTGTATCTGCTGCACAGAAGTAATGAGTCCTTGCAGAAGCTGCATCTGCGCTGCGATGAATTGCTCCATATTGGGATTGGGTGGCGGTGGTGGTAACTGCTGACCTTGCTAGTTCTGGTGGTTACTGGGACCTGAGTGAGTGTTCACCATCTAGTTGGTTAGCAAGTGCAATTCTGACGTAAGTGAGGAGTAGAGAAGTTTTTAGGGGGAATATCTTATTATTAAGTTTGAGTTTTTTATTTTTTTATATGTTCTTATGGCCATCATTCCATAAGATCATTGCACTCAAGCAAAAAACCAAATCAAACATTGCAAACAACACCATCACATGGTTGTTATTATTATAAGCATAGTATTGTAAGATGTTCTTCGTCTAACGCAAAAATCAACTTATTACAATGCAAATGAAAAATCTATAGCAACCTGGTGATGGATCCTGGTTCTCCATAGCGGATCCTCTTGCGGGGACTTGAACTTCAGGGGGGTTCCTTCCATCTAGTTGAGCTTCCAGGGCTGCAATCCTTGCGTGTGCATCCTCCAACTCCAAGTGTACCCTACAGAGGTCCAGGGTAGCACTATCCAGGTAGGTGTTAAGACCTGCCACCACACCAGCTAGGGTGTTGACATGATCTTCTTCAGCTCCACCTGGAACAATGCTGGTCTGGCTTTCTCCACGAAGACACAGAGGAAGATGCCTGTACTTCGTGTTGTGCAGCTGCTGCCGGTAAGTGTGGCTGAGGGACCATAGAGTTCGCCTAGCAGCATCGCTGACTGAAGCAGCGCAGGTGGATAGTGGCGTCAGAGACTCAAGAGCTGACAGAGTCCTGAACCCTCTATCACCTGCATCCATCACCCTGACATGAATGCGAGTGATGTAGTAGCAAGCCAGAGGGGGCTCGTACACTCTCCTGGTCTCATACAGGGGTCATACATAGGTTCCCAACGCATGCAGAACATCCTACAGCAGGTTAGAGAAGTGTCATGTCTCGAACATTGATGTATAATGTTCGGTGACAGGACATAACCCCACGTAGTGGTCCTGCTGTTCATCGTCGGCTTCTTCGTTGACGTTCTCTTCTTCTTCTTCTTATTCTTCTTCTTCATCTTCATCATCATCACCAGAGTCAACTGGGTCATCGCCTCCGGGAGCAGGGGCTTGGACTATTGATGCTGGCGGTGCCGAAGATGACGATCCAGCTGCGAAGGCTAGTGATTCTATGGCGGAACCACCCGAATTATTCCAGCTTAAGTGCCTAAGTCACGCCTCAGGGGCCGCAACACACTTAAATCGGAATAACCCGTCAGTCCCTCAGATCTAGTCTGATAGAGCCACTTAACTAGGATCAAATTCCACAATCTCACTCGAAGGTGACTCACAGGAGAAATACAATAAAACAGGAAATCTCAAATTAAGTGCTGAATTATTACATAGATCGGAGTTTTTCGAGTAGCAAATAAGAGTTCACGAAGTAAAATGCAGCAGATAATCGATGTCATCGGTATCGAGGAAATGGGCAAGGCCTAGCCCACTATTCCTCGTGCTCCTCTCCTGCCGGAGCAACATCCCACTCGACCGTCCAACCCGGTGGCAGGGTGGTAGGCCAAGTCACACCGTCAACCATCTCCTAAATCACACCTGCAAAAATTATGCCACAAGCAAGGCTGAGTATACTAATACTCAGCTAGACTTACCCGGTGTGAGGAATCTACTCCTCTACCTCTAGACTATGCAGATGTTTGGCTGAGGGGTTTGGTTTGCCAAAAGCACTAGCTGAGTCTAAAAATCAATTCTTAGCTTTTCAAATTCTAGTATTATTATCTTAGCTACGTTTGCTCCTTCTAAGCATACATGGTAACAAGCATTTAGTTCAATCAACAAATTGTCTCATGTAACCTCATTTCACTTCTTACTCGATGTAGTACAAGGGGTCAAGCAGTTTCATTAGCTGCGAGAAGCAGACGATTCGAATCGAGTTTTTATCCTTGCAAGGTAAACCTAAACACACGACATGTCAGGGCACTCCGTCCCCACACATGTCAACCATCCCCATCGATTCCCTGTTCGCGTCCAGGCCTCACCGCCTTGGCATACAATGCTCCACTTACCCAGGTTGCCGCCATGCAGTGACCGCACTTGTACCCACCATAGCTAGCATGGGAGACCCAGTCTCAGGTCGCCTGAGGGATAAAGTTCGCGCCCGGCTTCACTCAGGTACTAGGTTTATTGGTTACCATATTTCCCGACATGTTCTTAGTACGTTCAAACGCTTGACTCAGGTATCCACACATTAATCCTTAATTCCTTTTTTTCCGTATCATGGACAAGGCATCCTCCGTGGATCCAAGTCCATAGACTAACATAGATCCCATTATCAAGATGAATACAATCAATTCCTGACCTCGCGCGAGTGCTAGAAAAATCACTCGACTTCTACCGAGATCCTGATTAGCAAAGCAGCTACTCGACCTGTCATACTAGTATTCATCTCAAAAAGGAATCCTAAGTTCATGCAACTAGAGGTTTCAAGCAACTCCTACACTTAAGTGCACATTAGAACCCTACAAACATTAAGTGTAGTAAAGTAGCATATAATAATATAGTTATGCATATAAACTGGGGCTTGCCTTCAATAGCTGGGGCTGCGGGGAGATCCTCGATAGCAGCCTCGGGAGCTTGCTCCTGGTCTTCCTCTTGGACAGATCCTTGCTCGGGGATGAGCACGTACTCTCCGTCAGCTAGATTACAATCTAATGAATGCAATGCGTAAGATATATGCATGATATGATATATGCTTTAGTAATTTAAACTTTTGATGGTGTATGATCTACTTGAGTTAGATAGAGCTACATCTTGCTTATACGAGATTTTTGGTGGTATACTTGGTAAATTGGATCAAACTTAGCTAAGTTACGTGGTAGGTTTATTCTTGGGGTTCCACTGAATTCTTTTTAAGGTCTTTAGTGAGAATTGTCAAGAACTCAAGTTGGACTTTTGGAGTGAGGTTTATCTTTCCTCCTTTTCTTTTTCGTTATTTTCTTTAAGTTTTTGGAGTGGGTTTGAACTACAAGTCACCTTAATAAATTTTCAAAAATTTTGTAAAAATTACAGTGGCTTATTACTAGTGTGTAATTCTCTGTCTCAAAATTTGGGGTCCAAAAAGTGAATATTTTCTCAGGACAAAATTACCCAATTTTTAGGGCAGAAGGGGTGATTTGAACTACAACTATCATTTAATAGTGGGTAATCCTCTAATACTTATTTTGTCTGGCATTTAGATGCTATAACATGACTTGGTACAAATTTCCAGCCATTAATACTTATCAGTTATTTTACTAGGATTTTCTTAAGTTTCTAGCCAAAGGGGTGCTTTCTACTACCACTATATTTGAAAAATATCAAACAACAAATTTCTGATTTTTCCTAGCTTCTTCTTTAAGCAAGAGCAATCATTCTGAAGTTTGGTATCTTTTTGCTTAAGGGAAGGGGTGGTGTGCATTAATTGGATTAAATGGCCTTTCTTACAAAATATTGGCAATATGTATTATTTTGCATCTTTCCAATGGGTTTGTATTTTTCTCTGGTGGCCTATCTCATTATTGGTCTAGCAAAATTTTATTTACCCATTATTGCATTATTGTGGTTTACTCATAATTTAATTGAACTATGGCTCATTATCATGTTCTATTTATTTACCTTACTTAAAATGATGGGCTGGGGTGTTTATTATTTTTGCAGTGGGGTTTTGGTGGTTACAAGTCCACTGGATTTTTATTATCAATTTTGGGTCTGGTTTTGTAATTTTAATAATTGATTTCTAGTTGGAATAATGCAAAATAAAACATTTCTCTTTGAATCTGAGCTAGACTAGAGGTTCCTTTATTTTTCCTAGGTTCTTTGTTACTTAAGCAAACTAGGAAAAATAATTTCATCCATTGGTCATTAATTTCTAAGGCCTTTCTCATTTTCCTAAGGTTTGGGCAGAAATGGCTTTTAATGGATATCTACACTAAATTTTTCAATACTGGGGTTCTCACTATTTTTAAACAGTGTTTAAGTGGGGTTTGAACATCTACAAATTTTCTTAGGTTCAGCACAGGAATATAACTAATTTTCCTTAATTAAACAAGGTTTGGTCAGTTTCTGTATTTAATTTTTAACTCTAAAAATTAGAACAGAAAGCATAGGGTTCAGTATTTTTAATTGGTAGTTCATAATATTTAGAATTTAGCAAAATTGGTTTGACAATTTTTGGTTAAGTATTCATCAAGTTATGCATTTCCTAAGTTCTCTGTTCATTAAAAAGATTAAACAGAAATGATTAAATGGAAAACTACTTTGCAACGGTGTCCCTGGCGGGTGTTTCAAGTTTTCCTTACAGACTAGTCCCTGGGCTACTATTCAATTGAGTCACTGACATCTCAGAAAACCCCTGGATTCTTCTAATCCTAACCCGAGGTCCTTCCCCCAAATTAAACAGTACCCGCGACGGAAGAAAGGGCGGAGGGGCTTACCGGCGGCGAGATTGCTCCGGTGAGGTGGCCGAGGGTGTAGGGGAGGTCCTGAGGATCACGACGATGTGTGGGTCGCCGTCGGGGATGGTCGGAGTCGGCCGGTCCACGTGCGCAGGCGGGGGAGCTCGTCGGCGGTGAGGAGTCCGGCCTATCTAGGGCACAATTGACCGATTGAACGGGTCAGAGAGCTTCACTGGGTGCTAGGGAAGACATGGTTGCAAGGAATTTGACAATGGCTTACCGGAGAGCTCGGTCCACACGCGGGGGCGGGCGACCGAAGTCCGGCGAGGGTGATCTCGGGCTTCCGGTGAAGTTCTGCCGGGTCCGAGGACTTGGTAAGCTTCACAGGCCAATGGCGGGGCTAACCGAAGCGCTGGCGCGACTTGGGGGTGACTGGAGCGAGCTAGCCATGGCGGCCGAGGCTCTGAAAGCTTGGAGGGCGGTGGCGCGGCGTGCTCAGGGCAATTTCCAGTGATCTCTGACTTGGGCAAGACTTGAGAGCGCGTGGGGATGAATGGCCGAGGCTTGGGGCGGCTTTATAGGCACAGCGCGGTGCACGGGCGGTCGTGGACTGTCGAGCACGCGCGGGCATGCACTCGGAGGTGCGGGTGCGCGAACGGGCGTGAACCGGAGGTGTCAGCCACGGTCGAACACGTGTGCCCGTTGCCTCTACCCAAGTTCTAGCGCTGATTGGGTGCAAATCTTCACGAATTTGGGCAAGATCACTGTGAAGGATTTGTTCACCTGACCTTGCTTTGTCTTTTGTGTGTGGACGTCGCGTGGTTTTAGGCTAGGGACAGGGAGTTGTAGCGTCACCAAGGTGCCAGTGTCAGAATGTGTGGTCCCAAGGTCAATCTGCGTCAAAACCATGTCAAATGAATTTGGTTTGAGTTCAAACTTTTCGAGGGCATGTTCAAGGGAATTTGGCACAACTTTGATATTTGGATCTCCTGGTTTTGAGTTTCGAAAAACAAAGAACGCAGTTGATCCTTGGAAAGAGGTTTGAAATTTCCAAGGGTTCATGGTTCAAGGGCTGATTTGGGAATTTTAAAAAAAACAAAAGGCCAAACTCTCTTACTATGATTTGTTAGTTATTTGAGGAACTAAAACTTTGTAATTTGGTCATATCTAAAATTTGCATTTCCCCCCATGATTTCTCCCAATTACCCTTTATGCCTAACTTGGCTTACTTAGGATTTATTAGGGTTTGAGAGTCTTTCTCTCTCAAGGTTCATGACAAGATTAAGGAGAGTTTGAGAAGATTCATTATAAACCATTGCTCTAAATTTTCTTTTGATCTTCAACCCTTTACTCAATTTACATGTGATAATAGTTTGGGGTTAGCTTAGGGAAGAACCCTAGGTGACACTAGGGTGTCACAGCCTTCTCCCCTTAAAGGAATCTCGTCCCGAGATTCGGGTCAGAGTCCTCCCGGGGTGAAGCGAAGGGTGAGACTTATATGAAGCGGGTGCTCTTATTATTAGGGCAATTTGCTCTTTGAATGTCATTCTCTTTGCAACTTCAGAAGGAAGTCCTTTTTAAATCTTGTTTTATGGTTACTTCATTCTGATTAAGATTATATTTCTGAATTTTAGATTCGAAGGGCAGGACGAGGGGTTGGGTGCGATTACGTACCAGATTCCTTAGGTAGGCAATTGGGGAAGTTGGATCTCAAGAATTCCTCGGTCTCCCAAGTAGCTTTTTCCTCTGAGTGATTACTCCACTAGACCTTGTACATCTTGATCGATTTAGCCCGAGTTGATCTTTCTTTGCAATCCAGAATCTTGGAAGGGTACTCTTGGTACGATAGATCTGGTTCTATCTCCAATTGTGGCTCTGCTATGATCTCGGTCGGCAATCGAACACACTTCTTTAGCTGAGATACATGGAACACACTGTGAATGGCAGACATTTTTGAAGGTAACTTTAGCTTATATGCCATGGGTCCACAGGTTTCTATGATCTCATAAGGTCCAATGTAACGAGGGGCTAGCTTGCCTTTGATTCCAAACCTCTGCACTCCCTTGGTGGGTGATACCTTGAGGTACACAAAATCGCCCACCTTGAACTGGAGAGGTTTCCTTCTTTTATCATGGTAACTCTTCTGCCTGGCTTGAGCAGCTTCTAGATTCTTCCTGATTAGTTTGACCTTCCTTTCGGCTTCAGTCACTAAGTCAGGTCCGAAAACTTCTCTTTCTCCAGGCTGAGACCAATTGAGTGGTGTCCTGCACCTTCTTCCATAGAGAGCTTCGAAGGGTGCCATCCTTAGGCTAGATTGATAACTGTTATTATAAGCAAACTCTGCCAAAGAGAGGTGCTTATCCCAGTTCTTGCCACAATCGATTGCACAAGCTCTCAGCATATCCTCCAGAATTTGGTTTACCCTTTCCGACTGACCATCAGTCTATGGGTGGTAAGCTAAACTTCTGATTAGCTTGGCTCCCAAAGACTCCTGCAATTGTTCACAAAATCTGGCAACAAATTGGGTTCCTCGGTCAGAAACAATGGTCCGAGGTAATCCGTGCAAACACACGATCCGGTCAATGTACAATTCCGCATACTTTTGAGCCTTATCAGTGGTGTGCACAGGGAGAAAATGTGCCACTTTCGTCAGTCGGTCCACAATTACCCAAATCGAATCATGATGACGAGAGGTGTTGGGCAGACCTATGATGAAATCCATGCTGATATTGTCCCATTTCCATGAAGGTATGGATAGGGGTTGCAAAAATTCAGCTGATTTCAAATGGCTTGCCTTTATTCTCTAACAGGTGTCACATTCTGATACATACTGGGCTATCTCCCTCTTCATTCTGGTCCACCAATACAAAGGCTTCAGATCATGGTACATTTTGGTGCTTCCCGGATGCATAGAGAATTTGGAGAGATGAGCCTCGTCCAAGATTTTCTTCTTGAGGTCCTCGTTTTTAGGAATCACCAATCTGCTTTTGAACCATAATACACCCTTTTCATCTTAGCGGAAACATTTATACTTTTCAACCTTCTGATGGAGATTCTCCTTGATAATCTGCACTCCCTTGTCACTGAGCTGGGCCATGATGATCTGGTCTTGCAAGGCTGGCTCGACAGTAATGTGAGATAGAGCACCAGAAGGAATCACTTCAATTTGCATCTTGCTCAACTCATCACACAAGGTGTTAATGCGAGAATCCATCAGAATACAATTGCACTGCAACTTCCGACTCAAGGCATCCGCTACCACATTGGCCTTCCCTAGGTGATAATGTACCTCTAGGTCATAATCCTTGATCAGCTCTAGCCATCTTCTCTGCCTCATGTTGAGATCAGCTTGAGTAAAGATGTACTTAAGGCTCTTATGATCAGTGAAGATGTTGCAGTGGGTTCCCATTAAATAGTGCCTCCACATTTTTAATGCATGAACCACCGCTGCCAACTCGAGGTCATGAGTGGGGTAATTTTGCTCATGAGGCCTGAGTGCTCTTGAGGCGTAAGCAATGACTCGGTTGTCTTGCATTAAGACACAACCTAGTCCAGTGCCAGAGGCATCGCAATACACATCAAAAGGCTTGTTGTTGTCGGGTTGCGCCAACACTGGTGCTGTGGTTAGATGCTTCCTTAACGCATGGAAGGCATCTTCGCACTTCTGACTTCAAACAAACTTGGCTTCTTTCTTTAGCAGCTCAGTTATATGCTATGCAATTCGAGAGAAATCCGGAATAAATCTTCGGTAATAACCAGCTAATCCCAAAAAACTCCGAATCTGACGGACAGACGTTGGTGGCTTCCAGTTCATTACTTCTTGCACCTTATCAAGATCAACAGCTATTCCAGCCTGAGAGATAGTGTGACCCAAGAATTTGATTTCCTTTAGCCAAAAATCACACTTGGACAACTTGGCATAAAGGTGGTGCTCTCGCAGACGTTGAAGTACTACATGCAAATGCCCGGCTTGTTCTTCTTCGTTCTTAGAGTACACCAAGATATCATCGATGAACACCACTACAAACTTGTCCAATTCAGGCATGAAAACAGAATTCATCAGATACATGAAATATGCTGGTGCATTAGTCAGCCCGAAAGACATCACCAAGAATTCATATAGCCCATATCTGGTTGAGAATGCCGTCTTTGGAATATCGCTTGCTCGTATCTTGATCTGATGGTAGCCGGAGCGAAGGTCTATTTTGGAAAACACCTTGGCCCCAACCAACTGGTCAAAAAGAACATCAATACTAGGCAAAGGATAGTTGTTCTTGATAGTTACCGCATTAAGAGGGCAGTAATCTACACACAGCCTCAAGCTTTCATCCTTCTTCTTCACAAACAGTGCTGGACATCCCCAAGGTGAAGTACTTGGGCGAATAAATCCCTTATCCAGCAACTCCTGCAATTGCTTCTTCAATTCTACCAACTCAAAGGGTGGCATCCGGTAAGGCCTCTTGGAAATTGGTGCCGTTCCCGGTTGCAACTCGATGGCAAATTCAATATCTCGGTCGGGTGGCATTCCTGGCAATTCATCAGGAAAGACATCTGCATACTCACAGACCACTAGGATCTTCTTTAGAGGTAACTCCGTCATAGAGAAAGCACATGACTGAGTAGAACCCTGACTGGGCAGAATCAAGGTGAAGTTCCCACAGAACGGAGAATTGGTTTCCACGATACGGTTGGCTACATCAAGCACAACTTGGTGCAGGGTCATCCAATTAGCTCCTAGAATAATGTCCACATTTTCCAACCCCAAAACAAGAAGGGTGGTTTTGACAATGTGGCTTCCCAGTTGAATAGGCACACTTTGGTTTAATTGATTAGTTGAAATTTTACCCCAGGTGTGACTATCATAAATGACCCTTTTGAGTGAGAGAATGGCAGTTCACATTTAGCACTAAACTTCTGGCTAATGAAACTATGAGATGCACCAGAATCAAACAGAATTAAAGCAGGTTGATTATAAACTTAAAAGATACCGGTCATGATAGGAGCTCCCTCATGTACTTCCTCCACGGTAGTGAAGTTGAGCTTCCCTTGCTTGACCTGTACCTTCTGCTTTCTTCCCTTGTCTTGATTTGGTGCTGGCACCTGCCTTTGCTGGTTCCTGGGACAATTCTTGGCATAGTGGCCCACATTGCCACAAGTGGAACATTTGTTCCCATTGCCCTGGCGGAACTGATGCTGCTACAGAGGTTGATTGTTCCTTGGAGCGGGAGCTGGAAAGCGGTTGGGTGCCGGTTGCTGCTGCTGAGGTGGCTTGATCACCCATCTGCCTGCCTGCTACTGAAAACCCCTGCTCTGATTGTGAGAAACAATTCTGAACCTCTGAGCCTGGGCGGATGGTGCTGCCATGGGTGCCTTTCTCCTCTTCTTTGCCCGGTGAGCTACAATGCAATCCTCCTGGGAGATGGCCAAGTTGACCAACTCATTGAAGCTATGAGCCCGGACAGTGTTGAGTCGTTCCCGCAGCTTGGTGCTAAGACCCCTGCGAAAGCGGTCTCTCTTCTTCTCATCAGAATCAGCATGGTAACCTGCATACTGGCATAGGTCGTTGAAGGCCTGCGCATACTGCAGTACCGTGCGGGTTCCTTGATTAAGTGCCAGAAACTCATTCAGCTTGCGATCGAGAATGCCAGCTGGGATGTGGTGCCCTCTGAAAGTAGTCTTGAATTCCTCCGAAGACACTTCACGATCATCGGGGAGCATAGCACAGAAGTGGTCCCACCAAGTCCGAGCAGATCCGCGAAGCTGCTGCACGGTGAAGCGAGTCTTGGTAGCATCAGGGCAGTCTCCCGTGAGGAGGGGAAACTTGGACTCAACGACGCGGAGCCACACGTCGGCGTCTAATGGATCCTCTGCCTTGGTGAATAAGGGTAGCTGCATGCTCAGGAACTCCTGGTAGGTTGCTGCTGCCAAAGGTCGCTGAGGCTGGCCTCCACCATGCTGCTGAGGGTGGGGCTGGCGCTGCAAGAGCTGTCGCAGAATCTCATTCTGCTGGGCCATCAGCTCCTGCACTGTGGGAGCTAGAGGAGGTGGCGGGGGAACCTGCTTGTTATGCCCGCAACGCTGCCTAGCTGCCATCTGAAAACAGAGATTGTCGCCATTGTTATCCCAACTCACAATTTCAAACGACAAGATATTATCTCATATGGAAGGAAAAATGCCATAATCATAATATTAGGTTCGAAATGAAGATAACATGGTCACAAACATCCCACAGATTTTGAAGGTTCACAGGGTTACATCAATCAGGGGAAAGTACCCGTAAGCCTAGTCCAAAATCTGACATTAACTAAGCTCGCATAGGTTTCTATCCGCCTAAAAGCATCGAAGTGACTAATCAACCCTGAGCGGTGGAAGCGACACTGGATACGGGTGAAGCATCACGGAGGTAGTCCCATTGGCACCAGGGGCTGGTCCTAGCTCCTCGGGAGCCTCTTCTCCCTCGCTTTCGGCTTCATTGGCCTCCATCTCCAAGTGGTGCATGTCCAGGTGGTCATTCGCTTCTTTGAGTTCCCTCTACACATCGTGGAGCTGGTTCTCTAAGACATCAATAGTGTTGTCTCGGATCTCCACCTGCTGCTCCAAGGTGGTAATGCGCTGGCTCAGCCTTTCCACCTGCAGATCCTTCTCCACCAACTCGGAAGATAAATCGACCACAATATCTTCTCGACTATCGAGAGTGAGCTTGGTGGTTTGAGGATGTTAGCAAGGTGTGCCATAGCATCACTCTGAAGGGCCTGAAGGCGGTACATTGCACTCATGCACTGAACGTTGACCCTCCCAACCAAGTCAGGATACATTTTCAACACATCCTTCACATGGCTCACACGGTTACACCACATGGGGTCATCCCTCTTCTCAGCAGGGAAGAGTCCCAAGGGGTGCATCACCATCTCCAGGGGATGGTAGACACAGAAAGTCGTCAAAGTCTTCATGGCTGTCGCCTCAATGGTGTCGTCCGTCCTGAATCCAACTGTTTCGGAATCAAGAGAACGCCAACCTGGCTGAAGGGGATGAGCCTCCAAAGTCAGCCAGACCGGACAACGAGGTACCCGATGCTCCTCATATAACTGCACCGTGTACAATGGGGGCGTAGGGTAACCGGCGGAGTTAAGCACTTCCCACAAGATGGAAGGAAAGCCATCGTGAGAAAGGAAGTCAGAACTGAAACGGGTGTCTCCTCCATTGGCGGGGGTGGGTGAATTCATCTGCGGAAGGGTATCAAAGGTAAAGATTATGGTGGAAGGAATAAAATAAAAGAGCCTGAATGGGTTTAAAAGGAAGTGGGTTAGCTCAAGTTTTAATTCCCTTTTGTGTTTTACAATGCATGCATGCTGGAAGTAACGTCTCCTCTCCAGATAATAGGGTGCTCTTAGGGCATCCTTAAAAATCTAAGTACTGGCACACGGGGCCTACTTAATTAGCCACCTATTTCTCCCCCTATGCCTAAGGCCTTTCGTCCTAGGTCTAGCGGTCTAGTCCTGACGATCCGTAGCAGTTTCTAGGCAAGTTTTAAATTTTGAAAATGGGATTCATGGTTTATTGTCCTTCTCTGTGGTGAAATTTGCTCCGATACCAGCTGTGGCGGAAACACCCAAATTATTCCAGCTTAAGTGCCTAAGTCACGCCTCAGGGGCCGCAACACACTTAAATCGGAATAACCCGTCAGTCCCTCAGATCTAGTCTGAAAGAGCCACTTAACCAGGATCAAATTCCACAATCTCACTCGAAGGTGAGTCACAGGAGAAATACAATAAAACAGGAAATCTCAAATTAAGTGCTGAATTATTACATAGATCGGAGTTTTTCGAGTAGCAAATAAGAGTTCACGAAGTAAAATGCAGCGGATAATTATCCAGGAAATGAGCAAGGCCTAGCCCACTATTCCTCGTGCTCCTCTCCTGCCAGAGCAACATCCCACTCGACCGTCCAACCCGGTGGCAGGGTGGTAGGCCAAGTCACACCGTCAACCATCTCCTGAATCACACCTGCAAAAATTATGCCACAAGCAAGGCTGAGTATACTAATACTCAGCTAGACTTACCCGGTGTGAGGAATCTACTCCTTTACCTCTAGACTATGCAGCTGTTTGGATGAGGGGTTTGGTTTGCCAAAAGCACTAGCTGAGTCTAAAAATCAATTCTTAGCTTTTCAAATTCTAGTATTATTATCTTAGCTACATTTGCTCCTTCTAAGCATACATGGTAACAAGCATTTAGTTCAATCAACAAATTGTCTCATGTAACCTCATTTCACTTCTTACTCGATGTAGTACAAGGGGTCAAGCAGTCTCATTAGCTGCGAGAAGCATACGACTTGAATCGAGTTTTTATCCTTGCAAGGTAAACCTAAACACACGACATGTCAGGGCACTCCGTCCCCACACATGTCAACCGTCCCCATCGATTCCCTGTTCACGTCCAGGCCTCACCGCCTTGGCATACAATGCTCCACTGACCCCGGTTGCCGCCGTGCAGTGACCGCACTTGTACCCACCATAGCTAGCATGGGAGACCCAGTCTCAGGTCGCATGAGGGATAAAGTCCGCGCCCGACTTCACTCAGGTACTAGGTTTATCTGTTACCATATTTCTCGACATGTGCTTAGTACGTTTAAACGCTTGACTCAGGTATCCATACATTAATCCTTAATTCCTTTTTTTCCCGTCTCATGGACAAGGCATCCTCCCTGGATCCAAGTCCATAGACTAACATAGATCCCGTTATCAAGATGAATACAATCAATTCCTGATCTCGCGCGAGTGCTAGAAAAATCACTCGACTTCTACTGAGATCCTGATTAGCAAAGTAGCTACTCAACCTGGCATACTAGTATTCATCTCAAAAAGGAATCCTAAGTTCATGCAACTAGAGGTTTCAACAAACTCCTACACTTAAGTGCACATTACAACCCTACAAACATTAAGTGTAGTAAAGTAGCATATAATAATACGGTTATGCATATAAACCGGGGCTTGCCTTCAATAGCTGGGGCTGCAGGGAGATCCTCGATAGCAGCCTCGGGAGCTTGCTCCTGGTCTTCCTCTTGGATAGATCCTTGCTCGAGGATGAGCACGTACTCTCCGTCAGCTAGATTACAATCTAATGAATGCAATGCGTAAGATATATGCATGATATGATATATGCTTTAGTAATTTAAACTTTTTATGGTGTATGATCTACTTGAGTTAGATAGAGCTACATCTTGCTTATACGAGATTTTTGGTGGTATACTTGGTAAATTGGATCAAACTTAGCTAAGTTACGTGGTAGGTTTATTCTTGGGGTTCCACTGAATTCTTTTTAAGGTCTTTAGTGAGAATTGTCAAGAACTCAAGTTGGACTTGTTGGAGTGAGGTTTATCTTTCCTCCTTTTCTTTTTCTTTATTTTCTTTAAGTTTTTGGAGTGGGTTTGAACTACAAGTCACCTTAATAAATTTTCAAAAATTCTGTAAAAATTACAGTGGCTTATTACTAGTGTGTAATTCTCTGTCTCAAAATTTGGGATCCAAAAAGTGAATATTTTCTCTGGACAAAATTACCGAATTTTTAGGGCAGAAGGGGTGATTTGAACTACAACTATCATTTAATAGTAGGTAATCCTCTAAGACTTATTTTTGATGGCATTTAGATGCTATAACATGACTTGGTACAAATTTCCAGCCATTAATACTTATCAGTTATTTTACTAGGATTTTCTAAAGTTTCTAGCCAAAGGGGTGCTTTCTACTACCACTATATTTGAAAAATATCAAACAACAGATTTCTGATTTTTTCTAGCTTTTTCTTTGCACAAGAGCAATCATTCTAAAGTTTGGTATCTTTTTGCTTAAGGGAAGGGGTGGTGTGCATTAATTGGATTAAATGGCCTTTCTTACAAAATATTGGCAATAGGTATTATTTTGCATCTTTCCAATGGGTTTGTATTTTTCTCTGGTGGCCTATCTCATTTTTGGTCTAGCAAAATTTTATTTACCCATTATTGCATTATTGTGGTTTACTCATAATTTAATTGAACTATGGCTCATTATCATGTTCTATTTATTTACCTTACTTAAAATGATGGGCTGGGGTGTTTATTATTTTTGTAGTGGGTTTTTGGTGGTTACAAGTCCATTGGATTTTTATTATCAATTTTGGGTCTGGTTTTGTAATTTTAATAATTGATTTCTAGTTGGAATAATGCTAAATAAAACATTTCTCTTTGAACCTAATCTAGACTAGAGGTTCCTTTATTTTTCCTAGGTTCTTTGTTACTTAAGCAAACTAGGAAAAATAATTTCATCCATTGGTCATTAATTTCTAAGGCCTTTCTGATTTTCCTAAGGTTTGGGCAGAAATGGCTTTTAATGGATATCTACACTAAATTTTTCAATACTGGGGTTCTCACTATTTTTAAACAGTGTTTAAGTGGGGTTTGAACATCTACAAATTTTCATAGGTTCAGCACAGGAATATAACTAATTTTCCTTAATTAAACATGGTTTGGTCAGTTTCTGTATTTAATTTTTAACTCTAAAAAGTAGAACAGAAAGCATAGGGTTCAGTATTTTTAATTGATAGTTCATAATAATTAGAATTTAGCAAAATTGGTTTGACAATTTTTGGTTAAGTATTCATCAAGTTATGAATTTCCTAAGTTCTCTGTTCATTAAAAAGATTAAACAGAAATGATTAAATGGAAAACTACTTTGCAATGGGGTCCCTGGCGGGTGTTTCAAGTTTTCCTTACAGACTAGTCCCTGGGCTACTATTCAGTTGAGTCACTGACATATCAGAAAACCCCCTGGATTCTTCTAATCCTAACCCAAGGTCCTTCCCCCAAATTAAACAGTACCTGCGGCGGAAGAAAGGGCGGAGGGGCTTACCGGCGGCGAGATTGCTCTGGTGAGGTGGCCGAGGGTGTAGGGGAGGTCTTAAGGATCACGACGATGTGCGGGTCGCCGTCGGGGATGGTCGGAGTCGACCGGTCCGCGTGCGCAAGCGGGGGAGCTCGTCGGCGGCGAGGAGTCCGGCATATCCAGGGCACAATTGACCGATTGAACGGGTCAGAGAGCTTCACTGGGTGCTAGGGAATACATGGTTGCAAGGAATTTGACAATGGCTTACCGGAGAGCTCGGTCCACGCACGGGGGCGGGCGACTGAAGTCCGGCGAGGGTGATCTCGGGCTTCTAGTGAAGTTCTGCCGGGTCCGGGGACTTGGAAAGCTTCACGGGCCAATGGCGGGGCTAACCGAAGCGCTGGCGCGACTTGGGGGTGACTGGAGCGAGCTGGCCACGGCGGCCGAGGCTCTGAAAGCTTGGCGGGCGGTGGCGCGGCGTGCTCGGGGCAATTTCCGGTGATCTCTGACTTGGGCAAGACTTGAGAGCACGCGGGGATGAATGGCCGAGGCCTGGGGCGGCTTTATAGGCACGGCGTGGTGCATGGGCGGCCATGGACCAGCGAGCGCACGCGGGCGTGCGCTGGGAGGTGCGGGTGCGCGAACGGGCGTGAACCGGAGGTGTCAGCCACGGTCGAACACGTGTGCCCGTTGCCTCTGCCCAAGTTCTAGTGCTGATTGGGTGCAAATCTTCGCGAATTTGGGCAAGATCCCTATGAAGGATTTGTTCACCTGACCTTGCTTTGTCTTTTGTGTATGGACGTTGCGCGGTTTTAGGCTAGGGACAGGGAGTTGTAGCGTCACCAAGGTGCCAGTGTCAGAATGTCTGGTTAGAGGTCAATCCGCGTCAAAACCATGTCAAATGAATTTGGTTTGAGTTCAAACTTTTCCAGGACGTGTTCAAGGGAATTTGGCACAACTTTGATATTGGATCTCCTGGTTTTGAGTTTCGAAAAACAAAGAACGCAGTTGATCCTTGGAAAGAGGTCTGAAATTCAGAAATTCAGAAATCTGAATTTCTCCAAGGGTTCATGGTTCAAGGGCTGATTTGGGAATTTAAAAAAAAACAAAAGGCCAAACTCTCTTACTATGATTTGTTAGTTATTTGAGGAACTAAAACTTTGTAATTTGGTCATATCTAAAATTTGCATTTTTCCCCCATGATTTCTCCCAATTACCCTTTATGCCTAACTTGGCTTACTTAGGATTTATTAGGGTTTGAGAGTCTTTCTCTCTCAAGGTTCATGACAAGATTAAGGAGAGTTTAAGAAGATTCATTATAAACCTTTGCTCTAAATTTTCTTTTTATGTTCAACCCTTTACTCAATTTACATGTGATAATAGGTTGGGGTTAGCTTAGGGAAGAACCCTAGGTGACACTGGGGTGTCACAGATTCTACCAACAGGATGGGCGTAGGCAAAAACTCCTCCGAGCTGTCTTCCAGAATGACTCCGTTCTCCACACGAATGAGAGGGAGATCCATAGGGATTTCCTTGACTAGCACTAGGTAGACAGGAACTTGCCGTGGTGGAGGGATGTAGTTGGTGTTGGTCCGGGTGGTTTGGATTGTACGAACCATCTACAAGAGAAAATGTTAACTTAGTTGAATTTTAAAGAGGTAAGATTAACAAAATAATTTTGTAAGAAAAAAAATAGCATGTTTTGAACAGTCTAGGCTTTCCATTTCTAACTAGTCTAAGGACCTAGAGTCAGCATAGCTTTGATACCACTTCTGTCACACCCAGTTCTAGGGCAAAACCGAATGCATACCACATGTGGGCCAGGATCCATTTTGCACACATATATTGATGTCGCCAGTGTAATATATCAAAAGACAATGCAATAAAGGCATAAAAGGGAGTACAGTAACTTTATTACATCATCTAGAACATTGTATCTTAACAAGTATCATAATCAAAGTACATCGGAATTAAGCATGGACACTCGTCCACAAGAAGGTGACTGGCGCATCGTTAGACTCAAAACTCATCAACGTCATCTGCGAAGTCTTCGCCATCACCCTCTAATCAAAATATTAGCAAGGGTAAGCTCACTTATGGTCGGGGCTCAGCAAGTGGATGAAATAATGCAAAGTTAATAAGGTAGGCTATGGATAAGCGGTAAGCATTTTAGTTGGTCAATATTTTTATTGGCAACACCTGTCTTACTAATAAGTGTGTATCCCAAATATCCTAATTAATCAAAGGCATAAGATTATATCAAAAACACTTAAGTGAAATCACTTAAGCAAACCACTGGTATATCATCGGATCAGGATTTATTTTCCATCTTTAAGTTCAATTATCATGTGAGGGTCCAGGTTGCTCTTGACTATGAGCATGGCTGACATATCAGTTTTACACTCTACAGAGGTGGTACAACTTTACCCACAAGTCATGTATCCCATCTAGCCTAGGTTGATCGGACCCATAAACACTGCCTAGGTAAATGGCTAGGGATCCACTATGAGGCTTTCACAGAATATCCTTAGTACAAAGCCACCCGCTAAGGTTTCCACGTCAGTATTGATGGCCCTCTAGGTGAGGTAACTTAGCCAAGACTACCACCCCATGTTAACATGAGCTGCCATCAAACCACTGTCGCCCCCTCTTGCCCATTTTTCAGGTAGGGTTGCTAAGCACTAAGTCTATAGAGCTAATTACCAAAGCTAGAGCCAGCCATTATAGCACTCGTGGTTGCACTGTTATCATGGGTGGTCACTCCATGTTCCATTTAATACAAAATGTTCTTGTTTAACCATCGGGTTAACATCATAAATAAAACTTCATTTACGGAACATAGTATCATTAAAAGAGTGACATCATATTTATCAAGTTGAGCAATAGCAAAAATTGCTAAGCATAGCATTTATCCCAGGGTAATTCAAGGAATAGGGTTGGTAATTCTAGGAAATTCTGATTTAGGCAAATCCCATCAAATTATGCAATATATCCAAAAAGTAAACATTATTTTATGCATTATTTGGGTACAAATTGAAATGCAGAGGGAGAATCCACTTGCCTTGATCGAACGTGTCCTGTGGGTCGTCTTCGAACGTGTTTGGTTCGTCTACCTCACAATCAACTTCTAGCATCGATTGTACAAGCTAAAATGAGCAGTTAATCGAAAAGGATTCTAGTACCTAATCACAAAATTAAATAATCATGACAACCTATGTATTTTTTAAATTATAAAAAATGTCTATATTTAAAATACTATTGTTGGGGTTGATTCCAAATTACATGTATACTTCGGGGAGTAGCACATAAGGTTTTAGGACTTCTTTTTGATACATTTGTACTACAGAAAATACAGGAATAATTTCTAGAAAATTAGATGGCCAAAACACAAAACCGTCGTCTTCTACCTTGAGCTCGTGCTTGTGTGTAGGGAGGAGCTCGGCAGGGGGGATCGACCGAGCAAGGGAGTGGGATAGGGGGTCTCGGCGACGGGCATAGACACGCACGGGAGAAGAAGGGAGCGTGAGGGAGCTCGGGCAGGGGACAGAGAGAGGAGAGCTCGACCGACTTTTATATGGAGGGAGAGGAGCCGAGGGGAGGGGGAGAAAATGGTCGACGACTGCAAGGCCATTAATGGCGATCGTTTCCACCATTGATTGAGAGAGGGAAGTGGGGGAGGAAATGAGGGAGCAGAGGAAGGGTTCGACGATTTTGGGCACGGGGAGGCGAGGGGACGCTGAGGCGGCTCGGCCAGGGAGCGCGTCTTGGCCGTCGTGGTTGGCACGGGCGCGCCTGGTGCACGGCGGCGGCGGCTCAGGGTGGAAGAAGGCCCCCTGCGGGTGGGGCCCACGCACAAGAGAGAGGGAGTGAGGGAAATTGGGGAGGCGGCTGGGCCGGCCAGGGTTAGGGTTTCCAATTTTTTCTCTTGTTATTTTCTATTAAAAATATAAATAAATATATTTTTTAAATATTTCTAAAAATTATAATAATTATACCAAAATTATTTATAACTAAAATACTTATATTTGGACCAATGTTTTTATATTAATAAATTGGACTTTCAATATAAAAGAAATTCTATGAAACAACCATAAATCAAATATGAGCAAACAAAATTATTCTAAATGCAAATAAAAATCAAACACATGAAAGAAAAATTCATTACTATATTTAACACTAATAATATAAATGCATTATTTTTAGTTGATGGTTTTGTGGTGTTACAGTATAGGAGAAATTAACATCATACCAAACATTAGAGCATAATGAATGATAAGATTCTACGCATCGTAATGAGATCGTTGGTTCGAGAAACACTAAATTCGGAGTTACGGATAACAAGTTATGAGTTTCCGAAGTTTTTATATGTTTGGTACATAAATAACTATGTGATTAATTTTAATATAGGTTTCATGATAAAACAGAGTTACTAGGTGATAAAAAATATTAATACAAAATTAATGCAACTGGAATGGATCAAAAATAAGTTAAATGAATTTTCTATGAATTAAACAATTTTCTGGAATTATTTTAATACTAGAAATCATTTTCTGGTTTATTTTATTAAATCTGATATCTCTATTGGACTATGGGTATGAAATTCTGAAAACTAGAGGTTCATTCGGTAACTTTTTGGGCCTGGTTGTGATGTATTCTGTGCAGGACAGGACTGCAGGTTTATTTCTATATAGTTTAGGGGTTCTTGCGCAAAAGTGCACGACTGAAGCGTTATCAACAGATCTCAATCGTCCGATCAGGAATCAAGGGCTCAGATTAGAATCTGGCCACAACAAACCGGTTCGCAACCAGCGTCGTTCGATCCCAACACGACACTCCAGATTTAATTATTCTAAGATCGACCCTCACCCGATCGATTCTAATTGGACGACGCACGTGACTCAGGTTGAAACAGTATCCATCTTCAAATCTGGACCGTAGATCATGCGATCTACGGACTCGGTCTCGCCTTCCCCCATCTAATCTAAGCCGAACATCGCCAGATCTATGGTACTAGCCTCTCTCCCTCACCCGACTCCCTTGCTCACAGCGGCGAAGGCTCCGCACGGCGGCGAGTCACCGGCAATCCAACCAAATGGCTGCCCCGAGGACCGCCCAACATCAAAATCGGTGTAAAAGGAAGCACGTGTCAAGGCAAAACAATCCATCAGATTACCGAAGACAGAGGAGAAGGTGGGCGAGCTGGCCACGGCCCGCAGTGGCTAGACGCGGAAGTTCCATGACGGCGGCAAATTCCCAGCCAGTCGAGCACCCACCAGACGTAGCAACACCGCGCGTGAAACCCTCCAACGCAACCGAAGATCTCGAATTCGCCACCAAGACTTGAGCCTCGGCGATTTCTCCACCTGGCTACCCTCTCTCTAGACTCACCGTTAATGGCTATTCCGGGCGGCGGTGTTTTCTTTTTCTTGTGGTGGCAGAAGGAAGAGGAGGCGAAGGGGAAAGCAAGAGGGGGTCTCTGGTCCGCTTTTGAAGACTGGGCGAGGTGAAGTCGTGGGTAGCGAAGATCTCGTGCGGGCGCAACAGCACGCGTCGGAGTCCATGACCCAGAAGAGAAATAGGGGCGACGGAGGGCCCCATGTGTCAAAGAGGAGGAAGGGCTAGGGAGGGACCCCGCGTGACAGCGACTGAGACTAAAGCGCGCGGCATGAGGCTAACGGCTGGGCCCTAGGTGTGGGCATCGAGCGACTGGTGGGCTGCGCTGAGGGAGTTGCTAGGTGGGCCGACCACTTCGGAAGTCGGCCCAAACGCACACTTTATTTCTTTTCCTTTTTGTTTTTTCTGTTTTCTTTTTCTTTTTATTTTTAAATCTCAATTTGAATTTAAATATTGTTGTGAATTTTGTACTCAGGTTAATGGTATAAATTAAGGGTACCAGTTTGGGAAAGATATATTTATTTTTATATAGGTTTCTTTATAATGTATTCTCTTTTCCTTTTTTTATTTCTATGTTATTTTCAATTTCTAAATTGCAAATTAGGTCTTAAATCCCAATTTGGACAATAATATATTTTTATTAATAATATTATTATTATTTATAAATGCACAAACAAATAAACTCCAACATGATGCATAGATTATTTAGGTGTCATTAGTTAATTATTCACTTTAAATATGGTTATTCATATGCTCTAATAAGTAGAGGACAATACATATAAGAAGATTAACCTTATCTTATTATTCACAAGTTGGGTATTACACGGAGAGTACGTGCTGATTCCGGAGCAAGGAGTCGAACAAGAAGTCCAAGAGCCTACCCTCGATCCTGCCGTTGAGGATCTCCTTGCTGCACCCGCACCTGAAAACAAGCCCTGATTTTATGCATAACCTTTAATATGCTATTTTACTGCAACTATTATTTGTAGTCTTGTACTGTGCACTAAGTGTAGGAGTTGTTTGAAACCTTAGTTGCATGAACTCAGGTCCCTTTTATGAGATGAATACTAGTATGCGGTCGAGTAGATGTCATGCTAATTAAGGATCTCGATAGAAGTCGAGTGATTTTTCTAGCACTCGTGCAAGGTCAAGAATTGGTTATATCCATTTGATAATAGAATTATGATTGTCTATGGACAGAGATTCGTGGGGATGCCCTGTCTATGAGACAATTGGAATAAAAATTAACGTGTGGCTACTTGTGTCAAGCGTTTGAATGTACTAAACACATGCCGAGAAATATGGTAAATAGGTAAACCTAGTACCTGAGTGAACCTACCCACAGAGTTTCCTCCTCATTGTCCTAAGAAGTGGTCTCCCAAGCTAGCGATAGTGGGTACAATTGCGGTCACCGCACGACTAGATCCGTGGGGGTGGAGCATTATACCCAAGGTAGTGGGCCCTGTTCTATTGATTGGGAATAGATGGGGACAATTGATGTGTGTGGGGACAGAGTGCCATGACATGTTGTGTGTTTATGTTTATCTTGTAGGGTTAAAACTCGATCCAAATTGTTTGCTTCTCGCAGCTAATAAGACTGCTTGATCCATTGTACTGCATTGAGTAATAACTGGAAATGAGGTTACTTGCAAAAAGGTGTTGACTATGTTGACTAAATGTTTGGTACCATGTATGAATAGATAGGTGCTCATCTAGTCTAAAGTATTATTCTAGAACCCAAAAAGCTAAAATTTGATTTAGACTCAACTAGTGCTTTTGTCAACCAAACCCCTCAACCAAACAACTTTATGGTCTAGAGGTAGAGGAGTAGACTCCTCACATCGGGTAAGTCTAGCTGAGTATTAGTATACATAGCCTTGCTTGTGGCATAATTTTATAGGTCTCTTGAAAGAAATGCTTGATGGTTTGACTTGGCCAGCCACCCTACCACCAGGTTGGACTGTCGAGTGGAATGCTGCCTCACCAGGAGAGGATCGAGAGTAGTAGTGGGCCATGCTTCACTCTACTCCCAGTTACTGTGACAGAACCTCTCAAGTCATTAGGCCCACCTACAGTTGTCCTTGTGCAATGGACCTCAGACAACCCTGCAGGTGCCCCTGAATCACTTGACAAGTTTGGTATCTACTTTTCTTACCTTTCCCAAGAGCGTTTCACCCGTCACACAGACATTACAAGCATCGGAGATACGAAAATGCGGAAGCAATTATATTAACTTACCTTTATTGAAAAGTAAGATAGAGTTATAATATTACAGAGCAGAAATATAATATACGAGTGCTGAGTATTATTGTTACAAACCATGGGAGGCAAAAACCCCTCCCGATAAGTATCAAACAAAAAGTTTTATGGAGGATCCTTTCCTCCCGCAGCTTTACTCCTGGTGCTCTTCCTTTGGTACCACATTTGAACAGAAGCAACAAAAGTTGGTTGCTTCCTCACCTAAAAACAACATGGGACAAAGCCCTGAGTATGTAATTACTCAGCAAGTCTTACCCGACTAAAGAAAAGACTCTCAAGGGTATGCTGGCTTTTAAGGGAGTCAAGGCAAGGCTTAACAATAATCAAAGACTCTGTTTGCAGAAATGCTTACTAAGAGTGGATCCTTAAAAATCCAAGTTTTACTTGTCAGGTTAAGTAAGATTACCTGCCTCTAGAGTTCTTTCTACCCTAGTTCAATCACTTGACCTGCACTAGCCAATTTCTTAACAACCCATCATCTTTACTGGAGTTCTACGTATAGGGCAGTGACCAAGTCTTCATAACTGCGAAGGTACGGTGATCCGAATCAATTATACTCAGCTGAGGATCTCCAATCACACGACATATGTAGCACTTAACCCTTGCATATGTCAACTCGGCACCAGGGTTCTTAAGACCAGATCGGGTTCACGCCAACCGAGAGCACAGATACACCACCGTCCAGCCTCTTGCCCCAGAGGGTACACGCTACTGTCGCCATCTCTCCACTCCCATTGCGTGGTATCTTATTCTGGTATTAGTCTGCCGTAGGCAAAGCTTACCCATGACAAGGCATGTGACCAGTTAAAGGGTCCTCGGTCAGCAAGCCTACATCGAGACGGTCCTTAATCGACTCAGACGGAGACACTACACCGAGACTTTCTTCTCATGCAAGTCACCCACTCGGTCTTAGCTTAATCATTTCAATACCCAAAGTTTGGTACCTGGCAGAGGTACATCTTTTCTGATGTTGAACCCATCATGGCCATGATGGATCCACCATCAAGTTTTCTTTTCAAAAACATCCCTCCCACTTTGCAACATCGTCTTTTGTAAAATAAAACATTTTGTTTTGCTAAAGCAAGACTAAGCATAGGAAAAACCTTTGTAAAACAGGGATTCCAAGGAAGGCAATCAAATTCAAGGAAGGAAATGCATGAATTGTTTTAGCAATCAACTCCTATTACCTAATGCATCAGGCAAGTGAGAAAGAGTTTAAAAGAATCAAGGAGGTGGCAAATGCACCAGGGCTTGCCTTGTTTTACAGGTGAGTCAGGCTTAGTTCCACAGATGTCAAAATAGAAATAGCTGCCTGCCTGATGTTCCTCAGGTGGTGGTGGTGGTGGTGGTGGTGTCCTTGCTTCTTCTTCTACTTCCTCTTCATTTTCTAAATATAATAATCATACATAATAATGAATGCCCATGTAATGCTCATGAGAGTGCAAAGATAATAAAAGTTTATTATCTAAAGTCTTGAATACAATTTTCCTTCACGGATCACCGAGAACTTAGGGTTTCCGGAGTCAACAGTGAACTTCATAGGGCAGGGGTAGGGTTTTGGGTTCTAAGTATCAAACAAGGTCCAAATCATACCAAACTCTACCCAAAGCTTCTAAGTAAGGTATAAGGGTCATCTAAAAAGTTTGGAGATTTTTGGAATTATTGTTGATTTTCTAAACATCTAGAAACAAGATTTTAGCCTATTGTAAATACTTTAAAATTTTCTATTTGGATTAAAAATCATGAAACTATTTTTATTAAATTCTATGGAAATTAGGAATCTAGCAAAATTGGTTTGGCATTTTTACCATTTTCTACAATTTTCTAGAATTGTTTTAGCTCGGACAGAAAAAGAAAAAGAAAAGGGAATGAAGAGTCTTGGGTCAAATCCAGCCCAGGCGGCCCAATCCCGGGTGGAAAACGCGCGCGCCCGCGCCCGCGCTGGTAGATTTACACAGAGGTCCTCGCTGCTTTGAATATCCGTTAAGAACCCACATCCACTATTCACTGTCTCACTGACATTCACAGAAAAACCCCTGCACTTCTAATTCTTCACCGCCCAGGACCACGACGTCGCACGGCGGAGCATTAAACACTGGCGAGGTTAGACTGGCTGTATGGCGCAAAGACTGGTGCTCCCGAGTGGCAGACACCGAATTGAACTACTCCCGCGTATTTCCCCTCAATCAATTTCTGGATTGGGGACCTACAGTGCTCTGTCCACGGTGACAGCGGCAACAATGGAGCACTAAGCGCGTTCCGGATGATCTAAGGCAGCTCAGTTCAATTGGGCGGGTCGATGAGCATCATAGGTACATAAGAACACCCAAACGAGGGAGCCGAAGGTATGAGCAGACCTGGAAGTGGCTGACCACGGCGAGATCAATTCACTCGGTGTTCTTGAAGGTTTTGGGGGAAATCTGAAATTGAAGCTTGCTGGTGATCGACTGAGGGCAATACTTGGTGGCTGGGTGCGTGATGATCCTATGGAGCTCATGTTGGCCTCAATTTATACTAAGCGAGAGTGGTGGCCGGGAATTCGAGCGACGACACGCGGCGGTCAGAGGAGTGGAAAGTTACAAGCGCGGATTGGTGTCCTATTTTCATGGCAGTCATTCCGGCGATCAACGGAGAGTCACATTGGGTCACGGTGATGCGGTGGAGGTGCCCAGGCACGTGGCACAAGGCCGGAAGGCGCCAGTCACCGGCGAGGTTATCCGAAGTGACCACAGTGAGTGCGGTACGGTGGCCGGATTTTTTTACTGGTCGGAGTTATCCATGGCGAGGACCCTCACTCGATCCCAAGCGCTATCCACATGATCCAAGCACGAATCGTGGCGACGACGACACGAATCGCGCGCGGCTCGTCGGTGGCAAGGGTTGAGCTGTTGATCTAATCTTATTCAGAGTATTGTACCATCACAAACTTGCTTCAGTTGGTCTGACAGAGCCGATGGCAGAGAGAATTACTCCAAATTTTATGCAGTAACTTGATCACATCGCCACATCAAAGTTATAGTCTAACCAACCAACTTTAAACTTGTCACAATGCTCACCATAAAATAGTCATAGGATCTAACTCAAAATCAGCTCAAAGTTTACCCTAAATTCACTGCAACTATAAGTTCAGTCATAGGGTTGCCTGACAGCCCGACTTTGGGTGCATTTTTCTTTATATTTTTCATGACAATAGTGTTGCATCCCTTAAACAAAGTTGTTCTCCTTTGATAGGTCTACAAAATTGATGTGGTGACATAGGGCAAAAACTTCATAATTTGAAAGTTACAGAGCCCCAAAGTTTAGCCATTACACTGAAATTCAGACTTAGTCAAAAGAGTTTAAGTATGGCTCTTTTGCAAATAAGTCCAAATCTCAAGGTTTTACTTGCAAATTCACATATTTTTGAACCATAGGACTTAAGATACCTAAACTTCATGGTTTTTGCACTTTAGTCCAAAAGTGCAATAATTTTGCACTTAAACCCCTAGGGTTTAGGTTTAGGGTTTTCTAGGGTTCTTTTTGCAGTTTTTGATACCTCTAGGGTTTGGATGTCCCATAAGTATATTCAAGGTGATATTTTATGGTCATCACTAATAAGTTTTGAAGTTTTCTTTTGTTTGAATCTAGCTTGTTCTATTTCACCCACTCTAGGGTTCAGTTCCCTCCTCTAGGGTTTTATTTGCAAAAGGTCATATCAATACAACTTGTTTGAAATTTTTGCGTAGTGAATGCACTCTAGGTGTGTCAAACATATGAAATGCCAATGTTTATGATGTTATGCTCAAGTTTTAGTGACAGTAACACCAGGGGTGTTACATCCTTCCCCCCATAAAAGAATCTCGTCCCGAGATTAAAAGGTCCTAGGGTAAGTAATGGAAAGGGAAATGCTTCACTCTTTTATTTCCTTATTCTTGGTACAAGGCAGGGGTGGTTTAAGGCTCACTACTTTATTACAACAATTGAATACACTTTACAAATTACATGAGGCCAAAAACCTTGGAAATTCTTTTCTAAAAAGTCTCGAGTTTCCCATGTAACCTCATCTTCTGAATGCTGGTTCCACTTTATCTTGTAAAACTTGAGAGTTTTTCTCCAGGTAATTCTGTCCTTTTGATCCAAGACTGGAACAGGTTGTTCTGAATATGTCAAGTCTGGCTCTAAGGCAACATCCGTCACTTCAATGGTTCGATCGGGCACCCGGAGACACTTCTTTAATTGAGACACGTGGAACACATTATGAACTGCAGACAAGGTTTCGGGTAGCTGAAGTCGGTATGCCATTGGTCCATACCTTTCAAGGATAAGAAAAGGAACAATGTATCGAGGTGCAAGTTTCCCTTTAACCCTGAAACGTGATATACCCTTCATTGGTGAAACCGTCAAATAGACATAGTCTCCCTCTAGAAAATACAAGGACATCCATCGTTTGTCTGCGTAACTTTTCTGACAAGCTTGAGCTTTCTTCAAATTATGAATTATTCATTGAACCTTTTCTTCGGTCTCTTTTACCATGTCTGGCCTGAAGAAACTCATTTCACCAGGTTCAGAACAGTTTAACGGAGTGCGACACCGTTGGCCATACAAAGCTTCAAATGGTGCCATCTTGATGCTTTCTTGATAGTTGTTATTGTATGTGAACTCTGCTAATGGTAAACAATCATCCCATTTCTGTGGGAATTCCAAAGCATAAGCCTGTAGCATGTCTCCAAGTATTTGATTCACCCGCTCAGTCTGCCCACTGGTTTGAGGATGATAGGCCAAACTATGGAGCAACTTAGTATCCAGTGCTTTGAGAAGTTCTTCCCAATATTTGGACACGAATTGCGGTCCATGATCCGATACTATCGTCTTCAGAACACCATGCAAACTGAGAACACAGGCAATGTATAATTCTGCATATGTGGCCACTGTATACTTTACCCTGACAGGAAGGAAGTGGGCAATCTTGGTAAGTCGATCAACAATAACCCAGATAGAGTCAAAGCCTTTTGCTATTCTGGGTAATCCCACAATAAAGTCCATACTAATATCTTCCCATTTCCATGTTGGTATTGGTAGAGATTGTAGTGGACCGGCAATCTTCATATGTATGGCTTTGACACATCTGTAGGTGTCACATCTTGCCACATAGCGTGCAATTTCAATCTTCATCTTTGTCCACCAATAATGTTGTTTTAGATCATGATACATCTTAGTGCTTCTAGGATGAATAGAATAGCGACTAAGATGTGCTTCATCTAATATTTGTTGGCGGATTTCTTCATCCTTTGGCACAACTATGCGGTTGTTGAACCATACAATGCCTTGATGGTCTTTCCTAAAGAACTTGGCTTTTTCGGCTTCTATCTTCTCATGGGTGTGCTTCAAACCCTCATTTTCTTTTTGAGCATCAATTATCCTTTGTAAAAGGATTGACTCATGCTTTAGTTGATTTAAAGTTCCATGCTGAATCATTCCCAGGTTTAAATTCTCCATTTCTTGACATAACGTAATGTCAGAAGTCCCCATTGTAAGACAATGACAAAAAGTCTTGCGGCTTAAGGCATCTGCCACTACATTAGCTTTGCCTAGGTGATAATGAATTTCTAGTTCATAATCCTTAATGAGCTCGAGCCATCGCCTTTGTCTCATATTCAACTCTGACTGGGTGAAGATATACTTCAAGCTTTTATGATCTGTATAAATGTGACAGATATTACCCAGCAGATAATGACGCCAGATATTTAGGGCATGAACCACTGCAGCTAACTCCAGATCATGAGTTGGATAATGTTCCTCATGCTGGCGTAACTGCCTTGAAGCATAAGCTATTACTCGGCCTTCTTGCATTAAAACACAGCCGAGACCACTGCCCGATGTGTCACAATACACATCAAAGGGCTTTTCAATATCCGGTTCAGCCAATACCGGAGCCCTTCAATTGTTCAAAGGCTTCATTACACTTTGAAGACCAATTAAATTTAGTATCATTCTTCAATAAACTTGTGATTGGTTTCACAAGCTTGGAAAAATCTGGTATGAATCGGCGGTAATAGCCAGCCAGTCCAAGGAAACTTCGGACTTGATGCATAGTGGTTGGGGGTTTCCACTCCAAAATATCCTTGACTTTGCTGGGATCCACCGCAATCCCCTTGGCAGATAACACATGTCCTATAAATTGAATTTCTTCCAGCCAGAACGCGCATTTACTGAACTTAGCATATAACTGATGTTCTCTCAAGCGCGTTAATACAATCCGTAAGTGTTGAGCATGCTCCTCTTCATTCTTGGAGTATATCAAGATATCATCTATGAAGACCACCACGAATTTATCCAATTCGGTCATAAATACCGAGTTCATTAGATAAGTGAAGTGGGCCGGAGCATTTGTCAGTCCGAAAGACATAACCAAATATTCAAATAATCCATACCGCGTAGTGAATGTGGTCTTTGGTATATCTTCGGGCCAGATACGGATCTGATGATAGCCCGACCTGAGGTCAATCTTAGAGAAAACCCTTGCTCCAGTCAGTTGATCAAATAAAATATCAATCCGTGGAAGAGGGTACTTATTTTTAATAGTAACCTCATTAAGGGGTCTATAATCCACACACATTCGAAGTGTTTGGTTCTTCTTCTTGACGAAGATGGTTTGACAACCCCATGGTGACGAGCTTGGCCGGATGAATCCCTTTGCTAGTAGATCTTGCAATTGGGTCTTGAGTTCTGCCTGCTCATTTGGAGGCATTCGGTACGATCTTCTAGAAATGGGAGCCGTACCAGGCTTCAACTCAATTACAAACTCTACATCTCTTTCTGGTGGCAATCCAGGCAAATCTTCTGGAAAGACATCTGGGAACTCACATACTACCGAGATATCTTTGACCTCCGGTATAATGGCTTTAAATACTCTGCCAAATGGTTTAGCTGGAATGGCTATGGGGATAATCAAGAGAATCTCTTCTTGGCCATAACTCAATTTGATAGTTCTTAATTCAGTATTGAGAATAGCTTTATGTTGGGCCAACCAATTCATGCACAGAATTACATCTATGTCTTGGCCTTTTAGAACAATCATATTAGTAGGAAAGTCCCGTTCAGCCAATGTTACGGGCACTTGGAAAGCCACTTCTTTAGTGAATATTTGTCCCCCAGGCAAATGAATTTTAAACCCTTCCCTTGATTCATGGTATGGAATGCAATGTTGCTCCACAAATCTCTTGCTTATAAAAGTATGCGAAGCACCAGAATCAAAAAGAATAATTGCAGGGTAATTGTCCACGAGGAACGTACCCATCATCACTGGTTCACCTTCCGGTGTGGTGGCCACTTGAGTGTAATAAACCCATCCAGTTTTCCTTGTATTCCTTCCCGCGGTATTGGTTGCCGCATTTCCCTTGGAACTTCCGGAGCTTTGTTGACTATTTGATTGATTCTGCCTCGGGTATGGACAGTCCTTAATGAAATGCCTGGACTTTCCACAGTTGAAGCAGCCCGTTGATGAGCTTGGAAGATCAGGGAAACGAGTGCCAGGGGCACCTGGCTTATTTATAGTAGTGGGGGCAGGGGTAGGACGGATAAACACTGGCTGCTTGAATGGGAAGGAGGGTGGGCGCAATGAAGAACGATTCTGATTGAAAGGTCGGATAACCAACCTTTGCCTTTTCTCGGGGCCTTGATTGGGCCTGTTGCCTCCATTCCCCTTGGATTTTCCGGATCCTGCATATTTAGCCTCAACTGCCAGCACTGCGCTGACAGCCCTTCCATAAGTAAGGTCGATACAGGTGACCATCTTTCTTTGCATTCAATCATTCAAGCCTCTCATGAAACAATTCTTCTTCTTTATGTCTGTGTTGACTTGATCGACTGCGTATTGGGATAAGTGATTGAATTTATTGAGATACTGGGTAACAGTATCCCCGCCTTGCTTAAGCTTCATGAACTCCTCCTGCTTCATATGGAGGACTCCTTCAGGTATATAATGCTCTCTGAACGCCAACTTAAACTCATCCCAAGTGATCTGATGACCGGCCGGCTGAACGGCCACAAAGTTTCCCCACCATGTACTGGCAGGGCCTCGCAGTTGTTGTGCTGCAAACAGGGGCTTTCGAGTTTCTAAACACCGAAGAAGCCCGAATTTTTGTTCAATGACGCGGATCCATTCATCCGCCTCTAAAGGATCTTCTGCTTTTACGAACAATGGAGGGCACGTCTCGGAGAAATCCAGATAAGATGTTTCACGGGGGCCTTGCGGATATGCCCGCCCGCCTTGTTGTTGTAGTTGTTGACCTGCCATCTCCCGTAGGAAGCGGGTATTGTCTGCTGTAGCGTTAACCAAGGCAGCTATCGCCTCGGCTAAAGTGGGAGGTACTGGAGGTGGGTTTGGTGTTGCTTCCCTTCCACTAGAGGTCCTTGCACCATCCTGAGAACGAGTCTTAGAAGGCATCTGAGGCAACAAACATTGAAAAGAATATAATATGCCAAAGAAAACCATCCATTATACATTACTGAAATGGGTAATGTTACAGACTCGAATTTTACAACAGGATTACATTATACTACTTCTATACTACACTATTCTTGTTTCTTGTTGCTTTTAGTAGCCTTGCTGTCGGGAGTAGGAGACCATTCATCCACCAACTTCATAGAGGGAGGAGGCCTAAACAAGTCCAGTTCACCACCGAAGGCTTCTCCCGCTGTCCCAGAAGGTCCGGCTTCCGTCCTGACAGGTTCCGCAGGTACATTGGGATGCAGTTGCGAATACAATACATGAACTTCTTCATGTAATGTATTACAATAAACCTGCAGGTTATCTACGGCTGAGCTAAGCTCCTCCACACGGGCTCAAGCTTTTGCCTCCTTAGCCCAGGCAAGCGAACGAGAGTTAATCGCCCAGTCGAGCGCTAGATCTCGCTCCGCGAGCTGGTCTTGCAGGTAGCAGATGCCTGCTCTTAATTCATTTATTCTTTCTCCATCCGCGACCCATATGTCATTCCTGCGGCAGAATTCTGTTCGAAGCTGATCCACTTGAGCTTCCAAATCTCCAATTGGATTGTCGCTCCCACTGCTGCTATCTTCATGCCGCGGGGCAAGTTGATGACAGGGTACACCGATTGGTCCAGTCGACTTGCGCACGGTCTTTCTCATGCGCGGCGGCATTTCTTAAGGGGGAAAAACTTATTAGCATAGTTTTTAGCATGATGCATGTGTAATTACAGAATCAACCTTATTCGATTTACACCTTCTATACATTGCACTCTATATCTGGTCTTTAAATAAGTACTTCAGAAGGAAGCTAGATAAGAAAGAAATTTTCTAGGTAAGTCTTAGAAAATTCTTTTTGAAAATGCCTCATAAGATCTGCAGAGATGGGCTTCGCTCCGATACCAGCTGTGACGGAACCTCTCAAGCCATTAGGCCCACCTACAGTTGTCCTTGTCCAACGGACCTCAGACAACCCTGCAGGTGCCCCTGAATCACTTGACAAGTTCGGTATCTGCTTTTCTTACCTTTCCCAAGAGCGTTTCACCCGTCACGCAGACATTACAAGCATCGGAGATATGAAAATGCGGAAGCAATTATATTAACTTACCTTTATTGAAAAGTAAGATAGAGTTATAATATTACAGACCAGAAATATAATATACGAGTGCTGAGTATTATTATTACAAACCATGGGAGGCAAAAACCCCTCCCGATAAGTATCAAACAAAAAGTTTTATGGAGGATCCTTTCCTCCCGCAGCTTTACTCCTGGTGCTCTTCCTTTGGTACCACCTTTGAACAGAAGCAATAAAAGTTGGTTGTTTCCTCATCTAAAAACAACATGGGACAAAGCCCTGAGTATGGAATTACTCAGCAAGTCTTACCTGACTAAAGAAAAGACTCTCAAGGGTATGCTGGCTTTTAAGGGAGTCAAGGCAAGGCTTAACAATAATCAAAGACTCTGTTTGCAGAAATGCTTACTAAGAGTGGATCCTTAAAATCCAAGTTTTACTTGTCAGGTTAAGTAAGATTACCTGCCTCTAGTGTTCTTTCTACCCTAGTTCAATCACTTGACCTGCACTAGCCAATTTCTTAACAACCCATCATCTTTACTAGAGTTCTACGTATAGGGCAGTGACCAAGTCTTCATAACCACGAAGGTACAGCGATCCGAATCGATTATACTCAGCTGAGGATCTCTAATCACACGATATATGTAGCACTTAACCCTTGCATATGTCAACTCGCCATCAGGGTTCTTAAGACCAGATCAGGTTCATGCCAACCGAGAGCACAAATACACCACCGTCCAGCCTCTTGCCACGGAGGGTACACGCTACTCTCGCCATCTCTCCACTCCCATTGCGTGGTATCTTATTCTGGTATTAGTCTGCCGTAGGCAAAGCTTACCCATGACGAGGCATGTGACCAGTTAAAGGGTCCTTGGTCAGCAAGCCTACATCGAGATGGTCCTTAATCGACTCAGACGAAGACACTACACCGAGACTTTCTTCTCGTGCAAGTCACCCGCCCGGTCTCAGCTTAATCATTCCAATACCCAAAGTTTGGTACCTGGCAGAGGTACATCTTTTCCGATGTTGAACCCATCATGGCCATGATGGATCCACCATCAAGTTTTCTTTTCAAAAACATCCCTCCCACTTTGCAACATCATCTTTTGTAAAAACAAAACATTTTGTTTAGCTAAAGCAAGACTAAGCATAGGAAAAACCTTTGTAAAACAGGGATTCCAAGGAAGGTAATCAAATTCAACGAAGGAAATGCATGAATTGTTTTAGCAATCAACTCCTATTACCTAATGCATCAGGCAAGTGAGAAAGAGTTTAAAAGAATCAAGGAGGTGGCAAATGCACCGGGGCTTGCCTTGTTTTACTGGTGAGTCAGGCTCAGTTCCACAGATGTCAAAATAGAAACAGCTGCCTGCCTGATGTTCCTCAGGTGGTGGTGGTGGTGTACTTGCTTCTTCTTCTACTTCCTCTTCGTTTTCTAAATATAATCATACATAATATTGAATGCCCATGTAATGCTCATGAGAGTGCAAAGATAATAAAAGTTTATTATCTAAAGTCTTGAATACAATTTTCCTTCACGGATATCCGAGAACTTAGGGTTTCCAGAGTCAACAGAGAAGTTCACAGGGCAGGGGGTAGGGTTTTGTGTTCTAAGTATCAAACAAGGTCCAAATTATACCAAACTCTACCCAAAGCTTCTAAGTAAGGTATAAGGGTCATCTAAAAAGTTTGGAGATTTTTGGAATTATTGTTGATTTTCTAAAAATCCAGAAACAAGATTTTAGCCTATTATAAATACTCTATAATTTTCTATTTGGATTAAAAATCATGAAAACTATTTTTATTAAATTTTATGGAAAATTAGGAATCTAGCAAAATTGGTTTGGCATTTTTACCATTTTTCTACAATTTTCTAGAATTGTTTTAGCTCTGACAGAAAAAGAAAAAGAAATGGGAATGAACAGTCTTGGGCCAAATCCAGCCCAGGCGGCCCAATCCCGGGTGGAAAACGCGCGCGCTCGCGCCCACGCCCGCGCTGGTAGATTTACACAGAGGTCCTCGCTGCTTTGAATATCGGTTAAGAACCCACAGCCACTATTCGCTGTCTCACTGACATTCACAGAAAAACCCCTGCACTTCTAATTCTTCACCGCCCAGGACCACGACGTCGCACGATGGAGCATTGAACACCAGCGAGGTTAGACTGGCTGGAGGGCGCAAAGACTGGTGCTCTTGAGCGGTAGACACCAAATTGAACTACTCCCGCGTATTTCCCCTCAATCAATTTCTAGATTGGGGACCTACAGTGCTCTGTCCACGGTGACAGCGGCAACAACGGAGCACTAAGCGCGTTCCCGATGGTCTAAGGCAGCTCAGTTCAATTGGGCGGGTCGATGAGCATCACGGGTACATAAGAACACACAAATGAGGGAGCAGAAGGTATGAGCAGACCTGGAAGTGGCTGACCACAACGAGATCAATTCACTCGGGGTTCTTGAAGGTTTTGGGGGAAATCTGAAATTGAAGCTTGCTGGTGATCGACTGAGGGCAATACTTGGTGGCTGGGTGCATGATGATCCTATGGAGCTCATGTTGGCCTCAATTTATACTAAGCAAGAGCGATGGCAGGGAATTCGAGCGATGACTCACGGCGGTCGGAGGAGTGGAAAGTTACTAGCGCGCGGATTGGTGTCCTATTTCCGTGGCAGTCATTCCGGCGATCAACGGAGAGACATAATGGGTCACAGAGATGCGGTGGAGGTGCCCAGGCACGTGGCACAAGGCTGGAAGGCGGCAGTCACCGGCGAGGTTATCCGAAGTGACCGCGGTGAGTGTGGTACGGTGGCCGGATTTGTTTATTGGCTGGAGTTATCCACGGCGAGGACCCTCACTCGATCCCAAGCGCTATCCACATGATCCGAGCACGAATCGCGGTGACGACGACACGAATCGCGCGCGGCTCGTTGGCGGTGAGGGTTGAGCTGTCGATCTGATCT
The DNA here is from genome assembly GCA_029449295.1 of Zea luxurians. Taxonomy (NCBI): domain Eukaryota; kingdom Viridiplantae; phylum Streptophyta; class Magnoliopsida; order Poales; family Poaceae; genus Zea; species Zea luxurians. The sequence goes on along the minus strand of JAOPSE010000001.1, from coordinate 96,052,917 downwards.
TATTCAGAGTACTGTACCATCACAAACTTGCTTCAGTTGGTCTAACAGAGCGGATGACAGAGAGAATTACTCCAAATTTTATGCAGTAACTTGATCACATCCCCACATCAAAGTTGTAGTCTAACCAACCAGCTTTAAACTTGTCACAATGCTCACCATAAAATAGTCACAGGATCTAACTCAAAATCGGCTCAAAGTTTACCCTAAATTCACTGCAACTATAAGTTCAGTCATAGGGTTGCCTGACAGCCCGACTTTGGGTGCAATTTTCTTTATATTTTTCATGACAACAGTGTTGCATCCCTTAAACAAAGTTGTTCTCCTTTAATAGGTCTACAAAATTGATGTGGTGACATAGGGCAAAAACTTCATAATTTGAAAGTTACAGAGCCCCAAAGTTGAGCCATTACGCTGAAATTCAGACTTAGTCAAAAGAGTTTAAGTATGGCTCTTTTGCAAATAAGTCCAAATCTCAAGGTTTTACTTGCAAATTCACATATTTGTGAACCATAGGACTTAAGACACCTAAACTTCATGGTTTTTGCACTTTAGTCCAAAAGTGCACTATTTTTGCACTTAAACCGCTAGGGTTTAGGTTTAGGGTTTTCTAGGGTTCTTTTTGCAGTTTTTGATACCTCTAGGGTTTGGATGTCCCATAAGTATATTCAAGGTGATATTTTATGGTCATCACTAATAAGTTTTGAAGTTTTCTTTTGTTTAAATCTTGTTTGTTCTATTTCACCCACTCTAGGGTTCAGTTCCCTCCTCCAGGTTTTTATTTGCAAAAGGTCATATCAATACAACTTGTTTGAAATTTTTGCCTAGTGAATGCACTCAAGGTGTGTCAAACATATGAAATGCCAATGCTTATGATGTTATGCTCAAGTTTTAGTGATATTAACACCTGGGGTGTTACAGTTACCGACGCAAGTTTATTTCCGCTACACTGAAAAACAATCTTTCCTACTTTTGAACTCTGATTTATGTAATAACTTTAAGTACTTCATTAATCTATGGATTTGTGCTTATTTGTATTTCTCTGTGTCTCACCTTCGTTTGAGCAAGTTGTACTCGAATCTTATGACTGGTTTTATCGGACTAGATCCAACAGACTGACAGTTTATTCTGATTTAAGTGTGTCCTTGCCTCTAAGACGAGACTTGAGAACTTAAGATCGAATAATTTGGGCGGTTTTGCCACAGTTGGTATCAGAGCGGTTACCACTTCAGAGAATTCAATAAGTCATGAATACCAATTTTTCAAAAGTAAAACTTACATAGAAACCAATGTTGGATAGATCATCATGACGATAAGGATAGACCTAGGACGTGAAGCCTTAGGAATAGATGGATAGCTAGTTGGTGTGAGGATGGATGTACCAAAGCAAGGAGGTAAAAGAGCTCGGGTTCCTACTGATGTGGAAACTAGAAGGGGAACAAGAGCGAGGAAGGCAAGCATGAAGGTGTTTGGGCCGGATTGGCGTGTGTAAGACGCTATGCGTCTGGTGGGACGAATGTGGCTGGAATGTGTGAACGTGTGCTCCAAGTTGGGGTAACGCTGGAGGTTATAGGGACTCAGCTGGTAAAGGAGAGGAATTAGAAAAAGCATAACAAACTCATTCTGTACCAACTCTTCCAGTTCTATACGATAGCTTCTCCTTCTCCTCCTATCTTCCTACTGTTCTTCCTTTACCTGCAAATTCTGCTAACAATCTGGTATCAGAGGTATTCGATTCCTAGCGGGCTACAAGCTGGATCCAGTTCCCAGCCATAATTATTTCACCCGTTTCCAGAGGCGTCAAGGAGCCATGGATGCGAGCACCAAACTCATCCTCGACGAGATGGAGAAAAAAATTTCGGCACTGGATGCCAATTGGGAACAACGGTTCTTGGAGGTGGTCACCATCAAGGAGGAGCGCTTGGGCGCACTCGAGAACTCGACTGCCGAGTTGGAGGCATGGAGACCCATGGTGGATTCCGCCTTGGAAGATGTCAAGCTCGAGTTGAGGAAACTCAACAAGCAATGGGATCGCTCCTTCATGGATGCGCAGACCGGGGATTCAGGTCTCCTGCGCCAGCCTGAGGCCGAGCCGTTGTTCCGTCTAAAGGGCAACGAGGAGAACCAAATTCGTGATCTGGGGTACGGATCAGTGACGACCTTCATTCCAGGCTCGGGCAGGGTATGCACAACTTCCACTCACCCCCATTTATTCCGAATCATATGCTCTCTAGTACTCCTGGTGATTTGGGAGTGATTGGAGGTTTTGATTCTGCCCCTACACATCATTCTATGGGCAAGTTACCGACAATTTCATTCCCATTGTTTGATGGTACTCATCCCTAGTTTTGGATTTCTCGCTGTGAAGTATATTTTGATATGTATAGTGTGGATCAGACCTCCTAGGTTAAAGTGGCTAAAATGCATTTCTCCCCACTGGTTGCCTGTTGGTTTCAGTCCATTGAGCGTCGCTATCAGCCTCTGCCATGGCAGTTGTTTTGTAAGCTGCTTTTGGATAGGTTCGGCAAGGATCAACATCAGTCCCTATTGTGCCAGATGTTTCGTATTAAGCAGACGATAATGGTGGCTGACTATATTGAGAAATTTTGTGTCCTGGTTGATCAATTAACAACTTATGAGTCAATGTTTGATTCCTTATATTTCACCACTCGGTTTATGGAAGGCCTGAGGGAGGATATTCGTGATGTCGTAATGCTACAACGACCTCCAAACCTCGACACTGCTTGTACCTTGGCCACGTTACAGGAAGAAGTTTCGGAACCGATGAAGCGTAAGAAAGTTCGTCGGTTTGATGGCAATCTGTGGAACAAATCTTCAGTCAAGAACACCCTACCACCAACAGCAGACAAGGCTGTGCCTGCAGATCAACGCCCAGGGCCCCTTCCTCAGACTATGGTTGATAGAATGGGAGCACTTAGGTCCTACAGGCGTGCTCAAGGCCTGTGTGATAAGTGTGCTGAGAAATGGCATAAGGGACATACCTGTGCGATGACTGTCCAGCTTCAGGACATACCAAAAGTCTGGGAGTTGTTCAATCCTGAAGAATCAGCTTCTGGAGAAGAGTCAGAAGTACTTCCAGAGGAGCATGTGTTTTCTGCTCTTTCCTTTGAAGCAGTGTCAGGTGGTAAGGCTAAAAGAGCTATGCAACTAGGAGGTCGTTTAAAGGATCAAGATGTCAGCATACTTATTGATTCGGGTAGTACTCATTCCTTTGTAAGCCAACAATTGGTGGCTAAGCTTCATCTACCAGAGGAGAGTACTGCCCGCATTCAGGTCAGAGTGGCAAATGGAGAAGTAATGTTGTGTCAGACTTCGATCATACAAGCCATCTGGTCTATTCACCATTACCAAATCTAGATGGATCTAAAGATTTTACCCCTGGCTATATATGACATTATCCTAGGTATGGACTGGTTAGAACAGTTCAGTCCTATGGAGGTCCATTGGTGTCAGAAATGGATGTTGATACCATACCAGGGAGAACCCATACTCTTGCAAGGCTTGTCCAAAGGAGTGGAGGAAAAATTCCTTATACATGTTACTGAGGTTGCTGATTCTTCCATTAATACATCTGCACCAGAATTGCCATCTGCTATTACTGCATTACTACAACAGTTTGCTGATGTGATGTCACCACCTGTGGAGTTACCACCAGTCAGGAACTGTGATCATAGTATTCCTCTCATTGCAGGGGCTCATCCAGTGTATATTCGACCTTATAGGTTTGCACCAGCACTTAAGGATGAAATTGAGCATCAGGTGACTGAAATGTTACAAAAAGGGTTAATCAGACCTAGCACGTCTGCCTTTTCCTCTCATGTTTATTAGTCAAAAAGAAGGATGGATCTTTTCGATTTTGTGTGGACTATAGGTATTTAAATACCTTAACACTAAAGAGTAGATTTCCTATTCCCATAATTGATCAGCTAGTGGACGAGTTGTCAGGCGCAAGTTGGTTTTCTACTCTAAATTTGATTTCTGGCTACCACCAAGTGAGGATGAAGCAGGGAGAGGAACATAAAACAGCCTTTCAGACCCATCACGGTCATTTCGAATTCTTGGTTATGCCTTTTGGATTATCAGGTGCCCCTAGGACTTTTCAGAATGCTATGAACACATCTTTGGCCCCACTACTTCGTAAATGTGTCATTGTATTTTTTGATGATATTCTTGTGTACAGTCACACATTGGATGATCATGTGGCTCACTTGATAGCAGTTTTGACTATTCTGCGTCAAGATCGTTGGCATGTGAAGCCCTCTAAATGTTCTTTTGCTAAGAGGCAAATTTCTTATTTTGGACATATAATCAGTGAACTTGGGGTGTCAACTGATATGTCTAAGGTTGAAGCAGTCTTACAGTGGCCTTCTCCCACCAATCTCAAGGAGCTAAGAACTTTTTTAGGTTTGGCAGGATACTATAGGAAGTTTATCAAGCATTTTGCTTTGATTACTAAACCTCTCACTGCCTTACTTAAGAAGGGTGTGTGGTTTGTGTGGACTGCTGAGCAGGAGTTAGCATTTTCCACAGTTAAAAAGGCCCTAAGCACTGCCCCAGTTTTGGCTCTACCTAACTTCTCCAAACAGTTTTGTATTGAAACTGATGCTTGTAAGAATGGGGTTGGAGCTGTGTTGTTACAGGATGGGCACCCTTTGGCATACATCAGCAAGTCATTGGGGGTTAAAACACAATGTTTGTCCACATATGAGAAAGAATATTTAGCTATTCTGCTGGCAGTTGAGCAATGGAGACCTTATTTGCTGCATGGGGAATTTTTGATCTTCACTGACTAGAAAAGTCTCATCCACTTGAATGAGCAGATACTCAATACGCCTTGGCAACAAAAAGTGTTTACCAAGTTACTTGGCATGCAGTATAAGATTGTGTACAAACCAGGGTCAGATAATAGGGTGGCTGATGCTTTATCTCGAAGGGCCCCGGATAATGGCAAGTGTTGTGCAATTTCAGTACTAAAACCATAGTGGTGCCAAGGAACTTTTGGCCAAGTTATCTCTCAACCCTGTGGCCATGCCTGACTTCGAATTGCATGATGGCTTGCTCAGGTACAAAGGGAAAATTTGGTTAGGCAACAATGTCACATTGCATCACACTATGATGATAGCCATGCATTGCTCTGCAGTGGGAGGTCACTCTAGGTTCCCAGTAACATACCACAGACTGAAGCAATTGTTTTCCTGGCCTGGTATGCGGAAGTGTGTTCAAAATTTTGTGGCCGCTTGTACTACTTGTCAGCAAGCTAAACCTGACCGATCTAAATATCCTGGGCTTCTCCAACCTCTACCAGTTCCTAGTGGAGCATGGCAAACTATCTCAATGGATTTTGTTGAGGGCTTACCCATGTCAGGAGGCAAAAATTGTGTGCTTGTGGTGGTGGATAAATTTTCTAACTTCAGCCACTTTGTTCCTCTCAAACACCCCTTTACTGTTGCGATAGTAGCTAAAGTTTTTATGCAGCAAGTATATAGACTTCATGGGTTTCCTCTGGCAATTGTGTCTGACAGGGATAGAACTTTTAACAGTCAGTTGTGGAAATCCTTGTTCTCACTAGCTGGAGTGTCCTTAAATATGAGTAGTGCATATCACCCCCAATCTGATGGACAGACTGAAAGGGTCAATCAGTGTATGGAAACGTTTTTGCGTTGTTTTGTACACGCTTGCCCTTCTAAGTGGGTGGATTGGATATACTTGGCTGAATATTGGTATAACTGCAATTGGCATTCGTCCTTGGGTTTCTCCCCATTTGAGGTACTTTATGGGTATACTCCTAAACACTTTGGTGTGGATGCCAATGCTGCATGTCCTATTCCATCTTTGGCTCAGTGGATGCAAGATAAAATAGTGATGTGTGAGCTGGTCCAACAATATTTATCCAGAGCTCAGCTGAGGATGAAGAAACAAGCTAATCAAGGGCGTTCTAAAAGGTCGTTTGCTGTAGTGGACCAAGTCTTTCTGAAGCTCCAACCTTATGTGCAATCCTCTTTGGCTCCCCGCGCGAACCAAAAGCTGGATTTTAAATATTTCGGCCCTTTTTCCATAGTGGCTAAAGTGGGAACTGTTGCTTACCGTTTGCAACTGCCAGCTTCATCTTCTATTCATCCTGTTTTTCATGTATCTCAGCTGAAAAAAGCAGTGGGTCCGGCAGTGCTTGTATCTCAGCTACCGGGAGAGATGGTTGACATTCAGGTTCCCAAAGGCATACTGCAATGCCAGCTGGATTCTGAAGGTAAATCACAAGTGCTGGTGAAGTGGTCGGCCATGCCAGAATCCTTAGCTACATGGGAGTATGCTATTGCCCTGCGACAGAGCTTTCCATTTGCACCTGCTTGGGGACAAGTAGTGTCTCTTCCAGGGGGGAATGTGAGGATGGATGTACCAAAGCAAGGAGATAAAAGAGCTCGGGTTCCTGCTGATGTGGAAACTAGAAGGGGAACAAGAGCAAGGAAGGCAAGCATGAAGGTGTTTGGGCCGGATTGGCGTGTGTAAGACACTGTGCGTCTGGTGGGCCGAATGTGGCCGGAATGTGTGAACGTGTGCTCCAAGTTGGGGTAATGCTAGAGGTTATAGGGGAGTAGCTGGTAAAGGAGAGGAATCAGAAAAAGCATAACAAACTCATTCTGTACCAGCTCTTCCAGTTCTATACGACAGCTTCTCCTTCTCCTCCTATCTTCCTACTGTTCTTCCTTTACCTGCAAATTCTGCTAACAGGTGGCTATATGAGCATGCCATACAATCTACTACTATAATAGGTGGGGCACTATTACACCCCTATGTTTGATGAGAGGATGCTAGGATGAGCATGCATGCATTTTAATTATAAGATGCCATTATATAAACTGGCAAAAAGGAAGAGTAACCTTAAATTTAACCCCTTAAAAACTCATCTAAAACCATGGATAGCAAAATAAGGAAAAATTACTAAGGAAAATATGAGTTAAGTCAAGGTAGGTCAAACCTTAAGAGTTTTTCCAGTCTTTACACTTAGCATCTTTTCCCTTCCAGTGATTCCACCCTCACTTATACTTACCCTTCTTGCACAGATGGCTTTGCCTACACCCGCTTCAGCTTCCAACACCTTTCCCGAGAGGGTTTCCCCTCTATCTTGTGAGAGGTGTTGAGCGTAGATGGGTACCCCGCACCTCCTCAGTACATGGTGCAACTATACAAGGAGCATCGAGTGCCATGTTGCAGGGTGTGGCTGACCTTAGATCCCCACCCCTTGCAGCTAGGTTGGCGTTTGTTGGACTCTGAAACGGTCGGATTCCGAGCTGATGACACCATGGAGGCCGCAGTCCTGTGGGCCCTGACGACCTTCTATGGGTATCATCCACTAGAGATGCTGATGCATCCCCTTGGACTCTTTCCCGTTGAGTGGGAGGATGATCCCATGTGGCATGAAAGGGTGCACAATCCAAAGAATGTATGGGCACTCACCATGACCTGGCCCCTCGAGTGACGGTCCAATGCATGAATACACTATATCGCCTGCAGGCCCTATAGAGTGAGGCCATAACAATAGGGATTGCTACATTTCAGATGGCAGGAAGAGCGCGCCGTGGATAGAATGAGCAGGTTCTTCCGCCACTACCAGAGGGACTTGTTCTCAAATGCTTCGGATTGTAGAAAGATAAGAGTACAAGGATGACGCAAAAGCAAATGCCAAGTCAGCGTAAACAGTACGGGAGTACTGTTCATCTATTTATAGACGTGGGACGCAGCCCACGTAAAATTACATTCATGTCCATTATATTTGCTAATGACTTATAGGAATCTGTCAAGGCCTAAGTAGTCTTTTCATCTTTAAGTCGGTTTCCCTTTCCGCTACTGCGACGAAGCTTTCCTGCGAACGGCTTCGGCTGTGCACCGACCTTCGTACAGCTTGGTAATCAGCCCGTCTTCCATCTCAATCCCCCTTCGTCTGGCTTAGGCTTCGTCCATGTTCATAATTCTGAGTCCGAAGATACCTGTTCATATAACCCACTTGGAAGACATTGTCAAATCATGTTTTTGAGGACCTTCGGAGGACGAAGGCCCCCAACAGTACATCAGAATGAAATTCTGCGACAACTAGTGCAACGTTAGCCTCAGCACTTTGTGGTGGTGGGCAACAACAACATCCACAAGTGGTAGCCACATACAAAAAATTCCTCAGCACCCAGCCACCGTTGTTCACCCGAGCAGAAGACCGCTGGATGAGGACATATGGCTCCGTGTGGTTGAATCCAAGTTCCCCCTACTTATGGGAGTGTGCCCTGATGCGGCCAAGGTCAGATTCACCGCCCGACAACTTTGTGGACCTGGTAGGACATGATGGGATCACTTCCTCACAATGCAGCCAACCGACCACATAGTGAACTGGGACAAGTACAAGGCAGCATTCAGAGAGCACTACATTTTGACAAGCATCAGGGACTGCAAGCTCAATGAATTCCTAGCACCAGCCTAAGGAAATCACACTATACTCCAGTACACCCATGCTTTCAATGCTCTGTGTTAGTATGCAGGCTACCATGCAGACACAGATGAGAAGAAGAGGGACAAATTCCGTAGAGGCATCAACACCAAGCTTCAGGAATGCCTCAATACAGTCAGGGCCAACAACTACAATGAGTTGGTTAACCTGGCCATATCTCAAGAAGATTGTATTGTGGCTCACAGGGAAGAGAAGAAGAGGAAGGCACCTATGATAGGACCGTCGGCTCAGCCTCAGCGCTTTAGGATTATCTCTAACAACCAGAGCAGGGGACCTCAGCAGCAGCCGGGACGGTGGGTGATAAGGCCACCTACGCGTCCCAGGCACCCAACCACCCTCAAGCCATAGCTAAGAGGAATAATAACCAACCTCAGTAGCAACAATATCGCCAGTGCAAAGGGAACATATGTTTGACTTCTGGTAACACGGGTCACTACGCCAAGGACTGCCCCCGAAACCAGCAAAGGCAGGGGCAGAATGCTAATCACAACCAGGGCAAGAAGTAGAAGGTGCAAGTGACGCAGGGCAAGATGAACTTCACAATTCAAGCTGACCTTGTAGAAGGAGCACCCGTCATGACTAGTACCTTTTCAGGCTTTAACCAACCTACAATAATTTATTCAATTTAGGTGCATCGCATAGTTTTATTAGCATAGAATTCAGCGTCAAGCGCTAATTACCTTTCTACCATATAAGGGGGGCCTATATGGTTGCAACATTAGGGGGCAAGGTTGCAACCTATCAGCTAAATCGTAATGTACCTATCCAGTTGGGGAGTAAAATTTTCAAAACCACCCTCCTAATTTTGGGATTGAAAAGCGTAGACATCATCTTGGGAACCGACTGGATGACGCAACACCAAGTTCTAATAGATGTCGCCACACGCTCCCTCAAGGTCCGTTCCCCAACCTTTGGGGAACTTACCTTGTACTTTCATAGCCAAGAAAGTACACAGTCATGTGCTTTTATCATGATAGAGCTACCCTTGGAAAAGATCCCAATAGTATATGAATATGCCGATGTCTTCCCAGACGAGTTGCCTAAAATGCTACCAGACTAAGACATCGAATTTGTCATAGAATTGTAGCTGGGCACTGCACCTATCTCTAAGAGGCCCTACAAGATGCCACCAACAGAATTAGCAGAGTTGAAGAAATAATTGCAAGAGTTGCTGGATAAGGGATTTATCTGCCCAAGTACTTCACCTTTGGGATGTCTATCCCTATTTGTGAAAAAGAAGGATGAAAGTTGTTGGTCACTCGTTCTCAAATGCTATTAATTAAGAACAAGGCAACATAATTGTTAATGGTTAAAGACCTTCGTCCTTCGAAGCATTATTTCCTCTTGGATATAATGATCCTTAGATGAAGGTCATGAAGGACACACCTTCATCATTTTATGATACAACGTAAACATGAATATAAATATAAACAAGAAGATGAAGGAATACAGAGGAATCAAGATAATATCTATTATGTATCCATGTTTCACTTATCTTCTTTAAACATGAATAAACTTTTGGGGGCCTTCATCTTCTGAAGGTCCTCAAAAACACAACTAACATGTTTTCCAGTATAGTATATTGTCACAGGAAGCTTCAGCTTTAAGATGAAGGTGTGCATGGTATGAAAAGCGTGATCAGGAAGAAGGATGAACCAGCTCCGAAGCTGTGGCTGGAGAAGCTTCGGCTAAACACAAGGATGGTGGTGGAGGATGAAACCGACCTAAAAGGGAAAAGACTGCTTAGTCCTCGACAGCTTGTCTTTTGGCTAACAGTAAATGTCAAAGATATGAATGTAATTTTGCCTAGGCTGCATCCTGTGCCTATAAATAAATGAACAGTAACACTGTACTGTTCATGCTGACTTGTAATCACTCGCGCGTCACTCCTGCTTTTTCACCTTCTGTCAAGCCGAAGTACAGATGTAATTTAAATATCATTGATGTTTGTTCATGTTTATATAATAGGAATATGAATAGTCTCATGATTTGAAATGATTATTCATATTCCCTTCACGTTTCATGTCTCTGTTAACATCCTTACTTTTTGAAATGATGAAGGTACATCCTTCATGACCTTCGTCTGAAGATCATTATATCCTAAGGGAGATAATGTTTTGAAGGACGAAGGTCTTTAACCATTAACACTTGTGTTGCCTTGTTCTTGATTCATAGCATTTGAGAACAAGTAACCAACATTAGCGCCCACCTCTGGTGAACTCATTCGACCACCTTCGGCAAGCTTTGACCTCAGTCATGCCGCCGAAGAAGACAACAGGGCCAAGGGCTGCACTGCAGCCACTGGAAAGTTAATCAGGAGACGCTACGTGAAGCTAGGAGCCAAAAGAGGAAGGCTACCAGCCCAACACCTCAGGAGGAGGAGTTGGATCAAGAAATTAGGGACCTCAAAGCTATCCATCAACAGGTTCAAAAGAAGAAAGAAAAAATGCTTCGGCTCGCCGATCTCCAGGGAAAGATTGATGAGGTCGCTGAGGAAATGCGTCATCTCACCTAGGATGACCAAGACTGAAGGCCCCAGCACAAAGAGCTTCGTCAAGACAATTCATACAACGATGATGAATGGTATGATGATTTCCACCATGGCAATTTTGCTTTTGATGATGCTTCTCCTTTGGCAGCAGAGTTGCAGGCTACCCCATGGCCCCCATCATACAAGCCACCTCAGCTTCCTATGTATGATGGGCACTCAGACCCGAAGCAGTTCTTAATGAGCTATGAGGCAACCATATCTTCATATGGGGGCAATACTACAGTCACGGCGAAATCCTTCGTCATGGGAGTCAAAAGTGTTGCACAAACTTGGTACACTTCTCTTCGGCTAGGAAAAATCACATCATGGTAGAAGCTCAAGGATATGCTAATCACTAGCTTCCAAGGCTTTCAGACGAAGCCAGTCAATGCTCAGGCTTTATTTCAGTGCACACAAGACCATGAGGAGTACCTTCAGGCGTATGTCCGAAGGTTCCTACGTCTAAGAGCACAAGCGCCTAAAGTGCCCAATGAAATTGTCATTGAGGCCATGATCAAGGGGCTTCGGCCAGGACCTACGGCTCAATATTTCGCTAGGAAGCCCCCACAAACCATGGAGAAGCTTCTTCAAAAGATTGATGAGTATATCCGGGCCGATAATGATTTCTGCCAAAGAAGGGAAGAAGCATACAGGTTTTCCGAGATGACTAGGGGCTTCGGAGGAAGAATTCACCCCAGGCACGTTAGGTCGATCCATAATTCCAACCCAAGTGATGACAGAGGAAGTCAACCTCAAAGACAGCAACATAGGTCCCAATCTTCAGGGTCACAACAAAGCTCCATCAGGCCACTAGCCCTAAGAGGCAGAGGCGGCAGAGGCTTCAGAGGAAGGTATGGAGATTAGCCCAGAAGACTGTTTTGCTTGTTCTGCGGTGAAGATAAAGGCCACACCACAAGAACATGCCAAGTCACAATTCAGAAACAAAAAGAGATTGCCGAAGCTGAGGCACGGCAGAATCAGCCAAAGCAGGTCCTACATACTGCTTCGTGCTATTCTCCCTATATCCTAGAGTACATAGGTAATCAACAACCTATGACCTCTGTCGCTTCGACAAACCACTCTCAAGCTTCCTTGGCCCAGCTCTCACCACCACCACTGCTACCACCTACTCTGACCCGAAGCCAGCAGCCAGAAGGGCACCAGCATGCTCAACAGCAACGCGATTTTCGGGAGGAGTCTGAAGCTCGCACAGTCAATAGTACTATGCCTGAATCCAAGCACATCTACTAAAAGAATATCCTACCCTTTGTGTATCTTTATCTTTTCTATCATTCTGTCATTTTATTTTTCTTGTATGAAAGAGCAAGTCTTGAAGAACTGAATTCTGATTTCATGTAATAATAGTGCCCATATTATTAAGTGAAATGCTTCCTCTTAACAAACTTCTGAAGCCATAAAAGTCGTTCCTAAGGGAGCGAAGAGTAAGTTCCGAAGCTACAAAAGCCGTTCATAAGGGAGCGCAGAGTAAGTTCCGAAGCTCAAAAGTTGTTCCTAAGGGAATGCAGAGCCAAAATACCACCGAAATAAAAGGTGAAGAAGCTCCAAAGTCGTTCCTAAGGGAATGCAGAGCCAAAATACCTCCAAAATAAAAGGTGAAGAAGCTCCAAAGTCGTTCCTAAGGGGATGCAGAGCTTAAATACCACCGAAATAGAAGGTGAAGAAGCTCCAAAGTCGTTCCTAAGGGGATGCAGAGCTTAGATACCACCGAAATATAAGGTGAAGAAGCTCCAAAGTCGTTCCTAAGCGGATGTAGAGCTTAAAGACTCCAAAGACATCCCTAAAGGGATGCAGAGTCTTGAGTGTTTCAGTATGGGCGTGTGTGTGTTCGGCATAAACATCATGTTGCATCATATCATTGCGTCATTCCGCATAGCATTACATCATACATCATATCGCATCAACAACAAAGATTGAGCACGGATCAAATCTTCGGCAATAACTTGTTGAATTAAAATGTGCTGATGGACGAAGCAAACCTTCGGCGAATACAATTTTATCTGGAAAATATGTTGGCAACAGTATCACACAACAGATTTGCCATAAAAGGGGCTTCTTTCTTCACGAAGCATGAAAAGAAGGGAAGGTGTTTTTTCGCCGAAGGCTCAAAAATGGTATGTGCGTAAATTTCATGCATCGCAAAGAAATATATTACATTAATTTACATGTTTATTAATTGTCTCATACACAAATGTTACATTGTATCATTACAAAAAAGCCTAGTCTTCTTTAAGAATTTTCTCGGTGGCCTAATTCAGCAGTCTATCGACGACTTCGTCGACGATGGTATTGGCAACACTCATCACATCCAGTGCCTCTTTCATAACAGGATCGGCCTGGGGGTCGTATGGCTCGGGTAGCGGTGAGAGTTCAGCTATAGTAAACAAACCGTTAGTCCGAAGCCAAAAAACAAACACCGAAGCTAAAGTTCAATAATAATATATATATGCCTTGCGTGCTCGGCAGCTTCTTCGGCTCGCTTAGCTTCTTCTCGAGCATCATGGGTTTCTTTTTCATTTTTCTTTATGATTTCGTTGGCCAATTCTCGGCCACCGTTCACTCAGACATCGGAATAAAACTTCCCACCCACCAAAGTGGCTTCAGCCGAGGGGTCCTTTGTGTCGTCTGTTGAGAAAGCGGCTTTGGTCTGGGCCGCACCTTTAACATGGTCACAACCAGCCTTCTCCAGAATTGCTACAACCCCTCGAGCGCTGGCAAAGGCACAAATATCACCATGATCACTAAGGATCTCTTCAAAGGCTTCAACTTCTTCACCTATCCAATCAATGACTCCCTCGGGGTCACCTCGAATGAACTTTTCTTCAGAAGAATACGCACCCACCTTGGCTGTAACACCCTAAATCCGTCAATTAAAAACAACCTAGTTTATATTATTAATTTCTAGTATAAAGAAAAAAATTATTTATATTAACAAATAATGAAATGGTAAGATAAATAAATTGGACAATTTCTTGATTAGATAAAATTTTATCAAGTGTTTGATGCATTCATGCTGAAACACAAATTTTGTTTGACTCGATTTGTAAATCTAATACTTGAATTTAATTTGGTGAGAAAATATCATTTTATAAAATAATTAGGAGTTGTTAAAATACGGTTTTTTGGAATATGCATAGGTTTTGTTTGTAGGTATTTGTGAAAACTTCATTTTGATTTATTCATTTTTGTGGAGCCCAATCTATTTAAATAGTAGATTTTTATCTAAAATTATCCATTCTTTAAAATTGTATATTCTATTTATAAAAATATCATTATATTTTTTAGATACTTGTAAAAAATATATATTTATTTATTAATATTTTTAATGAATAACCTATTTAAAAAAAGAAAAAACAAAACAAAGGCACATGCACGCATCCACCAATGCTCAGGTCGGCCACGGCCCCCTGCGAACCGCATGTTCCTAGCCTCCTCCCTCTAGTCTTTGTACGAGTGGACCCAACCATTAGAATTTTTTCGATTTGTCTCCGCAGCAATTCATTCATTCAAGTATCGCCGCCGCCGCTTGGACTCCGAGCGCTGCCATCCTACCTCTCCTATTGGTGGAGCTCGTTTGGCCGTCCGGCTTCGAGTAGTAGCGCAAGCATCACAAACTGCCTACCCCTTTCTTCTCCCCTTGAGCTAACTGCAGAGGTCGGCGTCTTCTCTCCCCCTCTATTACTGCTAGCTAGCCATTTCTCTATTCTCCATAAATGGCTGGCGTTCGTTTCCCCTTTCTCACAATGTCGATTCCCTTCCCTTTTAGCCTATAAATGACGCCGAGCTCCCTCCTCCTCCCCTGCTCGCCCTTCCCCATGCTCTTGCCTCTCGGCTGCTTGGCGAACGAGTCGCCGTAGTCTGCTCCCTGCTTCTGTGCCGTCTTCAGCGCCCAGCGTAGCCAGAGCCCCTTGCCGAGCTCGCTTTCTCCTCCCTCGCGCGATCACCTTCTGATCCCTGCTGCTACTGTGTGGGAAATCTGCTACGCGCCTCGATGTCATGCTGCTGCTCGCCATTGCAGTACTATGTCGTGCCTACGCTCTTAGCCTCGCCGATGTGCTACATTGTCGTCGTCGAGCTCCCTACATCCTACCATTACGTGTGACGCCGCCCGAAGCATGCCCGCGTTGTCAACTCCATGATGCTGAACGTTCTCTGTTCACGTACTTCTTCCTGCTCGTGGTGTGCCTGCTGCTCTACCCTTCAACGTTGTTATTCGTCTCGCCAGAATTCGTCTTGCCGCATCGTCGACGAAGACCATCTCCCTGCACTCTACATCTTAGTGTTGTTTCAAGGTAGAAAACAAGTTAATTTACGACCTACCCCTTTCCATCTACGCACAATAGAGAATTTTGCTGATATTTTCTATTTAAAAATACGTATTTCATACCTAATCATATTAAATAATATTTTGTTACTATGCTAATCAGTTTGAATTTATAGTTGCAACAGTTTACATGTTTTTGTAAATTAATTTGTATTATATTTGTTGTAATGTGTAGTTTTTAAATTAAGAAATTAAAAAGAATTATACCCCGATGTTTTATAACAAAGAAAACAAGAGATAATTATTTATAATGACATATGTATACAAAAATGTAAATGTATCAGCTACCCCTAGCTGGGTATAGATAAACATAAGCTAGCTCCTTCGCTGGATTTAATTACCATAATTTTGATTATTTGGAATCTAAACAACTTAGAAACAGTTCAATTAATTTCATAATTATGTGATTAATAGTTTTAATTGATATTCATATTGGTTGTCGCATTTTCTCTACTATACTTAAAGCACCAGTTTCAACGGTCGTCCTGCGTCATCTTTTTATAAAAAGTACCTACATTTTTTCCAAATCAACTCAGCGTAAAATATTAAAAAGCGGGGCAGCCGGTCGTGCTGCGTCATCTTTTTATAAAAAGTCCCTACATTTCTTCCAAATCAACTCAGCGTAAAATATTAAAAAGTGGTGCAGCTAGTGGGATTTGAACCCACACTCTGATGGAAGAAGGGTGGAAGACACTAGGCGAAGCTGTCTAATTAGTAGAACATCAATGCTTAGTTATTTATAATATTGAATATAAATTGTACATATGTATATATGATTTTTTGTAAAATAAAAAAAAATTGTGCCAGGCCGGGCCAGCACTACAGACCGAGGCTACAGTCCAAGCATCGCACGACACTCGTGCCGGGCTAGCCTAGGCACTATTAAATGAGTCGTGCCTTGGGCCGGCTCGCCAGACACGACCCATTTGGCCATCTATACCTCCGCACGATAATTATGGTCCTCGCCTCAGTTGCCACCATCTCATTCGCCATTCTACTTCTTCTCTTTCTCCCCTCATGCCGCCACCTCTGCGCCATCCCATTCTCGTCACAGGGCGTAGGAGTAGGCGCCACCTCCCCGTATTCGTCCGACACCAGCCCTGACACCGACTCGCGCAGTGGCTATTGCACATCCACGAGGACATTTCACTGCATGCACGCACCATTGTTTTCGCCGTCGTTGAACGTCACATTCATCTTCCCTGCCCTCGCCCTGTTCTTCCACCCCAACCTACTGCCCCCGCCCACGGTCGCAGCCGTGAGCTGAACGATGCTCGTCGACACGGGTATGGGGCGAGTCGGTCATGCTCTTAGCCTTTCTCCGTGTGTGCCGTCGAGGAGGACATGGTGGCGCCTGCCATGCTTAGGTTATCCTAGCGATGATGAGTCCAGGTCTGAGATATTAGACAACTAAGGCCCGTAGCGTGGTAGCAGTCGGCATATGCTACAGAGTTGATGGTGGTGTTGTGCCGCTTCGTCGGGTCCAGGGCTGGGAAGACACTCGCATTCTCTCGCCCTTCTCGGGTGGGTGCCTCTTGGTTTGGAGCTGCTCCGACTGGGCTTCATTCCCCTCTTGCGTGCTCTCTCCCTATATATCTACCAGTATACTACCTATATCGCTCGAGATGCCTAGGTCTTCGTCGTGTCCTTCTCTGGCAATGAACATGTATGCCCGCCTCTTTCCTTCCCCTCCTGCTCTACAAAACCTTGAAAGTGGGGGAGGCGAGGGATGTGAGTCTCTGATTTGCTGCCTATGGTACTCGTAGCCGTAGGTTTATAAAAAATATTATATGAAGAGTGGAGACAACCGATAAAAAACCTTGAGATCTTTTTGGTGATAATTTACGTGGGTATTGTTGTGAGCCGTCAAAATGCACGGGTAACCGACTAGTTGTAATTTAAATTGAAGTTATGATATTGTTAACAAGACATAATATTTAGCAAGTTAATCATAATTTTGTTAAGCCTCGTAATTTGGTGATAAACCTCTTTAATTATGTGTTTTCAATAGTTTACATTCTCTCGTGAATCAATTTAAATTATGTTTGTTATAGTCAATTTATGCGTAGTTTTCTAATTATGAAGTTAAAAACGAATGTAGTACACCTTTTCTTAATCAAACGTATCACATAAATAATTATATAACAACTTTTTTATGATTTAGATTTATATTCAAGTATTGCATATTTAAATATGTGTATGCCAGATAGGGATTTCTAATAATATTAGTACAGCTTAATTAAGTGGCAACATAATTAAAATGAAATATTAAATATTGTTGAACATAATTTCATTTTTTAATGAATTAGATCATTGTTCCTAAATTAGAACTAAATACAATTAATAGATTAATTATCCTTGTCACAATTTACTAATCAAACCTATAGTCAATTTGTTCATAACAAGATATATTGCACGATTAATCATTTCATAGAATTTAGTCCACATTATATATAAATAACTCAGTTTTTCCTAAAGATACAATAAACTAATTAGTGTTTATGTTCTTTTATAATTAAAATGTTAGTTTATATGTTGTTTTGTATATAACCTTCTTAATAAAAATAGAGGATAGTGTTTTCTTAAGTAAAAGTGAATATAATTAATTGTTTAATTATCTATGGCATAAAAAACCTATCCAGGCCATGTACTTCCTTAATGAAAATAAATATAATTATTTGTTTAATCACGCTTCCACATAAAACTCGATTAGGCTTGTATAATAACTTTTCATCAATAAATGTTTTACAATATGTTTTGTAATGTTTCATAAATCTATGTTTCATAACTCATTAACCATAGACATATAGAATATATCTTTTCAAAATAGTTAACAGATTTAATAATGTTATAATGTGTTTTATCATCTTATGAACCTTTAATCTTAGACATACCATATATGCTTTTATAAAAGATTAAAATGGTGAACCTAATATTTGTATATTTTAATTAAGACATTTTTAAGCTCATATCTTGTTTTATAAAGTATAGATCACACATTTTTGAAAAGAATACCTTTTTATTATAACCCTTGTGTGTAATGCTTTTGAAAAGAAAATGCTCTTTGGTTATGTTTTCTTTTAGCTTGGTCTATGACGAATGTTTTATGTTATTGAGTGGTGTTTGTTTCTTCTTGTTTGTTTGTGTGATATTCAGTGGTTGATCTAGTAGTTGAGAATCAAGATCTATTTCGTGGAATAATCTCAAGTTTGCTATAAGCAAGGCAAGTGGACTTCTCCCCCTACATATTCTGTCTGATCCCATACAATACATTTAATAAAGTTTATTTTTGGATATATGCATAATTTGATGGTTACCTATTCAGATACACCTAACCTTTCAGACCTTATTCCTTGTTAACCTAGGTTTTGATCTAATCAAGTAGCTATGCTATTGCTACAACTTTAACTTTATGTTGGTACTCCTACTGATGATATTAATGTTGCAAATGGTAAGTTTAATTATTGTTGTTAGTTCGGTGATTAAGCTAGATCATATTGTGATAATTGGAACATGGAGTGACCACCCAGGAAAACAGTGCAACCACGAGTGCTATCATGGCTCTAGCTTTGGTAATTAGCTTAATGTGCTTAGTACCTAGCAACCTTACCTGAAATATGGGCAAGAAGGGAAACGGCAGTGGTGGCAGCTCACGTTAACATGGGGATGTATTCGTGGCTAAGGTACCTCACCTAGAGGGCCTCCACACCGACTTAGAAACCTTAGCAGGTTGCTTTGTATTAAGTGTATTCTATGGAAGCTTCATAGTGGATCCCTAGCCATTCACCTCGGAAGTGTTTACGGGTTTGGCCAACCCATGCTATAGGGGATACACGGCATGTGGGTAAAGTTGTACCACCTCTGTAGAGTGTAAAAGTGATATATCAGCCGTGCTCACGGTTATGAGCAGCCTGGACCCTGACATGATAATTAAACTTGAAGATAAAAATAAATCATGGTCCTTTATGGTTCAAGTGGTTATGAGCTTATGCTGATTATGAATTATGCTTAATTGGGTTTGGTATATACTTATACCTAGTAATTAGGTGTTGATAATAAAATGTTGACCAACTAAAATGCTAACTGCATTAAACTTTAGCCTTACCTTGTTACCTTGCATTTTCACCCCACTTGCTGAGCCCCGACCATAAGTGAGCTCACCCTTGATTAATTTTTTATCAGAAGTTTGTAGATGAAGATATGATGCTGAACTCCATGGATGCTAGTCTAGTGATACCCCCGGTCATTGTCCTGTGGAAGGATGTCCATGTTTCGCTATACTTTGATGAATAAAGGTTAAGACATTATGTCTGTTCGAAGTGTAATATGTTAATACAATCTTTATTTACAGTTTTATGCATTATTCTTTTGATATATTACACTTGTGACGTCAACATGTGTGGAAATAGATCCTGACACACATATGCTATGCATTCGATTTTACCCTTAAAACTGGGTGTGACAGACATAAGTCTCAAATATAAGTCCACAAACATGATCGACTGGGCTGTGGCCTGTGGGCTGGTGGCATGGGGATATTTTGATGGGCTAGTAAATTAAGCGGGTAATGGGTAATACCAGCGGGCAAAATTATATATCGGTCAATTACCTGCGGGTGAGAAGTGTTGCCCGTATCCTTACCCGTGGGTGAGATTTCTTACCCGTATCCATGCCCATAGGGTACGAAACCCGCGGATATCCATGCCCGCGAGCAGAATTACCATCCCTAGCGTTGTGAGACTTCTGTACACAATGACATCAATTTACTAGGTAAATCCTTAAATAGTTATATTTTCTCTACACTCTGTACTCTGTCTTTGCTCAACCTTTTCATCCCCTCTTTCCTTCATATTCCCAAACAATAGAATCAAATTAGGTTCAGTTGTTTAATATACATACACTCAATCAGTCATCATCTGCCAAGAGTCAAGAAAAGTTTACTTGCAAAGAGATCAAAGCAAAAAGGTCCTTGCTATTACTGCAAGATGAACGACATACCATCCACTGATGCCATTAGAAGTATCTAGAGCGACTTAAGATGAAAGTCGTGTCTGAAGACAAAAGCTATAATTCAAAAGACCAGCCAGTTTATAAGTACAATGATGAAGGTCGCCAGATTAGCATACATTGCGGAATCAAGAAATAATGAGCTCCTTAAGTTTGGAACAGTTTGTTGTGAACTAAGAACCTACAAATAATCATGTATCACCTTTGTTTTCTTGCTAGCCTTCCCTAATCTCGAGGACGAGATTCTTTTTAGTGAGTTAGATTATGTAACACCCTAAATCCGTCAATTAAAAACAACCTAGTTTATATTATTAATTTCTAGTATAAAGAAAAAAATTACTTATATTAACAAATAATGAAATGGTAAGATAAATAAATTGAACAATTCCTTGATTAGATAAAATTTTATCAAGTGTTTGATGCATTCATGCTGAAACACAAATTTTGTTTGACTCGATTTGTAAATCTAATACTTGAATTTAATTTGGTGAGAAAAACTCATTTTATAAAATAATAAGGAGTTGTTAAAATATGGTTTTTTGGAATATGCATAAGTTTCGTTTGTAGGTATTTGTGAAAACTTCATTTTGATTTATTCATCTTTGTCGAGACGAATCTATTTAAATAGTAGATTTTTGCCTAAAATTATCCATTTTTAAAATTGTGTATTCTATTTATAAAAATATCATTATAATTTTTAGATACTTTTTAAAATATATATATATATATATATATTTGTTAATATTTTTAATGAATAACCTATTTGAAAAAAAGAAACAAAAAACAAAACAAAGCCACATGCACGCATGCACCAATGCTCAGGTCGTCCATGGCCACCCAGCGAACTGCATGTTCCTAGCCTCCTCCCTCTAGATGACCCAACCATCAGAATTTTTTTCCTATTTGTCTCCGCAGCAATTCATTCATTCAAGTATCGCCGCCGCTGCCGCTTGGACTCCCAGCGCCGCCTTCCCGCCTCTCCTGTTGGTGGAGCTCGTCCGGTCGTCCGACTTCGAGTAGTAGCGCAAGCGTCACAAACTGCCTGCCCCTTCTTTTCCCCTTGAGCTAACTACAGAGGTCGGCGTCTTCTCTCCCCCTCTATTACTGCTAGCTAGCCGTTTCTCTATTCTCCATAAATGGCTAGTGTCCGTTTCCCCCTTCTCCCGATGTCGATTCCCTTCCCTTCTAGCCTATAAATGACGTTGAGCTCCCTCCTCCTCCCCTGCTCGCCCTTCCCCATGCTCTCGCCTCCCTGTTGCCTAGCGAACGAGTCGCCGCAGTCTGCTCCCTCCTCCTGGGCCGTCATCAGCGCCGAGCGTAGCCAGAGCCCCTTACCGAGCTTGCTTTCTCCTCCCTCACGCGATCACCTTCTGATCCCTGCTGCTGCTGCGTGGGAAATCTGCTACGCACCGCTCTCATCGCCTCAATGTCGTGCTACTGCTCGCCATTGCAGTACTGTGTCGTGCCTACGCTCTTAGCCTCGCCGATGTGCTGCATCGTCGTCGTCGAGCTCCGTACGTCCTACCATTGCATGTGACGTCGCCCGAAGCCATGCCTGCGTTGTCAACTCCACGACGCCAAACTTCCTGTGTTCACGTACTTCCTGCTCGCGGTGCGCTTACTGCTCTGCCCATCAACGTTGTTATTCGTCTCGCCAGAATTCGTCGTGCCGCATCATCGACGAAGACCCTCTCCCTGCACTCTACATCTTACTGTTGTTTCAAGGTAGAAGACAAGTTAATTTACCACCTTCCCCTTTCCGTCTACGCATAATAGAGAATTTTGATGATATTTTCTATTTAAAAATATGTATTTGATATCTAATCATATTAAATAATATTTTGTTACTATGCTAATCAGTTTGAATTTATAGTTGCAACAGTTTACATGTTTTTGTAAATTAATTTGTATTATATTTGTTGTAATGTGTAGTTTTCAAATTAAGAAACTAAAAAGAATTATACCCCTATGTTTTGTAACAAAGAAAACAATAGATAATTATTTATAATGACATATGTATATAAAAATGTAAATGTATCAGCTACCCCTAGCTGGGTATAGATAAACATAAGCTAGCTCCTTTGCCAGATTTATTACCGTAATTTTGATTATTTGGAAGCTAAACAATTTAGAAATAGTTCAATTAATTTCATAATTATGTGATTAATAATTTCAATTGATATTTATACTGGTTGTCGTATCTTTGTAATTTAAATTGGAGTTATGATATTGTTAACAAGAAATAATATTTAGCAAGTTAATTATTATTTTGTTAATCCTTGTAATTTGGTGATAAACCTCTTTAATTATGTGTTTTCAATAGTTTACATGCTCTCGTGAATTAATTTAAATTATGTTTATTATAGTCAATTTATGCGTAGTTTTCTAATTATGAAGTTAAAAACGAATGTAGTACACCTTTTCTTAAACAAACGTATCACATAAATAATTA
This sequence comes from Zea luxurians, assembly GCA_029449295.1. Classification (NCBI taxonomy): domain Eukaryota; kingdom Viridiplantae; phylum Streptophyta; class Magnoliopsida; order Poales; family Poaceae; genus Zea; species Zea luxurians. Next base: position 96,030,077 of record JAOPSE010000001.1, on the reverse strand, counting down.
TATAACAACTTTTTTTATGATTTAGATTTATATTCAAGTATTGCGTATTTAAATATGTGTATGCCAGATAGGGATTTCTAATAATATTAGTATAGCTTAATTATGTGGCCACATAATTAAAATGAAATATTAAATATTGTTGAACTTAATTTCATTTTTTAATGAATTAGATCATTGTTCCTAAATTAGAACTAAATATAATTAATAGATTAATTATCCTTATCACAATTTACTAATCAAACTTATAGTCAATTTGTTCATAACTAGATATATTGCACGATTAATCATTTCATAGAATTTAATCCACATTATATATAAATAACTCAGTTTTTCATAAAGATAAAATAAACTAATTAGTGTTTATGTTCTTTTATAATTTAAATGTTAGTTTATATGTTGTTTTGTATATAACCTTCTTAATAAAAATAGAGGATAGTGTTTTCTTAAGTAAAAGTGAATATAATTAATTGTTTAATTATCTATGGCATAAAAACCTATCTAGGCCATGTACTTCCTTAATGAAAATAAATATAATTATTTGTTTAATTACTCTTCCACATAAAACTCGATTAGGCTTGTATAATAACTTTTCATCAATAAATGTTTTACAATATGTTTTGTAATGTTTCATAAATCTATGTTTCATAACTCATTAACCATAGACATATAGAATATATCTTTTCTAAATAGTTAAAAGGTTTAATAATGTTATAATGTGTTTTATCATCTTATGAACCCTTAATCTTAGACATACCACATATGCTTTTATAAAAGATTAAAATGGTGAACCTAATATTTGTATATTTTAATTAAGATATTTTTAAGCTCATATCTTGTTTTATAAAGTATAGATCACACATTTTTGAAAACAATACCTTTTTATTATAACCCTTGTGTGTAATGCTTTTGAAAAACAAATGCTCTTTGGTTATGTTTTCTTTTAGCTTGGTCTATGATGAATATTTTATGTTATTGAGTGGTGTTTGTTTCTTCTTGTTTGTATGTGTGATATTCAGTGGTTGATCTAGTAGTTGAGAATCAAGATCTATTTCGTGGAATAATCTCAAGTTTGCTATAAGCCAGGCAAGTGGACTTCTCCCCCTGCATATTTTATCTGATCCCATACAATATATTTAATAAAGTTTATTTTTGGATATGTGCATAATTTGATGGGTTACCTATTCAGATACACCTAACCTTTCCAACCTTTTTCCTTGTTAACATGGGTTTTGATCTAATCAAGTAGTTATGCTATTGCTACAACTTTAACTTTATGCTGGTACTCCTACTAATGATATTAATGTTCCAAATGGTAAGTTTACATTATTGTTGTTAATCCGATGATTAAGAAAGATCTTATTGTGATAATTGGAACATGGAGTGACCACCTAGGAAAACAGTGCAACCACGAGTGCTATCATGGCTCTGGCTTTGGTAATTAGCTTAATGCGCTTAGTACCTAGCATCCTTACCTGAAATATGGGCAAGAGGGGGAGCGACAGTGGTGGCAGCTCACGTTAACATGGGGACGTATTCTTGGCTAAGGTACCTCACCTAGAGGGCCTCCACACCGACTTAGAAACCTTAGCAGGTTGTTTTGTATTAAGTGCATTCTGTGAAAGCCTCATAGTGGATCCCTAGCCATTCACCTCGAAAGTGTTTACGGGTTTGCCCGACCCAGGCTAGAGGGGATACACGGCTTGTGGGTAAAGTTGTACCACCTCTGCAGAGTGTAAAACTGATATATCAGTCGTGCTCAAGGTTATGAGCAGCCTGGACCCTCACATGATAATTGAACTTGAAGATGAAAATAAATCATGGTCCTTTATGGTTCAAGTGGTTATAAGCTTATGCTGATTATGAATTATGCTTAATTGGGTCTGGTATATACTTATACCTAGTAATTAGGTGTTGATAATAAAATGTTGACCAACTAAAATGCTAACCGCATTAAACTTTAGCCTTACCTTGTTACCTTGCATTTTCACCCCACTTGCTGAGCCCCGACCATAAGTGAGCTCACCCTTGCTTAATTTTTTATCAGAAGATTGCAGATGAAGATATGATGCTGAACTCCATGGATGCTAGTCTAGTGATACCCCCGGTCATCTTCCAGTGGAAGGATGTCCATGTTTCGCTGTACATTGATGAATAAAGGTTAAGACATTATGTCTGTTCGAAGTGTAATATGTTAATATAATCTTTATTTATGCTTTTATGCATTGTTCTTTTGATATATTACACTTGTGACATCAACATATGTGTGGAAATAGATCCTGGCACACATATGCTATGCATTCGGTTTTGCCCTTAAAACCTGTTGTGATATTAGCAAAGCTGGTTTTCAGTTTTCTTACGCAATCCAAGGATTTCTCAAACCATCTTTCCTTGGATTCACGAAGCTCCTCAACATTCTTTTCTAGCCTAACATTCGACCATTCACTTATTTCTTGCTTTACTTTTGCAAGTTCAAAATTTTCATTAGCTTCGGCAAGTTTCTTCTGAAGACTCTCAACTTCGGCTTTATGGACTTCAGATTGAGCATTGAATTTTGCCTTGTCTTTCTTCACTCTGTCCACTAAGGAAAGCAGAATTTTGTCTTTTTCTGCAGCTTTGTTCCTTAATCTGATAACCTCCGACCGAAGGTTGCTAAGCGATATCTGACAACTTTCGTCTTCAGCATTTTTCTGCACCCTCAAAGCGTTGCTAAGAATTAAGCCTTGCAAAAAGAAGGGAGATAAAGGATCAGCACGAGAATAAAAGACAAGATAATCTATTTATAAGTCCATAACTTTCGTACCTTCAGACTATTGTACGCAAGGCTGTCTGCGAGGTCATCCTTCGACATGGCAAAAAGGCCAGCTTCAAGCTTCGGAAATCCCATATTTTTTGCCATCTCCCGGCAAACAGATATTTCCATGTTGTCCGGGAGACAGTGTAGAAAATCATCTTTGTCGGTGCCATTGTACACCAAGGCCCCTTCGGGTATTTCAGTTCTCGGGCGTAGTGTTTGGCTTCCGTGATTTCTTCTTCAGATAACCTTTTTCCCGAAGCATGTCGAATAATAAAGTCAGGATTTTTGGAGGGTGCTTCAGGAATTGGAGATTTAACTTTTTCGGGCGTGTCTTTTCTTCTACAGAGCCAAGCCAACATCTAAAGATTCATGTTCAGTTCTCTGCCCAGTTCCAGCAGGCTCTGTCTCAGCGGGAACTAAGGGCCCAGCTTTGTTTCAGCGCGAGCTATAGCAGCTTCGGCAATTTTCTTTGCAGGGGTAGGAGTTAATGCCCTTATCGACTCCATGACAGAGTCCAGTACGCTTGCCATCGTCCTCCTCTTGGGGGTTATTGTAGAAACTTTTGATACCTTCGACAATTCTGGCTCTGCTGGTGGGCTCAAGATTTTTGGTAGCCCTACTGTTTTCCCTAGCTCTAGCTCTTTGGGCGCCTTTTCTTTGGCTTCGGCACCATGTTTTGGCGTTTCAACTGGCCCGGCTGTAGGAACCTTCAGCAATTCAGTCAGATCTTCCCTACGAATGGCAGGAGCAGGTTGTTCTGCCTCAGCAGTGGAAGATGTCCCTTCGCCAAGCTTCGGCACTGTGGTCATTTCAATGTATCTTGGCTAGTGCGTTATGACCTTGATCTCTTTGCCCTTCTGCGCAACAGAGATGGCCGAAGAGGCGGTTTTCTTTTCTTTCCCTGCTTTCGCGAGGGATAAGTGTAGTCTGGGTACACGAAGCCGGTAACATCAAAAACTCTGTTCAACCTTTTCATGCCTCATCCTCTGATGGCTAAGGTCATGGCATCATCTTCAGCTCTCGTGTATGCCCCAAGCAACTCATCGCTAGTCGCCTCAACACAGGTCAGCCAGTCATCATTCGGCTCATCAAACTGGTCTCTATATCTGAAGGTGTATTTCAAGTAAACCAAACCACCTTGATTGGACCCGGTAGCAGCCTCCTTCGGCATCTCCCAGTCATTCACAAGTGGCCACACTCTGTAGGCTATGTGCTCCTAAACTAGGTCTCTTGTGCCAATAAAGGCGCAAACATTGTTGAAAGCCTTCTGGCATGCTTCGATATCATTCCCAAGCACAGTAGCCGACCTTCTGAGGCTGAAGCGAGACTAGATAGGGTGTTGGATAATCCCCTTTATGTCCTCCCTTTCAATCAAATTATTCTTAACATAAAACCATTCCTCCATCCAGGCCCCGGGCCACCTTTTTCGAAATGTTGGAACTGGGTAACTTACATCAGAATGAGGAATGAAGCCATAACAACCGAAATTGTTGTGATACTGCTCCTTGCTAGTGGCCTTCGTCTCGTACAGTAGCTCATGCATGTTACAGAAGCACTTTGCGCTTGGTTCTAGCCCTTGGCTCCTCACGGCCCAAACAAAAACACCCATCCTAATTATAGCTTCGGAGTAATCTGATGAAGGAAGATCTCGAATGTCTTCAGCACTTCAACCAAAAATCTTCTTAATGGAAACCGAAGACCTGCCTTCATGAAGCTCCTGTAGACAACAACTTCATCTTACTCGGGTGCAGGGGCGACGCTGTCCCCCCAACTCTCACAATAGACATGTCACAAAAATATCTTCCCTTCATGGCATCAATCTGACTCTGTTTGATGGACGACTTTCCGAAGATAGTATGACTTTGCCGCCAGGGCCGATCTTCAGCATCTTCATTCCCACTTTCCACATCAAAGTTCTCTCTATCATCAATATCCTCAAACAACCCAACTAATATTTCATTTGTAATCTTTTCTGTGTTTGTTTTTTCTATAGCTTCGTAAAACCCAGCTAGAGCAGGGTCCACAACCTTCTTCTCCTCAGACATCTTCTTCTCTTCAGACATCTAACGAGCACTTGTGTAAATGACAAAGCTCACAAATCAAGCGAGATCTGACAGCAGGAAATTTCAAGCTTGAAACAATAGCACAAGCAATTGAAAGGCGCAACAAATGCTATCGCTGCAGGTTCCTATTTATATGCCTAGTGCATTGCAACTTGGCGGGCCCCATTTGTCATTGACTTTCGCTATTCTAGCGAATGGAAGGTGTTTTTTTGGACCTTCGGCTAAAGGCCTTCGTTCATGTCGCATTCTGAATTTGTTAGACGCAAAAAGAAATTAATACTGCGAGGGGCTACTGTTGGGGGCCTTCATCTTCTGACGGTCCTCAAAAACACAGCTAACATGTTTTCCAGTATAGTATATTGTCACAGGAAGCTTTGGCTTTAAGATGAAGGTGTGCATGGTATGAAAAGCGTGATCTGGAAGAAGGATGAACTAGCTCCAAAGTTGTGGCTGGAGAAGCTTCGGCTCAACACAAGGACGGGGGTGGAGGATGAAACCGACCTAAAAGGGAAAAGACTGCTTAGTCCTCGACAACTTGTCTTTTGACTAATAGTAAATGTCAGGGACATGAATGTAATTTCACACGGGCTGCGTCCTGTGCCTAAAATAGATGAACAGTAACACCATACTGTTCACGCTGACTTGTAATCACTCACGCGTCACTCTAGCTTTTTCACCTTCTATCAAGCCGAAGGTACAGATGTAATTTAAATATCATTGATGTTTGTTCATGTTTATATAATAAGAATATGAATAGTCTCATGATTTGAAATGATTATTCATATTCCCTTCACGTTTCATGTCTCTGTTTACATCCTTACTTATTGAAATGGTGAAGGTACATCCTTCATGACCTTCGTCTGAAGATCATTATATCCTAAGGGAGATAATGTTTTGAAGGACGAAGGTCTTTAACCATTAACACTTGTGTTGCCTTCTTCTGGATCCATAGCATTTGAGAACAAGTGACCAACGTAAACATTTAACAATATTCATCTTACAATGATACCTTCGGCTTGCTAGAAGGTGTGAGAACGAGAATGGCTCAAGAGCGATTACAATCCAGCGTGAACAGTATGGTGTTACTGTTCATCTATTTATAGGCACAGGACGCAGCCTGAATACAAGTACATTTATCTCCCTGGTAACTGCCTATAATCCTAACATGGATTGTTGAGGACTATAAGGTCTTTAGCCTCTTCAATTCATCATCATGCTTCTGAGCTTCGTCAATATGTTAGGCCAAAGGTCCTTGATTTTTAGCTTCGTTGCCCACTCTTTATCTCCTTTCATCCCATCATAAGAGAAGTTCTTCATCCCAAAGCCGAAGCTCCCTATAACTGTTCATAATCATGCTAAAAACGTATGGTTAGACATATTTTTGAGGACCTTCGGAAGGGGAAGGTCCCCAACAGTAGCCCCTCGCAGTATTAATTTGTTCTCCTTGTAACAAATTCAGACTGCAACATCGATGAAGGCCTTTAGCCGAAGGTTCGAAAAAACATCTTCCCTTCGCTAGAATAGAGAACGACACTGACATGCCGGACCCACCAAGCCGTGGGTCGCTCTACATATAAATATGAGCTCGTATTGAAAGCATTGCTTGTGCAATTTCTGTTGCTTACATAGTGCTCGCTATTTTAAACTCTCTTGTTTTGTCACGAGTTTGAGCTTCGGTATTTCAACAAGGTTTGATTTGATGGCTGGTGAGAAGAAAGCTATTGATCCGGCGCTGTCCGAGTTTTACGAAGCTATGGAGAGGACTAATGCAGAAAAGATCGCACATGAGACATTAGCTGGAATATCTGAGGGTCCAGTCATAGTGAAGACTTTGATGCGGAAAGTGAAAATGAGGGTGCCGAAGATCAGCCCAGGAGGCCATGTCATGTTGTCTTTGGAAAGTCAACAAACAAACAAGGACAGATTGATGCCATGAGGGGAAGGTACTTTTGTGACATTTCTATTGTGCGGGCTGGAGGGGACAGTAATGTCCCTCTACCTGAAGCTGACGAGGTAGTTGTCTATAGAAGCTTTATGAAAGCGGGGCTTTGGTTCCCTTTGGATAGTATGCTGGTCAAAGTGCTGAAAACCTTCAAAGTCTACCTTCATCAGCTTACCCCTGAAGCCATCATCAAGATAGGGGTTTACATTTGGGCCATGAGGAGCCAAGGACAAGAACCAAATGGAAAAAGCTTATGTAATATGCATGAATTATCTTATGAGACGAAGGCCACTGGAAAAGAACAATATCATAATAACATTGGTTTCTATGGCTTCCTAACCCGCTCTGAAGTAAGCAACCTAGTTCCAACATTCCGCAAGAGATTGCCGGGAGCCTGGATGCAAGAATGGTTCTATGTGAAGAATGATCTGGTTGAGAGGGAAGACATAAATGGGATTATCCAACGCCCTATATGGTCTCACTTCAGAATTAGGAGACCAACCCTTGCCCTCGAAAACGACATACAAGCGTGCCAAGCTGCTTATAACACAGTATGCACTTACATAGGCATCAAGGACTTAGTCCAGGAACACATTGCCTTCAAGGTGTGGCCACTCGGCAGTGGGTGTGAGATGCCGAAGGAGACTGCTGCTGGGTCTAGCCAAGGTGGCTTGGTTTACTTGAAGTATACATTCAAATACAGGAGCCAATTTGATGAGCCCAACGACGACTGGTTAGATGCCATTGACACAACCAGCGATGAGTTGCTTGGCGCCTACTCAAGGGCTGAAGATGATGCCATGACAATGGTCTTTGGAGGCCGAGGCAAGAAAAGGTTGAATAGGGTTTTTGAAGTTATTGGCTTCGTGTACCCAGATTATAGTTATCCTTCATGAAAGCAAGGAAAGAAAAGAAGAGCCGCCGCTTCAGCGATTTCTACTACGCCAAAGCCAAAGAAGATTAAAGTTCTGACACATCGACCCAGGCACATTGAAACTGCCGAAGTGCCAAAGCTTGCTGAAGGGCCTTCTTCTGCCATTGAGTCAAGTCACCCCGCTACTGCCGAAGCTAGGGTGGAATCGGCCGAAGAGCCAATCCCGAAGATAGCATCTGAGTAGCCAAAAACTTTGAGTTCATTGCAAGAAGCAAAACTGCCGAAGGTTCAAAAGATTGCTTCAATAACTCCGAAGAGAAGGAGAATGGCCAGTGTATTGGATGCTGTTATGAAATCGTCAAAGGCGCTAACTCCTGCTTCTGCGAAAGCACCTAGCATGGAAGACAAGAATACAAAGAAATCTGCCGAAGCCATCATGACGCATGTTGAAACTAAAGCTAGGCCCACAGCTCCCGCCGAAGCAAGGCCTGCGGAGATTGTTGAAAAGAATGCTGAATCAAGACCTTCGGATGCCGCTGAAGTACCGTTACCGATAGAGAAAGAGAAGGCTACTAAAGAATCTGAATTCCCTGCTCCTAAAGCACCTACGGAGGAATTAGAATTTATAGTGTGTCACGCTGTAGGAAAAAACTAACGGAGGAGCAAATTGCTGAAGCTAGGCAATATGCCAAAGATCTGAAGTATCCCCTAGGATCCTTGGTATACAACGACACTGACGAAGATGACTTTCTATATTGCCTACCGAACAACAAGGAGATATCTGTTTGTCAAGAAATGACAAAGAATATGGGATTTCCTAAGCTAGAGCTTGGCTTATCTGTGATGTCAAAGGATGAACTTGTAGATAGCCTTGCTTATAATAGCTTGAAGGTTTGTATACTTTTGCTCGTAGAGAAAGTTATGTTTGTTGGTTTTCTTACTGTTTTTATGTTCTTACACATATATTTTTGAGATTAGGGCTTAATTCTTAGTAAAGCTCTATGGGCTCAAAAAGAAGCTGATGACGAAAGCTATCAGATTGCACTTGGGAATCTTCGGTCAGAGGTCATTACACTGAGGAATGAAGCCCTTAAAAAAGATAAGATTCTGCTCTCCTTAGTGGATAGGCTAAAAATCAGTGAAGCCAGGCTTAATGCACAAGCCAAAACTCACAAAGCTGAAGTTGACGATCTAAAGAAAAAAACTTGCCAAAATGAATGAAAATTGTGAAGTTGTGAAGGCAAAGCAAGAGATAAGCGAATGTACAAGTTCAAGGGTACAAAAGAATGTTGAAGAGCTTTGTGATTCCAGGGAGAGTTGCTATGAAAAATCCTTAGATTGCGCGAAGAAGCTAAAAGATAGCTTTGCGAAGGTGGGGGCGTATTCTTCAGAACAAAATTTTATTCGCTGCGACCACGAAGGAGTTATCCAATGGATAGGTGAAGAAGCCAAAGCTTTCAATGAGATCCTTAGTGATCGAGGAGATTTTTGTGCTTGTTCCGGTGCCTGGGGGGTTGAGGCAATTCTAGAAAAGGTTGGGTGTGAACATGTTAAGGCCGCGGCCTAGCCAGAATCTATTCTCTCAACTGAGAATACTAAGGACCCCTCAGCTGAGGCTTCTACATTGGGCGACAAATTCTACTCCGATGTGTGGATGAAGGGTGGTCGTGAGATGGATGACAAAACCATTAAAAAGACTGAGAAAGAATCTCACGACGCCCGCGAGGAAGCTAAGCAAGCTGAGGAAGCTGCCGAATGCGCCATGATTATAGGTACTTTTATTTGAAACTTTTTGCCTTGTTGCTCGTTTTTGCCTTTGAAATTCACCATCATATATTTTTTATAGCTGGCCTCTCTCCACCACCATAGCCATACAACCCTAAAGCTGTTCTGGTTATGAAAGAAGCTTTAGATGTTATGCAAATTGCTAACGAAGTTGTTGACGAAGTCGCCAACAAACTTTTACATGAAGCTGCTGAAAGAATTTTGAAGGAAGACTAGATTCTTGTATAATAGGAAATGTAATATTATCGCCGATGCAATATGATGTATGATGTAATGCTATGCAAAATGATGTGATAGTATGATGCAGTATGATGTTTATGCCGAAGATGAGCACCACTCGAAAACACACCCAGACTCTGCATTCCCTTAGGAATGACTTTGGAGTCCCTTCACCTATTACATAGGTGGTATTTTAGCTCTGCATCCCCTAAGGAACGACTTTGGAGCTAAGCTCTGCATCCCCTTAGGAACGACTTTGGAGCTTCTTCACCTCTGATTTAGGTGGTATTTAAGCTCTGCATCCCCTTAGGAACGACTTTGGAGCTTATTAACCTTTGATTTAGGTGGTATTTGGCTCTGCATTCCCTTAGGAACAACTTTTGAGCTTCAGAACTTACTCTGCGCTCCCTTAGGAATGGCTTTGTAGCTTCGGTACTTAATTCTATCACACTCGATGATGTAACGATAATATTATTACATCAAATTGAAAATTTATCCCTCCTGTATTGTTTTTCAAGAAAATATAAAAGGCAGAAAGAGTTAAGATACATCAAATCATCATATTCCTTGGCCAAGCCATTGTAGTTCTTTTAGTAAATATGCTTCGACTCAGGCACAGTGCTATTCACTGTGCAAGCTTCGGACTCCTCCCAAGGATGCGCTGTTGTTGAGTATGATTGCACCCTTCTAGCTGTTGATTGTGGATTAGTGGTGGTGGTGGTGGCAACTGGGGCTAGGAAGCTGGGGAATGGCTTCCTGAAGCAACAGAAGCCATAGGTTGTTGATTACCTACATATTCTGGGATATATGGGGAATAACACGAAGCAGTGTGGAGGACTTGCTTCGGCTAACCCTGCCTCGCCTCAGCTTTGGCAATTTCCTTCTGCTTCTGGATTGTAACCTGGCATGTTCTTGTTGTGTGGCCCTTGTTCTCGCCACAAAACAGACAGTACAATTTTCTAGGTTGATTGCCGAATCGTCCTCCACCAAAACTTCTTCCTCCCCTACCCCTCGGAGCCAGTGGTCTAAAAGAAGTATGTTGCATGCTTGAAGACTGAGAATTATGATGGTTATGTTGAACATTGCTAGCCCTTTCATCATTAGCATTAGAGATGTGAATTGATCGGACATGCCTGGGATGAAGTCTCCCACCGAAGCCCCTGGTCATCTCGGAAATCCTGTTGGCTTCCTCCCTTCTTTGGAGAAAATCATTATCGACCCGGATGTACTCATCTATCTTCTGAAGAAGCTTCTCCAGGGTTTGTGGAGGTTTCCTAGCAAAATATTAAGCTGTAGGTCCTGGCCTAAGTCCCTTGATCATGGCCTTAATGACGATTTCATTGGGCACTGTGGGTGCTTGTGCTCTTAGACGCAAGAATCTTCAGACATACGCCTGAAGGTATTCCTCCTAGTCTTGTGTGCATTAAAACAATGCCTAAGCAGTGACTAGCTTTATCTAAAAACCTTGGAAGCTAGTGACCAACATATCCTTGAGCTTCTGCCATGATGTATTTGTTCCTGGCCGAAGAGAGGAGTACCATGTCTAGGCCACACTTCGAACTACCATGACGAAGGACTTTCTCAGGACAGCGGTGTTGCCTCCATATGAGGATATTGTCGCCTCGTAACTCATCAAGAATTGCTTTGGGTCCGAGTGCCCATCATACATGGGCAATTAGGGTGGCTTGTATGATTGTGGCCATGGGATGGCCTGTAGTTCTACTGCCAGGGGAGAAGCATCATCAAAAGTAAAATTACCATGATGAAAGTCATCGTACCATTCATCTTCATTGAATGAGATCTCCTGACGAAGCTCCCTGTGCTGAGGCCTTCGGTCCTGGTCATCTTGAGTAAGATGACACATTTCTTCAGCAGCTTCGTCAATCTTCTTCTGAAGGTCGGCCAGCCGGGCCATCTTCTCCTTTTTCCTTTGCACTTGCTGATGGATGACCTCTAAATCCCTGATTTCCTGGTCGATTTGCTCCTCCTGAAGAGTTGGGCTGGTGGCCTTCCTCTTTTGGTTCCTGGCCTCTCGCAGAGAGAGAGCATCTTGATTTGTGTCCAGTGGTTACAGAGCAGCCCCTGGCGTCGTTGCCTTCTTCGGTGGCATGTCAAAAATGGATGCTCTTCCGAAGGTTGTGGAAGTGAGTTCACTGGAGGTGGGCGCCAAATGTTGGTCACTCGTTCTCAAATGCTATTAATTAAGAACAAGGCAACATAATTGTTAATGGTTAAAGATCTTCGTCCTTCGAAGCATTATTTCCTCTTGGATATAATGATCTTCAGACGAAGGTCATGAAGGACACACCTTCATCATTTTATGATATAATGTAAACATGAATATGAATATAAACAAGAAGATGAAGGAATACAGGGGAATCAAGATAATATCTGTTATGTATCCATGTTTCACTTATCTTCTTTAAACATGAATACACATTTAACAATAGTCATATTACAATGATACCTTCAGCTTGCCAGAAGGTGTGAGAGCGAGAATGGCTCGAGAGCGATTACAATCCAACGTGAACAGTACGGTGTTACTGTTCATCTATTTATAGGCACGGGACACAGCCCGAATAAAAGTACATTTATATCCCTGATAGCCTATAATCCTAACATGAATTGTTGAAGACTATAAGGTCTTTAGCCTCTTTCAGTCATCTTCATGCTTTTGAGCTTCGTCAATATGTTAGGCCGAAGGTCCTTGATTTTTAGCTTCATTGCCCACTCTTTATCTCCTTTCATCCCGTCATAAGAGAAGTTCTTCATCCCAAAGCCGAAGCTCCCTGTAACTGTTCATAATCATGCTGAAAACATTTGGTTAGACATATTTTTGAGGACCTTCAGAAGAGGAAGGCCCCAACAAAAGTCTAAGGCTGTGTATAGATCATCGCCCCCTCAATGTGGTAACTATCAAGAACATGTATACTTTGCCCCACATTGATGTCCTTTTTGATCAGTTAGTTGGAGCCAAAGTATTTTCCAAGATAGATCTTCGCTCTAGCTATCATCAAATCAAGATCCAGACAAGTGACATTCCGAAGACAGCCTTCTCGACCAGATATGGACTTTATGAGTGTCTCATGATGTCATTCGGGCTAACCAGTGCCTGACATATTTCATGTACTTGATGAACTCAGTATTCGTGCCTGAGTTGGACAAGTTCGTGGTGGTCTTCATTGATGATATCCTGGTATATACAAAGAATGAAGCCGACCATTCCATGGATCTGCACATAGTGCTACAACGCCTAAGAGACCATCATCTGTATGCCAAATTCTCAAAGTGTGATTTTTGGTTAGAGGATATTTTGTTCTTGGGACACCCAGCCTCATAGGAAGCAATAGTAGTTGATCCTGAGAAAGTACAGGAGGTGATGGCTTGGAAGCCTCCTACCACTGTTCGCCAGGTACAAAATTTTCTGGGTTAGCTGGGTATTATCGCTCATTCATTCCAGAATTCTCCAGAATTGCAAAAGCAATGACAAAGTTATTAAAAAGGGAGTCAAATTTGAGTGGAGTCAGAAGTGCAAAGATGCCTTCCACACCTTAAGGCAACACCTAACCACCGCACCAATATTAGCATAGCCCGACAACGCCAAGCCATTTGATGTGTATTGTGAGGCTTCTACACTAGACTTGGATGTGTTCTAATGCATGACAACCAGGATATTACCTATGCGTCACGAACACTCATACCTCATGAGCAGAATTATCCAACATATGATTTGGAGCTAGCATAAGTGGTTCGCAATCTTAAAATATGGAGACACTACCTAATGGGTGGTCATTACAACATCTATGCCAACCACAAGAGCCTCAGGTACATCTTCACTCAGGATGACCTCAATATGAGACAAAGGAGATGGTTAAAGCTAATCAAGGATTATGACCTACAAGTACACTACCAACTAGAAAAGCCAATGTGGTTGCTGATGCGTTAAGTTGCAAGGCATAATGCAATAGTGTGACCATGGACTCTCACGTCACCACCATGTGCGACAAGTTAAAAAATTGAGCATAGAAGTAGTTCCTCCTAGTACACTAGATTACATCTCGATAGAACCAACCTTGCAGGATCAGATTATCTTGGCACAACTCAGTGATAAGGGAGAACGAATCATCAAAGAAATGCTCAACCAAAAAGTGGAAAAGTATAAGTGCTTATGCTAGGACAGTAAGGGCATGTTGGGGGCCTTCTTCTTCGCCGAAGGTCCTCTAAGCAAAAACACCTTCGGCAGGACGATATGCATGCAGACACAACACGAAGGTATATGCCGAAGCTACAATCCAGGGAGCTTCGGCATGATGATACGCCTTGAGACGAAGGGCAGCACCGACTTAAAGAGGAAAAGACCGTTTAGTCCATGATAACTTGTGTCATGTTTATAATTAGTTATTAAGGACATAAATGTAATTTTGACCGGGTTGCATCCCATGCCTATAAATAGGTGAACAGTACCCTCGTATTTTTCACGTCGACTGGTATTCACTTGCACGCCAACCTTGGATTCTTACCTTCTAGCAAGCCGAAGGTATAAATGTAATTCATTATCGTTAATGCTTATTCATGATTATGCAAAAGAAAATATAAACAATCTAATAATTTGAGATGATTATTCTTATTCTCTTTATATATATCACATGTTCCTGCTTTTCATTACATATTGATATGATGAAGGTATGTCCTTCATAAGCTTCGTCTGAAGTCCATTATATCCTAAGGGAAATAATGTTTCGGAGGACAAAGGTCTTTAACCATTAACATTTGTGTTGCCTTTTTCTTAACTCATAGCATTTGAGAACAAGTCACCAACATTGGCGCCCACCTCCGGTGAACTCACTTCCACTGTTGAGACGATGGCTTCGTTCAACAACCAAGATGTAGCACCTTCGGTCACAAAGCTAGTGCTCCCAATCATGGGCGGTTCAAGTTTAGAGCCAGCCAACAAGAAGCAGAAGAAGGAAGCATAGAGAAAAGTGTAGCATGTTGGGGTGCAAGGACCCTTCATCAGATCCAAGTGGTCCCACATCCCAATCACTTTCTCCTAGGAGGATCTTCAGCTCAAAGACTATCCTCACAACGATGTTATGGTTATATGTTGTGTCATCAAGGGATTTCTAGTCCACAATGTTCTGGTTGACACATGCAGTGCAGCGGACATCATATTTGCAAAGGCTTTTAGGCAGATGCAAGAACCAGAGGACAAGATTCATGATGCTACACTCCCTCTTTGTGGCTTCAGAGGAAGACATATTGTGGCACTTGGCAAAATCACAATGTCAGTTACCTTCGGTTATGTCCACAACACAAGGTCTGAGCAGGTTATCTTTGACATTGTTAACATGTATTACCCATACAATGCAATCATTGGTCGAGGGACACTTAATGCCTTCGAAGCCATACTTCATCCAGCATACTTATGCATGAAGATACCTTTAGAGAAAGGGCACATTGTTGTCCATGGAAGTCAAGAAGCTACCAGAAGGGCTAAGGGAGTTGGACAGATTCAAAGGAGATCCATAACATAGATGGAGCCAAAGCTTGTCAAAAATATAAGCACAAAAGAGAGAAGGCTGCTTCGGTAGATCAGCCGAAGCCTATGCTCCTATGTGAAGATATAGTAGATCAAAGGGTACTGTTGGGATCTCAGCTATCTGATGAGCAAGAAAAGACTCTGCTAAGATTTTTGTTCAACAACAAAGATGTCTTCGCTTGGCCAGCCAATAATCTTTGTTGTGTCAACAGAGATGTCATTGAACATTCACTTAATGTGGATCCATCTTTCAGGTCAAGGAAGCAAAGACTTCAGAAGATGTATGATGATAAAGCTGAAGGTGCTCGGAAAGAAGTAAAAAGACTTCTCAGTGCTGGTGTTATCGGAGAAGTAACATATCCAGAATGGCTAGCCAACACTGTTATGCTGAAGAAGGCTAATGGAAAATGGAGAATGTGTATTGATTTCATAGATCTCAACAAAGCATGTCCAAAGGATGAGTTCCCATTACCAAGAATAGACACCCTTGTAGATGCAGCAGCTTCTTCGGAGCTCATGAGTTTACTGGATTGCTACTCAGGCTATCATCAGATTTGGATGAAGAAGGAAGATGAGCCAAAGACTAGCTTCATAACTTCTAGTGGCACTTATTGATACCTTTGGATGGCTGAGGGGCTCAAGAATGCTGGAGGAAGCTTCAGCAGAATGATAGCCAAGGTCCTTCACTCTCAAATAGGCAGGAATGTGCTGACTTATGTTGATGACATCATAGTAAAAAGCACGAAGCAAGAGAATCATATTGCTAACTTGCAAGAGACACTTGCCAATTTCAGGCAAGCTGGTCTTAAATTAAATCCAGAAAAGTGTGTTTTTGGAGTAAAGAAGGGCAAGTTCCTTGGTTGTCTGGTATCAACGAAGGGAATCAAAGCTAACCCAAATAAGATCAAAGCTGTCCTTCGGATGGAGCTGCCAAATTCAAAGAAGGGGGCTCAATGGTTGGCAGGAAGGCTGGCATGATTAAATAGATTTATATCAAGATTAGTAGAAAGGAATCTACCATTCTTTGAAATACTAAAGTCAGCCGAAGTTTTCCAATGGGGTCCAGCTCAGCAAAAGGCTTTCAAAGAGTTAAAGCAATACTTGATAGACTTGAAAACTCTAACTCCACCTTCGCTAGGGGCTCCGTTACTCCTATATGTAGCAGCCTCTCACTCTGCAGTTAGTGCGGTGCCTGTACAGGAGAAGCAAGATGGTCAAGTCAAAAGACAAGCACCAGTATATTTCATCTCTGAAGTTCTAAGCTTATCAAAGAAAAATTATAAAGAATTGGAGAAGGTGTTATATGCTGTGTTGATGGCCTCAAGGAAGCTTCAGCATTATTTTCAAGCATATCATATAATTGTTCCTTCATCACAACCTCTGAAGGACATAATGAGGAATAGAGAAGCTACTGGGAGGATCAAAAAATGGCTGCCGAGCTCAATGAATTCTCTATTGATTATGTACACAGATCCTCAATTCAGTCCCAGGTGTTAGCGGATTTCATTGCTGATTGGACGCCAGGGGCTTAGGGAGAAGAAGCAGCCGAAGCCTGGACAGTCTTCGGTGATGGTTCTTGGGGAACCTTCGGCGCAGGAGCAGTTGTTGTTCTAGTAGTGCCCTCTAAAGTTAGAACATGCTATGCAGCAAGACTGGACTTTAGTTGTACAAATAACATTGCTGAGTACGAAGCCCTTCTATTGGGGCTTCGGAAACTAAAAGCAATCGGAATAAGAAGAGCAGTCTTTAAAACTGATTCTCAGGTCATTGCTGGCCTTGTAGACAAAAGCAGCAAGGCAAGGGATCCGAAGCTTGAAAAATATTTGGATACAGTCCGAAGGTTGGAGGCTTCTTTCGAAGGTTTTTCTGTAAAAAAATATTCCAATAGGGGAAAATGAGCATGCAGATCTGCTAGCTAAGTCAGCAGCACAGGGGCTCCCTCTACCTTCGGAAGTATTCTTTGAGATAATAAAAGCACCTTCGGTTGAACTTCTGGAGAGAGCAGTGCTTGTAATATCACCTGTACATAGTGAAGATTGGAGAACTGAAATCATATCTTTCCTCCAAGGTAATTGTCTTTCTGGATGACGAAGTTTATAATAAAAGAATGGAAGCAAGGATAAGACCATATGTCATAATAGAAAGGGAGTTATACAAACATGGAGTCTGCTCTCCACTTCTCAAGTGTTTATCCAGAACCGAAGGTATAGAGCTGATGAAGGAAATACATGCAGGTTTGTGTGGATCTCACATTGGGTCGAGGCCTTTGCTGGGGAAGGTTTTCAGACAAGGATTTTATTGACCGAAGGTAGCTTCGGATGCAGCAGATCTGGTTCAAAAGTGCGAAAATTATCAAAAATGTGCAAGAGACCAGAAACAACCTTCGTCGCTAACCTAGTTAATACAGCCAACCTGGCCATTGCAAAGATGGGGCCTAGATTTGTTGGGTCCACTCCCACCAGCACAAGGCAACTTGAAGTATGTTGTAGTGGCAGTAGAATATTTTTCTAAGTGGATTGAGGCGAAGCCTTTGGATACAATAACTTCAGTTACGGTCCAAAAATTCTTCTGGCAGAATATTGTTTGTCGCTTCGGTGTGCTGAAGGCAATAACTGTGGACAATGGTACACAATTTGATGCCGAAACATTCAAAGATTTTTGTGACTGAAGTGGTACGAAGATTCATTTTGCATCAGTCAGGCATCCAGAATCAAATGGGCTGGTAGAAAGAGCAAATGGCATTATAATGACAGGAATAATGAAGCTAATCTTCAACCAACCTAGATGAAAGTGGCCAGATGAGTTGATTAAAGTGGTGTGGAGCCACAACACAACTGCGTCAAGGTCAACATGATTTACACCCTTCAAGCTCTTATTTTGGTGACGAAGCAATAACTCTAGAAGAGGCAAAGATAGGGTCAATAAGAACAACAGCTTCAGCAGAAGACGAAGCTGATTACCAAATAACAAAAGATACTATAGAAGGTACCAGACTTCAGGCTATAGAGCACATCAATAAATATCAGGCCGAAACAATAAGGTGGCGTGATAGAAAAGTTCGATTGAAAAACATCAAGCCAGGACATCTGGTGCTTCGAAGAGTGGCCAACCTAGATAAAGTGGGCAAGTTGCAACTGAAATGGGAAGGTCCTTTTCTAGTAGTATCTTCGTCAAGACCCGGTTCTTATATATTGAAGGATATGGACGACAACGACATACCCAGATCTTGGAATGCAGATGAGCTTCGACGATACTATGTGTAATTTGATGTAATCTTTTTTCATTTTTTCTATGGCACCCTTTTCCTTTCAAGAGGGGAGAAAGGTTTTTAATGGGGCCATAGCTTGTAATTTTTCATTCTTATTTAGCCCCACGAGGGCCAAATCCCCCAAAGATTTAATATGTAAAATATGAGCATGCACCATCGAGTGCAAAGAAGAGAAATAGGGAGAAGCTGAAAATACGTCCCCAAGGGGATGCAGAACATGACGAAGCTGCAAAAAAGTCATTCCTAAAGGAGCGTAGCATAAGTTTTCTGCTCAAAAGTCATTCCTAAGGGAATGCAGAGCCAAAAATTTGACGAAGATGCAAAAGTCGTTCCTAAGGGAGCGCAGAGTAAGTTTTCTGCTCAAAAGTCATTCCAAAGGGAATGCAGAGCCAAATACCACCAAAATATAAGGTGAAGAAGTTCAAAAGTCGTTCCTAAGTGGATGTAGGACTTAAATGCCAACAAAATAGAAGGTGAAGAAGCTCAAAAGTCGTTCCTAAGGGGATGCAGAGCTTAAAAGACTCAAAAGTCGTTCCTAAGGGGATGCACAGTCTAGGTGTGGTTTCGTGTGTGTGTTCGGGACATTCATTTGTACATTACATTGCATCATTCATTGCATTCATATACATTCATGTAGACATTCGTAGGATCATCATCATCATAACATGAAGCACAAATAGAAATACTTCAGCTTTGATAACAATGCTTCGATGAGCACGAAGAAGTAAGGATATGCTTCGTTGTGTACAAAAAGAAGGGAAGGTGTTTTTCGCCTTCAGCTCAAAAGATACAAGTTTCGTCCACAGCAAAGCAATTTATACATGGATGGAAAGGTAAAAATATATTACAAGGTATGGACAAATATACAAAGTAATGTTCAATTCTCGATTACAATGTCTTTTACAAAGATAATACAAATGCTTCTAAGCTCTATGTAGGCAGGCCTAAAAAAAGCTTCAGCAGCCTTCGGAATATGCTTCGGACTATCAATCTTTGGCACCATCATCCTGCACACAACAAAGCAGTATAAGGTAAAAAGTAATTACAAGAGAAGGTAAGCAACAGGTATACATTTCATACCGGCTTAAGCAAGCTTCGGGCCTTGTCACCAGCCAAATCCCGACCACCCTTCGCCCAAATTTGTCTTATAAATCTGCTCCCTATGCTCCGGACTTCACTGGGGATATCAACCAAATCTGTTGGAGGTGGGTTGAAGGTTGGTCTATTCACAATCTTTGCATGCGTACAGCCAGCCTTCAGAAATGCTGCAGCTATGCCGCGAGAAGCTAGCAGGGCGCAAAAGTCACTGTGCCTGGCTATCACTTCATCAAGCGCCTCGACTTCGCCTTCAATGTGTTCAAAGGTGCTTGATATATTTTCAGCCGAAGGGGTAAATTTTTCAGCGCTGGCTCCAACCGAGTTGAAAACTTTTTTCAATCGCTGTACGCAGCGGCTGCCAAAACCCAAACACATGTTCCGAAGCTCTTTCAAAGATTGCTGCAGCTTTGTATTTTTGTGAGCTTCAGCTTCGTATTTTGTCTGCAAATCTTTTCTCTCTTGTTCGAAGCTCCCTAATTTTTGGAGAAGTTCCTCTTTTAATCTAGCATTTTCGGTTAGGACTTCTGCAAGTGAACCCTCCATTGCCTGAAGCAGGAAATCTTTCTTCTCAAGAGAAGCTTCATAGTTTTTAATTTTGTTTTCTAAACCCTCGATTATAATTTTGCACTTTTTGCTCTTTTTGTCTTTGAGGTCTTGCTGCATTCGCAACTGTTGGGGGCCTTCGGCTTCCGAAGGTCCTCAAAAACATAGTTTAACAATGTTTCTGGAGTATAATACATGAACAGGTACCTTCGGGCTCGAATCAGAACCAGCGTGAAGAAGCACAAAGAATACGAAGGTTGGCGCAGAGCCGAAGCTATATGCTGGAGAGCTTCGGCATGGTAGCAGAAAAGGAAACCGACTTAAAAAGGAAAAGGCTATTCAGACCTCGATGGGTTATTGCAGAACCATTAGCAAATGTAAAGGGCATGGGTGTAATTTTACATGGGCTGCATCCCATGCCTATAAATAGATGAACAGTACTCCCGTACTGTTCACGCTGACTTGGTATTTTGCTTTTGCGTCACGCTTCTACTTTCACTTTCAAGCTGAAGGTACATTTGTAATTTGATATCATTTCTATTTTCCATAGTAATAAAATAGAAATGAAATAGAAGTGAGTTAATAATAATACATGATTGTTTATGTTATTTTATATTTCATATGATTCCTTATCCATTATTTTATGTTATGCTGAAGGTTTGTCCTTCATAACCTTCATTCGAAGATCATTATATCCCAAGGGAAATAATGTTTCGAAGGACGAAGGACTTTTACGTTTAACATTTTCTTTGTTGCCTTGTACTTAATTCATAGCACTTGAGAACAAGCCCCCAACATTGGGCGCCCACCTCCGGTGAACTCTTTTTGACCACCTTCAGCAAGCATTGACCTTCGTCATGCCACCGAAGAAAGCTTCAGCGACAGGGGCTGCTACTCACCAGCCGCTGAACCCGAACCAGGAGACCTTTTCTCTTTGAGAGGCCCAAAGCCAGAAGAGGAAGGCCACTAGTCCAATGCCCCAGGAGGACGAGTTGGACCAAGAAATCAGAAACATGGAGATGCTTCATCAACAAGTACAAAGGAAGAAAGAGAAGATGACTCGACTAGCCGACCTTCAGAGGCAGATTGACGAAGCTACCAAAGAAGTACGCCATCTTGCTCAAGATGAGCAAGAGCGAAGGCCTCAACATAGGGTGCTTCATCAAGAAGGCTTCTTCAACGAGGATGAATGGTACGAGGATTTCCATCATGGAAATTTTGCTTTTGATGATGCTTCTCCTCTGTCAGCAGAACTGCAGGCTATACCTTGGCCCCCGTCATACAAGCCACCCCAGCGCCCCATGTATGACGGGCACTCAGATCCGAAGCAGTTTTTGATGAGCTACGAAGCAACCATATCTTCATATGGAGGCAATACCGCAGTCATGGTGAAATCTTTCGTCATGGCAGTCAAGAATGTTGCGCAAACCTGGTACTCCTCTCTTCGGCCAGGAACAATCACATCATGGCAGAAGCTGAAGGACATGTTGATCACTAGTTTCCAAGGGTTTTAGACGAAGCCCGTCACCGCTCAAGCTTTGTTCCAGTGCATGCAAGATCATGAAGAATACCTCCAGGCATATGTCCGAAGGTTCTTGCGTTTGAGGGCACAAGCGCCAACAGTGCCCAATGAAATTGTCATTGAGGCCATGATCAAGGGGCTTCGGCCAGGACCTATGGCCCAGTACTTCGCCAGGAAACCCCCTCAAACCCTGGAGAAATTGCTTCAAAAGATGGATGAATACATCCGCGCTCACAATGATTTTCGTAAGAGAAGGGAGGAAGCCTACAGGTTCTCTAAGATGACCAGGGGCTTTGGAGGAAGAATCCACCCAAGGCACGTCAGATCAATTCATTCCACCCAGAATGACGACAGAGGAAGTCAGCAACAGAGGCCGCAATATTCTTCGCAAGCTTCGGGGCAGCAACAAAGCTATCCTCGGCCATCAACTCCAAGGGGCAGAGGCGCTAGGGGCTTCAGAGGAAGGTTTGGGGATCAGCCCAGGAAAATTTATTGCTTATTATGTGGTGAGAACAAGGGCCATACTATAAGGATGTGCCATGTCACCATTCAGAAGCAGAAGGAAATAGCAGAAGCTGCAGCTCAGCAGAACCAGCCGAAGCAGGTCATGCATACTGCTTCGTATCACTCACCCTACATACTAGAGTATGTAGGTAACCATCCTGCAGCGTCTGTTGCTTCGGCTAGTCAGCCACAGGCATCCTGGCCACAGCTTCCACCTCCGCCACCACTACAACCTGCATATTCACGCGGCCAACAGCCAGAAGGGAGTCAGTAGACCCATCAGTAGAGAGACTTCAGGGAGGAGTCCGAAGCTCGCACACTCAACAGTATTGTGCCAGAGTCGAAGCATATCTACTAAGAGACATCCTACCCCTGAATCAGTTTTTACATTCATTGTCGTTCTCTTTCTTACTAAGGAACAGTTGTTGAAAACTTAGTTTTCTTGTCGTTTTTAATTCCTTGTAATAACTTCATTTTTGCCATAGTGAAAATATATCTTCTCCACAGACCTACGGAGTCCCAAAAGTCGCATAGGCACAAAAAGCCGTTCCTAAGTTACAAGTGTCTTCGAAGCTACAAAAAGTCGTTCTACTGAACGCAGCGTAAGTCTGCCGAAGCTACAAAAAGTCGTTCCTAAAGGAGCGCAGTGTAAGTTTTCTGCTCAAAAGTCGTTCCAAAGGGAATGCAGAGCTTACAGCGAAAAGTCAACGCTGATTCCGCCAAAATATAAGGCGAAGAGTGAAAAGTCAACGCGAATACCACCGAAATAGAAGGCGAAGAAGTTCAAAAGACGTTCCTAAGGGAATGCAGAACTTACAGCGAAAAGTCAACGCTGATACACCAAAAAATAAGCAGTGAAGCCGAAAAATAAACGGCAAAGAGACTGTGTATTCTACAGCAGGGATGTGTGTGTATCTTTGGCACAAATATCATTCTGCATAAGCATAACATCATCACATCATTCGCATAACATACCATACATCATATTGCATCAATGGCACAAGATGGGGATACAATGTTGACCTTCGGAGAATGCTTCGAAAAAGTGAAATTGTGCTAAGGCACAAAATAAGTTTCGGAGAGATACAACTTTGTCAGCTATAAACTGGAGGAAAAAGTTTATTTTTGACGAAGTATTAATGTTTCTGCGACGATTGGAGAATTTTTCACGAAGCATAAAAATTCTTCATTACGAAGCATGAAAAGAAGGGAAGGTGTTTTTTCGCCGAAGGCTCAAAAACAATATGTACAATAAAAGTTTCATGCATCGCAAAGAAATGAATTACAAAGCCATTTATACATTACATTAAAAACTCATGAGTGCCAAATATTACAAGCATAGTCCAGCAAATGTTACATTGGTATTCTAACAATGTTTTTACAATATCTATTATTCTTCCTTCAAAACTTCGTCCGCAGCTTCGGTCAGTAGTTGAGTAACGACTTCGTTCAAAATGCTTTCGGCCATATTAATGATTTCTGCTGTTTCCTTTGCCTCTGGCTCGATCAGTAACTCGAAGGGCTCTAGGGGAGGAGATATTTCGGCTGTCGTAGAAAATGTAAATAAGATTAGAAGTAGCAAAAATAAAAATAAAGTTAAAAGCTATTAAGCAATACCTATCCGCTTTTCGAGTTCCGCAGCCTTTTGAGCTGCCTTCGTAGCTTCCCTTTCATCGTGTCTTTTTCGCTCTTTTTTATTATTTCGTGGGCCATCCCTCGACCGCCATTTTCCCAGATGTCAGTAAAGAATTTTCCACCAACTAAGCTTGCTTCGGCCGAGGGGTCCTTTGTATCATCAATAGATAAAGTAGCTTCAACTTGGGCCAGAACTTTCACATGTTCGCAACCTGATTTCTCCAAGATAGCCGCAATTCCCCTTGCACCTGAGAAGGCGCAGACGTCCCCGCGACCACTTAAAACCTCTTCAAAGGATTCGGCCTTGCTGCTGATCCATTCAATTGGGCCTTCGGGATCGCCCCGTATGAAGTTGTCTTCACTTGAATAAGCGCCAACGTTGGTGAAACTAGTTTTTATCTTCTTCACACATTCTATAGATTTTTCATAACATCTTTCTTTTGAGGAACGAAGTTCTACAACTGTTTTCTCCCAATAATTTTTCCAGTAGTCACTAGCATCTCGGTCAGCTTCGACAATAGCGCATTTCAATTTAGCTTCGGCCAGTGGCTTTTGGAGGTTTTCAATCTTGTTCCTTTGGATTTCAGATTGGGTCTTGTAGTTAGCTTCATCCCCCTTCATCTTGTCTACCAATGTAAGTAAAATTTTATCTTTTTCCAAAGCTTCGTTCCTCAGCTTAATAACTTCTGTTCGAAGGTTGTTGAGAGCAATAGTGCAGCTCTCATCTTCGGCATTCTTTTGCGCCCATAAGGCGTTGCTCAGTATTAAACCCTATATGAAAAGAATTAGTATAAGAGCAGAAAAATAATTCAAAGTTCAAAAGATTCCAAATGTACAATTTTTGTACCTTCAGACTGTTATATGCGAGACTATCTGCTTGATCGTCCTTTGTCAAGGCACAAAGGCCAGCTTCAAGTTTCGGAAACCCCATACTTCTAGCCATCTCCCGACAGACAGATAATTCTTTGTTGTCTGGGAGGCAGTATAAGAAATCATCTTCGTCTGTTCCATTGAACACTAAGGCACCCTTTGGATACTTCAGTTCTCGGGCATAGTGTTTAGCTTCAAAAATTTCTTCTTCAGTTAATCTTTTCCCCGAAGCATGTCGTACGATATAATCAAGAACTTCAGAGAATGTCTCGGGAGTAGGAGTGGCAGTTTTTTCAGGCAGAATTTGTTCTGCAGCTTCTTTCTCCGTTTTCTCCTCCCCGGTTTCCAAGAATTTCTCCTTTGCGGGCTCTGAAGGCCTAGCTTCGGTCTCGATCTGGCTCTTCGTAGCTTCGGCTTCGGTTACTCTTGTTTCAGACTGCGTTTTCGGAGCTTCGGTAGTTTTCCTCTTAGGAGTCGCTGTAGGACCTTTCTTTTCCTCTTAGGAGTCGCTGTAGGACCTTTTTGTGCCTTCGGCACTGTCACTTCTGCAGAAGGGCTTGAAATTTCTGATATCTTTATTCCTTCGACCCCTATATCACCGGCCTTCGGCTCAGCTAATTTGGCTGAGGATGTCTTCGGTATTGCAGTCGGCTCTTCAATCTTCTGCGTAGGCACAGGTTCTTTGGCTTCAGTAGCCGAAGAGGTCTCACCGCCAAATTCGGGCACTACGGCTGGTTCAATATATCGCGGCCGGTGAGTAAGAACCTTCACCTTCTTCCTCTTTGGCACGGGCTCGCTTGGAGCAGCTGAAGCAGCATGTTTCCCAGAAATTACACTCTTTCTCTTTTGTCCCTTTGGCGGGTACCAGTAGTCAGGATACATAAACCCAATAGCATCAAAAACTCTATTTAGCCTTTTCTTTTTCCGGGGCCGCAGATAGCGCATTATCCTCCGCTTTGGAGTACGGCCCAAGCAGATCATCACTAGTAGCTTCGATGCACTTCAGCCAGTCATCGTCTGGTTCGATAAATTGGTCTCCAAATCTGAAAGTATATTTCAGTCGAACCAAATCACATTCGTTAGTGTTGCTGATGGTTTCTTTTGGCATCTCCCAGCTCTCTAGCAGTGGCCATATCCTGTAGGCCACGTGCTCTTGGACTAAGTCCCTTGTCCTGATGAAAGAACAAACTATGCCAAAGGCCCTTTGGCATTCTTCAGCTGCTTCATCAATCTCTACCTTTGGTTTCCGAAGGCCGAAGCGGGACCAGATGGGGCGCATGATGATCTCTTTGATATCTTCTCTCGCCTTTAAATTATTTTTCACATAGAACCATTCTTTCATCCAGTCTCCAGGCCACCTCTTCCGAAAGGTTGGCACTGGGCAGCTTGAGCCTGAACGAGCAACAAAGTTGTAGCAACCAAAGTTATTGTGATACTGCTCCTTACCCTAGGGTTTCGTCTCATATAAAAGTTCGTGTATACTGCAGAAACTTTTTGCACTTGGTTCCAAACCTTGACTCCTCACAGCCCACACGAAGATTCCCATTCTTATGATGGCTTCGAGAGTAATCTGGTGAAGAAAAATCTGGTATATCTTTAAAACTTCAACCACAAAATTGCTTAGAGGGAATCAAAGCCCAGCCTTGAAGAAGCTTCGATAGATTACAACTTCATTTTCTTCAGGAGCAAGAGCAGTTCGGTCTCCGTTGTCAGCCCTCATGATGGATATGTCTCAAAAATACCTTCCTCTCATGTTTTCAAGATGACTTTGCCTGATGGTCGATTTTTCGAAGACTGTGTGACTTGGTCGCCACGGCCGATCTTCAGAGTCTTCGCCCCCACTTTCAACATCATAACTATCGCTGTCATCGATATCTTCAGGTAAGCCTTCTAGAATTTCTTTTGTAATCTTCTCTGTGTTGGTCTTTGCAATTGACTCAATGAATCCAGTGGTTTTTTCCTTAAGAAGCTTCTCCTCCTCGCTCAGCTTCGCTTCAGCAATAACTTTCTTATCTTGAGACATCTTTTCTTCGGAAATGATGAAAATGTGCTCTTAAAGCTGAAGCTCAGAAAATCTAAAAACCAAGCAAGCGTTGGTAGGCAAGAGCTAAAAATTGAGCAAGCAGAGCAGATGGCTAAAAGCGCACCAAATGAGCTCGTGGTGTGCTCTTATTTATACGCCTAGTGCGTTGCAGGGTGGAGGGCCCCGCTTGTCATTGACTGTTGCTATTCTAGCATAGGGAAGGTGTTTTTTCGGACCTTCGGCTTAGGGCCTTCGTCCATATCGCAATCTAAATTTATTATTCTAACAAATTAATATTGCGAGGGGCTACTGTTGGGGGCCTTCGGCTTCCGAAGGTCCTCAAAACATAATTTAACAATGTTTTTGGAGTATAATACATGAACAGGTACCTTCGGGCTCGAATCAGAACCAGCGTGAAGAAGCACAAAGAATACGAAGGTTGGCGCAGAGCCGAAGCTATATGCAGGAGAGCTTCGGCATGATAGAAGAAAAGGAAACCGACTTAAAAAGGAAAAGGCTATTCAGACCTCGATGGGTTATTGCAGAACCATTAGCAAATGTAAAGGGCATGGGTGTAATTTTACATGGGCTGCGTCCCGTGCCTATAAATAGATGAACTGTACTCCCGTACTGTTCACGCTGACTTGGTATTTTGCTTTTGCGTCACGCTTCTACTTTCACTTTCAAGCCGAAGGTACATTTGTAATTTGATATCATTTCTATTTTCCATAGTAATAAAATAGAAATGAAATAGAAGTGAGTTAATAATAATACATGATTGTTTATGTTATTTTATATTTCATATGATTCCTTCTCCATTATTTTATGTTATGCTGAAGGTTTGTCCTTCATAACCTTCGTCCGAAGATCATTATATCCCAAGAGAAATAATGTTTCGAAGGACGAAGGACTTTTACGTTTAACATTTTCTGTGTTGCCTTGTTCTTAATTCATAGCACTTGAGAACAAGCCCCCAACAGCAGTGCTTTTCTTAGCAACATACTTTGTAGAAATAAACCTTCATCAGCAAATTTGCTTCATCACAAAAAAAGGAAAAATTTTGCTTCATCACAAGAATTTTACCTTGAAGTTGGAATAAAACAAACTGCCGACGATATGTTGTCGTCGGTAGCTGCTAATATCAGCTTTGAGCTTTGGAAAACAGACACTCTTCGATAGAGTGCCGATTATCTTTGTCCCGGTGCGGTCGCAAATGCATCCTAAGGCCCCTTCATCGATCCCACCAAAGAGCATGGCTCCTGGTTGGTAGCCACAGGAAATGCCATATTCCTGTAGCTCCTTC
Source organism: Zea luxurians (assembly GCA_029449295.1). Classification (NCBI taxonomy): domain Eukaryota; kingdom Viridiplantae; phylum Streptophyta; class Magnoliopsida; order Poales; family Poaceae; genus Zea; species Zea luxurians. Next base: position 96,002,095 of record JAOPSE010000001.1, on the reverse strand, counting down.
TTTTCGGCCTCGGATAATTCTTGCCCGAACAGGTTCCAAAGGTCGAAGTCTTTTTCCTCTGAAGCAACATCGGCAATCTTATTTCCTTTGTCAACCACTGGGGCCATGACCTCCTCTGCAGCCGCAGCTGTTTCTTCCGCAGCCATAGTCAATAGTAATTTATCAATTCTAGATAGTGTGCTCTTCAAGTTGGCAGCTTTGGTGGCAGCTGCAACTTCGGTAGAGGTGTTTGCTTTGGCAGTGGCCACGGCGCTCGCAATAGGTGTTATCTTGGATGCCGAGGCCGATGGTGGCGTCCGTTCAATGGCTTCCATTATGGTACCGATCCTTCGCTTTTTCTGCCCATCCACCTTTTTTGTAGCCGAAGGCTCATCCTTCTTCTGTAAAAGCTTCGTCAGTTCCAGTCCTAGAGGACTTAGCAGCTTGATAGTTGAGATTCAATCATTACCTTTCAAATTTCTGCCACTTCGGCAGCAGGAGGTGTCAAAGGAGTCTCCTCTTCTACCTCAATCACCTTCGGCTCTGGAGTTTCAGCTTTTCTTTTCTTCAAAGCTGCCACCTTCGGCTCAGGAGTGGATTTTCTCTTCTTTAAAATCTTCTCATCCTCCTTCACCATTCTGGCAGCTTGTCTGTTCAGAATGCTGACAATTCTCTTCCTTTTTATCCCTTCGGCACCCTTGCTAAGCCACTCATAATCAGGGTATTCAAATTTTAGAGCATCCATTACCCGGTTTAACCTTCATTTTGGCCAGGTGCCGAAGGCTGATGTCATCAATTGGTCTTCTTTTTTGGTATAGTTTCCCAATATTTCATTACACATAGTTTCAATCATTTCTAGCCATTCTTAGCAAGGCTCCTTAAACTGTTTTTCAAATTTGAAATGATAAGATAATCGAACAAGTTCATGTTCTTCTTTGTTCCCTTCATCTTCGGCATCCCCCAGTCACTTGACGTTGGATATGTCCGGTTGGCTAGGTATTCCTGCACCAAGTCCCTGGTGCTGATTTGTTCAGCCACCACCCTGAATTCTACTTCGGCTAGCTAGCATGGTGACCCTAGCTGCATGTTGCACAGGGGTCTGGTCATTCCGAAGTTTAAGGACAGCGAGCACATGACCATCGTCATCAGTTTCCCCCTCTTCTTTTCATCAGCCTTAATATAAAACCATTTACCTTTCCAGCCGGTTGGCCATTTGGTGCGGTAACTGAGAACTAGAGCCTTTGTATCCTTGCGATACTCAAAATTGTAACAACCAAAATTTTCATGAAGACCGTCTGCCCTGGCCTTCGTCTGGTAGTGCAGCTCATGCACTTGGCAAAACACTTTGGCATCTATGCTCATCCCTTGGCTTCGGAGGGCCCAGATGAAGATGCTAAGCCTAACAATGGCATTAGGGGTCAGCTGATAAAGATGTATTTCGAAATTTTTCAAGACTTCCCCTATCATCTTGTTCAAAGGAAACCGTAGTCCTACTCTGAAAAAGCTCTTGAAAACCACTACTTCATCACTCTTCGGTGTTGGGGTGGTCTCTTCTTCGGCAAATCGGACGAGTTTCCTTTTAGCTTCCCCAAAGTAGCCCAGCTTCATCATCATGGGCATGTCAGCTTCAGACACTATAGATTTCTCAAAATCTAGATGGCTGGGTTTAGTTGGGATCAAAATATTGTAATCTTCCTCTTCATCAATATTTTCTTCTTCAGCAACAATCTGTTCAGCTTCGGCAACAGGAGTACCTTCGTCAGTAGTCCCCTCTGTCACAACTAGATCTGATTGTTTCATGACTTCCGAAATTGGTGTTGTCTCAGTGACCTCAGTTTCTTCTCCCTCACGAGACACCCTTGCAGTCGAACGCACTCTGGCCATTTGATGGATTTTTCGCAGTTTTAACAAAGATGGTTGTTTTTGCAGTTTTGACGAAGCTCACTCTTCTGACGAAGTTAACTCTAAATGATGAAGTGCTCGCTTGAGAAGCACAGTGAAAAAGCTTCGGCTATGGTTAAATTTTTTAACAGCACAACAGTGCAATGGCAATGAATGCTGTGGTAACTCTGCACCAACCCGTTTGTTTATATAGTGCTGCAGGTGGGAAGGTGAGTCACCAAATCGCCTACACCCGCTGAATGGTGGACCACTCGGCTTTTGGAAGGTGAACCGCCAAATCGCTTGTATCCGCTGAATGGTGGACCACCCGACGCTTGGAGTATTTTAATCGGTTCTCAGCAACGAGATCAGGGAAGATGTTTTTCGGACCTTCGGCATTCCGAAGCCTTTGAGATTTTTCGTGGATCGAGCTCATTACGAAAAACGATCCAGCATCGCGAAGGGGCTACTGTTGGGGGCCTTCTTCTTCGCCGAAGGTCCTCTAAGCAAAAACACCTTCGGCAGGACGATATGCAAGCAGACACAACACGAAGGTATATGCCAAAGCTACAATCCAGGGAGCTTCGGCATGATGATACGCCTTGAGACGAAGGGCAGCACCGTCTTAAAGAGGAAAAGACCATTTAGTCCATGATAACTTGTGTCATGTTTATAATTAGTTATTAAGGACATAAATGTAATTTTGACCGGGTTGCATCCCATGCCTATAAATAGGTGAACAGTACCCCCGTACTGTTCACGCTGACTAGTATTCACTTGCACGTCAACCTTGGATTCTTACCTTCTAGCAAGCCGAAGGTATAAATGTAATTCGTTATCGTTAATGCTTATTCATGATTATGCAAAAGAGAATATAAACAATCTAATAATTTGAGATGATTATTCTTATTCTCTTTATCTATATCACATGTTCCTGCTTTTCATTACATATTGATATGATGAAGGTATGTCCTTCATAACCTTCGTCTGAAGTCCATTCTACCCTAAGGGAAATAATGTTTCGGAGGACGAAGGTCTTTAACCATTAACATTTGTGTTGCCTTGTTCTTAACTCATAGCATTTGAGAACAAGTCCCCAACATTGGCACCCACCTTCGGTGAACTCACTTCCACTATTGAGACGATGGCTTCATTCAACAACCAAGCTGTAGCACCTTCGGTCACGAAGCTGGTGCTCCCAATCACGGGCGGTTCAAGTTCAGAGCTAGCCAATAAGAAGCAGAAGAAGGAAGCGCAATTACAATGCAATTTGTATTTGACATAGTGGACATGGAATACCCTTACAATGCTATTATTGAAAGGGAAACATTGAATGCCTTCGAAGCTGTGTTACACCCAACATACTTGTGCTTGAAAATACATCAAATTAGGGTCCATTTTCTGTACATGGAAGTCAAGAGGCTACAAGAAGAGCCATAGGAAACTGGACAGACTCCAAGCCTATCCACAATATAGACGAAGCTGAAGCCCATCAGCAACAAAAGTATGTAAAGGATAAGGCAGCTTTGGCAAATCGGCCAAAATCTATAGTCTTATGTGAAGACATAGCTGATCAGAAGGTGTTGGGGGTTTTCTTCTCCACCGAAGGTCCTCAAGACAAAAACACCTTCGGCAAGATAATACAAAGGCTCGCCGAAGCTATCATCAACCTCAGCTTTGCTTCTCAAGACGAAGACTTTATGTATGGGCAACGTTGCAGAATGTCGAAGGACAATAGCTTCGGCTCGGATCAAGCAAAGAAATAAAATACTAAATAGACCTTATTAGCTTTAGTTGCTTGTAAATAAGCATTTAAGGGTGTAATTTTGCTCGGGCTGTGTCCCGTACTTAAAAATAGATGAACAGTAACCCCGTACTATTCATGCTGGATTGTATTCACTTTCTCGCATCCACACTTTCGAGCAAGCCAAAGGTATGAATGTAACATTAACATTGTTTACTTCATTTCTGTTTTTATGGAATATAAGAATAAATCAATTAATGAAATGCAGTTATCATATTTATCTTTTTGCGTTCCTACTCGCATATTAAATGATGAAGGTATGTCCTTCCTAACCTTTGTCTGGCGAAGCTTTACACCCACAAGGAGGTAATGCTTCGGTTAGATTAAGGTCTGTAATGACTAAAGATTGTGTTGTCGTATTCTTGATATATATAGCATTTGAGAACAAGTGACCAACATTGGCGCCCACCTCCGGTGAACTCACTTCCACAATTTTGACAATGACTTCACAAGGCAACCAAGCTGTGGCACCTTTGGCTATGAAGCTGGTGCTTCCAATCATAAGCGGCTCAAGTTTTGAACTAGCCAATAAGAAGCAGAAGAAGGAAGCATAGAGAAGGGTACAGCATGTTGGAGTGCAAGGACCCTTCATCAAATCCAAATGGTCTCATATACCAATCACCTTCTCTCAGGAAGACCTTCAGCTCAAGGATTATCCTCACAATGATGCAATGGTCATATCTTATGTCATCAAGGGGTTCCTGGTCCATAATGTCCTAGTGGACACAAGAAGTGTGATAGACATCATCTTTGTGAAGGCTTTTAGGCAAATGCAAGAGCCGGATGATAAGATACATGATGCAACGCACCCCCTCTGCGGCTTCGGAGGAAGACAGATTGTGGCGCTCGGCAAGATAACTATGTCGATCACCTTTGGCTATGTTCATAATACAAGGACAGAACATGTTGTCTTTGACATTGTCGATATGGAGTACCCCTGCAATGCAATTATTGGTCGAGGGACGCTGAACGCCTTCGAAGCAATACTCCAACCAGCATATCTTTGCATGAAGATACCTTCTGACCAAGGGCCTATCGATGTACATGGAAGCCAAGAGGCTGCCAAGCCAAAGGGAACTGAACGGATTCAAAAGCGATCCATAATTGTGATATCCAATTTTCTGAAAAGAAGTTAAATTTATTTTTCTCTTTTCTTTCGTGTTCTGTGGCATTGGGGTTTGGAGTTTCAGGAGGCATTCCTCAGAGAAACAATAGATCTTTTTGGCTTTTTTCTGCTAGGGTCGGGAACTCAGATGAGAGAGCGAGTTTGGGCCATTGATCTCGATCTGATGGATGGGAGCCCCCCTCTCCTCCCCAACTCTAGCCGACCCCCTCTACTTCTCCCCAATTGTTGCAGACCCCTCTTTCCACCCTTTTGGCTACCGCCCCTCCCTCTCTTTCTCTCTTCCACTTTTGCAGCCACCTTCTCCCTTTCTCCATAGAAGCTGCCCCCCATCACACCCCAACCTTAGGCAACCCCCACCATCTTCCCCTCTCCAAGGTGCAGCCCTCTCCGCTTGGATCTCCTTCATGTTGGTGCAAGCATTCATTTGGAGAATTGGTGGGAGGAAGAAGAAAAGATAGAAGGAAGAACTCAAGGTGATCTTATGGTTATCTTTGTATTTGTGCTGTAATTCATTTGGTTATCTGTTCATCTAGGCGAATTGGTAGAAGTGCGGTCCAGATTTTTAGTGGCGGGCGGATAGCAGCTATTGGTAGTTTCTGGGATTTTTGCGGGGGTAATTAGCCGTAATCATTGTGAAAATAATGTAGAGCTTTGTCATATCTTTCCATATAGTACTTATTCGTTCGATTCAGAGGTATATTCTAGGAGATATCGCATTTTGAACTCAGCTAGGTTGCTGTCCAAAAACTGAACGCAGGGTGTACCTTGTTGGCTGTTTAGGGCCATCTAGATTTTGGAATTTAATTATCTTTTGAATACAAAACTTGTGGGAAATTTGATGTAGATGCTTCTGGGGTTTTTGTTTGATATCACTGCTGTCATAATTTTAAAGTTATGAAATTGTCAAGCAGCGCTGCTACAGTTTGGTGGGTGATGGGGAGAGTTGTCGCTCGCGGCGGGTTGGAATTGTGCGTAGTTGCGGCGTTGTTTATGAGCGTTTGTTATGTGGATTTGTGCACTAAGATGTGTGTAAAAAATAGGTGGTGGACTTTTGCATCGTACTTAGTGCCTTTCCTAAATCTCCGGTGAAGGCAAGTAAAATAGTGATGGTTTATACCGTTCGATTGATTTATGTGTCATGTTCTTGATTCATATCAATATCAAATGTGTTCATCACCGAATTCCATTTTAAGAATTGTTGTTTGAAGTTATTCATGTTCTACTATTTACATACGTTGAGGGCATTGTTCGAGCATGTTTTATGCATTGATTCTTATTTTGAGGAAGTGGAAGTATATATTTAACACATGTTAAATAGGGTGGACTCATGTTGGTGTCATGCATATTGCATCCATCATTCTTTGCATTGAAGTTTTGTCACGATCATATGGTCCGACCGTACCGGTACAATAAGCATCATACGTTGCCCAAGGAGGGGTATCATGCATCTTCATATCCTTAGAGGTATGGAGGCAGAAGTCATTATTGCATTTGTAGCCATGTGCACTCATGGGGAAAAATGTGGAACCTGTCATGGTTATGTTGATATTGTGGATCTCCTCTTTGTGGTTTTGGAACTGGGTATTTGGTACTTGTATACTTGCTGCACTTTAATATTTAAGAAGGGAGTTGTGAACTCCGTGGTTGCTAACACACGGTTCGTTTACGTTGTCCAATTATTGCTTGATCATTTTACTTGCTAAGATGTGTCATCTCACTCTTACATTGTTTGATGCATGCACTTGAACCTTGCTTGGGGAAAGGAGGGAAGTAGCAGCACGATCACTACACCTCTAAACAACTATACCACTGCTTAGTAATGATTTCAACAAGGGGTTCGGGTCAAGGATGTTGGTTCTTTTGAAATAGTGTGTGCCAGTGGTCTATTATGTTCTAGTCTTTATGGTGGTCGTATTTTTGGTTAGCTGAATTAATTTTGCCCTGAATGTTTATTTCTTTTCTCTTGCATCATGATTATACACTATGGACTACCTTTCTTTTACATCATGTATAAACACTGTGGTTTCCTCGTTATGCAACTTTCAAGGGAGGTGCTGTCGAATTTTTCTTTTCTATCTTCTTTTATTATACATAACCATTTGGGAAAAGTGTTTTGGTGACATCCATTGTGTTTTGGTCAATGGGGTGTTACAGTTGGTATCAGAGGGATAGGCTATAGGTCCTAGTGAAGAAATGATGATAAATTGACACACTGCACATATAGGATGGGTTGCTTGCTTTACTATTGTTATATTATGAATTGTTAGTGCTAGTTTGATATTATTGGAAGTGGTGTTATGCCAATTTTATTTATTTATTTACTTACTCCTGTGGCTGCAGTTATGCCGCCTCGTAGGGCTCGTAGCAGCCCGCAAGAACCTAGTGGTGATTCTATGAGTCTGTCGGCAATGTTAGCCATGATGCAGGCCATACAGAAGGAGTTGGCCATTCTGAGGCAAGCCATTCATGTTGCTCCTGCTGGTGCGGCTCATGGTGCCAGTGGGGAGGAGTTCCCGGGGGCACTGTCCCTGCGGGTGCTGCTCCAGGTGGTGGGGCTGAGGTGCCCCTTCCCGTCAGTGGTCTCTCTTTGATGAATTGTATGGGCATGAAGCTGGACACCTTTGATGGCAGTGGTACTCCAGTTGAGGCGGCGGATTGGTTGACTTATGTGGAGGATAAGATGGATGTTTTTGAGATTGTGTATAGGGATCGTGTTCGTTTTGGCACGCAATTGTTGATGGGGAAGGCTCAAATTTGGTGGAGAGGTGTGGAGGCAGCTCACTCCTCTTCACCAGGAGTCGTGGCCTAGGATGTTTTTATCAAGTAGTTTGAAAGGAGGTTCTACCTGGTCACCTTCCTAGAGAAAATGAAGATTGATTTGCAGTCCTTCAAGTAGGAGAAGAAGTCAGTCACAGAATATGAAGTGGGCTTTAACAAGATGGTCTTATCTAGTCTAATCTAGTTATATCCAATCTAATCTTGACCCTACCTAATCTAATAAGATCCAATCTAAAGGGAGTTATTTAAACAAGTTAGTTAATACTGGTAACATAGATTAGACCATATTTCTATAGATGGGTTTTAAACCTAAATTGGTGTCTTAACCCAACTCGTTCGTGAAACCATGACCTAGCCTATGTTATAGGTTTCCCAACCCATTTATCCCAAAAGCAAAGTAAAACTCTATTTAACCTGCCTACCCCATGTACCCACAATTGTTATCTCAAGTCAGATAATGGCATCTAACACCACGACTGATGATCTCTAAATCAGACCCAAGAAGAAAGTTAACTTCGACAATGAAGGATATGAGTTGAAACAGATCTTCAGATGAATCAAGATCCACCTCCCAGAATAAAAGTCTCACGTAACTTTCTTTTACCTCCAAATCTTCTCTACACTCACCGAATAGCTAAAGCCTGTTGTACCCTTGTTTTCTATGCCACACCTGCTAATGGCATCAAAATTTTAGGTGTATAAAAAAATACTAGAATTTTATAAAGATAAATTCAGCTTGATATGCTCAACTAAACGGTATTCTTAAATAGGATTATATAATCTAATGTGGTCTACTTAAACAGATTAGAAGAGATTGGACACTACTAGCCAGGTATTAACTTAACTTAGTACATTAGACCAACTCAACCATGAGCACAAGAGCTAACCCAACTGATAGAGTCATGATGAAATGTATAATCCATCTATCCTCACATAGCATCAAACAAGATTTTGACCTACATCATGTAGTCTATCTCTTCCATATATATCGTCACCATATTCCCCAACTCCGATAATATACACTAATATCGAATCAATGAGACCAAGGCCGAAGAAGGAAGAGATCCACCTCATCAAATCAAGGGAGGATAAGATTCAAGCCAGATCTTCAAAGGAATCAAGATCCACTATCTATGATGGAGTCTTCCCTTGCCAAAATCTTTATTTCTTATACTTGCCTTGATCTTTCCCACCTCAACTTCCTTTGCTAATAGCAAGAAACGTGATTATAATGTGCCCATGCTATCATAGTCACTTACTAATTAGTCAGAAAATCTACCAATTAGTATAATATATATATATATATATATATTTTATGGATTTTTGAACTAATTAGAAACCAAAAGCCAAACTCTAAACAAGACCTTCGGCTTCCCTTTTATTTACTAATCTCGACAAGGGAGGATATAACAGTCAAAGTGAATCAAGACTTAAACATTTCGAATAAAGTCTTTTCCTTGCCATAATCTTTCTTACCTCAACCTATCCAGCTTATAACCTACATAATAAGTAGCTGGATACCTATGCTCTCTTAATCACCCACTATCGTCTATAAAAATGAGACTCTAGATTTTTTAACTAATTATAGACTAAAAGCTGAATTACAAACCAATCCTTCTGTTTCCCTTTTCTTACAAATCTCGAGGATGAGATTTCTGTTAAGGGGTGTAGGATTTGTAAAGCCCAAATTTTGTATAAGAAAAAAAATGATAAATAAATAAATAAATAAATAAATAAATAAAATAGTAAATTCCGATATCTCAACTTATATTTGAGCTTTGAATGTTGAGGACTGAATTTCAAAACCAAGTGTTGGGGGTCTTCTTCTCCGCCGAAGGTCCTCAAGGCAAAAAAACACCTTCGGCAAGACAGTACGAAAGCAGGAGCGATATGAAGATGTAAGCTGAAGATGATGAACAAGAGCCGAAGCTATGACTGAAGGAGCTTCAGCTTGGTGTTGTGATAAAGGCGAAGGACGATACCGACTTAAAGAGGAAAGGAATGTAAGTTGAAGATGATGAACAAGAGCCGAAGCTATGACTGAAGGAGCTTCGGCTCGGTGTTGTGATAAAGGCGAAGGATGATACCGACTTAAAGAGGAAAAGAATGTAAGCTGAAGATGATGAATAAGAGTCGAAGCTATGACTGAAGCTATGAACAAGAGGAAAAGACTATATAGTCCTTAGAAGTTTGTATTATGGTTATAATTAATTAACAAGGGCATGAATGTAATTTCGTTCGGGTTGCGCCCTATGCCTATAAATAGATGAACAGTACCCCCGTACTGTTCACGCTGCATTGTAATCGTTCCCACGTCACCCTCACATTCTCACCTTCTGTCAAGCCAAAGGTATCAATGAAATGTAAATATTATCAATGAAATGTTTATGAAATGAAAGAAAAATGTAAATAATGTATTGCTATATTGTCATTATTCACATTCTTCTTCTGTGTTTCATGTTTCTTCATTTATATTTACTTATTTACCGAGATGATGAAGGTACATCCTTCATGACCTTCGTCAAAAGATCATTATATCCAAAAGGAAATAATGTTTCGAAGGACGAAGGTCTTTAATCATTAACAATTGTGTTACTTTGTTCTTGATGTGAAGCATTCGAGAACAAGGACCAACACCAAGAATTATTTTTTTCGAAAAGAAGTAATAGAAAGGTTTTCTATTCAACTAAATGATTATTCATTTCATTAAATGATGCATTATAAGCATTTATTTACATGAATATTAAATTTAGATGACTCAAGTCAGGACTAGATTTTGTTTTAAGTCTAACACATAAAATTGAAACTCGGCAAAATAAATAATAAAAGTTACTCCATTGATTTGTTCTCCTCATAATTTATACATACACTTAAAACAATCAAGAAGCCCTTGAATAAAAGTATATTATAATTTCTTTCAAAATAAATAGATAATGAATATTTAATTTTGAAGTAACTTTTAATTCTTATCCCACATTCAAAATGCTATCTTTCAAAATAAATAGATATGGAACATTATGAGTGTGTTTCATATTTCAAACATCTATCAAACAAATAAATTAATTAAAATAAAAATATATCTATTGCATCATAATTCATTTTGAGTGTGTATTAAATTTGAATTCTTAAACTTTATCTTGGATTTGAATTTTGACAATAAGTATGAACTTTGAAAAAGAAAGGTTTTCAAATTTCGATTTGGAATGTGATTTATTTTCTTTTGTGTGCATTGCATATTTAACATAATTGCCTAAATAAAGATAATTCCTACCTTACATTCATGTTGAACTCTTTTGGTTTGTATATTCACTTTAAGTTTGAAATTTTGAAACTAGATTTAAATTTATAAATAATATGAATGGGAACTAGAAAACATAAAAGGAAAATAAAAAAAGGATGGAATGACTCACCTGCTATGGGCCAAAACCACTGTCACAGCCCACAACCCCCTCTCACTCGTGCAGCCCAATTGGATTTCCTAGCGCCGACAGCCCGGGCCACTCGGCATCCACTCACTAGCCGCCTCGTGCCACTGCGGGTGGGGCCGTTTCGCTAGGACTTCTCCCTCGCGAAGACTGCACATACAAGACTGGAGTTCGTTGAAGATCTTCCATGATCTCTGGCGCTGGCCAATGGTGGAGAATGCCAGCCTCATCTCCAGAGTATAAAATCAAAGGCCAACCCTCTCTGTTCCCCATGGAAAGCTCCTCCGTTGTGCCCCTGCCCCTCTGCTCGACTCCCCCGTGCCCTTCTCTCTCAACTTCGGTCATGCGCTGCTCCTTTGGATTGCGCCCTGCGTTTGTCCAGCCGCCATGGAGCTCGTCTTCGACCTCCCCAGCATGTCCCTCCCTCGCCTTGGCGCCGCTACGGATTCGACCGGCGGCTGGGGGCTGTGGATTCCTCGCCGAGGTACTGTATTGCCGCCAAGCCACTGCTCCCATGGCCATGGAACTCTGTGTGTCAATTTCTGGTAAAAAATTCCCACCACTAAGTTCGTCTGATACTCCTCTTCGCATTGCGTCGATCTAGTGAGGATTTGGGCACCAGGCGCGGCTTTGGTGCGCTCCGGTGAGCCTTGCCGTCATGGGCAGGGCGCCTCCGCTGTCAAGCTGGGTAGGACAGGGAGGCTGTCATGGAACCTCCCAAGGTATTAGGCCCACCTATAGATGTCCTTGACTTAAGGACCTCGGACAACCCTGTAGATGCGCATAATCACTCAACAAGTTCGGTCATCTGTATCATCATCATATCGCCCAAGAGTGCATCACCCATCACGCATACATTACACGCATAATCGGAGTAAAGAATAAGCGGAAGCGGATTACAATAACTTACTTAACATTCATAAAATATAGAGAGAGTATTTATTACAATACTGGGTGTTATGAGTGCATTACTTATTTTTACAAAACAAGGAGGTAAAACATCCTCCCACACAAAAGCTTAGTGTTTTTAAACTGGGAGGCGACACATCCTCCCCAAACAGTTTACTGGTTCTCCTCCTGCTTTGGCACCACCTTTGAGCAAAAACAGCAAAACTCGGTTGTTTCCTCACCAACAACAACATGGGTTCGAAAACCCTAAGTATGGAGTGTATTTTCACAAGTCTGACCCAACATAGGAAAAGACTCTCAAGGATATGCTGGCTTGTGGGATTCAAGGTAAAGCTGATCAAGAATCAAAGACTCTATTTTCAGAAAAAGCTTACTAACAGTGGATACTTAAAAATCCAATTTTATTATCAGGTTAAGTCATTATCTGTATCTAGAGTTCCTTCTATCCTAGTTTAGGCACCTAGCCTATACTAGCCATCTTTTATCATCCCTTCAGTTCACTGGATTGCTACGTGTAAGTCAGTGACCAAGTATTCATGCTCGAGAAGTAACGGCGATCCAAATTGATTAATACCCAGCTAGGATCTCCAACCACACGACATATGTAGCACTTAACCCTTGCATATGTCAACTCGCCACCTGGTTCCTCAAGACCAGAACGGGTTCACGCCAATCGAGAGCACAGATACACCACTGTCCAGCCTCTTGCCACTAAGGGTACACGCCATCTCTCCACTCCCATTGCGTGGTGGCCTTTCTGGTATTGGTCCAACCGAGGCAAAGCTTACCCATGACGAGGCATGTGGCCAGTTAAAGGGTCCTCAGTCAGCAGGCCCACATAGACACGGTTCTTAAGCGACTGAGACAGAGACACTACACCGAGACTTTCTTCTCATGCAAGTCACCCGCCCGGTCTCGTCTTTATCATTTACAACCCAAAGTTTGGTACCTAACCTAGGTACATCTTTTTCAATGTTGAACCTATCATGGCCATGATGGATTCACCATCAAGACTTTTCTTTGAAAACTTTCCATCCCATATGAAGCATCATCTTTGTTTAAAACAAAACATTTTGTTTTCTAAAGCAAGGCTAAGCATCAGAAAACTTTTGAGTAAAACAGGTATCAAGGAATGGTAATAAGTTCCAAGGAAGGAAATGCAGCAATTGTTTAGCACACAACTCCTATCACCTAATGCATCATCTCAAGTGATAAAGAGTTTTAAAACAACAAGGAAAGGGGTAAATGCATCGGGGCTTGCCTTGTGTTGCAGGAGGCTCAGGGTCTGTCCCACAGATGTCAAAATAGAAGTTGTTCTCGACAGGTGGAATTTCAGCTTGCGGGGCAACTTCTTCTTTGACTACCACTTCTTCGTTTTCTATACATAACGATACATATACATGAATGCTTATATGATGCTATGAATATGCAGTTATAATAGAAACACACTAAGTTGTATCTTCATGGTACACCTGAGTCACTAGAGTTTCCGGAGCTAGTATTCTATTAGGGTTAGGCAATTATACCTTAGTAAGCTAGTGTCTTAGGTTTGGGATCAACCAGTGTCCAAAGCATGTCAAACTTTACCCAAGGACTTAAATCCTCAAACTAAGCTTATCCAAAAAGTTTTATTTTTTTTTGGAGATACCGAATTAATTCTAAAATTCTAAAAGGCTAGATTTAGGTATCTTTAAATACTAAATAATTCGAGGTTTGAACTAAAAATCTTGGAACTATTTTTATTAAATACTAGATTAATTTAGGAGTCTAGCAAAATTGGTCCTATAATTTTAACATTTTTCTAGAATTTCTTATAAATTTCTAAGTCTGGCAAAAAAAAGAAAAAGGAAAAGAATGAATAGTGCTGGGCTGAATCCAGCCCAAACCGGCCCACCAACAGGGGAAACCCACGCCCGCGTTGGCCATCTTGCGCATAGGTCCCCTGGTATTCGAAGAACCAGTAAAGAATCCCTACGCACTATTCCCTATCTCACTGACAATCGCACTTAAGCCGCTCTCCTTTCTTCACAAAACCAAGTCCCCGACGGTGGACGACGGCGTGCGCGCTCCGGCGAACTCGTACCGGTCGCAACACCCAACGATCCGTGCCTGAATATGGTCTACACCTAATTCAAACCCTGGCGATCCACTGGGAATCACTAATTTAACCCGAACGCCACCCTAGAGCTCAGTTCACGTATACCCGCGGAGTTGGAGACATTCCCGACGCGTTCCTAGTGATGTGGTGTGGTATAGCTTAATTGGTTGAATGACGAGCATCACAAGCATACAAGAGTGCTGAAACACGGACAAGGATGGTGAGGGCGGACCTAAGAGCCGCTGGCCACGGTGGAGTGACACACGGTGGCGCAAACTAGCAATTTGGGGGGGGGGGGAGAACGGAATTAGGGCGCTACGGTGGCTAATCGGAGGCGGGAGTGGGTGCTCTAGATTCATGATAAGATAACAGAGCCATCTGTGCACTCAATTTATAGCCCCCACCAACGGTGGCTCCAAATTTTGAAGAGGAAAGCTGGCGGCCAGAGAGAGAGGTGATTCATCGGCTATCGTGGCATTTACAGGACAAGGACTTACGGCTGTCACTGGCTAACCTTCACGGCTTGCGATGACATGGTGAAACGACCGAGAGCATGGCGTAACCGTGAGAAATGGCAGCACGGCGGTGACGGTCGTGTGGCCACGTCGTCAGTGCAAGTGGGTACGGCGACAAGGCCAAACTGTGCCCCAAGATCATCCATGCGCACGATCTTTTCATCGTCGACCGTTACCCACACGCCATGGCACACGAATCGCGATGCCGGCGAGGATCGTGGCATGGAGATCACCAGCGACATTGCACTGAACCTGGCGATCTTCATCAGGTTACTGTACCATGCGAATTCCCTTTAGTGCGCTTGACAGAGCAGATTGAGAAGCTCCATTCTCCATTTTTCATGTGGAGAGCTATTGATCCATCTGCACCAAAGTTGCTGCTCTATAAACCAGGTTTGATTTTGCTATAGCAACCATAATCAAACACTCCCCTAATCCTACTCAAACTCGCTTTGAAAGTTCGTCCCAGGTCACTGTCAATCAAAATTCAGATTCAGGGTTGACTGACAGCCCGACTTTAAGTCCATTTATCTCCAATTTATGTACAACACCAATGCTTAGTCACTTAATCAAACTTGTACCCCTAACATAGCTCTACAAGTTTGCTATGTTGACCTAGGGTAAAATCCTCATAGATTAAGAAATATAAGGCCTCAAACTTGGCCTAATTACACTGAAATTTCAGAGTTAACCACATGGGTGTTCTTGGGACTTTTTGCAATTAACTCCAAATTGTTCCACACTACTTGAAAATCCTCCAATGTAAAAGTTGCTTGGTTTTTGATGTTCTACCACACTTTGGTCCAAAAGTGTATAGAATTTGAAATCACCATATAGGGCACAAATTAGGGTTTCTAGGGTTCCTTTAAGGGTTTTGGGTGCTTTAGGGTTTTTGTGCCACTCAAATCCATCAAACTTAATCTCTTGTGAATATTTCCAATGGCTTTTGAGGTACTACTCAATTTGGCTTCACATTTACCCATATGCCCTAATCCCAAGGTTAAGTACCCTACCCTAGGGTTAAGAACACTTCAAGCCACCACATCACACTTGTTTTGAAGTTTTACCTAGTGGATGCATTCTAGGTGTAACAAACAAAATGAAATGTCAATGCATATGATGCCATGCTCAAGTTTTAGTGCTAGTAACACTAGGGGTGTTACATCCTTCCCCCATAAAAGAAACTCGTCCCAAGATTTAAGGTCCTAGGGTAAGTAATGGAAAAGGAAACACGTCACAACTTTATTTCCTTATTTATCTTACAGAGCAGTGGGTGGTATTGGGCTTGTTCCAACTTTAAGATAAGGTATACAAATCTTACAGGTTACATGAAGCTAAAAACCTAGGAAAATTTTTCTCTAAGAAATCTTGAGTTTCCCAGGTAGCTTCGTCTTCAGTATGTTGGTTCCATTGTACTTTATAGAACTTAAGAGTCCTTTTTCGAGTGATTCTATCCTTTTGATCCAGAATTCGAATGGGATGTTCCGAATAAGTCAAGTATGGTTCCAAAGTAACATCCACCACATCGATGGTTCGATCAGGAATCCGAAGGCATTTCTTCAATTAGGATACATGGAACACATTATGTACCGCAGATAATGAGTCGGGTAGTTGAAGTCTGTACGCCACTGGTCCGCATTGTTCAGGAATGGGAAACGGACCAATATATCAGGGTGCCAACTTTCCTTTTACCCTGAACCGGTTGACAGCCTTCATCGGTGATACTTTCAGGTATACATAATCCTTGGCTTGAAAGACCAAAGGTCGGCGTCGTTTATCCGCATAGCTTTTCTGCTGAGCTTGAGCTTCTTTCAAGTTGTGTCTTATCCGTTGAACTATTTCCTCAGTTTCTTTAACTAGGTCAGGCCTAAAAAACCACCGTTCTCTGGGTTCAGACCAATTTAAGGGTGTTCGGCATCGTCGTCCGTACAGTGCTTCAAACGGTGCCATCTTAATGCTTTCTTGATAACTATTATTATAGGAAAATTCTGCCAATGGCAGACAATCATCCCATTTCTGTGGAAATTCCAGGACACATGCTCGTAGCATATCTTCCAGTATCTGATTTACTCTCTCAGTTTGTCCACTTGTTTGAGGATGATAAGCCGAACTATGGAGTAATTTAGTACCCAAGGATTTGTGCAGTTCACTCCAGAACTTGGATACAAATTGTGGTCCCCGGTCCGACACTGTTGTCTTCGGAACCCCGTGCAAACTGAGAATACGAGCAATGTATAACTGAGCATAGACAACAACTGAGTGATCTGTTTTAACAGGAAGAAAATGTGCTATCTTTGTGAGCCGGTCAATTATGACCCAAATAGAATCAAATCCTTTAGTTGTCTTGGGTAATCCCACAATGAAACCCATACTAATATCTTCCCATTTCCAAGTTGGGATGGACAAAGATTGTAATGGCCCAGCAACCTTCATATGTATGGCCTTGACCCATCTGCAAGTGTCACACTTTGCTACATAGCGTGCAATTTCAATCTTCATTTTAGTCCACCAATAATGTTGCTTTAAGTCTTGATATATCTTAGTGCTCCCAGGATGAATGGAATATCGACTAGGATGAGCTTCGTCTAGGATTTGTTGGCGGACTTCAACATCTTTTGGCACTACTATGCGATCTTTAAACCATATTACTCCCTGATTATCTGTCCTGAAGCAATTTTCCTTGCCGGCCTTCATTTTCTCATGAATGTACTTCATACTCTTATATGTTCTTTGGCATCAATAATTCTTTGTAGAAGAACTGACTCAAGCTTCAAATTTGTCAAGGTTCCTTATTGGATTATCCCTAGATTCAACCTTTCCATTTCTTGACATAAAGTGGTGTCAGGTGCTCTTACTGTAAGACAATGGCAAAAAGTCTTGCGACTTAAAGCATCTGCCACCACATTAGCTTTACCTAGGTGATAATTGATTTCGAAGTCATAATCTTTGATTAGCTCAAGCCACCTTCTTTGAGTTCTAACTGGGTAAAGATATACTTCAAATTTTTGTGATCCGTGTACAAATGACATATATTCCCCACCAGATAATGACGCCAAATCTTAATGGCATGAACCACTACATCTAGTTCCAGATCATGAGTTGGATAGTGTTCTTCATGCCGGCACAGCTTTCTTGAAGAATAGGCTATCACTCGTCCTTCTTGCATTAGGACACATCCGAGTCCAATGCCTAACGCGTCACAATACATATCAAAAGGCATTTCAATATCTAGTTGGGCCAACACCGGTGCAGTGGTCAACAACACTTTCAGCTGTTCAAAGGCTTCATTGCATTTTGAAGACTAGTTAAACTTAGTATCGTTCTTCAATAATCACGTAATGGGTTTAATAATCTTGGAGAAATCCGGAATGAATCTGAGGTAATAACCAGCCAGTCCAAGGAAACTCCGAACTTGATGTACTGTAGTAGGTGAGTTCCATTCTAGAAATCCTTGACTTTGCTGGGATCAACCGCAATCCCTTTAGCGGACAATACATGTCCAAGGAACTAAATTTCCTCCAACCAGAACGCGCATTTGCTGAATTTGGCATACAACTGATGTTCCCTTAAGGGCGTTAGCACGATCCGCAAATGCTTTGCATGCTCCTCTTCATTTTTGAAATAGATCAGAATGTCGTCAATGAAGACCACCACAAACTTGTCTAACTCGAGCATGAATACCGAATTCATTAAGTATGTGAAATGGGCTGGAGCATTTGTTAATCTGAAAGACATGACTAGATATTCAAATAATCCATACCGTGTAGTGCATGCGGTCTTGGGTATATCCTCGGGTCAAATACGTATCAGATGATAGCCCGATCTGAGATCAATATAGAGAATACCTGAGCTCCAGTAAGTTGATCGAATAAAATATCGATCCGAGGAGGAGGATATTTGTTCTTGATGGTAACCTCATTGAGGGGTCTATAGTCCACGCACATTCGAAGTGTCTGATCCTTCTTGACGAAAATTGCTAGACATCCCCATGGTGATGAACTTGGTCTTATGAACCCTTTCTCCAACAAGTCTTGTAGTTGAGTATTGAGTTTCCCCAGTTCATTAGGTGGCATGCGGTACGACCTTCTGGAAATAGGAGTCGTACCAGGCTTCAATTCAATCACAAATTCCACGTCCCTTTCTGGAGGCAATCTGGGTAAGTCTTCGAGAAATACATCCGGAAATTCACATACAACCGGAATATCCCGAATTTCTTGTACTATGGTCTCAAAAACTTGTCCACATGCTTTGACTAGGACAGCTATAGGGATGGACAATTGGACTTCTTCACAACCATAACTTAACTTAATGGTCCTTTGGTCCGTATTGATGATGGCTTTATTCTGTGCTAACTAATTCATTCCCAGAATCACATCTATATCTTTCCCCTTTATAAAAATCATGTTTGTAAGGAATTCCCGTTCGGCCAAGGTTACGGGTATGTGGAAGGCTACTTCCTTAATAAATATTCGGGCCCCAAGTGAGTGGATAACAAATCCCTCCCTAGATTTAGTGAAATGTATGCAATGTTTCTCCACAAAAGTCTTGCTTATGAAGGTATGTGATGCACCAGAATCGAAAAGGATAACTGCTGGGTGGTTGGCAACGAGGAACGTACCCATCGTCACTGGTTCGACTTCCAGTGTAGTAGCCACCTGGGTATAATAGACTCGTCCAGATTTCTTCAAATTTTTGCCCGTTGAAGAGTTGGCCATGTTCCCCTTTCCTTGATTTGAGTACCCAGAAGTCTGCTGAAAGTTGGATTTGTTTTGCTTCGGATATGGGCAGTCCTTGATGAAATGTCTGGACTTTCCACAATTGAAGCAACCACTGGAGGAACTAGGAAGGGCAGGGAAACGAGCACCAGGGGCACTCGACTGATTGGTCGGGACGGGGGTAGGAGTGGAACGAATAAATACAGGTTGTCTAAATGGATATGTAGGTGGGCTAGGAGAGGAACGGTTTGGATTAAAAGGTCGAATTGCCAACCTTGTTCTCTTTTTAGGTCCCTAAGTTGATCTTTCACCCGCATATCCTTTTGACTTTCCTTGTCGCGCATTTTTGGCTTCAACTGATAGTGTTGTACTGACAGCCCTGCTGTATGTGAGGTCCAAACATGTTGCCATCTTATGCTGGAGTCTGTCATTTAGTCCCCTCATAAAGCAATTCTTCTTTTTCAAGTCTGTATCCACTTGATCAATGGCGTATTGGGAGAGGTGATTGAATTTATTAAGATACTATATCATAGAATCCCCCCTTGCTTCAGACGTATAAATTCTTCCATCTTCATTTGTAGTACTCCTTCCGGGACATAATGTTCCCTAAAGGCTAGTTTGAATTCTTCCCAAGTGACTTGATGTCCCGCAGGCTGGATGGCGAAAACGTTTGCCCACCAGGTGGTGGCGGGGCATCTTAACTGCTGAGCAGCAAATAGGGGCTTCTGTATCTCGGTGCATCGGATTAACCCGAATTTTTTGTTCCATCACCCGCACCCATTCATTAGCCTCCAGGGGTTCCTCCGCCTTGACAAAGAGCGATGGACAGGTCTCGGACAACTCTAGATAAGTGGTGTCACATGGTCCTTGTGGTTGACCTCTTCCTCCGTGTTGTTAAAAATTGGTTTCCCGCCATTTCGCACAGAAACCACGTGTTGTCGGTGGCGTTGACCAAGGCAGCGATTGCCTCGGCTAGGGTAGGAGGTACAGGTGGGGGATTGAGAGTGTCCTCCCCGCCGTGGGATGTACCCGCCCCATCATGAGCACGAGTCCGGGATGGCATCTGAGGCAAAGAAACATTTGGAAATATAACATGCCAAACATACACCATCTTTATTACATTGCTGAACTATAATAATTATACATAATCGACTTCCTTACTTATTTTACATAAGTACATTACTTAAAATATACTACTCTAATCCTCTTCGTCCTTAGCTATTCCGCTGCATGCTTGAGGAGACCGTTCATCTGCAAGATTCATGGAAGGAGGGGCTCCAAAAAGGTCAATCCCCCCACCAGATCCTCCATTTGCTATTCCAGATGGTCTAGCTCCCATTGCTGCCACTTCTGGTGGCACGTTCGGGTGCAGCCGATCATACAATACGTGCACCTCTTCATGCAAGGTATTGCAGTACGCTTGCAGGTTTTCGAGGGATGCACTAAGTTCTGCTACTTGAGCTAGAGCTTTGGCTTCACAATCCCAAGCGAACGAGCACGAGTTTACGGCCTAGTCAATGGACGTATCGCGTTCCATAATTTCATACTGCAGGCGATTAACTTCAGCTGATAGTTCAGCAATGCGACAACTATCACGTGCACGCTCCCTACACACGTGGCGTAGTTCAGATCTGAGTTGATCCACTCTGGCCTCCAACTCCCCGATACGGTCGTTGCTTCCACTGCTACTTCCTTCATGCCTAGAGGCCAACTGATGTCGAGCACACCATGAGGTCCAGTTGATTTGCGCTGGGTAGTTTTAGTGCGCGCCATATCTCCATAAGAGGGGAAGACCTATTAGTATAGTTTAAAACATGATGCATGCATAACCTAATAATTATGGGATCAATCTTTCGTCGATCTCCTACTTCCTTACATATACTACACTCTGTTACCCGGTTTTAAAAAGTGACTACCAGAAAGTGGTAAGATAAGAATGAAAGAATATTTTAAGGTAAGTATTAAAAAATTCTTTTGAAGTACTATGTAATGTCTTAAGAGACAGGCTTCACTCCGATACCAGCTGTCACGGAACCTCCCAAGGTATTAGGCCCACCTATAGATGTCCTTGTCCTAAGGACCTTGGACAACCCTGTAGATGTGCATAATCACTCGACAAGTTCGGTCATCTGTATCATCATCATCATATCGCCCAAGAGTGCTTCACCCATCACGTAGACATAACACACATAATCAGAGTAAAGAACAAGCGGAAGCAGATTACAATAACTTACTTTACATTCATAAAATATAGAGGGAGTATTTATTTCAATACCGGGTGTTATGAGTGCATAACTTATTATTACAAAACAGGGAGGTAAAACATCCTCCCGCACAAAAGCTTAGTGTTTTTAAACTGGGAGGCGACACATCCTCCCCAAACAGTTTACTGGTTCTCCTCCTGCTTTGGCACCACCTTTGAGAAAAAACAACAAAACTCGATTGTTTCCTCACCTACAACAACATGGGTTCAAAAACCCTGAGTACGGAGTGTACTTTTGCAAGTCTGACCCGACTAAGGAAAAGACTCTCAAGGATATGCTGGCTTGTGGGATTCAAGGTAAAGTTGATCAAGCATCAAAGACTCTGTTTGCAGAAAAGCTTACTAACAGTGGATCCTTAAAAATCCAGTTTTATTATTAGGTTAAGTCATTACCTGTATCTAGAGTTCTTTCTATCCTAGTTGAGGCACTTAGCCTATACTAGCCAACTTTTATCATCCCTTCAGTTCACTGGATTGTTACGTGTAAGTCAGTGACCAAGTCTTCATGTCCGAGAAGTAACGGCGATCCGAATCAATTAATACCTAGCCGGGGATCTCCAACCACACGACATATGTAGCACTTAACCCTTGCATATGTCAACTCGCCACCGGGTTTCTCAAGACCAGAATGGGTTCACGCGAACCGAGAGCACAGATACACCACCGTCCAGCCTCTTGCCACTGAGGGTACACGCTACTCTCGCCATCTCTTTACTCCCATTGTGTGGTGGCCTTTCTGGTATTGGTCCGATCGAGGCAAAGCTTACCCATCACGAGGCATGTGGCCAGTAAAAGGGTCCTTGGTTAGCAGGCCCACATCGACACGGCCCTTAAGCGACTCAGACGGAGACACTACACCGAGACTCTCTTCTCGTGCAAGTCACCCACCTCGTCTCGTCTTTATCATTTACAACCCAGAGTTCGGTACCTGACAGAGGTACTTCTTTTTCGATTTTGAACCCATCATGGCCATGATGGATTCACCAAGTCTTTTCTTTGAAAACTTTCCATCCCATATTAAGCATCATCTTTGTTTAAAACAAAAAATTTTGTTTTCTAAAGCAAGGCTAAGCATCAGAAAACTTTTGAGTAAAACAGGTATCAAGGAATGGTAATCAGTTCCAAGGAAGGAAATGCAGCAATTGTTTAGCACACAACTCCTATCACCTAATGCATCATCTCAAGTGATAAAGAGTTTTAAAACAACAAGGAAAAGGGTAAATGCACCGGGGCTTGCCTTGTGTTGCAGGAGGCTCAAGGTCTGTCCCACAGATGTCAAAATAGAAGTTGTTCTCGACAAGTGGAATTTCAGCTTGCGGGGCAACTTCTTCCCCGACTACCACTTCTTCTTCGTTTTCTATACATAACGATACATATACATGAATGCTTATGTGATGCTATGAATATGCATTATAATAGAAACACACTAAGTTGTATCTTGAATATAACTTTGCTTCACGGTACACCTGAGTCACTAGAGTTTCCGGAGCTAGTACTTTATTAGGGTTAGGCAATTATACCTTAGTAAGTTAGTGTCTTAGGTTTGGGATCAAACAATGTCCAAAGCATGTCAAACTTTACCCAATGACTTAAATCCTCAAACTAAGCTTACCCAAAAAGTTTTATTATTTTTGGAGCTACCAAATTAATTCTAAAATTCTAAAAGTCTAGATTTAGGCATCTTTAAATACTAAATAATTCTAGGTTTGAACTAAAAATCTTGGAACTATTTTTATTAAATACTAGATGAGTTTAGGAGTCTAGAAAAATTGGTCCTATAATTGTACCATTTTTCTAGAATGCAGCCCAAACCGACCCACCAACAAGGGAAACCCGCGCCCGCGCGCGCCCGCGTTGCCATCTTGCGCATAGGTCCCCAGCTATTCGAAGAACTAGTAAAGAATCCCTACGCACTATTCCCTATCTCACTGACAATCGCACTTAAGCCCCTCTCCTTTCTTTCCTTTGCAAAACCAAGTCCGCAATGGTGGACGACGGCATGCGCGCTCTAGCGAACTCGTACCGGCCGCAATACCCAACAATCCGCGCCTTAATATGGTCTACGCCTAATTCAAACCCTGGCGATCCAGTAGGAATCACTAATTTAACCCGAACGCCACCCTAGAGCTCAGTTCATGTATACCCACGGAGTTGGAGACATTCCCGACGTGTTCCTAGTGATCTGGTGTGGTATAGCTAAATTGGTTGAGCCGACGAGCATCACAAGCATACAAGAGTGCTGACACACAGACAAGGAGGGTGAGGGTGGACCTGAGAGCGCCTGGCCACGGTGGAGTGACACACGGTGGCGCAAACGACCGATTTGGGGGAAGAACAAAATTAGGGCGCTACGGTGGCTAATCGGAGGCAGGAGTGGGTGCTCTAGATTCGTGATAAGATAACGGAGCCGTCTGTGCACTAAATTTATAGCCCCCGCCAACAATGGCTCCGAATTTTGAAGAGGAAAGCTGGCGGCCGGAGAGACAGGTGAGTCACCGGCGAACGCTATCGTCGCATTTATAGGACAAGGACATACGGCTGTCACTGGCTAACCTTCACGGCTTGCGACAACATGGTGAAACGACCGAGAGCATGGCATAACCGCGAGAAATGGCGGCACGGCGGCGACGGTCGTGCGGCCACGTCGCCGGTGCAAGTGGGTATGGCGACAGGGCCAAACAGTGCCCCAAGATCATCCATGCGCACGATCTTTTCACCATCGACCATTATCCACAGCCAAGGCGCACGAATCGCGACGCCGGCGAGGATCGCAGCGCGTACATGACCGGCGGCGGTGCACTGAACCTGGCGATCTTCGTCAGGTTACTGTACCATGTGAATTCCCTTCAGTGCGCCTAATAGTGCAGATTGAGAAGCACCATTTTTCATGTGGAGAGCTATTGATCCATCTGCACCAAAGTTGTTGCTCTATAAACCAGCTTTGATTTTGCTATAGCAACCATAATCAAACACTCCGTGGATCCTACTCAAAATTGCTTCCAAAGTTCGTCCCAGGTCACTCTCAGTCAAAATTCAGATTCAGGGTTGACTGACAGCCCGACTTTAAGTCCATTTATCTCCAATTTCTGTACAAAACCAATGCTTAGTCACTTAATCAAACTTGTACCCCTAACATAGCTCTACAAGTTTGCTATATTGACCTAGGTCAAAATCCTCATATATTAAGAAATATAAGGCCTCAAACTTGGCCTAATTACACTGAAATTTCAAAGTTAACCACATGGGTGTTCTTGGCCCTTTTTGCAATTAAGTCCAAATTGTTCCACACTACTTGAAAATCCTCGATTGTAAAAGTTGCTTGGTTTCTGATGTTCTACCACTTTGATATATACACTTTGGTCAAAAAGTGTATAGAATTTGAAATCACCATATAGGGCACAAATTAGGGTTTTTAGGGTTCATTTTAGGGTTTTAGGTGCTTTAGGGTTTTTGTGCCACTCAAATCCATCAAACTTAATCTCTTGTGAATATTTCCAATGGCTTTTGAGGTACTACTCAATTGGGCTTCACATTTACCCATATGCCCTAATCCCAAGGTTAAGTACCCTACCCTACGGTTAAGAACACTTCAAGCCACCACATCACACTTGTTTTGAAGTTTTACCTAGTGGATGCATTCTAGGTGTAACAAACAAAATGAAATGTCAATGCATATGATGTCATGCTCAAGTTTTAGTGCTAGTAACACCAGGGGTGTTACAGAGATGATGTTCATGCCATTGGATTCTTATCCAACGGTGGTGATTAAATAAGGGAGATAACCTTTCGATGGATTGGATCCGGGCCATTAATCCATATCGGACGGATGAAAATCGATCTCGTGACTTTAAAACCTGGACCGTCGATCCTTGATCCGTGGGCGTGTAATGCGTACCGTTTTGTTGTTAGGATGAGTCTAATCTAGGCTGTAGGATTTGATCTGTGCGGCCGAGGATCAAGCATACCCCTTCGCCTATTGAAACATGCAAAACAACCCGTACTCCTTTCTGCATTTAACCCGTAGTCCACTCTAAAGAAAGCCTGAGTCTTAGGATCTCTTGCAAATTAGCCCTACACCTTTTTGGTATTTGACGCGCAGTCTAGAGAACAATGAAAATAGAAAGTTAATTATAGAAATTGATTTTTAATACAAAAATAATTTCAGAAACTTGTATAATTCATATTTAATTCATTTTAACTCCAAATTGATTCATTCGAGTGGCATTAATTTTGTTTTAATATTGTTTATCACCTAGTACCTTTGTTTAGCCATGAAACTTGATTTAAAATCATTCACTTGAATTACTCTATTCTAGATACTAAATAACTCCAGAAATTCATAAATAGAGAACTGTAATTCCTTTTTGATTCGCTTCAGTTGCATTAAATTCACAATAATATTGTCTATCATTTGGTAACCTTGTTTTGTCATGAAACATAGATTAGAAATTATACACTTAGTTTCTTTTAATCCAACACTTAAACTTCAGAAATCCATAATTTCTTTGTCTTAATTCCGATTTGATTCGTTCAAATTGCGTTAGATTCATAATAATATCATCCGTATAGTATGGCACTAACATTTATCACGCCCCATACTTTTGTTATTAGAAATTTGTCTAGCCTATGTTTAATAGATTAACTCCTCTAATTGAAGTTAACCTATCCATGATTATAATTTTATTAAAATATGATCTCTAGTAAAGTTATAATTAAGATTAAAGTCGAATTAATCATTCATAGAATATTCTCACATATGGTGTATATTAATCAACCTATAATATAGTTTAATAATTGAATGACATAGATCTCCCATAAATCATAACTTCTTAACCATGACTCCGATTTTAGTAGTCCTCGAACCCACGCTCTCGTAGCGACACGTAGATTATTATTACGTAGTTTGTTCTTATGTTTGGTGTGATGTTAACTTTGCCTATACCATGTTTGTTTGTATTTCTACAACTAGCACGAGATTACGAATCATCTAAAGATCATACTGGTACCTGGAATCTCAAGTCCCAGGCAAGTTGTGCCCTTGACCACTTTTATTACCCAATAATGTTTTTTATTATCACTTATTCCTGCATAGGCTTAATTATGATGGGACCCAATAGGTCACCCTAGTCTGGTTATCTTTTTACCTTGTTCACCCCTGAATCATTTGGGTAGTTTTGCTATTGCTCTACATGGTTTTGGGATTAATATTACATTATGTCCATGTTCCAATTATTCTGTTATTTTATTTATTATTCATGTCAAGATCATTATGTTTAATTGGAACATGGAGCTTAACTTGAGAAACACGTGCCACCACAAGGGTGGAATGGGACTCCCTTGGCTAACTAACTATGAAAGCTAGTGGAGGGCTACCTTACCCGATAGGGGCAAGGGCAGTAGGGGAGTAGGCGTGTAGGGAGGTTCTCGGGTTGATTTTGCTGCGATGGCGGTCAGACGGGGGATTCCTGCATTGCTCTTTCTAGAAACAGTAGCGGGTTTTCTGATGCTAATGGAACTTTGTAAAGGCCTCATAGTGGATCCCAAGCCATTCACCACGGAAGTGTCTAAGGGCCTTGCAAACCCTGGCGACATGGCATACACGATTGTGGGTACATGGTACAACCTCTACAGAGTGTAAAACTGGTATATTAGCTGTGCTCGTGGTCATGAGCAGCTCAGGACTCTTGCATGATTAAATTATGGAACTAAATTCAATTTGTCATTTGCATTGCATGGGATTTAATATTAATCTTGTTCTATTATTATTATTGTAACACCCCTGGTGTTACTGTCATTAAAACTTGAGCATAACATCATCAACATTGGCATTTCATATGTTTGACACACCTAGAGTGCATTCACTAAGCAAAAAAAACTTCAAACAAGTTGTATTGATATGACCTTTTGCAAATATAACCCTAGAATAGGGAACTCAACACTAGTTTGGGTATAATAGAGCAAACAAGACTTAAACAAAAGAAAACTTCAACACTTATTAGTGATGACCATAAAATGTCACCTTGAATATACTTATGGGATGTCCAAACCCTAGAAGTATCAAAAACTGCAAAAAGAACCCTGGAAAGCCCTAAACCTAAACCCTAGGGGGCTAAGTCCAAAGTTAGTGCACTTTTGGACTAAAGTGCAAAAACTATGAAGTTAAGATGTCTTAAGTCATATGGTTCACAAATTTGTGAATTTGCAAGTAAAACTTTGGGATTTGGACCTAATTGTAAAAAGGTCCCATTTGAAACCTAGGGGCTAAGTGTGAATTTTAATGAGATTAGCTCAACTTTGGAGCTCTATATCTGTCAAGTTATAAAGTTTTTGCCCTAGATCACCACATCAAGTTCGTAGAGCTATATAAGGAGAACAATTTTGATTAAGTAATTAAGCACTGGTGCTGAATGGAAATTGAAGATAAATGGGTCTGATGTTGGGCTGTCAGCAGTCAATTGGACAGTTCTGAACACTTGTTTCAGACTGGTATGGCTACTAGTGATGTTGTCCACATTTGCGGCTTAGATTTCGGTTAGATTCAGTCAGAATTTGACCAGAGATGCTATAGCAAAGGTAAAGAGGGTTTATGGATCTATAACTTTGCTACAGATGGGTGGTGTGGTTGCCACATAAAATTTGAAGAATTTGCCATTTGAAATCATGCAGTGTGGCGCACTGTTCACCGGAGTCCAGAAAAGATCTCGCCGGGATAAGGTCGCCACCGCGGCTTGGGACGGATCGGCGGCCGCGGTAAAGGTCCTCTGAGACATGACGTTAAAACGTGGAGGTGGCGCTACCCGGTTAATCGGCGGCCACCGGACATTCACCGTGGCTCGGCCGCTCGGGTGAGCTCGCCAGCGTGGTCACAGCTTAGTGGATCTCATCCATTGTAACACCCTGAATTTGGGGGGAGAATTTTTTCTTCTTTTCATTCACCAAATTCGGGCGTTACTCTCTTTTCTCTTCCCGTTTCGCTCCTTCTTCCCAATTTCAAACCAGTATAATGACGGGTGTCCGTGTCATGTATAAACAAAACCTAAGTGTCATGAGTGTTGCATCATGTCGAAGCGCATTTCTTTGTCTGATGTCGCGTGTTCGTCTCGTCCCGGTTCGGATTTCGGTTTGTGATCGGAATTCCGATTGGTGTTCGACCCGCGAAGTGACCTAGCCCGGCCCAGTCCGGCCCACGCACCCTTGGCGCCCCTTGCCCTACCCATGCGCACGACCCTCTCCCCCTAATCCCGTTGTCTCATTTGATTTTCTCCCGCGCAGTAACCTCCCTCTCCCTCTTCCACCTCTCTCTCTCCCCGTGGTGCCCTAGGGTTTGGAGACGAGATCGCTGGAGTTTGGATACCCGGAGGTGAGTTTTCCCCTCCCCTTCCCTTTCTCTTTCTCCCTCCTCCCCCGCGCGCCCTCCCCAGCCCCGTCGCGGGTGGTGGCGGCGGCTCAGCCACGCCGAATCCCGCGCCCGGCCGAGCTCCTCACCGCGTCGCGCCCCCCGGCGAGTCCCGCCCCGGCCGAGCCCCTCCCCGCGTCGTGCCCCCCGGCGAGTCTCGCCCCGGCCGAGCCCCACCCCGCGTCACGCCCCCCGGCGAGTCCCGCCCCGGCCGAGCCCCTCCCCGCATCGCGCCCCCCCCCCCGACGAGTCCCACCCCGGCCGAGCCCCTCCCCGTGTCGCGCCCCCCGGCGAGTCCCGCCTCGGCCGAGCCCCACCCCGCGTCACGCCCCCCGGCGAGTCCCGCCCCGGCCGAGCCCCTCCCCGCATCGCGCCCCCCCGGCGAGTGCCACCCCGGCCGAGCCCCTCCCCGCGTCGCGCCCCCTAGCGAGTCCCGCCTCGGCCGAGCCCCTCCCCACGTCGTGCCCCCCCCCCGGCCGAGCCCCTCCCCGCGTCGCGCCCCCCTCTGGGAACCCCTCCCCGGCCGCGCCCCTCCCGTGCGCCGCTCCCCCAGTCGTGCCCTAGCCGTGCCCTCGGCTACGCCCTAGCCCGCGCCTCGGCCGTGCCCTCAGCCGTGTGCTTGGGCCGTGCCCCGACTGCGCCATCGCGTGCCCCTGCCCGAGCCCGTGCCCCGGCAGCCTTGCGCCCCGTGCAGCTTGCACGGTTCACGTGCCCTCGGCACGCGCAGCGTGCTCTCGCGCTTGCGACAGTAGTCACGTTTCGTTTAACCCTCGTTTAATCCATTTTAATTTTGTTTAGTCAATGTGCTGCGTCGCGCGCTTCGCCGCGTGACGGTTCATTCTAATTTCATCTTTATAAATGTGCTGCGTCACGCGCTTTGTCGCGCGACGGTCCTTTTAAATTTATATTTATTAATGGGTTGCGCGCGATGATTCGTTTAATTTATATTTATTGCAGTGCTGTGTCGCGCGCATCATCGCGCCACGATTCGTTTTAAATGCAGTTCTGTTGGCGTAAGACGTCGTGCGTTTTGTCGCGCAACGCTTAACGTTTGTCTTTAATTAATGCAAGAATCTTGTTGCGCGCTCTATCGCGTGGCAAGTCATTTATTTCTTAATTCAATTTAAATATTGTGTCGTACGTCTCGCCGTATGAACAATCCCTTTACCTATTTATAGTGACTAAATGTGGAACATGACTTTACTTTATGCTAAACGCAGTGTCTAATTTGGTACCCTTCTGTTTAAACGAATGGTTTAATTTATAATTATGTAAAGTGATTGCCTCTCGACCGTAGACCCGACTGTCATTTCCTCTTTCTCTCTTAACCGTAATTGCGAGCCCCGCGTTGAACGTATGTTTATTTATTGCATTCCATTGTATGGTGTACTGTTCTTTTGGTATTAAATGTGTGGAATGTATGTTTGAACTCGTATAGAGAACGATCTGGTTGAAGAGCCCGAGGAACTCACAGGAGAAGCCCCTGAGCAGCAGCTGGTTGGTGGAGGCAAGTATCCCTTGACCCATCTATGTCCTACTCATTCTCACAACTCACTCCCCGCATTTACACACTTTATACATAAGGATTGACTAGCTTTTGTTTATCTTGTCCTTGTCTACCTATTTTGGTTGGGTTATTATAGTTCAGCTTTATGCTAGTGCTTCACATTAATCAATGAACATGATGAGATTATCTATGATATGTTGTTTTCCCTTTTAATTATGATGATGGTACTGTGACATTTAAGGGGGCTCGAGCTGTTTCTCGAGTGCCTCTCCGTAAGGACTTGTTCGTTGGATGACCGCCCAGGAAAATAATGCAACCATGAGGGCGGAGTGGGACGCCCTTAGCTGAATAATTAGAGGAACTGAGGTGTAGTTCGCTTCGCCGTCGTGCCGTCAATGGGGCTCGGTGTATGTGGCTCGCTCTGCCAAGGTTGGTTTGCCCCTTGGGGAGGAGTGCGGTACATTTAGGAAACCTAACGGGCGGCAACAGCCTTAGGGAATCTTTGTTAAGGCTACGTAGTGAGACCCTGCCTATTCACCTTGGTAGTGTTTAAGGGTTTGATCGGCCCGAGGCAAGAGGGAATCACGGCTTGTGGGTAAAGTGCGCAACCTCTGCAGAGTGTTATGAAACTGATATATTAGCCGTGCTCGCGGTTATGAGCGGTCAAGGGAGCTCCAGTGATTAGTGGTACTTGATCAGAGATGTTCGGATTACAGGTGGCAATGAGAATGATGGTTTTGGTATTGATTATGGTAATGGTAAGTGGTATTCTTTCCGTTTGGAAAGAGTACGTTTGGGTTAATAACGTGGGTTAATTCTAAAACTTGGCTTTCTCTACTAGTAATAATATTCTGACCAACTAAAAGCAACTGCATGACTTACCCCCACATAAAGCTAGTCCACTATAGCCAAACAGGACACTTGCTGAGTATGTTGATGTGTACTCACCCTTGCTCTACACACCAACCCCCCCCCCCCCTAGGTTGTCTGCATTGCAACCACTGCTCAGGAGAGGATGAAGCCGTGGAAGGAGACCACCAGGAGTTCCAAGATTATGACGAGTTCTAGGCGTGGGTTAGCGGCAACCCCCAGTCGGCTGCCTATGAAGGTCACGTGTATCTACGTTTCTATTCTGCACTTTGATCATTGTAAAGACTATGTGGATATCTCAGACATATGATGTAATCGACTATTATTTCCTCTTTTATGTTATTATTTGAGCACTATGTGATGATGTCCAGTTATGTAACTGCTGTGTACATGAATTGCTGTTCCTGGCACGTACATGGTTCGCATTCGGTTTGCCTTCTAAAACCGGATGTGACATAGGTAGTATCAAAGCCGTGCTGACTGTAGGACCGCTAACCTAGAGTAGCATGGTCGTTCTAAGGACTATAGACCCCTATTATCACCTTGACTTTGGTATCCCTTCAAAAGTTGGTCATATCGACCAAACCTATGTTTTACTATATATTATACCTTGCTGAAATTTGTGTTTTATTCTAATCCTTCATTTATTTATGGTTTATTTGCTGGTCATATTAGTTCTGTTCTCACTCTTATGCTTGCGGTGTCTTTTGTAGATGGCTCGTCTTAGACAAACTGCGCGGAAGTCTGTCATCCCCTTCTTACCCTCTCGTCTCGCTGAGCATCCGCTTCGCCGTCCAGTGACCGGTCAGTCCACCCATTTGGAGAGGCTGCACCACCACCTGCATGAGGAGCAGGAGCGTCGTCGATAGGAGCAAGAGCAGTAGGGCTCTTCTTTCTCGCTCCAGTAGGAGATAAAGTCTGTGAGGAGCTGCTCCCCTGTGCTTCCGCTGGAGGTGCCCCCTGCACCACCACTGAGCGCCCCAGTCCCTAGAGTAGCTGCTGGAGGAGACCCAGACGATGGAGGTGGCGACAGCAGCTCGAGCCACGACACCGACCTTTCCACCGACCAGGAGCCGGAAGGATGGGTTGCTCGACCCATCACTCGCGACGCTGCTCGCGGGTGTCACTTCCACGATGCGCTCGACACCCTGCTACGTCGGGCACTCGACCGACGTACTTGGTCTATCGAGTATCACTGTGTGGTCTTCCAGCACCGTCGTGGGGTCTACCCGGACCGCTGGGAGGCGACCTGCTTGGTGCGCCGTCCGGAGAACTATCTCCGGGGTGTGGAGGTCTGCTCAGAGCACTATTCCATCTCTGAGCGGGACTCAGCTGAGGCGGCCATGCAAGATGCCGCATGACGTGCGCTTTCGTACTACTGTTCAGTTCTCGGTGGGGTAGCTGATGGTCTCAACCTGAATTATTACCCCCGCCGTCCATTTGGCAGCACAGGAGGTGTGATTGTCTCACCTGTTGGTGAGGACAATCCTAGGTTGAGCAGCACAGTCAACCTAGCCGCCGTGCTAAACATGGAGCTGGACCATGCGCTAGACGAGCTGAGTGGGGCTCCTGCTGAGATTGCCCAGCTGCGGGCTGAGCGCGCGGAGCGTCGTCACCTGGATGATGGCTCCTCCGCTCCCATCGGGACTCAGCACCCGTACCGCTCACCTCGGCGTGGACACCAGTCTTATGGCAACCCCGACTATAAGACCAAGATAAATTTAGAACCATAGATCGTCAGCGTCAGACCTTGTAATTAATACAAAAATATATACATAGAAGCTATAGTCTCAGCGTTAGCCTTGCTTTTAGTTAGTCTTAGTTAGACAGGGTAGTTTGCTTATCCTGTGCATTTATGTTTGTCATGGTGAACTATGCTAGATTTGGATCTTTGTAATGACTGTCACTAGAGTGTGGGTATCCCCTGCATTTTGGTTTATCTGTTATATGTTAATAAAGTTAGCTATCTAGTTGGGAAGCCTTTTTATTCTACTTTCCTCTTTATCTGAGAAGCTGTGTTGGAGATCAGTGAAGATGTTCATCTGTTTAGTGTTGTGGAGAATTCTATACCCTTTTCTTATGCTGCAAGATTTGCTAGATCAGTTCTGATGTGTGGTTGCATTCTGCAGATGTCAGAAAACAGGTGTTGAGGAGGAAGGCATGCTCAGCAGGAGCAGGCACCTCAGCAGGATGAGGCACCCCAGCAATAGCAGCTGCCACCCCCACCCCCGATGTCGATCGAGCAGATGTTCATGATGCAGACTCAGGCAGTTCAAGCCATCGGTCAGACTCTGGCCGCCATTCAGCAGCAGCAGCAGCCACCACCCCAGCCTCAGATGCCTCAGATGCCCATGGACTAGTGTGCCAAATTCATGAGAGGTCATCCCCCAACGTTTGCTCACTCTTCTGACCCCATGGATGCTGAAGACTGGCTGCACACTATGGAGCGGGAGTTGCATACCGCTCAGTGTGATGATAGAGAGAAAGTTCTGTATGGTCCCCATCGGTTGAGAGGAGCAACCCAGTCCTGGTGGGAGTCTTACCTCGCCACCCATGCCAACCCCGACACCATCACCTGGGGAGAATTCAGAGATAGCTTCCGTAAGTACCATGTTCCTGCAGGTCTGATGACAGTGAAAAAGGATGAGTTCCTGGCCCTCAAGCAAGGGTCATTGTCAGTTAGTGAGTATCGAGACAGATTTCTGCAACTGTCTCGCTATGCTCCTGAAGATGTCAACACCGACGCCAAGAGGCAGTATCGTTTCCTGAGAGGCTTGGTTGACCCTCTGCAGTATCAGCTGATGAATCATACCTTCCCAACATTTCAGCACCTGATTGACAGAGCAATCATGATAGAGAGGAAGCACAAAGAGATGGAATATCGCAAGCTCAAGATCAGTGGACCCCAGCCTGGAAGCAGCAATCGCCCTCGTTTCTCAGGCAATCCACCTCAGTAGTTCAGGCAGAACCAGCGTCCACCTCAACAGCAGTATTTTCAAAGGCAGTACCCTCAGCACCAACATCAGAATCGCCAGAACAATCAGTCAGGAGGAGGCAAGTTCCAGAGGCAGAATCAGCAGGCACCTCGTCTTCCTACCCTAGCAAACCAGCAAAATAGTCAAGCAGCACCAGTTCAGGGTGGAAATAGAGCATGTTTCCACTGTGGAGAGCAAGGCCATTGGGTGATGCAATGTATGAAGAAGGCAGCCCAGCAGCAGTCAGGCCCCAATGCCCCAGCAAAGCAGAATGTGTCGCAGCCTAGAGCAGGCAACCGCTCTCAACCACGCTACAACCATGGGAGACTGAACCACTTGGAGGCTGAAGCAGTTCAGGAGAACCCCGGCATGACAGTAGGTATGTTTCTAGTCGACTCCCATATTGCAGAAGTGTTACTTGATACTGGAGCAACGCATTCTTTCATTACTGCATTAGGGGTAGAAGCACATAATCTTCCAATTACTACCATGTCAACCCCCATTCAAATTGACTCAGCCGGTGGTAGAATTCGAGCCGATAGCATTTGCTTGAATGTAAGTGTGGAAATAAGGGGGATAGCGTTTCCCGCTAACCTCATAGTAATGGGTACTCAGGGAATAGATGTCATCCTAGGGATGAATTGGCTAGATAAGTATCAGGCAGTTATCAGTTGTGATAAGAGGACAATTAAGTTGGTGTCCCCACTAGGAGAGGAAGTGGTGACCGAGTTAGTCCCGCCTGAGCCAAAGAAAGGAAGTTGTTATCATATGGCTGTCGATAGCAGTGAGGTAGATCCACTTGAGATTATCAAGGTTGTGTCCAAGTTCCTAGATGTGTTTCCAAAGGAATTACCAGGCATGCCACCTGAGCGAAAAGTTAAGTTTGCCATAGAGCTTCTTCCTGGCACTGCCCCCATCTTTAAGAGAGCTTACAGAGTACCTGGACCAGAGTTGGTTGAGCTTAAGAAGCAGATTGATGAACTATCAGAGAAAGGTTACATCCGGCCAAGCACCTCGCCTTGGGCCGCCCATGTTCTATTCATGGAGAAGAAAGATGGTACCAGAAGGATGTGTATTGATTATCGCGCTCTGAATGAGGTCACGATCAAGAACAAGTATCCCTTGCCTAGAATAGAAGATCTGTTCGACCAGCTAAGAGGAGCCAGCGTGTTTTCAAAGATAGATCTGAGGTCAGGTTATCAGCATCTCAGGATCCGACCTTCAGACATTCCGAAGACAGCATTCTTTACCAAGTATGGGTTGTATGAGTTCACTGTGATGTCTTTCGGTCTAACAAATGCACCAGCCTTCTTCATGAATCTGATGAACAGTGTATTCATGGATTATCTTGACAAGTTTGTGGTGGTATTTATTGATGATATTCTGATATATTCTCAAAGCGAAGCAGAGCATGCAGATCATTTGAGGATGGTTTTGCAGAGATTGCGAGAGCACCAGTTGTATGCAAAGTTGAGCAAGTACGAGTTCTGGATTGATGAAGTCCTATTCTTGGGTCACATAATCAACAAAGAAGGATTAGCTGTGGATTCGAAGAAAGTGGCAGGCATTCTGAACTGGAAATCGCCAATAGATGCTCGAGGAATCAAGAGCTTCATTGGAATGGCCAGATATTATTGGCGATTCATTGAAGGGTTTTCGAAGATTGCGAAACCAATGACAGCTTTGCTAGGCAACAAGGTTGAGTTCAAGTGGACCCAGAAATGTCAAGAGGCCTTCGAAGCGCTGAAAGAGAAGTTGACTACAGCGCCTGTTTTAGTCTTGCCTGATGTGCACAAGCCTTTCTCAGTGTATTGCGATGCTTGTTACACTGGTTTGGGATGTGTGTTGATGCAGGAGGGAAGAGTTGTGGCTTACTCGTCCCGACAGCTGAAGGTTCAAGAGAAGAATTACCCAATCCATGACCTAGAGTTGGCAGCAGTGGTTCATGCACTAAAGACATGGAGGCATTATCTGTATGGGCAGAAATGTGATGTTTACACAGACCACAAGAGTCTGAAGTACATATTCATTCAGTCAGAGCTGAATATGAGGCAAGGAAGATGGTTAGAGTTGATCAAGGACTATGAATTGGAGATTCATTATCATCCAGGCAAAGCGAACATAGTGGCAGATGCTTTGAGCAGGAAGAGTCAGGTCAATCTGATGGTCGCTCATCCGATGCCTTATGAGTTAGCCAAAGAGTTTGACAGTATGAGTCTTGGGTTTTTGAATAATATGCGAGGAGTAACAGTTGAGCTAGAACCCACCTTGGAGCGGGAAATCAAAGAAGCACAGAAGAATGATGAGAAGATCAATGCAATCCGGCAACTGATTCTAGACGGTAGAGGCAAAGACTTTTGGGAAGATGCAGAAGGTGTGATATGGTTCAAAGACCACTTGTGTGTTCCCAATGTCCAGTCTATTCGGGAGTTGATTCTTAAGGAAGCTCATGAGACAGCTTATTCTATTCACCCTAGAAGTGAGAAGATGTATCAAGATCTGAAGAAGAAATTCTGGTGGTACGGAATGAAGAGGGAAATCGCAGAGCATGTGGCGATGTGTGATAGTTTTCGATGGATCAAGGCAGAGCATCAGAGGCCCGCTGGATTGTTGCAGCTGCTGCAAATTCCTCAGTGGAAATGGGATGAAATCGGTATGGATTTTATAGTCGGAGTGCCTCGTACTCGAGCCGGCTACGATTCCATTTGGGTAGTGGTGGACCGCTTAACCAAGTCAGCCCACTTCATACTAGTCAAGATCAACTACAGCAGTGCAGTATTGGCAGAGTTGTACATGTCTTGGATCGTTTGTCTTCATGGTGTGCCAAAGAAGATAGTGTCAGACAATGGAACGAAGTTAACCTCTCATTTCTGGCAGCAGTTGCATGAAGCTTTGGGCACACACCTGAATTTTAGTTTAGCTTATCATCCACAGATAGATGGTCAGACTGTAAGAACTAATCAAATCCTTGAAGAAATGTTGAGAGCCTGTGCGTTGCAAGATCAGTTCGGATGGGACAAGAGGTTGCCTTATGCATAGTTCTCCTATAACAACAGTTACTAGGCCAGCTTGAAGATGTCACCATTTCAGGCGCTCTATGGGAGGAGTTGTAGAACTCCATCGCAATGGGATCAGCCCGGAGAAAAGCAAGTGTTCGGGCCAGATATTTCGCTTGAAGCTGAAGAGAACATCAAGATGGTCCGTGAGAATTTGAAGATAGCGCAATCAAGGCAGCGAAGTTATGCAGACAATAGAAGAAGAGAGCTGAGTTTCGAAATTGGGGATTTTGTCTATCTGAAAGTGTCACCGATCGGAGGAGTCAGAAGATTCGGAGTCAAATGCAAGCTAGCACCCCGCTAAATGAGACTATGGAGACATGGCCTATCAGCTCAGTCTGCCAGAAAATTTGTCTGTCAGAAAATTTGTCTGTTGTGCATAATGTCTTTCATGTGTCTCAACTGAAGAAATGTCTGCGTGTGCCAGAAGAGCAGTTGCAAGTGGAGGGTCTTGAAGTCCAGGAAGACTTGACCTACATAGAGAAGCCAGCGCAGATTCTTGAGACTGCAGACAGAGTCACCCGGAGGAAGACTACCAGAATGTGCAAAGTCAGATGGAGTTACCACTCTAAGGAAGAAGCAACCTAGGAGCGTGAAGATGATCTGATGGCTAAATATCCTGAGCTCTTTGCTAGCCAACCCTGAATCTCGAGGGCGAGATTCTTTTAAGGGGGATAGGTTTGTAACGCCCTGAATTTGGGGGTAGAATTTTTTCTTCTTTTCATTCACCAAATTTGGGCGTTACTCTCTTTTCTCTTCCTGTTTCGCTCCTTCTTCCCAATTTCAAACCAGTATAATGACGGGTGTCCGTGTCATGTATAAACAAAACCTAAGTGTCATGAGTGTTGCATCATGCCGAAGCGCATTTCTTTGTCTGATGTCGCGTGTTCGTCTCGTCCCGGTTCGGATTTCGGTTCGCGATCGAAATTCCGATTGGTGTTCGACCCGCGGAGTGACCTAGCCTGGCCTAGTCCGGCCCACGCGCCCCTGGTGCCCCTTGCCCTACCCATGCGCACGCCCCCTCCCCCTAATCCCGTTGTCTCATTTGATTTTCTCCCGCGCAGTAACCTCCCTCTCCCTCTTCCACCTCTCTCTCTCTCTCCCCGTGGTGCCCTAGGGTTTGAAGTCGAGATTGCAGGAATTTGGATCCTCGGAGGTGAGTTTTCCCCTCCCCTTCCCTTTCTCTTTCTCCCTCCTCCCCCGCGCGCTCCGCGCGCCCTCCCCTGCCCCATCGCGCGCTGTGGTGGCGGCTCAGCCGCACCGCATCCCGCGCCCGGCTGGGCTCCTCCCTGCGTCACGTCCCCGGCGAGTCCCGCCCCGGCCGAGCCCCTCCCCGTGTCGCACCCCCCGGTGAGTCCCGCCCCGGCCGAGCCCCTCCCCGCATCGCGCCCCCCCCCTAGCGAGTCCCGCCCCGGCCGAGCCCCTCCCCGCGTCGCGCCCCCCCGGCGAGTCCCGCCCCGGCCGAGCCCCTCCCCGTGTCGCGCGCTCCGGCGAGTCCCGCCCCGGCCGAGCCCCTCTCCACGTCGCGCCCCCCCTAGCCGAGACCTTCCCCGCGTCGCGCCCCCTTGGGCAAACCCCTCCCCGGTCGCGCCCCTCCCGCGCGCCGCTCCGCCAGCCGCGCCCTGACCGCGCACTCGGTTGCGCCCTGGCTCACGCCCCGGCGGCCGCGCCCCGACCGTGCCCTCAGCTGCATGCCTGGGCCATGCCCCGGCTGCGCCCTCGTGCGCCCCTGCCCGAGCCCGTGCCCCGGCAGCCTCGCGCCCCATGCGGCTTGCACGGTTCGCGTGCCCTCGGCACGCGCAGCGTGCTCTCGCGCGTGCGACCGTAGTCACGTTTCGTTTGACCCTCGTTTAATCCATTTTAATTTTGTTTAGTCAATGTGCTGCGTCACGCGCTTCACTGCATGACGGTTCATTCTAATTTCATCATTATAAATGTGCTGCGTCACGCACTTCGTCACGCGACGGTCCTTTTAAATTTATATTTATTAATGTGCTGCATCGCGCGCTTCGTCGCACGACGATTCGTTTAATTTATATTTATTGCAGTGCTGTGTCGCGCGCTTCGTCGCTCTATGATTCGTTTTAAATGCAGTTCTGTTGGCGTAAGCCGTCGTGCGTTTCGTCGCTCAACGCTTAACGTTTGTCTTTAATTAATGCAAGAATCGTCTTGCGTGCTGTGTCGCGCGGCAAGTCATTTATTTCTTAATTCAATGTAAATGCTGTGTCATACGTCTCGCAGTATGACCAATCCCTTTCGTTCATCTTTACCTATTTATAGTGACTAAATGTGTAACATGACTTTACTTTATGCTAAACGCAGTGTCTAATTTAGTACCCTTCTGTTTAAACGAATGGTTTAATTTATAATTATGTAAAGTGATTGCCTCTCGACAGTAGACCCGACTGTAACACCCCAGGTGTTACTTAGGATTTTCACTAAAGACTACACAAGTAAGCCCATCATCACATGTGACTTAAGTTGGGATAAGCACACCAAATTTGGAGCTCAAGATCCTAAGTAAGTGCAACCCATCATAGAAGTCATACCTTGGTTTGTCATGCACATATAAGGGGGAGAATTGCCCAAACCCTAATTCAAATCCCTTTGAGCAAGTGGAGCACTAGAGGTAAGTATGATCAAAAGGCTATGAAAACCCCATCATCATGACTTGGGCCAATTATAAAAGTTGTAGTACACTTGATACCCTACAAATAATAGTGAGAAAGTGACCCCAAAAAGATTTTAGAAAAACCCCAAAAGGTTCACAAAAGGGTTGAGCACAAAAGAAAAATCAGAATTTTTCTAAGTCTAAAACCAACCCTTTTTCAAAGATCAAACATGTTCACCCTAATTCAAACTTCAAAACCATTTGACCCAGTTGACAAAGTGGCGCCAAAATACCTCTAGAATACCCTAGAAAAGTTTGAACCCAACCCTAGGTCGTTTGACACGACTTGGCACAAGTTTTGTCTCGGTTTGGATAGCTAGGACAGAGGCAACTTCCCACCCCTATCTCTCCCTACCCCGACCGTATCTTGGCTTGGGACACACATCAAAAAGGAAGGATACGGTGCAGGGAAGAGATCGTACACAGTGGTTTTGCCAAGATCTTCACGCTAAGGTGCTCCAATCGGCCGTTGAACCATGGCAGAAGCAAACACACACGTGTTCAACGCGCTCTGAGCTCGCCAGGGCACGCCCGACGCGTGCCCCCGCGTGCCCCGCGTCGCGCCAAAGCCGAGCCGGCGCTGCTGCCCGCGCTCGCGCCTATAAAGCCCCCAGGGACTTCGACCGTACTCCTCCACGCACGCTCGACCTCACCGGAGCACCAGATCTCCGGCATTGCTCCGCGCACGGCGTGCCCGCGGCCACCCGATCCCACGCCACGGTAGACCGGCTAGCAAAGCCTCTCCGAGCCGCGTCTGACCCTTGGAGTAGACTGTGTATGCCCCGGTGAAGCTCCCTGAGCAAGGAATCGAACTTTGCCTCGCTGGAGAAGCCAGTCCACTATCGCCGGACTTCACCCGACCGCCGGTGAACGTAGACCGAGCTCCACGGTGAGTTGTTCTTCAATTCCTTGCACGTGTCGACTCCTCAACACCCCGTGAAGCTTCCCGTGCCCTTGTATTGACCCATGTCACCGTGGTTATGCCGAAGCACTCGCCGCCGACGAGTTCACCCGCCTGCACACGTGGACCAGCCGATTTCGACCACCCCCGCCGTTGAGCCGTACCTCGCTGGGACCGCCAAAACCTCCCGAAGCCAACCCCGCCCCTCGCCGAACCTCTCTCGCTGCTGGTAAGCCGCACCGCCCTATTCTTTTCCGCGGTTACTGTTTGCTTAAGGGGAGGGACCTCGGGGAAGAAGAAGAAAAGGGCAGGGGGTTTTGTGCACTGTCAGTGACTCAAAGGAATAGTGGCGCAGGGGTATAACAGAAGGGATTGGTTTAGAAAGAACCCAGGGTCTTCGGTGCAAATGGGTTTTCCAGGAAACCTTTTTAAATATTCTGATTTAAATCCAAGTAGAACGTGAAAAATTCATAACTTCAGTTTGGTTTACCCAAATTGAGTCAAACCAATTTTACCAGATCCTAAATGAAGTAAACTACTTAGGAAAAATATAAAACCCCTAAGTGTTACAGAAAACTTTAAAGTTTTGAATTAAATGATTAACTGGTCAAAAGATAAAAGAAATAAGGAAAAATAGCTACACTATTAGACTGGGTTTAAGAAAATTTAGAGAAGTACTTAATCACTTCCTAACCTGTTTAAAAATAATAAACCCCTCTATACACCCCATTAAGGTAGAGTTTGCCATTTAAATCCCTTTTTGCTTAAAGTTAAAGAAAATAAAAAAGGTAGTTTAAATAAAGAACCAGGGAGCACCCACATTTTTTTAGCTTTCTTATTCAGGGTAGTTCACTAGAAAATTTTATTATACCCTTGTTTAGTACAGAAGAAATGAAATACCTTTTATTTCAAGAAAACCAGGAAACCTTAGAAAAACCCTAGAAAAATAACCCTGAGAAGAAAACACCCCAAACCTTGGGATAACTAATGTTTTGTTATTATGAACATAGGAAAAATATGAAATCTGTTGTTTGATATTTTTCAAATAACAAGTTAGTTATAAGTACCTTTTTGGCATGAAACTTTAAGAATTCACAACTAAATATCCAGTAGGCCTTTTTCTGTGATTTTTAACACAGAGGCCTAATATCACCTATGAATCTGGGCAAAAAAATAAAATTTGGTACAAAAACCTCACTTAATTCACAACTATAGTGTAAAATGCTCTTTTAAAACTTGTTTTTGTTAATTTGCACAAGTAGTATCTGAATTAGTATCCACCTCAAATTTATAGGACAAACTACAGTGACAAATAGTAACCCACTGTAATTTTTACAGAATTTTTGGGCAAAGTTAAAACACTGTTGTGGTTCAAACCCACACTAAAATTCAAAAGTAGAAAATGAAAAGAGGAATTAATAGTGGAGACTAATGTTACACTAACCAAACCAGCAAAACCCCTTGACTACCTACTAAAACATTTAAGGGGCATTCCAAGTCTTAATCCATTATGCTTAGGCAAGAACCTCAAACCTAAATTGATAAGCCTTAAACCCTAAGAGCCTCTTATAACTAGGAAACCCTAAGTTATCCATTAACTTAATTTTATTCACTTAGCATGATGATTTCTAAATTCTGCATAATCATAGCATACATGTTCTTACTCATTGCATTCGATAGATTGCAACCTAGCTGACGGAGAGTACATCCTCGTGCCGGAGCAAGGAGTTGCTAAGGAGGTAGCCTCGGATCCAGCACCAGAGCCTGCCCTAGAGGATCTGCCTGCCCCAGCTTTGGAAGGCAAGCCTCGGTTTTATGCATAACCGTTATATATGTTATTTTACTGCACTTAATGTTTGTAGGCTTGTACTGTGCACTTAAGTGTAGGAGTTGTTTGAAACCCTAGTTGCATGAACTCAGGTTTCCTTTGAGATGGATACTAGTATGATAGGTCGAGTAGCTGCTTTGCTAATTAGGGATCTCGGTAGAAGTCGGGTGATTTTTCTAGCGCTCGCGCGAGGTCAGGAATTGGCTGTAACCACTTTCATATCATGACGAGGTTGGTCTGTGGACAACAATCCAGGGGGATTGGTTGTCTACGAGATGGAAATTGGAATAAGGATTTAGGTGTGGTACCGTGTGTCAAGCGTTTGAACGTACTAAGCACATACCGAGAAATATGGTAAATCGGTAAGCCTAGTACCTGAG
Source organism: Zea luxurians (assembly GCA_029449295.1). Lineage (NCBI taxonomy): Eukaryota > Viridiplantae > Streptophyta > Magnoliopsida > Poales > Poaceae > Zea > Zea luxurians. The sequence continues at coordinate 95,959,018 of JAOPSE010000001.1, read as the reverse complement.
TGAACCTACCCGTAGATTGCCCTCCTCACACGACCTAAGACGTGGTCTCCCATTCCGGTTATGGTGGGTACAAGTGCGGTCACTGCACGACGGCAGTCGGGGTCAATGAGGCATTGTACGCCAAGGCTGTGAGCCCCTTTCTGTTGCCAGGGAATCGATGGGGACGACTTATGTGTGTGGGGACAGAGTGCCTCGCCACGTCGTGTGTTTAGGTTTACCTTGCAAGGTTTAAAAACTCGATTCGAGTCGTCTGCTTCTCGCAGCTAATGAGACTGCTTGATCCATGCTGCTACATTGAGTAACAAGTGGAAATGTGATGACTTGGCAAAAGTTGTTGAGTGCTAAAATGTTTGATACCATGTATGATTAGATAGGTATACATTTAGTCTTAAGAGAGTCACTCTAAAACTTGAAAAAGCTAAAACCTGATTTATAGACTCAGCTAGTGCTTTTGGCAACCAAACCCCTTAGCCAAACAGTTGCATGTCTAGAGGTAGAGGAGTAGACTCCTCACACCGGGTAAGTCTAGCTGAGTATTAGTATACTCAGCCTTGCTTGTGGCAAATTTTTTTTACAGGTTCCCTGGAGGACATGGTTGCTAGAGTGAGTTGGCCGTCCACCTTGCCACCGGGTTGGACAGTAGAGTGGGACCCTGCCTCGGCAGAGAAGGAGCATGAGGAGTGATAGGACAGGCTTCCCCATCTCTCTGTTTATTTATCGCTAGTTTTATTCCGCTGCATTCCGAACAATGATGACTACTTTTACTAAACTCCGATGATGATGTAATAAATTTAATACTCCCCAATGTATGGTTTTATGCTTTATTGTATTTGCTCTGTGCCTCACCATCGAGTGAGTACGTGGTACTTGATCCTGTTAGTGGCCTCGTCGGACTAGATCTGAGGGACTGATGTGTTATTCCTATTTAAGTGTGGTCTAGCCCCTAAGGCGGGACTTAGGTACTTAAGTTGGAATAATTCGGGCAGTTCCGCCACAGCTGGTAATGGAGCTCGTACCACCACAGAGGAATCAATAAACTATAAATACCATCCTTTTCCAAAGTAAAACTTGGTAGAAACAACTGTTGGATAAATCGTAGGACGAGCAGGATAGACCTAGGACGTGAAGCCTTAGGATGATAGAGGGATAGCTAGGTGGCTAATGGAGTAAGCCCTACAGGCTACTATAAGGGATGTGAGTTCCTTCCTATTCCCTCTAAGTTGATGTGAGGTCGTTTAGGACGAGCATGCATGCATCCTCAATTAAACTATTTAATAATTGGGTAAGAACTTTAATATATAATGATGAAAAATTAAGTACCCCCTGTACCATTATCGTAGCTATAGAGAGGCTGAGTTGCGACCCCTTTTCATTTTATAATTATTTTTCTTTTACTTACGCTTAACCGTACACAGATGACTTCTCACGGATCCTCGGACGAAGGGAATGCATAGTCCCACACGGACGGGCTTGCACGAGAGGGTTTCCCCCATATCTTGTGGGAGGTACTTCAGGGAGCTGGTTATGCGACGCCTCCCCAGTACGCGGTGCGGCTGTTTGAGAAGCACCGAGTGCCCCGCTGTAGGGTGAGGATGACCCTGGAGCCTCATCCCCTGCAGCCGGGCTAGTGTTCGCTGGACTCTGAGTCTTTTGGATACAGGGCTGAGGATACTATCGAGGCGATTGCTCTCCACGGACTGACCACCTTCTGCGGATTCCACCCCTTGGAGCTGTCCACTCACCCCATTGGTTTGTTCCCTGCGGAAAAGGAGGACAACCCAATGTGGAAGGATCGAGTGGAGCATGCCAAGGACATTTGGGCTATCTACCCAGGTCAGACTGCTCACTTGATGGTGCGGTACATGAATGCCCTGTATCGTCTGCAAGTGATGCGTGGAGAAGCAATGTCCCATCTGATGGCATTGTTGGAGGCGACCAAGATCACTTTGGATAACAGAGAGGAACTTGTGGTTGACTTGTCCACTGAGATGGTGGAAAAAGATCTACAAGTGGAGCAGTTGTCAGATGAGATCCACGAGCTTGAGGAGCTAGTGGGAACCAGGGAGAACACCATCGAGGTTCTCAAGGATCAGCTTATCAACACTTAGCAGCAGCTTGCGGAGGCTAACCATCATCTGGATATGCACCACCAGGAGATCCAGGACATGGAGGCCAACGAGGATGTCGACATCGAGGGAGGAGAGGAGCCTGCCTCCAGCTTGGACAATGCTGGCTTAGGGAGACCACCTTCTCCCGAGTCGAGCGTTGCCTCGGTTGCTCACTAGGTCGCAGAGATAGAGTTAGAAGTCTGTGACGGTAGAACTCCTCGAGACTAGCTTAGCTTTTGCACCCTTGGGGTACTAGGCTAGTTAGAGTTGAGTCTTTTGAGTTATTGATGTAATCATGACAAACTCTTTTGGAAATATGGGGGATGAATGATGTCAGCTTTAATTTAAGAAGCGAGTTTATGCCATGTGGAATCTTTTATAACCATGCAAGAATTTTTTGGTTTTACCCCCTTTGACTCCTTCACCATAATTTAACATTGAACCTCGGAAACATAATATTGAGAATATCCATGATTTTTCAGATGGCAGGAAGTGCGCGTCGTGGACAGAATGAGTGCATTTCTCCACCACCGCCACCGCCTCCTACTCTGCAGGAGCTGATGGCTCAGTAGAACGAGATCTTGCGACAGTTAGCTCAACGCCAGCCGCCACCTCAGCATTATGGTGGTGGTGATCATCAGCGACACCCCGCAGCAGCCACTTATTAGGAGTTCCTCAGTACCCAGCCACCGTTATTCACCAGGGCAGATGATCCACTTGATGCTGATCTGTGGCTTAGGGTAGTGGAATCCAAATTCCCACTACTCAATGGAGTTTGTTCAGAGGTGACTAAGGTCAGGTTCGCTACCCAGCAGCTTCGCGGACCCGCGCGGACATGGTGAGACCATTTTCTTGCTATGCAGCCAATTTACCATGAGGTGGAATGGAGAGAGTTTAAGGCAGCTTTTAGGGGGCATCATATACCAGCAGGCATTATGGATCGTAAGCTAAATGAGTTTCTGGTACTCACTCAAGGGAACCGGACAGTGTTACAGTATGCTTAGGCCTTCAATGACCTGTGCCAGTATGCTGGATATCATGCAGATACTGATGAGAAGAAGAGGGACAGGTTCAGGAGGGGGCTCAGCACTAAGCTCCGTGACCGTCTCAACATGGTCAGGGCCAACAGCTATAATGAGTTAGTCAACATGGCCATTTCTCAGGAGGACAGTATCACAGCTCGTCAGGCAGAGAAGAAGAGGAAGACCCCTATGGCAGGACCTTCAGCTCAGCCACAGCGCTTCAGGATCGTGTCTGACACTCAGAATAGGGGACCTCAGCAGCAGCAAGGACGTTGGGTGATCCGACCACAGCCGCAGCAGCAGGCACCCAACCGCACTCAGTTTCTAGTTCAGAGGAACAATCAGCCGCAGCAGCAGTACTGTCAGGCCAATGATAACAGGTGCTTCACTTGTGGTAACACCGAACATTATGCCAAGAATTGCCCTAGAAACCAGCAGAAGCAGGGACAGAATGCCAACCAGAATCAAGGCAAGAGACAGAAGGTGCAAGTAAGACAAGGCAAACTGAACTTCACCACCATGGCTGACATTCCAGAGGGAGCACCCGTCATTACTGGTATCTTTTCATTTTTGAATTACCCTACAATTATTCTTTTTGATTCTGGTGCATCGCACAGTTTTATCAGTGCCAAATTTAGTGCCAAGTGCCAATTACCTTTTCACCACACCAATGGGGGTATTACGATTTCAACACCAAGAGGCAGGGTTGCCACCTATCAAATCAACAGGCAGGTGCCTATAAAACTTGGTAGTCTTGTGATTAGGACCACCCTTCTCATCTTAGGATTGGATAGCGTGGACATTATATTGGGAACTGATTGGTTATCCAGGCATCAGGCGGTATTGGATATTGCAGCAAGGGCCATTGAGATTCACTCCCCTACTTATGGCGAGACTACTTTATATTTGCCTGATCAGGGTTGTACCCATTCTTATGCATTCACCATGATAGAGTCACCGGTTGAAGGAATCCCTGTGGTCTGTGACTACCCAGATGTCTTTCCTGACGAATTGCCAGGAATGCCACCTGATAGAGACATAGAGTTCGCAATTGAATTACAACCCGGAACTACACCTATATCCAAGAGACCATATAGGATGCCTCCAACAGAGTTAGCAGAGTTGAAAAAGAAGTTGCAAGAATTGTTGGACAAGGGATTTATTCGCCCAAGTACTTCACCCTGGGGATGTCCAGCCTTATTCGTGAAGAAGAAGGATGAAAGTCTGAGAATGTGTGTCGATTACCGCCCTCTCAATGTAGTGACCATCAAGAACAAATACCCACTCCCCCGCATTGATGTTTTGTTTGATCAATTGGTAGGAGCCAAAGTGTTCTCCAAGATAGACCTTCGCTCAGGCTACCATCAAATCAAGATACGTGCCAGCGATATTCCCAAGACGGCTTTCTCTACCAGATATGGGCTCTATGAATTTTTGGTGACGTCTTTTGGGCTGACCAATGCCCCGGCTTATTTCATGTACCCGATGAACTCAGTGTTCATGCCAGAGCTGGACCAATTTGTGGTGGTTTTCATTGATGACATTCTGGTGTATTCCAAGAATGAAGCCGAGCACACTAAGCATTTGCATACCGTACTTCAGAGACTGCGTGACCATCAATTGTATGCTAAATTGTCCAAATGTGAATTCTGGCTGAAGGAAATAAAATTTTTGGGTCACACAATTTCTCAGGATGGGATATCAGTTGATCCGGAGAAGGTACAAGAAGTAATGAATTGGAAACCTCCTACTACAGTGCGGCAGATTCGGAGCTTTCTGGGGTTGGCAGGGTATTATCGACGATTTATTCCGGATTTCTCTAGAATTGCCAAGCCAATGACTGAACTGTTGAAGAAGGGAGTCATGTATGAATGGGGCCAGAAGTGTGAGGATGCCTTTCATACTCTAAGGCAGCACTTGACAACAGCACCAGTGCCAGCTCAACCTGACAACACCAAACCATTTGAGGTTTATTGTGATGCTTCCGGTACTGGATTGGGATGTGTCTTAATGCAAGACAACAGAGTCATTGCTTATGCCTCCCGAGCACTCAGACCCCATGAGCAGAACTATCCCACACATGATCTGGAGTTAGCAGCTGTAATTCATGCTGTCAAGATATGGAGACATTACTTGATGGGAGCTCACTGTAATATTTACACTGATCATAAGAGTCTCAAATACATCTTCACCCAGGCTGATCTTAATATGAGGTAGAGGAGATGGTTAGAGCTAATCAAGGACTATGATTTGGAGGTGCATTACCATCCTGGCAAAGCCAATGTTGTGGCAGATGCCTTAAGCAGGAAGGCTCAGTGTAATTGTATGAAAATGGATGCAAGAATCACCACTCTATGTGATGAGTTGTGCAAGTTGAAAATAGAAGTCGTTTCCTCCGGTGCCTTGAGTTATATCTCAGTGGAGCCCACTTTACACAAACAAATAGTCATGGCACAGATTGGTGACAAGGGTGTTCGGGTTATCAAAGAAATGATCGAACAGAAAGCAAGAAAATACAAATGCTTCCGTCAGGACAGCAAAGGAATCCTATGGTTTGGAGACCGATTGGTTGTTCCCAAGAACCCTAAGCTCAGAAAGAAGATATTGGATGAAGCTCACCTTTCAAAATTCTCCATGCACCCCGGTAGTAACAAGATGTACCATGATCTCAGATCCTTATACTAGTGGACCAGAATGAAGAGGGAAATTGCGAAGTATATATCAGAATGTGACACCTGCTAGAGAATCAAGGCCAGTCATTTGAAGGTAGCAGGCCCTTTGCAACCCCTCCCCATGCCATCTTGGAAATGGGAGGATATTTGCATGGATTTTATCGTGGGATTGCCCAATACCTCCCGACATCATGATTCTATCTGGGTCATTGTAGATCAGTTGACCAAGACAGCTCATTTCTTGCCAACACATACCGCCCATAGGACGGAGAAGTATGCAGAAATCTACATTGACCAGATAGTTCGCTTGCATGGAATACCGAGGACTATAGTATCTGATAGAGGAGCACCATTCGTGGCACAATTTTGGGAGCAATTACAGGAATCCCTTGGGACCCACATAATAAGAAGCTCAGCATACCATCCCCAAACAGATGGTCAGACAGAAAGGGTAAATCAGATTTTGGAAGACATGTTGAGGGCATGTGTGCTACACTATGGAAAGGATTGGGACAAGTGTCTTTCATTGGCAGAGTTCTCTTATAATAACAGCTACCAGGCCAGTTTGAAGATGGCACCTTTTGAAGCCTTGTATGGGAGAAGGTGTAGGACCCCACTAAATTGGTCTCAAGCAGGAGAGAGGGAAATATTTGGACCAGACTTGGTACTTGAAGCAGAGGAAAAGGTCAGAGTTATTAAGAAGAACTTAGAAGCTGCTCAGGCCAGGCAAAAGAGCTATCATGACAAGAGAAGGAAGCCTCTACAGTTTGGAGTGGGAGATCATTTATTATCTTAAGGTGTCACCCACCAAAGGTGTTCAGAGATTTGGAATCAAGGGCAAGTTAGCTCCTCGCTACATTGGACCCTATGAGATCAAAGAAACTTGTGGACCCGTAGCATATCAGTTGAAGTTGCCACCCCACATGTCAGCAGTTCATGATGTGTTCCATGTATCCCAGCTATGGAAATGTGTCCGCTTACCCACTGGAGTGCTACCTGAACCAGAAATTGAGATAGAACCAGACCTGTCTTATCAAGAGCACCCCGTCAAGGTATTGGACCAAAAGGAGAGATCAACGCGGGCAAGGTTGATCAGAATGTATAAGGTTCAGTGGAGTCACCATTCGGTAGAAGAAGCTACGTGGGAGACTGAGGATTTTCTACGCTCTCGCTTCCCCGACTTTCTGCCCAGAGGAGTCGGTACGTAATCAAAAACTCCACCCCCACCTGCCCTTTGAATCTAAATATAAGAAAAACTTAGATGTTAAAGGTAGTGTAAGCTCTAAAAATGACTCAAAAAGGACTTCCTTCTGAAGTTGCAAAGAGAATGACATTCGAAGAGCAGTTAACTAGAGAAACTCGAATAGTGGAAGGAGCAACACCAGCACACCCTCATGGCACCCCTCCAAGGGACTCTACCTAAATCTCGGGACGAGATTCCTTTAAGGGGGGAGGGCTGTAACACCCCAGGTGTTACTTAGGATTTTCACTAAAGACTACACAAGTAAGCCCATCATCACATGTGACTTATGTTGGGATAAGCACACCAAATTTGGAGCTCAAGATCCTAAGTAAGTGCAACCCATCTTAGAAGTCATACCTTGGTTTGTCATGCACATATAAGGGGGAGAATTGCCCAAACCCTAATTCAAACCCCTTTGAGCAAGTGGAGCACTAGAGGTAAGTATGATCAAAAGGCTATGAAAACCCCATGATCATGACTTGGGCCAATTATAAAAGTTGTAGTACACTTGATACCCTACAAATAATAGTAAGAAAGTGACCACAAAAAGATTTCAGAAAAACCCCAAAAGGTTCACAAAAGGGTTGAGCACAAAAGAAAAATCAGAATTTTTCTAAGTCTAAAACCAACCCTTTTTCAAAGATCAAACTTGTTCACCCTCATTCAAACTTCAAAACCATTTGACCCAATTGACAAAGTGGCGCCAAAATACCTCTAGAATACCCTGGAAAAGTTTGAACCCAACCCTAGGTCGTTTGACACGACTTGGCACAAGTTTTGTCTCAGTTTGGACAGCTAGGACAGAGGCAACTTCCCACCCCTATCTCTCCCTACCCCGACCGTATCTTGGCTTGGGACACACATCAAAAAGGTAGGATACAGTGCAGGGAAAAGATCATACACAGTGGTTTTGCCAAGACCTTCACGCTAAGGTGCTCCAATCGGCTGTTGAATCATGGCAGAAGCAAACACACACGTGTTCGACGCGCTCTGAGCTCGCCAGGGCACGCCTGACGCGCGCCCCCGCATGCCCCGCGTCGTGCCAAAGCTGAGCCGGCGCCGCTGCCCGCGCCCGCGCCTATAAAGCCCCCAGGGACCTCGACCGTACTCCTCCGCGCACGCTCGACCTCACCGGAGCACCAGATCACCGGCATTGCCCCGCGCACGACGTGCCCGCGGCCACCCGATCCCCCGCCACCGTAGACCGACTAGCAGAGCCTCTCCCAGCCGCGTCCGACCCACGGAGTAGACCATGTATGCCCTGGTGAAGCTCCCCGAGCAAGGAATCAAACTTTGCCTCGCCGGAGAAGCCAGTCCACGGTCGCCGGACTTCACCCGACCGCCGGTGAACATAGACCGAGCTCCACGGTGAGTTGTTCTTCAATTCCTTGCACGTGTCGACTCCTCAACACCCCGTGAAGCTTCCCGTGCCCTTGGATTGACCCATGTCGCCGTGGTTAGGGCGGAGCACTCGCCGCCGACGAGTTCACCCGCCTGCACACGTGGACCGGCCGATTCCAACCACCCCCGCCGTCGAGTCGTACCTCGCTGTGACCGCCAAAACCTCCCGAAACCAACCCCGCCCCTCGCCGAACCTCTCTCGCCGCCGGTAAGCCGCACCGCCCTATTCTTTTCTGCGGTTACTGTTTGCTTAAGGGGAGGGACCTCGGGGAAGAAGAAGAAAAGGGCAGGGGGTTTTGTGCGCTGTCAGTGACTCAAAGGAATAGTGGCGCAGGGGTATAACTGAAGGGATTAGTTTAGAAAGAACCCAGGGTCTTCGGTGCAAATGGGTTTTCCAGGAAGCCTTTTTAAATATTCTGATTTATATCCAAGTAGAACTTGAAAAATTCATAACTTCAGTTTGGTTTACCCAAATCGAGTCAAACCAATTTTGCTAGATCCTAAATGAAGTAAACTACTTAGGAAAAATATAAAACCCTTAAGTATTATAGAAAACTTTAAAGTTTTGAATTAAATGATTAACTGGTCAAAAGCTAAAAGAAATAAGGAAAAATAGCTACACTATTAGACTGGGTTTAAGAAAATTTAGAGAAGTACTTAATCACTTCCTAACCTGTTTAAAAATAATAAACCCCTCTGTATACCCCATTAAGGTAGAGTTTGCCATTTTAATCCCTTTTTGCTTAAAGTTAAAGAAAATAAAAAAGGTAGTTTAAATAAAGAACCAGGGAGCACCCACATTTTTGTTAGCTTTCTTATTCAGGGTAGTTCACTAGAAAATTTTATTATACCCTTGTTTAGTACAGAAGAAATGAAATATCTTTTATTTCAAGAAAACCAGGAAACCTTAGAAAAACCCTAGAAAAATAACCCTGAGAAGAAAACACCCCAAACCTTGGGATAACTAATGTTTTGTTATTATGAACATAGGAAAAATATGAAATATGTTGTTTGATATTTTTCAAATAACAAGTTAGTTATAAGTACCTTTTTGGCATCAAACTTTAAGAATTCACAACTAAATATCCAGTAGGCCTTTTTCTATGATTTTTAACACAGAGGCCTAATATCACCTAGGAATCTGGGCAAAAAAAAATTTGGTACAGAAACCTCACTTAATTCACAGCTATAGTGTAAAATGCCCTTTTAAAACTTGTTTTTGTTAATTTGCACAAGTAGTATCTGAATTAGTATCCACCTCAAATTTATAGGACAAACTATATTGACAAATAGTAACCCACTGTAATTTTTACAGAATTTTTGGGCAAAGTTAAAACACTGTTGTGGTTCAAACCCACCCTAAAATTCAAAAGTGGAAAATGAAAAGAGGAATTAATAGTGGAGACTAATGTTAGACTAACCAAACCAGCAAAACCCCTTGACTACCTACTAAAACATTTAAGGGGCATTCCAAGTCTTAATCCATTATGCTTAGGCAAGAACCTCAAACCTAAATTGATAAGCCTTAAACCCTAAGAGCCTCTTATAACCAGGAAACCCTAAGTTATCCATTAACTTAATTTTCTTCACTTAGCATGATGATTTCTAAATTCTGCATAATCATAGCATACATGTTCTTACTCATTGCATTCGATAGATTGCAACCTAGCTGACGGAGAGTACATCCTCGTGCCGGAGCAAGGAGTTGCTCAAGAGGTAGCCTCGGATCCAGCACCAGAGCCTGCCCCTGAGGATCTGCCTACCCCAGCTTTGGAAGGCAAGCCCCGGTTTTATGCATAACCGTTATATATGCTATTTTACTGCACTTAATGTTTGTAGGCTTGTACTGTGCACTTGAGTGTAGGAGCTGTTTCAAGCCCTAGTTGCATGAACTCAGGTTTCCTTTGAGATGGATACTAGTATGATAGGTCGAGTAGCTGCTTTGCGAATTAGGGATCTCGGTAGAAGTCAAGTGATTTTTCTAGCGCTCGTGCGAGGTCAGGAATTGGCTGTAACCACTTTCATATCATGACGAGGTTGGTCTGTGGACAACAATCCATGGGGATTGGTTGTCTACGAGATGGAAATTGGAATAAGGATTTAGGTGTGGTACTGTGTGTCAAGCTTTTGAACGTACTAAGCACATGCCGAGAAATATGGTAAATCGGTAAGCCTAGTACCTGAGTGAACCTGCCCGCAGATTGCCCTCCTCACGCGACTTGAGACATGGTCTCCCATTCCGGTTATGGTGGGTACAAGTGCGGTCACTGCACGACGGCAGTCGGGGTATGTGAGGCATTGTACGCTAAGGCGGTGAGCCCCTTTCTGTTGCCAGGGAATCGATGGGGACGGTTGATGTGTGTGGGGACGGAGTGCCTCGCCATGTCGTGTGTTTAGGTTTACCTTGCAAGGTTTAAAAACTCGATTTGAATCGTCTGCTTCTCGCAGCTAATGAGACTGCTTGATCCATGCTGCTACATTGAGTAACAAGTGGAAATGTGATGACTTGGCAAAAGTTGTTGAGTGCTAAAATGTTTGATACCATGTATGATTAGATAGGTATACATTTAGTCTTAAGAGAGTCACACTAAAACTTGAAAAAGCTAAAACCTGATTTATAGACTCAGTTAGTGCTTTTGGCAACCAAACCCCTCAGCCAAACAGCTGCATGTCTAGAGGTAGAGGAGTAGACTCCTCACACCGGGTAAGTCTAGCTGAGTATTAGTATACTCAGCCTTGCTTGTGGCAAATTTTTTTTACAGGTTCCCTGGAGGACATGGTTGCTGAAGTGACTTGGCCGTCCACCTTGCCACCGGGTTGGACAGTCGAGTGGGACCCTACCTCGGCAGAGGAGGAGCATGAGGAGTGATGAGACAGGCTTCCCCATCTCTCTATTTATTTATCGCTAGTTTTATTCCGCTGCATTCTGAACAATGATTACTACTTTTACTAAACTCCGATGATGATGTAATAAATTTAATACTCCCCAATGTATGGTTTTATGCTTTATTGTATTTGCTCTGTGCCTCACCATCGAGTGAGTACATGGTACTTGATCCTGTTAGTGGCCTCGTCGGACTAGATCCGAGGGACTGACATGTTATTCCTATTTAAGTGTGGTCTAGCCCCTAAGGCGGGACTTAGGCACTTAAGTTGGAATAACTCGGGCGGTTCCGCCACACCGACTGTCATTTCCTCTTTCTCTCTTAACTGTAATTGCGAGCCCCATGTTGAATGTCTGTTTATTTATTGCATTCCATTGTATGGTGTACTGTTCTTTTGGTATTAAACGTGTGGAATGTATGTTTGAACTCGTATAGAGAATGGTCTGGTTGAAGAGCCCGAGGAACTCACAGGAGAAGCCCCTGAGCAGTAGCTGGTTGGTGGAGGCAAGTGTCCCTTGACCCATCTATGTCCTACTCATTCTTACAACTCACTCCCCGCATTTACACACTTTATACCTAAGGATTGACTAGCTTTTGTTTATCTTGTCCTTGTCTACCTATTTTGGATGGGTTATTATAGTTTAGCTTTATGCTAGTGCTTCACATTAATCAATGAACATGATGAGATTATCTATGATACGCTGTTTTCCCTTTTGATTATGATGATGGTACTGTGACATTTAAGGGGGCTTGAGCTGTTTCTCGAGTGCCTCTCCGTAAGGACCTGTTCGTTGGATGACCGCCCGGGAAAAGAGTGCAACCATGAGGGTGGAGTGGTACGCCCTTAGCTGAATAATTAGAGGAACTGAGGTGTAGTTCGCTTCGCCGTCGTGCCGTCAATGGGGCTCGGTGTATGCGGCTCGCTCTGCCAAGGTTGGTTTGCCCCTTGGGGAGGAGTGTGGTACATTTAGGAAACCTAACGGGCGGCTACAGCCTCAGGGAATCTTTGTAAAGGCTACGTAGTGAGACCCTGCCTATTCACCTTGGTAGTGTTTAAGGGTTTGATCGGCCCGAGGCAAGAGGGAATCACGGCTTGTGGGTAAAGTGCGCAACGTCTATAGAGTGTTATGAAACTGATATATCAGCCGTGCTCGCGGTTATGAGCGGCCAAGGGAGCTCCAGTGATTAGTGGTACTTGATCAGAGATGTTCGGATTACAGGTGGCAATGAGAATGAAGGTTTTGGTATTGATTATGGTAATGGTAAGTGGTATTCTTTCCGTTTGGAAAGAGTACGTTTGGGTTAATAACGTGGGTTAATTCTAAAACTTGGCTTTCTCTACTAGTAATAATAATCTGACCAACTAAAAGCAACTGCTTGACTTACCCGCACATAAAGCTAGTCCACTACAGCCAAACAGGACACTTGCTGAGTATGTTGATGTGTACTCACACTACAAGAAAACGTTGACGGAGTGTCAGTTAATTAAAGAGTGTCAGGGCCGACACTCTTAATCGAAGTAAAAGTGTGGGTTTTGCTACACCGACACTCTTAATTTAAGAGTGTCGGGGTCCCGATAAAACTGACGCTTTTAATTTAAAAGTGTGGTTTTTTTTCCACACCGACACTCTTATGAATGTTACCCCAAATTCCCCAATCCTATTCTATAGCTACCGCGCGTCTTGCTTTACTCAGTCTGCCGTCGTCTCTCCTAGTCTCCCTGCCCGCCGTCTTCAAGCTCAGCCAGCGGCCTTGCCGAGCCAGCGGCGGGCGGCCTCGCCGAGCCAGCGTCGGGTGGGTGGCCGTGCCAGCGGAATCGCCGAGCCAGCGGCCTCGCCGAGCCGGGCGGCCTCGCCAAGCCAAGCGCCGGGCGGCCTCGCCGAGCCGGGCTACGGGCGGCCTCGTCGAGCTCCAAGATCCAGGCGCGGCGCAGTGCCTCTCCGAGCCAAGCATTCTTCAAATCCGCGTGCAGTTCTTGTTAAGGTGTTTAGTTCACACTGATTTTTAATATTTAGTTCAAATCTTCATGCAGTTCTTGTTAAGGTATTTAGTTCAAATCGGCCGAGCCAAGCATTCTTCAAATCCGCGTGTAGTACTTGTTAACGTTTTGTCCTGTTGTGTTCAACGAATCCTGCATACCCAAAAGCATTATTGTTCAAGTTTCAAGAAAACAAAATATGGGAACTAGGCTGCATGGATTTTGAAGGATAGAATTGGTGTAATTGGACAGATGTATTGCATTGAGCCCTTGGAGGGTTTATATAGGGCATCTTTAGTTCACATCCCTAGCCACCCTAGCTCACATATGGGAACTAGGCTGCATGGAGCCAAGCCGAGGAGGTGCACATGCGCTTGTTTGGTTCACTTTCCTAGCCAACCTGGCTGGCTCATTAGAAATGTTGTTTGGTTGCTTTGCATAAAAACTTCCTGCATGAGCTCAAAAATTATTAAATAAATAAATAATGTATCACTAGACACTAATTATATGTCAAAATTATTTAATAGACACTAATTATATGTTAATAGTCTTAATCTTAAGTACATTATTTTTTTGTTTGAAAAATATATAGCATGAGTGGCTTTTTCGTACCTAAGTGTATATATGTTGTTTCTTTAGCTTTGAATATGAGTGACGATCGAAGAAGGGCGATGTACGATGGATTCGACAGTGTCACTCATGGTCACTCTGATGCATGGGTGAGAGTTGTAGATGAATTCGTGGCACTCGCATTTGTTGGTGATGCTCGTTTAGCGAGGTGCCCATGTATAAAATGTTAGAACATGGTTCGGCTGAAAAAAGTGGAGCTCTCGTATCATGTTTTCAAACATGGCTTTATGCCGAACTATTTGGTATGGCATGAGCATGGAGAGGTGGACCATACTATTGAGTCAGATGGGTACCAGGATGTAGACCGAATGGAAGAGATGTTGGATGATATTAGGAATGAGTACCTAGAACCACAGAATAATCAAGCTTTTCCAGAGGATGTGAGAGAGTTCTACAACCTTCTTGAAGCCTCAGAGGCTAAAGTGCATGAAGGAACCAATGTGAGCGTACTGCAGGTGGTAACACGTCTCATGGCGATGAAGTCAAAGTACACCTTCTCCAACAAATGTTACAACGATATTGTGAAACTGATTATTGATATCAGCCTACCGAATCATAACATGCCAAAAGACTTGTACCATTGCAAGAAGCTCGTAGCTGGTCTCGGCATGAACTACCAAAAGATTGATGCTTGCAAGGACAATTGCATGTTGTTTTGGAAGGAGCATGAAAATACCACACATTGCATCCACTACAGTAAGTCAAGATATGCAGTGGTGCTAGATGAGGATGGAAACGAGGTTACAACAAAGGTGTTGATCAAGCTACTCCGGTACATGCCTATCACTCCATGGCTTAAGCGTCTCTTTCTAAATCAAGAGACAACAAAGCAAATGAGGTGGCATAAAGAAGGGGATCATCAGGGTCAAGATCCAGATGTCATGGTGCATCCCTCAGATAGCGAGGCCTGGCAGGCTCTCGACCGTTTTGATCCAGAATTTGCAAGAGACCCTAGGAGTGTTCGTCTTGTTTTGTCAACGGATGGATTCACTCCTTACTCCAATAATTCCACTTCTTACTCATGTTGGTCAGTTTTTATGATGCCCTACAATCTCCCTCCTAACAAATGCATGAAAGAAGAGTTCATGTTTCTTGCCCTTATTGTTCCAGGTCTGAAGGATCCTGTAACGAAAATCAATGTATTTATGGAACCGTTGATCCAAGAACTAAAAATGTTGTGGCAGGGGGTTGAGGCATATGATAGTCATCTGAAATATTGTTTTACTCTACGTGCAGCATATCTATGGTCAATTCATGATCTGCTAGCATATGGCATTTTTTCTGGTTGGTGTGTCCACGGCATACTGTGTTGTCTGATATGTATGGGTGACTCACAAGCATATAGGTTAGAACATGGTAAGAAGGAAACATTTTTTGATGTTCACCAAAGCCTCCTTCCCTATAATCATCCTTTTAGAAAGGATACAAAGTCATTTCGAAAAGGCAAGAGGGTTAGAGATGGGCCACCGAAGCGACAAACTGGTGAAAATATCATGAGACAACATCATGACCTAAAACCAGGCATAGGAGGTCGGTTTCAAGGGTATGGTAAAGAACACAATTGGACGCACATCTCATTTATCTGGGAGCTACCTTACACGAAGGCATTGCTGTTACCACATAATATAGATTTGATGCACCAAGAACGTAATGTTGCGGAAAGCATCATAAGCATGTGCTTCGACTTCACTGGTCAAACCAAAGATAACATGAATGCAAGAAGAGACTTAGCTAAACTTTGTGATCGTCCACACCTTGAGCTTAGAAAAAATCCAAGTGGATCTGAGAGTCGGCCACAAGCTCCTTATTGTCTGAAACGGCAAGAGCGAGAAGAGATATTTCAATGGTTGAAAAAGCTGAGGTTCCTAGATCGCTATGCGGCTAATATAAAACGGGCAGTTAACCTCGACACTGGTAAACTCATTGGGTTGAAGAGTCATGACTATCACATTTTGATTGAAAGACTAGTGCCGGTAATGTTCCGTGGATACTTCAGTCCTGATGTGTGGAAGATATTTGCAGAACTCAGTTATTTTTATAAGCAGATATGTGCTAAGGAAGTCTCAAAGAAATTGATGTTAAGGTTTGAGAAGGAAATCGTTGTCCTTGTATATAAGATGGAAAAAGTATTCCCACCTAGATTTTATAATTGTATGCAACCTTTGCTTGTGCATCTACCTTGGGAAGCGTTGGTAGGAGGACCTGCACAGTTCAGGTGGATGTATAGTCAAGAAAGAGAATTGAAAAAACTCAGAGGAATGGTGCGGAATAAGGCAAGGGTTGAGGGGTGTATTGCAGAGGCATTCGTAGCCAGAGAGGGACGGTAACGACGTGAATGCGCAAACGACACGGTACCATGTTGCCGAGCAAGCTCCAATCACGGATCTAAGTGCTTTTAAGAGGGACGGTAAAGGTGTCGGAGCTTACACATCACATCTTGTGGGAACGATAGAGCGTAACAAGACCCTACTTTTTTTGTATGTCAATATGCCAGAACTTCATCCTTATTTCCAAATCTTTCATAGCATATATAAACCCAACAAACAACTTACTCAAAAGCAGTTGGATGACCTACACTTGAAAGGGTTACACGGTGGCCCGTCCTTCGTGCAGTGGTTCCACGAGCATGTAATTTCCTCCATGCCTATCTTTTTTTCTAACTTAAGTTCAGATGTTACATAGTATTTATTTTTATCCCTTCCTCATTTTTGTAGTGTAAGAAATCTGAAGGCAGTGTCTCCAAAGACTTGCTACAAATATCACATGGTCAATTGACCGCAAGAAAATTTGATCGCTATGATATTAATGGATACCATTTTCGAACAGCAAAACTAGAAGCGAGTCATCCACTTGCAGCTACAACAAACAGCGGAGTTGTAGCAAGTTCGTATAGAGACGATGGACAATTGGAGGACTATTATGGTATTGTTCAAGACATAACCGAGTATACATTTGGAGGTCACAAACCTTTGAGACTTGTGACGTTTGATTGTATATGGTTTGATCCACATGTTGGCACACGAGTTGACGAATTCGGGATGGTGGAGGTAAAGCACGCATCAAGGTATAAAAGGCAATGAGTACAACAATATCATCCTGGCACATCAAGCGCATCAGGTGTACTATTTGAGTTATCCTCATAAAAGTTTTAAAACCTAGTGGGTTGCATATAAAGTTAATCCAGAGGTTCACCCTTACCGATATCAAAACTACAATTTAAGCACCAACGATGATGATGATGATGGTGTCTTGCAAGAAGTCGGTGATCAAGCAGACGATAGCGACAATGATAGTATTGTATCCGAAGGGGCAGGACTAAATGAGTTAGCTTCTCTTACCATAGAGATAATGGAGGAACCAATTTCATCAAATTCAAAATGTCAAAGGTTTGAAGAAACAGTTCTTGAAACACAACAATGGGTTGAACAACTTAATACATGTGTCGCCGAAGAGGACTCTGATGCCGACGATTTTTGATACATAATTCGTAGATGTAATGGCACACTCTTGTTTTTGTTTATTTAATATGCATTACTTTGTGAAAAATTTATACATACTTACTATTTTGCGAATTATTGCAGATGTTCAGGATGGATTCGTCTGGTAGGAGATCCAGATCACGAAGGTCGAGGGGTTCCAGTGGTGCTCCTAACATGTTTGAGGTACTTGTTTTTTTCTTAGTTTAGTTACTGGGCCAGCTATCAATCTAAAATTGTTTACATTTCAGGGCACCACAACAAGCAGGAGCAGGCAAGAGCAGTTGCTTGCCTCCCTAGAGTAGATGTGGGGTAGCAGCGAACCCTCCAATACAGAAGGGACTACTTCGCGTGCAGCTGATTTAGTGGCACCTACTATGGCACCTACTGAGGAGGCGGCTGTGGACGCGGAGGGTGAGGAAGCTGCCGCAGAACTGGACGATGGAGAGGAGACTTCGGGAGCAGACGCTTCTACAGAGGAGGCTGCCACACAGGCTACGCCATGGCATGCCATCAGGTATTCTTATTGTTGAGTTGAAGTTTTATTATCAAGTTGAAGTTTTAAGTAAATGATTTTCATTGTTAAATAACAAACTTTCATTTGTAGGTTTCGTCGGTCCCTCACATTGAAGCCTTCTAAACCCTTCGATCAGCGGAGGGTTATTGAACCGAAAGGCACTAGGGCATGGAAAGAGGTTAGTTGGGACAGGACAGGGCATCGCACACCAATCCTCACAGAGTTGGGGATTTGTTTGCGATTCGCCTACCCGGCGATGGTGATAGAGGGCGGTCTAGAGATAGCTGCTCATTACTAGGCTCATTGGGATCTCAAGCCGTACAGGAACGACGGGACACACACAAGCAAAGTGTGGGATTTGTTTTGGGTAAGTCCCATGTGATATTCAAATTGAATTCAGATTTTGCATTTGTATGTCTCTGGTGATCTTCAAATTTGCAGGGCCAATTTCGCGTGTGCGACCCCTATACCTTGGATGATTCATATGTGCGTGAGGTATTCAATGGCTCAGCAGATAGAGCTGTAAAGGGTATAATGTATAAAGCATGATTGAGGGCCGTCACGGTGTACCAAAAGCGTCAGGGGAACTATTGTGACGCGAATATGGCAAAGGAAATTCACCTGACGGCTTAGCAGTATAAAGAGAGTGAGGTGGATTGGTTGAGCCACCATTTGGATGCTTGGGCGTGGATGTGCGAGTATTGGGCTCCTGAGGAGTTCTTGGCCATATCTAATAGAAATCGTATGAATCGGTTGAGCAAGCCAGGGGTCCACTTCTTCGGGGCAGATGGACACGTTGGCAAGGCCGCACGTATGGTATGTGTCAAATTGCCTGGTCAATTGTTAATTGCATAGACTTATCTAGACTTTCTAATCATGTGTTGCAGGCGGCTCGAAATGGAGTGGAGCCTACTTTGCTTCAAGTCTTCGTCGAGGGACACAAGGGTCCCGAACCAAATCATCCAGAAATACTGAATGACAGTAATGCGATAGAGAAACTGGTAAGTATGAAAATCGACTCTAAGATGAACATGATATGCCTTTGTTGTGACTTGGATGATTTTTTCACAAGCTCGCTACGTTGACAACGTGAGAGAGAAAAATGGTCCAGACGCGGACTGGCTCACTGGTGAGTTCGATACGGAGGCGGCTTATAAGGCTGGTGGAGGCGTGCCACATGGGAGGTATATGCGCTTGTCACATTGTTACTGTTTAGGTGATGTCTTGTCATTTACTACATATATATATATATGATACTCTCATAGGTTAGCAATCGGTGACGGTGTTGTCCCCCGTCGGAGTTACACTAGACGGTCAAATTTCTCAGCTTGGTCGAATCGACCCCGACGACCATCTACACGTGAAGGAGAGCTGCTTGAGAAGATGACTCAGATGGAGGAGAGTATGGTGCAATATAAGCAACAAGTGCAGCAACAGATGCAACAAATGCAAAATTGGATGCTACATCAGGTATCAATTTTTTGTTATTTCGTTGTTTCTCAAGTCCGATTAACTGAAAAACTGATGAATAATCTATTTGCCGATGTACGGAGGTGCCGGAACTCAGTTCGGCATGCCGCCTTTTCAACAACCCCCTATCATCAAACATCTAGTGTCTGGACAATCATCAGACCGCTCCACTGCAGCGGCGGATGGATCACATGTACAATCGTCTACTAAACATTATTTGTCTGATAATCATTAGTTGCTTGCTCTCTGTCTTTCTACATGTTTGCTTGTACATGATCTATTTTAAACTTTTGTCATTCGCATGATCTATAGTTACTTTTATTGTTGATCACCGTAACTTCTTAATCATAAACAAGAGTGTGTCTTCTGTTTCAGGGTTCTGCAACTTCTGTCCAAGACCAATTGATGCCATCGGGTGTGATAGGAGGGCAAATGATGTCGTGGGCACCTCGCTAGCCAGGCATTTGGCCACCGATGCAAACACAGATGCCACCGCCGATGCCGTGGGGATTTCCTCCTCGCGGGCAGTCACACTCACCAGGATTGCCCTCACACTCACCAGGATCAGTACGTTAAGGTGATATCCTTTGCATCTCTATTTGCTTCGTTGTTTAAGCAATTACTAGAAAACATGCATGTATATGTTGCAGTCTATGTATATGTTTAATTAGTTACTCGGTAAACTAACAAATGTTTGTTTCTTTTAAAGGGTTCGGGCTCACATCATGCTAGTCCGCCTCCGGATCAGAGCACGTTTATGGACTTATTGATGAACACAAGTGGCGGCGGCTCCAATGACCCACCAACGGAATGAATTAATATGGAGGCTTGTGTGGAACTTACTATCATTGCGTTTTGTATGGACTTTAACTTGTTTTAGATGGATTTGAACTTCTTTCTTATGTACTTGAACTTGTATGAATATTGAATATGGTGTTTGTATTAGGTTATGTTGAATATGGTGCTTGTGTTGTGATATATTGAATGTTGTGCGTGTATTGTGCTGTTATGGAGGCTTCCCATCCGGGGAGGGAGAAAAATAAAATTGGGTATTAAAAAAATTTATTCACTAAGAGTGTCGGCCCCCACATTCTTATATGCGCCCAGGTAGGTTGCTGACCGCGCGCGCAGTAAAAATGTCCGCCACGTCACTGGCCGACACTCTTAACATAAGAGTGTCGGTTGCATGTTGAACCGACACTCTTAACTTAAGAGTGTCGGTCCCCACACTTCTATACGAATAAGAGCGTCCATTTTAGTGTGACGGATAAGAGTGTTGGTCCATCGACACTCTTATACTAAGAGTGTCGGCTTATTTCAGTAAGAGTGTGGGGTTTTGGCCGACACTCCTTGCCTTTTTTCTTGTAGTGTCACCCTTGCTCTACACACCAACCCCCCCCCCCCCAGGTTGTCTGCATTGCAACCACTGCTCAGGAGAGGATGAAGCCGTGGAAGGAGACCACCAGGAGTTCCAAGATTACGACGAGTTCTAGGCGTGGGTTAGCGGCAACCCCCAGTCGGCTGCCTGTGAAGGCCGCGTGTATCTACGTTTCTTTTCCGCACTTTGATCATTGTAAAGACTATGTGGATGTCCCAGACATATGATGTAATCAACTATTATTTACCCTTTTATGTTATTATTTGAGCACTGTGTGATGATGTCCAGTTATGTAACTGCTGTGTACGTGAATTGCTGATCCTGGCACGTACATGGTTCGCATTCGGTTTGCCTTCTAAAACTGGGTGTGACATCCATCTCCGGCTTGCCGCCTATAAATTGAGCCCAGGCGCTGCTTCTTCACTGCATCACACGCACGAGCACTTGAGTAATTGACTCGCTCTCACTAAAGAACTCACACAGTTTGTAAACTCCCTTCTCCCGATTCTTAGCGCCACCACGAAGGACCCCTCCGTGGCCAGCACTCCTCGGGTTAGTGCATACCCAATTCATTTGTGTTCTTGCTTGTTTTTAGCCACCTGTTGCTCTCGGAGCCAGCCAATTGGAGTTTACCTGAGTCTCGTCACCTTAACACCCCTCTGCTCCATAGAGCGCCGCCGTGACGGCCTCTCTGTCGACCCACTTTTCTGCTCTTGCCTAGCCTAAATTCTAGAGTGTACGTAAACCCTGGTGAAACCGTGAAGCTTACCCAAGCTTCAATTTGGCCAGCCATGCCTTCGGTTATCCGGAACGCATTGATCCATTTGGCCATCCGCACTGTCGCCATGAACTGGTTGTTTCAAAGCCCCGTTGGTAAAACTGATTGAGGGCAAATGCGCGGGTGGAGTTCAATCCGGTGTCTACCGCTCAGGAGTACCAGTCTTTGCGCCATCCGGCCAGTCTAACCTCGCTGGTGTTCAAAGCTCCGCCGTGCGACGTCGTGGTCCTGGCGCGGTGAAGATTTAGAAACTCAGGGGTTTTTCTGCGAATGTCAGTGAGACAGTGAATAGTGACTGTGGGTTCATAACAGATATTCAAAGCAGCCAGGGCCTCTGTGCAAGTCTACCAACGCGGGCGCGCGCGTTTTCCACAAAGAATTGGGCCGCCTGGGCTGGATTTGGCCCAAGACTGTTCATTCCTTTTCTTTTTCTTTTTCTGCCAGAGCTAAAACAATTCTAGAAAATTGTAGAAAAATGGTAAAAATGCCAAACAAATTTTCTAGATTCCTAATTTCCTATAGAATTTAATAAAAATAGTTTTAGGATTTTTAATCCAAACAAGAAATTATAGAGTATTTAAAACAGTCTAAAACCTTATTTCTAGATTTTTAGAAAATATGTAATGATTCCAAACATCTCCAAACTTTTTGGATGAACCTTATATATTATTTTGAAGCCTTGTGTAAAGTTTGGTATGATTTGGGCCATGTTTGATACTTAGAACCCAAAACCCTTCCCCCCTGCCCTGTGAACTTCACTGTTGACTCTGGAAACCCTAAGTTCTCGGAGATCCGTGAAGGAAAATTGTATTCAAGACTTTAGATAATAAACTCTTATTATCTTTGCACTCTCATAAGCATTACATAAGCATTCATTATTATTTATGGTTATATTTAGAAAACAAAGAAGAAGTAGAAGAAGAGAAGACTCCACCACCACCACCTGAGGAACATCAGGCAGGCAACTGCTTTTATTTTGACATCTGTGGAACTGAGCCTAATTCACCTATAAAACAAGGCAAGCCCCGGTGCATTTGCCACCTCCTTGTTACTTTTAAACTCTTTCTCACTTACTTGATGCATTAGGTAATAGGAGTTGTGTGCTAAACTATTGCTATATCTCCTTCCTTAGATTATTTCCTAAATCCATGTTTTACAAAAGATTTTCTTATGCTTAGCTTTGCTTTAGAAAAACAAAATGTTTTGTTTTCTCAAAAGATGATGTTGCAAAGTGGTAGGGATGTTTTTGAAAATAAAACTTGATGGTGGATCCATCATGGCCATGATGGGCTCAACATCGGAAAAGATGTACCTCTGCTAGGTACCAAACTTTGGGTTTGAAATGATTAAGCTGAGACCGGGCGGGTGACTTCCACAAGAAGAGAGTCTCAGTGTAGTGTCTCCGTCTGAGTCGATTAAGGACCGTCTCGATGTAGGCTTGATGACCCAGGACCCTTTAACTGGTCACATGCCTCGTCATGGGTAAGTTTTGCCTCGGGCAGACTAATAATAGAATAAGATACCACGCAATGGGAGTGGAGAGATGGCGAGAGTAGCGTGTACCCTCCGTGGCAAGAGGCTGAATGGTGGTGTATATGTGCTTTCGGTTGGCGTGAACCTGATCTGGTCTTAAGAACCCCGGTGGCGAGTTGACATATGCAAGGGTTAAGTGCTACATATGTCGTGTGATTGCAGATCCTCAGCTGAGTATAATCGATTCGGATCGCTGTACCTTCGCGGTTATGAAGACTTGGTCACTGACTTACACGTAGAACTCAAGTAAAGATGATGGGTTGTTAAGAAATTGGCTAGTGCAGGACAAGTGATTGAACTAGGGTAGAAGGAACTCTAGATACAGGTAATCTTACTTAAACTGACAAGTAAAATTTGGATTTTTTAAGGATCCACTCTTAGTAAGCATTTCTGCAAACAGAGTCTTTGGTTATTGCTAAGCCTTACCTTGACTCCCTTAAAGCCAGCATACCCTTAAGAGTCTCTTCTTTAGTCGGGTAAGACTTGCTGAGTAATTCCATATTCAAGGCTTCGTCCCACGTTGTTTTTAGATGAGGAAGCAACCAACTTTTGTTGCTTCTGTTCTAAGGTGGTACCAAAGGAAGAGCACCAGGAGTGAAGCTGCGGGAGGAAAGGATCCTCCATAAAACTTTTGTGTAAAACTTATTGGGAGGAGTTTTTGCCTCCCATGGTTTGTAATAATAACACTGCACTCGTATATTATATTCTGGTCTGTAAATATTTAACTCTGTATTACTTTTAAATAAAGGTAAGTTTATGTAACTGCTTCTGCATTTTTGTATCTCCGATGCTTGTAATATCTGCGTGACGGGTGAAACGCTCTTGGGAAAGGTAAGAAAAGCAGATACCAAACTTGTCAAGTGATTCAGGGGCACCTGCAGGGTTGTCTGAGGCCCGTTGGACAAGGACAACTGTAGGTGGGCCTAATGACTTGGGAGGTTCCGTCACAGCAGGTATCGGATGGAGTAAGAATAAATGAATTAAGGGCAAACATCCGCTACCTGCAAGATCAGCTCGCGGACTGAGACCTAGCGCTCGACTGGGCGGTTAACTCTGGTTCGCTTGCCTAGGCTAAGGATGCAAAAGCTCGAGCCCGTGTGGAGGAGCTTAGCTCAGCTGTAGATAACTTGCAGGTTTATTGTAATACATTACATGAAGAAGTTCATGTATTGTATTCACAGCTGCATCCCAATGTACCTGCGGATCCTGTCGGGACGGAAGCTAGACCTTCTGGGACAGCGGGAGAAGCCTTCAGTGGTGAACTGGACTTGTTCAGGCCCCCTCCCTCTATGAAGTTGGTGGATGAGTGGTCTCCTACTCCCGACAGTGAGGCTACTAAGAGTGACAAAAAGCAAGAATAGTATAGTGTAGAAGTAGTAGTAATGTATAATAGGAAGTGTAATCCTATTGTAAAATTCGAGTCTGTAACATTACCCTTTTCAGTAATGTATAATGGATGGTTTTCTTTGGCATATTATATTTTTTTCAATGTTTATTGCCTCAGATGCCTTCCAAGACTCGTTCTCAGGATGGTGCAGGGTCCTCTAGTGGGAGGGAAGCAACACCAAACCCACCTCCAGTACCTCCCACTTTAGCCGAGGCCATCGCTGCCTTAGTTAACGCTACAGCAAATAATGCCCGATTTCTATGGGAAATAGCAAGTCAACAACTACAGCAACAAGGCGGGCGGGCATATCCGCAAGGCCCCCGTGAAACATCCTATCTGGTTTTCTCCGAGACGTGTCCTCCATTGTTTGTCAAAGCAGAGGACCCTTTAGAAGCGGATGAATGGATCTTCGTCATTGAACAGAAGTTCGGGCTCCTTCGCTGTTCAGAGGTTCAAAAGCCCCTATTCGCAGCCCAACAATTGCGTGGCCCTGCCAGCACTTGGTGGGGAAATTTTATAGCCGTTCAACTGGCCGGTCATCAAGTAACTTGGGATGAGTTCAAGTTGGCCTTCAGGGAGCACTATATACCTGAAGGAGTTCTCCACATGAAGCAGGAGGAGTTCATGAAGTTGAAACAAGGCGGGGATACTGTTACCCAGTATCTCAATAAATTTAATCACTTATCCCAATATGCAATTGATCAAGTCAACACAGATTTGAAGAAAAGGAATTGTTTCATGGGAGGCTTGAATGATCGAATGCAAAGAAAGATGGCCACCTGCATCGACCTTACTTATGGAAGGGCTGTCAGCACAGCGCTAGCAGTTGAGGCTAAATATGCAGGTTCAGGGAAATCTAAGGGTTACGGAGGCGACAGACCCAGTCAGGGGTCTGAGAAAAGGCAAAGGTTGGTAATTCGACCTTTCAATTCGAATCGCTCTTCACCACGTCCACCCTCCTACCCTTTCAAGCAATCGGTCTTTATTTTCCCCGCCACTGCCCCCGCTCCAACAAATCAGCCGGGTGCCCCTGGCACTCATTTCCCTGCCCTCCCCAGCTCTTCAACTGGTTGTTTCAACTGTGGAATGTCCGGACATTTCATTAAGAACTGTCCATATCAGAAGCAGAATCGTTCAAGTAATTAGCAAAGTTCTGGGAATTCTTCTCAAGGGAAGGGAATGCGGCGACCAATACCGCGGGCAAGAATACAAGGAAAACGGGACGAATTTATTATACTCAAGTGGCCACAACACCGGACGGCGAACCAGTTATGATGGGTACGTTTCTAGTGGCCAATCAACCTGCAATTATTCTTTTTGATTCTGGTGCTTCACATACATTCATAAGCAAGAGATTTGTGGAGCAACATTGTATTCCATGCCATGAATAAAGGGAAGGGTTTAAAATTAATTCGCATGGGGGACAAATATTTACTAAAGAAGTGGCTTACCAAGTGCCCGTAACATTGGCTGGACGGGACTTCCCTACTAATATGATTGTTCTGTAAGGCCAAGACATTGATGTAATTTTGGGCATGAATTGGTTAGCCCAACATAAAGCTATTCTTAATACTGAATTGAGAACTATCAAATTGAATTATGGCCAAGAAGAGGTTCTCTTGACTATCCCCATAGCCATTCCGGCTAAACCATTTGGCAGTGTATATGAAGCCATCATACCGAAGATCAAAGATATTCTGGTAGTATGTGAGTTCCCAGATGTCTTTCCAGAAGATTTGCCGGGATTGCCACCAGAAAGAGATGTAGAATTTGTAATTGAGTTGAAGCCTGGTACGACTCCCATTTCTAGAGGATCGTACCGAATGCCTCCAAATGAGCTGGAAGAACTCAAGACCCAATTGCAAGATCTCCTAGCGAACGGATTCATCCGGCCAAGCTCATCACCATAGGGTTGTCCAGCCATCTTCGTTAAGAAGAAGGATCAAACATTACAGATGTGCGTGGATTATTGACCCCTTAATGAGGAGGTTACTATAAAAAATAAGTACCCTCTTCCATGGATTGACATTCTATTTGATCAACTGACTGGAGCGAGGGTCTTCTCCAAGATTGACCTTAGATCGGGCTATCATCAGATCCATATTCGACCCGAAGATATACCAAAGACCGCATTCACTACGCGATATGGTTTATTTGAGTACCTGGTTATGTCATTCGGACTAACAAATGCTCCTGCCCACTTCACTTATCTGATGAACTCGGTATTTATGCCTGAGTTGGACAAATTTGTGGCGGTATTCATTGACGATACCTTAATATATTCTAAGATCGAAGAGGAGCATGCTCAGCATTTACGGATTGTGTTGACGCACTTAAGAGAGCACCAATTATATGCTAAGTTCAGTAAGTGCGCGTTCTGGCTGGAAGAAATCCAATTTGTAGGACATGTATTATCTACCAAGGGGATTGCGGTGGATCCCAGCAAAGTCAAGGATATTTTAGAATGGAAACCCCCAACCACTGTACATCAAGTCCGAAGTTTCCTTGGACTAGCTGGCTATTACCGCCGATTCATACCAGATTTTTCCAAGCTTGTGAAACCAATCACAAGTTTATTGAAGAATGATACTAAATTTAATTGGTCAAGTGTAATGAAGCCTTTAAACAATTAAAGGTATTATTAACCACTGCTCCGGTATTGGCTCAACCGGATATTAAAAAACCCTTTGATGTGTATTGTGACGCATCAGGTAGTGTTCTCGGCCGTGTTTTGATGCAATAAGGCCGAGTGATAGCTTATGCTTCAAGGCAGTTATGCCGACATGAGGAACATTACCCGACTCATGATCTGGAGTTAGCTGCAGTGGTTCATGCCCTAAAAATCTGGCATCATTATCTACTGGGAAATGTCTGTTACATTTATACAGATCATAAAAGCTTGAAGTATATCTTCACCCAGTCAGAGTTGAACATGAGACAAAGGCGATGGCTTGAGCTTATTAAGGATTATGAACTGTAGATTCATTATCACCCAAGTAAAGCTAATGTAGTGGCAGATGCCTTGAGTCGCAAGACTTTTTGTCATTGTCTTACAACGGAGACGTCTGACATTATGTTATGTCAAGAAATGGAGAATTTAAACCTAGGAATGATTCAACATAGAACTTTAAATCAACTAAAGCTTGAGTTAGTCCTTTTGCAAAGGATAATTGATGCTCAAAAAGATAATGAGGGTATGAGGTACATCCGTGAGAAAATAGAGGCCAGAAAAGCCAAATGTTTTAGAAGAGATGATGAAGGCATTGTATGGTTCAACAACCGCATAGTTGTGCCAAAGAATGAAGAAATCCGCCAACAAAATTTGGATGAAGCACATCTTAGTCGCTATTCTATTCATCCCGGAAGCACTAAGATGTATCATGATCTAAAGCAACATTATTGGTGGACAAAGATGAAAATTGAAATCGCACGCTATGTGGCAAGATGTGACACCTGCAGACGTGTCAAAGCCATACAAATGAAGACTGCTGGTCTATTACAATCTCTACCAATACCAACATGGAAATGGGAAGATATTAGTATGGACTTTATTGTGGGATTGCCCAGAACAACAAAAGGATATGATTCCATCTAGGTTATTGTTGATCGGCTTACGAAAATTGCTCATTTTCTGCCAATCAAAACATATTACCCGGTTCTCACGTATGCGGAACTGTACATTGCTCGCATTCTCAGTTTGCATGGTATTCCAAAGTCTATCATGTCGAATCGTGGACCTCAATTTGTATCCAAATTCTTGGAAGAACTTCACAAATCCTTGGGTACTAATTTGCTCCATAGTTCGGCCTATCATCCACAAACCAGTGGGCAAACTGAGAGGGTGAATCAAATAGTTGAAGGTATGTTGTGGGCATGTGTTCTGGAATTCCCACAAAAATGGGATGATTGTTTACCATTAGCGGAGTTCTCATATAATAATAGCTATCAAGAAAACATTAAGATGGCACCCTTCGAAGCTTTATATGGACGACGATGTCGCACTCCGTTAAATTGGTCTGAACTAGGTGAAAGATACTTCTTCAGGCCTAATATGGTAAAAGAGACAGAAGAAAAAGTTCAAAGAATATTCATAATCTGAAGAAAGCTCAAGCTCGTCAGAAGAGTTATGCAGACAAGCAACGACAACCATTGTACTTTCTTGTGGGAGATTATGTCTACCTGAAAGTTTCACCAATGAAGGGTGTATCGCGCTTCGGGGTTAAAGGGAAGCTTGCAGCCCAGTATATTGGTCCTTTTCCTATCCTTCAAAGATATGGACCGGTGGCATACCGACTTCAGTTACCGGAATCCTTGTCTGCAGTGCATAATGTGTCCCATGTGTCTCAATTGAAGAAGTGTCTTCGAGTTCCCGATCGAACCATTGAAGTGACGGATGTTGCCCTAGAACTAGACCTGACATATTCGGAGCATCCTATTTGAGTCCTGGATCAAAGGGATAGAATTACCCGAAGAAGAACTCTTAGTTTTACAAGATACAGTGGAACCAACTTTTAGAAGATGATGCTACATGGGAAACTCGAGACTTTTTAGAAAGGAATTTCCCAGGCTTTTTAGCCTCATGTAATTTGTAGAGTGTATACAATTGTTGTAATAATGGAGTGAGTCCCAAACCACCCCTGCCTTATACTAGAAATAAGGAAATAAGAATGTGAAGCATTTCCTTTTCCATTATTTACCCTAGGACTTTTAATCTCGGGACGAGATTCTTTTATGGGGGGAAGGTTGTAACACCCCTGGTGTTACAGTCACTAAAACTTGAGCATAACACCATCAGCATTGGCATTTCATATGTTTGACACACCTAGAGTGCATTCACTAAGGAAAAAAAACTTCAAACAAGTTGTATTGATATGACCTTTTGCAAATAAAACCATAGAATAGGGAACTCAACACTAGTTTAGGTATAATAGAGCAAACAAGACTTCAACAAAAGAAAACTTCAAAACTTATTAGTGATGACCATAAAATGTCACCTTGAATATACTTATGGCATGTCCAAACCCTAGAAGTATCAAAAACTGCAAAAAGAACCCTGGAAAGCCCTAAACCTAAACCCTAGGGGGCTAAGTGCAAAATTATTGCACTTTTGGACTAAACTGCAAAAACTATGAAGTTAAGATGTCATAAGTCATATGGTTCACAAATGTGTGAATTTGCAAGTAAAACTTTAGGATTTGGACCTAATTGTAAAAAGGTCCCATTTGAAACCTAGGGGCTAAGTCTGAATTTTAATGAGATTAGCTCAACTTTGGAGCTCTATATCTGTCAAGTTATAAAGTTTTTGCCCTAGGTCACCACATCAAGTTTGTAGAGCTATATAAGGAGAACAATTTTGATTAAGTAATTAAGCACTGGTGCTGAATGGAAATTGAAGATAAATAGGTCTGATGTTGGGCTGTCAGTAGTCAATTGGACAGTTCTGAACACTTGTTTCAGACTGGTATGGCTACCAGTGATGTTGTCCACATTTGCGGCTTAGATTTCGGTTGGATTCAGTCAGAGTTTGACCAGAGATGCTATAGCAAAGGTAAAGAGGGTTTATGGATCTATAACTTTGCTATAGATGGGTGGTGTGGTTGCCACATAAAATTTGAAGAATTTGCCATTTGAAATCATGCGGTGTGGCGCACTGTTCACCGGAGTCCAGAAAAGATCTCGCCGGGATAAGGTTGCCACCGCGGCTTTGGATGGATCGGCGGCCGCGGTAAAGGTCCTCTGAGACGTGGCGTTAAAACATGGAGGTGGCGCTACCTGGTTAATCGGTGACCACCAGACTTTTGCCGTGGCTCTGCCGCGCGGGTGAACTCGCCAGCGCGGTCACAGCTTGGTGGATCTCATCCATCTCCGGCTTGCCGCCTATAAATTGAGCCCGGGCGCTGCTTCTTCACTGCATCACACGCACGAGCACTTGAGTTATTGACTCGCTCTCACCGGAGAACTCACACAGTTTGTAAACTCCCTTCTCCCGATTCTCAGCGCCGCCGCGAAGGACCCCTCCGTGGCCAGCACTCCTCGGGTTAGTGCATACCCAATTCATTTGTGTTCTTGCTTGTTTTTAGCCCCCTGTTGCTCTCGGAGCCGGCCAATTGGAGTTTACCTGTGTCTCGTCACTGGAACACCCCTCTGCTCCGTAGAGCGCCGCCGTGACGGCCTCTCTGTCGACCCGCTTTTCTGCTCTTGCCTAGCCCAAATTCTAGAGTGTACATAAACCCTAGTGAACCCGTGAAGCTTACCCAAGCTTCAATTTGGCTGGCCATGCCTTCGGTTATCTGGAATGCATTGATCCATTTGGCCATCCGCACTGTCGCCATGAACTGGTTGATTCAAAGCCCGGTTGGTAAAATTGATTGAGGGGAAATGCGCGGGTGGAGTTCAATCCGGTGTATACCGCTCGGGAGTACCA
Source organism: Zea luxurians (assembly GCA_029449295.1). Lineage (NCBI taxonomy): Eukaryota > Viridiplantae > Streptophyta > Magnoliopsida > Poales > Poaceae > Zea > Zea luxurians. Next base: position 95,928,116 of record JAOPSE010000001.1, on the reverse strand, counting down.
GTCTTTGCGCCATTTGGCCAGTCTAACCTCGTCGGTGTTCAAAGCTCCGCCATGCGACGTCGTGGTCCTGGCGCGGTGAAGAATTAGAAACTCAGGGGTTTTTCTGCGAATGTCAATGAGACAGTGAATAGTGACTGTGGGTTCTTAACGGATATTCAAAGCGGCGAGGGCCTCTGTCCAAGTCTGCCAGCGTAGGCGCGGGCGCGCGCGTTTTCCACCCGGAATTAGGCCGCCTGGGCTGGATTTGGCCCAAGACTGTTCATTCCTTTTCTTTTTCTTTTTCTGCTAGAGCAAAAACAATTCTAGAAAATTGTAGAAAATTGGTAAAAATTCCAAACCAATTTTGCTAGATTCCTAATTTTCTATAGAATTTAATAAAAATAGTTTTAGGATTTTTAATCCAAACAAGAAATTATAGAGTATTTAAAACAGTCTAAAACCTTATTTCTGGATTTTTAGAAAATATGTAATGATTCCAAAAATCTCCAAACTTTTTGGATGACCCTTATATATTATTGTGAAGCCTTGTGTAAAGTTTGGTATAATTTGGGCCATGTTTGATACTTAGAACCCAAAACCCTACCCCCTGCCCAGTGAACTTCACTGTTGACTCCGGAAACCCTAAGTTCTCGGAGATCCGTGAAGGAAAATTGTATTCAAGACTTTAGATAATAAACTCTTATTATCTTTGCACTCTCATGAGCATTACATAAGCATTCATTATTATGTATGGTTATATTTAGAAAACGAAGAAGTAGAAGAAGAGAAGACTCCACCACCACCACCTGAGGAACATCAGGCAGGCAACTGCTTTTATTTTGACATCTGTGGAGCTGAGCCTGATTCAACTGTAAAACAAGGCAAGCCCCAGTGCATTTGCCACCTCCTTGTTACTTTTAAACTCTTTCTCACTAACTTGATGCATTAGGTAATAGGAGTTGTGTGCTAAACTATTGCTGCATCTCCTTCCTTGGATTATTTCCTAAATCCCTGTTTTACAAAAGATTTTCTTATGCTTAGCTTTGCTTTAGAAAAACAAAATGTTTTGTTTTCTCAAAAGATGATGTTGCAAAGTGGGAGGGATGTTTTTGAAAATAAAACTTGATGGTGGATCCATCGTGGCCATGATGGGTTCAACATTGGAAAAGATGTACCTCTGCCAGGTACCAAACTTTGGGTTTGAAATGATTAAGCTGAGACCGGGCGGGTGACATGCACGAGAAGAGAGTCTCGATGTAGTGTCTCCGTCTGAGTCGATTAAGGACTGTCTCGATGTAGGCTTGATGACCGAGGACCCTTTAACTAGTCACATGCTTCGTCATGGGTAAGCTTTGCCTCGGGCAGACTAATACAAGAATAAGATACCACGCAATGGGAGTGGAGAGATGGCGAGAGTAGCATGTACCCTCCGTGGCAAGAGGCTGGACGGTGGTGTATCTGTGCTCTCATTTAGCGTGAACCTGATCTGGTCTTAAGAACCCCGGTGGCGAGTTGACATATGCAAGGGTTAAGTGCTACATATGTCGTGTGATTGGAGATCCTCAGCTAAGTATAATCGATTCGGATCGCCATACCTTCGCGGTTATGAAGACTTGGTCACTGACTTACACGTAGAACTCCAGTAAAGATGATGGGTTGTTAAGAAATTGGCTAGTGCAGGACAAGTGATTGAACAAGGGTAGAAGGAACTCTAGATACAGGTAATCTTACTTAAACTGACAAGTAAAATTTGGATTTTTTAAGGATCCACTCTTAGTAAGCATTTCTGCAAACAGAGTCTTTGATTCTTGCTAAGCCTTACCTTGACTCCCTTAAAGCCAGCATACCCTTGAGAGTCTCTTCTTTAGTCGGGTAAGACTTGCTGAGTAATTCCATACTCAGGGCTTCGTCCCATGTTGTTTTTAGGTGAGGAAGCAACCAACTTTTGTTGCTTCTGTTCTAAGGTGGTACCAAAGGAAGAGCACCAGGAGTGAAGCTGCGGGAGGAAAGGATCCTCCGTAAAACTTTTGTGTAAAACTTATTGGGAGGAGTTTTTGCCCCCCATGGTTTGTAATAATAACACTCTGCACTCGTATATTATATTCTAGTCTGTAAAAATTTAACTCTGTCTTACTTTTAAATAAAGGTAAGTTATTGTAACTGCTTCCGCATTTTCGTTTCTCTGATGCTTGTAATATCTGCATGACGGGTGAAACGCTCTAGGGAAAGGTAAGAAAAGCAGATACCGAACTTGTCAAGTGATTCAGGGGCACCTGCAGGGTTGTCTGAGGTCCGTTGGAACAGGACAACTGTAGGTGGACCTAATGACTTGGGAGGTTCCGTCACAGCAGGTATCGGATGGAGTAAGAATAAATGAATTAAGAGTAGACATCCGCTACCTGCAAGATCAGCTCGCGGAACGAGACCTAGCGCTCGACTGGACGGTTAACTCTCGTTCGCTTGCCTGGGCTAAGGAGGCAAAAGCTCGAGCCCGCGTGGAGTTGCTTAGCTCAGCCGTAGATAACTTACAGGTTTATTGTAATACATTACATGAAGAAGTTCATGTATTATATGTATTCACAACTTCATCCCAATGCACCTGCGGATCCCGTCGGGACGGAAGCCGGACCTTCTGGGACAGCGGGAGAAGCCTTCGGTGGTGAACTAGACTTGTTCAGGCCCCCTCCCTCTATGAAGTTGGTGGATGAGTGGTCTCCTACTCCCGACAGTGAGGCTACTAAGAGTGACAAAAAGCAAGAATAGTATAGTGTAGAAGTAGTAGTAATGTATAATAGGAAGTGTAATCCTATTGTAAAATTCGAGTCTGTAACATTACCCTTTTCAGTAATGTATAATGGATGGTTTTATTTGGCATATTATATTTTTTCAATGTTTGTTGCCTCAGATGCCTTCCAAGACTCGTTCTCAGGATGGTGTAGGGACCTCTAGTCGGAGGGAAGCAACACCAAACCCACCTCTAGTACCTCCCACTTTAGCCGAGGCCATCGCTGCCTTGGTTAACGCTACAACAGATAATACCCGATTTCTACGGGAAATAGCAAGTCAACAACTACAACAACAAAGCGGGCGGGCATATCCGCAAGGCCCCGTGAAACATCCTATGTAGATTTCTCCGAGACGCGTCCTCCATTGTTTGTCAAAGCAGTGGACCCTTTAGAAGCGGATGAATGGATCCGCGTCATTGAACAGAAGTTCAGGCTCCTTCGGTGTTCAGAGGTTCAAAAGCCCCTATTCGCAGCCCAACAATTGTGTGGCCCTGCCAGCACTTGGTGGGGAAATTTTATAGCCGTTCAACCGGCCGGTCTTCAAGTAACTTGGGATGAGTTCAAGTTGGCCTTCAGGGAGCACTATATACCTGAAGGAGTTCTCCACATGAAGCAGGAGGAGTTCATGAAGTTGAAACAAGGCGGGGATACTGTTACCCAGTATCTCAATAAATTTAATCACTTATCCCAATATGCAATCGATCAAGTCAACAAAGATTTGAAGAAAATGAATTGTTTCATAAGAGGCTTGAATGATCGAATGCAAAGAAAGATGGCCACCTGCATCGACCTTACTTATGGAAGGGCTGTCAGCACAACGTTGGCAGTTGAGGCTAAATATGCAGGTTTCGGAAAATCTAAGGGTTACGGAGGCGACAGACCCAGTCAGGGGTCTGAGAAAAGGCAAAGGTTGGTAATCCGACCTTTCAATTCGAATCGCTCTTCACCACATCCACCCTCCTACCCTTTCAAGTAACCGGTCTTTATTCGCCCCGCCACTGCCCTTGCTCCAACAAATCAGCCAGGTGCCCCTGGCACTCGTTTCCCTCCCCTCCCCAGCTCTTCAACTGCCTGTTTCAACTGTGGAAAGTCCGGACACTTCATTAAGGACTGTCCATATCAGAAGCAGAATCGTTCAAGTAATCAGCAAAGTTCTGGGAATTCTTCTCAAGGGAAGGGAAATCAGGTGACCAATACCGTGGGAAAGAATACAAGGAAAACGGGACGAATGTATTATACTCAAGTGGCCACAACACCGGACGGCGAACCGGTTATGATGGGTACGTTTCTAGTGTCCAATCACCCTGCAATTATTCTTTTTGATTCTGGTGCTTCACATACATTCATAAGCAAGAGATTTGTGGAGCAACATTGCATTCCATGCCATGAATCAAGTGTAATGAAGCCTTTGAACAATTAAAGGTATTATTAACCACTGCTCCGGTATTGGCTCAACCGGATATTGAAAAACCCTTTGATGTGTATTGTGACGCAGCAGGCAGTGGTCTCGGCTGTGTTTTGATGCAAGAAGGCCAAGTGATAGCTTATGCTTCAAGGCAGTTACGCTGACATGAGGAACATTACCCGACTCATGATCTGGAGTTAGCTGCAGTGGTTCATGCCCTAAAAATCTTGCGTCATTATCTACTGGTAAATGTCTGTTACATTTATACAGATCATAAAAGCTTGAAGTATATCTTCACCCAGTCAGAGTTGAACATGATACAAAGGCAATGGCTTGAGCTTATTAAGGATTATGAACTGGAGATTCATTATCACCTAGGTAAAGCTAATGTAGTGGCAGATGCCTTGAGTCGCAAGACTTTTTGTCATTGTCTTACAATGGAGACTTCTGACATTACGTTATGTCAAGAATTAGAGAATTTAAACCTGGGAATGATTCAGCATGGAACTTTAAATCAACTAAAGCTTGAGTCAGTCCTTTTGCAAAGGATAATTAATGCTCAAAAAGATAATGAGGGTATGATTCACATCCGTGAGAAAATAGAGGCCAGAAAAGCCAAATGTTTCAGAAGAGATGATCAAGGCATTGTATGGTTCAACAACCGCATAGTTGTGCCAAAGAATGAAGAAATCCGCCAACAAATTTTGGATGAAGCACATCTTAGTCGCTATTCTATTCATCCCGGAAGCACTAAGATGTATCATGATCTAAAGCAACATTATTGGTGGACAAAGATGAAAATTGAAATCGCACGCTATGTGGCAAGATGTGACACCTGCAGACGTGTCAAAGCCATACAAATGAAGACTGCTGGTCCATTACAATCTCTACCAATACCAACATGGAAATGGGAAGATATTAGTATGGACTTTATTATGGGATTGCTCCAGAACAGCAAAAGGATATGATTCCATCTGGGTTATTGTTGATCGGCTTACGAAAATTGCTCATTTTCTGCCAGTCAAAACATATTACCCGGTTCTCACGTATGACGAACTGTACATTGCTCGCATTCTCAGTTTGCATGGTATTCCAAAGACTATCATGTCGGATCATGGACCTCAATTTGTATCCAAATTCTAGGAAGAACTTCACAAATCCTTGGGTACTAAGTTGCTCCATAGTTCGGCCTATCATCCACAAACCAGTGGGCAAACTGAGAGGGTGAATCAAATACTTGAAGGTATGCTGCGGGCATGTGTTCTGGAATTCCCACAAAAATGGGATGATTGTTTACCATTAGCGGAGTTCTCATATAATAATAGCTATCAAGAAAGCATTAAGATGGCACCCTACAAAGCTTTATATAGATGACGATGTCGTACTCTGTTAAATTGGTCTGAACCAGGTGAAAGATACTTCTTTAGGCCTGATATGGTAAAAGAGACAGAAGAAAAAGTTCAAAGAATGATTCATAATCTGAAGAAAGCTCAAGCTCGTCAGAAGAGTTATGCAGACAAGCAACGACAACCATTGTACTTTCTTGTGGGAGATTATGTCTACCTGAAAGTTTCACCAATGAAGGGTGTATCGCGTTTGGGGGTTAAAGGGAAGCTTGCACCCCAGTATATTGGTCCTTTTCCTATCCTTGAAAGATATGGACCGGTGGCGTACTGACTTCAGTTACCCGAAACCTTGTCTGCAGTGCATAGTGTGTTCCATGTGTCTCAATTGAAGGAGTGTCTTCGGGTTCCCGATCGAACCATTGAGGTGACGGATGTTGCCCTAGAACCAGACCTGACATATTCGGAGCATCCTATTCGAGTCCTGGATCAAAGGGATAGAATTACCCGAAGAACTCTCAAGTTTTACAAGATATAGTGGAACCAACATTCAGAAGATGAGGCTATATGGGAGGAATTTCCCAGGCTTTTTAGCCTCATGTAATTTGTAGAGTGTATACAATTGTTGTAATAAAGGAGTGAGTCCCAAACCACCCCTGCCTTGTACCAGAAATAAGAAAATAAGAATGTGAAGCATTTCCTTTTCCATTATTTACCCTAGGACTTTTAATCTTGGGACGAGATTCTTTTATGGGGGAAGGATGTAACACCCCTGGTGTTACTGTCACTAAAACTTGAGCATAACATCATCAGCATTGGCATTTCATATGTTTGACACACCTAGAGTGCATTCACTAAGCAAAAAAAAACAAGTTGTATTGATATGACCTTTTGCAAATAAAACCCTAGAATAGGGAACTCAACACTAGTTTGGGTATAATAGAGCAAACAGGACTTAAACAAAAGAAAACTTCAAAACTTATTAGTGATGACCATAAAATGTCACCTTGAATATACTTATGGGATGTCCAAACCCTAAAAGTATCAAAAACTGCAAAAAGCCCTAAACCTAAACCCTAGGGGGCTAAGTGCAAAATTAGTGCACTTTTGGACTAAAGTACAAAAACTATGAAGTTAAGATGTCTTAAGTCATATGGTTCACAAATGTGTGAATTTGCAAGTAAAACTTTGGGATTTGGACCTAATTGTAAAAAGGTCCCATTTGAAACCTAGGGGCTAAGTCTGAATTTTAATGAGATTAGCTCAACTTTGGAGCTCTATATCTGTCAAGTTATAAAGTTTTTGCCCTAGGTCACCACATCAAGTTTGTAGAGCTATATAAGGAGAACAATTTTGATTAAGTAATTAAGCACTGGTGCTGAATGGAAATTGAAGATAAATGGGTCTGATGTTGGGCTGTCAGCAGTCAATTGGACAGTTCTTAACACTTGTTTCAGACTGGTATGGCTACCAGTGATGTTGTCCACATTTGCGGCTTTGATTTCGGTTGGATTCAGTCAGAATTTGACCAGAGATGTTATAGCAAAGGTAAAGAGGGTTATGTGTAACACTCAAAAATCTTGACTTGAGACTTAAGGGAATCCTTTAGAGAGAGATAATAATAACAAATATAATCATCAAAATAGGTGCTATAAAAAAATTGAACTTTAAAAGTACATGCTCATAATAAAATAAGATTAGCTAATCATATCCTAATGAAGATTAGACAATAGAAAGATGTTTTCTATCAGGACAAGGGGATATGAACTTGGGAATATACCTTGACTCGACTACACATCCAAAATAATATACTATCGAAATAAATGTCCTGTGTATTTCCTGTTAGAAGCATTATCAAAAATAAAATAATAATAAATAATGTAACTAAATATATTAATATAATTATTGCACATCATATTGGAGTTCTATTGGTGCAATAAGCTTGAACTTAAATTTAGAACAACTTTGAATTCAAGTTTGAATTGGAAATAAGTAAATAATCAAGAAAAGGGGGAAAATATAAAATATACAGAAAAATGCACATTGGTACCTTTAAATACACAATATAATCTAAGTGTGGGTTTACCACATGTTTGAAATTGAATTGGAGTTTATAACTTAAATTGGAATTCTAGAAATTGGAGAAAAGAGAGGCACTAATAATCACAAAATAAATATTTAAATAGATAAGATGACCTCATGCCATGTTTGAGTTGGATATTTAAAGTTAAGGTAAGTTTATCATGAAGTTTGAATTTGAATGGAATTTAAATTTATGAATTTGAAAATTTTAAAAAGGAAAAGAAAAGAGGATATAAAAGAAAAATAGAAAACAGTGCATTAGGCCGCTAACCCCAAATCAGGCCCATCATCACCACTCTAGCGCATAGCCCAACTCCCCGAACACCTGCTGGCCCATCGCTGGCCACCCGCGCGCGCGTGCGTTTTCCAGTGAGCAAACCCTAGCCGCCAGCCTTACTCCCCATCGCGAGCGCCTTGGCTCGCTGCAGCGGCCGTGGACCCCACTGCGTAGCTCCTATTTCCCCCATGTCGGCCCACTTTTCCGCTTTGGGTGCGCTTCACTGCCACTGCGCCATTGGGCCCAAGTCCCTACCTCACACGACCAGTTCATTTGCGTGTCGTGCCCCTCAGTTTGGCTTGCGGGTGGGCCCGAGTACTCAGAACTCGTCTTCAACCGTCAAGCCGCGTATGGCAGAGCTTCGCCTTGAGTTTCGGAGCTGCTTGCGGCACTGACCTGTGACCGGATGCCAGCAACGAATCCTCGCGTCGCAATCCGTTTGCCCAGTCGCTTGGTCGCTCGGGCTCTCTATCTGCGTGGATCGGGCTCAACGACTTCCGCGCCCCTGTTTAGTCCCTAGGCACTGCGGTTTCCGTCTGGCCTGGCTACAAAAGCTGATGCCCTGCCGCGCCTGCCGCTGATCTATTTCCGCCTACTACTCCTCGGGTATAAGCACCGCAGCCTCGCGCCCTTGCCCTACTCTGCTCTCCCTTCGACTCTTCCCCATAAATGCCGAATAGCAGCGCCGGTATTGCAAGCAGGACTCGGAGAGAGAGAGAAAGTCTCTGCGCCTGGGTCACCGGTGTACCGCGATGTAGTCCGCTGCTCAACTGGGGTGGCAACATTTGCTCATCGGAGCACATGGTAAATTGTCGTTCCCCGTCCTCCGTCTTCAGGGTGCCATCGTGGCTGCAATTGGCTACCATCGTCATTAAGCTTGTGCGGATGGCCTGGGAGATTCGTTAGGGTGCCTCGGTGATGTCCGGGGCATCGCGGTGCTCGGTGTGGGTGCTGGCATTGGGCGATTGCTCACCGGAGCATAACTTTTCCTGCAAGGTTGCGCTTCTCCATGGTCTGTGCATGCCCGTGACTAAACCTACCGGTGAGTAAGCTCATCTTGTTCGCCTTGGTCCCATCTTCGTGTGCTCTCGCTTAATTAGGGATTGGGATTGAGTATGGTGCACTTGACTGCCTCCGGCGTGGGGTGCGGTCGCAGACTGTGGCGCCGCCGTGTTGTGCCCACCGTGGTTGGGGGTGATAGCTCGGAGCCGTCGGATTAGATCAATGGTAGAGATCAAAACATCATATCTCTTGATCTGTGCCGTTGGATGTAGAATGGTCGGTCGCGATTAGACGAGGGGTACCGTTTCGACTAGGGCAATCTGGCACGTTCGTCGGTGATCGTGCGGGCCTGGGCGACCCCAAGTGTTTAAAATCCGAGCCGTAGATCTCTGGGCATGCGGTATGGATAGCATACCGATTCAGGTTGAGGACGATTTAATCTTAGCCCTTGGTTCAAATCGTGCGGCCAGAAACAGCCATATCCCTTCGTTGTGACAAAATTCTTAAAGAGACCCTGGGTTCTTTCATATTTAACCCGCTATCTGCGCCAGTGCAAAAGTAATTTCAAGTAGGTCCTTTTATTCGCAGATTCAACCCTGAGTTTATGGGAAATAATGGCCTCGACCCAGAAGCTAAATAAAACGATTATATTAATATAGAAAATGGTTTTTGGTATAAAAATAATTCTAGAAACTTGTTTAATTCATATTTAATTTATTTTAACTCCAAATTCATCCATTCCAGTGTCATTAATTTTGTATTAATATTTTTTTATCACCTAATGACTCTGTTTTAGCATGAAAACTATATTAAATTCGATCACTCAGTTATTTCCATACTAAATACATAAAACCTTAGGAAATTCATAACTTCTCTGTTTCAACTCCAATTTAATCCGTTCAAGTTGCGTTAGTCTCGTATAAATATTTACTATGCAATAACAACATTGATTATACCATGTCTCATTCTTTTATAATTAGGTCTTTTATTTAACTTATGTTGATTAGTCTGGTTAAACTGCTTATCATTATAATAATCTACTAGAAGATAATCTATGGTCAATTTATAACTTAGATTAAGGTTGAGATAGTTATTTAGAGAATAACCTCTCATATGATTTATATTAACCAATTTATAATATAGTTTAACATTTTAATCACATAAATCCTCTATAAAATCATAACTCCTTAATCGTAACTCCGATTTTAGTGGTTCTCGATCCCTCGATCTCGTAGCGACGCGTAGATTATTATTATTCAGTTTGTACTTATGTTTGGTGTGATGTTAATTTTGCCTATACCCTGCCTGTTTGTATTGCTATGACTAGCAGTTCGGTCACGAGGATCCGAAGAATCACCCTAGTAACTGGAATCTCAAGTGCCAGGCAAGTTGTGCCCTTGATCACTTTTATTTACCCAATAATGTTCTTTATTATCACTATTTTATGCATAGGTTTAATTTTGATGGGACCCAATAGGTCACCCTAGTCTGCTTATCCTGTTTACCTTGTTTACCCCTGATTCACTTTGGTAGTTATGCTGTTGCTTTATATGGTTTCGGGTTAATACATCCATGTTCCTATTATTCTGTTATGTTATTTATGTTCATGATAAGATCATTATGTTAATGGGAACATGGAGCGACCACCCGAGAAAATAGTGCTACCACAAGGGTTTAATGGGACGCCCTTGGCTGATTAACTAGGAAAGCTAGTGGATGACTACCTTACTCGAAAGGGGCAAGGGCAGTAGGGGAGTGGTCAGTGTAGGGAGGTCCTTGGGTTGATTTTGCTGCGATGGCGGTCAGGCGAGGGATTCCTGCACTGGAGCTTCCTATAAACTGTAGCGGGTTTTCTGAAGCTAGTGGAACTTTGTAAAGGCCTCGCAGTGTTACCCTGCCTCGCTTCCTTGGTAGAGGTGTATGAGATTCATGACCCCTTGGCAGATGGGTAACACGGCTTGTGGGTAAAGATGCGCAACCTCTCCAGAGTGTAAAACTGGTATACTAGCCGTGCTCACGGTCATGAGCGGCTCGGATCCTCACATGATTAATTTATGGAACCTAAATTCAATTTGTCATATGCATTTGCATGGGATTATTTATTAATTTTGTTCTATTATTTATTATGGTTTGGAATTCACTTACATTTAGTAATTGCTAATAAAATTTTGACCAACTTATAAAAGCAATGCTCAGCTTCAACCTTTTTTTGTTGATCAGCCTTACACATCACATGAACTCCCACCTTTGGTGAGTTCATGCCACATTATTCCCCACAACTTGTTGAGCGATGAACATGTGTGAGCTCACCCTTGCTGTCTCACAACCCCCCCACAGGAGAAGAACAGGTGGTTCGAGAGGAGCCGCGTATTGAGGAGTTCGATTTGATCTAGGTAGCGTCTCCCAGTTGACTCTCTAGCGCCAAGGATAGATTTTAGATCCTGCTATTTTTATCTTTTATTTTTGTAAGTCTTCCGCTATGTAATAAGTACTCTGATTATTGTGACATTTATCTCTATACACTCTGTGATTATATATGTTGTCTTCTTTGGCGCATGTATGAGATGCACCCGACTTTGTCCTTTAAAGCCCAGGGTGTTACATTATGGATCTATAACTTTGCTACAAATGGGTGGTGTGGTTTCCACATAAAATTTGAAGAATTTGCCATTTGAAATCATGCGGTGTGGCGCACTGTTCACCGAAGTCTAGAAAAGATCTCGCCAGGATAAGGTTGCCACCATGGCTTGGAATGGATCGGTGGCCGCGGTAAAGGTCCTCTGAGACATGGCGTTAAAACGTGGAGGTGGCGCTCCCCGGTTAATCGGCGGCCACCGGACTTTCGCCGTGGCTCTGCCGCGTGGGTGAGCTCGCCAGCGCGGTCACAGCTTGGTGGATCTCATCCATCTCTGGCTTGCCGCCTATAAATTGAGCTCGGGCACTGCTTCTTCACTGCATCACACGCACGAGCACTTGAGTAATTGACTCGCTCTCACCGGAGAGCTCACACAGTTTGTAAACTCCCTTCTCCCGATTCTCAGTGCCGCAGCAAAGGACCCCTCCGTGGCCAGCACTCCTCGGGTTAGTGCATACCCAATTCATTTGTGTTCTTGCTTGTTTTTAGCCCCCTGTTGCTCTCGGAGTCGGCCAATTGGAGTTTACCTGAGTCTCATCACTGGAACACCCCTCTGCTCCATAGAGTGCCGCCGTGATGGCCTCTCTGTCGACCCGCTTTTTCTGCTCTTGCCTAGCCCAAATTCTAGAGTGTACGTAAACCCTAGTGAACCTGTGAAGCTTACCCAAGCTTCAATTTGGCCAGCCATGCCTTCAGTTATCCGGAACGCATTGATCCATTTGGCCATCCGCACTGTCGCCATGAACTGGTTGATTCAAAGCCCCGTTGGTAAAATTGATTGAGGGGAAATGCGCGGGTGGAGTTCAATCCGGTGTCTGTCGCTCAGGAGTACCAGTCTTTGCGCCATCCGGCCAGTCTAACCTCGTCGGTGTTCAAAGCTCCGTCGTGCGACGTCGTGGTCCTAGCGCGATGAAGAATTAGAAACTCAGGGGTTTTTCTGTGAATGTCAGTGAGACAGTGAATAGTGACTGTGGGTTCTTAACGGATATTCAAAGCAGCGAGGGCCTCTGTGCAAGTCTGCCAGTGCGGGCGCGGGCGCGCGCGTTTTCCACCCGGAATTGGGCCGCCTGGGCTGGATTTGGCCCAAGATTGTTCATTCCTTTTCTTTTTCTTTTTCTACCAGAGCTAAAATAATTCTAGAAAATTGTAGAAAAATGGTAAAAATGCCAAACCAATTTTGCTAGATTCCTAATTTACTATAGAATTTAATAAAAATAGTTTTAGGATTTTTAATCCAAACAAGAAATTATAGAGTATTTAAAACAGTCTGAAACCTTATTTCTGTATTTTTAGAAAATATGTAATGATTCCAAAAATCTCCAAACTTTTTGGATGACCCTTATATATTATTTTGAAGCCTTGTGTAAAGTTTGGTATGATTTGGGCCATGTTTGATACTTAGAACCCAAAACCCTACCCCCTGCCCTATGAACTTCACTGTTGACTCCGGAAACCCTAAGTTCTCGGAGATCCGTGAAGGAAAATTGTATTCAAGACTTTAGATAATAAACTCTTATTATCTTTGCACTCTCATGAGCATTACATAAGCATTCATTATTATGTATGGTTATATTTAGAAAACGAAGAAGAAGTAGAAGAAGAGAAGACTCCACCACCACCACCTGAGGAACATCTGGCAGGCAACTGCTTTTATTTTGACATTTGTTGAACTGAGCCTGATTCACCTATAAAACAAGGCAAGCCCCGGTGCATTTGCCACCTCCTTGTTACTTTTAAACTCTTTCTCACTTACTTGATGCATTAGGTAATAGGAGTTGTGTGCTAAACTATTGTTGCATCTCCTTCCTTGGATTATTTCCTAAATCCCTATTTTACAAAAGATTTTCTTATGCTTAGCTTTGCTTTAGAAAAACAAAATGTTTTGTTTTCTCAAAAGATGATTTTGCAAAGTGGGAGGGATGTTTTTGAAAATAAAACTTGATGGTGGATCCATCATGGCCATGATGGGTTCAACATTGGAAAAGATGTACCTCTGCTAGGTACCAAACTTTGGGTTTGAAATTATTAAGCTGAGACCGGGCGGGTGACTTGCACGAGAAGAGAGTCTCGGTGTAGTGTCTCCGTCTGAGTCGATTAAGGACCGTCTCGATGTAGGCTTGATGACCGAGGACCCTTTAGCTGGTCACATGCCTCGTCATGGGTAAGCTTTGCCTCGGGCAGACTAATACCAGAATAAGATACCACGCAATGGGAGTGGAGAGATGGTGAGAGTACCGTGTACCCTCCGTGGCAAGAGGCTAGACGTTGGTGTATCTGTGCTCTCGGTTGGCATGAACCTGATCTGGTCTTAAGAACCCCAATGGCGAGTTGACATATGCAAGGGTTAAGTGCTACATATGTCGTGTGATTGGAGATCCTCAGCTGAGTATATTCGATTTGGATCGCCATACCTTCGCGGTTATGAAGACTTGGTCACTGACTTACGTAGAACTCCACTAAAGACGATGGGTTGTTAGGAAATTGGCTAGTGCAGGTCAAGTGATTGAACTAGGGTAGAAGGAACTCTAGATACAAGTAATCTTACTTAAACTGACAAGTAAAATTTGGATTTTTTAAGGATCCACTCTTAGTAAGCATTTCTGCAAACAGAGTCTTTGATTATTGCTAAGCCTTACCTTGACTCCCTTAAAGCCAGCATACCCATGAGAGTCTCTTCTTTAGTCGGGTAAGACTTGCTGAGTAATTCCATACTCAGGGCTTCATCCCATGTTGTTTTTAGGTGAGGAAGCAACCAACTTTTGTTGCTTCTGTTCTAAGGTGGTACCAAAGGAAGAGCACCAGGAGTGAAGCTACGGGAGGAAAGGATCCTTCGTAAAACTTTTGTGTAAAACTTATTGGGAGGAGTTTTTGCCTCCCATGGTTTGTAATAATAACACTCTGCACTCGTATATTATATTCTAGTCTGTAAATATTTAACTCTGTCTTACTTTTAAATAAAGGTAAGTTTATGTAACTGCTTCCGCATTTTTGTATCTCTGATGCTTTTAATATCTGCGTGACGGGTGAAACGCTCTTGGGAAAGGTAAGAAAAGCAGATACCGAGCTTGTCAAGTGATTCAGGGGCACCTGCAGGGTTGTCTGAGGTCCGTTGAACAAGGACAACTATAGGTGGGCCTAATGACTTGGGAGGTTCCGTCACAATTATGGTTGGTATTTACTTACATTTAGTAACTGCTAATAAAATTTGACCAACTTATTAAAAGCAATGCTGAACTTTAACCCCTATTGTTGATCAGCCTTACACAACAGGTGAACTCCCACCTTTGGTGAGTTCATGCACATTATTCCCCACAACTTGTTGAGCGATGAACATATGTGATCTCACCCTTACTGTCTCACACCCCACACAGGTCAAGAACAGGTACCGCAGGATGAGGCACATGGAGGATGCTGTGATGTGTTCATGAGAGGTCTAGGTCGTCGTCTCCCAGTCAACTTTGGGTTGCTGGATCGTTGTCTCCTTTTGATGTAATTATTTATTTATTTTGTATAGAACTCCTATTATATAGTAAAGATGTGACTTTCATTTTTGTACCATGATTCATCATATGTGTGAGACTTTGTCCCAGCACACCTGGTGTTTATGTTCGCGCCCAGGTCTTGGTGCCTCCAAAACCCCGGGTGTGACAGCAGAACACCTCTGTATTGGAATCAAACGAGAGAAAGTCAAGTATTTAGTCCAGAAATTCTCCAATAAGCAGAGAAGCAAGTGCAGATTATTAGAGAGAATTTGAAAACAACACACTCAAGGCAAAAAAGCTATGCTGACAATAGAAGAAGAGAATTGATCTTTGAAGTTGGAGACTTCGTATATCTTAAGGTTTCACCAATGAGAGGAATGAGAAGATTTAAGGTTAAAGGTAAATTATCTCCTTGCTATATCGGTCCATTCAAAATTTAGGACCGAAAAGGTGAAGTAGTGTATCAGTTGGACCTACCCGACAGTTTATCGAACGTACGTGACGTATTCCATGTATCACAACTCAAGAAATGTTTAAGAGTACCAGAAGAACAGTTACCCATGGCAGAATTGAACGTTAATGAGAACATAACGCATTCTGAGTATCCAGCTAGAATTTTGGAAACATCTCGCAGAATTAGTCAGAGTAAAGTTATCAACATGTGCAAAGTTCAGTGGAGTCATCATTCGGGAGATGAGGCCACTTGAGAAAGAGAAGATGAACTCAAAGCAGAATTCCCCCAACTATTCTTAGAAGTTCCTTAATCTCGAGGACGAGATTCTTTTATGGGGGTAGGTTTGTAACACCTCAAAACCATCAACTAAAAATAATGCATTTAAATTATTAGTGGTAATCATAGTAAACAATTTTTCTTTCAAGTGTTTGATCTTATTTACCTTCAGAATAATTTTTGTTTGTTCATATTTGATTGATGATTGTTTTTATAATATTCTTTTATATTGAGAACCCACACTACAAGAAACTGGTTAAAGAACGTGGGTGAAAAACCGTCGAACTTAATGTAATAGGCCGTCGAACTTACCATAAGAACGTGGGTTTACCCACGAACATAGCCGACGGCGATTTTTGGACGAACTTAAAGAAGTAAGTTCGACGGCCCCCACGTTCTTAAGGTTAAGAACGTGGGTACCGTCGAACTTAAGGTTAAGAACGTGGGTACCGTCGAACTTAAGGTTAAGAACGTGGGCCAAAGTTCTTTTTCTTTATCTTTCACCCAAAGCGAAAGTGGGATGGTAGCCAAAATTCCTCAGCGATTGGAAGCCTACTCTATCGTATATAATTAGCATAGCAATATGGCTGCGGAAATAATCAGATCAGGATGGATTACGAGCCTGGAACTCGGAAGTGCAGATGGGAAATAGAGATCTCCTAGGGGAGAGGAAGGGGACCGACCATGCCGTCTTCGGGGGCGTCGGCGGCGCCCGACGCGCCGTACGAGGACCCCAGCCGTGCCCGCTGCATCGCCTTGTACGCCTGGTTCTTCCCCATCTCTCCCTCGCCGCCAGGCCCGACGAGACCAGATTGGAATCGGAAGGGGAGGAGCCGGGGCCAGGGGACGGAGATCCCTTTCGTTCTGCTGCTGGAGGCGGGGCGGGCGTGGCAACGGGGTCGCGCGGCGAGGGGCGGCGGGGCAGAGGCGGGGCGCGCATGGCGAGGGGCGGCGGGGCGGGAGCGGGGTGGAGGCGCGGCGCCGGCGAGGTTGTGGCAGTGGGCGCGCGCGGCTTAGCTTCGGGCGCACGCGCGCGGTCTCGACAGTGAAAACAATACAGCCGCGTGGGGTGAGAGAAATTTAGGTTTTAGGTTAAGTTCGACGGGGTCCACGTGACCCACGAATTTATGTTAAGAACGTGGGTACCCACGTTTCTAATACTGTAAGTTCGACGGTTTTCCCAAGGGCCCACGAATTTAATATAAGAACGTGGGTACCCACGTTCTTAAATTAACCCACGAACATAACTCAATTAAGAACGTGGGTACCCACGTTCTTAAATTAACCCACGAACTTTTATTAGTTTCTTGTAGTGCCAATTTATTAAAATGAGAACTTTGTTCCAAAAATAAATTCTTTAATGATAAATATTGTTGATATAATTATTATGAATTTTTAGAGATATTTAAAAATATCTTTATTTATATTTTGTTTTGGGAAATAAAAGAAAAAATGAAAAAAAGGAACTGAAACCCTAGCTGAACCGGCCCAGCCGCCTCCCCATCCCCCTCCCTCTCTCACCGACATGTGGGCCCCACCCACAGGCCTCTCCCCTTCTCTTCCTCCTTCAATCGCGCCACTGCTCTGGCCTTCGGCCGGACCGTCCACGCCACGCGTCCAGCCGCACACTCGCCCGGTCGAGCCACCTTCCCCGCGCTAGAAACCGCTGGCGCCTTCTCCTCTCCTCTCCCCCCACTTTCCCTCTCCAGTCAATGGAGGAAATGGCCGCCATTATTGGGGCATTGACGCCGCCGGCCGACCCTCTCCCTCCCTGGCTCTCCCTCTCCCTCTCTATAAAGCTGAAGTCGAGCCTCTTCTATCTCCCTTCCCTAGCCACACTCTCCACTCCCTCGCTAAGCCGCGCCCTACGCCTGGACCGTCCGCGATCGCGCTGAGTCTCGCCGAGCTCCGCCGTGCCGAGCCCTCGCCTCGACTCGTCCGCCCGAGCCGCCTGGACTGTCCACTGCCTGTGCCCGCCTCGGCCGAGGCCTGTCCACCATCGCACCTCGCTGGACCGTTTGCTCCGTTCGCCGGACCGTCCGACACTGTCTGTCATCGCCGTTCATCACCAGGTTGAGAGCAATCTAAAATAGTTTTGTTAATTTTCAAAAAACATGTTTTGAACTAGTGTATGAAATTTTATAAATTATTGTTATTGGAATGTTGGGATTTGAAATCCATGGGTATGTGAATTATTGGTAGATGTATGTGAATTATTATTAGTCATGTTATTTGGTTACAATGGTTTTAGAATATTGGATTAGAAAGAGTATGATAAAATTTGGTAGACATGTGCTAGTGGTAAAATACTAGATAAGTGATTTTATAATTAATTATGTTTACGATGAATTTTAGAGTTTATTTAGAAGTTATAATCCAAGGTTCATTTAGGCTCACTAAATAAATGGTGGAAACTCCTTGACATATATTTAGTAAGTGGTGTCGAATTCATAATAATGCAGGAATTATAGGTTAATCTATTATTAGATGTTTTGACCTCTGATTATTATTAATGATGCTTTCTTTTAGAAAGAAAGGATAAAGCTAAAAGAATATCATTAGTCATAATGGAAATAATTAATTGGTGATTTATTTCTGTAGAATTGATTAAGTCATTACATCTAAGCGATGTTAGATAAAATACTTTCGTAGTCGCATGTCCATATAACTTTCACTGGTGACAATTTAAATTGGAGATTTTAGTGGATTAGTAAAACAATTATGAATTAGGTTTTATTTTAGGCACTATTTATAAGTATAGTTTGTGTGGTATATGATTGTTCACGCAATGAATGTTACCCATGTAACGGTGTATGTTTATTTATTTGGTGTATGTATTCTTTAGTATGTACGATATGCGAATCGATAATAGAAGCTGAATGTGTGGTAGAAGATCCAAACATGTTCGAAGACGACCCACAGGACACGTTCGAGCAAGGAAAGTGGATTCTCCCTCTGCATATCTGTTTGTACCCATGTAATGCATATAATAATGTTTACTTTCCGGATATTTGCATAATTTGGTGGGATTTGCCTAAACAGGATTTCCTAAAAATACCAACCATGATCCTTGATTACCCTGGGATAAATATTATGCTTAGTAATTTGTGCTACCGCTCAACTTGATAATTATGATATCACTATTTAATGATACTATTGTTCTGGAAATGAAGTTTGTATTATGATGTTAACCCGATGGTTAAACAAGATCATTTCGTATTAAATGGAACATGGAGTGACCACCTAGGATAACTGTTGGGGACTTGTTCTCAAACGCTATGAATTAAGAACAAGGCAACACAAAAATGTTAAGTATAAATGTCCTTCGTCCGCTGAAGCATTATCTCCCCAAGGATTTAATGAGCTTCGGACGAAGGTCAAGAGTAAAATATTACGAAGATTTCACCTTCGTAATCATACTTGTAAAACAACAAACAATGAGAAATGGAATATAAAGTATAAAATATATTCACATATTTTATTATACGTATATACGAGTAATAAAACATAATATTTGGGCACAATTATACCTTCGCCTTGGGAGAAAGCAATAATTCAAGCGTAATGTGCTAGTGATTACAGGATCGCGTGAACAGTGCCGGGGTACTATTCACCTATTTATAGGCACAGGGTGCAACCAGCGTAAAATTACATTTAAATCCTTTACAATTGATTACAATAATGACACAAACATCATGGGTCTTTGAGTCAATCCATCTTTAAGTCGGTTCGGCCCTTTGTCTTAAGATCTATCATTGTGCCGAAGCTCTCTAAGTAATAGCTTCGACGCTTGCTCCTGAGAGTGTGTGCTGAAGGTGTTCTCTTTCTTTAGGGTCTTCGGCTACGAAGCATACCCCCAACAGTAGCCCCTTCGCGGTGCTAGATCGTTTGTCGTAACGAGCTTGATCCGTGAAAAAGTTTTCTATGCTTCGGGATGTCGAAGATCCAAAAAACACCTTCCCTGAGCTTGTTGGCGAGAAACGATTAAAATAATCCGTGCTCGAGGTGGCTCCATCTTGCAGCAGTTACGCGCGCCCTGGCGATTCACCCTCTCAAACCCTGTGGCCCACCGTTCAGCGAGTGCGGGTGACTGTTTGTTCGGTGCGGGAGACCTTGACGATTCACCTTCTCACCTGCGGCACTATATAAACAGACGGGTAGGTGTGAAGTTACCACAACATTCATTGCTATTGCACTGTTTTGCTGCCAAAATTTTAGTCATAGCCGAAGCTTAATCATCGTGCTCAGCTCAGACGAAACCCCGCTTTTGAATCTGCTTCGTAACAAAAGGAAGAGCTTCGGGAAAATCAGAAAAGTCAACAACGAAAAATTTCAAGAAAGACATAATTAAATGGACAGAGTTCGCTCCATTGCTAGGGTTGATCGCGAGGGAGATGAGACCGAAGCTGTTGAGACCGTTCCAATTTCCGAAGCTATGAAGCGGTCTGGGCTGGTAACATCGGAGGACGTCCCTGCCGCTGGGGCAGAACAAGTTGATGTTGAGGAGACCGATTCTGAGGATGATTATAGCAGCGCTGTGCCGAGCAAACCCAGCCACCTTGATTTTGGAAAATCCACAGTCTCCGAAGGTGACCTACCTAAAATGTTGAAATTGGGGTATTTCAATGAAGAGAAGAAAGAGCTGATTCGCTTTGGTGGAGAGGAAACTACTCCGAAGCCAGGAAAAGATGAAATAGTAGTTTTTAAGAGTTTCTTCAAAGCTGGTTTGAGATTCCCCTTGAATAAGATGATTGCTGATGTGCTAAAGAAGTTTGGGATCTACTTTCATCAGCTAACTCCTAACGCTATCGTTAGGCTTAGCGTTTACATTTGGGCTCTCCGAAGCCAAGGGGTGGAACCGTTTGCCGAAGGTTTCTGCCGAGTACATGAGCTACATTACCAAACCAAGGCTAGGAAAGATGGGTTGCATGAAAACTTCGGCTGCTACAATTTTGCCTACCGGAAGACTACAAAATTTCCTGTGATCAGTTACCGAAGCAAGTGGCCGGCAGGCTGGAAATCGGAATGGTTCTATGTCAAAGTTGACGATGATAAGGAGAAGTTGGTCCAGAGCCCGCTAGAGCTGATCTTCGAAGAGACCAGACCCCAATGTAATATGACACCAAAGGGTCCTACCCAAACTGCACTGGCTGAATTCAGGATTATCGCAGAGCACATTGGCACTAGAGACTTAGTGCAGGAATTTTTGGCTTTCAAAATATTTCCAACTATGAAAGAGTGGGCCATGCCGAAGCTCGAAGGAAAAAAGGAGGGAGAACTTATCCGGCTGCCCTACCATTACAAATTCAAGAGACATTTCAAAGTACCCTGCCAAGAATGGTTGGATACAATCGAAGTAATGTGTAACGAAATTCTTGGAAATTATTCTAAAAAGGAAGATCAATTGATGACAGCGGCCTTCGGCACTCGTCCGAAACGAAGGCTAAACCGAGTGATGGATGCTATAGGCTTTGAATATCCTGACTACGAGCTACTGGACAAGGGTGCCGAAGGACAAAAAAGAAAAAGAGTGGCTAGTGCTCTGAATAAGGACGACGAAGATCAATCAAAGAAGAAAAAACAAGAGTCTGAGGCGAAAATAGTTGCTTCGAAGAAAAGAAAAACCTCGACTTCGAAGCAAAAATCAATTAATGAAGAAGAAAAGACTTCTGCGACATCCTCTGTTTCTGAAATAGAGGAAATCCTAAAGGTAATGACTGAAACTTTGCCTATCAAACTAAGTCCACTGGGGCTACATCTGACGAAGCTTTTTCAGAAGGAAAAGGAGCCCATAAAAACGAAAGCACCTAGGCCGAAGAGGCAAAGAATCGTTACTATGACAGAAGTTATTGAAGCAACTCCACCAAGGGCTTCAGCTCCGAAGGTGCCAGCCATTGAAAGCATGACAGCTACCGAGGCTGTACCTTCGGAGGCTGCCGCAGAAGAGGTCAGAGCCGAAGATGCCAAATCCGAAGATATTAATTTATAGAGCATAACTGCTGATATAGACAAGATCCTACTAAACATGGCAACGGAAGAAGCTGCCGTAGCCACCGAAGAAACTACGGCCACAAAACCCGAGAAAGAAGAGATGACCGAAGATACTTCGGAAGATGAAACCTTTGACTTTCAAAACTTAATTGGCCAAGAGCTGACAAAAGCTGAGAAAGAGGAATTAAAAGAATATGCTATATCCTGCGGGTATCGGCCGGGAGCACTTCTCTTCGGTGGCATTGATGACGAAAAGTTAGGCTGCATACAAGATCAGAATGGCGCGAAGGTCATCGGTACTCTATCAAAGAGTATCGATTTCCCGAAGCTCGAAGCAGATATCAGCCACTACCAACGACAACACATTGTCGGCAGTTTGTTCTATTCCAATTTTAAGGTAAACTTCTTGTGTCTAACCCTTACTATTTGCAATAACACAGATATTTTCTAACGAAGGTCATTTGTCCACAGAGTATGCTTTTGAGCAAGGCCTTAAAAATGCAGCAGGACTTAGAAGATAAAAGGCACAAAGTTATAATTGGGAACTTAGAAAACAAAATAAAAGAGCAATCAGCTGCCATCGAAAAGAAAGACTTCGAGCTTCAAACAGCCGAAGGCTTATTAGCGGATGCTGAAGCCAAAATAACAGAATTAAATTCGAAGCTTCTTTCCATCAGAAAATTTTGAACAAGAAAAGCTGAAACTTGATGCAAAGCTTGAAGCCGAAATTCAAAAAAGCTCGGAGCTGAAAGAATCCTTGACAAATCTTCAGAATAAATGCCTGGAGTTCAGCAATCGATGCATCCAATAGTTGAAGCAGGTGTTTCATTTTGTTGGAGCCAGCAGCGAAAAGTTCACTCCTTCGGCTGAAGACCTGCCTGGTGCCTTCGAGCATATTGAAGGTGAAATCAATGATCTTGACGAAGTTATAGCTGGGCATGGCGACTTCTGTGCCCTGGCAGCTTCTCGGGGCACAGCTGTTGCCTTTTTGATGTCTAGCTGTGAACACGGAAAGATTATTAATAGACCCAACTTCAGCCTGTCACCAGCAGACTTAGATAATATTCCCAGCCTGGCCCGAAGTATTGCGAATAGATTCATAAAATTAGTATGGACAAAGGGTGGCCGGAGCAAAGCTGGTGACGAAGCTCGAAGCCACCTTAAGCTGGTAACGAAATCATACCTTATGCTTACATTTTCCTTTGAATTTTGAATTTAGCTTATAATACTTACATACAGGTTGACCAAGCCGAAGCTGAAGCTGCAGAGTAAAAGGATGAAGCTCTATGGATGCTGTCGAAGCTCGAATAGTCTGTAAAAATAGCTCAAAAAACTTTGTATAAAATATGATGTAATCAAATTTCACCTTGTAATATAATCTTACTTTTTCATCAATGTATGAAATGCTTTGGTGTGGATGAAATTGATACTTTTGAGCCGAAGGCGAAAAACACATTCCCTTCTTTGCGTACACAGCGAAGCATAAAATTGCCTCTTTTTCCCTTTTTTCCGAAGCCTTCTCTTTCAAAGCCGAAGCAAGTTTGTATGTTATGATAATGATGATCCTATGTATGTCTAAGTGAATGTTTATGAATGCAAATGTATGATGTAATGTATCGTGCAAATGAATGTTCAAAGACACATACGAAACCATAACCACAACTTTTATTCCCTTAGGAATAACAAATCTTTGCCGTTTATTTTTCGGCTTCACCGCTTATTTTTCGGTGTATCAGCGCTGACTTTTCGCTGTAAGCCTCCCTTAGGACCTTCTTCGCCTTCTATTTCGGCGGTATTCGCGTTGACTTTTCGCGCTTCGCCATTTATTTCGGCGGAATAAGCGTTGACTTTTCGCTGTAAGCTCTTCATTCCCTTAGGAATGACTTTTGAGCAGAAAACTTATGCTGCGCTCCCTTAGGAATGACTTTTTGTAGCTTCGTCGTGCTCTGCATCCCCTTAGGGACGTCTTTCGAGCTTCTCCCTGTTTTTCCTTTTTCTCTTTGCACTCGATGGTGCATGCCCAGTTTTTACATTTACATCTTCGGGGGATATTGCTTTTGTAGAGCTGGTATAAGAAAAAGAGAAATTACATGCTATGGCCCCATTAAAAACCTTTCTCCCCCTTTAGAAAGGAAAAGGGTGCCATAGGAAAGAATAAAAAAGATTACATCAGGTTACACATAATACCGCCGAAGCTCATCCGCATTCCAAGATCTAGGAATGTCATTGCCGTCCATATCCTTCAACCTGAAGGAACCGGGTCTTGACGAAGATATTACCAGAAAAGGTCCTTCCCACTTCAGCTGAAGCTTGCCTATTGTGTCGGGGTTGGCCACTCTCCGAAGCACCAGATGTCCTGGCTTAATATTTTTTAACCGAACCTTTCTGTCACGCCATTTTATTGTTTCGGCTTGATATTTGTTGATGTTCTCCACAGCCTGAAGCCTGATCCCTTCTATAGCATCTTTTGCCACAGAATAATCAGCTTCGGTTTCTGCCGACGCCACTGTTCTTATTGATCCCGTTTTAGCTTCTTCTGGGGTTATTGCTTCATCACCAAACAACAATTTGAATGGTGTAAAGCCTGTTGATCTTGACATTGTTGTGTTGTGACTCCACACCACTTTGATTAATTCATCTGGCCACTTTCCCTTGGGCTGATTGAAGATTAACTTCATTATTCCTGTCATTATAATGCCATTAGCTCTTTCAACAAGTCCATTTGACTCCGGATGCCGAACCGATGCAAAATGGATCTTCGTGCCAATTCGTTCACAAAACTCTCTCAAAGCTTCGGCATCAAATTGTGTTCCATTGTCCACAGTGATAGCCTTTGTCACCCCGAAGCGACACACAATATTTTGCCAGAAAAACTTTTGAACAGTAACCGAAGTTATTATGGCTAAAGGCTTCGCCTCAATCCACTTAGAAAAATATTTTACTGCCACCACAACATATCTTAAATTCCCTTGTGCTGGTGGAAGTGGGCCTAGCAAATCAAGGCCCCACCTTTGCAATAGCCAAGTGGGCTGTATTAATTGAGTTAGAGATGAAGGTTGTTTTTGGTCTCTTGCACATTTTTGACAACATTCGCACTTTTGGACTAATTCTGCTGCATCTGAAGCTGCCTTCGGCCAATAAAATCCTTGACAAAAAACTTTACCCAACAAAGGCCTAGATCCAATGTGAGATCCACACAGGCCTGCATGTATTTCTTTCATTAGCTCTATACTTTCAGCTCTGGATAAACATTTGAGTAATGGAGAACAGACTCCATGCTTATATAACTCCCCTTCTATCATTACATATGGACGGGCTCTTGCCGCTATTCTCTTATGATAAGCTTCGTCATCTGAAAGGAAATTGCCCTGAAGAAAAGATATGATCTCAGTTCTCCAATCTTTGCTATAGATGGGAGATATATTGAGTACTACTCTTTCAAGAAGGTCAACCGAAGGTGCTTTTATTGTTTCAAAGAATACTTCCGAAGGTAAGGGCAGCCCCTGTGCCACTGACTTGGCTAGTAGATCAGCATGCTCATTTTCTCCTCGTGGAATATTCTTGACAGAAAACCCTTCGAAGGAAGCTTCAAGTCTTCGAACTATATCCAAATATTTCTCAAGCTTCGGATCTCTTGCTTTGCAACTCTTGTCAACATGGCCAGAAATAACTTGGGAATCAGTTTTGAGAACTGCCCTTCTTATCCCCATTGCCTTCAACTTCCGAAGACCCAAAAGCAAAGCTTCATATTCAGCAATATTATTTGTACAACTAAAATCAAGTTTCACTGCGTAGCATGTCCTGACTTTTGAAGGTGCAATTAAAACGGCAGCTGCACCTGCCCCGAAGGTTCCTTAGGAACCATCGCAAAATACTATCCAAGCCTCGGCATCTTTACTTGCTTCTTCTTCTTGAGCCCCTGGCGTCCAGTCAGCGATGAAATCTGCTAGCGCCTGGGACTGAATCGAAGATCTATGCGCATAATCAATGCAGAACTCATTGAGTTCCGCAGCCCACTTTCCAATCCTTCCAGTAGCTTCTCTATTTCTCATAACATCCTTCAAAGGCTATGATGAAGGAACAATTATATGGTATGCTTGAAAATAATGTCGAAGCTTCCTGGAGGCCATTAAAACAGCATATAGCACCTTCTCCAATTCTATATAGTTTTTCTTTGATAAACTGAGGACTTCGGAAACAAAGTATATTGGAGCCTGCTTTTTCAATTTCCCTTCAAGCTTCTCCTGAACAAGCGCCGCACTTACTGCAGAGTGCGAAGCTGCCACATACAGCAGCAGAGGAGCCCCTGGCGCTGGTGGAGTTAGGGTTGTTAAATCTATCAAATACTGTTTCAGTTCTTCGAAAGCTTTTTGCTGAGCTGATCCCCATTGGAAAACTTCGGCTGACTTCAGCACTTCAAAGAATGGTAAATTTCTCTCTGCCGATCTGGATATAAATCGATTCAAAGATGCCAGTCTTCCTGTCAGCCGTTGAGCCCCTTTCTTTGTGCTTGGCGGCTCCATTCGAAGGATAGCTTCGATTTTATTTGGATTAGCTTCGATTCCTTTTGTTGAAACCAAACAACCAAGGAATTTCCCCTTCTTTACCCCGAAGACACATTTTTCCGAATTCAGCTTCAGACCAGCTTGCCTAAAATTAGCGAATGTCTCCTGCAGATCAGCAATGTGATTTTCTTGCTTTGTGCTTTTTACTATGATATCATCAACATATGTTAGCACGTTTCTGCCTATCTAAGAATGAAGGACCTTTGCTGTCATTCTGCTGAAGCTTCCTCCAGCATTCTTGAGCCCCTCAGGCATCCGAAGGTAACAATATGTACCACTAGGGGTGATGAAGCTGGTTTTTGGCTCGTCTTCTTTCTTCATCCAGATTTGATGGTAGCCTGAATAACAATCTAGTAAACTCATGAGCTCTGACGAAGCTGCTGCGTCTACTAGAGAATCTATCCTTGGTAATGGAAATTCATCCTTCGGACAAGCCTTGTTGAGATCAGTAAAATCAATGCACATTCTCCATTTACCATTGGCTTTCTTCACCATAACAGTGTTAGCTAGCCATTCTGGATATTTTTCTTCTCCGATGACTCCAGCGCTAAGGAGTCTTTTCACTTCATTCCGAGCACCTTTGGCTTTGTCATCAGACATCTTCCGAAGCCTCTGCTTTCTGGGTCTGAAGGATGGGTCCACATTGAGCAAGTGTTCAATAACATCCCTGTTGACACCACAGAGATCATTAGCTGACCATGCGAAGACATCTTTGTTGTTGAACAGGAACCTAATTAGGGTTTTCTCCTGCTCTTCAGACAATTGAGATCCCAATAGCACCTCCTGTTCTGCTATATCGTCACATAAGAGCATGGGCTTCGACTGATCAGCCGAAGCAGCCTTCTCCCTTCTATACTTGTATTGCTCACAAGCTTCGGCTCCATCTATGTTATGAATTGCTTTTGAATCTGTCCAATTTCCTTCGGCCTTTCTGGCAGCTTCCTAACTTCCATGAATAGCAATAGGCCCTTGACCCGAAGGTATCTTCATGCAAAGATATGCTGGGTGAAGAATTGCTTCGAATGCATTGAGAGTACCACGTCCAATGATTGCGTTGTAAGGGTACTCCATGTCAACAATATCAAACACAACTTGCTCAGTCCTTGTATTGTTGATAAATCCAAAGGTTACTGGCATCGTGATCTTGCCAAGTGCTACAATCTGCCTTCCTCCGAAGCCACAAAGGGGATGTGTAGCATCATGGATTTTGTCTTCGGGATCTTGCATCTGTCTGAAGGCCTTAGCAAATATAATATCCGCTGCACTGCCTGTGTCAACCAAAACATTGTGGACCAGAAATCCTTTGATAACACAAGAAATAACCATGGCATCGTTGTGAGGGTAATCCTTGAGCTGAAGATCCTCTTGGGAGAAGGTAATCGGGATGTGGGACCATCTTGACTTGATGAAGGGTCCTTGCACCCCGACATGCTATACCCTTCTCTGTGCCTCCTTCTTCTGCTTCTAGTTGACTGGCTCTGAGCTTGAACCGCCTGTTATCGGGAGTACCAGCTTCGGAGCCGAATCAGATCCAGCTTGGTTGTTGAACGAAGCCATCAGCTCAGAAAAGTGGAAGTGAGTTCACCAGAGGTGGGCGCCAATATTGGGGACTTGTTCTCAAATGCTATGAATTAGGAACAAGGCAACACAAAAATGTTAAGTATAAATGCCCTTCGTCCGCTGAAGCATTATCTCCCCAAGGATTTAATGAGCTTCGGACGAAGGTCAAGAGTAAAATATTACGAAGATTTCACCTTCGTAATCATACTTGTAAAACAACAAACAATGAGAAATGGAATATAAAGTATAAAATATATTCACATATTTTATTATATGTATATATGAGTATTAAAACGTAATATTTGGGCACAATTATACCTTCGCCTTGGCGGAAAACAATAATTCAAGCGTAATGTGCCAGTGATTACAGGATCGTGTGAACAGTGCCGGGGTACTTTCACCTATTTATAGGCACAGGGTGCAACCTGCGTAAAATTACATTTAAACCCTTTACAATTGATTACAATAATGACACAAACATCATGGGTCTTTGAGTCAATCCATCTTTAAGTCGGTTCAGCCCTTCATCTTAAGATCTATCATTGTGTCGAAGCTTTCTAAGTAATAGCTTCGGCGCCTGCTCCTGAGAGTGTGTGCTGAAGGTGTTCTCTTTCTTTAGGGTCTTCGGCTACGAAGCATACCCCCAACAATAACAGTGCAACCACGAGTCCTATAATGGTTCTGGCTTCGGTAATTAGCTCTATAGACTTAGTGCTTAGCAACCCTACCTGAAAGATGGGCAAGAGGGGGCAGCACTGGTTTGGTGGTAGTTCATGTTAACATGGAGTGGTAGTCTTGGCTAAGTTACCTCGCCCAAAGGGCCATCAATACTGATGTGGAAACCTTAGCGGGTGGCTTTATACTAAGGATATTTTGTGAAAGCCTCATAATGGATCCCTAGCCATTCACCTTGGCAGTGTTTATGGGTCCGTACAACCCAGGCTAGATGGCATACATGGCTTGTGGATAAAGTTGTACCACCTCTGCAGAGTGTAAAACTGATATGTCAGCCGTCCTCACGGTTAAGAGCAACCTAGACCCTCACATGATAATTGAACTTAAAGATGGAAAATAAATCGTGATCTGATGATTCATAAATGGTTTGCTTAAGTGGTTACACTTAAATGTTTTTGATATATTCATGTAGTTATGTTTAATTGGGAATTTTGGGATACACTTACAATTAATAAGTCAGGCGTTGTTGATAAAATATTGACCAACTAAATTGCTTACCGCTTATCCATAGCCTACCTTGTTAAATTTGCATTACTTCTCCCTCTTGTTGAGCCCCGACCATAAGTGAGCTCACCCCTTGCTAATATTTTGATCAAAAGGTGATGAAGAAGACTTTGCAGATGATGTTGATGAGTACTAAGTCTAACGATGCACCAGTCATCTTACAGTGAAAGAGCGTCCATGTTTTATCCGATGTACTTTGATGATGATACTTTTTAAGACACTTATGTCTAGATGATGTAATAAAGTTACTCTACTCCCTTTATGCCTTTATTGCATTGTCTTTTGATATATTACACTTGTGACGTCAACATATGTGTGAAAAATGGATCCTTGCACACATATGCTATGCATTCGATTTTGCCCCCAAAACCGGGTGTGACATTTTGTTAGTCACTCACCTTAGGGAGGAGTACTGTACGACTGGGGAAACTTAACGGGTGGCTACATACCAGGAGAATCTTTGTAAAGCTACGTAGTGATACCCTGCTAGACCACCTAGGAAGTTATCAATGGAGAGTAGCGCTCCTCGGGCAGAAAGGGAATCACGGCTCATAGGTAAAGTGTGCGACCTCTGCAGAGGAATGAAACTGATATATCAGTCGTGCTCACGGTTAAGAGCGGCCTTAGGATCCTCTTTGATTAGAGATACAGATGATCTAAGATACAATAGTTACCAATGATGATGATGGTTCTATTAATGATGTTTCTGATTATGGATTCTAGTATTTCCTCTATGAGAAGGTACTCTTTGGGATAATAACTTGGGGTTACTAATAAAACTTGGCTCATATTAATGAATAAAACATGACAAAGTAAAAGCAACCAGCTTTCAGCCTAACTCCACATAAAGCTAGTCCACCTCAGCCAAAAGGGACATTTGTTGAGTACGTTGATGTGTATCACCCTTGCTTTCACAAACTATCAGGTTGCCTTTGATGCAATCTATGCTCACATAAAAAAACAAGAAAGGTGTCGAGGCAGACCTACAAGAGTTCGAGGACTTCAACGAGTTCGAGGATTAGGCTAGCGACCTCAAACAATCAATTGTCTGTGGTGGGTTTATTTATGTTGGCTATGTTTCTATTCTGTGTATTTTGATATATATTATGTAAATAGATCTAGTCTGTAATATTGTTACTTATT
Source organism: Zea luxurians (assembly GCA_029449295.1). Lineage (NCBI taxonomy): Eukaryota > Viridiplantae > Streptophyta > Magnoliopsida > Poales > Poaceae > Zea > Zea luxurians. The sequence goes on along the minus strand of JAOPSE010000001.1, from coordinate 95,897,897 downwards.
CTTTATTATTATTCGAAGCATTATGCTATGATCAATCATTTATGTAATCGTTATGTATGTAAATTTTTGATCGTAACACGTATATGATTTATATTCGGTTCACCGTCTAAAACTGGGTGTCCGGACCAGGCAAACAACCACCATCGGTAGTCCGCCCGGCCAGGCTCAGCAGCTATTGGTCACTCCGCACCTTCAGCATACTCGCTCCAGTGTTCTAGCGCCGCCCAATCGGCCCAGCACCGCCGGTCGCCCGCTTGCCCGGACAGGCTCACCAGCAGCTAGCCACAGTGCCTCGCGCCCCTTACAGACCCACTCATGCATGCATCACAGACGCCAATCGCCGGCTATGTGCATCTGCTAGTCGTCACCACTCTTTTGCAGAATGGTTTAGAGGATTGAGGCTCAATTTGGCCAGTGCTCCGGCAAGAGCATAGATGACCTTGATAAAGATTCTATATCAGCAAGAAGTTTGAGGAGATATATGCTCATCATATTTGCCTTTCTCCATGTTTTCTCATCATATTTGCCTCTCCATGTTTGCTTACTTTTTGATATTGCTATTATTTGTCAGTTCTTCTAATTCTGAATCCAAAAGGGAAATGGTCCTTGATGTTTCAAGTAGGAGATAAACATGCGATTGAAAAATTGAGCGAGAGGACTTTAAAGGTAAGGTGTTTGCTGAATGTATGCATTTTTGTCATGTACATATTTGCCTTTTTCTCTGAAACAACGTCTAACACCTGCAAACACATGTGATGCATCATATCAAAGTTAGTATGGGTGAAGAAAAGGACGAACACGGAAACCTTCCATTCAATATACTAGAATTCATTACTAGAAGGAACACTTGATGTGTATATAACTCACATGCTACATCTATTTACAATAGCTCTTTGGTTTAATTTCTCTGTCATGTGGTTATTAATGCATATTTATTTTTTTGAACCATTTACCATCTATATAAGCTATGGATGCTTCGATGAGGTCCGGACAGAGCCTACAAACACATTATGGTACAGAGACTTTGGTTATACTGGAGGCAGGTTTGCTAACACCACCCTAAACCTATGCAAAGAAATTGTGCCATTATTAATGCCATTGAGGTGTTTGAGATAATCCTAGCTGAAAAGAAGACTTTGCCTTAGGAAGGTTGTTATCCGCATTCCCTATACTTGCCACTTTGATTTTTTCCTAGGTGTACCAAAACAGATAAGGTGATGATGTATCTCGGCCAAATTTGTATAGTTGTGTCTCATTAATAAAATACCAGTATAATTTTGTGAACTTTTTCCTTCTGTTCTTTTGTGTCTGTTTCATTCTATACTACCTTTTTTAAAGAAACTGGCAAGAGTCCTGCCTTTCAATTAGGCGGAGAAGAGAGTTTGTGTACAAGTTTATTCTACAGAACTTGCTAGAAATAACTTGGGCTTGCTCACTAAAGCAATTGCTATAACCTATGGTTTCTTTTTTCCCTTGAAATCTTATAGTACTTTATACTTGCATATATTTGAAGCAATGTGTTTATTAACTACATGTTGCTCTATAATTGTAGCTCTCAAGACATAAAAGACCAAACAGATTGACCATATACTGGTTACCCTATACATGTGGACATGTGGACATGTGGGTCTCTTTGTGTGTTCTATGCGCCTTGCAAATTGACCAAACTGGAATGTTTCTTCTGATCCTTTATTTTTTAGTGGAAAGTCCATGTGTATATTTTCAATTTGTTTTCCTGGTTCTTGACTATAGGTTAATTAATTCTTACTGCAAGTACACACTCAGGGATTATAAGTGAAATTCAACGCACATAAGGCACATCTAGAAGAAAACAAACATGTAAGGCTTGCTCTGAACCATCAAATGTTTGTTTTGTTACTAAACATTTAAAATAGAATCATGTGTTTTCTTGGATGGTGCTAGGACTTCACTGAAGTTTTGCAAAAAAACTAAAACATGACACAACATGTCGAAATTTGGACTGTGGCCCCGGCCTGCGTTGTCTCGTCCTAATGCCTGTAGGACTGCAGGATGTGTTAGCTGGTTTTTGTTGATTGATCCTGATATTATCTTATATAAGATGGTTTTTGTTTATGCTTATATGAGTCATTCTCTTATATCAAAAATTTGTGGTGAATTTTATCGTTGGAGAGAAATTGATATACGAGGTGTGTGATGGTTGTCTTTTTGGCAGGAAAGTAGTAGCACATTTACACTTCACCTTTTATAGAAACTTTGTTGATATCTCTACTATTCATGACAATAAGAACTATTATGGTGGATGTTTAAGTTCAACATGATGTTACATTTTATTTATATTTGATATGGTCGATTTATATTTGTTAAGTTGATATGTTATATAGCTAATTTATATTTGTGATGCTCTTTATATGTTTAAGTTACAAAGGACATGTTGTCAAAATTTTATTTATTTTCCTCTAGCTAGTTCTTGTTGTTTGATGGTTGAGAGTTTAGTAACATCTTGGGACATCTGGGGTTCTAGGGTGTTACAAAGGTTGATCCAATTCTGCCCAACAAAAAGGTTGTCATGATGTTGCAATTATTTCACAACAACCTACTCTTAGCATATTATATGTTGATATTTGGGTTTACTATTTTAAGTTTGCATGGGTTTTTTGTTGTATCAAGTTTTAAGGTGATGCAAACCGCAAGCAATTATCGCATCAAGCAACAGAGCCACCAACATCATGATACTCTAGTAATGATTATAGACAAAAAGAGGTACACCATTCTAGCTAAACCATTAACAAATCGTGTATTGGTCATGTAATGTTTTATCCATCCAAGAATTTTATTGCACACTGTATCACCATATAAATACAACTATTCACTTACTATCAGTTTAATGTATGCATACAAAATTCAATTGATAGTAGAACAAGAAGAAAAACAAAGGTATGTGAGAATTATCCTTCTCCATGTATTTGCATAATTTACCAAAAACATGGTATTATTTATCATATGATTTCATACATTCTTTCAAATGACAAAGAACCAACAAGTACTAAGAACCGAAGTGTGACACAATAATTTGCTCATGGTAATGTTACAGACTATAATAATTTAAAATATACACAACCTCGTCCAATTAAGGTGATCAAATATAACCTCAATTGATATAGTTGCATTACTTTAATAAAAATATGCTTGTTAATGTATAATAAACTCCTCGTCCAATTAAGGTGAGCAAATATAACCTTAATTGATATAGTGGCATTACTTTAATAAAAAAATATGCATGTTAATGTATAATGCTTGTTAGTGACTTTGTTAAGGGGGTGTTTGTTTGAGGATATAATCTGACTAGATTATATAATTCAACAAATTTCGAACTAGATCTTAGTTCAAAACTTGTTGGACTATATAATCTGCGCAGATTATAATCTCAAACAAACACCCCCTACTTCAATGTAGGATGAAACCACAAAAGGAGCAACAACCATTATACATTAATAACGATACAGTGGCTTTCTCTATGTAGGTTGAAATGATCAATGGATGAATTTGTAGATTTGGATGCCCACGAGACAGGACCAAGAAGCAAAGAATTCCAAGAATATTTCTTATTTACATTTATATTTTATTTCCACTTTTACATACTTGTACTTTCAACTACTTACTACATTTATTCCGTAGAATCATATTATTGTGTAATTATACAATTATATTTTGTGAACAAGTACTATGCTTTTACCTTCCTCCAATAAATACAAATACCCATGATCACTGAAAGTTGTAATTTTTTATGGATTTTCAATGTGTCATGGTTCATAAATTCATGTCAATGTTAAATGATATGTGCAATTGAAAAATAACTTTTATATTTGAAATTTGAATGTGTTACAATAGGTAAATAATGTGTTACAAACAACATGTTTCTAAAATTTCAATGTATGTTGCCACAAAGTGCTACCATCATAATGAAAAAGGTGTTACTAGAGCTAAAAAATTGTTACTCTAGAGAAATATTGTAACACCAATAAATGTTCCAATAAATAAGCAATTGTGTTACAGAGTAGTAACACTTTTTTATAAAAAAGAACATATATCTTACGTTCTCATAGATTAGATACTAGTAACATTGGATATAGTAACGTAGACAAGATGTGTTACTAGGACAACTAGTAACACCTTTATTGAAATATAAGTAACACAAGTTGGTGTTATTAAAACTATCTTATATAGTTGTAATACCCCGGGATCCACAAACACCCCACAATGCTACTAAACTACACCTCTAACATTCGTATATAAAATTTCGACAGCATCTCATTTGAAAATTGCATAAACGGGGAAGCAACAAAGTATAAATAGATATCATGATAAGAAAACATAATCAACATTAATAATCTGCTGGCAATGAGAAGACAACCATAACGACATGAACTAAATTAACTAGTGTGCACAACTAGTTAGAAACAAACATCCTTTAACAAGAAGCTTCTAATTAAATCATGACTGCGCCTAAGCAGCGTTATTATGAGAGTGAAAGTGGATGTGCTGCTACTTCCTACTTCCCTGGATGAGCAACAAGCACCTGCATTGAGTAATGCAAGAGTGAGATGAAACATTTCAGCAAGCGAATTGTTTTGACGAGATATTTAAACCACAAATTGAATTAGTCAACATTTTAAAAGAATCACAATTAAGATCAGAAATACTTGTAGATATAGAACTCAGTAGTCCCAATATAACCAATACCATCTCATTTCCTCGAACAACCACAATAGGTTCTATAACACTTCCCTGCGTCAACAAAACCTGCAAATATCACTTCAATGTATGCATAGGAGTGCAAAGTGTAGGTACTCTGTCTTCATACCTCTGAGGGTACAAAACCACATCATCTGCAAATATCACTTCAATGAATGCATATGAATGCAATGCATATGTCCTCTGCCTTCATACCTCTAAGGGTATGAAGCTGCATCATACCCCTACTCGGGCAACGTACGATGCTAAGTTGTACCGGTACGGTCGGACCATAGGTCACGACCCAACTTCAGATGCAAGTGAATCATGCAATGTATATGGCATGATGCATTTATCAATATACTTCACTTCCCTCACATACAATACAAACTCAAATAATACTTTATTTACCTTCAGATACAATACCAACCTCAAATAATACTTCATTTACTTTCAGGGGTGTGAATTAATCTCATGAGTCATACTCGAATCATAATCATCATCAATATATGATTGAGCATCAGTATAATGCAAGCAAGTAAAGCATCACCATAGAGTCCAATTATGAAAGAATCCAATACTTCTGAATATTAGATTGTAGGCAATAGAAATAGCAGGTCAGAATGGAAGCAACCACCGCTACATTCACTTGCCTTCATCGAAGAAGAAGAAATATACTAGGCATGATCTGGAGTGTAGCCACCTTTTAGCGGGCATGTAACTTAGTATAAATATTTCACAAACATTTTCCAACAATCAAAAAATCGCTCCTACACTTGAAACCAAGACCTGGTGGAAAGCCTCCCACCCTGAACCACATGCCATACAGCTGCAGCGCTGTTTGTTAATTTTGTATATTTAAAATTATAATAGTGGTGATATCAAACAAATAATCTAAGAGTATCTACACAAAATACCCTACAACTTCGGTATTCAATGGATAATTAAATTTTGCCATCTATAAGTTCTAAAACATCTGACAAGATAACTGACTGAATCTGTTTGAGATAGCAGCGTAGTTAACTTCAAAATTCGATATCTCACAAACCACTTAACCAAAAATCATGACATTCTACTGACAATAAGAACTTTTGTCCCTCTACATAAGTCTCCATAGTTGTAAGAGCCAATTAGGCCGTATACCTGATGAAACCTACCAGTGAACAGACCCGCTCATTTTTGTCAGGCAAACAGGAACATCCACAGTAAAACAAACATAAATGGAGTTTCATAATTTATATGAATGCACTTTTTAACAATCTGGAAAGCTTATGAAATTATCTACAACTTTAGTTACAAACCCAAGGTTGAATTCTGTTGATAAAATTGCCTAAATCTTAAGAGAACAGATTCTGCATAGAATTATAAGACTGAAAAACTACTATATTCAAACTGCAACAACTTTCTGATCTGATGTCCAATTGAGGTGTTCTTTATGGCCACGGAAAGATCTACAAATTATCTACGACTCATATATATACTTTTCATTTTTTTGAGGCCACTAAGACCACGGAAAACTAGCATGAACAGAAACTGTCGAATCTGTCATTCCGTAGAAAACTAAATTCGAGATCAAAACCTAACCCCACATCTAATCCAACCTCTAATCCTTTAAGCCCCATGATCCACAACCTTCAAAAGCACATAATTACATGGAGGAACAAGGATTTCATCCATACCTAGGATTTTCCCCAAGAAAATCTTCAAGAAGAGATGGGGAAGAACATCTTCTTGATATTCTCTCCCTCTTCAATTCAACGTGCTCCTCCTCTTCTTGATCCTTGCTGCGTGGGGGGAGATCTAGAGGGAGGAGGAAGCCGTGGAGAGGGGCTTCCATGGGAGGAGAGGGCCGCCAGCCAAGGGGAGAGGGGAAGGGGCGGCCAAGTGTGGGGGGAAGAAAGGGGGGGCGGCCAAGAAGGGCAAAAGGGGGAAAGGGCCACCACTAGGGTTTCTTTGCGGGAGAAACGAAACGATGCCACAGATGACTCTGACTTAGCATCCAATGGCCCACAACCCTTTCTCCCACATCCACGCACCAAGATCAACCTTTGGCAACTTTTTTTTGGGATATTACACTCTATCCCCCTTAAAAAGAATTCGTCCTCGAATTCGACCACTCCAACAAAACATCCAAGGTACCCCATATAGCAGCACCATTCAAAACATGGGTCCATTATTGGTCTTAATTAACACAAGAACTTCTACCTCAACTAATTGTCTAAGGAAACTACACCACCTAACATCAAGCACGAACCAACATGTAATGAAGCTCAAACCAAGTCATAGATGCAATCAACACTACGATTTCACAACATCGAATTTGGATGCAGCCATACATCTGCATCAATGTCTTAAAACGACACTCTTTTATTAAGGGGTAATATGCACTAAGCACAACCTTTACCAACTTCAACAATTCATTTTAATTCAATGGTGAAACATCCAAACCAGATGAATGTATAAGAAGATCAAACACCTCGCCTCACAGCACCACAAAACAAGTAGTTCTATTGAAACAAAACACCTAATCTTCCTAAACCTTGTCCTTGCCATAATGAAAAGATAATCATGTAATCTAACATACTTTGCACCCCACCAAAAGGGAGAAAATCTACAGAACTAATGGAGCAATAAAGCCGACAAGAAGCCAATAACATGTTGCGCGGCACAGTTCATCGAAGAAATGCCAAAAACTCTATATAGAGCACTTACAACCCAACAACAACACAATACTTGCTTAACCCATGTCACTATACTTCATTCAACATCTCAACTAAGAAAAATATCCGACTAGTAAGGTTAACCTACACATAATATAAGTCTTCATCTACTGTAGTTCAGAAACTTACATTTCATTCTATCATATGATGCACTCAAAGTACCAGACCTAAAGGGTCAATACTAACCCCGTAATCCTTCACACATTTGACAAACATCTCAAGCTAATGTAAAAACCACATCATTTAGGAATAGGTGACTAACCACACACAACCAACTCTAGGCTAGGCAATGACTTCATTCAAACCAATAGATAAGTGGTCCAACAATGGCTCCACAAACATGCATCGGGGAGAGAACCATCAGATCCTCAACGTATTAATACATAATCAATGGATCAAGAAAATCAAAGATTTTATTCTACAATTAGCATGACTAACATGCAACCACTTTAAACCACATCTAGGCTTTGTGGCTACTAAAACACACGATAGAAGAGAGACATGTAAGCCATTCTGGCTATGTAAAGACTTCCCCCAAAATCCATATAAAAGTACCAATATTCATTTCTTTCAGAACTGGTTTCTCGACATAAACGATCATTCTTCGCAAAGATAGTTGGAGCTATCCACCAACCACTCAACAACTTAAATTCAAATTGATGATTACCTTGTACCCCAAAACACACAATTCACACTCCTCTTAGAAACATCCTCAATCAAGCATATATAACAATATTATTGTAATAAAACTCAACCATGAAAAACATGGCGAAAACAACATAGGCATACTTGTATATCACAAGCATAGTAACAACTTCAATCTCACAAATGACCAGCGATATCAACCGCACTAATAAAACAATATCAAAATTTCAGAAATAAATTATATCAAGCATTAAGCCATAAACAACTTACCACATCACCGTAAAGGAATAGGGAGGGGTGAAATTATTGTCATCTGCACTTCAAAGTCACTAATATATATCAAAGATACTTGAACCCATACCCTTCCTATATGTGCAAGTGTGTCAAATTTATCTTCAAATTGCTATGAATCTAAAGTCTAAGCTTTGATACCAACTGTAACACCCTGAAATCCACAAACACCCCAGAATGCTACTAAACTACACCTCTAACATCCGTATATAAAATTTCGATAGCATCTCCTTTGAAAATTGCATAAACGGGGAAGCAACAAAGTATAAATAGATATCATGATAAGAAAACATAATTGACATTAATAATCTGCTAGCAATGGGAAGACAACCATAACAACATGAACTAAATTAACCAGTGTGACACCCCAGGTGTCAGTTTCGTGTTATGTCGGGAGATTTGTCCCTAACATGAATGCTCAGTGAAAAATTCTATTTCTCGCTCGCATATGCCTCTGATTATCCAGACAATTCGTACACAGTTCACCGAATTTAGAGTTATTCGATCGCAAGAAATACCCAATTTTGGAGCTGTTAAAACTTTTATTCTCGACGCAAATGCAAACTCGAAAATCAATATCGATTTTTAAATCTCGTCTAAAGCTCGTTTAATCAACGCTCGACAGTTGCTAGTCGAGCTGTGTCCGAATCCAATTCCTCGAACCTTGAGCTATGTTTGTCTATTTTGTCTGAATCCGCTTTCTCAAACAGAATCCTTAGTATGTCGTTCTCTAATTAATTCTTACTCGACTCAGCCTAGTATCTTGGGACTGAACTGAATTCAAAACCCGCATCGACAGTGCTTTTTAAAAATGTCACGATTCGCCTTCTCCGACTAAAAATCTAAAACCCGGTCGTATCCCGAGACAATTTATTTTTGAATCATGCGTAGGGAATTATTGCTGAGCGAAGTCAAATCAAACTCTCTGCCGAGTTAATCGCCCGATCCTCCGAAATCTATTTCGCTCTGTTCTCCGTAGAGACGAACTCCGCAGGAGCATTTTTACTCTGGAAATAATTTAGCGAGGCACGATTTAGCATTCTGGGCCATCCCAACCTAGCCCATTTGGAACACTAACCCTAGGACTCCTCTATAAATAGAAGTGCCTTCCCTTGCCAATTTGGAAAATTTGCATCTACCCCCTAGCCGCCACTCTCTTCTTCCTCCTCTCCCACACGCACAACCCTCTTCTTCTTCCTTCCCCCCTCCCATCCGAGCGCCCAAGCAGTGCCCTTCCCTATTCTCTACCGCGCACACCCCCTCCCTGCGTGCTCTCTGCTCGGCTCTCCTGCTCCCATGGTGTCCAGCGCCTTTCTCTGTCCTAGGCGCAGGGCGCCACTATGGCCTCTGCTCTCCCTCCCTTCCATGGCCGCCCAGCTCCCTGTCCATGGCGCGGCGCCTCTGCTCCTCCTCCATGGCGCTCAGAAATTCCAGCAGAGCTCCCCCATGGCCGAAGTCGTCACTCCCCTGCTCCATGCTCGACGCCCCCTGTTTTCTTCCTCGCGCAGCAGCAGGGAGCCCAGCTCGGCTCCTTGGCTCTAGCCCCTCGGCGCTCTGCACTGCGCCCTCCCTGTTCATCTTCCTCCCTACTCCTCCCTCCCCTGGTGCTGCTCGCCCCCTCCCTCCTTTTCCCCTAGTGCGGCAGCGAGGAGCCCCTGCTCGATCAGCAGCCATGGCATCCAAGTTCACTGCGCAGCGGTGCCGGTCCAAAAACAGTAGCCCTGGATCCCCTCCGCACCGTGTGCTTCGCTCGATCTGCGCAATCCCGACCCACACCGTCGCGTTGGTGTTTGAGACAACCCCATGCCGCGTCGTCGATCTGCACAGTTGAACGTCTCCGTGTCTCGTTTCGCTGGATCTGCGCAGCGCTTGTGAATCGTCGTCAAAATCCTTGGTGAGTCCCTCACTAGTATCCCATTGTTTTTGGATCTCAAGTGCTTGATAAAAATGTTTGAACCATTGAGTGATGTTAATCGTAGCTAAATGTTGCCGCGACACCTCGCGCGATGCATGATTCGGTGAAGCACCTAAACCGTGGACGCATGCGCGACTCGAATCCGAGTTGGCAGGTTGATGGATTTATAATTTACTATTAATGTGATTCTGTTGATGGCATGCATATAGATATGGTGTATATCGGTGTTGAATATGTGTGACTGCGATGGTTCATTTACGTGTCGCGAGGGTGGTTCGCGGAAGTATTAATTGTTTGTTAAAATACTTCGTCGTAAAATAGTGTGTTAGTTGTGGTAAATTTAATAAAGCGTAAAGCATGCTTGGTAATTTCTGCAGTTAGCTAATGAGTTAGTCTATGTTAAATATATTTTATGTATTCATCGTGGTGTAGGTTAGAGTGGGTCGAAAATATAAATTATGTGACATGTGATTAGTGTTTTAAAGGCGAGATGTGCGAAAAATCGGTTGGTGTTTCACTCGTCTAGTCGATAAACGTTGTCATAAACAATTGTGCTAAAATTGGTCATAAGAATGGAGTGGGCACGTGGTGTTTGTTGGATGTGACAAGTAGACTGGAAGTGTGGGTTTGTCGGAGCACTGTAATGCCGAACGTGTATATCAAAGTATATTGTAGTAGTGATTGCGTTAAATTAATCTGTAGTGTCTCGAGTGCACGCCACCATATGGTTGCATGCGAGACAGGGTTATGCACACGATGAGTTTAGTAAAAATCCATCGGTGTCACTGATGTTAAGTTGAGGTTTATTTGCGCGTGGAAAGTAATAATGGGTTTAATACTTAGAACTCTTAGTCGATAATAGAAATGTTTTGGCTTATATAGGGAGGTGGTGACATGCCAAAGTAGTTATCGCTTTCTCTACATTTATAAGTCGAGTCTAGACGATGCGTATTATGCGTTCGATAAATTATGCTTCCCACATAGTGTATGATTGTGCACATGATTTCGAGTAGACGCTTCAAGTAAGTTAAATAGGTTTGTGATACAAGTGTGTAATGGAGTTAGTTGTTTTATGGTAATTATTAAAATACTCGGTTCGTAGGATAAACATGTATGTGTTCATGATTGGAAAGTAAATGCATGGTGATTGCGAGTTGGAGACTGGTAGTTTACGGTTCGTATAAATTGGTCGATGTACGAATATACTTGTGAATCTGTGTGTTTATAAAAATGTTGTAATATATGTTGTGTCTCGTATTACTATAATAATGGGCTAGCCGACGTGTATGTTATTTAGCGGGCTATGTCATTGCTCCAGTTAGCCGACCTGTCAGATGGCTTGGCTAAGCTTGTGGTCACGATAAATTGCTTGTTATTGTCCAAATACGCATGGTTATGGTCGCGGATAAAAATTAGTAGTGCTTATGTGATGTCCAAGTTAAAATGCAAATTACTATGTGAAGAGCGCATCGATATATATGTATGCCGGGTAAGATTATTGTGGTAGATGCGTTATTAATTGTGTATGAAAATTCTAGGCACAAAATGACTTGGATAAAAATTAGTAAGTCTACTTGTTGGTCCTAATTTGATTTTTTGAACTATAATAGATGGTAAAGTGTTAGAGTAATTTCAGTCTCTGGAACGCGACAATTCTTGAAGTAAATGGGAGCTGAATTTTATTAGTTGCTGTTTTGGGCTGCACGCACTGTTTTCGTCGTGTTGTTTGTTTAATGAATTAAATTATGTTTTCTGTAGAAAAACCATATAAGAAAGTTGTAGATAACTTTATTATCTTACTTGTGTTAAAATTTTACAGCCATAAGTCTGATCGTTTAGAAGTTGTGCTTTTCGCAAATTCAGTAACTGAATCTGTCTAATTTCTGTACAAATTTCAGTGATTGAATTGTTTGCTTAAGTTAGTTTTACAATCCGTTCATGGTCATTATAAGAAAGTTGTAGATGCTTTTCTTATCTTGTTTGTGTTAAAATTTCATAACCATAGGCCTGATAGTGTAAGAGTTATGAATTTTACAAACTGGTTGCTGTGTTCTGTCCACTGTCAGAATAGATTTCGAAAACTGAATTGTTTGATCTAGTTAAGCATGGAATCACTTCTTGATGATTATAAAAGTTATGTAGTGTTTTTGCAAAGCTTTCCAAAAAGTCTTGAATCACTCTTTTTGGTGGTCTGAAGATTAAGTTACATGCGTTTGAAGTGTGAAGTCTGAATCTGTCCAGTTCTGGACAGCAAAGCCTTCTAATGTCTTTTATCCTAAATTGCATATTAAATCACCTTGGAACGTTTATAAATGATCTGTAGAAAATTTCATTAGCTTTCCAGAAAGTCTAGGATCAATTTGTTTGGATACATGAATCTCCAGTTATGAATTTTTGAATTCGCAAGTCTGAATCTGTCCAAATCTAGATAGAGCTGCTTTGTTTACACAATTCGACCTTGCTAAGTGTTGAATCTTGTTGAGGTAAAAATAGCAAAGTTGTAGTTTACTTTTTAAGCTTTCCAGACAATCCTAGTTTGCTATTTTTGGGATTAATAATTGAAGAGATATGATTAAAACAAGTAACTGCTGTACTACTGTCCAAAAATCTGCAAGTGTCTATTTGATGGGTGAGTTCACCCTTTTGGCTAAAAATGCTTAGTTAGCACTTAACGGGCATAGACTTGTAATGGCTAAGCTTGAGATGACATATGTGTCTTGTGTTATATGTTTCCTTATCTAGTTGATTGTGGTATAGGAGTTTCCATAGCCATTGATGCATAGGTCCTCTGTTAAACCGGTGTTTGGAATGCTTTTGTGTGATTAATAGAAGAACTAATGAAAAGTCGTAGCAAATTAAATAAATGCTCATACTTGTGATGTCATGTTTGTGTTAGTTAAGTATTTGGAATCACCTTGGAATGTTTATAAGTGTCGTTATCTTTCCAGTGATAGTGTTTATGTGTGCCCAATGACACATGAATAACCAGCGTTTGCGTATAGTTGTTGCAGTGTCTTACTAATTATTGTTTAGTTCACTACCGTGTATTTAAATATCTTGTGCTACTTACATTATATTCATACATATGCATCTTGCATCTCATTTAGGACTGAGAGATGATGATCGTGCAAGTGATGTGGTGCCAACCACAAGATGCAGTTGGTGGACGACCTGAAGAATAATGGACATAACTAGTGAATGCTCGCCAAGCGAGTATCCCCCAGCAAACACTATCTAAGTGTTAAATTCCAGGCAAGCCCCGGTTTTATGCATAACCGTTATATATATGCTATTTTACTGCACTTAATGATTGTAGGTTTGTATTGTCCACTTAAGTGTAGGAGTTGACTGAAACCCTAGTTGCATGAACTCAGGATTCCTTTTGAGATGGATACTAGTATGCTAGGTCGAGTAGCTGCTTTGCTAATTAGGGATCTCGGTAGAAGTCGAGTGATTTTTCTAGCACTCGCGCGAGGTCAGAAAATTGATTGTATCCATTTTTATATCGGAATGATGATGGTCTATGGACACGGATCCATGCGGATGCGTTGTCTATGAGACGAAATTGGAATAAGGATTAACGTGCGGATACCTATGTCAAGCATTTGAACGTACTAAGCACATGCCAAGAAATATGGTAAATCGGTAAGCCTAGTACCTGAGTGAACCTGCCCACAGACTTTATCCCTCACGCGACCTGAGACGTGGTCTCCCATTCCAATTATGGTGGGTACAAGTGCGGTCACTGCACGACGACAATCAGGGTCAGTGAGGCGATGTACGCCAAGGCGGTGAGCCCTGTTCTGTTGCCAGGGAATCGATGGGGACGGTTGATGTGTGTGGGGATGGAGTGCCTCGCCACGTCGTGTGTTTAGGTTTACCTTGCAAGGTTAAAAACTCGATTCGAATCGTCTGCTTCTCGCAGCTAATGAGACTACTTGATCCATTGTACTGCATTGAGTAATAAGTGGAAATGAGGTTAGTTACAAAAGATGTTGGTTGACTAAATTGCTTGCTACCATGTATGAATAGCAAGGTGCTCATCTAGTCTAAAATTATTATTCTAGAACTTGAAAATCTAAAACTTGATTTTAGACTCAGCTAGTGCTTTTGGTAAACCAAACCCCTCAGCCAAACAACTTCATAGTCTAGAGGTAGGGGTGTAGACTCCTCACACTGGGTAAGTCTAGCTGAGTATTACTATACTCAGCCTTGCTTGTGGCATAATTTTTGCAGGTACCTCCTTGATTTGGTTGATGGTGTGACTTGGCCTTCATCCCTGCCACCGGGATAGATGGTCGAGAGGGTTATTACAGGAGAGGACTGGGAGGCGTAGTGTGGCCAGGCTTCGCCATGTTACTCGGTTTTCTCTGTTAGTTAATTCCGCTGCATTAAAATTCATGGTTATTATTCTTGAAACTCTGATAATGTAATCACTAATGGTACTTTCTTAATTTATGGTATTATGCTTTATTGTATTTGTCGGGTACTGAAATTAGGGGTACACCCAACACTCCTAATCACGGCTGGTAAACACCTTCAGAGCAAACCGTGAAGAATGACAGTTCGGGTCAAAGTCAAAGCTTCGTCTACCAAGGGACTCGGCCTCGCCTCGCCTGAGCCTGGCCTCGGGCGAAACAGTGGTCCCGGACGAGTTCGCGTCTCGCCCGAGGGTCTCCTCAAACAGTGAGCGCACCCTCGGCTTAGCCAAAGGAAAGCCTTGTCGTGCAAGCGACCTTGGCCAAATCGCCTTACCAGCCGACCGTATTGTATGCGCATTTAATGCTGGGATCGCCTGACACCTTATCCTGACACGCATGCCTCAGTCGGCAAGGTCGAAGTGACCACAGTCACTTCGCCCTTTCACTGACCGATCTGACAGGAAAACAACGCCGCCCGCCCCGCTCCGGCTGCTGTGCCAACCACCCGGGCGAAACTGACATCGGTCAAGATAAGCCTCGGGCGCAACAGGAAGCTCCGCCTCGCTCGACCCTAGGGCTCGGCCTCGGACTCAGCCTCGGGAGGAGATCTCCGCCTCGCCCGACCCTAGGGCTTGGCCTCGACCTCGGACTCGGGAAGAGTCACATCCTCGCCCGACCCTGGGCCTCGGCCCTAGCCTCGGCCTCGGAGGAGCTGCCGCCTCGCCCGACCTCAGGCTCGGATCAACCACGCCACAAGGGATGCATCATTATCCTACTCCTAGCTAGCTCAGGCTACGAAGGAACAAGACCGACGTCCCATCCAGCTTACCCCGGTAACAGGCGATGGTGGTTTCCCACATGCAACCATGACGTCGGAGGTTCTCAAGCCCCCTACGGAAGCAAGGAGACGTCAGCAGGATCCATGTAGCACCAACAGCTGTACTGCTACAGGGCTCAAGACACTTCTCCGACGGCCACGACACTACCTCTACAGGGCTCGAGACGCCCCCCCGACGGCCACGTTGTTATCTGTACAGGGCTTAGGGCACTTCCCTGCCAGCCACGTTAGCTCCCAGCTACACCCCATTGTACAGCTGGGCATCTCCTTACGTCTATAAAAGGGGATGTCCAGGGCCCCGAGAGGGAAAAGGGGGGAAAACGAACATGCGTATGAGCATACGAACACATGAACGCACGGCAGGAGAGACGAGTAGAAGCACAACAAAGGGATGGGAGAAGACGAGCAGGGGCCGGATCCCTCCTCTCTCTCACCCTCGCTCTCTCCTACTCGCTCTCTCTCGCCCTCGCTCTCTCGCAAGGCTTGTAACCCCTACTACGAGCACCCTGGTGCAGGATAATACAAGGCTCATTCCCCCACTTGTGTTCCATCTCGCACCAACCCATCTGGGTAGGGGCATGCAGCGACAAATTTACTCGTCGGTCCAGGGACCCCCCGGGTCCGAAACCCTGACAGTTGGTGTGCCAGGTAGGGGCCTGCTGCGTGTTAACGAATACTTTCCCGTTGAGTTCTAGATGGGTAGACTTCAGCAACCTCTTCAACCCGGGACGGTGCTCCGCTTCGGGAGTCTCGAGTTTATGTCCCTCGACGGCAGCTACGACATGGTACTCCTCCCTCCGCGGCACGACGACAACGACAGTCAACGGCTCGCCCGGCGGAGGCGACCTCCACGACGGCATCTCCCCGCGGCGGAAGAAGAACACTCCGGTCGTCCCCGCCACCCTCCTCGCCAGAGGAGGCGGAGACGGGGCAACCATGGCCACGCAGGAGGCGGCACCTTATCGGCTGTCGAACCCGAGTGAGCCGACAATGCCGGCACTCCTCCGGGGGACATGTCGGGTGTTGTCCTCGTGCCTGAGACAACGATGAGCGCCGCTTCCCCGCAACATGCCAGCCCTAAGTGGACTGACGACGCCAGCACCCTCGCAAAGGACCTGCTAGGCGTCACCCTCGTACCTGAGATGACGGTGCGTTCCGTCCCCGACGCGACTTCACCATCGTCCATCGATCAAAAGGTACCATCCGTATTCCACCCTGTTCCCTTTCGATTCAGTTTCGATCCACCTAGCGACCCCGCTACGGTGAGCGCTTTCGCAAGGGCGTATCCAAACCTTCCGGGGTACCATATGTGGTCAACTTGGGACCGATTGACAGCCGTCTCAACCTCCAGACCGGCGGGTTCCGAGGAAGAGACGACCCTGACTTCGATTGGGATTTCTCTGGCCTCGATAGTTCTGGTGCCATGCGAGACTTCATGTCCACATGTGACCACTGCCTCTTCGGTTGCTCTGACGATGGCCACGGCCTTGACGACGAGGGTTATGGCCCAAGTCGCGAATGTTTCCACATCGATTAGGGAGATCACAACAAAGGCAACCACCTCGGTATGCCGGAGGTCGACGATCCCCTGGGCCCGCATCTCGCGTTGACATCCCGCGAGAGCTAGCTGTGGTCCCAGTCCCTGCAGGGGGTAGAGACACACAGCTCGAGCAAATCCGCGAGATGCAGGCCAAGGTCGACGAGGATGTAGGGCGGCTTGTGCAACTTCGGTAGAACATCGAGCAGGAGTGGGCAGGCCGAACACTCGCCGGAGGAGCCCGTCATTGGGCCCGGGACGTCTAGTGCCGCATCGTCGACAATGCCAGGGCAGCGCTGCCCTCGGCCATCAACAGGCCCAGCCAGGACTTAGCTGCAACGGCGATGCTACTTCGAACCATGCCGGAGCCATCCACCACCGAGGGATGGCGTATCTAGGGCGAACTCAAGGATCTCCTGGAAGGCGCCGCAGTTTGACGAGCCGAGAGCTCTGCCTCCTGAAGGCGAGCTGAACCCTCGGAGCATCACGCGACGTCCTCCCGACGCATGCGGGAGGCCTCGGTCCATCCCGAGCGCACGAGGGACGAGGCACCTGCCGCCCGGGATCGCCTCGGCAACGAGCGTCACCATCGTGATCATCGAGCCTGCCTCGAGGAAAAGGTGCGCCGAGGCTACCATCCCAGGCGCGGGGGACGCTGCGACAGCGAGGAGGATCAGAGTCCCTCGCCCGAGCCACCCGGTCCACGAGTCTTCAGCCGGGCCATACGACGAGCGCCGTTCCCCGCCCGTTTTCGAGCCCCGACTACCATCACCAAGTACTCGGGGGAGACGAGGCCGGAGTTGTGGCTCGCGTACTACCGACTGGCATGCCAGTTGGGAGGGGCGGACGATGACAACCTCATCATCCGTAATCTACCCCTTTTCCTCTCCGATGCTGCCTGAGCCTGGCTGGAGCATCTGCCTCCTGCGCAGATCTCCGACTAGGACGACCTGGTCAAGGCTTTCGCGGGAAATTTCCAGGGCACGTACGTGCGCCCTGAAAACTCATGGGATCTCTGAAGCTGCCGCCAGCAGCCTGGGGAATCCCTCCGAGAGTACATCCGGCGGTTTTCGAAGCAGCCTAACATCACCGACTCGGACGTCATCGGAGCTTTCCTCGCCGGCACCACTTGCCGAGACTTGGTGAGCAAACTAGGGCGCAAGACTCCTACCAAGGCGAGCGAATTGATGGACGTCGCCACCAAGTTCGCCTCGGATCTGGAGGCGGTCGAGGCCATCTTCCGGAAAGACAAGCAGCCTCAAGGGGAGTCGAAGGAAGACGCCCCCGATTCGTTCGCCCAGCGTGGCACGAAGAAGAAGGCCAAGAAGAAGGCGCAAGCGAAGCGCAACACCGCTGACGCGAATCTTGTCGCTGCTGCCGAGCACAGGAACCCTCGAAAGCCTCCTGGAGGGGCTGGCGCGTTCGACATGATGCTCAAGGAGCTGTGCCCCTATCACCAGGGTCCCGTCAAGCACACCCTTGAAGAATGTGTCATGCTTCGGCGCTACTTCCACAAGGCCGGGCCCCCGATGGAAGATGGCAAGGGCCAAGGCAACAACAAGAAGGAGGGCGGTAAGGAAGAGGAGTTCCCGGAGATCCACAACTGCTTCATGATTTACGGCGGGCAGGTGGCGAACGCCTTGGCTCGGCACCGCAAGCAGGAGCGCCGGGAGGTCTACTCGGTAAAGGTGGTAGCACTAGTCTACCTAGACAGGTCTGACAAGCCTATCACCTTCGACCGAGGCGACCACCCCGACTTCGTGCCAAGCCCAGGGAGGTACCCGCTCATCGTCGATCCGATCATCGGCAACGTTAGGCTCTCCAAGGTCCTCATGGACGGAGGCAGCAGCCTCAACATCATCTACGCTGAGACCCTGGAACTCTTGGGGGTTGATCGGTCCAAGGTCCGGGCCGGTGCGGCACCCTTCCACGGGATCGCACCCGGAAAGCGTATCCTGCCCCTCGGACGGATTGACTTGCCCGTCTGCTTCGGGACTCCCTCCAACTTCCGAAAGGAAACCCTCACCTTCGAGGTGGTCGGGTTCCGAGTGACCTACCACGCGGTGTTGGGAAGGCCGTGCTACGCCAAGTTCATGGCCGCCCCAACTACACCTACCTCAAGCTCAAGATGCCAGGCCCAAATGGGATCATCACCGTCGGATCCACGTACCGCCACGCGTACAAATGCGACGTGGAATGCGTGGAGTACGCTGAGGCCTTCGCCGAGTCCGAGGCCCTTATCGCCGACCTAGGACGCCTCTCCAAGGAGGCGCCCCACGCGAAGCGGCAAGCCAGCAACTTCGAGCCAGTTGAGGCGGTCAAGTCCGTCTCTCTCGACCCCAGCAACGACGCCAGCAGGAAAGTCCGGATCGGCTCCGAGCTCGACCCCAAATAGGAAGCAGTGCTCGTCGACTTTCTCCGCGCAAACGCCGAAGTTTTTGCGTGGAGTCTCTCGGACATGCCAGGCATACCAAGGGATGTCGCCAAGCACTCACTGGACATCAGAGCTGGAGCCTGACCCGTGAAGCAGACCCTGCGCCGTTTTGACGAAGAAAAGCGCTGGGCCATAGGCGAGGAGATCCACAAGCTACTTGCGGCAGGGTTCATCTGCGACGGAACCTTTCAAGTCATTAGGCCCACCTATAGTTGTCCTTGTCTAACAGACATCAGACAACCCTGTAGATGTTCCTGAACCACTTGACAAGTTCGGTATCTTTTCTTACCTTTCCAGGAACGTTTCACCCGTCTTGCAGACATTACAGAACATCGGAGATATCGGAAAGCGGAAGTGATTACACAAACTTACATTTATTTTAAAAGTAAGATCAAGTTGCTTATTACAGACCAGAAATATAAACGAGTGCTGCGTAGTATTATTACATAACCAAGGGAGGCAAAAACTCCTCCCGATAAGTTTTTACATAAAAGTTTTCTTATGGAGGACCATGTCCTCCCGCATCTTCACTCTTGCTTTTCCTTATGAGGAACCACCTTGGTACAGAAGCAACAGAAATCTGCTACTTCCTCACCTAAAAACAACGAGGGAATAAACCCTGAGTATGGAATTACTCAGCAAGTCTTACCCGACTAAAGAAAAGACTCTCAAGGGTATGCTGGTTATAGGGAGTCAAGGTAAGGTATCTCAAGATCAAAGACTCTGTTGTTGCAGAAATGCTTACTAAAAGTGGATCCTTAAAAATCCAGTTTTATTGTCAAGTTAGGTAAACTTACCTACATCTAGAGTTCTTTCTAACCTAGTTCAAACACTTATCCTGAACTAGCCAAGTTCTTAATTCTTCCTTCATCTTTACTGGATTGCTACGTCTAAGTCAGTGACCAAGTCTTCATAACCGCGAAGGTACGGCGATCCGAATCGATTATACTCAGCTGAGGATCTCCAATCACACGACATATGTAGCACTTAACCCTTGCATATGTCAACCCGCCACCAGGTTTCTTAAGACCAGATCAGGTTCACGCAAACCGAGAGTACAGATACACCACCGTCCAGCCTCTTGCCACGGAGGGTACACGCTACTCTCGCCACCGCTCCACGCCCATTTTGTGTTATCTTATTCTGGCCTTAGTCTGCCCGAGGCAAGGCTTACCCATGACGAGGCATGTGACTAGTTAAAGGGTCCTCGGTCATCAAGCCTACATCGAGACGGTCCTTAATCGACTTAGACGGAGACACTACACCGAGACTCTCTTCTCGTGCAAGTCTCCCGCCCAGTCTTAGCTTAATTATTTAAAACCCAAAGCTTGGTACCTGGCAGAGGTAGATCTTTTCCGATGTTGAATCCATCACGGCTGTGATGGATCCACCATCAAGTTTTATTTTCAAAAACATACCACCCACTTTGCCAATCATCTTTTGTAAAACAAAACCTTTTGTTTTGCTAGAGCAATACTAAGCATAGTAAAAACCTTTTGTAAAAACAGCGTTTCAAGGAAGGTAATCAAGTTCAAGGAAGGTAATCAAGTTCAAGGAAGGTAATGCAGGAATTGTTTTAGCAATCAACTCCTATCACCTAATGCATCAAGCAAGTGAGAAAGATCTTAAAAATATCAAGGAGGTGGCAAATGCACAGGGGCTTGCCTTCGTTAGTAGGTGAGTCAGGCTCAGGCCCGTAGATGTCAAAGTAAAGACAAGATCGTGCCTGAGAGTCCGAAGGTGGTGGTGCCTTTTCTCCACTCACTTCAATTTCTTCTTCGTTTTCTAAACATAACCACATATATGTATAAGAATGAATGCCATGTAATGCTCATGAGAGTGCAAAGATAATAAAAACTTATTATCTAAGGTCTTGAATACAATTTTCCTTCACAGAACTCCGAGAACTTAGGGTTTCCGGAGTTAGTAAAGGAGTTCAAAGGGCAGGGGGGTTTTAGGTTCTAAGTATCAAACAAGGTCCAAATCAACTCAAATTCTACCCAAGGCCTCTAAATAATGTATAGAACTCATGTAAAAAGTTTGGACATTTTTGTAATTACTATATGTTTTCTAAAAATCCAGAACTAATACTTTAAACTACTTAAAATGCCTTAAAATTCCTTATTTCATCAAAAAATCATAAAACTATTTTTATTAAATTCTAGGGAAAATAAGAAGCCTAGGAAAATTGGTTTCACAATTTTAGGATTTTTCTACAATTTTCTACAAGTTATTTGGTTCTGAAGTAAAAAGAAAAGGAAAAAGACAACAACAGTAGTGGGCTGATTTCGGCCCACACGGCCCAGATCTAAGCAGAAGCGCACCCTCGCCCGCGCGCGCGCTGGCGGCTTTGCAGAAAGATCCTTGGGGTTTTCACTAACTGGGATCCGGTCTCTTTACTGTTACCCAGGGTCACTGACACTTTGCAAAAATGACCCCCGGTTTCTATTTCTTCGCAGAGGAAGGTCCCCGACGATAGTGAGCGCGGGGAGCGCAACTCCGACGAGCTAGACCGGCCGGAGGGGGCCAAGACCGGTGCTCCACTTTGGACTAAACCAAATCCACGACCTAGAGAGTATTTCCCCTAAATTAATTGCACATTTGGTGAGCTATCAAGCTCTGTCCGCGTGAACCGAATGGGTGGCGGACAGATGAATGCGTTCCCGATGACTGGTGGTCTCTTAGTTCGAATTGGTGACACGGTAAGCATCATAGAGCTATGAGAGTGCTCCAACGAGGAAGCAGGGGACATGGATTGACCGGAAAAGGGCTGGTCGCAGTGAGGTGTTCTTCGCGGGGGTGGAAACCGAATTGGGGGAAGTTTAAAATTCGAGCTCACTGGTGATTGACTGGGAGCAATACTGGTTGGGGTGGTGCATGATAATGTGGTGGAGCTGGCTGCGGGCTCAATTTATAGGAGCGAGCGGTGGTGATCAATTTGGCCGAGCCGTGCTGGCGGCCGGAGATGAAGAAGAACTTGGGCGCTGTGAATTCGTGTCCACCGTCGTGGCAACCTCTCCGGCGACGATGGGACAGCTATAGGGAGTCACGGCGACGCGGTGGAAAGGCTCGGACACGCGGCGCAAGGCCGTGCGACGGCGATCACCGGCGTTCTTATCCAATTCCGCCGCGGTGACCATGGTACGGTGGCCGGAGTTGTTTAATGGCCGGAGTCTATCCACGGCGAGGATATTTACGCGACTCCGAGTGCTATCCGGTTACCAGTGAGTGCAAATCTCAACGGCGGTGACGATCCCGGCGCAAAGTCATCGGCGGCGAGGGGCGCGGTTGATGTGATCCTTCCAAGCACTGTACCATGGCGAACCTGATTCAGTGCACCTGACAATCGAAGTTCAGTGCCAAATTCCTCTCATATTTCTATAGCAACGTGACCAACACTCTACAACAAAATTATAGCTTAATAGACCAGCTCCAACTTTGATACATCGTGCATCCACAAACAGTTACAGGATCATGCTCAGAATTGAGCTTGAAGTTGATGTCAGTCCACTGTTAGTCTGAAAATTCAGACCTTAACAGCCTGACAACCAGATTTTGAGCATGATTATCTCCAGATTTTTCTTAATAACTGAGCTTACACTCTTAAGCAAAGTTGTTCTCCTATGATTGGGCTACAATTTTGATGTGGTGACCTAGGGCAAAAACCCTAGAATTTAAAAGTTGCAAGGCTCCAAAGTTGAGCCAAAACTCTGAAATTCAGACTTAACATGAAATCTCAATTAGGGTCCTTTTTGCAAGTGAGTCCAAAACTTAGGGTTTAGCTTGTAAATTCACATATGAGTGACCCAAATGGCTTAAGATACTTATTTAACTTGGTTTTTGCACTTTAGTCCAAAAGTGGACTAATTTTGCACATAGGTCCCTAGGGTTTGGTTTTAAGGTTTTCCAGGGTTCCAATTAGGGTTTTTGGTATCCCAGGGGTATAAATGTGATTCAACATTATTCTTGGGACTATTTCATGACTATTTCCCTAAAACTTTTTGGTTTACTCAATTTGGGTTATGTCTTACCCCTTTAATCCCCCTTTAGGGTTAAGTTCCCTATCCAGGGTTCTATTTGCAAAACACTAAAACAATACAACTTGTTTGAAATTTTTACCTAGTGAATGCACTCTAGGTGTGTCAAAGATATGCAATGCCAATGTTTATGATGCCATGCTCAAGTTTTAGTTAAGTAACACCAGGGGTGTTACATCATCAAAGAGGTTTTCCATCCCGAATGATTAGCTAACCCTGTTCTTGTAAGGAAAAAGGATGGGAAATGGATTATGTGCGTAGACTACACTGGTCTAAACAAAGCATGTTCGAAGGTTCCCTACCCTCTGCCTCGCATCGATCAAATTGTGGACTCGACTGCTGGGTGCGAAACTCTGTCATTCCTTGATGCCTACTCAGGCTATCACCAAATCAAGATGAAATAGTCCGACCAGCTCGCAACTTCTTTTATCACACCTTTTGGAATGTATTGTTACACTACAATGCCTTTTGGTTTGAGGAATGCAGGCGCCACCTACCAGAGGTGCATGAACCATGTGTTCGGAGAACACATCAGCAGAACGGTCGAGGATTACGTCGATGACATCGTTGTCAAGACAAAGAAAGCCTCCGACCTCCTCTCTGACCTTGAAACGACATTCAAGTGTCTGAGAGCGAAAGGCGTGAAAGTCAACCCCGAGAAGTGTGTCTTCGGAGTCCCCTGAGGCATGCTCCTAGGGTTCATCGTCTCCGAGCGGGGCATAGAGGCCAACCCGGAGAAAATCGTGGCCATCACCAACATGGGACCAATAAAAGATTTGAAAGGAGTACAGAGGGTCATGGGATGCCTTGCGGCTCTGGGCCATTTCATCTCACGCCTTGGCGAAAAAGGATTGCCCCTGTACCGCCTCTTAAGGAAGGCCGAGCGCTTCACTTGGACCCCCGAGGCCGAGGAAGCACTCGGAAACTTAAAGGCACTCCTTACAAATGCACCTATCTTGGTGCCCCCCGATGCGGGAGAAGCCCTCTTGATCTACATAGCCGCAACCACTCAGGTGGTCACCGCCATGGTTGTAGTCGAGAGACAAGAAGAAGGGCATGCACTGCTCGTCCAGAGGCCAGTCTACTTCATCAGCGAAGTGCTATCCGAGACCAAAGTCCGCTACCCGCAGATCCAGAAGCTGCTCTACGCAGTGATTCTGGCGCGGCGGAAACTGCGACACTACTTCGAGTCTCACCCGGTGACTGTGGTGTCATCCTTTCCCCTGGGAGAGATCATCCAGTCCCAAGAAGCCTCGGGTAGGATAGCGAAATGGGCAGTGGAACTCATGGGCGAAACACTTTCATTCGCCCCTCGGAAGGCCATAAAATCCCAAGTCTTGGCCGACTTCCTCGCTGAGTGGACTGACACCCAGTTACCGACGGCCCCAATCCAACCCGAGCTTTGGATCATGTACTTCGATGGGTCACTGATGAAAACCGGAGCAGGCGTGGGCTTGCTCTTCATCTCACCCCTCGGAGAACATGTTCGCTACGTGCTGCGCCTCCATTTCCCGGCATCAAACAATGTGGCCGAGTACGAAGCCTTGGTTAATGGCTTGCGCATCGCTGTCGAGCTAGGGGTTCGGCGCCTCGACGCTCGTGGCGACTCGCAGCTTGCATTAACCAAGTCATGAAGAACTCCCACTGCTACGATCGGAAGATGGAGGCCTACTGCAACGAAGTTCGGTGCCTGGAGGACAAGTTCTATGGGCTGGAACTCAACCACATCGCTCGACGATTCAACGAGACTGTGGATGAGGTGGCTAAAATAGCCTCAGGGCGGACACCAGTTCCCCCGGACGTCTTCTCCAGGGATATACATCAACCCTCCGTCAAGATCGACGTCATGCCCGAGATACCCTCGGCGAAGCCCGAGGAAGCCTCGGCCGAGCCCAAGGTGCCCTCGGCCGCCGAGGGTGAGGCCCTGCGTGTCGAGGGAGAGCGGAATGGGGTCACGACAAACCCAGACTAGCAGACCCCGTACCTGGAATATCTCCTTCGAGGAGAGCTGCCCCTCGACAAGGCTAAAGCTCGGCGACTGGCTCGGCGCGCCAAGTCGTTCGTTTTGCTGGGTGATGAAAAGGAGCTCTGTCACCGCAGTCCCTTGGGCATCCTCCAGCGATGCATCTCCATCGCCCAAGGACAAGAGCTGTTACAAGAAATACACTCGGGGGCTTGTGGTCACCATGCAGCACCTCGAGCCCTCGTGGGAAATGCCTTCCGATAAGGTTTCTACTGGCCAACCGCGGTGGCCGACAACACTAGGGTTGTACGCTCCTGCCGTGGATGTCAATTCTACGCAAAGCAGACATACCTGCCCGCTCAGGCCCTACAAACGATACCTATCACTTGGCCATTTGCTGTGTGGGGTCTGGACCTCGTCGGTCCCTTGCAGAAGGCACCCGGGGGCTTCACGCACCTGCTGGTCACCATCGACAAATTCTCCAAGTGGATCGAGGTCCGACGCTTAACCAGTATCAGGTCCGAGCAGGCGGTGGCGTTCTTCACCAATATCATCCATCGCTTTGGAGTCCCAAATTCCATCATCACCGACAATGGCACGCAGTTCACTGGGAAAAAGTTCCTGGAATTCTGCGAGGACCACCACATCCGTGTGGACTGGGCCGCCATAGCTCACCCCATGACGAATGGGCAGGTGGAGCGCGTCAACGGTATGATTTTGCAGGGCCTAAAACCGAGGATCTACAACGACCTGAACAAGTTTGGCAAGCGATGGATGAAGGAGCTACCCTCGGTGCTCTGGAGTCTGAGGACGACGCCGAGTCGAGCCACGGGTTTCTCGCTGTTCTTTCTAGTCTATGGGGCCGAGGTCGTCCTCCCCACTGACTTAGAATACGGTTCCCCGAGGACGAAGGCGTACGATGACCGAACCAACCAGATCAGCCGAGAAGACTCCTTGGACCAGCTGGAAGAGGCTGGAGACGTGGCCTTACTACACTCGGCGCGGTATCAGCAGTCTCTACGACGCTACCACGCCCGAAGGGTTCGGCCCTGAGGCTTCCAAGTGGGAGACTTGGTGCTTCGGCTGCGACAAGACGCCCGAGGGCGCCACAAGCTTACTCCTCCCTAGGAGGGGCCGTTCATCATCGCCAAAATCCTAAAGCCCGGGACATACAAGCTGGCCAACGATCAAGGCAAGGTCTACAGCAACGCTTGGAACATCGAACAGCTACGTCGCTTCTTCCCTTAAAATGTTTCAAGTCGTTCATGTTCCTCATTTTCTTTACATACGTAAATAACGTTTAACCGTCAAGGAAGGGTCAGCCTTGCCTTGGCAAAGCCCGACCCTCCCTCGGAGGCTAGAAGGGGGGAACCCCCTCTGCGTCAAAAAATTTCTTCGGAAAAGTTTTCTACTAAGAAAAATTTTCTATCGAAACAACTCCCGTACCTTCCGACTATATCGATAACGGAACCCTAAAAACGAGTGGGGGAGACCTTAAGCGGCAAGGCCGACCGGGCCGAGGGACTCCTACGCCTCCGGGATATGGATACCTCACTCGCCACCTTCCGCGAAAAGTAAATCACGCTCGGATAAGCGGTTCTGCTATCGAACAAGTCCTAACGCTCGGGTAGAAAACGACTTTCGTGCTTTCGACTATATCGATAGCAGGGTCCTACGAACGGGTGAGAGAGCATGTAAGCGGCAAGGCCGACCGAGCCAAGGGACTCCTACGCCTCCAGGATATGGATACCTCACTCATCACCTTCCGCGAAAAGTAACTCACGCTCGGATAAGCGATCCTGCTACCGAACAAGTCCTAACGCTCGGGTAGAAAACGACTTTCGTGCGTTTTTCAACTATATCGATAGCAGAATCCTACGAACGGGTGAGATAGCACGTAAGCAGCAAGGCCGACCGAGCCAAGGGACTCCTACGCCTCCGGGATACGGATACCTCACTCATCACCTTCCGCGAAAAGTAACTCTCGCTCGGATAATGTGATTCTGCTGCCGACGAACAAGTCCTAAATGCTCGAAATAAGAGGAAAGAAAACACAGCTTTATAATCTGAACGCTAAATATGTTTAGGCCTCGGTGGCCGCAAAAAACATACGCATACTTCAGACAAACTGTTCATGCAGGCTCAAACATCAACAGGGGGAGGAGCGGCACCCTCGACGTTGTTTCCACCCTCGGTGGAATCTGGCCCAGCCTTAGAGGGCGATGCGAGCAGGCGCCTCGGCCAGCCGCTCCGAAGCCCCAGCTAGCCGTCCCCCGAGGATCTCAGCCCGGCTCATGGCTTTGGCGGCTTGGCTCTGGGATTGGTCCTGCTCGCGGGTGATCTGGCCAAACCCCAGCTACCGCTGCTGCACCTCATCGGCCTGGGAAGCCACCTGCTCCCGCACCGAGAAAGCCTCTGTTCGAGCAGACATCGCCTCTGTCCACGCCACCGCTGCCTTCAGCTTCGGCTCATCACAGAGCAGCCGAAGGTTCTAAAACCAAGCAAGAGAGGCTTTAAGCGGCAAGGCCGACTGAGCCGAGGGACTCCTACGCCTCTGGGATACGGATACCTCACTCATCACCTTCCGTGCAAGGCAACTCACACTCGGTTAAGTGGTTCGGCCACCGATAGGCAAGTCCTAGTGCTCGAAATGAGGAAGAAACATAGCTTTATACTCGAATACCCAAATGTTCAAGCCTCGACAGCCACAAAGAACAAATACATATGCTTGGGGTAACTATGCTACATAGACTTAGACGTCGGCAGGAACCTCAGCGGTTCTCCCGGCCTACGACAAATGTCTAAGTCCTTGAAGCAGTTACATTTTCCTCAGGCAAAAACCCAGTATATTCCCCCTACAAACGGGACTCCGGTTTCAATCCCGCGGGTATGAACAACCTCCACACCAGGGGGCCTATGGGATAACGAGCTCCGAGCAGCTCGTCGGCGACCACTGCGCCAGCAGCGCAACAACGACCTCCGCCTCGGGCGCCAAAACAGCAGCAGCGATGTCCTCAGGGCAAACGCTACTGCTGAAGGGCCTCCGTTCACGTCCCCTCACAAGGGACGAGAACAAGACATTAAAGCCAAAGAGCTGGAGGTCCGGAGCGCAGCTGGCACCGACGGTCTCGTCGGCGGAGGGAACCGCTGCGGTGAGGATCCTCACCAGCGGCAGCCCCCACTCCAACGCCGGTGACAGCGACCACCCGCGCGCGGCACGACCGCCACCCAGGTGGAGGACGGAAAGCTGAACCCTGGCCAGGTAGCAGCAGTTCGCCTTCCCCGCAGGGCTGGAGGATGCCCTTCTCCCCCGAACGCTGGGGGAAGAAAAGGGTCACCGACCCACGCAGAGGCGGCCCCCCTCTCGGTGCGCTCCTCCGCCTCAGCCCGGATGACGAAGATCCTTGAAGCTGAGGGCGGGGTAGAGGCTGCAGCCCGGCTTGCTTCTCCCCACCAAACTGACCATTAGTGAGGGAATGTAGCCGGGCTGCATGACGAAAATCCTTGAAGCCGAGCGATGGCTGAAGAGCACCAATCTCCACGAGGCCGCGCTCCTCCGACGACAGCAGGAGCAAGGCAACTCCGATGCGCCCCATCTAGGGGCTCGAAAGGTGGAAGGGCGCAATGCATGAGGGGAGTGTGAAGGCATGGACACTGCCCAGGGGATCGATCCCCTTTTATAGGCAGACCTACCCGCTCACAACCCCCAAGCGTCACGGGCCAAGTCTCCACCGACGTGCTCCAGGATTCTCACCTTGCGACATGAGGGCTGGGTCCCACACGTCGTGAGGACTGACCCGAAAAGTGAAGGAGGCAAACCGCCGCACGTGAAGCATGTAACTGCCCTGCGGTTACAAGTGTTCCCTCATCCTCGCCAGAACCAGCGGACGAAAGGGCAAGCGGCCACGCAGGGAGCATGCAACCGCACCACAGTTATGCACCCTTTCGGCTTTGTCACTTCCGGTGGACCAGCACGAAGGCCCGGTCCCACCTATCATGCAACCGGCGCGACGGTCACTACGTGCAAGGAAACCACACCGCCACCTGCGCCAATGCTGCGTCTTCTCGACTGCAGAACCAGTGCCATGACTCAAGGCAGCCCCACGCGTGACCCAACAGTGCCAGCTGAGTACAGCGGTCACGAGTCAGCCAGCCGCGGGGGTAGGCACGACAGTTGATATGGCCAAAAGCGGACCGGCAATAACTGCTGCAACAGACGGGCGGAAGCAGCGGTCAAATCACCCCCAGGCTCGCATCCTTTCCTGAAGCAGCAGGGGAGCCCTCTCCCACGGCGTAAAAACGATGCGCCCGTGCCCTGTTCCTCGAACGGCCCACGCACGCGCAACAGACGCCCCGCGAATCGCCCGTCCCGCCGCATTAACTCCTTGGCAGAGCCAGCGACACCATTGGCAGGCGAAGCGAGCGACGTTTCACCTCCGCCATAATGGTCGCGTCAAAAAAGGTGCGCCATGATTTTTAAATTCATATCCTTTTCCGTTTCCTCTCTCTCTCTCTCTTGCCACAGGGACCGAGAAAGGGGATATTTTGAAAGGGATCCTTCCCCGCGAAGGAAACGGGCCCCCGGGCCCTCCTACTGATCAGGGGTTCGAAGGCTGGCCCCTCGGAAGGGTTCGACAGCCGCCCCAGAGCACCCGGGCTCCACGCCCGTTACTGATCAGGGGTTCCAAGGCTGGCCCCTCGGAAGGGTTCGATAGCCGCCCCAGAGCACTCGGGCTTCGTGCCCATTACTGATCAGGGGTTCGAAGGTTGGCCCCTCGATAGGGTTCGACAGCCGCCCTAGAACACACAGAGTGAGGGATGACCCTGGGTACGTCCGATACATGGCCGAGGCTCGGGCTACGCTCCCGAGGTACCATAGGACATTTCCGAGACCAGAGGGAACGACTCGTAATGGAATCCCACCGGAGGGAGGCATCGAGCCCTCGGACCCTGTCGAAAAGGGTCTGGGTCCAGCGAATCACCTGCGGGTACTTTTGGAGCGTGCCTCTGGGCCACTATCCGACCCCTAACGAACGGGGCACGGGCGTCCACTCGGATCACCCGTTAGCAACTCACTGGAAACACCATGATCGGTGCCCTCCGAGGGTAACGTGGCGTTTTCCCCCTTTCCTCCTTGTGAAAAGGCGACGAAGGGGCGTATAATAAAAGTCGAGACAATCCTTGATCGTCCTCTCGCTCCGTGCAGAGGCTCGAGGGCTGCTCTCACACCCGACTACGACCAAACTGTTGACAACGTCAACAAACCAGCTCAAAAACTCGGAACCTGATTGTGCACCTGGGCTACGGTCAGGCCGCATGAGGGAACAACAGGACCGGCCGAGGCATCACGAAAAGCGTTAAGACCTCAGAGGAGTCAAACCACTGCTCCGAGGCCTCAGGGGCTACACCCGGTGGGTGCGCTCGCGCGCTCCCGTCGGAACAAAGTATAACTGAGAAAGGCTGGTCCCCTCACCAAAAATGCGGCAGAGCCTCGAAGCGAGCATCGCCACTCCCTTCGAGGCTCGAGGGCTACTGTCAAGTACCGAAATTAGGGGTACCCTCAACACTCCTAATCACGGCTAGTAAACACCTTCAGAGCAAACCATGATGACTGACAGTTCGGGTCAAAGTCAAAGCTTCGTCTACCAAGGGACTCGGTCTCGCCTCGCCCGAGCCTGACCTAGGGCGGAACAGTGGTCCCGGACAAGTTCGTGTCTCGCCCGAGGGTTTCCTCAGGCAGTGAGCGCACCCTCCGCTCAGCCAAAGGCAAGCCTTGTCATGCAAGCGACCTTGGCCAAATCGCCTTACCAGTCAACTGTGTTGTATGTGCATTTAATGCTGGGATCGCCTGACACCTTATCCTGACACGCGCGCCTCAGTCGGCAAGGTCGAAGTGACCGCAGCCACTTCGCCCTTTCACTGACCGATCTGACAGGAAAACAGCGCCGCCCGTCCCACTCCGGCTGCTGTGCCAACCACTCGGGCAAAACCGACAACGGTCAAGATAAGCCTCGGGCGCAACAGGAAGCTCCGCCTCGCCCGACCCCGGGGCTTGGCCTCGGCCTCGGGAGGAGATCTCCGCCTCGCCCGACCCTAGGGCTCGTCCTCGACCTCGGCCTCGGGAAGAGTCACATCCTCGCCCGACCCTAGGCCTCGGCCCCAGCCTCGGCCTCGGAGGAGCCGCCGCCTCGCCCGACCTCAGGCTCGGATCAACCGCACCACAAGGGATGCATCATTACCCTACTCCTAGCAAGCTCAGGCTACGAAGGAACAAGACCAGCGTCCCATCCAGCTTACCCCGATAACAGGCGATGGTGGTTTCCCGCATGCAACCATGACGTCGGTGGTTCTCAAGCCCCCTACGGAAGCAAGGAGACGTCAGCAGGATCCATGCAGCACCAAAAGCTGTACTGCTACAGGGCTCAAGGCACTTCTCTGACGGCCACGACACTACCTCTATAGGGCTCGAGACGCCCCCCCGACGGCCACGTTGTTATCTGTACAGGGCTCAGGGCACTTCCCTGCCAGCCACGTTAGTTCCTAGCTACACCCCATTGTACAGCTGGGCATCTCCTTACGTCTATAAAAGGGGATGTCTAGGGCCCCGAGAGGGAAAAGGGGGGAAAAACGAACAGGCGTACGAGCATACGAACACACGAACGCACGGCAGGAGAGACGAGTAGACGCCCGACAAAGGGATGGGAGAAGACGAGCAGGGGCCGGACCCCTCCTCTCTCTCACCCTCGCTCTCTCCTACTCGCTCTCTCTCGCCCTCGCTCTCTCGCAAGGCTTGTAACCCCTACTACGAGCACCCTGGTGCAGGATAATACAAGGCTCATTCCCCCACTTGTGTTCCATCTAGCACCAACCCATCTGGGCAGGGGCATGCAGCGACAAATTTACTCGTCGGTCCAGGGACCCCCCGGGTCCGAAACCCCGACAGTATTTCTCTGTGCCTCACCTTCGAGTGAGCTAGTGGTATTCGATTCTGGATAAGTGGCTTTATCAGACTAGATCCAAGAGACTGATGGGTTATTCCGGTTTAAGTGTGTTGCTGCCTTTAAGGGTGCGACTTAGGCACTTAAGCTAGAATAATTCGGGCGGTTCTGCCACAACCAGTGTGCACAACTAGTTAGAAACAAACATCCTTTGACAAGAAGCTTCTAATTAAATCATGACTGCGCCTAAGCAGCGTTATTATGAGAGTGAAGGTGGATGTGCTGCTACTTCCCACTTCCCTGGATGAGCAACTAGCACCTGCATTGATGTCGGGTACCGAAATTAGGGGTACCCCCAACACTCCTAATCACCGCTGGTAAACACCTTCAGAGCAAACCGTGAAGACTGACAGTTCGGGTCAAAGTCAAAGCTTCGTCTACCAAGAGACTCGGTCTCGCCTCGCCCGACCTAGCCTCGGGTGGAACAGTGGTCCCGGACGAGTTCGCGTCTCGCCCGAGGGTCTCCTTAGGAAGTGAGCGCACCCTTGGCTCAGCCAAAGGCAAGCCTTGTCGTGCAAGCGACCTTGGCCAAATCGCATTACCAGCCGACCGTATTGTATGCGCATTTAATGCTGGGATCGCCTGACACCTTATCTTAACACGTGCCTCAGTTGGCAAGGTCGAAGTGACCGCAGTCACTTCGCCCTTTCACTGACCAATCTGACAGGAAAACAGCGCCGCCCGCCCCGCTCCGGCTGCTGTGCCAACCACCCGGGCGAAACCGACAACGGTCAAGATAAGCCTCGGGCGCAATAGGAAGCTCCGCCTCGCCCGACCCTAGGGCTCGGCCTTAGCCTCGGCCTCGGGAGGAGATCTCTGCCTCACCCGACCCCAGGGCTCGGCCTCGACCTCGGCCTCAGGAAGAGTCACATCCTCGCCTGACCCTGGGCCTCGGCCCCAGCCTCGGCCTCGGAGGAGCCGCCGCCTCGCCCGACCTCAGGCTCGGATCAACCGCGCCACAAGGGATGCATCATTACCCTACTCCTAGCTAGCTCAGGCTACGAAGGAACAAGACTGGCGTCCCATCTAGCTTACCCCGGTAACAGGCGATGGTGGTTTCCCGCATGCAACCATGACGTTGGTGGTTCTCAAGCCCCCTACGAAAGCAAGGAGACGTCAGCAGGATCCATGCAGCACCAACAACTGTACTACTACAGGGCTCAAGGCACTTCTCCGACGCCACGACACTACCTCTACAGGGCTCGAGACGCCCCCGACGGCCACGTTGTTATCTGTACAGGGCTCAGGGCACTTCCCAGCCAGCCACGTTAGCTCCCAGCTACACCCCATTGTACAGCTGGGCATCTCCTTACGTCTATAAAAGGTGGTGTCCAGGGCCCCACGAAAAGTGGGAAAAAAACGAACAAGCGTATGAGCATACGAACACACGAGCGCACGGCAGGATAGACGAGTAGATGTACGACAAAGGGACGGGAGAAGACGAGCAGGGGCCGGACCCCTCCTCTCTCTCACCCTCGCTCTCTCCTACTCGCTCTCTCTCGCCCTCGCTCTCTCGCAAGGCTTGTAACCCCAACTACGAGCACCCTGGTGCAGGATAATACAAGGCTCATTCCCCCACTTGTGTTCCATCTCGCACCAACCCATCTGGGCAGGGGCACGCAGCAACAAATTTACTCGTTGGTCCAGGGAACCCCGGGTCCGAAACCCCGACAGTTGGCGCGCCAGGTAGGGCCCTGCTGCGTGTTAACGAACACTTTCCCGTTGAGTTCCAGATGGGTAGACTTCAGCAACCTCTTCAGCCCAGGACGGTGCTCCGCTTTGGGAGTCTCGAGTTCATGTCCCTCTACGGCAGCTACGACATGGTACTCCTCCCTCCACGGCACGACGACAACGACAGTCAATGGCTTGCCTGGCGGAGGCAACCTCCACGACGGCATCTCCCCGCGGCGGAAGAGGAACACTCCGGTCGTCCCCGCCACCCTCCTCGCCGGAGGAGGCAGAGACGGGGCAACCGTGGCCACGCAGGAGGCGGCACCTTATCGGATGTCGAACCAGAGCGAGCCGACAATGCCGGCACTCCTCCGGGGGACATGTCAGGTGTTGTCCTCGCGCCTGAGACAACGACGAGCGCCGCTTCCCCGCAACGTGCTAGCCCTAAGCAGACTTACAATGCCAGCACCCTCGCAAAGGACCTGCTGGGCGTCACCCTCGTACCTGAGATGACGGTACGTTCTGTCCCTGACGCGACTTCACCACCGTCCATCAATCAAAAGGTACCGTCCGTATTCCACCCTGTTCCCTTTCGATTCAGTTTCGATCCACCTAGCGACCCCACTACGGTGAGCGCTTTCGCAAGGGCGTATCCAAACCTTCCGGGGTACCATATGTGGTCAACTTGGGACCGATTGACAACCGTCTCAACCTCCGGACCGGCGGGTTCCGAGGAAGAGGATGACCCCGACTTCGGTTAGGATTTCTCTAGCCTCGATGGTTCCTGTGCCATGCGAGAGTTCAAGTCCACATGTGACCACTGCCTCTCCAGTTGCTCTGACGATGGCCACGGCCATGATGACGAGGGTTATGGCCCAAGTCGCGAATGTTTCCACGTCGATCAAGGAGATCACGACGAAGGCAACCAGCTTGGTATGCCGGAGGTCGACAATCCCCTAGGGCCTGCATCTCGCGTTGACATCCCGCGGGAGCTCGCTGTGGTCCCAGTCCCTACGGGGGGTTGGGACACACAGCTCGAGCAAATCCGCGAGATGCAGGCCAAGGTCGACGAGGAAGCAGGGCGGCTTGTGTAGCTCTGATAGAACACCGAGCAGGAGTGGGCAGACCGAACACTCACCGGAGGAGCCCGTCATCGGGCCCTGGACGTCCAGCACCGCATCGGCGACAATGCCAGGGCAGCGCTACCCCCGGCCATCAGCGGGTCCGGCCAGGACTTAGCTGCAGCGGCGATACTACTTCGAACCATGCTGGAGCCATCCACCATCGAGGGACGGCGTATCCAGGGCGAACTCAAGGATCTCCTGGAAGGCTCCGCAGTTCGACGAGCCAAGAGCTCTGCCTCCCGAATGCGAGCTGACCCCTCGGAGCATCACGCGACGTCCTCCCTATGCATGCGGGAGGCCTCAGTCCATCCTGAGCACACGTTGGACGAGGCACTTACCGCCCGGGATCGCCTCGGCAACGAGCGTTACCATCGCGATCATCGAGCCTGCCTCGAGGAGATGGTGCGCCGAGGCTACCATCCCAGGCGCAGGGGACGCTGCGACAGCGAGGAGGATCGGAGTCCCTCGCCCGAGCCACCCGGTCCACGAGTCTTCAGCCGGGCCATACGACGAGCGCAGTTCCCCGCCCGTTTCCGAGCCCCAACTACCATCACCAAGTACTCGGGGGAGACGAGGCCGAAGTTGTGGCTCACGGACTACCGACTGGCATGCCAGTTGGGAGGGGCGGTCTATGACAACCTCATCATCCGTAATCTACCCCTTTTCCTCTCCGACGCCGCCCGGGCCTGGCTGGAGCATCTGCCTCCTGCGCAGATCTCCGACTGGGACAACCTGGTCAAGGCTTTCGCCAGAAATTTCCAGGGCACGTACGTGCGCCCTGGGAACTCATGGGATCTCCGAAGCTGTCGCCAGCAGCCTGGGGAATCCCTCTGAGAGTACATCCGGCGGTTTTCGAAGCAGCGCACTGAGCTACCTAACATCACCGACTCGGACGTCATCGGAGCTTTCCTCGCCGGCACCACTTGCCGAGACATGGTGAGGAAACTAGGGCGCAAGACTCCCACCAAGGCCAGTGAATTGATGGACGTCGCCACGAAGTTCTCCTTGGGTCAGGAGGCGGTCGAGGCCATCTTCTGGAAAGACAAGCAGCCTCAGGGGGAGCCGAAGGAAGACGCCCCCGAGGCGTCCGCCCAGCGTGGCGCGAAGAAGAAGGCCAAGAAGAAGGCGCAAGCGAAGTGCAACACCGCTGACGTGAATCTTGTCGCTGCTGCCGAGCACAGGAACCCTCGGAAGCCTCCTGGAGGGGCCGGCGCGTTCGACAAGATGCTCAAGGAGTCGTGCCCCTATCACTAGGATCCCGTCAAACACACCCTTGAAGAATGTGTCATGCTCCGGCGCTACTTCCACAAGGCCGAGCCCTCGGTGGAAGATGGCAAGGGCCAAGGCAACAACAAGGAGGGAGGCAGGGAAGAGGAGTTCCCGGAGATCCACAACTGCTTCATGATTTACGGCGGGCAGGTCGCGAATGCCTCGGCTCGGCACCGCAAGCAGGAGCGCCGGGAGGTCTGCTCGGTAAAGGTGGTAGCGCCAGTCTACATAGACTGGTCCGACAAGCCTATCACCTTCGACCGAGGCGACCACCCCGACTTCGTGCCAAGCCCAGGGAGGTACCCGCTCGTCATCGATCCGATCATCGGTAACGTTAGGCTCTCCAAGGTCCTCATGGACGGAGGCAGCAGCCTCAACATCATCTACGCCGAGACCCTGGAACTCTTGGGGGTTGATCGGTCAGAGGTCCAGGCCTGTGTGGCACCCTTCCACGGGATCGCACCCGGAAAGCGTATCCAGCCCCTCGGATGGATTGACTTGCCCGTCTGCTTCGGGACTCCCTCCAACTTCCGAAAGGAAACCCTCACATTCGAGGTGGTCGGGTTCCGAGGGACCTACCACACAGTGTTGGGAAGGCCGTGCTACGCCAAGTTCATGGTCGTCTCCAACTATAACTACCTCAAGCTCAAGATGCTAGGCCCAAACGGGATCATCACTGTCGGATCCACGTACCGCCACGCGTACGAATGCGACGTGGAATGCTTGGAGTACGCTGAGGCCCTCGCCGAGTCCGAGGCCCTTATCGCCGACCTAGGACGCCTCTCCAAGGAGGCGCCCGATGCGAAGCAGCACGCCGGCAACATCGAATTCACTAGTTGAGGCGGTCAAGTCCGTCTCTCTCGACCCCAGCAACGACGCCAGCAAGAAAGTCCAGACTGGCTCCGAGCTCGACCCCAAATAGGAAGCAGTGCTCGTCAACTTTCTTCGCGCAAACACTAAAGTTTTTGCGTGGAGTCCCTCGGACATGCCAGGCATACCAAGGGATGTCGCCGAGCACTCACTAGACATCAGAGCTGGAGCCCGACCCGTGAAGCAGACCCTGCGCCGTTTTGACAAAGAAAAGCGCAGGGCCATAAGCAAGGAGATCCACATGCTACTCGCGGCAGGGTTCATCAAATAGGCATTCCATCCCGAATGGTTAGCTAACCCTATTCTTGTAAGGAAAAAGGATGGGAAATGGAGGATGTGCGTAGACTACACTGGTCTAAACAAAGCATGTCCGAAGGTTCCCTACCCTCTGCCTCGCATCGATCAAATTGTGGACTCCACTTCTGGGTGCGAAACCCTGTCATTCCTCGATGCCTACTCAGGCTATCACCAAATCAAGATGAAAGAGTCCGACCAGCTCGCGACTTCTTTTATCACACCTTTTGGCATGTATTGTTACACTACAATGCCATTTGGTTTGAGGAATGCAGACGCCACCAACCATAGGTGCATGAACCATGTGTTCGGAGAACACATCGGCAGAACGGTCGAGGCTTACATCGATGACATCGTTGTCAAGACAAAGAAAGCCTCCGACCTCCTCTCTGACCTTGAAATGACATTCAAGTGTCTGAGAGCGAAAGGCGTGAAACTCAACCCCAAGAAGTGTGTCTTTGAAGTCCCCTGAGGCATGCTCCTAGGGTTCATCGTCTCCGAGCGGGGCATAGAGGCCAACCTGGAGAAAATCGCGGCCATCACCAACATGGGACCAATAAAAGATTTGAAAGGAGTTCAGAGGGTCATGGGATGCCTTGTGGCTCTAAGCCGTTTCATCTCATGCCTTGGCAAAAAAGGATTGCCCCTATATCGCCTCTTAAGGAAGGCCGAGCGCTTCACTTGGACCCCCGAGGCTGAGGAAGCCCTCGGAAACTTAAAGGCACTCCTTACAAATGCACCCATCTTGGTGCCCCCCTGCTGCGAGAGAAGTCCTCTTGATCTACGTAGCCGCAACCACTCAGGTGGTCAGCGTCGCGGTCGTAGTCGAGAGACGAGAAGAAGGGCATGCACTGCTCGTCCAGAGGCCAGTCTACTTCATCAGCGAAGTGCTATCCGAGACCAAAGTCCGCTACCCGTAGATCCAGAAGC
Source organism: Zea luxurians (assembly GCA_029449295.1). Lineage (NCBI taxonomy): Eukaryota > Viridiplantae > Streptophyta > Magnoliopsida > Poales > Poaceae > Zea > Zea luxurians. The sequence goes on along the minus strand of JAOPSE010000001.1, from coordinate 95,859,227 downwards.
TGCTCTATGCAGTGATTCTGACGTGGCGGAAACTGCGACACTACTTCGAGTCTCACCCGGTGACTGTGGTGTCATCCTTTCCCCTGGGAGAGATCATCCAGTCCCGAGAAGCCTCGGGTAGGATAGCGAAATGGGCAGTGGAACTCATGGGCGAAACACTTTCATTTGCCCATCGGAAGGCCATAAAATCCCAAGTCTTGGCCGACTTCCTCGCTGAGTGGACTGACACCCAGTTACCGACGGCCCCAATCCAACCCGAGCTTTGGATCATGTACTTCGATGGGTCTCTGATGAAAACTGGAGCAGGCGCGGGCTTGCTCTTCATCTCACCCCTCGGAGAACATATTCGCTACGTGCTGCGCCTCCATTTCCCGGCATCAAACAATGTGGCCGAGTACGAAGCCTTGGTTAATGGCCTGCGCATCACTGTCGAGCTAGGGGTTCGGCGCCTCGACGCTCGTGGTGACTCGCAGCTTGTCATTAACCAAGTCATGAAGAACTCCCACTGCTACGATCGGAAGATGGAGGTCTACTGCGACGAAGTTCGGCGCCTGGAGGACAAGTTCTACGGGCTGGAACTCAACCACGTCGCTCGACGATTCAACGAGACTGCAGATGAGCTGGCGAAAATAGCCTCGGGGCGGACAACGGTTCCCTCGGACGTCTTCTCCAAGGATATACATCAACCCTCCGTCAAGATCAACGACACACCCGAGATACCCTCAGCCAAGCCCGAGGAAGCCTCGGCCGAGCTCGAGGTGCCCTCGGCCGCCGAGGGTGAGGCCCTGCGCGTCGAGGGAGAGCGGAATGGGGTCACGCCAAACCCGGACTAGCAGACCCCATACCTGGAATATCTTCTTCGAGGAGAGCTGCCCCTCAACAAGGCCGAAGCTCGGGGACTGGCTCGGCGCGCCAAGTCGTTCGTTTTGCTGGGTGATGAAAAAGAGCTCTATCACCGCAGTCCCTCGGGCATCCTCCAGCGATGCATCTCCATCGCCCAGGGACAAGAGTTGTTACAAGAAATACACTCGGGGGCTTGTGGTCACCATGCAGCACCTCGAGCCCTCGTGGGAAATGCCTTCCGACAAGGTTTCTACTGGCCAACCGCGGTGGCCGACGCCACTAGGGTTGTACGCTCCTGCCGAGGGTGTCAATTCTACACAAAGCAGACACACCTGCCCGCTCAGGCCCTGCAGACGATACATATCATTTGGTCGTTTGCTGTGTGGGGTCTGGACCTCGTCAGTCCCTTGCAGAAGGCACCCGGGGGCTTCACGCACCTGCTGGTCGCCATCGACAAATTCTCCAAGTGGATCGAGGTCCGACCCTTAACCAGTATCAGGTCCGAGCAGGCGGTGGCGTTCTTCACCAATATCATCCATCACTTTGGAGTCCCAAATTCCATCATCACCGGCAATGGCACGCAGTTCACAGGAACAAGTTCCTGGACTTTTGTGAGGCCCACCACATCTGTGTGGACTGGGCCGCCGTAGCCCACCCGATGACAAATGGGCAGGTGGAGCGCGCCAACGGTATGATCTTGCAGGGACTAAAACCGAGGATCTACAACGACCTCAACAAGTTTGGCAAAGCGATGGATGAAGGAGCTACCCTCGGTGGTCTGGTGTCTAAGGATGACGCCGAGCCGAGCCACGGGTTTCTTGCCATTCTTTCTAGTCTATGGGGCTGAGGCCGTCCTCCCCATGGACTTAGAATACGGTTCCCCGAGGACGAAGGCGTACGACGACCTAAGCAACCAGATCAGCCGAGAGGACTCGTTGGACCAGCTGGAAGAGGCTCGGAACGTGGCCTTACTACACTCGACGTGGTATCAGCAGTCTCTACGATGCTACCACGCCCAAAGGGTTCGGCCCCGAGGCTTCCAAGTGGGAGACTTGGCGCTTCAGCTGCGACAAGACGCTCGAGGGCGCCACAAGCTTACTCCTCCATGGGAGGGGCCATTCATCATCGCCAAAATCCTGAAGCCCGGGACATACAAGCTGGCCAACGATCAAGGCGAGGTCTACAGCAACGCTTGGAACATCGAACAACTATGTCGCTTCTTCCCTTAAAATGTTTCAAGTCGTTCATGTTCCTCATTTTCTTTACATACATAAATAACGTCTAACCGTCAAGGAAGGGTCAGCCTTGCCTCGGCAAAGCCCGACCCTCCCTCGGGGGCTAGAAGGGGGGAACCCCATCTGCGTCAAAAATTTTATTCGGAAAAGTTTTTTTACCAAAAACAACTTTCGTGCTTTCGACTATATCGATAGCGGGATCCTACAAACGAGTAAGAAAGCACGTAAGTGGCAAGGCCGACCGAGCTGAGGGACGCCTACGCCTCCGGGATACGGATACCTCACTCATCACCTTCCGCGAAAAGTGACTCTAGCTCGGACAAAGCGGTTCTGCTACCGACGAACAACTCCAAATGCTCGAAACAAGAGGAAAGAAAACACAGCTTTATAATCCTAACGCTAAATATGTTTAGGCCTCGGCGGCCGCAAAAAAAAATATACGCATGCTTTGGACAAACTGTTCCTACAAGATTCACGCATCAGCAGGAGGAGGAGCGGCGCCCTCGGCGACGTTTCCACCCTCGGCGGAATCTGGCCTGGCCTTAGACGGCGACTCGGGCGAGAGGATCTCCACCTCAAAGGAGGACGCCAGCACCGCGCTTGGGCCGGCGACGGCCGCGTCAAGCCTCTGGACCTCGGCTAAGGCGGCCTCATCCTCGTCGGGTAAGCAGTATGCCTCGCTGACCCGCTCCAGATCCACGTCATAGTGGGAAGCGAGCACGGCGAAGGCCCGCCTAACGCCGTGATGCAGCACCCCACGGAGTCTACCACGGACATGGCCACCCAAGGCCTGCAGGTGACTCTGGGGGGAGCTACCTGAGGGGACGTCATCGAGGTCGAAGGCCCAGCAAAAGGCCGAGATAGCCTCGGACATGGCCACACGGTCGGCCTCCTTCTGCTCAGCTGCCTGGGCGAGTGCCTTATGATCCTTGACGGACACGCTAAGAGCCGTCTCCAACCCTGTAGACAGCCAAACAATACTCTTCAGACACGAGGTGAAGAACGAAGCTAAGTCAAAGCTACAAAGCGGGCGACACATACCTTCAGCCCGAGCAAGCGCCTCGGCTAGCCGCCCCGCAGCCTCAGCCAGCTGACCCTTAAGGGCCTCAGCCCGGCTCACAGCCTCGGCAGCTTGGCTCCGAGTTTGGTCCAGCTCGCCGAGAACCTGGCCGAGCTCTAGCCGCCGCTGCTGCATCTCCTCGGCCTAGGAAGCCACCTGCTCCTGGGCCGATAAAGCCTCTGCCCGCGCCGCCGTTGCCACCGACTTTAGCTCATCGCAGAGCAGCCGAAGATCCGCCACCTCAGTGCTCCGTTGGGCAAGCCGCTCATTGGCCTCGGCAAGCACGGTCCTCTGGGACCACAGCGAATCCCAGACGTCTCTCTCGCAGCGGAGGAACAACGACTTGGTGGTGCTCACGTCCGCAAGTTACTGAGAAGGGAAAACAAGGCATTACAAAGAGTGCCCTAGCCACGCAAGGTCTACACCGAAACCCTTACCTAGAAGACCCTAGGAACGTCCCTGGAAAGGTTCTCCACGGCCGACCAAAGCGACCTCGTCGTCGCCTCGATATACTCGTGGAAGTTGTCCCAAGTTCTCTTCTCCAGCTCATCGTCGAGGGAGAGGAGGGGCTCCGGGTCCGAGATGGCATGGCTCCAGAACCGGAGCGGCCACCCACACCATTCATCGAGGTTGAGCCGCACATGGATAAGGCCACTGCTCCCTAAGATGGGCCATGGTTCTGCGCGCACCTCGACCGAAGCGTCGGGTCCCCCTGCGGCCAACGCTTCGGGTACCGCCGCAATCAAAGTGTTGGGCCTCTCCTCGGCTAAGGAAGCGGGCCTCTGATCGCCGACCTCGGCAACGACGGCTACCCCCTCCTCATAGCCGAGAACGGGGAGGTCGGGGATGGCCATGGGCAGCGGCGTCTCAGCCATCCCGACATCGACGGCAACGGACAGCTCCGCGGGTAAATTAGCAATGGCCCCGACGGCGGTCGATGCCGGCACCGGCAACAAGTCAGTCGAGCTCGAGGCCGCGGCCGCGTCAGTAGCCTCCCCGGCATGATGGCCGTCCCGGCAGAGGGGTCGGCTTGGGAGGCTAGCCCCATAGCAGCTCGTGCTGCCTGGGCCCCCCGCTCGAGGGCATCTTGTGTGGAAGCCAGCCGACCGGCATGGCACGCTGTAGCACCGGCTGCAGAGGCCAGCCCCGTCTTAAGGACCTTCCTAGGGGACAGACCAGCCGAGCCCTGCCTCCGCTTACTGAAAGAAGGAGAGCAAGATCAAGACACATAGGAAAAAAACTAAAACAGAGGTATTCTCAGATACTTACCCGCTCTGGACCAAGGCTAGTCGTGCCTGCGGGGATGCCCCTCGAGCCCCAGCCCCCGCGGACTCTACCGAGGGTTGCTCTGATGTCGGCTTCGGCACCGCTTCCGCCTCAGACGCCCGAGGCGCCGAAAGGGCAGCCTGCCCAGGCGTGTCGCGGCCAGGGGACCAACCTTCTGTGCAGCCGGCGCGGGCACTTGCTCCAGGAGGGCAGGCAGATCGGCCTGACTCCCCGGAGTCACCCCCGTTACCTTAGCCAAGGGGTCAAGTACCCCCTTGGCCTGCCTCCGCTCCTCGGACTGGGTCCTCGGTGTCCCGGCCCTAGGATCTGATGGTGCCGGCCCACTAGGAGGCTGGCTCGGCGACCCCTGGCCCGGCCTCGGGTCTGGGCTGAGGCCAAGGCGGGCTGCCATGTCATCGTCCTCATCACCATCGTCATCATCGTCGTCATCGTCGTCGTCAGGCGTCTCCGGCGACGGCTCCCTCGGGAGCCCTTCCCTCGCCTGCCTCCGACAAAGCTTCTCCAAGGCATCCCAAGCCCGCATCCGCTCGCGAGCCCAGGCCTTTTTTGCATCCTTCTTCTCCTTTTCCTTTTCCGCGGCGATTCTCCACGCAGCTCGGCCTACCGCGTCCTCCGGGACCGGTGGCCGGGCGGGTTTATAAATCCTCAACCCCTAGGGACAAACAAAAACTCTAGTGAGTAAGGATCGGAGGCGTGAAGAACTCGGCGCAAAATAGAAGAAGGATGGGACACTTACCAGGGACACATACCCATGGTCGGGGCGCATCACGGGCTGGGTAAGGGCACCAGCGTCCTGCTTCCCTACCGTACTTGCTACCCGCTTGAGGAGGTCGTCGACGGAGAGGGAGGTCGAGGACATCTGCGAGCCCTCCAAATCGACCCCCGGCTTCATCTCTGCAAGCCGCAACGGCCGCTCTACCAAAGGGAGAACCCTTCGGCGATGGATAGCGGCGACGACCCCCACAGCGGTAAGGCCCCCATCTCGTAATTTATGCATGGCCTGCAGAATAGGCTGAAGCTTCTCCTGTTTCTCACGCGTGGCCCCCCAGCGCTAGTTAACACCGGCGGCGGTCACCACTCGTTGAGAAAACGGTGGAAGCCTCCCGTCGTCGTTGCGGAGATAAAACCACCGGTTCTGCCACCCCTTGTTCGAAGACGCAAGGGTGGCAGGGATGTACTGCTGCGCGCGCCCCAGCCTCAGCTGAAGAGGCCAGCCACCGGCCCGCACTGCCATACGGACCTTCTTTGCCTCCGTTGTCAAGGCAAAGAACTCCGCAGTGAAGAGATGGAGCCACAGATCCCAGTGGGGATCAATCCCCAAAAAACCCTCGCAAACCGCCGCGAAGATGGCCGCTTGCGCAATAGAGTTGGGGTTGAGGTTGTGCAGCTCCACCCCATAGTAGTGCAGGAGCGCCCGCATGAAGCGGCTCGCTGGTACGCCAAACCCCCACTCATGGAAGGGGATAAAGCTGACCACGTACCCCGGCGACGGATACGGGCCCGACCCCACTCCCGGGGGCCATCCACTCTGGCTGCGGCTCGCCGAAGAGGGGACGCAGCAAACCATCGGCGATAAGGGCTTCCAGGTCCCCCACGGAAATAGTCGAGAATGGCCACGGGTCGCGCGGCAAAACAACGGACACCTTGTCAGCCATCGCCGGACGGAAGCGGTGGCGGCGGAAGGGATGAGGTGTGCGGTTTTCTCTCCTCTGGCTACTCTCTTAGGTTGTGGAAACCGAAGCTGGAGGCGAGCGCAAACGACAGGGTGGAGAACCATCGCTGGCCCCGCTTCCGGGTATATAAAGGCCCGGGCGAGGATTATTCAAAACTTCGCCCGAATCCGCCGTGATATTCAAACTCAGAGGGGAAACGGCCCGCGCACGCGCAACAGACGCCCCGTGAATCGCTCATCCCATCGCATTAACTCCTTGGCAGAGCCAGCGACACCGTTGGCAGGCGAAGAGGGCGACGTTTCACCTCCGCCATAATGGTCGCGTCAAAAAAGGTGCGCCACGATTTTTAAATTCATATCCTTCTCCGTTTCCTCTCTCTGACTTGACACAAAGACCGAGAAAAGGGATATTTTGAAAGGGATCCTTCCCCGTGAAGGAAACGGGCCCCAAGCCCTCCTACTGATCAGGGGTTCGAAGGCTGGCCCCTCAGAAGGGTTCGACAGCCGCCCCAGAGCACCCGGGCTCTGCACCCATTACTGATCAGGGGTTCGAAGGCTGGCCCCTCGAAAGGGTTCGACAGCCGCCCTTGAGCACTCAGGCTCCGTGCCCATTACTGATCAGGGGTTCGAAGGTTGGCCCCTCGATAGGGTTCGACAGCCGCCCCAGAACACGCAGAGTGAGGGATGATCCTGGGTACATCCGATACATGGCCGAGGCTCGGGCTACGCTCCCGAGGTACCCTAGGACATTTCCGAGACCAGTGGGAATGACTCGTAATGGAATCCCACCGGAGGGAGGCATCGAGCCCTCGGACCCTGTCGAAAAGGGTCCGGGTCCAGCGAATCACCTGCGGGTACTTTTGGAGCGCGCCTCTGGGCCACTAGCCGACCCCTAACGAACAGGGCATGAGCGTCCACTCGGATCACCCGTTAGCAACTCACTGGAAACGCCATGATCAGTGCCCTCCGAGGGTAACGTGGCGCTTTCCCCCCTTCCTCCTAGCGAAAAGGTGACGAAGGGGCGTATAATAAAAGTCGAGACAGTCCTTGATCGTCCTCTCGCTCCGTGCAGAGGCTCGAGGGCTGCTCTCGCACCAGGTTGCCGCCAAACTGTTGACAGTGTCAACAAACCAGCTCAAAAACTCAGAACCTGATCGTGCACCCGGGCTATGGCCAGGCCGCATGAGGGAACAACAGGACCGGCCGAGGCATCACGAAAAGCGTTAAGACCTCAGAGGAGTCAAACCACTCCTCCGAGGCCTCGGGGGCTACACCCGGCGGGTGCGCTCACGCGCACCCGTCGGAACAAAGTATAACCGAGAAAGGCCGGTCCCCTCACCAAAAATGCGGCAGAGCCTCGAAGCGAGCATCGCCACTCCCTTCGAGGCTCGGGGGCTACTGTCGGGTACCAAAATTAGAGGTACCCCCAACACTCCTAATCACGGCTGGTAAACACCTTCAGAGCAAACTGTGAAGACTGACAGTTCAGGTCAAAGTCAAAGCTTCGTCTACCAAGGGACTCGATCTCGCCTCGCCCGAGCCTGGCCTCGGGCGGAATAGTGGTCCCAGACGAGTTCGCGTCTCGCCTGAGGGTCTCCTCAGGCAGTGAGCGCACCCTCGGCTCAGCTAAAGGCAAGCCTTGTCGTGCAAGCGACCTTGGCCAAATCGCCTTACCAGCCGACCGTATTGTATGCGCATTTAATGCTGGGATCGCCTGACACCTTATCCTGACACGCGCGCCTCAGTCGGCAAGGTCGAAGAGACTGCAGTCACTTCGCCCTTTCAATGATCGATCTGATAGGAAAACAGCGCCACCCGCCCCGCTCCGGCTGCTGTGCCAACCACCCGAGCGAAACCGACAACGGTCAAGATAAGCCTAGGGCGCAACAGGAAGCTCCGCCTCGGCCGACCTCGGGGCTCAGCCTCAGCCTCAGCCTCGGGAGGAGATCTCCGCCTCGCCCAACCCCAGGGCTCGGCCTCGACCTCAGCCTCGGGAAGAGTCACATCCTCGCCCGACCCTAGGCCTCGGCCCCAATCTCGGCCTCGGAGGAGCCGCCGCCTCGCCTGACCTCAGGCTCGGATCAACCGCGCCATAAGGGATGCATCATTACCCTACTCCTAGCTAGCTCAGGCTACGAAGGAACAAGACCGGCGTCCCATCCAGCTTACCCCGGTAACAGGCGATGGTGGTTTCCCGCATGCAACCATGACGTCGGTGGTTCTCAAGCCCCCTACGGAAGCAAGGAGACGTCAGCAGGATCCATGCAGCACCAACAGCTGTACTGCTACAGGGCTCAAGGCACTTCTCCGACGGCCACGACACTACCTCTACAGGGCTCGAGACACCCCCCGACGGCCACGTTCTTATCTGTATAGGGCTCCCAGCTACACCCCATTGTACAGCTGGGCATCTCCTTACATCTATAAAAGGGGGTGTCCATGGCCCCACGAAAAGAGGGAAAAAGAACAAGCGTACGAGCATACGAACACACGAGCGCACGACAGGAGAGACGAGTAGACGCACGACAAAGGGATGGGAGAAGACGAGTAGGGGCCGGACCCCTCCTCTCTCTCACCCTCGCTCTCTCCTACTCGCTCTCTCTCGCCCTCGCTCTCTCGCAAGGCTTGTAACCCCTACTACGAGCACCCTGGTGCAGGATAATACAAGGCTCATTCCCCCACTTGTGTTCCATCTCGCACCAACCCATCTAGGCAGGGGCACGCAGCGATAAATTTACTCGTCGGTCCAGGGACCCCCCGGGTCCGAAACCCTGACGATTGAGTAATGCAGGAGTGAGATGAAACATCTCAGCAAGCGAATTGTTTTGACGAGATATTTAAACCACAAATTGAATTAATCAACATTTTAAAAGAATCATAATTAAGATCAGAAATACTTGTAGATATAGAATTCAGTAGTCCCAATATAACCAATACCATCTCATTTCCTTGAACAACCACAATAGGTTCTATAACACTTCCCTGCGTCAACAAAACCTGCAAATATCACTTCAATGTATGCATAGGAGTGCAAAGTGTAGGTACTCTGTCTTCATACCTCTGAGGGTATAAAACCACATCATCTGCAAATATCACTTCAATGAATGCATATGAATGCAATGCATATGTCCTCTGCCTTCATACCTCTAAGGGTATGAAGCCGCATTGTACCCCTCCTCGGGCAACGTACGATGCTAAGTTGTACCGGTACGGTCGGACCATAGGTCACGACCCAACTTCAGATGCAAGTGAATCATGCAATGTATATGGCATGATGCATTTATCAATATACTTCACTTCCTCTTCACATACAATACAACCTCAAATAATACTTCATTTACCTTCAGATACAATACCAACCTCAAATAATACTTCATTTACCTTCAGGGGTGTGAATTAATCTCATGAGTCATACTGGAATCATAATCATCATCAATATATGATTGAGCATCAGTATAATGCAAGCAAGTAAAGCATCACCATAGAGTCCAATTATGAAAGAATCCAATTTTTCTGAATATTAGAGTGTAGGCAATAGAAATAACAGGTAAGAACGGAAGCAACCACCGCTACATTCACTTGCCTTCATCGAAGAAGAAGAAATATACTAGGCATGATCTAGAGTGTAGCCACCTGCTAGCAGGCATAAAACTTAGTACAAATATTTCACAAACATTTGCCAACAATCAACAAATCGCTCCTACACTTGAAACCAAGACCTGGTGGAAAGCCTCCCACCCTGAACCACATGCCATACAGCAGCAGCACTGTTTGTTAATTTTGTATATTTAAAATTATAACAGTGGTGATATCAAACAAATAATCTAGGAGTATCTACACAAAATACCCTACAACTTCGGTATTCAATGGATAATTAAATTCTGCCATCTATGTGTTCTAAAACATCTGACAAGATAACTGATTGAATCTGTTTCAGACAGCAGCGTAGTTATCTTCAAAATTCGATATCTCACAAACCACTCATCCAAAAATCATGAAATTCTACTGACAGTAAGAACTTTTATCCCTCTACATAAGTCTCCATAGTTGGAAAAGCCAGTTCGGCCATTTACCTGATGAAACCTACCAGTGAACAGACCCGCTCATTTTTGTAAGGCAAACAGGAACAGCCACAGTAAAACAAACATAACTGGAGTTTCATAATTCATATGAATGCACTTTTTAACAATCTGGAATGACTATAAAATTATCTACAACTTCTCTTACAAACCCAAGGTTGAATTATGTTGATAAAATTGCCTAAATCTTAAGAGAACAGATTCTGCATAGAATTATGAGACTGAAAAACTGCTATAATCAAACTGCAATAACTTTCTGATCTGATGTCCGATTGAGGTGTTCTTTGCTGCCATGGAAAGATCTACAAATTATCTTCGACTCATATATAGACTTTTCATTTTTTTTGTGGCCACTAAGACCACGGAAAACTGGCATGAACAGAAACTGTTGAATCTGTCATTCCGCAGAAAACTAAATTCGAGATCAAAATCTAACCCCACATCTAATACAACCTCTAATCCTTTAAGCCCCGTGATCCACAACCTCCAAAAGCACATAATTACAGGGAGGAACAAGGTGTGGTAGGTTGCTCACGGTTTCACCCAAGTCAAAGGACTTGACTTTGGGTAAACCTATGCACCAGTAGCAAGGTTAGAGTCCATAGGAATATTAATTGCCTAGGCTAGCCATGATTTCAAATTGTATCAAATAGACATCAAGAGTGCATTCCTAAATGGGCCACTACAAGAGTTGGTCTATGTGGAGCAACCACTGGGCTTTGAAGATCCAAAGAAGCCAAACCATGTTTTCCTCCTCCATAAAGTGCTTTATGGGCTCAAACAAACCCCTAGAGCTTGGTATGAATGTCTTAAAGATTTCTTACTAAAGAATGGTTTTGAAATAAGAAAAGCTGAATCTACCTTATTTACTCGCAAAGTAGATAATGAATTATTTGTGTGCCAAATATATGTCAATGATATTATATTTGCTAGTACTGATGAGAAGTTTTTGTGAGAAATTTAGTAGGGTCATGACAAATAGGTTTGAGATGTCTATCATGGGTGAGCTCAAGTTCTTCCTGAGGTTTCAAGTGAAACAGTTAAGGGAAGGAACATTTCTGTTACAGACCAAGTACACATAAGACATGTTGAAGAAGTTTGGCATGGAAAAGGCGAAGCCCACCAAGACTCCAATGGCTTCAAATGGGCATCTCGACCTAAATGAAGAAGGTAAATTTGTGGATCAAAAGCTTTATAGATCCATGATAGGTTCATTGTTGTACTTATGTGCATCTAGACCTGACATAATGTTAAGTGTGTGCATGTGCGCTCGTTTTCAAGCTAACCCAAAAGAGTGCCATTTATGTAATACCCAATTTGTAAGAAAATATAAAAAGGGGAAATTATTTCCTTTATATATATGTGCTATCTCTATTTACCATCACATGTGAACAACTCATTTAAAAACAAATAATTAATAAAGGGCATGCCACTAAATTGTGCATCATGATGGAGTTTTGCTTGTTTGTGCACTTGTTACTAAAATACTAACAATAGAAATATTAATAATGAGATGGAAAATTTGAATTTAAACCAAAGGTGCACTTTAGGGAATTGAGAACAATATAAATAAAATAGGGGATGAATATTATGCAACACAAAATAAATTTATAAATAAATAAATTTAACACATTTTTGGCATGTCCAAATTGTATTTTGAATCTGAGGATAATTTACCACAGGGTTTGAATTTGAAATTTGAATTCAAAAATGAGAAGGAAAACAAAACAGAAAAGAATAAGGAAAAAGAAAATAGTGCATGGGCTGAAATCGGAGGTACCCTGCCCAAGCTACCTCATCCTGCGCGCGCCGACAACAGGGCCCCACTAGGCAGCATCTCGTTCGCACCCTCCTCTGCCTTGAACTGAATTGTGGGACCCAGAGGGCAGCCACACCGCATCAGCGCGCACCCTCCACCAATGTCATGCGGGCCCCATCAGCCAGTCGTCCGGTTACCGCACGCATGTCTCGTAACGCTGACTTGTGCGCCCCTTTGGCTAGAGCCTTCCACCTCTCCACGACCGCGCAGACCGAGTCCGTCGCCGGTGATGCCTACTTCCCTCAACTACCTCGCCCCGGGCCTTGCGCGCTTGACCGACCTGCACAGATATAATGCGCATACCCGTCTCGCGCGATGTGCCCCATTAGGAAGCCAGCTGCACCGAGAACCGCATCATGCCGTGAGAGCCACCGCCCGCCGTCGGTGCCCTTATCGTACGCCGCCGATTGGTGATCGGAGTTGTGTCGAGAGCGTTCAGCAGCGTGCGTGGATTGCATGGGCGAAGAATCAAGCTCGGGGGTCGAACCAGGGACCCGAAATTCTTCGTCGTCGCCACACCTCCACCTCGCGTCGTGGACTGTCTTTGTTGTGGCCTGAGCGCTAGTGATCCCTTAATCATTGTATTCGCCTCATTCTTCTCAATGTGTAGATCCAGTCGCTCATAGGGTTTTTGGCATCCTCGGTGCCTAGCGCGCCGTTCGTCAGTGAGCTCCACCGCGCGGAGTGCTCGCGCCGCCGTGACCGAGATAGAGATAGATGAAGGGCTCGGTACCATTAGATTATGTTTGGTCGGCTGCGATTAAGCCAAGCACACCGCCCCTTCGTGTCTTGATGCTGGATCGTTGATCCATGGAGTGACGACGCAGATCAAGGCAAACATCACACACTCATGGAACTAAATCCCAATTGTAGGCCTTAGGTCCAGTGGTTGCGATTAGAACTGGGTACATAAACATCTACGCAGTTAGATCCTAATCCGAGGATCCACACTGCATTTCGTTCGATTGGCTGATTTAATCCGGGTCGCTCACATTTGATCGGATGGCCCACCTTGGCTGATACTGCTTTAGTCGTGTTAGTTTGCATAAGAGCCCCTGAAAAATTTATGAATCAACCCGCAGTCCATTGGCAGGGAGTTCTGAGTCTTAGGAATTTTATATAGTATCCCCTGAACTCCCTGGAAATTGATGCGCAGTCCAGACAGTTAATAAAACCTATAAAAATCATTTAGAAAATAAATTTTTAATATAAAAACAATTCCTAGAACTTGTTTAATTAATAAAAAATTCATATTATGTCCAAATGGATCCATTCCAGTTTGTATAATTTTGTAATATTATTGTTTATCAACTAGTGTCTCTGTTTTGGCATGAAAACTGTATTAAAATTTACCTCTTAATTAATCTTGTACCAAGCATATAAAATCTTTGGAAATTCATAACTTAAAATCCATAACTCCAAAATTAAGGATTCATGTTCCTATGATCTCATTTTAATATGTAGATTATTAATATGTATTTTGTACATGTTTGGTGTGATGTTAATTTCCTCTGTGTACTATGCTTGTTTGTATTGTGGCGAGTAGAAGAGCCAGTGGCTGAGGATCCCGGTGTTCAGCAGGTAGAAGTTGCTGAGCAGGAGCTCATTGAAGGCAAGTTGTGCCCTTGACCACTTTTTACCCAATAATGTTCTTTATCATCACTTATCAATGCATAGGTTTAACTTTGATGGGACCCAAAAGGTCACCTTAGACTGGTTATCCTTTTACCTTGTTTACCTCTGAATCATTTGGATAGTTTTGCTATTGCTCTATATGGTTTTGGGTTTAATATTACATTATGTCCATGTTCTAATTATTCTGTTATTTTATTTATGTTCATGTCAAGAAATTTTTTTAATTGGAACATGGAGCTTAACTTGAGAAACACGTGCCACCACAAGGGTGGAATGGGACGCCATTGGCTGACTAACTAGGAAAGCTAGTGGAGGACTACCTTACCAGATAGGGGCAAGGGCAGTAGGGGAGTAGGCGTGTAGGGAGGTTCCTGGGTTGATTTTGCTGCGATGGCAGTCAGACGGGGAATTCCTGCATTGCTCTTCATAGAAACTGTAGCGGGTTTTCTGAAGCTAGTGGAACTAGGTAAAGGCCTCGTAATGTTGCCCTGCCTCGCTTCCTTGGTAGAGGTGTATGGGAGTCGCGATCCCTTGGCAGATGGGTAACATGACTTGTGTGTATAGGGTACAACCTCTTCAGAGTGTAAAACTAGTATACTAGTCGTGCTCGCGGTCATGAGCAGCTTAGGACCCTCGCATGATTAAATTATGGAACTAAATTCAATTTGTCATTTGCATTGCATGGGATTTATTATTAATTTTGTTCTATTATTCTTATTATGGTTTGGTATTTACTTACATCTAGTAACTGCTAATAAAATTTGACCAACTTATTAAAAGCAATGATCAGCTTTAACCCCTATTATTGATCAGCGTTACATCACATGAACCCCACCTTTGGTGAGTTCATGCACATTATTCCCCACAACTTGTTGAGCTATGATCTTTTGTGAGCTCACACTTGCGATATATAAACCCCCCCAAAGGAGAAGAATAGGTGGCCCAGGAGGAGCCGCATAACGAGGAGTTCGACTTGATCTTGATGGCGTCTCCTAGTCGACTTTATGGCGCCAAGGATGAACTTTAGTTCGCTTATTATTTATCTTTTATTTTGTAAGACTTCCGCTATGTAATAAATACTTTTATGATATTGTGACATTTATCTCTATACACTCTGTTATTATATGTGTTGTCTTCCTTAGCGCATATATGAGATGCACCCGGCTTTATCCTTTAAATCCGAGTGTGACAGAAGTGGTATCAGAGGAAATGTTGACTGTAGGACGAAACCTAGATAGAAATAGACAAAACCCTTACCTACTTACCTTACTCTGATTCTTTCTATACTTATCTTGATCCTGTCTCGCCTTTTGTTGTTCTACTTTGATTACCCTTATCTTTTCTACTCTAAGACAAGATGGATTTCACACCTTGGGATCCTACATTTATGAACTTTTTAAAGAGATAGGAGACCTAAGACAAAATTAAAACTTTTTCTCTATTTAAAATGTTGGTTGATTGTTCTCATGATAAATGCCTGATTTGCTTCTTTGATTGATTGAAATAGTATAGTCGGGCATCTTAGCATGTACCACCATAAGGTAATGTATTAGCTTTAGTAGGAGGACACACTAAACTACTTAGCTAATAAAACCTCCAAAGTAACATGTCTCGTAATTACTTGCCTTGTCTACAATTCTTTCTTTCTTACCATGTGTTTCTAACTTAGATGGTCAATACCAGGAAGGGAGGTGTCGGCGTTTCGAGACCGGGGGGTCCCCGAGCCGACGAGTGAGTGTGCCGCGTGCCCCAGCCCAGATGGGTCGAGCGCGTGGGCGAGCGCGAAGGGGGGAAAGAGCAAGGTCGGTGGCCGGAGCCGGGTCGTGACGAGGGAGACGGAGATCCCGCGGCCTTCGTGTTCGTCCCGCGCCCAGGTCGGGTGCGCTTGCAGTAGGAGGTTACAAGCGTCCGCGCGGGTGAGGGGAGCGAGCGGCCCCAAGAGAGCGCCTGCCCCTGCCCTCGTTCCCGCGAGGCCCACCTTCTCTAAGAAGGCCCTGGTCCTTCCTTTTATAAGCGTAAGGAGAGGACCCAGGTGTACAAAATGGGGGTGTAGCAAGGTGCTACGTGTCTAGCGGGGGAGAGCTAGTGCCTAAGTACATGCCAAGGTGGCAACCGGAGAGATCTTGGCACCCAGCTGGTGTGGCGTCGTGGCTGTCGGAGGAGTAACGGAGCCTGGTGGAGGGACAGCTGTTGGAACAGCTGTGCTCTTGCTGACGTCTCCCTGCTTCCGTAAGGGAGCCGAGAGCCGCCGTCGTCATGGGCTAGCGGGGCGCCATCATTGCCTATCTGGCGGAGCTGGCCAGATGGGACGCCGGTCTTGTTCTCTGCGACCCAAGTCGGCTCGGGGCAGGGTGATGATGACGCTTCCTGTTGACGTGGCGGACTTGCGTCCTAGGTCGGGCGACGTGGAGGCTCCTCCGAAGCCGAGGTCGAGTCTGTCCTGCATGGCTGAGGCCGAGCCCGAGCTCCTGGGTCGGGCGAGGCGGAGGTCGTTCGGCAGAGGCCAGGGCGGAGACCGAGCCCTGGGTCGGGCGAAGCGGAGTTCGTCGTCTTCCGGGGCCTTAGCCCGAGTCCGAGCCCTAGGTCGGGCGGAGCGGAGTTCGCCGTCTTCCGGGGCCTTAGCCCGAGTCCGAGCCCTGGGTCGGGCGGAGCGGAGTTCGCCGTCTTCCGGGGCCTTAGCCCGAGTCCGAGCTCTGGGTCGGGCGGAGCGGAGTTCGCCGTCTTCCGGGGCCTTAGCCCGAGTCCGAGCCCTGGGTCGGGCGGAGCGGAGTTCGCCGTCTTCCGGGGCCTTAGCCCGAGTCCGAGCCCTGGGTCGGGCGGAGCCTCCTATGGCGCTTCTGGCAAAGCCTGGTCGCCCGTCTGTCTCACTCTTTGCGTTAAATGCCTCAGTGACTTGGTCGGTTGGCGCGGTGATTTAGTCAGGGTTGCTTCTTAACGAAGGCAAGGCCTCGGGCGAGCCGGAGATGCTTCTGCCGTAAAAAAGGGGGCCTCAGGCGAGACGGAAACATCTCAGGGTCGGCTGCCCTTGCCCGAGGCTAGGCTCGGGCGAGGCGTGATCGAGTCGCTCGTGTGGACTGATCCCTGACTTAATCAAACCCATCAGGCCTCTGCAGCTTTATGCTGATGGGGGTTACCAGCTGAGAATTAGGCGTCTTGAGGGTACCCCTAATTATGGTCCCCGACAGTAGCCCCCGAGCCTCGAAGGGAGTGTTAGCACTCGCTTGGAGGCTTTCGTCGCACTTTTTTGCAAGGGGACCAGCCTTTCTCGGTTGCACTTTGTTCCGGTGGGTGCGCGCGAGTGCACCCGCCGGGTGTAGCCCCCGAGGCCTCGGAGGAGTGGTTTCACTCCTTCGAGGTCTTAATGCCTTGCGTAACGCTTCGGCTGGTCTGGCGGTTCCCTCATGCGAACAGGCCGTAGCCCGGGTGCACTGTCGGGGCCCAAGTTCTCGGGCTGGTATGTTGACGCTGTCAACGGTTCGGCCGGAGCCGGGTTTGCGAGAGCAGCCCCCGAGCCTCCGCACAGGGCGAGAGGACGATCAGGGACAGACTCGGCTTTTTTACATACGCCCCTACGTCGCCTTTCCGCAAGGAGGAGGGGGGAGAGCGCCATGTTACCCTCGATGGGCACCGAACATGGTGTCTCCGGTGAGCTGCGATCGGGTAATCCGAGTGGACGTCCGTGCCCCGTTCGTTGGGGGTCGGCTAGGGGCCCGGAGGCACGCCTAAAAGTACCTGCGGGTGATCTGCCGGACCCGGTCCCCTGGCGACGGGGTCCGAGGGCTCGTTGCCTCCCTCCGATGGGATTCCGTTACAGGATCGTTCCCGCTGGTCTCGGAAATGTCCTAGGGTACCTCGGGAGCGCAGCCCGAGCCTTGGTTATGTATCGAACGTACCCCTGGTCATCCCTCGCTCGATGTCTGAGGCGACTGTGAACCCTTCGGAGGGCCAGCCTTCGAACCCCTGATCAGTAATGGGCGCGGAGCCCGAGTAGCCTGAGGCGGTCGTGGAACCTTTCGGGGGCCGACCTTCGAACCCCTGACCAGTAGTGGGTGTCGGGCCCACGCGATCTGAGGCGGCCGTTGAACCCTTCGGGGGGCCAGCCTTCGAACCCCTGATCAGTAAGGAGGCTCGGAGCCTAGTTCCTTCACGGGGAAGGATCCCTTTGGGGGTATCCCCCTTCCCGGTCCCTGTTGCAAGAGATAGAGAAAGAGGGAAAAAGGGAAAAAGATACGAAATCGAGCGACGTGGCGTACCTCTTTTGGGTGTGGTCGTTTTGGTGAAGGCGAAGCGTTGCCAGCTGCTCCTGCCAGAAACGTCGCCTGTCCAGCCGCGGAGTTAATGCGCCGGGGCGAGCGGTTGGCGAGGCTGCCGTTGCGCGTGCGCGAGCCGTTCGAGGAACGGGTCACGGGCGTGTCGTCTTCACACCGTGAGAGGGAGTTGTCTCGCTGCCTCCGGATGGGACGTGAGCCTGGCTGACGGCGTGACCGCTGCTCTCGCGCGCCCGCCACCGTCATTACTGCCGGCCCACTTTTGACCGCGTTTGACCACTGCGTCAGGCTGGCGCTGCTGGGTCGCGCGCTGGGTCGCCTCGAGTCGCGGTATCGGTTCCACAATCGAGGAGGTGCGGTGGTGGCGCAAGTGGTACAGCGGCTTGCATGCAGCATCCGGCGCGCCGGTCGCGTGACGCGTGGGCTTGGGCCTCCGTGCTGGCAGGTCAGGAGTCGGAGAGGCGCGGCCACTTGGCATGGTTGCATGCCGCCCGCATGGCTGCCCGCCCCTTTCGCCCGTTGGTCTGGGCAAAAGTGGAGGGTCACTTGTAACCGCTGGGTGGTTGCGCGTGCCGTGCGCGGCGGTCTGGCTTCTTCTGCTCGGAGCCAATCTTGTATGACATGCGGGACCCAGCCCCCGCGCCACAAGGGAGGGCTTTGGAGGCGTGCTGGAGAAGACTCGGCCCGCGACGGTTGGGGGCGCAAGCAGGGAGAGTTGCCTTTAAAAGGAGGGCGACCCCTTTCGTAAGGCGACCATGTCTTCTTTCTCCCTTATGCATCGCGTCTTTCCACCTTTCAAGTCCCCGGATGGGGGAAACCGCCGTCTCCGCGCCTCATCGTCGGAGGACACAACTCCGTGGGAGTGGGTACCTTTCAGCCATCGTTCGGCTTCAAGGATTTTCATCACACAGCCCGGTTGCTCCCCCCCGCTGGTAATCACCCAAGGTGGTGACCTCCAGCTCCCAGAGGGGGAGAGGCAATCCGGGCTGTGGTCCCGGCCCCGCCCTCAGTGTTGAGGGTGTTCGTCATCCTCGCCGGGGCGGGGGGCGAGGCGAGCCGGGGCTCCACCTCCTGCGCAGGTCGGCGGACCACCTCATCCTCCAGCTTCTGGTGGTGGCAATCGCCCCTTAGCCCTGCGGCGGAGACATCCTCCAGCCATGCCGGGGAAGGCGAACTGCTGCTGCCCAGCTAGGATGCAACATTCCGTCTTCCTCCTCGCATTCGCGGCGAGGACGGCTGCGAGGATCTGCCGGGGTGCTTAGGGGCGTCCCGCGTTTGCTGGTGATTCGCCCAGAGCTCGTCGCTCCACGGGCTTCTCTGGCGGGGAGGTCGTCCGTACCTGCGGGGACGGAACCGGAGTTCCGTTTGTAATGGCACTTCGAGTGCCGGGTTTTTTGTTCATTTCGGCTGTCGGGGCCTGAACATGTATGTTACGTCAGCACGGAGCCGTGTTTTTTCCTCATTTTTGAGCACTAAGACTCGCCTGCTGATTATCTGAACCGCTTCACCAAGCGTGAGTCGCCCCGTGTCAAGGTGACGAGTGAGGTATCCGTATCCCGGAGGCGTAGGAGTCCCTCGGCTCGGTCGGCCCTGCTGTCCGAGGCTCCTCTAGCTTAGTTAAAGAGACCCCTCGGCCGCTCTTCGACGAGCCGAGGCCAGGGGTAGCGATATCAGCATGAGCAGAGGCAGAGCTGGCTCGAAAATGAAACCTGGTTGGCCGGAGCCTAGCCGAGTTGTCCGTTGGCAGGATTGACGCCGGAGTAGGTCAGCCGAGGCTTCGGACCAGGCTGGTGCCCTCGGAAGGTGGTTGGCCGAGGCCCCGGAGGTGGCCGGCCGAGTCGCCCGCTCGGGCCGGATCCCGGAGAAGTCCCTGACAGCGATCGCTCGGGTGTGGTGACGACGTCGTCCTTCGGAGTGGAGGCCCTCGGACCGCGTCGCCATTCGAGGCTAGGTCGGGCTTCGCCAAAGGTACCGTCAATGCCGAGGGTGTCGCCGCCCCCTTCCAGCGTCAAGACCTGAGCCTGCAGGGTCAAATCGTCTTGTAGCGTGGGCCTTGTGCGGCCGTCGAGGCCAGAACACACACCCTTGCTGCGTTGTAAAGTTGCGTCTCTTTTCCTCTTGTTTCGAGTATCTGGACTTTTTGTCGGTAACAGGGATGTTAGTGCGAGCGAGAGTTGCTTCTCGCGGAAGGTGATGAGTGAGGTATCCGTATCCCGGAGGCGTGGGAGTCCCTCGGCTCGGTCGGCCTCGCCGCTTACGCGTACTTTCACCCGTCCATGAGGCCCTGTCACCGACTCGATCGAGAAGGCTCGAAGGATCGCTTCGACAGAAGGGCTTCCGAACGTAGAGACTTGTTCGATCCGCGGAGTCACCTTATCCGAATGCGAGTTACTTATCGCAGAAGGTGATGAGTGAGGTATCCGTATCCCGGAGGCGTAGGAGTCCCTCGGCTCGGTCAGCCTTGACTGCTTACGTGTACCCCGTCGTTTCCAGGACCCACTTTTCGAAGTAGTCAAAAAGCACGAAAGATGTTCTGGTAAAAGAGATTTTCTTTTCGAGGAAAATTTTGACGCAGAGGGGGTTTCCCCCCTTTTAGCCCTCGAGGGAGGGTCGGGCCTTGCCGAGGCGAGGCCGACCCTTCCTTGTTGACTAAACTTCGCGTGGGTGCGAGGTATATGAACAACTTGGAAACATCTTAAGGGTAGAAGCGACGTAGCTGTTGGATGTTCCAAGCGTTGCCGTAGACCTCGCCTTGACTGTTGGCCAGCTTGTACGTTCCAGGCTTCAGAACTTTGGCGATGACGAATGGCCCCTCCCAGGGGGGCGTGAGCTTGTGCCTCCCTCGGGCGTCTTGCCGCAGCCGAAGCACCAGGTCGCCCACCTGGAGGTCTCGGGGTCGGACCCCTCGGGCGTGGTAGCGTCGCAGGGACTGCTGATACCGCGCCGAGTGTAGTAAGGCCTTGTCCCGAGCCTCTTCCAGCTGGTCCAGCGAGTCTTCTCGGCTAGCTTGGTTGCTTTGATCGTCGTAGGCTCTCGTCCTCGGGGAGCCGTATTCCAGGTCCGTGGGTAAGACGGCCTCGGCCCCGTAGACCAGGAAGAACGGCGTAAAACCCGTGGCTCGGCTCGGCGTCGTCCTCAGGCTCCAGACCACCGAGGGGAGTTCCTTCATCCACCGCTTGCCGAACTTGTTGAGGTCGTTGTAAATCCGAGGCTTGAGCCCTTGTAGAATCATGCCATTGGCGCGCTCTACTTGCCCATTCGACATGGGATGAGCTACGGCGGCCCAGTCTACCCGGATGTTGTGATCCTCGCAAAAATCCAAGAATTTTTTGCCGGTGAACTGGGTGCCATTGTCGGTGATGATGGAGTTCGGGACCCCGAAGCGATGGATGATGTTGGTGAAGAACGCCACCGCCTGCTCGGACCTGATGCTGTTCAGGGGTCGGACCTCGATCCACTTGGAGAATTTGTCGACGGTGACCAGCAGGTGCGTGTAGCCCCCGGGCGCCTTCTGCAGAGGGCCGACGAGGTTCAGACCCCACACAGCGAAGGGCCAGGTGATGGGTATCGTCTGTAGAGCCTGAGCGGGCAGGTGGGTCTGTTTCGCATAGAATTGGCACCCTTCGCAGGCGCGGACAATTCTAGTGGCGTCAGCCACCGCCGTCGGCCAGTAGAAGCCTTGGCGGAAAGCGTTCCCGACGAGGGTTCGAGGTGCTGCATGATGGCCGCAAGCCCCCGAGTGTATTTCCTGCAGGAGTTCCTGGCCTTCGGCGATGGAGATGCATCGCTGGAGGATGCCCGAGGGACTCCGGTGGTAGAGCTCCTTCTCATCGCCCATCAAGACGAACGACTTGGCGCGTCGCGCTACCCGCCGAGCCTCGACTCGGTCGAGGGGCAGTTCTCCTTGGCGGAGATATTGCAGGTAGGGGGTCTGCCAATCTTGATCTGGCGTGACCCCGCTCCGCTCCTCCTCGATGCGTAGTGCTTCGCCCTCGGGGGCCGAGGGCTCCTCGGGCTGAACCGAGGATGGCTCGGGCTGGGCCGAGGTCACCTCGGACGGGGCCGAAGGCGTCTTGGGCTCGGGCGTGTCGCCGATCTTGACGGAGGGTTGGTGCAGATCCCGGGAGAAGACGTCCGGGGGAACCGTCGTTCGCCCCGAGGCTATCTTTGTCAGCTCGTCCGCGGTCTCGTTGTAGCGCCGGGCGATGTGGTTAAGCTCGAGCCCGTAGAACTTGTCTTCTAGGCGTCGAACCTCATCACAATAGGCCTCCATCTTCGGGTCGCGACAGTGGGAGTTCTTCATGACTTGGTCGATGACGAGCTGCGAGTCGCCGCAAGCATCGAGGCGTCGGACCCCTTGCTCGATGGCGATTCGCAATCCGTTGATCAGAGCCTCGTACTCAGCCACATTGTTGGACGCCGGGAAATGGAGGCGGAGCACGTAGCGCAGGTGTTTCCCGAGGGGCGAGACGAAGAGCAGGCCCGCGCCGGCTCCCGTCTTCATCAGTGACCCGTCGAAAAACATGGTCCAGAGCTTCGGTTGGATCGGAGCCGTTGGCAACTGGGTGTCGACCCATTCGGCTACGAAGTCCGCCAGTACCTGGGACTTGATGGCCTTCCGAGGGGCGAACGAGATTGTCTCGCCCATGATTTCCACCGCCCACTTTGCGATCCGTCCCGAGGCTTCTCGGCACTGGATGATCTCCCCCAGGGGGAAGGATGACACCACAGTCACCGGATGAGATTCGAAGTAATGTCGCAGCTTTCGCCTCGTCAGGATCACTGCATACAGCAGCTTCTGGACTTGTGGGTAGCGGATCTTGGTCTCGGACAGCACCTCGCTGACGAAGTAAACTGGCCTCTGAATGGGCAAAGCATGCCCCTCTTCCTGCCTTTCGACCACGATCGCGGCGCTGACCACCTGAGTGGTTGCGGCGACGTAGACCAAAAGGGCTTCTCCATCAGCTGGGGGTACCAAGACGGGCGCCTGGGTGAGGAGCGCCTTCAGGTTCCCGAGGGCTTCCTCGGCCTCGGGAGTCCAAGTGAAGCACTCGGCCTTCCTTAAGAGACGGTACAGGGGCAGGCCTCTTTCGCCGAGGCGCGAGATGAAACGGCTCAAGGCCGCGAGACATCCCATGACCCTCTGTACGCCTTTTAAGTCCTTGATGGGCCCCATACTGGTGATGGCTGCGATCTTCTCCGGGTTGGCTTCGATGCCCCGCTCGGAGACGATGAATCCCAGGAGCATGCCTCGGGGCACCCCGAAGACGCACTTCTCGGGATTGAGCTTGACGCCCTTTGCCTTGAGACACCGGAATGTCACTTCAAGGTCGGAGAGAAGGTCGGAGGCTTTCTTTGTCTTGACCATGATGTCATCGACGTAGGCCTCGACCGTGCGACTGATGTGTTCGCCGAACACATGATTCATGCACTGCTGGTACGTTGCACCCGCGTTCCTCAAACCGAACGGCATGGTGACATAACAGTACATGCCGAAGGGCGTGATGAAAGAAGTCGCGAGCTGGTCGGACTCTTTCATCTTGATTTGATGATACCCTGAGTAGGCATCGAGGAAAGACAGCGTTTCGCACCCAGCAGTGGAGTCCACGATTTGATCGATGCGAGGTAGAGGGTAGGGGACCTTCGGACACGCTTTGTTGAGACCAGTGTAGTCTACACACATCCGCCATTTCCCCCTTTCTTCCTCACAAGTACAGGGTTGGCAAGCCATTCGGGATGGAATACCTCTTTGATGAACCCTGCTGCCATCAGCTTGTGGATCTCCTCGCCTATCACCCTGCGCCTTTCCTCGTCGAATCGGCGCAGGGGTTGTCTGACCGGTCGGGCCCCGGCCCGAATATCCAGCGAGTGCTCGGTGACATCCCTCGGTATGCCGGGCATGTCCGAGGGACTCCACGCAAAGACGTCGGCGTTTGCGCGAAGGAAGTCGACGAGCACTGCTTCCTATTTGGGGTCGAGCCCGGAACCGATCCGGATCTGCTTGGAGGTGTCACCACTGGGGTCGAGAGGGACGACCTTAACCGTCTCCGCTGGCTCAAAGTTGCCGGCGTGTCGCTTCACGTCCGGCACCTCTCGGGAGAGGCTTTCCAGGTCGGCGATGAGGGCCTCGGACTCGGCGAGGGCCTCGGCGTACTCCACGCACTCCACATCGCATTCGAATGCGTGTTTGTACGTGGGGCCGACGGTGATGACCCCATTGGGGCCTGGCATCTTGAGCTTCAGGTAGGTGTAGTTGGGGATGGCCATGAACTTCGCGTAGCATGGCCTTCCCAACACCGCGTGGTAGGTTCCTCGGAACCCGACCACCTCGAACGTCAAAGTCTCCCTTCGGAAGTTGGAGGGTGTTCCGAAGCAGACAGGAAGGTCGAGCTGTCCGAGGGGCTGGACGCGCTTCCCAGGAATGATCCCGTGGAAGGGCGCAGCGCCGGCTCGGACGGATGACAGATCGACGCGCAGGAGCCTGAGGGTCTCGGTGTAGATGATATTGAGGCAGCTGCCCCCATCCATCAGGACCTTGGTGAGCCTGACGTCGCCGATGACGGGGTCGACGACGAGCGGGTACTTCCCCGGGCTCGGCACGTGGTCGGGGTGGTCGTCCTGGTCGAAGGTGATGGGCTTGTCGGACCAGTCTAGGTAGACTGGTGCCGCCACCTTCACCGAGCAGACCTCCCGACGCTCTTGCTTACGATGCCGAGCCGAGGCATTCGCCGCATGCCCCCCGTAGATCATGAAGCAGTCGCGGACCTCGGGGAACTCTCCTGCTTGGTGATCTTCCTTTTTGTCGTCGTCGCGGGCCCTGCCACCCTCTGCGGGTGGCCCGGCCCGGTGGAAGTAGCGCCGAAGCATGACGCACTCCTCGAGGGTGTGCTTGACGGGCCCCTGATGGTAGGGGCACGTCTTCTTGAGTGCCTTGTCGAAGAGGTTGGCGCCTCCGGGGGGCTTCCGAGGGTTCTTGTGTTCGGCGGCGGCAACAAGGTCCGTGCCGGCGGCGTCGCGTTTCGCTTGCGACTTCCTCCTGCCTTTCTTCTTGGCGCCGAGCGGAATAGGCGCCTCGGGAGCATCTTCCGACGGGCGGCCCTGGGGTTGCTTGTCCTTTCGGAAGATGGCCTCGACCGCCTCCTGACCAGAGGCGAACTTGGTGGCGATGTCCATCAGCTCGCTTGCCCTGGTGGGGGTCTTGCGACCCAACTTGCTCACCAGGTCACGGCAGGTGGTGCCGGCAAGGAACGCGCCGATGACATCGGAGTCGGTGATGTTAGGCAGCTCGGTGCGCTGCTTCGAGAATCGCCGGATGTAGTCCCGAAGAGACTCTCCCGGCTGTTGCCGGCAGCTTCGGAGGTCCCAGGAATTCCCGGGGCGCACGTACGTGCCCTGGAAGTTGCCGGCGAAAGCTTGGACCAGATCCTCCCAGTTGGAAATCTGCCCCGGAGGCAGGTGCTCCAACCAAGCGCGAGCAGTGTCGGAGAGGAACAGGGGGAGGTTGCAGATGATGAGGTTGTCGTCGTCCGTTCCTCCCAGTTGGCAGGCCAGGCGGTAGTCCGCGAGCCACAATTCCAGCCTCGTTTCCCCCGAGTACTTTGTGATAGTAGTCGGGGGTCGGAATCGGGTCGAGAACGGCGCCCGTCGAATGGCTCGGCTGAAGACCTGCGGACCGGGTGGTTCGGGCGAGGGACTCCGATCCTCCCCGCTGTCGTAGCGTCCCCCACGCCTGGGGTGATAGCCTCGGCGCACCCTTTCGTCGAGGCGAGCCCGACGGTCGCGATGAGGGTGCTCGTCGCCGAGGTGGCCCGGGGCCGCAGGCGCGGTGTTGCGCGTGCGCCCGGTATAGACCGAGGCTTCCCGCGTGAGTCGAGAAGTCGCGGCACGAGGTTCCGAGGGGTACCCCTGCCTTCGGGAGGCAGAGCTCTCGGCCCGCCGGGCCGCAGCGCCTTCCAGGAGATGCTTGAGCTCTCCCTGGATTCGCCGACCCTCGGTGGTTGATGACTCCGGCATCACGCGGAGGAGCATCGCTGCGGCTGCCAGGTCCTGACCGGTTCCGCCGGATGCGGGTGGCGGTCTGCCCCTGGCATCGTTGGCGATGCGGTGCTGGAGACCCTGGGGCTGGTGACGTATTTCTCCGGCCGGGGGCTGGCCCGCCCATACCTGCCCGACGTCCCGGCGGATTGCCTCGAGCGCTCCTGCTCCCTCATCGAGCCCGGCCTGCGCCCCGCGGACTTGCTCGAGCTGTGGGTCGTGACCCCCCGCCAGAACGGGGACCACAGCTAGCTCCCGCGGGATGTCGGCGCGAGGCGCTGGCCTAGGGGGATCACCATCCTCCGGCATGCCGAGACAGCTGCCTCCGGAGGGATCCCCTAGCTCGACGTGGAAACATTCGCGGCTCGGGCCGCAGTCCTCGTTGTCAAGGCTGCGGCTGCCGTCGGAACAGTCGGAGAGGCAGTAGTCGCATGCGGTCATGAAGTCCCGCATGGCACTGGGGTTGCCAGATCCGGAGAAATCCCAGCAGATGCTGGGGTCGTCATCTTCCTCGGACCCAGAGGGCCCGTAGGTCGAGACGCCCGCCAATCGGTCCCAAGGCGACCGCACATAAAACCTCAGAGGGGTTGCACTCGCCTCAACGTGAGTGCCCGCCAGGACGAGGTCGCTAGGCGGGTTGAGGTCGAGTCGAAATGACGAAGGATGGGAAGCAGTCGGTACCTTTTGGTCGACGAAGAGCGACGAAGTCACGTCGGGGGCTGATCGCGCCGTCGTCTTGGGTACGAGGGCGACATCCTGCAGGCCCCTCGTGAGCGTGCTGGCGTCGTCCACCTGCCCGGGGTCGACGTGTTGCGGGGGGATGGCGCTCGCCTTCGCCTCGAACGCGAGGGTGACGCCTAGCGTGTCCTCCGTTGGGGCACTGGGGATGTCGATTTGCTCGACAACCGTCGGAGCGCAGCCTCCCGCTCGGCCCTGGTCGCCCCGCCTCCTCCTCCGATGGCGAGGGAAAGGATGGGGCGAGCTCGAATGTTGTTCTTCCCCCACGCGGGAAAGACGTCGTCGGTTCCGCCGCCGGCGGGCGGGCTGTCGACCGCCATTGTCGCCGCCGCACGGCGGTGGAAGGAGTACCATGTCGTAGCCGCTGTCGAGAGACATGAACTCGAGGCTCCCGAAACGGAGCACCGTCCCGGGTTGGAGAGGTCGTTGGAGACTGCCCATCTGGAGCTTGACGGGAAACTGCTCGTCAACACGCAGCGTGCCCCTACCTGGCGCGCCAACTGTCGGCGTTTCGAGACCGGGGGGTCCCCGAGCCGACGAGTGAGTGTGCCGCGTGCCCCAGCCCAGATGGGTCGAGCGCGTGGGCGAGCGCGAAGGGGGGAAAGAGCGAGGTCGGTGGCCGGAGCCGGGTCGTGACGAGGGAGACGGAGATCCCGCGGCCTTCGTGTTCGTCCCGCGCCCAGGTCGGGTGCGCTTGCAGTAGGGGGTTACAAGCGTCCGCGCGGGTGAGGGGAGCGAGCGGCCCCAAGAGAGCGCCTGCCCCTGCCCTCGTTCCCGCGAGGCCCACCTTCTCTAAGAAGGCCCTGGTCCTTCCTTTTATAAGCGTAAGGAGAGGACCCAGGTGTACAAAATGGGGGTGTAGCAAGGTGCTACGTGTCTAGCGGGGGAGAGCTAGTGCCCTAAGTACATGCCAAGGTGGCAACCGGAGAGATCTTGGCACCCAGCTGGTGTGGCATCGTGGCTGTCGGAGGAGTAACGGAGCCTAGTGGAGGGACAGCTGTTGGAACAGTTGTGCTCTTGCTGACGTCTCCCTGCTTCCGTAAGGGAGCCGAGAGCCGCCGTCGTCATGGGCTAGCGGGGCGCCATCATTGCCTATCTGGCGGAGCTGGCCAAATGGGACGTCGGTCTTGTTCTCTGCGACCCAAGTCGGCTCGGGGCAGGGTGATGATGACGCTTCCTGTTGACGTGGCGGACTTGCGTCCTAGGTCGGGCGACGTGGAGGCTCCTCCGAAGCCGAGGTCGAGTCTGTCCTGCATGGCTGAGGCAGAGCCCGAGCTCCTGGGTCGGGCGAGGCGGAGGTCGTTCGGCAGAGGCCAGGGCGGAGACCGAGCCCTGGGTCGGGCGAAGCGGAGTTCGTCGTCTTCCGGGGCCTTAGCCCGAGTCCGAGCCCTGGGTCGGGCGGAGCGGAGTTCGCCGTCTTCCAGGGCCTTAGCCCGAGTCCGAGCCCTGGGTCGGGCGGAGCGGAGTTCGCCGTCTTCCGGGGCCTTAGCCCGAGTCCGAGCTCTGGGTCGGGCGGAGCGGAGTTCGCCGTCTTCCGGGGCCTTAGCCCGAGTCCGAGCCCTGGGTCGGGCGGAGCGGAGTTCGCCGTCTTCCGGGGCCTTAGCCCGAGTCCGAGCCCTGGGTCGGGCGAAGCCTCCTATGGCGCTTCTGGCAAAGCCTGGTCGCCCGTCGGTCTCACTCTTTGCGTTAAATGCCTCAGTGACTTGGTCGGTTGGCACGGTGATTTAGTCAGGGTTGCTTCTTAACGAAGGCAAGGCCTCGGGCGAGCCGGAGATGCTTCTGCCGTAAAAAAGGGGGCCTCGGGCGAGACGGAAACATCTCAGGGTCGGCTGCCCTTGCCCGAGGCTAGGCTCGGGCGAGGCGTGATCGAGTCGCTCGTGTGGACTGATCCCTGACTTAATCAAACCCATCAGGCCTCTGCAGCTTTATGCTGATGGGGGTTACCAGCTGAGAATTAGGCGTCTTGAGGGTACCCCTAATTATGGTCCCCGACAGGAGGCGGAATTGATCTACCTGCCAACCCATTCAACCGGAGGGTACTTAGACAGCAACAACAACAAGCCGAGATGAATCCTCCAAATCCTCCACCAGCCAGAACTGATCCAACAGTTGCAGCCCAGATGCGGATAATGCAACAAATGGCTAATACTATGTAGATATGCATGCGCAGATGCGACAGGAGCGTCAGGAAATGCGCTAAGAGAGGGAGGAGATGCACCAGGAGCGAAGGGTGCAACAGCAGCAAGCACCACTGCCGCCACCACCACCACCAGTTCCACCCCGGGACAAGCACCGGGAGTTCATGAGCCACAAGTCGCCTACCTTCACCAGCTCTCTAGATCCTCTGCACGCTGATGACTGGTTGAAGTCAGTGGAGAAGATGTTGAATATTGCACAATGTTCTGACTGGGAGAAGGTTTTATATGCTTATGGTCGTTTGACTGGTCCTATTGCTGATTGGTGGGATTCCTACACCACTACCCACAATGTTGCTGATCCTATCACATGGGCTGAATTTGCTACTCAATTCAGGAACTATCACATACCTGCTGGACTGATGAAGATAAAGAAGAAGGAATTTATGTCGCTGAAGCAGGGAAGCATGTCAGTCAGCAAGTACCGCGACAGATTCACTCAACTCTCCAGATATGCACCGAATGAAGTGGCTGAAGATGAGTGAAAGAAAGAACACTTCATCGAAGGACTTAATGGACCTCTACAGTATGCTCTAGTGGCTCACACCTTTCCTTCATTTCAGAGGCTGCTTGACAAGGCCCTAGCTATTGAACACAAGCGTGTTCAGCTAGTCAGGGGAGCAGCAGCATTCGCCCTCTCTATGTTCCACCCTAGGGTACACCGGTTCACACTGGATGAGGCCAGTGCCCAGCTCAGTACACACCACAGGGGACTCCACTGACTCATCAGGCTGCCCCCACTGGCACCCGGCAAAATTCTTAGGGCAGAGTGCAGGTACCACATGCTACAAGTGTGGTAAGACTGGGCATGATGCTAATGTTTGTCCGCAGAGGGTTGCTACTACCCCAGTTCAGAACAAGCAGCAGACTCTAGGATCTGGCAAGGGATTCACTATCGCCAGGGTTAATCAAGTCAGCGCTGATGCTACTGCTGAAGGAGCTGACATCGCAATTGGTAAGCTTTATATTAATGCAATTCTTGTAGCAATATTATTTGATTCTGGTGCTACACATTCATTTATGTCTGCTCGATATGCCAACACAAATGAGTTACCATTGCAAAATATGAAAACACCAATGGTAGTAATTACACCTAAAGGGTCTATTGAGGCAAATTATATGACACATAGATTGACATTGACAATTATGGGAAGAGAATCCTGGGCTACCCATATAGTATTAGAAGAGAGTAGTATAGACTTGATTCTTGGTATGTCATGGTTAAGAAAGGCAAAGGCCGTTATACATTGTGCTAGGGGTACTGTAGAACTCACCAGTTCTAAAGGAGAAAGATTTAAAGTTGAAATTACAGTAACTGCCTCTACCCAACCTGCCGTATTTCTAGTAGATGGGAAGTTTCTTGGCGACAACATCCGTGCGGTTAGGGATTTTCTCAATATCTTTCCTGAGGAGTTACCAGGGATGCCACCAGATAGGGAAGTTGAGTTTGTCATTAATCTCTTACTTGGGACTACACCTATTTCTAAATGGCCATACAGGATGCATGTAGAAGAGTTAAAATAACTTAAGAAGCAGTTAACAGAATTACAGGAGGCTGGGTACATTCGTCCGAGTTATTCACCTTGGGGAGCACCGGTTCTGTTTGTATAGAAGAAATATGGATCATAGAGGATGTGTGTGGATTATAGATCCCTTAATGATGTTACTATGAAGAACAAGTATCTGTTACCCTGCATCGAGGATTTATTTGATCAGATGAGAGGCGCAAGGGTATTCTTGAAGATTCATCTCCGATCGGGTTATCACCAAATGAAGATTAGGCCATCTGATATTCCCAAGACGGCTTTCTCAAGCCGATATGGTTTATATGAATTCACAGTTATGTCATTTGGACTGATTAATGCACCAGCATATTTTATGAATCTAGTGAATAAGGTGTTCATGGAGTTCGACGATATTCTTATTTATTCCAAGAGTGATAGTGATCACGAGGAACATCTGATATTGGTGCTACAAAAGCTGCGGGATAATCAACTCTACGCCTAATATAGCAAATGCAAGTTCTGGATTGACAAAGTGCCATTCCTTGGACACATCATCTCTAATGGTGGAATCTCAGTGGATCCTGCCAAAGTTAGGGAGATTATGGCGTGGAGCATACCCATTATAGTGACTGAGGTCTAGAGTTTCTTGAGACTTGCAGGCTATTATCGGCGATTTATTGAAGGGTTCTCCAAGATTGCTAAGCCTATGACCTCACTTCTAGAGAAGGGGAGAGAGTTTAAGTGGGACTGGAAATGCCAAGATGGCTTTAATTAACTGAAGTTGAGATTGATGTCACCCCCAGTGTTGGTTATGCCAGACCTACAGAAGGGATTTGATATCTATTGTGATGCATATGGCTAAGGCCTGGGATGTGTTCTTATGCAGGAAGTACACGTGATTGCCTACGCGTCTCGTCAGTTGCGGAAACATGAGTTGAACTACCCTACTCATGACTTAAAACTCGCAGCCGTAGTGCATGCGCTCAAAATATGGAGACATTATATTATGGGAACCAAGTGCCAAGTGTACACCGATCACAAGAGTTTGAAGTACATATTCACTCAGAAGGATCTCAACCTTAGGCAACGCCGATGGTTGGAACTCATTAAGGATTATGATTTGGAGATTCACTATCACCTGGGCAAGGCGAATCTAGTTGCGGATGCCTTCAGTCGGAAGGAACATGTCCATGCTGCTATTGTTGCCCAGCTACCCGATGGGATTGTTGATGATTTCAGGAGACTTAACCTAGGAATAGTTTCTCACACTGAAGGAGTCACTATTGAAGTGGAACCTACCTTGGAGCAAGAAATCCATAAGGGTCAGATTGGTGATGCTAAAATCTAAGAGATCAAAGATCTAATTACTAAAGGTAGAGGTCCGGAATTCACGGAGGATGAGCAAGGCACAGTATGGTTCAAGGACTGGATATGTGTTCCTGATATTGACAGCCTTCGTGAGACTATATTGAAGGAAGCCCATGACTCTGATTATGCTATTCATCCAGGTAGCACTAAGATGTATCAGGATTTGAAGCAGAAGTACTGATGGTATGGGATGAAAAGAGATGTATCTGCACATGTGGCTATGTGTGATGTGTGTCAAAGAGTAAAAGTTGAACATCAAAGACTAGCTGGACTATTGCACCCGTTAAAGATACCCGAACGGAAGTGGGAAGAGATTGGTATGGACTTCATTGTTGGGTTGCCTTGCACCCCAAAAGGGTATGATTCCATACGGGTGATTGCGGATAGACTGACCAAAGTGGCACATTTCATTCCGGTCAAAACTACTTATAAAGGTTCTCAGCTGGCAGAGTCATACATGGCTCAGATTGTGTGTTTACACGGTGTACCAAAGAAGATCATTTCGGATAGAGGCTCATAGTTTACCTCCAGATTTTGGAAAACCTTTCATGAGAATATGGATACAAAGTTGAGTTTCAGTTCGGCCTATCACCCTCAGACTGATGGCCAGACTGAAAGGACTAATCAAGTACTTGAGGATATGTTGAGAGCTTGTGCCCTTCAGCATGGAGGCAGTTGGGACAAGAGTCTACCATATGCTGAGTTCTCATATAATAATAGTTACCAGGCCAGTCTGAAGATGTCACCATTTGAAGCTTTATATGGCAGGAAGTGCAAGACTCCTCTATATTGGGATCAGACTGGAGAAAGATAGTTCTTTGGGCCTAAACTTATTCAAGAGGCAGAAGAACAAGTCTGTATAATACAGGAGAACTTGAGGGTAGCTCAGACCAGGCAAAAGAGATATACTGATAATCGAAGAAGACCACTGGAGTTTGAGGAGGGTGATCATGTGTACCTCAAGATGTCACCACTTCATGGAATGAGGAGATTCAAAGTTAAGGGCAAGTTATCCCCTCGCTTTATTGGACCCTTAAGAATCTTTAGGCGAGTTGGGGAGATGGCATACCAACTCGAGCCACCTGATCATTTATCTGATGTGCATGATATATTCCACGTATCTCAACTTAAGAAGTGACTCTATGTTCCTGAGGAACAGTTACCAATGGAAGAACTCAGTCTTCAGGGTGATTTGACTTATACAGAATCTCCTATCAAGATTCTTGACACTTTGACTCGAGTTACAAGAAATAAAGTGATAAAGATGTGCAAAGTGCAGTGGAGTCACCATGGAGAAGATGAAGCTACTTGGGAGGGAGAAGAAGAACTTCGAATAGAATTTCCCCATCTTTTCCCTAGTCCTTCCTAAATCTTGAGGACGAGATTCTTGTTAAGGCGGGTAGGATTTGTAACACCCAATTTGTAAGAAAATATAAAAGGAGAAATTATTTCCTTTATATATATGTGCTATCTCTATTTACCATCACATGTGAACACCTCATTTAAAAACAAATAATTAATAAAGGACATGCCACTAAATTGTGCATCATGATGGAGTTTTGCTTGTTTGTGCACTTGATAATAAAATAATAACAATAGAAATATAATAATGAGATGGAAAATTTGAATTTAAACCAAAGGTGCACTTTAGGGAATTGAGAACAATATAAATAAAATAGGGGATGATTATAATGCAACACAAAATAAATAAATTTAACACATTTTGGGCATGTCCAATTGTATTTTGAATATGAGGAAAATTTAACACAGGGTTTGATTTTGATATTTGAATTCAAAAATGAGAAGGAAAACAAAACAGAAAAGAATAAGGAAAAAGAAAATGGCACAT
Source organism: Zea luxurians (assembly GCA_029449295.1). Taxonomy (NCBI): domain Eukaryota; kingdom Viridiplantae; phylum Streptophyta; class Magnoliopsida; order Poales; family Poaceae; genus Zea; species Zea luxurians. The sequence goes on along the minus strand of JAOPSE010000001.1, from coordinate 95,825,640 downwards.
GGGCCAAAATCGGAGGTACCCGACCCATCTTCATTTCGCGCACTCGGCCCAAGCTACCTCATCCTGCGCGTGTCGATAGCAGGGCCCCACTGGGTAGCCTCTCGTTCACGCCCTCCTCTGCCTTGCACTGAATTGTGGGACCCAGAGGGCAGCCACACCGCATCAGCGCGTGCACCCTCCACCACTGTTGCGTGGGCCTCATCAGCCAGTTGTCTGGTTACAGCGTGCACGTCTCGTAACGCTGACTTGTGGGCCCCTTTGGCCAGAGCCTTCCACCTCGCCATGACCACGTGGACCGAGTCCGTCACCGGTGATGCTGGGCTTCCCTCAACTACCTCGCCCCGGGCCTTGCACACTTGACCGACCTGCGCAGATATAATGCGCATACCAGTCTCGCGCGATGTGCCCCATTAGGAAGTCAGCTGCACTGAGAACCTCATCGCGCCGTGAGAGCCGCCGCCCGCCGTCGGTGCCCCAATCCTATGCCGTCGATTGGTGACCGGAGTTGTGTTGGGAGCATTTGGCAGCGTGCGTGGATTGCGTAGGCAAAGAATCTAGCTCGGGGGTCGAACCAGGGACCCGGAATTCTTCGCCGTCGCCACACCTCCGCCCCGCGTCGTGGACCGTCTCTGTTGTGGCCTGAGCGCTAGTGAGCCCTTAATCATTGTATTCGCCACATTCTTCTCAACGTGTAGATCCAGTCGCTCATAGGGTTTGGCCTCCTCGATGCCTGGCTCGTCGTTCGTTGGCGAGCTCTGCCGCGCGGAGTGCTTGCGCCGCCGTGACCGAGCCGGAGGTAGATGAAGGGCTTGGAACCGTTAGATTATGTTTGGTCAGCTGCGATTAAGTCGAGCACACCCCCCTTCGTGTCTTGATGCTAGATCGTTGATCCATGGAGTGACGGCACAGATCAAGGCAAACATCACACACTCGCGGCACTAAATCCCAACCATAAGCCTTAGATTTAGTGGTTGCGATTAGAGCTGGGTACATAGACATCTACGCCGTTAGATCCTAATCCGAGGGTCCACATTGCATTCCGTTCGGTTGGCTCGGGATTTAATCCGGGTCGCTCATATTTGATCGGATAGGCCACCTTGGCTGATACCACTTCAGCCGTGTCAATTTCATTAAGAGCCCCTGGAAAATTTATGAAACAACACGTAGTCCATCGGCAGGGAGTTCTAAGTCTTTGGAAATTTATACAGTAGCCCCTGAACTCTTTGGAAATTGATGCGCAGTCCAGACAGTTAATAAAACATATAAAAACCATTTAGGAAATGAATTTTTAATATAAAAACAATTCCTAGAACTTGTTTAATTCATAGAAAATTCATATTAAGTCCAAATTAATCCACTCATGTTTCTATAATTTTGTAATATTATTGTTTATCAACTAGTGTCTCTATTTTGATATGAAAACTGTATTAAAATTTATCTATTAATTAATCTTGTACCAAGCACATAAAACCTTTGGAAATTCATAACTTAAAATCCATAACTCCAAAATTAAGGATTCATGTTCCTATGATCTCATTTTAATATGTAGATTATTAATATGTATTTTGTATACATGTTTGGTGTGATGTTAATTTCCTCTTTGTATTATGCTTGTTTGTATTGTGGCGAGCAGAAGAGCCAGTGGCTGAGGATCCCGGTGTTCAGCAGGTAGAAGTTGCTGAGTAGGAGCTCATTGAAGGCAAGTTGTGGCCTTGACCACTTTTTACCCAATAATGTTCTTTATTATCACTTACCAATGCACAGGTTTTACTTTGATGGGACCCAATAGGTCACCCTAGACTGGTTATCCTTTTACATTGTTTACCTCTGAATCAATTGGGTAGTTTTGCTATTGCTCTATATGGTTTTGGGTTTAATATTACATTATGTCCATGTTCCAATTATTCTGTTATTTTATTTATGTTCATGTCAACATCATTATTTTTAATTGGAACATGGATCTTAACTTGAGAAACACGTGCCACCACAAGAGTGGAATGGGACGCCCTTGACTGACTAACTATGAAAGCTAGTGGTGGACTACCTTACCCGATAGGGGCAAGGGCAGTAGGGGAATATGCGTGTAGGGAGGTTCCCGGGTTGATTTTGCTGCGATGGCGGTCAGACGGGGAATTCCTGCATTGCTCTTCCTAGAAACTGTAGCGGGTTTTCTGAAGCTAGTGGAACTAGGTAAAGGCCTCGTAGTGTTGCCCTGCCTCGCTTCCTTAGTAGAGGTGTATGGGAGTCACGATCCCTTGACAGATGGGTAACATGACTTGTGGGTACAGGGTACAACCTTCTGCAGAGTGTAAAAGGTACACTAGCCGTGCTTGCGGTCATTAGCAGCTCAGGACTCTCGCATGATTAAATTATGGAACAAAATTCAATTTGTCATTTGCATTGCATGGGATTTATTACTAATTTTGTTCTATTATTCTTATTATGGTTTGGTATTTACTTACATCTAGTAACTTCTAATAAAATTTGACCAACTTATTAAAAGCAATGCTCGGCCTTAACCCCTATTATTGATCAGCCTTAGACATTACATGAACTCCCACCTTTGGTGAATTCATGCACATTATTCCCCACAACTTGTTAAGCTATGATCTTTTGTGAGCTCACACTTGCGATATATAACCCCCCCATAGAGAAGAACAGGTGGCCTAGGAGGAGCCGCACAACGAGGAGTTTGACTTGATCTAGGTGACGTCTCCCAGTCGACTTTATGGCGCCAAAGATGGACTTTAGTTCGCTTATTATTTATCTTTTATTTTGTAATACTTCTGCTATGTAATAAATACTTTTATGATATTGTGACATTTATCTCTATGCACTCTGTTATTATATGTGTTGTCTTCCTTGGCGCATATATGAGATGCACCCGGCTTTATCCCTTAAATCCGGGTGTGACAATTTAGTGGCCGTTAAGAGAATCGCAAGTGTCACACCCGGTTTTGGAAGGTAAACCGAATGCGAACCATGTACGTGCCAGGATCAGAAATTCACGTACACAGCGATTACATAAATGACTCATCATAGGACAATGCTTCGAATAACAATAAAGAGTAAGTAATAATACTATAGACTAGAGTCATTTACATAATATGAATCAAAGTGCACGTAATAGAAACGAAACGTAACCAACGTAAATAAACCCACCATAGGCAGCTGAATGGGGGAGATCGCTAGCCTAATCCTCGAACTTGTCAAAGTTCTGGAACTCCTGGAAATTCGCCTCGACACCTTCTTCTTCTTTACCTGAGCATAGGTTGCACCAAAGCAACCTAGTGTTTTGTGAAAGCAAGGGTGAGTACACATTAACGTACTCAGCAAATGTCCTGTTTGGCTGAGGTGGACTAGCTGTATGTGGGGTTAGGGTCAAAGCAGTTGCTTTTAGTTCGTCAGGTATTTATTATTAGTAGAAGCCAAGTTTTAGCAATAACCAACCCGTGAATCATTTCCTCATCGAGGAACATCATTATCATCATCATAATCAAAACCATCAACAGAACAATTGTATCTCAGATCATCTGTACTTCTAATCAAAGAGGATCCCAAGGTCTCTCATAACTGTGAGCACAGCTGATGTATTAGTTTCTTTCCCCTGTAGAGGTTGCACACTTTGCTCACGAGCCATGATTCCCTTTCTGCCCGGAGAGCGCTACTCCCCACTGACCACTACCTAGGTGGCCTGGTAGGGTATCACTAAGTAGCCTCTACAAAGATTCCCCTTGTAACACCCTAAATTTGGGGGTATAAAATTTCTTTCAATTACCAACCAAATTCAGGTGTTACTCTTCTCTCTCTCTCTCTAGTTTCACTCTCCCCTTTTCTTTTAGTAGAATTAGTTTAATTAGGGAGGGATTATTTATTTTATTTTGTCCAAACCATATGAGTCATGAAATGTTGCATCATGTTGAGCTCCAAATATTCTTTGAATTGTTGCACATGCTTGATTTGGTTTGAATTTGAAACTTGATTTGAATTTGAATTGAAAACCCTAGAGAAAATAAATAGAAAAGCAACTAGAAATTCACTAGAAAATAGAAAAGCCAATTCAGCCCAAGTCGGCCCATTAGGCCCAGCTCCATGTGCGCCCGCGTGCCCTTGGTGCCTGACACGCGGGTCCCACCTGTCGGCGCCAACCCGCATGCCCTTTCCCTCTCTCTCTCTCCCTCTCACTGTTTTGTGGGGCCAACCTGTCGACACCATTTCTTTTCCACACGCGTGCGCTCTTTCTCTCTCCCTCGCGGACCCCACCCGTAAGCCCCCTCCACGTCCCTAACCTCTCGCCCACTTTCCCCCGCCTTGGACGCGCCCACGACCTCGTGTCCTCCAGCCACTTTCTCACGCCCTCGCCCCTTTAGAAGGCCGCACACCGCTCGCTCACTTCCCCCACTCATTTGCGCCCTCAGCCGATCTCTCTCGCCCCCTCTCTTGCCTTGTGCACGTGACCAGCCGAGCTCCGCCACCGTTCTGTGACCATCGTTGCACCCGTGTCACGCCCGTTCCCTCGGTAAGCTTCACCGCATCACCCACAGCTCGGGACATCCCTCGGTTCGCCCCTAGCCCCTCTGGTTTACCCGTTGCGCGCTCACTGGAGTGTTTCCCATGCAGCCGGAGTCCACCGCCGTTGACCCAGGTGTGGCGGAACTGCCCGAATTATTCCAACTTAAGTGCCTAAGTCCCACCTTAAAGGTTAGACCACACTTAAATAGGAATAAAACGTTAGTCCCTCAGATCTAGTCCGACGAGGCCACTAACAGGATCAAGTACCACGTACTCACTCGATGGTGAGGCACAAAGCAAATACAATAAAGCATAAAACCATACATTAAGGAGTATTAATTATTACATCATCATCGGAGTTCAGCAAAAGTAGTAATCATTGTTTGGAATGCAGCGAAATAAAACTAACGATAAGTAACTGGAGGGATGGGGAAGCCTGTCCCATCACTCCTCATGCTCCTCCTCGGTCGACGTAGGGTCCCACTCGACTGTCCAACCCGGTGGCAAGGTGGACAGCCAAGTCACTCCAGCAACCATGTCCTCCAGAGAACCTGCAAAATTATGCCACAAGCAAGGCTGAGTATACTAATACTTAGCTAGACTTACCCGGTGTGAGGAGTCTACTCCTCTACCTCTAGACATGCAGCTATTTGGCTAAGGGGTTTGGTTGCCAAAAGCACTAGCTGAGTCTAAAAATCAAGTTTTAGCTTTTGCAGGTTTTAGTGTGACTCTCTTAGGACTGAATGTGTACTAGCTACTCAATCATGGTATCAAGCAATTTAGCAATCAACTTCCTTTGCCAAATCATTACATTTCCACTTGTTACTCAATGCAGTACAATGGATCAAGCAGTCTCATTAGCTGCGAGAAGCAGACGATTCAAATCGAGTTTTTATCCTTGCAAGGTAAACCTAAACACACGACATGGCGAGGCACTCCGTCCCCACACATATCAACCGTCCCCATTGATTCCCCGTCAGCAGATCAGGGCTCACCGCCTTGGCGTACAATGCCTCACTGACCCCGATTGCCATCGTGCAGTGACCGCACTTGTACCCACCATAACCGGAATGGGAGACCACGTCTCAGGTCGCGTGAGGAGTAAAGTCTGCTGCCAGGCTCAATCAGGTACTAGGCTTACCGATTTACCATATTTCTTGGCATGTGCTTAGTACGTTCAAACGCTTGACACAGGTATCGGCACGTTAATCCTTATTCCAATTTCCGTCTCGTAGACTACGCATCCCCATGGATTCGTGTCCACAGACCAACATCAGTATGATATGAAGGTGGATACAACCAATTTCCTAACCTCACGCGAGTGCTAGAAAAATCACTCGACTTCTACCGAGATCCATAATTAGCAAAGTAGCTACTCGACCTATCATACTAGTATCCATCTCAAAGGAAATCTTGGGGTAATGCAACTTGGGTTTCAGGCAACTCCTGCACTTAAGTGCACAATACAAGCCTACAATCATTAAGTGCAGTAAAATAATATATAGAACTGGTTATACATAAACCAGGGCTTGCCTTCCAAAGCTGAGGCAGGCAGATCCTCTGGGGCAGGCTCTGGTGCTGGATCCGGGGCTACCTCGTGAGCAACTCCTTGCTCTGGCACGAGGATGTACTCTCCGTCCGCGAGGTTACAATCTATCGAATGCAATGAATAAGATATATGCATGCTATAATATGTAAAATTTACTAACAATTATGCCTAGTGAAGAAAAAACCAAGTTAGTTAATAACTTAGGGTTTCCTTGTCATAAGAGGCTCTTAGGGGTTTATGCTTATCAATTTAGGTTTGAGGTTTTGCCTAGGGATAAGCATAATGGATTAAGACTTGGATTGCCCCTTAGATGTTTTAGTAGGCACTCAAGGGTTTTGCTGGTTTGGTTAGGGTAACATTAGTCTCCACCATTAAATTCCCCCTTTTCTTTTTCTATTTATGATTTTAGGGTGGGTTTGAACTACAACAGTGATTTAAATTTTTCCAAAAATTCTGTAAAAATTACAGTGGTTTACTATTGGTCACTGTAGTTTGTTCTATAAGTTTGAGGTCCAGAAAAATTAGAATATGCCCTGGACAAAAATAACAAAAGTTGGGGCAAAGGGGTCACTTTGCACTACAACTCTTATCTAGGTGTGGGTTTTGTACTAGGAGTCATTTTTGCTGGTATCTATAGGTAATAACATGCTTCTGTGCAAAAAATCACAGAGGGATACTTAGTGGTTATTTAGTTAGGATTTTCTAAAGTTTAATGCTAAAAAGACACTAACAACTAACTTGTTATTTGAAAAATATCAAACAACAGAACTCATAATTTTTCTATGCTTATAATAACAAAACATTAGTTATCCCAAGGTTTGGGGTGTTTTCTTCTCAGGATTATTTTTCTAGGGTTTTTCTAAGTTTCCCTGGTTTTCCTAAAATAAAAGGTATCTCATTTCTTTTGTACTAAACAAAGGTCTAACAAAATTTTCTAGTAAACTATACTGAATAAGGAAGCTAACAAAAATATGGGTGTTCTCTGGTTTTTATTTTAAACTACCTATTATATTTTCATTAGCTTTAGGTTTAAAAAGATTTAAATGACAAACTTTACCTTAATTTGGTGTACAGAGGGGTTTCTTATTTTTAAACAAGTTAGGAAGTGATTAAGTGCTTCTCTGAATTTTCTTAATCCCAGTCTAATAGTATAGCTATTTTTCCCCATTTCATTTAGCTTTTGACCAGTTAATCATTTAAATCAAAACTTTGAAGTTTTCTGCAACACTTAGGGGTTTTATATTTTTCCTAAGTAGTTTACATTATTTAGAATCTGGCAAAATTGGTTTGACTCGATTTGAGTGAACAAAACTGAAGTTATGAATTTTTTTCAAGTTCTGTTTATATTTAAATCAGAAATATCAAAAAGGTTTTCTGGAAATCCACTTTGCATCGAAGACCCTGGGTTCTTTCTAAACCAATCCCTTCAGTTATACCCCTGCGCCACTGTTCCCTTGAGTCGCTGACAGCGCACAAAACCCCCTGGCCTTTACTTCTTCTCCCCTGAGGTCCCTCCCCTTATTTAAACAGTAACTGCGGAAAAGAACAGGGCAGCGCAGCTTACGGCGAGGGAGGTCCGGTGAGGGGCGGGGTTGGCTCCGGGAGGTTTTGGTGGTCACAGCGAGATACGGCTCGATGGCGGGGGTGGCCGGAATCGGCCGGTCCACGTGCGTAGGCGGGTGAACTCGTCGGCGGCGAGTGCGCCGGCCTAACCACGGCGATATCGATCAATCCAAGGGCACGGGGAGCTTCACGGGGTGTTAATGAGTCGACTCGTGCAAGGAATTGAAGAACAACTCACCATGGAGCTTGGTCTACGTTCACCGGTGGTCGGGTGATGTCCGGCGACCGTGGACTGGCTTCTCTGGCGAGGCAAAGTTTGATTCCTTGCTCGGGGAGCTTCACCGAGCCATGCACAATCTACTCCGAGGGTTGGACGGGGTTGGGAGAGGCTCTGCTGGCCGGTCTACGGTGGCGGGTGTTCGGGTGGCCGCGGGTGCGCCATGCATGGGGCAATGCCGGTGAGCTGGTGCTCCGGTGAGGTCGAGCGCGTGTGGGGGAGTACGGTCGAAGTCCCTGGTGGCTTTATAGGCGCGGGCACGGGCAACGGCGCTGGCCTGGCTTGGCGCGACGCGGGGGCACGCGGGGGCGGGCGTCGGGCGTGCTCTGGCAAGCTCAGTGCACGTCGAACACGTGTAGGTTTGTTTCTGCTCTTGTTCTATCCTCTGCTGAGCGGCCAAAACGTGCAAATCTTGCCCTAAGACCTTTGAGAGATCTCTTCCCTATACCTAGGGCTACCTAGTTCATGTGAGTTCCAAGGGGAGATATGGTCGGGTTAGAGAGATACGGGGGTGGGAAGTCGGCTCTGTCAGAGCTGTCCACACCGAGACAAATCTTGTGCCAAGTCGTGGCAAACGACTTAGGGTTGGGTTCAAACTTTTTTAGGGTATTCTAGAGGTATTCTGGCGCCACTTTGTCAATTGGGCCAAGTGGTTTTGAAGTTTGAAAGAGGGTGAACATGAAGAGGGTTGGTTTAGGACTTAGAAAAATTCTGATTTTTCTCTTATGCTCAACCCTTTGGTAAACCTTTTGGGGTTTTTCTGAAATCTTTTTGGGGTCACTTTCTTACTATCATTTGTAGGGTATTAAGTGTATTACTAATGTTATAATTGGCCCAAGTCATGATCATGCGGTTTTTATAGCCTGTTGGTCATGCTCACTTATAGTGCTCCAATTGTCCAAAGGGGTTTGCATTAGGGTGTGGGCATGTCTCTCCACTATATGTACATGATAAAGCCAAGTCATGACATCTAAGATGGATTGCACTTACTTAGGATCTTGAGTTCCAAGTTTGGTGTCCTTTACTCAATTTAAGTCTCATGTGATGATGGGCTTACTTGTGTAGCCTTGAGTGAAAACCCTAAGTAACACCTGGGGTGTTACACCAGGACTTCACCGCCTCCCCGTCGTTCCCTAAGCGTTCCTAGGTTCGCGCTTGTGGGAAGAAACCTCCCCGCGCCTCTATTTCTCCGTTTATTGTCCTGGTCGTCGCGCAATTGCTCACTGGAGTTGGTTTGCGCCGCCGCGGGACCTTTCTGCCGCGTTCTGCGCCCTCTGGTGCTCCCGCGCCGGCGTGATGCCCACGGTTGTGTTCGTCGTATCACCCTGAACGCGCCTGACCCTTTCCCTAAGCCCCTAGAGCCCTGTCGTGGCCGTCCCCCTCGTCTCCGGCGAGCCCTCGCCGCGAGACCGAGCGGCGCCACCACGCTCATGTTCGGCCACCGGCTTTTGGATCTCGGGCGTGCGTCCGAGATCTAGCGGTTTAGATTTAATCATAGCGTATCTGATCTCAGCCCTCCGATCTAGATCCGACCATTCCCCACTCTCCCCCTAACTCGCGCCCTTGCCACTAGGTCCGGTCGGTCAGCCCCGCCCTGGTTCACTGACGCCTTGAGCCCACCTGTCAGCGCTCGCTGCGCGCCCGTGCCCGCGCGCTCGCCCGCGGATCTAATCTCGGCCATTGATTTTAGATCTAACGGCTGAGCAGACCCAATACCCCTTCGCGCGGTAATTTTGTTAAAGAGACCCTCGGTTTGTTTGGAATCAACCCATCGTCCCTGGTTTTTGCGCGCAGGCCCCTGTGTTCTTTTAAACAGCCCCCTGTGCTTTTAAATAATTACTGAATTAGACCTATTTTCATATTTCAAACTTCAAAACTTGTTTATTTCATATCTTTTTCATATGAACTCCAAATTTAGTGATTCAAATTGCAAAATGTTCATAGGAATATTCTATGTTCAAATAATTTATGTCCATACACAGTCCGTACACTCTAATTTTATACCTAGCCTATGGGTTAGTGTATGTGTTAATTCATTTGTTTATTAAATAAATAAAAAGGAGAACCCTAGTTGCAAATGAATATGTAATGTTGTGAGATTAATAATGTGCCATGTAAGAATTGATCCCTGGTATAATTGTGTGTCTCATTAAAGTTAGTAGAACTAAACTATGTAATCCATAATGTCTAGGGAATTATTGATTTCTAATTATATTAAACCCTAGCATTTAAGTCTACCCTACTTATTCTAGGTGTTTTATCAACTTGTGTTCAATTGATTGTACATGTTTGATGTGATGTTCATTTGTACTTTCCAAATGTATTGAATGTATGATCGCTTTACTTAGACAACGAGCAGCCCGTGGTTCCTAAGTGTGTTGCCGAAGATCTTCCTAGGCAACAACCTGGTGAAGGCAAGTGTCCTCAAACCTATCATGTCCTATTTACTTTATAATTCATTGTCCCACATTACATTGTTTAAAACTTAAAGATTGACTAGTCTGTATTTACCTTATCCTTGTTTACCTTTTGGGTTATCATGGTTAGCTTTATGCTATTGCTTTACTTTAATCAATGAACATGATGCGAATATTATGATATGATGATGTTATCTCGATGATGTTCTTGTGATTACTTTACGGAACTCGGGCTGTTTCCTGAGCACCTCTCCATAAGGACCTATTTGGGGAGTGACAACCTAGGATAACAGTGCAACCATGAGGGTGGAATGGGATGCCCTTAGCTGATTAATTAGAGGAACCAGAGGAGTAGTTGGCTTTGTTGTAGGGCCGTCAATTGGGTCCGGGCACAATACCTGCTCTGCCGAGGCTGGTTGTAGAGGTTCTCGATTTGGTTTTGTTAGTCACCCTTCCTTTGGGGAGATGTACTGTGTTTATCAAACTGGAGAAACCTAACGGGCAACTATGACCTCTGGGAAATCTTTGTAAAGGCTACATAGTGAGACCCTGCTAGGTCACCTTGGTAGTGATCAATGGGGAGGCTAGAACCCTGGGCAGAAAGGGAATCACGACTTGTGGGTAAAGTGTGTGACCTTTGCAGAGTGTTAGAAACTGGTATATCAGCCGTGCTCGCGGTTATGAGCGGCCTTGGGATCCTCTTTGATTAGAAAAACTTTGGCTACTTTTATGATGATGGTTAGTAATGATGGTTATAATTTTGATCTATGGTATTTCCCCTTGGAGGGAGTGCTTCCGGGTAATAACTGGGTTTATTGCTAAAATTTGGATCTACTTATAGTAATAAAACTTGACCAACTAAAAGCAACTGCTTAACCTTAACTCCACATACACCTAGTCCACTTTAGCCAAATGGGACATTTGCTGAGTACGTTGATGTGTACTCACCCTTGCTTTACAAACCACCCCACCCCAGGTTGTCCCCACTGTACTCAGTGCTCAGGAGGAGATGCTGGCAGCATGGAGGACTTTGAGGAGTTTTAGGACTACGATGAGTTCTAGTTTATCTTAGTGGCAAACCCCCAATCAGCTGCCTATGTAGGCTTATCTTCTATGTTTCGTTTTTTTGCACTTTGATATTAATGTTGAAGACTATGGCTATGTATTAGACTCTGTGGATGTCTTGGACATCTTGATATAAATAAAGTACCTTTCCGCTATTTACTTTGAGCATTGTGTGATGATGTCCAATTATGTAATCACTGTGTATGTGAGTTTTGATCCTGGCACATACATGGTTCGCATTCGGTTTGCCTTCCAAAACTGAGTGTGACACCACTGGTGTGCAGTTGCTCGTTAGGTTTCGCCAGTCGTACAAACACAGTACTCCTCTCTAAGGTGGGTGACTAACAAAACCAAATCAAATGAACCTCGGCACCCACCCTTAGCAGAGCAAGCACTATGCCCTGGCCCCCATTGACGGCCCTACGGCAAAGCCAACTACACCCACAAGTTCATCTAATTAATCAGCTAAGGGCATCCCATTCCACCCTCAAGGTTGTACTGTTATCCCGGGTGGTCTCTCAACGAACAGGTCCTTATGGAGAGGTACTCAGGAAACAACATGAGACCCCTAAAGTATCACAAGTTCATCATCACAATCAAGATAACATCATCGTATCATAAATATTCTCATCATGTTCATTGATTAAAGTAACGCAATAGCATGAAGCTAAACATAGTAACCCAAAAGGTAATCAAGGACAGGGTAAATAGAAAGCTAGTCAATCCTTTTGTTGATCATGGTATGCAGGACAGTGAATTATAAAGTAAATAGGACATAATGGGTCAAATGACACTTCCTTCACCAAACAGATGCTCAAGGTCTTCAACTTTGTAGAACTCGAAGAACCTGACCACTTGGTCACCGAAGCTTGACCGTCGATTCCTCGAAGCTCGGAAACGAATCATGATCTAATCGCAACGGGAAGCGAAGACGAATAGACACAAGTAAACAAACATATATATATATATACATAAGAATATTACACCATTCAAAGAAAAACATAATAAAACATGCAAAAATAGAGCTCGCTACTATGGTCACGCGACGAAAAGAAACACAATAGTCGGAGCTACGGTCAAGAACTTATCGCGTTTATGCTAAACAAGTACTAGTTAAATCATTTGATTCGACGTAATTATATCAATTGACATTTATGAAATATAAATTAAAACTACTTAGTTTTGACTAACTTACTATTCTAATTGTGGATGATTAAATAATAAATAACTAATTAACTAACATGAGTGATTATGAGCGAACGGTTTAATCTCACGCGCGGATAACGCGCGATATGCGCAAACGGCACGGCAAGGCACGCGACACACGTGAACGACGCGCGACAACGCGTGCGAACAGCACACGCGACGACGCGCGTGAAACAGCACTGCGGCACGCGTACGGTGCGTGGGCCGACACGATACACGGAAACTAATAAATAGATAGCATGATTAAACTAAACAATTATTAATAAGAAACATTCAGTTAAGGTTAATCATGTTGGTGACTAATTATAAATGCGCAAATCAAATTCCTAAATTAGATTTTAACATTGAAACGTCGTTCTACTAGGCATCGATCAAACAAATAATTAAATAAATTAAATAAAATGTGCAATAGTAGGGAAAATACTTCTAACAGGAAGATAATTTTAATACGAATCTAACGCAACTTGAACGGATTGAATCGGGTTTAAAACGCAAAAGTTATCACTGTTTTAAACTAGACTAAATTCCTGCGTACGGGTTAAAATGAAACTGGGGCTAAATTATAAAACTTCCTTCTTCTTCCTCCTCTCTTCTCCTTCCTCTCAACCATGGGAGGGGGAGGAGGAGGAGAGGGGGCTGCACAGGGGGGCCGAGCCGGCCGGGCAATGGGCGCACGCAGCACGTAGGGCGCGGGGGGGCGCAGGCACATCGCCACCGGGGGGCAGAGGGGGGCCACGCCGGGGGAAAGGAGGGGCAGGGGCACCACTATCGGGGGAGGTGAGGGAGGGAGAGGGAGGCCCTGCACGAACGGAAAAAAGGAGAAACGATGAAACCCTTGGTGCAACAATGGAGGTTTCTCACCGGGAAAGAAGACCCTCACCGGAGTCGAGGAGGACATCATCGATTGACAGAGATTTGGAGGTCCGATCGACGAATCCGACGTGCCTAGACGAATCCCTCGACAAGACGATCGCAGCAGTATCCTTGGATTCCACAGACGATGCACGGATTGGGAGTAATTGCTCTCTGGAGTTGGAACCGCTACGGAACTTCGGCGAGCAATTCCGGCAGCTGGGAATTAAATTTGAGAAAACAGTTTCGTGCTCTAGAACATGCTCGACAAGGAGAAGTCGGACATGTATATATATCTAGGGTTCGAACGAGATGAAAATTCGTTTCAAATTCGGATTTTACCATTTATAAAATTCGGAAAAGCCTAGAAATCTATATTTTGTGCTCAAAATATTATAGATGCTTCCAAAAACTCCAGAAATTTTCCTAGAAATGTTTTGGCACCTAATGAACTCAAAAAACATAGTTAGAGTTTCTAAAAACATTTTTAAGTATCTCAAATAAATAGATTTTGGTTTCCAGAAAATAGAAAAATACTCCGAAAAATATGAAAATCTACCGAGAGCTTCTATAGGATATATTAACATGTTTCAAACACATATTGTACTTAAAAACACCATGCAACAGCATGAATGCAACAACCAAAGCGCCTCTAGGGCTTATTCCACTAGGTTTGCATCAATATAAAACAAAATAATTCTCCATTTTTAGGAAAAAGAGAAGGAAAGCAAAGAAATGAGAGAGTACCACCTAAATTTGGTGGATATTAAGAAAGAAATTTTATACCCCCAAGTTTAGGGTGTCACAGTAAGGTACCTAGTTCACACCCAAAACATAGGACTTTGGTATCCTAAAGACTCCTTTTTCGATTTACTTGGCTATTCTAATTCAGATTATGTTGGCTGCAAAGTGGATCGAAAAAGCACCACGAGGACTTACCAATTCCTTGGGCAGTCCTTAGTGTCATGGAGTTCTAAGAAACAAAAATTGTGTTGCACTTTCCACTGCAGAAGCTGAGTACATAACAGCTGGTGCATGTTGTGCCTAGTTGCTATGGATGAAGCAAACCTTGAGGGACTTTGGTTGTGAGTTTAATAGAATTCCGCTACTTTGTGACAATGAGAGTGCCATTAAACATGCAAATAATCTTGTGCAACACTCTAGAACTAAACATATTGATATTAGACATCATTTCTTAAGAGACCATGAAGCCAAAGGAGCTATCGAATTATGTCACGTAAACACCGAAAACCAACTAACCGATTTCTTCACAAAACCTCTTAATGAGATTAGCTTTTGCTTTCTTAGGAGTGAACTAAATATTTTGGATTCTCGTAACATTTCTTGAAGGTTTGCACACAAAATTGTTTGAGATAGATTATATGTTTGGTTAAATTATAAAACTACATAAAAACCTATATTTCTATCTATAAATCCCCAACTTTGATTGAGAATGGCATAATAATAGCCATGTTCCAATTAACATAATTATCTTGTCATGAACAATAATAAACCAGCAATAATAGTGAAACATGATCTTATTTCAATATATCATTAATCCCAAAGCCAAGTAGAGTAATAGCAATACTACCCAATAGTTCATTTGTCTGCAAGGGATGGAGTAAACAAAACTAGGGAAACATATTAGGTCCCATCAAATTATCCTAAGCATATCGCAGTGATTAACAGAGCTCATTATTAGGTAAAGAAGAGTGATCAAGGGCACAACTTGCCTTATACTCGAGATTCCAGGCACTTCACCAAGTAGGTATTCGGGTATTTCATAACCTCGCTGCTACTCGTAGCAATATATACAAATAGACAAGGAGTACATAAAAATAACAGTACATCAAACATGAGAACAAATAGCGTAAGAATATTCTACGTGCTGCTACGAGGTCGCACGTTCGATAACCACTAAATTCAGAGTTACGGTTGAAGAGTTATGATTTTCTAGATATTTAGGTGTTGGACATAAAACAAATTAAGTGCATAATTTTAACCATATGTTTCTTAACAAAATAAGGTTACTAGATGATAACCAATATTAATATGAATTAATGCAACTAGAATGGATCAAAAAGAGTTAAATGAATTAATTATAACTTTAACAAGATGCTGGAATTATTTCCATACTAGAAACCATTTTCTATTCTATTTTACTTGATTTATTTAATCCCTGGTCTGCGGGTAGAATAACAGGGAAGTCCAGGGGTCATTTTATAAGAAACCAGGGCCCCACTATAATTACTTTACACTGATTGTGGATGGTGGGTTCAATTCAACAGAACCCAGGGGTTCATATGCAAAACTACTCGGTCGAAGGGGTGAGCTCAAGTCTAAGTCGTCTGATCACATCCGAACGGTCAAGATTAAATCTTACTTATAGTGAACCGGTATGCAACGACAAACGCTAGATCCAATTTGGACGGCCCAGATCTTATTACGGTTCAACACCAACCTAACCGCCCGATCCCAGATCTACGGTCTCGATCCAACGCGTCGAAGGGGTAAGCTAGGATCCGATCGCATGCGCCCAATCAAGATCCAATAGCCAGACCATCTTCCCCACGGCGAACACTGAACACGGCGGCACCTGCCTGAGATGGTGATGCCACATCGGCGAGGTTCTAGCCTAGTGCACCGTTGCACTGTTACCCACCATTGATGATGCTACCCAAAGCGGAGAGCATGGCGAATCTATAGCATAGAAACTCACCAAGAATTGTGCGGGCAGGGGCTTGGAACATGTGGTCAGGTGGATCCACGAAAGCAACAAACACCGGTGAGGAATTCCGGGCGCTTCGGGATGCAATCCGCCCAGAAGAGGCACCAACGGTGAACTCCGAAGTAGCGCGAAGCTCTCGGTTTGGTCACCAAGGGCCCGACACTGACGCATACGTGACTTTGACGCTGGCGGCTATCCCTCCAACTCCACGCTACCTGCAGGGTGCACGGACACCGATGGGGTTGCTGTTAGATGGACTTGAGGGGTCATGGTGGCGGTCGCATTTATACTCCGACACGAGAGAATCCCGTTAAGTTGGTTGGAACATCCCAGCGAGCCCTGCGCGGATTCCATGGAGCTGGCCATTCACCAGCGTGAAGAAGGGGAACCTAGCAGCTCGGGCCCGCGGGTCAATGAGCCGAGGCGTCCACGAAGACGTGCCAGCGAAATCTGCCCGACTGGGCCCACTCGTCATCCACGCAGGAAAAGCAAGGAGAGGGCCATGTGGGCTGAGCGCGCACGATGTAGTGGGCCGGGGCAGTCCTTCCGGCCCAGTTTGGCTTTTCCCATTTTCCTTTTTCTTTTGTAGTTTCTTATGATGTTTCAAATTTGAATTTTCAAATTCAGATTTTCAAATATAAATTCAAATACACATAATACCAGTCTGAGTGCAAGGAAAATTTATATCAATATTTTTTATTAATTCTTTTATCCATGCTTCACAACATATAAATTAATAAAGAATATTTCACAACTCATTCATATAAAAAAATATTATGTGAATGTAGCCAAAATAATAATATATTCTAGATTGTTATTATTTTTTTCTACCTTAGAGAAGGTTATCATATAACTTTTATCTTTAGGTTACTTTAATTTGGATATTTTAAAAGTACTTTTATTCACATTGTTTATTAGAGGATTACTCCCACCTTTAAGTTTTGGATCTGAGTTTTGACTAACAACTTCTTGCTATTATGTATTTACTTTAGAGAGAGGTTCCTTACAAGGAAGAATTCATTATTAGAAATCATTTTATCTCGAACCTTGTGGAGAAGCTTTTATAAATCTCAAACTAGGATTTTTGGATGTTACAAATTCTATGGCCCCTTAAAATAATCTCGTCCTCGAGATTAGGGCTAGATAACGAGCCAGCTCGGCTCGTCCGAGTTCGAGCTGGCTCGTTAAGCTAACGAGCCAGCTCGGCCTGGCTTGTTAAGCTAACGAGCCACAGAGTCAACTCAGCTCGTTTACGAGCTCGAGCTGGCTCGTTTAGCTCGTGAGCTAGAACAGAAAAATAAATATGTACATAATAATTGATTTCTAGTTAATTTACAACTAATTTAACAATAGAAAATAGTAATTATACTCATAGTTTCACAAACCACGTCAATGTAACACCAAATTAGCACAATTCATCACTCAACAATTCACAATTCACATATATGTTCATCAGTTTAACCCACAATTATATTTGCATAGACCAATTTAACATATAGACATAGTTCATTAATCATTAGTTTAACTCATAGGCCACAAATATAGATGATTACTCCCACCTTTAAGTTTTGGATCTAAGTTTTGACTAACAACTTCTTGCTATTAGGTATTTACTTTAGAGTGATGTTCTTTACAAGGAAGAATTCATTGTTAGAAATCATTTTATCTCGAATCTTGTGGAGAAGCTTTTATAAATCTCAAACTAGGATTTTTGGATGTTACAACTGCTTAAAGAAGTTTAGTCTTGTTGTAAACATTTGTTAAGATAGATTGTGTGGTGTGTTCATGTCTAGTTGAACTGTTCATATGAACAGTTGAACTGCACATGTCACTCACACCTTCTCCTTTGCATATGATGTTCCATACCTTGAACAAATCCATCCCATACCTTGTTTACTCATTTCTTTCAAGATGGTTCGTCGGAATCCATTTGTCATTGATTTCTGCAGTAGCAGCAGCAGCAGTGATGATGAACAGGAGATTTAGGAGGAATCTCTGGTTCCCTCTCCTCCTCATCGATCCCTCTCCAAAAGGGGTCAAGGGTCTGGTAGGATTGAGGGGGAGGGACCCTCTAGGCCTTCCCAACCTTATCAGAGGAAGACAAAAGGCATCTGCATCTCGCTCTCGTTGAGGGGCATCTACTGTTGGGGGTATTCCTATTCAAGAGGAAGACCACTCTCTGGATGACATCATCGATCTTTGACCTCCACATGCTCTTGTTGTTGGAGGCCTCAATCTACATTGAGCGAATATGTCTCGGGGCCCTCATGAGGACCTGACCGACTTTAGTGCAAGGGCCATCGATGTTCTCTAGGAATGAGGTTCACCAACCCCACTCTTGATCCCAGGCACCACGGTGTTCATGATCCAAGATTCTGGAATCTCTTTCAAGTTGACTTCTATAATTCTGTTATTCTATCTAAGAAGCATCCAATCATCAAGCATAGAGTTATTGACTGGGAAGGATGTGAAAATATGAATGATGCTGACATGACTCAGGTATTGAGAGCATGCGAACAGAAGAGGATGAAGGATATCATGACTATGGAATATCCATGGAATGATGAGGTCATTGCTCAATTATATGCAACTCTTTAGATAAAGAAGGTCAATGAGTAAGCGGATGGGTACGATCACCCAGTCATGTACTTCTACCTCTAGGGAATATGGCACAAAGTAAGTTATCAAAGATTTGCTTATATCGTGGGTTTTTCATACGAGGACATTAGATGGAGGATCATCGGGTTCATGATATTCGTCTACCCAGGCGTGAATAGCAGGAAGTGGTTCACATCCTAAATGAGAGGAAATTCTGGATTACTTCAAACATGCATAGGTACTATTGATACATCAATTCCTTATCCAGAATGAAAATCCTTCCTAAGGGCAGCAGTCAGATGAATGTCCTTGGCGAGAGTCATGCCTTCTCATGCTTTCATTATTAGAAATCATTTTATCTCGAACCTTGTGGAGAAGCTTTTATAAATCTCAAACTAGGATTTTTGGATGTTACAAATTCTATGGCCCCTTAGAATAATCTCGTCCTCGAGATTAGGGCTAGATAACGAGCCAGTTTGGCTCGTCCGAGTTCGAGCTAGCTCGTTAAGCTAACGAGCCAGCTCGGCCTAGCTTGTTAAGCTAACGAGCCACAGAGTCAACTCGGCTCGTTTACGAGCTCGAGCTGGCTCGTTTAGCTCGTGAGCTAGAACAGAAAAATAAATATGTACATAATAATTGATTTCTAGTTAATTTACAACTAATTTAACAATAGAAAATAGTAATTATACTCATAGTTTCACAAACCACGTCAATGTAACACCAAATTAGCACAATTCATCACTCAACAATTTACAATTCACGTATATGTTCATCAGTTTAACCCACAATTATATTTGCATAGACCAATTTAACATATAGACATAGTTCATTAATCATTAGTTTAACTCATAGGCCACAAATATAGATGATTACTCCCACCTTTAAATTTTGGATCTGAGTTTTGACTAACAACTTCTTGCTATTAGGAATTTACTTTAGAGTGATGTTCTTTACAAGGAAGAATTCATTGTTAGAAATCATTTTATCTCGAATCTTGTGGAGAAGCTTTTATAAATCTCAAACTAGGATTTTTGGATGTTACAACTGCTTAAAGAAGTTTAGTCTTGTTGTAAACATTTGTTAAGATAGATTGTGTGGTGTGTTCATGTCTAGTTGAACTGTTCATATGAACAGTTGAACTGCACATGTCACTCACACCTTCTCCTTTGCATATGATGTTCCATACCTTGAACAAATCCATCCCATACCTTGTTTACTCATTTCTTTCAAGATGGTTCGTCGGAATCCATTTATCATTGATTTTTGTAGTAGTAGCAGCAGCAGTGATGATGAACAGGAGATTTAGGAGGAATCTCCGGTTCCCTCTCCTCCTCATCGATCCCTCTCCAAAAGGGGTCAAGGGTCTGGTAGGATTGAGGGGGAGGGACCCTCTAGGCCTTCCCAACCTTATCAGAGGAAGACAAAAGGCGTCCGCATCTCGCTCTCGTCGAGGGGCATCTGCTGCTGGGGGTCTTCCTATTCAAGAGGAAGACCACTCTCTGGATGACATCATCGATCTTTGACTCCACATGCTCCTGTTGTTGGAGGCCTCAATCTGCATTGAGTGAATATGTCTCGGGGCCCTCATGAGGACCTGACCGACTTTAGTGCAAGGGCCATCGATGTTCTCCAGGAGTTGAGGTTCACCAACCCCACTCTTGATCCCAGGCACCATGGTGTTCATGATCCAAGGTTCTGGAATCTCTTTCAAGTTGACATCTATAATTCTGTTATTCTATCTAAGAAGCATCCAGTCATCAAGCATAGAGTTATTGACTGGGAAGGATGTGAAAATATGAATGATGCTGACATGACTCAGGTATTGAGAACATGCGAACAGAAGAGGATGAAGGATATCATGACTATGGAATATCCATAGAATGATGAGGTCATTGCTAAATTCTATGCAACTCTTTAGATAAAGAAGGTCGATGAGTAAGCGAATGGGTACGATCACCCAGTCATGTACTTCTACCTCTAGGGAATATGGCACAAAGTAAGTTATCGAAGATTTGCTTATATCCTGGGTTTTCAGACGAGGACATTAGATGGAGGAACCTTCGGGTTCATGATATTCGTCTACCCAGGCGTGAATAGCATGAAGTGGTTCACATCTTAAATGAGAGGGAATTCTGGATTACTTCAAACATGCATAGGTACTATCGATACATCAATTCCTTATCCAGAATGTCCTTGGGGAGAGTCATGTCCTTCTCATGCTTTCATTATTAGAAATCATTTTATCTCGAACCTTGTGGAGAAGCTTTTATAAATCTCAAACTAGGATTTTTGGATGTTACAAATTCTATGGCCCCTTAAAATAATCTCGTCCTCGAGATTAGGGCTAGATAACGAGCCTGCTCGACTCGTCCGAGTTCGAGCTGGCTCATTAAGCTAACGAGCCAGCTCGGCCTAGGCTTGTTAAGCTAACGAGCCACAGAGTCAACTCGGCTCGTTTACGAGCTCGAGCTAGATCGTTTAGCTCGTGAGCTAGAACAGAAAAATAAATATGTACATAATAATTGATTTCTAGTTAATTTACAACTAATTTAACAATAGAAAATAGTAATTATACTCATAGTTTCACAAACCACATCAATGTAACACCAAATTAGCACAATTCATCACTCAACAATTCACAATTCACGTATATGTTCATCAGTTTAACCCACAATTATATTTGCATAGACCAATTTAACTTATAGACATAGTTCATTAATCATTAGTTTAACTCATAGGCCACAAATATAGATGATTACTCCCACCTTTAAGTTTTGGATCTAAGTTTTGACTAACAACTTCTTGCTATTAGATATTTACTTTAGAGTGATGTTATTTACAAGGAAGAATTCATTTTTAGAAATCATTTTATCTCGAATATTGTGGAGAAGCTTTTATAAATCTCAAACTAGGATTTTTGGATGTTACCACTGCTTAAAGAAGTTTAGTCTTGTTGTAAACATTTGTTAAGATAGATTGTG
Source organism: Zea luxurians (assembly GCA_029449295.1). Classification (NCBI taxonomy): domain Eukaryota; kingdom Viridiplantae; phylum Streptophyta; class Magnoliopsida; order Poales; family Poaceae; genus Zea; species Zea luxurians. Next base: position 95,803,892 of record JAOPSE010000001.1, on the reverse strand, counting down.
TGGTGTGTTCATGTCTAGTTGAACTGTTCACATGAACAGTTGAACTGCACATGTCACTCACACCTTCTCCTTTGCATATGATGTTCCATACCTTGAACAAATCCATCCCATACCTTGTTTACTCATTTCTTTCAAGATGGTTCGTCGGAATCCATTTGTCATTGATTTCTGCAGTAGCAGCAGCAGCAGTGATGATGAACAGGAGATTTAGGAGGAATCTCCGGTTCCCTCTCCTCCTCATCGATCCCTCTCCAAAAGGGGTCAAGGGTCTGGTAGGATTGAGGGGGAGGGACCCTCTAGGCCTTCCCAACCTTATCAGAGGAAGACAAAAGGCGTCCGCATCTCGCTCTCGTCGAGGGGCATCTGCTGCTGGGGGTCTTCCTATTCAAGAGGAAGACCACTCTCTAGATGACATCATTGATCTTTGACCTCCACATGCTCCTGTTGTTGGAGGCCTCAATCTGCATTGAGCAAATATGTCTCGGGGCCCTCATGAGGACCTGACCGACTTTAGTGCAAGGGCCATCGATGTTCTCCAGGAGTTGAGGTTCACCAACCCCACTCTTGAACCCAGGCACCACGGTGTTCATGATCCAAGGTTCTGGAATCTCTTTCAAGTTGACTTCTATAATTCTGTTATTCTATCTAAGAAGCATCCAGTCATCAAGCATTGAGTTATTGACTGGGAAGGATGTGAAAATATGAATGATGCTGACATAACTCAGGTATTGAGAGCATGCGAACAGAAGAGGATGAAGGATATCATGACTATGGAATATCCATGGAATGATGAGGTCATTGCTCAATTCTATGCAACTCTTTAGATAAAGAAGGTCGATGAGTAAGCAGATGTGTACGATCACCCAGTCATGTACTTCTACCTCTAGGGAATATGGCACAAAGTAAGTTATCGAAGATTTGCTTATATCCTGGGTTTTTCAGACGAGGACATTAGATGGAGGAACCTTCGGGTTCATGATATTTGTCTACCCAGGCATGAATAGCAGGAAGTGGCTCACATCTTAAATGAGAGGGAATTCTGGATTACTTCAAACATGCATAGGTACTATTGATACATCAATTCCTTATCTAGAATGAAAATCCTTCCTAAGGGCGGCAATCAGATGAATGTCCTTGGGGAGAGTCATGTCCTTCTCATGCTTATGACTCCTACCAGCACTGGTAAGATCAATGTTTTTTATATGATCTGGGAAGAGATTATTCAGGCCACTTAGTCACCTCTGAAGAGTTGCCTTCATGCACCCTTCATTATGAAGATGATCAAAGTGGTCACCCAGGTCCACTATGAAAAGCCTGTCAAGCATACCGTTATGTTCCTTACTAGGTAGATTCCAGCAATCCAGCAGCTAGGTCCAAGTGGGCTCTAGCTGGTTCAGGAGATCCTGTGTCTTCTGATGAGCCACCACCTCAACCTCCACTTCATGAGACCTCCTCTCATGCTGCTACCTCCACTTCATGAGACCTCCTCTCGTGCTGCTGCTGCTTCTTGTCCGATGGACCGCGTCGATCCAGGAAGAGGCCAGGGCAGGGGTCGGGGACGAGGTTTGTTTGTGCATCTGGCTAAGGGAATGGTGGAGGTTTTTGCCATGTGCAGAAGTCGTGCTGTTGATGAGGCTATGCAACGACGTGAGACCCAAGAACTTCATGATGACATGCAAAGCATTGCAGCCTCCATGGGACATCCCATGCCACAGCGACCTCCTCTTGTTCCAATTCCTGCCTATCTAGAATATCTTAATGAATGGCACCAGCAGGAATATGGTGTGTCGTTTATTACTCAAGAAGATGAGGAAGAGGACTATGATGATTCATCTTACTTCCAGTCTACTCTTGCTACCGCTATAGGACACATTCCAAGTGATCCCAGACCATCTGGTTCTGCTCATCCTCCTCCTCCGCCACCTTATTAGGGTCCCTCTTCTCCTGCTTATCCTCCTTCTAACGACCCTCCTCAAGACTCGTCGTATGAAGAGGATATGGTACATGCCTTCTTCATGGCTTATCCTCCCTATCATCCTCAACCTGGTCCTTATGGTGGTAGTGACCCCAGTGGCTGGTGAGTCTGCGCGCCTCTCTCTCTCTTTTTGATACTTGTTGCCAAAAAGGGGAGAACTTTTGGGAGGAGATGAAGACAGAGATTGAAGCACGTAGTTGGTTGGCCATCGGTGTGGCCTTCTACTTTTTATGTAATATATATTTATGTACTAAACTTCTAGTTTGAAATGAGTACATTGTGTTGAGTTATGATGGTCATCGGGCCATAGACATCATTTTTATAATCTCATCTATTATAATAGTTAGATGAACATCTGTGATGCTTGATTTTTCTATTTGCTACAGTTAGTTTCTCCTTAATGATATGTGATGAGATTAGTATAATTGTTGTCATGTGCATCAAAAATTTTATATGACACTATTTGCACCCCTCAGATAATTGTATATAGTGTGGACTTGTCCACTTACTCCAAATGTGTCGCAAGCTTGACATTTTAAGTCAACATTATAATTCAAAGCGAATGCACACATTTAGGGGGAACCACATATGTACAATTATTCAAAAGCGTTTAATTTCTTCAAATCTTTATCTTTTTCGACCATATGTGTTTTGGCATCAATCACCAAAAGATGGAGATTGTAATTGTATTCAACCCCAATTGAGGGTTTTGGTGATTAAATGACAAAACAAATAAGATTTCTAACAAAGTTTGCTCCTAGTGTATATTTAGTTTTAGTAAAGATAAAAGAAGTAACAACTTTAATTGAGAAAGGAAAAAGGAAGTATCAAGGACAAAGGAAATACATCGATGGTGCCTTGAAAAGATTCCATGCGACGATCATGTAAAACATTCTATACTTCTTGAGTTGTAGGATTTATTTCTTCCTTGGTAGTTTTCGCACAGGTAATGGTATTTGCTATTGCTCAAGCCTCTGAATTAAAAAGCTATTTTGAAAACCAAATTCTTTGGACACTTTGTGATTTCGTCTGATGTTAGGTTTGAGAAACAGAGATTCTTTCTATTAAGAAGCAGCTAAACTTTCTTTTAGAAAAGTTCAACATGACTTTAGCTGAGTTGAACTTAACTTGAGCTGAGTTGAGCTTTTCTCCAGAACAGTTGAACTTGACTTCAGATGAGTTGAGCTTTTCCCCGCGACAACTCAACTTGACTTCAACTGTGAAACTCTCTGGTTAAAACTAGTTAAACCTGCCTCAGGGCTAGTTCAAATTGGATTTTCTCTGCAATTCTCTCTGGTCAATACCAGTTGAACTGGACCTAGGGGCGATTCAACCGGCGTTAGGGTCAGCTGACCAGACTAACTTCCAGTCTGCCAGTCTGACACTAGGCGACTGAATCGACCCTAGGGGCGGTTCAACCGGTCCTAGACCATTTGACCACAGTCAAACTACCCATTTTGAACTAGGTCAAACCCAGTTCAACAGGGGTTGGGGGCAATTCAATCGGCATTGCGCAGAAAACTTTAGCCCAACAGCTCTTTTTGAGGAGACTCTATAAATATCCCCTCATACCTCTCTCCTCATTTACCCTGGTCATTTCCCACACTTATTACTCACCTAACTTGAGACAAAACACTCACACACACACACACACACTCGATCTAGCTCTTAAATCGATTGATTGAAGGAGCCCTTTGGTGTGAGTTTTGTGCTTGTGACCTTCAGATTTGGTTTTCCTCTCCCCTCTCTTTCTCATCTCTTGAACTTGTTGCAAAAACATCTTGTGCGAACTTGCTGTTCTTGGAACCTTCGAGTTCCTTGATGGATTGAGGTTGCTTAGAAGTCTCCAAAGTTGTGGACGACCCCAAGAAGTTTGTATCACCCGCTCTTGTGAGCAGATTTGAGAAAAGATTTACCTTGACCATTGGGTTGTGGAGGATTAGGGCTGGAAAAATCCGGCCCTTTGTGGGCTTCTAAACGGGGAGTAGGACACCTTTATGGTGTGGCCGAACCTCGAGACAAATCTTGTGTCTTATACTCTTGCTCGGATCTGTGGTTGTGTTTTATAGTTGGCATGACACATATAGAGTTGTTCTTCGTGTGGATCTCGTGGTGGATTCACTCTTATATTTCTCACCATCCACACTTAGTTTATACCTTGCATTCCCCTTCTAAAGGAATCTCTCATTGTATTTCCGTGTAGTTTGAAGCCTAAATTTACTCTAGCAGTTGGACTGATTCAGAGTGGTTCAACTTGCATCTATAGCATTTGAACCGGCCTGCACAAGTTAAACTATTGATTTGACATTGTCTCAAAGTTTGGTGATAATTTTCAGGTTTAGCCTATTCACCCCCTCTAGGCTACTTTCAATAGTTTATGTACAAACCATGCAAAAATTGTTTATTATGAGTATCTTAAAATTAGATGTCTATTGTACTTAGAGATATAATCGGACGAAATCGGTGGGGATAAACCCTTTCTCATTTTTAATTTTATATTTTAATTTGCAAATGGATTTAGAATCGAAATTATCAGAATGAAATCAGACACGGGATATGTTGCATGACGGAAACGAACTAATTTGAATAGAAATGCATTGATAGCAGTCGAAATCAGAAAGATAAAATGAAAAGATCGTCTATATGGTACATAATCTCATCAATAAACAACAATTAGTGTTAATAATATATTAAAATGAGTAGCATAATTATATAATGATAGATTGATAATAGACTTATAAAACATGTAACAAATCAATATCAATGTATAATTAATTAAATAGACACACACAATTACATAAGCATGCCTCGATAGTTCATAAAGCCAACCACGCATGACACACTAACTTAAGCTTAAAATAATTCTCTACAACTATAGCTCAAAGCTCAATATGGTCACCCATGTCATTAAGAGCACTATTAATATAATCATTTTATTTAACATCCTGATTATGGTCCTTGGTCTTTATGGTCCTTGGTCTCTATGTCGTTGTCGTCCTTTAAATTTATGTACATAAATATGAGAAATAATTTAGTATATGAAAATATGGGATACACCATGTAGGTCAAGACGGTGGATCAGTAACAACGTAATAACATGATATACCATATTAGAATATGGTATAATCCCATATTGTTGGTCACTTGTTCTCGAATGCTATGAATTGAGAACAAGACAACACAATTGTTAATTATAATGGATCTTTGTCTCCCGAAGTATTTTCCCTGCAAGGGTGAAATGCTCATTAGACGAAAGTCAAGAAGGACATACCTTCATCAGATCAATATATGAATAAAAATATAAAAGAACAAAGATAATTAATGCATTTCATCAATTCATATATATATTTGCATTTCGCAAAACACATGGAAATATTAACAATGTTAATATTACATTGATACCTTTGGCTTGCTTAGAAGATAAGGTCATGAGAGTGTGATTACAATTCCGCGTGAATAGTACTAAGTTACTGTTCATCTATTTATAGGCACGAGACGCAGCCTGGGTGAAATTACATCCATACCCTTGAACATTTATTTACAAGCAACTAAAACTAATAAGGTCTATTTAGTCTTTTCCTTCTTTGCTTGGTCCGAGCCGAAGCTATTGAGCTTCGGCATTCTGCAACGTTGCTTGTACGCAAGGTCTTCGTCTTGAGAAGCTGAACCGAGGTTGATGATAGCTTCGGCGGGCCTTTGTATTATTTTGTCGAAGGTGTTTTTATCTTGAGGACCTTCGGTGGAGAAGAAGACCCTCCAACAGTAGCCCCTTCGCGGTGCTAGATCGTTTTTTGTAACGAACTCGGTCCGCGAAAAACAAAAAGGCTTCGGAATGCCGAAGGTCCGAAAAACACCTTCCCTGAGCTTGTTATCGAAAAACGATTAAAATATTCTGAGCGTCGGTCGGTCCACCGTTCAGTCAGTGTAGATGGTGGTCTAGCGATTCGTCTTCTTCCCCTGCAGCACTATATAAGCAGACAAGTTGGTGAGGTGTTACCACAACATTTATTGCCATCGCACTGTTATGCTTGAAAAATTTTAACCAAAGCCAAAGCTTTCTGGATTGCGCTTTCCAAACAAGCTCTTCGTCACTCGAAATTAGCTTCGTCTTAGGGAACCAAAACACTTGAAATGGCTCGAGTAAGATCCACTGCTAGGGTGTCCCGCGAGGGAGATGAGGATGAAGTGATAGAAACAGCGCCAATATCGGAAGTGATGAGACGATTAGGTCTAATTGTGTCGGAAGGAACTGTTGCCGAAGGTGAAACTGCCGAAGCTGAGTAGGTTGTAGTTGAAGACAGAAGTGATGATGAAATCAAAGAAGACAACAATATTCTAAGCCCATCAAAACCTAGTCATATTGAATTCGGAAAATCAACTGTAACAGAAGAGGACCTGGTTATGATGAAAAAACTAGGCTATTTTGGGGAGGATGAAAGTAAACTTATTCGCTTTGCTAGCAAAGAAGTGATTCCGGAGCCGAAGGAAGATGAAGGTGTTGTGTTTAGAAGCTTCTTCAGGGAAGGGATGCGGTTTCCTCTGTATGATATAATAAGAGAAGTTTTGAAAAGATTTGAAATATATCTCCATCAGCTGACACCGAATGCCATTGTCAGTTTCAGTGTCTACATATGGGCTCTCCGAAGCCAGGGTAAAAGTGCCAATGCCGAAGGGTTCTGCCGAGTGCATGAGTTGCACTATCAGACGAAGGCCAGAGCTGATGGTCTTCACAAAAACTTTGGATGTTATAATTTTGTATACTAGAAGGACACCAAGGCCCCGGTGATCGGCTACCACACTAAGTGGCCGACCGGGTGGACTAGCGAATGGTTCTATGTGAAGGCTGATGAGAAGAAGAGAGAAAAACTCATGACTATGGTAATGAGTACTCTGAGATTAAGCTTTGGTGTAACACCCCAGGTGTTACTATACATTTAACAGCGAGTATGGATTTAAGTATGGGTCAATAACAGTCTCTGTCTTAATCTGTTTCGTCTGTCGCGAGTTCGACATTGTTTTTATCTTGATTTATCCGGGCTTTTCCTAAATTTTTGTGATGTTTGGAACATAGTTGTTCCAAAAATTGGTGAGTCCGGTGATTATTTAAAATTCATCGCTCACACAAAGATGAATTTGAAATTTTAGTTCCCTCTCGTCAATCGAAACATCACGTCTGAGGGTTTATAATTGTGGTTGGTTTCCAGCAAACTATCCTCGACAGATGTATCGGGTGTCGGGTTGATGAATACAGTTTAAAATATCAGTCTCGATCTCGTTTGGGTTCATTCTGTTTGCATCTTATCCGAACCCGATATAATCCGAGACAAAGAGATTAACGTTGGCTTTTATAGCATATAGGATTTCGACTTACTCCAACTAAATCACGTGGATCTCGTTTTAGCCTTGCTCCTTTGTATATATTTCAAATCTATATACCAGAGCTGGGAAAATCGTGCGTAGAGCAATTAATTGGATTATTTCTCGAGCAAATTGACCAAGATAGATAAATCAAATATTCGGGACGAAAGCAGATGTGTTTATCTGATTTCAAAATATCTGTGAAGTTCCTTAAAAAAGGAAGAAATAAAAAAGGGAAAATATCTCGTCTTCCTTATCTCCTGTCGCCCCCTTCTCCGATTTTTTCCAGCCGTCGTCGTTCCCTCGTCTTCATCCTTACGGCCGCCCCTGAATTCTTCACAAATCTCGTCGCCCAGCCACTCCTCCTCTCCCCCTTGCAGCGCGCTCTTCCCTGTTTCCCAGCGGTGCGCTCGCCCTCAGTTCCCATGGACACGCGCTCCACCCCGCCTCCATGGCCGTCTCCCTCTCCTGCTCGCCGGGATGGCCCTCCAGCGCTCACCCTTGGTGTCAGCCACGAGCTCCTCATCCAACTCGGCCGCCGACCTGTCTGTGCTCGTCCATGTCTCGGATGCCACCGTGCCTCAACCTCGCCATGACCCTGGTCGTGTCTGTCCGCTGCTCCAGCTCGCCGGTGGTCAGTGTGCGTGCCCGGCCCTAGCTCCTACCTTCCTCCCCTTTGCTCGCTCGTGCCCAGCCGAGCTCGGCCTCCTTCCCATGGCCGGCGTATGGCTTCGTGTTTGCCGGAGTTCCCTAGCTCGCCCCTGCGCTCGCCCAGCCCCAGCGCCCGACTCCAACTTCACCGGTCGAGTTCCTCTGCCCTATCCCACAGCCGTCGTCGATTCTCCCTAGCCGGCACACGAACCGCGCCCCTACTCCTGCTTGCCATGGCTATCGTGCCCTCCCAGTCGCGGAGCTCCCACGCGCGTGAGCTTCTCTATTGGCCATCGCTGCTCCCTGGTGCTCGGACTCGCCAGTCGCCAGTCTCTAGCTCGGCCCCGCCCTTTGGCGCGCGCTCCCCTGGTCTTCCCTGCGTGCAGCCGTGAGCTTTGGCGCGATCATCGTCTACATCGTCTACATCGTCGCCTGGCCGGGAGTTGTCGCCACTAGCTCGCTTTCGTCCAAATCGCCATCGCGACTGCTTGGATCTCTAGCCGCGCGTCTTTCTATCTCGCACTCGTCTCATCCGATGCCTCGGCAACACCGTGGTCATCCTCCCTCATGACGTTGTTGTTTACCCCGCTACTGTAGTTGTGCCTCATGCGCTGCTCGTCTGAAATGCCCAAGCCAAGTGAACATCCTGTGTGACTCAAGTTCGGTTCGTCAAGATTATTCAGTCAAGGAGAGATCCAAGAGTTGTGGATTAAAGAGAAAGTGAAGCTCAGTTTAATGCTCGCCAGGTGTTCGATCGAAGACGTTATTCGGAGACTATCAGCGTTCTCGCAAGCTTTGAGTCGGACATACTTTGGATGAGAAATCCATGATGTTCGAGAGAAGCAAGGCCTATAAGCGCTCTCTTGGGACTCGACAAAGCACTTGAACCCGATGTTCGTCGTCGTTCTTACAAATATCGGGTCGGTTCGGTCATGGTAATCTAGTTTATTATTTATGTTATTTGGGTTTATGAGTGGAGTAATTAGATATATGGTAATCGTGACGATCCTCATATTTAGCGCAGGCGCGTTGTGGTAGTGTTAAATATATGCTGTTGGTGACTTGTTCTCAAGTGCTATGAATTAAGAACAAGGCAACACAGTAAACGTTATACGTTAAAGCCCTTCGTCCTTCGAAGCATTATTTCCCTTAGGATATAATGATTTTCAGATGAAGGTAACGAAGGACTTACCTTCGTTAACATAACATATGAGGATGAAGAGAGAATCATATAAACCATAAAAAATAATATAAATAGTCATATATTATTACTATCTCATTTTTATTTCATCACTATGGAAAAATAGAAACAATATTAGATTACAAGTGTACCTTCGACTTGAAAGAAGGTGAAAGTACCAGCGTGACGCAAGGATTAATATCAAGTCAACGTGAACAGTACGGAGTTACTGTTCATCTATTTATAGGCACGGGACGCAGCCCATGTGAAATTACACTCATTCCCTTTACATTTGCTAACAACTCTATAGTGGTCCATCGAGGTTCAAATAGCCTTTTCATCTTTAAGTCGGATTCCTTTTTCTGTTATCATGCCGAAGCTCTCCTGCGCACAGCTTCGGCTTTGCGCTATCCTTCGTACTCCTTCTCGTGCTTCTCCACGCTGTGGTTTCAGCTCAAGTCCGAAGGTGTTCTTGTACTGTACTTCCAGAAACATTGTTAAATCATGTTTTTGAGGACCTTCGGAAGCCGAAGGCCCCCAACAGTAGCCCCTCGCAATATTAATTTGTTAGAATGATAAATTTAGATTGTGACAAGGACGAAGGCCCTGAGCCGAAGGTCCGAAAAAACACCTTCCCTTTGCTAGAATAGCAATAGCCACTGACAAGCGGGCCCTCCAGCAAGTAACGCACCAAGCGTATAAATAAGAGCGCACCATGAGCTCATTTGGCACGCTCTCTTGCCATCTGCTCTTACTTACCCAATCTTTAGCTCTTGCGCATCAACACTTGCCTAGCTTTTTTAAATTTTTAAGCTTCGGCTTTGAGCACACCTTTCTCAGCACTTCCAGAGATGTCTGAGGATAAGAAAGCTATTGCTGAACCGAAGCTGAGCCTTTCTGAGGAGATGAATCTTGGCTTTATTGAATCGATAGCAAGGACAAATGCAGAGAAGATTGCTAGGGAAACTTTGGAGGGTTTGTCTGAAGACACTAGTGATAGTGATAGCTATGATGTGGAGAGCGGCGGGGAGGACTCCGAAGATCGACCCTGGCGACCGAGCCATGCAGTTTTTGGAAAATCAACTATTAAACAGAGCCATCTTGACAACATGAGGGGGAAATACTTTCGGGATATGTCTGTTGTGAGGGCTGACGACGGAGAGAAAACTTGTCCTACTCTAGAGGAGAATGAAGTCGTGATCTTCCGAAGCTTTTTGAAGGCTGGGCTTTGGCTTCCTCTGAGCAGCTTCGTAGTCGAGGTTTTGAAAATATTTCAGATTTACCTTCACCAGATTACCCCCAAAGCTATTATAAGAATGGGAATCTTCGAGTGGGCTTTAAGGAGTCAAGGCTTGGAGCCAAATGCAAAAAGTTTCTGCAGCATGCATGAATTGTTATATGAGACGAAGCCCTGGGGTAAAGAACAGTATCATAATAATTTCGGCTGCTATAGCTTCGTTGCTCGTTCTGGTTCAAGCTCCCCAGTACCGACTTTTCGGAAGAGATGGCCCAGAGACTGGACAAAAGAATGGTTTTATGTAAAGAATGATTTAAAGGCATGAGAAGACATTAAAGATATAATCATGCGCCCTATCTGGCAACGCTTCGGGCTCCAGAAACCGAAGGTAGAAATTGACGAAGCGGCCGAAGAATGTCGCAAGGCTTTCGACTTAGTCTGCTCTTTCATCGGGACAAGGGACTTAGTTCAAGAGCACGTGGCCTACAGGATATGGCCATTGTTAGCCGACTGGGAGGTGCCAAAAGAATCCATCAGCAATCCCCACGAAGGTGGTCTGGTTCGACTAAAATATACCTTCAGATTTAGAGACAAGTTTATCGAGCCAGACGACGACTGGCTGAAAAGCGTCGAAGCTACAAGCGATGATCTGCTTGGGCTGTACTCCAGAGCAGAAGATAACGCATTATCTGCGGCCTTCGGGAACCAGAAAAAGAAGAGACTAAACAGAGTTTTTGATGCCATTGGGTTCATGTATCCTGACTACCGTTACCCGCCCCGGGGGCAAAAAAGAAAAGGTGGAGATTCCGGGAGAGAAGTTGCTTCAGCTGCTCCGAGCGAGCTCGCACCGAAGAGGAAAAGGGTGAAGGTCCTTACTCACCGACCATGCTATATTGAACCGGCCATAGTGCCTGAATTTGGCGGTGAAACCTCTTCGGCGACCGAAGGCAAAAAACCTGCGATTACGCAAAAAATTGAACAGGCTGTATCGCCGAAGGCATCATCAGCCAAATCAGATGAGCCGAAGGCTATTAACATTGAAGAGATGAAGGTTGAGAAAACAAGAATATTGGAAGTAATAAGTCCTTCGACGGAGGTGACAATGCCGAAGGCACAAAAGGATCTCTCGACAACCCCCAAGAGAAAGAGAATGGTCAACGTATTAGATGTGCTAGAAACAATAAAAACTTCAAGCTCTACTCCGAAGAAAGCTGTCGAAGCTTCGAAAACACGCATTGAGGCCGAAGCTTCCAAGGTCCAAGTCGAGACCGAAGCTGGGCCTTCAGAGCCCGCCAAGGAGAAATCCTTGGAAATCGGAGACAAAATAGAGAAAGAAGCTGTAGAAGCAATTCTGACTGGAAGAACCGCCACTCCTATTCCCGAAACATCATCTGAAGCTACCAATTATATTATACAACATGCTTCGGGAAAAAGATTATCTGAAAAAGAAAAGCGGGAGGCTCAATTTTATGCTCAAAGATTGAAATATCCAAAGGGGGCCCTGGTATTCAACGGCAGCGGGGAAGAAGACTTCTTGTACTGTCTCCTAGACAGTAAAGAGATTTCTGTCTGCCGAGAGATGAGTAAGAGCTTCGGCTTCCCTACACTAGAAGATGGGCTCTCAGTGTTATCAAAAGATGAGTTGGCCGACAGCTTAGCATACAATAGCTTAAAAGTGAGAAAGTTAGATTTTTGTATTTAAAGACAAAATCTTCCATTTACTTACACTTAATACCGCATTTTTGCAGGGCCTTATTCTTAGCAACGCCCTCAGGGCGCAAAAAAGTGCCGAAGATGAAGGGTATACCATAGCCTTGAACAACCTTCATTCCGAAGTGATTGAACTAAGGAGCGACGGTCTTGAAAAAGACAAAATATTACACTCATTGTTGAACAAAATAAGGGAAGACGAAGCTGCTTCCAAAGCCCAAGCTGAAGCTCAAAAATACAAAATCGAAGATCTTCGGAAACAGCTATTCAAAGCTAAAGAAAAATGCGGTGTTGCAGAAGCTGAACGAGATATTAGTATATATTGGAGAAACCACTTACAAAAAACAGTTGATGAACTTCGTGCATCCAAGGAGAGGTGCTATGAAAAATCTATAGAGTGTGTTAAGAAAATAAAAACTAGTTTCGCCAATGTTGGCGCATTTTCTAACAAAGACAACTTCGTAAGGGGTGATCCTGAAGGACCAATTGATTGGATCAATAACGAAGCTGAAGCTTTTGAAGAAGTTTTGAGTGGTCGTGGGGATATCTGCGCTTTCTCAGGTGCCAGAGGAATCGCAGCTATCTTAGAGAAATCAGGCTGCGACCATGTGAAAACTTTGGCTCAAGCCGAAGCCGCTTTATCTATTGAAGATAGAAAAGATCCCTCGGCTGAAGCAAGCTTAATTGGCGGAAAATTCTTTACTGACATATGGGAGAATGGCCGCCGGGGGATGGCGCATGAAATGATAAAAAAGAGTGGAAAAGATTCCCATGATTCAAAAGAAGCGACGAAGGCAGCTGAGAAAGCAGCGGAACTTGAAAGGCGAATAGGTATTACTTAATAACTTTTAAATCTTTACTAATTTTGCGACTTCGGACTTATTTACGTTTTATATCGCAGCTGAACTATCTCCTCCTTCAGAGCCCCTCGAGTTGACGGCCAACCCCGAAGCAGAAAAAGAAGTTGAAGTTACTAAAGTGGTCGAAGCTATTCTGGACGAAGCTGTTAATCGACTGCTAAACGAAGCTGCAGAAGCAGTTTTAAAAGAAGAATAACTTCTATTGTAAAAACATTTGTAATATAATATTTGCTGAACAAAGTGTGTAGTATTTTTATAATTTTGAATGCAATATTTAAGCTGCTTGTAATTGTATTCTTTACAACGCATGAAACCTTAGATACATACCGTTTTTGAGCCTTCAGCGAAAAAATACCTTCCCTTCTTTTCATGCGTGGTGAAGAATATTCATATTTCGTAAAAAACATCCGATCTTCATAAAATCATTATGCTTCGTAAGCAATAGATCACCTTTTCATCTTAGAGTTTGACGAAGCTATACTTCCTCAATACTTATGATGTGCCTTGGCACTAGTTTTTCAAATCATTCCCCGAAGATCAACATTGAATCCCCTTCTCGCGCCATTGATGCAAGATGATGTATGATGTTATGCTATGCAAAATGATGTAATGATGTTATGCTATGCAAAACGTTATTCGTGCTGAAAATACACACTCATCCTCTTCAATGAAGCACACAATCTTTTTGCCGTTTACTTTTCGGCTTCACAGCTCATTTTTTGGTGTATCAGCACTGACTTTTCGCTGTAAGCCTCCCTTAGGAGCTTCTTCACCTTTTACTTCAGCGGAATCAGCGTTTATTTTTCGCTGTAAGCCTCCCTTAGGAGCTTCTTCGCCTTTTACTTCAGCGGAATCAGCGTTTATTTTTCGCTGTAAGCCTCCCTTAGGAGCTTCTTCGCCTTTTACTTCAGTGGTATTCGCGTTGACTTTTCGCGCTTCGCCTTTTACTTCGGCGGAATCAGCGTTTATTTTTCGCTGTAAGCTCTGCATTCCCTTTGGAACGACTTTTGAGCAAAAAACTTACACTGCGCTCCCTTAGGAACGACTTTTGTTGCTTCGGGAGACGTACACTGCGTTCCTTAGAACGACTTTTTATTGCCTCAGCAAAACTTGTAATGTGATTATGAACCCCGCTCCCTCTTGAGAGCAACTTTCATGCTTCGCCAATTTTTTAGATTTCATGTGTTTGTAAAAGAGATATATTTCCACCAAGACGAAGCTATTACAAGGTATTGAATTATCTATTAAAAAAGAAAAATGATAACAAATGCCAGAACTGTTTCAGAAGTAGGATATCTTCTAGTAGATGTGCTTCGATTCTGGCAGAGTGCTGTTGACTGTGCGAGCTTCGGACTCCTCTCTGAAGTCTCGTTGCTGATGAATGTGCTGGCTCCCTTCTGGCTACTGGCCTCGTTGCAACGGTGGTGGAGGTGGAGGCTGTTGCCAAGATGCCTGAGATTGGCTTGCCGAAGCAACAGAGGCTGCAGGATGGTTACCCACGTACTCTGGAATGTACGGCGAGTGATATGAAGCAGTATGCATAACCTGCTTCGGCTGACTCTGTTGAGCTACAGCTTCTGCTATCTCTTTCTGTTTCTGGATGGTGATGTGGCACATCCTGGTAGTGTGGCCCTTGTCCTCACCGCAGAATAGAAAATAAATCTTCCTGGGCTGATCCCCAAACCTTCCTCCGAAGCCCCTGGCACCTCTGTCCCTTGGAGCTAGGGCCGAGGATAGCTCTGTTGCTGCCCCGAAGCCTGGGAAGAATATTGCGGCCTCTGTTGTTGACTTCCCCTGTCATCATTCTGAGTGGAATGAATTGATCTGACGTGCCTAGGGTGGATCCTCCCTCCAAAGCCCTTGGCCATTTCGGAGAACCTATAAGCTTCCTCCCTTCTTTGTCGAAAATCATTGTCAGCACGGATGTATTCATCCATTTTCTGAAGCAGTTTCTCCAGGGTTTGAGGGGGTTTCCTGCTGATGTACTGGGCTGAAGGTCCTGGCCGAAGCCCCTTAATCATGGCCTCAATGACAATTTCATTGGGCACTGTTGGCGCTTGTGCCCTCAGACGCAAGAACCTTCGGACATACGCCTGGAGGTATTCATCTTGGTCTTGTGTGCACTAGAACAAGGCTTGAGCGGTAATCGGCTTCGTCTGAAACCCTTGAAAATTGGTGATCAGCATGTCCTTCAGCTTCTGCCATGATGTGATTGTTCCTGGCCGAAGAGAGGAATACCAAGTTTGTGCAACATTTTTGACTGCCATGACAAAGGATTTTGCCATGATAGTAGTGTTGCCACCATATGAAGATATAGTTGCTTCGTAGCTCATCAGAAACTGCTTTGGATCTGAGTGTCCGTCATACATGGGGAGCTGGGGTGGTTTGTAAGACGGGGGCTAGGGCGTAGCCTGCAGTTCTGCTGATAGAGGAGAAGCATCATCAAAAGCAAAATTTCCGTGATGGAAATCCTCATACCAGTCATCCTCGTTGAAGAAGCCCTCTTGATGCAATTCCCTGTAGTATGGCCTTCGATTCTGCTCATCTTGAGTGAGATGACGCACTTCTTCGGTAGCTTCGTCAATCTGCCTTTGCAGGTCAGCTAATCGAGCCATCTTCTCCTTCTTCTTCTAGACCTGCTAATGAAGCATCTCCATATTCCTGATTTCCTGGTCCAACTCATCCTCTTGTGGTGTTGGACTAGTAGCCTTCCTCTTCTGGTATCGAGCTTCCCGAAGAGAAAGGGTCTCCTGGTTCGGATCTAGCGGCTGCAGAACGGCAGCCCCTGTTGTCGAAGCTTTCTTTGGTGGCATGACGAAGGTCGATGCTTGCTGAAGGTGGTCGAAAAAGGATTCACCGGAGGTGGGCACCAATGTTGGTGACTTGTTCTCAAGTGCTATGAATTAAGAACAAGGCAACACAGTAAACGTTATACGTTAAAGCCCTTCGTCCTTCGAAGCATTATTTCCCTTAGGATATAATGATTTTCGAACGAAGGTAACGAAGGACTTACCTTCATTAACATAACATATGAGGATGAAGAGAGAATCATATAAACCATAAAAAATAATATAAATAGTCATATATTATCACTATCTCATTTTTATTTCATCACTATGGAAAAATAGAAACAATATTAGATTACAAGTGTACCTTCGACTTGAAATAAGGTGAAAGTACCAGCGTGACGCAAGGATTAATGTCAAGTCAACGTGAACAGTACGGAGTTACTGTTCATCTATTTATAGGCATGGGACGCAGCCCATGTGAAATTACACTCATGCCCTTTACATTTGCTAACAATTCTATAGTGGTCCATTGAGGTTCAAATAGCCTTTTCATCTTTAAGTCGGTTTCCTTTTTATGTTATCATGCCGAAGCTCTCCTGCGCACAGCTTCGGCTTTGCGCTATCCTTCGTACTCCTTCTCGTGCTTCTCCACGCTGTGGTTTCAGCTCAAGTCCGAAGGTACCTGTTCATGTACTGTACTTCTAGAAACATTGTTAAATCATGTTTTTGAGGACCTTCGGAAGCCGAAGGCCCCGAACATATGCGAAGTACGATGGAGTTAGTAATGCGTAAGGTAGATTAATTTATGTGATATTCGGGCGAGCTGATGACGTAAAAGATAGGTTTAGTATTTCTATTGGCTAGTTAATAGATTTTCTAGTGTTATTATGTCGATTTGGTTAATTGATGTAGTCGATGCCCTGCTTAATTAGTTAGCCTATTCTAGGTTTGGTGTTAGTTCGATGTCATGAGGAATGTACAAATTACCTCGAGTAATTAACAGTGAATGGCATCGACCTATTTAATTAGTGTGGAATTCAAGATAATTGGGAAATGCGATTTAAAAGGGTAATTAGATTGTTCTTATGCTGATTTTAAGATTTTGGCTTTCAATAATGGTGAGTCTAACTTTATTAGACTTTCGATGATATATTGTAACTAAGGATGATAGTGTGTGTTTATAATTTATTCTTACTTGATAATAGAATTAGATATGATTAAACAGGAGAAACGTGAATGTTGTAGTTAGTGTGTATAGTTTATTATTTTGTGATTATTGCGCTTAGTCGTATGTCGATAAGTAGTGTTTCCGTATGAAATGGTACAACGCCTCGCCGCTAGGTGTTTAATTCGCTGTCATGTAGCATTATTTAGGTTTGTGATATTCCTGTTTATATGCATTCATGTGCATTATGCAAATCATTTAGGTATGTTTATTGACTACGTGATATGGAGAACCAAAGCTGAGTCGACCACAAGAGGATGGAAAGCGTGAGCCACTCACAAGGTGATGCTGATGGACGAACCAAAAGATGGATAATCTGAACGAGTGCCAACACAAAAGGCTGGTCACCAAGTGGTCGCCACCTAACAAACACTAACCTAGTGTTATTCCAGGCAAGCCCCGGTGCATTTGCCACCTCCTTACTGTTTTAAAATCTTTATCACCTTATATGATGCATTAGGTGATAGGAGCTGTGTGCTAAACAATTGATGCATTTCCTTCCTTGGAAAATTGATTACCCTTCTTTGGTACCCTTTTATGAAAATGATTTTATGATGCTTAGCCTTGCTTAGAAAAACAAAATGTTTTGTTTTAAAAACAAAAGGTGATGCTTCACAGTGGATGGAAATTTTTACAAAGAAAAAACTTATGATGGTGGATCCATCACGGCCGTGATGGGTTCAACATCTGAAAAGATGTACCTCTGTCAGGTACCAAATTTTGGGTTTGAAAATGATAAAGATGAGACCAGGCGGGTGACTTGCACGAGAAGGTAGTCTCAGTGTAGTGTCTCCATCTGAGTCAATTAAGGACCATACCGATGTAGGCTTGATGATTGAGGACCTTTTAACTGGCCACATGCCTCATCATGGGTAAGCTTTGCCTCGGGCAGACTAATACCAGAAAGGCCAACACGCAATGGGAGTGGAGAGATCGCGAGAGTAGCGTGTACCCTCCGTGGCAAGAGGCTGGACGGTGGTGTATCTGTGCTCTCGGTTGGCGTGAACCCGGTCTAGTCTTAAGAAACCCGGTGGCGAGTTGACATATGCAAGGGTTAAGTGCTACATATGTCGTGTGGTTGGAGATCCCCAGCTGGGTATTAATCGATTCGGATTGTCGTTACTTCTCGGACATGAAAACTTGGTCACTGCCCTACACGTAGCAATCCAGTGAACTGAAGGGTTGATAAAAGACAGCTAGTGTAGGCCAAGTGTTTGAACTAGGATAGAAAGAACTTTAGATGCAGGTAATTTTACTTAACCTAACAATAAAACTGGATTTTTAAGGATCCACTGTTAGTAAGCATTTCTGCAAAAGAGTCTTTGAATCTTGTTAAAGCATACCTTGACTCCCTCAAGCCAGCATATCCTTGAGAGTCTTTTTCCTTAGACGGGTAAGACTTGCGAAAGTACACTCCATACTCAGGGTTTTCGAACCCATGTTGTTGCAGGTACAAGATTTGTGTTGTTGTGGATGGTGTTAAGCGCCGGTGGGCACGGCCTTCTTATAAATCTAAGTACTTCTTCTATGCTTCTTATTGAGGATTCCCATTGAGCTAGCATATATTTCAAAACTATAAATAATTTATAAAAGTTCAAAATTATTTCTTTGAATCACTTTTGTAATCACTCCGAACATGTACAATGTAAACTTGATGTAACTTGTAAAATTTGGTAATAAGATTTCCGCTGCAAATTGTTGTTGTGTGATTTGTGTTTACTTAATCCTGCAATCCTGGTTGTAAGTGGTTTATTCGGTGTCCTTGGGACACTCGGACAGATCCTGTTAAGTTATCTGGTGCACATGCATAGCCATCTGAGGTCTTTGAGACAAGGACAGGTGCATGTGGGCCTAATAACTTGGGAGGTTCTGCCACATTCGGCATGACGAGGCCATTGTGCAACATGCAACTCGGCTCCCCATGCCAGCTGGCCGAAGTTGAATTTAGGGCGGTGGCTGCTCAAATTAGCACTAGAGACTTAGTGCAGGAAAATCTGGCGAACAAAACTTTTCCAACCTCTAGCGGTTGGGGGATGCTGAAGAAGGAAGGAGGGAAAAAATATGAACTTGTTCGACTCCCCTTCCGTTTCAAATTTGAAAAGTAATTCAAAAAACCATGTACTCAATGGTTAGAAATGATAGAAACCATGTGTAATGAAATCCTTAGAAATTACACAAAGAAAGAAGATCAGTTAATGACTGCTGCCTTCGTCACTCGGCCGAAACGAAGGTTGAATCGGGTGATGGACGCCCTGAATTTTGAGTACCAAAATTATGACAGACATGACGAAGGGTTCGGGGGAGCAAAAAGAAAAAGAGTTGTCAGCATTTTGAGCAGGCAAGCTGCCCGGCCTGTGAAGGAAGACGAAGAGGCTTTGAAGAAGATGGAAACAGCGGCGGAGCCGAAGGCACTGACTCCTAAGAAACGGAAGCTTGTTGTGGAATCCTTAGAGAAGACGAAGACACAAGATGTACTGAAACCAATTGCAAGCCCTTCGTCTTCTAGTGCTGAGGTCTCAGAAATATTGAAGGTGATGACTGAGTCCTTCCCATTCACACCACTAAGTCCTCTAGGATTGGAACTGACCAGCCTCTTACAGAAAAAGGAGGTATCTTCGGCTGCAGAAGGAAGAGACGGGGTCCAGAAAAAACGGCGCATTGTGAACATATTACAAGCAATTGAACAAACCCCCCCCCCTTTAGCTTCGGCAAGCAAAGCTGCCAAACCGACTGATGTCGAAGCCACTGCTACAGCCGAAGGTGAAAACTTGCAACCACTCTGTTCGAGATAGACAAGCTGATATCAGATGTGGCTATGGAGAAGGAGGTGGTCGCAACTAGTTCAGACAAGGGAAAAGAGATTGATGAAACCTCTTCAGAGGGAATGACTTTCGACCAACGGCACCTAGGCGACCAACAACTCTCTGAAGAGGACAAATCAGAGTTAAGGGAATTTGCGATCTTGTGTGGTTACCAGCCTAGGTCGGTACTCTCTAGCGGGGTCAACGAAGAAATCATGGGATGCATCCGCGATCATGCTGGTGCAAAAATTATAGGCACCCTGTCGAAGAGTGTCGGATTCCTGAAGCTTGAGAAGGATATCAGCTATTACAGGCGTCAACACATCATAGGCAACCTATTTTATTCTAACTTCAAAGTAAGAACCCTTCTATAAGTTACCACTGATGTGTTCATATTAGTTTAAGTATTTTAATTTTGAGTTCGTTTTTGCAAAGCTTGTTACTGAGCAAAGCTTGAAAAATGCAACAAGATGATGAGGATAGAAAAAACGAAGCTATTATCAAAGGTTTAGAGGATAAAATCATGGAACTTGAGGATTCTCTAACACAAAAGGATGGGTTGTTGCGCTCAACCGAAGGATCCCTTGCCGAAGCACAAGTTCGAAATAAGGAATTGAGCAAGGAGCTGATGAAGGCATAGATACTTTTAGAAGAAGCTTCCAGCCGATTCAACCGAGAGTCTAAAACTTTGAAAATGACACTTAAGGTTGAGGCTGAGAAGAATTCGAAGCTCAGTGAAGCATTGAGGGCTCTTAAGGAGAGGTGCTTTAACTTTGCAAGCCAATGCACTGCTCGATTGAAAAACATATTCAACTCAGTTGGAGCTGCATCTAAAGAAGCTAATTGTTGGTCACTCGTTCTCGAATGCTATGAATCAAGAACAAGGCAACACAATCGTTAAGGATTAAGGATCTTCGTCTTCCGAAGCATTATCCCCACATGGAGATAATACACATCAGATGAAGATCACGAAAGACAAGCATTCATTATTTAGTATATGAATGGAAATGCGAAAGGATAAAGATAAAGACTGGATCTTCATTAATTCATTTATATTTATGTTCCATAAAATGTAAATGAATATTCAACAGTATTGATATTACATTGGTACCTTCGGCTTGCTTGAAGGCGAGAATGCGGGAGAGTGATTACAATCCAGCGTGAACAGTACGGTGTTACTGTTCATCTATTTATAGGCACGGGATGCAGCCCGAGAAAAATTACATTTATGTCCTCAACATTTACACATGATCATAATACAAGTTATTAAGGACTAAGTAGTCTTTTCCTCTTTCGATCATCATTATCATTCATCATCTTCATTGCGAGCCGAAGCTGTCCATCTGGTGATAGCTTCGGCGTTCACTCTTATCCTCTTTGGATCTATCTTCATCTTGTGTGCCTTCGTCATAAGGGAGAAGCTTGTATCTTGAAGACGAAGTTTCCTGTAATAGCTTATGCTGAAAACAAATGGCTAATTATGTTTTTAAGGACCTTCGGAAGGAGAAGGCCCCCAACACTAACTTTTCTGCCGAAGATATCCCTGGGGCCCTTGGATGCGTAGAGAAAGAAGTCAATGTCCTCGACGAAGTTATCACCGGCCATGGAGACTTCTGTGCACTGGTGGCTTCTTGTGGTACAACCGCTGCTTTCATAAATGTAACACCCCTGGTGTTACTGCTACTAAAACTTGAGCATGACATCATAAACATTGGCTTTGCATATGTTTGACACACCTAGAGTGCATTCACTAGGTAAAAATTTCAAACAGGTTGTATTGTTCTAGTGTTTTTGCAAATAGAACCCTGGAATAGGGGACTTAACCCTAAATAGGGTTTAAAGGGGTAAACCACGACCCAAATTGAGAAAAACCCTAAGGTTTAAGTAAAACAATCATAAAATGTTCCTAAAAATGAACTTCAATTACATTTATACCCCTGAGATACCAGAAACCCTAATTGAAACCCTGGAAAACCCTAAATCCAAACCCTAGGGGCCTATGTGCAAAACAGTGCACATTTGGACTAAAGTGTAAAAACTACAATGTTAAAGCATATAAAGTTACATGGTTCACATTTATGAAGATTTACAAGCCAAACCCTAAGTTTTGGACAAATTTGCAAAAAGACCCCAATTGTGGTTCCACTCTAAGTCTGAAAAACAGTGTTATGGGCTCAACTTTTGAGCTTTGTAACTTTCAAATTCTAGGGTTTTTGCCCTAGATCACCACATCAAACTTGTAGATCAAACAAAGCAGAACAACTTTGCTTAAGAGTGTAAGCATAGTTGTTAAGAAGATATTGGAGATAATTAAGCCCAAAGTTGGACTGTCACGCTGATGAAACTCTGAAATTTAGAATTGCAGTGTAACAGAGCTAACTTTGGACTTGGATTCAACCTTGATCCAGTGCTCAACTAAGTTCAATCCCTATAGTCGAGTTGTAGCTGGTTTATAACACTATAACATGGCTGCAGAGATCTGGATGTGTTGCCACAGAAATTTGAGAGAAAATGAGGCCCAAACTCTGTCTGTCAGACCGACTGAAGAGCATTCGCCATTGTACAGTAAGTCCCAAACTGAAGAAGATCATGATTCCCCCCCCCCCTCGCCGGTGATCTGTCGCCGACGTTTGATTGTTCGCCGCGATTCGTGCGCCGTGGTCAGTAGATAATCTCAGCCGAATAAAGATCTCGGCATCAGATCAACTTGCGCTCGGATTGCGGCTAAGCTTGACGTACCCCCCAGCCGTCGGTCGCTCGGATAACTCTCACCGCCGTCGAGCTGTCGCCGTTGCGCGCCACGTGCTTATGCGCTAGCTCTCGTCATGGTGAATCATGCGGTGCATGTTCGGTGATCACAGGAGCACCTGCCACGATGAAAGGCCACCTGTGTCATGCGCCAGAGCCCTTTTCCCCTCCGACTGCCAGCTTTGCTCGGCTAAATCGAGCGCCACCGCCTAAGCCTCCTATAAATTGCCGCCACCACTCGCTCTGCTAGGTAATTGCGCAACCAGTGGAGCCATTCGTGCCTTGAATCGTTCCCCAGAGCTCGAGAATCTCTTGTTTTCCCCAAAATAGTTCTCCACCGCCGTGAAAGCACCCTTGCCGTGGCCAGCCCTCCACAGGTCTGATCATGCCCTCTCTGTTCTCGTTTTAGCATCCTTGTACACTGGTGATGCTCACCAACCCGCTCAATTGAACTGGACCACCCCCCATCACCGGGAACGCGTGCCATTGTCCTCATCATCCGCGGTTCACGTGGACAGAGGTTGATAGCTTACCAATCGTAAAATTAAGTTGGGGGAATTAATCGGGGGAGGTCCAATTTCGTGTCTGCCGCTCAGGAGCGCCGGTCATTGCCCCGTTCGGCCAGTATACAAGCTCGTCGGAGTTTCCCCGCGCTCACCGTCGTCGAGGACCTGGCGCGGTAAAGGAATAGAAACCGAAGGACCCCGTGTAAACTGTCAGTGACACAGAGTAATAGTAACCGAACCCATCTCCAGTTAGCAAAAACCCCGAGGGTCTTTCTGCGAAGTTTCCACCGCGGCGCGGGTGCGCCCTGCTTTCCCTGTGTTACTGGGCCGCCTGGGCTGAAACCGGCCCAGTACTGTTTAGTCTTTTCCTTTTTCTTTTTCAGTAAAGCTTTAGGAAATTGTGGAAAATTATAGAAAAATAATAAAAATATCAAACCAATTTTCCTAGACTTCTTATTTTCCATAGTATTTAATAAAAATAGTTTCGTTATTTTTAGATTAAATAGGGAATTTTGGAGTATTTAAAGTAGCTTAAAACATTAGTTCTGAATTTTTAGAAAATAGATAATCATTCCAAAAATGCCCAAACTTTTTATATGAGCTCTACACATTATTTAGAAGCCTTGGGTAGAGTTTGGTTTGATTTGGACCTTGTTTGATAACTAGAACCCAAAACCCCCACCCCTGCTCTTTGAATTCCTTTACTAACTCCGGAAACCCTAAGTTCTCAGAGTTCCGTGAAGAAAGTTGTATTCAAGACCTTAGATAATAAATTCTTATTATCTTTGCACTCTCATGAGCATTACATGGCATTCATTCTTATATACATATATATGGTTATCTTTAGAAAACGAAGAAGAAATCGAAGTAACTGAAAAGAAGACATCACCACCACCTTCGGAATCTTAGGTAGGAAACTATTTCTACCTTGATATCTGCGGGTCCGAGCCTGACTCATCTATCAGCGAAGGCAAGCACCGGTGCATTTGCCACCTTCCTTGATGTTTTTAAAATCTTTCTCATTTGATTAATGCATTAGGTGATAGGAGTTGAATGCTTAAACAATTCCTACATTACCTTCCTTGAACTTGATTAGCTTTCTTGAAACCCTGCTTTTACAAAAGGTTTTTACTATGCTTAGTATTGCTTTAGCAAAACAAAAGGTTTTGTTTTACAAAAGATGATTGGCAAAGTGGGAGGGATGTTTTTGAAAATAAAACTTGATGGTGGATCCATCATGGCCGTGATGGGTTCAACATCGGAAAAGATGTACCTCTGCCAGGTACCAAGCTTTGGGTTTTAAATGATTAAGCTGAGACCGGGCGGGTGACTTGCACGAGAAGAGAATCTCGGTGTAGTGTCTCCGTCTGAGTCGATTAAGGACCGTGTCGATGTAGGCTTGATGACCGAGGACCCTTTAACTGGTCACATGCCTCGTCATGGGTAAGCCTTGCCTCGGGCAGACTAAGGCCAGAATAAGATAACACGGAATGGGCGTGGAGCGGTGGCGAGAGTAGCGTGTACCCTCCGTGGCAAGAGGCTGGACGGTGGTGTATTTATGCTCTCGGTTCGCGTGAACCTGATCTGGTCTTAAGAACCCCGGTGGCGGGTTGACATATGCAAGGGTTAAGTGCTACATATGTCGTGTGATTGGAGATCCTCAGCTGAGTATAATCGATTCGGATCGTCGTACCTTCACGGTCATGAAGACTTGGTCACTGCCCTATACGTAGAATTCCAGTAAAGATGAAGGACTTGTTAAGAAAATTGGCTAGTGCAGGTGAAGTGATTGAACTAGGTTAGAAAGAACCCTAGATACAGGTAATTTTACCTAACCTAAAAATAAAACTGGATTTTTAAGGATCCACTTTAGTAAGCATTTATGCAAAACAGAAGTCTTTGATCTTTGAGATACCTTACCTTGAATCCCTTATAACCAGCATACCCTTGAGAGTCTTTTCTTTAGTCGGGTAAGACTTGCTGAGTAATCCCATACTCAGGGTTTATTCCCTATCATTTTTAGGTGAGGAAGTAGCAAATTTTTGTTGCTTTTGTACCAAGGTGGTGACAAATGAAGAGAAGCAAGAATGAGGCTGCGGGAGGACCTAGTCCTCCATAAAAACTTTTATGTAAGAACTTATCGGGAGGAGTTTTTGCCTCCCTTGGTATTGTAATAATAAGTACTCTACACTCGTGTTTATACGCTGGTCTATAATAACTAACTTTATCTTACTTTCAAATAAATGTAAGTTATGTAATTGCTTCCGCATTTCTGTATCTCCGATGGTCTATAATGTCTGCGTGACGGGTGAAACGCTCTTGGGAAAAGTAAGAAAAGCAGATACCGAACTTTTCAAGTAATTCAGGGGCATCTACAGGGTTGTCTGAGGTCCGTTGGACAAGGACAACTGTAGGTGGGCCTAATAACTTGGGAGGTTCCGTCACAATAAAGGCTGGGTGTAATCACGCGAAGGCTGTCAATAGACCAAACTTTAGCCTTTTGTCGTCGGACCTCGTCGATATTCCAGCCGAAGCCTGAAGTATAGGGAACAGGTTTATTACTCAAATTTGGGCTAAGGGAGGACGCGAGTTGGCTGGAGACGAAGCCCGGAATCTACTTAACAAAGTATATCTCTTTTACCTTTATTCTTATACAAGATTCCTTACCAGGTTCCGGATTACCCTGTTCCTCATCATTCTTTAGGGTGATGATGTCGAAGGCCGATGAACCGAAGCTACATTCGAAGCCTTGGAGTAGTCTTCTTAGGATCGTGGCTGATTTCTGTAAAAACACTTTGGAAATACTTTCACACAAGAAATGTAATATTTGTAACCGTAATGGAAAAAATTGTGAATATTTGTAAATGCTTTGTAATATTATTTACCTTTCGTTTGTACATCATCTGCTTTGTTGTGGACGAAACCGACACTTACATCTTTTGAGCCGAAGGCGAAAAACACCTTCCCTTCTTTTCATTCACATCAAAGCAAACTTCGTATAAAACGAAGTTTCCTTTGAACCGAAGCACCTTCGTATAAAACGAAATGCTTTCTCATTGAAGACAGAAATTCCCGCTTTTCCTTTTAATGCTCCATGGTTGATGTGATGATGATGGTCCTACGAATGCGTAATGCATGGTTATGAATGCAAAAGATGATCTGATGATGTGCAAATGTATGTCGAAGATAGAAAATTCATACGAATACACACCCAGACTCTTCATCCCCTTAAGGACGACTTTAGAGTCTCTTCACCTTTTACTTAGGTGGTGTTTTAGCTCTGTATTCCCTTAGGAACGACTTTGGAGCTAAGCTATGCATCCCCTTAGGAACGACTTTGGAGCTTCTTCACCTTTGACTTAGGTGGCATTTAAGCTCTACATTCCCTTGGGAACACCTTTGGAGCTTCTTCACCTTTTACTTAGGTGGCATCTTAGCTCTGCATCCCCTTTAGAAACATCTTTTGAGCTTCTTCATATGCTTCTACACTCGATGGTGTAGTCCCAGATTTTACATTTTACATGTGGGGGAATTTGGCCCTTGCATTGTATAGGGCTGCACAAGAAAAAATGAAAATTACAACCTATGGCCCTATTGGTCCTTGCTCTCGAATGTTATACACCAAGAACAAAGGAACACAATTGTTAATGGATAAGGACCTTCATCCTTCGAGACATTATCTCCATTTGGATATAATGATTTTCGGACGAAGGTCATGAAGGGCGTACCTTCATCATCTCAGTAAATGAATATAAATAAAGAAACATAAAACATATAAGAATGTAAATAATGGCAACAAAGAAATATATTATTTACATTCTCATTTCATTTTATAAACATGAATAAATGCTTATAATATTTATATTTCATTGATACCTTCGGCTTGACAGAAGGTGGTAATGTGAGAGACACGGGAGCGATTACAATGCAGCGTGAACAGTACGGTGTTACTGTTCATCTATTTATAGGCGTGGGACGCAGCCCGGGCAGAATTACATTCATGTCCCTGACATTTACTGTTAGCCATAAGGCAAACTACCAAGGACTAAGTAGTCTTTTCTCCTTTAGGTCGGTTCCATCTTTCACCATCGTTATCATGCTAAGTCGAAGGTCCTTCAGCCACAGCTTCGGCGCTCATTCATCCTTCCTTCAGATCACACCTTCATATCACGCACACCTTCATCTCAAAGCCGAAGCCTCCTGTAACAGTCTTTGCTATACTGAAAAACATGTTAGTTAAGTTTTTGAGGACCTTCAGAAGAGGGAGGCCCCCAACAGTAGCCCCTCGTAGTATTAATTTGTTTTTGTATTTGACAAATTCAGACTGTGACGTGAACGAAGGCCTTTAGCCGAAGGTCCGAAAAAACACCTTCCCTTCGCTAGAATAGCGAAAGTCAATGACATGTAGGGCCCACCAAGTTGTAATGTGCTGGGCATATAAATAGGAACCCGCATTGATAGCATTTGATGTGTCATCTCAATCGCTTGCGCTATTTTTTCAAGATTGGATTTTCCTGCTCTGTTACATTTTGATTGATTTGTGAGCTTCGGCATTTGCACAAGTGCTTACTAGATGGCTGAAGAGAAGAAGGTTGTTGACCCTACTCTAGCTGGGTTTTATGAGGCTATGGAAAAGACAAACATAGAGAATATTATCAATGAAATGCTAGATGGGTTGTTTGAAGACTCTGGCGATAGCGAAAGCTTTGATTTGGAAAGTGGGAACGAATATGCCGAAGATCGGCCCTGGCGGCCGAGTCACACTATCTTCAGAAAGTCATCCATCAAACAGAGTCAAATTGATGCTATGAAAGGGAGATATTTCCGTGATATGTCCATTGTGAGAGCTGGAGGGGACAGCGTCGCCCCTGCGCCCGAGGTAGACGAAGTTGTTGTTTACAGGAGCTTCATGAAGGCAGGGCTTCGGTTTCCATTGAGTAAATTTCTAGTTGAAGTGCTAAAGACCTTTGAGATTTTTCTTCATCAGATTACCCCCGAAGCCATAATCAGGATGGGGATTTTTATTTGGGCCGTGAGGAGCCAGGGACTGGAGCCGAGTGCAAAATGCTTCTACAACATGCACGAGTTGTTGTATGAGACGAAGGCTACTGGCAAGGAGTAGTATCATAATAGTTTTGGTTGTTATGGCTTCGTGCCCCATTCTAATGTAAGCTATCCAGTTCCAACATTTCAAAAGAGGTGGCCAGGACCCTGGATAGAAGAATGGTTTTATGTAAAGAATAATTTAGTTGAAAGGGAAGATATAAAGGGGATTATCCAACGCCCTATTTGGTATTGCTTCGGCATCAGAAGGCCAGCCACTGCTCTTGGAAACGATATTGAAGCATGCCAAAAGGCTTTTAACAGGGTATGCACTTATATTGGCACAAGAGACCTAGTCCAGGAGCACATTGCTTATAGAGTGTGGCCTCTTATGAATGACTCGGAAATGCCGAAGGAGACTGCTGCTAGGTCCAGTCAAGGCAGCTTGATCTATCTGAAATATACCTTCAGATACAGAGATCAGTTTGATGAACCGAACGATGAGTGGCTGAACTGTATTGAAGCGACCAGTGATGAGTTGCTTGATGCCATGACCTTAGCCTTCAGAGGATGAGGCAAGAAAAGGTTAAACAGGGTTTTCGATGTTATTAGTTTCGTATACCCAGATTATAGCTATCCCTCGCAAAAGCAGGGAAAGAAAAGAAAAGCTGCTACTTCGGCCATCTGTGTTGTGCCGAAGGGTAAGAAGATTAAGGTTTTGATGAACCGGCCTAGATATATTGAAACAGCCAGGGTGTCGAAGCTTGCTAAGGGGACATCTTCCACCGCTGAGCCAGGATACCCTGTTCCTGCCAGCTCCAAGGGAGAATCGGCTGAAGTGCTAAAGGTTCCAGCAACTGAGTCGGCCGAAGCGTTTTGCCGAAGCTAAAGGAAAAGCGGCCGAAGAGCCAGAGCTAGGGGAGCCGACAGGGCTACCAAAAATCTTGAGCCCGCTACCAGAGTCGGAACTGCCGAAGGTATCCAAAGCTCATGCAATAACTCCCAAGAGGAGGAGGATGGCCAGCATGCTGGACGCAGTCTTGGAATCGACAAGGGCGTCAACTCCTGCTCCTGCGAAGGAGACTACCGAAGCCACTACAATTCATGCTGAAGTGGACGCTGGGCCTTCAGTGTCCATTGAAACAGGGCCTGCTGAAGCGAGACAGAGTATTGAACAAGAACCTTTGGATGTCGCTCCGGTCCTGGAAAAGAAGACGTGCCCAAGAAGGTTGAATCTCCTACTCCCAAAGCGTCTACTGAAGAGCTAGACTTCATTATTCGACACGCTTCGGGTACAAAATTGTTAGAAGAGGAAATTGCCGAAGCTAGACGCTATGCCCGAGAACTGAAATATCCGAAAGGATCCTTGGTGTATAATGGCACCAATGAAGATGACTTTCTGTACTGCCTCCTGGACAGTAAAGAAATATCTGTTTGCCGAGAGATGACAAGAATCATAGGATTTCCGAAGCTCGAAGTTGGTCTCTCTGCTATGTCAAAGGATGACCTCATAGACAACCTCGCTCACAATAGTCTAAAGGTACAGAAGTTGTTGACTTATGAGCAGATTATTTTAGTATCTTTTACCCTTATGCTGATCCTTCCCCCCCCCCCCCCTTTAGGGCTTAATTCTGAGCAACTCTTTAAGGGCATAGAAGAATGCTGAGGATGAAAGCTGCCAAATAGCTCTTAGTAACCTTCGGTCAGGAGTTATCAAACTGAGGAATGAAGCCGCAGAGAAAGGTAAAATTCTGCTTTCCTTGGTAGACAGAGTTAAGGCTAGCAAAGCCAATCTTGCTGCGCAGTCCGAAGCTCATAAAGCTGAAATCGAAAACTTAAAGAAAAAGCTTGCCGAGAAGAATGAAGATTTTGAAGTGGCTAAAGCAAAACAAGAAATAAGCGAATGGACCAGCGCAATATTGCAAAAGAATGTAGATGAGCTTCGGGAATCGAAGGAGAGGTATTATGAAAAATCCTTGGATTGTGCTAAGAAGTTGAAAGATAGTTTTGTGAAGGTGGGTGCATACTCATTTGAGCAAAAAATTATTAGAGTCGATCCCGAAGGAATCATCAAATGGATTGGCGAAGAAGCTGAAGCCTTTGACGAGATCCTTAGCGACCGTGGTGATTTCTGCGCCTTTGGCGGTGCCAGAGGGGTTACAGCAATTTTGGGAAAATCTAGCTATGAACATGTTAAAGCTGCAATCCAGACGGAGGTAGTCTTCACTATAGAAAACACGAAGGATCCTTCGGCTGAGGCTACTCCGATGGGCGGGAAATTTTACTCCGACGTTTGGATGAAAGGCTGCCAAGAATTAGCTGACAAAGCTATAAAGAAGAACGAGAAATAATCCCATGAAGCTCGAGAAGAAGCCAAGCGAGCTGAAGAGGCTGCTGAGCGCGCAAGGCGCATATGTATTTTAATTGTTTCATAGCTTCATTATTTTTTCTCGCTTCGGATTAACAACTTATTATTTTTACTATAGCTGAACATTCACCACCACCCGAGCCCTATGATCCCGAAGCCGATCCAGCCATGAAGGTGGCACTAGAAACCATAAGAATTGCCAAAGAAGCTGTAGACGAAGCTGTCAACAAACTTCTGAACGAAGCTGCCGAGAAAATTTTAAAGGAAGACTAGATTTTTGTGTAGTTAAGAAATGTAACATTTGGGAAATGTAATATTCGTACATGAGTTAAACATTGTATATCTATATGTGTATTAATGTAATATATTTCTTTGCGATGCATGAAATTTGTGTACATACCATTTTTTGAGCCTTCGGCGAAAAAACACCTTCCCTTCTTTTCATGCTTCGTAAAGAAAAAGCCCTTCTATAGCACAGTTGTATGATATTGTTGTCGACGAAAATTTTCCTGGCGTGTAAGATTATAATTGCCGAAGGTGTGCTTTGTGCTCTAGCACACTATTTGATTCATCGTATGTTTTGAAAGAAGCAACTTTCCTTCTGCACAATCTTGTTGCTGATGCGACATGACGTATGATGTAATGCTATGCAGAATGATGGGATGATATGATGCAGCATGATGTTTATGCCGAAGACACATACCCACATGGAAACACTCCCAGACTCTGCATCCCCTTAGGGACGTCTTTTGAGTCTCTTCACCTTATATTTCGGTGGCATTTAAGCTCTGCATCCCCTTAGGAACGACTTTGGAGCTTCTTCACCATCTATTTCGTTGGCATTTAAGCTCTGCATCCCCTTAAAAACGACTTTGGAGCTTCTTCACCTTCTATTTCGGTGGTATTTTAGCTCTGCATTCCCTTAGGAACGACTTTTGAGCTTTGGAACTTACTCTGCGCTCTCTTAGGAATGACTTTTGAGCTTTGGCACTTACTCTGCGTTCCTTTAGGAACGACTTTTGTAACTTCGGAACTTACTCTTCGCTCCCTTAGAAACGAATTTTATAACTTCGGAATCATGTTAAGGGGATGCATCCCACTCGATGATGTGATGACAATATTATTACATCAAATTGGAATTTAATCCTTCGTGAATTGTTTTTCTTACAAGAAAGTAAAATGGCGGAAAAAACAAAGATGTGCTAGTGTAGGATATTCTTTAGTAAATGTGCTTGGACTCGGGCACAGTGCTATTGACTGTGCGAGCTTCGAACTCCTCCCGAAAATCTCGATGCTGCTGAGCGTGTTGAAGCCCTTCTGGCTACTGGCTCCGGACCAGAGTTGGTGCTAGCGGTGGTGGTGGCGGGAGCTATGCCTAGGAAGCTTGAGAATGGCTTGCCGAAGCGATAGAGGTCGTAGGTTGTTGATTGCCTACGTACTCTGGGACGTAGGGAGAATAGCATGAAACGGTATGCAGAACCTGCTTCGACTGATTCTGTCGTGCTTCAGCTTCGACAATCTCTTTCTGCTTCTGAATCGTGACATGGCACGTTCTTGTGGTGTGGCCTTTGTCTTCACCTTAGAACAAACAAAATAGTCTCCTAGGCTGATCTCCATATCTTCCTCTGAAGCTTCTGCCCCATCTGCCTCTTGGAGCTGGTGGCCTGATGGAACTTTGTTGCGCCCCTGATGATTGGGGCTTATGTTGTTGCCTTTGTGTTTGGCTTCCCCTATCATCACTTGGGTTGGCATTATGGATTGACCTAACATGCCTGGGGTGGAATCTTCCTTCGAAGCCCCTAGCCATTTCAGAGTATCTATAAGCTTCTTCCCTTCTTTACCGAAAATAATTGCCAGCTCTGATGTATATATTCATCCATTTTCTGGAGAAGCTTCTCCAAGGTTTGTGGTGGCTTCCTTGCAAAATATTGTGTCGTTGGTCCTGGTCTGAGCCCCTTGATCATGGCCTCAATGACAATCTCATTGGGTACTGTAGGCGCCTAGGCTCTCAATCACAGGAACCTTCGGACATACACCTAGAGGTACTCTTCCTGGTCCTGTGTGCACTGGAACAGAGCTTGAGCTGTGACTGGCTTCGTTTGGAAACCCTAGAAGCTAGTGACCAGCATGTCTTTTAGCTTCTACCACGACGTAATTGTCCCTGGCCGAAGAGAAGAGTACCAAGTTTGAACTACGCTTTTGACTGCCATGACGAAGGATTTCGCCATGACTGCAGCATTGCCCCCATATGAAGATATGGTTGCTTCGTAGCTCATTAGGAATTGCTTCGGGTCTGAGTGTCCATCATACATAGAAGCTAAGGTGGCTTGTACGATGGCGGCCACGGGGTGGCCTGCAATTCTGCTGCCAACGGAGAAGCATCATCAAAGGCAAAATTGCCATGATGAAAGTCACCATACCATTCATCATCATTGAATGGATTTTCTTGGCGAAGCTCCCTGTGTTTGGGCCTTCGGTCTTGGTCATCCTGTGTGAGGTGACGCATTTCTTCGGTGGCTTCATCGATCTTCCTCTGGAGGTCGATGAGCCAGAGCATCTTTTCCTTTTTCTTTTGCACCTGTTGGTGGATGGCTTCTAGATCCCTGATTTCTTGATCCAGTTCCTCTTCCTGAGGTGTTGGGCTGGTAGCCTTCCTCTTCTGGCTCCTAGCTTCGCATAGCGTCTCCTGATTAATGTCCAATGGCTGCAATGCAGCCCCTGGCACTGCTGTCTTCTTTGGTGGCATGACGAAGGTCGATGCTTGCCGAAGGTGGTCGAATGAGTTCACCGGAGGTGGGCGCCAATGTTGGTCCTTGATCTCGAATGCTATACACCAAGAACAAAGCAACATAATTGTTAATGGATAAGGATCTTCGTCCTTCGAGACATTATCTCCCTTCGGATATAATGATTTTTGGACGAAGGTCATGAAGGGCGTACCTTCATCATCTCGGTAAATGAATATAAATAAAGAAACATAAAACATATAAGAATGTAAATAATGGCAACATAGAAATATATTATTTACATTCTCGTTTCATTTTATAAACATGAATAAATGCTTATAATATTTATATTTCATTGATACCTTCAGCTTGACAGAAGGTGGTAATGTGAGAGATGCGGGAGCGATTACAATGCAGTGTGAACAGTACGGTGTTACTGTTCATCTATTTATAGGCGTGGGACGCAGCCCGGGCAGAATTACATTCATGTCCGTGACATTTACTATTAGCCATAAGGCAAACTACGAAAGACTAAGTAGTCTTTTCTCCTTTAGGTCGGTTCTATCTTTCACCATCGTTATCATGCTAAGTCGAAGGTCCTTCAGCCACAGCTTCGGCGCTCGTTCGTCCTTCCTTTAGATTGCACTTCATATCACGCACACCTTCATCTCAAAGCCGAAGCCTCCTATAACAGTCTTTTCTATACTGAAAAACATGTTAGTTAAGTTTTTGAGGACCTTCGGAAGTGGGAGGCCCCCAACAGGCCCCATTAAAAACCTTTCTCTCCTCTTGAAAGGAAAAGGGTGCCATAGGGAAGAAAGAAGAAAATTACATGGTTTACACATAGTATCTCCGAAGCTCATCTGCATTCCAAGAACTTGGAATGACATTACCATCCAAGTCTTTCAACCTGTACAATCCGCTTGACGAAGATACTACCAAGAAGGCACCTTCCCACTTAAGCTGAAGCTTCCCCACTGTATCTGGATTGGCTACCCTCCGAAGCACTAGGTGCCCTGGCCTGATGTTCTTCAGTTTTACCTTCCGGTCACGCCATTTGATTGTTTCCGTCTGGTACTTATTGATGTGGACAACTGCTTGGAGCCTGGTCTCTTCTATGGTGTCTTTTGTTATTTTGTAACCCTCATCATCTTCTATCAAAGCCAAGGTCCTTACTGAGCCCCTTCTTGCTTCTTTCGGTGTTATTGCTTCGTCACCGAACACAAGCTTGAATGGAGTAAAACCTGTTGACCTTGAAATGACAGTGTTGTGGTTTCACACCACCTTTATTAATTCGTCTGGCCACTTTCCTTTGGGCTAGTTGAAGATTGACTTCATTATTCCTGTTATTATAATTCTGTTTGCTCTTTCTACCAGTCCATTTGACTCCGGATGTCTCACTGATGCAAAGTGTATTTTTGTACCAATCTGATCACAAAAGGTTTTGAATGTTTCAGCATCAAATTGGGTTCTGTTATCAACTGTGATAGCCTTCGGCACACCGAAGCGACAAACAATATTTTGCCAAAAGAATTTATGTACTGTGGCCGAAGTTATTGTAGCTAAGGGCTTCGCTTCGATCCACTTGGAGAAGTACTCCACTGCCACCACAACATATTTCAAGTTGCCTTGTGCTAGTGGAAGTGGACCTAACAAATCTAGGCCCCACCTTTTAGTGGCCAAGTGGGTTGTATTAGCTGGGTTAAAGACAAAGGTTGTTTCTGGACTCTGGTGCATCTCTGACAATTTTCACATTTTTGAACCAAATCTGCTGCATCCGAAGCTGCCTTTGGCCAGTAAAATCCTTGTCTGAAAACCTTCCCCAGCAGAGGCCTATACCTAATATGAGCTCCACACAATCCTGCATGTATCTCCTTCATCAATTCTTGACCTTTGGCTCTGGACAAGCATTTTAGTAATGGAGAGCAGACTCCTTGTTTGTATAACTCCCCTCTATAATTACATAGGGTCGTGCTCTTGCTTCCATTCTTTTATGTAAACTTCATTATCCGAAAGACAATTGCCTTGGAGGAAAGATACAATCTCAGTCCTCCAATCTTCGTTGTGCACTAGTGAGATTGTAAGCTCTGCTCTTTCCATAAGCTCGACCGAACGTGCTTTTATTGTTTCGAAGAACACCTCCGAAGGTAACGGGAGCCCCTGTGCCGCTGATTTAGCTAACAAATCTACGTGCTCGTTTTCTCCTCTCGGGATGTTTTTTACAGAGAAGCCTTCGAAAGAGGCTTCCATCCTTCACACTGCGTTCAGATATTTCTCTAACTTTGGGTCCCTTGCTTTACTACTTTTGTCAATGTGACCTGAAAGGACTTGTAAGTCAGATTTCAGTATTGCCCTTCTTATTCCCATTGCCTTAAGCTTTCGAAGTTGTAACGCCCTGAATTTGGGGGTAGAATTTTTTTGTTCTTTAATACTCACCAAATTTAGGCGTTACTCTCTTTTCTCTTCCCGTTTCTCTCCTTCTTCCCAGTTTCAAAGCAGTATAGCGACTGATGTCCGTATTACGTGTAAACTAAAACCTAAGTTGTCATGGGTGTTGCATCATGCCAAAGCATATTTCTTTTATCTGATGTCATGTTTAATTGCGTGTTCACCTCGTCTCATTTCGGATTTCGATTCGCGATTGGATTCCGATCAGTGGTTGTGCATGTCGTGGGATTTCGACCCACGATGTGACCCAGCCTAGCCCGGCCCATCCCGACCTAGCCTGGCCCGGCCCTGGCCACGCGCCCCTGGCGCCCCTGCCCCCGCCCCCCCCCCCCCCATGGGCTCCCCCTTCTCTCTCTCTTTCCCTCATTCAATTTTTCCCGCGTAGCAACTCCCTCTCTTCCACCTCTCTCTTCCCCCATGTGCCCTAGGTGATTTGGTGACGGTTATCACCGGATTTGGATCCCCGAGATGAGCCCTCCCTCTCTCCCTCCCTCTCTCTCTCTCTCCCTCCCCCTCCGCTTTCTTCTCCCTCGCGCGGCGCCCCCTGCTTCCCTCGGCGCGCCCCTGTGTGGCCCCTGTGTGACAAAACCTCCTAAGGTATTAGGCCCATCTATAGTTGTCCTTGTCCTAAGGACCTTGAACAACCCTGTAAATGCACATAATCACTCGACAAGTTCGGTAACTGTATCCTCATCATTTCGCCCAAGAGCGCTTCACCCGTCACGCAGATATTACATCACATCGGAAGAAAGAATGAGCGGAAGCGAATTACAATAACTTAATTTACATTCATTCAATATAGAGAGAGAGTATTATTATTACAATACCAGGTACTAAGAGTGCATAAAACATTATTATTACAGACCTGGGAGGCAAAACGTCCCGCATAAAAGAGTATTGTTTTTAAAGTGGGAGGCCAACATCCTTCCGCGACGAACTTCATTGCTAGGGCTCATCCTTGGGTACCACCTTAGAACAAAAACAACAAAAGTCTGTTGTTTCCTCACCTACAACAACATGGGTTCGAAAACCCTGAGTACGGAGTGTACTTTCGCAAGTCTTACCCGTCAAAAGAAAAGACTCTCAAGGATATGCTGGCTTGAGGGAGTCAAGGTAAGGCTTGATCAAGAATCAAGACTCTGTTTGCAAAAATGCTTACTACTAGTGGATCCTTAAAAATCCAATTTTATTATCAAGTTGAGTCATTACCTGTAACTAGAGTTCTTTCTACCCTAGTCCAGGCACTTGACCTGCACTAGCCGTCTTTTATCAACCCTTAAGTTCACTGGGATGCAACGTGTAAGTCAGTGACCAAGTCTTCATGTCCGAGAAGTAACGGCGATCCGAATCGATTAATACTCAGCTGAGGATCTTCAATCACACGACATATGTGCACTTAACCCTTGCATATGTCAACTCGCCACCGGGGTTCTTAAGACCAGACCGGGTTCACGCCAACTGAGAGCACAGATACACCACCGTCCAGCCTCTTGCCACGGAGGGTACACGCTACTCTCGCCATCTCTCCACTCCCATTGTGTGTTGGCCTTTCTGGTATTAGTCTGCCCGAGGCAAAGCTTACCCATGATGAGGCATGTGACCAGTTAAAAGGCTCCTCGATCAGCAAGCCCACATTGGTACGGTCCTTAATCGACTCAGATGGAGACACTACACCGAGACTTCCTTCTCGTGCAAGTCACCCGCCCGGTCTCAGCTTTATTATTTTTAATCCCAAAATCTGGTACTTGGCAGAGGTACATCTTGTCCGATGTTGAACCCATCATAGCCATGATGGATCCACCCTCAAGTTTTATTTTTGAAAACATCCCATTCCATTTGAAGCATCATCTTTTGTTAAAAACAAAACATTTTTGTTTTCTAAGGCAAAACTAAGCATCAGAAAACCTTTTAATAAAACAGGTAATCAAGGAATGATAAACAGTTCCAAGGAAGGAAATGCAGTAATTGGCTTAACACCCAACTCCTATCACCTAATGCATCATTCAAGTGATAAAGAGTTTAAAATCACAAGGAAAGGTAAATGCATCGGGGCTTGCCTTGTGTTGTAGGGGAGTCGAGGTCTATTCCACAAATGTCAAAATAAAAGCAGTTCCCGGTAGGTGGATTTTCAGCTGGTGATGCAGTATCTTCTTCTTCAACACTTACTTCTTCTTCATTTTCTATACATAACCATATATAAACATGAATGCTCATGTGATGCTATGAATATGTAACTAAAGTAGAGATACATCAAGTTGTATCTTGAATACAACTTTCCGTCACGGTGCACCAGGGAAACTAGGGTCTTCTAGGTCAACACCCTAGTAGGGTTAGGCCATTTTATACTAAGAAGCTAGGGTTTTGGGGTTTTGGGATCAAACAATGTCCAAAACATGTCAAACTTCACCCATGGACTCTAATTATTATATTAAGATTACTTACAAAGTTTTACGATTTTTGGAGTTACCAGATTATTTCTAAAATTCCAAGAATCTAAGTTTAGCCCTTCTTAAAGACTACATAATTCCTGGTTTGGACTAAAAATCTTGGAACTATTTTTATTAAATAATATTGGAATTTAGGAGTATAGTAAAATTGGTTTCATATTTTTATCATTTTTCTAGAATTCTTTATGGATCTCTAAATTTTCTTGGAAAAAGAAAAAGAAAAACTATTAACAGTGTTGGGCCGAAACCGGCTCAACCAGCCCAGGCCTCCATAGAATTTCGGGCGCGCTCGCGACCGCGCGGTAGGTTTTGCATAAAGGCTCCTACACATTCAAACAATCGTGAAGCGCTTGCTGATACTATTTATCTGAGTCACTGACACCTACACTTGACCCCTTCTGTTTGGTTTTATTTATGTCCACAAGTCCCTCGACGGCGCCACGTCGAACACCTGACTGCCACAGTTAGAGCTCGCCGCCGGCAGCCCTTTCGAAATGACGAGCATCCTGGCTACTTCCATAGGCATAACCGACCTACGTCCTACCCCCAATCGGACCGTTATGGACTACGGTCCACATCGCTTGGTTTAGGGCGGACACCGAGGTTCGCCGGGCTTGGTCCCAAAACCACGGCGCGCTAATATCCAATTAAAAGGCTTGGCAAGCATTAATGACTTACTAGTAGCTCAGAATGGCAGTGGAATGGGCGGAATGAAGAACAGAGGAGGCGGTCCGCATCGGGTGGCGGATCATAGAGCACTCCGACGACAAAGGACTATTCTGGCGAGATGACGACAGCCGTGTTGAATTAAACAGATCAAGGAGTACCTTTAGTATCTAGAAAAGCTTAGACGGGACAGGATTTAGGGAGGACTCGCTCAATTTGACCTGGCCACGGAGAGGTCCTTCACGGTAGATCTA
This sequence comes from Zea luxurians, assembly GCA_029449295.1. Lineage (NCBI taxonomy): Eukaryota > Viridiplantae > Streptophyta > Magnoliopsida > Poales > Poaceae > Zea > Zea luxurians. Next base: position 95,764,900 of record JAOPSE010000001.1, on the reverse strand, counting down.
AGAACGGCGAGGAGGGTTTATGGCTTAACTGAGTTTCTTTGCGAAATTGAGTGGTTCGCGCAAGCACTCGGGTGCGTAATGTAGTGAGGAAGTAGCGCTCGGGCTCAATTTATAGGGGGTGGCCAGAGTCGGACGGGATTCAAAAAATCTCCAAGTGCGTTGGCGAGCTCGCGCGCCTGGGCAGGGCCACGACGAGCGCCCAGGTGAAACGCTTTAGCCGAACGGTGCCACCCATGATTACATGTGCCACATCTCAGAAGATTTTTACCGTGGCCGCAAGTCCGAGCAGTGCTTTTAGCCGCGGTGGCATTCTTATCCCCGGCGAGGTTCACTGAACCAAGGTTGACATCGTACCTACCAGCCCGGATTCGGATAGCTATTGCACCCAATTTTATATGGTTACTTGCAAATTGGTCTGTATCGAATTTGTACATTAATCAACGTTCTTTCATTTTGGTATAATGATCATACCGAAAATCCTCATGGATTAGGCATGCGACGACACCCAAGTTGGCACAATAACACTGAACCCTGGCTTCAATCAGATGCAGTGAACACATTTCTATCAGGCCGACTGACAGTGCTACTTCAAGGCATTATTACTACGGATTTTGTACAGCAACAACCCAACCCTTCTTTAGCAAAGTAATGCTCCTATATATTACCTCCAACTTCCTCACAGTGACCTTGAACTTAGACCCACTAAATCGTCCTTAATTCATTTCTAAAGTCAGATCAGTGCCACTGTTAAACCAGGTTCAGAATTTCCTTATGACTGACAGCCCATCTTTGAGCCAGTTTATCTCAAATTTTTACATAACACCAACGCTTAATCACTTAAGCAAAGTTACACTCCTAACATAGCTCTACAAGTTTGATGTGTTGACCTAGGGCAAAATCCTTGTAGATTTAAAGATATAGAGCTCCAAAGTTGACCCCATTCAACTGAATTTCAGACATAGTCACATAGCACTCATGTGACCCTTTTGCAATTAATTCCAAATTCCATCATACAACTTGGAAATTCTCCAATACAAAAGTTACTTGGTTTGTAGTTGTGGCAGCCCTCCCAAGTTATCGGCCCACGTGCACCAATCCTTGCCTTGATGGCCTCAGATGGCTATGCGCGTGTACCAGGTAACTTAACAAGGCTATCACGAGTTCAACAACTTGAACTCATCATCCCAAGGATCTCCCACCATACATGCATATTATAGTAATCACATTCGATACACACACACTTCGGAGATAAGAGCGGAAGACTTTACAAAACATTCTTCTCATTTCTAAAACTTAAGGTTGTTACATAGGAAGAGTTACATTTATTACAAGTCCTGATATACATAAAGTGCATAACTTATTACAATAGCAGGAAGGTAGGAACCCTCCAAAGCTTATAGACAAGCCTAACTAATCCTCCCCCAGAACTGGAAACGCCCTCCAGCCTCTGAATCACTTAGAGTACTCCTCAACACCTAAAACAACATGGGTTTGAAAACCCTGAGTACGAAGTGTACTTTTGCAGTCTTACCCGACTAAGGAAAAATGACTCTCAAGGATATGCTGGTTAAATAGGAATCAAGGAAAAGGGTTTAGCAAGAATCAACTTAGATACTTTTGCAGAAATAGCATATTAAAGTGAGTCCTTACTTTCAATATTTTAACGCCAGATTAAATATTAATAGACTCTGGTTGCATCTAATCTAATTTCACCATCTCATCAATACAACATCATTTTTATTCATAATGTTTACATCCTGACCTAGGTTGCAGGTCAGAGATCAAGTCTCCACTGTCCAGGGATATAACGGCGATCCAAATCGATTTACTCAGCTGAGGATCTCTAACCACATGACATATGTAGCACTTAACCCTTGCATATGTCAACCATTCCCATAGATCCTCCACAATGTGAACCGATCCGCGCTACCCGGGAGCACAGTACTCCTCCATCTAGCCTCTAGCCAGGAGGGTACACGCTACTCCCACCATCTCCCATGCCCAGTGCGCGGTTGTCTTTTCACGTATGGAATAGCCGGGTTCAAGCTTACCCTATCCCATATCCAGGGCATGTGGCCAGTTAAGATAGTCCTTGATCATACAGGCCTACATACGCATCCAATCCTTAATTAACCTGGGTGGAGCATCATCTGTTCCTAGCCCAAGTCTCGAGCTAAGTACTCCCACCCTTAGGATTGTTTTGTGTTCCTAAGGATGAAAAGAGCATTATAGGGAACTTTGCAGTAAGATCCCACCATGCTCCTAATGAAAATATTATTGCAGGTAGAAGTCATCCTTCCTCAGGATAACCCTTGAGCTAGGCATTATTGCAAAAGACAACCTCTATCCACAAGATCTAAGTAGGGCTAAGCATTTTTGTAAATCATATTTTGATACTTCATCAAAGTATCTATAAAGACAAGGTAGTCAATGCATCAAATAGTTTCCAAGCAATTCCTATAAACTTAATGCACATTTCACTAGACTTAAGTGTATAAAAGTCTTTTTAAAATACAAGGAAGGGGTAAATGCACCGGGGCTTGCATTTGTTGCAGAGACGGAGGTCTAAATCCCTCTATTAAACCCTAGTTAGATGGCTCCATCCACTTGATGAGCAGGCACTAGAGTAGACTCCTCTTTAGCAACCACTTCATCGTGAATCTTCACTCTTTATTTTGGGAGCTCTACAGGAAATGACAACATGAATACTTATGCTTATGCTGTTTGCAAATAAAATACTATAAAACATCACAAGACTATACTTCTTCTCAATTCCACATGAGGGCTCGACATACTCCCCTACTAGGAGTTGTTCCTCTATAATCACTCTTTATCTTTGTTTCAATGGCTACCAGCTGACCCCAAATAGATCTCAAGTTGAACACCAACTTAAGGTGAAAACATAAAAACTCAAATTCAGGTATTTGAAAAAGAATTGAATCGAATTCAGTTTCAGATACTGAAACTTTACATAATCGACACCACAACCAATATTCAGTCTCTGTTTCCCCTCGCTTCCATTCACATACACAGGTGAGAGAAGCAGGGGTGATCTTCGTTAGTGTTCAAATGAAAGCCTGAACTCAATTACCTTAGGCTTGCTGCTCCATCTACACACCTCCCTGTTAAAGCCACTGGTATCTCACAATTTCAATGGTACAGACCAAAACTTCTTAGCCAAAGTTATACTCCGACTTTAGCTTTACCAACTTGGTATAACAACCCATGATTGAAAACATTCAGAGCAAATTCTATTGTACCCCAAAGTTACCCCCACACTGAACTGTTATTTCAGCTAACTGAATAAAATTCAGTCACAGTCACTCTGACAGTTCAGTTTTGGACAGTTGTTATTTCCTACTTTATGTGGATTCAAGCCTAACTTGCTTAAAGGGATTTGTTCCTCGTAACATGGCCTTTCACTTTGCTATAGCATTCTTACCCCAATTCTTCTTGGATTAATTACCACAAGGACCCAAATTGAATAAAAACACACAAATTCAGACTTAAATATTATTCTAAGTCTGAATCCCAACACCTGACAGTCCACTTTTGGCCACTTTTACTCCCAAATTTATGTGGAACCAAGTCCACCTCACTTTACAAAACTTACTCTCTTTACTATGGTCTCCAGCTTTGCTATGTAAACTTTAACCCAAAACCCCATGAATTAGTCACAAATGAATTCCAAACTAGGCATACTGCTGCAATTCAGTTCACAGAACTGAATAAAAAAATACAGTTGTGTTTAGCTTGACAGTACAACTTTAGCCAACCTTTTCTCCAATTTTTACACAGCAACAAACCAAGCTCACATTACCAAAGTTATTCCTTAGATATAGCTCTACTACTTTGCTATAGTACCCCTAGGTTGAAAACATTCAAAACAATTTTTATGAAGCACCAAAGTGGAGCTCAACACACTAAAACCTAGTTTCAGCCTTATGCACTAAGTCTGGGATCCAGAAACCTGACAGCCTATGTTTGAGCAAATTTCACACCTAGTTCCAGGCAACCAATATTGGTAGAGTTCAAGCAGTAAATGGTGTGAGCTTCACTGACCTGAGATGATTACGGAACAAGCTTCATACGGGAAGCAACTCCTAAGGACGTCCGAGCCTTGGCGAGGTGGGAGAACTGCACGCGTGGTCACCAGCACAGGGGGTGGCACATACCAGCTTAAGCAAATCGATCTAGGGACTGGGAAGAAGATTAATACTAGCACGAACACATGTGCCACAACACCCTTGCAGTTATCTTTGGACAGAATTCGTGAGCAGGGAGGAAACCTTCATTGAACCCAACCAAAGGGTTGTATATATATGGGCAGGCATCACTGATTATGTAGGCAGGGATATGGAACTCGACCACAACTTGGTGAACATGAATTCTGGGGCATGCCAGCATAGCAGCACTGTAGGAGCAACTCAACGTGGCTCCCATGCACATATACTTTGCTGGCTCACATGCACTGTCCAAAGAAACACTGAACCTGGTCAAGCTCTACACCAAAATATCACTTGAGAATAACTAGAGAAGCAGCCGATGAGAACTCCATCGAGGGCAGGCTTCAAATACCCCAAAACCTGATATTTCCTACAGCAGCCAAGAGGTAAAAGATCTTTTTCTTTATTCGCCAACCTGATCCATACTGCAGTCACTGCACCTGGTCTGGTTCACAGCACCAGTCAGAGACACTGAATTTGGTCCCTTCCCCAAAGCCAAAATATCCATTTTGTCTTCTACTGCAAACAAAAGAAAAGCAGCTGGGAACATCACTTGTGGCTAAGCACAAAGTGGTCCAATACTTGATATTTCTGCTGAGATAAGGTTACTAGATCCTGTTTTATTTTTCTTTGTTTAGGTTAATAGATAATTGTGCACCTGTGAGCAGGCACAAATTAATCCAAAACAAGATACTTTCCATTGGGAGTGAGGCTTCTAGACATCAGTCATCCATTCCATACACATCTCAACCTATAAACACAAACAAGGGCGAGCAGCAGGGGATGATCTTGTTCAATTTCCAAACCAAACTCTGAACGTGACTGAAACAGCCCAACTACACCATCTGCACCTCCCTATTCAAGCCTTGTTATTGCACAAATCACCATGGCAACAAACCCATCCCTTTCAACGAAAAGCATTCTCCAACTATAGCTCTATTAGTTTGTTGCAGCAGTCCAAGACCAAAAATGAAAGGATCAAAAGTTACAGTGCCCCAAAGTACAGCCAATGTCACTAAAAATTCAGTTTCAGAAATCTGAAACAGCATCACACTGAGCCTGACAGAGGGTTTTGTCACTCCTTTTTCTCCAAATTCTACACAGTAACAAGTCAACTCTTTGCATAAAAATTGTTCCCCTTCATATGGACTTTGACTTTACTACAGAACTCTTAACCAAAATCTCCATAGATTAATTATCATAGAGCTCCAAACTGGGCAACTTGCTGCCATTTAGGGTTCAGAACTGAATTAAAATTCAGTTATTAACCAACCTGACAATCCAATCTTTGAGCAACTATGTCTGCACTTTTTGTATGGGATCAGGTCCACCACCCTATAAGAAAGTTGTTCCACATTATATGGTCTTCACTTATTCTACAAACACCACAGCACAAAACCTTATAGAATAGCCACAAATAGGCTTCAAAACTGCTATCAAAACACTGAAATTCAGTTTCAGTTACTGTTTCCAATCTGAAAATTTAGAAACACAGCAGCACCACTTGGAACCACTCTTTTTCCTGGGTTCCAAATGTTTTTAGGGGAAAGTTTCTTAATAAAGTTTATACTCCTATAGTTCCTCTACAAGTTTGATACATTGACCATTAACCAAAACCTCTTGAATTCCAAACTACAATAGCCCAAAGTTTGCTCCAATTACTGAAATTCAGAATCTGAATTTCACTAAGTCTGAAATCCACAATTTTTGACAGCTTTACTTTGGACCAGTTTTACTCAAAGTTCTAAATAGTTTTAGAGCTATATGACTTAACCAAACTTATACTCCTCATGTAGCTCTATAACTTTGTTATAATGATCATCTTCAAAATGGTTCTAGATCAAAAGTTACAAAGGACTAAAATTGCCTAGTTGCTGCGATTTTTAGGAACTCCAAAACTGAACCTTTGTGAATTTCTCCAAATTTCTCCACACAACTTGGAAATATCCAAATAACAAAATTGTGCTACTTTGGAAATCCTACCAACTTGGTATTTTTACCTCTTGCAAAATGTGGCTAGATTTCCAAATCCACTTTTGGGCTCCAGTTTAGGGGTTAGAGATACTCAACCACCCTAAGTACTTCACCACTTCTAATCCACATATCAAAAGCAAACTTATCCATCCTCCTAAAGCAAAGTTGCTCCTTAATCTCAAATCCAACTTTGGCTTATAGAACTCAGGTCCAAAGTATCCTTGATTTAGGAGTTGTTTGCTTACACTCAATTCCAATAAAGGCAAGCCTTAGGATTTTGAAGTTAATCCTTCGGTCCGAGTATTTCTTCCACTTGATCTATATTTGAAAACAAATTTTCTATAGACTCTAGGAATTGCCTTTAGCACTTCAAGGCTCCAAGTCAAGTTTATTACTTGCTCAAGGGATGACCTACTCCTGTTTAGCTTAGGTCCTTGACTAGGTCCTCTACTCTACACACAGCATCACCTTATTGTAAAATTTTTATCCTAGTGAATGCATTCTAGGTGTAACAAGCAAGTTAATGCAAATGCTTATGATGACATGTCCGAGTTTTAGTTCACGTAACACCAGGGGTGTTACAGTAGTGTATTATTACTTTGCCATTTGCACTTTGGTCCAAAAGTGCCTAGAATTTACATTTACCCCCCCCCCCTAGGGTTCTAGTTAGGGTTTTTTTGGGTTTCTTTTAGGGTTTTGAGTGCTCTAGGGTTCTTGTGCCACTAAAGTCCAGTAACTTTGATATCTTATGAACATTTCTCATGTCTTATGAGATTTTTACTCATTAAGCTTCACTTTCACCCATAAGTCCTAATTCAGGGATAAGTACCCTACCCTATGGTTAATCACACATCAAGTCACCTCATCACAACTTCTTTGAAATTTTTACCTAGTGAATGCATTCTAGGTGGGACAAACAATATGAAATGTCAATGCACATGATGTCATGCTCAAGTTTTTAGTGCCAGTAACACCAGGGGTGTTACACCCTGTCGCCACCCCGCTTGGCCCCGGCGGCGGCCCCTTGCTCCCCCCCCCCCCCCCCCCCCCCCGCGTGGCCCCCCTACTCGCCCCCCTGGCGCGGCCCCCTGCTCGGCACCACGGCGACACCCGCCCTGCCCTGGCGCGGCTCGCATGGCCCCCGACGCGGCCTCACGCGTTCTCGTGCTCGCGACCCCATGCGTGCTGTGATTAATTTTTTGTTTTAACTAATTTTAAATTTTGTTTAATTAACATGTTGCGTCGCGCGCTTCGTCGTGCGGCAAACTAGTTTAATTTCAAATTTAATTAGTTTTGAACTTAGTTTAATTAACGTGTTGCGTCGCGTGCTTCGTCGCGCGGCGAATTAGTATAAATTCAGATTTTATTAGTGTGTTGCATCGCGCGCTTCGTCGCGCGGCGGTTCACCTTGAATTATTTAATGAGTAGCGTCGCGCGTCTGGTCGCACGACGTTTCATTTTAAATTCAGCTTAGATGACGTATGTCGTCGTGCGCTTCGTCGCACGACGCTTAACGTTTTTAATAATAATTCAAGTGCCTCGTGGCGTGCTCCGTCGCGCGACGAGTCGTTTCATTCTCAATTCAGTCTAGGTGTTGTGTCATGCGTTTCGCCGCACGACAATCCTTTTAAAATTTACTTTGGTGTATTTATAATTGTTGGGGGCCTTCGTCCTCCGAAGGTCCTCAAAAACATAATTTAACAATGTCTTTCAAGTATGGTTTATGGACAGGTATCTTCAGATTTATGATAAAGGCATACACGATGAGGAGCTTGATCGTGATGAAGGTTGTCGTCGCTCCGAAGCTGTGCGAAAGGGAGCTTCGGCTAAATCGCGGAAAAGGGAACCGACTTAAAAGGGAAAAGGTTGTTCAGTCCCCATAGATTTTTCTATAAGCCAATAGTAAATGTAAAGGGCATAATTGTAATTTCTCATAGGCCGTGTCCTGTGCCATAAATAGATGAACAATACCCCCGTACTATTCACGCGGACTTGTACTCGCTCGAGCGTCACGCTTGGACTTTTGCCTTCTGTCAAGCCCAAGGTATAAATGTAATTCAATATTGTTCACATTCATTCATAAGGATATGATGAAAGAATATTAATGATGTCATATGATCATTTATGTTATTCCTCATGTTTCATATGCTTCTTCTTTCATTAATTTATACTGTGACGATGAAGGTACGTCTTTCATGACCTTCGTCTGAAGATCATTATATCCTGAGGGAAATAATGCTTCGAAGAATGAAGGGCATTGACCATTAACCTTTTCTGTGTTGCCTTGTTCTTAATTTATAGCATTTGAGAACAAGTCCCCAACATTGGCGCCTACCTCCGGTGAACCCTTTTTGACCACCTTCGGCAAGCACTGACCTTTGTCATGCCGCCGAAGAAAGCTTCAGCGCCAGGGACTGCCTCACTACAGCCACTGGACCCAAATTAGGAGACCCTTTCTCTTCGAGAGGCCCGAAGCCAGAAGAGGAAGGCCACTAGCCCAACGCTCCAGGGGAGGAAGAGTTGGACCAAGAAATCAGAAACATGGAGATAATCCATCAACAAGTATAAAGGAAGAAGGAGAAGATGGCCCGACTGGCTGATCTTCAAAGGCAGATTGACGAAGCCACTGAAGAAGTACGCCATCTTGCTCAAGACGAGCAAGATCGAAGGCCTCAACACAGGGAGCTTCATCAAGAAGGCCTATTCAATGAGGATGGCTGGTATGATGATTTTAATCATGATACCTTTACCTTTGATGATGCTTCTCCCTTGGCAGCAGAACTGCAGGCTATCCCATGGCCCCCATCATACAAACCACCTCAACTCCCTATGTATGATGGGCATTCGGATCTGAAGCAGTTTTTGATGAGTTATGAGGCAACCATATCTTCATATGGAGGCAATGTAGCTGTCATGGCCAAATCCTTCGTCATGGCAGTTCGGAATGTGGCCCAAACATGGTATTCTTCTCTTCGGCCAGGGACTATTACTTCGTGGCAGAATCTCAAGGATACGCTACTGACAAGCTTTCAAGGCTTTCAGACGAAGCCGGTCACAGCTCAGGCTCTGTTTCAATGTATGCAAGACCATGAGGAGTATCTTCAAGCATACGTCCGAAGGTTCTTGCGTCTCAGAGCACGGGCACCTACAGTGCCCAATGAGATTGTCATTGAGGCCATGATCAAGGGGCTTCGTCCAGGACCTACTGCCCAGTACTTCGCCAGAAAACCTCCACAGACTCTGGAGAAGTTGCTTCAAAAGATGGATGAATATATCAGGGCTGACAATGACTTCCGCCAAAGAAGGGAGGAAGCTTACAGGTTCTCCGAGATGACCAGGGGCTTCGGAGGAAGAATACACCCGAGGCATGTCAGGTCAATTCACAACACTCAGAATGATGACAGAGGAAGTCAGCTGCAGAGGCCCCAGTATTCTTCACAATCTTTGGGGCAGCAACAAAGCTCTTTTCGGCCGCCAGCTCCAAGAGGCAAAGGCGCTAGGGGCTTCAGAGGAAGATATGGGGACCAACCCAGGAAGATTTACTGTCTATTTTGTGGTGAAGACAAGGGCCATACTACAAGAATGTGCCAAATCACCATCCAAAAGCAAAAGGAGATCACAGAAGCCGAAGCCCGGCAAAGTCAACCGAAGCAGGTCCTACATACTGCTTCGTGTCACTCACCCTACAGACCAGAGTATGTGGGTAATCATCCTGCAGCTTCTGTTGCTTCGGCTAGTCAGCCACAGGCTTCTTGGCCACAGCTTCCACCTCCGCTGCCACTACAACCTGCCTATTCACGAGGTCAGCAGCCAGAAGGGAGCCATCAGACTCATCAGCAGCGAGAGCTCAGGGAGGAATCCGAAGCTCTCACAGTCAACAGTACTGTGCCAAAGTCAAAACATATCTATTGAGAGATATTCTACCTCTGGAGCATTTTACATTCATTGTCATTTTCTTTTTAATAAGGAACAATTGGTGTAAATCTAGTCTTCTTGTCACTTTTAATTTCTTGTAATAGCTTCGTTCTTGTCATAATGAAATATATATTTCCTACTGACTTACGAAGCTCAAAAACCGCCGAAGCTAAAAAGTTGTTCCTAAGGGAATGCAGACCTAAAAATTACATTGCAAGTTTTACCGAAACTACAAAAGTCGTTCCTAGGGAGCGCAGCGTAAGTTTGCCGAAGCTACAAAAAGTCGTTCCCAAGGGAGCGCAGTGTCAGTTTTCTGCTCAAAAGTCGTTCCAAAGGGAATACAGAGCCAAATACCACCGAAATATAAGGCGAAGCGCGAAAAGTCAACGCGAATACCACCGAAATAGAAGGCGAAGAAGTTCAAAAGACGTTCCTAAGGAGATGCAGAACTTACACCGAAAAATAAGCGGTGAAGCCAAAAAATAAATGGCAAAGAGAATTTTGATGGTTCCTAAGGGAACGTAGATATTGTGTTTCAGTGTGGGTACGTGTCTTCGGCACTAGCATCATTTTTTGCATCATTCTACACCCAAAACACCGTCACTTGGCGTTGCTTCTAAAACGCTGATTTCGTATTCAGTCGCTCGGCATTACTTCTAAAATGCCGACGTCGGCCTCCAGTCACTCGGCGTTGCTTCTAAAACGCTGATTTCGTATTCAGTCGCTCGGCATTACTTCTAAAATGCCGACGTCGACCTCCAATCACTCGGCGTTGCTTCTAAAACGCTGATTTCGTACTCAGTCGCTCGGCATTACTTCTAAAATGCCGACGTCGACCTGCCGTCACTCGGCGTTGCTTCTAAAACGCTGATTTTGTATTCAGTTGCTCGGTATTACCTCTAAAATGTCGATGCCGACCTGCCGTCGCTCAGCGTTGCTTCCAAAACGCTAATTTCGTATTCAGTCGCTCGGCATTACTTCTAAAATGCCGACGTCGACCTCCCGTCACTCGGTGTTGCTTCTAAAACGCTGTTTTCATGTTCAGTTGCTTGGCATTACTTCTAAAATGCCGAAGCCGACCTCCAGTCACTCGGCGTTGCTTCTAAAACGTTGATATCATATTCAGTCACTCGGCGTTGCTTCTAAAACGTTGATATCATATTCAGTTACTCGGCGTTGCTTCTAAAAACGCAGACACAATCTTCAGTTACTCGGCAGTTACTTCTACAAGCGCCGACACCACCTACAAAGTTACTCGGCAACCATTTCAGAAAACATCAGTTCAATGCTCGAGTATTTCGCTTACTCTTTCAAAGGAATTACACTCACAAGTAAACGGGGAAGTCATCAAAAGAGAAGTCAAACGTCATTCTTTCATTCAAAGGGAAGTTAATAAACTTACAAATCAACTCTTCGCGAGTTGATACTCCCCTACTATTACTACATTACATTACTACTACTACACTACGCTATACTACTCTACATTACCACTACATTATTCTAACTATACTATACTATACTAATATCTAAGAAGACCAGTGGCGTCTAGCCACTGGCCCTGCCCCTGCTGCCGCCGCCGCCCTTGGTGCTGCCCTTGCTGCTGCCGCCCTTGGTGCTGCCCCTGCTACCGCCGCCGTCACCGTCCCTGCCGCCGTCGCCGCTGCCCCTGCCGCTGCTGCTGCCGTCGCCACCGTCGTCGTCGTCGCCGTCGTCGTCGTCGTCCTCGTCCTCGCCGCCGCCGTCAGAGTCCTCCTCATCCGAGGAGTACTCCGACTCATCCGAGCCCTCGAGCCCGGAGCGCTCGACGGCCCGGATATATGACCAGACTTCCGCGGCTATCCCCTGGGAGTCGTCCGAGTCATCGGACGACGCCGGGGGAGAGACGGGAGCCGGAGTTCCCTCGGACTCGGAGGAGAACTCCTCCTCCGAGTATTCCGAGTCACCGAAATCCTCCGATGGAGGAGTCGGTTCGCGCTTGCGCTTGTTGTTCTTGCCCATGGCGGAAGCAGACGGGAGAGAAGAGAAGGAAGCAGTAAAGAACAGCGAAGAGATGTGAAAAAACCAGAGGGGCAACGGCATTATTTATAGAAGGGAAAGGCAACCGCTCACCTACAACCGCGGTCACTGAACAGTCGCAAAGCATTCAATAAGCACTTCCACCTGTCTGGAGACACGTTAGGCGGCTGACGCCGTTTCATGCAACACTACACCCATTGGGACTCCAGTCAACAGCGCAAAGGATATGATTACACTCGCCGTCCCATCACATTACTACTCTGAAGCAGCCGGCTAAAACACTCAGCGTACCAAGCCGTCCCTTGCCCACACCCATTGGGGGGGGACGCCCAGGAATTATCAGTATATTTTTCAAAATGGTCACATCTGTGCAGGGCACGCAGTGAATGCCTCAAGACAAAAATGAGATATCAACGAGAGTTAGAGGGAAGCCAAATATAGCCAATAGAGTGCAAAATATGGTCGACAGACACGACTTGAAGACTAGACAGAGAACGTCCATCAAATGTCCAATCAGTCACAGAGCAAATAAATTACACTACCTAGCAAGATACGGATGGATTGCGAACTCGGCTGCAAAAGACAAAATACATGCTGACCTCTGAAGCATAATATTGATGACATAGCGCGGATGACATCATGCCAACTTTTTTACAAGCAGAAAGGATAATCTTCAGCAAAAGGACATAAAAAGAAGACCTTCGAGTGAATTATCCTCAAAAATCCACTTGAAGGTCGGGGGCTACACCCATTGGGTGCACCTCCGGTGCACCCCATGGATTATCATTCCAAGCCGAGATAGTGCCGATTTCTAAAGCGTGGGACTAGATTAAAAAAGCCAACCCTCAACCAAAATGAAGGAACACAAATGGAAATAATCCCTACTGAAGACCTTCGAGTAGATTATTTTCTAAGATCTACTCGAAGCTCGGGGGCTACACCCATTGGGTGCACCTCTGGTGCACCCAATGAAGTTCAGAATCCAACAAATTGGAATGCCGACCTCTAAGGCACAGACACGAAACTAGGCTTTGGTCAACGAGTGATCGGAGCAGGAGAAGACAACAGGAAGCCATCTTTCTTCAAATTACCTGCAAGCTGGACCTGGGATCTTCGGGTTGATTACCTCTAAATTAACCCAAAGTTCGGGGGCTTGTGGGGGATAGATATCCCCCGAGTCCACTAAAAGAGTAAAGGACCTCACGAAAGGCCCAAGGGCCCAATAAATCGTAAGGTCATTCTTTCGTGGGCCTGGGGAGAAACAACCAGCGAAGCAGAACGACATGAGGCCGGATTGGTACAAGCCCAGACGGCCCACAGCATCGAGCGAATGACCGCAACAGAGATCCGACTTTCCCGCGCTGGAGCCTCCATGCAACGAAGCCACGCGAGGATAAGTCGGTGAGGGTTACATAGGGATAATCTCAAGAGGTTCACTATCTTTTAGCTACTTGTTGCTATCTTATCCACGTGTACTGCCCCACGGTCGAGTATATAAGGCCTAGGGGGCACCCCTTCAGAACGATCGACCCTTTACTTAGCCATCCACATCAACTCTCTGTATTCTCAATCCAGAGAGCTCTCTTGTAACCACATTCACCAAGCATACTCACCAGGACGTAGGGTGTTACGCATCTCTAAGCGGCCCGAACCTGTAAACCTCGTCCACTGTCCCTCATGCGATCTGCACGAACCATTTTGCTACAGTTGTCGACACCGTCCTACTCCTAAAACACCTTGAGGGGCAACCCCGGGTGTGCGGTCGGACCCAAAACACCGACAGGCGGCAGCAGGGGCAGGGCCAGTGGCTAGACGCCACTGGTCTTCTTAGATATTAGTATAGTATAGTATAATTAGAATAATGTAGTGGTAATGTAGAGTAGTATAGCGTAGTGTAGTAGTATGTCACACCCGGTTTTTAGAAGGCAAACCGAATGCGAACCATGTACGTGCCAGGATCAGTTATTCACGTACACAGCAGTTACATAACATGGACATCATCACACAGTGCTCAAATAGTATTAAAAGGGGAAATAATAGTCGATTACATCATACGTCTGAGACGTCCATATAGTTCTTACAATAAATCAAAGTGCGGAAAAGAAATGTAGATAACGCGGCCTTCACAGGCAGCCGACTGGGGGTTGCCGCTAACCCACACCTAGAACTCGTCGTAGTCCTGGAACTCCTGGAAGTCTCCTTCCATAGCTTCATCTTCGCCTGAGCAGTGGTTGCAATGCTGACAACCTGGGGGGGGTTTGGTGTGTAGAGCAAGGGTGAGTATACATCAACATACTCAGCAAGCATCCTGTTTGGCTGTAGTGGACTAGCTTTATGTGGGGATAAGTCAAGCAGTTGCTTTTAGTTGGTCAGGTTATTACTTACTAGTAGAGAGCCAGGTTTTAACATTAACCCAAGTTATTAGCCCAATGTATCCTTCCCAAACGGAAAGAATACCACTTACCATTACCATAATCATAATCAGAACCATCAATCTCATTGCCACCTGTACCAAAGTATCTCTGATCAAGTATCACTAATCTCTGGAGCTCCCTTGGCCGCTCATAACCGTGAGCACGGCTGATATATCAGTTTCATAACACTCTGCAGAGGTTGTGCACTTTACCCACAAGCCGTGATTCCCTTTCTGCCCGGAGAGAGCGACTCCCCATTGACCACTACCTAGGTGGTCCAGCAGGGCATCACTACGTAGCCTTTACAAAGATTCCCCAAGGCTGTAGCCGCCCGTTAGGTTTCCTAAATGTACCGCACTCCTCCCCAAGGGACAAATCAACCTTGGCAGAGCGAGCCGCATACACCGAGCCCCATTGACGGCACAACGGCTAAGCGAACTACACCCCGGTTCCTCTAATTATTCAGCTAAGGGCGTCCCATTCCACCCTCATGGTTGCACTGTTTTCCCGGGCGGTCATCCATTGAACAGGTCCTTACGGAGAGGCACTCGAGAAACCACTCGAGTCCCCTTAAATGCCACAAGTATGATCATAAATAAGAAGGGAAAACAGCGTATCATAGATAATCACATCATGTTCATTGATTAGAGTTGAGCAATAGCATCAGACTAAGCAGTAATAATCCAACCCAAATAGGTAAACAAGGACATGGATAACAAAAGCTAGTCAATTCTTAGGTATAAATGTGTAATGCGGGAGGTGAATTAAAGAATGAATAGGACAGAGATAGGTCAAAGGACACTTGCCTCCACCAACCGACTGCTGCTCAGGGGCTTCTCCTGCGAATTCCTCGGGCTCTTCGACCGGATCGTTTTCTATGCGAGCGCAAACATACATACATCCACATATTTAATACAAAAGAACAGTACACCATACAAGGGAACAAGTAAAGTGAGTATGCATCAAGTATGACATTCGATATCGCATTTGTTATGGTTAGAAAGAAAAGGGAAAGGGTCTCGCAGGGGGTTAAAGCTTATGCACTAATAATCAGTTACAATTGGTTCTTAACAAAAGAATTCTGTTATATACACTAATGGAAACCTAATCATTTTAAGTTGATCAATATTGAACGAGATAAACAATTAACTAAATGAATCAACTAGCGCAACGAAATTCTAAATTAAACTTCCTATTTCAATAGCATGAACAATGATTAGCCTACCTAAAATAAAATAGCTATGATCACAGAAAGTAAATAAAATAAAATAAAAAAATAAAAAAAACAGAGGGGGGGGCGGTTGAACCGGCCCTAGGGCGGTTGAACCGGCCGGGGGCTGGGCGGCCGAGCAGGGGCGGCCGAGCGCGGGGGAGGGCGGCTGAGCCGACCCGGTTGAACCGGCCTGGGTGGGGGCGGTTGAACCGGTCCTGCGCAGGGGCGGGGGCGCGGCCAGGCGGCTGCCAGGGCGCGGCTGGGGGCTGGCCGGGGGCTGGCCAGGGGCGGCCGGGGCTGGCTGGGGGCTGGCCGGGGGCTGGCTGGGGGCTGGCCAGGGGCTGGCCGAGGCCGGCTGGGGCGGGCTGGGGGCTGGCCGGGGGCTGGCCAGGGCGCGGCCGGGCGGCTGGGCCGAGGCGGCCAGGGGCCAGGCGGCCAAGGGCGGCCAAGGGGAGAGGAGGGGAGAGGGAGGGAGGAGAGGGAGGAGAGAGGAGGGGGGGCTCACCGGCGATGGGCGGCCGACGGCGAGGGCGGCGGCGCTAGGGCAGGGGGCGGGTAGGGGCGGCGGCGGCTTAGGGTGGGGAGGGAGAATGAGAGGGAGAGAGAGGGGAGGTTGGGGGAAAAGGGGAGGTGGGGGGGCGGCTGGGCCTATTGGGCCCAAAGGGGGGCGCAGGGGCGGCTGGGCCGGCCAGGGAGCCCACGGCGCGGGAGAGAGAGAAAGGAAGAGGGAGAGAGAAAGAAAGAAAAAGAAAAAGATTATCTCCTTTTCGAAATCCGATCTTCCTAGATGAATGCATTTGCACTTTCAAACAATCAAAGAATGCATAGTTCGGCATGGTGCATCAAACAACATAAAACAGTTTTATGGTTGTCACACCCGGTTTTTAGAAGGTAAACCGAATGCGAACCATGTACGTGCCAGGATCAGTTATTCACGTACACAGCAGTTACATAACATGGACATCATCACACAGTGCTCAAATAGTATTAAAAGGGGAAATAATAGTCGATTACATCATACGTCTGAGACGTCCATATAGTTCTTACAATAAATCAAAGTGCGGAAAAGAAACGTAGATAACACGGCCTTCACAGGCAGCCGACTGGGGGTTGCCGCTAACCCACACCTAGAACTCGTCGTAGTCTTGGAACTCCTGGAAGTCTCCTTCCACAGCTTCATCTTCTCCTGAGCAGTGGTTGCAATGCTGACAACCTGGGGGAGGGGGGTTTGGTGTGTAGAGCAAGGGTGAGTACACATCAACATACTTAGCAAGCATCCCGTTTGGCTGTAGTGGACTAGCTTTATGTGGGGATAAGTCAAGCAGTTGCTTTTAGTTGGTCAGGTTATTACTTACTAGTAGAGAGCCAGGTTTTAACATTAACCCAAGTTATTAGCCCAATGTATCCTTTCCAAACGGAAAGAATACCACTTACCAATACCATAATCATAATCAGAACCATCAATCTCATTGCCACCTGTACCAAAGTATCTCTGATCAAGTATCACTAATCTCTGGAGCTCCCTTGGCCGCTCATAACCGTGAGCACGGCTGATATATCAGTTTCATAACACTCTGCAGAGGTTGCGCACTTTACCCACAAGCCGTGATTCCCTTTCTGCCCGGAGAGAGCTACTCCCCATTGACCACTACCTAGGTGGTCCAGCAGGGCATCACTACGTAGCCTTTACAAAGATTCCCCGAGGCTGTAGCCGCCCGTTAGGTTTCCTAAATGTACCGCATTCCTCCCCAAGGGACAAATCAACCTTGGCAGAGCGAGCCGCATACACCGAGCCCCATTGACGGCACGACGGCTAAGCGATCTACACCCCGGTTCCTCCAATTATTCAGCTAAGGGCGTCCCATTCCACCCTCATGGTTGCACTGTTTTCCCGGGCGGTCATCCATTGAACAGGTCCTTACGGAGAGGCACTCGAGAAACCGCTCGAGTCCCCTTGAAGGTCACAAATATAATCATAAATAAGAAGGGAAAACAGCGTATCATAGATAATCACATCATGTTCATTGATTAGAGTTGAGCAATAGCATCAGACTAAGCAGTAATAATCCGACCCAAATAGGTAAACAAGGACATGGATAACAAAAGCTAGTCAATCCTTAGGTATAAATGTGTAATGCGGGAGGTGAATTAAAGGATGAATAGGACAGAGATAGGTCAAAGGACACTTGCCTCCACCAACCGACTGCTGCTCAGGGGCTTCTCCTGCGAATTCCTCGGGCTCTTCGACCGGATCGTTCTCTATGCGATTGCAAGCATACATACATCCACATATTTAATACAAAAGAACAGTACACCATACATGGGAACAAATAAAGTGAATATGCATCAAGTATGACATTCGACATCGCATTTGTTATGGTTAGAAAGAAACGGGGAAAGGTCTCGCAGGGGGTTAAAGCTTATGCACTAATAATTAGTTACAATTGGTTCTTAGCAAAAGAATTCTGTTATATACACTAATGGAAACCTAATCATTTTAAGTTGATCAACATTGAATGAGATAAACAATTAACTACGTGAATCAACTAGCGTAACGGAATTTTAAATTGAGCTTCCTATTTCAATAGCATGAACAAAGATTAGCCTACCTAAAATAAAATAACTATGATCACAGAAAGTAAATAAAATAAAATAAAAAAAATAAAAAAAACAGAGGGGGGGCGGTTGAACCGGCCCTAGGGCGGTTGAACCGGCCGGGGCTGGGCGGCTGAGCAGGGGCGGCCGAGCGCGGGGGAGGGCGGCTGAGCCGACCCGGTTGAACCGGCCCGGGTGGGGGCGGTTGAACCGGCGGCGCGCGGGGAGGGCAGCCGGGCTGGCCAGGGGCGCGGCCAGGGCGGGCCGGGGGCTGGCCGGGGGGCGCGGCTGGGCGCGGCCGGGCGCGCGGCTGGGCGTGGCCGGGGCCGGCTGGGGGCTGGCCGGGGCCCGGCCAGGCGGCCGAGGGCTGGCCGGGCGGGGCTGGGGGCCGGCCGGGCGCGCGGCCAAGGGCCAGGGCGGCGCGGCTGGGGGCCAGGGCGGCTGGGCTGCCAAGGGGAGGGGAGAGGGGAGAGGGAGGGAGGAGAGAGGAGGGGGCTCACCGGCGTTGGGCGGCCGAACCGGCGAGGGCGGCGGCGCTAGGGCAGGGGGCGGGTAGGGGCGGCGGCGGCTTAGGGAGGGAGAGGGAAAATGAGAGGGAGAGAGAGAAATTGGGGGGAAAAGGGGAGGTGGGGGGCGGCTGGGCCTATTGGGCCCAAAGGGGGGCGCAGGGGGCGGCTGGGCCGGCCAGAGACGGCCCACGACGCGGGAGAGAGAGAAAGGGGAAGAGGGAGAGAGAAAGAAAGAAAAAGAAAAAGAAAAGATTATCTCCTTTTCGAAATCCGATCTTTCTAGATGAATGCATCCACGTTCTCAATCAATCCAAAAGAATGCATGGTTCGGCATGGTGCATCAAACAACATAAAACAATTTTAGGGTTTTTCTTTACACGGGAATTCCAAACCGAATCCTGCTAGCTTTGGAAAAGATCAAGGTCTAGCGAGGGGAAAAAGAAAAAGAAAAGGTAACGCCCGAATTTTGGCGAGTAAAGAAAAGAAAAAATTCAACTGCAAAATTCGGGGCGTTACATAGTAGTAATGTAATGTAGTAATAGTAGGGGAGTATCAACTCGCGAAGAGTTGATTTGTAAGTTTATTAACTTCCCTTTGAATGAAAGAATGACGTTTGGCTTCTCTTTTGATGACTTCCCCGTTTACTTGTGAGTGTAATTCCTTTGAAAGAGTAAGCGAAATACTCGAGCATTGAACTGATGTTTTCTGAAATGGTTGCCGAGTAACTTTGTAGGTGGTGTCGGCGCTTGTAGAAGTAACTGCCGAGTAACTGAAGATTGTGTCTGCGTTTTTAGAAGCAACGCCGAGTAACTGAATATGATATCAACGTTTTAGAAGCAACACCGAGTGACTAAATATGATATCAACGTTTTAGAAGCAACGCCGAGTGACTGGAGGTCGGCTTCGGCATTTTAGAAGTAATGCCAAGCAACTGAACATGAAAACAGCGTTTTAGAAGCAACACCGAGTGACAGGAGGTCGACGTCGGCATTTTAGAAGTAATGCCGAGCGACTGAATACGAAATTAGCGTTTTGGAAGCAACGCCGAGTGACGGCAGGTCGGCGTCGGCATTTTAGAGGTAATGCCGAGCAACTGAATACAAAATCAGCGTTTTAGAAGCAACGTCGAGTGACGGCAGGTCGACGTCGGCATTTTAGAAGTAATGCCGAGCGACTGAGTACGAAATCAGCGTTTTAGAAGCAACGCCGAGTGATTGGAGGTCGACGTCGGCATTTTAGAAGTAATGCCGAGCGACTGAATACGAAATCAGCGTTTTAGAAGCAACGCCGAGTGACTGGAGGCCGACGTCGGCATTTTAGAAGTAATGCCGAGCGACTGAATACGAAATCAGCGTTTTAGAAGCAACACCGAGTGACGGTGTTTTGGGTGTAGAATGATGCAAAAAATGATGCTAATGCCGAAGACACGTACCCACACTGAAACACAATATCTACGTTCCCTTAGGAACCATCAAAATTCTCTTTGCCGTTTATTTTTTGGCTTCACCGCTTATCCCCCGGGTCCACTAAAAGAGTAAAGGACCTCATGAAAGGCCCAAGGGCCCAATAAATCGTAAGGTCATTCTTTCGTGGGCCTGGGGAGAAACAACCAGCGAAGCAGAACGACATGAGGCCAGATTGGTACAAGCCCGGACGGCCCACAGCATCGAGCGAATGACCGCAACAGAGATCCGACTTTCCCGCGCTGGAGCCTCCATGCAACGAAGCCACGCGAGGATAAGTCGGCGAGGGTTACGTAGGGATAATCTCAAGAGGTTCACTATCTTTTAGCTACTTGTTGCTATCTTATCCACGTGTACTGCCCCACGGTCGAGTATATAAGGCCTAGGGGGCACCCCTTCAGAACGATCGACCCTTTACTTAGCCATCCACATCAACTCTCTGTATTCTCAATCCAGAGAGCTCTCTTGTAACCACATTCACCAAGCATACTCACCAGGACGTAGGGTGTTACGCATCTCTAAGCGGCCCGAACCTGTAAACCTCGTCCACTGTCCCTCGTGCGATCTGCACGAACCATTTTGCTACAGTTGTCGACACCGTCCTACTCCTAAAACACCTTGAGGGGCAACCCCGGGTGTGCGGTCGGACCCAAAACACCGACAGCTGGCGCGCCAGGTAGGGGGTGTGTCGACAATCCAAGCTAGCTCAATGGCCGTCACCTTCTACAGCAAGATCACCCTGCGTCCCGGATCCGTGTTCTGCTTCGGAACAATCTCATTTGTAGCGGATGAAGAAGTAATTCTGCACCGTATCGCGGATCCGCCGGAAAAGAAGTCTCCCCCAACGAACTCCGAAAATACTGGAGAAGCACAACCTCCAGCTCTCCGGATGAGGATCGTCTCCGGAAAGCCGGGGGCCGAGGGCTCGCTGGCCCGGAGAACTCCACTGCCTACCTCTCCGACAAAAGAGTGGACACAGATCGCAAGGAAGAAGGTAACCGGGGAGAAGCAAGTTGCTCTTTCCGTTCCTCATGCCTCAAAGGGGAACGGGAAGAAGGTCACCACGACAGCAGCACCATTCTACCCCGACGTCCTCTTCATCGGGAGAGCGGAGTCGCCTATCGTCTCCGACGACGAGCCGACTGTACCCGGGGAAGAACCGCCTCAACGAGAGTCCCGACGACGGAGGAACCGACGCAGGAACGTTCGACGACATAATGCGGCCGGAGAGCGGAATCCGGAACAGCCTGTCTCGCGAGACGAGGTCTCGGAGGTAGGAGAAACTCCGGAAGAATGCGTCTTCAGAGAACGAAGGAACTCCCGACGACGTGATCGCCGACGAGCTCAGGAACAGGCTGAGCAAGATGCAAGGCAGCGCCGGGAGAATCCATTCTTCGGGCGCAACCTGAACCCCGACTTCGCCCGAGCTATGAACACGCCGAGCGAAGTCGGAGGGGTACTGGCTCGGATAGCTGAGGGACTTCCTCGGACTCCTGACGCCGAGGGCTACCGACGACTGTTCACCCAGGCGACCAATCATCTTCTACCGCTTGCTCACCCGCCGAACGATCTACGACACGCCATCAACAGTCGCCGAGACGCGCGAAGCTCCATCAATGCTTCACGCGAGCGGCGGCATGAGAACGAGATTCGCCGTCGGGAGGAGTATGACAGGGATCATGGCATCCCGACTCAGAGCCAAGCCACCAGAACTGAGTCGACAACGGCCTCAACTAGCGGAACCACCCGGGGACGGTCGAGGAACCACAATCACAACTCCCCTCCTCGGGACAGACATCGTCCCCGACGACAGGAGGACACGTGCGGAGTGTCCGCTCTTACTCCGCGCCTTAGGGCCATCCAATGGCCTCCCAACTTCAAGGTATCCAATGTTGACAAATATGAACCTAAGCAGGATCCATGGGGTTGGCTAGCCGTCTACACCACCGCTGCTCGAGCTGCCGGGGCGTCCGAAGACGTGATGACCGCGTACTTACCCATTGTCCTTGGGCAAGACGCGCTGCAATGGCTGCGACATCTACCCCGACACTGCATCGACGTCTAGGGCGACTTCAGTCGACGCTTCACCGCCAACTTCCAGTCCCTCTCCGACAAGCCGGCGCAACCGTGGGACCACAAATCCATCAAGCGCCGGGGGGACGAGACTCTCCGGTCGTACCTCAAAAGGTTTCAGACCATGAGAAATCGTATCCCCGAGGTCACGGAGGCGGCCGTGATCGAGGACTTCTACAGAGGATCCAATGACTCGGCTTTCGTCCGAGCCATACTACAGAGGGCACCGACTACCTCCGAGGAGCTGTTCCGGGAAGCTGACCTCTACATCACCGCCGACGAGCGAGCTCAGGACCTCATCGGAGGAGCAAAGCCCGCACCGGCAGCACCACGACGCGACACGAACCAGCAACCCGACAAACGATGGGAGAAGAGGCCTCGCGAAGAAGTGCACGCCGCCGGACCACCTGCCTCTCGCGCCCGAGGAGGACCTCGTGGAGGCGAACGCGTTGGACGACATCCTCGACGCCCAGTGCCCGTACCACAAGGACATGCGCCACACTCTTCGTAACTGCCGAGACTTCAAGCATTCCATCGGACACGGCCGACCCTTCCAACCTCTACCTCCTCCTCCGCCGAGGGGAGGACCAGATGAACCACGACAACCCCATCGGCAGGAGGAGGGAGGAGGAGGAGCTTTCCCACGCGTTGACAGGGAGGTCAATGTCATCTTCGGCGGACACGGATCGCAGGAGAACAGAAGACAGCAAAAGCTCAACGATCGCCAGATACTGGTGGTGACCACCGGCCCTCCCGCCCCATACCGGTGGTCGGAGCACCCGATCACCTTCACTCGGGCAGATCAATGGCTCAACTTCGACCATCCGGGCAAATACCCGCTTCTCGTCGATCCGGTGATCCGAGAGAGCCGGGTGAAGAAGGTGTTAGTGGACGGGGGGAGCAGCATCAACGTCACCTTCCCCCGGACACTCCAAGGCTTGGGAGTTCACCTCAAAGAGCTCCACGAGTCGGACACTCCTTTCTTCGGCATCGTGCCGACGGAAGGGGAATACCCGCTGGGCCACATCTACATGCCAGTCACCTTCGGAACTCCGGAGAACTACAGAACCGAGTTCCTGAGGTTTGAAGTGGCGAACTTCGACTGCGGGTACAACGCCATCATCGGGAGGCCTGGATTGGCCAAGTTCATGGCCATTCCGCATTACACATACATGATACTGAAGATGCTAGGACCGCAAGGGATCATAACCGTGCGCGCCGACTTCCAAGGCGCCGTAGAGTGTTTCCGAGTGGCTATTCAAGCAGCCCTCACCGCCAAGCCATCGACGGCTCCCTCCACACTGGCGAACTCTAAGCCTGAGGAGGACCTCGCAGTACCGGCAAGCGAAGCTCAGACCGCGACCTCTATGCGGCCGACTGAAGAAACCAAGAGAATCAACCTGGGATTCGCTGATGAGCGCAAGACGGCTATCATCAGCTCCAGCTTGGACGACAAATAGGAAAGCGTGCTCGTCCGGTTTCTGCAAGATAACCGAGATGTATTTGCATGGCAACCTGCGGATATGCCGGGAGTCCCAAGAGAACTGGCCGAGCACAAACTGAAGGTTTATCCCCAGGCAAGGCCGATTCGGCAAAAATTACATCGTTTCACGCCCGACAAGAGAGAGGCCATTCGCACTGAGTTAGCTCGCTTGGTCGCGGCTGGATTCATTAGAGAACTGTTACATCCCGAGTGGTTAGCCAACCCTGTTCTTGTACTCAAAAAGAATAAAGTGGATTGGCGCATGTGTGTTGATTATACTGGTCTCAACAAACACTGTCCGAAGGATCCTTTCGGGCTCCCGAGGATAGATCAGGTGGTGGACTCCACCGCTGGATGTTCTATGCTGTCTTTCCTGGATTGCTATTCTGGATACCATCAGATTAGTCTGGCAAAGGAAGATGAAGAAAAAACGGCATTCATTACTCCGTTTGGTGCTTTCTGTTATACCTCCATGCCGTTTGGCCTCAAAAACGCTGGAGCAACTTACCAGAGAGCCATTCAAACATGCTTAGCCGATCACTGGGGCAAGCGTGTGGAAGCCTACGTGGATGATGTGGTAATCAAAACACAGGACTCAAAAAACTTCATCGAAGACTTGCAACTGGTTTTCAACAGTCTGAGGCGGTATATATGGAAGCTTAATCCCGAGAAATGTGTTTTCGGGGTGCCAGCCGGAAAGTTGCTCGGGTTTATCGTCAGCCACCGGGGAATTGAGGCTAATCCAGATAAGATTGAAGCTATCATGAAGATGGAAGCACCTCGATCGCAGAAGAAGGTTCAGCGACTTACTGGATGTATGGCAGCTCTAAGCAGATTTATATCCAGGCTAGGAGAAAAAGGTTTGCCATTTTACAAGTTACTCAAGAGGGTGGATAAGTTTCAATGGACTTCAGAAGCACAAGAAGCTCTAGATGCTCTGAAAAAATTCTTGACAACACCACCAGTACTGAAACCACCCCGGCGAGCTACGTCAACTCAACCAGCTGAAGATTTGCTACTGTATATCTCTTGCACGACTCACGTGGTAAGCACCGCGTTGGTAGTCGAGCGAATAGAAGAAGGACATGCCTATCTAGTACAACATCCTGTCTACTTCATTAGTGAAGTCCTAGGCCCCTCAAAGAAAAAGTACCCTCAAGTTCAGAAGCTATTATACGCAGTACTTCTAACTGCCCGCAAGCTGCGTCACTACTTTGACGACCACAAAGTCATAGTAGTTACAAGTTTTCCAATAGGGGATATTCTTCACAACAAGGAAGCCATCGGTCGAATAGCCAAGTGGGCTTGTGAGCTGGGATCTCATGACATCGAGTTCCGACCTCGCACTGCCATCAAAACTCAAGCACTGGTTGATTTCGTATCAGAGTGGACTGAACAGCAAGTACTAGACAACCCGGAGACTGCAGAAGTATGGCGAATGTATTTTGATGGCTCACTGAAGCTGCAGGGAGCAGGAGCAGGGATTCTCTTCACTACGCCTGGAGGCGAACACCTCAAGTACGCCCTCCAGTTGCTATTCCCAGCCTCCAACAATGCAGCCGAGTATGAAGCTTTGATCCATGGATTGAACATTGCCATATCGTTGGGCGTCAAAAGATTAATGGTATACGGAGACTCTCTGGTAATCATCAGCCAGATAAACAAGGAGTGGGATTGCTCAAGCGATTCAATGGGAAAATACTGCACTGCCGTCCGAAAGCTGGAAGATAAATTCAAGGGTCTGGAATTTCATCATGTAGAAAGAGATCGGAACACAGCAGCCGATGTACTATCCAAGCTAGGGTCCAGTCGAACTCAGGTCCCACCCGGAGTTTTCGTGCAAGAAATTCTGCAGCCAAGTATCTCAATGGATCAAACAGAAGAGTGCAACATCATAGATCAACCCGAGTTAGACCCTGATGACTGGAGAAGGCCGATCATTAAGTATATAAAGAATGAAGAAGAACCAGACGACAAAAATTCGGTAGAGCGCATTGCAAGACAGTCGGTTCACTATACACTTATTGGGGAGACATTATACAGAAGGGGTGCATCAGGCATCTTCACGAGGTGCATTCTCCCGTCCACTGGGAAGCAACTTCTGGAGGAGGTCCATGCTGGGCAATGTGGAATACATGCAGCCTCCAGAACACTAGTTGGGAAGGTCTTCAGGTCAGGATTCTATTGGCCAACAGCAAAGAACGATGCAGCCGAGTTAGTTCAGAGGTGCGAAGCCTGCCAATACTTGTCAAGGCAACAACACATGCCAGCACAGCAACTGCAGACCATACCAGTAACTTGGCCTTTCGCATGCTGGGGACTGGATATGATTGGACCTTTCAAGAAAGCTCAAGGGGGATACACTCATGTATTGGTAGCAATTGACAAATTCACTAAATGGATAGAGTTCAAGCCCATTGCCTCTTTAACCTCTGCTAAGGCCGTGGAATTCATACAAGACATAATATTCAGATTCGGGATACCAAACAGCATCATAACTGATTTAGGATCCAACTTCACAAGTTCAGAATTCTTTGACTTCTGCGAGCAAAAGAGCATTCAGATCAAGTATGCATCTGTAGCCCATCCAAGAGCCAACGGGCAAGTTGAGCGAGCCAACGGGATGATATTGGATGCACTCAGGAAAAAGGTCTTCGATAAGAATGAAAAATTCGCAGGAAAGTGGATAAGGGAATTACCCTATGTCGTTTGGAGCCTAAGAACCCAGCCTAGCCGAGCTTTGCATGGAAACACTCCTTTCTTCATGGTCTATGGGTCGGAGGCAGTGCTACCTGCTGATCTCAAGTTTGGGGCGCCAAGGCTGATCTTTGAAAGCATAGCAGAAGCTGAGGTCACCAGGCTGGAGGACATAGATGTACTTGAGGAAGAACGGCTAAACGCAGTAATCCAATCAGCAAGGTACCAGCAGACTCTAAGGCGCTATCACGACAAGGCTGTGCGACAACGATCCTTCTCAGTAGGAGATCTCGTCCTCCGCCGAATTCTAACGGGGGAGGGACGACACAAATTATCACCCTTATGGGAAGGACCCTTCGTGGTAGCAGAAGTCACTCGGCCCGGATCGTATCGCCTCACTCAGATAGATGGCACAGAAGTTGGGAACTCCTGGAACATAGAACACCTCAGAAAGTTTTATCCCTAGCTGTATCTCAAAACTGCTGGGATGATGATGTACTCTGTAAAGTGGAAATATGTCATCAATAAAAAAGAGGTTTCAAGGATACTCAGTCCATTTACGATTGACTTGCATTCTTATTTAACTCAGGGTGACCACTATGCCCTGCTAACGGAGCAATCGACTTAAGTCGGCAACGACTTAAGGCGGTGCAACATGCTCACGCTTACTTAACTCAGGGTGACCACTATGCCCTGCTAACGGAGCAATCGACTTAAGTCGGCAACGACTTAAGGCGGTGCAACATGCTCACGCTTACTTAACTCAGGGTGACCACTATGCCCTGCTAACGGAGCAATCGACTTAAGTCAGCAATGACTTAAAGCGGTGCAACATGCTCACGCTTACTTAACTCAGGGTGACCACTATGCCCTGCTAACGGAGCAATCGACTTAAGTCGGCAACGACTTAAGGCGGTGCAACATGCTCACGCTTACTTAACCCGGGGCGACCACTATGCCCTACAAACGGAGCAATTGACTTAAGTCGGTGACGACTTAAGGCGGTGCAACATGCTAACGCTTACTTAACTCAGGGCGACCACTATGCCCTACTAACGGATCAATCGACTTAAGTTGGCAACAACTTAAGACCGGTGCAACATGCTCGCGCCTATGTAATTCAGGGGATGACTTCTATATCCCGCAAACAAATTTCATAATCATCATGCGTCATTACTGCCAACTCACGAACTAATAAATTTTGATACAATGAGAGAGTAATTATGTCATTCGAATGATAAACTGATGTCCTCTAACAAATACTCGATCATGCTAACCGCACGCTCGGAGCACGCAAAATGTTTCTCTATTTTACAATGTCTTTCTCAGGAGCGACTGACGAAGAAGGGTGACTCGAGGAATCAGGGGTAGCATTCACGTCAGCCCTTATGTCTTCAGGAACAACCACGCCGGGTCTCCTCATCAAGATTCGTCCCGCCCGAATAGCCTTGTCCAGGGCTTTGTCGCGCTGGGCCTTGAGAGTAACAGAAGTTTCTTCAGCGACTTTAGCAGCCAGTCGAGCAGTCTCTAACTCCTGGGCAACGGATTTTTTGGAAGCTCGGAGTTCTTTGATAGTAGCATCCTTTGCTGATATCAACTGCTTGAGCCGGGTTACCTCATCCATGGATTCCTGCAGCTTACAACGTTGGAGGTCTAATTCTTCCATGGTGAAGCGATGACTTCTCTCCAAGATAATCAGCGAATTGCTAGAATCACGATACAACCTATCAAGATTGTCACGAGAAGCAGCAAGGATACGCTTTTCTTCCTGCGAGCAAAAGTCAGTTCCTTCAAAAACCAAGCAAGTAATAGGAGCACAGCAAGGCAAGGCATAGTTTTGTATATTACCTTTTCAAAAACAAGCTGAGCATGAAGGGAAGAATTCAGGGCATTGGCGTCATCTAAAGCAGCAGAAACTTGACCCAGTTCAATTTGGCCCTGAGAGTACTTCTCCTCAAAGTCAGTGCACCGCTGTGCCAATTCAGCCAGATCTCGGGAGTGTTTTTCCTCAAGAATTGAAATCTGCCGAGTCACTCCTAGCGAGAGATAATCAAACAAAATGGGGTCAGAAGGTAAGGCAGTCCACAGCGAAGGCAGAGAGAAGCAAAAAAGCACTAACCAGCATTGGTTGCCTCCAATTCAGAGACGCGACGTTGAAGTGACACTGGGTTCCAACGTGCAAGAGATGAAGCTACCTCCAGGGTGGAAGCACCCTGAAGCCTCAGCTGGCTGGCCATCCCATCCACCAAAGCCTGATGAGGAAAACAGACGAGTGTGACGATAGCAGTTCAGGCAATATAAAAGTCAAGTTAACATACATCACAGTACCTGGAGGTTGGAGAAGAACGAAGGGATCCCCAAATCAGAAGAAATCAGTTGATAAGCAGATGTAAAGCCACCACCCGGAGCAGTTTGCAACGAATCAGCAGAGATCAACTCAGTACCTTCAACAGAGCCCAACACTCGGTCAGCAGGGGCGCTGCCCTCTAAAGCGATTCCCTGATCCAAATTCTGGGCTACCACCATACATCCAGAGTGTGGAGGAGATCCCGCGTGAACGTCCATGGAGGTACAGGAAGGAGACCCTGCTCGGGCATCCTCGGGGGCTGGGTCATAGTTGGCACTGCCCATTTGAGGCGGATCATCCCCGGCAGTACCCTCGGGGGCTGGGCAGTGGCTTACACTCTCCACCCGAGCTAAGTCATCCCCGGCGACACCCTCGGGGGCTGGGCATATGACAGCACCACTCTTGAGGTCCAAGTTTTCTACAATAACCACTTCTAAGGTTGATGGGCCCTCATCTACCTCCATAGGACCAGGACGATTCAAGTCAGTCTCCCGGCCCTCAAGATCGCGCTCTAAGGTCGACGAGGCACGGGATGACCTCAACCCAGCATCGGGCACGTCAGCACAAGCCTCCATTGCACCATCATCCACTGGCTCCGATAACAAGTCCTTTGGGACCATATCCTCAAGAGTTTGATCAAAGTTGGCCAGAGACAGTTCTTGTAGACCAATGAGGGCAGACAAAGCAGGAGAGGGAACTCCACTACTCTCACCACTGGCGATGAACTGCTGGCTGTTCTTTCGAGTCAAAGGAACCTCATTCTCTTCCCCCTCGTCATCCACAATGACAACACAAGCAGCACACCCATTGGGATCAGCAACAGGTGGAGCACCCACATTAGGATCGGTAGCAGTTTGGGTACACCCATTGGGGTCAGTGCCAGTAAGTCCAGTCGCAGGCATTTCTTCAGCAGCAGGAACTGAGGTACCAGCGTCCTCATCAAAACTGGATACTCGCCGGACGCGTCTTCTTTTCTTCTTTTGCTCATCAGCAGAAGGCTCAGGCTGATTGGTTCGGCTAGGGCGCCTCGGGCGAGTACTGACAGCTTTCTGAACATCTGAAGTTGTATCAACCTCTGGGAGGGGCACTACTGCTAATGTACTAGCAGGAGCAGCGTCGGAAGAATCCTCAGCTAGCAGATCAAGCATGGCATTTATATCTGCATCACTAGGGTTCAGGGGCACCTCAAAATGGACTTGCCGTTCGTCATCAGGAATCTCCCCAAGCGAAGCAACCAAAGCACTAACTTCTTCAGCAGAGGGTCGCGCTCTAAGGCCCAAATTGCCATCAGTCACAGGTGGATTTGACACGAAAAGGGTGAAGGCTTTGGCAGGAGGCAAGTTCCAGGCCGAGTACGCCACCGGAGCACCAACATTGGACACCTTGCCCCTGAGAATCATTTCCAGTCGGCTCACCAAGTCTGCAGAAGGGATTCTCCTGTTGGTAACCCGAGTTGAGTCGGCTAGCCCTCGATACAGATAAGCTGGGTAGACCCTATCTTTCAGTGGCTGAATGTTCTTGAAAACGAAGTCAGCAACCACAGCTTCAGCAGTTAGACCTCTCTCTTTTAGCAGTCCAACTTCAGCTAGCAACACACCCGCTTCAGCTACCTCCTCATCTGTGGGAGACTCGGTCCAGCTTGGGGTGCGAACGTCTGGCTGTCTTCCCGACCGGGAGGGGAGAGAATTTCCATAATTATCAACTATGAACCACTCTAGACGCCATCCCTTAATACTGTCTTTAAGGGGAATCTCAAGATACTCAGTCTTCCGTCCGCGGCGCATCTCCAAACTGGCACCTCCGACCAACTGATGTTGTCCCCCGGCCATCCCAGGGCGACAATGATACAGGTATTTCCATAAGCCGAAATGCGGCAGCACGCCAAGAAAGGCTTCGCATAAGTGAACGAAGATGGAGATTTGCAGAATTGAGTTAGGGTTCAGATGGGTCAGGTTAATGTGGTAGAAATCAAGGAGACCGCGGAAAAAGGGAGAGATGGGAAGGCCAAGGCCGCGGAGAAGAAAAGGGGCGTAAACTACAGACTCGTGGGTATCCTCTGTCGGGACAGTAGTCCCGTGGCAAATCCGCCAAGAACAGAGTTCCTGCGGAGGAAGAACCCCGATGGACACGAGGTGGAGGAGTTCAGCTTCGGAAATGATGGACATGTGGTTACCTGCAAAAGGCAACTGGCTATTGGGATCGATTGGAGGAATCACCACAGCGGACGAGCTCGCGGTCTTCCTTTTGGGCGCCATCTCGATTCTACCAGCGAGCAGAGTGGAGGCGAGCGGCAGAGAGGATTCGGAAGCGGGAATGCAAGAACTAGGGCACGGAAAGCAAAGGCGGCTAAAAGCGCAGCTCTTATGGGATATTCTCGAGCCAGATACCGTTTCAAAAAGTGCCCAGTCATCACCCGGCGGTTATTTCCAAAACCAGCATGCCACGTGGTCACCCGGCAGTTATCCCCAGAACACCAATGCGCCACCTCATCACTCGGCCACCATCCTCAAAGTGGCTCGGGCGGCCTGCCGTCACTCGGCGTTGCTTCTAAAACGCTGATTTCGTATTCAGTCGCTCGGCATTACTTCTAAAATGCTGACGTCGGCCTCCAGTCACTCGGCGTTGCTTCTAAAACGCTGATTTCGTATTCAGTCGCTCGGCATTACTTCTAAAATGCCGACGTCGACCTCCAATCACTCGGCGTTGCTTCTAAAACGCTGATTTCGTACTCAGTCGCTCGGCATTACTTCTAAAATGCTGACGTCGACCTGCCGTCACTCGGCGTTGCTTCTAAAACGCTGATTTTGTATTCAGTTGCTCGGCATTACCTCTAAAATGCCGACGCCGACCTGCCGTCACTCGGCGTTGCTTCCAAAATGCTAATTTCGTATTCAGTCGCTCGGCATTACTTCTAAAATGCCGACGTCGACCTCCCGTCACTCGGTGTTGCTTCTAAAACGCTGTTTTCATGTTCAGTTGCTTGGCATTACTTCTAAAATGCCGAAGCCGACCTCCAGTCACTCGGCGTTGCTTCTAAAACGTTGATATCATATTCAGTCACTCGGCGTTGCTTCTAAAACGTTGATATCATATTCAGTTACTCGGCGTTGCTTCTAAAAACACAGACACAATCTTCAGTTACTCGGCAGTTACTTCTACAAGCGCCGACACCACCTACGAAGTTACTCGGCAACCATTTCAGAAAACATCAGTTCAATGCTTGAGTATTTCGCTTACTCTTTCAAAGGAATTACACTCACAAGTAAACGGGGAAGTCATCAAAAGAGAAGCCAAACGTCATTCTTTCATTCAAAAGGAAGTTAATAAACTTACAAATCAACTCTTCGCGAGTTGATACTCCCCTACTATTACTACATTACATTACTACTACTACACTACGCTATACTACTCTACATTACCACTACATTATTCTAACTATACTATACTATACTAATATCTAAGAAGACCAGTGGCGTCTAGCCACTGGCCCTGCCCCTGCTGCCGCCGCCGCCCTTGGTGCTGCCCTTGCTGCTGCCGCCCTTGGTGCTGCCCCTACTACCGCCGCCGTCACCGTCCCTGTCGCCGTCACCACTGCCCCTGCCGCTGCCGTCGCCGTCGCCACCGTCGTCGTCATCGCCGTCGTCGTCGTCGTCCTCGTCCTCGCCGCCGCCGTCAGAGTCCTCCTCATCCGAGGAGTACTCCGACTCATCCGAGCCCTCGAGCCCGGAGCGCTCGACGGCCCGGATATATGACCAGACTTCCGCGGCTATCCCCTGGGAGTCGTCCGAGTCATCGGACGATGCCGGGGGAGAGACGGGAGCCGGAGTTCCCTCGGACTCGGAGGAGAACTCCTCCTCTGAGTATTCTGAGTCACCGAAATCCTCCGATGGAGGAGTCGGTTCGCGCTTGCGCTTGTTGCTCTTGCCCATGGCGAAAGCAGACGGGAGAGAAGAGAAGGAAGCAGTAAAGAACAGCGAAGAGATGTGAAAAAACCAGAGGGGCAACGACATTATTTATAGAAGGGAAAGGCAACCGCTCACCTCCAACCGCGGTCACTGAACAGTCGCAAAGCATTCAATAAGCACTTCCACCCGTTTGGAGACACGTCAGGCGGCTGACGCCGTTTCATGCAACACTACACCCATTGGGACTCCAGTCAACAGCGCAAAGGATATGATTACACTCGCCGTCCCATCACATTACTACTCAGAAGCAGCCGGCTAAAACACTAAGTGTACCAAGCCGTCCCTTGCCCACACCCATTGGGGGGGGGACGCCCAGGAATTATCAGTATATTTTTCAAAATGGTCACATCTGTGCAGGGCACGCAGTGAATGCCTCAAGACAAAAATGAGATATCAACGAGAGTTAGAGGGAAGCCAAATATAGCCAGTAGAGTGCAAAATATGGTCGACAGACACGACTTGAAGACTA
This sequence comes from Zea luxurians, assembly GCA_029449295.1. Classification (NCBI taxonomy): domain Eukaryota; kingdom Viridiplantae; phylum Streptophyta; class Magnoliopsida; order Poales; family Poaceae; genus Zea; species Zea luxurians. The sequence goes on along the minus strand of JAOPSE010000001.1, from coordinate 95,731,541 downwards.
GACAGAGAACGTCCATCAAATGTCCAATCAGTCACAGAGCAAATAAATTACACTACCTAGCAAGATACGGATGGATTGCGAACTCGGCTGCAAAAGACAAAATACATGCTGACCTCTGAAGCATAATATTGATGACATAGCGCGGATGACATCATGCCAACTTTTTTACAAGCAGAAAGGATAATCTTCAGCAAAAGGACATAAAAAGAAGACCTTCGAGTGAATTATCCTCAAAAATCCACTTGAAGGTCGGGGGCTACACCCATTGGGTGCACCTCCGGTGCACCCCATGGATTATCATTCCAAGCCGAGATAGTGCCGATTTCTAAAGCGTGGGACTAGATTAAAAAAGCCAACCCTCAACCAAAATGAAGGAACACAAATGGAAATAATCCCTACTGAAGACCTTCGAGTAGATTATTTTCTAAGATCTACTCGAAGCTCGGGGGCTACACCCATTGGGTGCACCTCTGGTGCACCCAATGAAGTTCAGAATCCTACAAATTGGAATGCCGACCTCTAAGGCACAGACATGAAACTAGGCTTTGGTCAACGAGTGATCGGAGCAGGAGAAGACAACAGGAAGCCATCTTTCTTCAAATTACCTGCAAGCTAGACCTGGGATCTTCGGGTTGATTACCTCTAAATTAACCCAAAGATCGGGGGCTTGTGGGGAATAGATATCCCCCGGGTCCACTAAAAGAGTAAAGGACCTCACGAAAGGCCCAAGGGCCCAATAAATCGTAAGGTCATTCTTTCGTGGGCCTGGGGAGAAACAACCAGCGAAGCAGAACGACATGAGGCCGGATTGGTACAAGCCCGGACGGCCCACAGCATCGAGCGAATGACCGCAACAGACATCCGACTTTCCCGCGCTGGAGCCTCCATGCAACGAAGCCACGCGAGGATAAGTCGGCGAGGGTTACGTAGGGATAATCTTAAGAGGTTCACTATCTTTTAGCTACTTGTTGCTATCTTATCCACGTGTACTGCCCCACGGTCGAGTATATAAGGCCTAGGGGCACCCCTTCAGAACGATCGAGCCTTTACTTAGCCATCCACATCAACTCTCTGTATTCTCAATCCAGAGAGCTCTCTTGTAACCACATTCACCAAGCATACTCACCAGGACGTAGGGTGTTACGCATCTCTAAGCGGCCCGAACCTGTAAACCTCGTCCACTGTCCCTCGTGCGATCTGCACGAACCATTTTGCTACAGTTGTCGACACCGTCCTACTCCTAAAACACCTTGAGGGGCAACCCCGGGTGTGCGGTCGGACCCAAAACACCGACAATCATCGCATCATATCGCATAGCATCACATCATACATCATATCACATCAATAACATCAATTGGAAGCGAGGCCGATCTTTGGAGAATGCTTTATAAAAAATGAAAAGATGTCAAGGCATAAAGTAAGCTGAGAGTTACAGCTTCATCAGTTCTGATGTGGAAGGATGGATCTATTCTTTACGAAGCATTGATGATTTTACAAAGGGTGGATGATTCTTACGAGGCATAAAAACTCTTCTTTACGAAGCATGAAAAGAAGGGAAGGTGTTTTTTCGCCGAAGGCTCAAAAACGGTATGTACATAAAGATTCATGTATCGCAAAGAACTGAATTACAAGCAATTCATATATTACATTCAAATCTTGTAAGCACCGAATATTACAAACATAGTTCAGCAAATGTTACATTAATATTCTAGAAAATGTTTTTACAATAGCTACTCTTCTTCCTTCAGGACTTTTTCTGCAACTTCGGTTAGCAGTTTGGTAACAACTTCATCTACAATAGCTTCGGTCATATTAATAATTTATACTGCTTTCTTTGTCTCTGGGTCGGCCAGTGGGTCGAATGGCTCTGGGGGAGGAGATAGTTCAGCTACGGTAGAAGACATAAATTAGTTCGAAGTCACAAAAATAAACAACAAAGCTAAAAGCCATTAAGTGATACCTATCCATCTTTCGAGTTCCACAGCTTTTTCAGCTTCTTTCGTAGCTTCTCGAGCGTCATGAATGTCTTTTTCGCTCTTCTTCATTATTTCATGAGCCATCCCTCGGCCGCCATTTTCCTAGATATCAGTGAAAAATTTTCCACCTATTGAACTCGCTTCGGCCGAGGGGTCCTTCGTATCATCGATGGAGAAGGCAGCTTCGGTCTGGGCCAAGGTTTTAACATGCTCACAACCTGCCTTCTCCAAAATGGCTGCAACCCCCCTCGTACCAGAGAATGCACAGACGTCCCCGCTGTCACTCAAAATCTCCTCAAAAGCTTCGGCTTCATTACTGATCCACTCGATGACGCCCTCAGGGTCGCCCCGTATGAAGTTGTCTTCGTTTGAGTAGGCGCCCACGTTGGTGAAGCTAGTCTTTATCTTTTTTACACATTCCACAGATTTTTCAAAACATCTTTCTTTTGATGCGCGAAGCTCTGCAACTATTTTTTCAAAATAATTTTTCCAGTACTCACTGGCATCTCGGTTAGCTTCAGCAATAGCGCATTTTAATTTGGCCTCAGCCAGTTGTTTTCGAAGGTCTTCAATCTCATTCTTTTGAATTTCAGATTGAGCCTTGAAGTTAGCTTCATCCCCCTTTACTTTATCCACCAATGTAAGTAGAATTTTGTCTTTTTCCGTGGCTTCGTTTCTCAGCCTGATAACCTCTGTTCGAAGGTTGTTGAGAGCAATAGTGCAGCTCTCGTCTTCTGCATTCTTTTGCGCCCTTAAGGCGTTGCTAAGTATTAAGCCCTATAAGAAAGAATGAATGGATTAACATGAGAATAAAAGACTATTACAGAATCCATAAGCTTCAAAATGCACAACTTTTGTACCTTCAGACTGTTGTATGCAAGGCTATCCGCAAGATCGTCCTTCATCATGGCACAAAGGCCAGCTTCGAGCTTCGGAAAACCCATACTTCTGGCCATCTCCCAGCAGACGGATAATTCTTTGTTGTCTGGGAGACAATACAAGAAATCATCTTCATCCGTACCATTAAACACTAAGGCCCCTTTCGGGTACTTCAGTTCTCGGGCATAGTGTCTAGCTTCAAAATTTTATTCCTCAGATAATCTTTTTCCCGAAGCATGTCGAATAACATAATCAAGGTCTTCGGAAGGTACTTCGGGAGCAGGAGCGGCAGCTTTTTCAGGCAAAGTCTGTTCTATAGTCTCTTCCTCCGCTGCCTTCTCTTCAATTTCTGAGGGTTTTTTCTTAGCAGGCTCTGAAGGCCCAGCTTCGGCACTAGCCTGGCTCATTGCAACTTCGGTTTCGGTCAGTTTTGTTTTAGCTTCGATTTGCATTTTCGTAGCCTTGGCAATTTTCGCTGGAGTAGAGCTTGAAGCCTTTACCGTTTCTAGCACATCTAGTACACTTGCCATCCTTCTTCTTTTGGGTGGCTGCAAGACCTTTTTGTATGTTCAGCATTGGTACTTCTGCCAAAGGGCTAAAAACTTCTAACATTTTTATTCCTTCAGTCTCTGGCTTTTCGGCCTTGTCTTTACCAGTCTTTGCCTCAGCCTGCTCGGCTGAGGGTGCCTTCGGCATGGTAGTTGGTTCTTCAGCCTTCTACATAGGAGGAATTGGCTCTTTCGGATCAGCAGCTGAAGAAGTCTTCCCACCAAACTCGGGCACCACGGCCGGCTCAATATAATGGGGCCGGTGGGTGAGGACTTTCAATTTTTTACTCTTCGGCGCAGGCTCGCTTGGAGCAGCCGAAGCAACAACCTTTCCAGAGGTTGCACCCTTTCTTTTCTGCCCCCGTGGCGGGTAGCGATAGTCAGGGTACACAAATCTAATAGCATCAAAAACCCTATTTAATCTTTTCTTTTTTCGGCTCCCGAAGGCCGCAGATAGTGCATTATCTTCGGACTTGGAATATGCTCCAAGTAACTCATCGCTAGTATTTTCAACACACTTCAGCCAGTCATCATCTGGTTCAACAAACTGGTCCTCAAACCTGAAGGTGTATTTCAATCGAACCAGGCCGCCTTCGCTAGAGTTAGTGATGGTTTCTTTCGGCATTTCCCAGCTGTCTATCAGTGGCCATATCCTGTAGGCTACATGTTCTTGAAGTAAGTCTCTTATCCCAATAAAAGGGCAAACTATGCTGAAGGCCCTTCGGCATGCTTCGGCTGCCTCATCAATTTCTACCTTCGGCTTTCGAAGGCCGAAGCGGGACCAAATGGGGCGCATGATGATCTCTTTAATGTCTTCTCTCGCCTTCAAATCATTTTTCACATAGAAACACTATTCCATCCAGGCCCCAGGCCATCTCTTCCGAAACGTTGGGACTGGGTAGCTTGCGCCAGAGCGAGCAACGAAGCTATAGCAACCGAAATTGTTATGATATTGTTCTTTACCCCAGGGCTTTGTCTCATATGAAAGTTCATGCATACTGCAAAAACATCTTGCACTTAGCTCTAGACCTTGACTTCTCACAACCCAGACGAAGATCCCCATTCTAATAACTGCTTCGGGAGTGATCTGGTGAAGGAAAATCTGGTATGTCTTTAAAACTTCAACCACAAACCTGCTCAACGGGAACCAAAGTCCAGCTTTGAAGAAGCTCCAGAAGATCAAAACTTCGTTTTCTTCGGGTGCAGGAACGACTCAGTCTACGTCGGCCCTCACAATAGACATATCTCGAAAATACCTTCCTCTCATATTATCAAGATGACTGTATTTAATAGTTGATTTCCCGAAGACTATATGACTTGGTCGCCAGGGCCGATCTTCAAAGTCTTCTCCTCCACTCTCCACATCATAGCTGTCGCTATCATCAGTATCTTCAGACAAGCCTTCTAATATCTCTTTAGTAATCTTCTCTGTATTTGTTTTTGCTATTGACTCAACAAATCCAGCAGTCTTCTCCTCAAGGAGCTTCTCCTCTTCGGTCAGCTTCGTCTCAGCGGCAACTTTTTTGTCCTGAGACATCTTCTCTTCGGAAATGGAAAAAATGTGTCCTTAAAACCAAAGCTTAGGAAGTCTGAGAAACTAAGCAAGCGTTGGTAGGCAAGAGCTAAAAAATTGAGCAAACAAAGCAAGCGGCAAGTAGCGTACCAAATGTGGTCAGGGTGAGTTCTTATTTATTCGATCGACGTGCTCCAAATTGGAGGGTCCCGTCTGTCATTGACTGTTGCTATTCTAGCAAAGAGAAGGTGTTTTTTCGGACCTTCGGCTTAAGGCCTTCATCCATGTCGCAGTCTGAATTCGTTATCTTAAACAAATTAATACTGCGAGGGGCTACTGTTGGGGGCCTTTGTCCTCCGAAGGTCCTCAAAAACATAATTTAATAATGTCTTTCAAGTATGATTTATGGACAGGTATCTTTGGATTTATGATAAAGGCATACACGATGAGGAGCTTGATCGTGACGAAGGTTGCCGTGCTCCGAAGCTGTGCGAAAGGGAGCTTCGGCTAAATCGCAGAAAAGGGAACCGACTTAAAAGGGAAAAGGTTGTTCAGTCCCCATAGATTTTTCTATAAGCCAATAGTAAATGTAAAGGGCATAATTGTAATTTCTCATAGGCTGTGTCCTATGCCTATAAATAGATGAGCAGTACCCCCATACTGTTCACGCGGACTTGTACTCGCTCGTGCGTCACGCTTGGACTTTTGCCTTCTGTCAAGCCGAAGGTATAAATGTAATTCAATATTGTTCACATTCATTCACAAGGATATGATGAAAGAATATTAATGATGTCATATGATCATTTATGTTATTCCTCATGTTTCATATGCTTCTTCTTTCATTAATTTATATTGTGATGATGAAGGTACGTCTTTCATGACCTTCGTCTGAAGATCATTATATCCTGAGGGAAATAATGCTTCGAAGGACGAAGGGCATTAACCATTAACCTTTTCTGTGTTGCCTTGTTCTTAATTCATAGCATTTGAGAACATGTCCCCAACAATAATGATTAAACACGAAACATGACTTTATCCTATGCATAGCATGATGGCCAAATTAACACCATTCTGTTTAGACGAGTACTTTGATTTATAATTGCGTAACGTGATCGCTCTTCGACCGTAGCCTTGACCGTTACTCTCTCTTTCTCGCTTAGTCGTAGGTGTGAGCCCTGCACCGAGCGTTTGTTTATTTATGATATTATATTGCATGGTGTACTGTTCTTTTGTATTAAATTTGTGGAATGTATGTTTGAACTCGTATAGATAATGATCAGTTGGTGGAGTCCGAAGGAGTTGCAGGTGAAGACCCTGAGCAGCAGCTGGTTGGTGAAGGCAAGTGTCTCTTGACCCATCTATGTCCTACTCATTTTTATAATTCACTCCCCGCATTTACACAGTTTATACTTAAGGATTGACTAGCTTTTGTTTATCTTGTTCTTGTTTACCTATTTTGGTTGGGTTATTTTGGTTTAGCTATATGCTAGTGCTTCACATTAATCAATGAACATGATGAGATTATCTATGATATGATGTTTTCCCTTTTGATTATGATGATATACTTGTGGCATTTAAGGGGACTCGAGCTGTTTCTCGAGTGCCTCTCTGTAAGGACTGGTTTGTTGGATGACCGCCCGAGAAAATAGTGCAACCATGAGGGTGGAATGGGACGCCCTTAGCTAAATAATTAGAGGAACTGAGGTGTAGTTCGCTTCGTTGTCGTGCCGTCAATGGGGCTCGGTGTATGTGGCTCGCTCTGCCAAGGGTGGTTTGCCCCTTGGGGAGGAGTGCGGTACATTAAGGAAACCTAACGGGCGGCTACAGTCTCAGGGAATCTTTGTAAAGGCTACGTAGTGAAACCCCGCCTATTCACCTTGGTAGTGTTTAAGGGTTTGATCAGCCCGAGGCAAGAGGGAATCACGGCTTGTGGGTAAAGTGTGCAACCTCTGCAGAATGTTATGAAACTGATATATCAGCCGTGCTCGCGGTTATGAGTAGCCAAGGGAGCTCCATTGATTAGAGATACTTTGATCAGAGATGGTTGGTTTACAGGTGGTGATGAGGATGATGGTTATGATTATGCTTATGGTAATGGTAAGTGGTATTCTTTCTGTCTGGAAAGGTACTTTGGGTTAACAACTTGGGTTAATGCTAAAACCTGGCTCTCTACTAGTAATAATAACAGGACCAACTAAAAGCAACTGCTTGACTTAACCCCACATAAAGCTAGTCCACTACAGCCAAACGGGACAATTGCTGAGTATGTTGATGTGTACTCACCCTTGCTTTACACACCAAACCCTCCCCCAGGTTGTCCACGTTGCAACCACTACTCAGGAGAAGATGAAGTCGTGGAGGAGGACTTCCAGGAGTTCCAAGAGGACGATGAGTTCTAGGCGTGGGTTAGCGGCAAACCCCAGTCGGATGCCTGTGAAGGCCGTGTGCATCTACGTTTCTTTTCCGCACTTTGATAATTGTTAAAGACTATGTGGATGTCTCAGACATCATGATGTAATCGACTATTACCTTCTTTTATGCTATTATTTGAGCACTGTGTGATGATGTCCAGTTATGTAACTGTTGTGTACGTGAATTACTGATCCTGGCACGTACATGATTCGCATTCGGTTTGCCTTCTAAAACCGGGTGTGACAGAAGCCTTAAGAGAAGGGCTTCATACTCTGCAATGTTATTTGTGCAGTTGAAGTCCAATCTTGCTGCATAGCAGGTTTTGATTTTTGATGGTGAAATTAAAACAGCGGCTGCTCCTGCGCCGAAGCTTCCCCATGACCCATCACAAAATACTATCCAGGCTTTGGCATCATTTGTTTTCTCTTTGTCCTGAGCCCCTGGCGTCCAATCAGCAATGAAGTCTGCTAATGCTTGGGATTGGATCAAAGATGTACGAACGAAATCGATAGTGAATTCATTCAATTCTGCAGCCCATTTTCCAACTCTTCCTGTGGCTTCTTTGTTTCTCATTATATCCTTGAGGGGTTGTGAAGAAGGTACTATGATATGATATGTTTGGAAGTAATGTCGAAGCTTCTTGGAAGCCATTAATACAACATATAGTACCTTCTCTAACTCTGTATAATTGTTTTGATGCTGAAAGTCGCCTAGAGGGGGTGAATAGGCGAAACCTGACATTTATAAACTTAAACACACACTAAAGCTGGGGTTAGGGTTAGAATTAAATTGAAGTCCGAAAGATTGTTTCTCTTGCTAAGAGTTGCTCAAAGGATGTGGATGACGTATGGGAGCAAACTCAAATCAATAGTAGCAAGGAAACGTTTGAGAGAGGAAAGAGGGCAAACAAATCAAGCGAGAATCAAAGCGAGTAGACATGGTGATTTGTTTTACCGAGGTTCGGTTCCAAAGAACCTAATCCCCGTTGAGGAGGCCACAAAGGCTAGGTCTATTTCAACCCTTTCCCTCTCTCTCAAACGGTCACTTAGACCGAGTGAGCCTTCTCTTAACCACACGGGTCACTAAGACCCCGCAAGGACCACCACACACTTGGTGTCTCTTGCTTAGCTTTACAAACACTTAGAAATAAGAATGGGAAGAAGAGAAGACAATCCAAGCGACAAGAGCAACAAAAGAACACAAATGATCCTCTCACAAACCCTTAAGCACTAGGGTTGATTTTGGGAACTTTGAGTGGATTGATTGCTTTGATTGTGTCTTGGAGTGTTGGACTTTGCTCTTGCAATGAATGAGAAACTCAGAATACTTGGATGGCTTTGAATGAGGTGGTTGGGAGTATTTATAGCCCCAACCACTTTCTAGCCATTGGCAAAGTCTGCTGGCGATGGGCACACCGGACAGTCCAGTGGCGCACCGGACAGTCACTGTTCACTGTCCGGTGCGCGCCACGTCAGCGCGTCCGTTAGGGTTTGGAGTTGTTGACCGTTGGAGACCTTTGTCTTTTTGCTGCACCGGATAGTCCAGTGCCACACCAGTCCGATGACCTCTGACTTCTGTGCTCTGACTTCTGCCATGGTACTGTTCATCGCTGTTCATCTGAGCAGACGACCGTTGGCGCGTAGGGAGACGTTGCTCCGCTGGCTCATCGGACAGTCCTGTGAATTATAGCGGAGGGTGCCCCTAGATTTCCCGAGAGTGGCTGGTTTGATTGTGCTCGGGCCTAGTGCATCGGACACTGTCCGGTGCGCCACTTGGCAGCACACTCTCAGCCTTGCTCCAATTTTTTATTGTGTCCCTAACAGAATTTCTTTCTTGGTTTGTGTTGAACCTTATGCACTTGAGATAAATGATATCTAGACAAACTAGTTAGTCCACATGGTTTGTGTTAGACGTCAACCACCAAAATCGATCATAGGAAATGATTAGGTCCATTTCCCTTTCAATCTCCCCCTTTTGGTGATTGATGCCAACACTAACCAAAGCAAATATGAAGAGTAGAAATGTAACTAGTTTGCAATTTGAGATAGATATGCATAGGTTACTTAGATTTAAACCAATCAAATACTTTATGCATATGAATGGATTGCTTTTCTCTTATTTAACATTTTGGACCACATTTGCACCACTTGTTTGCAAATATTTTGGAAAAAGTCTTTTCAAAATATTTTGCAAATAGTCAAAGGTATAGGAATATGATTGCAAGAGGCAATTTTTAAGATTTGAAATTCCTCCCCCTATTTCAAATGCTTTTCCTTTGATAAAAACTCCCCTAAATGAATTCTCCCCTTAGCTTTCAAGAGGGTTTTTGAAAAAGATACCAAGTGAAATTATTTCAATTGAAATTTCTCATACTAACTTGATATTTTAAAATTGAATAAGATACCAATTAAAATTGACTTTAAAGATACCAATTTGAAAATTCATTTAAATTCATTTTGAGGCTAACTCAAATACCAATGACTTAAATTCATTTTGAGGCTAACTCAAATACCAATTGAAATAAACATTAGTGAAAATTTTGAAATGAGTGGTGCGGTCCTTTTGCTTTGGGCTTAATACTCTCTCTCCCTTTGGCATTAATCGCCAAAAACGGAGAACTTGAGAGCCATTTATACGTTCTCCCAAATGGTAAGATAAATATGAGTGAAGGTTTATACCAATTGAGAGTAACATGAGTATCGGCAAAGGGTAAATGATACCATCAGAGTTGAAGTGGAAGCCTTGTCTTTGCCAAAAACTCCATTTCTCTTTCAATCTAAGACTAATCATAGAGATATACTTGAAAACACATTAGTCTTAGCCTTGGCACAAGAATGATAAGATATATGCATTTGTACCAAATAAAAGAGACATGATCGAAGGTATATTCATGAGCTATGTGTGCAATGTTTCAATCAAAGTTCCGAGAATCAAGTATATTTAGCTCATTCCTAAGTTTGCTAAAGGTCTTTTGATCTAGTGGCTTGGTAAAGATATCGGCTAATTGGTTGTGGGTATTAACATAAGCAATATCGATATCCCCTTTTGCTGGTGATCTCTCAGAAAGTGATACCGAATATCTATGTGCTTAGTGCGGTTGTGCTCAACGGGATTATCCGCCATGCAGATTGCACTCTCATTATCACATAGGAGAGGGACTTTGCTCAATTTGTAGCCATAGTCCCTAAGGGTTTGCCTCATCCAAAGTAATTGCGCACAATAATGACCTACAGCAATGTACTCAGCTTCGGCGGTTGAAAGAGCTACTGAATTTTGTTTCTTTGAAGCCCAAGACACCAGGGATCTTCCCAAAAACTGACAAGTCCCTGATGTGCTCTTTCTATCAATTTTACACCCTGCATAATCGGCATCGGAATATCCAATTAAATCAAATGTAGATCCCTTGGGGTACCAAAGCCCAAACTTAGGAGTGTAAGCTAAATATCTCATGATTCTTTTCACGGCCCTAAGATGAATTTCCTTAGGATTTGCCTGGAACCTTGCACACATGCATACAGAAAGCATAATGCCCGGTCGAGATGCACATAAGTAGAGTAAAGAACCTATCATCGACCAGTATACCTTTTGATCCACGGACTTACCTCCCGTGTCGAGGTCGAGATGCCCATTGGTCCCCATGGGTGTCTTGATGGGTTTGTCATTCTTTATTCCAAACTACTTAAGTATGTCTTGAATGTACTTAGTTTGGCTGATGAAGGTGCCCTCTTGGAGTTGCTTGATTTGAAATCCAAGAAAATACTTCAACTCCCCCATCATAGACATCTCGAATTTCTGTATCATAATCCTACTAAACTATTCACAAGATGACTTGTTGGTAGACCCAAATATAATATCATCAACATAAATTTGGCATATAAACAAGTCTTTAGAAACTGTTTTAGTGAAGAGTGTAGGATCGACCTTTCTGACCTTGAAGCCATTAGTGATAAGGAAGTCTCTTAGGTATTCATACCATGCTCTTGGGGCTTGCTTGAGCCCATAGAGCGCCTTTGGGAGCTTATACACATGGTTAGGGTACTCACTATCTTCAAAGCCGGGAGGTTGCTCAATATAGACCTCTTCCTTGATAGGGCAATTGAGGAAGGCACTTTTCACGTCCATTTGATAAAGCTTAAAGCCATGGTAAGTAGCATAGGCAAGTAATATACGAATTGACTCAAGCCTAGCCACGGGTGCATAAGTTTCATCGAAATCCAAACCTTCGACTTGTGAATATCCCTTTGCCACAAGTCAGGCTTTGTTCCTTGTCACCATACCATGCTCATCTTGCTTGTTGCAGAATACCCATTTGGTACCTACAACATTTTGATTAGGACATGGAACTAAATGTCATACCTCATTCCTTTTGAAGGTGTTGAGCTCCTCTTGCATTGCCACCACCCAATCCAGATCTCTTAATGCATCCTCTATCCTGTATGGCTCAATAGAAGATACAAAAGAGTAATGTTCACAGAAATGTGCAAGTCGTGATCTAGTGGTTACCCCCTTGTGAATGTCACCAAGAATGGAGTTGACGGGGTGATCTCTTTGAATTACTTGGTGGACTCTTGGGTGTGGCGGTCTTTGATCTCGAATCTCTTAATCATCTTCCTTGTCTTGATCATCTTCATCTCCCCTTTGATCAATGTCCTCTTCTTGAGGTGGCTCATTGTATTGATCTTCATCCTCTTCCTCTTGAGCCTCGTCCTCATCTTGAGTTGGTGGAGATGCTTGCATGGAAGATGATGATTGATCTTGCATTTGTGGAGGCTCTTTGGATTCTTTTGGACACATATCACCAATGGACATGTTCCTTAGCACGATGCACGGAGCCTCTTCATCATCTAGTTCATCAAGATCAACTTGCTACACTTGGGAGCCATTAGTCTCATCAAACACAATGTCACAAGAAACTTCAACTAGTCTAGTGGACTTGTTGAAGACTCTATATGCCCTTGTGTTTGAGCCATAACCAAATAAAAAGCCTTCTACAGCTTTAGGAGCAAATTTAGAACTCCTACCTCTCTTAATAAAAATAAAGCATTTGCCCCCAAAAATTCTAAAATATGAAACATTGGGCTTTTTACCAGTGAGGAGTTCATATGATGTCTTCTTGAGGATTCGGTGAAGATATAACAGGTTGATGGAGTAGCAGGTGGTGTTAATCGCCTCGGCCCAAAACCGGTTCGGTGTCTTGTCTCAACAAGCATGGTTCTTGCTATGTCCAATGGAGTTCTATTATTCCTCTCCACTACACCATTTTGTTGAGGTGTATAGGGAGAAGAGAACTCATGCTTGATGCCCTCCTCCTCAAGAAATCCTTCAATTTGTGAATTCTTGAACTCCGTCACATTGTCGCTTCTAATCTTTTTTATTCTCAATCCGAACTCATTTTGAGCTCGTCTCAAGAATCTCTTTAAAGTCTCTTGGGTTTGTGATTTTTCCTGCAAAAAGAATACCCAAGTGAAGCGAGAATAGTCATCCATAATAACTAGACAGTACTTACTCCTGTCAATGCTTATATAAGCGATCGTGCCGAATAGGTCCATGTGGAGTAGCTCGAGCGGCCTATCAGTTGTCATGATGTTCTTGTGTGGATGATGGACTCCAACTTGCTTCCCTGCTTGACATGCGCTACAAATCATGTCTTTCTCAAAATGAACATTAGTTAGTCCTAAAATGTGTTCTCCCTTTAGAAGTTTGTGAAGATTCTTCATCCCAACATGGGCAAGTCGGCGATGCCAGAGCCAGCCCATATTAGTATTAGTAATTAAGCAAATGTCTAGTTCAGCTTTGTTATCATTAAAATCAACTAAATATAGTTGACCATCTAACACTCCCTTAAATGCTATTGAATTATCACTTCTTCTAAAGACCATAACACCTACATTAGTAAAAAGACAGTTATAGCCCATCTTACATAATTGAGAAACAGAAAGCAAATTGCAGTCTAAAGAATCTACGAGAAAAACGTTATAAATGGAATGGTTAGGAGATATAGAAATTTTACACAAACCTTTGACCAAACCTTGATTTCCATCCCCAAATGTAATAGCTCTTTGAGGATCTTCATTTTTCTCATACGAGGAGAACATCTTTTTCTCCCCTGTCATGTGGTTTTTGCACCTGCTATTGATTATCCAACTTGATCCACCGGATGCATAAACCTACAAAACAAATTTAGGCCTTGTTCTTAGGTACCCAAACGGTCTTGGGTCCTTTGACATTAGAAACAAGCACCTTGGGTACCCAAACACAAGTCTTTAGACTCTTGTGTTTGCCCCCAACATATTTGGCAACTACTTTGCCTAATTTGTTAGTGAGCACATAAGAAACATCAAAAGTTTTAAAATAAATATTACGCACATTTGATGCATTAGGAATTTTCTTCTTAGGCATTTTAACATTAGTGGTATGCCTAGAACTAGAAGCCTCATTTTTATACATAAATGCATGATGAGAGACATAATGAGGTTTCCTAGCATGAATTTTCCTAATTTTATGCTCAGGATAGTTTGCAGGATATAAAATGTAACCCTCTCTATCCTGAACCATGGGATCCTTACCCTTAACAAAATTAGACAATTTTTTAGGGGCATTAAGTTTGGTGTTGTTTTGGTTCCCTTGTTGAAAACCAATCCCATCCTTAATGCCGGGGCGTCTCCCATTATAGAGCATGCTTCTAGTAAATTTAAACTTTTCATTTTCAAGTTCATGCTCGGCAATTTTAGCAGTTAATTGAGCTATGTGATCATTTTGTTGTTTAATCATGGCAAGGTGATCATCAATAGCTTAAATGTTAACATCTCTACATCTAGTACAAATAGTAACATGTTCAACAGTAGATGTAGGGGGTTTGCAAGTATTCAATTCATCAATCTTAGCATTTAAACTAGAATTTTCATTTATAAGACATGAAATTGAATCATTGCAAATGCTAAGCTCTCTAGTTAGGTTTTTACATTTTTCTATTTCTAGAGCATAAGCATTCTTCAATTTAACGAATTTTTTATTTTCCTTAACGAGCAAGTCCTCTTGGCATTCTAGGAGATCATCCTTCTCGTTAATGGTTTCAATTAATTCATTCACTTTTTTCTTTTGGTCCTTGTTAAGGTTGGCAAAAATAGAAATTAAATTGTCTTCATTATCACTAGAGCTACCCTCATCATCGGATGTAGTATATTTAGGGGTGGCTCTAGAGTATACCTTCTTCTTCTTCTTGTCGTCCTTAGCCATGAGACACTTGTGGCCGACGTTGGGGAAGAGGAGACCTTTGTTGATGACGATGTTGGCGACATGCTTGTCGGAGGAGGAGTCGGTGGAGCTCTCGTCAGAGTCCCATTCCCGCACCATGTGTGCTTTGCCACCCTTCTTCTTGTAATACCTTTTCTTCTCTATCTTCTTCTTCCCCTTCTTGTCGTTGTCCCTGTCACTTTCACTTGTATATGGACATTTTGCAATGAAATGATCGGACTTACCACATCGGTAGCACACCCTTTTGGAGCGGGGCTTGTAGTCTTTCCCCTCCTTTGCTTGAGAATTTGGCGAAAGCTCTTGATGATGAGTGTCATTTCCTCGTTGTCGAGCTTGGAGGCGTCGATTGGAAGCCTACTTGGTGTAGACTCCTCCTTCTTTTCTTCTGTTGCTTTGAATGCAACGGGTTGCACCTTAGGTGTGGAGGTGGCGCCTTGCTCCAAGTTGACAATATGTTTAGAGTCTTTGATCATTAGTTCAAAGCTCACAAACTTGCCCAAAACTTCCTTGGGAGACATCTGTTTATATCTAGGGTCTCCACGTATTAGTTGCAATTGAGTGGGATTACGAAAAACAAGTGATCTAAGAATAACCCTGACCATATCATGGTAATCCCACTTGGTGCTCCCGGGGTTGCGCACTTGGTTCACCATTGTCTTGAGCCGGTTGTACATGGCTTGCGACTCTTCTCCTTTGTAAGGAAAATGGACCCCGGGCCATTTGGCTAATTGAGTTTTGGTGTTTGATGATTAACACAACCTGTGGACTAATATGTTTGCCAGTGTTTATAATTATAGTTCACAGGATGCAAAGGGAATTGCAAGGCAATGAGGATGCAACACCTCAAAAGAAGACATAAAAAGATGCATAGAAGTCCAATACTCAAGAACAAAAGAAGCCCGAAGAAATAAGCAAAGAAATCCAAGATGAGGGCTGTCAGCCAGCGCCTGGTGGTGCACCGGACATTGATGTCCGGTGTGCACCGGACTGTCCAGTGTGGCACCGGACAGTCTGCGCAGAGAGGCCACAGACAGGCGCTCTCTGGCTGTAGCACCGGACTGTCCGGTGTGCACCGGACTGTCCGGTGTGCCAACGGGTAGACGGCAACGGTCGGATCCAACGGTCGACTGCTACAGGCGCCAACGGTCGGCTGACGTGGCGTACACTGGACACTGCACAGTAGATGTCCGGTGGTGCACCGGACTGTCCGGTGCACCCGACGACAAAAAGCTGCTGCTTTCTGTCCAACGGCTAGTTTGGGGTGTGGAGGCTATAAATACCACCCCAACCGGCCATTCTCAAGTGTGAGAGCCCAAGCAACATACCAAGACACATAGTGCATATTTCCAAGAGCTCAAACACCCAAGTGCTTAATAGAATCACTCGGTGATTAGCGTAGGTGCTTTGCGAAGTGCTTAGGTTAGTTAGACCGCTTTAGCGCTTGCTGTAGGTGAACCCTAGTTAGTTGAGTGAGTTTTGTAAAACCACACAACCCCTCGGCTCTTGTGTGAGTCGTTGTAATTGTACCGAGTGGGGCGAGAGTCTTGCAAGACCGTGACAACCGCATTTGTGTCACGGCCGCCATCGTGTACCGGAGGGAACGAGGCCCGTGGCGTTTCGGCCGGAAGCTCGATAGTGGAGACGGCGGGGAGCGTCCGAGAGGAGCCAGAAGCGGAGCACCACTTGCGTGTGGAGAAGGCCCGCGGCTCTCTACGGAGTTACTCGACCGTGGTGCTTGGCCCTCGCGTGGGCTTCCCTTTGCGTAGGGGCACCAACGAGGATTAGTCGGGACCTTGCGTGGTTCCGGATACCTCGGTAAAAATACCGGCGTCATCCACGGGAGTTTGCTTCTCTACTTAGCTCTTTACATTCCGCATTTATATTAAGCATTTAAGTTTCAATCTTGTAGTCATACTTATTTAGTGTAGATTGAAACTTAGCCTTTGCGGTAGAGATAGCAACACTTAGACAAAACCTAGTTTGCACATTCTAGTTTTGATTATTTGCATAGGTTTTGCTCTAGGGATTTAATTGTGGCCTAGTTTAGTAAAAGTTTTAGAAGTCCTAATTCAACCCCCCCCCCCTCTTAGGCGTCACCCGTTTCCTTCAAGTGGTATCAAAGCCCGGTTTGGCTCATTTGAAACGCTTAGCTTCACCGCTAAAAGAGCCGACGCTTTTTAGAGGAAGGGATGGATACCCATAGGCCACCACACTTCAACGGCACTAACTTCCCATATTATAGTGCTAGAATGGCTTGTTACCTAGAGGCCGTTGATCTAGGTGTTTGGAGAGTCACTCGTGACGGGATGAAACCTCTCAAGAATCCCGAGAAACCCACCACGAGTGAGGAAAAAGAAATTCATTTAAATGCTAGAGCCAAAAATTGCTTGTATGAATCTCTTAGCATGGATATTTTTAATCAAGTATTTACCTTGAAAACTGCTAATGAGATTTGGCTAAAATTGCATGAGCTCCATGATGGCACATCCAATGTCCGTGAGCAAAAACATTGCCTAGTCTTAAATGAGTATAATTCTTTTGCTATGAAAGATGATGAGCTTGTTAGAGACATGTATTCTCGTTTGAATCTAATAATCAATGAGCTCAATTCTATTGGGATTAATAAGCTAGGTGATGCGGACATTGTGAGGAAAATTATCTCCCTGCTACCACAACAAAGATATGGGAGCATCATCACCATCCTTCACAACATGGAGGACTTGAGCAACATGACCCCGACCATTGTGATTGGGAAAATCGCGGCTTTTGAGATGTCGCGAAAAATGAGTCGGCGAGAGGAGCCAACTTCCTCAAAACCATATGCTTTTGCATGTGATGAAAGGAAGGGCAAAAAGAAGGCTCCCACTCCAAGTTCCTCAAGTGAAGAAGAGGAAGAAGAAGAAAGTGATGATGATGAAGATAATCAACCATGCACATCATCCTCCGAGGACGAAGAAACAATCTGACGCGTCGGAAAGGTAATGAGGATGATCCGCAAGATTAATCTTATGGGTGTGCCCCTGCAGGTCGAGGATCTTCTCTTTAACATTGACAGGAAAAAGCAAAGGAAGAGAGGATGCTTCACATGTGGGGAGGAGGGCCACTTCAGGGACAATTGTCCAAATATGGCCAAACCCAAAAAGGAGAGGAGCAAAGGCAAGGCGCTAACAAGTGTTAGAACTTGGGATGATTCTTCAAGTAAAGATGAACCTCCAAGGACACGCAGCCACCGGTCCTCATCACGGTCATCACACAAATGCCTTATGGCAAGAGGTAACAAAAGCATTCCATCCTCTAGTGATGAAAGTAGTAGTGATGATGAAGGTGAGGGAAAGCCCTCTGTAGATGAGCTTGCGGAAGCCGTAGAATTTTTCCAGGATGTTTGCACTAAGCAAAAAGCTCAACTTAAAACTTTGAAAAATAAGTTGGTTAGCTCTCAAAATGATTACAAAGGTTTGCTAGAAAAATTTGAAACTTTTGCAAACTTAAATAGTGAGCTATCAACTAAAATTGAGATATTAGAATCTAGTGCTCCATCCACTGCTACCGATGATAGCCTTATTAAAAAGAACGAAAAACTTAAGGCTAAGTTAGCTAGCTCCCAAGAAGCTATTGAAAATTTGCTAGAGAAAATGGAAATTCTTAGCATACACAATAATGAGCTAACTACTAAGCTAGAAAACATTGGTAGCACCCCAGCAGCATCTTTAGTTGAAATACCTGAAATTAGTAAGAAAGATGCTTCTACTTCATGCTTTGATTTACTTGATGATTCTAACCACTGCAACCAAGTCTTTGTTGAGAATATTGTTGTAGAAACATGTTCGGATGAGGTTGCAAAGGAAAATGAACAATTAAAGCAAGAAGTGGCTCGCCTTGGCAAGGCTTTGTATGACAAGAAAGGCAAAGCCAAACAAATCCGACCTCCACAGGATAACACCACTGTGGGAGTGAACAAGCCTATGGAGGGAGAAACTGTGATTTGTAGGCTATGCCACATGGAAGGCCACAAGTCTTTCCAATGCAAGGCGATGACCGAGGATAAACAAAGGCAAAAGCTCAAGCAAAAGCCATCAAGCAAAATCTCCAACACCTACATCAAAAAGGTGAACGAAAAGGATGCTACACCATATTTAATCAAGAAGAAAAAGAATGGAAAGGTGATAGCAATCAAGGCCAACAAGCAAGCCAACAAAGGAAAAGGAGCCAAACGCATCTGGGTGCCAAAGGAAATAATTTCAACCATGAAAAGCACCAAGAAGGTTTGGATCCCGAAAGGAAAGTGAGTGGACCGAAGGTCATCGGGAAATTTGGAGACTTGGCAAATTTGGGATGTATATTATGGGATACATCATATTGGATCAAGTTTATTGCCAAGTGGGTTAGTGAAAATTTTGGACCCAAATTTCCCTCCCATGACTAAGGTAACTAGCTTTATTGTATTTCTCGTTTTTAGATATGCGTATCTATTTACTTTTTATCTAGTTTACCTTTCTTGCCTAGTATTACATTTGTTATGTACTTTTGTTTAAAATCATGCATACTAGGTAAATCATATGGTAGGATTGCTTGCTTTTAATTCATATACTTAAGCAAACCTACATGGCTTAAAATGTTTATTTAAGCACGGCACATAGCTTTTATATCACTCCATAGTAAATGATGCATCAATTGAAAATTTTGATTTTTACAAGTTGTATCATTTAACTTATATGTGCCAAAGTTAGGATTGTAGATAATTTGCCCCTCTTGATATCAAATCAAAGTGCATGTCTCCTACAAGTATTCAAAACTTGTATGCACACCTTTAGGGGGAGATTACTCTATAATCTAACACTTTGAGACTAACACCTTTTCAAGTCTATTTTATGTGATAGTCTCATTGTAAGGAAAATAAGGTCCCCGGAGAAAGACAACAATCTTCCACTGCAAAAATCTCCAAGAACTCTCATGTCTCTCAAGCTCACCATTGACTTTCAATTGGTATCTTTTGAGACTACTTTCAGTATCATTTACATGTCTTCTCCAAAATTTGATTAGACTATATTTCATATCATATGCTTCCATGTTGCAAAAATGCATAAGTAGTTAACTCATATTCTGTTACCTATGCATAAGGGAAGTTAGTCTTTTCAAATCATGTCTTGCACCTCTAATTTTCACATGCTTTTTCCTAAGTAGAGGATCTCTGTCAGGGGGAGTATTTCTTCATCTTTAAAAAGGGGGAGAAACTTCCTTCTAAAGAGAACACTCATTTAGGGGGAGTTCCTTTCAACTGGTATCATTCATATGGTTTAATTTAATATCCTTCTACGTGATATCATTTGATTCAATTCTTGTTGAGGGCAAGCTTTTATTTACTTCCTACATGCCTTTAATGTCTTCCTTTTCGGTGGTTGATGCCAAAGGGGGAGAAGTTTAGGGACCAAAGCAATGAAAACTATATCAAACACCAAACACCACCAATTTAAAATTTTATATCTACAAATGGTTTTTCTAGTGGTTTTTGGTTATTTGGTCCAAAAATAGGAAGTAAGTGAATTATGGAGTTAGGGGGAGGCTTAAGTCCATAATATCACTTTGTGAGGACAATCATGCATCTTAGCAAGTAGGTTGCATATTTTAATACAAATACTTGTATTATTTGCTTGCTTTGGTTGTGTTGTCATCAATCACCAAAAAGGGGGAGATTGTAAGGAAAATGGACCCCGGACCATTTGGCTAATTGAGTTTTGGTGTTTGATGATTAACACAACCTGTGGACTAATATGTTTGCCAGTGTTTATAATTATAGTTCACAGGATGCAAAGAGAATTGGACCAAGGCAATGAGGATGCAACACCTCAAAAGAAGACATAAAAAGATGCATAGAAG
This sequence comes from Zea luxurians, assembly GCA_029449295.1. Classification (NCBI taxonomy): domain Eukaryota; kingdom Viridiplantae; phylum Streptophyta; class Magnoliopsida; order Poales; family Poaceae; genus Zea; species Zea luxurians. Next base: position 95,711,085 of record JAOPSE010000001.1, on the reverse strand, counting down.
TCCAATACTCAAGAACAAAAGAAGCCCAAAGAAATCAGCGAAGAAATCCAAGATGAGGGCTGTCAGCCAGCGCCTGGTGGTGCACCGGACATTGATGTCCGGTATGCATCGGACTGTCTGGTGTGGCACTGGACAGTCTGCGCAGAGAGGCCACAGACAGGCGCTCTCTGGCTGTAGCACCGGACTGTCCGGTGTGTACCTGTCGGTGTTTTGGGTCCGACCGCACACCCGGGGTTGCCCCTCAAGGTGTTTTTGGAGTAGGACGGTGTCGACAACTGTAGCAAAATGGTTCGTGCAGATCGCACGAGGGACAGTGGACGAGGTTTACAGGTTCGGGCTGCTTAGAGATGCGTAACACCCTACGTCCTGGTGAGTATGCTTGGTGAATGTGGTTACAAGAGAGCTCTCTGGATTGAGAATACAGAGAGTTGATGTGGGTGGCTAAGTAAAGGGTCGATCGTTCTGAAGGGGTGCCCCCTAGGCCTTATATACTCGACCGTGGGGCAGTACACGTGGATAAGATAGCAACAAGTAGCTAAAAGATAGTGAACCTCTTGAGATTATCCCTACGTAACCCTCGCCGACTTTTCCTCGCGTGGCTTCGTTGCATGGAGGCTCCAGCGCGGGAAAGTCGGATCTCTGTTGCGGTCATTCGCTCGATGCTGTGGGCCGTCCGGGCTTGTACCAATCCGGCCTCATGTCGTTCTGCTTCGCTGGTTGTTTCTCCCCAGGCCCACGAAAGAATGACCTTACGATTTATTGGGCCCTTGGGCCTTTCGTGAGGTCCTTTACTCTTTTAGTGGACCCGGGGGATATCTATCCCCCACAAGCTCCCGATCTTTGGGTTAATTTAGAGGTAATCAACCCGAAGATCCCAGGTCCAGCTTGTAGGTAATTTGAAGAAAGATGGCTTCCTGTTGTCTTCTCCTGCTCTGATCACTCGTTGACCAAAGCCTAGTTTTGTGTCTGTGCCTTAGAGGTCGGCATTCCAATTTGTAGGATTCTGAACTTCATTGGGTGCACCAGAGGTGCACCCAATGGGTGTAGCCCCCGAGCTTCGAGTAGATCTTAGAAAATAATCTACTCGAAGGTCTTCAGTAGGGATTATTTCCATTTGTGTTCCTTTATTTTGATTGAGGGTTGGCTTTTTTAATCTAGTCCCACGCTTTAGAAATCGGCACTATCTCGGCTTGGAATGATAATCCATGGGGTGCACCGGAGGTGCACCCAATGGGTGTAGCCCCCGACCTTCAAGTGGATTTTTGAGGATAATTCACTCGAAGGTCTTCTTTTTATGTCCTTTTGCTGAAGATTATCCTTTCTGCTTGTAAAAAAGTTGGCATGATGTCATCCGCGCTATGTCATCAATATTATGCTTCAGAGGTCAGCATGTATTTTGTCTTTTGCAGCCGAGTTCGCAATCCATCCGTATCTTGTTAGGTAGTGTAATTTATTTTCTCTGTGACTGATTGGACATTTGATGGACGTTCTCTGTCTAGTCTTCAAGTCATGTCTGTCGACCATATTTTGCACTCTACTTGCTATATTTGGCTTCCCTCTAACTCTCGTTGATATCTCATTTTTGTCTTGAGGCATTCACTGTGTGCCCTGCACAGATGTGACCATTTTGAAAAATATACTGATAATTCCTGGGCGTCCCCCCCCAATGGGTGTGGGCAAGGGACGGCTTGGTACGCTGAGTGTTTTAGCCGGCTGCTTCTGAGTAGTAATGTGATGGGATGGCGAGTGTAATCATATCCTTTGCGCTGTTGACTGGAGTCCCAATGGGTGTAGTGTTGCATGAAACGGCGTCAGCCGCCTGACGTGTCTCCAGACGGGTGGAAGTGCTTATTGAATGCTTTGCGACTGTTCAGTGACCGCGGTTGGAGGTGAGCGGTTGCCTTTCCCTTCTATAAATAACGCCGTTACCCCTCTGGTTTTTTCACATCTCTTCGCTGTTCTTTACTGCTTCCTTCTCTTCTCTCCCGTCTGCTTCCGCCATGGGCAAGAGCAACAAGTGCAAGCGCGAACCGACTCCTCCATCGGAGGATTTCGGTGACTCGGAATACTCGGAGGAGGAGTTCTCCTCCGAGTCCAAGGGAACTCTGGCTCCCGTCTCTCCCCCGGCGTCGTCCGATGACTCGGACGACTCCCAGGGGATAGCCGTGGAAGTCTGGTCATACATCCGGGCCGTCGAGCACTCCGGGCTCGAGGGCTCGGATGAGTCGGAGTACTCCTCGGATGAGGAGGACTCTGACGGCGACGGCGAGGACGAGGACGACGACGACGACGGCGACGACGACGACGGTGGCGACGGCGACAGCAGCGGCAGCGGCAGGGGCAGCGGCGAAGGCGGCAGGGACGGTGACGGCGGCGGTAGCAGGGGCAGCACCAAGGGCGGCAGCAGCAAGGGCAGCACCAAGGGCGGCGGCGGCAGCAGGGGCAGGGCCAGTGGCTAGACGCCACTGGTCTTCTTAGATATTAGTATAGTATAGTATAGTTAGAATAATGTAGTGGTAATGTAGAGTAGTATAGCGTAGTGTAGTAGTAGTAATGTAATGTAGTAATAGTAGGGGAGTATCAACTCGCGAAGAGTTGATTTGTAAGTTTATTAACTTCCCTTTGAATGAAAGAATGACGTTTGGCTTCTCTTTTGATGACTTCCTCGTTTACTTGTGAGTGTAATTCCTTTGAAAGAGTAAGCGAAATACTCGAGCATTGAACTGATGTTTTCTGAAATGGTTGCCGAGTAACTTTGTAGGTGGTGTCGGCGCTTGTAGAAGTAACTGCCGAGTAACTGAAGATTGTGTCTGCGTTTTTAGAAGCAACGTCAAGTGACTGAATATGATATCAACGTTTTAGAAGCAACGCCGAGTGACTGGAGGTCGGCTTCGGCATTTTAGAAGTAATGCCAAGCAACTGAACATGAAAACAGCGTTTTAGAAGCAACACCGAGTGACGGGAGGTCGACGTCGGCATTTTAGAAGTAATGCCGAGCGACTGAATACGAAATTAGCGTTTTGGAAGCAACGTCGAGTGACGGCAGGTCGGTGTCGGCATTTTAGAGGTAATGCCGAGCAACTGAATACGAAATTAGCGTTTTAGAAGCAACGCCGAGTGACGGCAGGTCGACGTCGGCATTTTAGAAGTAATGCCGAGCGACTGAGTACGAAATCAGCGTTTTAGAAGCAACGCCGAGTGATTGGAGGTCGACGTCGGCATTTTAGAAGTAATGTCGAGCGACTGAATACGAAATCAGCGTTTTAGAAGCAACGCCGAGTGACTGGAGGCCGACGTCGGCATTTTAGAAGTAATGCCGAGCGACTGAATACGAAATTAGCGTTTTGGAAGCAACGCCGAGTGACGGCAGGTCGGCGTCGGCATTTTAGAGGTAATGCCGAGCAACTGAATACGAAATCAGCGTTTTAGAAGCAACGCCGAGTGACGGTAGGTCGACGTCGGCATTTTAGAAGTAATGCCGAGCGACTGAGTACGAAATCAGCGTTTTAGAAGCAACGCCGAGTGATTGGAGGTCGACGTCGGCATTTTAGAAGTAATGCCGAGCGACTGAATACGAAATCAGCGTTTTAGAAGCAACGCTGAGTGACTGGAGGCCGACGTCGGCATTTTAGAAGTAATGCCGAGCGACTGAATACGAAATCAGCGTTTTAGAAGCAACGCCGAGTGACGGCAGGCCGCCCGAGCCACTTTGAGGATGGTGGCCGAGTGATGAGGTGGCGCATTGGTGTTCTGGGGATAACTGCCGGGTGACCACGTGGCACGCTGGTTTTGGAAATAACCGCCGGGTGATGACTGGGCACTTTTTGAAACGGTATCTGGCTCGAGAATATCCCATAAGAGCTGCGCTTTTAGCCGCCTTTGCTTTCCGTGCCCTAGTTCTTGCATTCCCGCTTCCGAATCCTCTCTGCCGCTCGCCTCCACTCTGCTCGCTGGTAGAATCGAGATGGCGCCCAAGAGGAAGACCGCGAGCTCGTCCGTTGTGGTGATTCCTCCAATCGATCCCAACAGCCAGTTGCCTTTTGCAGGTAACCACATGTCGATCATTTCCGAAGCTGAACTCCTCCACCTCGTGTCCATCGGGGTTCTTCCTCCGCGGGAACTCTGTTCTTGGCGGATTTGCCACGGGACTACTGTCCCGACAGAGGATACCCACGAGTCTGTAGTTTACGCCCCTTTTCTTCTCCGCGGCCTTGGCCTTCCCATCTCTCCCTTTTTCCGCGGTCTCCTTGATTTCTACCACATTAACCTGACCCATCTGAACCCTAACTCAATTATGCAAATCTCCATCTTCGTTCACTTATGCGAAGCCTTTCTTGGCGTGCTGCCGCATTTCGGCTTATGGAAATACCTGTATCATTGTCGCCCTGGGATGGCCGGGGGACAACATCAGTTGGTCGGAGGTGCTAGTTTGGAGATGCGCCGTGGACGGAAGACTGAGTATCTTGAGATTCCCCTTAAAGACAGTATTAAGGGATGGCGTCTAGAGTGGTTCATAGTTGATAATTATGGAAATTCTCTCCCCTCCCGGTCGGGAAGACAGCCAGACGTTCGCACCCCAAGCTGGACCGAGTCTCCCACAGATGAGGAGGTAGCTGAAGCGGGTGTGTTGCTAGCTGAAGTTGGACTGCTGAAAGAGAGAGGTCTAACTGCTGAAGCTGTGGTCGCTGACTTCGTTTTCAAGAACATTCAGCCACTGAAAGATAGGGTCTACCCAGCTTATCTGTATCGAGGGCTAGCCGACTCAACTCGGGTTACCAACAGGAGAATCCCTTCTGCAGACTTGGTGAGCCGACTGGAAATGATTCTCAGGGGCAAGGTGTCCAATGTTGGTGCTCCGGTGGCGTACTCGGCCTAGAACTTGCCTCCTGCCAAAGCCTTCACCCTTCTCGTGTCAAATCCACCTGTGACTGATGGCAATTTGGGCCTTAGAGCGCGACCCTCTGCTGAAGAAGTCAGTGCTTTGGTTGCTTCGCTTGGGGAGATTCCTGATGACGAACGGCAAGTCCATTTTGAGGTGCCCCTGAACCCTAGTGATGCAGATATAAATGCCATGCTTGATCTACTAGCTGAGGATTCTTCCGACGCTGCTCCTGCTGGTACATTAGCAGTAGTGCCCCTCCCAGAGGTTGATACAACTTCGGATGTTCAGAAACCTGTCAGTACTCGCCCGAGGCGCCCTAGCCGAACCAATCAGCCTGAGCCTTCTGCTGATGAGCAAAAGAAGAAAAGAAGACGCGTCCGGCGAGTATCCAGTTTTGATGAGGACGCTGGTACCTCAGTTCCTGCTGCTGAAGAAATGCCTGCGACTGGACTTACTGGCACTGACCCCAATGGGTGTACCCAAACTGCTACCGATCCTAATGTGGGTGCTCCACCTGTTGCTGATCCCAATGGGTGTGCTGCTTGTGTTGTCGTTGTGGATGACGAGGGGGAAGAGAATGAGGTTCCTTTGACTCGAAAGAACAGCCAGCAGTTCATCGCCAATGGTGAGAGTAGTGGAGTTCCCTCTCCTGCTTTGTCTGCCCTCATTGGTCTACAAGAACTGTCTCTGACCAACTTTGATCAAACTCTTGAGGATATGGTCCCAGAGGACTTGTTATCGGAGCCAGTGGATGATGGTGCAATGGAGGCTTGTGCTGACGTGCCCGATGCTGGGTTGAGGTCATCCCATGCCTCGTCGACCTTAGAGCGCGATCTTGAGGGCCGGGAGACTGACTTGAATCGTCCTGGTCCTATGGAGGTAGATGAGGGCCCATCAACCTTAGAAGTGGTTATTGCAGAGAACTTGGACCTCAAGAGTGGTGCTGTCATATGCCCAGCCCCCGAGGGTGTCGCCGGGGATGACTTAGCTCGGGTGGAGAGTGTAAGCCACTGCCCAGCCCCCGAGGGTACTGCCGGGGATGATCCGGCTCAAATGGGCAGTGCCAACTATGACCCAGCCCCCAAGGATGCCCGAGCAGGGTCTCCTTCCTGTACCTCCATGGACGTTCACGCGGGATCTCCTCCACACTCTAGCTGTATGGTGGTAGCCCAGAATTTGGATCAGGGAATCGCTTTAGAGGGCAGCGCCCCTGCTGACCGAGTGTTGGGCTCTGTTGAAGGTACTGAGTTGATCTCTGCTGATTCGTTGCAAACTGCTCCGGGTGGTGGCTTTACATCTGCTTATCAACTGATTTCTCCTGATTTGGGGATCCCTTCGTTCTTCTCCAACCTCTAGGTACTGTGATGTATTTTAACTTGACTTTTATATTGCCTGAACTGCTATCGTCACACTCGTCTGTTTTCCTCATCAGGCTTTGGTGGATGGGATGGCCAGCCAGCTGAGGCTTCAGGGTGCTTCCACCCTGGAGGTAGCTTCATCTCTTGCACGTTGGAACCCAGTGTAACTTCAACGTCGCGTCTCTGAATTGGAGGCAACCAATGCTGGTTAGTGCTTTTTTGCTTCTCTCTGCCTTCGCTGTGGACTGCCTTACCTTCTGACCCCATTTTGTTTGATTATCTCTCGCTAGGAGTGACTCGGCAGATTTCAATTCTTGAGGAAAAACACTCCCGAGATCTGGCTGAATTGGCTCAGCGGTGCACTGACTTTGAGGAGAAGTACTCTCAGGGCCAAATTGAACTGGGTCAAGTTTCTGCTGCTTTAGATGACGCCAATGCCCTGAATTCTTCCCTTCATGCTCAGCTTGATTCTAAAAAGGTAATATACAAAACTGTGCCTTGCCTTGTTGTGCTCCTATTACTTGCTTGGTTTTTGAAGGAACTGACTTTTGCTCGCAGGAAGAAAAGCGTATCCTTGCTGCTTCTCGTGACAATCTTGACAGGTTGTATCGTGATTCTAGCAATTCGTTGACTATCTTGGAGAGAAGTCATCGCTTCACCATGCAAGAATTAGACCTCCAACGTTGTAAGCTGCAGGAATCCATGGATGAGGTAACCCGGCTCAAGCAGTTGATATCAGCAAAGGATGCTACTATCAAAGAACTCCGAGCTTCCAAAAAATTCGTTGCCCAGGAGTTAGAGACTGCTCGACTGGCTGCTAAAGTTGCTGAAGAAACTTCTGTTACTCTCAAGGCCCAGCGCGACAAAGCCCTGGACAAGGCTATTCGGGCGGGACGAATCTTGATGAGGAGACCCGGCGTGGTTGTTCCTGAAGACATAAGGGCTGACGTGAATGCTACCCCTGATTCCTCGAGTCGCCCTTCTTCGTCGGTCGCTCCTGAGAAAGACATTGTAAAATAGAGAAACATTTTGCGTGCTCCGAGCGCGCGGTTAGCATGATCGAGTATTTGTTAGAGGACATCAGTTTATCATTCGAATGACATAATTACTCTCTCATTGTATCAGAATTTATTAGTTCGTGAGTTGGCGGTAATGACGCATGATGATTATGAAATTTGTTTGCGGGATATAGAAGTCATCCCCTGAATTACATAGGCGCGAGCATGTTGCACCGGTCTTAAGTTGTTGCCAACTTAAGTCGATTGATCCGTTAGTAGGGCATAGTGGTCGCCCTGAGTTAAGTAAGCGTTAGCATGTTGCACCGCCTTAAGTCGTCGCCGACTTAAGTCAATTGCTCCGTTTGTAGGGCATAGTGGTCACCCCGGGTTAAGTAAGCGTGAGCATGTTGCACCGCCTTAAGTCATTGCCGACTTAAGTCGATTGCTCCGTTAGTAGGGCATAGTGGTCACCCTGAGTTAAGTAAGCGTGAGCATGTTGCACCGCCTTAAGTCGTTGCCGACTTAAGTCGATTGCTCCGTTAGCAGGGCATAGTGGTCACCCTGAGTTTAGTAAGCGTGAGCATGTTGCACCGCCTTAAGTCATTGCCGACTTAAGTCGATTGCTCCGTTAGCAGGGCATAGTGGTCACCCTGAGTTAAGTAAGCGTGAGCATGTTGCACCGCCTTAAGTCATTGCCGACTTAAGTCGATTGCTCCGTTAGCAGGGCATAGTGGTCACCCTGAGTTAAGTAAGCGTGAGCATGTTGCACCGCCTTAAGTCATTGCCGACTTAAGTCAATTGCTCCGTTAGCAGGGCATAGTGGTCACCCTGAGTTAAGTAAGCGTGAGCATGTTGCACCGCCTTAAGTTGTTGCCGACTTAAGCCGATTGCTCCGTTAGCAGGGCATAGTGGTCACCCTGAGTTAAGTAAGAATGCAAGTCAATCGTAAATGAACTGAGTATCCTTGAAACCTCTTTTTTATTGATGACATATTTCCACTTTACAGAGTACATCATCATCCCAGCAGTTTTGAGATACAGCTAGGGATAAAACTTTCTGAGGTGTTCTATGTTCTAGGAGTTCCCAACTTCTGTGCCATCCATCTGAGTGAGGCGATACGATCCGGGCCGAGTGACTTCTGCTACCACGAAGGGTCCTTCCCATAAGGGTGATAACTTGTGTCATCCCTCCCCCGTTAGAATTCGGCGGAGGACGAGATCTCCTACTGAGAAGGATCGTTGTCGCACAGCCTTGTCGTGATAGCGCCTTAGAGTCTGTTGGTACCTTGCTGATTGGATTACTGCGTTTAGTCGTTCTTCCGCAAGTACATCTATGTCCTCCAGCCTGGTGACCTCAGCTTCTGCTATGCTTTCAAAGATCAGCCTTGGCGCCCCAAACTTGAGATCAGCAGGTAGCACTGCCTCCGACCCATAGACCATGAAGAAAGGAGTGTTTCCATGCAAAGCTCGGCTAGGTTGGGTTCTTAGGCTCCAAACGACATAGGGTAATTCCCTTATCCACTTTCCGGCGAATTTTTCATTCTTATCGAAGACCTTTTTCCTGAGTGCATCCAATATCATCCCGTTGGCTCGCTCAACTTGCCCGTTGGCTCTTGGATGGGCTACAGATGCATACTTGATCTGAATGCTCTTTTGCTCGCAGAAGTCAAAGAATTCTGAACTTGTGAAGTTGGATCCTAAATCAGTTATGATGCTGTTTGGTATCCCGAATCTGAATATTATGTCTTGTATGAATTCCACGGCCTTAGCAGAGGTTAAAGAGGCAATGGGCTTGAACTCTATCCATTTAGTGAATTTGTCAATTGCTACCAATACATGAGTGTATCCCCCTTGAGCTTTCTTGAAAGGTCCAATCATATCCAGTCCCCAGCATGCGAAAGGCCAAGTTATTGGTATGGTCTGCAGTTGCTGTGCTGGCATGTGTTGTTGCCTTGACAAGTATTGGCAGGCTTCGCACCTCTGAACTAACTCGGCTGCATCGTTCTTTGCTATTGGCCAATAGAATCCTGACCTGAAGACCTTCCCGACTAGTGTTCTGGAGGCTGCATGTATTCCACATTGCCCAGCATGGACCTCCTCCAGAAGTTGCTTCCCAGTGGACGGGAGAATGCACCTCATGAAGACGCCTGATGCACCCCTTCTGTATAATGTCTCCCCAATAAGTGTATAGTGAGCCGACTGTCTTGCAATGCGCTCTGCCGAATTTTTGTCGTCTGGTTCTTCTTCATTCTTTATATACTTAATGATCGGCCTTCTCCAGTCATCAGGGTCTGACTCGGGTTGATCTATGATGTTGCACTCTTCTGTTTGATCCATTGAGATACTTGGCTGCAGAATTTCTTGCACGAAAACTCCGGGTGGGACCTGAGTTCGACTGGACCCTAGCTTGGACAGTACATCGGCTGCTGTGTTCCGATCTCTTTCTACATGATGAAATTCCAGACCCTCGAATTTATCTTCCAGCTTTTGGACGGCGGTGCAGTATTTTCCCATTGAATCGCTTGAGCAATCCCACTCCTTGTTTATCTGGCTGATGACTACCAGAGAGTCTCCGTATACCATTAATCTTTTGACGCCCAACGATATGGCAATGTTCAATCCATGGATCAAAGCTTCATACTCGGCTGCATTGTTGGAGGCTGGGAATAGCAACTGGAGGGCGTACTTGAGGTGTTCGCCTCCAGGCGCAGTGAAGAGAATCCCTGCTCCTGCTCCCTGCAGCTTCAGTGAGCCATCAAAATACATTCGCCATACTTCTGCAGTCTCCGGGTTGTCTGGTACTTGCTGTTCAGTCCACTCTGATACGAAATCAACCAGTGCTTGAGTTTTGATGGCAGTGCGAGGTCGGAACTCGATGTCATGAGATCCCAGCTCACAAGCCCACTTGGCTATTCGACCGATGGCTTCCTTGTTGTGAAGAATATCCCCTATTGGAAAACTTGTAACTACTATGACTTTGTGGTCGTCAAAGTAGTGACGCAGCTTGCGGGCAGTTAGAAGTACTGCGTATAATAGCTTCTGAACTTGAGGGTACTTTTTCTTTGAGGGGCCTAGGACTTCACTAATGAAGTAGACAGGATGTTGTACTGGATAGGCATGTCCTTCTTCTATTCGCTCGACTACCAACACGGTGCTTACCACGTGAGTCGTGCAAGAGATATACAGTAGCAAATCTTCAGCTGGTTGAGTTGACGTAGCTCGCCGGGGTGGTTTCAGTACTGGTGGTGTTGTCAAGAATTTTTTCAGAGCATCTAGAGCTTCTTGTGCTTCTGAAGTCCATTGAAACTTATCCACCTTCTTGAGTAACTTGTAAAATGGCAAACCTTTTTCTCCTAGCCTGGATATAAATCTGCTTAGAGCTGCCATACATCCAGTAAGTCGCTGAACCTTCTTCTGCGATCGAGGTGCTTCCATCTTCATGATAGCTTCAATCTTATCTGGATTAGCCTCAATTCCCCGGTGGCTGACGATAAACCCGAGCAACTTTCCGGCTGGTACCCCGAAAACACATTTCTCGGGATTAAGCTTCCATCTATACCGCCTCAGACTGTTGAAAACCAGTTGCAAGTCTTCGATGAAGTTTTTTGAGTCCTGTGTTTTGATTACCACATCATCCACGTAGGCTTCCACACGCTTGCCCCAGTGATCGGCTAAGCATGTTTGAATGGCTCTCTGGTAAGTTGCTCCAGCGTTTTTGAGGCCAAACGGCATGGAGGTATAACAGAAAGCACCAAACGGAGTAATGAATGCCGTTTTTTCTTCATCTTCCTTTGCCAGACTAATCTGATGGTATCCAGAATAGCAATCCAGGAAAGACAGCATAGAACATCCAGCGGTGGAGTCCACCACCTGATCTATCCTCGGGAGCCCGAAAGGATCCCTCGGACAGTGTTTGTTGAGACCAGTATAATCAACACACATGCGCCAATCCACTTTATTCTTTTTGAGTACAAGAACAGGGTTGGCTAACCACTCGGGATGTAACACTTCTCTAATGAATCCAGCTGCGACCAAGCGAGCTAACTCAGTGCGAATGGCCTCTCTCTTGTCGGGCGTGAAACGACGTAATTTTTGCCGAATCGGCCTTGCCTGGGGATAAACCTTCAGTTTGTGCTCGGCCAGTTCTCTTGGGACTCCCGGCATATCCGCAGGTTGCCATGCGAATACATCTCGGTTATCTTGCAGAAACCGGACGAGCGCGCTTTCCTATTTGTCATCCAAGCTGGAGCTGATGATAGTCGTCTTGCGCTCATCAGCGAACCCCAGGTTGATTCTCTTGGTTTCTTCAGTCGGCCGCATAGAGGTCGCGGTCTGAGCTTCGCTTGCCGGTACTGCGAGGTCCTCCTCAGGCTTAGAGTTCGCTAGTGTGGAGGGAGCCGTCGATGGCTTGGCGGTGAGGGCTGCTTGAATAGCCACTCGGAAACACTCTGCGGCGCCTTGGAAGTCGGCGCGCACGGTTATGATCCCTTGCGGTCCTGGCATCTTCAGTATCATGTATGTGTAATGCGGAATGGCCATGAACTTGGCCAATCCAGGCCTCCCGATGATGGCGTTGTACCCGCAGTCGAAGTTCGCCACTTCAAACCTCAGGAACTCGGTTCTGTAGTTCTCCGGAGTTCCGAAGGTGACTGGCATGTAGATGTGGCCCAGCGGGTATTCCCCTTCCGTCGGCACGATGCCGAAGAAAGGAGTGTCCGACTCGTGGAGCTCTTTGAGGTGAACTCCCAAGCCTTGGAGTGTCCGGGGGAAGGTGACGTTGATGCTGCTCCCCCCGTCCACTAACACCTTCTTCACCCGGCTCTCTCGGATCACCGGATCGACGAGAAGCGGGTATTTGCCCGGATGGTCGAAGTTGAGCCATTGATCTGCCCGAGTGAAGGTGATTGGGTGCTCCGACCACCGGTATGGGGCGGGAGGGCCGGTGGTCGCCACCAGTATCTGGCGATCGTTGAGCTTTTGCTGTCTTCTGTTCTCCTGCGATCCGTGTCCGCCGAAGATGACGTTGACCTCCCTGTCAACGCGTGGGAAAGCTTCTCCTCCTCCCTCCTCCTGCCGATGGGGTTGTCGTGGTTCATCTGGTCCTCCCCTCGGCAGAGGAGGAGGTAGAGGTTGGAAGGGTCGGCCGTGTCCGACGGAATGCTTGAAGTCTCGGCAGTTACGAAGAGTGTGGCGCATGTCCTTGTGGTACGGGCACTGGGCGTCGAGGATGTCGTCCAACGTGCGTTCGCCTCCACGAGGTCCTCCTCGGGCGCGAGAGGCAGGTGGTCCGGCGGCGTGCACTTCTTCGCGAGGCCTCTTCTCCCATCGTTTGTCGGGTTGCTGGTTCGTGTCGCGTCGTGGTGCTGCAGGTGCGGGCTTTGCTCCTCCGATGAGGTCCTGGGCTCGCTTGTCGGCGGTGATGTAGAGGTCGGCTTCCCGGAACAGCTCCTCGGAGGTAGTCGGTGCCCTCTGTAGTATGGCTCGGACGAAAGCCGAGTCATTGGATCCTCTGTAGAAGTCCTCGATCACGGCCGCCTCCGTGACCTCGGGGATACGATTTCTCATGGTCTGAAACCTTTTGAGGTACGACTGGAGAGTCTCGTCCCCCCGGCGCTTGATGGATTTGAGGTCCCACGGTTGCGCCGGCTTATTGGAGAGGGACTGGAAGTTGGCGGTGAAGCGTCGACTGAAGTCGCCCCAGACGTCGATGCAGTGTCGGGGTAGATGTCGCAACCATTGCAGCGCGTCTTGCCCAAGGACAATGGGTAAGTACGCGGTCATCACGTCTTCGGACGCCCCGGCAGCTCGAGCAGCGGTGGTGTAGACGGCTAGCCAACCCCATGGATCCTGCTTAGGTTCATATTTGTCAACATTGGATACCTTGAAGTTGGGAGGCCATTGGATGGCCCTAAGGCGCGGAGTAAGAGCGGACACTCCGCACGTGTCCTCCTGTCGTCGGGGACGATGTCTGTCCCGGGGAGGGGAGTTGTGATTGTGGTTCCTCGACCGTCCCCGGGTGGTTCCGCTAGTTGAGGCCGTTGCCGACTCAGTTCTGGTGGCTTGGCTCTGAGTCGGGATGCCATGATCCCTGTCATACTCCTCCCGACGGCGAATCTCGTTCTCATGCCGCCGCTCGCGTGAAGCATTGATGGAGCTTCGCGCGTCTCGGCGACTGTTGATGGTGTGTCGTAGATCGTTCGGCGGGTGAGCAAGCGGTAGAAGATGATTGGCCGCCTGGGTGAACAGTCATCGGTAGCCCTCGGCGTCAGGAGTCCGAGGAAGTCCCTCAGCTATCCGAGCCAGTACCCCTCCGACTTCGCTCGGCGTGTTCATAGCTCGGGCGAAGTTGGGGTTCAGGTTGCGCCCGAAGAATGGATTCTCCCGGCGCTGCCTTGCATCTTGCTCAGCCTGTTCCTGAGCTCGTCGGCGATCACGTCGTCGGGAGTTCCTTCGTTCTCTGAAGACGCGTTCTTCCGGAGTTTCTCCTACCTCCGAGACCTCGTCTCGCGAGACAGGCTGTTCCGGATTCCGCTCTCCGGCCGCATGATGTCGTCGAACGTTCCTGCGCCGGTTCCTCCGTCGTCGGGACTCTCGTTGAGGCGGTTCTTCCCCGGGTACAGTCGGCTCGTCGTCGGAGACGATAGGCGACTCCGCTCTCCCGATGAAGAGGACATCGGGGTAGAATGGTGCTGCTGTCGTGGTGACCTTCTTCCCGTTCCCCTTTGAGGCATGAGGAACGGAAAGAGCAACTTGCTTCTCCCCGGTTACCTTCTTCCTTGCGATCTGTGTCCACTCTTTTGTCGGAGAGGTAGGCAGTGGAGTTCTCCGGGTCAGCGAGCCCTCGGCCCCCGGCTTTTCGGAGACGATCCTCATCCGGAGAGCTGGAGGTTGTTCTTCTCCGGTATTTTCGGAGTTCGTTGGGGGAGACTTCTTTTCTGGCGGATCCGCGATACGGTGCAGAATTCCTTCTTCATCCGCTACAAATGAGATTGTTCCGAAGCAGAACACGGATCCAGGACGCAGGGTGATCTTGCTGTAGAAGGTGACGGCCATTGAGCTAGCTTGGATTGTCGACACACCCCCTACCTGGCGCGCCAGCTGTCGGTGTTTTGGGTCCGACCGCACACCCGGGGTTGCCCCTCAAGGTGTTTTAGGAGTAGGACGGTGTCGACAACTGTAGCAAAATGGTTCGTGCAGATCGCACGAGGGACAGTGGACGAGGTTTACAGGTTCGGGTCGCTTAGAGATGCGTAACACCCTACGTCCTGGTGAGTATGCTTGGTGAATGTGGTTACAAGAGAGCTCTCTGGATTGAGAATACAGAGAGTTGATGTGGGTGGCTAAGTAAAGGGTCGATCGTTCTGAAGGGGTGCCCCCTAGGCCTTATATACTCGACCGTGGGGCACTACACGTGGATAAGATAGCAACAAGTAGCTAAAAGATAGTGAACCTCTTGAGATTATCCCTACGTAACCCTCGCCGGCTTTTCCTCGCGTGGCTTCGTTGCATGGAGGCTCCAGCGCGGGAAAGTCGGATCTCTGTTGCGGTCATTCGCTCGATGCTGTGGGCCGTCCGGGCTTGTACCAATCCGGCCTCATGTCGTTCTGCTTCGCTGGTTGTTTCTCCCCAGGCCCACGAAAGAATGACCTTACGATTTATTGGGCCCTTGGGCCTTTCGTGAGGTCCTTTACTCTTTTAGTGGACCCGGGGGATATCTATCCCCCACAGTACCGGACTGTCCGGTGTGCCAACGGGCAGACGGCAACGGTCGGATCCAACGGTCGACTGCTACAGGCGCCAACGGTCGGCTGACGTGGCGTGCACCGGACACTGCACAGTAGATGTCCGGTGGTGCACCGGACTGTCCGGTGCACCCGACGACAGAAAGCTGCTGCTTTCTGTCCAACGGCTAGTTTGGGGTGTGGAGGCTATAAATACCACCCCAACCGGCCATTCTCAAGTGTGAGAGCCCAAGCAACATACCAAGACACATAGTGCATATTTCCAAGAGCTCAAACACCCAAGTGCTTAATAGAATCACTCGGTGATTAGCGTAGGTGCTTTGCGAAGTGCTTAGGTTAGTTAGACCGCTTTAGCGCTTGCTGTAGGTGAACCCTAGTTAGTTGAGTGAGTTTTGTAAAACCACACAACCCCTCGGCTCTTGTGTGAGTCGTTGTAATTGTACCGAGTGGGGCGAGAGTCTTGCGAGACCGTGACAACCGCGTTTGTGTCACGGCCGCCACCATGTACCGGAGGGAACGAGGCCCACGGCATTTCGGCCGGAAGCTCGATAGTAGAGACGGCGGGGAGCGTCCGAGAGGAGCCGGAAGCGGAGCACCACTTGCGTGTGGAGAAGGCCCGCGGCTCTCTACGGAGTTACTCGACCGTGGTGCTTGGCCCTCGCGTGGGCTTCCCTTTGCGTAGGGGCACCAACGAGGATTAGTCGGGACCTTGCGTGGTTCCGGATACCTCGGTAAAAATACCGGCGTCATCCACGAGAGTTTGCTTCTCTACTTAGCTCTTTACATTCCGCATTTATATTAAGCATTTAAGTTTCAATCTTGTAGTCATACTTATTTAGTGTAGATTGAAACTTAGCCTTTGCGGTAGAGATAGCAACACTTAGACAAAACCTAGTTTGCACATTCTTGTTTTGATTATTTGCATAGGTTTTGCTCTAGGGATTTAATTGTGGCCTAGTTTAGTAAAAGTTTTAGAAGTCCTAATTCAACCCCCCCTCTTAGGCGTCACCCGTTTCCTTCATCCTTTGTTGAGGATGAATCAATCGAGTTCTCCCTCGATTGTCTCGCGCTTGGTGATCTTGGTCACCTCGTCCCCTTCGTGCGCGGTTTTGAGGACGTCCCAAATTTCTTTGGCGTTCTTCAACCCTTGCACCTTATTATACTCCTCTCGACACAAGGAGGCGAGGAGTATAGAATTGTTTGGGAGTTGAAGTGCCTAATTTAGGCAGCCTCGTCCGAGTCGTAGTCCTCGTCCCCTACCTATGGTGCCTGCGCTCCAAACTCAACAATATCCCAAATACTTTCGTGGAGTGAGTTTAGATAGTGCCTCATTTTATCACTCCACATGCAATAATCTTCACCATCAAAATATGGTGGTTTGACTAAGGGTACAAAAAGTAATGGAGCGCGCTTTGAAATACAAGGATAATGTAGGGGCATCTTACTATACTTCTTGCGGTCATGGCGCTTAGAAGTAGTGGACGACTCGGTGCCGGTGGTGGAGGGTGTTGAAGAGTCGGTCTCGTAGTAGACCACCTTCTTCATCTTCTTTTTCTTCTTGTCACCCCTCCTATGTGACTTGATGGAGGAAGAGGATTCCTCCTTGTACTTGTTGCCAGACTCTCTTGAGAGAGTCTTCCCGAAGCCCGCGGGCTTGTTGCCGGTCACAATCTCCCTCTTGGCGTGATCTCTAGACATCACTTCGAGTTGGTTAGACTCTTAATGAAGCACTAGCTCTGATACCAATTGAAAGTCGCCTAGAGGGGGTGAATAGGCGAAACCTGAAATTTATAAACTTAAACACACACTGAAGTAGGGGTTAGGGTTAGAATTAAATTCAAGTCTGAAAGATTGTTTCTCTTGCTAAGAGTTGCTCAAAGGATGCAGATGACGTATGGGAGCAAACTCAAATCAATAGTAGCAAGGAAACATTAGAGAGAGGAAAGAGGGCAAATAAATCAAGCGAGAATCAAAGCGAGTAGACACGGTGATTTGTTTTACCGAGGTTCGGTTCTAAAGAACCTAATCCCTATTGAGGAGGCCACAAAGGCTGGGTCTATTTCAACCCTTTCCCTTCTCTCAAACGGTCACTTAGACCGAGTGAGCCTTCTCTTAATCACACGGGTCACTAAGACCCCGCAAGGACCACCACACGCTTGGTGTCTCTTGCTTAGCTTTACAAACACTTAGAAATAAGAATGGGAAGAAGAGAAGACAATCCAAGCGACAAGAGCAACAAAAGAACACAAATGATCCTCTCACAAGCCCTTAAGCACTAGCGTTGATTTTGGGAACTTTGAGTGGATTGATTGCTTTGAATGTGTCTTGGAGTGTTGGACTTTGCTCTTGCAATGAATGAGAAACTCAGAATACTTGGATGGCTTTGAATGAGGTGGTTGGGGGTATTTATAGCCCCCAACCACTTCCTAGTCGTTGGCAAAGTCTGCTGACGATGGGCACACCGGACAGTCACTGTTCACTGTCTGGTGCGCACTACGTCAGCGCGTCCGTTAGGGTTTGGAGCTGTTGACCGTTGGAGACCTTTGTCTTTTTGCTGCACTGGACAGTTCGGTGCCACACCGGACAGTCTGATGACCTCTGACTTCTGTTGCGGTACTGTTCATCATTGTTCATCTGAGCAGTCGACCGTTGGCGCGCAGGGAGCCGTTGCTCCACTGGCTCACCAGACAGTCCGGTTAATTATAGCAGAGGGTGCCCCTGGATTTCCTGAGAGTGGCTGGTTTGATTGTGCTCGGGCCTGGTGCATCGGACACTGTCCGGTGCGCCACTTGGCAGCACACTCTCAGCCTTGCTCCAATTTTTTATTGTGTCCCTAACAGAATTTCTTTCTTGGTTTGTGTTGAACCTTATGCACCTAAGATAAATGATATCTAGACAAACTAGTTAGTTCACATGGTTTGTGTTGGACACCAACCGCCAAAATCGATTATAGGAAATGATTAGGTCCATTCCCCTTTCAGATGCACTAAGTACTTCGGAGACGAAGTACACTTGCACTTGTTTTCTTGCCTGCCCATCCTGCTTTTCTTGCACTAGCGTTGCACTAACTGCAGCGTGGGAAGCAGCTACATACAGCAGCAATGGAGTTCCTGATGAAGGTGGGGTAAAGGTTGTCAATTCTATCAAATACTGCTTCAGTTCTTTGAAGGCTTTTTGCTAAGTTGGTCCCCATTGAAAGACTCCGGCTGACTTCAGCACTTCGAAGAATGGCAAGTTCCTCTCTGGTGATCTTGAAATAAATCTATTCAATGATGCCAGCCTTCCTGTTAACCTCTAGGCACCCTTTCTTGACTTTGGTGGCTCCATCCAAAGTATAGCTTCTATCTTACTTGGATTAGCTTTGATACCCTTTGTTGATACCAAGAAACCAAGAAATTTTCCCTTCTTCACTCCGAAGACACATTTTTCTTGATTTAGTATAATACCAACTCTTCTGAAGTTAGCATATGTTTCTTGCAAATCAGCAATGTGATTTTCTTGCTTCATGCTCTTTAATATGATATCATCAACATATGTTAGCACATTTTCGCCAATTTGGTAGTGAAGGACTTTGGCAGTTGTTGGGGACTTGTTCTCAAATGCTATGAATTAAGAATAAGGCAACACAAAATGTTAAATGTTGATGCCCTTCATCCTTCGAAGCATTATTTCCCTTAGGATATAATGATCTTCAAACGAAGGTTATGAAGGACATACTTTCATCATCACGATATATGTTAATAAAAGAAGAAGCATATGAAATATAGAAGACAACATAAACAATCATATCACATTATTAATCCATTCTCATTATATTATCATGGAAAGACAGAAACAATATTGAATTACAAATGTACCTTCGGCTTGATAGAAGATAAAAGTACAAGCGTGACGCATAAACAAGTACAAGTCAGCGTGAACAGTACGGGGGTACTGTTCATCTATTTATAGACACAGGACGCAGCCTGTGAGAAATTACATTCTTGCCCTTCATATTTACTATAGACTTATAGACAACCCAATGGGGACTAGATAGCCTTTTCCCCTTTAAGTCGGTTCCTTTTTCTACCATTGAGCCGAAGCTCTCTTGTTCGTAGCTTCGGAGCAACACCGACCTTCGTCACGACTATGCTCTTCATGTTGTATATGCTTTTAACCCGAGTCCGAAGGTACCTGTTCATATGTCACACTTGGAAGACATTATTAAATCATGTTTTTGAGGACCTTCGGAAGACGAAGGCCCCCAACAGTAGCCCCTCGTAGTATTAATTTGTTAAGATAATGAATTCAGACTGCGACATGGACGAAGGCCTTAAGCCGAAGGTCCGAAAAAATAAATTCCCTTTGCTAGAATAGCAACAGTCAATGACGGACGGGGCCCCAATTTGGAGCGCGCTAAACGTATAAATAAGAACTCACACCAGCTACATTTTGAAATGCTGCTTGTGCCATTTGCTTTTATTTTCTCAATTTTATAGCTCCTGCCCACTAACGCTTGCTAGTTTTTCAAGCTCTCTGAGCTTCGGTTTAAAAGACACATTTTTATCATTTCTGAAGAAGAAATGTCACAAGACAAGAAGGTTGCTGCTGAGACGAAGCTGACTGAAGAGGAGAAGGTTTTTGAGGAAAAGAAGACTATGGATTCTTATATTGCTGGATTTGTCGAGTCGGTGGCAAAAACAAATACGGAGAAGATTACTAAAGAAATACTAGAGGGCTTGTCCAAACATACTGGTGACAGCGATAGCTATGATGTGGAAAGTGGGGACAAAGATTCTGAGGATCGGCCCTGGAGGCCAACTCATACAATCTTCGGAAAATCAACCATTAAACAGAGTCACCTCGAAAACATGAGGGGAAGGTACTTTCGGGATATGTCTATTGTGAGGGCTGGCGGAGACAACAACGTTCCTGCCCCTGAGGACAACGAAGTTGTGATTTTCCGAAGCTTCTTCAAGGCTGGGCTTCGGTTTCCTTTGAGTAAGTTTGTAGTTGAAGTGTTGAAGACATACCAAATCTTCCTTCATCAGATCACCCCCGAAGCCATAATAAGGATGGGAATTTTTGTCTGGGCAGTAAGGAGCCAGGGGTTAGAACCAAGTGCAAAGTGCTTTTACAATATGCACGAACTATTATATGAGACGAAGGCCATGGGTAAAGAACATTATCACAACAACTTCGGTTGTTATGGGTTTATCGCCCGCCTCAACGCAAGCCATCCAGTACCAACATTTCGGAAGAGATGGCCCGGAGCTTGGATAGAAGAATGGTTTTATGTGAAGAATGATTTGAAAACAAGAGAAGATATTAAGGAAATCATTATGCGCCCCATCTGGTCTCGCTTCGGCCTCCGAAGGCCGAAGGTTGAAATTGATGAC
Organism: Zea luxurians; assembly: GCA_029449295.1. Classification (NCBI taxonomy): domain Eukaryota; kingdom Viridiplantae; phylum Streptophyta; class Magnoliopsida; order Poales; family Poaceae; genus Zea; species Zea luxurians. The sequence goes on along the minus strand of JAOPSE010000001.1, from coordinate 95,690,728 downwards.
GCCACCGAAGCGTGTCAGAGGGCCTTCAACATTGTCTGCTCATTCATTGGGACAAGGGATTTAATTCAAGAACATATAGCCTTCAGGGGGTGGCCGCTTGTAGAAAGCTGGGAAATGCCGAAGGAGACCATCACTAACTCTAGCGAAGGTGATTTGGTCCGGTTGAAGTATACATTCAGGTTTGGGGATAAATTTAATGAACCAAACAACGACTAGTTGAAGTGTATCGAAGCTACGAGTGATGAATTGCTTGGAGCTTATTCCAAGACAGAAGACAATGCCTTGTCCGCAGCCTTCGGGGGTCGGAATAAGAAAAGGTTGAACAGGGTATTCGATGCTATTGGATCCGTATACCCTGACTATTGTTACCCGCTGCGAGGGCAAGGGGTAAAAAGAAAGATCACTGCTTCTGGAAAGGTTGCCGCTTCGGCCATCATAGTTGAGCCGAAGGGCAAGAAGATGAAGGTTCTGACTCACCGGTCACGTTTCATCGAACCGGCCGTGATACCTGAATTTGGCGAAGGGGCTTCTTCGGCTGTCAAAGCAAAAGAAACCGCTCCTCCTGCGAAGAGGACTGAAGAGCCGGCTAAAATGTCGAAGGTGCTTTTAGTTAAGCTAGTTGAAACGAAGGCTAATAAGGCTGAAAGGCTGGAAATTAAAGAAATGACGAAAATGCCAGAGACTTTGAGCCCTTCAATAGAGGCAACAGTGCCGAAGACACAAAAGAGTTCTGCCACAACTCCCAAGAGGAGAAGGATGGCAAATGTGCTAGATGTTGTGTTAGAAACAGCAAAAGCCTTGAGTTCTACTCCTTCAAGAAAAATTACCAAAGATTCGAAAGCGCAACCCGAAGCTAAAACAAAGCAAGCAGAAGTCGAGGCTACAACAATTGAAATTGAAACTGAAGCTGGGCCTTCAGAGCCCACCGAGACGGAACCTGTCGTAGTTGAAGAAAAAGCGACAAAGGAAATTGCGTCTGAAGAGGTTGAAACTGCTGCTACCGAAGCTTCAAAGGAAAGCATTGATTACATCATCCGTTATGCTTCGGGAAAAGGACTTTCTCAAGAAGAAAAGCTATAAGCACTACATTATGCCCAAAAATTGAAATATCCGAAGGGGGCGTTAGTGTTTAATGGCAGTGGGGAAGAAGATTTTTTGTACTGTCTCCCGGATAATAAAGAGATATCCGTTTGCCGGGAGATAGGTAGAAGCATCGGATTCCCGAAGCTAGAAGACGGTCTTTCGATCTTGTCGAAGGATGAGCTTGCTGATAGCTTAGCATATAATAGCATAAAGGTATGAAAGCTAATTTTGTATTTGAAAAACAAAATATTTTATTTACTTTACTTAATTATGTCTTCCTCTTGTAGGGCTTAATTCTTAGTAATGCACTAAGGGCTCAGAAAAACATTGAAGATGAAGGATACACAATGGCTTTGAACAACCTTCGTTCAGAGGTAATTAAATTAAGGAACGAGGGTCTTGAAAAAGATAAAATCTTGATTTCATTAGTAAACAAAGTGAAAGAGGATGAAGCTAGTTTCAAGGCTCAAGCCGAAATCCAGAAGAATGAAATCGAAGACCTTCGGAAACAGTTGGCAGATGCCAAAGAAAAATGCGCTCTCGCAGAAGCTAACCCAGAGGCCAGCGAATATTGGAAAAACTATTTAGAGAAAGCAGTTGAAGAACTTCACGCATCCAAAGAAAGATGTTTTGAAAAATATTTGGGTTGCGTGGAGAAGATAAAGGCTAGCTTCGCCAACATGGGCGCCTATTCTAACAAAGATAACTTCATACGAGGCGACCCTGAAGGTGTTATCGAATGGATAAGTGCAGAGGCCGAAGCTTTCGAAGAAATCTTAAGTGATCGCGGGGATGTCTGCGCGTTCTCCGGTGCAAGGGGAATTTCAGCCATCCTGGAGAAGGCGGGATGCGAGCATGTCAAGACCCTGGCCCAGGCCGAAGCTGCCTTCTCTGTGGATGACACAAAGGATCCCTCAGCTGAAGCAAGTTTAATGGGCGGGAAATTTTATAATGACATCTGGGTAAATGGTGGCCGAGAGATGGCTCACGAAATTATGAAGAAAAGCGAGAAAGACATCCATGATGCCCGAGTACAAGCAAAGCAAGCTGAACAAGCTGCAGAGCACGAGAGACGCATAGGTATTGTTTCGCGGCATCTAGCTTCAGCATTTGTTTTTGTGACTTCGAACTGATTAATTTTTTCTACTGTAGCTGAACTATCTCCTCCACTGGAACCGTTGGACCCCCTGGCCGACCCAGAAATGAAGAAAGCAATAGAGATCATCAATATGGCCGAATCTATTATTGACGAAGTTGTTAACAAGTTGTTAAATGAAGTTATGGAGAAGATCCTGAAAGAGGACTAGTACTTATTGTAAAAACATTTTTAGATGATCAATATAGCTTTGCTGTAACAAGACTGTAATATTCGATGTGCATATTTTTTAATCTAATATGTAAATTATTTGTAATTCAGTTCTTTGCGATGCATGAAACTTTATATACATACCGTTTTTTAGCCTTCGGCGAAAAAACACCTTCCCTTCTTTTCATGCTTCGTAAAGAAAAAGATCTGTGCTTCGTGAAAATATCCATGCTTCGTAAAAACAACCATGCTTCGTAGAAATTTCCATACTTCGTAAAAACATCCATGCTTCGTAAACAAGGAATCCCTTCTTTTGCAATAGAGCTGACGAAGCTGTATTTTTCGGCTTTGTGCCTTGGCATATTTTCATTTTTACAAAGAATTCTCCGAAGATCGACTTCGTAGTCGATTCGTGTCATACGTGCGATATGATGTATGATGTGATGCTATGCGGGATGATGTGATGATATGATGCAAAGAATGATGCCAATGCCGAAGACTCACACCCACACGCCCACACTGAAACACACAATCTCTGCGTCCCCTTAGGAACGATCGAAACCTCTTTGCCGTTTATTTTTCGGCTTCACCGCTTATTTTTCGGTGTAAGTTCTGCATCTCCTTAGGAACGTCTTTTGAACTTCTTCGCCTTCTATTTCGGCGTATAAGTTCTACATCCCCTAGGAACGTCTTTTGAACTTCTTCGCCTTATATTTCGGCGGTATTTGGCTCTGCATTCCCTCTGGAACGACTTTTAAGCAGAAAACTTACACTGCGCTCCCTTAGGAACGACTTTTTGTAGCTTCGGCAGAACTTACGCTGCGCTCCCTTAAGAACGACTTTTTGTAGCTTCGGCAGAACTTACGCCGCGCTCCCTTAGAAACAACTTTTGAGCTTCGGCATTTTTTTAAGCTTCGTAAATCTGTGAAGAAGATATATTTCATTCTGATAAAAGCGAAACTATTACAAAGAATTCAAACTAGATTTACATTGTTTGTTCCTTATTGAAAAAACAAAATGCCATAAAATATAAAAGTATTTTGGGGTAGGATATCACTCAATAAATGTGCTTTGATTCTAGCACAGTACTGTTGACTGTGCGAGCTTCGGATTCCTCCTTGAACTCCCGTTGCTGTTGGGTGTGCTGGCGCCCTTCTGGCTGCTGGCTTTGGGAATAGGTTGGTTGCAGTGGTGGTGGAGGAGGGAGCTGTGGCCAGGAAGCCTAGGAATGGCTAGCCGAAGAAGCAGAAGCTGCAGGATGATTGTCCACATATTCTGGTATGTAGGGAGAGTGGCACGAAGCAGTGTGTAAGACCTGCTTCGGCTGATTCTGTCGAGCTTCGGCTTCTGCGATCTCCTTCTGCTTCTGAATGGTGATTTGGCACATTCTTGTAGTATGACCCTTATCCTCACTACAGAATAAGCAATAAATCTTCCTGGGCTGATCCGCATATCTTCCTCCGAAGCCCCTGGTGCCTGAAAGAGCTTTGTCGTAGCCCCGAAGGTTGTGAGGTGTACTGTGACCTCTGAGACTGACTTCCCTTGTCATCGCTCTGACTGGAGCTGTGGATCGACCTAACATGCCTCAGGTGAATTCGTCCTCTAAAGCCCCTGGTCATCTCAGAGAATCTGTAAGCTTCCTCCCTTCTTTGGCAGAAGTCATTGTCAGCCCGGATGTACTCATCCATCTTCTGAAGCAGCTTCTCCAGAGTTTGTGGGGGCTTTCTGGCGAAATATTGAGCAGTAGGTCCTGGACGAAGACCCTTGATCATGGCCTCAATGACAATTTCATTGGGCACTGTAGGCGCTTGTGCCCTCAGTCGCAAGAACCTTCTGACATATGCTTGAAGGTATTCTTTGTGGTCTTGCGTGCATTGGAACAGGGCTTGAGCTATGACTGGCTTTGTTTGAAAACCTTGGAAACTGGTAACCAGCATGTCCTTGAGCTTCTGCCACAACGTGATAGTCCCTGGCCGAAGAGAAGAATACCATGTCTGGGCTACATTCCGAACTGCCATGATGAAGGACTTCGCCATGACTACGGTATTGCCCCCGTACGAAGATATAGTTGCTTCGTAACTCATCAGAAATTGCTTTGGATCTGAGTGCCCATCATACATGGGAAGCTGGGGTGGTTTGTATGATGGGGGCCATGGGGTAGCCTGCAGTTCTGCTGCCAAGGGAGAAGCATCATCAAAAGTAAAAGTATCATGACTGAAATCATCATACCATCCATCTTCATTGAACAGGCCCTCTTGACGAAGCTCCCTGTGCTGGGGCCTTCGGTCTTGTTCATCTTGAACAAGATGATGCACTTCTTCAGTAGCTTTATCGATCTTCCTTTGAAGATCGGCAAGCCGGGCCATCTTCTCCTTCTTCCTTTGCACTTGTTGATGGATGATTTCCATGTCCCTAATCTCTTGGTTCAACTCCTCCTCCTAGAGTGTTGGACTAGTGGCTTTTCTCTTCTGGCTTCGAGCCTCTCGGAGAGAGAGAGTTTCCTGATTTGTGTCCAGTGGCTGTAGCGCAGCAGCACCTGGAGTTGAAGCTTTCTTATGCGGCATGACGAAGGTCAGGGCTCGCCGGAGGTGGTCGAATGAGTTCACCGGAGGTGGGCGCCAATGTTGGGGACTTGTTCTCAAATGCTATGAATTAAGAACAAGGCAACACAAAATGTTAAATGTTAATGCCCTTCGTCCTCCGAAGCATTATTTCCCTTAGAATATAATGATCTTCAGACGAAGGTTATGAAGGACATACCTTCATCATCATGATATATGTTAATAAAAGAAGCATATGAAATATAGAAGACAACATAAACAATCATATTACATTATTAATCCATTCTCATTATATTATCATGGAAAGACAGAAACAATATTGAATTACAAATGTACCTTCGGCTTGATAGAAGATAAAAGTACAAGTGTGACGCATAAACAAGTACAAGTCAGCGTGAACAGTACGTGGGTACTGTTCATCTATTTATAGGCACAGGACGCAGCCTGTGAGAAATTACATTCTTGCCCTTCATATTTACTATAGACTTATAGACAACCAATGGGGACTAGATAGCCTTTTCCCCTTTAAGTCGGTTCCTTTTTCTGCCATTGAGCCGAAGCTCTCTTGTTCGTAGCTTCGAAGCAACACCGACCTTCGTCACGACTATGCTCTTCACGTTGTATATGCTTTTAACCCGAGTCCGAAGGTACCTGTTCATATGTCACACTTGGAAGACATTGTTAAATCATGTTTTTGAGGATCTTCGGAAGACGAAGGCCCCCAACAACAGTCATCCTGCTAAAGCTTCCTCCAGCGTTCTTAAGCCCCTCGGGCATCCGAAGGTAGCAATAGGTCCCACTAGAGGTTATGAAGCTTGTCTTAGGCTCATCCTCCTTCTTCATCCAGATTTGATGATAACCTGAGTAGCAGTCCAATAAGTTCATAAGCTCTGAAGTAGCCGCTGCATCCATAAGAGAATCTATTCTTGGCAATGAGAATTCATCCTTACGGCATGCCTTATTGAGATCTGTGAAGTCGATGCACATTCTCCATTTTCCATTAGCTTTCTTTACCATCACAGTATTGGCCAGCCAATCTGGGTATGTTACTTATAGATACTATATAGATACTATTACCATTTTTTTTATATTTTTAATCAAATTTTAAATAAATTTTATCATAAAAACCAACACATTATTTATTTTGGTACGGAAAAGTAGGCGTCGGAGCCCTAGCCAGCTCGCCGAGAGCCCGAGACAGTCCAATCCCAACACGGCGACGACGCCAGCGGAAATCGCATCGCCCTCTTCCTCTTTCCCTCGCTGTGCAATCTCCCCCAAACTCCCCTCTCGAACCTCGCTCTCGTCGCCAGAGCAAGCAAAGCGCAGGTACGAATTCCTCCCCGGAACTCACGATTTCATTGGATTCCTCCTCCTCGTTGATCCGATCGCGAGCTTTTCCGGTGCGGAACCGTGGATTTTGAGCCCAGATTTTGCGGTCACCCGCCTCGTGTTATTTGGGGGTTTGAGGGGATCCGCGGATTTTTTTGCTGGTCGCCGGCCCGGGATTAGTAGTATGGCTCGTAGATTGATCGTCCTACGCGTCTAGGGGGATTAGGGTTTGTTTTGCTCGGGTCGGGGCCCGGATGCTCTTGTTGCCTACCTGCTTGCGAGATTGGATTGGTACTTTATAGCGTGATGTTTACATTCTTTTGGTGACTCGTTGGCTCGTAATTTTACTCTTGTTGACTAGCTGCTTGCGAAATTGGATTGGTACTTTGTGTGATGTTCGTTTGTGACTCGTGGGTTCATAATTTGGCCGCAGTTGCTGAAACCCGTGCGCTGTTGATGGATGATGACCGTTCCCATGGATAGTGCTAGCGCAGCCCCGTCCTCTGCGCGGGACTTTGCTGAGCGTCTCCTTACTAGGGTAAAGCCTTTTAGTTCCTTTGCATGTTATACAGCTAATACTACTGCTCTACACTCTGGTTTTTTAATCCAGTGGCAAGGAGATGGAATTGATAATCAGTTTATGCAAAGCATAATGATAAAGTTGTGACATTGCAATGTTATTATGCAGAATAATGAACTTGAAGATCAGCTTCGCAAGTTCGCACAATCCAAAGTCCCATCAGATCCCAGCATATGGCTTCAGATGCGTGACAACTTTGAGAAGATTATTCTCATAGATCATGACCTATCTGAACAGAAAGAGGTAGAGTATCTCCTATGGAAGTTGCATTACAAAAGAATTGAGGACTTCAGGAGGAGCATTAGTGCTGCAAGCTCAGCTGCATCTCAGAGTGGGAAGAGCAACGCTAATTCAGATCGAGTCAAGAGAATTAAATTAACCTTCAAAAGCTTCCTTTCAGAAGCAACTGGCTTCTATCACGACTTGATGTTAAAGATCAAATCAAATTTGGGCCTTCCACTCAGTTACTTTCCAGAGGGCATCGACAATGCAAACAACTCTGTGCGAGATGACAAGACAACAATTCAGTTGAAGAAAGGTTTGATTTCATGCCATCGCTGCCTGATATATTTGGGAGATCTTGCTCGTTACAAGAGCTCGCAAGGTGATGGTGATTCTGCTAGCCGTGAATACGCAGCGGCATCTAGTTACTACATGGAGGCTGCTTCTATCTATCCTTCCAGTGGCAACCCTCATCATCAGGTATTACCACATTACTATATTTGCTCAGTTGACTATTTATTTTCTACTAAGTCTTTTAATTATTGCTGCTGTCATTTCTTCAGCTTGCTATACTAGCATCTTACTCAGGCAACGAGGTGGTAGCTGTTTATAGGTACTTCCGAAGCTTAGCTGCAGATACTCCTTTTACCACTGCACGTGACAACTTGATTATTCTTTTTGAAAAGGTATTGGTGCTGTCTTCATTAAATCATGTCCAAAGTATTTTCTAGTCATGCTGTCATTTTGATTTCACACCTTCAATATAAGATTGTATTGTTCAATATGAGATGAGATTTTTGATTGATTTCTTGAGTTATATGCCAAACTTTGTATTCGTTGTGTGATGATACCTGAGAACCAGATGGTTGAAAATCTGGTTGGATTTCTGTTTAGCATTTAAATTGTTCCTGTGCATCTAATATGTCTGATGACCATCGGCACTTGGGCCATTCTCAATGTGAGTTTCATGAAAGATTTCGTGACATTAATTAGTATGCCACATATGATTTTCGATGACATGGCACTACCTTAATTATGAAATAGCTGAAACTAGTTTCATAATCATGAAACTGTCAACCCATTTCCCAGGTATTGGAAAGCGTGTGAAACCACCATCGAGAGCAATTTATTTCATCTCCATCTATTTCATCTATTCTTATTGGTTATTTAGATGCAACATTTAAGTCACATGTTAGTCTATGAAATTGTGTCATGAAACTCTTCATTGAGAGCATATTTTATTTTTCATTTCATATTACTCTTATTGGCGTGGCAACATTGAAAATGGTTTGATGAAACTACCACTGAGAATAACCTTATTCACTTGTACAACCATATGTGATATCCTGGCCCCAGGGGATGATATCTTGGCTTAAGACTTAATATAATTAATATAGTACTCATATCAACAAGGTGTATCTTCTTTTTTGGAAGCCTATTTCGAAAGAACCTCCAGGCTAAGCGTGCTTAACTTGGAGCAATTTGTGATGAGTGACTGATCGGGAAGTTTTCTTGGGTGCGCATGAGTGAGGACAAAATACGCACAAAAGACTCGTGTTGGTCAGTAGGGATGGTCTATGGTCCTAGAGGGTTGCCAGGAGTAAGTATCGTCGGTCCTGGAGTGGACGGGGTGTTACAAATGGTATCAGAGCTGACCCTCACGGTTTCACGGGCGTGTGTGGACTAGGGGTTTGGGTATATGGCGCATGGCGCATGTGGGCTCAGAGTGGTCACATGACATGGCATATGACGACACTAGACATACAGACGTGGCCAAGTGGGGAGGTTCCTGGCTTGGGGTTGATCGACGAGGACGTCGGTCTTCTAAGGGGGTGAATTGTGATATCCTGGCCCCAGGGGATGGTGATATCCTGGCCTAAGGCTTAATAGAATTAATAGAGTACTCATATCAACGAGGTGCATTTTTTTTCGGAAGCCTATCTCGAAAGAACCTCCAGGTTAAGCGTGTTTTGCTTGTAGCAATTTGGGATAAATGACCGACCGGGAAGTTTTCTCGGGTGCGCATTAGTGAGGACAAAGCGCGCACAAAAGACTCGTGTTGGTTTATGGGAACAATATATTATTGTAGAGACCTGACAGGAGTAAGTACCGCTGGTCCGGGAGTGGACGGGGTGTTACCCATATATACTGTAGGTGCCCATAATGGCACTTAATTTGCACGTTCATACATAGAAAGAGTTTATTTTTTTCTTTATCCTTCAGCTTTTACTGTGTATACAACTGTCATGTTTAGAATACTTTCTAAATTAATGTTTATAATGTTAAGTTTATCTTGAGATGTTTCTTTGTTTAGTTCCTCTAGTCATACAGTAGTGTCAGTGAGTCACTGATCAATAAGTTTGTAGAATTAAGTGCAATTAGTTTTTGAGGCATCTATATTTATGTGTTCTCAGTTGTAATGTTAGTATTCAAGTTGATACAGATAGCCCGAGATATCACTTCTTTGTGGCTTATATGGGTTTGTAATTGTTCATGATACCATGGAGAAGTTGATGCATTTGCTCTACTAGATGAACATATTTAATCAATAGCTAATAGCTAATGGTAGGATGATTTCGAATATATATTCCATATTCATGCATCACAATGTATTTCAATCGCCTAGTAGTATGTTGTCATATTATTCTTCTGTTGAAATCCATGTACTTGTCTCTTCTGTTCAACACGAGTTTAATTAATCTTGCTTGTACTTTATAATTATTTCTTCATATGGTTCTCAATATTTGCTATTTTTAGTCATGTTAGCATCATAATCTTGAGTACTACACAATACTAATATAGTACATACTTTTTGTTAAAAAAAGAAAGGAAATGGTTTGGTCGTCAAATCAACAATTTATTTTCAGACTTGCGCTATTAAGCTTGTAGTACAACTTCCTGTGCAGAATCGCCAAAGCTATAGACAGCTGCCAGACAACAACAAAGTTCCCAGCGCTAAGGCATTACCCCCACGGCTATCTGGGAGGGGACAAGGACGGGGAGAAGTAAAGTTTCAGCCAAAAGATGTTAACGCAGAAGCAGCTGAAAGGGAACAAGAGTGCAATGTTCGTGGTACATTGAAGGCCTTCTATATACGATTTGTCAGGCTCACTGGAATTCTTTTCACGAGGACCAGGTGCAGCCCAGTCCTTTACATGTTCAGAATTGCTATTCTTCAGTCGTCTTCTCCTTGGTGTCAATATGCCTAATTAATTTGTCTTCTCTCCCTTCTTAACAGTTTGGAAACATTTGGGGAGCTGTTTTCTTCAGTTAGCAATGATTTGCAGATTCTTCTTTCTTCTGGTCTTGAGGAGGACCTTAATTTCGGTTCTGATGCTGCAGAAAATGCATTAGCTGCTGTTAGGCTTACTATCATCCTTATATTCACAGTGCACAATGTAAATAAAGAACCTGATAGCCAGTCATATTCTGAACTTGTGCAACGCAGAGTACTGCTCCAAAGTGCGTTTACGGCTGCTTTTGATTTTGTTGGACGAATTCTCAGAAGGTGTTCAGAACTTGGTGATATCGCATCAAGCTTCTATCTGCCAGCCATTCTGGTCTACATCGAATGGCTGGCGTCCCATCCAGAGTTGGCAATTGACTCAGAGATGGAGGAACAGCATGCAAATGCCAGATCTTTCTTCTGGAACCAATGTATCTCATTTATGAATAAGTTGATCCTTACCAACCTTGCTTCTATGGAGGACAATGACGATGAGGCTTGCTTTTCTAATATGAGCATTTATGAGGAGGGTGAAACTGGGAACAGGCTTGCCATTTGGGAAGATCTTGAATTGAGAGGTTTTTTGCCCTTGGTTCCTGCACATACCATTTTGGATTTCTCAAGCAAACACACATTTGGAAATGTTGGAAGCACCAAGGAGAAGAAAGCACGGGTTCAACGAATTTTTGCTGCAGGAAAGTCACTGCTGAACTTTGTTCAGATTGATCAGTTGAAGATATATTTTGATCAATCTTTGAAAAAGTTTGTCTTGGCCAAGAACCCTCCTGTTTCTAGAACTAACACCCCTCTTCATGAATCTCCTGATGCACTTAAAACAAATGGGACTGAAATGGATCACAAGGCTGCTAGAAGATTTGATTCAGTTTCTTCTAATGTGGGCTCACTGCAGTCTGAAGTGCAGTTTTGTCCTGATGGTGATGATGAAGAAGAAATTGTTTTCAAGCCAACAGCTTATGAGAAGTTTTCAAAAGTTTCTTCAGATCTGTCAGTTAATGGATACGTCCATCCTGTACCAGTGTCTGCTGCTGGTGGGCCAACCAATGCTAGTTTAGTGCCTGTTCAGAACACTGCATCAATGTCTGCAACTGGTTTACCATCCAATCCACATGCAACTGGTTTGCCATCCAATGGTGGGTCACTTCCAAGTACTGCATCTCTATCAGCTGCTGGTAATTACAACACTGATCAGTCGCTTCCCAGGTCGTCTGTTGGTTGGACTGATTGGGCTGTCAATAGTGAGCAAAATGTTACTCCTAGCATTGCTCCAAGATTTGAAGTCATGCAGTCTGTTGAGGAGCCTGTTTCCAGCTGGACAAGCAGTGGGGCACAGCATGTTGGTCCTCAGCACAAGCACACAGGTTTAACTTTCCCAGATGTTGTCTCTGAACCATGTGTATCTGCATCAATGGTTCAATGTTTTAGTAGCTCCGATTATTCGAAATTTCTCAGAGAACAAGAAATATTCTTAATGAATGGACTGAAGACTGTCAACATAACTGGAAATGGCTATCTAGAGCAGAGATTGCAGCCTGGATTGAGTGGTTTACAGTCTATGGGTTATTCATCTCAGATACCTGTTCAACCTGGTGGTACCACTGCAAACCTGATGCATAATCATGTCAAAATTACTGGAGAGACTGTCCCCTCTACACTTGATTCAGTTGTACCTTCAATAGCACCATCAGGTGGCATGCCAATCAAATTTACAGAAGCACCACTAACTGCTTCGAAGAACCCTGTTAGTCGTCCATCAAAGCCTGTTGGACCACCTCCAGGATTTAATCATGTAACCCCAAAGCGTCAAGATGATTCTATTCCTGTTGAAAAACTGCAGAACCCACAGGTCGATGATTACAGCTGGCTAGATGGCTATCAGCAATCGATTGATCATGTTCACAGCTTAAGAGCTATTTATCCTGGTGTCAGTGATACTAGCACTGCATTTGCCACTCCATTTTCTTTCCCTGGGAGGATACACACACAAGGGACCAATGAAAAGACTTGGCAAGATTTCCACCTTTTTGAGCCTTCAAAACAGAACATGTTCCAAACTTACCACCAAAGAAATCTGCAAAGTGGTCAAATGGATGAACAAGAGCCAGCAAATTCTATCTGGTCTAGCAGTTACCATGTGTGATTTGGTAACTTTTACCAGGATGATTGCTGGTAAAGACACTCCTTCCAGTTGTCAACATTACAAATAGTTCTTAGCATGTGTAGTCTATCATTTCGTTGTGTTCTATTTTCTTGCAGTGAAATATGGTTCACATGTTTGAAGATGTTACAGTTCTAATTTCTATTTTGTTAAAATTTCATTCATGTAGGAGTTTCTGGGGACAGACTATTGGATTAAGTGGCACGACCTGATCTATTGAGCTTAGCCCATACCTGCAGCACTTAGTGTTAAATTTCTTTTGAGGATGGTAGTCTTTCAAGCATGACAATGGCTGCTGTTAAGTTTGGTAAGTTTGATGCCTCTGGTTAGACTGCACTCTTTCAATACATTTCCTCTTTTTTTTGTTCTTTCGATTTTGATGTATTCGATGGGAGATGACTTAAGATCATAAAATCGCTTGAAGTACTTCTGCAGTTATTTATCTGGATGATTGCTTCTAGCTGTAAATTGGACTAAGATCTTTTAGTCTACTTTCCTTTAGTGCCAAAAAGAGTAATCCATCCCATTATATTGCTATTGACAGTTTTGTGGTATATTACACTGGATTATTTTAGTTCGATCCCATTTATGGGATTGTTCGGTTCTTCGGGAGCATGGTAATTAGTTCTAATTACGAAATTTATAAATGACATTAATTTCTAGTAGTTAACATCTATACAAAGTACAACCTATGTCCTTGATTTTATATGTACTGGGTGCGCTGGAGTATAGGAGTCAAGAGTGATTAAATTAGAGTTGGTTTTCTTCTTTTGTTCTACACATGGTTTTCATTGACTTAGAGAAGACTTATGACAAAATATCATGGAATGTTCTATGGTGGGCTTTAGACAAACATAGCGTTCCAACGAAGAATGTTGGGCTCATTAAGTACATGTACAACAATGTTGTCATTAGTGTTAACAAATGATGGAGACATCAAGGTCAACTTTGAACACTTACCTTTTTATCTTAGTGACGAATGCGGTCAAGAGACATACAAGGGAATATCCCTTAGGGCCTGTTCGTTTACTTCTCAATCCATGTGGATTGGACGTGATTGAGTGGGTTTTAATCCATAGCAAGTCAAAATTCTTCCTAATTTTTTCCCAATCCCATCCAATCCACGTGGAATGAGAATAACCGAACAAGGCCTTAGTTTATATATCTTTTGGTGTATTTCTTTTGCAAACGGTGTAGTGCTAGTTGATAAAACCCGTGAACGATGTAGTGCTAGTCCAATGATTTCTGTAGAACTAGAACCGAATATATGAGATGTGACTTTGGCACTACTATACACGAGGAAGTAGATGTTAGTTTAAAAGGTAAGTAGTGTTTGGGAAAGATATCTTTGAATATCTCTATCCCTTCTCTATCTCTATCTCTACTACTATAAAGCACTAGTTTCCACTGTCGTCGTGCGTCAACTCTTTTGCAAAAAAACCCTTATATTTCTTTGTAATCAACCCGCGGTCCAAGCCTCCCCATCTTGGCTCCCTCCCCTCTCCCACAATGACAACGCAGCCGCCATGGACATCACCGCCGACATTGCCTGCCTCCGTGAGTGCTACTCCCGCCTGGCCGTTGGCCCATCCGTCTACCCCCGTAACGTCCTCGCCCTGGTGGCGCGCCCTGACGACCCATCGCTTGCTGTCTGCGCTCTCCTGGCTCGGCGGGGACCTTTGTGTCGAGGAAGAGGAGATAGTGAGGGAGCCGGAGCTCGAGCGCAGCGAGCGGCAACACTATCGTGACAATGACATCAGGTGAGTTCGTGAACTCTCCTGTATGCAAGTGGAAATGAGTACATAGAAGGTAGCAAGGATACAACTCTTCGTCAAATGAATTGCCAGTGTCACTCATCAAATAGGATTATGTACCATTGCAACATACGGGCATTGTACTAGTTTAAACTCAATGCTATAGGGAGATAGGGAAATTGTTGAAGATGTTAGCCATAGATTCAAAGCGGGGTGGATGAAAGTCGAGTCAAGCATATGGGGTTCTATGTGACAAGAGGGTACCACAAAAGCTAAAAGGAAAGTTTTATAGAACAACGATTAGACCTGCCATGTTGATGAAGTGGCATCAAGCATCAGACATTCTATGCGACAAGATGGTAACATGGAAGCTAAAACGCAAGTTTTCATAGGACGGTGATCAAAGCTGCTATATTGCATGGTGCTGAATGTTGGCCTATAAAAAGACAACATGTTCAACAGGTAATGTCCATACAAGAAGGGATCGAGTTCGTAACAATGATTTACGTGATAGGTTAGGGGTAACACCAATTGCAAAAAGCTTACCTGACACCGGTTTGAGATTGGTTTGCATATCATCAACGGATACATCAAGAAGCACTAATGCGTAGTGGGATTCTAAGCCACGATAATATTAGGAAGATGTGGGGGTCCTTGCCTTCTTCTTGGAGTGCGACAAGGAGAGAGCAGTAGGGAGGAGTTGGGGAGGGAATGCAACAAATATGGAGCAGCAGAGGTGCGATCACCCTGGGAGGCCAGGATGGCCGAAGGTGATCGCCCACTGTTAGGAGATCTTATTCCTTCGATGATTTCCTAATACAATCTAAGGCACCTCACCATATGAAACAGCACCAATCTTTTGAGTGATTTGGTAGGGCCCATAGTACTTAGGACTCAGCTTAGTGTGGGCTGCAGTTGCCACATCTACTGCTGAGCTGTTGCAATCGAACCCATACACAGTTCCCTACCTCAAAGGATACTTCTCTTCTGGATTTATCCTGAAACTGTTTCATTGTAACTTGAGACTGCACCAATCTGTCTTTGATTTGTTCCAGATATTCATCTCTATCTCTCAGCTGTCGATCCACTGCTTCCACCTTAGAGGTGCCTTTATCATAAGAGCAATGTAGGAGGCTAGCGGCCATAGACGACTCTGAAAGGAGAACACATCAGAGAGGTGTTATAGCAAAACTCCACCCAGGGTAACCATTGCAGCTAGGTCTTTGGCCGATCCCCTGCCAAGCATCTGAGATACATCACAATGATTCTGTTAACGACCTCCGACTGCCCATCGGACTGTGGATGGAATGCCGAACTTAAACAAAGTTTAACTCTGGCCAAACGAAACAGTTCTGTCCAAAATGTGCTTGTGAACACAGTGTCCCGATCGCTTACTATAGAACAAGGAAATCCATGAAGGCGAACAATGCAGTCAAAGAATGCTCTAGCAACGGATGCCGCTGTATATGGATGACCAAGAGGAATGAAATGTGCGAATTTGGAGAAGCGGTCAACCACAGTAAGGACAACAGTTTTGCCACCAACTTTTGGAAAGCCTTCAATAAAATCCATAGCTATATTGCTCCAAATGTCCAACGGCACTTGAAGTGGCTGTAGCAGGCCGGCTGGGTGCAGATGCACCGATTTGTTACGTTGTCATGTGGAAGACCCACGGACATACTCATTTACCCTAGCTATACTGCGAGGACTGCAAAAGGATCCTTGCCAGCGATGCAAGGTCTTCTTGACCCTTCATGGCTGTTACTAACCTTAGGATTAACGGTTGATTATCAGTCCCTAAGGACCAATGTTTACAAGTCGCGCGACCAGCTGGTCGAGCTAGAGCAGCGACCAGGCGCCTAATCGCGATTAGGGCGACGATTAGGACGCCTAATCGGTCCTGGTCGACCTCTGGTCGTCTATTAGTCGTCCTATATATTTATGGACATATGTATATGTATATAACTATATATAAGCAATAATGTTAGTCTGCATTTCTGCAATACTGCAATAGAGTGACATTATATAAGTCTTTACTCTTAAAAAGTAGTAACATACTGAAACTGAAAGTAATATAGGCATAAAACTAAAACTGATAACAGTAGTTACTGAACTTAGTAGCAGCAGAAGTGCAGAACTGAAAGCAGAAGTTCAGAAGACGAGCTCATCTCGACTCAGGGTGACTGATGTTGGTCTGCTGGACTGGAGAGTGGAGACGCCGGCACGCCGCCGGTGGGCTACAGACGCTGCCAGAGAAGATGACTGGAGCTTGGAGCAGCCGCCGGTGACTGGACCACTGGATGCCGATGACTGGAGCTGGACGACGCTAGAGAGCAGTAGGGTTTACGCCTGAACAAAGGCTGGCGGCTGGCAGGTTTTGTGTTAGCCAGGGGTAGGGTTTCGGCTGACCAGGGGCAACATATATGTTGCTACTGTAGATGGGATGAAAAAATGAGTTAAGCCCATTAGCCCAGTATAAACGCGCAGACGTCAATGGGCGACCAGATTCCTAGCGATTGGATGATTAATCGCCTAGGTCGGCGACTAGTCGGACGACTTGGAAATCTGGTTGCGTCGTCCTTCTAATCGCCAACTAACAGGCGACCAGCCCGACTAATCGTGATTAATCGCGATTAGTCGGACGACTTGTAAACATTGCTACGGACTATTATATATATAGGCAGTGGGCCTAATGGGCCTTAACACCCCTCCTCAAACTCAAGGTGGAAATGGAGGATCTGAAACTTTGAGTTTGATCAAGTGAAAGTGATGTTGTGCTCTTGTTTGTGCTTTGGTGAAGAAATCTGCCAATTGAGATTCTGAGGGCGCATATTGAAGATCAATAGTCTTCTGCTGACAATGAGATTGAGTAAATGATGCATCGACACCAATGTGTTTAGTAAGTTCATGCTTCAGTGGATTATGAGAAATCTGTTTAGCACTCATGTTATCTATCACATAACAGAGGTGTAGGAGTGTCACAAGAGACAACAAGATCATTCAAGAGCTAGCGCAGCCAAATAATTTCAGCAGTTGTAGTAGCAAGAGCCTGAAGCTCGGCTTCAGCACTAGAACGAGATATGGCCGCTTGCTTCTTGGATTTCTAGGCAATAGGTGAGGATCCAAGAAGAATACAGTGACCTGTAGTAGAAGAACGATCAACAGGATCACATGCCCAAGTGGCATCGGAATATGCATGAAGCTGAAGTGGGCTATCAGAAGCATAGAGTAAACATCTGTATCTTGTCCAGCGTAAGTATCTAAGCACACGAAGCAAATGACCATAATGAACTGAGGTTGGTGTGGATACAAATTGGCTCAAAATATGAACAGTATGAGCAATATGAACAACATAGCGCTAAGGAGAACTGCGTAATGTAGTCATCAACTGTAGTTGTCCTGCAGAGATCCTTTACTGTGCGAGGCCATTGTTGCGAAGTGGCGGTCCAAAGCGCAGGTTAACAAAATCTGCAAAGCGAGCCCAGGACAATATGCCGTGGTCTCGTTCTAGAACATAATACCATGACCGTCAACGATACCAATTGTTGTGGGGGCCCCTGCCTTCTCCTTCTTGGAGTGTGCCAAGGAGAGAGCAGTAGAGAGTTGGGGAGGGAACACAACAAATATGGAGGAGCAGATGTGCGATCACCCTGGGGGGCCAGGATGCTCGAAGGTGATCGCCCACTGTTGGGAGATCTTATTCCTTCGATGATTTCCTAATACAATCTAAGGCACCTTATATCATGGCACCTCTCTAACAAACGATCAACTCCATCTTCTAAATAATAGCACTAACATCTCCTAACAAACTGCACCTTATCCTGGTGCCTAAAAGCTGCATCTCCTAAATAATAGAAACCTACCTCCTAATGACTTATCTGTCTCTTTTGGCGTCTACTGTACTTCTTTCCAATAAAAGAATCCATAACAGAAGACTGGGATTGTGAGCTGCGATAGTAACGGGAAGAGAAGCAAGACTGAAGTTGACATGGGAAGAGACAATAAAAAGGAGATTTGAAATGATGAAATATATCCAAATATTTAGCGCTTTGAATAGGTGTATGGAAAATAACTATCCGCATGTCTTAACCTTGTGGCTTCTGTTGGGTTTCAACTCTAGTCTATCTCAATTACACTATATCCTAATTTGTTTGGGAAAAGGCTTCTAGTGTATCCCGATTACTCTAGTATATCCCAATTTATTATGTGGGGGCACACAGACACTAGACGCCGTAGGGCGCGTGACGTGCGCCGGGCTGCTGAGCGCGCCGAGCACTTGGTTAAGGAAAGGACCACCAAAAGTGGCTAGGAGATTTGATTGCTACTTTCTATTATTAGTTCCTTAAGTTTAGGAAAGATAGTTGGGCTAGGAGAGAAATTAGGAGATTTGATTGTTGCCTCCTATTAGTCCTTAAGTTTAGGAAAGATTGTTGGGCCAAGGGCCATATATACCCTATATATACCCTGTACCGCAGGGAGAGGAATAAGGAAGAAATTACCTATCCAATCCCTTCCTTCTCTCTCATCTAAGCCGATGGCCAGGGGGCATAACCCAGCCGGTGGCCACGGGCCGTGACTACGATCTTCGTAGTCGAGGCCCTGCTACCTTGGGCCCCGAGGTCCTTGACACAATTTGCTTGGGAAAATGCTTTGTGGTTGTTTTTTCTTTTTGTTCCTGAGCTTAATCTGCTTCTCCCTTATTCAGTAGGATTAGATAGCGACTGCATTTATTTATGGAGTTGGAACATCATTTACAGAGGTATACTAGGAAGAAATGAGATGGACGTAATTCTTAGATGGTGTATTGTTATATTTGTATAATAGACCGTATTTATACTTGCCCCAATTGGGTGGGCTACTGTGCAGGGATGGTGCGTCCATTTAGGACTGATTTGAAATGGACTGATTTGGTGGACAGGGATCACGAGGGGATCCATGGTGGCGGAATCCCCTTGCTATTCAATTCCTCCTCCATGGATCCTCTCGTGATCACTATTCACCAAATCAGCCCTTAGACTTCTATAGACATTTTTTTTGGACTACAGGGCTTGCCTAGCTAGGCCTAGATATATTTAGATAATATTGCTGTATATTTGCAAAATTCAATCGATATGTCTTTTGTTGGTTAACATCTCTCTTGTAAAATCTTATATATACAACACACACACACACTGAAATCTTATTAATCTTATACATACATACATACAAACACTTACTTGGTTGGTTTGCAATTTACAGGGAGTGCCGCCATCTTTTGGGCCAAAGATGGGGTAGAGGATGATTGATCTGTCGGCAGTCTGATGGGGATGAATTAATACGAGGTCTTCAATGCTGACAGAAAGGGTTAATGAAACAAACTTGTATCCAGTGATTATAGGCACTCCGCACGGACCACATGATTCATCTCTCACTGGACATATTGCTACCACAAGAAGCGGACGGTTGTTGCCGCAACTAAAACATGCCGTGTGGATGTCAGTTTTCAGTTGGCCTATGCCATCCAGAGAGTAAAAAGTGAGGATCAACGAGCATGTTGCCGAGTAGTTTCTCAAGTATAAATTACTGCGTCTACTTGCTCCTTCGCTTTGGGAACAATGTGTCAGGTTGTAAGTTGCAATTAAATGTTTGGAACAGTTTGTCATGGTAATTGTGTGGCTCCTATATCGCTATATTGTTCTCTGTAATTGTATGGACCAACCCTAAGTGTTACATACAAACATCTTTGATTTGACTCAATATCTTGTTCTTCATCCGTTTTAAATTATAAGTTCTGTTTTCCTAAGGGCTACTTTGGGAACCCCAATTTTCTAAGAAATTTTTATTTTTCTATGGAAAAATAAACTTATTTCTCTTGTAAAATGGAAATCCCTTTGAAAATTGGGGTTATCAAACTAGCCCTAAATATATTGTTTTCACCAGTTTTAAATTATAAGATGTTTTGTTCTTATAAATACATTCATTAATTCTAAAAATAAGTAGTAGCCCTATCCGATTCATTCTCCTATAGATCGATTTTGAGCCGATGATCAGTGTTTGTTTGGAAGGAGATAGCCTTCCCTTGTTGAAGAGAAGAGGAGGCTAGTCTTTGTTTTGGATTCCCGTGTTGACGAAGGAAGTGTCTGAGCTATTATATTTCTTATTCGAGGGACTTTTTGGTATAATGTATAGCAAAACTTATGTATTTAGAAATATCGAAACGAATTATAATTTAGATGAAATGTTTATAGTTTGGAACGGAATATGTTTCTTGTAGCCTTGTTGATTTTGTTCTCTAGTCAATTGGTATGGTCGTGGACTCGGCCACGGAAGACAGACTCGACCTCGGCTTCGGAGGAGCTTCCACATCGCCCAACCTAGGGCGCAGACCAGCCACGTCAACAGGAGGCGCCATCATCACCCTACCCCGAGCTGACTCGGGCCGCAGGGAACAAGACCGGCGTCCCATCTGGCTCGCTCCGCCAGATAGGCAATGATGGCGCCCTGCATACTCTGTGACGACGGCGGCTCTCAGCCCCCTTACGGAAGCAAGAGGACGTCAGCAAGGATTCAACCGCTCCGACAGCTGTCCCTCCGCCAGGCTCCATCGCTCCTCCGACGGCCACGACATCACACCAGCTGGGTGCCAAAATCTCTCTGGCTGCCACAACGGCATGTACTTAGGGTGCTAGCTCTCCTCCGCTAGACACGTAGCACTCTGCTACACCCCCCATTGTACACCTGGATCCTCTCCTTGCGCCTATAAAAGGAAGGACCAGGGCCCTCTTAGAGAGGGTTGGCCGCGCGGGGACGAGGACGAGACAAGCGCTCGCTGGAGGCCGCTCGCTCCCTCTCCCGCGTGGACGCTTGTAACCCCCTACTGCAAGCGCACCCGACCTGGGCGCGGGACGAACACGAAGGCCGCGGGATTCCCACCTCTCTCACGCCGGTCTCCGGCCGCCTCGCTCTCCCCCCTTCGCGCTCGCCCTCGCGCTCGACCCATCCGGGCTGGGGCACGTGGCGACATTCACTCGTCGGCTCAGAGACCCCCCGGTCTTGGAACGCCGACAGTTGGCGCGCCAGGTAGGGGCCTGCTGCGTGTTGACGAACAGCTTCCCGTCAAGCTCCAGATGGGCAGTCTCCAGCAACCTCTCCAACCCGGGATGGTGCTCCGTTTCGGGAGTCTTGAGTTCATGTCCCTCGACGGCAGCTACGACATGATACTCCTTCCACCGCCGTGCGACAACGACAGTGGCGACCGACAACCCGCCCGCCAGCGGCGGAATCGGCGACGTCTTCCCCGCATGGTGGAAGAACAACCTTCGAGCTCACCCCGTCCTCTCCCCCGCCGACGGAGGAGGAGGCGGGGCAACCAAGGCCAAGCAGGAGACAGCGCCTCGTTGGCTGTCGAGCGAGTCGACGGCCCCAGCGCCCCAACGGGGGGCGCACCGGGCGTCAACCTCGCGTTTGAGACGAAGGCGAGCGTCGTCTCCCCGTGACGCGCCAATCCCGAGCAAGCGGACGACGCCAGCACGCTCGCGAAAAGCTTGCTGGACGTCACCCTCGTACCTGAGACGACGGCGCAGTCAGTCCCCGACGTGACCTCATCGCCGCCCGTCGACCAAAAGGTACCGACCGATTCCCATCCCACGTCTTTCGGATTCAGCCTCGACCCGCCTAGCGGCCCCGCTTTGGCAGGCGCTCTTGTAGAGGCGAGTCCAAACCCTCTGGGGTTTCGTATGCGGTCACCTTGGGACCGGCTGACGGACGTCTCGACCTACGGGCCCTCTGGGTCCGAGGAAGACGACGAGCCCAGCATCTGTTGGGGTTTCTCTGGACTTGGCAACCCCAGTGCCATGCGGGACTTCATGACCGCATGCGACTACTGCCTTTCCGACTGTTCTGGCGGTAGCCGTAGCCTCGGCGACGAGGACTGCGGCCCAAGTCGCGAATGCTTCCACGTCGATCTAGGGGGTCCCTCCGAAGGCAACCATCTCGGCATGCCGGAGGACGGTGACCTCCCTAGGCCGGTGCCTCGCGTTGACATCCCACGGGAGCTAGATGTGGTCCCCATTCAGGCGGGGGGCCATGACCCATAGCTCGAGCAAATCCGCGGGGTGCAGGCCAGGCTCGACGAGGGAGCAGGAGCGCTTGAGCCGATCCGTCGGGACGTCGGGAAGGCATGGGCGGGCCAGCCTCCGGCCGGAGAAATACGTCATCTACCCCAGGGCTTCCAGCACCGCATCACCGACGACGTCAGGGTCAGGCCACCACCCGCATCCAGTGGGGTCGGCCAGAACCTGGCGGCAGCAGCAATGCTTCTTCGCGCGATGCCGGAGCCATCAACCACTGAGGGGCGGCGAATCCAGGGAGAGCTCAAGAATCTCCTGGAAGGCGCCGCGGTCCGACGGGCCGAGAGCTCCGCCTCCCGAATGCAGGGGTACCCCTCGGAACCTCATGCCGCGACTTCCCGATTCATGCGAGAAGCCTCGGTCAACACCGGGCGCACGCGCAACACCGCGCCTGCGGCCCCGGGTTGCCTCGGCAACGAGCACCATCACCGCGACCGTCGGGCCCACCTCGATGAGAGGGTGCGCCGAGGCTACCACCCCAGGCGTGGGGGACGCTACGACAGCGGGGAGGATCGGAGTCCCTCGCCCGAACCACCCGGTCCGCAAGCCTTCAGCCGAGCCATCCGACGGGCGCCGTTCCCGACCCGGTTCCGACCCCCGACTACTATCACAAAGTACTCGGGGGAGACGAGACCGGAACTGTGGCTCGCGGACTACCGTCTGGCCTGCCAACTGGGTGGAACGGACAATGACAACCTCATCATCCGCAACCTCCCCCTGTTCCTCTCCGACACCGCTCGCGCCTGGTTGGAGCACCTGCCTCCGGGGCAGATCTCCAACTGGGACGACCTAGTCCAAGCTTTCGCCGACAATTTCCAGGGCACATACGTGCGCCCCGAGAATTCTTGGGACCTCCGAAGCTGCCGACAGCAGCCGGGAGAGTCTCTCCGGGACTACATCCGGCGATTCTCAAAGCAGCGCACCGAGCTGCCCAACATCACTGACTCGGATGTCATCGGCGCGTTCCTCGCTGGCACCACCTGCCGCGACCTGGTGAGCAAGCTGGGTCGCAAGACCCCCACCAGGGCGAGCGAGCTGATGGACATCGCCACCAAGTTCGCCTCCGGCCAGGAGGCGGTCGAGGCTATCTTCTGAAAGGACAAGCAGCCCCAGGGCCGCCCATCGGAAGATACTCCCGAGGCGTCAACTCAGCGCGGCGCCAAGAAGAAGGGCAAGAAGAAGTCGCAAGCGAAACGCGACGCCGCCGACGCGGACCTTGTCGCCGCCGCCGAGTACAAGAACCCTCGAAAGCCCCCCGGAGGTGCCAACCTCTTCGACAGGATGCTCAAGGAGTCGTGCCCCTATCACCAGGGGCCCGTCAAGCACACCCTTGAGGAGTGCGTCATGGTTCGGCGCCACTTCCACAGGGCCGGGCCACCCGCGGAGGGTGGCAATGCCCGCGACGACGACAAGAAGGAAGATCACCAGGCAGGAGAGTTCCCTGAGGTCCGCGACTGCTTCATGATCTATGGTGGGCAAGCGGCGAACGCTTCGGCTCGACACCGCAAGCAAGAGCGCCGGGAGGTCTGCTCGGTGAAGGTGGCGGCGCCAGTCTATCTAGACTGGTCCGACAAGCCCATCGCCTTCGACCGAGACGATCACCCCGACCATGTGCCGAGCCCGGGGAAATACCCGCTCGTCGTCGACCCCGTCATCGGCGACGTCAGGCTCACCAAGGTCCTCATGGACGGATGCAGCGGCCTCAACATCATCTACGCCGACACCCTCGGGCTCCTGCGTGTCGATCTGTCCTCCATCCGGGCAGGCGCTGCGCCCTTCCATGGGATCATTCCCAGGAAGCGCGTCCAGCCCCTCGGACGGCTCGACCTTCCCGTCTGCTTCGGAACACCCTCCAACTTCCGAAGGGAGACCCTGACGTTCGAGGTGGTTGGGTTCCGAGGAACCTACCACGCGGTACTGGGGAGGCCATGCTACACGAAGTTCATGGCCGTCCCCAACTACACTTACCTGAAGCTCAAGATGCCGGGCCCCAACGGGGTCATCACCGTCGGCCCCACGTACAAACACGCGTTCGAATGCGACGTGGAGTGCGTGGAATACGCCGAGGCCCTCGCCGAGTCCGAGGCCCTCATCGCCGACCTGGAGAGCCTCTCGAAGGAGGTGCCAGACGTGAAGCGTCATGCCGGCAACTTTGAGCCAGCGGAGACGGTTAAGTCCGTCCCCCTCGACCCCAGCAGTGACGCCTCCAAGCAAGTCCGGATCGGCTCCGAGCTCGGTCCCAAATAGGAAGCAGTGCTCGTCGACTTTCTCCGCGCGAACGCCGACGTCTTCGCGTGGAGTCCCTCGGACATGCCCGGCATACCGAGGGATGTCGCCGAGCACTCGCTGGACATCCGAGCTGGAGCCCGACCCGTCAAGCAGCCACTGCGCCGATTCGACGAGGAGAAGCGCAGAGCCATAGGCGAGGAGATCCACAAGCTAATGGCGGCAGGGTTCATCAAAAAGGTATTCCATCCCGAATGGCTTGCCAACCCTGTGCTTGTGAGAAAGAAAGGGGGGAAATGGCGGATGTGTGTAGACTACACTGGTCTCAACAAAGCATGTCCGAAGGTTCCCTACCCTCTGCCTCGCATCGACCAAATCGTGGATTCCACTGCTGGGTGCGAAACCCTGTCTTTCCTCGATGCCTACTCAAGGTATCATCAAATCAGGATGAAAGAGTCTGACCAGCTCGCGACTTCTTTCATCACACCCTTCGGCATGTACTGCTATGTCACCATGCCGTTCGGCTTGAGGAATGCGGGCGCGACGTACCAGCGGTGCATGAACCATGTGTTCGGCGAACACATTGGCCGCACGGTCGAGGCCTACGTCGATGATATCGTAGTCAAGACGAGGAAAGCCTCCGACCTCCTTTTCGACCTTGAAGCGACATTCCGATGTCTCAAGGCGAAAGGCGTCAAGCTCAATCCCGAAAAGTGTGTTTTCGGGGTACCCCGAGGCATGCTCTTGGGATTCATCGTCTCCGAGCGAGGCATCGAAGCCAACCCGGAAAAGATCGCAGCCATCACCAGCATGGGGCCCATCAAGGACTTGAAAGGCGTACAGAGGGTCATGGGATGCCTCGCGGCTCTGAGCCGTTTCATCTCACGCCTCGGCGAAAGAGGTCTACCTCTGTACCGCCTCTTAAGGAAGGCCGAGTGCTTCACTTGGACCCCTGAGGCCGAGGAAGCCCTCGGGAACCTAAAGGCGCTCCTCACAAAGGCGCCTATCTTGGTGCCCCCAGCTGCCGGAGAAGCCCTCCTGGTCTACGTCGCCGTGACCACTCAGGTGGTTAGCGCCGCGATTGTGGTCGAGAGGCAAGAAGAGGGGCATGCATTGCCCGTTCAGAGGCCAGTCTACTTCGTCAGCGAGGTACTATCCGAAACCAAGATCCTCTACCCACAAGTTCAGAAGCTGCTGTACACGGTGATCCTAACGCGGCGGAAGCTGCGACACTACTTCGAGTCTCATCCAGTAACTGTGGTGTCATCCTTCCCCCTGGGGGAGATCATCCAGTGCCGAGAGGCCTCGGGTAGGATTGCAAAGTGGGCGGTGGAAATCATGGGCGAGACAATCTCGTTCGCTCCTCGGAAGGCCATCAAGTCCCAGGTCTTGGCGGACTTCATAGCTAAATGGGTCGACACCCAGCTACCGACGGCTCCGATCCAACCGGAGCTCTGGACCATGTTCTTCGACGGGTCGCTGATGAAGACAGGAGCCAGCGCAGGCCTACTCTTCATCTCGCCCCTCGGGAAGCACCTACGCTACGTGCTACGCCTCCATTTCCCGGCATCCAACAATGTGGCTGAGTACGAAGCTCTGGTCAACGGGTTGCGGATCGCCATCGAGCTAGGAGTCTGACGCCTCGACACTCGCGGTGACTCACAGCTCATCATCGACCAAGTCATGAAGAACTCCCACTGCCGCGACCCGAAGATGGAGGCCTACTACGATGAGGTTCGGCGCCTGGAAGACAAGTTCTACGGGCTCGAGCTCAACCACATCGCTCGGCGCTACAACGAGACTGCGGACGAGCTGGCTAAAATAGCCTCGGGGCGAACGACGGTTCCCCCGGACGTCTTCTACCGGGATCTGCATCAACCCTCCGTCAAGATCGACGACACGCCCGAGCCCGAGGCACCCTCGGCCCAGCCCGAGGCACCCTCGGCCCAACCCGAGGTACCCTCGGATCATTCCGAGGCACCCTCGGCTCGGCCCGAGGTATCCTCGGTTCAACCCGAGGTACCCTCGGCCCCCGAGGGCGAGACGCTGCACGTCGAGGGGGAGCAAAGCGGGGTCACGCCTGATCAAAACTGGCAGACCACGTACCTGCAATATCTCCACCGAGGAGAGCTACCCCTCGACCGAGCCGAGGCTCGGCGGGTGGCGCGGCGCGCCAAGTCGTTCGTCTTGCTGGGTGATGAGAAGGAGCTCTACCACCGCAGCCCCTCCGGCATCCTCCAGCGATGCATCTCCATCGCCGAAGGTCAGGAACTCCTGCGAGAGATACACTCGGGGGCTTGCGGCCATCACGCAGCGCCTCGAGCCCTTGTCGGGAATGCTTTCCGGCAAGGCTTCTACTGGCCGACGGCGGTGGCCGACGCCACTAGAATTGTCCGCACCTGCGAAGGGTGTCAGTTCTACGCAAGGCAGACCCACCTGCCCGCTCAGGCTCTGCAGACGATACCCATCACCTGGCCTTTTGCTGTGTGGGGTCCGGATCTCGTCGGCCCCTTGCAGAAGGCACCCGGGGGCTACACGCACCTGCTGGTCGCCATCGACAAATTCTCCAAGTGGATCGAGGTCCGACCCCTGAACAGCATCAGGTCCGAGCAGGCGGTGGCGTTCTTCACCAACATCATCCATCGCTTCGGGGTCCCGAACTCCATCATCACCGACAACGGCACCCAGTTCACCGGCAGAAAGTTCCTGGACTTCTGCGAGGACCACCACATCCGGGTGGACTGGGCCGCCGTGGCTCACCCCATGTCAAATGGGCAAGTAGAGCGTGCCAACGGCATGATTCTACAAGGGCTCAAGCCTCGGATCTACAACGACCTCAACAAGTTCGGCAAGCGATGGATGAAGGAACTCCCCTCGGTGGTCTGGAGTCTGAGGACAACGCCGAGCCGAGCCACAGGCTTCACGCCGTTCTTCCTAGTCTACGGGGCCGAGGCCATCTTGCCCACAGACTTAGAATACGATTCCCCGAGGACGAGGGCCTACACCGACCAAAGCAACCAAGCAAGCCGAGAAGACTCGCTGGACCAGCTGGAGGAGGCTCGGGACAAGGCCTTACTACACTCGGCGCGGTACCAGCAGTCCCTGCGACGCTACCACGCCCGAGGGGTCCGGTCCCGAGACCTCCAGGTGGGCGACCTGGTGCTTCGGCTGCGACAAGACGCCCGAGGGCGGCACAAGCTCACGCCTCCCTGGGAGGGGCCGTTCGTCATCGCCAAAGTTCTGAAGCCCAGAACATACAAGCTGGCCAACAGTCAAGGCGAGGTCTACAGCAACGCTTGGAACATCCAACAACTACGTCGCTTCTACCCTTAAGATGTTTTCAAGTCGTTCATATACCTCGCACCCACGCAAAGTTTAGTCATCAAGGAAGGGTCGGCCTCGCCTCAGCAAAGCCCGACCCTCCCTCGGGGGCTAAAAGGGGGGAACCCCCTCTGCGTCGAAATTTTCCTCGAAAAAAGATCTTTCCTGCCAGAATGTTTTTCGTGCTTTTTGACTACTTCGAAAGTGGATCCTGAAAACGACGGAGTACATGTAAGCAGCTAAGGCTGACCGAGCCGAGGGACTCCTACGCCTCCGGGATACGGATACCTCACTCATCACCTTCTGCGATAAGTAACTCACGTTCGGATAAGTGATTCCGCGGACCGAACAAGTCTTCACGTTCGGAAGCTCTTCTGCCGAAGCGATCCTTCGAGCCTTCTCGACTGCATCGGTGACAGAGCCCCATGGACGGGTAAGAGTGCGCGTAAGCGGCAAGGCCGACCGAGCCGAGGGACTCCTACGCCTCCGGGATACGGATACCTCACTCATCACCTTCCGCGAGAAGCAACTCTCGCTCGCACAAACATTTCTGTTACCAACAAAAAGGTCCAGATACTCGAAACAAGAGGAAAGGAGACGCGGCTTTACAACACAGCGAGGGTGTGTTTCGGCCTCGGCGACCGCAGGGAACACACGCTACAAGACAATCCGATCCTGCAGGCTCGGGTCTTAACGCTGGAAGGGAGCAGCAGCACCCTCGGCATCGACAACACCTTCGGCGAGGTCCGACCTAGCCTCGGACGGCGACGCGGTCCGAAGATCTCCACTTTGAAGGACGACGTCATCGCCACGCCCGGGCCATCGCTGCCAGGGTCTTCTCGGGAATCCGGCCCGAGCAGGCGGCTCGGCCGGTCACCCCGGGGCCTCGGCCAGCTGTCCTCCAAGGACGTCAGCCCGACCCGAGGCTCGGCTGGTCAATTCCGGCGTCGGTCCCGCTAACGGACGACCCGGCCAGGCTCCGGCCAACCAGGTTTTCTTTTCGAGCCAGCTCTGCCTCTGTTCATGTTGATACCGCTACCCCTGGCCTCGGCTCATCGAAGAGCGGCCGAGGGGTTCCTTTAACTAAGCTAGAGAAGCCTCGGACAACAAGGCCGATCGAGCCGAGGGACTCCTACGCCTCCGGGATACGGATACCTCACTCGTCGCCTTTACATGGGGCAACTCACGCTTGGTGAAGCGGTTCAGACAACCAACAGGCGAGTCTTAGTGCTCGAAAATGAGGAAAAAACACGGCTCCGTGCCGAAAATACATACATGTTCAGGCCTCGACAACCACAATGAACAAAAACACTGGCATTCAAAGTGCCATTACAAACGGAACTCCGGTTCCACCTCCGCAGGTACGAACAACCCCAATCGATGGGGGGGGGGGCTGCGGAGCAACAGAAGACCGACGAACGGCGCGCCGTCGCCCGCTCCAGCAGCGGCGACGACGACGACTTCTGCTCCGGGGGCCCGAATAGCGGCAGCGCTGACCTCAGGGCGGATGCTGCTGCCAAGAGGCCCCCGCCCATGCCCAAACTCGTGAGGCAAGGACGGGCAAAAGGCCGTAGAGTTGGAGGTCGGTTCGTGGGCGGCCCTGGCTATCTCGTCGGCAGAAGAACCTCTTCCAGCTGCCGTGGCAGATGCCGGCGCCAGGAGCGGCTCCGAAGCCACTCGCGTCCAAGAGCCAGGCACGCTGCAGCTGCCAGCGCCACGGACGACGACCGCCCTTTCCCTCCGATCACTGAGGGAAGGAGCGGGCCACCGCCCACGCAGGGGCCAACCCCAACTCGGCTCACTCCCCTCCCCAGCCCTGGTGATGAAAATCCTTGAGGCTGAGGGAGGGGCAGAGGCCGCAGCCCGGCTCGCTTTCCCCCACCATCAAACTGGAGGTCACCATCTTGGGTGACCACCGGCGGAGGGGTGCAGCTGGGCTGCATGATGAAAATCCTTGAAGCCGAACGATGGTTGAAAGGTACCAACTCCCACGGAGTTGTGTTCCTCCAACGACGAGGCGGAAAGACGGCGGATCTCCCCCATCCGGGGGCTTGGAAGGTGGAAAGACACGATGCATAAGGGAGCGCGAAGACATGGTCGCCTTCCAAGGGGGTCACCCTCCTTTTAAAGGCGGCTCTCCCTACCTACGTCCCTAGCCGTCATGGGCTGAGTCTTCTCCAACACACTCCAAGGTCCTCCCCTACGGCGCGGGGGCTGGGTCCCACACGTCATGCAAGCCGACTCAGAGCAGAAGAAGCCAAACCGCCGCGCGCGGTGCGTACAACCGCCCAGCGGTTACAAGCGACCCTCCACTTTTGCCCAGACCAGCGGGCGAAAGGGTGGGCAGCCATGCAGGCGGCATGCAACCGCGCCAAGTGGGCGCACTTCTCCGACTCCCAACACGCCCAGCATGGAGGCCCAGGCCCACGCGTCATGCAACCGGCGCGCCGAATGCTTCGTGCATGCAACTGCACCGCCACTTGCGCCACCACCGCGCCTCCTCGACTGCGGAACCAATGCCGCGACTCGAGGCAGCCCAGTGCACGACCCAGCAGCGCCAGCCTGGCGCGACGGTCAATACGGCCAAGAATGGGCCGGCAGTAATGGCGGTGGCAGGCAGGCAGGAGCAGCGGTCACGTCATCAACCAAGCTCACGTCCCGTCCGGGGGCAGCGAGAGAACCCTCTCTCACGGCGTGAAGACAACGCGCCCGTGATCCGTTCCTCGAATGGCTCGCGCACGCACAACGGCCGCCCCGCCAACCACTCGCCCCATCGCATTAACTCCGCGGCGGGACAGGCGGCGCCTCTGGCAGGAGAAGCGGGCGACGCTTCGCCTTCGCCACAATGACCGCGTCAAAAAAGGTACGCCGCGTCGTTCGATTTCGTATCCTTTTCCTTTTTTCCTCTTTCTCTCTCTTGCAACAGGGACCGGGAAAGGGGGATACCCCGAAAAGGATCCTTCCCCGAGAAGGAACCAGGCTCCGAGCCCCCCTACTGATCAGAGGTTCGAAGGCTGGCCCCCCGGAAGGGTTCGACAGCCGCCTCAGATCGCATGGGCCCTACACCCACTACTGGTCAGAGGTTCGAAGGCCGGCCCCTCGGAAGGGTTCCACGGCCGCCTCAGGCTACTCGGGCTCCGCACCCATTACTGATCAGGGGTTCGAAGGCTGGCCCCCGAAGGGTTCACAGCCGCCTCAGACGCCGAGCGAGGGATGACCATAGGTACGTTCGATACATAACCAAGGCTCGGGCTGCGCTCCCGAGGTACCCTAGGACATTTCCGAGACCAGCGGGAACGATCTTGTAATGGAATCCCATCAGAGGGAGGCATCGAGCCCTCGGACCCCGTCGCCAGGGGACCGGGTCCGGCAGATCACCCGCAGGTACTTTTGGGTGTGCCTCTGGGCCCCTAGCCGACCCCTAACGAACGGGGCACAGACGTCCACTCGGATTACCCGCTTGCAGCTCACCGGAGACACCATGTTCGGCGCCCATCGAGGGCAACATGGCGCTTTCCCCCCCTCCTCCTTGCGGAAAGGCGACGCAGGGGCGTATGAAAAAAAGCCGAGTCTGTCCCTGATCGCCCTCTCGCCCTGTGCAGAGGCTCGGGGGCTGCTCTCGCAAACCCGGCTCCGGCCGAACCGTTGATAGCGTCAACATACCAGCCCGAGAACTTGGGACCCGACCGTACACCCGGGCTACGGCCAGCTCGCATGAGGGAACGACCAGACCAGCCGAAGCATTACGCGAGGCATTAAGACCTCGAAGGAGTGAAACCACTCCTCCGAGGCCTCGGGGGCTACACCCGGCGGGTGCGCTCGCGCGCACCCACCGGAACAAAACGCAACCGAGAAAGGCTGGTCCCCTTGCAAAAAAGTGCGACGAAAGCCTCCAAGCGAGTGCTAACACTCCCTTCGAGGCTCGGGGGCTACTGTCGGGGAACATAATTAGGGGTACCCTCAAGGCTCCTAATTCTCAGCTGGTAACCCCCATCAACACAAAGCTGCAAAGGCCTGATGGGTGCGATTAAGTCAGGGATCAGTCCATTCGAGGGACTCGATCACGCCTCGCCCGAGCCTAGCCTCGGACAAGGGCAGCCGACCCCGAAGGATTTCCGTCTCGCCCGAGGCCCCCCTCCAGCGGCGAACATATTTCCGGCTCGCCCGAGGCCCTGTCTTCGCCAAGAAGCAACCCTGACCAAATCGCCGCACCGACCGACCAAATCGCAGGAGCATTTAATGCAAAGGTGGCCTCACACCTTTATCCTGACACGCGCCCCCCAGTCGGCAGAGCCGTAGTGACCGCCGTCACTTCGCCGCTCCACTGACCGGCCTGACAGAAGGACAGCGCCGCCTGCGCCACTCCGACTGCGGTGCCGCTTGACAGAGTGAGACTGACAGGCAGTCAGGCCCTAACGAAGGCACCATAGGAAGCTCCGCTTCGCCCGACCCCAGGGCTCAGACTCGGGCTAAGTCCCGGAAGACGGCGAACTCTGCCCGACCCAGGGCTCGGACTCGGGCTAAGTCCCGGAAGACGGCGAACTCCGCCCGACCCAGGGCTCGGACTCGGGCTAAGTCCCGGAAGACGGCGAACTCCGCCCGACCCAGGGCTCGGACTCGGGCTAAGTCCCGGAAGACGGCGAACTCCGCTCCGCCCGACCCAGGGCTCGGACTTGGGCTCAGCCCCAGAAGACGGCGAACTCCGCTTCGCCCGACCCCAGGGCTCGGACTCCGCCCTGGCCTCAGCCGGCGGCCTCCGCCTCGCCCGACCCAGGGGCTCGGGCTCGACCTCGGCCATGGAAGACAGACTCGACCTCGGCTTCGGAGGAGCTTCCACATCGCCCAACCTAGGGCGCAGACCAGCCACGTCAACAGGAGGCGCCATCATCACCCTACCCCGAGCTGACTCGGGCCGCAGGGAACAAGACCGGCGTCCCATCTGGCTCGCTCCGCCAGATAGGCAATGATGGCGCCCTGCATACTCTGTGACGACGGCGGCTCTCAGCCCCCTTACGGAAGCAAGAGGACGTCAGCAAGGATTCAACCGCTCTGACAGCTGTCCCTCCGCCAGGCTCCATCGCTCCTCCGACGGCCACGACATCACACCAGCTGGGTGCCAAAATCTCTCTGGCTGCCACAACGGCATGTACTTAGGGTGCTAGCTCTCCTCCGCTAGACACGTAGCACTCTGCTACACCCCCCATTGTACACCTGGATCCTCTCCTTGCGCCTATAAAAGGAAGGACCAGGGCCCTCTTAGAGAGGGTTGGCCGCGCGGGGACGAGGACGAGACAGGCGCTCGCTGGAGGCCGCTCGCTCCCTCTCCCGCGTGGACGCTTGTAACCCCCTACTGCAAGCGCACCCGACCTGGGCGCGGGACGAACACGAAGGCCGCGGGATTCCCACCTCTCTCATGCCGGTCTCCGGCCGCCTCGCTCTCCCCCCTTCACGCTCGCCCTCGCGCTCGACCCATCCGGGCTGGGGCACGCGGCGACATTCACTCGTCGGCTCAGGGACCCCCGGTCTCGGAACGCCGACAAAAGTAGGTAAAGATAAATTCATGCGAGTCGCAATGGGCATTCATGTGCGAAATATGCATACGTGGTAGTTGGTATATATATGTCGGAGTCATTAAAAGTTGCCATCTAGATAGATGGCTAATGATGTGTTTGGTTGGATGTATAAGCAGGGATGGAAGTGAGCGACCACAGTTTCTATAGTGTTTGGATGATAGTTATATGTGGGCGAGATAAACACTAGAGTAATTTTTGGTGGCGACGTGATCTCAAAAAATCGAGGGGACGATGTCGCCCTCGTCTCATCCACTTTGACCTCAAACCAAACACATCCTAAATAACATAGTTTACAGCTGCGAGGACAAAAGGGCTAAACATCATCTGATCTGTACATATAAAATACAGAAGACCGGGCCCTGTTGTTATTGCCCGCACATTTTCTAAAGTACGAAGGCCTCTGTTCCTTAATGGTTTCTTCAATTGATGATCCTTTTTCATGTACGATTTTGACAGAGCCCGTTCAAAAGATTGAAGAATGAAATGGCCTCATTTCGCTGCAGCTGCAACTGATCAATAGTATTGTTAAACAAATATCCACTTGAACATACAAAATGAACTCAAAAGGTACGTTTATGGTCTTAGAATATATTTTTTTAATTCAAGAAGAATTCAAAGTGCTTCAGTTGGCTTAGCAGCAATTTAACATAGAACTCATAGTGCATTCCTTCTTTTTTTAAGATGTGTGGTTCTTGGGAAAATGTAAGTGATCAAGACAAATTTAGTGTGAGGAACCTAAAATGAGGATAATGTTTCAAAAAAAAAACAGTTTTCAAGCAAATACCAACAAAAATGAACAACATATACGGCCTCCATCCCAAAACAAGTGATGTTTAGGTTTGTCCTAAGTGGCATTTTGGCCCGAGAGTCCTAACCAACTAGTAAATTTATGCTGCGTACCCTTGTCCCGGTGATTGATGCAAGAAGACCCACAAGGTTTATCCTATTTTGGGCAAGAGAAGACCCTACATCAAACAAGGAAGACTTGTATTATCTTACATCTAAGTGCTCGTAGTAGGGGATACAAACAAGTCGAGAGAGGGAGTTGTTGGGTGTGTCCTCTACAGATCAATGTGATTGAACTCATTATTTTTTTAATCATTGTTCATCACGCGAGAACAGACATATTAGATCAAAAAAGAATAGAGATAAAGAAGTTTAGATATCTTGGGTTAGGTTAGGTTTTAGCCACTAGTCTTGGCCAACCCATGGTAACCGAGATAGTAAAAGCAGACCGACGTTTTGGGGTGTTAGGGTTTAATAACCTAACCCTAATCGGTTTTAACCTGGGTCAACAGAGATCACAGTGGCTCGGGATCCAACGATCCACTACCAAGAAACAAAGTCAAGAAATAATAGAAACGCAGATCACGTTAGGGTTCAACCCTAATCGAATTAACCCTTAAAAATCAGATCGGTCAAAGTGCACAGAACACTGTTAGTTTAATCCAGTGACCGGATCCACACGTAAATCATAGAGAAAAACACAAAGGGACATAGATCCACGTTTTAGACCTTACTACTCGATCTCATAGATTACAACAAGTCACATCTCATACATACATTCACAAAGATGAGAGGGATCGAATACATGGGGCTGGATCTGAGTACAAGTGCAACCAGAAACGACCATCAAGGCTGGATTTTACCTCACGCCAGCGGTACAGCCTGTGGGACCCATTTTCTGCGCACGCCGGGGAGGAAGTGGTGCCATTCGGCACTTGGCCAGAGTATAGAAGCAAAAAAAGAAAGGCAACTCCCCAAACGGCGGCTAAACGGTCGCCCAGGCGCCGTTGAGTCCTGGCGGCCGGGTGAGTGGAGAACAACTTGCTGTGATTAAGCCAAGAAGAAGAAAAGTGAGAGGGAGCTGAGAACGGCGCTAGCAGCGCTCAGCCGAGAAAGTCGGCCACATGCAGCGGCTATGTGGTCAAAGAAAGGCGCAGACGACCAGCGCCATGGCTCTCTGGCGGTTGGCTGTTTGAGCGGCAGGGGAGAGAGAATGATTAGGATTTTTCAACTGAACTCCGAGATATGCGCTATATATAAACCCACGTCGTCCAATCCTGGTCGTTGATCTAGATAAACGACTGAGATTTGCGAGGGGGAGGGACGCCCGCGTGGGCTGAATTGGCGGCCCAGGCGCAGGTTGTGGCCTGGGTGCTAGCCCCTCTTGCCACCAGCGGCCAAAGGCCAGGATGAGCTAGGTTAAAATGGCCTATCCTGGGCCTAGTGGTCTGTAGAAGGCCGATTGCAATTTTTTTAAAAAAAACTAAGAAAATTCTTTTCTTTATTTATTTGTGCAGAAATGAATAAATAAGGAGAAGATTAAAGAAAACAGAAAATAAAAATAGAATTTTGTTTTTTAGTGATATAGTTTTAGCAGAGATATTTTGTACAGTTTTATTTTCGCTGTGTACTTTGGTACTTTATTTATATTTATATTTTATTCAATTTTCAGTTAATTATGAAACCAATGTGGATTAATTAATTGTTTAAATTGCATAGAACTCAGAAAATTTGTGGTGATTGAATATTTTAACCAACGTTGAATATTGTTGCCATATTTTGTATAAGTATATATTTTCTAGATCATCCTATGATGGTTCAGTATTTTAGAATCATATTATTTTTTTCTATGCATTACTGTTTATTATGAAGCCTACGTGTATTAATTCTCATTAAGTGCATATAAATACAAATTTTTTTTATGGTGATTGAATATTTTGACCAATGTTAAATATTGTTGCCACATCTTATACAAGAATTAAGTTTTTTCTAGATCATCCAACGATGGTTTAGAATTTTAGAACCAGAAATTTTGTATATAAGACATGGTTATTATTTGACCAACGTCGAATATTTAATTCATGCAAGTTCTATGTTTCAGTATTTACTTCAGATGTCCTAAATATTTTCCGTTTCACTTTGCAAAAGTGCACATATTGTCCTACTAGTTGGTCAGCTAAGGCAGAATAAACTGCTACATGGTATTTGTTACCAATTATGGCGAGAAAAGATTGAAATGATAACTATATTGGGTGAGATAGATTACTCACTGTGGTTTTGAGAAATCCACAAAGCCTACAGAAGGCTCACCTCAGTATAACCTTAAGATGTTGTAGTATAACATCGATTAGATCAAATGGAAAAGATCCAAATGTAATGTACTTGATCACAATAAGAGTCTCATCAAGGATCCTATTGAGGGTGCTATTCTAGAAAATGAGACATTTCATGTTCAGTATAACACCAATGTAAAGGACAAGTACAATATAGATC
Organism: Zea luxurians; assembly: GCA_029449295.1. Lineage (NCBI taxonomy): Eukaryota > Viridiplantae > Streptophyta > Magnoliopsida > Poales > Poaceae > Zea > Zea luxurians. The sequence continues at coordinate 95,653,981 of JAOPSE010000001.1, read as the reverse complement.
AACTCATGGCACAGTGTGTCCAGAAGGAAGAAAGGTTGATGAGTCAAATAAGTGATTCTATCAACCTTCCCAAACAAAATATCCCAAAATAGAACAAGAACTCTAAGGAAGGTTCAAGAATAAGATCAAGCATGATCACCATGTTTCTTTTGATCCCCTTGAGACCTGTCTCTACTGCAAGAAGACAATGCATTACAAAAGAAAGTGCCCAGAATTCATGCAATAGATGCTACAAAATGCTATTATGTACAAACCTAAGGCTCCCAGAGGGCCAAAAACAATTACAGTGGTTAACAGAAAGCAAGTAGACACTTAACTTCTGTTTCGTGATAAGACGATCAACACATCCACTATCACTTGATGACAAGCATTGTGTTACCCAGTTTGATAATAAAGATGTTGGTCTCGCCATCCGACGAGACATGCTTTATTTATCTTCGCACTGTGGTGCTGTTAACGTCTTAGATACACCAGAAAATAATCCAGCCAAAAGTGGTAGGAGTAAGAAAACAAAGTGATGGAGAAACCTTGTCAAAATTATGGCATTATCGTTTGGGCCATATTTCAAGGGGGAGAATAGAACGCCTCGTTAAGGGACGGAAGGGATGGATTCTCCATCACCTAGACTTCACAGACTTAGAGCAATGCAGAGATTGTAAGCACAATATGAGAGTGTTAAAATTATTCATACAGGCATTTGTGGTCCTTTTCCAGTTAGGACAGTAGATGGGTTCAACTTGTTCATAACCTTCACAAATGACTACTCTTGCTACGATTATATTTACCCCCTTTAAGGTAAGATCAGAAGCTTTTAGACAAGTTTAAACAGTTTAATGCTGAGGTAGAAAGTCAACACGATTTAGACACAAAGATTGTCATATCAGATCGTGTGGGGGAGTACTATGGGCGCCATACTGAGTATGGACAGGTCCCGAGGCTTTTCACGAGGTTCCTAAGTGAAAACAATATTGTTGATTAGTATTCAACACCTGGTGAACCGCAACTGAATGGGGTTGTCGAAAGGCATAACAGAACGCTAATGGATACGATAAGGAGTATACTTAGTTACTCCAACCTACCATTAGGTCTATGGATGGAGGCTTTAAAAACCACCATGCATATACTAAACAGAGTTCCTAGTCAATTAGTGGCTAAAACTCCATATGAGTTGTGGACTAACAGAAAGCCCACGCTCAATTACTTCCACATATGGGGTTGTCTAGCAGAAGCTAGAATATTTAATCTGGATAGGGAAAGCTAGATGAGAGAACCACTAGCTGCCATTTTATTGGCTACCCTGAGAGATTGAAGGGTTATAGATTCTGCTGCCCAGGCAAACAAACCAAGTTTATAGAAACCAGACATGCCATTTTCCTAGAGCATGACATGATCAAGGGGAGTAAGGTACTCAAAGAGATTGACCTTTAGGAAAAGAGGATGTATGTCCCGTTTCCGATGGTTGAAGAACCATACTTATCGATACCCACTGTGGTCCTACCAACAATTATACCGACTGTGGGTGAAAACCCTGCTGCAAATGTTGAATCTCCCAATGCAACTACTACAGAGCAAGTTGTTTCACCTTTTGCACAGCCTAGCTCTTCTGAGTCGGCTGCATAGGAGTGTTCACATGACAGTGGTAGTGTTGCGCCAAGTGACGCACCATTGCAACATCCCTAGAACGAACTAGAACTAGAAAACATGTCTAAGAAGGTCTCAAAGGTTGAGACGATCTACGATTCCTGATGACTATGAAGTTTACACAAGTGTACACATAGAAACTAATGAGATATGTATATGAGTGAGGACATCGATGTAGAAGGTGATCCCACTACATATGAAACAACTACGAGAAGAGCAAATTAGTGGGTCTACAAGACCAAGCGTGACTCTAGAGGGAATGTAGAAAGATACAAGGCTAGACTTGTGGCCAAAGGGTTCACACAGAGAGAAGGCATTGACTACCATGAAACCTTCTCACCTGTCTCAAGAAAAGATTCATTCAGGATCATCATGGCACTTGTTGCTCATTTTGATCTAGAGCTCCATCAGATGAAGGTAAAGACAACATTACTAAATGGATAGTTAGTAGAAAAAGTGTTCATGGCACAACCAAAGGGTTTTGTTGTGAGTAGTAAAAGAAAAACATGGGATGTCGCTTAAGGAGGTTCATTTATGGATTAAAACAAGCCTCCAGACTGTGGTACATCAAGTTTGATTAGACTATCAGAAAGTTTGGTTTCGAGGAAAATAAGGAAGACAATTGCATTTATGCAAAGTCTAAGAATGGAAAGTATATCTTCCTTATTATGTATGTTGATGACATACGTTTAGCTAGTAGTGATAAAGATCTGCTGGCGGAAACAGAAAGTGTTCTTTCCTCAAACTTCGATATGAAAGACATAGGAGATGCCTCTTATGTTCTAGAAATAAAATTTCACTGAGATCGACATAGAGGAATATTAGAACTCTCACAGAAGTCATACATAGAAAAGAGAAATATCTCTCAAATCCAAATATCAGAACCACAAATATTTGTGATTTTTCAATTAAAGAAATTCAAAATCTAAAAAAGAGAAATATCTCCCGACGCCCTCGCTTGATATTTTTCTAGTCATGCTCATCTCCTTGGGCATTCTTATCTTCCTCGCGTTAGCCTTATCTCCAGCCTAGCTGCTCCTATTTCTTTCCCCCCCACACGGCGGTCTTTCTTCAACCTCCAGCCATTCTTCCCCAAGCCACGCCCAGCCCATCTCCATCTCTCTCGCGGAGTTCCCCGGTCAAGCTCCTGCTTCCCCTCCGTGGAGCACTGCCCGGCGTCCAGCTTTCTCCACGCCGAAGCCCCCTCTGCTCGTCCAGCTCGCGAAGTTCCCTGCGCACGTGGATCTCTCCCCTCCGGTCTCCTCCACCACGCCAGCTGCTTCTTCCTGCGTTCTCCAATGGCGCGCGCCACCTGCTCCTCCATGCCGGTCGAGCCCCTCTCCAGCCATGAGCTCGCGAAGCCCATTTTCCTGGTGCCGAGTTTCCTCTGCGTCTCTCCCATGGCTGTCTCCCTCCCTTCAGCTCGCCCTGCCCCTGCCATGGACGCCGGTGTCCTCTGCTCGCCGCGGAGCTCCACTGCTAGCGCACCGGCTCCCTATCCCCTGCACGCGCGTTCTGTCTGCTCCAGTTCGGCCAACCGCGCAGCTCCCTGGAGCTTCTTCTGGCGCACGCACCGTGCCGAGCTCGCCCCCGGCCCCTTTGCCCCTCCCTGCTCGGAGCTTTTCCCCCAGCCGAGCTCCATCTCCCATGGAAGCTGTGACCTGCTGAGTCCCGTTTTCCCTGGATGCGCACGATGCTCATCTCGCCGTGCTCGGATTTAGCGCAGCTTGTGTCCTGCTCGCCCCAGTCCCTCTCTGCTCGGCGTCTTTCTCTTGGCCGTTGAGCTCCTTTAAGCTTTCCTGTTCGCCCGGCCACGGATGTCCATGGTCCTCCTCTGCTCGTCTTCAGTTCGACGCCCAACTCCCTGCCGCGCTCGTTCCATGGCCACCGCGCCGTGGATTTTCCTGCGCGCGCGTGTCTCCTTGCGCATGCGCCGCCGTCGAGTTCTCTGGTGTCTACACACCATGAAGTTCCTCCAGCGCCATGGCTTCCCAATTCCTTCTAGTCGCGCGCGCGAATTTTCTTCGCTTGGCCTTAATTCCCATCGCGTCATCGATCTCGCCGGTTGTCGTCATTCGCCTTCGCGCCGTGCAGCAGCACGTCCCTTATCGTGCTCATGGTTAATACTACCATTCCTGCTGTGCCTCACTTCCGTTGTGTTCGATTAAATGTCGGACCAAGAATCCATGATGTCGCTCATCCTCGCTGTGAAATCCTCACGCTTACCATCCCCTCTTCGATCTTGTCGTCAAGCTTCGCCTCAGCCTTAGCTCGTCGGGCACGCTCGCCAGGTGTTTGATCGAAGACTTCAATCGAAGGTCGTTGTCGTTCGTGCATCCCTAAGAAATCCCAAGAATCGGGTGAAGATGGAGCCAGCAACGTGATATTCACAAGTGCTCGACAAAAGCTCGAACAAGTCATCAATCGTCATCCTCGTTTACGCCAAGCTCTGAGAAGATTAGGTGCAGAAGAAAATAAATCAGTACGCGACCGGGAATTCTCGATGTGGACAAAGAAGCGCGATTCGACGCAGCACTCACCCTATTTTCGGTGAAATGCTGAGCTGAAAGGCGTCGTCGATTTCGTAGTTTCAAGTCGGATGTCATAAGGGTAAGTTGATTCGTATTCCAGTCAACTAGGTCTATAAATAGATTAAATAGAATTGTTGGTCACAATAAATGTTATTAATTTAGCATGCGTATATTGTGATGATCGATTTAGATAGATCGGTAATTCAAGTAATTAAGATACACAGTTAAAGAGTTAATAAAAAGCTAGGAATAAAAATAGATGTTCTTCTGTTAATATGTCAATTTGGTTAATGGATGTAATCGATGCCCTGCTGTGATATCCATGATGCTTAATGCTTGGTTTTAAGTGTTTCATCCTTGTTAGTGTAGATTATCTATATTATACTCGTTAGACTCGTGCTCATACATGTGCATCATGCATCTCATGAGGTACGATAAATAATCGCGTGATGCGGAAGACAATCCAAGTCAACCCCAAGCCCGGGCTACTCCGCATGGTGATGCTGATGGACCGACGAAACAAGTATTAGAACAAAGGATGGTCGTCAAGTGGACGTCGCCTAACAAACACTAACCTAGTGTTATTCAGGCAAGCCCCGGTGCATTTGCCACCTCCTTGATGTTTTAAAAATCTTTATCACCTTGTTTGATGCATTAGGTGATAGGAGTTGTGTGCTAAACCGTTGATGCATTTCCTTCCTTGAAAAATTGATTACCCTTCATTGATACCTTTTTTTTGAAAAGAATTTTCTGATGCTTAGCCTTGCTTTAGTAAACAAAAATGTTTTGTTTTAAAACAAAGGTGTTGGGGACTTGTTCTCAAATGCTAAGAATTAAGAACAAGGCAACATAAAAAGTGTTAAATGTTAAACTCCTTCGTCCTTAAAAACATTATGTCCCTTCGGATATAATGAATCTTGGACGAAGGTTGCCAAAGAAAAGACCTTCATATGATTGTTAGATGGTAAAAGGAGCACACATATATAAAACACGAGTAATGATACGAGTATTATCATCAACTTATTTTTATTACCAAATTCATAAAAACAAATTACAAATTTATCTTCAGATAGATGGAAAGTAAAGGTATAATTGTGATGCAAAAAAGCGTATGCCAAGTCAGCGTGAACAGTACGGGAGTACTGTTCACCTATTTATAGGCACGGGACGTAGCCCGTGTAAAATTACATTGATGCCCTTTACATTTATCAATAACTTTATAGTAATTCTTCGAGGTCCAATCTGGCTTTTCATCTTTAAGTCGGTTCCTCTTTTCTGTCGTTATGCCGAAGCTTTTCTGCACATAGCTTCATGATCGTCTTATCCTTCGTCATGATCGTTTTTCATTCCAGTCAAGCTCCGTCTTAACCGTGCTCTTGTATATCCACGACCTGGCTCCGAAGGTGCCTGTTCACATATTACACTTGGAAAACATTGTCAAACTAAGTTTTTGAGGACCTTCGGGAGCCGAAGGCCCCCAACAGTAGCCCTCACAATATTAATTTACTGTAATGATAAATTCATATTGCGACATGGATGAAGGCTTTAAGCCGAAGGTCCGAAAAAACACCTTCCTTTTGCTAGAATAGCAACAGTCATTGACAAGCGGGGCCCTCCAGCTTTCGACACACTGGGTGTATAAATACGAGCTCACCACGAGTTTATTTGGCACACTCTTTTGCCATCTTCTTTTTACTCACCCAGCATTTCAGCCTGCGCGCGACAGCATTTGCTCAGTTTTAAATTTTTAAGCTTCGGTTTCAAGTTTGGTTTGCCAGCATTCACGAAGATGTCTGAGGACAAGAAAGTTGCCGGTGCTTCGAAGCTAAGCCTTTCTGAGGAAATGCACCTGGGTTTTCTTGAATCAATGTCGAAGAACAATACGGAGAAGATTGTCAAGGAGACTTTAGAGGGTCTATCTGAAGATACTGGCGACAGTGATAGTTATGATGTGGATAGTGGTGGGGAGGATTCCGAAGATCGCCCGTGGCGGCCCAGTCACTCAAATTTCGGAAAATCAACTATAAAGCAGAGTCACCTTGAAAATATGAGGGGGAGATATTTCCGAGATATATCCATCGTGAGGGCAGATGACGGAGAGAAAACTACGCCGACTCCCGAAGATAATGAAGTCGTGATCTTCCGAAGCTTTTTAAAAGCTGGGCTACGATTCCCTCTAAGCAGATTTGTGGTAGAAGTTCTGAAAATATATCAAGTTTACCTTCATCAACTTACTCCTGAAGCAGTGATAAGACTGGGAGTCTTCGTCTGGGCCGTGAAGAGCCAGGGCCTGGAGCCAAGTGCAGAAAGCTTTTTTGCAATATACACGAGTTAGTGTACGAGACGAAGCCCTGGGGTAAGGAGCAATATCATAATAATTTTGGCTGCTATAGCTTCGGTGCCCGCTCTGGGTCAAGCTGTCCTGTGCCAACTTTTCGGAAGAGATGGCCCGGGGAATGGATGAAGGAATGGTTCTATGTGAAGAACGATTTGAAGGTTCGAGAAGATATTAAAGATATCATCATGTGCCCTATCTGGCAGCGCTTCGGACTTCGGAAACCAAAGGTAGAAATGGACGAAGCAGCTAAAGAATGCCAGAGAACCTTCGGCGTAGTCTGCTCTTTTATTGGGACCAGGGATTTAATGCAAGAGCACATTGCCTTCAGAGTGTGGCCACTTGCAGATAACTGGGAAATGCCGAAGGAGACCGTTAAAGAAACTGACGAGGGTGGGCTAATCAGGCTGAAATATACATTCAAGTATGGAGATAAGTTCATTGAACCAGATGATGATTGGCTAAAAAGCATTGAGAATGTAAGTGATGAATTGCTTGGGGCATACTCAAAGGCCGAAAATACTGCATTATCAGCGGCTTTCGGAGGCTGAAAGAAGAAAAGACTGAACCGAGTATTTGATGCAATTGGGTTTATCTACCCCGACTACTATTATCTAATGCGAGGCCAAAAAAGGAAAAATACTTCTCCTGCAAAGGAAATTGCTTCGGCTGCTCCTAGGGAGCCAGCACCGAAGAGGAAGAAGGTAAAAGTGCTCACACACCCTCCACGCTGTATTGAGCCGGCCACAGTGCCTGAGTTTATTGGTGAGGCTTCTTCGGCCACCGAAGCCAGAGAACCAACTCTAGTGCCAAAATCCGAAGAAATGGCCGAAGCACCAGCAATAGAGAAAACGGAAGAACCGAGAACTGAAGAAGGAAAAACATTGGACATTTTAAGTCCTTCATCAAAAGTTGAGGCAGCTAAAAGCCAAAAGGGGCCAGCAGCGACCCTGAAAAGAAAAAGGATGGTTAATGTGCTAGATGTTTTGGAGACAATTAAATCTTCAAGCATAACTCCAAAGAAAACTGTTGAAACTTCTGAAGTGCCTACTGAAGCCTTTGTTGCTGAAACTTTGAAGCAACAATTTGAAACTGAAGCTGGGCCTTCAGAGCCCACCAAGATACAACCTTTGGAAGCCGAAGAAACAAAAATGTCAGAGGCAAGTTTAGAAGCTGAAAAAACAAAAACAACAGAGCCAATTTTGATTGAGGAAATTGACACTGCCACCCCCGAAGCATCTTCCATAATACGTGATTATATTGTGCGACAAGCTTCGGGGAAGAAACTATCTAAAGAAGAGATTTTTGAAGCCAATCACTATGCCCGAGAAATGAAGTATCCGAGGGGGGCCGTAGTGTTCAATGGGACAAACGAAGATGATTTCCTATACTGTCTCCCAGACAATAAAGAATTATCCGTGTGCCGGGAGATGGCTAGAAGCATGGGGTTCCCGAAACTCGAAGCTGGCCTTTGCGCCATGACGAAGGACGATCTTGCGGATAGCCTGGCATACAATAGTCTGAAGGTACAAAAAATTGTGAATTTTGAAGTTTATGAATTTTGAATTAGTCTTTTGTTCTTATGTTAACTCATTCATTCTTTTGAATAGGGCTTAATACTCAGCAATGCCTTAAGGGCACAAAAGAATGCCGAAGATGAGAGCTGCACCATTGCTCTTAACAACCTTCGAACAAAGGTTATCAGGCTAAGAAACGAAGCCTTGGAGAAGGACAAAATTCTGCTTACGTTGGTGGAAAAAATGAAGGAAGACAAAGCTAACTCTAAAACTCAAGCCGAAGCTCAGAAGCGCGAAATCGAAGATCTTCGGAAACAACTAGCCCGAGCTAAAGAAGAACGCATTCTTGAAGAAACAAAACGAGAATTAAGTGATCAATTGGCAAATCATTTGGAAGTAAATGTCGAAGAGCTTCGTGCTTCGAAGAAAAGGTGTTATGATAAATCCATAGAGTGTGTTAAAAAGATAAAATCCAGCTTCGCCAGCGTCGGCGCATTTTCTAGTGAAGAAAATTTCACAAGAGGGAATCCAGAAGGCCCGATTGAATGGATCAGTCGCGAAGCTGAGGCCTTCGAGGAAATCTTGAATAGTCGCGGGGACATTTGTGCTTTTTCAGGCGCCAGAGGAATTGTTACTATTTTGGAAAAGAAAGGATGAGAACATGTGAAATCTTTAGCACAGTCTGGAACTGCTTTATCCTCTGAAGATATCAAAGACCCTTCAGCCGAAGCAAGCCAGGTCGGTGGAAGATTTTTCACAGACATTTGGGACAATGGCGGCCGAGAAATGGCTCAAGAAATTATTCAGTGAAGCGAAAAAGGCATCCATGATGCTAGAAAGGTAGCGGAGGCTGCTGAAGAAGGCACAGGGCCCGAAGAGCAAATAGGTATTAGTTAGTGGTTTTTATTCTGTTGTGATTTTTGATTTTAAACTTTGCTCGCGATTCTGTAATAGTAATATAGTCGTATCCTCTCCTCCCTCAGAATCTGCTGGGGCAGCTCTAGACCCCCCCGAAGGGGGACGACGAAATTAGACGAATGGCCGAAGCCATTATGGACAAAGTTGTCAATCAGCTATTAAATGAAGCTGCAGAAGTAGTTCTTAGGGAAGATTAAGTGTTAATGTAAAAAACACTTGGAACATGTCATGTGTAAAACTTTGCAACTTTGAATGTAATATATAATCTACTTACGGCTCAATTCTTTACGATGCATGAAATTTTACATACATACCGCTTTTGAGCCTTCGGCGAAAAAACACCTTCCCTTCTTTTCATGCTTCGTGAAGAAAAATCTTTTATGTATCATAATAATTTTCATACTTCTCTTGATGAAGAATATCCAAGCTTCGCGCAAACATTCTTCGAATCTATAAAAAAGTTTTATGTTGCCTCTCTGACGAAGCTATACTTCTTCTTAATACATTCTTCAAAACATTCTTCGAAGATTAATACTATATCCCCTTCTCGTTTTCATGCAATATGATGTATGATGCTTATGTTATGCAAAATGGTGGGATGATGTTATGCTATGCAAAATGATATTTATGCTGAAGATACACACATCTCTGCAATAGAGCACATAATCTTTTTATCTCAGCGCTGACTTTTCGCTGCAAGCCTCCCTTAGGAGCTTCTTCGCCTTTTACTTTCAGCGGAATCAGCGTTTATTTTTCGCTGTAAGCCTCCCTTAGGAGCTTCTTCGCCTTTTACTTTCAGCGGAATCAGCGTTTATTTTTCGCTGTAAGCTCTGCATTCCCTTCGGAACGACTTTTGAGCAGAAAACTTACACTGCTTTCCCTTAGGAACGACTTTTTTACTACTTTGAAGAAATTGCACTGCGTTCCTTAGAACATTTTTTTGATAATTCGAAGGTTCTCCGTGCCACCATAGATTCTTATGCTTCGACAACTCGAGCCTATGGAGAAGACATATTTTTATTATGATAATAAGCTAAACTGTTACAAGAATTTGAAAATGACAAAAAACACTTAAACTTCCCATAATTGTTCTTTACTACGAAGAAAGTAAAACTGAACGCGAAAGTGCAAAAAGCTGGTGTCGAGATAGGATATTTTGTCAGTAAATGTGCTTCGATTCTGGCACAGTGCTATTGACTGTGCGAGCTTCGGATTCTTCTCTGAAGTCCCTCTGGGGGTGAGAGTGCTGGCTCCCTTCTGGCTGTGGAGCTCGTTGTATTGGTGGTGGTGGTGGAAGCTGTTGCCAGGAAGCTTGGGGTTGGCTTGCCGAAGCAACAGAGGCTGCAGGGTGATTGCCTACATATTCTGGAATGTAAGGCGAATGGTACGAAGTGGTATGCATAACCTACTTTGGCTGGCTCTGTTGCGCTGCAGCCTCTGCTAGTTCCTTTTGCTTTTGAATGGTAATATGGCACATTCTGGTGGTATGGCCCTTGCCTTCACCGCAGAATAAGCAGTAAATTTTTCTTGGTTGATCTCCAAATCTTCCTCCGAAGCCCCTGGCGCCTCTGCCTCTTGGCGCTGGCGGCCGAAAAGAACTTTGCTGTTGCCCCGAAGCTTGCGAAGAACACTGTGGCCTTTGCTGCTGACTCCCTTTTGTAAGGAAAATGGACCCGGGCCTTTTGGCTAATTGAGTTTTGGTGTTTGATGAACAACACAATCAGTGAACTAATAAGTTTTCTAGTGTTTGTGTTTGTAGTTCACAGGATGCGAAGAGAATTGGACCAAGGCAGTGAGGATGCAACACCTCAAAAGAAGACATAAAAAGATGCATAGGAGTCCAATACTCAAGAACAAAGAAGCCCGAAGAAATCAGCGAAGAAATCCAAGATAAGGGCTGTCAGCCAGCGCCTGGTGGCGCACCGGACATCGGTGTCCGGTGTGCACCGGACTGTCCGGTGAGGCACCGAACAGTCTGCACAGAGAGGCCGCAGACAGCCGCTCTCTGGCTGTAGCACCGGACTGTCCGATGTGCACCGGACTGTCCGGTGTGCCAACGGGCAGACGGCAACGGTCGAATCCAACGGTCGGATCCAACGGTCGACTGCTACAGGCGCCAACGGTCGGCTGATGCAACGTGCACCGGACATCTACTGTGCACTGTCCGGTGTGCACCGGACTGTCCGGTGCACCCGTCGACAGAAAGCTGCTGCTTTCTGTCCAACGGCTAGTTGAGGGTGTGGAGGCTATAAATACCACCCCAACCGGCCATTCTCAAGTGTGAGAGCCCAAGCAACATACCAAGGCACATAGTGCATATTTCCAAGTGCTCAAACACCCAAGTGCTTAATAGAATCACTCGGTGATTAGCGTAGGTGCTTTGCGAAGTGCTTAGGTTAGTTAGACCGCTTTAGCGCTTGCTCTAGGTGAATCCTAGTTAGTTGAGTGAGTTTAGAAAAACCACACAACCCCTCGGCTCTTGCGCGAGCCGTTGTAATTGTACCGAGTGGGGCGAGAGTCTTGCGAGACCGTGACAACCGCGTTTGTGTCACGACCGCCACCGTGTACCGGAGGGAACGAGGCCCGCGGCGTTTCGGCCGGAAGCTCGATAGTGGAGACGGCGGGGAGCGTCCGAGAGGAGCCAGAAGCGGAGCACCACTTGCGCGTGGAGAAGGCCCGCGGCTCTCTACGGAGTTACTCGACCGTGGTGCTTGGCCCTCGCGTGGGCTTCCCTTTGCGTAGGGGCACCAACGAGGATTAGTCGGGACCTTGCGTGGTTCCGGATACCTCGGTAAAAATACCGGCGTCATCCACGAGAGTTTGCTTCTCTACTTAGCTCTTTACATTCCGCATTTATATTAAGCATTTAAGTTTCAATCTTGTTGTCATACTTATTTAGTATAGATTGAAACTTAGCCTTTTGCGGTAGAGATAGCAACACTTAGACAAAACCTAGTTTGCACATTCTAGTTTTGATTATTTGCATAGGTTTTGCTCTAAGGATTTATTTGTGGCCTAGTTGAGTAAAAGTTTTAGAAGTCCTAATTCACCCCCCCTCTTAGGCGTCACCCGTTTCCTACAAGTGGTATCGGAGCCCGGTTTGGCTCATTTGAAACGCTTTAGCTTCACCGCTAAAAGAGCCGACGCTTTTTAGAGGAAGGGATGGATACCCATAGGCCACCACACTTCGACGGCACTAACTTCCCCTATTATAGTGCTAGAATGGCTTGTTACCTAGAGGCCGTTGATCTAGGTGTTTGGAGAGTCACTCGTGACGGGATGAAACCCCTCAAGAATCCCGAGAAACCCACCACGAGTGAGGAAAAAGAAATTCACTTAAATGCTAGAGCCAAAAATTGCTTGTATGAATCTCTTAGCATGGATATTTTTAATCAAGTATTTACATTGAAAACTGCTAATGAGATTTGGCTAAAATTGCATGAGCTCCATGACGGCACATCCAATGTCCGTGAGCAAAAACATTGCCTAGTCTTAAATGAGTATAATTCTTTTGCCATGAAAGATGATGAGCTTGTTAGAGACATGTATTCTCGTTTGAATCTAATTATCAATGAGCTCAATTCTATTGGCATTAATAAGCTAGGTGATGCGGACATTGTGAGGAAGATTATCTCCCTGCTACCACAACAAAGATATGGGAGCATCATCACCATCCTTCACAACATGGAGGATTTGAGCAACATGACCCCGACCATTGTGATTGGGAAAATCGCGGCCTTTGAGATGTCACGAAAAATGAGTCGGGGAGAGGAGCCAACTTCCTCAAGACCATATGCTTTTGCATGTGATGAAAGGAAGGGCAAAAAGAAGGCTCCCACTCCAAGTTCCTCAAGTGAAGAAGAGGAAGAAGAAGAAAGTGATGATGATGAAGATAATCAACCATGCACATCATCCTCCGAGGACGAAGAGACAATCCGACGCGTCGGAAAGGTAATGGGGATGATCCGCAAGATTAATCTAATGGGTGTGCCCCTGCAGGTCGAGGATCTTCTCTTTAACATTGACAGGAAAAAGCAAAGGAAGAGAGGATGCTTCGCATGTGGGGAGAAGGGCCACTTCAGGGACAACTGTCCAAATATGGCCAAACCCAAAAAGGAGAGGAGCAAAGGCAAGGCGCTCACAAGTGTTAGAACTTGGGATGATTCTTCAAGTGAAGATGAACCTCCAAGGACGCGTAGCCACCGGTCCTCGTCACGATCATCACGGCCATCACACAAATGCCTTATGGCAAGAGGTAACAAAAGCATTCCATCCTCTAGTGATGAAAGTAGTAGTGATGATGAAGGTGAAGGAAAGGCCTCTCTAGAAGAACTTGCGGAAGCCGTTAATTTTTTCCAGGATGTTTGCACTAAGCAAAAGGCTCAACTTAAAACTTTGAAAAATAAGTTGGTTAGCTCTCAAAATGATTACAAAGGTTTGCTAGAAAAATTTGAAACTTTTGCAAACTTAAATAGTGAGCTATCAACTAAAATTGAGCTATTAGAATCTAGTGCTCCATCCACTGCTACCGATGATAGCCTTATTAAAAAGAATGAAAAACTTAAGGCTAAGTTAGCTAGCTCCCAAGAAGCTATTGAAAATTTGCTAGAGAAAATGGAAATTCTTAGCATACACAATAATGAGCTAACTACTAAGCTAGAAAACATTGGTAGCACCCCAGCAGCATCTTTAGTTGAAATACCTGAAATAATTAAGAAAGATGCTTCTACTTCCTGCTTTGATTTAATTGATGATTCTAACCCCTGCAACCAAGTCGTTGTTGAGAATATTGTTGTAGAGACATGTACGGATGAGGTTGCAAAGGAAAATGAACAATTAAAGCAAGAAGTGGCTCGCCTTGGCAAGGCTTTGTATGACAAGAAAGGCAAAGCCAAACAAATCCGACCTCCACAGGATAACACCACTGCGGGAGTGAATAAGCCTGTAGAGGGAGAAACTGTGATTTGTAGGCTATGCCACAAGGAAGGCCACAAGTCTTTCCAATGCAAGGCGATGACCGGGGATAAACAAAGGCAAAAGCTCAAGCAAAAGCCATCAAGCAAAATCTCCAACACCTACATCAAAAAGGTGAACAAAAAGGATGCTACACCATATTTGATCAAGAAGAAAAAGAACGGAAAGGTGATAGCAATCAAGGCCAACAAGCAAGCCAACAAAGGAAAGGGGGCCAAACGCATCTGGGTGCCAAAGGAGATAATTTCAACCATGAAAAGCACCAAGAAGGTTTGGATCCCGAAAGGGAAGTAAGTGGACCGAAGGTCATCGGGAAATTTGGAGACTTGGCTAAATTGGGATGTATATCATGGGATACATCATATTGGATCAAGTTTATTGCCAAGTGGGTTAGTGAAAAATTTTGGACCCAAATTTCCCGCCCATGACTAAGGTAACTAGTTTTATTGTATTCTTCGTTTTTAGATATGCGTATCTATTTTCCTTTTATCTAGTTTACCTTTCTTGCCTAGTATTACATTTGTCATGTACTTTTGTTTAAAATCATGCATACTAGGTAAATCATATGGTAGGATTGCTTGTTTTTAATTCATAAGCAAACCTACATGGTTTAAAATGTTTATTTAAGCACGGCACATAGCTTCTATATCACTCCATAGTAAATGATGCATAAATTGAAAATTTTGATTTCTACAAGTTGTATCATTTAACTTATATGTGCCAAAGTTAGGATTATAGATAATTTGCCCCTCTTGATATCAAATCAAAGTGCATGTCTCCTACAAGTATTCAAAACTTGTATGCACACCTTTAGGGGGAGGTTACTCTATAATCTAACACTTTGAGACTAACATCTTTTCAAGTCTATTTCATGTGATAGTCTCATTGTAAGGAAAATGAAGTCCCCGGAGAAAGACAACAATCTTCCACTGCAAAATCTCCAAGAACTCTTATGTCTCTCAAGCTCACCATTGACCTTCAATTGGTATCTTTTGAGACTACATTCAGTATCATTTACATGTCTTCTCCAATATTTGATTAGACTATATTTCATATCATATGCTTCCATGTTGCAAAAATGCATAAGTAGTTAACTCATATTCTGTTACCTATGCATAAGGGAAGTTAGTCTTTTCAAATCATGTCTTGCACCTCTAATTTTCACATGCTTTTTCCTAAGTAGAGGATCTCTGTCAGGGGGAGTATTTCTTCATCTCTAAAGGGGGAGAAAAACTCTTTCTAAAGGAGAATACTCATTTAGGGGGAGTAATCTTTTGAGGACTCCTTCAAGTGGTATCATTCATATTGTTTAAATTAATATCCTGCAATTGTGGTATCATTTGATAGATTTCTTGTTGAGGGCAAGCTTTTATTTACTTCCTACATGCTTTTAATGTCTTCCTTTTCGGTGGTTGATGCCAAAGGGGGAGAAGTTTAGGGACCAAAGCAATGAAAACTATATCAAACACCAAACACCACCAATTTAAAATTTTATACCTACAAATGGCTTTTCAAGTGGTTTTGGTTATTTGGTCCAAAAATAGGAAGTAAGTGAATTATGGAGTTAGGGGGAGGCTTAAATCCATAATATCACATTGTGGGGGACAATCATGCATCTTAGCAAGTAAATTGCATATTTTTACTCAAATACTTGTATTATTTGCTTGCTTTGGTTGTGTTGTCATCAATCACCAAAAAGGGGGAGATTGTAAGGAAAATGGACCCCGGGCCTTTTGGCTAATTGAGTTTTGGTGTTTGATGAACAACACAATCAGTGAACTAATAAGTTTTCTAGTGTTTGTGTTTGTAGTTCACAGGATGCGAAGAGAATTGGACCAAGGCAGTGAGGATGCAACACCTCAAAAGAAGACATAAAAAGATGCATAGGAGTCCAATACTCAAGAACAAAGAAGCCCGAAGAAATCAGCGAAGAAATCCAAGATAAGGGCTGTCAGCCAGCGCCTGGTGGCGCACCGGACATCGGTGTCCGGTGTGCACCGGACTGTCCGGTGAGGCACCGAACAGTCTGCACAGAGAGGCCGCAGACATGCGCTCTCTGGCTGTAGCACCGGACTGTCCGATGTGCACCGGACTGTCCGGTGTGCCAACGGGCAGACGGCAACGGTCGAATCCAACGGTCGGATCCAACGGTCGACTGCTACAGGCGCCAACGGTCGGCTGACGCAACGTGCACCGAACATCTACTGTGCACTGTCCGGTGTGCACCGGACTGTCCGGTGCACCCGTCGACAGAAAGCTGCTGCTTTCTGTCCAACGGCTAGTTGAGGGTGTGGAGGCTATAAATACCACCCCAACCGGCCATTCTCAAGTGTGAGAGCCCAAGCAACATACCAAGGCACATAGTGCATATTTCCAAGTGCTCAAACACCCAAGTGTTTAATAGAATCACTCGGTGATTAGCGTAGGTGCTTTGCGAAGTGCTTAGGTTAGTTAGACCGCTTTAGCGCTTGCTCTAGGTGAATCCTAGTTAGTTGAGTGAGTTTAGAAAAACCACACAACCCCTCGGCTCTTGCGCGAGCCGTTGTAATTGTACCGAGTGGGGCGAGAGTCTTGCGAGACCGTGACAACCGCGTTTGTGTCACGGCCGCCACCATGAACCGGAGGGAACGAGGCCCGCGGCGTTTCGGCCGGAAGCTCGATAGTGGAGACGGCGGGGAGCGTCCGAGAGGAGCCGGAAGCGGAGCACCACTTGCGCATGGAGAAGGCCCGCGGCTCTCTACGGAGTTACTCGACCGTGGTGCTTGGCCCTCGCGTGGGCTTCCCTTTGCGTAGGGGCACCAACGAGGATTAGTCGGGACCTTGCGTGGTTCCGGATACCTCGGTAAAAATACCGGCGTCATCCACGAGAGTTTGCTTCTCTACTTAGCTCTTTACATTCCGCATTTATATTAAGCATTTAAGTTTCAATCTTGTTGTCATACTTATTTAGTATAGATTGAAACTTAGCCTTTTGCGGTAGAGATAGCAACACTTAGACAAAACCTAGTTTGCACATTCTAGTTTTGATTATTTGCATAGGTTTTGCTCTAAGGATTTATTTGTGGCCTAGTTGAGTAAAAGTTTTAGAAGTCCTAATTCACCCCCCCTCTTAGGCGTCACCCGTTTCCTACACCTTTGTCATCATTTTGAGTAGAATTGTGAATTGACCTGACATGCCTCGGATAAAACCTTCCTCCGAAGCCCCTGGTCATTTCAGAGAACCTGAGAGCTTCCTCCCTTCTTTGGCGAAAATCATTGTCAGCTCGAATATACTCGTCCATCTTCTGGAGCAGCTTCTCCAAAGTTTGAGGAGGCTTCCTGGTGAAGTACTGAGCCGAAGGTCCTGGCCGAAGCCCCTTGATCATGGCCTCAATGACAATTTCATTGGGCACTGTTGGTGCCTGTGCCCTCAGACGTAGGAACCTTCGGACATATGCCTGAAGATATTCTTCGTGATCCTGGGTGCACTAGAATAAGGCTTGAGCAGTGACCGGCTTCGTCTGAAAGTCTTGGAAGCTGGTTATCAACATATCCTTCAGCTTTTGCCATGAGGTGATTGTTCCTGGCCTAAGGGAAGAGTACCAGGTTTGTGCCATGCTCCTGACAGCCATGACAAAGGACTTTGCCATGACCGCCGTGTTGCCGCCGTACGAAGATATAGTTGCTTCATAGCTCATCAAGAATTGCTTCGGGTCTGAATGACCGTCGTACATGGGGAGCTGAGGTGGCTTATAAGACTGTGGCCAAGGTGTAGCCTGCAGTTCTGTTGACAGAGGAGAAGTATCATCAAAAGCAAAATTTCCATGATGGAAATCTTCATACCAGTCGTCCTCGTTGTAGAAACCCTCTTGATGAAGCTCTCTGCGCGGGGGCCTTTGATTCTGGTCATCTTGAGCGAGGTGTCGAAGCTCTTCAGAGGCTTCATCTATCTGCCTTTGAAGATCAGCTAGACGAGCCATCTTCTCCTTCTTCCGTTGGACATGTTGATGGAGCACCTCCATTTTTTGGATTTCTTGGTCCAAGTCGTCTTCCGGAGGCATTGGACTGGTGGCTTTCCTCTTCTGGCTTCGGGCCTCCCTAAGAGAAACGACATCCTGATTGGGGTCCAGCGGCTGTAGAGTGGTAGCCCCTGTCGCTGAAGCTTTTTTTGGCGGCATGACGAAGGTGATGCTTGCCGAAGGTTTTCAAAACTCAAAAAGTGGAAGTGAGTTCACCGGAGGTGGGCGCCAATGTTGGGGACTTGTTCTCAAATGCTAAGAATTAAGAACAAGGCAACATAAAAAGTGTTAAATGTTAAACTCCTTCGTCCTTAAAAACATTATGTCCCTTCAGATATAATGAATATTGGACGAAGGTTGCCAAAGAAAAGACCTTCGTATGATTGTTAGATGGTAAAAAGGAGCACACATATATAAAACACGAGTAATGATACGAGTATTATCATCAACTTATTTTTATTACCAAATTCATAAAAACAAATTACAAATGTACCTTCAGATAGATGGAAAGTAAAGGTATAGTCGTGATGCAAAAAAGCGTATGCCAAGTCAGCGTGAACAGTACGGGAGTACTGTTCACCTATTTATAGGCATGGGACGCAGCCCGTGTAAAATTACATTGATGCCCTTTACATTTATCAATAACTTTATAGTAATTCTTCAAGGTCCAATCTGACTTTTCATCTTTAAGTCGGTTCCTCTTTTCTGTCGTTATGCCGAAGCTTTTCTGCACATAGCTTCGTGATCGTCTTATCCTTCGTCATGATCGTTTTTCATTCCAGTCAAGCTTCGTCTTAACCGTGCTCTTGTATATCCACGACCTGACTCCGAAGGTGCCTGTTCACATATTACACCTGGAAAACATTGTCAAACTAAGTTTTTGAGGACCTTCGGGAGCCGAAGGCCCCCAACAAAAGGTGATGCTTTAGTGGGTGGGAAGTTTTTGAAAATAAAACTTGATGGTGAATCCATCACGACCGTGATGGGTTCAACATCAGAAAAGATGTACCTCTGCCAGGTACCAAACTTTGGATTTAAATAATAAAGCTGAGACCGGGCGGTTGACTTGCACGAGAAGGGAGTCTCGGTGTAGTGTCTGTGTTTGAGTCAATTAAGGACCGTCTCGATGTAGGCCTGCTGACCAAGGACCCTTTAACTGGTCACATGCCTTGTCATGGGTAAGCTTTGCTTCGAGCAGACTAATACCAGAATAAGATAACACGCAATGGGAGTGGAGAGATGGCGAGAGTAGCGTGTACCCTCCATGGCAAGAGGCTGGACGGTGGTGTATCTGTGCTCTCGGTTGGCGTGAACCTGATCTGGTCTTAAGAACCCCGGTGGCGAGTTGACATATGCAAGGGTTAAGTGCTACATATGTCGTGTGGTTGGAGATCCTCAGTGAGTATAATCGATTCGGATCACCGTAACTTCGCGGACATGAAGACTTGGTCACTAACTTACACGTAGCATTCCAGTGAACTTAAAGGGTTGATAAAAGACGGCTAGTGCAGGTCAAGTGATTGAACTAGGGTAGAAGGAACTCTAGATGCAGGTAACTTTACCTAACCTAGCAATAAAATTGGATTTTAAGGATCCACTCATAGTAAGCTTTTCTGCAAAACAGAGTCTTTGATTCTTGATAAGCCATACCTTGAATCCCTCTAGCCAGCATACCATTGAGAGTCTTTTCTTTAGTTGGGTAAGTCTTGCTGAGTAATTCTGTACTCAGGGTTTCCCTATTGTTTTTCAGGCTCTAACTTTGTGCTGCTGTTGATGGTGTTAAGTGTAGGTGGGCTCGGCCTTCTTATAAGTCTAAGTAACTCTTCTATACTTCTTATTGAGGATGGTCACTTGAGCTAGCATATATTTCAAACTTATACTTTTGTAATCACTTTGATAAAATAATGTAAAATTTGGTAATAAGATTTCCGCTGCAAAAATATTGGTGTGTGTGATTTGTGTTACTTAATCTCGCGATCTTGGTTGTAAGTGGTTTATCCGATGTCCTTGGGGCAATCGGACGGATCCTGTTAAGTTATCTGGTGCACATGCATAGCAGTCTGAGGTCTTTGAGACAAGGACAGGTGCATGTGGGCCCAATAACTTGGGAGGTTCTGCCATAGTATGAATCAGTGTAAAGCCACGCCTGCGCCAATAGTCAAGGGTGATAAGTTTGGGAATCGTCAGTGTCCCCAGAATTAGTGTAAGAAAGATTAGATGAAGTTAGCACCATATGCTTCTACTATGTATGCATTATGTATGCTCAAATATATGTTCGCCCTGACTTAGAATTTACTACCAGGATGCTTGAGAGATATTAGATCAATCTAGGCATAGAACACTGTTAAGCAATTAAGAAGGCTCTAATGTATCTCCAAGGTAATAAAATGGTATCATGCTAACGTACAGAAGATTTAGTCCCCTACGAATAGTTGGCTATGCAGATGCTGACTTAGGAGGTTGTAGAGATACATCGAAGTCTAGTTCGTGGTATGTATTTACACTCTCTGGGGAGTTATTTCTTATAAGAGTTGCAAACAGACAGCGATAGCATCATCGACAATGCACGCTGAGTTTGTAGCCATGCATGAGGCAAATGGGCAGACAATATAGATAAAGAAATTCGTAACCAGATTAAGAGTGGTTGATAGCATAGTAAGACCACTGAGAATTTACTGCGATAATGAGCCAGCGGTATTTTACTCCTATAACAACAAGTCATGCGGCGCTGCCAAGTTCATTGACATTTAGTGTTATGTTGTTAATGAGTAGATTCAGGATCAAACCATAAAAGATGAGCATAACATAAGATAGCAGATGCTAGCGGATCCGCTCACAAAAAGGTCTTCCACCCAACATGTTAAGACAACACGTATCCGGCAAGGGTTTAAGGGAGTGCCTATGATCTTGAATCAAAGGGGCTACAGATTGCAACCAAATAAAGTATCTTTTTTTCGTTCTGAAGCAGGTGATCATGTTGTAGTCAATGAGAGTGGTGATACTTAATCGGTCATTGTCATGCATTGGTCTCTATGTGTAAACTTGTCAAGGGATGGAATCTAGAAAAGTTGAGTATAAGGAATGTAGAGAACCTCTGTTTTCAAGTCGTCGACTAGTCGGCGACTAGTCGGCGACTAGTCGTCCAGGAGGTCTCCAGAGACCGACTTAAAGGTCTGACTCGACTTTTCTCGTAAGTCGCCCAACTTGCCGACAACTGAAAAAAATAAGTCGACTAGTCGTCGACTTGGGCTAAGAAGTCGACCGACTTGTCCCTTTACGGCCCAACCAGAGGCCCATTAACAAATCTAAACCTAAACCTGAACCCTGACTTACCTGAAGCCGTCGGTCTCCCTCTGCAGCACAGAGCCGCCGCCCCTGCTCTCTGGCAGCCGCCGCTCCTCCTCTCTAGCGACCTCTCCTCTGTAGCAGCCGTCGCCCCTCCTCTGCTACAGTAGCCGCCGCCCTTCCTCTGCGCGCCTCTCCTCTGCAGCAGCCGCGCCCCTCCTCTGCTGCAGAGCCGCCGCCCCTCCTGAACGATAGAGAGCCACCGGTCTCCCCTGCTGCAGCAGCCGCTGATCTCCCCTTGCTGCAGCAGCCACCGGTCTCACCCTGCTGCAGAGCCGCCGCCCCTCTACAGAGCCACCGCCCCTCCTCTGCAGCATAGAGCTGCAGCACAGAGATGGAAGATACATTTGCAGATTTGGTTCACTTATGAGTTTATGATTTATCACTTATGTGGCTGATTTGGTTCAATTTGAGGCTTCAAATGAGGTAAGATTTGCTATTTATTTCAGTTTCGTTCAATTTCATACTTCAAAAGAGGTAAACATCCTCTTTCTTCATATATAATTGATATATTGTCTATATGAAGCCATTATATAGGCAAAACAACCACTATATTGGCAAGTCGACGACTAGTCGACTGACTTATCGACTAGTCACCAAGTCGGTACCTTGTCGACTCGACTCGACTTACCGACTTGAAAACCTTGTAGAGAACAAAGGGAGATTGTTCGGTGTGTCTTCTACACCTGGTCATCAGTGACCGGATTGGGCTAAACCCAACTATCCATCTTAAACAGGCCCTTGATTGGGAGAGCCCACGCTGACCTTGGTTGGAGCCCCGGTCACACGATGCTATATATAGGACTAAGGGGTCACAGGAAAGACTAACGCTAGTACCTCATCCAAAAACCCTAATACCACAGAGGCCCCCATCGCCTAAGCGTTGGAGTGACAGGAAACACAACAACCTTTAGCGGCTCGGATCCCGATGCCTGCTGGTTCTCTGCAGGGCAATAGTATGAAGACAACAACTACGACAACTCTCAAATAGCAACAACACAAGTGTATTTCCCTATTTCTCTCAGTAGATCAGATCTACTCGTCATCGAGGTTTTACTTCCAGTTACGGATTGGTATTCTAGGGGCTTAGGAATCGATCCTAGGCACCATAGAATCTAACAGGAGTGAGTCACAAGTCTGAGTATGATTGAGGTGAGTGCCAATATTAGGAGTGAGGCAAGTCATGAGCCGTGAGTGGTTTTGTCCCCTCACAAAAGGCCCCGACTCCTCCTTTTATAGTCACAAGGAAGAGGCCCAGGAGTACAAGGGTTTTCATGCTGTTGTTGTGGTCAGAGGACATGTGTCTGAGCCCTGTAGCAGCATGGCTGCCGGGATGGTCCTCATCCTTATTGTCGTTTTTGGTCAGTAGAAGGATGCCCGATCCCTATAGCTTGTTCCTTTGACTCAGTAGAGAGCCGAGGCTAGTTCGAGAGCATGGGCATGCGTTCCGAGTCTTAGCCGGTACAAGGTGCAGATGAGATTGTTGGGGGCCTTCTATGCCCAAGATCACTTGTTTAACTTCTTACTTCGGCACAAGCTAGTGTGTTTCAAGAGTATCTCTACTGATGGACAAAGCCAACCTTCGGCCGAGAAGGCGTGCAGAGTAGCTTCACGCATGACGATCACTTGAATCTCGAAGATTATTTGTCTAAAGTCTAGCTTTGACAGAGAGCGGCATACAAAAACACTTCATCTATGTGCAAGTGATAAATATAGTAGCCGAAGATAGCTGCTTTGGTCAAAAGCCGAAAGGATGAAGCAGCTGGGTGACGAGGATGGAACTCGTGAGATCAAGGACGAAGAAAAGTACACTATTGCCCTGATACCATTTGTAAATGACTTATGTAAAAATGGATGGGCATTGTTGTAAATCCATACTAGGTCGGTTCGCTCCCCTATAAATAGATGAATGGTACCCTACATAAAGTACCTTTAGCCAGGTGCTACAGCTTCGCATAGCTCAGTCTCCGAAACACCTTCGTGCTATCTTGCATCAAGAAGCCGAAGGTATAATTGTAAACTTGTATAGTATGAGAAGAGAAATAAGAGGCTAAGGTTAATGAGATGAGTTCTTATATCTCACTTCGCCATACTCCGTGCATTCCGTTCGATTGCATTCAACCTTCGTCCTCGAGGAGATATCCCAAACGGAGAACACCTCAAGGACAAAGGCTTCTACCTTTTAACATTGGGTTGCCTTGTTTTTGATTCTATATAGCAATTAAAAACAAGCGACCAACATTGGCGCCCACCTCCGGAGATCTCACAACCACGACAACCTTCATCACGACGAAGAGCATAGTGTAACACCCAAAATCTTATTTTGAGAATTTAGAAAATTATTTTGGAAATTTATAAAATTTTCCAAGGGTTTTAAATTAGATAATCTTTTAATAATTTTTTTACCTTTGAAGTCACCTCTCCCAAATAAGCATGTTCACAATAAAGATTTAATAAAAGGATATCTATATCGATTCCTTTGCTGAATTATATTAATAAGTATTCCGTAAAGGAATTTATACACTAGAAACTACTTTCCTTAAAAATATCTATATTTTTTTGGTGTATGAATTGGATATTTAAAAGCAGCTACTTAAATAGAATAAAAAATAATAAACAATTAACATAAAAAAACTTTGCATTCATATTGAGATTTTTGAATTGTGAATCTAATCTGTCACACTCGGTTTTAAAGGACAAAGCCGGGTGCATCTCATACATGCGCCAAAGAAGACAACATATATAATAACAGAGTGTATAGAGATAAATGTCACAAAACATCAGAGTATTTATTACATAGCGGAAGACTTATTACAAAGTAAAAGAATAATTATAAAACGAACTAAGGATCATTGACGCCATTGTCAACTGAGAAACGCCACCTAGATCAAGTCGAATGCCTCAGTGTTAGGTGGCTCCTCTTCGACCACCTGTTCTTCTCCTGTGGGGGGGGGTGTGAGACAGCAAGAGTGAGCTCACATACGTTCATAGCTCAACAAGTCGTGGGGAACAATGTGGCATGAACTCACCAAAGGTGGGAGTTCATGTAGTGTAAGGCTGATCAATGAAATAAAGGCTGAGCTGAGCATTGCTTTTATAAGTTGGTCAAAATTTTATTAGCAATTACTAGGTGTAAGTAAATACCAAACCTGAATAATAATAAAGAAAAGTAATAGTAAAATAATCCCAAATGCGGTGCAAATGTCAAATTAAATTTAAGTTCCATAAATTAATCATGTGAGGGTCCGAGCCGCTCATGACCGTGAGCACGGCTAGTATACAAGTTTTACACTCTGCAGAGGTTCCGCATCTTTACCCACAAGTCATGTTACCCATCTGCCAAGAGACGGCCAATCCCATGCACCTCTACCTAGGAGACGAGGCAGGATAACACTACGAGGCCTTTACAAAGTTCCACTAGCTTCAGAAATCCCGCTACAGTTTATAGGAAGCTCCAGTGCAGGAATCCCTCACCTGACCGCCATCGCAGCAAAATCAACCCAAGGACCTCCCTACACTGACCACTCCCCTACTGCCCTTGCCCCTTTCGGGTAAGGAAGACCTCCACTAGCTTTCCTAGTTAATCAGCCAAGGGCGTCCCATTAAACCCTTGTGGTAGCACTGTTTTCCCGGGTGGTCGCTCCATGTTCCCATTAATTTAATGATCTTAACATGAACAGTAATAATAACAAGATAATAACAGAATAATCATGAATAGTGTATCTCCATACCCAATCCACATAAAGCAATAGCAAGTACTATCCAAAAATATTTCAGTGGTGAACAAGGTATAAATATAACCAAAACTGGGGTAACCTAAAGGATCCCATCAAAATTAACCTATGCAGATCATAAAAATTAATAAGAACATGGCTAGGAAAAGTAAGTGATCAAGGGCACAACTTGCCTTCAATGAGCTCCTGCTCAGCTACTTCTACTTGTTGAACCTCAGTTTCCACAGTGGCTTGCTCGTCTATTCGCATCAACACAATACATACATAGTATAGCAAAAATCAACATCACACCAAACATGTAAATAAAATATACAGTAAAAATCTACACATTAAAATGAGATCATAGGAACTGGAATCATTAAATTTGGAGTTATAGATTTCAAGTTATGAATTTCCTAAGATTTAATGTTTTTGAAATAGGATTAAATGATAAATTAATTTTCTAACTGTTTTCAAGTCAAAACAGAGACACTAGATGATAAACAATATTATTATAAAATTTTAGAAATTAGAATGGGTCAATTTGGACTAAAAATGAATTTTCTATACATTTTACAAGTTTCTGCAATTAAATGTGTACTAAAAACTAATTTCTAAATAATATTTCTGATTTTATCAACTATTTGGACCGCGCGTCAAATTCTAGAGACAACAGGGACTCCAACGCAAGAAACCCGAGACACAGAGCACAGTAGAGATGGACTGCGGGTCTATTGCCTACTTCATTAGGGGCCAAAACGCTAAATTTGGCGGCCAAAGGGGTACGGGCGGACGTTGGCCATCCGATCCCAAACCGACGCGCAAGATTAGATCATCGCGTTATAAAACAGATAATATGCCCCGATCGTCCGATCCAGAATCAACGGGTGGAGGTCGATCTAGCTCCGATCTAATCTAAACCGCCCGCCATGAATCCTACGGACACAGTTTAATTGCGCAAAGGTTATCCTATCCTCTAATCTCGATCGTCAGCGCCGGATCCAACGGTTCAGATTGAATGCGATGAAGGGGTACACGGATTTTAATCCGAACCGTTCAACGTTCCCTCAATGCCCGAGATTTGTTTTCCTCCACCGGCCGGACTCCGGCGGTGGGGCGAAGCTCCCCACGGCGGCGCCATTGCCGCCCGCGACCAAACTACGCCCTAGCGCACTATTCTAAAATCTAAATGGTGCACTACGTAGACGAGGGGGTAGCGAACGTGGTAAGGGAGTTTTTACCGGAGATTGGAGCGCCGAGGAGGGTTGGCCATGGAGTACCGACGAATCGCCAAGTTCTTCCAATTCCGGCGAGCAATTCGCGAGTGTTCAGTTGACGATCCCGCCCGCCAGTGCCACAAAAGACTCCCCGATGGTTTGCGCAAGCCCCCGAACTATTCGTAGCGCCCACCGGATGACCAGAGAGGATTCACCGACGACGGTCGATGGAATCCGCGGTGGCGCGCAACTCTTCTCCTCTTTCTCTCTCGGATTTACGATGCGGTTGGGGTCTCCAGGTTATGGACTAGTGCAGACGGGTCTAGGGTGCTGTTATACGGTGCGGGCGAGGTCCGAGGGCGGTCAGCAGCTCCAGCGTTCTCGCGGCGGTTGTTGCGCGTCAGCGGCGAAGAAAGGGGAAAGGTGGGCACGCAGCTGACCGAAGGGACCCGCGCGCTAGGCCCCGCGTGCGAAGGAGACTGCTGAACCGGGCCCGCCTGCCAGTCGGGGTCAGCCACGGTTGCGCGCGCGAGACATCAGCTGGGCCACGCGAGCGAGAGGTAAGGTGGGCCGAGACAGGATTGGGCCCAGTCTCCCGAGTATGTTTCTTCTTTTTATTCTTTTCATTTTCTGTTTACCTTTTTCTCCTTTTTCTTTATTTCCAAATTCCAATTCACATCCCGATTAAAATTCAAATCATGTGCCAAATTATCCTCACATTATTTTGTGAAATTAGAAGTACCAATTTTAGGAATATAATTATATATATTATTTATATCACCTTCCTCTCTTTCTTATTTTTAAAACCCTACTTTTAATTTTAGGGTTTAGCCCAACTTTTCATAATTATTATCTTATTGTTATTATCGTTATTACTTTATTCAATGCACAAACATAAAAGCTCCAACATGATGCATTCTTTTTTTTTATTTTAGTATCATTGATTTTAATTGATCTCTAAATTTTGTGTGTGCACTTTTTATGATGCAAATGAGGCACAGAAAATTGAGGATAACTTTCTATTATTCTTGGTATATAACTTGGAGTATTACAAATCCTACCCCCCTTAAAAATAATCTCGTCCTCGAGATTTAGGAAGATCTAGGGAAAAGGTGGGGAAAATCTATACGAAGCTCTTCTTCTCTTTCCCATGTTGCTTCATCTTCACCGTGGTGGCTCCATTGCACTTTGCACATCTTTATAACCTTATTCCTTGTAACTCGAGTCAATGTATCAAGAATCCTGATGGGGTACTCAGGATAAGTCAAATCTTCTTGAACACTAAGGTCCTCCATTGGTAACTGTTCTTCAGGTACCCTAAGACATTCTTCAGCTAGATACATGGAATACATCATGAACATCCGCAAGATGATCCGGTAACTCCAATTGGTATGCAACCTCTCCCACTCTCTTTAAGATTAAGAAGGGTCCAATAAAGCGAGGGGACAACTTTCCTTTGACTTTGAATCTTCTCATACCCCGGAGTGGTGACACCTTTAAATAGACATAATCTCCCTCCTTAAACTCTAGCTGTCTCCTCCGAGTATCAGCGTAGCTTTTCTGCCTTGACTGTGTAGTTCTCAAATTCTCCCTTATTTGCTGAACTTGTTCCTCTGCTTCTTGTATAATCTCAGGCCCAAACAACTGCCTTTCACCAGTTTGATCCCAATACAGTGGAGTCCTGCACTTTTTGCCATATAAAGCCTCAAATGGTGACATCTTCAAACTGGCATGATAGCTATTATTATATGAGAACTCCGCATACGGTAGACTCTTATCCCAACTGCCACCATGCTTAAGGGCACAAGCTCTTAACATATCTTCTAGCACTTGGTTAGTCCTCTCAGTCTGCCCATTAGTCTGGGGATGGTAAGCCGAACTAAAATTCAATCTTGTATCCAAGGATTCGTGCAACTTCTTCCAATATCGAGAGGTAAACTGTGATCCCCGGTCTGACACAATCTTCTTAGGCACACCATGCAGGCATACAATCCGTGCCATGTACAACTCTGCCAACTTGGCTCCTGAATATGTGGTCTTCACTGGAATAAAGTGGGCTACTTTAGTTAGCCTGTCTACAATCACCCATATAGAATCATATCCAGCAGATGTGTGGGGTAATCCAACAATGAAGTCCATGCCAATCTCTTCCCATTTCCACTCAGGTATCTTTAGTGGATGCAGTAGTCCGACTGGCCTCTGGTGTTCAGCCTTAACTCTTTGGCACACATCGCACATAGCCACATGTGCAACCACATCTCTCTTCAATCCATACCACCAATACTTTTGCTTCAAATCCTGATACATCTTAGTACTCCCAGGATGGATAGAATAAACTGAGTCATGTGCCTCCTTCAATATGGTTTCCCGAAGACTATCAATATCGGGAACACAGATCTGATTCTTGAACCATATGGTGCCTTGCTCATCCTCTGTGAACTCCGGGCCTCTACCCTCTGTTATCATATCCTTGATCTCCTGAATCTTAGCATCACCAATCTGACCTTTACGAATTTCTTGCTCCAAGGTAGGTTCCAGCTCAATGGTAACTCCTTCCATATGTGTAACAATTCCCAGGTTGAGCCTCTCAAAATCTTTGGCTAATTAATCGAGTAGCTGGACAACGAAAGCGGAGTGAACATGCTCCTTCCGACTCAAGGCATCTGCAACCAAATTTGCCTTGCCTGGGTGGTAGTGAATCTCCAAATCATAATCCTTAATAAGCTCCAACCAACGGCGTTGCCTAAGGTTGAGATCCTTCTGAGTGAATATGTACTTCAAACTCTTATGATCCGTGTATACTTGGCACTTAGTTCCCATAATGTAGTGCCTCCAAATCTTAAGTGCATGCACAACCGCTGCCAGCTCTAAATCATGAGTGGGGTAGTTCAATTCATGTTTCCGCAACTAACGAGATGCATAGGCGATCACATGTCCTTCTTGCATAAGCACACATCCCAATCCTTGGCCACATGCATCACAATAAATGTCAAATCCCTTCTGCAGATCTGGCATAATCAATACTGGTGGCGACATCAATCTCTCCTTCAATTGCTCAAAGCTTTCTTGGCACTTCTCATCCCACTTGAATTCTCTTCCTTTTTCCAACAGCGAGGTCATAGGCTTAGCAATCTTAGAGAATCCTTCAATAAATCTCCGATAATATCCTGCAAGCCCTAAGAAACTCCGAATCTCGGTAACTGTAGTGGGCACTCTCCACTCCATTATCTCCTTCACTTTAGCAGAAACCACTGCTATTACTCCATTAGAAATAATATGACCAAGGAATGGCACCTTGTCAATCCAAAACTCGCACTTGCTAAACTTAGCGTAGAGTTGATTATCTCGCAGTTTTTGTAGCACCAACCTTAGATGTTCTTCATGATCACTTTCATCCTTAGAATAGATAAGAATATCGTCGATAAACACCACGACGAATCTGTCCAAATACTCCATAAACACCTTATTCATCAAATTCATGAAATAAGCTGGTGCATTGGTTAATCCAAATGACATAACAGTGAACTCATATAACCCATATCGGGTTGAGAAAGCCATCTTAGGAATATCTGAGGGTCTAATCTTCATCTGATGGTATCCCGATCGAAGATCAATCTTCGAGAATACCTTGGCTCCTTTCATCTGATCAAACAAATCCTCAATACGGGGTAATGGATACTTGTTCTTCACAGTAACATCATTAAGTGATCTATAGTCCACACACATCCGTTGCGATCCATCCTTCTTCTGTACAAATAACACCGGTGCTCCCCAAGGTGAGGAACTCGGATGAATATACCCTGCTTCCTGTAACTCACTTAACTGCTTCTTAAGCTCCTTTAGTTCTTCTACAACCATCCTGTATGGTCGTTTAGAAATAGGGGCAGTTCTAGGTAGAAGATCAATCACAAACTCAACTTCCCTATCCGGTGGCATCCTTGGTAACTCCTCTAGAAAGACATCCGGAAAATCTCTAACCACCCGGATGTTGTCACCAACAAACTCCTCAGGTATAAAGAACATTGCACACTTGGATGAGGTGGTTACTGCAATATTCACTTGAAATGTTTCTCCTTTAGGACTAGTGAGCTCTATAGTACCTCTACCACATGCTATAATGGCCTTTGCCTTCCTTAACCATGACATACCAAGAATCAGATCTATACTGCTGGCATCTAATATTATAGCAGTAGCTCCAAATTCTCTTCCCATAATTGATAATGTCAATCTACGTGTCATTTGATTTGCCTCAATAGGCCCTTTAGGTGTGATTACTATCATTGGTTTTCTCATATTTAGCAGGGGTATCTCATTAGTGTTGGCATATCGAGCAGACATGAAAGAATGTGTAGCACCAGAATCAAATAGTATGGTTGCAGGAATGGCATTAATGTAAAACATACCGAGTACGATGTCAGCACCATCAGGAGTATCATCAACGCTGACTTGATTCACCCTGGCGATAGAATATCCCTTGCCAGGAGTCTGTTGCTTGTTCTTAGCTGGTGTACCAGAATTTCCCATCGGACAAGCATTAGCATAGTGCCCAATCTGACTGCACTTGAAGCATGTAGGGCCGGTCTTTTGTCTTGTAGGCCTCGTCGGGGTGCCAGTGGGAGCAGCCTGACGAGTGGGAGGTGTCCGTGGAGACCCCTATGGAGTGTACTGAACTGGGCGTGGTCCTCCTGGTCGAGTCGGTGTACCCTATGGCGAAACGTAGCGGGGACGAACACTGCTGCTACCCTGTCCCTGCGAGATAGCCTTCCTCTTCAAATCACCCAGTTGAAAACACTTGTGTTCAATAGCAAGAGCCTTATCCAGTAGCCTCTGAAACGATGGAAATGTGTGTGCAACCAGTGCATACTGTAAGGGTCCATTAAGTCCTTCAATGAAGTGCTCCTGCTTCCTCTCATCCTCAGCAACTTCCTCCGGAGCATATCTCGACAACTGAATGAATTTGTCTCTGTACTCGCTTACCGACATGTTTCCTTGCTTCAATGACAGAAACTCCTTCTTCTTGATCTTTATCATACCAGCTGGAATATGGTAGTTCCTAAACTGTGTACTGAACTCTGCCCAAGTAATAGCATCAGCAGCATCATGGGCATCAGTATAAGAATCCCACCAGTCAGCAGCAGGACCTGTCAGATGACCTGAGGCATAAAGAACTTTCTCCTTGTCTGAGCATTGGGCGATGTTGAGCATCTTCTCAATTGACTTCAACCAATCATCCGCGTCAAGTGGATCTGGTGAGCTGGCGAAGGTCGGTGGCTTATGACTCATAAATTCCCGGTGCTTATCACGAGGTGGAACTGGTGGTGGTGGTGGGGGCAATGGCACTTGTTGTTGTTGTTGCTGCTGCTGCTGTTGTTGAAGTTGTTGCTGTAGCTGCTGTTGTTGCACCCTTCTCTCCTGGCGCATCTCTTCTCTCTCCTGGCGCAACTCCTGGCGTATATCTTCTCTTTCCTGACGCATCTCCTGGCGTTCTTGCTGCATCTGGGCACGCATATCAGCCATAGTGTCTGCCATTTGCTGCATCACCGCCATCTGAGCTGCAATCAGTGGATCAACTCCGCCTGGTGGAGGATTAGGAGGATTCATCTCTGTCGGCTGTGGCTGAGGTTGTCTATATATCCTTCGAGTGTGTCGATTAGGAGGCAAATCAATTCCACCACCTCTACTGGTATTGACCATCTGAGTTAGATACATATGGTAAGAGAGAGCAGTAGACAAGGCAGCAATTACGAATCATGTTACTTTGGGGGGATTTATTATCTAAGCAGTTTAACATTTTATCTACCATAGCTAGTTCATTACCTTATAGTGGTACATCCTAAGATGTCCATATATAATATTTCAATCAATCAAAGAAGCAATCAGACATTTTTCATCAGAACAATCAAACAACATTTTTAAATATAGAAAATAGTTTTGATTTTGTCTTAGGCTTCCTATCTTTAAAAATGTCATAGGGGTAGGGATTCCAAGGTGTGAAATCCGTCTCGTTTCAGAGTGGAAAAGGTAAGAATGATCACAGTAGAACAGTAGAAGGTGAGACAGGATCAAGATAAGTATAGAAAGAATCATAGTGAGATAAGTATAGAATAAATCAGAATGAGATAAGTAGGTAAGAGTTGTCCATTTCTATCTAGGTTTCGTCCTACAGTCAACATTTGCTCTGATACCACTTCTGTCACACCCGGTTTTAAAGGACAAAGCCGGGTGCATCTCATACATGCGCCAAAGAAGACAACATATATAATAACAGAGTGTATAGAGATAAATGTCACAAAACATCAGAGTATTTATTACATAGCGGAAGACTTATTACAAAGTAAAAGAATAATTATAAAATGAACTAAGGATCATTGGTGCCAATGTCAACTGAGAAACGCCACCTAGATCAAGTCGAATGCCTTAGTGTTAGGCGGCTCCTCTTCGACCACCTGTTCTTCTCCTGTGGGGGGGGGGGGTGTGAGACAACAAGAGTGAGCTCACATACGTTCATAGCTCAACAAGTCGTGGGGAACAATGTGGCATGAACTCACCAAAGGTGGGAGTTCATGTAGTGTAAGGCTGATCAATGAAATAAAGGCTGAGCTGAGCATTGCTTTTATAAGTTGGTCAAAATTTTATTAGCAATTACTAGGTGTAAGTAAATACCAAACCTTAATAATAATAAAGAAAAGTAATAGTAAAATAATCCCAAATGCGGTGCAAATGTCAAATTAAATTTATGTTCCATAAATTAATCATGTGAGGGTCCGAGCCGCTCATGACCGTGAGCACGGCTAGCATACTAGTTTTACACTCTGCAGAGGTTGCACATCTTTACCCACAAGTCATGTTACCCATCTGCCAAGAGACGGCCAATCCCATGCACCTCTACCGAGGAGGCGAGGCAGGATAACACTACGAGGCCTTTACAAAGTTCCACTAGCTTCAGAAATCCTGCTACAGTTTATAGGAAGCTCCAGTGCATGAATCCCTCGCCTGACCGCCATCGCAGCAAAATCAACCCAAGGACCTCCCTACACTGACCACTCCCCTACTGCCCTTGCCCCTTTCGGTTAAGGAAGACCTCCACTAGCTTTCCTAGTTAATCAGCCAAGAGCGTCCCATTAAACCCTTGTGGTAGCACTGTTTTCCCGGGTGGTCGCTCCATGTTCCCATTAATTTAATGATCTTAACATGAACAGTAATAATAACAAGATAATAACAGAATAATCATGAATAGTGTTTCTCCATACCCAATCCACATAAAGCAATAGCAAGTACTACCCAAAAATATTTCAGTGGTGAACAAGGTATAAATATAACCAAAACTGGGGTAACCTAAAGGATCCCATCAAAATTAACCTATGCAGATCATAAAAATTAATAAGAACATGGCTAGGAAAAGTAAGTGATCAAGGGCACAACTTGCCTTCAATGAGCTCCTGCTCAGCTACTTCTACTTGTTGAACCTCAGTTTCCACAGTGGCTTGCTCGTCTATTCGCATCAACACAATACATACATAGTATAGCAAAAATCAACATCACACCAAACATGTAAATAAAATATACAGTAAAAATCTACACATTAAAATGAGATCATAGGAACTGGAATCATTAAATTTGGAGTTTTAGATTTCAAGTTATGAATTTCCTAAGATTTAATGTTTTTGAAATAGGATTAAATGATAAATTAATTTTCTAACTGTTTTCAAGTCAAAACAGAGACACTAGATGATAAACAATATTATTATAAAATTTTAGAAATTGGAATGGGTCAATTTGGACTAAAAATGAATTTTCTATACATTTTACAAGTTTCTACAATTAAATGTGTACTAAAAACTAATTTCTAAATAATATTTCTGATTTTATCAACTATTTGGACCGCGCGTCAAATTCTAGAGACAACAGGGACCCCAGCGCAAGAAACCCGAGACACAGAGCACAGTAGCGATGGACTGCGGGTCTATTGCCTACTTCATCAGGGGCCAAAACGCTAAATTTGCCGGCCAAAGGGGTACGGGCGGACGTTGGCCGTCCGATCCCAAACCGACGCGCAAGATTAGATCATCGCGTTATAAAACAGATAATATGCCCCGATCGTCCGATCCAGAATCAACGGGTGGAGGTCGATCCAGCTCCGATTTAATCTAAACCGCCCGCCATGAATCCTACGGACACAGTTTAATTGCGCAAAGGTTATCCTATCCTCTAATCTCGATCGTCAGCGCCGGATCCAACGGTTCAGATTGAATGCGATGAAGGGGTACGCGGATTTTAATCCGAACCGTTCAATGTTCCCTCAATGCCCGAGATTTGTTTGCCTCCACCGGCCGGACTCTGGCGGTGGGGCGAAGCTCCCCACGGCGGCGCCATTGCCGCCCGCGACCAAACTACGCCCTAGCGCACTATTCTAAAATCTAAATGGTGCACTACGTAGACGAGGGGGTAGTGAACGTGGTAAGGGAGTTTTTACCAGAGATTGGAGCGCCGAGGAGGGTTGGCCACGGAGTACCGACGGATCGCCAAGTTCTTCCGATTCCGGCGAGCAATTCGCGGGTGTTCAGTTGACGATCCCGCCCGCCAGTGCCACAGAAGACTCCCCGATGGTTTGCGCAAGCCCCCGAACTACTCGTAGCGCCCACCGGATGACCAGAGAGGATTCACCGACGACGGTCGATGGAATCCGCGGTGGCGCGCAACTCTTCTCCTCTTTCTCTCTCGGATTTACGATGCGGTTGGGGTCTCCAGGTTATGGACTAGTGCGGACGGGTCTAGGGTGCTGTTATACGGCGCGGGCGAGGTCCAAGGGCGGTCAGCAGCTCCAGCGTTCTCGCGGCGGTCGTTGCGCGTCAGCGGCGAAGAAAGGGGAAAGGTGGGCACGCAGCTGACCGAAGGGACCCGCGTGCCAGGCCCCGCGTGCGAAGGAGACTGCTGAACCGGGCCCGCCTGCCAGTCGGGGTCAGCCACGGTTGCGTGCGCGAGACATCAGCTGGGCCACGCGAGGGAGAGGTAAGGTGGGCCGAGACAGGATTGGGCCCAGTCGCCCGAGTATGTTTCTTCTTTTTATTCTTTTCATTTTCTGTTTACCTTTTTCTCCTTTTTCTTTATTTCCAAATTCCAATTCACATCCCGATTTAAATTCAAATCATGTGCCAAATTATCCTCACATTATTTTGTGAAATTAGAAGTACCAATTTTAGGAATATAATTATATATATTATTTATATCACCTTCCTCTCTTTCTTATTTTTAAAACCCTACTTTTAATTTTAGGGTTTAGCCCAACTTTTCATAATTATTATCTTATTGTTATTATCGTTATTACTTTATTCAATGCACAAACATAAAAGCTCCAAGATGATGCATTCTTTTTTTTTTATTTTAGTATCATTGATTTTAATTGATCTCTAAATTTTGTGTGTGCACTTTTTATGATGCAAATGAGGCACAGAAAATTGAGGATAACTTTCTATTATTCTTGGTATATAACTTGGAGTATTACATAATCGGTGTTTAAAAATTCAATACAAAATTTTGAATAAAAAACCGGAATAGAAAATAAAACAGAAAAGGGAAAAGAAGAAAAAAGAAGCCACCTTACCTTGTCTCGGCAGAGGGGAAGCACATGCCACAGTTGAGTTCCTTTTTTTCTCTCACACGTGAACTCCCATGCACCAAGCCCCAGCCAGCCCGCATGCAGCACAACCAGCGACAAACGCCGATTCGGGTTTCCACTAGATTACTGGCGGTAACAAGTTTGAATAGTCCGATATCAATTTTTAGTATAGTATCTGATTACGATTGGACTAAAACAAACATAATTTAACGTTATCACTTACCCATTACATTACAAATATTTGAACCAAACGGTACCCAGGTGTCTATCCCGAGTGGGATCCCCCGGTCAGGCTATCCTCTCCAACGAATACACCGAGGTGTTGTTTTCCGTCCCAGCATGCATGCAGAAACTTTCCAAAATAAACCATATCAACCACTAGCTCAGGATCCTGCGGAACAATCAGGTATAAATCGCCCAGGGCTTGGTGCCAACCTTTGTCCCGCACCTGCGCTCTGAACTCGCTATGCCGTTTGCAGAGAGATAATGCGTGAGAGAGCTGGGACCATGCAGAGAGAGATATTGAAGCTCAATTGCCCACCCCATATTCTTGCCTCACCGCGGGTGATCCACGAAGAGTGGAGCTGGTACTTTCCTCGGTCGTGCAAGCGTTGATGGCGGGATCGGAGGAGGTATCCACTAATACACAGAAGCTCTATAGTGGCGGTTCTAGAGCTATTTGCATTGGTGTTTTTCAGTGCTGCCAGTGCTAA
Organism: Zea luxurians; assembly: GCA_029449295.1. Classification (NCBI taxonomy): domain Eukaryota; kingdom Viridiplantae; phylum Streptophyta; class Magnoliopsida; order Poales; family Poaceae; genus Zea; species Zea luxurians. The sequence continues at coordinate 95,617,463 of JAOPSE010000001.1, read as the reverse complement.
AGGCTAGTATAAATCGGTCTTTTTCACTTGCGGTTGTTTTGCAACCGCCAGTGGAAATAACATTAGCACCGGGGGGTTGCTTAAGAAAACTGCCTATGGAAACAAGATTTGCACTGGCAGTTTTCTTAAGCAACCGCTAGTGGAAATAACAATAGCACTGGTGTAACGCCCCGAATTTGAGAGTAAAATTTTTTCTTTCTCCATCACTCACCAAATTCGGGCGTTACCTTTCCTCTTTCTTCTCGCTATGCCTTGTTCTTTTCCAAAGTTATAGCAAGATTTAGCTCGACATCTTGTTTAAGTAAAACCCTAGGGTTAATTCTTTTGGTTGTGGCATCATGCCGGATCATACATCTTTTTGTTTGTGGTTGAGTGAATTGGTGAAATATGCATCTAGGTGAGGAATTAGAGCAAAAAAAGAAAATAGAAACCCCCCAAGCCCTTTCTCTCCACTTTTCCTTCCGGCGGCCCATCTAGCCGCGCCCCCTCCCCCCTCAGCCCAACCGAGCCCCCACTCTTGGGCCGGCTCTCCGCCGCGGCCCAGCCGGCTCCCCTCGCCCGCGCAGCCCAGCTCGCCCGCGCGGCCCAGCTGGCTCCCCCTGGCGTGGCCTGCTCTGCCCCCCCTCGCGGCCCAGCCGGCCTCGCGGCCTAGCCGCGGCCTACGCCCCGCGCCCCCCGCGCGCGCCGTGCCCAGAGCGGGCGGTTGCAACCGCCGCCGCCGCCGCGCCCTGGTGGGGCCCACCCACCAGTCAGCCCCCCCCAAAAAGCCGCCTCCCTCTCCCTCCTCTACCCCCGCCGTGCATGTTCTCTCCCTCTCCCCCGCGCGGCTCGTCTCTCCCCCACCTCGCCCGCCGCTCAGACCGCCGCCCGCCTGCGCCGTTTGTCCGTGCCGCCTTGTCCCACGGTGAGCCCCATCTCCCTCCTCTCCCTTGCCCCCCTATCTTCTTCCTCGATCCTGGACCCCGCTTGTCGTGGCCATGGTGTGGCCGGCCATGGCGCGTGTGCCCTTCCCCCCTCGTGACCTCCTCGCGGTGCGGCGTGCCCGCCCCGGCGCTGTGCCCGGTGCGGCCGGCCTGGCGTGCGTGCGCCCTCCCCCTCGCAACCTGCCCGCGGGGCCCCGGCGCGCCCGCCCCAGCACAGCCTCTCCCCGTGGCTTGGCGCACACGTCCGCGGTGGCACGGCCCGACCCGGGCAGGGCGCTCGCCCGGCTCGGCGTGGCGGCCCCGACGTGCCCTAGCGCGCGGTGCGCCCCGGCTCACCCGCCCTGCTCGCGGCGGCCCCGGCTTGCCCGCAGCTCCCCTACGCTCGGCCCCTCCCCGCGGCGTGGCGTGGTGCAGACCGCCCGGCGCGTTCCACTGGCTCGCGGTGCGATCCGGTGCGACCGGCTCGCTGCACGCCCTGCCCGTGGCTGCCCGGCGTGGCTCCCCTGCGCGGTCCCCGCCCTGCGTGCGACGCGGCTCCCGTCCCGGCATAGCGCCCTGGCGCAGCCGCGGCATGCCTGTGACGGAACCTCCCAAGTCATTAGGCACACCTACAGTTGTCCTTGTCCAACGGACCTCAGACAACCCTGCAGGTGCCCCTGAATCACTTGACAAGTTCGGTATCTGCTTTCTTTACCTTTCCCATGAGCGTTTCACCTGTCACGCAGACATTATAACACATCGGAGATACGAAAATGCGGAAGCAATTACAATAACTTACCTTATATTAAAAGTAAGAAAGATTTATAATATTACAGACCAGAAACAAATATAGGAGTGCTGAGTATTATTATTACAAACCATGGGAGGCAAAAACCCCTCCTGATAAGTAATAACAAAAGTTTTATGGAGGATCCTTTCCTCCCGCAGCTTTAGTCTTGATTCTCTTCCTTTGGTACCACCCTTGAACAGAAGCAACAAAAGTTTGCCGCTTCTTCACCTAAAACAACATGGGACAAAGCCCTGAGTATGGAATTACTCATCAAGTCTTACCCGACTAAGAAAAGACTCTCAAGGGTATGCAGGCTAGAGGGAGTCAAGGTAAGGCTTATCAATAATCAATGACTCTGTCTGCAGAAATGCTTACTAAGAGTGGATCCTTAAAAATACAGTTTTATTTGTCAGATTAAGTAAAAATTACCTGCAGCTAGGGTTCTGTCTACTCTAATTCAATCACTTGACCTATACTAGCCAATTTCTTAACAACCCTTTATCTTCACTGGATTGCTACGTATAAGTCAGTGACCAAGTCATCATAACGGCGAAGTTACGGCGATCTGAATCGATTATACTCAGCTGAGGATCTCCAATCGCACTTCATATGTAGCACTTAACCCTTGCATATGTCAACTCGCCACCGGGGTTCTTAAGACCAGATCATGTTCAGGCCAACCGAGAGCACAGGTACACCACCGTCCAGCCTCTTGCCACGAAGGGTACACGCTAGTCTCGCCATCTCTCCACTCCCATTGTGTGTTATCTTATTCTGGTATTAGTCTGCCCGAGGCAAAGCATACCCATGACGAGGCATGTGACCAGTTAAAGGGTCCTCGGTCAGCAGGCCTACATCGACATGGTCCTTAATCGACTCAGACGGAGACACTACACCGAGACTCTCTTCTCGTGCAAGTCACCCGCCCGGTCTCAGCTTTAACATTTCAAACCCCAAAGTCTGGTACCTGGCAGAGGTACATCTTTTCCGATGTTGAACCCACCATGGCCATGATGGATTCACCATCAAGTTTTATATCCCACCCACTTTGAAGCATCATCTTTTGTGAAAACAAAATGTTTTGTTTTTCTAAAGCAATACTAAGCATAAGAAAAACCTTTTTGTAAAACAGGGATTTAAGAGGTAATTAAATCCAAGGAAGGAAATGCAGGAATTGGTTTAGCACACAACTCCTATTACCTAATGCATCAAGTAAGTGAGAAAGATTTTAAAAACAACAAGGAGGTGGCAAATGCACCGGGGCTTGCCTTGTGTTACTGGTGAATCAGGCTCGGTTCCACAGATATCGAAATAAAAATAGTTGCCTACCTGATGTTCCTTAGGTGGTGGTGGTGAAGTCTTCGCTTCTTCGACTTCTACTTCTTCTTCATTTTCTAAATATAATCATACATAATAATGAATGCCCATGTAATGCTCATGAGAGTGCAAAGATAATAAAAGTTTATTATCTAAAGTCTTGAATACAACTTTCCTTCACGGATCTCCGAGAACTTAGGGTTTCCGAAGTCAATAGTGAAGTTCACAGGGTAGGGGCTAGGGTTTTGGGTTCTAAGTATCAAACATGGTCCAAATCATACCGAACTCTACCCAAGGCCTTTAAATATTATATAGAGTTTATCCAAAAAGTTTAGTGAATTTTGGATTTATTATTTATTCTCTAAAAATCCAGAAACAAGGTTTTTGGCTTTTTTAAATACTCTATAATTTCTTATTTGGACTAAAAATCATGAAACTATTTTTAGTAAATACTATAGGAAATTAGAAACTCAGGTCGGCCCAACTTCGAGCGGAAACGCGCGCGCCCGCGCCCACGTGTAGACTTTGCAAGAAAGTCCCTATCGTTTCGCATAACCCGAAAGAGTCCAAGACACTATTTTAGATAGTCACTGACACTTTCAAATAAACCCTCGAACTCCTATGTCTTCACAGAGTCCAGTCCACGACGGTGGACGGCGACACACCGATCACCGGCATGCCAGTACTGGACGATTTACGCAATGACCAGCGCTCTCCGTCGACTAGCACCTAATTCACACTTCAACCGAAGTTTCCCCTAAATTAATTTCACTAATGGCACACTAAAATGCCCTGATCACGGTGACCGTATGGGCAACGGACGAACACGGGCGTTCACGGCAACCCAGGGCAGTCTAGTTCAATCAGAGGGGTCGTGAAGCTTGAGGAGGACTTAGGGATGCTAGAACAAATGATCAAAGCGCTTGAACTAACCCGGAGCAAGCTGGCCACGGCGAGGGCAAACCGTGCAGAGTTCTTGAGTGATTTGGGGGAAGTACGAAATTGGAGCTCTCGGGTATACAATTGGAGGCAATACTTGGTGGCTTGGTGCGTGATTATCCTATGGACCCAATGGTGTGCTCAATTTATAGAAGGCAAGAGCGGTGGCCGGTGAATTTGGATTGAGACACGCGGCAGCCGGAGGAAGAGGAAGTCACTGGCGTATGAGATTAGTGGATGTAACCGTGGCAACCTCACCGGCGATCGTTGGATAGGCCAGCACGAGTCATGGCAGCGTGGTTAAAGTGCTGAGGCACGTGGCATCAGACCGTGAGATGTCTAACTCCAGTGAGGGGTGATTCAAGGTGATCGGGATTGAGCGGACACGGTGGCCAGACCAACAGTGCCTAAGGCTCATCCGGGGGAAAGAAGATCTTTTCACCTTGGAGCGTTATCCAAGCGCCGGTGAGCACGAATCACCTCATCGGTGTGAATCTACGCGCGCGGTCACCGACGGTGAGGGGGAATGAACCCGTGATCTGATTCAGTGACTGTACCATGGGAATGCCTAACAGAGCACCTGACAGACCGAGTTTGGCTTCGATTCTCTCTTGATTTCATATAACAACTGATTCAACTCTCTGTATCAAAGTTATAGATCAATAATCCATGTTCACTTTTTCTATAGCAATAACCATCAATCGAGCAACGGATCTAGCTCAAAATGGCTCACGGACCTAGTTCTAGGCCACTGTCAGTCTGATTTCAGACTTAAGACAGCCTGACAGGTCAACTTGGAGTCAAATTTTCTCCAAATTTCTTATGTAACCCAAGCATAATCTCTGTAGTAAAGTTGCTCTCCTTACATGGCTCTACCAATTTAATGTACTGACCTAAGGCAAAATCCTTATGGTTTGGAAGTTACAAGGCCCCAAAGTTGAGCTAATTACACTGAATTTCAGACTTAGTTCCATAGGGCTTAAGTGGTACTTTTTGCAAATAGGTCCAATTCACAACTTTTGACTTAGGAATCCTCACATATGTGAACTTTATGACTTTAGGTATCCTAATACCTTGGTTTTTTTGCACTTTAGTCCAAAAGTGCACTAATTTTGCACTTAGCGCCCTAGGGTTTAAGTCTAGGGCTTTCCAGGGTTCTTTTTAGAGTTTTTTGGGGTTTCTAGGGTTTAAATACCATGTATGTCTATTCATGGTGACATTATATGGTTACTTCAATTAAGTTTTGAAGTTTTCTCCTATTTAAGCCTTGTTTGCTCTATTAAGCCCAATCTAGGGTTGGGTACCCTACTCTAGGGTTTCACCCACAAAATATTATATCAATACAACTTGTTTGAATTTTTTGCCTAGTGAATGCATTCTAGGTGTGACAAACACATGATATGTCAATGCTCATGATGTTATGCTCAAGTTTTAGTAACAGTAACACCAGGGGTGTTACATCCTTCCCCCCATAAAAGAATCTCGTCCCGAGATTAAAAGTCCTGGGGCAAGTAATGGAAAAGGAAATGCTTCACATTTTTATTTCCTTATTCTTGGTACAAAGCAGGGGTGGTATGGGGTTCATTCTTTTATTACAACAATTGTATATACCTTACAAATTACATGAGGCTAAAAAGCCTGGGAAATTCTTTTCTAAAAAGTCTTGAGTTTCCCATGTAGCCTCATCTTCTGAATGTTGGTTCCACTGTATCTTGTAAAATTTGAGAGTTTTTCTTCGGGTAATTCTGTCCTTCAGATCCAAGACTCGAATAGGATATTCTGAATATGTCAAGTCTGGCTCTAAGGCAACATCTGTTACTTCAATGGTCCGATCGGGAACCCGAAGACATTTCTTCAGTTGAGACACGTGGAACACATTATGTACAGCAGACAAGGTTTCGGGTAGCTGGAGTCGGTATGCCACTGGTCCACATTGCTCAAGCACAGGGAAAGGACCAATATACCAGGGTGCAAGCTTTCCTTTTACTCCGAAATGTGCTACACCCTTCATTGGTGATACTTTCAGGTAGACATAATCTCCAACAAGAAAGTACAAGGGTTGACGTCGCTTGTCTGCATAACTCTTCTATCGAGCTTGGGCTTTCTTCAAGTTATAAATTATTCGTTGTACTTTTTCCTCTATTTCCTTTAGCATGTCTGGCCTGAAGAAACTCCTTTCACCTGGTTCAGACCAGTTTAACGGAGTACGACACCGTCGCCCATACAAAGCTTCCAAGGGTGCCATCTTGATGCTTTCTTGATAGCTATTATTGTATGAGAACTCCGCTAATGGTAAACAATCATCCCATTTCTGTGGGAATTCCAAAACACAAGCCCGTAACATGTCCTCAAGTATTTGATTCACCCTTTCAGTATGCCCACTCGTTTGAGGATGACAGGCCGAACTGCAGAGCAACTTAGTACCCAAAGATTTGTGAAGTTCTTCCCAGAATTTGGATACAAATTGGGGTCCACGATCCAACACTATAGTCTTTGGAATACCGTGCAAACTAAGAATGCGGGCAATGTACAATTGGGCATAAACAACAGCCGGGTGATCTGTCTTGACTGGCAAAAAATGAGCAATTTTCGTAAGCCGATCAATTATAACCTAAATAGAGTCATACCCTTTTGCTGTTCTGTGTAATCCCACAATGAAGTCCATACTTATATCTTCCCATTTCCATGTAGGGATAGGTAAAGATTGTAATGGACCAACAGTCTTCATATGTATGGCTTTGACACGCCTACAAGTGTCACATCGGGCCACATAGCGTGCAATCTCGATTTTCATCTTTGTCCACCAATAATGCTATTTTAAATCATGATACATCTTAGTGCTTCCAGGATGAATAGAATAGCGACTAAGATGTGCTTCATCTAATATTTGCTGGCGGATTTCTTCATCCTTTGGCACAACTATGCGGTTGTTGAACCATACAATGCCTTGAGCATCTTTTCTGAAACATTTGGCTCTTCCGGCCTTTATCTTCTCATGGATGTGTTTCATACCCTCATTATCCTTTTGAGCATCCATTATCCTTTGTAAAAGGACTGACTCAAGCTTTAGTTGATTTAAGGTTCCATGTTGGATCATTCCCAGGTTTAATTTCTCCATCTCCTCGCATAACGTAATGTTAGAAGTCTTCATCGTCAGACAATGGCAGGAAGCCTTGCGACTAAGTGCATCTGCCACTACATTGGCCTTGCCTGGGTGATAATGAATTTCCAATTCATAGTCCTTAATAAGCTCAAGCCATCGCCTCTATCTCATGTTTAACTCTGACTGGGTGAAGATATACTTCAGGCTTTTATGATCTGTATAGATGTGACAGATATTCACTAGTAGATAATGACGCAAGATTTTTAGGGCATGAACCACCGCAGCTAACTCCAGATCATGAGTTCGATAATGTTCCTCATGCCGGCGCAACTGCCTTGAAGCATAAGCTATTACTCAGCCTTCTTGCATTAGAACACAGCCGAGACCACTGCCTGATGCATCACAATACACATCAAAGGGCTTTTCAATATCCGGTTGAGCCAATACCGAAGCAGTGGTTAATAATACCTTCAACTGTTCAAAGGCTTCATTACACTTTGGTGACCAACTAAATTTGGTATCATTCTTCAATAAACTTGTGATTGGTTTCACAAGCTTAGAAAAATCTGGTATGAATCGGTGGTAATAGCCAGCCAGTCCAAGGAAACTTCGGACTTGATGTACAGTGGTTGGGGTTTCCACTCCAAAATATCCTTGACTTTGCTGGGATCCATCGCAATCCCCTTGGTAGATAATACATGTCCCAGAAATTGGATTTCTTCCAGCCAGAACGCGCACTTACTGAACTTAGCATATAATTGATGTTCTCTTAGGCGTGTCAATACGATCCGTAAGTGTCGGGCATGCTCCTCTTCATTCTTGGAATATATTAAGATATCATCAATGAATACCATCACAAACTTATCTAGCTCGGGCATGAATACCGAGTTCATAAGATAGGTGAAGTGGGCAGGAGCATTCATTAGTCCGAAAGACATAACTAGATATTCAAACAAACCATACCACGTAGTGAATGCGGTCTTTGGTATATCTTCGGGTCGGATACGGATCTAATGATAGCCCGATCTGAGGTCAATCTTGGAGAATACCCTCGCTCCAGTTAGTTGATCAAATAAAATGTCAATCCGGGGAAGAGGATACTTATTTTTGATGGTAACCTCATTAAGGGGTCTATAATCCACGCACATCCGTAGTGTTTGATCATTCTTCTTGACAAAGATGGCTGGACATCCCCATGGTGATGAGCTTGGCTAGATGAGTCCTTTCCCTAGTAGATCTTGTAATTGTGTCTTGAGCTCTGCCAATTCATTTGGAGGCATTCGGTACGATCTTCTAGAAATAGGAGCCGTACCGGGCTTCAACTCAATCACAAATTATACATCTCTCTCTGGAGGCAATCCGGGAAAATCTTCTAGAAAGACGTCTGGGAACTCACATACTACCGGAATATCTTGGATCTCCGGTATAATAGCTTCATATACTCTGCCAAATGGTTTAGCTGGAATGGCTACGGGGATGGTCAAGAGAACCTCTTCTTGGCCATAACTCAATTTGATAGTTCTCAAATTAGTGTTGAGAATAGCTTTATGTTGGGCCAACCAATTCATGCCTAGAATTACATCTATATCTTGGCCTTTCACAACAATCATATTAGTAGGAAAGTCCCATTCAGCCAATGTTACGGGCACTTGGAAAGCCACTTCTTTAGTAAATATTTGTGCCCCAGGCGAATGAATTTTAAGCCCTTCCCTTGATTCATGGTATGGAATGCAATGTTGCTCCACAAATTTCTTGCTTATGAATGTATGCGAAGCACCAGAATCAAAAAGAATAATTGCGGGGTGATTGGCCACTAGAAACATACCCATCATTACCGGTTCGCCTTCCGGTGTTGTGGCCACTTGAGTATAATAAATCCGTCCCGTTGTCCTTGTATTTTTTCCCATGGTATTGTTTGTCGCATTTCCCTTTTCTTGAGCAGAATTCCCAAAACTCTTCTGATTACTTGATCGATTCTGCTTCGGGTATGGACAGTCCTTGATAAAGTGTCCGGACTTTCCATAGTTGAAACAGCCAGTTGAAGAGCTGGGGAGGGCATGGAAACGAGTACCAGAGGCACTCGGCTGATTTGTTGGAGTGGAGGCAGTGGCGGGGCGAATGAAGACCAGTTGTTTGAAAGGGTAGGAGGGTGGACGCGGTGAAGAGCGATTCGGATTAAAAGGTCGGATTACCAACCTTTGTCTTTTCTCAGACCCCTGACTGGGCCTGTTGCCTCCGTAACCCTTGGATTTTCTGGAGCCTGCATATTTAGCCTTGACTGCCAGTGTAGTACTGATAGCCCTTTCGTAGGAAAGATCAATGTAGGTGGCCATCTTCCTTTGCATTCGGTCATTAAGGCCTCTCATGAAGCAATTTCTCTTCTTTAAATCCGTGTTGACTTGGTTGATAGCATATTGAGACAAGTGGTTGAATTTATTGAGATACTGAGTGACAGTATCCCCACCCTATTTCAGCTTCATAAACTCCTCCTGCTTCATGTGGAGCACCCCTTCAGGTATATAGTGCTCCCGAAAAGCCAACTTGAACTCATCCCAAGTTATTTGATGACCAGCCGGTTGAACGGCTACAAAATTTCCCCACTAGGTGCTGGCAGGGCCACACAATTGTTGTGCTGCGAATAGGGGCTTTTGAGTCTCCGTACATCGGAGAAGCCTGAACTTCTGTTCGATAACGCGGATCCACTCATCCGCTTCTAGAGGATCTTCTGCCTTGACAAACAATGGGGGACGTGTCTCTGAGAAATCCAGATATGATGTCTCACGGGGTCCTTGCTGATACGCTCGCCTGCCTTGTTGCTGCATTTGTTGTCCCGCCATTTCCCGCAGAAAGCGAGGGTTATCAGGTGTAGCGTTAACCAAGGCAGCGATGGCCTCAGTTAATGTTAGAGGTACTGGGGGTGGGTTCGGAGTTGTTTCCCCCCACGGGAGGTCCCTGCTCCATCATGTGCATGAGTCTTGGAAGGCATCTGAGGCAACAAACATTTGGAAGAATATAATATGCCAAAGAAAACCATCCATTTTACATTACTAAAAGGGTAATGTTACAGACTCGAATTTTTACAACAGGATTACATTACCTATTATACATTACTACTACTTCTACACTATACTACTCTTGCTTCTTGTCACTCTTGGTAGCCTTGCTGTCGGGCGTAGGAGACCATTCATCAACCAACTTCATAGAGGGAGGGAGCCTAAAAAGGTCCAGTTCACCACCAAAGGCTTCTCCCGCTGTCCCAGAAGGTCTGGCTTCTATCCCGACAGGATCCGTAGGTACGTTGGGGTGCAGTTGGGAATACAATACATGAACTTCTTCATGTAATGTATTACAATACACTTGCAAGTGGTCTATGGCGGTGCTAAGCTCCTCCATGCGGGCTCGAGCTTTAGCTTCCTTAGCCCAAGCAAGCGAACGAGAGTTAACCGCCCAGTCGCGTGCTAGATCTTGTTCTGCGAGCTGATCTTGCAGGTGGCGGATGTCTGTTCTTAATTCGTTTATTCTTTCACCATCTGCGACCCATATATCGTTCCTCTGATGGAGCTCTGATCAAAGCTGATCAACTTGGGCTTCCAGATCCCCGATTGGATCGTTGCTACCACTGCTACTGTCTTCATGCCTCGGGGCAAGTTGATGGCAAGGTACGCCAATCGACCCGGTAGACTTGCGCGCGATCTTTCTTGTGTGCGGCGGCATATCTCCATGAGGGGAAAATATTATTAACATAGTTTTTAGCATGATGCATGTGTAATTACAGAATCAACCTTAGTTGATTCACACCTTCTATACATTGCACTCTACTATCTGGTCTTTAAATAAGTACTTCACAAGGAAGCTAGATAAGAAAGAAAGAAATTTTCTAGATAAGTCTTTGAAAATTCTTTTTGAAAATGCCTCATAACATCTACAGAGATGGGCTTAGCTCCGATACCAGCTGTGACGGAACCTCCCAAGTCATTAGGCCCACCTACAGTTGTCCTTGTCCAACGGACCTTAGACAACCCTGCAGGTGCCCCTGAATCACTTTACAAGTTCGGTATCTGCTTTCTTTACCTTTCCCAAGAGCGTTTCACCCGTCACGCAGACATTATAACACATCGGAGATACGAAAATGCGGAAGCAATTACAATAACTTACCTTATATTAAAAGTAAGAAAGAGTTATAATATTACAGACCAAAAACAAATATTATTATTACAAACCATGGGAGGCAAAAACCCCTCCCGATAAGTAATAACAAAAGTTTTACGGAGGATCCTTTCCTCTCGCAGCTTTAGTCTTGATTCTCTTCCTTTGGTACCACCCTTGAACATGTAGGAAACGGGTGACGCCTAAGAGGGGGGGGGGGTGAATTAGGACTTCTAAAACTTTTACTAAACTAGGCCACAATTAAATCCCTAGAGCAAAACCTAAGCAAATAATCAAACTAGAATGTGCAAACTAGGTTTTGTCTAAGTGTTGCTATCTCTACCGCAAAGGCTAAGTTTCAATCTACACTAAATAAGTATGAATACAAGATTGAAACTTAAATGCTTAGTATAAATGCGGAAACTTGAAGAGCAAAGTAGAGATGCAAACTCTCGTGGATGACGCCGGTATTTTTACCGAGGTATCCAGAACCACGCAAGGTCCCGACTAATCCTTGTTGGTGCCCCTACGCAAAGGGAAGCCCACGCGAGGGCCAAGCACTTGGGTGTTTGAGCTCTTGGAAATGTGCACTATATGCCTTGGTATGTTGCTTGGGCTCCCACACTAGAGAATGGCCGGTTGGGGTGGTATTTATAGCCTCCAATCCCCAAACTAGCCGTTGGACAGAAAGCAGCAGCTTTCTGTCGTCGGGTGCACCGGACAGTCCGGTGCACCACCGCACAGCCACTGTGCAGTGTCCGGTGCACGCCACGTCAGCCGACCGTTGGCGCCTGTAGCAGTCGACCGTTGGATCCGACCGTTGCCGTCTGTCGGGTGCACACCGGATAGTCCGGTGCCGACTGCCCGGTGCACCACCGGACAGACTGGTGCTACAGCCCGAGAGCGCCTATCTGTGGCCTCTCTGCGCAAACTGTCTGGTTGTCCCACCGGACAATCCGGTGCGCACCGGATAGGTACTGTTCACTGTCCGGTGCGCCGCCAGGCGCTGGCTGACAGCCATCTTCAAGGTTTCTTCGTTGATTTCTTCGGGCTTCTTTTGTTCTTGAGTCTTGGACTTCTGTGCATCATTTTATGTCTTCTTTTGAGGTGTTGCTTTCCTCAATTCCTTAGTCCAAGTAAATATTGCATCTTGTGAACTACAAACACAAACACTAGAAAACTTATTAGTTCACGGATTGTGTTATACATCAAACACCAAAACTCGATTAGCCAAATGGCCCGGGTCCATTTTCCTTACAATCTCCCCCTTTTTGGTGATTGATGACAACACAACCAAAGCAAGCAAATAATACAAGTATTTGAATGAAAATATGCAATCTACTTGCTAGGATGCATGTTTGTCCCCACAATGTGATATTATGGACTTAAGCCTCCCCCTAACTCCATAATTCACTTACTTCCCATTTTAGGACCAAATAACCAAAACCATTTGAAAAACTATTTGTAGATATAGAATTTTAAATTGGTGGTGTTTGATGTTTGTTATAGTTTTCATTGCTTTGGTCCCTAAACTTCTCCCCCTTTGGCATCAACCACCAAAAAGGAAGACATTAAAAGCACGTAGGAAGTAAATAAAGGCTTGCCCTCATCAAGAATTTTATCAGATGATACCATTTATAGGATACTAAATTAAATCACATGAATGATATCAGTTGAAAGGATTACTCCCCCTAAATGAGTGTTCTCTTTAGAAAGAATTTTCTCCCCCTTTTTAGAGATGAAGAAATACTCCCCCTGACAGAGATCCTCTAATTAGGAAAAAGCAGGTGAAAATTAGAGACGCAAGACATGATTTGAAAAGACTAACTTCCCTTATGCATAGGTAACAGAATATGAGTTAAGTACTTATGCATTTTTAGCAACATGGAAGTATATGATATGAAATATAGTCTAATCAAATGTTGGAGAAGACATGTAAATGATATAAAAAGTATTCTCAAAAGATACCAATTGAAAGTCAATGGCGAGCTTGAGAGACATGAGAGATCTTGGAGATTTTGCAGTGGAAGATTGTTGTCTTTCTCCGGTGACCTTATTTTCCTTACAATGAGACTATCACATGAAATAGACTTGAAAAGGTGTTAGTCTCAAAGTATTAGATTATAGAGTAACCTCCCCCTAAAGGTGTGCATACAAGTTTTGAATACTTGTAGGAGACATGCACTTTGATTTGATATCAAGAGGGGCAAATTATCTATAATCCGAACTTTGGCACATATAAGTTAAATGATACAACTTGTAGAAATCAAAATTTTCAATAGATGCATCATTTACTATGGAGTGATATAGAAGCTATGTGCCGTGCTTTTAACTAAACATTTTAAACCATGTAGGTTTGCTTAAGTATATGAATTGAAAGCAAGCAATCCTACCATGTGATTTACCTAGTATGCATAATTCAAAAGTAAATAACAAATTTATTACTAGGCAAGAAAAGCAAACTAGATAAAAGGTAAATATATACGCATATCTAAAAACAAGAGATACAATAAATGTAGTCACCTTAGTCATGGGTGGGAAATTTGGGTCCAAAATTTTCACTATCCCACTTGGCAATAAACTTGATCCAATATGATGTATCCCATGATATACATCCCAATTTTGCCAAGTCTCCAAATTTCCCGATGACCTTCGGTCCACTCACTTCCCTTTCGGGATCCAAACCTTCTTGGTGCTTTTCATGGTTGAAATTATTTCCTTTGGCACCCAGATGCGTTTGGCCCCCTTTCCTTTATTGGCTTGCTTGTTGGCCTTGATTGCTGTCACCTTTCCATTCTTTTTCTTCTTGATCAAATATGGTGTAGCATCCTTTGTGTTCACCTTTTTGATGTAGGTGTTGGAGATTTTGCTTGATGGCTTTTGCTTGAGCTTTTGCCTTTGTTTATCCCCGGTCATCGCCTTGCATTGGAAAGACTTGTGGCCTTCCATGTGGCATTGCCTACAAATCACAGTTTCTCCCTCCATAGGCTTGTTCACTCCAGCAGTGGTGTTATCCTGTGGAGGTCGGATTTGTTTGGCTTTGCCTTTCTTCTCATACAAAGCCTTGCCAAGGCGAGCCACTTCTTGCTCCAATTGTTCATTTTCCTTTGCAACCTCATCCGAACATGTTTCTACAACAATATTCTCAACAAGAACTTGGTTGCAGGGGTTAGAATCATCAATTAAATCAAAGCAGGAAGTAGAAGCATCTTTCTTAATAATTTCAGGTATTTCAACTAAAGATGCTGCTGGGGTGCTACCAATATTTTCTAGCTTAGTAGTTAGCTCATTATTGTGTATGCTAAGAATTTCCATTTTCTCTAGCAAATTTTCAATAGCTTCTTGGGAGCTAGCTAACTTAGCCTTAAGTTTTTCATTCTTTTTAATAAGGCTATCATCGGTAGCAGTGGATGGAGCACTAGATTCTAATAGCTCAATTTTAGTTGATAGCTCACTATTTAAGTTTGCAAAAGTTTCAAATTTTTCTAGCAAACCTTTGTAATCATTTTGAGAGCTAACCAACTTATTTTTCAAAGTTTTAAGTTGAGCTTTTTGCTTAGTGCAAACATCCTGGAAAAATTCTACGGCTTCCGCAAGCTCATCTAGAGAGGGCTTTCCCTCACCTTCATCATCACTACTACTTTCATCACTAGAGGATGGAATGCTTTTGTTACCTCTTGCCATAAGGCATTTGTGTGATGACCGTGATGAGCGTGACGAGGACCGGTGGCTACGCGTCCTTGGCGGTTCATCTCACTTGAAGAATCATCCCAAGTTCTAACACTTGTTAGCGCCTTGCCTTTGCTCCTCTCCTTCTTGGGTTTGGCCATATCTGGACAATTGTCCCTGAAGTGACCCTTCTCCCCACATGCGAAGCATCCTCTCTTCCTTTGCTTTTTCCTGTCAATGTTAAAGAGAAGATCCTCGACCTGCAGGGGCACACCCATTAGATTATCTTGCGGACCATCCTCATTACCTTTCCGACGCGCGGATTGTTTCTTCGTCCTCAGAGGATGATGTGCATGGTTGATTATCTTCATCATCATCACTTTCTTCTTCTTCCTCTTCTTCACTTGAGGAACTTGGAGTGGGAGCCTTCTTTTTGCCCTTCCTTTCATCACATGCAAAAGCATATGGTCTTGAGGAAGTTGGCTCCTCTCCCCGACACATTTTTCGCGACATCTCAAAAGCCGCGATTTTCCCAATCACAATGGTCGGGGTCATGTTGCTCAAGTCCTCCATGTCGTGAAGGATGGTGATGATGCTCCCATATCTTTGTTGTGGTAGCAGGGAGATAATCTTCCTCACAATGTCTGCATCACCTAGCTTATTAATGCCAATAGAATTGAGCTCATTGATAATTAGATTCAAACGAGAATACATGTCTCTAACAAGCTCATCATCTTTCATAGCAAAAGAATTATACTCATTCAAGACTAGGCAATGTTTTTGCTCACGGACATTGGATGTGCCGTCATGGAGCTCATGCAATTTTAGCCAGATCTCATTAGCAGTTTTCAAGGTAAATACTTGATTAAAAATATCCATGCTAAGAGATTCATACAAGCAATTTTTGGCTCTAGCATTTAAATGAATTTCTTTTTCCTCACTCGTGGTGGGTTTCTCGGGATTTTTGAGGGGTTTCATCCCGTCACGAGTGACTCTCCAAACACCTAGATCAACGGCCTCTAGGTAACAAGCCATTCTAGCACTATAATATGGGAAGTTAGTGCCGTTGAAGTGTGGTGGCCTATGGGTATCCATCCCTTCCTCTAAAAAGCGTCGGCTCTTTTAGTGGTGAAGCTAAAGCGTTTCAAATGAGCCAAACCGGCTTTGATACCACTTGTAGGAAACGGGTGACGCCTAAGAGGGGGGGGGTGAATTAGGACTTCTAAAACTTTTACTAAACTAGGCCACAATTAAATCCCTAGAGCAAAACCTAAGCAAATAATCAAACTAGAATGTGCAAACTAGGTTTTGTCTAAGTGTTGCTAGCTCTACTGCAAAGGCTAAGTTTCAATCTACACTAAATAAGTATGAATACATGATTGAAACTTAAATGCTTAATATAAATGCAGAAACTTAAAGAGCAAAGTAGAGATGCAAACTCTCGTGGATGACGCCGGTATTTTTACCGAGGTATCCGGAACCACGCAAGGTCCCGACTAATCCTCGTTGGTGCCCCTACGCAAAGGGAAGCCCACGCGAGGGCCAAGCACCACGGTCGAGTAACTCCGTAGAGAGCCTCGGGCCTTCTCCACGCGCAAGTGGTGCTCCGCTTCCAGCTCCTCTCGGACGCTCCCCGCCGTCTCCACTATCGAGCCTCCGTCCGAAATGCCGCGGGCCTCGTTCCCTCCGGTACATGGTGGCGGACGTGACACAAACACGGTTGTCACGGTCTCGCAAGACTCTCGCCCGACTTGGTACAATTACAACGGCTCACACAAGAGCCAAGGGGTTGTGTGGTTTGTCTAAACTCACTCAACTAACTAGGGTTCACCTAGAGCAAGCGCTAAAGCGGTCTAACTAATCTAAGCACTTCGCAAAGCACCTACGCTAATCACCGAGTGATTCTATTAAGCACTTGGGTGTTTGAGCTCTTGGAAATGTGCACTATATGCCTTGGTATGCTGCTTGGGATCTCACACTTGAGAATGGCCGATTGGGGTGGTATTTATAGCCTCCAATCCCCAAACTAGCCGTTGGACAGAAAGCAGCAGCTTTCTGTCGTTGGGTGCACCAGACAGTCCGGTGCACCACCAGACAGCCACTGTGCAGTGTCCGGTGCAAGCCACGTCAGCTGACCGTTGGCGCCTGTAGCAGTCGACCGTTGGATCCGACCGTTGCTGTCTGTCTGGTGCACACCGGACAGTCCGGTGCCGACTGTCCGGTGCACCACCGGACAGACCGGTGCTAGAGCCCAAGAGCGCCTGTCTGTGGCCTCTCTGCGCAAACTGTCCGATTGTCTCACCGGACAGTCCGGTGCGCACCGAACAGGTACTGTTCACTGTCCGGTGCGCCGCCAGGCGCTGGCTGACAGCCCTCTTCAAGGTTTCTTCGTTGATTTCTTCGGGCTTCTTTTGTTCTTGAGTCTTGGACTTCTGTGCATCATTTTATGTCTTCTTTTGAGGTGTTGCTTTCCTCAATTCCTTAGTCCAAGTAAATATTGCATCCTATGAACTACAAACACAAACACTAGAAAACTTATTAGTTCACGGATTGTGTTGTTCATCAAACACCAAAACTCGATTAGCCAAATGGCCCGGGGTCCATTTTCCTTACAGAACAGAAGCAACAAAAGTTTGCCGCTTCTTCACCTAAAACAACATGGGACAAAGCCCTGAGTATGGAATTACTCAGCAAGTCTTACCCGACTAAGAAAAGACTCTCAAGGGTATGCTGGCTAGAGGAGTCAAGGTAATGCTTATCAATAATCAATGGCTCTGTTTGCAGAAATGCTTACTAAGAGTGGATCCTTAAAAATCCAGTTTTATTTGTCAGGTTAAGTAAAAATTACCTGCAGCTAGGGTTCTGTCTACTCTAATACAATCACTTGACCTATACTAGCCAATTTCTTAACAACCCTTTATCTTCACTGGATTGCTACGTGTAAGTCAGTGACCAAGTCTTCATAACCGCGAAGTTACGACGATCCGAATCGATTATACTCAGCTGAGGATCTCCAATCGCACTTCATATGTAGCACTTAACCCTTGCATATGTCAACTCGCCACCGGGGTTCTTAAGACCAGATCAGGTTCACGCCAACCAAGAGCACAGATACACAACCGTCAAGCCTCTTGCCATGGAGGGTACACGCTACTCTCGCCATCTCTCCACTCCCATTGCATGTTATCTTATTCTGGTATTAGTCTACCTGAGGCAAAGCTTACCCATGATGAGGCATGTGACCAGTTAAAGCGTCCTCGGTCAGTAGGCCTACATCGACACGGTCCTTAATCGACTCAGACGAAGACACTACACCGAGACTCTCTACTCGTGCAAGTCACCCGCCCGGTCTCAGCTTTAACATTTCAAACCCCAAAGTCTGGTACCTGGCAGAGGTACATCTTTTCCGACGTTGAACCCATCATGGACATGATGGATTCACCATCAAGTTTTATATCCCACCCACTTTGAAGCATCATCTTTTGTGAAAACAAAATGTTTTGTTTTTCTAAAGCAATACTAAGCATAAGAAAATCCTTTTTGTAAAACAGGGATTTAAGAGGTAATTAAATCCAAGGAAGGAAATGCAGGAATTGGTTTAGCACACAACTCCTATTACCTAATGCATCAAGTAAGTGAGAAAGATTTTAAAAACAACAAGGAGGTGGCAAATGCACCGGGGCTTGCCTTGTGTTAGTGGTGAATCAGGCTCGGTTCCGCACATATCGAAATAAAAACAGTTGCCTGCCTGATGTTCCTCAGGTGGTGGTGGTGAAGTCTTCGCTTCTTCGACTTCTACTTATTTGTTTTCTAAATATAATCATACATAATAATGAATGCCCATGTAATGCTCATGAGAGTGCAAAGATAATAAAAGTTTTTATCTAAAGTCTTGAATACAACTTTCCTTCACGGATCTCCGAGAACTTAGGGTTTCCGGAGTCAATAGTGAAGTTCACAGGGCACGGGGCTAGGGTTTTGGGTTCTATGTATGAAACATGGTCCAAATCATACCAAACTCTACCCAAGGCCTTTAAATATTATACAGAGTTTATCCTAAAATTTTAGTGAATTTTGGATTTATTATTTATTCTCTAAAAATCTAGAAACAAGGTTTTTGGCTATTTTAAATACTCTATAATTTCTTATTTGGATTAAAAATCATGAAAATATTTTTAGTAAATACTATAGAAAATTAGTGTAACGCCCTGAATTTGGGGGTAGAATTTTTTCTTCTTTTCTCTCACCAAATTCGGGCGTTACTCTCTTTTCTCTTCCCCGTTTCGCTGCTTCCTCCCAATTTCAAACCAGTATAGTGACAGGTGTCCGTGTCGTGTATGAACAAAACCTAAGCGTCGTGGGTGTTGCATCATGCCGAAGCACATTTCCTTGTCTGATGTTGCATGTTCGTCTCGTTCCATCTCGATTTTCGGTTCGCGATTGGAGCCCGTTTGAAAGTCGTGCGTGTCGTGGGCTTTGATCCACGAAGTAGCCCGGCCCGGCCCAGCCCAACCCGCGCGCCCCCGGCGCCCCAAACCCCCCCATGCGCCCCCTCTTCTCCTCTCTCTCTCATTTGGATTTCCTGCGCAGCAACCTCCCTCTCCCTCTCCCACCTCCCTCTCCCTGTGGTGCCCTAGGGTTTGGAGTCGAGATCGCCGGAATTTGGATCCTCGGAGGTGAGTTTTCCCCTCCCCTTCCCTTTTCTCTCTCCCTCCGCCTCCCCTCTCTTTTTTTTCTTTTTCTTTTCCCTGGTCGCGCGCGCGCCCACCCGCGCCCTAGCGCCGCGCCGCCCTCGGCTCGCGCGCCCCCGCGTCGCCTCGGCTCGCGCGCCCGCGCCCTCCCCGTCCCGCGCGCCGGCGAGCCCGCCCGCGCCCTCCCCGTCCCACGCGCCGGCGAGCCCGGCCGCGCCCTCCCCTTCCCCGCGCCCGGCCGCGCCCCGGCGAGCTCCCCCGCGCCCGGCCGTGCCCCGGCGAACCCGCCCCTGCCCCCTTCCCCGCGCTCCCCCGCGCCCGGCGAGCCCCTCCCCCGGCCACGCTCGCCCGGCTGCGTCACGCGCCCCGTGCCCCGCGCCCTCGGTCGTGCCCCTGCCCGCGCCCGGGTCCCAGCGACTCGCGTCCCGCGCGCCTGCGCAGTTCGCGTGCCCTCGGCACGCGTAGCGCGCCCTCGCGCGTGCGACCGTAGTCGCACTGCGCTTAACCCCGTTTTAATCGATGCTAAATTGTGTAGTCGACGTGCTGCGTCACGCGCTTTGTCGCGCGACGATTCTTTTAGTTTATATTTATTAAAGTGCTAGGTCGCACGCTTCGTCGCGTGACGATCTATTTTAATTTTAGGTTGTTTAAGGTGCGATGTCGCGCGTCCAGACGCGCGACGTTCCACTTTAAACTCAGCTCTGTTGACGTATGTCATCGTGCACTTCGTCGCGCGATGCTTAACATCTCTTTATAATTAGTGCAAGTGTCTCGTTGTGCGCTCTATCGCGCAGCGAGTCATTTACTTCTTAATGCAATCTAAATATCGTGTCATACGTCTCGACGTGCGGCCACCCCCTTTCATTCATCTTCAATTGTTTATAATGATTAAATGTGGAACTTGACTTACTTTATGCCAAACGTAGTGTCCAAATTAATTCCCTTCTATTGAGCGAGTGGTTTAATTCATAATAATGTAACGTGATCGTTTCTCGACTGTCTTTTCCTCTTTCTCTCTTAACCTTAATTGCGAGCCCGCGTGGAACGTCTGTTTACTTACTGCATTCTATTGTATGGTGTACTGTTCTTTTGTATTAAATATGTGGATGTATGTATGTTTACGCTCGCATAGAGAACGATCTGGTCGGAGAACCCGAAGAACTCGCAGGAGAAGCCCCTGAGCAGCAGTCGGTTGGTGGAGGCAAGTGTCCCTTGACCTATCTCTGTCCTATACATTCTTCAATTCACCTCCCGCATTACATATTTATACCTAAGGATTGACTAGCTTTTGTTATCCATGTCCTTGTTTACCTATTCGGGTTGGATTATTATTGCTTAGTCTATTGCTATTGCTCAACTTTAATCAATGAACATGATGAGAATTATCAATGATACGCTGTTTTCCCCTCTTTTATTATGATGTTATACTTGTGACCTTCAAGGGGGCTCGAGCGGTTTCTCGAGTGCCTCTCCGTAAGGACCTGTTCGTTGGATGACCGCCTGGGAAAACAGTGCAACCATGAGGGTGGAGTGGGACACCCTTAGCTGAGTAATTAGAGGAACTGGGGTGTAGTTCGCTTCGCCGTCATTCCGTCGATGGGGCTCAGTGTATGCGGCTCGCTCTGCCAAGGTTGATTTGTCCCTTGGGGAGGAGTGCGGTACATTTAGGAAACCTAACGGGCGGCTACAGCCTCGGGGAATCTTTGTAAAGGCTACATAGTGAGACCCTGCCTATTCACCTTGGGAGTGTTCAAGGGTCCGTACAACCCGAGGCAAAAAGGGAATCACGGCTCATGGGTAAAGTGTACAACCTCTGCAGAGTGTTATGAAACTGATATATCAGCCGTGCTCGCGGTTATGAGCGGCCAAGGGAGCTCCAGTGATTAGTGGTACTTGATCAGAGATGTTCGGATTTGCAGGTGGCAATGAGATCGATGGTTTGTGGTATTGACTATGGTAATGGGAAGTGGTATTCTTTCCGTTTGGAAAGAGTACGTTTGGGTTAATAACGTGGGTTAATTCTAAAACTTGGCTTTCTCTACTAGTAATAACAATCTGCCAACTAAAAGCAACTGCTTGACTTACCCCCACATAAAGCTAGTCCACTACAGCCAAACATGACACTTGCTGAGTATGTTGATGTGTACTCACCCTTGCTCTACACACCAAACCCCCCCTTCCCCAGGTTGTCCGCATTGCAACCACTGCTCAGGAGAAGATGAAGCCGTGGAAGGAGACTTCCAAGAGTTCCAAGACTACGATGAGTTCTAGGCATGGGTTAGCGGCAACCCCCAGTCGGCTGCCTGTGAAGGCCGCGTTTATCTACGTTTCGTTTTCGCACTTTGATTTATTGTAAAAACTATGTGGATGTCCTGGACATCATGATGTAATCGACTATTATTTCCCTTTTTATTACTATTTGAGCACTGTGTGATGATGTCCATGTTATGTAACTGCTGTGTACGTGAATTGCTGATCCTGGCACGTACATGGTTCGCATTCGGTTTGCCTTCTAAAACCGGGTGTGACATAGGTGGTATCAAAGCTGTGCTGACTGTAGGACCGCTAACCTAGAGTAGAATGGTCGTTCTAAGGATTATAGACCTTTGTCCCTGCCTTGACTTTGATATCCCTTCAAAAGTTGGTCATATCGACCAAACCTATGTTCTACTATATATTATACCTTGCTGAAAATTGTGTTTTATTCTAATCCTTCATTTATTTATTGTTCATTACTTGCTGGTCATACTAGTTCTATTCTCACTCTTTTGCTTGCGGTGTCTTTTGTAGATGGCTCGTCTTAGACACACCGCACGGAAGTCTATCATCCCCTTCTTACCCTCTCGTCTCGCGGAGCATCCGCTTCGCCGTCCCGTGGCCGGTTAGTCCAGCCACTTGGAGAGACTGCACCACCATCTGCATGAGGAGCAGGAGCGTCAACGACAGGAGCAGCAGGGCTCTTCTTTCTCGCTCCAGCAGGAGATAGAGTCAATGAGGAGCTGCTCCCCCGTGCTCCCCCTGGAGGCGCCCCCTGCACCACCACTGAGCGCCCCAGCCCCTAGAGTAGCTGCTGGAGGTGACCCATACGACAGAGGTGGCGACAGCAGCTCGAGCCACGACGCCGACTTTTCTGCCGACCAGGAGCCGGAAGGATGGGTTGCTCGACCCATCACTCGCGACGCTGCTCGCGGGTGTCACTTCCACGATGCGCTCGACACCCTGCTACGTCGGGCACTTGACCGGCGTACTTGGTCTATCGAGTATCGCTGTGTGGTCTACCAGCATAGTTGTGGGGTCTACCCGGACCGCTGGGAGGCGACCTGCTTGGTGCGCCGTCCGGAGAACAGCCTCTGGGTGTGGAGGTCTGCTCAGAGCACTATTCCATCTCTAAGCGGGACTCAGCTGAGGCGGCCATGCAAGATGCCGCACGGCGTGCGCTTTCACAGTACTGCTCAGTGCTCGGTGGGGTAGCTGATGGTCTCAACCTGAAGTACTACCCCTGTCGTCCATCTGGCAGCACAGGAGGAGTGATTGTCTCACCTGTTGGTGAGGACTGTAGGAAACGGGTGACGCCTAAGAGGGGGGGTGAATTAGGACTTCTAAAACTTTTACTAAACTAGGCCACAAATAAATCCCTAGAGCAAAACCTATGCAACTAATCAAAACTAGAATGTGCAAACTGGGTTTTGTCTAAGTGTTGCTATCTCTACCGCAAAGGCTAAGTTTCAATCTACACTAAATAAGTATGACTACAAGATTGAAACTTAAATGCTTAATATAAATGCGGAATGTAAAGAGCTAAGTAGAGAAGCAAACTCTCGTGGATGACGCCGGTATTTTTACCGAGGTATCCGGAACCGCGCAAGGTCCCGACTAATCCTCATTGGTGCCCCTACGCGAAGGGAAGCCCACACGAGGGCCAAGCACCATGGTCGAGTAACTCCGTAGAGAGCCGCGGGCCTTCTCCACGCGCAAGTGGTGCTCCGCTTCCGGCTCCTCTCGGACGCTCCCCGCCGTCTCCACTATCGAGCTTTCGGCCGAAACGCCGCGGGCCTCGTTCCCTCCGGTACACAGTGGCGGCCGTGACACAAACGCGGTTGTAACGGTCTCGCAAGACTCTCGCCCCACTCGGTACAATTACAACGACTCACGCAAGAGCCGAGGGGTTATGTGGTTTTACAAAACTCACTCAACTAACTAGGGTTCACCTAGAGCAAGCGCTAAAGCGGTCTAACTAACCTAAGCACTTCGCAAAGCACCTATGCTAATCACCGAGTGATTCTATTAAGCACTTGGGTGTTTGAGCTCTTGGAAATATGCACTATGTGTCTTGGTATGTTGCTTGGGCTCTCACACTTGAGAATGGCCGGTTGGGGTGGTATTTATAGCCTCCACACCCCAAACTAGCCGTTGGACAGAAAGCAGCAGCTTTCTGTCGTCGGGTGCACCGGACAGTCCGGTGCACCACCGGACATCTACTGTGCAGTGTCCGGTGCACGCCACGTCAGCCGACCGTTAGCGCCTGTAGCAGTCGACCGTTGGATCCGACCGTTGCCGTCTGCCCAGTGCACACCGGACAGTCCGGTGTCGACCCACCGGACAGACTGGTGCTACAGCCAGAGAGCGCCTGTCTGTGGCCTCTCTGCGCAGACTGTCCGGTGCCACACCGGACAGTCCGGTGCACACCGGACATCAATGTCCGGTGCACCACCAGGCGCTGGCTGACAGCCCTCATCTTGGATTTCTTCGCTGATTTCTTCGGGCTTCTTTTGTTCTTGAGTATTGGACTCCTATGCATCTTTTTATGTCTTCTTTTGAGGTGTTGCATCCTCATTGCCTTGGTCCAATTCTCTTTGCATCCTGTGAACTATAATTATAAACACTAGCAAACATATTAGTCCACAGGTTGTGTTAATCATCAAACACCAAAACTCAATTAGCCAAATGGCCCGGGGTCCATTTTCCTTACAATCTCCCCCTTTTTGGTGATTGATGACAACACAACCAAAGCAAGCAGATAATACAAGTATTTGAATTAAAATATGCAATCTACTTGCTTAGATGCATGATTATCCCCACAATGTGAAATTATGGACTTAAGCCTCCCCCTAACTCCATAATTCACTTACTTCCTATTTTTGGACCAAATAACCAAAACCACTGAAAAAACCATTTGTAGATATAAAATTTTAAATTGGTGGTGGTGTTTGGTGTTTGATATAGTTTTCATTGCTTTGGTCCATAAACTTCTCCCCCTTTGGCATCAACCACCGAAAAGGAAGACATTAAAAGCATGTAGGAAGTAGATAAAAATCTTGCCCTCAACAAGGATTGTATCAAATGATATCACTAGAAGGATAGTAAATTAAACCATATGAATGATACCAGTTGAAATGATTACTCCCCCTAAATGAGTGTTCTCTTTTAGAAAGAGGTTTCTCCCCTTTTTAGAGATGAAGAAATACTCCCCCTGACAGAGATCCTCTAATTAGGAAAAAGCAGGTGAAAATTAGAGGTGCAAGACATAATTTGAAAAGACTAACTTCCCTTATGCATAGGTAACAGAATATGAGTTAACTACTTATGCATTTTTGCAACATGGAAGCATATGATACGAAATAAAGTCTAATCAAATTTTGGAGAAGACATGTAAATGATACTGAAAGTAGTCTCAAAAGATACCAATTGAAAGTCAATGGTGAGCTTGAGAGACATGAGAGATCTTGGAGATTTTGCAGTGGAAGATTGTTGTCTTTCTCCGGGGACTTCATTTTCCTTACTATAAGACTATCACATAAAATAGACTTAAAAAGGTGTTAGTCTCAAAGTGTTGGATTATAGAGTAATCTCCCCCTAAAGGTGTGCATACAAGTTTTGAATACTTGTAGGAGACATGCACTTTGATTTGATATCAAGAGGGGCAAATTATCTATAATCCTAACTTTGGCACATATAGGTTAAATGATACAACGTGTAGAAATCAAAATTTTCAATTGATGCATCATTTACTATGGAGTGATATAGAAGCTATGTGCCGTGCTTAAATAAATATTTTAAGCCATGTAGGTTTGCTTAAGTGTATGAATTGAAAACAAGCAATCCTACCATATGATTCACCTAGTATGCATAATTTAAAACAAAGGTTAATAACAAATGTAATACTAGGCAAGAAAGGTAAACTAGATACAAGGTAAATAGATACGCATATCTAAAAACAAGAGATACAATAAATCTAGTTACCTTAGTCATGGGTGGGAAATTTGGGTCCAAAATTTTCACTAACCCACTTGGCAATAAACTTGATCCAATATGATGTATCCCATGATATACATCCCAACTTTGCCAAGTCTCCAAATTTCCCGCAGAACTTCGGTCCACTCACTTCCCTTTCGGGATCCAAACCTTCTTGGTGCTTTTCATGGTTGAAATTATTTCCTTTGGCACCCAGATGCGTTTGGCCCCTTTTCCTTTGTTGGCTTGCTCGTTGGCCTTGATTGCTATCACCTTTCCATTCTTTTTCTTCTTGATCAAATATGGTGTAGCATCCTTTTTATTCACCTTTTTGATGTAGGTGTTGAAGATTTTGCTTGATGGCTTTTGCTTGAGCTTTTGCCTTTGTTTATCCCCGGTCATCGCCTTGCATTGGAAAGACTTGTGGCCTTCCTTGTGGCATAGCCTACAAATCACGGTTTCTCCCTCCATAGGCTTGTTCACTCCTGCAGTGGTGTTATCCTGTGGAGGTTGGATTTGTTTGGCTTTGCCTTTTTTGTCATACAAGGCCTTGCCAAGGCGAGCCACTTCTTGCTTTAATTGTTCATTTTCCTTTGCAACCTCATCCGAACATGTCTCTACAACAATATTCTCAACAACGACTTGGTTGCAGGAGTTAGAATCATCAATTAAATCAAAGCAGGAAGTAGAAGCATCTTTCTTAATTATTTCAGGTATCTCAACTAAAGATGCTGCTGGGGTGCTACCAATGTTTTCTAGCTTAGTAGTTAGCTCATTGTTGTGTATGCTAAGAATTTCCATTTTCTCTAGCAAATTTTCAATAGCTTCTTGGGAGCTAGCTAACTTAGCTTTCAGTTTTTCATTCTTTTTAATAAGGCCATCATCGGTAGCAGTGGATGGAGCACTAGATTCTAATAGCTCAATTTTAGTTGATAGCTCACTATTTCAGTTTGCAAAAGTTTCAAATTTTTCTAGCAAACCTTTGTAATCATTTTGAGAGCTAACCAACTTATTTTTCAAAGTTTTAAGTTGAGCCTTTTGCTTAGTGCAAACATCCTGGAAAAATTCTACGGCTTCCGCAAGCTCATCTAGAGAGGCCTTTCCCTCACCTTCATCATCACTACTACTTTCATCACTAGAGGATGGAGTGCTTTTGTTACCTCTTGCCATGAGACATTTGTGTGATGACCGTGATGATCGTGACGAGGACCGGTGGCTGCGCGTCCTTGGAGGTTCATCTTCACTTGAAGAATCATCCCACGTTCTAACACTTGTTAGCGCCTTGCCTTTGCTCCTCTCCTTTTTGGGTTTGGCCATATTTGGACAGTTGTCCCTGAAGTGGCCCTTCTCCCCACATGCAAAGCATCCTCTCTTCCTTTGCTTTTTCCTGTCAATGTTAAAGAGAAGATCCTCGACCTGCAGGGGCACACCCATTAGATTAATCTTGCGGATCATTCTCATTACCTTTCCGACGCGTCGGATTGTTTCTTCGTCCTCGGAGGATGATGTGCATGGTTGATTATCTTCATCATCATCACTTTCTTCTTCTTCTTCCTCCTCTTCGCTTGAGGAACTTGGAGTGGGAGCCTTCTTTTTGCCCTTCCTTTCATCACATGCAAAAGCATATGGTCTTGAGGAAGTTGGCTCCTCTCCCCGACTCATTTTTCACGACATCTCAAAAGCCGCGATTTTCTCAATCACGATGGTCGAGGTCATGTTGCTCAAGTCCTCCATGTTGTGAAGGATGGTGATGATGCTCCCATATCTTTGTTGTGGTAGCAGGGAGATAATCTTCCTCACAATGTCCGCATCACCTAGCTTATTAATTCCAATAGAATTGAGCTCATTGATAATTAGATTCAAACGAGAATACATGTCTCTAACAAGCTCATCATCTTTCATAGCAAAAGAATTATACTCATTTAAGACTAGGCAATGTTTTTGCTCACGGACATTGGATGTGCCGTCATGGAGCTCATGCAATTTTAGCCAAATCTCGTTAGCAGTTTTCAGGGTAAATACTTGATTGAAAATATCCATGCTAAGAGATTCATACAGGCAATTTTTGGCTCTAGCATTTAAGTGGATTTCTTTTTCCTCACTCGTGGTGGGTTTCTCGGGATTCTTGAGGGGTTTCATCCCATCACGAGTGACTCTCCAAACACCTAGATTAACGGCCTCTAGGTAACAAGCCATTCTAGCACTATAATATGGGAAGTTAGTGCCGTCGAAGTGTGGTGGCCTATGGGTATCCATCCCTTCCTCTAAAAAGCGTCGGCTCTTTTAGCGGTGAAGCTAAAGCGTTTCAAATGAGCCAAACCGGGCTCCGATACCACTTGTAGGAAACGGGTGACGCCTAAGAGGGGGGGGGGGTGAATTAGGACTTCTAAAACTTTTACTAAACTAGGCCACAAATAAATCCCTAGAGCAAAACCTATGCAACTAATCAAAACTAGAATGTGCAAACTAGGTTTTGTCTAAGTGTTGCTATCTCTACCGCAAAGGCTAAGTTTCAATCTACACTAAATAAGTATGACTACAAGATTGAAACTTAAATGCTTAATATAAATGCGGAATGTAAAGAGCTAAGTAGAGAAGCAAACTCTCATGGATGACGCCGGTATTTTTACCGAGGTATCCGGAACCGCGCAAGGTCCCGACTAATCCTCGTTGGTGCCCCTACGCGAAGGGAAGCCCACACGAGGGCCAAGCACCACGGTCGAGTAACTCCGTAGAGAGCCACGGGCCTTCTCCACGCGCAAGTGGTGCTCCGCTTCCGGCTCCTCTCGGACACTCCCCGCCGTCTCCACTATTGAGCTTTCGACCGAAACACCGTGGGCCTCGTTCCCTCCGGTACACGGTGGCGGCCGTGACACAAACGCGGTTGTAACGGTCTCGCAAGACTCTCGCCCCACTCGGTACAATTACAACGACTCACGCAAGAGCCGAGGGGTTATGTGGTTTTACAAAACTCACTCAACTAACTAGGGTTCACCTAGAGCAAGCGCTAAAGCGGTCTAACTAACCTAAGCACTTCGCAAAGCACCTACGCTAATCACCGAGTGATTCTATTAAGCACTTGGGTGTTTGAGCTCTTGGAAATATGCACTATGTGTCTTGGTATGTTGCTTGGGCTCTCACACTTGAGAATGGCCGGTTGGGGTGGTATTTATAGCCTCCTCACCCCAAACTAGCCGTTGGACAGAAAGCAGCAGCTTTCTGTCGTCGGGTGCACCGGACAGTCCGGTGCACCACCGGACATCTACTGTGCAGTGTCCGGTGCACGCCACGTCAGCCGATCGTTGGCGCCTGTAGCAGTCGACCGTTGGATCCGACCGTTGCCGTCTGCCCATTGCACACCGGACAGTCCGGTGCCGACCCACTGGACAGACCGGTGCTATAGCCAGAGAGCGCCTGTCTGTGGCCTCTCTGCGCAGACTGTCCGGTGCCACACCAGACAGTCCGGTGCACACCGGACATCAATGTTCGGTGCACCACCAGGCGCTGGCTGACAGCCCTCATCTTGGATTTCTTCGCTGATTTCTTCGGGCTTCTTTTGTTCTTGAGTATTGGACTCCTATGCATCTTTTTATGTCTTCTTTTGAGGTGTTGCATCCTCATTGCCTTGGTCCAATTCTCTTTGCATCCTGTGAACTATAATTATAAACACTAGCAAACATATTAGTCCACAGGTTGTGTTAATCATCAAACACCAAAACTCAATTAGCCAAATGGCCCGAGGTCCATTTTCCTTACAAGGACAATCCTAGGTTGAGCAGCATAGTCAACCTAGCCGCCGTGCTAAACACGGAGCTAGACCATGCATTAGATGAGCTGAGTAGGGCTCGTGCTGAGATTGCCCAGCTGCGGGCAGAGCGCGCGGAGCGTCGTCACCTGGATGATGGTTCCCCCGCTCCCGTCGGGACTCAGCACCCGTACCGCTCACCTCGGCGTGGACACCAGTCTTATGGCAACCCCGACTGCAAGACCAAGATAAATTTAGAGCCATAGATCGTTAGAGTCAGATCCTGTAATTAATACAAAATATATACACAGAAACTATAGTCTTAGCATTAGTCTCGCTTTTAGTTAGTCTTAGTTAGACAGGGTAGTTTTCTATATCCTGTGCATTTATGCTCGTCATGATGAACTATGTTTGATTTGGATCTTTGTAATGACTGTCACCAGAGTGTGGGTATCCCCCGCATTTTGGTTTACCTGTTATATGTTAATGGAGATTAGCTATTTAGTTGGGAAGCCTTTTATTCCACTTTCCTTTTTATCTGAGAAGCTGTGTTGGTCTGTGTTGGAGATCAGTGAAGATGCTCATCTGTTCACCATTGTGGAGAATTCTATACTCTTTTCTTATGCTGCAAGATTTGCAAGATCAGTTCTGATGTGTGGTTGCATTCTGCAGATGTCAGAAAACAGGCGCAGAGAAGGAAGGCGTGCTCAGCAGGAGCGGCCAGCTCAGCAGGATGAGGTACCCCAGCAACAGCACCTGCCGCCCCCGCCCCCGATGTCCATCGAGCAGATGTTTCTGATGCAGACTTAGGCAGTTCAAGCCATTGGTCAGACTCTGGCCTCTATTCAACAGCAGCAGCAGCAGCAGCCACCACCTCAGCCTCAGATGCCTCAGATACCCAGGGACAAGCGGGCTGAATTCATGAGAGGTCATCCCCCAACGTTCGCTCACTCTTCTGACCCCATGGATGCTGAAGACTGGCTGCGCACTGTGGAGCGGGAGTTGCATACCGCTCAGTGTGATGACAGGGAGAAAGTCCTGTATGGTCCCCGTCTGTTGAGAGGAGCAGCTCAGTCATGGTGGGAGTCTTATCTCGCCACCCATGCCCACCCCGACACCATCACTTGGGAAGAGTTTAGAGGAAGCTTTCGTCAGTACCATGGTCCTGCAGGTCTGATGACAGTGAAGAAGGAGGAGTTCCTGGCCCTCAAGCAAGGGTCATTGTCTGTTAGTGAGTACCGGGATAGGTTTCTACAGTTGTCTCGCTATGCACCTGAAGATGTCAACACCGATGCCAAGCGACAGTATCGTTTCCTGAGAGGCTTGGTTGACCCTCTGCAGTATCAGCTGATGAATCATACCTTCCCGACATTCCAGCACCTGATTGACAGAGCAATCATGACAGAGAGGAAGCGCATGGAGATGGAGGATTGCAAGCGCAAGATTAGTGGACCCCAGCCTGGAAGCAACAATCGTCCTCATTTCTCGGGCAATCAACCTCAGCAGTTCAGGCAGAACCAGCGTCCACCTCAGCAGCAGCAGTTCCAAAGGCAGTATCCTCAGCACCAGTATCAGAATCGTTAGAACAACCAGTCAGGAGGAGGTCAGTTCTAGAGGCAGAATCAGCAGGCACCTCGTCTTCCTGCCCCAGCAAACCAGCAGAATAATCAAGCAGCACCAGCTCAGGTTGGAAACAGGGCATGTTTCCACTGTGGAGAGCAAGGCCATAGGGTGATGCAATGTCCAAAGAAGGCAGCCCAGCAGCAGTCGGGCTCCAATGCCCCAGCAAAGCAGAATGTGTCTCAGCCTGGAGTAGGCAACCGCTCTCAGCCGCGCTACAATCATGGGAGACTGAACCACTTGGAGGCTGAAGTAGTTCAGAAGACCCCCGACATGATAGTAGGTATGTTCCCAGTCGACTCCCATATTGCAGAAGTGTTATTTGATACTGGAGCAACGCATTCTTTCATTACTGCATCATGGGTAGAAGCACATAATCTTCCAATTACTACCATGTCAACCCCCATTCAAATTGACTCAGCCGGTGGTAGAATTCGAGCCGATAGCATTTATTTGAATGTAAGTGTGGAAATAAGGGGGATAGCGTTTCCCGCTAATCTCATAGTAATGGGTACTCAGGGAATAGATATCATCCTAGGGATGAATTGGCTAGATAAGTATCAGGCAGTTATCAGTTGTGATAAGAGGACGATCAAGTTGGTGTCCCCACTAGGAGAAGAAGTGGTGACCGAGTTAATCCCGCCTGAGCCAAAGAAAGGAAGTTGTTATCAGATGGCTATCGATAGCAGTGAAGTAGACCCAATTGAGAGTATCAAGGTTGTGTCCGAGTTCCCAGATGTGTTTCCAAAGGACCTACCAGGTATGCCACCAGAGCAGAAAGTCGAGTTTGCTATAGAGCTTCTTCCTGGAACCGCCCCTATCTTTAAGAGAGCTTACAGAGTATCTGGGCTAGAGTTGGTTGAGCTTAAGAAGTAGATCGATGAGTTGTCAGAGAAAGGTTACATCCGGCCAAGCACCTCGCCTTGGGCCGCCCCCGTCCTATTTGTGGAGAAGAAAGATGGCACCAAACGGATGTGTATCGACTATCGAACTCTGAATGAGGTCACCATCAAGAACAAGTACCCCTTGCCCAGAATAGAAGATCTGTTAAACTAGTTGAGAGGAGCCAGCGTGTTCTCCAAGGTAGATCTAAGGTCAGGATATCATCAGCTCAAGATCCGACCTTCAGACATTTCGAAGATGGCATTCATTACCAAGTATGGGTTGTATGAGTTCACTGTGATGTCTTTCGGTCTAACAAATGCACCGACCTTCTTCATGAACTTGATGAACAGTGTATTCATGGACTACCTTGACAAGTTTGTGGTGGTATTCATTGATGATATTCTAATATATTCCCAAAACGAAGAAGAGCATGCAAGTCATTTGAGGATGGTATTGCAGAGATTGCGAGAGCACCAGTTGTATGCAAAGTTGAGAAAGTGTGAGTTCTGGATCAGTGAAGTCCTGTTCTTGGGTCATATAATCAACAAAGAGGGATTGGCTGTGGATCCGAAGAAAGTGGCAGACATTCTGAACTGGAAAGCGCCAATAGATGCCCGAGGGATCAAGAGCTTCATTGGAATGGCCGGATATTATCGGCAATTCATTGAAGGGTTTTCGAAGATTGCGAAACCAATGACAGCTTTGCTAGGCAACAAGGTTGAGTTCAAGTGGACCCAGAAATGTCAAGAGGCCTTTGAAGCGCTAAAAGAGAAGTTGACTACCGCGCCTGTCTTAGTCTTGCCTGATGTGCACAAGCCCTTCTCGGTGTATTGCGATGCTTGTTACACCGGTTTGGGATGCGTGTTGATGCAAGAGGGAAGAGTTGTGGCTTACTCGTCCCGACAGCTGAAGGTTCATGAGCAGAATTATCCAATCCATGACCTAGAGTTGGTAGCAGTGTTTCACGCATTGAAGACATGGAGGCACTATCTGTATGGACAGAAATGTGATGTTTACACAGACCACAAGAGTCTGAAGTACATATTCACTCAGTCAGAGCTGAATATGAGGCAAAGAAGATGGTTAGAGTTGATCAAAGACTATGAGTTGGTGATTCACTACCATCCAGGCAAAGCGAACGTAGTGGCAGACGCCTTAAGCAGGAAGAGTCAAGTCAATCTGATGGTCGCTCGTCCGATGCCTTATGAGTTGGCCAAAGAGTTTGACAGGTTGAGTCTTGGATTTCTGAATAATTCGCGAGGAGTCGCAATTGAGTTGGAACCTACCCTGGAGCGGGAAATCAAAGAAGCACAGAAGAATGATGAGAAGATCAGTGAGATCCGGTGACTGATTCTAGATGGCAGAGGCAAAGATTTTCGGGAGGATGCAGATGGTGTGATATGGTTCAAAGACCACTTGTGCGTTCCCAATGTCCAGTCTATTCGGGAGTTGATCCTCAAGGAAGCTCATGAGACAGCTTATTCGATTCACCCTGGAAGCGAGAAGATGTATCAGGATCTGAAGAAGAAATTCTGGTGGTACGGAATGAAGAGGGAAATCGCAGAGCATGTGGCTATGTGTGATAGTTGTCGGTGGATCAAGGCAGAGCACCAGAGACCAGCTGGATTGTTGCAACCGTTGCAAATTCCTCAGTGGAAATGGGATGAAATTGGTATGGACTTCATAGTCGGATTGCCTCGCACTCGAGCCGGCTACAATTCCATTTGGGTAGTGGTGGACCGCTTGACCAAGTCAGCCCACTTCATACCTGTCAAGACCAACTCCAGCAGTGCAGTATTGGCAGAATTGTACATGTCTCGGATCGTTTGTCTTCATGGTGTGCCAAAGAAGATAGTGTCAGACAGAGGAACGCAGTTCACCTCTCATTTCTGGCAGCAGTTGCATGAAGCCTTGGGCACACATCTGAATTTCAGTTCAGCTTATCACCCACAGACAGATGGTCAGACCGAAAGAACCAATCAAATCCTTGAAGACATGTTGAGAGCCTGTGCGTTGCAAGATCAGTCCGGATGGGACAAGCGATTGCCTTATGCAGAATTCTCCTATAACAACAGTTACCAGGCCAGCTTGAAGATGTCACCATTTTAGGCGCTTTATGGGAGGAGTTGTAGAACTCCATTGCAATGGGATCAGCCTGGGGAAAAGCAAGTGTTCGGGCCAGACATTCTGCTTGAAGCCAAAGAGAACATCAAGATGGTCCGAGAGAATCTGAAGATAGCGCAATCAAGGCAGCGAAGCTATGCAGACACAAGAAGAAGAGAGCTAAGTTTCGAAGTTGGAGACTTCATCTATCTGAAAGTGTCACCAATCAGAGGAGTCAGAAGGTTCGGAGTCAAAGGCAAGCTAGCACCCCGCTACATCGGTCCGTACCAGATTCTCGCAAAGCATGGAGAAGTGGCCTATCAGCTCAGTTTGCCAGAAGGCTTGTCCGCAGTGCATGATGTCTTCCATGTGTCTCAGTTGAATAAGTGCTTACGTGTGCCAGAGGAGCAGTTGCCAGTGGAAGGTCTGGAGGTCCAAGAGGACTTGACCTACACAGAGAAACCAGCGCAGATCCTTGAGACGGCAGACAGAGTCACCCGAAAAAAGACCATCAGAATGTGCAAAGTCAGATGGAGTCATCACTCTGAGGGAGAAGCAACCTGGGAGCATGAAGATGATCT
Source organism: Zea luxurians (assembly GCA_029449295.1). Lineage (NCBI taxonomy): Eukaryota > Viridiplantae > Streptophyta > Magnoliopsida > Poales > Poaceae > Zea > Zea luxurians. The sequence continues at coordinate 95,582,741 of JAOPSE010000001.1, read as the reverse complement.
GATGGCTAAATACCCTGAGCTCTTTGCTAGCCAACCCTGAATCTCGAGGGCGAGATTCTTTTAAGGGGATAGGTTTGTAACGCCCTGAATTTGGGGGTAGAATTTTTTCTTCTTTTCTCTCACCAAATTCGGGCGTTACTCTCTTTTCTCTTCCCCGTTTCGCTCCTTCCTCCCAATTTCAAACCAGTATAGTGATAGGTGTCCGTGTCATGTATGAACAAAACCTAAGCGTCATGGGTGTTGCATCATGCCGAAGCACATTTCCTTGTCTGATGTTGCGTGTTCATCTCGTTCCGTCTTGGTTTTCGGTTCGCGATTGGAGCCCGTTTGAGAGTCGTGCATGTCGTGGGCTTTGATCCGCGAAGTAGCCTGGCTCGGCCCAGCCTGACCCGCGCGCCCCCAGCGCCCCAAACCCCCCCATGCGCCCCCTCCTCTCCTCTCTCTCTCATTTGGATTTCTCGCGCAGCAATCTCCCTCTCCCTCTCCCACCTCCCTCTCCCCGTGGTGCCTTAGGGTTTGGAGTCGAGATCGCCGGAATTTGGATCCTCGGAGGTGAGTTTTCCCCTCCCCTTCCCTTTTCTCTCTCCCTCCCCCTCCCCTCTCTTTTTTTCTTTTCTTTTTCTTTTCCCTGGTCACGCGCGCGCCCACCCACGCCCTAGCGCCGCGCCGCCTCGGCTCGCGCGCCACGCCACCCTCGGCTCGCGCGCCCCCACGTCGCCCTCGGCTCGCGCGCCCCCGCGTCGCCTCGGCTCGCGCGCCCGCGCCCTACCTGTCCCACACGCCGGCGAGCCCGCCCGCGCCCTCCCCTTCCCCGCGCCCGGCCCCGCCCGGCCGCGCCCCAGCGAGCTCCCCCGCGCCCGGCCGCGCCCCGGCGAACCCGCCCCTGCCCCCTTCCCCGCGCTCCCCCGCGCCCGGCGAGCCCCTCCCCTGGCCACGCCCGCCCGGCCGCGTCACGCGCGCCGTGCCCCGAGCCCTCGGTCGTGCCCCTGCCCGCGCCCGGGTCCCGGCGACTCGCGTCCCGCGCGCCTGCGCAGTTCGTGTGCCCTCGGCACGCGTAGTGCGCCCTCGCGCGTGCGACCGTAGTCGCACTGCGCTTAACCCCGTTTTAATCGATGCTAAATTGTGTAGTTGACGTGCTGCGTCACGCGCTTCGTCGTGCGACGATTCTTTTAGTTTATATTTATTAAAGTGTTATGTCGCGCGCTTCGTCGTGCGACGATCTATTTTAATTTCAGGTTGTTTAAGGTGCACGCGCGTCCAGACGCGCGACGTTCCACTTTAAACTCAACTTTGTTGACGTATGTCGTCGTGCGCTTCGTCGCGCGATGCTTAACGTCTCTTTATAATTAGTGCAAGTGTCTCGTTGTGCGCTCTGTCGTGCAGCGAGTCGTTTACTTCTTAATGCAATCTAAATATCGTGTCGTACGTCTCGTCGTGCGGCCACCCCCTTTCATTCATCTTCAATTGTTTATAATGATTAAATGTGGAACTTGACTTACTTTATGCCAAACGTAGTGTCCAAATTAATTCCCTTCTATTGAGCGAGTGGTTTAATTCATAATAATGTAACGTGATCGTTTCTCGACTGTCTTTTCCTCTTTCTCTCTTAACCGTAATTGTGAGACCGCGTGGAACGTCTGTTTACTTACTGCATTCTATTGTATGGTGTACTGTTCTTTTGTATTAAATATGTGGATGTATGTATGTTTGCGCTCGCATAGAGAACGATCCGGTCGGAGAACCCGAAGAACTCGCAGGAGAAGCCCCTGAGCAGCAGTCGGTTGGTGGAAGCAAGTGTCCCTTGACCTATCTCTGTCCTATACATTCTTCAATTCACCTCCCGCATTACATATTTATACCTAAGGATTGACTAGCTTTTGTTATCCATGTCCTTGTTTACCTATTTGGGTTGGATTATTATTGCTTAGTCTATTGCTATTGCTCAACTTTAATCAATGAACATGATGAGAATTATCAATGATACGCTGTTTTCCCCTCTTTTATTATGATGTTATACTTGTGACCTTCAAGGGGGCTCGAGCGGTTTCTCGAGTGCCTCTCCGTAAGGACCTGTTCGTTGGATGACTGCCCGGGAAAACAGTGCAACCATGAGGGTGGAGTGGGACACCCTTAGCTGAGTAATTAGAGGAACCGGGGTATAGTTCGCTTCGCCGTCGTGCCGTCGATGGGGCTCGGTGTATGCGGCTCGCTCTGCCAAGGTTGATTTGTCACTTGGGGAGGAGTGCGGTACATTTAGGAAACCTAACGGGCGGCTACAGCCTCGGGGAATCTTTGTAAAGGCTACGTAGTGAGACCCTACCTATTCACCTTGGGAGTGTTCAAGGGAACGTACAACCCGAGGCAAAAAGGGAATCACGGCTCATGGGTAAAGTGTACAACCTCTGCAGAGTGTTATGAAACTGATATATCAGCCGTGCTCGCGGTTATGAGCGGCCAAGGGAGCTCCAGTGATTAGTGGTACTTGATCAGAGATGTTCGGATTTGCAGGTGGCAATGAGATCGATGGTTTGTGGTATAGATTAGGGTAATGGCAAGTGGTATTCTTTCCGTTTGGAAAGAGTACGTTTGGGTTAATAACGTGGGTTAATTCTAAAACTTGGCTTTCTCTACTAGTAATAACAATCTGACCAACTAAAAGCAACTGCTTGACTTACCCCCACATAAAGCTAGTCCACTACAGCCAAACAGGACACTTGCTGAGTATGTTGATGTGTACTCACCCTTGCTCTACACACCAAACCCCCCCTTCCCTAGGTTGTCCGCATTGCAACCACTGCTCAGGAGAAGATGAATCCGTGGAAGGAGACTTCCAGGAGTTCCAAGACTACGACGAGTTCTAGGTGTGGGTTAGCGGCAACCCCCAGTCGGCTGCCTGTGAAGGCCACGTTTATCTACGTTTCGTTTTTGCTCTTTGATTTATTGTAAAAACTATGTGGATGTCCTAGACATCATGATGTAATCGACTATTATTTCCCTTTTTAATACTATTTGAGCACTGTGTGATGATGTCCATGTTATGTAACTGCTGTGTACGTGAATTGCTGATCCTGGCACGTACATGGTTCGCATTCGGTTTGCCTTCTAAAACCGGGTGTGACAATTAGAAACCTAGCAAAATTGGTTTGGTATTTTTATCATTTTTCTACAATTTTCTAGATTTTCTTTAGCTCTGACAGAAAAAGAAAAAGAAAAAGATAGGAACAGTTCTGGACCGAATCTGGCCCAGGTCGCCCCAACTTCGGGCAGAAACGCACGCGCCCGCGCCCGCGTGTAGACTTTACAAGAAAGTCCCTGTCATTTCGCATAACCCGAAAGAGTCTAAGACACTATTTTAGATATTCACTGACACTTTCAAATAAACCCTCGAACTCCTATGTCTTCATAGAGTCCAGTCCACGATGGTGGATGGCGACACACCGATCACCAGCGTGCCAGTACTGGCCGATTTATGCAATGACCGGTGCTCTCCATCGATTGGCACCTAATTCACACCTCAACCAAAGGTTCCCCTAAATTAATTTCACTAATGGCGCACTAAAATGCCCTGACCACGGTGACCGTATGGGCAACGGATGAACGCGGGCGTTCACGGCAACCTAGGGCGGTCTAGTTCAATCAGAGGGGTCGTAAAGCTTGAGGAGGACTTAGGGATGCTAGAACAAACGATCAAAGCGCTTGAACTAACCCGGAGCAAGCTGGCCACGGCGATGGAAAACCGTGCGGAGTTCTTGTGTGATTTGGGGGAAATACGAAATTGGAGCTCTCGGGTATACGATTGGAGGCAATACTTGGTGGCTTGGTGTGTGATTATCCTACAGACCCGACAGTGTGCTCAATTTATAGAAGGCAAGAGCGGTGGCCGGTGAATTTGGATTGAGACGCGCGGCAGCCGGAGGAAGAAGAAGTCACTGGCGTACGGGATTAGTGGATGTAACCGTGGCAACCTCACCGACGATCGCTGGATAGGCCAGCACGAGTCACGGCGGCGTGGTTAAAGTGCCGAGGCACATGGCATCAGACCGTGAGATGTCTAACTCCGGCGAGGGGTGATTCGAGGTGATCGGGATTGAGTGGACACGGTGGCCGGACCAACAGTGCCCAAGGCTCATTCGGGGGAAAGAAGATCTTTTCACCTTGGAGCGTTATCCGAGCGCCGGTGAGCACGAATCACCTCACCGGCGTGAATCTACGTGCGCGGTCGCCGGCGGTGAGGGGGAATGAACCCGTGATCTGATTCAATGTCTATACCATGGGAATGCCGGACAGAGCACATGACAGACCGAGTTTGGCTTCGATTCTCTCTTGATTTCATATAACAACTGATTCAACTCTCTGTATCAAAGTTATAGATCAATAATCCATGTTCACTTTTGCTATAGCAACAACCATCAATCAAGCAACAGATCTAGCTCAAAATGGCTCACAAACCTAGTTCTAGGCCACTGTCAGTCTGATTTCAGACTTAAGACAGCCTGACAGGTCAACTTGGAGTCAAATTTTATTCCAAATTTCTTATGTAACCCAAGCATAATCTCTGTAGCAAAGTTGCTCTCCTTACATAGCTCTACCAATTTAATGTACCTACCTAGGGCAAAATCCTTATGGTTTGGAAGTTACAAGGCCCCAAAGTTGAGCTAATTACACTGAATTTCAGACTTAGTTCCATAGGGCTTAAGTGGTACATTTTGCAAATAGGTCCAATTCACAACTTTTGACTTAGGAATCCTCACATATGTGAACTTTATGACTTTAGGTATCCTAATTCCTTGGTTTTTTTGCACTTTAGTCCAAAAGTGCACTAATTTTGCACTTAGCCCCCTAGGGTTTAAGTCTACGACTTTCCAAGGTTCTTTTTAGAGTTTTTGCGGTTTCTTGGGTTTAAATACCATGTATGTCTATTCATAGTGACATTATATGGTTACTTCAATTAAGTTTTGAAGTTTTCTCCTATTTAAGCCTTGTTTGCTCTATTAAGCCCAATCTAGGGTTGGGTACCCTACTCTAGGGTTTCACCCACAAAATGTTATATCAATACAACTTGTTTGAAATTTTTGCCTAGTGAATGCATTCTAGGTATGACAAACACATGATATGTCAATGCTCATGATGTTATGCTCAAGTTTTAGTAACAGTAACACCAAGGGTGTTACAATCCCCGCCTTGGCGCGGCTCCCTGCATGCTCTCCTGGCGTGCTGCTCCGTGTCCGGGCACGGCGTGGCCCCTGCGTAGCGCGGCCCCGGCACGGCGCGACCTCGGCTCGTGCGGCCGTGGTGCCCCTACGTGGCGTGGCCCCCTGCCCGCGACTTCGCCCGGCGCAGCGCGTAATGCCTCGTCACGCATGTGACGTGCCCGTCTACCCCTAGACGTGCCCGTCTACCCCTAGACGCCCCATCTACCCCCCATGTATTCTATGCATATGGAATGTGTTGTTTATTTTATGTAGTTGACCTCTGCTTAAAATTGATCACGTTAATCATCTCACGTACTTAATCAACGACTTTGTTTAATATCGACCAATTGGAAATAGTTGTAACTCTATTAGTGCATGTGATTAATACCGGTTAGTATGGCTAGGTGGAGTTAGACAAAGTAATGATTAATTGCACACCTACATGTAATACGCTTTGACTATAGCTTTAGCCACTACGAGCCCCTTCTTTTTCTCTTTCTAGCAATTGTGAATGCAAATCGTATGTCATATCCTATGCATATTCAATTTATCTGCTCTCTTGGATGGTGTACTATTTATTTCCTAATTCAAAGAGATAGATGTATGTTTGCGCTCGCATAGATAACGGTCTGGTTGAGGAGTCCGAAGAACTCGCAGGAGAAGACCCTGAGCAGCAGCTGGTTCGTGGAGGCAAGTGTCCCTTGACCCACTTATGTCCTATACATTCCTTAATTCGCTTTCCGCATTTACACAGTTTATACCTAAGGATTGACTAGCTTTTGTTATTCATGTCCTTGCTTACCTATTTGGGTTGGATTATTCTGGTTTAGCTTCACGCTAGTGCTTCACATTAATCAATGAAAATGATGAGATTTATCAATGATACGCTGTTTCCCTTCTTTATTATGATGATATAGTTGTGGCATTTAAGGGGACTCGAGCGGTTTCTCGAGTGACTCTCCGTAAGGACCTGTTCGTTGGATGACCGCCCAGGAAAACAGTGCAACCATGGGGGTGGAATGAGATGGCCTTAGCTGAATAATTAGAGGAACCGGGGTCTAGTTCGCTTTGCCGTCGTGCCGTTAATGGGGCTCGGTGTATGCGGCTCGCTCTGCCAAGGTTGGTTCGCCCCTTGGGGAGGAGTACGGTGCATTTAGGAAACCTAACGGGCGGCTACAGCCCCAGGGAATCTTTGTAAAGGCTACGTAGTGATACCCTGCTGGGTCACCTTGGTAGTGATCAATGGAGAGTCATGATCTCCGGGCAGAAAGGGAATCATGACTTGTGGGTAAAGTGCGCAACCCTTGTAGAGTGTTATGAAACTGATATATTAGCCATGCTCGCGGTTATGAGCGGCCATGGGAGCTCCATTGATTAGAGATACTTGATCAGAGATGTTTGGATTACAGGTGGTGATGAGAATGATGGTTTTGGTATTGACTGTGGTGATGGTAAGTGGTATTCTTTCTGTTTGGAAAGGGTACTTTTGGGTTAACAACTTGGGTTAATACTAAAATCTGGCTCTCTTTACTAGTAATAATAATCTGACCAACTAAAAGCAACTGCTTGACTTACCCCCACATAAAGTTAGTCCACTACAGCCAAACAAGACTTTTGCTGAGTATGCTGATGTGTACTCACCCTTGCTCTACACACCAAACCCCCCTCCCCATGTTGTCCACGTTGCAACCACTGTTCAGGAGAAGATGAAACTGTGGAAGAAGACTTCCAGGAGTTCCAAGATTACGATGAGTTTTAGGCGTGGGTTAGTGGCAACCCCCAGTCAGCTGCCTGTGAAGGCCGCGTGTATCTACGTTTCGTTTTCACACTTTTATTATTGTTAAAGACTATGTGGATGTCTCAGACATTATGATGTAATCGAGTATTATTATCCTTTATGTTATTATTTGAGCACTGTGTGATGATATCCAGTTATGTAACTACTTGTACGCGAATTGCTGATCCTGGCACGTACATGGTTCGCATTCGGTTTGCCTTCTAAAACCGGGTGTGACATAGGTGGTATCAAAGCCGTGCTGACTGTAGGACCGCTAACCTAGAGTAGAATGGTCGCTCTAAGGATTATAGACCCCTATTATCACCTTGACTTTGGTATCTCTTCAAAAGTTGGTCATATCGACCAAACCTATGTTCTACTACATATATTATACCTTGCTGAAAATTTTGTTTTATTCTAATTCCTTATTATTAATGGTTTACTTGCTAGTCATATTAGTTTTGTTCTCATTCTTATGCTTATGGTGTCTTTTGTAGATGGCTTGTCTTAGACACACTGCACGGAAGTCCGTCATCCCCTTCTTGCCCTCTCATCTCGTTGAGCGTCCGCTTTGCCATCCAGTGACTGGTCAGTCTAGCCACTTGGAGAGGCTGCACCACCGCCTGCATGAGGAGCAGGAGCGTCGACGACAGGAGCTGGAGCAGCAGAGCTCTTCTTTCTCACTTCAGTAGGAGATAGAGTGTGTGAGGAGCTGCTCCCCTGTGCTCCCACTGGAGGCGCCCGCTGCACCACCACTGAGCGCCCTAGCCGCTGGAGTAGCTGCTGGAGGAGACTGACGAAGGAGGCGGCGACGATAGCTCGAGCTTCAGCACCGACCTTTCAGCCGACCAGCAGTCGGAAGGATGGGTTGCTCGACCCATCACTCGCGACATCGCTCGCGGGTGTCACTTCTACGATGCGCTCGACACCTTGCTGCGCCAGGCACTCTACCAGCGCACTTGGTCCATCAAGTATCATTGTGTTGTCTTCTAGCACAGTCGTGGGGTTTACCCGGACTGTTGGGAGGCGACCTGCTTGGTGCGTCGTCTAGAGAACAGTCTCCAGGGTGTAGAGGTCTGCTCAGAGCACTATTCCATCTCTGAGTGGGACTCAACTGAGGCAGCCATGCAGGATGCCGCACGGCTTGCGCTTTTGCACTACTGCTCAGTGCTCAGCGAGGTAGCCGATGGTCTCAACCTGAAGTATTACCCCCGCCGTCCATTTGGCAGCACAGGAGGCATGATTGTCTCACCTGTTGGTGAGGACAATCCTAGGTTGAGCAGCACAGTCAACCTAGCCGCCGTGCTAAACACGGAGCTGGATAATGCATTAGACGAGCTGAGTAGGGCTCATGCTGAGATCACCTAGTTGCGGGCTGAGCGCGCGGAGCGTCGTCACCTAGAGGATGGCTCCCCTGCTTCCGTCGGGACTCAGCACCCGTACCGCTCACCTCGGTGTGGACACCAGGCTTATGGCAACCCTGACTGTAGGACCAAGATAAATTTAGAACCATAGATCGTCAGTGTTGGGTCCTGTAATAAATGCTTAAAATAGAAGTTTTAGTCTTAGTCTTAGTCTCGGTCTTACTTTTAGTTAGTCTTAGTTAGACAGGGTAGTTTGCTTATCCTGTGCTTTCACGTTTGTCATGATGAACTATGTTGGATTTGGATCTTTGTAATGACTGTCACCAGAGTGTGGACATCCCCTGCACCTTGGTTTACCTGTTAAATGTTAATGAAGTTAGCTATCTAGTTGGGAAGCCTTTTATTCCACTTTCCTCTTTATCTGAGAAGCTGTGTTTGCCTGTGTTGGAAATTAGTGAAGATGTTCATCTGTTCAGTGTTGTGGAATGATCCTATACTCTTTTCTTATGCTGCAAGCTTGCAAGATCAGTTCTGATGTGTGATTGCATTCTGCAGATGTCAGAAAACAGGCGCAGAGGAGGAAGGCATGCTTAGTAGGAGCAGGCAGCCCCGTAGGATGAGGCACCCCGTCAACAGCTGCCACCACCGCCCCCGATGACCATCGAGCAAATGTTCCTAATGCAGACTCAGGCAGTTCAAGCCATTGGTCAGACTCTGGCCACCATTCAGCAGCAGCAGCAGCAACCACCACCTCAGCCTTAGATGCCCAAAGACAAGCGTGCTGAGTTCATGAGAGGTCATCCCCCAGTGTTTGCCCACTCTTCTGACCCCATGGATGCTGAAGACTGGCTGTGCACTGTGGAGCGGGAGTTGCACACCGCTCAGTGTGATGACAGGGAGAAAGTTCTGTATGGTCCCCGTCTGTTGAGAGGAGCAGCCCAGTCTTGGTGGGAGTCCTATCTCGCCACCCATGCCAACCCCGACGCAATCACCTAGGAAGAATTCAGAGATAACTTTTGTCAGTATCATGTTCCAGTAGGTCTGATGACAGTGAAGAAGGAGGAGTTCCTGGCGCTCAAACAAGGGTCAATGTCCATCAGTGAGTACCTAGATAGGTTTCTACAGCTGTCCCACTACGCACCTGAAGATGTCAACACCGACGCCAAAAGGCAGTATCGTTTCTTGAGAGGCCTAGTCGATCCCTTGCAGTATCAACTGATGAACCACACCTTCCCCACATTTCAGCACCTGATCGACAGAGCGATCATGACGGAGAGGAAGCACAAAGATGATGAAAGATCAGTGGGCCACAGCCTGGGAGAAGCAATCGCCCTTGTTTCTCAGGCAACCCACCTCAGCAGTCTAGACAGGACCAGCGCCCACCTCAGTAGCAGCAGTTTCAAAGGCAGTACCCTCAGCAGCAGTAGTAGAATCGCTAGAACAATCAGTCAGGAGGAGGTTAGTTCCAGAGGCAGAATCAACAGGCACCTTGTCTTCCTGCCCCAGCAACCTAGCAGAATAGTCAAGCAGCTCCAGTTCAAGGCGGAAGCAGAGCATGTTTCCATTGTGGAGAGCAAGGTCATTGGGTGATGCAATGTCTGAAGAAGCATCCCAGTAGCAGTTAGGCCCTAATGCCTTAGCAAAGCAGAATGTGCCTCAGCCTAGAGCAGGCAACCGCTCCCAGCCACGCTATAACCATGGGAGACTGAACCACTTGGAGGCTGAAGCAGTTCAGGAAACCCCCAGCATGATAGTAGGTATGTTTCTAGTTGACTCCCATATTGCAGAAGTGTTATTTGATACTAGAGCAACACATTCTTTTATAACTGCATCATGGGTAGAAGCACATAATCTTCCAATAACTACCATGTCAACACCCATTCAAATTGATTCAGCTGGTGGTAGAATTCGAGCTGATAGTGTTTGCTTGAATGTAAGTGTGGAAATAAGGGGGATAGATTTTCCCGCTAACCTCATAGTAATGAGTACTCAGGGAATAGATGTCATCCTAGGGATGAACTGGTTAGATAAGTATCAGGCAGTTATCAGCTGTGATAAGAGGACAATTAAGTTGATGTCCCCAATAGGAGAAGAGGTGGTGACCGAGTTAGTCCCGCCTGAGCCAAGGAAAGGAAGTTGTTATCAGATGGCTATTGATAGCAGTGAAGTAGATCCACTTGAGATTATCAAGGTTGTGTCCGAGTTCCCAGATGTGTTCCCAAAGGACTTACCAGGCATGCCACCCGAGCGAAAAGTTGAGTTTGCCATAGAGCTTCTTCTTGGAACCGCCCCCATCTTTAAGAGAGCTTACAGAGTATCTGGACCAGAATTAGTTGAACTCAAGAAGTAGATCGATGAGCTATCAGAGAAAGGCTACATCAGACCAAGCACCTCGCCTTGGGCCGCCCCTGTCCTATTCGTGGAGAAGAAATATGGCACTAGAAGGATGTGTATCGACTATCGAGCTCTGAATGAGGTCACAATTAAGAACAAGTACCCCTTACCCAGAATAGAAGATCTGTTCGACCAGCTGAGAGGGGCCAGCGTGTTTTCAAAGATAGATCTGAGGTCAGGTTATCACCAGCTCAGGATCCGACCCTCAGACATTCTGAAGATGGCATTCATTACCAAGTATGGGTTGTATGAGTTCACTGTGATGTCTTTTGGCCTAACGAATGCACCAGCCTTCTTCATGAATCTGATGAATAGTGTATTCATGTATTATCTCGACAAGTTTGTGGTGGTATTTATTGATGACATTCTTATATATTCTCAAAGTGAGGAGGAGCATGCAGATCATTTGAGGATGGTATTGCAGAGATTGCGAGAGCACCAGCTGTATGCAAAGTTGAGCAAGTGCGAGTTCTGGATTGATGAAGTCCTGTTCTTGGGTCACAGAATAAACAAAGAAGGATTGGCTGTGGATCCAAAGAAAGTGGCAGACATTCTGAACTAGAAAGCGCCAACAGATGCCCGAGGAATCAAGAGCTTCATCGGTATGGCCAGATATTATCGGCGATTCATTGAAGGATTCCGAAGATTGCGAAACCGATGACAACTTTGCTAAGCAACAAAGTGGAGTTCAAGTGGACCCAGAAATGTCAAGAAGCCTTTGAAGCGCTAAAAGAGAAGTTGACTACAGCACCTGTCTTAGTCTTGCCTGATGTGCACAAGCCCTTCTCAGTGTATTGTGACGCTTGTTACACTGGTTTGGGATGCGTGTTAATGCAAAAGGGAAGAGTTGTGGCTTCCTCGTCCCGACAACTAAAGGTTCATGAGAAGAATTACCCAATCCATGACCTAGAGTTGGTAGTTGTGGTTCACGCACTGAAGACATGGAGGCACTATCTATATGGGCAGAAATGTGATGTTTACACAGACCACAAGAGTCTGAAGTACATATTCACTCAGTCGGAGCTGAATATGAGGCAACGAAGATGGTTAGAGTTGATCAAAGACTATGAATTGGAGATTCATTACCATCCAGGCAAAGCGAACGTAGTGGTAGATGCTTTGAGCGGGAAAAGTCAAGTCAATATGATGGTCGCTCATCCGATGCCTTATGAGTTGGCCAAAGAGTTTGACAGGTTGAGCCTCGGATTTACGAACAACATGCGAGGAGTAACCGTTGAGTTAGAGCCCACTTTAGAACAGGAAATCAAAGAAGCACAGAAGAATGATGAGAAGATCAGTGAAATCTGACAGCTGATTTTAGAAGGCAGATGCAAAAATTTTCGAGAGGATGCAGAAGGTGTGATATGGTTCAAGGACCACTTGTGTGTTCCCAATGTCTAGTCTATTCGGGAGGTGATCCTCAAGGAAGCTCATGAGATAGCGTCACACCCGGTTTTGGAAGGTAAACCGAATGCGAACCATGTACATGCCAGGATCAGAACTCACGTACACAGCGATTACATAATTGGACATCATCACACAATGCTTGAATTAAAAAGCGGAAAGGTACTTAGTTACATCAAGATGTCTGAGACATCCACAGAGTCTATTACATAATCATAGTGTTTAACAATAACATCAAAGTGCGGAGTTATGAAACATAGAAGCTAAGCCTACACAGGTAGCTGACTGGGGGTTTGCCACTAAGATAAACTAGAACTCATCGTATTCCTGGAACTCCTCGAAGTCATTCATGTTGCCAGCTTCACCTCCTGAGCACTGAGAACAGTGGGGACAACCTGGGGTGGGATGGTTTGTAAAGCAAGGGTGAGTACACGTCAACGTACTCAGCAAATATCCCGTTTGGCTAAAGTGGACTAGCTCTATGTGGAGTTTAAAGTCAAGCAGTTGCTTTTAGTTGGTCAAGTTTTATTACTTATAAGTAGAGCCAAGTTTTAGTAATAACCCAGTTATTACCCAGAGGCACTCCCTCCAAGAGGAAATACCAGAGATCAGGATTATAATCACCATTGTTAATCATCATCATAAAATTAACCAAAGTTCTTCTAATCAAAGAGGATCCCAAGGCTGCTCATAACCGTGAGCACGACTGATATACCAGTTTCTAACACTCTGCAGAGGTTGCACACTTTACCCACAAGCCGTGATTCCCATTCTGCCCGGGGTTCTAGCCTCCCCATTGATCACTACCAAGGTGACCTGGCAGGGTCTCACTATGTAGCCTTTACAAAGATTTCCCAGAGGTCATAGCCGCCCGTTAGGTTTCTCCAGTTTGATGAACACAGTACATCTCCCCAAAGGAAGGGTGACTAACAAAACCAAATCAAAGAACCTCTGCAACCAACCTCGGCAGAGCAAGTATTGTGCCCGGACCCCATTGATGGCCCTACGGCAAAGCCAACTACTCCTCTGGTTCCACTAATTAATCAGCTAAGGGCGTCCCATTCCACCGTCATGGTTGCACTGTTATCCCGAGTTGTCACTCCCCAAACAGGTCCTTACGGAGAGGTACTCAGGAAAGAGCCTGAGCCCCCTAAAGTAATCACAAGGACCCCATCGGGATTACATCATTGTATCATAAAAGATCACATCATGTTCATTGATTAAGTTTAAGCAATAGCATTAGCTAACCATGATTAACCCAAAAAGGTAAACAAGGGTAAGGGAAATACAAACTAGTCTATCCTTAAGTTTTAGTAATGTAATGCTGGATAGTGAATTATAAAGTAAAGTAGGACATAGTAGGTCTGAGGACACTTGCCTTCACCAGGTTGTTGCTTAGGGAGGTCTCCAACAATACACTCAGGAACCCCGGACTGCTCGTTGTCTAAGTAAAGCGAGCATACATTCAATACATTTGGAAAAGTATAAATGAACAACACATCAAACATTTACAATCATTGACACATAACTCAAAAAGGTACAACATTAAGTGTAGGGGAATGATATCAAGTTACAAATAAATTGGAGTAATCCTAATTTGGGAAATTGATTACTCTCTAAATGTTTAGGACATAGCTCAAAAGGGTTAAGTAGTGATTAAAACAAAGGAAAGTCAAAGTTATAATGTAAACTACTCTCATTTAGGAATTTGATTATCCTTTAAATATTATCCCTAATTACATACATAATTCTATTTATCACATTAGGGTCTAAAGGTTAAACCAGAAGTGAATCCATGAAATGCATAACATTAATCTCACAAAATTTATATATATTTTAACTCCTAGGATTCTCCTTTTATTTATTTCATTAATTAAATAAATCAACATATACATTAATCCTATATTCTAAATGTAAAATTAAGGTATGCAGATTATAGTTGGTCATATTTTATTTGAATAGAGAATAATCTTGTGAACATTTTGCAATTTGAACCACTAAATTTGGAGTTCATATGAAAAAGATATGAAATAAACAAGTTTTGAAGTTTGAAATATGAAATTAAGGCTAAATATGTAATTAAATAAAAGTCCAGGGGCTATTCTAAAGAAACCAGGGACCTATGCGCTAAAATAGAGGACTGCGGGTTGATTTCCTAAAACCAGGGGGTGTTAAGCAAAATAACCACGTGAAGGGGTATGGGGTAATCTCAGCCATCGGATCAGAAACCGACGACCCAGATTAGATCGCGCGGGCGTGCACGCGGGCATGGGCACGAGGACACGACTCACAAACGGGGCTAGGGCACCAGCGAGCCAGGGCGGGCTGACCAGCCGGGCCTAGGGGCAGAGACGCGGGTAAGGGGGAGAGAGGAGAGACGATTGGATCTGGATCGAAGGGCTAGGATTAGATCTACTTGGTTAAGTCCAAACCATCTGATCTCGGACAGACGGCCGAGATCTAACGGCAGGGGCGGACTTGGGCATGGTGGCGCCGCTCGGTCCCGTGGCGGGAGCTCACCGGAGACGAGGAGGCTGGCCACGGCGGGGCACCAGAGGCTTACAGGTTGGCCTAGGCGCGCACAGGGGGATCTGGCGAACTCAGCCGAGGGTACCACACCGGCGCGGGAGCACTAGACGACGCTGCACACGGCGAGGCGGGCTAACGGCGGCGCGGGGCAACTCCGACGAGCAATTGCGCGCTAACCAGTGCAGTACACAGGGAAATAGGGGCACAGGGAGGTTGCTCACCTTGCCCTCGCCTCAGCAGGAGGTGGAGTCTGAGAGGACGCCTTCCCCTGCACCTCAGCCAGAGATGCCCCCTGCACCACCATAGGGCATCCCTGCTGCTGGAGGAGACCATGCTAGAGATGGAGACGAGGACGATGCTGGTGGCAGTTCGAGCCATGGCACGGAGCTTTCGGAGGAGCCGGAGCCGGAGGGATGGATTGCTAGACCCATCACTCGTGTCGTCGCTCGTGGGTGTCACTTCCGTGACGCTCTCGATATCCTGCTGCATCGAGCTTTCGACCGGCACACATGGTCCATCGAGTACCGTTGTGTAGTCTACCAGCATCGTCGTGGGCTATACCCGGACCAGTGGGAGGCTACTTGCTTGGTGCGCCGTTCGGACGATGATCTACGGGGTGCAGAGGCCTTCTCAGAGCACTATTCTATTACTGAGAGGGACACTACTGAGGTAGCCATGCAAGATGTAGCACGACAGACACTTTCTCAGTATTGCTCATTGTTCAGCAGGGTAGCTGATGGCCTTGATCTGAAGTACTATCCTCGTCATTCTACCGGCAGTGCTGGAGGTGTGATTGTCTCGCCAGTGGGTGAGGGCAATCCCAGGCTGAACAGCATGGTCAATCTGGTCGCCGTGCTAAACACAGAGTTGGACCACACCCTTGATGAGTTGGGCAAGGTTTGGGCGAAGGTTGCGGAATTGCGTGCTGAGTGCGTAGCACGCCAGTATTTGGATGGTGGTTCTCCCGCCCCAGTCGGGATTCAGCACCCTTATCGTTCACCGCCCCGTGGTCGCTTCGACTATGGTACCCCAGACTGTAGGACCCGGATAGATTTGGATCCCTAGATCGACAGAGTCGGAGTCTGTAATAATTCTTAGTTCAGTGTCTCAGTCTAATTAGTCTTAGTTTGAGTTAGTTTGCTTATCTTATGTTGGATGCTTGTTATGATGGACATGTTGAAGTTGGATCTTTGTAATGATTGTCACTAAGGTGTGGGTAGCCCCTACAACTTGGAGCAGTTATTAATAAAGTCAGTTATTTAGTTGGGTAATCCATCTATTTCCACTTTCCTTCTTATCTGAGAATCTGTCAGCTGTGCATGATGTGTTCCATGTGTCACAGTTAAGGAAATGCTTGAGAGTGCCAGAAGAGTAGTTGCCAGCAGAGGATCTTGAAGTTCAAGAAGATCTGACTTATATTGAGAAGCAACTCAAATTCTGGAGACAACAGATTGGGTCACCCGGAGAAGTACCATCAGGATGTGCAAAGTCAAATGGGGTCATCACTCGGAAGAAGAAGCAACCTGGGAAAGAGAAGATGATTTAAAAGCCAAGTACCCTAAGCTCTTTTCTAGCCAGCCCTGAATCTCGAGGGCGAGATTCTTTTAAGGGGGATAGGTCTGTAACACCCTGATTTTGGGGTTTTAAAATTTCTTTCTAATTATCACCCAAAATCATGTGTTACTCTTCTTTTTCTCACTCTAGGTTTTCTCTCTCTCTAGATTCATTCTCCCTTTTTCCTTTGTATTAGGAATAGCTTAAACTAGTGGATGTTAATTATTTATTTTTGTCAAAACCTTATGAGTCATGACATGTTGCATCATGCTGAGTTTAAAATATTCTTTGAAGTGTTGCACAAGTTTGAATTTATTTGAATTTGAAACCTAGTTTGAATTTGGATTGAAAAACCTATAGAAAAGAAATAGAAAAGGAATTAGAAAATCCAGAGAAAAAGAAAAGGAGAAAGCAGCCCAAACCAGCCTAGCTCGGCCCAGCCAGGCCACGCGCCCGCGCGCCCGCGCCGCCTGACAGGCGGACCCCGCCTATCGGCGGTAGTTCCCCTCTCCCGCGCATGCTCTCTCTCTCGCTCTCTGCCCGCTGGGGCCAACCTGTCGACGCTAGTTACTTCGCCCACGCGCTCCCTCTCTCTCTCTATCTTGCGGGCCCGGTCCGCTAGTCGCCGAGCCGTTGCCCCGCGCGCCCCTTTCTCGTCTCTCTATGTTGTGGACCTAGGGGTGGTAATGGATCGTGATCCAAATGGTTCTTCATAAAATGTCAAGGCCCTAAATAAGTTATAGTTCAAAAATGAATAGAAACAGAGCTCGATCCTAACCCGATTCAATCCTTAAATCTTATAGTGTAAAATTTATGGCCCATTGTCAGCCCTACGTGGACCCTACCTGTCAGTTCTGCCTTCTCCGCGCTCGCCGTGGACCGGCGCATGCGCACTCACGCACGTCGCCGGGTTTCTCGGCCACGACGTCGCGGACGCGCCCATCTCCCTTTATAGAGCCTTGCCAGTGCCCCACGCACACTCCTCACCTCATTTCGCGCAGCTTCGCCCTCTCTCGCGCTCTAGCGAGGCGCCGGAGACCCTCGCCCGCGTTCCCAGCCATCCAGCTCGCAGGAGACTGCTCCAAGCCTCCTCGAGCTCTGCCTCGAGGTGAGACACCCGTCCCCGTGCCCAATTTCCCCTATTGCGCTCTGTGTTCGGCCAATTTCGCCTTCGCCGGTGCTCGGCCGCGGCGGTCCGCCGTGCTCGCGCGGTGGCCTACCGATTTAGCCCGTTCTAGTTCCTCGGAGTAGGCCCTGTGTCACCCTTGCCTCTGCTGAAGTTAGCCAAGGCCTTAGCGCGCCTTAAGTCCCCTCCCTGTGGCCGAAATGGCTCACTGGAGTTTCTCCGGTCCGCCGAGGCCTTCTCACCACCGTTCTACCTTCTCTGCTCGTGGATTCATGGCCTCTTCCCCGCCATTGAGTTCGCCGTGGTGCCCTCTCCCTCTGCCCAACTCCGGCGACCCTGGAGCCACCCTAGCTCACGCCTGCCTCAACTCCGACGACCTCACCGCCGCGAAGAGGTGCAGCGCCGCTTCGCGCATATCTGTTTCCCCGGTCTGATTTCCCTCCGTCCGATATTAATCGAATGACCCGGACCGTAGGATACCGCTTCACGCACGCACGCCTGACGCCCTGGCCCGCCTATCAGCGCCACCCGCAGCCGCTCATCCTTCCCAGTCTGATTTTTCCTCGTTCGATCTTGATCAAACGGCTCGGACCCCCTCGGACCCCCTCCGTCGGATCTTGATCGAACGGCCCGGACCCCAGGATACTGCTTCATGGCCGCGCGCCTGACGCCCTGGCCCGCCTGTCAGCGCCCAAACCCCCCTGGCGCTGGGCCCTCTCGGTCAGCACGCTCCCCCTCTGTCGCTGACACTCCCTGGCCCGCCTGTCAGCGCTCGCTCGCTCGCGCGCGTGCCCTTGGCCGTAGATCTAATCTCCACCGTTGGTTTTAGATCTAACGGTTAGATTCACCCGATACCCCTTCACGTGGATGTTTTATTAAAGAGACCCTCGGTTTATTGGAAACCAACCCGCTGTCCTTGGTTTTCGCGCGCAAGCCCCTGTAATCTTACAGATTTAGCCCTAGACTTTAAAATATTCATAGAATTAGCCTGATTTCATATTTTGAATTCCCAAACTTGTTTATTTTATAACTTTTGCATATGAACTCCAAATTTAGTGATTCAAATTGCAAAATGTTCATAGAATTATTCTCTGTTTAAATAAAATGGTTTCACTTACTGTCTGCACATTCTAATTTTTATGATTGAATATGAACTAATATAGATGTAGTTCTATTTATTTAATAAAATAAATGAAAGGAGAACCTTAGAGATTTAATCATATTTAAACTTGTGAGATTAATGATAGGTATTGAATGAGTTCACCTCTATTCTAAATTATAGGTCACAATAAAATAAATTGATCTATGACTATGTACTTGTAAATAACACTTAGGGAAATAGTAATCTATTTTCAAATAAAGTTAAGGTATGTTATAGATTATGTTAAACTTTGAATTCATTATCCCTTATGTAGTATTGTGTCTTTTTAAGATGTTTGGTGTTTGTACATGTTTGGTGTGATGTTCATTTGTACTTTCCAAATGTATTGAATGCATGCTCGCTTTATTTAGACAACGAGCAGTCCAAGGTTCCTGAGTGTGTAGTTGGAGACCTCCCTGAGCAACCACCTGGTGAAGGCAAGTGTCCTCTGACCTATTATGTCCTACATACTTTATGATTCACTGTCCCGCATTACTTTATGAAACCTAAGGATTGACTAGTCTGTATTCACTTATCCTTGTTTACCTTTTGGGTTATCATGGTTAGCATGTTGCTATTGCCTTAACTTAATCAATGAACATGATGTCAACATTTATGATGCGATATTGTTAGCCTAATTATGTGAATGATCTTGTGATACCTTAGGGGACTCAGGCCTTTTTCCTGAGTGCCTCTCCGTAAGGACCTGTTCATGGAGTGACCACCCGGGATAACAGTACAAACATGAGGGTGGAATGGGACGCCCTTAGCTGATTAATTAGATGAACCTAGGGGTGTAGTTGGCTTTGCCGGAGGGCCGTCAATGGGGGCCGAGGCATAGTGCTTGCTCTGCCAAGGTTGGGGTGCAGAGGTTCTTTCAATTTGGATTTGTTAGTCACCCACCTTGGGGAGGTGTACTGCGTTTGTACGACTGGCGAAACCTAACGAGCAGCTATGCACCAAGGGAGTCTTTGTAAAGGCTACATAGTGTATCCCTGGCCATTCACCTTGGTAGTGAAGATTGGGGCTATAAAACCTAGGCTGGAAAGGGATCACGACTTGTGGGTAAAGTGTACAACCTCTGTAGAGTGTTAAAAACTGGTATATCAGCCGAGCTCATGGTTAAGAGCAGCCTTAGGATCCTCTTTGATTAGAAGAACTTTGGATACTTTTATGATGATGATTAACAATGATGATATAAAATCTCATCTTTGGTATTTCCTCTTTGATTGGGTTTATTACTAAAAAGTTGGCTCTACTAATAATAATAATAAATAATTGACTAACCTAAAAGCAATTGCTTAACCTAAACTCCATATACAACCAGTCCACTTTAGCCAAACGGGACATTTGCTGAGTACGTTGATGTGTACTCACCCTTGCTTTACAAACCACCCCACCCCAGGTTGTCCCCACTGTACCCAGTACTCAGAAGGTGATGCTGGCAACATGGAAGATTTCGAGGAGTTTCAGGACTACGAAGAGTTCTAGTTCTTTCTTAGTGGCAAACCCCCGGTCAGCTGCCTGTGTAGGCTTAGCATCTACGTTTCGTATTTCTGCACTTTGATAATTATGTTGAACAATGGTTATGTAATAGACTCTGTGGATGTCTTGGACATCTTATTGTAATAAAGTACCTTTCCGCTATTTATTTTGAGTGTTGTGTGATGATGGCCAATTATGTAATCGCTGTGTATGTGAGTTTCTGATCCTGGCACGTACATGGTTCGCATTCAGTTTGCCTTCCAAAACCGGGTGTGACAAGCCATCTTTGTCAAGAAGAAGGATCAAATGCTTCGGATGTGCGTGGATTACAGACCCCTTAATGAGGTAACAATCAAGAATAAGTACCCTCTTCCCCGGATTGATATTTTGTCTGATCAGCTTACCGGAGCTTGGGTATTTTCTAAGATTGACCTCAGGTTGGGCTATCATTAGATCCGTATCTGACCCAAAGATATACCCACGACTGCATTTACTATGCGGTACGGATTATTCGAACATTTGGTAATGTCTTTTGGACTAATGAATGCTCCTGCCCACTTCACATATCTAATGAACTCGATATTTATGCTTGAGCTGGATAAATTTATGGTGGTCTTCATTGATGATATCTTGATATATTCCAAGAATGAAGAGGAGCATGCTCGGCATCTGCGGATCGTATTAACGCGCTTAAGGGAACATGAACTATATGCGAAATTTAGCAAGTGCGCATTTTGGCTGGAGGAAATCCAATTTCTGGGACACGTATTGTCTGCCAAGGGGATTGCGGTTGATCCCAGCAAGGTCAAGGATATTCTAGAGTGGAAACCGCCAACCACTGTACATCAAGTCTGAAGTTTCCTTGGACTGGCTGGTTATTACCGTCGATTCATCCCGGATTTTTCCAAGCTTGTGAAGCCAATCACAAGTTTATTGAAGAACGATACAAAATTTAACTGGTCCTCAAGATGCAATGAAGCCTTCGAGCAGCTAAAGGTGTTATTGACCACTACTCCGGTATTAGCTCAACCGAACATTGAAAAGCCTTTTGATGTGTATTGTGACACATCAGGCAGTGGTCTAGGCCGTGTTTTAATGCAAGAGGACCGAGTTATAGCCTATGCTTCAAGACAGTTGCGTCGGCATGAGGAACATTATCCAGCTCATGATCTAGAAGTAGCTGCTATGGTTCATGCCCTGAAAATATGGCGTCATTATCTGCTGGGAAATATCTGTCATATATATATACAGATCATAAAAGCTTGAAGTACATTTTTACCCAGTCAGAACTAAATATGAGGCAGAGGAGATGGCTTGAGCTGATTAAAGACTATGAATTGGAAATTCACTATCACCCAGGCAAGGCCAACGTGGTGGCAGATGCACTAAGTCGTAAGGCTACCTGCCATTGTCTTACAGTGAAAACCTCTGACATCACATTATGCTAAGAAATGGAGAAGTTAAACCTAGGAATGATTCAACATGGAACCTTAAATCACTTGAAGCTTGAGTCAGTTCTTCTGCAAAGGATAATTGATGCACAAAGAAGTGATGAGGGTATGAAACACATTCATGAGAAAATAAAGGCCGGTAAAGCAAACTGTTTCAGAAAGGATGATCAAGGCATAGTATGGTTTAGCAACCGCATAGTTCTGCCCAAGAATGATGAGATCCGCCAGCAAATTTTGGATGAAGCTCATCTTAGTCGTTATTCCATTCATCCCAGAAGCACTAAGATGTATCATGATCTAAAGCAACATTATTGGCAGACAAAAATGAAAATTGAAATTGCATGCTATGTGGCGAGATGCGACACTTGTAGACGTGTCAAGGCCATACATATGAAAGCTGCTGATCCACTGCAATCTTTGCACATCCCAACTTGGAAATGGGAGGATATTAGCATGGACTTCATTGCAGGGATATCCAGGACAGCAAAAGGATTTGATTCTATTTGGGTTATAGTTGATCGACTTACCAAGATAGCTCATTTTCTGCCCATCAAGACAGATCATCTAGTTGCTGTCTATGCTCAGTTATATATTGCTCGCATTCTTAGTCTGCATGGAGTTCCAAAGACCATAGTGTCGGATAATGGGCCATAATTTGTATCCAAGTTCTGGGAAGCACTCATAAGTCCTTGGGTACCAAGTTGCTCCATAGTTCGGCCTATCATCCTCAAACCAGTGGGCAGACTGAAAGAGTAAATCAAATACTCGAGGATATGTTACGAGCATGTGTTCTGGAATTCCCACAGAAATGGGATTAATGTTTACCGTTGGCAGAATTCTCATACAACAATAGTTATCAAGAAAGCATCAAGATGGCACCGTTTGAAGCTTTATATGGACGACGGTGCCGTACTCCATTGGATTGGTCTGAACCAGGGGAAAGATGGTTTTTTAGGCCTGATATGGTTGAAGAAATGGAAGAAAAAGTTCAACGAATTATACATAATTTGAAAGAAGCACAAGCTCGACAGAAGAGTTATGCAGACAAACTACGACAACCCCTGTACTTCCAAGTTGAAGATTATGTCTACCTAAAAGTGTTACCAATGAAGGGGGTATCTCGTTTCGGTGTAAAGGGAAAGCATGCACCCCGGTACATTGGTCCATTCCTCATTCGTGAACAATGTGGACCAGTGGCATATCGACTCTAATTACCCGAAACATTGTCTGCAATACACAATGTGTTCCATGTGTCTCAGTTGAAAAAGTGTCTTAGGGTTCCAGATCAAACCATTGAAGTGACATATGTTGCCTTGGAACCAGACTTAACATATTCAGAACATCCTATTCGAGTCCTGGATCAAAGGGATAGGGTTACCCGAAGAAGAACTCTCAAATTTTATACGATACAATGGAACCAACACACGGAAGATGAAGCTACATGGGAAACTCAAGACTTTCTAGAAAAGAATTTCCTAGACTTTTTAGCTTCATGTAAATTTTGAGATAAGTACAATTGTTGTAAATAAAGAGTAGACCCCATACCACCCCTGCCTTGTAAGATAATTAAGGAAATAAAAATATGACGCGTTTCCTTTTCCATTACTTGCCTTAAGACTTTTAAATCTCGGGACGAGATTTTTTATGGGGGGAAGGATGTAGCACCCCTGGTGTTACTATCACTAAAACTTGAGCATAACATCATGAGCATTTGCATATCATGTGCTTGTTACACTTAGAGTGCATTTACTAGGCAAAAATTTCAAACAAGTTGTTTTGGTGTGACTTGATATGTATGTAACCCTAGGGTAGGGTACTTAACCCTAAACTAGGCTTTGGTGTGATAATAAAGCCCAAGCATGAGAAAACTCCAAAACTCATTAGAAATGGTCATAGGGTAGCACCATTAATGGACTTGAGTGGCATCCAAACCCTAATGGTGCCAAAAACCCTAAAAAGACCCCTAGAAAACCCTGAGTTGAAATCCTAGGGGATTATATGTAAATTTTGCACACTTTTGGATCTAAGTGCAAAAACCAAGGTATTAGGGTACCTCAAATCATATGGTTCACATATTTGAGAATTTTCAAATCAAACCATGAGATTTGGGCTTATTTGCAAAAAGCCACTCTATACCTCTCATGTGACTAAGTCTGGAAACCAGTGAACAGGGCTGACTTTGGAGCTCTGTAGTTCTAAAAATACAAAGAATTTGCCTAGGGTCAACACATCAAAAGTCTAGAGCTACAATAGGAGAACAACTTTGCTTGAGTAACTAAGCTTTGATCACATACAAAGTTTGGAGAAAAATAAGCTCAAAGTTGTGCTGTTAGTAACTCTAATGACTAAATTTAGGTCACCAGTGACATTGGTCAGACTTTTGGGTCAAAATTGGAGTAAGATCTAGTGCTCGATTAAGGCTAGTTGCTATAGTCGATTTGTAGCTGGTTAGTTGAGCTACAAATTTGTAAAAGACGGATTAGCATGTTCTTACACAAAAATCTGAGATCTGGGCATCACAAATCTGTCTATCAGGCGCTCTGAACAAGTTCCCAATGGTACAGTGTCCGGATTAGAATGCCAGGTTTAGATGCCTCACCACCGACGACCGTGCGCCCGGATTCGTGCCCGCCATGGTGATTCGTGCCCAGCATAGATCGATAACAGTGAAGGGTAAAAATCCTGGCGCTCAGATTAGCTCGGACTCGCTCACCTTTGCGCCCGCCGTACCCACTTGAACCGCAGCTGGTCGGGATCATCCTCGGCGGTGTTAGCCGCTCAACAATTGTGCGCCACGTGCCTTGGTGTCTTACCACGTCACAATAGCTTGGGTTACACATATCCGGTGATCGCCGGTGAGCTCGCCACGGTGAAAGCCACCAATTGCTTGCGCCAGTGCCCCCCTTCTCTCCGACCGCCACCGCGACATCTCAAATTCACGGGCTACCGCTCAGGGATCCTATAAATTGAGCATACCCTCAGCTCCACAAGGTATTCAAGCACTCATCGCCCCACTCTGTCCCAAAACGTTCACCAGAGAGCCCCAATTTGGGATTTCCCCCAATTCGGTCCAAAACACCGGGTGGCCAACGTGCTACAGGTCCGTTCGTGCTCTCTATTCTCCTGATGCTCCTCGACCCGTTCAATTAAGCTAGACCGCGCTAGATCATCGGGAACACCTCTGTTCATCCATAGTTCGCGCTGTCACAGTGGACAGTGTGATTAAAAGCTTAGATCGTGCAATTGATCGAGGGGAAACGATTATTTGGTGTTGAATTAAGAGTAAACCAATTTAGAGCACAAACCGTTGCGTATTCCGGCCAGAATGAGCTCGCTGGAGCTACTGCGCCGCCGCTCCCCATCGTGGACTTCACCTTGTGAAGAATTAGAAAGTAGAGGACCTCGGTGTAAATGTCAGTGACTGAAACAAATATTACGCAGGGTTCTTCGCTAGTTATTCAAACCGCTGGGGACCTCGGTGCAAACTATCCACTGTGGGCGCGCGCATCCGCGTTTTCCCCGTTCTGGGGTTGACTTGGGCTAGTTTCGGCCTAGTACTATTCATGCTTTTCCTTTATCTTTTTCTTCCAGGGTTAGAGAATTTCTAGAAAATTGTAGAAAAATGATAAAATATGAGACCAATTTTGCTAGGTTCCTAAAATTCTATACTATTTAATAAAAATAGTTTTATGATTTTTAGTCCAAACAAGGAATTATAGAATATTTAAAATAGCCAAAACCTATACTCCTGGAATTTTAGAAATTACTTAGTAACTCCAAAAATCACTAAACTTTTTGGATAAGCTTAAAATGATACTTAGAAGCCTTGGGTAAAGTTTGGCATGATTTGGACAATGTTTGGTACTCAAACCCCAAAACCCTAATCTTCTAGTGACGCCTGCCCTATGAACTACACTACTGACTTCAAAAACCCTAGTTTCCTACAGTCCCGTGAAGGAAAATTGTATTCAAGACCTAAGATAATTTACTTTTATTTTCTGTGCATTTTTATAAGCATTACATGAGCATTCATGGTTATATATGTGATATATATAGAAAACGAAGAAGAAGTAGAAGTTGAAGAAGAAAGAGCTACACCACCACTACCACCTGAAGACCCACCTGCCATGAACTGCTTTTATTTTGATATTTGTGGAGCAGAGCCCAACTCTCCTATAACACAAGGCAAGCCCCGGTGCATTTGCCACCTCCTTGCTATTTTAAAATCTTTCTCACTTGCTTGATGCATTAGGTGATAGGAGTTGTGTGCTAAACAAATTGATGCATTTCCTTCCTTGGGAATTTGATTACCTTTCCTTGATCACCTATTTTATAAAAAGGTTTTTCTTATGCTGAGTCTTGCTCTAGAAACACAAGATGTTTTGTTTTGACAAAAGATGATGCTTCAAGTGGGATGGGATGTTTTCAAAAATAAAACTGGATGGTGGATCCATCATGGCCATCATGGGTTCAACATCGGAAAAGATGTACCTCTGTCAGGTACCAAACTTTGGGTTGAAATGATAAAGCTAAGACCGGGCAGGTGACTTGCACGAGAAGAGAATATCGGTGTAGTGTCTCCGTCTGTGTCGATTAATGACCTTGTCGATGTAGGCCTGCTGACTGAGTACCCTTTAATTGGTCACATGCCTCATCATGGGTAAGTTTTGCCTTAGGCAGACTAATACCAGAATAAGATAACACGCAATGGGAGTGGAGAGATGACGAGAGTAGCGTGTACCCTCCATGGCAAGAGGCTGGACGGTGGTGTATCTGTGCTCTCGTTTGGCGTGAACCTTCTCTGGTCTTAAGAACCCCGGTGGCAAGTTGACATATGCAAGGGTTAAGTGCTACGTATGTCATGTGATTGGAGATCCTCAGCTGAGTATTAATCGATTTGGATCACTATTACTTCTCGGATATGAAGACTTGGTCACTGACTTACACGTAGCATTCCAGTGAACAAGAAGGGTTGATAAAAAGATGGCTAGTATAGGCCAAGTGCTTGAACTAGAGTAGAAAGAACTCTAGAATCAGGTAATGACTTAACTTGCTAATTAAAACTGGATTTTTAAGGATCCACTATTAGTAAGCATTTATGCAAACAAAGTTTTGATTCTTGTTCAAAGCCTTACCTTGACTCCCTCAAACCAGCATATCCTTGAGAGTCTTTTATTTTGACGGGTAAGACTTGCGAAAGTACACTTCGTACTCAGGGTTTTCGAACCCATGTTGTTGTAGGTGAGGAAGCAGTAAATTTCTGTTGCTTTTGTTCCAAGGTGGTGCCAAAGCAAGAAAACCAGGATTGAAGCCTCGGGAGGAAATGTCCTCCTTTAAAAACTTTACTGTTATGCGGGAGGGGTTTTTGCCTCCCGGGTTTGTAATAATAATAATTCTGCACTACTATATGACTGGTCTGTAATAATAACACTCTTTCTATATGTTAATGTAAATTAAGTTGTTGTAATTGCTTCCGCTTATTCGTTCCTCTGATGTGTTGTAATATCTGCATGACGGGTGAAACACTCTTGGGAAAGGTAAAGGATATAGATACAGAACTTGTCAAGTGATTGGAAGCATCTACAGGGTTGCCCAAGGTCCGCTGGACAAGGACAACTGTAGGTGGGCCTAATAACTTGGGTGGTTCCGTCACATATGGTATGATATGCAAATTTAGTAACTATGATGCAAGGTGAAGTAATTAAGTTAGCAAGACAAGCTTAGTCTTACTACTGGAGGCTTTAATAGTATATTTAGTGATTAGGTGTGGCCAAGGTCTAGGAGGTTGGATTAATTTAGTAATCAACTAACCTTTAATGTCTTATTGAAAACTTAACAAGGTTTTTGCTGAAGTTATTATGGGTAAGATTTGTCACTTCTCCTAATCCTCTCTTTTTCCTTTTTCTACTTATACTTTTAGAGTGGATTTGAACTACAACATTGATTTAAAAGTTTTCAAAAATTCTGTAAAAATTACAGTGGCTTCTCACTGGCTCACATAAGTCAGTCTCAAAAATTGAGGCCTACAATGAGAACGGTTTTCTCTGTACAAAAATATTAAAAATATAGGGCAGTGGGGGTACTTTGAACTACAACTCTTATCTAGGTGTGGATTCTACCCTAAAGGTTATTTTTGCTGGTATCTAGGTGTATTAACATGATTCCATGCCAAATTTTAGCCAAATACACCTAATGGTTAATTAATGGTGATTTTCTAAATTTTGGGGGCTTAGTGGTGCTTTGTACTACCACTCTATTTGAAAAATTTTAAACAACAGATTTCCCAATTTTTCTAGTTTCTTATTTGCGCAAGAGCAATCATTCTTAAGGTTGGGGTATTTTCACCTTAGGATTATTTTCCTATGATTTTTGAAAGTTTCCTCTATTTTCATTAAATAAATGATGGTGCAATTTATTTCTACTAGACTATGGTTCAACAAAATTTTTTTATGAACTACATCACTAAGGCATACCAAGAAAAATGTGGTTGCCCTCTGGTTTCTATTTTCTACCCCCTTTTTCATTTTCCTAAAGTTTGGGCAGAAATAGGTTTTAGTGGATAAATCTGGCTTAGCCTTGTATATTGTGGTGTTCATTATTTTTAAACAGTGTAACTACAAGGTGACTATCTCCACTTTTCTCAGCCTTGGTCTAATAGCATTTCTATTTTTCTTTCCATTATTAAGTTTTGGGCAGTTATCCAATTTGAATCGAACTCTAGAAAATAGTATAGGAACCATGGGGTTTACTAGTTTTGTTTAATTGTTCTTATTTCACAAAGTCTAGCAAAATTGGTTGACCAAATTTGGATGAATAGAACTCAAGTTATGCATTTTTGAATTTGACTGCTTTATTTAAAAGAAAAGTGAATTCAAAATGGAAAAAGAAAATAGATTTGCGCTGAAGCCCCCGGGTTTATTTTTCCCTTTCTCTCACAAATCTGCCCTCGGTATACTATTCATGTGAGTCGCTGACATTATGCATAACCCCCTGGACTTAACCTATATCTAACCCGCGATCCTTCGCTGGGCTGGAACAGTAACCAGGGCAAAGAATATGTCGGCGAGGCTCACCGACGATGGCAGAGCTCTGGTGGGGTGGTCGGCGACGTCGGGGAGGTCACAGCGGTCACGTTAAAGGTTGGCTTGTCGCTTGTGGTAGCCGAAGCTGGTCTGGCCTCATGCGCAGGTGGGCAAGCTCGTCGGCGGCGAGGGTTCCGGCCTAAACACGGTGATAGAGTTCAATCAAACCGTGTAGTGAGCTTCACTAGGTGTCATGGAAGATGTGGGCGCGAGTGATTGAACAATGGCTCACCGATTCGCCTTGGCCACGCGCGTCGGTGGGGGAAGCAACTCCGGCGAGGGTGGATCGGCATCTCCGGTGATGTAGCATTCGGTCTCTTGCTTCGGGAGCTCTACTGGGCTCTAGGGAAGCTAGTCGAGGCGTTGGATCGAGTGGAGGTGGACGGGAATGGTCTGGCCACGGTTGTCGTGCTCGGGCGAGCTTGCAGGCGGCGGAGTGCTTGGCTCACGGGCGAGCTTGCAGGTGGCGGAGTGCTTGGCTCACGGGCGATCTGTGGCGGAACCGCCCAAATTATTCTAGGTTAAGTGCCTAGGTCATGCCCTAGGGGCCGTAACACACTTAAATCGGAATAACCCGTCAGTCTCTCAGATCTAGTCTGATAAAGCCACTTAACCAGGATCAAATTCCACAATCTCACTCGAAGGTGAGTCACAGAAGAAATACAATAAAGCAAGAACCTCAAATTAAAGTACTGAATTATTACATAGGTCGGAGTTTTTCAAGTAGCAATTAAAAGTTCACAAAATGAAATGCAGCGGATAATCGATGTCGACGATAGCGAGGAAATGGGCAAGGCCTAGCCCACTACTCCTCATGCTCCTCTCCTGCCAGAGCAGCATCCCACTCGACCGTCCAACCCGGTGGCAGGGTGGTAGACCAAGTCACACCATCAACCATATCCTGAAGCGTACCTGCAAAAATTATGCCACAAGCAAGGCTGAGTATACTAATACTCAGCTAGACATACCCGGTGTGAGGAATCCACTCCTCTACCTCTAGACCATGCAGCTGTTTGGCTGAGGGGTTTGGTTTGCCAAAAGCACTAGCTGAGTCTAAAAATCAATCTTTTAGCTTTTCAGTTTCTAGTATCATTACCTTAGCTAAGTTTGCTCCTTCTAAGCATACATGGTAGCAAGCAGTTAGTGCAGTCAACAAGTTTCTCATGTAAACCTCATTTCACTTCTTATCGATGTAGTACAAGGGGTCAAGCAGTCTCATTAGCTGCGAGAAGCAGACGATTCGAATTGAGTTTTAACCTTGCAAGGTAAACCTAAACACACGACATGTAGGGGCACTCCGTACCTACACATGTCAACATTCCCCATCGATTCCCCGTTCGTGTCCAGGCCTCAATGCCTTGGCATACAATGCTCCACCGACCCCAGCTGCCGCCGTGCAGTGACCACACTTGTACCCACCATAGCTAGCATGGGAGACCCAGTATCAGGTCGCGTGAGGGATAAAGTCTGTGCCCGGCTTCACTCAGGTACTAGGTTTATCGGTTACCATATTTCCCGACATGTGCTTAGTACATTCAAACGCTTGACTCAGGTATCCACACATTAATCCTTAATTCCTTTTCCCGTCTTATGGACAAGGCATCCTCACTAGATCCAAGCCCATAGACTAACATATATCACGTTATCAAGATGAATACAATCAACTCCTGACCTCGCGCGAGTGCTAGAAAAATCACTCGACTTCTACTGAGATCCTGATTAGCATAGCAGCTACTCGACCTAGCATTCTAGTATCCATCTCAAAAGGAATCCTAAGTTCATGCAACTAGAGGTTTAAAGCAACTCCTACACTTAAGTGCACATTGCAATCCTACAAACATTAAGTGTAGTAAAGTAGCATATAATAACACGGTTATGCATAAAACCAGAGCTTGCCTTCAATTGCTGGGGCTACGGGGAGATCCTCGGTGGCAGCCTCGGGAGCTTGCTCCTGGTCTTCCTCTTGGACAATTCCTCGCTCGGGGATGAGCACGTACTCTCCGTCAGCGAGATTACAATCTAATGAATGCAATGAGTAAGATACATGCATGATATGATATGTGATTTAGCAATTAAACTTTGATGGTGACTAATCTACTTAAATCAGGTAAAGTTAAATCTTGCTACTAAAGGATTTTTGGTGGTATACTTAGTAATTTAGATCATACTTAGTTAAATGAAGTGGTAAGTCTGCTTTGGTGTCTCACTGATTTCCTTTTAATTTCTTAGTGAGACTTTATCAAGACATTTAGTTGAACCTTATTGGAGCGAGGTTCATTATTTTTCTTTCTTCTTCTATTTCCTTCATACTTTTAAGGTGGGTTTGAACTACAAGTTGTCTTAATAAATTTCCAAAAATTCTGCAAAAATTACAGTGGCTTTTTACTAGTGTATAATTCTTTGTCTCAAGATTTGGGGATTAAAAAGCAAGTGGTTCTCTCTGTATAAAATTTTCAAATGCTAGGGCAGAAAGGTTGGTTTGAACTACTACCATTTAACAGTAGGAAATTTTCTAAGACTTATTTTTCCTGGCATTTAGATGTTATAACATGGCTTTGCACAAAGTTTTAGCCAGTAGTACTCATTAGTTATTTTACCATGATTTTCCAAAATTTCTAGCCAAAGGGGTGCTTCCTACTACCACTATTTTTGAAAAATATCAAACAACAGATTTCTAATTTTTCCTAGCTTCTTCTTTGCGCAAGAGCAATCATTCTGAAGTTTGGCATCTTTTTGCATAGGGGAAGGGGTGGTAGGAATTAATTGGATTAAATGGCCCTTTTCATGAAGTATTGGCAATAGGTGTTATTTGGCATCTTTCAAATGGGTTTACATTTTTCTCTGGTGGCCTATCTCATTATTGATCTAGCAAAATTTTATTTTCCCATTATTGCATCATTTTTGGGTTGCTCATGATTTAATTGAAATATGCCTCATTATCAAGTTTCATTTGTTTACCCTACTTAAAATGATAGACTAGGGTGGGTATCATTTTTGTAGTGGGGTTCTGGTGGTTACAAGTCCACTGGATTTTTATTAACAATTTTGAAATTGTTTCCATAATTCTAATAGTTGTTTTCTAGTTGGAATAATGCTAAATAAAACATTTCACTTTAATTCTGTTCTAGACTAGTGGTCTTTTTATTTTTCCTAGGTTCTCTATTACTTAAGTAGGTTAGGAAAAATAATTGCACTCACTGTTCATTAATTCCTAATGCCTTTTTGATTTTCCTACGTTTTGGGAAAAATGGCTTTTGATAGATATCCCTACTTAGATTTTCAATACTGGGGGTCCCACTATTTTTAAACAGTGTTTAAATGGGGTTTGAACATCTACAAATTTTCTTAGGTTCAGCAAAGAAGCATAACAAATTTTCTTTACTTTAATAAGGTTTGGTCAGTTTCTGTTTTTAATTCTAAATTCTAAAATTTAGAATAGAAAGCATGGGGTTTAGTATTTTTAGTTGGTAGTCCATAATATTTAGAATCCAGCAAAATTGGTTTGACAATTTTTGGTTAAGTATTTCTCAAGTTATGAATTTTCTATGTTCTCTGTTCATTAAAAAGATTAAAAAGAAATGATTAAAAGAAAAACTACTTTGCAACGGGGTCCCTGGCGGGTGTTTTCAAGTTTCCTTACAGACTAGTCCTTGGGCTACTATTCAAGTGAGTCGCTGACAGTTCAGAAAACCCCCTGAGTTTTTCTAATCCTAACCCGAGGTCCTTCCCCCAAATCAAATAGTACACGCGGCGGAGGAAAGGGCGGAGGGGCTTACCGGCGGTGAGATTGCTTCGGTGAGGTGGCCAAGGGTGTAGGGGAGGTCCTAAGGGTCACGGCGATGTGCGGGTCGTCGTCGGGGATGGTCGGAGTCGGCCGGTCCACATGCGCAGGCGGGGGAGCTCGTCGGCGGCGAGGAGTCCAGCCTATCCAGGGCATAATTGACCAATCAAACAGGTCAGAGAGCATCACCAGGGATCAACGAGGGTGTGTGCGCGAGGAATTGAAGAACCCCTCACTGGATTGCTCGGTCTACGCACGCAGGCGGGCGGCCGAAGTCCGGCGAGGATGATCTTGGCCTTCCGGTGAAGTTCTGCTGGGTCCGAGAGCTTGGGGAGCTTCACAAGCTATTGGTGAAGCTATCCAAGCGGCTGGCGTTACTGGGGATCAACTGGAGTGGGCTGGCCATGGTGGCAGAGGCTCAGGTGGTAATGGCGGGCGGAAAAGAGCTCGCCGGAGCTAAGGAGGGGTGTCAGGCCGGCGAAGGTGAGCACGGGGTGAAGTGAGGCGCGCCCGGGGAGGCTTTATAGGCGTGGGCGAGCACGGCCAAGGGCGGGGCTCTGACAGCGCCTGGGGCGTGCGCAGGCGAACGCCAGTGCGCGCTTTGGCGCCTGGCACGACATCGAGCACGATGCAGCGCAGAGAGAGGTCGAGTTCAAGCACGGATTGGCTCCAAATCTTTGAGATTATGGCCATGATTCCGGTGAGAGATCTCTTCCTCTGACATCCCTTTGTCATTTGTGTGTTGAGGCTTGCAGGTTTTGCTAACTGGATCAAGAGATAGAGAGGGGAGAAATCTGGTTTGTCTCACTGCCGCGCACAGAGAGAAGATCGCGGGTTTGACGTGTCCAAGGCACACGTCCCGATGCCATCTTCTGACATGAGATAGAGGGGTTAGCTAGGCACAATTTTGTCAATGGGGTCATTAGGATTTGAGCTAGGGATCAAGGTGAACATGCTCGGTCTTTAGCTCAAGGGCTGAAATTCAGAATTCTGAATTTCAGAAATTCCCATTTGAGAAGCTTGTTTGGAGATTTTATTAAACCATTTTGGACAAGCTTTCATAATCTTTATTGTAGCTTACTTAGTGTACTTCAATGTTTATATTTGGCCTAAGCCATGATTTTATATTTTTCATAGCCTTTTGCCCCTTTTCTTCAATTCTACTTAATTAGCTCAATTAGGGTTGGTATTAGGGTTTCAACATTTTTTCCTGTGTGAAAATCTCATTTGCTTTGAACATGATTCCTTTAGATATGAACTTAGTGGATCTTTTATTCTTAAGTTAATTTGATGCTTCATGCTTAATTTGGCTCACATAAAATGTTAATTCTTGGGTTAGCACTTGAGAGAAACCCTAGCTGACACTGGGGTGTCACACGATCACCGACGGCTATGTTCGGGTGAGCGGTCAGGGAGTGCAGGGGAGCGAGACCGAGGTAGGGGGCGGCTTTATAAGCGCTCGTGGGCATGACACGGGTGTGGGCGTGGGGGCAGGTCGACCACGTGTGGGGCGTGCGCTGCCATGGCCAGTCCGCGCTCGGCCAGTCATGCAAGCCGTCGAGTGCATGGCAGCGCTCGGTCTCGTCACTTTCAAGCGCTAATTAGCTCGCGATCTTCTCGTAACTCTCCCAAATCCCTGCACAAGATATCTTCCTTGTCGTTTACTCTTTGTTTCTCTTGCAGCGCTCGAGTGGATTAGATCGTAGAATTGCGAGATACGAGGCAAAGTTGGGTCTATCGCCTAGCTGTAATCCGTGACCAAAGTTAAGACAAATCGTGACAAATGATTTTGGTTTGATTTCAAATTTTGCCATAGTGTGCCTAGGGTATTTTTGCGCCATTTTGTTATTTGGACCCTTGGGTTTTGAGTTTTTGAACAAGGTGAACGTGGTTGATCTTTGTGACTGGGTTGGATTTCAGAAATCTGAAATCCCGATTTTTATTTGAAATCCCCACTTGAGTGGCTTGGTTGAGAATTTTGCAAAACTCTTTTGTGTAAACTTTCTGACTATATTTTGTAGATTATTTAGTGTACTACAACTTTGTTAATTGGTCCAAATCATGATTTTTTGTTTCACATAGTATTTTTACTAGGTTTCCTTATGGTACTCAAATGGCTTAACTAGGGTAGTTCTAGGGTTTGAGTAGTTTCCCACTTTGAGGTGCATGATGTGGTTAGGGTATGATTCTTGAGATGAAAAAGACTTGATTAAGTTTTAGCTCCTCATGTTTGGTGTCTTTTGCTCAAATTAATCCACATGTGATAATGGTCACAATGTGGGTATTGAGGGAAAAACCTTGAGTAACACCTGGGGTGGTACAACCCTCCACACTTAAAAGAATCTCGTCCCGAGATTTGGGTCGGGGTCCTCCAGGGTTGAGGAAAAGGTTACAGCTTGCTTTCATGGTATTGGTTAGCTTTATAAGGTTCAATAGAAAATCTGCTCTTTGAATGTCATCCTCTTTGCAACTTCAGAAGGAAGCCCTTTTTGCCCTAGTTTTACAGCTTAACTTGGTTTTTGTTAAGAGCATCTTTCTTATATTTGGAATTAGAGGGCAGGGGGGCTGGGGTATAGTTACGTACCGACTTCCTTAGGTAGACAATCGGGGTAGTTCGTGCGCAGAAAATCCTCAGTCTCCCATGT
This sequence comes from Zea luxurians, assembly GCA_029449295.1. Lineage (NCBI taxonomy): Eukaryota > Viridiplantae > Streptophyta > Magnoliopsida > Poales > Poaceae > Zea > Zea luxurians. The sequence continues at coordinate 95,547,816 of JAOPSE010000001.1, read as the reverse complement.
AGCCTCTTCTTCCGAATGGTTGCTCCATTGGATCTTATACATCTTGATCGCCCTTGCACGAGTTGATTTTTCCTTGCAATCCAGAACCATGGAGGGGTCTTCTTGGTATGACAGATCTGGCTCTATCTCTACATCTGGCTCGGTTATGACCTCTGTTGGTAATCGAACACACTTCTTTAATTGGGATACATGGAACACATTGTGGATGGTAGACATCTTTAGAGGTAACTTCAACTTGTATGCCATGGGTCCACATGCTTCTATGATCTCATAAGGTCCAATGTAGCGAGGGGATAGCTTGCCTTTGATCCCAAATCTTTGCACTCCTTTTGTGGGTGATACTTTCAGATATACATAATCTCCCACATCAAACTATAGGGGTTTCCTCCTCTTGTCGTGGTAACTCTTCTGCCTGGCCTGAGTAGCTTGTAGGTTCTTCCTGATTACTTTGACCTTTCTTTCGGCTTCTAACACTAGGTCAGGTCCAAAAATTTCTCTCTCCAGGCTGTGACCAGTTTAGGGGTGTTCGACACCTTCTTCCATATAGGGCTTCAAAAGGTGCCATCTTCAGACTAGATTGATAACTGTTGTTATAAGTAAACTCTGCCAAAGAGAGGCACTTGACCTAGCTCTTGCCGTAATCGATCACACAAGCCCTCAACATATCTTCAAGGATCTGATTTACCCTTTCGGTCTGACCATCAGTTTGAGGGTGGTAAGCCGAACTTCTTACCAGCTTGGTTCCCAAGGACTATTGCAATTGCTCCCAAAATCTGGCTATGGATTGGGCTCCTCGGTCAGAGATAATTGGTTGGGGTAACCCATACAAACACACAATTTGGTCAATATACAACTTTGCATACTTATGAGCCTTATCGGTGGTGTGCACTGGAAGAAAATGAGCCACTTTTGTTAATCGGTCCATAATGACCCAGATTGAATCATGATGTCGAGAGGTGTTGGGCAGATCCACAATGAAATCCATGCTGATGTCATCCCATTTCCATGAAGGTATTGATAGGGGTTGCAAGGCACCAGCTGACATTATGTGGCTTGCCTTTATCCTCTGACATGTGTCACATTCCGACACATACTTGGCTATTTCTCTTTTCATTCTGGTCCACCAATATAGGGGTTTCAGATCATGGTACATCTTGGTGTTTCCTGGGTGCATGCAGAATTTGGAGAGATGAGCCTCATCCAAAATTTTCTTCTTGAGGTCCTTATTTTTAGGAACCACCAATCTATCTTCGAACCATAGTATCCCCTTGCTATCTTGGCGAAAGCACTTATACTTCTCCACTTTCTGGTTAAGATTCTCATTGATGATTTGCACTCCCTTGTCACCGAGTTGGGCCATAATAATCTGGTCTAACAAGGTTGGTTCAACAGAGATGTAAGTCAATGTACCAGAAGGAATTACTTCAATCTTCATATTACTCAACTCATCACATAGGGTATTGATGCGATAATCCATCACCATACAAGTGCATTGTGACTTCCGACTTAGGGCATCTATTACCACATTGGCCATTCCAGGGTGGTAATGCACTTCCATGTCGTAGTCCTTGATCAATTCTAGCCATCTTTTCTGTCTCATGTTGAGATCAGCCCGAGTAAAGATGTACTTGAGGCTCTTGTGATCTATATAGATGTTGCAGCGAGTTCCCATCAAGTAGTGTCTCCACATTTTCAATGCATGAACCACGGCTGCCAACTCTAAGTCATGAGTAGGATAATTTTGCTCATGATGTCTGAGTGCTCTTGACGTGTAGGCGATGATTCGGTTGTCTTGCATTAAAACACAACCCAGCCCAGTGCCAGAGGCATCGCAATACACATCAAACGGCTGGGTGTTGTCAGGCTGCACCAATATAGGTGTTGTGGTCAGATGTTGCCTCAAGGTGTGAAAAGCATCTTCACATTTCTGACCCCATTAAAATTTTCTCCTTTCTTCAATAGTTATGTCATGGGCTTAGCAATTTGTGAGAGATCTGGAATGAATTGCTGATAATACCCAGCCAATCCTAGGAAACTCCGAATCTGACTGATAGTGGTGGGTGGCTTCCAATTCATCACCTCTTGCACTTTATCCGAATCAAATGCTATGCTATCTTGAGAGATAGTGTGACCTAAGAATTTAATCTCCTTCAGCCAAAAATCACACTTTGACAATTTGGCATAAAGGCGGTGTTCCCTCAGACGTCGAAGCACTACATGCAAATGACCAGCATGCTCTTCTTCATTTCTCAAGTATACTAAGATATCGTCGATGAAGATCACCACAAATTTGTCTAGTTCAGGCATGAAGACTAAATTCATCAGGTACATGAAGTATGCGGGTGCATTCGTCAACCCAAACGACATCACCAGATATTCATACAACCCATATTTGGTTGAGAAGGCCGTCTTTGGAATATCACTTGCTCGTATCTTGATTTGGGGATAGCCGGAGTGAAGATCAAAATTGGAAAACACCTTAGCTCCAACCAATTGGTCAAAAAGAACATCAATACGAGGCAAAGGATACTTGTTTTTGATAGTCACCGCATTGAGTGGGCGATAATCTATGCATAATCTTAAGCCTTCGCCCTTCTTCTTCATGAACAAGGTTGGACATCCCCAAGGTGAAGTACTTGGGCAGATGAATCCCTTGTCCAACAACTCTTGCAACTGCTTTTCAATTCTGCCAGTTCGGTGGGTCGCATCTGATAGGGCCTCTTGGAGATAGGTGTTGTTCTCGGTTGCAATTCAATGGCGAACTCGACATCCTGATCCAGCGGCATTCCTGGCAATTCGTCTAGAAAGACATCTGCATAGTCATAGACCACTGGAATCTTCTTCAAGGGTAACTCTATCATGGAAAAGGCACATGACCGAGTGGTTTCGTGGCTAGGCAGATATAAGGTAAATTTTCCAAGTCGAGGAATGGACTTCAACGACACGATTTGCGACGTCTAGCACTACTTGGTGTTGGGTCATCCAATCGGTGCCCAAAATGATATCCACATTATCCATCCCCAAAATGAGGACTGTGGTCTTGCACACCGTGCTTCCCAGCTTGATGGGTATACCGCGGTTTAGTTGGTTTGTTGCAATTTTCCCCCAGGCGTTGGTATCATCAAAGCCCCTTGGGTATGATAGAAAGGCAGCTGACATTTGACACTGAACTTCTGGCTAATGAAGCTATGTGATGCACCGGAGTCAAACAGAATCAATGTAGGTTGATTAAAAACGGAAAAGGTACCAGTCATGACGGGTGCTCCTTTAGGTAGCTCCTCTAGAGTAGTGAACTTGAGCTTCCCTTGCCTGACTTGCACTTTCTGCTTCTTCCCTTTGTCTTGGTTGGGTGCTGGCATCTGCCTCGACTGATTCCGTGGGCAATCCTTGGCATAGTGGCCTACGTTGCCACACGTGAAGCATTTGTTTCCGTTCCCTTGCGGAACTGCTGCCACTGCTGTCGCTGAGGCTGATTGTTCCCTAGAGCGGGAGCGGGGAAACAATTGGGTACTTGCTGCTGTTGTGGCGGCCTGATGACCCATCTTCCTGCTTGCTGATGGAATCCCCTACTCTGATTGTTGGAGACAATCCGGAACCTCTGGGGTGGAGCTGAGGACCCTAACATTGGTGCTTTCCTCTTCTTCTCTACCCGGTGGGCTACGATGCAGTCTTCTTGTGATATGGCAAGGTTGACCAGTTCATTATAACTGTCAGCACGAACAATGTTGAGGCGCTCACAAAGTTTGGTGTTGAGTCCCCTCCGGAAACGATCTCTCTTCTTCTCATCTGAATCTGCATGATAACCCGCATATTGGTACAGGTCGTTGAAGGCCTTTGCATACTGTAGCATAGTGTGGGTTCCCTGAGTTAGTGCCAAGAACTCATTGAGCTTGTGATCCAGAATCCCTGTAGGAATGTGGTGTCCTCTGAAACCATCTTGAATTCCTCCCATGTTACCATGTGGTCAGCGAGTAACATGGCATGGAAATGGTCCCACCATGTCCTAGCAGGTCCATGGAGCTGCTGTGCGGTGAAGCAAGTCTTCACGACGTCAGGGCAAGCTCCCGTGAGGAATGGGAACATGGACTCCACAACCCTGACCCACACGTCGGCCTCTAGCGGGTCCTCCGCCTTGGTGAACAGTGGTGGTTGTGTGCTCAAGAACTCCTGATAGGTCACCGCAGTCGGTGGACGTTGCTGCTGGCCTCCACCATACTGCTAAGGGTGGGGCTGGCGCTGCACCAGCTGCCGCAGGATCTCCTTCTGCTGAGCCATGTATACTGTAGTGTTCATTATTTTTAAACAGTGTAACTACTAGGTGAGTGTCTCCACCACTTTTCTCAGCCTTGGTCTAATAGCATTTCTATTTTTCTTTCCATTATTAAGTTTTTGGCAGTTTTCCAATTTAAATCGAACTCTAGAAAATAGTATAGGAACCATGGGGTTTACTAATTTTGTTTGATAGTTCATATTTCACAGAGTCTAGCAAAATTAGTTTGACCAAATGTGGATGAATAGATTTCAAGTTATGCATTTTTGAAGTTGACTGCTGTATTTAAAAGAAAAGTGAATTCGAAATGGAAAAAGAAAACAGATTTGCGCTGAAGCCCCTGGGTTTATTTTTTCCTTTCTCTCACAAATCAGCCGTCGGTATACTATTCATGTGAGTCGCTGACGTTACGCATAACCCCCTAGACTTAACCTATATCTAACATACAATCCTTGGCTGGGCTAGAATAGTAACCGAGGCAAAGAATACGTCGACGAGGCTCACCGGTGGCGGCAGAGCTCTGGAGGGGTGGTCAGCGACGTCCAGGAGGTCACAATGGTCACATTGATGGTCGGCTCGTCGCTTGTGGTGGCCGGAGCTAGTCTGGCCTCGTGCGCAAGTGGGCGAGCTCATCGGCGGCGAGGGTTCTGACATAAACATGGCAGTAGAGTTCAATCAAACCGTGCAGTGAGCTTTACTAGGTGTCATGGAAGATGTGGGCGCGAGTGATTGAACAATGGCTCACCGATTAGCCTTTGCCACGCACGCCAGCGGGGGAAGCAACTCTGGCAAGGGTGGATCGGTGTCTCCGGTGAGGTAGCGTTCGGTCTCTTGATTTGGGAGCTCTACAGGGCTCTAGGGAAGCTAGCCGTGGCGTTGGATCAAGTGGAGGTGGACGGGAATGGTCTGGCCACGGTGGATGTGCTCGGGCGAGCTTGTAGGCGGCGGTGTGCTTGGCTCACGAGCGATCACCGATGGCTAAGTTCGAGCGAGCGGTCCGGGAGTGCAGGGGAGTGAGACCGAGGCGGGGGCGGCTTTATAGGCGCTCGCGGACACGACATGGGCGTGGGCACGGTGGCGGGTCGACCACGAGCGGTGCGCGTGCTGCCGTGGCCACTCCGCGCTTGGCCGGTCAGGCAAGCCATCGAGCACGTGGAAGCGCTCGGTCTAGTCACTGTCAAGCGCTAATTGGCTCGGGATCTTCTCGTAACTCTCCCAAATCCCTGCACAAGATATCTTCCTTGTCGTTTACTCTTTGTTTCTCTTGCAGCTGTAACACCCCAGTAATTCCTAGAGTTCTTCTTAGTGCTTACTCAAGAACCATTTTTCATGTGAATCAAATTGAGCAAAAGACACCAAAAAATTGGGAGCAAAAATTTAACTAATTCTTTTGTCCTAAGACTCATGCCTAAATTATATCATGCATTCAAAATGGGAAAAATGTTTAAACCCTAGAACAACCCTAATTAGGCCATTTAAGTAGAAAGGAAGAAATTGGCAAAGAGACCATGAAAAACATGGAATCATGGCTTAGGCCAATTATAAAAGTCGAAATACACTAATTAAGCTACAATAATTGTTATAAAATTTTGGCCAAAATAATTGATTAAAATCCCCAAAAAGGCCATCCAAGTGGAAGCTCTCTAGGGAAAATCTGAAATTCAGATTGCTGAATTTCAGCCCTCACCTAGAACTTGAGCACGTTCACCTTGATCCCTAGCTCAAATCCTTAAGTCCCCATTGACAAAATTGATCTAAACTAACCCCTCTACAAAGTGTGTGAAGATGGCATCGAGATTAGTGCCCTTGACACATCAAATCTGGGATTTCCTCTCAGAATTCAGTAGTGAGACAAACCAAACTTCATCACTCCATATCTTTGGCTCCAGTCAGCAAAACCCATAAGCCTCCGCACACAAATGACAAAGGAATGTCAGGGGAAGAGATCTCTCAACAGGATCATGGCCATAATCGCAAAGATTTGGAGCCAATCCGTGCTTGAACTTGACCTCTCTCTACGCTGCCTCGTGCTCGACGTCGTGCCCAGGCGCCAGAGCGCGCAGTGGCGCTCGCCCGCGCACACCCCGAGCGCGTGTCAGAGCCACCCCTCGGCCGTGCTCGCCCGCGCCTTTAAGACCACCCCCAGACGCGCCTCACCTCACTTCGCACTCACCTTCGCTGACCAGACACCGTCCTTAGCTCCGGCGAGCTCTGCACCACCTTCCCGAGCCACCCAAGCACCGGCCACCGCTGCCAGCCATTTCCAGAGACCCTCAGCCTCAACCGAGCCCTTGGACAGCTTCCCCGAGAAGCAGTGAAGCTTCTCCAAGCAAGGATCAAAGCCATGCCTCACCAGAACAGCAAGATCACTATCGTGGGACTTCGGCCGCCCACCACCGCGTGTAGGCCGAGCTATCCGGTGAGCCATTCTCCAATTCCTCATGCCCATGCCTTCCCTAGCACCTAGTGAAACTCACTGACCGGCCTGGATAGGCCAGAGCCCTCGCCGGTGACGAGCTCCCAAGCCTGCGCACGTGGACCGGCCTACTCCGACTATCCCCGGAGACGATCCGCACATCGGCATGACCGTCACTTCCTCCCCTACGCCCTCGACCACCTCATCGGAGCAATCTTGCCGCTGGTAAGCCCCTCCACCCTTTCCTCCACCACGGGTACTGTTTAATTGGGAGAAGGACTCGGGTTATGTTTAGCAAAACCCTAAGGGGTTTTCTGAACTGTCAGTGGCACATTTGAATAGTGACCCGAGGACTAGTCTTTAAGGGAATTTGAAAACAATTGCCAGGGACCCCGATGCAAAGTTAGTTTCCATTTAACCATTTCTGATTATTCTTTTTAATGAACAGAGAACTTAGGAAATTCATAACTTGAAGAATATTTATCCAAAGTTAGTCAAACCAATTTTGCTGGATTCAAAATAATATGAACAATCAAACAAAAATAGTGAACCCCATGTTTTCTGTATTAATTTTTAGAGTTTTGAATTAAATAGGGAAACCGCCCAAACTTTATTAGTATAAACAAAAATAGAAATACTCCTGTGCTAGGCTTAAAAACATTTGTGGAGATACATACCCAACTTGTGCACTGTTTAAAAATACTAAGCACCCAGTATACAAGATTAATTCAAGTTTTGCTATTAAAAACTATATCTGTCCAAAACATAGAAAATTAAGAAAGGTAGTGGAAAATAATAAACAGAGAAGGAGCATATTTTTCCTAGTATACTAAGTGATGAGGAACCTAGGAAAAATACAGAGAACCCTAGTCCAAAGCTAATCCAGGGTTAAATATTTATTAGGCACTAAGAAACCAAAGAAAACCATGATTAAAAATGCAAGGACCACTGTAAAAAGGGTAGAGAAAATTCACGGTAGACTCCTAACTACTAGAACACGACTACAAAAATAATAAACACCCCAACCCCTCACAATAAGTGAGCTAAACAATTCAAATATAGTTTTGGCCCATGTTCTAATTAAATCATAAGAAAGTATAAAATTGTGCAACGGTGGGAAAATGAATTTTTACCCAACTATTGATGAAGTAGACCACCAGAGAAAAATACAAAACCTATTGAAAAATATAAGATAACACCCATTACCCCATACCCCATGAAAAAGGCCATATAATCCAAGAATTTCTACCCCCTTCCCTTAAGCAAAATTTGCCAAATTCTAGAATGATTGCTCTTGCACAAAGAAGAAGATAAAAAAAATTAGAAATCTGTTGTTTCACATTTTTCAAGTATAGTGGTAGTAGAAAGACCCTTTGGCCAAAAAATTTAGAAAATCACAGTAAAATACCCAATAAGTATTAGTGGCTAAAATTTGGTACAAAGTCATGTTATTACACCTAAATGCCAGCAAAAATAAGCCTTAGGGAATAATTTACTGTTAGAGGAGAGTTGTAGTTCAATGCACCCCCTCTGCCCTAAGATTTGATAATTTTTTACAGAGAGAACCCTTAACTTTTTAAGCCCTAATTTTTGAGACAGAGAATTATACACAAGTGAGAAGCTACTGTAATTTTCACAGAATTTTTGGAAATTTATAAAACCAGATTGTAGTTCAAACCCACCTTAAAACATCAGAGAAAAGGGAAAGAAGAGAGAAATTGGGAAGAATAGTGAATCTCACCCCAATGAATTCAGCTAGGAATTATAATAAACTTTCACTAAAACATAAAAGGGAAATAAGTGGAACACTAAAATAATCTGACCACTTAACCTAACCAAACTTGACCTAAATGGCTAAGTGTACCACCAAAATTTCCAGTACTAAGAATAAGCTTTACCTTATTAATTTAATCATTCACCATCCAATTATAGATGCCAAATTGCATATCATGCCATACGTATATCTTACTCATTGCATTCATTAGATTGCAACCTCGTTGACAGAGAGTACGTGCTCATTCCCGAGCAAGGAGTTGTCCACGAGCAAGATCAGGAGCTAGCTCCCGAGCCTACCACGTGGAATTTGAAGGCAAGTCCTAGTTTTATGCAAAACCAGTTTATATATGCTACTTTACTACACTTAATGTTTGTAGGCTTGTAATGTGCACTTAAGTGTAGGAGTTTCTTGAAACCTTAGTTGCATGAACTCAGGATTCCTTTTTGAGATGAATACTAGTATGCTAGGTCGAGTAGATGCTTTGCTAATTAGGATCTCGGTAGAAGTCGAGCGATTTTTCTAGCACTCGCGCGAGGTCAGGAATTGATTGTATTCATCTTGATAACGGGATCTATGATGGTCTATGGACTTGAATCCAGGGTGGATGCCTTGTCCATGAGATGGAAAAAGGGAACTAAGGATTAATGTGTGGATACCTGAGTCAAGCGTTTAAACCTACTAAACACATGTCGGGAAATATGGTAATCAGTAAACCTAGTACCTGAGTGAAGCCGGACGTGGACTTTCCCCCTCACTTGTCCTGAGACTGGATCTCCCATGCTAGCTATGGTGGGTATAAGTGCGGTCACTGCACGGCGGTAGCCGAGGTCAGTGGAGCATTGTATGACAAGGCGGTGAGCCCTGGCCGCGAACGGGGAATCGATGGGGACGGTTGATATGTGTGGGGACGGAGTGCCCCTACATGTCGTGTGTTTAGGTTTACCTTGCAAGTTTTAAAAACTCGATTCGAATCGTCCGCTTCTCGCAGCTAATGAGACTGCTAGACCCCTTGTACTGCATTGAGTAAAAAGTGAAATAAGGTTGATTTGAGACAACATGTTGATTGTACTAAATGATTGCTACCATGTATGCTTTAGAAGGAGCAAACATAGCTAAATTTTATGATACTAGAATTTGAAAAGCTAAAATTGATTTTAGACTCAGCTAGTGCTTTTGGCAAACCAAACCCCTCAGCCAAATAACTGCATGGTCTAGAGGTAGGAGTAGATTCCTCACACCGGGTAAGTCTAGCTAAGTATTAGTATACTCATCCTTGCTTGTGGCATAATTTTTGCAGGTATGCTTCAGGATATGGTTGATGGTGTGACTTGGCCTACCACCCTACCACCGGGTTGGACGGTCGAGTGGGATGCTGCTCCAGTAGGAGAGGAGCAGGAGGAGTAGTGGGCTAGGCCTTGCCCTATTCCCCATCATTCGACGTTATCGACTATCTGCTACAATTTAAATTATGAACTTATTTCAGTTTATTTGAAAAACTCTGATTCATTAATAACTCCAGTACTTTAATTTGAGGTTTCCTGTTTTATTGTATTTTCTCTGTGACTCACCATCGAGTGAGTTAGTGGTATTTAATCCCGGGGAGTGGCTTTATCACACTAGATCTGAGGGACTGACGGGTTATTCCAATTTAAGTGTGTTGCGGCCTCTAAGGCGTGACTTGGGCACTTAAGCTGGAATAATTCGGGCGGTTCTGCCATAGCAGCGCTCGAGTGGATTAGATCTCGGAATTGTGAGATACGAGGAGGCAAAGTTGGGTCTGTTGCCCAGCCGTAATCCGAGACCAAAGTCAAACCAAATCATGACAAACGATTTTGGTTTGATTTCAAATTTTGCCAAAGTGTGCCTAGGGTAGTTTTGCACCATTTTGTTATTTGAACCCTTTCGTTTTGAGTTTTGGAACAAGGTGAACATGGTTGATCTTTGTGACAGGGTTGGATTTCAGAAATTTGAAATCCTGATTTTTATTTGAAATCCCCATTTGAGTGGTTTGGTTGAGAATTTTGCAAAACTCTTTTGGGTAAACTTTCTTACTATATTTTGAAGATTATTTAGTGTACTACAACTTTGTTAATTGGTCCAAATCATGATTTTGTGTTTCACATAGCCTTTTTACTAGGTTTCCTTTTGGTACTCAAATGGCTTAACTAGGGTAGTTCTAGGGTTTGAGTATTTTCCCACTTTGAGGTGCATGATGTGGTTAGGGTATGATTCTTGAGATGAAAAAGACTTGATTAAGTTTTAGCTCCTCAAGTTTGGTATCTTTTGCTCAAATTGATCCACATGTGATAATGGTCACAATGTGGGTATTGAGGGAAAAACCTTGAGTAACACCTGGGGTGTTACATTGCCCATGTTGGGATGAAGAATCTACACAAACTTCTAAAGGTAGAGCACATTTTAGGACTAACAAATGTTCATTTTGAGAAATACAGGATTTGTAGCGCATGTCAAGCAGGGAAGCAAGTTGGAGTTCATCATCCACATAAGAACGTCATGACGACCGACAGGCCGCTTGAGCTACTCCACATGGATCTTTTTGGCCCGACGCTTGCATAAGCATCGGCGGGAGTAAGTATTGTCTTGTTATTATGGATGATTATTCTCGCTTCACTTGGGTATTCTTTTTGCAGGAAAAATCTCAAACCCAAGAGACCTTAAAGAGATTATTGAGATGGTCTCAAAATGAGTTCGGATTGAGGATCAAGAAGATTAGAAGCGATAATGGAACGGAGTTGAAGAATTCACAAATTGAAGGATTTCTTGAGGAAGAAGGCATCAAGCATGAGTTCTCTTCTCCCTATACACCACAACAAAATGGTGTAGTGGAAAGGAAGAATAGAATCCTACTGGATATGGCAAGGACCATGCTTGATGAGTACAAGGAACCGGATTTGTTTTGGGCAGAGGCAATTAACACCGCCTGCTACTCCATCAACTTGTTATATCTTCATCGAATCCTCAAGAAAACATCATATGAACCCCTCACTAGGAAAAAGCCCAATGTTTCTTATTTTAGAGTTTTTGGGAGCAAATGCTTTATTCTTATTAAAAGAGGTAGAAATTTTAAATTTGCTCCTAAAGCAGTAGAAGGCTTTTTACTTGGTTATGACTCAAACATAAGGGCATATAGAGTCTTCAACAAGTCCACTGAATTAGTTGAGGTTTCTTGTGACAATGTGTTTGATGAGACTAGTGGCTCCCAAGTGGAGCAAGTTGATCTTGATGAATTAGATGATGAAGAGGCTCCATGCGTCGCTCTAAGGAACATGTCCATCATGGATGTGTGCCCAAAAGAATCCGAAGAGCCTCCAGAAGCACAAGATCAACCATCATCTTTTATGCAAGCATCTCCACCAACTCAAGATGAGGATAAGGCTCAAGAAGAATAGGATGAAGACCAAGATGATGAGCCACCTCAAGAAGAGGACATTGATCAAGGGGGAGATGAAGATGATCAAGACAAGGAAGATGACCAAGAGATTCGAGATCAAAGACCGCCACACCCAAGAGTCCACCAAGAAACTCAAAGAGATCACCCCGTCAACTCCATACTTGGTGACATTCACAAGGGGGTAACCACTAGATCTCGACTTGCTCATTTTTTGTGAACATTACTCTTTTGTGTCCTCTATTGAGCCATATAGGATAGAGGACGCACAAAGAGTCCAGATTGGGTGGTGGCAATGCAAGAGGAGCTCAACAACTTCATGAAGAATGAGGTATGGCATTTATTTCCACGTCCTTACCAAAATGTTGTAGGTACCAAGTGGGTATTCCGCAACAAACAGGATGAGCATGGTGTGGTGACAAGGAACAATGCACGACTTGTTGCAAAAGGTTATTCACAAGTCGAAGGTTTGGATTTTGATGAAACCTATGCACCCATAGCTAGGCTTGAGTCAATTCGCATAATACTTGCCAATGCTACTTACCATGGCTTTAAGTTATATCAAATGAACGTGAAGAGTGCCTTCCTCAATGGCCCTATCAAAGAAGAGGTATATGTTGAGCAACCTCCTGGCTTTGAAGATAGTAAGTATCCTAACGATGTTTATAAGTTCTCAAAGGCGCTTTATGGGCTCAAGCAAGCCCCAAGAGCATGGTATGAATGCCTGAGAGACTTTCTTATCACTAAAGGCTTCAAAGTTGGTAAAGCTGACCCTACTCTCTTCACTAAAACAATTGCTAAAGACTTGTTTATATGCCAAATTTATGTTGATGATATTATATTTGGGTCAACTAACAAGTCAACTTGTGAAGAATTTAGTAGGATTATGATACAGAAATTCGAGATGTCAATGATGGGGGAGTTGAAGTATTTTCTTGGATTCCAAATCAAGCAACTCCAAGACGGAACCTTCATCAGCCAAACTAAGTACATTCAAGACATACTTAGGAAGTTTGTAATGAAGAATGCCAAAACCATCAAAACACCCATGGGAACAAATGGGCATCTCGACCTCAACACGGGAGGTAAATCTGTAGATCAAAAGGTATACCGGTCGATGATAGGTTCTTTACTCTATTTATGTGCTTCACGACCAGATATTATGCTTTCTGTATGCATGTGTGCAAGGTTCCAGGCAAATCCTAAGGAAGTTCACCTTAGGGCTGTAAAAAGAATCATGAGATATCTAGTTTACACTCCTAAGTTTGGGCTTTGGTACCCCAAGGGATCTACCTTTGATTTAATTGTGTATTATGATGTCGATTATGCTGGATGTAAAATTGACAGGAAGAGCATATCAGGGACTTGTCAATTTTTGGGAAGATCCCTTGTGTCTTGGGCTTCAAAGAAACAAAACATAGTAGCTCTATCAACCGCCGAAGCTGAGTATATTACTTCAGGACATTGCTGTGCACAATTACTTTGGATGAGGCAAACCCTTAGGGACTATGGCTACAAATTGAGCAAAGTCCCTCTCCTATGTGACAATGAGAGTGCAATCCGCATGGTGGATAATCCTGTTGAACACAGCCGCACTAAGCACATAGACATCCAGTATCACTTCTTAAGAGATCACCAACAAAAGGGGGATATCGAAATTGCTTATGTTAGCACCCATAACCAATTAGCCGATATCTTTACCAAGCCACTTGATGAAAAGACGTTTAGCAAACTTAGGAATGAGCTAAATATACTTGATTCTCGGAACTTTGATTGAAACATTGCACACATAGCTAATTTATATACCTTTGATCATGTCTCTTTCATTTGATACATATTTCTTATTCTTCTTGTGCCAAGGCTAAGACTAATGTGCTCTCAAGTGTATTTCTATGATTAGTCTTAAATTAAAAGGGAAATGGAGTATTCGGCAAAGGCAAGGCTTCCACTCCAACTCTGACGATATCATTTATCCTTTGCCTTACTCATAAACTCTCAATTGGTATAACCCTTCACTCATATCTCTTTTACCGACGGGGGAGAAAGAATTTTAGGGCTCTCAAGTTCTCTGTTTTTGGCGATTAATGCCAAAGGGGAGAAAGTATTAAGCCCAAAGCAAAAGGACTGCACCACCATTTTAAAATTTTCAAAAAACTAAAGGAAGAAATTATTTCAATTGGTATTTTAGTTAATCTCAAAAATTTCAATTGGTATTTTAGTTAGTCTCAATAATTTCAATTGGTATCTCATTTGGTTTCAAAATTTCAATTAGTATAAAAGTTTCAATTGGTATAATTTCATTTGGTATCTGTTTCAAAAAGGGAAAATCATTTCAAAAACCCTCTTGAAAGCTAAGGGGATAACTTCTTCAGGGGGAGCTTTTATTTAGTCAAAGGAAAAGCATTTGAAACAGGAGGAGGAATTTCAAATCTTAAAAATGCTTCTTGCAATCATATTCTTATAGCTTTGACTATTTGCAAAAGAATTTGAAAGATTTTTCCAAAGGATTTGCAAAAACAAGCAAGTGGTGCAAATGTGGTCCAAAATGTTAATTAGAAGAAAGCAATCACGATTATTCTTAGACATATGTGTAAAGTCTTTCAGTTGGTTTAAATCTAAGTAACCTATGCAAATCTATCATAATTGCAAACTAGTTATATTTTTACACTTTATATTTTCTTTGGTTTGTGTTGGCATCAATCACCAAAAAGGGGGAGATTGAAAGGGAAATAGGTTTAATCATTTCCTATAATCGATTTTGGTGGTTGACGTCCATCACAAATCACGTGGACTAACTAGTTTGCCTAGATATCTTTTATCTCAGGTGCATAAGGTTCAGCACAAACCAAGAAAGAAATTAAGTTGGGGACTCAACAAAGTTTGGAGCAATAACATGAGAGTGTGCTACCAGTGGCGCACCGGACAGTGTCCGGTGCCCCAGGCCGAGCAGCACTCAAACCAGCCACTCTCAGGTTTCTCCAGGGTGCGCTCCGCTATAATTCACCGGACTATCTAGTGTGCATTGTACATGTCCGGTGAGCCAACGGAGCAAAGGTAACCTACGCTCAATGGTCGACTGCAAAAGTGTACAGTGCAAAGGCAGATGTCAGGCTGCGAAGTCAGAACGCACCAGACATGTCTAGTGTGGCACCGGACTGTCCGGTGCTGCTACAGGACAAAGGGTTCCAACGGTCGACTGCTCCAAACCCCAACGGGCGTGCTGACGTGGCACACACTGGAGAGTGAACAGTACCTATCCGATGCACCACCGGACTGTCGGGTGTGCCCATCAACTGCAAAAACAACCAACGACTAGGAAGTGGTTGAGAGGCTATAAATACCCCCAACCACCTCCTTCAATAGCATCCAAGTTTTCTGAAGTTCACATGCAATATAAGAGCATTAGCATTCACTCCAAGACACATATCAAAGATCAAATCCCCTCTAAGCCTCAAATTCAACTCAATTGCTTAGTGACTTGAGAGAGGGTGTTTTGTGTTCTTTTTTTGCTCTTGTTGCTTGGATTGCTTTCTCCTTTCCATTCTCATTCTTCTAAGTGCTTTGTAAAGCTAGCAAGAGACACCTAAGTGTGTGGTGATCCTTGCAGGGTTATTGACCCAAGTGATTAAGGAGAAGCCTCAACCGGTCTGTGTGACCTATTAAGAGAGGGAAAGGGTTGGAATAGGCTCGGCCTTTGTGACCTCCTCAACGGGGACTAGGTTCTTTGGAACTAAACCTCGGTAAACAAATCACCGTGTTCACTTGTGTTGATTACCACTTGATTTGTTTCTCCTCTTTCCTCTCTCTAAAGTTCCCTTGCTCATATTGATTTGAGTTTGCTCCCAAATGTTATCCACATTAATTGAGCAACTCTAAGCAAGGAGAACTACCTTCTGAACTCCGATTTAATTCTAACGCTAACCCCGGCCTTAGTGAGTGTTTAAAGTTTATAAATTTCAGGTTTCGCCTATTCACCCCCCTCTAGGCGACTTTCAATTGGCTGGTTTGGAGCTTGAACCGCCTGTGATTGGGAACACTAGCTTCGTGGCTGAAGGTGATGCATTATCATGGTCGTGGAAGTGAGTTCACCGGAGGTGGGCGGCAATGTTGTTCACTTGTTTTTGATTGCTTCGGCTTGCTCGAATGCAAAGACACGAGAGCAATTACAATCCAGCGTGAATAGTACGTGAGAACTGTTCACCTATTTATAGGCATGGGACACATCCCCGATAAAAATACATTTGTGACCTTAACATATATACATAATCTTGATACAAAACACCAGTGATTAACTAGTCCTTTCCTCTTCAGCTCAACATTATGGTTGACCTTCGTATCCAACTTGAACCAAAGTTATCATTCTTTAGTGCTTTACACATGCTCGTTATAGCTTCGGCATTAAACCTTGTTGCTTGTAGACAATTTCTCCGCCTTGAGGACCTTCGGCAGAGAAGGAGACCCCCAACATACACATCCTCTAGGAACCATCCTTCTTCTGAACAAACAGAACCGGTGCTCCCCAAGGTGAGGAACTCGGACGAATATACCCCGACTCCTGCAACTCTGTTAGTTGTTTCTTAAGTTCTTTTAATTCTTCAACTGACATTCTGTATGGCCTTTTAGAAATAGGAGAGGTTCTAGGTAAGAGATCAATAACAAACTCCACATCCATATCTGGCGGCATTCTGGGTAACTCCTCTGGAAAAACATCTGGGAACTCTCTAACCACACAGATATGTCTGCTCCCAAATTTACCATCTACTAGATAAATGGCGGGTCTAGTGGATGGGGTTAAGGTAATCATGACTTCAAATCTCTCTCCTTTTGGACTAGTGAGTTCTACGGTTCCCTGAGCACAATGTGTAACTGGTTTTGCTTTCCTCAACCATGACATGCCGAGAATCAGATCTATACTTCTCTCTTCTAACATTATAGGCATGGACCAGAATTCCCTTCCCATGATTGTTATTGTTAATCTGTTGGTCGTAAAATTTGCTTCAATAGGCCCTTTAGGGTGATTACTACCATGGGTTTTTGCATAGTGTGAAGAGGTAACTAATGTGTATTGACATAACGAGCAGAAATGAATGAATGCGTAGCTCCAAAATCAAATAATATAGTTGTAGGAATTGAATTAATAAAGAACATACCAATAGCAATGTCAGCACCATCAGTGCTAGCCTCAGCATTGATCTGGTTGACTCTGAAAATACTGAACCCTTTGTTGCTAGCTGGAGTCTGTTGCTTGCCCAGAGCATTGCTTCGAGTGGGTGTGTTGGGGTTCCTCTTTGGACAAGCATTAGCGTATTGCCCAACCTCACCACACTTGAAGCAAGTTGTGCCTGTAGTGGTGCTCTGGCCAGCAGGTCTCGCTGGGGTGCCAGTAGGGGCAGCATGGCGAGGGCACAGAGTCTGAGTGGTGGCTTGCGATGTCTGCTGAGCAGGACACTAGTACGACTGTTGTCCTCCTCCTAAACGAGCTAGTTTACCCTAGGGTGGAGCAAAGCGAGGGCGGATGCTGATGCTCCACTAGCCCTAGGTGACGGCCTTCCTCTTCATCTCGCCCAGTTGAACACGTTTGTGTTCAAGAGCTATGGCCTTGTCGAGAAGCCTCTGGAAAGAAGGAAAGGTGTGAAACATCAGCTGGTACTGGAGTGGCCCAATAAGTCCCTCCAGGAACTGCTCATGTTTCCTCTCATCATCAGCGACCTCCTCTAGAGCGTATCTTGATAGCTGAATGAATTTATCTCGGTATTCACTCACTGTCATGTTGCCCTACTTGAGTGACAAGAACTCATTCTTCTTAATTTTCATCAGTCCAGCAGGAATATGATAATTCCTGAAATGTGTAGAGAACTTTTCCCAAGTAATGGTGTTAGCAGCAGTGTTAGCAGCACAATATGAGTCCCACCAGTCAGCAGCGGGGCTAGTGAGGCGACCCGATGTGTAGAGGATTTTGTCTCGGTCGGTGCACTGAGCGATGTTGAGCATTTTGTCCACTGTCTTCAGCCAATCATCTGCTTGAAGAGGATCTAGAGAGCTAGAGAAGGTGGGTGGCTTGTGACTCATGAATTCCTGATGCTTGTCCTGGGGTGGAGCTGATGGTGGTGGAGGTGGTAGTTGCTATCGTTCCTGCTGTTCTTGATGGATTTCATGATGCTCCTGGCGCATCTCCTGGCGCTCTTGACCGATTTGCACTTGCATTTCTGTCATGGTGTTAGCCATCTTCTGCAATAGCTACATCTGAGCGGCATTGTCATGGAACCTCCCAAGGTATTAGGCCCACCTACAGATGTCCTTGTCCTAAGGATCTTAGACAGTCATGTAGGTGCGCACAATTACTCAGCAAGTTTGGTTATCTGTATCTTCATCATACTTCCCAAGAGCGCTCCACCCATCATGATACATTACACACATAATCGGAGAAAAGAATAAGCGGAAGGATTACAATAATATAATTTACATTCATACCAAATATAGAGAGAGTATTTATTACATAATGGGTGTTTGAGTGCAACACTTAATATTACATAACTGGGAGGCAAAACACCCTCCCACCAACAAACATAGTGATCTTCTTCCTGCTTTGGCACCACCTTGGAGCAGAAACAGGAAAACTCGGCTGTTTCATCACCTACAACAACATGGGTTCTGTTGGTGACTTGTTCTCAAATGCTATGAATCAAGAACAAGGCAACATAAAATGTTAAATATCAATGCCCTTCGTCCTTCGAAACATTATTTCCCTTAGGATATAATGATCTTCAGACGAAGGTTATGAAAGACATACCTTCAAATATCGAAGGTAAGATGGTAATAGAAAAGGCGTGTAAAATACAAAAGATGACATAAAGAATCATATAGCATTATAAATTCATCTCCATTCTATTATCATGAGAATATAAAAACAATATTGAATTACATTCGATACCTTCGACTCGATAAACAGCAAAGGTACGAGCGTGATGCAAAAGCAAATGCCCAGTCAGCGTGAACAGTACGGGGGTACTGTTCATCTATTTATAGGCATGGGACGCAGCCCACATGAAATTACATTCATGCCCTTTACATTTGCTAATGACTATAAGGTAACTCATCGGGGTCTAAATAGCCTTTTCCCCTTTAAGTCGGTTCCCTTTCCTGTTGTCATGCCGAAGCTCCATTGCGCGTAGCTTCTGCGCTGCGTCAATCTTCGTATTGTTCGTGCTTCCGCCACTGTGGTTCGGATTCGAATCCGAAGGTACCTGCTCATGTATTACAACTTCGAAAACAATGTTAAATCATGTTTTTGAGGACCTTCGGAAGACGAAGGCCCCTAACAGTAGCCCCTCACAAGGTTAATTTGTTAGAATAACGAATTCAAATTGCGATATGGACGAAGGCCCTAAACCGAAGGTCCGAAAAAACACCTTCCCTTTGCTAGAATAGCAACAGTCAATGACAGACAGGGCCCTCCAACTTGGAGCGCGCTGGGCGTATAAATAAGAACTCACCCCGAGCACATTTGGTATGTTACTTGCCGCCTACTTTGCTTTATTCAATTTCTTAGCTCTTGCTTATCAACAACTGCTTAGTTTTTTAGATTTCCTAAGCTTCAGCTCTAAGGACACATTTCCACCATTTCCAAAGAAAAGATGTCTCAAGACAAAAAAGTTGCTGCTAAGACGAAGCTGAGGGAGGAGGAGAAGCTCCTTGAGGAGAAGACTGCTGGATTTATTGAGTCAATTGCAAAAACAAACACAGAGAAGATAACTAAAGAGATATTAGAAGGCTTGTCTGAAGATACTGATGATAGCGACAGCTATGATATGGAGAGTGGAGGCGAAGACTCGGAAGATCGTCATTGGCGACCAAGTCACACAGTCTTCGGGAAATCAACTATCAAACAGATTCATCTTCATAATATGAGAGGAAGGTACTTTCGAGATATTTCTATTGTGAGGGTTGACGTAGACAGGGCCGTTCCTGCTCCCGAAGAAAATGAAGTTGTGATCTTCCGAAGCTTCTTCAAAGCTGGACTTCGGTTCCCGTTGAGTAGATTTGTGGTTGAAGTTTTGAAGGCATACCAGATCTACCTTCATCAGATTACTCCCGAAGCGATTATTAGAATGGGGATTTTTGTCTGGGCTGTGAGAAGTCAAGGTCTGGAGCCAAGCGCAAGATGTTTTTGCAGTATGCACGAGCTCTCGTATGAGACGAATGCCTGGGGTAAAGAACAATATCACAACAATTTCGGCTGCTACATCTTCGTTGCCCGCTCTGGCGCATGTTACCTAGTGCCAACATTCCAGAAGAGGTGGCCCAAAGACTAGATGAAAGAATGGTTCTATGTAAAGAATGATTTAAAGGTGAGAGAAGATATTAAAGAGATCATCATGTGCCCCATTTGGTCCCGCTTCGGCCTCCGAAAGCCGAAGGTTGAAATTGACGAGGCAGCCGAAGCATGCCGAAGGGCCTTCAGCACAGTCTGCTCTTTTGTTGGGACAAGGGACTTGCTTCAAGAGCATATAGCATTCAGAATATGGCCACTGATACACAGCTGGGGAATGCCAAGGGAAACCATCACTAACCCTAGCGAAGGTGGTTTGGTTCGATTGAAATATACTTTCAGGTTTGGAGACCAATTTATCGAACCAGACAATGACTGGCTGAAGTGTGTTGAAAATACTAGTGATGAACTACTTGGAGCATACTCCAAGTCTAAAGATAATGCACTATCTGCGGCCTTTGGGAGCCGAAAAAAGAATAGGCTAAATAGAGTTTTTGATGCTATCGGATTTGTGTACCCTGACTATCGCTACCCGCCACGGGGGCAGAAAAGAAAGGGTGTGACTCCTGAGAAGGCTGCTGCTTCGGCTACCTCAAGCGAGCCCGCACCGAAGAGGAAGAAAAAGAAGGTCCTTACTCACTGACCGCGCTACATTGAACCGGCCATAGTGCCTGAATTCGGCGGTGAGACTTCTTCAGCTACTGAAGCCAAAGGACCTGCTCTTACGCAAAAGATTGAAGAGCCGGCTGCAATGCTGAAGACTGACAAAATTGAAGAACCAAAAATCAAAGAGTCGAAAACATTAGAAGTTCTAAGCCCTTCGGCAAAAGTGGAGGTGCCGAAGACACAAAAATGTCTGGCAGCGACCCCCAAGAGAAAAAGGATGGCTAGTGCATTAGATGTGATGGAGACAATAAAAGCTTCAAGCTCTACTCCAGGAAAAATTGCCAAGGCTTCGAAGGCGCATATTGAAACCGAGGCAAAGGTAACCGAAGCTAAAGCTACAATGAGCCAGGCCGATGCCGAAGCTGGGCCTTCAGAGCCCATCAAGGAGAAATCCTCGGACACTTGAGAAAAGGCAGCGGGAGAAGAAGCTATAAAACATATTTTTCTTGAAGAAGCTGTCACACCTACTCCTGAAGCGTCTTCCAAAGTCCTTGATTATATTATTCAACACGCTTCGGGAAAAAGATTTTTCTGAAGAAGAAATTTTTGAAGCTAAACACTATGCCCGCGAACTGAAGTACCCGAAAGGGGCCTTAGTGTTTAATGGCACATATGAAGATGACTTCTTGTATTGCCTCCTAGAGAACAAGGAATTATCTGTCTGCAGGGAGATGGCCAGAAGTATGGGGTTCCCGAAGCTTGAAGCTGGCCTCTGCGCCATGAGGAAGGAGGATCTTGTGGATAGCCTTGCATATAACAGTCTGAAGGTACAAAAATTGCGTATTTGGAAGTTTATGAATTTTTGAATTATTTTTTTGTTCTTATATTAACCTATTCATTTTTTCGTATAAGGTTTAATACTTAGCAACGCCTTAAGGGCACAAAAGAATGCCGAAGACGAGAGTTGCACTACTACTCTCAACAACCTTCGATCAGAGGTTATCAAGCTGAGGAACGAAGCTTTGGAAAAAGACAAAATTCTACTTACATTGGTGGACAAAGTAAAGGGGGATGAAGCTAACTTCAAGGCTCAATCTGAAATCCAAAGGAATGAAGTTGAAAACCTTCAAAAACAACTGGCCGAAGTCAAATTGAAATGCGCTATTGCCGAGGCTGACCGAGATGCCAGTGAGTACTAAAAAAATTATTTTGAAAAAATAGTTGCAGAGCTTCGCTCGTCGAAAGAAAGATGTTTTGAAAAATCTATAGAATGCGTCAAAAAGATAAAAACCAGCTTCACCAATGTAGGTGCATATTCAAGCGAAGACAACTTCATAAGAGGCGACCCTGAGGGCGTAATTGAGTGGATCAGCAGCGAAGCCGAAGCTTTCGAAGAAATTCTGAGCGACCGCGGGGACGTCTGCGCGTTCTCTTGTGCGAGAGGAGTTGCAGCTATTTTGGAGAAAGCAGGGTGCAATCATGTTAAAACTTTGGTCCAAGCCAAAGCTGCTTTGTCTATTGATGATACGAAGGACCCCTCGGCTGAAGCAAGCTTAATAGGTGGAAACTTTTTACTAATATTTGGGAAAATGGCGGCCGAGGGATGGCGCATGAAATAATGAAAAAGAGTGAGAAAGACATTCATGACGCTCGAGAAGCAACAAAAGCAGCTGAAAAAGCTGCGGAACTTGAAAAACGGATAGGTATTACTTAATGGCTTTTAACTTTATTGCTTATTTTTGTGATTTCGAACTAGTTTATATCTTCTATTGCAGCTGAACTATCTCCTCCCCCAGAGCCCTTTGACCCGCTCGCCGACCCAGAGACAAAGAAGGCAGTAGAAATTATTAATATGGCCGAAGCTATTGTGGACGAAGTTGTCACGAAATTATTAACTGAAGCTGCAGAAGAAGTCCTAAAGGAAAAAGAATAGCTATTTGTAAAAACATTGCTAGAATATTAATGTAACATTTGCTGGAACATACTTGTAATATTCGGTGATCGTAGGTTTTGAATGTAATATATGAATGGTTTTGTGATTCAGTTCTTTGCGATGCATGAAACTTTTATGTAGATACCGTTTTTGAGCCTTTGGCGAAAAAACACCTTCCCTTCTTTTCATGCTTCGTAAAGAAGAGCTTCTATGCTTTGTAAAAAATCCTCCAAGCGTCGCAAAAACATTAATGCTTTGTTAATAATAAATTTGTTCCTCCACCTCAGAGCTGATGAAGCTGTATTTCTTCAAACTTATTTTATGCCTTAGCACAACTTCATTTTTTCATAACATTCTCCGAAGGTCAACATTGTATCCCCTTCTTTTGCCATCGATGCAATATGATGTATGATGTTATGTTATGCGAAATGATGTGATGATGTTATGTTATGCAAGATGATCTTTATGCCGAAGACACACACTCACATCCCCATAGTGGAATACACACTCTTTGCCGTTTATTTTTCGGCTTCACTGCTTATTTTTCGGTGTATCAGCGCTAACTTTTCGCTGTAAGTTCTGCATTCCCTGAGGAACGTCTTTCAAACTTCTTCGCCTTCTATTTCGGCGGTATTCACGTTGACTTTTCGTGCTTCGCCTTATATTTCGGTGGTATTTGGCTCTGCATTCCCTTTGGAACGACTTTTGAGCAGGAAACTTACACTGCGCTCCCTCAGGAAGGACTTTTGATATCTTCGGTAAACTTACGCTGCGTTCCTTAGAACGACTTTTTGTAGCTTCGATGATACTTGTAATGTGATTTCTAGGTCTGCGTTCCCTTAGGAACGAGTTTTGTGCTTCAGCGACTTTTTGGACTTCGTGAGTCTGTGGAGAAGATATATTTTGCTATGACAAGAACGAAGCTATTATAGGAAATTGAAAATGTCAAGAGAACTAGGCTTTCAACAATTGTTCCTTATTAAAAAAGAAAATGACAATGAATGTAAAGACTATTTCAAGGGTAGGATATCTCTCAATAGATATGCTTCGATTCTGGCACAGTACTGTTGACTGTGCGAGCTTCGGACACCTCCCTGAAATCTCGCTGCTGATGGGTCTATTGGCTCCCTTCTGGCTGCTGGCCACGTGAATACACAGGCTGTAGTGGTTGCGGAGGTGGAAGCTGTGGCCAAGACGCCTGTGGCTGGCTAGCCGAAGCAACAGAAGCTGCAAAATGGTTACCCACATACTCTGGTATGTAGGGTGAGTGATACGAAGCGGTGTGCATGACCTGCTTCGGCTGGTTCTGCTGAGCTGCAGCTTCTGCTATTTCCTTTTGTTTCTGAATGGTGACATGG
Source organism: Zea luxurians (assembly GCA_029449295.1). Lineage (NCBI taxonomy): Eukaryota > Viridiplantae > Streptophyta > Magnoliopsida > Poales > Poaceae > Zea > Zea luxurians. The sequence goes on along the minus strand of JAOPSE010000001.1, from coordinate 95,523,778 downwards.
CACATCCTTGTAGTATGGCCCTTGTCCTCACCACAAAATAAGCAATAAATTTTTCTGGGCTGATCCTCAAACCTTCCTCCGAAGCCCCTGGCACCTCTTCCTCTTGGAGATGTCGGCCGGAAAGAGCTTTGTTGCTGCCCCAAAGATTGTGAAGTATATTGTGACTTCTGTAGCTGACTTCCTCTGTTGACATTCTGAGTGGATTGACCTGACATGCCTTGGGTGGATTCTTCCTCCAAAGCCCCTGGTCATCTCAGAGAACCTGTAGGCGTCCTCCCTTCTTTGGCAAAAGTCATTGTCAGCCCGGATGTATTCATCCATCTTTTGGAGCAACTTCTCCAGGGTCTGAGGGGGCTTCCTGGCAAAGTATTGGGTCGTAGGTCCTGGCCGAAGCCCTTTGATCATGGCCTCAATGATGATTTCATTGGGCACAGTTGGCGCTTGTGCCCTTAAGCGCAAGAACCTTCGGACATACGCCTGGAGGTATTCTTCATGCTCTTGCGTGCACTGGAAAAAAGCTTGAGCAGTAACTGGCTTCATCTAAAACCCTTGGAAACTGGTGATCAGCATGTCCTTCAGCTTCTGCCATGATGTGATTGTTCCTGGCCGAAGAGAGGAGTACCAGGTTTGCGCAACATTCTTGACTGCCATGACAAAAGATTTCGCCATGACTGCGGTATTGCCCCCATAAGAAGATATGGTTGCTTCGTAGCTCATCAAAAACTACTTCAGATCTGAGTGCCCATCATACATGGGGAGCTGGGGTGGTTTGTATGATGGAGGGCATGGGGTAGCCTACAGTTCTGCTGACAGAGGAGAAGCTTTATCAAAAGCAAAATTTCCATGATGGAAATCATCATACCATCCATCCTCGTTGAAGAAGCCTTCTTGATGAAGCTCCCTATGTTGGGGCCTTTGTTCTTGTTCGTCCTGAGCAAGATGGCGTACTTCTTCAGTGGCTTCATCGATCTGCCTTTGAAGATCAGCTAGTCGGGCCATCTTCTCCTTCTTCCTTTGTACTTGTTGATGAAGTATCTCCACGTTTCTGATTTCTTGGTCCAACTCCTCCTCCTGTAGTGTTGGACTAGTGGCCTTCCTCTTCTGGCTTCGGTTCTCTCGAAGAGAAAGGGTTTCCTGGTTTGGGTCCAGTGGCTGCAGAGCGGTAGCTCCTATCGCTGAAGCTTTCATCGGTGGCATGATGAAGGTCAGTGCTTGCCGAAGGTGGTCGAAAAGGATTCACCGGAGGTGGGCGCCAATGTTGGTGACTGGTTCTCAAATGTTATGAATCAAGAACAAGGCAACATAAAATGTTAAATATGGATGCCCTTCGTCCTTCGAAACGTTATTTCCCATAGGATATAATGATCTTCAGACGAAGGTTATGAAAGACATACCTTCGAATATCGAAGGTAAGATGGTAATAGAAAAGGCGTGTAAAATACAAAAGATGACATAAAGTGTAACACCCCTGGTGTTACTGTTATTAAAACTTGAGCATAACATCATAAGCATTGGCATTGCATATGTTTGACACACCTAGAGTGCGTTCACTAGGCAAAAATTTCAAACAAGTTGTATTGATATGGCATTTTGCAAATAAGACCCTAGTGTAGGGTACTTAACCTCAAATAGGGACCTGAGGGATAAAACAGGACCCAAATAGAGAAAACCACAAAGATTAAGTAAAATAATCATAAAATGTTATCAAAGATGGACCTACATTGCATTTACACCCCTGAGATATCAAAAATCCTAATTGGAACCCTGGAAAACCCTAAAACTAAACCCTAGGGGGTTAAGTGCAAAATCAGTGCACTTTTGGGCTAAAGTGCAAAAACCATGGCAATAAGGTATCCTAAGTCATATGATTCACAATCATGAAGATTTGCAATCCAAAAACTAGAGATTTGGACATATGTGCAAAAGAGCCACACTTGACCCTTTTAATGAAGTCTGAATTTCAGTGTGATTGATTCAAATTTGAGCCTTTGTATCTTCCAAATTAGTGAGAATTCACCCTAGGTCACCACATCAAATTTGTAAACCTATCAAAGGAGAACAACTTTGTTTAAGAGTGTAAGCATTGTTGTTATGAAGAAATTGGAGAAAATCAGACCTAAAGTTTGGATGTCAGGTCATTTTAAGTCTGAATTTTCCAATAACAAAGAGATTGGATGAACTTAGTGTTCAATTTTGGATATGATCCTATGATCTTTTGTGGGTGCACCATGTAACAAAGTTAAAGCTGGTTCATTAAACTATAACTTTGGTACAGAGAGCTAGTTCGGTCACTACACCAAATCGGGAGTAAATCAACGCTAAACCTGCTCTGTCAGACCGACTGATGAAGCTGTGCAATGGTACAGTAGCCTGATCAGGTTCAGTAAACCTCACAGCTGATGACCGTCGCGCTGTGATTCACGTAGATCGTCGGGATTCGTGCGCTGTGGATTGGGGATAACGGCGGGCGGGTAAAGATCTTGGCGTCTGGATCAACTTGAGTCCGGCCACGGCTAATCTCGCCGTACCCCCTTGCCCTGCGGCGGCTCGGATAAGCTCACTGGCGATGGCTGCCTGCTGATCCTGCGCCGCGTGTCCAGGCACTTTACCACGTCGGAGTATCTTGGCTTGCGATAGTTTCTCATCACCGGTGAAGTCGCCACGACGGAAGACACGAATCCACTGCGTCAGTAATCTCCCCTCTCTCTGGCCGCCAACACTGCTCGGCCAAATTGAGCACCACCGTGTAAGCCCTCTATAAATTGATGGTTGGGTCAGCTGCGCTATGTCATCACGAAACTAAAGCACCCACTCCCACCCTCAATCATTCGCCAGAGCTCCCGAATTTTGAGTTTTCCCCAAATCAGTTCATCCCACCGCAAGAACACCCTCGCCGTGGCCAGTGTAATTGAGGTCTGTTCAAACCTTCTGCTCCCTTGTTTGAGTGATCTCACATACCCGTGATACTCATCGACCCGCCCAATTGAACCGAGCTGCCTTAGATCATCGGGAACGCGCTTAGTGGTTCGTTGTTGCCGCTGTCACCGTGGGCAGAGCATTGTGGGGCTCCAATCCGGAAATTAATTTAGGGGAAATAGTCGTAAAGGGTTGAATTCGGTATCCAGCACTGGGCGGGGCTAGCCGTTGCGTAATTTGGCCGGTACAGGATCACCGGAGATCGGCCTGACGCCGCTCACCGTCGTGGATCGGGAGGTGTAAAGAAATAGAAATCCAAGGACCTTTCTGTAAACTGTCAGTGACTCCCTGAAATAGTGCGCGAGTTTCTTCTGTGGTTATTCAAGGATCCAGGGTCTTCGGTGCAAAGTCGCACGCGGGCGCGTGCACGCGGGCGTGCTTTCACCCGATGTTGGGCCGACCGGAATCAGATTCGGTCCAATACTGTTACAAGTTTTTCTTTTTCTTTTTCTTTCAGAGCCAAATAAATTCTAGGAAATTGTAGAAAAATCCTAAAAATATAAGACCAATTTTGTTAGATCCCTAATTTCCTGTAGTATTTAATAAAAGTAGTTTCTTGATTTTTAGTCTAAATAGGGAATTTTGGAGCATTTAAAATAGCCTAAAACCTTGTTTCTGGATTTTTAGAAAATAGATAATAATTCCAAAAATGCCCAAACTTTTTATATGAACTCAAAATAATATTTAGAAGCCTTGAGTAGAATTTGGTATGATTTGGACCTTGTTTGATAATTAGCATCCATAACCCCCACCCCCCTGCTCTGTGAACTTCACTGCTGACTCCGGAAACCTAGTTTTCCGTAGAACCGTGAAGGAAAATTGTATTCAAGACCTTAGATAATAAACTTCTACTATCCTTGCACTCTCATGAGCATTACATGGCATTCATTATTATGTATGGTTATCTTTAGAACGCGAAGAAGAAGTTGAAGTAGAAGGAGAAAAGACTTCATCACCACCTCAGGAACCTCAGGCAGACAACTGTCTTTATTTTGACATCTGTGGGACTGAGCCTGAATCACCTGTAAACCAAGGCAAGCCCTGGTGCATTTGCCACCTCCTTGATTCTTTTAAAATCTTTCTCACTTGTTTGATGCATTAGGTGATAGGAGTTGATTGATAAAACAATTCCTGCATTATCTTCCTTGAAGTTGATTACCTTCCTTTGAATCCCTGTTTTATAAAAAGTGTTACTATGCTTAGTCTTGCTTTAGCAAAGAAAAGATTTTGTTTTTACAAAAATGATGTGGCAAAGTGGGAGGGATGTTTTTGAAAATAAAATTTGATGGTGGATCCATCATGGCCATGATGGGTTCAACATCTGGAAAAGATGTACCTCTGCCAGGTACCAAAATTTGGGTTTTAAATGATAAATCTAAGACCTGGCGGGTGACTTGCACGAGAAGAGAGTCTCGGTGTAGTGTCTCCGTCTGAGTCGATTAAGGACCGTGTCGATGTAGGCCTGCCGACCGAGGACCCTTTAACTGGTCACATGCCTCGTCATGGGTAAGCTTTGCCTCGGGCAGACTAAGGCCAGAATAAGATACCACGCAATGGGAGTGGAGAGATGGCGAGAGTAGCGTGTACCCTCCGTGGTAAGAGGCTGGACGGTGGTGTATCTGTGCTCTCGGTTGGCGTGAACCTGATCTGGTCTTAAGAACCCCGGTGGCGGGTTGACATATGCAAGGGTTAGGTGCTACATATGTCGTGTGATCGGAGATCCTCAGCTGAGTATAATCGATTCGGATCGCCGTACCTTCGCGGTTATGAAGACTTGGTCACTGACTTACACGTAGAACTCTAGTAAAGATTAAGGGTGCTAAGAAATTGTCTAGTGCAGGTCAAGTGATTGAACTAGGATAGAAAGAACTCTAGAGACATGTAATCTTACTTAACCTGACAACTAAAATTTGGATTTTAAGGATCCACTTTAGTAAGCATTTCTGCAAACAGAGTCTTTGATTATTGAGAAACCTTACCTTGACTCCCTGATAACCAGCATGCCATTGAGAGTCTTTTCCTTAGTCGGGTAAGTCTTGCTGAGTAATTCCATACTCAGGGTTTTATCCCCTATTGTTTTTAGGTGAAGAAGCGACAAACTTTTGTTGTTTCTGTTCCAAGGTGGTCTCAAAGGAAGAAAACCAAGAATAGAACTGCGGGAGGAAGGGTTTTCTCCATAAATCTTTTGTTTGATAGTTATCGGGAGGGGTTTTTGCCTCCCTTGGTTCTGTAATAATAATACTCTGCACTCAGCTAAGTATATCCTGGTATGTAATAAATAACTTTGTCTTACTTTCAAAATAAATGTAAGTTTATGTAATCGCTTCCGCATTTTCGTATCTCCGATGATCTGTAATGTCTGCGTGACGGGTGAAACGCTCTTGGGAAAGGTAAGAAAAGCAGATACCGAACTTGTCAAGTGATTCAGGGACACCTACAGGGTTGTCGGAAGTCCGTTGGACAAGGACAACTGTAGGTGGGCCTAATGACTTGGGAGGTTCCGTCACATAAAGAATCATATAGCATTATAAATTCATCTCCATTCTATTATCATGAGAATATAAAAACAATATTGAATTACATTCGATACCTTCGACTTGATAAACAGCAAAGGTACGAGCGTGATGCAAAAGCAAATGCCCAGTAACCGTGAACAGTACGGGGGTACTGTTCATCTATTTATAGGCATGGGACGCAGCCCACATGAAATTACATTCATGCCCTTTACATTTGCTAATGACTATAAGGTAACTCATCGGGGTCTAAATAGCCTTTTCCCCTTTAAGTCGGTTCCCTTTCCAGCTGTCATGCCGAAGCTCCCTTGCGCATAGCTTGGGCGCTGCGTCAATCTTCGTATTGTTCGTGCTTCCCCCACTATGGTTCTGATTCGAATCTGAAGGTACCTGCTCATGTATTACAACTCCGGAAACAATGTTAAATCATGTTTTTGAGGACCTTCGGAAGATGAAGGCCCCCAACAGGTTCGAAAACCTTGAGTACGGAGTATACTTACACAAGTCTTACCCGACAAAGGAAAAAGACTTCTCAATGATATGTTGTCTTGTGGGAATCAAGGTGTTGGGGCTATGCTTTGTCGCGCCGAAGGTCTTGTAGGAAGAAGCAGCTTCGGCTGAAGCTGTCCGCAGGAGATGACCGAAGGTTCCTCTTCATGAAGCTTCGGAATTACAAACCGACTTAAAAGTAGAATGACCTTTCAGTCCATAAATGTTTGGGTCGCTGTTGTAATCCCTTATGAGGGACATAATTGTAATTCCTCACAGGCTATGTCCCGTGCCTATAAATAGTGAACAGTACTCCCTTACTAAAGAGGGAGATTTTTCCGGTATTTGCAGTCGCGTCATTTGAGAATCAATCTTTGTCAAGGCAGAGGTATAATTGTATTCAACACTTAAATATATTGAATGGATATAATATGGTTCGTTTATGATTCATTTACCTTTGATATTCTATATTTTTATGCTATCTTATACAATCTGTTGAAATTCAATTACGAAGATTTAACCTTCGTAATTGTATTGACACCAACCTTCGTCCAAGGCTCATTATCCTCAAGGGAATAATGTTTCATTGGACGAAGAACATTAACATTTAACATTCTATGTTGCCTTGTTCTTAATTCAAGGCAGAGTTGAGAACAAGTCCCCAACATTGGCGCCCACCTCTGGTGAACTCACTTCCACTTTTTTGAGCTGATGGCTTCGTTCAATGATCAAGTTGGAGCTGCTTCGGCCCCGAAGCTGGTGCTCCCGATAACAGGTGGTTCCTGCTCAGAACCAGCCAACAAAAAACAGAAGAAAGAGGCGCAGAGAAGGGTACAACATGTTGGAGTGCAGGGACCCTTCATCAAGTCAAGGTGGTCCCACATTCCAATCACCTTCTCCCAGGAGGACCTTTAGCTCAAGGATTTTCCTCATAACGATGCTATGGTTATTTCTTGCATTATCAAAGGGTTTCTCGTCCACAATGTCTTGGTTGATACAGGCAGTGCAGCTGATATCATATTTGCTAAGGCCTTCAGACAAATGCAAGAGCCAGAAGATAAGATTCATGATGCTACACACCCTATCTGTGGCTTTGGAGGAAGACAGATTGTTGCACTGGGCAAGATCACCATGCCAGTGACCTTCGGATTCATCAACAACACCAGAACTGAGCAAGTTGTGTTTGACATTGTTGACATGGAATACCCTTACAATGCAATTATTGGCCGTGGCACCCTCAACGTTTTCGAAGCAATCCTTCATCCTGCTTACCTTTGCATGAAGATACCTTCGGATCAAGGACCCATTGCTATTCATGGAAGTCAAGAAGCTGCCAGAAGGGCCGAGGGAAATTGGACTGACTCAAAAGCAATCCATAACATAGATGGAGCTGAAGCTTGTGAACAGTACAAATTCAGAAGGGAGAAAGTAGCTTCAGCAGATCAGCCGAAGCCCATGCTCTTATGTGAGGACATAGCAGAGCAGAAGGTGCTGTTGGGCTCCCAATTATCCGAAGAACAGGAGAAAACCTTGATAAGGTTTTTGTTCAACAACAAAGATGTTTTTGCATGGTCAGCCAATGATCTTTGCGGAGTTAACAGGGATGTTATTGAACACTCGCTCAATGTTGACCCATCCTTCAGACCCAGAAAGCAGAGGCTTCGGAAAATGTCTGATGACAAGGCCGAAGGTGCTCGGAATGAAGTCAAAAGGCTCCTCAGTGCAGGAGTTATCAGAGAAATAAAGTACCCAGAATGGCTAGCTAACACTGTTATGGTAAAAAAGGCCAATGGCAAATGGCGGATGTGTATCGATTTTACGGATCTCAACAAGGCCTGTCCGAAGGACGAATTCCCATTGCCAAGGATAGACTCCTTAGTTGATGCAGCAGCTTCGTCAGAGCTTATGAGTCTTCTCGATTGTTATTCAGGCTATCATCAAATTTGGATCAAGAAGGAGGATGAGCCGAAGACCAGTTTCATAACCCCTAGTGGAACATATTGTTACCTTCGGATGCCTGAGGGGCTCAAGAACGCTGGAGGAAGTTTCAGCAGAATGACTGTGAAGGTTCTCCAGTCCCAGATAGGCAGAAATGTGCTAACTTATGTTGATGATATCATTGTAAAAAGCACGAAACAAGAAAACCACATTGCTGATTTGCAGGAGACGTTTGCCAGTTTTAGACAAGCTGGCCTAAAGTTGAATCCAGAAAAATGTATCTTCGGAGTAAAGAAGGGGAAATTTCTTGGATGCTTGGTTTCAACAAAGGGAATTGAAGCTAATCCAAGTAAAATTGAAGCTATACTTCGAATGGAGCCACCAACTACAAAAAAGGGGGCCCAAAGATTGACAGGGAGGCTGGCATCTCTCAATAGATTCATATCCAGATCAGCAGAAAGAAATTTACCATTCTTTGAAGTGCTGAAATCAGCCGAAGTCTTTCAATGGGGACCAAGCCAACAAAAAGCCTTTGAAGAACTGAAGCAATATTTGATAGATTTAACAACATTAACTCCACCAACGCCAGGGGCTCCTTTGTTGTTATATGTGGCAGCTTCGCACTCAGCGGTAAGTGCAGCACTTGTCTAGGAGAAGCTTGATGGCCAAGTCAAGAAGCAGGTTCCAGTATATTTTGTATCTGAAGTTCTTAGTGTATCAAAGAAAAACTATACAGAATTGGAGAAGGTATTATATGCTGTTTTGATGGCATCCAGGAAGCTTCGGCATTATTTTCAAGCATACAATATTGTTGTTCCTTCTTCGCAGCCGTTGAAGGATATTATGAGAAATAGAGAAGCTACTGGACGGATTGGAAAATGGGCTGCAGAGCTCAATGAATTTTGCATTGATTATGTGCATAGATCCTCGATCCAGTCTCAAGCGTTGGCAGATTTCATTGCCGATTGGACGCCAGGGGCTCAGGATGAAGAAACAAATAAAGATGCCGAAGTGTGGACAGTGTTTTGCGATGGGTCTTGGGGAACCTTCAGAGCAGGAGTAGCCGCTGTGTTGGTCTCACCATCCAAAGTTAAAACTTGTTATGCGGCAAGACTCGATTTTAGCTGTACAAACAATATTACTGAGTACGAAGCCCTGCTTTTGGGCCTTCGGAAATTAAAAGCAATGGGAATCAGAAGGGCCATCCTTAAAACTGATTCCCAGGTTGTTTCGGGTCATATCGACAAGAGTTGCAAGGCTAAAGATCCGAAGCTTGAAAAATATCTAGACACGGTCCGAAGAATCGAAGCTTCCTTCGGAGGATTTTCTGTCAAAAATATCCCTCGAGGACAAAATGAGCATGCTAATTTGCTAGCTAAGTCAGCAGCACAGGGGCTGCCCTTACCTTCGGATGTGTTCTTCGAAACAATAAAAGCACCTTCAGTGGAACTTCTTGAAAGAGCAGTCCTCAATATATCTCCTGTTTATAGTGAAGACTGGAGAACTGTGATCATCTCTTACCTTCAGGGTAATTTCCTTTCAGATGACGAAACTTATAACAGGAGGATAGAGGCAAGAGCTCGTCCATATGTCATGATAGAAGGGGAGTTGTACAAGCATGGAGTTTGTGCTCCACTACTCAAGTGTTTATCCAAAGCCGAAGGCATAGAGTTGATGAAAGAAATACATGCAGGCTTGTGTGGATCTCACATTGGATCTAGGCCGTTACTTGGAAAAGTTTTTCGTCAAGGGTTTTATTGGCCGAAGGCAGCTTCGGATGCAGCGGAATTAGTTCAAAAGTGCGAAGGTTGTCAGAAATATGCAAGAGATCAAAAACAACCTTCGTCTCTATCTCAACTGATACAACCCATCTGGCCATTGCAAAGGTGGGGTCTTGACTTGTTAGGTCCGTTACCACCAGCCCAAGGAAACTTAAGATATGTTGTAGTGGCTGTGGAATATTTTTCTAAATGGATTGAGGCAAAGCCTTTAGCCACAATAACTTCGGCCACCATTCAAAAGTTTTTCTGGCAGAATATTGTTTGTCGTTTCGGAGTACCAAAGGCCATCACTGTAGATAATGGAACACAGTTCGACTCCGAAGCTTTCAGAGAATTCTGTGATCAAATCGGCACGAAGATCCATTTTGCATCAGTCAGGCATCTGGAGTCAAATGGACTCGTTGAAAGAGCCAATGGCATCATAATGACAGGAATAATGAAGTTAATTTTCAACCAACCCAGGGGAAAGTGGCCAGATCAACACTAATCAAAGTAGTATGGAGCCACAACACGACAACATCAAGGTCAACAGGCTTTACCCCATTCAAATTATTGTTTGGTGACGAAGCAATAACTCCGGAGGAAGCTAAAACTGGATCAATAAGAGTAGTAGCTTCGGCAGAGTCAGATCCTGAAGCTGATCATTCTGTTGAAAAAGATGCTATAGAAGGGATCAGACTTCAAGCCGTGGAGAACATCAATAAATATCAAGCCGAAACAATCAAGTGGCGTGATAGAAAGGTTCGGCTGAAGAATATTGAGCCAGGACATTTGGTGCTTCGGAGAGTCGCTAACCCAGATACAGTGGGCAAGTTGCAGTTGAAATGGGAGGGACCTTTTTTGGTAGTATCTTCGTCAAGACCCGGTTCATACAGATTGAAGGATATGGACGGCAACGACATTCCCAGATCTTGGAATGCAGATGAGCTTCGGCGATATTATGTATAATTTGATGTAATTTTTTATATTTTTTAATTTTTATTTTTTCTTTCTTTCATGGCACCCTTTTCCTTTCTGAAGGGGGAGAAAGGTTTTTAATGGGGCCATCACATGTAATTTCCTTTTTTTAGCTCTATAAGAGCAAAATCCCCCAAAGATGTAAATGTAAAAGCTGAGAACGCACCATCGAGTGCCGAAAAGAAACAGGGAAGAAGCTCCAAAGTCGTTCCTAAGGGAATGCAGAGCTTACAGCGAAAAGTCAACGCTGATTCCGCCGAAAGTAAAAGGCGAAGAAGCTCCAAAGTCGTTCCTAAGGGAATGCAGAGCTTACAGCGAAAAGTCAACGCTGATTCCGCCGAAAGTAAAAGGCGAAGAAGCTCCAAAGTCGTTCCTAGGGAATGCAGAGCTTACAGCAAAAAGTCAACGCTGATTCCGCCGAAAGTAAAAGGCGAAGAAGTTCCAAAGTCGTTCCTAAGGGAATGCAGAGCTTACAGCGAAAAGTCAGCGCTGATATGTGATTGTTTCTAAGGAAATAACGGTTGTGATTATGGCTTCGTATATGTGTTTGGACATTCATTTGCACATCACATTACATCATAACATTTGCATTCATAAACATTCATCCAGGCATATATAGGATAACCATCATCATAGCATAAGTGGTTGCTTCGGCAAAAAGGAAAAAACTGTCTTTTGTACTTCGTCGTGTACGAAAAGAAGAGCTTTGGAAAAAAGGAAAAGTTGTTTTTATGCTTCGCTGTGTGCGAAAAGAAGGGAAGGTGTTTTTTTCGCCTTTGGCTCAAAAAGATAATTTCGTCCACATCAAAGCACCTCTCATACATTAATGCAAGGATAAGAGCATATTACAAGGGCCTCAGCTTCGGCGTCATACTTTTAAGCATCGGTCTCGGCTTCGTCATTCTACATAAATTAAGTTGTTGTGGGTCAAAACCAAGATTGAAGGAAAAGGTAAGCACAAGGTATGATTTCTTACTGGTTCAAGATGACTCCGAGCTTCGTCTCCAGCCTTTTCTCGCCCGCCTTTTGTCCATATCATCTTTACAAATCTGTTAGAAATGCTTCGGGCGAGGTCAGGAATATCATCTAAAATTGTTGGTGATAGAGTGAAATTGGGCCTATTGACAATTTTTCCATGATCACAGCCAGCTTTTAGGAAAGCAGCAGCAGTGCCCCGAGAAGCTACCCAGGCACAGAAGTCACCGTGCCCGGCTATAACTTCGTCAAGCTCATCAATTTCACCTTCAATATGTTCGAAGGTCTTTGGTAAATCTTCAGCTGACGGGGTGAATTTCTCACTGCTAGCTCCAACTGAGTGGAAGATTTTTCTCAGTCGTTGAATACATTTGTTGCTAAATTCCAAACATTTATCTTGAAGGCTTGCCAATAATTTTTTCAAAACTGAATTTTCTTGGACTTCGGCTTCAAGTTTCGCATTTAGTTCTTGTTTTTCTTGTTCAAACTTTTCAGATTGGCAGAGAAGCTTCGTATTCAATTCCGTTATTTTAGCTTCGGCTTCTGCCAATAAGCCTTCAGTTGCCTGAAGCTCAAAGTTCTTCTTTTCAATAGTAGCTAATTACTCTTTTATTTTGCTCTCTAAATTTTCAATTATAACCTCGTGCTTTTTGTCTTCCAGATCTTGCTGCATTTTCAAAGCCTTGCTCAGCAGCATACTCTGCACGTAAACAACCTTCATTAAGACAGGTCTACGTTATTGAAAACAATAAAAGTCAAGGGAATAGTAGTTCACCTTGAAATTGGAATAAAATAAACTACCAACGATATGTTGTCGTCGGTAGCGGCTAATGTCCATTTCCAGCTTCGGAAAACCGATACTCTTTGATAGAGTACCGATGACCTTAGCTCCAGTTTGATCCCGGATGCAGTCTAATTTTTCATCGTCAATACCCCCGAAGAGGAGTGCTCCTGGTTTATATCCGCAGGATTTGGCATACTCTTTAAGCTCTTCTATTTCGGTTTTTGACAATTCTTCTCCAACCAAATTTTGGAACTTGAAGGCTTCATCCTCTGAAGCTTCGTCAGTGATTTCCTTTTCTTTCCCAGACACTGCGGCCATGGCCTCTTCGGCGGCAGTAGTAGCTTCTTCTGTGGCCATGTCTAGCAGTATTTTGTCGATGTGTTCAATTGTGCTTTCCAAGTTCAAACCTTCAGTTGAGGTAGCTTCGGCAGCCGCGACCTCTGAAGGTGTGATTTCAATATTTGTTATTTCTTCAGCCGCTGGTATCTTTTGAGCTGAAGCTCTCGGTGGTGTCTTGTCAATGACTTCTGTCACTGCGATGATTCTTTGTCTCTTTGTTTTAGTTGTTTTCTTCATTTTTTCGGGCTCCTTTTCCTTCTAAAAAAACTTTGTCAGTTGAGGCCCCAATGGACTTAGCTTCGCAGGCAGGGATTCAGTCATTACCTTTAAAATCTCTTCCACGTCAGTGGCAGAGCGTGATGCGGGAGTCTCCTCTTCGTCAGATACTTTTTGCTTCGGAGATGATATTTTCTTCTTCTTCGGAATATTCTTCTTTTTTGGTGGTTCTTCCTCATCTTCATTTAAAGCTTCGGCTCCCCTTTTCCTTTTCCGACCTTCGGCACCTTTATTCAGATTTTCGTAGTCAGGGTATTCAAAACCCAAGGTGTCCAGCACTCGATTCAGTCTTCGCTTCGGACGGGTACCGAAGGCCGCGGTCATCAACTGATCTTCTTTTTTGGAGTAATTACCGAGTATTTCATTGCACATTATTTCAACTGTGTCCAGCCACTCTTGGCAAGGTTTTTTAAAGTATTTCTTAAACTTGTAATAGTAAGGTAACCGCACAAGTTCCCCTTCTTTCTTCTCCCCCTCTAGCTTCGGCATTTCCCATTCTTTTAAAGTAGGAAAAACCCTGAAGGCCAAGAACTCTTGAACCAGGTCCCTAGTACTGATATGCTCTGAAATAATTTTAAACTCAGCCAGTGCAGCCCAAGTGGAACCTTCTAATGACATTTGGCATCGCGGTCTTGTTTCTCCGAAGATCAATTCAAGAGGGCTTTGTACCAGCTTCTCTTTGTCTTCGTCAACTCTCACATAAAACCATTCTGATTTCCAGCCTGCCGGCCATTTGCTTCGGTAGCTGATTACAGGAAACTTTGTGGTTTTCCGATAGGCAAAATTGTAGCAACCAAAGTTATCATGTAATCCATCTTTTCTAGCCTTCGTCTGGTAATGCAGCTCATGAACTCGACAAAAGCTGTCGGCAAACGGCTCCACCGCCTGGCTTCGGAGGGCCCAGATATAAACACTAAGCCTAACGATAGCGTTAGGAGTCAACTGATGAAAGTAGATACCAAACCTCTTCAATACATCTGCAATAATCCTATGAAGGGGGAATCTCAACCCAGCCTTTAGAAAGCTCTTGAAAATGACTATTTCATCCTTCTCTGGCTTCGGGGTAGTTTCTTCCCCCCCCCCGAAGCGAAGTAGCTTCTTCTGACTTTCACTGAAATAACCTGACTTTACCATCTTGGAGAGATCAGCCTTCGAAACGGTCGACTTTCCGAAGTCCAAGTGGCTGGGCTTACTTGGCATGGCAATACGATAATCATCTTCGGGATCAGTTTCTTCAATGTTCTCTTCTTCTGCTTCGGCAGTTGCTTGTTCTGCTTCAACAGTGGGGATTTCTTCCGAAGTTACCAGTCCGGATCGTTGCATTGCTTCGGAGATGGGAATAGTCTCCGAGCCTTCAGCTTCGCCTCCTTCACGCTCAACCCTAGCAATAGAACACACTCTGGCCATTTAATTCTGAATTTGCGGGAATTAAATACTTTTTCTTCCGAAGTTTTTTTTTTCTTCTGACGAAGTAGGCTTCAAGCTGGAGCTTCGTTTGATTCCGAGAGTCAAGCTTCGGCTATGGTTAAAAATTTTGGCAGCAAAATAGTGCAAATAGCAATGAATGCTGTTGTAACTTCACACCTACTTGTCTGTTTATATTGTGCTGCAGGTAAGAAGGCGAAACGCCAGGATTTTTACACCAGGCGGACAGCCGCTTGCACTCGCTGCGCGGTGGACCGCAGAGACCAAACAGTAACTCTGCAAGGTGGGACCGCTACGCGCTCGGAAACTGAATCGTTTCTCGACAACGAGCTCAGGGAAGGTGTTTTTTTTGACCTTCGGCTTCCCGAAGCTTAAGAGACTTTTTTCACGGATCAAGCTCGTTACGAAAAACAATCTAGCGCCGCGAAAGGGGCTACTGTTGGGGCTATGCTTCGTCGCGCCGAAGGTCTTGTAGGAAGAAGCAGCTTCGGCTGAAGCTGTCCGCAGGAGATGACCGAAGGTTCCTCTTCATGAAGCTTCGGAATTACAAACCGACTTAAAAGTAGAATGACCTTTCAGTCCATAAATGTTTGGGTCGCTGTTGTAATCCCTTATGAGGGACATAATTGTAATTCCTCACAGGCTGTCCCGTGCCTATAAATAGTGAACAGTACTCCCTTACTAAAGAGGGAGATTTTTCCGGTATTTGCAGTCGCGTCATTTGAGAATCAATCTTTGTCAAGGCAGAGGTATAATTGTATTCAACACTTAAATATATTGAATGGATATAATATGGTTCGTTTATGATTCATTTACCTTTGGTATTCTATATTTTTATGCTATCTTATACAATCTGTTGAAATTCAATTACGAAGATTTAACCTTCGTAATTGTATTGACACCAACCTTCGTCCAAGGCTCATTATCCTCAAGGGAATAATGTTTCATTGGACGAAGAACATTAACATTTAACATTCTATGTTGCCTTGTTCTTAATTCAAGGCAGAGTTGAGAACAAGTCCCCAACATTGTAAAGCTGATCAAGAATCAAAGACTCTGTTTGCAGAAAAGCTTACTAACAGTGGGTCCTTAAAAATCCATTGTTATTATCAGGTTAAGTAATTACCTCCATCTAGAGTTCTTTCTATCCTACATCAGGCACTTAGCCTATGCTAGTTGTCTTTTATCATCCCTTCAATTCATTAGATTGCTACGTGTAGGGCAGTGACCAATTCTTCATGTCTGAGAAGTAACTGTGATCCGAATCGATTAATTCCCAGCTGGGGATCTCCAACCACACGACATATGTAGAACTTAACCCTTGCATATGTCAACTCACCACCGGGTTTCTTAAGACTAGAATGGGTTCACGCCAACAGAGAGCACAGATACACCATCGTCCAGCCTCTTGCCACGGAGGGTACACGCTACTCTCGCCATCTCTCCACTCCCATTGCGTGGTGGCCTTTCTGGTATTGGTCCGACTGAGGCAAAGCTTACCCATGACAAGGCATGTGGCCAGTTAAAAGGTCCTCGATCATCAAGCCTACATCGGTTCGGTCCTTAAGCGACTCAGATGGAAACACTACACCGAGACTTCCTTCTTGTGCAAGTCACCTACCCGGTCTCATCTTTATCATTTACAACCCAAAGTTTGGTACCTGACAGAGGTACATCCTTTCAGATGTTGAACCCACCATGGCCATGATGGATTCATCATCACAATTCTTTTCTTTGTAAAAATTCCCATACCGTATGAAGCATCACCTTTTGTTTAAAACAAAACATCTTGTTTTCTAAAGCAAAGCTAAGCATCAAAAAACTTTTAAGTAAATCAGGTAACAAGGAATGGCAATCAGTTTCAAAGGAAGGAAATGCAGCAATTGTTTAGCACACAACTCCTATCACCTAATGCATCATCTCAAGTGATAAAGAGTTTAAAAAACAAGGAAAGGGGTAAATGCACCGGGGCTTGCCTTGAGCTGCAAGAGGTTTCGGGTCTATTCCACAGATGTCAAAGTAGAAGTTGTTCTCGATTGGTGGATTCTCGGCTTGGGGGAACTTCTTCAACTACAGTCTCTTCCTTGTTTTCTATACATAACAGTACATATACCTGAATGCTTATGTGATGCTATGAATATGTAGTTACATAATAGAACCATACTAAGTTGTATCGATACAACTTTCCTTCACGGTACATGAAAGGGAAATAGGGTCAAACTTTTCCTATATGATTTTGGTGGTTGAATTGTCTGTAACACCCCTGGTGTTACTGTAACTAAAACTTGAGCATGGCATCATAAACATTGGCATTGCATATGTTTGACACACCTAGAGTGCATTTACTAGGTAAAAATTTCAAACAAGTTGTATTGTTTTGGTGTTTTGCAAATAGAACCCTGGAATAGGGGACTTAGCCCTAAATAGGGATTAAAGGGTAAAACATAACCCAAATTGAGAAAACCTAAAAGCTTTAGGGGAATAGTCGTAAAATGTTCCCAAGAATGAACTTGAATCACATTTATACCCCTGAGATACCAAAAACCCCCATTTGAACCCTGGAAAACCCTAAGTCCAAACCCTAGGGGCCTATGTGCAAAAATAGTGCACATTTCACTAAAGTGTCAAAACTACTATGTTAAAGCATATAAAGTCACATGGTTCACATTTAGGAAGATTTACAAGCCAAACCCTAAGTTTTGGATTAATTTGCAAAAAGGACCCCAATTGAGAATTCACTCCAAGTCTGAATTTCAGAGTTGAGGGCTCAACTTTGGAGCCTTGTAACTTTCAAATTATAGGGTTTTTGCCCTAGGTCACCACATCAATTTTGTAAACCTATTATAGGAGAACAACTTTGATGCAGACATCCCTTTGGGTTGTGACACAAAAATTGGAGAAAAACAAGTCCAAAGTTGCTCTGTCAGACTTGTGCCTGATGACTGAAACTGAATCTGAAATCAGGAATGGTTATAGCAGAATGAAGTCATTTTAGATGCACTGTATCTTTGAATCCATTCGGTGTCGATCCTAGAATCCTATAGCAAGGTTGAAGATTGAGGTATAGTGAACAAATTCTATTAAGAGAGATAGGTCTGTTCTTAACAAAAATCCAGAGATAATTGGGGAGGATGGTGGCTGGTTCAAGCGACTGATGAAGATGTGCCATGGTACAGTGTTCGGGTGGATCAGACCGCCAGCTAAGCTCGCCGTCGTTGATCACCGTCCGGATTCGTGCACGGTATAGGATGGATAACGCCGGGGAAAGGGTGATTCATACGTGGCGCCATCTCCTGAGCTCGGCCGAAGTGATTCACCGGCGGCCATCGCGTCAGTCCTTTCTGCCGCGGTGTCCTCTGCACCGTGATTCTTCCTCACTGTACCATTTCTCTACGTGCTTGGCATGCGCTTGTGTTGGTATTCGGGCCGCGAGGTGATCGCCGGACCTCCGCGGCTATAAATAGCCCCATGGTTCACGGCGAGGCTCGGTCATCACGCACACTAGTGACTTAAATCGAAGTCGAATTCGCACTGCCTCTCCACCTTCGCCCAAATTGATTACGCACGGTGAAAGCACAGCCTCTTACGGTCCTATAGCCCCGATCCCATCTCCCAATTTCGCCCAGAGCCGCCTCGACCCCATTTTCCCCCTTTTCTGTCTCCGACAAGCACGAAACTTCGCGTTCCATGGCCAGACCACCCTGGTAAGGCTCTGCCCATATCGAATGTTGTTTCTGCAGCTCTATACACTTGTGAAGCTCACTGTGGCGCCCGATTGCTCAATCCGGCCCGACTAAGCATGAACGCGTGCCCGTGGTCACGGTTTCCGCCGTGCACGTGGACATGTCGTTCTCAGTGCGTTCATGTCAAATTGATGCGTGTTCCGAGTTCATCTTTAGTCGGTTATGCTTTCCCGATCACTAGCCCGGGCAGTCGTCACCTGCCGTGGCTGGTACAGACCTCGTCCGAGATGAACGAACAGCGCGCCGCGGTCAGGGAGCAAGTTGGGGAAGAAATAGAAGTCTAAGGTCATTTCGGCAATGTGTCAGCGACTGAGTGCAATAGTAAATAAACCTACTTCAATTTTGCTAATAAATCGAGGGTCTCTGTGCAAAGTTGCCAGAGCGCGCGGGCGCGCGCGGGCGCGCGACCCTGTTTCCTGTGTAGTTGGGCTGTCCTGGGCTGAAACCAGCCCATCACTATTTAAACTTTTTCTTTTTCTTTTTCAGTAGAGCTTAGGAAATCTGTTATAAATTGTAGAAAAATCCTAAAATTGTCAAACCGATTTTCCTAGACTTCCTATTTTCTATAGTATTTAATAAAAATAGTTTCATTATTTTTAGATCAAATAGTGAATTTTAGAGTATTTAAAATAGCTTAAACTATTGGTTTTGGATTTTTAGAAAATAAATGGTATTTCCAAAAATGCCCAAACTTTTTATATGAGCTCTACACATTAGTTAGAAGCCTTGGGTAGAGTTTGGTTTGATTTGGACCTTGTTTGATACTTAGAACCCAAAACCCCCACCCCTGCCCTTTGAAATCCTTTACTGACTCCGGAAACCCTAAGTTCTCGGAGTTCCGTGAAGGAAAGTTGTATTCAAGACTTAGATAATAAACTCTTATTATCTTCGCACTCTCATGAGCATTACATGGCAATAATTCTTATATACACATATGTATGATTATGTTTAGAAAACGAAGAAGAGATCGAAGTGACTGAAGAGAAGACACCACCACCTTTGGAATCTCAGGCAGGGACTTGTCTCTACTTTGACATCTGCGAGTCCGAGCCTGACTCACCTATCAACAAAGGCAAGCCCCGGTGGATTTGCCACCTTCCTTGATGTTTTTAAAATCTTTCTCACTTGCTTGCTGCATTAAGTAATAGGAGTTGATTGCTAAACAATTCCTGCATTACCTTCCTTGATCTTGATTACCTTCCTTGATACCCTGTTTTACAAAAGGCTTTTACTATGCTAAGTATTGCTCTAGCAAAACAAAAGGTTTTGTTTTACAAAAGATGATTGGCAAAGTGGGTGGGATGTTTTTGAAAATAAAACTTGATGGTGAATCCATCACGGTCGTGATGGATTCAACATCGGAAAAGATGTACCTCTGCCAGGTACCAAGTTTTTGCGTTTAAATGATTAAGCTGAGATCGGGCGGGTGACTTGCACGAGAGGAGAGTCTCCGTGTAGTGTCTCCATCTGAGTCGATTAAGGACCGTCTCGATGTAGGCTTGCTGACCGAGGACCCTTTAACTTGTCACATGCCTCGTCATGGGTAAGCCTTGCCTCGGGCAGACTAAGGCCAGAATAAGATAACACGGAATGGGCGTGGAGCGGTGGCGAGAGTAGCGTGTACCCTCCGTGGCAAGAGGCTGGACGATGGTGTATCTGTGCTCTCGGTTCGCGTGAACCTGATCTGGTCTTAAGAACCCCGGTGGTGGGTTGACATATGCAAGGGTTAAGTGCTACATATGTCGTGTGATTGGAGATCCTCAGCTGAGTATAATCGATTCGGATCACCGTACCTTCGCGGTTATGAAGACTTGGTCACTGCCCTATACGTAGAAAACCAGTAAAGATGAAGGATGGATTAAGAAATTGGCTAGTTTAGGACAAGTGATTGAACTAGGGTAGAAAGAACTCTAGATGTAGGTAATTTTACTAACTTGACCATAAAACTGGATTTTTAAGGATCCACTTTTAGTAAGCATTTATGCAAAACAGTGTCTTTGATTTTGAGATACCTTACCTTGACTCCCTTATAACCAGCATACCCTTGAGAGTCTTTTCTTTAGGCGGGTAAGACTTGCTGAGTAATTCCATAGTCAGGGTTTTATTCCCTATTGTTTTTAGGTGAGGAAGCAGCAAATTTTTGTTGCTTTTGTACCAAGGTGGTGTCAAATGAAGAAAAGCAAGACTGAAGCTGCGGGAGGACCTGGTCCTCCATAATAACTTTTATGTATAAACTATCGGGAGGAGTTTTTGCCTCCCTTGGTATTGTAATAATAAGTACTCAGCACTCGTTTTATAACTCTGGTCTGTAATATATAACTTGATCTTACTTTCTAAATAAATGTAAGTTTATGTAATCGCTTCCGCATTTCTATATCTCCAATATTCTGTAATGTCTGCAAGACGGGTGAAACGTTCCTGGAAAGATAAGAAAGTAGATACCAAACTTGTCAAGTGATTCAGGAACATCTACATGATTGTCTGATGTCTGTTGGACAAGGACAACTGTAGGTGGGCCTATTGACTTGGGAGGTTCCATCACAGCTGGTATCGGAGCGAAGCCCTTCTCTGCAGATATTATGAGGCATCTTCAAAAGGATTTTCTAAAGACTCATCTAGAAAATTTCTTCCTTTCTTATCTAAGTAATTCTGAAGAGTTTATCTTAAAGACCAGATAGGAGGAGTGCAATGTATAGAAGGTGTGAATCAACTAAGGTTGGTTCTGTAATTATACATGCATCATGCTAAGAATTATACTAATAAAATTTCCCCCTTAGAAAAATGCCGCCGCGCACGAGGAAAACCACGCGCAAGTCAACTGGCCCAATTGGTGTACCTCATCACCAACTTGCCCCACGACATGAGGATAGCAGCAGCGGGAGCAATGATCCAATCGGGGATCTTGAAGCCCGAGTGAATCAGCTTCAAGTGGAGCTTCAACGCAGGACGAACATATGGGTCGCGGATGACGACATAATAAATGAATTAAGAAGCCACATCCGCCGCCTGCAGGATTAGCTCGTTGATCGAGACTTAGCGCTTGTCTGGGCGGTTCAGTCTCGTTCGCTCGCCTGGGCTAAGGAAGCAAAGGCGTGAGCCCGAGTCGAAGAACTAAGCTCAGCTATTGATAATCTGCAGGCATATTGCAATACCCTACATGAATAAGTTCATGTACTGTATTCGCAATTGCACCCTAGCATACCTGCAAACCCTGTCGGGACAGAGGCTGGACCTTCTCATGAAGCTGGAGAAGATTTTGGTGGTGAACTGGACCTCTTCAAGCCCCCTCCCTCCATGAAGTTGGTTGACGAATGGTCTCCCATGCCCGACAGTGAAGCAACTAAGAGTGATAAGAAGTAGAGATAATATAGTTGTAAAATTAGTAGTGTTATTATATAATGGGTACTGTACTCCTGTTGTATAAAAGTCGAGTCTGTAACATTACTCTTTTTGGTAATGTAAATTGGATGGTTTTTCTTTGGCATATTATATTTGTTTTCAAATGTTTGTTGCCACAGATGCCGTCCAAGACCCGATCACAGGATGCAGCTGGAACCTCCAGTGGGAGGGAGTCCACCCCAAATCCACCTCCTGTCACTCCCACACTTGCCGAGCCGATTGCCGCCTTGGTAAATGCAACCGCAGACAATACCCGTTTCCTACGGGAAATGGCGGGTCAGCAATTTCAGCAGCAAGGCGGACGGGATTATCCGTAGGGACCCCGTGAGACATCCTATTTAGACTTCTCCGAAACACGTCCATCGCTGTTTGTCAAAGCCGAAGACCCGTTAGAGGCAGACAAATGGATTCGTGTCATCGAGCAAAAGTTTGGACTTCTGCGATGTTCTGAAACACAGAAGCCCTTATTCGCAGCCCAGCAACTGTGTGGCCCTGCTAGCACCTGGTGGGGAAATTTTATGGCCGTTCAACCGGCCAATCATCAGATAACATGGGAAGAATTTAAGTTGGCCTTCCGTGAACATTATATACCAGAATGTGTCCTTCACATGAAGCAAGAAGAATTTATGAAGCTGAAGCAAGGAGGGGATACTGTTAATCAGTATCTCAATAAATTCAATCATTTGTCGCAATATGCAATTGATCAAATGAACACCGACCTGAAGAAGAAGAATTGTTTCATGCGAGGACTGAATGAAAGAATGCAAAGAAAGATGGCTACTTGCATTGACCTGACCTATGGAAAGGCTGTCAGCAGCACTGGTAGTCGAATCTAAATATGCAAGTTCTAGAAAGATCAAGTGGAGTGGAGGAAATAGGCCTACTCAGGGCCCTGAAAAGAGGCAACGGTTTGTTATCCGGCCTGCTAATCAGGGTCGTTCTTCAGTACGTCCACCCTCCTTCCCATTTAAACAGCCAGTATTCATCCGTCCCAACACTGCCCCTACAACAACAAGTCAGCCGGGTGCCCCTGGCACTCGATTCCCTACTCTTCCCAGTTCATCGACTGGATGTTTTAATTGTGGAAAATCTGGGCATTTTATCAAGGATTGCCCTTATCCGAAGCAAAACAAGTCAAACACTTCACAAGGATCTGGGAATTCATCTCAAGCCAAGGGAAATAATATGGGCAAAAATACAAAGAAGACGAGACGCATATATTATACGCAAGTGGCCACTACGCCGGATGGTGAACCGGTCATGATGGGTACATTCCTTGTGGCCAATCATCCCACAATTATTCTCTTTGATTCTGGTGCTTCGCATACATTCATCAGTAAGAAATTTGTGGAGCAACATTGCATTTCATACCATAAATCAAAAGAAGGGTTTAAAATTCAATCACCTGGGGGACAAATTTTTACTAGAGAAGTGGCCTATCAAGTGCCCGTAACATTGGCCGGACGGGACTTTTCTACTAATTTGATAGTTCTGAAAGGCCAAGACATAGATGTGATTTTGGGCATGAATTGGCTGGCCCGACATAAAGCAACTCTCAACACTGATCAGAGAACCATTAGGTTGAGCCATAATCAAGAAGAAATTCTCTTGTCTATCCCCATTCCAACCAAAATTACTGGCAGAGATTATAAAGCCATTATACCAGAAGTCAAGGATATTCCGGTGGTATGCGAGTTCCCAGACGTCTTTCCAGAGGATTTGCCTGGATTGCCACCCGAGAGAGATGTAGAGTTTGTAATTGAGTTGAAGCCCGGTACGGCTCCCATTTCTAGAAGATCGTACTGAATGCCTCCAAATGACTTGACAGAACTGAAAATTCAATTACAAGATCTACTAGAGAAAGGATTCATCCGGCCAAGCTCGTCACCATGGGGTTGTCCAGCCATATTCATTAAGAAGAAGGATCAAACTTTACGGATGTGCGTGGATTATCGACCCCTGAATGAGGTCACTATCAAGAACAAGTACCCTCTTCCGAGGATTGACATTTTATTTGATCAACTGACCGGAGCGAGGGTATTCTCCAAGATTGATCTCAGATCGGGCTATCATCAGATCCATATTCGGCCCGAGGATATACCAAAGACCGAGTTCACTACGCGATATGGTTTATTTGAATACCTGGTAATGTCTTTCGGACTAACGAATGCTCCTGCCCACTTCACTTATCTAATGAACTCGGTATTCATGCCCGAGTTGGACGAGTTTGTGGTGGTCTTCATTGATGATATTTTAATATATTCCAAGAATGAAGATGAGCATGCTCAACACTTACGGATTGTGTTAACGCGCTTAAGAGAACATCAACTATATGCCAAATTCAGTAAGTGCGCGTTTTGGCTGGAAGAAATTCAATTTCTGGGACATGTGTTATCTATAGAGGGGATTGCGGTGGATCCCAGCAAAGTCAAGGACATTTTGGAGTGGAAACCCCCAACCACTGTTCATCAAGTCCGAAGGTTCCTTGGACTAGCTGGCTATTACCGCCGATTTATACCAAATTTTTCCAAGCTTGTGAAGCCCATCACAAGTTTATTGAAGAATGATATAAAATTCAATTGGTCTTCCAAGTGTAATGAAGCTTTTGAACAATTGAAGGTATTATTAACCACTGCTCTGGTATTGGCTCAACCGGATATCAGTAAGCCCTTTGATGTGTATTGTGACGCATCAGGCAGTGGTCTCGGCTGTGTGTTAATGCAAGAAGGCTGAGTAATTGCGTATGCTTCAAGGCAGTTACGCCGACATGAGGAGCATTATCCTACTCATGATCTGGAGCTAGCTGCAGTGGTTCATGCTCTGAAGATTTGGCGTCATTATCTGCTGGGTAATATCTGTCACATTTATACAGATCATAAAAGCTTGAAGTATATCTTCACCCAGTCAGAGTTGAACATGAGACAAAGGCGATGGCTTGAGCTTATTAAGGATTATGAACTAGAAATTCATTATCACCCAGGCAAGGCCAATGTAGTGGCAGATGCACTTAGCTGTAAGGTTTCCTATCACTGTCTTACAGTGAAGACCTCTGACAATACATTATGTCAGGAGATGGAGAAGCTAAACCTGTGAATGGTCCAACAAGGAACCCTAAGTCAGCTAAAGCTTGAGTCAGTCCTCTTGCAAAGGATAATTGATGCTCAAAGGGATAATGAGGGTATGAAACACATTCATGAGAAGATAAGGGATAGAAAAGCCAAATGTTTCAAAGAATATGATCAAGGCATTGTATGGTTTAATAACCACATAGTGGTGCCAAAGAATGAAGAGGTCCACCAGCAAATTCTTGATGAAGCACATCTTAGTCGCTATTCTATTCATCCCGGAAGCACTAAGATGTACCAAGATCTGAAACAACATTATTGGTGGACGAAAATGAAGATCGAGATTGCACGCTATGTGGCTAGATGTGACACCTGCAGACGTGTCAAGGCCATACACTTGAAAGCTGCCAGTCCATTACAGTCTCTACCAATACCAATATGGAAATGGGAAGACATTAGTATGGACTTTATTGTGGGATTGCCCAGGACTGCCAAAGGGTATGACTCTATCTGGGTTATCGTTGATCCACTCACAAAGATTGCCCACTTCTTACCTGTTAAGGCAAAGTATTCAGTGGCCACTTATGCAGCATTATACATTGCCCGTATTCTCAGTTTGCATGGTATTCCGAAGACTATAGTGTCGGATCGTGGATCCCAATTCGTATCCAAATTCTGGGAAGAACTTCATAAATCCTTGGGTACCAAATTGCTCCACAGTTCGGCCTATCATCCTCAAACAAGTGGACAGACTGAGAAGGTTAATCAAATACTTGAAGATATGCTGCGGGCATGTGTTCTGGACTTCTCACAAAAATGGGATGAATGTTTGCCCTTAGCGGAGTTTTCATATAATAATAGCTATCAAGAAAGTATCCAGATGGCACCCTTCGAAGCTTTATATGGACGACGATGTCGCACTCCGCTAAATTGGTCTGAATTTGGTGAAAGGTACTTCTTCAGGCCTGATATGGTGAAAGAGACCGAAGAAAAGGTTCGGAAAATAATTCGTAATATGAAGAAAGCCCAAGCTCGTCAAAAGAGTTATGCAAACCGGCGACGACAACCCTTATACTTTCTCGTCGGAGATTATGTCTACTTGAAAGTGTCACCAATGAAGGGTGTATCACGTTTCAGAATTAAAGGGAAGCTTGCGCCCAGGTACATTGGTCCTTTCCTCATTCTTGAAAGATATGGGCCAGTGGCGTATCGACTTCAACTACCCGAAACCTTGTCTGTTGTACATAATGTGTTCCATGTGTCACAATTGAAGAAATGTCTTTGGGTTCCCGATCGGACCGTTGAAGTGACAGATGTTGTCCTTGAACCGGACTTGACGTATTCCGAACATCCCATTCGAGTCTTGGATCAAAAGGACAGGGTTACCCGGAGAAAAACCCTCAAGTTCTATAAGATACAGTGGAACCAACATTCTGAAGATGAGGCTACATGGGAAACTCAAGACTTTTTAGATAAGAATTTCCCAGGCTTTTTAGCCTCTTGTAATTTGTAAAGTGTACAACATGGTTCGAATAAAGGAGTGAGCCCTAGACCACCCCTGCCACGTACGAAAACTCAGGAAATACAGATGTGAAGCATTTCATTTTCCATTACCTACCATAGGGTTTTAATCTCGGGACGAGATTCTTTTATGGGGGGAAGGATGTAACACCCCTGGTGTTACTGTAACTAAAACTTGAGCATGGCATCATAAACATTGGCATTGCATATGTTTGACACACCTAGAGTGCATTCACTAGGTAAAAATTTCAAACAAGTTGTATTGTTTTGGTGTTTTGCAAATAGAACCCTGGAATAGGGGACTTAGCCCTAAATAGGGATTAAAGGGTAAAACATAACCCAAATTGAGAAAACCTAAAAGCTTTAGGGGAATAGTCGTAAATTGTTTCCAAGAATGAACTTGAATCACATTTATACCCTTGAGATACCAAAAACCCCCATTTGAACCCTGGAAAACCCTAAGTCCAAACCCTAGGGGCCTATGTGCAGAAATAGTGCACATTTGGACTAAAGTGTCAAAACTACTATGTTAAAGCATATAAAGTCACATGGTTCACATTTAGGAAGATTTACAAGCCAAACCCTAAGTTTTGGATTAATTTGCAAAAAGGACCCCAATTGAGAATTCACTCTAAGTCTGAATTTTAGAGTTGAGGGCTCAACTTTGGAGCCTTGTAACTTTCAAATTATAGGGTTTTTGCCCTAGGTCACCACATCATTTTTGTAAAACTATTATAGGAGAACAACTTTGATGCAGACATCCCTTTGGGTTGTGACACAAAAATTGGAGAAAAACAAGTCCAAATTTGCTCTGTCAGACTTGTGCCTGATGACTGAAACTGAATCTAAAATCAGGAATGGTTATAGCAGAATGAAGTCATTTTAGATGCATTGTATCTTTGAATCCGTTCGGTGTCGATCCCAGAATCCTATAGCAAGGTTGAAGATTGAGGTATAGTGAACAAATTCTATTAAGAGAGATAGCTCTGTTCTTAACAAAAATCCAGAGATAATTGGGGAGGATGGTGGCTAGTTCAGGCGACTGATGAAGATGTGCCATGGTACAGTGTTCGGGTGGATCAGACCGCCAGCTAAGCTCGCCGTCGTTGATCACCGTCCGGATTCGTGCAGGTATAGGATGGATAACGCCGGGGAAAGGGTGATTCATACGTGGCGCCATCTCCTGAGCTCGACCGAAGTGATTCACCGGCGGCCATCGTGTCAGTCCTTTCCGCCGTGGTGTCCTCTGCACCGTGATTCTTCCTCACTGTACCATTTCTCTACGTGCTTGGCATGCGCTTGTGATGGTATTCGGGCCATGAGGTGATTGCCGGACCTCCGCGGCTATAAATAGCCCCATGGTTCACGACGAGGCTCGGTCATCACGCACACCAGTGACTTAAATCGAAGTCGAATTCGCACTGCCCTCTCCACCTTCGCCCAAATTGATTTTGCACGGTGAAAGCACAACCTCTTACGGTCCTATAGCCCCGATCCCATCTCCCAATTTCGCCTAGAGCCGCCGCGACCCCATTTTCCCCCTTTTCTGTCTCCGGTAAGCACGAAACTCCGCGTTCCGTGGCCAGACCACCCTAGTAAGGCTCTGCCCATATCGAATGTTGTTTCTACAGCTCTGTACACTTGTGAAGCTCACCGTGGCGCCCGAATGCTCAATCCGGCCCTGACTAAGCGGGAACGCGTGCCCGTGGTCACGGTTTCCGCCGTGCACTTGGACATGTCGTTCTCAGTGCGTTCATGTCAAATTGATGCATGTTCCGAGGTCATCTTTAGTCGGTTATGCTTTCCCGATCACTAGCCCGGGCAGTCTTCGCCGGCCATGGCCGGTACAAACCTCGTCCAAGATGAACGACCAGCGCGCCGCGATCAGGGAGCAAGTTGGGGAAGAAATACAAGTCTAGGGTCATTTCGGCAATGTGTCAGCGACTGAGTGCAATAGTAAATAAACCTACTTCAATTTAGCTGATAAATCGAGGGTCTCTGTGCAAAGTTGCCAGAGCGCGCGGGCGCTTGACCCTGTTTCCTGTGTAGTTAGGCTGTCCTGGGCTGAAACCGGCCCATCACTGTTTAAACTTTTTCTTTTTCTTTTTCAATAGAGCTTTGGAAATCTGTTATAAATTGTAGAAAAATCCTAAAATTGTCAAACCAAATTTCTTAGACTTCCTATTTTCTATAGTATTTAATAAAAATAGTTTCATTATTTTTAGATCAAATAGGGAATTTTAGAGTATTTAAAATAGCTTAAACTATTGGTTTTGGATTTTTAGAAAATAAATGGTAATTCCAGAAATGCCCAAACTTTTTTATATGAGCTCTACACATTAGTTAGAATCCTTAGGTAGGGTTTGGTTTGATTTGGACCTTGTTTGATACTTAGAACCCAAAACCCCCACCCCTGCCCTTTGAAATCCTTTACAGACTCCGGAAACCCTAAGTTCTCGGAGTTCCGTGAAGGAAAGTTGTATTCAAGACTTAGATAATAAACTCTTATTATCTTCGCACTCTCATGAGCATTACATGCCATTCATTCTTATATACACATATGTATGATTATGTTTAGAAAACGAAGAAGAGATCGAAGTGACTGAAGAGAAGACACCACCACCTTTGGAATCTCAGGCAGGGACTTGTCTCTACTTTGACATCTGCGGGTCCGAGCCTGACTCACCTATCAACAAAGGCAAGCCCTGGTGCATTTGCCACCTTCCTTGATGTTTTTAAAATCTTTCTCACTTGCTTGTTGCATTAAGTAATAGGAGTTGATTGCTAAACAATTCCTGCATTACCTTCCTTGATCTTGATTACCTTCCTTGATACCCTGTTTTACAAAAGGTTTTTACTATGCTTAGTATTGCTCTAGCAAAACAAAAGGTTTTGTTTTACAAAAGATGATTGACAAAGTGGGTGGGATGTTTTTGAAAATAAAACTTGATGGTGAATCCATCACGGCCGTGATGGATTCAACATCGGAAAAGATATACCTCTACCAGGTACCTAGTTTTTGGGTTTAAATGATTAAGCTAAGACCGGGCGGGTGACTTACACGAGAGGAGATTCTCGGTGTAGTGTCTCCGTCTAAGTCGATTAAGGACCGTCTCGATGTAGGCTTGCTGACCGAGGGTCCTTTAACTGGTCACATGCCTCGTCATGGGTAAGCCTTGCCTCGGGCAGACTAAGGCCAGAATAAGATAACACGGAATGGGCGTGGAGCGGTGGCGAGAGTAGCGTGTACCCTCCGTGGCAAGAGGCTGGACGGTGGTGTATCTGTGCTCTCGGTTCGCGTGAACCTGATCTGGTCTTAAGAACCCCGGTGGCGGGTTGACATATGCAACGGTTAAGTGCTACATATGTCGTGTGATTGGAGATCCTCAGCTGAGTATAATCGATTCGGATCGCCGTACCTTCGCGGTTATGAAGACTTGGTCACTGCCCTATACGTAGAAAGCTAGTAAAGATGAAGGATGGATTAAGAAATTGGCTAGTTCAGGACAAGTGATTGAACTAGGGTAGAAAGAACTCTAGATGTAGGTAATTTTACTAACTTGACCATAAAACTAGATTTTTAAGGATCCACTATTAGTAAGCATTTATGCAAAACAGAGTCTTTGATTTTGAGATACCTTACCTTGACTCCCTTATAACCAGCATACCCTTGAGAGTCTTTTCTTTAGGCAGGTAAGACTTGCTGAGTAATTCCATACTCAGGGTTTTATTCCCTATTGTTTTTAGGTGAGGAAGCAGCAAATTTTTGTTGCTTTTGTACCAAGGTGGTGTCAAATGAAGAAAAGCAAGAGTGAAGCTGCGGGAGGACCTGGTCCTACATAAAAACTTTTATGTATAAACTATCGGGAGGAGTTTTTGCCTCCCTTGGTATTGTAATAATAAGTACTCAGCACTCGTTTTATAACTCTTGTCTGTAATATATAACTTGATCTTACTTTCTAAATAAATGTAAGTTTATGTAATCGCTTCCACATTTCTATATCTCCGATATTCTGTAATGTCTGCAAGACGGGTGAAACGTTCCTGGAAAGATAAGAAAGTAGATACCAAACTTGTCTTGTGATTCAGGAACATCTACAGGGTTGTCTGATGTCTGTTGGACAAGGACAACTGCAGGTCGCCATAATGACTTGGGAGGTTTCGTCACATTGTCCAACACAAATAATTGGACTAACTAGTTTGCTCTTGATTATATGTTCCACATGTGCTAAAGGTTCACAACAAACCAATGCCAAGTTAAAAGAAAGGGTTCAAAACATAGGAGCTAAGGAAACCAAAGTGTGCACTGGTCTGGCGCACTGGACTGTCCGGTGCACCAGGGAGGATCGACCTCAAACTCTTCAGCTCCGGGTTTTCCAGGCGCAGCTCCGCTATAATTCACCGGACTGTCCGGTGTGCCAGCGGAGCAACGGCTATCTGTGCGCAACGGTCGACTCTGCAAAGTGAACAGTGCAATTCAGATGTCAGAGCAGAAGGTCAGAGGGGCACCAGACTGTCTGGTGTAGCACTGGACTATCTGGTGCCGCATGAGGACAAAGCCTCCAACGGTCGACTAGCTCCAAGCCCTAACGGGATGATGACGTGGCGGCGTATCGGACGCCGTCCGGTGGCGCACCGGACACTATCTGGTGGTGCACCGGACTGTCCGGTGCGCCCATCGCCAGCAGCCTTCTCCAACGGCTACAATTTGGTTGGTGGCTATAAATACCACCCCAACCGGCCACTTCATGGTGGGGGAGCCCAAGCAACATTCCAAGTCATATAGTTCACATATTCAAGCCCTCCCAACCACCTCTATTCATTGATCCATCCTATACACAAGATTTAGACCACTACAACCAACACAAGTGCCACAAAAGAGAGAGCAAGCAAGAGAGAGCTACTCGGTTGAGTTTATGTAACGCCCCGAATTTTGGAGTTGAATTTTTTCTTTTCTTCACTCGCCAAATTCGGGCGTTACCTCTCTTTCCCATTTCTTTTCGCTAAAACCTCACCCATTTTCAAAACTCCATGTCGTGTGATGATAGTAAACCCTAGAGTTATTTTCTTTGGTTATTGCATCATGCCGATCCACACATCAACTTCCCTTGTGATTATTTGCTTGATTTTATAAAGTTTGCGCTTAGTAGAGGATTAGAGGGAAATGGACAAAGGAAAAACCTTTTCTTTTCTCCCTCCCCCCTTCCTCCCATTTTCGGCCCAGCCGCCCCCCTCTCCCCTCACCGCTGTGGGCCCCGTGGCGGCCCAGCCGGCATCCCGGCCCAGCCGCCCCCCCGCGGGCCCCACCCGTCAGCTGCCCCTCCCCCAAACCCCTCTCTCTCTCCTCCCCTGCTCGCCCCCGTTCCCCTGCCCGACCCACCCGCGCCCCTGCTCGGCTCGCCACCGAACCGCCCGCCGCCGGCCTCCTCCCCCGCGCGGTAAGCCCCTCCCCCCTCCTCCCTCTCCTCTCCCCCTCCCCCCTCTCCCCTGCGCTCGCCAGCCCGTCCATTCCCGGCGCGACCCCCCCCCGTCTTCGCGCGCTCGCCGGCCCGCCCGTCCCCAGCGGCCCCGCCCCGCCCGACGAGCCCCCTCGCGCGCGCCCCCGAGCTCAGCCCCGGCCATGGCGGCTCGCCGTGGCGCGCCGGCCTCGCCCCGCCCGGCGCGCTCCCCTCCCCGCGGCCTGTCGGCGTCCCCGCCCCCCTGTCTCGCGGTGCCCCGGCGGCGCTCGGCCGAGGCGCGCCCGCGCGGGCCCCTGCTCCGGCTCGGCGTAGCTCGGCCTCACCCCGCCCCGGCGTTCCGGCGCAGCACCGGCCCCTGCGCGGCGCCCCTGCCCGCGGCAGCCCCGGCCCCGGCTCCCCTCCCCCCCCCCCGCGTCTTGGCCCCCGCGTGCCCGGTGTGGCGCCCTCCCCGGCGTGGCTCCCTCCCGGCGCGGCGTTCTCGCCCGCCCGTGTAGCCCCGGCCCCCGGCGTGGCCTCGGCGGTGCGCGCGGAGCCTTGGCGTGGCCTCGGCTCGTCCGCCCGTGCACAGCGCGGCCCCGGTCCAGCGCGGCTTCGGCTCGCGCAGCCGTGGTGCCCCTGCATAGCGCGACGCGTGCGCGGCTCGGCCCTGGCGTGTGCGCGACCCGTTCGCGACGCGTCAGCGCGGCCTTGCGCGTGCGTGCTCGCACGGTGCATGGTGCTTTGGCACGGCTCGCCGTGCCCTGGACGCGCTTGTCTACCCCCTAGACGCGCCCGTCTACCCCCCCTCGTGTCTTCCATGTGTGTGATCGCGTTATTTAATTAATAAATGGAAACTTAATTTAGAAATCGGTTACGTTAGTTAATTCATGTAGATAATCATCTACCTTATCTAATGTCGATCAACTGAAAACGGTTAAGATTCTATTAGTGCATGTGACTAATCCTTTTTGTTAGAGCTAAGTGGAACTAGAGCATATAACGATTAGTTATGCGTCTACCCGTAATACGCCTCGAGTATAAACTTTAACCCCTGCGAGATCTTGCTCCCCCCGTCTCTTTCTAACCATGGCCAATGCAATATTGTATGTCATACTCTATGCATATTTAATCTATTTGTTCTCTTGTATGGTGTACTGTTTGTTTCCTAATTCGAATGGATGGATGTATGTATGTTTGCGCTCGCATAGAGAACGATCCGTTTGAGGAGTCCGAAGAACTCGCAGGAGAAGCCCCTGAGAAGCAGTCGGTTGGTGGAGGCAAGTGTCCCTTGACCTATCTCTGTCCTATACATTCTTTAATTCACCTCCCGCATTACACGTTTATACCTAAGGATTTACTAGTTTTTGTTATCCATGTCCTTGCTTACCTATTTGGGTTGGATTATTATTGTTTAGCTTTATGCTATTGCTCAACTCTAATCAATGAACATGATGAGATTTATCAGTGATACGCTGTTTTCCCTTCTTTATTATGATGTTATACTTGTGGCTTTTAAGGGTACTCGAGCGGTTTCTCGAGTGCCTCTCTGTAAGGACCTGTTCGTTGGATGACCGCCCGGGAAAACAGTGCAACCATGAGGGTGGAATGGGGTGCCCTTAGCTGAATAATTAGAGGATCCGTGGTGTAGTTTGCTTCGCCGTCGTGCCGTCAATGGGGCTCGGTGTATGCGGCTCGCTCTACCAAGGTTGCTTTGAAAACTGATATATCAGTCGTGCTCGCGGTTATGAGCGGCAAGGGAGCTCCAGTGATTAGTGGTACTTGATCAGAGATGTTCGTATTGCAGGTGACAATGAGACTGATGGTTCTTGGTTTTGACTCTCGTAATGGTAAGTGGTACTCTTTCCATTTGGAAAGGAGTACGTTTGGGTTAATAACGTGGGTTAATTCTAAAACTTGGCTTTCTCTACTAGTAATAATAATCTGACCAACTAAAAGCAACTGCTTGACTTACCCCACATAAAGCTAGTCCACTACAGCCAAACAGGATACTTGCTGAGTATGTTGATGTGTACTCACCCTTGCTCTACACACCAACCCCCCCCCATCCTCAGGTTGTCAGCATTGCAACCACTACTCAGGAGAAGATGAAGCCGTGGAAGGAGATTTCCAGGAGTTTCAATACTACGACGAGTTCTAGGCGTGGGTTAGCGGCAAACCCCCAGTCAACTGCCTGTGAAGGCCGCGTTTATCTACGTTTCTTTTCCGCACTTTGATTTATTGTAAAGACTATGTGGATGTCTCAGACATATGATGTAATCGACTACTATTTTCCTTTTTAATACTATTTGAGCACTGTGTGATGATGTACATGTTATGTAACTGCTGTGTACGTGAATTGCTGATCCTGGCACGTACATGGCTCGCATTCGGTTTGCCTTCTAAAACCGGGCGTGACATAGGTGGTATCAAAGCCAGGCTGACTATAGGACCGCTAACCTAGAGTAGAATGGTCGTTCTAAGGATTATAGACCTCTGTCCCTGCCTTGACTTTGGCATCCCTTCAAAAGTTGGTCATATCGACCAAAACTATTTTCTACTATATATTATACCTTGCTGAAAATTGTGTTTTATTCTAATCCTTCATTTATTTATGGTTCATTACTTGCTGGTCATACTAGTTCTGTTCTCACTCTTTTGCTTGCAGTGTCTTTTGTAGATGGCTCGTCTTAGACACACCGCACGGAAGTCTGTCATCCCCTTCTTACCCTCCCGTCTCGCAGAGCGTTCGCTTCGCCGTCCCGTGGCCGGTCAGTCCAGTCACTTGGAGAGGCTGCACCACCGCCTGCATGAGGAGCAGGAACGTCGACGACAGGAGCAGCAGGGCTCTTCTTTCTCGCTCCAGCAGGAGATAGAGTCTGTGAGGAGCTGCTCCCCCGTGCTTCCTCTGGAGGTGCCCCCTGCACCACCACTGGGCGCCCCAGCCCCTGGAGTAGCTGCTGGAGGAGACCCAGACGACGGAGGTGGCGACGACAGCTCGAGCCACGACACCGACTTTTCTGCTGACCAGGAGCCAGAAGGATGGGTTGCTCGACCCATCACTCGCGACGCTGCTCGCGGGTGTCACTTCCACGTTGCGCTCGACACTCTGCTACTTCGGGCACTTAACCGGCATACTTGGTCCACGAGTATTGCTGTGTGGTCCACCAGCATAGTCGCGGCGTCTACCCGGACCGCTGGGAGGCGA
Organism: Zea luxurians; assembly: GCA_029449295.1. Lineage (NCBI taxonomy): Eukaryota > Viridiplantae > Streptophyta > Magnoliopsida > Poales > Poaceae > Zea > Zea luxurians. The sequence continues at coordinate 95,488,954 of JAOPSE010000001.1, read as the reverse complement.
CCTGCTTGGTGCGCCGTCCGGAGAACAGTCTCCAAGGTGCGGAGGTCTTCTCAGAGCACTATTCCATCTCTGAGCGGGACTCAGCTAAGGCGACCATGCAAGATGCCACACGGCGTGTGCTTTCGCACTACTGCTCAGTGCTCGGCGGGGTAGCTGATGGTATCAACCTGAAGTATTACCCCCGCCGTCCATCTGGCAGCACAGGAGGCGTGATTGATTCACTTTTCGGTGAGGACAATCCTAGGTTGAGCAGCACAGTCAACCTAGCCGCCATGCTAAGCACGGAGCTGGACCATGCACTAGACGAGCTGAGTAGGGCTCGTGCTGAGATCGCCCAGCTGCGGGCTGAGCACGTGGAGCGTCGTCACCTGGATGATGGTTCCCCGCTCTCGTCGGGACTCAGCACCCGTACCGCTCACCTCGGCGTGGACACCAGCCTTATAGCAACCCCGACTGCAAGACCAAGATAAATCTAGAACCATAGATTGTCAGAGTCAGATCTTGTAATTAATATGAAATATATACGTAGAAGCTATAGTCTTAGCGTTAGTCTCGCTCTTAATTAGTCTTAGTTAGACAGGGTAGTTTGCTATATCCTGTGCATTTATGTTTGTCATGATGAACTATGTTTGATTTGGATCTTTGTAATGACTGTCACCAGAATGTGGATATCCCCTGCATTTTGGTTTATCTATTATATGTTAATGAAGTTGGATATCTAGTTTGGAAGCCTTTTATTCCACTTTCCTCTTTATCTGAGAAGCTGTGTTGGTCTGTGTTGGAGATCAGTGAAGATGCTCATTTGTTCAATGTTGTGGAGAATTCTATACTCTTTTCTTATGCTGCAAGATTTGCAAGATCAGTTCTAATGTGTGGTTGCATTCTGCAGATGTCAGAAAACAGGCGCAGAGGAGGAAGGCGTGCTCAGCAGGAGCAGGCAGCTCAATAGGATGAGGTACCCCAGCAGCAGCAGCTGCCGCCCCTGCCCCCGATGTCCATCGAGTAGATGTTTCTGATGCAGACTCAGGCAGTTCAAGCCATTGGTCAGACTCTGGCCGCCATTCAGCAGCAGCAGCAGCAACAGCCACCACCTCAGCCTCAGATGCCTCAGAAGCCCAGGGACAAGCGTGTTGAGTTCATGAGAGGTCATCCCCCAACATTTGCTCACTCTTCTGACCCCATGAATGCTGAAGACTGGCTACACACTGTGGAGCGGGAGTTGCATACCGCTCAGTGTGATGACAGGGAGAAAGTCCTGTATGGTCCTCGTCTGTTGAGAGGAGCAGCTCAGTCTTGGTGGGAGTCTTATCTCGTCACCCATGCCAACCCCGACACCATCACTTGGGAAGAGTTTAGAGGTAGCTTTCGTCAGTACCATGTTCCTGCAGGTCTGATGACAGTGAGGATGGAAGAGTTCCTGGCCCTCAAGCAAGGGTCATCGTCTATCAGTGAGTACCGGGACAGGTTTCTGCAGTTGTCTCGCTATGCTTCTGAAGATGTCAACAACGACGACAAGAGACAGTACCGTTTCCTGAGAGGTTTGGTTGACCCTCTACAGTATCAGCTGATGAATCATACCTTCCTGACATTCCAGCACTTGATTGATAGAGCAATCATGATAGAGAGGAAGCGCAAAGAGATGGAGGATCGCAAGCGCAAAATCAGTGGACCTCAGCCTGGAAGCAGCAATCATCCTCGTTTCTCAGGCAATCAACCTCAACAGTTCAGGCAGAACCAGCGTCCACCCCAGCATCAGCAATTCCAAAGGCAGTATCCTCAGCACCAGTATCAGAATCGTCAGAACAATCAGTCAGGAGGAGGTCAGTTTCAGAGGCAGAATCAGCAGACACCTCGTCTTCCTGCCCTAGCAAACTAGCAGAACAGTCAGGCAGCACTAGCTCAGGTTGGAAACAGAGCATGTTTCCACTGTGGAGAGCAAGGCCATTGGGTGATGCAATGCCCGAAGAAGGCAGCCCAGCAGCAATCAAGCCCCAATGTCCCAGCAAAGCAGAATGTGTCTCAGCCTAGAGCAGGTAACCGCTCTCAACCGTGCTATAATCATGGGAGACTGAACCACTTGGAGGCTGAAGCAGTTCAGGAGACCCCCGACATGATAGTAGGTATGTTTCCAGTCAACTCCCATATTGCAGAAGTGTTATTTGATACTGGAGCAACACATTCTTTCATTACTACATCATGGGTGAAAGCACATAATCTCCCAATAACTACAATGTGAACCCCCATTCAAATTGACTCAGCTGGTGGTAGAATTCGAGCCGATAGCATTTGTTTGAATGTAAGTGTGGAAATAAGGGGGATAGCATTTCCCGCTAATCTCATAGTAATGGGTACTCAGGGAATAGATGTCATCCTAGGGATGAATTGGCTAGATAAGTATCAGGCAGTTATCAGTTGTGATAAGAGGACAATCAAGTTGGTGTCCCCACTAGGAGAGGAAGTGGTGACCGAGTTAGTCCCGCCTGAGCCAAAGAAAGGAAGTTGTTATCAGATGGCTGTCGATAGCAGTGAAGTAGACCCAATTGAGAGCATCAAGGTTGTGTCCGAGTTCCCAGATGTGTTTCCAAAGGACTTACCAGGTATGCCACCAGAGCGGAAAGTTGAATTTGCCATAGAGCTTCTTCCTGGAAGTGCCCCCATCTCTAAGAGAGATTACAGAATATCCAGACCAGAGTTGGTTGAACTTAAGAAGTAGATCGATGAGTTGTCAGAGAAAGGTTACATCTGGCCAAGCACCTCGCCTTGGGTCGCCCCTGTCCTATTTGTGGAGAAGAAAGATGGCACCAAAAGGATGTGTATCGATTATCGAGCTCTGAATGAGGTCACAATCAAGAACAAGTACCCCTTACCCAGAATAGAAGATCTGTTCGACCAGTTGAGAGGAGCCAGCGTGTTCTCCAAGATAGATCTAAGGTCGGGTTATCATCAGCTCAGGATTCGACCTTTAGACATTTCGAAGACGGCATTCATTACCAAGTATGGGTTGTATGAGTTCACAGTGATGTCTTTCGGTCTAACAAATGCATCAGCCTTCTTTATGAATCTAATGAACAGTGTATTCATGGATTATCTTGATAAGTTTGTGGTGGTATTTATTGATGACATTCTGATATACTCTCAAAGCGAAGAAGAGCATGCAGATCATTTGAGGATTGTATTGCAGAGATTGCGAGAGCACCAGTTGTATGCAAAGTTGAGCAAGTGCGAGTTCTGGATCAGTGAAGTCCTGTTCTTGGGTCATATAATCAATAAAGAAGGATTGGCTGTGGATCCGAAGAAAGTGGCAGACATTCTGAACTTGAAAGCGCCAACAGATGCTCGAGGAATCAAGAGCTTTATTGGAATGGCTGGATACTATCGGCGATTCATTGAAGGGTTTTCGAAGATTGCGAAACCAATGACAGCTTTGCTAGCCAACAAAGTTGAGTTCAAGTGGACCCAGAAATGTCAAGAGGCCTTTGAAGCGCTGAAAGAGAAGTTGACTACAGCGCCTGTCTTAGTCTTGCCTGATGTGCACAAGCCCTTCCCGGTGTATTGCGATGCTTGTTACACAGGTTTGGGCTGTGTGTTGATGCAAGAGGGAAGAGTTGTGGCTTACTCGTCCTGATAGCTGAAGGTTCATGAGAAGAATTACCCAATCCATGACCTAGAGTTGGCAGCAGTGGTTCACGCACTGAAGACATGGAGGCACTATCTGTATGGACAGAAATGTGATGTCTACACAGACCACAAGAGTCTGAAGTATATATTCACTCAGTCAGAGTTGAATATGAGGCAACGAAGATGGTTAGAGTTGATCAAAGACTATGAGTTGGAGATTCATTACCATCCACGCAAAGCGAACGTAGTGGCAGATGCTTTGAGCAGGAAGAGTCAAGTCAATCTAATGGTCGCTTGTCCGATGCCTTATGAGTTGGCCAAAGAGTTTGATAGGTTGAGTCTCGGATTTCTGAATAATTCGCGAGGAGTCACAATTGAGTTGGAACCTATCCTGGAGCGGGAAATCAAAGAAGCACAGAAGAATGATGAGAAGATTAGTGAGATCCGGCGACTGATTCTAGACGGCAGAGGCAAAGATTTCCGGGAAGACGTAGGAGGTGTGATATGGTTCAAAGTCCGCTTGTGTGTTCCCAATGTCCAGTCTATTCGAGAGTTGATCCTCAAGGAAGCTCATGAGATAGCCTATTCGATTCACCCCGAAAGTGAGAAGATGTATCAGGATCTGAAGAAGAAATTCTGGTGGTACGGAATGAAGAGGGAAATCGCAGAGCATGTGGCTATGTGTGATAGTTGTCAAAGGATCAAGGCAGAGCACCAGAGACCAGCTAGATTGTTGCAACCGTTGTAAATTCCTCAGTGGAAATGGGATGAAATCGGTATGGACTTCATAGTCGGATTGCCTCGCACTCGAGCCAGCTACGATTCCATTTGGGTAGTGGTGGACCGCTTGACCAAGTCAGCCCACTTCATACCAGTCAAGACCAACTACAGCAGTGCAGTATTGGCAGAATTGTACATGTCCCGGATTGTTTGTCTTCATGGTGTGGCAAAGAAGATAGTGTCAAACAGAGGAACGCAATTCACCTCTCATTTCTGGCAGCAGCTGCATGAAGCTTTGGGCACACATCTGAATTTCAGTTCAGCTTATCATCCGCAGTCAGATGGTCAAACCGAAAGAACCAACCAAATTCTTGAAGACATGTTGAGAGCCTGCGCGTTGCAAGATCAGTCCGGATGGGACAAGAGATTACCTTATGCAGAGTTCTCCTATAACAACAGTTACCAGGCCAGCTTGAAGATGTCACCATTTCAGGCGCTTTATGGGACGAGTTGTAGAACTCCATTGCAATGAGATCAGCCTGGAGAAAAGCAAGTGTTTGGGCCAGACATTTTGCTTGAAGCTGAAGAGAACATCAAGATGGTCCGAGAGAATCTGAAGATAGCGCAATCAAGGCAGCGAAGCTATGCAGACACAAGAAGAAGAGAGCTGAGTTTTGAGGTTGGAGACTTTGTCTATCTGAAAGTGTCACCGATCAGAGGAGTCAGAAGATTCAGAGTCAAAGGCAAGCTAACACCCCGCTACATTGGTCCGTATCAGATTATTGCAAGGCGTGAAGAAGTGGCCTATCAGCTCAGCCTGCCAGAAAATTTGTCTGCTGTGCATGATGTCTTTCATGTGTCTCAGTTGAAAAGTGTTTGCGTGTGCCAGAAGAGCAGTTGCCAGTGGAAGGTCTGGAGGTCCAGGAGGACTTGACCTACACGGAGAAACCAGCGCAGATCCTTGAGACTGCAGACAGAGTCACCCGAAGGAAGACCATCAGAATGTGCAAAGTCAGATGGAATCACCACTCGGAGGAAGAAGCAACCTGGGAGCGTGAAGATGATCTGATGGGTAAATACCCTGAGCTCTTTGCTAGCCAACCTTGAATCTCGAGCGCGAGATTCTTTTAAGGGGGATAGGTTTGTAACGCCTGAATTTTGGAGTTGAATTTTTTCTTTTCTTCACTCGCCAAATTTGGGCGTTACCTCTCTTTCCCATTTCTCTTCGCCAAAACCTCACCCATTTTCAAAACTCCATGTCGTGTGATCATAGTAAACCCTAGAGTTATTTTCTTTGGTTGTTGCATCATGCCGATCCACACATCAACTTCCCTTGCGATTAGTAGAGGATTAGAGGGAAATGGACAAAGGAAAAACCTTTTCTTTTCTCCCTCCCCCCTTCCTCCCATTTTCGGCCCAGCCGCCCCCCCTCTCTCCCCTCCCGGCCATGGGCCCCGCGGCGGCCCAGTCGGCCTCCCGGCCCAGCTGGTCTTGCGATCCAGCCGCCCCAGCCGGCCCCTCCCTCTCCCCACACCGCGCCCGCGGTGCGTGCGATTAGGAACCACCGTTGCCTCCCCCCCCCCGCGGGCCCCACCTATCAGCTCCCCCTCCCCCAAACCCCTCTCTCTCTCCTCCCCTGCTCGCCCCCGTTCCCCTACCCGACCCGCCCGCGCCCCTGCTCGGCTCGCCGAACCGCCCGCCGCCGGCCTCCCTCCCCCGCGCGGTAAGCCCCTCCCCCCCTCCCTCTCCTCTCCCCCTCCCCCCTCTCCCCTGCGCTCGCCGGCCCGTCCATTCCCCCTGCCCTCGGAACTCGCGGCCATGGCGTCCGCGGCCATGGCGCGGCGTCCCGGCGCGGTCCCGCCCGCCCCGGCGTCCCGGTGCGCCCCCCCCCGCCCTTGGCGCTCGCCGGCCCGCCCGTCCCCAGCGGCCCCGCCCAGCCCGACGAGCCCCCTCGCGCGCGCCCGCAAGCTCGGCCCTGGCCATGGCGGCTCGCCGTGGTGCGCGGCCCGACCTCGCCTCGCCTGGCGCGCTCCCCTCCCCGCGGCACGGCGGCGTCCCCGCCCCCCCTCTCTCGCGATGCCTCGGCGGCGCTCGACCGCGGCGCGCCCACGCGGGCCCCTGCTCTGGCCCGGCGTGGCTTGGCCTCGCCCCGCCCCGACGTTCCGGTGCAGCCCCGGCCCCTGCGTGGCGCCCCCGCCCGCGGCAGCCCCGGCCCCGGCTCCCCTTCCCCCCCCCCCCCCGCGTCTCGGCCCCCGCCCGGTGTGGCGCCCTCCCCGGCGCGGCGTGCTCGCCCGCCCGTCCCTGGTGCGGCGTCGGCGGCGCTCGCGCAGCCCCGGCCCCCGACGTGGCCTCGGCGGTGCGCGCGGAGCCCCGGCGCGGCCCGTGCATGCACGGTGCCCCGGTGAGCTCTCCGCACCCACGGCTCGCGGCCGTGGCGCTCGGCCCGGTGTCCTCGGCTCGCCCGCCCCTGCGCAGCACGGCCCCGGTCCGGCGCGGCATCGGCTCGCGCGGCCGTGGTGCCCCTGCGTAGCGCGGCGCGTGCGCGGCTCGGCCCTGGCGTCTGCGCGACCCGTTCGCGACGTGTCAGCGCGGCCTTGCGCGTGCGTGCTCGCACGGTGCATGGTGCTTTGGCACGGCTCGCCGTGCCCTGGACGCGCTTGTCTACCCCCTAGACGCGCCCGTCTACCCCCCCCCGTGTCTTCCATGTGTGTGATCGCGTTATTTAATTAATAAATGGAAACTTAATTTAGAAATCGGTTACGTTAGTTAATTCATGTAGATAATCATCTACCTTATCTAATGTCGATCAACTGAAAACGGTTATGATTCTATTAGTGCATGTGACTAATCCTTTTTGTTAGAGCTAAGTGGAACTAGAGCATATAACGATTAGTTATGCGTCTACCCGTAATACGCCTCGAGTATAAACTTTAACCCCTGCGAGATCTTCCCCCCCGTCTCTTTCTAACCATGGCCAATGCAATATTGTATGTCATACTCTATGCATATTTAATCTATTTGTTCTCTTGTATGGTGTACTGTTTGTTTCCTAATTCGAATGGATGGATGTATGTATGTTTGCGCTCGCATAGAGAACGATCCGTTTGAGGAGTCCGAAGAACTCGCAGGAGAAGCCCCTGAGAAGCAGTCGGTTGGTGGAGGCAAGTGTCCCTTGACCTATCTCTGTCCTATACATTCTTTAATTCACCTCCCGCATTACACGTTTATACCTAAGGATTTACTAGTTTTTGTTATCCATGTCCTTGTTTACCTATTTGGGTTGGATTATTATTGTTTAGCTTTATGCTATTGCTCAACTCTAATCAATGAACATGATGAGATTTATCAGTGATATGCTGTTTTCCCTTCTTTATTATGATGTTATACTTGTGGCTGTTAAGGGGACTCGAGCGGTTTCTCGAGTGCCTCACCGTAAGGACCTGTTCGTTGGATGACCGCCCGGGAAAACAGTGCAACCATGAGGGTGGAATGGGGTGCCCTTAGCTGAATAATTAGAGGATCCGGGGTGTAGTTCGCTTCGCAGTCGTGCCGTCAATGGGGCTCGGTGTATGCGGCTCGCTCTGCCAAGGTTGATTTGTCCCTTGGGGAGGAGTGCGGTACATTTAGAAAACCTAACGGGCGGCTACAGCCTCGGGGAATCTTTGTAAAGGCTACGTAGTGAGACCCTGCCTACTCACCTTGGGAGTGTTCAAGGGTCCATACAACCCGAGGCAAAAAGGGAATCACGGCTCATGGGTAAAGTGCGCAACCTCTGCAGAGTGTTTGAAAACTGATATATCAGCCGTGCTCGCGGTTATGAGCGGCCAAGGGAGCTCCAGTGTTTAGTGGTACTTGATCAAAGATGTTCGGATTGCAGGTGACAATGAGACTGATGGTTCTTGGTTTTGACTCTGGTAATGGTAAGTGGTACTCTTTCCGTTTGGAAAGGAGTACGTTTGGGTTAATAACGTGGGTTAATTCTAAAACTTGGCTTTCTCTACTAGTAATAATAATCTGACCAACTAAAAGCAACTGCTTGACTTACCCCACATAAAGCTAGTCCACTACAGCCAAACAGGATACTTGCTGAGTATGTTGATGTGTACTCACCCTTGCTCTACACACCAACCCCCCCCCCCCCCATCCTCAGGTTGTCAGCATTGCAACCACTGCTCAGGAGAAGATGAAGCCGTGGAAGGAGATTTCCAGGAGTTCCAAGACTACGACGAGTTCTAGGCGTCGGTTAGCGGCAAACCTCCAGTCGGCTGCCTGTGAAGGCCGCGTTTATCTACGTTTCTTTTCCGCACTTTGATTTATTGTAAAGACTATGTGGATGTCTTAGACATATGATGTAATCGACTACTATTTCCCTTTTTAATACTATTTGAGCACTGTGTGATGATGTCCATGTTATGTAACTGCTGTGTACGTGAATTGCTGATCCTGGCACGTACATGGCTCGCATTCGGTTTGCCTTCTAAAACCGGGCGTGACAGTTTAGCACTAGTGCCTTGTGAGATTCATTGAGAGAAAGTGTGTGCCACATCTTTTGTTCATTTGCGCGTGGAGTTTTGACTCCCATTGAACTTCCTCCAAAGTTTTGGAGGCTTGTAAAGCTAGCAAGAGACACCAAAGTGTGTGGTGATCCTTGCGGGGTCTTAAGTGATCCTTGAGAAGAAGAAGAGCTCGCCAGTCTTTGGTGATTGGTGGAGTGAGGGAAAGGGTTGAAAGAGACCCGTCCTTACTGGACTCCTCAACGGGGACTAGGCCTTCGAGGGACGAACCTCGGTAAAACAAATCACCCATGTCTCTTGTGTTTATTGCTTGTGATTTGTTTGTTCTCTCCCTTTCTAAGTTCTCTTGTGCTACTCTTTGCCAACATTATTTGGTGTTGCTTCAAGTTAAATTCTCATTTTGTGAAGTAACGCTTTGCAAGAAAGAAATTGTGATATTGCTCTTCTTATCTAAGCCCTCTTGCTTTATTCTCATAGACCTAATAGTTGTATTGATTTATCAATTACGCATTAGTTGAAAGCAATACCCTTTACAAGCAAAAGACTTAGTTTTTATACTCCGTCAATTGTGTATCTTGTTCTAACCACTAATCAAGGGATCTAGTTGGGGTGTAAAGTTATAATTTTCAGGTTTCGCCTATCCACCCCCCTTCTAGGCGACTTTCAATTGGTATCAGAGCTAGGCACTTCATATTGAGTCTAACAACTCGAAGTGATGGCTCGTAGAAGATCCCACAAGATCAAGAAGACAACCCCGAAGGAGAACAAGGAGGTAACTCTTGAGATATTACTTTCCGATTGTTCTAATTATGATTCTTGGTCTACTAGGGTGATAAATGCTTTTAGAACCATAGATCCTCAATTAGAACAAATTTTAGACAAGAGTATCATTCCTTCTAGTTATGATAGGAAAAATGCTTCCGAGGAAGATCAAAGATGTATACGCTTAAACTACCTAGCTTATGACATCTTAAGTAATTCTCTTAGCAAAGAAGATTATCATGCCTTCATAATGAATTATAATGAATCTGTTCGTGATGCGCATGATATTTGGACTAGAATTAAAAATAAATTTGATGAATCCAAACATGTTAATTCATTTTTAGCTTCTACTTCCTTTAGTCTTTGTGATACTAACCCTTGCAAGGAAGAAGAAGAAAATGAACAATGGAGACCAAACGATGAATCCACCTCTCCAAAAGGTTTATCTTCCCATTTCGATTCACACATATGTTGTGTGGCTAATGAAAATGATAGTGGAAGCACAAATGAGGATGAGGAGGATGAAAGAAGCTTCATGCAACTCTACGCTCATCTAAGTCAAGAAGATAAGGAGGTCAAGCTCAAACTTCTAAAAAGAGCGAGAGAGCAAAGCGAAGCTCGTCAAAGGCTAGAAGATATTCTCTCCATAAAAATGCTAAGCTTTGATGAGTTGACTAAAGAACATGAGGAGCAAAAGTGCTCTCATGTTGATTTGGTCCAAAGGTATGAAACTATTTCAATTGAGCAAGAGAACTCTTTAATTTGTATCGCTCAATTAGTAAATAGGAATGCCTTGCTTAAGGACCAAGTAGAAAAGCTAAAAGTTGAAAATCTAGCTTTTCAAGATAAATATGATATGCTTCGATATTCTAATGAAAATCTTATGAATGATCATATCATATTAAACATTGCTCATGAGGTTGTGATAGAAAACATAAAATCCCAACAACCTCACTCATGCACATGTATTCAAATTGAAACTATATTACCATGTGCTAATGCTTGTTGTCCGTCGACAAGCAAATCTTCCTTTGAGCTAGAATTTGCAGGAACAAAAGATGATACATATCAAAAGCTCAAAGAAGAAAATGAGAGGCTAAAGACGATCATGACACAACTAAAAGGGAAGTGCATTTCTCAACCTTCTCAAGATAACCGTGATCACATGGTGAAGAAGCTTGAGACGGGAACAACCGTGGCATGCACTAAATCCCTTGAAGAAAATGTCAAGGACTTAAGGATTGCCAAGAGGAAGGAACAAAAGAAGAAAATCAATACCTCTACCAAAAGCCTCAACCGCGCCTCCATGCAAGGTAACATCCAAGGTAATGATCAAGCCACACTTCATACTAAGAGAAGTAAGAAGTGTAGTGAATGCTTTGAAAAGGGACACTCAATTTGGTCATGTCCCTATATCAAAAATGACTTGATTATTAACAAGGATGATAAACTTTGTTTTAAATGCTCAAAGAAGGGACACTTAATTAAGTCTTGTCCCTATTTGAAACAAAAAGGCATAGTATTGGAAAAGAAAGTATTAACTAGCCATGTAGCAAGCAAGAAACAAGGAAGGAAGAAATCTTCAAGACTTGAAGATCGCCTATGCTACATATGCCGAAAGAAGGGACATCAATGCAAGGATTGTCCCATTGGTAACTATCCCACTCCTAGCTTGTCAATTAATTCTCATGTAACTAGGCAACCCAAAATTGCAACTTGTGCTAGAAAGGTGATGAGTTTACCTAGTGCTATCACAAAGGACTTTTGGGTTCCTAGATCTTTGTTGACTAACCTTGATGGACCCATCAAGAGATGGGTACCAAAATATACTTGACAAGCTTTGAATGAGAAGGAGATGATATGAAGCTTTGGGGTGCTTGAGAGAGTCAATTCAATTCTTATTAACTCAAGCTATCAATCTTCAATGATCTACATATCCAAGATTGACCCAAGGTTATTTCAAATTATTATGTCTAAAACTCATATCATCTCGGTGAAGATATTGATGTTGTAGGAAATAAAGAATTATCCTGTGCGGAAAGATCAAGGCCTAAAACATGGAGCAAAGCCAAAGGATGGTAACACTTATGTTTCAAGTGCACGTATCTTAAATTACCATTTCTCATGTGTCTTGTGTAGTCACATAGAAAAAGAAGCACTTCAAATGCTTTTAAATTATATCACCATTCTTTGAAGAAATTCCTCTCATATGGTAGATTGCATATTCATCATTTCTATGCTATGGCAATCTACATGCTTTAAATCATCATAAGTATCTCATGGCATGTTTTTTCACTAATTATCTTATTATTTCCATGATTCTAGATATAGAGAGATATTCCAAGTTCTTAAAAGAATAAGGTGTCATGTAAGGAATTCAAATCCTTGGGACACTTATAAAAAGAAAATTCTCTCTATAACTAGAATAGTGAGACTAATGCTTTTATCTAAGTAACCCAAGTAGTCTCACTTGTAGGGAATAAGTTTCTCTTTGGAAGTGCGTAATCTAACATAAAAAGAAAAATCAATCCAATGACTTATGTTGTTGTGCTTCTTGCTTAAAATTGGATATGATTCTTCTACATTCATCACTCTCCATGTTATGAATTGGATTTGTTCCATAATCTTGAGAAATTACTTATGCTTGTTTTATGAGTTAAATTGAGCATAACATCATCTATGGATAATCTAGTTCATGCTATGAAGTTTCCATGTTTTAGTATTCTATCTTTCATTCTTTTCAAAAATGATTACTAAAAGGGAAACTAGTGCTTGTGCTACTAATGACATATCTCTTGAGCTTACTTATGAAAATCGACAAGAAAGTAAGTGCAAGCCACAAGCCTCAAGGGTCACTCTTCACCCAAAGGAAGTAAGGTAAAAGCAAAGGTATGGGAACTCTTTTTCCATCCATGGTTATTTATTCTAAATTATGTGAAGAATAGATTCTTTATTGAACTTAAATCAGCTAGATGTGCATTCAATCTCGTTCTCATAAATGCACTTGTCCATTAGAATCTAATTCATGCCTTTGCCATATCTATTCTCATATTGATATGCTTCTAAGTAATGATTAATAAATTCAATATGAAGAAGTAAATTTCCTATGATTGATCAAATTGTTTAAAAGATGCATATTCCTTTTTCCTAAAGATGTGCACTAATGTTAAGGATTTTACTTCATGTCTGTATGACTTATGGATGATAAATTGCCTATATTTCCTATCTAAAGAAATCTTCCTTCATCATATACTCCCTTGTGCTATTAACATCTTTCTTGAGTATTTTCAATAAGTTTGGAAGCAAAAAGAGACAACTACAAAGGGAGCACACTCACATGAAAGAGAAGGACATCAAGAACAACAACACCTACTTGGACAGTAATATCTTCAAACCAATCAATGATGTGGTTGTAAGCATTCTAAATCTTTTCGTTGTGAGAATACCAGGCTTAAATTGTCTATTGCAAATTTTATAAGCCTTAATCAAGATGTATAATGCTTCTCCCTATTTGTCTTTAAAAGTGGGTGCATCTATCCAATCCATTCAAATACTTTGATGCATATCTTTAGGGGGAGCCTATGTCTATATCTTGATCATATTGAGACTAACACTTTATCTTAGTAATTTCATATAGTCTCAAGTATGAGAATAAGTTTCTCATAAGGTATGCTACTACATATCAATCCAACTTGTTAAAATAATGTCACTTTTATAAAAGATTGTTGCTTTCATTGCTAAAGTAGCATATTTACTGGATTCTCCTAGTTTAAGCTTAATTGATAATTTAATGCATATGTTGTTCTTTTGATCGCATCTGTTATTTGTTTGATCATTGAATAACTTCAATTATCACTTATGTTTCTTAGTGCCGCATATACTATCAATCGATATCTCTCTTGATATGCACTAAGCTAAAAGGAGAATTCATGATACATTTATGCAATTTGTGATCCATTTGATACATGATGACAATGACTTAGAAAAGGATCCCTAGTTGTAGAACTCTCTCTTGTGCAAAATATTTCCATACATTGTCTTGAATATAGGTCTTAAGCAACTAAGACTTAGGACAAAGCACAATGAAGAGAGTGTCTCTATGCGAAGGTACAAAAGGGTAAAACTACTTCCTCTCATTTACACATTTACCTAGATCTTCCTTTTTCTCTACTTTCTTTGCATATCATGTATAAAAGGAAGAGAAAGCATGTCCAAGCATTAACATTGCTTCATACCTAGTTTAACTTCTCAAAAATCTGACTCCTGCATCAATGCATCTTTGTTAAAACTAGATGAAGTGATTTTATTGTCAAATAGCTTAAAGTTTAACCTTGTAACGAGGATAAGCTGCCTTTGTTCCAAAGGTGGATGGTCCTTAAGCCTCTTTGAAATCCTTAAGGGAAAATGCTTAAGATGTTTATAACATGCTTTCATAAGTGCATAAACTGTCATGATCATCACACTTATACTATGACACAATGCACTTCACATTCTCTATGATATAGACATGATCTCATTAACCTAACTATGTACACTTGGCATTTAAGGCCAAAAATATGTATTCCTCTCAAGGCATGTATTTAGGGGGAGCAATCTATATTATATAGAACTATGATTATGCTTAATTGATACATCTTTTGATCATATCTCTTTTTGTCTGCGACTAATGTGCTTTCAAGTGATCTCTATGCTAAGTCGTAGATTGAAAAGGAAATAGAGTCTTCAGCGAAGACAAGGCTTCCACTCAACTCCAAAGAGGGAGAGAAAGTTTAAAAAGGGCTTATATTTCACTCAAAGTATCTGTTTTTGGCGATTCATGCCAAAGGGGGAGAAAATATTAGTCCAAAGCAAAAGGACCGCACCACCACCAACAAATTTTAAAAATGAAGTTTTCAAATTAGTATCTTAATGTGTTTTAAAAAGGGGGAGAAAGTTCTAGTATCTTCAAAAATTTGTAAAACCCTCTTAAACTCTAAGAGGAGAATTTCATTGAGGGGGAGTTTTGTTTAAGTCAAAGGAAAAGCATTTGATACAGGGGGAGAAAATTTCAAAATCTTGAAAATGCTTCTTTCAATCTTAATCATATACCTTTGACTATATGCAAAAAGACTTTGAAAAGGATTTACAAAAGAATTTGCAAAAACAAAACTAGTGGTGCAAGCGTGGACCAAAATTTTAATAAGAAAACAATCCATGCATATCTAGTAGAAATAATTATATTGGTTTCATTCCAAGCAACCTTTGCACTTACCTTATGCAAACTAGCTCAATTCTGCACTTATATATTTGCTTTGGTTTGTGTTGGCATCAATCACCAAAAAGGGGGAGATTGAAAGGGAAATAGGGTCAAACCTTTTCCTATATGATTTTGGTGGTTGAATTGTCCAACACAAATAATTGGACTAACTAGTTTGCTCTAGATTATATGTTCCACATGTGCTAAAGGTTCACAATAAACCAATACCAAGTTAAAAAAAGGGTTCAAAACATAGGAGCAAAGGAAACCAAAGTGTGCCCTGGTCTGGCGCACCGGACTGTCCAGTGTGCCACCGGACAGTGTCCTGTGCACCAGGGATGATCGACCTCAAACTCTTCAGCTTCGGGTTTTCCAGGCGCAGCTCCGCTATAATTCACTGGACTGTCCGGTGTGCCACCGGACTGTCCGGTGTGCCAGCGGAGCAATGGCTATCTACGCGCAACGGTCGACTCTGCAAAGTGAACAGTGCAATTCATATGTCAGAGCAGAAGGTCAGAGAGGCACCGGACTGTCCGGTGTAGCACCGGACTGTCCGGTGCCGCATGAGGACAAAGCCTCCAACGGTCGACCAGCTCCAAGCCCTAACAGGAGGATGACGTGGCGGCACACCGGACTATCTGGTGCGCCCATCGCCAGCAGCCTTCTCCAACGGCTACAATTTGGTTGGTGGCTATAAATACCACCCCAATCGACACTTCGAGGTGGGGGAGCCAAAGCAACATTCCAAGTCATATAGTTGACATATTCAAGCCCTCCCAACCACCTCTATTCATTGATCCATCCTATACACAAGATTTAGACCACTACAACCAACACAAGTGCCACAAAAGAGAGAGCAAGCAAGAGAGAGCTACTCGGTTGAATTTAGCACTAGTGCCTTGTGAGATTCATTGAGAGAAAGTGTGTGCCACATCTTGTGTTCATTTGCGCGTGGAGTTTTGACTCCCAATGAACTTCCTCCAAAGTTTTGGAGGCTTGTAAAGCTAGCAAGAGACACCAAAGAGTGTGGTGATCCTTGCGGGGTTTTAAGTGATCCTTGAGAAGAAGAAGAAGAGCTCGCCGGTCTTTGGTGATCGGTGGAGTGAGGGAAAGGGTTGAAAGAGACCCGTCCTTAGTGGACTCCTCAACGGGGACTAGGCCTTCGAGGGCTGAACCTCTGTAACACAAATCACCCGTGTCTCTTGTGTTTATTGCTTGTGATTTGTTTGTTCTCTCCCTTTCTAAGTTCTCTTGCGCTACTCTTTGCCAACATTATTTGGTGTTGCATCAAGTTAAATTCTCATTTTTTGAAGTAACGCATTGCAAGAAAGAACTGGTGATATTGCTCTTCTTATCTAAGCCCTCTTGCTTTATTCTCATAGACCTAATAGTTGTATTGATTTATCAATTCTGCATTATTTGAAAGCAATACTCTTTACAAGCAAAATACTTAGTTTTTATACTCCGTCAATTGTGTATCTTGTTCTAACCACTAATCAAGGGATCTAGTTGGGGTGTAAAGTTATAATTTTCAGGTTTCGCCTATCCACCCCCCTCTAGGTGACTTTCAGTACACCCTAGTCACTAGGGTTTCCTAAGTTAGTATTCTATCAGTATTAGGCAATTAAACCCTAGGAGGCTAGTTCATTGGGTTTGGGACCAAACAATGTTCAAATCATTTCAAACTTCACCCAAGGGTTTTAATCATCAAACTAAGCTTACTCAAAAAGTTTTATTATTTTTGGAGCTACTAAATTAATTCTAAAATTCTAAAAGGTTGGGTTTAGGCATCTTTAAATGCTAAATAATTCCAGGCTTGGAATAAAAATCTTGGAACTATTTTTCTTAAATACTAGATAATTTTAGGAGTCTAGCAAAATTGGTATTTTTATCGTTTTTATACTATTTTCTATGCATTTCTTAATATGTCAGCAAAAAGAAAAGGAAAAACAATGAATAGGACTGGCCTCATTCCAGCCCGAACTGGCCCACGACCAGGTAAAACGCGTGCGCCCGTGCCTGCGTTGGCAACTTTGCGCAGAGACCCTCGGCTATTTGAAAAACAGGTAAAGAATCCCTACGTACTATTCACATGTCTCACTAACGTTTGCACAAAACCCCTTGCACTTCTATTTCTTCATGGTCCTCGGTCCACGACGGAACCGCGCCGAGCACATGGCCAGATTCATGATTTCCTGGCGACGGCGACCCGTACCGAAGACAATAAGATTACGGACATCATGTGCAAGCCTACCCGAGCAAAAGCCCTCACTCAATTGGATGGGTTCGACCCAAATCAATGCTTATTCACCGTCATGGCGACGCAAGGGCTTCGGTGAGCGTGTTCCGAGCAACTAAATGTGGTAGGGTCTAAATTGAAGCTTGGATGAGTTTCACGGATTCACCAGAGGTCGAGTACGCGCACTAATTTGGACCGAGCAGGGGTGGAAGAGTGAGTCGACGTGAGCGTGCTCTCGGAGGTGTTCTACGGCGGTGAGATGGTGTTCTCGATACCAGAACGCAGTAGCGCTCAATCGGTTGGGCCGATGAGTAATGTTAACAGTCAAGGATGCTAAAACATGCACAGAAGGGGATGAACGGACCTGAGATCGGCTGGCCACAGTGAGATGCCTCACGGTAGCGAGTTTGGCTGATTTGGGGGAAAACTAAATTCACGGTCTACGGTGGCTAATCGGAGGCAAGAGTTGGTGTCCTGGCTTCGTAATAAGCTAACAGAGTTGGCCGCACACTCAATTTATAGCATCTACAAGCGGTGGCTCTGAATTTGGGAAAAGCAAGCGGCGGCCGGAGCAAAGGTGAGTCATTGGAATCGCTTATCGTGGCATTTACTAGGCAAAGGGTTTATGGTGGTCACAGCTTAGTATTCAATGCCCGCGATGACGTGGTGAAACAGCTTATGGCTTGTCGTGACCGAGGTAAACGGCAGGCACAACGACGGCGGTCGCGCATCCACGTCGCCGGTCAAGTGGGTACGACGACTGAGCAGGAACAGTGCCCCAAGTTCATCCTCCACGCGAGATCTTTCTCCTCACGTAGATATCCGCACACCACTGTGCAAGAATCAGAGCGCCAGCGTGGATCGTGGCGTGGGTTCACCGGCGGTGAGATGCGCTGAATCTGGATTCTTGTTCAGTTCACTGTACCATCGCAATCCCATTCAGTTGTTTTGACAGCGCAAGTTTAGGAGCTCTTTTCTCAAATTTTTAAGTAACAACCCACTAATCCATCTGTAGCAAAGTTGTTCTTCTACAAACCAGCTTTGATTTTGTTATAGCAACCTCGATCAAACATCCACTGGATCCTATTCAAAATCGATCTCAAAGTTCATCATAGTTCACTGACAGTCAAATTTCAGCTTCAGTGGTGACTGACAGCCCAACTTTAGGTCCATTTATCTCCCATTTCCATACAACACCAAGGCTTAGTCACTTAATCAAACTTAAACTACTAACATAGCTCTACAATTTTGTTGAAATGACTTGGGGCAGAATCTCCATGGATTAAGAAATACAAGGTCCCAATGTCAGCCCAATCACACTGATTTGAGAGTTAGCCATATGGGTGCCTTTGGGAACTTTTACAAATTACTCCAATTTGTTCCACATCACTTGAAAATCTTCCAATTTTAAAGTTGTTTAGTTTTTCATACTCTACCACTTTGATATAGACACTTTGGTCCAAAAGTGTATAGAAATTGAAATCACCTTATAGGGCACAAATTAGTGTTTCCAGGGCTCTTATTAGGGTTTTCAGTATTCTAGGGTTTGTGTGCCATTCAAATCCATCAAGTTTAGTCTCTTATGAACACTTCCACTAATTTTTGAGATAATACTCAATTTGGCATCACACACACCAATATACCTCAGTCCCTTGGTTAAATAACCTATTCTAGGGTTAAGAAGCACTTCAAATCATCACATCACAACTTGTTTTTGAAGTTTTAGCCTAGTGGATGCATTCTAGGTGTAACAAACATAATAACATGTCAATGCATATGATGCCATGCCCAAGTTTTAGTTCTTGTAACACTAGAGGTGTTACAGGCATCTACAGGATTTGTCCCAGCCTGTAGAGTATTCGGAGGAGGATTCATCTCTGGTTGTGGTTGGGTAACTATCCTCCTGTGACGGATGCGAGCAGGTAGATCGATACCGCCTCCCTTCCTAGTATTGGCCATCTGGGTTAGAAACACATGGTAAGATAGAATTGCAGATACGACGAATAATTACAAGAAACCCAACTTTTAGGTCATGATCTTTTGGGTCATAATAGCTTAGTAGATTAGAGTGTCAACTACTTAATACTAGTACATTACCCTATGGTGGTACATGCTAGAATGCCCTACTATACTGTTTCAATCAATCAAAGAAGCAAATCAAGCAGCTATCATCAGCACAAACATCAAAACACTTAAATAAAGAAAATATATTTTTTTGTCTTAGGCCTCCTATTCCTTTAGGTAGTCTTAGATGTAGGATTCCAAGGTGTGAAATCCTTCCTGTCTTTCTAGAGTAGCAAAGATACGAGTAGTCAGAGTAGAACAGCCAAAGGTGAGACAAGATCAAGAAAAGTATAGAAAGAGTCAGAGTAAGGTAAGCAGGTACAGGTTCTGTCCAGTTCTATCTAGGTTTCGTCCTACAGTCAACATTTCCTCTCATACCACTTCTATCACACCCGAATTTAAGGGGTAAACCCAGGTGCATCTCATATATGCGCGAAAGAAGAACATCACATATAATGACCAAGTGTATAAAGATAAATGTCATAAATATTATTACATTGTGAAAGCGTCTTACAAAAATAAATGGTAACAAATAGGTGAACTAATATTATTCCTTGCCGCCATTAAGCTGACTTGGAAACGCCTCCTAGACTTCATCGTACTTTTTGTAGTAGTGAAAGGGAAATGTGCCATTGGGCCATTTCTATAAATATTTTGGTGATTAGATGCCCAACACATATTGTTTTAAGGTGATGTGTGCCAAGTGTTAAAGAGATGCAAATAAAGAATAAAGATAAGCTCTAGACGTTTGGTAAATTATTTTATATGGTAAACACTCTTATCTAAGTACTAGGAAATAAGTTAAGTAATGGCCAAAGGAAGATAAGGATGGACCAAAGAAATGGTGTTGACTATGCAGCACCGGATGGTTCGGTGCCCATCACCGAACAGTCCGGTGTGCACCGAATAGTCCGATGCACGATCTGCACAAACTCTCTGCTCTCGGGTTTTTCATGGCTACGTCGGCTATAAATCACCAGATAGTCCGCACGAGGCGCTGGATAGTCCGGTGCTCCAGCCGTGCAATGGCTATCTTCCACGTCGACAAGCACCAACGGTCACATGACGCACCAGACGGTCCGGTGCCCCACACCGGACGGTCTGGTGCCCCACAGAAAAGGAAATCAGCCAATCAGGGGATTCTCTATCATGTCCTGTGCCCATACTATTCACTGTCCGGTGTGCCACTGGATAGTCTGGTGCACTGACCAATAGAAGGCAAGAATTGCCTACCAAATGGAGTTCCAATGGCTCCTAGCTGCCTTAGGGCTATAAAAGGGACCCCTAGGCGCATGGAGCACAACACCAAGCCTCCATTGAACATCCTAAGATGCCTAAACTCCGCAAACTTCTTGAGCTGTGAACTCCCTGCGCTGTGTTTGTGTGCTCATCTTGTGACTTGTGTGCGTGTGTTTGCTGTGACTCTAGTCTTGTGTGTGTTTCTTTCCCTCCCTTACTCTTGTGCTTTTATTATGATCAACATTGTAAGGGCGAGAGGCTCCAACTTATGGAGATTCCTCACAAACGGGAAAATAATGCTAAGGAAGAAAACCGTGGTACTCAAGGTTGATCATTGGATCACTTGAGAGGGATTGAGTGCAATCCTTGACCGAAGGAGGTCACCACAACGTGGAGTAGGCATTGGCCGAACCACAGGATAAAAATCACTGTGTCTCATGTCTCTTTTCATTGTGATTGGTTTTCTTCTAGAGTTCTCGCTTTAGCAACCTTTGTTTAATTGTGCTAACATTTCATAACCAAGTTTGGGCTATTTAGTGTTAAATTTTACAAGATCACCTATTCACCCCCTTTAGGTGCTCTCAATTGGTATTAGAGTCGTACTCTTCATTTAGGGACTAACCGCCTAAAGACATGGATCCTAAGGGTAAGGGGATGGTGATCAACGACAAGGAGAAGGAGTCCCTCTTCAATGAGCCAAGAGATGACAAGCCCACTGACTCAGGCTCGAGTCACAAGAAGAAGGACGAGAAGAAGAAGAGGCGCATAAAGAAGATCATCTACTACGATAGCGACACCTCCTCCTCTTCACCAAGGGATGACTACGACGAAGACTCTTCATCAAAAAATAAAACGGTTAATCAAAACTATTCTTTCGATTATTCTCGCATCCCTTATAATTTGAATGCCCATTTACTTTCTATTCCACTTGGAAAACCCCCACACTTTGATGGAGAGGAGGACTATTCATTCTAGAGTCATAAAATGTGTAGTCATTTATTTTTCCTCCATCCTAGTATTTGGAAAATTGTTGAAAATGGAATGCATTTCGATAGCACGGACAATCATGTATTTATCAATGAACAAATACATAAAAATGCCCAAGCCACTACTGTTTTGCTAGCATCTCTATGCAGGCATGAATATAACAAAATAAGCGGCTTGGACAATGCCAAGCAAATATGGGATACCCTCAAGGTCTCACACGAGGGTAATGACGCCACCATGATTACCAAAATGTAACTGGTGGAAACCGAGCTAGGGAGATTCTCCATGATAAGGGGAGAAGAGCCAACTCAAACGTACAACCGGCTCAAGACCCTTGTAAACAAAATTCAAAGCTACAGAAGCACAAGATGGATGGATCATGACGTCGTCTGACTCATGCTAAGGTCATTTATTGTTATTGACCCCCATCTTGTAAATCTTATTTGTGAGAACCCTAGGTACACCAAGATGACGCCCGAGAAAATTCTTGGAAAATTCGTAAGCTGGCGCATGATGGTGAAAGAGGCAAGATATGTGGATGATGCCTTAAACAGACCACTTCCTCTCCATGAGCCGCAGCCCGTTGCTCTCAAAGCAACAAGTAGCAGGGAGACGCTACCTAGCAAGGTAGCACAAGTGGAGGCCGCCAGGCTCAATGAAGAAGAAATGGCACTCATCATGAAGCGTTTCAAGACCGCCTTGAAGGGAAGCAAGGAGTATCCCAACAAGAACAAATCAAGGGGAAAGCGCTCCTTCTTCAAGTGTGGTAAGTCTGGTCATTTTATAGCACAATGTCCTGATAATGATGATGATGAGGCACAAGAGAAGAAAGGGAAGAAAGGGAGAATGAAGAATTACAGGAAAGTGAAGGGCGAGGCACACATTGAAAAGGAATGGGACTCCAACTATTCTTCATCCGACTCCAATGATGAAGGACTAGCTACCTCGGCCTTCGACAAGTCTTCCCTCTTGCCCAACGAATGCCACACATGCCTCATGGCTAAGGAGAAGAAGGTACGTACACGAGATACACCTAACTACACTTCTTTTAGTGATGAGGAACTTTCTGATGATGATGAGATAGATTATAATGATCTTTTTAAAGGTTTAGATTGATCTAAGTTAGACAAAATAAATGAATTAATTGATGCTCTTAATGAAAAAGATAGACTTCTAGAAAAGCAAGAAGACATATTGTATGAGGAACATGATAAGTTTATTAGTGTTCAAAAATCTCTTGCTCTAGAAATTAAGAAGAATGAAATATTGTCTTCTGAATTGTCTACCTGTCATAATTCTATTTCTAGTCTAAAGAATTTGAATGTTGATTTAAATGCTAAGCTAGAAAAACTTAATATGGCTAGTTCATGTGTAGAGCATGTTGTAATCTGCAATAGGTGTAAAGATGTTGATATTGATACCTGCAATGAACATGTTTCTACTATTGTTAAGTTAAACAATGATGTTGCAAGTCTTAATGCTCAACTTAAGACTTGCAAGGATAATTATGAGAAACTCAAATTTGCTAGGGATGCCTACACCATTGGTAGACACCCCTGTATTAAGGATGGACTTGGTTTCCGAAAAGAAACCAAGAACTTAACAAAGCCAAAGGACTTCCAGTCTCAACAAGGAGAAAGGGAAGGCTATTATGGCTAGTAGCTCTTTCTCTTCACATGACCAAAAGAACCATGCTTATCTTTATGCTCATGTCAGGAATGCTTCAAATGTTGCTCATCATGGTAGGTGTTATAATCATGCTACTTTACCTGCTTATCATGATTCTCATGCCATGTTTGCAACTAGCTCCTCTCATGCTCATGGTAGAAGTAGGCCTAGGCGTAATCATGATGTTTCTCATGTGCCTAGGAAAGTATGCCCTAGTCCAACTACTATTTATCAGACATGTAATGCTTCTTTTGAATTGTCATGTAAAAATACTAAAGTAGTTGCTAGAAAGTTGGGATCTAAATGCAAGAGAGACAAAACTTGCATTTGGGTTACAAAATCCGTTGTAACTAACCTTGTAGGACCCAACAAGAGTTGGGTACCTAAAACCCAAGCTTAATTACCTTGCAGGTTTATGCATCCGGGGGCTCAAGCTGGATCATTGATAGCGGATGCACAAACCACATGACGGGGGAGAAGAAAATGTTCACCTCCTACATCAAGAACAGGGATTCCCAAGATACTATCATTTTTGGAGATGGGAACCAAGGCAAGGTTAAGGGATTAGGAAAAATAGCCATCATGACCGAGCATTTAATTTCAAATGTGTTTCTAGTAGAATCGCTCAGGTATTGTCTCTAAGTCAATTATGTCATATGGGCTATAATTGTTTATTTACAAATATTGATGTATCTGTCTTTAGAAGAAGTGATTGTTCATTAGCTTTTAAGGGTGTATTAGACGGCAAGCTCTATTTAGTTGATTTCTCAAAAGAGAATGCCGATCTAGATGCATGCTTAATCGCTAAGACTAATATGGGCTAGCTTTGGCACCGCCGTCTAGCACATGTTGGAATGAAGAACCTTCATAAGCTTCTAAAGGGAGAACATGTGTTAGGACTAACCGATGTCTGTTTTGAGAAAGATAGACCCTATGCAGCATGCCATGCAGAAAAGTAGGTGGGAAGCACTCATCATAGCAAAAATGTGATGACGACGTGAAGACCACTGGAACTTCTACATATGGATCTCTTTGGGCTCGTTGCCTATCTCAGCATCGGGGAAGTAAGTATGGCCTTGTTATAGTTGATGATTTTTCCCGCTTCACTTGGGTGTTCTTTTTGCAGGATAAATCTGAAACCCAAGGAACACTGAAGCGCTTCTTAAGGAGAGCTCAAAATGAACTTGAGCTAAAAGTAGATAAGATAAGTAGCAATAATGGATCTGAGTTCAAGAATCTTCAAGTTGAAGAATATCTTCAGGAGGAAGGCATCAAGCACGAATTCTCCGCTCCCTACACACCACAGCAAAATGGTGTAGAAGAAAGGAAGAATAGGTCGCTAATTGATATGGCAAGGACGATGCTTGGAGAATACAAGACGCCTGAGCGGTTTTGGTCGGAAGCTGGGAACACATCTTGCCATGCCATAAACTGGCTCTACATTCATCGCCTCCTCAAGAAGACCTCATATGAACTCCTAACTGGTAACAAACCCAATGTTTCCTACTTTCGTGTATTTGGGAGCAAATCCTACATTTTGGTGAAGAAAGGTAGGCATTCAAAGTTTGCTCCCAAAGCGGTAGAAGGGTTTTTACTATGGTATGACTCAAATACAAAAGTGTATAGGGTCTTCAACAAATCATCAGGATTAGTTAAAGTCTCTAGCGATGTTGTATTTGATGAAACTAATGGCTCTCCAAGAGAGCAAGTTGATCTTGATGATATAGATCAAGATGAGGTTTCGACAGTCGCAATGCAAACAATGGCGATAGGTGATGTGTGACCACAAGAACCATAAGAGCAAGATCAACCTTCCTCCTCTACACTGGTGCATCCCTCAACTCAAGATGGTGAACAGGTATCTTAAGAAGAAGGGCAGGATCAAGGGGGAGCACATGAAGAATAGGATAAGGAGGAAGAAGAGTCACAAATTCCTCCAACTCAAGTTCGGTCCACAATCCAAAGGAATCATCTAGTGGATCAAATTATGGGTGATATCAGCAAGGGAGTAACAACTCGCTCACGTTTAGCCAATTTTTGTGAGTAGTACTCGTTTGTTTCTTCTATTGAGCCTTTCAGGGTACAAGAAGCCTTGTAGGATCCAGACTGGGTGTTGGCCATGTAGGAAGAGCTCAACAACTTCAAGAGAAATGAAGTCTAGAGCCTGGTGTCACATCCAAAGCAAAACGTTGTGAGAACTAAATGGGTGTTCCACAACAAGCAAGACGAACACGGAGTGGTGACAAGAAACAAGGCTCGACTTGTGGCAAAAGGGTATGCCAAAGTCGCAGGTTTGGATTTTGAGGAGACTTTCGCTCCTGTGGCTAGGCTGGAATCAATTCGAATATTGTTAGCCTATGGTGCTCACCATTCTTTTAAGCTGTTCCAAATGGACATGAAAAGCGCCTTCCTCAATGGACCAATCAAGGAGGAAGTGTACGTGGAACAACCCCCTGGCTTTGAGGATGACAGGTATCCCAACCATGTCTACAAGCTCTCTAAGGCACTCTATGGACATAAGCAAGCCCCAAGAGCATGGTATGAATGTCTTAGAGATTTTCTCATTTCTAATGCTTTCAAGGTTAGGAAAGCCGATCCTACTCTCTTTACTAAGACTTGCAATGGTGATCTTTTTGTATGCCAAATATATGTCGATGACATTATATTTGGTTCTACTAATCAAAAGTCTTGTGAGGAGTTTAGCAGGGTGATGATGCAAAAGTTCGAGATGTCAAAGACGGGTGAGTTGAACTACTTCCTTGGATTTCAAGTGAAGCAACTCAAGGAAGGCACCTTCATCTCCCAAACAAAGTACACTCAAGGTCTTCTCAAGAGGTTTGGGATGAAGGATGCAAAGCCCGCAATGGGAACGAACGGACATTTGGACCTCAACAAAGGAGGTAAGTCCGTTGATCAAAAGGCATACTGGTTTATGATAGGATCTTTGCTTTATCTTTATGCTAGTAGACCGGATATTATGCTAAGTGTATGCATGTGTGCTAGATTTCAATCTGACCCCAAGGAGTGTCACCTTGTGGCCGTTAAGCGAATTCTTAGATATTTGATTTCTACGCCTTGCTTCGGGATCTAGTATCCAAAAGGGTCTACCTTTGACTTAATCAGATACTCAGATTCCGATATGTGGTGGAACCGTCTAGATTGTTCTAGCTTAAGTGCCCAAGTCTTGCCTTAAAGGCAACAACACACTTAAATCGGAATAAACTATCAATCCCTCGGATCTAGTCCGATAAAGCCACTTACCAAGGATCGAATACCACTAGCTCACTCGAAGGTGAGGCACAGAGAAATATAATAAAGCATAATACCATAAAATAAGGAAGTATCAGTAGTGATTAAATTATCGGAGTTTCAGAAACAGTAACCAAAATTTTTAATGCAGCGGAAATAACTAACAGAGAAAACCGAGTAACATGGTGAAGCCTGGCCACATACTCCTCCTAGTCCTCTCATGCGGAAGCAGTAACCGACTCGACCGTCTATCCCGGTGGTAGGGATGACAGCCAAGTCACACCAGCAACCAAACATCCAAAGAAGTACCTGCAAAAATTATGCCACAAGCAAGGCTGAGTATATTGGGGTTACCCAGTGTGAGGAGTCTACTCCTCTACCTCTAGACCATGAAGCTGTTTGGCTGAGGGGTTTGGTTTGCCAAAAGCACTAGCTGAGTCTAAAATCAAGTTTTAGCTTTCCATGTTCTAAAATAATATTTTTAGACTAGATGAGCACCTAACTATCCATACATGGTAATTTAGTCAACCAACATCTTAAGTAAGTAACCTCATTTCCACTTATTACTCAATGCAGTATAATGGATCAAGCAGTCTCATTAGCTGCGAGAAGCAGACAATTCGAATCAAGTTTTAACCTTGCAAGCTAAACCTAAACACACGACATGTAGGGGCACTCCATCCCCACACATATGAACCGTCCCCATCGATCCCCCATTCGCGGCCAGGGCTCATCGATTGGCATACAATGCTCCACTGATCCCGGCTGTCACCGTGCAGTGACCGCACTTGCACCCTACATATCCGGAATGGGAGACCACGTCTCAGGACGAGTGAGGGATAAGTGCCCGGCTTCACTCAGGTACTAGGCTTACCGGTTACCATATTTCCCGACATGTGTTTAGTACATTCAAACGCTTGACACAGGTATCCGCACGTTAATCCTTATTCCAATTTCGTCTCGTAGACAACGCATCCCCATGGATCCGTGTCCACAGGCCATCATCATTTTGTTATCAAAATGGATACAACCAATTCTTGACCTCGCACGAGTGCTAGAAAAATCACTCGACTTCTACCGAGATCCTGATTTAGCATAGCAGCTACTCGGCCTAGCATACTAGTATCCATCTTAAAAGGAATCTTGAGTTCATGCAACTAGGGTTTCAGGCAACTCCTACACTTAAGTGCATAGTACAAGCTTACAAACATTAAGTGTAGTAAAATAGCATATATAAACGGTTATGCATAAAACCGGGGCTTGCCTGGAATCCAACACTAGATAGTGTTTGCTAGATGACACTCGCTTGGCGAGCATCCACTGGTTAAGTCCATCCTTCTTTGGGTCGTCCGCCAACTGCATCTTGTGGTTGGCACCACATCACTTGCACGATCATCATCTCTCGGTCCTAAATGAGTTGTAGGATGCATATGTATGAATATGATGAAAGTAGCACAAGATACTCCAAGTACACGGTAGCAAACTAACATTAACTAGTAAGACACATAAACATCCATATGTTAGCGCTAGCTATCTATACGTCATTGGGCACAACAAGTCAACATTACTGGAAAGACGACGAACATTCCTATATTTAACCAACACAAACACGACATCACGAGTACAGGCATTTACCATGTTCACTTTAATCGTTCATTGGCTACTTATTATTAAACTAGTTAAGTACACATAAGTTCTCTATGACTCATATATTTAGATGACTTAGATAGAAAGGGATAGTCATTTAATCGGGGTTTTACCATCATTCACAATATTCTCATGCAAGCACATACCCAAGAGAACACACAGGAGCAGATAGTTTAATCACCATTACATGTTATACTACTTTAATGATATTGGTTACTTTGTAGTATATAGGACTAGAATAAAGCTAAAGAGAGGACATTATTCATTTTGTTTCTCCGAACATATAACTGCATTTGCTAAGTGTTGATTAAGCTAAGCTACTTATTAGACCTTAACCAAAATTAGTTTACTAACTTAGTGTGATGTGTAGTACTTACTTATATAATTAGGCTCAATTATATTAGTTATATTATCATTACTTTGTTCAATCAAGATCAAAACAAACAAGTAGCCGACTCAAGACAACACGCTGGAGTGGAACAATCACTCACATCTAACCTGTTTAGGACAGCAGCATAGCAGTTGATTGTTTCAGTTATAATTTACAAGATATTTATCCAAAATAGTAAATAGATACTTTTTGGAAATCTTAAGAAACTCTCTACATCTTTGTTATTGTCATCTCAAGGCGATTAGATACTTAACAAGGTTAAATAGTGATAAATGACAATTTTATTCAGATTTGGACCGATTCAGACTTGCGACTTCAAAAATTCATAACTAGGGACTCAGACATCCAAATCATTTGATCTTAGACTTTCTGGAAAGATAATTAAATTGTCTACAAATCATTTATAAACAACTCAGGTTGATTTAAAGTGTATCAAGGTTAAAACACACTAGGAAGGCTTTGCTGTTCAGATTTGGACAGATTCAGTCCTCATACTTAAAACATCTATAACTTGATCTTCGGATCACCAAAAAGAGTGATCCAAGGCTTTTTGGAAAGCTTAGCAAAAGTACTACACAGCTTTAATAATCACCAAGAAGCGATTCTATGTTTAACCAAATCAAACAATACAGTTTTCGAAATCTATTCTGACAGTGGACAGAACACAACAACCATTTTGTAAAATTCATAGCTCTTAAACTATCAGGTTTATGGTCATGAACATTTAACCCAGGTATGATAAGGAAATTATATACAACTTTTTTATAATTGACAAGGACTGATTCTAAACTGAACTTAAGCAAACAACACAATTCTGAAATCTATACAGAAATTGGATAGATTCAGGTGCTGGACTTGTGAGAAGCATAACCTCTAAACCATTACTCCTAAGATCATGAAACTCTAGGGATAGCTAGATATATAAGTTAACTACAACTTTTATATAGAACATATCTACAGAAAACATATTTTACTTTACAAGATCAGTTGTATACCCAAAACTATACATGCAGTCCTAGTAATGACAACAATTCACTTCATTTTCCACATAGCCATTTCAGTTATCATCCACTCGCTATTCCAGTTGTTTTGACACTCAACCCTAGTCAC
Source organism: Zea luxurians (assembly GCA_029449295.1). Lineage (NCBI taxonomy): Eukaryota > Viridiplantae > Streptophyta > Magnoliopsida > Poales > Poaceae > Zea > Zea luxurians. The sequence goes on along the minus strand of JAOPSE010000001.1, from coordinate 95,459,510 downwards.
ACAATAAATGACGTGATGGCTACGAAGTCATGCCATCATTTCACCATACAAGCCAAATTAACGAAACAATTCCAATCGAACTCGCCAACTAGCCGATTGCATGCTAACCTATTTTTCATACCACCACTACGCCACATACCGCATATGTAACACCCCAGGTGTAACTATACATTTAACAGCAAGTATGGATTTAAACACGAGATAATAATAGTCTCTGTCTTAATCTGTTTCGTCTGTCATGAGTTCAACATCATTTTTATCTATCTAGGCTTTTCCTAAATTTTCGTGATGTTCAGAACATATTTTCTCCAAAAATTGGCGTGCCTGGTGATTATTTAAAATTCATCACTCATGCAAAGATGAATTTGAAAATTTAGTTCTGCCTTCTGAGTTCATCCCAAATGTGACACCCCAATGTCACCTAGGGTTTCTCCTTAGAGCTGACTCAAAACCATTATCACATGTGAACCAAACTAAGGAAAGGACATCATGAATTGATAACAAAGGTTTAAGTAAGTCTTTTTCATCTTAAGAAACTCTTCTTAATCATGCCATGCACCTCAAGGTAAGAAGAACTCTCAAACCCTAAATAATCCTAAGTGGGTCATTTAAGCACATATAGGGAATTTGGGAAAAGACTTGGGAAAAATACAAAATTTTGATATGAACCAAATAACAAAGTTTCAGTGCACTAAATAACCTACAAAATATAGTAAGGAAGTTTGGCCATTTGATTTTTTTGAAATCCCCAAATCAGCCCATGAACTAAGGCCCTATGAGGAAATTCAAAAATCAGAATTCTAAATTTCAGAACCCTTTCCCAAGTTCAGATGTGTTCCCTGTTTTCCAAAACTCGAAACCAAAAAGTCTAAATATCAAAGTGGCACCAAATTTCCTTAAACATGCTCTAGTAAAATTTGAACTCAAACAAAAACCGTTTGACATGATTTTGGCGCAGTTTGACCTTGGGACTCGGTTGTCTGACACTGGCAACTTGGTGACTGTTGGGGACTTGTTCTCAAATGCTATGAATTAAGAACAAGGCAACACAAAACGTTATATGTTAATGCCCTTCATCCTACGAAGCATTGTTTCCCTTAGGATATAATGATCTTCGGACGAAGGTCATGAAGGACATACCTTCATCATCGCAATATACATTAATGAAAGAAGAAGCATATGAAACGTAAAAAACAACATGAACAGTTATGTAACATTATTAATTCATTCTTTATCATATTATCATGAGTGAATGAAAACAATATAAAATTACAAATTGTACCTTCGGCTCAATAGAAAGCGAAAGCACAAGAGTGACGCAAGAACGAGCATGAGTCAGCGTGAACAGTATGGGGGTACTGTTCATCTATTTATAGACACATGACGCAGCCTATGAGAAATTACACTCATGCCCTTTACATTTACTATTGACTTTAGGACAATTCATTGAGGTCCATATTGCATTTTCCCCTTTAAGTCGGTTCCTTTTCCTGCTACTATGCCGAAGCCGCCATGCGCGTGGCTTCGTAACTGCATTACCCTTCCTATCGTTCACGCTTCTCACATTGTGTATGGTTTAGATCCGAGTCCGAAGATACCTGTTCATATACAGCACTTGGAAAACATTGTCAAATCATGTTTTTGAGGACCTTCGGAAGACGAAGGCCCCCAACAGTAGCCCATCGCAGTATTAATTTGTTTAAGATAACAAATTCAGACTGCGACATGGACGAAGGCCTTAAGCCGAAGGTCCGAAAAAACACCTTCCCTTTGCTAGAATAGCAACAGTCAATGTCGGATGGGACCCCCCAATTTGGGCATGCTGAGCGTATAAATAAGAACTCGCACCAGCGACATTTGATACGCTGCCTGCGCCATTTGCTTTGTTTTCTCAATTTCATAGCTCTTGCTCATTTACGCTTGCTAGTTTTTTCAAGTTTTCTGAGCTTCGGTTAAAAAGACGCATTTTGGTCATTTCTGAAGGAGAAATGTCTGAAGACAAAAAGATTGCTGTTGAGACGAAGGTGACTGAAGATACAAAGCTATTTGAAGAGAAGAAGAACATGGATCCTTATATTGCTGGTTTTATCGAATCGATGGCAAAGACAAACACAGAGAAGATTGTTAAAAGACGCTAGAAGGTTTGTCTGAAGATACTGGTGACAGTAATAGTTATGATGCGGAAAGTGGGGGCGAAGATTCTGAGGATCGGCCCTGGAGGCCAAGTCATACAATCTTTGGGAAATCAACGATTAAGCAGAGTCATCTTGATAATATGAGAGGAAGGTATTTTTGGGATATGACTATTGCAAGGGCTGGCGGAGACAACAAGGTCCCTACTCCCGAAGAAAACGAAGTTGTGATTTACCAAAGCTTCTTCAAAGCCGGGCTTCGGTTCCCTCTAAGTAGGTTTGTAGTTGAAGTGCTGAAAACCTACCAAATCTTCCTTCATCAGTTGACCCCCGAAGCCATATTGAGGATGGGAATCTTCGTCTAGGCAGTAAGAGGCCAAGGGATAGAACCAAGCGCGAAGTGCTTCTGCAGCATGCACGAACTTCTGTATGAGACAAAGGCCATGGGTAAAGAACAGTACCACAACAACTTCGGTTGTTATGGATTTGTTGCCCGCGCCAACACTAGCCACCTAGTGCCAACATTTCAGAAGAGATGGCCCGGATCTTGGATGGAAGAATGGTTTTATGTGAAGAACGACTTGCAGTGAGGGAGGACATTAAAGAGGTTATCATGCACCCCATATGGTCTCGTTTTAGTCTTCGAAAACCAAAGGTTGAAATTGATGATGCTGCGGAAGAGTGCCAGAAGGCCTTCGGCACTGTCTGCTTTTTCATTGGTACAAGAGATTTAATTCAAGAGCATGTAGCATTTAGAGTGTGGCCGCTTGCGGAAGGCTGGGAAATGCCAAAGGAAATCATCAATGATCCTAGCGAAGGTGATTTGGTCCAGCTGAAATACACCTTCAGGTTTGGAGATAAATTTGATGAACCAAACGATGATTGGCTGAAGTGTGTTGAAGTTACAAGTTATGAACTGCTTGGATCATATTCCAAGGCAGAAGATAATGCATTATCCGCAACCTTCGGAAGTCAGGGAAAAAAGAGATTGAATAGAGTTTTTGATGCTATTGGCTTCGTCTACCCTGACTACCGCTACCCGCTGCGGGTACAGGGGAAGAAGAGAAAAGTTGATGCAACGGCTGCCCCAGCCAAGCCTGTGCCGGAGGCTGTAAGCAAAAAGTTGAAGGTGCTTACCCATCAGCCGCGTTATATTAAACTGGCCGTGGTTCCTGAGTTTGGCGCAGGAACATCTTCTGCTGCCGAAGCAAAGCACGCTGCCCCGACTATGCAGAGTAGTGAAGAGCCGATTGTAGTGCCGAAGACGTCTATAGTTGGGCTAGCCAAAGCTAGAGATGACAAGGCTGAAGAGCTACAAGTCGAAAAGGTGATAAAAACGCCAGAAATCTTGAGCCCACCGACAGAGACAGTTTTGTCAAAGATGCAAAAAATTCCTACCGCCACTCCTAGGAGGAGAATGGCTAGCGTGTTAGACGCTGTAATAGAAACTATGAAGACTTTGAGCCCTGCTCCTAAGAAAATTGTTGAAGCTTCAAAAGCTCAGATCGAAGCTGAAGCTAGGCCTTCAATGCCCACCGAGACGGAGCCTACCGTATCTGAGAACAAAATAGCAGGGCAGAATGTACCAGAAAAAACCGAAACTCCTGCTCCTGAAGCTCTGATCGAAGATGTTGACTACATTATTCGGCATGCTGCAGGGAAAAATTGTCCGAAGAGGAAAATTTTGAAGCCAAACACTATGCCCGGGATCTAAAGTACCCGAAGGGGGCCTTAGTGTTTAATGGCACAAATGAAGATGATTTATTGTACTGCCTCCCAGACAATAAAGAATTATCTGTGTGTCGGGAGATGGCCAGAAGTATGGGCTTCCTGAAGCTCGAAGCTGGCCTTTGTGCCATGACGAAAGCTGATCTCGCAGAGAGTCTTGCATACAACAGTTTGAAGGTTCAGAAATTATGAATTTTGAAGCTTATAAACTCTGGAATGAAGTATTTTACTCTGATGTTAATCCTTTTATTCTTTCTTGTAGGGCTTGATACTTAGCAGTGCCCTAAGAGCGCAAAAGAATGCTAAAGACGAGAGCTGCACTATAGCTCTCAACAACCTTCGAACAGAGGTTATCAGGTTGAGAAACAAAGCCTCAGAAAAAGACAAAATTCTACTTTCATTGGTGGATAAAGTAAAAGAAGATGAAGCAAATTTTAAGGCTCAAGCTGAAATTCAAAAGAATGAAATCGAAGACCTTCGGAAACAGCTGGCCGAAACCAAAGAAAAATGCGCTATCGCAGAAGCTGGCCGAGAGGCCAGCGAATATTGGAAAAACTATTTTGAAAAAAACAGTTGAAGAACTTCGCGCATCCAAAGAAAGATGTTTTGAAAAATCTTTAAGGTGCGTGGAGAAGACAAAGGCTAGCTTCGCCAACGTGGGTGCCTATTCAAACAAAGATAACTTCATACGAGGCAATCCTGAGGGTGTTATCTTGTGGATAAGCGGAGAGGCCGAAGCTTTTGAAGAAATCCTGAGTGATCGCGGGGATGTCTACGCGTTCTCCGATGCAAGAGGAATTTCAGCTATCCTGGAGAAGGCAGGTTGCGACCATGTCAAAACTCTGGCCCAGGCTGAAGCTGCCTTGTCTGTGGATGACACGAAAGATCCCTCAGCTGAAGCAAGCTTAGTGGGCGGAAAATTTTACACTGACATTTGGGCAAATGGTGGCCGAGAAATAGCTCATGAAATTATGAAAAAGAGCGAGAAAGACATCCATGAGGCCCGAGTAAAAGCTAAGCAAGCTGAAGAAGCTGCAGAGCGCGAGAGGCGCATAGGTATTGTTTCGCGGCATCTAGCTTTGGCATTTGTTTTCGTGACTTCGAACTAATTAATTTTTTCTACTGTAGCTGAACTATCTCCTCCACCAGAACCGTTCGACCCCTTGGCTGACCCGGAAACGAACGAAGCAATAGATATCATCAATGTGGCCGAAGCTATTGTTGACGAAGTTGTTAACAAGTTGTTAAATGAAGTTGTGGAGAAGGTCTTGAAAGAGGACTAGTACTTGTTTGTAAAAACATTTTTAGATGATAAATGTAACTTTGCTGCATCAAGACTGTAATATTCGATGTGCATGTTTTTGAATCTAATATGTAAATTATTTGTAATTCAGTTCTTTGCGATGCATGAAACTTTATATACATACCACTTTTGAGCCTTTGGCGAAAAACTGTAACACCTCAGGTGTTACCAAGACACTGGCTTCATATAGGCACTGGTGACTTGTTATCGTAACACCTCAGGTGTTACCAAGACACTGGCTTCATATAGGCACTGGTGACTTGTTATCACATGTGGTTAAGTGGAGGAGAAGAAGCACCTAGAACCTTGGAAGCATGGTTTAGCTAAGAAATGTTAATGACAAAAGCTTCACCCAAACACCTTGAACAATTGTCATCTTGAGCCGAAGAGGTTAAACCCTAAGACACTAAGGGCACTAGACTTCCAAGCAAGGGATTAGTGGATAAGTTAATCAAGTTGCCCAAATCTTGATTCAAATCCTTAACCAAAGTTTAAGTAACATTATAACCTACAAAATGCAGAGGGAAAAACATTTCACAAAGACCCCTTAAAGACCCCAATTTCACCCTTGAGTAGAGAGCACACTAGAGTTCTCTAATCCTCTCTAAGTCAAAATCTAACCCTAATCTAATGATCAAACGTGTTCACTTAGTAAATGGCGGCAAAACCACTTGGTCTGAATACCAAAAAGTTGCCAAACCACCTAGGGCACCTACTAGAAAAGTTTGAAATCGAGGCAATTTCATTTGACATGTTTTGGCATCTTTTTTGTCGCGGAGTGGATAGGGAGACAAGCCAGATTTGGCGTCCGAAAATCATCTGACCTAGGGCTTATCTCCCCTTGGAACTCACATAGAAGAGATAGCCATAGGTGCCAGGAGGAGGCCTACGCCGGATTTTTTCCAAGATTCGCACGCTTGCGATCTCGGCGAGCTGTGGAAGAAGGGTAGAAGAACACTTCCACGTGTTCGACGCGCCCTGGACGCGCTAGAGCACGCCCAGCGCCCGACCCCGCGTGCCTCGCACCGCGCCGAGCCATGCCCGTGTCCCCTGCCTGCGCCCACGCCTATAAAGCCAGCCGAAGCTTCAGTCGTACTCCCTCGCGCGCTCTCAACCTCACCGGAGCAAGAGATCACCGGCGTTGCCTGTACACGGCGTGCCAGCGGCCGCCCGAACCCCCACCACCATAGACCGGCCAGTGCAGCCATTCCCAACCCCATCCAACCCTCAGAGTAGACTCTACGTGCCCCGGTGAAGCTCCCCGAGCGAGGAATTGGACTCTACCTCACCGGAGACGCCGAATCAAGGTCGCCGGACTTCATCCGAGCACCGGCGTACGTGGACCGAGCTCCACAGTGAGTTATTCTTCGATTCCATGCACGAGTCAACTCATTAGCACCCCGTGAAGCTTCTCGTGCCCTTGGATTAACCTGTATCGCCGTGGATAGGCCGGAGCACTCGCCGCCGACGAGCCCACCCGCCTGCGCTCGTGGACCGGCCGATTCCGGCCATCACCAATGGCAAGCCGTAACTCAACGTGACCGCAAAGACTTCCCGAAGCCAACCCCGCCCTTCGCTGGACCTCCCTCGCCGGAGGTAAGCCGCGCCGCCCTAATTACTTCCGCGGGTACTATTCAAAAGGGGGGGGCCTCGGGGAAGAAGGAAAGAAAGCCAGGGGGTTTTGAGGTGTCAGCGACTCAAATGAATAGTGGCGCAAGGGTATAAGTTGAAGGATTGGTTTAGGAAAAGCCCAGGGTCCCCGGTGTAAACTGGTTTTCCAGAAAACCTTTTTAATATTTCTAATTTAATTACAAACAGAACTTGTAAAATGCATAACTTCGGTTTTATTCAACCAAATTTGGTCAAACCAATTTTGTCTAACTCTACATAATGTAAACTACATAGGAAAAATGCAAAACTCCCTTAGTATTGCAGAAGAATTTAAAGTTTGGGATTAAATATTGATATGGCCAAAAGCTAAATAATAGAGGGAAAAATAGTTACACTGTTAGACTAAGGTTAAGAAAAATCAGGGAAGTACTTAGTCACCCCCTAATCTGTATAAAAATAGTAAACCCCTCAGTGCACCAAATTAAGGTAGGTTTTACCATTTAAAATCATTTTTGCTCAAAGTTAAAGAAAAGAGAAAAGGTAGTCAAAAATAAGAACCAGGAAGCAACCACATTTTGTGGGCTCACTTATTCAGTGAAGTTCACTAGAAAATTTTATTAGACCCTTGTTTGGTACAAAATAAATGGGATACCTTTTATTTTATAAAAACAATGGAAACTTAGGAAAATCTTAGAAAAATAATCCTGAGGAGAAAGCACCCCAAACCTTGGGATAACTAATACTTTGTTATTATGAACATAGGAAAAATATGAGTTCTGTTGTTTGATATTTTTCAAATAACAAGTTAGTTATAAGTACCTTTTTGGCATTAAACTTTAGAAATTCACAACTAAATATCCAATATGTCTTTCTCTGTAATTTTTAACACAGAGGCCTAATATCACCTATGAATCTGGAAAAAATAAAATTTGGTACAGAACCCTCACTTAAATCATAGCTATAGTGTAAAATGCCCTTTTACACTTGTTTTTGTTAATTTTGCACAAGTAGTATCTGAATTAATATCCACCTCAAATTTTTGGGAGGACCCACAAATGTTAATATTTACCCACTGTAATTTTTATAACATTTTTGAAAATGTTAACTGTTGGGGGCCTTCGTCCTCCGAAGGTCCTCAAAAACATGATTTGACAATGTTTTCCAAGTGGATTATGTGAACAGGTATCTTCGGACTCAGAATTATGAACATGAAGCACGGTCAGGACGAAGCCTGAACCAGACGAAGGACGAGCTGATTACCAAGCTCTACAAAGGATGGTGCACAGCCGAAGCTGTGCGCAGGGAAGCTTCGTCGCGATAGCAGAGGGGGGAACCGACTTAGAGATGAAAAGACTACGTGGACCTTGACAGATTTTCATAAGTCATTGACAAATGTAATGGACATAAATGTAATTTTACGTGGGCTGCGTCCCACGTCTATAAATAGATGAACAGTACTCCCGTACTGTTCACGCTGACTTGGCATTTGCTTTTGCGTCACGCTTGTACTTTTTACCTTCTCTCAGGACCGAAGGTACATTTGTAATTTGAAATCATTTCTATTTTTCCATGTTAATAAAATAGAAATGATTCTATGATGGTGCTTATATTATATTTCATGCTCTATATGAATCCTTCGTCATTACTTGTTATGTTTACGAAGGTATGTCTCTTGTGACCTTCGTCCGAAATTCATTATTTCCCGAAGGGACATAATGCTCCGAAGGACGAAGGACTTTAACACTTAACATTTTTTATGTTGCCTTGTTCTTAACTCTTAGCATTTGAGAACAAGTCCCCAACATTGGCGCCCACCTCCGGTGAACTCACTTCCACTTCGAGTTTTTTGAACACCTTCGGAAGCTATAGACCTTCGCTATGGCGCCGAAGAAAGCTTCAGCGACTGGGGCTGCAGCACTACAACCGCTGGACCATAACCAGGAGACCGTCTCTCTTCGGGAGGCCCGAAGCCAGAAGAGAAAGGCCGTCAGCCCGACGCTTCAGGAGGAAGAGCTAGACCAAGAAATCAGGGATATGGAGATGCTACATCAACAGGTGCAGAGGAAGAAGGAGAAGATGGCCCGGCTAGCTGAGTTGCAACGGCAGATAGACGAAGCCTCTGAGGAAGTTCGCCATCTTACTCACGATGAGCAAAACAGAAGGCCTCAGCAGAAAGACATTCATCAGGAGGGCTTCGTCAACGAAGATGACTGGTATGACAATTTCCATCAGGGAAATTTTGTTTTCGATGATGCTTCTCCTTTGTCCGCTGAGCTGCAGGCTACACCTTGGCCTCCATCCTATAAGCCACCCCAGCTTCCCATGTTCGACGGCCACTCAGACCCGAAGCAGTTCTTGATGAGCTACGAAGCAACAGTTTCTTCGTATGGGGGCAATGCTGCAGTCATGGCGAAGTCTTTCGTTATGGCCGTCAGGAATGTTGCTCAGACCTGGTATTCCTCCCTTCGACCAGGAACGATCACCTCATGGCAGAAGCTGAAGGATATGTTGTTAACCAGCTTTCAAGGATTTCAGACGAAGCCGGTCACTGCTCAAGCCTTGTTCCAGTGCACTCAGGATCATGAAGAATACCTTCAGGCGTATGTCAGAAGGTTCTTGCGTTTGAGGGCGCAGGCACCAACGGTGCCCAATGAAATTGTTATCGAAGCCATGATCAAGGGGCTTCATCCTGGACCTGCAGCCCAATACTTTGCTAGGAAGCCTCCTCAGACTCTGGAGAAGCTGCTCCAAAAGATGGACGAGTACATTCGTGCTGATAATGACTTTCGCCAAAGAAGGGAGGAGGCCTTCAGATTTTCTGAGATGACCAGGGGCTTCGGGGGAAGATTCTATCCGAGGCATGTCAGGTCCATCCACAACACTCAAAATGATGATAAGGGGAGTCAGCAGAACAGGCCGCAGTGCTCCTCACAGGCTTCGGGGCAACAGCAAACTTTCTTTCGGCCACCAGCTCCAAGAGGCAGAGGCGCCAGGGGCTTCGGCGGGAGATTTGGAGATCAACCAAGGAGGACATTTTGCTTATTCTGCGGTGAGAACAAGGGCCATACCACCAGGATGTGCCATGTCACCATCCAGAAACAAAAGGAGCTAGCAGAAGCTGCAGCGCAACGGGGACAGCCGAAGCAGGTCATGCATACTGCTTCGTACCATCAGCCTTACATCCCGGAATATGTGGGCAACCACCCTGCAGTTTCTGTAGCTTCGGCGAGTCAACCTCAAGCTTCATGGCAACAGCCCCCGCCTCCACCTCCGCTGCAACAAGGCCAACAGCCAGAAGGGAGCCAATATGTTCCGCACCAAAGGGATCTCAGAGAGCAATCTGAAGCTCGCACAGTCAATAGTACTGTGCCAGAGTCGAAGCACATTTATTGACATATATCCTACTTTGATAGCAGTCTTTTTCGTTTAAGTTCTATTTTTTGTGTAATAAAGAACATTTCAGTTTTCATATAATAATTTCGTGGTTGGTTATGAGAAAAACCTATCTTCTCCATAGGCTTAAGTTGCTGAAGCTTAAAAATTTGCGGTAACAAGGAGGACCTTCGAATTATTAAAAATCCTTCGATGCAACAAAAAGTCGTTCTAAGGAACGCAGAGTAAGTTGCCGAAGTTACAAAAAGCCGTTCCAAAGGGAGCGCAGTGTAAGTTTTTTGCTCCAAAGACGTCCCTAAGGGGATGCAGAGCTTATACCGCCTAAGTAAAAGGCGAAGAAGCTCCAAAGACGTCCCTAAGGGGATGCAGAGCTTATACCGCCTAAGTAAAAGGCGAAGAAGCTCCAAAGACGTTCCTAAGGGAATGCAGAGCTTATACCGTCTAAGTAAAAGGCGAAGAAGCTCCAAAGACGTTCCTAAGGGAATGCAGAGCTTACAAATGTATTTTGTGTGTATCTTCGGAACAAATGTCATTTGCATAACATAACATCATCACATCATTTTGCATAGCATAAGCATCATACATCATGTTGCATATGGCAAAAGAAGGGGACACAGTATCAACCTTCGAAAGGATGCTTTGAGAAAGAGCAAATTGTGTAAAGTCACGAGGGAATACAATGATAATCTTCGGAAAATAGCTTCGGAGAATGTTTACACGAAGCATGGATGTGATTTATCAGAACAGTTTTAACGGAGAATGTTTTCTTCACGAAGCATGAAAAGAAGGGAAGGTGTTTTTTCGCCGAAGGCTCAAAAATGGTATGTATGTAGAATTTCATGCATCGTAAAGAATTGAATAATGAAAAGAGACTTGTATATTACATTCAAATGTACAAAATATTACAAAGATCACACTTCCAATGTTTTTTCTAAATAACATTTAGTCTTCTCTTAATACTACTTCGGCGGCCTCATTTAGAAGTTGATCAACAACTTTATCCATGATAGCTTCGGCCATTCGTTTAATCTCGTCATCTCCTTTTGTGTGAGGGTCGGCAGTCGATCCAGCAGGTTCTGAGGGAAGAGAACATTTCTTCGTTACTATTACAAATCGCGAACAAAGTTTGAAATAAAAATTACAACACAATAAGAACGACTAATTAATACCTAATTGCCTTTCGGGCTCTGTACTTCTTTCGGCAGTTTCTGCCACTTTCCTAGCATCATGGATGCCTTTTTCACTTCTTTGAATTATTTCTTGCGCCATTTCTCGGCCGCCATTGTCCCAGATATCAGTGAAGAATTTACCGCCAACCATGCTTGCTTCGGTCGAGGGATCTTTGATGTCTTCAGAGGACAGGGCAGCTTCGGACTGAGCTAAGGATTTTATATGTTCACAACCTTTTTTCTCCAAAACAGCAGCAATTCCTCTGGCGCCTGAAAAAGCGCAGATGTCACCGCGGCTGCTCAGGATTTCCTCGAAGGCTTCTGCTTCGTGACTGATCCAGTCCAGTGGACCTTCGGGATTGCCTCTTGGAAAATTCTCTTCACTAGAAAAGGCGCCAACGCTGGCGAAGCTGGATTTTATCTTTTTGACGCATTCTACAGATTTAACATAGCATTTCCTCTAAGATGCACGAAGCTCTTTAACACTTAACTCTAAATTATTGACCAAATGATCACTAAGTTCTCGTTTTGTTTCCTCAAGCACACGTTCCTCTTTAGCTCTAGCTAGCTGTTTCTGAAGATCTTTAATTTCACGTTTTTGGGCTTCCGCCTGGGTTTTTGAAGCAGCTTCGTCCTTCTTTACCTTATCTACCAGTGTAAGCAGAATTTTATCCTTCTCCAGAGCTTCGTTTCTCAGTTTAATAACTTCTGATCGAAGGTTGTTGAACGCAATTTCATAGCTTTCATCTTCGGCACTCTTTTGTGCTCTTAGTGCGTTGCTCAGGATCAAACCCTATACAAAAAAGAATCCATATAAGAATTAAGGAATGAATTACGTATTGTAAAATTTTTTCAAATGACTAATTCCCATACCTTTAGGCTATTATATGCAAGACTATCCGCGAGATCTTCCTTCGTCATAGCGCATAATCCAGCTTCGAGCTTCGGGAATCCCATACTTCTAGCCATCTCTCGGCAGACAGATAGTTCTTTATTATCAGGAAGGCAGTACAGGAAGTCATCTTCATTAGTCCCGTTAAACACTACTGCCCCCTTCGGATATTTTAGCTCTCTGGCATAGTAGTTAGCTTCGTAAGTTTCCTCTTCGGATAATTTCTTCCCCGAAGCATGTCGCACGATGTAATCGCGTGCGCTGGAAGGAGCTTCGGGGGCGGCAGTGTCAATTTCTTTAACCAAAGCTGGTTCTGATATTTTCTCGGTCTCCAAAGATTGTTCCTTGGTGGGCTCTGAAGGCCCAGCTTCAGCTTCAGGTTGTTGCTTCGAACCTTCAGCAACTTCAGCTTCGGTAGACACTTCAGCAACTTCAATAGTCCCTTTTGGAGTTGTGCTTGAAGACTTAATTGTCTCCAAAACATCTAACACGTTCACCATTCTTTTTCTTCTCGGGGTCACCGACGGCCCCTTTTGATTTTTTGTTGTTTCAACAGTTGCTGAAGGACTTAAGATTTCCGATATTTTTCGCTCTTCAATCTTCGGTTTTTCTGCTTTTTCGGCTGAAGGTGCTTCAGTTTTCTCTTCTATCTTCGGCACTGGAGCTGGTTCTGTAGCTTCAGAGGCCAAAGAGACTTCACCAATAAATTTTGGCACTGTGGCCGGCTCAATAAAGCGCGCTCGATGGGTGAGCACCTTCATCTTTTTCCTTTGCGGCGCTGGCTCACTAGTGGCACTTGTGGTAGCTTCTGTCGCAGGAGAAGTAATTTTTCTTTTGCGACCCAGTACCGGATAATGATAGTCAGGGTAGACAAACCCGACTGCGTCAAATACCCGGTTGAGCCTTTTCTTCTTTCGGCCTCCGAAGGCTGCTGATAACGCAGTATTTTCGGCCTTCGAATATGCCCCAAGCAGTTCGTCACTTAATGTTTCAATGCTTTTCAACCAGTCATCATCAGGTTCAACAAATTTATCTGCATATTTGAATGTGTATTTCAGTCTGACCAGTCCGCCTTCGTCGGAATCTTTGATGGTCTCCTTCGGCATTACCCACTTTCCTGCAAGTGGCCACACCCTGAAGGCAATATGCTCTTGGACCAAGTCCCTTGTCCCAATGAAAGAGCAGATTACGCCGAAGGCCCTTTGGCATTCCTCGGCCGCTTCATCCATTTCAACCTTCGGCCTTCGAAGTCCGAAGCGTTGCCAGATGGGGCGCATAATGATACTCTTGACATTTTCCTGCGCTGTTAAGTCATTCTTTACATAGAACCATTCAGTCATCCAGGCTCCGGGCCACCTCTTCCGAAAAGTTGGCACAAGGCCGCTTGACCCGGAGCGGGCACCGAAGCTGTAACACCCAAAATTGTTGTGATATTGTTCTTTCCCCCAGGGCTTCGTCTCATATAACAACTCATGAATGTTGCAAAAGCTTTTAGCATTTGGTTCTAAACCTTGGCTTCTCGCAGCCCAGACAAACATCCCCATTCTTATGATAGCTTCGGGAGTAAGTTGATGAAGGTAGACTTGAAATGTTTTCAGTACCTCAACAACAAAGTTGCTCAGGGGGAATCGAAGCCCAGCCTTGAGAAAGCTTCGGAAGATTACAACTTCATCTTCTTCGGGGGTGGGAGAAGTCTTTTCTCCAGCATCAGCCCTCACAATAGATATATCTCGAAAATACCGCCCCCTCATATTATCAATATGACTCTGCTTGATAGTGGTTTTCCCGAAAACCGTGTGACTTGGTCGCCATGGTCGATCTTCGGATTCTTCCCCACCACTTTCTACATCAAAACTGTCGCTGTCATCAGTATCTTCGGACAAACCTTCAAGAATTTCCTTGGTGATTTTCTCTGTGTTGGTTTCCGCCATCGCTATTAGGAACCCCAAGTTCTTCTCTTCGTCGAGGCTCAGCTTCGTCTCGGCAGCGATCTTCTTACTTTCAGACATCTTCAGAAACGCTAAAAAACTGTTTTTAAGGCCGAAGCTTCAAAATCAAAAAGACCAGCAAATCTTAGTGCACAAGAGCTAAAAATTTAGTGGGCCGAAGCAGATGGCAAGTGTGCGTACCAAATAAGTTTGCGGTATGATCTTATTTATACCCCCAGGGCGTTGAAAATTGAAAGACCCCACTTGTCAGTGAATGTTGCTATTCTAGCAAAGGGAAGGTGTTTTTTCGGACCTTCGGCTTAAGGCCTTCGTCTATATCGCAATCTGAATTTATTATTAACAAATTAATATTGCGAGGGGCTACTGTTGGGGGCCTTCGTCCTCCGAAGGTCCTCAAAAACATGATTTGACAATGTTTTCCAAGTGGATTATGTGAACAGGTATCTTCGGACTCAGAATTATGAACATGAAGCACGGTCAGGACGAAGCCTGAACCAGACGAAGGACGAGCTGATTACCAAGCTCTACGAAGGATGGTGCACAGCCGAAGCTGTGCGCAGGGAAGCTTCGTCGCGATAGCAGAGGGGGGAACCGACTTAGAGATGAAAAGACTACGTGGACCTTGACAGATTTTCATAAGTCATTGACAAATGTAATGGACATAAATGTAATTTTACGTGGGCTGCGTCCCACGTCTATAAATAGATGAACAGTACTCCCGTACTGTTCACGCTGACTTGGCATTTGCTTTTGCGTCACGCTTGTACTTTTTACCTTCTCTCAGGACCGAAGGTACATTTGTAATTTGAAATCATTTCTATTTTTCCATGTTAATAAAATAGAAATGATTCTATGATGGTGCTTATATTATATTTCATGCTCTATATGAATCCTTCGTCATTACTTGTTATGTTTACGAAGGTATGTCTCTTGTGACCTTCGTCCGAAATTCATTATTTCCCGAAGGGACATAATGCTCCGAAGGACGAAGGACTTTAACACTTAACATTTTTTATGTTGCCTTGTTCTTAACTCTTAGCATTTGAGAACAAGTCCCCAACATTAACTAACCCTCATAGTTCAAAATGCTTAATAAGAGGCACAATAGAAAGAAAAGGGAAACCTTGGGGAGAAATAGATGAAAGTGCAAAGCCCTTAAGGATATCAAAAACAAAACCCTAGGGAAACACTAAATGTAATATTGTTTTACTATGCATAACCCTTACAAATGTTCATGTCATATTTATACATATGTCTCATGCATTGCATTCGATAGATTGTAATCTCGCGGACGGGAAGTACATCCTCGTGCCGGAGCAAGGAGTTGCTCAGGAGGTAGCCCAGGATCCAGCACCAGAACCTGCCTTCGAGAATCTGCCTGCCCCAGCTTTGGAAGGCAAGCCCCGGTTTTATGCATAACCATTTATATATGCTATTTTACTACACTTAATGCTTGTAGGCTTGTACTGTGCACTTAAGTGTAGGAGTTGACTGAAACCCTAGTTGCATGAACTCAGGAATCCTTTTGAGATCGATACTAGTATGCTAGGTCGAGTAGCTGCTTTACTAATTAGGGATCTCGGTAGAAGTCGAGTGATTTTTCTAGCACTCACTCGAGGTCAGGAATTGGTTGTATCCACTTTCTTATCATAATGATGTTGGTCTATGGACAACAATCCATGGGGATTGGTTGTCTACGGGATGGAAATTGGAATAAGGATTAAGGTGTGGTACCGTGAGTCAAGCGTTTGAACGTACTAAGCACATGCCGAGAAATATGGTAAATCGGTAAGCCTAGTACCTGAGTGAACCTACCCGCAGACTTTGCCCCTCATGCGACCTGAGACGTGGTCTCCCATTCCGGTTATGGTGGGTACAAGTGCGGTCACTGCACGACGACAGTCGGGGTCAGTGAGGCATTGTACGCCAAGGCGGTGAGCCCTAATCTGTTGCCAGGGAATCGATGGGGACGGTTGATGTGTGTGGGGACGGAGTGCCTCACCACGTCGTGTGTTTAGGTTTACCTTGCAAGGTTTAAAACTCGATACGAATCGTCTACTTCTCGCAGCTAATGAGACTGTTTGATCCATGCTGCTACATTGAGTAATAAGTGGAAATGTGATGACTTGGCAAACGTGGTTGATTGCTAAATGTTTGATACCATGTATGATTAGACAGGTACACATTTAGTCTTAAGAGAGTCACACTAAATCTTGAAAAAGCTAAAACTTGATGTTTAGACTCAGCTAGTGTTTTTGGCAAGCAAACCCCTCAACCAAATAGCTGCATGTCTAGAGGTAGAGGAGTAGACTCCTCACACCGGGTAAGTCTAGCTGAGTATTAGTATACTCAGCCTTGCTTGTGGCAAAATTTTACAGGTTCTCTAGAGGACATGGTTGCTGGAGTGACTTGGCCGTCCACCTTGCCACCGGGTTGGACAGTCGAGTGGGACCCTACCTCGGCTGAGGAGGAGCATGAGGAGTGATGGGACAGGCTTCCCCATCTCTCCATTTATTTATCGTTAGTTCTATTACGCTGCATTCCGAACAATGGTCACTAATTTTGCTAAAACTCCGATGATGATGTAATAAATTTGATACTCTTTTATGTAGGTTTTATGTTTTATTGTATTTTCTCTGTGCCTCACCATCGAGTGAGTACGTGGTACTTGATCCTGTTAGTGGCCTCGTCGGACTAGATCCGAGGGACTGGCGAATTATTCCTATTTAAGTGTGGTCTAACCTTTATGGTGGGACTTAGGCACTTAAGTTGGAATAATTCAGGCAGTTACGCCGCAGCTGGTACCGGAGCTTGTACCACCACAGAGGAATCAATAAACTGTAAATACCATCCTTTTCAAAAGTAAAACTTGTTAGAACAAATGTTGTATAGATCGTCAGGATGATAAGGATAGGCCTAGGACGAGAAGCCTTAGGAAAATAGAGGGATAGCTAGGTGGCAATTTGAGTAAGCCCTACAGGCTACTATCGGGGATGGGAGTTTTCCCCTATCCCCTCTGAGTAGAAATAAAGTCGCTTAGGACGAGCATGTCTGCATCATTTAATCAAATTATTGGTAATTAGTTAAGAGCTTTAAAAGTGCTATGGAAAATGACAACAGGAGATTAAGTGCACTCCATGTCCTCAACACAACCTTAGAAAAGCCAGGCTTTGATTCCCTTTTATTTTTATAATTCTTTTTCTTTTTTTTGCTTACGCTTAATCGTACACAGATGACTTCTCATGGATCCTCGGACGGAGGGAACGCACAGTCCCACACGGACGGACTTGCACGAGAGGGTTTTCCCCGTATCTTGTGGGAGGTACTTCAGGGAGCCGATTACGCGACACCTCCCCAGTACGCGGTGCAGCTGTTCGAGAAGCATTGAGTGCCCCGCTGTAGGGTGAGGATTGTGACAGAACCTCCCAAGTCATTAGGACCACCTATAGTTGTCCTTGTCCAACGGACTTCCGACAACCCTGTAGGTGTCCCTGAATCACTTGACAAGTTCGGTATCTGCTTTTCTTATGTTTTCCAAGAGCGTTTCACCCGTCATGCAGACATTACAGATCATCAGAGATACAAAAATGCGGAAGCGATTACATAAACTTACATTTATTTTGAAAGTAAGACAAAGTTATATATTACAGACTAGGATATACTTAGCTGAGTGCAGAGTATTATTATTACAGAACCAAGGGAGGCAAAAACCCCTCCAAATAAGTACCAAACAAAAGATTTATGGAGGAACCCTTCCTCCCACAGTTCTATTTTTGGTTTTCTTCCATTGAGACCACCTTGGAACAGAAACAACAAAAGTTTGTCGCTTCTTCAACTAAAAACAATAGGGGATAAAACCCTGAGTATGGAATTACTCAGCAAGACTTACCCGACTAAGGAAAAGACTCTCAAGGGCATGCTGGTTATCAGGGGGTCAAGGTAAGGTTTCTCAATAATCAAAGACTCTGTTTGCAGAAATGCTTACTAAAGTGGATCCTTAAAATCCAAATTTTAGTTGTGAGGTTAAGTAAGATTACCTGTCTCTAGAGTTCTTTCTATCCTAGTTCAATCACTTGACCTGCACTAGCCAATTTCTTAGCACCCTTAATCTTTACTGGAGTTCTACGTGTAAGTCAGTGACCAAGTCTTCATAACCGTGAAGGTACGGCGATCAGATCGATTATACTCAGCTGAGGATCTCCGATCACACGATATATGTAGCACTTAACCCTTGCATATGTCAACCTGCCACCGGGGTTCTTAAGACCAGATGAGGTTCACGCCAACCGAGAGCACAGATACACCACCGTCCAGCGTCTTGCCACGGAGGGTACACGCTACTCTCGCCATCTGCCCACTCCCATTGCGTGGTATCTTATTCTGGCTTTAGTCTGCCCGAGGCAAAGCTTACCCATGACGAGGCATGTGACCAGTTAAAGGGTCCTCGGTCAGCAGGCCTACATCGACACGGTCCTTAATCGACTCAGACGGAGACACTACACTGAGACTCTCTTCTCGTGCAAGTCACCCGCCCGGTCTTAGATTTAACATTTAAAACCCAAATTTTGGTACCTGGCAGAGGTACATCTTTTCCAGATGTTGAACCCATCATGGCCATGATGGATCCACCATCAAATTTTATTTTCAAAAACAACCCTCCCACTTTGCCACATCATTTTTGTAAAAACAAAATCTTTTCTTTGCTAAAGCAAGACTAAGCATAGTAAAACTTTTTATAAAACAGGGATTCAAAGGAAGGTAATCAATTTCAAGGAAGATAATGCAGGAATTGTTTTATCAATCAACTCCTATCACCTAATGTATCAAACAAGTGAGAAAGATTTTAAAAGAATCAAGGAGGTGGCAAATGCACCGAGGCTTGCATTGGTTTACAGGTGATTCAGGCTCAGTCCCACAGATGTCAAAATAAAGACAGTTGTCTGCCTGAGGTTCCTGAGGTGGTGATGAAGTCTTTTCTCCTTCTACTTCAACTTCTTCTTCGCGTTCTAAAGATAACCATACATAATAATTAATGCCATGTAATGCTCATGAGAGTGCAAGGATAGTAGAAGTTTATTATCTAAGGTCTTGAATACAATTTTCCTTCACAGTTCTCCGGAAAACTAGGGTTTCCGGAGTCAGCAGTGAAGTTCACAGAGCAGGGGGTGGGGTTTTTGGGTGCTAATTATCAAACAAGGTCCAAATCATACCAAATTCTACTCAAGGCTTCTAAATATTATTTTGAGTTCATATAAAAAGTTTAGGAATTTTTGGAATTATTATCTATTTTCTAAAAATCCAGAAACAAGGTTTTAGGCTATTTTAAATGCTCCAAAATTCCCTATTTAGACTAAAAATTAAGAAACTATTTTTATTAAATACTACAAAAAATTAGGGATCTAACAAAATTGGTCTTATGTTTTTAGGATTCCGGTCGGCCCAACATCGGGTGAAAGATCGCCCGCGCGCACGTGCTCGCGTGTGACTCTGCACCAAAGATTCTGGAGCCTTGAATAACCACAGAAGAAACCCGCGCACTATTTTAGGGAGTCACTAACGGTTTACAGAAAGGTCCTTGGATTTCTATTTCTTTACACTGCCCGATCCACGACGGTGAGCGGCGTCAGGCCGATCTCCGGTGATCCTGTACCGGCCAAATTACGCAACGGCTAGCCCCGCCCAGTGCTGGATACCGAATTCAACCCTTTACGACTATTTCCCCTAAATTAATTTCCGGATTGGAGCCCCACAATGCTCTGCCCACGGTGACAGCGGCAACAACGAACCACTAAGCGCGTTCCTGATGATCTAAGGCAACTCGGTTCAATTTGGCGGGTCGATGAGTATCACGGGTATGTGAGATCACTCAAACAAGGGAGCAGAAGGTTTGAACTGACCTCAATTGCACTGGCCACGACGAGGGTGTTCTTGCGGTGGGATGAACTGATTTGGGGAAAACTCGAAATTCGGGAGCTCTGGCGAATGATTGAGGGTGGGAGTGGGTGCTTTGGTTTCGTGATGACATAGCGCAGCTGACCCGACCATCAATTTATAGAGGGCTTACACAGTGGTGCTCAATTTGGCCGAGCAATGTTGGCGGCCGGAGAGAGGGGAGATTACTGATGCAGTGGATTCGTGTCTTCCGTCGTGGCGACTTCACCGGCGATGAGTAACTATCGCAAGCCGAGCTACTGCGACGTGGTAAAGTGCCTGGACACGCGGCGCAGGATCAGCAGGCAACCATTGCCGGTGAGCTTATCCGCGCTGCCGCAGGGCAAGGGGGTACGACGAGCTTAGCCGTGGCCAGACTCAAGTTGATCGAGACGCCAAGATCTTTACCCACCGCCGTTATCCCCAATCCACAACGCACGAATCCCGACGATCGACGTGAATCACAACGCGACGGTCATCGGCGGTGAGGTTTACTGAACCCGATCAGGCTACTGTACCATTGCACAGCTTCATCAATCGGTCTGGCAGAGCAGGTTTAGCGTTGATTTACTCCCGATTTGGTGTAGTGACCGAACTAGCTCTCTGTACCAAAGTTATAGTTTAATGAACCAGCTTTAACTTTGTTAAATGGTGCACCCACAAAAGATCATAGGATCATATCCAAAATCGAACACTAAGTTCATCCAATCTCTCTGTTATTGGAAAATTCAGACTTAAAATGACCTGACAGCCCAACTTTAGGTCTGATTTTCTCCAATTTCTTCATAACAACTATGCTTACACTCTTAACCCGCCCGCCGTTATCCCCAATCCAAACTCAAGTTGATCCAGACGCCAAGATCTTTACCCGCCCACCGTTATCCCCAATCCACAGCGCACGAATCCTGACGATCTACGTGAATCACAGCGCGATGGTCATCAGCGGTGAGGTTTACTGAACCCGATCAGGCTACTGTACCATTGCACAGCTTCATTAGTCGGTCTGACAGAGCAGGTTTAGCATTGATTTACTCCCGATTTGGTGTAGTGACCGAACTAGCTCTCTATACCAAAGTTATAGTTTAATGAACCAGCTTTAACTTTGTTACATGGTGCACCCACAAAAGATCATAGGATCATACCCTTAATCAAACACTAAGTTCATCCAATCTCTCTGTTATTGGAAAATTCAGACTTAAAATGACCTGACATCCCAACTTTAGGTCTGATTTTCTCTAATTTCTTCATAACAACTATGCTTACACTCTTAAACAAAGTTGTTCTCCTTTGATAGGTTTACAAATTTGATGTGGTGACCTAGGGTGAATTCTTACTAATTTGGAAGATACAAGGGCTCAAAGTTGAATCAATCACACTGAAATTCAGACTTCATTAAAAGGGTCAAGTGTGGCTCTTTTGCACATAAGTCCAAATCTCTAGTTTTTGGATTGCAAATCTTCATGATTGTGAACATATGACTTAGGATACCTTATTGCCATGGTTTTTGCACTTTAGCCCAAAAGTGCACTGATTTTGCACTTAACCCCCTAGGGTTTAGTTTTAGGGTTTTCCAGGGTTCCAATTAGGATTTTTGATATCTCACGGGTGTAAATGCAATGTAGGTTCATCTTTGATAACATTTTATGATTATTTTACTTAATCTTTGTGTTTTCTCTATTTGGGTCCTGTTTTATCCCTCAGGTCCCTATTTGAGGATAAGTACCCTACACTAGGGTCTTATTTGCAAAATGCCATATGAATACAACTTGTTTGAAATTTTGGCCTAGTGAACGCACTCTAGGTGTGTCAAACATATGCAATGCCAATGCTTATGATGTTATGCTCAAGTTTTAATAATAGTAACACTAGGGGTGTTACATCCTTCCCCCCATAAAAGAATCTCGTCCCGAGATTAAAAGTCCTAGGGTAAGTAGTGGAAAAGGAAATGCTTCATGTTTTTATTTCCTGAATTTTGGTACACGGCAGGGGTGGTTTGGGGCTCGCTCCTCTATTACAACAATTTTGTACACTTTACAAATTACAAGAGGCTAAAAAGCCTGGGAAATTCTTGTCTAAGAAACCTTGAGTTTCCCAAGTAGCCTCATCTTCGGAATGCTGGTTCCACTGTATCTTATAAAACTTGAGAGTTTTTCTTCGGGTAATCCTGTCCTTTTGATCCAAGACTCGAATAGGATGTTCTGAATAGGTCAAGTCTGGCTCCAGGACAACATCTGTTACTTCAATGGTTCGATCTAGAACCCAAAGACACTTCTTTAACTGAGACACGTGGAACACATTATGCACCACACACAAGATTTCGGGTAACTGATGTCGGTATGCTACTGGTCCACACTATTCAAGTATAGGGAATGGACCAATGTACCGAGGTGCAAGCTTCCCTTTAATCCCGAAACGCGATGCACCCTTCATTGGTGAAACTTTCAAGTAAACATAATCTCCCACGAGAAAGTATAAGGGTTGTCGTCGCTTGTCTGCATAACTTTTCTGACGAGCTTGAGCTTTCTTGAAATTATAAATTATCCTTTGAACTTTTTCTTTGGTTTCTTTCACCATATCAGGCCTGAAGAAGTACCTTTCACCAGGTTCAGACCAATTTAGCGGAGTACGACATCGTTGTCCATATATAGCTTCGAAGGGTGCCAACTTAATACTTTCTTGATAGCTATTATTATATGAGAACTACGCTAATGGTAAACATTCATCCCATTTCTGTGGGAATTCCAGAACACATGCCCGCAGCATATCTTCGAGTATCTGATTTACCCTCTTAGTCTGCCCACTGGTTTGAGGATGATTGGCCGAACTATGGAGCAACTTAGTACCCAGGGAGTTGTGAAGTGCCTCCCAAAACTTGGCTACAAATTGAGGTCCACGGTCCGACACTATAGTCTTTGGAACACCATGTAGACTACGAATACGAGCAATGTACAATTTGGCATAGACAGTAACTGGGTGATCTATCTTGACTGGCAGAAAATGAGCAATTTTTGTAAGCCGATCAATTATAACCCAGATAGAATCATACCCTTTCGTGGTTTTGGGCAATCCCACAACAAAGTCCATACTAATATCTTCCCATTTCCATGTTGGTATTGGTAGAGATTGTAATGGCCCAGCAGCCTTCATGTGTATGGCTTTGACATGCTTACAAGTGTCACATCTAGCCACATAGCGTGCGATTTCAATCTTCATCTTCGTCCACCAATAATGTTGTTTCAGATCTTGATACATCTTAGTGCTTCCGGGATGAATAGAATAGCGACTAAGATGTGCTTCATCCAGAATTTGCTAGCGGACTTCTTCATTTTTCGGCACAACTATGCGGTCGTTGAACCATACTACACCTTGGTCGTCTTCTCTGAAACAATTGGCCTTTCCAGCCCTTATCTTCTCACGTACATGTTTCATAGCCTCATCATTCTTTTGTGCGTCAATTATCCTTTGTAGGATGACTGACTCCAGCTTCAAGTGATTTGAAGTTCCTTGCTGAATCATTCCCAAGTTCAGATTTTCCATCTCCTGGCACAATGTAATGTCAGAAGTCCTCATAGTTAAACAATGGCAGGAGGCCTTGCGACTGAGTGCATCTGCCACTACAATTGCTTTGCCTGGGTGATAATGAATTTCCAGTTCATAATCCTTGATTAGCTTGAGCCATCTCCTTTGTCTCATATTGAGCTCGGACTGGGTAAAGATGTATTTCAAACTTTTGTGGTCTGTATAAATATGACAGACATTTCCCAGTAGATAATGACGCTAGATCTTCAGGGCATGAACCACTGCAGCTAGCTCCAGATCATGAGTGGGATAATGCTCCTCATGCCGGTGCAACTGCCTTGAAGCATACGCGATTACTCGACCCTCTTGCATTAATACGCAGCCGAGACCACTGCCTAATGCGTCACAATACACATCAAAGGGCTTATTAATGTTCGGTTGGGCTAATACCGGAGCAGTGGTTAATAATATCTTCAGTTGCTTAAAAGCTTCATTACACTTTGAAGACCAATTGAATTTAGTCTCATTCTTCAATAGACTTGCGATTGGCTTCACAAGCTTAGAAAAATCCGGTATAAATCGGCGGTAATAGCCAGCTAGTCCAAGGAAACTTCAGACTTGATAAACAGTGGTTGGGGGTTTCCACTCCAAAATATCCTTGACCTTGCTATGATCTACCGCAATCCCCCTGGCAGATAGCACATGTCCCAGAAATTGAATTTCTTCCAGCCAAAACGCGCACTTACTGAACTTAGCATATAATTGATGTTCCCTTAGGAGCGTCAATACAATCCGTAAATGTTGAGCATGCTCCTCTTCATTCTTTGAATATATCAAAATATCATCTCTGAAGACCACCACAAATTTGTCCAACTCGAGCATGAATATCGAGTTCATCAGATAAGTGAAGTGGGCAGGAGCATTCGTCAGTCCGAAAGACATTACCAATTATTCAAATAATCCATACCGCGTGGTAAATGCGGTCTTTGGTATATCCTCGGGCCAAATACGGATCTGATGATAGCTCGACCTGAGATCAATCTTGGAGAATACCCTTGCTCCAGTCAGTTGATCAAACAAAATATCAATTCGTGGAAGAGGGTAGTTGTTCTTAATAGTGACCTCGTTCTGGGGGCGATAATCCACGCACATTCGTGATGTTTGATCCTTCTTCTTGACGAATATGGCTGGACAATCCCATGGTGACGAGCTTGGCCAGATGAATCCTTTCTCTAGTAGATCTTGTAATTGAATCTTCAGTTCTGCTAGCTCATTTGGAGGCATCCGGTATGATCTTCTAGAAATGGGAGCCGTACCGGGCTTCAACTCAATTACAAACTTGACATCTCTTTCAGGTGGCAATCCATGCAAATCTTCTGGAAAGACATCTGGGAACTCACATACTACCGAAGTATCCTTGATCTCCGGTATAATGGCTTCATATAATCTGCCAGTAGTTTTAGCTGGAATGGGGATAGACAAAAGAATTTCCTCTTGGTTATGACTCAACCTGATGGTTCTCTGATCAGTGTTGAGGGTTTCTTTATGTTGGGCCAACCAATTCATGCCCAAAATCACATCTATGTCTTGGCCTTTCAGAACAATCATATTAGTAAGAAAGTCCCATCCGACCAATGTTATGGGCACTTGGAAAGCCACTTCCTTAGTAAATATTTGTCCCCCAGGTGAATGAATTTTAAACCCTTCCCTTGATTCATGGTATGGAATGCAATGTTGCTCCACAAATTTCTTGCTGATGAATGTTTGTGAAGCACCAGAATCAAAGAGAATAATTGCGGGATGATTGGCCACAAGGAACGTACCCATCATTACCGGTTCACCGTCTGGTGTGGTGGCCACTTGAGTGTAATAAATTTGTCCCGTCTTCTTTATGTTCTTGCCCGTATTTCCCTTAGCTTGTGAAGAATTCCCAGTACCTTGTTGATTGTTTGAACGGTTCTGCTTCGAGTAGGGGCAATCCTTGATAAAGTGCCCAGATTTTCCGCAATTGAAGCACCCTACTGATGGACTGGGAAGGGCAGGGAATCGAGTACCAGGGGCACCCACCTGACTTGTTGTAGTGGGGGCAGCATTGGGACGAATGAACACTGGTTGTTTGAATGGGACGGAGGGCGGGCGTGATGAAGAACGGCCCTGATTAAAAGGCCGGAGAACTAACCGTTGCCTTTTCTCAGGGCCCGGATTAGGCCGATTGCCTCCATTCCCCTTGGACTTTCCAGAATTTGCATATTTAGATTCAACTGCCAGCGCTGTGCTGACAGCCCTTCCGTTGGTGAGGTCGATGCAGGTAGCCATTTTCCTTTGCATCCAATCATTTAAACCCCGCATGAAACAGTTCTTCTTCTTTATGTCGGTGTTGACTTGGTCAATCGCATACTGAGATAAGTGATTAAATTTATTGAGATACTGGATGACAGTATCTCCGCCTTGCTTTAACTTCATGAATTCCTCCTGTTTCATGTGGAGTACTCCTTCCGGTATATAATGTTCCCTGAAGGCCAGCTTGAATTCATCCCAGGTTACTTGATGACCGGCCGGTTGTACGGCAACAAAGTTCCCCCACCAGGTGCTGGCAGGGCCACGCAATTGCTGAGCTGCGAACAGGGGCTACTGAGTTTTGGAACATCGAAGAAGTCCAAATTTTTGTTCAATGACGTGGATCCATTCGTTCACCTCTAATGGGTCTTCTGCCTTGACGAACAACGGAGGGCGTGTCTCGGAGAAGTCTAGATAAGATGTCTCCCGGGGGCCTTGCGTATAGGCCCGTCCGCCTTGTGGTTGAAGTGGTTGGCCTGCCATCTCCCGCAGAAAGCGAGTATTTTCTGCTGTAGCGTTTACCAAGGCAGCGGTTGCCTCGGCAAGTGTCGGGGGTATTGGAGGTGGATTCGGGGTCACCTCCCTCCCACGAGAGGTACCAGCCCCATCCTTAGCGCGAGTCCTGGAAGGCATCTGAGGCAAAGAACATTGGGAGCAATATAATATGCCATACAAACCATCCATTTCACAATACTTTAAAAGGTAATGTTACAGACTCGTACTTTACAATAGGATTACACCCCCTATTACACAATAGTACTACTTCTATCCTATACTATTCCTGCTTCCTGTCACTCTTGGTAGCCTCACTGTCGGGCATAGGAGACCACTCATCGACCAACTTCATAGAGGGAGGGGGCCTAAAGAGGTCCAACTCGCCACCAAAAAGCTTCTCCCGCTACTTGAGAAGGTCCGGCTTCTGTCCCGACAGGATCCGCAGGTACACTAGGGTGTAATTGTGAGCACAATACATGAACTTCTTCATGTAGAGTGTTACAATAAGCCTGCAAGGTATCGATAGCTGAGCTAAGTTCTTCTACTCGGGCTCGAGCTTTTGCCTCCTTAGCCCAGGCATGCGAACGAGAGTGAACCGCCCAGTCGAGCGCCAAATCTCGATCTGCGAGCTGATCTTGCAGGCGGCAGATGTCGCTTCTCAATTCATTGATTCTATCGCCATCCGCGACCCATATGTCAGTCCTGCGTTGGAGTTCTGTTTGAAGCTGATTAACTTTTGCTTCAAGATCACTGATCGGATCATTACTCCCACTACTTCTATCCTCGTGTCTTGGGGCAAGTTGATGATGTGGCACACCAATTGGGCCAGTATGCTTTCGCGCAGTTTTCCTTGTGCGCGGCGGCATTTTTCTAAGGGGAAAATCTTATTAACATAGTTCTTAGCATGATGCATGTGTAATTACAGAACCAACCTTAGTTGATTCAACCTTCTATACATTGCACTCTTCCTATCTGGTCTTTCATATAAACTCTTCAGAAATAGTAGATAAGAAGGGAAGAAATTTTCTAGATGAGTCTTTAGAAAATTCTTTTGAAGATGCCTCATAATATCTGCAGAGAAGGGCTTCGATCCGATACCAGCTGTGACGGAACCTCCCAAGTCTTAGGCTCACCTACAGTTGTCCTTGTCCAACGGACTTCCGACAACCCTGTAGGTGTCCCTGAATCACTTGACAAGTTCGGTATCTGCTTTTCTTACCTTTCCCAAGAGCGTTTCACCCGTCACGCAGACATTACAGATCATCGGAGATAGGAAAATGCGGAAGCGATTACATAAACTTACATTTATTTTGAAAGTAAGACAAAGTTATATATTACAGACCAGGATATACTTAGCTGAGTGCAGAGTATTATTATTACAGAACCAAGGGAGGCAAAAACCCCTCCCGATAAGTATCAAACAAAAGATTTATGGAGGAACCCTTCCTCCCGCAGTTCTATTCTTGGTTTTCTTCCTTTGAGACCACCTTGGAACAGAAACAACAAAAGTTTGTCGCTTCTTCACCTAAAAACAATAGGGGATAAAACCCTGAGTATGGAATTACTCAGCAAGACTTACCCGACTAAGTAAAAGACTCTCAAGGGCATGCTGGTTATCAGGGAGTCAAGGTAAGGTTTCTCAATAATCAAAGACTCTGTTTGCAGAAATGCTTACTAAAGTGGATCCTTAAAATCCAAATTTTAGTTGTCAGGTTAAGTAAGATTACCTGTCTCTAGAGTTCTTTCTATCCTAGTTCAATCATTTGACCTGCACTAGCCAATTTCTTAGCACCCATAATCTTTACTGGAGTTCTATGTGTAAGTTAGTGACCAAGTCTTCATAACCGCGAAGGTACGGCGATCCGAATCGATTATACTCAGCTGAGGATGTCCGATCACACGACATATGTAGCACTTAACCCTTGCATATGTCAACCCGCCACCGGGGTTCTTAAGACCAGATCAGGTTCACGCCAACCGAGAGCACAGATACACCACCATCCAGCCTCTTGCCACGGAGGGTACACACTACTCTCGCCATCTCTCCACTCCCATTGCGTGGTATCTTATTCTGGCCTTAGTCTGCCTGAGGCAAAGCTTACCCATGGTGAGGCATGTGACTAGTTAAAGGGTCCTCGGTTAGCAGGCCTACATTGACATGGTCCTTATTCGACTCAGACGGAGACACTACACCGAGACACTCTTCTCGTGCAAGTCACCCGCCCGGTCTTAGATTTATCATTTAAAACCCAAATTTTGGTACCTGGCAGAGGTACATCTTTTCCAGATGTTGAACCCATCATGGCCATGATGGATCCACCATCAAATTTTATTTTCAAAAACATCCCTCCCACTTTGCCACATCATTTTTGTAAAAACAAAATCTTTTCTTTGCTAAAGCAAGACTAAGCATAGTAGAACTTTTTATAAAACAGGGATTCAAAGGAAGCTAATCAATTTCAAGGAAGATAATGCAGGAATTGTTTTATCAATCAACTCCTATCACCTAATGCATCAAACAAGTGAGAAAGATTTTAAAAGAATCAAGGAGGTGGCAAATGCACTGGGGCTTGAGTTGGTTTACAGGTGATTCAGGCTCAGTCCCACAGATGTCAAAATAAAGACAGTTGTCTGCCTGAGGTTCCTGAGGTGGTGATGAAGTCTTTTCTCCTTCTACTTCAACTTCTTCTTCGCGTTCTAAAGATAACCATACATAATAATGAATGCCATGTGTTGGGGGCTTGTTCTCAAATGCTTAGAATTAAGAACAAGGCAACATAAAAAGTGTTAAATGTTAAGGCCCTTCGTCCTACCAAACATTATTCCCCTTCGGGAGTAATGAGTTCCGGACGAAGGTCACAAGAGACATACCTTCGTAAATATAACAAGTAATAACGAAGGATTCATACAAAACATGAAATGTAAATCATAGAATCATTTCTATTCTATTAACACAGAGAAATAGAAATGATTACAAATTACAAATGTACCTTCGGTCTTGAGAGAAGGTAAAAAGTACAAGCGTGACGCAAATGCCAGTGCCAAGTCAGCGTGAACAGTACGGGAGTACTGTTCATCTATTTATAGACGCGGGACACAGCCCACGTAAAATTACATCCATGTCCATTACATTTGTTAATGACTTATGGAAATCTGTCAAGGCCCACGTAGTCTTTTCATCTCTAAGTCGGTTCCCCCCTCTGCCATCGCGCCGAAGCTTCCCTGCGCACAGCTTCGGCTGCGCTCGTCCTTCGTCTGGTTCAGGCTTCGTCCTGGCCGTGCTTCATATTCATAATTCTGAGTCCGAAGATACCTGTTCACATAATCCACTTGGAAAACATTGTCAAATCATGTTTTTGAGGACCTTCGGAGGACGAAGGCCCCCAACAGTAGCCCCTCGCAATATTAATTTGTTAATATTAAATTCAGATTGCGATATGGACGAAGGCCTTGAGCCGAAGGTCCGAAAAAACACCTTCCCTTTGCTAGAATAGCAACATTCACTGACAAGTGGGTCTTTCAATTTTCAACGCCCTGGGGGTATAAATAAGATCACACCGCCAACTCATTTGGTACGCACACTTGCCATCTGCTTCGGTCCACTAAATTTTTAGCTCTTGTGCATTAAGATTGGTGACCTTTTTGATTTCGAAGCTTCGGCCTTGAAAACAGTTTTTTAGTATTTCCGAAGATGTCTGAAGGCAAGAAGATTCCTGCGGAGACGAAGCTGAGTCTCGAGGAAGAGAAGAATCTGGGGTTCCTGATTGCGATGGCGGAGACCAATACAGAGAAAATCACCAAGGAAATTCTCGAAGGTTTGTCCGAAGATACTGATGACAGCGACAGCTATGATGTAGAAAGTGGTGGGGAAGAGGCCGAAGATCGACCATGGCGGCCAAGTCACACGGTTTTCGGGAAGACCACCATCAAGCAGAGTCATATTGATAATATGAGGGGGCGGTATTTTCGAGATATATCTATTGTGAGGGCTGACGCTGGAGAAAAGACTTCTCCCACCCCCGAAGAAGATGAAGTTGTAATCTTCCGAAGCTTTCTCAAGGCTGGGCTTCGATTCCCCCTGAGCAACTTTGTTATTGAGGTACTGAAAACATTTCAAGTCTACCTTCATCAACTGACTCCTGAAGCTATCATAAGAATGGGGATGTTTGTCTGGGCTGCAAGAAGCCAAGGTTTAGAGCCAAATACTAAAAGTTTTTGCAACATTCATGAACTGTTATATGAGACGAAGCCGTGGGGAAAAGAACAATATCACAATAATTTTGGGTGTTATAGCTTCGGCGCCCGCTCCGGGTCAAGCTGCCCTGTGCCGACTTTTCGGAAGAGGTGGCCCGGAGCCTGGATGACAGAGTGGTTCTATGTGAAGAATAACTTAACAGCGCAAGAAAATGTGAAGAGTATTATTATGTGCCCCATCTGGCAACGCTTCGGACTTCGAAGGCCGAAGGTTGAAATGGACGAAGCAGCCGAGGAGTGCCAAAGAGCCTTCGGCGTAGTCTGCTCCTTCATTGGAACAAGGGACTTGGTCCAAGAGCACATTGCCTTCAGGGTATGGCCACTTGCAGAAAAGTGGGAAATGCCGAAGGAAACCATTAAAGAGTCCGACGAAGGCGGACTAGTTAGACTAAAATATACATTCAAGTATGCAGATAAATTTGTTGAACCTGATGATGATTGGTTGAAAAGTATTGAGACATTGAGTGACGAGCTGCTTGGCACATATTCGAAGGCCGAGAACACTGCATTATCAGCAGCCTTCGGAGGCCGAAAAAAGAAAAGGCTCAACCGGGTATTCGACGCAGTCGGGTTTGTCTATCCCGACTACCACTATCCGGTACTGGGTCGCAAAAGGAAAAATACTTCTCCTGCGACAGAAGCTACCACGAGTGTCACTAGTGAGCCAGCGCCTCAAAGGAAAAAGATGAAGGTGGTCACCCATCGAACGCGCTTTATTGAGCCGGCCACAGTGCCAGAATTTATTGGTGAAGCTTCTTTGGCCTCTGAAGCTACGGAACCAGCTCCAGTGCCGAAGACAGAAGAAAAAGCTGAAGCGCCTTCAGCATTAGAAAGACCGAAGACTGAAGGGCCAAAAACATCAGAAATCTTAAGTCCTTCAGCAAACGTTGAATCAACAAAAAATCAAAAGGGCCCATTGGTGACCCCAAGAAGAAAAAGAATGGTGAACGTACTGGATGTCTTGGAGACAATTAAGTCTTCAAGCACAACCGCAAAGGAGTCTGTTGAACTCGCTGAAGCATCTACGGAAGCTTCGAAACAACAAGCTGAAGCTGA
This sequence comes from Zea luxurians, assembly GCA_029449295.1. Classification (NCBI taxonomy): domain Eukaryota; kingdom Viridiplantae; phylum Streptophyta; class Magnoliopsida; order Poales; family Poaceae; genus Zea; species Zea luxurians. Next base: position 95,427,741 of record JAOPSE010000001.1, on the reverse strand, counting down.
AGCAGAAGCTGGGCCTTCAGAGCCCGCCAAAGAACAATCCGAGAAAATATCAGAACCAGCTTTAGTTGAAGAAATTGACACTGCCGCCCCCGAAGCTCCCTCCAGCATACGCGATTACATCGTGCGACATGCTTCGGGGAAGAAACTGTCTGAAGAAGAAATCTATGAAGCGAATCATTATGCTAGAGAGTTGAAATATCCGAAGGGGGCAGTAGTATTCAATGGGACAAACGAAGATGATTTCCTGTACTGTCTCCCAGACAATAAGGAACTATCCGTGTGCCGGGAAATGGCTAGAAGCATGGGGTTCCCTAAACTCGAAGCTGGATTATGCGCCATGACGAAAGAGGATCTCGCAGACAGTCTTGCATATAATAGCCTAAAGGTATGGAAATTAAGCGTTTGAAAAAACTTTTTTAATACGTAATTCATTCCTTTATTCTTATATGGATTCTCTTTCGTTTAGGGCTTGATTCTAAGCAACGCATTAAGAGCCCAAAAAAGCGCCGAAGATGAAAGCTATGACATTGCGCTTAACAATTTACACTCCGAAGTTATCAAGCTAAGAAACGAAGCTCTGGAAAAGGATAAGATTCTGCTTACACTGGTAGATAAAGTAAAGAAAGACGAAGCTGCTTCAAAAACCCAGGCCGAAGCCCAAAGACGTGAAATTAAAGATCTTCAAAAACAGCTGGCTAGAGCTAAAGAGGAACGCGTGCTTGAAGAAACAAAACGAGAACTCAGTGATTATATGGTCAGCAAATTGGAGTTAAGTGTTAAAGAGCTTCGTGCTTCTCAGAGGAACTGTTATGTTAAATCTGTAGAATGCGTGAATAAAATTAAAACCAGCTTCGCCAGCGTGGGCGCCTTTTCCAGCGAAGAGAATTTCTCTCGAGGCAATCCCGAAGGTCCACTGGAATGGATTAGTCACGAAGCAGAGGCCTTCGAGGAGATCCTGAGCAGTCGTGGCGACATCTGCGCTTTTTCGGGCGCCAGAGGAATTGCTTCTGTCTTAGAGAAGAAAGGTTGCGGGCATGTAAAATTTTTAGCTCAGTCCGAAGCTGCCTTATCTTCCGAAGACATCAAGGACCCCTCGGCCGAAGCAAGCGTGGTTGGTGGCAAATTTTTTACTGATATCTGGAACGACGGCGGCCGAGGAATGGCGCAAGAAATCATCCAAAGGAGCGAAAAAGGCATCCATGATGCTAGGAAAGTGGCAGAAGCTGCCGAAAGAAGTACAGAGCCCGAAAGGCAATTAGGTATTAATTAGTCGTTCTTATTGTGTTGTAATTTTTATTTCAAACTTTGCTCACGATTTGTAATAGTAATGAAGAAATGTTCTCTTCCCTCAGAAGCTGCTGGATCGACTGCCGACCCCCACACAAAAGATGATGAAATTAAACAAATGGCCGAAGCTATCATGGACAAAGTTGTTGATCAACTTCTAAATGAAGCCGCCGAAGCAGTATTAAGAGAAGACTAGATGCTATTTAGAAAAAACATTTAAAGTGTGATCTATGTAATATTTTGTACATTTGAATGTAATATACAAGTTTCTTTTCATTATTCAATTCTTTACGATGCATGAAACTCTACATACATACCATTTTTGAGCCTTCGGCGAAAAAAACACCTTCCCTTCTTTTCATGCTTCGTGAAGAAAACATTCTCCGTTAAAACTGTTTTGATAAACCACATCCATGCTTCATGAAAGCATTCTCCGAAGCTAAACAATTTTGATATTGCTCTGATGAAGCTCATACATGCTTCGTAAAAACAGCCTCCGAAGCTATTTTCCGAAGATTATCATTGTATTCCCTCGTGACTTTGCACAATTTGCACTTTCTCAAATCATTCTTTCGAAGGTTAATACTGTGTGCCCTTCTTTTGCCGTATGCAACATGATGTATGATGCTTATGCTATGCGAAATGATGTGATGATGTTATGTTATGCAAATGACGTCTGTTCCGAAGATACACACAAAATACATTCGTAAGCTCTGCATTCCCTTAGGAACGTCTTTGGAGCTTCTTCGCCTTTTACTTAGACGGTATAAGCTCTGCATTCCCTTAGGAACGTCTTTGGAGCTTCTTCGCCTTTTACTTAGGCGGTATCAGCGTTGACTTTTCGCTGTATGCTCTGCATTCCCTTAGGAACGTCTTTGGAGCAAAAAACTTACACTGCGCTCCCTTTGGAATGACTTTTTGTAACTTCGGCAACTTACTCTGCGCTCCTTAGAGCGACTTTTTGTTGCTTCGAAGGATTCTTAATAATCCGAAGGTCCTCCTTGTTACCGCAAATTTTTAAGCCTCAGCAACTTAAGCCTGTAGAGAAGATAGGTTTTTCTAATAACCAACCACGAAACTATTATATGAAAACTAAAATGTTCTTTATTACACCGAAAACAGAACTTAAACAGAAAAGACTGCTATCAAAGTAGGATATTTTTTCAATAAATGTGCTTCGACTCCGGCACAGTACTGTTGACTGTACTGGCTTCAGATTGCTCTCTGAGGTCCCTTTGGTGTGGAACATATTGGCTCCCTTCTGGCTGCTGGCCTTGTTGCAGCGGAGGTGGAGGCGGGGGCTGTTGCCATGAAGCTTGGGGTTGACTTGCCGAAGCTACGGAGACTGCAGGGTGGTTGCCCACGTACTCCGGGATGTAAGGCTGATGGTACGAAGCAGTATGCATGACCTGCTTCGGTTGTCCCTGTTGCGCTGCAGCTTCTGCTAGCTCCTTTTGTTTCTGGATGGTAACATGGCACATCCTGGTGGTATGGCCCTTGTTCTCACCGCAGAATAAGCAAAATGTCCTCCTTGGTTGATCTCCAAATCTCCCGCCGAAGCCCCTGGCGCCTCTGCCTCTCGGAGCTGGTGGCCGAAAGAAAGTTTGCTGCTGCCCCGAAGCCTGTGAGGAGCACTGCGGCCTGTTCTGCTGACTCCCCTTGTCATCATTTTGAGCTGAGTTGTGAATGGACCTGACATGCCTCGGATAGAATCTTCCCCCGAAGCCCCTGGTCATCTCAGAAAATCTGAAGGCCTCCTCCCTTCTTTGGCGAAAGTCATTATCAGCACGAATGTACTCGTCCATCTTTTGGAGCAACTTCTCCAAGGTCTGAGGAGGCTTCCTAGCAAAGTATTGGGCTGCAGGTCCAGGACGAAGCCCCTTGATCATGGCTTCGATGACAATTTCATTGGGCACCGTTAGAGCCTGCGCCCTCAGACGCAAGAACCTTCTGACATACGCCTGAAGGTATTCTTCATGGTCCTGAGTGCACTGGAACAAAGCTTGAGCAGTGACCGGCTTCGTCTGAAATCCTTGAAAGCTGGTTAACAACATATCCTTCAGCTTCTGCCATGAAGTGATCGTTCCTGGTCGAAGGGAGGAGTACCAGGTCTGAGCAACATTCCTGACGGCCATGACGAAAGACTTCGCCATGACTGCAGCATTGCCCCCATACGAAGACACTGTTGCTTCGTAGCTCATCAAGAACTGCTTCGGGTCTGAGTGGCCGTCGAACATGGGAAGCTGGGGTGGCTTATAGGATGGAGGCCAAGGTGTAGCCTGCAGCTCAGCGGACAAAGGAGAAGCATCATCGAAAACAAAATTTCCCTGATGGAAATTGTCATACCAGTCATCTTCGTTGACGAAGCCCTCCTGATGAAGGTCTTTCTGCTGAGGCCTTCTGTTTTGCTCATCATGGGTAAGATGGCGGACTTCCTCAGAGGCTTCGTCTATCTGCCGTTGCAACTCAGCTAGCCGGGCCATCTTCTCCTTCTTCCTTTGCACCTGTTGATGTAGGATCTCCATATCCCTGATTTCTTGGTCTAGCTCTTCCTCCTGAAGCATTGGGCTAACGGCCTTTCTCTTCTGGCTTCGGGCCTCCCGAAGAGAGACGGTCTCCTGGTTGTGGTCCAGCGGTTGCAGTGCTGCAGCCCCAGCCGCTGAAGCTTTCTTCGGTGCCATAGCGAAGATCTACAGCTTCCGAAGGTGTTCAAAAAAGCTCGAAGTGGAAGTGAGTTCACCGGAGGTGGGCACCAATGTTGGGGGCTTGTTCTCAAATGCTTAGAATTAAGAACAAGGCAACATAAAAAGTGTTAAATGTTAAGGCCCTTCGTCCTACCAAACATTATTCCCCTTCGGGAGTAATGAGTTCCGGACGAAGGTCACAAGAGACATACCTTCGTAAATATAACAAGTAATAACGAAGGATTCATACAAAACATGAAATGTAAATCATAGAATCATTTCTATTCTATTAACACAGAGAAATAGAAATGATTACAAATTACAAATGTACCTTCGGTCTTGAGAGAAGGTAAAAAGTACAAGCGTGACGCAAATGCCAGTGCCAAGTCAGCGTGAACAGTACGGGAGTACTGTTCATCTATTTATAGACGCGGGACACAGCCCACGTAAAATTACATCCATATCCATTACATTTGTTAATGACTTATGGAAATCTGTCAAGGCCCACGTAGTCTTTTCATCTCTAAGTCGGTTCCCCCCTCTGCCATCGCGCCGAAGCTTCCCTGCGCACAGCTTCGGCTGCGCTCGTCCTTCGTCTGGTTCAGGCTTCGTCCTGGCCGTGCTTCATATTCATAATTCTGAGTCCGAAGATACCTGTTCACATAATCCACTTGGAAAACATTGTCAAATCATGTTTTTGAGGACCTTCGGAGGACGAAGGCCCCCAACACCATGTAATGCTCATGAGAGTGCAAGGATAGTAGAAGTTTATTATCTCAGGTCTTGAATACAATTTTCCTTCACGGTTCTCCGGGAAACTAGGGTTTCGGAGTCAGCAGTGAAGTTCACAGAGCAGGGGGTGGGGGTTTTGGGTGCTAATTATCAAATAAGGTCCAAATCATACCAAATTCTACTCAAGGCTTCTAAATATTATTTTGAGTTCATATAAAAAGTTTGGGCATTTTTGGAATTATTATCTATTTTCTAAAAATCCAGAAACAAGGTTTTAGGCTATTTTAAATGCTCCAAAATTCCCTATTTAGACTAAAAATCAAGAAACTATTTTTATTAAATACTACCGGAAATTAGGGATCTAACAAAATTGGTCTTATATTTTTAGGATTTTTCTACAATTTCCTAGAATTTATTTGGCTCTAGAAGAAAAAGAAAAAGAAAAACTTGTAACGGTATTGGACCGAATCTGATTCCGGTCGGCCCAACATCGGGTGAAAGCGCGCCCGCGCGCATGCGCTCGCGTGCGACTTTGCACCGAAGAACCTTGAGCCTTGAATAACCACAGAAGAAACTCGTGCACTATTTCGGGGAGTCACTGACAGTTTACAGAAAGGTCCTTGGATTTCTATTTCTTTACACCGCCCGATCCACGAAGGTGAGCGGTGTTAGGCCGATCTCCTGTGATCCTGTAGTGGCCAAATTACGCAACGGCTAGCCCCGCCTAGTGCTGGATACTAAATTCAACCCTTTACGACTATTTCCATGAAATTAATTTCTGGATTGGAGCCCCACAATGCTCTGCCCACGGTGAAAGCGGCAACAACGAACCACTAAGCACGTTCCCGATGATCTAAGGCAGCTCGGTTCAATTGGGCGGGTCGATGAGTATCATGGGTATGTGAGATCACTCAAACAAGGGAGCAGAAGGTTTGAACTGACCTCAATTGCACTAGCCACGGCGAGGGTGTTCTTGCGGTGGGATGAACTGATTTGGAGAAAACTCGAAATTCGGGAGTTCTAGCAAATGATTAAGGGTGGGAGTGGGTGCTTTGGTTTCGTGATGACATAGCGCAGCTGACCCGACCATCAATTTATAGAGGGCTTACGTGGTGGTGCTCAATTTGGTCGAGCAATGTTGGCGGCCGGAGAGAGGTGAGATTACTGACGCAGTGGATTCGTGTCTTCCGTCGTGGCGACTTCACCGGCGATGAGTAACTATCGCAAGCCGAGCTACTGCGACGTGGTAAAGTGCCTGGACACATGGCGTAGGATCAGCAGGCAGCCATCACCGGTGAGCTTATCCGCGCCGCCGCAGGGCAAGGGGGTACGGCGAGCTTAGCCGTGGCCGGACTCAAGTTTATCCAGACACCAAGATCTTTACCCACCCGCCGTTATACCCAATCCAAATCGCACGAATCCCGACGATCGACGTGAATCACAGCGCGACGGTCATCGGCGGTGAGGTTTACTGAACCCAATCAGGCTACTGTACCATTGCACAGCTTCATCAGTCGGTGTGACAGAGCAGGTTTAGCGTTGATTTACTCCCGATTTGGTGTAGTGACCAAACTAGCTCTCTGTACCAAAGTTATAGTTTAATGAACCAGCTTTAACTTTGTTACATGGTGCACCCACAAAAGATCATAGGATCATACCCAAAATCGAACACTAAGTTCATCCAATCTCTCTGTTATTGGAAAATTCAGACTTAAAATGACCTGACAGCCCAACTTTAGGTCTGATTTTCTCCAATTTCTTCATAACAACTATGCTTACACTCTTAAACAAAGTTGTTCTCCTTTGATAGGTTTACAAATTTGATGTGGTAACCTAGGGTGAATTCTCAATAATTTGGAAGATACAAGGGCTCAAAGTTGAATCAATCACACTGAAATTCAGACTTCATTAAAAGGGTCAAGTGTAGCTCTTTTGCACATAAGTCCAAATCTCTAGTTTTTGGATTGCAAATCTTCATGATTATGAATCATATGACTTAGGATACCTTATTGCCATGGTTTTTGCTCTTTTGCCCAAAAGTGCACTGATTTTGCACTTAACCCCCTAGGGTTTAGTTTTAGGGTTTTCCAGGGTTCCAATTAGGATTTTTGATATCTCAGGGGTGTAAATGCAATGTAGGTTCATCTTTGATAACATTTTATGATTATTTTACTTAATCTTTGTTGTTTTCTCTATTTGGGTCCTGTTTTATCCCTCAGGTCCCTATTTGAGGTTAAGTACCCTACACTAGAGTCTTTTTGCAAAATGCCATATCAATACAACTTGTTTGAAATTTTTGCCTAGTGAACGGACTCTAGGTGTGTCAAACATATGCAATGCCAATGCTTATGTTGTTATGCTCAAGTTTTAATAACAGTAACACTAGGGGTGTTACAAGGATGACCTGGAGCCTCATCCCTTACAGCCAGGCTGGCGTTCGTTGGACTCCGAGTCTTTCGGATACCGGGCTGAGGATACTATCGAGACCATTGCTCTCCACGGGCTGACTACTTTCTATGGTTTTCAACCCTTGGAGCTGTCTACTCAACCCATTAGCTTGTTCCCCACCGATAAGGAGGACGACCCAATGTGGAAAGACCGAGTGGAACACGCTAACGACATATGGGATCTTTACCCAGGGCAAACTGCTCACCTCACGGTGCGATGCATGAATGCCCTGTATCGTCTGCAAGTGATGCAAGGAGAGGCAATGTCTCATCTGATGGCATTGTTGGAGGCTACCAAGATTACCTTGGATAACAGAGAGGAGCTTGTGGTAGACCTGTCCACTGAGATGGTGGAAAAGGACCTACAAGTAGAACAGTTGTCCAACGAGATCCAGGAGCTTGAGGAGCTAGTGGGAACCAGGGAGAACACCATTGTGGTTCTCGAGGATCAACTAATCAACACTCAGCAGCAACATGCGGAAGATAACCAACATTTGGATATGCACCACCAGGAGATCCAGGACATGGAGGCCAACAAGGATGTCAACATCGAGGGAGGAGAGGAGTCGGAGCCTGCCTCCAGCTTGGACACTGCTGGATCAGGGAGACCACCTTCCCTCGAGTCGAGCGTTGCCTCATTTGCTCACTAGGTCACAGGGATAGAGTTAGAAGTGTGTGGCAGTAGAACTCCTCGAAGCTAGCTTAGCTTTTTCACCCTTGGGGTACTAGGCTAGACAGAGTCGAGTCTTTTTGGGTCACTAATGTAATCATAACAAACTCTGTTGGAGGTTGGATGATGAATGATGTCAGCTTTAATTTATGAAGAAAAGATTTATGCCAAGTAGTATCTTTGATGAATTATGCAAGAAAACCTTGGTTTTACCCTTTCAAAGCTTTTCCCACGTATGGACCCTTACATCTGAAGTATAATGTTGAGAGCCTCCTTAAATTTTTCAGATGGCAGGAAGAGCGTGTCGTGGACAGAATGAGCACATTCCTCCACCCCCGCCACCGCCTCCTACCATGCAGGAATTGATGGCTTAGCAGAATGAGATTCTACGGAAGTTGGCTCAGCGACAGCCACCACCTCAGCACTAAGGTGGTGGTGATCACCATCAGCGTCCCCCAGCAGCGGCCACTTATCAGGAGTTCCTCAGCACCCAGCCGTCGTTGTTCACTCGAGCAGAGGATCCACTTGATGCTGATGTGTGGATCAGGGTAGTGGAATCCAAATTCCCATTACTTACAGGCAATTGTTCAGATACGGCCAAAGTTCGTTTTGCCACTCAGCAGCTTCACGGACCCACGCGGACATGGTGGGATCACTTTCTCACTATGCAGCCAGATGGCCACGTGGTAGAATGGAGAGAATTCAAGGCAGCTTTCAGAGGGAATCACATACCAGCAGGCATTATGGATCGCAAGCTAAATGAGTTTCTGGCACTCACTCAGGGGAATCGTACTATGTTGCAGTACGCTCAGGCTTTCAATGACCTGTGTCAGTATGCTGGATACCATGCAGACACTGACGAGAAGAAGAGGGATAGGTTCAGGAGGGGCCTTAGCACTAAGCTCCGCGACCATCTCAACACCGTCAGGGCCAACAGTTACAATGAATTAGTCAACATGGCTATTTCTCAGGAGGATTGCATCACAGCTCGTTAGGTGGAAAAGAAGAGGAAGACCCCTGTGGCAGGACCTTCAGCTCAGCCCCAGCACTTCAGGATTGTATCTGACTCTCAGAACAGGGGACCTCAGTAGCAGCAAGGACGTCGGGTGATCCGACCACAGCAGCAGCAGCAGGCACCCAACCGCTCTCAGCTCCTAGTCTAAAGGAACAACAATCAGCCACCGCAGCAGCAGTATCATCAGGCCAATGACAATAGATGTTTCACTTGTGGTAACACTGGACACAATGCCAAGAATTGCCCCCGGAATCAGGAGAGGCAGGGGCAGAATTCCAATCAGAATCAAGGCAAGAGGCAGAAGGTGCAAGTGAGGCAAGGCAGGCTGAACTTCACCACCATGGCTGACATTCCAGAGGGAGCACCCGTCTTGACCGGTATCTTTTCAGTTTTGAATTATCCTGCAATCATTATTTTTGATTCTGGTGCATCACACAGTTTTATCAGTACCAAATTTAGTGCCAAGTGCCAGTTGCCTTTTCACCACACAAATGGGGGTATTACAATTTCTACACCCGGAGGCAGGGTTGCCACCTATCAGATCAATAGACACGTACCAGTAAAGTTGGGTAGTTTCATATTTAAAACCACTCTCCTGATTATGGGATTGGATAGTGTGGATATCATCCTAGGGACTCATTGGTTATCGCGACACCGTGCGGTAATCGATGTCGCAGCCAGGGCCACAGAGATCCATTCCCCACTGGATGGAGAGATCACCCTGTACCTACCTGACCAAGGGTGTACCCGATCCTGTGCCTTCACCATGATAGAATCACCTATTGAAAGGATTCCAGTGGTCTGTGAATACCCAGATGTTTTTCCGGATGAATTGCTAGGGATGCCACCCGACAGAGACATAGAGTTCGCAATTGAATTACAACCCAGAACTGCCCCTATATCCAAGAGACCTTATAGGATGCCTCTAGCCGAACTGGCGGAGTTGAAAAAGCAGTTGCAAGAATTGTTGGACAAGGGGTTCATTCGCCCAAGTACTTCAGCATGGGGGTGTCCTGCCTTATTTCTAAAGAAGAAAGATGAGAGTTTGAGATTGTGTGTTGACTACTACCCTCTCAATGCTGTAACCATCAAGAATAAGTATCCATTGCCCCGCATTGATGTATTGTTTGATCAGTTGGTGGGAGCCAAAGTATTCTCCAAGATAGATCTTCGCTCTGGCTATCATTAGATAAAAATCAGGGCTAGTGATATCCCGAAGACGGCCTTCTCTACCAGATATGGGCTTTATGAGTACTTGGTGATGTCCTTCGGGCTGACCAATGCCCCGACTTATTTCATGTACTTGATGAACTCAGTTTTTATGCCAGAACTGGACAAGTTTGTGGTAGTCTTCATCGATGATATATTGGTCTATTCAAAGAATGAAGCCGAGCATACTAAGCATTTGCATACAGTGCTTCAGAGGCTACGTGATCATCAGTTGTATGCTAAGTTGTCCAAATGCGAGTTCTGGCTGAATGAGGTAAAACTTCTGGGCCATACCATTTCTTAGGAGGGGATATCGGTGGATCTAGAGAAGGTGCAAGAAGTGATGAATTGGAAACCTCCTACCACTGTATGGCAGATTCGAAGTTTTCTAGGATTGGCAGGGTATTATCGGCGATTTATCCTAGATTTCTCCAGAATTGCCAAGCCAATGACGGAATTGTTGAAGAAAGGAGTAAAGTATGAATGGAGTCGGAAATGTGAGGATGCCTTTCATGCACTAAGGCAACATTTGACAACAGCACCCGTGTTAGCTCAACCGGACAACATGCAATCTTTCGAGGTTTATTGTGATGCTTCAGGTACTAGATTAGGATGTGTCTTGATGCAAGATAACAGAGTCATTGCCTATGCCTCTCGAGCACTCAGACCCCATGAGCAAAACTACCCCACACATGATCTAGAGTTAGCAGCCGTAGTTCATGCTCTCAAGATATGGAGACACTACTTGATGGGAGCTCATTGTAATATCTATACCGATCATAAGAGTCTCAAGTATATCTTCACTCAGGCTGATCTGAATATGAGGCAGAGGAGATGGTTGGAACTCATCAAGGACTATGATTTGGAAGTACATTACCATCCTGGCAAGGCCAATGTTGTGGCAGATGCTTTAAGTCAAAAGGCCCAGTGCAACTGCGTGACGATGGACTCCAAGATTTCCACCCTGTGTGATGAGTTATGCAAGTTGAGCATAGAAGTTGTTTCCTCAGGAACCTTGGAGTATATCTTCGTGGAACCCACATTGCATGAGCAGATAGTCATGGCTCAAATTGGTGACAAGGGTGTTCAAGTCATCAAGGAAATGCTCAAGCAGAAGGTAGATAAGTACAAGTGCTTCCGTTAAGACAACAAGGGAATTTTATGGTTTGGAGACAGATTGGTTGTTCCTAAGAACCTCGAGCTTAGAAAGAAAATATTGGATGAAGCTCACCTTTCCAAATTCTCCATGCATCCCGGCAGCAATAAGATGTATCATGATCTCTGATCTTTGTACTGGTGGACCAGAATGAAGAGGGAAATTGCTAAGTATATATCTGAGTGTGACACTTGCCAGAGAGTTAAGGCCAGTCATTTGCAGGTGGCAGGCACTTTACAACCCCTTCCCATACCATCTTGGAAATGGGAGGATATTTGCATGGATTTCATTGTGGGATTGCCCAATACCTCTCGGCACCACGATTCTATTTGGGTCATTGTGGATAGATTGACTAAGACAATGCATTTCTTGCCAGTACATACCACCCACAGGTCAGAGAAGTATGCAGAAATTTATATTGACCAGATAGTTCGCTTGCATGGAATACCAAGGACTATCGTGTCAGATAGAGGAACACCATTCGTAGCACGTTTCTGGGAGCAACTGCAAGAGTCACTTGGAACCCATGTGATAAGAAGCTCAACATACCATCCTCAGACATATGGTCAGACAGAAACGGTAAATCAGATTTTGGAAGACATGTTGAGGGCATGTGTGTTGCACTATGGGAAGAATTGGGATAAGTGCCTTTCGTTGGTGGAGTTCTCTTATAACAACAGCTACCAATCCAGCCTAAAGATGGCACCTTTTGGGGTCTTGTATGGGAGAAGGTGTAGGACACCGCTAAATTGGTCACAAGCTGGAGAGAGGGAAATATTTGGGCCTGACCTAGTACTTGAAGCCGAGAATAAAGTCAGAGTCATTAAGAAGAACTTGGAAGCTGCTCAGGCCAGACAGAAGAGCTATCATGATAAGAGGAGGAAGCCTCTACAATTTGAAGTAGGGGATCATGTATATCTCAAGGTGTTACCCACCAAAGGTGTTCAGAGGTTTGGAATCAAGGGCATGTTAGCTCCTCACTATATTGGGCCCTATGAAATCAAAGAGACTTGTGGACCCGTAGCATACCAATTGAAGTTGCCACCTCATATGTCAGCAATTCATGATGTATTCCACGTATCTCAGCTATGAAAGTGTGTCCGCTTACCCACATAAGTGCTACCTGAACCAGAATTGGAGATAGAGCCAGACTTGCCTTATCAAGAGCACCCCGTCAAGGTATTGAACCGGAAAGAAAGATCGACTCGAGCTAGGTCAATCCAAATGTATAAGATTCAGTGGAGCAACCATTCAAAAGAAGAGGCTACGTGGGAGACTAAGGATTTCCTACGTTCTCGCTTCCCCAACTTTCTGCCTAAAGGAGTCGGTACGTAACCCAAAACACCCACCCCCACCTGCCCTTTGAATCTAAATATAAGAAAAACCTAGTTCATAAGAGTAGGGTAAGTTGAGGAAAGAAATCTAGAAGGACTTCCTTCTGAAGTTGCAAAGAAGATGACATTCGAAGAGCAGTTAACTAGAGAAACTTGGTTAAAGGAAACTGCAACACACCAACTTACACCTTCTTGGTAACCCACTAAAGGATCCCTACCCAATCTCGGGACGAGATTCCTTTAAGGGGGGAGGGCTGTAACACCCCAGGTGTTACCCAAGGCCATGGCTAAATACATGCACTATTGGCCTTTTATCACATGTGTTTAAGTGGGGGAAAGGGTGCACCAAAACATTAGAAACCATGGATTAATTAAGGAATGATCATGACAAAAGAAATACCCAAGATTTTCATACACCTTCACCTTAGAAAAAGTGGCTCAAACCCTAGACCCCCTCTTGAGCCATTAGACCTCCAAGCATGGGATTAGTGGGAAAGCTATGCAAATGACCATTTCATGACTTAAACCCTTTACCAAAGTTGAAGTACATTTATATATCTACAAGAAATAGTAAGGAAAGTATTCCAAAAAGGTCCCACGAAATTCTCAATTTCAGCCCCCAAGTGAAGAACACTCAAGAGCAACCAATTTTTCTCTAAGTTAAAACTCAGTCCTCTTCCAAAGATCAGGGATGTTCACCTAGTTGCTGGCGCCAAATCTATGAGGTTCAATTGACAAAAGGGAGCCAAATTACCTAAGGCACACACTGGAAAAGTTTGAACCGAAGCCAAGACCTTTTGACACGAGTTGACATCCAATTTGTCTCGGGATGAACAGTGCCGACATATGAGGTTAGACAGAAAGGGTGAATCAGATTTTGGAAGACATGTTGAGGGCATGTGTGCTGCACTATGATAAGGATTGGGACAAGTGTCTTTCATTGGCAGAGTTCTCTTATAATAACAGCTACCAGTCCAGTTTAAAGATGGCACCTTTCGAGGCCTTGTACGGGAGAAGGTGTAGGACACCGCTAAATTGGTCACAAGCTAGAGAAAGGGAAATATTTGGGCCTGACTTGGTACTTGAAGCAGAGGAAAAGGTCAGAGTCATTAAGAAGAACCTAGAAGTTGCTCAGGCCTGGCAAAAGAGCTATCATGACAAGAGGAGGAAACCTCTGCAGTTTGAAGTGGGAAATCATGTTTATCTTAAGGTGTCACCCACCAAGGGTGTTCAGAGATTTGGAATCAAGGGCAAGTTAGCTCCACGCTACATTGGACCCTATGAGATCAAAGAAACTTGTGGGCCTGTAGCATATCAATTGAAGTTGCCACCCCATATGTCAGCAGTTCATGATGTGTTCCACGTATCTCAGCAAAGGAAGTGTGTCCGCTTACCCACCGAAGTGCTACCTAAGCCAGAGTTGGAGTTAGAACTAGAATTGTCCTATCAAGAGCACCCCGTCAGGATACTGGACCAAAAGGAGATATCAACTCGGGCAAGGTCGATCAGGATGTATAAGGTTCAGTGGAGTCACCACACCGAAGAAGAGGCTACGTGGGAAACTGAGGATTTTCTACGTTCTCGCTTCCCCGACTTTCTGCCCAAAGGAGTCGGTATGTAATCCAAAAACCCCACCCCCACCTGCCCTTTGAATCTAAATATAAGAAAAACTCAGTTGTTAAGGGTAAAGTAAGCTTTGAAAGTAACTTTAAAAGGGCTTCCTTCTGAAGTTGCAAAGAGGATGACATTCGAAGAGCAGTTAATTAGAGAAACTTGGCTTAAAGAATCTGCATCACACGGACCCATCTTCTTGGCACCACTCTAAAGGATCCCTACCCAAATCTTGGGGCGAGATTCCTTTAAGGGGGGAGGGCTGTAACACCTCAGGTGTTACCAAGACACTGGCTTCATATAGGCACTCGTGACTTGTTATCACATGTGGTTAAGTGGAGGAGAAGAAGCACCTAGAACCTTGGAAGCATGGTTTAGCTAAGAAATGTTAATGACAAAAGCTTCACCCAAACACCTTGAACAATTGTCATCTTGAGCCAAAGAGGTTAAACCCTAAGACACTAAGGGCACTAGACTTCCAAGCACGGGATTAGTGGATAAGTTAATCAAGTTGCCCAAATCTTGATTCAAATCCTTAACCAAAGTTTAAGTAACATTATAACCTACAAAATGCAGAGGGAAAAACATTTCAAAAAGACCCCTTAAAGACCCCAATTTCTCCCTTGAGTAGAGAGCACATTAGAGCTCTCTAATCCTCTCTAAGTCAAAATCTAACCCTAATCTAATGATCAAACGTGTTCACTTAGTAAATGGCGCCAAAACCACTTGGTCTAAATACAAAAAGTTGCCAAACCACCTAGGGCACCCACTGGAAAAGTTTGAAATTGAGCCAATTTCATTTGACATGTTTTGGCATCTTTTTTGTCGCGGAGTGGACAAGGAGACAAGCCAGATTTGGCGTCCGAAAATCTTCTGACCTAGGGCTTATCTCCCCTTGGAACTCATATACAAGAGATAGCCATAGGTGCTAGGAGGAGGCCTGCGCCGGATTTTTGCCAAGATTCGCACGCTTGCGATCTCGGCGAGCTGTGGAAGAAGGGCAGAAGAACACTTCCACGTGTTCGACGTGCCCTGGACGCGCCAGAGCACGCCCAACGCCCGACCCCGCGCGCCCCGTGCCGCACCGAGCCACGCCCGTGTCCGCTGCCTGCCCCTGCGCCTATAAAGTCAGCCGAAACTTCAGCCGTACTGCCCCGCGCGCTCTCAACCTCACCGGAGCAAGAGATCACCGGCGTTGCCTATACACGGCGTGCCAGCGGCCGCCCAAACCCCCACCACCGTAGACCGGCCAGTGCAGCCATTCCCAACCCCATCCAACCCTCGGAGTAGACTCTACGTGCCCCGGTGAAGCTCCCCGAGAGAGGAATTGGACTCTACCTCACCGGAGACGCCGAATCAAGGTCGCCAGACTTCACCCGAGCACTGGCATACGTGGACCGAGCTCCACAGTGAGTTATTCTTCGATTCCTTGCACGAGTCGACTCATTAGCACCCCGTGAAGCTTCTCGTGCCCTTGGATTAACTGTATCGCCGTGGGTAGGCCGGAGCACTCACCGCCGACGAGCCCGCCGGCCTGCGCTCGTGGACCGGCCGATTTCGGCCATCACCAACGGCAAGCCATACCTCAACGTGACCGCAAAGATTTCTCGAAACCAACCCTGCCCTTCGCCGGACCTCCCTCACCGCCGGTAAGCCGTGTAGCCCTAATTACTTCCACGTGTACTGTTCAAAAGGGGGGAGGGGCCTCGGGGAAGAAGGAAAGAAAGTCAGGGGGGTTTTTGAGGTGTCAGCGACTAAAATGAATAGTGGCGCAAGGGTATACGTTGAAGGATTGGTTTAGGAAAAGCCCAGGGTCCCCAGTGTAAACTGGTTTTCCAGAAAACGTTTTTAATATTTCTAATTTAATTACAAACATAACTTGTAAAATGCATAACTTCGGTTTTATTCAACCAAATTTGGTCAAACCAATTTTGTCTAACTCTACATAATGTAAACTACATAGGAAAAATGCAAAACCCCCTTAGTATTGCAGAAGAATTTAAAGTTTGGGATTAAATATTGATATGGCCAAAAGCTAAATAATAGAGGGAAAAATGGTTACACTGTTAGACTGAGGTTAAGAAAAATTAGGGAAGTACTTAGTCACCCCCTAATCTGTATAAAAATAGTAAACCCCTCAGTGCACCAAATTAAGGTAGGTTTTACCATTTAAAATCATTTTTGCTCAAAGTTAAAGAAAAGAGAAAAGGTAGTCAAAAATAAGAACCAGGAAGCAACCACATTTTGTGGGCTCACGTATTCAGTTAAGTTCACTGGAAATTTTTATTAGACCCTTGTTTGGTACAAAATAAATGGGATACCTTTTATTTTATAAAAACAATGAAATCATAGGAAAATCTTAGAAAAATAATCCTGAGGAGAAAACACCCCAAACCTTGGGATAACTAATACTTTGTTATTATGAACATAGGAAAAATATGTGTTCTGTTGTTTGATAATTTTCAAATAACAAGTTAGTTATAAGTACCTTTTTGGCATTAAACTTTAGAAATTCACAACTAAATATCCAATAGGTCTTTCTCTGTAATTTTTAACACAGAGGCCTAATATCATCTATGAATCTAGACAAAAATGAAATTTGGTACAGAACCCTCACTTAAATCATAGTTATAGTGTAAAATGCCCTTTTACACTTGTTTTTGTTAATTTTGCACAAGTAGTATCTGAATTAATATCCACCTCAAATTTTTGGGAGGACCCACAAATGTTAATATTTACCCACTGTAATTTTTATAACATTTTTGGAAAATGTTAACTAACCCTCATTGTTCAAAATGCTTAATAAGAAGCACAATAGAAAGAAAAGGGAAACCTTGGGGAGAAATAGATGAAAGTGCAAAGCCCTTAAGGATATCAAAAAGAAAACCCTAGGGAAACACTAAACTTAATATTGTTTTACTATGCATAACCCTTACAAATGTTCATGTCATATTTATTCATATGTCTCATGCATTGCATTCGATAGATTGTAATCTCGCTGACGGGGAGTACATCCTCGTGCCGGAGCAAGGAGTTGCTCAGTCGGTAGCCCAGGATCCAGCACCAGAACCTGCCATCGAGGATTTGCCTGCCCCAGCTTTGGAAGGCAAGCCCGGTTTTATGCATAACAGTTTATATATGCTATTTTACTACACTTAATGCTTGTAGGCTTGTACTGCGCACTTAAGTGTAGGAGTTGACTGAAACCCTAGTTGCATGAACTCAGGAATCCTTTTGAGATGGATACTAGTATGCTAGGTCGAGTAGCTGCTTTACTAATTAGGGATCTCGGTAGAAGTCGAGTGATTTTTCTAGCACTCGAGCGAGGTCAGGAATTGGTTGTATCCACTTTCTTATCATAATGATGTTGGTCTATGGACAACAATCCATGGGGATTGGTTGTCTATGGGATGGAAATTGGAATAAGGTGGGACACCCCAGTGTCACTTAGGGCTTCTCTTAAAATGCCAAACCAAGAACCACCATTTTATGAGAACCAAAGTAAGCATGAGCATCAAATTAACTTAAGAATGAAGATTTCCCCAAGCATATACTTAGAAGTGTCATGATCAAGACAAGTGAGTATTTTAAAAGGTAAGAATATGTAACCCTAATAAAAACCCTAAATAAGCCCCATGAGCAAAAATTTAAGAAAATAAGGAGAAGGATATATAAAATTTAAAATTATGACTTGAGCCAATTATAAAAGTTAAAGTACATTAAATAAGCAACAAGAAAGATTGAGAAAGCTTAGCCAAATTAACTTAAATAAATTCTCAAATCAGCCCTTGAACTAAGCACCCTTGGAGAAATTCAGATTTCTGAATTTATGAAATTCAGACCTCTTTCCAAAGATCAAATGTGTTCTCTGTTTTTCGAAACTCAAAACCAGGAGATCCAAATATCAAAGTTGTGCCAAATTCCCTTGAACACATCCTGGAAAAGTTTGAACTCAAACCAAGTTCATTTGACACGGTTTTGGCACAGTTTGACCTCGGGACCAGACATTCTGACACTAGCACCTTGGTGACGTTACAACTCCCTGTGCCTAGCCTAAAACCGCGCGACGTCCACACATAAAAGACAAAGCTTGGTCAGGTGAACAAATCCTTCACAGCGATCTTGCCCAAATTCGCGAAGATTTGCTCCCAATCAGCGCTTGAACTCGGGCAGAAGCATCGGGCACACGTGTTCGACCGTGGCTGACACCCCCGGTTCACGCCCGTTCGCGCACCCGCGCCTCCAGTGCACGCCCGCGCGCACTCGCCGGTCCACGACCGCCCGTCCACCGCGTCGTGCCTATAAAGCCTTCCCAAGCGCGCCCCACTTCGCCCCGCACTCACCAGCACCGGCCAGTCACCTTCCCAGAGCTCCGGCGAGCTCAATTCCACCCGCCATTGCCGCCAGAGCTTCGGCCACCGCGGCTAGCCCACTCCAGCCACCCCGAGTCGAGCCAGTGCTTCGGCTAGCTCCGCTAGTAGCCCGTGAAGCTCGCCAAGCCCTCGGACCAGGCCGGACTTCACCGGAGGCCCGAGATCGACCTCACCGGACTTCGGTCTTCCGCCGCCGCACGTGGACCGAGCTAACCAGTGAGTCTCCGTCCAATTCCTTGCACCCATATCTCCTCTGGCATCCCGTGAACCCCTCTGACCCGTCCAATTGATCTATCTCGCCGTGACCAGGCCGGACTCCTAGCCGCCGACGAGAATCCCCACCTGCGCGCGTGGACCGACCGACTCCGGCCATCCCCGACGGCGACCCGCACCTCGTTGTGATCCCCGAGACCTCCCCTATGTCCTCGACCACTTCACCGGAGCCATCTCGCCGCCGGTAAGCCCCTCCACCCTTTCTTCTACCGCGGTTACTGTTTAACTTAGGAGAAGGACCTCGGGTTGGGAGGTGAAGAACCCGGGGGGTTTTCTGTAACGTCAGTGACTCATGTGAATAGTAAACTAAGGACTAATGTGCGAAGAAAACTTAGGATATCCGCCAGGGACCCCAGTGCAAAGTGGTTTTCCATTTAATCAATTCTGTAAACCTTTTTAAATAACCAGAGAACTTGTAAAATCCATAACTTGATGAATTCGTAGTCAAAAGATGTCAAACTAATTTTGCTAGATCCTAAATTTTATGAACTATCATTTAAAAATGGTAAACCCTATGCTTTCTGTTCTGAATTTTTAGTTTAGAATTAAAAACAGAAACCAACCAAATCTTGTTTAATTAAGGAAAATTAGTTTTTCTTCTGTACTAAACTTAAGAAAATTTGTGGGTATTCAAACCTCATTTAGACATTGTTTAAAAATAGTAGGAACCTCAGTATTGAAAAATGTGATGTAGATATTCATTTAAAGCTATTTTGCCCAAAACTTAGGAAAAATCAGAAAGGCATTAGAAACTAATGAACAGTAAGGAAAATTATTTTTCCTAGTTTGCTTAAGTAACAAAGAACCTAGGAAAAATAAAGAGACCATTAGTCCAGATCAGTTTCAAATTAAAATGACTTATTTAGCTCTATTTGAACTGAAAATCAATTATTAGAATTACAAAACTATACCCAAAATGGATAATAAAAATCCAGTAGACTTACAACCACCAGAGCCCCACTACAAAAATAAAGAACACCTCAATTCAACTTTTTAAGTAAGGAGAATAAATATAAAATGATAATGAGGCATTCTCCAAATAAATCATAAACAACCCCTGATAATATGATAATGGGCAACCAAAAATTAGCTAAGTCCATAATGAGATAAACCATTAGAGAAAAATGCAAACCCATGAAAAGGAAGCAAATTCTTATCTATTGCTACTGTTTTATGAGAAAGGCCACTAAATTCAAATAATGCATACCACCCCTTCCCTTAAGCAAAAAGATGCCAAACTTCAGAATGATTGCTCTTGCACAAAATAATAACCAAGAAAAATAAGAACTCTGTTGTTTGATATATTTCAAATATAGTGGTAGTAGAAAGCACCTATTTGGCTAGAAACTTGAGAAAACCATAGTAAAATAACTAAAAGGTATTAATGGCTATAAATTTGTATCAAGTCATGTTACAACCCCAAAAAGCCAGCAAAAATAAGTTTTATAGAACTACTTACTGTTAAATAATAGTTGTAGTTCAAAGCACCCCTTCTGCCCTAGAATTTAATAATTTTATCCAGAGAAAACTATTCACTTTCTGATCCCCAAATTTTGAAACAGAGAAACATACACCAGTGCCAAGCCACTGTAATTTTTGCAAAATTTTTAGAATTTTATAAAAGCAACTTGTAGTTTAAACCTACTCCAAAACTTTTAAGAGAATAAAAGAAAGGGAAAGAAGAAATAAACCTCACCCCAATAAGCCTATCTTGAATACTTATCAATTCTCCCTGAGACTTAAAAAAAATTCAGTGGAACCCCTAAAAGTAAAACCTACCACTTGCCTTAGCTAAAGTTTAACTTAATTTACCAAGTATACCACCCAAGGGTCTTACATAGGTAAAGTTAACCTTGTTTAAATCAAGTGGATCATACACCATCAAAAGTTGTAATTTCTAAAAGCACATATCATATCATGCATATATCTTACGCATTGCATTCATTAGATTGTAATCTTGCCGACGGAGAGTACGTGCTCATCCCCGAGCAAGGACCTGTCCAAGAGGAGGACCAGGAGCAAGCTTCAGAGGCTGCTATCGAGGATCTCCCTGCAGCCCCAGCAAATGAAGGCAAGCCCCGGTTATATGCATAACCATTTATATATGCTATTTTACTACACTTAATGTTTGTAGGTTTGTAATGTGCACTTAAGTGTAGGAGTTGCTTGAAACCTCTAGTTGCATGAACTTAGGATTCCTTTTTGAGATGAATACTAGTATTCTAGGTCGAGTAGCTGCTTTGCTAATCAGGATCTCGGTAGAAGTCGAGTGATTTTCCTAGCACTCGCGCGAGGTCAGGAATTGATTGTATTCATCTTAATGACGGGGTATATGTTGGTCCATGGACTTGGATCCAGGGAGGATGTCTTGTCCATGAGACGGGAAAAAGAATTAAGGATTAATGTGTGGATACCTGAGTCAAGCTTTTGAACGTACTAAGCACATGCCGGGAAATATGGTAACCGGTAAACCTAGTACCTGATTGAAGCCGGGCGCGGACTTTATCCCTCATGCGACCTGAGACTGGGTCTCCCATGCTAGCTATGGTGGGTACAAGTGCGGTCACTGCACGGCGGCAGCCGGGGTCAATGGAGCATTGTATGCCAAGGCGGTGAGGATTGGACGCGAACGGGAATCGATGGGGACGGTTGTCATGTGCAGGGTCAGAGTACCCTGACATGCCGTGTGTTTAGGTTTACCTTGCAAGGTTAAAACTCGATTCGAATCGTCTGCTTCTCGCAGCTAATGAGACCGCTTGATTCCTTGTACTACATCGAGTAAGAAGTGAAATGAGGTTACATGAGATAACTTGTTGATTGATCTAAATGCTTGTTACCATGTATGCTTAGAATAAGTAAATCTAGCTAAGTAATGATGATAGAATTTGAAAAGCTAAAAGTTGATTTTAGAAACAGCTAGTGCTTTTGGCAAACCAAACCCCTCAGCCAAACAGCTGCATAGTCTAGAGGTAGAGGAGTAGATTCCTCACACCGGGTAAGTCTAGCTGAGTATTAGTATACTCATCCTTGCTTGTGGCACAATTTTTGCAGGTACCATTCAGGAAATGATTGATGGTGTGACTTGGCCTACCACCCTGCCACCGGGTTGGACGGTCGAGTGGGATGTTGCTCCGGCAGGAGAGGAGCACGAGGAGTAGTGGGCTAGGCCTTGCCCATTTCCTCGATACCGACGACATCGATTATCCGATGCACTTTATTTTGTGAACTCTCATTGGCTACTCAAAAACTCCGATTTATGTAATAACTCAGTACTTAATTTGTGGATTCCTGTTTTATTGTATTTCTTCTGTGACTCACCTTCGTGTGAGATTGTGGAATTTGATCCTGGTAAAGTGGCTCCATCAGACTAGATCTGAGGGACTGATGGGTTATTCCGATTTAAGTGCGTTATGGCCCCTGAGGCGTGACTTAGGCACTTAAGCTGGAATAATTCGGGTGGTTCCACCACAGCTGGTATCAGAGCAAATTCCACCACAGAGAAGGACAATAAACCATGAATACCAATTTTCAAAATCTAAAACTTGCCTAGAAACTGCTAAGGATCGTCAGGACTAGACCGTTAGACCTAGGACGAAAGGCCTTAGGCATAGAGGGAAAATGGGTGGCTAATTACTTAGGCCCCGTGGGCCAGTACTTATATTTTCAAGGATGCCCTGAAAATCACCCTATTTTCTTTCGAGAGGCAACGTTTTTCTTTTTCCCAGCATGCATGCATCATAAAACACAAAGAGGAATTAAAATTTGAGCTAACCCACTTTCTTTAGAACCATCCGGGCTCTCTTTTTCTTTTTCTTCCACCATAATCTTTACCTTTGTTTCCCTTCCGCAGATGAATTCACCCACCCCCGCCAGTGGAGGAGACTCTAGTTTCAGTTCTGACTTCATTTCTCGCGATGGTTTTCCTTCCATCTTGTGGGAAGTGCTTAACTCTGTCGGTTACCCTACGCCCCCTTTGTACATGGTGCAGTTGTATGAGGAGCATCGGGTACCTCGTTGTCGGGTCTGGCTGACTTTGGAGGCTCATCCCCTTCAGCGAGGTTGGCGTTCTCTTGATTCTGAGACCATTGGACTCAGGATGGACGACACCGTCGAAGCAGCAGCCATGAAGACTCTGACGACTTTTTGTGGCTACCATCCCCTGGAGATGGTGATGCACCCTTTGGGACTCTTCCCTGCTGAGAGGAAGGATGATCCCATGTGGTGTAACCGCGTGAGCCATGTGAAGGATGTGTGGGCAATGTATCCTGACTTGGTTGGGAGGGTCACTGTTCAGTGCATGAGTGCGTTGTACCGCCTTCAGGCCCCTCAGAACGACGCTATGGCACACCTTGCCAACATCGCTCAATCCACTAAGCTCACTCTCGATAGTCGAGAAGATTTTGTGGTTGACCTATCCACTGAGTTGGTAGAGAAGGATCTACAGGTGGAGAGGCTGAGCCAGCGCATTGCCACCTTGGAGCAGCAGGTGGAGATCCGAGACAACACTATTGATGTCTTGGAGAACCAGCTTCACGATGTGCAGAGAGAACTCGAAGAAGCAAATGACCACCTGGACATGCACCACTTGGAGATGGAGGCCAATGAAGCCGGAAGCGAGGGAGAAGAGGATCCCGAGGAGCTAGGACCAGCCCCTGGTGCCAATGGGACTACCTCCGCGATGCCCCCTTCACCCGCATCCAGTGTCGCTTCCACCGCTCAGGGTTAAGCAGTCACTTCGACACTCTTAGGCAGATAGAAACCTATGCGAGCTTAGTTAATATCAGATTTTGGACTAGGCTTATGGGTACTTCCTCCTAATTGATGTAACCCTGTGAACTTTTGGATTCTGTGGGATATTGTCACCATGTTACCTTAAATTCGAACCTAATATTATGATTATGGCATTTTTTCCCTTCCATATGGGATAATATTTTGACGTTCGAAACTGTGAGTTGGGATAACAATGGCAGCAATCTATGTTTCAGATGGCAGCTAGGCAGCGTCGCGGGCATAACGAGTAGGTTCCCCCGCCACCTCCTCCAGCTCCCACAGTGCAGGAGCTGATGGCTCAGCAGAATGAGATTCTGCGACAGCTCTTGCAGCGCCAGCCCCACCCTCAGCAGCATGGTGGAGGCTAGCCTCAGCGACCTCCGGCTATGGCAACATACCAGGAGTTTCTGAGCACGCAGCCGCCCTTGTTCACCAAGGCAGAGGATCCGTTGGATGCCGACGTATGGCTTCGCGTCGTCGAGTCCAAGTTTCCCCTCCTTACGGGAGACTGCCCTGATGCTACCAAGACCCGCTTCGCTGCGCAGCAGCTTCGCGGATCTGCTCGGACTTGGTGGGATCACTTCCGTGCTATGCTCCCCGCTGATCGTGAGGTATCTTGGGAGGAGTTCAAGACTGCCTTTAGAGGACACCACATCCCAGCTGGCATTCTTGATCGGAAGTTGAATGAATTCCTGGCCCTTAATCAAGGAACCCGCACGGTACTGCAGTATGCGCAAGATTTCAACGACTTATGCCACTATGCAGGGTACCATGCTGATTCTGATGAGAAGAAGAGGGATCGCTTCCGCAGGGGTCTCAATACCAAGCTGCGGGAACGACTCAACACTGTCCGGGCTGATAGCTTCAATGAGTTGGTCAATATGGCCATCTCCCAGGAGGATTGCATTGTAGCTCACCAGGCAGAGAAGAAGAGAAAGGCACCAATGGCAGCACCATCCGCTCAGGCTCAGAGGTTCCGGATTGTTTCTCACAATCAGAGCAGGGGTTTTTAGCAGCAGGCAGGCAGATGGGTGATCAGGCCACCTCAGCAGCAGCAGCCGGCACCCAATTGCTTTCCAGCTCCCGCCCCGAGGAACAACCAGCCTCAGCAGCAGCAGTTCCGCCAGGGCAATGGGAACACGTGTTTCACTTGTGGCAATGTGGGCCACTATGCCAAGAATTGTCCCAGGAACCAGCAGAGGCAGATGCCAGCACCAAATCAAGACAAGGGAAGAAAGCAGAAGGTACAAGTCAGGCAGGGGAAGCTCAACTTCACCGCTCTTGAGGAAATACCTGAGGGAGCTCCTATCATGACCGATATCTTTTCAGTTTATAATCAACCTGCTTTAATTCTGTTTGATTCTGGTGCATCTCATAGTTTCATTAGCCAAAAGTTTAGTGCTAGATGCAGACTGCCATTCTCTCACTCTAAAGGGTCATTCATGATAGTCACACCTGTGGGTAAAATTGCAACTAATCAATTAAACCAAAGTGTGCCTATTCAACTGGGGAGCCACATTGTCAAAACCACCCTTCTTGTGTTGGGATTGGAAAATGTGGACATTATTCTAGGAGCTAATTGGATGACCTTGCACCAAGTTGTGCTTGATATAGCCAGTCGTACCGTGGAAGTTAATTCTCCAATATGTGGGAACTTCACTTTAATTCTGCCCCGTCAAGGTTCTACTCAGTCATGTGCTTTCTCTATGATGGAGTTACCTTTGAAGAAGATCCCAGTGGTCTGTGAGTATGCAGATGTCTTCCCTGATGAATTGCCAGGAATGCCACCGGACCGAGATACTGAATTCGCCATCGAGTTGCAACCGGGAACGGCCCCAATTTCCAAAAGGCCCTACCGAATGCCACCCGCTGAGTTGGCAAAGTTGAAGAAGCAATTGCAAGAGTTGCTGGATAAAGGTTTTATTCGCCCAAGCACTTCACCTTGGGGGTGTCCAGCATTATTTGTAAAGAAGAAGGATGAAAGCTTGAGGCTGTGTATAGATTACCGCCCTCTTAATGCGGTAACTATCAAGAACAAGTATCCTTTGCCTCGTATTGATGTTCTTTTTGACCAATTGGTCGGGGCCAAGGTATTTTCCAAGATAGACCTTCGCTCTGGCTACCATCAGATCGAGATACGAGCAAGCGATATTCCGAAGACGACATTCTCGACCAGATATGGGCTATATGAATTCTTGGTGATGTCATTCGGGCTGACAAATGCACCAGCATATTTCATGTATCTGATGAATTCTGTTTTCATGCCTGAATTGGACAAGTTCATGGTGGTTTTCATCGATGACATCTTGGTGTACTCAAAGAGCGAAGAAGAACATGCCGGGCATTTGCATGTAGTTCTTCAACGTCTGCGAGAGCACCACCTTTATGCCAAGTTATCCAAGTGTGATTTTTGGCTAAAGGAAATCAAATTCTTGGGTCACACTATCTCTCAGGCTGGAATAGCTGTAGATCCTGATAAAGTGCAAGAGGTGATGAACTGGAAGCCGCCAACAACTGTTCGTCAGATTCGGAGTTTTCTGGGATTAGCTGGTTATTACCAAAGATTTATTCTGGACTTCTCTCGAATTGCGAAGCCTATAACTGAGTTGCTGAAGAAAGAAGTCAAATTTGTCTGGAGTCAGAAGTGCGAAGATGCCTTCCATGCATTAAGGCAGCATCTGACCACCGCACCAGTGTTGGCGCAGCCTGACAACAGCAAGCCTTTTGATGTATATTGCGATGCCTCTGGCACAGGGCTAGGTTGTGTCTTGATGCAAGACAACCGAGTCATTGCTTATGCCTCAAGAGCACTCAGGCCTCATGAGCAAAACTATCCCACTCATGACCTTGAGCTAGCAGCAGTGGTTCATGCATTGAAGATGTGGAGGCATTATCTAATGGGGACCCACTGCAACATCTTCACTGATCATAAGAGCCTTAAGTACATTTTTACTCAGGCTGATCTCAACATGAGGCAGAGAAGATGGCTAGAGCTGATCAAGGATTATGACCTGGAGGTACATTATCACCCAGGAAAAGCTAATGTGGTAGCAGATGCCTTGAGCCGGAAGATGCAGTGCAATTGTATTCTGATGGATTCTCGCATTAACACCATGTGTGATGAGTTGAGCAAGATGCAAATTGAAGTGATTCCTTCTGGTTCTTTGTCTCACATTTCTGTTGAGCCAGCTTTGCAAGACCAGATTATCATGGCCCAGCTCAGTGACAAGGGAGTGCAGATTATCAAGAAGAATCTCCATCAGAAGGTTGAGAAGTATAATTGTTTCCGCCAGGACGAAAAGGGAGTGTTATGGTTTAAAAGCAGATTGGTGATTCCTAAGGACCAGGATCTCAAGAGGAAAATCTTGGACGAGGCTCATCTCTCCAAATTCTCTATGCATCCGGGAAGCACCAAGATGTACCATGATCTGAAGCCTTTGTACTGGTGGACCAGAATGAAGAGGGAGATAGCCCAGTATGTATCAGAATGTGACACCTATCAGAGGGTAAAGGCAAGCCACTTGAAGTCAGCTGGAGCTTTGCAACCCCTGTCCATACCTTCGTGGAAGTGGGACGACATCAGCATGGATTTCATTGTGGGTCTGCCCAACACCTCTCGTCATCATGATTCAATTTGGGTTATTGTGGACCGATTGACAAAAGTGGCACATTTTCTTCTTGTGCACACCACTGATAAGGCTCGAAACTATGCAGAATTGTATATTGACCGGATCGTGTGTTTGCACGAATTGCCTCGGACCATTGTTTCTGACCGAGGAGCCCAATTTGTTGCCAGATTTTGGGAACAATTGCAAGAGTCTCTGGGAACTAAGCTAATTAGAAGTTCAGCTTACCACCCACAGACTGATGGTCAGATGGAAAGGGTAAACCAAATTCTGGAGGATATGCTGAGAGCTTGTGCGATCGATTGTGGCAAGAACTGGGATAAGCACCTCTCCTTAGCAGAGTTTGCTTATAACAATAGTTATCAATCTAGTCTAAAGATGGCACCTTTTGAAGCTCTCTATGGAAGAAGGTGTAGAACACCACTCAATTGGTCTCAACCTGGAGAAAGAGAAGTTTTTGGACCTGACTTAGTGACTGAAGCCAAAAGGAAGGTCAAACTAATCAGGAAGAATCTAGAAGCTGCTCAGGCCAGGCAGAAGAGTTACCATGATAAAAGAAAGAAACCTCTCAAGTTCGAGGTGGGAAGTTTTGTATACCTCAAGGTATCACCCACCAAGGGAGTGCAGAGGTTTGGGATCAAAGGCAAGCTAGCCCCTCGTTACATTGGACCTTATGAGATCATAGAGGCATGTGGACCCGTGGCATACAAGCTGAAGTTACCTTCAAAAATGTCTGCCATTCATGATGTATTCCATGTATCTCAGCTGAAGAAGTGTGTTCGATTACCGACTGAGATCTTAGCAGAGCCAGAATTGGAGATAGAGTCAGATCTATCGTACCAAGAGTACCCCTCCAAGATTCTGGATTGCAAGGAGAGATCAACTCGGGCCAAATCGATCAAAATGAACAAGGTCCAGTGGAGTAATCACTCAGAGGAGGAAGCTACTTGGGAAACCGAGGAATTCCTGAGATCCGACTTCCCCGATTGCCTACCCAAAGAAGCTGGTACGTAATCACACCCAACCCCTCCTCCTGCCCTTCGAATCTAATTTTCAAAAATATAATCTTAATTCAGAATGAAGTAATTATGGAGAAAAACATAAAAAGGACTTCCTTCTGAAGTTGCAAAGAGAATGACATTCGAAGAGCAGTTTTACCTTAAAAATAACAGTAAGCACCCATTTCCTATAAGTCTCACCCTTCGCTTTACCCTGGGAGGACTCTGGCCCGAATCTCGAGACGAGATTCCTTTAAGGGGGGAAGGCTGTGGCACCCCAGTGTCACTTAGGGCTTCTCTTAAAATGCCAAACCAAGAACCACCATTTTATGAGAACCAAGGTAAGCATGAGCATCAAATTAACTTAAGAATGAAGATTTCCCCAAGCATATACTTAGAAGTGTCTTGATCAAGACAAGTGAGTATTTTAAAAGGTAAGAATATGTAACACTAATAAAAACCCTAAATAAGCCCCATGAGCAAAAATTTAAGAAAATAAGGAGAAGGGTATGAAAAATTTAAAATTATGACTTGAGCCAATTATAAAAGTTAAAGTACATTAAATAAGCAACAAGAAAGGTTGAGAAAGCTTAGCCAAATTAACTTAAATAAATTCTCAAATCAGCCCTTGAACTAAGCACCCTTGGAGAAATTCAGATTTCTGAATTTCTGAAATTCAGACCTCTTTCCAAAGATCAAATGCGTTCTCTGTTTTTCGAAACTCAAAACCAGGAGATCCAAATATCAAAGTTGTGCCAAATTCCCTTAAACACATCCTGGAAAAGTTTGAACTCAAACCAAGTTCATTTGATACGGTTTTGGCGTGGTTTGACCTCGGGACCAGACATTCTGAAACTGGCACCTTGGTGACGCTACAACTCCCTGTCCCTAGCCTAAAACCGTGCGACGTCCACACATAAAAGACAAAGCTTGGTCAGGTGAACAAATCCTTCACAGCGATCTTGCCCAAATTCGCGAAGATTTGCTCCCAATCAGTGCTTGAACTCGGGCAGAAGCATCGGGCACACGTGTTCGACCGTGGCTGAAACCCCCGGTTCACGCCCGTTCGCGCACCCGCGCCTCCAGTGCACGCCCGCGCGCACTCACTGGTCCACAACCGCCCGTGCACCACGTCGTGCCTATAAAGCCTTCCTAAGCGTGCCCCACTTCGCCCCGCACTCACCAGCACCGGCCAGCCACCTTCCCTTAGCTCCGGCGATCTCAATTCCACCCGCCATTGCCGCCAGAGCTTCAGCCACCGTGGCCAGCCCACTCCAGCCACCCCCGAGTCGAGCCAGTGCTTTGGCTAGCTCCGCCAGTAGACCGTGAAGCTCGCCAAGCCCTCGGACCAGGCCGGACTTCACCGGAGGCCCGAGATCGACCTCACCGAACTTCGGTCTTCCGCCGCCGCGCGTGGACCGAGCTAACCAGTGAGTCTCCGTCCAATTCCTTGCACCCATATCTCCTCTGGCATCCCGTGAACCCCTCTGACCCTTCCAATTGATCTATCTCACCGTGACTAGGCCGGACTCCTCGCCGCCGACGAGAATCCCCGCCTGCGCGCGTGGACCGACCGACTCCGGCCATCCCCGACGGCGACGCGCACCTCGTTGTGATCCCCGAGACCTCCCCTACGTCCTCGACCACTTCATCGGAGCCATCTCGCCGCCGGTAAGCCCCTCCGCCCTTTCTTCCGCCGTGGTTACTGTTTAACTTAGGAGAAGGACCTCGGGTTGGGAGGTGAAGAACCCGGGGGGTTTTCTGTAACGTCAGTGACTCTTGTGAATAGTAAACTAAGGACTAATCTGCGAAGAAAACTTAGGATATCCACCAGGGACCCCAGTGCAAAGTGGTTTTCCATTTAATCAATTCTGTAAACCTTTTTAAATAACCAGAGAACTTGTAAAATCCATAACTTGATGAATTCATAGTCAAAAGATGTCAAACCAATTTTGCTAGATCCTAAATTTTATGAACTATCATTTAAAAATGGTAAAACCTATGCTTTCTGTTCTGAATTTTTAGTTTAGAATTAAAACAGAAACCAGCCAAATCTTATTTAATTAAGGAAAATTAGTTTTTCTTCTGTACTAAACTTAAGAAAATTTGTGGGTATTCAAACCTCATTTAGACACTGTTTAAAAATAGTAGGAACCCCAGTATTGAAAAATGTGATGTAGATATTCATTTAAAGCTATTTTGCCCAAAACTTAGGAAAAATCAGAAAGGCATTAGAAACTAATGAACAGTAAGGAAAATTATTTTTCCTAGTTTGCTTAAGTAACAAAGAACCTAGGAAAAATAAAGAGACCATTAGTCCAGATCAGTTTCAAATTAAAATGACTTATTTAGCTCTATTTGAACTGAAAATCAATTATTAGAATTACAAAACTATACCCAAAATGGATAATAAAAATCCAGTAGACTTACAACCACCAGAGCCCCACTACAAAAATAAAGATCACCTCAGTTCAACTTTTTAAGTAAGGAGAATAAATATAAAATGATAATGAGGCATTCTCCAAATAAATCATAAACAACCCCTGATAATATGACAATGGGCAACCAAAAATTAGCTAAGTCCATAATTAGATAAACCATCAGAGAAAAATGCAAACCCATGAAAAGGAAGCAAATTCTTATCTATTGCTACTGTTTTATGAGAAAGGCCACTAAATTCAAATAATGCATACCACCCCTTCCCTTAAGCAAAAAGATGCCAAACTTCAGAATGATTGCTCTTGCACAAAATAATAACCAAGAAAAATATGAACTCTGTTGTTTGATATTTTTCAAATATAGTGGTAGTAGAAAGCACCTATTTGGCTAGAAACTTGAGAAAACCATAGTAAAATAACTAAAAGGTATTAATGGCTAGAAATTTGTATCAAGTCATGTTACAACCCCTAAAAGCCAGCAAAAATAAGTTTTATAGAACTACCTAATGTTAAATAATAGAAGTAGTTCAAAGCACCCCTTCTGCCCTAGAATTTAATAATTTTATCCAGAGAAAACTATTCACTTTCTGATCCCCAAATTTTGAAACAGAGAAACATACACCAGTGCCAAGCCACTATAATTTTTGCAGAATTTTTAGAATTTTATAAAAGCAACTTGTAGTTTAAACCTACTCCAAAACTTTTAAGAGAATAAAAGAAAGGGAAAGAAGAAATAAACCTCACCCCAATAAGCCTATCCTGAATACTTATCAATTCTTCCTGAGACTTAAAAAGAATTCAGTAGAACCCCTAAAAGTAAGACCTACCACTTGCCTTAGCTAAAGTTTAACTTAATTTACCAAGTATACCACCCAAGGGTCTTACATAGGTAAAGTTAACCTTGTTTAAATCAAGTGGATCATACACCGTCAAAAGTTGTAATTTCTAAAAGCACATATCATATCATGCATATATCTTACGCATTGCATTCATTAGATTGTAATCTTGCCGACGGAGAGTACGTGCTCATCCCCGAGCAAGGACCTGTCCAAGAGGAGGACCAGGAGCAGGCTTCAGAGGCTGCTATCGAGGATCTCCCTGCAGCCCCAGCAATTGAAGGCAAGCCCCGGTTATATGCATAACCATTTATATATGCTATTTTACTACACTTAATGTTTATAGGTTTGTAATGTGCACTTAAGTGTAGGAGTTGCTTGAAACCTCTAGTTGCATGAACTTAGGATTCCTTTTTGAGATGAATACTAGTATGCTAGGTCGAGTAGCTACTTTGCTAATCAGGATCTCGGTAGAAGTCGAGTGATTTTCCTAGCACTCGCGCGAGGTTAGGAATTGATTGTATTCATCTTAATAACGGGGTATATGTTGGTCCATGGACTTGGATCTAGGGAGGATGTCTTGTCCATGAGACGGGAAAAGAATTATGGATTAATGTGTGGATACCTGAGTCAAGCTTTTGAACGTACTAAGCACATGCCGGGAAATATGGTAACCGGTAAACCTAGTACCTGATTGAAGCCGGGCGCGGACTTTATCCCTCATGCGACCTGAGACTGGGTCTCCCATGCTAGCTATGGTGGGTACAACTGCGGTCACTGCACGGCGGCAGCCGGGGTCAGTGGAGCATTGTATGCCAAGGCGGTGAGGCCTGGACGCGAACGGGGAATCGATGGGGACGGTTGTCATGTGCAGGGTCGGAGTACCCTGACATGCCGTGTGTTTAGGTTTACCTTGCAAGGTTAAAACTCGATTCGAATCGTCCGCTTCTCGCAGCTAATGAGACTGCTTGATTCCTTGTACTGCATCGAGTAAGAAGTGAAATGAGGTTACATGAGATAACTTGTTGATTGATCTAAATGCTTGTTACCATGTATGCTTAGAATAAGTAAATCTAGCTAAGTAATGATGATAGAATTTGAAAAGCTAAAAGTTGATTTTAGAAACAGCTCAGCCAAACAGCTGCATAGTCTAGAGGTAGAGGAGTAGATTCCTCACACCAGGTAAGTCTAGCTGAGTATTAGTATACTCAGCCTTGCTTATGGCACAATTTTTGCAGGTACCATTCAGGAAATGATTGATGGTGTGACTTGGCCTACCACCCTGCCACCGGGTTGGACGGTCGAGTGGGATGTTGCTCTGGCAGGAGAGGAGCACGAGGAGTAGTGGGCTAGGCCTTGCCCATTTCCTCAATACCGACGACATCGATTATCCGCTGCACTTTATTTTGTGAACTCTCATTGGCTACACAAAAACTCCGATTTATGTAATAACTCAGTACTTAATTTGTGGATTCCTGTTTTATTGTATTTCTTCTGTGACTCACCTTCGTGTGAGATTGTGGAATTTGATCCTGGTAAAGTGGCTCCATCAGACTAGATCTGAGGGACTGACGGGTTATTCCGATTTAAGTGCGTTACGGCCCCTGAGGCGTGACTTAGGCACTTAAGATGGAATAATTCGGGTGGTTCCGCCACATAAGGATTAAGGTGTGGTACCCTGAGTTAAGCGTTTGAACGTACTAAGCACATGCCGAGAAATATGGTAGACCGGTAAGTCTAGTACCTGAGTGAACCTGCCCGCAGACTTTGCCCCTCACGCGACCTGAGACGTGGTCTCCCATTCCGGTTATGGTGGGTACAAGTGCGGTCACTGCACGACCGTAGTCGGGGTCAGTGAGGCATTGTACGCCATGGCGGTGAGCCCGGATCTGTTGCCAGGGAATCGATGGGGACGGTTGATGTGTGTGGGGACTGAGTGCCTCGCCACTCGTGTGTTTAGGTTTACCTTGCAAGGTTTAAAACTCGATTCGAATCGTCTACTTCTCGCAGCTAATGAGACTGCTTGATCCATGCTGCTACATTGAGTAATAAGTGGAAATGTGATGACTTGGCAAACGTGGTTGATTGCTAAATGTTTGATACCATGTATGATTAGACAGGTACACATTTAGTCTTAAGAGAGTCACACTAAATCTTGAAAAAGCTAAAACTTGATGTTTAGACTCAGCTAGTGTTTTTGGCAAGCAAACCCCTCAGCCGAACATCTACATGTCTAGAGGTAGAGGAGTAGACTCCTCACACCAGGTAAGTCTAGCTGAGTATTAGTATACTCAGCCTTGCTTGTGGCAAAATTTTACAGGTTCTCTGGAGGACATGGTTGCTGGAGTGACTTGGCCGTCCACCTTGCCACCGGGTTAGAGAGTCGAGTGGGACCCTACCTCGGCTGAGGAGGAGCATGACGAGTGATGGGACAGGCTTCCCCATCTCTCCATTTATTTATCGTTAGTTCTATTCCGCTGCATTCCGAACAATGGTCACTACTTTTGCTAAAACTCCGATGATGATGTAATAAATTTGATACTCTTTTATGTTGGTTTTATGTTTTATTATATTTGCTCTGTGCCTCACCATCGAGCGAGTACGTGGTACTTGATCCTATTAGTGGCCTCGTCGGACTAGATCCGAGGGACTGACGAGTTATTCCTATTTAAGTGTGGTCTAACCTCTAAGGTGGAACTTAGGCACTTAAGTTGGAATAATTCGGGCGGTTCCGCCTCAAAAAACACCTTCCCTTCTTTTCATGCTTCGTAAAGAAGAAAATTCGTGCTTCGTGAAGATATCCTTGCTTCGTAAAAACATCCCATCTTCGTAAACAAAGGATCCCTTCTTTTGCATTAGAGCTGACGAAGCTATATTTCTCAGCTTACTTTGTGCCTTAGCACATTTTCGTTTTTTATAAAGCAGTCTCCGAAGAACGACTTCGTATTCAATTCTTGTCATCGGTGCAATATGATGTATGATGTGATGTTATGCAGGATGATGTGATGATATGATGCAAAGGATGATGCTAATGCCGAAGATACGCACCCACACACCCTTGTAACACAATCACTGCGTTCCCTTAGGAGTAACTAAAGTGTCTTTGCCGTTTATTTTTCGGCTTCACCGCTTGTTTTTCGGTGTAAGTTCTGCATCCCCTTAGGAACGACTTTTGAACGTCTTCGCCTTCTATTTGGCGGTATTTTTCGCATTGACTTTTCGCGCTTCGCCTTATATTTGGATGGTATTTTTCGCGTTGACTTTTCGTGCTTCGCCTTATATTTTGGCGGTATTTTTCTCGTTGACTTTTCGCGCTTCGCCTTATATTTCAGCCGTATTTGGCTCTGCATTCCCTTAGGAATGACTTTTGAGCAAAAAACTTACACTGCGCTCCATTGTAAGTGACTTTTATTTTTTGTAGCTTCGGCAAGACTTAGACCGCTCCCTTAGGAACATCTTTTTTTTTGTAGCTTCTGCGGTTTTTGAGCTTTGTAAACCTGTGAAAAAGCTATATTTCATTCTGATATAAGTGAAACTATTACAAAGAATTAAAACTAGGTTTACATTGATTATTTCTTAAAAAACAAAATGACAAACAACCATAAAAGCATTTTTGGAGTAGGATATCGCTTAATAAATGTGCTTGGATTCTGGCACAGTACTGTTGACTGTGCGAGCTTCGGATTGCTCCTTGAAATCCTATTGCTATTGAGAGTGCTGGTGCCCTTCTGGCTGCTGGCTCTAGGAATGGATCGATTGTAGTGGTGGTGGAGGTGGGAGTTGTGGCCAAGAAGCCTATGAATGGCTAGCCGAAGCAACAGAAGCTGCAGGATGATTGCCCACATACTCTGGCACGTATGGAGAATGGCAAGAAGTAGTGTGCAAGACCTGCTTCGGTTGATTCTGCCGAGCTTTGGCTTCTGCTATCTCCTTTTGCTTCTGAATAGTGATTTGACACATTCTTGTAGTATGGCCCTTGTCCTCACCACAGAATAAGCAGTATATCTTTCTAGGCTAATCCCCAAATCTTCCCCCAAAGCCCCTAGTGCCCCTGCCTCTTGGAGGTGGTGGCCTGAAAGAGCTTTGTTGTTGCCCCGAAGATTGTGAGGTATATTGCGACCTCTGAGGCTGACTTCCTTTTTCATCACTCTGAGTGGAATTGTGGATTGACCTAACATGCCTCGGGTGGATTCTTCCTCTAAAGCCCTTGGTCATTTCCGAGAATCTGTAAGCTTCCTCTCTTCTCTGGCGAAAGTCATTGTCAGCCTGGATGTATTCATCCATTTTCTGGAGCAGCTTCTCCAGTGTTTGTGGGGGCTTCCTGGTGAAGTACTGAGCCATAGGTCCTGGCTGAAGGCCCTTAATCATGGCCTCAATAACAATTTCATTGGGCATTGTGGGTGCTTGCGCCCTCAATCGCAAGAACCTTTGGACATAGGCTTGGAGGTATTCCTCATGGTCTTGCGTGCATTGGAACAGGGCATGAGCTGTGACTGGCTTCGTCTGAAAACCTTGGAAACTAGTCACCAGCATGTGCTTAAGCTTCTGCCACGATGTGATAGTCCCTGGCCAAAGAGAAGAATACCATGTTTGAGCTACATTCCGAACTGCCATGACTGCAGTATTGCCCCCATACGAAGATATAGTTGCTTTGTAGCTCATCAGAAACTGCTTTGGGTCTGAATGCCCATCATACATGGGAAGCTGAGGTGGCTTGTATGACGGGGGCCATGGGGTAGCTTGCAGTTCTGCTGCCAAGGGAGAAGCGTCATCAAATGTAAAGGTATCATGATTAAAATCATCATACCACCCATCTTCGTTGAATAAGCCTTCTTGACGAAGTTCCTTGTGTTAGGGCCTTCGATCTTATTCATCTTGAACAAGATGGCACACTTCTTCAGTTGCTTCGTCGATCTTCCTTTGAAGATCAGCCAGTCGCGCCATCTTCTCTTTCTTCCTTTGTACTTGTTGATGAATGATTTCGATGTCCCTGTTTTCTTGGTCCAATTCCTCCTCCTAGAGTGTTGGACTGGTGGCCTTCCTCTTCTGGCTTCGAGCATCTCGAAGAGAAAGAGTTTCCTGGTTTGGATCTAGTGGCTGTAGTGCAGCAGCCCCTATCGCTGAAGCTTTCTTCGGTGGCATGACAAAGGTCAGTGCTTGCCGAAGGTGGTCGAAAGAGTTCATCGGAGGTGGGCACCAATGTTGGGGACTTGTTCTCAAACGCTATGAATTAAGAACAAGGCAACACAAAATGTTATATGTTAATGCCCTTCGTCCTACAAA
This sequence comes from Zea luxurians, assembly GCA_029449295.1. Classification (NCBI taxonomy): domain Eukaryota; kingdom Viridiplantae; phylum Streptophyta; class Magnoliopsida; order Poales; family Poaceae; genus Zea; species Zea luxurians. The sequence continues at coordinate 95,390,999 of JAOPSE010000001.1, read as the reverse complement.
GCATTGTTTCCCTTAGGATATAATGATCTTTGGACGAAGGTCATGAATGACATACCTTCATCATCGCAATATACATTAATGAAAGAAGAAGCATATGAAACGTAAAAAACAACATGAACAGTTATGTAACATTATTAATTCATTATTTATCATATTATCATGAGTGAATGAAAACAATATAAAATTACAAATTGTACCTTCGGCTCAACAGAAAGCGAAAGCACAAGAGTGACGCAAGAACGAGCACGAGTCAGCGTGAACAGTACGGGGGTACTGTTCATCTATTTATAGACAGAGGACACAGCCTGTGAGAAATTACACTCATGCCCTTTACATTTACTATTGACTTTAGGACAATTCATTGAGGTCCATATTGCCTTTTCCCCTTTAAGTTGGTTCCTTTTCCAGCTGCTATGCCGAAGCCGCCATACGCATGGCTTCGGAACTGCATGACCCTTCGTATCGTTCACGCTTCTCACATTGTGTATGGTTTAGATCCAAGTCCGAAGATACCTGTTCATATACAACACTTGGAAAACATTGTCAAATCATGTTTTTGAGGACCTTCGGAAGACGAAGGCCCCCAACAGTGACGTTACAACTCCCTGTCCCTAGCCTAAAACCACACAACATCCACACACAAACGACAAAGCACAGTCAGGGGAACAAATCCTTCACAGCGATCTTGCCCAAATTCGCGAAGATTTGCGCCCAATTGGCATTAGAACTCGGGCAGAAGCAATGGTTCCACGTGTTTGACCGTGGCTGACACGCCCGGTTCACGCCAGTTCACGCACCCACGCCTAGCCGTGCACGCCCGCTCGCACTCGCTGGTCCACGACTGCCCGTGCATCGTGCCGTGCCTATAAAGCAGCCCAAGGCCTCGGCCGTACCTACCCGAGCCAAAGTTCACCGGACTTCGCCTCAAGCACGCCGCGCCACCGCCCGCCATCACTGCCCGAGCCTTGGCCACCACGGCCAGCTCCCTCCAACCACTTCCAAGCCACACGAGTCGCTCGGTTAGCTTTGCCAGTGGCTCGTGAAGCTTTACATGTCCTCGGACACGGAAGAACCTCACCGGAGACCCAGGATCGCCCTTGTCAGACTTCGGTCGCCCGCAGCCGCGCGTAGACTGAGCAATCCAGTGAGCCATTCTCAAATTACTCACGCACATGTCTTCCTTGACATCTAGTGAAGCTCCCTGACCCGTTCAATTGAATTGTACCGCCCTGGTTAGGCCGGATTCCTCGCCACCGACGAGCTTCCCAGCCTACGCGCGTGGACCGACCTACTCCGACCACCACCGTGGACGATCCGCACCTCGATGTGATCGCCAGAGACCCCCAAACCTCGCCTGACCCCTCACCGGAGCAACCTCGCCGCCAGTAAGCCCCTCCGCCCTTTTCTTCCGCCGCGGTCACTGTTCCATTAGGGTAAGGATCGCGGGTTTGATTTCGTAAAACCCTTGGGGGTTTTCTGCAGAGTCATAGACTCAGATAAATAGTGAACCTAGGACCTGTCTGTAATACACTTAAAACCTTTCACCAGGGACCCAGATACAAAACCATTTTCCTTTAAACCATTTCTGTTTATTGTTTTTTTAAATTAAGCAGAGAACTTAGGAAATTTATATCTTGGGAAATATTTAGCCAAATCTTGTCAAACCAATTTTACTGGATTCAAAATATTGTGAACTATCACATAAAAATATTGAACCCTGTGTTTTCTGTTTTAAATATTAAAGTTTGGAATTAATTAAGGAAACTACCCAAACCATATTAAAATGAAGAAAAATAGTTATGCTTCTGTGCTGAACTTAAGAAAATTTGTAGAAGCTCAAACCCCCCTTAGACACTATTTAAAAATAGTAAGCACCCCAGAATTGAAGATTTAGACAAGGTTATCTATTAAAGGCCATAATTCCCCAAAACATAGGAAAATGAGAAAGGCACTAGAAATAATGAACAGTGGATGTAAATATTTTTCCTACTCCACTTAAGTAATGAAGAACCTAGGAAAAATGAAAGGAACCCTAGTCCAGAACAAATTCAAGGTGAAATGTTTTATTAGGCACTAATAAAACTAGAAGGACAATTATTACAAATATGAGAACAATTTCAAAATTGGTAAGAAAAATTCAGTAGACTTCTAACTACTAGACACCACTCCAAAAATGATAAATCCCCCAGCCCATCATTTTATGTGGGTTGAACAAATAAAACTTGATATTGAGCCATATTTCAATTAAATCATAAGCAAACCAAAAAAATGTGCAACAGTGGGCAAATAAATTTTTACCAGATTAATAATGGATTAGACTTCCTGAGAAAAATGCAAAACCTATTCACAACTACAAAGTAATACCCATTACCCTTACTTCATGAAAAGGCCATTTAATGCAAGAAAATCCTACCACCTTTCTCTTAAGCAAAAAGTTACCAGATTCTAGAATGATTGCTCTTGCACAAAAAAGAAGATAGGAAAAATTTGAAATCTGTTGTTTGATATTTTTCAAGTATAGTGGTAGTAGAAAGCACCCCTTTGGCTAGAAACTTTAGAAAATCGTAGCAAAAAACCTAATAAGTATTAGTGGCTGAAAATTTGTACAAAGTCATGTTATAACACTTGAATAGCAGCAAAAATAACTCATAGAGAATAACCCCCTGTTAAAAGGAAGTTGTAGTTCAAAATAACCCTTTTCCCCCCAAGCACTTGATAATTTTGTACAGAAAGAACCCCTCACTTTTTAAGCCCCAAATTTTGAGACAGAGAATTATACACCCATAAGAAGCCACTGTAATTTTTGCAGAATTTTTGGAAATTTATTAAGCTATCTTGTAGTTCCAACCCACCTTAAAAGCATAAAAAATAGAAAAGAAAAGACGGATTAGAAAGATTATTAAGTGTTACCCCAACATGGCAGCTAAGAATATTGTTAAAAATATCCATAAGATATAAAGAAGAAAATCAGTAGAACACTAAAAATGGGTTAACCATTCAGTAATCAACTTGACCCTAAGTTGCTAAGTGTACCACAAAAATCTCCAGTAGTAAGGATAAGCTCTGTCTTATTAATTTGATCATCCCTCATCAAATCTTAAATGCTAAATTACATATCATGCCATGCATATGTCTTACTCATTGCATCCATTAGATTGCAATCTCACTGATGGAGAGTACGTGCTCATCCCTGAGCAAGGAGCTGTCCACGAGGAAGTCCAAGAGCAAGCTCCCGAGACTGCCATCGAGGATCTCCCTGCAGCCCCAGCAATTGAAGGCAAGCCTCGGTTTTATGCATAACCATATATATATGATACTTTACTACACTTAATGTTTGTAGGCCTGCAATGTGCACTTAAGTGTAGGAGTTGCTTGAAACCCTTAGTTGCATGAATTCAGGATTCCTTTTTGAGATGGATACTAGTATGCTAGGTCGAGTAGCTGCTTTGCTAATTAGGATCTCGGTAGAAGTCAAGTGATTTTTCTAGCACTCACGCTAGGTCAGGTATTGATTGTATTGATCTTGATAACGGGATCTATGATGGTCCATGGATTGGGATCCAGGGAGGATGCCTTGTCCATGAGACGGAAAAAGGAATTAAGGATTAATGTGTGGATACCTGAGTCAAGCATTTGAACGTACTAAACACATGTCGAGAAATATGGTAACCGGTAAACCTAGTACCTGAGTGAAGCTGGGCACGGACTTCACCCCTCACGCGACCTGAGACTAGGTCTCCCATGCTAGCTATGGTGGGTACAAGTGCGGTCACTGCACGATGGCATCCGGGGACAGTGGAGCATTGTATGCCAAGGCGATGAGGCCTGGCCGCGAACGGGGAATCGATGGGGACGGTTGACATGTGTGGGGACGGAGTACCCCTACATGTCGTGTGTTTAGGTTTACCTTGCAAGGTTTAAAAACTTGATTAGAATCGTCTGCTTCTCGCAGCTAATGAGACTGCTTGACCCCTTGTACTACATTGAGTAAGAAGTGAAATGAGGATTACATGAGATAACTTGTTGATTGTATTAAATGATTGTTACCATGTATGCTTAGAAGGAGCAAACTTAGCTAAAATAATGATACTAGAAATGGAAATGCTAAAAGTTGACCTTAGATACAGCTAGTGCTTTTGGCAAACCAAACCCCTCGGCCAAACAGCTGCATGGTCTAGAGGTAGAGGAGTAGTTTACTCACACCGGGTAAGTCTAGCTGAGTATTAGTATACTTAGCCTTGCTTGTGGCATAATTTTTACAGGTACGCTTCAGGACATGGTTGATGGTGTGACTTGGCCTACCACCCTGCCACCGGGTTGGACGGTCGAGTGGGATGCTGCTCCAGCAGGAGAGAAGTAGGAGGAGTAGTGGGCTAGGCCTTGCCCTATTCCTTGCTTTGGACGATATCGATTATCCGCTGCAGTTTATTTTGTGAACTTATATCAACTACTTGAAAAACTCCGATTTATGTACTAACTCCAATACTTTAATTTGAGGTTTTCCTGTTTTATTCGTATTTTTTCTGTGACTCACCTTCGAGTGAGTTTGTGGTATTTGATCCTGGTTAAGTGGCTTTATCAGACTAGATCTGAGGGACTGACGGGTTATTCCAATTTAAGTGTGTTACGGCCCCTGTGGCGGGACTTGGGCACTTAAGCTAGAATAATTCAGGTGGTTCCACCACAGCTGGTATCGGAGCAAATACCACCACACAGAAGAACAATAAACCATGAATACCAATTTTCAAAAATCTAAAACTTGCTTAGAAACTAGTGTGAATCATCAAGACTAGAACACTAGACCTGACGAAAGGCCATAGGAATAGTGGGAGAAATAGGTGGCAAATTAAGTAGGCCCTGTGGGCCAGTCCTTAGCTTTTTAAGAATGCCCTAAGAGCACCCTTTTATTCAAAGAGGAGACATTATCTTCAGCATGGATGCATTATAAAAACTAAAGGGATTAGAAATTAAAGAAGTAAAAATTTGAGCTAATCCGCTTCCTTTTAAACCACCCATGCTCTTTTTATTTTCTTTCTTCCACCATAATCTTTACATCTGATACCCTTCCGCAGATGACCTCACCTACCCCTGCCAATGGAGGAGACACTTGTTTTAGCTCTGATTTCCTTTCCCACGATGGCTTTCCTTCCATCTTGTGGGAAGTGCTTAACTCCGCCGGTTACCCTACGCCCCCTTTATACACGGTGCAGCTGTAAGAAGAGCATCGGGTACCATGTTGCCAAGTCTGGCTGACTCTGGAGGCTCATCCCCTTCAGCCGGGTTGGCGTTCCCGTTGAAACACCTCAGGTGTTACCCAAGGCCCTGGCCAAAGGAGCACACTTGTGTCCTGCTTACCCTATTTGCTAAATTGGAAAGTGAAGGCACTAAAAGCTTTAGAATCACGGTTAAGCTAAGTATTGATCATAACAACAAAGAAACCCTAGCCTTCATCCATTATCACTCATCAAAAAGATTCTAAAACCCTAATTCCCCTCTTAAGCCATTAAACCCTAAACATGGAGTTAAAGGAGAAAGAGTGGGCAAATGGCCAAATCATGCAAGGAAACCTTTACAAAAGATGAAGTATATTAGAAATTCTACAAAATGTATTAAGGAAGATATTACAAAAAGGCCCAACAAAAACCCCAAATCAGCTCACTGCGTGCGGCGTGCGGCGACGTGGGGCTCGGCGGGGCGGGCGTGGTGCTTGGCAGGCGTGCAGGGGTGAGGGGCGCGGCGTGCAGGGGCGGGCAGCGAGGGGCGCGGCTGCAGGGGCGGCGTGCAGGCGTGCAACGGCGTCGTGGGGGCACGGGAACTCTGCGGGCGGCGTGCAGGGGTGCAGGCGGCGTCGTGGGGGCGCGGGAGCTCTGCGCGGCGGCGAGGGGCGCGGGAGCTCTGCCGGGCGGCGCGGCGGCGTCGTGGGGGCCGGGCGGCACGGCGGCGTCCTGGGGGCCGGGCTGCACGGCGGCGTCGTGGGGGCCGGGCGGCGCGGGACCTTGGGCGGCGTGGGGCTCGGCGGCGGCGGCGTGGGCGGGGGGCGGCGTGCGGCGGCGCGGCGTGGTGAGAACCGTTTGAAACGAGCGAGAGAAGGCTGGGCCCGACGATGTAGGGCCACTATTTTCGTCGGCCTCAGTGAGGTCGACGAAAATAGTGGTCGGTCAACGACGTATTTTCGTCGGTTTTGCCTCGGCCCACGAAAATATAGCTTATTTTCGTCGGCCTAGTGGCCGACGAAAATAATTTCCGTATTTTCGTCGGCCTGCCGACGAAAATATTAATGGGCCTACGAAAATACGTATTATATTCGTCGGCCACTAGGACGATGAAAATAACTTCCTTATTTTCGTGGGCCGGCCGACGAAAATATACCGGCCCACGAAATTTTAGGCTTCTCCTGTAGTGAGAGCCATCAAAATTTCTCTAAGTCCCAAAACCAACCGTAGCCTAAAGATCATATGTGTTCACCTTTGTGCTGGTGCCAAAACCACTTGGACCAAATAACAAAAAGTGGCCAAATTACCTAAGGCACACCCCTGAAAAGTTTGAAAACAAACCAAGGTCGTTGACATGATTTGGCATCATTTTTGTCGCTGGTGAACAGTGCAGACAGACAAGACTTGGTGCCCACATATCTTGTAAGCTAGGGCAGACCTTCCATTGCAACTTACACAAACTAGCTAGCCCTAGGTGCTAGGAAGAAATCTTGCACAAGACCTTTGGCGAGATTCGCACGATTGTGTTCGATGTGCCCTGGCAACGTCAGAGCACGCCCTTGGCGCTCAGCCCGCGCGCGCAGCCCCACGCTGTGCCAACCCCGCGCCCACACCCGCGCCTGTGGCTATAAAGCCCACCATGGCCTCGACCGTACACCCTCGCGCGTCCCTGACCTAGCTCGAGCACGAGTTCGCCGGCGTTTGCCCATAGAACCCCATGCCAGCGGCCGCGCAAGCCATGACCTCCATAGACTGGCCAAACCAGCTATTCTCTGCCCCATCCGACCCTTAGGTTAGCTTCTCCGGACCTCAGTGAAGCTCCCCGAGCAGAGGATTGAGCAATACCTCACCGGAGACGCCGGATCGACGTCACCAGACTTCAACCGGCCGCCGTCGCACGTAGACCGAGCTCCACGGTAAGCCATTCGTCGATTCCTTGTACCTATATCATCCTTAGCGTCCCGTGAAGCTCCCTGTGCCATTTGATTGAACCCTACCGCCGTGAGTAGGCCGGAGCACACGCCGCCGATGAGCCTGACAGCCTGCGCGCGGTCAGACCTATTCTGGACATCACCATCGACGACCCGCACCTCGACGTGACCGCCAGGACCTCCCAGACCTCATCCAACCCTTCACTGGACCTCCCTCACCGCCGGTAAGCCGCGCCACCCTTTTTCCACTCCACGGTTACTATTGCAAGGGGGAAGGAGGCCGGATGGAAAGAAAGAAAAGTCGGGGGGGTTGCGAGGTCAGTGACTCAGAGGAATAGTTCCGCAGGGGTACGGTTTAAAGGATTAGTTAGAGGAAACCAGAGGGGCCTCGGTGCAAACTGATTTTTCCTTAAACCTTTTAAGCCTTATTCTTTTAAATGAATACATAACTTGCAAAATTCATAACTCGAATTTTACCCAGCCAAATTTGGTCAAACTAATTTTGCTAGATCCCAAATATTATGAACTACTTAAGAAAAATAACAAACACTCTAAGTACTGCAAGACTTTTTAGAGTTTCAATTTAATTAAGTGTACTGCCCAAAACTGAATAAATAGAGGAAAAATAGAAATACTTTTGGACTGAGGGTAAGAAAAATCAGAGACATGCTTAACCACTAACTACCCTGTTTAAAAATATTAAACTCCCGAGTATACTAGATTAAGAAAGGGTTAACCACAAAAACTTGTTTGGGTCCAAACCTTAAGAAAATAAAAAGGGGAATGAAAAATAGGAACCAGAGGGCAACCACATTTTTCCTAGCTTACATAGGTAACATAGATCACAAGAAAATTTTGTTGAACCCTCTGTTAGTACAAAAGAAGTGCACCACATTTTATTTCTTAAAAACAATGAGAACTTAGAAAAATCCTAGAAAAATAACCCTAAGAAGAAACCACCCCAATCCTTTGGATAACAAATAATATGTTAGTATGAATCTAGGAAAAATATAAGTTCTGTTGTTTGATATGTTTCAAATGACAAGTTAGTTATAAGTGCATTTTTGACATTAAACTTTAGAAAATCGCAACCAAATAACCATCATCTCACTTTCTGTGATTTTTGGCACAGAGACCTATTATCACACATGAATCTTGGTAAAAATAAGTTTTAGTCTAGAACCCTCACCTAAATCAGAACTATAGTACAAAGTGACCTTCTACCCTCACTTTTGTCATTTTTGCCCAAGGGTTATCTGAATTAATTCTAACCTCAAAAATTTTAGAATAGAGTACAGAGATCAATGTTTACCCACTGTAATTTTGGTAACATTTTTAGAAAATTCTAAATTGCCATGGTAGTTCAAAAGCACTCAATAATAAGCATAATAAAAAGTAAAAGGAGAATTGTGGAAGAAATTAATATTGTGCAACTAAATTCTCCTAAGGGTCCCATAAAACAAAAGGAGATGATTAAAATCCTTAAATTCACTAAGACCCAAAAATAGTTGTATACCAAACACTAAGAGCACCTCCCGATAAAGAAACCCTAGTTTACCCACTATTTTAATATGGTTTCACCATACATAGTTTTTACTAAATTAACATATTATTAATATATATGTATCTTATTCATCGCATTCGATAGATTGTAATCTCACCGACGGAGAATACATCCTCGTTCCGGAGCAAGGAGTTGCTCAGGAGTTAGTCTAGGAGCCAGCACCAGAGCGTGCAATCAAGGATCTGCCTGCCCCAGCTTTGGAAGGCAAGCCCCGGTTTTATGCATAACCATTATATATATGCTATTTTACTGCACTTAAATGTTGTAGGCTTGTACTGTGCACTTAAGTGTAGGAGTTGACTGAAACCCTAGTTGTATGAACTCAGGATTTCCTTTGAGATGAATACTAGTATGCTAGGTCAAGTAGCTGGTTTGCTAAATAGGGATCTCGGTAGAAGTCGGGTGATTTTCTAGCACTCGCACGAGGTCAGGAATTGATTGTATCCATTTTTGATAACAGAATGATGGTAGTCTGTGGACACGGATCCATGGGGATGCGTGGTCTACAAGTTGAAATTGGAATAAGGATTAACGTGCGGATACCTGTGTCAAGCGTTTGAACGTACTAAGCACATGCTGAGAAATATGGTAAATCGGTAAGCCTAGTACCTGAGTGAACCTGGCAACAGACTTTATCCCTCACGTGACCTGAGACGTGGTCTCCCATTCCGATTATGGTGGGTACAAGTGCGGTCAGTACACGACGACTGTCGGGGTCAGTGGGGCATTGTACGCCAAGGCGGTGAGCCCTGTTCTGTTGATGGGGAATCGATGGGGACAGTTGATATGTGTGGGGACGGAGTGCCTCACCATGTCGTGTGTTTAGGTTTCCCTTGCAAGGTTAATACTCGATTCAAATCGTCTTCTTCTCGCAGCTAATGAGACTGCTTGATCCATTGTACTACATTGAGTAATAAGTGGAAATGAGTTGATTGGCAAAAGATGTTGATTGATAAAATGCTTGATACCATGTATGATTAGCTAGGTACACATCTAGTCTTAAGAGAATCACACTAAAACTTGAAAAGCTAAGACTTGATTTTAAACTTAGCTAGTGCTTTTTGGCAAACCACACCCCTCAGCCAAACAACTGCATGTCTAGAGGTAGAGGAGTAGACTCCTCACACCGGGTAAGTCTAGCTAAGTATTAGTATACTCAGCCTTGGTTGTGGCATAATTTTTACAGGTTCTCTGGAGGATATGGTTGTTGGAGTGACTTGGCCGTCTACCTTGCCATCGGGTTGGACAGTTGAGTGGGACCCTACCTCAGTAGGAGAGGAGTAGGAGGAGTGATGGGCTAGGCTTCCCCATCCTCCCTTATGTATCGTTAGTTAATTTCCGCTACATCCCGAACAATGAATCCTACTTTTGCAAAACTCCGATGATGTTGTAATAACTTTAAGTACTCCTTTAACTTGTGGTTTTATGCTTTATTGTATTTGCTCTGTGCCTCACCTTCGAGTGAGTACGTGGTACTTGATCCTGTTAGTGGCCTTGTCGGACTAGATCCGAGGGACTGACGTTTTATTCCTATTTAAGTGTGGTATAGCCTCTAAGGTGGGACTTAGGCACTTTAGTTGGAATAATTCGGGTGGTTCCGCCATAGCTGGTATCGGAGCTTGTACCACCACAGAGGAATCAATAAATCGTAATTACCAACCTTTTCAAAAGTAAAACTTGCTTAGAAACCAATGTTGGATAGATTGTTAAGACGATAAGAACAGACCTAGGACGTGAAGCCTTAGGATACTAGATGGGTAGCTAGGTGGCTATTTGAATATGCCCTACAGGCTACTATGGTATAGGTGGGGGATTTCTATACCCCTATATACTTGATGTGAGGTCACTTAGGACGAGCATGCATGCATTATTTTTCTAGCTACTTAGTAAGAGGTCAATATTAACAAAGGCTACTTAATCAAAGAGACACCCGTAATAAGAAATTAAGTCTACATCGAAGATCGCAACTTAACCATGGGAAAGCCAAGCACTAGTCTCCCTCTTATTTTTGGTAATTCTTTTTCTTTTTTTTCTCTCTTACGCTTGCCCTTACATAGATGACTTCTCATGAATCCATGAAAGGAGGGAACGCACATTCCCACACAGATGGGCTTGCACGATAGGGTTTTCCTCGTATTTTGTGGGAGGTACTGTACGGAGCCGATTATGCTACGCCTCCCCAGTACGTGGTGTAGTTGTTCGAGGATCACCGGGTACCCCGCTGTAGGGTGAGGATAACTTTGGAGCCTCATCCCTTGTAGCCCGGCTGGTGTTCTTTGGACTCCGAGTCTTTCGGTTTCAGAGCCAAGGATACTATTGAGTCCACTGCTCTGCACGTGCTGACAACCTTCTGCGGCTTTCATCCCTTGGAGCTGTGAGCCCACCCCATCGGCTTGTTCCCTGCTGAAAAGGAGGATGACTCGATGTGGAAGGATCGGGTTGAGCACACCAAGGATGTGTGGGCTCTCTACCCTGGACATACCGCTCACCTAACGATTTGGTGCATGAATGCCCTGTATCGTCAGCAGGCATTACGAGGTGAGGCAATGTCCCAACTGATGGGATTAGTGGAGTCTACCAATATCACCCTGGATAACAGGGAGGACCTTGTGGTCGACTTGTCCACTGAGCTGGTGGAAAAGTATCTCCAGGTGGAACAGATGGCCACCCAAATCCAAGAGCTTGAGGATCAGGTGGAGGCTAGGGAGAACACCATCGAGGTTCTGGAAGATCAACTCCAGACCACACAACAACAGCTTGAGGAAGCCAACCAGCACTTGCATGTGCACCATCAAGAGATTCAAGACATGGAGGCAGAGGGGGTCGATGAGGATGTAGACATCGAGGGAGGAGAGGAGCCGGAGCCTACATCTAGTTTGGACACTGCTGGTTCAGGAAGACCACCTTCCCTTGAGTCTAGTGTTGCCTCGTTTGCTCAGTAGATTTCAAAGTTAGGATAGAAGTGTGCGGCAGTAGAACTCCTTGAAACTAGCTTAGCTTTTGCACCTTGGAGGTACTAGGATAGAGAGAGTTGAGTATTTTGGGCACTGTTGTAACTGTTGGAAAAAACTCTTTTGGCATGTTGAATGATGGATGGCTTTTGCTTTTATGTATGAATGAAATTTTATTCAGATGGTACCAGTTGTGAAAAGCAAGGAAACATTTAGAATCTTACATACCTCGTTATTTAAGATCATTTATCATGTGCAATCGCAGATTTCAAGTATGATATTGAGAACATCCTAAATTTCAGATGGCAGGAAGAGCGCGCCGTGGACAGAATGAGCGCATTCCTCCACCACTGCCGCAGCCTCCTACCATGCATGAGCTGATCACTCAGCAGAATGAGATTCTGCGGCAGCTAGCTCAGCGTCAGCCACCACCCTAGCATTATGGTGGAGGTGATCATCATCAGCGTCCCCCAGCAACGGGCACCTATTAGGAGTTTCTCAATACTTAGCTACCATTGTTCACTCAGGTAGAAGACCCACTCGACGCGGATGTTTGGCTCAGGGTGGTGGAATCCAAATTTCCATTGCTTAATGGAGATTGTTCAGATGTGACCAAGGTCCGTTTCGCCACCCAACAGCTTTGTGGGCCTGCGCGGACATGGTGGGACCATTTCCTCACCATGCACTCGGTTGACCATGTGGTTGAATGGGGAGAATTCAAGGCAGCATTCAGAGGGCATCACATACTAGCAGGCATCATGGACCGCAAGCTCAATGAATTTCTGGCACTCACTCAGAGAAGTCATACAGTGTTGCAGTACGCCCAAGCCTTAATTCCTGTGTCAGGACGCAGGCTATCATGCTGACACGGATGAGAAGAAGAGCGACAGATTCAGGAGGGGCCTCAGTACTAAGCTCCATGACCATCTCAACACAGTCAGGGCCAACAGCTACAATGAGTTAGTCAACATGGCCATCTCTCAGGAGGACTGCGTCATAGCCCGTCAGGCAAAAAAGAAGAGAAAGACCCCTGTGACATGACTTCCAACTCAGCCTTAGTGCTTCAGGATTGTGTCCGACACTCAGAGTAGAGGACCTCAGTAGCAGCAGGGGCGATGGGTGATCCGACCACAACAGCAGCAGCAGGCACCCAACCGCTCTCAACCCCCAGTTCAGAGGAACAACAACCAGCCACAGCAGCAGTACCGTCAGGGCAATGACAACAAGTGTTTCACTTGTGGCAACACTGGCATTTTGCCAGGAATTGTCCCAAGAACCAGCAGAGGCAGGGGCAGAATGCAAATCAGAACCAAGGCAAGAGGCAGAAGGTGCAAGTGAGGCAGGGCAGGCTAAACTTCACCACAGTGGTTGATATTCCGGAGGGAGCACCCGTCATGACTGGTATCTTTTCCGTTTTGAATTACCCTACTGTCATTCTTTTTGATTCCGGTGCATCACACAGCTTCATCAGCACAAAATTTAGTGCCAAATGTTAGATAACCTTTTACCACACAAATGGGGGTATTACGATTTCAACCCTGGGAGGCAGGGTTGCCACCTATCAACTCAACCGGCGTGTGCCAATAAAATTGGGTAGCCATATATTTAAAAGCACCCTCCTTATCATGGCATTGGAGAGCGTGGATATCATCTTGGGAACTGACTGGTTATCCCGACATCATGCATTAATAGATGTCACAGCGAGAGCCATTGAAATACACTCACCTTTTTGTGGAGACATCACATTATACTTGCCTAACCAGGGTTGTACCCATTCTTGTGCACTCACCCTTATAAAGTCACCCGTAGAGAGTATTCCAGTGGTTTGTGAGTACCCTGATGTTTTCCCAGACGAATTGCCAGGGATGCCACCCGACAGAGACATAGAGTTTGCAATTGAGCTGCAACCCAGAACTGCACCTATATCCAAGAGACCCTATAGGATGCCTCCAGCAGAGTTAGCAGAACTGAAAAAGCAGTTACATGAATTGTTGGACAAGGGGTTCATTCGCCCAAGTAATTCACCATGGGGACGTCCGGCGTTGTTCGTGAAGAAGGATGAGAGTTTGAGACTGTGTCGATTACTACCCTCTCAATGCGGTAACGATTAAAAATAAGTATCCTTTGCCCCGCATTGATATGTTGTTTGATCAGTTGGTGGGAGCCAAGGTATTTTCCAAGATAGACCTTCACTCTGGCTATCATCAAATCAAGATCAGGACCAGCGATATTCCGAAGACGGCTATCTCTACCAGATACGGACTTTATGAGTACTTGGTGATGTCATTTGGGCTGACCAATGCCCTAGCATATTTCATGTATTTGATGAATTTAGTGTTTATGCCAGAGCTGGACAAGTTTGTGGTGGTTTTCATTGATGATATCTTGGTCTATTCAAAGAACGAAGACGAGCATACTAAGCATCTACACATCGTACTTCAGTGACTGTGGGATCATCACTTATATGCTAAATTGTCCAAATGTGATTTCTGGCTAAGGGAGATTAAATTCTTGGGTCACACCATTTCTCACGATGGGATATCAATTGATCCTAAGAAAGTGCAAGAAGTGATGGACTGGAAGCCTCCTACCACAGTGCGACAGATTCAGAGTATCCTAGGATTGGCAGGATATTATCGGCGATTCATTCCAGATTTCTCCAGGATTGCTAAACCAATGACTGAATTATTGAAGAAGGGAGTAAAATTTGAATGGAGTCAGAAATGTGAAGATGCCTTTCATGCACTACGGCCGCATCTGACGACAGCACCCGTGCTAGCATAGCCTGACAACACCAAATCTTTTGATGTGTATTGCGATGCTTCGGGCACAGGATTGGGTTGTGTTCTGATGCAAGACAACAGAGTTATTGCCTACGCCTCCAGAGCACTCAGGCCCCATGAGCAGAATTACCCCACGCATGATCTAGAGTTAGCAGCAGTAGTTCATGCTCTGAAAATATGGAGACATTATCTAATGGGAGCTCAGTGTAACATCTATACTGACCACAAGAGTCTCAAGTATATTTTTACTCAGGCTGATCTTAATATGAGGCAGAGAAGATGGTTGGAATTGATCAAGGACTATGATTTGGAAGTGCATTACCATCCTGGCATGGCAAATGTTGTGGCAGATGCCTTAAGTCGAAAAGCCCAGTGCAACTATGTAACTATGGATTCTAAGATCGCCACTCTGTGTGACGAGTTGCGCAAGAGGAACATTGAAGTTGTTTCCCCAGGTACCTTGGATTATGTCTTCATGGAGCCAACTCTACAAGAGCAGATAGTCCTGGCATAGATTGGTGACAAGGGTGTTCAAGTCATTAAGGAAATGCTCGAACAAAAGGTGGATAAGTACAGATGTTTTCGTCAAGATAGCAAGGCAGTTCTAGGGTTTGAAGACCGATTGGTTGTTCCTAAAAACCTAGAACTTAGGAAGAAAATATTAGACGAAGCTCATCTCTCCAAATTTTCCATGCACCCCGGCAGTAACAAAATGTATCATGACCTTAGATCCTTGTATTGGTGGACCAGAATGAAGAGAGAAATTGCTAAGTATGTATCTGAGTGCGACACTTGCCAAAGAATCAAGGCTAGTCATTTGAAGGAAGCAGGTACCCTACAGCCTCTTCCCATTCCTTCTTGGAAGTGGGAGGACATTTGCATGGATTTAATTGTGGGATTACCAAACACCTTCTGGCACCACGATTCTATTTGGGTCATTTTGGATATGCTAACCAAGATAGCTCATTTCTTGCCAGTGCATACCACCCACAAGGCAGAAAAATATGCAGAGATCTATATTGACCAAATAGTGTGTTTGCATGGAATCCCGAGGACTATTGTGTCTGATAGAGGAGCACTGTTTGTGGCACATTTTTGGGAGTAGCTACAAAAGTCACTTGGAACAACCATGATTAGAAGCTCAGCATACCATCCTCAAATAGACGGTCAGACAGAAAGAGTAAATCAGATTCTGGAGGACATGTTGAGGGCATGTGTGTTACACTATGGTAAGAATTGGGATAAGTGCCTTTCTCTGGCGGAATTCTCTTATAATAACAGCTACCAGTCCAGCCTAAAGATGGCACCTTTTGAGGCCTTGAATGAGAGAAGGTGTAGAACACTGCTAAATTGGTCACAAGCTGGAGAAAGGGAAGTATTTGGACCTGACCTAGTACTTGAAGCCGAGGATAAAGTCAGAGTCATTAAGAAGAACTTGGAAGATGCTTAGGCTAGGCAGAAGAGCTATCATGATAAGAGAAGGAAGCCTCTACAATTCGAAGTGGGGAATCATGTGTATCTCAAAGTGTCACCCACCAAAGGTATTCAGAGATTTGAGATCAAGGGCAAGTTAGCTCCTCGCTATATTGGGCCCTATGAAATCAAGGAGACTTGTGGACCTATATCATACCAATTGAAGTTGCCACCTCATATGTCTAGAATTCATGATGTGTTTCACGTGTCTTAGCTAAGCAAGTGCGTCCGCTTACCCACGGAAGTGCTACCTGAACCTGAGTTGGAGACAGAACCGGACTTGTCATATCAAGAGCACCCCATCAAGGTATTGGACCAAAAGGAAAGGTCAACTCGAGCAAGGTCAATCCGAATGTATAAGATTCAGTGGAGCAACCATTCAGAAGAAGAGGCTACATGGGAAATTGAAGATTTTCTGCGCTCTCGCTTCCCTGATTTTCTGCTTAAAGGAATCGGTACATAACCCAAAACACCCACCCCCACCTGCCCTTTGAATCTAAATATAAGAGAAACATAGTTGATAAGAGCAGAGTAAGTAGTGAAACTAAATCAAGAAGGACTTCCTTCTGAAGTTGCAAAAAGGATGGCATTCGAAGAGCAGTTTACTAGAGAATCTTGACCAAAAAGGAACCACAATACACGAACACGCACCTTCTTGGCACCCCACTAAAGGATCCCTACCCAATCTCGGGATGAGATTCCTTTAAGGGGGGAGGGTTGTAACACCCGAGGTGTTACCCAAGGCCCTGGCCAAAGGAGCACACTTGTGTCCTGCTTACCCTATATGCTAAATTGGAAAGTGAAGGCACTAAAAGCTTTAGAATCATGGTTAAGCTAAGTATTGATCATAACAAGAAAGAAACCCTAGCCTTCATGCATTCTCACTCATGAAAAAGATTCTAAAACCCTAATTCCCCTCTTAAGCCATTAAACCCTAAACATGGAGTTAAAGGGGAAAGAGTGGGCAAATGGCCAAATCATGGAAGGAAACTTTTACCAAAGATGAAGTATATTAGAAAATTTACAAAATGTATTAAGGAAGATATTACAAAAAGGCCCAACAAAAACCCCAAATCAGCTCACTAAGTGGAGAGCACAATAGAGCCATCAAAATTTCTCTAAGTCCCAAAACCAACCCTAGCCTAAAGATCATATGTGTTCACCTTTGTGCTGGCGCCAAAACCACTTGCACCAAATAACAAAAAGTGGCCAAATTACCTAAGGCACACCCCTGGAAAGTTTGAAAACAAACCAAGGTCGTTTGACATGGTTTGGCATCATTTTTGTCGTTGGTGAATAGTGCAGACAGACAAGACTTGGCGCCCACATATCTTGTAAACTAGGGCAGATCTTCCATTGGAACTTACACAAACTAGCAAGCCCTAGGTGCCAGGAAGAAATCTTGCATAAGACCTTCGGCGAGATTCGCACGGTTGTGACCTCTGCAGGCGCAAGAACTTGGGCAGATGAACACGACCACGTGTTCGATGCGCCCTGGCAATGCCAGAGCACGCTCTCGACGCTCAGCCTGCGCGCACAGCCCCGCGCCGTGCCAACCTCGTGCGCACACCCGTGCCCGTGGCTATAAAGCCCACCTTGGCCTCGACCATACACCCCCGTGCGTTCCTGACCCAGCCTGAGCACGAGTTCATCGGCGTTTGCCTAGAGAACCCCATGCCAGCGGCCGCGCAAGCCACGCCCACCGTAGACAGGCCAAACCGGCCATTCTCCGCCCCGTCCGACCCTTAGGTTAGCTTCTCTATACCACAGTGAAGCTCCCCAAGCCGAGGATTGAGCAATACCTCACCGGAGACACCGGATCGATGTCGCCGGACTTCAACCGGCCGCCGTCGCACGTAGACCGAGCTCCACGGTAAGCCATTTGTCGATTCCTTGTACCTATAGCATCCTAAGCATCCTGTGAAGCTCCCTGTGCCATTTGATTGAACCCTACCGCTGTGAGCAGGCCGGAGCACACGCCACCGACGAGCGTGACCGCTTGCGCGCGCGGTCAGACCTATTCCGGCCATCACCGTCAACAACCCGCACCTCGACCTGACCGCCAGGACCTCCCAGACCTCACCCAACCCTTCACCGGACCTCCCTCGCCGCCGGTAAGCCGCGCCACCCTTTTTCCTCTCCACGGTTACTGTTGCATGGGGGAAGGAGCCTGGATGGAAAGAAAGAAAAGCTGGGGAGGTTTTTGCGAGGTCAGTGACTCAGAGGAATAGTTCCACAGGGGTACGGTTTAAAGGATTAGTTAGAGGAAACCAGAGGGGCCTCGGTGCAAACTGATTTTTCCTTAAACCTTTTAAGCCTTATTCTTTTAAATGAATACAAAACTTGAAAAATTCATAACTCAAATTTTACCCAGCCAAATTTGGTCAAACTAATTTTGCTAGATCCTAAATATTATGAACTACTTATGAAAAATAACAAACACCCAAAGTACTGCAAGACTTTTTAGAGTTTCAATTTAATTAAGTGTAGTGCCCAAAACTCAATAAATAGAGGAAAAATAGAAATACTTTTGGACTGATGGTAAAAAAAATCAGAGACATGCTTATCCACTAACTACCCTGTTTAAAAAATGTTAAACTCCCCAGTATACTAGATTAAGGAAGGATTAACCACAAAAACTTGTTTGAGTCCAAACCTTAAGAAAATAAAAAGGGGAATGAAAAATAAGAACCAGAGGGCAATATAGATCACAAAAAAATTTTGTTGAACCCTCTGTTTGTACAAAAGAAGTGCACCACATTTTATTTCTTAAAAACAATAAGAACTTAGAAAATTCCTAGAAAAATAACCCTAAGGAGAAACCACCCCAATCCTTTGGATAACAAATAATATGTTAGTATGAATCTAGAAAAAATATAAGTTCTGTTGTTTGATATTTTTCAAATGACAAGTTAGTTATAAGTGCATTTTGGACATTAAACTTTAGAAAATCACAACTAAATAACCATCATGTCACTTTCTGTGATTTTTGGCACAGAGACATATTATCACACATGAACCTTGGTAAAAATAAGTTTTAGTCCAGAACCCTTACCTTAATCAGAGCTGCAGTACAAAGTGACCTTCTACCCTCACTTTTGTCATTTTTGCCCAAGTGTTATCTAAATTAATTCTAACCTCAAAAATTTTAGAATAGACTACAGAGATCAATGTTTACCCACTGTAATTTTTGTAACATTTTTAGAAAATTCTAAATTGCCATGGTAGTTCAAAAGCACTCAATAATAAGCATAATAGAAAGTAAAAGGAGAATTGTGGAAGAAATTAATATTGTGCAACCAAATTCTCCTAAGAGTCCCATAAAACAAAAGGAGATGATTAAATCCTTAAGTTCACTAAGACCCAAAAATAATTGTATACCAAACACTAAGAGCACCTCCCGATAAAGAAACCCTAGTATACCCACTGTTTTAATATTGTTTCACCATATATAGTATTTACTAAATTAACATATTATTAATATACATGTATCATATTCATCGCATTCGATAGATTGTAATCTCACGGACGGAGAATTCACCCTCGTTCCAGAGCAAGGAGTTGCTCAGGAGCCAGCACCAGAGCCTGCCATCGAGGATCTGCCTGCCTCAGCTTTGGAAGGCAAGCCCGGTTTTATGCATAATTATTATACATATGCTATTTTACTGTACTTAAATGTTGTAGGCTTGTACTGTGCACTTAAATGTATGAGTTGACTAAAACCCTAGTTGCATAAACTCAGGATTTGCTTTGAGATGAATACTAGTATGCTAGGTCGAGTAGCTGCTTTGCTAAATAGGGATTTCGGTAGAAGTCGGGTTATTTTCCAGCACTCGCGCGAGGTCAGGAATTGGTTGTATCCATTTTTGATAACAGAATAATGGTAGTCTATGGACACGGATCCATGGGGATGTGTGGTCTACAAGTTGAAATTGGAATAAGGATTAACATGCGGATAGCTGTGTCAAGCATTTGAACGTACTAAGCACATGTCGAGAAATATGGTAAATCGGTAAGCCTAGTACCTAAGTGAACCTAGCAATAGACTTTATCCCTCACGCGACCTGAGACGTGGTCTCCCATTCTGGTTATGGTGGGTACAAGTGCGGTCACTGCACGACGGCAGTTTGGGTCAGTGGGGCATTGTACGTCAAGGCGGTGATCCCTGTTCTGTTGGCGGGGAATCGATGGGGACGGTTGATATGTGTGGGGACGGAGTGCCTCACCATGTCGTGTGTTTAGGTTTCCCTTGTAAGGTTAAAACTCGATTCGAATCGTCTGCTTCTCGCAGCTAATGAGACTGCTTGATCCATTGTACTGCATTGAGTAATAAGTGGAAATGAGTTGATGGGCAAAAGATGTTGATTGCTAAAATGCTTGATACCATGTATGATTAGCTAGGTACACATCTAGTCTTAAGAGAATCACACTATAACTTGAAAAGCTAAGACTTGATTTTAAACTTAGCTAGTGCTTTTTGGCAAACCAAACCCCTCAGCCAAACAGCTGCATGTCTAGAGGTAGAGGAGTAGACTCCTCACACCGGGTAAGTCTAGCTGAGTATTAGTATACTCAGCCTTGCTTGTGGCATAATTTTTATAGGTTCTCTGGAGGATATGGTTGCTGGAGTGACTTGGCCATCTTCCTTGCCGCCTGGTTGGACAGTCGAGTGGGACCCTACCTCAGCAGGAGAGGAGTAGGAGGAGTGATGGGCCAGGCTTCCCCATCCTCCCTTATGTATCGTTAGTGAATTTCCGCTGCATCCTGAACAATGAATCCTACTTTTGCAAAACTCCGATGATGTTGTAATCACTTTAAGTCATCCTTTAACTTGTGGTTTTATGCTTTATTGTTTTTGCTCTCTGCCTCACCTTCGAGTGAGTACGTGGTACTTGATCCTGTTAGTGGCCTTGTCGGACTAGATCCAAGGGACTGACGTTTTATTCCTATTTAAGTGTAGTCTAGCCTCTAAGGTGGGACTAAGGCACTTAAGTTGGACTAATTCGAGCGGTTCCGCCACACCCTTGACTCCGAGACGATTGGATTCAGGACAGATGACACCACTGAAGCGACAGCTATGAAGACCCTAACGACTTTCTGTGGCTACCATTCCCTGGAGATGGTGATGCACTCATTGGGACTCTTCCCTACTGAGAAGAAGGATGACCCCATGTGGTGCAACCGTGTGAGCTATGTGAAGGACGTGTGGGTGATGTATCCTGACCTGGTTGGGAGGATCACTGTTCAGTGCATGAGTGTGCTGTACAGCCTTCAGGCCCTGTAGAGCGACGCTATGGCACATCTTGCTAACCTCGCCCAAACCACCAAGCTCACCCTTGATAGCCGGGAGGACTTCATGGTCGACTTGTCCTCCGAGTTGGTGGAGAAGGACCTACAGTTGGAAAGGCTGAGCCAGCGCATCACCACCTTGGAGCAGCAAGTGGAGATCCAAGACAACACCATTGATGTCTTGGAAAACCAGCTCCATGATGTGCAGCAGGAACTTGAAGAGGCTAATGACCACCTGGACATGCACCATGGAGGCCAATGAGGCCGGAAGCGAGGGAGAAGAGGCTCTTGAGGAGTTAGGACCAGCCCCTGGTGCTAATATGATTGCCTCCGCGATGCCCCCTTCACCCGTATCTAGTGTCGCTTCCACTACTCAAGGTTGATGAGTCATTTTGACACTTTAGGAGGATAGAAACCTACGCAAGCTTAGTAACGACAGATTTTGGACTAGGCTTATGGGTACTTTCCCCTAATTGATGTAACCCTTGAGAACTTTTGAGATCCATGGAATGTTTGTAACCATGTTATCCTCATTCGAACTTAATGTTATGATTATGGCAATTTCATTCCATAAGAAATAAAAGCTTGTTGTTAAAATTGTGAATTGGGATAACGATAGCGACAATCTCTGTTTTCAGATGGCAGCTAGGCAGCGTCCTGGGCAAAACGAGCAAGTTCCCCGCCACCTCCCCTAGCTCCCACGGTGCAGGAGCTGATGGCTCAACAGAACGAGATTCTGTGACAGCTTTTGCAGCGCTAGCCCCACCCTCAGCAGTATGGTGGAGGCCAGCCACAGTGACCTCCGGTAGTGACAACCTACCAAAAGTTCCTGATTACGCAGCTGTTGGGGACTTGTTCTCAAATGCTAAGAGTTAAGAACAAGGCAACATAAAAAGTGTTAAATGTTAAATTCCTTCGTCCTTATAAACATTATGCCCTTTCGGATATAATGAATTCTGGACGAAGGTTACGAAGGAAAAGACCTTCGTAAGATCGATAGATGGTAAAAAAGAACACATATATGAAACATGAATAATGATACGAATATTATAATCAACTTATTTTTATTACCAAATTCATAAAGACAAATTATAAATGTACCTTCAGATTGATGAAAAGTAAAGGTACAGACGTGATGCAAAAAGCGTATGCCAAGTCAGCCTGAAGAGTACGGGAGTACTGTTCATCTATTTATAGGCACGGGACGCAGCCCATGTAAAATTACATTGATGCCCTTTACATATATCAATAACTCTATAGCAACTCTTCGAGGTTTAATTTGGCTTTTCATCTTTAAGTCGGTTCCTCTTTTCTGCAGTCATGCCGAAGCTTTTCTACACATAGCTTCATGATCGTCTTATCCTTCGTCGTGGTCGCTTTCCATCCCAGCCAAGCTTCGTCTTAACCATGCTCTTGTATACCCGCAACCTGACTCGGAAGAAACCTATTCACATGTTTCACTCGGAAAACATTGTCAAATTATGTTTTTGAGGACCTTCGGAAGCCGAAGGCCCCCAACAGTAGCCCCTCGTAATATTAATTTACTGTAATGATAAATTCATATTGCGACATGGACGAAGGCTTTAAGCCGAAGGTCCGAATAAACACCTTCCTTCTGCTAGAATAGCAGCAGTCATTGACAAGCGGGACCCTCCAGTTTTCAACGCGCTAGTTGTATAAATAAGAGCTCAGCACCAGCCTATTTGGCACGCTCCCTTTCCACCTGCTTTTACTCACCCAACTTTTTAGCCTGCACGCAACAGCACTTGCTTGGTTTTAAATTTTTAAGCTTCGGTTTCGAGTGCGCTTTGTTAGCATTTGCGAAGATGTCTGAAGATAAGAAAGTTGTTGGTGCTTCAAAGCTAAGCCTTTCTGAGGAGATGCACCCGGGCTTTCTTGAATCAATGTCAAAGACTAATACAGAGAAGATTACCAGGGAGATTTTGGAGGGTTTATCTGAAGATACTGCAACAGTGAAAGTTACGATGTGGATAGTGGCGGTGAAGATTCTGAAGATCGACCCTGGCGACCAAGCCATGCAGTTTTTAGTAAATCGAGTATTAAAGAAAATCATCTTGTCAATATGAGGGGCAGATATTTTTGGGACTTTTCTATTGTGAGGGCTGGCGAAGGAGAGAAGACTTGCCCGACTCCCGAAGAAAATGAAGTCGTGATATTCCGAAGCTTCTTAAAAGCTGGATTACGATTTCCCTTGAGCAGATTTGTCATGGAAATACTGAAGATATTTGAAATCTACCTTCATCAACTTACTCCCGTAGCAATCATGAGGATGGGCATTTTTGTGTGGGCCGCGAGGTGCCAAGGTTTGGAACCTAATGCAAAAAGCTTCTGCAACATACATGAGTTATTGTATGAGACAAAACCCTGGGGCAAAGAGCAGTATCACAACAATTTTGGCTGCTACAGCTTCGACGCTCGGTCTGGGTCAAGCTGCCCTGTGCCAACCGTTCGAAAGAGGTGGCCCGGCGACTGGATGACTGAATGGTTTTATGTGAAAAATGACTTGAAATCACGTGAAGATATCAAGGGTATCATTATGCGCCCTATCTGGCAACGCTTCGGCCTCCGGAAGCCGAAGGTGGAAATGAATGAAGCAGCCTAAGAATGCCAGAGAGCCTTTGGCGTGGTTTGCTCTTTTATTGGGACAAGGGATTTGGTCCAAGAGCATATTGCCTTCAGAATATGGCCACTTGTAGAAAAGTGGGAAATGCCGAAGGAGACCGTCAAGGAACCTGACGAAGGTGGACTAGTTAGGCTAAAATACACATTCAAATACGAAGATAAGTTTGTTGAGCCAGATGATGACTGGTTAAAGAGTATTGAGGCCATAAGTGACGAATTGCTTGGAGTGTACTCGAAGGCCGAAGATACTGCATTATCAGCGGCCTTCGGTGTAACACCCCTGGTGTTACTATAACTAAAACTTGAGCATGGCATCATGAGCATGGGCATTGCATATGTTTGACACACCTAGAGTGCATTCACTAGGCAAAAATTTCAAACAAGTTGTATTGTTTTAATGTTTTACAAATAGGACCCTGGTTAAAGGACTTAACTCTAAATAGTGATTAAAGGGGTAAAACTTAACCCAAGTTGAGAAAAACTTTAGGGCTTGTGAGAAAAGTCATAAAATATCCCCAAACACTAAGTTGAATCACATTTATACCCCTGGAATACCAGAAACCCAAATTGGAACCCTGGAAAGCCCTAAACCAAACCCTAGGGACCTAAGTGTAAAATTAGTCCACTTTTGGACTAAAGTGCAAAAACCAAGTCAAATAAGTATTTTAAGTCAATTGGATCACAAATATGTGGATTTGATGGCCAAACCCTAAGTTTTGGACTTAAATGCAAAATGGACCTCATTTGAGTTTTACTCTAAGTCTGAAAAATCAGTGAATGGGCTCAACTTTGGGGCTTTGTAACTTACAAAGTATAGGGTTTTTACCCTAGGTCACCACATCAAAGTTGAAGACCCATTATAGGAGAACAACTTTGCTTAAGGTTGTGAGCTTAGTTGTTAAGAAGAATTTAGAGAAAACCAGGCCTTAAGTTGGGCTGTCAGGCTGTTATGTCTGAATCTTCAGACTAGCAGTGAACTGACCTCGACTTCAAGCTAGGTTTTGAGCATGATCCGGTGCTCAAATGTGTTCAAGTCCTATAGTTGAATTGTAGTTGGTTTGTAACTCTACAATTTTGGTACAGAGTATTGACAAAGTTGCAGTGTAAAATTTGGAGAAAAACTGCTCTGAACTTGCTCTGTCAGGCTAACTGATGGGGCTTTCCCATGGTACAGTGAACGGCTAAACTGAAGAAGATCGGGTTCGTGCTCATCGCCGGTAGCCGCCGCCGTTGATCATGGTTCGTCGCGATTCGTGCTCTGTGGTCCTTGGATAAGCGTAGCTCGGTAAAGATCTTTACCGCCGGTGAGCTGGCCACCACTCCGACGACCCCCCCCTGTCTTCCTTCTGCTTTGCGGCTGGCGATAAGTTCGCCGTCGACCGCCGCTGCCCGACCGTGCGCCGCGTGGCCTAGCCGGTTCACAGCACCGCCGTAACGCCCTATGACTGTCCCATCATCGCCGAGAGGTTTGCCACGGCGGTAGCCACGTATTCACCACGGCCAACACTTCTTCCTCCTCTCCGACCGCCGCGCGTCTCCTTGAAATTCACCGGTCACCGCCCCCGGCGCCTATAAATTGAGTGTGCCCCTAGGTCCGTATGGTAGTCAAGCACCTCGACACCCCGTATTGCCTCCAGTCGTTCACCGACGAGCTAGAATTTCGGGTTTCCCCCAATTCGGTTTTCCGCCGCCGTAGAGTTGAGTTCACCGTCGCCAGCCCAACTCCGGTCAGTTCCCACTCTTTGCTCCCTCGTTTGAGCATTCTCATGTCTCGGTGATGCTCCCCGACCCCTTTAATTGGACTTGACCGCCATGAATCGCCGGGAACACGATCATATTGCCGCATTTCTCACGGTCACCGTGGCCAGAGCTTGGTAGATGGTCGTTCTTGAAATTAACTTAGGGGAATGGATCAGTGGGAGTTTAATCCGGTTTATGCCGCTCGGGAGCACCGGACATAGCCTCGTTTGGCCAGTCCAATGTTCGCCGGAGCGCGGTGGCGCGTGAACGGCGTCGTGGACTACCGATTGTGAATAGGATGAAGTGCAGGGACTTTTCTGCACTTGGTCAGTGACTGATTCAAATAGTAACCGAACTCGTTTGTATTTAGCCAGAGACCCGAGGCCATTTCTGCAAAGTCGCCAGGGCGCGACTGCTCGCGGGCGCTTTTCCTCACTGGAACTGGGCCGCTGGGCTAGATTCGGCCCAGTACTGTTTAAGAGTTTTTCCTTTACTTTTTCAGTGGAACTTTAGAAATTTGTAGAAAATTATAGAAAAATGATAAAATTATGAAACCAATTTTCCTAGGTTCCTTATTTTCCCTAGAATTTAATAAAAATAGTTTCATGATTTTTAGGATAAATAGGGAATTTTAGGGTATTTAAAATAGCCTAAACCATTGGTTCTGAATTTTTAGAAAATAAATAATAAGTCCAAAATTCCCCAAACTTTTTATGCGAGCTTTTCACATTATTTAGAAGCCATGGGTAGAGTTTGGTTTGATTTGAACCTTGTTTGATCACTAAACCCAAAATCACCCCCCCGTGCCCCATGAACTCCTTTACTGACTCCGGAAACCCTAGGTTCTCGGAGTACCGTGAAGGAAAGTTGTACTCAAGACATAAATAATAAGTTTATGCTATCTTTGCATCCTCATGAGCATTCCATGACATCCATTCTTATGCATGTATATGGTTATATTAGAGCACGAAGAAGAAGAAGAAGTTTCTGAAGAGGGGATACCACCAACCTCTGATCCTCAAGCAGACAACTGCTTTTATTTTGATATCTGTGGATCCGAGCAGGACACACCTGATAACCAAGGCAAGCCCCGGTGCATTTGCCACCTCCCTTGATGTTTTTAAAATCTTTCTCACTTGCTTGATGCATTAGGTGACAGGAGTTGATTGATTAAACAATTCCTGCATTACCTTCTTTGATCTTGATTACCCTCCTTGAAATCCTGTTTTTTTCCAAAAAGGTTTTATTATGCTTAGTTTTGCTTTAGAAAAACAAAAGGATTTGTTTAACAAAAGATGTTTGGCAAAGTGGGAGGGATGTTTTCAAAAATAAAACTTGATGGTGAATCTGTCAAAGGCCTTGATGGATTCAACATCGAAAAAGATGTACCTCTGTCAGGTACCAAACTTTGGGTTTGAAATGAGTAAGCTGAGACCGGGCGGGTGACTTGCACGAGAAGAGAGTCTCGGTGTAGTGTCTCCGTCTGAGTCGATTAAGGACCGTCTCGATGTAGGCTTGATGATCGAGGACCCTTTAACTGGTCACATGCCTCGTCATGGGTAAGCCTTGCCTCGGGCAGACTAAGGCCGGAATAAGATAACACGAAATGGGAGTGGAGCGGTGGCGAGAGTAGCGTGTACCCTCCGTGGCAAGAGGCTGGACGGTGGTGTAGCTGTGCTCTCGGTTTGCGTGAACCTGATCCGGTCTTAAGAACCCCGGTGGCGGGTTGACATATGCAAGGGTTAAGTGCTACATATGTCGTGTGATTGGAGATCCTCAGCTGAGTATAATCGATTCGGATCGCCGTACCTTCGCGGTTATGAAGACTTGGTCACTGACCTACACGTAGCATTCCACTAAAGATGATGGGTTTTTGTTAAAGAAATTGGCTAGTGCAGGACTAGTGATTGAACTAGGGTAGAAAGAACTCTAGTGGAGGTAATTTTACCTAACTTGACAAATAAAATTTGGATTTTTAAGGATCCACTTTAGTAAGCATTTCTGCAAAACAGAGTCTTTGCTTATTGAGAAACCTTACCTTGACTCCCATATAACCAGCATACCCTTGAGAGTCTTTTCCTTAGTCGGGTAAGACTTGCTGAGTAATTCCATACTCAGGGTTTATCCCTTTGTTGTTTTTAGGTGGGGAAGTAGCAGACTTTTGTTGCTTCTGTGCTAAGGTGGTTCCCAATGAAGAAAACCAAGACTGAAGTGCGGGAGGACTCGGTCCTCCATCTAGGGTCTTTTGTTTATAGTCTTTCGGGAGAAGTTTGTGTCTCCCTGGTTTGTATAATTATTACTTCTATGCACTCGCTTTTAGACTGGTCTGTAATAAATTAACTCGAGCTTACTTTTGGAAATAAATGTAAGTTTATGTAATTCGCTTCCGCATATCTTTATCTCCGATGGTCTGTAATGTCTGCAAGATGGGTGAAACGTTCCTGGTGAGGTAAGGAAAGATACCGAGCTTGTCAAGTAACTTAGGAACATCTACAGGGTGTCTGAGGTCTGTTAGACAAGGACAACTGTAGGTGGGCCTGATTACTTGGGAGGTTCCGTCACAGCTGGTATCGGAGCGTAGCCCTTCTTTGCAGATATTATAAGGCATCTTCAAAAGATTTTCAAAAGTCTTACCTAAAGATTTTTTTCTCTTCTTACCTAAGTATTCTGAAGAGTTTATCTTAAAGACCAGATAGGAAGAGTGCAACGTATAGAAGGTTGAATCAACCAAGGTTGATTCTGTACTTACTCATGCATCATGCTAAGAATTATGCTAATAAATTTTCCCCCTTAGAAAGATGCCGCCACGCACGAGGCTAACGGCACGAAAATCAACGGGACCAATTGGAGTACCCCGGCATCAACTGGCTCCTCGACATGAAAGCAGTAGCAGCGGGAGTAATGACCCCATAGGAGACTTGGAAGCCGGAGTCGACTTCAAGCAACGCTGCGACACAGGACCAATGCTTGGATTGCAGACGGAGATAGAATAAATGACTTAAGAAGGGACATCCGTCACTTGCAGGATCAGCTGGCTGATCGGGACTTAGCACTTGACTGGGCAGTACAGTCACATATGTTGGCATGTGCTAAGGAAGCGAGGGCTCAGGCCCGAATTAAATAACTTAGCACAGCTGTCGACAACCTGCAGGTCTACTGCAATACATTGCATGAGGAAGTCCATGTGCTCTACTCACAACTACACCCTAGTGAGCCTGCACACTCTGCTGAGGCGGAAGCCGGACCCTCTCACGTTGCGGGACGCGCGTTGGGTGGGGAGTTAGATCTTTTTGAACCCCCTCCTTCTTTGAGGTTGGTTGACGTCTGGACTCCCACACCTGACAATGAAGCCGCCAAAAGCAACGAAAAGCAGGACTAATGGTGTAATAAAAGTAGAGTAGTGTATTGTAGGGTGTACTGTTGTATAATAGGTTAAACTTTTGTAAAATGGGTAATGTATCCTGTTGTATAATATCGAGTCTGTATCATTACTCTTCATAGTAATGTAAAACGGAAGGTTCTCTTTGGCACATTATGTTTATTCAAATGTTTTTGCCTCAGATGCCGACCCGGACTCGCGGACAGGACGCAGCCAGAACATCCGGGGGTCGGGATGCTACCCCGAATCCACCTCCAGTTCCACCCACACTAGCCGAGGCAATTGCTGCCTTGGTGAATGCTACAGCCGACAATACCCGCTTCCTGAGGGAGATGGCGGGTCAGCAACAGTTCCAGCAACAAGCAGGAAGAGGTTTTCAACAAGGTCCCCGGGAGACTACTTATCTGGATTTCTCCGAGACTCGTCCGCCTCTCTTCGTCAAAGCAGAAGATCCGCTCGAAGCCGACGAATGCATACGGGTCATTGAACAGAAATTTGGCCTTCTTCGATGTTCGGAAACACAGAAGCCATTGTTTGCGACACAGCAACTCCGAGGCCCTGCCAGTACTTGGTGGGGGAACTTTGTGGCTATCCAACCGGACAACCATCAAATTACATGGAACGAGTTTAAAGCAGCATTCCGCGAGCATTACATCCCTGAGGGAGTGTTGCACATGAAACAAGAAGAGTTTATGAAATTGAAACAAGGGGGAGATACTGTTAATCAGTATCTCAACAAATTCAATCACCTGTCACAATACGCAATTGATCAGGTGAACACAGATTTGAAGAAAAGGAATTGTTTTATGAGAGGTCTGAATGACCGAATGCAGCGAAAAATGGCTGCCTGTATTGATCTCACATACGGGAAGGCTGTCAGCACAGCCTTATCTGTGGAGGCCAAATGTGCAAATTCTGGGAAAAGTAAGGGATTCAGTGGTGATAGGCCTAATCAGGGCCCGGTAAAGAGGCAACGGTTTATTCTCCGGCCCTCTAACCAGAACCGTTCAAGTGCACCATCTTTCCCTTTCAAGCAGCCCATAATTATTCGTCCCAACAAAGCTCCTACTGTCCAAAGTCAGCCGGGTGCCCCAGGCACTCGATTCCCTGCTCTGCCAAGTTCTTCAACTGGATGTTTTAACTGTGGCAAATCTGGGCATTTTATTAAAGATTGCCCCTATCCTCGGCAAAATCAGGCCAATAATCAGCAAGGATCGGGGAATTCAGCTCCAGGCAAGGGAAGTACTTCGGGCAAGAATACCAAGAAAACGGGGCGAGTATATTATACGCAAGTGGCTACCACACCGGAGGGAGAGCCGGTGATGATGGGTACGTTCCCTGTGGCCAGCCACCCTGCAATTATTCTTTTTGATTCTGGTGCTTCGCATACCTTCATTAGCAAGACATTTGTGGAGCAACATCACATTGCATGTCATGAATCAAAAGAGGGATTTAAAATTCATTCACCTGGGGGACACATTTTTACTAGAGAAGTGGCCTATGAAGTGCCAGTAACAATGGCCGGACGGAACTTTCCTGCTAACATGATTGTTCTGAAAGGCCAGGATATAGATGTAATTTTGGGTATGAATTGGTTAACTCAACACAAGGCAATTCTCAACACTGAACTCAGAACCGTCAGGTTGAGTTATAATCAAGAAGAAATTCTCTTGTCTCTCCCCAAAACCAATCCAGCCAAAGCTTCTGGTAGAATATTTGAAGCCATTGTACCGGAGATCAAGAACATTCCGGTAGTATGTGAGTTTCCAGATGTATTTCCGGAAGATTTGCCTGGACTACCCCCTGAAAGAGATGTAGAATTCGTAATTGAGCTAAAGCCCGGTACGGCTCCCATCTCCCGAAGATCGTACCGTATGCCCCCTAATGAGTTAGCAGAATTGAAGATTCAATTACAAGATCTGCTGAATAAGGGATGTATCCGGCCAAGCTCGTCCCCGTGGGGTTGTCCCGCCATTTTTGTGAAGAAGAAGGATCAAACCTTGCGCATGTGCGTGGACTATCGGCCCCTAAATGAGGTCACCATTAAGAATAAGTACCCTCTTCCAAGGATCGACATCTTATTTGATCAATTGACTGGGGCAAGGGTATTTTCCAAAATCGATCTCAGGTCGGGCTATCATCAAATCCGTATTCGGCCCGAGGATATACCGAAGACCGCATTTACTACGCGGTATGGATTGTTTGAGTACTTGGTAATGTCTTTCGGGCTCACTAATGCTCCTGCCCACTTCACCTATTTGATGAACTCGGTGTTCATGCCCGAGTTAGACAAGTTTGTGGTGGTCTTCATCGACGATATTTTGATATACTCTAAAAATGAAGAGGAGCATGCTCAGCACCTACGGATTGTATTGACGCGCCTGAGGGAACATCAGCTATATGCCAAGTTCAGCAAGTGCGCGTTCTGGCTGGAGGAAATTCAATTTTTGGGGCACGTCTTATCAGCTAAAGGAATTGCGGTAGATCCTAGCAAGGTCAAGGATATTCTGGAATGGAAACCCCCAACGACTGTTCATCAAGTCCGGAGTTTTCTTGGACTAGCGGGATATTATCGCAGATTCATACCTGATTTTTCTAAGCTTGTGAAGCCAATCACAAGTTTATTGAAAAATGATACTAAGTTTAATTGGTCCTCTAAGTGTAACGAAGCCTTTGAGCAACTGAAGACACTATTGACCACTGCTCCGGTATTGGCTCAACCGGACATCACTAAACCTTTCGATGTATATTGTGATGCGTCAGGCAGTGGACTCGGCTGTGTGCTGATGCAAGAGGGCCGAGTAATTGCATATGCTTCAAGGCAGTTACGCCGACACGAAGAGCATTATCCAACACATGATCTCGAGCTAGCTGCTGTGGTTCATGCCCTGAAAATATGGCGTCACTATCTGCTGGGAAATATCTGTCACATATATACAGATCATAAAAGTTTGAAGTATATATTTACCCAGTCAGAGTTAAATATGAGGCAAAGACGATGGCTTGAGCTCATTAAAGACTATGAACTGGAGATCCATTATCACCCAGGCAAAG
This sequence comes from Zea luxurians, assembly GCA_029449295.1. Taxonomy (NCBI): domain Eukaryota; kingdom Viridiplantae; phylum Streptophyta; class Magnoliopsida; order Poales; family Poaceae; genus Zea; species Zea luxurians. Next base: position 95,358,979 of record JAOPSE010000001.1, on the reverse strand, counting down.
CCAATGTGGTGGCAGATGCATTGAGTCGTAAGACTTCCTGCCACTGTCTTATGGTAAAGACCTCCGAAAACACTTTATGTCAAGAAATGGAGAAGTTAAACCTGGGGATAATCCAACAAGGGACTCTGAATCAGCTAAAGCTTGAGTCAACCATTTTGCAAAGAGTAATTGATGCTCAAAAGGATAATCTGGGCATGAAGCACATACGAGAGAAGATAAGGGTTGGAGTAGCCAAGTGTTTCAAGGAAGACGATCAAGGTGTGTTATGGTTTAACAACCGCATAGTAGTGCCAAGGGATGAAGAACTCCGCCAGCAAATCTTAGATGAAGCGCATCTTAGTCGCTATTCCATTCATCCGGGAAGCACTAAGATGTATCATGATCTAAAACAACATTACTGGTGGACCAAGATGAAGATTGAAATTGCACGCTATGTGGCTAAGTGTGACACTTGCAGACGTGTCAAAGCCATACACATGAAAGCTGCTGGTCCATTGCAATCTTTGCCAATCCCAACATGGAAATGGGAAGACATCAGCATGGACTTCATTGTGGGATTGCCCAGGACCGCGAAAGGGTATGACTCTATCTGGGTGATTGTTGATCGACTTACAAAGGTTGCTCATTTTCTGCCGGTCAAGACATATTATCCGGTACTTACCTATGCGGAGTTATACATTGCCCGTATTCTCAGTTTGCATGGTGTTCCAAAGACCATAGTGTCGGATCGTGGACCTCAGTTCGTATCCAAATTTTGGGAAGAACTTCATAAACCCCTGGGAACTAAGTTACTCCACAGTTCGGCCTATCATCCTCAAACCAGTGGACAAACTGAGAGAGTGAACCAAATACTTGAAGATATGTTGCGGGCATGTGTCCTGGATTTCTCGCAGAAATGGGATGAATGTTTACCTTTGGCGGAGTTTTCATATAATAACAGTTATCAAGAAAGTATCCAGATGGCACCTTTTGAAGCTTTATACGGACGTCGGTGTCGAACTCCGCTAAATTGGTCTGAACCTGGTGAAAGGTATTTCTTTAGGCCTGATATGGTAAAAGAAACCAAAGAAAAGGTTCAGAAAATAGTTCATAATATTAAGAAGGCACAGGCTCGTCAGAAGAGTTATGCAGATAAACGACGAATGCCCTTATACTTCTTAGAAGGAGACTACGTCTACTTAAAGGTTTCACCAATGAAGGGGGTATCGCGTTTCGGGGTAAAGGGAAAACTTGCGCCCAGGTACATTGGTCCATTCCCTATTCTTCAAAGATATGGGCCAGTAGCGTATCAACTCCAACTTCCCGAAACATTGTCTGCTGTGCATAATGTGTTCCACGTGTCACAATTGAAGAAGTGTCTTCGGGTTCCCGATCAAACCGTTGAAGTGACTGATGTTGTCCTGGAACCAGATTTAACGTACTCGGAACATCCCATTCGAGTTCTGGATCAAAAGGACAGGGTTACCCGGAGAAAGACTCTCAAGTTTTATAAGATACAGTGGAACCAGCATTCGGAAGATGAGGCTACATGGGAAACCCAAGACTTCTTAGATAAGAATTTCCCAGGCTTTCTAGCCTCTTGTAAGTTGTAAAGTTTGTATAGCTGTGTAATAAAGGAATGAACCCCCACACCACCCCTGCCTTGTACCAAAAATAAGGAAATAAAAATGTGACACATTTCCTTTTCCATTACTCACCCTAGGACTTTAAATCTCGGGACGAGATTCTTTTATGGGGGAAAGGATGTAACACCCCTGGTGTTACTATAACTAAAACTTGAGCATGGCATCATGAGCATGGGCATTGCATATGTTTGACACACCTAGAGTGCATTCACTAGGCAAAAATTTCAAACAAGTTGTATTGTTTTAATGTTTTACAAATAGGACCCTGGTTAAAGGACTTAACTCTAAATAGTGATTAAAGGGGTAAAACTTAACCCAAGTTGAGAAAAACTTTAGGGCTTGTGAGAAAAGTCATAAAATATCCCCAAACACTAAGTTGAATCACATTTATACCCCTGGAATACCAGAAACCCAAATTGGAACCCTGGAAAGCCCTAAACCAAACCCTAGGGACCTAAGTGTAAAATTAGTCCACTTTTGGACTAAAGTGCAAAAACCAAGTCAAATAAGTATTTTAAGTCAATTGGATCACAAATATGTGGATTTGATGGCCAAACCCTAAGTTTTGGACTTAAATGCAAAATGGACCTCATTTGAGTTTTACTCTAAGTCTGAAAAATCAGTGAATGGGCTCAACTTTGGGGCTTTGTAACTTACAAAGTATAGGGTTTTTACCCTAGGTCACCACATCAAAGTTGAAGACCCATTATAGGAGAACAACTTTGCTTAAGGTTGTGAGCTTAGTTGTTAAGAAGAATTTAGAGAAAACCAGGCCTTAAGTTGGGCTGTCAGGCTGTTATGTCTGAATCTTCAGACTAGCAGTGAACTGACCTCGACTTCAAGCTAGGTTTTGAGCATGATCCGGTGCTCAAATGTGTTCAAGTCCTATAGTTGAATTGTAGTTGGTTTGTAACTCTACAATTTTGGTACAGAGTATTGACAAAGTTGCAGTGTAAAATTTGGAGAAAAACTGCTCTGAACTTGCTCTGTCAGGCTAACTGATGGGGCTTTCCCATGGTACAGTGAACGGCTAAACTGAAGAAGATCGGGTTCGTGCTCATCGCCGGTAGCCGCCGCCGTTGATCACGGTTCGTCGCGATTCGTGCTCTGTGGTCCTTGGATAAGCGTAGCTCGGTAAAGATCTTTACCGCCGGTGAGCTGGCCACCACTCCGACGACCCCCCTGTCTTCCTTCTGCTTTGCGGCTGGCGATAAGTTCGCCGTCGACCGCCGCTGCCCGACCGTGCGCCGCGTGGCCTAGCCGGTTCACAGCACCGCCGTAACGCCCTATGACTGTCCCATCATCGCCGAGAGGTTTGCCACGGCGGTAGCCACGTATTCACCACGGCCAACACTTCTTCCTCCTCTCCGACCACCGCGCGTCTCCTTGAAATTCACCGGTCACCGCCCCCGGCGCCTATAAATTGAGTGTGCCCCTAGGTCCGTATGGTAGTCAAGCACCTCGACACCCCGTATTGCCTCCAGTCGTTCACCGACGAGCTAGAATTTCGCGTTTCCCCCAATTCGGTTTTCCGCCGCCGTAGAGTTGAGTTCACCGTCGCCAGCCCAACTCCGGTCAGTTCCCACTCTTTGCTCCCTCGTTTGAGCATTCTCATGTCTCGGTGATGCTCCCCGACCCCTTTAATTGGACTTGACCACCATGAATCGCCGGGAACACGATCATATTGCCGCATTTCTCACGGTCACCGTGGCCAGAGCTTGGTAGATGGTCGTTCTTGAAATTAACTTAGGGGAATGGATCAGTGGGAGTTTAATCCGATTTATGCCGCTCGGGAGCACCGGACATAGCCCCGTTTGGCCAGTCCAATGTTCGCCGGAGCGCGGTGGCGCGTGAACGGCGTCGTGGACTACCGATTGTGAATAGGATGAAGTGCAGGGACTTTTCTGCACTTGGTCAGTGACTGATTCAAATAGTAACCGAACTCGTTTGTATTTAGCCAGAGACCCGAGGCCATTTCTGCAAAGTCGCCAGGGCGCGACTGCTCGCGGGCGCTTTTCCTCACTGGAACTGGGCCGCTGGGCTAGATTCGGCCCAGTACTGTTTAAGAGTTTTTCCTTTTCTTTTTCAGTGGAACTTTAGAAATTTGTAGAAAATTATAGAAAAATGATAAAATTATGAAACCAATTTTCCTAGGTTCCTTATTTTCCCTAGAATTTAATAAAAATAGTTTCATGATTTTTAGGATAAATAGGGAATTTTAGGGTATTTAAAATAGCCTAAACCATTGGTTCTGGATTTTTAGAAAATAAATAATAAGTCCAAAATTCCCCAAACTTTTTATGTGAGCTTTTCACATTATTTAGAAGCCATGGGTAGAGTTTGGTTTGATTTGAACCTTGTTTGATCACTAAACCCAAAACCACCCCCCTGCCCCATGAACTCCTTTACTGACTCCGGAAACCCTAGGTTCTCGGAGTACCGTGAAGGAAAGTTGTACTCAAGACATAAATAATAAGTTTATGCTATCTTTGCATCCTCATGAGCATTCCATGACATCCATTCTTATGCATGTATATGGTTATATTAGAGCACGAAGAAGAAGAAGAAGTTTCTGAAGAGGGGATACCACCAACCTCTGATCCTCAAGCAGACAACTGCTTTTATTTTGATATCTGTGGATCCGAGCAGGACACACCTGATAACCAAGGCAAGCCCCGGTGCATTTGCCACCTCCCTTGATGTTTTTAAAATCTTTCTCACTTGCTTGATGCATTAGGTGATAGGAGTTGATTGATTAAACAATTCCTGCATTACCTTCTTTGATCTTGATTACCCTCCTTGAAATCCTGTTTTTTTCCAAAAAGGTTTTATTATGCTTAGTTTTGCTTTAGAAAAACAAAAGGATTTGTTTAACAAAAGATGTTTGGCAAAGTGGGAGGGATGTTTTCAAAAATAAAACTTGATGGTGAATCTGTCAAAGGCCTTGATGGATTCAACATCGGAAAAGATGTACCTCTGTCAGGTACCAAACTTTGGGTTTGAAATGAGTAAGCTGAGACCGGGCGGGTGACTTGCACGAGAAGAGAGTCTCGGTGTAGTGTCTCCGTCTGAGTCGATTAAGGACCGTCTCGATGTAGGCTTGATGATCGAGGACCCTTTAACTGGTCACATGCCTCGTCATGGGTAAGCCTTGCCTCGGGCAGACTAAGGCCGGAATAAGATAACACGAAATGGGAGTGGAGCGGTGGCGAGAGTAGCGTGTACCCTCCGTGGCAAGAGGCTGGACGGTGGTGTAGCTGTGCTCTCGGTTTGCGTGAACCTGATCCGGTCTTAAGAACCCCGGTGGCGGGTTGACATATGCAAGGGTTAAGTGCTACATATGTCGTGTGATTGGAGATCCTCAGCTGAGTATAATCGATTCGGATCGCCGTACCTTCACGGTTATGAAGACTTGGTCACTGACCTACACGTAGCATTCCACTAAAGATGATGGGTTTTTGTTAAAGAAATTGGCTAGTGCAGGACCAGTGATTGAACTAGGGTAGAAAGAACTCTAGTGCAGGTAATTTTACCTAACTTAACAAATAAAATTTGGATTTTTAAGGATCCACTTTAGTAAGCATTTCTGCAAAACAGAGTCTTCGCTTATTGAGAAACCTTACCTTGACTCCCATATAACCAGCATACCCTTGAGAGTCTTTTCCTTAGTCGGGTAAGACTTGCTGAGTAATTCCATACTCAGGGTTTATCCCTTTGTTGTTTTTAGGTGGGGAAGTAGCAGACTTTTGCTGCTTCTGTGCTAAGGTGGTTCCCAAAGAAGAAAACCAAGACTGAAGTGCGGGAGGACTCGGTCCTCCATCTAGGGTCTTTTGTTTATAGTCTTTCGGGAGAAGTTTGTGTCTCCCTGGTTTGTATAATTATTACTTCTATGCACTCGCTTTTAGACTGGTCTGTAATAAATTAACTCGAGCTTACTTTTGGAAATAAATGTAAGTTTATGTAATTCGCTTCCGCATATCTTTATCTCCGATGGTCTGTAATGTCTGCAAGACGGGTGAAACGTTCCTGGTGAGGTAAGGAAAGATACCGAGCTTGTCAAGTAACTTAGGAACATCTACAGGGTGTCTGAGGTCTGTTAGACAAGGACAACTGTAGGTGGGCCTGATTACTTGGGAGGTTCCGTCACATTCGGAGGCCGAAAGAAGAAGAGACTTAACCGAGTATTTGATGCAATTGGGTTTGTCTACCCCGACTACCATTACCCAGCGCGAGGTCAAAAAAGAAAGAATACTTCTTCTGCAAAGGAAATTGCTTCAGCTGCTCCTAGCGAGCCAGCGCCGAAAAGAAAAAAGGTAAAGGTTCTCACACACCGGCCACGTTTTATTGAACCGGCCACAGTGCCTGAATTTATTGGTGAGTCCTCTTCGGCCACCGAAGCTAAAGAACCACCTCCAGTGCCAAAAATCGAAGAAATGGTCGAAGCACCATCAATAGAAAAAACAGAAAAACCGAGGACTGAATAAACAAAATCTTTAGAAATTTTATGTCCTTCAGCAAAAATTGAGATAGCAAAAAACCAAAAGGGCCCAGCGGTGACCCCGAAAAGAAAAAGGATGGTTAATGTGCTAGATGTTTTGGAGACAATTAAGTCTTCAAGCACAACTCCGAAGAAAATTGTTGAAACTTCCGAAGTGCAAACTGAAATCTTTGTTGCCGAAGCTCCAAAGCAACAATCTGAGACTGAAGCTGGGCCTTCAGAGCCCACCTAGGTAAAATCCTTGGAAGCCGAAGAAGCAAAAATGACAGAGCCGATTTTAGTTGAAGAAACTGGCACTGCTGCCCCTGAAGCATCCACCAAAGCCCTCGATTATATTGTTCGACATGCTTCGGGAAAAAGATTATCTGAAGAAGAGATTTTTGAAGCTAATCACTATGCCCAAGAACTGAGGTATCCAAAAGGGGCCTTAGTATTCACTAGCACAGACGAAGATGACTTCTTATACTGTCTCCCAGATAACAAGGAATTATCCGTCTGCCAGGAGATGGCTAGAAGCATGGGGTTCCCGAAGCTTGAAGCTAGCCTCTGCGCCATGACGAAGGACGATCTTGCGGATAGCCTTGCATACAATAGTCTGAAGGTACAAAAATTGTGAATTTTGAAGTTTATGAATTTTGAATTAGTCTTTTGTTCTTATGTTAATCCATTCATTCTTTTGAATAGGGCTTAATACTCAGCAATGCCTTAAGGGCACAAAAGAATGCTGAAGATGAGAGCTGCACTATTGCTCTCAATAACCTTCGAAGAGAGGTTATCAAGCTAAGAAACGAAGCCTTGGAAAAGGACAAAATTCTACTTACATTGTTGGATAAGATAAAGGAAAACGAAGCTACTTCTAAAGCTTAGGCCAAAGCTCAGAAGCACAAAATTGAAGATCTTCGGAAACAATTAGCCCGAGCTAAAGAAGAACGCATAGTTGAAGAAACGAAGCGAGAACTTAGCGATCAATGGGCAAATCATTTAGAAGGAACCGTTGAAGAGCTTCGTTCATCCAAGAAAAGGTGCTATGACAAATCCATAGAATGCGTTAAGAAAATAAAAGCTAGCTTCGCTAGCGTTGGCGCGTTCTCGAGCGAGGAAAACTTCACAAGGGGTAACCCCGAAGGCCCAATCGAATGGATTAATCACGAAGCTGAGGCCTTTGAGAAAATTTTGAATAGCCGTGGAGACATATGTGCTTTTTCGGGTGCTAGGGGGATTGCTACTATTTTGGAGAGGAAAGGCTGCGAGCATGTGAAAGTTTTAGCACAATCGAAAACTGCCTTATCCTCCGAAGATATAAAAGACCCCTCGGCCGAAGCTAGCATGGTTGGTGGAAAATTTTTCACCGACATCTGGGATAATGGTGGCCGGGAAATGGCCCAAGAGATTATTCAAAAAAGCGAAAAAGGCATCCATGATGCAAGAAAAGTAGCAGAGGCTGCTCAGAAAAGCGCAGAGCCCGAAGGGCAAATAGGTATTAACTAGTGGTTTTTGTCTCTTTGTTGTAATTTTTTGATTTCGAACTTGTTGACGGTTAGTAATAGTAATAAGTCCGTATCTACTCTTCCCTCAGAACCTACTGAATCATCTGCGGGCCCCCACACGAAGGGGGATGACGAAATTAGACATATGGTCGAAGCCATCATGGATAAAGTTGTTGATCAGCTACTAAATGAAGCTGCAGAAGTAGTTCTAAGGGAAGATTAAATGCTGCTGTAAAAACATTTAGAATATAATATTTGTTGAGAAACATGTGTAATATATTAACTATTTATTGTTCTATTCTTTACGATGCATGAAACTTCATATACATACCGTTTTTGAGCCTTCGGCAAAAAAACACCTTCCCTTCTTTTCATGCTTCGTAAATAATATCCATATTTTCATAAAAACATCCGATCTTCGCAAAATCAATAACCGATAAATCTTTTCATTTCGGAGTTTGACGAAGTATGCTTCTTCAAAATTTACTTTTTCGTGCCTTGGCACTGTTTCTTCGGAACAATCTCCAAATATCAACATTGATCCCCTTCTTGCGTCATTGATGCAACATGATATATGATGTTATGCTATGCAAATGATGTGATGATGTGATGTTATGCAAAATGATATTTGTCGAAGGTCGACATTTCTTTTCACTGCAAGCCTCCCTTAGGAGCTTCTTCGCCTTTTACTTCAGCGGAATTAGCGTTTATTTTTCGCTGTAAGCCTCCCATAGGAGCTTCTTCGCCTTTTACTTTCAGCGGAATCAACGTTTATTTTTTGCTGTAAGCCTCCCTTAGGAGCTTCTTTGCCTTTTACATTCAGCGGAATCAGCGTTTATTTTTCGCTGTAAGCTCTGCATTCCCTTCGGAACGACCTTTGAGCAGAAAACTTACACTGCGCTCCCTTAGGAACGATTTTTGAGCGGAAAACTTACACTGCGCTCCCTTAGGAACGACTTTTGCTGCTTCGAACAAATTGCACTGTATTTCTTAGAACAAATTTTTGATAATTCGAAGATCCTTCTTGCCACCATAAATTCTTATGTTTCAGCAACTTAAGCCTATGGAGAAGACATATTTTTATTATGACAGGGAACGAAACTGTTACAAGAGATTAAAAGACGATAAAAAGCACCTAAACTTCCCATAATTGTTCCTTATTAAAAAGAAAGTAAGACTAAAATGCGAATAATGCGAAAATCCGCTGTCGAGGTAGGATGTTTATCAGTAAATATGCTTCGACTCCGGCACAGTGCTATTGACTGCGCGAGCTTCGGACTCCTCTCTGAAGTCCCGCTGAAGGTGAGTGTGCTGACTCCCTTCTGGCTGCTGACCTCGTTGCATTGGTGGTGGCGGTGGAGGCTATTGCCAAGATGCTTGGGATTGACTTGCCGAAGCAACAGAAGCTGCAGGGTGATTGCCTACATATTCTGGAATGTGAGGCAAATGGTACGAAGCAGTATGCATGACCTGCTTCGGCTGGCTCTGTTGCGCTGCAGCTTCTGCTAGCTCCTTTTGCTTCTGGATGGTAACATGGCACATCCTGGTGGTATGGCCCTTGCCTTCACCACAGAATAGGCAGTAAATTTTTCTTGGTTGATCTCCAAATCTTCCCCCGAAGCCCCTGGCGCCTCTGCCCCTTGGCGCTGGCGGCCGGAAAGAGCTTTGATGTTGCCCCGAAGCTTGCGAGGAGCACTGTGGCCTTTGCTATTGACTCCCTTTGTCATCACTTTGAGTAGAATTGTGAATTGACCTGACGTGCCTCAGATGGAATCTTCCTCCAAAGCCCCTGGTCATTTCAGAGAACCTGAATGCTTCCTCCCTTCATTGGCGAAAATCGTTGTCAGCTTGAATATACTCGTCCATCTTCTGGAGCAACTTCTCCAAAGTTTGAGGAGGCTTTCTGGCAAAGTACTGAGCTGAAGGTCCCGACCGAAGCCCCTTGATCATTGCCTCAATGACAATTTCATTGGGCACTGTTGGTGCCTGTGCCCTCAGACGCAGGAACCTTCAGACATACGCCTGAAGATATTCTTCGTGGTCCTGGGTGCACTGGAATAAAGCTTGGGCAGTAACTGGCTTCGTTTGAAACCCTTGGAAGCTGGTTATCAACATGTCCTTTAGCTTTTGCCATGAAGTGATTGTCCCTGGCCGAAGAGAGGAGTACCAGGTTTGTGCAACACTCCTGACAGCCATGACGAAAGACTTTGCCATGACCGCCGTGTTGCCACCATACGAAGATATGGTTGCTTCATAGCTCATCAAGAATTTCTTCGGGTCTAAATGACCGTCGTACATGGGGAGCTGAGGTGGCTTGTAAGACTGTGGCCAAGGTGTAGCCTGCAGTTCTGTGGACAGGGGAGAAGTATCATCAAAAGCAAAATTTCCATGATGGAAATCTTCATACCAGTCGCCCTCGTTGTAGAAGCCCTCTTGATGAAGCTCTCTGCGCGGGGGCCTTTGGTTCTGGTCATCTTGAGCAAGATGCCGAAGCTCTTCAGAGGCTTCGTCTATCTGCCTTTGAAGATCAGCTAGACGAGCCATCTTTTCCTTCTTCCGTTGGACCTGTTGATGGAGCATCTCCAAATTTTGGATTTCTTGATCCAAGTCGTCTTCCGGAGGCGTTGGACTGGTGGCCTTTCTCTTCTGGCTTCGGGCCTCCCTAAGAGAAACGACATCCTGATTGGGGTCCAGCGGCTGCAGAGTGGCAGCCCCTGTCGCTGAAGCTTTTTCGGCGGCATGACGAAGGTGATGCTTGCCGAAGGTGTTCAAAACTCAAAAAATGGACATGAGTTCACCGGAGGTGGGCGCCAATGTTGGGGACTTGTTCTCAAATGCTAAGAGTTAAGAACAAGGCAACATAAAAAGTGTTAAATGTTAAATTCCTTCGTCCTTATAAACATTATGCCCTTTCGGATATAATGAATTCTGGACGAAGGTTACGAAGGAAAAGACCTTCGTAAGATCGATAGATGGTAAAAAAGAACACATATATGAAACATGAATAATGATACGAATATTATCATCAACTTATTTTTATTACCAAATTCATAAAGACAAATTATAAATGTACCTTCAGATTGATGAAAAGTAAAGATACAGACGTGATGCAAAAAGCGTATGCCAAGTCAGCCTGAACAGTACGGGAGTACTGTTCATCTATTTATAGGCACGACACGCAGCCCATGTAAAATTACATTGATGCCCTTTACATATGTCAATAACTCTATAGCAACTCTTCGAGGTTTAATTTGGCTTTTCATCTTTAAGTCGGTTCCTCTTTTCTGCCGTCATGCTGAAGCTTTTCTGCACATAGCTTCGTGATCGTCTTATCCTTCGTCGTGGTCGCTTTCCCTCCCAGCCAAGCTTCGTCTTAACCATGCTCTTGTATACCCGCAACCTGACTCCGAAGATACCTATTCACATGTTTCACTCGGAAAACATTGTCAAATTATGTTTTTGAGGACCTTCGGAAGCCGAAGGCCCCCAACAGCAGCCGCCCTTGTTCACCAAGGCAGAGGATCCGTTGGACGCTAACGTGTGGTTACGCGTCGTGGAGTCCAAGTTTCCCATCCTCACGGGAGACTGCCCTGATGACACCATGGCTTGCTTCGCCGCGCAGTAGCTTCGCGGACCTGCTGGGAATTGGTGGGACCATTTCCGTGCTATGCTACCTGCTAGTCATGAAGTTTCTTGGGAGGAATTCAAGACTGCTTTTAGAGGGCACCATTCCTAGTTAGAATTCTTGATCGCAAGCTGAATGAATTCCTAGCACTCAATTAAGGAACCCGCATGGTATTGCAGTATGCTCAGGCCTTTAACGACCTATGCCAGTACGCAGGATATCATGCTGATCCCGATGAAAAGAAGAGAGACCGCTTCCGCAGGGGTCTCAACACCAAGTTGAGACCGCTTCCGCAGGGGTCTCAACACCAAGTTGCGTGAGCGTCTCAACACTGTTTAGGCTGATAGCTTCAATGAGTTGGTCAACCTGGCCATTTCCCAGGAGGATTGTATTGTAGCTCACCGGGCAGAGAAGAAGAGGAAGGCACCAGTGGCAGCACCCTCCGCTCAGACCCAGAGGTTCAGGATTGTTTCCCACAATCAGAGCAGGAGATTTTAGCAGCAGGCAGGCAGATGGGTGATCAGGCCACCTCAGCAGCAGTAGCCAGCACCCACTCGTTTTCTAGCTCCCTCTCCAAGGAACAATCAACCTCCGCAGCAGCAGCAGTTCTGCTAGGGAAATGGGAACAAGTGCTTCACTTGTGGCAATGTGGGCCACTATGCCAAGAATTGCCCAAGAAATCAGTAGAGGCAGATGCCAGCACCAAATCAAGACAAGGGAAGAAAGCAGAAGGTGCAAGTCAGGCAAGGGAAGCTCAACTTCACGACTCTGGAGGAGTTACTTGAGGGAGCCCCCATCATGACTGGTATCTTTTCAGTTTATAATCAACCTGCATTAATTCTGTTTGATTCTCGCGCATCTCATAGTTTCATTAGCCAAAAGTTCAGTGCTAAATGTCAACTTCCTTTCTATCATGCAAAAGGGTCATTCATGATAGCCACACCTGGGGGTAAAATTGCAACCAACCAATTGAATCAAAGTGTGCCTATTCAACTAGGAAGCACATTATCAAAACCACCCTCCTTGTTCTGGGATTGGAGAATGTGGATATTATTTTGGGAGCCAATTTCATGACCCGACACCAAGTAGTGCTTGATGTAGCCAATCGCATCGTCGAAATCAATTCCCCAATCTGTGAGAGTTTCACCTTACTTCTACCTAGCCAAGGCTCTACTCGGTCATGTGCTTTTGCTATGACGGAGTTACCCCTGAAGACGATCCTAGTGGTCTGTGAGTATGCGGATGTTTTCCCAGATGAATTACCAGGAATGCCACCAAACTGGGATATTGAATTCGCCATCGAGTTGCAATCAGGAACGACACCTATTTCCAAGAGGCCTTACCGGGTGCCACCCATTGAGTTGGCAGAATTGAAGAAGCAATTGCAAGAGTTGCTGGACAAAGGTTTTATCCTCCCAAGTACTTCGCCTTAGGGATGTCCAGCCTTGTTTGTGAAGAAGAAAGATGAAAGCTTGAGGATGTGCATAGATTACCGCCCACTTAATGCGGTGACTATCAATAACAAGTATCCTTTGCCTCGTATTGATGTTCTTTTTGATCAGTTGGTCGGAGCCAAAGTGTTTTCCAAGATATACCTTCGCTCTGGCTATCATCAGATCAAGATACGAGAAAGTGATATTCCGAAGACTGCCTTCTCAACCAGATATGGGCTGTATGAATTTTTGGTGATGTCATTTGGGCTGACTAATGCACCAGCATATTTCATGTATCTCATGAATTCTGTTTTCATGCCTGAACTGGACAAGTTCGTAGTGGTTTTCATCGATGATATTTTGGTGTACTCAAAGAACGAAGAAGAGCATGCCGGTCATTTGCATGTAGTACTTCAACGTCTCCGAGAGCACCGTCTTTATGCCAAATTGTCAAAATGTGATTTTTGGCTAAAGGAAATCAAATTCTTGGGTCACACTATCTCTCAGGCAGGCATAGCTGTTGATCCTGATAAGGTGCAAGAGGTGATGCAATGGAAGCCGCCAACGACTGTTCATCAGATTCGAAGTTTTCTAGGATTGGCTGGTTATTATCGAAGATTCATTCCAGATTTATCTCAAATTGCGAAGCCCATAACTAAATTGTTGAAGAAAGAAGCCAAGTTTGTTTGGGGTCAGAAGTGAGAAGATGCCTTCCATGGATTGAGGCAATATCTGACCACAACACCGGTGTTAGCGCAACCCGACAGCAGCAAGCCATTTGATGTGTACTATGATGCCTCTGCACTAGACTGGGTTGTGTCTTGATGCAAGACAACCGAGTCATTGCTTACGCATCAAGAGCACTCAGGCCTCATGAGCAAAATTATCCCACTCATGACTTGGAGTTAGCAGCCGTGGTTCATGCATTGAAGATGTGGAGACACTATTTGATGGGAACCCACTTCGACACCTTCACAGGTCATAAGAGCCATAAGTACATCTTTACTTAGGCTGATCTCAACATGAGGCAGAGAAGATGGCTAGAGCTGATCAAGGACTATGACCTGGAGGTACATTATCACCCAGGAAAAGCCAATGTGGTAGCAGATGCCTTGAGTCAGAAATCGCAATGCAACTGTGTTATGATGGATTCTCGCATCAACACCCTGTGTTATGAGTTGAGCAAAATGAAGATTGAAGTGATTCCTTCTGGTGCTTCCTCTCGCATTTCCGTTGAGCCAACTTTGCACGACCAGACCATCATGACCCAACTCAATGACAAGGGAGTGCAAATCATTAAAGAGAACCTCTATCAGAAGACAGAGAAATATAAATGTTTCTGCCAAGATGGAAAGGGTATATTGTGGTTTGAAAGCAGATTGGTGGTTCCTAAAAATAAGGATCTCAAGAAGAAAATCTTGGATGAAGCCCATCTCTCCAAATTCTCCATGCATCCAGGAAGTACCAAAATGTACCATGATCTGAAGCCCTTGTATTGGTGGACCAGAATGAAGAGGGAGATAGCCCAATATGTATCCGAATGTGACACCTGTCAGAGGATAAAGGCAAGCCACTTGAAATCAGCTGAAGCTTTGCAACCCCTATCTATACCTTTGTGGAAATGGGATGATATCAGCATGGATTTTATTGTGGGTCTGCCCAACACCTCTCGTCATCATGATTCAATTTGGGTCATTGTGGACCGATTGACGAAAGTGGCACATTTTCTTCTAGTGCACACCACTATTAAGGCTCAGAAGTATGCAGAGCTGTAAATTGACCAAATCATGTGTTTGCATGGATTGCCCTGGACCATTGTCTCTGACCGAGGAGCCCAATTTGTTGCCAGATTCTAGGAACAACTGCAATAGTCTTTGGGAACCAAGCTAATCAGAAGTTCAGCTTATCACCCGCAGACTGATGGTCAGACCGAGAGGGTAAATCAAATTCTTGAAGATATGTTGAGGGCTTGTGCGATCGATTGTGGCAAAAACTTGGATAAGCACCTCTCCTTGGCAGAGTTTGCTTATAACAACATTTATCAATCCAGCCTAAAGATGGCACCCTTCAAAGCTCTATATGGGAGAAGGTGTCGAACACCCCTCAATTGGTCTCAGCTTGGAGAAAGAGAAGTTTTCGGACCTGACTTAGTGACTGAAGCCGAAAGGAAGGTCAAACTAATCAGGAAGAATCGAGAAGCTGCTCAGGCCAGGCAGAAGAGTTACCATGATAAGAGAAGGAAACCTCTCCAATTCGAGGTGGGAGATTTCATATATTTGAAGGTATCACCCACCAAGGGAGTGCAGAGGTTTGGGATCAAAGGCAAGTTAGCCCCTCGTTACATTAGACCTTATGAGATCATAGAAGCATGTGGACCCGTCGCATACAAGTTGAAGTTAACTCCAAAAATGTCTGCCATACACAATGTATTCCATGTATCCCAACTGAAGAAGTGTGTTCAGTTGCTGACTGAGATCATAACAGAACCAGAATTGGAGATAGAGTTAGATCTATCATACCAAGAGTACCCTTCCAAGGTCCTGGATTGCAAAGAAAGGTCAACTCAGGCTAAATCGATCAAGATGTATAAGATCCAATGGAGTAATCACTCAGAAGAAGAGGCTACTTGGGAGACTGAGGAATTCCTGCGTTCCAACTTCCCCGATTGTCTACCTAAGGAAATTGGTACGTAACCATGCCCAACCCCTCCCCTGCCCTTTGAATCAAAACATAAGAAAAATGATCTTAACATAGGGAGAGTTAATTGTAAGACTAAAATTAAAAGGACTTCCTTCTGAAGTTGCAAAGAAGATGACATTCTAAGAGCAGTTTGCCAAGAAGAACCTTAATGAATAAATCACCTAATTCAAGCAAGCCTTAACCCTCACTTCACCCCGGGAGGACTCTGACCCGAATCTCGGGATGAGATTCCTTTAAGGGGGGAAGGCTGTGACACCCCAGTGTCACCTAGGGTTTCTCCTTAGAGCTAACTCAAAACCATTATCACATGTGAACCAAACTAAGGAAAGGACATCATGAATTGATAACAAAGGTTTAAGTAAGTCTTTTTTATCTTAAGAAATTCTCCTTAATCATGCCATGCACCTCAAGGTAAGAAGAACTCTCAAACCCTAAATAATCCTAAGTGGGCCATTTAAGCATATAAAGGGAATTTGGGAAAAGACTTGGGAAAATACAAAATTTTGATATGAACCAAATAACAAAGTTTCAGTGCACTAAATAACCTACAAAATATAGTAAGGAAGTTTGGCCATTTGAATTTTTTAAAATCCCCAAATCAGCCCATGAACTAAGGCCCTATGGGGAAATTCAGAAATAAGAATTCTGAATTTTAGAACCCTTTCCCAAGTTCAGATGTGTTCCCTGTTTTCCAAAACTCGAAACCAAAAAAGTCCAAATATCAAAGTGGTGCCAAATTTCCTTAAACATGCTCTGGTAAAATTTGAACTCAAACAAAAACCGTTTGACACGATTTTGGCACAGTTTGACCTCGGGACTCGGCTGTCTGACACTGGCAACTTGGCGACATTACAACTCCCTGTCCCTAGCCTAAAACCACGCAACATCCACACACAAACGACAAAGCACAGTCAGGGGAACAAATACTTCACAGCAATCTTGCCCAAATTCGCAAAGATTTGCGCCCAATTGGCGTTAGAACTCGAGCAGAAGCAACGGTTCCCCGTGTTCGACCGTGGCTGACACGCCCGGTTCATGCCAGTTCGTGCACCCGCACCCAGCCATGCTCGCCCGCGCGCACTCGCTGGTCCACGACCGCCCGTGCACCGCGCCGTGCATATAAAGCAGCCCAACGCCTCGGCCGTACCTCCCCGCGCGCTCTCAGTCCTACCTGAGCCAATGTTCACCGGACTTCGCCTCGAGCACGCCGCGCCACCACCCACCATCACTGCCCGAGCCTCAGCCACCGCGGCCAGCTCCCTCCAGCCACTTCCAAGCCGCGCCAGTCGCTTGGTTAGCTTCGCCAGTGGCCCATGAAGCTTTCCAAGTCCTCGGACCCGGCAGAACCTCACCGGAGACCCAGGATCGACCTCGCCGGACTTCGGTCGCCCGCAGCGGCGCGTAGACTGAGCAATCCGGTGAGCCATTCTCAAATTCTTCGTGTACATGTCTTCCTTGACCTCTAGTGAAGCTCCCTGACCCGTTCAATTGAACTGTACTGCCCTGGTTAGGCCGGATTCCTCGCCGCCGACGAGCTCCCTCGCCTGCGCGCGTGGACCGACCTACTCCAACCACCACCGCCGACGATCCGCACCTCGACGTGATCGCCAGAGACCCCCGTACCTCGCCCGGCCCCTCACCGGAGCAACCTCGCCGCCGGTAAGCCCCTCCGCCCTTTTCTTCCGCTGCGGTCACTGTTCCATTAGGGGAAGGATCGTGGGTTCGATTTCGCAAAACCCTAGGGGTTTTTCTGCAGAGTCATAGACTCATATGAATAGTGAACAAAGGACCTATCTGTAATACACTTAAAACCTTTTGCCAGGGACCCAGATGCAAAACCATTTTCCTTTAAACAATTACTGTTTATTCTTTTTTAAATTAAGCAGAGAACTTAGGAAATTTATATCTTGAGAAAAATTTAGCCAAATCTAGTCAAACCAATTTTACTGGATTCAAAATATTATGAACTATCACATAAAAATATTGAACCCTGTGCTTTCTGTTTTAAATTTTAAAGTTTGGAATTAATTAAGGAAACTACCCAAACCTTATTAACATGAAGAAAAATAGTTATGCTTCTGTGCTGAACTTAAGAAAATTTGTAGAAGCTCAAACCCCCCTTAGACACTATTTAAAAATAGTAAGCACCCCAGTATTGAAGATTTAGATAAGGTTATCTATTAAAGGCCATAATTTTCCAAAACATAGGAAAATGAGAAAGGCACTAGAAATAATGGACAGTGGATGCAAATATTTTTCCTACTCCACTTAAATAATGAAGAACCTAGGAAAAATAAAAGGAACCCTAGTCCAGAACAAATTCAAGGTGAAATGTTTTATTAGGCACTAATAAAACTAGAAGGACAATTTTTAGAAATATGAGAACAATTTCAAAATTGGTAAGAAAAATTCAGTAGACTTCTAACTACTAGGACACCACTCCAAAAATGATAAATCCCCCAGCCCATCATTTTAAGTGGGTTGAACAAATAAAACTTGATATTGAGCCATATTTCAATTAAATCATAAGCAAACCAAAAAAATGTGCAATAGTGGGCAAATAAATTTTTACCAGATTAATAATGGATTAGACCACCAGAGAAAAATGCAAACCTATTCACAACTATAAAGTAATACCCATTACCCTTACTTCATGAAAAAGACCATTTAATGCAAGAAAAACCTACCACATTTCCCTTAAGAAAAAGTTACCAAATTCTAGAATGATTGCTCTTGCACAAAGAAGAAGATAGAAAAAATTTGAAATCTGTTGTTTGATATTTTTTAAGTATAGTGGTAGTAGAAAGCACCCCTTTGGCTAGAAACTATAGAAAATCATAGCAAAATAACTAATAAGTATTAGTGGCTGAAAATTTGTACAATGTCATGTTATAACATCTGAATACCAGCAAAAATAAGTCTTAGAGAATAACCCCCTGTTAAAAGGAAGTTGTAGTTCAAAACACCCCTTTTCCCCAAGCACTTGATAATTTTGTACAGAAAGAACCCCTCACTTTTTAAGCCCCAAATTTTGAGACAGAAAATTATACACACTTAAGAAGCCACTGTAATTTTTGCAGAATTTTTGGAAATTTATTAAGCTATCTTGTAGTTCCAACCCACCTTAAAAGCATAAAAGAAATAGAAAAGAAAAGAGGGATTATAAAGATTAATAAGTATTACCCCAACATGGCAACTAAGAATATTGTTAAAAATATCCATAAGATATAAAGAATAAAATCAGTAAAACACTAAAAATGGGCTAACCATTCAGTAATCAACTTGACCCTAAGTTGCTAAGTGTACCGCAAAAATCTCCAGTAGTAAGGATAAGCTCTACCTTATTAATTTGATCATCCCTTATCAAATCTTAATTGTTAAATTACATATCATGCAATGCATATGTCTTACTCATTGCATTCATTAGATTGCAATCTCGTTGACAGAGAGTACGTGCTCATCCCTGAGCAAGGAGCTGTCCACGAGGAAGACCAGGAGCAAGCTCCCGAGACTGCCATCGAGGATCTCCCCGCAGCGCCAGCAATTGAAGGCAAGCCCTGGTTTTATGCATAACCGTATATATATGATACTTTACTACACTCAATGTTTGTAGGCTTGCAATGTGCACTTAAGTGTAGGAGTTGCTTGAAACCCTTAGTTGCATGAATTCAGGATTCCATTTTGAGATGGATACTAGTATGCTAGGTCGAGTAGCTGCTTTGCTAATTAGGATCTCGGTAGAAGTCGAGTGATTTTTCTAGCACTCGCGTGAGGTCAGGTATTGATTGTATTCATCTTGATAATGGGATCTATGATGGTCCATGGATTGGGATCCAGGGAGGATGCCTTGTCCATGAGACAGAAAAAGGGATTAAAGATTAATGTGTGGATACCTGAGTCAAGCGTTTGAACGTACTAAACACATGACAGGAAATATGGTAACCGGTAAACCTAGTACCTGAGTGAAGCCAGGTGCGGACTTTACCCCTCACGTGACCTAAGACTGGGTCTCCCATGCTAGCTATGGTGGGTACAAGTGCGGTCACTGCACGACGGCAGCCGGGGTCAGTGGAGCATTGTATGCCAAGGCGGTGAGGCCTGGCCGCGAACGGGGAATCGATGGGGACGGTTGACAGTGTGGGGACGGAGTACCCCTACATGTTGTGTGTTTAGGTTTACCTTGCAAGGTTTAAAAACTCCATTCGAATCGTCTGCTTCTCGTAGCTAATGAGACTGCTTGGCCCCTTTTACTACATTGAGTAAGAAGTGAAATGAGGATTACATGAGATAACTTGTTGATTGTATTAAATGATTGTTACCATGTATGCTTAGAAGGAGCAAACTTAGCTAAAATAATGATACTAGAA
Source organism: Zea luxurians (assembly GCA_029449295.1). Lineage (NCBI taxonomy): Eukaryota > Viridiplantae > Streptophyta > Magnoliopsida > Poales > Poaceae > Zea > Zea luxurians. Next base: position 95,339,244 of record JAOPSE010000001.1, on the reverse strand, counting down.
ATGGAAAAGCTAAAAGTTGACCTTAGATATAGCTAGTGCTTTTGGCAAACCAAACCCCTCAGCCAAACAGCTGCATGGACTAGAGGTAGAGGAGTAGTTTCCTCACATCGGGTAAGTCTAGCTGAGTATTAATATACTCAGCCTTGCTTGTGGCACAATTTTTGCAGGTACACCTCAGGACATGGTTGATGATGTGACTTGGCCTACCACCCTGCCACTTGGACGGTCGAGTGGGATGCTGCTCTGGCAGGAGAGGAGCAGGAGGAGTAGTGGGCTAGGCCTTGCCCTATTCCTCGCTTTTGACGATATCAATTATCCGCTCTAGTTTATTTTGTGAACTTATATCAACTACTTGAAAAACTCCGAGTTATGTACTAACTCTAGTACTTTAATTTGAGGTTTTTCTGTTTTATTGAATTTCTTCTGTAACTCACCTTCGAGTGAGTTTGTGGCATTTGATCCTAGTTAAGTGGCTTTATAAGACTAGATTTGAGGGACTGATGGGTTATTCCGATTTAAGTGTGTTACGGCCCCTGAGGCGGGACTTGTGCACTTAAGCTAGAATAATTCGGGCGGTTCCGCCACACCAAACAAATTAAATAGAACTCGACAACTACAGTTTTTGGTGCAAAATAATTCAGTCTCCACTCATCAACTGAGAAGTCGTGTCCAAGGAGTTATAATTGAGATTCGATTCTCCAAGTAAATTATCTATGGCCGTGGAATCGGGTGTTGAGAGATCGGATGGAATTATTTGATTTCTAATCAAATCGAACACAGTCTAAAATACTGTTGTTAACATCGTTCTGGTTTGTTCCGATTGCATCTCGCCAGATCTAAGTATTCAGATATATATATAACTATACACAAATTATCGAACTATGAGAATATTCACTAACTCGAACATAGTATAATATAGCGTTGTTGATATTATTTCGATCCGATTTGTTTGGATCTTGTCCAGATCCAAATCCCTAAGCACTATTCTTTTGTAAAAAAGGGGATAAAAATCTTCTCTACAATCATTATCTCATCTGTTAATCGTTTCCTTGCTTCTCCAATCCTTATCTGCTTCACTTGATATTTCCTGGTGTGCCTTATCCGACCAAGCCACCATCGCAAAATATCCAGCCGCATGATATTTCCTCATCTCTCCTCTCTCAACTCAGAGGCCGCACGCATCCCTCTATACGGCACCCATCTCCCATGACCACGCCCTCAGCTCTTGGCCATGGCGCCCAGCCCCATCTCGGCCTCCAGATTGCGTCCACCACCACGCTCCTCTGCTCAGTCGACCTCACCCAGCAGGCTGTGGGACTCACGCCATCCTCCACCACCCTAGATTTTTCCTGAAGCACCGCGCCCCAAGTCGAGCTCCCCCATGGCGTCTTCCCCATGGCGCCCCCTGTGCTCGTGCCCCTATGGTCGTGGCTCTCCCTCTAGCCACAGGACGCGAATGCCCCATCTCCAATGGTGCTCGACCGTCACATCCATGGCCGCGCCGTCTTCCCAGCAGCACCCCCTCTCTGCTCGGCCATGGCCACCGTGTCGAGCTCCCTCGCCATGGCTGTCACGCCCTTGCTTCAGCTCGGCTCCTCATCGGTGGGTTCCCTGGTAACGCGAGCTCACCGGCGCTCCTCCCTGCCGCAGCTCGGCCCTGCCCTTTGCTCGGTGCCCAGCTCCTCGCCTTCCCTCTGCCTCCCATGCTCAGACCTCTATACATCACCGTTGCCGTGCTGTGGAGCTCGCCTTGCTCCTCTATACGTCGGTACGTGCCTGGGTCCTCATCACCTCGCTCGTTGATGACTCCCCAGTCACCGTGACGCTGCATTCGCTGCCCTCCATGACATCGTGCCGCTCGCCCTCAGCCATGGACGAGCTAATCCGCGACTCCCTGGTACCTACCGGCAGTCCCTATGCCTCACACCTAGATCGACCTGGCCCCATGCTCGGCTGCACGCCGTCGAATCCCTCCAGGCATCGACGTCGACATAGGTTCCTCTGCTGCTCACCTAGACCGAGGCTGCCAAGTTGTCGAACTCTATGGCGCCCCTGCGTTCACGTCATGCCCTGCTCGGCTTCTCTGGGGCTCGGCCTCGGCATGGTGCTGGACGCCTGGACTTTCTCTCGGTCCCCTCGACGTTAGACTGCGCCCCATGCTGGCTTCGATCGGATGTAGTGCGCTATCGCTCAGCTCGCCCAAATCCTGGCCATGGTTCCCGTCACGCCCTCTGTCGGCATGCTGGCCCGACGCTATAGTCGTTCTTCATCCTTGTCTTCACCTCGACCTCACGTGGTGCTCGGCCGTGCACAGCTGCTGGTCGTCGACACCCCTGCGAGTTGTCGGTGGTCACTCATGTTCACCTCCATATGATGGGTGGCGTGGGTGGTAATGTCCTGGCGCGCTGTTCATTTGGGGTTCGAGGATGTGCTTGCACTAGACATATTCCAAGTGGATGTTGGACGTCCTTGCACCATGGACACGTCGAAGCTCCATAGCATAACGCAGTGCTCCATTCTGTTGGTCTCCAACTTGGCACCAGTGAGACTCATTCTTACTCTATTTGTTCTCATCCGGCGTTGAATTATTAGATGCTAATTATGTGTGTATTTTTTTGCGAGCAGAGGAGAGAAATTCCTAGGAACCGGGTAATGGAGCAAGATTCGTGCAACGTTTGCCAAGTGTTCGATGGATTGCTCGACCTCGGATTCGTTGTCATCCACGTGTAGTTGAATCATTTTAGTCATGGTAAGCTGAAGTGTGTTCATGCGTGTTAGTTTGTTGAGTAGAATGGATTAGTGTTTGCAGCATACACATTGTGGCGGTGTTAGATATTTGTTAAACTGCTTCGTATATACGGGGTATGGTTTAGTAGATATCGGGAAGAATAAATTTGGTATTCCAAGCGATTAGCCAATTACTCCTGTTATTATGGGTCACATTAAACATATTTGAGTAGTGAAGTGATACCTTGCCATACTAGTCATCGTATTTTATATTGGTTACTCGGTTAACTGTCATAGGTACGTGTTTGTTGTTGCCCAAAATGGTTGAATCAGAATCATCAATGTATCCGCAGTTTAGTTTAACTATGGTGAGCTTTTCGGCTATCCTTGATAGTTAGCGTGTATGAGAGGTTGATTAGGATATGATCGATGATTCTCTTGTCTAGTGATAGGTCTGATGATATATTGTATGAAATATGCTTGGTAAATATATATGTAGTAATATGATTGTGTTAATAAATCATAAAGGAGAGTAGAGCGTGTATATATATTTTATTGTTTTGTGATGTATGAGCTACCTTCGAATAGGTTGGAAAGGCGTAATTATTATAATTAGTCTTATATCTCTAGCTAGTATTTGCTTAATGTTTTGTTATAAGTGTTTCATCCTCTTTGGTGTAGATATCTATTTTATGCTATTTATACTCGTGCTCATACATGTGCATCATGTATCTCATGAGGTACGTTAATTAATCACGTGATGCGGAGGACCAAAGCTAAGTCGACCCCAAGATGTCGTAAAGTGCAAGCTACTCCACGAGGTGATGCTGGAGGATTAACCTGAAGATGGACAGACAGAGCATGTATCGGAACAAAAGCTAATCGCTAAGTGGACGTCATCTAACAAACACTAACCTAGTGTTATTCCAGGCAAGCCCCGATGCATTATCCCTTTTCCTTGTGTTTTAAAATCTTTATCACCATGTATGATGCATTAGGTGATAGGAGTTGTGTGTTAAATAGTTGATGTATTTCCTTCCTTGGAAAATTGATTACCCATCCTTGATACTCTTTTATGAAAAGGATTTTTATGATGCTTAGCCTTGCTTTAGAAATTTTTTTTTGTTTTACAACAAAAGGTGATGCTTCAGATTGGATGGGAATTTTTACAAAGAAAAACTTGTGATGGTGGATCCATTAGGGCCATGATGGGTTCAACATCTGAAAAGATGTACCTCTGCCAGGTACCAAACTTTGGGTTTTAAATAATAAAGCTGAGACCGGGTGGGTGACTTGTACGAGAAGGAAGTCTCGGTGTAGTGTCTCCATCTGAGTCGATTAAGGATCGTGTCGATGTAGGCTTGATGATCGAGGATGTCACACCCGGTTTTAAGGAACAAAGCCAGGTGCATCTCATACATGCGCCAAGAAGACAACATATACAATAACAGAGTATATAGAGATAAATGTCACAATAACATCAGAGTATTTATTACATAGCGGAAGTCTTATTACAAAATAAAAGGTAAATATAAAACGAACTAAGGACCGTCCTTGCCACAAAAGTCAACTAGGAAACACCACCTAGATCAGATCAAACTCCTCGCCTTGTGGCTCCTCCTGAACCACCTGTCCTTCTCCTGTGGGGGGTGCGAGACAGCAAGGGTGAGCTCACACATGATCATAGCTCAACAAGTTGTGGGGAACCAGTGGACATGAACTCACAAAGGTGGGAGTTCATGTGATGTGTAAGGCTAATCAACAATAGGGGTTGAAGCTGAGCATTTCTTTTAAGTAGTTGGTCAAAATTTTATTAGAAGTTACTAAATGTAAGTAAATACCAAACCTTAAATAAAGTAATAGAAAAAAATTAATAATAATCCCATGCAAATGCAAATGACAAAATTGAATTTAAGTTTCATAAATTAATCATCAGAGAGTCCTGAGCTGCTCATGACCGTGAGCTCGGCTAGTATACTAGTTTTACACTGTACAGAGGTTGTACCCTTTACCCACAAGTCATGTTACCCATCTGCCAAGGGATCGTGACTCCTATACACCACTACCTAGGAAGCGAGGCAGGGCAACACTACGACGCCTTTACAAAGTTTCACTAGCTTCCGAAAACCCGCTACAGTTTATGGGAAGAGCACTTGCAAGAATCTCCCGTCTGACCGCCATCACAACAAAATCAACCCGAGAACCTCCTTGCATGCAACTCCCCTACTGCCCTTGCCCCTTTCGGGTAAGGTAATCTTCCACTAGCTTTCCTAATTAGTCAGCCAAGGGTGTCCCATTAAACCCTTGTGGTAGCACGTGTTTCTCAAGTTAAGCTCCATGTTCCAATCAACATTAATGATCTTGACATGAACATAAATAGAATAACAAAAGAATTGGAACATGGATATAATAAATAATTATCCCAAAACCATGTAAAGCAATAGCGAACTACCCAAGTGATTCAGGGGTAAACAAGGTAATGAGATAAACAATCTAGGGTGACCTATCGGGTCCCATGAAAATTAAACTTATGCATGAACAAGAGACAATAAGAACATTATTGGGTAAAAAGTGATCAAGGGCACAACTTGCCTTCAATGAGCTCCTGCTCAGCTACTTCTATCTGCTGCTCACCAAGATCCTCAGTCACGGGCTCTTCTAGTCGTCATAATACAAACAAGCATAGTATATAAAGAAAATTAACATCACACAAAACATATAAACAAAATACATAGTAATAATCTACACATTAAAATAAAAACCTAGGAACAAGAATCATAATTTTTGGAGTTATAGATTTTAAGTTATGAATTTTCAAAGGTTTTATGTGCTTAAAATAGGATTAATTGGGAAATTAATTTTTGTTGTTTTCATGTCAAAACAGAGACTCAAAGTGATAGAGGATAAAATTACAAAATTTTAGAAACTGGAATGAAGTGATTTGGAGCTCATATGAATTTTCTATGAATTATTGAAGTTCTAGTAATTATTTTCCTATTAAAAATCTATTTTCCAATTTATTTATTCAATTTCAAACTGCACTGGACCTGGCCTCATTTTCTGGGAAAGACAGGGGCCCTGGCGCAAAATAACCTAGACTCAGGGAACAACACTGGTGGACGGCGGGTTGGTTTATAGATATTCCAGGGGCTCACGTGCAAATCTAGCCCGCGAAAGGGTATCCGGAGATCTCGGCCACCCTATTACAACACAAGTGGCCCAGATTAGATTCCAAGCCAACCAAATGGAATGCAGTGCGGACCATCGGATGCCATTTGAACGCTCACGATTTTTATGATGCCCAAACCATTCTGAGCCTTGCGATCACAATCCAAGGGTTAGGATCCAACCGGTACACAGCGCCCGATCTGATCCGGTCCGCAGATCGATGATCCAACGGCTAAGATAAACTCAAGCCGAAGCGGTATGCTAACTCCAAACATCCAAGATCCAACAGCTCGCATTCACCCCCTTTTCAGGAAACCAGTACGTGGCGGCGCCGCCCGCCTATACGGCGGCGACCATGGCCGAGGATGACCCGTACGACCCCCCCTCGGGATGCTACCTCTAAACTATTACGCGCCAAATGATGAGCAGACAAAATCGAGTGCGGCTAATTGATTCTTACTAACGGTGACGACGCGACGCGCTCGGACCACGGAGGAGGGGCGATTCCGCCTAGTCTTAGCCTCCGGCGAGGAATTCCCTGAGTCTGAGTGGTGCGCAACTCGAATTGGGGGCACGGTCGGCTACCCTGGCCCACGGCGCACACCCACGACCGCACATAGAAGCTGGTATGCACATCATGAACGAGTTCCCCGGCAGCGGGACGACCGCGCAGCTCCCTCCGGCTTCTTCTCTCACAGCGGCGGCGAGCGCAGCGGTGTTTGCTATTGGTGTGCACAAGGCAAAATGAGAGGGCCGCAACTAGCACCTCCATATAACGACCGGGAAAAATGAAGGGGATAGTCCACGCAATGTGCTCCGAGTTGCACGGCGTTTTCTGCCATGGTCGGAATTCATTGAGGCGGGATCGTGGGATGGTTGAGGCGACTAACACAAGGGCCTGGATTGCCAGCGCGACGACAGTTCAGCACGCGCCAGTGAGACAGACGCCCAGGCCCCACGCCACAGAGCCTCAAAGGCGAAGGTGGAAGAGAACCCATGTGGCTGGCGGCTGGGATCCGCCAGTCAGCGGCGCGGACGACTTGCACGAGGGAGGGCGGATCTAGGTCACGCGAGGAGAAAAAGGAGGTGGGCCAGAATGAATATAGTCGGCCTAGATAAGCTTCTTTTTCTTTTGTTTTCTGTTTTATTTCATTTTGTTTTCAATTTCCAAATTTGAATTTTTGAATCCTTTTAGGGGGTCTCACCTTTGGGCAAAATTTACATATTCAAATCCCATTATAAAAATATTTTATTATATATATTTATTACTCATTTAACTCGCATATTATTGTTTCGTTCTTCTCTTTTCCTAAATCATTGAATTTCCTTTAGATCTTAAATTCCCTTTTTTGGACTTTAATATATTTCTTTTCACATTATTTATATTGTCGCAAATGCACAAAAAATAAAAATCTCAGCATGATGCAATGATTTAGTGGCATTTACTTTATAATTATCTGCTTTAAAATATGGTGTTCACATGTGATGGCACAAAAAGTTCAAACTCCCACATAGATAAAGTGAACTTTTTCTCCCTTTGGTATTAGCTCTTACAAATTACAAATTAGGTATTACAAATCCTATCCCCCTTAAAAATAATCTCGTCCTCGAGATTTAAGAAGATCTAGGGAAAAGATGGGGAAAATCTATGCGAAGCTCTTCTTCTCTTTCCCATGTCGCTTCATCTTCTCCATGGTGACTCCATTGCACTTTGCACATCTTTATAACTTTGTTCCTCGTGACACGAGTTAGTGTGTCAAGAATCTTGATAGGATACTCCGTGTAAGTCAAATCACCCTGAACACTGAGCTCTTCCATTGGTAACTGTTCCTCAAGGACACGGAGACACTTCTTCAGTTGAGATACGTGGAACACATTATGCACATCCGATAGACTAGCAGGTAGCTCAAGTTGGTATGCCATCTCCCCAACCCTCCTAAAGATCAAGAATGGTACAATATAGCGAGGGGACAATTTGCCCTTGACATTAAATCTCCTCATTCCACGAAGTGGTGACACCTTGAGGTACACATAATCTCCTTCTTCAAATTTGAGTGGTCTTCTTCTATTATCTGCGTAGCTCTTTTGCCTTGTTTGAGCTACCCTCAAATTCTCTCAAATTATACGGACTTGTTCCTCCGCCTCTTGAATCAGTTCAGGCCCAAATAACTGTCTTTCTCTAGTCTGACCCAATATAGAGGAGTCCTGCACTTCCTCCCATGTAGAGCATCAAAAGGTAACATCTTTAGACTGGCCTGATAGCTATTATTATATGAAAACTCAGCATAGGGTAGACTTTTATCCCAACTTCCTCCATGCTGAAGGGCACAAGCTCTCAACATATCTTCCAATACTTTATTAGTCCTTTTGGTCTGTCCATCAGTCTAGGGGTGATAAGCCATACTAAAATTAAACTTCATACTCATATTCTCATGAAAGCTTCTCCAGAATCTTGAGGTAAACTGTGAACCTCGATCAGACACGATCTTCTTTAGTACTCCATGTAAACACACAACCCGAGCCATATATAACTCTGCTAGCTGAGAGCCTTTATAAGTAGTCTTGACAGGAATGAAGTGAGCTACTTTAGTCAATCTATCCACAATCACTCATATAGCATCATATCCTTTCTGGGTGCGAGGCAATCCAGTAATGAAATCCATACCAATCTCTTCCCACTTCCACTCGGGTATCTTAAGTGGGTGCAGTAGTCCAGCTGGCCTCTGGTGTTCAGCCTTAACTCTTTGACACACATCGCACATAGCCACATGTGCAGCCACATCTCTCTTCAATCCATACCACCAATACTTCTGCTTCAAATCCTGATACATCTTGGTACTGCCAGGATGAATAGAATAATCCGAGTCATGGTCCTCCTTCAATATAGTCTCTCAAAGGCTTTCGATATTAGGCACACATATCCTGTCCTTGAACCATATGGTGCCTTGCTCATCTTCCGTGAATTCCGGACCTCGACCTTTAGTAATCAGATCCTTAATCTCTTGTATTTTAGCATCACCAATTTGTCCTTTGTGGATTTCTTGCTCCAAAGTAGGTTCCACATCAATAGTAACTCCTTCAGTGTGAGCAACTATCCCCAGGTTAAGTCTCCTGAAATCCTCAATAATCTCATCGGGTAGATGGGCAACAATAGCTGAATGAACATGCTCCTTTCGACTGAAGGCATCTGCAACCAAATTTGCCTTGCTCGGGTGATAGTGAATCTCCAAATCATAATCCTTAATAAGCTCCAACCAACGGCGTTGCCTAACGTTGAGATCCTTCTGAGTGAATATATACTTCAAACTCTTATGATCCGTGTATACTTGACACTTTGTTCCCATGATATAATGTCCCCATATCTTAAGCGCATGCACAACGGCTGCCAGTTCTAAGTCATGCATGGGGTAGTTCAATTCATGTTTCTGCAACTGACGAGAAGCATAGGCAATCACATGTCCCTCTTGCATGAGCACACATCCTAAGCCTTGGCCACATGCATCACAATAGATATCAAATCCTTTCTGTAGGTCTAGCATAACCAACACTAGTGGCAACACCAATCTCTTCTTCAATTGATCAAAGCTGTCTTGGCACTTCTCGTCCCACTTAAATTCTCTGCCCTTCTCCAGAAGCGAGGTCATAGGCTTAGCAATCTTAGAGAATCCTTCAATAAACCTCCGATAATATCCTGCTAGTCCCAAGAAACTCCGGATCTCCGTAACTGTAGTGGGTACTCTCCACTCCATTATATCCTTGACCTTAGCAGGATCCACTGATATTCCTCCATTAGAAATAATATGACCAAGAAATGGGGCCTCGCCAATCCAAAACTCGCACTTGCTAAACTTGGCGTAGAGATCTCGTAGCTTATGTAGCACCAATCTCATATGTTACTCATGATCATTATCACTCTTGGAATAGATAAGAATATTATCGATGAATACCACGACGAATCTGTCCAAATACTCCATAAACACCTTATTCATCAAATTCATAAAATAACCTGGTGCATTAGTTTGTCCAAATGACATAACGGTGAACTCATATAATACATATCGGGTCGAGAAAGCCATCTTGGGAATATCCGATGGCCTAATCCTCATCTGATGTAACCCGATCGGAGATCAATCTTCGAGAATACCCTTGCACATCTCATCTGGTCAAATAAATCCTCAATATGGGGTAACGGATACTTGTTCTTCATAGTAACATTGTTAAGTGATCTATAATCCACACACATCCGCTGCGATCCATCCTTCTTCTGTACAAACAGAACCGACGCTCCCCAAGGTGAGGAACTCGGGCGAATGTACCCAGCCTCTTGCAACTCCGTTAACTGTTTCTTAAGTTCCTTTAACTCCTCTACGGACATCCTGTATGGCCGTTTAGAAATAGGGGCAGTTCCGGGTAAGAGATCTATAACAAACTCAACTTCTCTATCAGGGGGCATCCAAGGAAAATTATCTAGAAAGACATCCGGAAAATCTCTAACCACACGGATGTTGTCACCAACAAACTTCTCAGGTATAAAGAACATTGCACGTTTGGATGAGGTGGTTACTGCAATATTAACTTGAAATCTTTCTCCTTTAGGGCTGGTGAGTTCTATGGTACCTCTACCACATGCTATAATGGCCTTTCCCTTTCTTAACCATGACATACCAAGGATCAGATCTATACTGCTTGCCTCTAATATTATAGCAGTAGCTCCAAATTCTCTTCCCATAATTGTTAATGTCAATCTACGTGTCATTTGATTTGCCTCTACAGGCCCTTTAGGTGTAATTACTATCATTGGTTTTCTCATATTTAACAGTGGTATCTCATTTGTATTGGCATATCGAGCAGACATAAATGAATGTGTAGCACCAGAATCAAATAATATGGTTGCAGGAATAGCATTAACGTAAAACATACCAAGTACGATGTCAGCACCATCCGGTGTAGCATCAACACTGACTTGATTAACCCTGGCAATAGAGTATCCCTTGCCAGATCCTAGAGTCTATTGCTTATTCTGAGCTGGGGTAGTAGCAATCCTCTATGGGTAGACATTTGCATAATGTCCAGTCTTCCCACACTTGAATTAAGTGGTGCCAGCACTCTGCCCTAAGAACTTCCTCGGGGTGCTAGTGGGGGTAGCCTAATGAGGCGGTGGAGTCCTCTGAAGTGATTGATGAACTGGGCGCTGGCCTCTGCCAGTGCGAACTGGTGTGCCCTAGGGTGAACTGTAGCGAGGACGAACACTGCTGCTTCCTTGTCCTTGAGATATAGTTTTCCTCTTCAAATCTCCCAGCTGAACACGCTTGTGTTCAATAGCTAGAGCCTTATCGAGCAGCCTCTCAAATGATGGAAATGTATGTGCCAAAAGAGCATACTGCAGGGGTCCATTAAGTCCTTCAATGAAATGCTCTTGCTTCCTCTCATCCTCAGCAACTTCATCTGGAGCGTATCTGGATAGCTGTATAAACTTGTCGCGGTACTCGCTGACTATCATACTTCCTTGCTTCAGCGATAGAAATTCCTTCTTCTTAATCTTCATCAATCTAGCTGGTATATGATAATTCATGAACTATGTACTGAACTCTGCCCAAGTAATAGTATCAGCAGCATCATGAGCAACAGTATATGAATCCCACCAGTCAGCAGCAGGACCTGTTAGACGTCCAGAAGCATATAAAACCTTCTCCCGGTCAGTGCATTGAGCAATGTTCAACATCTTCTCTATGGACTTCAGCCAATCATCTGCATCTAGTGGATCAGGAGAACTTGCAAACGTTGGTGGCTTATGACTCATGAACTCCCTATGCTTATCTCGGGGTGGAACTGGTGGTGGAGGTGGAGGCAGTGGTACTTGTTGTTGTTGCTGCTGTTGCTGTTGTTGTTGCAGCTGCTGTTGCGACCTTCTCTCCTGGCGTATCTCTTCTCGCTCCTGGCGCAGCTCTCGACGTATCTCTTCTCGTTCCTGGTGCATCTCCTGGCGTTCCTGCTGCATCTGAGTACACATATCTGCCATAGTGTCCGCCATTTGTTGCATCATCCTCATCTGAGATGCAACCAGTGGGTCAATTCCGCCTGGTGGAGGATTAGGAGGATTCATCTCTGCTGGTTGTGGTTGGGGTTGTTTGAATATCCTCCGAGTGTGTCGTCTGGGAGGTAGATCAATTCCACCACCCCTCCTGGTATTGACCATCTGAGTTAGATACATATGGTAAGAGAATAGTAGACAAGGCAAGTATTTACAAATCAGGTTACTTTGGGGGATTTATTAGCTAAACAGATTAATGTTTTACCTACTAAAGCTAACTCAATATCTTATGGTGGTACATGCTAAGATGTCCATCTATAATAATTCAATCAATCAAAGAAGCAAATCAGGCATTTATCATCAGAACAATCAACCAACATTTTTAAATAGAGAAAATAGTTTTAATTTTGTCTTAGGTTCCCTACCTCTTAAAAGATCATAGTGGTAGGATTCTAAGGTGTGAAATCCCTCTTGTCTTAGGGTAGAAAAGATAAGAGTAATTAGAGTAGAATAGGTGAGATAGGATCAAGACAAGATGAGTATAGAATGATTAGAGTAAGGTAAGTAGGTAAGGGTTTGTCCATTTCTATCTAGGTTTCGTCCTATAGTCAACATTTCCTCTGATGCCACTTTTGTCACACCTGGTTTTAAGAAAAAGTCGGGTGCATCTCATACATGAGCCAAGAAGACAACATATACAATAATAGAGTGTATAGAGATAAATGTCACAATAACATTAGAGTATTTATTACATAGCAGAAGTCTTATTACAAAATAAAAAGTAAATATAAAACGAACTAAGGATCGTCCTTGGCACTGAAGTCAACTGGGAAACGCCACCTAGATCAAATAAAATTCCTCGCCTTGTGGCTCCTCCTGAACCACCTGTTCTTCTACTGTGGGGGGTGTGAGACAGCAAGGGTGAGCTCACACATGATCATAGCTCAACAAGTTGTGGGGAACCAGTGGACATGAACTCACAAAGGTGGGAGTTCATGTGATGTGTAAGGCTAATCAACAATAGGGGTTAAAGCTGAGCATTACTTTTAAGTAGTAGGTCAAAATTTTATTAGCAGTTACTAAATGTAAGTAAATACCAAACCTTAAATAAAGTAATAGAACAAAATTAATAATAATCCCATGCAAATGCAAATGATAAAATTGAATTTAAGTTTCATAAATTAATCATCAGAGAGTCCTGAGCTGCTCATGACCGTGAGCTCGGCTAGTATACCAGTTTTACACTCTGCAGAGGTTGTACCCTTTACCCACAAGTCATGTTACCCATCTGCCAAGATATCGTGACTCCCATACACCTCTACCTAGGAAGCGATGCAGGGCAACACTACAAGACCTTTACAAAGTTCCATTAGCTTCCGAAAACCCGCTATAGTTTACGGGAAGAGCACTTGTAAGAATCCCCCGTCTGACCGCCATCGCAGCAAAATCAACCCGAGAACCTCCTTGCATGCAACTCCCCTACTGCCCTTGCCCCTTTCGGGTAAGGTAGTCTTCCACTAGCTTTCCTAATTAGTCAGCCATGGGCGTCCCATTAAACCCTTGTGGTGGCACATGTTTCTCAAGTTAAGCTCCATGTTCTAATTAACATTAATGATCTTGACATGAATATAAATAGAATAACAAAAGAATTGGAACATGGATATAATAAATAATTATCCCAAAACCATGTAAAGCAATAGCAAACTACCCAAGTGATTCAGGGGTAAACAAGGTAATTAGATAAACAATCTAGGGTGACCTATCGGGTCCCATCAAAATTAAACCTACATGAAAAAGTGACAATAAGAACATTATTGGGTAAAAAGTGATCAAGGGCACAACTTGCCTTCAATGAGCTCCTGCTCAGCTACTTCTATCTGCTGCTCACCAAGATCCTCAGTCACGGGCTCTTCTACTCGCCACAATACAAACAAGCACAGTATATAAAGAAAATTAACATCACACCAAACATATAAACAAATACATAGTAATAATCTACACATTAAAATAAAAACCTAAGAACAAAAATCATAATTTTTGGAGTTATAGATTTTAAGTTATGAATTTTCAAAGGTTTTATGTGCTTAAAATAGGATTTAGTGGGAAATTAATTTTCTTATTGTTTTCATGTCAAAACAGAGACTCTAAGTGATAGAGGATAAAATAACAAAATTTTAGAAACTGGAATGAAGTGATTTGGAGCTCATATGAATTTTCTATGAGTTATTGAAGTTCTAGTAATTATTTTCCTATTAAAAGTCTATTTTCCAATTTATTTATTCAATTTCAAACTGCACTGGACCGGGCCTCATTTTCTGGGAAAGACAGGGGCTCTGGCGCAAAATAACCTAGACTCAGGGAACAACACTGGTGGACGGCGGGTTGGTTTATAGATATTCCAGGGGCTCACGTGTAAATCTAGCCCGCGAAAGGGTATCCGGACATCTCGGCCGCCCAATTACAAATAAGTGGCCTAGATTAGATTCCAAGCCAACCAAACGGAATGTAGTGCAGACCATCGGATGCCATTTGAACGCTCACGATTTTTATGATGCCCAAACCAATCTGAGCCTTGCGATCACAATCCAAGGGTTAGGATCCAACCGGTACGCAGTGCCCGATCTGATCCGATCCGCACATCGATGATCCGATGACTGAGATAAACCCAAGCTAAAGCGATACGCTAACTCCATACATCCAAGATCCAACGGCTCGCATTCAACCCCTTTTCAGGAAACCAGCGCATGGCGGCGCCGCCCACCTATACGGCGGCGACCATGGCCGAGGATGACCCGTAAGACCACCCTGGGACGCTACCTCTAAACTGTTACACGCCAAACGATGAGCAGACAAAATCGAGTGCGACTAACTGATTCTTACCGATGGAGACGACGTGACGCGCTCAGACCACGGAGGAGGGGCGATTCTGCCTAGTCTTGGCCTCTGGCGAGGAATTCCTCGAGTCTGAGCGGTGCGCAGCTCGAATTGGGGGCACGGTCGGCTACCCTAGCCCCCGGCGCACACCCACGACCGCACGTAGAAGCTGGTATGCACGGCACGAACGAGTTCCCTGGCGGCGGGACGACCGCGTAGCTCCCTCCGGCTTCTCCTCTCACAGCGGCGGCGAGCGCAGCGGTGTTTGCTATTGGTGTGCACAAGGCAAAACGAGAGGGCCGCAACCGACACCTCTATATAACGACCAGGAAAAACGAAGGGGATAGTCCACACAACGTGCTCCGGGTTGCACGGCATTTTCCGCCATGGCCGAAATCCGTTGAGGCGGGATCGCGGGACGGTTGAGGCGACTGACACAAGGGCCCGGTTTGCCAGCGCGATGACAGTTCAGTGCATGTCAGCGAGACAGACGCCTAGGCCCCACGCCACTGAGACTCAAAGGCGAAGGTGGAAGAGAACCCGTGTGGCTGGCAGCCGGGACCCGCCAGTCAGCAGCGCGGACGACTTGCGTTAGGGAGGGCAGATCTGGGCCACGCGGGGAGAAAAAGGAGGTGGGCTAGAATGAATATAGTCAGCCTAGGTGAGCTTCTTTTTCTTTTTCTGTTGTTTTCTGTTTTATTTCATTTTGTTTTTAATTTCCAAATTTGAATTTTTGAATCCTTTTAGGAGTCTCACCTTTGGGCAAAATTTACATATTCAAATCCCATTATAAAAAATAATATTTTATTATATATATATTTTTATTACTCATTTCACTCACATATTATTGTTTCATTCTTTTCTTTTCCTAAATCATCGAATTTCCTTTAGATCTTAAATTCCCTTTTTTGGACTTTAATATATTTCTGTTCACATTATTTTATGTTGTCACAAATGCACACAAAATAAAAATCTCAGCATGATGCAATGATTTAGTTGCATTTAGTTTATAATTATCTGCTTTAAAATATGGTGTTCACTTGTGATGGCACAAAAAGTTCAAACTCCCACATAGACAAAGTCAACTTGTTTCTCCCTTTGGTATTAGCTCTTACAAATTACAATACAAAGGACCTTTTAACTGGTCACATGCCTCGTCATGAGTAATCTTTGCCTCGGTCGGACCAATACCAGAAAGGCCACCACGCAATGGGAGTGGAGAGATGGCGAGAGTAGCGTGTACCCTCCATGGTAAGAGGCTGGACGGAGGTGTATCTGTGCTCTCAGTTGGCGTGAAGCCGGTCTGGTCTTGAGAAACCCAGTGGCGAGTTGACATATGAAAGGGTTAAGTGCTACATATGTCGTGTGTTTGGAGATCCCCAGTTGGGTATTAATCGATTCTGATCGTTGTTAATTCTCGGACATGAAGACTTGGTCACTGACTTACACGTAGCAATCTAGTGAACTGAAGGGATGATAAAAGACGGCTAGTGTAGGCCAAGTGTTAGATCTAGGATAGAAAGAACTCTAGATGCAGGTAACTTTACTTAACCTGACAAGTAACATGAATTCTTAAGGATACACTCATAATAAGCTTTTCTGCAAAAAGAGTCTTTGAATCTTAACAAGCTTTACCTTGATTCCCAAAAGCTAGCATATCCTTGAGAGTCTTTTTCCTTAGACGGGTAAGACTTGCGAAAGTACACTTCTTACTCAGGGTTTTCGAACCCATGTTGCTGCAGGTGCTAGATTTGTGCTACTGTGGATGGTGTTAAGCGTCGATGGGCACGACCTTCTTATAGGTTAAAGTAGCTCTTTTATGCTTCTTATTGAGGATTGTCATTGAGCTAGCATATATTTAAAACTTATAAATAATTTATAACATTTCAAAGTTTATTTCTTTGAATCATTTTTATAATTACTTTGATAAATATAATGTAAATTTGTTGTAACTTGTAACTTTTTGGAATAAAGAAATTCCACTGCAAAATGTTGGTGTGTGATTTGTGTTTACTTAATCTTGCGATCCTAGTTGTAAGTGGTTTATACGGGGTCATGGGGATACTCGGACGAACCCTGTTAAGGTATCTGGTACACATGCATAGCCGTCTGAGGTCTTTGAGACAAGGGCAGGTGCATGTGGGCCCAATAACTTCGGAGATTCTGCCACAGCTGGTATCAGAGCAATATTAAGTATATACGGTCACATACATATTTTCAAAACAAAGTTTTGGTTTTGGAAAATCTATTTTCAACTAAACACATTGTCTGGTTTTGAAAAACAGATTTGAATAACTACAATGCTAGCGACATTTTCTATTAAGCCCTAAATTAAGGACTACCAGGTAGCTTATTGTAACACCCCAGGTGTTACTGTACGTAAACAACGAATATGGACGTAAGTATGGGATATTAATAAGAATAACAGTCTCTCTGTCTTAATCTATTTCGTTTGTCGCGAGTTCGACATCGTTTTTATCTTTATCCATCCGGGCTCTTCCTAAATTTTTGTGATGTTCGGAACATAGTTGTTCTAAAAACCGGTGAGCCCGATGATTATTTAAAATCCATCGCTCGCGCAAAGACGAATTTGAAAATTTAGCCCAATCCTCCGATTGCATCCCAAACAAATTAAATAGAACTTGACGACTAGAATTTCTAGTGCCAAATAATTCAGTCCTCGCTTTTTCACAGAGAAATTGCAGTTAAGGATCTTAAATTGGATTGTTTCTTCAGCACGCTATTTTGGCGATGAAATCGAGTGTACATTAGCATATATGGTTTCAACTAATTTAAGTCGAATCACGCAAAGCAAATTAATGAAGCCGAAATCTGTTTAATTCGGTCTGTTGCTTCTTGCTTCGATCTATATCATAACCCTAGAACTCAGATTAGGTTTTTGTGGCTCGTGTCTCAATAATTCGGACTGACGTGTGTTGAATTTATAATTCGTGAGTAAAGCTGAGTCAAACACGGATTGTTTAAAATATTGCAGTATAAATTCTAATCAAGATAAATCATAGCCATGAGATTCAAACCGGGAATAATTTTGTGCTAGAAATACATCGGAGAAAAGATTATAGAATAATTAAAAAAAAGAAAAGAAGAAATTATCTCCTTCCTCTCTATGCCCTGCCGCCCTCTCTCTCCTTAATCTTCATCCGCGGAAGATTTTTCCAGCCGTCGCATCGCTCTTCTTCTGGTAAGAAAAAAATCTCTCGCGATGCTTATCTCCTGTGTGCGCTCCTCCTCTTCCTCCCAGGCGCTCGGTAGCCTCTCCCTGGTCTCCATAGCGCGTGCACGCCTTGCTTCCTGCGCGACGGCCGCCGGCCATCTCCACCTCTCCCATGGCGCGCACGAAGCT
The DNA here is from genome assembly GCA_029449295.1 of Zea luxurians. Lineage (NCBI taxonomy): Eukaryota > Viridiplantae > Streptophyta > Magnoliopsida > Poales > Poaceae > Zea > Zea luxurians. Next base: position 95,321,080 of record JAOPSE010000001.1, on the reverse strand, counting down.
TCCCTGTTGGCCGCGCCTAGCCAGAGCTCCCCTGCGCACGAGTTCTCCTACGTCCAGCCCTGACGCGCGCGCTTCTCTACTCGCCGGCATTCCTCCCTCTCTGCTCACCGCGCGCTGCTCCCTGGCGCTCCTTCCTGCCACGCCCACCGCCGGTCCGTGCGCGCGCTCAGCTCCTCTGGCGCCGCAGCTTCCACCGCTTGGCGTCCTGCTCCCTATTTCCTACTCGCGCGCAACTCCCTGCGCACGCACCGCGGTCTCCCACTTCTCCAGCCGAGCTCATCCCTGAACTCCGCCCCGCCATGGCGCTCGGCGGACCACGCAGCTCCATGGCTCGCCCCTCCTGCGTCGCGCCCGGCCCTAGCTCTAGCCCCCTCTGCTGTGCCCAGGGTATGGCGCTTTCATACGCCCGGCCTTTGTCTCCATCGCGCCGATCTATGCTCGCCCACGACGCCCGGCGTTCTGCCTGTTCATGCTCGCCCCTGCGTCAACCCCGTTGGGGCACCGATATCCTGCTCGTGAGTTTCTCCTACGCACTATGGTGCTGGCCGGTCTCCTCTTCCAGCTCGACCTCTGCTCTGTCCCTGCAACTGCGCACGTGCTCGCCTGTGTTCCTAGCTCGCCCGACCGCAGCGCTAGCACTCCTCAACGTCGGCGTTGAGTTTGGGACCCTGCTCGCTATCACGGCCACCGTCAAATCGTTGGAGTCGCTCAACTCGCCATCACATCTTGGTCGGTCGTCGATTTCCTATTCGCCATAGTCATCATGTCGGCTATCCCTGTCCGAGCTAGCCCAGCTCGCCAGCCATCGCGCTTCCTTTGCTCATTGGGCTGTGCGTTGCTTCGTCCACCCCGTTGTGTCATCGTGGACTTGTTGGCATGCTGTTGTGGTACCTAGATCACGTTCGCCTCAGCTCCGATAAGTCATCATACCATCGTCTTCGTCGATTAGGAATCGTGGTTCCGACATGTCGACATCGTCGTTCGTCCCCTTTCCGAGTCTACAACAACGTCGCCTATCCCTCTTTGGTGTTTGTCGTCGATCCGTTGCCTCGCCTCGATGCTGGCTCCTACGTGACGTCTCCAACTTGTCTTCATGCCAAAAATCCAAGAAAATGAGGCGTGGAAGGAAACAAATCAGTACGCGGCCAAAGAATTCTCGATGTGGATGAAGAAGAAGTGCGATTCGACGCAGCACTCACCATGTGTTCGGTCAAATGCTAGAGCTGATAGGTGTCGTCGATTTCGTGGTTTCAAGTTAGATTTAATGATGGTAAGTTGATTTGTTATTCCAGTCAACTACGTATATAAATAGATTAAATAGAATTGTTGGTCGCAATAATTCTTATTAATTTAGCATACGTATATTGTGATGTTCGATTTAGTTAAGTCGGTAATTCAGGTTAATTAAGACACACAGTTTAAAGAGTTAATTAGATTGTTCCTATAACTATTTTAAGTCGTTGGCATTTAATAATAGCGAGTCCAGGTTTTATTAGACTTCTTAAGTATATTTTACTAAGGATGATAGTGTGGGTTAAATAATTTATTCTTGCTTAATTTCAGAATTAGATCCGATTAGAAAGCAGGAACCTGAGTGTTGCACTTAGTGTGTATGGTTTGCTGATTCGGGATGTTTGCGATAGATTCGGTTAATTTAGAGAAGCGTGATTATTATGCTTGGTCATATGGCGATAACTAGAGTTTGCTTATGAAATGTCGTGATGCCTTCTCCTTTAGCGTTTGATTCTTTACTATGTAAAATCGTAATATTATCTTGCGATACCCGTCTTGATATGCATTCATATGCATAATGTATTTCATTTAGGTACGATAATTAATCACGTGATGCGGAAGACGAGCCAAGTCGACCCCAGAATGACGTAACGGGTGGACTAATTCGCAAGGTGATGCGGATGGACGAAACTGAAGATGGACAGACGAAGCAAGTATCAGAACAAAGGCTGGTCGCCAAGTGGTCGCCACCGAACAAACACTAACCTAGTGTTCTTCTAAGCAAGCCCCGGTGCATTTGCCACCTCCTTGCTGTCTTAAAATCTTTATCACCTTATATGATGCATTAGGTAATAGGAGTTATGTGCTAAATAGTTGATGCATTTCCTTCTTTGAAAAATTAATTACCCTTCCTTGATACCCTTTTATGAAAAGGATTTTTATGATGCTTAGCCTTGCTTTAGAAAAATAAAATGTTTTGTTTTAAAACAAAAGGTGATGCTTCACAGTGGATGGGTATTTTTACAAAGAAAACTTGTGATGGTGGATCCATCACGGATGTGATGGGTTCAACATCGGAAAAGATGTACCGCTGCCAGGTACCAAACTTTGGGGTTTAAATGATTAAAACGAGACTGGGTGGTTGACTTCCACGAGAAGGAAGTCTCGGTGTAGTGTCTCCGTCTCAGTCGATTAAGGACCGTACCGATGTAGGCTTGCTGAATGATGACCTTTTAACTAGTCACATGCCTCGTCATGCGTAAGCTTTGCCTCAGGCAGACTAATACGAGAAAGGCCAACACGCAATGGGAGTAGAGAGATGGCGAGAGTAGCGTGTACCCTTCGTGGCAAGAGGCTGGACGGTGGTGTATCTGTGCTCTCGGTTGGCGTTAACCCGATCTGGTCTGAAGATACCCGGTGGCGAGTTGTCATATGCAAGGGTTAATTGCTACATATGTCGTGTGATTGGAGATCCCCAGCTGGGTATTAATCGATTCGGATCGCCGTTACTTCTCGGATATGAAGACTAGGTCACTGCCCTACACGTAGCAATCCAGTGAATTGAAGGGATGATAAAAAGACGGCTAGTATAGGCCAAGTGCTTGAACTAGGGTAGAAAGAACTATAGATGTAGGTAACTTTACTTAACCTGACAAGTAAAAATGGATTTTTAAGGATTCACTAATAGTAAGCTTTTCTGCAAATAGAGTCCTTGATTCTTGATAAGCCTTACCTTGAATCCTTTTAAAACCAGCATACCCTTGAGAGTCTTTTCTTTAGTCGGGTAAGTCTTGCTGAGTACTTGCGTACTTAGGGTTTTATTCCCATTGTTGTTGTAGGTTACGAGTCACTTTGATTGTGATTGGTGTTAAGCACCGGTGGGCACGGCCTTCTTATAAGTCTAAGTACTTCTTCTATACTTCTTATTGAGGATTATCACTGAGCTAGCATATATTTCAAACTTATAAATATTTTATAACATTTTAAAGTTTATTCTTTGAACCACTTTTGTAACCACTTCGATAAATATAATGTAAATTTGTTGTAACTTGTAAAATTTGGTAATAAGATTTCCGCTACAAATTGTTGGTGTGTGATTTGTGTTTACTTAATCTTGCGGTCCTGGTTGTAAGTGGTTTATCCGGGGTCCATGGGACACTCGAACAGATCCTGTTAAGTTATCCGGTGCACATGCATAGCCGTCTGAGGTCTTTGAGACAAGGATAGGTGCATGTGGGCCCAATAACTTGGGAAGTTCTGCCACTTCTAGTATCGGAGCAAGATTAAGTATAATACAGTCACATACATATTTTCAAAACAAAGTATTGGTTTTGAAAAACTATTTTCAACTAAACACATTGTTTGGTTTTGAAAAACGGATTTAAAAAAACTATAATGCTAGCGACATCCTTTGTTAAGCCCTAAAGTAAGGACTATCAGGTGGCTTAGATTAAAACGCTAACCCACAACTAGGTGGATATTGCATACAAGTGTAATGTACTTGTAATGATGCATCTACGCTCTGGTAAGGAAGTGAGTTATCATAATGAGCTGCCCTGTGGTTAAAGTGTGGCAGCGGCGCCAATGCGTGGCTAGGCGCTTAATGAAGAGCTGGCCTCTATATAGCAATATATGGAGTATAAACTGTGATAAACTGTCATGTGTGAACTGCATCATAGGAAATTGGGCTATGATGGAATTTTCTGCAGCTACTCTAACCTTGAAAACGTATGTGTAGCTGACGACTAGCAAAATACCGAGAGAGTCATAAGTATACCACCGATATAGAACGCTATTGCCACATTAGATTGGCAAAAATTTGTGAGGACGCTTAGGACGAGCATGCATCCTGATTGTTGCATCATGTTTGTCACCTATACACCCAAGATGCTTCTCTTGTCTTTATTTCAGTAGCCGGTGATTGTAGATAATGTGGTGTAATGCTTGTATTATGAACTTCAGTGAAATAGTTATTCTCCATTCTTTAGGTAATCTATTTAGGTGTTACATGTGTTTGCTCTAGTACTCGATGTGCTGATAGAAGGTTGGTAATTTGTTTGCCTAAACCCAAAACTAGGCCATGTTCTTATTTAGTGCACCATGACCCAAATTTGAACTTTCCGTTATCGCTTCATAACTAAACTCATGCAAATGGAGGTTTGGATAATTTCTTTATCCAACACAAGATGTGCATGGGCTTCAAGCTAGAATTTTGAGTCCGCGTTCTTGCTATTTAATCTGTGATGTTTTAGTTGTCATATTTCCATCTTAGACCATGCCCTTGTTCGATTGGCACAAACTGATGTCCCATATCCAATTTGCCTGTTCTTAAGGACTGCCATGTTGCTTTATCAACCTAACTCAGGAAAGGCATGTCCGATCATTTTCTTGAGCTTGATGCCTTTGGTTTCTTCATATCTATCAAAGGCATACAAACTTAACCTTACAATTGTTTTCCCTCCGTATCTAATCAGATACTAATCATGGACCTTGTGATCTCTGTGATGGGCATAGAAATGTGCTTGGGGCTGAAATAACAGTCTCCCATCGTACTCTTTTCATCAGCTTAGTTAGGTTATGGCCATGTCTTGTCTGTTTCATTGGGCCATGATCTATTGGCTCTCTACTTGAAACCATTCTTACAAGTGGAGTCTATTTTTGTATATTGCCATCCTTGCTCAGTCTATTTGTGCCACGTAAGGTTTTTCATTGGGTGAGTTTGGTAATGGCGTTATGACTAAAACTAACGGTGTCACGACGAAACCGAGGGCCTTTTGTGTGTGCGCACACATGGTTGTGCTGCTCGGCACGCGCTGGTATTGTGGTTAGTAGTTGTAATCCATTATGAAACTATGTCAATGTGTTATCTGGGCACAGTCTTTTTACACTACGTGGGACCATTGTTGGTATTGTTCGGTAATGGTGTAATGATTAAGGACCTATGGTGCCGCAGTGAAACTGAGAGCCCCTTGTGAATGTACACACAAGGTTATGCTGCTTGGCACATGCTGGTATCAAGGTCTCTAGTCATGTTTTGTTATGGAACTACACTGATGTGTGATCTTCCGTGGACTCCTCCCTTGAAACAACTTCTGTGTTGTTTGTCAATGTGATCAAGCAACATCCGTCATCTCTGTTGGATTAAAAGAGCATACCACTTTGATGTGTTCTTTAACGAATTTGCTACTAATTCAGAAGTCTACTTAAAAAAATCAATCAATCATCAGAACCCGTCTATGTCAAATCGTGTGATAAGAATCACCTCTTTCATATGTGGTCTCTTATCTCTTGACTTTGGTGATGACTACACCCATACAAGTTCCCTTTGCATCCATTATTGTAAAGGTGGAGTCTTGGAGCTTTTTAGTGTTGGAAAACAGATGATTAACTCTCAAAATGGAGATTGGCTTTCCCTGCTGCTGAGATGCAGGAGTTTGTTCATTCGCTCTCTTATTTAATCCATGTATTCCCGAACAAAGTCAGTTCATCTCGTCGGAAGAAACGGATGAACAACCTGACCAAATGGATTTCTACCCAAATGCATGACCTTTTGCTAGAAAATGTGAACTCTCAACCCTTGGCTTGCCGATGGTACTGAGGGGACCTGCTCAATGTCAAAAGTAGTTCAACAAGTTGGTTTTTACTAACTTGTAACTGCTTTGTGAACAAAGATTGAGTTTAAGAGATTGTTTTATCGAGTTGTCTAAACTCACTTTTGTACAACCCATCTTAAGGAAGTATTTATAGGAATCGAGATTAAGTCGGCCAGAAGCCACCTCATAATCGCTCTAGTCATGCCTCGATCGCCTCACGTGTGCTTTTCCAGCATGTATGATCAAGTTGAGCCATGCCTAGTGCTTGATTAAATGGATTAGACACAAAGTCAACATTTACAGATCCTTTCGCTGGTGATTTTTCGAGTCTCTATCATTTTCTTGGACTTGGATTCTCTGGCTAACACGAGTTACCTATGATATAATTCAACATTCACACCTGTCTCGTGTGCTATGAACTTACCGTGACCACTTGTTGGTAAACCTCTTTCTGTGTGTTTTACCCAAGAGGTTGCATCTGATTCTGTTTGGGTAAAGTCGCATATCTACCGCTCGCCCAACAGACTCAGATAGTACATTGTCATCAGAAAAAGCAAACTGCGCACATGGAACCTTATGTGTTCTTCTGGCAGATGTCGTCTCTATTGTTAGACATCTCTAAATTAGCTTAAGGCGATTCATGATATGTCCACTAGAGAAACCACATCCTAAGATACTCGCCTTTGCTTGGAATTGCCTTATGATTATCGCTGATATGGACAAGGGTTACATGCTTCTCTACACTTAAAAGTCTTTCGCTCCGAATCTCGAGACGAGATTCTTTTAAGGGGGAGGGCTGTAACACCCCAGGTGTTACTGTACATAAACAGCGAATATGGACGTAAGTACGGGATATTAATAAGAATAACAGTCTTTCTGTCTTAATCTGTTTCGTCTGTCGTGAGTTCGACATCGTTTTTTTCATTATCCATCCGGGCTCTTCCTAAATTTTCGTGACGTTCGGAACATAGTTGTTCCAAAAACCGGTGAGCCTGGTGATTATTTAAAATTCATCGCTCGCGCAAAGAGGAATTTAAAAATTTAGCCCAGTCCTCCGATTGCATCCCAAACAAATTAAATAGAACTCGACGTCTAGAATTTCCGATGCCAAATAATTCAGTCCTCGCTTTTTCACAAAGAAATTGCATTTAAGGATCTTAAATTGGATTGTTTCTTCAGCACGCTATTTTGGCGATGAAAACGAGTGTACATTAGCAATTATGGTTTCAGCTAATTTCAGTCGAATCACGCAGAGCAAATTAACGAAGTCGAAATCCGTTTAATTCAGTTCGTTGCTTCTGGCCTCGATCTAAATCATAACCCTAGAACTCAGATTAGGTTTTCATGGCTCGTGTCGCAATAATTCGGACTGACGTTGTTGGGGGCCTTCGTCTTCCGAGGGTCCTCAAAAACATGATTTAACAATGTTTCCCAAGTGTAATGTATGTAAAGGAGTTTTGCCTCAGCGGCTGTAAAAGGAACCGACTTAAAGGGGAAAAGGCTATCTAGTCCATGTTGGATTGTCCTTAAGTCAATATTAAACATAAAGCGCATGAATGTAATTTTACACAGGCTGTGCCCTGTGCCTATAAATAGATGAACAGTACCCCCGAACTGTTCACGCTGACTTGTATTCGCTCGTGTGTCACGCTTGGACTTTTACCTTCTATCAAGCCGAAGGTACAAATGTAATTCAATATTGTTTTTGTTTATCCATGATAATAAAAGGAAGAGATATTAATAATATCATATGATTATTCATGTTGCCTCTTATATTTCATATGCTTCTTCTTTCATTAAGATATAATGTGATGATGAAGGTATGTCCTTCGTGACCTTCGTCTGAAGATCATTATATCCTAAGGGAGATAATGCTTCGAAGAACGAAGGGTATTAACCTTTAACATTTTGTGTTGCCTTGTTCTTAACTCATAGCATTTGAGAACGAGTCCCTAACATTGGCGCCCACCTCCGCTGAACTCATCCGACCACCTTCGGCAAGCTGTGACCTTCGTCTTGCCGCCGAAGAAAGCTTCAGGGCTAGGGGCTGCACTGCAGCCACTAGACGTCAACTAGGACACGCTGCGCAAAGCCCAAACTCAAAAGAGGAAGACTACAAGTCTAACCCCCCAAGAGGAGGAGCTGTACCAGGAAATAAGGGATCTCGAAGCTATCCATCAGCAGGTTGAAAGGAAGAGAGAGAAGATGCTTCGTCTTTTCGATCTTCAGAAGAAGATTGATGAAGCTGTTGAAGAAATACGTCATCTTACTCAAGATGACCAGGACTAAAGACCTCCACAGAGAGAGTTTCGTCAAGATAATTCCTACAATGATGATGATTGGTATGACGATTTCCATCATGGAAATTTTTCTTTTGATGATGCTTCTCCTCTATCAGCAGAACTGCAGGCTATCCCATGGCCCTTATCATACAAGCCCCCTCAGCTCCCCATGTATGATGGGCACTCAGATCCGAAGCAGTTCCAGATGAGCTACGAAGCAACTATATCTTCCTACGGGGGCAATACTGCAGTCATGGCGAAGTCTTTCGTCATGGTAGTTCGGAGTGTGGCCTAGACATGGTACTCCTCTCTCCGACCAGGGACAATCACGTCATGGCACAAGCTCAAGGACATTTGATCACCAGTTTTCAAGGGTTTCAGACGAAGCCAGTCACTGCTCAGGCCTTGTTCCAGTGCACTCAAGACCATGAGGAGTACCTTCAGGCATATGTCCGAAGGTTCTTGCGCGTAAGAGCGCAAGCGCCTATAGTGCCTAATGAAATCATCATTGAGGCCATCATCAAAGGTCTTCGGCTAGGGCCTATGGCTCAATACTTCGCTACGAAGCCCCCCAGACTCTGGAGAAGCTGCTTCAGAAAATGGATGAGTACATCCGGGATGACAACGACTTCCGCCAAAGAAGGGAAGAAGCTTACAGATTCTCTAAGATGACTTGGGGCTTCGGAGGAAGAATCCACCCTAGGCATGTAAGATCAATCCACAGTTCTAGTCAGAATGATGACAAAGGAAGCCATCTTCAGAGGCCACAACACACCTCACAGTCTTCGGGACAGTAGCAAAGCTCCTTTAGGCCACTAGCTCCAAGGGGCAGAGGCGGCAGGGGCTTCGGAGGAAGATATGGGGATCAACCCAGAAAATTTATTGTTTATTCTGTGGTGAGAACAAGGGCCACACTACAAGAACTTGCCAAATCACCATTCTGAAGCAAAAGGGGATTGCCGAAGCAGAAGCTCGGTAGAGTCATCCGAAGCAGGTTTTACACACTGCTTCGTGCCACTCTCCTTACATACCAGAATACATGGGCAATCAACCTATAGCCTCTATTGCTTCAGCAAGCCATTCACAAGCTTCCTGGCCTCAGCTTCCACCGCCACCACCTTTGCAACCAGCTTATACCCAAAACTAGCAGCCAGAAGGGCGCCAGCATTCCCAGCAACAACGTGACTTCAGGGAGGAGTCTGAAGCTCGTACAGTCAACAGCACTGTACTAGAATCAAAGTACATATATTGAGCAATATCCTACTTCTGAAATACTTTTATTCTCTATGCCATTTTTGCTTTCTGTATAAGGAACAAGCAATGAAAACTTAATTTTAATTTCTTGAAATGATTCTATCTTTACCAGAATGAAATATATCTTCTTCACAGATTTACGAAGCTCGAAAGTCATTCCTAAAGGAATGCAGAGCTAAAATTCATGAAGCTACAAAAGTCGTTCCTATGGGAGTGCTGTTGGAACTTGCGTTCCTGGGCAGGTCGATTCCAACGGGGGAGTGAGAGAGATGTGAACACGGTTTAACTTGAGGCAGCAATTGCTCTGTTAATCTAGCCCCCTCAAGGGCACTGTACGGGGGTATTTATAGGTGCCTGGGTGCCCAGCGTCTCAATGTAAGGACGCATGTGCCCTCAGGCACCCGGTCTATCCCCGGAATATTCCTATAAAGGAGGGTTACAGACTGTCATTACAGAAAAGTTGTTACAAATTGGGCCCGTAACATATTTATCCGAGCGGGGCCCGTTACAATGGGCCGAATCCTACGCGGGCCTCCAGGCAGAGTGAGGACGTGGGACGGGGCGATATCGCTGTGGGCCTTCGTCCTCTATCTTAGAAGACAAAGGGTGGACCTCGCCGGTCTTTCTGCTTCCTGTCGGCTCAGCGGGGTAGGCGTAGGGTGGACCTCGCCGGTCTTTCTGCTTCCTGTCGGCGCAACGAGGTAGACGAAGGCTGGAGCGGAGGGTAGCCTCTTCTCCTTCGCCCCAACAATTGCCCTCCGAGGGACCAGTTCGACTAAGTCATCTGGTGCCGAAGACTTCGCCAGATGGTGCAGACGCTGCCCTCGCTCGAAGTGGTTCCGCGGGGTTTTTTGATGTGACCGTTGATGGACGCCGTACTGTTGGACTGCGGGTTTCCCGAAGCGCCGCGTCCTGTGTATAAAAAGGGGGGCCGGCGTGGGTCAAGTACTCTTTTTGCACGCCGCCAAACCCTAGCCTCCTTTTGAAATCGTTCGTCTGCTCGCCTGCCCTCTCTCCTTCTGCTCATCGGAGATGTGGCCCGCGTCAAGCAAACCCTAGCCGCCAACGGTACGTAGCCATGTCCTCCTCTTCCTCATCTGCTGCTAATACGCCTCCTGCTGGCCCATCATCCAAGGACACTTTTAGCAATGTGGTGGCGGAGGAGTTACATCCTGGGGATACCGTGGAGTTTGGCGTGTCGCGGATTTCCTCGGTCCGCGTTCAGGATATGCAGCAGCTTGGATATTTTGGCAGCGGAGTGGGGCGTGTCCCGGGGGCGGAGGAGGTCCCTGAGCCAGAAGGCGAGTTGGTTGTTTTTGAGGCTTTTTTCACCGCTGGTCTTCGTCTTCCTGCACATTGATTCGTGGCGGAGGTCCTGCGAAGATTCGAGGTCCACGTCCATCAGCTGATGTCGAATGCCGTGGTGGCCCTAACGAAGTATGTTTGGACGACGACTTCGTATGGTGGTCGGCCCTCTGTGGAGGTCTTCGTGAAACATTACTGTCTGCACTGGCAAAAGAGGAAAATTGTAGATGAGATTGCACAATTTGGATTATGCACATTTACGCCGAAGACCGGCAAGACTTCGATGGAAGTGGTGGAATTGGTTCCTTGTGCCCGGAGTAAGTGGGCAACTGGTGGGATTTCTGGTTTTACGTTTTCGAGGGCGCAGTCGAAGACCATCCAGGACTCCCCGTGGCTGTCATGTGCTCTGTCACACCCGGTTCCAGGGGGTAGAACCGAGCGCATACCATATGTGTGTCAGGATCCATTTCCACACATATGTTGACGTCACAAGTGTAATATATCAAAAGACAATGCAATAAAGGCGTAAAGAGGGTATAATACTTTATTACATCATCTGGAACATTGTATCTTGAACAAGTATCATATCAAAGTAAAGCGGAAATAAACAACTGGGCAATCTTCCACAGGAAGTTGACCGGTGCATCGTTAGACTTAGAATTCTTCGTCGATAAATTCTCCATCGAAGTCTCCAGCATCACCCTCTGATCAAAATATTAGCAAGGGTAAGCTCACTTATGGTCGGGGCTCAGCAAGTGGGGGAAAAATTAATGCAGGTATAACAAGGTCAGGCTAAGTCTGAGCAGTAAGCATTTTAGTTGGTCAATATTTTATTAACAACACCTGTCTTACTAATAAGTGTGAATCCCAAATATCCCATTTAAACAATGGAATATGAGTCTAGCAAAACACTTAAGTGAAACCACTTATGCAAATTATTGGCAGATCATCGGATCTCAATTTATGTCCATCTTTAAGTTCAATTATCGTGTGAGGAGTCCAGGTCGCTCATAACCGGGAGCACGGCTGATATATCAGTTTTACACTCTGCAGAGGTGGTACAACTTTACCCACAAGCCATGTATCCCATCTAGCCCGGGTTGATCGGACCCTTAGACACTGCCGAGGTGAATGGCTAGGGATCCATTATGAGGTTTTCACAAAATACACTTAATACGAAGCAACCCGCTAAGGTTTCTAAGACGATGGTGGTGGCCCCCTGGGTGAAGTACCTTAGCCAAGAATACGACCCCATGTTAACGTGGGCTGCCAGCACCTACCGCTCCCCCTCTTGCCCATCTTTCAGGTAAGGTTGCTAGGCACTAAGCATATAGAGCTAATTACCAAAGCTAGAGCCATGATAGCACTTGTGGTTGCACTGTTATCCTGGGTGGTCACTCCATGTTCCAATTAAATTTGTAATAATGTTACCTTAACCATCGGGTTAATGTCATAATTGCCAATTACATCTTTGGAACATTAAAACCAATTAATGAGTGACATTAGGAACCATTAAGTTGAGCGGTAGCATAAATCTTGCACAGCTTAAATATTTTCCCAGGTAAAACAAGGAATACAGGTAGTAAATCTAGGAAATCCTTAATTAGGTATAACCCATCAAATTATGCAATATATCAAAAAGTAAACATTATTATATGCAATGAATGGGTACAAATAGAATATGCAGAGGGAGAATCCACTTGCCTTGCACAAAAGCGTCTTGCGGGTCGTCCTCGAACGAGTTCGGATCGCCTACCGCACAATCCGCTTCTAATAGAGTCGCATAGCGCACATACAAAAATAAAACATACACCAATAAATAAACATGCACCATTTCATAAATATACACCAATACGTCATTAAGCACACATTAACACATCGCACTAATTATATCTTAATTACGTACTAATCGCTTAAATACTTATTAATTCAATTGTGGCTATTATTGTGAGTCCTAATGGTGAATTTATGGGTGTGTGTAATAAATATAGTTTTAGCTAGTATTAATTTATTTTAACATCATCAATGGAGATAAATAATACTTATTATCTTTTAATACTAATAAATAAATTAATACCTTTTATTACTTCTAACACTAATTAGTTAGTATAGCAAAAATGAATTTAATAATATTAATATTCTAAAAATCTACATAAATCGGTAATTGGACTTTTTTTATAACACAAACGAGGATATTTTTACATAAACTAATATTTTGTTTAGTCTAAAAATCTAAGTGCACAATTTGCAAACATGATTATTTAACTAGTAAAAATCTATTTACTACGCTACCGGTGATATTTTCTCTTTTCTTTCTAAAAGAAGATATTAATTAAATAATCGGATAAATCATCTAAAAATCCTATTTTATTCCTATGACATGCATTCTACACCATTTTTCTAAATCTACTTAAAATGCACCTATAATTCTCCAAATAGTTTCTAAAATTTATCGTGACCAAATTTTGACTATAAATTCTTATCTAGTATTTTCATCACCAACGTGTGACTATTAAATCTACGTCATATTTCTCTAAACCAAAATCAACGCGTCGATTAACATGAAATAACACAGTGCACTACTAATCGCATATCTCTAATAAATTCCATAACGCACACATATGTATAAATCGGAATCACATGTGTTCATATTACAACAAACAAAATATACAACTCATGGATCGAATCAAAAAGCACTTTATAAAATACATAAAATGAATTTGGGTCGTCATCAACCTCGGTTCGTGCGTGTGACGGGGATGGATCGACGGGTTTCGGCCGGGTGAAGAAAAGCAGGGGCTCGACTACGGACGGCGAATACGTGGCTCCGGCGAACTCCGGCGACGAACGACACACTCCGGTGAACTCCACGGGCTTCGGCGACGAACGGCAACGAACGGCAACGGCACTAGCTATGAGCGAGGAGTGCTAGAGAGAGAGGCAAACTCGAGTAGGCAGGAATGGAGAGGCTCTGCTGTTCCCTTTTATAGAGAGCAGAGGGGGAGAAGAAAGGGTCACTTGTGGTCTTCAATGGTGCTCCCGTTTCCTGCTCGTAATGGAGAGGAGGAATGAGGGGAGGAAGCAATGGTAGAAATAAATCTCCATTAACACGATGAATTAAGCGCGCGCATGACGAACGAACGACGGGGTCGCGATGGGACGCGCGGACGTCGGCTCCTGGCGCTCGGCTTCGGGTCACGCGGAAAGCCAGTCGAGGTCGTGGTGGGGCTGGGTCGCGCGGGCTGGCCGGAGCTTCGCATCGGGCTGCTCGATGGGCGAGGCCCGGGACCACGTAGGATTGGGGCGCGCGTGGTCGGGCGGCTGGAGCGGCTCACACGGCGGGGCTCGCGCTCGGCCCGCGGCGGCTGCAGGCGCTGGGCGCGGCGCGCTGCTGCGCAGGGGATGACGCGGTTGGGCGGGTCGGCGCGCGCGCGAGAGCAGAGAGAGGAGGGAGGAGCGGCGAGGGAGAGAGAGAGTGAGAGAGAGAGAAGTGAGAGAGAGAGAAGTGAGGGAGAGAGAAGTGAGGGAGAGAGGCGGCGGCGGGAGAGAGAGAGTGGGAGTAGTAGAGGGAGGCGGCGGCTGGGAAATATTCCCAGGGCACGCGCGGCGCGGTAGGTTAGGGTTTGGGGGGGGGTTTTGGGCCCCTAGTGGGCCGGCTGTGCTGTAGGTTTTTTTTAAAATTCAGAAATGCTTATTTAAAGAGATCAAAAATTCATAAAAAAATACCAAAAATATTTATAAATAGAATACTTGTTTTTAGACTAATAATTACTATACCTCTTAATTATTATTTAATTACTAGTATCTCTTTTTAAAATGAACTGATATTAAACATCCGATAAGAAATCAAGCGCATGCAAAGAAAACGATGCAAATAAATAATTAAACACTTAAAAAATTATTACCCTAGTTAATATAATATCTAAATTTATTATTTTAATTGATGGCTTTTATGGTGTTACAAACCTACCCCTCTTAAAAAGAATCTCGTCCTCGAGATTAAGAAACTTCCGAGAATAACTGGGGGAATTCTGCTCTGAGTTCATCTTCTCTTTCCTAAGTGGCCTCATCTTCCGAATGATGACTCCACTGAACTTTGCACATGTTAATGACTTTACTCCGTGTAACTCTGCGAGATGTTTCCAAAATTCTGATCGGGTACTCCGAATAAGTCAAATCCTCATTAACATTCAGTTCTTCCATGGGTAACTGTTCTTCTGGTACTCTCAAGCACTTCTTGAGTTGTGATACGTGAAATACGTCATGCACATCTGATAATCTATCGGGTAGCTCTAACTGATAGGCTACTTCGCCTTTTCTTTCCAAAATCTTGAATGGGCCAATATAGCGAGGTGATAATTTTCCTTTAACCTTAAACCTTTTCATTCCTCTCATCGGTGAAACTTTAAGGTAGACAAAGTCTCCTACTTCAAACATCAATTCTCTTCTTCTATTATCAGCATAGCTCTTCTGTCTTGACTGTGCTGTCTTCAAATTTTCTCTGATAATTTGCATCTTTTCCGCCTCTTGGAGAATTTCTGGACCAAATACTTGACTTTCTCCAGTCTGATTCCAATAAAGCGGTGTTCTACACTTTCGTCCATATAATGCTTCAAACGGTGCCATTTTGAGACTTGCTTGATAACTGTTGTTATACAAAAATTCTGCATAAGGCAAACTTTTATCCCAGCTTCTACCATGCTTTAGAGCGCAAGCTCTTAGCATATCTTCCAACACTTGGTTTGTTCTTTCCGTTTGCCCATCCGTTTGAGGATGATAAGCTGAACTAAAGTTTAGCTTGGTATCCATGGACTCATGAAGTCTTTTCCAAAAGCGCGAGGTAAACTGGGTTCCTCGATCTGATACGATCTTCTTCGGTACTCCATGCAGACAAACAATCCTCGACATGTACAACTCTGCTAACTGGGCTCCTGAGTAGGTTGTCTTCACAGGTATAAAGTGTGCTACTTTAGTTAACCTGTCTACTATGACCCATATTGAATCATAGCCATCTCGAGTACGGGGTAGTCCAACTATGAAATCCATACTGATTTCTTCCCATTTCCATTCCGGTACCTTGAGAGGTTGTAGCAATCCTACTGGTCTTTGGTGTTCAGCTTTAACTCGCTGACACACGTCACATAATGCAACATGAGTAGCAACATCTCTTTTCAAACCGTACCACCAATACTTTTCCTTAAGATCCTGGTACATCTTGGTACTTCCAGGGTGAATAGAGTAAGCTGAATCATGAGCTTCTCTCAAAATAAGTTGACGCAAGTGCTCGATTTCGGGTACACAGATTCTCTTTTTAAACCATATTGTGCCTCGTTCTTCTTCCGTGAAATCTGGGGCTTTACCCAAATCAATCAAAGCTTTAATTTCCTTAATTTTCTCGTCGGACTCTTGTCCTTTACGAATCTCTTCTTCCATAGTAGATTCGACTTCCATCACCGTTGCTTCTACATTATTGAGAAATCCAAGATTAAGTCGTTCCATTTCCCAGCACAATTCTTGTGACATCAAATGAGTAGTAATGTTGTTCACTTGACCCTTACGGCTCAAAGCATCAGCTACTACATTGGCTTTTCTGGGGTGATATTGTATTTCCAAATCATAATCTTTAATCAACTCAAGCCATCTTCTCTGTCTGAGGTTGAGTTCCTTCTGAGTGAATATATATTTCAGGCTTTTGTGATCCGTGAAGATTTTGCACTTGTTTCCAATCATATAGTGCCTCCAAATCTTCAAAGCATGCACTATGACAGCTAGTTCCAAATCATGCATAGGATAATTCTTCTCATGTTTCCTCAACTGTCTTGAAGCATAAGCAATCACTTTTCCTTCTTGCATTAGCACACATCCAAGTCCAAGGTGTGATGCATCGCAATATACATCAAATCCCTTGTGGATGTCTGGCATTACCAGTATTGGTGCAGTGGTTAACCTCTTCTTGAGTTCCTCAAAACAATTCTGACAAGCTTCATCCCATTTGAATTCTTTGCCTTTCTCCAGTAGAGAGGTAAGAGGCTTCACTAACTTGGAAAAACCTTCAATAAATCTTCTATAGTATCCTGCTAATCCAAGAAAACTTCTGATCTTGGACGCATCCTTGGGTTGCTTCCAATTTAGTATCTCACTTATCTTTCCTGGGTCCACTTTAATTCCACCATCGGTAACAATATGCCCTAAGAAAGCAACTTCTTTCAACCAAAAATCACACTTCGAGAATTTTGCGTACAGTTGGTTGTCACGAAGCTTTTGTAGGACTAGCCTTAGATGATCTTCGTGTGTTTCTTCATTCGGAGAATATATCAGTATGTCGTCAATAAATACGACCACAAACTGATCCAGATATTCCATGAATACTTTATTCATCAAGTTCATAAAGTATGTTGGTGCATTAGTCAGTCCAAACGACATGACCAAAAACTCATATAATCCATATCTCGTCGTGAAGGCTGTCTTGGGTACATCTTCTGCTCGAATCTTTAACTGATGATATCCCGATCTCAGATCTATCTTCGAGAATATCTTAGCTCCTTTCATTTGATCGAATAAATCTTCAATTCGGGGTAGTGGGTATTTATTCTTGATGGTTACTTCATTCAAACTTCTATAATCAACGCACATTCTTCTCGAACCATCCTTCTTGTTCACAAATAGCACTGGGGCTCCCCAAGGGGATGAACTTGGGCGAATAAAACCTTTTTCTAGTAATTCTTCTATTTGTTTCTTCAGTTATACTAAATCTTTGACATCCATTCTATAAGGTCTTTTCGAGATAGGTGCGGTTCCGGGTACTAATTCAATAGAAAACTCTATATCACGGTCAGGTGGCATACCTGGCAATTCCTCCAGAAATACATCTGGGTATTCGCACACTACTTTGATATTTTCCAAGGGCTTTTCTTCCAAGTGATTGATCACTGTCTTCTCTTTTTCATCTGTTGACTTGTCTATGTTAACTTGGATTCTTTCACCTTGAGGACTTGTCAACATAATTGTTCCGCTGGCACACTGTATCACTCTATCACAACTTTTCAACCAGTTGTATCCAAGAATCACATCAATCCCGTTGGATCCTAGGACCACTGGATCGACTGTAAAATCTATTCCTTGAATCTTGATATTAACATGAGAGCATAAGTGTGTGGCCTTCATGTCACCTCCTGGTGAACTAATGTGTAATATCCTCTTCAGAGGGTACTTAGGTATGTTATGTTTTTCCACAAATGACTCAGTTATAAATGAATGTGATGATCCAGAGTCAAATAAAACTGATGCAGGTATGGAGTTAACAAGGAACATACCATACACTATGTCGGCATCCTCAGGCACTGATTCCGCAGTGACGTGATTGACCCTTCCTCGGCTCTGGTTCTGCGGAGTCTTGTTCTGAGCAGATCCACGAGCGGGGGTGTTCTGGTCATTCCTCTGATTATTGCCTTTCTGGGGTGTCTGCTGGTTGCGCCTTGGGCAGTTGTTGGCATAGTGGCCTAGTTCACCGCACTTGAAACAGCCATTGGGTTGGACAGGTGCGTTGTTTCTGGCCTGCGTGTTGTTGGTGCCACCTTGACGGTTCTGTGAATTTCCACCAGACCTCTGATTGGTCTGGGGGTTGCTCCTTTGTTGATTCTGATTCTGATTATTTCTCTGGCTTTGCTGTCTAGAGCGTTGCACTTGATAATTATTTCCACCCTGATTTCTAGAGCGGAACTGCGAACCTTGAGCATTATTCGGACGAGTGTTCCTGCTTGACTGACCTTGGAACTTCCTTTTATGGTCAGATAATTCCTTCCTTTTGCTCTCAAGGCCAATTGCCTTGTTCAGGAGTGTCTGGAAGTTGGGGAATGTATGGCTCTGAAGTTGGTAGTTCAGAGGTCCAGTCAACCCTTCCAGGAAACGCTCTTGGCGCTTCTCATCAGTGTCCACTTCCTCAGGGGCATAACGTGAAAGCTGAGTGAAGCGATCACGATACTCGCTGACAGACATATTCCCTTGAGTAAGGGAAAGGAACTCCTTCTTCTTCAGCTTCATGATTCCTGAAGGGATGTGGTGAGCGCGGAAGTTCTCCTGAAACTCCTGCCAGGTTATTGTATCAGCATTGGGATGTGCCGCTGTGAAGGCATCCCACCAATCGGACGCAGCTCCCTCGAGTCTTCCCGAGGCGTACAAGACCTTCTCCCGGTCGTTGCACTGAGTTATGTCCAGCTTTTTCCCAATGACTTTGAGCCAGTCATCGGCATCCAGGGGATCAACCGCATGAGAAAATGTCGGTGGGTGATGACTCATGAAGTCCCGGTGCTTATCTCTAGCCGGGGGTGCATATTGTTGCTGCTGGGGTTGCTGATTCTGTTGGTTCTGTTGTAATTGCTGAACCGCAGCAGTGAGTCCTTGCAGAATCTGCATTTAGGCGGCGATGAACTGCTCCACGTTGGGATTAGGTGGTGGTGGTGGTGCTTGTTGTCCACGCTGGTTCCGGTTGTTAGGTCCTTGACGTTGGTTCACCATCTGATTTGTTAGGAAGTGAAGTCCTTAGAAAAGTGAGGAGTAGAAAAGATTCTAGAGGGAAAATAGCTTAAGTTTTACAAATTTTATATGTTCTTATGGCCATCATTCCATAAGACCATAGCACTCAAACAAATATCCAAATCAAACATTTCAACCAATCACCATCACATGGTTGTTATTAATATAAAAACTTAAGGATAGTTTCATCGTCTAACGCGAAGTATAGCTTATTACATCATAGTCCAAAAAACTTAAAGCAGCCTAGTGACTGATCCGGGCTCTCCATAGCGCAGCCTCTTGCGGGGAGGAGACAACGCCACGGCAGGGACCTGAGCTTCTGGCGGATTCAGTCCTTGCAGTTGGGTTTCCAGGGCTGCAATCCTGGCGTGGGCATTCTCTAGCTCCAAGTGCACACTCTAGAGGTCCAGAGTGGCACTGTCCAGGTCGGTGTTGAGAGCGGTCACTACACCAGCTAGGGTGTTGAGGCGATCCTCACCAAGTTCACCTGGAACAATGTTGGTCTGGCTTTCTCCACACAGGCGCTGAGGAAGATGCCTGAACCTCGTGTTCTGCAGCTGCTGCCGGTAGGTGTGGCTGAGCGACCACAGAGTCCGACGGGCAGCGTCGCTGACCGAGGCAGCGTAGGTGGACAGCGGTATCAGGGACTCGTGAGCAGACAAAGTCCTGAACCCCCTGTCACGTGCATCCATCACCCTGACGTGGATGCGGGTGATGTAATAGCAAGCCCGGGGAGGCTCGCTCACCCGCCTCGTCTCGTACATGGGGCGGACGTAGGCGCCTAGCGCATGCAGCACTTCCTGCAGCAGGTTGGGGAAGTGCCCTGTCTCGAACATTGATGTGTAATGTTCGACAACTGGACCAATCCCCATGAAGTGGTCCTGCTGGGCGTAGTCAGCTTCCTGGTTGACGTGCTCATCCTCTCCATCGTCGTCGTCGTCATCCTCGTCATCGCCGTCTCCGGAGTCGTCGGGGTCATCACCTCCAGGTGCAGGTGCTTGGAAGGCTGGTGCCGACGATGCTGACGTCGATGACCTAGCTGCGAAGGACAGGGATTCGGCCAAAGGGGTGGGGGTCGGCAGCTGCTCCTCCGAGCTGTCCTCTAGGTTGATCACGTTCTCCACTCGGACGGGAGGGAGATTCGCTGGAGCTTCCTCGACTACCACTGGGTAGACCGGGATCTGACGGGGCTGAGGGGCGTAGTTGGTGTTGACGCGAGTGGTTTGGAGAGTGCGAACCATCTACAAGAGAAGAGTCAACTTAGTTGAATTTCAAAGAGGTAAGACTGATAAAGGAATTTACAGGAATGAAATTAGCAAGTTTTGAACAACTAGGCTTTCCATTTCTAACTAATCTAACGACCTAGGGTCAACATTGCTCTGATACCACTTCTGTCACACCCGGTTCCAGGGGGTAGAACCGAACGCATACCATATGTGTGTCAGGATCCATTTCCACACATATGTTGACGTCACAAGTGTAATATATCAAAAGACAATGCAATAAAGGCGTAAAGAGGGTATAATACTGTTGGGGACTTGTTCTCAAATGCTATAAATCAAGAACAAGACAACACGAAGATGTTAAGTATTAAATACCCTTCGTCCGCTGAAGCATTATCTCCTCGAGGGTTTAATGAACTTCGGACGAAGGATATAATGATAATATAACAAAGGTTACGAAGGAAAAGAACTTCGTTAAGTTGGTAAATGAGTAAACAGAATAAACATATATATATATAAAAAGTGCGAAAATAATAATACCAGTATTATCATCAATACATTTCCATTATTAAATTCATGAAAACGAATTACAAATGTACCTTCAGACTGATGTAAGGCAAAGGTACAAGTCGTGATGCAAAAAGACGTGTGTCTAGTCAGCGTGAACAGTACGAGAGTACTGTTCACCTATTTATAGGCACGGGACGCAGCCCGTGTGAAATTACATTGATGCCCTTTACATTTATCAATAACTCTTTAGTAATTCTTCGAGGTCCAATTTGGCTTTTCATCTTTAAGTCGGTTCCTCTTTTCTGCCGTTATGCCGAAGCTTTTCTGCATATGGCTTCATGATCGTCTTATCCTTCGTCATGACCGCTTTTCATTTCAGCTTCGTCTTAAACATGCCCTTATATATTCGCGACCTGACTCCGAAGGTGCCTGTTCCGAAGGTACCTGTTCACATTTTACACTTGGAAAACATTGTCAAACTGTGTTTTTGAGGACCTTCGGGAGCCGAAGGCCCCCAACAGTAGCCCCTCGCAATATCAATTTATTGTAAAGATAAATTTATATTGCGACATGGACGAAGGCTTTAAGCCGAAGGTCCAAAAAAACACCTTCCCTTTGCTAGAATAGCAACAGTCATTGACAAGCGGGGCCCTCCAGTTTTCGACATACCGGGTGTATAAATACAAGCTCTCCGCGAGTTTACTTGACACGCCATTTTGCCACATGCTTTCTACTTACCAGCTTTCAACCTGCGCACCCTGCCCTTAGCCTGCACGCGACAGCATTTGCTCGGTCTTAAATTTTTAAGCTTCGGCTTCAAGTCTAGTTTGCCAGCATTTGCGAAAATGTCTGAAGATAAGACAGCTGCTGGTGCTTCGAAGCTAAGCCTTTCGGAGGAGATGCATCTGGGTTTTCTTGAGTCAATGTTGAAGACCAATACTGAAAAGATTGTCAAAGAAACTTTGGAGGGTTTATCTGAAGATACTGGCGACAGTGATAGCTATGATGTGGATAGTGGCGGAGAGGATTCCGAAGATCGCCCGTGGCGACCTAGTCACCCAAACTTCAGAAAATCAACTATAAAGCAGAGTCATCTTGAAAACATGAGAGGGAGATACTTCCGAGATATATCCATCGTGAGGGCGGATGACGGAGAAAAAACTACGCCAACCCCCGAAGATAATGAGGTTGTGATCTTCCGAAGCTTTTTAAAGGCTGGGCTACGATTCCCCCTAACCAAGTTTGTAGTAGAAGTTCTGAAAATATATCAAATTTACCTTCATCAAGTTACCCCTGAAGCAGTGATAAGATTGGGAATCTTCGTCTGGGCTGTGAGGAGCCAGAGTTTGGAGCCAAGTGCCAAAATCTTTTGCAATATACACGAGCTAGTATATGAGACGAAACCATGGGGCAAGGAACAATATCATAATAATTTTGGTTGTTATAGCTTCGGTGCCCGCTCTGGGTCGAGCTGTCCCGTGCCAACCTTTCGGAAGAGATGGCCCGGGGAATGGATGAAGGAATGGTTCTATGTGAGAAACGATTTGACGGTTCGGGAAGATATCAAGGATATCATCATGCGCCCTATCTGGCAGCGCTTCGGACTTCGGAAACCAAAGGTAGAAATGGACGAAGCAGCTGAAGAATGTCAGAGGGCCTTCGGCGTAGTCTGTTCCTTTATTGGGACCAGGGATTTAATGCAAGAGCACATTGCCTTCAGAGTGTGGCCACTTGTAGATGACTGGGAAATGCCGAAGGAGACCATCAAAGAAGCTGACGAGGGTGGACTAATTAGACTGAAATATAAATTCAAGTACGGAGATAAATTTGTTGAACAGGATGATGATTGGCTGAAAAGTATTGAGAATGTAAGTGATGAATTGCTTGGGACCTATTCAAAGGCTGAAAACACTGCATTGTCAGCGGCTTTCGGAGGCCGAAAGAAGAAGAGGCTCAACCGAGTATTTGATGCTATTGTGTTTATCTATCCTGACTACTGTTATCCAATGCGAGGTCAAAAGAGAAAAAATACTACTCCTGCAAAGGACACTACTTCGGCTGCTTCCGGGAAGCCAGCACCGAAAAGGAAGAAAGTAAAAGTGTCCACACACCCTCCACGTTGCATTGAGCCAGCCACAGTGCCCGAATTTATTGGCGAGGCCTCTTCGGCCACCGAAGCCAGAGAACCAACTGCAGCGCTAAAATCCGAAGAAATGGCCGAGGCACCAGCGATAAGAAAGGAGAAATCTGAAGAAAGAGAAACACCAGATGTTATAAGTCCTTCAACAAAAGTTGAGACAGCTAAAAGCCAAAAGGGGCCAGCAGCAACCTCGAAAAGAAAAAGAATGGTTAATGTGCTGGATGTCCTAGAGACGATTAAATCTTCAAGCACAACTCCAAAGAAAATTATTGAGGCGCCTATTGAAGCCTTTGCTGCTGAAACTTCGAAGCAGCAATCTAAAACTGAAGCTGGGCCTTCGGAATCCACCAAGATACAACCTTTGGAGGCCGAAAAAATGTCAAAGGCAAGTTTAGGAACTGAAAAAGCAACAATAACAGAACCAATTCTGATTAGGGAAATTGGTACTGCCACCCCCGAAGCATCCTCCAAAATACATGATTATATTGTGCGACATGCTTCGGGGAAGAAACTGTCCGAAGAAGAAATTTTTGAAGCCAATGACTATGCCCGAGAACTGAAATATCCGAAGGGGGCCGTAGTATTCAACGGGACAAACGAATATGACTTCTTATATTGCCTCCCAGACAATAAAGAATTATCCGTGTGCCTGGAAATGGCTAGAAGCATGGGATTCCCGAAGCTTGAAGCTGGCCTTTGCGCCATGACAAAGGAGGATCTTGCAGATAGTCTTGCATATAACAGTCTAAAGGTACGAAGATTGTAAACTTTGAATTTTGTGGATTTTGAATGAATCCTTTACTGTTGTGTTAATCCATTCATTCTTTTTGAATAGGGCTTAATTCTCAGCAATGCCTTAAGGGCACAAAAGAATGCTGAAGACGAGAGCTGCACCATTGCTCTCAACAACCTTCGAACAGAGGTTATTAGGCTACGAAACGAAGCCTTGGAGAAAGACAGAATTCTGCTTACTTTAGTGGAAAAGATGAAGGAGGACGAAGCTAACTCTAAAACTCAAGCCGAAGCACAGAGGCGTGAGATTGAAGATCTTCGTAAACAACTAGCCCGAGCCAAAGAAGAACGTACTCTTGAAGAAACAAAACGAGAGTTAAGTGAACAATAAGCAGATCATTTGGAAGTTAATGTTAAAGAGCTTCGTGCTTCTCAAAGAAAATGCTATGTTAAATCCATAGAGTGCGTTAAGAAAATAAAATCCAGTTTTGCCAACGTTGGCGCATTCTCTAGCGAGGAGAATTTCTCAAGGGGCAATCCCGAAGGTCCGATGGAATGGATTAGTAACGAAGCTGAGGCCTTCGAAGAAATCCTGAATTGCCGCGGAGACATATGTGCTTTTTCGGGTGCTAGAGGAATTGCTACTGTTTTAGAGAAGAAAGGTTGTGAGCATGTAAAGTCTTTAGCGCAATCCGAAGCTACTTTGTCCTCCGAAGACATTAAAGACCCCTCAGCCAAAGCAAGCATGATCGGCGGAAAATTTTTCAATGATATCTGGGACAACGGCGGCCGAGAAATGGCACAAGAAATTATTCAAAAAAGCGAAAAAGGCATCCATGATGCCAGAAAAGTAGCGGCGGCTGCCGAAAAAAGTACCAAGCCTGAAGGGCAAATAGGTATTAATTAGTGATTTTTATTATGTTGTAATTTTTGATTCCAGACTTTGCTCACGGTTTGTAATAGTAATATAGCCGTATCTTCTCTTCGCTCAGAACCTGCTGAGGCATCTCCGGGCCCCCACCCGAAGGGGGACGATGAAATTAGAAAAATGGCCGAAGCCATTATGGACAAGGTTGTTGACCAGCTACTGAACGAAGCTGCAGAAATAGTTCTAAAAGAGGATTAAATGCTACTGTAAAAATATTTGGAACGTAACGTATGTAATATATTGTAACTTTGAATGTAATATATAATCCAAGTACAGTTTTAATTCTTTACGATGCATGAAATCTTGCGTACATACCATTTTTTTGAGCCTTCGACGAAAAAACACCTTCCCTTCTTTTCATGCTTCGTGAAGAAAATTTTATATCACCAGAAGTTGCATTCGTTCATGGTGAAGATTATCCAAGCTTCATGAAATATTCTCCGAAGTTATAGAAAAGTTTTTGTTGCCTCTCTAATGAAGCTACACTCCTTCTCGGCTTGTCTTGTGCTTTAGCACAATTTTCTCTTTTCCGAATTATTCTCCGAAGATTAATACTGTATCCCCTTCTTGTTCCATATGTAATATGCTGTATGATGCTTATGTTACGCAAAATGATGTGATGATGTTATGTTATGCAAGATGACGTTTGTGCCACAGATACATATCCCTGTAATAGAGCATACACACTTTTTATATCAGCGTTGACTTTTCGCTGTAAGCCTCCCTTAGGAGCTTCTTCGCCTTTTACTTTCAGCGGAATCAGCGTTTATTTTTCGCTGTAAGCCTCCCTTAGGAGCTTCTTCGCCTTTTACTTTCGGCGGAATCAGCATTTATTTTTCGTTGTAAGCCTCCCTTAGGAGCTTCTTCGCCTTTTACTTTCGGCGGAATCAGCGCTGACTTTTCGCTGTAGGCTCAGAAAACTTACACTACGCTCGCTTAGGAACGACTTTTTACTGTTTCGACAACTTGCTCTGTGTCTATTAAAACAAAATTTTGATAATACAAAGGTCCTTCATGCCACCATAAATTTGTATGCTTCAATGATTCAAGCCTATGAAAAAGACACATTTTTATTAAAGTGTTACAAGGAATTAAAAAATGATAAAAGGCACTTAATCTTCCCATAATTGTTCCTTATTAACAAAAAAGTAATAACAAATGTAAAAATGCGAAAAAACTGCTGTTGAGGTAGGATATTTATCAGTAAATGTGCTTCGACTCTGGCACAGTGCTATTGACTATGCGAGCTTCGGAGTCCTCTCTGAAATCCCTCTGATTGTGGTGACTCCCTTCTGGCTGGAGTCCTGGCTACGTCGGTGGCGGCGGTGGAGGCTGTTGCCAGGATGCTTGGGGTTGACTTGCCGAAGCAACAGAAGCTGCAGGGTGATTGCCTACATATTCTGGAATGTAAGGCGAATGGTACGAAGCAGTATGCAGGACCTGCTTCGGCTGATTCTGTTGTGCAGCAGCTTCTGCTAGCTCCTTTTGCTTCTGGATGGTAATGTGACACATCCTGGTGGTGTGGCCCTTACCTTCACCACAGAATAGGCAGTATATTTTTCTTGGTTGATCCCCAAATCTTCCCCTGAAGCCCCTGGCGCCTCTGCCCCTTGGCACTGGCGGCCGGAAGGAGCTTTGCTGCTGCCCAAAGCTTGGGAGGAGCACTGTGGCCTTTGCTGTTGACTCGCTTTGTCGTCATTTTGAGTAGAATTCTGAATTGACCTGACGTGCCTTGGATAAAGTCTTCCTCCGAACCCCCTAGTCATTTCAGAGAACCTGAGGGCTTCCTCCCTTCTTTGGCGAAAATCATTGTCAGCTCGAATGTACTCATCCATCTTCTGGAGCAGCTTCTCCAGAGTTTGGGGAGGCTTCCTGGCAAAGTACTGAGCTGCAGGTCCTGGCCGAAGCCCCTTGATCATGGCCTCAATGACAATTTCATTGGGCACTGTTGGTGCCTGCGCCCTCAGACGTAGGAACCTTCGGACATATGCTTGAAGATATTCTTCATGATCCTGGGTGCACTGGAATAAAGCTTGAGCAGTGACTGGCTTCGTCTGAAAGCCCTGGAAACTGGTTATCAGCATGTCCTTCAACTTTTGCCATGAGGCGATTGTCCCTAGCCTAAGAGAAGAGTACCAAGTTTGTGCGACGCTTCTGACAGCCATGACGAAGGACTTTGCCATGACCGCCGTGTTGCCACCGTACGAAGATATAGTTGCTTCGTAGCTCATCAAGAATTGTTTCGGGTCTGAATGACCGTCGTACATGGGGAGCTAGGGCGGCTTGTAAGACTGTGGCCAAGGAACAGCCTGCAGTTCTATTGACAAGGGAGAAGCATCATCAAAAGCAAAATTTCCGTGATGGAAATCTTCATACCAGTCATCCTCGTTGTAGAAACCCTCTTGATGAAGCTCTCTACGCGGGGGCCTTTGGTCCTAGTCATCTTGAGCGAGATGTCGAAGCTCTTTAGAGGCTTCGTCTATCTGCCTCTGAAGATCAGCTAGATGAGCCATCTTCTCCTTCTTGCGTTGGACCTGTTGATTGAGCATTTCCAAATTTTGGATTTCTTGATCCAATTCGTCCTTCGGGGGCGCTGGACTGGTGGCCTTTCTCTTCTGGCTTCGAGCCTCCCTAAGAGAAACGACATCTTGATTGTGGTCTAGCGGCTGCAGAGCAGCAGCCCCTATTGCTGAAGCTTTTTTCGGCGGCATGACGAAGGTGATGCTTGCCGAAGATTTTCAAAACTCAAAAAATGGAAGTGAGTTCACCGGAGGTGGGCGCCAATGTTGGGGACTTGTTCTCAAATGCTATAAATCAAGAACAAGACAACACGAAGATGTTAAGTATTAAATACCCTTCGTCCGCTGAAGCATTATCTCCTCGAGGGTTTAATGAACTTCGGACGAAGGATATAATCATAATATAACAAAGGTTACGAAGGAAAAGACCTTCGTTAAGTTGGTAAATGAGTAAATAGAATAAACATATATATATATATAAATTGCGAAAATAATAATACCAGTATTATCATCAATACATTTCCATTATTAAATTCATGAAAACGAATTACAAATGTACCTTCAGACTGATGTAAGGCAAAGGTACAAGTCGTGATGCAAAAAGACGTGTGTCCAGTCAGCGTGAACAGTACGAGAGTACTATTCACCTATTTATAGGCACGGGACGCAGCCCGTGTGAAATTACATTGATGCCCTTTACATTTATCAATAACTCTTTAGTAATTCTTCGAGGTCAAATTTGGCTTTTCATCTTTAAGTCGATTCCTCTTTTCTGCCGTTATGCCGAAGCTTTTCTGCATATGGCTTCATGATCGTCTTATCCTTCGTCATGACCGCTTTTCATTTCAGCTTCGTCTTAAACATGCCCTTATATATTCGCGACCTGACTCTAAAGGTGCCTGTTCCGAAGGTACCTGTTCACATTTTACACTTGGAAAACATTGTCAAACTGTGTTTTTGAGGACCTTCGGGAGCCGAAGGCCCCCAACAAATACTTTATTACATCTTCTGGAACATTGTATCTTGAACAAGTATCATATCAAAGTAAAGCGGAAATAAACAACTGGGCAATCTTCCACAGGATGTTGACCGGCGCATCGTTAGACTTAGAATTCTTCATCGATAAATTCTCCATCAAAGTCTCCAGCATCATCCTCTGATCAAAATATTAGCAAGGGTGAGCTCACTTATGGTCGGGGCTCAGCAAGTGGGGGAAAAATTAATGCAGGTATAACAAGGTGAGGCTAAGTCTGAGCAGTAAGCATTTTAGTTGGTCAATATTTTTTTAACAACACCTGTCTTACTAATAAGTGTGAATCCCAAATATCCCATTTAAACAAAGGAATATGAGTCTAGCAAAACACTTAAGTGAAACCACTTAAGCAAATTATTGGCAGATCATCAGATCTCAATTTATGTCCATCTTTAAGTTCAATTATAATGTGAGGAGTCCAGGTCGCTCATAACTGGGAGCACGGCTGATATATCAGTTTTACACTCTGCAGAGGTGGTACAACTTTACCCACAAGCCATGTATCCCATCTAGCCCGGGTTGATCGGACCCTTAGACACTGCCGAGGTGAATGGCTAGGGATCCATTATGAGGTTTTCACAAAATACACTTAATACGAAGCAACCCGCTAAGGTTTCTAAGACGATGGTGGTGGCCCCGGGGGTGAAGTACCTTAGCCAAGAATACGACCCCATGTTAACGTGGGCTGCCAGCACCTACCGCTCCCCCTCTTGCCCATCTTTCAGGTAAGGTTGCTAGGCACTAAGCATATAGAGCTAATTACCAAAGCTAGAGCCATGATAGCACTCGTGGTTGCACTGTTATCCTGGGTGGTCACTCCATGTTCCAATTAAATTTGTAATAATGTTACCTTAACCATCGGGTTAATGTCATAATTGTCAATTACATCTTTGGAACATTAAAACCAATTAATGAGTGACATTAGGAACCATTAAGTTGAGCGGTAGCATAAATCTTGCACAGCTTAAATATTTTCCCAGGTAAAACAAGGAATACAGGTAGTAAATCTAGGAAATCCTTAATTAGGTATAACCCATCAAATTATGCAATATATCAAAAAGTAAACATTATTATATGCAATGAATGGGTACAAATAGAATATGCAGAGGGAGAATCCACTTGCCTTGCACAAAAGCGTCTTGCGGGTCGTCCTCGAACGAGTTCGGATCGCCTACCGCACAATCCGCTTCTAATAGAGTCGCATAGCGCACATACAAAAATAAAACATACACCAATAAATAAACATGCACCATTTCATAAACATACATCAATACGTCATTAAGCACACATTAACACATCGCACTAATTATATCTTAATTACGTACTAATCGCTTAAATACTTATTAATTCAATTGTGGCTATTATTGTGAGTCCTAATGGTGAATTTATGGGTGTGTGTAATAAATATAGTTTTAGCTAGTATTAATTTATTTTAACATCATCAATGGAGATAAATAATACTTATTATCTTTTAATACTAATAAATAAATTAATACCTTTTATTACTTCTAGCACTAATTAGTTAGTATAGCAAAAATGAATTTAATAATATTAGTATTCTAAAAATCTACATAAATCGGTAATTGGACTTTTTTTATAACACAAACGAGGATATTTTTACATAAACTAATATTTTGTTTAGTCTAAAAATCTAAGTGCTCAATTTGCAAACATGATTATTTAACTAGTAAAATTCTATTTACCAGGCTACCAGTGATATTTTCTCTTTTCTTTCTAAAAGAAGATATTAATTAAATAATCGGATAAATCATCTAAAAATCCTATTTTATTCCTATGACATGCGTTCTACACCATTTTTCTAAATCTACTTAAAATGCACCTATAATTCTCCAAATAGTTTCTAAAATTTATCGTGACCAAATTTTGACTATAAATTCTTATCTAGTATTTTCATCACCAACGTGTGACTATTAAATCTACGTCATATTTCTCTAAACCAAAATCAACGCGTCGATTAACATGAAATAACACGGTGCACTACTAATCGCATATCTCTAATAAATTCTATAACGCACACATATGTATAAATCGGAATCACATGTGTTCATATTACAACAAACAAAATATACAACTCATGGATCGAATCAAAATGAATTTGGGTCGTCATCAACCTCGGTTCGTGCATGTGACGGGGATGGATCGACGGGTTTCGGCCGGGTGAAGAAAAGCAGGGGCTCGACTACGGACGGTGAATACGTGGCTCCGGCGAACTCCGGCAACGAACGACACACTCCGGCGAACTCCACGGGCTCCGGCGACGAACGGCAACGGCACTAGCTATGAGCAAGGAGTGCTAGAGAGAGAGGCAAACTCGAGTAGGCAGGAATGGGGAGGCTCTGTTGTTCCCTTTTATAGAGAGCAGGGGGGAGAAGAAAGGGTCACTGGTGGTCTTCAATGGTGCTACCGTTTCCTGCTCGTAATGGAGAGGAGGAATGAGGGGAGGAAGCAATGGTAGAAATAAATCTCCATTAACACGATGAATTAAGCGCGCGCATGACGAACGGACGACGGGGTCGCGATGGGACGCGCGGACGTCGGCTCCTGGCGCTCGGCTTCGGGTCACGCAGAAAGCCAGTCGAGGTCGCGGTGGGGCCGGGTCGCGCGGGCTGGCCGGAGCTTCGCATCTGGCTACTCGACGGGCGCGGCCTTGGACCACGTCGGGTTGGGGCGCGCGTGGTCGGGCGGGTGGAGCGGCTCGCACGACGGGGCTCGCGCTCGGCCCGCGGCGGCTGCAGGCGCTGGGCGCGGCGCGCTGCTGCGCAGGGGCTGACGCGGCTGGGCGGGTCGGCGCGCGCGCGAGAGCAGAGAGAGGAGGGAGGAGCGGCGAAGGAGAGAGAGAGTGGGAGAGAGAGAAGTGAGAGAGAGAGAAGTGAGGGAGAGAGAAGTGAGGGAGAGAGGCGGCGGCGGGAGAGAGAGAGTGGGAGTAGTAGAGGGAGGCGGCGGCTGGGAAATATTCCCAGGGCGCGCGCGGCGCGGTAGGTTAGGGTTTGGGGGGGTTTTGGGCCCCTAGTGGGCCGGCTGTGCTGTAGGTTTTTTTTAAAAATTTATAAATGCTTATTTAAAGAGATCAAAAATTCATAAAAAAATACCAAAAATATTTATAAATAGAATACTTGTTTTTAGACTAATAATTACTATACCTCTTAATTATTATTTAATTACTAGTATCTCTTTTTAAAATGAACTGATATTAAACATCCGATAAGAAATCAAGCGCATGCAAAGAAAACGATGCAAATAAATAATTAAACACTTAAAAAAAATTATTACCCTAGTTAATATAATATCTAAATTTATTATTTTAATTGCTGGCTTTTATGGTGTTACATGCTCTCACTATTACATAGCGTATCCACAGTTTGAAGTGGCGGAGGATGATGAAGACGAAGGGGCCCTTCGGTGCGCTGCCCGCATGATTAGCGGGCGCGATTTAGTTGAGGAATTTATCAGTTACGGGGTATGGCCCTTGGCGCATGGTTGGGCGCTGGGCGAGGTGTGCCCTTGCGAGATGCCTTCTCGGGGCGGGCAGCGGGTGCGAAGTCCTACCTTCGCGTTGGATCTGCGTGGCCGGGATCCTGCCACATTCGTGCGCGAGGCGGAAGACGGTGCGGCGAGAATCGTGGGGCGCTACGTGTCGAAGACGGAGGGTCTGCGGAGCTGGGATATCCGAGGGTCCAACAACAGATTGAAATGGGCCTTCGAACTAAACCGCTTGCCATACGGTGTTTATCCCGGGGAAGATGCCGCCGACCGCCATGGGAAAAAACTGATGGGCGTGACCGAGGAAGGGCCTTCGCAGGAGGCTGCCCCGGCCACTAAGAAGAGAAAGTTAGGTACTGTAGTGGGGGAATTGGGGTGTCTGATGGTTTTGTTGTGGAGTTGATGGGGACTTGTGCGACCCCCAGGAGAAGGATGTCTTCGCCCGAGCTCCGGGAGTCTTCGGCACGAATGCTGGAGGTGACCGGGGGTCGATGGCCAAAGAATGTTCCGATCCCCTGGGTGGAGGGCGAAGACATGTCTACGTCTCGTATAGCTCGTGGCTTGAGGATTTTTCCTTACGAGCGGAATATTGCTGCTGTTGTGTCGGTAGTGATGAACAAGGACCGTCAAGACGCTGCGCAGAAGCGTCGGGCGGTCGTCAGGATCGTAGATCCTAGGCGTGAAGCGAAGAGGGCGCGGGGGGAGCACGAAGGCTGCTGCCCCCAGCAGTAGCCAGCCGATGTCGGCTGCTAACCCGGCCGCGCTCGGATCCAGCAAGGTGTCGGCGAGTGCAAAGACTACCGCCTCTGGTGGAACCAAGCCTCCCCCGGGCGGATCTGTGAAGGGACGGGAGCTGCCATCACCGGGGAGGCGTGTTGGCGACTTCGGCATGGACATCAGTGTCGAGGATTATTTTGTTGGTAAGTTTTTTTTGACTTGATCGGTGATTTGTCGCAGGGTCGGGTGAAGAGCAGTTGGTTGTTGTCCCGCCTTCGGCGGTAACCGCGATGCTAGCGTTGGGGGCTGGGGGGTAGGGTGCCGCGCAAGACCCGTGGGCCTCTTTCTGCGCGAGTGGCAAGATTCCTTCAGCCGCTGCCGCCAAGGACGTGGCGGGCTCCATGTTCCAGCGGCTGAGGGAGGCGTTGTAGGAGCTGAAGTAGGTAAGTTGTGCTGGACTCCGAAGTTTGTTGTTTGCATGGGGTTTTGGGGCTCATGTGCTTTTGTTAGGCAGCCGACTTCGCTGACCGTGTGGCGTTGTGTGTCTTGACTGCGGACATGGCCGCCGAAGTCGAGAGACTTCGGGCGCAGCACGCGGATGCCATTCGGGAGAAGTCGGTGGCGGAGAGCAAGAACCACAGGCTGGCGGAGAAAGTGGCCGCCTTGGAGGCCGAGAAGACGGACCTCCGGCGCCAGCTGGTGGAGGAGAGGAGGGAGGCGAACCAGGCGATCGCCGAGGCACAGGCTGCGCAAGCGGTGGCCAAAGTGGCGCGGGCGGAGAGCAGTCTCGCCAGTCAGCGCGCCGAAGAGCTGGAGGCGAGGTTCAACGCCTTGCGCGGCCGCGTAGACAAGGCCGAGGCCTCTACACGCTCGGATGTTGAGCGGACGCACGCACAGTTCGTGGGAGCGTACCGCGAGCTGGGTGCGCGGACCGCTGACTTCGAAGTGCCTGACCGGGAAGCGGGCCTTCGTTTCCTTGAATGGATGCAGGAGGAGCTGCTGGTGCTCTCGACCATTGTGGAGGGTTTCATGTCCTTCGCCTCCCTTGTTACCAGCGAGGGAGCCATGAATGCGTTGTCCCGCGAGGGTTGCAGGCACTACGACGTCTTCAACCAATCGGACGAGAACTTTGAACGCGAGATTTTCAAGGTCGACGACCCTGTGGTGAAGCAGTCAGGGGGGCGCTTTTCGATAGGATGTGGGGTCCGCATGGTCGGGAGGCGGTCAGTGAGCGATCCGATCGGGCGAGAGAGCAGGTGAGGGTCATTTTTTTATGGTAGTGTGTGTGGGTATGCTTGGTTTTTGCTGAGTGACTGGTGTTGCTGCAGATGGAGCGTGCTGAGGACGTCGAGGACTTCGGAGCTCTGGCCGGCGTGCCGCCCGAGGCTATGGAGGTCAAGCCGGTCCTGCCCTCGGATGCAGGTGAAGGCCCCTCGGCAGTGCCCGTGCCTACTGTGGTTGAGGACGACCCTGCGTCAGCCCCTGCGCCGTCGGTCGATGGTGCCTTGGAGATGGTGGCTGAGCCGGCAGTCGAAGACCCCACGGCCGCGGCCGCGTCTTCGCAGGTGGCTAAATAGGTGGGGGTGGAGTTTGTAAATCTTGTCTGAGTGTTACTGAACTTCGGTTGCTGTGCAGGTTCAGGGTTTTGGGCCTGCGCACACAACCGCTACTAACAATACTAATTTTGTGGCTTCGACCGGGGTTGCTAAAGACAATTCTGATGATTCTGTGTCAAAGTTTTTTGGATCTGATGATTCTGGGAGTTCGATTGTGTGGACAGAGGGGTCTTCGGATGAGGACTTAGACTATTTTGCGGCATTGGATGTGGCTGCAGCAGAGACTTCTCTGCGTGTGACGGGTGAGGATATTCCTTGTGCGAATGCTGGACGTAGGCATCGAAGGGCGGTGGCGAAGCGGAGGGTGAGCGAGTTGTCACGAAGTGATAGGCATCATGGTGAGGTGGTGGGTGGTTGTCTTCGAGTGGACGAGACTGCGAAACGGGAATTGTTGTCTTCGCCGGCTGGGGCGAGTGTAGGTGAGGGTGAGCTATGAAATCTTTTTGAGGGTGAGGAATTGAAGATAATGTTGTTCAGGCTGGGGCGAGTGTAGGTGAGGGTGAGCCCGTAGGCATGTTTTGCGCGCACTTATTGTGCTATTCCGGCCGCACCC
The DNA here is from genome assembly GCA_029449295.1 of Zea luxurians. Classification (NCBI taxonomy): domain Eukaryota; kingdom Viridiplantae; phylum Streptophyta; class Magnoliopsida; order Poales; family Poaceae; genus Zea; species Zea luxurians. The sequence goes on along the minus strand of JAOPSE010000001.1, from coordinate 95,286,410 downwards.
GTAGGCGACTTTTGCGTGGAGTCTTTTGGAAAAGACTTCGATCTTTCGCACTTATTGTGCTACTCCGGCTGCACCCGTAGGCGACTTTTGTGCGGATAGTCTTTTGGAAAAGACTTCGATCTTTCGCACTTATTGTGCTACTCTGGCTGCACCCGTAGGCGACTTTTGCGCGGATAGTCTTTTGGAAAAGACTTCGATCTTTTGCACTTATTGTGCTATTCCGGCTGCACCCATAGGCGACTTTTGCCGGATAGTCTTTTTGAAAAGACTTCGATTTTTCGCACTTATTGTGCTACTCCGGCTGCACCCGTAGGCGACTTTTGCACGGAGTGTCGCACGCGAGGGTAGTAAGCGCTGCCCCTCGCGGTGACTTTGGTGTGGTCGAATGCCGAAGACCGTCGATGCGGTCTTTTTCGACGTGTCTTAATTTTTGCGGGGGATTTTTGTGGGTATACCATATGGCTCCACCTCATTAAAAACCTCACCCCCCAGGAGGAAAAGAGTACGGGCCAGAATGATATTGTTTGGTTAATTACAAGGGCGTGATGGCCCTAAGGAATCAAACAAAAAATTTGCGGAGATTATCTATGTTCTAGGAATGCTCCAGGTCTTCGCCAGATTGCGTTGTTAGCTGATACGTGCTGGGGGACGACTTCGTCTTGACGATGAATGGTCCTTCCCACTTCGGCTCCAGCTTACCTCGTGACTCGGTCCAGGTTGTTTAGATGAGTACAAGGTCTCCTTCGTTGAATTCCCTCGGGACAACTGCGTGGTCGCGCCAGGCCTTCGTTTGGGCTTGATATTTATTGAGGGCCAGCAGGGCGAAGACGCGTTCTGCATCGACGAGATCTTTGGAGGTTAGCTCGTCTACATCGGGTGATGCCGAAGCGCTTGTTCTAGGGGACCCATGCTTGATTTCCTGTGGGGTCATGGCCTCCGAACTGTATAGCAGGCGAAAGGGAGTAAACCCAGTCGCCTGACACTCGGTCGTGTTCAGCGCCCAGACTGCTTCAGGTAGCAGGTCGGCCCATTTACCCTTCTTGTCATCGAGGAGCATTTTCTTGATCGCTGTGAAAATCTTGCCATTGGCGCGCTCCCCGATGCCGTTGGATTGTGGGTGATATACTGAGGCGAAGGCAAGTCTGGTGCCAATGGAGAAGCCAAAGTCCCTGAAGTCTTGGCTGTCAAATTGCTTGCCATTATCAACTGTGAGCTCGGACAGGACTCCGAATCGGCAAACAATGTTTTGCCAGAAGAATTTTTGGGCAGTCTTCGATGTTATTGTTGATACTGCTCTTGCCTCGATCCACTTGGTGAAATACTCGACGGCGACGAAGGTGAACTTGAGGTTCCCTTGGGCCGTGGGTAGCGGCCCGACGATGTCTAGGCCCCAGCGCTGAAGGGGCCACGTGTGGGCGATTAGCTTTGTGAACTTCGAAGGGCTTCCCGAGCGTGGCGAAAACTTTTGGCAGGCTTCGCACGACCTTGTGACCCGATTCACGGCGCAGATCATAGTAGGCCAATAGAACCCTTGACGGATCACCTTGGCAGCTAGGGCCCTAGGCCCCGCGTGAGAGCCGCAAGTCCCGGTGTGGACTTCGCGCAGGATCTGGACGCCTTCGGTCTCGGTGACGCATTTAAGCATGGGTTGACTGACCCCTTTCTTGTAAAGCTGTCCCTCGATGTGAGCGAAGTCCCGGCTTGTTTGAGGCGCTTGGCCTCGCTGATATCGCTTGGGTGGTAGTATCCCTGTAGGAACATGGTTATCAGTGCTCGCCAGTCTTTGGTCATGATGAGGTTGACTATGCGGTGGCCCTCGGTGTCGTTGGTTATTTGGAGGCCCTTTGGACTGCGAACGGCTGGCGTGCCGATGACGTGGTAGAACACATCGGAGGGCAGGGCCTCGCCTCTAGCGGCTGCCTTGGCCAATGCGTCGGCCTCCTCGTTCTTGGCTCGGTCCACGTGCTGCAAGGTGAAGCCTCTGAACTATCTCTCGAGACTGTGGATAGCCGCGAGGTACTGCGCAAGTGCGAGGTCCTTCGCTGTGTAATCCTTCTCGACTTGGTCGGCAACTACTTTGGAGTCTGTTCTTATTATGTAGGTGGTGATGCCAAGTGCCCGTAGCTTGCGAAGGCCGAGGATGACCGCTTCTTATTCTGCTACGTTGTTGTTGCACCTGTCGGACTCCAAAGCAAAGCTGAGACGTGCTACATATCTGTGCTTGACCCCTGTGGGCGAAGTGATGACTGCCGCTGCGCCTGCCCTCGCATGGCACCATGCGCCGTCGCAGTGGATGGTCCACACCTTCTCTGTAGACGTGTCCGACTGCGTTATTGGCCCGGTCCAGTCGATGATGAAGTCTGCCAGGACTTGTGACTTGATGGCTGTCCTGGGCTCGAAGGTGATATGGTAGCCGGAGAGCTCGGCCGCCCACTTGGCGATCCGGACAGATGCCTCTGGATTTCTGAATAATTCGCCGAGTCCCCTGTCCGAGGTGACTCGCACGTTGAACACTTCAAAATGGTGGCGCAGCTTGCGTGAAGCCATAACGACTGCGTAGGCGATTTTTTCCAGTTCCGTCATGTTGCATTTTGATGTTGTGAGTACTTTGGAGACGTAATAAACTGGACACTGCCTGATCGTGCCCTCTCTGTCCTGCTCTTGAACCAGTGTTGCGCTGACCGCGTCCGGCGAGGCTACGACGTAGAGCAACAGGGGTAGCGAGGGGTTGGGGCTTGTAAGGATTGCCAGCTCTGATAGGTGCTGCTTTAATGATGTGAAGGCCGCCGCTTGCTCTGGTCCCCATGCGAAGTCCTTTGCTCCACGTAGCGTTTTGAGGAAAGGTAGGCTTCGCTCTGCGGATTTAGAAATGAATCTGTTGAGGGTGGCCAATCTGTCTGTCAGTCGTTGGACGTCTCTGGCTGACTGTGGGGACGTCATGTTGATGATGACCTGGATCTTGCTTGGGTTGGCTTCGATCCCACGGTGCGACACCAGGTAGCCCAGTATTTTCCCCTAGCGAACGCCGAAGACACACTTTTCGGGGTTTAGGCGAAGTCGTGCGTCTCGCATGTTCGCGAATGTTTCTGCGAGGTCAGCCAGGTGGTCCTCTTTGCTTTTGCTGGCAACGACGATGTCGTCTACATACGTAAATATGTTTCTGCCGACTTGGCTCTCGAGCAACGTCTTGGTGAGACGAGAGAACATGGACCCGGCGTTCTTTAGTCCCTCCGGCATTCTGATGAAGCAGTACGGGCCGAAGGGTGTTATGAAACTGGTGCTAGCCTTGTCTTCCTCCTTCATATATATCTGGTGATAGCCGGAGAAGCAGTCAAGGAGTGACATGACTTCGCACACGGCCGCGCTATCGACGGTCTTGTCGATCCGAGGCAGGGGGAAGTTGTCCTTGGGGCAGGCCTTGTTGAGGCTGGTGAAATCAATGCACATCCGCCACTTGCCACTCTTCTTTTGCACCATGACTACATTGGAGAGCCACGTAGGGTAGGCGACTGGTTCGATGAAGTTGGCCTCAAGTAGGCGGTGTACCTCGGCCTTGGCGGCTTCTATCTTCTCATCTGACATTTTGTGTAGCCTCTGCTTCTTCGGCCTCACCGAAGGGTCGATGCCCAAGCTATGCTCAATAATGGAGCGACTGACTCCGACCAGGTCGAGGGCAGGCCAGGCGAAGACGTCCTTATTTTTGGAAAGACAGGAGATGAGTCTCTCCTCATCATGCGAAGTAAGGTCTTCGCTTATGACGACCGTTTGCTTGGGTGTTGCCTGGTCAAGGGGGACTGTCTTCGTCCCATCATTGCTTTGCAGCTGTGCCTTTTCATGCCCGTTGACGGTTGGGCGGATAGCCTCGGGGACCTCGCGCTGCACCGTGAGGCAGTGTACGTTCCTTTGCCCTGGAACGAAGTCTCTTTCTATGTTGCGGGCGGCCTGCTGGTTGCCATGGACTGTGATCACACCTAGCCGGCCCGGGATCTTCATGCACAGGTAAAGTCCGTGGATGGCTGCCTCAAACTTGTTGATGGAGCCCCGACCCATTATGGCGTTGTACGAGTACACCATGTCAACGATGTCGAAAGTGACCTGCTCACTTCGTGCATTAGGTGCTACACCGAAGGACAGGGGTAACTCTATTTTGCCCATAGGGAAGGTTCCCTTGCCGCCAAAGCCATATAAGGGGTTGTACCAAGGCTTCAGCAAGTTGTGGCTGATGCCCATGCGGTCGAAGGCGTGGAGGAAAATGATGTCCGTCTGGCTGTTGTTGTCCACTATGACCTTGTGTAGGTCCCAGCCTGCCACACTACAGTTGATGACCATGGCGTCGATGTGGGGTGCGCTGCGGAGGTCGACATCTCTGGCGTCGAAAGTCAACGGCACGTGGGACCACTTTGTCTACACGACTGGACCTATGACGATGACGTGGTTGACGCTGCGGTAATGGTCCCTCTTCTGTCGCTTCGTGTCGAAGTCGACGCTGGACCCCCGGTGATCATGTGAATGATTCCGCGATACGGCTGATCAGCGAAGTCTTCTTGCTTTGGTGCTTGGGGTGGTTTGGGTGGTGGATGTTTGGCTGCTGTGGGGATGGAGGTGGTAGTGGGTGTGGTACAATTTGTACCTCCTGGTGGTGTTGGTAAGCGTGATTAGGTGGATGTTGTGTGGGGCCAGGGTTGTATGTTTGTGGGAGTTGCTGATATGTGTGCGCAACAACTCTTGGGTTGTCAGCTGGTTGCGCTCGAGACATCCTGTCCCTGGTGGCCTTCGTTTCTGGGCAGTCCCTTGTTGGGTGCACACAGTCTTCGCCGTGAAACAAGAAGTAGAAACGGTGCGGCTGTTGCGCTCGTCCCTGGCCTCGACCATGAGTTCCATTGCCGCGGCCCTAGGGGGGATAATCTTGGCGGTGAGGGGCCTCACCATCGGGGTACTAGTTGGCAATGTTGTGTACCTGCTGCTGACTGCGGCCGTCCCGACCGGAATCTGACTGCGAAGGTCTTGTCCACGTTCGGCTGGACTGCGGAGGGTCCTTGGGTTTCCTCTGGGACTCGACCTTGTGCTGGTGGAGCTCTTTGGATCTGGCATATTTTTCGAACAGCTGATACAACTCCTGGAGGTTCTTGGGTGGATCCCTGATGCAGTGGCTGTAAAGGACGCCAGCCCGAAGGCCGTTGATGGCGTAGTGAATGGCGATTTGGTCATCAACCGAAGGCAGTTGTGACTTTAGGGTCAGAAACTTGCAGTAGTACTCCTGCAGAGTTTCCCTCTCCAGCTGCTTGCAGAGTGACAATTCAGCCAAGGCATCGGTGTCTAGGCGGTACCCTTGGAAGTTGAGCAGAAATTTGTCCCGGAGACTTCTCCAGAAGTCAATGGACAACGGGGGCAACCTGGTGTACCAGGTGAGAGCGGGGCCTTCGAGGGCGATGATGAATGACTTGGCCATCGTTACGTCGTCCCCTCCGGATGATGCAATGGCGACTTGATAGCTCATGATATACTGTGCTGGGTCAGTGTTGTTGTTGTACTTGGGGTAGGTCCCTGCCCTAAAATTGGTGGGCCATGGTGACACTTGCAGTTGCGACGCCATGGGGCTTCGCTCGTCAAGGTAATTCATGCCTTGGAAAGCTACAGCGTGTGGGATGAAGGGCCCGCACTGAGGGACGAATAGGTCTTCGACTGGCACACGCTGCTGGAGGGGCGGGCCGTGGTGCAGAACGTGTTGGCCTTCGCGCTGCAAGAGCGCAATCTCTTGCTCGAGCTCCTGCGCCCTCTGCTCTTCATCTCGTATCATTTGGTGCAGCTTGGCCTGCACAGAGACGCGTTGGCGCTTGGCCTCGAGGGTTTCCTTCTGCTTCTGAAGGTTGCGGTTTCTGAGGTGCAGGGCCCGTAGCTGTAGCTGTTCTTCTGTGGAGATGCCGAGGACCTCGCCGTCCTCTACTGCGTCCTCGCCCTCTGGTGGTTCGAAGCCTGGGGGTGGCACTTGTGGCTGCCCTTCGGAGCTGTAGGTGCGAAGGGTGCCTTCTGGAGTGTGTTGATCGTTGCGCTGTCTCTTGCTGTGTGCTTCGTCTTCGCCAGCTCCTTGGTGGGTGTTGTCGGCGAGGGCCTTGCCCTTTTTCTCAGCTAGCAGGGCTGCCTTCACTGCTTCGTCGACGGATGGGGCTGCCTTCGAGTTAGCTCTTTTGGGTGCCATCGCGGGTGGTTTTCTCGTAGCACGAACGGTGGGCGCCAATGTTGGAACTTGCGTTCCCGGGCAGGTCGATTCCAACGGGGGAGTGAGAGAGATGTGAACATGGTTTAACTTGAGGCAGCAATTGCTCTATTAATCCAACCCCCTCAAGGGCACTGTACGGGGGTATTTATAGGTGCCTGGGTGCCCAGCGTCTTAATGTAAGGATGCATGTGCCCTCAGGCACCCGGTCTATCCCCGGAATATTCCTATAAAGGAGGGTTACAAACTATCATTACTGAAAAGCTGTTACAAATTGGGCCCATAACATATTTATCCGAGCGGGGCCCGTTACAATGGGCCGAATCCTACGCGGGCCTCCAGGCGGAGTGAGGACGTGGGACGGGGCGATATCGCTGTGGGCTTTCGTCCTCTATCTTAGAAGACGAAGGGTGGACCTCGCCGGTCTTTCTGCTTCCTATCGGCGCAGTGGGGTAGGCGTAGGGTGGACCTCACCAGTCTTTCTGCTTCCTGTCGGCGCAGCGAGGTAGACGAAGGCTGGAGCGGAGGGTAGCGTCTTCGCCTTCGCCCTAACAAGCACAGTGCAAGTCCTGCTCAAAAGTTGTTCCTAAGGGAATGCAGAGCCAAAATTCACGTAGCTACAAAAGTCGTTCCTAAGGGAGCGCAGTGCAAGTCCTGCTCAAAAGTCGTTCCTAAGGGAATGTAGAGCCAAAATTCACGAAGCTACAAAAGTCGATCCTAAGGGAGCGTAGTGTAAGTCTTGCTCAAAAGTCGTTCCTAAGGGAATGCTGAGCCAAAATTCACAAAGCTACAAAAGTCATTCCTAAGGGAGCGTAGCGTAAGTTTTCTGCTCAAAAGTCATTCCAAAGGGAATGCAGAGCCAAATACCGCCGAAATATAAGGCGAAGAAGTTCAAAAGTCATTCCTAAGGGGATGCAGAACTTATACTGCCGAAATAGAAGGCGAAGAAGTTCAAAAGATGTTCCTAAGGGGATGCAAAACTTATATCACCGAAATAGAAGGTGAAGAAGCTCAAAAGATGTTCCTAAGTGGATGTAGAGCTTGTGTGTTCCAGTGTGGGTGTGTGGCTGTATATCTTCAGCATCCTCATCATTTTGCATCATATCATCACATCATCTCGCATAACATTATATCATACATCATACTGCATTACCGACACAAGAATTGAAGACGAAGCTAATCTTCGGTAAAAGTTTCATCAAAATGAGAATGTGCTAAGGCACGAAGTAAGCTTCGAGAAATACAGTTGAACCAGCCTTATCATAAGAAGGGGTCTTTCTTTAGGAAGCATGAAAAGAAGGGAAGGTGTTTTTCGCTGAAGGCTCAAAAATAGTATGTGAGTAAATTTCATGCATCGCAAAGAAATAAATTGCAATAATTTACATATTCGATTCAATGTTGTATACATCAAACATTACACAGTTTCGTTACAAAAAGAGGTATAATCTTCCTTTATTAATTTTATACATTGAGCTTCTCGAAATGATTATTACAATAAAACCTATTCCTCTCTTTTCTGCAATCTTGTTCAGTAATTTGTCGACGACTTCGTCGACAATAGATTCAGCCGTGCTTATGATATCCAATGATTGCTTCATCTCTGGATCAGCCAGGGGATCGTACGGCTCCGGTGGTGGGGATAGTTCAGCTGAAATAGGTAAGCACATTTATTTCGAAGCATAAAACAAGTTCCGAAGCTAAATAATCAAGAAACAGTACCAATACGCCTTTCACGTTCTACAGCTTCTTTAGTCCGCTTTGCTTCTACCCGGATGTCGTGGGTGTCTTTTTCACTCTTTTTAATAATCTCATGGGCCATCTCTCGGCCACCATTCACCTGGATATCATTATAAAATTTTGCGCCCATTAAGGTTGCTTTGGCTGAAGGATCCTTCGTATCATCTACGGAGAAGGCAGCTTCGGCCTGGGCCATGGTTCTAACATGGTCGCATCCAGCCTTCTCCAAGATGGCTGAAATTCCCTATGCACCGAAAAACACGCAAACATCCCTGCGATCACTCAAAATTTCTTCGAAGGCTTCGGCCTCTCCACTTATCCATTCAACGACGCCCTCGGGGTTGCCTCGTATGAAGTTTTCTTTGGAGGGTAGGCACCCACTTTGGCGAAGCTAGTTTTCAATTTCTTCACACAATCCAAGGATTTCTCGATGCACCTTTCCTTGGATTTGCGAAGTTCTTCTACATTTTCTCTAGATGATTTTTCCAATATTCACTGATTTCTTGATTAGCCTGTGCGAGCGAGCAGTTTTCCTTGCTTCGGTAGCTGAAGAAGGCCCTTCACCAAGTTCAGGCACCTTGGCCGGTTCAATGTATCACGGTGGGTGGGTCAAAACCTTCAACTTTTTGCCCTTCGGCACAGTAGTAGCGGCCGAAGCGATAGTTTTCCTTTTCTTCCCTTGCCTTCGCAGCGGTAGTGATAGTTAGGATATACAAAGCCAATGGCATCAAATACTTTATTTAATCTTTTCTTGCCTCAACCCCCAAAAGCTACAGACAAAGCATTATCTTCGGCCTTAGAGTATGCCCCAAGTATCTCATCGCTGGTAGCTTCGATGCATTTCAACCAGTCATCGTCTGGCTCATCAAACTTCTCCCTAAATCTGAAAGTATACTTCAGTCAGACCAGACCACTCTCACTGGAATCGGCGGTGGTCTCCTTTGGCATATCCTAGCTCTCCACAAGTGGCCATACCCTGAAGGCTATGTGCTCTTGAATCAAATCCCTTGTGCCAATGAAGGCACACACAGTGCTGAAGGCCTTCTGACAGGCTTCAACATTGCCATCAATTTCCACCTTCGGCCTTCGGAGGCTGAAGCGAGACCAGATGGTGCGCTGAATGATTCCTTTAACATCTTCCCTTGCCTTTAAATCATTTTTAACATAAAGCCACTCCTCCATCCAGGCCCCGGGCCACCTTTTATGGAATGTTGGCACTGGGTGGCTTGCATTGGGGTGAGCAATAAATCCATAACAACCGAAGTTGTTGTGGTACTGTTCCTTGCCAGTAGCCTTCGTCTCATATAAAAGCTCGTGCATACTGCAGAAGCACTTCGTGTTTGGCTCTAGCCCCTGATTCCTTATAGCCCAGACAAAAATCCCCATTCTAATTATAGCTTCGGGGGTAATCTGATGAAGGAAGATCTGGTATATCTTCAGCACTTCAACCACAAACTTGCTCAATGGGAACCGAAGACCTGCCTTTAAGAAGCTTCGGTATATCACAACTTCATTTTTCTCTGGAGCAGGGGCAGTATTGTCTCCTCCAACTTTAACAATAGACATGTCACAAAAATACCTCCCCCTCATGGCATCGATATGACTCTGCTTGATAGTCGATTTTCCGAAGATAGTATGGTTTGGGCGCCACGGTCGATCCTCAGAATCTTCATCCCCACTTTCTACGTCGTAACTATCACTGTCATCAGTATCTTCAGACAAACCTTCTAGAATCTCTTTAGTAATCTTCTCTGTGTTTGTTTTTGACATAGACTCAATAAACCCGACGATAAAAGGATCCGTAGTTTTCTTTTCTTCAAACAACGTCCTTAAACTGAAGCTCGAAAATGGTGAAAACACGTCCTTAAACTGGACATGGTGAAAACACGTCCTTAAACTGAAGCTCGAAAAGCTTGAAAATCAGGCGAGAGCTAGTGAGCAAGAGCTAAAAAGTTTGAGAAAAATAATGCAAATGGTGAAAACGGCGTATCAAATGCTGCCGCTGTGGTTTATATTTATACGCGCAGTGCGTTGTAACTTGGTGGGACCGATCTATCATTGACTTTTGCTATTCTAGCAAAGGGAAGGTGTTCTTTCGGACCTTCAGCTTAGGGCCTTCGTTCATGTCGCAGTCTGAATTTGTTACAACAAATTAATACTGCGAGGGGCTACTGTTGGGGGCCTTCGTCTTCCAAATGTCCTCAAAAACATGATTTAACAATGTTTCCCAAGTGTAATGTATGTACAGGTACCTTCGGACTCGGAATAAAACTATACACAATATGAAAAGCTTGGTCGAGGCGAAGGTTGATGCTGCTCCGAAGCTATGCGCAAAGGAGTTTCAGCTCAGTGGCAGGAAAAGGAACTGACTTAAAGGGGAAAAGACTATCTAGTCCTCATTGGATTGTCCTTAAGTCAATAGTAAACATAAAGGGAATGAATGTAATTTTACACAGGCTGCGCCCTGTGCCTATAAATAGATGAACAGTACCCCCATACTGTTCATGCTGACTTGTATTCACTCGTGTGTCACGCTTGGACTTTTACCTTCTATCAAGCCAAAGGTACAAATGTAATTCAATATTGTTTCTGCTTATCCATGATAATAAAAGGAAGAGATATTAATAATATCATATGATTATTCATGTTGCCTCTTATATTTCATATGCTTCTTCTTTCATTAAGATATACTGTGATGATGAAGGTATGTCCTTCGTGACCTTCGTCTGAAGATCATTATATCCTAAGGGAGATAATGCTTCAAAGGACGAAGGGTATTAACCTTTAACATTTTGTGTTGCCTTGTTCTTAACTCATAGCATTTGAGAACAAGTCCCCAATAGACGTGTGTTGAATTTAAAATTCGAGAGTAAAGCTGAGTCAAACACGGATTGTTTAAAATATTGCAATATATATTCTAATCAAGATAAATCATAGCCATGAGATTCAAACCGGGAATAATTATTATGCTAGAAATAAATCAAAGAAAAGATTATAGAATAATTAAAAAAAGAAAAGAAGAAAATATCTCCTTCATCCCTATGCCCTGCCGCCCTCTCTCTCCTTAGTCTTCATCTGCGGAAGATTTTTCCAGCCGCCGCACCGCTCTGCTTCTGGTAAGAAAAAAATCTCTCGCGATGCTTATCTCCTGTGCGCGCTCCTCCTCTTCCTCTCAGGCACTCGGTCGCCACTCCCTTGTCTCCATAGCGCGTGCGCGCCTTGCTTCCTACGTGACGGCCGCTGGCCGTCTCCAGCTCTCCCATGGCGCGCGTGAAGCTTCCCTGTTGGCCGCGCTCGGCCAGAGCTCCCCTGTGCGCGTGTTCTCCTGCGTCCAGCCCTGACGCGCGCGCTTCTCTACTCGCCGGCGTTCCTCCCTCTCTGCTGGCCACGTGCGCTGCTCCCTGGCGCTCCTCCCTACCGCGCCCACCGCCGGTCCGTGCGCGCGCTCTGCTCCTCTGGCGCCACAGCTTCCAGTGCTTGGCGTCCTGCTCCCTATTTCTTGCTCGTGCCCAGCTCCCTGCGCACGTGCCGTGGCCTCCCACTCCTCTAGCCGAGCTCCTCCCCGAACTCCACCCCGCCATGGCGCTCAGCAGACCGCGCAGCTCCCTAGCTCGCCCCTCCTGTGTCGCGCCCGGCCCTAGCTCCAGCCCCCTCTGCCGCGCCCGGGGTATGGCGCGTTCCTGCGCCCGGCCTTCGTCTCCATCACGCCGATCTGTGCTCGCCTGCGATGCCCGACGTTCTGCCTATTTGTGCTCGCCCCTGTGTCAACCCCGTCGTAGCGCTAGTATCCTACTCGCGAGTTTCTCCTGGGCACAGCTCGGCCTCTCCTCTATCCCTACTGCTGTGCGTGTGCTCGCCGGTGTTCCTAGCTCGCCCGACCGCAGCGCTAGGACTCCTCAACATCGGTGTTGAGTTTGGGACCCTGCTCATTGTCGCGGCCGCCGTCAAATCGTTGGAGTCGCTCAACTCGCCAATCGCATCTTGGCCAGTCGTCGATTTCCTATTCACCATGATCATCACGTCGGTTGTCCCTATCCGAGCTAGCCCAGCTCGCCAGCTGTCGCGCTCCCTTTGCCCGTTGGGCCGTGCGTTGCCACGTCCACCCCGTTGTGTCATCGTGGACTTGTTGGCATGTTGTTGTGGTACCTAGATCACGTTCGCCTCAGCTCCAATAAGTCGTCATACCATCGTCTTCGTTGATTAGGAATCATGGTACCGACACGTCGACATCATCGTTCGTCCCCTTTCCGAGTGTACAACAACGTCGCCTATCCCTTTTTGGTGCTTGTCGTCGATCCGTTGCCTCGCCTCGATGTTGGCTCCTACGTGACGTCTCTAACTTGTGTTCACGCCAAAAATCCAAGAAAATGAGGCACAGAAGGAAACAAATCAGTACGCGACCGAAGAATTCTCGATGTGGATGAAGAAGAAGTGTGATTCGACGCAGCACTCACCATGTGTTCAGTGAAATGCTAGAGCTGATAGGCGTCGTCGATTTCGTGGTTTCCAGTCGGATTTAATGATGGTAAGTTGATTCGTTATTCCAGTCAACTTGGTATATAAATAGATTAAATAGAATTGTTGGTCACAATAATTGTTATTAATTTAGCATACTTATATTGTGATGTTCGATTTAGTTAAGTCGGTAATTCAGGTTAATTAAGACGCACGGTTTAAAGGGTTAATTAGATTGTTCCTATAACTATTTTAAGTCATTGGCATTTAATAATAGCGAGTCCAGGTTTTATTAGACTTCTAAAATATATTTTACTAGGGATGATAGTGTGGGTTAAATAATTTATTCTTGCTTAATTTCGAAATTAGATCCGATTAGAAAGTAGGAACCTAAGTGTTGTACTTAGTGTGTATGGTTTGCTGATTCAGGATGTTTGCGTTAGATTCAGTTAATCTAGAGAAGCGTGATTATTACCCTTGGTCATATGGCGATAGCTAGCGTTTGCTTATGAAATGTCGTGATGCCTTCTCCTTAAGTGTTTGATTCTTTACTGTGTAAAATCGTAATATTATCTTGCTATACCCGTCTTGATATGCATTCATATGCATAATGCATTTCATTTAGGTACGATAACTAATCACGTGATGCGGAAGACGAGCCAAGTCGACCGTAAGATGACTTAACGGGTGGACTAATTCGCAAGGTGATGCGGATGGACGAAACTGAAGATGGACAGACGAGCAAGTATCGGAACAAAGGCTGGTCGCCAAGTGGTCGCCACCTAACAAACACTAACCTAGTGTTCTTCTAGGCAAGCCCTGGTGTATTTGCCACCTCCTTGCTGTTTTAAAATCTTTATCACCTTATATGATGCATTAGGTGATAGGAGTTATGTGCTAAACAGTTGATGCATTTCCTTCCTTGAAAAATTGATTACCCTTCCTTGATACCCTTTTATGAAAGGATTTTTATGATGCTTAGCCTTGCTTTAGAAAAACCAAATGTTTTGTTTTAAAACAAAAGGTGATGCTTCATAGTGGATGGGAATTTTTATAAAGAAAAACTTGTGATGGTGGATCCATCACGATCGTTATGGGTTCAACATCGGAAAATATGTACCTCTGCCAGGTACTAAACTTTGTGGTTTAAATGATTAAAACGAGACCAGGTGGTTGACTTGCACGAGAAGGAAGTCTCGGTGTAGTGTCTCTGTCTGAGTCGATTAAAGACCGTACCGATGTAGGCTTGCTGATTGAGGACCTTTTAACTGGTCACATGCCTCATCATGGGTAAGCTTTGCCTCGAGCAGACTAATACCAGAAAGGCCAACACGCAATGGGAGTGGAGAGATGGCGAGAGTAGCGTGTATCCTACGTGGCAAGAGGCTGGACAGTGGTGTATCTGTGCTCTCGGTTGGCATGAACCTGGTCTGGTCTTAAGAAACCAGGTGGCGAGTTGACATATGCAAGGGTTAAGTGCTATATATGTCGTGTGGTTCGAGATCCCCAGCTGGGTATTAATCGATTCGGATTGCTGTTACTTCTTGGATATGGAGACTTGGTCACTACCCTGCACGTAGCAATCCAGTGAACTGAAGGGATCATAAAAAGATGGCTAGTATAGGCCAAGTGCTTGAACTAGGGTAGAAAGAACTCTAGATGCAGGTAACTTTACTTAACCTGACAAGTAAAAATGGATTTTTAAGGATCCACTCATAGTAAGCTTTTCTGCAAACAGAGTCCTTGGTTCTTGATAAGCCTTACCTTGAATCCTTTTAAAACCAGCATACCCTTGAGAGTCTTTTCTTTAGTTGGGTAAGTCTTGCTGAGTACTTGTGTACTTAGGGTTTTATTCACATTGTTGTTGCAGGTTACGAGTCACTTTGATTGTGATTGGTGTTAAGCGCCGGTGGCACGACCTTCTTATAAGTCTAAGAACTTCTTCTATACTTCTTATTGAGGATTGTCACTGAGCTAGCATATATTTCAAACTTATAAATAATTTATTACATTTCAAAGTTTATTCTTTGAACCACTTTTGTAACCACTCCAATAAATATAATGTAAATTTGTTGTAACTTGTAAAATTTGGTAATAAGATTTTCGCTGCAAATTCTTGGTGTGTGATTTGTGTTTACTTAATCCTGCGGTCCTGGTTTTAAGTGGTTTATCCAGGGTCCATGGGACACTCGGACAGATCTTGTTAAGTTATCCGATGCACATGCATAGCCGTGTGAGGTCTTCGAGACAAGGACAGGTGCATGTGGGCCCAATAACTTGGGAGGTTCTGCCACACATATTTAAAACACTAACCCACAACTGGGGGAAAATTGCATACATGTGTAATATTGTTTTTGAGGCCATTTAGTTTTGAATGGATCGACGCTCAAGGTAAGGTGAGATGTGAGAGCATGACCGAACAATCGTCGGTTTAGGGGAGAGCATAAAAATGCGCTTGATTATATACATGTTACACATATGTATATATAAAGGCTGCAATGTGGAGTAATTACTCTTCTAGGAATTCAGTACCCCATGAATGTGTATGGGTATACAAACATGTGAATACTGAGAAGTGTAATGTACTTGTAATGACGCACCTACGCTCAGGTAAGAAGGTGAGTTACAATAATGGGCTGCCCTATGGTTAAAGTGTGGCAGCGACGCCTATGCGTGGCTCGGCACTTAATGAAGAGCTAGCCTCCATATAGCAATATATGGAGTATAAACTGTGATAAACTGTTATGTTTGAATTGCATCATGGGAAAAATGGGCTGTGATGGAATTTTCTATAGGTACACTAACCTCAAAAATGTATGTGTAGTTGACGACTAGCAAAATACTGAGAGGGTCGTAAGTATGCCACCGATATAGAACGTTATTGCCACATTATGTTGGAAAAAATTTGTGAGGACGCATAGGACGAGCATGCATCTTGATTGTTGCATCATGTTTGTCACCTATACATCCAAATTGCTTCTCTCATCCTTATTCCAATAACTGGTGATTGTAAATAATGTTGTGTCTTAGAGGTATGTGTTTAGATGGCTTCCAGCTGTTCTTAATTTGACCATTAGTGCAAATGGTGTTTGCTCTTGTATTGATGTGCCGATAGAATGTTTGTGACCTGTTTGCCTAAACAGAAAATTAGGCCATGTTCTTATTTAGTGAACCATGACCCAAATTTGAATTTTCTGTTATCCCTCCATGACTAAACTTATGCAAATGGATGTTTGGATATTTTCTTTATCCAACGCAAGATGTTGCATGGGCTTAAAGCTAAGATCTCGAGTCCGTGTTCTTGCTATTTAATCTGTGACATTTTGGTTGTCATATTTCCATCCTAGATCATGCCCTTGTTCGATTGGCACAAGCTGATGTACCTTATCCAGTTTGCCGGTTCTTAAGGATCGCCATGTTGCTTTATCAACCTAACCTAGGAAAGACATGTCTGGTCATTTTCTTGAGTTTGATGCCTTTAGTTTCCTCATACCTATCGAAGGCATTGTTAGAAATATGTCCTAGAGATAATCATAGAGATGAGCATATTTCTTTGTATCCATGATATATATATTGCTTAATTGAATATCCATGGAAGGCACCTTGTATTGATTAGCAATTATGTGAATTGTTTGTGAGATTCTTTACTTATATGGTTATTCTAAATGATTTCCCTAGTCAGAGTCGATGACTAGCACATGTATTAGTTGATGACTACATTTCACAAGTCATGAACATGGAGATGTTAAATTAATAATGTGGGCGCATGTATGACATGAGGCTGGATCGACCCAACGTGAGATATTGTAATATAGTTCTCTTCTTGCAACATGAATACTGTATCCTTAGACCTGAGATTGTCGCATGTTCTCAAGATGTGAATTGACTTACTTAGGGACTATCAAACGCTATCCCGTAACTGGGTAGTTATAAAGGTAGTTTTGGGTTTGTCAGGAAGCATGCTATGAGGCATGGTCAGTCAAGATGGAATTTGTCCCTCTCTTTGTAAGAGAGATATCTCTGGGCCTCTCGAGTGATTGGATCAAGAAATGCATGGCCGTGCTAGGGTTAAGAGTTAACCATTGAAAGGATTCCAATTCACAGTATCGAGAAAGAGAGGTCAGCTTAGAGCCAGACCAAATATCGTGAGACAAAGGGAACAGCATGTACGTAATGTCGCAATGGTTCGTCTAATATGATCTTTACGTACACATAGGAGTTGACATGTCTTGCTAGAGGCCGCTGTCAATTATTGGGCCAAGTAAGAGTACTCGGGCTATGTCTATTTGTACGTGAACCTATAGGGTCACACACTTAAGGGGAAGGAAGCCTAATTCGGATTAGATCCGAAATTAGACTGGGCTTTAGGGTTAATGATGGGCCTCGACGTCAGAAGCCCACCATAACGCCTATATAATGAGGGGCGGGGGCGCGGTTATGAGATAACCTAATTCGCCACCTGCAAACCAGCAGCCGCCGCTCGCCTCTCGCCCTCGCCAAGCCGCCGTCGCGAACCTAGCAGTTCGGTACGCGGCGCTTCCTCCCTGTACGTGTGGATACCTCGGAGGTGCTGCATCTGGAGCACTTGGACGAACCGTGCGAGGACGTGAAGGACGCCGGCGACTGCACGACACTGCTCGACGCGTTCGTCTACATCGAGACGTCTTCCGCTGCTCTGCGCGTCTAGTGGTAATTCCATGACCTATAACCGCAGTAGTTCTTGGTATTATGGGGATGAAAATTTTGTTTTGCGCTAGCGTAGTCTCCCCGTAATCCTACAGTGGTATCAAAGCCAGGTTCTGCGTAGTTTTAGGTCTGGATCTAGGTTCATGAGATGGATCTACTTGATGCACGGTTTGATTAGATCAATTGGTAATAAAGGGTTGAAGTAGATTATATCGGATATGACTGGAGAGATCAGTTCGTCCTTCTCTGTAGTATGCGCGACTTGCCCCTACTGGCTGGAATCACCATCGGGGCTAACTACATACACAACCAGCAGATTGACATAACAGATCAACGTCATGAGTGTAATCTTCTTCGGGTCGAAAGTCTCGGATTTGGGTTGATTTGATCAACCGCATGAGATTTCCAATGGAATTTCCATACATACGATGCATGGAATCCTGTGAGGTTTTCAGGGCACTGCCCTGAGACCCGCGGCTATCTGCTGAAGTGGCGAACGTATAGAAACGTGTTTGTCTAACCTGTTTTTGCAGGACATCTTGTGATCGGTATGGCTATTGTGTATATGATGCATGTTAATAAATTATTCATGACCTGCATGTCGTGACCAGGGCAATACGGCTGGAGCCACATGTATTGTCCAAATTTAATGTAATGACCTGCGTGTCAACATGTGATGATCCAAAGCGTATATGTAATTTGTTTACCAGCATACGTTAGATAGGTCTTGAAGGACTCATCACCTGGAGGATGGCATACCTATATCTTGGAGATGGAGATCATCGTGATGGACAGATTATTGGAGATGGGGATCACCATGTGACAGCAAGCCATACCTAATCACAACTGTTGTGTGAATGCCATTCTTATTGTTCTACTTGTTTATATTGCATATATGTCCTTGCGTGCGATGTTATAAGTAGGACGATCCCTCATAAATGTTTAAGCTTTAATGCCTCTCCAAACCTTGCACTATCATAAGTCTTGTACAATTGGTGGTGGGTCTATGAAATTAGGGTGCCACCAGTTTTCCTTGACTAGATAGGTTTGTATCGGATACGAACTGCAGAAAGGGTTGGTTAACTTAAACAAAGTCAGCTTAATGGTTAAGGACTTTGAGGCATAATGTTGGGAGCCGAGACATAGAGATGTCACCCAACAACAGGAGTCATATATTTGATATGATTAGCAAGGAGTTGCTTACCAATCTACCTTGTCTTCTAGCGGTGATGCTAAAGCTCACTAGTAGACTTGTTAGTTGTGGGTTCTGAATCACTAAGTATCAATCGAGGGATATTGATTTTAGTGGGAGTAGACTATTAAATGTTTAATATGATTTACTCTGTCATGGATATTTTTGTCTTAGTATTTTGCATTATTTTGTTGTAGATAAATGGCACCTAGCACACCAACATTTACTTTGCGATCAATTCTTGAAAAGGATAAGTTAAATGGAACAAACTATACGGATTGGATCCGTAACCTGAGAATTGTTCTCAGGGCTGAAAAAAGGAAGACGTTCTAGACACCCCACTACCAGAGGATCCTAGTGAAAATGCAACTGCTGCAGCTAAAACCGCTTACAAGAAAGCAATGGATACTAATCTTGAAGTGAGTTGCCTAATGCTTGCTTGCATGGAGCCTGAGCTACAAATGCAGTTTGAGACAAACCATGAGGTACACGATATGATCGTGGCGCTCAAGGATATGTTCCAGACTCAGGCTAGGACTGAAAGGTTCAATGTGTCCAAAGCCTTTCTGGAATGCAAGCTAGCAGAAGGCGCAGCAGTTGGGCCACACGTAATCAAAATGGTTGGTTACAGTCAGAGGTTGGAGAAGCTAGGCTTCCCAATAAGCCAAGAGTTGGCCACTGACTTCATTTTGGCATCTCTTCCGCCCAGCTATGGAAACTTCATCACGAACTACCATATGCATGGGGCGCAGAGGGGCCTCAATGAACTATGTGGCATGCTGAAAACAGCAGAGGGGGACATGAAGAAAAGCGCTGGCAGCAGCGGCCATGTGATGGCGGTCCAAAACAAACCCAACTTTAAGAAGAAGGGTAAATCTCAAAAGAAGAAGGGCAAGGCAAAGGATACAGTATCCAAGCCAAATCAAAAGCCCAAGGCTGGACCAGCTGCAGATTCAGAGTGCTTTTATTGCAAAGAACTTGGTCACTGGAAAAGGAATTGCAAGCAGTACTTGGCCTCTATTAAGGATCGTGGCGGTAAGGGTACAGCCGCAGCAGGTACACTTGCTATTCACATTACAGAAATTTTTCTTGCTGATTCTTATATTAATTCTTGGGTATTTGATACCGGATCGGTTGCCCATATTTGCAATTCGATGCAGGGAATGATAAGAAGTAGAAGCGTGAAAAGAGGAGAAGTTGATTTCCGAGTAGGCAATAATGCAAGAGTTGCTGCGTTGACCGTCGGGACGATGCAACTCCACCTCGCATCAGGATTTATTTTGGAGTTAAATAATTGTTATCTAGTTCCTAGTATGAGTCGAAACATTATGTCTCCTTCATGTTTGATGAAGGATGGTTATTCATTTGCGAGTGAAAACAATGGTTGTGTGATCTCTAAGAATGGCATGTTTGTGGCTTTTGCATCCATTATGAATGGGTTATTCATTTTAAATCTTGATGATGCACCTATCTGTAATATTAGTACTAAAAGGCCTCGGCCTAATGATTTAAGTCCTACCTACATGTGGCACTGTCGTTTGGGTCATATAAGTGAGAATCGCATGAAGAAGCTTCATTCTGATGGGCTTTTAACTTCGTTTGATTTTGAATCATACGAGACATGTGAAGCTTGCTTACTTGGTAAGATGACCAAGGCGCCCTTCACGGGTTTACCGGAGAGGACGTTAGATTTATTGGAACTCATACATACTGATGTGTGCGGACCAATGAGTACGACAGCTAGGGGAGGATTCCAATACTTCATAACCTTCACTGATGATTTCAGTAGATATGGGTATGTCTACTTAATGAAACACAAGTCTGAATCCTTAGAAAAGTTCAAAGAGTTTCAGAATGAAGTAGAAAATCAGCGTGGCAAGAAAATTAAAGCACTGCGATCAGATCGTGGTGGTGAATATTTGAGTCATGAGTTTAGCAATCATCTAAAGAGTTGTGGAATTGTTCCACAGCTTACGCCGCCTGGAACGCCTCAGAGGAATGGCGTGTCTGAGCGACGTAATCGGACTTTATTGGATATGGTTCGATCAATGATGAGCCAGTCAGACCTACCTTTGTCGTTTTGGGGATACGCTCTAGAAACAGCAGCTTTCACACTAAATAGGGTACCGTCTAAGTCCGTAGTTAAGACACCATATGAGATGTGGACTGGGAAGACTCCCAGCTTGTCTTTTCTGAAGATTTGGGGTTGTGAGGTTTACGTCAAGCGACTACAGTCGGATAAACTCACTCCAAAATCGGACAAGTGCATGTTCGTGGGATATCCAAAGGAAACTTTAGGATATTATTTTTACCACCGGTCAGAGGGCAAAGTGTTTGTCGCCCGGAACGGTGTGTTCTTAGAGAAAGAGTTTCTCAAAAGAGAGAAAAGTAAACAAAAGGTGTATCTTGAAGAAGTTCAGGATGAGCCAATGGGACAAGATTCAACAAGTGATGCTAATGTAGCAGAACAAGTTGAGACGTCTATGGCAAAAGAAACACCACCACAACCACGAAGGTCAGCAAGGCTTCGCGAGGCATGAGGAGAAGTGCTATTGTTGGGCAATGGGGAAGTGTTGTTGTTAGACAACGACGAACCTGCAACATATTCAGAAGCGATGATGGACCCAGATTCCGAGAAATGGCATGTCGCCATGAGATCCGAGATAGATTCCATGGGAGAAAATCAAGTTTGGAACTTGGTTGACCCGCCTGATGGTGTTAGACCTATAGAATGCAAATGGATCTATAGGAAGAAGAAAGACATGGATGGAAATGTTCACATCTATAAGGCTCGACTTGTTGCAAAGGGTTTTCGACAAGTTCAAGGAGTTGACTATGACGAGACATTCTCGCCAGTAGCGATGCTTAAATCTATTCGGATCATTCTAGCTATTGCCGCATATTTCGATTATGAGATTTGGCAGATGGATGTCAAAACAGCTTTCCTTAATGGAAACCTAGATGAGGACGTGTATATGATACAGCCCGAGGGTTTTGTCGATCCGATCAATGCTGGAAAGATATGCAAACTTCAGAAATCCATTTATGGGTTGAAGCAAGCATCTCGGAGTTGGAACATTCGTTTTGATGAAGTGATCAAAGGGCTTGGTTTTCATCAGAATGAAGAAGAAGCTTGTGTTTACAAGAAGGAAAGTGGGAGCGCTGTTGTATTTCTGATCTTGTATGTGGATGACATATTATTGATTGGGAATGACATTCCTATGCTGGAGTCCGTCAAGGCTTCACTGAAAAAGAGTTTTTCTATGAAGGACTTAGGGGAAGCAGCATATATTTTGGGCATAAGGATCTATAGAGATAGGTCGAAGAGGCTTATAGGATTAAGTCAAGATACGTACATTGACAAGGTTTTGAAACGGTTCAACATGGAACAGTCCAAGAAAGGGTTCATACCTATGTCACATGGTAAACACCTTAGCCAGATGCAATGTCCTGCAACGGCTAATGAGCGGGAGCGCATGAGTAAGGTACCATACGCCTCAGCAATTGGTTCAATCATGTATGCCATGATAAGTACACGCCCAGATGTTTCATACGCTATAAGTGCTACGAGTAGATACCAGACTGATCTAGGTGAGGATCACTAGACAGCGGTAAAAGGCATTCTTAAGTACTTAAGAAGGACTAAAGATATGTTCCTGATATATGGGGGTAAGGAGGAGCTCGTTGTAACTGGTTACACCGATGCTAGCTTCCAAACTGACCCAGACGAGTTAAAATCGCAATTAGGTTTCGTGTTCACAATAAATGGTGGTGCTGTTAGTTGGAAGAGTTCCAAACAGGACACTGTGACTGATTCTACAACAGAAGCCGAGTACATTGCAGCTTCTTAATCTGCGAAGGAAGGTGTTTGGATAAGAAAGTTCCTCATCGAGCTTGGTGTGTTTCCTAATGCATCTAGCCCATTGAACCTCTACTGTGACAACAATGGGGCTATTGCGCAAGCTAAGGAGCCAAGGAACCACCAGAAAAACAAACACGTACTGCGGAAGATTCACCTCATACGGGAATTCATTAGGCGGGGTGAGATAAAGATATGCAAAATACATACGGATTTGAATGTTGCTGATCCTTTGACAAAACCTCTTCCACAACCTAAGCATGAGGCACACGTGAGATCTATGGGTATTAGATATCTTCCAGATTAACTCTAGTGCAAGTGGGAGACTGTTAGAAATATGCCCTAGAGATAATCATAGAGATGAGCATATTTCTTTGTATCCATGATATATATATTGCTTAATTGAATATCCATGGAAGGCACCTTGTATTGATTAGCAATTATGTGAATTGTTTGTGAGATTCTTTACTTATATGGTTATTCTAAATGATGTCCCTAGTCAGAGTCGATGACTAGCACATGTATTAGTTGATGACTACATTTCACAAGTCAAGAACATGGAGATGTTAAATTAATAATGTGGGCGCATGTATGACATGAGGCTGGATCGACCCAACGTGAGATATTGTAATATAGTTCTCTTCTTGCAACATGAATACTGTATCCTTAGACCTGAGATTGTCGCATATTCCCAAGATGTGAATTGACTTACTTAGGGACTATCAAACGCTATCCCGTAACTGGGTAGTTATAAAGGTAGTTTTGGGTTTGTCAGGAAGCATGCTATGAGGCATGGTCAGTCAATATTGAATTTGTCCCTCTCTTTGTGAGAGAGATATCTCTGGGCCCCTCGAGTGATTGGATCAAGAAATGCATGGCCGTGCTAGGGTTAAGAGTTAACCATTGAAAGGATTCCAATTCACAGTATCGAGAAAGAGAGGTCAGCTTAGAGCCAGACCAAATATCGTGAGACAAAGGGAACAACATGTACGTAATGTCGCAATGGTTCGTCTGATATGATCTTTACGTACACATAGGAGTTGACATGTCTTGCTAGAGGCCGCTGTCAATTATTGGGCCAAGTAAGAGTACTCGGGCTATGTCTATTTGTACGTGAACCTATAGGGTCACACACTTAAGGGGAAGGAAGCCTAATTCGGATTAGATCCGAAATTAGACTGGGCTTTAGGGTTAATGATGGGCCTCGGCGTCAGAAGCCCACCATAACGCCTATATAATGAGGGGCGGGGGCGCGGTTAAGAGATAACCTAATTCGCCACCTGCAAACCAGCAGCCGCCGCTCGCCTCTCGCCCTCGCCAAGCCGCCGTCGCGAACCTAGCAGTTCGGTACGCGGCGCTTCCTCCCTGTACGTGTGGATACCTCGGAGGTGCTGAATCTGGAGCACTTGGACGAACTGTGCGAGGACGTGAAGGACGCCGGCGACTGCACGACACTGCTCGACGCGTTCGTCTACATCGAGACGTCTTCCGCTGCTCTACGCGTCTAGTGGTAATTCCATGACCTATAACCGCAGTAGTTCTTGGTATTATGGGGATGAAAATTTTGTTTTGCGCTAGCATAGTCTTCCCGTAATCCTACAGGCATACCAACTTAATTCTTGACCTTGTGATCTCTATGATGGGCATAGAAATATGCTTGTGGCTGAATTAACAATCTCCCATCTTATTCATTCATCAACAAGTTTAGGTTACGACCATGTCTGGTTTGTTTCATCGGTCCATGATCTATTTGACTCTCTACTTGTAATCATTCTTACAAGTGGAGTCTATTTTGTATATTGCCACCCTTGCCCAGTCTATTTGTGTCACGTGAGATTTCTTATTGGTTACGTCTAGTAATGGTGTTAAAACTAAAATCGATAGTGCCGTGACGAAACCGAGGGCCTCCTGTGAATGTACACACATGGTTGAGCTACTCGGCACGTGCTGATATCATGGTTAGTAGTTGTAATCCATTATGAGACTATATCGATAGGTTATCTCTGCACAAATTGTTCTTACCACATGAGGTTCATTATTGGTATTGTTTAGTAAGGGTGCCATGGTTAATGACTTATGGTGCCACAGCGAAACTAAGAGCCCCTTGTGAATGTACACATAAGGTTATGTTGCTTGGGGCATGCTGGTATCGAGGTCTCTAGTCATGATCCATTACAGGACTACACTAATATGTTATCTTCCGTAGATCACTTCCTTGAAACCATTTCGGTGTTGTTTGTTGAAGTGATCAAGCAACATCTATTATCTCTGTTGGATCAAAAGAGCATACCGCTTTGATGTGTTCTTTAACGAGTTTTCTACTAATTCATAAGTCTCCATCGAAATCGGAACCTATTTATGTCTGATCGTGTGATAATAATCACTCCTCTCTTATGTGGTCTCTTTTCCCTTGACTTCGGTAGTGACTACACATACAAGTTCCCTTTGCATCCTTTGTTGTAAAGGTGAAGCCTTGGAGCTTTTTAGTGTTGGAAAACTGCTGATTAGCTCTCAAAATGGAGATTGGCTTTCCCTACTGCTGAGATTAGCTCTCAAAATGGAGATTGGAAAACTGCTGATTGCTCTCTTATTTAATCCATGTATTCTTGAACCAAGTCAGTTCATCCCGCCTAAAGAAACGGATGAACAACATGACCAAATGGATTTCTACTCAAGTGCATGATCTCCTTTTAACAAAAGTGAACTCTCGACCATTGGATTGCCAATGGATAATAAGAGGAATTACTCAATGTCATAAGTAGTTCAACAAGTTGGTTTTTACTAACATGTAACTGCTTTGTGAACAAAGATTGAGTTTAGAGATTGTTTTATCGAGTTGTCTAAACTCATTTTGGTTCAACCCATCGTAAGAAAGTATTTACAAAAATCAAGTTAAGTCGACTGATAACCACCAAATCATCGCTCTAGTCATGCCTCGATCACCTTGCGTGTGCTTTTCCAGCATGAGTGATCAGAGCGAGGCATGCTTAGTGCTCGATAAAGCGGATTGATTATGAAGTCAACATTTGTTGATCATCTTCACTAATGCGTTCCTCGAATTTTTATTATCTTCCTAGAACTTGAATTCCTCAAATGACCACTTGTTGGTAAACCTCCTATGTGTTTTACCCAAGAGGGTGCAACTAATTCTGTTTGGTTAAAGTCGCACATCTACCGCTCGCTCAATAGACTCAGATAGTACAGTATTAACAGAAAAAGCAAACTGCACACATGGAACCTTATGTGTTCTTCTGGCAGGCATCGTCTCTATTGTTGGACATCTCTAAATTAGCTTAAGGTGATACATGTTATGTCCACTAGAGAAACCACATCCGGAGGCACTCGCCTTCGCTTAGGACTGTCTTATAATTATCGCTGATATGGACAAGGGTTACATGCTTCTCTACTCTTAAAAGTCTTTCGCTCCGAATCTCGGGACGAGATTCTTTTATGGGGGGAGGACTGTAACACCACAGGTGTTACTATACATTTAACAGCGAGTATGGATTTAAGAACGTGATAATAACAATCTCTGTCTTAATCTGTTTCGTCTATCGTGAGTTCGACATTATTTTTATCTATCTGGGCTTTTCCTAAATTTTCGTGATATTCGGAACATATTTGTTCCGAAAATTGGTGAGTCTGGTGATTATTTAAAATTCATCGCTCGCGCAAAGACGAATTTAAAATTTTAGTTTAGCCCTCTAAGTTCATCCCAAACAAATTAAATAGAACTTGATGACTAAAGTTTTTGGTGCAAAATAATTCAGTCTCCACTCGTCAACTGAGAAGTCGTGTCCAAGGAATTATAATTGAGATTCGATTCTCCACGTAAATTATCTGTGGCCGTGGAATCGGGTGTTGAGACTGCGGATGGAATTATTTGATTTCAAATCAAATCAAACACAGTCTAAAATATTGTTGTTTACATCGTTCTGGTTTGTTCCGATTGCATCTCGCCTAGATCTAAGTATTCAGATATATATAACTATACACAAATTATCGAACTGTGAGAATATTCACTAACTCGAATGTAGTATAATATAGTGTTGTTGATATTATTTCGATCCGATCTGTTTGGATATTGTCCAGATCCAAATCCCTAAGCACTATTCTTTTGGCAAAAAAGGGGATAAAAATCTTCTCTACAACCGTTATCTCATCTATTAATCATTTCCTTGCTTCTCCAATCCTTATCTATTTCACTCGATATTTCCTAGCGTGTCTTATCCGACCAAGCCACCGTCGCAAAATATCCAGCCGCGCAATATTTCCTCATCTCCTATCCTCTTTCAGCTCACTGGCCGCACGCATCCCTCTGTACAGAGCCCATCTCCCATGACCGCGCCCTCAGCTCTTGGCCATGGTGCCCAGCCCCATCTCGGCCTCCAGTTCGCCTCCACCACCGCGCTCCTCTACTCGGTCGACCTCTCCCAGCCGGCACTTGCCTGACTCGCGCCATCCTCCACCCCCTGGATTTTTCCTGAAGCACCACGCCCCTGGTCGGGCTCCCCCATGGCGTCTTCCCCATGGCACCCCCTATGCTCCGAAATTTTTGTTTTTCAGCTCTATTTTCAAAAAAATATTTACGTTTAGACCCCTAGAATACTTAAATGCAACTTTGGACCTAAAGCTCGGCGCCACAACCCATGGCGCCAAGCTAACACTGCTGGGCGCCCATACCTGTGGCGCCGACCTCGTTGTCGCGACGGCCAACGTGGCGCCTAGCTCAGCGCCACAAATCTTAGCACCGAGCTAGGACTTAAGCGCCCGAGCCACATTTCTCCTTTCTTCCACTCCCATCATTTTCCTTCCTTCGCTAGAGCCGTCGCGCCGCCGTTCCTTCGCCGAGCCGCCGCGCTGCCCCCAACCCTATCGCCCGAGCTGTCGCTGCCCCCAGCGTTGTGCTGCCCCAGCGGCAAGCCGCCCATCCGGCCCCCTGCGCCACGCCTCGGTGTCCAGCGCCGCGCCATCCCCAGCGCCGAGCCACCCGCCCGGCCCCTTGTCCCCTGCGACCAGCGTCGTCCCTCTCTCCCTCCGACCCCATTGAAAGGTATATTTTGTTTTCTAATTTTGAATTAATTTATTTGTATTTATTTGATATTAATTAGTTAGTTAGTGTTTAGTTATTGTTTACATGTTTGTTATAAGTTATTTATAATTAGTTTTCATGCCATGTGCCATTTTTAATTATTCTTTAATTTTTCTGTATTTATTTGTTATTAATTAGTTAGGTTTAGGTATTAGTTATTAGTTAGTGGTTAGTGAGTAGTCATTATTTTTGTAGCATAGTTTATGGTTTATGGTTTACGGGTAAGTTAGTAGTTAGTGTTAATTAACATTGTTTAGCATTTATTTAGCATAGGGTTTATTTAGTACTTTTATATGTTCAACCATTGTGCTTAAGGTTTATCTGCAGGTTTTAGAAACTTGACCATATAGGGGAGGTGCTGCCCATTTTTTTACTTGATAGTGTTAGTCAGATACCATGTTTAATGGATATTGAGTTAGTAATATGTGTTTGCAATAGATGGACACCCTAGTGACACTATACCATGGAGGAAGCATGGAGACAGATGTTTATGGGAATGTTAGTTTTTATGGTATGAAGAACGTGACCATGATGTTCGATGAAAGACCATCTTTTGGCCAGATTTTCACTCGAGCTTGTGAGGAGATTAGTTGCAATATAAACGACCCTAGAATATCAATTCAGGGTTTGTTGTCCCATATTACATTTAGAACAGTTGTCCGACGGTTGATCTCCATTGCCTCAGAAGATGATTGGGTGATATATGTCAGAATTGTGAAGACGATTATTCCACCATGTTTGGATGTGGTTGTTCAAAAGTTATCTGTTAGTCATTGTGATGTTCCAGTCGAGTTGTCTCCACATATGCCAAATGCATCTCGTATTGAAGCTCCTTTGCTAGAGCTTCCAAAAGAAGTGGTTGTTGTGCCCGATGCTCAATCGGGCCCGAACGAGTATGAGATTTCTCATCCTCTTCGCGGCATTTATGGGGCTTCTAATCCGGTGGTACCCCCACAGGAGATCCCATTTACCTAGGATCCAATTCAGGATCATCCTAATAAGTGTCTTTAACACGTTGTTCATATCCATCGTTATTTTGTTTGATTAGACTTTTTAATGTAGTATTTCCTCCTTTGACGCGATGCAGGATCTCCACAACTAGATAATGGTGCTTATCTTGATGTGCCTGTATCATACAATATGGACAACATATGCAGGGCATCAAATAGTGTTGATGTTCAGATTGAGGATGAGGAGGAGCCATATGAGGCTGCATGGGCCTTAGATTTTGATGATGACCGTCCGTTTCAAGAAATGATCGAGCAAGAAATTGAACTCATAAGACGTTTGTGTCCCAAGCGTGACCCTGCAGTACATGAATTTAGCAGTCCAAGTCATTCCACCAGTGCATATGCAGAAGGACGTGATGATGAACTGCTAGAGGCTCCGGATAACACCGACAGCATTGAGATTAAGGTAGGCTTACTTTTCAAGGACCTGCCTACACTGAGATGATGGCTACAGGAATATTCTGTGAACCGCAAGAGGCCATTCAAGGTGAGACACTCGTATGCACAGCGTCGTTACACAGTTGTGTGCGATGTGTCAGAATGTAATTGGAGGGTATGTGCCTGAAGGCAGAAGGAAACCGGAAAGTTTAAGATCACCAAAATTGTAGGTCCACACACTTGTGCCCAGACAGAGCTGAGCTCTAAGCATCGTTAGTTGACATCTACCCTAATTGTGAAAAGGTTATTGGGGATATTGAAGGGTCAGCAAAACTTAAAGGTGAAGTCAATTATGACCATGACTTCGGAGCTGTTTGGTTACAGGATCAAGTATGGGAAAGCATGGAGAGCAAAGCAGCGAGCATGGAAGATGATATACGAGGATTGGGAGGAGGGTTACGAGAAGTTTCCAGCATTGTTCAATGCAATCAAAGCAAAAAACGCAGGCATGCATTACGAGTACATCCCTAAACCTAATGAATGGAGGAACGACAGAGAGATCTTCTTTTGTGCTTTCTGGTGTTTCTCGCAGTGCGTAGAGGCCTTTAGGCATTGTCGTCCTGTGCTCTCTATTGATGGTACTTTTCTGCTTGGAAAGTATAAGGGCACATTGTTGGTTGCCATATCATGTGACGCAGACAACGCATTGGTTTGTTTGGCATATGCTTTGGTGGAGAGGGAGAATAGAGATAGTGGGTCTTGGTTCTTGTGACTTGTTCGGATCCATGTCGTGGGCCCTGGTCGCGAGGTTGGTGTCATATCTAAAAGACACCGAGGTATTCTTAATGCAGTGCAAGAGCAGATTCCTGGCTACGCACCCATGCACCACATATGCTGCACTCGACATCTAGCAGAAAATCTTCTTTGAAAGGATCGTAGCAAGGCTAACTTCCCCCTTTTTGAGGAGGTCTGTCAACAGTTGGAGGTTTCGTTTTTCAAGGATAAGTTGAAGGAATTAAAAGATGCAACAAATGCTGAAGGTAAGAACTGGATTGCTGGATTGCTGAGGGAACCGCAGAAATGGACAAGGGCCTACGACGAAGGTGGTTGGAGGTTCGAGTTCTAGACTAGCAACATGGCCGAGTCATTTAACAGTGTGCTCAAGGGTATACGCGGCATGCCAGTCAATGCTATAGTAACATTCACTTTTTATAGGCTCTTGGCTTGGTTTAATGATAGACACGCACAGGCCAAGGCAATGCAGATGTGAGGGCAGAGATGGGCACCTAAACCAACAGCACACCTTAATAATGCAAAGGAACGTGCCCATAGACATGAGGTACAATGCTTTGATGAGGAGTTGGGTAAATATGAGGTAATAACAATGGATGGCATAACTTCCGATGGTCAGGTGCGGCCTTCGAGGACACATGTTGTGTTACTTGATGCATTCTCGTGTGGTTTGGTAAACCTAGACAGTACCATTTTCCATGTTCTCATTATGTTGAGGCCGCACGTCATCTTAACTTCGCATTTGAGAGCAGAATACCATTGGAGTTCAGTGTAGAGAGCTTAGTACGTACCTGGAGCCCTTGTTTTGAGCCATTTCTTGATGAGTCACAGTGGCCAATGTACACCGATCCGGTATACGTTGCTGATCCAGCGCATCGATGGGACAAACGTGGTAGTAGGAAAAGGAGCCGATGCAACATGGTTATGGATCAGGTTTTCGGCCGCAGTAGGAGAGGTCGAGCGTCCCCCTTCCTCGTGGACCCAGAGCAGAATGAATGCAAAAAATGCGGGAGAATTGGCCACAACTCACGTACATGCATTTGGACACTTAGTCAGGTGTGATACATTGTTTATTTAACACGTAGAGTACACAACTTTTATTGTACTATGTCAATGTTTTTGTTACATTTTAATATTTTTACTAACCTTACTATCTTAATTTGCAGGATGGCGCAGTTCCACTTGCTGGACCCTCACTACGACGAGCACCATAGGGGCCATCTCACCGTAGAGGGAGAGGTAATATTTTGCACATATATTAAAATTTCGAATTAGTATATGCGTCCTATATTTGACTAATCAAATTACTTTGATTGTTAGGTATTGCCCGTTCTGTGGGTCTGGACCCATGACCGGTTTCTTGAGGAGATGCGGTACGATGACAGGTACACTCCGCTCCTAGAGAGGGCTGGCTTGGATGTTGTATCGTTCCAGGTTCGTCATGGACTACCCACTTTCAACCCAGCGGCATTGACGGCTCTGGTTGACAGGTAAAGACTTCTATATTTTTTAACTTTTAACGTAATCACATCTACTTTGCATACTAATGATTTTGTATTCGTTTGTCTTCCAATAGGTGGCGGCCAGAGACACACTTTCCACCTTCCCTGTAGTGAGATGACCGTGACGCTGGAAGTTATCAGAAGATTCTTGGTCTCTGCATTATGGGTCGTCCAGTGACCGGTCAGGCAACACCAGGTGGTTGGAGGCAGAGGGTGGAGGCCTTCCTTGGGAGACTGCATCCTAATGACCTATGAGGTAGCCACACCACCGGAGTCCACCTGGTGCAGACGAGCAGACGGTTGGCTACCATTGTCGAGCTTGGATTCTCCACCTATTTGGTTCAGTTCTTTTTCCAGACGTGACAGGCGACAGCGCGTCATGGATGTTTCTGCCCTGCCTGACTGACTGGGATATGACAGGAGGTTACAGCTGGGCTTCTGCAGTGTTGGCCATCCTCTACAGGAAACTTTGCAAGGTTTGTCATCGTTTGTCGAGGACCGCTAGCTTAGGTGGGTGTGTGTACCTACTATAGCTGTGGATGTGGGCACACATACCTATCGGTCGACCTAGAGAGTTTGCTCCTCGTGAGTGGTTCGTGGTAGCCGGACATTGGCTTAAGCTCATGGCTGCCTACCGCTGGGACCAGGTCGAGGAGCCATTCGCACGACACCAGCGTGCGTACTCCTTTGATGGTGAGTTGTGTACTTTTATCTTTTTTCTTAAGAGGTTGTTAAAATTACTATAAACTTATATGTGAATTCTAATACTTTCTAGGTGACCTGGCAACCATATCTTGAGCCATATTTCACCAGCATACAGTTGAGCAGCATGTGCTCAATAGACGAGAACATCTACCTAATGAAGTGTCCCCTCATTTGTTTTTATGCTGTTGAGTACCACTTGCCCCACAGAGTGGCTCGACAGTTCGGATTGCGATAGGAGTTTCCGGTGGAGCCCTTCTCGACTTCAATAGAACTTCACAAGTGAGTGACTTTGTCCACTTGTTATTCTAACTATTATTTCAAATATGCAATGAGTTACTAATATATGTGTCTAACTTTTGTAGGTTCGACAGACAGAGGCAGAAGAAGGTCACAGACTTCGAGACCCACCACCGTGATTATATTGATGAATGGGAACAACAGGGGGATCTAAACTATGTCAACGGCCAGCCGCACACAAACTACCACTTCCGAAGGTATTTGATTTGGTATTCTGGTGTGACTAGGTGCAAGCTTAAGGGCTAGTGGATAGCTGCAGACTATGCGGAGCAAGAATCATCGACGACGAAGACACTTCGTTCGACATAGCTGCTCGGCTAGGGTCGCAAATTGAGGCTGCTCCAATCCTTGACAGAGTGGTACCAAGTTCTTTACTAAAATTAGTTCTGTTAATTCAATGCATTATTTCTTGTTTTGTGCATCCTAATGTTCTAACTTGTGAATAGGGAAACTCTATGCTCGTATCTGTTGTTGAACTTGAGCGTATCTCACAGAGAACTTCAGACACTACTACGCTTTCGTTACTATCTGTGAGTATGAATGTTTAAATGTGAAATTGTTTATTTGTATGTTCTAACATATGTGTGTAAATCATCTTTCAATTATAGAGGGTATCACCTCATCTTGGTCGTGCAGCGGCTCGTTGTGGATGCTGGTCTCTAGTGAGCGTTGATGTGCAGCTGCCTATGCCTCCTATGTAGCCGGACGTTCGCCATCCCATTTCTGCAGTTGGACCATCTACAGCTGGACTGAGCTCCTCGCGATCGACGCAGGATATGTTTCAAGACGTGCATCACGACGATGCTGGCGCCGCAGGTCAGGAGGAGATTGGACCATCACAGCTGCAGGATGCTCCCACAACTCAGCCATCACAGCTGACACCACATAGAAGGTGTCCATGTGACCCTTACACTCCAGGCACCGACGCTCTTGGGGCCAAGGGCAAGGGTAAGACTAGGAGGAAATGAATACTATTTGATGTGGTCTTATGCTGAAAACTTTGTGATATGGACTCATGCTGATAACATTGTAATGTGAATGATGTATTTTGGACTATGTTATGTGGACATTGTATTAAGCACTATGAGACGTGGATTTTGTCATATTCTATGTTATTTTGTGATGTATTATATGTTGAAATGTGGTGATGTCTTATAATATGTGATTATTTTAACTGTGGTTGTTAATAAAACAAGGGGAACTCTTGCGAAATTTTTTTGTGAATTGCAAAAAACATGAAAAATGCAATAAAAACAATACAATTTTGAAACATTAGAGTTCTAAAATATTTTGGATATGAAAGTACTACATAACAGGCTATTAGTTTGTTCAATCAGAATCACAATCTATAAGTAACTCATCTTCGGAGTCATCCATCACGCAATCCTCAATGACAACCTCGTTCCACTTGTTGCATTGTCCTGTATCACACTTGTTAGCAGTTCTCTTGTAATAATTGGCTTCTGCTTCATCTGTAGCTTGGGAGAATAGCTCATCCTTAGCCTCAACCTCATTAGACTTCTGCTGTAATAAGCCGCCTCTACCTCTTCGGTGGCCTGAGACATAAACTCGTCCTCCTCCTCTTGAGCACGTAATCCTGCCTCAGCTAGTGCGATGAGCTCACTCAACCTTGATGTGTCGTCCTCCTCTTCCCCATGTAATCCTGCCTCTGTGAGAGCGATAAGCTCACTCAATCTAGATGTGTTGTCGTCCTCCTCCTCCATCAGCTCCACCGTCACCATTTTTCCTGAACATATCTTGCATGTGCCTCATCTGCCATATAGTTTACGCCACATCCAATCTCTGCAAATATAATGAGAAAAATAAATTAGCAAAGTCAGGATAAATAAATTGTACTAACAAAATTATAGTATCGTTTTTCTCACTCACTTCCCTTAAGACGATCAGCAAGATTATCCAACTTCTGTTTCTCGGCTCTAGTCGCCTCTCATTCCCTTGCATCCAATGCTCTCTTCTCATTTGCCGCCTTCAACTTTGTTGGCACTGCTTTCCCAAGCGAGTGGATCCAACAGGGGAGTAAAAGTGGTGTCAACGGGGCTACAACACGAGATGGCAATAGCTCTGTTAACCTAGCCTCTCAAGGGCACTGTGCGGGGGTATCTATAGGTATCTGAGTGCCCAGCGTCCCGTGTTAAGGACACATGTGCCCTCAGGCACCTAGGTTATCCCCGGAATATTCCCATAAAGTAGGGTTACAGACCGTAATTACAGGGGGACCTTTACAAATTAGGCCCGTAATGCGCAGCGGCCACGCAGGGCCTATTACAATGGGCCGGATCATACGTCGGCCTCCATGTTGAGCGAGGTCGCAGGATGAGACGACCTCGCCATAAGCCTTCGTCCGGCGATGTGTGGGGCGAAGGGTAGGTCTGCCCGTCATCTTGCCTTCGTCGGTGCAGCGAGGTCGGCGAAGACTTCGAGCGAAGGGTGGCGTCTTCGCCTTCGCCCCAACATTTGCCCTCCGAGGGACCAGTTCGACTAAGTCATCTGGTGCCGAAGACGTCGCTAGATGGTGGAGTCGCTGCCCTCACTCGAAGTGGTTCCGCGGGGGTTTTTGACATGACCGTTGATTGACGCCGTACTGTTGGATTGTGGGTTTCCCGAAGCGCCGCACTCTGTGTATAAAAGGGGGCGGGGGGCGGCGCGTTTTGAACTTTGTCTTTCCGCGCTCCATGAAAACCCTAGCCGCCTTTTCAAATCGCTCGCTGCTCGTCTGCCCTCCTTGCTCTTGCTCGTCGGAGATCTGGCCCATGTGAAGCAGACCGCCCGCCGCCGCCGACGGTACGTAGCGATGCCGTCCTCTTCTTCTTCTGCTGCCGCTACGCCGCCGGCTGGCGCGTCGTCCGGGGAGACACTGAGCGATGTGGCAGCGGAGGAGTTGCGTGCCGGGGATACAGTGGAGTTCGGCGTGTCACGGATGTCCTCAGTCCGCGTGCAAGACATGCAACAGCTTGGTTATTTCGGCGGCGGAGTGGCACGTGTCCCGGGGATGGAGGAGGTCCCCGAGCCAGAAGGCGAGTTGGTTGTGTTCGAGGCTTTTTTCTCTGCTGGCCTTCGCCTGCCCGCACATCGATTTGTGGGAGAAGTCCTGCGTAGGTTCAACGTCCAGGTCCACCAGCTGATGCCAAATGGTGGCTCTGGCGAAGTATGTCTTGGCGACGACCTCGTACGGCGGGCAGCCCTCGGTCGAAGTCTTCGCGAAGTATTATTGTCTGCACTGGCAGAAAAGGAAAATCGGAAATAAGATTGCCCAATTTGGATCTTGCACGTTTACGCCGAAGACGGGCAAAACTTCGATGGAAGTCGTTGAGTTGGTTCCCTGTGCCCGCAATAAATGGGGCAACTGGTGGGAATTTTGGTTCTATGTTGCCGAAGGGACAGTCGAAGACCATCCGAGGCTCCCTGTGGCCGAGATGTGCTCGCATTATTATTCAGCATACCCGCGGTTTGAAGTTGCGGACGAAGGGGCCTTGCGGTGCGCGGCCGACCTGAGTAGCGGGCGCGATCTAGTTGAGGAGTTTGTCGTGTATGGCGTGTGGCCCTTGGCGCATGGCTGGGCACTGGGCGAAGTATGCCCTCGCCAGATGCCTTCCCGTGGCGGGATGCTGGTGCGGAGTCCCGCCTTCGCACTGGATTTGCATGGACGAGACCCCGCCGCATTCGTGCGTGAGGCGGAGGATGGGGCAGCGCGGATAATTGGTCGCTACGTGCCAAAGACGGAGGGCCAGCGTAGTTGGGATATACGCGGATCCAACGATCGCTTCAATAGGGTCTTCGAGTTGAACCGTCTGCCGTATGCCGGTTATCCCGGGCAAGACGATGTCGATCGCCGCGGAAGAAACCAGCGACAGAGACCGAAGAAGACCCCACGTCGGCGGCCGCCCCATCCACTAAGAAGAGGAAGCTAGGTACTGTGATGAGAGGACTGGAGGTCTCCGATAGTTTTGCTGTCGAGCTAATGGGGACATGCGCGGCCCCCGGGGGAAGGATGTCTTTGCCCGAGCTCCGGGAGTCTTTGGCGTGGATGATGAAGGTTACCGGGGGTTGGTGGCCTAAGAACGTTCCTGTCCCCCGTGCGGCCGGCGAAGACTTTTTTACATCTCGCATGGTTCGTGACTTGAAAGTGTTTCCTTATGGACAGAATATTGCTGCTGTTGTGTCGGCAGTGATGGACAAGGATCGTCAGGAGGCAGCGCAAAAGCGCCGGGCGGTCATCAGGCTGCCCGAGGCTAGTCTGAAGAGGGCGCGGGGGACTGCGAAGGCTACCGCCTCCGGCGGTAGCCAGCCGACGCTGGCGGCGAAGTCGGCCGCCACTGGGTCCAGCAAGGTGCCTGATGTGGTGAAGGCAGTTGGCGCCGGTGTGGCCAAGTCTGCCTCGGCCGAAGCCGCGAAGGTCCGAGACTTGCCTTCGCCGGCGAAGTGTGTTGCCGATTTCGGCACTGATATTAGTGTGGAAGATTATCTCGTTGGTAAGTCGTTGGCCCGTTTTTTTTACTGTTTATACTTTGCAGGATCGGGCGAGGGGCAACTTGCTGTTGTTCTGCCTGCGGTGGCGACCACGGTGTCTGCCACAGTGCCTGGGGCGAAGGGTAGCGCCCTCAGCGCTAGCGGTGAGATTTCGGCGCTCACTGTCGTCAAAGACGAAGCGGGCGTTGTGTCCCGCCGGCTGAGGGAGGCATCGCAGCGGCTGAGTCAGGTAGTTGGGCTAGACTTCGGTTTTTACCGCTTTCGTTGGGATTGTGGACTTATGTTTGTCTTGTAGGTGGCTGACTTCACCGACCACGTGGCGTCGGGGACCTTTACGGCAGTTGTGTCTACCAAAGTCGAGAGTCTTCGGGCACAGCATGCTGACGCTGTTCGGGAAAGGTCGGCCGTCGATAGCAAGTGCCGTAAGCTGACGGAGAGGGTGGCCGCGCTAGAGGGTGAGAGGACTGACCTCCGGCGCCAACTGAAGGAGGAAAGGAAGGAGGCTAATCAGGCCCTCGCCAAGGCGCAGACGGCGCAGGCGGAGGCCAATCTGGCGCGGGCGGAGGGTAGCCTCGCCAGCCAGCGCGCCGAGGAATGGGAAACGTGGTTCAACGCTCCGCAGGCCCACGTGGAGAGGGCCGAGGCCTCGATGCGCTCGGAAGTTGAGCGGACGCGCAAACAGCTCATGGACTCATACCGTGAGCTGGGCGCGCGGACTGCTGACTTCGAAGTGCCCGACCAAGAGTCGGGCCTTCGCTGCCTCGAGTGGCTGCAGGAGGAGTTGTTGGCGCTCCCGACCATTGTGGAGGGATTTATGTCCTTTGACTCCCTGGTCACCTGCGAAGGGGCGATGAACGCGCTGTCTCGCGAAGGGTGCAGCCACTATGAGGTCTTCGACCGATCTGATGAGGATTTCGAGCGCGGAATTTACAAGGTCGAGGACCCTGTGGTGAAGGAATCTGCGGGAGCCCTCTTCGACCGGATGTGGGGCCCCCACGGTCGGGAGGTGGTGAGGGAGCGGGCTGACCGGGCGAGGGGGTTAGGTAATGTTCGTCTTTTGTTTGGTGTTGTTGGATGTGGGTTATACGTGGGCTTGCTGAATCGGTGTGTTGTGTTGCAGGTGGCGCGTGATGAGACAGTGGAGGACTTCGGAGCTTTGAACAGCGCGTAGCTTGAAGCGGAGTCGGGCCTGGTGGCACCGCCCCCGGAAACCGCTGAAGGCTCCCTCGCTGCCCCTGCGGCTACCGTGTCTGGTGGTGGCTCGTCGCCGGCCGCAGTGCCGAGGGCTGAGGATCCCCCGAAGACGGCGACGGAGCCGGCGGCGGAGGACCCCACGACGGCTGGGCCTTCGTAGGTGGCTTAGTGGGTGTGGGTAGTTAGGGAATTTTGTATATGTTGCTGAACCTTGGTTGCTGCGCAGGTTCAAGGTTTTGGGCCTGCGCACGCAACCGTCACTGCTAATTTTTTGGCGGCTTCGACCGTGGATGCTGGTAATGAATCGGATGAGTCTGCTTCTAAGTTTTCTGAGTTTGGTGGCTCTGGAGTTTGGTTGAGTGGACGGAGGAGTCGTCGGATGAGGACTTGGATTACTTTGCAGCCTTGGACGTGGCAGCGGTGGAGTCTTCGCCGCGCGCTGCGAATGCTGAAGTTGTGCCTGGTCCGAGCGCTGGGCGCAAGCGGTGAAGGGCGGTTGCAAAACGTAGAGTGAGTGAGGTGGACGGCAGTCGGCTTTGTGTGGACGGGGCTGGCAAGCGGGAATTGTTGTCCTTGCCGGCCTTTGCGAGTATAGGTGAGGGTGAGTTGCGAAGTCTTTTTGAGGGTGAGGAGCTTAGGATAATGCTATTTAACTATAGGGAAATGGGGATCATTCCGAAGGTTGAACCGATGTAAGGTGTGATGCCCTCGCTGTACATATGTAATTATAATTTGTACGATGAGGTTATGCGCCTGCGCTATGTTTGTAAAAGGCGTTGTGCGCTTGGTCTAGTATGTTTATTATGTCGGTCCGGTGCGCCTGTGGTCAGTCCTGGCGCGGACAGTTTGGTGTAGGGTTTATCATGGGTAGACTTTTGAGGAAGACTTCGAATTTGCGCACTTGTTGTGCTAGTCCGACTGCACCCTTGGGCAACTTTTGCACGGATAGTCTTTTTGAGAAGACTTCGAATTTGCGCACTTGTTGTGCTAGTCCGGCTGCACCCTTAGGCGACTTTCGCATGGATAGTCTTCCCGAGAAGACTTCGAATTTACGCACTTGTTGTGCTGGTCCGGCCGCACCCTTAGGCGACTTTTGCACGGATAGTCCCTTTTAGGAGACTTCGCATTTACTCAATTGTTGTGCTGGTCCGGCTGCACCCTTAGGCGACTTTTGCACAGATAGTCTTTTCGAGAAGACTTCGAATTTACGCACTTGTTGTGCTAGTCCGGCTGCACCCTTAGACGACTTTTGCACGGATTGTCGCACGCGAGGGGTGGCCGTCGCTGCCCCTCGCGGTGACTTTTCTGTCGGTCGAATGTCGAAGACCGTTTAGTCGGTCTTTTTCGACGTAGTTTTTGCGGGGGATTTTTCGCGTGTATATTACATGGCTCCGCCTCGTTAAAAACCTCACCCGCAAGGAGGAAAAGAGTGCGGGCCGGCTGAAAAACTGTTCTGCGGATTACAAGGGCAAATTAGCCCTGAGGAGTTAAACAAAAAACTTGCGAGGATTATCAATGTTCCAAGAATGTTCTAAGTCTTCGCAGGATGGAGTTGTGAGTCTGTACGAACTGGGGGACGCCTTTGTCTTGACGATGAAAGGGCCCTCCCACTTCGGCTCCAACTTGCCCCGGGACTCTGTCCGAGCTGTCCGGACGAGTACGAGGCCTCTTTCGTTGAACTCCCTCGGGATGACTGTGTGGTCGCGCCATGCTTTTGTCTGGGCTTGGTATCTGTCCAGAGCCTGTAGGGCGAAGACGCGGTCTCCGTTGATGAGGTCTTTCGAAGTCGGCTCATCTACGTCGGGGACGACCGACGCGGCTGTCCGAGGCGACCCATGTTTTATTTCTTACGGAGCATTGGCCTCCGATCCGTATAATAGGCGGAAAGGGGTGAACCCAGTCGCCCTGCACTCAGTTGTGTTCAACGCCCAGACCACTTCGGGTAACAGGTCGGGCCACTTGCTTTTTTTGTCGTCGAGGAGCATTTTCTTGACGGCTGTGAAAATTTTGCCGTTGGTGCGCTCCACGACTCCGTTGGACTGGGGGTGGTACACGGAGGCGAAGGCAAGCTTGGTGCCGATGGAGAAGCAGAAATCTTTGAAATCTTGGTTGTCGTACTGCTTGCCATTGTCGACCGTGAGTTCGGACGGTACTCCGAAGCGACAAACAATATTTTGCCAGAAGAATTTCTAGGCTGTCTTCGATGTGATAGTGGATACTGCCCTCGCTTCAATCCATTTGGTGAAGTATTCAACGGCGATGAAGGTGAACTTGAGGTTCCCCTGAGCCGTGGGCAGGGGCCCGACAATGTCCAGGCCCCAGCGCTGAAGGGGCCACGTGTGGGCGATCAGCTTCGTGAACTGCAAGGGGCGTCCCGAGCTTGGGGAAAATTTCTGACAGGCTTCGCAGGATCTCATGACCCGATTTGCGGCGCAAATCATGGCGGGCCAGTAGAAACCTTGGCGAATCACCTTTGCCGCTAGGGCCCTAGGCCCTGCGTGGGAGCCGCAGGTCCCGTTGTGGACTTCGCGCAGAATTTGGATGCCTTCGGTCTCGATGACGCACTTAAGCATCGGTTGACTGACCCCCTTCTTGTAAAGTTGGCCCTCGATCAGTGCGAAGTCCTGGCTTCGGTGTTTGAGGCGCTTGGCCTCATTGCTGTCGGTTGGGTGATAGTACCCCTACAGGTACAGGGTTATTGGTGCCCACCAGTCTTCGGTCATGATGAGGTTGACTATGCGGTGGCCCTCGCTGTCGTTGGTTATTTGGAGCCCTTCAGGGCTGCGGACGGCTGGCGTGCCGATGACGTGGTAGAACACGTCAGAGGGTAGGGCTTCGCCCCTGGCGGCTACCTTGGCTAAAGCATCGGCCTCCTCATTCTTGGCTCGGTCCACGTGCTGCAGCGTGAAGCCCTTGAATTGCGTTTCGAGGCTGCGGATGGCCGTGAGGTACTGCATGAGTGCGGGGTCCCTCGCTGCATAGTCTTTGTCAACCTGGCCAGCGACTACCTTGGAGTCTGTTTTGATGATGCAGGTGGTGACGCCGAGTGCCCTTAGCTTGCGAAGGCCGAGGATGACAGCTTCATATTCTGCTATGTTATTGGTGCACTTATCAGACTTCAACGCAAAGCTGAGGCGCGCTGCATATTTATGCTTGATCCCTGTGGGCGAAGTAATAACTACAGCGGCGCCTGTCCCCACATGGCACCATGTGCCGTCACAATGGATTGTCCACATTTTTTCTGCTTACGGCTCCGGTTGCGTTATTGGACCAGTCCAGTCTACGACGAAGTCTGCCAGGACTTGCGACTTGATGGCTGTCCTGGGTTCGAATGTGATGTGGTAGCCAGAGAGTTCGGCTGCCCACTTGGCGATCCGTACTGACGCCTCCGGGTTTCTAAACAGCTCGCCGAGTCCTCTGTCTGAGGTAACCCGGACCTTGAATGCCTCGAAATAATGGCGCAATTTGCGCGAGGCCATCATGACTGCATAGGCGATCTTTTCCAGCTTTGTCCTGTTGCATTTTGATGTTGTGAGCACTTCAGAGACGTAATAAACTGGATGCTGCTTGGTTGTGCCCTCTCTGGTCTCCTCTTGAACCAGTGCTGCACTGACCGTATGTGGCGAAGCCGCGACATAGAGCAATAGGGGTAGCGAAGGGTCGGGGCTCATGAGAGTCGCCAACTCCGACAAGTACTGTTTTAGTGCGGCGAAGGCCGCCGCCTGCTCTGGCCCCCATGCGAAGTCTTTTGCGCTGCGGAGTGTTTTGAGGAACAGGAGACTCCACTCTGCGGACTTGGAGATAAATCTATTAAGGGCGGCCAACCTGCCTGTCAGTCATTGCACTTCTCTGGCTGACTGCGGGGGTGTCATATTGATGATTGCCTGGATTTTGGTTGGGTTGGCCTCAATTCCGCGGTGTGATATCAGGTAGCCCAAGATCTTTCCCTGGCGGACCCCGAAAACGCACTTCTCAGGGTTGAGGTGAAGTCGTGCGGCTCGCATGCTTGCGAACGTTTCGGCGAGGTCGGCCAGGTGGTCTGCCTTGCTTCTGCTGGCAACGACGATGTCGTCCACATATGTGAAGATGTTTCTGCCGATCTGGCTCTCGAGCACCGTTTTGGTGAATTGAGAGA
This sequence comes from Zea luxurians, assembly GCA_029449295.1. Taxonomy (NCBI): domain Eukaryota; kingdom Viridiplantae; phylum Streptophyta; class Magnoliopsida; order Poales; family Poaceae; genus Zea; species Zea luxurians. The sequence continues at coordinate 95,244,674 of JAOPSE010000001.1, read as the reverse complement.
AAGTGGACCCAACATTCTTGAGTCCCTCCGGCATTCTGATGAAACAATATGTGCCGAAGGGTGTTATGAAGCTAGTGCTTGCCTTGTCCTCCTCCTTCATATATATTTGGTGGTAGCCGGAGAAGCAGTCGAGGAGTGACATGACTTCGCACCCGGCTGCGCTATCAACGATTTTGTCGATTCGGGGCAGTGGGAAGTTGTCCTTGGGGCAGGCCTTGTTAAGACTGGTGAAGTCTATGCACATCCGCCATTTGCCGCTCTTTTTCTGCACCATTACCACATTGGCGAGCCATGTGGGGTAGGCGATCGGCTCGATGAACTTGGCTTCAAGCAGGCGATGCACCTCGGCCTTGGCGGCTTCTCTCTTTTCGTCAGACATCTTGTGCAGCCGTTGCTTCTTCGGCCTCACCGAAGGGTCAATTCCTAGGTCGTGCTCGATGATGGAGCGACTGACTCCAACCAGGTCGAGGGCGGACCAGGCGAAGACGTCTTTATTCTTGGATAGACAGCAGAGGAGCCGCTCTTCGTCGTGCGAAGTGAGGTCTTCGCTGATGGTAACCATCTGCTGGGGCGTTGCCTAGTCGAGGGGGACGGTGTTGGTCCCGTCGTTACTCTATAGTTGTGCCTTTTCATGCCCCTTGGCGGTTGGATTGGCAGGCTCGGGGACTTCGCGTTGGGTCATGAGGCAGTGCACGTTTCTTTGTCCGGGGACGAAGTCTCTTTCTATGTTACGCGCAACCTGCTGGTTGCCGTAAACTGTGATGGCGCCTCCGGGACCCGGGATCTTCATGCACAGGTAAAGTCCGTGGATAGCTGCCTCAAACTTATTAATGGAGCCCCGGCCCATTATGGCGTTGTACGGGTACACCATGTCGACATGTCGAATGTGATCTGCTCGCTTCGGGCATTGGGTGCTACACCGAAGGAGAGGGGCAACTCTATTTTGCCGATGGGAAAGGTGCCCTTGCCGCCAAAGCCGTACATGGGGTTGTCCGAGGGCTTGAGAAGGCTGTGGCTTATGCCCATGCGATCGAAGGCATGGAGGAAGATGATGTCCGCCTGGCTGCCATTGTCGACAAAGACTTTGTGCAAGTCCCATCCTGCCACGCTACAGTTGAAGACCATGGCGACGTCTCGGGCGTCGAAGGTCAATGGCATGTGGGACCACTTTGTCTGCACGACCGGGCCCACGACGGCGACGTGGTTGATGTTGCAGTAGTGGTCCCTCTTCTGCCGCTTTGTGTCAAAGTCGGCGCTGGACCCCCCGGTAATCATATGGATGACTCCGCGATACGGTTGATCGACGAAGTCCTCTTGCTTTGGTGCTTGAGGGTGGTTGGGGTGGTGGATGTTTTGCTGTTGGTGGTGTGGTGGTGGGGGTGGGGGAGGCACAATTTGTACCTCCTGGTGGTGTTGGTATGCGTGGTGCGGCGGAGGCGGAGCGGGGCCGTGGTTGTATGGTTGAGGGGCTTGCTGGTATGCGTGCGCGACAATTCTGGGGTTGTCGGCCAGCTGTGCCCATGCCATTCTGTCTCTGGTGGCCTTCGTCTCTGGGCAGTCCTTTGTGGGATGCGTGCAGTCTTCGCCGTGGAACAGGCAGTAAAATCTTCGTGGCTGCTACGCGCGCCCCCGCCCTCGACCGCGAGTTCCATTTCCTCGGCCCTGGGGGGGATACTCCTGGCGGCGAGGGGCCTCACCAGCGGGGGGCTAGTTGGCGATATTGTGCACCTGCTGCTGATTACGGCCGTCTCTGCCAGAGTCTGTCTACGAGGGCCTCGTCCAAGTGCGGCTGGACTGCGGGGTGTCTTTGGGCTTCCTCTGAGACTCGACTTTGCTCTGGTGGAGCTCTTCGGATCTAGCATATTTCTCGAACAGCTGATACAACTCCTGTAGGTTCCTGGGCGGGTCCCTGATGCAGTGGCTGTAGAGGACGCCGGCCCGAAGGCCGCTGATGGCGTAGTGGATGGCGATCTGGTCATCGACCGAAGGCAGTTGTGAGTTGAGGGTCAGGAATTTGCGGTAATATTCCCGCAGAGTCTCTCGTTCCAGCTGCTTGCAGAGTGAAAGTTCAGCCAAGGCGTCGGTGTCTGGGCGGTACCCTTGGAAGTTGAGCAAGAATTTGTCCCGGAGACTTCTCCAGGATTCGATGGACAGTGGGGGCAACCTGGTGTACCAGGTGAGGGCTGGGCCTTCGAGGGCAATGATGAATGACTTGGCCATCGTGGCGTCGTCCCCTCCGGATGATGCAACGGCGACTTGATAGCTCATGATGTACTGCGCTGGGTCGGTGCTGCCGTTGTATTTGGGGTAGGTCCCTGCCCTGAAGTTGGCGGGCCACGGTGTCACTCGCAGGTGAGGTGCCAGGGGGCTTCGCTCGTCAAGGTAGTTGACGCCTTGGAAAGCTGTGGCGCGAGGGATGGTGTGTCCGTGCTGAGGGATGAACAGGTCTTCAATTTCTGCACGCTATTGGTGGGGTGGGCCATGATGCAGGTCGAGTTGGCCTTCGCTCTGCATGAGCGCAATCTCTTGCTCGAGCTCCTGTGCCTTCTACTCCTCGTCGCGTATCATCTATCACACCTTGGCTTGTGCAGACACACGTTGGCGCTTGGCCTCGACGATCTCTTTTAGCTTTTGGAGGTTGTGGTTCTTGATGCGCAGGGCGCGCAGCTGTAGCTGCTCTTTGGCCGAGACGCCGATGATTTCGCCGTCCTCGGTCGCGTCCGCGCCCTCTGGTGGGGCGAAGCCTAGAGGAGGCTGTTGTGGTCCTCCGGAGCTGCATGTGCGGAGGCTGCCTTCGGTGGTGGGTTGTTCATTGCGCTGCTTCTTGCTGTTTGCGTCGTCTTCATAGGGCTCTTGGAGAGTGTTGTCGACGAGGGTCTTGCCCTTTTTCTCGGCCAGCAGTGCCGCCTTCGCGGCTTCGTCAGCCTTCGACGAGGTTCTCTTGGGTGCCATCGCGGGTGGAGTTTTCGTAGCACCAACGGTGGGCGCCAAATGTTGGCACTGCTTTCCCAAGCGAGTGGATCCAACAGGGGAGTAAAAGTGGTGTCAACGGGGCTACAACACGAGATGGCAATAGCTCTGTTAACCTAGCCTCTCAAGGGCACTGTGCGGGGGTATTTATAGGTATCTGAGTGCCCAACGTCCCGTGTTAAGGACGCATGTGCCCTCAGGCACCTAGGTTATCCCCGGAATATTCCCATAAAGCAGGGTTACAGACCGTAATTACAGGGGGACCTTTACAAATTAGGCCCGTAATGCGCAGCGGCCACGCAGGGCCTGTTACAATGGGCCAGATCATACGTGGGCCTCCATGTTGAGCGAGGTCGCAGGATGAGACGACCTCGTCACAAGCCTTCGTCCGACGACGTGTGGGGCGAAGGGTAGGTCTGCCCGTCGTCTTGCCTTCGTCGGTGCAGCGAGGTCGGCGAAGACTTCGAGCGAAAGGTGGCGTCTTCGCCTTCGCCCCAACAAACTTCCTCTGCTCTGCACGCATCGAGCTGTCAAAATGGGCAGATTTCGCATACCTACACATGTCGCGTATGCGATCATTAATGTACGAATCGCCGAGCTGAGATCCACAACGCATCTTCTGTCCCATTAGTCTCTTGGACTTTATTGTGCGCATCACCTCTCCTTTGTCGTCGTAACTCTCCCAAGTGCATTTCCTCGTCTCCTACAAAAAAATAGTAAGTACGGGTCTAACATTATAGCTGGTGCAAAACAATAAATAAATACCAACCTCATCGTAATCTACCATATGTACAAAAATATCCAACACCAAGCTCGGAAGGAACTAATCCATACTTAGCTTCAATACTACATTTGCAGAATACTGGATCAAACTTCAACTCTTTCGCCCACTCATTTTTTTCTTTTTCTTTACCTCTGCCTCTGGCCAATGGGACAAAGGACCATATAACCACTCTCTGAAATGACACTTATGCCACCCGTATGGCTGCAGGAGAATAAATTAGTAATTTATTGTAAAAAATAACAAGTTTATACATTTAGTGCATCGATGGGCTCACATAATCAACGTTCGGACACACGAAGTGCTTCGTAGTGTCTTCGTCGATGACAGCACGATCTCCACAATCGCATCGAGGCGGCAAGTCCATTCTTCTTTCTGTTTTTACCTCCTTCTCCGCATCCGTCATTGGTGGAGGATTCGGGGGAGGAGGTACCCAATGCTTAAAACGCTCATGACTAGTCCTTCCACACAACCAATTAGCGAAAAGATGATATCGAGGGTCAAATTTATCAGGACCGTCGATCCACTGGAAAAAGAAACACCTCAGGTGCTCCTAAAACAATGGAACAAAGCATTATTACACATCTAGTAAACAAAAAATTCAGACAATATTAAGTCACAAGTCATAAGCTACGTACGTTAAAACCACCACAAAGGTAGAAGCAGCGAGCAGCCGTGTTTGGATGTTTGGATTGACATACCCAAGCCAGTCTGGCACAATCACAATTAGGCACAGGAAGTTCTGTAGGAACAGGAGCATCCTAACTAGATACGTCCGGTTATAACTCCTGAGGACGACCTCTCTTCTGCCACAAAGCCTCCTGGTACTTGTCTTTCATCTAAGAAACGATTATAATTAACACTTGTACATAATAGACTTTATAATTGGTTTACACAAACTATCAAATCAAATGTACTCATCATATTAATGATACTATATATTTTATGAGCAACACTAGAAACTAATAATCGAAAAATTATAACCCAATATACAAAACGAATCAGTGAGACACCATACCTTGGTCTACAAAGTGTTGCAACTCGAAACTTTGAATACAACAACTTTTGACGAAGTTTTGAATTGAGGGGAGATGAGGTCTTCTCGGCCAGCAGCGTGGCCATTTTATAGGCCTCCGTAGCACGGCACCAAGATCTGTGGCGCCGAGCTACGAGGCCGCGTCGGCGCCGCGTCGACGCCACGTCAGCCCTAGCCGTAGGGAGCCGTTAGTGCCACGTCACAGCTCGGTGCCATAGGCTGTGGCACCGAGCTATGTTACCTCATAGCCATAGCCTATGGCGCCGAGTATCGGGTCCAAAAATGCATATAAGTTTTCCGGGGTCTAATTGTAAATTTTTGTCACAAAAAGGGCTAAAAACAAAAAAAAATTGGACCTGTGCTCGCGCTCCTATGGCCGCGGCTCTCCCTCTAGCCGCAGGACGCGCGCGCGCCATCTCAAATGGCGCTCGGCAGTCACATCCATGGTCGCGCCGTCTTCCCAGCAGCGCCCCCTCTCAGCTCGGCCATGGCCACCGTACCGAGCTCCCTCGCCATGGCTGTTGCACCCCTGCTCCAGCTCGGCTCCTCACCGGCGGGTTCCCTGGTGCCGCGAGCTTGCCGACGCTCCTCCCTGCCCTAGCTCGGCCTTGCCCTCTGCTCAGCACCCAGCTCCTTGCCTTCCCTCTGCCTCCCATGCTCAGAACTCTGTACGTCGCTGTTGCCGTGCTGTGGAGCTCACCTTGCTCCTCTGTACGTCGGCGCGTGCCTGGGTGCTCGTCGCCTCGCTCGCCGATGACTCCCCAGTCACCGTGACGCCGCACTCGCTGCCCTCCACGACATCGTGCCGCTCGCCCTCAGCCATGGACATGCCAATGCGCGACTCCCTGGTACCTACTGGCCATCCCTGTGCCTCGCGCCTAGATCGACCTAACCCTATGCTTGGCTACCCACCGTCGAATCCCTCCAAGCATCGACGTCGACATAGGTTTCTCTGCTGCTCACCTGGACCGAGGCTACCAAGCTGTCGAACTCTATGGCGCCCCTGCATTCAGGTCACGCCCTACTCGGCTTCTCTGGGGCTTGGCCTCGGCATGGCGCTGGACGCCCGGAATTCCTCTCGGTCCCCACGACGTCGGACTGCGCCCTATGCCAGCTTTGATCGGATGTAGCATGCTGTCGCTCAGCTCACCCAAATCCTGGCCATGGTTCTTGTCACGTCCTGTGTCTACATGCTGGCCCGACGCTATCGTCGTTCTTCATCCTCGTCTTTAACTTGACCTCGCATGGTGCTCGACCGTGCACAGCTACTGGTCATCGACGCCCCTGCGAGTTGTCGGTGGTCGCTCATGTTCAGCTCCATATCATGGGTGGCATGGTGGTAATGTCCTGGCGCGCTGTTTGTTTGGGTTTGAGGATGTGCTTGAACCAGACATATTCCAAGTGGATGCTGGACGTCCTTGCACCATGGACACGTCGAAGCTCCATAGCATACCGCGGTGCTCCATTCTGTAGGTCTCCAACTTGGCACCAGTGAGACTCATTCTTACTCTATTTGTTCTCATCCGGCGTTGAATTATTAGATGCTAATTATGTGTGTATTTTTGTGCAAGCAGAATAGAGAAATTCCTAGGAACCGGGTAATGGAGCAAGATTCATGCAACGTTTGCCATGTGTTCGATGGATTGCTCGACCACGGTTTCGTTGTCATCCGCATGTAGCTGAATCATTTTAGTCATGGTAAGCTGAAGTGTGTTCATGCGTGTTAGTTTGTTGAGTAGAATGGATTAGTGTTTGCAGCATACACATTGTGGCGGCGTTAGATATTTGTTAAACTGCTTCGTATATACGGGGTATGGTTTAGTAGATATCGTGAAGAATAAATTTGGTATACCAAGCGATTAGCCAATTACTCCTGTTATTATGGGTCGTATTAAATATATTTGAGTAGTGAAGTGATACCTTGCCATACTAGTTGTTGTATTTTATATTTGTTACTTGGTTAACTGTCATAGGTACGTGTTTGTTGTTGCCCAAAATGGTTGAATCAGAATCATCAGCATACCCGCAGTTTAGTTTAACTATGGTGAGCTTTTTGGCTATCCTTGATAGTTAGCGTGTATGATAGGTTGATTAGGATATGGTCGATGATTCTCTTGTCTAGTGATAGGTGTGATGATATATTGTATGAAATATGCTTGGTAAATATATATGTAGTAATATGATTGTGTTAATAAATCATACAGGAGAGTAGACCGTATATATATATATATATAATTGTTTTGTGATGTATGAGCTGGAAAGGTGTAATTATTATAATTAGTCTTATATCGCTAGATAGTATTTGCTTAATGTTTTGTTATAAGTGTTTCATCCTCTTCAATGTAGATATCTATTTTATGCTATTTATACTCGTGCTCATACATGTGCATCATGTATCTCATGAGGTACATTAATTAATCGCGTGATGCGGAGGAACAAAGCTAAGTCGACCCCAAGATGTCGTAAAGTGCAAGCTACTCCACAAGGTGATGCTGGTGGATTAACCTGAAGATGGACAGACGGAGCAAGTATCGGAACAAAAGTTGATCGCCAAGTGGACGTCATCTAACAAACACTAACCTAGTGTTATTCCAGGCAAGCCCCGGTGCATTATCCCTTTCCTTGTGTTTTAAAATCTTTATCACCTTGTATGATGCATTAGGTGATAGGAGTTGTGTGTTAAACAGTTGATGTATTTCCTTCCTTGGAAAATTGATTACCCTTCCTTGATACCCTTTTATGAAAAGGATTTTTATCATGCTTAGCCTTGCTTTAGAAAAACAAAATGTTTTGTTTTACAACAAAAGGTGATGCTTCAGATTAGATGGGAATTTTTACAAAGAAAAACTTGTGATGGTGGATCCATCAGGGCCATGATGGGTTCAACATCTGAAAAGATGTATCTCTGCCAGGTACCAAAATTTGGGTTTTAAATAATAAAGTTGAGACCGGGCGGGTGACTTGCACGAGAAGGAAGTCTCAGTGTAGTGTCTCCGTCTAAGTCGATTAAGGACCGTGTCGATGTAGGCTTGATGATCAAGGACCTTTTAACTGGCCACATGCCTCGTCATGGGTAAGCTTTGCCTCGGTCGGACCAATACCAGAAAGGCCACCACGCAATGGGAGTGGAGAGATGGGGAGAGTAGCGTGTACCCTCCGTGGCAAGAGGCTGGATGGTGGTGTATTTGTGCTCTCGGTTGGCGTGAACCCAGTCTAGTCTTGAGAAACTCGGTGGCGAGTTGATATATGCAAGGGTTAAGTGCTACATATGTCGTGTGGTTGGAAATCCCTAGCTGGGTATTAATCGATTCGGATCGCCGTTACATCTCGGACATGAAGACTTGGTCAATGACTTACACGCAGCAATCCAGTGAACTGAAGGGATGATAAAAGACGGCTAGTGTAGGCCAAGTGTTTGATCTAGGATAGAAAGAACTCTAGTTGCAGGTAACTTTACTTAACCTGACTAGTAAAATGAATTCTTAAGGATCCACTCATAGTAAGGTTTTCTACAAAAAGAGTCTTTCAATCTTGACAAGCTTTACCTTGATTCCCAAAAGCCAGCATATCCTTGAGAGGCTTTTTCCTTAGATGGGTACGACTTGCGAAATTACACTTCATACTCAGGGTTTTCGAAGCCATGTTGTAAGCTGCTATGGATGGTGTTAAGCGCCGATGGGCACGGCCTTCTTATAGGTTAAAGTAGCTATTCTATGCTTCTTATTGAGGATTGTCATTGAGCTAGCATATATTTCAAACTTATAAATAATTTATAACATTTCAAAGTTTATTTCTTTGAATCATTTTTGTATTCACTCCGATAAATATAATGTAAATCTGTTGTAACTTGTAACTTTTTGTAATAAAGAAATTCCGCTGCAAAATGTTGGTGTGTGATTTGTGTTTACTTAATCTTGCGATCCTGGTTGTAAGTGGTTTATCCGGGGTCCTGGGGATACTCGGACAGATCCTGTTAAGTTATCTGGTGCATATGCATAGCCGTCTGAGGTCTTTGAGACAAGGGCAGGTGCATGTGGGCCCAATAACTTTGGAGGTTCTACCACAGCATACATAGAATGACTCATTCACATTTCACATATATCTTTACTACAACATTGTCACACCTGGTTTTAGAAGGTAAACCTAATGCGAACCATGTATGTGTCAGGATCAGCAATTCATGTACACAACAGTTACATAATCGAGCATCATCACATAGTGCTCGAATAATAACATAAAAGAGGGTAATAGTTAATTACATCATGATGTCCGAGACATCCACATAGTCAATAACAATTATCAAAGTGCACAAATGAAACATAGATAAACGTGGCCTTCATAGATAGCCGACTGGGGGTTTGTCGCTAACCCACGCCTAGAACTCATCGTACTCCTGGAAGTCTTCCTCCACGACTTCATCTTCTCCTGAGCAGTGGTTGCAACGTGGACAACCTAGGGGGTTGGTGTGTAAAGCAAGGGTGAGTACACATCAACATACTCAGCAGTTGTCCTGTTTGGCTGTAGTGGACTAGCTTTATGTGGGGTTAAACTCAAGTAGTTGCTTTTAGTTGGTCAAGTTATTATTACTAGTAGAGAGCCAAGTTTTAGCATTAACCCAAGTTGTTAACCCAAAAGTACCCCTTCCAAACGGAAAGAATACCAGAAAACATAACCATAATCAAAACCAATATTATCCTCGTCATCACCTGTGAACAAAACATCTCTGATCAATGTATCTCTAATCAATGGAGCTCCCTTGGCCGCTCATAACCGCGAGCATGGCTAATATATTACTTTCATAACACTCTGTAGAGGTTACACACTTTACCCATGAGCCGTGATCCCTTTTTGCCTCGGGTTGTACAGAACCTTAAACACTTCCAAGGTGAGTAGGCAAGGTTTCACTACGTGGCTTTTCCCTAGGGTCCTCACTATGCGAATGTTGGAAATGACCATTGCATAGTGACCATGTGACATACCTATAACACCCTGAATTTGGGGGTATAAAATTTCTTTCTAATTATCATCCAAATTCAGGTGTTACTCTTCTCTCTCTCTAGTTTCTCTCCCTCTTTTTCTTTTGAGTAGATTTGGCTTAACTAGTGTGGATATAATTATTTATTTTTGCCAAAACATTATGAGTCATAAAAAGTTGCATCATGGTGAGCTTAAATATTCTTTGAATTGTTGCACATGTTTGAATTAGTTTGAATTTGAAACTTGGTTTGAATTTGAATTGAAAACCCTAGAGAAAAAGAAATAGAAAAGCAATTAGAAATTCCAGGAAAATAGAAAAAACCAAAGCAGCCCAAACCGGCCCATCTAGCCTAGCAGGGCCGCGCGCGTGCCCGCGCCGCCTGATAGGTGGGCTCCACCTGTCAGCGGCGTTTCCCCTCAGCCCGCGCCTTCTCCCTCTCTCCCTCTGCCCAGTGGGGCCACTCTATCGGCGCTAGATGCCCTCGCTCGCATGCTCCTCTCCCTCTCTGCCTCGCGAGCCCGCCTCGTTAGCGCGCTGAACCGTTTCCCCCGCGCGCCCGCTCCCTCTCACTACACCGTGGGACCCCCTATCAGCTCTGCCTTCCCCGCATCCCACCGTGGACCAGCACGCGTGCACTTGTGCACGCACGCCGAGATCCCTGGCCACGACACCCGCCCACGCACCCCAACTCCTTTTTGAGCACCACTCGTAGCCGCACTCACTCCCTCGTCCAATTTTGCACAGCCTCGCTCTCTCTCGTGCTCTGCCCTTGCCGCTCGGCCTCGCCGGAGACCCACACCCGCCGTGCCGATCATCTAGCTCGCCAGAAGCCATGACAAGCGACCCCGAGCTTCGCCCCGAGGTGAGACATCTGTTCCCATGCTCAATTTCCCTGATTATGCTTTGTCACCGGCCAATTTCGGCTTTGCCGGAGTTCGGCCGTGGCGGTCCACCGTGCCCCCACGGTGACCGGCCGAATTGGCCCGTTCAGTGTCCCCGCGTCGGTCCCTGTTGTTCCCCTCGCTCTGCTGATGCCACTCTAGGCCCTAGCACGCCTCAGACCCCCTCCCCACGATCGGAATTCCTCACCGAAACAACCCTGAACCGCCCAGAGTTCGTCCTCCGTTGTTCTCCCCTCTCCAACCCCGACCTCATAGTCAAATCCCCACCAATGAGTTCGTCGCGTCTTCCTCTTCGTTTGTAGCCAACCCCGGCGACCCCAGAGTCGCCGTAGCACGCACCCGCCCCAACTCCGACGACATTACCGCCGTGAGGAGGAGCGGCGCCGCCCGCAGCCAACTAGCCCTCCCGGCTTTGATCTCCCCCGTCCGATCTCTATCGCACGGCCCAGATCACGGGATACAGCTTTGTGCAGGCGCGTCCTGCATCTGGACCCACCTATCGGTGGCCTGTGCCCCGGGCACTAAGCCCGACCGATCTGTCCGCCCTCCCTGCCTCGGTCGCTGACCGCCCTGGCCGACTAGTCAGTGTGCGCCCGCGCCTGCACGCTCGCCCATGGATCTAATCTCGGTTGTTGGTTTTAGATCTAACGGTTGAGCAGAGACGATACCCCTTCGCGTAGTATTTTTGTTAAAGAGACCCTCGTTTTGATGGGAATCAACCCGCCGTCCCTGGTTTTCGCGCGCAGGCCCCTGTAATCTTGTAGATTGAACCCTAGGCTTTTAAATAATTATAGAATTAGACCTATTTTCATATTTTAAACTCCCAAACTTGTTTATTTCATATCTTTTGCATATGAAATCCAAATTTAGTGATTCAAATTGCAAAATGTTCATAGGAATTTTCTTTGTTTAAATAAATTAGTTCCATTCATAATCTGCACACTCTAATTTTTATGTTTAACTATGGTTTAATATATGTATTGATTTATTAACTTAATAAAATAAATAAAAAGGGAAACCCTAGTCGTAAATAGATGTTTAATATTTGGAAGATAATAACATGTGAGGTATGAATTTATCTCTAGTTTAACTTTTTAAGTCTCATTAAAAGGAATAGAATTGGATTATGTAATCATGGATAACACTTAAAGAATAATCAACTACTAAATTAAACTCCCTTTTGAGTTTATACTTTTCTTTTTGAGATGTGTTCCTATGTTTGTACATGATTGATGTATTGTTTATTTGTCATTTACCAAATGTATTGAATGCATGATCGCTTTATTTAGACAACGAGTAGTCCGTGGTTCCTGAGTGTGTTGCTGAAGATCTTCCTAAGCAACAACCTAGTGAAGGCAAGTGTCCTCTGACCTATCATGTCCTATTTACTCCATAATTCACTGTCACGCATTACATTATTGAAACTTAAGGATTGACTAGTCTGTATTTACCTTATCCTTGTTTACCTTTTTGGGTTAATCATGGTTAGCTTATGCTATTGCTTTAACTTAATCAATGAACATGATGTGATTATTTATGATACGATGATGTTATCCCAATGATGATATTGTGATACTCTAGGGGGCTCAGGCCATTTTCCTGAGTACCTCTCCGCAAGGACTCCATAATTTCTAGAAGGTCGTACCGAATGCCTCCAAATGAGTTGGCAGAGCTCAAGACACAATTACAAGATCTACTGGAGAAGGGATTCATCCGACCTAGCTCGTCACCCTGGGGATGTCCAGCCATCTTTGTCAAGAAGAAGGATCAAACGCTTTGGATGTGCGTGGACTACAGACCCCTTAATGAGGTCACAATCAAGAACAAGTACCCTCTTCCCCGGATTGATATCCTATTGGATCAACTTACCGGAGCTCAGGTATTTTCCAAGATTGACCTCAGGTCGGGCTATCATCAGATCCGTATCCGACCCGAAGATATACCCAAGACCGCATTCACTACGCGACATGGATTATTCGAATATCTGGTTATGTCTTTCGGATTAACAAATGCTCCTGCCCACTTCACATATCTGATGAACTCGATATTCATGTCTGAGTTGGACAAATTTGTTGTGATTGTCATTGATGATATCTTAATATATTCCAAGAATGAAGAGGAGCATGCTCGGCATCTGCGGATCATATTAACGCGCTTAAGGGAGCATCAACTATATGCTAAATTCAGCAAGTGCGCGTTTTGGCTGGAGGAAATCCAATTTCTAGGACACGTATTGTCTGCCAAGGGGATTGCGGTTGATCCCAGCAAGGTCAAGGATATTCTAGAGTGGAAACCACCAACCACTTAACATCAAGTTTGGAGTTTCCTTGGACTGGCTGGCTATTACCGTCGATTCATCCCAGATTTTTCTAAGCATGTGAAGCCAATCACAAGTTTATTGAAGAGCGATACAAAATTTAACTGGTCTTCAAGATGCAATGAAGCCTTCGAGCAGCTGAAGGTGTTATTGACCACTACTCCGGTATTAGCTCAACCGGACATTGAAAAACCTTTTGATGTGTATTGTGACGCATCAGGCAGTGGTTTAGGTTGTGTCTTGATGCAAGAAGGCCGAGTTATAGCGTATGCCTCAAGACAGTTGCGCCGGAATGAGGAACATTATCCAACTCATGATTTAGAACTAGCTGTTGTGGTCCATGCCCTAAAAATATGGCGTCATTATCTTCTGGGGAATATCTGTCATATATATACAGATTACAAAAGTTTGAAGTACATTTTACCAAGTCGGCACTAAATATGAGGCAGAGGAGATGGCTTGAGCTGATTAAGGACTATGAATTGGAAATTCACTATCACCCAGGCAAGGCCAATGTAGTAGCAGATGCACTAAGTCGCAAGGCTGCCTATCATTGTCTTATGATGAAGACTTCTGATATTACATTATGTCAAGAAATGGAGAAGTTAAACCTGGGAATGATTCAACATGGAACCTTAAATCAATTGAAGCTTGAGTCGGTTCTTCTGCAAAGAATAGTTGATGCTCAAAGAAGTGATGAGGGTATGAAACACATTCATGAGAAAATAAAGGCCGGTAAAGCAAACTATTTCAGAAAAGATGATCAAGGCATTGTATGGTTTAACAACCGCATAGTTGTGCCCAAAAATGATGATGTTTGCCAACAGAATTTGGACGAAGCTCATCTTAGTCGCTCTTCCATTCATCCCGGAAGCACTAAGATGTACCATGATCTAAAACAACATTATTGGTGGACCCAAATGAAGATCGAAATTGCACGCTATGTGGCGAGGTGTGACACTTGCAGACGTGTCAAGGCCATACATATGAAAACTGCTGGTCCATTGCAATTTTTTCCTATCCCGACCTGGAAATGGGAGGACTTTATTGTGGGATTACCCAGGACAGCAAAAGGGTTTGATTCCATCTGGGTTATCATTGATCGACTTACAAAGGTAACCCACTTTCTCCTAGTTAGGGTAAAGTATATAGTGGCCACATATGCAGAACTATATATTGCTCGTATTCTCAGTTTGCACGGTGTTCCAAAGACAATAGTGTCGGATCGTGGACCTCAATTTGTATCCAAATTCTGGGAAGAACTCCACAAATCTTTGGGTACCAAGTTGCTTCATAGTTTGGCCTATCATCCTCAAACTAGTGGCCAGACTGAGAGAGTGAATCAGATATTTGAAGACATGTTGCGAGCATGTGTTTTAGAGTTTCCGCAGAAATGGGATGACTGTTTACCATTGGCGGAGTTTTCATACAACAATAACTATCAAGAGAGCATCAAAATGGCACATTTTGAAGCTTTGTATGGACGACGGTGTCGTACTCCATTAAACAGGTCTGAACCAGGAGAAGGATGGTTTTTTAGGTCGGATATGGTAAAAGAAATGGAAGAGAAGGTCCAACGAATAATACATAATTTGAAAGAAGCCTAAGCTCACCAAAAGAGTTATGCAAACCAACAGCGCCAACCCTTGTACTTTCAAGTTGAAGATTATGTCTACCTGAAAGTCTCACCAATGAAGGGTGTATCACGTTTCGGGGTAAAAGGAAAGCATGCACCCCGGTACATTGGTCCTTTTCCTATACTTGAAAGATGTGGACCAGTGGCATACTGACTCCTACTACCTGAAACATTGTCTGCAGTGCACAACGTGTTCCATGTATCCCAATTGAAGAAGTGTCTTCGGATCCAGATCAAACCGTTTAAGTGATGGATGTTGCCTTAGAACCAGACTTGACATATTTAGAACATCCTATTCGAGTCTTGGATCAAAAGGACAGGATTACCCGAAGGAGAACTCTCAAGTTTTATAAGATACAATGGAACCAACACACGGAAGATGAAGCTAGTAGGGAAACTCAAGACTTTTTAGAAAAGAATTTCCCATGCTTTTTAGCTTCATGTAAATTGTAAGATATGTACACTTGTTGTAATAGAGGAATAGACCCCATACCACCCCTGCTTTGTACAAGAAATAAGGAAATAAAAATATGACATGTTTCCTTTTCCATTACTTGCCCTAGGACTTTAAATCTCGGGACAAGATTCTTTTATGGGGGAAAGGATGTAACACCCCTGGTGTTACTGACACTAAAACTTGAACATAACATCATGAGCATTAGCATATCATGTGATTGTAACACCTAGAATGCATTCACTAGGCAAAAATTTCAAACAAGTTGTATTGATATGACTAGTCATGGGTGAAACCCTAGGGTAGGGTACTTAACCCTAAACTGGGCTTCAGAGTGTCAATGAAGCCTAAATGAGAGAAAACTTCAAAACTCATTAGAAATGGTCATAAGATATCACCATTAATGGACTTAAGTGGCACCCAAACCCTAGAAGTACAAAAAATCCTAAGGCCTTGTTCGGTTCGGAGTGGATTGAGGGGGATTGAAGGGGTTTAAATCCCTTTCTAGTCAAATTTGAATAGCAGGGGATTTAATCCTCTTCAACCCCCTCTGATCCCCTTGCATCCGAACACGCCCTAAATAGACCCCTGGAAAACCCTAGATTGAAACCCTAGGGGGTTATATGTAAATATTGCACACTTTTGGACCTAAGTGCAAAAACTAAGGAATTAGGGTACCCAAAAGCATATGGTTCACACATGTGAGGATTTCCAAGTCAAAAGATGTGAAATGGGCTTATTTGCAAAAAGCCACTCAACACCCCTCATGTAGCTAAGTATGAAATTCAGTGCATAAGGCTGACTTTGGAGCTCTATAGACCTAAAAGTACAAAGATTTTGCCTTGGGTAAACACATCAAAACTCTAGAGCTATTATAGAAGTACAACTTTGCTTAAGGGGTTAAGCATTGTTGTTATACAAAGTTGGGAGAAAACTATGCTCAAAGTTGTGATGTCAGTCAGACCTATGTCAAGATTTTTAGTAGCAGTGAAGTTGGATGAACTTAGAGCTTGATTTTATGTAAGATCCTGTAACTATTTGATGGTGGACATTATAACAAAGTTAAAGCTGGTTTGTTAGGCTACAACTTTGATGAAGAGAGTTAGTCCGGTCACTACATAAAATCTGGAGCAAATTGACCCCAAACACGCTCTGTCAGACCGACTGAAGGAGCTGCGCGATGGTACAGTGACCAGATCAGAGCGCCAGCTCAGTAAACTTGCTGCCGGCAACCCCCGCGCATGGATTCACACCGCCGTGGTGATTTGTGCTCAGTGCGGTTGGATAACGCAGAGAGGTATGAAATATCACCCCGTGGATGAACTCTGGCCGCTATTTTACTCGGCCACCGTACCCGCTTGTGTCATGGCCCCTCTAGATAAGCTCGCTGGAGTTATCCCCCAACCTTGCGACACGTGCCTCGGCACTTTAACCACACCGCTGTGACTCATGTTAGCCCATCTGGTGATCGCCGGTGAGCTTGCCACGGTAATTGCCACCAATCACGTGCGCAAGTGCCCCTCCTCCTCTCCAGACGCCACCGCGCCATTTCAATTCACGCGCCAACACCCCTGGAGCCTATAAATTGAGCGTGTCATCGGCTTCGCTATGTATTCAAGCATCTAGCGCACCCACCCGTGCCTCAGATCCTCCACTAGAGTGCTCCAATTTGGGATTTCCCCCAAATCAACCAAGAACACCGTGCAGTGTAAGCTTGCCATGGCCAACACTCCATAGGTCCGTTCATGTCCTCCGTTCACTCGTTTCAGTACTCTGATGTGCTCTTGATACTCCCTGACCCGACCAATTAAGCTAGGACCCATAGGACCACCGGGAACACGTTGAATTGTCCGTTGATCGCACGGCCACCATGGGTAGGGTGATTTAGAGATCCAATCTAGCAATTAACTGAGGGGAAATGATCGCATAGGGTTGAATTTGGTTTCCAGCAATTGGGACAGCTAGTCGTTGCGTATTCGGGCCGGTACAGGCTCGCCGGAGCTCGGTTCGTCACGGTTCGCCGTCGGGGACCGCAGGTTGTAAAGAATCAGAAAGGGAGGGACCTTGATGTGATTGTCAGTGAGACAGCGAAATAGTAGGAAGGAGTCCTTGCAAGTTGTTCAAATAGCCAAGGGTCCCTATGTAAAAACACCACCGCGGGTGCGCGCGCGAGCGCCTTCCGCCGGTATTGGGCTGATTCGGACTGAAATGAGCCCAGTATAGTTGGTATTTTTCCTTTTTATTTTTCCTCTGCACTTGGGAAATTTCTAGAAAATTGTGGAAAAATGCTAAAAATACCAGGCCAACTTTGCTAGACTCCTAAAGTTCTATACTATTTAATAAAAATAGTCTTATGATTTTTAGTCCAAATAAGAAATTTTGGTATATTTAAAATAGCCAAAACCTATACTCCTGGAATTTTAAAGACTAATTAATAACTCCAAAAATCACTAAAATTTTTAGATAAGTTTTAAATGTTATTTAAAAGCCTTAGGTAAAGTTTGACATGATTTGGACCATGTTTGGTACCTAAACCCCAAAACCCTAATCCTCTACTAATGCATACCCTATGAACTAAAGTTCTGACTCCAAAAACCCTAGTTTCCTAGAGTCCCGTGAAGGAAAGTTGTACTCAAGATACAACTTGCCAAACCATTTCTATTACCGCATTCTCATAAGCATTATATAAGCATTCATGGTTATATATGCTTCCATATAGAAAACGAGGAAGAAATAGAAGTTGAAGAAGCAAGAGCTACACCACCACCACCACCTAAAGACCCACCTGTCGGGAACTGCTTTTATTTTGACACTTGTGGAGCAGAGCCCGACTCTCCTATAAGACAAGGCAAGCCCCAGTGCATTTGTCACCTCCTTGCTATTTTAAAAATCTTTCTCACTTGCATGATGCATTAGGTGATAGGAGTTGTGTGCTAAACAAATTACTGCATTTCCTTCCTTGAGAATTTGAATACCTCTCCTTGATCCCCTGTTTTATAAAAAGGTTTTTCTTATGCTTAGCCTTGCTCTAGACAAACAAAATGTTTTGTTTTTGCCAAAAGATGATGCTTCAAGTGGGTGGGATGTTTTCGAAATAAAACGTGATGGTGGATCCATCATGGCCGTGATGGGTTCAACATCGGAAAAATGTACCTCTATCAGGTACCAAACTTTGGGTTGAAATGATAAAGCTGAGACTGGGCGGGTGACTTGCACGAGAAGAGATTCTCAGTGTAGTGTCTCTGTCTATGTCGATTAAGGACCATCTCGATGTAGGCTTGCTGATCGAGGACCTTTTAACTGGTCACATGCCTCATCATGGGTAAGCTTTGCCTTAGGCAGACTAATACCAGAATAAGATAACACGCAGTGGGAGTGGAGAGATGGTGAGAGTAGCGTGTACCCTCCATGGCAAGAGGCTGGACGGTGGTGTATTTGTGCTCTCGGTTGGCGTGAACCTGATCTGGTCTTAAGAACCCCAGTGGCGAGTTGACATATGCAAGGGTTAAGTGCTACATATGTCGTGTGATTGGAGATCCCCAGCTGGGTATTAATTGTAACACCCCTAGTGTTACTGCCACTAAAACTTGAGCAAAACATCATGAGCATTGGCATATCATGTGTTTGTTACACTTAGAGTGCATTCACTAGGCAAAAATCTCAAACAAGTTGTTTGGATGAAACTTGATATGTGTGTAACCCTAGGGTAGGGTACTTAACCCTAAACCATGCTTAGGAGTGATTATAAAGCCCAGGCATTAGAAAACTTCAAAATCCATGAGAAATAATCATAAGAAATCACACTTAATGGACTTAAGTGACATCCAAACCCTAGAAGTGCCAAAACCCTAAAAAGACCCCTAGAAAACCCTAAGTTGAAACCCTAGGTGGTTATGTGTAAATTTTGCACACTTTTGAACCTAGGTGCAAAAACCAAGGTATTAGGGCACCTCAAATCATATGGTTCACACCTTTGTGGAATTGCAAATCAAATTATGGAATTTTGACCTATTTGCAAAAAGTGCTTTAAGAATCATATGTGGCTAAGTCTGAAGTGTAGTGGAGTGGGATCAACTTTAGAGCTTTGTAACTCTCAATCCATAGGGAATTTGCCCTAAATCAACACATCAAAAGTCTAGAGCAAATATAGGAGCACAACTTTGCTTAAGTGGTCAAGCATTGTTGACATACAAAAATTAGAATAAAATGAGCCCAAAGTCGGGCTGTCAGTCAGCCCTAAGTTTCAAATCTCATTAACAGTGAAGTTGGACAAGTTTTGAGATGAAATTCGACTATAATCCAGTAGTTGTTTGACTATGATTACTATAGCAAGGTTGTAGCTATATCATAGGGCTACAACTTTGATACAGAGAGCAGGCCGTGTTACTACTTGAAATTGGGAGCAAATCTCTCTGCAAGTTGCTTTGTCAGGCGTTTGAAGGGAGTCTGATTGTACAGTGAACTAAACATGATCCTAGGTGCAGCCCCCCTCGCCGCCGGTGGTCTTTGTGCTCGGATTCGTGCCTCGGGCAAGTGGATTTCACTCGATGGTGAAAAGATCTCGTCGCGGATGGGTTTGGGATACTGTGGCCTCGCTGTCCCTCGATCACTTGCACAGGCGACGTGGCTTTGCGGCCGTCACCGGAGATTGCGTCCTTCACCGTGGTTGTGCCATGCCTCAG
Source organism: Zea luxurians (assembly GCA_029449295.1). Taxonomy (NCBI): domain Eukaryota; kingdom Viridiplantae; phylum Streptophyta; class Magnoliopsida; order Poales; family Poaceae; genus Zea; species Zea luxurians. Next base: position 95,224,918 of record JAOPSE010000001.1, on the reverse strand, counting down.
GCCATCACCCATGTCGCAGTACATCGCCTTTGTATGTCTGCTCGTCGTCGATGGTTTTGCCACGGTATCCTCCATGAATTGCTTGCACAGTGACCTCTTTCTTCTCCGGTTGCCACCGCACCAACTCCAATTCACGAGCCACCGCCCCCGGAGCCTAAAAATCGGGTTCGTAAGGTAGTCAAGCACCCAATCCACCAAGCCGTGCCTCCAATTACTCACCAGAGCCCCCGAATTACTCACTTCCCCCAAATTGGTCTTCCACCACCGTAAGAAGAACCTCACCGTGGCCAGGGCGCTTCAGGTCCATTCATGCCCTCTGTGCACTCGTTTCATTACTCTGGTGTGCTCTTGATACTCACTGACCCGGCCAATTAGCCTAGAACCCATTAGATCGCAGAGAACACTCAGTGTTGGCATCGGATTGCATGGTCACAATGACCAGAGAGATTGGGAGCCCGAACTATACAATTGATCAAGGGGAAACTGTTGTTAAGGGTTGAATTAGGTATTAGCCAAGTTAGAGCACCGATCATCGCATATCCTGGCCAGTGCAAGCTCACCGGAGTTCCTTCTCCTCCATCCACGGTTGTGGACTTCGCCTTGTGCAGAATTAGAAAGTAGAGGACCTTGGTGTAATTGTCAATGAGACAGAGGAACAGTAGGAAGGAGTCCTTAAGGGTTGTTTAAATAGCCAAGGGCCTCGGTGCAAAGATGCTAGCACGGGCGCGCACGCGGGCGCTTTTCCACCGGTATTGGGCTGGCTTGTGCCAGATTGAACCCAGTACTGTTGGTCTTTTTCCTTTTTATTTTTCTATTGGACTTGAGAATTCTATAGAAAATTGTAGAAAAATGCTAAAAATACCAGACCAATTTTGCTAGGCTCCTAAAATTCTAGACTATTTAATAAAAATAGTTTCATGATTTTTAGTTCAAATAAGGAATTATGGAGTATTTAAAATAGCCAAAACCTATACTCCTGGAATTTTAGGAATTGCTTAATAACTCCAAAAATCAGTAAACTCTTTAGATAAACTTTAAATATCATTTAGAAGCCTTGGGTAAAGTTTGGCATGATTTGGACATTGTAGATGCCTAAACCCCAAAACCCTATTTTTCTAGTGATGCCTGCCCTATAAACTATAGTGATGACTCCAAAAACCCTAGTTCCCTGGAGTACCGTGAAGGAAAGTTGTACTCAAGATACAACTTGATAAACACTTTCTATTACTGCATTTTCATAAGCATTCATGATTATATATGGTTCTATATAGAAAACGAAGAAGAAGTAGAAGTTGAAGAAGCAAGAGCTACACCACCACCACCACCTAAAGAACCTCAGGCCGAGAACTGCTTTTATTTTGACATCTGTGGAGCAGAGCCCGACTCACCTATAACACAAGGCAAGCCCCGGTGCATTTGCCACCTCCTTGCTATCTTAAAATATTTATCACCTTGTTTGATGCATTAGGTGATAGGAGTTGTGTGCTAAACAAATTAATGCATTTCCTTCCTTGAGAATTTGATTACCTTTCCTTGATCCCCTGTTTTATAAAAAGGTTTTTCCTATGCTTAGTCTTGCTCTAGAAAAACAAAATGTTTTGTTTTGACAAAAGATGATGCTTCAAGTGGGATGGGATGTTTTCAAAATAAAACTTGATGGTGGATCCATCATGGCCATGATGGGTTCAACATCGGAAAAGATGTACCTCTGTCAGGTACCAAACTTTGGGTTGAAATGATAAAGCTGACACCGGGCGAGTGACTTGCACGAGAAGAGAGTCTCGGTGTAGTGTCTCCGTCTGAGTCGATTAAGGACCATGTCGATGTAGGCTTGATGATCGAGGACCCTTTAACTGGTCACATGCCTCATCATGGGTAAGCTTTGCCTCGGGCAGACTAATACCAGAATAAGATAACACGTAATGGGAGTGGAGAGATGGCGAGAGTAGCGTGTACCCTCCGTGGCAAGAGGCTGGACGGTGGTGTATCTGTGCTCTCGGTTGGCGTGAACCTGATCTGGTCATAAGAACCACGGTGGCGAGTTGACATATGCAAGGGTTATGTGCTACATATGTCGTGTGATTGGAGATCCACAGCTGAGTATTAATCGATTCGGATCGCAGTTACTTCTCGGACATGAAGACTTGGTCACTGCCCTACACGTAGCATTCCAGTGAATAAAAAGGGTTGATAAGAAATTGGCTAGTATAGGTCAAGTGCTTGAACTAGGGTAGAAAGAACTCTAGATGCAGGTAACTTTACTTAAACTGACAAGTAAAACTGGATTTTTAAGGATCCACTCTCTGTAAGCATTTGTGCAAATAAAGTCTTGGTTATTGATTAAGCCTTACCTTGACTCCCTCAAAGCCAGCATATCCTTGAGAGTGTTTTATTTTGACGGGTAAGACTTGCGAAAGTACACTCCATACTTAGGGTTTTCGAACCCGTGTTGTTGTAGGTGACGAAGCAGCAAATTTCTGTTGCTTTTGTTCCAAGGTGGTGCCTAAGGAAGAAAACCAGGAGTGAAGCCTCGGGAGGAAGTGTCCTCCGTTAAAAACTTTTGTTTAATGTTACTTGGGAGGGGTTTTTGCCTCCTAAGTGTGTAATAATATTACTCCAGCACTCTTATATTTTTCTAGTCTGAAATAATACTACTCTTTCTATACTTTAATATAAAGTAATTTGCTGTAACTGCTTCCGCATATTCGTTCCTCTGATGTGTTGTAATATCTGCGTGACGGGTAAAACGCTCTTGGGCAAGGTAAAGAATACAGATACCGAACTTGTCTAGTGATCAGGTGCACCTGCCGGGTTGTTTGAGGTTCGATGGACAAGGACAACTGTAGGTGGGCCTAATGACTTGGGAGGTTCTGTCACAGCTGGTATCGGAGCAAAGCCCGTCTCTGCAGATGTTATGAGGCATTTTCAAAAAGAATTTTCAAAGACTTATCTAAGAAAATTTCTTTTCTTTTTATCTAACTACCTTCTGAAGTATTAAGACCAGATAGTAGAGTGCAATGTATAGAAGGTTGTGAATCAACTATGGTTGATTCTATAATTATGCATGCATCATGATAAAAACTATACTAATAAAAGTTTTCCCCCTTATGGAGATATGCCGCCACGTACAAGAAAGACTGCGCGCAAGTCCACTTGACTGATTGGTGTACCTCGGCACCAGCTGGCTCCAAGGCATGAGGATAGCAGCAGCGGTAGCAATGACCCCATTGGAGATCTAGAGGCCCAGGTGGAGCAGCTTCGAATGGAGCTACGTCACAGAAACAGTGTGTGGGTCAAGTATGGTCAGTGCATAAATGAGTTAAAAACTGACATCCGACATCTGCAAGACGAGCTTGCCGAATGAGATTTGGCACTCAATTGGGCCCTCAACTCACGTTCCATTGCATGGGACCGAGAAGCCAAAGGTCGAGCCCGTGTGGAGGAGCTTAGCACGACCGTTGATAACTTGCAGGTGTACTGCAATAGATTGCATGAGGAAGTTCATGAATTGTATTCGCGACTCCACCCCGACGTACCTGCCGACCCTATCGGAATGGGAGCTAGACCTTCTGAAACAGCAGGTGAAGCATTTGGTGGGGAACTGGATCTTTTCAAGCCCCCTCCTTCAATGAACCTGGTTGATGAATGGACCCCTACACCCGACAACGAAGCTGCTAAGGATAATAAATACTAGTAGTAGTCTAGTTTAGAAACAATGTTAATGTAAAATAGGTGATGAAGTCTTGTTGTACATTAAGTTTGTAACATTACATCTTGAGTAATGTAAATGATGGTATGTATCAGCATGTGATATTTTCCAAATATTTCTTTGCTTTAGATGCCACCTCAAACTCGTGCACATGACGGCGCGGGAACATCCCGTGGTCAAGAAGAACTGCTTCATGCGAGGCCTCAATGACCGGCTGCAACGAAAGATGGCCACATGCCTGGACCTCTCCTACAGCAGGGCTATCAGCACCGCACTGGCAGTTGAAGCTAAGCATACAGGCCTTGGGAAGTCAAAGGGCTTTGGAGGTGATAGGTCCAACCAAGGGCCTGAAAAGCGACAAAGGTTGGTAATCCGACCTTTCAATCAAAACTGTTCCTCACCTCGTCCACCCTCCTACCCCTTCAAACAGCCTTTGTTCATCCGCCCTACCACTGCCCCCACTTCAACAACTCAGCCGAGTGCCCTTGGTGCTCGTTTCCCCACACTCCCGAGCTCATCAACAGGCTGCTTCTGTTGGGGGGCCTTCGTCTTCTGAAGGTCCTCAAAAACATGACTAACAATGTTTCCCAAGTGTAATATATGTTCAGCAACCTTCAGACTCGGGATAAAGCTGTACATAATATGAAAAACAAGGCCAGGACGAAGGATGAACCAGTTCCAAAGCTATGCGCAAGGAAGCTTCGGCTCAACGACAGAAAAGGGAACCGACTTAAAGGGGAAAAGGCTATCTAGTCCTTATTGGATTGTCATTAAGTCAATAGTAAAAAGGACATGAATGTAATTTTACATAGGCTGCGCCCTATGCCTATAAATAGATTTTGTACTGTTCACGCTGACTTGTACTCGCTTGTGCCTCACGCCTGTACCTTTGCCTTCAATCAAGCCGAAGGTGCAAATGTAATTTGATATTGTTCTTATTCATTCCTGATTATATAAAAGAAAGATATATTATGATGTCATGTAATTATCCATGTTACTATGTTTCATATGCTTCGTCTTTCATTGATTTATGTGCAATGATGAAGGTACATCCTTCATAACCTTCGTCCGATGATCATTATATCCTTACGGAAATAATGCTTCGAAGGACAAAGGGCATTAAACATTAACCTATTTTTGTGTTGCCTTGTTCTTAATTCATAGCATTTGAGAACAAGTCACCAACATTGGCGCCCACCTCCGGTGTACTCACTTCCACAACCTTCGGCAAAGCACTGACCTTCGTTATGCCGCCGAAGAAGATAACAGTGCCAGGGGTTGCTGCACTGCAACCACTAGACACAAACCAGGAGACTCTCTCTCTCCGAGAGGCTCGAAGCCAGAAGAGAAAGGCCACCAGTCCAACATTCCAGGAGGAGGAGTTGGACCAAGAGATCAGGGACATGGAAATCATCCATCAACAAGTGCAAAGGAAAAAAGAGAAGATGGCTCGACTGGCCGATCTTCAAAGGAAGATCGATGAAGCTACTGAGGAAGTGCGTCATCTTACTCAAGATGACCAAGACCAAAGGCCTCAATACAGGGAGCTTCGTCAAGAGGGCTTATTCGACGAAGATGGATGGTATGATGATTTTAATCATGATACCTTTACTTTTGATGATGCTTCTCCCTTGGCAGCAGAATTGTAGGCTATCCCATGGCCTCAATCCTACAAGCCACCCCAGCTACCCATGTACGATGGGCACTCGGACCCAAAGCAATTTTTGATGAGCTATGAGGCAACAATATCCTCATACGGAGGCAATGCAGCTGTCATGGCAAAGTCCTTCGTCATGGCAGTCCGGAATGTAGCCCAGACATGGTATTCTTCTCTTCGGCCAGGGACAATCAAGTCATGGCAAAAGCTCAAGGATATGCTGGTTACCAGTTTCCAAGGCTTTCAAACGAAGCCAGTCACAGCTCAGGCTTTGTTCCAGTGCACGCAAGACCATGAGGAATACCTTCAGGCATATGTCCGAAGGTTCTTGCGACTGAGGGCACAAGCGCCCACAGTGTCCAATGAAATTGTCATTGAGGCCATGATCAAGGGTCTTCGGCCAAGACCTACGGCTCAATACTTCGCCAGGAAGCCCCCACAAACTTTGGAGAAGCTGCTACAGAAGATCAATGAGTATATCCGGGCTGACAACGACTTCCGCCAAAGAAGGGAGGAAGCTTACAGATTCTCTGAGATGACCAGGGGCTTCGGAGGAAGAATCTACCCTAGGCATGTCAGATCAATTCATAGCTCCAGTCAGAATGACGATAAAGGAAGCTAACTTCAGAGGCCACAGTACACCTCACAGTCTTCGGGGCAGCAGCAAAGCTCCTTTAGGCCACCAGCTCTAAGGGGCAGATGCGCCAGGGGCTTCGGAGGAAGATATGGGGATTAGACCAGGAAAGTCTATTGCCTATTCTATGGTGAGGACGAGGGCCATACTACAAGAATGTGCCAAATCACTATCCAGAAGAAAAAGGAGATCGCAGAAGCCGAAGCTCGGCAGAATCAGCCAAAGCAGGTCTTACACACTGCTTCGTGCCACTCACCCTACATACCAGAATATGTGGGCAATCGTCCTACATCCTCTGTTGCTTCGGCTAGCCGTTCTTAGGCTTCTTGGCCTCAGCTTCCACCGCCACCACCACTGCAACCTACACATTCCCGAAGCCAGCAGCCAGAAGGGCGCCAGCACTCTCAACAGCAATGCGAATTTAAGGAGGAGTCCGAAGCTCGTATAGTCTACAGTACTGTGCCAGAATCAAAGCACATTTATTGAGTAATATCCTCCCTCTGAAATACTTTTATGTTCTATGTCATTTTGCTTTTTAATTAGGAATAAACAATGTAAATCTAGTTTTAAGTTCTTGTAATAATTTTTGCTTCTATCGACATGGAATATATCATCTTCACAGACTTACGAAACCTAAAAAATATCGAAGCTCAAAAGTCATTCCCAAGGGAATATAGAGCTAAAAATTGCCGAAGCTACAAAAAGTCGTACCTAAGGGAGCACAGCGTAAGTTTTGCCGAAGCTACAAAAAGCCGTTTCTAAGGGATCGCAGTGTAAGTTTTCTGCTCAAAAGTCGTTCCAAAGGGAATGCAGAGCCAAATACCACCGAAATATAAGGCCAAGATGTTCAAAAGTCGTTTCTAAGGGGATGCAGAACTTATACCGTCGAAATAGAAGGCGAAGAAGTTCAAAAGACATTCCTAAGGGGATGTAGAACTTACACCGAAATATAAATGGTGAAGCCAAAAAATAAACGGCAAAGAGATTCCAGTCGTTCCTAAGGGAATGCAGAGATTGTGTGTTCCAGTGTGGGAGTGTGAGTATGTGTCCTCGGCATCATTATCATTTTGCATCATATCATCACATCATTTCGCATAGCATCACATCATACATCATATTGCATCAATGACACAAGAATAGAATACAAAGCTGATTTTCGGAAAATATTCTGCCAAAGTTACACGAAGTAAGCTTCAAATTACAGCCTCATCAGCCTACATGTAAAAGAGGGACCTCTTTGCGAAGCAAGGATATCTTTATTTTTGCGAACCACGGATCTTCTTTCTTCACGAAGCATGAAAAGAAGGGAAGGTGTTTTTTTCGCCGAAGGCTCAAAAACGGTATGTATGAAAGTTTCATGCATCGTAAAGAAATAAATTACAATAATTTACATATTCAATCCAAAGTTACACACGTCAAATATTACAGCTTCGTTACAATAAAAGCACAATGTCTATTCCAGTGTCTCTTGCATTGACCATTTAAAAATGTTTTCGCAATAAGTGCTAGTCTTCTTTTAGGACTTTCTCCGTAATTTCATTTAGCAACTTATTGACGACTTCGTCAACGATAGATTCAGCCATATTACTGATCTCCAGTGCTTCCTTCGTTTCTGGATCGGCCAGGGGATCGAATGGTTCCGGTGGCGGAGATAATTCAGCTGAAGTGGGAAAAAATTAATTAGTCTGAAGCCACAGAAACATATGCCGAAGATGAACATCAAAAGATATTACCTATACGTCTTTCACGCTCTTCAGCTTCTTTAGCTTGTCTCGCTTTTATCCGAGCGTCATGGGTGTCTTTTTCAATTTTCTTTATAATTTCATGAGCCATCTCTCGGCCACCATTTACCCAGACATCATTATAGAATTTTCTGACCATTAAGGTCGCTTCAGCTGAAGGATCCTTTGTGTCATCTGTGGAGAAGGCAGCTTCAGCCTGAGCCATGGTCTTGATGTGATCACATCCCGCCTTCTCCAAGATAGCTGAAATCCTCCGCGCACCGGAAAATGCACAGACATCCCCGTGATCACTCAAGATTTCTTCAAAGGTCTCAACCTCCCCACTTATCCATTCAATAACACCTTTGGGGTTGCCTCGTATGAAGTTTTCTTCGGTAGACTAGGCACCCACGTTGGTGAAACTGCCTTTTTTTTCTTCACACACTCCAAGGATTTTTCAAAGCATCTTTCCTTGGATGTGCGAAGTTCTTCAACATTTTTCTCTAAATAATTTTTCCAATATTCACTGATATCTTGGTTAGCTTCTGTGAGTGCGCATTTTTCTTTAGCTTCTGCCATCTGTTTCCAAAGGTCTTCAAAATCAGTCTTTTGGATTTTGGCTTGAGCCTTGTAACTAGCTTTGTCTTCTTTCACTTTGTTTACCAATGAAATTAAGATTTTGTCTTTTTCAAGACCTTCGTTTCTTAATTCGATCACCTCTGAGCGAAGGTTGTTTAGAGCCATCGTATAGCCTTCATCTTCAATATCTTTCTGTGCCCTAAGCGCATTGCTAAGAATTAAACCTTACAAGAGGGGGACAGAATTGAGCATAGCACAAAAAAATTTCATTTTCAAATACAAAATTAGCTTTTATACCTTTATGCTATTGTATGTTAGGCTGTCAGCAAGTTTGTCCTTCGATAAAATCGAAAGACCCTCTTCCAGCTTCGGGAATCCGATGCTTTTACCTATCTTCCGGCAAACAGATATTTCTTTGTTATCCGGGAGACAGTACAAAAAGTCTTCTTCACTACTCCCATTAAACACTAGCGCCCCCTTCGGATATTTCAATTTTTGGGCATATTGTTGCGCTTCTAACATCTCTTCTTGGGACAGTACCTTTCCCGAAGCATGACGAATAATGTAGTCAATACTTTTGTTTGAAGCTTCAGGAGCAGGACTTTCAATTTTTTCAGTTGCAATCCGCCCTGTTGATTTTTTCTTGGGGTTAGCAGGCTCCATCTCGGTGGGCTCTGAAGGCCCAGCTTCGGTTTCGGCCTAAATTGTTGCAGTTTCGACTTCTGCCTGCTTAGTATCAGCTTTGGATTGCGCTTTAGCAACTTTGGCAATTTTCCTTGTGGGAGCGAGACTCAAGGTTTTTGTTGTTTCTAACACAACATGCAGCACATTCACCATCCTTCTCCTCTTAGGAGTTGTGGCGGAACCCTTTTGCGCGTTCGACACTGTTGCCTCTATTGGAGGGCTCAAAATCTCTCACATTTTCATTATTTCTTCAATTTTCGGCCCTTTAGCCTTATCAGCCTTCATCTCAACTAGCTCGACTGAAGGTAATTTCGGTATTACAGCCGGCTCTTCAGTGCTCTGTGTAGAAGGAACAGTTTCTTTTGTTTTGGCAGCTGAAGTGGCCCCTTCGCCAAATTCAGGTATCCTGACCGGTTCAATGTAACGCGGCCGGTGAGTCATAACCTTCATCTTCTTGCCCTTCGGCTCAGCTGTGATCGCCAAAGAAGCAATTTTTCCCGAAGCAGCAATCTTTCTTTTTCCCCTTGCCCTCGCAGCGGGTAACAATACTCAGGTTATACGATGCCAATAGCATCGAATACCCTGTTCAATCTTTTCTTACTCCAACCCCCAAAGGCTACGGACAAGGCATTGTCCTCGGTCTTGGAATATGCCCCAAGTAACTCGTCGCTAGTAGTTTCAATGCACTTCAGCCAGTCATCATTTGGTTCATCAAACTTATCCCCAAACTTGAAGGTATACTTCAGCCGAACCAAACCACCTTCGCTAGAGTCAGTGATGGTCTCCTTCGGCATTTCCCAGCTTTCCACAAGCGGCCATACCTTGAAGGCTATATGTTCTTGAATTAAATCCCTTGTGCCAATGAAGGAGCAAACAGTGCTGAAGGCCTTTTGACACACTTCGATGGCGTCATCAATTTTGACCTTCGGCCTTCGAAGGCTAAAGCGGGACCAGATGGGGTGCATGATGATTTCTTTTATATCTTCTCTTGTCTTCAGATCATTCTTCACATAAAACCACTCTTCCATCTAGGCCTGGGCCATCTCTTCCGAAATGTTGGCACTGGGTGGCTTGCGTTGGGACGAGCAACGAATCCATAACAACCAAAGTTGTTGTGGTACTGCTCTTTACCAATGGCCTTCGTCTCATATAAAAGTTCATGCAGGTTGCAGAAGCATTTCACGCTTGGCTCTAGCCCTTGACTCCTTACTGCCTAGACAAAAAGCCCCATCCTTATTATGGCTTCAAGGGTGATCTAAGGAGGAAGATCTGGTAGGTTTTCAACACTTCAACTACAAACTTGCTCAAAGGGAACCAAAGTCTAGCCTTGAAGAAGCTTCGGTAAATTACAACTTCATTTTCCTCAGGGGCAGGGACGTTGTTGTCACCGCCAGCCCTCACAATAGACATATCCCGAAAGTACCTTCCTCTCATGTTCTCGTGATGACTCTGCTTAATGGTCGATTTTCCAAACACAGAATGGCTTGGCCGCCAGGGCCGATCTTCAGAATCTTCATCCCCACTTTCCACATCATAGCTATCGCTATCACCAGTATCTTCAGATAAACCTTCCAGTATCTCCTTAGTAATCTTCTCAATGTTTGTCTTTGCCATTGACTCGACGAATCCAGAAATATAAGGATCCACAGCCTTCTTCTCCTCAAACAGCTTCGTCTCTTCAGTCAACTTCGTCTTCACAACAACCTTCTTTACCTTGGATATTTTTTCCTCAGACATGGTAAAAATGTGACTTTAAACCAAAGCTCAAGAAGTTTGGAAATCAGGAAAGAGCTAGTGAGCAAGAGCTAAAAAGTTTGAGAAAATAACGCAAATAGTGGCAATAGCGTATCGAATGCTGTCGCTATGGTTTATATTTATATGCCCAGTGCGTTGCAACTTGGTGGGCCCTGTCTGTCATTGGCTATTGCTATTCTAGCAAAGGGAAGGTGTTTTTACGGACCTTCGGCTTAAGGCCTTCATTCATGTCGCAGTCTAAATTCGTTGTTATAACAAATTAATACTGTGAGGGACTACTGTTGGGGGCCTTCGTCTTCCGAAGGTCCTCAAAAACATGACTAACAATGTTTCCCAAGTGTAATAAATGTTCAGGAACCTTCGGACTTGGGATAAAGCTGTACACAATATGAAAAACAGGGTCAGAACGAAGGATGAACCAGTTCCAAAGCTATGCGCAAGGAAGCTTCGGCTCAACGATAGAAAAGGGAACCGACTTTAAGGGGAAAAGGCTATCTAGTCCTTGTTGGATTGTCATTATGTCAATAGTAGAAAGGACAGGAATGTAATTTTACGCAGGCTACGTCCTGTGCCTATAAATAGATGAACAGTACTCCCGTACTGTTCACGCTGACTTGTACCCGCTTGTGTATCACGCTTGTACCTTTGCCTTCAATCAAGCCGAAGGTACAAATGTAATTTGATATTGTTCTTATTCATTCTTGATTATATAAAAGAAAGATATATTATGATGTCATGTAATTATCCATGTTACTATGTTTCATATGCTTCGGCTTTCATTGATTTATGTTGCAATGATGAAGGTACGTCCTTCATAACCTTCGTCCGAAGATCGTTATATCCTCAGGGAAATAATGCTTCAAAGGACGAAGGACATTAAACATTAACCTATTTTTGTGTTGCCTTGTTCTTAATTCATAGCATTTGAGAACAAGTCACCAACATCTTCAATTGTGGGAAATCTGGACATTTCATCAAAGACTGCCCATATCCGAAGCGGAACAACTCCAGTAATCAGCAGAACCCGGGGAGTTCAAGCCAAGGAAAGGGAAACACGTCAAATAATGAAGCGGGCAAGAATATGAAGAAAACTAGGCGAATCTATTATACACATGTGGCCACTACACCGTAGGGAGAGCCGGTCATGATGGGTATGTTTCTCGTGGCCATTCACCCTGCAGTTATTCTCTTCGATTCTGGTGCTTCACATACATTCATAAGCAAGAAGTTTGTGGAGAAATATTGCATTCCTTGCATTGAATCAAGGGAAGGGTTTATTATTCATTCGCATGGGGGACAAATATTTACTAAAGAAGTGGCTTTCCATATGCCCGTAACATTGGCTGAATGGGACATTCCCACAAATATGATTGTTCTAAAAGGCCAAGATATAGATGTAATTCTTGGCATAAATTGGTTAGCCCAGCACAAAGCTATCCTCAACACTGATTTGAGAACCATCAGGTTGAGCTATGGCCAGGAAGAGGTTCTCTTGTCCATTCTTGTAGCTACTACAGCTAAACCATTTGGCAGAGTATATGAAGCCATCATACCGGAGATCCAAGATATTCCGGTACTATGTGAATTCCTGGACGTCTTTCTGGGAGATCTACCTGGATTGCCTCCAGAGAGAGATTTAGAATTTGTGATGGAATTGAAGCCCGGTATGGCTCCTGTTTATAGAAGGTCGTACCGAATGCCTCCGAATGTGTTGGTAGAACTCAAGACTCAATTACAAGATCTGCTAGAAAAGGGATTCATCCAACCTAGTTCATCGCCTTGGGGTTGTCCAGCCATCTTTGTCAAGAAGAAGGACCAAACGCTTCGGATGTGCGTGGATTACAGACCCCTTAATGAGGTCATAATCAAGAATAAGTACCCTCTTCCCTGGATTGAGATCTTATTCGATCAGCTTACCAGAGCTCGGGTATTTTCGAAGATTGACCTCAGGTTGGGCTATCATCAGATCCGGATCTGACCCGAAGATATACCCAAGACCGCATTTACTGCTCGATATAAATTATTTGAATATCTGGTTATGTCTTTCGGATTAACAAATGCTCCTGCCCACTTCACCTATCTGATGAACTCGGTATTCATGCCCAAGTTGGACAAATTTGTGGTCTTCATTGATGACATCTTGATTTATTCCAAGAATGAAGAGGAGCATGCTCGGCATCTGCGGATCGTGTTAACGCGCTTAAGGGAGCATCAACAATATGCCAAATTCAGTAAATGTGCATTTTGGCTGGAGGAAATTCAATTTTTAGGACACGTATTGTCTGCCAAGGGGATTGCGGTTGATCCTAGCAAAGTCAAGGATATTCTAGAGTGGAAACCACCAACCACTGTACATCAAGTTCGAAGTTTCCTTGGACTGGCTGGTTATTACCGTCGATTCATCCCTGATTTTTCCAAGCTTGTGAAGCCAATCACAAGTTTATTGAAGAATGATACAAAATTTAACTGGTCTTCAAGATGCAATGAAGCCTTCGAGCAGCTGAAGGTGTTATTGACCACTCCTCCGGTATTGGCTCAACCGGACATTGAAAAACCTTTTGATGTGTATTGTGACGCATCAGGCAGTGGTTTAGGCTATGTCTTGATGCAAGAAGGCCGAGTTATAACATATGCCTCGAGACAGTTGCGCCGGCATGAGGAGCATTATCTAACTCATGACCTGGAATTAGCTGCTGTGGTTCATGCCCTAAAAATATGGTGTCATTATCTGTTGGGGTATATATATCATATCTATACAGATCATAAAAGCTTGAAGTACATCTTTACCTAGTTAGAGCTGAATATGAGGCAGAGAAGATGGCTTGAGCTGATTAAGGATTATGAATTGGAAATTCACTATCACCCAGGCAAGGCTAATGTAGTGGCAGATGCACTCAGCCGCAAGGCTTTCTGTCATTGTCTTACGATGAAGACTTCTGACATTATATTATGTCAAGAAATGGAGAAATTGAACTTGGGATTGATTCAACATGGAACTTTTAATCACTTGAAGCTTGAGTCAGTTCTTCTGCAAAGAATAATTGAAGCACAAAGAAATAATGAGGGTATGAAACACATTCATGAGAAAATAGAGGCCGGTAAGGCAAACTGTTTCAGAAAAGATAATCAAGGCATTGTATGGTTTAACAACCGCATAGTTGTGCCCAAGAATGATGAAGTCTGCCAGCAAATTTTAGATGAAGCAAATCTTAGTCGCTGTTCTATTCATCCCGAAAGCACTAAGATGTATCATGATCTAAAGCAGCATTATTGGTGGATGAAGATGAAGATTGAAATTGCACGCTATGTGGTGAGATGCGACACTTACTGACGTGTCAAGGCCATACATATGAAAACTGCTCGTCCATTGCAATCTTTACCAATCCCGACATGGAAATGGGAAGACATAAGCATGGACTTCATTGTGGGATTACCCAGAACAACAAAAGGATATGATTCTATTTGGGTTATCATTGATCGATTTACAAAGATCGCCCACTTTCTCCCAGTCAAAGTAAAGTATCCAGTAATCGCATATGCGGAACTGTATATCACGCGTATTCTCAGTTTGCACGGTGTTTTGAAGACAATAGTGTCGGATCGTGGAACAAAATTTGTATCCAAATTTTGGGAAGAACTCCACAAATCTTTGGGTACCAAGTTGCTTCACAGTTTGGCCTATCATCCCCAAACCAGTGGGAAGACTGAGAGGGTGAACCAGATACTTGAAGACATGTTACGAGCCTGTGTTCTGGAATTCCCACAGAAATGGGATGATTGTTTACCATTGGCTATCAAGAAAGCATCAAGATGGCACCTTTTGAAGCTTTGTATGGACGACGGTGTCGTACTCCATTAAACTGGTCTGAACCAGGAGAAAGATGGTTTTCAGGCCTGATATGGTAAAGGAAACCGACGAGAAGGTTCAACGAATAATACATATTTTGAAAGAAGCCCAAGCTCGCCAAAAGAGTTATGCAGACAAGCGACCCAAACCCTTAAACTTTCAAGGTCAAAATTATGTCTACCTGAAAGTCTCACCAATGAAGGGTGTATCACATTTTGGGGTAAAAGGAAAGCTTGCACCTCGGTACATTGGTCCTTTTCCTATTCTTGAACAATGTGGACTAGTGGCATACCGACTCCAATTACCCGAAACATTGTCTGCTGTGCACAATGTGTTCCACTATCACACCCGTTTCCAAAGGGCAGAGCCGGGTGCATAGCATATTTGTGCCAGGATCTATTTCCACGCATATGTTGACGCCACAAGTGTAATATATCAAAAGAACAATGCATAAAAGCGTAAATAACGATTATATTAACATATTACACTTCGAACAGACATAATCTCTTAACCTTTATTCATCAAAGTACAGCGAAAGAAGGACATCCATCCACAGGAAGATGACCGGGGGTATCACTAGACTAGCATCCATGGAGCTCAGCATCATAACTTCATCTGCAAACTTCTGATCAAAATTAAGCAAGGGTGAGCTCACTTATGGTCGGGGCTCAGCAAGTGGGGGAAAAACTAATGCAAGTTTAACAAGGTGAGGCTAAGGTTGAGTAGTAAGCATTTTAGTTGGTCAACATTTTATTAACAACACCTATCTTACTAAAAAGTGTGAATCCCAAGTATTCGCATTAAACAAAGGTATAATAGTATATCAAAAACACTTAAGCGAAACCACTTAAGCAAACCATTAGCAGATCATCGGATCTCGATTTATTTCCATCTTCAAGTTCAATTATCATGTGAGGAGTCCACGCTGCTCTTAACCGTGAGCACGGCTGATATATCAGTTTTACACTCTGCAGAGGTGGTACAACTTTACCCACAAGCCATGTATCCCCTCTACCCTGGGTCGGCCAAAACCCGTAAACACTTCCGAAGTGAATGGCTAGGGATCCACTACGAGGCTTTCATAGAATATTCTTAATACTAAGCAACCCGCTAAGGTTTCTAAAGTCTATGGTGGAGGCCCCCTAGGTGAGGTACCTTAGCCAAGAATACGTCCTCATGTTAACGTGGGTTGCCAACACCACCGCTCTCCCTCTTGCCCATATTTCAGGTAAGGTTGCTAGGCACCAAGCATATAAAGCTAATTACCAAAGGCTAGAGGGGATACATGGCATGTGGGTAAAGTTGCACTGTTTTCCCGGGTGGTCACTCCATGTTCTAATTATCACAGTATGATCTTGCTTAATCATCGGATTAACAACAATAATGTAAACTTACCATTTGGAACATTGATATCATCAGTAGGAGTAACATCATAGAGTTAAAGTTGTAGCAATAGCATAGCTACTAGATTAAATCATAAACCCAGGTTAAACAATGAGTAAGGTTGGAAAGGTTAGGTGTATCTAAATAGGTAACCCATCAAATTATGCATATATATATCGAAGAATAAACTTTATTAAATGTATGGTTTGGGATCAAATAGAATATGCAGAGGGAGAAGTCCACTTGCCTTGCTTATTGAAAACTTGAGGTTCTTCCACGGATAGGAATAGATCCTGATTCTTAACTACTAGATCAACCACTGAATATCACACAAACAAACAAGAAGAACAAACACCACTCAATAATATACAACATTCACCATACGTAAAGCTAAAAGAAAGCCTAACGAAAAGAGCGTTCGCTTTTCAAAAACATTGCACGCAAGGGTTATAATAAAAAGGTATTCTTTTCAAAAATGTGTGATGTATACTTTATAAAACAAGACATGAGCTTAAAATATCTTAATTAAAATATACAAATATTAGATTTACCATTTTAATCCTTTATAAAAGCATATGTGGTATGTCTAAGATTAAGAGTTCATAAGATAAAACACATTATAACATTATTAAACCTTTTTAACCTTTTATAAAAGATATATGTTCTATATCTAAGGTTAATGCGATACAAAACACGTTATTTATTTATAAACATTATGGAACGTATTATAATTCATTGTTAAACCTCCACTTATTATAAATTAAGATATAAGTCTAAATAGGTTTTATGTGAAAAGATCATTATTATTAAACACCTATTTTATGACGAGTTAGGTTATAGGCCTTAAGTGGGTTTTCATGCAAAAGATAATAAACAAATAACTATCTTTTATTATAAAGTACATGGCCTATATTCTTTGTTAAGAAAGATATACTCAAGGTCAATATATGAAGTAATATTTTAGTGATAAAAGAACTTAATTTCTTATTACTTTATTTTATCCTTTAGGAAAACTAAGTGATCCGTATATGATGTGGACTAAATTCTATAAAATCATTAATCATGCCATAAATCTAGTTAAGAACAAATTGACTATCGGTTTGGCTAATAAATTATGATAAAGGATAATTAATCTATTAATTATCTTTAATTCTATTGTAGGAACAAATGATCTAATTCATTAGAAAGGAAATTATGTATAAACTATCATTTTAGTTTATAAAAGCAATGACCCTTGTTATCTTTTAATTCAAATATTATAAATAATCTATTAATTGGACATATGTTTATTTTCTATTTTTATTAAGAAACATATGTCTACATATTCTTTTCAGTTTCTATTTAATATGGCTATACTTAAACATCTATAACGAACCTTGTTAAATATGATATCTATTAAAAAGATCATTTTAAAAATTAGAAACAAATTATCTACTTCTTTAGTAAGAAACCTATGTTTATCAACATACTATCAATTTCTTTATTAGAAAAGTATGAGCGCCTAATTAAGTCATTTTAACATTATTATAAATTCTACTATTTCAGTTTTTCTCCTTTTCTTTTCTAAATAGAATTTATACGTGTAACTAAAAATTGTTTATTTAATTCTTCTAACCTTAATATACTAAAAATTAATTGTAAATTACTAAATGGGACTTTTAATAACCTATTCATGGTTATTATCATAAATAAGCATTTTACTATTCTAAGTAATTAAGTGCTATACTTATGAATACATTTATTATGAATAGTAAAATCTATATATTTTCATTCGACTAGAAAATACATGACTTGGTGTCTATTTCAATTTCTTCATGCAAATAAGTTTATACTTAAACTACTACTAACAATTATCGTTCCACACACAAAAGCGAAATTAATTATAAACATTTCTAGTATGAAAACACTGAAGTAGTGAATAGTGACCGTGGTCATTTTTAGAATTATAAAATCATACGCATTTTCAAAGTATTGTCGCGGGGTTCGATTTTGGTTACACATATATATTGAATCTCTAAAGTCATACACGTGAATTGCCAAATCGCATCATCTCAATATAAAAACAATAATTCATAAATTGATTCAAAACGTGTTTTAGAACATAAATCAACATTTGGGGTTGTTTCAACCTTGTGGTGAATGGAGGGATTCGGTCGCGGTGAGGCGAGGCACGACCAAGGACGAGCGAAGACGGCGCGGATGAGACTCGGT
The DNA here is from genome assembly GCA_029449295.1 of Zea luxurians. Taxonomy (NCBI): domain Eukaryota; kingdom Viridiplantae; phylum Streptophyta; class Magnoliopsida; order Poales; family Poaceae; genus Zea; species Zea luxurians. The sequence continues at coordinate 95,206,738 of JAOPSE010000001.1, read as the reverse complement.
GTTGGGCGAGGATGATCCAGTTGGTGTGCTGAGCGATCGCGTCAACAATACGGCATAACTCCGACGATGTGTTTGGATGGCGGGCATGAATTCTGGTGAGGCTCCATGGATGGCGAATGGCGTGGGTACAGTAGTCAGGGTGCTGCGCGGGCAATGACGACGGTTGGTGAGCGCGGACGGGGCTCCGGTGGCGAGGAGAGGGGCTCCGGCGGCGAGGAGAGGGAGAGTACGGAGGGGCTCAGCTGTAGGGGCTCGGTCGAGGTGGTCCAGCGTGGTCCAAAGAGCAGTGCGCGAATGTGAGGAGTGAGGGAGAGGTTGAGGGAGGAAGCGAGGAGGCTCTGCTGGGGTTTTATAGAGGAGCGGGAGGGAAGTGAAGGGTCGGCTGGCGTCATGCCATTGATGGCATGAGGGAGCTTCAACGAGGGAGGTAAATGGGGGAAGAAACGTACGTAGTAAAGCTCCATTACACGCGTGACGAACGGACGTGCGGCACTTGGGGTCGCTTAGGCTTCTGGTGTTGCTCGCAGTCGCTGGCGTCGCGGGGCACGCAGGGGCAGGGTCGCGCGGTGCTCGGCGGGCGCGTCGGGGTGGCTCAGGGTCGGGGTCACGGCTCCACGGGCGTGGCACGTCGAGCCGGACGGCTGGGCAAGGGCGCAGAGCAGTCGATTGGACAGGGTTGGGCGCATGGTGGGGTCGCCTGCTCGGGCGCGGTTCGTGGCGCGGTGTAGGGTGGCCACGGCTGCTCCTGCGGTCTTAGCGGCACGGGGCGTCGGGCGGGTGGCTACAAGCGCAGCGCGGTCTGGGCGCCGGGTGCGGCTCCTGCGGTTGACGGGGAGAGCCGGAGAGAGAAGCGTGGGGGAAGGAGATAAAGAAGAGGTGGCGGGTGGAAAGAGCACAAGGGGCGACGGCGGTTGTGCAGAAGGAGCAGGGCGCGGCTTAGGTCAAGGGAGAGGAGGCGGCCGACCTTGCTTGATGGGCCTGGACCGATCAGGTTAGGTTTTGTGTTTTTTTCTTTTTTATTCTATTCCCTTTTCTAAATTCGAAATACATTTTTAAATAACCCTACAAATTTATAAAAATTAACCCAAAATTATTTATAAATATAATATTTATTTTTGGCTAATAATTATATTATTTTTTGTGAATTTTCATTCAAGAAGAAATGTTATTAAATATTCAAAAAACCAATCGTGCGGAATCAAAATTATTCCAAATACAAATAAATGACACACAATTAAATGAAAAACTTATTACCCTGATTACCATTATAAACTAAAATTATTAATATACATATTTTCTGAAAACCTTATTTTAGCAATTCATTATTGTTTTGTAAAATGAGATTTTCTTTACAAGATCAAATCCATAAATTGGATTTGCAAAATCAATTCAAACAAAACATATGCTTCGGCACGAGTGCAACAAACACTTGGTAAAATTTTATCTATTGAAGAATTGTTCAAATTATTTATATTACCATTTTACTATTAGAAATCATAAGTATTTTTCCTTTCTATTGAAAAAAATAATTCAAGTAGGTTTGTTTGCATTTGCTAGATTTAGGGTGTTACAAAATCTACCCCCCTTAAAAGAATCTCGTCCTCGAGATTATGGAAGGCTAGCAAGAAGACAATGGTGATATATGGTTACTCGTAGATTCTTGGTTCACATTGAACTCTTCTAAACTTAAGGAACTTATTGTTTCTTCGCTCCGCAATGACTACAAATCAAGCGATCCTCATCATCGTACATGTAACTCATTGGTCTTCTGGGTTATTGTTTGGGTCTTGCTTCACCGTCTTCTTCTTTAGTTGGTCTAGATGCTTCTTGGGGCATTCACGAATAATATGTTCTTCATTTTAGCAGTAGAAGCAAGCACCTCTTGCTTTGAGTTATTTGCGAGTGAACTTTGCTTGACCAATGGGTGATGAGGGATGATTGGGTGTCTGTATCCCATATAGCTGAATCTGGCTTGATTCTTCTGTTTGGGTATGCATGTGTTTCGGGGCTTTTGCTTTTGGTTGAGCTGGATTACTCATGTATCCAAACATTTTCCTATTCCTTTTGTTGTTCTTCACGATGTTGATAGAAGTTTCTATGCATTTTTGTTCATATTCTATGTCTGGAGACTGAGATAGCTTAATCTCGGAGGTGTTCGGTAGTGAACTCTTCTCGGGACAGTTACGAAGGTAATGATTTTCACGTCCACATAGATAGCAAGCTTTTCTTGAAGTTATTTCTTGACTTTTTCCATGTTTCCATTTTTGTTTTTTGGACCTGATGCGACAACGACGCTGAAACTATGTGCAAGTAATAGTCCATCCATCAATGTAACACTCATGTGCTTCTTCTTGGGGCTGGGCATCTTTGTGATGTTTCCTTTTTGGAAAACCTGGCAATTCATCGTCTGACAGTGCATCTGCTATTAGTTGTTTTTGGGGAGACCATTGACTTTTTATGTCAGAAAACAAAATCCGGTTCTTCTGTTTTGTAGTTTCACTTTCGTTTATACTGATCTGGCGACAAGGAATTCCATAGTATTCACAACAACAACATATTCTAAGATTATTTGTCTGTTGGTGTGCATCCTTTTGTGTCTGTTCATCAGTTGTTTCATTTCTAGTGATGTTTCGACTTGCCAACACTTGCTGGTATGAGGAGGTGAGTTGAGATGCTTTCTGTATTATCAGAGCTTGTGCATGTAATAGCTTTTCTAAGTCAACTATCAAGGGTGATGTTATGGTTGATGTCATACGGTTATCGGTAGTCTGTTCATGTGCTATAAATTCTGCTAAATCAACTTGTTGGAGTCTAGCTACCACTTGAGATGTTGCATGCAGAAACTGTCATGCGCCTTCTTGAATTGTTCCATCTGAGACTTAGCTGGAGGAGTTGCCAACAAAATGTATTCTTTACACTTAGTGACATCACTTGTAGTTGACATTCCAAGGTCTAACATCTGTATGGATACAGTAAGGAAGGAAGGTACAAAAAGATTGAGCTAGGACAGACTATAAAGAGTAGAGAGAACCCAACTATCTAAGGTTTTACCTAGTAACTGATGTCAATGTGGACAGAAGTCACACAATACACCAACAATCATTGCAAAGAAGCAAATCAAACACGGTCACAAAGACACCTAATAGAACTCAAGCACACTAGCATAACACAACTCGATGCTATATGATCAACCAAAAAGAGAATATTTCCTAAGGAGAACAGTTTAACATAGTTTTTTAAAAGGAGAAACAAGGTTGGGAATAAGAAAGAGAGAATATAAAATCAAGGAATCAAATCAGAAATAACAAGGAGTTAGACAAGACATATTTGTTCATGGACAAGAGTGAAATAGGATCACCATAAACTAGTGAAGCAAGGATAAATGATACAACCAAATATTATGAATTGAGTTAGGAAGAAAGTTTAATCAAGGAGACAAAATAGAGAGGCGTTATCAAGGAGAGAAGTAGAGGGACAAAGGGTTCAATATATCGAGGTAGATATTGTCCAAGGATGACAATACAATGGCAAGAAAACAAGAGTAGAAGAAATCAAGGGTTATATAGCAATATTATGGATTAGAAAACAACTACAATATAACATCGTCCTTACCGTTCTAGTCGAAAACTTAATACCATAGAACTATCCTATCAACCTAACCAAGAAGTCTTGTAATAGATCCAAGGGATCCATAACAAAACTTCTTGCAGGGTGGGGATAAGACAGAGAATGAGGCATCTTCAATAGCTTCAAAAGGGTTACTTCTGGCAAGTTTCGCTTCAAGTTCCATAATTTTACTTGATCATCTTGCAATGCCTCTCATTAGAACTTTCTGATAGACGAAAAATTAGACAAGAAGGGTTAAAGATAAAAGAGATGAGTTTTGATATAAAGTAAGTTTTTATGGAGACAATTCAGTCAAGTTTTGAACGACTGAGTGGGCTTTCGATTTCTAACTAATCTAGTGACCTACAGTCACATTGCTTTGATACCACTTCTGTCACACCCGTTTCCAAAGGGTAGAGCCGGGTGCATAGCATATGTGTGCCAGGATCTATTTCCACACATATGTTGATGTCACAAGTGTAATATATCAAAAGAACAATGCATAAAAGCGTAAATAACGATTATATTAACATATTACACTTCGAACAGACATAATGTCTTGACCTTTATTCATCAAAGTACAGCGAAACAAGGACATCCGTCCACAGGAAGATGAGCGGGGGTATCACTAGACTAGCATCCATGGAGCTCAGCATCATAACTTCATCTGCAAACTTCTGATCAAAATTAAGCAAGGGTGAGCTCACTTATGGTCGGGGCTCAGCAAGTGGGGGAAAAACTAATGCAAGTTTAACAAGGTGAGGCTAAGGTTGAGCAGTAAGCATTTTAGTTGGTCAACATTTTATTAACAACACCTGTCTTACTAATAAGTGTGAATCCCAAGTATTCCCATTAAACAAAGGTATAAGAGTATATCAAAAACACTTAAGTGAAACCACTTAAGCAAAACATTGGCAGATCATCGGATCTCGATTTATTTCCATCTTCAAGTTCAATTATCATGTGAGGAGTCGAGGCTGCTCTTAACAGTGAGCACGACTGATATATCAGTTTTACACTCTACAGAGGTGGTACAACTTTACCCACAAGCCATGTATCCCCTATAGCCTGGGTCGGCCAAAACCCGTAAACACTTCTGAGGTGAATGGATAGGAATCCACTATGAGGCTTTCACAGAATATTCTTAATACTAAGCAACCCGCTAAGGTTTCTAAAGTCGATGGTGGAGGCCCCCTGGGTGAGGTACCTTAGCCAAAAATACGTCCCAATGTTAACGTGGGCTGCCAACACCACCTGTTGGGGACTTGTTCTCAAATGCTAAGAATTAAGAACAAGGCAACATAAAAAGTGTTAAATATTAAAGTTCTTCGTCCTTTAAGACATTATGTCCCTTCGGGCATAATGAATTCCGGACGAAGGTTAAGAGGGAAAGAACCTTTGTGAGCTGGATAGACAGTAAAGAAGAATTCATATATCAAATACAAAGAATAATTTAGATATTATTATCAACTTATATTTATTTGCATTATCATATCCAAAATAACAAATTATAAATGTACCTTCGGATTAACGGAAAGTAAAGGTACAAGCGTGATGCAAAAGGCGAATGCTGAGTCAGCGTGAACAGTACAGGAGTAATGTTCATCTATTTATAGGCACGGGATGCAGCCCGTGTAAAATTACATTGATGCCCTTTACATTTGTCAATAACTTTATAGCAATTCTTCGAGGTTTAATTTGACTTTTCATCTTTAAGTCGGTTCCTCTTTTCTGCCGTCATGCCGAAGCTTTTCTGCACATAGCTTCGTGACCGTCTTATCCTTCGTCGTGGTCGTTTTCCACCCCAGTCAAGCTGCGTCTTAACCATGCTCTTGTACACCCGCAACCTGACTCCGAAGATACCTGTTCACATGTTTCACTCGGAAAATATTGTCAAATCATACTTTTGAGGACCTTCGGAAGCCGAAGGCCCCCAACAGTAGCCCCTCGCAATATTAATTTACTGTAATGATAAATTCATATTGCGACATGGACGAAGGCTTTAAGCCGAAGGTCTGAAAAAACACCTTCCTTCTGCTAGAATAGCAACAGTCATTGACAAACGGGGCCCTCCAGTTTTCGACACACTGGGTGTATAAATAAGAGCTCACCGCAAGTTTATTTGGCACGCTCTTTTGCCATCTGCTTTTACTCACCCAACTTTTTAGCCTGCGCGCAACAGCACTTGCTCGGTTTTAAATTTTTGAGCTTCGGCTTCGAGTGTGTTTTGTCAGCATTTGCGAAGATGCCTGAGGATAAGAAAGTTGTTGTTGCTTCGAAGCTAAGCCTTTCTGAGGAGATGCACCTAGGCTTTCTTGAATCAATGTCAAAGACTAATACGGAGAAGATTACCAAGGAGATTTTGGAGGGTTTATCTGAAGATACTGGCGACAGTGAAAGTTACGATGTGGATAGTGGTGGTGAAGATTCCGAAGATCGACTCTGGCGACCAAGCCATGCAGTTTTTGGTAAGTCTAGCATTAAGGAAAATCATCTTGTCAATATGAGAGGAAGATACTTTCGGGACTTGTCTGTTGTGAGGGCTGACGAAGGAGAGAAGACTTGTCCGACTCCCGAGGAAAATGAGGTCGTGATATTCCGAAGCTTCTTAAAAGCTGGATTACGATTTCCCTTGAGTAGTTTTGTCGTGAAAGTACTGAAGAAATTTGAAATCTACTTTTTCACCAACTTATCCCCGAAGCAATCATAAGGATGAACATCTTTGTGTGGGCCGTGACAAGCCAAGGTTTGGAACCTAACGCAAAAAGCTTCTGTAACGTACACGAGCTATTGTATGAGACAAAACCCTGGGGCAAAGAGCAGTTGTTGGGGGCCTTCGTCCTCCGAAGGTCCTCAAAAACATGATTTGACAATGTTTTCCAAGTGGATTATATGAACAGGTATCTTCGGACTCAGAATTATGAACATGGAGTACGGTCAGGACGAAGCCTAAGCCAGACGAAGGGGGATTGAGATGGAGGACGGGCTGATTACCAAGCTGTACGAAGGACGGTGCACAGCCGAAGCTGTTCGCAGGAAAGCTTCGTCGCGGTAGCAGAAAGGGGAACCGACTTAAAGATGAAAAGACCACTTGGGCCTTAATAGATTCCCATAAGTCATTAGCAAATGTAGTGGACATGAATGTAATTTTACATGGGCTGCGTCCCACGTCTATAAATAGATGAACAGTACTCCCGTACTGTTCACGCTGACTTGGCATTTGCTTTTGCGTCATCCTTGTACTTTTGTCTTCCTGCAATCCGAAGGTACACTTGTAATTTGAAGTCATTTCTATTGTTATATGATAATAAAATAGAAATGACATTGTGATAAAATTTAAATACTTATATTACTTTTTACGTTACGTATATGACCTTCGTCACAGCTTATTGCGTTTACGAAGATATGTTGTTTGTGACCTTCGTCCGGAACACATTATATCCCGAAGGGAATTAATGTTTCAAAGGACGAAGTACCTTATCATTTAACACTTTCTATGTTGCCTTGTTCTTAATCCAAAGCATTTGAGAACAAGTCACCAACATTGGCGCCCACCTCCGGTGAACTCACTTCCACTTCGAGTTTTTTGAACACCTTCGGAAGCCATAGACCCTCGCTATGGCACCGAAGAAAGCTTCAGCGACTGGGGCTGCAGCTCTGCAACCGCTGGACCCCAACCAGGAGACTGTCTCTCTTCGGGAGGCCCGAAGCCAGAAGAGGAAGGCCGTCAGCCCGACGCTTCAGGAGGATGAGCTAGACCAAGAGATCAGGGATATGGAGATGCTACATCAACAGGTGCAGAGGAAGAAGGAGAAGATGGCCAGGCTAGCTGAGTTGCAAAGGCAGATAGATGAAGCTTCTGAAGAAGTTCGCCATCTTACTCACGATGAGCAGAACAAAAGGCCTCAGCAAAAAGACCTTCATCAGGAGGGCTTCTTCAATGAAGATGACTGGTATGACAATTTCCATCATGGAAATTTTGTTTTCGATGATGCTTCTCCCCTGTCCGCTGAGCTGCAGGCTACACCCTGGCCTCCGTCCTACAAGCCACCCCAGCTTCCCATGTTCGATGGCCATTCAGACCCGAAGCAGTTTTTGATGAGCTACGAAGCAACAGTGTCTTCGTATGGTGGCAACGCTGCAGTCATGGCAAAGTCTTTTGTTATGGCTGTTAGGAATGTCGCTCAGACCTGGTATTCCTCCCTTCGACCAGGAACGATTACTTCATGGCAAAAGCTGAAGGACATGTTGTTAACCAGCTTTCAAGGGTTTCAGACGAAGCCGGTCACTGCTCAAGCCCTGTTCCAGTGCACTCAGGATCATGAAGAATACCTTCAGGCGTATGTCAGAAGGTTCTTGCGTTTGAGGGCGCAGGCACCAACGGTGCCCAATGAAATTGTCATCGAAGCCATGATCAAGGGGCTTCGTCCTGGACCTGCAGCTCAATACTTTGCTAGGAAGCCTCCTCAGACTCTGGAGAAGCTGCTCCAAAAGATGGACGAGTACATTCGTGCCGACAATGATTTTCGCCAAAGAAGGGAGGAGGCTTTCAGATTTTCTGAAATGACCAGGGGCTTCGGAGGAAGATTCTATCCGAGGCATGTCAGGTCTATCCACAACTCTACTCAAAATGATGATAAGGGGAGTCAGCAGAACAGATCGCAGTGCTCCTCACAGGCTTCGGGGCAACAGCAAACTTTTTTCCGGCCACCAGCTCCAAGAGGCAGAGGCGCCAGGGGCTTCGGCGGAAGATTTGGAGATCAACCAAGGAGGGTATTTTGCTTATTCTATGGTGAAAACAAGGGCCATACCACCAGGATGTGCCATGTTACCATCCAGAAACAAAAGGAGCTAGCAGAAGCTGCAGCGCAACAGGGCCAGCCGAAGCAGGTCATGCATACTGCTTCGTACCATCAGCCTTACATCCCGGAATACGTGGGCAACCACCCTGCAGTTTTCGTAGCTTCGGCGAGTCAACCTCAAGCTTCATGGCAACAGCCCCCGCCTCCACCTCCGCTGCAACAAGGCCAACAGCCGGAAGGGAGCCAATATGTTCCGCACCAAAGGGATCTCAGAGAGCAATCTGAAGCTCGCACAGTCAATAGTACTGTGCCAGAGTCGAAGCACATTTATTGACAAATATCCTACTTTGATAGCAGTCTTTTCCGTTTAGTTCTATTTTCTGTGTAATAAAGAACATTTCAGTTTTCATGTAATAGTTTTGTGGTTGGTTATGAGGAAAACCTATTTTCTCCACAGGCTTAAGTTGCTGAAGCTTAAAAATTTGCGGTAACAAGGAGGACCTTCGAATTATTAAAAATCCTTCGAAGCAACAAAAAGTCGTTCTAAGGAACGCAGAGTAAGTTGCTGAAGTTACAAAAAGCCGTTCCAAAGGGAACGCAGTGTAAGTTTTTTGCTCTAAAGACGTTCCTAAGGGAATGCAGAGCATACAGCGAAAAGTCAACGCTGATACCGCCTAAGTAAAAGGCGAAGAAGCTCCAAAGACGTTCCTAAGGGAATGCAGAGCTTGCAGCGAAAAGTCGACGCTGATACCGCCTAAGTAAAAGGCGAAGAAGCTCCAAAGACGTTCCTAAGGGAATGCAGAGCTTACAAAGATATTTTGTGTGTATCTTCGGAACAAACGTCATTTACATAACATAACATCATCACATCATTTTGCATAGCATAAGCATCATACATCATGTTGCATATGGCAAAAGAAGGGGACACAGTGTCAACCTTCGAAAGGACGCTTTAAGAAAGTGAAAATTGTGTAAAGTCACGAGGGAATACAATGATAATCTTCGGAATACAGCTTCGGAGAATGTTTTTACGAATCATGGATGAGCTTCATCAGAGTAATATCGAAATTGTACAGCTTCGGAGAATGTTTTCACGAAGCGTGGACGTGATTCATCAGAATAGTTTTAACGGAGAATGTCTTCTTCACGAAGCATGAAAAGAAGGGAAGGTGTTTTTTTTCGCCGAAGGCTCAAAAATGGTATGTATGTAGAATTTCATGCATCGTAAAGAATTGAATAACGAAAAGAGACTTGTATATTACATTCAAATGTACAAAATATTACATAGATCACACTTTAAATGTTTTTTCTAATAACACCTAGTCTTCTCTTAATACTACTTCGGCAGCCTCATTTAGAAGTTGTTCAACAACTTTATCCATGATAGCTTCGGCCATTTGTTTAATCTCGTCATCCCCTTTTGCGTGAGGGTCAGCAGACGATCCAGCAGGTTCTGAGGGAAGAGAATATTTCTGCATTACTATTACAAACCGCGAACAAAGTTTGAAATAAAAATTACAACACAATAAGAACGACTAATTAATACCTATTTGCCCTTCGGGCTCTGTACTTTTTTCGGCAACTTCTGTTACTTTCCTAGCATCATGGATGCCTTTTTCACTCCTTTGAATAATTTCTTGCGCCATTTCTCGGCCGCCGTTGTCCCAGACATCAGTAAAGAATTTACCACCAACCATGCTTGCTTCGGCCGAGGGGTCTTTGATGTCTTCGGAGGATAAGGCAGCTTCAGACTGAGCTAAAGATTTTACATGCTCACAACCTTTCTTCTCCAAGACAGTAGCCACTCCCCTGGCGCCCGAAAAAGCGCAGATGTCACCACGGCTACTCAGGATTTCCTCGAAGGCCTCTGCTTCGTGACTGATCCATTCCATTGGACCTTCGGGATTGCCTCTTGAGAAATTCTCTTCACTGGAAAATGCGCCCACGCTGGCGAAGCTGGTTTTAATTTTCTTTACGCATTCCATGGATTTTTCGTAGCATTTTTTCTTAGAAGACCGAAGCTCTTCCACGGTTGCTTCTAAATGATCAGCCCATTGGTCGCTACATTCCCGTCTTGTTTCTTCAAGTATGCGTTCTTCTTTCGCCCGGGCCAATTGCTTCTGAAGATCTTTAATTTCGCGTCTGTGAGCTTCGGCCTGAACCTTTGCAGCAGCTTCGTCCTTTTTTATCTTGTCTACTAATGTAAGCAGAATTTTATCTTTTTCTAGAGCTTCGTTTCTCAGTTTAATAACTTCTGATCGTAAATTGTTGAACGCAATTTCATAGCTCTCATCTTCGGCACTCTTTTGTGCTCTTAATGCGTTGCTTAGGATTAAACCCTATACGAAAAAGAATCCACATAAGAATAAAAGAATAAATTACGTATTAAAAATTATTTTTCAAGCGTCTAATTCCCATACCTTTAGGCTATTGTACGCAAGACTGTCCGCGAGATCCTCCTTTGTCATAGCACATAATCCAGCTTCGAGCTTCGGGAACCCCATACTTCTAACCATCTCTCGGCAGACAGATAGTTCTTTGTTATCAGGAAGGCAGTATAGGAAGTCATCTTCATTTGTCCCATTGAACACTACTGCCCCCTTCGGATATTTTAGCTCTCTGGCATAGTAGTTGGCTTCGTAAGTCTCTTCTTCAGATAATTTCTTCCCCGAAGCATGTCGTACGATGTAATCGCATATGCTGGAAGGAGCTTCGGGGACGACAGTGACAATTTCTTCAACCAAAACTGGTTCTGACATTTTTATTTTTTCGGTTTCCAAAGATTGTTCCTTGGTGGGCTCTGAAGGCCCAGCTTCAGCTTCAGGTTGTTGCTTCGAAGCTTCAGTAGACGCTTCAGCAAGTTCAACAGTCTTCTTTGGAGTTGTGCTTGAAGACTTAATTGTCTCCAAGACATCTAGCACGTTCACCATTCTTTTCCTTTTTGGGGTCATCGATGGGCCCTTTTGATTTTTTATTGTTTCAACATTTGTTGAAGGACTTAAGATTTCCAATGTTTTTTGTCCTTCAATCCTCGGTTTTTCTGCCTTCTCTGCTGAAGGCGCTTCAGTCTTTTCTTCCATCTTCGGCACTGGAGCTGGTTCTGTAGTTTCAGCGGCCAAAGAGAATTCACCAATAAATTTGGGCACTGTGGCTGGCTCAATAAAGCGTGCCCGGTGGGTGAGCACCTTCATCTTTTTTCTTTGCGGCGCTGGCTCACTGGAAGCACTTGTCGCAACTTCTGTTGCAGGAGAAGTATTTTTTCTTTTGCGTCCCAGCACCGGATAATGGTAGTCAGGGTAGACAAACCCGATTGCATCAAATACCCGGTTGAGCCTTTTCTTCTTTCGACCTCCGAAGGCTGCCGATAATGCAGTGTTCTCGGCCTTCGAGTACACCCCAAGCAGTTCGTCACTTAATGTTTCAATGCTTTTTAGCCAGTCGTCATCAGGTTCAACAAATTTATCCCCGTATTTGAATGTGTATTTCAGTCTGACCAGTCCGCCTTCGTCGGACTCTTTGATGGTCTCCTTCGGCATTTCCCACTTTCCTGCAAGTGGCCACACCCTGAAGGCAATATGCTCTTGGACCAAGTCTCTTGTCCCAATATAAGAGCAGATTATGCCGAAGGCTCTTTGGCATTCTTCGGCTGCTTCATCCATTTCAACCTTCGGCTTTCGGAGTCCGAAGCGTTGCCAGATGGGGCGCATAATGATACTCTTAACATCTTCCTGCGCTGTTAAGTCATTCTTTACATAGAACCACTCTGTCATCCAGGCTCCGGGCCACCTCTTCTGAAAGGTTGGCACAGGGCGGCTTGACCCGGAGCGGGCACCGAAGCTGTAACACCCAAAGTTGTTGTGATATTGTTCTTTTCCCCAGGGCTTCGTCTCATATAACAACTCATGAATGTTGCAAAAGCTTTTAGCATTTGGTTCTAAACCTTGGCTTTTCGCAGCCCAGACAAACATCCCCATTCTCATGATAGCTTCGGGAGTAATTTGATGAAGGTAGACTTGAAATGTCTTCAGGACTTTGACAACAAAGCTGCTTAAGGGGAATCGAAGCCCAGCCTTGAGAAAGCTTCGGAAGATTACGACTTCATCTTCTTCGTGAGTGGGAGAAGTTTTTTCTCCAGCATCAGCCCTCACAATAGATATATCTCGAGAATACCTCCCCCTCATATTGTCAATATGACTTTGCTTAATAGTGGTTTTCCCGAAAACCGTGTGACTTGGCCGCCATGGTCGATCTTCGGACTCTCCCCCACAGCTTTCTGCATCATAACTGTCGCTGTCACCAGTGTCTTCAGACAAACCTTCCAGAATCTCCTTGGTGATTTTTTCCGTGTTGGTCTCCGCCATCGCTATAAGGAACCCCAAGTTCTTCTCTTCATCGAGACTCAGCTTCATCTCAGCAGTGACCTTCTTATCTTCCGACATCTTCGGAAACACTGAAAAACTGTTTTCAAAGCCGAAGCTTCAAAACCAAGAGATCAGCAAAACCTAGTGCGCAAAAGCTAAAAATTTAGTAAGTGGGAGCAGATGGCAAGAGAGCGTACCAAACAAATCGTGGCGAGCTCTTATTTATACACTCGATATAACAGAAACTGTGTGGTCCCGCGTGTCGGTGACTTTTGCTATTCTAGCAAAGGGAAGGTGTTTTTTCGGACCTTCGGCTTAAGGCCTTCGTCCATATCGCAATCTGAATTTATCATTAACAAATTAATATTGCGAGGGGCTACTGTTGGGGGCCTTCGTCCTCCGAAGGTCCTCAAAAACATGATTTGACAATGTTTTCCAAGTGGATTATATGAACAGATATCTTCGGACTCAGAATTATGAACATGGAGTACGGTCAGGACGAAGCCTAAGCCAGACGAAGGGGGATTGAGATGGAGGACGGGCTGATTACCAAGCTGTACGAAGGACGGTGCACAGCCAAAGCTGTTCGCAGGAAAGCTTCGTCGCGGTAGCAGAAAGGGGAACCGACTTAAAGATGAAAAGACCACTTGGGCCTTAACAGATTCCCATAAGTCATTAGCAAATATAGTGGACATGAATGTAATTTTACATGGGCTGCGTCCCACGTCTATAAATAGATGAACAGTACTCCCGTACTGTTCACGCTGACTTGGCATTTGCTTTTGCGTCATCCTTGTACTTTTGTCTTCCTGCAATCCGAAGGTACACTTGTAATTTGAAGTCATTTCTATTGTTATATGATAATAAAATAGAAATGACATTGTGATAAAATTTAAATACTTATATTACTTTTTACGTTACGTATATGACCTTCGTCACAGCTTATTGCGTTTACGAAGATATGTTGTTTGTGACCTTCGTCCGGAACACATTATATCCCGAAGGGAATTAATGTTTCAAAGGACGAAGGACCTTATCATTTAACACTTTCTATGTTGCCTTGTTCTTAATCCAAAGCATTTGAGAACAAGTCACCAACAGCAGTATCACAACAACTTTGGCTGCTACAGCTTCGGCGCTCGGTCTGGGTCAAGCTGCCCTGTGCCAACCTTTCGAAAGAGGTGGCCCGACGACTAGATGACAGAATGGTTTTATGTGAAAAATGACTTGAAATCACGTGAAGATATCAAGGGTATCATTATGCGCCATATCTAGCAAAGCTTCGGCCTCCGGAAGCCAAAGGTGGAAATAGATGAAGCAGCCGAAGAATGCCAGAGAGCCTTCGGCGTGGTTTGCTCTTTTATTGGGACAAGGGATTTGGTCCAAGAGCATATTGCCTTTAGAATATGGCCACTTGTAGAAAAGTGGGAAATGCCGAAGGAGACCGTCAAGGAACCTGACGAAGGTGGACTAGTTAGGTTAAAATACACATTCAAATATGGAGATAAGTTTGTTGAACCAGATGACGACTGGTTAAAAAGTATTGAGGCCATAAGTGATGAATTGCTTGGGGTATACTCGAAAGCCGAAGATACTGCATTGTCAGCGGCCTTCGGAGGCCGAAAGAAGAAGAGACTTAACCGAGTATTCGATGCAATTGGGTTTGTCTACCCCGACTACCATTACCCAGTGCGAGGCCAAAAAAGAAAGAATACTTCTCCTGCAAAGGAAATTGCTTCAGCTGCTCCTAGCGAGCCAGCGCCAAAGAGAAAAAAGGTAAAGGTTCTCACACACCGGCCACGTTATATTGAACCGGCCACAGTGCCTGAGTTTATTGGTGAGGCCTCTTTGGCCACCAAAGCTAGAGAACCAACTCCAGTGCCAAAAATCGAAGAAATGACCGAAGTACCAGCAACAGAAAAAACAGAAGAACCAAGGACTGAAGAAACAAAAACATTAGAAATTTTAAGTCCTTCAACAAAAATTGAGGCAACAAAAAGCCAAAAGGGTCCAGCAGCGACCCCAAAAAGAAAAAAGATGGTTAATGTGCTGGATGTTTTGGAAACAATTAAATCTTCAAGTATAACTCCGAAGAAAACTGTTGAAACTTCTGAAGTGTCTACTGAAGCCTTTGTTGCTGAAGCTTTGAAGTAACAATTTGAAACTGAAGCTGGGCCTTCAGAGCCCACCAAGGTAAAACCTTTGGAAGTTGAAGAAACAAAATTGACAGAGGCAACTTTGGAAACCGAAAAAACAAAAATGACAGAGCCGATTTTGGTTGAAGAAATTGACACTGCCGCCCCCGAAGCATCTTCCAAAATACGTGATTATATTGTGCGACATGCTTCGGGGAAGAGATTATCTGAAGAAGAAACTTTTGAAGCTAATCACTATGCCCGAGAACTGAAGTATCCGAAGGGGGCCCTAGTGTTCAATGGGACAGACGAAGATGACTTCCTATACTGTCTCCCAGACAGTAAAGAATTATCCGTTTGCTGGGAGATGGCAAGAAGCATGGGGTTCCCGAAGCTTGAAGCTGGCCTTTGCGCCATGACGAAGGACGATCTTGCGGATAGCCTTGCATACAATAGTCTGAAGGTACAAAAATTGTGAATTTTGAAGTTTATGAATTTTGAATTAGTCTTTTGTTCTTATGTTAATGCATTCATTCTTTTGAATAGGGCTTAATACTCAGCAATGCCTTAAGGGCACAAAAGAATGCTGAAGATGAGAGCTGCACTATTGCTCTCAACAACCTTCGAACAGAGGTTATCAGGCTAAAAAACGAAGCCTTGGAAAAAGACAAAATTCTGCTTACATTGATGGATAAGATAAAGGAAGACGAAGCTAGTTCTAAAGCTCAAGCCGAAGCTCAGAAGCAAGAAATCGAAGATCTTCGGAAACAATTAGCCCGAGCTAAAGAAGAACGCATACTTGAAGAAACAAAACGAGAACTTAGTGATCAATGGGCAAATCATTTGGAAATAAATGTTGAAGAGCTTCGTGCTTCCAAGAAAAGGTGCTATGATAAATCCATAGAGTGTGTTAAGAAGATAAAATCCAGCTTCGCCAGCGTTGGCGCATTCTCTAGCGAAGAAAATTTCAAAAGAGGGAATCCAGAAGGCCCGATTGAATGGATCAGTCACGAAGCTAAGGCCTTCGAGGAAATCTTGAATTTTCGCGGGGACATTTGTGCTTTTTCGGGTGCCAGGGGAATTGTTACTATTTTGGAGAGGAAAGGGTGCGAGCATGTGAAATCTTTAGCACAATCTGAAGCTGCTTTATCCTCTGAAGATATTAAAGACCCTTCAGCCGAAGCAAGCCTGGTCAGTGGAAAATTTTTCACCGACATTTGGGACAATGGCGGCCGAGAAATGGCTCAAGAAATCATTCAAAGAAGCGAAAAAGGCATCCATGATGCTAGGAAAGTAGCGGAGGCTGCTGAGAAAAATGCAGAGCCTGAAGGGCAAATAGGTATTAACTAGTGGTTTTTATTCTGTTGTAATTTTTGATTTCAAACTTTATTTGCGGTTTGTAATAGTAATATAGCCGTATCCTCTCCTCCCTCAGAACCTGCTGAGGCATCTCCGGGCCCCCACCCAAAGGGAGACGACAAAATTAGAAAAATGGCCGAAGCCATCATGGACAAAGTTGTCGATCAGCTACTGAACGAAGCTGCAGAAGTAGTTCTTAGGGAAGATTAAATGCTATTGTAAAAATATTTGTAATGTGACAAGTGTAAAACTTTGTAACTTTGAATGTAATATATAATCTATTTATGGTTCAATTCTTTACGATGCATGAAATTTTGCATACATACCGTTTTTGAACCTTCGGCGAAAAAACACCTTCCCTTCTTTTCATGCTTCGTAAAGAAAATCTTTTATATATCACAAGAATTTCCATACTTCTCTGATGAAGAATATCCAAGCTTCGTGAAAACATTCTTCGAAGCTATAAAAAAGTTTTATGTTGTCTCTCTAATGAAGCTACATTTCTTCTCAATTTATCTTGTGCCTTAGCATGATTTTCTCTTTTTCAAAACATTCTCCGAAGATCAATACTGTGTCCCCTTCTTGTTCTACATGCAATATGATGTATGATGCTTATGTTATGCAAGATGATGTGATGATGTTATGTTATGCAAAATAATATTTGTGCCGAAGATACACACATCCCTGCAATAGAGCACACAATCTTTTTATATCAGCGCTGACTTTTCGCTGTAAGCCTCCCTTAGGAGCTTCTTCGCCTTTTACTTCAGTGGAATCAGCGTTTATTTTTCGCTGTAAGCCTCCCTTAGGAGCTTCTTTGCCTTTTACTTTCAGCGGAATCAGCGTTTATTTTTCGCTATAAGCCTCCCTTAGGAGCTTCTTCGCCTTTTACTTTCAGCGGAATCAGCGTTTATTTTTCGATGTAAGCTCTGCATTCCCTTCGGAACGACTTTTGAGCAGAAAACTTACACTGCGCTCCCTTAGGAACGACTTTTTACTACTTCGAAGAAGTTACAGTGCGTTCCTTAGAAAAAGTTTTTGATAATTCGAAGGTTCTCCGTGCCACCATAAATTCTTGTGCTTCGGCAACTCAAGCCTATGGAGAAGATATATTTTCATTATGATAATAAACTAAATTGTTACAAGAAATTGAAAAAACGATAAAAGACACTTAAACTTCCCATAATTGTTCCTTACTACAAAGAAAGTAAAACTGAATGCGAAAATGCAAAAAGCTGATGTCGAGGTAGGATATTTTGTCAGTAAATGTGCTTCGACTCTGGCACAGTGCTATTAACTGTGCGAGCTTCGGACTCCTATCTGAAGTCCCTCTGGGGATGAGAGTGTTGGCTCCCTTCTGGCTGCGGACCTCGTTGTATTGGTGGTGGCGGCGGAAGCTGTTGCCAAGATGCTTGGGGTTGACTTGCCGAAGCAACAGAGGCTGCAGGGTGATTGCCTACATATTCTGGAATGTAAGGCGAATGGTACAAAGCAGTATGCATAACCTGCTTCGGCTGGCTCTATTGCGCTGTAGCTTCTACTAGCTCCTTTTGCTTCTAGATGGTAACATGGCACATCCTGGTGGTATGGCCCTTGCCTTCACCATAGAATAGGCAGTAAATTTTTCTTGGTTGATCTCCAAATCTTCCCCCGAAGCCCCTGGCGCCTCTGCCCCTTGGCGCTGGCGGCTGGAAAGAGCTTTGTTGTTGCCCCGAAGCTTGCGAAGAGCACTGTGGCCTTTGCTGTTGACTCCCTTTGTCATCACTTTGAGTAGAATTGTGAATTGACCTGACGTGCCTCGGATAAAATCTTCCTCCGAAGCCCCTGGTCATTTCAGAGAACCTGAAAGCTTCCTCCCTTCTTTGGCGAAAATCATTGTCAGCTCGAATATACTCGTCCATCTTCTGGAGCAGCTTCTCCAAAGTTTGAGGAGGCTTCCTGGCAAAGTACTGAGCTGAAGGTCCTGGCCGAAGCCCCTTGATCATGGCCTCAATGACAATTTCATTAGGCACTGTTGGTGCCTGTGCCCTCAGACGCAGGAACCTTCGGACATATGCTTGAAGGTATTCTTCGTGATCCTGGGTGCACTGGAATAAAGCTTGAGCAGTGACTGGCTTCGTCTGAAACCCTTGGAAGTTGGTTATCAACATATCCTTCAGCTTTTGCCATGAGGTGATTATCCCTGGCCTAAGAGAGGAGTACCAGGTTTGTGCAACACTCCTGACAGCCATGACGAAAGACTTTGCCATGACCGCCGTGTTGCCACCATACGAAGATATGGTTGCCTCATAGCTCATCAAGAATTGTTTTGGGTCTGAATGACCGTCATACATGGGGAGCTGGGGTGGCTTGTAAGACTGTGGCCAGGGAGTAGCCTGCAGTTCTGTTGACAGGGGAGAAGTATCATCAAAAGCAAAATTTCCGTGATGGAAATCTTCATACCAGTCGCCCTCGTTGTAGAAACCCTCTTGATGAAGCTATCTGCGCGGGGGCCTTTGGTTCTGGTCATCTTGAGCAAGATGTCGAAGCTCTTCAGAGGCTTCGTCTATCTGCCTTTGAAGATCAGCTAGACGAGCCATCTTCTCCTTCTTCCTTTGGACCTGTTGATTGATCATCTCCAAATTTTGGATTTCTTGATCCAAGTCGTCCTCCGGAGGCGTTGGACTGGTGGCCTTCCTCTTCTGGCTTCGGGCCTCCCTAAGAGAAAGGACATCCTGATTGGGATCCAGCGGCTGCAGAGCGGCAGCCCCTGTTGCTGAAGCTTTCTTTGGCGGCATGACGAAGGTGATGCTTGCCGAAGGTGTTCAAAACTCAAAAAATGGAAGTGAGTTCACCGGAGGTGGGCGCCAATGTTGGGGACTTGTTCTCAAATGCTAAGAATTAAGAACAAGGCAACATAAAAAGTGTTAAATATTAAAGTGCTTCGTCCTTTAAGACATTATGTCCCTTCGGGCATAATGAATTCCGGACGAAGGTTACGAGGGAAAGAACCATCGTGAGCTCGATAGACAGTAAAGAAGAATTCATATATCAAATACAAAGAATAATTTAGATATTATTATCAACTTATATTTATTTGCATTATCATATCCAAAATAACAAATTATAAATGTACCTTCGGATTAACGGAAAGTAAAGGTACAAGCATGATGCAAAAGGCGAATGTTGAGTCAGCGTGAACAGTACGGGAGTACTGTTTGTTGGAACTTGCTCTCAGTTGCAAGGGGATCCAACAAGGGTGAACAGTGATGTCAATAGGGCACTCGCGCTAGATGGCAAAAGCTCTGTTAATCTGGCCTCTCACGGGCACTGTGCAGGGGTATTTATAGGTACCTGAGTGCGCAGCGCCTTGAGGTAAGGACGCATGTGCCCTCAGCTACCTAGGTTATCCCTAGAATATTCCCATAAAGCGGGGTTACAGACCGTAATTACATGAATGCTTTTACAAATTAGGCCCGTAACGCACGGCGGCCACGCGGGGCCCGTTACAATGGGCCGGATTGCACGTGGGCCTCTGAGCTAGACGAGGCCGCACTGTGGGATGCCCTTCGTCGCTAGTCTTCGTCTGGTGCGGAAGAAGCGAAGGGTGTCCCTGCCTGTTTTGTTTCTGTTAGCTCAGCTGCTGCAGCGAAGGCTTTGAGCGAAGGGTGGCGCCTTTGCCTTCGCCCCAACATTTGCCCTCCGAGGGACCAGTTCGACAAAGTCACCTGGTGCCGAAGACGTCGTTAGATGAGACGCTGCCCTCGCTCGAAGTGGTTCCACGGGGGTTTTTGATATGACCGTTGATTGACGGCGTACTGTTGGATTGCGGGTTTCCCGAAGAGCTGTGCCCTGTCTACAAAAGGGGGCGGGGGTCGGCGCTTTTTGAACTTCACCTTCCGCGCTCCACGAAAACCCTAGCCGCCCTTTCCGCCGTCTTGCTGCTCGTCTGCCCGCCGTGCTCTTGTTCGCCGGAGATCTGGCTCGAGTGAAGCAGACCGCCCGCCGCCGCCGACGGTACGTAGCGATGCCGTCCTCGTCTTCTTCCGCTGCCGCTACACCGCTGGCCGTTCCCTCGCCGCCGGCCGCCGCCTCGTCTGAGGAGACGCTGAGTAGTTTAATGGCGGAGGAGTTGCGCGCCGGCGATTCTATTGATTTTGGCGTATCACGGATGTCGTCGCCCCGCGTGCAAGATATGCAGCGGTTGGGTTACTTCGGCGGCGGAGTTGCTCGAGTCCCGGGGACGGAGGAAGTCCCCGAGCCAGAGGGCGAGTTGGTCGTTTTCGAGGCATTCTTCGCCGCCGGACTCCGCTTGCCTGCGCACCGATTTGTTGGCGAAGTCCTGCGCAGGTTCAACATTCAAATACATCAGCTGACACCGAATGCCATAGTGGCTCTGTCGAAGTATGTCTGGGTGACGACTTCGTACGGCGGACAGCCATCGGTGGAAGTTTTTGCGAAGTATTATTGTTTGCACTGGCAGAAGAGGATGATTGGAGGCGAAGTTGCTCAGTTTGGATCCTGCACATTCACGCCGAAGACCGGCAAAACCACGATGCAGGTAGTCGAGTTGGTTCCTTGCGCCCGCAACAAGTGGGGCAACTGGAATGAATTTTGGTTTTACGTTGCTGAGGGTACCGTCGAAGGCCATGAGGGACTCCCCGTGTCCGCGATGTGTTCTCATTTTTACTCAACGTACCCGCCCTTTGAAGTGGCGGAGGAGGATGTGGACGAAGGGGCTCTTCGGTGCGCCGCCGGCCTGAGCAGTGGGCGCGACTTGGTTGAAGAATTTGTGGCGTACGGGGTGTGGCCCTTGGCGCATGGCTGGGCGTTGGGCGAAGTATGCCCTCGCCAGATGCCTTTTCATGGCGGAAGGGTGGTGCGGAGTCCCGCCTTCGCCCTGAATCTGCAAAACCGCGATCCGGCCGCCTTTGTGCGTGAGGTGGAGGATGGGGCGGTGCGGCTTGTTGGACGCTACGTGCCGAGGACAGAGGGCCAGCGCAGCTGGGATATCCGCGGGTCGAATGACCGTTTGAACAGGGTTTTTGAATTAAATCAATTGCCATATGACGGCTACCCTGGTCAAGACGATGTGGACCGCCGTGGGAAGAAACCGGCGGTGGAGACCGGAGACGACCCTGCGCCGGTGGCCGCCCCATCCTCTAAAAAGAGAAAATTAGGTACTGCTATGGGAGGACTTGGGGTTTCTGATGGTTTTGCTAGAGAGTTGATGAGGACGTGCACGGCCCCGGGGGAAAGGATGTCTTCGGCCGAGCTCCGGGAGTCTTCGGCTTGGATGCTGAGGGTTACCGGGGGTTGTTGGCCTAGGAATGTTCCTGTCCCCCGCGCGGCTGGCGAGGACTTTTTTACATCTCGCATGGTTCGTGAATGGAGGGTTTTTCCTTACGGGCGGAATATTGCTGCTGTTGTGTCAGCAGTGATGGACAAGGATCGCCAGGGAGCTGCACAGAAGCGCCAGGCGGCTGTCAGGCTCGTTGAAGCCAGGCCGAAGAGGCAGCGGGGGGCTGCGAAGGCTGCGACCCCCAGCGGAGGCCGGCCGCCGCTGACGGCAAAGTCGGGCGTCCCTGCATCTAGCAAGGCGCCGGAGGCAATGGCAGGCGCCGGAGGCTCGAAATCGGCGAAGGCGGTGCCGCCGTCCAGCGGAGTGGCGGAGGTCGCGAAGGCGGCCCGAGCGTTGCCGTTGGCGGGCAAACGTGTCGCAGACTTCGTCACCGATATTAGTGTGGACGACTATCTCGTTGGTAAGTCGTTGGCTTTATTGTTTTTTTTTATTGTTTTGTTTTTTTTTGATTGGTTCGTTGGTACGTTGCAGGGTCGGGCGAAGGCCAACTTGCTATGGTTGCGCCTCCCGCGGCGACCACGACGGCTGCCGCAGTGTCGAAGGCGAAGGGTGGGGCTCTTAGCGCCGGAGGCGAGGCGTCGGCCCTCGCGGTTGTCATGGATGAGGCGGGCGCTACGTCCCGCCGGCTGACGGAGGTGACGGAGGCGCTACGTCAGGTCCGCTGAGTTGGACTTCGTGCTTTTTTTTTTCCGGCTTGCTGGGGCCGCGGTCTTACGATTGCTCTGCAGGTGGCTGACTTCGCCAGGCGCACTACGTCGGGGGCCCTCACGGCAGCTGTGGCTGCCGAAGTCGAAAGACTTCGGACACAACATGCTGACGCCGTCCGTGAAAAATCGGCCGCCGACAGCAAGTGTCACAAGCTGGCGGACAAGGTGGCCACACTGGAGGACGAGAAGGCCGCCCTCCGGCGCCAGCTGGCGGGGGAAAGGAGGGAGACCAACGAGGCCCTTGTCAAGGCGCAGGCTGCGTAGGCGGAGGCCAACCTGGTACGGGCGGAGGGCAATCTTGCCAGGGAGCGCGCTGAGCAGCTGCAGGAGCGGCTCACCGCCCTGGAGAGCCGCGTGAAGGGGGCCGAGGCCGCGTCACGCGCGGAGGCAGAGCGGACGCGCCAACTGCTTGTAGATACATACCGTGGCCTGGGCGCGGGGACCGGTGAATTCGAAGTGCCGGACCGAGAGCCCGGACTTCGGTGCCTGGAGTGGGTGCAGGAGGAGTTGCAGGCACTCCCCACTGTCGTGGAGGGGTTTATGGCGTATGCCTCCCTGGTCACCTGCGAGGGGGCGATGAACGCGCTCTCCCGGAAGGGTGCCGGCACTTCGAGGTCTTCGACCAAGTCAAAGAAGATTTTGAGCAAGATATCTTCAAGGTTGAGGACCCCGTAGTGAAGGAATCCGCCGGAGCTATCTTCGACCGGCTGTGGGGTCCACACGGTCGCGAGGTGGTCAGGGAGCGCGCCGAGACGGCGAGGGCTCAGGTAACGTTTTCGCTTGTTTGGTATTTGTTGGACGTAGGCTGTGTGTGTTTGATGAATTTGGTGTGTTTTGGCTTAGGCGGCGCGTGGCGAGAGGGTCGACGACTTCGGGGCGTTGAACAGCATGCTGACTGACCCGGAGCCGACCCCGGCGGAGGCCGTGTCTGGGGTCGCCCTGGAGCCGACCCCGGAGACTGCGGGGGACGCGTCGGGTGCCCTTGCATCCGCTGCGGCCGGCGAAGACCTGCCCCCAGAGGTCGCCGAAGGCGCGCCTGATGCCTCCGCAGCTGCTGCGCCGAGTGCTGAAGATCCCGCAGCGGTGGCGGCGGAGATAACAGCGGAAGCAACGGCGGAGCCAACGGCGGAGGCTCCCGCAACGTCAGGGCCGTCGCAGGTGGCGTAGTGGGTGTAGAGGGTTGGGGAAATTTGTACATGTTACTGAATTTTGGTTGCTGCGCAGGTTCAAGATTTTGGGCCTGCGCACACAACCGCTACTACTAAATTTTTGGCGGCTTCGACCGCGGAAGATGGTAATGAATGTGGTGGGTCTGCATCTGAGTTTTTTGATTGTGCTGACTCTGGGAGCTCAATTGAGTGGACTGAGGAGTCGTCGGAGGACTTGGACTACTTCGCGGCTTTGGATGTGGCTGCGGCGGAGGCTTCGCCGCACACCGCGGACGCAGGAGATGTGCCAGGTCCTAGCACCGGGCGACGACGACGAAGGGCAGTTGCGAAACGTAGAGTTAGTGGGGCAAAGGGGGCTCGGCTTCGTGTGAGTGGGGCTGGCCGGCAGGAGCTGTTGTCTTTGCCGGCCGCCGAGAATACAGGTGAAGGGGAACTGCGAAGTCTTTTTGCGGGTGAGGAGCTTAGGATAATGTTATTTAATTATAGGGAGATGGGAATTATTCCTAAGGTTGAGCCGATGTAGAGTGTGGTGCCCTCGCTTGTATATGTAGAGGCTTGTATGATGAAGTTGTGTGCCCTCGCTTGTATATGTGTGCGAAGGCGTTGTGTACTTTGTCTGGTTTGTTTTGTTGTGCTGTGTTGGTGTGATTATAGTTGGTCTTGGCGTGGGCGGTTTGATGTTGTCGTTCTGGCTTTGTTGTGCTAGTCCGGTTGCACCCTTAGGTGTCTTCTGCACGGATAGTCTGTGCGGTAGGCTTCGGTTTTTTCGCACTTGTTGTGCTAGTCCGGCTGCACCCTTGGGCGACTTCTGCACGGATAGTCTTCGCGGTAGACTTTGGTTTTTTCGCACTTGTTGTGCTAGTCCGGCTGCACCCTTAGGCGACTTCTGCGCGGATAGTCTTCGCGATAGACTTCGATTTTTTCGCACTTGTTGTGCTAGTCCGGCTGCACCCTTAGGCGACTTCTGCGCGGATAGTCTTCGCGATAGACTTCGATTTTTTCGCACTTGTTGTGCTAATCCGGCTGCACCCTTAGGCGACTTCTGCGCGGATAGTTTTCGCGATAGACTTCGATTTTTTCGCACTTGTTGTGCTAATCCGGCTGCACCCTTAGGCGACTTCTGCGTGGATTTATCGCACGCGAGGGTGGCTAGCGCTTAGCCTCGCGGTGACCTCGTGTTGGTCGAATGTCGAAGACCGTTGTCGCGGTCTTTTTTCGACGCATGTCTTTGCGGGGGATTTTTCACACATATATTACATGGCTCCGCCTCGTTAAAAACCTCACCCCCCGGGAGGAAAAGAGTGCGGGCCGGTACAAGATTGTTTTTGCGAATTACAAGGGCGAAGACAGCCCTGATGAATCGAACAAAAAATTTGCGGAGGTTGTCGATGTTCCAGGAGTGCTCCAGGTCCTCGCCGTTTGGCGTTGTGAGCCTGTAAGCGTTGGGGGAAGCTTTTGTCTTGACTATGAAGGGGCCCTCCCACCTGGGCTCCAGCTTGCCCTTGGACTCCGTCCGAGCTGTTCGAACGAGTACGAGGTCCCCCTCGCTGAACTCCCTCGGGATGACTGAGTGGTCGCGCCATGCTTTGGTCTGGGCTTGGTATTTGTTCAGGGCCTGTAGGGCGAAGACTCGGTCTCCGTCGATGAGATCCTTTGAAGTTGGCTCGTCCACATCGGGGACGGCTGACGGAACTGTTCGCGGGGACCCGTGCTTTATTTCTTGCGGGGTCATGGCCTCCGATCCGTATAGAAGGCGGAAGGGAGTAAACCCGGTTGCCCTGCACTCAGTCGTGTTTAGTGCCCAGACTGCCTCAGGTAACAAATCGGTCCATCTGCCCTTTTTTTCATCAAGGAGCATTTTCTTGATAGCTATGAAGATTTTCCCGTTTGCGCGCTCCACGACCCCGTTGGACTGCGGATGATAGACTGAGGCGAAGGCAAGCTTGGTGCCAATGGAGAAACAAAAATCCTTGAAGTCTTGGTTGTCAAACTGCTTGCCGTTGTCAACTATTAGTTCGGACGGTACTCCAAAGCGGCAAACGATGTTCTGCCAGATGAATTTTTGGGCAGTCTTTGATGTTATTGTAGAAACAGCCCGCGCCTCGATCCATTTGGTGAAGTACTCGACCGCGACGAAGGCGAACTTAAGGTTCCCCTGAGCGGTGGGCAGGGGCCCGACAATGTCGAGGCCCCAGCGCTGGAGAGGCCATGTATGGGCGATCAGCTTTGTATACTGCGAGGGGCCGCCTGACCGAGGAGAAAACTTCTGGCAGGCTTCGCAGGACCGTGTGACCCGATTTGCGGTGCAGATCATTGCGGGCCAGTAAAAGCCCTGGCGGATCACCTTAGCAGCTAGGGCCCTCGGCCCTGCGTGTGAGCCGCACGTGCCACTGTGGACTTCACGTAGAATCTGCATGCCTTCGGCTTCGGTGACGCACTTAAGCATTGGCTGACTGACCCCTTTTTTGTAGAGTTGGCCTTCAATCAGTGCAAAGTCTCGGCTTCGATGTCTGAGACGCTTGGCCTCACTGATGTCGGCTGGATGATAATATCCCTGCAGGAACAGGGTTATGGGTGCCCGCCAGTCTTCGGTCATGATAAGGTTGACTGTGCGGTGGCCCTCGCTGTCATTGGTTATTTGGAGCCCTTCAGGGCTCCGGACTGCTGGCGTGCCGATGACATGAAAGAACACGTCGGAGGGCAGAGTTTCGCCCCTGGCGGCAGCCTTGGCCAATGCGTCGGCCTCTTCATTCTTGGCCCGATCCACATGCTGCAAGGTGAACCCCTTGAACTGCCTCTCGAGACTTCGGATGGCCGTGAGGTACTGCATGAGCGCAGGGTCCTTGGCTGCATAGTCTTTCTCGACTTGGCCAGCAACTACCTTGGAGCCTGTTTTGATGATGCAGGTGGTGACTCCGAGGGCCCTTAGCTTGCGGAGGCCGAGGATGACTGCTTCGTATTCTGCTATGTTATTTGTGCATCTGTCGGATTCCAGATTGAAGCTGAGTCGTGCTGCATATCTGTGCTTGACCCCGACTGGTGAGGTGATGACTGCAGCGACGCCTGCCCCCGCATGGCACCATGCACCGTCGCAATGGATCGTCCAAGTCTTCTCTACGGACGGATCTGGCTATGTTGTTGGCCCAGTCCAGTCGACGACGAAGTCTGCCAGGACTTGAGACTTGATAGCTGTCCTGGGCTCGAAGCAGATGTGGTAGCCGGAGAGTTCGGCCGCCCACTTGGCAATCCTCACCGATGCCTCCGGGTTTCTGAATAATTCGCTGAGTCCCCTGTTTGAGGTGACTCGGACCTTGAATGCTTCGAAGTAATGGCGCAGTTTGCGCGACAACATGACGACTGCGTAGGCAATCTTCTCCAGCTCTGTCATGTTGCACTTGGACGGTGTCAGCACTTCGGAGACATAGTACACGGGGCACTGCCGTACCACGCCCTCGATAGTCTGCTCCTGCACTAGTGCCGCGCTGACCGCATGTGGCGAAGCCGCGACGTAGAGCAGCAGGGGCAGCGAGGGGTTGGGGCTGGTAAGGACGGCCAACTCTGTCAGGTACTGTTTTAATGAGGCGAAGGCCGCCGCCTGCTCTGGTCCCCAGGCGAAGTCTTTTGCACCACGGAGTGTCTTGAGGAAGGGGAGACTTCGCTCGGCGGACCTGGAGATGAATCTGTTGAGAGCGGCCAATCTGCCTGTCAGGCGCTGGACGTCCCTGACGGACTGCGGAGGCGTCATGTCCAAGATGGCCTGAATCTTGGTTGGGTTGGCCTCGATGCGGCGGTGTGATACCAGGTAGCCCAATATTTTGCCTTGGCGAACGCCGAAGACGCACTTTTCCGGGTTTAGGCGGAGTTGTGCGTCTCGCATGTTCGCGAATGTTTCAGCGAGGTCAGCGAGGTGGTCCTCCTTGCTCTTGCTGGCGACGACAATGTCGTCTACATATGTGAATATGTTTCTGCCAACCTGCCCTTCGAGCACTGTTTTGGTAAGCCTGGAGAAGGTGGACCCGGCGTTCTTGAGTCCCTCCGGCATTCTGATGAAGCAATATGTGCCGAAGGGTGTTATAAAGCTGGTGCTAGCCTTGTCTTCTTCCTTCATGTATATCTGGTGGTAACCGGAGAAGCAATCGAGGAGGGACATGACCTCGCATCCAGCCGCGCTATCGACTATTTTCTCGATCCGCGGCAACGAGAAATTGTCCTTTGGGCAGGCTTTATTGAGACTGGTGAAGTCGATGCACATTCGCCACTTCCCGCTCTTTTTCTGCACCATCACGACATTGGAGAGCCATGTGGGGTAAGCCACCGACTCGATGAATTTGGCCTCCAGGAGGCGGTGCACCTCTGCCTTGGCGGCCTCCGTCTTTTCGTCGGACATCTTGCGAAGCCGCTGCTTTTTCGGCCGTACCGAAGGGTCGATTCCCAGACTGTGCTCAATTATTGAACGGCTGACCCCGACCAGATCGAGGGCCGACCAGGCGAAGACATCTTTGTTCTTGGACAGGCAGCAGAGGAGCTTTTCTTCTTCATGCGAAGTAAGGTCTTCGCTGATAATGACTGTCTGCCTGGGCGTGGCCTGGTCGAGGGGGACAGTCTTGGTCCCGTCGTTGCTCTGCAGCTGTGCCTTGTCGTGTTGCTTATTGGTTGGGCTGGCAGGCGCGGGGACCTCGCGTTGGGCCGTGAGGCAGTGCACGTTTCTTTGACCGGGCACGAAGTCCCGCTTTATGTTACGCGTAGTCTGTTGATTGCCGAAGACTGTGATGACGCCTAACGGACCTGGTATCTTCATACATAGGTACAGTCCGTGAATGGCTGCTTAGAACTTATTGATGGAGCCCCGGCCCATGATGGCATTGTAAGGATATACCATGTCCACAATGTCAAAGGTTATTTGCTCGCTTCGGGCATTGGGTGCTACACCGAAGGAGAATGGCAGCTCTATTTTGCCGACGGGGAAGGTGCCCTTGCCGTCGAAGCCATACAACGGGTTGTCCGAAGGCTTAAGCAGGCTGTGGCTTATGCCCATGCGATCGAAGGCGTGGAGGAAGATGATGTCCGCCTGACTGCCGTTGTCAACGAGGACTTTGTGCAGGTCCTAGCCTGCCACGCTGCAATTGATAACCATGGCGTCGCAGTGGGGGGCGCTGCGCAAGTCGACGTCCCGTGCGTCGAAGGTTAGCGGTATGTGGGACCACTTTGTCTGCACGACTGGGCCCGTGACGACGACATGGTTGATGCTGCGGTAGTGGTCCCGCTTCTGCCGCTTGGTGTCGAAGTCAGTGCTGGACCCCCCAGTTATCATGTGGATGACTCCGCGATATGGTTGATCGGCGAAGTCTTCCTGCTTTGGGGCATGGGGGATGTTTTGATGTTGCTGGTGTGGTGGTGGGGGTGGAGGAGGTACGATTTGTACTTCCTGATGGTGTTGGTAAGCGTGGTGCGGTGGATGCGGGGCGGGAGCATGGATATATGGTGGAGGGGGTTGCTGGTAATTGTGCGCGACAATTCGGGGGTTGTCGGCTGGCTGCGCCCGTGCCATTCTGTCTCTGGTAGCCTTCGTTTCGGGGCAGTCTTTGGTTTGGTGGGCGCAGTCTTCGCCATGGAAGAGGCAGTAGAATCGGCGTGGCGGCTGCGCACGCCCTCGGCCCCTGCCACGAGTGCCGTTTCCGCGGCCCTGGGGGGGATATTCCTGGCGATGAGGGGGGTCAGCAGCGGGATGCTGGTTGGCGATGTTGTGCACTTACTGCTGATTGCGGCCATCTCGACCGAAGTCTGGCTGCGGAGTCCTTGTCCACGTGCGGCTGGACTGTGGAGCATCTTTTGGCTTCCTTTGGGACTCAATCTTGCGCTGGTGGAGCTCTTCGGATCTGGCGTACTTTTCAAACAGCTGATATAACTCTTGGAGGTTCTTTGGCGGATCTCTGATGCAGTGGCTGTAAAGGACGCCGGCGCGAAGGCCACTGATAGCATAGTGGATGGCAATCTGGTCATCGACTGAGGGCAGCTGTGACTTGAGTGTTAAAAATTTGCGGTAATACTCCCTCAGAGTCTCCTTTTCCAGCTGCTTGCAGAGCGAAAGTTCGGCCAGGGCGTCGGTGTCTAGGCGGTACCCTTGGAAGTTGAGCAGGAACTTGTCCCGGAGACTTCTTCAGGAATCAATGGACAGCGGAGGCAACCTGGTGAACCAGGTGAGTGCTGGGCCCTCGAGGGCGATGATGAAAGACTTCGCCATTGTGGCGTCGTCCCCTCCGGACGATGCAACGGCGACCTGATAACTCATTATGTATTGAGCCGGGTCGGTGCTGCCGTTGTACTTGGATAGGTCCCTGCCCGGAAGTTAGCTGGCCACGGCGTCACTTGCAGGTGTGGCGCCAGGGGACTTCGCTCATCGAGATAGTTGACCCCTTGGAATGGCGCGGCGTGCGGGAAGGTGTGGTCGCGTTGGAGGAAACGCGGGTCCTCCGGTTGCGCGCGGTGTTGCAGGGGTGGCCCATGCTGCAGGCCGGGGTGGCCTTCGCGCGTGTCTTCGAGTTGTGCGCACTGCTGGAGGGGTGACTCGTGCTGCAGGCCGAGGTGGCCTTCACGCTGCATCAGCGCAATCTCCCGCTCGAGTTCCTGGGCCTTCTGCTCTTCGTCGCGTATCATTTGCCGCACTTTGGCTAGTGCGGACACACGCTGGCGCTTGGCCTCCAGTATCTCCTTCTGCCTCTGGAGATTGCGGTTCTTGAGGCGCAGGGCGCGCAGCTGTAGCTGTTCTTCTGCTGAGACGCCGAGGACTTCACCGTCCTCGGCGAGGTCCGCGCCCTCCGGTGGTGCGAAGCCTGAGGGTGGCTGCGGTTGTCCCTCAGGGTCGCGGGTGCGGAGGGTGTCGTCTTCGCATGCGCGAGGGACATCGTCTTCAGTGGCCTCTTGGTGGGTGGATTGGGTGAGGGCGAGGGCCTTGCCCTTTCTTGCGGCGAGCAGTGCTGCCTTCGCAGCCTCGTCAGCCTTCGGGTTAGCTCTCTTGGGTGCCATCGCGGGTGGTTTTCTCGTAGCACGAACGGTGGGCGCCAAATGTTGGAACTAGCTCTAAGTTGCAAGGGGATCCAACAAGGGTGAACAGTGACGTCAACAGGGCACTCGCGCTAGATGGCAAAAGCTTTGTTAATCTGGCCTCTCACGGGCACTGTGCAGGGGTATTTATAGGTACCTGAGTGCGCAGCGCCTTGAGCTAAGGACGCATGTGCCCTCAGCTACCTAGGTTATCCCTAGAATATTCCCATAAAGCGGGGTTACAGACCGTAATTACAGGAATGCTTTTACAAATTAGGCCCGTAACGCACAGCGGCCACGCGGGGCCCGTTACAATGGGCCGGATTGCACGTGGGCCTCTGAGCTGGACGAGGCCGCACTGTGGGATGCCCTTCGTCGCCAGTCTTCGTCTGGTGCGGAAGAAGCGAAGGGTGTCCCTGCCTTTTTTGTTTCTGTTAGCTCAGCTGCTACAGCAAAGGCTTCGAGCGAAGGGTGGTGCCTTTGCCTTCGCCCCAACACTGTTCATCTATTTATAGGAACGGGACGCAGCCCGTGTAAAATTACATTGATGCCCTTTACATTTGTCAATAACTTTATAGCAATTCTTCGAGGTTTAATTTGACTTTTCATCTTTAAGTCGGTTCCTCTTTTCTGCCGTCATGACGAAGCTTTTCTGCACATAGCTTCGTGATCGTCTTATCCTTCGTCGTGGTCGTTTTCCACCCTAGTCAAGCTTCGTCTTAACAATGCTCTTGTACACCCGCAACCTAACTCCAAAGATACCTGTTCACATGTTTCACTCGGAAAATATTGTCAAATCATACTTTTGAGGACCTTCGGAAGCTGAAGGCCCCCAACACCACCGCTCCACCTCTTGCCCATATTTTTCAGGTAAGGTTGCTAGGCACTAAGCATATAAAGCTAATTACCAAAGCCAGAGCCATGATAGCACTCGTGGTTGCACTGTTTTCCCGGATGGTCACTCTATGTTCCAATTATCACAGTATGAACTTGCTTAATCATAGGATTAACAACAATAATGTAAAATTACCATTTGGAACATTGATATCATCAGTAGGAGTAACATCATAGAGTTAAAGTTATAGCTATAGCATAGCTACTAGATTAAATCCTAAACCCAGGTTAAACAAGGAGTAAGGTTGGAAAGGTTAGGTGTAACTAAATAGGTAACCCATCAAATTATGCATATATATATCAAAGAAGAAACTTTATTAAATTTATGGTTTGGGATCAAATAGAATATGTAGAGGGAGAAGTCCACTTTCCTTGCTTATTGAAAACTTGAGGTTCTTCCACAGATAGGAATAGATCTTGATTTTTAACTACTAGATCAACCACTGAATATCACGTAAACAAACAAGAAGAACAAACACCACTCAATAATATACAACATTAACCATACGTAAAGCTAAAAGAAAGCCTAACGAAAAGAGTGTTCGCTTTTCAAAAACATTACACGCAAGGGTTATAATAGAAAGGTATTCTTTTAAAAAATGTGTGATCTATACTTTATAAAACAAGACATGAGCCTAAATATCTTAATTAAAATATACAAATATTAGATTTACCATTTTAATCCTTTATAAAAGCATATGTGGTATCTCTAAGATTAAGAGCTCATAAGATAAAACACATTATAACATTATTAAACATTTTTAACCTTTTATAAAAGA
Organism: Zea luxurians; assembly: GCA_029449295.1. Classification (NCBI taxonomy): domain Eukaryota; kingdom Viridiplantae; phylum Streptophyta; class Magnoliopsida; order Poales; family Poaceae; genus Zea; species Zea luxurians. The sequence goes on along the minus strand of JAOPSE010000001.1, from coordinate 95,174,544 downwards.
TATATGTTCTATATCTAAGGTTAATGCGCTACGAAACACGTTATTTATTTATAAACATTATGGAACATATTATAATTCATTATTAAACCTTCACTTATGATAAATCTCTACTACTATATAAGACCATAGTGTAGACGTACACACTTTTTTGGTGCACGGGTCTGCCTGCAGCCCGCTCCCTCTTGCGGCCGCGCTCTCTGCGCCCCCGCCTCGCTGATCCCGCGCGCGTTGTTCCAGGGAAGGAAATTCTGATCCCGCCATCAACGCCCGCGCTCTCTGCGCCCCCGCCTCGCTGATCCCGCCATCCCCGCTGCTCTAGTCCGCCGCCCGCGCTGCTGCTTCAAGGAAAGTCCGCCATCCCCGCCATCAACGCCGCTCCAGTCCGCCGCCCGCGCTGCGTCATGGTTCGTTGCCTGCGCGTGCCATCGAGGCCGTGGGCCCTCCTCCCCACGCCGATCAGCCCCACCCTCCTCCCCACTGTCCCCGTCTCAGATAGCCGACCCGTACGCGATATCAGCGCCATCCTCCCCACGCCGTCGATTGCGCGTGCAGGCAAAACCTTCCATGGCGCGCTCAGCTCCTCCCCACGTCTCCAATAGCAGAAGGTTGGTGACGATCTGCGCGTGCAGCGGCGTGGGCCCTCCTCCCCAATAGCAGAAGGTTCGTTGCCTGGAGCGGCCATCGACGGCGTGGGCCCTCCTCCCCACTATCCTCGTCTCCGATAGCAGAAGGTGGTCGCGGATCCGCACCGACCAGTACGTGATATCAGCGCCATCCTCCCCACGCCGTCGATTGCGCGCGCAGGCAAAACCTTCCATGGCGCGCTCAGCTCCTCCCCACGTCTCCAATAGCAGAAGGTTGGCGACGATCTGTGCGTGCGGCGGCGTGGGCCCTCCTCCCCAATAGCCGAAGGTTCGTTGCCTGGAGCGGCCATCGACGGCGTGGGCCCTCCTCCCCACTGTCCCCGTCTCCGATAGCAGAAGGTGGTCGCGGATCCGCACCGACCCGTACGCGATATCAACGCCATCCTCCCCACGCCGTCGATTACGCACGCAGGCAAAACCTTCCATGGCGCGCTCAGCTCCTCCCCACGCCGAATCTCCTTCTGCCATCAATGCGGTCCTCCATCCCCTTCCATTCCTGCATCGACCTCAGCAACCTCTGCCCACCTACGACTACAAATGGGGAGGCCTATAGTTGATCCCCCACATCTCTCCCCCAAGACGCAGATTCAACCACTGATCCCCAAGCCACAGATTCAACCAAGGCTCCCCCAAGACGCAGATTCAACCACTGATCCCCAAGCAACACATTCAACCAAGGTTCGTAAACTTTTACCAGTCGCGCTCCTCCATCCCCTTTCATTTCAGACTTTGCTGAATATTTTGTTCTCCATGGAGTTATGGAGGCATGTACGTTCTTGCTGTTAGTTGGTGCTTGTGGAATTCGTTGTTCTTTTATTTACTCAATGCACAATCTTCTTTATTTGCCCCAACAAAATAACAAAGGCCGCATATTAGTAGCGAAGTTGTTTTCAAAGGATGAAACTATTTTGGATAGAAAAACAGAGAGCAAATGTTTGCTGCCTGCCAAATTGCAGGGGAAAATTAATCAGCATAAATTTATAGCTTGTCTCAGGTGCCAAATGTTTCAGAAAGATTCAGAATTCTTACCCTGTCTCAGTGACATCAACATCAACATTAGAGCTCCATCATGTTAACGAATTCATTAGTCCCTGATTCTCAGTAAACAACGAACAAACCTTCTACATTACCTTACTGTGGTATTAAACTAGGAAGAATATATAATCTGGAATTTTTATGTGAGGCCTATGGTGTTGGTTTAAGTTCTCATTGTGTTGTACTAAATAGTGTGATACCTATTGTTTTTTATATGTACATGGAAAGAGTATATTACCTTACTGTGGTATTAAACTTGGAAGAATATGTAATCTGGAATTTTTATGTGAGTGCCTGTGGTGTTGGTTTAAGTTTTAAGTTCAAGTAACTTGAGCTCGAGGTGCCTCAGCTGTTTAAGTTTTAAGTTCAAGTATGACTTCTAGGCTCTAGCTGTGAGAATGATGTTTCTGAAGTGAGTTCATTTTTCAGTGCAGATTGTTGCAATAAGGGATATCATACCTCCTGCTGTTGACGGCTGTGCTGCTCTTGGTAAATTGTTGGAGCCACAAGATTGTGTAGCTCACATTCTTCCAGTCATTGTCAATTCTCCCAGGTACATTGCTCCCATGTTGGTTTAAGTTCTCATTGTGTTGTATTAAACTAAATAGTATGATACCTATTGTTTATTATATGTACATGGAAAGAGTATATTACCTTACTGTGGTATTAAACTAGGAAGAATATGTAATCTAGAATTTTTATGTGAGGGCCTGTGGTGTTGGTTTAAGTTCTCATTGTGTTGTATTAAACTAAATAGTATGATACCTATTGTTTTTTATATGTACATGGAAAGAGTATATTACCTTACTGTGGTATTAAACTAGGAAGAATATGTAATCTGGAATTTTATGTGAGGGCCTGTGGTGAAGTCTCCTATGTAGCTAAATTTTTTTTCTTCTCTATTTCAGTTCTTCTAGCAGTTGAACTTTGCTAATTGAAGCTGCAAAAGTAACTTCGACAGCAAACAAGGTGAGTGAACGCCTCATGTTTATTTTTTTCTTTAATGTGATCTTTTTTTTGCGGATTACACAATAAACAACTGAAATCAGATTTTATGCACCACTGAAAATCAGTTGCCATGCTTTTCTGAAAATCAGTTGCCATGCTTTTATGCACCACTAAAATTCATCAAGTTGTCCAGGCCTTATGTTTATTTTTTTCTTTAAGGTGATCTTTTTTTTGCTGATTAGACAATAAACAACTGAAATCAGATTTTATGCACCACTGAAAATCAGTTGCCATGCTTTTCTGCCCATAATAGAGGATGAGAACTGCTGTTACCCATCGTGTAAAAGAGCAAGTATCCTCGACAGACATAAGCGAACAACAGTTCTCATCCTTCTTCCGGTATTTTTTGCTTGAAGGTGATCTATTTTTTGCCAAATGCCAAAACACAATGACAACTGAAATCTGATTTCAGTTGAACAACTGCATTTTCCTGTTAAAGAAATACAATTTTCTTATGTATGTCGAGGATAGATTCTTATGTCTTGTTCTTATGTTCATGTTCTTATGTCTTGTTCTTATGTTTTCCCTAATATAACTTGTATATGACATATGTTAATCTAGGAAGAATATGTAATCTAGAATTTTATGTGAGGGCCTGAGGTGAAGTCTCCTATGTAGCTAAATATTTTTTCTTCTCTATTTTAGTTCTTCTAGCAGTTGAACTTTGCTAATTGAAGCTGCAAAAGTAACGGTGACAGCAACAAAGGTGAGTGAACGCCTCATGTTTATTTTTTCTTTAATGTGATCTTTTTTTGCGGATTACACAATAAACAACTGAAATCAGATTTTATGCACCACTGAAAATCAGTTGCCATGATTTTCTGAAAATCAGTTGCCATGCTTTTATGCACCACTGAAATTCAGCAAGTTGCCCAGTTTGGAGCCCCCTAGAATTTGATCCAAGTATATTTGGTCAGGGACAATTATAAAAAACTTGGATAGTCTTAGTTGGTGAGTAAGTCTCATATTGTGAGGTTTGTGTGGTTCTATATGAATAATGGAGTAAAACTGGCTAAAATGTAGACTGTCGGGTTTGCACTGTCTGAATTTGGGTTCAGTAGCTGAAAGCTGAAAGTCAGTATTTGCTGCCAAGTTTGGAGCACTTTTGTGATTAATCCATTTCCTTTTGGACTAAAATTTTCCTAGCAACGTTGGAGACCATAGTAAGGTGAACACGTTTATGCAAATAATAATTGGTCTTGTTACTGTGTGTAATTTGGAGATAATAGTGTTATAAAACTCCCTGTCAAACTGGGTGTAAGCTACTATTTAGAATCTCTAGGTATTTTTTGCTTGAAGGTGATCTATTTTTTGCCAAAACACAATGATAACTGAAATCTGAATTCAGTTGAACAACTGCATTTTCCTGTTAAAGAAATACAATGTTCTTATGTATGTCGAGGATAGATTCTTATGTCTTGTTCTTATGTTCATGTTCTTATGTCTTGTTCTTATGTTTTCCCTAATATAACTTGTATATGACATATGTTAATCTAGGAAGAATATGTAATCTGGAATTTTATGTGAGGGCCTGAGGTAAAGTCTCCTTTGTAGCTAAATATTTTTTCTTCTCTATTTCAGTTCTTCTAGCAGTTGAACTTTGCTAATTGAAGCTGCAAAAGTAACTTCCACAGCAACAAGGTGAGTGATCGCCTCATGTTTATTTTTTTCTTTAAGGTGATCTTTTTTTTGCGGATCACACAATAATAAACAACTGAAATCAGATTTTATTCACCACTGAAAATCTATTGCCATGCTTTTCTGCCCATAATAGAGGATGAGAACTGCTGTTACCCGTCGTGTAAAGGAGCAAGTATCCTCGACAGACATAAGCGAACAGCAGTTCTCATACTTCTGGTTTTTTTTGCTTGAAGATGATCTGTTTTTTGCCAAAACACAATGAAAACTGAAATCTGATTTCAGTTGAACAACTGCATTTTCCTGTTAAAGAAATACAATTTTCTTATGTCTTGTTCTTATGTTCATGTTCTTATGTCTTGTTCTTATGTCCTATTCTTATGTTTTCCCTAATATAACTTGTATATGACATATGTTAAGTTATACATTGTTGAGCTTGTGTGTATTGGGGTTTTTTGTATTGGGGTATAAAGTTTATATGCATTCTTCCGGTATATATCGGTTGATGCTAATTCATAGAAAAAATGATAGTGGGGAGGCTTGGATGGTAGTATACTTTGAGTTCGATGCACTTGCATCCGTTCACAATTCTCTTTGTCATCTGCTTCTCTTCATGTTCTTTTCCGAATATACCATTCAACACAAAGGCAAACACCCTTAAGTGCTTCTCTTAATGTTCTTTTCCAATTACATCGGTTGCTCTGTGAGACAACCACTCACTTTGAATTTCTTAACAAGCATTTGCAGTTCTCTGTAGCCGTCCCATAGTAACTCTCGCATCAACAAACATGAAACAAGTTATTCTTACCCATTGACTGAATGCATAAGCTCGCTTGAAATCAGAATCTCGATGACGACATGATGACTGATTAGATTAAATAGCTTTATAAAGTAAACGACATTATAATTGATCAAGTTGCATATGCCAACATCACATTTTTGAACCGCGAAATTATAACATGTGTTCCATTTAAATTTAAATTTTAAATTTTGTTAAAGGATACAAGGTTTTGATGGAACCGGTCGTATTGAACAGAGAAAGAGACGCAGCGGACCGCAAAAAATGGATGCCTATGTAAGTTATTACATAAATATATTTACACAAAATTTGTCTATCAAAGTAATGACCGTTATTTAGTCATATGTTTAATATAGCTACAGGTTGTTCGACGACTACCGTGATGAAGATTTTTATGGGCTACCTCGGAAATACAGTATTGTCGCTCGGGTAGAAGTTAAATTCCCGATTGAACCACGTTATCGTGATAGACAACATTTCATTTTATCTGACATCAATGTAACCCAACAATTATTTAAGTTTCATTTACAAAGTTACATGATCTTCATACCATCGCCTCTTCTCCTACTGAAATCCTACTGAAATACTATTAGGGAGCCAAGATCGAGGCCATAACATATGTGTCCGTGACAGTGAAACATTTCAACAATTTGCTCCATGAAAATCATGTTTACAATATGCATAACGTAAAGTTTGGTCTTCATCCGGGTGAATTTAATTTTCGCCATCTAAATGGTCCCATGGAATTGTATTTCAACCAACAAACTATCGTGGAGCCATACACTGTTCCAATTCAAATGCCGCCATTCCCAAAACATATATTCTTCAACCTTGATGATATTGCTGAGTTGCCAAACAGGACTTTAGTCGATAAGAATATATCGATCTTGGCCCAATTTTTAAAATATCGTTTACACAAAATTTATTATTAATCCATTTATAAATTGTTATTTTTGTAGACATTATGGCTATTGTAGTCCACATGGATACAATTCATCGCACAATGTGGGGCCCTTTCAGGAAGATTGTTGTAATCGATGCTAGGTATATTCCATTAATTGTATATGTCAAATCAATATATATTACTAACCAATTCTTACCAAAATGAATGTCGTAGGGGGTCTTTACATATCATTAAAGTTTGGGGTGACCTACTAAACAAAAATGCACTCCGCTGGGCGTTGGCTAAGGAGGATTATGGCATAATAATTGGGACTATGTTTAGGCGGTTCAAAAGACAAGGTACAACATGTCTTTACGCCTTGCAAACACATCTGTCACTAAGTTTTGCTTTATAAAGATTCGTAACAGAGATTTAAATGTGTAATTCTAGAGTTCCTCGAGTCTTCGGATCATACCGCAATACACTTCAATCCGTTCCATCACAACACCCACTATTTTGGACGTAAGTATATTCTTAAAAATTAGTTACATTTAAATCGTGATTGTTCTCATTAAATCATGAACTTCGTGTAGATGTGATTAATTGTGCCATTCATTGCAGTAATTCAAAAGGCTTTGGTGGCGCGGAACAACCGTCAGTTTGCTGTTACATTTCTTGAAGAGCAAAGGCGTAGATAGATTCTATAATTTCACAACGAGCAATAATTGGAACTATGTTTAGGCCTAGAAAGATTCTATAATGATAGAATACATGTCGTACTGTTATTGATCAACCAAAAGCAACATGAGGCTGAATTGTAATACTTATGACATGGGTTTAATAAGAGATAGTTTGTGAAATTTTTTTGTTCCCATGATCAATAAATATGTATGGGTTACAAATATTTATATAATGCAAACAATCTCCAAATATGTATTTTGTCTACCATGCGTGGAATTCCTGAAGAATAATATGAACAAAATTAATGCATTTTGTTGGACAGCCCTGATCACCTCAAAATTAAATATTGACAATGCAAACAATTAGTCACATAACCAAACCCTACAATATCACACCAAAACTTTACAACATGTTCCAACTAAAAGAAAATATAACTGCAGTATTGACATCCTTTGTTTCAGGGATGTTTCCTGTAGATTGGACCAGTTCCAACTAAAATAAGATGGGCGGTCATGCTAATAGAGTATACCCAATAACCATAACTGGAACTGTTAGAACTTGAAGGCCAAATATGCCATAAATCGAATATGTGTTCATCTTCTCATGTCCCTGTTGGGGCGAAGGCAAAGGCGCCACCCTTCGCTCGAAGCCTTCGCTGCAGCAGCTGAACTGACAGAAACAAAACAGGCGGGGATACCCTTCGCTCCTTCCGTTCCAAGCGAAGACTGGCGACGAAGGGCATCCCACGGCGCGGCCTCGCCCAGCATGGAGGCCCACGTACAATCCGGCCCGTCGTAACGGGCCCCGCTCGGCCGCCCTGTGTTACAGGCCTATGTTGTAAAAGCATTTCTGTAATAACGGTCTGTAACCCCGCTTTATGGGAATATTCTTGGGATAACCTAGGTACCTGAGGGCACATGCGTCCTTAGGTCGAGGTGCTGCGCGCCCAGGTACCTATAAATACCCCTGTACAGTGCCCGTGAGAGGCCAGATTAACAGAGCTTTTGCCATCACACGCGAGTGCCCTGTTGTCATCACCGTTCTCCTGTGTTGGATCCTCTTGCGGTTGAGAGCAAGTTCCAACATTTGGCGCCCACCGTTCGTGCTACGAGAAAAACCACCCGCGATGGCACCCAAGAGAGCTAACCCGAAGGCTGACGAGGCTGCGAAGGCAGCACTGCTCGCCGCAAGAAAGGGCAAGGCCCTCGCCATCACCCAATCCACCCACCAAGAGGCCACTGAAGACGACAACCTCCGCACCTGCGACCCTGAGGGACAACCGCAGCCACCCTCAGGCTTCGCACCACCAGAAGGCGCGGACCTCGCCGAGGACGGTGAGGTCCTCGGCGTCTCGACAGAAGAACAGCTACACCTGCGCGCCCTGCGCCTCAAGACCCGCAATCTCCAGAGGCAGAAGGAGATACTGGAGGCCAAGCGCCAACGCGTGTCCGCACTAGCCAAAGTGCGGCAAATGATACGCGACGAAGAGCACAAGGCCCAGGAACTCGAGCGGGAGATTGCGCTGATGCAGCGCGAAGGCCACCTCGGCCTGCAGCACGAGTCACCCCTCCAGCAGCGCGCACACGACGACGACACACGCGAAGGCCACCCCGGCCTGCAGCATGAACCACCCCTGCAACACCGCGCGCAGCCAGAGGACCCGCGTTTCCCTCAACGCGACCACACCTTCCCGCACGCCGCGCCATTCCAGGGGGTCAACTATCTCGATGAGCGAAGTCCCCTGGCGCCTCACCTGCAAGTAACGCCGTGGCCAGCTAACTTCCGCGCAGGGACCTATCCCAAGTACAACGGCAGCACCGACCCGGCTCAATACATAATGAGTTACCAGGTCGCCGTCGCATCGTCCGGGGGGGACGACGCCACAATGGCGAAGTCTTTCATCATCGCCCTCGAGGGCCCCGCACTCACCTGGTTCACCAGGTTGCCTCCGCTGTCCATCGATTCCTGGAGAAGTCTCCGGGACAAGTTCCTGCTCAACTTCCAAGGGTACCGCCCAGACACCGACGCCCTGGCCGAGCTCTCGCTCTGCAAGCAGCTAGAGAAGGAGACCCTGAGGGAATATTACCGCAAATTCTTGACACTCAAGTCACAGCTACCCTCAGTCGACGACCAGATTGCCATCCACTATGCTATCAATGGTCTTCGCGCCGGCGTACTTTACAGCCACTGCATCAGAGATCCGCCAAAGAACCTCCAAGAGTTATATCAGCTGTTTGAAAAGTACGCCAGATCCAAAGACCTCCACCAGCGCAAGATTGAGTCCCAGCGGAAGCCAAAAGACGCTCCACAGTCCAGCCGCACGTGGACAAGGACTCCGTAGCCAGACTCCGGTCGCGACGGAGGCCGCGGTCAGCAGCAGGTGCACAACATCGCCAACCAGCATCCCGCTGCCGACCCCCCTCGTCGCCAGGACTATCCCCCCCAGGGCCGCGGAAACGGCACTCGTGGCAGGGGCCGAGGGCGTGCGCAGCAGCCGCGCCGATTCTACTGCCTTTTCCATGGCGAAGACTGCGCCCACCCAACCAAAGACTGCCCCGAAACAAAGGCTACCAGAGACAGAATGGCACGAGCGCAGCCAGCCGACAACCCCAGAATTGTCGCGCACAATTACCAGCAGCCCCCTCCGCCATATATCCACGCTCCTGCCCCGCATCCACCGCACCACGCTTACCAACACCATCAGGAAGTACAAATCGTACCTCCTCCACCCCCACCACCACACCAACAACACCAAAACATCCCTCATGCCCCAAAGCAGGAAGTCTTCGCCGATCAACCATATCGCGGAGTCATCCACATGATAACTGGGGGGTCCAGCACCGACTTCGACACCAAGCGGCAGAAGCGGGACCACTTCTGCAGCATCAACCATGTCGCCGTCACGGGCCCAGTTGTGCAGACAAAGTGGTCCCATATACCGCTAACCTTCGATGCACGGGACATCGACTTGCGCAGCGCCCCCCATTGCGACGCCATGGTCATCAATTGCAGCGTGGCAGGCTGGGACCTGCACAAGGTCCTCGTTGACAACGGCAGCCAGGCGGACATCATCTTCCTCCACGCCTTCGATCGCATGGGCATAAGCCACAGCCTGCTTAAGCCTTCGGACAACCCGTTGTACGGCTTCGGTGGCAAAGGCACCTTCCCCGTCGGCAAAATAGAGCTGCCTCTCTCCTTTGGTGTAGCACCCAATGCCCGAAGCGAGCAAATAACCTTTGACATTGTGGATATGGTGTACCCTTACAATGCCATCATGGGCCGGGGCTCCATTAATAAGTTCGAAGCAGCCATTCACGGAATGTATCTATGTATCAAGATACCAGGTCCGTTAGGCGTTATCACAGTCTTCGGCAATCAACAGACTGCGCGTAACATAGAGCGGGACTTCGTGCCCGGTCAAAGAAACGTGCACTGCCTCACGGCCCAACGCGAAGCCCCCGCGCCTGCCAGCCCAACCAATAAGCAACATGACAAGGCGCAGCTGCAGAGCCACGACGGCACCAAGACTGTCCCCCTCGACCAGGCCACGCCCAGGCAGACAGTCACTATCAACGAAGACCTTACTTCGCATGAAGAAGAAAAGCTCCTCTGCTGCCTGTCCAAGAATAAAGATGTCTTCGCCTGGTCGGCCCTCGATCTGGTCGGGGTCAGCCGTTCAATAATTGAGCACAGTCTGGGAATCGACCCTTCGGTACGGCCAAAAAAGCAGCGGCTCCGCAAGATGTCCGACGAAAAGACGGAGGCCGCCAAGGCAGAGGTGCACCGCCTCCTGGAGGCCAAATTCATTGAGCCGGTGGCTTACCCCACATGGCTCTCCAATGTCGTAATGGTGCAGAAAAAGAGCGGGAAGTGGCGAATGTGCATCGACTTCACCAGTCTCAATAAAGCCTGCCCAAAGGACAATTTCCCGTTGCCACGTATCGACAAAATAGTCGATAGCGCGGCCGGATGCGAGGTCATGTCCCTCCTCGATTGCTTCTCCGGTTACCACCAGATATACATGAAGGAAGAAGACAAGGCTAGCACCAGCTTCATAACACCCTTCGGCACATATTGCTTCATCAGAATGCCGGAGGGACTCAAGAACGCCGGGTCCACCTTCTCCAGGCTCACTAAAACAGTGCTCGAGGGGCAGGTTGGCAGAAATATATTCACATATGTAGACGACATTGTTGTCGCCAGCAAGAGCAAGGAGGACCACCTCGCCGACCTCGCCGAAACATTCGCGAATATGCGGGACGCACAACTCCGCCTAAACCCGGAAAAGTGTGTCTTCGGCGTTCGCCAGGGCAAAATATTGGGCTATCTGGTATCACACCGCGGCATCGAGGCCAACCCAACCAAGATTCAGGCTACCTTGGACATGACGCCTCTGCAGTCCGTCAGGGACGTCCAGCGCCTGACAGGCAGATTGGCCGCTCTCAACAGATTCATATCCAGGTCCGCCGAGCGAAGTCTCCCCTTCCTCAAGACACTCCGTGGCGCAAAAGACTTCGCTTGGGGACCAGAGCAGGCGGCGGCCTTCGCCTCATTAAAGCAGTACCTGACAGAGTTGGCCGTCCTTACCAGCCCCGACCCCTCGCTCCCCTTGCTGCTCTACGTCGCGGCCTCGTCACATGCGGTCAGCGCGGCCCTAGTACAGGAGCAGACTGTCGAGGGCGTGGTTCGGCAGTGCCCCGTGTATTATGTCTCTGAAGTGCTGACACCGTCCAAGTGCAACATGACAGAGCTGGAGAAGATTGCCTACGCAGTCGTCATGTCGTCGCGCAAACTGCGCCATTACTTCGAAGCATTCAAGGTCCGAGTCACCTCAAACAGGGGGCTCGGCGAATTATTCAGAAACCCGGAGGCGTCGGTGAGGATTGCCAAGTGGGCGGCCGAACTCTCCGGCTACCACATCTGCTTCGAGCCCAGGACAGCTATTAAGTCTCAAGTCCTGGCAGACTTCGTCGTCGACTGGACTGGGCCAACTACACAGCCGGATCCGTCCGCAGAGAAGACTTGGACGATCCATTGCGACGGCGCATGGTGCCATGCGGGGGCAGGCGTCGCTGCAATCATAACCTCACCAGTCGGGGTCAAGCACAGATATGCAGCACGACTCAGCTTCAATCTGGAATCCGACAAATGCACAAATAATATAGCAGAATACGAAGCAGTCATCCTCGGCCTCCGCAAGCTAAGGGCCCTCGGAGTCACCACTTGCATTATCAAAACAGACTCCAAGGTAGTTGCCGGCCAGGTCGAGAAAGACTATGCAGCTAAGGACCCCGCACTCATGCAGTACCTCGCGGCCATCCGAAGTCTCGAGAGGCAGTTCAAGGGGTTCACCGTGCAGCATGTGGACCGGGCCAAGAATGAGGAGGCCGACGCATTGGCCAAGGCCGCGGCCAGGGGCGAAACTCTGCCCTCCGACGTGTTCTTCCATGTCATCGGCACGCTAGCAGTCCGGAGCCCCGAAGGGCTCCAAATAACCAATGACAGCGAGGGCCACCGTACAGTCAACCTCATCATGACCGAAGACTGGCGAGCACCCATAACCCTGTTCCTGCAGGGGTATTATCATCCAGCCGACATCAGTGAGGCCAAGCGTCTCAGACATCGAAGCCGAGACTTCGCTCTGATTGAAGGCCAACTCTACAAGAAAGGGGTCAGTCAGCCAATGCTCAAGTGCGTCACCGAGGCCGAAGGCATGCAGATTCTACGTGAGGTCCACAGTGGCACGTGCGGCTCACACGCGGGGCCGAGGGCCCTAGCTGCTAAAGTGATCCACCAGGGTTTTTACTGGCCCGCAATGATCTGCGCCGCAAATCGGGTCACTCGATCCTGCGATGCCTGCCAGAAGTTTTCCCCTCGGTCAGGCGGCCCTTCGCAGTATACAAAGCTGATCGCCCATACATGGCCTCTCCAGCGCTGGGGTCTCGACATCGTCGGACCCCTGCCCACCGCTCAGGGGAACCTTAAGTTCGCCTTCGTCGCGGTCGAGTATTTCACCAAATGGATCGAGGCACGGGATGTCTCTACAATAACATCAAAGACTGCCCAAAAATTCTTCTGGCAGAACATCGTTTGCCGCTTCGGAGTACCGTCCGAATTAACAGTCGACAACGGCAAGCAGTTTGATAACCAAGACTTCAAGGATTTTTGTTTCTCCATTGGCACCAAGCTTGCCTTCGCCTCAGTCTATCATCCGCAGTCCAACGGGGTCGTGGAGCGCGCCAACGGGAAAATCTTCATAGCTATCAAAAAAATGCTCCTTGATGAAAAAAAGGGCAGATGGACCGATTTCTTACCTGAGGCAGTCTGGGCACTAAACACGACTGAGTGCAGGGCGACCGGGTTCACTCCTTTCCGTCTTCTATACGGATCGGAGGCCATGTCCCCGCAAGAAATGAAGCACGGGTCCCCGCGAACAGTTCCGTCAGCCGTCCCAGATGTGGACGAGCCAACTTCAAAGGATCTCATCGACGGAGACCGTGTCTTCGCCCTACAGGCCCTGAACAAGTATCAAGCCCAGACCAAAGCATGGCGCGACCATTCAGTCACCCCGAGGGAGTTCAGCGAGGGGGACCTCGTACTCATTCGAACAGCTCGGACGGAGTCCAAAGGCAAGCTGGAGCCCAGGTGGGAGGGCCCTTTCATCGTCAAGACAAAAGCTTCCCCCAGCGCTTACAGGCTCACAACGCCAAACGGCGAGGACCTGGAGCACTCCTGGAACATCGACAACCTCCGCAAATTTTTTGTTTGACTCCTCAGGGCTGTCTTCGCCCTTGTAATTCGCAAAAACAATCTTGCAGTGGCCCGCACTCTTTTCCTCCCAGGGGGTGAGGTTTTTAACGAGGCGGAGCCATGTAATATATGCGTGAAAAATCCCCCGCAAAGACATGCGTCGAAAAAGACCACGATGACGGTCTTCGACATTCGACCACCAAGAGGTCACCGCGAGGCTAAGCGCTAGCTACCCTCGCGTGCGACAAATCCACGCAGAAGTCGCCTAAGGGTGCAGCCGGATTAGCACAACAAGTGCGGAAAAAAATCTAAGTCTATCGCGAAGACTATCCGCGCAGAAGTCGCTTAAGGGTGCAGCCGGATTAGCACAACAAGTGCGGGGAAAAAAAAATCTAAGTCTATCGCGAAGAATATCTGCGCAGAAGTCGCCTAAGGGTGCAGCCGGATTAGCACAACAAGTGCGGAAAAAAAAAATCTAAGTCTATCGCGAAGACTATCCGCGCAGAAGTCGCCTAAGGGTGCAGCCGGATCAGCACAACAAGTGCGGAAAAAAATCTAAGTCTATCGCGAAGACTATCCGCGCAGAAGTCGCCTAAGGGTGCAGCCGGATCAGCACAACAAGTGCGGAAAAAAATCTAAGTCTATCGCGAAGACTATCCGCGCAGAAGTCGCCTAAGGGTGCAGACGGATCAGCACAACAAGTGCGGAAAAAAATCTAAGTCTATCGCGAAGGCTATCCACGCAGAAGTCGCCTAAGGGTGCAGCCGGATTAGCACAACAAGTGCGAAAAAACCGAAGACTATCTGTGCAGAAGACCGGACTAGCTCGACAAAAGGCTGAAACGACAACATCAAACCGTCCACGCCAAGACCAACTATAATCACGCCAACGCAGCGTAACAAAACAAACCAGCCAAAGTACACAATGCCTTCGCACATACATATGCACGCGAGGGCACACAACTTCATCATACAAGCCTCTACATATACAAGCGAGGGCACCACACTCTACATCGGCTCAACCTTAGGAATAATTCCCATCTCCCTATAATTAAATAACATTATCCTGAGCTCCTCACCCGCAAAAAGACTTCGCAGTTCCCCTTCACCTATACCCTCGGCGGTCGGCAAAGATAACAATTCCTGCCGACCAGCCCCACTTACGCCAAGCCGGGCCCCCTCCACCCCACTAACAATACGTTTCGCAACTGCCCTTCGCCGCCGTCGCCCGGTGCAAGGACCTCGCACTTCTCCTGCATCCGTGGCGTGCGGCGAGGCCTCCGTCGCAGCCACATCCAAGGCCGCGAAGTAGTCCAAGTCCTCCGACGACTCCGTCCACTCAATCGAGCTCTCAGAGTCAGCACAGTCAAAAAACTCAGATGGGGAACCTCCACTGTCATTACCATCTTCCGCGGTCGTAGCTGCCAAAAATTTAGTAGTAGCGGTTCCGTGCGCAGGCCCAAAATCTTGAACCTGCGCAGCAACCAAAATTCAGTAACATGTACAAACTTCCCCAACCCTCTACACCTACTACGCCACCTGCGACGGCCCTGACGTTGCGGGTGCCTCCGCTGTTGGCTCTGCCGCTGCCTCCGTTGTTATCTCCACCGCTACTGCTGCGAGATCCTCAGCACTCGGCGCGGCAGCTGCAGACGCATCAGGCGCGCCTTCGGCGACTTCTGGGGGCAGGCCTTCGCCGGCCGCAGCGGATGCGGCCGGGGTCGGCGCCAGGGCGACCTCGGACACAGCCTCCGCCGGGGCCGACTCCGGGTCAGCCAACATGCTGTTCAGTGCCCCGAAGTCGTCGACCCTCTCGCCACGCACCGCCTAAGCCAAAACACACAAAATTCATCAAACACGCACACAACCCACGTCCAACAAATACCAAACAAGCGTAAACGTTACCTGAGCCCTCGCCCTCGGCACGCTCCCTGACCACCTCGCTCCCGTATGGACCCCACAGCCGGTCGAAGATAGCCCCGGCAGAATCCTTCACGACGGGGTCCTCGACCTTGAAGATATCTCGCTCAAAGTCCTCTTCGATCTGGTCGAAGACCTCGAAGTGCCGGCACCCTTCGCGGGAGAGCGCGTTCATCGCCCCTCGCAGGTGACCAGGGAGGCATACGCCATAAAACCCTCCACGACGGTGGGGAGCGCCTGCAGCTCCTCCTGCACCCACTCCAGGCACCGAAGTCCGGGCTCTCGGTCCGGTACTTCGAATTCACCGGTCCCCGCGCCCAGGCCACGGTATGTATCCACGAGCAGCTGGCGCGTCCGCTCCGCCTCCGCTCGTGCCGCGGCCTCGGCCCCCGTCACGCGGCTCTCCAGGGCGGTGAGCCGCTCCTGCAGCTGCTCGGCGCGCTCCCTGGCAAGGTTGCCCTCCGCCCGTGCCAGGTTGGCCTCCGCCTGCGCAGCCTACGCCTTGACAAGAGCTTCATTGGCCTCCCTCCTTTCCCCCGCCAGCTGGCGACGGAGGGCGGCCTTCTCGTCCTCCAGTGTGGCCACCTTCTCCGCCAGCTTGCGGCACTTGCTGTCGGCGGCCGATTTTTCGCGGACGGCGTCAGCGTGTTGCGTCCGAAGTCTTTCGAATTCGGCAGCCACAGCTGCCGTGAGGGCCCCCGACGCAGTGCGGCTAGCGAAGTCAGCCACCTGCAGAACAATCGTAAGACTGCGGTGTAAAAAAAAAGGGGGGGCGACGAGGTCCAACTCAGCGGACCTGACGTAGCGCCTCCGCCATCTCCGCCAGCCGGCGGGACGCAGCGCCCGCCTCATCCATGACAACCGCGAGGGCCGACGCCTTGCCACCGGCGCTCAGAACCCCGCCCTTCGCCTTCGGCGCTGCGGCAGCCGTCGTGGCCGCCGCGCCAGGCGCAACCACAGCAAGTTGGCCTCCGCCCAACCCTGCAGCATACCAATGAAACAATTAAAAAAAAGACCTAACACCGAGATAGTCGTCCACGCTGATATTAGTGGTGAAGTCGGCGACGCGTTTGCCCGCCAACGGCAACGCTCGGGCCGCCCTCGCGATCTCCGCCACTCCGCCAGTCGGCGGCACCGCCTTCGCCGACTTCGAGCCTTCGGCGCCTGCCGTTGCCTCCGGCGCCTTGCTAGATGCAGGGGCGCTCGACTTCGCCGCCAGCGGCGGCCGGCCTCCGCCGGAGGCCGCAGCCTTCGCCGTCCCCCGCTGCCTTTTTGGCCTGGCTTCGACGAGCCTGATAGCCGCCTGGCGTTTTTGCGCAGCTCCCTGGCGATCCTTGTCCATCACTGCTGACACAACAGCAGCAATATTCCGCCCGTAAGGAAAGACCCTCCATTCACGAACCATGCGAGATATAAAAAAGTCCTCGCCAGCCGCGCGGGGGACAGGAACATTCCTAGGCCAACAACCCCCGGTAACCCTCAGCATCCGAGCCGAAGACTCCCGGAGCTCGGGCGAAGACATCCTTTCCCCCGGGGCCGCGCACGTCTTCGTCAACTCTCTAGCAAAACGATCAGAAACCCCAAGTCCTCCCGTAGCAGTACCTAATTTTCTCTTTTTAGAGGACGGGGCAGCCGCCGGCGCGGGGTCATCTCCGGTTTCCACCGCCGGTCTCTTCCCACGGCGGTCCACATCGTCTTGACCAGGGTAGCCGTCATACGGCAATTGATTTAATTCAAACACCCTGTTCAAGCGGTCGTTCGACCCACGGATATCCCAGCTGCGCTGGCCCTCTGTCCTCGGCACGTAGCGCCCAACAAGCCGCACCGCCCCATCCTCCGCCTCACGCACAACGGCGGCCGGATCGCGACTTTACAGATTCAGGGCGAAGGCAGGACTTCGCACCACCCTTCCACCATGAAAAGGCATCTGGCGAGGGCATACTTCGCCCAACGCCCAGCCACGCGCCAATGGCCACACCCCATATGCCACAAACTCTTCAACCAAGTCGCGCCCACTGCTCAAACCGGCGGCGCACCGAAGAGCCCCTTCGTCCTCATCCTCCTCCGCCACTTCAAAGGACGGATACGCTGAGTAAAAATGAGAACACATCGCGGACACGGGGAGTCCCTCATGGCCTTCGACGGTACCCTCAGTGACGTAAAACCAAAATTCATTCCAGTTGCCCCACTTGTTGCGGGCGCAAGGAACCAACTCAACCACCTGCATCGTGGTTTTGCCGGTCTTCGGCGTGAATGTGCAGGATCCAAACTGAGCGACTTCGCCTCCAATCACCCTCTTCTGCCAATGCAAACAATAATACTTCGCAAAAACTTCCACCGACGGCTGTCCGCCGTACGAAGTCGTCGCCCAGACATACTTCGACAGTGCCACTATGGCATTCGGTGTCAGCTGATGTATTTGAACGTTGAACCTGCGCAGGACTTCGCCAACAAACCGATGCGCAGGCAGGCAGAGCCCGGCGGCGAAGAATGCCTCGAAAACGACCAACTCGCCCTCTGGCTCGGGGACCTCCTCCGCCCCCGGGACTCGTCCAACTCCGCTGCCGAAGTAACCCAACCGCTGCATATCTTGCACGCGGGCCGACGAGATCCGCGATACGCCGAAATCAACAGAGTCGCCGGCGTGCAGCTCCTCCACCATTAAGCTACTCGGTGTCTCCTCAGACGAGGCGGCGGCCGGCGGCGAGGAAACGGCCGGTGGCGTAGCGGCAGCGGAAGAAGACGAGGACGGCATCGCAACGTACCGTCGGCGGCGGCGGGCGGTCTGCTTCACTCGAGCCAGATCTCCGGCGAACAAGACCGCGGTAGGCAGACGAGCAGCAAGTCGGCGGAAAGGGCGGCTAGGGTTTTCGCGGAGCGTGGAAAAGTCAATTTCAAAAAGCGCCGACCCCGCCCCCTTTTATAGACAGGACGCGGCGCTTCGGGAAACCCGCAGTCCAACAGTACGCCGTCAATCAACGGTCACATCAAAAACCCCCGCGGAACCACTTCGAGCGAGGGCAGCGTCTCCGCCATCTAACGACGTCTTCGGCACCAGGTCACTTTGTCGAACTGGTCCCTCGGAGGGCAAATGTTGGGGCGAAGGCAAAGGCGCCACCCTTCGCTCGAAGCCTTCGCTGCAGCAGCTGAACTGACAGAAACAAAACAGGCGGGGATACCCTTCGCTCCTTCCGTTCCAGGCGAAGACTGGCGACGAAGGGCATCCCACGGCGCGGCCTCGCCCAGCTTGGAGGCCCACGTACAATCCGGCCCGTCGTAACGGGCCCCGCTCGGCCGCCCTGTGTTACAGGCCTATGTTGTAAAAGCATTTCTGTAATTACGGTCTGTAACCCCGCTTTATGGGAATATTCTTGGGATAACCTAGGTACCTGAGGGCACATGCGTCCTTAGGTCGAGGTGCTGCGCGCCCAGGTACCTATAAATACCCCTGTACAGTGCCCGTGAGAGGCCAGATTAACAGAGCTTTTGCCATCACACGCGAGTGCCCTGTTGTCATCACCGTTCTCCTGTGTTGGATCCTCTTGCGGTTGAGAGCAAGTTCCAACAGTCCCATCAACTGAGCTCCAATAAAAGTCCCTTCTTTCAGTCGAGTAACCAATCACATAAATCGAATATGTGTTCATCTTCTCATGTCCCATCAGCTGAGCTCCAATAAAAGTCCCTTCTTACACTACCATTCAAATATGTCATCTGGTCCACTTGTGACCCTAGCTGAAAAGCATTTGGAACATTGGCTTGAGCTGTGGTGTTTGGGACTGAATAGATGTTAGTATCGTCATCTGTCGGGTTAGCATGTGGCCTGCCCCCGGCCGTCCATTTGTTGTCTATAGGACTGTCTGCACTGAGTCTAACCATTTGCTGCTGAATTTCATTCAGTGGATTACAAGCTAATTTGGATTTCACAGACTTCATTGCATCTAAAGACTTGAACGTAAGCCGATATAAGGCAAAAGCATCACACTCATTAATCTCATATTCGTAGAGGTGCCATTCGTAGTTGTTGGATGGTTGCAGATCCATATAATAGGACCTCTTCAGACCCCCAAAGTCCTTCATCGCCTGCTTCCTAGATTCATGCCAACCACAACCACCGTAATCTAGCAAGGACCGCTGCTTCTGATTTCCACTAACAAATGCCCTCCTTGGTTTATCAAAAAACAACCATTCTCTGATAGACTAACCTTCAAAGATGTAAAGATCGAAAAGTTCTGCAATGGTGCAGAATGGCTAAATGTTAGTAAAAACGTACACCAGTACCATGTGAAGGCCCCCTGTCACCAAGGAAAAGCTTACTAGGTGCATTCCACAGAGACTTTGCAGTGGCAGCTCCTTCACAGATAGGGATCCCAACATTTTTTCCTTGGATTTTTGCACTTAGAGCATCAAACAGGGGGCCATCTTTTAGCTCAATACCTCTTGGACGGATCACAGGATCACAGGATCAACATGATACATGCTGCAATAATCATGCCATCTTTCTAATCCAACATCAGGCCTAGGGCAGTCCCACAGAGCGCATTTTGGCTTCAGGAATGCAGAAGGTGCCGAAGTCATTGTTGTGAACAAATCTATCATTTGCAGTAAAACACCCCCAGCACTCTGTCCATAGTAACTCATGTCAATGTACACATTAGGGGCTAACTCTTGCGACAAATTTAACTGTGGATATTCCAGCTGAACGATCCCTTCCAGGTTATTAAGGACATCCAGATTAGACCCGGAAATGTCTATCTTGTAATCATCATCATAAAGAAAATCTTCAACCACAAGTTCCTGGTTCACATAGTACATGTGCAAGAATTAAGATGAGAACTTGTTAAAGTTGGCAGAAAGATGAAGTCACTCAACATGCCAATTACAAGCATGACAGTGAATTAACAAAATCCTTCATTAAAAAGTGCCAATTATATGCATGCTAGGATTACTTATAAAGCAGTACATACTACATAGCATCTAAAATGTTGCAATATCTTAGGACTAAAGAATTAGTACTTAAACGCTAGGAGGTAAATAAGGGAGATAAACAATAGGAAGCAGAAAATCAAAATGGGTGCTATAATAACGTACCGAGACAGAGCAAAACAAACCTCGGTGCACGAATCTAAAATGCAAATGGTTGTCTGTGAACCTGTTTGTTCGAATATTCTGTGAACCTTGGTGTGTTTGAGAACTATGTGTACCGTTTATACTTTGTGACAACAACAAATATGTTTTTGTGTGTACTAAACAAATCGCTGTGTAAAATGTGTGCAAATTAATACTTGTACACAATAGACAAACGATGTGTCTTAAAAATTATATATTTTTGAACTAAATTGTGGTTTTACAGAGTACTGTGTGAAAACTTAACTAAGCCATTCCACTGTCCATAATAGGGTTTCTTTATGGAGAACAAGGAACCAATAAAAACAGATCAGATTGAACATAATGATGGTCGCACACCATTAACAAACATCGCAAACACTATAGGTAAAGGTTATTACACGCGTGTCGATTAACGTTTCAAACGCAGTATGTAGGGGAACACTAATACACAAAGTTATGTTGTAGCTGATGAAAATGGGTCAAAATCGCTTGGTCCAAATGTCGATGCTAAGGAACGTAAGAGGCAAAGAGAAAGGGAAAGATATGCTGCGATGACCATTGAACAAAGAAACGAGAAAATAGAAAGCGTCGTGAAGTAAGCCAACGAAATAAAGGACCTCCTATACAGGCAGAGGCATCTAGAGGTGATGAACGAAGTTAAATTTCAAATTATTGTTATACCTACATACATGTACCTTATACAAAGTTGACGTGTATTCTTTTGTATATGGGTGATATACAAAGAAGACATTAATATGAAGACATGTGAGACAGTTAACTTTGAAACAAGTGGAGATGTCCATCTTGGTTCAGGTATAGGATCATTGTAACAATTATTTTAATAGATCCTCTTGTGGATTAATGAATATCTATTAATATTATTTTTGGTTTTCATTGTGTTTCACAGTTAGTCTTTCAGATGGCTGTAGCGCAATTGATTTCACAAACTTTGCAACACAAGGTATTATGGTATACCAATCACAATTTTTTTCACCCATCGTTTTATAATACATATTTGTAGCCATGAAAATCATTTTGCCGCTGTTGATTTGGCAGTTCCAAATAATAACACTTCACTGACCGATAATATTATCGAACGAGAAAGGCAAAGGCATAGAGAAAGACGTGCAAAAATGTCAGTAGACCAAAGGAACGAGTTGAATCGGAAGCGTCGTGAGGCGCGACAACAAAACAAGGGACAACATATGATATCCACTGTGTCAGGAGGTGATGAAACACGTCAAATTTAAATTAATGTTTATGTGCATAAACCTACACTTAGAAAGTAATATGTTCATTGTTTTTTAGATGTAGACGAAAAAGTAAATGTGAATCAAGATGATGATAGCGATTGGTTGCATAGGAATGATACATTGAAGGCAGACGACGTTTTCACAACGAGAGACCTTCTGACACCAAGTACATGACTGTTCACTCAACTAAATTAGCAAAACAGCTGATTTCTGGCGGTTTAACGTATACATGCTTTATTCCAGGTGGTGTGCATGAAACTGTTGGTAACACGCCTAACCATAATTTGGAAAGGGCCGCCTACTTTAGAGAGCGGTACAAAAACTTAACTCCTGCCGAAATGGAGTTTAGGCGTGAACGCCTTAGGTTGTATGATAATACACCAAAGCGGAAAGGGTCAAAGTTAGAGTATATAAGAAAACGTAGAGCACTGTTGGCTGACACATTGAGTTAGGAGTCCATCGCCATGGAGTCCCCAACATATACCCCTGAGGTTGTACACCCTACAACAGATGCAATTGAACCTGATGGATCCGTAGTTACCCCCTGCGACTCGGTTATCCCTGAAATCGCCGGTAACCCATTCCTGCCAGCTCCAACACAGACCGAGGATGCCGATTCACCGCATATGTCTACTGGACCACTAAGACGTAAACATGTGCCACGTGGTGAAAGACAAGCTATCTTAGCCCGTCGAAACCGGCAATTTGAAGCATCCATTTCAAGGAACATGGCTACTACGACTGAGGATACTATCAGTGATGCTGGTGAAGGGGCTGATTGTACACAACCCCATATGACTGCAGAGATCAACAACAATGGTAATTACTATCATTGTTTTCAAGTCGGATGAGTTGTCGGTCATTTTGGCTGACCGACTTGGACGATTAATCGTGACCAGTCTCGATTGATCGGATGACTTGAAAACAATGATTACTATCCTATCTTAAATGGATGCAGCATGACGACGATAGCGTGTAGTCCGACTAAACGTGTGTTTCCATCAGTACAATGTAGGAATCAATGTCATGGTGCTATCGTGGCAACAAATGAGAGTGCAAGTATGACCGAACAAGGAAGTGGGGTGGATCATACCCAGTCAAAGCCAAGGGTCATTTCCAATGGTAATTGTTAAGAATCTTTATTTAGGTTACATATTTTTCCCCACCCTGTTATCCTGAATGCCCTTGTATTTTATGTGGCTTGTATTTTCACATTCCAGTTGATGACGATGACGGTGTCGTATTTGAAGACGATGCTGATGAGAACGAGGGATACCTATTCGCTGGGCAATGTACTAATTTCAATCTTTTTATGGTATGATACCAATGCTTATATAGATAAATATGTCTTACTCATTGTTTCCAAAAAATATCAGATGAGGATACCGATGAGGATATAGAGATCGATGGTAGTCAAGATGAATCGACTGCCACTGATGTTCGTGATCCGTATGACAAGGTGTACAGCAACATCCCTGAACAAACACATATGCTAAAGACTGTTCCCAACTGCGGTTATTGCACCGCGAAGAAGTTTGAGTATGAGACACCTGGTTTTTGTTGTCGTGGTGGGAAGGTTGAGCTAGCCCCACTGGAGACCCCTCCCCAACTCAAGAGGTTGTGGGATAGTGCAGACTCTGATGCTAGGCACTTTCATGATAACATTAGGTTTTTTAATGGTCATTTCTCTTTCACTTCCCTATACTGTTGCCTCAATAGTATGACAACTAATGTAAGGGATTCTGGTATATACACGTTCCGAGCATAGGGCATGATGTACCACAATATAAAGTCATTTGGTAGGGAAGGTGGGGCAGAGCATAAACACCTTGAGCTTTACTTTTATGATGATGATCCCACTCTCGAGCATCGGTACCGTAAGTGTCGCGAAGAGCATCAACAGAAAGACAAAGAGGTTATTCGACAGATAGTCGACATACTACGTGGAAACCCGTACTCCGAGCACCTTAGGACCATGGGCCACGTTGAGAACCTTGATGACTATCGTATCGCGTTGAATCTAGACCAGACGTTGAACCAAAAGACATATAACACACCTCTCACTTCCGAGGTGGCCGCTTTCTGGATCGAAGGGAGCGAAGGGCGAGGCCAGTTCAGCAAGAGTGTTATGCTCCATGGGAAGGACAGTTCAAGCCACTGCATCCGCTCATACCATGGATGCTACGATGCACTATCATATCCATTGTTCTTCCCTAGAGGCGAACTTGGCTGGCACGCAAATATCCCAAAGGTTGGAGTATCCATGGACGAAGTGGATGCATATCGTGCGACACATAGGGCAAGTAATGCAAATGATGAAGATGCGGGTTAGTTGTTTGTTTATAATTTGATATATTTGCGCATTATTAACTATCTTTTCAGCATCACTCACTTTATAATCCTTGCGTTTGCAGAATCTCCTAGCCATTTATGTGTGTCTGTACGTGACTACTACTGCTACAAATTTCAGATTCGCCCCGGGGTATTCAATCCAATACTTCATGGAAAGCGGCTTTTCCAGCAGTTCGCGGTCGACACGTACATAAAGATTGAGAGCTCTCGTTTAGATTGCATACACAATAATCAGGGTCGGTTAAGGGCAGACCTGTACCAGGGCTTGGTGGATAGCATGCTAGATGGAGATATTAGAGCAGAGAATGTTGGCAAGCGAACTATGTTGTCGACGTCGTTTATTGGCGGTCCTCGTGACATGAGACGTCGGTATATGGATGCTATGGCTCTGGTGCGGAAGTTTGGTAAACCAGACATATTTCTTACCATGACATGTAACCCTAACTGGGATGAGATAAGGAGGGAGCTTCTCCCTGGGCAGACGCCGCAAGATCGTCCGGATCTTGTAGTGCGTGTCTTTCATGCGAAGTTACAAGAGTTAAAGCATAGGCTGACTAAACAGGATATTCTTGGTAAGGTCAGAGCCTATGTCTATGTCGTGGAGTTTCAGAAGCGAGGTTTGCCTCATGCCCATTTTCTACTCATAATGCAGAGGAAGTACAAGCTCACATGTCCTGAGCAGTACGACCTTTTGATCTCAACTGAGATCCCAAGCAACAAGTACCCAGAACTACAAAAGATTGTTATCAAGCATATGATGCATGGCCCGTGTGGGTCGCTAAACCCTAACTGCCCATGCACTAAGGGTCGTAAATCGTGCAAGAATCATTACCCTCGGCCTTTCAGTGACACAACGTTGCAAGGGAAGGATTCGTACCCTATTTATAGACGTCGTGACGATGATCGTAAAGAAAAGGTCCGAGGGTGCGAACTGGACAATAGATGTGTTGTCCCTTATAACCCATACCTCCTTCGTCTCTTCAACTGTCACATCAATGTCGAGGCATGTGGGAGCATCAAGGCTGTTAAATACCTGTTCAAGTACATATACAAAGGCCATGATCGTGCGTTTGTTGTTATGAGAGATGCGAGCAAGGCATACGATGATGTTGATGAGATCAAGCAGTATAGAGATGCAAGGTGGGTGACTCCTCCAGAAGCCTTATGGAGGATATACGGCTTTGAGCATAGTCAGATATCTCCACCTGTGATGCAGCTGCAACTCCATCTTCCAAACATGCACATGGTGGTGTTTCACGAGTGGCAAATGGTCAAGCGAGTCGTCAACCGTCCAGGTGTTGATAGGTCAATGCTCACAGCATATTTTGAGGCGAATAGTCTTCACGGAGGCTCACGGCATCCTATATCGTGACTTCCCTGAGTGGTACACTTGGCAGAGTGGTAAGGGTAAAGTATGGCAACGGAGGAAACAAGATACAGGTGGACAAGTCGGTAGGATAGTCTCTGCTCATCCGGCTGAGGGGGAGTGCTACTATCTTCGTGTTCTACTAAACCACGTGACTGGTGCCGCCTCCTATGTGGATCTAATGACAGTTGATGGTGTCACCCTACCGACTTTTCGTGAGGCAGCAGAGAGAAGGGGACTGCTTGAGTCGGACAACACACTGGATGAGTGTCTCACTGAACGTGCTCTTTTTCGGATGCCATCGACGCTGCGACGGCTTTTTGCAACAATACTAGTGTACTATGAGCCAAGCGATGTGGTTGTACTCTGGCAGAAACACAAAGATTCTATGTCCGAGGACTACCAACACAGGAGTCAGAACAAAACTCATGTTGAGCATATGGTATTGATTGACATTAGGAACATGCTGCAGTCAATGGGAAAGGACATAAATACATTCCCTCTTCCTCCTATCATCGACGCGTATGACGATGCTATTGGTACTACTAGGGAGGTTTACGAGGAGGAAAGTATCCAACTGACAGTGGGAGATGTGGCTCTTAAAGACTCTCTTAACGAGGAACAGAGGGCCGCCTATGATAAGATTATGTCTGCCGTTGACACCGATCAGGGCGGATTGTTCTTTGTGGATGGACCTGGTGGCACCGGTAAGACTTATCTATACAGAGTGCTGCTCGCGACGCTACGCAACCAGGGCAAGATTGCAGTGGCAACAGCTACATCTGGTGTTGCGGCTTCCATAATGCTTGGTGGAAGAACCGCCCATTCACGCTTTAAGATACCACTCATTATTGACGATGGCGCTGTATGTAGCTTCACGAAGCAGAGTGGAACAACAGAGTTGCTACGGAAAGCATCTCTCATTATCTGGGACGAGGCTTCTATGACTAAGAGACAAGCCGTGGAGGCACTGGACAATAGCATGCGCGATATAATGGGTCGCCCCACACTGCCATTTGGTGGTAAAACCATTGTCTTCGGTGGAGATTTCAGACAGGTCTTGCCTGTTGTTCGTAAAGGGTCAAGGGCTCAAGTGGTCGTGTCTTCGCTACGGATGTATTACCTATGGGAGTCCATGTCCCACTTAAAACTTGTTAGCAACATGAGAGCGAAAAACGACCCTTGGTTTGCAGAGTTTTTATTGCGCGTAGGCGGTGGAACTGAGGAAACAAATAGTGACGGCGACATTCGTCTTCCTGACGATGTGTGTGTGCCTTACAGTGGGAGTGACAACGATCTTGACAACCTAATAGACTTCGCTTTCCCAAATCTCAACGAAAATATGTCTGATTCCACCTACATCACTTCAAGGGCGACAATGTCAACACGTAACGACTGGGTTGATATGATAAATGTTAAGATGATTGATCGTTTTCAAGGGGAGCATATGGTGTACCATAGTTTCGATAGCGCCATGGATGATCCCCATAACTACTACCGACCCGAGTTCCTAAACACATTGACGCCTAATGGGCTGCCACCTCATGTTTTGAAGCTCAAGATTGGATGTCCTGTTATATTGCTCCGGAATATAGACCCTGCAAATGGACTTTGCAATGGCACCAGGCTGGTCGTTCGTGGCTTCCAAAGAAATAGCATTGACGCAGAGATTGTACTGGGTCAACACGTTGGAAAACGGATTTTCCAACCGCGTATACCGTTGTGTCCCTCCGATGAAGAGATGTTCCCTTTCCAGTTCAAAAGAAAGCAGTTTCCTGTACGGCTTAGCTTTGCAATGACGGTTAACAAAGCACAGGGTCACACTATTCCTAATGTTGGTGTATACTTGCCTGAACCAGTGTTCTCTCATGGCCAACTATATGTTGCTCTATCTAGAGCGACAGCCCGATCGAACATAAAGATTCTTGTCATTCCAGCCGTCGATGGGAGGAAAAAGTCAAGGAAGGGTGTAAAGTAAGACCCCACCGTAGATTGTGGGACATATACCAAGAACATCGTCTACAAAGAGGTCCTAACAAATTAGACCCATGGTAAGAGTTGCATGTTCAGCTAACAAGCTAATACGATGATGTTTGTCTTATGTTTGATTGGTCTAGTGTATTATCAAGTCATGTTTGCATGTTACAATTGTTTTTATTAGAGCCGCACATGTTTGTGTATTATTAGAGCATGCATACTATCTTAAAGTATTGTTTAGTTTTGGATCATTTGTGAAATTAGCAATATTAATTTTTATGCATCTAACAATTTGTTATGAATGTAGGTTTTTGTCCCGCGAGAATGGAATCTCTATTTGTAGGCTTGTCTCATAACAAGCCAAAAAAATCGGTGGCAACCGCAATAGTTCAAGAAGGTATTATAATTTTCATAGTTCTGTATGGATCAATTTGTATTTTTTGTAATAACTAATTTTAGTTTTATCTCATGACTGGTTGCTCCTAGACTATATTTGCACGCAAGGTGATCTTGCCCTCATCGATTTTATCAAGGAAATCCCTTGTGAACCAAGGGTAGAAGTTGTTCTTATTGATGATGCCTTTGTTGAAAGGAAGTGGATGGAGTGTTTATTTCAGCCGAGCGCATATTTAGGTGACGAGGTAATCCATGCTTAGTTTTTATATTTGGCGACGTTGTTATGTATAAGTTTTTTTACTCATCATGGTATTTTTAACCACAACTTACACACTTGCAGGTTATAGACTGTTACATAAATTTGATAAAAGCTCAAAAGCATCTAAAGTGCCGATTTGGTGGTCGCGTTCACATAGAAAATGCTTTCCAGTTCAATTTCCTGAAGCGAGATGGTGATCTTGAAACTAAAACAGAGGAGCTATATCCAATTAAAGACATGGCACACATATGTAGCGCTGAACGAAGGGTGTTACTTTACCTAGACCATGACATGGTACATATGAGTTTGCAATCTGAACAGTTAGTGTTTATATGTATTTTATTCTTATGCAAGTATTTATAATTGTTTTGTAGGTGTTTATTCCGATAAACATCCGAGAGACGCACTGGTATCTTGCTGTGATCCATGCAAGAAATATGGAGATACAAGTGCTCGATTCACTTGGTACTTCACAAGACCGCAAAGACCTCACTGACTCTGTGAGTATGCACAAACTAAACAATTATGAATTCAATATTAACTTATCCCAATCTCTAATTTTATTTTACAATATATAAAGATTAAAGGACTGCAAAGACAAATAGATATGATATCTCAACGTAAGGAGTTAAAAGACCACAGGTGGCCAGACCTCCAAGTTGCTTCTTGGCCGCTCAGAGAAATAGACATGGGATATGCAAAGCAGACAGATAGGTACGTCCTGAGATCTTCTTTACCAATTTCTTCATTCATACTAATCTTTATGTTGGTATTAATGTATATTGTAGCTCTTCATGTGGCCTCTTTCTTTTGAACTATATCGAATACTGGACAGGGGATGAACTGTCTGACAGTTTTACCCAGGTATATTATTACTACTATGACATATATGGTCATGTACAGTCAATGTTACATATATAATGCTAAATAATTGTTTCTTATTTGTAGGATGACATGTCACACTTTAGGAAAAAAATGGCTGCTATATTACTATCTTCAGACCTGAATAAGAGAAGGGGGTGTCTGTTATACAAAAATGAAAAAGAAGTTGACTCTGGAAGCCCATCTGATGTTGAGATATTAGAAAACCCAATAGATTCTAATAAGAGGAAACTACTCCACGTGCTTGATGATAGCGAAGTAGTGTATGAAGATGAGGAAGGCCCTATTACTCAAGCAGACTTGCAAAGGTGGTTTGTTGATGATTGGCATAAAAGAGCTCCTGTAAAAGTCTCTACTGATGGTTGCACCAATGACTTTTTAATGAGTGGTCTTTCCACAAAGGACTTGCCAGTGACCAATGCCGATTCAATAGATGTTTTATGTGATTATATCATGGAAATAGAAGACGATACGACACTAGATTAAGTGCTCATTGATTTATTTATTTTATGTATATCGACTACTTAGATTCTTGATATAGACTTTCGTCATGCTACATTACAGGAGAACATGGGTGCGAAGTTTCAATCCTTTTAAGATAGAAATATCTATCAAAGACCTGCAAAACATATTAACGACAACTCAAGATATGATTCTAAGATGTTTTGACATGGTTGTTCGGCTGCTTGCCAATAAAGAGTCACGTAGGCCGAAAGAAGAAATCATAAATAATAGAAAGCATTATATGGACATGCGTTTTTCGGTAAGATTGTTTCCAATCATTAATGTATTAATATATAGTATCTACATCTAATCATCATGTCGACATGTATATATACTGTCCAGAGAATGGTTGGTTTTGGTAAACTTCGAAAGTACCATCGGGATCCTACAATAGAAGAGTTAGCCAAAACACTCGATTGTTGGCCATCAATGAATTATTATATCACGGGTTGTAGATATGTAAGTATGTGTTCATTTCGAATGTATTTACAAAGGACACTTCTGTTGTAGGATCCTAATGACTGATATTTTGCAGGTTCTCATGCCATGGAAATTCAATGGATGTCACGCCCTTTTCGTAATAGATCATGTTAAAAAGCATGTGACTTTTATCGATTTTACACCGACTCAAGATTGGTGTAAACACATGCCATACAAGAGGTTCGCGGAAGCGATTATCATGGCCTCAAAAAAATATAAGATTGCTTACAGCAAGAAACGTTCTGGATGGGCGGAGGATATCTTTAAGTGGGAACATACAATTCAGACTGGTGTTCCAATTGACTTAAGAGGGTATTTTCTTCGTACCACCTTCTCAGCAGTTTAAATTTTTTCTATGATAATCATTGTATAAAACATAGTTGCCCAAATATTATTCTATAGGTTTAATACCAGCTACCTCGTTCTACAAGCTATGGCCATGTGGGGGAACGACAGACGACTGAAATTTGTTGGGGTGAGTGTATTACGTTCGTTTTATGTTCAAAACTTACATTCTAGCTATCTCGTTCTACAAGATAATATGTTTTGTTCTCTTATCTCTTTGTCTGTAGGATGCAAAGACTCTTCGAAGAAACTTTGTGATTGATCTTTTAAGATATGAGGACAATTTGTGCCGATATGCCATCCCTGCAAACATACAACAAAGACTTGTCGATATCGCTAAAAAGGATTAGCTGATTAGTGAACAGTTGTCGACACATTTGTGTGTAACTAAAATTCTAAATTAACTTTTTATAATTAATTTGTGTGATATTGATAATGTTTTCCACACGTATTTTGCATATTATAGTGATGTTTGTTATTCCGTATCAATGTTTCATAAAAATCTTTTACTTCCATCGCAACGCACAGGCACATATCTATAATATATATTGTTATCGTTTTATTGTACGGTTCCGTTGCATATTATAGTGATGATAGTGCAAAGTTTGTTAAAAGGTAAGGGCAGCCATAATGTACAGTGCTGTAGTTGTATGTTTCATTTCTTTCTCTAATAAGTATTATATCATTTGATCAAGATCAAGTCAGTTTATGTTTGGGCAGGTTATAATGTTTTTGCCTTTTTATCTATTGTAGAGACACTTTCTACACGAAGCAAGCTTTCTATTGGTGTTGTGTGTCCATACAATGCTCAAGTTAGAGCAATACAGGAAAAGGTTGGGAAGGCCTACAGGAGGAATGATTATTTCTCGGTGAAAGTAAAATCTGTGGATGGTTTCCAAGGCGTGGAAGAAGATATAATTATCATATCAACAGTCAGGAGTAATGGAGCTGGTACAGTTGGGTTTCTATCAAACTTACAGAGGACTAACGTGGCTCTAACAAGGGCCAAGTAAGTTCTGCACCGAGCATTTAAATTTCACTTCAATTACTTCATAATCTTTTATCTGGTGCATGATAATAAAAACTATTTGTAAACCTTTGTTGTACATGCCCAGATTGGGGAAGACTTTAGAGTCGATAACTTTACTATATACCCTTCTTTGTCAAGGCTTTGACGATAAGCCAATGGTTAAAAGGGCTGTCATTGTAACCCCCACAAGCTTAGTTAGCAACTGGGAATCTGAGATAATTAAGTGGTTGAAAGGCAGAGTGCAGGTGCTGGCCCTCTGTGAAAGCACACGTGCTGATGCTCTTTCTGGAATTGAAAGTTTCTTAAAACCCTTGAGCCGTCTCCAGGTTTTCTTTTGCTTACTAATTATTTGTTAATATACACTATACTAAATGAAAATGTAGCTGCAAGTTAATGACAATTTCTGTGGTGCATGAATAATCTTCAGGTACTTATCATATCTTATGAGACTTTCCTCATGCATTCTTCAAAATTTCAATCTATTCATGTATGCGTTTCTGAACTTTCGATGCTTCAATTCATTTGCGGGAATAAGTTTGGTTTAATCTAGAAGACTGTTTGATCTTGCTTATATGCTTACTTGTGATCTTCCTTTTTCGTCAAGTGAACAGGACCCACATCTCGGCATCTGCGCAACTGCGTTAAGATCGCACACCATGTGCCTGCCTATCTCTATCTATGAGTCAAGACTGTTATTGAAGCTCCCCTGGCCGCTTACAGAGACCACTGTCCGCTGTTCAAGGGTCTTGAACCGTGTCCAGGTTCACGGAACTCCTTGAGAATCTGAAACTATTTCCCCCAGTCAGCTTACACTAGCTCCTGCTCCTTTGTTTGAATATTGCGGAGCGTTTCCCAGACCGGGCGACACGGCGACGGGAAACGCACAAGGGCACAGTCCCTCCCATCCCAAGAAAATAAACCACGTGCTTTCATTTGAGCAGATACATGATGTCAAGCTAAACATCGAAGCAACCAGGTCATCCCCTCAGACCCTCGCTCGCTCTTCTCGCGTTAAGCTTAATCGTCAGCCTCCTATGCCTCTGGCCTTGCTTGAGTTGTAATTAACCAGTTCATTAGATTAATGAATTTGCTTTACTTTGCTTGCTTCGATGTTTAGCTTTACTCCCCTCCTCAATCAGGTTGTCCAGGTGTATCATTCATGTTACTTAGTGGACCTCTGACAGAACATAATACCCTCCCCTTACCTTAGCTCTTTTTTTCTACCATCAACATGTGATTATGTTATTATACAACATCTGTTTCTCTTAAGCATAAGTCTGTTTTCCGGGAAACCAAACCAGTGTTTAACAGCTTGAATCTGCATGCCATGACAATGCAGAGGTATCGCCTGAGGGTTGTTATATACTCTTATATATAATGCAGAGGTATCGCCTGAGGGTCCAGTTTCCAGCCGTTCTCGAGATCGACTCTGCATGCCATGACGTCCCAGGGCCTAGCGTCGAATGAGGTCTTGGTGATCGTCTTCCAGCGGCTGTCGCCCAGGTCCGTCACCGCCTGCCGCGCCATGTGCCTCAGGTGGTCCGAGTTGCTCTCTTCGCTCCGTCTCGAGTTTCTCGCCGACGTCGACGACGGCAATGCCGACTCGTCCGCATGCTTCGCTGGCCTCGGCGGTGCGTTGGTACCCACTTCAATTTTTTCCCGCGGTATGTGCTCAGGGCACTGTACTGGAGAGTCTGTTCTGAAGTTTGGTCACAATGCCGAGATTATGTAATGGGTGGATATAATTTTTCAAATTGGACTGAATGATGATATTTTGGAAGATAAAAACATCGTTGCCAATTATTTTTATGTTTTTATCAGTTAATGTTATGTTTAAGATATTGCAATCAGGGGATATACCATGGTAGACAGAGTTCATGCAATTAGGGGATAGTTCTCCAAAGTGGACTAAAATGGTGATGTGTTTAGGCATAATGTTAAAAGTATTGGATTGGATTGCTGTATTTTGATCACTAAATGATACGGTGATTGAGGATATATCACTAAATCATTTTTTCCCTTTGTCAATTAGGCAGCTGAACTCACTAACATGGAAGGTGAATCATCTATTGTTGCTTCACCATTTCCTGTACCAAGTTCATCCAAAGGGCATGAAATGGAAATGACTAAGAAGACTGCTGCTGTTGTGCCTGAAATGACTAGCAGCAGTAGTATGCCCAATTTAGCTGTTGCAAAAGATGGAAATACCAAGGTTATTCCTTTCGAATTTCGAGCTCTTGAAGTGTGCCTTGAGTCAGCCTGCAGATCTTTGGAAGAGGAAGTATGTGCTTGCATCTGGAATTGTCTGTCTAGTTATATGTTGTTTATCTGGCCGCAATTGAATTCATACCTCTAACAACAGGCATTCCATGCTTTACCATGCTTTCATTCACTATATAGGGTGTTCAGGAACTACACCATTGTTGTTCTTAGAATATTGAATAATCACTTCAGACATGTTTGCAGGGGGGAGGGGGATTTTATAGATGTTTCATTGGCCTGGTTTGTCATAAACATGGAGAAATGAGCATAATAAATGTCAGGACAGAGTTATTCTTCTTGTAGAAGCTGGCCTTTTTGGAATACCTTCTGACCTTTATTTATTATATGTTTTCTATGGTGTGTTTCAGATATTTAAGCTTATGGAGTAGTTTTAAGATAGCTAAGTAGTTCTTGCAATTAAACCAACCTGAGTCTCCTTACAGATTCTTGTGTGTGTGTTTTGATGGCAGACATAGGCGTAGGTGCGGCGACACCGTTCCAGCAACAACTTGGTTTTCGCCGCTGCCCAAACTTCAGCAGAGGCGATCTAAGAAGAAGCAAGCATACCGGCTCATGTTCTGACGGCCGTGTTCACGTGGTGTAAGATCTGTGTCGACTCCAATCTGTGTGTCCCTTGCAGTCCACATTGTGGCGGGGACGGCCTCATCAACTTGTTATCTTGGCATCTATCCTGCTTTTGGAAGCCCCCCTGTGCACT
Source organism: Zea luxurians (assembly GCA_029449295.1). Taxonomy (NCBI): domain Eukaryota; kingdom Viridiplantae; phylum Streptophyta; class Magnoliopsida; order Poales; family Poaceae; genus Zea; species Zea luxurians. Next base: position 95,140,257 of record JAOPSE010000001.1, on the reverse strand, counting down.
GAACACTGCTCCATATTCCACTAATGGAGAGCCCAATCGACCTGCTGCCATTGCTCTGTTTGTTTGCTTGTTTGTCTTTTGCGCTTCTTTAATCTGTCTATATGTCGGTTGCTGCTGTAGCCTCAGCCTCTAACCGGTACCAAGAGCTTGTTGTCCTCGCTTCCCTGGCTTTAGCAGGATGTACTACTACTGACTTTAGGGACTGATCAGTCATCATCACCATGATGAAACCTTATTATTCCATGGAATGCATGACCTAAGTCAGGTCCTTTTCTCATCTCACATGCTAGAATTTGTTCTTTCCGACTATCCATAATGCAAGAGTTAGTAGTGTAAGAGCACAGAAGTTCAACAAATGCGTACAATATTTATGCTTGATTTCATATTTTCATGTGCAAGTATGGCACTATCAGTTTTACTGAAAAATGTATGTATTTTTTTATTGAAAGGGTTTGTTTTATGCATATGTGCAGAATCAGCAGCTGTCAGTCAGCTTAAACATCAACAGTCTGAACATAGTTTTCATCGCATGGTGAATTGGTGATGGAGACCAGCACAAGCCGATGAGGCAGCCAGTTTTCCGCAGGAAATAGGTTGATGGGCACCGTAAGTCTTCAGATCCTTTACGTCTGAATTTTCAGTTCCACGATAAGATGGTAAAAAAAAGAAACCAGTGCTTCTTAGCATGAACGCCTATCAGTGCTCTAACCTCAGCCGTGATGTGGATGCTTGCACGCCGATGAGCCAACCGATTCTCCCGAAAGCATACGGTGGTGATAAGGAACGCCAAATTTCAGAGGTGATCCTCCAGGACCTGGCCAGCGGTGATTTGGTCTCACCACCACCACACACTAACACTTGTCCAAGAGGAGCCAAATAAAATAAAAAAGGTGAGGTATCAAAAGCAGCGTCCACTGGGTAGTGGATGGATTGATGGATAGAAAACTAAAGGCTGCTTTGCTTTGGCCTGTGAGGTGAGGTTAGCAAGCACACGGTGAGCTGATGACAACACTTGTCCTGTCGTGGGTCTCAGTGGAGGTCAGTTCATGCACCCCCTATCTATTGTTGACGTACGTGCTGGGCCATTAACGGTTCATGGATCATGATGGTGTTCGGCTTTTGGATGTAGTTTTGATGTGTCGATTCTGGGGAACAGTAAACTACTACTGTATGTCTGTGTGCGTGTGTTTGGGATGCTGAATTTTACTTGGTTTGTTTTGTAGGTACGGTATCTTGGTGATCGACCTCGACCCTGACACCAAGCATTTTCTTAAGCTTGCCTGAGGTTTGTGATAAGCTAGGTGGTGTATCGTCCTTTTCCCTGTTCTGTCATTACGGCTTGTTTTTGCTCCTAGCTCAGCTGGTGTCACTGAGGTATATATAATCAGATTTATTATGAAACATGTTTTCATAGTATATTTATTTGGTGTCACGTACAGAAGTTGATAATCTTTTCTACAAATCTGATCAAATTTGAAGTAGAGACTAACCGGTTTTTAACAGTCCAAATTCTTAAATTGGTAATATCTAAAAAGGTCGTCTGTGCAAGTTGAGATAAAGATCCGAAAAATTTGGGCCTTGGCCTAACAAATCTACACACGCAAGTGCGATCTGGGCAATGATATTAATTGGGCCCAACAAATCTATTGAGTCTCGGACGGGAGATCGTCAGATCATAAGCTCCTGCACTGCAGTATTTTCCAACACATGCATTTTATTCATTCATTATATATTGATGATGATTGACATGTATATCGATCAGGTAGCAGCACGGATGGATGAATGCATTTTGTACGTTTCAATATGGACAGCAGCACTTCCATGGGTCTATATTCGGTCATGTCATGCTCTATAGTGTGTTAGACAATTTCATAGTAGATTACCAGCCAACAACACCACTCACAAAGGTGACTGTGTGATTGATGCTTCCGGGGCAGTGACTATCTTCTCAAGATCATAGCTCTGGGTATGCTGTAAAATTCTACGGATTTTGTGCTTGTCCTACAACACTCTACGATAATCAAACACGAGAGAAAATTATACCATCTTTGTCCCAACTACAGTTCTCCTTAAACACTTGCTATATGTTGTATTTTAACTGTGTTATCAGATGGACTCGTGTTCTGACATGGGCTGGAATTTTTTTACCTATGACTGAAGCTACATCAGCCGTGAAGAGGGTGGGTAGCTGACTGAACAAGTGAGGAGGCCGTACAGCGTGATCCACTTTGATGAGGTAGAGAAGGCCCATGTCGCCATGTTCAACACTCTGCTCTAGGTCCTCAACGACGGCAGGCTGATGGATGGGCAAGACAGAACGGTGGACTTCAGGAACACCATGGTCATCATGACATCGAACCTTGGCGCTTAGCACCTCCTCGCCGGGATGGTGGGCAAGAACTCCATGAAGGTTGCTCGTGATCTGTTCATGCAGGAGGTGCACATCGCAATAACATCCTCAATTGCACTCACTGACTATTATAACTGTCGTTCATCAAGTTATCAACTGAATTGCATATGATTCTTCTGTTTTATAGGTTGTAAATGATCTTAATCCTTCATGTCATCACAGGAAAGAGGGCTGTAAGCTTCCACTGTGACGAGGACTCCTTGAACATCGCTGGGTATATAAACACTGGTGGTTACTAAGATAATTAGAGACAAGGGGGCAGGTTGCTGTGCTTGCAAGTATCTATTGCAGATGTTGTTCATGCCTGATGCTGATGCCCCTTTTTTCATATTGTTGTGTTTGGATGGTGTACCACCAGTGTTTTACAACAGTTTAGCCTTTGGAATTGCTACTGCTAAAACTTCGTTCCTTTGAGAAGATATTTTGTTTTTGCATTTCCAGCCGAGGGACAACTAAGTACTTGTATTATTACGAAATCTTTTCTTAGTATAACACTTATTTATACAAAAGTTATCATGGTATTATATGTTTCCGTTGCAAGGCACGGGCACTCACCTAGTTAAGATATAAGTCTAAATAGGTTGTGAAAAGATCATTATTATTAAACACCTATTTTATGACGAGTTAGGTTATGGGCCTTAAGTGGGTTTTATGCAAAAGATAATAAACAAATAACTATCTTTTATTATAAAGTACATGGCCTATATTCTTTATTAAGAAAGTTATAATCAAGGTCAATATATGAAGTAATATTTTAGTTATAAAAGAACTTAAATTCTTATTACTTTATTTTATCCTTTAGGAAAACTAAGTGATTCGTATATAATGTGGACTAAATTCTATAAAATCATTAATCATGCCATAAATCTAGTTAAGAACAAATTGACTATCGGTTTGGTAATAAATTATGATAAAGAATAATTAATCTATTAATTATCTTTAATTCTATTGTAGGAACAAATGATCTAATTCATTAGAAAGGAAATTATGTATAAACTATCATTTTAGTTTATAAAAGCAATGACCCTTGTTATCTTTTAATTCAAAAATTGTAAATAATCTATTAATTGGACATATGTTTATTTTCTATTTTTATTAAGAAACATATGTCAACATATTTTTTTAAGTTTCTATTTAATACAGCTATACTTAAACATCTATAACGAACCTTGTTAAATATGATATCTATTAAAAAGATCATTTTAAAAATTAGAAACAAATTATCTACTTCTTTAGTAAGAAACCTATGTTTATCAACATACTATCAATTTCTTTATTAGAAAAGTATGAGCGCCTAATTATGTCATTTAACATTATTATAAATTCTACTATTAAATGAAAAACTTATTACCATGATTACCATTTTAAACTAAAATTATTAATATACATATTTTTCGAAAACCTTATTTTAGCAATTCATTATTGTTTTGTAAAATGAGATTTTCTTTACAAGATCAAATCCATAAATTCGATTTGCAAAATCAATTCAAACAAAACATATGCTTCGGCACGAGTGCAACAAACACTTGGTAAAATTTTATCTATTCAAGAATTGTTCAAATTATTTATATTACCATTTTACTATTAGCAATCATAAGTATTTTTACTTTCTATTGAAAAAATAATTCAAATAGGTTTGTTTGCATTTGCTAGATTTAGGGTGTTATATCCACGTATCTCAATTGAAGAAGTGTCTTCGGGTTCCAGATCGAACCGTTGAAGTGATGGATGTTGCCTTAGAACTAGACTTGACATATTCAGAACACCCTATTCGAGTCCTAGATCAAAAGGACAGGATCACCCGAAGGAGAACTCTCAAGTTTTATAAGATACAATGGAACCAACACATGGAAGATGAAGCTACTTGGGAAACCCAAGACTTTATAGAAAAGAATTTCCTAGGCTTTTTAACTTCATGTAAATGGTGAGATATGTACAAATGTCGTAAAAAGAAAAGTAGACCCCATATCACCCTCTGCCTTGTAAGATAATTAAGGAAATAAAAATGTGAAGCATTTCCTTTTCCATTACTTGCCCTAGGTCTTTTAAATCTCGGGACGAGATTCTTTTATGGGGGAAGGATGTAACACCCCTGGTGTTACTGCCACTAAAACTTGAGCATAACATCATGAACATTGGCATGTCATGTGTTTGTTACACTTAGAGTGCATTCACTAGGCAAAAATCTCAAACAAGTCATTTGGTTGAAACTTGATATGTGTGTAACCCTAGGGTAGGATACTTAACCCTAAACCAGGCTTAGGGGTGATAATAAAGCCCAGGCATTAGAAAACTTCAAAATCAATGAGAAATAATCATAAGATATCACACTTAATGGACTTAAGTGACATCCAAACCCTAGAAGTGCCAAAACCCTAAAAAGACCCCTGGAAAACCCTAAGTTGAAACCCTAGGGGGTTATGTGTAAATTTTGCACACTTTTGAACCTAGGTGCAAAAACCAAGGTATTAAGGCACCTCAAATCATATGGTTCACACCTTTGTGGAATTGCAAATCAAATTATGGAATTTGGACCTATTTGCAAAAAGTGCTTTAAGAATCATATGTGGTTGTTGGGGACTTGTTCTCAACTGCTATGAATTAAGAACAAGGCAACATAAAAGGGTTAATAGTTAGAACCCTTCGTCCTTCGAAGCATTATATCTCTTAGGATATAAAGATCTTCAGACGAAGGGCATGAAGGACGTACCTTCGACATTTTAACACATATTAATGAAGGAAGAAGCATATAAAACATGAGAAATATCATAGATAATCATATGGCATCATTAATTTCCACAAATCATATTATTATGAACAGACATGAACAATATCGGATTACATTTATATCTTCGGCTTGACAGAAGGCAAAGATCCAAATGTAACGTGCGAGCAAAATACAAATCAGAGTGAATAGTACGGGGGTACTGTTTTTCTATTTATAGGCATAGGGCGCAGCCTGTGAGATTTTACATTCATGTCCATTACAAAAGATTACGACTATGACACAAGCTCTCATGGACTAATCGGTCATTTTATCTTAAGTCGGTGCGATCCTTCGTCTTGAGCCATGTTACTGTGCCGAAGCTTCATGGATGGTGGCTTCGGCGTTGCTTTTGAGAGGATCTGCCAAAGGTATCTCCTCTTTCAGGATCTTCGGCGACGAAGCATACCCCCAACAGTAGCCCCTTCGTGGTGCTAGATCGTTTTTCGTAACGAGCTTGATCCGTGAAAAAGTATCCTAGGCTTCGGAAAGCCGAAGATCCAAAAAACACCTTCCCTGAGCTCGTTGCCGAGAAACGATTAAAATATTTCGAGTGCAAAATGGTCCCACGATGTGTCGAGCATACGCGTCCTGGCGATTCACCTTCTCAAGTTCTGCGGCCCACCATTCAGTGAGTGCGGGCGATTGTTCATCCGGTGCGGAAGACTTGGCGATTCACCTTCCCGCCTGCGGCACTATATAAATAGACGAGTAGGTGTGAAGTTACCACAACATTCATTGCTATTGCATTGTTTTGCTGCCAAAAATTTAACCATAGCCGAAGCTTGTTTATTGCACTCAACCGAAGCACCACTTTTGCTTTTGCTTCGTCTCAAGATGGAACTTCGACAAAAATAAAAAAGGTCAACGATTTCATCAAAAATTGTAAGAAATTCACCATCAAATGGCAAGGGTACGTTCCACTGCTAGGGTTACACATGATGGAGAAGAAGCCGAAGCTGCTGAAACTGCTCCGATTTTCGAAGTAATGAGACAGTCAGGGCTGGTAGTGCCGGAGGACGTTTCTGACGAAGGTGCACCTGCCGCCGAAGCTGAGCAATTTGATGTTGAAGAAGGTGAAAGTGAAGAAGAATACAGTGCCCTGCCATCTAAACCTAGCCACCTAGAGTTTGGAAAGTCTACTGTTACCGAGGATGATATGCCAAAATTGTTAAAGCTAGGTTATTTTAGTGAAGCCAAGAAGAAGCTGATTCGTTTTGGCGGAGAGGAGATCACCCCAAAGCCAGAAAAGGATGAGGTGGTAGTTTGTAAAAGATTATTTATAGCAGGATTGAGATTTCCTTTGCATGAAATGATTGCAGATGTTTTGGAGAACTTCGGGATTTATTTTCATCAGTTGACTCCTAACGCCATCGTTAGGCTTAGCATCTATATTTGGGCTCTCTGAAGCCACGGGGCGGAACCACTTGCCGAAGGCTTCTGCCGGGTACATGAGCTTCACTATCAAACAAAAGCTAGAGAAGATGGGCTGCATGAAAACTTCGGGTGCTACAATTTTGCTTATCGCAAAGATGCAAAGTCTCCGGTTATTAGCTACTGTACCAAATGGCCAACTGGCTGGAAGGCTGAGTGGTTTTATGTTATGGTTGATGAGAAAAAGGAGAAGCTGGTTCAGAGCCCATTGGACTTAATCTTCGGAGAAACTAGGCCCCAGTGTGACATGACACCGGGGGGACCATGCCAGATTGCTTTGGGCGAATTTCGAGTTGTTTCAGAGCATATTGGTACTAGGGATTTGGTACAAGAATTCCTAGCTTATAGAGTATTCCCAACTTTGAAAGAATGGGACAAGCCGAAGCTCAAAGGGGAAAAGAAAAAGAAGGAACTCGTTCGGCTACCATATCATTTCAAGTTCAAGAAACACTTCAAAGAACCCTGCCAAGAGTGGTTGGAGACAATTGAGGTTATGTGCAATGAGATTTTGGGCAATTACACGAGAAAAGAAGATAAGTTGATGACTGTAGCCTTCGGCACCCGACCGAAGCGAAGATTAAATCGGGTAATGGATGCTCTGAATTTTGAATATCCAGACTACGAGCGATTGAGTAAGGGCACCAAAGGGCAAAAAAGAAAGAGAGTTGTCAGTGTTGTGGGCAGGCAGGCCGCTAGAATGGTAAAAGAAGATGAAGAAAAACTAAAGAGGAGAAAACTGAGCCCTGAGCCGAAGGCAATCGCTCCGAAGAAGAGGAAAGCTACGGCCCCGAAGCAAAAGGCATCTGATAAAGAAGAAGAGACTGCCTCAACACCTTCTGCTACCAACATAGAAGATATTCTAAAGGTAATGACTGAATCCTTGCCCATCAAGCTAAGTCCACCGGGGCCGCATCTGACGAAGCTTTTACAGAAGAAGGAGGAGCCTTCAGCAACGAAGAAATTTGCTGGGCCAAAAAAAACGAAGAATTATTACTGTGACAGAGGCCATTGAAGAAACACCATCACCAGCTTCGGCGCCAAAAACACCAGCTATTGAGAGCGCTATAGCTACTGAAGCTGCACCTGCTGAAGCTGTAACTGCCGAAGGTGCAAACTTAGAATCTACACTTTCTGATATTGATAAAATACTTCTAGACATAGCCGCAGAAGAGGCTGCCACAGCCACCGAAGAAACCATGGCCACAGTGCCTGGGAAAGAGAGGGAAATAGCCGAAGATACTTCAGAAGGAGAAAGTTTCAACTTTCAAAGCTTAATTGGTCAAGAATTAACAAAGGCCAAGAAAAAAGAATTGAAAGACTACGCTATTTCCTGTGGGTATCAGTCAGGAGCACTACTCTTCGGCGGTATTGACGATGAAAGCCTGGGTTGCCTTCAAGACCGAACTAGAGCGAAAGTTATCGGTACTCTGTCGAAGAGTATTGGCTTCCCGAAGCTTGAGACCGATATTAGCCGCTACCGACGACAGCATATCGTCGGTAGTTTATTCTATTCTAACTTCAAGGTAAAAACTTTTCTTTGAGTTTGCATTGTTTTTAACATCAAAGGTCTTTTCTAACGAAGGTTGCTTCTATTCAGAGTATGTTATTAAGCAAAGCTTTGAGGATGCAGCAGGATCTTGAGGATAAAAAACACGAAGTTATAATTGAAGGGTTAGAGAGCAAAATAAAAGATCAAACAGCTACTCTTGAAAAGAAAGATTTTGAACTTCAGACAATGGAAGGTTTACTGGCAGAAGCTGAGGCCAAAATTGCAAAGTTGGATAAAGAGCTTCTCTCAAAATCCGAGAGTTTCGAACAAGAAAAACAAAAATTTGATAAAAAGCTTGCGACTGAAGCCGAAAAAAGTTCAAATTTGCAAAAATCATTGAAAGAGCTTCAAGATAAATGTCTCGAGTTCAGCAACCGATGCGTGCAGCGGCTAAGGCAGATCTTCATCTTGGTTAGAGCCAGGCTCTGAAGAATTTAAACCTTCTGTTGAAGACCTGCTGGGAACCTTCAAACACATTGAGGGTGAAGTTGATGCTCTTGATGAAGTTATAGCAGGTCACGGTGATTTCTGTGCCCTGCTAGCTTCTCGGGGCACAGCTGTTGCCTTTATGAAGTCTGGTTGCACGCATGGAAAAATTGCTAATAGATCAAATTTCAGCTTATCACCAGCAGATCTAATTAATATCCCTAGTCTAGCTCGAAGCATAGGGAACGGATTTATAAAGCAAATATGGACGAAGGGTGGGCGGAGCCTAGCTGGTGACGAAGCCTGGAGTCATCTGAAGCCGGTAAAATCATACCTCATGCTTACCTTTTCCTTGAAACTTGAATTTTTCTTATAATGCTTTGATATGTACAGGATGACAAAGCCGAAGAACATAGAGCCGAAGCCTAGCTGGTAATCCAAAGCTCAGCAAATGAAGACGAAGCTAGAGTACTTAGCTGTGGAAAAATTCTAAGGAAACTTTTGTATTAACCCTTGTAAAGAATATTGTAACTTAAGAATTAGATTGTACTCTGTAAATTTGTCCATACCTTGTAATATATTTTTACCTTTCCATCGATGTATGAAATGCTTTGATGTGGTCGAAACCTGTATTTTTGAGCCGAAGGCGAAAAACACCTTCCTTTCTTTTCGTACACAACAAAGCACGAATCTGCTTCTTGAAGCTGTATGCTTAGACCCGAAGCAACTGTCTGTATCTGTATGATATGATGATGATGATCCTATGTATGCCTAAATGAATGTTTATGAATGCAATGTATGATGTAATGTTTCCTGCAAATGAATGCCCAAACACACATAACCGAAGCTTCATCCACAACCTTCATTCCCTTAGGAATAACTGAAATCTCTTTGCCATTTATTTTTCAGCTGCACCGCTTATTTTTTGGTGTAAGTTCTGCATCCCCTTAGGAACGTCTTTTGAACTTCTTCGCCTTCTATTTCGGCGGTATTCGCTTGACTTTTCGCGCTTCGCCTTATATTTCGGTGGTATTTGTGTTGACTTTTCGCGCTTCGCCTTATATTTCGGTGGTATTTAGCTCTATATTCCCTTAGGAACGACTTTTTGAGCAGAAAACTTATGCTGCGCTCCCTTAGGAATGACTTTTTGTAGCTTCGTCATGCTCTGCATCCCCTTAGGGACGACTTTCGAGCTTCTCTCTGCTTTTTCATTTTTTTCTCTGCACTCGAAGGTGCATGCCCAGATTTTACATTTACATATTTGGGGGATTTTGCTCTCATGGAGCTAAATAAGAAAAAGAAAGATTACAAATTATGGCCCCATTAAAAACCTTTCTCCCCCTTTGGAAAGGAAAAGGGTACCATAGGAAAAATAAAAAAGATTACATCAAATTACACATAGTATCGCCAAAGCTCGCCCGCATTCCAAGATCTAGGAATGTCGTTGCCGTCCATATCCTTCAATCTGTAAGAACCGGGTCTTGACGAAGATACCACGAGAAAGGGTCCTTCCCACTTCAGCTGTAACTTGCTTACTGTGTCTGGATTGGCCACTCTCCGAAGCACCAGATGACCTGGCTTAATGTTTTTTAGCCGAACCTTTCTATCACGCCATTTTATTGTTTCGGCTTGATATTTATTGATATTCTCCACAGCCTGAAGCCTAGTCTCTTCTATAGCATCTTTTGCCACAGAATAATCAGCTTCGTCCTCTGCCGAAGCTGCTGTTCTAATTGACCCTGCCTTAGCTTCTTCCGGAGTTATTGCTTCGTCACCAAACAATAACTTGAATGGCATAAAACCTGTTGACCTTGATATTGTCGTGTTGTGGCTCCACACCACTTTAATCAACTCGTCTGGCCATTTTCCTCTGGGTTGATTGAAGATTAACTTCATTATTCCCATCATTATGATACCATTTGCCCTTTCGACAAGTCCGTTTGACTTTGGATGTCTGACCGATGCAAAATGGATCTTGGTGCCAATCCGATCACAGAATTCCCTGAAAGCTTCGGCATCAAACTGTGTTCCATTATCTACTGTGATAGCCCTCGGCACACTGAAACGACAAACAATATTTTGCTAAAAAAACTTCTGGACTGTGACCGAAGTTATTGTGGCCAACGGTTTCGCCTCGATCCACTTAGAAAAATATTCTACCGCCACCACAACATATTTTAAATTGCCTTGTGCTGGTGGAAGCGGGCCTAGCAAATCAAGACCCTACCTTTGCAATGGCCAAGTGGGCTGTATTAATTGACTAAGAGATGAAGGTTGCCTCTGGTCTCTGGCACATTTTTGACAGCCTTTACACTTTTGGACTAGCTCTGCTGCATCCGAAGCTACCTTCGGCCAGTAAAATCCTTGTCGAAAAACTTTTCCTAGCAAAGGCCTAGACCCAATGTGAGATCCACACAATCCTACATGTATCTCCTTCATCAGCTCTATACCTTCGGCTCTGGATAAACACTTAAGAAGTGGAGAGCAGACTCTATGCTTGTATAACTCCCCTCCAATTATTACATATGGTCTTGTTCTTGCCTCCATTCTCTTATTATAAGCTTCGTCTTCTGAAAGGCAATTACCTTGGAGGAAAGATATAATCTCAGTCCTCCAATCTTCACTATGAACAGGAGATATAGTGAGCACTGCTCTTTCGAGGAGTTCCACCGAAGGTTCTCTTATTGTTTCAAAAAACACTTCCGAAGGTAGAGGCAGCCCCTGTGCCGCTGACTTGGCTAACAGATCAGCGTGCTCGTTTTCTCCTCGCGGAATATTCTTAACAGAAAACCCTTCGAATGAAGCCTCAAGCCTTCGACCTGTATCTAGGTATTTCTCAAGCTTCGGATCTCTTGCTTTGCAACTCTTGTCGACATGTCCAGAAATAACTTGAGAGTCGGTTTTAAGGACCGCCCTTCTTATCCCCATTGCCCTTAACTTCCGAAGCCCCAAAAGCAAAGCTTCGTATTCAGCAATATTATTTGTGCAGTTAAAGTCAAGCTTTACTGCATAGCATGTTCTGACTTTGGAAGGTGCAACTAAAACAGCAGCCGCACCTGCCCCGAAGGTTCCCCAAGAACTGTCACAGAACACCGTCCAAGCTTCGGCATCTTTATTTGCTTCTTCTTCTTGAGCCCCTGGCGTCCAGTCATCGATGAAGTCTGCTAGCGCCTGGGACTAAATCGAGGATCGATGCACATAATCAATGCTAAATTCATTGAGTTCCACAGCCCACTTTCCAATCCTTCCAGTGGCTTCCCTGTTCTCATGATGTCCTTCAGAGGCTGTGACGAAGGAAAAATTATATGTAATGCTTGAAAGTAATGCCGAAGCTTCCTGGAGGCCATTAAGACAGCATACAACACCTTCTCCAATTCTGTATAATTTTTCTTTGATAAGCTTAGAACTTCGGAGACAAAGTATACTAGGGCTTGCTTTTTGATTTGTCCATCGAATTTTTCCTGAACAAGCACCGCACTTACTGCAGAGTGTGAAGCTGCCACATACAATACTAACGGAGCCCCTGGCGTAGGTGGAGTTAATGTTGTGATATCAATCAAGTATTGCTTCAACTCTTCAAAGGCTTTCTGTTGAGCTGGGCCCCACTGAAAGACTTTGGCTGACTTTAATATTTCGAAGAATGGCAAATTTCTTTCTGCTGACCTAGATATAAATCTATTCAATGAAGCCAATCTTCCTGCCAACTGTTGAGCCCCCTTCTTTGTGCTTGGTGGTTCCATTCGAAGGATAGCTTCGATCTTGCTTGGGTTAGCTTCAATCCCTTTCGTTGAAACCAGACAACCAAGGAACTTGCCTTTCTTCACTACAAAGACACACTTTTTAGGATTTAATTTCAGGCCAGCTTGTCTGAAATTAGCAAATATTTCTTGCAGATGAGTGATATGATTTTCTTGCTTCGTGCTTTTTACTATGATATCATCGACATATGTTAGCACATTTCTGCCTATTTGGGAATGAAGGACTTTGGCTGTCATCCTGCTGAAACTGCCTCCAGCATTTTTGAGCGCATCAGGCATCCGATGATAGCAATAGGTTCCACTGGGAGTTATGAAGCTGGTCTTCAGCTCATCCTCCTTCTTCATCCATATTTGATGATATCCTGAGTAGCAATCCAGAAGACTCATATGTTCTTACGAAGCTGCTGCATCCAAAAGAGAGTCTATCCTTGGTAATGGGAATTCGTCCTTCGGACACGCCTTGTTGAGATCCGTGAAATCAATACATTTGCCATTGGCCTTCTTCACCACAACAGTATTGGCTAGCCACTCTGGATATTTTACTTCTCTGATGACTCCAGCACTGAGAAGTCTTTTTACTTCTTTCCGAGCTCCTTCGGCTTTATCATCAGACATCTTTCGAAGCCTTTGCTTTCTAGGCCTAAAGGATGGATCGACATTGAGTGAATGTTCAATGACATCTCAGTTGACACCACAGAGATCGTTACCTGACCAAGCAAAAACATCTTTGTTGTTGAATAAAAACCTTATCAAAGTTTTCTCCTGCTCTTCAGATAATTGGGACCCCAGCAATACCTTCTGCTCAGCTATGTCCTCACACAGAAGCATGGGCTTCGGCTGATCAGCTGAAGCAGCCTTCTCTCTTCTGTATTTGTACTGCTCACAAGCTTCGGCTCCATCTATATTGTGGATGGCTTTTGAGTCTGTCCAATTTCCCTCAGCCTTTCTGGCAGCTTCCTGACTTCCATGAATAGCAATAGGCCCTTGCTCCGAAGGTATCTTCATGCATAGATATGCTGGATGAAGAATTGCTTCGAAAGCATTAAGTGTCCCTCGACCAATGATTGCATTGTAGGGATATTCCATGTCAACAATATCAAACACAACCTGCTCAGTCCTTGTATTGTGGACAAAACCGAAGGTCACTGGCATTGTGATCTTTCTAAGTGCTACAATGTGCCTTCCTCCGAAGCCACAAAGAGGGTGTGTAGCATCATAAATCTTGTCCTCTGGCTCTTGCATCTGTCTCAAGGCCTTAGCAAATATGATGTCAGCTGCACCGCCTATATCAACCAAAACATTGTGGACCAGAAATCCCTTGATGACACAATATATGGCCATAGCATCATTATGAGGATAATCCTTGAGCTGAAGGTCCTCCTGGGAGAAGGTGATTGGGATGTGGGACCATTTTGTCTTGATGAAGGGTCCCTGCACCCCAACATGCTGTACTCTTCTCTGAGCCTCCTTCTTCTGCTTCTTGTTGGCTGGCTCTGAGCATGAACCGCCTGTTATCGGGAGCACTAGCTTTGTAGCCGAAACTACTTCAGCTTGCTTGTTGGACGAAGCCATCAACTCAATCAGTGGAAGTGAGTTCACCAAAGGTGGGTGCCAATGTTGGGTACTTGTTCTCAACTACTATGAATTAAGAACAAGGCAACATAAAATGGTTAATAGTTAGAACCCTTCATCCTTCGAAGCATTATATCTCTTAGGATATAAAGATCTTCAGACAAAGGGCGTGAAGGACGTACCTTCGACATTTTAACACATATTAATGAAGGAAGAAGCATATAAAACATGAGAAATATCATAGATAATCATATGGCATCATTAATTTCCTCAAATCATATTATTATGAACAGACATGAACAATATCGGATTACATTTATACCTTCAGCTTAACAGAAGGCAAAGATCCAAATGTAACATGCGAGCAAAATACAAATCAGTGTGAACAGTACGGGGGTACTGTTCATCTATTCATAGGCACAGGGCGCAACCTGTGAAATTTTACATTCATGTCCTTTACAAAAGATTACGACTATGACACAGGCTCTCATGGACTAATCAGTCATTTTATCTTAAGTCGGTGCGATCCTTCGACTTGAGACATGTTACTGTGCCAAAGCTTCATGGATGGTGGCTTCGGCGTTGCTTTTGAGAGGATCTGCCGAAGGTATCTCCTCTTTTAGGATCTTCGGCGACGAAGCATACCCCCAATAGTGGCTAAGTCTTAAGTGTAGTGGAGTGGGATCAACTTTAGAGCTTTGTAACTCTCAATCCATAAAGAATTTGCCCTAAATCAACACATAAAAGTCTAGAGCAAATATAGGAGCACAACTTTGCTTAAGTGGTCAAGCATTGTTGACATACAAAAATTAGAATAAAATGATCCCAAAGTCAGGCTGTCAGTCAGCCCTAAGTTTGAAATCTCATTAACAGTGAAGTTGGACAAGTTTTGAGATGAAATTCGACTATAATCCAGTAGTTATTTGGCTATGATTACTATAGCAAGGTTGTAGCTGGATCATAGGGCTACAACTTTGATACAGAGAGCAGGCTGTGTTACTACTTGAAATTTGGAGCAAATCTCTCTGCAAGTTGCTCTATCAGGTGTTTGAAGGGAGTCTTATTGTACAGTGAACTGAACATGATCCTAGGTGGAGCCCCCCTCTCCACCGGCGGTCTTAGCGCTCGGATTTGCGCCGGCCGTCGCGATTCGTGCCTCGGGCGAGTGGATTTCACTCGACGGTGAAAAGATCTCGTCGCGGATGGGTTCGGGATACTGTGGCCTCACTGTCCCTCGATCACTTGCACCAGCGACGTGGCTTTGCGGCCGTCACCGGAGTTTGTGTCCTTCACCGTGGTTGTGCCATGCCTCGGGCCATTACCCACGTCGCAGTACATCGCCTTTGTATGTCTGCTCGTCGTCGGTTGTTTTGCCACAGTATCCTCCACGAATTGCTTGCGCCAGTGACGTCTTTCTTCTCTGGCTGCCACCGCGCCAACTCCAATTCATGAGCCACCGCCCCTAGAGCCTATAAATTGGGTGTGCCGTCGAATCTATAAGGTAGTCAAGCACCCAATCCACCAAGCCATGCCTCCAGTTACTCACCAGAGCCCCTGAATTACTCACTTCCCCCAAATTGGTCTTCCGCCGCCGTAAGAACCTCACCGTGGCCAAGGCGCTTCAGGTCTGTTCATGCCCTCTGTGCACTCGTTTCAGTACTCTGGTGTGCTCTTGATACTCACTGACCCGGCCAATTAGCCTAGAACCCATTAGATCGCTGGGAACACTCGGTGTTGTCCTCGGATTGCACGGTCACCGAGAGCAGAGAGATTGGGAGCCCGAACTGTGCAATTGATCAAGAGGAAACTGTTGTTAAGGGTTGAATTAGGTATCAGCCAATTAGAGCACCAATCATCACGTATCCTGGCCAGTGCAAGCTCACCGGAGTTCCTTCTCCGCCGTCCACGGTCCTGGACTTCGCCTTATGAAGAATTAGAAGGTAGAGGACCTCGGTGTAATGATCAGTGAGACAGAGGAACAGTATGAAGGAGTCCTTACGTGTTGTTTAAACAGCCAGGGGCCTCGGTGCAAAGACGCCAGAACAGGCGTGCACGCGGGCGCTTTTCTGCCGGTATTGGGCTGGCTTGGGCCAGATTGAACCCAGTACTGTTGGTCTTTTTCCTTTTTCTTTTTCTACTGGACTTGGGAAATCTATAGAAAATTGTAGAAAAATGCTAAAAATACTAGACTAATTTTGCTAGGCTCCTAAAATTCTAGAATATTTAATAAAAATAGTTTCATGATTTTTAGTTCAAATAAGGAATTATGGAGTATTTAAAATAGCCAAAACCTATACTCCTGGAATTTTAGGAATTGATTAATAACTCCAAAAATCACTAAACTTTTTAGATAAACTTTAAATATCATTTAGAAGCCTTGGGAAAAGTTTGGCATGATTTGGACATTGTTTGATGCCTAAACCCCAAAACCCTAGTTTTCTAGTGATGCCTGCCCTATAAACTATAGTGCTGACTCCAAAAACCCTAGTTCCCTGGAGTACCATGAAGGAAACTTGTACTCAAGATACAACTTGATAAACCCTTTCTATTACCGCATTTTCATAAGCATTACATAAGCATTCATGATTATATATGGTTCTATATAGAAAACAAAGAAGAAGTAGAAGTTGAAGAAGCAAGAGCTACACCACAACAACCACCTCAAGAACCTCAGGCGGGAACTGCTTTTATTTTCACATCTCTGGAGTAGAGCCCGACTCACCTATAACACAAGGCAAGCCCCGGTGCATTTGCCACCTCCTTGCTATCTTAAAATCTTTATCACCTTGTTTGATGCATTAGGTGATAGTAGTTGTGTGCTAAATAAATTAATGCATTTCCTTCCTTGAGAATTTGATTACCTTTCCTTGATCCCCTGTTTTATAAAAAGGATTTTCCTATGCTTAGTCTTGCTATAGAAAAACAAAATGTTTTGTTTTGACAAAAGATGATGGTTCAAGTGGGATGGGATGTTTTCAAAATAAAACTTGATGGTGGATCCATCATGGCCATGATGGGTTCAACATCGAAAAAGATGTGCCTCTGTCAGGTACCAAACTTTGGGTTGAAATGATAAAGCTGAGACCGTGCGGGTGACTTGCATGAGAAGAGAGTCTCGGTGTAGTGTCTCTGTCTGAGTCGATTAAGGACCTTGTCGATGTAGGCTTGATGATCGAGGACCCTTTAACTGGTCACATGCCTCATCATGGGTAAGCTTTGCCTCGGGCAGACTAATACCAGAATAAGATAACACGCAATGGGAGTGGAGAGATGGCGAGAGTAGCGTGTACCCTCCGTGGCAAGAGGCTGGACGGTGGTGTATCTGTGCTCTCGGTTGGCGTGAACCTGATCTGGTCTTAAGAACCCTGGTGGCAAGTTGACATATGCAAGGGTTAAGTGCTTCATATGTCGTGTGATTGGAGATCCTCAGCTGAGTATTAATCGATTCGGATCGTCGTTACTTCTCGGACATGAAGACTTGGTCACTGCCCTACACGTAGCATTCTAGTGAATAAGAAGGGTTGATAAGAAATTTGCTAGTATAGGTCAAGTTCTTTAACTAGGGTAGAAAGAACTCTAGATGTAGGTAACTTTACTTAACCTGACAAGTAAAACTAGATTTTTAAGGATCCACTCATAGTAATCATTTGTGCAAACAGAGTCTTGATTATTGATTAAGCCTTACCTTGACTCCCTCAAGGCCAGCATATCCTTGCGAGTCTTTTATTTTGACAGGTAAGACTTGCGAAAGTACACTCCATACTCAGGGTTTTCGAACCCAAGTTGTTGTAGGTGAGGAAGTAGCAAATTTCTGTTACTTTTGTTCCAAGGTGGTGCCTAAGGAAGAAAGTGAGGAGTGAAGCCTCGGGAGGAAGTGTCCTCCGTTAAAAACTTTTGTTTAATGTTACTCGAGAGGGGTTTTTGCCTCCCAGGTGTGTAATAATATTACTCCAGCACTCTTATATTTTACTGGTCTGTAATAATACTACTCTTTCTATACTTTAATATAAAGTAATTTGCTGTAACTGCTTCTGCATACTCGTTCCTCCGATGTGTTGTAATATCTGTGTGACGGGTAAAACGCTCTTGGGCAAGGTAAAGAATACACATACTGAACTTGTCAAGTGATCAGGTGCACCTGCAGGGTTGTCTGAGGTCCTATGGATAAGGACAACTGTAGGTGGGCCTAATGACTTGGGAGGATCTGTCACATTAATTGATTCAGCTCCCCGTTACTTCTCGGACATGAAGACTTGGTCACTGCCCTACATGTAGCATTCTAGTGAACAAGGAGGGTTGATAAGACATTGGCTAGTATAGGCCAAGTGTTTGAACTAGGGTAGAAAGAACTCTAGAATTCAGGTAATGACTTAACTTGCTAATAAAACTAGATTTTTAAGGATCCACTCTTAGTAAGCATTTTTGCAAACAGAGTCTTGATTCTTGATTCAGCCTTACCTTGACTCCCTAAAGCCAGCATATCCTTGAGAGTCTTTTATTTTGACGGGTAAGACTTGCGAAAGTACACTTCATACTCAGGGTTTTCGAACCCATGTTGTTGTAGGTAAGGAAGCAGCAAATTTTTGTTGCTTTTGTTCCAAGGTGGTGCTAAAGGAAGAAAATCAGGACTAAAGCCTCGGGAGGAAGTGTCCTCCTTTAAAAACTTTTTACTATTAATCAGGAGGGGTTTTTGCCTCCCGGGTTTGTAATAATATTACTACTGCACTCCTATATAGTCCTAGTCTGTAATAATAATACTCTTTCCATACTTTAATATATAAGTTGTTGTAACTGCTTCCGCATATTCGTTCCTCTGATGTGTTGTAATATCTGCGTGACGGGTGAAACGCTCTTGGGCAAAGAAAGGATTCAGATACCGAACTTGTCAAGTGGTAAGAAGCATTTACAGGGTTGTCCGAGGTCCGTTGGACAAGGACAACTGTAGGTGGGCCTAATGACTTGGGAGGTTCCATCACAGAGGGTCAGCTATATTTAGTTGATTTTAATGAGAACACAGCTGAACTCAACACTTGTTTAATTGGGTTGGCTCTAGCATCGCCGACTAGCCCATGTTGGAATAAAAAATCTTCACAAACTTCTAAAGGGAGAACACATTTTAGGACTAACAAATGTTCACTTTGAGAAAGACAGGTTTTGTAGCACATGCCAAGCAGGAAAGCAAGTTGGTGCTCATCATCCACTCAAGAACATCATGACGGCTGACAGGCCACTGGAGCTACTCCACATGGATTTATTTGGCCCGATAGCTTACATAAGCATCGGCGGGAGTAAGTACTGTCTTGTTATTGTGGATGATTCTTCTCGCTTCACTTGGGTATTCATTTTGCAGGAAAAATCACAAACCCAAGAGACCTTAAAGGGATTCTTGAGACGGGCTCAAAACGAGTTTGGATTAAGGATCAAAAAGATAAGAAGCGATAATGGGACGGAGTTCAAGAACTCACAAATCGAAGGCTTTCTTGAGGATGAGGGCATCAAGCATGAGTTCTCTTCTCCCTACACACCTCAACAAAATGGTGTAGTGGAGAGGAAGAATAGAACTCTACTGGACATGGCAAGGACCATGCTTGATGAGTACAAGACACCAGACCGGTTTTGGGCTGAGGCTATTAACACCACCTGCTACTCCATCAACCGTTTATATCTTCACCGAATCCTCAAAGAGACATCATACGAACTCCTCACCGGTAAAAAGCCCAATGTTTCATATTTTAGAGTCTTTGGAAGCAAATGTTTTATTCTTATTAAAACATGTAGAAAATCTAAATTTTCTCCTAAGGCTGTAGAAGGCTTTTTACTAGGTTATGACTCAAACACAAGGGCGTATAGAGTCTTCAACAAATCCACTGGATTGGTTGAGGTTACTTGTGACATTGTGTTTGATAAGACTAATGGCTCTCAAGTGGAGCAAGTTGATCTTGATGAATTAGATGATGAAGAGGCTCCATGCGTCGCGCTAAGGAACATGTCCATTGGGGATGTGTGTCCAAAGGAATCCGAAGAGCCCACACAAGCACAAGATCAACCATCATCTTCCATGCAAGCATCTCCACCAACCCAAGATGAGGAACAGGCTCAAGATGATGAAGATCAGGAGGATGAGCCACCTCAAGAGGAGGACAATGATCAAGGGGGAGATGAAGCTAATGAAGACAAGGAAGATGATCAAGAAATACAGGGTCAAAGACCGCCACACCAAAGAGTCCACCAAGCAATCCAATGAGATCACCCCGTCAACTCCATCCTTGGTGACATTCATAAGGGGTAACCATTAGATCTCGAGTTGCACATTTCTGTGAGCATTACTCTTTTGTTTCCTCTATTGATCCATATAGGATAGAGGATGCACTAAGAGATCCAGATTGGGTGCTGGCTATGCAAGAGGAGCTCAACAACTTCACGAGGAATGAGGTATGGCATTTAGTTCCACGTCCTAACCAAAATGTTGTAGGTACCAAGTGGGTATTCCTCAACAAGCAAGATGAGCATGGTGTGGTGACAAGGAACAAAGCCCGACTTGTGGCCAAAGGTTATTCACAAGTGGAAGGTTTGGACTTTGATGAAACTTATGCACCCGTATCTAGGCTTGAGTCAATTTGCATATTACTTACCATGGCTTTAAGCTCTATCAAATGGACGTGAAAAGTGCCTTCCTCAATGGACCAATAAAGGAAGAGGTCTACGTTGAGCAACCTCTTGGCTTTGAAGATAGTGAGTACCCTAACCATGTGTATAAACTTTCAAAGGCGCTTTATGGGCTCAAGCAAGCCGCAAGAGCATGGTATGAATGCCTGCAAGATTTCCTTATCACTAATGGCTTCAAAGTCGGAAAAGCCGATCCTACACTCTTTACTAAAACTATTGCAAAAGATTTGTTTTTATGCCATATTTATGTTGATGATATCATATTTAGGTCTACTAACAAATCTACTTGTGAAGAGTTTAGTAGGATCATGATACAAAAATTCAAGATGTCTATGATGGGGGAGTTGAAGTATTTCTTAGGATTTCATGTCAAGCAACTCCAAGACGACACCTTCATCAGCCAAACAAAGTACATTCAATACATACTTAACAAGTTTAGAATGAAGGATGCTAAGCCCATCAAGACACCCATGGGAACAAACAGGCATCTGTAATGCCCTGAATTTGGGGGTAGAATTTTTTCTTCTTTTTTACTCACCAAATTCAGGCGTTACTCTCTTTTCTCTTCCGTTTCGCTCCTTCTTCCCAATTTCAAAGCAGTATAGCGACTGGTGTCCGTATTTCGTGTGAATAAAAACCTAAGTTGACATGAGTGTTGCATCATGCCGAGGCATATTTCTTTGTCTGATGTCGTGTTTAATCGCGTGTTTTGCTTAGTCTCGTTTTGGATTTAGTTTCGCGATTGGATTCTGATCTGTGGTTGTGCGTGTCATGGATTTTTGTCCCGCGATGCGGCCCAACCCGGTGTAGCCCGGCTCGGCCTTGGCCCGTGTGCCCCTGGCGCCCTGCCCCTCCCCATGCGCGCGCCCCTCCCCTTGTCTCTCTTTCCCTCATTCAATTCTCCCGCACACAACTCCCTCTCTCTCCCATCTCTCTCTGTTCCCCGTTGTGCCCTAGGTTTTGGAGACGGTGATCACCGGATTTGGAACCCGAGGTGAGCTCCCCTTCCCTCTCCCTCCCCTGCGCGCCCCCTACTGCCCCGTCGCGTGCCCCCTGCGTGCCCCGTCGCGCGCGGCCGCGGCCCCGTGCCCCGCGCCCCCGCGGCTTGCCCGTGCCCCTCGGCCTCGCGCCCGCTCCCTCGGTGGCTCGCCCGCGCCCCGGTGGCTCGCCCACGCCCTGGCGACCCCACGCGCCCCATGCCCTAACGGCCTCGTGCCCTGGCGGCCCCACGCACCCCCGCGCCCCGCGGCCCCACGCCCCGCGCCCCCGGAGCCCTCACGCCCTCGCCCGGCCCCGCGGCCCCATGTTCCCGGTGGCTCTCGCCCCGGCGGCCGTGCCCGCGCCCCCGGCGGCTCACACCCCATGGCCTGCCCGCACCCCCAGCGTGGCTTGCGTGCCCCGGCGCGGCCTCGTGTGCCCCGGTGCGGCCTCACGTGCCCCCGCGCGTGTCGCGCATTCCCGCGCTGGTGGCCGTTGTTGCGCGATGTTTAACTTTTGGTTTATTCAATTTTAAATTTGGTTTAGTCAATGTATTGCGTCGCGCGACGTGACCTTTATTCATGTGCTGCGTCGTGCGCTTCGTCACGTGACGATCCATTTTAATTTCAGATTATTTAATGTGTGGCGTTGTGCGACGTTTCATTTTAAATTCAGTTTGAATGACGTACGTCGTCGTGCGCTTCGTCTCGCAATGCTTGACGTTATTTTCAAATTTAGTTCAAGTGTCTCGTGGCATGCTCCATCACGCGACATGTCGATTTATTCTTAATTCAGTCTAAGTGTTGTGTCGCGCGTTTCGCCACGCGACAATCCTTTTAAAATTTACTTTGATCTGTTTATAATGATTAAACATGAAACATGATTTTACCCTATGCATAACGTGATGGCCAAATTAATACTATTTGTTTAGACGAGTACTTTGATTTATAATCACGTAACGTAATCGCTTCTCGACTGTAGCCCCGACCGTTACTTTCTCTTTCTCGCTTAGTCGTAGGTGTGAGCCTTGCGCCGAGCATCTGTTTATTTATGATATTTTATTGTATGGTGTACTGTTCTTTTATATTAAATTTGTGGAATGTATGTTTGGACTCATATAGATAACGGTCAGTTGGTGGAGCCCGAAGGAGTTGCTGGTGAAGACTCTGAGCAGCAGCTGGTTGGTGAAGGCAAGTGTCCCTTGACCCATCTATGTCCTACTCATTCTTATAATTCACTCCCCGCATTTACACAGTTATACCTAAGGATTGACTTGCTTTTGTTTATCTTGTCCTTGTTTACCTATTCTGGTTGGGTCATTTGGTTTAGCTATATGCTAGTGCTCCACATTAATCAATGAACATGATGAGATTATCTATGATACGTTGTTTTCCCCTTTTGATTATGATGATATACTTGTGGCATTTAAGGGGACTCGAGCTGTTTCTCGAGTGCCTCTCCGTAAGGACTGGTTCATTGGATGACCGCCCGGGAAAACAGTGCAACCATGCGGGTGGAATGGGATGCCCTTAGCTAAATAATTAGAGGAACTGGGGTGTAGTTCGCTTAGCCGTCGTGCCATCAATGGGGCTCGGTGTATGTGGCTCGCTCTGCCAAGGGTGGTTTGCCCCTTGGAGAGGAGTGCGGTACATTTAGGAAACCTAACGGGCGGCTACAGTCTCAAGGAATCTTTATAAAGGCTACATAGTGAAACCCTGCCTATTCACCTTGGTAGTGTTTAAGGGTTTGATCGGCCCGAGGCAAGAGGGAATCACGGCTTGTGGGTAAAGTGCGCAACCTTTGCAGAGTGTTATGAAACTGATATATCAGCCGTGCTCGCGGTTATGAGCGGCCAAGGGAGCTCCATTGATTAGAGATACTTGATCAGAGATGTTTGGTTTAAAGGTGGTGACGAGGATGATGGTTATGATTATGTTTATGGTAATGGTAAGTGGTATTCTTTACATTTGGAAAGGGTACTTTGGGATTAACAACTTGGGTTAATGCTAAAACCTGGCTTTCTACAAGTAATAACAACCTGACCAACTAAAAGAAACAACTTGACTTAACCCCACATAAAGCTAGTCCACTATAGCCAAACAGGACATATTGCTGAGTATGTTGATGTGTACTCAACCCTGCTTTACACACCAACCCCCCAGGTTGTCCATGTTGCAACCACTGCTCAGGTGAAGAAGAAGTCATGGAGGAGGAGTTCCAGGAGTTCCAAGAGTACGATGAGTTCTAGGCGTGGGTTAGTGGCAAACCCCCAGTCGGCTACCTACGGAGGTCGTGTGTATCTACATTTCTTTTCCGGACTTCGTTAATTGTTAAAGACTATGTGGATGTCTCGAACATCATGATGTAATCGACTATTATACTATCTTTTATGTTATTATTTGAGCACTGTGTGATGATGTCCAGTTATGTAACTACTGTGTACGTGAATTGCTGATCTTGGAACGTACATGGTTCGCTTTCAGTTTGCCTTCTAAAACCGGGTGTGACATAGGTGGTATCAAAGCCGTGCTGACTGTAGGACCGCTAACCTAAAGTAGAATGGTCGATCTAAGGAATTATAGACCCCTATTGTCACCTTGACTATGGTATCCCTTCAAAATTTGGTCATACTGACCAAGCCTATGTTCTACTTGAAAGGGAATTAGGCTTACACCTATTTCCTAAATTGATTTTAGTGGTTGAATTGCCCAACACAAATAATTGGACTAACTAGTTTGCCCAAGTCTATAAGTTCTACAGGTACCAAAGGTTCACAGTAAGCCAATAAAAAGACCAAGAAAAGGGTTCAACAAAAGGAGCAAGGGACAACCGAAGGCACCCTGGTCGGGCGCACCGGACTGTCCGGTGTGCCACCGGACAGTGTTCGGTGCACCACCGGACAATGTCCGGTGCACTAGGGGACCCCAAGCCAAACTCCTCACCTTCGGGAAAACACAGAGTCGCTCCGCTATAATTCACCGGACTGTCCGGTGTACACCGGACAGTGTCCGGTGCTCCAGGAATGAAGCGACTCTGAACTCGCTAGCTTCGGGAATTCGCAACGGCTAGTCCGCTATAATTCACCGGACATGTCCGGTGCACACCGGACTGTCCGGTGTGACAACGAAGCAACGGCTACTTCGGCGCCAACGGCTACCTGCAAGCGCATTGAATGTGCGCCAGCGCGCGCAGAAGTCAGGCACGCCCATGCTGACGCACCGGACACTCTACAGTGCATGTCCGGTGCGCCACCGGACATCCAGGCGGGCCCAGCAGTCAGAGCTCCAACGGTAAGAACCCTAACGGCCTGGTGACGTGGCTGGCGCACCGGACATGTCCGATGTGCACCGGACTGTCCGGTGCACCATGCGACAGACAGCCTTCACCAACGGCTAGATTTTGGTTGGTGGCTATAAATACCACCCCAACCGGCAACTTCAAGGGGTGGGAGCCCAAGCAACATTCCAAGTCATCTAGTTGACATACTCAAGCCCTCCCAACCACATATATTCATTGATCCATCCTATACACAAGATTTAGTCCACTACAACCAACACAAGTGCCACAAAAGAGAGAGCAAGCAATTGAGAGCTACTCAATTGAGTTTAGCCCTAGCGCCTTGTGAGATTCATTGAGAGATAGTGTGTGCTACATCTTTGTGTTCATTTGTGCGTGGAGTATTGACTCCCATCGAACTTCCTCCAAAGTTTTGGAGGCTTGTAAAAGCTAGCAAGAGACACCAAAGAGTGTGGTGGTCCTTGTGGGATCGAGAGTGATCCTTGAGAAGAAGAAGAGCTCGTCGATCCTTGTGTGATCGGGGGAGAGAGGGAAAGGGTTGAAAAAGACCCATCCTTAAGTGGACTCCTCAACGGGGACTAGGCCTTCGAGGGCCGAACCTCGGTAAAACAAATCACCCGTGTCCATTGTGTTTATTGCTTGTGATTTGTTTGTTTTCCCTTGCTCTAAGTTTTCTTGCACCATTATTTGCTAATATCATTTGGTGTTGCTTCAAGTTTAATTCCCATTTAGTAAAGCAACACGTTGTAAGAAAGAACTTGTCCTAGTGCTCTTCTCATCTAAGGCTTCTTGCTTTGTTATTCTATAACTTATTAGTTGTATTGATTTATCACTCCCGCATTATTTAGCAATACTCTTTCAAGCAAGAACTTGATTTGTATACTCCTATATTTGTATATCTTGTTCTAACCACTAATCAAGGGATCTAGTTGGGGGATAAAGTTTTAATTTTCAGGTTTCGCCTATCCACCCCCCCCCTCTAGGCGACTTTCAATTGGTATCAAAGCTAGGCACTTCATCTTTAGTCTAACAACTCGAAGTGATGGCTCGTAGAAGATCCCAAAAGAACAAAAAGTCCCAGGAGACCAAGGAGGTAACTCTAGAGATATTACTTTCCGATTGTTCTAATTATGATTCATGGTCTACTAGAGTGATAAATGCTTTTAGAGCGGTAGATCCTCAATTTGAACAAATTTTAGACAAGAGTATTAGTGCTCCTAACTATGCTAGGGAAAATTCCTCCGAAGAAGATTTAAGATGCATACGCTTAAACTATCTAGCTTATGACATCTTAAGTAAATCCCTTAGCAAAGAAGATTATCATGCCTTCATAATAAAATATGACAAACCCATTTGTGATGTGCATGATATTTGGACTAGAATTAAAGGAAAATTTAATAAGTCCAAACATGATAGTTCATTTTGTGCTTCTACTTCCTTTGGTATTTGTGATACTAACCCTTGCAAGGAAGAAGAAGAAAATGAACGGTGGAGACCAAACGATGAATCCACCTCTCCAAAAGGTTTGTCTTCCCATTTCGATTCCCACATGTGTTGTGTGGCTAATGCAAATGATAGCGGAAGCACAAATGAGGATGAGGAGGAAGAAAGAAGCTTTGTGCAACTCTACGCTCGCCTAAGCCAAGAAGATAAGGCGGTCATGCTCAAACTTCTAGAAAGAGCGAGAGAGCAAGGCAAAGCTTGTCAAAGGGTAGAAAGTATTCTCTCCATGAAGATGCAATACTTTGATGAGTTGACTAAAGAACGTGAGGAGCTAAAGTGCTCTCATGTTGATTTGGTCCAAAGGTATGAAACTATTTCAATTGAGCAAGATAATGCTTTACATTGTATAGCTCAATTAGTAAATAAGAATACCTTGCTTAAGGACCAAGTAGAAAAGCTAAAAATTGAAAATCTAGCTTTTCAAGAAAAATATGATATGCTCCTATGCTCTCATGAAAATCTTAGAGATGATCATATCATATTAAACATTGCTCATGAGGTTGTGATAGAAAACTTAAAATCCCAACAACCTCACTCATGCACATGTATTCAAATTGATACTATATTACTATGTGCTAATGCTTGTTGTCCGTCGACAAGCATATCTTCTTTTGAGCTAGAATTTGCAGGAACAAAAGATGATACATATCAAAAGCTCAAAGAAGAGAATGAGAGGCTAACATTGAGCTTGACACAACTAAAAGGGAAGTGCATTGCTCAACCTTCTCAAGATAACCGTGATCACATGGTGAAGAAGCTTGAGACGGGAACAACCGTGGCATGCACTACATCCCTTGAAGAAAATGTCAAGGACTTGAGGATTGCCAAGAGGAAGAAACGAAAGATGAAAATCAACACCTCTTCCAAAAGCCTCAACCATGCCTCCATGCAAGGTAACATCCAAGGTAATGATCAAGCCACACTTCACATTAAGAAAAATAAGAGGTGTAGTGAATGCTTTGAAATGGGACACTTGATTAGGTCATGTCCCTACATAAAAAATGGCTTGATTATTAACAAGGATGATAGACTTTGTTTTAAATTCTCCAAGAAGGGACACTTACTTAGATCTTGTCCCCATTTAAAACAAAGAGGCATAGGGTTAGAAAAGAATGTTTTTACTAACCATGTAGCAAGCAACAAACAAGGAAAGAAGAAAGTTTCAAAACTTGAAAAGCGCCTTTGCTACACTTGTCGAAAGAAGGGACATCAATGCAAGGATTGTCCCATTGGTAACAATTCCACTCCTAACTTGTCAATTGATTTTCATGTAACTAGGCAACCCAAAATTGCAACTTGTGCTGGAAAGGTAGTGAGTTTACCTAGTGCTAACACAAAGGACTTTTGGGTTCCTAGATCTTTGTTGACTAACCGTGATGGACCCATCAAGCGGTGGGTACCAAAATATGCTTGACAAGCTTTGCAGGAAAAGGAGATGATATGAAGCCTTGGGGAGCTTGAGAGAGTCCATTCGATTCTTATCAACTCAAGCTATCAATCTTCAATGATCTATATACATGATTGACCCAAGGTTATTTTTCAAATTGCTATGTCTTTAACTCATATCATCTCGAGGAAGATATTATATGTTGTAGGAAGTGAAGAGATATCATGTACGAAAAATCAAGGCCTACAACATGGAGGAAAGCCAAAGGATGGTAACACTTATCTTTTAAGTGCAAGTATTTTTAGAAATATCATTTCTTATGTGTCGTGTGTAGTCACATAGAAAAAATTGAAGCACTTCAAATGCCTTTAAATTTATATTACCATTCTTTGAAGAATTTCCTCTCATATGGTAGATTGCATATTCATCATTTCAATTCTATGGCAATCTACATGCTTTAAAATGTTGTAAGTATCTCATGGCATGTCTTTCACTAAGTTGTTTTATTATTGCCATGATTCTAGATATAGAGAGATATTTCATATTCTTAAAAGGATGAGGTGTCATGTAAGGAATTCAAATCCTTAGGACACTTATTAAAAGAAAAATTCTCTCTATAACTAGAATAGTGAGACTAATGATTTTATTTAAATAACCCAAGTAGTCTCACTTGTAGAGAATAAGTTTCTCTTTGGAAGCGTGTAACCTAACATGAAAAGAAAAAATCAATCCAATGATTTATTATGTATTTCTACTTGCTCAAATTGGATATGATTCTTTCACATTTATCGTTTTCCAAATCGTGAATTAGATTTATTCCTATAATCTTAAGGGATTATTTATGCTTGCTTTATGAGTTAAAATTGAGCATAACATCATCGATGGATAATCTAGTTCATGCTATGAAATTTCCATGTTTTAGTAATCTAGCTTTTCATTCCTTATCAAAATGATTACAAAAATGGAAATTAGTGCTTGTGTTACTGACAAATCATTTCTTGGGCTTACTTTTGAATATCTACAAAAGAAAGTGCACAAGCCTCATGGGTTGCTCTTCACCCAAAGGAAGAAAGGTAAAAAGCAAAGATTCTTGTTGGGACTTAATTTTTGCTAGGTATGCATTCAATCTCATGCTCATAAATGCACTAATCCATTAGAATCTATTTCATGTCTTTCCTATACATATTCTCATATTGATTTACTTCCAAATAATGATTAATAAACTCAATATGAAGAAGTAAAATTCCTATGATTGATCAAAATGCTTAATGGATGCATATTGTTGTGTTCTAATGTTAAGGAATTTACTTCATGTATATGTGAAATATGGATGATGAATTGTATTTCCTATCTAAAGAAATCATCCTTCATTATATGCTCCCTATGCTATTAACATCTTTCATGAGTATTTTCAATAAGTTTGAAAGGAAAAAGAAACAACCACAAAAGGAGGACTCTCAACTGAAAGTGGAGGACATCAAGAACAACAACACCTAATTGGATAATAAGATCTCGAAACAATCAATGGTGTGGTTGTGAGTATTCTAAACCCTTTCATAAAGGCTTCGGTTGTCTATTGCAAAGTTTATAAGCCTTGATCAAGATGTATAATGCTTCTCCCTATATGTCTTTAAAAGTAAATGCATTGAATCAATTCTTTCAACTGGTATATGCATATCTTTAGGGGGAGTCTATTCTTATATCTTGATTATATTGAGACTATTGCTTTATCTTAGTAATTTCCTATAGTCTCTTGCATGAGAATGAGTCTCTCATGAAGTATGCTACTATTTTTAAAATTCTTGTCTTTCACTCTAAAGTAGCATATTTGCTGGATTCTCCTACTCTAAGCTTAATTGATAATTTATTGTGTATGTTATTCTCTTGATCACATCTGTTATTTGTTTGATCATAGAATGACTTCTATTAACAATCATACTTCTTAGTGCCGCATATACTATCAATCAATATCTCTTGATATGCACTAAGTTAAAAGGAGAATTCATGATACATTTATGCAATTTGTGATCCATTTGCCATCTGCTAACAATAACTTAGAAAAGGATCACTTGTTGTAGAACTCTCTTTTGTGCAAAATATTTCCATATATTGTCTTAAGAATAGGTCTTAAGCAACTAAGACAAAGGACAAAGCACAATGAAGAGAGCGTCTCTATGTGAAGGTACAAAACGGTAAAACTACTTCCATTCATTTACATATGTACCTAAATCTTCCTTTTGTATACATTCCTTGCATATCTTGTATAGAAGGAAGAGAAAGCATGTTCATGCATTTTCCCTGCTTCATATCTAGTTTAACCTCTTAAATATTTCATTCCTGCATTTATGCATCTTTGTTAAAACTAGATGAAGTGGTTTTATTGTCAAAGAGCTTAAAGCTTAACCTTGTAACGAGGATAAGCTACCTTTGTTCCAAAGGTGGATGGTCCTTAAGTCTCTTTGAAATCTTCAAGGGTAAATGCTTAAAATGATTGCAACATGCTTTGATAAGTACATAAACTGTCATGAGCATCACACTTATACTATGACACAATGCAATTCACATTCTGTGTGATATAGATATGTTCTCATTAACCTAATTATGTGCAATTGGCATTTAAGGCTATAATAAGTGTTCCTCTCCATGCACATACTTAGGGGGAGCAATCTATGTTATATAGAACTATGATCATGCTTGATAAGATATATCCTTTGATCATATCCCTTTTATATATGCTATGACTAATGTGTTTTCAAGTGTATTTCAAACCAAGTCATAGGTATATTGAAAGGGAATTGGAGTCCTCGGCGAAGACAAAAGGCTTCCACTCCACTCTACAACTCATCCTTCGCCGTCGCTCCGAGCATCTCTCCAACTTTGGTATAATCTTCACTAATATTATTTGCTTTCCAAAGGGGGAGAAAGTAGTTTACAAAGGGCTTATATCTCACTCAAAGTATCCGTTTTTTAGCGATTCATGCCAAAGAGGGAGAAAGTATGAGCCCAAAGCAAAAGGACCGCACCACCACCCTAATTTTAAAATGATTTTCAATTGGTAAATTTTAAATTGGTATCTTATTGTGTTCAAAAAAGGGGGAGAAAGTAGCACTTTCAAAAATTAGTATCTCAAAACCCTCTTGAACACTAAGAGGAGAATTTCAAATCTTGAAAATGCTTCTCAAAATATTACTCATTTACCTTTGACTATTTGCAAAAGAACTTTGAAAAGGATTTACAAAAAGAATTTGCAAAAACAAAACATGTGGTGCAAGCGTGGTCCAAAATGTTAAAAATAAAGAAACAATCCATGCATATCTAGTAAGTAATTTTTATAGGCTCAATTCTAAGTAACCTTTGCACTTACATATTGCAAACTAGTTCAATTATGCACTTCTATACCTGCTTTGGTTTGTGTTGGCATCAATCACCAAAAAGGGGGAGATTGAAAGGGAATTAGCCTTACACCTATTTCCTAAATTGATTTTAGTGGTTGAATTGCTCAACACAAATAATTGGACTAACTAGTTTGCCCAAGTCTATAAGTTCTACAGGTACCAAAGGTTCACAATAAGCCAATAAAAAGACCAAGAAAAGGGTTCAACAAAAGGAGCAAGGGACAACCGAAGGCACCCTAGTCGGGCGCACCGAACTGTCCGGTGCACCAGGGGACCCCAAGCCAAACTCCTCACCTTCGGCAAAACACAGAGTCGCTCCGCTATAATTCACCAGACTGTCCGGTGTACACCGGACAGTGTCCGGTGCTCTAGGAATGAAGTGACTCTGAACTCGCCAGCTTCGGGAATTCGCAACGGCTAGTCCGCTATAATTCACCAGACATGTCCGGTGCACACCGGACTGTCTGGTGTGACAACGAAGCAACGACTACTTCGGCGCCAACGGCTACCTGCAGGCTTATTGAATGCGCGCCAGCGCGCGCAGAAGTCAGGCACGCCCATGCTGGCGCACCGAACACTCTACAGTGCATGTACGGTGTGCCACCGGACATCCAGGCGGGCCCAGCAGTCAGAGCTCCAATGGTTAGAACCCTAACGGCCTGGTGACATGGCTGGCGCACCGGACTGTCCGGTGCACCATGTGACAGACAGCCTTCACCAACGGCTAGATTTTGGTTGGTGGCTATAAATACCACCCCAACCGGCCACTTCAAGGGGTGGGAGCCCAAGCAACATTCCAAGTCATCTAGTTGACATACTCAAGCCCTCCCAACCACATATATTCATTGATCCATCCTATACACAAGATTTAGTCCACTACAACCAACACAAGTGCCACAAAAGAGAGAGCAAGCAATTGAGAGCTACTCAATTGAGTTTAGCCCTAGCGCCTTGTGAGATTCATTGAGAGATAGTGTGTGCTACATCATTGTGTTCATTTGTGCGTGGAGTATTGACTCCCATCGAACTTCCTCCAAAGTTTTGGAGGCTTGTAAAAGCTAGCAAGAGACACCAAAGAGTGTGGTGGTCTTTCTGGGATCGAGAGTGATCCTTGAGAAGAAGAAGAGCTCGTCGATCCTTGTGTGATCGGGGGAGAGAGGGAAAGGGTTGAAAAAGACCCGTCCTTAAGTAGACTCCTCAACGGGGACTAGGCCTTCGAGGGCCGAACCTCGATAAAACAAATCACCCATGTCCATTGTGTTTATTGCTTGTGATTTGTTTGTTTTCCCTTGCTCTAAGTTTTCTTGCACCATTATTTGCTAATATCATTTGGTGTTGCTTCAAGTTAAATTCCCATTTAGTAAAGCAACACGTTGCAAGAAAGAACTTGTCCTAGTGCTCTTCTCATCTAAGGCTTCTTGCTTTGTTATTCTATAACTTATTAGTTGTATTGATTTATCACCCCCGCATTATTTAGCAATACTCTTTCAAGCAAGAAATTGATTTGTATACTCCTATATTTGTATATCTTGTTCTAACCACTAATCAAGGGATCTAGTTGGGGGATAAAGTTTTAATTTTCAGGTTTCGCCTATCCACCCCCCCTCTAGGCGACTTTCACTACTATATATATTATACCTTGCTGAAAAATTTGTTTTATTCTAATCCCTAATTCTTTTTGGTTTACTTGCTGGTCATACTAGTTCTGTTCTCACTCTTATGCTTGCGGTGTCTTTTGTAGATGGCTCATCTTAGACACATTGCACGGAAGTCAGTCATTCCTTTCTTGCCTTCTCGTCTCGTGGAGCGTCCGCTTCGCCGTCCGGTGACTAGTTAGTCTAGCCATTTGGAGAGGCTGCATCACCGCCTGCACGAGGAGTAGGAGCATCGGCAACAGGAGTTGGAGCAGTAGGGCTCTTCTTCCTCACTTCAGCAGGAGGTGGAGTCTATGAGGAGCTGCTCCGCTGTGCCCCCACTCGAGGCGCCCCTTGCACCACCATTGGGCGTCCCGGCCGCTGGAGTAGTTGTTGGAGGAGACCGCGACGACGGAGATGACGACAGCAGCTCGAGCCACAACACTGACCTTTTAGAGGAGCAGGAGCCAGAGGGATGGGTTGCTCGACCCATCACTCGTGACGCCGCTCGCGGGTGTCACTTTCATGATGCGCTCGACACCTTGCTATGCCAGGCACTTGACCAACATACCTGGTTTATCGAGTATCACTGTGTTGTCTTCCAGCACAGTTGTGGGGTTTACCTGGACCGCTGGGAGGCGACTTGCTTTGTGCGCCATTCGGAGAACAGTCTCCGGGGTGCGAAGATCTGCTCAGAACATTACTCAATTTCTAAGCGGGACTCAGCTGAGGCGGTCATGCAAGATGCCGCACGGCGTGCACCTTCGCACTACTACTTAGTGTTTGGTGGGGTGGCCGATGGTCTTAACCTACGGTAGTACCCCCACCATCCATATGACAGCACAGGAGGTGTGGTTGTCTCACCTATTGGTGTGGACAATCCTTGGTTGAGTAGCACAGTCAACCTAGCCGCCGTGCTAAACACAGAGCTGGACCATGCTTTAGATGAGCTAAGTAGGGCTTGCGTTGAGATCTCCCAGTTCTGATGTGCGATTGCATTCTGCAGATGTAAGACAACAGGCGCAGAGGAGGAAGGCATGGTCAACAGGAGCAGGCAGCACCGCAGGATGAGGCACCCCAGCAGCAGCTGCCACCCCCACCCCCGATGACGATAGAGCAGATGTTCTTGATGCAGACTCAGGTAGTTCAAGCCATTGGTTAGACTCTGGCCACTATGTAGCAGTAGCAGCATCAGCCCCCACCTCAGCCTCAGATGCCTCAGATGCCCAGAGACAAGCGTGTTGAATTCATGAGAGGTCATCCCCCAGTGTTTGCTCACTCTTCTGACCCCATGGATGCTGAAGATTGGCTGCGTACCGTGGAGCGGGAGTTGTACACCTCTCAGTGCGACGACAGGGAGAAAGTTTTGTATGGTCCCCATTTGTTGAGAGGAGCAGCTCAGTCTTGGTGGGAGTCCTAGCTCACCACCCACGCCAACCCCGACACTATCACCTGGGAGGAATTCACAGATAATTTCTGCCAGTATCATGTTCCAGCAGGTCTGATGACAGTGAAGAAGGTGGAATTTTTGGCGCTCAAGCAAGGGCCCATGTCTATCAGTGAGTACCGAGACACGTTTCTGTAGAAGTCCCGCTATGCTCCTGAAGATGTCAACACAGATGCCAAGAGGCATTACCATTTCTTGAGAGGCTTAGTCGATCCCCTGCACTATCAGCTGATGAACCATACTTTCCCCACATTCCAGCACCTGATCAATAGAGCGATAATGATAGAGAAGAAGCGCAAGGAAATGGAGGATCACAAGCGCAAGATTGGTAGACCCTAGTCTGGAAGCAGCAATCGCCCCCGTTTCTCAGGCAACTTGCCTCAACAGTTCAAGCAGGGTCAGCGCCCGCCTCAGTAGCAGTTTTAGAGGTAGTACCCTCAGTACCAGTAGCAGAATCGCCAGAACAATTAGTCAGGAGGAGGTTAGTTCTAGAGGTAGAATCAGCAGGCACCTCGCCTCCCCGCCCTAGCAACCAACCAGAGCAGTCAAGCAGCCCCAGTTCAAGGCGGAAGCAGAGCATGTTTCCATTGTAGAGAGCAAGGCCATTGGGTGATGCAATGTCCGAAGAAGGTAGCCCAGCAGTAGTCAGGCCCTAGTGCCCCAGCAAAGCAGAATGAGTCACAGCCAGGAGCAGGCAACCGCGCCTAGATGCACTACAGCCATGGGAGACTGAACCATTTGGAGGCTGAAGCAGTTCAGGAAACACCCAGCATGATAGTAGGTATGTTTCCAGTCGACTCCCATATTGCAGAAGTGTTATTTGATACTGGAGCAACGCATTCATTCATTACTACATCATGGGTAAAAGCACATAATCTTCCAATAACTACCATGTCAACCCCCATTCAAATTGATTCAGCCGGTGGTAAAGTTCGAGCCGATAGTGTTTGCTTGAATGTAAGTGTGGAAATAAGGGGATAGCGTTTCCCGCTAATCTCATAGTAATGGGTACTTAGGGAATAGATGTCATCCTAGGGATGAATTGGCTAAATAAGTACCAAGCAAGTATTAGCTGTGATAAGAGGACAATTAAGTTGGTGTCCCCACTAGGAGAAGTGGTAGTTGAGTTAGTCTCACCTGAGCCAAGGAAAGGAGGTTGTCATCATATGGCTATTGATAGCAAGGAGGCAGATCCACTCGAGACTATCAAAGTTGTGTCAGAGTTTCCAGATGTGTTCCCAAAGTATTTACCAGGTATGCCACCTGACCGAAAAGTTGAGTTTGCCATCGAGCTTCTTCCTGGCACCGTCCCCATTTCTAAAAGAGCCTATAGGGTATCTAGACCAGAGTTGGTTGAACTCAAGAAGCAGATCGATGAGCTATCAGAGAAAGGTTACATAAGGCCAAGCACCTCGCCTTGGGCCACCCCTGTCCTGTTCGTGGAGAAGAAAGATGGCAACAGAAGGATGTGCATCGATTATCGAGCTCTGAATGAGGTCACAATCAAGAACAAGTACCCCTTGCCTAGAATAGAAGATCTGTTCGACCAATTGAGAGGAGCCAGCATGTTTTCAAAGATAGATCTAAGGTCAGGTTATCACCAGCTCAGGATTTGACCTTCAGACATTTCGAAGATAGCATTTATTACCAAGTATGGGTTGTATGAGTTCACTGTTATGTCATTTGGCCTAATGAATGCACCAGCCTTCTTCATGAATCTGATGAACAGTGTATTCATGGATTATCTCGACAAGTTTGTGGTGGTATTTACTGATGATATCCTTATATATTCTCAAAGCAAAGAAGAGCATGTAGATCATTTGAAGTTGGTATTGCAGAGATTGTGAGAGCACCAGCTGTTTGCAAAGTTGAGTAAGTGCGAGTTCTGGATCAATGAATTCCTGTTCTTGGGTCACATAATAAACAAAGATGGATTGGATGTAGATCCAAAGAAAGTGGCAGACATTCTGAACTGGAAAGCGCCAACAGATGCCTGAGGAATCAAGAGCTTCATTAGAATGGCCGGATATTATCGGTGGTTCATTGAAGGGTTTTCGAAGATTGCGAAACCGATGATAGATTTGCTAGCCAACAAAGTGGAGTTCAAGTGGACCCAGAAGTGCCAAGAAGCCTTTAAAGCGCTGAAAGAGAAGTTGACTACAGTGCCTGTCTTAGTATTGCCTGATGTGCACAAGCCCTTCTCGGTGTATTGCGACGCTTGTTACACTGGTTTGGGATGCGTGTTGATGCAAGAGAGAAGAGTTGTGGCTTACTCGTGCTGATAGCTGAAGGTTCATGAGAAGAATTATCTAATCCATGACCTAGAGTTGGCAGTAGTGGATCATGCACTGAAGACATGGAGGCACTATCTATATGGGCAGAAATGTGATGTCTACACAGACCACAAGAGTCTGAAGTACATATTTACTTAGTCGGAGCTAAATATGAGGCAATGAAGATGGTTAGAGTTGATCAAAGACTATGAATTGGAGATTCATTACCACCCAGGCAAAGCGAACGTGGTAGCAGATGCCTTGAGCAGGAAAAGTCAAGTCAACATGATGGTCGCTCACCCGATGCCTTATGAGTTGGCCAATGAGTTTGATAGATTGAGCCTCGGATTTCTGAACAGCATGCGATGAGTAATAGTTGAGTTAGAACCCACCTTAGAGTGAGAGATCAAAGAAGCACAGAAGAATGATGAGAAGATTAGTGAAATCCGACAACTGATTCTAGAAGGAAGAGGCAAAGATTTTTGGGAAGATGCAGAAGGTGTGATATGGTTCAAGGACCGCTTGTGTGTTCCTAATGTCCAGTCCATTCGAGAGTTGATCCTTAAGGAAGCTCATGAGTCAGCTTATTCTATACACCCTAGAAGTGAGAAGATGTATCAAGATCTGAAGAAGAAATTCTGGTGGTAGGAATGAAAAGGGAGATTGCAGACCATGTGGCCATATGTGATAGTTGTCAAAGGATCAAGGCAGAGCATCAGAGGCTAGCTGGATTGTTGCAACCGTTGCGAATTCCTCAGTGGAAATGGGATGAAATTGGGATGAAATTCATAGTCGGATTGCCTCGCACTCGAGCCAGCTACGATTCCATTTGGGTAGTGGTGGTCCGTTTAACTAAGTCAGCCCACTTCATACCTGTCAAGACTAGCTACAGCAGTGCAGTATTGGCGGAGCTGTACATGTCCTGAATCGTTTGTCTTCGTGGTGTGCCAAAGAAGATAGTGTCAGATAGAGGAACACAATTCACCTCTCATTTTTGGTAGCAATTGCATGAAGCCTTGGGTACACATCTGAATTTCAGTTCAGCTTACCATTCGCAGACAGACAGTCAGGCTGAAAGAACCAATCTAATCCTTGAAGATATGTTGAGAGCCTGAGCGCTGCAACATCAGTCCGGATGGGATAAGGGATTGCCTTATGCAGAATTCTCCTATAACAACAGTTACCAGGCCTGCTTGAGGATGTCACCATTTCAGGCGCTTTATGGAAGGAGTTGTAGAACTCCGTTGCAATGGGATCAGCTTGGAGAAAAGCAAGTGTTTGGGCCAGACATTTTGCTTGAAGCTGAAGAGAACAACAAGATGGTTCGGGAGAACCTGAAGATAGCGCAATCAAGGCAGCGAAGCTATGCAGACACAAGAAGAAGAGAACTAAGTTTCGAAGTTGGAGATTTTGTCTACCTGAAGGTATTGCCTATCAGAGGAGTCAAAAGGTTCGAAGTCAAGGGCAAGCTAGCACCCCGGTATGTTGGTCCGTATCAGATTCTCGCAAAGCGTGGAGAAGTGGCCTATCAGCTCAATCTGCCAGAAGGTTTGTCCGTAGTGCATGATGTCTTTCATATGTCTCAGTTGAAGAAGTGTCTGCGTGTGCCAGAAGAGCAGTTCTTGAGACTACAGACAGGGTCACCCGAACGAAAACTATCAGAATGTGCAAAGTCGGATGGGATCACCACTCTGAGGAAGAAGCAACCTGGGAGCGTGAAGATGATGTGATGGCCAAGTATCCTGAACTCTTTGCTGGCCAACCTTGAATCTTGAGGGCGAGATTCTTTTAAGGGGGATAGGTTTTAACGCCTTGGATTTGGTGGTAGAATTTTTTCTTCTTTTTTTACTCAGCAAATTCAGGCGTTACACTCTTTTCTCTTCCGTTTCACTCCTTCCCAATTTCAAAGAAGTATAGTGACTGGTGTCCGTATTGTGTGTGAATAAAAACTTATGTTGACATGAGTGTTGCATCATACCAAGGCATATTTCTTTGTTTGATGTCGTGTTTAATCGTGTGTTTTGCTTAGTCTCGTTTCGGATTTCATTTCACGATTGGATTCTGATCTGTGGTTGTGCGTGTCGTGGATTTTTGTCCCACGGTGCAGCCCAACCCGGTCTGGCCCAGCTTGGCTCGGCCTTGGCCCGCACGCCCTTGGCGCCCTGCCCCTCCCCATGTACGCCCCCTCCCCTTGTCTCTCCTTCCCTCATTCAATTCTCCCGCACACAACTCCCTCTCTCACCCATCTCTCTCTTCCCTGTTGTGCCCTAGGTTTTGGAGACGGTGACCGCCGGATTTGGACCCTGAGGTGAGCTCCCCTTTCCTCTCCCTCCCTCTCCCTCTCTCTCCCTCCCCCTCCCCTTTCTTCTTCCCTGTGCGCTGTGCCCCGTCGTGCGCCCCCACGGCCCCGCGGCCCGCTCCTGCGTCGGCTGGCCCGCGCCCCGGTGGCTGGCCCGCGCCATAACAACCCCGCGCGCTCGGCCCCGCGACTCAATTTTAAATTTGGTTTAGTTGATGTATTGCATCACGCGCTTCACCATGCGACGATTCATTTTAAATTCACCTTTATTCATGTGCTGAGTCGCGCGACGTTTTGTTTTAAATTCAGTTTGAATGACATATGCTGTCGTGCACTTCGTGGCGAGATGCTTGACGTTATTTTCATAATTAGTTCAAGTGTCTCGTGGCGTGCTCCGTTGCGCGACGAGTCGATTTATTCTTAATTCAGTCTAACTGTTGTGTCACGCGTTTCACCACGCGACAATCCTTTGAAAATTTACTTTGATCTATTTATAATGATTAAACAATATGTAACACCTCAGGTGTTACCATGGTTAGAACACACCTTGGCACTAAGGACTGTGATCATATGTGGTAAAGATTTAAGGAACCACATAAGAACTTTGGAGATCATGTGTTAATCAAAGTTTGTTAATGACCTAAGAAGTATTACTCAAATCCTTGTACACTTACTACCTTGGATAAGAGGGGGGAAAACCCTAGACCTCTCTTTAACCCTATATCTCAAGGCCATGAATAAGAAGGGGAGAGAGAGTGAGCAAATGTGCAAAACATGGGTAATCTTCAACCAAACCTTAAGTAACCTTATAACCAGCAATTAGGGGAAGGAAATATTGCAAAAAGACCCTTGGAGAAACCACAAATCAAATCTCCAAGTGGAGAGAGAGCTAGAGCTCTCTATTTCTCTCTAAGTTAAAAACTATACCTACACCAAAGATCAGTTGTGTTCACCTCGAAGCTGGCACCAAATCCACCTGTGTTCTATACCAAAAATGTGGCATACCACCTAAGGCACCCTCTGCAAAAAGCTGAGCCCGAGACTTGGACGTTTGACATGCCTTGGCATGGTTTTTGTCGCGAGGTGGGCAGAGTGACACACCCGATTTGGCGACCCAAGATCTCCCTGTTGGGGGCCTTCGTCCTCCGAAGGTCCTCAAAAACATGATTTGACAATGTTTTCCAAGTGGATTATATGAACAGGTATTTTCGGACTCAGAATTATGAATATGAAGCACGGCCAGGATGAAGCCTGAACCAGACGAAGGTCGAGCGCAGCCGAAGCTGTGCGCAGGGAAGCTTCGGCGCGATGGCAGAGGGGGGAACCGACTTAGAGATGAAAAGACTACGTGGACCTTGACAGATTTTCATAAAGTCATTGGCAATTGTAGAGGGCATGAATGTAATTTTATGTGGGCTGCGTCCCACGTCTATAAATAGATGAACAGTACTCCCATACTGTTCACGCTGACTTGGCATTGGCATTTGCGTCACGCTTGTACTTTTTACCTTCTCTCAGGACCGAAGGTACATTTGTAATTTGTAATCATTTCTATTTCTCTGTTAATAAAATAGAAATGATTCTATGATTTACATTTCATGCTTTATATGAATCCTTCGTTATTACTTGTTGAATTTACGAAGGTATGTCTCTTGTGACCTTCGTCCGGAGCTCATTATTCCTGAAGGGGAATAATGATTGGTAGGACGAAGGGCCTTAACATTTAACACTTTTTATGTTGCCTTGTTCTTAATCCGAAGCATTTGAGAACAAGTCCCCAACATTGGCGCCCACCTCCGGTGAACTCACTTCCACTTCGAAGCTTTTTTTGAACACCTTCGGAAGCCGAAGACCTTCGCTATGGCACCGAAGAAGGCTTCAGCGGCTGGGGCTGCAGCACTGCAACCGCTGGACCACAACCAGGAGACCGTCTCTCTTCGGGACGCCCGAAGCCAGAAGAGAAAGGCCGTTAGTCCAACGCTTCAGGAGGAAGAGCTAGACCAAGAAATCAGGGATATGGAGATCCTACATCAACAGGTGCAAAGGAAGAAGGAGAAGATGGCCCGGCTAGCTGAGTTGCAACGGCAGATAGACGAAGCCTCTGAGGAAGTCCGCCATCTTACCCATGATGAGCAAAACAGAAGGCCTCAGCAGAAAGACCTTCATCAGGAGGGCTTCGTCAACGAAGATGACTGGTATGACAATTTCCATCAGGGAAATTTTGTTTTCGATGATGCTTCTCCTCTGTCTGCTGAGCTGCAGGCTACACCTTGGCCTTCATCCTATAAGCCACCTCAGCTTCCCATGTTCGACGGCCACTCAGACCCGAAGCAGTTCCTGATGAGCTACGAAGCAACAGTGTCTTCGTATGGGGGCAATGCTGCAGTCATGGCGATGTCTTTCGTCATGGCCGTCAGGAATGTTGCTCAGACCTGGTATTCCTCCCTTCGACCAGGGACAATCACCTCATGGCAGAAGCTGAAGGATATGCTGTTAACCAGCTTTCAAGGATTTCAGACGAAGCCGGTCACTGCACAAGCTTTGTTTCAGTGCGCTCAGGATCATGAAGAATACCTTCAGGCATATGTCAGAAGGTTCTTGCGTTTGAGGGCACAGGCACCAACGGTGCCCAATGAAATTGTTATCGAAGCCATGATCAAGGGGCTTCGTCCTGGGCCTGCAGCTCAATACTTTGCTAGAAAGCCTCCTCAGACTTTGGAGAAGCTGCTCCAAAAGATGGACGAGTACATTCGTGCTGATAATGACTTTCGCCAAAGAAGGGAGGAGGCATTCAGATTTTCTGAGATGACCAGGGGCTTCGGGGGAAGATTTTATCCGAGGCATGTCAGGTCCATTCACAACTCCACTCAAAATGATGACAAGGGGAGTCAGCAGAACAGGCCGCAGTGCTCCTCACAGGCCTCGGGGCAGCAGCAAACTTTCTTTCGGCCACCAGCTCCAAGAGGCAGAGGCGCCAGGGGCTTCGGCGGGAGATTTGGGGACCAACCAAGGAGGACATTTTGCTTATTCTGCGGTGAGAACAAGGGCCATACCACCAGGATGTGCCATGTTACCATCCAGAAACAAAAGGAGCTAGCAGAAGCTGCAGCGCAACAGGGACAGCCGAAGCAGGTCATGCATACCGCTTCGTACCATCAGCCTTACATCCCGGAGTACGTGGGCAACCACCCTGCAGCCTCCGTAGCTTCGGCAAGTCAACCTCAAGCTTCGTGGCAACAGCCCCCGCCTCCACCTCCGCTGCAACAAGGCCAGCAGCCAGAAGGGAGCCAATATGTTCTGCACCAAAGGGATCGTAGAGAGCAATCCGAAGCTCGCACAGTCAACAGCACTGTGCCAGAGTCGAAGCACATTTATTGACACATATCCTACCTTTGATAGCAGTCTTTTCCATTCAGTTCTATTCTCTGTAGCAAAAAACATTGATAGTTTCTATGTAATAATTTCGCTGTTTCCCATGAGGAAATCTATTTTCTCCACAGGCTTAAGTTGATGAAGTTTTTGTGTTAACAAGGAGGACATTCGAAGTATTAAAAATCCTTCGGAGTAACAGAAAGTCGTTCTAAGGAACGCAGAGTAAGTTCACGAAGTCACAAAAAGCCGTTCCAAAGGGAGCGCAGTGTAAGTTCTCTGCTCAAAAGTCGTTCCTAAAGGAATGCAGAGCATACAGCGAAAAGTCAACGCTGATACCGCCTAAGTAAAAGGCGAAGAAGCTCCAAAGACGTTCCTAAGGGAATGCAGAGCTTATACCGCCTATGTAAAAGGCGAAGAAGCTCCAAAGACGTTCCTAAGGGAATGCAGAGCTTATACCGTCTAAGTAAAAGGCGAAGAAGCTCCAAAGACGTTCCTAAGGGAATGCAGAGCTTACGAATGTATTTTGTGTGTATCTTCGGAACAGACGTCATTTGCATAACATAACATCATCACATCATTTCGCATAGCATAAGCATCATACATCATGTTGCATACCGCAAAAGAAGGGAATATAATGATAATCTTCGGAAAACAGCTTCGGAAATTGTGCAAAGTCACGAGGGAATATAATGATAATCTTCGGAAAACAGCTTCGGAGGCTGTTTTAACGAAGCATGGATGAGCTCCATCAGAGCAATATCAAAATTGTTTAGCTTCGGAGAATGCTTTCACGAAGCATGGATGTGTCTTATCAGAACAGTTTTAACGGAGAATATTTTCTTCACGAAGCATGAAAAGAAGGGAAGGTGTTTTTTCACCGAAGGCTCAAAAATGGTATGTATGTAGAGTTTCATGCATCGTAAAGAATTGAATAATGAAAAGAAACTTGTTCATTACATTCAAATGTGCAAAATGTTACATAGATTACAATTTAAATGTTTTCTCTAATAGCATCTAGTCTTCTCTTAATACTGCTTCGGCGGCTTCATTTAAAAGCTGATCAACAACTTTGTCCATGATAGCTTCGGCCATTTGTTTAATTTCATCATCCCCTTTTGTGTGCGGGTCGGCAGTCGATTCGGCAGCTTCTGAGGGAAAAGAATATTTCTTCATTACTATTACAAACCGTGAGCAAAGTTTGAAATAAAAAGTATAACACAACAAGAGCGACTAATTGGTACCTAATTGCCTTTCGGGCTCTGTACTCCTTTTGGCAGCTTCCGCCACTTTCCTAGCATCATGGATGCCTTTTTCGCTCCTTTGGATGATTTCTTGCGCCATTCCTCGGCCGCCGTCGTTCCAGATATCAGTAAAAAATTTGCCACCAACCACGCTTGCTTCGGCCGAGGGGTCCTTGATGTCTTCGGAAGATAAGGCAGCTTCGGACTGAGCTAAAAATTTTACATGCCCGCAACCTTTCTTCTCTAAGACAGAAGCAATTCCTCTGGCGCCCGAAAAAGCGCAGATGTCGCCGCGACTGCTCAGGATCTCCTCGAAGGCCTCTGCTTCGTGACTAATCCATTCCAGTGGACCTTCGGGATTGCCTCGAGAGAAATTCTCTTCGCTGGAGAAGGCGCCCACGCTGGCGAAGCTGGCCTTAATTTTATTCACGCATTCTACAGATTTAACATAACAGTTCCTCTGAGAAGCACGAAGCTCTTTAACTCTTAACTCCAACTTGTTGACCATATGATCACTGAGTTCTCGTTTTGTTTCCTCAAGCACGCGCTCCTCTCTAGCTCTAGCCAGCTGTTTCTGCAGATCTTTAATTTCACGCCTTTGGGCTTCGGCCTGGGTTTTTGAAGCAGCTTCGTCCTTCTTTACTTTGTCTACCAGCGTAAGCAGAATTTTATCCTTTTCTAGAGCTTCGTTTCTCAGTTTGATAACTTCGGAGCGCAAATTGTTGAACGCAATCTCATAGCTTTCATCTTCGGCGCTTTTTTGGGCTCTTAATGCGTTGCTTAGAATTAAGCCCTGTACGAAAAAGAATCCATATAAGAATATAGGAATGAATTACGTATTAAAAAAGTTTTTTCAAGCGCTTAATTCCCAAACCTTTATGCTATTGTATGCAAGACTGTCTGCGAGATCCTCTTTCGTCATCGCGCTTAATCCAGCTTCGAGCTTCGGGAATCCCATGCTTCTAGCCATTTCCCGGCACACGGATAATTCTTTATTGTCTGGGAGGCAATACAGGAAATCATCTTCGTTTGTCCCATTAAATATCATTGCCCCCTTCGGATATTTTAACTCTTTCGCATAATGGTTGGCTTCATAAGATTCTTCTGCAGATAGTTTTTTCCCCGAAGCGTGTCGTATAATGTAATCGTATATGCTGGCAGGAGCTTCGGGGACGGCAGTGTCAATTTCTTCAACTAAAACTGGTTCTGATATTTTTATTGCTTCGGCTTCCAAAGGTTGCTCCTTGTAGGGCTCTGAAGGCCCAGCTTCAGCTTGTTGCGTCGAAGCTTCAGTAGAAGCTTCAGCAACTTCAACACTCTTTTTTGGAGTTGTGCTTGAAGACTTAATTGTCTCCAAGACATCCAGTACGTTTACCATGCTTTTCCTTTTTGGGGTAACCGATGGCCCCTTTTGGATTTTTATTGCTTCGACATTTACCGAAGGACTTAGGATTTCAGACACTTTT
Source organism: Zea luxurians (assembly GCA_029449295.1). Lineage (NCBI taxonomy): Eukaryota > Viridiplantae > Streptophyta > Magnoliopsida > Poales > Poaceae > Zea > Zea luxurians. The sequence continues at coordinate 95,095,386 of JAOPSE010000001.1, read as the reverse complement.
GGCTCGTCCACCTTCGGTTTCTCTGATTCTTCTGCTGAAGGCGCTTCAGCCTTTTCTTCCATCTTCGGCACTGAAGCTGGTTCGACAGCTTCAGAGGCCAATGGGACTTCACCAATGAATTCTGGCACTGTGGCCGGCTCAATAAAGCGTGTCCGATGGGTGAGCACCTTCATCTTTTTTCTTTGAGGTGCTGGCTCACTAGGGGCACTTGTGGTAGCTTCTGTCGCAGGAGAAATATTTTTCCTTTTGCGACCCAATATCGGATAATGATAGTCAGGGTAGATGAACCCGACCGCGTCAAACACACGGTTGAGCCTTTTCTTCTTTCGGCCTCCGAAGGCTGCTGATAATGCAGTGTTCTCAGCCTTCGAATATGTGCCAAGTAGTTCGTCACTTAATGTCTCAATACTTTTCAACCAGTCATCATCAGGTTCAACAAATTTATCTGCATACTTGAATGTGTATTTTAGTCTAACTAGTCCGCCTTCGTCGGACTCTTTAATGGTTTCCTTTGGCATTTCCCATTTTTCTGCAAGTGGCCATATCCTGAAGGCAATGTGCTCTTGGACCAAGTCCCTTGTTCCAATGAAGGAGCAGACTACGCCGAAGGCTCTTTGGCACTCCTCGGCTTCTTCGTCCATTTCAACCTTCGGCCTTCGTAGTCCGAAGCGTTGCCAGATGGGGCACATAATAATACTTTTAACATTTTCTTGCGCTGTTAAGTCATTCTTCACATAAAACCACTCTGTCATCCAGGCTCCGGGCCACCTCTTCCGAAAGGTCGGCACAGGGCAGCTTGACCCGGAGCGGGCACCGAAGCTGTAACACCCAAAATTATTGTGATATTGTTCTTTTCCCCACGGCTTCGTCTCATATAACAGTTCATGAATGTTGCAAAAACTTTTAGCATTTGGTTCTAAACCTTGACTTCTTGCAGCCCAGACAAATATCCCCATTCTTATGATAGCTTCGGGAGTAAGTTGATGAAGGTAAACTTGGAATGTTTTCAGTACCTCAACAACAAAGTTGCTCAGGGGGAACCGAAGCCCAGCCTTGAGAAAGCTTCGGAAGATTACAACTTCATCTTCTTCGGGAGTGGGAGAAGTCTTTTCTCCAGCGTCAGCTCTCACAATAGATACATCTCGAAAATACCTCCCCCTCATGTTATCAATATGATTCTGCTTGATAGTGGTTTTCCCGAAAACCGTGTGACTTGGCCGCCATGGACGATCTTCGGCCTCTTCCCCACCACTCTCTACATCATAGCTGTCGCTATCACCAGTATCTTCGGACAAACCTTCGAGAATCTCCTTGGTGATTTTCTCTGTATTGGTCTCTGCCATCGCTATCAGGAACCCCAGATTCTTCTCCTCCTCGAGACTCAGCTTCGTCTCAGCAGGGATCTTCTTGCCTTCAGACATCTTCGGAAACGCTAAAAAATTGTTCCCGAGGCCGAAGCTTAAAAATCAAAAAGACTAGCAACTCTTAGCGCACAAGAGCTAAAAATTTTAGTGGGCCGAAGCAAATGGCAAGTGTGCGTACCAAATGAGTATGCGGTGCGATCTTATTTATACGCCCGGGGCGTCGAAAATTGAAAGGCCCCGCTTGTCAGTGAATGTTGCTATTCTAGCAGAGGGAAGGTGTTTTTTCGGACCTTCGGCTCAAGGCCTTCGTCCATATCGCAATCTGAATTTATTATTAACAAATTAATATTGCGAGGGGCTACTGTTGGGGGCCTTCGTCCTCCGAAGGTCCTCAAAAACATGATTTGACAATGTTTTCCAAGTGGATTATATGAACAGGTATTTTCGGACTCAGAATTATGAATATGAAGCACGGCCAGGATGAAGCCTGAACCAGACGAAGGTCGAGCGCAGCCGAAGCTGTGCGCAGGGAAGCTTCGGCGCGATGGCAGAGGGGGGAACCGACTTAGAGATGAAAAGACTACGTGGACCTTGACAGATTTTCATAAAGTCATTGGCAATTGTAGAGGGCATGAATGTAATTTTATGTGGGCTGCGTCCCACGTCTATAAATAGATGAACAGTACTCCCGTACTGTTCACGCTGACTTGGCATTGGCATTTGCGTCACGCTTGTACTTTTTACCTTCTCTCAGGACCGAAGGTACATTTGTAATTTGTAATCATTTCTATTTCTCTGTTAATAAAATAGAAATGATTCTATGATTTACATTTCATGCTTTATATGAATCCTTCGTTATTACTTGTTGAATTTACGAAGGTATGTCTCTTGTGACCTTCGTCCGGAGCTCATTATTCCTGAAGGGGAATAATGATTGGTAGGACGAAGGGCCTTAACATTTAACACTTTTTATGTTGCCTTGTTCTTAATCCGAAGCATTTGAGAACAAGTCCCCAACACTCCCTCCATAGGCCATATCTGCCATGGCGTCTCACAGATGAGTGATAGCCCTAGGTGCCGGGAAAAGACTCGCGCCGGATTTATGCCAAGATTCGCACGTTTGCGACTTGGGTGAGTTGTGGAACAAGGGCAGAAGAAAAGCTCCACGTGTTCGACGCGCTCTGCCGCGCCAGAGCACGCCCGCGCCCGACCCCGCGCCGCGCCGAGCCGCGCCCGTGTCCCCTGTGTGTGCCCGCGCCTATAAAACCCACTAAGGCATCGGTCACACTTCTCCGCGCACGCTCAAACCTCACCGGAGCTCAACTTACCGCCGTTTGCCCGTGCACGGCGTGTCTGCGGCCACCCGAGCCCCTGCCATCATGGACCGGCCAGCCCAGCCCTTCCCAGCCCCGTCCAACCTTCGGAGACGAGTGTGCACAGCTCAATAAAGCTCCCCGACCAAGGAATCAAAACCTACTTCGCCGGAGAGGCCAGTTGAGGGTCACCGGAGTTCGCAACCCCGCCGGTGTGCGTGGACCAGGTAATCTGTAACACCCCTGGTGTTACTATAACTAAAACTTGAGCATGGCATCATGAGCATGGGCATTGCATATGTTTGACACACCTAGAGTGCATCCACTAGGCAAAAATTTCAAACAAGTTGTATTGTTTTAAAGTTTTACAAATAGGACCCTGGTTAAAGGACTTAACCCTAAATAGTGATTAAAGGGGTAAAACATAACCCAAGTTGAGAAAAACCTTAGGACTTTTGAGAAAAGTCATAAAATATCCCCAAACACTAAGTTGAATCACATTTATACCCCTGGAATACCAGAAACCCTAATTGGAACCCTGGGAAACCCTGAAACCAAACCCTAGGGACCTAAGTGTAAAATTAGTCCACTTTTGGGCTAAAGTGCAAAAACCAAGTCAAATAAGTGTTTTAAGTCAATTGGATCACAAATATGTGGACTTGAAAGCCAAACCCTAAGTTTTGGACTTAAATGCAAAATGGACCTCATTTGAGTTTTATTCTAAGTCTGAAAATCAGTGAATGGGCTCAACTTTGGGGCTTTGTAACTTACAAAGTATAGGGTTTTTACCCTAGGTCACCACATCAAAGTTGAAGACCAATCATAGGAGAACAACTTTGCTTAAGAGTGCAAGCCATGTTCTTGTGAAGAATTTGGAGAAAAGTGCACTCAAAGTTGAACTTTCAGGCTGTCTGAAGTATGAAATTCAGTTTAGCAGATGACTGACATCAACTTCTAGCCCAAATCCAAGCATGATCCAGTGCTCAAATGTGATCAAGTCCTATAGTTGAGTTGTAGCTGGTATGTAGCACTACAACTTTAGTGCAGAGACTTGGACCTGTTGTCACATGAAATCTGGTGAAAACTGACTCTAAAATCGCTCGGTCAGAAGCTCTGATGAACATATCCCATGGTACAGTGACCGGTAAAACTGAAGAAGATCCATTCGTGCTCACCGCCGGTAGCCGTCGCTGTCGATCGTCGTTCGTCACGATTCGTGCTCGGCGGTCACCAGATAAGTCCTTCGCGGTAAAGGTCCTCGTCACCGGTGAGCTGGAAGTCACCCGATCGGCCACGGCACATCTCGCCTGGCTCACCGCCCGCGGTAAAGTGCTCGCCGTCGACCGCCGCCTCTCGGCCGGGTGCCGCGTGGCTCAACTCGTCCACCTCGTCGTCGTGACTCCTCACGGCTGTCTCATCGATGCCGGTGAGCCCGCCACGGCGGTAGACACGTATTCACCGCGCGCCAAGCTTCTTCCTTGCCTCCGGCCGCCAGCTCGTCGCGAACAAATTGAGGGCCACCGCTCTCGGAGTCTATAAATTGAGCCCTCCCTCGGCTTCGCCATGTATTTTACTAGCTATCGCACCCGCTCCCACACTCGATCGTCCACCAGCTCGCCTGAATTTCGCACTTCCCCCAATTCGGTTCTCCGCCGCCGTAGAAGTGAGCTCACCGTGGTCAGCCCTCCACAGGTCAGCCCCGGTCCTCTGTTACTTCGTTTGAGTACCCTCCCACCTCCGTGATACTTGCCGAGCCATGGAATTGAACTTGGGGCTATCGGGTCGCTGGGAACACGATCATGTTGCCGCTTCACTCACGGCCACCGTGGCCAGAGTCCCCTAGTTGATCAATAGCCAAATTAGTTTGGGGAAAACGCTTAGAGTCGATCCAATTCCGTTTCTGTTGCTCGGAGAGCTCAGCCGTTGCCCCGTTCGGCCAGTCTGCTGGCTCGCCGGAGCGCGGCCGTGCGCGAGCGCCGTCGGGGACGTGCGGTTGTGAATTGACAGAAACCCGAGGGCCTTTTTGTGAACTGTCAGTGACTTAACACAATAGTGAATGGACCTATTTCGGTTTAGCTGTTAAGCCGGGGGTCTCTGCGCAAAACCTCCTTCGCGGGCGCGGGCGCGCGCGCGAATCCGTTCAGGCTTGGGCCGCCTGGACCTGATTTCGGCCCAGTACTGTTCCTATTTTTCTTCTTTTCTTTTTCAGTGAAGCTTTGGAAAATTGTAGAAAATTATAGGAAAATCCTAAAAATATGAGACCAATTTTCCTAGGCTTGTTATTTTCTATAGTATTTAATAAAAATATACTCATGATTTTTAGATCAAATAAGGAATTTTAGGGTATTTAAAATAGCCTAAACTATTAATTCTGGATTTTTAGAAAATAAATAATAAGTCCAAAATTTCCCAAACTTTTTATGTGAGCTTTTCACATTATTTAGAAGCCTTGGGTAGAGTTTGGGTTGATTTGAACCTTGTTTGATCACTAAACCCAAAACCACCCCCCCTGCTCCATGAACTCCTTTACTGACTCCGGAAACCCTAGGTTCTCGGAGTACCGTGAAGGAAAGTTGTACTCAAGACATAAATAATAAGTTTATGCTACCTTTGCATCCTCATGAGCATTCAATGACATCCATTCTTATGCATGTATATGGTTATATTAGAGCAAGAAGAAGAAGAAGAAGTTTCTGAAGAGGGGATACCACCAACCTCTGATCCTCAAGCAGATAACTGCTTTTATTTCGATATTTGTGGATCCGAGCAGGACACATCTGATAACAAAGGCAAGCCCCGGTGCATTTGCCACCTTCCTTGATGTGTTTTAAAATCTTTCTCACTTGCTTGCTGCATTAGGTGATAGGAGTTGATTGATTAAACAATTCCTGCATTACCTTCCTTGATCTTGATTACCCTCCTTGAAATCCTGTTTTTACAAAAAAAAGGTTTTACTATGCTTAATATTGCTTTAGAAAAACAAAAGGATTTGTTTTACAAAAGATGTTTGGCAAAGTGGGAGGGATGTTTTCGAAAATTAAACTTGATGGTGGATCCATCATGGCCATGATGGGTCCAACATCGGAAAAGATGTACCTCTGTCAGGTACCAAGTATTTGGGTTAAAAAGATTAAGCTGAGACCGGGCGGGTGACTTGCACGAGACGAGAGTCTCGGTGTAGTGTCTCCGTCTGAGTCGATTAAGGACCGTCTCGATGTAGGCTTGATGATCGAGGACCCTTTAACTGGTCACATGCCTCGTCATGGGTAAGCCTTGCCTCGGGCAGACTAAGGCCGGAATAAGATAACACGAAATCGGAGTGGAGCGGTGGCGAGAGTAGCGTGTACCCTCCGTGGCAAGAGGCTGGACGGTGGTGTATCTGTGCTCTCGGTTTGCGTGAACCTGATCCGGTCTTAAGAACCCTGGTGGCGGGTTGACATATGCAAGGGTTAAGTGCTACATATGTCGTGTGATTGGAGATCCTCGGCTGAGTATAATCGATTCGGATCGCCGTACTTTCGCGGTTATGAAGACTTGGTCACTGACCTACACGTAGCATTCCACTAAAGATGATGGGTTTTTTTTAAAGAAATTGGCTAGTGCAGGACCAGTGATTGAACTAGGGTAGAAGGAACTCTAGTGCAGGTAATTTTACTTAACTTGACAATTAAAATTGGATTTTTAAGGATCCACTTTAGTAAGCATTTCTGCAAAACAGAGTCTTTGATTACTAAAAAGCCTTACCTTGACTCCCATATAACCAGCATACCCTTGAGAGTCTTTTCCTTAGTCGGGTAAGACTTGCTGAGTAATTCCATACTCAGGGTTTATCCCTTTGTTGTTTTTAGGTGGGGAAGTAGCAGACTTTTGCTCCTTCTGTGCTAAGGTGGTTCCCAAAGAAGAAAACCAAGACTGAAGTGCGGGAGGACTCGGTCCTCCATCTAGGATCTTTTGTTTATAGTCTTTCGGGAGAAGTTTGTGTCTCCCTGGTTGTATAATTATTACTTCTATGCACTCGCTTTTAGACTGGTCTGTAATAATATAACTCGAGCTTGCTTTTGAAATAAATGTAAGTTTATGTAATTCGCTTCCGCATATCTTTATCTCCGATGGTCTGTAATGTCTGCAAGACGGGTGAAACGTTCCTGGTAAGGTCGGGAAAGATACCGAGCTTGTCAAGTAACTTAGGAACATCTACAGGGTGTCTGATGTCTGTTAGACAAGGACAACTGTAGGTGGGCCTAATTACTTGGGAGGTTCCGTCACAGCTGGTATCGGAGCGTAGCCCTTCTATGCAGATATTATGAGGCATCTTCAAAAGATTTTCAAAAGTCTTACCTGAAGATTCTTTTCTCTTCTTACCTAAGTATTCTGAAGAGTTTATCTTAAAGACCAGATAGGAAGAGTGCAACGTATAGAAGGTTGAATCAACCAAGGTTGATTCTGTACTTACTCATGCATCATGCTAAGAAGTATACTAATAAGTTTTCCCCCTTAGAAAGATGCCGCCACGCACGAGGCTAACGGCACGGAAGTCAACGGGACCAATTGGAGTACCCCGGCATCAACTGGCCCCTCGACGCGAGAGCAGTAGCAGCGGGAGTAATGACCCCATAGGAGACTTGGAAGCCGAAGTGAGTCGACTTCAAGCAACGCTGCGACACAGGACCAATACTTGGATCGCAGACGGAGATAGAATTAATGAACTAAGAAGGGACATCCGTCACCTGCAGGATCAGCTGGCTGATCGGGACTTAGCACTTGACTGGGTGGTACAGTCACATATGTTGGCATGTGCTAAGGAAGCGAGGGCTCAGGCCCGAATTAAAGAACTTAGCACAGCTGTCGACAACCTGCAGGTTTACTGCAATACATTGCATGAGGAAGTCCATGTGTTATACTCGCAACTACACCCTAGTGAGCCTGCACACTCTGCTGAGGCGGAAGCCGGACCCTCTCACGTTGCGGGACGCGCGTTGGGTGGGGAGTTAGATCTTTTTGAACCCCCTCCTTCCTTGAGGTTGGTTGACGTCTGGACTCCCACACCTGACAATGAAGCCGCCAAAAGCAACGGAAAGCAGGACTAATGGTGTAATAAAGTAGAGTAGTGTATTGTAGGGGTGTACTGTTGTATAGTAGGTTAAACTTTTGTAAAATGGGTAATGTATCCTGTTGTATAATATCGAGTCTGTGTCATTACTCTTCATAGTAATGTAAAACGGAAGGTTTTCTTTGGCACATTATGTTTATTCAAATGTTTTTGCCTCAGATGCCGACCCGGACTCGCGGACAGGACGCAGCCGGAACATCCGGGGGTCGGGATGCTACCCCGAATCCACCTCCCGTTCCACCTACGCTAGCCGAGGCAATCGCTACCTTGGTGAATGCTACAGCCGACAATACCCGCTTCCTGAGGGAGATGGCGGGTCAGCAACAGTTCCAGCAACAAGCCGGAAGAGGTTTTCAACAAGGTCCTCGTGAGACCACTTATCTGGATTTCTCCGAGACTCGTCCGCCTCTCTTCGCCAAAGCAGAAGATCCGCTCGAAGCCGACGAATGGATACGAGTCATCGAACAGAAGTTTGGCCTTCTTCGATGTTCAGAAACACAGAAGCCATTGTTTGCGGCACAGCAACTCCGAGGCCCTGCCAGTACTTGGTGGGGGAACTTTGTGGCCATCCAACCGGACAACCATCAAATTACATGGAACGAGTTTAAAGCAGCATTCCACGAGCATTACATCCCTGAGGGAGTGCTGCACATGAAACAAGAAGAGTTTATGAAATTGAAGCAAGGGGGAGATACTGTTAACCAGTATCTCAACAAATTCAATCACCTGTCACAATACGCAATTGATCAGGTGAACACAGATTTGAAGAAAAGGAATTGTTTTATGAGAGGTCTGAATGACCGAATGCAGCGAAAAATGGCTGCATGTATTGATCTTACATATGGGAAGGCTGTCAGCACAGCCTTATCTGTGGAGGCCAAATATGCAAATTCGGGGAAAAGTAAGGGATTCAGTGGTGATAGGCCTAATCAGGGCCCGGTAAAGAGGCAACGGTTTATTCTCCGGCCCTCTAACCAGAACCGTTCAAGTGCACCATCTTTCCCTTTCAAGCAGCCCATAATTATTCGTCCCAACAAAGCCCCTACTGTCCAAAGTCAGCCGGGTGCCCCAGGCACTCGATTCCCTGCTCTGCCAAGTTCTTCAACTGGATGTTTTAACTGTGGCAAATCTGGGCATTTTATTAAAGATTGCCCCTATCCTAGGCAAAATCAGGCTAATAGTCAGCCAGGATCGGGAAATTCAGCTCCAGGCAAGGGAAGTACTTCGGGCAAGAATACCAAGAAAACGGGGCGAGTATATTATACGCAAGTGGCTACCACACCGGAGGGAGAGCCGGTGATGATGGGTACGTTCCCTGTGGCCAGTCACCCTGCAATTATTCTTTTTGATTCTGGTGCTTCGCATACCTTCATTAGCAAGACATTTGTGGAGCAACATCACATTGCATGTCATGAATCAAAAGAGGGATTTAAAATTCATTCACCTGGGGGACATATTTTTACTAGAGAAGTGGCCTATGAAGTGCCAGTAACAATGGCCGAACGGAACTTTCCTGCTAACATGATTGTTCTAAGAGGCCAGGATATAGATGTAATTTTGGGGATGAATTGGTTAACTCAACACAAGGCAATTCTCAACACTGAACTCAGAACCGTCAGGTTGAGTTATAATCAAGAAGAAATTCTCTTATCTCTCCCCAAAACCAATCCAGCCAAAGCTTCTGGTAGAATATTTGAAGCCATTGTACCGGAGATCAAGAACATTCCGGTAGTATGTGAGTTTCCAGATGTATTTCCGGAAGATTTGCCTGGACTACCCCCTGAAAGAGAGGTAGAATTCGTAATTGAGCTAAAGCCCGGTACGGCTCCCATCTCCCGGAGATCGTACCGTATGCCCCCTAATGAGTTGACGGAATTGAAGATTCAATTACAAGATTTACTGAATAAGGGATTTATCCGGCCAAGCTCGTCCCCGTGGGGTTGTCCCGCCATCTTTGTGAAGAAGAAGGATCAAACCTTGCGCATGTGCGTGGACTATCGGCCCCTAAATGAGGTCACCATTAAGAATAAGTACCCTCTTCCAAGGATCGACATCTTATTTGATCAACTGACTGGGGTGAGGGTATTTTCCAAAATTGATCTTAGGTCGGGCTATCATCAAATCCGTATTCGGCCTGAGGATGTACCGAAGACCGCATTTACTACGCGGTATGGATTGTTTGAATACCTTGTAATGTCTTTCGGGCTCACCAATGCTCCTGCCCACTTCACCTATTTGATGAACTCGGTGTTCATGCCTGAGTTGGACAAGTTCGTGGTGGTCTTCATTGACGATATTTTGATATACTCTAAAAATGAAGAGGAGCATGCTCAGCATCTATGGATTGTATTGACGCGCCTGAGGGAACATCAGCTGTATGCCAAGTTCAGCAAGTGCGCGTTCTGGCTGGAGGAAATTCAATTTTTGGGGCACGTGTTATCAGCTAAAGGAATTGCGGTAGATCCTAGCAAGGTCAAGGATATTCTGGAATGGAAACCCCCAACGACTGTTCACCAAGTCCGGAGTTTTCTTGGACTAGCGGGATATTATCGCAGATTCATACCCGATTTTTCTAAGCTTGTGAAGCCAATCACAAGTTTATTGAAGAATGATGTTAAGTTCAATTGGTCTTCTAAATGTAATGAAGCCTTTGAGCAACTGAAGACACTATTGACCACTGCTCCGGTATTGGCTCAACCGGACATCACTAAGCCTTTTGATGTATACTGTGATGCCTCTGGCAGTGGACTCGGCTGTGTGCTGATGCAAGAAGGCTGAGTAATTGCGTATGCTTCAAGGCAGTTACGCCGACACGAAGAGCATTATCCAACACATGATTTAGAGCTAGCTGCTGTGGTTCATGCCCTGAAAATATGGCGTCACTATCTGCTGGGAAATATCTGTCACATATATACCGATCATAAGAGTTTGAAGTATATATTTACCCAGTCAGAGTTAAATATGAGGCAAAGACGATGGCTTGAGCTCATTAAAGACTATGAACTGGAGATCCATTATCACCCAGGCAAAGCCAATGTGGTGGCAGATGCATTGAGTCGTAAGACTTCCTGCCACTGTCTTATGATAAAGACCTCCGAAAACACTTTATGTCAAGAAATGGAGAAGTTAAACCTGGGGATAATCCAGCAAGGAACTCTGAATCAGCTAAAGCTTGAGTCAACCATTTTGCAAAGGATAATTGATGCTCAAAAGGATAATCTGGGCATGTAGCACATACGAGAGAAGATAAGGGCTGGAACAGCCAAATGTTTCAAGGAAGACGATCAAGGTGTGTTATGGTTTAATAACCGCATAGTAGTGCCAAAGAATGAAGAACTCCGCCAGCAAATCTTAGATGAAGCGCATCTTAGTCGCTATTCTATTCATCCGGGAAGCACCAAGATGTATCACGATCTAAAGCAACACTACTGGTGGACGAAGATGAAGATTGAAATTGCACGCTATGTGGCTAAGTGTGACACTTGCAGACGTGTCAAGGCCATACACATGAAAACTGCCGGTCCATTGCAGTCATTACCAATCCCAACATGGAAATGGGAAGACATAAGCATGGACTTCATTGTGGGATTGCCCAGGACCGCAAAAGGGTATGACTCTATTTGGGTGATTATTGATCGACTTACAAAGGTTGCTCATTTTCTGCCGGTCAAGACATATTACCCGGTACTTACCTATGCGGAGTTATACATTGCCCGTATTCTCAGTTTGCATGGTGTTCCAAAGACCATAGTGTCGGATCGTGGACCTCAGTTCGTATCCAAATTTTGGGAAGAATTTCATAAATCCTTGGGTACTAAGTTACTCCACAGTTCGGCCTATCATCCTCAAACCAGTGGACAAACTGAGAGAGTAAACCAAATACTTGAAGATATGCTACGGGCATGTGTCCTGGACTTCTCACCGAAATGGGATGAATGTTTACCTTTGGCGGAGTTTTCATACAATAACAGTTATCAGGAAAGTATCAAGATGGCACCTTTTGAAGCTTTATACGGACATCGGTGTCGAACTCCGCTGAATTGGTCTGAACCTGGTGAAAGGTATTTCTTTAGGCCTGATATGGTAAAAGAAACCGAAGAAAAGGTTCAGAAAATAGTTCATAATATGAAGAAGGCACAGGCTCGTCAGAAGAGTTATGCAGACAAACGGCGAATGCCCTTATACTTCTTAGAAGGAGAATATGTTTATCTAAAGGTTTCACCAATGAAGGGCGTATCGCGCTTTGGGATTAAAGGAAAACTTGCACCCAGGTACATTGGTCCATTTCCTATTCTTCAAAGATATGGGCCAGTGGCGTATCAACTTCAACTTCCCGAAACATTGTCTGCTGTACATAATGTGTTCCATGTATCTCAATTGAAGAAGTGTTTACGGGTTCCCGATCGAACCATTGAAGTGACTGATGTTGTCCTGGAACCAGATTTAACGTACTCGGAACATCCTATTCGAGTTCTGGATCAAAAGGACAGGGTTACTCGGAGAAAGACTCTTAAGTTTTATAAGATACAGTGGAACCAGCATTCGGAAGATGAGGCTACATGGGAAACCCAAGATTTCTTAAATAAGAATTTCCCAGGCTTTCTAGCCTCTTGTAAGTTGTAAAGTTTGTATAGCTGTGTAGTAAAGGAATGAACCCCCGCACCACCCCTGCCTTGTACCAGAAATAAGGAAATAAAAATGTGACACATTTCCTTTTCCATTACTCACCCTAGGACTTTAAATCTCGGGACGAGATCCTTTTATGGGGGTAAGGATGTAACACCCCTGGTGTTACTATAACTAAAACTTGAGCATGGCATCATGAGCATGGGCATTGCATATGTTTGACACACCTAGAGTGCATCCACTAGGCAAAAATTTCAAACAAGTTGTATTGTTTTAAAGTTTTACAAATAGGACCCTGGTTAAAGGACTTAACCCTAAATAGTGATTAAAGGGGTAAAACATAACCCAAGTTGAGAAAAACCTTAGGACTTTTGAGAAAAGTCATAAAATATCCCCAAACACTAAGTTGAATCACATTTATACCCCTGGAATACCAGAAACCCTAATTGGAACCCTGGGAAACCCTGAAACCAAACCCTAGGGACCTAAGTGTAAAATTAGTCCACTTTTGGGCTAAAGTGCAAAAACCAAGTCAAATAAGTGTTTTAAGTCAATTGGATCACAAATATGTGGACTTAAAAGCCAAACCCTAAGTTTTGGACTTAAATGCAAAATGGACCTCATTTGAGTTTTATTCTAAGTCTGAAAATCAGTGAATGGGCTCAACTTTGGGGCTTTGTAACTTACAAAGTATAGGGTTTTTACCCTAGGTCACCACATCAAAGTTGAAGACCAATCATAGGAGAACAACTTTGCTTAAGAGTGCAAGCCATGTTCTTGTGAAGAATTTGGAGAAAAGTGCACTCAAAGTTGAACTTTCAGGCTGTCTGAAGTATGAAATTCAGTTTAGCAGATGACTGACATCAACTTCTAGCCCAAATCCAAGCATGATCCAGTGCTCAAATGTGATCAAGTCCTATAGTTTAGTTGTAGCTGGTATGTAGCACTACAACTTTAGTGCAGAGACTTGGACCTGTTGTCACATGAAATCTGGTGAAAACTGACTCTAAAATCGCTCGGTCAGAAGCTCTGATGAACATATCCCATGGTACAGTGACCGGTAAAACTGAAGAAAATCCATTCGTGCTCACCGCCGGTAGCCGTCGCCGTCGATCGTCGTTCGTCACGATTCGTGCTCGGCGGTCACCAGATAAGTCCTTCGCGGTAAAGGTCCTCGTCACCGGTGAGCTGGAAGTCACCCGATCGGCCACGGCACATCTCCCCTGGCTCACCGCCCGCGGTAAAGTGCTCGCCGTCGACCGCCGCCTCTCGGCCGGGTGCCGCGTGGCTCAACTCGTCCACCTCGTCGTCGTGACTCCTCACGGCTGTCTCATCGATGCCGGTGAGTCCGCCACGACGGTAGACACGTATTCACCGCGCGCCAAGCTTCTTCCTTGCCTCCGGCCGCCAGCTCGTCGCGAACAAATTGAGGGCCACCGCTCTCGGAGTCTATAAATTGAGCCCTCCCTCGGCTTCGCCATGTATTTTACTAGCTATCGCACCCGCTCCCACACTCGATCGTCCACCAGCTCGCCTGAATTTCGCACTTCCCCCAATTCGGTTCTCCGCCGCCGTAGAAGTGAGCTCACCGTGGTCAGCCCTCCACAGGTCAGCCCCGGTCCTCTGTTACTTCGTTTGAGTACCCTCCCACCTCCGTGATACTTGCCGAGCCATGGAATTGAACTTGGGGCTATCGGGTCGCCGGGAACACGATCATGTTGCCGCTTCACTCACGGCCACCGTGGCCAGAGTCCCCTAGTTGATCAATAGCCAAATTAGTTTGGGGAAAACGCTTAGAGTCGATCCAATTCCGTTTCTGTTGCTCGGAGAGCTCAGCCGTTGCCCCGTTCGGCCAGTCTGCTGGCTCGCCGGAGCGCGGCCGTGCGCGAGCGCCGTCGGGGACGTGCGGTTGTGAATTGACAGAAACCCGAGGGCCTTTTCGTGAACTGTCAGTGACTTAACACAATAGTGAATGGACCTATTTCGGTTTAGCTGTTAAGCCGGGGGTCTCTGCGCAAAACCTCCTTCGCGGGCGCGGGCGCGCGCGCGAATCCGTTCAGGCTTGGGCCGCCTGGACCTGATTTCGGCCCAGTACTGTTCCTATTTTTCTTCTTTTCTTTTTCAGTGAAGCTTTGGAAAATTGTAGAAAATTGTAGGAAAATCCTAAAAATATGAGACCAATTTTCCTAGGCTTGTTATTTTCTATAGTATTTAATAAAAATAAACTCATGATTTTTAGATCAAATAAGGAATTTTAGGGTATTTAAAATAGCCTAAACTATTGGTTCTGGATTTTTAGAAAATAAATAATAAGTCCAAAATTTCCCAAACTTTTTATGTGAGCTTTTCACATTATTTAGAAGCCTTGGGTAGAGTTTGGGTTGATTTGAACCTTGTTTGATCACTAAACCCAAAACCACCCCCCTTGCTCCATGAACTCCTTTACTGACTCCGGAAACCCTAGGTTCTCGGAGTACCGTGAAGGAAAGTTGTACTCAAGACATAAATAATAAGTTTATGCTACCTTTGCATCCTCATGAGCATTCCATGACATCCATTCTTATGCATGTATATGGTTATATTAGAGCAAGAAGAAGAAGAAGAAGTTTCTGAAGAGGGGATACCACCAACCTCTGATCCTCAAGCAGATAACTGCTTTTATTTCGATATTTGTGGATCCGAGCAGGACACATCTGATAACAAAGGCAAGCCCCGGTGCATTTGCCACCTTCCTTGATGTGTTTTAAAATCTTTCTCACTTGCTTGCTGCATTAGGTGATAGGAGTTGATTGATTAAACAATTCCTGCATTACCTTCCTTGATCTTGATTACCCTCCTTGAAATCCTGTTTTTACAAAAAAAAGGTTTTACTATGCTTAATATCGCTTTAGAAAAACAAAAGGATTTGTTTTACAAAAGATGTTTGGCAAAGTGGGAGGGATGTTTTCGAAAATTAAACTTGATGGTGGATCCATCATGGCCATGATGGGTCCAACATCGGAAAAGATGTACCTCTGTCAGGTACCAAGTATTTGGGTTAAAAAGATTAAGCTGAGACCGGGCGGGTGACTTGCACGAGAAGAGAGTCTCGGTGTAGTGTCTCCGTCTGAGTCGATTAAGGACCGTCTCGATGTAGGCTTGATGATCGAGGACCCTTTAACTGGTCACATGCCTCATCATGGGTAAGCCTTGCCTCGGGCAGACTAAGGCCGGAATAAGATAACACGAAATGGGAGTGGAGCGGTGGCGAGAGTAGCGTGTACCCTCCGTGGCAAGAGGCTGGACGGTGGTGTATCTGTGCTCTCGGTTTGCGTGAACCTGATCCGGTCTTAAGAACCCCGGTGGCGGGTTGACATATGCAAGGGTTAAGTGCTACATATGTCGTGTGATTGGAGATCCTCAGCTGAGTATAATCGATTCGGATCGCCGTACCTTCGCGGTTATGAAGACTTGGTCACTGACCTACACGTAGCATTCCACTAAAGATGATGGGTTTTTGTTAAAGAAATTGGCTAGTGCAGGACCAGTGATTGAACTAGGGTAGAAGGAACTCTAGTGCAGGTAATTTTACTTAACTTGACAATTAAAATTGGATTTTTAAGGATCCACTTTAGTAAGCATTTCTGCAAAACAGAGTCTTTGATTACTAAAAAGCCTCACCTTGACTCCCATATAACCAGCATACCCTTGAGAGTCTTTTCCTTAGTCGGGTAAGACTTGCTGAGTAATTCCATACTCAGGGTTTATCCCTTTGTTGTTTTTAGGTGGGGAAGTAGCAGACTTTTGCTGCTTCTGTGCTAAGGTGGTTCCCAAAGAAGAAAACCAAGACTGAAGTGCGGGAGGACTCGGTCCTCCATCTAGGATCTTTTGTTTATAGTCTTTCGGGAGAAGTTTGTGTCTCCCTGGTTGTATAATTATTACTTTTATGCACTCGCTTTTAGACTGGTCTGTAATAATATAACTCGAGCTTGCTTTTGAAATAAATGTAAGTTTATGTAATTCGCTTCCGCATATCTTTATCTCCGATGGTCTGTAATGTCTGCAAGACGGGTGAAACGTTCCTGGTAAGGTCGGGAAAGATACCGAGCTTGTCAAGTAACTTAGGAACATCTACAGGGTGTCTCATGTCTGTTAGACAAGGACAACTGTAGGTGGGCCTAATTACTTGGGAGGTTCCGTCACATAATCCACTCAACCATTTTCCAATTCTTTGTGCACACGGTCTCTACGTTACCCCGTGAAGCTCACCGTGCCCTTGGATTGAACCAGATCACCGTGGTTTGGCCGGTACACTCGCCGCCGATGAGGACACCCGCCTGCGCACGTGGACCGAGCGTTTCCGGCCATCCCCGCCATCGAGCTGCACCTCGCTGTGACCGCCAGAGCCTCCCCGAGCCAACCCTGCCCTTCACCGGACCTATCTCGCCGCCAGTAAGCCGCGCCACCCTTTTCTTTCCCGTGGGTACTGTTTACATTGGGGGAAGGACCGCGGGTGAGAGGAAGAGAAGGTCAGGGGGCTTTTTGAACTGTCAGCGACCCTGGGGAATAGTGGCGCAAGGGTAGATTTGTGCGGGTTGATTTAGTTTAAACCCAGGGACCTCAGTGTAAACTACTTTTTCAGAAAACCTTATTAAAACTGATTTTAAATTTGAACAGAAACTTGGAAAATCCATAACTTCTGTTTAGTTCATCCAAATTTGGTCAAACCAATTTTGTCAGACTCTAAATAATGTGACCTACTTAATAAAAATATAGAAACCCCTATGTACTATAGAAAACTATAGGGTTCTGATTTAATTATAGTTTTGGCCAAAAGCTCAATAATAGAAAGAAAAATAGTTGTACTTTTTGACTAGGGTTAGAAAAATTTGGAAGAGTTTCTATCCACTCACTGACCTGCTTAAAAATGTTAAACCTCTCTGTCCACCCCATTAAATTAGTTTTTGCCATTCATTTTACAATATGCTTAAGATTAAGAAAAATAGAAAAGGTGATTTAAATAATGAACCAGAGGACACCCCTATTTTTGTTAGAATACTTATTCTAGGTAGTTTCCTAGAAAAATCTATCATACCTTAGTGTAGTATAAAATAAGTAGGATCCCTTCTATTTTAAGAAAACAAGGAAAGCTTAGAAAAACCCTACAAAAATAACCCTAAGATGAAAACACCCCAACCCTTGGGATAACTAATGTTTTGTTATTATGAACATAAGAAAAATACAAAATCTGTTGTTTGATATTTTTCAAATGACAAGTTAGTTATAAGCACCTTTTTGGCATAAAACTTTAGAAAATCACAACTAAATGACCACCAATTAACTTTTTGTGATGTTTGGCACAGAGGTTTATTATTACTGTTAGATACCAACAAAAATAACCCTAGGAAGGAACTAACCTCTAATAAAGAGATGTAGTGCAAAGTGGCCCATTTGACCCAACTTTGTCATTTTTGTCTAAAGCATAGCCTTTTTATTTTAAGCCCCAAATTCATAGAACAGGCTATAATGACCAATGGCAACCCACTGTAATTTTTACAGAATTTTTGGAAAATGTTAAACCACTGTCATAGTTCAAACCTATACTAGAAACCATAAGTAGAAAATAAAGGAAGGGGAAAAGTGAGTAACAGGAAATTGGTATCATCCTAAAAAGTCTTTATAACTTGTCCACTGAAGTATATAAAGGCAATACCAATTCTCTATACTTATCCTCAATAAAAACTTAAACCTAAAGGTGATAAACATAAACCACCAAAAGCCACGTATGACCTAGAAACCCTAAGCTACTCATTAATTTAGTATTCTTCTCTTAGCATAATGTTTCTTTTTAAATTCTGCATAATCATGACATACATGTTCATTGCATTTCGATAGACTGTAACCTTGCTGACGGAGAGTACGTCCTCATGCCGGAGCAAGGAGCTGCTCAGGAGGTAGCCCCAGATCCAGCACCCGAGTCTGCACCAGA
Source organism: Zea luxurians (assembly GCA_029449295.1). Taxonomy (NCBI): domain Eukaryota; kingdom Viridiplantae; phylum Streptophyta; class Magnoliopsida; order Poales; family Poaceae; genus Zea; species Zea luxurians. The sequence goes on along the minus strand of JAOPSE010000001.1, from coordinate 95,077,005 downwards.
GGATCTGCCTGCCCCAGCTTTGGAAGGCAAGCCCCGGTTTATGCATAACCTGTTAATTATGCTATTTTAATATACTTAATGATTGTAGGATTGATTGTGCACTTAAGTGTAGGAGTTGTTTGAAACCCTAGTTGCATGATCTCAGGAACCCCATTGAGATGAATACTAGTATGCTAAGACGAGTAGCTGCTTTATTAAATAGGATCTCGGTAAAAGTCGAGTGATTTTTCTAGCACTCGCGCGAGGTTAGGAATTGGCTGTATCCACTTTCTTATCATATTGATGTTGGTATGTGGGCAACAATCCATGGGGATTGGTTGTCTACGGGATAAAATTTGAATAAGGATTAAGGTGTGGTACTGTGAGTCAAGCGTTTGAACGTACTAAGCACATACCGAGAATTATGGTAAATCGGTAAGCCTAGTACCTGAGTGAACCTGCCCGCAGATTGCCCTCCTCACGCGACCTGAGACATGGTCTCCCATTCCGGTTATGGTGGGTACAAGTGCGGCCACTGCACGACGGCAGTCGGGGTCAGTGGGGCATTGTACGCCAAGGCGGTGAGCCCCTTTCTGTTGCCAGGGAATCGATGGGGACGGTTGATGTGTGTGGGGACGGAGTGCCTCGCCGCGTCGTGTGTTTAGGTTTACCTTGCAAGGTTTAAAAACTCGATTCGAATCGTCTGCTTCTCGCAGCTAATGAGACTGCTTGATCCATGCTGCTACATTGAGTAACAAGTGGAAATATGATCAGTTGATACAAGATGTTGATTGCTAAAAATGTTTGCTACTATGTATGAGTAGACAGTACACATTTAGCCTTAAGAGAGTCACACTTAAATTTGACAAAGTTAAAACTTGATTTAGAAACTCAGCTAGTGCTTTTGGCAAACCAAACCCCACAGCCAAACAGCTGCATGTCTAGAGGTAGAGGAGTAGACTCCTCACACCGGGTAAGTCTAGCTGAGTATTAGTATACTCATCCTTGCTTGTGGCATAATTTTACAGGTTCTCTGGAGGACATGGTTGCTGGAGTGACTTGGCCGTCCGCCTTGCCACCGGGTTGGACTGTCGAGTGGGACCCCGCCTCGGCTGAGGAGGAGCATGAGGAGTGATGGGATAGGCTTCCCCATCTCTCTGTTTATTTGCCGTTAGTTTTATTCCTCTGCACTTCGAACAATGATGGTGACTTTTGCAAAAACTCCGATGATGATGATGTAATAATTTAATACTCTCACGTGCAGGGTTTTATGCTTTATTGTTTTTGCTCTGTGACTCACCATCGAGTGAGACTGTGGTACTTGATCCTATCAGTGGCCGTGTCGGACTAGATCCGAGGGATTGACGGGTTATTCCCATTTAAGTGTGATCTAGCCTCTAAGGCAGGGCTTAGGCACTTAAGTTGGAATAATTCGGGCAGTTCCGCCATAGCTGGTATCGAAGCTTGTACCACCACAGAGGAATCAATAAAATATGAATACCATCCCTTTTCAAAATAAAACTTGATAGAAATAATGTTGGATAGATCGTAGGACGAGCAGGATAGACCTAGGACGTGAAGCCTTAGGATGATAGAAGGGTAGCTAGGTGGCTAAATAATTAGGCCCCATAGGCCACTTTAGGGGATGGGAGTTCTTCCCTATTTTCCCTTGATACCGATGTGAGGTCGTTCAGGACGAGCATGCATGCATTTTTACATTAAATAAAACAAGAGGAAAATTTGGCAAGGACTTAAATACAAAATGATGACCAACTAAGTGCCTCAGTACTATTTTATAAATGGAGAGAAGTTGAGTCTTATTCTTTTTCTTGAGTCTTTTTATACTTCTTTTTCTTTCACTTACGCTTCCCCGTACACAGATGACTTCCCACAGATCCTCAGACGACGGGAATGCACTAACCCACACTGATGGGCTTGCACGTGAGGGCTTCCCCCGTATTTTGTGGGAGGTACTTCAGGGGGCCGGGTACATGACACCCCTCAGTACGCTGTGCAGCAGTTCGAGAAGCACCGGGTGCCCCGCTGTAGGGTGAGGATGACTTTGGAGCCTCATCCCCTGCAGCCAGGCTGGCGTTCACTGGACTCCGAGTCTTTCGGATACCGAGCGGAGGATACGATCGAGGTGATCGCTCTGCACGGGTTGACTAATTTTTGCGGATTCCATCCCTTGGAGCTCTCTACCCACCCCATTGGCTTGTTCCCCGCGGAAAAGGAGGACGACCCGATGTGGAAGGATCGGGTGGAGCATGCCAAGGACATCTGGGCTCTCTACCCAGGCCACACGGCTCACTTGTCGGTACGATGCATGAACGCCCTGTATCGTCTGCAAGTGATGCGTGGAGAGGTGATGTCTCATCTGATGGCATTATTGGAGGCAACCAAGATCACCCTGGATAATAGGGAGGAGCTCGTGGTTGACTTGTCCCAGGAGCTGGTGGAAAAAGATTTACAAGTGGAGAAGTTGTCTGATGAGATCCATGAGCTGGAGGAATTGGTGGGGACGAGGGAGAACACCATCGAGGTTCTCGAAGATCAGCTCCTCAACACCCAGCATCAGCTCGCAGAGGCTATGAGCACCTAGACATGCATCATCAGGAGATCCATGATGGGGAGGCTGACGAGGACGTCGACATTGAGTGAGGGGAGGAGCCTGCTTCCAACGTAGACACTGCTGGCTCAGGGAGGCCACCTTCCCCCGAGTCGAGTGTTGCCTCGTTCGCTAATTAGGTGTCGGGGGTTAGGGTTAGAGGTTGGTAATGTTAGGACTCCTCGCAGCTAGCTTGGCTTTTGCACCCTTGGGGTACTAGGCTAGTTAGAGTTGAGTCTTTTGGGACCATTGATGTAACCGTGATAAACTCTCTTGGAAGTTGGTTCCTGAATGATGTCAGTTTTAAATTTGAACGGAAAGTTATGCCTTTTGGTTTGTGTCGGGATCTATCAAATTGCTTTTGACTCTTTCGCCGCGATTAAACATTGAACTTGGAGATATGGTGTTAAGTATATATGTGATTTTCAGATGGATGGGAGAGCACGTCGTGGCCAGAATGAGCGCATTCCTCCACCGCCGCCACCGCCTCCCACTCTGCAGGAGCTAATGGCTCAACAGAATGAGATCTTGAGGCAGCTAGCTCAGCGTCAGCCACCACCTCAGCACTATGGTGGTGGAGATCATCAGCGTCACCCTGCAGTAGCCACTTACCAGGAGTTCCTCAGTACCCAGCCACCATTGTTCACCAGGGCGGAGGATCCGCTTGATGCTGATGTATGGCTGAGGGTAGTGGAATCTAAATTCCCACTACTCAATGGAGTTTGTTCTGAGGTGACTAAGGTCAGGTTCGCCACCCAGCAGCTTCGCGGACCCGCGCGGACATGGTGGGACCACTATCTTGCTATGCAACCGGCTGACCATGAAGTGGATTGGAGAGAGTTCAAGGCATCTTTCAGGGGGCACCATATCCCAGCTGGTATCATGGACCGTAAACTCAATGAGTTTCTGGCACTCACTCAGGGCAACAGGACAGTGTTGCAGTATGCTCAGGCTTTCAATGACCTGTGCCAGTATGCTGGGTACCATGCAGATACGGATGAGAAGAAGAGGGACAGGTTCAGACGGGGGCTCAGCACTAAGCTCCGTGATCGTCTCAACACTGTCAGGGCCAACAGCTACAATGAGTTGGTCAACATGGCCATTTCCCAGGAGGACTGTATCACAGCTCGTCAAGCAGAGAAGAAGAGGAAGACCCCTATGGCAGGACCCTCAGCTCAGCCACAACGCTTTAGGATTGTGTCTGACACTCAGAACAGGGGACCCCAGCAACAACAGCAAGGGAGATGGGTGATCCGACCACAGCAGCAGCAGCAGGCACCCAACCGCACCTAGTTTCCCGCTCAGAGGAACAATCAGCAGCAGCAGCAGTATCACCAGGCAAATGACAACAGGTGTTTCACCTGTGGCAACACCGGGCATTATGCCAAAAATTGCCCCAGGAACCAGCAGAGGCAGGGGCAGAATGTCAATCAAAACCAGGGCAAGAGGCAGAAGGTGCAAGTGAGGCAGGGCAAGCTGAACTTTACCACCATGGCTGATATTCCCGAGGGAGCACCCGTCATGACTGGTATCTTTACTGTTTTAAATTGTCCTGCTATTATTCTTTTCGATTCTGGTGCATCACATAGATTTATTAGTGCCAAGTTTAGTGCCAAGTGTCAATTGCCCTTTCATCACACCAATGGGGGTATCACAATTTCAACACCCGGAGGCAGGATTGCCACCAATCAAATCAGTAGGCAAGTGCCTATAAGATTTGGTAGCCTTGTGATTAGAACCACCCTTCTCATCTTAGGATTGGATAGCGTGGATATTATATTGGGAGCTGACTGGTTGACCAGGCATCAGGCAGTATTGGACATTGCAGCCAGAGCAATTGAGATTCATTCCCCTGCTTATGGTGAGACTGTTTTATTTTTGCCTGATCAGGGTTGTACCCATTCTTGTGCCTTCGTTATGATAGAATCCCCAGTGGGAAAGATCCCAGTAGTCTGTGACTACCCAGATGTTTTTCTGGATGAGTTGCCAGGAATGCCACCTGACAGAGACATTGAGTTTGCAATTGAATTGCAACCCGGGACTGCTCCTATCTCTAAGAGACCCTATAGGATGCCTCCCACAGAACTGGCAGAACTGAAGAAACAACTACAAGAATTGTTAGACAAGGGGTTCATTCGCCCAAGTACTTCACCTTGGGGATGTCCTGCATTATTTGTGAAGAAAAAGGATGAGAGTCTGAGAATGTGTGTTGACTACCGCCCTCTCAATGCGGTGACCGTCAAGAACAAATACCCACTGCCCCGCATTGATGTTCTGTTTGATCAGTTGGTAGGAGCCAAGGTATTTTCCAAGATAGATCTTCGCTCGGGTTACCATCAGATCAAGATCCGTGCTAGTGATATTCCCAAGACTGCCTTCTCTACCAGATATGGGCTTTACGAGTTTTTGGTGATGTCTTTTGGGCTGACCAATGCCCCGGCTTATTTCATGTACTTGATGAACTCGGTATTCATGCCAGAGTTGGACAAGTTCGTGGTCGTTTTCATCGATGATATCCTAGTCTATTCCAAGAATGAAGCCGAGCACACTAAACATTTGCATATTGTACTTCAGAGACTGCGTGACCATCGGTTGTATGCCAAGTTGTCTAAATGTGAATTTTGGCTGAAGGAGATTAAATTCTTGGGTCACACAATTTCTCAGGAAGGGATATCAGTTGATCCTGAGAAGGTACAAGAGGTGATGGACTGGAAACCCCCAACTACAGTGAGGCAGATTCGGAGTTTTCTAGGATTGGCAGGGTATTATCGACGATTTATTTCAGACTTCTCCAGAATTGCCAAGCCAATGACGGAATTATTGAAGAAGGGAGCCAAATATGATTGGAGCCAGAAGTGCGAAGATGCCTTTCATACTTTGAGGCAGCATTTGACAACAGCCCCAGTGCTGGCTCAACCTGATAACACCAAGCCATTTGAAGTTTATTGTGATGCTTCCGGTACTGGTTTGGGATGTGTCTTGATGCAAGAGAATAGAGTGATTGCTTATGCTTCGCGAGCACTCAGACCCCATGAGCAGAACTACCCTACACATGATCTGGAGTTGGCAGCTGTGGTTCATGCCCTTAAGATATGGAGACACTACTTGATGGGAGCTCACTGTAACATCTACACTGATCATAAAAGCCTCAAATACATCTTCACTCAGGCAGATCTGAACATGAGGCAGAGGAGATGGTTGGAGTTAATCAAGGACTATGATTTGGAGGTGCACTACCATCCGGGCAAAGCAAATGTTGTGGCAGATGCCTTGAGCAGAAAGGCCCAGTGCAATTGTATGAGCATGGATGCAAGGGTTACCACCCTGTGTGATGAATTGTGCAAGCTGAACCTGGAAGTTGTTACTTCCGGTGAATTAAATTATATCTCGGTGGAGCCCACATTGCAAGAGCAAATAGTCCAAGCACAGATTGGGGATAAAGGTGTTCAGGTTATCAAAGACATGCTCAAGTAGAAGGCAGAAAAATACAAGTGCTTCCGTCAGGACAGTAAAGGAATTTTATGGTTTGGAGATCGATTGGTTGTTCCCAAGGACCCTGAGCTCAGAAAGAAGATACTGGATGAAGCTCACCTTTACAAATTCTCCATGCACCATGGTAGCAACAAAATGTATCATGATCTCAGATCTTTGTACTGGTGGACCAGAATGAAGAGGGAAATTGCCAAGTATATATCCGAGTGTGACACCTGCCAAAGGATCAAAGCCAGTCATTTGAAGACAGCAGGCCCTTTGCAACCCCTTCCCACACCATCTTGGAAATGGGAGGACATTTGCATGGACTTTATCGTGGGATTGCCCAACACCTCCAGGCATCATGATTCCATTTGGGTTATTGTGGACAGATTGACCAAGACCGCTCATTTCTTGCCAGTACATACCACCCAAAGGACGGAGAAATATGCGGAAATTTACATCGACCAGATAGTTCGTTTGCATGGGATACCAAGGACTATAGTCTCAGACCGAGGAGCACCGTTTGTGGCACGATTTTGGGAACAATTGCAGGAATCACTTGGGACCTATGTGATACGGAGCTCAGCATATCATCCCCAAACAGATGGCTAGACAGAAAGGGTGAATCAGATTTTGGAAGACATGTTGCGAGCCTGTGCACTACACTACGGAAAGGATTGGGACAAGTGTCTTTTGTTGGCAGAGTTTTCGTATAATAACAGCTACCAGTCCAGTTTGAAGATGGCACCTTTTGAAGCCTTATATGGGAGGAGATGTAGAACCCCGCTGAATTGGTCTCAAGCAGGAGAAAGGGAAATATTTGGGCCAGATTTGGTACTTGAAGCAGAGGAAAAGGTCAGAGTCATCAAGAAGAACTTAGAAGCTGCTCAAGCCAGGCAAAAGAGCTATCATGATAAAAGGCGGAAGCCTCTACAGTTCGAGGTGGGAGATCATGTTTATCTTAAGGTATCACCCACCAAGGGTGTCCAGAGATTCGGGATCAAGGGCAAGTTAGCTCCGCGTTACATTGGACCCTACGAGATCAAGGAGGCTTGTGGACCTGTAGCATATCAATTGAAGTTGCCACCCAGCATGTCAGCTATTCATGATGTATTCCATGTATCTTAGCTGTGGAAATGTGTTCGCCTACCCACCGAAGTGCTACCGGAACCAGAGATTGAGATAGAACCAGACTTGTCCTATCAAGAGTACCCCGTCAAGATACTGGATCAGAAGGAGAGATCAACACGGGCAAGGTCAATCCGAATGTATAAGGTTCAATGGAGTCACCATTCAGCAGAAGAAGCTACATGGGAGACGGAGGATTTTCTACGCTCTCGCTTCCCTGACTTTCTGCCCAAAGGAGTCGGTACGTAACCCCAAAACCCCACCCCCACCTGCCCTTTTGAACTCAATTATAAGAAAAACTTAGATAACAAGGATAGTCTAAGTTGTGGATTTAACTTAAAAAGGACTTCCTTCTGAAGTTGCGAAGAGGATGACATTCGAAGAACAGTTAACTAAAGAGAACTTAAAGGAAAGCAGAAACCACACACCAGCACACCTTTTGAGGACCCCACCTAAAATCTCGGGACGAGATTCCTTTAAGGGGGGAGGGCTGTAACACCTCAGGTGTTACAATGGTTAGAACACACCTTGGCACTAAGGACTATGATCATATGTGGTAAAGACTTAAGGAACCACATAAGAACTTTGGAGATCATGTGTTAATCAAAGTATGTTAATGACCTAAGAAGTATTACTCAAATCCTTGTACACTTACTACCTTGGATAAGAGGGGGGAAAACCCTAGACCTCTCTTTAACCCTATATCTCAAGGCCATGAATAAGAAGGGGAGAGAGAGTGAGCAAATATGCAAAACATGGGTAATCTTCAACCAAACCTTAAGTAACCTTATAACCAGCAATTAGGCGAAGGAAATATTGCAAAAAGACCCCTGGAGAAACCCCAAATCAAATCTCCAAGTGGAGAGAGAGCTAGAGCTCTCTATTTCTCTCTAAGTTAAAAACTATACCTACACCAAAGATCAGTCATGTTCACCTCGAAGCTGGCACCAAATCCACCTGTGTTCTATATCAAAAATGTGGCATACCACCTAAGGCACCCTCTGCAAAAAGCTGAGCCCGAGACTTGGACGTTTGACATGCCTTGGCATGGTTTTTGTCGCGAGGTGGGCAGAGTGACACACCCGATTTTGCGACCCAAGATCTCCCTCCCTAGGCCATATCTGCCATGGCGTCTCACAGATGAGTGATAGCCCTAGGTGCCAAGAAAAGACTCGCGCCGGATTTATGCCAAGATTCGCACGTTTGCGACTTGGGTGAGCTGTGGAACAAGGGCAGAAGAAAAGCTCCACGTGTTCGACACGCTCTGCCGCGCCAGAGCACGCCCGCGCCCGACCCCGCGTCGCGCTGAGCCGCGCCCGTGTCCCCTGTGTGCACCCGCGCCTATAAAACCCACTAAGGCATCGGCCACACTTCTCCGCGCACGCTCAAACCTCACCGGAGCTCAACTCACCGTCGTTTGCCCGTGCACGGCGTGTCTGCGGCCACCCGAGCCCCTGCCGTCGTGGACCGGCCAGCCCAGCCCTTCCCAGCCCCGTCCAACCCTCGGAGACGAGTGTGCACAGCTCAGTAAAGCTCCCCGAGCAAGGAATCAAAACCTACTTCGCCGGAGAGGCCAGTTGAGGGTCACCGGAGTTCGCAACCCCGCCGGTGTGCGTGGACTAGGTAATCCACTCAACCATTTTCCAATTCTTTGTGCACACGGTCTCTACGTTACCCCGTGAAGCTCACCGTGCCCTTGGATTGAACCAGATCACCGTGGTTTGGCCGGTACACTCGCCGCCAACGAGGACACCCGCCTGTGCATGTGGACCGAGCGTTTCCGGCCATACCCGCCATCGAGCCGCACCTCGCTGTGACCGCCAGAGCCTCCCCGAGCCAACCCTGCCCTTCGCCGGACCTATCTCACCGCCGGTAAGCCGCGCCACCCTTTTCTTTCCCGCGGGTACTGTTTACATTGGGGGAAGGACCGCGGGTGAGAGGAAGAGAAGGTCAGGGGGCTTTTTGAACTGTCAGCGACCCCGGGGAATAGTGGCGCAAGGGTAGATTTGTGCGGGTTGATTTAGTTTAAACCCAGGGACCTCGGTGTAAACTACTTTTTCAGAAAACCTTATTAAAACTGATTTTAAATTTGAACAGAAACTTGGAAAATCCATAACTTCTGTTTAGTTCATCCAAATTTGGTGAAACCAATTTTGTCAGACTCTAAATAATGTGACCTACTTAATAAAAATATAGAAACCCCTATGTACTATAGAAAACTATAGGGTTCTGATTTAATTATAGTTTTGGCCAAAAGCTCAATAATAGAAAGAAAAATAGTTGTACTTTTTGACTAGGGTTAGAAAAATTTGGAAGAGTTTCTATCCACTAACTGACCTGCTTAAAAATGTTAAACCTCTCTGTCCACCCCATTAAATTAGTTTTTGCCATTCATTTTACAATATGCTTAAGATTAAGAAAAATAGAAAAGGTGATTTAAATAATGAACCAGAGGACACCCCTATTTTTGTTGAATACTTATTCCAGGTAGTTTCCTAGAAAAATCTATCACACCCTGGTGTAGTATAAAATAAGTAGGATCCCTTCTATTTTAAGAAAACAAGGAAAGCTTAGAAAAACCCTACAAAAATAACCCTAAGATAAAAACACCCCAACCCTTGGGATAACTAATGTTTTGTTATTATGAATATAAGAAAAATACAAAATCTGTTGTTTGAAATTTTTCAAATGACAAGTTAGTTATAAGCACCTTTTTGGCATAAAACTTTAGAAAATCACAACTAAATGACCACCAATTAACTTTTTGTGATGTTTGGCACAGAGGTTTATTATTACTGTTAGATACCAACAAAAATAACCCCTAGGAAGGAACTCACCTCTAATAAAGAGATGTAGTGCAAAGTGGCCCATTTGACACAACTTTGTCATTTTTGTCTAAAGCATAGCCTTTTTATTTTAAGCCCCAAATTCCTAGAACAGGCTATAATGACCAATGGCAACCCACTATAATTTTTACAGAATTTTTGGAAAATGTTAAACCACTGTCGTAGTTCAAACCTATACTAGAAACCATAAGTAGAAAATAAAGGAATGGGAAAAGTGAGTAACAGGAAATTGGTATCATCTTAAAAACTCTTTATAACTTGTCCACTGAAGTATATAAAGGCAATACCAATTCTCTATACTTATCCTCAATAAAAACTTAAACCTAAAGGTGATAAACATAAACCACCAAAAGCCACGTATGACCCGGAAACCCTAAGTTACTCATTAATTTAGTATTCTTCTCTTAGCATAATGTTTCTTTTTAAATTCTGCATAATCATGACATACATGTTCATTGCATTTCGATAGATTGTAACCTTGCTGACGGAGAGTACGTCCTCGTGCCGGAGCAAGGAGCTGCTCAGGAGGTAGCCCCAGATCCAGCACCCGAGTCTGCACCAGAGGATCTGCCTGCCCCAGCTTTGGAAGGCAAGCCCCGGTTTATGCATAACCTGTTAATTATGCTATTTTAATATACTTAATGATTGTAGGATTGATTGTGCACTTAAGTGTAGGAGTTATTTGAAACCCTAGTTGCATGATCTCAGGAACCCCATTGAGATGAATACTAGTATGCTAAGATGAGTAGCTGCTTTATTAAATAGGATCTCGGTAAAAGTCGAGTGATTTTTCTAGCACTCGCGCGAGGTTAGGAATTGGCTGTATCCACTTTCTTATCATATTGATGTTGGTACGTGGGCAACAATCCATGGGGATTGGTTGTCTACGGGATAAAATTTGAATAAGGATTAAGTTGTGGTATCGTGAGTCAAGCGTTTGAACGTACTAAGCACATGCCGAGAAATATGGTAAATCGGTAAGCCTAGTACCTGAGTGAACCTGCCCGCAGATTGCCCTCCTCACGCGACCTAAGACGTGGTCTCCCATTCCGGTTATGGTGGGTACAAGTGCGGCCACTGCACGACGGCAGTCGGGGTCAGTGGGGCATTGTACGCCAAGGTGATGAGCCCCTTTCTGTTGCCAGGGAATCGATGGGTACGGTTGATGTGTGTGGGGACGGAGTGCCTCGCCGCGTCGTGTGTTTAGGTTTACCTTGCAAGGTTTAAAAACTCGATTCGAATCGTCTGCTTCTCGCAGCTAATGAGACTGCTTGATCCATGCTGCTACATTGAGTAACAAGTGGAAATATGATGAGTTGATACAAGATGTTGATTGCTAAAAATGTTTGCTACTATGTATGAGTAGACAGTACACATTTAGCCTTAAGAGAGTCACACTTAAATTTGACAAAGTTAAAACTTGATTTAGAAACTCAGCTAGTGCTTTTGGCAAACCAAACCCCACAGCCAAACAACTGCATGTCTAGAGGTAGAGGAGTAGACTCCTCACACCGGGTAAGTCTAGCTGAGTATTAGTATACTCAGCCTTGCTTGTGGCATAATTTTACAGGTCCTCTGGAGGACATGGTTGCTGGAGTGACTTGGCCGTCCGCCTTGCCACCGGGTTGGACTGTCGAGTGGGACCCCGCCTCGGCTGAGGAGGAGCATGAGGAGTGATGGGACAGGCTTCCCCATCTCTCTGTTTATTTGCCGTTAGTTTTATTCCGCTGCACTTTGAACAATGATGGTGACTTTTGCAAAAACTCCGATGATGATGATGTAATAATTTAATACTCTCACATGCAGGGTTTTATGCTTTATTGTATTTGCTCTGTGACTCACCATCGAGTGAGACTGTGGTACTTGATCCTGTCAGTGGCCGTGTCGGACTAGATCTGAGGGATTGACGGGTTATTCCCATTTAAGTGTGATCTAGCCTTTAAGGCAGGGCTTAGGCACTTAAGTTGGAATAATTCGGGCAGTTCCGCCACAGAACATGATTTTACCCTATGCATAACGCGATGGCCAAATTATTACTATTCTATTTAGATGAGTACTTTGATTTATAATCGCGTAACGTGATCGCTTCTCAACTGTAGCCCCGACCGTTTGTGACACCCTAGTGTCACTTAGGGTTTCTTCTCAAAGCTTACTCAAAACCATTATCACATGTGAACCAAACTGAGTAAAGGACATCAAAAATTAGGAACAAAGGTTTAATTAAGTCTTTTATCTTAAGGATTGTGCCTAAAACATATTAAGCATTCAAAAAGGAAAGAATTGCTAAAACCCTAGAACAACCCTAATTAGGTCATTTAAGTAGAAGGGAAGGAATGGGTAAGAAGACCATGATAAACATGGAATCATGGCTTAGGCCAATTATAAAAGTTAAAATACACTAACTAAGCTACAATAAAGGTTATAAAAGTTTGGCAAAAATAGTTTGTTAAAAACCCCAATCAAGCCATTCAATTGGAGGCTTCCTAGAGAAATCTGAAATTTAGATTTCTGAATTTCAGCCTCTAACTCAAAACCGAGCGTGTTCACCTTGATACCTATCTCAAAACCCTAAGCTCCCATTAACAAAAATGTGCTAAACTAACCCCCTACCTCATATCTAAAGATGGCATTGGGATTCGGGCCTTAGACATGACAAAACCGAAGATTTGCCTCAGGATTGGGCAGAGAGATAGACACGACTTGAGAGCTCCATATCATTGGAACCAGTAGGCCAAATCCTATGACCCCCACACAATATTGGTAGTTTATAGGGAGGAGATGTTAGAAATATGCCCTAGAGATAATCATAGAGATGAGCATATTTCTTTGTATCCATGATATATATATTGCTTAATTGAATATCCATGGAAGGCACCTTGTATTGATTAGCAATTATGTGAATTGTTTGTGAGATTCTTTACTTATATGGTTATTCTAAATGATGTCCCTAGTTAGAGTCGATGACTAGCACATGTATTAGTTGATGACTACATTTCACAAGTCATGAACATGGAGATGTTAAATTAATAATGTGGGCGCATGTATGACATGAGGCTGGACCGACCCAACGTGAGATATTGTAATATAGTTCTCTTCTTGCAACATGAATATTGTATCCTTAGACCTGAGATTGTCGCATGTTCTCAAGATGTGAATTGACTTACTTAGGGACTACCAAACGCTATCCCATAACTAGGTAGTTATAAAGGTAGTTTTGGGTTTGTCAGGAAGCATGCTATGAGGCATGGTCAGTCAAGATGGAATTTGTCCCTCTCTTTGTGAGAGAGATATCTCTGGGCCCCTCGAGTGATTGGATCAAGAAATGCATGGCCGTGCTAGGGTTAAGAGTTAACCATTGAAAGGATTCCAATTCACAGTATCGAGAAAGAGAGGTCAGCTTAGAGCCAGACCAAATATCGTGAGACAAAGGGAACAACATGTACTTAATGTCGCAATGGTTCGTCTGATATGATCTTTACGTACACATAGGAGTTGACATGTCTTGCTAGAGGCCGCTGTCAATTATTGGGCCAAGTAAGAGTACTCGGGCTATGTCTATTTGTACGTGAACCTATAGGGTCACACACTTAAGGGGAAGGAAGCCTAATTCGGATTAGATCCGAAATTAGACTGGGCTTTAGGGTTAATGATGGGCCTCGGCGTCAGAAGCCCACCATAACGCCTATATAATGAGGGGCGGGGGCGCGGTTAAGAAATAACCTAATTCGCCACCTGCAAACCAGCAGCCGCCGCTCGCCTCTCGCCCTCGCCAAGCCGCCGTCGCGAACCTAGCAGTTCGGTACACGACGCTTCCTCCCAGTACGTGTGGATACCTCGGAGGTGCTGCATCTGGAGCACTTGGATGAACCATGCGAGGACGTGAAGAACGCCGGCGACTACACGGCACTGCTCGACGCGTTCGTCTACATCGAGACGTCTTCCGCTGCTCTGCGCGTCTAGTGGTAATTCCATGACCTATAACCGCAGTAGTTCTTGGTATTATGGGGATGAAAATTTTGTTTTGCGCTAGCGTAGCCTCCCCGTAATCCTTCAGTGGTATCAGAGCCAGGTTGTGCGTAGTTTTAGGTCTGGATCTAGGTTCATGAGATGGATCTACTTGATGCACGGTTTGATTAGATCAATTGGTAATAAAGGGTTGAAGTAGATTACATCGGATATGACTGGAGAGATCAGTTCGTCCTTCTCTGTTGTATGCGCGACTTGCCCCTACCGGCTGGAATCACCATCGGGGCTAACTACGTACACAACCAGCAGATTGACGTAACAGATCAACGTCATGAGTGTAATCTTCTTCGGGTCGAAAGTCTCGGATTTGGGTTGATTTGATCAACCGCATGAGATTTCCAGTGGAATTTCCATACATACGATGCATGGGACCGCCGTGGCTATCTGCTGAAGTGGCGAACGTATAGAAACGTGTTTGTCTAACCTGTTTTTGCAGGACATCTTGTGATCGGTATGGCTATTGTGTATATGATGCATGTTAATAAATTATTCATGACCTGCGTGTCGTGACCAGGGCAATACGGCTGGAGCCACATGTATTGTCCAAATTTAATGTAATGACCTGCGTGTCAACATGTGATGATCCAAAGCGTATATGTAATTTGTTTACCAGCATACGTTAGATAGTTCTTGAAGGACTCATCACCTGGAGGATGGCATACCTATATCATGGAGATGGAGATCATCGTGATGGACAGATTATTGGAGATGGGGATCACCATGTGACAGCAAGCCATACCGAATCACAACTGTTGTGTGAATGCCATTCTTATTGTTCTACTTGTTTATATTGCATATATGTCCTTGCGTGCGATGTTATAAGTAGGACGATCCCTCATAAATGTTTAAGTTTTAATGCCTCTCCAAACCTTGCACTATCATAAGTCTTGTACAATTGGTGGTGGGTCTATGAAATTAGGGTGCCACCAGTTTTCCTTGACTAGATAGGTTTGTATCGGATACGAACTGCAGAAAGGGTTGGTTAACTTAAACAAAGTCAGCTTAATGGTTAAGGACTTTGAGGCATAAGGTTGGGAGCCGAGACATAGAGATGTCACCCAACAACAGGAGTCATATATATGATATGATTAGCAAGGAATTGCTTACCAATCTACCTTGTCTTCTAGCGGTGATGCTAAAGCTCACTAGTAGACTTGTTAGTTGTGGGTTCTGAATCACTAAGTATCAATCGAGGGATATTGATTTTAGTGGGAGTAGACTATTAAATGTTTAATATGATTTACTCTGTCATGGATATTTTGTCTTAGTATTTTGCATTATTTTGTTGTAGATAAATGGCACCTAGCACACCAACATTTACTTTGCGATCAATTCTTGAAAAGGATAAGTTAAATGGAACAAACTATACGGATTGGATCCGTAACCTGAGAATTGTTCTCAGGGCTGAAAAAAAGGAAGACGTTCTAGACACCCCACTACCAGAGGATCCTGGTGAAAATGCAACTGCTGCAGCTAAAACCGCTTACAAGAAAGCAATGGATACTAATCTTGAAGTGAGTTGCCTAATGCTTGCTTGCATGGAGCCTGAGCTGCAGATGCAGTTTGAGACAAACCATGAGGTACACAATATGATCGTGGCGCTCAAGGATATGTTCTAGACTCAGGCTAGGACTGAAAGGTTCAATGTGTCCAAAGCCTTTCTGGAATGCAAGCTAGCAGAAGGCGCAGCAGTTGGGCCACACGTAATCAAAATGGTTGGTTACAGTCAGAGGTTGGAGAAGCAAGGCTTCCCAATAAGCCAAGAGTTGGCCACTGACTTCATTTTGGCATCTCTTCCGCCCAGCTATGGAAACTTCATCACGAACTACCATATGCATGGGGCGGAGAGGGGCCTCAATGAACTATGTGGCATGCTGAAAACTGCAGAAGGGGACATAAAGAAAAGCGCTGGCAGCAGCGGCCATGTGATGGCGGTCCAAAACAAACCCAACTTTAAGAAGAAGGGTAAAACTCAAAAGAAGAAGGGCAAGGCAAAGGATACAGTATCCAAGCCAAATCAAAAGCCCAAGGCTGGACCAGCTGCAGATGCAGAGTGCTTTTATTGCAAAGAACTTGGTCACTGGAAAAGGAATTGCAAGCAGTACTTGGCCTCTATTAAGGATCACGGCGGTAAGGGTACAGCCGCAGCAGGTACACTTGCTATTCACATTACAGAAATTTTTTCTTGCTGATTCTTATATTAATTCTTGGGTATTTGATACCGGATCGGTTGCCCATATTTGCAATTCGATGCAGGGAATGATAAGAAGTAGAAGCGTGAAAAGAGGAGAAGTTAATTTCCGGGTAGGCAATAATGCAAGAGTTGCTGCGTTGACCGTCGGGACGATGCAACTCCACCTCCCATCAGGATTTATTTTGGAGTTAAATAATTGTTATCTAGTTCCTAGTATGAGTCGAAACATTATGTCTCCTTCATGTTTGATGAAGGATGGTTATTCATTTGCGAGTGAAAACAATGGTTGTGTGATCTCTAAGAATGGCATGTTTGTGGCTTTTGCATCCATTATGAATGGGTTATTCATTTTAAATCTTGATGATGCACCTATCTGTAATATTAGTGCTAAAAGGCCTCGGCCTAATGATTTAAGTCCTACCTACATGTGGCACTGTCGTTTGGGTCATATAAGTGAGAATCGCATGAAGAAGCTTCATTCTGATGGGCTTTTAACTTCGTTTGATTTTGAATCCTACGAGACATGTGAAGCTTGCTTACTTGGTAAGATGACCAAGGCGCCCTTCACGGGTTTACCGGAGAGGACGTTAGATTTATTGGAACTCATACATACTGATGTGTGTGGACCAATGAGTACGACAGCTAGGGGAGGATTCCAATACTTCATAACCTTCACTGATGATTTTAGTAGATATGGGTATGTCTACTTAATGAAACACAAGTCTGAATCCTTAGAAAAGTTCAAAGAGTTTCAGAATGAAGTAGAAAATCAGCGTGGCAAGAAAATTAAAGCACTGCGATCAGATCGTGGTGGTGAATATTTGAGTCATGAGTTTAGCAATCATCTAAAGAGTTGTGGAATTGTTCCACAGCTTACGCCGCCTGGAACGCCTCAGAGGAATGGCGTGTCTGAGCGACGTAATCGGACATTATTAGATATGGTTCGATCAATGATGAGCCAGTCGGACCTACCTTTGTCGTTTTGGGGATACGCTCTAGAAACAGCAGCTTTCACACTAAATAGGGTACCGTCTAAGTCCGTAGTTAAGACACCATATGAGATGTGGACTGGGAAGACTCCCAGCTTGTCTTTTCTGAAGATTTGGGGTTGTGAGGTTTACGTCAAGCGACTACAGTCGGATAAACTCACTCCAAAATCGGACAAGTGCATGTTCGTGGGATATCCAAAGGAAACTTTAGGATATTACTTTTACCACCGGTCAGAGGGAAAAGTGTTTGTCGCCCGGAACGGTGTGTTCTTAGAGAAAGAGTTTCTCAAAAGAGAGAAAAGTAAACAAAAGGTGTATCTTGAAGAAGTTTAGGATGAGCCAGTGGGACAAGATTCAACAAGTGATGCTAATGTAGCAGAACAAGTTGAGACGTCTATGGCAAGAGAATCACCACCATAACCACGAAGGTCAGCAAGGCTTCGCGAGGCACGAGGAGAAGTGCTATTGTTGGGCAATGGGGAAGTGTTGTTGTTAGACAACGACGAACCTGCAACATATTCAGAAGCGATGATGGACCCAGATTCCGAGAAATGGCATGTCGCCATGAGATCCGAGATAGATTCCATGGGAGAAAATCAAGTTTGGAACTTGGTTGACCCGCCTGATGGTGTTAGACCTATAGAATGCAAATGGATCTATAAGAAGAAGAAAGACATGGATGGAAATGTTCACATCTATAAGGCTCGACTTGTTGCAAAGGGTTTTCGACAAGTTCAAGGAGTTGACTATGACGAGACATTCTCGCCAGTAGCGATGCTTAAATCTATTCGGATCATTCTAGCTATTGCCGCATATTTCGATTATGAGATTTGGCAGATGGATGTCAAAACAGCTTTCCTTAATGGAAACCTAGATACAGCCCGAGGGTTTTGTCGATCCGATCAATGCTGGAAAGATATGCAAACTTAAGAAATCCATTTATGGGTTGAAGCAAGCATCTCGGAGTTGGAACATTCGTTTTGATGAAGTGATCAAAGGGCTTGGTTTTCATCAGAATGAAGAAGAAGCTTGTGTTTACAAGAAGGAAAGTGGGAGCGCTGTTGTATTTCTAATCTTGTATGTGGATGACATATTATTGATTGGGAATGACATTCCTATGCTGGAGTCCGTCAAGGCTTCACTGAAAAAGAGTTTTTCTATGAAGGACTTAGGGGAAGCAGCATATATTTTGGGCATAAGGATCTATAGAGATAGGTCGAAGAGGCTTATAGGATTAAGTCAAGATACGTACATTGACAAGGTTTTGAAACGGTTCAACATGGAACAGTCCAAGAAAGGGTTCATACCTATGTCACATGGTAAACACCTTAGCCAGATGCAATGTCCTGCAACGGCTAATGAGCGGGAGCGCATGAGTAAGGTACCATACGCCTCAGCAATTGGTTCAATCATGTATGCCATGATAAGTACATGCCCAGATGTTTCATACGCTATAAGTGCTACGAGTAGATACCAGGCTGATCCAGGTGAGGATCACTGGACAGCGGTAAAAGGCATTCTTAAGTACTTAAGAAGGACTAAAGATATGTTCCTGGTATATGGGGGTAAGGAGGAGCTCGTTGTAACTGGTTACACTGATGCTAGCTTCCAAACTGACCCAGACGAGTTAAAATCGCAATCAGGTTTTGTGTTCACAATAAATGGTGGTGTTGTTAGTTGGAAGAGTTCCAAACAGGAGACTGTGACTGATTCTACAGCAGAAGCCGAGTACATTGCAGCTTCTGAATCTGCGAAGGAAGGTGTTTGGATAAGAAAGTTCCTCATCGAGCTTGGTGTGTTTCCTAATGCATCTAGCCCATTGAACCTCTACTGTGACAACAATGGGGCTATTGCGCAAGCTAAGGAGCCAAGGAACCACCAGAAAAACAAACACGTACTGCGGAAGTTTCACCTCATACGGGAATTCATTAGGCGGGGTGAGATAAAGATATGCAAAATACATACGGATTTGAATGTTGCTGATCCTTTGACAAAACCTCTTCCACAACCTAAGCATGAGGCACACGTGAGATCTATGGGTATTAGATATCTTCTAGATTAACTCTAGTGCAAGTGGGAGACTGTTAGAAATATGCCCTAGAGATAATCATAGAGATGAGCATATTTCTTTGTATCCATGATATATATATTGCTTAATTGAATATCCATGGAAGGCACCTTGTATTGATTAGCAATTATGTGAATTGTTTGTGAGATTCTTTACTTATATGGTTATTCTAAATGATGTCCCTAGTCAGAGTCGATGACTAGCACATGTATTAGTTGATGACTACATTTCACAAGTCATGAACATGGAGATGTTAAATTAATAATGTGGGCGCAAGTATGACATGAGGCTGGACCGACCCAACGTGAGATATTGTAATATAGTTCTCTTCTTGCAACATGAATACTGTATCCTTAGACCTGAGATTGTCGCATGTTCTCAAGATGTGAATTGACTTACTTAGGGACTATCAAACGCTATCCCGTAACTGGGTAGTTATAAAGGTAGTTTTGGGTTTGTCAGGAAGCATGCTATGAGGCATGGTCAGTCAAGATGGAATTTGTCCCTCTCTTTGTGAGAGAGATATCTCTGGGCCCCTCGAGTGATTGGATCAAGAAATGCATGGCCGTGCTAGGGTTAAGAGTTAACCATTGAAAGGATTCCAATTCACAGTATCGAGAAAGAGAGGTCAGCTTAGAGCCAGACCAAATATCGTGAGACAAAGGGAACAGCATGTACTTAATGTCGCAATGGTTCGTCTGATATGATCTTTACGTACACATAGGAGTTGACATGTCTTGCTAGAGGCCGCTGTCAATTATTGGGCCAAGTAAGAGTACTCGGGCTATGTCTATTTGTACGTGAACCTATAGGGTCACACACTTAAGGGGAAGGAAGCCTAATTCGGATTAGATCCGAAATTAGACTGGGCTTTAGGGTTAATGATGGGCCTCGGCGTCAGAAGCCCACCATAACGCCTATATAATGAGGGGCGGGGGCGCGGTTAAGAGATAACCTAATTCGCCACCTGCAAACCAGCAGTCGCCGCTCGCCTCTCGCCCTCGCCAAGCCTCCATCGCGAACCTAGCAGTTCGGTACGCGGCGCTTCCTCCCTATACGTGTGGATACCTCGGAGGTGCTGCATCTGGAGCACTTGGACGAACCGTGCGAGGACGTGAAGAACGTCGGCGACTACACGGCACTGCTCGACGCATTCGTCTACATCGAGACGTCTTCCGCTGCTCTGCGCGTCTAGTGGTAATTCCATGACCTATAACCGCAGTAGTTCTTGGTATTATGGGGATGAAAATTTTGTTTTGCGCTAGCGTAGCCTCCCCGTAATCCTTAAGGAGAAGAGGTTTTGTGCATTGACCAAGGCAAGAGCAGGCTCGGATGAGTGACAACACGCGCCAGAACTCGGGCAGAATGAACGCGCACACATGTTTGACCCTGGTCGACACGCCTGAGAGCACCTAGAGGGGGGGTGAATAGGTGATCCTGTGAAACTTGAAAACTTAATGCCACAAAAACTTGGTTAAGCGTTAGCACAATAAAGCCAAGTGGCTAGAGAGGAGTCTCAACAAAACACAATAACCACAAGGATATCAACACAGAGATGGCACAGTGGTTTATCCCGTGGTTCGGCCAAGACCAACGCTTGCCTACTCCACGTTGTGGCGTCCCAACGGACGAGGGTTGCAATCAACCCTTCTCAAGCGGTCCAAAGACCCACTTGAATACCACGGTGTTTTGCTTTGCTTTTCTATATCCCGTTCGCGAGGAATCTCCACAACTTGGAGCCTCTCGCCCTTACAAAGATGTTCACAAAGAAGCGCGGAGTAAGGGAGGGATGAGCAACTCACACACGACACAAAGATCACAGCAAATACGCACACACAAGACCCAGACTTGAGCTCAAGACACTATCCCGAGTTTCTCACTAGAACGGAGCTCAAATCACTAAGAATGTCGAACAAGTGCGCAAGAACGAAGTGTGAGTGATCAACTATGCTCAAAGAATGCTTGGATATCTTCTCCATGCGCCAAGGGGTCCCTTTTATAGCCCCAAGGCAGCTAGGAGCCGTTGAGAGCATTGTAGGAAGGCAATTCTTGCCTTCTGTCGACCGGCGCACCGGACAGTCCGGTGCGGATTTGTTTCCTTATTTGGCGAAGCCGACCGTTGGAGATTCAGAGCCGTTGGCGCACCGGACACTGTCCGGTGCACCAATGTGACCGTTGCCCCGGCTGACCGTTGCCTCACCGGACAGTACGGTGAATTATAGCCGTACGCCGTTGATGGCTTCCCGAGGCCGACGACTTCGCCTGTGAACGGCTCACCGGACAGTCCGGTGCACCACCGGACAGTATAGTCGTACACCGCCGTCGAAGTCTCGAGAGCAGCAAGTTCGCCAGAGCCAGCCTGGCACACCGGACACTGTCCGGTGCACCACCGGACAGTCCGGTGCACCCAGACTGCGCAGACTTTGGCTGAACAAAGCCATCTCTTTTCCAATTCGATTTCTCCTGTTTCCAGCACTTAGACACAATACATTAGTCCATAAAACAATGTACTAGGTCTAGAAACATACCTTTTGATTTGATTTGCACTTTGTCCACCACTTTGCATAGATTAACACAAAAGCACTTGTGTTGGCACTCAATCACCAAAATACTTAGAAATGGCCCAAGGGCACATTTCCCTTTCAATCTCCCCCTTTTTGGTGATTTATGCCAACACAACATAAAGCAACTAGAACAAGTGCAATATCAATGCAAATGAAAACTCAAAATTGTTTTGATTCAAATTTGGCATATATGGATCACTCTTTGCCACC
Source organism: Zea luxurians (assembly GCA_029449295.1). NCBI lineage: Eukaryota > Viridiplantae > Streptophyta > Magnoliopsida > Poales > Poaceae > Zea > Zea luxurians. The sequence goes on along the minus strand of JAOPSE010000001.1, from coordinate 95,054,919 downwards.
ACTTGGTTTGTTTTTGCAAATCAAACTCAATTTCCTATCTCTAAGTCAACTTCACTTGTAGAGACATAAAGAGAGTTGTTCCAATAGAAATTGATCATAGTATCAAAAACTCCCCCTATTTCCCATAATCAACCATTCTCCCCACAAGAGACCAACTTTTGACAAAAAGAGCCAATAAGAGTATTTTGACAAAACAAAAGCTCTATTCTATTATTTTCAAAATTCTCAAGTGGAAGCTGATCCAATTATTGCTTTGGCCTTTAATTTCTCCCCCTTTGGCATCAAGCACCAAAACGGGATCAATCTTGGCCCTTTAACCCCATTGCCTCACCAAAATCTTCAAATAAGAATACAAAGGCAATAAGAGTACATGAGATGAACTTGGAATAAGTTACCCTCTCATCGGAGTGCAGTGGAAGTCTCTTATGGTCCAAGTCCACCTTTTCCCTTTCAAACCTCCTTTGAGACTAAATTAAGAAAACTCAAACACATGGTTAGTCTCAAAGGGTCAAGTTGTAGCACATCTCCCCCTAAATATGTGCATCACTTGCAAAAGGACTTGTGAGGTCCGGGGAATGTTTGTACAACTTGAGCACCACAAGTAAACAACAATATGCATAAGGAACATGATCAAAGGCATAAACACATGTATGCTATAAATCAATCCAAGTTCCACGAATCTAAGACATTTAGCTCACTACGCAGCCTGCAAAAGGTCTTCTCATCTAAAGGCTTGGTAAAGATATCGGCTAGCTGGTTCTCGGTGCTAACATAAAACACTTCGATATCTCCCTTTTGCTGGTGGTCTCTCAAAAAGTGATGTCGGATGTCAATGTGCTTTGTGCGGCTGTGCTCAATAGGATTTTCCGCTATTCGGATAGCACTCTCATTTTCACATAGGAGTGGGACTTTGCTCAGATTGTAGCCAAAGTCCGGGAGGGTTTGCCTCATCCAAAGTAGATGCGCGCAACACTGTCCTGCGGCAACGTACTCGGCCTCAGCGGTGGATAGGGCAACGGAAGTTTGTTTCTTAGAGTTCCATGACACCAGGGACCTTCCTAAGAATTGGCACGTCCCCGATGTACTCTTCCTATCGACCTTACATCCAGCATAGTCGGAGTCTGAATATCCAATCAAGTCAAAGTTAGACCCCTTTGGATACCAGATCCCGAAGCAAGGCGTAGCTACTAAATATCTAAGGATTCGCTTCACAGCCACAAGGTGACACTCCCTTGGATCAGATTGAAATCTAGCACACATGCATACGCTAAGCATAATATCTGGTCTACTAGCACATAAGTAAAGCAAAGAACCTATCACGGACCGGTATGCTTTTTGATCAACGGACTTACCTCCTTTGTTGAGGCCGGTGTGTCCGTCAGTTCCCATCGGCGTCTTTGCGGGCTTGGCGTCCTTCATCCCAAACCGCTTTAGCAAGTCTTGCGTGTACTTCGTTTGGGAGATGAAGGTGCCATCCTTGAGTTGCTTCACTTGGAACCCAAGGAAGTAGTTCAACTCACCCATCATCGACATCTCGAATTTCTGCGTCATCACCCTGCTAAACTCTTCAAAAGACTTTTGGTTAGTAGAACCAAATATTATGTCATCGACATAAATTTGGCACACAAAAAGATCACCATCGCAAGTCTTAGTGAAAAGAGTTGGATCGGCTTTCCCAACCTTGAAAGCATTAGTAATTAAAAAGTCTCTAAGGCATTCATACCATGCTCTTGGGGCTTGCTTAAGTCCATAGAGCGCCTTAGAGAGCTTACACACGTGGTCGGGGTACCGTTCATCCTCGAAGCCAGGGGGTTGCTCTACGTACACCTCCTCCTTGATCGGCCTGTTGAGGAAAGCGCTCTTCACATCCATTTGGAACAACCTGAAAGAATGGTGAGCAGCATATGCTAGCAAAATACGAATTGATTCTAGCCTAGCCACAGGAGCAAAAGTCTCCTCAAAGTCCAAACCTGCGACTTGGGCATAACCTTTTGCCGCAAGTCGAGCCTTGTTCCTCGTCACCACCCCGTGCTCATCCTGTTTGTTGCGGAACACCTACTTGGTTCCCACAACATTTTGCTTGGGACGAGGCACCAGTGTCCAAACTTCATTCCTCTTGAAGTTGTTGAGCTCTTCCTGCATGGCCAACACCCAGTCCGGATCTAGCAAGGCCTCTTCTACCCTGAAAGGCTCAATAGAAGAGACAAAGGAGTAATGCTCACAAAAATTAACTAATCTAGAACGAGTAGTTACTCCCTTGCTAATGTCACCCAAAATTTGGTCGACGGGATGATTCCTTTGAATCGTCGCTCGAACTTGGGTTGGAGGTGCCGGTTGTGCTTCTTCCTCCCTCACATGATCATCTTGTGCTCCCCCTTGATCATACGCCTCCTCTTGATGAACCTGTTCATCGTCTTGAGTTGGGGGATGCACCATTGTTGAGGAAGAAGGTTGATCTTGCTCCAATTGTTCCTGTGGTCGCACATCGCCAATCGCCATGGTGCGCATTGCGGCCGTTGGAACGTCTTCTTCATCTACATCATCAAGATCAACAACTTGCTCTCTTGGAGAGCCATTAGTCTCATCAAATACAACGTCGCTAGAGACTTCAACCAAACCCGATGATTTGTTGAAGACCCTATACGCCTTTGTATTTGAGTCATAACCTAATAAAAACCCTTCTACAGCTTTGGGAGCAAATTTAGAAGTTCTACCTTTCTTCACAAGAATATAACACTTGCTCCCAAATACACGAAAGTAAGACACATTGGGTTTGTTACCGGTTAGAAGCTCATATGAAGTCTTCTTGAGGAGGCGGTGAAGGTAGACCCGGTTGATGGCGTGGCAAGCCGTGTTCATGGCTTCCGACCAAAAGCGCTCGGGGGTCTTGAATTCTCCAAGCATCGTCCTCGCCATATCGATGAGCGTCCTGTTCTTCCTCTCTACTACACCATTTTGCTGTGGTGTGTAGGGAGCGGAGAACTCGTGCTTGATCCCTTCCTCCTCGAGGAACTCCTCCACTTGAAGGTTCTTGAACTCGGATCCGTTGTCGCTCCTTATCTTCTTCACCTTGAGCTCAAACTCATTTTGAGCTCTCCTGAGGAAGCGCTTGAGGGTCCCTTGGGTTTCAGATTTATCCTGCAAAAAGAATACCCAAGTGAAGCGGGAAAAATCATCAACTATAACAAGACCATACTTACTTCCTCCTATACTTAGATAGGCGACGGGTCCGAAGAGGTCCATATGAAGCGTCTCCAATGGTCTTGATGTGGTCATCACATTTTTGGTGTGATGAGAGCTTCCCACCTGTTTGCCTGCTTGACAAGCTGCACAAGGTCTATCTTTTTCGAAATGCACATTAGTTAGACCTATCACGTGTTCTCCCTTTAGAAGCTTGTGAAGGTTCTTCATCCCCACATGTGCTAAACGGCGATGCCACAGCCAGCCCATGCAAGTCTTAGCACTTAAGCATGCATCTAGACCGGCCTCCTCTTTTGCAAAATCAACTAAATAAAGTTTGCCGTCTAGTACACACTTAAAAGCTAGTGAACCATCACACCTTCTAAAGACAGACACATCTACGTTTGTGAATAAACAATTATATCCCATTTTACACAGTTGACTAACGGATAACAGATTATATCCAAGCGACTCAACTAAAAACACATTAGAAATAGAGTGCTCGGACGAAATAGCAATCTTCCCTAACCCTTTTACCTTGCCTTGGTTCCCATCACCGAATATGATTGAATCTTGGGAATCCTTGTTCTTGACGTAGGAGGTGAACATCTTCTTCTCCCCCGTCATGTGGTTTGTGCATCCGCTGTCGATAATCCAGCTTGACCCCCCGGATGCATAAACCTGCAAGGCAAATTTAGGCTTGGGTCTTAGGTACCCAACTCTTGTTGTGTCCTACAAGGTTAGTCACAATGGTCTTAGGGACCCAAATGCAAGTTTTATCTCCCTTGCATCTTGCCCCTAATTTCCTAGCAATTACCTTCTTATCCTTTCTACAAATGGCAAATGAAGCATTGCAAGCATGATATATTGTTGAAGGTTCATTAATTTTCCTAGGAACATTAACAACATTTCTCCTAGGCATATGATGAACAACATTACTCCTAGACATATCTCTACCATGCATATAGGAAGAACTAGAAGCAAACATGGCATGAGAATCAAAAGCATCATTACTTCTATAGGCATTCCTAGAATGTCTCCTATCATGATACATGAAAGCATGGTTCTTTTTAGCAATTCTAGCCATAGGGGCCTTCCCTTTCTCCTTGGCGGAGATGGGAGCCTTATGGCTTGTTAAGTTCTTGGCTTCCCTCTTGAAGCCAAGTCCATCCTTATATGAGGGGTGTCTACCAATCGTGTAGGCATCCCTTGCAAATTTTAACTTATCAAATTCACTCTTGCTAGTCTTAAGTTGGGCATTAAGACTAGCCACTTCATCATTTAATTTAGAAATGCAAGCTAGGTGTTCACTACAAGCATCAACATTAAAATCTTTGCACCTATTGCAAATCATAACATGTTCTACACAAGAGTTAGATTTACTTGCTACTTCTAGTTTAGCATTTAGATCATCATTAACACCTTTTAAAGTAGAAATGGTTTCTTGACAAGTAGATAGTTCACAAGAAAGCATTTCATTCCTTTTAACTTCTAAAGCATGAGATTTTTGTGCCTCTACAAATTTATAGTGTTCTTCATACAAAAGATCCTCTTGTTTTTCTAAAAGTCTATCCTTTTCATTCAAGGCATCAATCAATTCATTAATCTTATCTATTTTAGTTCTATCCAATCCCTTGAACAAACTAGAGTAATCTATTTCATCATCACTAGACTAATCATCACTAGAAGAAGCATAAGTGGCATTGTTTCGAGTACATACCTTCTTCTCCTTCGCCATGAGGTATGTGTGATGCTCGTTGGGGAAGAGGGATGACTTGTTGAAGGCGGTGGCGGCGAGTCCTTCATTGTCAGAGTCGGAAGAGGAGCAATCCGAATCCCACTCTTTTCCAAGATGTGCCTCGCCCTTGGCCTTCTTGTAATTCTTCTTCTTTTCCCTTTTGTTCCCTTGTTCCTGGTCACTATCATTATCGGGACAGTTAGCGATAAAATGACCAATCTTACCACATTTGAAGCATGAGCGCTTCCCCTTTGTCTTGGTCTTGCTTGGCTGCCCCTTGCGACCCTTTAGCGCCGTCTTGAAGCGCTTGATGATGAGGGCCATCTCTTCATCGTTGAGCCCTGCCGCCTCAACTTGCGCCACCTTGCTAGATAGCGCCTCCTTGCTCCTCGTTGCCTTGAGAGCAATGGGTTGAGGCTCATTGATTGGACCATTCAACGCGTCGTCCACGTATCTCGCCTCCTTAATCATCATTCGCCCGCTTACGAACTTCCCAAGAACTTCTTCGGGCGACATCTTGGTGTACCTAGGATTTTCACGAATATTGTTCACCAGATGTGGATCAAGTACAGTAAATGACCTTAGCATTAGGCGAACAACATCGTGGTCCGTCCATCGCGTGCTTCCGTAGCTCCTTATTTTGTTGACAAGGGTCTTGAGCCGGTTGTACGTTTGGGTTGGCTCCTCGCCCCTTATCATCGCGAATCTCCCGAGTTTGCCTTCCACCAACTCCATTTTGGTGAGCATGGTGACGTCGTTCCCCTCATGAGAGATCTTGAAGGTGTCCCAGATCTGCTTGGCATTGTCCAAGCCGCTCATGTTATGGTACTCGTCCCTGCACAAGGAGGCTAACAACACAGTAGTAGCTTGTGCATTTTTATGAATCTATTCATTAATAAACATAGGACTATCCGAGCTATAAAATTTCATTCCACTCTCTACTATCTCCCATATGCTAGGATGGAGAGAGAACAAGTGACTACACATTTTGTGGCTCCAAAATCCGTAGTCCTCTCCATCAAAGTGGGGAGGTTTACCAAGTGGAATGGAGAGCAAATGAGCATTTGTACTTTGCGGAATACGAGAGTAATCGAAAGAAAAGTTCGAATTGACCGTTTTCTTTTTCTCGTATTCGTAGTCGTCCTTTTGGGAAGAAGAGGACTCGTCGCTGTCATCGTAGTAGACGATCTCCTTGATGCGCCTTGTCTTCTTCTTCTTCCCATCTTTACGTTTGTGGCCCGAGCCCGAGTCGGTGGGCTTGTCATCCTTCGGCTCGTTGACGAAGGACTCCTCCTTATCGTTGATCACAATTCCCTTCCCCTTAGGATCCATCTCTTCGGGCGATTAGTCCCTTCATGAAGAGAACGACTCTAATACCAATTGAGAGCACCTAGAGGGGGGGTGAATAGGTGATCCTATGAAACTTGAAAACTTAATGCCACAAAAACTTGGTTAAGCGTTAGCACAATAAAGCCAAGTGGCTAGAGAGGAGTCTCAACAAAACACAATAACCAGAAGGATATCAACACAGAGATGGCACAGTGGTTTATCCCGTGGTTCGGCCAAGACCAACGCTTGCCTACTCCATGTTGTGGCGTCCCAACGGACGAGGGTTGCAATCAACCCTTCTCAAGCGGTCCAAAGACCCACTTGAATACCACGGTGTTTTGCTTTGCTTTTCTATATCCCGTTCGCGAGGAATCTCCACAACTTGGAGCCTCTCACCCTTACAAAGATGTTCACAAAGAAGCGCGGAGTAAGGGAGGGATGAGCAACTCACACACGACACAAAGATCATAGCAAATACGCACACACAAGACCCAGACTTGAGCTCAAGACACTATCCCGAGTTTCTCACTAGAACGGAGCTCAAATCACTAAGAATGTCGAACAAGTGCGCAAGAACGAAGTGTGAGTGATCAACTATGCTCAAAGAATGCTTGGATATCTTCTCCATGCGCCAAGGGGCCCCTTTTATAGCCCCAAGGCAGCTAGGAGCCGTTGAGAGCATTGTAGGAAGGCAATTCTTGCCTTCTGTCGACTGGCGCACCGGACAGTCCGGTGCACCACCGGACACTGTCCGGTGTGGATTTGTTTCCTTATTTGGCGAAGCCGACCGTTGGAGATTCAGAGCCGTTGGCGCACTGGACACTGTCCGGTGCACACCGGACAGTCCGGTGCACCAATGTGACTGTTGGCTCGGCCACGCGTCACGCGCGGAATCCTCGGCCGACCGTTGCCCCGGCTGAACGTTGGCTCACTGGACAGTCCGGTGAATTATAGCCGTACGCCATTGATGGCTTCCCGAGGCCGACGACTTCGCCTGTGAACGGCTCACCGGACAGTCTGGTGCACCACCGGACAGTCCGGTGATTTATAGCCGTACACCGCCGTCGAAGTCCCGAGAGCAGCAAGTTCGCCAGAGCCAGCCAGGCGCACCGGACACTGTCCGGTGCACCACCGGACAGTCCGGTGCACCTAGACTGCGCAGACTTTGGCTGAACAAAGCCATCTCTTTTCCAATTCGATTTCTCCTGTTTCCAGCACTTAGACACAATACATTAGTCCATAAACAATGTACTAAGTCTAGAAACATACCTTTGACTTGATTTGCACTTTGTCCACCACTTTGCATAGATTAACACAAAAGCACTTGTGTTGGCACTCAATCACCAAAATACTTAGAAATGGCCCAAGGGCACATTTCCCTTTCAACGCCGGCATTCGCCCAACCGAGAGCGCACTCGCCCCATTGCCCAGTCAAGTCCGTCGCGTGCCCTCGCCCATGCTGTGCCTATAAAGCAGCCCCACGGTCTCGGCCGTACTTCCCAGCACGCTCTCAGTCCTACCCAAGCCAGAGTTCGCCGGACTTTGCCTTGAGCACGACGTGCCACCGCCCGCCAAGCCACTCGAGCCTCGGCCACCGTGGCCAACTCAATCCAGCCGCCCCAGTCTGCGCCAGTTGTTCGGTTAGCTTCGCTAGGGACTCGTGAAGCTCCCCAAGCCCTCACACCCAGCAGAGCCTCACCGGAGACCCCGAATCACCCTCGCCGGACTTCTTCCGCTCACCGGCAAACATGGACCGGGTAAGTCTCTACGCCATTCTCATATTCCTTCCGTGTACCGCCTCTATGTCACCTAGTCAAGCCTCTCGAGCTAACCAATTGGACTATCGCACTGTGAGCAGGCCGGAATCCTCGACACCAACGAACTCACCCGCCTGCGCACGTGGACCGACCTAGTCTGACCATCCCCAGAGACTATCCGCATATCGGCATGACCGTCGAGGCCTCCCCTACACCCTCGACCACCTCACCGGAGCAATCTCGCCGTCGGTAAGCCCCTCCGCCCTTTCCTCTGCCACGGTTACTGTTTATTTGGGAGAAGGACCGCTGGTTGGATTTAGCAGAACCCGAGGGGGTTTTCTGTATAGTTAAAGACCCAAGTGAATAGTAACCCGAGGACCCGTCTGCAATGAAACCTAGAAACTTTCGCCAGGGACCCCAATGCAAAACCTTTTTCCTTTAACCATTTCTGTTTATTCTTTTTAAATAGGTAGAGAACTTAAGAAATTCATATCTTGAGAAATGTTTAACCAAATTTAGTAAAACCAATTTTGCTGGATTCAGTATATTATGAGCTATCAAATAAAAATGTTGAACCCCATGGTTTCTGTATTGATTTTTAGAGTTTAGAATTAAATAAGGAAACTGCCCAAACCTTATTAAAATAAAGAAAAATAGTTATGCTTCTATGCTAGACTTAAGAAAATTTGTAGAGGTCCAAACCCAACTTAGGCACTGTTTAAAAATATTAAGCACCCTAGTATACCAGATTAGCATTGGGTTATCTATTAAACACTACATTTGCCCAAAACTTAGGAAATTAGGAAAGGAAATAAAAATTAATGAACAGAGGATGTATATATTTTTTCTAGTCCACTTAAGTAATGAAGAACCTAGGAAGAATACAGAGGACCCTAGTCCAGAACAAATCCAAGGTTAATTATTTATTTGGCACTAATGAATCCAGAAAAGCCACCATTAAAAATATAAGGATCATGTTGGGGACTTGTTCTCAACTGCTATGAATTAAGAACAAGGTAACATAAAATGTTAAAGGTTAATGCCCTTCGTCTTCCGAAGCATTATTTCCCATAGGATATAATGATCTTCAGACGAAGGTGATGAGGACATGCCTTCATCATCTCAGCACACGTTAATGAAAGAAGTATATGAAACATAAAAGACAACATGAATAATGATACGATATTGTTGACATATTTATTATTATCGTGAATAAACAGAAACAATATTATATTACATTTGTACCTTTGGCCTAACAGAAGGTAAAAGTCCAAGCGTGACGCACGAGTGAATACAAAGTCAGCGTGAACAGTACGGGGGTACTGTTCATCTATTTATAGGCACAGGACACATCCTGTGAAAAATTACAGTTATGCCCTTTGCATTCACTATTGACTTATAGAAAAATCTATGAGGACTAAATAGCCTTTTCCCTTTTAAGTCGGTTCCTCTTCCCGTGATTGAGCCGAAGCTTCCTTCCGCACAGCTTCGGAACAACAGCAACCTTTGTAACGATCATGCCCTTCACATCGTATATGCTTTTAATCCTGAATCTGAAGGTACCTGTCTATAAACCATACTTGGAGACATTGTTAAATTACATTTTTGAGGACCTTCGGAGGACGAAGGCTCCCAACAGTAGCCCTCGCAGTATTAATTTGTTTAGGGTAACAAATTCAGACTGCGATTCGGATGGAGGCCTTAAGCCGAAGGTCCGAAAAAACATCTTCCCTTTGCTAGAATAGCAACAGTCAATGACAGGCGGGACGTACCCTTTCTCCACAAACTTTTTGCTTATGAAAGTATGTGAAGCACCAGAATCGAAGAGAATAAGTGCAGGGTGGTTGGCTACGAGGAACGTACCCATCATCACCGGTTCGCCTTCCGGTGTTATGGCCACTTGAGTGTAATAAACCCGTCCAGTTTTCCTTGTATTCCTGCCCGCAGTATTGGTTGCCGCATTTCCTTTAGAACCTCCGGAGCTTTGCTGATTATTTGATTGATTCTGCCTCTAATATGGACAGTCCTTAATGAAATGCCCGGACTTTCCACAGTTGAAGCAGCCAGTTGATGAGCTTGGAAGAGCAGGGAAACGAGTGCTAGGGGCACCCGACTGATTTGTAGCAGTGGGGGTAGGAGTAGGACGGATAAACACTGGTTGCTTGAATGGGAAGGAGGGTGGGCGCGACAAAGAATGATTTTGATTGGAAGGTCGGATAACCAACCTTTGCCTTCTTTGGGGGCCCTGATTGGGCCTGTTGCCTCCATTCCCCTTGGATTTTCCGGATCCCGCATATTTAGCTTCAACTGCCAGCGCTATGCTGACAGCCCTTCCGTAAGTAAGGTCGATGAAGGTGGCCATCTTTCTTTGCATTCGATCATTCAAGCCTCTCATGAAACAATTATTCTTCTTTATGTCTGTGTTGACTTGATCGATTGCGTATTGGGATAAGTGATTGAATTTATTGAGATACTGGGTGACAGTATCTCAGCCTTGCTTCAATTTCATGAACTCCTCCTGCTTCATATGGAGGACTCCTTCCGGTATATAATGCTCTCTGAATGCCAACTTAAACTCATCCCAAGTGATCTAATGACTGGCCGGCTGAACGGCCACAAAGTTTCCCCACCACGTACTGGCAGGGCCTCGCAGTTGTTGGGCTGCAAATAGGGGCTTTTGAGTTTCTGAACACCGAAGAAGCCCAAATTTCTGCTCAATGACGCGGATCCATTCATCCACCTCTAAAGGATCTTCTGCTTTGACGAACAATGGAGGGCGCGTCTCGGAGAAGTCCAGATAAGATGTCTCACGGGGGCCTTGCGGATATGCCTGCCCGCCTTGTTGTTGGAGTTGTTGACCTGCCATCTCCCGCAGGAAGCGGGTATTGTCTGCTATAGCGTTTACCAATGCAGCGATGGCCTCGGCAAGTGTCGGAGGTACTGGAGGTGGATTCGGGGTCGCTTCCCTCCCACGGGAGGTACCAGCCCCATCCTGAGCACGAATCCTAGAAGGCATCTGAGGCAAAGAACATTTGGAGCAATATGATATGCCATGCAAACCATCCATTTCACATTACTTAAAAAGGTAATGTTACAGACTCGTACTTTACAATAGGATTACACCCCCTATTACATAATAGTACTACTTCTATATTATACTATTCCTACTTTTTGTCACCCTGGGTAGCCTCACTGTAAGGTGTAGGAGACCATTCGTCGACCAGCTTCATAGAGGGAGGGGGCCTAAAAAGGTCCAGCTCACCACCCAGTGCTTCTCCCGCTACTCTAGAAGGTCCGGCTTCCATCCTGACAGGATCCGCAGGGACGTTCGGGTGCAATTGCGAGTACAATACATGAACTTATTCATGTAGTGTGTTGCAATAAACCTGCAAGCTATCCACGGTTGAGCTAAGCTCTTCCACTCGGGCTCGAGCTCTAGCTTCCTTTGCCCAAGCTAGTGAACGAGAGTTCACAGCCCAGTCAAGCGCTAGATCCTGATCCGCTAGCTGGTCTTGCAGTTAGCGGATGTCTCTTCTTAATTCATTGATTCTTTCACCATCCGCGACCCATATTTCATTCCTGCGTCGGAGTTCTGTTCGAAGCTGATCAACTTGAGCTTCTAGATCCCCGATCAGATCATTACTACCGCTACTGCTGTCGTCATGTCTTGGGGCAAGTTGGTGACGAGGTACGCCAATCGGCCCAATTGACTTGCGTGTAGTCTTACTTGTACGTGGCGGCATTTTTCTAAGGGAAAAAATCTTATTAGCATAGTTTTTAGCATGATGCATGTGTAATTACAGAATCAGCCTTAGTTGATTCAACCTTCTATACATTGCACTCTTACTATCTGGTCTTTCAAATAAACTCTTCAGAGATACTTAGGTAAGAAAGGAAGAAATTTTCTAGATGAGTCTTAGAAAATTCTTTTTGAAGATGCCTCATAATATCTGGAGAGGTGGGCTTCGCTCCGATACCAGCGGTGACGGAACCTCCCAAGTCATTAGGCCCACCTACAGTTGTCCTTGTCCAACGGACCTCAGACAACCCTGCAGGTGTTCCTGAATCACTTGACAAGTTCGGTATCTGCTTTACCTTTCCCAAGAGTGTTTTACCCGTCACACAGACATTACAAATCATTGGAGATACGTAAATACGGGAGCGGTTACATAAACTTACCTTTATTTTGAAGTAGGACAGAGTTATATTATTACATACCAGGATATAACATACGAGTGCAGAGTAATATTATTACAAGCCAAGGGAGGCAAAAACCCCTCCCGATAAGTTTTAAACAAAAGTTTTTATGGAGGATCCTTTCCTCCCGCAGCTTTACTCTTGATTTTCTTCTTTTGAGACCACCTTGGAATAGAAACAACAAAAGTTTTTCGCTTCTTCACCTAAAAACAATAGGGAGTAAAACCCTGGGTATGGAATTACTCAGCAAGACTTACCCGACTAAAGAAAAGACTCTCAAGGGTATGCTGGTTATAAGGGAGTCAAGGTAAGGTTTCTCAATAATCAAAGACTCTGTTTGCAGAAATGCTTACTAAAAGTGGATCCTTATAAATCCAGTTTTATTTGGCAAGTTAAGTGAAATTATCTATAACTAGAGTTCTTTCTACCCTAGTTCATTCACTTGACCTGTATTAGCCAATGTCTTTACAACCTTTTATCTTTACTGGAGTTCTACATATAGGGCAGTGACCAAGTCTTCATAAATGCGAAGGTATGGCGATCTGAATCGATTATACTCAGCTGAGGATCTCTGATCACACGACATATGTAAAAGGGTCCTCGGTCATCAAGCCTACATCGACACGGTCCTTAATCGACTCAGACGGAGACACTACACCGAGACTCTCTCTTCTCGTGCAAGTCATCCGCCTGGTCTCAGCTTAATCATTTCAGCCCAAAGTTTGGTACCTGTCAGAGGTACATCTTTTCCGATGTTGAACCCATCATGGCAATGATGGATCCACTATCAAGTTTTGTTTTCAAAAACATCCCTCCCATTTTGCAACATCATCTTTTGTAAAAACAAAACATTTTGTTTGCTAAAGCAGGACTAAGTATAGGAAAAACTTTTTGTAAAACAGGGATTCAAAGGAAGGTAATCAACTTCAAGGAAGGTAATGCAGGAATTGTTTTAGCATTCAACTCCTATCACCTAATGCAACAAGCAAGTGAGAAAGAGTTTAAAAGAGTCAAGGAGGTGGCAAATACACCGGGGCTTGCCTTGGTTTACAGGTGATTCAGGCTTAGTTCCACAGATGTCAAAATAAAAACAGCTGTCTGCCTGATGTTCCTGAGGTGGTGGTGGTGAAGTCTTTTCTCCTTCTACTTCAACTTCTTCTTCGTTTTCTAGATATAATCATATATATAAGAATGAATGCCCCTGTAATGCTCATGAGGATGCAAAGATAGTAAAATTTTATTTTCTTAAGTCTTGAGTACAATTTTCCTTCACGGTTCTCCGAGAACCTAGGGTTTTTGGAGTCAGTAAAGTAATTCAAAGGACAGGGGGTTGGATTTTGGGCTCTAAGTATCAAACAAGGTCCAAATCATACCAAACTCTACCTAAGGCTTCTAAATGATGTATACAGGTCATCTAAAAAGTTTGGGGAATTTTTGAATCATTCTATATTTTCTTAAAATCTAGAAACAATGTTTTAGGTTATTTTAAATGCTCCAAAATTCCTTATTTGTTCTAAAAACCATGAAACTATTTTTATTAAATACTATGGAAAATTAGGAATCTAGGAAATTTGGTTTGACATTTTTATCGTTTTTCTACAATTTTCTACAGATTTCCAAAGTTTCATAAAAAAGAAAAGGAAAAGGCTGGAACAGTGCTGGGCCGGAAGCAGCCCAAGCGGCCCAATTCCAGGGGAAAGCGCGCGCGCCCACGCCCGCACTGCAGACTTTGCACGGAGGTCCCTGGCGTTCTGGTTAACTCAAAGTGGGTTCTTTTACTGTTGCCCTGAGTCACTTACGGTTTCTAAAAGACCCCCCATGTTCTATTCCCTTCCAAGTCGAGGTCCCCGACGGTGCACCACACAGGGAGCCAAGCTCCGGCGAGCTAGACTGGCCGGAGGGAGCCAAGACCGGTGCTCCCAAGTGGCAGACACCGAATCAGACCCCGCCCGCGCATTCCCCCAACACAATTTTACCAAAGGCTACTTGGTTTGCTCTGGCCGCAGTGACCGTAGACCATGCGGATAGTTGAACGCGTTCCCGGTGATTGGTGGCGGTCTAGTTCAATCGGATGGGTCGACGAGCATCACGGGTATGTGAGATCACTCAAACGAGAGAGCAGAGGGGATGAGCTAACCTGTATCGCGCTGGCCACGGCGAGGTGTTCTTGCAGCGTTCTTCGACTGATTTGGGGGTAATCCCAAATTGGGGAGCTGTGGGGAACGATCGGAGCTAAGAGTTGGTTTACTGGACGCACAATTACCTAGCGGAACGTGCTGAGGCTTCAATTTATAGGATGCTCGAGCGGTGGTGATCAATTTGGGCAAGTTGTGCTGGTGGCCGGAGGGGAAAAGGAGCTCTGTGCTTGGAACAGATGGCTTTCACTGTGGCAATCACTCCGGCGGTTACCTGACATGCACCTAATGGTTCACCACGATGCGGCTAAAGCTTAAGCACGTGGCGCGCAACGGTGACAGATCGACGGCGGCGAAGGTTATCCGATCGACCGATGAGCTTGGGGGGAGTACGGCAAGCTTAGCCGCCACGAGACCCAACTCAATCCGGGCGCCAAGATTTTTACCTGCCCGTGCTTATCTTCTGACCACGATGCACGAATCGCGACGATCAGCGCTCATCGCGGCGGCGAGTCACCGGCGACAGTGAACGGCTGGCAGTCGATCTTATGCAGATACTGTTACCATGGCATCTCTTATTTAGTTAGCTCGCTCGAGCGATTTGAAACCCAATTTCCTCCCGATTTTCAATGGCAACCAGTTGATTGGCCAGTAACAAAGTTGTTGTCTGATGATCCAACAACAATCTTGTTATAGCAACCATGGCCAAATTATTATTAGATCAGGGTTGATTTCTAGTTCAAAGTTGGCTTAGTATCACTGTTAGTCTGAATTTCGGACTGCAAACAGCCTGACAGCCCGACTTTGGGCTGAATTATCTCCAAATTCTTCATAACAACAATGTTTAACTCCTTGAACAAAGTTGTTCACCTTTGATAGATTTACATATTTTATGTGGTGACCTAGGGCAAAAACCTTAGAATTCGAAAGTTACAAAGCTCCAAAGTTGAGCCCATATCATAGAATTTTAGACTTAGGGTGAGATCTCAAATAGGGTCTTTTTGCAAATAAGTCCAAAATTCGGGGTTTAGCTTGCAAATCTTCATGATTGTGAACCATATGACTTAAAACACCTTACTTTACTAGTTTTTGCACTTTAGTCCAAAAGTGGACTAATTTTGCACTTAACCCCCTAGGGTTTAGGTTTAGGGTTTTCCCAAGGTCCTTATTAGGGTTTTGGTATTTCAGGGGTGTGAATGTAATTCAAGTCTATTCTTAGTAACATTTTATAACTATTTTACTTAAGCTTTAGGGTTTTCTCTAATTGGGTTTTGTTTTACCCCTTCTAAATCTCATTTAGGGTTAAGTACACTACTGCAGGGGTTTATTTGCAAAATGCCATAGCAATACAACTTGTTTGAGATTTTGCCTAGTGAATGCACTCTAGGTGTATCAAACATATGAAATGCTAATGCTGATGATGTTATGCTCAAGTTTTAGTAACAGTAACACGAGGGGTGTTACAACTTTCACCTCAACTCCTTTGAGGAGAATTGCCGAAGCTTCGAAAGCGCAAACTGAAGTTGAATCAGAGCAGACCGAAATTGAAATAGCAGTAGCTCAAGCTGGTACCGAAGCTGGTCCTTCAGAGCCCAGTGAGAAAAAGTCTGCAGAAATTGAAGAAAAAGCAATAGAAGAAAAAGCCATAGAGCAAATTTTGCCTGAAAAGGTTGCTGCTCCCGAAGCTTTAAAAGAGAGCATTGATTACATTATTCGCCATGCTTTGGGAAAGAGACTTTCTAAAGAAGAAGAACGAGAAGCTCAACATTATGCCCAAAGATTAAAATACCCGAAGGGGGCATTAGTGTTTAATGGTAGTGGGAAGGAAGACTTTTTGTACTGTCTCCCGGATAGTAAGGAGATATCCGTCTGTCAGGAGATGGGGAGAAGCTTCTGATTTCCAAAGCTAGAAGGTCTTTCAGTGCTATCAAAGGATGAATTGGCTGATAGTTTAGCATACAATAGCATAAAGGTATAAAAGCTAATTTTGTATTTTAAAACGAACTGTTTCATTTGCTTATACTTGATCTCGTTCTCCTTTTGCAGGGCCTAATCCTTAGTAATGCCCTTAGAGCACAGAAAAACGCTGAAGATGAATGGCATACAATGGCCTTGAACAACCTTCGTTCAGAGGTGATTGAACTAAGGAACGAAGGCCTTGAAAAAGACAAGATATTAATTTCATTGGTAAACAAAATAAAAGAAGACGAGGCTAATTCCAAGGCTCAAGCTAAGGTCCAAAAGAATGAGATTGAAGAGCTTCAGAAACAACTAGCAAAAGCCAAGGTAAAATGTGTTGTTGCAGAAGCTGATCGAGAGGCTAGTGAATATTGGAAAAATTATTTTGAAAAAACAGTTGAAGAACTTCGCGCATCCAAGGAGAGATGTTTTGAAAAATCTTTGGGCTACGTGAAGAAGATAAAGGCCAGCTTCACCAACATGGGCGCCTATTCAAACAAAGATAACTTCATACGAGGCGACCCTAAGGGTGTAATCGAGTGGATCAGCGGATAAGCTGAAGCTTTTGAGGAAATCTTATGTGATCGTGGGGATGTCTGTGCATTCTCTGGTGCGAGAGGAGTTTCAGCTATCTTAGAGAAGGCGGGTTGTAATCATGTTAAAACCTTGGCCCAGGCCGAAGCTGCCCTCTCCGTGGATGACACGAAGGACCCCTCGGCCCAAGCAAGTTTCCTTGGCGGAAAATTTTTCACTGACATCTGGGAGAATGGTGGCCGAGAAATGGCCCACGAGATAATGAAAAAGAGTGAAAAAGATATTAATGACTCTCGAGAAGCAGCAAAAGAAGCTGAGAAAGCTGCAGAACTCAAGAGACGGATAGGTATTGTTTAACTTGTTTAAGCTTCGGCGTTTGCTTTCGTGGCTTCGAACTGATTGATTCTTTCTTTCACAGCTGAATTACCTCCTCCACCGGAGCCATTTGACCCCCTGGCTGACCTGGAGACAAAGAAAGCAATAGAAATTATCAACATAGCTGAATCTATTGTTGATGAAGTCATCAACAAGTTACTTAATGAAGTTGCGGAAAACGTTCTGAAGGAAGAGGAGTAGTTGGTGTAAAAACGTTCTTAGGTGGTTAATGTAACATTTGTTGAACTAAGTCTGTAATATTCGGTACGTATAGTTTTGAATCTAATATGCAAACTATTTTGCAATTCACTTCTTTGTGATGCATGAAACTTTTTTACATACATACCGTTTTTGAGCCTTTGGCGAAAAAAACACCTTCCCTTCTTTTCATGCTTCGTAAAGAAGAATACTTATGTTTTGTGAGAATATCCATACTATGTAAAGAGCATAATAGATCTCAATGCTTCGTAAAAATATCAATGCTTTGAAAACAATAGATCTCTTCTTCTACATCAGAGTTGATGAAGCTATAATTCTCAGTTTACTTTGTGCCTTAGCACCTTTTCACCTTTTTAAAGCATTCTCCGAAGATTGACTTCGTTTCCCATTCGTGTGTTATGATGTATGATGTGATGCTATGCGATATGATGCGATGATTTGATGCGAAGAATGATGCTAAAGCCGAAGACACACACCCACGCTGAAACACACAATCTCTGCGTCCCCTTAGGAACGATCAAAATCTCTTTGCTGTTTATTTTTTGGCAGTATTTTCGCGTTGACTTTTCGCGCTTCGCTTTATATTTCAGCGATATTTTCGCGTTGACTTTTCTCGCTTTGCCTTATATTTCGGCGGTATTTTTCGCGTTGACTTTTCGCGCTTCGCCTTATATTTCGGCGATATTTGGCTCTGCATTCCCTTAGGAATGACTTTTGAGCAAAAAACTTACTCTACGCTCCCGTGGGAACGACTTTTAAGCTTTGGCAAGACTTTCGCTGCGCTCCCTTAGGAACGACTTTCTGAAGCTTCGGCAATTTTCAAGCTTCGTGAATCTATGAAGTAGATATATTTCATTTTAATAGAAGCGAAATCATTACAAAGAAATAATACTAGACTTGAATTACTTGTCCTTTATTAAAAAACAAAATGGCATAGAGTAAAAAAGTGCTTCAAAGGGTAGGATATCTCTCAATAGATGTGCTTTGACTCCGGCACAGTACTGTTAATTGTGCGAGCTTCAGATTCCTCCCTGAAATCCCTCTGTTGCTGAGTGTGTTGGCTCCCTTCTGGCTGATGACCTCGTGAATAAGTAGGCTGTAGAGGGGGCGGAGGTGGAAGCTGTGGCCAAGGAGCCTGTGGCTGACTAGCCGAAGCAACAGAAGCTGCAGAGTGATTACCCACATATTCTGGTATGTAGGGTGAATGGCACGAAGCAATGTGTATGACCAGCTTCGGTTGATTCTGCCGAGCTTTGGCTTCTACAATCTCCTTCTACTTTTGGATGGTGATTTGGCACATTCTTGTGGTATGGCCCTTGTCCTCACCACAGAATAAGCAGTAGATCTTTCTAGGCTGATCCCCATATCTTCCTCCGAAGCCCCTGACACCTCTGCCTCTTGGAGCTAGCGGCCGAAAAGAGCTTTGTTGCTGCCCCGAAGATTGTGAAGTATAATGTGGCCTCTACAGCTGACCTCCTTTGTCATCATTTTGAGTGTTGTGAATTGACCTGACGTGCCTCGGATGAATTCTTCCTCTGAAGCCCCTAGTCATTTTGGAGAATCTGTAAGCTTCCTCCCTTCTTTGAACGAAGTAATTATCAGCCCGAATGTATTTGTCCATCTTTTGAAGCAGCTTTTCTAGAGTTTGTGGGGGCTTCCTGGCGAAATATTGGGCAGTAGGTCCTTGGCGAAGACCTTTGATCATGGCCTCAATGACAATATCATTAGGCACTGTAAGCGCTTGTGCCCTCAATTGCAAGAACATTCGTACATACGCCTGAAGGTACTCTTCATGGTCTTGTGTGCATTGGAATAGGGCTTGAGCTGTGACCGGCTTCATTTGGAAGCCTTGGAAGCTAGTGACCAACATGTCCTTAAGCTTCTACCACGATATGATTGTCCCTGGCTGAAGAGAAGAATACCATGTTTGACCTACATTCCAGACTGCCATGACGAAGGACTTCGCCATAACTGCAGTATTGCCTCCATACGAAGATATAGTTGCTTCGTAGCTCATGAGGAACTGCTTTGGATCTGAATGCCCTTCATACATGGGAAGCTGAGGTGGCTTGTACGATGGGGGCCATGGAGTAGCCTGTAGTTCTGCTGCCAAGGGAGACGCATCATCAAAGGTAAAGGTATCATGATTAAAATCATCATATCATCGATCTTCGTTGAATAGGCCTTCCTGGCGAAGCTCCCTTTGCTGGGGCCTTTGGTTTTGTTTGTCTTGAACGAGATGGCGCACTTCTTCAGTAGCTTCATCGATCTGCCTTTGAAGGTCAGCTAATCGCGCCATCTTTTCCTTCTTCCTTTGAACTTGCTGATGGATGATCTCCATATTCCTGATCTCTTGGTCCAACTCCTCCTCCTGGAGTGTTGGACTGGTGGCTTTTCTCTTCTAGCTTCGAGCCTCTCGAAGAGAAAGAGTTTCTTGGTTTGTGTCCAGCGGCTGTAGTGCAGCAGTTCCTGGTGCTGGAGCTTTCTTCGGCGGCATGACGAAGGTTAGTGCTCACCGAAGGTGGTCGAAAAGGGTTCACCGGAGGTGGGCGCCAATGTTGGGGACTTGTTCTCAAGTGCTATGAATTAAGAACAAGGTAACATAAAATGTTAAAGGTTAATGCCCTTCGTCTTCTGAAGCATTATTTGCCATAGGATATAATGATCTTCAGATGAAGGTGATGAAGGACATGCCTTCATCATCTCAGCACACGTTAATGAAAGAAGAAGTATATGAAACATAAAAGACAACATGAATAATGATACGATATTGTTGACATATTTATTATTATCGTGAATAAATAGAAACAATATTATATTACATTTGTACCTTCGGCCTGACAGAAGGTAAAAGTCCAAGCGTGACGCATGAGTGAATACAAGTCAGCGTGAACAGTACAGGGGTACTGTTCATCTTTTTATAGGCACAGGACGCAACCTGTGAAAAACTACAGTTATTCCCTATACATTCACTATTGACTTATAGAAAAATCTATGAGGACTAAATATCCTTTTCCCTTTTAAGTCAGTTCCTCTTCCCGTGATTGAGCCGAAGCTTCCTTTCGCAATGCTTCGGAACAACAGCAACCTTCGTCACGATCATGCCCTTCTCATCATATATGCTTTTAATCCTGAATCCGAAGGTACCTGTCTATAAACCATACTTGGAAGCCATTGTTAAATTACGTTTTTGAGGACCTTTGGAGGACGAAGTCCCCCAACAGATCATTTCAATAAGGGTGAGAAAAATTCAGTAGACTCCTAACTACTAGAACACCCCTACAAAAATAATAAACACCCCAGCTGTTGGGGACTTGTTCTCAAATGCTATGAATTAAGAACAAGGCAACACAGAAAGAAGTTAGAGGTAAATACCTTTCGTCCTTCGAAGCGTTATTTCCCTTAGGATATAACGGTCTTCAGACGAAGGTCATGAAGGACATACCTTCATGATTACAGTTTATATTGATAAAAGGAGAAGCATATGAAACATGAGAGAATAACATGAATAATCACATAGTATTATTACATGTCCTTATTATATAATCATGGGAGAATAAGAGCAATATTGAATTACATTTGTACCTTCGGCTTGAAAAAATACAAGCGTGACGCACGAGCGAGTACAAAATCAGTGTGTATAGTACGGGGGTACTGTTCATCTATTTATAGACACAGGACACAGCCTGTGAAGAATTACAATTATGCCCCTCATAAAAGTTTACAACATCGACTCAGACCTTTATGGACTAAAAGGTCATTCTATCTTTAAGTCGGTTTGTAATACCGAAGCTTCATGAAGAGGGACCTTCGGTCATCTTCTACGGATAGCTTCAGCCGAATCTGCTTCTTCCTACAAGACCTTCGGCGCGACAAAGCATATCCCCAACAGTAGCCCCTTTCGCGGCGCTAGATCGTTTTTCGTAACGAGCTTGATCCGTGAAAAAAGTCTATTAAGCTTCGGGAAGCCGAAGGTCCAAAAAACACCTTCCCTGAGCTCGTTGTCGAGAAACGATTCAGTTTCCGAGCGCGTAGCAGTCCCACCTTGCAGAGTTACTGTTTGGTCTCTGCGGTCCACCGCGCAGCGAGTGCAAGCGGCTGTCCGCGTGGTGTAAAAATCCTGGCGTTTCGCCTTCTTACCTGCAGCACTATATAAACAGACAAGTAGGTGTGAAGTTACCACAGCATTCATTGCTATTTGCACTGTTTTGCTGCCAAAATTTTTAACCATAGCCGAAGCCTGACTCTCGGAATCAAACGAAGCTCCAGCTTGAAGCCTACTTCGTCAGAAGAAAAAACTTCGGAAGAAAAAGTTTTTAGTTCCCGCAAATTCAGAATTAAATGGCCAGAGTGCGCTCTATCGCTAGGGTTGAGCGTGAAGGAGGCGAAGTTGAAGGCTCGGAGACTATTCCCATCTCCGAAGCAATGCAACGATCCGGACTGGTAACTTCGGAAGGAATCCCCACTGTTGAAGCAGAACAAGCAACTGCCGAAGCAGAAGATGAGAACATTGAAGAAACTGATCCCGAAGATGATTATCGTATTGCCATGCTAAGTAAGCCCAGCCACTTGGACTTCAGAAAGTCGACCGTTTCGAAGGCTGATCTCTCCAAGATGGTGAAGTCAGGTTATTTCAGTGAAAGTTAGAAGAAGCTACTTCGCTTCGGGGGGGAAGAAACTACCCCGAAGCCAGAGAAGGATGAAATAGTCATTTTCAAGAGCTTTCTAAAGGCTGGGTTGAGATTCCCCCTTCATAGGATCATTGCAGATGTATTGAAGAGGTTTGGTATCTACTTTCATCAGTTGACTCCTAACGCTATCGTTAGGCTTACTGTTTATATCTGGGCCCTCCGAAGCCAGGCGGTGGAGCCGTTTGCCGACAGCTTTTGTCGAGTTCATGAGCTGCATTACCAGACGAAGGCTAGAAAAGATGGATTACATGATAACTTTGGTTGCTACAATTTTGCCTATCGGAAAACCACAAAGTTTCCTGTAATCAGCTACCGAAGCAAATGGCCGGCAGGCTGGAAATCAGAATGGCTTTATGTGAGAGTTGACGAAGACAAAGAGAAGCTGGTACAAAGCCCTCTTGAATTGATCTTCGGAGAAACAAGACCACGATGCCAAATGTCATTAGAAGGTTCCACTTGGGCTGCACTGGCTGAGTTTAAAATTATTTCAGACATATCAGTACTAGGGACCTGGTTCAAGAGTTCTTGGCCTTCAGGGTTTTTCCTACTTTAAAAGAATGGGAAATGCCGAAGCTAGAGGGGGAGAAGAAAGAAGGGGAACTTGTGCGGTTACCTTACTATTACAAGTTTAAGAAATACTTTAAAAAACCTTGCCAAGAATGGCTGGACACAGTTGAAATAATGTGCAATGAAATACTCGGTAATTACTCCAAAAAAGAAGATCAGTTGATGACCGCGGCCTTCGGTACCCGTCCGAAGCGAAGACTGAATCGAGTGCTGGACGCCTTGGGTTTTGAATACCCTGACTACGAAAATCTGAATAAAGGTGCCGAAGGTCGGAAAAGGAAAAGGGGAGCCGAAGCTTTAAATGAAGATGAGGAAGAACCACCAAAAAAGAAGAATATTCCGAAGAAGAAGAAAATATCATCTCCGAAGCGAAAAGTATCTGACGAAGAGGAGACTCCCGCATCACGCTCTGCCACTGACGTGGAAGAGATTTTAAAGGTAATGACTGAATCCCTGCCTGCGAAGCTAAGTCCATTGGGGCCTCAACTGACAAAGTTTTTTCAGAAGGAAAAGGAGCCCGAAAAAACGAAGAAAACAACTAAAACAAAGAGGCAAAGAATCATCGCAGTGACAGAAGTCATTGACAAGACACCACCGAGAGCTTCAGCTCAAAAGATACCAGCGGCTGAAGAAATAACAAATATTGAAATCACACCTTCGGAGGTCGCGGCTGCCGAAGCTACCTCACCTGAAGGTGTGAACCTGGAAAGCACAATTGAACACATCGACAAAATACTGCTAGACATGGCCACAGAAGAAGCTACTGCTGCCGCCGAAGAGGCCATGGCCGCAGTGTCTGGGAAAGAAAAGGAAATTGCTGACGAAGCTTCAGAGAACGAAGCCTTCATGTTTCAAAATTTAGTTGGAGAAAAATTGTCAAAACCCGAAATAGAAGAGCTTAAAGAGTATGCCAAATCTTGCGGGTACAAACCAGGAGCACTCCTCTTCGGAGGTATTGATGATGAAAAATTAGATTGTATCCGAAACCAAACTGGAGCCAAAGTTATCAGTACTCTGTCAAAGAGTATCGGTTTTCCGAAGCTGGAAATGGACATTAGCCGCTACTGACGACAACATATCGTTGGTAGTTTATTTTATTCCAATTTCAAGGTGAACTACTATTCCCTTGACTTTTATTGTTTTTAATAATGAAAACATGTCTAACGAAGGTTGTTTTCGTGCAGAGTATGCTGCTGAGCAAGGCTTTGAAAATGCAGCAAGATCTGGAAGACAAAAAGCACGAGGTTATAATTGAAAATTTAGAGAGCAAAATAAAAGAGCAATTAGCTACTATTGAAAAGAAGAACTTTGAGCTTCAGGCAACTGAAGGCTTATTGGCAGAAGCCGAAGCTAAAATAGCGGAATTGAATACGAAGCTTCTCTGCCAATTTGAACAGTTTGAACAAGAAAAACAAGAACTAAATGCGAAACTTGAAGCCGAAGTCCAAGAAAATTCAGTTTTGAAAAAATTATTGGCAAGCCTTCAAGATAAATGTTTGGAATTTAGCAACAAATGTATTCAACGACTGAGAAAAATCTTCCACTCAGTTGGAGCTAGCAGTGAGAAATTCACCCCGTCAGCTGAAGATTTACCAAAGACCTTCGAACATAATGAAGGTGAAATTGATGAGCTTGACGAAGTTATAGCCGGGCACGGTGACTTCTGTGCCTGGGTAGCTTCTCGGGGCACTGCTGCTGCTTTCCTAAAAGCTGGCTGTGATCATGGAAAAATTGTCAATAGGCCCAATTTCACTCTATCACCAACAATTTTAGATGATATTCCTGACCTCGCCCGAAGCATTTCTAACAGATTTGTAAAGATGATATGGACAAAAGGCGGGCGAGAAAAGGCTGGAGACGAAGCTTGGAGTCATCTTGAACCAGTAAGAAATCATACCTTGTGCTTACCTTTTCCTTCAATCTTGGTTTTGACCCACAACAACTTAATTCATGTAGGATGACGAAGCCGAAGTCGATGATTAAAAAGAGTGACGCCGAAGCTAAAATCCCTCGAAGATCAAGTAGGAGTAGACTGTAGACAGACTCAGGAAACTTTTGAGATAACTTGTGTAAATGTAACTAAACTTGTCTTTAATGAGTTCCGTTCATACCTTGTATTATGCTCTTACCCTTCTATTGATGTATGTGAAGTGCTTTGTTGTGGACGAAATTATCTTTTTTGAGCCGAAGGCGAAAAAACACCTTCCCTTCTTTTCGTACACAGCGAAGCATAGAAAACAACATTTCCCTTTCTTCCGAAGCTCTCCTTTTTGTACGCGAAGAAGCTCTTCTCTTATGCCGAAGCAACCACTTATGCCATGATGATGATTATCCTATATATGCCTGGATGAATGTTTATGAATGCAAATGCTATGATGTAATATGATGTGCGAATGAATGTCCAAACACATATCCGAAGCCATACCCTCAGCCAATATTTCCTTAGAAACAATCACACATCAGCTCTGCATTCCCTTAGGAACGACTTTGGAGCTTCTTCGCCTTTTACTTTCGGTGTAATCAGCGTTGACTTTTCGCTGTAAGCTCTGCATTCCCTTAGGAACGACTTTGGAGCTTCTTCGCCTTTTACTTTCGGCGGAATCAGCGTTGACTTTTCGCTGTAAGCTCTGCATTCCCTTAGGAACGACTTTGGAGCTTCTTCGCCTTTTACTTTTGGCGGAATCAGCGTTGACTTTTCGCTGTAAGCTCTGCATTCCCTTAGGAACGACTTTGGAGCTTCTTCGCTTTTTACTTTTCGGCACTCAACGGTGCATTCTTAGCTTTTACATTTATATTCCTTGGGGGATTTTGCTCTTATAGAACTAAAAAAGGAAATTACATATGATGGCCCCATTAAAAACCTTTCTCCCCCTTTAGAAAGGAAAAGGGTTCCATAAAAAAAGAAAAGACATAAAAAGTTACATCAAGTTACACATAATATCGCCGAAGCTCATCCGCATTCCAAGATCTGGGAATGTCGTTGCCGTCCAAATCCTTCAATCTGTATGAACCGGGTCTTGATGAAAATACTACCAAAAAAGGTCCCTCCCATTTCAACTGCAACTTGCCCACTGTATCTAGGTTAGCGACTCTCCGAAGCACCAAATGTCCTGGCTCAATATTCTTTAGCCGAACCTTTCTATCACACCACTTGATTGTTTCGGCTTGATATTTATTGATGTTCTCCACGGCTTGAAGTCTGATCCCTTCTATAGCATCTTTTTCAACAGAATGATCAGCTTCAGGATCTGACTCTGCCGAAGCTACTACTCTTATTGATCCAGTTTTAGCTTCCTCCAGAGTTACTGCTTCGTCACCAAACAATAATTTGAATTGGGTAAAGCCTGTTGACCTTGATGTTGTCGTGTTGTGGCTCCATACTACTTTGATTAGTTGATCTGGCCACTTTCCCCTGGGTTGGTTGAAAATTAACTTCATTATTCCTGTCATTATGATGCCATTGGCTCTTTCAACGAGTCCATTTGACTCCGGATGCCTGACTGATGCAAAATGGATCTTCGTGCCGATTTGATCACAGAATTCTCTGAAAGCTTCGGAGTCGAACTGTGTCCCATTATCTACAGTGATGGCCTTTGGTACTCTGAAACGACAAACAATATTCTGCCAGAAAAACTTTTGAATGGTGGCCGAAGTTATTGTGGCTAAAGGCTTTGCCTCAATCCATTTAGAAAAATATTCCACAGCCACTACAACATATCTTAAATTTCCTTGGGCCGGTGGTAACGGACCTAACAAGTCAAGACCCCACCTTTGAAATGGCCATATGGGTTGTATCAGCTGAGATAGAGACGAAGGTTGTTTTTGATCTCTTGCACATTTCTGACAACCTTCGCACTTTTGAACTATTTCCGCTGCATCCGAAGCTGCCTTCGGCCAATAAAACCCTTGACGAAAAACTTTTCCAAGTAACGGCCTAGATCCAATGTGAGATCCACACAAGCCTGCATGTATTTCTTTCATCAACTCTATGCCTTCGGCTCTGGATAAACACTTGAGTAGTGGAGCACAAACTCCATGTTTGTACAACTTCCCTTCTATCATGACATATGGACGAGCTCTTGCCTCTATCCTCCTGTTATAAGTTTCGTCATCTGAAAGGAAATTACCTTGAAGGTAAGAGATGATTTCAGTTCTCCAGTCTTCACTATAAACAGGAGATATATTGAGGACTGCTCTTTCAAGAAGTTCCACTGAAGGTGCTTTTATTGTTTCGAAGAACACATCCGAAGGTAAGGGCAGCCCCTGTGCTGCTGACTTAGCTAACAAATCAGCATGCTCATTTTGTCCTCGAGGGATATTTTTGACAGAAAATCCTTCGAAGGAAGCTTCGATTCTTCGGACCGTGTCTAGATATTTTTCAAGCTTCGGATCTTTAGCCTTGCAACTCTTGTCGATATGACCCGAAACAACCTGGGAATCAGTTTTAAGGATGGCCCTTCTGATTCCCATTGCTTTTAATTTCCGAAGGCCCAAAAGCAGGGCTTCGTACTCAGTAATATTGTTTGTACAGCTAAAATCGAGTCTTGCCGCATAACAAGTTTTAACTTTGGATGGTGAGACCAACACAGCGGCTGCTCCTGCTCCGAAGCTTCCCCAAGACCCATCGCAAAACACTGTCCACACTTCGGCATCTTTATTTGTTTCTTCATCCTGAGCCCCTAGCGTCCAATCGGCAATGAAATCTTCCAACGCTTGAGACTGGATCGAGGATCTATGCACATAATCAATGCAAAATTCATTGAGCTTTGCAGCCCATTTTCCAATCCGTCCAGTAGCTTCTCTATTTCTCATAATATCCTTCAACGGCTGCGAAGAAGGAACAACAATATTGTATGCCTGAAAATAATGCCGAAGCTTCCTGGATGCCATCAAAACAGCATATAATACCTTCTCCAATTCTGTATAATTTTTCTTTGATACACTAAGAACTTCAGATACAAAATACACTGGAACCTGCTTCTTGACTTGACCATCAAGCTTCTCCTGGACAAGTGCTGCACTTACCGCTGAGTGCGAAGCTGCCACGTATAACAACAAAGGAGCCCCTGGCGTTGGTGGAGTTAATGTTGTTAAATCTATCAAATATTGCTTCAGTTCTTCAAAGGCTTTTTGTTGGCTTGGTCCCCATTGAAAGACTTCGGCTGATTTCAGCACTTCGAAGAATGGTAAATTTCTTTCTGCTGATCTGGATATGAATCTATTGAGAGATGCCAGCCTCCCTGTCAATCTTTGGGCCCCCTTTTTTGTAGTTGGTGGCTCCATTCGAAGTATAGCTTCAATTTTACTAGGATTAGCTTCAATTCCCTTTGTTGAAACCAAACATCCAAGAAATTTCCCCTTCTTTACTCCGAAGACACATTTTTCTGGATTCAACTTTAAGCCAGCTTGTATGAAACTGGCGAAGGTCTCCTGCAAATCAGCAATATGATTTTCCTGTTTCGTGCTTTTTACAATGATGTCATCAACATAAGTTAGCACATTTCTGCCTATCTGAGACTGGAGAACCTTCGCAGTCATTCTGCTGAAACTTCCTCCAGCGTTTTTGAGCCCTTCAGGCATCCGAAGATAGCAATATGTGCCACTTGGGGTTATGAAGCTAGTCTTCGGCTCATCTTCCTTCTTCATCCAGATTTGGTGATATCCTGAGTAACAGTCTAGCAGACTCATGAGCTCTGAAGAAGCTGCTGCATCAACTAAAGAGTCTATCCTTGGCAATGGGAATTCGTCCTTCGGACAAGCCTTGTTGAGATCTGTAAAATCGATACACATTCGCCACTTGCCATTGGCCTTTTTTACCATAACAGTGTTAGCTAGCCATTCTGGGTACTTTACTTCTCTGATAACTCCTGCACTGAGGAGTCTTTTGACTTCATTACGAGCACCTTCGGCCTTATCATCAGACATTTTCCGAAGCCTCTGCTTTCTGGGTCTGAAGGATGGGTCAACATTGAGCGAGTGTTCAATAACATCCCTATTTACTCCGCAGAGGTCATTGGCTGACCATACAAAAACATCTTTGTTGTTGAACAAAAACCTTATCAAGGTTTTCTCCTGCTCTTCGGATAATTGAGAGCCCAACAACACCTTCTGCTCTGCTATGTCCTCACATAAGAGCATGGGCTTCGGCTGATCTGCTGAAGCTGCTTTCTCCCTTCTGAATTTGTACTGTTCACAAGTTTCAGCTCCATCTATGTTATGGATTGCTTTTGAGTCAGTCCAGTTTCCTTCGGCCCTTCTGGCAGCTTCCTGACTTCCATGAATAGCAATGGGTCCTTGATCCGAAGGTATCTTCATGCAAAGATAGGCAGGATGAAGAATTGCTTCGAAAGCATTTAGGGTGCCACGACCAATAATTGCATTGTAAGGGTATTCCATGTCAACAATGTCAAACACAACTTGCTCAGTTCTGGTGTTGTTGATGAACCCGAAGGTCACTGACATGGTGATCTTGCCCAGCGCTACAATCTGTCTTCCTCCGAAGCCACAGAGAGGGTGCGTAGCATCATGAATCTTGTCTTCTGGCTCTTGCATTTGCCTGAAGGCCTTAGCAAATATGATATCAGCTGCACTGCCTGTATCAACCAAGACATTGTGGACCAAAAATCCTTTGATAACACAAGAGATAACCATGGCATCGTTGTGTGGGTAATCCTTGAGTTGAAGGTCCTTTTGGGAGAAGGTAATAGGAATGTGAGACCATCTCGACTTGATGAAGGGTCCTTGCACCCCAACATGCTGTACCCTTCTCTGTGCTTTCTTCTTCTGCTTCTTGTTGGCTGGCTCTGAACATGAACCGCCTGTTATCTGGAGTAGCAGCTTCGGAGCCGAAGCAGCTCCAGCTTGATTGTTGAACGAAGCCATCAGCTCAAAAAAGTGGAAGTAAGTTCCCCCACGGTGGGCGCCAATGTTGGGGACTTGTTCTCAAATGCTATGAATTAAGAACAAGGCAACACAGAAAGAAGTTAGAGGTAAATACCTTTCGTCCTTCGAAGCGTTATTTCCCTTAGGATATAACGGTCTTCAGACGAAGGTCATGAAGGACATACCTTCATGATTACAGTTTATATTGATAAAAGGAGAAGCATATGAAACATGAGAGAATAACATGAATAATCACATAGTATTATTACATGTCCTTATTATATAATCATGGGAGAATAAGAGCAATATTGAATTACATTTGTACCTTCGGCTTGAAAAAATACAAGCGTGACGCACGAGCGAGTACAAAATCAGTGTGTATAGTACGGGGGTACTGTTCATCTATTTATAGACACAGGACACAGCCTGTGAAGAATTACAATTATGCCCCTCATAAAAGTTTACAACATCGACTCAGACCTTTATGGACTAAAAGGTCATTCTATCTTTAAGTCGGTTTGTAATACTGAAGCTTCATGAAGAGGGACCTTCGGTCATCTTCTGCGGACAGCTTCAGCCGAATCTGCTTCTTCCTACAAGACCTTCGGCGCGACGAAGCATAGCCCCAACACCAGCCCATCATCATAAGTGGGTTGAACAATTAAAACTTGATTTTTAGCCATGTTCCAATTAAATCATAAGAAAGCCAAAAAGTGTGCAACATTGGGCAAATAAATTTTTACCAAATTATTAATGAAGTAAACCACCAGAGAAAAATGCAAAACCTATTCAGAACTACAAAATAACACCCATTGCCCCTACCCCATGAAAAAGGCCATATAATCCAAGAAATTCTACCACCCTTTCCCTTAAGCAAAAAGTTACCAAATTTTAGAATGATTGCTCTTGCGCAAAGAAGAAGATAGGAAAATTTAGAAATCTGTTGTTTGATATTTTTCATGTATAGTGGTAGTAGAAAGCACCCCTTTGGCTAGAAACTTTAGAAAATCATAATAAAGTAACTAATAAGTATTAGTGGCTGAAAAATTGTACAAAATCATATTATTACACCTAAATGCCAGCAAAAGTAAGTCTTAGAGAATAACCCACTGTTAAAAGAAAGTTGTAGTTCAAAACACCCCCTCTTCCCTAATATTTGATAATTTTGTTCAGAAAGAAAACCTCACTTTTTAAGCCCCAAATTTTGAGACAGAGAGTTATACACCAGTGAGAAGCCATTGTAATTTTTACAGAATTTTTGGAAATTTATAACACTGGCTTGTAGTTCAAACCCACCTTAAATGCATAAAAGAAAAGGAAAAGAAAAGATACATTAGGAAGAATAATAAGTCTCACCCCAATAATTGCAGCTAAGAATCTTGTTAAAATATCACTAAGACATAAAGAGGAAAATCAGTGGAACACTAAAAACAATCTGACCATTCAGTAATCAAACTTGACCCTAACATACTAAGTATACCCTAGAAATCTCCAATAGCAAGACTTAACTCTATTTCCTTTTAATTAATCTTTCACCATACAATTTTAGTTGCTAAATTGCATATCATACCATACATATATCTTATCCATTGCATTCATTAGATTGCAACCTCGCTGATGGAGAGTACGTGCTCATCCCTGAGCAAGGAGCTGTCCACAATGAAGATGAGGAGCCTGCTCCCGGACCTGCCATTGAGGATCTCCCCGCAGCCCCAGCAATTGAAGGCAAGCCCCAGTTTTATGCATAACCAATTTATATATATGCTACTTTACTACACTTAATTTTTGTAGGCTTGTGATGTGCACTTAAGTGTAGGAGTTGCTTGAAACCCTTAGTTGCATGAATTCAGGATTTCTTTTTGAGATGGATACTAGTATGCTAGGTCG
This sequence comes from Zea luxurians, assembly GCA_029449295.1. Classification (NCBI taxonomy): domain Eukaryota; kingdom Viridiplantae; phylum Streptophyta; class Magnoliopsida; order Poales; family Poaceae; genus Zea; species Zea luxurians. Next base: position 95,023,469 of record JAOPSE010000001.1, on the reverse strand, counting down.
AGTAGCTGCTTGCTAATTAGGATCTCGGTAGAAGTCGAGTGATTTTTCTAGTACTCGCGTGAGGTCAGGAATTGATTGTATTCATCTTGATAACGGGATCTATAGTGGTCTATGGACTTGGATCCAGGGTGGATGCCTTGTCCATGAGATGGGAAAAGGAATTAAGGATTAATGTGTGGATACCTGAGTCAAGCGTTTGAACGTACTAAACACATGTCGGGAAATATGGTAACCGGTAAACCTAGTACCTGAGTGAAGCCGGGCGTGGACTTTTCTCCTCACTCATCCTGAGACTGGGTCTCCCATGCTAGCTATGGTGAGTACAAGTGCGGTTACTGCATGGCGGCAGCCGGGGTCAGTGGAGCATTGTATGCCAAGGCGGTGAGCCCTGGCTACAAACGGGGAATCGATGGGGACGGTTGATATGTGTGGGGACGGAGTACCCCTACATGTCGTGTGTTTAGGTTTACCTTGCAAGGTTAAAACTCGATTAGAATCGTCTGCTTCTTGCAGCTAATGAGACTGCTTGACCCCTTGTACTACATTGAGTAAGAAGTGAAATGAGGTGTTATTTGAGATAACATGTTGATTGCACTAAATGGTTGCTACCATGTATGTTTAGAAGGAGCAAACTTAGCTAAATTAATTATGCTAGAACTAGAAAAGCTAAAATGGATTTTAGACTAAGCTAGTGCTTTTGGCAAACCAAACCCCCTCAGCCAAACAGCTGCATGGTCTAGAGGTAGAGGAGTAGACTCCTCACACCGGGTAAGTCTAGCTGAGTATTAGTATACTTAGCCTTGCTTGTGGCATAATCTTTGTAGGTACGCTTCAGGATATGGTTGATGGTGTGACTTGGCCTACCACCCTGCCACCGGGTTGGACGGTCGAGTGGGATGCTGCTCCAGCAGGAGAGGAGCAGGAGGAGTAGTGGGCTAGGCCTTGCCCTATTCCTCATCTTTCGATGATATCAATTATCCACTGCAATTTATCTTATGAGCTTATTTTAGATACTTGAAAAACTCCGATTTATGTAATAACTCTAGTACTTTAATTTGAGGTTTCTTGTTTTATTGTATTTCCTCTATGACTCACCTTCGAGTGAGCTTGTGGTATTTGATCCTGGATAAGTGGCTTTATCAGACTAGATCTGAGAGACTGATGGGTTATTCCGATTTAAGTGTGTTGAGACCTCTGAGGCGTGACTTGGGCATTTAAGCTGGAATAATTCGGGCGGTTCTGCCACAGCTGGTATCGGAGCAAATACCACCACAGAGAAAGCAATAAACCATGAATACCAACCTTTGAAAATCTAAAACTTGCTTAGAAACCAGTATTGGAATCATCAGGACTAGAACTCTAGACCTAGGATGAAAGACCTTAGAAATAGTGGGAGAAATAGGTGGCTAATTAAGTAGGCCCTATGGGCCATTCTTAGGATTTTTAAAAGGATGCCCTAAAAAGCACCTTCTGATTCAGAGAGACGTTATGTTCAGCATGCTGTCAATGGGGCTCGGTGTATGCGGCTCACTCTGCCAAGGGTGGTTTGCCCCTTTGGGAGGAGTGTGGTACATTTAGGTAACCTAACGGGTGACTACAGCCTCAGAGAATCTTTGTAAAGGCTACGTAGTGAAACCCTGCCTATTCACCTTGGTAGTGTTTAAGGGTTTGATCGGCCCGAGGCAAGAGGGAATCATGGCTTGTGGGTAAAGTGCGCAACCTCTGTAGGGTGTTATGAAACTGATATATCAGTCGTGCTCGCGGTTATGAGCGGCCAAGGAAACTCCATTGATTAGAGATACTTGATCAGAGATGTTTGGTTTATAGGTGGTCACGAGGATGATGGTTATGATTATTTTTATGGTAATGGTAAGTGGTATTCTTTCCGTTTGGAAAGGGTACTTTGGGATTAACAACTTGGGTTAATGCGAAAACCTGGCTTTCTACTAGTAATAATAACCTGACCAACTAAAAGCAACAGCTTTACTTAACCCCACATAAAGATAGTCAACTACAGCAAAACAGGAAATATTGCTAAGTATGTTGATGTGTACTCACCCTTGCTTTACACAACATACCCCCCCAGGTTGTCCGCGTTGCAACCACTGCTCAGGTGAAGAAGAAGTCGTGGAGGAGGACTTCCAGGAGTTCCAAGAGTATGATGAGTTCTAGGCATGGGTTAGCGGCAAACCCCCACTCGGCTGCCTGTGAAGGCCGTGTGTATCTACATTTCTTTTCCGCACTTTGTTAATTGTTAAAGACTATGTGGATGTCTTGGACATCATGATGTAATCCACTATTATACTATCTTTTATGTTATTATTTGAGCACTGTGTGATGATGTCCAGTTATGTAACTGTTGTGTACGTGAATTGCTGATCCTAGCATGTACATGGTTTGCATTCGGTTTGCCTTCTAAAACCGGGTGTGACAGCATCTCGACCTCGACACGGGAGGTAAATCCGTAGATCAAAAGGTATACCGATCGATGATAGGATCTTTACTCTATTTATGTGTATCTCGACCTGATATTATGCTTTCCGTATGCATGTGTGCAAGGTTCCAAGCCGATCCTAAGGAAATTCACCTTAGGTCCGTGAAGAGAATCATGAGATACTTAGTTTACACTCCTAAGTTTGGACTATGGTACCCCAAGGTATCCACTTTTGGTTTAATAGGATATTACAATGCCGATTGGGCAGGGTGTAAAATTGATAGGAAGAGCACATCAGGGACTTGTCAGTTTTTGGGGAGATCCCTGGTGTCATAGGCTTCAAAGAAACAAAACTCAGTAGCTCTATCCACCACTGAAGCCGAGTATATTGTCGCAGGACATTGTTGTGCACAATTACTTTGGATGAGGCAAACCATTATGGACTATGGATACAAATTGACAAAGTCCCTCTCCTATGTGATAATGAGAGTGTAATCCGCATGGCGGATAATCCCGTTGAACACAGCCGCACTAAGCACATAGACATTCGGTATCACCTTTTGAGGGATCACCAACAAAGGGGGGATATCGAAATAGCTTATGTAAACACCAAAGATCAATTAGCCGATATCTTTACCAAGCCATTAGATGAGAAAACCTTTAGCAAGCTTAGGAATGAGCTAAATATTCTTGATTCTTGGAATTTTGGTTGAAACATTGCACACATAGCTCATTTATATACCTTTGATCATATCTCTTTCATTTTGGTACAAATGCATATTTCTTATTATTTACGTACCAAGGCTATGACTAATGTGTTTCCAAGTATATTTCTATACTAAGTCATAGATTGAAAGGGAAATGGAGTCTTCGGCGAAAACAAGGCTTCCACTCCACTCTAACGGTATTATTTGCCCTTCATCGCTACTCCGCTCACTCCAAATTGGTATAATCCTTCACTTGTATTTACTTGTACCAATGGGGAGAAACAAATAAGGCTCTCAACGTCTCCGTTTTTGGCAATTAATGCCAAAGGGGGAGAAAATGTTAAGCCCAAAGCAAAAGGACCGCACCACCACCTTGTGTTTCGAAAAATTTTAAATTGGTATATTTCAATATTGGTATCTACTAAAACCCTCTTGAAAACTAAGAGGATAATTTTATTCAGGGGGAGTTTTGTTTAGTCAAAGGAAAAGCATTTGAAACAGGGGGAGAAATTTCAATTCTTGAAAATGCTTATTGCAATCTTATTTATATGCCTTTGACTATTTGCAAAAGACTTTGAAAAGATTTTCCAAAAGAGTTTACAAAAACAAAACAAGTGGTGCAAATGTGGTCCAAAATATTAAATAAAAGAAAGCAATCCATTCATATCTAGTGAAATTATAGATTGGTTTAATTCCAAGTAACCTATGCACTCACCTTATGCAAACTAGTTCATTTCTGCACTTTATATATTTGCTTTGGTTTGTGTTGGCATCAATCACCAAAAAGGGGGAGATTGAAAGGGAAATAGGGTTAACCTTTTCCTACAATTAATTTTGGTGGTTGAATGCCCAACACAAATATATGGACTAACTAGTTTGCTCTAGAATACATGTTCTACAGGTGCAAAAAGGTTAAACACAAACCAATAAATATTCAAGTTAGGGATCAAATTCAAAAGAGCAAAGAAACTTGAGTGTGCTGAGGAACGGCGCACTGGACTATCCGGTGTGCCACCGGACAGTGTCCGGTGTGCCAGGACCGTACAGCTCAAACTAGCCACTCTCGGGTTTTTCCAGGCGCCCTCTGCTATAATTCACCGGACTGTCCGATGTGCCACCAGACTATCCGGTGCACCAGCAGAGTAACGGCTATATCGCGCAATGGTCGACTGCAAAAGCCACTGACTCTGATGAACAGTGAAGAACAGTGAGCGCAGAGTCGGAGGCGCACCGGACAGTGAACAGGACCTGTCCGGTGTGGCACCGGACTGTCCGGTGCCGCAAGAGGACAAAGCCTCCAACGGTCAACTGCTCCCGAACCCTAACGGTTGGGTGACGTGGCGGCGCACTAGACAGTGAATAGTGCCTGTCCGGTGGTGCACCGGACTGTCTGGTGCGCCCATCGACAACAGCCTTCCCTAACGGCTTGTTTGTGGTTGAGGGCTATAAATACCCCCCAACCACCACATCTCCAAGCATCCAAGTCTTCTGAAGTTTTCATTCAATACAAGAGCTAGTGCATTCACTCCTAGACACAAATCAAAAGATCAAAGCCTCTCCATGTCCTCAAAATCATTCCAACCACCTAGTGACTTGAGAGAGTGTTTATTCGTGTTCTTTGTGCCCTTGTTGCTTGGATAGCTTTCTTCCTTCCTCATTCTTGTTCCTAAGAGACTTGTAATCAAAGCAAGAGACACCAAGTGTGTGGTGGTCCTTGCAGGGTTTGAGTGACCCAATTGATTAAGGAGAAAGCTCACTCGGTCTAAGTGACCGTTTGAGAGAGGGAAAGGGTTGAAAGAGACGCAGTCTTTTTGACCACCTTAACGGGGATTAGGTTCTTTGGAACCAAACCTCGGTAAAACAAATCACCGTGTTCATTCGCTTGTTTTCCATTTGATTTGTTTTCCCCTCTTTCCCAGACTTTATTTAAGTGCTAACGCTAACCCCGGCTTGTAGTGTGTGCTTAAGTTAATAAATTTCAGATTCTGCCTATTCACCCCCCTCTAGGCAACTTTCACCACTTCTTCTCCTAGTGGAGACACCAACTTAATTGTCCTCTTATCATAGCTGATAACTGCCCGGTATTTACCTAGCCAATTTATCCCTAGGATAACATCTATTCCTTGAGTACTCATTACTATGAGGCTAGCGGGAAACTCTATCCCCCTTATTTTCACACTTACATTCAAGCAAACAGTATCGGCTCAAACTTTACCACCGGCTGAATCAATTTGAATGGGTGTTGACATGGTAGTTATTGGAAGATTATGCGCTTCTATCCATGATGCAGTATTAAATGAATGCATTGCTCCAGTATCAAATAACACTTCTGCAATATGGGAGTCGACTGGAAACATACCTACTATCATGCCTGGTGTTTCCTGAACTGCTTCAGCCTCCACATGGTTCAGTCTCCCATGGTTGTAACGTGTCTGGACACGGTTGCCTGCTCCTGGCTGGTACACATTCTGCTTCACTGGGGCACTAGGGCCTGGCTACTGCTGGGCTGCCTTCTTTGGATAATGCATCACCCAATGGCCTTGCTCTCCACAATGGAAACATGCTCTGCCTCCGCCTTCCACTAGGGCTGCTGGACTGCTCTTGTTGGTTGCTGGGGCAGGGGGCGAGGTGCCTGCTGATTCTGCCTCTGAAACTGACTTCCTCCTGTCAGACTGTTCTAGCTATTCTGCTACTGATGCTAAGGGTACTGTCTCTGAAACTGCTGTTGAGGCGGGCGCTGATTCTGCTTGAACTGCTAAGGCGGGTTGCCTGAGAAACGGGGGCGATTGCTGCACCCAGGTTGAGGCCCATCAATCTTGCGCTTGCGATCCTCTATTTCCTTGCGCTTCTTCTCTGTCATGATTGCTGTGTCAATCAGGTGCTGGAATGTGGGGAAGGTATGGTTCATCAACTGATAATGCAGGTGATCAACCAAGCCACTCAAGAAACGATACTGCTTCTTGGTGTTTGTGTTGACATCTTTAGGAGCATAGATGGACAACTGTAGAAACCTGTCTCGGTACTCACTCACTAACATAGGCCCTTGCTTGAGCGCCATAAATTCCTCTTTCTTCACTATCATCAGACCTACTAGTTCATGATACCGATGGAAATTATCTCTGTATTCCTACCAAGTGATGATGTCAGGATTGGCGTGAGTGGAGAGGTAGGACTCCCACTAAGACTAAGCTACTCCCCTCAACAAAAGGGGACCATACAGAACTTTCTCCCTATCATCACATTGACTGGTGTGCAACTCCCGCTCCATGGTACGCAACCAATCGTCAGCATCCATGGGGTCAGCAAAGTGAGCGAACACTGGGGGATGGCCTCTCATGAATTCAGCATGTTTGTCTCTGGGCATCTGAAGCATCTGCACTTGCATCTAAGGCTGAGGTGAGGGCTGTTGCTGCTGCTGTTGCATAGTGGCCAGAGTCTGACCAATAGCATGGACTGCCTAAGCCTGCATTAGGAACAATTGCTCTATGGTCATCAGGGGCGGTGGTGGTAGCTGCTGCTGTGGTGCCTCATCTTGCAGTGCTGGCTGCTCCTACTGAGCATGCCTTCCTCCTCTGCGCCTGTTGTCTGACATCTGCAGAATGCAATCACACATCAGAACTGATCTTGCAAATATTGCAGCATAAGAAAAGAGTATAGAATTCTTCCACAATATTGAATAGATGAGCATCTTCACTGACTCCCAACACAGGCAAGCATAGCTTTTCAGATAAAGAGGAAAGTAGAATAAAAAGACTTCACAACTAAATAACTAATTTTATTAACATTAACAGGGAAACCAAAGTGCAGGGGTACCCACACTCTGGCGCCAATCATCACAAAGATCCAAATCCATCATAGTTCATCATGACAAACATAAAAACACAGGATAAGCAAACTACCCTGTCTAACTAAAACTAACTGAGAGTGCGACTAAGGCTAAGACTAAGACTTCTATTTTAAACATTAATTACCAGATCCAACGCTGATGACCTAGGGTCCTAAATTTATCCTGGTCCTGCAGTTGCGGTTGCCGTAGGCATGGTGTCCATGCTAAGGTGAGCGGTACGAGTGCTGAGTCCCGATGGGAGCATTGGAGCCATCCTCCAGGTGACGACGCTCCGAGCACTCAACCAGCAACTGGGCGATCTTAGCACGAGCCCTACTCAGCTCATCTAAGGCATGGTCTAGCTCTGTGTTTAGCATGGCGGCTAGGTTGACTGTGCTGCTCAACCTAGGATTGTCCTCACCAACAGGTGAGACAACCACGCCTCCTGTGCTACTAGATGGATGGCGGGGGTAATACCTCAGGTCGAGACCGTTGGCCACCCCACTGAGCACTCAGTAGTAGTGCGAAAGCGCACGCCATGCGGCATCCTGCATGCTTGCCTCAGCTGAGTCCCGCTCAGAGATAGAGTAATGCTCCGAGTAGTCCTCCACACCCGGAGACTATTCTCCAAATGGCGCACCAAACAAGTCACCTCCCAGTGGTTCTGGTAAACCCCGCGACTTTGCTAGAAGACAACATAGTGATGCTCGATGGACCAAGTGTGCCAGTCAAATGCCTGGCACAGCAAGGTGTCAAGCGCGTCATGGAAGTGACACCCGCGAGCGACGTCACGAGTGATGGGTCGAGCAACCCATCCCTCTAGCTCCTGCTCCTCTGAAAGGTCGGTGCTGTGGCTCGAGCTGCTGTCGTCACCTCTATCGTCGGGGTCTCCTCCAATAGCTACTCCAGCGGCTGGGACGCCCAGTGATGGTCCAGGGGGCGCCTCCAGTGGGGGCATAGGAGAGCTGCTCCTCACAGACTCTACCTCCTGCTAAGGCGAGGAAGAAGAGCCCTGCTGCTCCAACTCCTGTCGCCGATGCTCCTGCTCCTCGTGTAGGTGGTGGTGCAGCCTCTCCAAATGGCTAGACTGACCAGTCATAGGACGGAGAAGCGGACGCTCCGTGAGATGAAAAGGCAAGAAAGGAATGACTGACTTCCATGCAGTGTGTCTAAGACGAGCCATCTACAAAGACACCGTAAGCATAAGAGTGAGAGCAGAACTAGTATGACCAGCAAGTAGACCAAAAATAAGAAATAGATTAAAACAAAATTTTCAGCAAGGTATTGTATATATAATAAAACATAGAATTGGTCTAGATGACCTACTTTTTAAGGAACCAAGGTCAAGCTGAGAATAGGGGTCTATAGTCCTTAGAACGACCATTCTACTCTAGGTTAGCGGTCCTACAATTAGCACGGCTTTGATACCACTTATGTCACACCCGGTTTTAGAAGGTAAACCGAATGCGAACCATGTACATACCAGGATCAGCAATTCACGTACACAGCAGTTACATAATCAAACATCATCACATAGTGCTCGAATAATAACATAAAAGAGGGTAATAGTTAATTACATCATGATGTCCGAGACATGCACATAGTCAATAACAATTATCAAAGTGCGGAAATGAAACGTAGATAAACGTGACTGGGGGTTCGCCGCTAACCCACGCCTAGAACTCATCGTATTCCTGGAACTCCTGGAAGTCCTCCTCCACAACTTCATCGTCTCCTGAGTAGTGGTTGCAACGTGGACAACCTTGGGGGGTTTGGTGTGTAAAGCAAGGGTGAGTACACATCAACATACTCAGCAGTTGTCCCGTTTGGCTGTAGTGGACTAGATTTATGTGGGGTTAAAGTCAAGCAGTTGCTTTTAGTTGGTCAAGTTATTATTACTAGTAGAGAGCTAAGTTTTAGCTTTAACCCAAGTTGTTAACCCAAAAGTACCCTTTCCAAACAGAAAGAATACCAGAAAACATAACCATAATCAAAACAAATATTATCCTCATCATCACCTATGAACAAAACATTCTGATCAATGTATCTCTAATCAATGGAGCTCCCTTGACCACTCATAACCCCGAGCACGGCTAATATATTAGTTTCATAACACTCTGCAGAGGTTGCACACTTTACGCATGAGCCGTGATCTCTTTTTGCCTCGGTTTGTACAGACCCTTAAACACTTCTAAGTGAGTAGGGAAGGTTTCACGACGTGGCTTTTCCCTAGGGTCCTCACTATGCGAATGTTGGAAATGACCATTGCATAGTGACCATATGACGTACCAAACCTATACCTCTGCCCTCAGGAAAAAGCCGTGGGACGATGCCCGTACCTAGATCCCTGAGCGAGGATATAGGAGCCATAACAGATGCCACCATTGCCATAGAGACCATCTAACGTACCAAACATATACCTCTGCCCTCAGGAAAAAGTCATGGGACGATGCCCGTACCTAGACCCATGAGTGAGGATATAGGAGCCATAACAGATGCCTCTTCCCCAATGACTAAAACTAGCACCCAACATAAGACTTCCCTAATTATTTGGCCAAGGGCGTCCCATACCACCCTCATGGTTGCACTGTTTTCCCGAGCGGTCATCCAACGAACTAGACCTTAAGGAGAGGCACTCAAAAAATCACTCGAGTCCCCTTTAAATGTCACAGCATCATCATCATAATCAAAAGGGAAAACAACGTATCATAAATAATCTCATCATGTTCGTTGATTAATATGAAGCACTAGCATAAAGCTAAACCAAAATTTAGGGCTGGAATTTTTATGAGACATAGGTAATGACATATCATGACTAATGTATAAATTTCACATGCTCAAGTTTTATATTTTATTTACTACAAAAATAACAAATTGTTAATGTAATAAAGCATGTGAGATCAAGTTAAATCTAAAACTAATTATTTTCTGTGGATGCATGACCATATTAAATTTTCTTAGGCTTCTATAATATCATGCAAGGACAGTGGAGCACTATTTTCCATTTTTACATCTATTTATTATATTTAGACTATTTAAAACTACATAATAGGCATCAAACAAGTTAAATCACTAACTCAGCGATACATGCACCACTATTCATGAAATGTTTACCAGTCACCAAGCATCACACAAAGGGTCTACTGTAAAAATTTCAATTCATTTGGAGCAATAAAGCTACAGATCCAATAATAACAACCAATTCAATCTTCTTTTTCCTATTTAATATGTTTTAATTAATACACCAATAAAACAGTGAACAACATATGGGTTTTATATTTTTCTTAGCTAGAGTATGACATCACTTAACTAACTAAACAAGTTTCATCATTTTTAGGTTTTTATAATTAAAACTATGGAGAGAAGCAAGTTCATTTTTTTGTAAACCTATTTTAAATACGAATTTCTATAGAAAAACTTTTCCACTAAAACATGCCAACTTATAGATCTAATAAGCAGAGAATTTTATAAGGAAGGCAACAAAACAAGTTTCGTGATTTTTGGAGCTCCAAAACTTAAGATGAATTTTATAAAACATCCCATAAATCTGCACATTGACTGTTTTACCTTGGCCCTAGGCCCACACGTCATTGGCTCGTTGGATCATCTTCAACTTCACGTACACATCAGTTCACGAACATAAAGGGACCGGCTGGAGGGTGGTCGGCTGGCCTTGGTCGGACACGGTAGAGTGCGACTAGGGAGATGTGTGGCTGAGGAAGGAGAAGCCCATGGTCTTGCGATGAGAGCAGAAAGGGGCACATGGCCACCAGGCTTGCTGAAAGGAGATGCCGACCATGGAGAGGTCGAGCTGCTGAACGCCATGGCTGGATGGAGGTGCTGGAGAGAGGCTGCGCCTGCTCCCTGGTTGCTGGCGTGGGGAGGAAGAGAAGAAGCTTATGGGGAAGAGAAATGGAAAGGAGAGGGAGGACGAGGTGTGTGGGAGAAGGGAGACGGTGGGCTGCCATTTATAGAGCAAAGCTCTAGACATGTCAGACTGCACCAGAAGGTGGTAGGTGATGGTAGAGTGACTTTGGGCGCATATTTTCGTCATTTTCCCCTTGGAATCGGATCAAGGTTACTGTAGGAAATATCTTCCTTTATCTACACTCTACAAATTTTGTACAAATTTGAGGTGATTCGGGCACTGGTTAGAGAGTTATAGACCCACAAAAATTGGTTTGTCAGTGGGTTAGAAATCAGTGGAAACTTGAGAAAACTAAGTGTCAAAGCATGTCAAACAAAATTAGATGAATGCCATCTTTTAATATGTTGTGTCTCTATTAGTTATTAACAACTTTTATATTTGGGGAAACTTTAGTTGTTCAAAAAAAATTTGGGAACGCGAGACATCAACCCGAACGACAATGATTTCAGACTTAGAAGGATTTGAATCCTAAAATCAGGTTTTTAATCAAACTTGAAAGGACTGTTTGAGACACTTGGAGATTAAATCACGACTTGGTTTAAATAGAACATTTGTTGTATATTACAGGTTCTACAACTTTTATTAAAGGTCAAACCTTATATCTTGGCTGGAAATTGAAATTCCATTTTGGTCAATGTATTATCATTATAAAGCTTCAAATTATATTTTTAAGGCAATCGAAGTATTTTCTCGACATTTTCATGGCACAGACCCTTAATAACTTTTGTTGTAGAGTTCATATAGACTTGTTTGAACAAGATGACAAGGTTTGTTTGAATTTCAAAAATTTGCATTTGTCCAAACGAGCAGTTTCAAGCAAGTATAGGATTCATCTTTTTATGTGAGCATTTGTTTCAAACTTCGAGAAATCTTTAGAAGACACTCAATACATAAAGATGAATTATGATATAGAGAAAACAAGTAGATTTGCATAAGAATTTATTAGAGGTTCACACAACAGAGATTTCGCTGGAGAATGCGGATTCTGACTACGTATTTGGACATAGACCAAATATCAAGAAAGAGGATTTGGTGTAACACCCGGATTTAATGGACAAAGCCGGGTGCATCTCATACATGCGCCAAGAAGACAACATATATAATAACAGAGTGTATAGAGATAAATGTCACAAAACATCAGAGTAATTATTACATAGCGGAAGACTTATTACAAAATAAAAGAATAAATATAAAACTAACTAAGGATCATTGGCGCCAATGTCGACTGAGAAACGCCACCTAGATCAAGTCGAATGCCTCAGTGTTAGGCGGCTCCTCTTCCACCACCTGTTCTTCTCCTGTGGGGGGGGGTGTGAGACAGCAAGAGTGAGCTCACATACGTTCATAGCTCAACAAGTCGTGGGGAATAATGTGGCATGAACTCACCAAAGGTGGAAATTCATGTAGTGTAAGGCTAATCAATGAAGTAAAGGTTGAGGCTGAGCATTGCTTTTATAAGTTGGTCAAAATTTTATTAGCAATTACTAAGTGTAAATAAATACCAAACCTTAATAATAATAAAGAACAATAATAGTAAAATAATCCCAAATGCGATGCAAATGTCAAATTAAGTTTAAGTTCCATATTTAATCATGTGAGGGTCCGAGCCGCTCATGACCGTGAGCACGGCTAGTATACTAGTTTTACACTCTGCAGAGGTTGCGCATCTTTACCCACAAGTCATGTTACCCATCTGCCAAGAGACGACCAATCCCATACACCTCTACCGAGGAGGCGAGGCAGGGTAACACTACGAGGCCTTTACAAAGTTCCGCTAGCTTCAGAAATCCTGCTACAGTTTATAGGAAGCTCCAGTGCAGGGTTCTTGCCTGACCGCCATCACAGCAAAATCAAACAAGGACCTCCCTACACTGACCACTCCCCTACTGCCCTTGCCCCTTTCGGGTAAGGAAGACCTCCACTAGCTTTCCTAGTTAATCAGCCAAGGGCGTCCCATTAAACCCTTGTGGTAGCACTGTTTTCCCGGGTGGTCGCTCCATGTTCCCATTAATTTAATGATCTTAACATAAACAGTAATAATAACAAGATAATAACAGAATAATCATGAATAGTGTATCTCCATACCCAATCCACATAAAACAATAGCAAGTACTACCCAAAAATATTTCAGGGGTGAACAAGGTATAGAGGTAATCAAAACTGGAGTAACCTAAAGGATCCCATCAAAATTAACCTATGCAGATCATTAAAATTAATAAGAACATGGCTGGGAAAGTAAGTGATCAATGGCACAACTTGCCTGGCACTTGAGATTCCAGGTACCAACTTGCCTTTCAGAAGACACGTGTCCTCGCGCTAGTTGTAGCAATACAAACAAACATGGTATAGATAAAATTAACACCACACCAAACATAAGAATATACTACGTAATAACGATCTATGCGTTGCTACGGGACTAACGCAACTTGAACGGATCAAATCGGAGTTAAAACGGAGGAGATACGGATTTCCTAGGGTTTTATGTATTTGATACGAGGTTAGTTAAGAAATAAATTTTAATACCATTTTCATGTTGAAACAGAGACACAGGGTGATTAACAACATTATTACAAAAATATAGAAACTAAAAGGGATTAAAAAGGAGTTGAAATGAATTTTCTAGGAATTATACAAGTTTTGGAATTATTTTTGTACACAAAAGTATTTTCTAACTATTTTCTAACTATTTTATTCAATTTTCCCACTATCCCGGACTGCGCACAATATTATTGGGAAGCTTAGGGTTCGGTCTGAAAAAATACAGGGCCTTGCCGTAATGGTCTTTACACTAGTTAGGACCGCGGGTTAATTCTCACTAAATCCGGGGACTCTTACGCAAATGTGCTGGCCGAAGGGGTATTGGACGATCTGAGCCACCCGATCAGCGCTCTATGGCATAGATTTAATTAACCGCGATGCAAGCCCAGACACACGATTCAGATCGGATGGATCAGAATCATCACAGGCGCACAGACATGCTAGGTGCTATCGTGGCCGGACATCGCGGGATCATCGGCCCAGGTTAACTCTTCGCAGCACTCACTCCTCTCTCCTGAGATCGCCGGCGCGCAACCAAACTCAGAGCGCCGCCGTGGCACCATTGCCGGTGCACTCTGACTTCCCCCACCCGCACGCTATACTCCAATCGGTTAAGCGCAGCTCTACGTGGGGAAGGCCACGATGTAGATGGGATGAGTACTAACCGGTGAATACAATCCAGGCGAGATGGCCACGGTGACCCGCAGAAGTATTCGAAGACGAAACTCCAGTGAGGATTTCGTCGCGCTCCAATCACCGATTCCGCACGCCAGCGGCACCGACGGCTTCCCCCAATGGTCCGCACCTGCCCCCAATGGTCCAAGCCCCCAGTCTAACCCAAGTTCCCGGCAATAGGGAGGAAGTGGATCCGCGACGGCGCGGAGTGGAAGGAGAAGTCGCGGCTAACCCTCCCCTAGTGGCTTAGGTACCGATTCGCGCTCGTGACCGCAGCACGGGACACGACGCGACGTTTATAGTCAAGCGTGGTGGAGGTCGTAACAAGAAATCCCGAAGCTAGTGGATCACTGGCTCCACGGCGCGCTAATTGCGCGAGGAAGAACACCAGGCGAGCGGAGCGAATTCCGGGGTTTGTTGAGATCCCCCGCCCAAGCACTTCAACCACGACGTAAGCGCTGCGGTTGCTCAGGTTCCAAAATCAGCGCCGATTTGGTCGGTGAAGTCCCCGTGCGGTTGGCGAGCGACAGGGAGGAAGACGCTTCTGGCACAAGGGGCCACTTGCCTGTGTCAAGCGTGCCTGCCGCAGCGGTCAGCGCCGCATGCACCGGAGCTCGGCACCCACGCACGCGATCAGGAGACTGAAGTGTGGGCCCACATGGCCAGACGCTGGGAGCGGCGCGCGCATGACACGGAAGCAGGTAGGAGCCGCGTAGAGGCTGGCGGCTAGGGTTTGCCCAGCGGCAATCACGCACGCGGGGGAAAAAGGCCTAGATGGGCCGTGTAGTGGAATAGGAGGTGGGCCAGTCAAGAGGAATGCGGCCCAGGTGGGTTTTTTTTCTCATTTTTCTTTTCTTTTTCTATATCCTTTTCAAATTTTAGATTCAATTCAAATTTAATTCATGTTTTGAACTCATTGGTTTCCAAATATTGAGCATACACCTACACCAAAATACAACATCTACTATTTTTTTATATTATTATTTATTGTTTTCATTGTCATTTATTTATGGATGGAATAAATGGTTTTTATTGGAAATTTCTTTTTTTCTCTTTTTCTCCTTTCATGTTTTCATTTTAAATTGGAGGTATTATTTGTGTTGTCCATAAAATTCATTACCACAAAACTATTTGGCAAGAAGTCATCCTTTCTTTATTCATTTATTAGTTGCTTAACTAATTTAATGTCATTCATTGATCATGAATACGAAAGGCCCTTATAATTCTCCAAGGTTTCAAAGATTCCAAACACTATCCTAGATTTTTTTTGTTTTCTTTATTTATGACATATATACATTTTTTCCTCTACCAAATTCTGGGCCTTACATTTGGACATAGATCGAATAACATAACAACTATCGAGAGTCCAAAAAAATGAGTCTGGACAGGAATTGCGAGACGAGATTGACTTGCGAATTTGCGTTTGCTTCAAGAAATAAAAACATTTAACAGGCTCCAAATTGGGCTGTTCTTGAGATCGAATAACTCCAAACTTGGTGAAGCTTTCACAAGTAACTTGATAAAAGGAGATAGATGCGATTGAGAAATAGAAATTTTTACTGAGCATCCGAGATTAGGATAAATCTCCTGACATAACACGAAATGGACTCCTGGGGTGTCACAGATTATGCTGGGTGCAAGGTTGATAGGAAGAGCACATCAGGGACTTGTCAGTTTCTGGAAGGTCCCTGGTGTCTTGGAGCTCTAAGAAACAAACATATATTGCCCTATCCGCCACTGAGGCCGAGTACGTTGCCTCAGGACAATGTTGTGCGCAACTGCTTTGGATGAGGCAAACCCTCCGGGACTTTGGCTACAATCTAAGAAAAGTCCCACTCCTATGTGATAATGAGAGTACAATCCGTTTGGGGGATAATCCTATTGAACACAGCCGCACTAAGCACATAGCTGTAACACCCCATGGGTTACTTAGGGTTTCACTCAAGACTACACTATTGAACCCATCATCACATGTGACTTAATTTGAGTAAAAGACACCAAACTTGGGAATCAAGATCCTAAGTAGGTGTAACCCATCTTAGAAATCATGCCTTGGCCTTATCATGCACTAAAGAGAAGAGAATGACTCAAACCCTAATCCAAGTCTCGTATAGACGAATGGAGCCCTAGAGGGGATTATGGCAAAAATTCTATGTAAATCACATTATCTTGACTTGGGCTAATTATAAAAGTTGTAGAACACTTAATACCCTACAAAAACTAGAAAGAGAGTGACCCCAAGAAGATTTCAAAAAAACCCCAAAAAGGCCACCAAAGAGAAGAGCATAAAAGAAAAATCAGGATTTGCTCAAGTTCAAAACCGACCTTCTTTCAAAGATCAAGCATGTTCACTTTAATCCCGACCTCAAAATCTTATGGCCCAATTGACAAAATGGCGCCCAAAGAGCCCTAGAACACCCTGGAAAAGTTTGAACCCAACCCTAAGCCATTTGACATGACTTGGCATGGCTTTTGTCTCGGTATGGATAGCTCTAATAGAGCCGACTTCTCACCCCCATATCTCTCTACTCCGACTGTATCCTTGCTTGGAACTGACAGCAAAAAGGTAGGATTTGGTGTAGGTAAGAGACCGTACACGAGGGTTTTGCCAAGATTTGCACGCTAAGGCGATCAAATCGGCCGTTGAACCCTGGCAGAAGTAAACCCCCACGTGTTCGACGTGGGCTGACACTCGGGGGCACGCTCAGAGCACGCCCGCACGCGAACCCCACGTGCCCGCGGCCGCCCCATGACCACGCCCACACCGCGGCTATAAAGCCCACCGTAGTGCCCGGCCATCATCCTCGTTGCCTCCTCTGTACCGCGCCTAACTCCCCCGAGCTCGCCCATTGCTCCGGTGACCTCCCCGCGACCCGCCAGAGCCGCCCGAGGGCAACCACCGTGGCCAACCCCTTTCCCGCCCTCCTCTGCTCGATCCAAGCCCTCAGATAGATCCCCTTGGAGGTCACGAAGCTTGCCCAAGCTTGAACCAAGATCCCACGCCACTGGAATAGCTCAATCGTGCTTGCCGGAGTTCGGAACCCCGCAGGAGCACGTGGACCGGGTAAACCTCTGCACCATTTCTCAATTCGTTGCACGCATGGCCTCTACATCACCCAGTGGAGCTCCTCGTGCACTTTAATTGAACCCTACCACCGTGGTTTGGCCGGAGCAGGAGCCACCGACGACCTCCGCCGCCTGCGCTCGTGGCCAGAGCAGCTCCGACGACCCCAGACACCGACCCGCACACCGACGTGACCGTTGTGGCCTCCCCAACGTCACTGACCACCCCGCCAGCCCTCTGTTGTCGCCTGTAAGCCTCGCCGCCATAATCTTTGCCGCGGATACTGTTTAAGCCAGCCAGGGAGCGCAGGTTAGATTTCGGCAAAGTGCAGGGGGTTTTGTGCAATGTCAGTGACTCATGCAAATAGTAGACCAAGGACTGTTTTGTGAGAGAAAAGGGAGAGAACATCCAGGGGGTTCTGTGCAAACCTGTATTCCTTTTCCATTTCGAATTTATTCTTCTTTTAAATATCACAGAGAACTAAATAAATGCATAACTTGAAGAATATTCATCCAAAATTTGTCAAACTAATTTTGCTAGACTTTATGAAATATAAACTATCAGACAAAAATAATAAACCCCATAGTTCCTGTATTATTTTCTAGAGTTTTGAATTAAATAAGAAAACTGCCCAAAACTTAATATTAGAAGGAAAAATAGAAATATTGTTAGACCAGGGTTAAGAAAAATAGTGGAGACACTAACCTAGTAGTTGCACTATTTAAAATTAATAAACACCCCAGTATACAAGGTTAAGGAGGGTTTATTCACTAAAGCTTGTTTATGCTCAAACTTAGGAAAATTTGGAAAAGGGATTAAAAATGGAAACCAAGGGGAAACCATATTTTTCCTAGCATGCCTAAGTTATGTAGTTCACAAGAAAAATCTATTGAACCATAGTCCAGTGAAACGAAATTGCACTCACAATTATTCATGAAAAACAAAGAAAATTTTGAAAAGTCATAAGAAAATAATCCTAAGGAGAAAACACCCCTACCTTAGGAATGACTACCTTAGGGTTGTAGTGCAAAGTAACCCCTCTGCCCCAACTATTGTTATTTTTGTCCAGAGAAGGTTCTATTTATTTTTGACCTAAATTTTATAGGACAGACTACAGTGACCAATATTAATCCACTGTAATTTTTACAGAAATTTTATAAAATTTGAAATCACTGTTGTAGTTCAAACCCACCATTAAAAACATAAAAAAGACAAATAAAGAGAGGAAATTAGTAGTGGAGATTAATGTTACCGTGACCAAATTAGCAAAACCCTTGAATACCTAATAGAACCTTTAAAGGGCAATCCAAGTCTTAATCCACTATGTTTGCCCCTAAGCAAAACCTTAAACCTAAAATTCTAAGCATAAACCACTGAGAGTTTCTTATAATGAGGAAACCCTAAGTTATCAACTAACTTAGCTTTTTCTTCGCTATACATAATAGTTACTAAACTATGCATATCATAGCAAACATATATCTTATTCATTGCATTCGATAGATTGCAACCTCGCGGACGGAGAGTACATCCTCATGCCGGAGCAAGGAGTTGCTCAGGAGGTAGCCCAGGATCCAGCACCAGAACCTGCCATCGAGGATCTGCCTGCCCCAACTTTGGAAGGCAAGCCCCGGTTTTATGCATAACCTATTCTATATGCTATGTTACTGCACTTAATGTTTGTAGGCTTGTATTGTGCACATAAGTGTAGGAGTTGTTTGGAACCCTAGTTGCATGAACTCAGTATTCCTTTTGAGATGGATACTAGTATGTAGGTCGAGTAGCTGCTTTATTAATTAGGGATCTCGGTAGAAGTCGAGTGATTTTTCTAGCACTCGCGCGAGGTCAGGAATTGGTTGTACCCACTTTCTTATCATAATGATGTTGGTCTATGGACAACAATCCATGGGGATTGGTTGTCTACGAGATGGAAATTGGAATAAGGATTAAGGTGTGGTACCGTGAGTCAAGCGTTTGAACGTACTAAACATATGCCGAGAAATATGGTAAATCGGTATGCCTCGTACCTGATTGAATCTAGAAGCAGACTTTGCCCCTCACACGACCTGAGACGTGGTCTCCCATTCCGGTTATAGTGGGTACAAGTGCGGACACTGCACGACGGCAGTCGGGGTCAGTGAGGCATTGTACGCCAAGGCGGTGAGCCCTGATCTGCTGACAGGGAATCGATGGGGACGGTTGATGTGTGTGGGGATGGAGTGTCTCGCCACGTCGTGTGTTTAGGTTTACCTTGCAAGGTTTAAAAACTCGATTCGAATCGTCTGCTTCTTGCAGCTAATGAGACTGCTTGATCCATGCTGCTACATTGAGTAATAAGTGGAAATGTGTTGATTTGGGAAAAGATGTTGATTGCTAAGAAAATGATTGCTACCATGTATGATTAGATAGGGATACATCTAGTCTTAAGAGTGTCACAGTAAAACTTGAAAAAGCTAAAAACTTGATTTTTAGACTCAGCTAGTGCTATTCGCAAGCAAACCTCTCAGCCAAACAGCTGCATGTCTAGAGGTAGAGGAGTAGACTCCTCACACCGGGTAAGTCTAGCTAAGTATTAGTATACTCAGCCTTGCTTGTGGAATAATTTTTACAGGTTCTCTAGAGGACATGGTTGCTGGAGTGACTTGGCCATCGACCTTGCCACCGGGTTGGACCGTCGAGTGGGACCCTACCTCAGCTGAGGAGGAGCATGAGGAGTGATGGGACAGGCTTCCCCATCCCTCCATTTATTTATCGTTAGTTTATTCCACTGCATTCCGAACAATGGTCACTACTTTTGCTAAAACTCCGATGATGATGTAATAAATTTGATACTCCTTCATGTATGGTTTTATCTTTTATTGTATTTGCTCTGTTGCCTCACCATCGAGTGAGTACGTGGTACTTGATCCTATCAGTGGCCACGTTAGACCAGATCCGAGGGACTAACATGTTATTCCTATTTAAGTGTGGTCTAGCCTCTAAGGTGGGACTTAGGCACTTAAGTTGGAATAATTCAGGCGGTTCCGCCACAGCTGGTATTAGAGTTTGTACCACCAAAGAGGAATCAATAAACTGTAAATACCATCCCTTTTCAAAAATAAAACTTGATAGAAACAAATGTTGGATAGATCGCTAGGACGATCAGGATAGATCTAGGACGTGAAGCCTTAGGATAATAGAGGGGTAGCAAGGTGGCTAATTGAGTAAGCCCTATAGGCTACTATGCGGAATGGGAGCTTTTCCCTATTCCCTCTGAGTTGGAGTGAGGTCGTTAGGACGAGCATGCACGCATCCTTACTAAAACTATTAATCATTAGGTAAATTTTTTTACATGATATTGGCGGATTAAGTTCACTCAGTGACATTGTCCTAGCCATAGAGAGGCCGAGCTTGATCCCATTTTTATTTTATAATTCATTTTTTTTCTTTTTTTTCACTTACGCTTAACCATACACAAATGACTTCTCACGGATCCTCGGACGGAGGGAATGCATAGTCCCACATGGACGGACTTGCACGAGAGGGTTTTCCCCATATCTTGTGGGAGGTACTTCAGGGAGCCGGTTACACGATGCCTCCCTAGTACGCGGTGCAGCTATTCGAGAAGCACCGAGTGCCCCGCTGTAGGGTGAGGATGACCCTGGAGCCTCATCCCTTACAGCCAGGCTGGCATACGTTGGACTCCGAGTCTTTCGGATACCGGGCTGAAGACACCATCGAGGCCATTGCCCTCCACGGATTGACGACCTTCTGTGGTTTTCACCCCTTAGAGTTGTTTACTCATCCCATTGGCTTATTCCCTGCTGAAAAGGAGGACGACCCAATGTGGAAAGGCCGAGTGGAGCATGCCAAGGACATATGGGCTCTTTACCTAGGGCAGACTGCGCACTTGACGGTGCGATGTATGGATGCTCTCTATCGTCTGCAAGTGAGGCGGGGAGAAGCAATGTCTCATCTGATGGCATTATTGGAGGCTACCAAGATTACCTTGGATAACAGAGAGGAACTTGTGGTAGACCTGTCCATTGAGATGGTTGAAAAGGACCTACAAGTGGAACAGATGTCCAATGAGATCCAGGAGCTTGAGGAACTAGTGGGAACCAGGGAAAACACCATTGAGGCTCTCGAGGATCAGCTCATCGACATTCAGCAGCAACTTGCAGAGGCTAACCAACATTTGGATATGCACCACCAGGAGATCCAGGACATGGAGGCCAACAAGGATGTCGACATCGAGGGAGGAGAAGAGCCGGAGCCTGCATCTAGTCTGGACACTACTGGCTCAGGGAGACCACCTTCCCCCGAGTCGAGCATTGCCTCGTTTGCTCACTAAGTGGCGGAGATAGAGTTAGAAGTGGGTAGGAAGAACTCCTCGGAGCTAGCTTAGCTTTTGCATCCTTAGGGTACTAGGTTGGACAGAGTTGAGTCTTTTGAGTCACTGATGTAATCGTAACAAACTCTTTTGGAAGTTGTGACGATGAATGATGTCAGCTTAAATTTATGCAGAAAAGATTTATGCCACATAGTATCTTTTATGAATTATGCAAGAAAAATGTTGGTCTTACCCTTTCAAATCTTTTACCACGTATGAACCCTGGCATCAGAAGTATAATATTAACAGCATCCTAAATTTTTCAGATGGCAGGAAGAGCGCGATGTGGACAGAATGAGCGCATTCCTCCACCCCCGCCACCGCCTCCTACCATGCAAGAACTAATGGCTCAGCAGAATGAGATTCTGCAAAAGCTGGCTCAGCGTCAGCCACCACCTCAGCACTATGGTGGTGGCGATCACCATCAGCGTCCCCTAGCAGCGACCACTTATCAGGAGTTCCTCAGTACTCAGCCGCCGTTGTTCACTCGGGCAGAGGATCCACTTGATGCTGATGTTTGGATCAGGGTAGTGGAATCCGAATTCCCATTACTTACTGGCAATTGTTCAGATGCGGCCAAAGTTCGTTTTGCCACTCAGCAGCTTCGCGGACCCGCACGGACGTGGTGGGATCACTTTCTCGCTATGCAACCAGAGGGCCATGTGGTGGAATGGAGAGAATTCAAGGAAGCTTTCAGAGGGCATCATATACCAGCAGGCATTATGGATCGCAAGCTTAATGAGTTTCTGGCACTCACTCAGGGAAATCGGACAGTGTTGCAGTACGCTCAGGCCTTCAATGACCTGTGCCAGTATGCCGGATATCACGCAGACACTGATGAGAAGAAGAGGGACAGATTCAGGAGGGGGCTCAGCACTAAGCTCCGCGACCGTCTCAACACCGTCAGGGCTAACAATTACAATGCGTTAGTCAACATGGCTATTTCTCAGGAAGACTGCATCACAGCTCGTCAGGTAGAAAAGAAGAGGAAGACCCCTGTGGCTGGATCATCAGCTCAGCCATAGCGCTTCCGGATTGAATCTGACACTCAGAACAGAGGACCTCAGCAGCAGCAAGCACGTTGGGTGATCCGACCACATTAGCAGCTGCAGGCACCCAACCGCTCTGAGCCCCCAGTTTAGAGGAACAATAATTAGCCACAGCAGCAGCAGTACCGTCAGGCTAATGACAACAGGTGTTTCACTTGTGGTAACACCGGACATTATGCTAAGAATTGCCCCCGGAGTCAGCAGAGGCAGGGACAAAATTCCAACCAGAACCAAGGCAAGAGGCAGAAGGTGCAAGTGAGGCAGGGCAGGCTGAACTTCACCATCGTGGCTGATATTCCCGAGGGAGCACCCGTCTTGACTGGTATCTTTTCAGTTTTGAATTATCCTGCAATTATTCTTTTTGATTCTAGTGCATCACACAGTTTTATCAGTACCAAATTTAGTGCCAAGTGCCAGTTACCTTTTCACCACACCAATGGGGGTATTACAATTTCTACACCCGGAGGCAGGGTTGCCACCTATCAGATCAATAGACACGTATCGATAAAGTTAGGTAGCTTCATATTTAAAACCACTCTCCTGATCATGGGATTGGATAGTGTGGATATCATCCTGGGGACTGATTGGTTGTCACGACACCATGCGGTAATTGATGTCGCAGCTAGAGCCATAGAAATTCGCTCCCCACTAGATGGCGAGATCACCTTATACCTACCTAACCAGGGATGTACCCGTTCCTGTGCCTTCACCATGATAGAGTCGCCTGTTGAGAAAATCCCAGTGGTCTGTGACTACCCAGATGTTTTTCCAGATGAGTTACCAGGAATGCCACCCGACAGAGATATAGAGTTCGCGATTGAATTACAAACCGGAACTGCACCTATCTCCAAGAGACCCTATAGGATGCCTCCAGCAGAATTGGCGGAATTGAAAAAGCAACTACAGGAGTTGTTGGACAAGGGGTTCATTCACCCAAGTACTTCACCATGGGGATGTCCCGCCTTATTTGTGAAGTAGAAGGATGAGAGCCTGAGATTGTGTGTCGATTACCGTCCTCTCAATGCGGTGACCATCAAGAATAATTATCCATTACCCCGCATTGATGTATTGTTTGATCAGTTGGTGGGGGCGAAAGTATTCTCCAAGATAGACCTTCGCTCTGGCTATCATCAGATAAAAAATCAGGGCCAGTGACATTCCCAAGACGGCTTTCTCTACCAGATATGGGCTTTACGAGTACTTGATGATGTCTTTCGGGCTAACCAATGCCCCGGCTTATTTCATGTATTTGATGAATTCGGTATTCATGCCAGAGTTGAACAAATTTGTGGTGGTCTTCATTGATGACAATCTGGTTTATTCCAAAAATGAAGATGAGCATACTGAGCATCTACACATCGTACTTCGGCTACTGCGCGATCATCGTCTATATGCTAAGCTGTCCAAATGTGAGTTCTAGCTGAAGGAGATAAAATTTCTGGGTCATACCATTTCTTAGGATAGGGTATTAGTTGATCCTAAGAAAGTACAAGTGATGAATTGGAAACCTCCTGCCACTGTACGGTAGATTCGGAGTTTTCTGGGATTGGCAGGGTATTATCGGCGATTTATTCCGGATTTCTCCATGATTGCCAAGCCAATGACTGAATTGTTGAGGAAAGGAGTCAAGTATGAATGGAGCCAGAAATGTGAGGATGCCTTTCATGCACTAAGGCAACATTTGACAACAACACCCGTGTTAGCTCAACCGGACAACACAATCTTTCGAGGTTTATTGTGATGCTTCAGGTACTGGATTGAGATGTGTCTTGATGCAAGACAACAGAGTCATTGCTTATGCCTCCCGAGCACTAAGACCCCATGAGCAGAACTACCCCACACATGATCTGGAATTGGCTGCCGTAGTTCATGCTCTCAAGATTTGGAGACATTACTTGATGGGAGCTCATTGTAATATCTATACTGATCATAAGAGTCTCATGTACATCTTCACTCAGGTTGATCTTAATATGAGGCAGAGAAGATGGTTAGAACTAATCAAGGACTATGATTTGGAAGTGCATTACCATCCTGGCAAAGCCAATGTTGTGGCAGATGCTTTAAGTCGGAAGTTCCAGTGCAACTGTATGATCATGGACTCTAAGATCGCCACTCTATGTGACGAGTTATGCAAATTGAACCTTGAATTCATTCCTTCCGGTACTTTAAGTTATATTGCAGTAGAGCCCACCTTACATGAGCAAATAGTCATGGCACAGATTGGTGACAAGGGTGTTCAAGTCATTAAGGATATGATCGAACAAAAGGTGGACAAATACAAATGCTTCCGTCAGGACAGCAAAGGAATTCTATGGTTTGGAGACTGATTGGTTGTTCCCAAGAACCCCGAGCTTAGAAAGAAAATATTGGATGAAGCTCACCTTTCTAAATTCTCCATGCATCCCAGCAGCAACAAGATGTATCATGATCTCAGATCCTTGTACTGGTGGACCAGAATGAAGAGGGAAATTGCTAAGTATATATCTGAGTGTGACACTTGCCAAAGAGTCAAGGCTAGCCATTTGAAGGTGGCAGGCACCTTACAGCCCCTTCCCATACCATCTTGGAAATGGGAGGACATTTGCATGGATTTTATCGTGGGATTGCCCAATACCTCCCGACACCACGATTCTATTTGGGTCATTGTGGATAGGTTGACCAAAACAGTGCATTTCTTGCCAGTACATACCACCCACCGGACTGAAAAGTATGCAGAAATTTATATTGACCAGATAGTTCGTCTGCATGGGATACCAAGGACTATTGTGTCTGACAAAGGAGCACCATTTGTAGCACGTTTCTGGGAGCAATTGCAAGAATCACTTCGAACCCATGTAATAAGGAGCTCAGCATACCACCCTCAAACAGATGGTCAAACAGAAAGGGTGAATCAGATTTTGGAAGACATGTTGAGGGCATGTGTGCTACACTATGGAAAGAATTGGGACAAGTGTCTTTCCTTGGTAGAGTTCTCTTACAATAACAGCTACCAGTCTAGTTTAAAGATGGCACCTTTCAAAGCCTTGTATGGGAGAAGGTGTTGAACACCGCTAAATTGGTCACAAGCTGGAGAAAGGGAAATATTTGTACCCGACTTGGTAATTGAAGCAGAGGAAAAGGTCAGAGTCATTAAAAAGAACCTAGAAGCCGCCCAGGCCAGGCAAAGGAGCTATCATGACAAGAGGAGAAAGCTTCTACAGTTTGAAGTGGGAGATCATGTTTACCTTAAAGTGTCACCTAACAAAGGTGTTCAGAGATTTTGAATCAAGGGCAAGTTAGCTCCTCGCTACATTGGGCCCTATGAGATCAAGGGAACTTATGGACCTGTGGCATATCAATTGAAGTTGCCACCCCACATGTCAGCAGTTCATGATGTGTTCCTCGTATCTCAGTTACAGAAGTGTGTCCGCTTACCCACGGAAGTACTACTTGAACCAGAATTTGAGATAGAACCGGACTTGTCATATCAGGAGCACCCCGTCAAGATATTGGATAAAAAGGAGAGATCGACACGGGCAAGAACAGTTAGGATGTATAAAGTTCAGTGGAGCCACCACACAGAAGAGGAGGCTACATGGGAGACTGAGGATTTTCTACGTTCTCGCTTCCCCGACTTTCTGCCCAAAGGAGTCGGTACGTAATCCAAAAACCCCACCCCCACCTGCCCTTTGAATCTAAATATAAGAAAAACTTAGATGCTAAAGGGATAGTAACCCTTGAAAATAACTTAAAAAGGACTTCCTTCTGAAGTTGCAAAGAGGATGACATTCGAAGAACAGTTAATTGGAGAAACTTGGCTTAAAGAATCTACATCACACAGACCCATCTTCTGGGTACCCTCTAAAGGATCCCCACCCACAATCTCAGGGCGAGATTCCTTTAAGGGGGGAGGGCTGTAACACCCCAGGTGTTACTTAGGGTTTCACTCAAGACTACACTATTGAACCCATCATCACATGTGACTTAATTTGAGTAAAAGACACCAAACTTGGGAATCAAGATCCTAAGTAGGTGTAACCCATCTTAGAAATCATGCCTTGGCCTTATCATGCACTAAAGAGAAGAGAATGACTCAAACCGTAATCCAAGTCCCTTATAGACAAATGGAGCCCTAGAGGGGATTATGGCAAAAAGTCTATGTAAATCATATTGTCTTGACTTGGGCTAATTATAAAAGTTGTAGAACACTTAATACCGTAAAGAAACTAGACCCGCCATAGCTCCGGTGACCTCCCCGGGACTCGCCAGAGCCGCCCGAGGGCAACCACCGTGGCCAACCCCATTCCCGCCCTCCTCCGCATAATCCAAGCCCTCAGATAGATCCCCTTGGAGGTCACCAAGCTTGCCCAAGCTTGAACCGAGGACCCGCGCCACGGGAATAGCTCAATCGTGCTCGCCGGAGTTCGAAACCCCACCGAAGCACATGGACCGGGTAAACCTCTGCACCATTTCTCAATTCGTTGCACGCATGGCCTCTACATCACCCAGTGGAGCTCCTCGTGCACTTTAATTGAACCCTAATTCCGTGGTTTGGCCGGAGAAGGAGCCGCCGACGACCTCCGCCGCCTGCGCTCGTGGCTAGAGCAGCTCCGACGACCCCAAACACCGACCCGCACATTGACGTGACCGTCGTGGCCTCCCCGACGTCACTGACCACCCCGCCAGCCCTCTGCTGCCGCCGGTAAGCCTCATCGCCGTAATCTTTGCCGCGGATACTATTTAAGCCAGCCAGGGAGCGCGGGTTAGATTTCGGCTATGTCCAGGGGGTTTTGTGCAATGTCAGTGACTCATGCAAATAGTAGACCGAGGACTATTTTGTGAGAGAAAAGGGAGAGAAAATCCAGGGGGTTCAGCGCAAACCTGTATTCCTTTTCCATTTCGAATTTATTCTTCTTTTAAATATCATAGAGAACTAAATAAATGCATAACTTGAAGAATAATCATCCAAAATTTGTCAAACTAATTTTGCTAGACTTTATGAAATATAAACTATCAGACAAAAATAATAAACCCCATAGTTCCTGTATTATTTTCTAGAGTTTTGAATTAAATAAGAAAACTGCCCAAAACTTAATATTAAAAGGAAAAATAGAAATATTGTTAGACTAGGGTTAAGAAAAATAGTGGAGACACTAACCTAGTAGTTGCACTGTTTAAAATTAATAAACACCCCAGTATACAAGGTTATGGAGGGTTTGTTCACTAAAGCTTGT
This sequence comes from Zea luxurians, assembly GCA_029449295.1. NCBI lineage: Eukaryota > Viridiplantae > Streptophyta > Magnoliopsida > Poales > Poaceae > Zea > Zea luxurians. Next base: position 94,995,666 of record JAOPSE010000001.1, on the reverse strand, counting down.
TTATGCTCAAACTTAGGAAAATTTTGAAAAGGAATTAAAAATGGAAACCAAGGGGCAACCATATTTTTCCTAGCATGCCTAAGTTATGTAGTTCACAAGAAAAATCTATTGAACCATAGAATAGTGAAAGGAAATTGCACTCATAATTATTCATGAAAAATAGAGAAAACTTTGACAAGTCATAAGAAAATAATCCTTAGGAGAAAACACCCCTACCTTAGGAATGACTATTCTTGTGCTAAGAAGAACCTAGGAAAAATACAAGTTCTGTTGTTTGATATTTTTCAAATAGCAAGTTAGTTATATGTGTCTTTTTGGCATTAAACTTTAAAAAAATCATAACTGAATAATCACTAAGTAACTCTTTATGATTTTTGGCACAGAAGCATGTTATTACCAATAGATACGAGCAAAAATAACCCTTAGTACAGAGCCCACACCTAGATGAGGGTTGTAGTGCAAAGTAACCCTCTGCCCCAACTTTTGTTATTTTTGTCCAGAGAAGGTTCTATTTATTTTTGACCTAAATTTTATAGGACAGACTACAGTGACCAATATTAACTCACTGTAATTTTTACAGAATTTTTATAAAATTCGAAATCACTGTTGTAGTTCAAACCCACCATTAAAAACATAAAACAGGCAAATAAAGAGAGGAAATTAGTAGTGGAGATTAATGTTACCGTGACCAAATCAGCAAAACCCTTGAATACCTAATAGAACCTTTAAAGGGCAATCCAAGTCTTAATCCACTATGTTTGCCTCTAAGCAAAACCTCAAACCTAAAATTCTAAGCACAAACCACTGAGAGTTTCTTATCATGAGGAAACCCTAAGTTATCAACTAACTCAGCTTTTTCTTCGCTGTGCATAATAGTTACTAAACTCTCCATATCATAGCATACATATATCTTAGTCATTGTATTCGATAGATTGCAACCTCATAGACGGAGAGTACATCCTCGGGCCGGAGCAAGGAGTTGCTCAGGAGGTAGCCCAGGATTGAGCACCAGAACCTGCAATCGAGGATCTGCCTGCCCCAGCTTTGGAAGGCAAGCCCTGATTTTATGCATAACCTATTCTATATGCTATTTTACTGCACTTAATGTTTGTAGGCTTGTATTGTGCACTTAAGTGTAGGAGATGGATACTAGTATGCTGGGTCGAGTAGCTGCTTTATTAATTAGGGATCTCGGTAGAAGTCGAGTGATTTTTCTAGCACTCGCGCGAGGTCAGGAATTGGTTGTACCCACTTTCTTATCATAATGATGTTGGTCTATGGACAATAATCCATGGGGATTGGTTGTCTACGAGATGGAAATTGGAATAAGGATTAAGGTGCGGTACCGTGAGTCAAGCGTTTGAACGTACTAAACATATGCCGAGAAATATGGTAAACCGGTAAGCCTAGTACCTGATTGAACCTGGCAGCAGACTTTGCCCCTCATGCGACCTGAGACGTGGTCTCCCATTCCGGTTTTGGTGGGTACTAGTGCGGTCACTGCACGACGGTAGTCGGGGTCAGTGAGGCATTGTACGCCAAAGCGGTGAGCCCTGATCTGCTGACGGGGAATCGATGGGGACGGTTGATGTGTGTGGGGACGGAGTGCCTCGCCACGTCGTGTGTTTAGGTTTACCTTGCAAGGTTTAAAAACTCGATTCGAATCGTCTGCTTCTCGCAGCTAATGAGACTGCTTGATCCATGCTGCTACATTGAGTAATAAGTGGAAATGTGTTGATTTGGCAAAAGATGTTGATTGCTAAGAAAATGATTGCTACCATGTATGATTAGATAGGGATACATCTAGTCTTAAGAGAGTCACACTAAAACTTGAAAAACCTAAAAACTTGATTTTTAGACTCAGCTAGTGCTTTTCGCAAGCAAACCTCTCAGCCAAACAACTGCATGTCTAGAGGTAGAGGAGTAGACTCCTCACACCGGGTAAGTCTAGCTGAGTATTTGTATACTTAGCCTTGCTTGTGGAATAATTTTTACAGGTTCTCTGGACGACATGGTTGCTGGAGTGACTTGGCCGTCCACCTTGCCACTGGGTTGGACCGTCGAGTGGGACCCTACCTCGGCTGAGGAGGAGCATGAGGAGTGATGGGACAGGCTTCCCCATCCCTCCATTTAATTATCGTTAGTTTATTCCGCTGCATTCCGAACAATGGTCACTACTTTTGCTAAAACTCCGATGATGATGTAATAAATTTGATACTCCTTCATGTATGGTTTTATGTTTTATTGTATTTGCTCTGTTGCCTCACCATCGAGTGAGTACGTGGTACTTGATCCTGTCAGTGGCTTCGTCGGACCAGATCCGAGGAACTAACGTGTTATTCCTATTTAAGTGTGGTCTAGCCTCTAAGGTGGGACTTAGGCACTTAAGTTGGAATAATTCGGGCGGTTCTGCCACAATAGACATCCGGCATCACTTCTTGAGAGACCATCGGCAAAGGGGAGATATCGATATTTATCATATTAGCACCGAGAACCAGCTAGCCAGTATCTTCACCAAGCCTTTAGATGAGAAAAGGTATTGCAGGTTGCGTAGTGAGCTAAATGTCTTAGATACGTGTTACGTGGATTGATCTATAGCATACATATGTTCTATGCCTGTGATCATGTTACTTTAAGCTTTATTGTCTTTAATTTCTTATATTTGGTGCTCAAGTCGTACAAGTCATCCCCAGACCTCACAAGTCCCTATGCAAATTATGCACATGTTTAGGGGGAGATGTGCTACAACTTGACTCCAGTGAGACTAACCTATTTGTTGAGTATTCTTGAAATAGTCTCAAAAGGATATTGAAAGGGAAAAGTGAACTTGGACAAAGAAAGAGCTTCCACTACATTCTGGTATAAATGTATCTTGTCCCAAGTTCTTTGTTGTGCTCTTATTGCCATTTTGCTCTTATTTGACATTTTAGTGAGGCAATGAGGTTAGAGGGCCAAAAAGGTCTCTCGTTTTGTGCTTAATGCCAAAGGGGGAGAAATTAAGGCAAAAGCAAATGGATCAGCCAACCACTTGTGAATTTCAAAATATTAGAGCTAGAATCTTTTTGTTTTATCAAAATCCTTTTATTGCAAAATTGTTCTCTTATGGGGGAGAAGTTTCATTATGGGAAAAAGGGGGAGTTTGTGGCATTTGATCAAATTTACTCTTGAAATATCTCTCTATTCAACCAAACAAGTGTGTTTGACTTAGAGATAGGAAAAGAATTTGTCTTATGAAAATAAACCAACTGGTGGCAAAAGTGATCCAAATATGCCATAATTCTATGTGAGATAAATTGGTCTTCAATTTGCACCTCTTGAGAATGATATTGCACTTCTAGTTGTTTTTTAATGTGTTGGCATAAATCACCAAATAGGGGGAGATTGAAAGGGAAATGTGCCATTGGGCCATTTCTATAAATATTTTGGTGATTAGATGCCCAGCGCATATTATTTTAAGGTGATGTGTGACAAGTGTTAAAGAGATGCAAATAAAGAATAAAGGTAAGCTCTAGACGCCTGGTAAATTATTTTATATGGTAAACACTCTTATCTAAGTGCCATGAACTAAGCTAAGTAAAGGCCAAAGAAAGATAAGGAAGGACCGAAGAAATGGTGCTGACTGCGCAGCACCGGACGGTCTGGTGCCCGTCACCGAACAGTCTGGTGCACGGTCTACGCAAACTCTCTGCTCTCGGGTTTTTCCTGGCTACGTCGGCTATAAATCAATAGACAGTCCGCACGAGGCGCCGGACAGTCCGATGCTCCAATTGTGCAACGGCTATCTGCCACGTCGACGAGCACCAACGGTCACATGGCACATCGGATAGTCCGGTGCCCCACACCGGACAGTCCAGTGCCCCACAGAAAAGGAAATCAGCCAATCAAGGGATTCTCTGCTGTGTCCTTTGCCTGTACTGTTCACTATCCAGTGCACCGATGAACAGGTGGCAAGAATTGCCTACCAAATGGAGTTCCAACGGCTCCTAGCTGCCTTAGGGCTATAAAAGGGACCCCTAGGAACATGGAGCACAACACCAATCCTCCATTGAACATCCTAAGACTCCTAGACTCCACAAACTCGCATTTGAATCATCGTGTTTAAGATTTGAGCACTTCTTGAGCTGTGAACTCCCTGCGCTGTGTTTGTGTGCTTATCTTATGACTTGTGTGTGTGTGTGTTTGCTGCGACTCTAGTCTTGTGTGTCTTTCTTTCCCTCCCTTACTCTTGTGCTTTTATTATGATCAACATTGTAAGGGCGAGAGGCTCCAACTTGTGGAGATTCCTCGCAAATGGGAAAAGACTGCTAAGGAAGAAAATTGTGGTACTCAAGGTTGATCATTGGATCACTTGAGAGGGATTGAGTGCAATCCTTGACTGAAGGAGGTCATCACAACGTGGAGTAGCCATTGGCCAAACCACGGGATAAAAATCACTGTGTCTCATGTATCTTTTCATTGTGATTGGTTTTCTTCTAGAGTTCTCGCTTTAGCAACCTTGTTTTAATTGTGCTAACATTTCATAACCAAGTTTGGGCTATTTAGTGTTGAATTTTATAGGATCACCTATTCACCCCCCTCTAGGTGCTCTCAAGTAGTCCTCCACCTGGGCTACCTACTCTTCTCTTGTGGGGGAGGGGAGGGTTTATATATCGCAAGGGTGAGCTCACAAAAGATCGTAGCTCAATAAGTTGTGGGGAATAATGTGCATGAACTCAATAAAGGTGGGAGCTCATGTGATGTGTAAGGCTGGTCAACAAATAATGGTTAAAGCTGAGCATTGCTTTTAATAAGTTGGTCAAATTTTATTAGCAGTTACTAAATCTAAGTGTATACCAGCCCAAAGTAATAATAGATCAAATTAATAATAAAACCACAATGCGATGCATATGACAATTGAGTTTAATTCCATAAGTTAAGCATGCGAGAGTCCTGAGCTGCTCATGACCACGAGCATGGCTAGTATACCAGTTTTACACTCTGTAGAGGTTGTACCCTTTACCCACAAGTCATGTTACCCATTTGCCAAGGGGTCTAGAAGTCCCATTCATATCTACTAAGGGGACGAGGCAGGGTAACACTATGAGGCCTTTACAAAGTTCTACTAGCTTCAAAAAACCCGCTATGGTTTTTGAGGAGAGCGATATAGGAATCCGCCATCTAAAAAGCCACAGCATGATAAACCCGAGAACCTCCCTATACCAGCAACTCGCCTACCGCCCTTACCCTTTCGGTTAAGGTAGACCTCCACTAGCTTTCCTAATTAGGTAGCCAAGGGCATCCCATTCCACCCTTGTGGTAGCATGTATATCTCAAGTTAAGCTCCATGTTCCAATCAAAACAATAGTCTTATTACATGTCACACCCGGTTTTAGAAGGCAAATCAAATGCGAATAATGTACGTGCCAGGATTTGAAACTCACGTACACAGCGATTACATAATTTGACATCATCACACATTGCTCAAAGTAAATAGCAGAAAATAGTACTTTATTACATCAAGATGTCCAAGACATCTACAGAGTCATTAACATAACATTGCCTTTACTAACATCAAAGTGCGAAAAAGCAAACGTAGTAGATAAGTCCTTCATAGACAGCTGACTGGGGGTTTGCCACTAACATAACTAGAACTCGTCGTAGTCCTGGAACTCCTCAAAGTCCTCCATGTTGCCTGCATCTCCTCCTGAGCACTTAATACAGTGGGGACAACCTAGGGTGGGGTGGTTTTTAAAGCAAGGGTGAGTACACATCAATGTACTCAGTAAATGCCCCATTTGGCTAAAGTGGACTGACTGTATGTGGAGTTAAGGTTAAGCAGTTGCTTTTAGTTGGTCAAGTATTTATTACTAATAGTAGAGCCAAATTTTTGTAATAAACCCAGTTATTACCCAAATGTACTCCCTCCAAGAGGAAATACCAGAGATCATAATTATAACCATCATCATAAAAGTATCCAAAGTTCATCTAATTAAAGAGGATCCAAAGGCTGCTCATAACCGTGAGCACGGCTGATATACCCGTTTCTAACACCCTATAGAGGTTGCACACTTCACCCACGAGTCGTGATTCCCTTTCTGCCCGAAGAGCGCTACTCCCCATTGACCACTACTTAGGTGGCCTAGCACAGTATCACTATGTAGCATTTACAAAGCCTCCTCTGGTGCATAGCTGCTCGTTAGGTTTCACTAGTCATACAAATCCAGTACACCTCCCTAAGGTGGGTGACTAACAAAACCAAATCGAATGAACCTAGGCACCCAGCCTTAGCAGAGCGAGCACTATGCCTTGGCCCCCATTGATGGCCCTCCAGCAAAGCCAACTGCACCCCAGGTTCATCTAATTATTCAGCTAAGGGCATCCCATTCCACCATCATGGTTGCACTGTTATCTCGGGTGGTCACTCAATGAACAGGTCGTTACAGAGAGGTACTCAGGAAACAGCCTGAGTCCCCTAAAGTATCACAAGATAATCATCGGGATAACATCATCGTATCATAAATATTCACATCATATTCGTTGATTAAGTTAAAGCGATAGCATAAAGCTAACCATAGTAACCCAAAAAGGTAACAAGGACAAGATGAATATAGACTAGTCAATCCAAAGTTTCCAATAAAGTAATGTGGGACGGTGAATTATAAAGTAAGTAGGACTTAGTAGGTCAGAGGACACTTGCCTTCACCAGGTTGCTACTCAGGAAGGTCTTCAGCAACACAACTTAGGAACTACGGGTTGCTCGTCGTCTAAATAAAGCGACCATGCATTCAATACATTCAGATAAAGACAAATGAACAACACACCAATCATGTACAAACAAGCGAACACATCTCAAAAGAACATCATAAACTTAAGATGTAGTTTAGGTTATAGGGTGAACTAACACATTTAGAACTTTGTGATTCTCTAAGTGTTGTTTATCTCCATGGACTACATAATTAGATTTCACTTAATTAATAAGACACAAAATTACGCCAGGGACGGCTGGTTGTTTTCTGAAAAACCGATGGTCTCTTTAACAAAAAGTCCAGGTGAAGGGATATCGGGTCTCCTAAGCCGTCAGATCCATCATCAGCGACTGAGATTAGATCCGAGCGCGAGCGTGCATGGGGACGTGCGGCGAGCACTGACAGGCAGGCCAAGGGCATCAACGACCTGAGGTAGGGCTAACCGGCCGAGCCCAGCTACAGGGGCGCGGGCGAGGGCATGCATCTGAGCGGCCAGAACTACATCGGACAGTTGGGATTAGCTCGGATCTAATTAAACCTAGGCCACCCAATCTCAGATGAACGCTCGGGATCTAACGACATGCGCGGGTAGGGTGGCTAGTCTAATCGCGACGATGCCACCCATCTTCGTGGTCAGATCTCGCCAAAGGCGATCGCACGGCCTTGACAAAGGTCTAGGGTACTGGGGAAAGGCTCGGGTGCACTAAGGGCGACACGACATACTCAACCATAGGCGCGACACCGACGCGGGGGCACCAGAGGGTGCAGACCACGGTGGAGCGTCACAATGGCGGCAAGGACTTGCTCCGGCGAGCAATCACGGGAAGGACAGGGCAACAAACGGGGAAATAAGGGCATGGGGGTTGCTCACCTCGAGTGGAGACTCTGGAGCACTTGAGCAACGACGGGGACGCAGGGAGACCTCGGGTCGACGGCGGTGGAGCTCCGGCTGCAAGATGAGGAAGCCGGCGAGTGTGGACTGGGCGAGCCAGAGGGGCCTAGGGCAAACCGGAAGATGTCCCACGTTGCTGTCGAAGAGGCGGAGCTCACTGAGGCAATGGGCGTGGCAGAAACTCAACGGTGGCCACATAATGGACGACGGACCACAATGATCTTCATGGCACGTGCAGAGCGAGAGAGAGAGGGCGAGGGTGCTCGGTTGGGGGGTGCAACTGAGCGGGGGAGGGCGAATGAGTGTGGGCAGGCTCTAGAAGAGGCTCGGGCGCATAGGGGCATGGCCGAGAAACTCACGGTCGTGGGCGCGTCCACGGTGGAGAGCGCGGGCGGTTCGGGGGGACGATTCCGATAGGCGGGGCCCACAGAATAGAGAGAGCGACGAGCAAAAGAGCGATCAGCGCTGATGCGCGGGGCCCTAGAAACAGAGAGAGAGGAGGGCGCGCAAGAGGGGAGTTGGCGCTGGCAGCTCGGTCCCATCGGCCAGAGAGAGAGAGAGAGAGAGCGGGGACGCGCGGGTGTGGGTTGGCACCGACAGACGAGGCCCGACTGTCAAGGAGGATCAGACGAGCGCGCGGGCGGGCAGTTAGCTAGGCCAGTTTGGGCTAGTTGGGCCGAAATGGCTTTTTCTTTTTCTAGGGATTTTCTAAATGCTTTTCTTTTTATTTTCTCTAGTGAACTCAATTCAAATACAAACACAAACCAAACATGTGCATCAAATCAAAGAATAATCTAGGTTCAGCATGGTGCAACAAGTCATGACTCACTTAGTTTTAGCAAAAAAAGTAATAAATCCCTCACCTAATTAACTTAACTCTACTTAAAAGGAAGAGAGAGACTAGAGAGAGAGAGACAAAGGGTAACACCTGAATTTGGTAGGCATTTAGAGAAGAAATTTTATACCCCCAAATTCAGTGTGTTATAGAACATGATCATGAATAATAATTATCTTAACAACCAAAACCACATATTGCAATAGTAGGTACTACCCAAAAAAGTTTAGTGGTAAACAAGGTATAAAGATGACCAAACTAGGGTGACCTATTGGGTCCATCAAAATTAAGCCTAAACATGCCAAAGTGATTATAGAGAACATTATTGGGTAAATAGAAGTGGTCAAGGGCACAACTTGCCTTCAACGAGCTCCTGCTCAGTAGTTTCCACCTGCTGAGTACCGGGCTCCTCAATTACTTGCTCGTATACTCGCAACAATACAAACAAACATGGTATAGGAGAAATTAACATCACATCAAACATGAGAACATACTGCATAATATTATTCTACACATCGTAACAAGATCGTAGGTTCGAGAACCACTAAATTCGAAGTTACGGTTAACAAGTTATGATTTTCTGAAGAAATAAATGTTATATATAAAACCAATTAAGTGCATAAATTTAACCAATGTTTCATGACAAAATAATGTCACTAGATGATAACAATATTAATGTGAATTTAATGCAACTGGAATGGATCAAAAAGGAGTTAAAATGGATTAGTTATGAATTAAACAAGATTATGGAATTATTTCTATATAAAAAATCATTTTAAAATCAATTTATCATTAAATAGAAATTCATGGACCGCGGCCGCTATTTCATAGAAGACCAGAGGTTACTCTGTAAAATTACAGGGCCTTGCTTAATGGGTTTCTGACCTAAACTGGATCGTGGGTTGATTTGTAAAAAGTGCGAGGTCTCTTATGTAAGTTTCTCGGTCGAAGGGGTGTACATGGATCTCGGTCATCCGATCTAACTCCTACACGCTAGATTAGATCAAAGCCGACCGAAACTCCCCTATCGTCAGATAAGAATCCAAGGGCTCAAATTAGATCGGCGAAACGTGATGAGATGAAGTCGATCCTAACCATTGGTGCATGGATCGACGACCTAGGTTTTAAATGAACGAGCACTAGTCTCACCCGCTCGATCTGGCATCAATGGCCACCAATCTATCGGTCAAAAGGATATAATAGATCTAATCCCGATCATCATCTGGTAATCTAACGGTCACGGATCGCCAAGCCCGGCCAACTCGAGCACGGCGGCACGGCAGCCAGACACGGCAGCGCCATGGACGGACCATCCCAAATCTAGGCATAATACACCTAGCTCTGATTTGAAGAGTGCTACATGATGCTCTATGCCATATGAATGCGATGAACGGTTACATACCCCATGATGCATCGCAGAAAGTCTTGGCCACGGCGAGCGGCGGATCCACAAGATTAGTTGGGCTTTGGCGTAGAATTAGGCCAATTCCCCGCACCCGATGCACTGGAACACCACCACACAGGCTTCCTCGGTCGTGGTCGAGCACCTCTAGTGATAGCCGAGGCACAGAGCGGCGAGGTTCAACTACTTCCTCTCTAGCTTCTCGAACGGTGGCGGGAAATTCGTTGGTATGGGGCACGACGAGCGCGGCAGAGGGAGCCCCATCACATCTTGTATGCAAAGGGACAACAGCTAAAGCCAGCTGGATCCAGAGGAATAGAGGATCATGGTGAAGGCTTCACGGGCTCTGCGGCAATCCATTACGCCAGCGTGGAGGGTTTGTTGGTGAAGAGCTTCCTGCCGAGGCAACCAAGAAGTCAGAGATGGATGGTGCACACGTGGTGACTGTTGAGTGGGCTCGATCTGTTAGCGAAGGCAGGACCAGCGGTGTTGCGTGGCCGAGCGACTCATCAGCGGGGTCCATGCGCCAGTGAGTCCAGGCGCACACGCTAGTGGAGAGTTGGTTTCTAGGCCGAGAATTCCGCTTTGGGCCCAGGTCGAGGTTTGAAGACCTTTTGTTTTTATTTTTCTTATTTCCATTTCTTTCCAAATCCCATTTGAAAGTATTTCAAACCCTATTAGTGAAATTCAAATTCTTTTGTGAGTTTCACACAGAGATTAAATGCACAAGTAGAAATACCAGCATGAGGAATTGTTTTCCTTATACTACACATTTTTCTTTATGGTTTATATTGTTTTTCCTTTTCCTCCTCTTTTTCTTTTCTATTTCATTTTCAAAATCTAGATTTCCCATTAGGTGGATCCCCAATTTCAATATTAATATATTATTATTATCATTAAATGCACAAACAAATAACCTCCAACATGATGCATTATTTCCTTTAGTAAATATAATTGTCAGCAGTCAATGTGACCCCATGATTTGAATATGAAAAAGGAGAAAACAAAACAAGTAATCACATAAGGCTTTTATAATTCCTAATACTTATATATTTTTCTAAATCAAATTATTTGGGTATTACAACCATAAATCTTCTAATGAAAGCACGTAAAACCTCATTCAATAATCTCATGAAAGTACTAGGTGCATTAGTTAGAACAAAAGGCATGACTAACCACTCATACAAACCAAAGTTGGTTTTAAATGTTGTTTTCCATTCATCTCCTAGCTTCATGCTAATTTGGTGATATCCACTACGTAAGTCAATTTTAGAGAAAATTATCAAGCCACTAAGTTCATCCAACATATCACCTAACCTAGGGATAAGATGATGATATCTGATGGTAATATTATTAATTGCTCGACAATCTACACACATGCACCATGAGCGATCTTTTTATGGGACTAATAAAACAAGGACAAAGCAAGGACTAAGGGACTCACACACATAACCTTTATTGAGTAATTCTTGTACTTGTCGCTGAATCTCCTTGGTTTCTTCTGGGTTCGTCCTGTATGACACTAGGTGTAACACCCCTGGTGTTATTGGCACTAAAACTTGAGCATAACATCATATGCATTGACATTTCATGTTGCTTGTCACACCTAGAATGCATTCACTAGGTGAAATTTCAAACAAGTTGTGACGATATGACTTGATGTGTGGTTAACCCTAGGGTAGGATACTTAACCCTGAATTAGGGCTTAGAGATGTAAGTGAAGTCAAAATGAGTAAAAATCTCAAGAGACATTAGAAATGTTCACAAGATATCAAAGTGGATGGACTTTTGTGGCACAAAAACACTAATGTGCCTAAAACCCTAAAAACAAACCCTAGAAACCCTAATTGAAACCCTAGGGGGTAGATGTATATTTGGAGCACTTTTGGACCAAAGTGCAAATACCAAATTGATAGGACATCACAAATCATGTGTTTTTCACATTTGTGAATTTGCAAGTTAAATAGTGGATTTGGACTTATTTGCAAAAAGTACCCCATGAACTCTATGTGCCGAGTCTGAATTCAGTTGAAAGGGATCAACTTTGGAGCTCTATATCTCAAAATTCTTGAGGATTTTGCTCCAAATCAATATAGCAAACTTGTAGAGCTATGTAAAGAGAACAAATTTGATCAAGTGAGTAAGTCCTAGCACTACATAAAAGTGGGAGAAAAATAGACCTAAAGTTGGTCTGTCAGTCATGTGTAGCTCTAAAACTGGACTGACAGTGAACCAGGACCAAGTTTGGGAGCTATTTTGAGTATGATTCAGTGAGAATTTAAGTATGGTTGCTATAGCAAGATTAAACCTGGATTATAGGACAAGAACTTTGTTACGGAGGCATTAACGAGTTGCCACATTGAAATCAGAGATTAATGCCCTGCAAATTTGCTCTATCAGACAGACTAAATGGAGTTTTGATTGTACAGTAACTGAAGAAGATCGTTGGTGCAGTGCACCTTGCCACCGGCGACCCCCGCATCTGGATTCGCACCGACAATGCAATTCGTGCCCGTTGGCGCACGGATAACGCCTCAGGGTTAAAAGATCTTCACCGCAGATGAGATCGAGAGCTGGCCACCGTACCCGCTTGCCTTATCACCGGTCCAGATAACCTCGCCGGAGTTTGCCGCCCACCACTCGGGTGCCACGTTCCTGAGAGGTTTAACACGTCGTAGTAAACCTATGTTGCAAGCCCATCCATCGCCGGAGGCCTTGCCACGGTGACTTCAACGATAACCTACTCCGGTGACTCTTCCCTCCCTCCGGCTGCCAGCACGCCATTCCAAAATTAGGAGCCACTACTCTTGGACACTATAAATTGAGCATACCACTAGCTCCGTTAGGTAATCATGAAGCCAGAGCACCCTCTCCTGCCTCCGATTAGCCACCATAGCTCTCTAATTCCTCTCTTCCCCCAAATCGGTTTTCCACACCCCGTGAACACCTCGCCGTGACCAACCTTCTGCAGGTTAGTTCAAGCCTCCTTGATTAATGTTCTAGCCTCCCTCAAGTCCCTTGGTATTCATAGACTCATTGGATTGAACTAGACCGCCCTGGATCACTAAGAACACGTCTGTTTGTTCTCGGTTTTCGCCGTTGTCGTGGACAGAGTGTTTCCAACCTGGAATTGTGCAATTAGTTGACGGATTCGTGTCGCCGGGGGTTGAATTAGGGGTCGAGCAAAGGAGGGCCCATGCCATTGCGTTTTCCGGCCAGGATAGGCTCGCCGGAGCCACTGCTCTGCCGTCCGTGGTTGGGGATCTCACCTTGCGAAGGAATAGAAAGGGAAGGGTCTAACTGCGAATGTCAGTGACACCGAGAAATAGTGCTAAGGACTCTTTAAGGGTTTTTCAAATCGCCAGGGTCCTCTGTGTAAACCTGGCAACGCGGGCGCGCGCGCGGGCACGTTTCCCTGATCGTGGGCCGACTTGGGCTGGTTTCAGCCCGATACTATTCATCATTTTCCCTTTTCTTTTTCTACTAGACTAGGGAAATTCATAGAAAATTATAGAAAAATGCTAAAAATATGGGACCAATTTTGCTAGACTCATAAATTCCTATAGTATTTAATAAAAATAGTTTCAAGAATTTTAGTCCAAAGCAGGAATTATTTAGTATTTAAGAAGGCTAAAACCTAGACTTTTGGAATTTTAGAAATTATTTGATGACTCCAAAAATCATAAAAAATTCTAGATAAATTTAATTTGATAATTAGAACCCATGGGTGAAGTTTGACATGTGTTGGACATTGTTTGATTCCCAAACCGAAAACCCTAGCTCCTTAGGGTAAAACTGTCTAACCCTACTAGGGTGTTGACATAGAAGACCCTAGTTTCCCTGCTGCACCGTGAAGGAAACTAGATGTATCTCTATTATAATTGCATATTCATAGCATCACATGAGCATTCATGGTTATATATGGTTATGTATAGAAAACGAAGAAGAAGTCACTATTGAAGAAGAGGAGACTACACCATGAACTGAAAATCCACCTGCAGGGAACTGTTTTTATTTTGATATCTGTAGAACAGAGCCCGACTCCCCTACAACACAAGGCAAGCCCCGGTGCATTTGCCACCTCCTTGCTGTTTTAAAATATTTATTACCTTATATGATGCATTAGGTGATAGGAGTTGTGTGCTAAACCAATTGCTGCATTTCCTTCCTTGGAACTGTTTACCATTCCTTGATTACCTGTTTATTTAAAAGGTTTTCTGATGCTTAGTCCTGCTTTAGAAAAACAAATGTTTTGTTTTAAAACAAAAGGTGATGCTTCACAGTGGACGGGACGTTTTCAAACATAAAACTTGATGGTGGATCCATCATGGCCGTGATGGGTTCAACATCGGATAAGGTGTACCTCTGCCAGGTACCAAACTTTGGGTTTTTAAATGTTAAAGGTGAGACCAGGCGGGTGACTTGCACGAGAAGAGAGTCTCGGTGTAGTGTCTTCGTCTGAGTCGATTAAGGAACGTGTCGATGTAGGCTTGATGATTGAGGACCTTTTAACTGGTCACATGCCTCGTCATGGGTAAGCTTTGCCTCGAGTAGACTAATACCAGAAAGGCCAACACGCAATGGCAGAGGAGAGATGGCGAGAGTAGCGTGTACCCTCCGTGGCAAGGGGCTGGACGGTGGTGTATCTGTTCTCTCGGTTGGCGTGAACCCAGTCTGGTATTAAGAAACCCGGTGGCGAGTTGACATATGCAAGGGTTAAGTGCTACATATGTCATGTGATTGGAGATCCCTAGCTGGGTATTAATCGATTCAGATCGTCGTTACTTCTTGGACATGAAGCCTTGGTCACTGCCCTACACGTAGAATCCCAGTGAACTGAAAGGGTTGATAAAAGACAGCTAGTATAGGCCAAGTGCTTGAACTAGGATAGAAAGAATCCAAGATGTAGGTAATTTTACTTAACCTAACAATAAAATTGGAATTTTAAGGATCTACTACTAGTAAGCATTTCTGCAAAACCGAGTCTTTGATACTTGAACAGCCTTACCTTGATTCCTTCGAGCCAGCATATCCTTGAGAGTCTTTTCTTTTGACTCCCGAGTCTGTAATAATAATACATAATAATACTTCTAAGTACCCTAGTTTTGTAATAACAATAATGCTCCTTCTCTATATTTGAATGAATGTAAAATATGTTATTATAATTGCTTCCACTATTCTTTCCTCTGATGTGATGTAATATCTATGTGACGAGTGAAGCGCTCTTGGGCGAGGAAATGAGGATACAGTTACCAAACTTGTCGAGTGATTATGTGCACCTACTGGGTTATCCAAGGTCCGTTGGACAAGGACAACTGTAGGTGGGCCTAATAACTTGGGAGGTTCCATCACAACTGGTATCAGAGCGAAGCCCATATCTTTAGATATTATGAAGCACTTCAAAAAGAATTTTCAAATACTTATCTAGAAATATTCTTTCATTCTTACCTTGCCACTTTCTAGAAGCTCTCATCTTATAATACTAGGTAATAGAGTGCAATATATAGGAAGTTGGGGATCAACGAAGGTTGATTCCATAATTATTGGGTTATGCATCATCATGTTTAAAAATTATACTAATAAATCTTCCCCTCTTATGGAGATATGGCATGTACGAGGAAAACCGCGCACAAGTCCACGGGACCTTTTGGCGTGCCTCGTCATCAGTTAGCCCCCCGACATGAAGGAAGCAGTAGCGGCAGCAACAATCCAATCGGAGACATGGAGGCCAAAGTGGAACAGCTTCGGACGGAGCTACGTCACCGAAATAGGGTGTGGGCACAGGACAGTCAGCGCATAGCTAAATTGTCAGCTGACGTCAGACGCTTGCAAGATGAGCTCTCTGAATGGGATTTGGCGGTGGATTGGGACGTCAACTCATGTTTGGTTGCTTGGGACCGCGAAGCAAAAGCTCGAGCTCGTGTGACTAAGCTCAGTGCGGCCCTCGATAGTTTGCAAGTATACTGCAATACTTTACATGAGGAAGTACATGTACTGTATGCTCGACTGCACCCGGACGTGCCTCCCAACGCTGTTTCAATGGGAGCCGGGCCGTCGAGAACAGCAAACGAAGGACCTGATGAGGAGTTGGACCTTTTTAAGCCTCCTCCTTCCATGAACCTTGCTGACGAATGGTCTCTTGCAGCAAGAAATGGAGCGACAAAGGATGATGAAGACTAGAATAGTATAGTTTAGATACTATACCTATGTAAAATAAGTAATGAAGTCATGTTGTACGCTAGAGTCTATATAATTACATTTTGGTAATGTAATATGATGGTATGTGATGGCATGTTATATTTTTTCCAAATGTCTCTTTGCCTCAGATGCCATCACGGACTCGCGCACACGACGGTGCGGGGACTTCCTGTGGTTGGGAAGATACTCCCAACCCGCCGCCTGTACCACCGACACTGGCCGAGGCTATCACTGCCTTGGTCAATGCTACTACAGATAATACCCGCTTCTTGCGCGAGATGGCGGGTAATCAGTTCCACTAGCATGGCGGGAGAATTCCTCCATAAGGACCACGTGAAACCTCGTATCTGGAATTCTCTAAGACGCGTCCCCCGCTCTTTGTTAAAGTAGAAGACCCTCTTGAAGCTGATGAGTGGATAAGAGTAATGGAGTAGAAGTTCGGATTGATCCATTGCATAGAGACACAGAAGCCGTTATTTGCTGCCCAACAACTGAGAGACCCTGCCAGTTCTTGGTGGGAAAATTTTGTAGCAGTCCAACTAGCTAGACATCAGGCCACTTGGGAAGAATTCAAGTTAGCATTCCGTGAACACTATGTTCCAGAGGGAGTGCTTCACATGAAACTAGAGGAGTTCATTCGACTAAAGCAAGGGGGAGATACTGTAATGCAGTATCTCAACAAGTTTAACCATCCATCCCAATATGCCATCGACCAAGTGAATACTGATCTGAAGAAAAAGAATTGTTTTATGAGGGGACTCAATGATAGGCTTCAACGGAAAATGGCCACCTACCTAGATCTTACTTACAGCAAAGCTGTCAGCACGGCATTGGCCGTAGAAGCCAAGAACACAGGCCATGGAAAATCAAAGGGATTTGGAGGTGACAGGTCTAATTAGGGACCTGAGAAGCGAACCAGGTTGGTAATCCGACCTTTTAATCAGAATCGTTTTTTGCCTCGTCCACCCTCCTATCCGTTCAAACAGCCTGTTTTCATTCGTCCTACCACTGCCCCCACTTCTACAAATCAGCCGAGTGCCCCTGGTACTCGTTTCCCCGCTCTTCGTAGTTCTTCCACTGGATGCTTTAACTATGGAAAGTCTAGACACTTTATAAAGGACTGTCCATACCCAAAGCAAATAAATTCAACGCTCAATAGAACTCTGGGAATTCCAACCAAGGAAGGGGAACATGGCTAGTGCTTCAATGGGCAAAAATGTCAAGAAAACAAGACGAATATATTATACTCAAGTGGCAACAACACTGGAGGGCGAGCCAGTAATGATGGGTACGTTCCTTGTTGCCAATTACCTAGCAGTTATTCTCTTTGATTCTGATGCATCACACACCTTCATAAGCAAGAATTTTGTGGAAAAGCATTGCATTCCCTACACTGAATCATGGGAAGGATTTATTATCCATTCACTTGGGGGATGGATATTTACTAAGGAAGTAGCCTTCCATATACCAGTAACACTGGCTGAACAGGAATTTCCCACCAACATGATTGTTTTAAAGGGCCAAGAAATAGATGTAATTCTGGGCATGAATTGGTTAGCCCAACATAAAGCTATCCTCAACACTGATTTAAGGACCATCAAGTTGAGCCATGGCCATGAAGAGATTCTCTTGTCCATCCCTGTAGCTATCCCAGGCAAACCATTTGGACAGGTCTATGAAGCTATCATACCAGAAATCCAGGATATTCTGGTACTATGTGAGTTCCCGGATGTCTTTCTTGAAGATCTGCCTGGATTACCTCCAGAAAGGGATGTAGAGATTGTGATTGAATTGAAGCCCGGTACAGCTCCTATTTCTAGAAGATCGTACAGAATGCCACCAAATGAATTGGCGGAACTCAAGACTCAATTACAAGACTTAGTTAAAAAGGGATTCATTAGGCCCAGTTCATCAGCTTGGGGATGTCCCACAATTTTTGTCAAGAAGAAGGATCAACCACTTCGAACGTGTGTGGACTATAGACCCCTTAATGAGGTCACTATAAAAAACAAGTACTCGCTTCCCCGGATCGATATCTTATTTGATCAGCTTATTGGAGCTCGGGTATTCTCCAAGATTGACTTCAGGTCGGGTTTTCATCAGATCCGTATTTGACCCAAAGATATACCCAAGACCGCATTTACTACGCGATATGGATTATTTGAATATTTCGTTATGTCCTTCGGATTGACAAATGCTCCAGCCCACTTCACGTATCTAATGAACTCGGCATTTATGCCCGAGTTCGATAAGTTCATGGTGGTCTTCAATGACGACATCTTAATCTATTCCAAAAATGAAGAGGAGCATACTAAACACTTACGGATCATGTTAACGCGTTTAAGGGAACACCAATTATATGCTAAGTTCAGCAAATGCGTGTTCTGGTTGGAGGAAAACCAATTTTTGGGGCATGTAATGTCTATAAATGGGATTGCGGTTGACCCCAGCAAGGTCAATGATATTCTAGAGTGGAAACCACCGACTACAATACATCAAGTTCGAAGCTTCCTCGAACTAGCTGGCTATTACCGTAGATTTATTCCGGATTTCTCCAAGATTGTGAAACCTATCACAGGTTTATTGAAAAATGATACAAAGTTTGACTGGTCCTCAAAATGCAATGAAGCCTTCGAGCAGCTAAAGGTATTATTGACCACTGCTCCGGTATTGGCTCAACCGGACATTGAAAAACCTTTTGATGTGTATTGTGACGCATCAGGAAGTGGACTCGGATGTGCCTTAATGCAGGAGGGCCGAGTCATAACATATACTTCAAGACAACTACGCCGGCACGAGGAGCACTATCCAACTCATCACTTGGAGTTAGCTGCAGTTGTTCATGCCCTCAAGATATGGCGTCATTATCTGCCGGGAAATATCTGCCATTTATATACAGATCATAAAAGTCTGAAATATATTTTTACCCAGTCAGAACTGAACATGAGGCAGAGAAGATGGCTTGAGCTGATTAAGGATTATGATTTAGAAATCCACTATCACCCAGGAAAAGCCAATGTGGTGGCAGATGCACTGAGTCGCAAGGCTTCCTGCCATTGCCTTACAGTGAGGACCTCTGACACCACACTATGTCAAGAAATGGAAAAGTTAAATCTGAGAATGATACCATAGGGAACTTTGAACCAATTGAAGCTTGAGTCAATTCTTCTGCAAAAGATTGTTGATGCCCAAAGAAGTGACAAGGGTATGAAAAATATTCATGAGAAAATAGAAGCCAGAAAAGCTAAGTGTTTTAGGAGAGATGATCAAGGGATAATATGGTTTAATGACCGTATAGTTGTGCCTAAGGATGCTGAAGTTCGCCAACAAATTCTGGATGAGGCTCATCTTAGTCGATATTCCATTCATCCTAGAAGTACTAAGATGTATCAAGACTTAAAGCAACATTATTGGTGGACAAAAATGAAGATTGAAATTGCACGCTATGTGGCAAGATGTGACACCTGTAGACGTGTCAAAGCAATACATATAAAGACCGCTGGGCCACTGCAATCTTTACCCATCCCAACTTGGAAATGGGAAGACATTAGTATGGATTTCATTGTAGGATTGCCCAAAATAGCCAAAGGTTTTGACTCCATACGGGTCATAATTGATCGGCTTACGAAAATTGCTCACTTCCTGGCCGTCAAGACAAAATATCCAGTGGTCGCATATGCAGAACTTTATATTGCCCGTATTATCAGTTTGCATGGAATTCCAAAACAATAGTATCGGATCATGGACCACAATTTGTATCCAAATTTTGGAGTGAATTGCATAAATTCTTGGGTACTAAACTGCTCCATAGTTCGGCATACCATCCTCAGACAAGTGGGCAAACTGAAAGAGTAAATCAAATACTTGAAGACATGTTATGGGCATGTATCCTAGAGTTTCCACAGAAATTGGATGATTTTAGTTTTCTTATAATAACAGCTATCAAGAGAGCATCAAGATGGCACCATTTGAAGCACTGTATGGGCGACGGTGTCGGACACCCTTAAATTGGTCAGAACCTGGAGAACGGTGGTATTTCAGGCCTGACTTGGTCAAGGAAACAGAAGCAAAGGTTCAACGGATAAGACATCACTTGAAAGAAGCTCAAGCTCGGCAGAAAAATTATGCAGACAAACGGCGTCGGCCTTTGCTCTTTCAAGTTAAAGATCACGTGTACCTGAAAGTATCACCAATCAAGGGTGTAAACCATTTCGTGGTAAAAGGGAAGCTAGCACCCTGATACATTGGCCCGTTTCCCATTCTTGAACAGTGTGGACCAGTGGCATACCGACTTTAGCTGCCAGAAACATTAACTGCAGTACATAATGTGTTCCATGTATCTCAATTAAAGAAGTGCCTTTAGGTTCCTGATCAAACCATTGACGTAGTGGATGTTGCCTTGGAACCAGACATAACATATTCAAAACATCATATTCGAATTTTGGACCAAAAGGACAGGATTACCAGAAAAGGACTCTTAAATTCTATATAGTACAATGGAACCAGCATACGGAAGATGAAGCTACCTGGGAGACTAAAGATTTCTTGGAAAAGATTTTTCCTAGGTTTTTAGCTTCATGTAACCTGTAAGATATGTACATTGATTGTAAAGGAGAAATAAACCCCCATACCACCCCTACCCTATAAAACAAATAAGGAAATAAAGATGTGACATGTTTCCTTTTCCATTACTTGCCCTAGGGCCTTAAATCTCAGGACGAGATTCTTTTATGGGGGGAAGGATGTAACACCCTTGGTGTTACTGGCACTAAAACTTGAGCATAACATAACATGCATTGACATTTCATATTGCTTGTCACACCTAGAATGCATTCACTAGGTGAAATTTCAAACAAGTTGTGATGATATGACTTGATGTGTGGTTAACCCTAGGGTAGGATACTTAACCTTGAATTAGGGCTTAGAGATGTAAGTGAAGTCAAATTGAGTAAAAATCTCAAGAGACATTAGAAATGTTCACAAGATATCAAAGTGGATGGACTTTTGTGGCACAAAAATCCTAATGTGCCTAAAACCCTAAAACTAATGTGCCTAAAACCCTAAAAACAAACCCTAGAAACCCTAATTGAAACCCTAGGGGGTAGATGTAAATTTGATGCACTTTTGGACCAAAGTGCAAATACCAAAGTGATAGGACATCACAAATCATGTGTTTTTCACATTTGTGAATTTGCAAGTTAAATAGTGCAATTTGGACTTATTTGCAAAAAGTACCCCATGATAACCTTGCCGGAGTTTGCTGCCCACCACTCAGGTGCCACGTGACCGAGAGGTTTAACACGTCGTAGTAAACCTGTGTTGCAAGCCCATCCATCGCCGAAGGCCTTGCCACAGTGACTGCCACGATAACCTACTTCGGTGACTCTTCCCTCTCTCTGGCTGCTAGCACGCCATTCCAAAATTAGGAGCCACTGCCCTTGGACACTATAAACTGAGCATACCACTAGCTCCATTAGGTAATCACGAAGCCAGAGCACCCGCTCCTGCCTCCGATTAGCCACCATAGCTCTCTAATTCCTCTCTTCCCCATCCGGGATAGGCTCGCTGGAGCCACTGCTCCGCCATCCGTGGTCGGGGATCTCACCTTGCGAAGGAATAGAAAGGGAAGGGCCTAACTGCGAATGTCAGTGACACCGAGAAATAGTGCTAAGGACTCTTTAAGGGTTTTTCAAATCGCCAGGGTCCTCTGTGCAAACCTGGCAATGCGGGCGCACGCGCAGGCGTGTTTCCCTGATCGTGGGCTGACTTAGGCTGGTTTCAGCCCGATACTATTCATCATTTTACCTTTTCTTTTTCTGCTAGACATGGGAAATTGATAAAAAATTCTAGATAAATGCTAAAAATATGGGACCAATTTTGCTAGACTCCTAAATTCCTATAGTATTTAATAAAAATAGTTCCAAGAATTTTAGTCCAAACCAGGAATTATTTAGTATTTAAGAAGGCCAAAACCTAGACTTTTGGAATTTTAGAAATTATTTGATGACTCCAAAAATCATAAAACTTTTGGATAAACTTAATTTGATAATTAGAACCCATGGGTGAAGTTTGACATGTGTTGGACATTGTTTGATTGCCAAACCCAAAACCCTAGCTCCTCAGGGTAAAACTGTCTAACCCTACTAGGGTGTTGACATAGAAGACCCTAGTTTCCTGGGTGCACCGTGAAGGAAACTTGATGTATCTCTATTATAATTGCATATTCATAGCATCACATGAGCATTCATGGTTATATATGGTTATGTATAGAAAACGAAGAAGTGACTATTGAAGAAGAGGAGACTGCACCATCAACTGAAAATCCACCTGCTGGGAACTGTTTTTATTTTGATATTTGTGGAACAAAGCTTGACTCTCCTACAACACAAGGCAAGCCCCAGTGCATTTGCCACGTCCTTGCTATTCTAAAATCTTTATCACCTTATATGATGCATTAGGTGATAGGAGTTGTGTGCTAAACCAATTGCTGCATTTCCTTCCTTGGAACTATTTAGCATTCCTTGATTACCTGTTTATTTAAAAGGTTTTCTGATGCTTAGTCCTGCTTTAGAAAAACAAATGTTTTGTTTTAAAACACAAGGTGATGCTTCATAGTGGATGGGAAAAATAAAACTTGATGGTGGATCCATCATGGTCATGATGGGTTCAACATCGGATAAGATGCACCTCTGCCAGGTACCAAACTTTGGGTTTTTAAATGTTAAAGCTAAGACCGGGAGGGTGACTTGCACGAGAAGAGAGTCTCGGTGTAGTGTCTCCGTCTGAGTCGATTAAGGACCGTGTCGATGTAGGCTTGATGATTGAGGACCTTTTAACTAGTCACATGCCTCGTCATAGGTAAGCTTTGCCTCAGGCACACTAATACCAGAAAGGCCAACACACAATGGGAGTGGAGAGATGGCGAGACTAGCATGTACCCTCCATGGCAAGAGGCTGGATGGTGGTGTATCTGTGCTCTCGGTTGACGTGAACCCAGTCTGGTCTTAAGAAACCCGGTGGTGAGTTGACATATGCAAGGGTTAAGTGCTACATATGTCATGTGATTGGAGATCCCCAGCTGGGTATTAATCGATTCGGATCGCCGTTACTTCTCGGACATGAAGCCTTGGTCACTACCCTACACGTAGAATCCCAGTGAACTGAAAGGGTTGATAAAAGACAACTAGTATAGGCCAAGTGCTTGAACTAGGATAGAAAGAATCCTAGATGCAGGTAATTTTACTTAACCTGACAATAAAATTGGAATTTTAAGGATCTACTACTAGTAAGCATTTCTGCAAAATCGAGTCTTTGATACTTGAACAGCCTTACCTTGATTCCTTCGAGCCAACATATCCTTGAGAGTCTTTTCTTTTGATGGGTAAGACTTGCGAAAGTACACTTCGTACTGAGGGTTTTCAAACCCATATTGTTGTAGTTGAGGAAACAGCAGACTTTTGCTGTTTTTGTTCTAAGGTGGTGCCCAAAGAAGAACCTCAGCAGTGAAGCAGCAGGAGGATGTTGGCCTCCCACTTGAAAAACAATATACTTTTATGCAGGAGGGGTTTTTGCCACTCGAGTCTGTAATAATAATACTTTATGCACTCCTAAGTACCCTGGTTTTGTAATAACAATAATACTCCTCTATATTTGAATGAATGTAAATTAAGTTATTGTAATTGCTTTCGCTATTCTTTCCTGTGATGTGATGTAATATCTGCGTGACGGGTGAAGCGCTCTTGGGTGAGGAAATGAGGACACAGTTACCAAACTTGTCAAGTGATTATGTGCAGCTACAGGGTTGTCCAAGGTCCGTTGGACAAGGACAACTGTAGGTGGGCCTAATAACTTGGGAGGTTCCGTCACACTCGGTTTGGCAAGGAAGCCCCTAGGGTGAGGTTAATCTGATGCTTAATTCCTCTAATCAGTGGCAGCCCAGCTGGCACTTCTTTTGGAAATACATCAGCATATTCCTGCAAAATATTAGTGATAGTAGAAGGCAAAGTAGATGGTATGTTGTGAAGTGAGTGTGGCAGAACCTCCTAAGTTATCGGGCCCACATGCTCCTGTCCTTGTCTCAAAGACCTCAGACTGCTATGCAGGTGCACCAGATAACTCAATAGGATCTGTCCGAGTTCCCTAAAGACCTCGGATAAACCACGAACAACCAGGATCACAGGATTAAGTAACACAAATCACACAGACCAACATTTTTGTAGCGGAAATCTTATTACCAAATTTTAGAAGTTACAAAAAATTTACATCATATTCATCGGAGTGATTTTAAAAGTATAAGTTTGAAATACATGCTAGCTCAAGTGACCATCCTCAATAAGAAGTATAGAAGAGTTACTTAGACTTATAAAAAGGCCGAGCCCACCGACACCTAACACCATCAATAGCAGCACAAGGTTAGAACCTGAAAAACAACAGGGAATAAAACCCTGAGTACGGAATTACTCAGCAAGACTTACCCGACTAAAGAAAAGACTCTCAAGGGTATGCTGGCTAGCGGGAGTCAAGGTATGGCTTATCAAGAATCAAAGACTCTGTTTTGCAGAAAAGCTTACTATGACTGGATCCTTAAAATCCATTTTTACTTGTCAGGTTAAGTAAAGTTACCTGCATCTAGAGTTCTTTCTACCCTAGTTCAAGCACTTGGCCTATACTAGCCGTCTTTTATCACCCTTTTTATTCACTAGATTGCTACGTGTAGGTTAGTGACCAAGTCTTCATATCCAAGAAGTAACGGCGATCTGAATTGATTAATACCTAGCTGGGGATCTCCGATCACATGACATATGTAGCACTTGACCCTTGCATATGTCAACTCGCCACCGTGGTTCTTAAGACCAGATCAGGTTCACGCCAACTGAGAGCACAAATACACCACCATCCAGCCTCTTGCCACGGAGGCTACACGCTACTCTCGCCATCTCTCCACTCCCATTGCGTGTTATCTTATTCTGGTATTAGTCTGCCCGAGGCAAAGCTTACCCATGATGAGGCATGTGACCAGTTAAAAGGTCCCCAATCATCAAGCCTACATCGACAAGGTCCTTAATCGACTCAGATGGAGACACTACACCAAGAATCCCTTCTCGTGCAAGTCAACCGCCGGTCTCAGCTTTATTATTTAGAACCCAAATTTTGGTACCTAGCAGAGGTACATCTTTTCCAATGTTGAACCCCTTACGGCCATAATGGATCCACCATCAAGTTTTATTTTTGAAAACATTCCCACCCACTGAAGCATCACTTTTGTTTTAAAACAAAACATTTTTGTTTGCTAAAGCAAGGCTAAGCATCATAAAAATCCTTTTTATAAAAGGGTGTCAAGGAAGAGTAATCAATTTTTCAAGGAAGGAAATGCATCAATGGTTTAGCACACAACTCCTATCACCTAATGCATCAAACATGGTGATAAAGATTTTAAAACACAAGGAGGTGGCAAATGCATCGGGGCTTGCCTAAATAACACTAGGTTAGTGTTGTTAGACGACGTCCACTTGACGATCAACCTTGTCCTAGCACTTGATCAGGTAGGTTCGTCCATCAGCATCACCATGCGGATTAGCCCGCGGTTGGGGTCGACTTGGCTCGTCTTCCGCATCTCGTGATCAATTATCGTACCTCATGAGATGCACGATGCACATGTATGAGCACGAGTATAAATAGTATAAGATAGATATCTATATTGAAGAGAATAAAACACTTATAACAAAACATTAAGCAAATACTAGCTAGCGATGTACGACTAATTATAATAATTACGCCTTTGTAGCCTATTCGAAGGTAACGCATACATCGCAATACAATAAAATATACACACACTCTATTTTCTTTTATGATTTATTAACAGAATCAAATTACTACATATATTTTTACCTAGTCAGCATAGTATGACCACTATCATTTGACACACGAAAATCTGAAAATGCTTACCACCAACACACTCTGAACACGAAATTGACGATCACTAGATGATGCTAGTTGCTCCCCACTACTCGGAGTGGAAAACAACATTCATCTGACACATAATCGATTTCTAAACATCGGATATAATGATTACCCGAGCAAATCATCGACTTCATTATGAAATCAAGATTTATCAAAAACCACTACTGACAACACTAAATGGCAGACGAGTTAACTGCTAAATGTATTCTTTGTGTTACCAATTTTTAGAAGAACCTAACGACTGGTCGTTAGATACACTAGACCTATTCCTCGTTTTATTACTTCGACCACTCATCGGATATGAAACACTGATTTAATTCTTCTCGCATAACCTATGTCGTTAAACCTAAACTTAGCTATGCAGCATGACGACTTCGCAATAAAGGACACAATTACCATGCTGCAGGTAGCCCCGTATTCCTACAAGCGTCAAATAAATACGTGCCTGAGCTACAAGCGAAATAATCATCGCGACATACATACCTATCAATTCATTTGTCAAACTAGTCA
Organism: Zea luxurians; assembly: GCA_029449295.1. Lineage (NCBI taxonomy): Eukaryota > Viridiplantae > Streptophyta > Magnoliopsida > Poales > Poaceae > Zea > Zea luxurians. Next base: position 94,969,144 of record JAOPSE010000001.1, on the reverse strand, counting down.
ATAAAAATAGCAAAACAGCTCACCGTTCCAATATCTGTGTCGAATCCGCAGGATTGGTAATGATTTTCCGATCTAGGCAATTTGTCGAGCGCTTGGGGAATATCGCGCTGCTAGCTTCATCTTCACCCGATTCTTGGGATTTCTTGATGACGTGAGGAACGACAACGACCTTTGATTGAAGTCTTCGACCAAGCACTTAATAAGCGATGCACAGGGACCTCGCTTATTTCTGCATAACGTCCGGGATTCAGGGTTCGACGAGACCGAGCAGGGAAGAACGAGGTTCAACGGTTCAACGACACCGGTGAGGTCAACGACGAGCCGATCAAACCAAAACTCCACGATGCCGACCGACACATGGGTTAGAGAACGGCGGCTGACGAGATCCGAGCTGGGAAAAAGAACACATGACTGGGCGTTAACGGCCGGATCCGAGCGCGAGGGAGAAGCTCGACCGGCGAGCTAGAGCGAGTTGGGCAAATGACGACTTGAGGAAGCTGCGCGCGCACAGACTCAGGGAGATGGGTGGATCGACACAGTGGAGCAGGGCGCGCAGCGAGCTGAAGAACGACGGTGAGGTCGCGGCTAAGGCGATTAGGGAGTAGGAGCCGACCACGGCGAGCAACTGAGAACGGCTCCCCAGCGCACGAATCAGCCGACCCTGACTGCGCCATCCAGTGGTCGCGACGTAGGGGCCGAGCAGGAGGGAGCCGCGGTGAGGGAACAGACAGAATCGCGCGAACGACCGGAACAGAGACGGTGAACTCGCACTCACAAAAAGCAGAGCGCGCAGAGGAGCTTCGACGGCGGCGGCTTGGGAGCTCTGGCCATGGGGGATGGGCATCAGAGAGAGAGAGAGCAGAGGGAGCAGGGAGAGGGGCGCGGTGGAGGAAAACTGAGCTGGAGCACGAGCGTAGGGAGATGGGCGGCCTGGCGAAGAGTTGCGCGGCAGGGGAAATCAGGGGCGCGCCATGGATGAGCGGAGCAGTTGGGAGCTTGGACCAGGAGCGCCGCGAGAAGGGAGGAGCAGACGAGCATGCCGGCGAGCTGCAAACTGGGCGAGATTCGACCAGACGCGGCCGGGAGGAGCTTCCAGGCGCGCCATGGCGAGGGAGCAGGCGCGGCATGGGCTGGGCGAGCAAAGGGGAGCTGCACGCGGCGCGAGCAAAGGGAGAAGGCTAGGATCTGGCCACGCGCTAGGGAGCCAAGCAGGAAGAGCTGCCATGGGAGAAGCTCCTGCGCGCAGAGAGGAGAACCGAGCTTGAAGGAGCGCTATGGCTGGAACCAGGGGCGCGGCATGGGAGAGCTCAGGGAGAGAGGCAAACTGGAGATGGAGGCCAATCAGGGAACGACTTCAGGAGAATTCCAGCGTGGTGGAGAAGATATTTGGAGGGAGGGTGGCGAGGTTTCTTTCTCCACAAACCTGAGCGGTGCAGGGATAAGTCCCACGGAGAAGAAAAGATCAGGGGAAGAGAGAGAGCGCGGCTGAGAGATTTTTCCCCTTTTTTTTAAAACCAAAAAATCACAGATATTTTGGATCCCAATTTTCTTAGCGATGTATACGATGTAGATAGTATGGGTCACATGGTTTTGATTTGGCAAATGCTTTGGAATCAGATGAATTTGCACCGTTATTTATATCCAGAGTTTTGGATCGAGGCGAGAAACAACAGACTGAAATAAATTGGTTTCGGCGTCAATAATTTGCTCTGCGATTTGGCTGAAATTAGCCGGAACCATATCTGTGAACGTATACGTTATTTCATCATCGAAACAGTGTGTTGAAGAATAAATTGGATTATAACCTCGCGCACGATTTTTCTCGAACAACGCGCGATTCAGATTATTTTGCCTCAAACATTTTAGTTGTCGAGTTCAAATTAATTTGGGAATACAAATTATTCAAGTGGGTCGGGCTTTCGAATTCATATTCGCGCGAGCGATGAATTTTAAATAATTACCAGACGCACCAATTTTTCGGAACGACGATGTTTCAAACATCACGAAAATTTAGGAAGAGCCCGGATAAATAAAAACGATGTCGAACTCGCGACAGACAAAACAAATGCGATATTAAAATCGCAATAGGCGTAGATAATTAAAATTTATTACTGTTTCATCCACTGATATTTCGTGCTTAAATCTATACTCGTTGTCGAGCGGAATATAAATACCTGGGGTGTTACAGTGAGAACAAAGCATCTTTGCAACTAAACACATAGCAGGTTGAAGCAACATCGTTTAATTCAAGCAAATCAGATTTGGAAGCAAGAAAACAAGCACCTTTCAGTTGTGTTTCTGTCTAGAATTGTCACTCTTTATGTTGTACCAAGTTCTTTGCAGCACCTAGATTCTTATTATGAACATATTTATTTTTCTCTTTGCAAGCTCTAGCAACTTCATCCTTCAAAATAGCATCGAGGGACATGGGGTGCAATAAAAGCTTCTTCTCGTTATGCATAAACGAGTATTGATTTGTTTTACCATGATGCATGGTGTCCTTATCAAATTTCCATGGTCTACAAAATAACATAGAGCAAGCTTGCATAGGTGTCACATCACAATCAATATAATCATGGTATGAACCAATTGTAAATTCCACATAGACCATACTTGTTACCTTAAGTTTACCACCGTCATTGAACCATTGGATGTAGTCGGGGTGTGGATGTGGAAGCATTTTTAGCCCAAGCTTCTCTCCCATGGTGGTGTTTGCTAAGTTGTTGCAACTTCCTCCATCAATTATAATACGATAAGATCGTTCCAAAACTACACATTTAGTTTGGAACAGATTGTGTCGCTGGTTTTGTTTAGCTTCAATAATTTGGGCACTCAAGACATGTCTTACAATTGGGCTCTCATAGTGTTCAGCTTGTTCAGCCCCAATGTCCTCTGAATCATTATTTTTCTTTTCAGCATCTTGGGCAACAATCATGGCATATGTATCATTATCTAAATCATTGGCTGATGAGTACTCACCATTTTCTCTTATAAATATCACATGCTTGCTTGGGCAGTCCCTTGTATGTGCCCAAATCCTTCGCATTGGAGGCATTATATGTCCTTTGTTCTTCCCGTGGAAGCAAAAGAACAAGATTTGGTGGCAGCTTGGCAGGATCCTTTCCCTATCTCAATAGCACGAGAAGGTGCTAATTTGATGTTGTGGATGACTGATTGGAAGCATCTCCCTGAAAATCATGGTTAAGGCTAGCAGCACTAGTGCGGGGCTGCCATGATATATTGTGACCTACATAAGTGTTAGATCTCATGCGTCATCCTTGCACTTCTCTTTCAGTCTTACAAGCAAGATGAAATAAGCGAGTAACATCGTCACACCTAGGTTTTAGGGACCCGAGTCCCAGGCGCAAACATAATCACTAGGTGTGCTGGGACCAAGTCTCACACATATGATGAATCATGGTGTCGGCGTTTCGAGACCGGGGGGTCCCCGAGCCGACGAGTGAGAGTGCCGCGTGCCCCAGCCCAGATGGGTCGAGCGCGTGGGCGAGCGCGAAGGGGGGAAAGAGAGCGAGAGGTCGGTGGCCGGAGCCGGGTCGTGACGAGGGAGACGGAGGTTCCCGCGGCCTTTCGTGTTCGCCCCGCGCCCAGGTCCGGTGCGCTTGCAGTAGGGGGTTACAAGCGTCCGCGCGGGTGAGGGGAGCGAGCGGCCCCAAGAGAGCGCCTGCCCCCGCCCTCGTTCCCGCGAGGCCAACCTTCTCTAAGAAGGCCCTGGTCCTTCCTTTTATAAGCGTAAGGAGAGGATCCAGGTGTACAAAATGGGGGTGTAGCAAGGTGCTACGTGTCTAGCGGGGGAGAGCTAGTGCCCTAAGTACATGCCAAGGTGGCAGCCGGAGAGATCTTGGCATCCTGTTAGTGTGGCGTCGTGGCTGTCGGAGAAGCAGTGGAGCTTGGCGGAGGGACAGCTGTTGGAACAGCTGTGCTCTTGCTGACGTCCTCCTGCTTTCGTAAGAGAGCTGGGAGCCGCCGTCGTCATGGTCCAGCGGGGCGCCATCATTGCCTATCTGGCGGAGCTAGCCAGATGGGACGCCGGTCTTGTCTTCTGCGACCCAAGTCGGCTCAGGGCAGGATGATGATGACGCTTCCTGTTGACGTGGCGGTCTTGTGTCCTAGGTCGGGCGACGTGGAGGCTCCTCCGAAGTCGAGGTCGAGTCCGTCCTGCATGGCCGAGGCCGAACCTGAGCTCCTGGGTCGGGCGAGGCGGAGGCCGTTCGGCAGAGGCTAGGGCGGAGTCCGAGCCCTGGGTCGGGCGAGGCGGAGTTCGTCGTCTTCCGGGGCCTTAGCCCGAGTCCGAGCCCTGGGTCGGGCGGAGCGGAGTTCGCCGTCTTCCGGGGCCTTAGCCCGAGTCCGAGCCCTGGGTCGGGCGGAGCGGAGTTCGCCGTCTTCCGGGGCCTTAGCCCGAGTCCGAGCCCTGGGTCGGGCGGAGCGGAGTTCGCCGTCTTCCGGGGCCTTAGCCCGAGTCCGAGCCCTGGGTCGGGCGGAGCGGAGTTCGCCGTCTTCCGGGGCCTTAGCCCGAGTCCGAGCCCTGGGTCGGGCGGAGCGAAGTTTCCTCTGGCGCTTTTGGCCAAGCCTGGCTGCCCGTCAGTCTTACTCTTTGCGTTAAAGGCGCCAGTAACTTGGTCGGTCGACGCGGTGATTTAGTCAGGGTTACTTCTTATCGAAGGCAAGGCCTCGGGCGAGCCGGAGATGTGTCTGCCGTGAAAGAGGAGGCCTCGGGCGAGACGGAATCATCTCAGGGTCGGCTGCCCTTGCCCGAGGCTAGGCTCGGGCGAGGCGCGATCAAGTCGCTCGTACGGACTGATCCCTGACTTAATCAAACCCATCAGGCCTCTGCAGCTTTATGCTGATGGGGGTTACCAGCTGAGAATTAGGCGTCTTGAGGGTACCCCTAATTATGGTCCCCGACAGTAGCCCCCGAGCCTCGAAGGGAGTGTTAACACTCGCTTGGAGGCTTGCGTCGCACTTTTTTGCAAGGGGACCAGCCTTTCTCGGTTGTACTTTGTTCCGGTGGGTGCGCGCGAGCGCACCCGCCGGGTGTAGCCCCCGAGGCCTCGGAGGAGTGGTTTCACTCCTTCGAGGTCTTAATGCCTTGCGTAATGCTTCGGCTGGTCTGGCGGTTCCCTCATGCGAACAGGCCGTAGCCCAGATGCTCTGTCGGGGCCCAAGTTCTCGGGCTGGTATGTTGACGCTGTCAACGGTTCGGCCGGAGCCGGGTTTGCGAGAGCAGCCCCCGAGCCTCCGCACAGAGCGAGAGGACGATCAGGGACAGACTCGGCTTTTTATATACGCCCCTACGTCGCCTTTCCGCAAGGAGGAGGGGGGGAGAGCGCCATGTTACCCTCGATGGGCACCGAACATGGTGTCTCCGGTGAGCTGCAATCGGGTAATCCGAGTGGACGTCCGTGCCCCGTTCGTTGGGGGTCGGCTAGGGGCCCGGAGGCACGCCCAAAAGTACCTGCGGGTGATCTGCCGGACCCGGTCCCCTGGCGACGGGGTCCGAGGGCTCGTTGCCTCCCTCCAATGGGATTCCGTTACAGAGTCGTTCCCGCTGGTCTCGGAAACGTCCTAGGGTACCTCGGGAGCGCAGCCCGAGCCTTGGTTATGTATCGAACGTACCCCTGGTCATCCCTCGCTCGGCGTCTGAGGCGACTGTGAACCCTTCGGAGGGCCAGCCTTCGAACCCCTGATCAGTAATGGGCGCGGAGCCCGAGTAGCCTGAGGCGGTCGTGGAACCTTTCGGGGGGCCGACCTTCGAACCCCTGACCAGTAGTGGGTGTCGGGCCCACGCGATCTGAGGCGGCCGTTGAACCCTTCGGGGGGCCAGCCTTCGAACCCCTGATCAGTAAGGAGGCTCGGAGCCTAGTTCCTTCACGGGGAAGGATCCCTTTGGGGGTATCCCCCTTCCCGGTCCCTGTTGCAAGAGATAGAGAAAGGGGAAAAAGGGAAAAAGGATACGAAATTGAACGACGTGGCGTACCTTTTTTTTTGGTGTGGTCATTTTGGTGAAGGCGAAGCGTCGCCAGTCCAGCCGCGGAGTCAATGCGCCGGGGCGAGTAGTTGGCGAGGCTGCCGTTGCGCGTGCGCGAGCCGTTCGAGGTACGGGTCACGGGCGTGTCGTCTTCACACTGTGAGAGGGGGTTCTCTCGCTGCCTCCGGATGGGACATGAGCTTGGCCGATGGCGTGACCGCTGCTCTCGCGCGCCTGCCACCGACATTACTGCCGGCCCACTTTTGACCGTGTTTGACCGCTGCGTCAGGCTGGCGCTACTGGGTCGCGCGCTGGGTCGCCTCGAATCGCGGTATCGGTTCCGCAATCGAGGAGGCGCGGTGGTGGCGCAAGTGGCATAGTGGCTTACATGCAGCATCCGGCGCGCCGGTTGCGCGACGCGTGGGCTTGAGCCTCCGCGCTGGCCTGTCAGGAGTCGGAGAGGCGCGTCCACTTGGCGCGGCTGCATGCCGCCCGCGTGGCTGCCCATCCCCTTCGCCCGTTGGTCTGGGCAAAGGTGGAGGGTCACTTGTAACCGCTGGGTGGTTGTGCGCGTCGCGCGCGCGGCGGTTCGGCTTCTTCTGCTTGGAGCCGGTCTGCATGACAGGCGGGTCCTAGCCCCCGCGCCGCAGGGGAGGACTTTGGAGGCGTGTTGGAGAAGACTCAGCCCGTGACGGTTGGGGGCGCAAGCAGGGGGAGTTGCCTTTAAAAAGGAGGGCGACCCCCTTTGTATGGTGACCATGCCTTCTTCCTTCCCTATGCATTGTGTCTCTCCATCTTCCAAGCCCCCGGATGGGGGGAACCGCCGTCTTTTCGCTCCATCGTTGGAGGAACGCAACTCCGTGGGAGTTGGTACCTTTCAGCCATCGTTCGGCTTCAAGGAATTTCATCAGCCAGCCCAGCTGCTCCCCCTCGTCGGGGGTCACCCAAGACGGCGACCACCAGCCCCTGGATGGGGAGGAGCAGCTGGGCTGTGGTCTTTGCCCCGCTCCCAGCTGGTCTTCATCATCCCGGCCGGGACAGGACCCGGGCCAAGCCGGTGTTCTGCCCCTCGCGTGGGTCGGCCGACCGCCTCCTCTTCCAGCTTCTGGCGGTGGAAAGCATCCTCCAGTTCTGCAGAGGAGACGTCCTCCAGTCATGCTGGGGGAGGCGGGCTGTTGCTATCCAGCTAGGATGCAACATTCCGTCCTCTTCCTCGCTTGCGTGGCGAGGACGGGAGTGAGGACCTGCCGATGCGCCTTGGGGCGACCCGCGTTTGCTGGTGATTCGCCCAGAGCTCGCCGCTCCACGGGCTTCTCTGGCGGGGAGGTTGTCCGCACCTGTGGGGACGGAACCGGAGTTCCGTTTGTAATGGCGCTTCGAGCGCCGGGTTTTTTGTTCACTTTGGCTTTCGGGGCCTGAACATGTTTGTAACTCCGGCACAGAGCCGTGTTTTTTCCTCATTTCCGAGCACTAAGACTCGTCTGCTGATTGTCTAAACCGCTTCACCAAGCATGAGTCGCCCCGTGTCAAGGTGACGAGTGAGGTATCCGTATCCCGGAGGCGTAGGAGTCCCTCGGCTCGGTCGGCCCTGTTGTCCGAGGCTCCTCTAGCTTAGTTAAAGAGACCCCTCGGCTGCTCTTCGACGAGTCGAGGCCGGGGGTAGCGATATCAGCACGAGCAGAGGCGGAGTTGGCTCGAGAAATAAAACCTGGTTGGCCGTGGCCTAGCCAGGTTGTCCGTTGGCAGGATCGACGTCGGAGCTGATCAGCCGAGGCTTCGGACCGGGCTGGCGCCCTCGGAAGGTGGTTGGCCGAGGCCTCGGAGGTGGCCGGCCGAGCCGCCCGCTCGGGCCGGATCCGGAAAAGTCCCTGACGGCGATCGCTCGGGCGTGGTGATGACGTCGTCCTTCGGAGCGGAGGCCTTCGGACCGCGTCGCCATCCGAGGCTAGGTCGGGCCTTGCCGAAGATGCCGTCGATGCCGAGGGCGTCGCTGCCCCCTTCCAGCGTCAAGACCCGAGTCTGCAAGGTCAAATCGTCTTGTAGCGTGGGCCTTGTGCGGCCGTCGAGGCCAGAACACACACCCTTGCAGCGTTATAAAGCTGCGTCTCTTTTCCTCTTGTTTCGAGTATCTGGACTTTTTGTCGGTAGCAGGGATGTTAGTGAGAGCGAGAGTTGCTTCTCGCGGGAGGTGATGAGTGAGGTATCCGTATCCCGGAGGCGTGGGAGTCCCTCGGCTCAGTCGGCCTCGCCGCTTACGCGTACTTTCACCCGTCCATGAGGCCCTGTCACCGACTCGGTCGAGAAGGCTCGAAGAATCGCTTCGACAGAAGGGCTTCCGAACGTAAAGACTTGTTCGATCCGTGGATTTACCTTATCCGAACGCGAGTTACTTATCGCAGAAGGTGATGAGTGAGGTATCCGTATCCCGGAGGCGTGGGAGTCCCTCGGCTCGGTCAGCCTTGACTGCTTACGTGTACCCCGTCGTTTCCAGGATCCACTTTTCGAAGTAGTCAAAAAGCACGAAAGATATTCTGGTAAAAGAGATTTTCTGTTCGAGGAAAATTTCGACGCAGAGGGGGTTTCCCCCCTTTTAGCCCCCGAGGGAGGGTCGGGCTTTGCCGAGGCGAGGCCGACCCTTCCTTGTTGACTAAACTTTGCGTGGGTGTGAGGTATATGAACAACTTGGAAACATCTTAAGGGTAGAAGCGACGTAGCTGTTGGATGTTCCAAGCGTTGCCGTAGACCTCGCCTTGACTGTTGGCCAGCTTGTACGTTCCGGGCTTCAGAACTTTGGCGATGATGAACGGCCCCTCCCAGGGGGGCGTGAGCTTGTGCCTCCCTCGGGCGTCTTGCCGCAGCCGAAGCACCAGGTCGCCCACCTGGAGGTCTCGGGGTCGGACCCCTCGGGCGTGGTAGCGTCGCAGGGACTGCTGGTACCGCGCCGAGTGTAGTAAGGCCCTGTCCCGAGCCTCGTCCAGCTGGTCCAGCGAGTCTTCTCGGCTAGCTTGGTTGCTTTCGTCGTCGTAGGCCCTCGTCCTCGGGGAGCCGTATTCCAGGTCAGTGGGCAGGACGGCCTCGGCCCCGTAGACCAGGTAGAACGGCGTGAAACCTGTGGCTCGGCTTGGCGTCGTCCTCAGGCTCCAGACCACCGAGGGGAGTTCCTTCATCCATCGCTTGCCGAACTTGTTGAGGTCGTTGTAAATCCGAGGCTTGAGCCCTTGTAGGATCATGCCATTGGCACGTTCCACTTGCCCATTCGACATGGGATGAGCTACGGCGGCCCAGTCCACCCGGATGTTGTGATCCTCGCAAAAATCCAAGAATTTTTTGCCGGTGAACTGGGTGCCATTGTCGGTGATGATGGAGTTCGGGACCCCGAAGCGATGGATGATGTTGGTGAAGAACGCCACCGCCTGCTCGGATCTGACGCTGTTCAGGGGTCGGACCTCGATCCACTTGGAGAATTTGTCGACAGCGACCAGCAGGTGCGTGTAGCCCCCGGGCGCCTTCTGCAGAGGGCCGACGAGGTCCAGACCCCACACAGCGAAGGGCCAGGTGATGGGTATCGTCTGCAGAGCCTGAGCGGGCAGGTGGGTCTGCTTCGCATAGAATTGGCACCCTTCGCAGGCGCGGACAATTCTAGTGGCGTCAGCCACCGCCGTCGGCCAATAGAAGCCTTGGCGGAAAGCGTTCCCGACGAGGGTTCGAGGTGCTGCATGATGGCCGCAAGCCCCCGAGTGTATTTCCTGCAGGAGTTCCTGACCTTCGGCGATGGAGATGCATCGCTGAAGGATGCCCGAGGGGCTTCGGTGGTAGAGCTCCTTCTCATCGCCCAGCAAGACAAACGACTTGGCGCGTCGCGCTACCCGCCGAGCCTCGGCTCGGTCGAGGGGCAGTTCCCCTTGGCGGAGATATTGCAGGTACGGGGTTTGCCAATCTTGATCTGGCATGACCCCGCTCTGCTCCTCCTCGATGCGCAGTGCTTCGCCCTCGGGCTCCGAGGGTTCCTCGGGTTGAGCTGAGGATGGCTCGGGCTGGGCCGAGGTCACCTCGGACGGGGCCGAGGGCACCTCGGGCTCGGGCGCGTCGCCTATCTTGACGGAGGGTTGGTGCAGATCCCGGGAGAAGACGTCTGGGGGAACCGTCGTTCGCCCCGAGGCTATCTTCGCCAGCTCATCCGCAGTCTCGTTGTAGCGCCGGGCGATGTGGTTAAGCTCGAGCCCGTAGAACTTGTCTTCCAGGCGTCGAACCTCCTCACAGTAGGCCTCCATCTTCGGATCGCGGCAGTGGGAGTTCTTCATGACTTGGTCGATGACGAGCTGCGAGTCGCCGCGTGCATCGAGGCGTCGGACCCCTAGCTCGATGGCGATTCGTAATCCGTTGACCAGAGCCTCATACTCAGCCACATTGTTGGACGCCGGGAAATGGAGGCGGAGCACGTAGCGCAGGTGCTTCCCGAGGGGCGAGACGAAGAGCAGGCCCGCGCCGGCTCCCGTCTTCATCAGCGACCCGTCGAAAAACATGGTCCAGAGCTCTGGTTGGATCGGAGCCATTGGCAACTGGGTATCGACCCATTTGGCTACGAAATCCGCCAGTACCTAGGACTTGATGGCCTTCCGAGGGGCGAACGAGATTGCCTCGCCCATGATTTCCACCGCCCACTTTGCGATCCGTCCTGAGGCTTCTCGGCACTGGATGATCTCCCCCAGGGGGAAGGATGACACCACAGTCACCGGATGAGACTCGAAGTAATGTCGCAGCTTTCGCCTCGTCAGGATCACTGCATACAGCAGCTTCTGGACTTGTGGGTAGCGGATCTTGGTCTCGGACAGTACCTCGCTGACGAAGTAAACTGGCCTCTGAATGGGCAAAGCATGCCCCTCTTCCTGCCTTTCGACCACGATCGCGGCGCTGACCACCTGAGTGGTAGCAGCGACGTAGACCAGGAGGGCTTCTCCATCAGCTGGGGGTACCAAGATGGGCGCCTGGGTGAGGAGCGCCTTCAGGATCCCGAGAGCTTCCTCGGCCTCGGGTGTCCAAGTGAAGCACTCGGCCTTTCTTAAGAGACGGTACAGGGGCAGGCCTCTTTCGCCGAGGCGCGAGATGAAACGACTCAAGGCCGCGAGACATCCCATGACCCTCTGTACGCCTTTTAAGTCCTTGATGGGCCCCATGGTACGTGTAGCCCCCGAAGAGATTCTCCCCGCAGGTGCCGACAGCTTCGGAGGTCCCAGGAATTCCCGGGGCGCACGTACGTGCCCTGGAAGTTGCCGGCGAAAGCCTGGACCAAATCCTCCCAGTTGGAAATCTGCCCGGGAGGCAGGTGCTCCAACCAAGCGCGAGCAGTGTCGGAGAGGAACAGGGGGAGGTTGCGGATGATGAGGTTATCGTCGTCCGTTCCTCCCAGTTGGCAGGCCCGGCGGTAGTCCGCGAGCCACAATTCCGGCCTCGTTTCCCCCGAGTACTTTGTGATAGTAGTCGGGGGTCGGAATCGGGGCGGAAACGGCGCCCGCCGAATGGCTCGGCCGAAGACCTGCGGACCGGGTGGTTCGGGCGAGGGACTCCGATCCTCCCCGCTGTCGTAGCGTCCCCCACGCCTGAGGTGATAGCCTCGGCGCACCCTTTCGTCGAGGCGTGCCCGACGGTCGCGATGAGGGTGCTCGTCGCCGAGGTGGCCCGGGGCCGCAGGCGCGGTGTTGCGCGTGCGCCCGGTGTAGACCGAGGCTTCCCGCATGAGTCGGGAAGTCGCGGCACGAGGTTCCGAGGGGTACCCCTGCCTTCGGGAGGCAGAGCTCTCGGCCCGCCGGGCCGCAGCGCCCTCCAGGAGATGCTTGAGCTCTCCCTGGATTCGCCGACCCTCGGTGGTTGATGACTCCGGCATCGCGCGGAGGAGCATCGCCGCGGCTGCCAGGTCCTGACCGGTTCCGCCAGATGCGGGTGGCGGCCTGTCCCTGGCCTCGTGGGCGATGCGGTGCTGGAGACCCTGGGGCAAGTGACGTATTTCTCCGGCCGGGGGCTGGACCGCCCATACCTGCCCGACGTCCCGGCGGATTGCCTCGAGCGCTCCTGCTTCCTCATCGAGCCCGGCCTGCGCCCCGCGGACTTGCTCGAGCTGTGGGTCGTGACCCCCCGCCGGAACGGGGACCACAGCTAGCTCCCGCGGGATGTCGGCGCGAGGCGCTGGCCTAGGGAGATCACCATCCTCCGGCATGCCGAGACGGCTGCCTCCGGAGGGATCCCCTAGCTCGACGTGGAAACATTCGCGGCTCGGGCCGCAGTCCTTGTCGTCAAGGCTGCGGCTGCCGTCGGAACAATCGGAAAGGCAGTAGTCGCATGCGGTCATGAAGTCCCGCATGGCACTGGGGTTGCCAGATCCGGAGAAATCCCAGCAGATGCTGGGGTCGTCGTCTTCCTCGGACCCAGAGGGTCCGTAGGTTGAGACGCCCATCAATCGGTCCCAGGGCGACCGCACACGAAACCCCAGAGGGGTTGCACTCGCCTCAACGTGAGTGTCCGCCAAAGCGAGGTCGCCAGGCGGGTTGAGGTCGAGTCGAAATGACGAAAGATGGGAAGCAGTCGGTACCTTTTCGTCGACGAGGAGCGATGAAGTCACGTCGGGGGCTGATCGCGCCGTCGTCTTGGGTACGAGGGCGACGTCCTGCAGGCCCTCCGTGAGCGTGCTGGCGTCGTCCATCTGCTCGGGGTCGACGTGTTGCGGGGGGATGGCGCTCGCCTTCGCCTCGAACGCGAGGGTGACGCCTAGCGTGTCCTCCGCTGGGGCACTGGGGATGTCGGTTTGCTCGACAGCTGTCGGAGCGCAGCCTCCCGCTCGGCCCTGGTTGCCCCGCCTCCTCCTCCTCCGATGGCGAGGGAGAGGATGGGGCGAGCTCGAAAGTTGTCCTTCCCCCACGCGGGAAAGACGTCGTCGATTTCGCCACCGGCGGGCGGGCTGTCGACCGCCATTGTCGCCGCCGCACGGCGGTGGAAGGAGTACCATGTCGTAGCCGCTGTCGAGGGACATGAACTCGAGGCTCCCGAAACGGAGCACCGTCCCAGGTTGGAGAGGTCGTTGGAGACTGCCCATCTGGAGCTTGACGGGAAACTGCTCGTCAACACGCAGCGTGCCCCTACCTGGCGCGCCAACTGTCGGCGTTTCGAGACCGGGGGGTCCCCGAGCCGACGAGTGAGAGTGCCGCGTGCCCCAGCCCAGATGGGTCGAGTGCGTGGGCGAGCGCGAAGGGGGGAAAGAGAGCGAGAGGTCGGTGGCCGGAGCCGGGTCGTGACGAGGGAGACGGAGGTTCCCGCGGCCTTTCGTGTTCGCCCCGCGCCCAGGTCGGGTGCGCTTGCAGTAGGGGGTTACAAGCGTCCGCGCGGGTGAGGGGAGCGAGCGGCCCCAAGAGAGCGCCTGCCCCCGCCCTCGTTCCCGCGAGGCCAACCTTCTCTAAGAAGGCCCTGGTCCTTCCTTTTATAAGCGTAAGGAGAGGATCCAGGTGTACAAAATGGGGGTGTAGCAAGGTGCTACGTGTCTAGCGGGGGAGAGCTAGTGCCCTAAGTACATGCCAAGGTGGCAGCCGGAGAGATCTTGGCATCCTGTTAGTGTGGCGTCGTGGCTGTCGGAGAAGCAGTGGAGCTTGGCGGAGGGACAGCTGTTGGAACAGCTGTGCTCTTGCTGACGTCCTCCTGCTTTCGTAAGAGAGCTGGGAGCCGCCGTCGTCATGGTCCAGCGGGGCGCCATCATTGCCTATCTGGCGGAGCTAGCCAGATGGGACGCCGGTCTTGTCTTCTGCGACCCAAGTCGGCTCAGGGCAGGATGATGATGACGCTTCCTGTTGACGTGGCGGTCTTGTGTCCTAGGTCTGGCGACGTGGAGGCTCCTCCGAAGTCGAGGTCGAGTCCGTCCTGCATGGCCGAGGCCGAACCTGAGCTCCTGGGTCGGGCGAGGCGGAGGCCGTTCGGCAGAGGCCAGGGCGGAGTCCGAGCCCTGGGTCGGGCGAGGCGGAGTTCGTCGTCTTCCGGGGCCTTAGCCCGAGTCCGAGCCCTGGGTCGGGCGGAGCGGAGTTCGCCGTCTTCCGGGGCCTTAGCCCGAGTCCGAGCCCTGGGTCGGGCGGAGCGGAGTTCGCCGTCTTCTGGGGCCTTAGCCCGAGTCCGAGCCCTGGGTCGGGCGGAGCGGAGTTCGCCGTCTTCCGGGGCCTTAGCCCGAGTCCGAGCCCTGGGTCGGGCGGAGCGGAGTTCGCCGTCTTCCGGGGCCTTAGCCCGAGTCCGAGCCCTGGGTCGGGCGGAGCGGAGTTTCCTCTGGCGCTTTTGGCCAAGCCTGGCTGCCCGTCAGTCTTACTCTTTGCGTTAAAGGCGCCAGTAACTTGGTCGGTCGGCGCGGTGATTTAGTCAGGGTTACTTCTTATCGAAGGCAAGGCCTCGGGCGAGCCGGAGATGCGTCTGCCGTGAAAGAGGAGGCCTCGGGCGAGACGGAATCATCTCAGGGTCGGCTGCCCTTGCCCGAGGCTAGGCTCGGGCGAGGCGCGATCAAGTCGCTCGTACGGACTGATCCCTGACTTAATCAAACCCATCAGGCCTCTGCAGCTTTATGCTGATGGGGGTTACCAGCTGAGAATTAGGCGTCTTGAGGGTACCCCTAATTATGGTCCCCGACACATGGTACAGAAACGAATGTCACATCTTTACTATATAATATGAGTTATGTACAAAATAAATAAATAAATAAATACATTGAAAGGAGACAATGATCCAGCAACCCAAAGTTGACTGGGAGACAACAACCTAGACCTCTCACGAACACATCGCAACATCCTCCATGCGCCTCATCCTGTGGTACCTGTTCTTGACCTGTGGGGGGTGTGAGACAGCAATGGTGAGCTCATATATGTTCATCGCTCAACAAGCTGTGGGGAATAATGTGCATGAACTCACCAAAGGTAAGCATTGCTTTTAAAGTAGTTCATGTGAAGTGTAAGGCTTACCAAAGAGGATGGTTAAAGCTAAGCATTGCTTTTAAAGTTGGTCAAAATTTTATTAGCAGTTACTAAGTATAAGTAGATACCAAACCATAATAATAATAATAGAACAAACAATAATAAATCCCATGCAATGCAAATGACAAATTGAATTTAGTTCCATAATTTAATCATGCAAGAGTCCTGAACTGCTCATGACCGCGAGCATGGCTAGTATACTAGTTTTACACTCTGTAGAGGTTGTACCCTGTACCCACAAGTCGTGTATCCCATGTCGCCAGGGTTTGCAAGGCCCTTAGACACTTCCGAGGTGAATGACTAGGGATCCACTATGAGGCCTTTACAAAGTTCCACTAGCTTCTGAAAACCCGCTACAGTTTTTAGTAAGAGCAATGTAGGAATCCCTCGTCTGACCGCCATCGCAGCAAAATCAACCCGAGAACCACCCTACACGACTACTCCCCTACTGCCCTTGCCCCTTTCGGGTCAGGTAGTCTTCCACTAGCTTTCCTAGTTAGTCAGCCAAGGGCGTCCCATACCACCCTTGTGGTGGCACGTGTTTCTCAAGTTAAGCTCCATGTTCCAATTAAAAAATAATGATCTTGACATGAACAATAAATAAAATAATAGAATAATTGGAACATGGACATAATGTAATATTAATCCCAAAACCATATAGAGCAATAGCAAAACTACCCAAATGATTCATGGGTGAATAAGGTAAAAGGATAACCAGTCTAGGGTGACCTATTGGGTCCCATCAAAATTAAGCCTATGCATGAATAAGTGATAATAAAGAACATTATTGGGTAAATAAAATTAATCAAGGGCACAACTTGCCTGGGACTTGAGATTCCAGGTACCAGGATGATCTTTAGATTGTCGTGACCTCACTACTACTCATAGCAATACAAATAAACATGGTATAGGTAAAATTAACATCACACCAAACATAAGAACAAACTGCATAATAATGATTTACGCGTTACTACGAGATCGCAGGTTCGAAAACTACTAAAATCGGAGTTAGGGTTAACAAGATATATTTTTGTAAAGTTCTTAGGTGTTTATATAGTAACAATATTTTCTATGTTAGTTAATATAATCCATGCGAGAAGGGTAAAGAAATAGCTAAGTTAATTTTAATACCAACTATAACTTGATTAGAAGTCATATTTTTAGTCAGATTATATTTTTAGTCATATTATAGATAGATCAAATCAAAATGCTATATTAACATGAATCTCAAAAGTTATTCTACTAATCATAGGTTCGAACAAATTAGTTATTTTTTTTAAAAAACACGTGAAATGATAAAATAATGTTACTAAGGTGTCGGCAAATTTGTTACGAGGATTATGCAACTTGAACGGATCCAAAATGGAGTTAAAACGTACAAGTTATGGACTATCTGAGTTTTAGGGATTGTTTTTACACTAAAAATCAATTTCGGAATTTATTTTATAATTTTCCTGAAATTAATGTGCTGTGGGTTCAATTGTAAAAAAAGAACAGGGTTTCGGGTGTAAATAAATGGACCTAACAGTAAAGGTCTTTGCACTAGTTAGGCCAGCGGGTTGTTTCATAAAAAATGCAGCGACTCTTTAAGAATTTGTCCCGACGGAAGGGGTACGTGTGTACCGCCCATGGCGGCGCTCACTAGCCCGTGGTGGTGACTCCCAGCGAGAAGCAAGCCACCCCCAGGTGATCTATCCTGAGCGTGAACCCACACAAAACATGGAGAAGGAATTGACGAACTCAGTCGTAGCTGTTTTACCGGGAGTAGAGAGACGTAGAGCCTTGACCATGATGCCAGACGGATACGTGGCGGTGCTTTCACCACGGCGAGAGCTTGCCGCCACATCGAGAGTCTCTCCCGCAAGCCGACACCACGAATATCTTCTACATGTACAGGCAATCATCCCCATGCGACCACCGTGGCCAGGTCATCGGGAAGACGGAAATTACCGACAATGGCCTTTTCTCAGCGGTGGCGCGCGCTAGCTTTCTGCGGGCCATGGAGAGATGACAGAAGAACGTGGAGGCTGGTCTTATAGCCAAGGATGATCTCGTGCATGGCGACCACCATGCATGGCGCTTGGTTTGTTACGAAGCAGTGCGACGATTGCGGGCAAGATATGAGAGAAGATATACCTACTACGAACACGAGCGGCTAAATAGAGAGATGCATGCATGGCCATGGGCTGCATGGGAGGTTAAATAGGCAGGGTCGAGCAACACGTTTTTTATTTCTTATGTTATTTTCTTTTCCTTGTTTATTTTTTCAAATTTCTGTTTTCCATTTTATTTATTTGAATTTCCAAGTTCTAACTTCAATTCAAACTTCAAGTTTAACTCAATCAATACTTTAAATGTCCAAATTTAAATGCACATCCAAAGATATGCCATGCAAGGCTATCTATGTAACACCCCTGTTGTTACTGCCACTAAAACTTGAGCATAACATCATGAGCATTAGCATATCATGTGATTGTTACACTTAGAATGCATTCACTAGGCAAAAATTTCAAACCAGTTGTATTGATGTGACTTGTCATGGGTGAAACCCTAGAGTCGGGTACTTAACCCTAAACTAGGCTTAAGAGTGTCAATAAAGCCTAAATAAGAGAAAACTTCAAAACTCATTAGAAATGGTCATAAGACATCACCATTAATGGACTTAAGTGGCACCCAAACCCTAGAAGTACCAAAAAACCCTAAACAAACCCCTGGAAACCCTGGATTGAAACCCTAGGGGGTTATATGTAAATGTTGCCCACTTTTGAACCTAAGTGCAAAAACCAAGGAATTAGGGTATCTTAAGTCATATGGTTCACATATTTGAAGATTTGCAAATGAAACCATGAGATTTGGATCTAATTGCAAAAAGGCCACTCTAGTGCTCATGTATGGCTGTCTCAAAATCGTTGAAGAAGGCTGACTTTGGAGCCCTGTAGATCCAAAAATACAAAGATTTTTCCTAGGGTCAACACATCAAAAATCTAGAGCTACTATAGTAGTACAATTTTGCTTAAGGAATTAAGCATTGTGTTATACAAAAAAATGGAGAAAAATTTGCCCAAAGTTGTGTTGTCAGTCACCTTGCTGACTGAAATTAGGTCACCAGTGGCATTGGCCAGACTTTTGGGTCGAATTTGAGCAAGATCTGTTGCTCGATTGGGGGTTATTGCTATAGCAGAATTATAGCTGGTATGAAGGGCTACAAATTTGCTACAAACAAATTAGCAACTTCTTATACAAAAATCTGTGTTCTGGGCACTACAAATCTGGTTGTCAGGAGCTCTAAATTGTATTTCTGATGGTACAGCACACTGAAATATCCTAGGGTTCAGTCCCCCTTGCCGCCGGTCCCCCTCACTGGACACGTCCAGATTTGCGTCGGTCGTCGTGATTCGTGCTCGGCGTCGTTGGATAACGCTGTGGGAGTGCGAAATATCACCCAGTGGATGAACTCTGGCCATTGTTCACTCCGGCCGCCGTTTCCGCTTAGCCCCGGTCGCTCCGGATTTACCCTCACCGGAGTTAGACACCTCGTGGCCTTGTGCCACGTGCCTCGGCACTTGAACCACGTCGCCCTGACTCATGTTAGCCTATCCAGTGATCGCCGGTGAGGTTGCCACGGTAATGGCCACCAATCGCGTGCGCCAGTGCATCTTCTCCTCTCCGACCGCCACCACGCGAGGTCAAATTCACCGGTCACCGCTCAAGAGCCCTATAAATTGAGCACACCCTCAGCTCCGTTAGGTATTCTAGCATCCAATCCACTCGCTCGTGCCTCCAATTACTCACATGAATCCATGAATTGCCCATTTCCCCCAAATTGGGTTTCCGCCACCGTGAAAGAGTCTTCGCCGTGGCTAGCTCGTTTCAGGTCCGATCATACCCTCTGCTCCCTTGTTTCAGCACTCTTACCTGCCACTGATGCTCCCTGACCCATTCAATTAAACTAGATTGCCCTATATCACTGGGGACACGTTTGTTCATCCATAGTTCGCACTGTCTCCGTGGGCAGGACGATTCAGAGCTCGGATTGTGTAATTGATTGAGGCGAAACGTTTGTTAGGTATTAAATTAGGTCTTAGCCAAGTTAGGGAACTGGCCATTGCTTATCTTAGCCGGTACGAGTTCGCCAGAGCTTGGTTCTCCACCGTGCGACATCGAGGACCTCGGGTCATGAAGAATTAGAACTTGGAGGGCTTCGGTGTAAATGTCAGTGACTGAAGCAACAGTGTCACGGGCTCTTTCAGGTTGTTTAAAAATCTAGGGTCTTCGGTGCAAAACCGCCGTGCAAGCGCGCGCGGGCGCGTTCTGCCTTAGCTGGGCCGGCTCGAGCCAGATTCAGCCCATTACTGTTTGCTCTTTTCCTTTTTCTTTTTCTGCCAGGTTTAGAGAATTTCTAGAAAATTGTAGAAAAATGCTAAAAATACAAGACCAAGTTTGCTAGGTTCCTAATTTTCTATATTATTTAATAAAAATAGTTTTATGATTTTTATTCTGATCAAGGAATTATGGATTATTTAAAATAGCCCAAAACCCATATCCCTAGAATTTTACAAATTAATTAATAATTCAAAAAATCACCAAACTTTTTTTAGATAAGCTTTAAATGTTATTTAGAAACCTTGGGTAATGTTTGGTATGATTTGGACCATGTTTGGTACCTAGAACCCAAAGCCCTAGTCTTCTAGTGATGCGTGCCCTATGAACTTCCCTACTGACTTCAAAAACTCTAGTTCCCTGGAATACCGTGAAGGAAAGTTGTACTCAAGATACAACTTGATAAACCATTTCTATTACTGCATTTTCATAAGCATTACATAAGCATTCATGATTATATATGGTTCTATATAGAAAATGAAGAAGAAGTAGAAGTTGAAGAAGCAAGAGCTACACCACCACCACCACCTGAAGAACCTCAGGCCGGGAACTGCTTTTATTTTGACATCTGTGGAGCAGAGCCCGACTCACCTATAACACAAGGCAAGCCCCGATGCATTTGCCACCTCCTTGCTATTTTAAAATCTTTCTCACTTGCTTGGTGCATTAGGTAATAGGAGTTGTGTGCTAAATAAATCGCTGCATTTCCTTCCTTGAGAATTTGATTACCTTTCCTTGATCCCCAGTTTTATAAAAAGGTTTTTCCTATGCTTAGTCTTGCTCTAGAAAAACAAAATATTTTGTTTTGACAAAAGATGATGCTTCAAGTGGGATGGGATGTTTTCAAAATAAAACTTGATGGTGGATCCATCATGGCCATGATGGGTTCAACATCGAAAAAGATGTACCTCTGTTAGGTACCAAACTTTGGGTTGAAATGATAAAGCTGAGACCGGGTGGGTGACTTGCACGAGAAGAGATTCTCGGTGTAGTGTCTCCGTCTGAGTCGATTAAGGACCTTGTCGATGTAGGCTTGATGATCTAGGACCCTTTAACTGGTCACATGCCTCATCATAGGTAAGCTTTGCCTCGGGCAGACTATTACCAGAATAAGATAACACGCAATGGGAGTGGAGAGATGGCGAGAGTAGCGTGTACCCTCCGTGGCAAGAGGCTGGACGGTGGTGTATCTGTGCTCTTGGTTGGCGTGAACCTGATCTGGTCTTAAGAACCCTGGTGGCGAGTTGACATATGCAAGGTTTAAGTGCTACATATGTCGTGTGATTGGAGATCCTCAGCTAAGTATTAATCGATTCGGATCGCCGTTACTTCTTGGACATGAAGACTTGGTCACTGCCCTACACGTAGCATTCCAGTGAATAAGAAGGGTTGATAGGAAATTAGCTAGTATAGGTCAAGTGCTTGAACTAGTGTAGAAAGAACTCTAGATGCAGGTAACTTTACTTAACCTGACAAGTAAAACTGGATTTTTAAGGATCCACTCTTAGTAAGCATTTGTGCAAACAGAGTCTTGATTATTGATTAAGCCTTACCTTGACTCCCTCAAAGCCAGTATATCCTTGAGAGACTTTTATTTTGACGAGTAAGACTTGCGAAAGTACACTCCGTACTCAGGGTTTTTGAACCCATGTTGTTGTATGAGGAAGCAGCAAATTTCTGTTGCTTTTGTTCCAAGGTGGTGCCTAAGGAAGAAAGCCAGGAGTGAAGCCTCGGGAGGAAGTGTCCTCCGTTAAAAGCTTTTGTTTAATGTTACTCGGGAGGGGTTTTGGCCTCCCAGGTGTGTAATAATATTACTCCAACACTCTTATATTTTATTGGTCTGTAATAATACTACTCTTTCTATACTTTAATATAAAGTAATTTGCTGTAATTGCTTCCGCGTACTCGTTCTTTCGATGTGTTGTAACATCTGCATGACCAGTAAAACGCTCTTGGGCAAGGTAAAGAATACAAATACCAAACTTGTCAAGTGATCAGGTGCACCTGCAGGGTTGTCTGAGATTTGATGGACAAGGACAACTGTAGGTGGGCCTAATGACTTTGGAGGTTCTGTCACAGCTGGTATCGGAGCGAAGCCCATCTCTGCGGATGTTATGAGGCATTTTCAAAAAGAATTTTCAAAGACTTATCTAAGAAAATTTCATTTCTTCTTATCTAACTACCTTCTGAAGTATTAAGACCAAATAGTAGACTGCAATGTATAGAAGGTTGTGAATCAACTAAGGTTGATTCTATAATTATGCATGCATCATGATAAAAACTATACTAATAAAAGTTTTCCCCCTTATGGAGATATGCCGCCGCGCGCAAGTCCACTGGACCGATTGGTGTACCTCGGCACCAGCTGGCTCCAAGGCATGAGGATAGCAGCAGCGGTAGCAATGACCCCATTGGAGATCTAGAGGCCGAGGTGGAGCATCTTCGAACGGAGCTACATCACAGAAACAGTGTGTGGGTCGAGGATGGTCAGCGCATAAATGAGTTAAGAACTAACATCCGACATCTGCAAGACGACCTTGCCGAACGAGATTTGGCACTCGATTGGGCCATCAACTCACGTTCCATTGCTTGGGACCGAGAAGCCAAAGCTCGAGCCCATGTGGAGGAGCTTAGCACGGCCATTGATAACTTGCAGGTGTACTGCAATACATTGCATGAGGAAGTTCA
This sequence comes from Zea luxurians, assembly GCA_029449295.1. Taxonomy (NCBI): domain Eukaryota; kingdom Viridiplantae; phylum Streptophyta; class Magnoliopsida; order Poales; family Poaceae; genus Zea; species Zea luxurians. The sequence goes on along the minus strand of JAOPSE010000001.1, from coordinate 94,947,103 downwards.
TGAATTGTATTCGTGACTGCACCTCGACGTACCTGCCAACCCTGTCGGAATGGGAGCTGGACCTTTTGAAACAGCAGGTGAAGCATTTGGTGGGGAACTAGATCTTTTCAAGCCCCCTCCTTCAATGAACCTGGCTGATGAATGGACCCCTACACCCGACAACGAAGCTGCTAAGGATAATAAATACTAGTAGTAGTCTAGTTTAGAAACAATGTTAATGTAAAATAGGTGATGAAGTCATGTTTTACATTGAGTTTGTAACATTACATCTTGAGTAATGTAAATGATGGTATGTACTAGCATGTGGTATTTTCCAAATATTTCTTTGCTTCAGATGCCATCTCGAACTCAAGCACATGACGACGCGGGAACATCCCGTGGTCAAGAAGATACACCAATCCGCCGCCGGTACCGCCCACACTGGCCGAGGCTATTGCCGCCTTGGTCACCGCGACCGCTGACAACACCCGCTTCCTACGTGAAATGGCGGGACAGCAACTTCAACAACAAGGCGGGAGGGCTTATCCACAGGGACCCCGCGAAACTTTGTACTTGGATTTCTTGAAAACCCATCCCCCACTATTCGTTAAAGCTGAGGATCCTCTCGAAGCTGATGAATGGGTCCAGGTCATTGAGCAGAAGTTTGGACTCATCCGATGCACACAGATCGAGAAGCCATTATTTGCAGCTCAACAGTTAAGAGGCCTTGCTAGCACCTGGTGGGGAAATTATGTGGCCATTCAGCCTGCCGGACATCAAGTCACATGGAACGAATTTAAATTGGCATTTTGCGAGCACTACATTCCAGAAGGAGTGCTCCATATGAAGCAAGAGGAATTCATGAGACTCAAGCAAGGAGGAGATACTGTTATGCAGTATCTCAACAAATTCAATCATTTATCCCAGTACGCAATTGATCAGGTCAATACTGACCTAAAAAAGAAGAACTGCTTCATGCGAGGCCTCAATGACCGGCTACAACAAAAGATGGCCACTTGCCTCAACCTCTCCTACAACAGGGCTGTCAGCACCGCGCTGGCAGTTGAAGCTAAGCATATAGGCCCTGGAAGTCAAAGGGCTTTAGAGGTGACAGGTCCATCCAAGGGCCTGAAAAGCGACAAAGGTTGGTGATCCGACCTTTCAATCAAAACCGTTCTTCACCTCGTCCACCCTCCTATACCTTCAAACAGCCTGTGTTCATCCGCCCTGCCACTACCCCCACTTCAACAACTTAGCCAAGTGCCCCTGGTGCTCGTTTCCCCATACTGCTGCTTCAATTGTGGGAAATCTGGACATTTCATTAAGGACTGCCCATATCCGAAGCGGAACAACTCCAATAATCAGCAGAACCCGAGGACTTCAAGCCAAGTCAAGGGAAACACGGCAAATAATGCAGCGGGCAAAAATATGGAGAAAACAGGGCGAATCTATTATACACAAGTGGCCACTACACCGGAGAAAGAGCCGATCATGATGGATACGTTTCTCGTGGCCAATCACCCTACAGTTATTCTCTTTGATTCTGGTGCTTCACATACATTCATAAGCAAGAAGTTTGTGGAGAAATATTGCATTCCTTGCATTGAATCAAGGGAAGGGTTTATTATTCATTCGCCTGGGGGACAAATATTCACTAAAGAAGTGGCTTTCCATGTGCCCGTAACATGGCTGAACGGGACTTTCCACAAATATGATTGTTCTGAAAGGCCAAGATATAGATGTAATTCTGGGCATGAATTGGTTAGCCCAGCACAAAGCTATCCTCAACACTGATTTGAGAACCATCAGGTTGAGCTATGGCCAGGAAGAGGTTCTCTTGTCCATTCTCGTAGCAACTACAGCTAAACCATTTGGCAGAGTATATGAAGCCATCATACCAGAGATCCAAGATATTCCGGTAGTATGTGAATTCCCGGATGTTTTTTCGGAAGATCTGCCTGGATTGCCTCCAGAGAGAGATGTAGAATTTGTGATTGAATTGAAGCCTGGTACGGCTCCTGTTTCTAGAAGGTCGCACTGAATACCTCCGAATAAGTTGGCAGAACTCAAGACTCAATTACAAGATCTACTAGAAATGGGATTCATCTGACCTAGTTCATCGTCTTGGGGTTGTCCAGCCATCTTTGTCAAGAAGAAGGACCAAACGCTTCAGATGTGTGTGGATTACAGACCCCTTAATGAGGTGACAATCAAGAATAAGTACCCTCTTCCCCGGATTGATATCTTATTCGATCAGCTTACCGGAGCTCGGGTATTTTCCATGATTGACCTCAGGTCGGGCTATCATCAGATCCGGATCCGACCTGAAGATATACCCAAGACCGCATTTACTACGCGGTATGGATTATTTGAATATCTGGTTATGTCTTCGGATTAACAAATGCTCCTGCCCGCTTCACCTATCTAATGAACTCGGTATTCATGCCTGAGTTGGACAAATTTGTGGTGGTCTTCATTGATGACATCTTGATTTATTCCAAGAATGAAGAGGAGCATGCTCAGCATCTACGGATCATGTTAACACACTTAAGGGAGCATCAACTATATGCTAAATTCAGTAAATTTGCATTTTGGCTGGAGGAAATTCAATTTTTAGGACATGTATTATCTACCAAGGGGATTGCGGTTGATCCCAGCAAAGTCAAGGATATTCTAGAGTGGAAACCACCAACCATTGTACATCAAGTTCGAAGTTTCCTTGGACTGGCTGGTTATTACCGCCGATTCAACCCAAATTTTTCCAAGCTTGTGAAGCCAATCACAAGTTTATTGAAGAATGATACAAAATTTAACTGTTCTTCAAGATGCAATGAAGCCTTCGAGCTGCTAAAGGTGTTATTGACCACTGCTCCGGTATTGGCTCAACCGGACATTGAAAAACCTTTTGATGTGTATTGTGACGCATCAGGAAGTGGTTTAGGCTGTGTCTTGATGCAAGAAGGCTGAGTTATAGTGTATGCCTCGAGACATTTGCGCCGGCATGAGGAGCATTATCCAACTCATGACATGGAATTAGCTGCTGTGGTTCATGCCCTAAAAATATGGCATCATTATCTGCTGGGGAATATCTGTCATATCTATACAGATCATAAAAGCTTGAAGTACATCTTTACCCAGTCAGAGCTGAATATGAGGCAGAGGAGATGGCTTGAGCTGATTAAGGATTATGAATTGGAAATTCACTATCACCCAGGCAAGGCTAATGTAGTGGCAGATGCACTCAGCCCTAAGGCTTTCTATCATTGTCTTACGATGAAGACTTCTGACATTACATTATGTCAAGAAATGGAGAAATTGAACCTGGGAATGATTCAACATGGAACTTTTATTCACTTGAAGCTTGAGTCAGTTCTTCTACAAAGAATAATTGATGCACAAAGAAATAATGAGGGTATGAAACACATTCATGAGAAAATAGAGGACGATAAGGCAAAATGTTTTAGAAAAGATGATCAAGGCGTTGTATGGTTTAACAACCGCATAGTTGTGCCCAAGAATGATGAAGTTCGCCAGCAAATTTTAGATGAAGCACATCTTAGTCGCTATTCTATTCATCCCGGAAGCACTAAGATGTATCATGATCTAAAGCAGCATTATTGGTGGACGAAGATGAAGATTGAAATTGCACGCTATGTGGCGAGATGTGACACTTGCCGACATGTCAAGGCCATACATATGAAAACTGCTGGTGCATTGCAATCTTTACCAATCCCGACTTGGAAATGGGAAGACATAAGCATGGACTTCATTGTGGGATTACCCAGAACAGCAAAAGGATATGATTCTATTTGGGTTATCATTGATCGACTTATAAAGATCGCCCACTTTCTCCTAGTCAAAGTAAAGTATCAAGTAATCGCATATGCGGAACTGTATATCACGTATATTCTCAGTCTGCACGGTGTTCCGAAGACAATAGTGTCGGATCGTGGACCACAATTTGTATCCAAATTTTGGGAAGAACTCCACAAATCTTTGGGTACCAAGTTGCTTCATAGTTTAGCTTATCATCCCCAAACCAGTGGGCAGACTGAGAGGGTGAACCAGATAATTGAAGACATGTTACGAGCCTGTGTTCTGGAATTCCCACAGAAATGGGATGATTGTTTACCATTGGCAGAGTTTTCATACAACAATAGCTATCAAGAAAGCATCAAGATGACACCTTTTGAAGCTTTGTATGGACAACGGTGTCGTACTCCGTTAAACTGGTCTGAACCAGGAGAAAGATGGTTTTTCAGGCCTAATATGGTAAAGGAAACCGAAGAGAAGGTTCAACGAATAATACATAATTTGAAAGAAGCCCAAACTCGCCAAAAGAGTTATGTAGACAAGCGACGCAAACCCTTATACTTTCAAGTTGAAGATTATGTCTACCTAAAAGTCTCACAAATGAAGGTTGTATCACGTTTTGGGGTAAAAGGAAAGCTTGGACCCCGGTATATTGGTCCCTTTCCTATTCTTGAAAAATGTGGACCAGTGGCATACTAACTCCAATTACCCGAAACATTATCTGTTGTGCACAATGTGTTCCACGTATCTCAATTGAAGAAGTGTCTTCGGGTTCCAGATCGAACCATTGAAGTGATAGATGTTGCCTTAGAACCAGACTTGACATATTCAGAACACCCTATTCGAGTCCTGGATAAAAAGGACAGGATTACCCAAAGGAGAACTCTCAAGTTTTATATGATACAATGGAACCAACACACGGAAGATGAAGCTACTTGGGAAAGTCAATACTTTTTAGAAAAAATTTCCCAGGCTTTCTAGCTTCATGTAAATTGTGAGACATGTAAACTTGTTGTAATAGAGGAATAAACCCCATACCACCCCTGCCTTGTATAAGAAATAAGGAAATAAAAATGTGAAGCATTTTCTTTTCCATGACTTGCCCTAGGACTTTAAATCTCGGGATGAGATTCTTTTATGGGGGAAGATGTAACACCCCTGGTGTTACTACCACTAAAACTTGAGCCTAACATCATGAGCATTAGCATATGATGTGATTGTTACACTTAGAATGCATTCACTAGGCAAAAATTTCAAACCAATTGTATTGATGTGACTTGTCATGGGTGAAACCCTAGACTCGGGTACTTAACCCTAAACTAGGCTTAAGAGTGTCAATAAAGCCTAAATAAGAGAAAACTTCAAAACTCATTAGAAATGGTCTTAAGACATCACCATTAATGGACTTAAGTGGCACCCAACCCTAGAAGTACCAAAAACCCTAAATAAACCCCTGGAAAACCCTGGATTGAAACCCTAGGGGGTTATATGTAAATGTTGCCCACTTTTGGACCTAAGTGCAAAAACCAAGGAATTAGGGTACCTTAAGTCATATGGTTCACATATTTGAAGATTTGCAAATGAAACCATGAGATTTGGGCCTAAATGCAAAAAGGCCACTCTAGTGCTCATGTATTGCTAAGTCTGAAAATCATTGAAGAAGGCTGACTTTGGAGCCCTGTAGATCCAAAAATACAAAGATTTTGCCTAGGGTCAACACATCAAAAATCTAGAGCTACTATAGGAGTACAGTTTTGCTTAATGGATTAAGCATTGTGTTATACAAAAAAATGGAGAAAAATCTACCCAAAGTTGTGTTGTCAGTCACCTTGCTGACTGAAATTAGGTCACTAGTGGCATTGGCCAGACTTTTGGGTCGAATTTGAGCAGGATCTGTTGCTCAATTGGGGGTTATTGCTATAGCAGAATTGTAGCTGGTATGAAAGGCTACAAATTTGCTACAGATAAATTAGCAAGTTCTTATACAAAAATCTGTGTTCTGGGCACTACAAATCTGGCTATCAGAAGCTCTGAATTGTATTTCTGATGGTACAGTACACTGAAATATCCCAGGGTTCAGTCCCCCTTGCCACCGGTGATCCACGCATCCGGATTTGCGCCGATCACTGTGATTCATGCTCGGTGTCATTGGATAACGCTGTGGGAGTGCGAAATATCACCCAGTGGATGAACTCCGGCCACTGTTCACTCCGGCCGCCGTGTCCGCTTAGCCCCGGTCGCTCCGGATTTACCCTCGCTAGAGTTAGACACCTCGTGGCCTTGTGTCACGTGCCTCGGCACTTTAAACACGCCGCCATGACTCATGTTAGCCTATCCAGTAATCGCCGATGAGGTTGCCACGGTAATGGCCACCAATTGCGTGCGCCAGTGCACCTTCTCCTCTCTGACCGCCACCACGCGAGGTCAAATTCACCGGTCACCGCTCAAGAGCCCTATATATTGAGCACACCCTCAGCTCCGTTAGGTATTCCAGCATCCAATCCACCCGCTCGTGCCTCAATTACTCACCTGAATCCACGAATTGCTCATTTCCTCCAAATCGGGTTTCCGCTACCGTGAAAGAGTCTTCGCCGTGGCTAGCTCGTTTCTGGTCCGATCATACCCTCTGCTCTCTTGTTTCAACACTCTTACCTGACACTGATGTTCCCTGACCCATTCAAATAAACTAGATTGCCCTAGATCGCCGGGGACACGTTTGTTCATCCATAGTTCGCACTGTCTCCGTGGGTAGGACGATTTAGAGCTCGGATTGTGTAATTGATTGAGGGGAAACGTTTGTTAGGTATTAAATTAGGTCTTAGCCAAGTTAGGGCACCGGCCATTGCTTATCTTAGCCAGTATGAGTTCACCGAAGCTCGGTTCTCTACCGTGCGACGTCGAGGACCTCGGGTCATGAAGAATTAGAACTTGGAGGGCTTCAGTGTAAATGTCAGTGACTGAAGCAACAGTGTCACAGGCTCTTTAAGGTTGTTTAAAAATCTAGGGTCTTTGGTGCAAAACCGTCGCGCGGGCGGGTTATGCCTTAGCTGGGCCGGCTCAGGCCAGATTCAGTCCATTACTGTTGGCTCTTTTCCTTTTTCTTTTTTTGCCAAGCTTAGAGAATTTCTAGAAAATTTTAGAAAAATGTTAAAAATGCATGACCAATTTTGCTATGTTCCTAATTTTCTATAGTATTTAATAAAAATAGTTTTATGATTTTTATTCCGATCAGGGAATTATGGAGTATTTAAAATAGCCCAAAACCCATACCCCTGGAATTTTATAAATTAATTAATAATTCCAAAAATCACCAAACTTTTTTTTGATAAGCTTTAAATTTTATTTAGAAACTTTGGGTAAAGTTTGGTATGATTTGGACCATGTTTGGTACCTAGAACCCAAAACCCTAGTCTTCTAGTGATGCCTACCCTATGAAGTTCCCTACTGACTTCAAAAACCCTAGTTCCCTAGAGTACCGTGAAGGAAAGTTGTACTCAAGATACAACTTGATAAACTATTTCTATTACTGCATTTTCATAAGCATTACATAAGCATTCATGATTATATATGGTTCTATCTAGAAAACGAAGAAGAAGTAGAAGTTGAAGAAGAAACAGCTACACCACCACCACCACCTGAAGAATCTCAGACCGGGAACTACTTTTATTTTGACATCTGTGGAGTAGAGCCCAACACACCTATAACACAAGGCAAGCCCCGGTGCATTTGCCACCTCCTTGCTATTTTAAAATCTTTCTCGCTTGGTGCATTAGGTAATAGGAGTTGTGTGCTAAACAAATCGCTGCATTTCCTTCCTTGAGAATTTGATTACCTTTCCTTGATCCCCTGTTTTATAAAAAGGTTTTTCCTATGCTTAGTCTTGCTCTAGAAAAACAAAATGTTTTGTTTTGACAAATGATGATGCTTCAAGTGGGATGGGATGTTTTCAAAATAAAACTTGATGGTGGATCCATCATTGCCATGATGGGTTCAACATCAAAAAAGATGTACCTCTGTCAGGTACCAAACTTTGGGTTGAAATGATAAAGCTGAGACCGGGCGGGTGACTTGCACGAGAAGAGAGTCTTGGTGTAGTGTCTCCATCCGAGTAGATTAAGGACCTTGTCGATGTAGGCTTGATGATCGAGGACCCTTTAAATGGTCACATGCCTCATCATGGGTAAGCTTTGCCTCGTGCAGACTAATACCAGAATAAGATAACACGCAATGGGAGTGGAGAGATGGAGAGAGTAGCATGTACCCTCCATGGCAAGAGGCTGGACGGTGGTGTATCGGTGCTCTCGGTTGGCGTGAACCTGATCTGGTCTTAAGAACCCTGGTGGCGAGTTGACATATGTAAGGGTTAAGTGCTACATATGTCGTGTGATTGGAGATCCTCAGCTGAGTATTAATTGATTCGGATCGCCGTTACTTCTCAGACATGAAGACTTGGTCACTGCCCTACATGTAGCATTCTTGTGAATAAGAAGGGTTGACAAGAAATTGGCTAGTATAGGTCAAGTGCTTGAACTAGGGTAGAAAGAACTCTAGATGTAGGTAACTTTGACAAGTAAAACTGGATCTTTAAGGATCCACTCTTAGTAAGCATTTGTGTAAAAAGAGTCTTGATTATTGATTAAGCCTTACCTTGACTCCCTCAATGCCAGCATATCCTTGAGAGTCTTTTATTTTGACGGGTAAGACTTGCGAAAGTACACTCCATACTCAGGGTTTTCGAACCCATGTTGTTGTAGGTGAGGAAGCAGCAAATTTCTGTTGCTTTTGTTCCATGGTGGTGCCTAAGGAAGAAAGCCAGGTGTGAGGCCTCGGGAGGAAGTGTCCTCGGTTAAAAGCTTTTGTTTAATGTTACTCAGGAGGGGTTTTTGCCTCCCAGGTGTGTAATAATATTACTCCAGCACTCTTATATTTTACTGGTTTGTAATAATACTACTCTTTCTATACTTTAATATAAAGTAATTTGCTGTAACTGCTTCCGCGTACTCGTTCCTCCGATGTGTTGTAATATCTGTGTGACGGGTAAAACGCTCTTGGGCAAGGTAAAGAATACAGATACCGAACTTGTCAAGTGATCAGGTGCACCTGCAGGGTTGTCTGAGGTTCGATGGACAAGGACAACTGTAGGTGGGCCTAATGACTTGGGAGGTTCTGTCACAATACACATTACTCGTTTAGGCAAATGCAACACATACATTATTTCTTTTAGGAAAAATTATTAGTTTGGATGTGTGATGAGAATTAGAAGTCAGTTTAGAAGGGTATTTATTACTTAATTTATGAAAAGTGATATTTATCAAGAATTTAACTCATATATATTTAAAAGAGCATTTACGATTCATGAGGGGAATACTCCATTTTAATAGAAAATTGAAAGTCTTTCTAGCTATTTATTTTTCTACATTTCAAGTTACATTTCAGTGTCGAAGTTTAGATCTAGCTTCTAACCATATTTTAGATCAACAAAATCTTATTTATTTTAGACAGAATAACTTCGAAAGAAAGTATGTCATTTAAAAGTCATTTAAATTCTTAACCGTTGGAGAATCTCTACTAAGTCCTGACCAGTGGGTCCTAGTCGCAATGGGGGGCGTGAGCGCGACTGAGAGGTGCGAGCGGCTGACGCGCAGGCCTTGCCTGCCACTGAGCAAAAGCGCGGGGGAGGCTGGGCCACATGGGTAAAAGGGAAGATGTGGGCCGACGAGTGCACGGTACTGGGCTAGGTGAGAGGAATTAGCCCGAATGCAGGTGTTGTTGCGATGCTTGCGGTTTGCTTTGATGGAGGCGGTGTTGACCTCGGTACGCACATGCCCAACGATCGGTCCACATGGAATGGAGGGTGCAGGAAGCGGAGTTCATTGCCGCGGATCCGGCGTAGTCTGTTGCGTTGCCCAACCAGGTAGGCCTTCACATTCCCATTTTCTGTTTTCTGTTTTGAAATTTCTATTTAATTTACAAATTCAAATCACAATCAATTCCAGTTTTAAAATCCAAATATAAACAGAATGTACCACACAAAATCAGAATGAGCGCAATCATATTTCGGATTATTTATTTACTTATCATTATTTATTTTTAATTAAATGCATAAGACAAATCCACATATTATTTGTTTTAGGAAAATATCATTTTTTGTGTGATCATTTACAAGTGAACCCTAAAAGGAATATTTGTGTCATACTTATTAATTTTAAAAGGGTGATTTCCAAAGTATAGGTATTAGTCAGGGACACTTTAATTTGATTATCTTTGGAAAAAATCCTATTAAACCCAAAATCAGATTTTTTTGGGTGTTACAAACATTCGTGTATTCCTTATAAGTTAATATATCCTAAATTTCTCTTGTCAAACCACCCATGAACCTAGCCATTGCAGCTTCTTCATTTTCTACGAGACCACATCTCAGCATGGCTATTTGTAATTTTTGATAGTACTCCTCAACAGATTTGTTACCTTGTCTAAGTTGTTGTAACTTATGTAATAAGTCACAAGCATGATAGGAAGGAACAAAATGACTACACATGATTCTTTTTAAAGCATTCCAAGTTTGTGGTATGGTAGTAGGATGAGTAGTTCAGTACTCATGCCACCAAATAGAAGCAAAATTAGTGAATTCACACGTAGCAGCTCTAACCTTTTTATCATCAGAAAAATGATAGCATGCAAATTTTTGATCTACTGACAATTCCCATGTTAGATATGCATCAGGATCATATTTTGCATCAAAAGGTGGTATGGAGAATTTAATTCTTCCTAGAGAACCATCATTTTCTTGTACCTCATGTCGTGGAGGTCGACCACCCATGCCATGACGATCACGTCGTAGGTGTCGTCGATGCCTAATAGATCAATTATCCTGCTCGGTGTCTGCTGAATACTCCATAGCATAATCTTTTGCAGTACTAGCAATGGAACCATGGTCGTCATCATCACATGTTGCCTACCTTCATGCCCAAGTTTGTCAATCCTATCTAAGCGCCCAATAATTGTTGTAAGTGTGGTGTTAGTAGCAGCAACTGTTCTTTCCAAAGTGGTCAATGTGTTATTGGTAACTGTTGGGGGCCTTCCTCTCCCGAAGGTCCTCAAAAATGTGACTGGCCATATGTTTTTAGTATGATATGGATTATTACAGGGGGGCTTCAGCTTCGAGATGAAGGTCTTCTCTTGTGACAAGGTGAAGATATAACCCAAAGGTGATAATAATGGACGACAGTGTGAAAGTCGCCTAGAGGGGGGTGAATAGGCAAAACCTGAAATTTATAAACTTAAACACACACTAAGGCCAGGGTTAGCGTTAGAATTAAATCCGAGCAATGGCGGAGCACCCGTTATGGTGAACTATGGCTTCAGCCATACCTAAAAATCATGTTTGGTGTAGTGGTAAGTGCATACTACTTGCAATCAACAAGTTCCAAGTTCGAGTCTTGTGTGTTGCATCATGTTTTTCTCTTTTTTTCCTTCTCCAGCCATACCTGATTATTGTTTTGTCCTCCGCCACTGAATCCGAGTGTGGAAGATTGTTTCTCTTGCTATGAGTGGCTCAATTAATGCGGATGACGTTTGAGAGCAAACTCAAATCAATGTTAGCAAGGAAATTTAGAGAGAGGAAAGAGGGAAAACAAATCAAATGGAAATCAACACAAATGGACACGGTGATTTGTTTTACCGAGGTTTGGTTCCAAAGAACCTAATCCCCGTTGAGGAGGCCACAAAGGTTGGGTCTATTCCAACCCGTTCCCTCTCTTAAACGGTCACTTAGACCAAATGAGCTCTCTCCTTAATCGATCGGGTCACTAAGACCCCGCAAGGACCACCACACACTTAGGTGTCTCTTGCTAGCTTTACAAAGCACTTAAGAATAATAATGGGAAAGGAGAAAGCAATGCAAGCAACAAGAGCGCAAATGAATACACAAACTCTCTCTCTCTCTCAAGTCACTAAGTGGTTAAGTTGATTTTGGTACTTAGAGAGGATTTGATATTTGGAATTGTGTCTTGGAGTGAATGCTATTGCTCTTGTATTGAATGAGGATCTCAGAAAACTTGGATGCTTTGAATGGAGGTGGTTGGGGGGTATTTATAGCCTCTAACCACTTCCTAGCCGTTGGTTGACCTTGCTGTCGATGGGCACACCGGACACCTACTGTTCACTGTCTGATGCATGCCACGTCAGCATGCCCGTTGGGGTTTGGAGTTGGTCGACCGTTGGAGCCCTTGTCCTATTGCTGCACTGGACAGTCCGGTGCCACACCGGACATGTCCGGTGACCTCTGACTTTCTACCCTGACTTCTAACTTGCACTGTTCATTATGGCAGTAGACCGTTGGTGCCAAATAGCCGTTGCTCTGCTGGCTCACCGGACATGTCCGGTGCACACCGGACAGTCCGGTGAATTATAGCGAAGCGTGCCTAGAGAATTCCCAAGAGTGGCATGTTCGCTTGGTCGAGGGCCTAGTGCACCGGACACTGTCCGGTGTGCCAAAGGCAGCACTCTCTAAGTAGTTAGTCCACGTGGTTTGTGTTGGTCGTCAACCACCAAAATTGATTATAGGAAATGATTAGGTCCATTTCCCTGTCAATCTCCCCCTTTTTGGTGATTGATGCCAACACTAACCAAAGCAAATATGAAGTGCAGAAATGTAACTAGTTTGTAATTGAGATAGATGTGCATAGGTTACTAGAATTAAACCAATGAAAGATTTTATACATATGTCTAAGAATGAGTGGATTGCTTTTTCTCTTATTTAACATTTTGGACCACATTTGCACCACTTGTTTGTTTTTGCAAATCTTTTGGAAAAATCTTTTCAAAATCTTTTGCAAATAGTCAAAGGTATAGGAATATGATTGCAAGAAGCATTTTTTAGATTTGAAATTACTCCCCTTGTTTCAAATGCTTTTCCTTTGACTAAATGAAACTCCCTCTCAAGAAATTCTCCCCTTAGCTTTCAAGAGGGTTTTTGAAATAGATACAAGATGATATTGTACCAATTGAAATTTTTATACTTTCTTGAAATTTTAAACCACATAAGATACCAATTGAAAATTAACTCAAATATCAATTGAAATAAACTTTAGTGAAATTTTGAAATGGTGGTGCGGTCCTTTTGCTTTGGGCTTAATACTTTCTCCCCCTTTGGCATTAATCGCCAAAAACGGAGAACTTGAGAGCCCTTTACAATTCTCCCCCTTTGGGGCCTAATACTTTCTCCCAAATGGTAAAATAAGTATGAGTGAAGGGTCATACCAATTGAGAGTTACATGAGTAATGACAAAGGGTAAATGATACCGTCAGAGTTGGAGTGGAAGCCTTGTCTTTGTCGAATACTCCATTCCCCTTTCAATTTAAGACTAAATATGGAAGTATACTTGAAAGCACATTAGTCTTAACCTTGCCACAAGAAGAATAAGAAATATGCATTTGTACCAAACGAAAGAGACATGATCAAATGTATATACATGAGCGATGTGTGCAATGTTTCAATCAAAGTTCCGAGAATCAAGTATATTTAGCTCATTCCTAAGTTTGCTTAAGGTTTTCTCATCTAGAGGCTTGGTAAAGATATCGACTTATTGGTTGTGGGTGCTCACATAAGCAATTTCGATATCCCCCTTTTGTTGGTGATCTCTCAGAAAGTGATACTGAATGTCTATGTGCTTAGTGCAGTTGTGTTCAACGGGATTAACCGCCATGCAGATTGCACTCTCATTATCACATAGGAGAGGGACTTTGCTCAATTTGTAGCCATAGTCCCTAAGGGTTTGCCTCATCCAAAGTAATTGCGCACAACAATGACCTGCGGTAATGTACTCGGCTTGGACGGTGGAAAGAGCTACTGAATTTTGTTTCTTGGAAGCCCAAGACACCAGGGATCTTCCCAAAAACTAACAAGTCCCTGATGTGCTCTTCCTGTCGATTTTACATCCGGCATAATCAGCATCGGAATACCCAATTAAATTAAAGGTAGATCCCCTAGGGTACCAAAGCCCAAACTTAGGAGTATAAACTAAATATCTCATGATTCTTTTCATGGCCCTAAGGTGAACTTCCTTAGGATTTGCTTGGAACCTTGCACACATGCATACTGAAAGCATAATATCAGGTCGAGATGCACATAAGTAGAGTAAAGAACCTATCATTGACCGATATACCTTTTGATCTACAGATTTACCTCCCGTGTCGAGGTCGAGATGCCCATTGGTTCCCATGGGTGTCTTGATGGGTTTGTCATTCTTCATTCCAAACTTGTTAAGTATGTCTTGAATGTACTTAGTTTGGCTGATGAAGGTGCCCTCTTGGAGTTGCTTGATTTGAAATCCAAGGAAATACTTCAACTCTCCCATCAAAGACATCTCGAATTTCTGTATCATGATCCTCCTAAACTCTTCACAAGATGACTTGTTAGTAGACCTGTTGGGGACTTGTTCTCAAATGCTATGAATTAAGAACAAGGCAACATAGAAAGTGTTAAATGTTAATGTCCTTCGTCCTTCAAAGCATCACATCCCTAAGGGCATAATGATCTTCGGACGAAGGTTATGAAAGACATACCTTCGTAGATATGATATGTAAAATCAGTGGACGAAGGTTATGAAACATAAGACAATAACATAGATCATTATATAATACCAAAATGTGAACATGTATCGATAAATAATCATGAATATAAAAATTAAAACGAATTACATCTGTACCTTGAGCTTGACAAAAATGCGAAGATACGAATGTCATGAAAAAGCGTGAACAGTACGGGGGTACTGTTCACCTATTTATAGGCACAGGGCGCAGCCTGTGTAAATTTACATTTATGTCCTCTACAAATGATTACAATCATTACACAACCTATCATGGGCTGATTGGTCATCTCATTTTTAAGTCAGTGCATTTTGAAATATACTACGAAGCTCCCTGACTGGTAGCTTCGACACCGTTACTGTTTCGGTCTTCCGAAGGTGCTTCTTCTCACAGGACCTTCGGCGATGAAGCAAACCCCCAACAGTAGCCCCTTCATGGTGCCAGATCGTTTTTCGTAACAAGCTCGACCCGTGAAAAATTCTTCTATGCTTCGAGATGCCGAAGGTCTGAAAAACACCTTCCCTGAGCTCGTTGCCGAGAAACGATTTAAATATTCCGAGTGCAAGGCAGTCCCACCATAGGCCTGGTTTACTCGATCTGGTGATTCGACTCCTCGGGCAGCATGGTCCACCGTTCAGCGCGTGTGGGCGGTTGTTCAGCGGGTGCAATCATTCTGTCGATTTACCTTCCCACCTGCAACACTATATATATACGGGTAGGTGTGAAGTTACCACAGCATTTACTACTATTGTACTGTTGTGCTACCGAAAAATTTGACCACAGCCGAAGCTTATTCACCGTACTCCAAACCAAAGCTTTGTCATAAGAGGGAGCTTCGAAAAAGATAAAAATTATTCAACTTCGCAAGAAATTCAATCATCAAATGGCTCGTGTCCATTCAACAACTACGGTTACACGCGACGAAGAAGAGGCCGAAGCTGCCGGAACTGCCCCAATCTCCGAAGTGATGAGGCAGTCGGGACTAGTTATGCCAGAGGGTACTGCTGACAAAGATGCGTCTGCTGCCAAAGCTGAGCAGGCAGATATTGCAGAAAGTGAAGTTGAGGAGGAAGATGTAGATGATTATTCCGCCGCGCCATCTAAGCCCGGCCACTTGGATTTTGGAAAATCTACTGTCTCCGAAGCTGATATGTCGATGATGATAAAACTAGGTTACTTCGGAGAAGCCAAGAAGAAGCTGGTTCGCTTTGGCAGGGAAGAGACAACGCCGAAGCCAGAAAACAATGAGGTGGTAGTTTTCAGAAGCTTCTTTAAAGCAGGATTAAGGTTTCCCCTGCATGAGATGATTGCAGATGTTTTGGAAAATTTTGAAGTTTATCTTCATCAGCTGACTCCTAACGCTATCGTTAGGCTCTGTGTCTTTATCTGGGCTCTCCGAAGCCAAGGAGCGGAGCCGGTTGCCGAAGCCTTCTACCAGGTACACGAACTTCACTATCAGATAAAGGCTAGAGAAGATGGATTGCACGAGAACATTGGCTGCTATAATTTTGCTGATCGCAAAGATATGAAGACACCGGTGGTTAGCTATCGCACCAAATGGCCGTCCGGTTGGAAAACTGAATGGTTTTATGTTAAGATTGATGAGCAAAAGGAGAAATTAGTTCAGAGCCCGCTAAAGCTAACCTTCGGGTTGACTCGGCCTCAGTGCAATATGACGCTGGGGACAGCATGCCCAGATGCTATGCATGATTTCAGAGTTGTGTCTGAGCATATTGGTACTAGGGATCTAGTTCAAGAATATTTAGCCTATAGAATATTCCCAACGTTGAAGGAATGGGATATGCCGAAGCTTAAAGGAGAGAAGAAAAAGAATGAACTCGTTCGGTTGCCTTATCAATTTAAGTTCAAGAAACACTTCAAAGAACCCTACCAAGAATGGTTGGATACAACTGAAGTTATGTGCAATGAAATCTTGGGCAATTATACGAAAAAAGAAGATCAAATGATGACAGCAGCCTTCGGCACCCGGCCGAAACGAAGGCTAAACCGAGTGATGGACACTTTGAATTTTGAATACCCAGACTATTAAAGGTTAAGCAAAGGTGCCGAAGGGCCAAAACGAAGAAGGGTTGTTAGTGTTGTACAAAGGCAAGCTGCCAGGATGATAAAAGAGGATGAAATTTTAGCAAAAAAGAAAAAAACTAGTCCTGAGCCAAAGGTAGCTGTGTCGAAGAAAAGGAAGGCTCCAGCTTCAAAGCCGAAGGCTGATTTAGAAGAAGAAGCTCCCTCAACGCCATCTGCCACTGATGCAGAAGAAATTTTAAAGGTAATGACTGAATCTCTACCTAATAAGCTAAGTCCATTGGGACCAGAACTGATGAAGAATTATTACTGTCATTGAGGCCATTGAGGAAACACCGCCACCGGTCTCAGCGCTGAAAACAGCAGCTACTTTCGAAGCTGCCCCTCCCAAAGCTGCTACTTCCGAAGCTGCAACAGCCGAAGCCACAAATTTGGAAACCACACTTGATGACATAGATGAAATGATTTTGAAAATGGCTGAGGAAGAAACTGCTGCAGCTGCTGAGGAAACCCCAGCCGCAGTGCCTGAAAAAGGGGAAAATGCCTAAAAAAGAGAAGGGACCTGCCGAGGATACTTTGGAAGTGGAAAATTTTATCTTTCAAAACATAATTGGGCAAGAATTGTCAAAGGCTGAAAAAGAAGAACTGAAGGACTATGCAATATCGTGCAGGTATCAGCAAGGGGCACTACTCTTCGGCGGTGTTGCCGAAGAGAGTTTAGGATGCCTTCGGGATCGAATTGGAGCGAAGGTTGTCAGCACTTTATCGAAAAGTGTTGGCTTCCCGAAGCTCGAAGCTGACTTCAGCAGATACCGGCGACAGCATATCGCCGGTAGCCTGTTTTATTCTAACTTTAAGGTAAAATTTTTCCCTTTACTTTTTATTGTTTTGATATGAAGATGTTTTTTTGATGAAGATTATTTTGCCAGAGCCTACTGCTAAGCAAAGCCTTGAGGATGCAACAAGACCTCGAGGACAAGAAAAACAAAGTTATAATTGAGAGTTTAGATAAGAAGGTCAAAGATCATGAAGCTGCCCTAGAAAAGAAAGACTTCGTGCTTCAAACGATGGAAGGTTCATTGGCAGAAGCTCAAGCTGAGATCGCTAGATTAAACGGTTAACTTTCCCTGCAGTCAAAAAACTTTGAGCAAGAGAAGATAAATTTCGAAACAAAACTTGAAGCCGAGGCTGAAAAAAGTTCAAATCTTCAGAAATCACTTAAAGATCTTCAGGAAAAATGCTTAGGCTTCGGCACCCGGTGCATTCGACGGCTGAAACAGGTCTTTAACTCAGTTGGGGCCAGCTCCAAAAAGTTTAAACCTTTGGTTGAAGACCTGCCGAGGACACTTGATCATATTGAAGGTGAAGTTGATGCTCTAGACGAAATTATAGCTAGACATGGTGACTTTTGTGCCTTGTTAGCTTCTCGAGGCACAGCTGTCACTTTCATGAAGGCTGGCTGTACACATGGAAATATTGTGAACAAACCAAACTTCAGCCTATCACCGGCAGACTTGAACGACATCCCCGGCCTGGCCCAAAGCATTGGAAACAGATTCGTTACTCAAATCTAGGCAAAGGGCGGGCGAGACATGGCTGGTGATGAAGCTCGAAGTCACCTTAAACCGGTAATAAACTCATACCTTATGCTTACCTTTTTCCTTGAAACTTGAATTTACCTTATAATACTTTGATATGTACAGGATGATGAAGCTGAGGAGCATTGAGTCGAAGCCTAGCAGATGATCCGAAGCTTAGCAGATGATGATGAAGTTGAACACCTAGCTGTGAAAAAATTCTAGAAAAACTCTTGTATTATCCTTTGTAAAGGATATTGTAATTTGAGAATCAGACTCTACTCTGTAAATTTGTCCATACCTTGTAATATATTTTTACCTTTCCGCCAATGTATGACCTGCTTTGATGTGGATGAAACTTGTATTTTTTGAGCCGAAGGCGAAAAACACCTTCCCTTCTTTTCATTCGCAACAAAGCATTGATCTGCTTCCGAAGCCGTATTCTTGGAGATGAAGCAATTGTCTATCTTTATGACATGATGATGATGGTCCTATGTATGCCTAAATGAATGTTTATGAATGCAATGTATGATGTAATGTATCGTGCAAATGAATGCCCAGTCACACACATACGAAGCTTCATCCATGACCTTCATTCCCTTAGGAATGACTGAAATCTCTTTGCCGTTTATTTTTCAGCTGCACCGCTTATTTTTCGGTGTAAGTTCTGCATTCCCTTAGGAACGACTTTTGAACTTCTTTGCCTTCTATTTCGGCGGTATTCGCGTTGACTTTTTGCGCTTCGCCTTCTATTTCGGCGGTATTCGCGTTGACTTTTCGCGCTTCGCCTTCTATTTTGGCGGTATTTGGCTCTGCATTTCCTTAGGATCGACTTTTGAGCATAAAACTTATGTTGCGCTCCCTTAGGAACGACTTTTGTTGCTTCGTCATGCTCTGCATCCCCTTAGGGACGACTTTTCGAGCTTCGTCTTGTTTCCTGTTTTTTCTCTCTGCACTCGATGGTGCATGCTAAGATTTTACATTTACATATCTTGGGGGACTTTGCCCTCGTAGGGCTGAATTAAAAAGGAAAAATTATAGAATATGGCCCCATTAAAAACCTTTCTCCCCCTTCGGAAAGGAAAAGGGTACCATAGAAAAAATGAAAAAGATTACATCGATTTATACATAATATCGCCGAAGCTCATCTGCATTCCAGGATCTAGGAATGTCGTTGCCGTCCATGTCCTTTAGCCTGAAAGAACCTGGTCTTGACGAAGATACTACCAAAAAGGGTCCTTCCCACTTCAGCTGAAGCTTGCCTATTGTGTCAGGGTTGGCTACTCTCCGAAGCACCAAGTGTCCTAGCTTAATGTCTTTCAATCGGACTTTTCTATCATGCCATTTTATTATTTTAGCTTGATATTTGTTGATATTTTCCATAGCCTGAAGTCTAGTCCCTTCTATGGTATCTTTAGTCACAGAATAATTAGCTTCGTCTTCAGCCGAAGCTACTGTTCTTATTGACCCCATTTTAGCCTCTTCGGGGGTTATGGCTTCGTCACCGAACAATAATTTAAATGGTGTGAAAACTGTTGATCTTGAAACAGTCGTATTGTGGCTCCACACCACTTTAATCAATTCATCTGGCCATTTTCCTCTAGGCCGATTAAAGATTAACTTCATTATTCCTGTCATTATAATACCATTTGCCCTTTCGACTAATCCATTTGAGTCCGGATGCCTGACTGATGCAAAATGAATTTTTGTGCCGATCTGATCACAGAAATCTTGGAAAGTTTCAGCATCAAACTGTGTTCCATTGTCCACAGTTATAGCCTTCGGCACACCAAAGCGGCAAACTATATTCTGCTAGAAGAATTTTTGGACTGTAGCCAAAGTTATTGTAGTCAAAGGCTTTGCTTCGATCCATTTAGAAAAATATTTTACCGCCACCACAACATATCTCAAGTTTCCTTGTGCTGGTGGAAGTGGACCTAGCAAATCCAGGCCCCATCTTTGCAACGACCAGGTTGGTTGTACTAGCTGAGTCAAAGACGAAGGTTGTTTCTAATTTCTTGCACATTTTTGGCAATTTTCACACTTTTGAACCAAATCTGCTGCGTCCGAAGCTGCCTCCAGCCAATAGAATCCTTGTCGAAAAACCTTTCCCAGAAGAGGTCTGGACCCAATATGAGATCCACATAATCCTGCATGTATTTCCTTCATCAGTTCCATACCTTCAGTTCTGGATAAGCACTTGAGAAGTGGGGAACAAACTCCATGTTTATATAATTCCCCTTCTATTATGACATATGATCTTGTTCTTACTTCCATTCATTTATTATAAACCTCATCATCCGAGAGATAATTACCTTGGAGGAAAGATAAAATCTCAGTCCTCCAGTCTTCACTATGGACAGGAGATATTGTGAGCACTGCTCTTTCGAGAAGTTCCACCAAAGGTGCTCTTATTGTCTCGAAAAATACTTCTGAAGGTAGAGGGAGCCCTTGTGCTGCTGACTTGGCTAGCAGATCAGCATGCTCATTTTCCCCTCTTGGAATATTCTTAACAGAAAATCCTTCAAAAGAGACTTCAAGCCTTCGTACTATGTCCAAGTATCTCTCAAGCTTCGGATCTCTTGCCTTGCAACTCTTGTCAACATGTCCAGAAATAACTTGAGAGTCAGTTTTGAGGACTGCCCTTCTTATTCCCATTGCCTTTAACTTTCAAAGTCCCAAAAGTAATGCTTCGTATTCAGCAATAATATTTGTATAGCTGAAATCAAGCCTTGCTACATAACATGTTTTTACTTTGGAAGGTGCAACTAAGATAGCAGCTGCACCTGCACCGAAGGTTCCCTAGAAGCCATCACAGAACACTGTCCAGGCTTCGGCATCTTTATTTGCTTCTTCTTCTTGAGCCCCTAGTGTCCAATCAGCAATGAAGTCTGCTAATGCCTGGGACTGAATTGAGGACCTATGCACATAGTCAATACTGAATTCATTAAGCTCCACGGCCCACTTTCCAATCCTTCCAGTAGCTTCTCTATTTCTCATAATATCCTTCAAAGGCTATGGTGAAGGAACAATTATGTGATATGCTTCAAAATAATGTTGGAGCTTCCTGGAAGCCATTAGCACAGCGTACAACACCTTCTCCAACTCTGTATAGTTTTTCTTTGATAAACTTAGGACTTCAGAGACAAAATATACTGGAGCTTGCTTCTTAATTTGGTCTTCAAGCTTCTCCTGTACAAGTGCCGCACTCACTGCAGAGTGCGAAGCTGCCACATACAATAGTAATGGAGCCCCTGGCGTAGGTGGAGTTAATGTTGTTAGATCAATCAAGTACTGCTTCAACTCTTCGAAGGCCTTCTGCTGAGCTGGGCCCCATTGAAAAACTTCGGCTGACTTTAGTATTTCGAAGAATGGCAAATTTCTTTCTGCTGCTCTAGATATAAATCTATTCAATGATGCCAGTCTCCCTGTCAGCCGTTGGGCCCCCTTCTTTGTGCTTGGTGGTTCCATCCAAAGGATAGCTTCGATCTTGCTTAGGTTAGCTTCAATCCCCTTCGTGGAAACTAGACAGCCAAGGAACTTACCCTTCTTCACTCCAAAGACACATTTTTTTGATTTAATTTCAGGCCAGCCTGCCTGAAATTAGCAAATGTTTCTTGTAGATCAGTAATGTGATTTTCTTTCTTTGTGCTCTTTACTATGATGTCATCAACGTATGTTAGCACATTTCTGCCTATCTGAGAATGAAGGACCTTGGCTGTCATTCTGCTGAAGGTTCCTCTAGCTTTCTTGAGCCCTTCAGGCATCCGAAGATAGCAATAGGTGCCACTAGGAGTTATGAAGCTAGTCTTCGGCTCATCCTCCTTCTTCATCCATATTTGGTGATACCCTGAATAGCAATCCAGCAGACTCATAAGCTCTAAAGAAGCTGCTGCATCTACAAGAGAGTCTATTCTTGGTAATGGAAATTCGTCCTTTGGACAGACCTTGTTAAGGTCTGTGAAGTCAATACACATTCTCCATTTGCCGTTGGCCTTCTTCACCATAACAGTATTGGCAAGCCACTCTGGATATTTTACCTCTCTGATAACACCAGCACTGAGAAGCCTTTTTACTTCATTTCGAGCACCTTCGGCTTTATCATCAGACATTTTCCGAAGCCTTTGCTTTCTTAGCCTGAAGGATGGGTCGACATTGAGTGAATGTTCAATGACGTCTCTGTTGACACCACAAAGGTCATTGGCTGACTAAGCAAAGACATCTTTGTTGTTGAATAAAAACCTTATCAAAGTTTTCTCCTGCTCTTCAGATAGTTGAGACCCCAGCAGTACCTTCTGCTCTGCTATATCTTCACATAGAAGCATGGGTTTTGGCTGATCAGTCGAAGCAGCCTTCTCTCTTCTGTACTTATACTATTCATAAGCTTCGACTCCATCTATATTGTGGATTGCTTTTGAGTCTGTCCAATTTCCTTCGACCTTTCTAGCAGCCTCTTGACTTCCATGAATAGCAATGGGCCCTTGTTCCAAAGGTATCTTCATGCATAGATATGCTGGGTGAAGTATTGCTTCGAAAGTATTAAGTGTCCCTCGACCAATGATTGCATTGTAGGGGTATTCCATGTCAACAATGTCAAAAACAACTTGTTCAGTCCTTGTAATGTTAACGAAGCCGAAGGTAACTGGCATTATGATTTTGCCAAGTGCTACAATCTGCCTTCCTCCGAAGCCACATAGGGGATGTGTAGCATCGTGGATTTGGCATATAATATCATCAACATAAATTTGGCATATGAACAAGTCTTTAGAAATAGTTTTGGTGAAGAGAGTAGGATCGACCTTTTCGACTTTGAAGCCATTAGTGATGAGAAAGTCTCTTAGGCATTCATACAATGCTCTTGGGGCTTGCTTGATCCCATAAAGCGCCTTAGAGAGCTTATACACATGGTTATGATACTCACTATCTTCAAAGTCGGGAGGTTGCTCAACATACATGTTGGGGGCCTGCTTCGTCGCTGAAGGTCCTTTAAGAAGAAGCACCTTCGAAAGATCAGCGTATAATCAAACACAACATGAAGGTACACGACGAAGCTAGATCCATGGAGCTTTGGCATAGCGACATGCCTTGAGACGAAGGGATGCACCGAATTAAAGGGGAAAAGACTGATCCGTCCATGATGATTTGTGTCATGATTGTAACTAGTTATCAAGGGCATAAATGTAATTCTGATCGGGCTGCATCCCATGCCTATAAATAGGTGAACAGTACCCCCATACTGTTCATGCTGACTTGTATTCACTCATGCGTCACGCTTGGACTTATACCTTCTGTCAAGCCGAAGGTACAAATGTAATTCAATACTGTTTCTGTTTATCCATGATAATAAAAAGAAGAGATATTAATAATATCATATAATCATTTATGTTGCCTCTTATATTTCATATGCTTCTTCTTTCATTATCATATATTGCGATGATGAAGGTATGTCCTTCATGACCTTCGTCTGAACATCATTATATCCTAAGGGAGATAATGTGGCGGAACCGCCCGAATTATTCCAACTTAAGTGCCTAAGTCCCACCTTAGAGGTTAGACCACACTTAAATAGAAATAACTCGTCAATCCCTCGGATCTAGTCCGACGAGGCCACTAACAGGATCAAGTACCACGTACTCACTCGATGGTGAGGCACAGAGCAAATACAAGAAAACATAAAACCAACATAAGAGAGTATCAAATTTATTACATCATCATCGGAGTTTTAGCAAAAGTAGTGACCATTGTTCGGAATGCAGCGGAATAAAACTAACGATAAATAAAGGGAGAGATGGGGAAGCCTGTCCCATCACTCCTCATGCTCCTCCTCCACCGAGGTAGGGTCCCACTCGACTGTCCAACCCGGTGGCAAGGTGGACGGCCAAGTCACTCCAGCAACCATGTCCTCCAGAGAACCTGTAAAATTATGCCACAAGCAAGGCTGAGTATACTAATACTCAGCTAGACTTACCCGGTGTGAGGAGTCTACTCCTCTACCTCTAGACATGCAGCTGTTTGGCTGAAGGGTTTGCTTGCCAAAAGCACTAGCTGAGTCTAAAAATCAAGTTTTAGCTTTTTCAAGTTTTAGTGTGACTCTCTTAAGACTAAATGTGTACCTATCTAATCATACATGGTATCAATCATTTAGCAATCAACTACTTTTGCTATGTCATCACATTTCCACTTGTTACTCAATGTAGCAGCATGGATCAAGCAGTCTCATTAGCTGCGAAAAGCAGACGATTCGAATCGAGTTTTAACCTTGCAAGGTAAACCTAAACACACGACGTGGCGAGGCACTCCGTCCCCACACACATCAACCATCCCCATCGATTCCCTAGCAACAGATCAGGGCTCACCGCCTTGGCGTACAATGCCTCACTGACCCTGACTGCCGTCGTGCAGTGACCACACTTGTACCCACCATAACCGGAATGGGAGACCACGACTCAGGTCGCGTGAGGGGCAAAGTCTGTGGGCAGGTTCACTCAGGTACTAGGCTTACCGATTTACCATATTTCTCGGCATGTGCTTAGTATGTTCAAATGCTTGACACACGGTACCACACCTTAATCCTTATTCCAATTTCCGTCTTGTAGACAACGCATCCCCATGGACCATTGTCCACAGACCATCATCATTCTGATATAAAAATGGATACAACCAATTCCTGACCTCGCGCGAGTGCTAGAAAAATCACTCGACTTCTACCGAGATCACTAATTAGTAAAGCAGCTACTCTACCTAGCATACTAGTATTCATCTAATACGGAATCCTGAGTTCATGCAACTAAGTTTTCAGGCAACTCCTACACTTAAGTGCACACTACAAACCTACAAACATTAAGTGTACTAAAATAGCATATATAAATGGTTATGCATAAAACCGGGGCTTGCCTTCTAAAGCTGGGGTAGGCAGATCCTCGATGGCAGGCTCGGGTGCTGGATCCTGGGCTATCTCCTGAGCAACTCCTTGCTCCGACACGAGGATGTACTCCCCGTCAGCGAGATTACAATCTATCGAATGCAATGCATGAGACATATGTATAAATATGACATGAACATTTGTAAAGGTAATGCATAGTAAAACAATATTAAGTTTAGTGTTTCCCTAGGGTTTCTTTTTGATATCCTTAAGGGCATTGTACTTTCATCTATTTCTCCCCATGGTTTCCCTTTTCTTTCTATTGTGCTTCTTATTAAGCATTTTGAACTATGAGGGTTAGTTAACATTTTCCAAAAATGTTATAAAAATTACAGTGGGTAAATATTAACATTTGTGGGCCCTCCCAAAAATTTGACGTGGATATAAATTCAGATACTACCTGTGCAAAATTAACAAAAACAAGTGTAAAAGGGCATTTTACACTATAGCTATGATTTAAGTGAGGTTTCTGTACCAAATTTTATTTTTGTCCAGATTCATAGGTGATATTAGGCCTCTGTGTTAAAAATCACAGAAAAAGACTTACTAGATATTTAGTTGTGAATTTCTAAAGTTTAATGCCAAAAAGGTACTTAAAACTAACTTGTCATTTGAAAAATATCAAACAACAAAACTCATATTTTTCCTATGTTCCTAATAACAAAGTATTAGTTATCCCAAGGTTTGGAGTGTTTTCTCCTCAGGATTATTTTTCTGAGATTTTCCTAAGTTTTCTTTGTTTTTATAAAATAAAAGGTATCCCATTTATTTTGTACTAAACAAGGGTCTAATAAAATTTTCTAGTGAACTTCACTGAATAAGTGAGCCAACAAAAATGTGGTTGCTTCCTGGTTCTTGTTTTTGACTATCTTTTCTCTTTTCTTTAACTTTGAGCAAAAATGATTTTAAGTGGTAAAACCTACCTTAATTTGGTGCACTGAGGGGTTTACTATTTTTATATAGATTAGGGGGTGATTAAGTACTTCCCTGATTTTTCTTAACCTCAGTCTAATAGTGTAACCATTTTGCCCTCTATTATTTAGCTTTTGGCCAAATCGGTATTTAATTCCAAACTTTAAATTCTTCTGCAATGCTAAGGGGGTTTTGCATTTTTCCTAGGTAGTTTACATTATGTAGAGTCAGACAAAATTGGTTTGACCAAATTTGGTTGAATAAAATCGAAGTTATGCATTTTACAAGTTCTATTTGTAATTAAATTAGAAATATTAAAAAGGTTTTCTGGAAAACCAGTTTACACCGAGGACCCTGGGCTTTTCTTAAACCAATCCTTCAACTTATACCCTTGTGCCACTATTCATTTGAGTCTCTGACAGTTCAAAAATCCCCCCGACTTTCTTTCCTTCTTCGCCGAGGCCCCTCCCCCCTTTTGAACAGTACCCGCGGAAGTAATTAGGGCGGCGCGGCTTACCGGCAGCGAGGGAAGTCTGGCGAAGGATGGGGTTGGCTTCGGGAGGTCCTTGCGGTCACAACGAGGTATGGCTCGACGACGGTGATGGCCGGGATCGGCCAGTCCACGTGCGCAGGCGGGCGAGCTCGACGGCCGCGAGTGCTCCGGCCTATCCACAGCGATACAGGTCAATCTAATGGTACGAGAAGCTTCTCGAGGTGCTAATGAGTCGACCTGTGCAAGGAATCGAAGAATAACTCACTATGGAGCTCGGTCCACGTACGCCGGCGCTCGGATGAAGTCCGGCGACCTTGGTCCGGTGTCTCCGGTGAGGTAGAGTCCAATTCCTCGCTCGGGGAGCTTCACTGAGGCACGTAGAGTCTACTCCGAGGGTCGGATGGGGTTGGGAATGGCTGCACTGGCCGGTCTATGGTGGTGGGGGTTCGGGCGGCCGCTGGCACGCCGTGTGCAGGGCAAACGCCGGTGATCCCTTGCTTCGGTGAGGTTGACAGCGCGTGGGGGAGTACGGCTGAAGCTTCGGCTGGCTTTATAGGTGCGGGCGCGGGCAGGGGACATGGGCGTGGCTCGGTGCGGGGCGCGCGGGGTCGTGCGCTGGGTGTGCTCTGGCACATCCAGGGCGCGTCGAACACGTGGAAGTGTTCTTCTGCCCTTCTTCCACAGCTCGCCGAGATCGCAAGCGTGCGAATCTTGGCAAAAATCCGGCGCAGGCCTCCTCCTGGCACCTATGGCTATCTCTTGTATGTGAGTTCCAAGGGGAGATAAGCCCTAGGTCAGAAGATTTTCGGACGCCAAATCTGGCTTGTCTCCCGGTCCACTCCGCAACAAAAGAGATGCCAAAACATGTCAAATGAAATTGGCTCGGTTTCAAACTTTTCCAGTGGGTGCCCTAGGTGGTTTGGCAACTTTTTGGTATTCAGACCAAGTGGTTTTGGTGCCATTTACTAAGTGAACACGTTTGATCATTAGATTAGGGTTAGATTTTGACTTAGATAAGATTAGAGAGCTCTAGTGTGCTCTCTACTCAAGGGTGAATTTGGGGTCTTTAAGGGGTCTTTTTGTAATGTTTTTCCCTCTGCATTTTGTAGTTTATAATGTTACTTAAACTTTGGTTAAGGATTTGAATCAAGATTTGGGCAACTTGATTAACTTATCCACTAATCCCTTGCTTGGAAGTCTAGTGCCCTTAGGTGTCTTAGGGTTTAACCTCTTTGGCTCAAGATGACAATTGTTCAAGGTGTTTGGGTGAAGCTTTTGTCATTAACATTTCTTAGCTAAACCATGTTTCCAAGGTTCTAGGTGCTTCTTCTCCTCCACTTAACCACATGTGATAACAAGTCACCAGTGCCTATATGAAGCCAGTGTCTTGGTAACACCTGAGGTGTTACAGCCCTCCCCCTTAAAGGAATCTCACCCCGAGATTTGGGTAGGGATCCTTTAGAGTGGTACCAAGAAGATGGGTTGGGTGATGCAGATTCTTTAAGCCAAGTTTCTCTATTTAACTGCTCTTCGAATTTCATCCTCTTTGCAACTTCAGAAGGAAGTCCTTTTTGATTTCTTTCCACAATTTAATCTACTCTTAACCACTAGGTTTTTCCCATATTTAGATTCAAAGGGCAGGTGGGGGTGGAGTTTTTTGATTACATACCGACTCCTTTGGGCAGAAAGTCGGGGAAGCGAGAACATAGAAAATCCTCAGTTTCCAACGTAGCCTCTTCTTCGGTGTGGTGACTCCACTGAACCTTATACATCCTGATCGACCTTGCCCGAGTTGATCTCTCCTTTTGGTCCAGTATCCTGACGGGATGCTCTTGATAGGACAAGTCTGGTTCTAGCTCCAACTCTAGCTCAGGTAGCACTTCGGTGGGTAAGCGGACACACTTTCGTAGCTGAGGTACGTGAAACACATCATGAACTGCTGACATATGGGTGGCAACTTCAATTGATATGCTATAGGCCCACAAGTTTCTTTGATCTCATAGGGTCCAATGTAGCGAGGAGCTAACTTGCCCTTGATTCCAAATCTCTGAACACCCTTGGTGGGTGACACCTTAAGATAAACATGATTTCCCACTTCAAACTACAGAGGCTTCCTCCTCTTATCATGATAGCTCTTTTGTCTGGCCTGAGCAGCTTCTAGGTTCTTCTTAATGACTCTGACCTTTTCCTGTGCTTCAAGTACCAAGTTAGGCCCAAATATTTCCCTTTCTCCAGCTTGTGACCAATTTAGCGGTGTCCTACACCTTCTCCCATACAAGGCCTCGAAAGGTGCCATCTTTAAACTGGACTGGTAGCTGTTATTATAAGAGAACTCTGCCAATGAAAGACACTTGTCCCAATCCTTTCCATAGTGTAGCACACATGCCCTCAACATGTCTTCCAAAATCTGATTCACCCTTTCTGTCTGACCATCTGTTTGAGGGTGGTATGCTGAGCTCCTTATCACACAGGTTCCAAGTGATTCTTGCAATTGCTCCCAGAATCGTGCTACAAATGGTGCTCCTCGGTCAGACACAATAGTCCTTGGTATTCCATGCAGACGAACTATCTGGTCAATATAAATTTTTGCATACTTTTCTGTCCGGTGGGTGGTATGTACTAGCAAGAAATGCGCTGTTTTGGTCAACCTATCCACAATGACCCAAATAGAATCGTGGTGCCGGGAGGTATTGGGCAATCCCACGATAAAATCCATGCAAATGTCCTCCCATTACCAAGATGGTATGGGAAGGGGTCGTAAGGTACCTGCTACCTTTAAATGACTGGCCTTGACTCTTTGGCAAGTGTCACACTCAGATATATACTTAGCAATTTCCCTCTTCATTCTGGTCCACCAGTACAAAGATCGGAGATCATGATACATCTTGTTGCTGCCGGGATGCATAGAGAATTTAGAAAGGTGAGCTTCATCCAATATTTTCTTTCTAAGCTCGGGGTTCTTGGGAACAACCAATCGGTCTCCAAACCATAGAATTCCCTTGCTGTCTTGACGGAAGCACTTGTACTTGTCTACCTCCTGCTGGAGCATTTCCCTGATGACTTGAACACCCTTGTCACCAATTTGAGCCATGACTATCTGCTCATGCAATGTGGGTTCCACTGAGATATACTCCAAGGTTCCTGAGGAAACAACTTCTATGCTCAACTTGCATAACTCATCACACAGGGTGGCAATCTTGGAGTCCATCGTTACACAGTTGCACTGGGCCTTTCGACTTAAAGCATCTGCCACAACGTTGGCCTTGCCAGGATGGTAATGTACTTCCAAATCATAGTCCTTGATGAGTCCCAACCATCTCCTCTGCCTCATATTCAGATCAGCCTGAGTGAAGATATACTTGAGACTCTTATGATCAGTATAGAAATTACAATGAGCTCCCATCAAGTAGTGTCTCCATATCTTGAGAGCATGAACTACGCCTGCTAACTCCAAATCATGTGTGGGGTAGTTTTGCTCATGGGGTCTGAGTGCTTAGGAGGCATAGGCAATGACTCTGTTATCTTGCATCAAGACACATCCTAATCCAGTACCTGAAGCATCACAATAAACCTCGAAAAATTTTATGTTGTTCGGTTGAGCTAACACGGGTGCTGTTGTCAAATGTTGCCTTAGTGCATGAAAGGCATCCTCACATTTCTGACTCCATTCATACTTTACTCCTTTCTTCAACAATTCTGTCATTGGCTTGGCAATTCTGGAGAAATCCGGGATAAATTGCCGATAATACCCTACCAATCCTAGAAAACTCTGAATCTGCCGTACAGTGGTAGGAGGTTTCCAATTCATCACTTCTTGCACCGTCTCTGGATCAACCGATATCCCCTCCTGAGAAATGGTATGGCCCAGAAATTTTATCTCCTTCAGCCAGAACTCACATTTGGACAACTTAGCATACAACTCATGATCACGCAGTCTCTGAAGCACTGTATGCAAATGCTTAGTATGCTTGGCTTCATTCTTTGAATAGACCAATATATCATTGATGAAGACTACCACAAACTTGTCCAGCTCTGGCATAAAAACTGAGTTCATCAAGTACATGAAATAAGCCGAGGCATTGGTCAGCCCGAAGGACATCACCATGTACTCATAAAGCCCATATCTGGTAGAGAAAGCCGTCTTCGGGATATCACTAGCCTTGATTTTTATCTGATGATAGCCAGAGCGAAGATCTATCTTGGAGAATACTTTGGCTCCCACCAATTGATCAAACAATACATCAATGCGGGGCAATGGATACTTATTCTTGATGGTTACCGCATTGAGAGGGCGGTAGTCAACACACAATCTCAAACTCTCATCTTTCTTCTTTACAAATAAGGCGGGACACCCCCATGGTGAAGTACTTGGGCGAATGAACCCCTTGTCCAACAATTCTTGCAACTGCTTTTTCAACTCCGCCAATTCGACTGGAGGCATCCTATAAGGTCTCTTGGAATAGGGGCAGTTCCGGGTTGTAATTCATTTGCGAACTCTATGTCTCTATCGGGTGGCATCCCTGGCAATTCATCCAGAAAAACATCTAGGTATTCACAAACCACTGGAATCCTCTTGACAGGTGACTCTATCATGGTGAAGGCATAGGATCGGGTACATCCCTGGTCGGGTAGGTACAGGGTGATCTCTCCATCCAGTGGGGAATGGATCTCTATGGCCCTAGCTGCGACATCGATTACCGCATGGTGTCACGTTAACCAATCAGTCCCCAGGATGATATCCACACTATCCAATCCCATAATCAGAAGAGTGGTTTTAAATATGAAGCTACCCAACTTTATTGGTACGTGTCTATTGATCTGATAGGTGGCAACCCTGCCTCCGGGTGTAGAAATTGTAATACCCCCATTTGTGTGGTGAAAAGGCAACTAGCACTTGGCACTAAAATTGGTACTGAAAAAACTGTGTGACGCATCAGAATCAAAAAGAATGTTTGCAGGATAATTCAAAACTGAAAAGATACCGGTCAAGACGGGTGCTCCCTCTGGAATGTCAGCCATGGTGGTGAAGTTCAGCCTGCCTTGCCTCACTTGCACCTTCTGCCGCTTGCCTTGGTTCTGATTGGAATTCTATCCCAGCCTCTGCTGGTTCCGGGGGCAATTCTTGGCATAGTGTCCAGTGTTACCACTAGTGAAACATCTATTGTCATTGGCCTGACGGTACTGCTGCTGTTGTGGCTGATTGTTGTTCCTCTGAACTGGGAGCTGAGGGCGGTTGGGTGCCTGCTGCTGCTGCTGTGGTCGGATCACCCAACGTCCTTGCTGCTGCTGAGGTCCCCCGTTCTGAGTGTTAGATACAATCCTGAAGCGCTGGGGCTAAACTGAAGGTCCTGCCACAGGGGTCTTCCTCTTCTTTTCCGCCTTACGAGCTGTGATGCAATCCTCTTGAGAAATAGCCATGTTGACTAATTCATTGTAACTGTTGGCCCTGACAGTGTTGAGACGGTCGCGGAGCTTAGTGCTGAGGCCCCTCCTGAACCTGTCCCTCTTCTTCTCATCAGTGTCCGCATGGTATCCAGCATACTAACACAGGTCATTGAAAGCCTGAGCGTACTGCAACACAGTATGATTCCCCTGAGTGAGTGCCAGAAACTCATTTAGCTTGCGATCGATAATGCCTGCTAGTATGTGATGCCCTCTGAAAGCTGCCTTGAATTCTCTCCATTCTACCACGTGGCCAACTGGGTGCATAGCGAGAAAGTGATCCCACCATGTCCGCGCGGGTCCGCGAAGCTGCTGAGTGGCAAAACGAACTTTGGCCGCATCTGAATAATTGCCGGTAAGTAATGGGAATTTGGATTCCACTACCCGGATCCACACATCAGCATCAAGTGGATCCTCTGCCCGAGTGAACAACGGTGGCTGGGTGCTGAGGAACTCCTGATAAGTGGCCGCTGCTGGGGGACGCTGATGGTGATCACCACCACCATAGTGCTGAGGTGGTGGCCGTCGCTGAGCCAACTGCCGCAGAATCTCATTCTACTGAGCCATCAATTCCTGCATGGTAGGAGGCGGTGGCGGGGGTGGAGGAATGCGCTCATTCTGTCCACGACGCGCTCTTCCTGCCATCTGAAAAATTTAAGGATGCTCTCAACATTATACTTCAAATGTAAGGGTCCATACGTGGGAAAAGATTTTAAAGGGTAAAACCAAGGTTTTCTTGCATAATTCATCAAAGATACTACGTGGCATAAATCTTTTCTTCATAAATTAAAGCTGACATCATTCATCATCCAACCTCCAAAAGAGTTTGTTATGATTACATTAGTGACCCAAAAAGACTCAACTCTGTCTAGCCTAGTACCCCAAGGGTGCAAAAGCTAAGCTAGCTTCGAGGAGTTCTACTGCCACACACTTCTTACTCTATCCCTGCAACCTAGTGAGCAAACGAGGCAACGCTTGACTCGAGGGAAGGTGGTCTCCCAGAGCCCGCAGTGTCCAGGCTGGAGGCAGGCTCCGGCTCCTCTCCTCCCTCGATGTCGACATCCTCGTTGGCCTCCATGTCCTGGATCTTCTAGTGGTGCATATCCAAATGTTGGTTAGCCTCCGCAAGTTGCTGCTGAGTGTTGATTAATTGATCCTCGAGAACCTCAATGGTGTTCTCCCTGGTTCCCACTAGCTCCTCAAGCTCCTGGATCTCGTTGGACAGCTGTTCCACTTGTAGGTCCTTTTCCACCATCTCAGTGGACAGGTCTACCACAAGTTCCTCTCTGTTATCCAAGGTAATCTTGGTAGCCTCCAACAATGCGATCAGATGAGACATTGCCTCTCCTCGCATCACTTGCAGACGATACAGGGCATTCATGCATCGCACCGTGAGGTGAGCAGTTTGCCCTAGGTAAAGAGCCCATATGTCCTTGGCATGCTCCACTCGATCTTTCCACATTGGGTCGTCCTCATTGTCAGGGGGAACAAGCCAATGGGATGAGTAGACAGCTCCAAGGGGTGAAAACCACAGAAAGTAGTCAGTCCGTGGAGAGCAATGGCCACGATAGTATCCTCAGCCCGGTATCCGAAAGACTCGGAGTCCAACGAACGCCAGCCTGGCTGTAA
This sequence comes from Zea luxurians, assembly GCA_029449295.1. Taxonomy (NCBI): domain Eukaryota; kingdom Viridiplantae; phylum Streptophyta; class Magnoliopsida; order Poales; family Poaceae; genus Zea; species Zea luxurians. The sequence continues at coordinate 94,913,703 of JAOPSE010000001.1, read as the reverse complement.
GGGATGAGGCTCCAGGGTCATCCTCACCCTACAGCGGGGCACTCGATGCTTCTCGAACAGCTGCACCGTGTACTGGGGAGGTGTCACGTAACCGGCTCCCTGAAGTACCTCCCACAAGATACGGGGAAAACCCTCTCGTGCAAGTCCGTTTGTGTGGGACTATGCGTTCCCTCCGTCCGAGGATCCGTGAGAAGTCATCTGTGTATGGTTAAGCGTAAGCAAAAAAGAAAAAATTATAAAATAAAAAGGGATCAAGGCTCGGCCTCTCTATGGCTACGACAATGTCACTGAGTGTACTTAATCTGTCATTATCATGTATTAAAGTCCTTACCTAATTATCAAAATTTTGATTAAATGATGCATGCATGCTCGTCCTAAGCGACTTTATCTCTACTCAGAGCGAATAGGGAAAAGCTCCCATTCCGTATAGTAGCCTGTAGGGCTTACTCAATTAGCCACCTAGCTACCCCTCTATTACCCTAAGGCTTCACGTCCTAGATCTATCCTGTTTGTCCTAGCGATCTATCCAACATTTGTTTCCATCAAGTTTTACTTTTGAAAAGGATGGTATTTATGGTTTATTGATTCCTCTATGGTGGTACGAGCTCCGATACCAGCTGTGGCGGAACCGCCCGAATTATTCCAACTTAAGTGCCTAAGTCCCACCTTAGAGGTTAGACCACACTTAAATAGGAATAACTCGTCAATCCCTCGGATCTAGTCCGACGAGGCCACTTACAGGATCAAGTACCACGTACTCACTCCATGGTGAGGCACAGAGCAAATACAATAACACATAAAACCAACATAAGAGAGTATCAAATTTATTACATCATCATCGGAGTTTTAGCAAAAGTAGTGACCATTGTTCGGAATGTAGTGGAATAAAACTAACGATAAATAAAGGGAGAGATGGGGAAGCCTGTCCCATCACTCCTCATGCTCCTCCTCCACCGAGGTAGGGTCCCACTCGACTGTCCAACCCGGTGGCAAGGTGGACGGCCAAGTCACTCTAGCAACCATGTCCTCTAGAGAACCTGTAAAATTATGCCACAAGCAAGGCTGAGTATACTAATACTCAGCTAGACTTAACCGGTGTGAGGAGTCTACTCCTCTACCTCTAGACATGCAGCTGTTTGGCTGAGGGGTTTGCTTGCCAAAAGCACTAGCTGAGCCTAAAAATCAAGTTTTAGCTTTTTCAAGTTTTAGTGTGACTCTCTTAAGACTCAATGTGTACCTATCTAATCATACATGGTATCAATCATTTAGCAATCAACCACTTTTGCTATGTCATCACATTTCCACTTGTTACTCAATGTAGCAGCATGGATCAAGCAGTCTCATTAGCTGCGAGAAGCAGACGATTCGAATCGAGTTTTAACCATGCAAGGTAAACCTAAACACACGACGTGGCGAGGCACTCCGTCCCCACACACATCAACCATCCCCATCGATTACCTGGCAACAGATCAGGGCTCACCGCCTTGGCGTACAATGCCTCACTGACCCCGACTGCTGTCGTGCAGTGACCGCACATGTACCCACCATAACCGGAATGGGAGACCACGTCTTAGGTCGCGCGAGGGGCAAAGTCTGCGGGCAGGTTCACTCAGGTACTAGGCTTACCGATTCACCATATTTCTCGGCATGTGCCTAGTACGTTCAAACGATTGACACACGGTACCACACCTTAATCCTTATTCCAATTTCCGTCTTGTAGACAACGCATCCCCATGGACCGTTGTCCATAGACCATCATCATTCTGATATAAAAATAGATACAACCAATTCCTGACCTCGCGCGAGTGCTAGAAAAATCACTCGACTTCTACCGAGATCACTAATTAGTAAAGCAGCTACTCGACCTAGCGTACTAGTATTCATCTCATAAGGAATCCTGAGTTCATGCAACTAAGTTTTCAGGCAACTCCTACACTTAAGTGCACAGTACAAACCAACAAACATTAAGTGTAGTAAAATAGCATATATAAACGGTTATGCATAAAACTGGGGCTTGCCTTCTAAAGCTGGGGCAGGTAGATCCTCGATGGCAGGCTCGGGTGCTGGATCCTGGGCTACCTCCTGAGCAACTCCTTGCTCCGGCACGAGGATGTACTCCCCGTCTGCGAGATTACAATCTATCGAATGCAATGCATGAGACATATTTATAAATTTGACATGAACATTTGTAAGGGTTATGCATAGTAAAACAATATTAAGTTTAGTGTTTCCCTAGGGTTTCTTTTTGATATCCTTAAGGGCTTTGTACTTTCATCTATTTCTCCCTAAGGTTTCCCGTTTCTTTCTATTGTGCTTCTTATTAAGCATTTTGAACTATGAGGGTTAGTTAACATTTTCCAAAAATGTTATAAAAATTATAGTTGGTAAATATTAACATTTGTGGGCCCTCCCAAAAATTTGAGGTGGATATATATTCAGATACTACCTGTGCAAAATTAACAAAAACAAGTGTAAAAGGGCATTTTACACTATAGCTATGACTTAAGTGAGGTTTCTGTACCAAATTTTATTTTTGTCCAGATTCATAGGTTATATTAGGCCTCTGTGTTAAAAATCATAGAAAGAGACATAGTGGATATTTAGTTGTGAATTTCTAAAGTTTAATGCCAAAAAGGTACTTATAACTAACTTGTCATTTGAAAAATATCAAACAATAGAACTCATATTTTTCCTATGTTCCTAATAACAAAGTATTAGTTATCCCAAGGTTTGGGGTGTTTTCTCATTAGGATTATTTTTCTGAGATTTTCCTAAGTTTTCATTGTTTTTGTAAAATAAAAGGTATCCCATTTATTTTGTACTAAACAAGGGTCTAATAAAATTTTCCAGTGAACTTCACTGAATAAGTGAGCCAACAAAAATGTGGTTGCTTCCTGGTTCTTGTTTTTGACTATCTTTTCTCTTTTCTTTAACTTTGAGCAAAAATGATTTTAAGTGGTAAAACCTACCTTAATTTGGTGCACTGAGGAGTTTACTATTTTTATACAGATTAGGGGGTGATTAAGAACTTCCCTGATTTTTCTTAACCTCAGTCTAATGGTGTAACCATTTTGCCCTCTATTATTTAGCTTTTGGCCAAATCGGTATTTAGTTCCAAACTTTAAATTCTTCTGCAATACTAAGGGGGTTTTGCATTTTTCCTAGGTAGTTTACATTATGTAGAGTTAGACAAAATTGGTTTGACCAAATTTGGTTGAATAAAACCGAAGTTATGCATTTTACAAGTTCTATTTGTAATTAAATTAGAAATATTAAAAAGGTTTTCTGGAAAACCAGTTTACACCGAGGACCCTGGGCTTTTCTTAAACCAATCGTTCAACTTATACCCTTGTGCCACTATTCATTTGAGTCTCTGACAATTCAAAAATCCCCCCCGACTTTCTTTCCTTCTTCCCCGAGGCCCCTCCCCCCTTTTGAACAGTACCCGCGGAAGTAATTAGGGCGGCGCGGCTTACCGGTGGCGAGGGTGGTCCGGCGAAGGGTGGGGATGGCTTTGGGAGGTCCTTGCGGTCACAACGAGGTATGGCTCGACAACGGTGATGGCCGGGATCGGTCGGTCCACGTGCGCAGGCGGGCGAGCTCGTCAGCGGCGAGAGCTCCGGCCTATCCACGACGATACAGGTCAATCTAATGGTACGAGAAGCTTCACGGGGTGCTAATGAGTCGACCTGTGCAAGGAATCGAAGAATACCTCACTGTGGAGCTCGGTCCACGTATGCCGGTGCTCGGGTGAAGTCCGGCAACCTTGGTCCGGCGTCTCCGGTGAGGTAGAGTCCAATTCCTCGCTCGGGGAGCTTCACCGAGGCACGTAGAGTCTACTCCGAGGGTTGGATGGGGTTGGGAATGGCTGCACTGGCTGGTCTACGGTGGTGGGGGTTCGGGCGGCCGCTGGCACGCCGTGTGCAGGGCAAACGCCGGTGATCCCTTGCTCCGGTGAGGTTGAGAGCGCGCGGGGGAGTACGGCTGAAGCTTCGGCTGGCTTTATAGGCGCGGGCGCGGACAGGGGACACGGGCGTGGCTCAGCGAGGCGCGGGGCGCGCGGGGTCGGGCGCTGGGCGTGCTCTGGTGCGTCCAGGGCGCGTCGAACACGTGGAAGTGTTCTACTGCCCTTCTTCCACAGCTCGCCGAGATCGCAAGCGTGCGAATCTTGGCAAAAATATGGCGCAGGCCTCCTCCTGGCACCTATGGCTATCTCTTGTATGTGAGTTCCAAGGGGAGATAAGCCCTAGGTCAGAAGATTTTCGGATGCCAAATCTGGCTTGTCTCCCTGTCCACTCCGCGACAAAAGAGATGTCAAAACATGTCAAATGAAATTGGCTCGGTTTCAAACTTTTCCAGTGGGTGCCCTAGGTGGTTTGGAAACTTTTTGGTATTCAGACCAAGTGGTTTTGTCGCCATTTACTAAGTGAACACGTTTGATCATTAGATTAGGGTTAGATTTTGACTTAGAGAGGATTAGAGAGCTCTAGTGTGCTCTCTACTCAAGGGTGAATTTGGGGTCTTTAAGGGGTCTTTTTGTAATGTTTTTCCCTCTGCATTTTTTAGTTTATAATGTTACTTAAACTTTGGTTAAGGATTTGAATCAAGATTTGGGCAACTTGATTAACTTATCCACTAATCCCTTGCTTGGAAGTCTAGTGCCCTTAGGTGTCTTAGGGTTTAACCTCTTTGGCTCAAGATGACAATTGTTCAAGGTGTTTGGGTGAAGCTTTTGTCATTAACATTTCTTAGCTAAACCATGTTTCCAAGGTTCTAGGTGCTTCTTCACCTCCACTTAACGACATGTGATAACAAGTCACCAGTGCCTATATGAAGCCAATGTCTTGGTAACACCTGAGGTGTTACAGATAATGCTTCGAAGGACGAAGGGTATTAACCTTTAACATTTTGTGTTGCCTTGTTCTTAACTCATAACATTTGAGAACAAGTCCCCAATATTGGCGCCCACCTCCAGTGAACTCACTTCCACTTTTGAGCTGATGGCTTTGTTCAACAACCAAGTCGTAGCACCTTCAGCTATGAAGCTGGTGCTCCCGATAATAGGCGGTTCAAGTTCAGAGCCGGCTAACAAGAAGCAGAAGAAGGAAGCGCAGAGAAGGGTGCAGCATGTTGGAGTGTAGGGACCCTTCATCAAGTCCAAATGGTCTCACATTCCAATCACCTTCTCCCAGGAGGACCTTCATCTCAAAGATTACTGTAACACCCCAGGTGTTACTTAGGGTGTTCACCCATGACTACACCACTAAACCTATTATCACATGTGGTTTAGTTTGAGCAAGGTACACCAAACATGGAAATCAAAAGTAAGTGCACCCCATCTTAGAAGTCATACCTTGGTTTGTCATGCACAAATAAGGGGGAGAATTGCCCAAACCCTTTTTCAAACCCCTTTGGACAAGTGGAGCACTAGAGGTAAGTGTGATCAAAAGGCTATGAAAACCCCAGGATCATGGCTTGGGCCAATTATAAAAGTTGTAATACACTTGATACCCTACAAATAATAGTAAGGAAGTGACCCCAAAAAGATTTCAGAAAAACCCCAAAAGGTTCACCAAAGGGTGGAGCACAAAAGAAAAATCATAATTCTTCTAAGTCCAAAAACCAACCCTTTTTCAAAGATCAAACATGTTCACCACCATTCAAACTTCAAAACCATTTGACCCAATTGGAAAAGTGGCGCCAAAATACCTCTAGAATACCCTGGAAAAGTTTGAACCCAACCCTAAGTCGTTTGACACGACTTGGCACAATTTTTGTCTCGGTTTGGACAGCTAAGACATAGGCCACTGCTCACCCCTATCTCTCCCTACCCCGACCGTATCTTGGCTTGCGACACACATAACAAAGGTAGGATATGGTGTAGGGTAGAGATCGTGTACAGTGGTTTTGCCAAGATCTTCACGCTAAAATGCTCCAATCGGCCATTGAACAAGGGCAGAAGCAAACACACACGTGTTCGACGCGCTCTGAGCTCGCCAGAGCACGCCCGACGCGCGCCCCCGCGTGCCCCCGCATCGCGCCAAGCCAAACCAGCGCTGCTGCCCGCGCCCGCGCCTATAAAACCCCCTGGGACGTCGACCGTACTCATCCGCGCCCGCTCGACCTCACCGGAGCACCAGATCACCGGCTTTGCCTCGCGCACGGCATGCCCGCGGCCACCCGATTTCCCCGCCACCATAGACCGGCCAACAGAGCCTCTCCTAGTCGCGCCCGACCCTCAGAGTAGACCGTGCATGCCTCGCTGAAGCTCCCCAAGCAAGGAATCGGACTTTGCCTCGCCGAAGAAGCGAGTCCACGGTCGCCGGACATCACCCGATCACCGGTGAACGTAGACCGGGTAAGTCTCTGCACCATTTTCCGATTCCCTGCGCACATAGCCTCTATGTCGTCCTGTGGAGCTCATCGTGCCGTTTAATTGAACTATATCGCCGTGGTTAGGCCGGAGCACTCGCCGCCGACGAGTTCACCCGCCTGCGCACGTGGTCCGGTCGATTCCGGCCACCACCGCCGTCGAGCCGTACATCGCTGTGACTGCCAGAACCTCCCGAAGCCAACCCCGCCCCTCGCCGGACCTCTCCCGCCGCCGGTGAGCCACGCCATCCTTTTCCTTTCCACGGTTACTGTTTACTTAGGGGCAGGGACCGCGGGGAAGAAGAAGAAAAGGGCAGGGGGTTTTGGGCGCTGTCAGTGACTCAGGGAAATAGTAGATTAAGGGTATAACTGAAGGAAATGGTTTAGAAATAATCTAGGGTCTTCGATGCAAAGTAGTTTTCCAGGAAACCTTTTTAAATATTCTGATTTAAATCCAAAGAGAACTTGAAAAACTCATAACTTCAGTTTGGTTTACCCAAATCGAGTCAAACCAATTTTGCTAGATCCTAAATAATATAAACTACTTAGGAAAAATATAAAACTCCTAAGTATTACAGAAAAGTTTAAAGTTTTGATTTAAATGATTAACTGGTCAAAAGCTAAAAGAAATAATGAAAAATAGCTACACTATTTGACTGTGGTTAAGAAAATTTAGAGAGGTACTTAATCATTTCCTAACCTATTTAGAAATAATAAACCCCTCTGTACACCCCATTAAGGTAGAGTTTGCCATTTAAATCACATTTTGCTTAGAGTTGAAGAAAATATGAAAGGTAGTTTAAAATAGGAACCAAAGAGTACCCATATTTTTGTTAGCTCACTTATTCAGTGTAGTTCAATAGAAAAATTTACTATACCCTTGTTTAGTGCAAAAGAAAGGAGATACCTTTTTTTAGAAAAACAAAGAAACCTTAGAAAAACCCTAGAAAAATAACCCTGAGGAGAAAACACCCCAAACCTTGGGATAACTAATATTTTGTTATTATGAACATAGGAAAAATATGGAATCTGTTGTTTGATATTTTTCAAATAACAAGTTAGTTATAAGCCCCTTTTTGGCATAAAACTTTAGAAATTCACAACCAAATAACCAGTAGGCCTTTTTCTGTGATTTTTAACACAGAGGCCTAACTTAGATATCTGGACAAAAACAAAATTTGGTGCAGAAACCTCAATTAAATCCCAGCCATAGTGCAAAGGTCCTTTTAATTTGTAGGACAGATTGCAGTGACAACTAGTAACCCACTGTAATTTTTATAGAATTTTTGGAAAAATTTAAATCACTGTTGTAGTTCAAACCTACACTAGAATTCATAAATAGAAAATGAAAAAAAGGGAAATTAATAGTAGAAATTAATGTTACCCTAACCCAACCAGCAAAACCCTTCAATGCTTACTAAAACATCTAGGGGAAATCCAAGTTTCAATCCACTGTGCTTATCCCTAGAACAAAACCCAAACCTAAATTACTAAGCATAGACCACTAAGAGCCTCTATAACCAGGAAACCCTAAGTTGTTAACTAACTTAGTTCTTCTTCACTTAGCATAATGATTACTAAATCCTGCATAATCATAGCATGCATATTCTTGTTCATTGCATTCAATAGATTGCAACCTCGCTGACGGAGAGTACATCCTCGTGCCGGAGCAAGGAGTTGCTCAGGAGGTTGCCCCGAATCCAGCACCAGAGCCTGCCCCATTGGATTTTCCTGCCCCAGCTTCGGAAGGCAAGCCCTGGTTTTATGCATAACCTGTTCTATATGTTATTTTACTACACTTAATGTTTGTAGGCTTGTATTGTGCACTTAAGTGTAGGAGTTGATTTAAACCCTAGTTGCATGAACTCAGGAATCCTTTTTGAGATGGATACTAGTATGCTAGGTCGAGTAGCTGCTTTGCTAAATAGGGATCTCGGTAGAAGTCGAGTGATTTTTCTAGCACTCGCGCGAGGTCAGTACATTGATTGTACCCACTTTCATATCATACTGATGTTTATCTGTGGACACGGATCCATGGGGAATGCGTGGTCTACGAGATGAAATTGCAATAAGGATTAACGTGCGGATACCTGTGTCAAGCGTTTGAACGTACTAAGCACATGCCGAGAAATATGGTAAATCGGTAAGCCTAGTACCTGAGTGAACCTGGCAGTGGACATAGCCCCTCACGCGACCTGAGACGTGGTCTCCTATTCCGGTTATGGTGGGTACAAGTGCGGTCATTGCACGACGGCAGTCGGTGTCAATGAGGCATTGTACGCCAAGGCGGTGAGCCCTGATCTGCTGACGGGGAATCGATGGGGATGGTTGATATGTGTGGGGACGGCGTGCCTCGCCATGTCGTGTGTTTAGGTTTACCTTGCAAGGATAAAAACATGATTCGAATCGTCTGCTTCTCGCAGCTAACTGCTTGATCCATTGTACTGCATTGAGTAACAAGTGGAAATGTGATGAATTGTCAAAAGTTGTTGATTGCTAAATGTTTGATACCATGTATGAGTAGCTAGGTACTCATCTAATTTAAAAAGGATCATACTAAAATTTGACAAAGCTAAAACTTGATTTGTAGACTCAGCTAGAGCTTTTGGCAACCAAACCCCTTAGCCAAACAACTGCATGTCTAGAGGTAGAGGAGTAGACTCCTCACACCGGGTAAGTCTAGCTGAGTATTAGTATACTCAGCCTTGCTTGTGGCATAATTTTACAGGTTCTCTGGAGGACATGGTTGCTGGAGTGACTTGGCCGTCCACCTTGCCACCGGGTTGGACAGTCGAGTGGGACCCTGCCTCGGCAGAGAAGGAGCATGAGAAGTGATGGGACAGGCTTCCCCATCTCTCTGTTTATTTATCGTTAGTTTTATTCCGCTGCACTTCAAACAATGATGACTACTTTTGCTAAACACCGATAATGATGTAATAAATTTAATACTCCTCAATGTATGGTTTTATGCTTTATTGTATTTGCTCTGTGCCTCACCATCGAGTGAGTATGTGGTACTTGATCCTGTTAGTGGCCTCGTCGGACTAGATCCGAGGAACTGACGTGTTATTCCTATTTAAGTGTGGTCTAGCCTGTAAAGGCGGGACTTAGGCACTTAAGTTGGAGTAATTCGGGCGGTTCCACCACAGCTGGTATCGGAGCTCGTACCACCACGGAGGAATCAATAAACTATAAATATCATCCTTTTTCAAAATAAAACTTGATAGAAATAAATGTTGGATAGATCGTAGGACGATCAGGATAGACCTAGGACGTGAAGCCTTAGGATGATAAAGGGGTAGCTAGGTGGCTAATTAAGTAAGCCCTACAGGCTACTTTAAGGGATGGGAGTTTCTTCCTATTCCCTCTAAGTTGACATGAGGTCATTTAGGACGAGCATGCATGCATCCTTAATTAAACTATTTAATAAGTGGGTAAGAACCTTACTACATAGTAATAACAAATTAAGTGCCCCAGTACCATTGTCATAGTTTTGGAGAGGTGGAATCGTGATCCCTTTTTATTTTATAATTCTTTTTCTTTTACTTATGCTTAACCATACACAGATGACTTCTCACGGATCCTCGAATGAAGGGAATGCATAGTCCCACACTAACGGGCTTGCACGAGAGGGTTTTCCCCGTATCTTGTGGGAGGTACTTCAGGGAGCCGGTTACGCGACGCCCCCCAGTACGCGGTGCGGCTATTTGAGAAGCACCGAGTGCCCCGCTGTAGGGTGAGGATGACCCTGGAGCCTCATCCCCTGCAACCAAGCTGGCGTTCGCTGGACTCTGAGTCTTTTGGATACAGAGCTGAAGATACTATCGAGGCGATTGCTCTTCACGGACTGACCACCTTCTGTGGATTCCACCCCTTGGAGCTATCCACTCACCCCATTGGGTTGTTCCCTGCGGAAAAGGAGGACGACCCAATGTGGAAGGATCGAGTGGAGCATGCCAAGGATATTTGGGCTATCTACCCAGGTCAGACTGCTCACTTGACGGTGCGGTGCATGAATGCCCTGTATCGTCTGCAAGTGATGCATGGAGAAGCAATGTCTCATCTGATGGCACTATTGGAGGCTACCAAGATCACTTTGGACAACAGAGGAGCTTGTGGTTGACTTGTCCACTGAGATGGTGGAAAAAGATCTACAAGTGGAGTAGTTGTCAGATGAGATCCACGAGCTTGAAGAGCTAGTGGGAACTAGGGAGAACACCATCGAGGTTCTCGAGGATCAGTTGATCAACACACAGCAGCAGCTTGCAGAGGCTAACGAGCACCTAGATATGCATCACCAGGAGATCCAGGACATGGATGCCAACGAGGATGCCGACATCGAGGGAGGAGAGGAGCCTGCCTCCAGCTTGGACACTACTGGCTCGGGGAGACCACCTTCCCCCGAGTCGAGCGTTGCCTCGTTTGCTCATTAGGTCGCAGGGATAGAGTTAGAAGTCTGTGACGGTGGACTCCTCGGGACTAGCTTAGCTTTTGCACCCTTGGGGTACTAGGCTAGTTAGAGTTGAGTCTTTTTGAGTTATTGATGTAAGCATGGCAAACTCTTTTGGAAGTATGGATGATGAATGATGCCAGTTTTAATTTAAGAAGAAAAGTTTATGCCCTGCGGAATCTGTTATAATTATGCAAGAATATATTGGTTTTACCCTTTTGACTCTTTCACTGCGATGTAACGTTGAACCTCGGAAATATAATATTGAGAATATCCATGATTTTTTCAGATGGCAGGGAGAGCGCGTCGTGGACAGAATGAGCGCATCCCTCCACCACCGCTACCACCTCCTACTCTGCAAGAGCTGATGGCTCAGTAGAACGAGATCTTGCGACAGTTAGCTCAGCGTCAGCCGCCACCTCAGCATTATGGTGGTGGTGATCATCAGCGACACCCCACGGCAGCCACTTATCAGGAGTTCCTCAGTACCCAGCCACCGTTGTTCACTAAGGCAGATGATCCACTTGATGCTGATGTATGGCTTAGGGTAGTGGAATCCAAATTCCCACTACTTAATGGAGTTTGCTCCGAGGTGACTAAGGTCAGGTTCGCCACCCAGCAGCTTCGTGGACCCGTGTGGACATGGTGGGACCACTACCTTACTATGCAACCAGTTGACCAAGAAGTGGATTGGAGAGAGTTCAAGGCAGCTTTCAGGGGACACCATATTCCAGCAGGCATTATGGATTGCAAGCTCAATGAGTTCCTGGCACTCACTTAAGGGAACCGGACAGTACTACAGTATGCTCAGGCCTTCAATGACCTGTGCCAATATGCTGGATACCATGCAGACACTGACGAGAAGAAGAGGGACAGGTTCAGGAGGGGGCTCAACACTAAGCTCCGTGACCGTCTTAACACGGTCAGGGCCAACAGCTATAATGAGTTAGTCAACTTGGCCATTTCATAGGAGGACTGTATCACAGCTCGTCAGGCATAGAAGAAGAGGAAGACCCCTATGGCAGGACCTTCAGCTCAGCCACAGCACTTCAGGATCATGTCTGACACTCAGAACAGAGGACCTCAGCAGCAGCAAGGGCGTTGGGTGATCCGACCACAGCAGCAGCAGGCACCCAACCGCACCCAGTTTCCAGTTCAGAGGAACAACCAGCCACAGCAGCAGCAGTACCGTCAACCCAATGACAACAAGTGTTTCACTTGTGGTAACACCGGTCATTATGCCAAGAATTGCCCCAGAAACCAGTAGCGGCAGGGGCAGAATGCCAACCAGAATCAAGGCAAGAGACAGAAGGTGCAAGTGAGGCAAGGCAGACTGAACTTCACCACCATGGCTGACATTCCAGAGGGAGCACCCATCATGACTGGTATCTTTACAGTTTTGAATTATCCTGGAATTATTCTTTTTGATTCTTGTGCATGACACAATTTTATCAGTGCCAAATTTAGTGCCAAGTGCCAATTACCTTTTCACCACACCAATGGGGGTATTACGATTTCAACACCAGGAGACAGGATTGCCACCAATCAAATCAACAAGAATTTGCTTATAAAGTTTGGTAGTTTGATAATCAAAACCAACCTCCTCATTATGGGTTTGGATAGTGTGGACATTATATTGAGAACTGATTGGTTATCCCGGCATCAGGCAATACTTGACATTGCAGCAAGGGCCATTGAGATTCACTCCCCTACTTATGGCGAGACTGCTTTATATTTTCCTGATCAGGGATGTACCCGTTCCTATGCATTCACCATGATAGAGTCCCCGGTTGAGGAAATCCCTGTGGTCTGTGACTACCCAGATGTTTTTCCGGAGGAATTGCCAGGAATGCCACCCGATAGAGACATAGAGTTCGCAATTGAATTGCAACCCGGAACTGCACCTATATCCAAGAGACCATATAGGATGCCTCCAGCAGAGTTAGCAGAGTTGAAAAATCAGCTACAAGAGTTGTTGGACAAGGGGTTCATTCGCCCAAGTACTTCACGTTGGGGATGCCGAGCCTTGTTTGTAAAGAAGAAGGATGAAAGTCTGAGAATGTGTGTTGATTACCGCCCTCTCAATGCGGTGACCATCAAGAACAAATACCCACTGCCCCGCATTGATGTTTTGTTTGATTAGTTGGTGGGAGCCCAAGTGTTCTCCAAGATAGACCTTCGTTCAGGCTACCATCAAATCAAGATCCGTGCCAGTGATATTCCCAAGACAGCTTTCTCCACCAGATATGGGCTTTATGAGTTTTTGGTGATGTCTTTTGGGCTGACCGATGCCCCAGCTTATTTCATGTATCTAATGAACTCAGTGTTCATGCCAGAATTGGATAAATTTGTGGTGGTTTTCATTGATGATATTCTGGTCTATTCTAAGAATGAGGACCAGCATGCTGAGCATCTACACATCGTGCTTCAGCGACTGCGCGATCATCGTCTTTATGCTAAGTTGTCTAAGTGCGATTTCTGGCTAAGGGAAATTAAATTCTTGGGTCACACAATTTCTCAGGATGGAATATCAGTTGATCCTGAGAAGGTACAAGAAGTAATGAATTGGAAACCTCCTACCACAGTGAGACAGATTCGGAGTTTTCTAGGATTGGCAGGGTATTATCGATGATTTATTCTGGATTTCTCCAGAATTGCCAAGCCAATGACTGAACTGTTGAAGAAGGGAGTCAAGTATGATTGGAGCTAGAAGTGTGAGGATGCTTTTCATACACTGAGGCAGCAACAGCACCTGTGCTAGCTCAGCCCAACAATACCAAGCCCTTTGAGGTTTATTGTGATGCTTCCGGTACTGGATTGGGATGCGTCTTAATGCAAGACAACCAAGTCATTGCTTATGCCTCCCGAGCACTCAGACCCCATGAGCAGAACTACCCCACACATGATCTGAAGTTAGCAGCTGTGGTTCATGCTCTCAAGATATGGAGACACTGCTTGATGGGAGCTCACTGTAACATTTACACTGATCATAAGAGTCTCAAGTACATTTTCACTCAGGCTGATCTTAATATGAGACAGAGGAGATGGTTAGAGCTAATTAAGGACTATGATTAGGAGGTGCATTACCATCCTGGCAAGGCCAATGTTGTGGCAGATGCCTTGAGCAGGAAAGCCCAATGCAATTGTATGAACATGGATGCAAGAGTCACCACCCTATGTGATGAGTTGTGCAAACTGAACCTAGAAGTTGTTTCCTCTGGTGCTTTAAATTATATTTCAGTGGAGCCCACCTTACAAGAGCAAATAGTCATGGCGCAGATTGGTGACAAGGGTGTTCAGGTCATTAAGGAAATGATCAAGCAAAAGACAGAAAAATACAAATGCTTGCGCCAGGATAGCAAGGGAATCCTATGGTTTGGAGACCGATTGGTTGTTCCTAAGAACCCTGAGCTCAGAAAGAAGATATTGGATGAAGCTCACCTATCCAAATTTTCCATGCACCCCGGTAGTAACAAGATGTACCATGATCTTAGATCCTTATACTGGTGGACCAGAATGAAGAGGGAAATTGCCAAGTATATATCAGAATGTGACACCTGCCAGAGAATCAAGGCCAGTCATTTGAAGGTAGCAGGCTCTTTGCAACCCCTCCCCACGCTATCTTGGAAATGGGAGGATATTGGCATGGATTTTATCGTAGGATTGCCCAATACCTCCCGGCATCATGATTCTATCTGGGTCATTGTAGATCGGTTGACCAAGACAGCTCACTTCTTGCCAATGCATACCACCAACAAGGTAGAGAAATATGCAGAAATCTATGTTGATCAAATAGTGCGTTTGCATGGAATTCCGAAGACCATTGTGTTTGACAGGGGAGCACTGTTTGTGGCACGCTTTTGGGAGCAGCTCCAAAAATCACTTGGGACCCATGTAATAAGAAGCTCAGCATACCATCCTCAAACAGATGGTTAGACCGAAAGGGTGAATCAGATTTTGGAAGACATGTTGAGGGCATGTGTGCTACACTATGGAAAGGATTGGGACAAGTGTCTTTCATTGGCCGAGTTCTCTTATAATAACAGCTACCAGTCCAGCTTGAAAATGGCACCTTTTGAGGCCTTATATGGGAGAAGGTGTAGGACACCGCTCAATTGGTCTCAAGCGGGAGAGAGGGAAATATTTGGACCAGACTTGGTACTCGAAGCAGAGGAATAGGTCAGAATCATTACAAAGAACCTAGAAGCTGCTCAAGCCCGGCAGAAAAGCTATCATGACAAGAGGAGAAATCCTCTACAGTTTGAAGTGGGAGACCATGTTTATCTTAAAGTGTCACCCACCAAAGGTGTCCAAAGATTTGGAATCTAGGGCAAGTTAGCTCCTCGCTACATTGGACCTTATGAGATCAAGGAAACCTGTGGACCCATAGCATATCAGTTGAAGTTGCCACCCCACATGTCAGCAGTGCATGATGTGTTCCATGTATCCCAGCTTCGGAAGTGTGTCCGCTTACCCACTGAAGTGCTACCTGAACCAGAAATTGAGATAGAACCAGACTTGTCTTACCAAGAGCACCCCGTCAGAGTATTGGACCAAAAGGAGAGATCAACGTGGGCAAGATCGATCAGAATGTATAAGGTTCAGTGGAGTCACCATTCAGTAGAAGAGGCCACGTGGGAGACTGAGGATTTTCTACGCTCTCGCTTTCCCGACTTTCTGCCCAAAGGAGTCGGTACGTAATCAAAAACCCCACCCCCACCGACCCTTTGAATCTAAATATAAGAAAAACTTAGATGTTAAAGGTAGTGTAAGCTCTGAAAATGACTCAAAAAGGACTTCCTTCGGAAGTTGCAAAGAGGATGACATTCGAAGAGCTGTTAACTAGAGAAACTTGAATAAAAGCAGAAACCACACACCAGCACACCTTCATGGCACCCCTGCGGAGGACCCCGCCTAAAATCTCGGGGCGAGATTCCTTTAAGGGGGGAGGGCTGTAACACCCCAGGTGTTACTTAGGGTGTTCACCCATGACTACACCATTAAACCTATTATCACATGTGTTTTAGTTTGAGCAAGGTACACCAAACATGGAAATCAAAAGTATGTGCACCCCATCTTAGAAGTCATATCTTGGTTTGTCATGCACAAATAAGGGGGAGAATTGCCCAAACCCTGATTCAAACCCCTTTGGACAAGTGGAGCACTAGAGGTAAGTGTGATCAAAAGGCTATGAAAACCCCAGGATCATGGCTTGGGCCAATTATAAAAGTTGTAATACACTTGATACCCTACAAATAATAGTAAGGAAGTGACCCCAAAAAGATTTCAGAAAAACCCCAAAAGGTTCACCAAAGGGTGGAGCACAAAAGAAAAATCATAATTCTTCTAAGTCCAAAAACCAACCCTTTTTCAAAGATCAAACATGTTCACCACCATTCAAACTTTAAAACCATTTGACCCAATTGGCAAAGTGGCGCCAAAATACCTCTAGAATACCCTAGAAAAGTTTGAACCCAACCCTAAGACGTTTGACATGACTTGGCACAATTTTTGTCTCGGTTTGGACAGCTAAGACATAGGCCACTTCTCACCCCTATCTCTCCCTACCCCGACCGTATCATGGCTTGGAACACACATCAAAAAGGTAGGATATGGTGCAGGGAAGAGATCGTGTACAGTGGTTTTGCCAAGATCTTCATGCTAAAATGCTCCAATCGGCCGTTGAACAAGGGCAGAAGCAAACACACACGTGTTCGACGCGCTCTGAGCTCGCCAGAGCACGCCCGACGCGCGCCCTCGCGTGCCCCCACGTCGCGCCAAGCCAAACCAGCGCCGCTACCCGCGCCCGCGCCTATAAAACCCCCTGGGACGTCGATCGTACTCCTCCGCGCCCGCTCGACCTCACCGTAGCACAAGATCACCGGCTTTGTCTCGCGCACGGCGTGCCCGCGGCCACCCGATTTCCCCGCCACCATATATCGGCCAGCAGAGCCTCTCCCAACCGCGCCCGACCCTAGGAGTAGACCGTGCATGCCTCGGTGAAGCTCCCCAAGCAAGGAATCGGACTTTGCCTCGCCGGAGAAGCCAGTGCACGGTCGCCGGACATCACCCGATCGCTGAGGAACGTAGACCGGGTAAGTCTCTGCACCATTTTCCGATTCCCTGTGCACATAGCCTCTACTTCGTCCCGTGGAGCTCATCGTGCCATTTAATTGAACTAGATCGTCGTGGTTAGGCCGGAGCACTCGCCGCTGACGAGTTCACCCACCTGCGCACGTGGTCCGGTCGATTCCGGCCACCACCGCCGTCGAGCCATACATTGCTGTTACCGCCAGAACCTCCCGAAGCCAACCCCGCCCCTCGCCGGACCTCTCCCGCCGCCAGTGAGCTGCGCCTTCCTTTTCCTTTCCACGGTTACTGTTTACTTAGGGGGAGGGACCGCGGGGAAGAAGAAGAAAAGGGCTGGGTGTTTTGTGCGCTGTCAGTGACTCAGGGAAATAGTAGCTTAAGGGTATAACTGAAGGAAATGGTTTAGAAAGAATCCAGGGTCTTCGATGCAAAGTAGTTTTCCAGGAAACCTTTTTAAATATTCTGATTTAAATCCAAACAGAACTTGAAAAACTCATAACTTCAGTTTGGTTTACCCAAATCGAGTCAAACCAATTTTGCGAGATCCTAAATAATATAAACTACTTAGGAAAAATATAAAACCCCTAAGTATTACAGAAACTTTAAAGTTTTGATTTAAATGATTAACTGGTCAAAAGCTAAAAGAAATAAGGAAAAATAGCTACACTATTTGACTGAGGTTAAGAAAATTTAGAGAGGTACTTAATCATTTCCTAACCTGTTTAGAAATAATAAACCTCTCTGTACACCCAATTAAGGTAGAGTTTGCCATTTAAATCACTTTTTGCTTAGAGTTGAAGAAAATATGAAAGGTAGTTTAAAATAGGAACCAGAGAGTACCCATATTTTTGTTAGCTCCCTAATTCAGTGTAGTCCACTAGAAAAATTTACTATACCCTTGTTTAGTGCAAAAGAAAGGAGATACCTTTTTATTGAGAAAACAAACAAACCTTAGAAAAACCCTAGAAAAATAACCCTGAGGAGAAAACACCCCAAACCTTGGGATAACTAATATTTTGTTATTATGAACATAGGAAAAATATGGAATCTGTTGTTTGATATTTTTCAAATAACAAGTTATTTATAAGCCCCTTTTCGGCATAAAACTTTAGAAATTCACAACTAAATACCCAGTAGGCCTTTTTCTGTGATTTTTAACACAGAGGCCTAATATCACTTAGGTATCTGGACAAAAATAAAATTTGGTGCAGAAACCTCAATTAAATCCCAGCCATAGTGCAAAGGTCCTTTTTAAAACTTATCCTTGTTAATTTTGCACAAGTAGTATCTGAATCAATATCCACCTCAAATTTGTAGGACAGATTGCAGTGACAACTAGTAACCCACTATAATTTTTACAGAATTTTTGGAAAAATTTAAATCACTGTTATAGTTCAAACCTACACTAGAATTCATAAATAGAAAATGAAAAAAGGGGAAATTAATAGTAGAAATTAATGTTACCCTAACCCAACCAGCAAAACCCTTCAATGCTTACTAAAACATCTAGGGAAAATCCAAGTTTCAATCCACTGTGCTTATCCCTAGAACAAAACCCAAATCTAAATTAATAAGCATAGACCACTAATAGCCTCTATAACCAGGAAACCCTAAGTTATTAACTAACTTAGTTCTTCTTCACTTAGCATAATGATTACTAAATCCTACATAATCATAGCATGCATATTCTTATTCATTGCATTCGATAGATTGCAACCTCACTGACGGAGAGTACATCCTCGTGCCGGAGCAAGGAGTTGCTCATGAGGTAGCCCCGGATCCAGCACCAGAGCCTGCCCCAGTGGATTTGCCTGCCCCAGCTTCGGAAGGCAAGCCCCAGTGTATTGTGCACTTAAGTGTAGGAGTTGATTGAAACCCTAGTTGCATGAACTCAGGAATCCTTTTTGAGATGGATACTAGTATGCTAGGTCGAGTAGCTGCTTTGCTAATTAGGGATCTTGGTAGAAGTCGAGTGATTTTTCTAGCACTCGCGCGAGGTTAGGACATTGATTGTACCCACTTTCATATCATACTGATGTTGGTCTGTGGACACGGATCCATGGGAAATGCGTGGTCTATGAGATGAAATTGGAATAAGGATTAACGTGCGGATACCTATGTCAAGTGTTTGAACTTACTAAGCACATGCCGAGAAATATGGTAAATTGGTAAGCCTAGTACCTGAGTGAACCTGGCAGTGGACATATCCCCTCACGCGACATGAGACGTGGTCTCCCATTCCGGTTATGGTGGGTACAAGTGCGGTCACTGCACGACGGCAGTCGGGGTCAGTGAGGCATTGTACGCCAAGGCGGTGAGCCCTGATCTGCTGACGGGGAATCGATGGGGACGATTGATATGTGTGGGGACGGCGTGCCTCGCCATGTCGTGTGTTTAGGTTTACCTTGCAAGGATAAAAACTCGATTCGAATCGTCTGCTTCTCGTAGCTAATGAGACTGCTTGATCCATTGTACTGCATTGAGTAACAAGTGGAAATGTGATGAATTGTCAAAAGTTATTGATTGCTAAATGTTTGATACCATGTATGAGTAGCTAGGTACTCATCTATTTTAAAAAGGATCATACTAAAATTTGACAAAGCTAAAACTTGATTTATAGACTCAGCTAGCGCTTTTGGCAACCAAAACCCTCAGCCAAACAGCTGCATGTCTAGAGGTAGAGGAGTAGACTCCTCACACTGGGTAAGTCTAGCTGAGTATTAGTATACTCAGCCTTGCTTGTGGCATAATTTTACAGGTTCTCTGGAGGACATGGTTGCTGGAGTGACTTGGCCATCCACCTTGCCACCGGGTTGGACAGTCGAGTGGGACCCTGCCTCGGCAGAGGAGGAGCATGAGAAGTGATGGGACAGGCTTCCCCATCTCTCTGTTTATTTATCGTTAGTTTTATTCCGCTGCACTTCGAACAATGATGACTACTTTTGCTAAACTCCGATAATGATGTAATAAATTTAATACTCCTCAATGTATGGTTTTATGCTTTATTGTATTTGCTCTGTGCCTCACCATCGAGTGAGTACATGGTACTTGATCCTGTTAGTGGCCTCGTTGGACTAGATCTGAGGAACTGACGCGTTATTCCTATTTAATTGTGGTCTAGCCTCTAAAGGCGGGACTTAGGCACTTAAGTTGGAGTAATTCGGGCGGTTCCGCCACAATTACCCTCACAATGATGCTATGGTCATATCTTGTGTAATTAAGGGATTTCTGGTCCATAATGTTTTGGTTGAACAGGCAGTACAGCGGATATCATATTTGCTAAGGCCTTCGGACAAATGCAAGAGCTAGAAGACAAGATTCATGATGCTACACACCCTCTTTGTGGCTTCGGAGGAAGGCAGATTGTTGCACTTGGTAAAATCACAATGTCAGTTACCTTCGGCTATGTCCACAACACAAGGACTGAACAGGTTATCTTTGAAATTGTTGACATGGAAAACCCCTACAATGCAATCATTGGTCGAGGGACACTTAATGCCTTCGAAGCAATACTTCATCCAGCATATTTATGCATGAAGATACCTTCGGAACAAGGGCCCATTGCTGTCCATGGAAGTCAAGAAGCTGCCAGAAGGGCCGAAGGGAATTGGATAGATTCAAAGGCAATCCATAACATAGATGGAGCTGAAGCTTGTCAGCAATATAAATACAAAAGAGAGAATGCTGCTTCGGCGGATCAGCCGAAGCCTATGCTTTTATGTCAAGATATAGCAGAACAAAGGATATTGCTTGGGTCTCAATTAACTGATGAGCAAGAGAAGACTTTGCTAAGATTTTTATTCAACAACAAAGATGTCTTTGCTTGGTCAGCTAATGATCTCTGTGGTGTCAACAGAGATGTTATTGAACATTCACTCAATGTGGATCCATCCTTCAGGGCAAGAATACAAAGGCTTCAGAAGATGTCTGAAGACAAAGCTGAAGGTGCTCGGAATGAAGTAAAGGGACTTCTTAGTGCGGTGTCATCAAAGAGGTGAAATACCCAAAATGGCTAGCCAACACTGTTATGGTAAAGAAGGCCAATGGTAAATGGAGAATGTGTATTGATTTCATAGATCTCAACAAGGCATGCCCAAAGGTCGAGTTCCCATTGCCAAGAATACTCTCTAGTAGATGCAACAGCTTCTTCAGAGCTCATGAGTCTACTGGATTGTTACTCAGGCTATCACCAAATTTGGATGAAGAAGGAAGACGAGCTGAAGACTAGCTTCATAACTCCCAGTGGCACCTATTGCTACCTTCGGATGCCTGAGGGGCTCAAGAATGCTGGAGGAAGCTTCAGCAGAATGACAGCCAAGGTCCTTCATTCTCAAATAGGCAGGAATATACTGACCTATGTTGATGATATCATAGTGAAAAGCATGAAGCAAGAAAATCACATTGCTGATTTGCAAGAGACATTTGCCAATTTCAGGCAAGCTGGCCTAAAGTTAAATCCAAAAAAAGTGTGTTTTTGGGGTGAAGAAGGGCAAGTTCCTTAGCTGTTTGGTATCAACGAAGGGAATTGAAGCCAACCCGAGCAAGATTGAAGCTATCCTTCGGATGGAGCCGCCAAGCACAAAGAAGGGGGGCCAACTACTGGCAGGAAGACTAGCATCATTAAACAGATTCATATCCAGATCAGCAGAAAGAAATCTGCCATTCTTTGAAATACTGAAGTCAGCCGAAGTTTTTCAATCGGGTCCAGCCCAGCAAAAAGCTTTTGAAGAGCTGAAGCAATACTTGATCAATCTAACAACACTAACTCCACCTTCGCTAGGGGCTCCATTACTCTTATATGTGATAGCTTCGCACTCTGCAGTTAGTGTGGCTCTTGTACAGGAGAAGCTAGATGGCCAAATCAAAAAGCAGGCTCCAGTGTACTTCGTCTCTGAAGTTTAAGTTTATCAAACAAAAATTATACATAATTGGAGAAGGTGTTGTATGTCGTGTTAATGGCCTCCAGGAAGCTTCGGCATTATTTTCAAGCATATCACATAATTGTTCCTTCGTCACAGCCTCTGAAGGATATAATGAGGAACAGAGAAGCTACTGGAAGGATTGGAAAATGGGCTGCAGAGCTTAACAAGTTCAGTATTGATTATGTACATAGATCCTCAATTCAGTCTCAGGCATTAGTAGACTTCATTGCTAATTGGATGCCAGGGGCTCAGGAAGAAGAAACCAATAAAGACACCGAAGCTTGGACAATATTCTGCTATGGTTCTTGGGGAACCTTCGGCGCAGGAGCAGCTGCGGTCCTAGTTGCCCTTCCAAAATCAAAACATGTTATGCAGCAAAGCTTGACTTTAGTTGTAAAAATAATATTGCTGAATACGAAGCACTTCTGTTGGGCCTTGGTTATGAGAAGGGCCATCCTTAAAATTGACTCTCAAGTCATTTCTGGTCATGTAGACAAAAGTAGTAAGGCGAGAGATCCGAAGCTCGAAAAATATCTGGATACAGTTCGAAGGATGGAGGCTTCTTTCGAAGGTTTTTCTGTCAAGAATATTCCTAGAGGAGAAAATGAACATGCAGATCTGTTAGCCAAATCAGCGGCACAGGGGCTCCCTCTACCTTCAGAAGTATTCTTCGAAACAATAAAAGCATCTTCGGTTGAACTTATGGAGAGAGCAGTGCTTACAATTTCTCTTGTACACAGTGAAGATTGGAGAACTGAAATTATATCTTTTCTCTAATGTAATTGTCTTTCGGATGATGAAGCTTATAATAAGAGAATGGAGGCAAGGACAAGACCGTATGTGATGATATAAGGGGAATTATATAAGCATGGAGTCTGTTCTCCACTCCTCAAGTGTTTATCCAGAACCGATGGTATAGAATTAATGAAGAAGATACATGCAGGTCTGTGTGGATCTCACATTGTGTCTAGGCCCTTGTTGGGAAAAGTATTTAGACAAGGATTTTATTGGCCGAAGGCAGCTTCAGATGCAGCAGAGTTAGTTCAAAAGTGCGAGAATTGTCAAAAATGTGCAAGAGATCAGAAGTAACCTTCGTCTCTCACACAGCTGATATAGCCTACTTGGCCGTTGCAAATATGGGGCCTGGATCTGTTAGGCCCACTTCCACCAGCGCAAGGTAATTTGAAATATGTTGTGGTAGCTGTAGAATATTTTTCTATGTGGATTGAAGCAAAGCCTTTGGCTATAATAACTTCAGTTACAGTCCAAAAATTCTTCTGGCAAAATATTGTTTGTCGCTTCAGCGTGCCGAAGGCTATAACTATGGACAATGGAACACAGTTTGATGCTGAAACGTTAAAAGATTTCTGTGACCAAATTGGCACGAACATTCATTTTGCATCAGTAAGGCACCTAGAATCAAATGGACTGGTAGAAAGGGCAAATGGCATTATAATGACAGGAATAATGAAGCTAATCTTCAATCAGCCCAGAGGAAAGTGGCTAGATGAGTTGATCAAAGTGGTGTGGAGCCACAACACAACCATGTCAAGATCAATAGGTTTTACACCTTTCAAACTATTATTTGATGACGAAGCTATAACTCTAGAAGAAGCTAAAGCAGGATCAATAAGAATAGTAGCTTCGGCAGAAGACAAAGCTGATTATCATGTAGCAAAAGATACTATAGAGGGGACCAGACTTCAGACTTCGCCAGGGCATTTGGTGCTTTAGAGAGTGGCCAATCCGGACACAGCAGGCAAATTGCAGCTGAAGTGGGAAGGACCTTTTCTGGTGGTATCTTCGTCGAGGCCCGGTTCTTACAGATTGAAGGATATGGATGGTAACGACATACCTAGATCTTGAAATGTGAATGAGCTTCGGCGATATTATGTGTAATTTGATGTAATCTTTTTTCATTTTTTCTATGGCACCCTTTTCCTTTCCAAAGGGGGAGAAAGGTTTTTAATGGGGCCATAGCTTGTAATTTTTCTTTCTTATTTAGCTCCATGAGAGCCAAATTCCCAAAAGGATGTAAAATGTAAAATCTGAGCATGCACCATTGAGTGCAGAGAGAAAAAAAAGAAAAGCAGGGTGAAGCTCAAAAGTCGTCCCCAAGGGGATGCAGAGCATGACGAAGCTACAAAAAGTCGTTCCTAAGGCAGCGTAGCGTAAGTTTTCTGCTCAAAAGTCGTTCCTAAGGGAATGTAGAGCCAAATACCACCGAAATATAAGGCAAAGAAGTTCAAAAGTCATTCCTAAGGGGATGCAGAAATTATACCGCCGAAATAGAAGGCGAAGAAGTTCAAAAGACGTTTCTAAGGGGATGCAAAACTTATACCACCGAAATAGAAGGTGAAGAAGCTCAAAAGACATTCCTAAGGGGATGCAGAGCTTAAGACTCAAAAGACGTTCCTAAGGGGATGCAGAGTCTGGGTGCGGCTTTGTGTGCGTATGTTTGGACATTCATTTTGTCACACCCTGTTTTAGAACACAAACCGAATGCGAACCATGTACGTGCCAGGATCAGCAATTCATGTACACAGCAGTTACATAACTGGACATCATCACACAGTGCTCAATGTAATAACATAAAAGGGAAATAATAGTCGATTACATCATGATGTCCAAGACATCCATATAGTCTTTAACAATAATCAAAGTGCGGAAAAGAAACAAAGATACACACGGCCTACACAGGCAGCCGACTAGGGGTTTGCCGCTAACCCACGCCTAGAACTCATTGTACTCCTGGAACTCCTGGAAGTCCTCCTCCACGGCTTCATCTTCTCCTGAGCAGTGGTTGCAATGCAGACAACCTGGGGGGGGGTTGGTGTGTAAAGCAAGGGTGAGTACACATCAACGTAATCAGCAATATGTCCCGTTTGGCTGTAGTGGACTAGCTTTATGTGGAGTTAAGCCAAGCAGTTGCTTTTAGTTGGTCAGGTTATTATTTACTAGTAGAAAGCCATGTTTTAGAATTAACCCAAGTTATTAACCCGATGTACCCTTTCCAAACGGAAAGAATACCACTTACCATTACCATAGTCATAACCAAAACCATCATCCTCATCACCACTTGTAAACCATACATCTCTGATCAAGTATCTCTAATCAATGGAGCTCCCTTGGCCGCTCATAACCACGAGCACGGATGATATATCAGTTTCATAATACTCTATAGAGGTTGCGCACTTTACCCACAAGCCGTGATTCCCTCTTGCCTCGGGCCGATCAAACCCTTAAACACTACCAAGGTGAATAGGCAGGGTGTCACTACGTAGCCTTTACAAAGATTTCCTAAGGTTGTAGCCACCCGTTAGGTTTCCTAAATGTACTGCACTCCTCCCCAAGGGGCAAACCAACCTTGGTAGAACGAGCCGCATACACCGAGCCCCATTGACAGCACGACGGCGAAGCGAACTACACCTCAGTTCCTCTAATTATTCGGCTAAGGGTGTCCCATTCCACCCTCATGGTTGCACTGTTTTCCCTGGCGATCATCCAACGAACCAGTCCTTACGGAGATGAACTCGAGAAACAGCTTGAGCCCCCTTAAATGTCACAGTACCATCATCATAATCAAAAGGGAAAATAGCGTGTCATAGATAATCTCGTCATGTTCATTGATTAATGTGAAGCACTAGAATAAAGCTAAACCATAATAACCCAACCAAAATAGGTAAACAAGGACAAGATAAACAAAAGCTAGTCAATCCTTAGGTATAAACTGTGTAAATGCGGGGAGTGAATTATAAGAATGAGTAGGACATAGATGGGTCAAGGGACACTTGCCTTCACCAACC
The DNA here is from genome assembly GCA_029449295.1 of Zea luxurians. Taxonomy (NCBI): domain Eukaryota; kingdom Viridiplantae; phylum Streptophyta; class Magnoliopsida; order Poales; family Poaceae; genus Zea; species Zea luxurians. Next base: position 94,888,063 of record JAOPSE010000001.1, on the reverse strand, counting down.
GACTGCTGCTCAGGGTCTTCGCCTGCAACTCCTTTGGACTCCCCCAACTGACCGTTATCTATACGAGTTTCAAACATACATTCCACACATTTAATATAAAGGAACAGTACACCATACAATAGAATGCAATAAATACACAGACGTTCGACACAGGGTTCGCACCTACAACTAAACGAGAAAGACAAAGTAACGGTCGAGGCTACGGTCGAGAAGCGATCACGTTACGCGATTATAAATCAGAGTACTCGTCTAAACAGAATAGTATTAATTTGGCCATCATGTTTAGCATAGGGTAAAGTCATGTTCCATGTTTAATCATTATAAGCAGATAAAGGTGAATTAAAGGGAATTGTCGCGCGGCGAGACGCGCGACACAACACTTAAATTGAAATAAGAAACAAACGACTCGTCGCGCGATAGAGCGCGCAACGAGACACTGGCAATAATTATAAAGAGACGTTAAGCGTCGTGCGACGACACGCACGATGGCATACGTTAACCAAACTGAATTTAAAATGGAACGTCGCGCGACTGGACGCGCGACGTCATACATTAAACAACCTGAAATTAAAATGGATCGTCGCGCGACGAAGCGCGCAATGTAGCACATTAATAGAATCTGAATCTAAAGAAATTCATCGCACGACGAAGCGCGAGACGCAGCATGCTAACTAAACAGGGTTTAAAATTATTTAAAACCAAGAATCAATCACCACGCGCGTGGGGCTGCGCACGTGGGAACGCGTTGGGTGAACGGGGGGCGCGAGGCCGTGCAGGCCGCGCCGGGATGAGCGCAGCGACCGCGCCAGGGGACTGCGCGCAGGGGTCAAGGGGCCACGTGCACGGGGGCCGGAGAGCCGCGCGTAGGGGGCCGAGGGGCCGCGCGCCAGGGACCGGGGAACCGTGCGCACCGGGGCCAGGGAACCGCGCGTTGGGGGCTGGGACGGCTGCGCCCCCGGGGGGGGCGGGGGGCCGCACGCGAGGGGGCCAAGGGGCCGCGCCGAGGGACCGAGGAGCCGCACGCCGGGGAGGCCGAGGGGCCGCACGCGAGGGAGGCCGAGGGGCCGTGCCGCCGGGGGCTGGGGAGCCGTGTCAGGGGGCTGCATGCGAGGGGGGCTAGGGGACCACGCGCGAGGGGCGTCAGGGAGCCACGCTGGGGGGCCGAGGGGCCGCGCGCCAGGGAGGCTGAGGGGCCACGCGCGAGGGAGGCCGAGGGGCCGCGCCGCCGGGGGCCGGGGAGCCGCACCAGGGGGCCGTGCGTGAGGGGGCTGGGGGACCGTGCCAGGGGGCGCCTGGGGGCGCTAGGGAGCTATGTTGGGCGGCGAGGGGCCGCGTGCCAGGGAGGCCAAGGGGCCATGCGCGGGGGCTCCAGGAGCGCGCACACGCAGAGGAGAAGAAGGGGGCACGCGCAGGGAAGAGAAGGGGAGGAAGAGGAAGAGAGAGGGAGGGGAGGGGAGCTCACCTCGGGGTCCAAATCCAGTGATCACCCTCTCCAAAACCTAGGGCACCACGGGGAGAGGGAGAGAGAGAGGTGGGAGAGGAGGTTGCTGTGCGGGAGAATTGAATGAGGGAAAGAGACCAGGGGAGGGGGCGCGCATAGGGGAGGGGTAGGGCGCCAGGGGCGTGAGGGCCGAAGCCGGGCCAAGCTAGGCTGGGCCAGGTCGGGCTAGGCTGGGCCACACCATGGGTCAAAATCCCATGGCACGCACAACCATAGATCGGAATCCAATTGCGAACTGAAATCCGGAACGAAACGAGGTGAACACGCGATTAAACATGACATCAGACAATGAAATATGATTCGGTATGATGCAACACCCATGTCAACTTAGGTTTTGTTTACACATGATATGGACACCGATTGCTATACTGCTTTGAAATTGGGAAGAAGGAGCGAAACGAGAAAAGAAAAAGGAGTAACGCCTGAATTTGGTGAGTAAAAAGAAGAAAAAAATTCTACCCCCCAAATTCAGGGTGTTACAAACCTATCCCCCTTAAAAGAATCTCGCCCTCGAGATTCAAGGTTGGCCAGCAAAAAGTTCAGGGTATTTGGCCATCAGATTATCTTCATGCTCCCAGGTTGCTTCTTCCTCAGAGTGGTGACTCCATCTGACTTTGCACATTCTGATAGTTTTCCTCCGGGTGACTCCGACTGTAGTCTCAAGAATCTGCGCTGGCTTCTCTATATAGGTCAAGTCCTCCTGGACCTCCAGACCTTCCACTAGCAGCTGCTCTTCTGGCACACACAGACACTTCTTCAGCTGAGACACGTGAAAGACATCATGCACTGCAGACAAGCCTTCTGGCAAACTGAGCTGATAGGCCACTTCTCCATGCCTTGCAAGAATCTAGTACGGACCAACATAGCGGGGTGCTAGCTTGCCTTTGACTCCGAATCTTCTGACTCCTGTGATAGGCAAAACTTTCAAATAGACAAAATCTCCGACTTCGAAACTCAGCTCTCTCCTTCTTGTGTCTGCATAACTTCGCTGCCTTGACTGTGCTAACTTTAGATTCTCCCGAACCATCTTGATGTTCTCTTTAGCTTCGAGCAGAATGTCTGGCCCAAACACTTGCTTTTCTCTAGGCTGAATCCATTGCAATGGAGTCCTACAACTCCTCCCATAAAGCGCCTAAAATGGTGACATCTTCAAGCTGTCCTGGTAACTATTGTTATAGGAGAATTCTACGTAAGGCAATCTCTTGTCCCATCCGGACTGAACTTGCAACGCACAAGGTCTCAACATGTCTTCAAGGATTTGATTAGTCCTTTCAGTCTGGCCGTCTGTCTACGGATGGTTAGCTGAACTGAAATTTAAATGTGTACCCAAAGCTTCATGCAACTGCTGCTAGAAATGAGAGTTGAACTACGTTGCTCTGTCTGGCACACCATGAAGACAAATGATCCGGGACATGTACAACTCTACCAATACGACACTGCTGTAGTTGGTCTTGACGGGTATGAAGTGGGCTGACTTGGTTAAGCGGTCCACTACTACCCAAATGGAATCGTAGCCGGCTCTGGTGCGAGGCAATCCGACTATGAATTCCATCCTGATTTCATCCCATTTCCACTGAGGAATTCGCAATGGTTGCAACAATCCAGATGGCCTCTGATTCTCTGCCTAGATCCTTTGACGACTGTCACATATAGCCACATGCTCTGCGATCTCTCTTTTCATTCCGTACCACCAGAATTTCTTCTTCAGATCTTGATACATCTTCTCACTTCCAAGGTGTATGGAATAAGCTGACTCGCGAGCTTCCTTGAGGATCAACTCCCGAATGGACTGGACATTGGGAACACACAAATGGTCCTTGAACCATACCACACCTTCTGCATTTTCCCGAAAATCTTTACCTCTTCCTTCCAGAATCAACTGCTGGATTTCACTGATCTTCTCATCATTCTTCTATGCTTCTTTGATTTCCTGCTCCAAGGTGGGTTCTAACTCAACTGTCACTCCATGCATACTGTTCTGAAATCCGAGGCTCAACCTATCAAACTCTTTGGCCAACTCATAAGGCATCGGATGAACGACCATCATATTGACCTGACTTTTCTGCTCAAAGCGTCTGCCACTACGTTTGCTTTGCCAGGAAGGTAATGAATCTCCAATTCATAGTCCTTGATCAATTCTAACCATCTTCGTTGCCTCATATTCAGCTTCGACTGAGTGAATATGTACTTCAGACTCTTTTGGTCTATGTAAACATCGCATTTCTATCCATATAGATAGTGCCTCCATGTCTTCAGTGCATGAACCACTGCTACCAACTCTAGGTCATGGATTGGGTAATTCTGCTCATGAACCTTCAGCTGTCGGGACGAGTAAGCCACAACTCTTCCCTCCTACATCAACACACATCCCAAACTAGTGTGAAAAGCATCGCAATACACTGAGAATGGCTTGTGCACATCGGGTAAGACTAAGACAGGCGCTGTAGTCAACTTCTCTTTTAGCGCTTCGAAGGCTTCTTGGCATTTCTGAGTCCACTTGAACTCAACCATGTTGCCTAGCAAAGCTGTCTTTGGTTTCAGAATCTTCAAAAACCCTTCAATGAATCACCAATAATATCCAGCCATTCCAAGGAAGCTCTTGATTCCTCGGGCATCTGTTGGCGCTTTCCAGTTCAGAATGTCTGCCACTTTCTTCGGATCCACAGCCAATCCTTCTTTGTTGATTATGTGGCCCAAGAATAGGACATCGTCAATCCAGAACTCGCACTTGCTCAACTTTGCATACATCTGATGCTCTCACAATCTCTACAATACCATCTTCAAATGATTCACATGCTCTTCTTCATTTTGAGAATATATAAGAATGTCATCAATAAATACCACCACAAACTTGTCGAGATAATCCATGAATACACTGTTCATCAGATTCATGAAGAAGGCGGGTGCATTCGTTAGACCCAAGGACATCACAATGAACTCATATGTTGGGGACTTGTTCTCAAGTGCTATGAGTTAAGAACAAGGCAACACAGAAAACGTTAAACGTTAAAGCCCTTCGTCCTTCGAAGCATTATTTCCCTTAGGATATAATGACTTTCGGACGAAGGTAATGAAGGACATACCTTCATCAACATAACATATAGAGATGAAGAAAGAATCACATAAAACATAAAAGATAATATAAACAGTCATATATTATTATTCTCTCATTTCTATTTTATTACTATGGAAAAAATAGAAATGATATCGAATTACAAGTGTACCTTCGAATTGAAAGAAGGTAAAAGTACCAGCGTGACGCAAGGATCAATGCCTAGTCAGCGTGAACAGTACGGGGTTACTGTTCATCTATTTATAGGCACGGGGCGTAGCCCATATAAAATTACACTCATGCCCTTTACATTTGCTAATAACTCTATAGTATTTCATCGAGGTCTAAATAGCCTTTTCATCTTTAAGTCGGTTTTCCTTTTCTGCCATCATGCCGAAGCTCTCCTGCGCACAGCTTTGGCTTTGCGCTATCCTTCGTACTCCTTGTGCTTCTTCACGCTGTGGTTTCAACTCAAGTCCGAAGGTACCTGTTCATGCATTATACTTCCAGAAACATTGTTAAATCATGTTTTTGAGGACCTTCGAAAGCCGAAGGCCCCCAATAGTAGCCCCTCGCAATATTAATTTGTTAGAATGATAAATTCAGATTGCGACAAGGATGAAGGCCCTGAGCCAAAGGTCCGAAAAAACACCTTCCCTTTGCTAGAATAGCAACAGCCACTGACAAGCGGGCCCTCCAGCATGCAACGCACCAGGCGTATAAATAAGAGCACACCATGAGCTCATTTGGCATGCTTTCTTGCCATCTGCTCTTGCTTACTCAATTTTTAGCTCTTGCGCACCAACACTTGCTTGGCTTTTATAAATTTTTAAGCTTCGGCTTTGAGAGCACTTTCTCAGCATTTTCAAAGATGTCTGAAGATAAGAACGCTGTCGCTGAATCGAAGCTGAGCCTTTCTGAGGAGATGAATCTTGGCTTTATTGAATCAATAGCAAAGACAAATGCAGAGAAGATTACTAGGGAGATTTTGGAGGGTTTATCTGAAGACACTAGTGATAGTGACAGCTATATTGTGGAAAGCGGTGGGGAAGACTCCGAAGATCGACCCTGGCGACCGAGCCATGTAGCTTTTGGGAAATCAACTATTAAACAGAGCCATCTTGACAACATGAGGGGGAGATACTTTTGGGATATGTCTATTGTGAGGGCTGACGATGGAGAGAAGACTTGTCCTACTCCAAAGGAAAATGAAGTCGTGATCTTTCGAAGCTTTTTCAAGGCTGGGCTTCGGCTCCCTCTGAGCAGCTTCGTAGTCGAGGTTTTGAAGATATTCCAGATTTACCTTCACCAGATTACCCCCAAAGCCATTATAAGAATGGGAATCTTCGTATGGGCTGTAAGGAGTCAGGGCTTGGAGCCAAATGCAAAAAGTTTCTGCAGTATGCATGAACTGTTAAATGAGACGAAGCCCTGGGGTAAAGAACAGTATCCAATTTCGACTGCTATAGCTTCGTTGCCCATTCTGGCTCAAGCTCCCCAGTACCAACTTTTTGGAAGAGATGGCCCGGAGACTGGACGAAAGAATGGTTCTATGTAAAAAATGATTTAAAGGAACAAGAAGACATTAAAGAGATAATCATGCGCCCTATCTGGCAACGCTTCGGGCTCCGGAAACCGAAGGTAGAAATTGACGAAGCGGCCGAAGAATGTCGCAAGGCCTTCAGCTTAGTCTGCTCTTCCATCGGGACAAGGGACTTAGTTCAAGAGCACATGGCCTACAGGATATGGCCATTGGTAGCCAACTGGGAGATGCCAAAAGAATCCATCAGCAATCCCCACGAAGGTGGTTTGGTTCGACTAAAATATACCTTCAGGTTTAGGGACCAGTTTATCGAGCCAGACGACGACTGGCTGAAAAGCGTCGAAGCTACAAGCGATGAGCTGCTTAGGCTGTACTCCAGAGCAGAAGATAATGTATTATCTGCGACCTTCAGGAACTGTAAAAAGAAGAGACTAAACAGAGTTTTTGATGCTCTTGGGTTCATGTATCCTGACTACCGCTACCTGCCCCGGGGGCAAAAAAGAAAAAGTGGAGGTTCCGGGAGAGATGATGTCTCAGCCGCTCCGAGCGAGCCTGTGCCGAAGAGGAAAAGGGTGAAGGTCCTTACTCAACGACTGCGCTATATTGAACCGGCCATAGTGCCCAAATTTGGTGGTGAGACCTCTTCGGTGACCGAAGGCAAGAAACCTACGATTACGCAGAAAATTGAAAAATCGTCTGTATCGCCGAAGGCATCATTAGTCAAATCAGATGAGCCGAAGGCCATTAACATTGAAACGAGGATATTAGAAGTAATAAGTCCTTCGGCAGAGGTGACAATGCCGAAGGCACAAAAGGATCTTTCAACGACTCCCAAGAGGAAGAGAATGGTCAACGTATTAGATGTGCTAGAAACAATAAAAACTTCAAGCTCTACTCCGAAGAAAGCTACCGAAGCTTCGGAAACACAAATTGAGGCTGAAGCTGCCAAGATCCAAGTCGAGACCGAAGCTGGGCCTTTAGAGCCCGCCAAGGAGAAATCCTTGGAAATCAGAGAAAAGACGGAGAATGAAGCTGCAGAAGTAATTCTAACTAGAAAAACTGCCATTCCTATTCTCGAAGCATCATTTGAAGCTCCTGATTGTATTATACGACATGCTTCGGGAAAAAGATTATCTGAGAAAGAAAAGCAAGAGGCTCAATTCTATGCTCAAAGATTGAAATATCCAAAGGGGGCACTGGTATTCAACGACAGCGGGGAAGAAGACTTCTTGTATTGTCTCCTAGACAGCAAAGAGATTTCTATCTGCCGAGAGATGGGCAAGAGCTTCTGGCTCCCGACACTAGAAGATGGGCTCTTAGTGTTATCAAAGATGAGTTGGCCGACAGCTTAGCATACAATAGTTTAAAGGTAAGAAAATGAGTTTTTTGTATTTAAAAACAAAATTTTCCATTTGCTTACACTCAATACTGCATTTTTGCAGGGCCTTATCCTTAGCAACACCCTCAGGGCGCAAAAAAGTACTGAAGATGAAGGGTATACCATAGCCTTAAACAACCTTCGTTCCGAAGTAATTGAACTAAGGAACGAAGGTCTTGAAAAAGATAAAATATTAAACTCATTGTTGAACAAAATAAAAGAAGACGAAGTTGCTTCCAAAGCCCAAGCTGAAGCTCAGAAATACGAAATCAAAGATCTTCGGAAACAGCTGTCCGAAGCTAAAGAAAAATGTGGTCTTGCAGAGGCTGATCGAGATATTAGTGTATATTGGAGGAACCACTTACAAAAATAGTTGATGAACTTCGTGCATCCAAGGAGAGGTGCTATGAAAAGTCTAAAGAGTGTGTTAATAAAATAAAAACTAGCTTCGCCAATGTTGGCGCATTCTCTAACGAAAAAGACTTCGTAAGGGGTGATCCTGAAGGCCCAATTGATTGGATCAGCAACGGGGCTGAAGCTTTTGAGGAAGTTTTGAGTGGTCGCGGGGATATCTGCGCTTTCTCGAGTGCCAAGGGAATCACAGCTATTTTAGAGAAGTCAGGCTGCGACCATGTGAAAGTTTTAGCTCAAGCCGAAGCTACTTTATCTATTGAAGATACAAAAGATCCCTCGGCCGAAGCAAGCTTAATTGGCGGAAAATTTTTTACTGACATCTAGGAGAATGGCGGCCGAGGGATAGCGCATGAGATGATAAAAAAGAGCGAAAAAGATTCTCATGATTCAAAAGATGCGACGAAGGCAGCTGAGAAAGCGGCGGAACTTGAGAGGCGGATAGGTATTGCTTAATAACTTTTTAACTTTATTTACTAATTTTATGACTTCAGACTTATTTACGTTTTATATCGCAACTGAACTATCTCCTCCTCCAGAGCCCTTCGAGTTGATGGCCAACCCAGAAGTAGAGAAAGAAGATGAAGTCACTAAAGTGACCGAAGTTATTTTGGACGAAGCTATTAATCGACTGCTGAACGAAGCTGCGGAAGCAGTTTTGAAAGAAGAATAACTTGCATTGTAAAAACATTTGGAATGTAACATTTGCTGAACAAAGTGCATAATATTTTTATAATTTTGAATGTAATATTTAAGCTGCTTGTAACTGAATTCTTTACGATGCATGAAACTTTACGTACATACCGTTTTTGAGCCTTTGGTGAAAAAACGCCTTCCCTTCTTTTCATGCGTTGTGAAGAATATCCATATTTCGTAAAAACATCCAACCTTTGTAAAATCATTATGCTTCGTAAGCAATAGATCTCCTTTTCATTTTAGAGTTTGACGAAGCTATACTTCTTCAATACTTATTTTGTGCCTTGGCACTGCTTCTTCGAAACAATCTCCGAAGATCGACATTGAATCCCCTTCTTGCGCCATTGATGCAATATGATGTATGATGTTATGCTATGCAAAATGATGTAATGATGTTATGCTATGCAAAATGGTATTTGTGCCGAAGACACACACACATTTCCTCAGTAAAGCACACAATCTTTTTGCCGTTTATTTTTCAGCTTCACCGCTTATTTTTCGGTGTATCAGCGCTGACTTTTCGCTGTAAGCCTCCCTTAGGAGCTTCTTCGCCTTTTACTTCAGCGGTATTCGCGTTGACTTTTCGCGCTTCGCCTTTTACTTCGGCGGAATCAGCGTTTATTTTTCGCTGTAAGCTCTGCATTCCCTTTGGAACGACTTTTGAGCAGAAAACTTACACTGCGCACCCTTAGGAACGACTTTTTGTTGCTTCGGGAAACTTACGCTGCGTTCCTTAGAACGACTTTCTATTGCTTCGGCAAAACTTGTAATGTTATTGTGAACCCCGCGCTCTCTTGAGAGCAACTTTTGTACTTCACCAACTTTTTGGACTTCGTGAGTCTGTAAAAGAGATACATTTCCACTATGGCCAAAACGAAGCTATTACAAAGAATTGAAAACGACAGGAAAAACTTAGGCTTTTAATGATTGTTCTCTATTAAAAAAGAAAAATGATAACGAATGCCAGAACTATTTCAGAAGTAGGATATCTTCTAGTAGATGTGCTTCGATTCTGGCACAGTACTGTTGACTGTGTGAGCTTCGGACTCCTCTCTAAAGTCTCGTTGCTGATAAGTGTGCTGGCTCCCTTCTGGCTGCTGGCCTCGTTGCAATGGTGGTGGAGGTGGAGGCTGTTGCCAAGATGCCTGAGGTTGGCTTGCCGAAGCAACAGAGGCTGCAGGATGGTTACCCACATACTCTGGAATGTACGGTGAGTGGTACGAAGCAGTATGCATGACTTGCTTCGGCTGGCTCTGTTGGGCTGCAGCTTCTGCTATCTCTTTCTGTTTCTGGATAGTGACATGGCACATCCTGGTAGTGTGGCCCTTGTCCTCATCGCAGAATAGACAATAAATTTTCCTGGGCTGATCCCCAAACCTTCCTCCGAAGCCCCTGGCGCCTCTGCCCCTTGGAGCTGGGGGCCGAGGATAGCTCTGTTGCTGCCCCGAAGCCTGGGAAGAATATTGGAGCCTCTGTTGTTGACTTCCCCTGTCGTCATTCTGAGTGGAATGAATCGGTCTGACATGCCTAGGGTGGATTCTCCCTTCGAAGCCCTGGCATTTCGGAGAACCTGTAAGCTTCCTCCCTTCTCTGTCGAAAACCATTGTCAGCGCCGAAGTATTCATCCATCTTCTGAAGCAGTTTCTCCAGGGTTTGAGGGGGTTTCCTGGTGAAGTATTGGGCTGAAGGTCCTGGCCGAAGCCCCTTAATCATGGCCTCAATGACAATTTCATTGGGCACTGTTGGCGCTTGTGCCCTCAGACGCAAGAACCTTCAGACATACGCCTGGAGATATTCCTCTTGATCTTGCGTGCACTGGAACAAGGCTTGAGCGGTAACCGACTTCGTCTGAAACCCTTGAAAACTGGTGACCAGCATGTCCTTCAGCTTCTGCCACGATGTGATTGTTCCTGGCCGAAGAGAGGAGTACCAAGTTTGTGCAACATTTTTGACTGCCATGACGAAGGATTTCGCCATGACTGCAGTGTTGCCACCATACGAAGATATAGTTGCTTTGTAGCTCATCAGAAACTGCTTCGGATCTGAGTGTCCGTCATACATGGGGAGCTGGGGTGGCTTGTAAGAGTGGGGCTAGGGCGTAGCCTGCAGTTCTGCTGATAGAGGAGAAGCATCATCAAAAGCAAAATTTCCATGATGGAAATCCTCATACCAGTCATCCTCGTTGAAGAAGCCCTCTTGGTGTAGCTCTCTATGGTGGGGCCTTCGGTTCTGCTCATCTTGAGCAAGATGACACACTTCTTCGGTAGCTTCGTCAATCTGCCTTTGCAGGTCAGCTAACCGAGCCATCTTCTCCTTCTTCTTCTGTACCTGCTGATGAAGCATCTCCATATTCCTGATTTCTTGGTCCAACTCATCCTCTTGTGGTGTTGGACTAGTGACCTTCCTCTTCTGGCTTCGGGCCTTCTGAAGAGAAAGGGTCTCCTGGTTCGGGTCCAGCGGCTGCAGAGCGGCAGCCCCTGTTGCCGAAGCTTTCTTTGGTGGCATGACGAAGGTCGATGCTAGGTGGGCGTCAATGTTGGGGACTTGTTCTCAAGTGCTATGAGTTAAGAACAAGGCAACACAGAAAACGTTAAACGTTAAAGCCCTTCGTCCTTCGAAGCATTATTTCCCTTAGGATATAATGACTTTCGGACGAAGGTAATGAAGGACATACCTTCATCAACATAACATATAGAGATGAAGAAAGAATCACATAAAACATAAAAGATAATATAAACAGTCATATATTATTATTATTATCTCATTTCTATTTTATTACTATGGAAAAATAGAAATGATATCGAATTACAAGTGTACCTTCGACTTGAAAGAAGGTAAAAGTACCAGCGTGACGCAAGGATCAATGCCTAGTCAGCGTGAACAGTACGGGGTTACTGTTCATATATTTATAGGCATAGGACGCAGCCCATGTAAAATTACACTCATGCCCTTTACATTTGCTAATAACTCTATAGTATTTCATCGAGGTCTAAATAGCCTTTTCATCTTTAAGTCGGTTTTCCTTTTCTGCCATCATGCCGAAGCTCTCCTGCGCACAGCTTTGGCTTCGCGCTATCCTTCGTACTCCTTCTTGTGCTTCTTCACGCTGTGGTTTCAACTCAAGTCCGAAGGTACCTGTTCATGCATTATACTTCCAGAAACATTGTTAAATCATGTTTTTGAGGACCTTCGGAAGCCGAAGGCCCCCAACATCATACAACCCATACTTGGTAATGAATGCCATCTTCTGAATGTCTGAGTGTCAAATCCTGAGCTGATGATAACCTGACCTCAGATCTATCTTTGAGAACATGCTGGCTCCTCTCAACTAGTCGAACAGATCTTCTATTCTAGGCAAGGGGTACTTGTTCTTAATCGTGACCTCATTTAGGGCTCGATAATCGATGCACATCCTCCTAGTGCCATCTTTCTTCTCCACGAACAGGACAGGGGCGGCCCAAGGCGAGGTGCTTGGCCTTATATAACCTTTCTCTGATAGCTCATCAATCTGCTTCTTGAGTTCAACTAACTCTGGTCCAGATACTATGTAGGCTCTTTTAGAGATAGGGGCGGTGCCAGGAAGAAGTTCTATAGCAAACTCAACTTTCCGCTCTGGTGGCATGCCTGGTAAGTCTTTTGGGAACACATTTGGGAACTCGGACACAACCTTGATAATCTCGAGTGAATCTGGCTCCTTGCTATCAATAGCCATCTGATGACAACTTACTTTCCTTGGCTCAGGTGGGACTAACTTGGACATCAACTTGATTGTCCTCTTATCATGACTGATAACTACCTGATACTTATCTAGTCAGTTCATCCCTAGGATGACATCTATTCCCTGAGTACCCATTACTATGAGATTAGCTACAAATGCTATCCCCCTTATTTCCACACTTACGTTCAAGCAAATGCTATCGGCTCGAATTCTACCACCGGCTGAGTCAATTTGGATGGGGTTGACATGGTAGTGATTGGAAGATTATGTGCTTCTACCCATGATGAAGTAATAAATGAATGTGTTGCTCTAGTATCAAATAACACTTCTGCAATATGGGAGTCGACTAGAAACATACCTACTATCATGCCGGGTGTTTCCTGAACTGCTTCAGCCTCCAAGTGATTCAGTCTCCCATGGTTGTAGCGTGGCTAAGAGCGGTTGCTTGCTCTAGGCTGGGGCACATTCTGCTTTGCTGGGGCACTGGGGCCTGACAGTTGCTGGGCTGCCTTCTTCGGACATTGCATCACCCAATGGCCTTGCTCTTCACAATGGAAACATGCTCTACTTCCTCCTTGAGCTGGTGCTTCTTGACTGTTCTAGTTGGTTGCTGGGGCGGGAAGACGAGGTGCTTGCTTATTTTGCCTCTGGAACTGACCTCCTCCTGACTTATTGTTCTGGCGATTCTGCTGCTGGTGCTGAGGATGCTGCCTTTGGAATTGATGCTGCTGAGGTTGACGCTGGTTCTGCCTGAACTGCTAAGGTGGGTTGCTTGAGAAACAAGGGCGATTGCTGCTTCCAGGCTAGGATCCACTGAACTTACGCTTGTGATCCTCCATTTCCTTGCGCTTCCTCTCTGTCATAATTGTTCTATTGATCACGTGCTGAAATGTGGGGAAGGTATGATTCATCAGCTGATACTGCAGAGGGTCGACCAAGCCTCTCAGGAAGCGATACTGCCTCTTGGCATCGGTGTTGACATACTCAGGAGCATAGCGGGACAGCTGCAGAAACTTGTCTCGATACTCACTGACAGACATTGACCCTTGCTTGAGTGCCAGGAACTCCTCCTTCTTCATTGTCATCAGCCCTACTAGAACATGGTACTGACATAAGCTATCTCTGAATTCTTCCCAGGTGATGGTGTCAGGGTTGGCATGGGTGGCGAGGTAAGACTCCCACCAAGACTGGGCTGCTCCTCTCAACAGACGGGGACCATACAGAACCTTCTCCCTGTCATTGCACTAAGCGGTGTGCAACTCCCGCTCCACAGTGTGCAGCCAAACTTCAGCATCCATGGGGTCAGAAGAATGGGTGAACACTGGGGGATGACCTCTCATTAATTCAGCACGCTTGTCTCTGGGCATATGAGGCATCTGAGGCTGAGGTGGTGGCTGCTGCTGCTGCTGAATGGTGGCCAGAGTCTAACCAATGGCTTGAACTGCTGAGTTTGCATCAAGAACATCTGCTCGATGGTCATCGGGGGTAGTGGTAGCAGTTGCTGTTGCTGGGGTGCCTCTTCCTGCGAGGCTGCATGCTCCTGCTGAGCACGCCTTCCTCCTCTGCGCCTGTTTTCTGACATCTGCAGAATGCAATCACATATCAGAACTGATCTTACAACTTGCAGCATAACAAAAGAGTATAGAATTCTTCCACAACACTGAACAGATGAACATCTTCACTGACTTCCAACACAGCTTCTCAGATAAGGAGGAAAGTAGAATAAAAGGGCTTCCCAACTAGGTAACTAATTTTATTAACATTTAACAGGTAAACCAAAGTGCAAGGGATACCCACACTCCAGCGACAGTCATTACAAAGATCCAAATCCAACATAGTTCATCATGACAAACATAAATGCACAGGATAAGCAAACTACCCTGTCTAACTAAGACTAACCAAGAGTAAGACTAATGCTAAGACTATAATTTCTATATATATTTGCATTAATTACAAGATCTGACGCTGACGAGCTATGGTTCTAAATTTATCTTGGTCCTGCAATTGGGATTGCCATAATTCTGGTGTCCGTGCTGAGGTGAGCGGTATGGGTGCTGAGTCCCGACGGGAGCGGGGGAGCCATCCTCCAGGTGACGATGCTCCACACGCTCAGCCCGCAGCTGAGCGATCTCAGCATGGGCCCTACTCAGCTCGTCTAATGCATGGTCTAGCTCCGTGTTTAGCACGACGGCTAGGTTGACTGTGCTGCTCAACCTAGGATTGTCCTCACTGACAGGTGAGACAACCACGCCTCCTATGCTGCCAGATGGATGGTGGGGGTAATACTTCAGGTTGAGACCATCGGCTACCCCATCGAGCACTAAGCAGTAGTGCGAAAGCGCACGCTGTGCGGCATCTTGCATGGCTGCCTCAGCTGAGTCCCGCTTAGAGATAGAATAGTGCTCTGTGCAGATCTCCGCACCCTGGAGACTGTTCACCGGACGGTGCACCAAGCAGGTCGCCTCCTAGCAGTCCGGGTAAACTTGGCGACTGTGCTAGAAGACCACATAGCGATACTCAATAGACCAAGTGCACCGGTCAAGTGCCTGGCGTAACAGGGTGTCGAGCGCATCATGGAAGTGACACCACGAGCAGCGTCGAGAGTGATGGGTCGAGCAACCCATCCTTCCAACTCCTGCTCCTCTGAAAGGTCGGTGCTGTGGCTCGAGCTGCTGTCACTACCTCCATCGTCTGGGTCTCCTCCAGCAGCTACTCTAGCGGCTGGGGCGCTTAGTGGTGGTGCAAGGGGCACCTCCAGCGGGAGCACAGGGGAGCAGCTCCTCATAGACTCTATCTCCTGCTGAAGCGAGAAAGAAGAGCCCTGCTGCTCCAGCTCTTGTCGTCGACGCTCCTGCTCCTCGTGCAGGCAGTGGTGCAGCCTCTCCAAGTGGCTAGATTGACCAGTCACTGGACGGCGAAGCAGACGCTCAACGAGACAAGAGGGTAAGAAGGGGATGACAGACTTCCGTGCAGTGTGTCTAAGACGAGCCATCTACAAAAGACACCGTAAGCATAAGAGTGAGAATAGAACTAATATGACCAGCAAGTAAACCATAAATAAATGAGGAATTAGAATAAAACAAGATTTTCAGCAAGGTATAATATATATAGTAGAACATAGGTTTGGTCGATATGACCAACTTTTGAAGGGATACCAAAGTCAAGGTGATAATAGGTCTCTATAATCCTTAGAACGACCATTCTACTATAGGTTAGCGGTCCTACAGTTAGCACAACTTTGTTACCACCTATGTCACACCCGGTTTTAGAAGGCAAACCGAATGCGAACCATGTACGTGCCAGGATCAGCAATTCACGTACACAGCAGTTACATAACTGGACATCATCACACAGTGCTCAAAGTAATAACATAAAAGGGAAATAATAGTCGATTACATCATGATGTCCAAGACATCCACATAGTCTTTAACAATAATCAAAGTGCGGAAAAGAAACGTAGATACACACGGCCTACACAGGCAGCCGACTGGGGGTTTGCCGCTAACCCACGCCTAGAACTCATCATACTCCTGGAACTCCTGGACGTCCTGAGTAGTGGTTGCAATGTGGACAACCTGGGGGGTTTGGTGTGTAAAGCAAGTGTCAGTACACATAAACGTAATCAGCAATATGTCCCGTTTGGCTGTAGTGGACTAGCTTTATGTGGAGTTAAGCCAAGCAATTGCTTTTAGTTGGTCAGATTATTATTTACTAGTAGAAAGTCATGTTTTAGAATTAACCCAAGTTATTAACCCGATGTACCCTTTCCAAACAGAAAGAATACCACTTACCATTACCATAGTCATAACCAAAACCATCATCCTCATCACCACCAATAAACCATACATCTCTGATCAAGTATCTCTAATCAATGGAGCTCCCTTGGCCGCTCATAACAGCGAGCACGACTGATATATCAGTTTCATAACACTCTGCAGAGGTTGTGCACTTTACCCACAAGCCGTGGTTCCCTCTTGCCTCGGGCCTATCAAACCCTTAAACACAACCAAGGTGAATAAGCAAGGTCTCACTATGTAGCCTTTACAAAGATTTCCTGAGGGTGTAGCCACCCATGAATTTTTCAACAGCACAACAGTGCAATGGCAATGAATGTTGTGGTAACTTCACACCAACCCATTTGATTATATAGTGCTGCAGGTGGGAAGGTGAATCGCCAAGTCGCCCACACCCGCCGAACAGTCGCCCGCACCCGCTGAACGGTGGACCACTACCCTGCTGTGTGGTGGCCCACCTCGCGCCCGAAATACTTTAATCGTTCTTGGCAACGAGTTCAGGGAAGGTGTTTTTCGGACCTTCGGCATTCCGAAGCCTTGAAGATTTTCACGGATCAAGCTCATTACGAAAAACGATCTAGCACCACGAAGGGGCTACTATTGGGGGCCTCCTTCGTCGCCGAAGGTCCTTTAAGAAGAAGCACCTTCAAAAGATCAGCGTATAATCAAACACAGCGCCAAGGTACACGCCGAAGCTACGATCTAGGGAGCTTCGGCATAGCGACATGCCTTGAGATGAAGGGCTGCACCGACTTAAAGAGGAAAAGACCGATCAGTCCATGATGATTTGTGTCATGATTGTAACTAGTCATCAAGGGCATAAATGTAATTCTGATCGGGCTGCGTCCTGTGCCTATAAATAGGTGAACAGTACCCCCGTACTATTCATGCTGACTTGTATTCGCTCATGCGTCACACTTGGACTTATACCTTCTGTCAAGCCGAAGGTACAAATGTAATCCAATACTATTTCTGTTTATCCATGATAATAAAAAGAAGAGATATTAATAATATCATATAAACATTCATGTTGCCTCTTATATTTCATATGCTTCTTATTTCATTATCATATACTGCGATGATGAAGGTATGTCCTTCATGACCTTCGTCTGAAGATCATTATATCCTACGGGAGATCTTGCTTCGAAGGACGAAGGGTATTAACCTTTAACATTTTGTGTTGCCTTGTTCTTAACTCATAGCATTTAAGAACAAGTCCCCAACAATACACTTCTTACATAATAGGGCCATTGAGGAAGGCACTTTTCACGTCCATTTGATAAAGCTTAAAGCCATGGTAAGTAGCATAGGCAAGTAATATACGAATTGACTCAAGCCTAGCTACGGGTGCATAGGTTTCATCAAAATCCGAACATTCGACTTGCGAATAACCTTTTGCAACAAGTCGGGCTTTATTCCTTGTCACCACACCATGCTCATCTGGCTTGTCGCGGAATACCCATTTGGTACCTTCAACATTTTGGTTAGGATGTGGAACTAAATGCCATACCTCATTCCTTGTGAAGTTGTTGAGCTCCTCTTGCATTGCCAGCACCTAATCCCGATCTCTCAGTGCATCCTCCATCCTGTATGGCTCAATAGAGGACACAAAAGAGTAATGTTCACAAAAATGTGCAACTTGAGATCTAGTGGTTACCCCTTATGAATGTCACCAAGAATGGAGTTGATGAGGTGATCTCATTGAATTATTTGGTGGACTCTTGGGTGTGGTGGTCTTTGATCCCGAATCTCTTGATCATCTTCCTTGTATTGATCATCTTCATCTCCCCCTTGATCAATATCCTCCTCTTGAGGTGGCTCATTGTCTTGATCTTCATCCTCTTCTTCTTGAGCCTTGACCTCATCTTAAGTGGGTGGAGATGCTTGATTGGAAGATGATGGTTGATCTTGTGCTTGTGTGGGCACCTTGGATTCTTTTGGACACACGTCACCAATGGACATGTTCCTTAGCGCAACGCACGAAGCCTCTTCATCATCTAATTCATTAAGATCAACTTGCTCCACTTGGGAGCCATTAGTCTCATCAAACACAATGTCACAAGAAACTTCAACTAGTCCAGTGGATTTGTTGAAGACTCTATATGCCCTTGTGTTTGAAGCCTTCTACTGCTTGAGGAGCAAATTTAGAACTTCTACCTCTCTTAATAAGAATAAAGCTTTTGCTCCTAAAGACTCTAAAACAAGAAACTGTAACACCCCTGGTGTTACTATTACTAAAACTTGAGCATAACATCATAAGCATTGGCATTTGCATATGTTTGACACACCTAGAGTGTATTCACTAGGCAAAAATTTTCAAGCAAGTTGTATTGTTATGGCATTTTGCATATAAGACCCTAGTGTAGGGTACTTAACCCTAAATGTGGATTAGAGGGGCAAAACAGGGACTAAATAGAGAAAACCCCAAAGACTAAGTAAAATAGTCACAAAATATTACTAAGGATGGGTTTAAGTTACATTTATACCCCTGAGCTACCAAAAACCCTAATTGAAACCCTAGAAAACCCTGAATCCAAACCCTAGGGGGTGAAGTGCAAAACTAGTCCACTTTTGGACTAAAGTGCAAAAACTATAACAATAAGGTATCCTAAGTCATATGGTTCACAATCATGAAGATTTACAATCCAAAAACTTGAGATTTGGACTTATGTGCAAAAGAGCCACACTTGACCCTTTTGATGAAGTCTGAATTTCAGTGTGAGTGATTCAACTTTGAGCCCTTATATCTCCCAAATTATTGAGAATTTACCCTAGGTCACCACATCAAATTTGTAAATCTATCAAAGGAGAACAACTTTGTTTAAGAGTGTAAGCATCGTTGTTATGAAGAAATTGGAGAAAATCAGACCTAAAGTTGGGCTGTCAGGTCATTTTAAGTCTGAATTTTCCAATGACAGTGAGATTGAATGAACTTAGTGTTCGATTTTGGATATGATCGTGTGATCTTTTGAGGATGCACCATGTAACAAAGTTAAAGCTGGTTTATTAAACTATAACTTTGGTACAGAGAGCTAGTTCGGTCACTACACCAAATCGGGAGTAAATCAACTTTAAACCTGCTCTGTCAGACCGACTGATGAAGCGGTGCAATGGTACAGTAGCCTGATCGGGTTCAGTAAACCTCACAGCCAACGACCAATCCTCCGCCACGATTCATGTCACTGGCGTCTGGATTCGTGCTAGTGGCAGATGGATAACATCGCGGGGTAAGAAAATCTTCGCCGCCGGTGAGCTGGACGCCACTCCGGCTAGCCGCGGTACCTCTCCCCTTGCTCACCACCCCTCGGACGAGGATTCTCACTGCTGTTAAGCCGTCACCATTGTCCGCCGCGTGTCTAACCCTTTCCACCGCATCGCTGTAACCTGCTCTCGCTCTCCGTTGATCACCAGAGCGATTGCCACGGCGTTGCACACCAAGCCATTGCACCAGTGACCTCTCCCTCCTCCGACCGTGGTGCGTCACCGCTAAAATCCCCGACCACCACTGTCACGTCCTATAAATTGAAGCGACCGTAAGCTCTGTTGAATCATCATGAACCCAGCCGCCAAGAATCATCCCCAGTCGATCACCAGCGTGCCTGAATTTTAGGTTTCCCCCAATTCGGTTTCCGCCACCGTGAAACACACTTCGCCGTGGTCAGCGCAAATCAGGTCCGATCATGTTGTCTTTAGTCTTGTTCTAGCAACCTCATGCGTCTGTGATGCTCACCAACCCACCCAATTGAATTAAACTGCCACCGTTCGCCGTGAACGCGTTGTTCTTTGAACCATTCGCGCGGTCACCGTGGCCAAGGACATTTGGGTAGCTATTCATACAATTAACTTAGGGGAAACGTTAGTTGGGGCATGAATTCGGTTTCGGCCAAAGTAGAGCGCTAGTCTCTGCCCCGTTCGGCTGGTTTACGCGCTCACCGAAGCTCTGCCGTGCCCCTCGCCGTCGTGGATCGGGCGCGGTAAAGGAATAGAACCTCAAGGGCTTTTCTGCAAATTGTCAGTGACTTAGGAAAACAGTGAAAGAACCTGCTTCAAGTTAACCAAAACACCGAGGGCTCTTCTGCAAGATTGCCACGCGGGCTCGCGCGCGAGCGCACTTCTGCTGTGGTTGGGCCGTCCTGGACTGAATCAGGCCCAGTACTATTCACAGATTTCCCTTTTCTTGTTCTTCCAAAGCCAAATAAATTCTAGAAAATGGTAGAAAAACCCTAAAAATGTCAAACCAATTTTCCTAGATTCCTTATTTTTCATAGTATTTAATAAAAATAGTTGACTGATTTTTAGAGCAAATAGGAAATTTTAGAGTAATTAAAATAGCTTAAAACATTGTTTTGGATTTTTAGAAAATAGATAATAAGTCCAAAAATGTCCAAACTTTTTATATGAACTCAAAACATTATTTAGAAGCTTTGGATAGAATTTGGTTTGGTTTGGACCTTGTTTGATAATTAGAACCCAAAACCCCCACCCCCTGCTCTTTGAACTTCACTGTTGACTCCGGAAACCCTAGTTTCCGGTGAACCGTGAAGGAAAATTGTATTCAAAGAACTTTAGATAATAAATTCTTATTATCTTTGCACTCTCATGAGAATTACATGGCATTCATTCTTATATACATATATATGGTTATCTCTAGAAAACGAAGAAGAGGTTGAGGTAGAAGAGGAGAAGACTTCACCACCACCACCTTCGGAACATCAGGCAGGAAATTGTTTCTACTTTGACATCTGCGGATCCGAGCCTGACTCACCTATAAACGAAGGCAAGCCCCGGTGCATTTGCCACCATCTTGTGTTTTGAAAACCTTTTTCACTTGCTTGAAGCATTAGGTGATAGGAGTTGATTGCTAAAACAATTCCTGCATTACCTTCCTTGAATTTGATTACCTTCCTTGATCACTTGTTTTACAAAAGATTTTTGATGCTTAGCATTGCTTTAGAAAAACAAAATGTTTTGTTTTTACAAAAGATGATTTGGCAAAAGTGGGTGGGATGTTTTTGAAAAACAAAATTTGATGGTGGATCCATCATGGCTGTGATGGCCGTGATGGTGGATACTTATCGGGAGGAGTTTTTGCCTCCCTTGGTTTTGTAATAATACTACTCCGATGCTCTCGTTTAATTATCCTGGTCTATAATATATAACTTGGTCTTACTTTTAAAATAAAGATAAGTTTATGTAATCGCTTCCGCATTCTCGTAACTCCTATGCTTGTAATGTCTGCGTGACGGGTGAAACGCTCTTGGGAAAGGTAAGAAAAGCAGATACCAAACTTGTCAAGTGATTCAGGGGCACCTACAGGGTTGTCTGAGGTCCGTGGGACAAGAACAACTGTAGGTGGGCCTAATGACTTGGGAGGTTCCATCACAGAAACATTGGGCTTTTTACCAGTAAGGAGTTCATACGATGTTTTCTTGAGCATTCGGTGAAGGTATAACCGGTTGATGGAGTAGCAGGCGGTGTTAATCGCCTTCGCCCAAAACCGGTCCGGTGTCTTATACTCATCAAGCATGGTTCTTTCCATGTCCAATAGAGTTCTATTCTTCCTCTCTACTACTCCATTTTGTTGAGGTGTGTAGGGAGAAGTGAACTCATGCTTGATGCCCTCCTCCTCAAGAAATCCTTCGATTTGAGAGTCCTTGAACTCCGTTCCATTATCGCTTCTAATCTTTTTGATTCTCAATCCGAACTCATTTTGAGCTGTCTTAAGAATCTCTTTAAGGTCTCTTGGGTTTGAGATTTTTCCTGTAAAAAGAATACCCAAGTGAAGCGAGAATAATCATCCACAATAACAAGACAGTACTTACTCCTGCCGATGCTTATGTAAGCGATGGGACCAAATAGGTCCATGTGGAGTAGCTCGAGCGGCCTATCAGTCGTCGTGATGTTCTTGTGTGGATGATGGACTCCAACTTGCTTCCCTGCTTGACATGCGCTACAAATCCTGTCTTTCTCAAAATGAACATTGGTTAGTCCTAAAATGTGTTCTCCCTTTAGAAGTTTGTGAAGATTCTTCATCTAGAAATGGGCAAGTCGGTGATGCCAGAGCCATCCCATATTAGTCTTAGAAATTAAGTAAGTGTCTAGTTCAGCTTTATTATCATTAAAATCAACTAAATATAGCTGACCATCTAACACTCCCTTAAATGCTAATGAATCATCACTTCTTCTAAAGACAGTAACACCTATACCAGTAAAAAGACAGTTGTAGCCCATTTTGCATAATTGAGAAATAGAAAGCAAATTGTAATCTAAAGAATCTACGAGAAAAACATTGGAAATAGAATGGTCAAGAGATATAGCTATTTTACCAAAACCTTTGACCAAACCTTGATTTCCATCCCCGAATGTAATAGCTCTTTGGGGATCTTCATTTTCTCATAGGAGGAGAACATTCTTTTGTCCCCTGTCATGTGGTTTGTGCACACGCTATCGATTATCCAACTTGATCCACTGGATGCATAAACCTACAAAACAAGTTTAGGCCTTGTTCTTAGGTACCCAAAAGGTCTTGGGTCCTTTGACATTTGAAACAAGCACCTTGGGTACCCAAACACAAGTCTTGGGACTCTTGTGTTTGCCCCCAACATATTTGGCAACTACTTTGCCTGATTAGTTAGTAAGCACATAAGAAGCATCAAAGGTTTTAAAAGAAATATTATGCTCATTTGATGCATTAGGAATTTTCTTCTTAGGCATTTTGATATGAGTGGTATGTCTAGAACTAGAAGCCTCATTTCTATACATAAATGCATGATGAGGTTTCCTAGCATGAATTTTCCTAATTTTATGCTCAGAATAGTTTGCAGGATATAAAATGTAACCCTCTCTATCCTGAACCATGGGAGCTTTACCCTTAACAAAATTAGACAATTTCTTGGGGGCCTTAGGTTTGGTGTTGTTTTGTCTCCCTTTTTGGAAACCAATCCCATCCTTAATGCCGGGGCGTCTCCCACTATATAGCATGCTTCTAGCGAATTTAAACTTTTCATTTCCTAGCTCGCACTCAGCAATTTTAGTATTTAATTTAGCTATGTGATCATTTTGTTATTTAATCATAGCAAGGTGATCATCAATAGCTTCAATATTAACATCTCTACATCTAGTGCAAATAGTAACATGTTTAACAGTAGATGTAGATGCCTTGCAATCATTCAATTCTTCAATCTTAGCAATTAAATTGTCATTCTCAATTCTTAGACTAGAAATTGAATCATTACACATGCTAAGCTCTTTAGACAAATTTTCACATTTTTCTACTTCTATAGCATAAGCATTTTTCAATTTAACAAATTTTTTGTTTTCCTTAACGAGAAAGTCTTCTTGGCATTCCAAGATGTCATCTTTCTCGTTAATGGATTCTATTAATTCATTAATCCTTTGCTTTTGACTTTTAGTTAAGTTGGCAAAAAGAGAAGTTAAGTCATCTTCATTATCACTAGAGCTACCCTCATCATCGGATGTAGTGTATTTAGGGGTATCCCTAGAATGTACCTTCTTCTTTTTGTCGTCCTTTGCCATGAGGCACTTGTGGCCAACATTGGGGAAGAGGAGGCCTTTGTTGACGGCGATGTTGACAGCATCCTCATCGGAGGAGTTGGTGGAGCTCTCGTCGGAGTCTCATTCCTATCCCATGTGCGCCTCCCCGCCCTTCTTGTAGTACTTCTTCTTCTCCATTTTCTTCCCCTTCTTGTCTTCATCCCTGTCACTACCACTAGAATATAGACATTTAGCAATAAAGTGATTGGACTTACCACACCGGTAGCAGACCCTCTTGGAACAGGGTTTGTAGTCCTTCCTGTTCCTTTGCTTGAGGATTGGATGAAAGCTCTTAATGATAAGAGCCATCTCCTCGTTGTCGAGCTTGGAGGCGTCGATTGGAAGCCTACTTGGTGTAGATTCCTCCTTCTTTTCTTTCGTTGCTTTGAATGCAACGGGTTGCACCTTGGGTGTAGTGGTGGCACCTTGCTCCAAGTTGACAATGTGTTTGGAGTCTTTGATCATAAGTTCAAAGCTCATAAACTTGCCAATTGCTTCCTCTGGAGACATCTGTTTATATCTAGGATCCCCACGTATTAATTGTACTTGAGTAGGATTACGAAAAACGAGGGATCTTAGAATAACCTTGACCATTTCATGGTCATCCCATTTTGTGCTCCTAAGGTTGCGCACTTGGTTGACCATTGTCTTGCGCTGGTTGTATATGGCTTGGGGCTCTTCTCCTTTGTTGAGGACGAATTGACTGAGTTCTCCTTCGATCGTCTCTCGCTTGGTGATCTTGGTCACCTCATCCCCTTCGTGCGCCGTTTTGAGGACGTCCCAGATTTCCTTGGCATTTTTCAATCCTTGCCCCTTATTATACTCCTCTCGACATAAGGAGGCAAGGAGTATAAAAGTTTCTTGGGAGTTGAAATGCCTAATTTGGGCGGCCTCGTCTGAGTCATAGTCCTCGTTGCCCACTTGTGGTGCCTGCGCTCCAAACTCAATAATATCCCAAATACTTTCGTGGAGTGAGGTTAGATGGTGCCTCATTTTATCACTCCACATACAATAATCTTCACCATCAAAATATGGTGGTTTCCCTAGGGGTACCGAAAGTAATGGAGCACACTTAGGAATGCGAGGATAGCAAAGAGGCATCTTACTATACTTCTTGCGCTCGTGGCACTTCGAAGTCATCGACTCGGCGCTAGATCTGGAAGGCGATGAAGAATCGGTCTCGTAGTGGACCACCTTCTTCTTTTTCTTTTTCTTCCTGTCACTCTTCCTAAGTGACTTGATGGAGGAAGTGGATTCTGCCTTATACTTGTCGTCGGACTCCCTTGATAGAGTCATCCCCGAGCCCGTGGCCTTGTCGCCGGTCACGATCTCCGTCTTAGTGTGATCTCCAGACATCACTTCGAGTGTGTTAGACTCTTAATGAAGCACTGGCTCTGATACCAATTGAAAGTCGCCTATAGGGGGGTGAATAGGCAAAACCTGAAATTTATAAACTTAAACACACACTAAGGCCAGGGTTAGCGTTAGAATTAAATTCGAGTGCGGAAGATTGTTTCTCTTGCTTTGAGTTGCTCAATTAATGTGGATGACGTTTGGGAGCAAACTCAAATCAATGTTAGCAAGGAAACTTTAGAGAGAGGAAAGAGGGAAAACAAATCAAATGGAAATCAACACAAATGGACACATTGATTTGTTTTACCGAGGTTCGGTTCCAAAGAAAATAGTCCCTGTTGAGGAGGCCACAAAGGCCAGGTCTATTCCATCCCTTTCCCTCCCTCAAACGCTCACTTAGACCGGATGAGCTTTCTCCTTAATCGATCGGGTCACTAAGACCTTGCAAGGACCACCACACACTTAGGTGTCTCTTGCTAGCTTTATAAAGCACTTAATAATAAGAATGGGAAAGTAGAAAGCAATCCAAGCAACAAGAGCACAAATAAACAAACAAACTCTCTCTCTCTCTCTCAAGTCACTAACTAGTTGAGTTGATTTTGGGACTTGGAGAGGATTTGATCTTTAGAATTGTGTCTTGGAGTGAATGCTATTGCTCTTGTATTGAATGAGGATCTCAGAAAACTTGGATGCTTTGAATGGAGGTGGTTGGGGGTATTTATAGCCTCCAACCACTTCCTAGCCGTTGGCTGACCTTCCTGTCGATGGGCACACCGGACAGTCTGGTGGAGCTCCGGACAGCTACTGTTCACTGTTCGGTGTGCGCCACGTCAGCACGCTCGTTGGGGTTTGAAGCTGGTTGACCGTTGGAGCCCTTGTCCTGTAGCTACACCGGACAGTCCGTTGCCACACCAGACATGTCCGGTGACCTCTGACTTTCTGCCCTGACTTCTAACTTACACTGTTCATTGTGGCAGTCGACCGTTGGCGCCAGATAGTCGTTGCTCCGCTGGCTCACCGGACATGTCCAGTGCACACCAGACAGTCCGGTGAATTATAGTGGAGCGCGCCCAGAGAATTCCCGAGAGTGGCCTATTCGTTTGGTCAAGGGCCTGGTGCACACCGGACACTGTCTGGTGCGCCAAAGGCAGCACTCTCTAAGTCCTGTGGCTCCAAATAAATTTGAGTCCCTAACTGAATTTTTTTCTTGGTTTATGTTTAATCTTATGCACCTGAGATAAATGACATCTAGACAAACTAGTTAGTCCACGTTGTTTGTGTTGGTTGTCAACTACCAAAATTGATTATAGGAAATGATTAGGTCCATTTCCCTTTCACGGAGCTAAAGCTGGATAGCTTTGGTTAACGTGATGACGAAGAC
This sequence comes from Zea luxurians, assembly GCA_029449295.1. Lineage (NCBI taxonomy): Eukaryota > Viridiplantae > Streptophyta > Magnoliopsida > Poales > Poaceae > Zea > Zea luxurians. The sequence goes on along the minus strand of JAOPSE010000001.1, from coordinate 94,861,682 downwards.
CAACTATGATGAGGGATGAAAAGGGACATAGACTATCCAATCCTTAATGATTCATATTATGGTTATAGATAAATGTCAAGGGAATAAATGTACTTTTACTTGGGCTGCGTCCCGTGCCTATAAATAGATGAACAATAGAACTGTACTGTTCACGCTGAATTGTAATCACTCTCTCGCGTCTTCACCTTCGAACAAGCCGAAGGTATCAATGTAATATTAATCTTGTTAATATTCATACATGTTTTATGGAATAAAAATATGAATGGATTAATAAGATGCAGTTATTGTCTTCATCCTTTTGCATTCTTACTCACATATTAAATGATGAAGGTATGTCCTTCTTGACCTTCGTCTGATAAGCATTATACCCATATGGAGCTAATGCTTCGAAAGACGAAGGTCTATAATAATTAACAATTGTGTTGCCTTGTTCTTGATCTACAGCATTTGAGAACAAGTGGACAACATTGGCGCCCACCTCTGGTGAACTTGAACGACCACCTTCGACAAGCATTCACCTTCACCATGCCGCCGAAGAAGACAACAGTGCTAGGGGCTGCTTTGCAGCCACTAGACACAAACCAGGAGACACTCTCCCAGCAAGTGGCTAGGAGCCAAAAAAGAAAGGCTACCAGCCCAACACCTCAGGAGGAGGAATTGGATCATGAGATCATGGATTAGAGGCCATTCATTAGCAAGTACAAAGGAAGAAAGAAAAGATGGTTCAGCTAGCCGACCTTTAGAAGAAGATCGACGAAGCCGCCGAGGAAATGCGTCAACTCACTCAGGATGACCAAGACTGAAGGCCCCAACATAGGGAGCTTCGTCAAGAAAGCCCAATCAACGATGATGAATGGTACAACGACTTTCACCATGGTAACTTTGCTTTCGATGATACTTCTCCTTTGGCAGCAGAGTTGCAAGCTACCCTGTGGCCACCATCTTACAAGCCACCTCAGCTCCCCATGTATGATCGGCACTCAGATTTGAAGCAGTTCCTGATGAGCTACGAGACTACCATATCCTCGTATGGGGGCAATACTGCTGTCATGGCGAAGTCCTTCGTCATGGCAGTCAGAAGTGTGGCTTAGACATGGTATTCTTCTCTTCGGCCGAGGACAATTACGTCGTGGCAGAAGCTAAAGGATATGCTAGTCACCAGCTTCCAGGGCTTCTAGACGAAGCCAGTCACTGCCCAAGCCCTGTTCTAGTGCACGCAGGACCATGAGGTGTATCTGCAGGCGTACGTCTGAAAGTTTTTGCGACTGAGAGCTCAGGCGCCTATAGTGTCTAATGAGATTGTTCCAGTGCATGCAGGACCATGCCATGATCAAGGGGCTTCGACCAGGACCCACAACACAATATTTTGCAAGGAAGCCACCATAGACCTTGGAGAAGCTCCTCTAGAAGATGGATGAATACATCCGAGCTGGCAACGATTTCCGCCAAAGAAGGGAGAAAGTGTACATGTATTCTGAGATGACTAGGGGCTTTGGAGGATGACTCCACCCCAGTCATGTCAGAACGATCCACAATCCTAACACAAATGATGACAGGGTCAATCATACTCAGAGTAGCCAGCATAGCTCATAGTCTTCGGGAATGCAACAAACATTCTACAGGCCACCAGCCCTAAGAGGCAGAGGGGGGATAAGGTTCGGAGGAAGGTATGGTAATCAGCCCAAGAAACTATTCTGCTTATTCTACGGTGAAGACAAGGGACACACCACAAGGACGTGCCAAGTTACGATCCAGAAGTAGAAGGAAATCGCTGAAGTCGAAGCACGTTAGAACCAGCAGAAGCTGGTCTTGCATACTGCTTCGTGCTACTCTCCGTATATCCTAGAGTATGTGGGCAATGAATAGCCTACAGCTTCTGTTGCTTCGGCAAGTCATTCCCAAGCTGCCTGGGCTCAGCTACCACCACCACAACCACTAGTGCCTACCCCGATTCATAATCAACAGTCAGAAGGGCATCGTCAGGTTCAGCAACAGCGTGACCTTCAGGAGGAGTTCGAAGCTCGCACAGTCAACAACACTGTGCCCGAGTCAAGGCATATCTACTGAAGGTGGCACAATGCTTCCACCAAAGAGTGCTTTGATTCAATGTATTTTTACTCTTTTTTGTCTTTACATTTTCCTCTAAAAAGATAATACAAGAAGGTTTAACGTTTAGTTTGATGTAAAAAGACTGTTGTTACATCATCGGGTGCAACAAGAACGGATCACGAACCTCCAAAGTTGTTCATAAAGAAATGCATAGTAAGTCACAAAGCTCCAAAGTTGTTCCTAAGGGACTGCAGAGCTAAATTGCTGCCTAAGTAAAAGGTAAAGAAGCTCCAAAGTCGTTCCTAAGGGGGATGCAGAGCTTAAATGCCACCTAAGTAAAAGGTGATGAAGCTCCAAAGTCGTTCTAAGGGGATGCAGAGCTTAGCTCCAAAGTCGTTTCTAAGAGAATGCAGAGCTGAAACACCATCTATGTAAAAGGTGAAGAGACTCCAAAGTCATTCCTAAGGGGATGTAGAGTCTAGGTGTGTATCCGCGTGGGTTTTTATCTTCGACATAAACATCATTTCGCATCATACCATCATATTGCATAGCATAGCATCGCATCATACATCATTTTTGCATCAGCAAGAAACCGTGGAGAAGAAGGAAAATTGCTCCTTCAAAAATACATATCGGATCATGAAAGAATGTGCGGCATATATATTTTAACACAGGAAAGGGATCTTCATGTAAAGCCCAAAATTTGTAGAAGGAAAAGAATAAAGAAATAAAAATATCTATAATAGTGTTTTGAGAATTTTTGAAACCTTTGGAATTCAGTAGGACTTTTCCTTTTTATGATCAAATAGGGGTACCAAATTAAGGCAAGAAACCAACCAATAGATAAAGAAAGACTGACTTCTTACTGATAATTTTGTAGTAATACAGTTTATGGAAGACATAAATTAGACCTCCAATCTTAAATAAAAACATAAAATAGGAATGAGAAAGGGAATTTCAATGAAACCAATTATTCCTCCCCTAAATAAGTGACAAGGAAAAATAATAAAAAAATAATATGGGAGATAGTAGATGTTAGATCATGGTGAAGAGATATGCTCTAAATTTGGAAACTAAGAGTTCAAAACATGATTTGAATTTGAAGTAAGGAATTAGAAATGAGAAAAAAAAATATAGAAAAGAAAATAGAGAAAAGCTCGGCTGGGCTGAATTCATTTTGGCCGGCCCACTCAACCTCTCGTCGGTCCAACTACGTGCAGCGCCTGGACTACTGGTGGGGGCGTGTTGTCAGTCTCGCCACGACCTACTCATTTGCTGCAAGGCGCTGTTTCGTGAGCCCGCTACCTTATCCCACTGCATGCGGGACTGGCTTGTCAGATCCGTCCCTTCCCATAACAAACAACCCCTGCATGCCATAACCACTGGGCGATGTGCTGGAGGATTTGCCGGCTCACGCCGCGGTTGCAGGCCTTCCCCTGCAGTCGCTATATAAATGTGATCGCCGCATCACACTGGCCATCCGAGCGTGGAGAGAATCCAGTGAGCGCTCGGGGAATCTGGAGGGAAGGAATCACGCACTACTGCGAGAACTCCGGTCCGTGCCGTTGTCCGTTGGTTATGTGGCTGCGCTGGAGCTTCGGCATTACGTAGGAGGGACCGTCCGCGGAATAATTAGGCGAAGAACAGCGATTGGGGCCTTCTCTGGCGTACATAATTGCTCGTCGGAGCTCTCCTCCACCGGCCATGCCGCCATTCACCGTGGCCTCTTCATCCCATTGACCTCCGTCAGTGGTATGTGCTCTAATCAGGTTCGCCTTCACCCCCTCCTTGAGTAGCAGCTGTCAGTAGGATAGGAGACTCACTGGGGGATTGGGGCGCACCCCGATGGCAGCGCCGCCGCACAAAGTGTTCTGCTCGGCGTGGCACTCGTCGGCGGGTGGAAGATAGCTTTGTGGCCGTGCAAATAGATTCGAGCGGATGTCAGCTATGGCTTGGTCGTTTGATCTCTCGTTGGCAGACGAGATTAGGCCAAGGATACCCCTTCACGACTCGGGTGGGTGGCCGTTTGATCGGGATCCGAGGGTCACGATTGAACCTTGGGTAATTAAATCTGGGCCACTGCTTGAGTATCTAACGGTTGTCGTTGTGCACTGCATCGGGTTAATGCCCGATCTAATCCAGCCCATCGATCTTAGATCCGACGGTGCAGATCAGTGCGTACGCCTTCGCCATACCGTTTTGCTAATGAACCCTTCGACATTGACAAAATCAACCCAACGTTCTTGCACATATAGGAATCATCGCAAAACAGTCCTGGATTTTACTAACTTAACCCTAGACTTTTTAAATATTGAAGTCGTCATCGAGGTTCAGGGGAAACAATAAAATAAATAAGGAAAATGATTTTTAAAAGTATAAAATATCCTTAAACCTTAGATAATTTATAACTTGTATGTTTTAACGCTGTTTTTGTCCGTTCAAGTTGCGTTAGCCTCGTATAAATATCTACTACGCAGTAGCAACATTAATTATACAATATCACATACGTTTATAATTAGGTAACCAAATTGATTAATCTATGTTTTCTGGATTAGCTTATTCTAATATTAATATAGTATCCTGATCTTATGGTTATTTTTGGCCTAAAAGATGATTTATAATCAAGTAATGACTTGGATTAAAGTTGAGTTAATTATTTATAAGATATTCTCTCATATGATGTATACTAATCAATTTATAATATAGTTTAATAGTTAAATCACATAGATCTCCCATAAATCATAACTCCTTAACCATGACTCCGACCTTACTAGATCTCGATCCCACGATCTCGTAGCAACGCGTAGATTATTATTATACAGTCTACTCTTATGTTTGGTGTCATGTTAATTATGCCTATACTATGTTTGTTTGTATTGCTACAACTAACAGTGAGGTCACGAGAACCTAAAGATCATCCTGGTACCAGGAATCTCAAGTTCTAGGCAAGTTGTGCCCTTGATCACTTCTTTTACCCAGTCATGTTCTTATTAATCATAATGATCTACATAGGTTAAGTTTGATGGGACCCAATAGGTTACCCTAGTTTGTCTATCTTTATACCTTGTTTACCACTAAATTTTTAGGTAGTACTTGCTATTGCTTTACGTGGTTTTGGGTATGGAGATACACATTATTCATGATCATACTTTTATTATCAGTTGTTATTTACTGTTCATGATAAGATCATTATGTTAATTGGAACATGCAGTGACCACCCAGCTAAATATTGCTACCACAAGGGTGGTATGGGATTCCCTTGGCTGACTAATAAGGAAAGCTACTGGAGGACTACCTTACTCGAAAGGGGCAAGGGCAGTAAGGGAGTGGTCAGTGTAGGGAGGCCCTTGGGTTGATTTTGCTGCGATGGTGGTCAGGCGAGGGGTCCCTGCATTGGAGCTTTCTAGAAACTGTAGCGGGTTTTCTGAAGCTAGTGAAACTTTGTAAAGTCCTCGTAGTGGTACCCTGCCTCGCTTCCTTGGTAGAGGTGTATGGGGTCTGATCAACCCCGTGGCAAATGGGTAACACGACTTGTGGGCAAAGATGCGCAACCTCTGCAGAGTATAAAACTGGTATATCAGCCGTGCTCACGGCCATAAGCAGCCTAGACCCTCACATGATTAATTTATAGAACTAAATTCAATTTGTCATATGCATTGCATCACAGGTTTTGTTATCACTTTTGTTCTACTATTTAATTGGGTTGGTATTTACTTATACTTAGTAACTGCTAATAAAATTTTGACCAACTTTAAAAGCAATGCTCAACTTTAACCATCCTCTTTGGTAAGCCTAACACTTCACATGAGCTTCCACCTTTGGCGAGTTCATGCACATTATTCCCCATAACTTGTTGAGCGATGAACGTATGTGAGCTCACTCTTGCTATCTCACACCCCCCATAGGTCAAGAACAGGTACCGTAGGATGAGGCGTATGGAGGATGCTGTGACGAGTTCGTGAGAGGTCGAGGCCGTCGTCTCCTAGTCAACTCTGGGATGTTGGATCGTTGTATCTGTGGTAGAACCTCCCAAGTTATTGGGCCCACATGCACCTGCCCTTGTTTCAAAGACCTCAGACGGCTATGCATGTGCACTGGATAACTTAACAGGATCTGTCCGAGTGTCCCAAGGACCCCGGATAAACCACTTACAACCAGGATCGCAAGATTAAGTAAACACAAATCACACACCACATTTGTAGCATAATTTCTTTATTACAAAAAGTTACAAGTTATAACAAACTTACGTTATCTTTATCGGAGTGATTACAAAAGTAATTCAAAGAAATATACTATGAAATGTTATAAATTATTTATAAGTTTGAAATATATGCTAGCTCAATGACAATCCTTAAAAAGAAGTATAGAAGAGCTACTTTAACCTATAAGAAGGCCGTGTCCACCAGCGCTTAACACCATCCACAACAGCACAAATCTAGTACCTGCAACAACATGGGTTCGAAAACTGTAACACCACGGGGTTTAAGGGAAAAAGCCGGGTGCATCTCATACATGCGCCAAAAAAACAACATATATAATAATAGAGTGTATAGAGATAAATGTCACAATATAATCAGAGTATTTATTACATAGTGGAAGACTTATAAAAATAAAAGATAAATATAACAGGATCTAAAATCCATCCTTGGCGCCAGAAAGTCAACTAGGAGACGACGACCTAGACCTCTCACGAACACAGCGCATCATCCACCATGCGCTTCATCCTGTGTTACCTATCCTTGACCTGTGGGGGGGTGTGAGACAGCAAGGGTGAGCTCACACATGTTCATCGCTCAATAAGTTGTGGGGAATAATTTGGCATGAACTCACCAAAGGTGGGAGTTCATGTGAAGTGTAAGGTTGATCAGCAAAATAATGGTTGAAGCTGAGCATTGCTTTTATAAGTTGGTCAAAGTTTTATTAGCAGTTACTAAGTGTAAGTAAATACCAAACCATAATAAATAAGTAAAAGTAATAACAAAATAATCCCAATGCAATGAAATGACAAATTGAGTTTAGGTTCCATAAATTAATCATGTGAGTGTCTTAGCCGCTCATGACCGTGAGCATGGCTAGTATACCAGTTTTACACTCTGCAGAGGTTGCACATCTTTACCCACAAGCCGTGTTACCCGTCTTCCAAGGGGTCATGATTCCCATACACCTCTACCAAGGAAGCGAGGCAGGGTAACACTACGAGGCCTTTACAAAGTTCCATTAGCTTCAGAAAACTCGCTAAAGTTTATAGGAAGCTCCAGTGCAGGAATCCCTCGCCTGACCGCCATCGCCACAAAATCAACCCAAGGACCTCCCTACACTGACCACTCCCCTACTTCCCTTGCCCCTTTCGGGTAAGGTAGTCATCCACTAGCTTTCCTAGTTAATCAGCCAAGGGCGTCCCATTAAACCCTTGTGGTAGCACTGTTTTCTCGGGTGGTTCTCCATGTTCCCATTACCATAATGACCTTTTCATGACTAGTAAATAATAAACATGTAATAAAAAGTATAACAATGAGTGATGAATATCTCTATACCCAAAGCCACATAAAGCAATAGCATGTACTGCCCAACAATTTAGTAGTAAAACCATTGGTGAAACAAGGTATAAATGTAGTCAAAATCTAGGGTAACCTATTGGGTCCCATCAAAATTAACCTAAGCAGATCATTATGATTAATAAGAACATGACTGGGTAAAAGAAGTGATCAAGGGCACAACTTGCCTGGCACTTGAGATTCCAGTTAACAGGGTAATTCTTTAGATCCTCTTGACCGCACTGCTAGTCGTAGCAATACAAACAGACATGGTATGGATAAAATTAACATCACACCAAACATAAGAACATACTGCATAATAATGATCTACGCGTTGCTACGAGATCGTGGGATCAAGAACTACTAAAATCGGAGTGACGGTTAAGGAGTTATGATCTATGGAAGATCTACGTGATTTATCTATTAAACTAGGTTATAACATGGTTGGTGTAAATCATATGAGAGATTATTCCATAGATAACTAACTCAACATTAGTTTTAATTATAACTTGACTAGAGATCATATTTTAACCACATCATATTTATGGTCAGGTTAGATTTGATTTAGAAGAGCTAATCTAGTAGACATAGGATAAATAAATATCTAACTATAAAATTATGCAAGATGGTATAATTAATGTTGTTACTGCGTAGTAAATACTTATACGAAACTAACACAACTTGAACGGACCAAATCGGAGTTACGGATTGTGAGTTATGAATTTCCAAAGGTTTTATGTGTTTGGTACGGAAATAATTAAGTGATCAAATTTAATATAGTTTTCATGCTAAAACAGAGTCATCAGGTGATAAAAAATATTAATACAAAATTATAGAAATTGGAATGGGTCAAAAAGGAGTTAAAATGAATTTTCTATGATTTAAACAAGTTTCTGCAATTATTTTTATACTAAAAACCTATTTTCTTTATTCATTCTGAATTTTCTAGGGGTTCTGGACTACGGACAGAAAACTCCAAAAGCCTAGGGTCTAAACTACGAAAAACAGGACCTGATGGTATTGATTTTATAACTTTAGTGGACGGCGGGTTGATTGCCTAAAACTCCAGGGGCTCTTTTGCAAGACACACTGGCCAAAGGGGTATCAAATGGGCTGAGCCGTCTGATCGTGATCCGACCACACAGATCTAATCAGTCGCGCCCGAAACGGTATGCAAGCATGGCCATCAGATCAAGATCTAAGGGTCCAAAACTATTCAAGGCCAACCTATCCACACACCTCTGATCTAGATCTAACGGTCCAACCACCCCGACCGAATCGGTACCAAACGCCTCTGATCACAGTCGTTTATTCACCAATCTATGGTCAGCATGCTTCTCTCTGTCTCCCGACCCTGACCACGGCGAGGCCGTAGGCTTCATGGCGGGGCTCTCGTCGATGGCCACCAAACCGCGGCCCTGGTGTGATCCCCCAAATCGAATAGGTGGTACACGCGATTGGAAACATAACGAGCACGATGAGGGTCACTAACCAAGGAATCAGGACCCGTAGTTCACCGTCCACAACGCAACATGAGTTGGCGGTGCCTTGGTGTCTCCGGTGAGAAATCACCCGTGGTCCGGTGATCTTCCCTACCCGAGAAGGCCACAAGAATGTTCCTAACGACGGGGAGATGCTTCTTGTCCTGCTAGAGGGGCACTGACGGTGGAGATGGTATGTTACTCCGATGGTGGCACGGAATCCCTAGGCACGGCTGCTCCTGCGACGTCAATCTGGTCGCGGCATCGAAGCCCGGCCATCGTCGTTGCGCCCTGGTGAAGCGCCTTGGTAGTACACAGTGGCCCCAACCCGAACGCAGCCTGGAATCGATGTTGGCAGGTTGCCCGCGAGGCGGCCATGGCGGCCCTACCTGCTTTCTCTCTCTCCCCCAGGGATCTGCCAATTTCTCTGTATGGCGCCCGATGGTTCGATGCATCATTCCCAACGGGGCATGGCTGGGATTCGATTTTATACCCAAGAACGGATAGAGTCCGAGCGCGGATCATGGAATCAGATCCGCAGTCCTCGCGGTGATCGTTAATTCTGTTACTGAGGTCGTGTGGGAGATAATGCTGACAATTGGGACCTACACGTAAGTGAGGCGCTGGTGAGCTGGACATGGGCCCCCGGATGTCAGCGCATGGGGGATTACAACATCCTCCCCATTTCGGGTCGACGGAGGAGGGGAAAAGTAAAGAGATTTTGGGCCGGGCGAGATGAATTTGGCCCAGGTACGGATGTGTTTTTCCCCCTTTTCTATTTTCTATTTTCTGTTTCTCATTTCCATTCATAAATTTCAGATTCAATTCTGAGTTTTGGTTTTCAAATTCTAATCTGAATGTAACATCCAAAATATCGGCATGGATGCAAAGTATATATTTTTATGAACTTATATATTTGCATTAACTATTTTATTCCCTTGTTTAGTCAAAGGCTAAATTCATGGAGTTCAAATTCTAATTTAAATTCAAACAATTCCAAATGCACATTCAACATTCCAATATGATGCAAAGTATATTTATTTGTTTATATATTATTTCTATTATCTTCCTCTTATATCAATTTTGGGCATTACAAATCCTACCCCCCTTAACAGAAATCTCGTCCTCGAGATTTGTAAGAGGGTGCATAATCATATTGTCTCAACATATATGCACAAACAAAAATCTCAGCATGATGCATAATTTATTAGCAACATATGGGTCAAATAGACCTTATTATTCCTCCTATCATAGTATCATACCAAATTCTAACTAAACTATCACTTAGATCTTACAAATAGTAGTAGATGTATATATTCGTTTATGTAGCTTGGTGGTGGTGGTAGTGAGAGATTGGGAGAGCATAGGTATCCAGCTACTATTTATGTGGGATATAAACTGAACAGGTTGAGGTAAGAAAGATTATGGCAAGGAAAAGACTTTATCCAAAATGTTTAAGTCCTGATTCATCTCGAGATTCGATTTGACTGTTATACCCTTCCTTGTTGATGTTGATCTTTTCTCCTCCGGTCTTGATCTCATTGATGCGAGGTTAGTGTATATTATCAGGGTTGGTAAATATGGTTAAGATAGACATGGATGAGGTAAACCACATGATGTAGATCAAAAGTTTGTTTGAGGTTAGGTGAGGATAGATTGAGTATACCATTCATCATGACTCTATGTGTTGGGTTAACTCTTTTGCTCATGGTTGTGTTGATTTAATGTGCTAGGTCCAGTTAACCCTGGATAGAAGGGTCCAAGTACCACTAATATGTTTAAGCAGACCACTTTGGATTAGATCACACTAAATTCCATAATCCTATTTAAGAATATCATTTAGTTGAGCATATCCCGCTGACTTTATCTTTATGAACTTCTAGTATATTTTTTTATACACCCGAATTTTTTTATGCCATTAACAGGTGTGGCATAGGAAACAAGGGTACATCAGATTTTGGCTAATAGGTGAGTGTTGACATCGAATAAGTGTACTATGGCATAATCGAGCTTCCTTTGGGGTCTGAATTAGGGACCATCGGTCGTGGTGTTAGATGCCATTATCTGAGTTGGGATAACGATTGTGGTATATGGGGTAGGTAGATTGAACAAAGTTTTACTTTGCTTGTAAGATAAATGGGTTGGACAACCTATAACATAGGCTAGGTCGTGATTTCACGGACGAGTTGGTCTAAGACACCAATTTTGGGTGTAAGTGGATTAGGAGTATGGTCTTATCCTTACCAGCATTAGGTAACTTGTTTATGTAACACCCTTTAGATTAGATCATATTAGATTAGGTAGGGTCTAGATTAGATTGGACGTAACTAGATTAGACTAGTTAAAGTTAGATAGATCTACCAGGGTGGGATAACATATTATTTGAATATGCTAGAGTCTTTTGGGATAGAAGGGATTATAGGGTGTAGGTAGATCAGAATTTCTGTTAGGTTAAAACAAAGGAGTTATGCAACCATCGAGGGGTTTAGGTAGTTGCATATGGTCAGGTTGGATTAAGGCTCCAATTTAGATTAAAAATTATTTGTAAGAATAGGATCTAATCTTATTTTACCAGTATTATCTAACATGTTTGTCCAAGTTGCTCTGTCAGGTCAACTGAAGATGAATTCCATGGTACAGTGATCGGATCAGACTGCCAGTGCAGTTCCTCGCCACCGATGAGCCGCACGCAGATTCGTGCCTTCACTGCCGTGATTTGCACTCGAATCGACTGGATAACACTCAGGGTGGAGTAAGTCTAACCGCCGTGGATAAACTCCGGTCATTAAACTACTCCGGCCACCGTACCGAGCTCGCCAGGATCGCTCCGGATGAGCTCACCGGTGACGGCCGCTTCACGGCCTTGCGCCATGTGCCTTAGCACATCCATCGCGTCACCGTAACTCGTTGTAACCCTCTGTCCATCGCTGGTGAGGGCTGCCATGGTAGATGCCACGAATTCTTTGTGCCAATGACCTCCCCCCTCCTTCGATCGCCGCGCGTCTTCATCCAAATTCCCAGCCACCGCTCAGCGATCCTATAAATTGATGGCTAAGTCTGTTGCGCCATGTTATTACGAACCCAACGCTCCCACTCGTGCCTTCCCCCAATTTGGTCAAGAACACCGTGTGAGGGGGCTCGCCACAGTTAGACTGTCACAGGTCCGATCATGCCCTCCTTGCTCTTGTTTTAGCATCCTTGTGTGCTGGTGATGCTTCTCGACCCGGTCAATTAAGTTAAGGCTCCATAGATCACCGGGAACACGCTGGGTTGGCCGTAGTGCTTGCGGTCACCGTGGGCAGGGCGCTGTAGGGATGTAATCCAGAAATTGATTTGGGGGAAACGATTATTAGGTCTTGAATTCGGTCTCGGTCAAAGCAAGGCGCCAGTCATTGCGTGAGTCGGCCGATATGCGGGCTCACCGGAGCTCTGCGCGACGCCGTTCGCCGTCAAGGACTCCAGGTGGTGAAGATTTAGAAGTGCAGGGGTTTTTCTGCGAATGTCAGTGAGACGTTGAATAGTAACTAGGGATTCTTAACGGATATTCACAACAGTGGGGGCCTCGGTGCAAACCTACCATAGCGGGCGCGCGCGCGTGGGCGCGTCCCTGTTTCCTGTGCAGACTGGGCCGACTGGGCTAGTTTAGGTCCAACACTGTTCATGCTTTTTCTTTTCCCTTTTCTGCCAAAGCTAAAGAAACTGTAGAAAATTGTAGAAAAATCCTAAAAATACCAGACCAATTTTGCTAGATTCCTAATTTCCTATAGAATTTAATAAAAATAGTTTCATGATTTTTAGTCCAAAGGGGAAATTATAGAGTATTTAAAACAGCCTAAGACTATGCTTCTGGATTTTTAGAGAATAAATAATGAATCCAAAATTCACTAAATTTTTAGGATAAACTCTAAATAATATATATTTAGAAGTCTTGGGTAGAGTTTGGTATGTTGGACCATGTTTGATACTTAGGACCCAAAAACCCTAGCCCGTGCCCTTTGAAATTCAATATCAACTCTAGAAACCCTAGTTCCTTGGAAGACCGTGAAGGAAAATTGTATTCAAGACTTTAGATAATAAACTTTTATTATCTTTGCACTCTCATGAGTATTACATGGGCATTCATTACTATGTATGGTTATATTTAGAAAACGAAGAAGTAGAAGAAGAGAAGACTTCACCACCACCACCTGAGGAACATCAGGCAGGCAACTGCTTTTATTTTGATATCTGCGGATCTGAGCCTGATTCACCAGTAAAACAAGGCAAGCCCCGGTGCATTTGCCACCTTCTTGTTCCTTTTAAAATCTTTCTTACTTACTTGATGCATTAGGTGATAAGAGTTGTGTGTGAAGCTATTGCTGCATCTCCTTCCTTGTATTATTTCCTAATCCCTGTTTTATAAAAGGTTTTCTTATGCTTAGCTTTGCTTTAGAAAAACAAAATGTTTTGTTTTCTCAAAGATGATGTTGCAAAGTGGGTGGGATGTTTTCAAAAATAAAACTTGATGATGGATCCATCATGGTCATGATGAGTTCAACATCGGAAAAGATGTACCTCTGCCAGGTACCAAACTTTGGGTTTGAAATGATTAAGTTGAGACCGGGCGGGTGACTTGCACGAGAAGAGAGTCTCGATGTAGTGTCTCCGTCTGAGTCGATTAAGGACTGTGTCGATGTAGGCCTGCTGACCGAGGTCCCTTTAACTGGTCACATGTCTCGTCATGGGTAAGCTTTGCCTCGGGCAGACTAATACTAGAATAAGATACCACGCAATGGGAGTGGAGAGATGGTGAGAGTAGCGTGTACCCTCCGTGACAAGAGGCTGGACGGTGGTGTATCTGTGCTCTCGGTTGGCGTGAACATGATCTAGTCTTAAGAACCTCGGTGGCGAGTTGACATATGCAAGGGTTAAGTGCTACATATGTCATGTGATTGGAGATCATCAGTTGAGTATAATCGATTCGGATCGTCGTACCTTCGCGGTTATGAAGACTTGGTCACTGACTTATACGTAGAAATCAAGTGAAGATGAAGGGTTGTTAAGAAATTGGCTAGTATAGGTCAAGTGATTGAACTAGGGTAGACAGAACCCTAGCTATAGGTAATCTGACTTAACTTGACAAATAAAATTGGATTTTTAAGGATCCACACTTAGTAAGCATTTCTGCAAACAGAGTCAATGACTATTGTTAAGCCTTACCTTGACTCCCTGAAAGCCAGCATACCCTTGAGAGTCTTTTCTTTAGTCGGGTAAGACTTGCTGAGTAATTCCATACTCAGGGCTTTGTCCCATGTTGTTTTTAGGTGAGGAAGCAACCAATTTTTGTTGCTTCTGTTTTAAGGTGGTACCAAAGGAAGAGCACCAGGAGTGAAGCTATGGGAGGAAAGGATCCTCCATAAAACTTTTGTTTAATACTTATCGGGAGGGGTTTTTGCCTCCCATGGTTTGTAATAATAATACTCAGCACTCATATATATTATATTTCTGGTCTGTAATATTATAACTCTGTCTTACTTTCCAATAAAGGTAAGTTAATGTAACTGCTTCCGCATTTTCGTATTTTCGATGCTTGTAATGTCTGCGTGACGAGTGAAACGCTCTTGGGAAAGGTAAAGAAAGCAGATACCAACTTGTCAAGTGATTCAGGAGCACCTGCAGGGTTGTTTGAAGTCTGTTGGACAAGGACAACTGTAGGTGGGCCTAATGACTTGGGAGGTTCCGTCACACCATCATTGCCCGAGCCTCGGCCACTGTGGCCAGCTCCCTCTAGCCACGTCCAAGCCACTCCTGTCACTCGGTTTGCTTCGCTAGTGGCCCATGAAGCTTCCCAAGTTCTCGGACCCGACAGAACCTCACTGGGGACCCAGGATCGCCTCGCCGGACATCGGTCGCCGGTGGTCGCGCGTAGACCGAGCAATCCGGTGAGCCATTATCAAATTCCTCGCGTGGATACCTTCCTTGATGTGTGGTGAAGTCCCCTGACCCGTTCAATCGGATTATGGCGCCGTGAGCAGGCCGGATTCCTCGCCGCCGACGAGCTCCCCCGCCTGCGCACGTGGACCGACCTACTCCAACCACCATCGCCGACGATCCGTACCTCGACGTGATCGCCAGAGACCCTCGGACCTCACCCGACCCCTCACCGGAGCAACCTCGCCACCGGTAAGCCCCTCTGCCCTTTTTCTGCATCGCGGTCACTGTTCCATTGAGGGAAGGGTCGCGGGTTCGATTTCGCAAAACCCTAGGGGGTTTTCTGCAGAGTCATAGACTCAGATGAATAGTGAACCGAGGACCTGTCTGTAATACACTTAAAACCTTTCGCCAGGGACCCCAGTGCAAAACCCCTTTTCCTTTATCCATTTCTGTTTATTTTTTTTAATTTAGCAGAGAACTTAGGAAAATTGTATCTCGAGAAATATTCAACCAAATTTAGTCAAACCAGTTTTACTAAATTCAAAATATTATGAACTACCACATAAAAATACTGAACCTTGTGCTTTCTATTTTAAATTTTAGAGTTTGGAATTTATTAAAGAAACTGATCAAACCTTATTAAAATAAAGAAAATTAGTTATGCTTCTGTGCTGAACTTAAGAAAATTTGTAGAAATTCAAACCCCACTTAGACACTGTTTAAAAATAGTAAGCACCCTAGTATTAAAGATTTAGACAAGGTTACTTATTAAAAGCCATATTTGCCCAAAACATAGAAAAATGAGAAAGTTACTAGAAAATAATGAACAGTGGATGCACATATTTTTCCTAGTCCACTTAAGTAATAAAGAACCTAGGAAAAATAAAGGAAACCCTAGTCCAGAACAAACTCAAGGTGAAATGTTTTATTAGGCACTAATGAAACAAGAAAGGCCATTATTAAAATATAAGAACAATTTCAAAATTGGTAAGAAAAATTCAATAGACTTTTAACCACTAGGACACCACTCCAAAAATGATAAATGCCCCAGCCCATTATTTTAAGTGGGTTGAACAAATAAAACTTGGTATTGAGCCATAATTCAGTTAAATCATAAGCAAGCCAAAAAGTGTGCAACAGTGGGCATGTAAATTTTTATTAGATTATGAATGGAATAGACCACCAAAAAAATGCAGAACCTATTCAAAACTTCAAAGTAATACCCATTGCCAATACTTTATGAAAAGGGCCATTTAATTCAAGAAATTCCTACCACCCTTTCTCTTAAGCAAAAAGTTACCAAAACTTAGAATGATTGCTCTTGCACAAAGAAGAAGATAGGAAAAATTAGAAATCTGTTGTTTGATATTTTTCAAATATAGTAGTAGTAGAAAGCACCCTTTTGGCTAGAAAATTTAGAAAATCATAGTAAAATAACTAATAAGTATTAGTGGCTGAAAATTTGAACAAAGTCATGTTATAACATCTAAATGCCAGCAAAATAAGTCTTAGAGAATAACCCACTGCAAATAGGGAGTTGTAGTTCAAAACACCCCCTCTGCCCTAATATTTGATAATTTTGTACAGAGAAGACCACTCACTTTTTAAGCCTCACATTTTGAGACAGAGAGTTATACACTAGTGAGAAGCCACTGTAATTTTTGCAGAAGTTTTGGAAATTTATTTAGCTACCTTGTAGTTCAAACCCACCTTAAAAGCATAAAAGAAATAGAAAAGAAGATAGGGATTAGAAAGATTAATAAGTATTATCCCAACATGGCAGCTAAGAATATTGTTAAAAATATCCATAAGCTATAAGGAAGAAAATCAGTAGAACACTAAAAGTGGGTTAACCATTCAGTAATCAACTGACCCTAAGTTGCTAAGTATACCACAAGAATCTCCAGTAGTAAGAATAAGCTCCACCTTATTAAATTGATCATTCCCCATCAAATCCTAAATTGCTAAATTACATATCATACCATGCATATATCTTACTCATTGCATTCATTAGATTGCAATCTCGCAGACGGAGAGTACGTGCTCATCCCTGAGCAAGGAGCTGCCCACGAGGAAGACCAGGAGCAAGCTTCCGAGACTGCCATCGAGGATCTCCCCGCAGCCCCTGCAATTGAAGGCAAGCCCCGATTTTATGCATAACCGTTATATATGTATTTTACTACACTTAGTGTTTGTAGGCTTGTACCGTGCACTTAAGTGTAGGAGTTTCTTAAAACCCTTAGTTGCATGAACTTAGAATTCCTTTTTGAGATGGATACTAGTATGCTAGGTCGAGTAGCTGCTTGCTAATTAAGGATCTCGACGAGTGATTTTTCTAGCACTCACGCGAGGTCAGGAATTGATTGTATTCATCTTGATAACGGGATTTATGATGGTCCATAGACTTGGATCCAGGGAGGATGCCTTGTCCATGAGACGAGAAAAGGAACTAAGGATTAATGTGTGGATACCTGAGTCAAGCGTTTGAACGTACTAAACACATGTCGGGAAATATGGTAACCGGTAAACCTAGTACCTAAGTAAAGCCGGGCATGGACTTTACCCCTCACGCGACCTGAGACTGGGTCTCCCATGCTAGCTTTGGTGGGTACAAGTGCGGTCACTGCACGGCGGCAGCCGGGGTCAGTGGAGCATTGTATGCCAAGGCGTTGAGGCCTGGCCACGAACGGAGAATCGTTGGGGACGGTTGACGTGTGTGGGGATGGAGTGCCCTGGCATGTCGTGTGTTTAGGTTTACCTTGCAAGGATAAAACTTGATTCAAATCGTCTGCTTCTCGCAGCTATTGAGACTGCTTGACCCCTTGTACTACATTGAGTAAGAAGTGAAATGAGGTTTTACATGAGATAACTTGTTGATTGTATTAAATGATTGCTACCATGTATGCTTAGAAGGAGAAAACTTAGCTAAATTAATTATGCTAGAATCGGAAAAGCTAAAAATTGATTTTAGACTCAGTTAGTGCTTTTGGCAAACCAAACCCCTCAGCCAAACAGCTGCATGGTCTAGAGGTAGAGGAGTAGATTCCTCACACCGGGTAAGTCTAGCTGAGTATTATTATACTCAGCCTTGCTTGTGGCATAATTTTTGCAGGTACGCTTTAGGACATGGTTGATGGTGTGACTTGGCCTACCACCCTGCCACCGGGTTGGACGGTCGAGTGGGATGCTGCTCCTGCTGGAGAGGAGCAAGAGGAGTAGTGGGCTAGGCCTTGCCCTATTCCTCACTCATGACAATATCGATTATCCGCTGCAATTTATTTTGTGAACTTATATCAGCTACTTGAAAAACTCTGATTTATGTAATAACTCCAGTACTTTAATTTGTGGTTTCCTGTTTTATTGGATTTCTTCTGTGACTCACCTTTGAGTGAGTTTGTGGTATTTGATCCTGGTTAAGTGGCTTTATTAGACTAGATCTGAGGGACTGATGGGTTATTCCGATTTAAGTGTGTTGCGGCCCCTGAGGCGTGACTTAGGCACTTAAGCTGGAATAATTCGGGCGGTTCTGCCACATGAATTTCCAATGGTTTTATGTGTTTGGTACGGAAATAATTAAGTGATCAAATTTAATATAGTTTTCATGCTAAAACAGAGTCATCAGGTGATAAACAATATTAATACAAAATTATAGAAATTGGAATGGGTCAAAAAGGAGTTAAAATGAATTTTCTATGATTTAAACAAGTTTTTGCAATTATTTTTATACTAAAAACCTATTTTCTTTATTAATTCTGAATTTTCTAGGGGTTCTGGACTGCGGACACAAAACTCCAAAAGCCTAGGGTCTAAACTACGAAAAACAGGACCTGATGGTATTGATTTTATAACTTTAGTGGATGGCGGGTTGATTGCTTAAAACTCCAGGGGCTCTTTTGCAAGACACACTGGCCGAAGGGGTATCGAACGGGCTGAGCCATCCGATCATGATCTGACCACACTGATCTAATCAGTCGCGCCTAAAACAGTACGTAAGCATGGCCATCAGATCAAGATCTAAGGGTCCAAAACTATTCAATGCCAACCTATCCACACACCTCTGATCTAGATCTAACGGTCCAACCACCCCGACCGAATCGGTACCAAACGCCTCAGATCAAAGCCGTTTATTCACCGATCTACGGTCAGCGCGCTTCTCTTTGTCTCCTGACCCTGATCACGATGATGCTGTAGGCTTCGCAGCGGGGCTCTCGCCGGTTGCCACCAAACCGCGGCATTGGTGTGATCCCCCAAATCAAATAGGTGGTACACACGATTGGAAACATAACGAGCATGATGAGGGTCACTAACCGAGGAATCAAGACCCGCAGATCACCATCCACAATGCAGCGCGAGTTGGCGGCGCCTTGGTGTCTCCGGTGAGAAATCACCTGTGGTCCGGTGATCTTCCCTACCCGAGAAGGCCACAAGAACGTTCCTGACGACGGGGAGACGCTTCTTGGCCTGCTAGCAGGGCACAAACGGTGGAGATGGTATGTTACACTGACGGTGGCACGGAATCCTTGGGCCCAGCTGCTCCTGCGGTGTCAATCCGGTCGCGGCATCAAAGCCCGGCCATCGTCGTTGTGCCCTAGCGAAGCACCCTGGTAGTACATCGTGGCCCCAACCCGAACGCAGCCCAGAAACGATGTTGGCGGGTTGCCCGCGAGGTGGCCATGGTGGCCCTACCCGCTTTCTCTCTCTTCCCCAGGGATCTGCCGGTTTCTCTATATGGCGCCTGATGGTTCGATGCATCGTTCCCAACGGGGCACGGCTGGGATTCGATTTTATACCCAAGAACGTATAGAGCCCAAGCGAGGATCATGGAATCGGATCCACAGTCCTCGCGGTGATCGTTGATTCTATTACTGAGCTCATGTGGGAGATAATGCTGACAATTGGGACCTACACGTAAGTGAGGCGCTGGTGAGCTGGACATGGGCCCCCGGATGTTAGCGCGTGGGGGATTACAGCATCCTCCGCATTTGGGGCCGATGGAAGAGGGGGAAAGTAAAGGGATTTTGGGCCGAGTGAGATGAATTTGGCCCATGTACGGATGTGTTTTTCCCCTTTTCTATTTTCTATTTTCTGTTTCTTATTTCCATTCATAAATTTCAGATTCAATTCTGAGTTTTGGTTTTCAAATTCTAATCTGAATGTAACATCCAAAATATCGGCATGGATGCAAAGTATATATTTTTATAAACTTATATATTTGGATCAATTATTTTATTTCCTTATTTAGTCAAAGGCTGAATTCATGGAGTTCAAATTCTAATTTAAATTCAAACAATTCCAAATGCACATTCAACATTCCAATATGATGCAAAGTATATTTATTCGTTTATCTATTATTTCTATTATCTTCCTCTTATACCAATTTTGGGCATTACAAAAACCCTGAGTACAAAGTGTACTTTCACAAGTCTTACCCGACTAAGGAAAATGACTCTCAAGGATATGTTGGATTTGGGAATCAAGGAAAGGCTTTTAGCAAGAATCAACATTAATAGTTTGTAGAAAGCTTTTAATGCTAGATTAAGTATTAATAGACCTTGTTTGCATCTTGTCTAATTTCATCATCACTTTAATCAATACAACATGATTTTTGCTCATTATGATTCCATCCATGACTTAGATTGGAAGTCAGTGCCAAGTCTTCATATCTGAGAAGTAACGGCGATCTTGAATCGATTAATATTTAGTTGGGGATCTCTAACCACACGACATATGTAGCACTTAACCCTTGCATATGTCAACTCGCCACTGGGTTTCTCAAGACCAGAACTGGTTCACGCCAACCGAGAGCACAAATACACCACTGTCCAGCCTCTTGCCACGGAGGGTACACGCTACTCTCGCCATTTCTCGATTCCCATTGCATGGTGGCCTTTCTGGTATTGGTCCGACGGAAGCAAAGCTTACCCATGATGTGGCATATGGCCAGTTAAATGGTCCTCGGTCAGTAGGCCTACATTCCCTATAATCCTTAATCAACCTAGGTAGAACATCAACTGTTCCTAGCCCATGTCCCAATTTAAGTACTTCCATCCTTGGGATTGTTTGTGTTCCTTAGGATGAAAAGAGCGTTATAGGGAGCTTTGTAGTAAGATCCCACCATGCTCTCAATGAAAATATTCTGTCAGGCAGAAGCCATCCTTCCTCAGGATAACCCCTGAGCTAGGCATTAGTGCAAAGGACAAACTCTATCCACAAGATTTACCTCTAGGCAGGGCTAAGCAATTTTGTAAATCATATTTGGTACTCCACAAGAAGTATCTATAAATGGAATGGATCTCAAGGTAGCCAAAGCATCAAAGGGTTTCCAAGCAACTCCTATAAACCTAATGCACATTTCGCTAGACTTAAAGTGTAAAAATTATTTAAAAACACAAGGAAGGGGTTGCATGCACCGGGGCTTGCCTAGAATAACACTAAGTTATTGTTTGTTAGACGATGATCACTTGGTGACCAGCCTTTTGTCTTGGCACTCGTTCAGTTTATCCATCTTAAAGTTCGTCCATCAGCATCACTTCACAAGTGGCTCATGCTTTACAACATCTCGTGGTCGACTTGGTTCTTGTCCTCCGCATCATGTGATTAATTAACATACCTAATTGAAATGCATAATGCACATGTATGAACATAAGGAAGAATAGCACAAGATATTACGATGCTACGCAAAAGAGAAATAACCCACTTAATGGCGAGGCAATACAGACACTAACTATCGATATATTGTTACTTACGAGAATCATGCTCCTCCAACTTAACCAGATATAATTCATACTAACATCACAAGATATTATGATTAACATCCGTGTGTGGAATCATTTTTGTTCCTAACCTTTTATTAATTCTTTAAACTGTGTGTCTTAATTAACTTAAATTACATACTTAACACAATTGGCCTAGACAAAACTTATCCACTAATTAATGAAATGCTAAACTTACCCCTCGCATTATTAATTATACCACATCGCTCACAAAGAACTATTTTAATTTCATTTCGCACCACTCATATTTATTCAATCTATCTAACGATTCGGCTAACAGGAATAACGAATCAGCTCACCATACTAAAATCCGACTTGAACCCACAAAATCGACGATGGTACTCTCTTTTAAACATTCAGAGCAACAATTAACATTTACTTGAGACATTTAACCGGTCACTAGTTACAATTTAATAATCACTAAAGCAGAGAATTGACTTCATCAAACCAACATTATTTGATACGAACAATATAGGAAATGCCTCCCACCAAAATATTCAAAACATGAAACCTATGATTTGATGATTACCAGACGATTCTATTTTTAAGGCACCGCCACGAGCAATACACAGGCAACCAGAAGGGATCTGACGATATCACACAACGTACTATAATCAAAGGACTCAAATCCGCGAGGACGATG
The DNA here is from genome assembly GCA_029449295.1 of Zea luxurians. Lineage (NCBI taxonomy): Eukaryota > Viridiplantae > Streptophyta > Magnoliopsida > Poales > Poaceae > Zea > Zea luxurians. The sequence continues at coordinate 94,839,289 of JAOPSE010000001.1, read as the reverse complement.
ACGGTTTCCCGGTTCGCGCATTTCACCAAATATGTGATGAGCGACGTATGATACTCCACTATTCTACACGATTAAATTTTATTCTCGCAATAATCCACTACTGCAATTTACGCGTACGTCACTGGCCCACATTAACAGCGTAAGCATACCAAACTGATGATAAATATTAAAACAAAGAGCAAGGGCAACGATAGCTCACCAGTATCAAACGTGACTCAATACTCGTGAGAATGCTGATGAATCTTGGCTCAGGCTTGTCGTCGAACATCTGACGGGTGTTGTATGGCTTCACCTCCTTCTTCATGTAATTCCATTCTTCCATGTCGAGCGCTTGCAATGAACAGGGGGTATACGAACTCGACCCTAGGCTTAGACGCAAGCTGGAGCAGAGTAGGACGAGGCCACAAGTCCAAAGTGGCGCTGTGTGGTGGAGATCGAAAGCCGGGTGTCGACGAGTGCGTGGAGTCCTACAAAACTGTGATGCTGAAGATGGCGTGGTAATGAGCGAACACATGGTCGAGTGACAACAAGGTGTCCAAATGCTGCGAGGCAACGACGTGGTCGACAGTCGGCAGCGCGGTCCAATTTGGAGATGAGTGCGCATAAGATGGCTGGGGAGACGCGGCCGAGCACAGCAACGCAGAGTCTCGCGTTGGTGATGAGCTCGGCAAGAGACAAGGAACGGGCGATGGCATCCGCGATCGCGCACAGGAAAGCCAGCGAGCTACGCACTGGGAGCGACGTCACGGAACGAGCAGGTAGACGATGACGTGAGCGCAGTGAGCAGGGAGAAGCAAGTTTGTAGGGGAGCTCACCAAGTTCGAGTCGGGATTGGGACTCCTGTGCACTGCAGCCATGGAATCGAGGACGAGTAGATGACCAGGGACTAGCTTAGGCGATCGTCGAGGAAGCCGGTTGAATACGTATGGCTGCGAGTCCTGCTGAGGCGAGTTCGAGGCTCAAGGAGATGATGACACAGGCCAAGCCCGGCGAACAGCAGCACGCACACTAGGGGCGTGACGAAGAAGAGTCAGATAGAGACGATGAGCACCAGGAGAGAGAGGAACAGGGAGGGCACGTGGAGGGAAAGAGTCAAGGAAGACGAGTCTGACGGCTTGGGAAATAGGAGTTCGCGACGTGGGGATGAAACCGTGCGTCTGAACGAGAAATCGAGCGTGTGGCAAGGTGGGAGGGAGCTCAATGGCAGCTTGGAGATGATGACTAGGGTGCTGGTAAGCTTCGGAGTTAGAGCCGAGTAGGAAGTCAAGATCCGAGCCAGGCCAAGCAGATGTGGAGAAGACTAGGGCAAGGCCGAGCAGAGGAGCTCGTGACTGCGCGTAGGGAGCTCGGTTGGGCAAAATCTGAGCAGCGGCCAGGGCACGACATCAGGGAGATGGGCGCGCGGCTGGGGAAGAGAGGAGGAGCGGCTGGGCGCTTGACCATGGGAGGGGGCAGGAGAGAAAATTTTCCATTTCTTTTCTTTTCTTAAAAAAGGAAAATCACAGATATTTTGAATCAAGATTTTTAGCGATGTATAATGGGTCGACACGCTATACGGCTACACATTTCATTCTCCAAATCACGAAACGGAAAAAATCAGAGGATTAACGGTTTTGGCTAAATTTCGTTTAGATAACTTTCGTGACTATTCCGGGCAAAACGTAAACGGATCAAATTAAAACGAGTTCGGCTTTGGTATTTTAGACTGTATTTAGTCTCGTCTAATTTTTACGATTCTTATCAGTTATCGATCATTCGATTTGACGCCGAGAATAACATGATGAGATGAACAACTCAATTAATAAGCCGGCGCATTGTTCTTTTCGGACAGCGCGGGGCTCCAAATTCATATTCACTTACACGCGTGATCTGAACATCTCCAAATTCGCCAGCAAACGAGACTCGATAATCCAAAAGTTTCATGAAACCTTTTTAATTGTCTAGATTATGGAGATGAATACGACACCAAACCCGAGCTATTTTTTTCCAAAGTCGCATTCACAGGAGCGAGATGTAGACGGAATAAACCAGGCGAGATCGGATTCAATATTTTAGTCAACGTTTGATTTGTTTGAACCTAAACGAATTTCGCCGCTATCTGAACATTCGGCTAGAGGGCAGCACAATTTATAATTCTACGCCTTGTTTCTCTTGGATATGGATCGTGGTCGAATTTATAAAATCGAACTTTTTTCTGAAATCATATTCATGTACTAGATCGATCCGATTAGCATAGATTCAACATCTTGAAGGATTTCAAAAATTCAAACTTGCTTAACATTTTTGGACGACTTAGATAGACAGAGACAGATACGATGTCGAAATCATGATAACCAAAGATGATTAAAATTTAGTGTCCATTTTATTTACTTATATCCCACGCTTAAATTCATAATCGCTGTTTACGAGAGATAAACACCTAAGGTGTTACAGCCCTCCCCCTTAAAAGAATCTCGTCCCGAGATTCGGAGCGGAAGACTTTGTAATACCCAAAAGCGTAAAAGTGAAGATAGAGATGAACTCAGTATTTTGTGACCTTTATGCACCATCACATGTGAACACCATATTTTAAAAAAACAAATAATTAATAAGATATATGTCCCTAAATTATGCATCATGCCGGTTTTCATTTTCGTGTGCATCTTGTGACAATATAAACATCATATGAAAAGAAATATATTAAAGTTCCAAAGTGGAATTTAGAAATTAAAAGAAAATCTAGAACTTACCAGTGGAGAAAGAAATATTATAAAACACAAAATACATCTATAATTAAATAAATTCATTCCACTGGTATGTTCAAAGTTAATATTTAAATTGAGTACAAATTTTGCTGCGGGATTTGAATTCAAAAATTCAGATTTGAAGATAAAAGGAAAACTAAAACAAGAAAATAAAACAGAAAATAAAAAAAGAAGAGAATAAGAGCCATGGGCCTTAACCAGCCGGCCCAGTTCTCCTACCGCACTACCATGTCGCTGAGATGCGCGCCGACCGGTGGGACCTCGGCGTCAGTCACTGCATGCGCCTATTTCTTACGAGTGGGCCCATGCTCAGCTGTAAACGACGTCTGCCGATATGGACGCCCTGTCTGCGCAGTGGGGTCCGTTGACCCAGTTCTGTACCGCGCGTGTGGATGCTAGGAGACCGGTGCGGGGCCCACCCATCAGCCACCTTCCTTGTGCGCGTGAGACGCTCGCGTGTGGTCCCGTGTTGCCAGTAGCTTCTTCCCCACGTGAGCTCAGATCCGTGAGGTTCGGATCAGGCTGTTGCAACAGAATCCGTGGATCCCGCTTGGTCATCCGCATGATCCTCGCTTGCGTGGAGAATTTGCCACATGACCGGCTATAGGAACCAAGCGTCTGTGCCCTGTTCGTCATATCGCGGGCACCGGGCGCGATGGGATGGGTGCCGTGGCGGGCGAAACCAAGATGTCGCCGTCGCCATGGCCAAAATCCGCGCCACCTAGGACTCCCACACCGTGGCGCGCATGCTCAAGACCCACTCGGCGCTCCAGGGGGCCTTCGTCTTCTTCCTCCTGGCGGTCACCGCGTCCGAAGCCAGCACCAGGAAACCCAGTGCCGCCGCCATGGATTTACGCGTTTGGGACCGCTTAGGACACAAGGATTGGCCTGGGGCCTTCACGGGCGGTCCGGGGAGGTGGTCTTCGTCACGGCGGAGATGATCGTCGACCAATGAACCCGGAATTGCTCACTGGAACCCTTCGGGCCCGTGGAGCCGCTCGTCGTCGTGGGCAGTGCCCTCTGCGCTTCCAACCCCGGTAAGATTCATACCAACGTACCCGCTAGGATCCAAGCGTTGGTTAGCACCTGTCGTTCAAAAGTTCCAAGCACTGTTGCGTGGGATGGCCATCGCCGGCCATGGCCCCGTCGTGGGGAGCTATCGGCGCCGCCGCACCTGTCTGCCTAAGTTGGGGAGGTGAGGGAATAGGCAAGTTGTGCCGTGGGCCGTCCATCCGGTTATGGACGGTGGAGATTAGATTTGCGGATACCGCTTCAGAGTCGTGATCTAGGGCGTTCATCCAGTATTCAATGGACAGGATCATATCGGTGATAACCTTCTGGCTATTAAAAATCTACTCCGTAGGATCTGGATCATAGGGCCGTGATTGAAACCCGCCTTCATTAAACCCTGACCACATATCTCGGATCCAACGGCTATAGACACGTACCAGTTTGTTTCACGCTAGATCTAATCCCATCCGTTGAAAGTAGATCTAACGGCTCAGATTCACCAATACCCCTTCGTCGTGCGCTTCTTTCAAAAGAGACCTTATGTTTTACTGGAATAAACCCGCCGTCCCCTCGGGGTCTTTACTGAGTCATAGGAATTCTTGCGCAGAAAACCCTATGCTTTCCTGTATTTGAGGCGCAGTCCAGGAATTAAATAAAACCAGAAAATAGATTTAGAAATCGATTTTGAGTATAAAAATAATTGTAAAACTTGGGTAATTCATAGAAAATTCATATTAAGCCCAAATTAATCTGTTCCAATTCCTATGGTTTTGTAATATTATTGTCTATCATCTAATACCACTGTTTTCACATGAAAGTCACATTAAAATTTATATCCTATTTAATCTTATATCAAATACATAAAACCTTAGAAAAGTCATAACTCCTTCGTTTTAACTCCGATTTGATCCGTTCAAGTTGCGTTAGTCTCGTACAAACGTGTAGATCATTATTATGCAGTATATTCTTATGTTTAGTGTGATGTTAATTTTATCTATACCATGTTTGTTTGTATTGCTACGACTAGCGCGAGGACACGTGTCATCTGAAAGGCAAGTTGGTACCTGGAATCTCAAGTGCCAGGCAAGTTGTGCCCTTGATTCACTTTTGTTACCCAATAATGTTCTTTATAATCATTTACCATGCATAGGTTTAACTTTGATGGGACCCGATAGGTCACCCTAGATTGTTTATCTCATTACTTTGTTTACCCCTGAATCACTTGGGTAGTTTATGCTATTGCTTTACGTGGTTTTTGGGTTAATATTTCATTATATCCATGTTCCAGTTATTTCGTTATTCTATTTATGTTCATGTCAAGATCATTATGTTATTGTTAATTGGAACATGGAGCTTAACTTGAGAACCACGTGCCACCACAAGGGAGGAATGGGACCCCTTGGCTGACTAATTAGGAAAGCTAGTGGAAGACTACCTTACCCGAAAGGGGCAAGGGCAGTAGGGGAGTGGTCAGTGTAGGGAGGTCCTTGTTTGATTTTGCTGCGATGGCGGTCAGACGAGAACCCTGCATTGGAACTTCCTATAAACTGTAGCGGGTTTTCGGAAGCTAGTGGAACTTTGTAAAGGCCTTGTAGTGGATCCCTAGCCATTCACCTTGGTAGTGTCTAAGGGCCTAGCTAACCCTGGCGACATGGGAAACACGACTTGTGGGTAAAGGGTACAACCTCTGTAGAGTGTAAAACTGGTATACTAGCCGAGCTCACGGTCATGAGCAGCTCAGGACTCTCCGATGATTAAATTATGGAACCTAAACTCAATTTGTCATTTGCATATGCATGGGATTATTTGTTAATTTTGTTCTATTACTTTTATTTAAGGTTTGGTATTTACTTACACTTAGTAACTGCTAATAAAATTTGACCAACTATTTAAAAGCAATGCCCAGCTTTAACCATTCTCTTTGGTAAGCCTTACACTTCATGAGCTCCCACCTTTGGTGAGTTCATGTCACATTATTCCCCACAACTTGTTGAGCGATGAACATGTGTGAGCTCACCCTTGCTGTCTCACACCCCCCACAGGAGAAGAACAGGTGGTTCAGGAGGAGCCACGTATCGAGGAGTTCGATTCAATCTAGGTGGCGTTTCTCAGTTGACATTGGCGCCGACGATCCTTAGTTCGTGTTATATTTATCTTTTATTTTTGTAAGTCTTCCGCTATGTATTAAATACTCTGATTATTGTGACATTTATCTCTATGCACTCTGTTATTATATATGTTGTCTTCTTGGCGCATGTATGAGATGCACCTGGCTTTGTTCCTTAAAGCCGGGTGTGACAGAAGTGGTATCAGAGGAAATGTTGACTGTAGGACGAAACCTAGATAGAAATGGACAAACCCTTACCTACTTATCTCACTCTGATTCTTTCTATACTTATCTTGATCCTATCTCACCTTCTACTGTTCTACTCTGATCATTCTTACCTTTTCTACTCTAAGACGAGATAGATTTCACATCTTGGAATCCTACATTTATGACCTTTTTAAGAGATAGAAGACCTAAGACAAAAAAATTTTAAAATTATTTTTTCTATTAAAAATGTTGGTTGATTGTTCTGATGATCAATGCCTGATTTGCTTCTTTGATTGATTGAAATAGTATAGACGGGCATCTTAGCATGTACCACCATAAGGTAATGTATTAGCTTTAGTGGATAACACACTAATCTACTTAGCTAATAAATCCCCCGCAGTAACATCCCTCGTAATTACTCGCCTTGTCTACAATTCTTCCTTTCTTACCCTGTATTTTTAACCCAGATGTACTACCCCTATAGTATTAGAAGAGAGCACTATAGACGTGATCCTTGGTATGTCATGGTTAAGAAAGGCAAAGGCAGTATATACACTGTGCTAAGGGAACCGTAGAACTCACCAGTTCCAAAGGACAAAGATTTGAAGTTGAAGTTGCAGTAACTACCACCATCAGATTAGTGGCATTCTTAGTAGATGAGAAGTTTGTGGGTGGCAACATCCATGCCGTTGGAGATTTTCTAGATGTCTTTCCAGAGGAGTTACCAGGGATGCCACCAGATATGGAAGTTGAGTTGGTCGTTGATATCTTACCTGGGACTGCTCCTATTTCTAAACGACCATACAGGATGTCCGTAGAAGAACTAAAGGAACTTAAGAAGCAATTAATGGAATTACAAGAGGCAGGGTACATTCGTTCGGATTCTTCACCTTGGAGAGCACCGGTTCTGTTTGTACAGAAGAAGGATGGATCACAGCGGATGTGTGTGGATTATATATCTCTTAATGATGTTACTGTGAAGAACAAGTGTCCATTACCCCGCATTAAGGATTTATTTGATTAGATGAGAGGTGCAAGGGTATTCTCGAAGATTGAACTCTGACTGGGGTACCATCAAATGAAGATTAGGTCATCGGATATTCCCGAGACGGATTTCTCGACTCGATATGGTTTATATGAGTTCACCGTTATGTCATTTGGACTAACTAATGCACCAACCTATTTTATGGATCTGAAGAATAAGGTGTGCATGATTTGGACAGATTCGTCGTGGTTTTCATCGACGATATTTTTATTATTTCCAAGAGTGATAGTGATCATGAGGAACATCTGAGATTGGTGCTACAGAAGATACGAGATAATCAACTCTATGCCAAGTATAGCAAATGCGAGTTTTGGATTGGCAAGGTGCCCTTTCTTGGACATATCATTTCTAATGGAGGAATATCAATGGATCCTGCTAAAGTCAAGGAGATAGTGGCGTGGAGCATACCCACTATAGTTACGAAGATTCGGAATTTCCTGGGAGTTGCAGGATATTATCGGAAATTTATTGAAGGATTCTCTAAGATTGCTAAGCCTATGACCTCACTTCTAGAGAAGGGAAGAGAATTTAAGTGGGACGAGAAGTGCCAAGATAGTTTTGAACACTTAAAGAAGAGATTGATGTCACCACCAGTGTTGGTTATGACAGATCTGCAGAAAGGATTTGATATTTATTGTGATGCATGTGGCCAAGGCTTAGGATGTGTGCTCATGCAAGAAGGACATGTGATCGCCTACGCGTCTCGCCAGTTGCGGAAACATGAGTTGAACTACCCCACGCATGACTTAGAAATGGCAGCCATTGTGCATGCACTAAAGATATGGAGGCATTGTGTCATGGGAACTAAGTGCCAAGTGTACACGGATCATAAGAATTTGAAGTATATATTCACTCAGAAGGATCTCAACCTTAGGCAACGCCGTTGGTTGGAGCTTATTAAGGATTATGATTTGGAGATTCACTATCACCCGGGCAAGGCAAATTTGGTTGCAGATGCCTTGAGTCGAAAGGAGCATGTTCATTCAGCTATTGTTGCCCAGCTACCCGATGAGATTGTTGAGGATTTCAGGAGACTTAACCTGGGGATAGTTGCTCATACTGAGGGAGTTACTATTGATGTGGAACCTACTTTGGAGCAAGAGATCCGCAAAGGACAAATTGGTGATGCTAAAATAAAAGAGATTAAGGATCTGATTACTGAAGGTCGAGTTCCGGAATTTACGGAAGATGAGCAAGGCACTATATGGTTCAAGAACAGGATGTGTGTTCCTGATATTAAAAGCCTTCGAGAGACTATATTGAAGGAGGCTCATGATTCGGATTATTCTATTCATCCTGGTAGTACTAAGATGTATCAGGATTTGAAGCGGAAGTATTGGTGGTATGGATTGAAGAGAGATGTGGCGGCACATGTGGCTATGTGCGATATATGCCAAAGAGTTAAGGCTGAACACCAGAGGCCAGCTGGACTATTGCATCCACTGAAGATACCCGAGTGGAAATGGGAAGAGATTGGTATGGATTTTATTACTGGATTGCCTCGCACCCAGAAAGGATATGATGCTATATGGGTGATTGGGGATAGATTGACTAAAGTGGCTCACTTTATTCCTGTGAAGACTACTTATAAAGGTTCTCAACTAGCAGAGTTATATATGGCTCGGATTGTGTGTTTACATGGAGTACCAAAGAAGATCGTGTCTGATCGAGGTTCGCAGTTTACCTCAAGGTTTTGGAGAAGCTTTCATGAGAACATGAGTACAAAGTTGAATTTTAGTACAGCTTATCACCCTCAGACTGATGGACAGACTGAAAGGACTAACCAAGTATTGGAAGATATGTTGAGAGCATGTGCCCTTCAGCATGGAGGAAGTTGGGATAAAAGTCTACCGTATGCTGAGTTCTCTTATAATAATAGTTACCAGGCCAGTCTGAAGATGTTACCGTTTGAGACTTTATATGGCAGGAAGTGCAGGACCCTTCTATTTTGGACTAGACTCGAGGAAGGCAGTTCTTTGGGCCTGAACTTATTCAAGAAGCAGAAGAAAAAGTCCGTATAATTCGAGAGAATTTGAGGGTAGCTCAAACCAGGCAAAAGAGCTATGCTGATAATAGAAGGAGACCACTGGAGTTTGAGGAAAGTGATTATGTGTACCTCAAGGTGTCACCACTTCGCGGATTAAGGGATTTAAAGTTAAGGGCAAATTGTCCCCTCGCTATATTGGACCATTTTGAGTTTTTTAGGCGAGTTGGAGAGATGGCCTATCAACTCGAGCTACCTGCTAGTCTATCGGATGTGCATAATGTGTTCCACGTATCTCAACTGATGAAGTGTCTCCGTGTCCCTAAGGAACAGTTACCCATGGAAGAGCTCAGTGTTCAAGGTGATTTGACGTACACGGAGTACCCGATCAAAATTTTGGATACACTGACTCGAGTTACAAGAAATAAGGTGATAAAGATGTGCAAGGTGCAATGGAGTCACCACGGTGAAGATGAAGCAACTTGGGAAAGAGAAGAAGAACTCCACATAGATTTTCCCCATCTTTTCCCTCGTCTTTTCTAAATCTCGAGGACGAGATTCTTGTTAAGGGGTGTAGGATTTGTAATACCCAAAAGCGTAAAAGTGAAGATAGAGATGAACTCAGTATTTTGTGACCTTTATGCACCATCACATGTGAACACCATATTTTAAAAAAACAAATAATTAATAAGATATATGTCCCTAAATTATGCATCATGCCGGTTTTCATTTTCGTGTGCATCTTGTGACAATATAAACATCATATGAAAAGAAATATATTAAAGTTCCAAAGTGGAATTTAGAAATTAAAAGAAAATCTAGAACTTAGTAGTGGAGAAAGAAATATTATAAAACACAAAATACATCTATAATTAAATAAATTCATTCCACTGGTATGTTCAAAGTTAATATTTAAATTGAGTACAAATTTTGCTGCGGGATTTGAATTCAAAAATTCAGATTTGAAGATAAAAGGAAAACTAAAACAAGAAAATAAAACAGAAAATAATAAAAGAAGAGAATAAGAGCCATGGGCCTTAACCAGCCGGCCCAGTTCTCCTACCGCACTACCATGTCGCTGAGATGCTCGCCGACCGGTGGGACCTCGGCGTCAGTCACTGCATGCGCCTATTTCTTACGAGTGGGCCCATGCTCAGCTGTAAACGACGTCTGCCGATATGGACGCCCTGTCTGCGCAGTGGGGTCCGTTGACCCAGTTCTGTACCGCGCGTGTGGATGCTAGGAGACCGGTGCGGGGCCCACCCATCAGCCACCTACCTTGTGCGCGTGAGACGCTCGCGTGTGGTCCCGTGTTGCCAGTAGCTTCTTCCCCACGTGAGCTCAGATCCGTGAGGTTCGGATCAGGCTGTTGCAACAGAATCCGTGGATCCCGCTTGGTCATCCGCATGATCCTCGCTTGCGTGGAGAATTTGCCACATGACCGGCTATAGGAACCAAGCGTCTATGCCCTGTTCGTCATATCGCGGGCACCGGGCGCGATGGGATGGGTGCCGTGGCGGGCGAAACCAAGATGTCGCCGTCGCCATGGCCGAAATCCGCGCCACCTAGGACTCCCACACCGTGGCGCGCATGCTCAAGACCCACTCGGCGCTCCAGGGGGCCTTCGTCTTCTTCCTCCTGGCGGTCACCGCGTCCGAAGCCAGCACCAGGAAACCCAGTGCCGCCGCCATGGATTTACGCGTTTGGGACCGCTTAGGACACAAGGATTGGCCTGGGGCCTTCACGGGCGGTCCGGGGAGGTGGTCTTCGTCACGGCGGAGATGATCGTCGACCAATGAACCCGGAATTGCTCACTGGAACCCTTCGGGCCCGTGGAGCCGCTCGTCGTCGTGGGCAGTGCCCTCTGCGCTTCCAACCCCGGTAAGATTCATACCAACGTACCCGCTAGGATCCAAGCGTTGGTTAGCACCTGTCGTTCAAAAGTTCCAAGCACTGTTGCGTGGGATGGCCATCGCCGGCCATGGCCCCGTCGTGGGGAGCTATCGGCGCCGCCGCACCTGTCTGCCTAAGTTGGGGAGGTGAGGGAATAGGCAAGTTGTGCCGTGGGCCATCCATCCGGTTATGGATGGTGGAGATTAGATTTGTGGATACCGCTTCAGAGTCGTGATCTAGGGCGTTCATCCAGTATTCAATGGACAGGATCATATCGGTGATAACCTTCTAGCTATTAAAAATCTACTCCGTAGGATCTGGATCATAGGGCCGTGATTGAAACCCGCCTTCATTAAACCCTGACCACATATCTCGGATCCAACGGCTGTAGACACGTAGCAGTTTGTTTCACGCTAGATCTAATCCCATCCGTTGAAAGTAGATCTAACGGCTCAGATTCACCAATACCCCTTCGTCGTGCGCTTCTTTCAAAAGAGACCTTATGTTTTACTGGAATAAACCCGCCGTCCCCTCGGGGTCTTTACTGAGTCATAGGAATTCTTGCGCAGAAAACCCTGTGCTTTCCTGTATTTGAGGCGCAGTCCAGGAATTAAATAAAACCAGAAAATAGATTTAGAAATCGATTTTGAGTATAAAAATAATTGTAAAACTTGGGTAATTCATAGAAAATTCATATTAAGCCCAAATTAATCCGTTCCAATTCCTATGGTTTTGTAATATTATTGTCTATCATCTAATACCACTGTTTTCACATGAAAGTCACATTAAAATTTATATCCTATTTAATCTTATATCAAATACATAAAACCTTAGAAAAGTCATAACTCCTTCGTTTTAACTCCGATTTGATCCGTTCAAGTTGCGTTAGTCTCGTACAAACGTGTAGATCATTATTATGCAGTATATTCTTATGTTTGGTGTGATGTTAATTTTATCTATACCATGTTTGTTTGTATTGCTACGACTAGCGCGAGGACACGTGTCATCAGAAAGGCAAATTGGTACCTGGAATCTCAAGTGCCAGGCAAGTTGTGCCCTTGATTCACTTTTGTTACCCAATAATGTTCTTTATAATCATTTACCATGCATAGGTTTAACTTTGATGGGACCCGATAGGTCACCCTAGATTGTTTATCTCATTACCTTGTTTACCCCTGAATCACTTGGGTAGTTTATGCTATTGCTTTACGTGGTTTTTGGGTTAATATTTCATTATATCCATGTTCCAGTTATTTTGTTATTCTATTTATGTTCATGTCAAGATCATTATGTTATTGTTAATTGGAACATGGAGCTTAACTTGAGAACCACGTGCCACCACAAGGGAGGAATGGGACCCCTTGGCTGACTAATTAGGAAAGCTAGTGGAAGACTACCTTACCCGAAAGGGGCAAGGGCAGTAGGGGAGTGGTCAGTGTAGGGAGGTCCTTGTTTGATTTTGCTACGATGGCGGTCAGACGAGAACCCTGCATTGGAACTTCCTATAAACTGTAGCGGGTTTTCGGAAGCTAGTGGAACTTTGTAAAGGCCTCGTAGTGGATCCCTAGCCATTCACCTTGGTAGTGTCTAAGGGCCTAGCTAACCCTGGCGACATGGGAAACACGACTTGTGGGTAAAGGGTACAACCTCTGCAGAGTGTAAAACTGGTATACTAGCCGAGCTCACGGTCATGAGCAGCTCAGGACTCTCCGATGATTAAATTATGGAACCTAAACTCAATTTGTCATTTGCATATGCATGGGATTATTTGTTAATTTTGTTCTATTACTTTTATTTAAGGTTTGGTATTTACTTACACTTAGTAACTGCTAATAAAATTTGACCAACTATTTAAAAGCAATGCCCAGCTTTAACCATTCTCTTTGGTAAGCCTTACACTTCATGAGCTCCCACCTTTGGTGAGTTCATGTCACATTATTCCCCACAACTTGTTGAGCGATGAACATGTGTGAGCCCACCCTTGCTGTCTCACACCCCCCACAGGAGAAGAACAGGTGGTTCAGGAGGAGCCACGTATCGAGGAGTTCGATTCAATCTAGGTGGCGTTTCTCAGTTGACATTGGCGCCGACGATCCTTAGTTCGTGTTATGTTTATCTTTTATTTTTGTAAGTCTTCCGCTATGTATTAAATACTCTGATTATTGTGACATTTATCTCTATGCACTCTGTTATTATATATGTTGTCTTCTTGGTGCATGTATGAGATGCACCTGGCTTTGTTCCTTAAAGCCGGGTGTGACAGACTTTTAGGTGTAGAGAAGCATGTAACTCCTGTCCATATCAGCGATAACATAAGACAGTTCCAAGCAAGGCGAGTGTCTCAGGCGGTTGTTTCTCTAGTGGACATAACATGTATCGCCTTAGGCTAATTTAGAGATGTCCAACAATAGAGGCGATGTCTGCTAGAAGAACACATAAGATTCCATGTATGCAGTTTGCTTTTTTCTGATGACACTGTACTATCTGAGTCTGTTGGGCGAAGGTAGATATGCAACTTTACCCAAACAGAATTAGTTGCAACCTCTTTAGTAAAACACACAGAAAGAGGTTTACCAACAAGTGGTCATAGTAAGTTCATAGTACATGAGACGGGTGTGGATGTCGAACAACATCACGGTTAACTTGTGGTTAGGCCAAAGAATCCAAGTCCATGAAAGGTGATATAGATTCGAGAAAATCACTAGTGAAGGGATATGTAGATACTGACTTTGCAACCAATCCATTTTGTCAAGCACTAATCATGGCTCGACCTGATCACACACATTGGAAAACCATACGTGAAGCGATCGAGGAACGACTAGAGCGATGATTAGGTGGTTACTTGTAACACCCGGCTTTAAGGAACAAAGCCAGGTGCATCTCATACATGCGCCAAGAAGACAACATATATAATAACAGAGTGTATAGAGATAAATGTCATAAAACATCAGAGTAATTATTACATAGCGGAAGACTTATTACAAAATAAAAGTATAACCATAAAACGAACTAAGGATCGTCGGCGCCAATGTCGACTGAGAAACGCCACCTAGATCAGATCGAACTCCTCAGTGTTAGGCGGCTCCTCTTCGACCACCTGTTCTTCTCCTGTGGGGGGGGTGTGAGACAGCAAGAGTGAGCTCACATACGTTCATAGCTCAACAAGTCGTGGGGAATAATGTGGCATGAACTCACCAAAGGTGGGAGTTCATGTAGTGTAAGGCTGATCAATGAAATAAAGGCTGAAGCTGAGCGTTGCTTTTATAAGTTGGTCAAAATTTTATTAGCAATTACTAAGTGCAAGTAAATACCAAACCTTAATAATAATAAAGAACAGTAATAGTAAAATAATCCCAAATGCGATGCAAATGTCAAAATTGAATTTAAGTTCCATAATTAATCATGTGAGGGTCCGAGCCGCTCATGACCGTGAGCACGGCTAGTATACTAGTTTTACACTCTGCAGAGGTTGCGCATCTTTACCCACAAGCCGTGTTACCCATCTGCCAAGGGGTCATGAATCCCATACACCTCTACCAAGGAAGCGAGGCAGGGTAACACTACGAGGCCTTTACAAAGTTCCACTAGCTTCAGACTACCCGCTACAGTTTATAGGAAGCTCCAGTGCAGGGTTCTTGCCGACCGCCATCGCAGCAAAATCAAACAAGGACCTCCCTACACTGACCACTCCCCTACTGCCCTTGCCCCTTTCGGGTAAGGTAGCCCTCCACTAGCTTTCCTAGTTAATCAGCCAAGGGCGTCCCATTAAACCCTTGTGGTAGCACTGTTTTCCCGGGTGGTCGCTCCATGTTCCCATTAATTTAATGATCTTAACATGAACAGTAATAATAACAAGATAATAACAGAATAATCATGAATAATGAATCTCCATACCCAATCCGCATAAAGCAATAGCAAGTACTACCCAAAGATATTCCAGGGGTGAACAAGGTATAGAGGTAATCAAAACTGGGGTACATAAAGGATCCCATCAAAATTAACCTATGCAGATCATTAAAATTAATAAGAACATGGCTGGGAAAAGTAAGTGATCAAGGGCACAACTTGCCTTCAATGAGCTCCTGCTCAGCTATCTCAACTTGTTGAACCACAGTTTCCACAGTGGCTTGCCCGTCTATTCGCATCAACACAATACATACATAGTATAGCCAAAATCAACATCACACCAAACAGATGAATAAAATATACAGTAAAAATCTACACATTAAAATAAAATCATAGGAACTGGAATCACTAAATTTGGAGTTATAGATTTCAAGTTATGAATTTCCTAAGGTTTAATGTGATTAAAATAGGATTAGATGAGAAATTAATTTTCTAACTGAGTTCATGTCAAAACAGAGACACTAAATGATAGACATTAATATTACAAAATTATAGGAAGTGGAATGGATTAATTTGGAGCTAAAATGAATTTAATATGAATTTATCAAATTCTAGTAATTATTTTCATATTAAAAATCTATTTTCCATTTATATTCCATGGTTTTCGAGTTCTCAGGACAGGGCCTCAATTATCAGAAAATGCAGGGGCTCTGGCGCAAGATTACCGAGACACAGTGAATAGTACCTAGAGGACCGCGGGTTGATTCACTAATATTATAAGGGTTCCTTTGCAAACTGCGCGAAAGAAGGGGTACGGGCGAGACTAAGCCGCCCGATCAGAAATGGAGGGCACCGATTAGATCTGGGATCCACGTTGACCGGTACGCAACGCAGCCGTTGGATCCCTATCTAAGGTCCGGATTCTATTGAACGAAGGGGGTATTTTGTACTCTAATCTCAGCCGTCCGAGAACCGATCGACGGTGCCCGGTCCATCATCTACCCCCAGCCGTGACGGACGACGGCGGCGCTCAGCTCACCAGCGCGACGGCGCCATGGCTGGCGGAAATCATGCTAGCACCCAGCGCATGAACCCGAAATTAACTAGGTGTTTCGCTAAGAGAAGAACGATGTGGACAAGCGGGATGGGAGACTCACCGACGACACGCAGTGGCTCCCGCCGCTCACGGAGGAGGGCGGACCCGCGGCGAATACGGTGTTCCGGCGAGGAATTGCAGCCGATACGATGGCCCCCGATCGTCCCGGTTGACACCCTTGTGATCGCAAATCCGCGGTGAAGATCACAATGTCACACCCGGTTTTAGAAGGCAAACCGAATGCGAACCATGTACGTGCCAGGATCAGTTATTCACGTACACAGCAGTTACATAACATGGACATCATCACACAGTGCTCAAAATAGTATTAAAAGGGGAAATAATAGTCGATTACATCATACGTCTGAGACGTCCATATAGTTCTTACAATAAATCAAAGTGCGGAAAAGATACGTAGATAACACGGCCTTCACAGGCAGCCGACTGGGGGTTGCCGCTAACCCACGCCTAGAACTCGTCGTAGTCTTGGAACTCCTGGAAGTCTCCTTCCACAGCTTCATCTTCTCCTGAGTAGTGGTTGCAATGCTGACAACCTGGATGGGGGGGGGGTTTGGTGTGTAGAGCAAGGGTGAGTACACATCAACATACTCAGCAAGCATCCCGTTTGGCTGTAGTGGACTAGCTTTATGTGGGGATAAGTCAAGCAGTTGCTTTTAGTTGGTCAGGTTATTACTTACTAGTAGAAAGCCAGGTTTTAACATTAACCCAAGTTATTAGCCCAATGTATCCTTTCCAAACGGAAAGAATACCACTTACCAGCACCATAATCATAATCAGAACCATCAATCTCATTGCCACCTGTACCAAAATATCTCTGATCAAGTATCACTAATCTCTGGAGCTCCCTTGGCCGCTCATAACCGTGAGCACGGCTGATATATCAGTTTCATAACACTCTGCAGAGGTTGTGCACTTTACCCACAAGCCGTGATTCCCTTTCTGCCCGGAGAGAGCGACTCCCCATTGACCACTACCTAGGTGGTCCAGCAGGGCATCACTACGTAGCCTTTACAAAGATTCCCCGAGGCTGTAGCCGCCCGTTAGGTTTCCTAAATGTACCGCACTCCTCCCCAAGGGACAAATCAACCTTGGCAGAGCGAGCCGCATACACCGAGCCCCATTGACGGCACAACGGCTAAGCGGACTACACCCCGGTTCCTCCAATTATTCAGCTAAGGGCGTCCCATTCCACCCTCATGGTTGCACTGTTTTCCCGGGCGGTCATCCATTGAACAGGTCCTTACGGAGAGGCACTCGAGAAACCGCTCGAGTCCCCTTAAATGCCACAAGTATGATCATAAATAAGAAGGGGAAAACAGCGTATCATAGATAATCACATCATGTTCATTGATTAGAGTTGAGCAATAGCATCAGACTAAGCAGTAATAATCCAACCCAAATAGGTAAACAAGGACATGGATAACAAAAGCTAGTCAATCCTTAGGTATAAATGTGTAATGCGGGAGGTGAATTAAAGAATGAATAGGACAGAGATAGGTCAAAGGACACTTGCCTCCACCAATCGACTGCTGCTCAGGGGCTTCTCCTGCGAATTCCTCGGGCTCTTCGACCGGATCGTTCTCTATGCGAGCGCAAACATACATACATCCACATATTTTAATACAAAAGAACAATACACCATACAAGGGAACAGGTAAAACGAATATGCATCAAGTATGACATTTGACATCGCATTTGTTATGGTTAGAAAGAAACGGGAAAGATCTCGCAGGGGGGGGGTTAAATCTTATGCACTAATGATTAATTACAATTGGTTCTTAACAAAAGAATTCTGTTACATATATACTAATGGAAACCTAATCATTTTTAGTTGATCAACATTGCACGGGTTAAACAATTAACTACGTGAATCAATAGCATAACGGAATTTTAAATTAAACTTCCTATTTTCCATAGCATGAACAATGATCATTCTACCTAAAATAAAGTAATTATGATCACAGAAAGTAAATAAAATAAAAATAAAAATAAAAAAAAAACAGAGGGGGGGGGGGCGGTTGAACCGGCCCTAGGGCGGTTGAACCGGCCCTAGGCGGGGCGGCCGAGCTGGGGCGGGCGCTCGGGCGCGGGCGGCCGAGCTGGGGCCGGGGCGGCTGAGCCGCTGAGCCGGCCGGTTGAACCGGCGGCCAGGCGGGCGCGGGGGGGGGGGGGGGGGGGGGGGGGGTCGGGCAGGGCGGCCGAGCGGGCGGCCAGCGGCCGGCTGGGCCGAGCAGGGGGCGGGCCAGGGCGCGGCTGGGCGCGGCCGGGGGCGGCCAGGGCGTGGCCAGGCGGCCGGGCGGCGCGGCAGCGGCCGGCCAGCGGCCACAGCGGGGCTGGGGGGTGGCCGGCGCGGCCAGGGGCGGCCAGGCCTTGGCCGGGCAGGGAGGGGTAGAGGAGAGGAGAGGGGAGGGAGGAGAGGGAGGAGGGGGAGGGGGCTCACCGGCGGGGGTGGCCGACGGCGAGGGGCGGCCGGCGGCAGGGGGTGGCGCGGCGGCCTAGGGCAGGGGTTAGGGCGGCGGCGGCTTAGGGAGAGAGAGAAAAAATGAGAGGGAGAGGGAGAGGGTTAGGGGAAAAAGGGAGAGAGGGGGGGGGCGGCTGGGCCTTGCCAAGGCCCAAGAGGGGGGCGCGCAGGGGCTTGGGCCGGCCGGGGTCGGCCCACGGCGCGGGAGAGAGAGAAAAAAAAGGAGAGAAAGAAAGAAGAAGAAAGAAAGAAAAGGTTTTCCGCTTATTCTCGAAATCCGATCTTTCCACATGAATGCATTTGCACTTTCAAAGCAATCAAAAAAATGCAAGGTTCGGCATGGTGCATCAAACAACACAAAGTATTTTTAGAGTTTTCTTACACGGGAAATCCAAACCGAGTCCCGCTAAAACTTTGGAAAAGGTCAAGGTCTGGCGAGGGGAAAAGAAAAAGAAAAGGTAACGCCCGAATTTTGGCGAGTAGAGAAAAGAAAAAAATTCAACTGCAAAATTCGGGGCGTTACAAACCTATCCCCCTTAAAAGAATCTCGCCCTCGAGATTCAGGGCTGGCTAGCAAAGAGCTCTGGGTACTTAGCCATCAAATCATCTTCACGCTCCCAGGTTGCTTCTTCCTCAGAGTGGTGACTCCATCTGACTTTGCACATCCTGATGGTCTTCCTTCGGGTGACTCTATCTGCAACCTCAAGAATCTGAGCTGGCTTCTCAACATAGGTCAAGTCCTCCTGGACTTCCAGACCTTCCACTGGCAACTGCTCTTCTGGCACACGCAAGCACTTCTTCAACTGAGACACATGAAAGACATCATGCACAGCGGACAAATTCTCTGGCAAACTGAGCTGATAAGCCACTTCTCCACGCTTTGAGAGGATTTGATACGGACCAATGTAGCGGGGTGCTAGCTTGCCTTTGATTCCGAACCTTCTGACTCCTCTGATCGGTGACACTTTCAGATAGACGAAGTCTCCGACTTCAAAACTCAGCTCTCTTCTTCTTGTGTCTGCATAGCTTCGCTGCCTCGATTGCGCTATCTTCAGATTCTCTCGAACCATCTTGATGTTCTCTTCGGCTTCAAGCAAAATATCTGGCCCAAACACTTGCTTCTCTCCAGGCTGATCCCATTGCAACGGAGTTCTACAACTCCTTCCATAAAGCGCTTGAAATGGTGACATCTTCAAACTGGCCTGGTAACTGTTGTTATAGGAAAACTCTGCATAAGGCAATCGCTTATCCCATCCGGACTGATCTTGCAACGCACAGGCTCTCAACATGTCTTCAAGTATTTGATTGGTTCTTTCAGTCTGACCATCTGTCTGCGGGTGATAAGCTGAACTGAAATTCAGATGTGTGCCCAAGGCTTCATGCAACTGCTGCCAGAAATGAGAGGTGAACTACGTTCCTCTGTCTGACACTATCTTCTTTGGCACACCATGAAGACAAACGATCCGAGACATATACAGCTCTGCCAATACTGCACTGCTGTAGGTGGTCTTGACAGGTATGAAGTGGGCTGACTTGGTCAAGCGGTCCACTACTACCCAAATAGAATCGTAGCCGGCTCGAGTGCGAGGCAATCCGACTATGAAATCCATACCGATTTCATCCCATTTCCACTGAGGGATCTGCAACGGTTGCAACAATCCAGCAGGTCTCTGGTGCTCTGCCTTAATTCTTCGACAACTATCGCACATAGCCACATGCTCTGCGATTTCCCTCTTCATTCCGTACCACCAGAATTTCTTCTTCAGATCCTGATACATCTTCTCACTGCCAGGGTGAATCGAATAAGCTGTCTCATGAGCTTCCTTGAGAATCAACTCCCGAATGGACTGGACATTGGGAACACACAAGCGGTCTTTGAACCATATCATGCCTTCAGCATCTTCTCGAAAATCTTTGCCTCTGCCATCTAGAATCAGTCGCCGAATCTCACTGACCTTCTCATCATTCTTCTGTGCTTCTTTGATTTCGCGCTCCAAGGTAGGTTCCAATTCAACTGTGACTCCTCGCGAATTGTTCAGAAATCCGAGACTCAACCTGTCGAACTCCTTGGCCAACTCATAAGGCATCGGACGAGCGACCATCAGATTGACTTGACTCTTTCTGCTCAAAGCATCTGCCACTACGTTCGCTTTGCCTGGATGGTAATGAATCTCCAACTCATAGTCTTTGATCAACTCTAACCATCTTCTTTGCCTCATATTCAGTTCTGTCTGAGTGAATATGTACTTCAGACTCTTGTGATCTGTGTAAACATCGCATTTCTGTCCATACAGATAGTGCCTCCATGTCTTAAGTGCGTGAACCACTGCTGCCAACTCTAGATCATGGATTGGGTAGTTCTTCTCATGAACCTTCAATTGTCGGGACGAGTAAGCCACAACTCTTCCCTCTTGCATCAACACGCATCCCAAACCTGTGTAACAAGCATCACAATACACAGAGAAGGGCTTGTGCACATCAGGCAAGACTAGGACAGGCGCTGTTGTCAACTTCTCTTTCAGCGCTTCGAAGGCCTCTTGACATTTCTGGGTCCACTTGAACTCAACCTTGTTGCCTAGCAACGCTGTCATTGGTTTCGCAATCTTCGAAAACCCTTCAATGAATCGCCGATAATATCCGGCCATTCCAATGAAGCTCTTGATTCCTCGAGCATCCGTTGGCGCTTTCCAGTTCAGAATGTCTGCCACTTTCTTCGGATCCACAGCCAATCCTTCTTTATTGATTATGTGACCCAAGAACAGGACTTCACTGATCCAGAACTCACACTTGCTCAACTTTGCATACAACTGGTGCTCTCGCAATCTCTGCAATACCATCCTCAAATGATCTGCATGCTCTTCTTCACTTTGAGAATAAACCAGAATGTCATCAATGAATACCACCACAAACTTATCGAGATAATCCATGAATACACTGTTCATCAAGTTCATAAAGAACGCTGGTGCATTGGTCAAACCAAAAGACATCACTGTGAACTCATACAAACCATACTTGGTAATGAATGCCGTCTTCGGAATGTCCGAAGGTCGGATCCTGAGCTGATGATAACCTGATCTCAGATCAATCTTGGAGAACACACTGGCTCCTCTCAACTGGTCGAACAGATCTTCTATTCTGGGCAAGGGATACTTGTTCTTGATCGTGACTTCATTCAAAGCTCGATAATCGATACACATCCTCTTGGTGCCATCTTTCTTCTCCACAAACAGGACAGGGGAGGCCCAAGGCGAGGTGCTTGGCCGGATGTAACCTTTCTCCGACAGCTCATCAATCTGCTTCTTAAGCTCAACCAACTCTGGTCCAGATATTCTGTAAGCTCTCTTAAAGATAGGGGCGGTTCCAGGAAGAAGCTCTATGGCAAACTCAACTTTCCGCTCTGGTGGCATACCCGGTAAGTCCTTTGGAAACACATCTGGGAATTCAGACACAACCTTGATACTCTCAATTGGGTCTGCTTCACTGCTATCGACAGCCATCTGATAACAACTTCCTTTCTTTGGCTCAGGCGGGACTAACTCGGTCACCACTTCCTCTCCTAGTGGGGACACCAACTTGATTGTCCTTTTATCACAACTGATAACTGCCTGATACTTATCTAGCCAATTCATCCCTAGGATGACATCTATTCCCTGAGTACCCATTACTATAAGGTTAGCGGGAAACGCTATCCCCCTTATTTCCACACTTACACCCAAACATATGCTATCAGCTCGAATTCTACCACCAGCTGAGTCAATTTGAATAGGGGTTGACATGGTAGTAATTGGAAGATTATGTGCTTCTACCCATGATGCAGTAATGAAAGAATGCGTTGCTCCAGTATCAAATAACACTTCTGCAATATGGGAGTCGACTGGGAACATACCTACTGTCATGCCGGGAGTCTCCTGAACTGCTTCAGCCTCCAAGTGGTTCAATCTTCCATGATTATAGCGCTGCTGAGGGCGGTTGCCTGCTCCAGGCTGAGACACATTCTGCTTCGCTGGGGCATTGGGGCCTGACTGCTGCTGGGCTGCCTTCTTCGGACATTGCATCACCCAGTGGCCTTGCTCTCCACAGTGGAAACATGCTCTGTTTCCAACCTGAGCTGGTGCTGCCTGATTGTTCTGCTGGTTTGCTGGGGCAGGAAGACGAGGTGTCTGCTGATTCTGCCTCTGAAACTGGCCTCCTGACTGATTGCTCTGGCGATTCTGGTACTGGTGCTGAGGATACTGCCTTTGGAACTGCTGATACTGCTGGCGCTGCTGATGCTGCTGAGGTGGACGCTGGTTCTGCCTGAACTGCTGAGGTTGATTGCCTGAAAAACGAGGACGACTGCTGCTTCCAGGCTGGGGTCCACTGATCTTGCGCTTACGATCCTCCATCTCCTTACGCTTCCTTTATGTCATGATTGCTCTGTCAATCAGGTGCTGGAATGTCGGGAAGGTATGATTCATCAACTGATACTGCAGAGGGTCAACCAAGCCTCTCAAGAAACGGTACTGTCGTTTGGCGTCGGTGTTGACATCTTCAGGAGCATAGCGGGACAACTGCAGAAACCTGTCTCGATACTCACTGACAGATGATGACCCTTGCTTAAGGGCCAGGAACTCCTCCTTCTTCACTGTCATCAGACCTGCAGGCACATGGTACCGACGAAAGCTACCTCTGAACTCTTCCCAGGTGATGGTGTCGGGGTCGGCATGGGTGGCGAGGTAAGACTCCCACCATGATTGGGCTGCTCCTCTCAACAGACGGGGACCATACAAGACTTTCTCCCTGTCGTCACACTGAGCGGTATGCAACTCCCGCTCCACAGTGCACAGCCAATCTTCAGCATCCATGGGGTCAGAAGAGTGAGCGAACGTTGGGGGATGACCTCTCATGAATTCAGCACGCTTGTCTCTAGGCATCTGAGGCTGGGGTGGTGCTTGCTGCTGCTGCTGCTGCTGCTGAATGGCGGCCAGAGTTTGACCGATGGCCTGAACTGCCTGAGTCTGCATCAGAAACATCTGCTCGATCGACATCGGGGGCGGGGGCGGCAGCTGCTGTTGCTGGGGCGCCTCATCCTGCGGAGCGGCTTGCTCCTGCTGAGCACGCCTTCCTCCTCTGCGCCTGTTCTCTGACATCTGCAGAACGCAACCACACATCAGAACTGATCTGGCAAATCTTGCAGCATAAGAAAAGAGTATAGAATTCTCCAACAGCACTGAACAGATGAGCATCTTCACTGATCTCCAACACAGACCACACAGCTTCTCAGATAAAGAGGAAAGTAGGATAAAGGTTTTCCCAACTATATAACTAACTCCATTAACATAATAGGTAAACCAAAATGCAGGGGATACCCACACTCTGGTGACAATCATTACAAAGATCCAAACCAAACATAGTTCATCATGACAAACATAAATGCACAGGATATAGCAAACTACCCTGTCTAACTAAGACTAACTAAGACCGAGACTAACGCTAAGACTGAAGCTTCTATGTATATATTTTGTATTAATTACAGGATCCAACTCTAACGAACTATGGTTCTAGATTTATCTTGGTCTTGCAGTCGGGATTGCCATAAGATTGGAGTCCACGCCGAGGTGAGCGGTACGGGTGCTGAGTCCCGACGGGAGCGGGGGAACCATCATCCAAGTGACGACGCTCCGCGCGCTCAGCCCGCAGCAGGGCGATCTCAGCACGAGCCCTACTCAGCTCATCTAATGCATGGTCCAGCTCCGTGTTTAGCACGGCGGCTAGGTTGACTGTGCTGCTCAACCTAGGATTGTCCTCACCAGCAGGTGAAACAATCACGCCTCCTGTGCTGCCAGATGGACGGCGGGGGTAATACTTCAGGTCGAGACCGTCAGCTACCCCACCGAGAACCGAGCAGTAGTGCGAAAGCGCACGCCGTGCAGCATCCTGCATGGCTGCCTCAGCTGAGTCCCGCTCAGAGATAGAATAGTGCTCTGAGCAAGCCTCCGCGCCCTGGAGACTGTTCTTCGGACGGCGCACCAAGCAGGTCGCCTCCCAGCGGTCCGGGTAGACCCCGCGACTATGCTGGTAGACCACACAGCGATACTCGATGGACCAAGTACGCCGGTCAAGTGCCCGACGTAGCAGGGTGTCGAGCGCGTCGTGGAAGTGACACCCGCGAGCAGCGTCGCGAGTGATGGGTCGAGCAACCCATCCTTCCGGCTCATGGCTAGAGAGGTCGAGGTCGTGGCTCGAGCTGTCGTCGCCACCTCCGTCGTCTGGATCTCCTCCAGCAGCTACTCCAGAAGCTGGGACGCCCAGTGGTGGTGCAGGGGGCGCCTCCAGGGGAAGCACAGGGGAGCAGCTCCTCACAGACTCTATCTCCTGTTGGAGCGAGAAGGAAGAGCCCTGCTGCTCCTGTCGTCGACGTTCCTGCTCCTCATGCAGGCGGTGGTGCAGTCTCTCCAAGTGGCTGGACTGTCCGGCCACGGGACGGCGAAGCGGACGCTCAGCAAGGCGGGAGGGTAAGAAGGGGATGACGGACTTTCGTGCAGTGTGTCTAAGTCGAGCCATCTACAAAAGACATCGCAAGCAAAAGGGTGAGAACAGAATTAATATGACCAGCAAGTAATGAACCATAAATAAATGAAGGATCAGAATAATAATGAATCATAAATAAATGAAGGATCAGAATAAAACAAAATTTTCAGCAAGGTATAATATATAGTAGAACATAGGTTTGGTCAGTAGGACCAACTTTTGAAGGGGTACCAAAGTCAAGGCAGGGACAGAGGTCTATAGTCCTTAAAACGACCATTCTACTCTAGGTTAGCGGTCCTACAGTCAGCACGGCTCTGATACCACTTATGTCACACCCGGTTTTAGAAGGCAAACCGAATGCGAACCATGTACGTGCCAGGATCAGTTATTCACGTACACAGCAGTTACATAACATGGACATCATCACACAGTGCTCAAAATAGTATTAAAAGGGGAAATAATAGTCGATTACATCATACGTCTGAGACGTCCATATAGTTCTTACGATAAATCAAAGTGCGGAAAAGAAACGTAGATAACGCGGCCTTCACAGGCAGCCGACTGGGGGTTGCCGCTAACCCACGCCTAGAACTCGTCGTAGTCTTGGAACTCCTGGAAGTCTCCTTCCACAGCTTCATCTTCTCCTGAGCAGTGGTTGCAATGCTGACAACCTGGAGGGGGGGGGGGGTTTGGTGTGTAGAGCAAGGGTGAGTACACATCAACATACTCAGCAAGCATCCCGTTTGGCTGTAGTGGACTAGCTTTATGTGGGGATAAGTCAAGCAGTTGCTTTTAGTTGGTCAGGTTATTACTTACTAGTAGAAAGCCAGGTTTTAACATTAACCCAAGTTATTAGCCCAATGTATCCTTTCCAAACGGAAAGAATACCACTTACCAGCACCATAATCATAATCAGAACCATCAATCTCATTGCCACCTGTACCAAAATATCTCTGATCAAGTATCACTAATCTCTGGAGCTCCCTTGGCCGCTCATAACCGTGAGCACGGCTGATATATCAGTTTCATAACACTCTGCAGAGGTTGTGCACTTTACCCACAAGCCGTGATTCCCTTTCTGCCCGGAGAGAGCGACTCCCCATTGACCACTACCTAGGTGGTCCAGCAGGGCATCACTACGTAGCCTTTACAAAGATTCCCCGAGGCTGTAGCCGCCCGTTAGGTTTCCTAAATGTACCGCACTCCTCCCCAAGGGACAAATCAACCTTGGCAGAGCGAGCCGCATACACCGAGCCCCATTGACGGCACAACGGCTAAGCGGACTACACCCCGGTTCCTCCAATTATTCAGCTAAGGGCGTCCCATTCCACCCTCATGGTTGCACTGTTTTCCCGGGCGGTCATCCATTGAACAGGTCCTTACGGAGAGGCACTCGAGAAACCGCTCGAGTCCCCTTAAATGCCACAAGTATGATCATAAATAAGAAGGGGAAAACAGCGTATCATAGATAATCACATCATGTTCATTGATTAGAGTTGAGCAATAGCATCAGACTAAGCAGTAATAATCCAACCCAAATAGGTAAACAAGGACATGGATAACAAAAGCTAGTCAATCCTTAGGTATAAATGTGTAATGCGGGAGGTGAATTAAAGAATGAATAGGACAGAGATAGGTCAAAGGACACTTGCCTCCACCAATCGACTGCTGCTCAGGGGCTTCTCCTGCGAATTCCTCGGGCTCTTCGACCGGATCGTTCTCTATGCGAGCGCAAACATACATACATCCACATATTTTAATACAAAAGAACAATACACCATACAAGGGAACAGGTAAAACGAATATGCATCAAGTATGACATTTGACATCGCATTTGTTATGGTTAGAAAGAAACGGGAAAGATCTCGCAGGGGGGGGGTTAAATCTTATGCACTAATGATTAATTACAATTGGTTCTTAACAAAAGAATTCTGTTACATATATACTAATGGAAACCTAATCATTTTTAGTTGATCAACATTGCACGGGTTAAACAATTAACTACGTGAATCAATAGCATAACGGAATTTTAAATTAAACTTCCTATTTTCCATAGCATGAACAATGATCATTCTACCTAAAATAAAGTAATTATGATCACAGAAAGTAAATAAAATAAAATAAAAAAAATAAAAAAAAACAGAGGGGGGGGGGGGGCGGTTGAACCGGCCCTAGGCGGGGCGGCCGAGCTGGGGCGGGCGCGCGGGCGCGGGCGGCCGAGCTGGGGCCGGGGCGGCTGAGCCGCTGAGCCGGCCGGTTGAACCGGCGGCCAGGCGGGCGCGGGGGGGGGGGGGGGGTCGGGCAGGGCGGCCGAGCGGGCGGCCAGCGGCCGGCTGGGCCGAGCAGGGGGCGGGCCAGGGCGTGGCTGGGCGCGGCCGGGGGCGGCCAGGGCGGCGCGGCAGCGGCCGGCCAGCGGCCACGGCGGGGCTGGGGGGTGGCCGGCGTGGCCAGGGGCGGCCAGGCCTTAGCCGGGCAGGGAGGGGGAGAGGAGAGGAGAGGGGAGGGAGGAGAGGGTGGATGGGGAGGGGGAGGGGGCTCACCGGCGGGGGTGGCCGACGGCGAGGGGCGGCCGGCGGCAGGGGGCGGCGCGGCGGCCTAGGGCAGGGGTTAGGGCGGCGGCGGCTTAGGGAGAGAGAGAAAAAATGAGAGGGAGAGGGAGAGGGTTAGGGGAAAAAGGGAGAGAGGGGGGGGGGGGCGGCTGGGCCTTGCCAAGGCCCAAGAGGGGGGCGCGCAGGGGCTTGGGCCGGCCGGGGTCGGCCCACGGCGTGGGAGAGAGAGAAAAAAAAAGGAGAGAAAGAAAGAAGAAGAAAGAAAGAAAAGGTTTTCCGCTTATTCTCGAAATCCGATCTTTCCACATGAATGCATTTGCACTTTCAAAGCAATCAAAAAAATGCAAGGTTCGGCATGGTGCATCAAACAACACAAAGTATTTTTAGAGTTTTCTTACACGGGAAATCCAAACCGAGTCCCGCTAAAACTTTGGAAAAGGTCAAGGTCTGGCGAGGGGAAAAGAAAAAGAAAAGGTAACGCCCGAATTTTGGCGAGTAGAGAAAAGAAAAAAATTCAACTGCAAAATTCGGGGCGTTACACACAAGCACAAAGCCGACGCCGATACACTGCCTAGGCCGAGAATGGCCGCCGGCGCTCTCCCTCTCTCTCCCTCAACGCGGAATTCGATGGTGACGAATCCCAGGTAGCGGCTAGGGTGTAGTTGTCGCGGGGCGCTACTGGCGGGGCGGTCTCCTTATACGCGCGGAACTAGCCAACGTACGCCGTTAACCACCCAAGGTTCTCGGCGAGGTTGATGCGGCGTTTGCGGGCTCCGTTTGAGTGGAGGTGAAGAACGCGCTGACCCACAGGTCCCACCGCGCAGCGAACCAACCAGTGGCGTGAGCGCGCATTGCGACTGGTCCACGGGGCGCTAGCTTTATCCCCCCCAGCTCCCGCAACCGGCCACCCGAATTCCTCGGACTCTCGCGAGGTCGTCGCGGAGGTTTAGCCGTGCGGAAGGGATGGGTCTGACCAGAGGGACCCACGAATCAGTGAAGCGTGCGCGAACCATCAAAAGAATCTCGAGCGACTGACCCCGGGCCCTTCCTGTCGGCGCACCCATGAGCTCGGTGGAGCGGGCTGGCGTGAGGGTAGCATTAGGTGGGCTGAACTGGAGGTGGGCGGCCCATTTAGGTCGGCGTTGCTTTATTCTTTTCCCCTTTTTTATCTTTTCTTACTATTTTCTTTTCTTCCTTTCTAGGTTTAAATTTTGAATTTGAATTTTGAAGTCAATCTTGTGCTACATTAATCTTTATTACTGTTGTGAAGTTGAGAATACCAATTCTTGAAATATAATTATATCATTTATATTCTTATATCATTTCTCTCCTTCTTATTTATAAAACCCTAATTTCTATTTAGGGTTCAGCTTCTAGTAATCATTATCTTATTATTATTATCCTTGTTATTTTATTTAGTGCACAAACATATAAAACTCCAACATGATGCATTTTTTATCATTTGTTTGAATTAACCTCTAAATTTTGTGTATGCTCTTTTTATGATGCAAATGAGGCACACAAAATGAGGAGCTCTCTCTCTATTATTCTTTGTATACAACTTTGAGTATTACAAATCCTACCCCCCTTAAAAATAATCTCGTCCTCGAGATTTAAGAAGATCTAGGGAAAAGGTGGGGAAAATCTATGCGAAGCTCTTCCTCTCTTTCCCAAGTTGCTTCATCTTCACCGTGGTGACTCCATTGAACTTTGCACATCTTTATAACCTTATTTCTCGTAACTCGAGTCAATGTATCAAGAATCTTGATGGGGTACTCAGCATAAGTCAAATCTTCTTGAACACTAAGGTCTTCCAGTGGTAACTGTTCTTCAGGTACCCTGAGACATTTCTTCAGCTGAGATACATGAAATACATCATGAACATCCGCAAGATGATCCGGTAACTCCAATTGATATGCAACTTCTCCCACTCGCTTTAAGATTAAGAAGGGTCCAATAAAGCGAGGGGACAACTTTCCTTTGACTTTGAACCTTCTCATGCCCCGGAGTAGTGACACCTTCAAATAGACATAATCTCCCTCCTTAAACTCAAGCAGTCTCCTCCGGGTGTCAGCATAACTCTTCTGCCTGGATTGTGCAGTTCTCAAATTCTCCCTTATTTGCTGAACTTGTTCCTCTGCTTCTTGTATTATCTCAGGTCCAAATAACTGTCTTTCACCAGTTTGATCCCAATACAGTGGAGTCCTGCACTTTCTACCATATAAAGCCTCAAACGGTGACATCTTCAAACTGGCCTGATAGCTATTATTATAAGAGAACTCCGCATACGGTAGACTCTTATCCCAACTACCACCATGCTTAAGAGCACAAGCTCTTAACATATCTTCAAGCACTTGGTTAGTCCTCTCAGTCTGCCCATCAGTCTGGGGATGGTAAGCCGAACTAAAATTTAATCTTGTATCCAATGACTCGTGCAACTTCTTCCAATACCGAGAAGTAAACTGTGATCCCCGGTCCGACACGATTTTCTTTGGCACACCATGCAGGCAGACAATCCGTGCCATGTACAACTCTGCCAACTTGGCTCCTGAATAAGTGGTCTTCACCGGAATAAAGTGGGCTACTTTAGTTAGCCTGTCCACAATCACCCATATAGAATCATATCCAGCAGACGTGCGGGGTAATCCAACAATGAAGTCCATGCCAATCTCTTCCCATTTCCACTCAGGTATCTTCAGTGGGTGCAATAGTCCGGCTGGCCTCTGGTGTTCAGCTTTAATTCTTTGGCATACATCGCACATAGCCACATGTGCAGCCACATCTCTCTTTAGTCCATACCACCAATACTTTTGCTTCAAATCCTGATACATCTTAGTACTTCCAGGATGGATAGAATAAACTGAATCATGTGCCTCCTTCAATATGGTTTCCCGAAGACTATCAATATCGGGAACACAGATCCGATTCTTGAACCATATCGTGCCTTGCTCATCCTCCGTGAACTCTGGGCCTCTACCCTCTGTTATCAGATCCTTGATCTCCTGGATTTTAGCATCACCAACCTGGCCTTTACGAATTTCTTGCTCCAAGGTAGGTTCCAATTCAATAGTAACTCCTTCCGTATGTGTAACAATTCCCAGGTTAAGTCTCTCAAAATCTTTTGCTAATTCATCAGGTAACTGAACAACGAAAGCGGAGTGAACATGCTCCTTCCGACTCAAGGCATCTGCAACCAAATTCGCCTTGCCTGGGTGATAGTGAATCTCCAAGTCATAATCCTTAATGAGCTCCAACCAACGGCGTTGCCTAAGATTGAGATCCTTCTGAGTGAATATATACTTCAAACTCTTATGATCCGTGTATACTTGGCACTTAGTTCCCATGATGTAGTGTCTCCAAATCTTAAGTGCATGCACAACGGCAGCCAGCTCCAAGTCATGGGTGGGGTAGTTCAATTCATGCTTCCTCAACTGACGAGATGCATAGGCAATCACATGACCATCTTGCATAAGCACACATCCAAGTCCTTGGCCACATGCATCACAGTAAATGTCAAATCCCTTCTGTAGATCTGGCATAATCAATACTGGTGGCGACATCAACCTCTCCTTCAATTGATCAAAGCTCTCTTGGCATTTCTCATCCCACTTAAATTCTCTTCCTTTCTCCAAAAGCGAGGTCATGGGCTTAGCAATCTTAGAAAATCCTTCAATAAATCTCCGATAATATCCTGCGAGTCCCAAGAAACTCCGAATCTCCGTAACTGTAGTGGGCACTCTCCACTCCATAATCTCCTTCACTTTAGCAGGATCCACGGCTATTCCTCCATTAGAAATAATATGACCAAGGAATGGCACCTTGTCAATCCAAAACTCGCACTTGCTGAACTTAGCATAGAGTTGATTATCTCGTAACTTCTGTAGCACCAACCTTAGATGTTGTTCATGATCACTTTCATTCTTAGAATAGATAAGAATATCATCGATGAATACCACGACGAATCTGTCCAAATACTCCATAAACACCTTATTCATCAAATTCATGAAGTAAGCTGGTGCATTGGTCAGTCCAAATGACATAATAGTAAACTCATATAATCCATATCGAGTCGAGAAAGCCGTCTTGGGAATATCCGATGGTCTAATCCTCATCTGATGGTAACCGGATCGGAGATCAATCTTCGAGAATACTCTAGCTCCTCTCATCTGGTCAAACAAATCCTCAATACGGGGTAATGGATACTTGTTCTTCACCGTGACATCATTAAGAGATCTATAATCCACACACATCCGTTGCGATCCATCCTTCTTCGGCACAAATAACACCGGTGCTCCCCAAGGTGAGGAACTCGGACGAATGTAACCGGCCTCTTGTAACTCCGTCAACTGCTTCTTAAGTTCCTTCAACTCCTCTACGGACATTCTATATGGCCGTTTAGAAATAGGGGCGGTTCCAGGTAGGAGATCAATAACAAACTCAACTTCTCTATCAGGTGGCATCCCTGGTAACTCCTCTGGAAAGACATCCGGAAAATCCCTAACCACCCGGATGTTGTCACCAACAAACTCCTCAGGCATAAAGAACATTGCACGCATGGATGAGGAGGTTACTGCAATATTAACTTGAAATCTTTCTCCTTTAGTGGTAGTGAGTTCTACGGTACCCCTACCACATGCTATAACGGCCTTTGCCTTTCTTAGCCATGACATACCAAGTATTAGATCTATACTGCTTGACTCCAATATTATTGCAGTAGCTCCAAATTCTCTACCCATAATGGTTAATGTCAATCTACGTGTCATTTGATTCGCCTCAACAGGCCCTTTAGGTGTAATTACTATCATGGGGTTTCTCATATTTAGCAGTGGTATTTCATTTGTGTTGGCATATCTAGCAGACATGAATGAATGTGTAGCACCAGAATCAAATAATATGGTTGCAGGAATTGTATTAATATAAAACATACCAATTACGAGGTCCCCACCATCAGGAGTATCATCAACGCTGACTTGATTCACCCTGGCTATAGAATATCCCTTGCCAGGGGTCTGTTGCTTGTTCTGAGCTGGAGTAGTAGCAATCCTCTATGGGCAGACATTTGCATAATGACCAGTCTTCCCACACTTGAAACACGTAGTGCCTGGACTCTGTCCTGCAAACTTCGTCGGGGTGCCAGTGGGAGTAGCCTGTCGAGGAGGTGGAGTCCTCAGTGGTGATTGCTGAACTGGGCGTGGTCCTCCCGGTCGAGTCGGTGTACCCTGTGGTGAACTGTAGCGAGGACGAACACTGCTGCTACCCTGTCCTTGTGAGATAGCCTTCCTCTTCAAATCACCCAGTTGAACACGCTTGTGTTCAATAGCAAGAGCCTTATCCAGTAGCCTCTGAAATGATGGAAAGGTGTGTGCAACCAGTGCATACTGCAAGGGTCCATTAAGTCCTTCAATAAAGTGCTCCTGCTTCCTTTCATCCTCAGCAACTTCCTCCGGAGCATATCTCGACAGCTGAATAAATTTGTCTCTGTACTCGCTGACCGACATGTTGCCTGGCTTCAATGCCAGAAACTCCTTCTTCTTGATCTTTATCATCCCAGTTGGAATATGGTAGTTCCTGAACTGCGTACTGAACTCTGCCCAGGTAATAGTATCAGCAGCATCATGGGCAGCAGTATAAGAATCCCACCAGTCAGCAGCAGGACCAGTCAGACGTCCAGAAGCATATAAGACCTTCTCCCGATCAGTGCATTGTGCAATATTCAGCATCTTCTCAATTGACTTCAACCAATCGTCTGCATCAAGTGGATCTGGCGAACTGGCGAAGGTCGGTGGCTTATGGCTCATAAACTCCCGGTGCTTATCACGAGGTGGAACTGGTGGTGGTGGTGGAGGCAGTGGTACTTGTTGCTGCTGTTGCTGTTGTTGAAGCTGTTGTTGTAGCTGCTGTTGTTGCGCCCTCCTTTCTTGGTGTATCTCATCTCTCTCCTGGCGCAACTCCTGGCGTATGTCTTCTCTTTCTTGACGCATTTCCTGGCGTTCTTGCTGCATCTGGGCACGCATATCAGCCATAGTGTCTGCCATTTGCTGCATCACAGCCATCTGAGCAGCAACCAGTGGGTCAACTCCGCCTGGTGGAGGATTAGGAGGATTCATCTCTGCAGGCTGTGGCTGAGGTTGTCTATATATCCTTCGAGTGTGTCGGTTAGGAGGCAAATCAATTCCACCACCCCTCCTGGTATTGACCATCTGAGTTAGATACATATGGTAAGAAAGAGCAGTAGACAAGGCAGTAATTACAATCATGTTACTTTGGGGGATTTATTAGCTAAGCAGTTTAATGTTTTACCTACCATAGCTAATTTATTACCTTATGCTGGCACATGCTAAGATGTCCATGTAATATTTCAATCAATCAAAGAAACAAATCAGGCATTGATCATCAGAACAATCAAACAATATTTTTAATAGAGAAAATAGTTTTAATTTTGTCTTAGGCTTCCTATCTCTTAAAATGTCATAGGGGTAGGGATTCCAAGGTGTGAAATCCATCTTGTCTAAGAGTAGAAAAGATAAGAATGATCAGAGTAGAACAGTAGAAGGTGAGACAGGATCAAGATAAGTATAGAAAGAATTCAGAGTAAGGTAAGTGTAGAATGAATCAGAATAAGGTAAGTAGGTAAGGGTTTTATCCATTTCTATCTAGGTTTCGTCCTACAGTCAACATTCCTTTGATACCACTTCTGTAACACCCGGCTTTAAGGAACAAAGCCAGGTGCATCTCATACATGCGCCAAGAAGACAACATATATAATAACAGAGTGTATAGAGATAAATGTCATAAAACATCAGAGTAATTATTACATAGCGGAAGACTTATTACAAAATAAAAGTATAACCATAAAACAAACTAAGGATCGTCGGCGCCAATGTCGACTGAGAAACGCCACCTATATCAGATCGAACTCCTCAGTGTTAGGCGGCTCCTCTTCGACCACCTGTTCTTCTCCTGTGGGGGGGGGTGTGAGACAGCAAGAGTGAGCTCACATACGTTCATAGCTCAACAAGTCGTGGGGAATAATGTGGCATGAACTCACCAAAGGTGGGAGTTCATGTAGTGTAAGGCTGATCAATGAAATAAAGGCTGAAGCTGAGCGTTGCTTTTATAAGTTGGTCAAAATTTTATTAGCAATTACTAAGTGCAAGTAAATACCAAACCTTAATAATAATAAAGAACAGTAATAGTAAAATAATCCCAAATGCGATGCAAATGTCAAAATTGAATTTAAGTTCCATAATTAATCATGTGAGGGTCCGAGCCGCTCATGACCGTGAGCACGGCTAGTATACTAGTTTTACACTCTGCAGAGGTTGCGCATCTTTACCCACAAGCCGTGTTACCCATCTGCCAAGGGGTCATGAATCCCATACACCTCTACCAAGGAAGCGAGGCAGGGTAACACTACGAGGCCTTTACAAAGTTCCACTAGCTTCAGACTACCCGCTACAGTTTATAGGAAGCTCCAGTGCAGGGTTCTTGCCGACCGCCATCGCAGCAAAATCAAACAAGGACCTCCCTACACTGACCACTCCCCTACTGCCCTTGCCCCTTTCGGGTAAGGTAGCCCTCCACTAGCTTTCCTAGTTAATCAGCCAAGGGCGTCCCATTAAACCCTTGTGGTAGCACTGTTTTCCCGGGTGGTCGCTCCATGTTCCCATTAATTTAATGATCTTAACATGAACAGTAATAATAACAAGATAATAACAGAATAATCATGAATAATGAATCTCCATACCCAATCCGCATAAAGCAATAGCAAGTACTACCCAAAGATATTCCAGGGGTGAACAAGGTATAGAGGTAATCAAAACTAGGGTACATAAAGGATCCCATCAAAATTAACCTATGCAGATCATTAAAATTAATAAGAACATGGCTGGGAAAAGTAAGTGATCAAGGGCACAACTTGCCTTCAATGAGCTCCTGCTCAGCTATCTCAACTTGTTGAACCACAGTTTCCACAGTGGCTTGCCCGTCTATTGGCATCAACACAATACATACATAGTATAGCCAAAATCAACATCACACCAAACAGATGAATAAAATATACAGTAAAAATCTACACATTAAAATAAAATCATAGGAACTGGAATCACTAAATTTGGAGTTATAGATTTCAAGTTATGAATTTCCTAAGGTTTAATGTGATTAAAATAGGATTAGATGAGAAATTAATTTTCTAACTGAGTTCATGTCAAAACAGAGACACTAAATGATAGACATTAATATTACAAAATTATAGGAAGTGGAATGGATTAATTTGGAGCTAAAATGAATTTAATATGAATTTATCAAATTCTAGTAATTATTTTCATATTAAAAATCTATTTTCCATTTATATTCTATGGTTTTCGAGTTCTCAGGACAGGGCCTCAATTATCAGAAAACGCAGGGGCTCTGGCGCAAGATTACCGAGACACAGTGAATAGTACCTAGAGGACCGCGGGTTGATTCACTAATATTATAAGGGTTCCTTTGCAAACTGCGCGAACGAAGGGGTACGGGCGAGACTAAGCCGCCCGATCAGAAACGGAGGGCACCGATTAGATCTGGGATCCACGTTGACCGGTGCGCAACGCAGCCGTTGGATCCCTATCTGCGGTCCGGATTCTATTGAACGAAGGGGGTATTTTGTACTCTAATCTCAGCCGTCCGAGAACCGATCGACGGTGCCCGGTCCATCATCTACCCCCAGCCGTGACGGACGACGGCGGCGCTCAGCTCACCAGCGCGACGGCGCCATGGCTGGCGGAAATCATGCCAGCACCCAGCGCATGAACCCGAAATTAACTAGGTGTTTCGCTAAGAGAAGAACGATGTGGACAAGCGGGATGGGAGACTCACCGACGACACGCAGTGGCTCCCGCCGCTCACGGAGGAGGGCGGACCCGCGGCGAATACGGTGTTCCGGCGAGGAATTGCAGCCGATACGATGGCCCCCGATCGTCCCGGTTGACACCCTTGCGATCGCAAATCCGCGGCGAAGATCACAAGCACAAAGCCGACGCCGATACACTGCCTAGGCCGAGAATGGCCGCCGGCGCTCTCCCTCTCTCTCTCCCTCAACGCGGAATTCGATGGTGACAAATCCCAGGTAGCGGCTAGGGTGTAGTTGTTGCGGGGCGCTACTGGCGGGGCGGTCTCCTTGTACGCGCGGAACTAGCCAACGTACGCCGTTAACCACCCAAGGTTCTCGGCGAGGTTGATGCGGCGTTTGCGGGCTCCGTTTGAGTGGAGGTGAAGAACGCGCTGACCCACAGGTCCCACCGCGCAGCGAACCAACCAGTGGCGTGAGCGCGCATTGCGACTGGTCCGCGGGGCGCTAGCTTTATCCCCCCCAGCTCCCGCAACCGGCCACCCGAATTCCTCGGACTCTCGCGAGGTCGTCGCGGAGGTTTAGCCGTGCGGAAGGGATGGGTCTGACCAGAGGGACCCACGAATCAGTGAAGCGTGCGCGAACCATCAAAAGAATCTCGAGCGACTGACCCCGGGCCCTTCCTGTCGGCGCACCCATGAGCTCGGTGGAGCGGGCTGGCGTGAGGGTAGCATTAGGTGGGCTGAACTGGAGGTGGGCGGCCCATTTAGGTCGGCGTTGCTTTATTCTTTTCCCCTTTTTTTATCTTTTCTTACTATTTTCTTTTCTTCCTTTCTAGGTTTAAATTTTGAATTTGAATTTTGAAGTCAATCTTGTGCTACATTAATCTTTATTACTGTTGTGAAGTTGAGAATACTAATTCTTGAAATATAATTATATCATTTATATTCTTATATCATTTCTCTCCTTCTTATTTATAAAACCCTAATTTCTATTTAGGGTTCAGCTTCTAGTAATCATTATCTTATTATTATTATCCTTGTTATTTTATTTAGTGCACAAACATATAAAACTCCAACATGATGCATTTTTTTATCATTTGTTTGAATTAACCTCTAAATTTTGTGTATGCTCTTTTTATGATGCAAATGAGGCACACAAAATGAGGAGCTCTCTCTCTATTATTCTTTGTATACAACTTTGAGTATTACATTACTGGCCGACTTAATCTTGATCCTTATAAGCACTTCCTTAAGATGGGTTGTACAAAAGTGAGTTTAGACAACTCAACAAAATGATCTCTAAACTCAACCTTTGATCACAAAATAATTACAAGTTAGTAAAACCAACTTGTTGAACTACTTTTAACATTGAGTAAGTCCTCTTATTATCCATTGGCAATCCAAGGGTTGAGGGTTCACATTCATTAACAAGAGATCATGCACTTGAGTAGAAATCCATTTGGTCAGGTTGTTCTTCCGTTTCTTCATGCAAGATGAAATGACTTGGTCCGAGAATACATGGATTAAACAAGAGAGCGAATGAACAGATTCCTGCAATCTCAGCAGCAGGAAAAGTCAATCTCCATTTGAGAACTAATTAGCTGTCTCTCAACATTAAAAAGCTTCAAGGCTTCACCTTTACACAAAGGACATAAAGGGAACTTGTATAAGTAGTCACTACCAAGATCAAAAGGAAAGAGACCACACATGAAAGTGGTATGCCCTTTTGATCCAACAAAGATGATAGATGTTGCTTGATTACTTGACAAACAACATAGAGATTGTTTCCGGGGAAGGTCCACAGAAGATAACATATCAGTGTAATTCCATAACGGATCATGACTAGAGACCTTGATACCAGCATCGACGAGTAGCACAATCCTGCGTGAGCATTCACAGGAGGCTCTCAATTTCGTCGTGGCACCATAAGTCCTTAACCATGACACCATTACTAAACTGGCGCCAATAATGAATCTCACATAGTAAAACTAGAGTATGCAGAGATGACATATCGATATAGTCTAATAATGGATTACAACTACTAATCGTGGTACTAGCGCGTGCCGAATAGCACAACCATGTGTGTACATTCACAGGAGGCCCTCGGTTTCGTCGCGGCACCATCGGTTTTAGTCATAACGCCATTACCAGACGTAACCAATAAGAAATCTCACACGACACAAATGAATTGAGCAAGGTGACAATATACCATGAGATACTCCACTTGTAAGAATGGTTACAAGTAGAGAGCCAAATAGATCATGGTCCGAAGAAACGAACAGGGCATGGCCCTAACCTAAACTTGTTAATGAAGGGAGTTCGATGGGAGACTGTTAATTCAGCCACAAGCATATTTATATGCCCATCGTAGAGATCAGATGGTCAATGATCAGTATCTGATTAGATACGGAGGGAAAATAATCGTAAGATTACATTGGTATGCCTTCGATAGATATGAGGAAACCAAAGGCATCAAGTTAAAGAAGATGATTAGGCAGAACTTTCCTAGGTTGGGTTGATAAAGCGACAAGATAATCCACAAGGAGAGGCCGAATATAATAGAGACCTTAACCTGCATCAACTGAGCAAGGGCAGGATCTAGGATGGAAACACGACCACTAAGGTAGTTACAAGTTAATTGCCAAGAACATGGACTCAAGATCCTTATTTGAAGTCCGAATATATCTTAGGTCCAATAAAGAGATTATCTAAGCATTCATTTGCATGGGCTTGGTCATGGAGTGATAATGGAAAATTCAAATTTGGGTCATGGTTCACTAAATAAGAACATGGCCTATTTTTGGGTTTAAGCAAACAAGTCACCAACATTCTATCGGCACATCAAGTATAAGAGCAAACACATATAACACCTAAATAGATTACCTAAAGAATGGGGGACAGCTATTTCATTGAAGTTCATAATACAACATTACACCATATTATCTACAATCACTGGTTACTGGAATAAAGTCGAGAGAAGCATTTTCGTGTACATGTAACAAACACGATGCATGCTCGTCTTGTTCGTCCTCACAAGTTTTGCCAACATAATGTGGCAATAACGTTCTATATCAATGGCATAATTACGACTCTCTCGGTATTTTACTAGTCCTCAGCTACCATACGTTTTCAGGGTTAGTGTACCTGCAGAAAATTCCATCACAGCCCAATTTCCCATGATGCAAGATCCACACATGATAGTTTATCATAGTTTATACTCCATATATTGCTATATGAAGGCCAGCTCTTCATTAAGCGCCGAGCCACGCATAGGCGCCGCTGCCACACTTTAACCATAGGGCAGCCCATTATGGTAACTCACCTTCTTACCTGAGCGTAGGTGCATTGTTGCAAATACATTACACTTCTCAATATTCCCATGTCTGTATACCATACACATCCATAGGGTACCAAATTCCTAGAAAAGTAAATACTCCACATTGTAGCCTTCATATATACATATGTAAAACATATATATAACCAAGCCCTTTTCATGCTCAACCTTGACCGACGTTTGTTCGGTCATGCTCTCACATCTCACCTTACCTTGAGCATCGATCCATTCAAAACTGAATGGCCTCAAAATAACATTACACATGTATGCAATATCCCCCCGGTTGTGGGTTAGTGTTTTG
The DNA here is from genome assembly GCA_029449295.1 of Zea luxurians. Lineage (NCBI taxonomy): Eukaryota > Viridiplantae > Streptophyta > Magnoliopsida > Poales > Poaceae > Zea > Zea luxurians. The sequence goes on along the minus strand of JAOPSE010000001.1, from coordinate 94,799,351 downwards.
AACTAAGCTAGCTGATAGTCCTTAGTTTTAGGGCTTAACAGAGGATGTCGCTAGCATTATAGTTTTTCAAATCTATTTTCCAAAACCAAACAATGTGTTTAGTTGAAATTATGTTTTCCAAAACCAAAATTTTGTTTTGAAAATACGTATGTGACCGTATTATACCTAATCTTGCTCCGATACCAGCTGTGGCAGAACCTCCCAAGTTATTAGGCCCACATGCACCTGCCCTTGTCTCAAAGACCTCAGACGGCTATGCATGTGCACCGGATAACTTAACAGGATCCGTCCGAGTGTCCCAAGGATCCTAGATAAACCACTTACAACCAGGATCGCAAGATTAAGTAAACACAAATCACACACCACATTTGTAGCGGAATTTCTTTATTACAAAAAGTTATTACTTTGAAATGTTATAAATTATTTATAAGTTTGAAATATATGCTAGCTCAATGACAATCCTCAATAAGAAGTATAGAAGAGCTACTTTAACTTATAAAAAGGTCGTGCCCACCGGCGCTTAACACCATCCACAGCAGCACAAATCTAGTACCTGCAACAACATGGGTTCGAAAACCCTGAGTATGAAGTGTACTTTCTCAAGTCTTACCCGACTAAGGAAAAAGACACTCAAGGATATGCTGGATTTGGGAATGAAGGAAAGGCTTTTAGCAAGAATCAACATTAATAGTTTGCAGAAAGCTTACTAAAATGAGTCCTTACTTTCAACATTTTATTGCTAGATTAAGTATTAATAAACCTTGTTTGCATCTAGTCTAATTTCATCATCACTTTAATCAATACAACATGATTTTTGCTCATTATGATTCCATCCATGACTTAGATTTCAAGTCAGTGCGAAGTCTTCATATCCGAGAAGTAACTGCGATCCTGAATCGATTAATATCCAGATGGGGATCTCTAACCACACGACATATGTAGCACTTAACCCTTGCATATGTCAACTCGCCACCGGGTTTCTCGAGACCAGAACGGGTTCACACCAACTGAGAGCACAGATACACCACCGTCTAGCCTCTTGCCACGGAGGGTACACGCTACTCTCGCCATCTCTCCACTCCCATTGCGTGGTGGCCTTTCTGGTATTGGTCCGACCAAGGCAAAGCTTACCCATGACGAGGCATATGTCCAGTTAAATGGTCCTCGGTCAGCAGGCCTACATTCCCTATAATCCTTAATCAACCTGGGTAGAACATCACCTATTCCTAGCCCAAGTCCCAATTTAAGTACTTCCATCCTTGGGATTGTTTGTGTTCCTTAGGATGAAAAGAGCATTATAGGGAGCTTTGCAGTAAGATCCCGCCATGCTCTCAATGAAAATATTCTTGCAGGCAAAAGCCATCCTTCCTCAGGATAACCCCTAAGCTAGGCATTAGTGCAAAGGACAAACTCTATCTGCAAGATTTACCTCTAGACAGGGCTAAGCAATTTTGTAAATCATATTTGGTACTTCACCAGAAGTATCTATAAAAGGAATGGATCTCAAGGTAGCCAATGCATCAAAGGGTTTCTAAGCAACTCCTATAAACCTAATGCACATTTCGCTATACTTAAAGTGTGTAAAAATTATTTAAAAACACTAGGAAGGGGTTGCATGCATCGGGGCTTGCCTGGAATAAAACTAGGTTAGTGTTTGTTAGACGATGATCGATCACTTGGCAACCAACCTTTCGTCTTGGCACTCGTTCAGTTTATCCATCTTCAAGTTCGTCCATCAGCATCACTTCGCGAGTGGCTCATGCTTTACAGCATCACTTCGCTAGGGGTCCCGAAGGCTGCTCCACATCAGCGGTGGAGGAGACCACTATCTCCTTCGGGGCATCCGACTACCCTGAAAACATGGCAGGGGCTAGCATACTACCACTCATCACCGCCCCTGTCATCGCCAACATGAGGCTGCATCATGTCTTGATTGACGGTGGTGCTAGACTCAACATTATCAGTCATGCTGCGTTCAAGCAGCTGTAGATCCCAGGATCCCGACTAGGACCCTCTCGTCCATTCTCCGGAGTGGGCCGTCAACCGGTGTATCCCCTTGGGAGCATCACACTCTCGATTACATTCGGGACTGAGGAGAACTTCCGCACCGAGAACGTCCAGTTCGACGTCGCGGAGGTTAACCTCCCTTTCAATGCCATCATTGGCAGGCCGGCCCTGTACCAGTTCATGGCCATTGCCCATTATGGGTACTTGGTCCTCAAGATGTCGTCCCCTGCTGGGGTCCTCACTGTGCGAGGCGACCGTGCCGCTGCGCTTGCAGCTGTCAAGAAGTTGCATGCCCTGGTGGTAGAAACTGCTCGCCCAGATGACAGGGGGAGGGACCCCTCGACTTCTGGTACCAAGGCGCCTACCAAGGTGCCAAAGGTGCAGCCATCTGGAGCAGACGGCGGTCCCGTCAAAACCATCCAGGTTGGCCTGGATTCCTCCCAGACCACCCGCATCGCGGGCAATCTGGAGGAAAAATAGGAAATCGCGCTCGTCGCTTTCTCCAGGCAAATGCTGACATATTTGCATGGGAACCGTCGCAGATGCCTGGGATCCCCAGGGAGGTGATTGAGCACCATCTGAAGATCCACCCTAACACCAAACCGGTGAGTCAAAAGCCTCGGAGACAGTCCGTTGAGCGACAGGATTTCATCTGTGAGGAGGTCCGGAAGCCGCTCCACACTGGCTTTATCGAAGAGGTCCATCAGGCAGTATGGCTAGCCAATCCAGTCATCGTTCCCAAGGCAAACGGGAAGCTTCGGATATGCATCGACTACACCAGCCTCAATAAGGCCTGCCCCAAGGACCCATATCCACTTCCACGAATAGATCAAATCATGGATTCTACCTCCGGGTGCGACCTCTTGTCCTTCCTAGATGCTTACTCTGGTTTCCATCAGATCCAGATGTCTAGGCAAGATAGGAGACATACCGCTTTTGTAACTGTGGACGGGCTTTACTGTTATGTTGTAATGCCTTACGGTCTAAAAAATGCCTTGCCGACATTTGTACGGGCGATGAGTAAGACCTCTGGGGACCTGATTAGGGACAGGATAGAGATATACGTCGATGACATCGTCGTCAAGACTAAGAGAGGGTTAACCCTAGTGGAAGACTTGACCCTGGTCTTTGACAAGCTGCGGGCAACATGCACGAAGCTGAATTCGGAAAAGTGCGTGTTTGGTGTCTCCGTAGGGAAGTTGCTGGGATTCCTGGTTTCGCACCGGGGCATTGAGGCAAACCCGGAGAAGATCAAAGCAATTGAGGCAATGAGGCCTCCGGCCCGAATCAAGGATGTCTAGAAGCTTACGGGGTCACTGGCCACCCTTAGTCGCTTCATCTCAAGACTGGCTGAGAGGGCGCTACCCTTCTTCAAACTCTTACGGAAGTCCGGCCCATTCTCTTGGACCAAGGAGGCAGAACGAGCCTTTCAAGAGTTGAAGCAGCACCTTGTGTCCCTACCAATACTGGTCGCTCCAGAACCAAGGGAGCCATTGTACTTATACATTGCAGCAGCTACAGAGGTGGTGAGCATGGTGCTGGTCGTCGAAAGGATGGCACAACATCCCCAGGGAGCCAAAAAGTTCCCCTAGGAGAAGGTGGTGGTCCGACCGCCACGGTACTGATGGAAGGTCACGAGTTTGAGGACTCGGGATCAACCCTAGGGGTCTGAACCATCCAGAAGCCAGTCTACTACGTCAGCGAAGTCCTCCATGAGGCGAAGGCCAGGTACCTTGAGACGCACAAGCTTATCTATGCTATACTTGTTGCGTCCAGGAAGTTGTGCCACTATTTTCAGGCGCACAGGGTCATGGTGGTGACCTCCTTCCCATTAAGGGCCATCCTCCACAACTCTAACGCCACAGGCAACATCGCCAAGTGGGCCGCGGAGCTTGTTGAGTTCCAACTGGACTTCCAGCCTCGCCACGCTGTCAAGAGCCAGGTTCTGGCTAACTTCATCATGGAATGAACCCCTCCCCCGAGCGCTCCGGGGGGTCTGAATCCTGCCCGTCGGCGGCGAGTGCTCCGGCCAATTCCGGCCATCACCGACGGCAAGCCGTACCTCAACGTGACCGCAAAGACTTCTCGAAGCCAACCCCGCCCTTCGCCGGACCTCCCTTGCCGCCGGTAAACCGCGCCACCCTAATTACTTCTGCAGGTACTGTTCAAAAGGGGGAGGGGCCTCGGGGAAGAAGGAAAGAAAGTCAGGGGGTTTTTTGAGGTGTCAGCGACTCAAATGAATAGTGGCGCAAGGGTATAAGTTGAAGGATTGGTTTAGGAAAAGCCTAGGGTCCCCGTGTAAACTGGTTTTCCAGAAAACCTTTTTAATATTTCTAATTTAATTACAAACAGAACTTGTAAAATGCATAACTTCGGTTTTATTCAACCAAATTTGGTCAAACCAATTTTGTCCGACTCTACATAATGTAAACTACATAGGAAAAATGCAAAACCCCCTTAGTATTGCAGAAGAATTTTAAGTTTGGGATTAAATATTGATATGGCCAAAAGCTAAATAATAGAGGGAAAAATGGTTACACTGTTAGACTGAGGTTAAGAAAAATCAGGGAAGTACTAAGTCACCCCCTAATTTGTATAAAAATAGTAAACCCCTTAGTGCACCAAATTAAGGTAGGTTTTACCATTTAAAATCATTTTTGCTCAAAGTTAAAGAAAAGAGAAAAGGTAGTAAAAAATAAGAACCAGTAAGCAACCACATTTTGTGGGCTCACTTATTCAGTGAAGTTCACTGGAAAATTTTATTAGACCCTTGTTTGGTACAAAATAAATGGGATACCTTTTATTTTATAAAAACAATGAAAAATAGGAAAATCTTGGAAAAATAATCCTGAGGAGAAAACACCCCAAACCTTGGGATAACTAATACTTTGTTATTATGAACATAGGAAAAATATGAGTTCTGTTGTTTGATATTTTTCAAATAACAAGTTAGTTATAAGTACCTTTTTGGCATTAAACTTTAGAAATTCACAACTAAATATCCAATAGGTCTTTCTCTGTAATTTTAACACAGAGGCCTAATATCACCTATGAATCTCGACAAAAATAAAATTTGGTACAGAACCCTCACTTAAATCATAGCTATAGTGTAAAATGCCCTTTTACACTTGTTTTTGTTAATTTTGCACAAGTAGTATCTGAATTAATATCCACCTCAAATTTTTGGGAGGACCCACAAATGTTAATATTTACCCACTGTAATTTTTATAACATTTTTGGAAAATGTTAACTAACCCTCATAGTTCAAAATGCTTAATAAGAAGCACAATAGAAAGAAAAGGGAAACCTTGGGGAGAAATAGATGAAAGTGCAAAGCCCTTAAGGATATCAAAAAGAAAACCGTAGGGAAACAATAAACTTAATATTGTTTTACTATCATATTTATACATATGTCTCATGCATTGCATTCGATAGAATGTAATCTCGCTGACGGGGAGTACATCCTCGTGCCGAAGCAAGGAGTTGCTCAGGAGGTAGCCCAGGATCCAGCACCAGAACCTGCCATCGAGGATCTGCCTGCCCTAGCTTTGGAAGGCAAGCCCCGGTTTTATGCATAACCATTTATATATTCTATTTTACTACACTTAATGCTTGTAGGCTTGTACTGTGCACTTAAGTGTAGGAGTTGACTGAAACCCTAGTTGCATGAACTCAAGAATCATTTTGAGATGGATACTAGTATGCTAGGTCGAGTAGCTGCTTTACTAATTAGGGATCTCGGTAGAAGTTGAGTGATTTTTCTAGCACTAGCGCGAGGTCAGGAATTGGTTGTATCCACTTTACTATCATAATGATGTTGGTCTATGGACAACAATCCATGGGGATTGGTTGTCTATGGGATGGAAATTGGAATAATTCGGGCGGTTCCGCCACAGCTACGGAGCCTAGGGCTCCGGTCTTCATCGAGCCCCACTGGACACTCTTCTTCGATGGGTCCGCCCGCCAGCAAGGTGGCGGTGCTGGGGTGGCCCTCGTCGACCCAAGCGGAGATCAAGTGAAGTACATGTTGCACCTTGTGTTCAAGGCCAACAACAACATGGCAGAGTATGAAGCACTGATCTTCGGCTTGTCTACGGCCCTATCCCTAGGGATCCACTAGCTCCTCGTGAAGGGGGACTCCCAGTTGATTATCAAGCAGGTCCATGGAGAATGTAGCTGCAACGAGCCCAGACTCGTAGCTTACCTCCTCCACGTAAGGAAGCTAGAAAAGGACTTCATTGCCCTGGAACAGCAACATGTTCCTCGGGCTAACAACTCAGCAGCAGATGAACTCTCCACGAAGGCATCAACTTGGGCACCCGTGCTCGAGGGCATCTTCAAAAGATGGCTGCTGGGACCTACCTCCCAGCCTGCCAAACCGGGCGAAGGGGGTGAGACTAGCACCTCGAAGCTAGCGGTCCCGGTGGCGTTACATCTGCAGAACCCACCAAGGATTGTGTGTGCTACAGAGGGTCCTTCCAAACTCTTAGCACCACAGCCAGTATCTCAGAGTGGTCCTGATGCATGGATCTCCGAGATCCGGGACTACCTGAAAGAAAATATCCTTCCTGAAGATCATGTGTCCGCAGAGCGCATAGTGCGGTTGGCTAAACTATACATGGTGTTAGAAGGGGATCTATACCGCCGTGGCGCCATCGGCATTCTCATGTGGTGCATCACCCAGGAGGAGGGCTGTGAGTTGCTCACGGAGATCCATGGAGGTGAGTGCAAAAGTCATTCGTCATCCCGCACACTGGTTGGTAAGGCCTTCCGGCATGGCTTCTATTAGCCAACCGCTCTCCAGGATGCAGCTGAGTTGGTAAAGTCCTGCAAGGCATGTCAGTTCCATGCAAAGCAGATATACACACCAGCTCAGGCTCTACAGATGATTCCACCCTCCTAGCCATTCACCGTATGGGGGTGGATATCCTGGGACCATTCCCCAGGGCTGTCGGCGGGTACCGTTTCCTCTTCGTCGCTATCGACAAATTCACAAAGTGGCCAGAGGCCACCCCTGTGGTCAGTATCACCTAGGGTGCTGCTGTTGCCTTCCTCAAGTCGATTGTCTATAGATTTTGGGTCCCAAGCCGTATCATTACGGACAATGGGATCCAGCTTACATGTCGGCTCTTCCAGGAGTATTGCGAGGGCATCGACACCCAACTCTGCTTTGCGTCTGTGGCTCATCCCAGGAGCAACGGCTAGGCTGAGAGGGCAAACACAGAAATCCTCAGGGGACTCAAGACACGCACCTATGACTGCTTAAAAAAACATGGTGCAAATTGGGTCAACGAGCTTCCGTCCGTACTATGGGGGAACCGGACCATACCCAGCCGAGCTACCTAGGGAGACCCTATTCTTCCTGGTCTACGGGGCCGAAGCCTGTCTTCCCCCGGAAATCATTATGGGCTCCCCATGGGTCCAGTCTTTCGATGAGTCTATGCAGGAATAGCTACGACGTGAGGACGTGGACTTCGTCGATGAACACAGATGGCAAGCGGCGATCCGAAATGCACGGTACAACCAAGCGCTCAGGCGCTACCACCAACGGTTTGTGCATAGTGGGGAGCTCAGGGTCGGGGACCTAGTCCTAAGGCGAGTATTGAACCGAGAAGGACTCCACAAACTCTGCCCCATTTGGAAAGGACCCTTCAAGGTGACGAAAATATGCCGACCCGGGTGTGTCCGCCTTGCCACAACAGAAGGAGTACTGTTGGAGACTTGTTCTCAATTGCTACGAATTAAGAACAAGGCAACACAAAATGTTAAAGGTTAAGGCCCTTCGTCCTTCGGAGCATTATTTCCCTTAAGATATAATGATCTTCGGACGAAGGTCATGAAGGACATACCTTCATCATTGCAGTATACATTAATGAAAGAAGAAGCATGTGAAACATAAAAACAACATGAATGATTATATAACATTATTAACTCATCTTATATTATACTATCATGAATAAACAGAAATAATATAGAATTACATTTATACCTTCGGTTTGATAGAAGGAGATAGTACAAGCGTGATGCACGAGTGGGTACAAATCAGCGTGAACAGTACGGGGGTACTGTTCATCTATTTATAGGCACAGGGCGCAGCCTATGTGAAATTACATTTATACTCTCTACAATTGATTACATTCATGACACAAACTATCATGGGTCAATCTGTCTTTTCATCTTTAAGTCGGTGCAACCCTTCGTCTTAGGTATGTTGCTATGCCGAAGTTTCCTGTAAGGTAGCTTCGGCGTTATTTCCGTGCTGATCTTCTGAAGGTGTTTCTTCTTACAGGACCTTCGGCTTCGAAGCAGACTCCCAACAGTAGCCCCTTCGCGGTGCTAGATCATTTTTTGTAACGAGCTTGATCCATGAAAAAATTGACCTAGGCTTCGAAATGTCGAAGGTCCGAAAAACACCTTCCCTGAGCTCGTTGCCGAGAAACGATTAAAATAATCCGAGCGCGGGAGGGGTCCCACCATGCAACGGGTATGCACGATCTGCCGATTCATCTTGCATGCATCGTGGTCCACCGTTCAGTGAATGCGGGTGACTGTTGAGCGGGTATGGGCGACTTGATGATTCACCTTCACACCTGCAACACTATATAAACAGACGGGTAGGTGTGAAGTTACCACAGCATTCATTCCCATTGCACTGTTGTGCTGCTGAAAAATTTAACCATAGCCGAAGCTTTCCCATCGCACTCTCAAGCAAAGCATCATTTTGAACTAGCTTTGTCATAACAGAGAGCTTCATCACAACCATAAAAATCATTAACATTCATAAGAACTGTAAGGAATTCAACACCTGATGGCTAGATTACATTCAACCGCTAGGGTGACCAGCGACGGAGAAGAGGCCGAAACTATAGAGACTGCTCCGATCTCTGAAGTGATGGAACAATCAGGAATGGTTGTGACAGAGGTAGCTGTTGAGGAAGGTGCACCTGCTGCCAAAGCTGAATATGTTGACATTGAAGATGTTGTTGATGAAGTAGAGGAAGATTATAATACTCTCATGCCAACCAAACTCAGTCACTTGGACTTTGGAAAATCTACCGTTTCTAAGGCTGATATGTCTATTATGATAAAGCTAGGCTACTTCGGAGAAGCTGAGAAGAAGCTGATTCATTTTGGCAGAGAAGAAACCACTCCGACACCGGAAAAGATGAGGTGGTAGTTTTTAGGAGCTTCTTCAAAGCGGGATTGAGGTTTCCTTTGAACGAAATGATTAGAGAAGTTTTGGAAAACAGCGAGATCTATCTTCATCAGCTGACTCCTAACGCTATCGTTAGGCTCAGCGTCTTCATCTAGTCTCTCAGAAGCCAAGGAGCAGACCCGAATGCCAAAGCCTTCTACCGAGTGCATGAGCTTCATTATCAGGCGAAGGCCAGAGAAGATGGTCTTCATGAGAACTTTGGTTGTTACAATTTCGCCTATCGCTAAGATATGAAGACTCCGTTAGTTAGCTATCGCACCAAGTGGCCAACTGGTTGAAAGAATGAGTGGTTTTATGTGAAGGCTGATGAGAAGAAGAGGGAGAAGCTCAAGGCGCTAGTACTAAGCCCTCTGAGCCTAAGCTTTGGGCTGACTAGGCCGCTGTGCCGTATGGAGCCGGGGTCACCATGCCAATAAGCTGTGGCAGAATTACGGGAGGTAGCCGAGCAGATCGGCATAAGAGATCTAGTTCAAGAATATCTGGCCTATAGGGTGTTCCCGACGCTAAGTGAATGCAGCATGCCGAAGCTAAAGGGGACAAAGGAGAAGAAAGAACTTGTGTGACTACCTTATAAATTCAAATTTGAGAAGCAGTTCAAAGGGCCATGTCAAGAATGGTTAGAAATGATAGAAACCATGTGCAACGAAATTTTGGGGAATTACACTAAAAAAGAAGATCAATTGATGACTGTAGCCTTCGGCACCCAACCAAAATGAAGGTTGAATCGGGTGATAGATGCCCTAAACTTCGAATATCCTGATTATGAGCGATTGAACAAGGGTGCCAAAGGGCAAAAAAGAAAAAGGATTGTTAGTGTTGTGAGAAGACAAGCTGCTAGAATGGTGAAAGAAGATGAAGAAATTCTGAAGAGGAGAAAATCGAGCCCTGAGCCGAAGGTAGCTGCTTCAAAGAAGAGGAAAGTTGCGGCTTCGAAGCCAAAAACGACCGAGATAGAAGAAGAGACTCCTTCAACACCTTCTGCTGCTGACGTGGAAGAAATTTTAAATGTAATGACTGAATCCTTGCCTATCAAGCTAAGTCCACTGGGGCCACATCTGACGAAGCTTTTACAGAAGAAGGAGAAGGAGCCCTCGGCAGTGAAGAAGTCTGCTAGGCCAAAAAAGCAGAGGATTATTACTGTAATCGAAGCTATTGAAGAAACACCACCGCCGACCTCGGCGTTAAAAACATCAGCTACCGAAGACGCTACAGCTACCGAAGCTGCCCCCGCCGAAGCTGCAACTGTCGAAGCTATAACAGTTGAAGATACAAATCTGGAGGGCACGTTTTCTGATATTGGTAAAAATGCTTTTGAATATGGCCGTGGAAGAAACTACTATAGCTGTCGAAGAGGCCCTAGCCACAGTGCCTGGGAAAGAGAAAGATATCGCCGAAGATACTTCAGAGGAAAAGGATTTCAATTTTCTAAACATAATTGCTCAAAAGCTGTCTAAGGCTGAGAAAGAAGAGCTAAGAGATTATGCAATATCATGCGGCTATCAACCAGGAGCATTGCTCTTCGGCGGTATTGACGATGAAAGCTTAGGATGTCTTCGAGACCGAATTGGAGCGAAGGTTATCAGTACTTTGTCAAAGAGTATTGGTTTCCCGAAGCTTGAGGCCGACATCAGCCGCTACCGACGACAGCATATCGTCTGTAGTTTATTCTATTCTAATTTCAAGGTAAAAACTTTACTTCGGCTTTTCATTGTTTTAACAATGAAGGTGTTTTCTGACGAAGGTTGTTTCTGCGCAGAGCATGCTATTAAGTAAAGCCTTGAGAATGCAACAGGACCTTAAAGATAAAAAACATGAGGTTATAATTGAAGGCTTAGAGAGCAAAATAAAAGATCATGAAGCTGCTCTTGAGAAGAAGGATTTTGAACTTCAATCAATGGAAGGCTTACTGGCGGAAGCCCAAGCTAAAATTGCCAGATTGAATAGAGAACTCCTCGTAAAGACAGAAAGCTTCGAACAAGAAAAGCAAAAATTCGATGCGAAGTTTGAGGCTGAAGTTGAAAAAAGTTCAAATTTACAGAAATCATTGAAAGAGCATCAAGATAAATGTCTAGACTTCGGCACCCGGTGCGTGCAACGGCTGAAACAGGTCTTCAACTCAGTTGGAGCCAGTTCTGAAAAGTTTAAACCTTCGGTTGAAGACCTGCCAGGCACTTTTGATCATATTTAAGGTGAAGTTGATGCTCTTGACGAAGTCATAGCTAGACACAGTGACTTCTGTGCTTTGCTAGCTTCTTGCAGCACAGCAGTTGCTTTTATGAAGGCTGGCTGCACGCATGGAAATATTGTAAACAGGCCAAACTTCAGCCTGTCACCAGCAGACTTGAATGATATCCCCGGCCTGACCCGAAGCATTGGAAACAGATTTGTTACTCAAATTTGGGTGAAGGGTGGACGAAACTTAGCTGGTGACGAAGCTCGAAGCCACCTCAAGCCGGTAATAAACTTGTACCTGTTGCTTTTCCTTCTCCTTAAAATTTGCACTTTCCTTATACTGTTGTTATGTATAGGATGACAAAGCTGAAGAACAATGAACCGAAGCTTGATGGGCAATGATGAAGTGATGAAGTTGCTGTAAAAGAACTCTAGAGAAATTTTTGAATTAACCTTGTAGAAAATACTGTAATTTAGGAATCAAACATTACACTGTAAATTTGTCGATACCTTGTAATATATTTTACCTTTCCATCCATGTATGAACTGCTTTGATTTGGACAAAACTTGTTCTTTTTGAGCCGAAGGCGAAAAACACCTTCCCTTCTTTTCGTACACAACGAAGCATAAATCTGCTTCTTTTGCATTTGTCGAAGCCTTATCATTAGAGCCGAAGCAATTGTCTGTACTCTATGATGTGATGATGATGATCCTACAAATGTCTAAATGAATGTATATGAATGCAATGTATGATGTGATGTAATGTGCAAATGAATGTCCAAACACACGCATACGAAGCCACATCCAGACCCTGCATTCCCATAGGAATGACTGAAATCTCTGCCGTTTATTTTTCGGCTTCACCACTTATTTTTCGGTGTAAGTTCTGCATCCCCTTAGGAACGTCTTTTGAACATCTTCGCCTTCTATTTCGGCGGTATCACCGTTGACTTTTCAATGTATGTTTTGCATCTCTTAGGAACGTCTTTTGAACTTCTTCGCCTTATATTTCGGCGGTATTTGGCTCTGCATTCCCTTAGGAACGACTTTTGAGCAGAAAACTTACGTTGCACCCCCTTGGGAACGACTTTTTGTAGCTTCATCGTGCTCTGCATCCCCTTAGGGACGACTTTCGAGCTTCTCCCAGTTTTTTTTCTTGCACTCGACGGTGCCCGCTCTGATGTTACATTTTACATTCTTTTTGGGGGATTTTGCTCTCATGGAGCTGAATAAGAAAAGAAAAATTACAAACTATGGCCCCATTAAAAACCTTTCTCCCCCTTTGGAAAGGAAAAGGGTGCCATAGGAAAAAATGAAAAAAGATTACATCAGAATACACATAATATCGTCGAAACACATCCGCATTCCAAGATCTAGGAATGTCGTTGTCGTCCATATCCTTCAACCTGTAAGAAACGGGCCTTGACGAAGATACCACTAGAAAAGGTCCTTCCCACTTCAGCTGTAGTTTGCCTACTGTGTCCGGATTAGCCACTCTCCGAAGTACCAAATGCCCTGGCTTGATATTTTTCAGCCGGACTTTTCTATTGTGCCATTTTATTGTTTCGGCTTGATATTTATTGATATTTTCCACAGCCTGAAGTCTGGTCCCTTCTGTAGTATCTTTTGCTACGTGATAATCAGCTTCGTCTTCTACCGAAGCTATTATTCTTATTGACCCCGCTTTAGCTTCTTCTGGGGTTATAGCTTCATCACCAAATAATAGCTTGAATGGCGTAAAACCTGTTGATCTTGATACGCTTGTATTGTGGCTCCACACCACTTTAATCAACTCATTTGGCCACTTTCCTCTGGGCTGATTAAAGATTAGCTTCATTATTCCTGTCATTATAATACCATTTGCTCTTTCGACAAGTCCATTTGGCTCTGGATGTCTGATTGACGCAAAATGAATCTTCGTGCCAATTTGATCACATAATTCCTTGAAAGCTTCGGCATCAAACTGTGTTTCGTTGTCCATAGTTATAGCCTTCAGCACGGTGAAGCGACAAACAATGTTTTGCCAGAAGAATTTCTAGACTGTGACGAAGTTATTGTGGCCAAAGGCTTCTCTTCAATCCACTTGGAAAAATATTCTATAGCCACCACAACATATCTTAAATTGCCTTGTGCTGGTGGAAGTGGACCTAACAAATCCAGGCCCCATCTTTGCAATGGCCAGGTTGGCTGTATTAACTGGGTTAGCGACGAAGGTTGTTTCAGGTCTCTTGCACATTTTTGACAATTTTCGCACTTTTGAACCAGATTTGCTACATCCGAAGCTGCCTTCGGCCAATAAAATCCTTGTCTAAAGCCTTCCCTAGAAAAGGCCTAGACCCAATATGAGATCCACACAAACCTGCATGTATTTCCTTCATCAGCTCTATACCTTCGGTTTTGGATAAACACTTGAGAAGTGGAGAGCAGACTCCATGTTTGTATAACTCCCCTTCTGTTATCACATATGGTCTTGTTCTTGCCTCCATTCTCTTATTATAAGCTTCGTCATCTGAAAGACAATTACCTTGGAGGAAAGATAATTTCAGTCCTCCAATCTTCACTATGTACCGGAGAAATAGTAAGCACTGCTCTCTCCATGAGTTCAACCAAAGGTGCCTTTATTGTTTCAAAAAATACTTCCGAAGGTAGAGGGAGCCCCTGGGCCGCTGATTTGGCTAGTAAATCTGCGTGCTCATTTTCACCTCTTGGGATATTCTTATCAGAAAAACCTTCGAAAGAAGCCTCCAACCTTCGAACTGTATCCAGATATCTTTCAAGCTTCAAATCTCTTGCCTTGCTACTTTTGTCCACATGGCCAGAAATAACTTGAGAATCAGTTTTCAGAATGGCCCTTCTTATTCCCATTGCCCTTAACTTCTGAAGCCCCAACAGAAGTGCTTTGTACTTAGCAATATTATTTGTGCAACTGAAATCAAGCTTGGCTGCATAACATGTTTTGACTTTTGAAGGTGCCACTAGGACTGCAGCCGCTCCTGCACCGAAGGTTCCCCAAGAACCATCGCAGTACATTGTCCAAGCTTCGACATCTTTGTTTACTTCTTCTTCGTGAGCCCCTAGCGTCCAATCAGCGATGAAGTCTGCTAATGCTTGGGACTGGATTGAGGATCTATGCACATAATCAATGGTGAATTCATTAAGCCCTGCAACCCATTTCCCAATCCTTCCAGTAGCTTCTCTGTTCCTCATAATATCCTTCAGAGGCTGTGACGAAGGAACAATTATGTGATATGCTTGAAAATAATGCCGAAGATTTCTAGAGGCCATTAACACAGCATATAGCACCTTTTCCAATTATGTGTAATTTTTCTTTGATGGACTCAAAACTTCGGAGACGAAGTACACTGGAGCTTGCTTTTTGACTTGGCCATCTAGCTTCTCCTGTACAAGTGCCACACTTACTGCAGAATGTGAGGCTGCGACATATAAGAGCAATGGAGCCCCTAGCGAAGGTGTAGTTAACGTTGTTAAATCAATCAAATATTGCTTCAACTCTTCAAAGGCCTTTGGCTGAGCCAGACCCCATTGGAAGACTTCGGCTGACTTTAGTATTTCAAAGAAAGGCAGATTTCTTTCTACTGATCTGGATATAAATCTGTTCAATGATGCTAATCTATCTGCTAGCCGTTGAGTTCCTTTCTTTGTGCTTGGCGGCTCCATACGAAGGATAGCTTCAATCTTGCTTGGGTTAGCTTCAATTCCCTTCGTTGATACTAGACAGCCAAGGAACTTGCCCTTCTTTACCCTAAAAACACATTTTTCTGGATTTAATTTCAAACTAGCATGCCTGAAATTAACAAATGTCTCTTCCAAATCAGCAATGTGATTTTCTTGCTTTGTGCTTTTAACTATGATATCATCAACATAAGTCAACACATTCCTGCCTATTTGAGAATGGAGGACTCTGGCTATCATTCTGCTGAAGCTTCCTCCAGCATTGTTGAGCCCCTCAGGCATCTGAAGATAGCAATATGTGCCACTGGGGGTTATGAAGCTAGTTTTCGGCTCATCTTCCTTCTTCATCCAGATATGGTGGTAGCCTGAGTAACAATCTAGTAGACTCATAAGCTCTGACGAAGCTGCTGCATCTACTAGAGAATCTATCCTTGGCAATGGGAACTCATCTTTTGGACAAGCTTTGTTAAGATCTGTAAAATCAATGCACATTCTCTATTTACCATTGGCCTTCTTTGTAACACCCCTGGTGTTACAATAACTAAAACTCTAACATGTCATCATAAACATTTGCATTAACTTTCTTGTTGTACCTAGAGTGCATTTACTAGGTTAGAATTTTCTTTTTGAAAGCATGATGTTGTGCATTAGAGTATAGGACCTTGCTTGAGTTAAGTGGGAGTACGTCATCTCTTAAGCAAGTAGCAAGTTAGCTTGGAATGTTAAGTATTAAAGGCGAGTCTTAGAGCATATAGCAACTTTGTTTTTAGAGGTTAACTAAATGGACAGATCACTAGAAGAGGTGGATCAGTTAAAACCCTAAGGTGTGGTTTGACAACCCTGCTTGGAATGGTGTATAAGCAAGCAACTTCTAAACCCAGGATGTTTTGGACATGAGCTATGTCTATCAAAGATTGGATCTTGGGCTAGTGAGTAATTTCGCTTTAGGTGGATGGATTAGAGGGATGAATCACTGGAGGAAACTTTAGCCACATTTGAAGCCCTAAAACTAGCCCAAAGGAGGAAATCAAATTCTAGTGAGAATTAGCTAAAGGTCCATATATTAAATTTGTAAAGCTTGGAAAAGTGAACAACTTTCATTTTTGGATAATTCCATGTTGTGTGGAAAAGTTTGGAGTATATTGCAAAAGTTCAGATTGGGTTCAATTTGGATTTGGCTGAAAACAGTTTTGTTTAGCTGTTTTTGGACCCCTGTATCTTTTAAACTGTGGACGTGTGGTGAAAAGTTGCTATATCAAACTGGTAGAGTAATTGTTGAAGAACAACTTTTATTAAGTATGCTAGCCCTAAAACCATCTGCTACTAGCGGTAAAGGTGATCCAAATTAGGGTGGTCAGGTTTCAGACTTAGTGGAAATCAGCACCTGAGATATTAGTGTTTTGGTGCAACTTTGGAGCTCTCTACTGCTCTATCCATTGAGTTAAAGATTATAGTCACTATAGCAAAGCTGTAGAGCTATTAGAGGAGTACAAGTTTGATTAAGTGATCTGTCCCAAGAACTATATGGAGCTATGTTTAAAGCTTGCTCAAGAGTGGAATGTCCGGTTTTGGGTTTTCAGATTCAGCCTAGAGGTTAAGTTCTGAAATCCAGTAAAAAGTAGTCATGTTGAGGCCTCTGTAGCCGCTAATCTGTGGGGGATTAAGTTAGGACTATTATAACAAAGTGGTAGAGCATATGTTGGAGAGTAAGTTTGGTAAAAGGTAACACCCCTAAAGCTATTCGGAACTTGGATAAAAACGGGTCCAAAATATAGTTGTCAGAATTGTGGGTTTCTGACTGTAATTCAGGGCAGAATTTTTCTGTGTTTGATGCCAGCTTTAGGCCTCTGTAGTTTGGAATTCAGGAGGATTTAGCTATGGGTCACTGTATCAAAGTTGTAGAGGAACTATAGGAGTATAAGCCTTAGTAAGCAGCTTGCCCCTAAATACATATGCAACTAGGAGAAGACATAGTCCAAAGTTGGATTGTCAAGTTATCTAGACCGAATTTTATTCAGTCTCTGAAACCTGCATTTCAGTATAGGATGCTTAATTTGGAGCTATTTTGTGATCAATATGAGTGGTTTTAGAATATAGTTTCTATAGCAAAGTTGGAGACCAGGTATAGATGGACAAGTTTCATGCAAGGAGATGGTCCTGTTGTTATGTAAAGTTGAGAGATAATGGAGCTGCAATATCCTCTGTCAGAAATAGTGAGGGCTGTTCAGTTAAGCTGAGACTTGAGTGTTTGGCTGTTTCTGCTATACTTTGGAACACCACAACTTCAGTTCTGAGTAGTTTCAGCTTTGGAGTGTTGTACCAAAGTGGAAGACCTATGGTTGGAGAATAAGTTCCTTTAAGTGTGTTGGGCGTGACCCTACACAAAAAGTGTTGCAAATCCTGCCCAAAGTGGGACTGTCAGTCACACAAACTGAATTTCATTCAGTCCAATGAAAACTGAATTTCAGTGCAATTTGCTGAACTTCAGAGCTCTTTTGTGGCTAATCCATAAAGTGTTAGACCATGGTGTCTATAGTAAATTGGTAAACCATAGAAAGGTGAACAACTCTCTTGAGAAGGTTTGCGTCTAGTTATGTATAGAAACCTGAGTTAAAATGCCCTCGAACATTGACTGCCAATCGGTGCTGTGAACTGAATGTGATTCAAAAGCTAAAAACGAATTTCAGTAAATTGTGACCAACTCCGGAGCATCATAACTAGTGATTCTTGTGTAATTGGACCAAGAAGTTTGTAGTAACGTTGGCGACCGCATGCCAATGAACAAATTTTATTATGAAGGTTTGGCTTGACACCATGTTCGTTTGGGAGAAAAGGGAGGCTAAAACTGCCTCAAGCAGAAAAGGAGGAGGAGGGGTGATCTGAACTCGAAATTCAGACCAGCAGCAAGTTGCTAACAAAAGTTGGTTGATTTCTGGACACCGTAACTTTGGAACTGTGAAGTTTGATCCCAGAACCCTATAGTGACTTTGAAGATCTTTGATTAGTGAACAAGTTTTGTAATAGAGACTGATCTATTCTTAGTCAAGGTAAAGAGAAAAGAGTGGCTGAACTGGGAGGAGTCAGTCGAGTGTTGTAGATCCTATTGATCAGAAAAATCTACCACTGATTTTCTTCTCCTTACCGTATCTTATTTTGGTTTGCCGTATCTTATTTTGGTTTGAAGTGGAGATAGAGTTGAGATGAATTGCAGGGGTGTTTAGGACTTTAGCCAACACTGATATATCCCGGGTGAACTGGAGAGCATCTATCTAGACAGCCTTATCTGTATCCCTTGCCGTGGTAAAAATCTGCCTTGGTCATTGCTTTGCTGTACTTCAGAGTTGGGCGTGGATCCTTGAAACTTCGCCACGCTCTCACGCCCATGCAGTTGCCCACATCTCCTAAGTATTCTTCGCTGTTTATTCCCTGAAACAAGCCACCGCTGGAGCTTTTCTGTGTCCATATAAAGAGCAGCCGGAGGTGGAAGGGAAGGGATCGTTGTTATCTCCAACCTGCCAGGCCCTGTGTACCAACTCCTGTCATCTCACCGATGCCCAGGTCTTCATCACCGTTGCTCGTGTTCATTCATCCCTCACGCCGGCTCTCCATCGCCTCGCCTCTCGACTCTAGAACAGCAGCAGCTTGGCATCGAGCTTCTTCACACGCGCTCGTCTCAACTCCCCGTCAGCCACATGCGTGAGCTCCACGGCGCTCGTCCCTAATCCACCGTCCTCGACATTCAGAATTTCGTCATCGTTCTCGGACCTCGCCCTTGCGTGTAGTCCACACCGTGAATCCCCCTATGGTTCACGCACGTCATTTTCGGTTCTTCTCAGTCCGTGGTGTGTGTCGCTGAACACTTATCGTTGGTCATGGGCCATCGATCCCTCGTCCAACCTCGCATCGCTATGTGCTCCACTTGTTATGCCATGCCGTCGACTCACTGTTCGACCGCGCCAGGCCGTCGTAATGGTGTCACCATGGTATTGACAATAGTGGTGACCTTGCCGACCAATTCTCCTCCTCACCATGGCCAAACTTTTCCATGGTTATCGGAACGGAGGGCACACCGCTAGTGAACGTCGTCGCATCACAGTTCTCCATCGACCGGTCTCCTCGTGGTTCCTCGATCAAGGTGTGTAAAATTATATACTTCCTATTAAAAATGGATTAAGGGTTTTTACAGCATACACCAAATTTCAGGGAATAACAGATGCTCTTAGAAGGACTATTTGATTTTTAGAAATAAAAGTTGTGTTCCAAAAATTATGAAAATTTTTGGGCAACGTTGTATTGACCAATTGAACACTTGGTCCAAGTTTGAATTTGTTTAGAAGTGATTTGCTTAGTAAACAGATTGTTGCCCAAAAAGGATGAGGATTTTACCCTTGGGTAATTAGGCAATGAAGTTGCATAAGAAGGTTTGAGTTTTGGATTAAGTCTAACATGGATTAGTTCCCTGGAGATTTGTAAGTGAAGATGTCTTGAAGTGCCCTTGGAAATCCTCTAGTGTTCTGGCTAGTTTCATGCACTTTGTAAAAAAGTGTACTCATGATATGTTGTTCGTTACCTTCTTTATGAAATGCATTTCCATACCATAGAAAGCATTCATCTATATGTAATTGACTTGTAGAACACCTAGAAGAAGTGATGTTTGAAGGAGTTCACTTCAGTGCCTGTTGATCCAGTGGTGGAGTTTCATCTAACTACTTACCATAGTAGAATAATTTTGGGACCTTCTTCTGCAATAAGGCAAGCCTCGGTGCATTTGCCCCTTCCTTGTGTTTTAAATGCTTTTTCATCTGATGCATTAGGTGATAGGAGTTGCATGGTAAACAATTGATGCATTACCATTCCTTGGAAACTCCTTAATCCCGGTTTTATAAAAAGAACTGATAATGCTTAGCCCTGCTTAGAAACTCAAAAATCATTTGTTTACAAAAAGATTGATTGTGGAACATTGGTTATGGGCCTTTCGTTTCAAAAATCAAAGCAAACTTCTGGTGATGATTCCACTTCCGCCGGAGTGGGTTCATCATTCGAAAAAGAGTACCCCTACCGGGTACCAAAAATGGGGAAATGGTTTGAATAAATCTAGACCAGACGCTGAGTAGACAAGGTCGCCCATCTGTGTCGATTAAGGACCGTACCGATTGTTGGCCTGCTGATCTAGGACCCTTTATCTAGCCACATACCTCGTCATGGGTAAGCCTAAACCCGGCTATTCCATACATGAAAAGACAATCATGCACTGGGAGTGGAGAGATGGCGAGAGTGGCACGTACCCTCCTGGCAAAGGATCGCCTAAAAGGGGTGGTGTGCTCTCAGGTGGCGCGGACCTATTCATGTGGTGGAGGATCCGTGGGAATGGTAGACATGTGCAAAAGAGTTAAGAGAAGCATATGTCGTGTGGTTGGAGATCCCCAGCTGGGTACTAATCGATTCGGATCGCCGAACTTCTCGGATATGAAGACTGGATCTTCGACCCTCATCGTAGATAACAAGCGAAACAAAAAGTTGGATTTTAAAAAAAAGCTAGTGTAGGACAAGTGAATGCTCTAGATTAGGCAAATCTAGATTCAGGAAAAGTACTTAACTTGTGATGTAAAATTTTGGCTTAAGGACCCACTTCTAGTAAGTTTTTCTGCAAAAAAAGAGTCTTTGAAACTTGATGAGCTTTACCTTGAATCCCTCTAGCCAGCATACTCTTGAGAGTCTTTTCTTTAGTCAGGTAAGTCTTGCTGAGTAATTGCCTACTCAGGATTTTATCCCTTGTTGTTTTTGTAGGAGAAGTTTTATTCCCTTATCTTTGGGTTAGTTACTTCATATGGAGGACTTGAAGCTTAGAATGTTTTTATATATCTCTTATGGAAAGGCTTCACCCTTCCAATTATTGTAATAAGTTATGCACTTCGAGTACTATCTGGACTTATAATAAATACATCTCTTCCTACCATGAAAAACTTGAGTTCTGGAATGTAAAGTGTACTTTGTAAAAGTCTTCCGCTCTATCTCTAATGTGTGTGTATCAAATGTGATTACTGTAATATACCTGTTATGTGGGAGATCCTTGGGATGATGAGTTCTAGCTGGTGAACTCGATAGCCTTGTTAAGTTACCTGGTACACGTGCACAACCATCTGAGGCCAGTAAGGCAAGGATTGGTGCATATGGGCCTGATAACTTGGGAGGGCTGCCATAGATTGGTATCGGAGCGATTTCCCATTATCATGGATATTAAAGTAATCCTTTGATACATTTCAAAATGATTTTGAGTCCAAACTATTTTGGTAAACTTAAGAACCTATAATCAAAGCCTGATAGTAGAAGTGCAAATAGAATATGGTTAAGTTAAGGACTACAAGGTGGCCTAGTTAGAATGCTAACCACTAACCCACAACTATAATGCAAATTTTCTGCAGGTACACTAACTAAACCCTAGGAAAGTGAGTGTTCAATGACAGAGTGAGTAGTTATGCCACCGCCATAGAACGTGATAGCCACTATGTGTTGGCAAAAGCTGTGAGGACGAATAGGACGAGCATGCATCATGACATATAACCCTAAGTTAAACCCCCTATGTAGTTGTTTTGATACGTGTTTCATCCACCTTATTCATGCTATCTGTCTTTGCCCTTCTATGCTACTCTCTTCCTATTCATGAAGACTGGAAGCCAAGGTTTAGAATAGAGATTTGGTGAACTTGTGACTTATAAGTACAGTTGCCAGAAGACTTTCCAACACGATCCATGTGTCTTCGTTAAAAAAATGTGTCTTTGAGCCCCGAACAAGTTGTTGAGGTTTCAGATGTTAACCTTGACCCAGGTTAAACCTACTTGGAATACCCCAAAAATGTTTTGGATCAAAAGGATCTTTCCAGAATTCCTAGTGTCTTGTAAACCCTAGGTTTGTGTAAGTTGTCTTGGATGTAAACCAATAGGGGCACACCCCTGCCTGGCAGGAGTAATGGGGAAATAATGCAGTGATGCATTTCCTTTTCCATTTCTTGAACTAGACTTTTAAATCTCGGGACGAGATTTCCTTTTAGGGGGGAAGGCTGTAACACCACTGGTGTTACGATAACTAAAACTCTAACATGTCATCATAAGCATTTGCATTAACTTTCTTGTTGTACCTAGAGTGCATTTACTAGGTTAGAGTTTTCTTTTTGAAAGTGTGATGTTGTGCATTAGAGTATAGGACTTAGCTCGAGAACCTTGCTTGAGTTAAGTGGGAGTACGTCATCTCTTAAGCAAGTAGCAAGTTAGCTTGGATTCTTAAGTATTAATGGCGAGTCTTAGAGCATATAGCAACTTTGTTTTCAGAGGTTAACTAAGTGGAAGGATCACTAGAAGAGGTGGATCAGTTAAAACCCTAAGGTGTGGTTTGACAACCCTACTTGGAATGGTGTATAAGCATGCAACTTCTAAACCCAGGATGTTTTGGACATGAGCTATGTCTATCAAAGATTGGATCTTGGGCTAGTGAGTAATTTCGCTTTAGGTGGATGGTTTAGAGGGATGAATCACTGGAGGAAACTTTAGCCACATTTGAAGCCCTAAAACTAGCCCAAAGGAGGATTTCAAAATCTAGTGAGAATTAGCTAAAGGTCCATATATTAGAGTTGTAAAGCTTGGAAAAGTGAACAACTTTCATATTTGGATAATTCCAAGTTGTGTGGAAAAGTTTGGAGTATATTGCAAAAGTTCAGATTGGGTTCAATTTGGATTTGGCTGAAAACAGTTTTGTTTAGCTGTTTTTGGACCCCTGTAACTTTTAAACTGTGGACGTCTGGTGAAAAGTTGCTATATCAAACTGGTAGAGTAATTGTTGGAGAACAACGTTTATTAAGTATGCTAGCCCTAAAACCATCTGCTACTAGCGGTAAAGGTGATCCAAATTAGGGTGGTCAGGTTTCAGACTTAGTGGAAATCAGCACCTGAGATATTAGTGTTTTGGTGCAAATTTGGAGCTCTCTACTGCTCTATCCATTGGGTTAAAGATTATAGTCACTATAGCAAAGCTGTAGAGCTATTAGAGGAGTACAAGTTTGATTAAGTGATCTGTCCCAAGAACTATATGGAGCTATGTTTAAAGCTTGCTCAAGAGTCGAATGTCAGGTTTTGGGTTTTCAGATTCAGCCTAGAGGTTAAGTTCTGAAATCCAGTAAAAAGTAGTCATGTTGAGGCCTCTGTATTCGCTAATCTGTGGGGGATTAAGTTAGGACTATTATAACAAAGTGGTATAGCATATGTTGGAGAGTAAGTTTGGTAAAAGGTAACACCACTAAAGCTATTCGGAACTTGGAGAAAAACGGGTCCAAAGTATAGTTGTCAGAATTGTGGGTTTCTAACTGTAATTTGGGGCAGAATTTTTCTGTGTTTGATGCCAGCTTTAGGCCTCTGTAGTTTGGAATTCAGGAGGATTTAGCTATGGGTCACTGTATCAAAGTTGTAGAGGAACTATAGGAGTATAAGCCTTAATAAGCATCTTGCCCCTAAATCCATATGCATCTAGGAGAAGACATAGTCCAACTTTGGATTGTCAAGTTATCTGGACCGAATTTTATTCAGTCTCTGAAACCTGAATTTCAGTATAGGATGCTTAATTTGGAGCTGTTTTGTGATCAATATGAGTGGTTTTAGACTATAGTTTCTATAGCGAAGTTGGAGACCTGGTATAGATGGACAAGTTTCATGCAAGGAGATGGTCCTGTTGTTATGTAAAGTTGAGAGATAATGGAGCTGCAAAGTCTTCTGTCAGAAATAGTGAGGGCTGTTCAGTTAAGCTGAGACTTGAGTGTTTGGCTGTTTCTGCTATACTTTGGAACACAACAACTTCAGTTCTGTGTAGCTTCAGCTTTAGAGTGTTGTACCAAAGTGGAAGACCTATGGCTGGAGATTAAGTTCCTTTAAGTGTGTTGGGCGTGACCCTACACAAAAAGTGTTGTAAATCCTGCCCAAAGTGGGACTGTCAGTCACAAACTGAATTTCATTCAGTCCAATGAAAACTGAATTTCAGTGCAATTTGCTGAACTTCAGAACTCTTTTGTGGCTAATCCATAACGTGTTGGACCATAGTGTCTATAGTGAATTGGTAAACCATAGAAAGGTGAACAACTCTCTTGAGAAGGTTTGGGTCTAGTTATGTATAGAAACCTAAGTTAAAATGCCCTCGAACATTGACTGCCAATCGGTGCTGTGAACTGAATGTGATTCAAAAGCTAAAAACGAATTTCAATAAATTGTGACCAACTCCGGAGTATCATGTAATACCCACTTTATAATAAGAGTATAAAAAGAGAACTTATATTCCATTGCGTATATGTGGCATCCCTACTTATCATTTCATGTGGGCACCTCCCTTACACCAATAAGTAATCAATAAAAGACACTCAACTAAATTATGCATCATGCTGGGATTTTATTTTATGTGCACATGGTGACAAAACAAAATAATAAATGTGACAAAAAATATTAAAGTCCAAAGTGGAGTTTAAAATCCAAAAGGAATTGTAGAATTTAGAAAAGAGAAGATAAGAATTTTGTGGATAAAAATAAGTAAATAAAAATATATTGTTCCTCCACTAGAAGCTTGAATTTGTACACTTGACACAATGTTGAAATTTGTATTCAAAATTCAAATTTGAATTCAAAATAGTTAAGAATAAAAGAAAACAAGAAAAGAAAATAGAAAGAAAAAAAAGAAAAAGAGGAAGACACTACCTGGGCCGGCCACTACTCATTTCGGCCCATTCTCCTTTTCCCACCCCGCGCGGCCCATACCTCACGCGCGGGCGTGCGCCGACATGTGGGCCAGCTCCGTCAGTTTCCCTGGCGCGCGCTCGGATCCCTGTGACGCCGACACCGCGTTCCATTCCTCAGTCTCCCTGGCATTGTTCGCTTGTCGATGACCGGTGGACCGGGCTGACAGGGGTCTTCTTCTCTGCGAATCCAGCACGCGGGCGCAACAGAACACCGCCGCGCTCACGTCATTTCCGCCAGGATCTCCTCGCCCCATGGACCGGTTAGCTTATCCGCTTGCGCATATAAGTCGGGTTGGGGCCCCTCGGCCACGCTCGTGCATCCCTTGCGATTGTGAACTACCTGGCCACCGTTCGATAGGTCCGAGAGAGAGAGAGAGAGCGGAGGGCTCTGCGTAGTCACAGCGGCTTCTCATTGTCGATCCTGATCCGGGGAAGCCGACCGAGACCTCGCTGCGGAACCTACGTCGTCGCGGCGCGGGGAATTTCTCGGTGGACGGCAGGGGAAGCACCGCGCCTCTGGTCGTCGCGGACTGCCTCACCTGCATCAATATTCTGGGTGAGAACCTCGCCACTTTTTTCGCTTTGAACTCCGCGTTGCGTAGGTGAAGTTAATTGCGATATGAACCACTGGTTTGCCGAATTCGTAGTTCGCCGGAACCTGTGCGCCGCCGTGGGTTTCTAGGGATGGCCTCGCCGTCGGCGTTGAGGAGGGAGAAGGCGTCTCTGCCGTTTGATCTGAGCGAATGGTGGAGATTAGAAGTGGCGTACCCTTTCGCTGCGATTTGATCTGGGCCGTTGTTGCTAGATCGGACGGGTGAGGCTAGGACTTGATTATGAGGAGCGCGGACGGTGGATCTCTGATCCAACGGTGGACATCGCTCACCGTTTCATTTAATGTTAGATCCAATCTGGACCGTAGACTTCTAATCCGACAGCCGAGGACGCTGCATACCCCTTCGCGCGTGCAAATTACTAAAGAGCCCCTCGGTTTCATTAAAATCAACCCGCCGTCCTTTAGTCACTATGCGCTGCGTCTGCGGATTATTACCTCGAGCCCCCTGTGCTTTCAAGGAAATGAGGCCCAGTCCAGAGATCGTTTAAATTAAATAAATGAAGTAGAAAATAGATTTTTAATAGGAAAATAATTGCTAGAACTTCAATAATTCATAGAAAATCCATTTTTAGTCCAAATTAGTCCATTCCACTTTCTAAAATTTTATAATTTTATTCTCTATCACTCAGAGCCTCTGTTTTATCATGAAAACAGTAAGAAAAGTTATTTCTCACTTAATCCTATTTAAAACACATGGAACCTTTGAAAATTCATAACTTAAATTCTATAACTCCAAAAATTATGATTCTTGTTCCTAGGATTTTATTTTAATGTGTAGATTATTACTGTGTATTTTGTTTATATGTTTGGTGTGATGTTAATTTTCCTATATACTATGCTTGTTTGTATTGTGGCGAGTAGAAGAGCACGTGACTGAGGATCCTGGTGAGCAGCAGGTTGAAGTAGCTGAGCAAGAGCTCATTGAAGGCAAGTTGTACCCTTGACCACTTTTTACCCAATAATGTTCTTTAATATCATTTATTCATGCATAGGTTAATTTTGATGGGACCCAATAGGTTACCCTAGATTGTTTATCTCATTACCTTGTTTACCCCTGACTCACTTGGGTAGTTTGCTATTGCTTTACATGGTTTTGGGATAATAATTTATTATATCTATGTTCCAATTCTTTTTGTTATTCTATTTATGTTCATGTTATGATCATTAATGTTAATTGGAACATAGAGCTTAACTTGAGAACCACGTGCCACCACAAGGGTTTAATGGGACGCCCTTGGCTGACTAATTAGGAAAGCTAGTGGAAGACTACCTTACCCGAAAGGGGCAAGGGCAGTAGGGGAGTGGTCAGTGTAGGGAGGTCCTTGGTTGATTTTGCTACGATGGCGGTCAGGCAAGAACCCTGCATTGGAGCTTCCTATAAACTGTAGCGGGTTTTCGGAAGCTAGTGGAACTTTGTAAAGGCCTCGTAGTGTTGCCCTGCCACGCTTCCTAGGTAGAGGTGTATGGGAGTCGTGACCCCTTGACAGATGGGTAACATGACTTGTGGGTAAAGGGTACAACCTCTGCAGAGTGTAAAACTGGTATACTAGCCGAGCTCACGGTCATGAGCGGCTCAGGACTCTCTGATGTTTAAATTATGGAACTTAAATTCAATTTTGTCATCTGCATTGCATGGGTTTATTATTAATTTTGTTCTACTACTTTATTTATGGTTTGGTATTTACTTACACTTAGTAATTGCTAATAAAATTTGGACCAACTACTTAAAAGCAATGCTCAGCTTTAACCCCTATCATTGATTAGCCTTACACATCACATGAACTCACATCTTTGTGAGTTCGTGTCCACTGGTTCCCCACAACTTGTTGAGCTATGATCAAGTGTGAGCTCACCCTTGCTATCTCACACCCCCCACAGGAGAAGAGAAGGTGGTTCAGGAGGAGCCACAAGGCGAGGAGTATGATCTGATCTAGGTGGTGTTTCTTAGTTGACATTGGCGCCGACGATCCTTAGTTCGTATTATATTTATCTTTTATTTTGTAATAAGTCTTCCGCTATGTAATAAATACTCTGATGTTTTATGACATTTATCTCTATACACTCTGTTATTATATGTGTTGTCTTCTTGGCGCATGTATGATATGCACCTGGCTTTGTTCCTTAAAGCCGGGTGTGACAGAAGTGGTATCAGAGGAAATGTTGACTGTAGGACGAAACCTAGATAGAAATGGATAGACCCTTCACTACTTACCTTATTCTGATTCATTCCATACTCATCTCATCTTGATCTTGTCTCACCTTTTGCTATTCTACTCTGATTAGTCTTATCTCTTCTACTCTAAGACAAGATGGATTTCACACCTTGGAATCCTACCACTATGATCTTTTTAGAGATAGGGAACCCAAGACAAAATTTAAAACTATTTTCTTTAAAAATAATGTGGTTGATTGTGCTGATGCTAAATGCGTGATTTGCTTCTTTGATTGATTGAATTATTATAGATGGACATCTTAGCATGTACCAACATAAGGTATTGAGTTAGCTTTAGTAGGTGAAATATTAATCTGCTTAGCTAATAAATCCCCCAAAGTAACCTGATTTGTAAATAACTGCCTTGTCTACTATTCTCTTACCATATGTATCTAACTCAGATGGTCAATACCAGGCGGGGTGGTGGAATTGATTTGCCTCCTAATCGACATACTCGGTGGATATATAGACAACCCCAGCCACAGCCTGCAGAGATGAATCCTCCTAATCCTCCACCAGGCGGGGTTGACCCACTGGTTGCTGCTCAGATTGCGGTGATGCAGCAAATGGCGGACACTATGGCTGATATGCGTGCCCAGATGCAGCAAGAACGCCAGGAGATGCATCAGGAAAGAGAAGATATACGACAGGAGTTGCGCTAGGAGCGAGAGGAGATACGCCAGGAAAGGAGGGCACAACACTAGCAGCTGCAACAACAAATGCAATAACAACAACAGCAGCAACAGCAGCAACAAGTACCACTGCCTCCTCCACCACCACCTGTTCCACCCCGTGATAAGCATAGGGAGTTCATGAGTCATAAGCCACCTATATTCGCTAGCTCACCTGATCCACTGGACGCGGATGATTGGCTGAAGTCCGTTGAGAAGATGCTGAATATTGCACAATGCACTGACCGGGAGAAGGTTTTATATGCTTCTGGACGACTGACAGGTCCTGCTGCTGACTGGTGGGATTCATATACTGCTGCCCATGATGCTGCGGATACTATTACTTGGGCAGAGTTCAGTACACAGTTCAGGAATTATCATATACCAGCTGGATTGATGAAGATTAAGAAGAAGGAATTTCTGTCGCTGAAGCAAGGAAGTATGTCAGTTAGCGAGTACCACGACAAGTTTATCCAGTTATCCAGATATGCCCCTGATGAAGTTGCTGAAGACGAGAGGAAGCATGAGCATTTTTTTAAGGACTTAATGGACCACTGCAGTATGCTCTAGTGGCACACACATTTCCATCATTTCAGAGGCTGCTTGATAAGGCCCTGGCTATTGAACACAAGCGTGTTCAGCTGGGAGATTTGAAGAGAAAGGCTATATCTCAAGGACAAGGAAGCAACAGTGTTTGTCCTCGCTACAGTTCACCTCAGGGTACTCCAGTTCGCACTGGCGGAGGCCAGCGCCCAGTTCAGCAATCACCACTGAGGACTCCACCTCCTCGACAAGCTACCCCTACTGGCTCTCCGACGAAGTTTTCAGGACAGAGTCCAGGCACTACTTGTTTCAAGTGTGGGAAGACTGGTCATTATGCAAATGTCTGCCCACAGTGGATTGCTACTACTCCAGTTTAGAACAGGTAGCAAACTCCAGGATCTGGCAAGGGATATTCTATTGCCAAGGTTAATCAAGTCAGTGTTGATGCTACTCCGGATGGTGGGGACATCGTACTTGGTATGTTTTATGTTAATGCAATTCCTGCAACCATATTATTTGATTCTGGTGCTACACATTCATTAATGTCTGCTAGATATGCCAACACAAATGAAATACCACTGCTAAATATGAGAAAACCAATGATAGTAATTACACCTAAAGGGCCTATTGAGGCGAATCAAATGACACGTAGATTGACATTGACCATTATGGGTAGAGAATTTGGAGCTACTGCTATAATATTAGAGTCAAGCAGTATAGATCTGATCCTTGGTATGTCATGGCTAAGAAAGGCAAAGGTCGTTATAGCATGTGGTAGAGGTACCGTAGAACTCACTACCACTAAAGGAGAAAGATTTCAAGTTAATATTGCAGTAACCTCCTCATCCATGCGTGCAATGTTCTTTATACCTGAGGAGTTTGTGGGTGACAACATCCGGGTGGTTAGAGATTTTCCGGATGTCTTTCCAGAGGAGTTACCAAGGATGCCACCTGATAGAGAAGTTGAGTTTGTTATTGATCTCTTACCTGGAACCGCCCCTATTTCTAAATAGCCATATAGGATGTCCGTAGAGGAGTTGAAGGAACTTAAGAAGCAGTTAACTGAGTTACAAGAGGCTGGGTACATTCGTCCGAGTTCCTCACCTTGGGGAGCACCGGTTCTGTTTGTACAGAAGAAGGATGGATCAAAAAGAATGTGTGTGGATTATAGATATCTCAACGATGTTACTGTGAAGAACAAGTATCCGTTACCCCGTATTGAGGATTTATTTGATCAGATGAGAGGTGCTAGAGTATTCTCGAAGATTGAT
This sequence comes from Zea luxurians, assembly GCA_029449295.1. Taxonomy (NCBI): domain Eukaryota; kingdom Viridiplantae; phylum Streptophyta; class Magnoliopsida; order Poales; family Poaceae; genus Zea; species Zea luxurians. The sequence goes on along the minus strand of JAOPSE010000001.1, from coordinate 94,769,187 downwards.
CTCCGATCCGGTTACCATCAGATGAGGATTAGACCATCGGATATTCCCAAGACGGTTTTCTCGACTCAATATGGATTATATGAGTTTACTGTTATGTCGTTTGGATTAACCAATGCACCAGCTTACTTTATGAACTTGATGAATAAGGTGTTTATGGAGTATTTGGATAGATTCGTCGTGGTATTTATCGACGATATTCTTATCTATTCCCAGAGCGATAGTGATCACGAGGAACATCTGAGATTGGTGCTACAGAAGCTACGAGATAACCAGCTATATGCCAAGTTCAGCAAGTGCGAGTTTTGTGCCATTTCTTGGTCATATCATATCTAATGGAGGAATATCAGTGGATCCTGCTAAAGTTAAGGAGATAATGGAGTGGAGAGTACCCACTACAGTTACTGAGATTCGGAGTTTCGTGGGACTTGCTGGCTATTATCGGAGATTTATTGAAGGATTTTTCTAAGATTGCTAAACCTATGACTTCGCTTCTAGAGAAAGGAAGAGAATTTAAGTGGGACGAGAAGTGCCAAGACAGCTTTGATCAATTGAAGAAAAGATTGATGTCGCCACTAGTATTGGTTATGCCAGACCTACAGAAAGGATTTGATATCTATTGTGATGCATGTGGCCAAGGCTTAGGATGTGTGCTTATGCAAGAAGTGTGGGGGATAGATATCCCCCGGGTCCACTGAAAGAGTAAAGGACCTCATGAAAGGCCCGAGGGCCCAATAAATCGTAAGGCTATTCTTTCGTGGGCCTGGGGGGAAACAACCAGCCAGGCAGAGCGACGTAAGGCCGGATTGGTGCAAACCCGGACGGCCCATAGCGTCGAGCGAGTGGCCGCAACGGAGATCCGACTTTCCCGCGCTGGAGTCCCCATGCAGCGAAGCCACGTGAGGATAAGTCGGCGAGGGTTACGTAAAGGATAATCTCAAGAAGTTCACTATCTTTTAGCCACTTGTTGTTATCTTATCCGTGTGTACCGCCCCACGGTCGAGTATATAAGGCCTAGGGGGCACCCCTTCAGAACGATCGACCCATTACTTAGCCACCCACACCAACTCTCCGTATTCTCGATCTAGAGAACTCTCTTGTACTCATATCCACCAAGCATATTCATCAGGACGTAGGGTGTTACGCATCACTAAGCGGCCCGAACCTGTAAACCTTGTCCACCGTCCCTCGTGCGATCAGCACGAACCATTTTGCTACAGTTGTTGACACCTTCCTACTCCTAAAACACCTTGAGGGGCAACCCCGGGTGTGCGGTCGGACCCAAAACACCGACAGCTGGCGCGCCAGGTAGGGGGTGTGTCGACAATCCAAGCTAGCTCAATGGCCATCTCCTTCTACAGCAAGATCACCCTACGCCCCGGATCTATGTTCTGCTTCGGAACAATCTCATTCGTAGCAGACGAAGAAGGAATTCTGCACCGTATCGCGGATTCGCTGGAAAAGGAATCTTCCCCAACAAACTCCGAAAATACCGGAGAAGTGCAACCTCCGGCTCTCCGAAAGAAGATCGCTACGACGGCAGCACCGTTCTACCCCGACGTCCTCTTCATCGGAAGAGCGGAATCGCCCGCCATCTCCGACGACGAGCCGACTGTACCCGGGGAGGAACCGCCTCAGCGAGAGTCCCGCCGACGGAGGAACCGGCGCAGGAACGTTCGATGACATCACGCAGCCGGAGAGCGGAATCCAGAACAACCTGTCTCGCGGGACGAGGTCTCGGAGGTAGGAGAAACCCCGGAAGAACGCGTCTTCAGAGAGCGAAGGAACTCCCGACGACGTGATCGCCGACGAGCTCAGGAACAGGCCGAGCAGGATGCAAGGCAACGTCGAGAGAATCCATTCTTCGGGCGCAACCTGAACCCCGACTTCGCCCGAGCCATGAACACGCCGAGCGAGGTCGGAGGGGTACTGGCTCGGATAGCTGAAGGACTACCTCGGACTCCCGACGCCGTTGGCTACCGGCGACTATTTACTCAGGCGGCTAACCACCTTCTACCGCTTGCCCACCCGCCAAACGATCTACGACACGCCATCAACAGTCGCCGAGACGCGCGGAGCTCCATCAATGCTTCGCGCGAACGGCGGCATGAGAACGAGATTCGCCGTCGGGAGGAGTACGACAGGGATCATGGCATCCCGACTCAGAGCCAAGCTACCAGAACTGAGTCGGCAACGGCTTCAACTGGCGGAACCACCCGGGGACGGTCGAGGAATCACAATCACAACTCCCCTCCCCGGGACAGACATCGACCCCGACGACAGGAGGACACGTGCGGAGTGTCCGCCCTTACTCCGCGCCTTAGGGCCATCCAATGGCCTCCCAACTTCAAGGTATCCAATGTTGACAAATATGAACCTAAGCAGGATCCGTGGGGTTGGCTAGCCGTCTACACCACCGCTGCTCGAGCCGCCGGGGCGTCCGAAGACGTGATGATCGCGTACTTACCCATCGTCCTTGGGCAAGACGCGCTGCAATGGCTGCGACATCTACCCCGACACTGCATCGACGTCTGGGGCGACTTCAGTCGGCGCTTCACCGCCAACTTCCAGTCCCTCTCCGACAAGCCGGCGCAACCGTGGGACCTCAAATCTATCAAGCGCCAGGGGGACGAGACTCTCCGTTCGTACCTCAAGAGATTTCAAACCATGAGAAATCGTATCCCCGAAGTCACGGAGGCGGCCGTGATCGAGGACTTCTACCGAGGATCCAATGACTCGGCTTTTGTCCGAGCCATACTACAGAAGGCGCCGACTACCTCCGAGGAGCTGTTCCGGGAAGCCGACCTCTACATCACCGCCGACGAGCGAGCCCAGGACCTCATCGGAGGAGCAAAGCCCGCACCGGCAGCACCACGACGCGACGCGAACCAGCAACCCGACAAGCGATGGGAGAAGAGGCCACGTGAAGAAGTGCACGCTGCCGGACCACCAGCCTCTCGCGCTCGAGGAGGACCTCGTGGAGGCGAACGTACGCTGGACGACATCCTCGACGCCCAGTGCCCGTACCACAAGGACATGCGCCACACTCTTCGTAACTGCCGAGACTTCAAGCACTCCGTCGGACACGGCCGACCCTTCCAACCTCTACCTCCTCCTCCGCCGAGGGGAGGACTAGATGAACCACGACAACCCCATCGGCCGGAGGAGGGAGGAGGAGGAGGAGCTTTTCCACGCGTTGACAGGGAAGTCAACGTCATCTTCGGCGGACACGGATCGCATGAGAGCAAAAGACAGCAAAAGCTCAATGATCGCCAGATACTGGTGGCGACCATCGGCCCTCCCGCCCCATACCGGTGGTCGGAGCACCCGATCACTTTCACTCGGGCGGATCAATGGCTTAACTTCGACCACCCGGGCAAATACCCGCTTCTCGTCGATCCGGTGATCCGAGAGAGCCGGGTGAAGAAGGTATTAGTGGATGGGGGGAGCAGCATCAACGTCACCTTCCCCCGGACACTCCAAGGCTTGGGAGTTCACCTCAAAGAGCTCCACGAGTCGGACACTCCTTTCTTCGGCATCGTGCCGACGGAAGGGGAATACCCGCTGGGCCACATCTACATGCCCGTAACCTTTGGAACTCCAGAGAACTACAGAACCGAGTTCCTGAGGTTTGAAGTGGCAAACTTCGACTGCGGGTACAACGCCATCATCGGGAGGCCGGGATTGGCCAAGTTCATGGCCATTCCGCATTACACCTACATGATACTGAAGATGCCGGGACCGCAAGGGATCATAACTGTGCGCGCAGACTTCCAAGGCGCCGCAGAGTGTTTCCGGGTGGCTATTCAAGCAGCCCTCACCGCCAAACCGTCGACGGCTCCCTCTACTTTGGCGAACTCTAAGCCTGAGGAGGACCTCGCAATACCGGCGAATGAAGCTCAGACCACGAACTCTATGCGGCCGACTGAAGAAACCAAGAGAATCAACCTGGGGTTCGCTGATGAGCGCAAGACGGCCATCATCAGCTCCAGTTTGGATGACAAATAGGAAATCGCGCTCGTCCGGTTTCTGCAAGATAACCGAGATGTATTCGCATGGCAACCTGCGGATATGCCGGGAGTCCCAAGAGAACTGGCCGAGCACAAACTGAAGGTTTTTCCCCAGGCAAGGCCGATTCGGCAAAAATTACGTCGTTTCACGCCTAACAAGAGAGAAGCCATTCGCGTCGAGTTAGCTCGCTTGGTCGCGGCTGGATTCATTAGAGAAGTGTTACATCCCGAGTGGTTAGCCAATCCTGTTCTTGTACTCAAAAAGAATAAAGTGGACTGGCGCATGTGTGTTGATTATACGGATCTCAACAAACACTGTCCGAAGGATCCTTTCGGGCTCCCAAGGATAGATCAGGTGGTGGACTCCACCGCTGGATGTTCTATGCTGTCTTTCCTGGATTGTTATTCTGGATATCATCAGATTAGTCTGGCGAAGGAAGATGAAGAAAAAACGACATTCATTACTCCCTTTGGTGCTTTCTGTTATACCTCCATGTCGTTCGGCCTCAAAAACGCTGGAGCGACTTACCAGAGAGCCATTCAAACATGCTTAGCCGATCACTGGGGCAAGCGTGTGGAGGCCTATGTGGATGATGTGGTAATCAAAACACAGGACTCAAAAGATTTCATCGAAGACTTGCAACTGGTTTTCAACAGTCTGAGGCGGTATAGGTGGAAGCTTAATCCTGAGAAATGTGTTTTTGGGGTACCAGCCGGAAAGTTACTCGGGTTTATTGTCAGTCACCGGGGAATTGAAGCTAATCCGGATAAGATTGAAGCTATCATGAAGATGGAAGCACCTCGATCGCAAAAGAAAGTCCAACGGCTTACTGGATGCATGGCGGCTCTAAGCAGATTTATATCCAGGCTGGGAGAAAAAGGTTTGCCGTTTTACAAGTTGCTCAAGAAGGTGGATAAATTCCAGTGGACTTCAGAAGCGCAAGAAGCTCTAGACGCTCTGAAAAAATTCTTGACAACGCCACCAGTACTGAAACCACCTCGGCGAGCCACGCCAACTCAACCAGCTGAAGATTTGCTGCTATATATCTCTTGCACGACTCACGTGGTAAGCACCGCGTTAGTAGTCGAGCGAGTAGAAGAAGGACATGCCTACCCAGTACAACATCCTGTCTACTTCATCAGTGAAGTTCTAGGCCCCTCAAAGAAAAAGTACCCTCAAGTTCAGAAGCTATTGTATGCAGTACTTCTAACTGCCCGCAAGCTGCGTCACTACTTTGACGATCACAAAGTCATAGTAGTCACGAGTTTTCCAATAGGGGATATACTTCACAACAAGGAAGCCATCGGTCGAATAGCCAAGTGGGCTTGTGAGTTGGGATCTCATGACATCGAGTTCCGGCCTCGCACTGCCATCAAAACTCAAGCACTGGTTGATTTTGTATCAGAGTGGACTGAGCAACAAGTACCAGACAACCCGGAAACTGCAGAAGTATGGCGAATGTATTTTGATGGCTCACTAAAGCTGCAGGGAGCAGGAGCGGGGATTCTCTTCACTGCACCTGGAGGCGAACACCTCAAGTACGCCCTCCAGTTGCTATTCCCGGCCTCCAACAATGCAGCCGAGTATGAAGCTTTGATCCATGGATTGAACATTGCCATATCATTGGGCGTCAAAAGATTAATGGTATACGGGGATTCTCTGGTAGTCATCAGCCAGATAAATAAGGAGTGGGATTGCTCAAACGATTCGATGGGAAGATACTGCACTGCCGTCCGAAAACTGGAGGATAAATTCGAGGGTCTAGAATTTCATCATGTGGAGAGAGATCGAAACACGGCAGCCGATGTACTATCCAAGCTGGGGTCCAGTCGAACTCAGGTCCCACCCGGGGTTTTCGTGCAAGAAATTCTGCAGCCGAGTATCTCAATGGATCAAATAGAAGAATGCAACATCATAGATCAACCCGAGTCAGATCCTGATGACTGGAGAAGGCCAATTATTAAGTACATAAAGAATGAAGAAAAACCAGACGACAAGAATTTGGCAGAGCGCATTGCAAGACAGTCGGCCCACTATACACTTATTGGAGAGACATTATACAGAAGAGGTGCATCAGGTGTCTTCATGAAATGCATCATCCCATCCACTGGAAGACAACTCCTGGAGGAGGTCCACGCTGGACAATGTGGAATACATGCAGCCTCCAGAACACTGGTTGGGAAGGTCTTCAGGTCAGGATTCTATTGGCCAACAGCAAAGAACGACGCAGCCGAGTTAGTTCAGAGGTGCGAAGCCTGCCAATACTTGTCAAAGCAACAACACCTGCCAGCACAGCAACTGCAGACCATACCAGTAACTTGGCCTTTCGCGTGCTGGGGACTGGATATGATTGGACCTTTCAAGAAAGCTCAAGGGGGATACACTCATATATTGGTGGCAATTGACAAGTTCACTAAATGGATAGAATTCAAGCCCATTGCCTCCTTAACCTCTGCCAAGGCTGTGGAATTCATACAAGACATAATATTCAGATTCGGGATACCAAACAGCATCATAACCGATTTAGGATCCAACTTCATGAGTTCAGAGTTCTTTGACTTCTGCGAGCAAAAGAGCATTCAGATCAAGTATGCATCTGTAGCCCATCCAAGAGCCAACGGGCAAGTTGAGCGAGCCAACGGGATGATATTGGACGCACTCAGGAAAAAGATTTTCGATAAGAATGAAAAATTCGCAGGAAAGTGGATAAGGGAATTACCCTATGTTGTTTGGAGCCTAAGAACACAACCTAGCCGAGCTTTGCATGGAAACACTCCTTTCTTCATGGTCTATGGGTCGGAGGCAGTGTTGCCTGCTGATCTCAAGTTTGAGGCGCCAAGGTTGATCTTCGAAAGCATAGCAGAAGCTGAGACCACTAGGCTGGAGGACATAGACGTACTCGAGGAAGAACGGTTAAACGCAGTAATCCAATCAGCAAGATACCAGCAAACTCTAAGGCGCTATCACGACAAGGTTGTGCGGCAACGATTCTTCTCAGTAGGGGAGCTCGTCCTTCGCCGAATTCTAACGGGAGAAGGACGACACAAGTTATCGCCCTTATGGGAAGGACCCTTTGTAGTAGCAGAAGTCACTCGGCCCGGATCGTATCGCCTCACTCAGATGGACGGCACAGAAGTTGGGAACTCCTGGAATATAGAACACCTGAGAAAGTTTTATCCCTAGCAGTATTTCAAAACTGCTAGGATAACGATGATGTACTCTGTAAAGTGGAAATATGTCATCAATAAAGAAAAGGTCTCAAGGATACTCAATTTATTTACGACTGATCTGCATTCTTACTTAACTCAGGGTGACCACTATGCCCTGCTAACGGAGCAATCGGCTTAAGTCGGCAACGACTTAAGGCGGTGCAACATGCTCACGCTTACTTAACTCAGGGTGACCACTATGCCCTGCTAACGGAGCAATCGGCTTAAGTCGGCAACGACTTAAGGCGGTGCAACATGCTCACGCTTACTTAACTCAGGGTGACCACTATGCCCTGCTAACGGAGCAATCGGCTTAAGTCGGCAACGACTTAAGGCGGTGCAACATGCTCACGCTTACTTAACTCAGGGTGACCACTATGCCCTGCTAACGGAGCAATTGGCTTAAGTCGGCAACGACTTAAGGCGGTGCAACATGCTCACGCATACTTAACTCGGGGTGACCACTATGCCCTGCTAACGGAGCAATCGGCTTAAGTCGGCAACGACTTAAGGCGGTGCCACATGCTCACGCTTACTTAACTCGGGGTGACCACTATACCCTGCTAACGGAGCAATCAACTTAAGTCGGCGGCAACTTAAGACCAGTGCAACATACTCACACCTATATAATTCAGGGGATGATTTCCATATCCCGCAGACAAAATTCATGGGCATCATGCGTCATTACTACCAAACTCATTAACTAAAAAATTCTGATACAATGAGAGAGTAACTATGCCATTTGAATAAACTGATATCCTCTAACAAATATTCAATCATGCAAGCTGCGCGCTTGGAGCACGCAGAATGTTTTTTCTATTTTGCAATGTCTTTCTCAGGAGCGACCGATGAAGAAGGGCGACTCGAGGAATCAGGGGCGGCGTTCACGTCAGCCCTTATATCTTCGGGAACGACCACGCCGGGTCTCCTCATCAAGATTCGTCCCGCCCGAATAGCCTTGTCCAGGGCTTTGTCGCGTTGGGCCTTGAGAGTAGCGGAAGTCTCTTCAGCAGTTTTAGCAGCCAGTCGAGCGTTCTCTAACTCCTGAGCAATAGATTTTTTGGAAGCCCGGAGCCCCTTGATGGTAGCATCCTTCGCTGATATCAACTGCTTAAGCCGGGTCACTTCCTCCATGGATTCCAGCAGCTTGCGACGATGAAGGTCTAATTCTTCCATGGTGAAGCGATGACTTCTTTCCAAAATGGTCAGCGAATTGCTAGAATCCCGATACAACCTGTCAAGATTGTCACGAGAAGCGGCAAGGATACGTTTTTCTTCCTGCAAGCACAAGTCAGTTCCTTCAAAAACCAGGCAAGTAATAGGAGCACAGCAAGGAAAAAGCGCAGTTTTGTATATCACCTTTTCAGAGTCAAGCTGGGCATGCAGAGAAGAACTCAACGCATTGGCATCACCTAAGGCAGCAGAGACCTGACTCAGCTCAATCTGACTTTGAGAATACTTTTCCTCAAGATCAGTGCATCGCTGAGCCATTTCAGCTTGATCCTGAGAATGTTTCTCCTCAAGAAGTGCAGTCTGCCGAGTCATTCCTAGTAAGAGGTAACCAAACAAAACAAGGTCAGAAGGTCAAACAGTCCACAACAAACGCGAAGAAAAGAAAGAGGGCACTAACCAGCGTTAATCGCCTCCAACTCGGATACACGACGATGAAGTGACACTGGATTCCAACACGAAAAAGACGAAGCTACTTCTGGGACAGGAACACCCTGCGATCTCAGCTGGCTGGCCATCCCATCCACCAAAACCTGATGAGAAGAACAGATGAGCACAATGGCAAAAGTTCATGCAATGTAAAAATCAAGCCAAAAAACAGCACAGTACCTGGAGGTTGGAAAAGAATGAAGGGATCCCCAGATCAGGAGAAATCAGCTGACAACCAGGCGCAAGGTCACCACCCGAAGCAGTTTGCAACGGAATGGTGGGAATCAGTTCAGCGCCTTCAACAGAGCCGGACACTCGATCAGCGGGGACGCTGCCCTCTAAAGCGACGCCCTGGTCCAAAGTTTGAGCCACCACCATGCAGCCAGAGCGTGGAGGTGACCCCGCGTGAACGTCCATGGAAGTGCCGGAAGGAGTCCCTGTTTGGGCACCCTCGGGGGCTGGGTCATAGTTGGCACTGCCCACTTGAGCTGGATCATCCCTGGCAGCACCCTCGGGGGCTGGGCAGTGGCTCGCACCCTTCGCCCGAGCTAAGTCATCCCCGACGACACCCTCGGGGGCTGGGCATGTGTCAGCACCAGTCTTAAGGTCCAGACTCTCCGCAGTAACCACCTCTAAGGTTGACGGACCCTCGGCTACTTCCATGGAATCAGGACAATCCAAGTCAGCATCCCGACCCTTGAGACCGCGCTCTAAGGTTGACGAGGCGCGGGATGACCTCAACCCAGCATCCGGCACGGCAGCGCAAGCTTCCGTTACATCATCATCCACTGGCCCTGATAACAAGTCCTCTGGAACCATATCCTCAAGAGTTTGATCAAAGTCGGCCAGAGATATGTTTTGCAGACCAACAAGGGCAGATAAAGCAGGAGAAGGAACTCCACTACTTTCCCCACTGGCGAGGAATTGCCGACTGTTCTTCCGAGTCAGAGGGACTTCATTCTCTTCCTCTCTGTCGTCTTCATCAGCAACACAGCCAACACCCCCATTGGGATCAACGACAGATGGACCACACCCATTGGGATCAGCATCGATAAATTCAGGCGCAGGAACCTCCTCAGCAGCAGGAACCGAGGGACCAGCATCCTGATCCAAACTAGATACTCGCCGAACGCGTCTCCTTTTCTTTTTCTGCTCGTCAGCAGGAAGATCAGCTTGATTAGTTCGGCAAGGACGCCTCGAGCGAACACGGACAGGTCTCTGAACATTCAAGGTTATACCAACCTCAGGGAGAGGCGCCACTGCCAATGTCTCAGCAGGAGTAGCGTCAGAGGAATCCTCAGCCAACATGTCAAGCATAGCATTCATTTCTGCGTCATTAGGATCCAAAGGCACCTCGAAACAGACTTGTCGCTCATCATCAGGAATTTTCCCAAGTGAGGCAACCAAAGCATTGACTTCTTCATCAGAGGGCCGCGTTCTAAGGCCCAAATTGCCATCAGTCGCAGGTGGATTTGACACGAAGAGAGTGAAGGCTTTGACAGGAGGCAGATTCCAGGCCGAGTACGCCACCGGAGCACCAACATTGGATACTTTGCCTCTGAGAATCATTTCCAGTCGGCTCACTAAATCTGCAGAAGGGATTCTCTTGTTGATAACCCGGGTTGGGTCGGCTAGCCCTTGATACAGATAAGCCGGGTGGACCCTATCTTTCAGTGGTTGAATGTTTTTGAAAACGAAGTCAGCAACTATAGCTTCAGCAGTTAAACCCCTTTCTTTCAATAGCCCAACTTCAGCTAGCAGCACACTGGCCTCAGCCACCTCCTCGTCTGTAGGAGACTCGGTCCAGCTTGGGGTGCGAACGTCTGGCTGTCTTCCCGACCGGGGGGGGAGAGAATTTCCATAGTTATCAACTATAAACCACTCCAGACGCCATCCCTTAATGCTGTCTTTAAGGGGAATCTCAAGATATTCAGTCTTCCGTCCTCGGCGCATCTCCAAACTGGCACCCCCGACCAACTGATGTTGTCCCCCGGCCATCCCAGGGCGACAATGATACAGATGTTTCCACAAGCCAAAATGCGGCAGCACACCGAGAAAGGCTTCACATAAGTGGACGAAGATGGAAATTTGCAGAATTGAGTTAGGGTTCAGATGGGTGAGGTTGATGTGGTAGAAATCAAGAAGACCGCGGAAAAAGGGAGAAATAGGAAGGCCAAGGCCGCGGAGAAGAAAAGGAGCGTAAACCACGGACTCGTGGGTATCCTCTGTCGGGACCGTAGTCCCATGGCAAATCCGCCAAGAACAGAGTTCCCGTGGAGGAAGAACACCGATGGACACAAGGTGGAGGAGTTCGGCTTCAGAGATGATAGACATGTGGTTACCTACAAAAGGCAACTGGCTGTTGGGATCGATTGGAGGAATCACCACGACAGACGAGCTCGCGATTTTCCTCTTGGGAGCCATCTCGATTCAACCAGTAAGCAGATTGGAGGCGAGCGCAGAGAGGGTTTGGAAGCGGGAATGCAATAACTAGGGCGCGGAAAGCAAAGGCGGCTAAAAGTGCAGCTCTTATAGGATATTCCCGGACCAGATACCGTTTCAAAAAGTGCCCAGTCATCACCCGGCAGTTATTTCCAAAATTCCAGCATGCCACGTAGTCATTCGGCAGTTATTTCCAAAAACTGGTGGGCAACCCCATCACTCGGGTGTTATCCTCAAAATAACTCGGCATTGCCTCTAAAATGTCGACGGCGACCTTCAATCACTCGGCGTTGCTTCTAAAAACGCCAGTCTCGTGTTCAACCGCTCGGCATTACTTCTAAAATGCCGACGTTGACCTTCGCCCACTCGGCATTACTTCTAAAATGCTGACGTCGACTTTCAATCACTCGGCGTTGCCTCTAAAACGCCAGTCTCGTGTTCAACCGCTCGGCATTACTTCTAAAATGCCGACGTTGACCTTCGCCCACTCGGCATTACTTCTAAAATGCTGACGTCGACTTTCAATCACTCGGCGTTGCCTCTAAAACGCCAGTCTCGTGTTCAACCGCTCGGCATTACTTCTAAAATGCCGACGTTGACCTTCGCTCACTCGGCATTACTTCTGAAATGCTGACGTCGACTTTCAATCACTCGGCGTTGCCTCTAAAACGCCAGTCTCGTGTTCAACCACTCGGCATTACTTCTAAAATGCTGACGTCGACTTTCAATCACTCGGCGTTGCCTCTAAAACGCTGATCTAGAGTTCAACCACTCGGCATTACTTCTAAAATGTCGACGGCGACTTTCGATCACTCGGCGTTACCTCTAAAACGCCGACCTCACGTTCAATCGCTCGGCGTTACTTCTAAAAATGTCGATACAGACTGCAATATTACTTGGCGGCTACTTCTGGAAGCGTCAGTATGATGATCAAGTTGCCTGTCTATTGTCTCAAGAGAATCAGATTTATAATCAAACAAAACGAGTCATCAAGATGAAACCAAAGGCATTCTTCATTAAGGGAAGTGGCAATACTTACAAATCAACTCATTATGAGTTGATACTTCCTTACTGCTACTACTACTACTACGCTACACTATACTACTCTATATTACTAATACTACTACATTATTTCACTATACTATTTCTAATCTATACTAATATCTAAAAAGACCAGTGGCATCTAGCCACTGGCCCTGCCCCTGCCGCCGCCGCCGCCCTTGGTGCTGCCCCTGCTGCTGCCGCCCCTGGTGCTGCCCTTGCTGCTGCCGTTGCCGCCGCCCCCGCCACTGCCGCTGCCGTCGCCGTCGCCACCGTCGTCGTCGTCGTCGTCGTCGTCGTCCTCGCCCTCGCCGCCGTCGTCCGAGTCCTCCTCATCCGAGGAGTACTCCGACTCATCCGAGCCCTCGAGCCTGGAGCGCTCGACGGCCCGGATGTACGTCCAGACCTCCGCGGCTATCCCCTGGGAGTCGTCCGAGTCATCGGACGACGCCGGGGGAGAGACGGGAGCCGGAGACCCCTCGGACTCGGAGGAGAACTCCTCCTCCGAGTATTTCGAGTCACCGAAATCCTCCGACGGAGGAGTCGGCTCGCGCTTGCGTTTGTTGTTTTTGCCCATGGCAGAAGCAAGCGAGAAAGAAGAGAAGAAAGCAATAAGGAATAAGCAAAGAGATGTGAAGAAACCAGAGGGGCAACAGCGTTATTTATAGAAGGGAAAGGCAACCGCTCACCTCCAACCGCGGTCACTGAACAGTCGCAAAGCATTCAATATGCACTCCCACCCGTCCGAAGACACGTCAGGCGGCTGACGCCGTTTCATGCAGCACTACACCCATTGGGACTCCAGTCAACAGCGCAAAGGGTATGATTACACTCGCCGTCCCATCACATTACAACTCAGAAGCAGCCGTTTAAAACACTCAGCGTACCAAGCCGTTCCTTGCCCACACCCATTGGGGGGGGGACGCCCAGGAATTGTCAGTATATTTTTCAAAATGGTCACATCTGTGCAGAGCATGCAGTGAATGCCTCAAGACAAAAATGAGATATCAACAAGAGTTAGAGAGAAACCAAATATAGCCAGCAGAGTGCAAAATACGGTCGACAGACACGACTTGAAGACTAGACAGAGAACGTCCATCAAATGTCCAATCAGTCGCAGAGCAAATAAATTACGCTACCTAGCAAGATATGGGAGGATTGCAAACCCGGCTGCAAAAGACAAAATACATGCTGACCTCTGAAGCATAATATGGATGACATAGCACAGATGACATCATCCCAACTTTTTTAAGCAGAAAGAGTAATCTTCAGAGAAAGGACATAAAAAGGAGACCTTCAAGCGAATTATCTTCAAAAAATCCACTTGAAGGTCGGGGGCTACACCCATTGGGTGCACCTCCGGTGCACCCCATGGATTATCATTCCAAGCCAGGATAATGCTGATTTCTAAAGCATGGGACAAGATTAAAAAGCCAAGCCCACACCCAAGATGAGCCAGCGCAAATAGAAATGATCTCTACTGAGGACCTTCGAGTAGATTATTTTCTAAAATCTACTCGAAGCTCGGGGGCTACACCCATTGGGTGCACCTCCGGTGCACCCAATGAAGCTCAGAATCTTACAAATTGGAATGACGACCTCTAAGGCACAGACACGATGCCGGGTTTTAGTCAACAAGTGATCGGAGCAGGAGAAGACAACAGGAAGCTATTTTTCTTCAAAATCACCTACAAACTGGACCTGAGATCTTCGAGTTGATTATCTCTAAATTAACCCAAAGAACGGGGGCTTGTGGGGGATAGATATCCCCCGGGTCCACTGAAAGAGTAAAGGACCTCATGAAAGGCCCGAGGGCCCAATAAATCGTAAGGCTATTCTTTCGTGGGCCTGGGGGGAAACAACCAGCCAGGCAGAGCGACGTAAGGCCGGATTGGTGCAAACCCGGACGGCCCATAGCGTCGAGCGAGTGGCCGCAACGGAGATCCGACTTTCCCGCGCTGGAGTCCCCATGCAGCGAAGCCACGTGAGGATAAGTCGGTGAGGGTTACGTAAAGGATAATCTCAAGAAGTTCACTATCTTTTAGCCACTTGTTGTTATATTATCCGTGTGTACCGCCCCACGGTCGAGTATATAAGGCCTAGGGGGCACCCCTTCAGAACGATCGACCCATTACTTAGCCACCCACACCAACTCTCCGTATTCTCGATCTAGAGAACTCTCTTGTACTCATATCCACCAAGCATATTCATCAGGACGTAGGGTGTTACGCATCACTAAGCGGCCCGAACCTGTAAACCTTGTCCACCGTCCCTCGTGCGATCAGCACGAACCATTTTGCTACAGTTGTTGACACCTTCCTACTCCTAAAACACCTTGAGGGGCAACCCCGGGTGTGCGGTCGGACCCAAAACACCGACAAGAAGGACATGTGATTGCCTATGCGTCTCATCAGTTACAGAGACATGAATTGAACTACCCCACTCATGACTTGGAATTGGCAACCGTGGTGCATGCACTTAAAATTTGGAGACATTACATTATGGGAACCAAGTGCCAAGTATATACGGATCATAAGAGTTTGAAGTATTTATTCACTCAGAAGGATCTCAACCTTAGGCAACGCCGTTGGTTGGAGCTTATTAAGGATTATGATTTGGAGATTCACTATCACCCGGGCAAGGCAAATATGGTTGCAGATGCCTTGAGTCGTAAGGAGCATGTTCATTCAGCTATTGTTGCCCAGCTACCTGATGAGATTGTTGAGGACTTCAGGAGACTTAACCTGGGGATAGTTGCTCATACTGAAGGAGTTACTATTGATGTGGAACCTACTTTGGAGCAAGAGATCCGCAAAGGACAAATTGGTGATGCTAAAATAAAAGAGATTAAGTATCTGATTACTGAAGGTCGAGTTCCGGAATTTACCGAAGATGAGCAGGGCACCGTATGGTTCAAGGACAGAATGTGTGTTCTTGATATTGAAAGCCTTCGAGAGACTATTTTAAAAGAGGCCCATGACTCGGATTATTCTATTCATCCTGGTAGTACCAAGATGTATCAGGATTTGAAGCGAAAATATTGGTGGTATGGATTGAAAAGAGATGTGGCTGCACATGTGGCTATGTGCGATGTATGTCAAAGGGTTAAGGCTGAACACCAGAGACCAGCTGGACTATTGCATTCACTGAAGATACCTGAGTGGAAGTGGGAAGAGATTGGTATGGATTTCATTACAGGATTGCCTTGCACCCAGAAAGGATATGATGCTATATGGGTGATTGTGGATAGATTGACTAAAGTGGCTCACTTTATTCCTGTGAAGACTACTTATAAAGGTTCTCAGCTAGCAGAGTTATATATGGCTCGGATTGTGTGTTTACATGGAGTACCAAAGAAGATAATGTCTGATCGAGGTTCGCATTTTACCTCAAGGTTTTGGAGAAGCTTTCATGAGAACATGAGTACAAAGTTGAATTTTAGTATAGCTTATCACCCTCAGACTGATGGACAGACTGAAAGGACTAATCAAGTATTGGAAGATATGTTGAGAGCTTGTGCACTTCAGCATGGAGGAAGTTGGGATAAGAGTCTACCTTATGCTGAATTCTCATACAATAATAGCTATCAGGCCAGTCTGAAAATGTCACCTTTTGAAGCTTTATATGGGAGGAAGTGCAGGACTCCTTTGTATTGGGATCAGACTGGAGAAAGACAATTCTTTGGGCCTGAATTGATTCAAGAAGCAGAAGAACAAGTTTGTATAATTCGAGAGAATTTGAGGGTGGCTCAAACCAGGCAAAAGAGCTATGCTGATAATAGAAGGAGGCCACTGGAATTTGAAGAGGGAGAATATGTGTACCTCAAGGTGTCACCACTTCGTGGAATGAGGAGATTCAAAGTCAAGGGCAAATTGTCCCCTCGCTATATTGGACCATTCTTGATCTTTAGGCGAGTTGGGGAGATGGCATACCAACTCGAGTTACCTGCTAGGCTATCGGATGTGCATAATGTGTTCCATGTATCTCAACAGAAGAAATGTCTCCGTGTCCCTGAGGAACAGTTACCAATGGAAGAGCTCAGTCTTCAGGGTGATTTGACTTACACGGAGTACCCGATCAAGATTCTTGACACATTAACTCGAGTTACAAGAAATAAGGTGATAAAGATGTGTAAAGTACAATGGAGTCACCACGGTGAAGATGAAGCAACTTGGGAAAGAGAAGAAGAGCTTCACATTGATTTTCCCCACCTTTTCCCTCGTTCTTCTTAAATCTCGAGGACGAGATTATTTTTAAGGGGGGTAGGATTTGTAATACCCACTTTATAATAAGAGTATAAAGAGAGAACTTATATTCCTTTGCATATATGTGTCATCCCTACTTATCATTTCATGTGGGCACCTCCCTTACACCAATAAGTAATCAATAAAAGACACTCAACTAAATTATGCATCATGCTGGGATTTTATTTTGTGTGCATATGGTGACAAAACAAAATAATAAATGTGACAAAAAATATTAAAGTCCAAAGTGGAGTTTAAAATCCAAAAGGAATTGTAGAATTTAGAAAAGAGAAGAAGATAAGAATTTTGTGGATAAAAATAAGTAAATAAAAATATATTGTTCCTCCACTAGAAGCTTGAATTTGTACACTTGACACAATGTTGAAATTTGTATCCAAAATTCAAATTTGAATTCAAAATAGTTAAGAATAAAAGAAAACAAGAAAAGAAGATAGAAAGAAAAAAAAGAAAAAGAGGAAGACACTACCTGGGCCGGCCACTACTCATTTCGGCCCATTCTCCTTTTCCCACCCCGCGCGGCCCATACCTCGCGCGTGGGCGTGCGCCGACATGTGGGCCAGCTCCGTCAGTTTCCCTGGCGCGCGCTCGGATCCCTGTGACGCCGACACTGCGGTCCATTCCTCAGTCTCCCTGGCGTTGTTCGCTTGTCGATGACCGGTGGACCGGGCTGACAGGGGTCTTCTTCTTCGCGAATCCAGCGCGCGGGCGCAACAGAACGCCGTCGCGCTCGCGTAATTTCCGCCAGGATCTCCTCGCCCCACGGACCGGTTAGCTTATCCGCTTGCGCATATAAGTCGGGTTGGGGCCCCTCGGCCACGCTCGTGCATCCATTATGATTGTGAACCACCTGGCCACCGTTCGATAGGTCCGAGAGAGAGAGCGGAGGGCTCTGCGTAGTCACAGCGTCTCCTCATCGTCGATCCTGATCCGGGGAAGCCGACCGAGACCTCGCGGCGGAACCTACGTCGTCGCGGCGCGGGGAATTTCTCGGCGGACGGTAGGGGAAGCACCGCGCCTCTGGTCGTCGCGGACTGCCTCACCTGCATCAATATTCTGGGTGAGAACCTCGCCACTATTTTCGCTTTGAACTCCGCATTGCGTAGGTGAAGTTAATTGCGATATGAACCACTGGTTTGCCGAATTCGTAGTTCGCCGGAACCTGTGCGCCGCCGTGGGTTTCTGGGGATGGCCTCGCCGTCGGCGTTGAGGAGGGAGAAGGCGTCTCTGCCGTTTGATCTGAGCGAACGGTGGAGATTAGAAGTGGCGTACCCTTTCGCTGCGATTTGATCTGGGCCGTTGTTGCCAGATCGGACGGGTGAGGCTAGGACTTGATTATGAGGAGCGCGAACGGTGGATCTCCGATCCAACGGTGGAGATCACTCACTGTTTCATTTTATGTTAGATCCAATCTAGACCGTAGACTTCTCATCCGACAGCCGAGGGCGCTGCATACCCCTTCGCGCGTGCAAATTACTAAAGAGCCCCTCGGTTTCATTAAAATCAACCTGCCGTCCTTTAGTCACTATGCGCTGCATCTGCGGATTATTACCTCGAGCCCCCTGTGCTTTCAAGGAAATGAGGCCCAGTCCAGAGATCGTTTAAATTAAATAAAGGAAGTAGAAAATAGATTTTTAATAGGAAAATAATTGCTAGAACTTCAATAATTCATAGAAAATCCATTTTTAGTCCAAATTAGTCCATTCCACTTTCTAAAATTTTATAATTTTTTTCTCTATCACTCAGAGCCTCTGTTTTATCATGAAAATAGTAAGAAAAGTTATTTCTCACTTAATCCTATTTAAAACACATGGAACCTTTGAAAATTCATAACTTAAATTCTATAACTCCAAAAATTATGATTCATGTTCCTAGGATTTTATTTTAATGTGTAGATTATTACTGTGTATTCTGTTTATATGTTTGGTGTGATGTTAATTTTCCTATATACTGTGCTTGTTTGTATTGTGGCGAGTAGAAGAGCACGTGACTGAGGATCCTTGTGAGCAGCAGGTTGAAGTAGCTAAGCAGGAGCTCATTGAAGGCAAGTTGTGCCCTTGACCACTTTTTACCCAATAATGTTCTTTAATATCATTTATTCATGCATAGGTTAATTTTGATGGGACCCAATAGGTTACCCTAGATTGTTTATCTCATTACCTTGTTTACCCCTGACTCACTTGGGTAGTTTGCTATTGCTTTACATGGTTTTGGGATAATCATTTATTATATCTATGTTCCAATTCTTTTTGTTATTCTATTAATGTTCATGTTATGATCATTATTGTTAATTGGAACATAGAGCTTAACTTGAGAACCACGTGCCACGACAAGGGTTTAATGGGACGCCCTTGGCTGACTAATTAGGAAAGCTAGTGGAAGACTACCTTACCCGAAAGGGGCAAGGGCAGTAGGGGAGTGGTCAGTGTAGGGAGGTCCTTGGTTGATTTTGCTGCGATGGCGGTCAGGCAAGAACCCTGCATTGGAGCTTCCTATAAACTGTAGCGGGTTTTCGGAAGCTAGTGGAACTTTGTAAAGGCCTCGTAGTGTTGCCCTGCCGCGCTTCCTAGGTAGAGGTGTATGGGAGTCGCGACCCCTTGACAGATGGGTAACATGACTTGTGGGTAAAGGGTACAACCTCTGCAGAGTGTAAAACTGGTATACTAGCCGAGCTCACGGTCATGAGCGGCTCAGGACTCTCTGATGTTTAAATTATGGAACTTAAATTCAATTTTGTCATCTGCATTGCATGGGTTTATTATTAATTTTGTTCTACTACTTTATTTATGGTTTGGTATTTACTTACACTTAGTAATTGCTAATAAAATTTGGACCAACTACTTAAAAGCAATGCTCAGCTTTAACCCCTATCATTGATTAGCCTTACACATCACATGAACTCACATCTTTGTGAGTTCGTGTCCACTGGTTCCCCACAACTTGTTGAGCTATGATCAAGTGTGAGCTCACCCTTGCTATCTCACACCCCCCACAGGAGAAGAGAAGGTGGTTCAGGAGGAGCCACAAGGCGAGGAGTATGATCTGATCTAGGTGGCGTTTCTCAGTTGACATTGGCGCCGACGTTCCTTAGTTCGTATTATATTTATCTTTTATTTTGTAATAAGTCTTCCGCTATGTAATAAATACTCTGATGTTTTATGACATTTATCTCTATACACTCTGTTATTATATGTGTTGTCTTCTTGGCGCATGTATGATATGCACCTGGCTTTGTTCCTTAAAGCCGGGTGTGACATATCATAACTTGTGATTCTTGTGTGATTGGACCAAGAAGTTTGTAGTAATGTTGGAGACCGCTTATCAATGAACAAATTTTGTTATGAAGGTTTGGCTTGACACCATGTTGGTTTGGGAGAAAACGGAGGCTAAAACTGCCTCGAGCAGAAAAGGAGGAGGAGGGTGATCTGAACTCGAAATTCAGACCAGCAGCAAGTTGCTAATAAAAGTTGGTTGATTTCTGGACACCGTAACTTTGGAACTGTGAAGTTTGAGTCCCAGAACCCTATAATGACTTTGAAGATCTTTGATTAGTGAACAAGTTTTGTAATAGAGACTGATCTGTTCTTAGTCAAGGTAAAGAGAAAAGAGTGGCTGAACTAGGAGGAGTCAGTCGAGTGTTGTAGATCCTATGGATCACAAATATCTACCACTGATTTTCTTCTCCTTGCCGTATCTTATTTTCGTTTGTCGTATCTTATTTTGGTTTGAAGTGGAGATAGAGATGAGATGAATTGCAGGAGTGTTTAGGACTTTAGCCAACACTGAAATATCCCAGGTGAACTAGAGAGCATCTATCTAGACAGCCTTATCTCTATCCATTGCCGTGGTAAAAATCTGCCTTGGTCATTGCTTTGCTGTACTTCAGAGTTGGGCGTGGATCCTTGAAACTTTGCCACGCACTCACACCCATGCAGTTGCCCACATCTCCTATGTATCCTTCGCTGTTTATTCCCTGAAACCAGCCACTGCTGGAGCTTTTCTGTGTCCATATAAAGAGCAGCCAGAGGGGGAAGGGAAGGGATCGTTGTTATCTCCAACTTGCCAGGCCCTGTGTACCAACTCCTGCAACCTCACCGATGCCCAGGTCTTCATCACCATCGCTCGCGTTCATCCATCCCTCACGCCGGCTCTCCATTGGCTTGCCTCTCGACGCCAGAACAGCAGCAGCTTGGCGTCGAGCTTCTTCACACGCGCTCGTCTCAGCTCCCCATCAGCCACATGCGTGAGCTCCACGGCGCTCGTCCCTTATCCACCGTCCTCGACATTCAGAATTTCGTTGTCGTTCTCGGACCTCGCCCTTGCGTGTAGTCCACGCCGTGAATCCCCCTATGGTTCACACACGTCATCTCCGGATCTTCTCAGTCCGTGGTGTGTGTCGCTGCACACTTATCGTTGGTCATGGGCCATCGATCCCTCGTTCAACCTCGCATCGCTATGTGCTCCACTTGTTATGCCGTGCCGTCGACTCACCGTTCGACCGCGCCAGGCCGTCGTAACGGTGTCACCATGGTATTGACAATAGTGGTGACCTTGCCGACCAATTCTCCTCCTCACCATGGCCAAACTTTTCCACGGTTATCGGAACGGAGGGCTCACAGCCAGTGAACGTCGTCACATCGCAGTTCTCCATCGACCGGTCTCCTCGTGGTTCCTCGATCAAGGTGTGTAAAATTATATACTTCCTATTAAAAATGGATTAAGGGTTTTTACAGCATACACCAAATTTCAGGGAATAACAGATGCTCTAAGAAGGACTATTTGATTTTTAGAAATAAAAGTTGTGTTCCAAAAATTATGAAAATTTTTGGGCAACGTTGTATTGACCAGTTGAGCACTTGGTCCAAGTTTGAATTTGTTTAGAAGTGATTTGCTCAGTAAACAGATTGTTGCCCAAAAAGGATGAGGATTTTACCCTTGGGTAATTAGGCAATGAAGTTGCTTAAGAAGGTTTGAGTTTTGGATTAAGTCTAACATGGATTAGTTCCCTGGAGATTTGTAAGTGAAGATGTCTTGAAGTGCCCTTGGAAATCCTCTAGTGTTCTGGCTAGTTTCATGCACTTTGTAAAAAAGTGTACTCATGATGTGTTGTTCGTTACCTTCTTTATGAAATGCATTTCCATACCATAGCAAGCATTCATCTACATGTAATTGACTTGTAGAACACCTAGAAGAAGTGATGTTTGAAGGAGTTCACTTTAGTGCCTGTTGATCCAGTGGTGGAGTTTAATCTAACTACTTACCAGAGTAGAATAATTTTGGGACCTTCTCCTGCAATAAGGAAAGCACGGTGCATTTGCCCCTTCCTTTTGTTTTAAATGCTTTTTCACCTTATCTGATGCATTAGGTCATAGGAGTTGCGTGATAAACAATTGATGCATTACCATTCCTTGGAAACTCCTTAATCTCGGTTTTACAAAAAGATCTGATAATGCTTAGCCCTGCTTAGAAACTCAAAAATCATTTGTTTTCAATAAGAATGATTGTGGAACATTGGTTATGGGCCTTTCGTTTCAAAAATCAAAGCAAACTTATGGTGATGATTCCACTTCGGGCGGAGTGGGTTTGTCATTCGGAAAAGAGTACCCCTGCTAGGTACCAAAAATGGGGAAATGGTTTGAATAAATCTAGACCAGACGCTGAGCAGACAAGGTCGCCCGTCTTTGTCGATTAAGGACCGTACCGATTGTTGGCCTGCTGATCTAGGACCCTTTATCTGGCCACATACCTCGTCATGGGTAAGCCTAAACCCGACTATTCCATACATGAAAAGACAATCGCGCACTAGGAGTGGAGAGATGGCGAGAGTGGCACGTACCCTCCTGGCAAAGGACCGCCTAAAAGGGGTGGTGTGCTCTCGGGTGGCGCAGACCTATTCATGTGGTGGAGGATCCGTGGGAATGGCTACCATGTGCAAAATAGTTAATAGAAGCATATGTCATGTGGTTGGAGAACCCCAGCTGGGTATTAATCGATTCGGATCGCCGACCTTCTCGGATATGAAGACAGGATCTTCGACCCTCATCGTAGATAACAAGCGAAATAAAAGTTGGATTTTAAAAGAAAGCTAGTGTAGGACAAGTGAATGCTCTAGATTAGACAAATCTAGATTCAGGAAAAGTACTTAACTTGTGATGTAAAATTTTGGCTTAAGGACCCACTTCTAGTAAGCTTTTCTGCAAAAAAAGGGTCTTTGAAACTTGATGAGCTTTACCTTGAATCCCTCTAGCCAGCATACCCTTGAGAGTCTTTTCTTTAGTCGGGTAAGTCTTGCTGAGTAACTGCCTACTCAGGGTTTTATCCCTTGTTGTTTTTGTAGGAGAAGTTTTATTCCCTTATCTTTGGGTTAGTTACTTCATATGGAGGACTTGAAGCTTAGAATGTTTTTATATATCTCTTATGGAAAGGCTTCACCCTTCCAATTATTGTAATAAGTTATGCACTTCGAGTACTATCAGGACTTGTAATAAATACATCTCTTCCTACCATGTAAAACTTGAGTTCTGGAATGTAAAGTGTACTTTGTAAAAGTCTTTCGCTCTATCTCCAATGTGTGTGTATCAAATGTGATTACTGTAATATACCTGTTATGTGGGAGATCCTTGGGATGATGAGTTCTAGCTGGTGAACTCGATAGCCTTGTTAAGTTACCAGGTACACGTGCACAGCCATATGAGGCCAGTAAGGCAAGGATTGGTGCATGTGGGCCTGATAACTTGGGAGGGCTGCCACATTCTTCACCATAACAGTATTAGCTAGCCCCTTTGGGTATTTGATCTCTCTGATAACTCCAGCGCTAAGAAGCCTCTTTACTTCATTCTGAGCACCTTCAGCTTTGTCATCAGACATTTTCCGAAGCCTTTGTTTTCTTGGCCTGAAAGATGGATCCATATTGAGTGAATGCTCAATGACATCTCTATTGACACCGCAAAGATCATTAGCTGAGCAAGCAAAGACATCTTTGTTGTTGAATAGAAATCTTTGCAAATTCTTTTCTTGTTCTTCAGATAACTGAGACCCCAGTAGTACCTTTTGTTCTGCTATATCTTCACATAGAAGCATAGGCTTCGGCTGATCCGCCGAAGCAGCCTTCTCTCTTTTGTATCGATACTGCTCACAGGCTTCGGCTCCATCTATGTCATGGATTGCCTTTGAATCTGTCCAGTTTCCTTCGGCCTTCCTGGCAGCTTCTTGACTGCCCTGAACAGCAATGGGCCCTTGTTCCGAAGGTATCTTCATGCATAGATATGCTAGATGAAGTATTGCTTCGAAAGCATTAAGTGTTCCACGACCAATGATTGCATTGTAGGGGTACTCCATGTCAACAATGTCAAACACAACCTATTCAGTCCTTGTATTATGAACAAAGCCAAAGGTTACTGGCATTGTGATTTTGCCAAGTGCTACAATTTGTCTTCCTCCGAAGCCACATAAAGGATGTGTAGCATCAAGAATCTTAACTTCTGGCTCTTGCATCTGTCTGAAGGCCTTAGCAAATATGATATCCGCTGCACTACCTATATCAACCAGAACATTGTGGACTAGAAATCCCTTAATGACACAAGATATGACCATAGCATCATTATGAGGGTAATCTTTGAGCTGAAGGTCCTCCTGGGAGAAGGTGATTGGGATGTGGGACCATTTTGACTTGATGAAGGGTCCCTGCACCCCAACATGCTGCACCCTTCTCTATGCCTCCTTCTTCTGCTTCTTGTTAGCCGGCTCTGAACCTGAGCCGCCTGTTATCGGCAGCACCAGCTTCATAGCCGAAGATGCTTTGGCTTGGTTGCTGAACGAAGCCATTAGCTCAAGAGTGGAATTGAGTTCAGCGGAGGTGGGCGCCAATGTTGGAGACTTGTTCTCAAATGCTATGAATTAAGAACAAGGCAATACAAAATGTTAAAGGTTAAGGCCCTTCGTCCTTCGAAGCGTTATTTCCCTTAAGATATAATGATCTTCGGACGAAGGTCATGAAGGACATACCTTCATCATTGCAGTATACATTAATGAAAGAAGAAGCATGCGAAACATAAAAAACAACATGAATGATTATATAACATTATTAACTCATCTTATATTATACTATCATGAATAAACAGAAATAATATAGAATTACATTTATACCTTCGGTTTGATAGGAGGAGATAGTACAAGCGTGATGCATGAGTGGGTACAAATCGGCGTGAACAGTACGGGGGTACTGTTCATCTATTTATAGGCACAGGGCGCAGCCTATGTGAAATTACATTTATACTCTCTACAATTGATTACATTCATGACACAAACTATCATGGGTCAATTTGTCTTTTCATCTTTAAGTCGGTGCAACCCTTCGTCTTAGGTATGTTGCTATGCCGAAGTTCCCTGTAAGGTAGCTTCGGCGTTATTTCCGTGATGATCTTCCGAAGGTGTTTCTTCTTACAGGACCTTCGGCTTCGAAGCAGACCCCCAACAAGTACCTCTTCCCAATCCCTGGAATATAGAGCATCTCCGTAAGTTCTATCCATAAAAGCAAAACTAGGGGGTTTGAGTTTTCTTCCTTTGTTACTAGGTTGCGCATATGTGTACGTCAATCCGGCGAGGTCCGCCTCGTAAGCCCGGCCTATTGGTCTGCACCCATGTATATCAAGTTATAAGGAAAGGATTTACCCCCTAGATGTGCTTTTGTGATGGTTTCATTCTACTTCAGTTTACAAGCATTATTTTTTATCTAACCCACCCATACAGTTTCGCACCCTTGCTGGTATGATGACATCCGAATTGAGTAGCCAGGCTTGGAGTTCAGGACCCCTCTACTGCTACAGGTGGTCCGGCAACCTGCGGACCAATTCTAGAGAATGGGCGCTCGTCTCCTGGAGGGGTCCGGAGTCGTGTAGCCGCTTAGCATGGTTCCGTACTGTGGTGGAACCGCCCAAATTATTCCAACTTAAGTGTCTAAGTCCCACCTTAGAGGCTAGACCACACTTAAATAGGAATAAAACGTCAGTCCCTCGGATCTAGTCCTATAAAGCCACTTATCTAGGATCGAATACCACTAGCTCACACGAAGGTGAGGCACAGAGAAATACAATAAAACATAATACCACAATTTAATAAGTATCATTTGTGATTACATTATCGGAGTTTCAGAAATAATAACCATAAATTTTAATGCAGCGGAAATAACTAACGGAGAAAGTCGAGTAACATGGCGAAGCCTGGCCACGCTACTCCTCCTGGTCCTCTCCTGTGGAAGCAATAACCCACTTGACCGTCTATCCCGGTGGCAAGGATGGAGGCCAAGTCATACCATCAACGAAAACAAGGAGGTACCTGCAAAAATTATGCCATAAGCAAGGCTGAGTATACTAATACTCAGCTAGACTTACCCGGTGTGAGGAGTCTACTCCTCTACCTCAACACATGCAGCTGTTTGGCTGAGGGGTTTGGTTTGCCAAAAGCACTAGCTGAGTCTAAAAACAAGTTTTAGCTTTTCAAGTTTTAGTATGATCCTTTTAAACTAGATGTGTACCCAGCTAATCATACATGGTATCAAACATTTTTACCAATCAACATCTTTTGCCAGTCATCACATTTCCACTTGTTACTCAATGCAGTACAATGGATCAAGCACTCTCATTAGCTGCGAGAAGCAGACGATTCGAATCGAGTTTTTATCCTTGCAAGGTAAACCTAAACACACGACATGGCGAGGCACTCCGTCCCACACACATCAACCGTCCCCATCGATTCCCCGTTAGCAGATCAGGGCTCACCACCTTGGCGTACAATGCCTCACTGACCCCAACTACCGTCGTGCAGTAACCGCACTTGTACCCACCATAACCGAAATGGGAGACCATGTCTCAGGTCGCTTGAGGGGATATGTCCACTGCCAGGTTCACTCAGGTACTAGGCTTACCGATTTACCATATTTCTCGGCATGTTCTTAGTACGTTCAAACGCTTGACACAGGTATCCGCACGTTAATCCTTATTCCAATTTCATCTCGTAGACCACGCATCCCCATGGATCCGTGTCCACAGACCAACATCAGTATGATATGAAAGTGGGTACAATCAATGTCCGGACCTCGCGCGAGTGCTAGAAAATCACTCGACTTCTATCGAGATCCCTAATTAATAAAGCAGCTACTCGACCTAGCATACTAGTATCCATCTCAAAGGAAATCCTGAGGTAATGCAACTAGGGTTTCAGGCAACTCCTACACTTAAGTGCACAATACAAGCCTACAATCATTAAGTGTAGTAAAATAATATATAGAACTGGTTATGCATAAATCGGGGCTTGCCTTTAATTTAACACTTAGATAGTGTTTGCTGGGGGAGGTACTCGCTTGGCGAGCATCCACTGGTTAAGTCCATCCTTCCTTAGGTTGTCCACCATCTGCATCTTGTGGTTGGCACCACATCACTTGCACGATCATCTCTCGGTCCTAAATGAGATGCAAGACGCATATGTATGAATATAATGAAAAGTTATCACAAGATATACAAGGACGCAGTGGCGAACTAAACAATAAAATGGAAGACACCGTAACAATCACATGTTTGCTTTAGTTATCTACACATTATGGATGTTCCACATTAACACCATTAAAAGACGACAAATATTTTATGTATTTACGCAACACCACTACGACACCACAAGTACGCGCATTTTATTTATTTGGACACGGCTTTTCATTAGTTCTCCTATTGATCGCGCTAAAGCATCACCGAGCACACAAGTTCAATAGAGGACATAGGCATCAATGTCTATGGGAACTCCTATATCACAATCAACTAGAGAAGAAACATATAAAACATGACACACATGCATTATTAAGCCTAGTTATGGCAAGTCTATATTAATTTAGTGCTAACCAACCATTTTTAGCCAAAAAGGGTGAACTAACAATCAAATAAGCAATAGCAGAATTATTGGACAGCAATACAGTAGTCACTTGTTTTAATCATAACTCTTCAATTATTAGTCCAAAAATATCAAACTAGGACTTTCTGGAAAGCTGAAAAAGTGAACTACAACTTCGGAATTTTCATCACTACATGATTCAACACTTAGCAAGGTTGAATTGTGGAAACACAGCAGCTCTATCCAGATTCGGACAGATTCAGACTTGCAACATCAAAAATTCACAACTAAAGATTCATACATCCAAACAAATTGATCCTAGACTTTCTGGAAAGCTACTTAAAGGTTCTACAATTTATTTATAAACATCTCAAGGTGATTCAATATTTAACTAAGAATAAAAGACACTAGAAGACTTTGCTGTCCAGAATTGGACAGATTCAGTCTTCCTACTTTACACATCCATAACTTAATCTTCATACCACCAAAAAGAGTGATCCATGAATTTTTGCAAAGCTTGGCAAAAGCACTACATAACTTTTATAATCACCAAGAAGTGATTCCAGGTCTAATCAAATCAAACATTACAGTTTTCGAAATCTGTTCTGATAGTGGACAGAACACAACAACCAGTTTGTAAAATTCATAACTCTTAAACTGTTACGCCTATGGTTGTAAAATTTTAACACAAGCAAGATAAGAAAAGCATCTACAACTTCCATATAACGACCCTGAACAGATTGTAATATTAACTTAAGCAAACAATACAGTTTCTGAAATCTGTACACAATTTGAACAGATTCAATTACTGAATTAAAAAAAAACATAACTCCTAAACGATCAGACTTATTCCTGTCAAATTTTAACACCAGCAAGATAATAAGGTTATCTATAACTCTTCTACACAACTTTTCCACAGAAAACATAATTTAATTAATCAAACAAACAGCACAACATAAATAGTGCGTGCAGTCCAAAACAGCAATTAATAACTTTCAGCTTCTATATAATTCAAGAATTGCCATGGTTTAGAGTCTTGAATTATTCTAACATTTTACCATTTGTTAAGGTTAAATTATACAAATGAGGACTAAGAAGTAGACTTGCAAATTTTACTCAAGTCATTTAGGGCACTAAAATTACTACAACCAATTAACAACGCCTTCTTCACGATGATCACCCAACAATTTGCGTTTTAAAT
Source organism: Zea luxurians (assembly GCA_029449295.1). Classification (NCBI taxonomy): domain Eukaryota; kingdom Viridiplantae; phylum Streptophyta; class Magnoliopsida; order Poales; family Poaceae; genus Zea; species Zea luxurians. The sequence continues at coordinate 94,740,490 of JAOPSE010000001.1, read as the reverse complement.
TAGACATCACATGAGCACTACTACTTTTTACCCGCGACCATAATCATGCGTATCTAGACCAAAACAAGCAAATCACCGGGATTACGAGCTTAACTAAGGCCATCTAACAAGTTGATTAACCAGAGCAACAACCTAGGCCGCTATACAACACACACGTCGGCTTGCCCATTATTATCGGAATCCAAGACATATCATTCACTACAACATTTTTGTAAGCATACATGATTATCATGTGAACGGAGCATTTCAATAATTATTCCAAAACAACTAACTCCATTACACAACTTGTATTACGATCCTACTTGACCACCAGATGTGACGACTCGAAATCGCGAGCACAACCATACACTATATGCAAAGCATAATTTAACGAACACATAATGTGCATTGACTCGACTCAACTTATAAACATAGAGGAAATGATGACTACCTTGGCATGTCACCACCCCTCTATTTAAGCCGAGACAATTTCTACCATCGACTAAGAGTTCTAAGTATTAAACACATTATTACTTTCCACACACAAACAAACTTCAATTTAACACAAGTGACACCGATGGATTTTTACTAAACTCGTCATGCGCATAACCTCGTCTCGCATACAACCATATGGTGGCGTGCACTCGAGACACTTCAATCAATGTAGCGCGACCACTAATATATGAACTCCGATACTCATGTTTTAATAATTCATCCTCTACGCAACTAGCATTTTCTAAAATACTCGTCACATCAATAAATATACTCCCTATATAATCATGAATCCCATTACATTGCATAGGATTTGCACTTAACTCTCGACTTAACTGCACGCATCATAATTGTCTATTTCAAAACTCTTCACCTAGACAATACACTACACTCTGCATACATAGGATCCATTTAACACACTCGATGGATACACTTAATAGAATGTTTTCATACAACTTATAAAATAAATCTAGCCTTTACATCACCCAACACATCTCCTTCCCTATTTTGAATGCAACCATATTTCGGCATGCATCTGAAATACTTCAGACAACTCTAATGCAACCACTGTTATGATACTGCGGCACACACACACATACGTACACTAATTCAATCCTCACATAACTTGCAATTCAACTACTCACTAACAATAAATCACGCGCGATGGCTACCACATCAACCGGTTAATTTATTTGGAACACCGCCCGCCTAGCGTACCACTAGCACCCCGCATTTTGACTCAAGTTCAATAATATATCCTTCACACAAGCCTATATTTTTAACCCCACTCATCACATCAAACAACACAACATGTTTGCTTACTAAAACGTGAATGCGACCTTGTCACTGCATAAAATCGCGACACATTCGCGCACATGCCTACTTACAAACCTATGCACAATGATGAAACTGACGACCATCTCACTACAACATCTAAAAAGAGTTGTAAATAAAATCATAAGGAGCATCTCACCGTTTTACTTATCCTTCGAAATGCGACGAGGCAAGAGCGGGGGTCGTTCATAGATAGTGACATTTCGTCGAACACTTGGCATGCGCGCAACGGGACATGCAACAGCGAGGTGTAGCACTGCGCGTGCACCAACAATGGCTGCAAAAGCGGGATGGCATGGCACAACGTGCGGGTGCGCAGCGAGTCAACACAGATGGATGGTGCGCCGGATCGAGCCTAAAAATTGACGACGATGTATATGCCATAGTGCTCGACACTGGTGTTTCGCCAAACATAAAAGAGGCGAGCAGGGTGCTGATGGAGAGGAAGGAAGAGGGCAGCCTTGGAGGGCTCGACGGCGATGAACGGTGGAGCAGCAGCAGGGGGTCAGCGATCTGCAGCACGCGTCCAGGAAGGGGCGAGCACAGGGCTTGTCGGCGAACACAGGTAGAGGCTGGGCGAAACGGAGGTGGGGGAGCTCCCAGCCAGATGGAGGCCGAGCGTTATGGAGCATTTGGGGACGCTGCACAGGGAGGGCCGAGCTAGAACAGGGTGCCATGGCTAGGAGAGGGGATGGAGCAGAGAGCTCGCAGGGAGGGGCACCGAGCACAAGGGGCAGAGGTCCGCCCATCGGAGGAGCTGGACTGCAAGAGAGGCCGGCAGCCATGGGAGTCCCTTGCCCTGCGCTGAGAAGGGGAGGTGCTGCTGCTCGCCTATAGTGAGCGAGCGCCAGGGGGAAGCTCGCCTGGGCGCCTGTGTGCCAGCGTGAGGGGCACGGCCATCAGGGCGCGATGGAGAAGATAGCCAGCGAGAGGGCGTCGACTTGGGGAGGCTGGGCGCCATTGGAGGCTCTACGCACGTACAGGAAAATAGAGATGGGAGAAGAAGCTGCTGGTGGCGGCTGTGGGTTTTCTAGGGGTGGGAGTGCAAAAATGCCTCCACTTGCAAGGAGAGGGCTCCTATTTATAGAAGAAAACCTAGGGTTAGGGTTTCAAATGGGCCAAATGGGCTGGGTTAGGCTGGCCCAAACACTAAACTGGGCCACGATAATTTATTTCCATTTTATTTTATGGCGTTTTGATTAAACACAGATTATCGGAACGCTAATTTCTTTTCCCGAAATAAAAATGCTCCCGCAGATTTCGTTGGTACGCAAAACAGAGTGAACGAGAGTTCGGACGAACGGACGGGTGAGCGATTAACTCGGTCGAGAGTTTGATTTGAATTAGCTCGGAAATAATTCACTACGCATGATTCGAAAATAAATCGTCTCGAGATATGACCGTCTTTCGGATTTATGATTGAAAGAGATAAATTGTGACATGTAAAAATCATCGCCGATGTTGATTCTTTTGAATTTGAGTTGGACACAGAGATATCAAGCCAGGTCGGATAGAATTAATTTGAGGACGACATACTGAGTATTCCATTTGACAGTATGGATCCGAATAAAATAGTCAGACATAGATCAAGTTCAAGGAATTGGACTCGGGCTCAGATCAAATAACAGTCGTCGAGAGTTTGATTAAATGAGCTTCAGATGAGATTTATAATTCGAGAATGATTTTTGAGTTTGCATTCGTTCCGAGAAATAAAAGTTTTAACAAGCTCCAGAATTGGCTGTTTTTCACGATCGAATAACTCCGAATTCGGTGAATTGTGAATGGATAGTCTGGATAATCAGAGACATACGCGAGCGAGAAATAGAAATTTTCACTCAGCATCCGAGATTAGGATAATTCTTCTGACATAACCCGAAATAGACACCTAGGGTGTCACAGCCTTCTCCCCTTAAAAGGAATCTCGTCCCGAGATTCGAATGAGGATCTTCAAGGGTGGAGAAGCATGTAACTCCCAGGCTAGAGATAGATGCAAATTCATGAGAGGGTATCTGACAAGATAATGAAGATAGATTTGGATAGAATATCGTGGCATGTTGAGACAAAATGCAGCGATCACTCTGAGAGAATTTTCACCAAAGATAGCACATCGGCGTAGTTCCATAATGGATCATGACTATTAACCGCGGTACCAGCACGTGCCGAGCAGCTCAACCATGTGTGCACCATAGTAGGCTCTCGGTTTCGTCGCGGCACCATCGGTCTTTAGTCATAACACCATTACCAAACGTAACCAACGAGAATTTCACATAGCATAAATAGATGGAGCCCATGAGAGTATGGCTAAGAAAATAAGAATGTGACCAGAGTTGAAGCAGAGATTGCTGACAAAAGAGCATCACATGAGAACTCTTCAACTCCGCGAATTATTTTATGATCAACACGGGGATTATCAGTCCAAGATTGATACGACATTAGATATGAGAAGGAACTGACCATGAGATCAAGATCATTGAGTTTTTAGAGACATGAGAGAACTAAAGACAACAGCAACATCCATTGAACCAAATGGATACACTGTCTATAGATAAAATTGATAAAACAACGTCATGATGCCTAGAGAATGAGCGTCAGAAAGACTAGAAATGAGAGATTTAGGTAAATTAACATCTGATACTTGAGAATAGGTTATAGCAGATAACCAGATAATAGGGCAAAATCATCAAAGGATCCGGAGATTTGGATGATAAGGCCACAGCATGATTCACAAGGAAAATGATTACCAGATTCAGGTGAAAAAGAGAGGTCATCAAACAAGATCAGTTAGGATGATCAACAGAAATGCTAGGAAGTTTTTTGGGGCAAGGATTTATGGAAAGAAACATGGCCTTACTAATGCGATATATAGGGTTTGTGCAACTAGACACCAAACAACATTTTTTTGACACAACAAGTGCACAAGGAGACTTGGGTCGGTCTAGCGGTCAAGCTGTGGGGATCTCTAAGCTGTGCAGGTGTAACTTTATGGGTAAAACACACAAGGGTTAGAAAATACCAACACAAGAAGGATTTTTTTAAGAGGTTTCACTTGCTAACCACTAGGTTGGTTAAAGTGGGGGGTCTTTTATAGGCAAAACAGGCAACAATTTTTATTCGTTAGAGGCAAAATGTATTAAATAGTTACCATACCTCCTAGACAGCATGGCAAGGAGAACACATAACACAACCTAATCAAGACTATCATAACAACACAGGACAAGGCACTTCTTACAGCTCCTAACATAGCAGTACATCACATTATTCACAAGTTCTTATCATTGGAATAAAGGTGAGAGAAGCATGTTGATGCACAAAAGACAATGATGCGACAATCATGATGCATGCTCATTCTAGTCGTCTTCTCAGACCTTACCAAATTTTTTTTCTTCGGATGCTTGCTATAGCATCCTTCCTAATAGTGGTAGTAGCCTTTATGGCCTCTATAAATATAGCCACCTAGCTACCCATCTAGTTCCTAAGGCTTCATGTCCTAGGTCTATCCTTATCATCGTGACATCTATCCAACTGGGTTTCTAAGCAAGTTTTACTTTTGAAAAGGTTGGTAATCATGACTTATTGACTTCTCTGTACTGGTATTCGCTCCGATACCAGCTGTGGCGGAACCGCCCGAATTATTCCAACTTAAGTGCCTAAGTCCCACCTTAGAGGCTAGACCACACTTAAATAGGAATAAAACGTCAGTCCCTCAGATCTAGTCCGATAAAGCCACTTATCCAGGATCGAATACCGCTAGCTCAAACGAAGGTGAGGCACAGAGAAATACAATAAAACATAATACCACAATTTATTAAGTATCATTAGTGATTACATTATCGGAGTTCCAGAAATAATAACCATAAATTTTAATGCAGCGGAAATAACTAACGGAGAAAGCCGAGTAACATGGCGAAGCCTGGCCACGCTACTCCTCCTTGTCCACTCCTGTGGAAGCAATAACCCACTTGACCGTCTAACCCGGTGGCAAGGATGGGGGCCAAGTCATATCATCAACCAAAACAAGGAGGTACCTGCAAAAATTATGCCACAAGCAAGGCTGAGTATACTAATACTCAGCTAGACTTACCCGGTGTGTGGAGTCTACTCCTCTACCTCTAGACATGCAGCTGTTTGGCTGAGGGATTTGGTTTGCCAAAAGCACTAGCTGAGTCTAACAACAAGTTTTAGCTTTTCAAGTTTTAGTATGATCCTTTTAAACTAGATGTGTACCCAGCTAATCATACATGGTATCAAACATTTTTACCAATCAACATCTTTTGCCAGTCATCACATTTCCACTTGTTACTCAATGCAGTACAATGGATCAAGCACTCTCATTAGCTGTGAAAAGCAGACGATTCGAATCGAGTTTTTATCCTTGCAAGGTAAACCTAAACACACGACATGGCGAGGCACTCCGTCCCCACACACATCAACCGTCCCCATCAATTCCCCGTCAGCAGATCAGGGCTCACCGCCTTGGCGTACAATGCCTCACAGACCCCGACTGGCGTCGTGCAGTGACCGCACTTGTACCCACCATAACCGGAATGGGAGACCATGTCTCAGGTCGAGTGAGGGGATATGTGTAACACCCTAAATCCATAAATTGAAAACAAACCAGTTTGATTTATTAATTTCTAGTAGAAAGGAAAATATTTATGTTTTTTAAATAAAATGGAAATATAAATAAATTGAACAATTTCATGATTAGATACAATTTTATCAAGTGTTTGATGCACTCATGTCGAGGCATATATTTTATTTGATTTGATTTACAAATCTATTTTTATATAATTTGGTGAGAAAATCACATTTCATAAAATAGTAATGAATTGTTAAAATAATGCTTTTGGAAAATATTTATTTATTCAAGTTAATAATATTTTTGGATTTATTCTATATTTTGGAGTATGCAAATGAATATATCTATATATATGGAATACGGAGAAATGTTTTCTTTTTGAAAAAAAATATATGAAAGCTCTCATTCGTTCGACCAGACACATTCCTCAACGTTGTCACATTCTCTCTCTCCCTTTCACTTGCACTCGGGTCCCACCTGCCATTCCCTCCCCTCCTCTTTCTCACTACGTAGCGGCCCCACCTGTCATGGACTCGCTTTCTCTCCACAGCAGTACCCATTGTCAGCCCGACCAACCTCTGTTCTTCTCCAGCCGAGCTGCTCGTTTGCTTGCCTGCGTACATCACCGCCTGCTCATGTGGATGTCGTCGCTAGTGCTCGTTTGCTCATCTTCGATGGAGGCCACGATCGCCCGCTTCTTCCCCCACCGCGATGACGTCTCCTCTTCCCTTCCTGTTCTTTAGTGAGTCGGCAGTTTCCTCTCTTCCCGGACGCCATTAATGGCTGCCGAACTCTTCCTCTCCCCTATTGATCCATCTCCCCGCCTACTAACGCGCCACTGGCAATTTCTTCTCCCCATCCCCATCAATAGCAGCAACACTCGATCTTCCTCTTCCCAGCAACCTCTCTTCTCCCTCCTGTGCCTATAAAGCATCCACTGCAGCGCCTGTCAAGCCGTATATTGCTCTCTGCTCCATGCCCTGCTGCGTCTACTAACCAACATTGTCGGGTCATGCTGCTACTGCACGCGTCGTCATCCGCCGTGTGTGTTTGTCGGATCTTGTCGAAGCCGCCCTTCTTCCCCGGCGACCACCACCGCCACACAGTTTGATTTCCCCTGCCCGCGCGTGCAGCCGCACCGACTCCTTGTTCGCGACTCTGCGTCGCGTACGCTGTTGCCCGCCATTGTCGCGTGCCTCTTCTGCTTGCCACCGTGCTGCGCAACCCCTCGCTGGAGCTTGCCGATCATCCCCTGCTGTTTATGCCTTGTTGTATACGTTGTTGTCGACGAGGGATCCAACTCGAACCTCGTCGCCGGTGCGTAGTCGTGGAGTCGAACCCCTGTCCATTCCCTAGCGCCGACCGTGCTATTCCACTCCTGCTGCTGCAAGCGTGAGGTTGAAGAAGGTGAAAATTTGAACGTTACTCCATAAAAGTCTAGTCACAATTTCGTATAAATTCATGCGATGATTTTTATTTTATAAGTCATGTATTTGAGATTCAAATCGTTTGTTTTGTTAGTTTCATATGTCTATTCTAAATACATCAAAATCAGTATTTGCGACTGTTCACATGTTTTCTAATTTAAATCTAATTTATGATTGTTATAATTGAATTATGCATAGTTTTCTAATATTAAAATTAAAAAGAATTATAGCCTATGTTTTTAATAAAAAGATAGTTGTTTATAATGATATATGTGCAAAAAATACAAATTTAGCGGCTAACTCATAGTCTACCTTTAATTATGTATTAGTTTCTACTACAATTTTTATTATAAAATATAAATTTGAGATCCACATAAAATGTAAATTGTTTCATTAGCTTCATAATTATGTGCCAAATATTTTAAATCGGTAATCACAATAGTTTTCGTGTTTTCTAATTAAATTTTAATAAAGTCTATTATATTTGTTTTAAAATAGCTTTTTCAAATAAGAAGGTAAAAGAAAACGTAGGTCACATTTTCTCAATAAAATAAAGATAATTATTTATTTACTTAACTTTTCCCATAGATATGATTTAGTCTTATATTCGAAGTTTTTATAAATGATGATATAATATGCCTCACAATGTTAAAAATGATATAATAAGTGTTCATGTTCTTTTTATGCTTTAAATGTTAGTTTATAAATGGATCTAAAATATAGTTTTCTTAATAACTTATAGGCTATGTGTTTTTCTAATAAAATGACAATTATTTATTATCCCTTCACATAAAACTCATTTAGTCTCATATTTAAGTATCCATAATTATATGCTTTACAATAGAATTGTGTCATATAACTTTTCTAATAATGATATAATGGCTTAATTTAGTGCTCACACCGTCATAACTAAATTGTTAGTTAATAATATACCAATGAATATAGTATTAAATATCTAGGTCATATGTTCCTAAACTAAGGGTAAAGATAAGTAATACAGTAATTATGTTCTCTCATAATCTAGTTAATTAGATTTATTTTTCAATTTGTTCACAACTGGTTATATAGACTTAATTAATCATTTAATCAAACTTAATCCATGTCATATATATATATATATATCAATTAGTTTTCTAGACATGATTAATATTATCCATCAAATTAGTCCATATTATTTATATACATATCACTTAGTTCTTCCTAAAGGATAAAATAACTAAATTAGTGTTCATGTTCTTTTTATATTTAAAATATGAGTTTATATGTTGTTTTGTATATAACTTTCTTAATGAAAATAGAGGCTAGTGTTTTCTTAAGCAAAAGTAAATACAATTAATTGTTTCATTATCTCTCATAAAAATCTATTAGACCATGTATTTTCTTAATGAAAATAAATATAACTATTTGTTTAATGATCTTTTCACATAAAACCTGTTTAGGCTTGTATCTTAAGGTCTTTTCAAATAAGTGTTTTATTATATGTTCCATAATGCTTCATAGATTAGTAATGTATTTCATAACACATTAATCTTAGATATATAACATATGTTTTCTCTAAAAAGTTAAAAAGGTTTAATATTGTTATAACGTGTTTTAACATCCTATAAACCCTTAATTTTAGACATATCACATATGACATTTTATAAAAGATTAAATTGGTGAACCTAATATTTGCATATTTTACTTAAGATATTTATAAGCTCATGTCTTGTTTTATAAAGTATAGATCACACATGTTTGAAAAGAATACCTTTTTATTATAACCTTTGCGTGTAATGTTTTTGAAAAGCGAACGTTTTTTTTCGTTAGGCTTTCTTTTAGCTTCACGTATGGTGAATGTTGTATGTTATTGAGTGGTGTTTGTTCTTGTTGTTTGTTTGTGTGATATTCAGTGGTTGATCTAGTACTTAAGAATCAAGATCTATTCCTATCCGTGGAAGAACCTCAAGTTTTCAATAAGCAAGGCAAGTGGACTTCTCCCTCTGCATACTCTGTTTGATCCCAAACAATACATTTAATAAAGTTTATTCTTTTGGATATATATGCATAATTTGATGGGTTACCTATTTAGATAACCTTTCCAACCTTATTCCTTGATCAAACCTGGGAATTATACTTTACCTTCATAGCTATGCTATTGCTACAACTTAACTTTATGCAGTCACTCCCGCTTATGATATTAATGTTCCAAAATGGTAAGTTTACATTATTGTTGTTAACCCGATGGTTAAACAAGATTATTGCATATTAATTGGAACATGGAGTGACCACCCGGGATAACAGTGCAACCACGAGTGCTATCATGGCTCTGGCTTTGGTAATTAGCTTTATATGCTTAGTGCCTGGCAACCTTACCTGAAATATGGGCAAGAGGGGGAGCGGTAGGTGTTGGCAGCCCACGTTAATATGGGGACGTATTCTTGGCTAAGGTACCTCACCCAGGTGGCCTCCACCATCGTCTTTAGAAACCTTAGCGGGTTGCTTTGTATTAAGTGTATTTTGTGAAAGCCTCATAGTGGATCCCTAGCCACTCACCTCGGAAGTGTTTACGGGTTTTGGCCGACCCAGGCTATAGGGGATACACGGATTGTGGGTAAAGTTGTACCACCTCTGCAGAGTGTAAAACTGATATATCAGCCGTGCTCACGGTTATGAGCGGCCTGGACTCCTTACATGATAATTAAACTTGAAGATGGAAATAAATCGAGATCCGATGATCTGCCAATGGTTTGCTTAAGTGGTTTCACTTAAGTGTTGTTGATATGTTCTTATGCCTTTGTTTAATGGGAATACTTGGGATTCACACTTATTAGTAAGACAGGTGTTGTTAATAAAATGTTGACCAACTAAAATGCTTACTGCTCAACCTCAGCCTCACCTTGTTAGAATTGCATTAGTTTTTCCCCCACTTGCTGAGCCCCGACCATAAGTGAGCTCACCCTTGCTTAATTTTGATCAGAAGTTGCAGACGAAGATATGATGCCGAACTCCATGGATGCTAGTCTAGTGATACCCCCGGTCATCTTCCTGTGGATGGATGCCCTTGTTTCGCTGTACTTTGATGAATAAAGGTTAAGACGTTATGTCTGTTCAAAGTGTAATATGTTAATATAATTGTTATTTACGCTTTTATGCATTGTTCTTTTGATATATTACACTTGTGACGTCAACATATGTGTGGAAATAGATCCTGGCACACATATGCTATGCACCCGGCTCTGCCCTTTAGAAACGGGTGTGACAATATGTCCACTGCGTGGTTCACTCAGGTACTAGGCTTACCGATTTACCATATTTCTCGGCATGTGCTTAGTACGTTCAAACGCTTGACACAGGTATCCGCACATTAATCCTTATTCCAATTTCATCTCGTAGACCACACATCCCCATGGATCCGTGTCCACAGACCAACATCAGTATGATATGAAAGTGGGTACAATCAATGTCCTGACCTCGCGCGAGTGCTAGAAAATCACTTGACTTCTACCGAGATCCCTAATTAATAAAGCAGCTACTCGACCTAGCATACTAGTATCCATCTCAAAGGAAATCCTGAGGTAATGCAACTAGGGTTTCAGGCAACTCCTACACTTAAGTGCACAGTACAAGCCTACAATCATTAAGTGCAGTAAAATAATATATAGAACTGGTTATGCATAAACCGGGGCTTGCCTTTAATTTAACACTTAGATAGTGTTTGCTGGGGGAGGTACTCGCTTGGCGAGCATCCACTGGTTAAGTCCATCCTTCCTTAGGTTGTCCACCTTCTGCATCTTGTGGTTGGCACCACATCACTTGCACGATCATCTCTCGGTCCTAAATGAGATGCAAGATGCATATGTATGAATATAATGAAAAGTTATCACAAGATATACAAGGACACAGTGGCGAACTAAACAATAAAATGGAAGACACCGTATCAATCACATGTTTGCTTTAGTTATCTAAACATTATCGATGTTCCACATTAACACCATTAAAAGACGACAAATATTTTATGTATTTACGCAACACCACTACGACACCACAAGTACGCGCATTTTATTTATTTGGACACAACTTTTCATTAGTTCTCCTATTGATCGCGCAAAAGCATCACCGAGCACACAAGTTCAATAGAGGACATAGGCATCATTGTCTTTGGAAACTCCTATATCACAATCAAATAGAGAAGAAACATATAAAACATGACACACATGCATTATTAAGACTAGTTATGGTAAGTCTATATTAATTTAGTGCTAACCAACCATTTTTAGCCAAAAAGGGTGAACTAACAATCAAATAAGCACTAGCAGAATTTTTGGACAGCAATACAGTAGTCACTTGTTTTAATCATAACTCTTCAATTATTAGTCCAAAAATATCAAACTAGGACTTTCTGGAAAGCTGAAAAAGTGAACTACAACTTCGGTATTTTTATCACAACATGATTCAACACTTAGCAAGGTTGAATTGTGGAAACACAGCAGCTCTGTCCAGATTCGGACAGATTCAGACTTGCAACTTCAAAAATTCACAACTAAAGATTCAGACATCCAAACAAATTGATCCTAGACTTTCTGGAAAGCTACTTAAATGTTCTACAATTTATTTATAAACATCTCAAGGTGATTCAATATTTAACTAAGGATAAAAGACACTAGAAGACTTTGCTGTCCAGAATTGGACAGATTCAGTCTTCCTAATTTACACATCCATAACTTAATCTTCAGACCACCAAAAAGAGTGATCCAAGAATTTTTGGAAAGCTTGGCAAAAGCACTACATAACTTTTATAATCACCAAGAAGTGATTCCAGGTTTAATCAAATCAAACATTATAGTTTTCGAAATCTGTTCTGATAGTGGACAGAACACAACAACCAGTTTGTAAAATTCATAACTCTTAAACTGTTAGGCCTATGGTTGTAAAATTTTAACACAAGCAAGATAAGAAAAGCATCTACAACTTCCGTATAACGACCCTGAACAGATTGTAATATTAACTTAAGCAAACAATACAGTTTCTGAAATCTATACAGAATTTGAACAGATTCAATTACTGAATTAAAAAAAACATAACTCCTAAACGATCAGACTTATGCCTGTCAAATTTTAAAACCAGCAAGATAATAAGGTTATCTATAACTCTTCTACACAACTTTTCCACAGAAAACATAATTTATTTAATCAAACAAACAGCACAACAAAAACAGTGCATGTAGTCCAAAACAGCAATTAATAACTTTCAGCTTCTATATAATTCAAGGATTGCCATGGTTTAGAGACTTGAACTATTCCAACACTTTACCATTTGTTAAGGTTAAATTAATCAAATGGGGACTAACAAGTAGACTTACAAATTTTACTCAAGTCATTTAGGGCACTAAAATTACTACAACCAATTAACAACGCCTTCTTCACAATGATCACCCAACAATTTGCGTTTTAAATTAGACATCACATGAGCACTACTACTTTTTACCCGCGACCATAATCATGCGTATCTAGACCAAAACAAGCAAATTACCAGGATTACGAGCTTAACTAAGGCCATCTAACAAGTTGATTAACCAGAGCAACAACCTAGGCCGCTATACAACACACACGTCGGCTTGCCCATTATTATCGGAATCCGAGACATATCATTCACTACAACATTTTTGTAAACATACATGTTTATCATGTGAACGGAGCATTTCAATAATTATCCCAAAACAACTAACTACGTTACACAACTTGTATTACGATCCTACTTGACCACCAGATGTGACGACTCGAAATCGCGAGCACAACCATACACTATATGCAAAGCATAATTTAACGAACACATAATGTGCATCGACTCGACTCGACTTATAAACATAGAGGAAATGATGACTACCTTGGCATATCACCACCCCTCTATTTAAGCCGAGACAATTTCTACCATCGACTAAGAGTTCTAAGTATTAAACACATTATTACTTTCCACACACAAACAAACTTCAATTTAACACAAGTGACACCGATGGATTTTTAGTAAACTCGTGATGCGCATAACCTCGTCTCGCATACAACCATATGGTGGCGTGCACTCGAGACACTTCAATCAATGTGGCGGGACCACTAATATATGAACTTCGATACTCATGTTTTAATAATTCATCCTCTACGCAACTAGCATTTTCTAAAATAATCATGAATCCCATTACATTGCATAGGATTTGCACTTAACTCTCGACTTAACTGCACGCCTCATACTTGTCTATTCCAAAACTCTTTGCCTAGACAATACACTACACTCCTCATACATCGGATCCATTTAACACACTCGACGGATACACTTAATAGAACATTTTCATACAACCTATAAAATAAATCTAGCCTTTACATCACCCAACACATCTCCTTCCCTATTTCGAATGCAACCATATTTCGCATGCATCCGAAATACTTCAGACAACTCTAATGCAACCACTATTATGATACTGCGGCACACACACATACGTACACTAAATCAATCCTCACATAACTTGTAATTCAACTACTCACTAACAATAAATCACGCGCGATAGCTACCACATCAACCGGTTAATTTATTTGGAACACCGCCCGCCTAGCGTACCACTAGCACCCCGCATTTTGACTTAAGTTCAATAATATATCCTTCGCACAAGCCTATATTTTTAACCCCACTCACCACATCAAACAACACAACATGTTTGCTTACTAAAATGTGAATGCGATCTTGCCACTGCATAAAATCGCGACACATTCACGCACATGCCTACTTACAAACCTATGCACAATGATGAAACTGACGACCATCTCACTACAACATCTAAAAAGAGCTGTAAATAAAATCATAAGGAGCATCTCACCGTTTTACTTATCCTTCAAAATGCGACGAGGCAAGAGCAGGGGTCGTTCACAGATAGTGACATTTCGTCGAACACTTGGCATGCGCGCAACGGGACATGCAACAGCGAGGTGTAGCACTGCGCGTGCACCAACAATGGCTGCAAAAGCGGGATGTCACGACATAGCGTGCGGGTGCGCAGCGAGGAAACACAGATGGACGGCGCGCTGGATCGAGCCCAAAAATTGACGACGATGTATATGCCATAGTGCTCGACACTGGTGTTTCGCCAAACACAAAAGAGGCGAGCAGGGTGCTGATGGAGAGGAAGGAAGAGGGCAGCCTTGGAGGGCTCGACGGCAATGAACGGAGGAGCAGCAGTAGGGGGTCAGCGATCTGCAGCCCGCGTCCAGGAAGGGGCGAGCACAGGGCTTGTCTGCGAACACAGGTAGAGGCTGCGCGAAACGGAGGTGGGGGAGCTCCCAGCCGGATGGAGGCCGAGCACTATGGAGCATTTGGGGACGCTGCATAGGGAGGGCCGAGCTAGAACATGGTGCCATGGCTAGGAGAGGGGATGGGGCAGAGAGCTCGCAGGGAGGGGCACCGAGCACAAAGGGCAGAGGTCCGGCCATGGGAGGAGCTGGACTGCAAGAGAGGCCGGCAGCCATGGGAGTCCCTTGCCCTGCGCTGAGAAGGGGAGGTGCTGCTGCTCGCCTATAGGGAGCGAGCGCTAGGGGGAAGCTTGCCTGGGCGCCTGTGTGCCAGCGTGAGGGGCACGGCCATCAGGGCGCGATGGAGAAGATAGCCAGTGAGAGGGTGCCGACTTGGGGAGGCTGGGCGCCATGGGAGGCTCTGCGCACGTACAGGAAAACAGAGATGGGAGAAGAAGCTGCTGGTGGCGGCTGTGGGTTTTCTAGGGGTGGGAGTGCAAAAATGCCTCCACTTGCAAGGAGAGGGCTCCTATTTATAGAAGAAAACCTAGGGTTAGGGTTTCAAATGGGCCAAATGGGCTGGGTTAGGCTGGCCCAAACACTAAATTGGGCCGCAATAATTTATTTCCATTTTTTATGGCGTTTTGATTAAACACTAATTATCGGAACGCTAATTTCTTTTCCCGGAATAAAAATGCTCCCGCGGATTTCGTCGGTACGCAAAACAGAGTGAACGAGAGTTCGGACGAACGGACGGGTGAGCGATTAACTCGGTCGAGAGTGTGATTTGAATTAGCTCAGAAATAATTCACTACACATGATTCGAAAATAAATCGTCTCGAGGCATGACCGGCTTTCGGATTTATGATTGAAAGAGATAAATTGTGACATCCAAAAATCATCGCCGATGTTGATTCTTTTTGAATTTGAGTTGGACACAGAGATATCAAGCCGAGTCGGATAGAATTAATTTGAGGACGACATACTGAGTATTCCGTTTGAGAGTACGGATCTAAATAAAACAGTCAGACATAGATCATGTTCAAGGAATTGGACTCGGGCTCAAATCAAATAACAGTCGTCGAGAGTTTGATAAATGAGCTTCAGATGAGATTTATAATTCGAGAATGATTTTCGAGTTTGCATTCATTCCGAGAAATAAAAGTTTTAACAGGCTCCAAAATTGGCTGTTTTTCACGATCGAATAACTCCGAATTCGGTGAATTGTGAATGGATAGTCTGGATAATCAGAGACATACGCGAGCGAGAAATAGAAATTTTCACTGAGCATTCGAGATTAGGATAAATCTTCCGACATAACCCGAAATAGACACCAGGGGTGTCACAAGTACCCTAATTCTGCACGCTCCACCACTCTGCAATAGGCACCCTAGTATTTGGAATTGTGATCCTGTGGGTCCGGGCATATGGCTTGGCTTCCCAGGCTAAATCCTGCAGGTCCTGTTGCATGAATCAAAGGATGACAGATACCAGACGATGGGTCCTATGGGTGTGCTCCTAACACTTCAAAGCCGAAGCTGTGTGCAAGTCTAGGTCCCAGTCCAGACGTAGGTAGTCTCATACCGTAGAGACTACCTCCTAGGGACCGGGCCATTAATTTTTTCTTTGGTATACTGGTATCTAGCCTCGACACGTCGAGCCTACCTCCCAGGGGGGCCAAGTACCACGGGGAAGTTGATAACGCTACACACAGCAAGGACAAATAACATACAAGATAAGTTCCAGTTTTACTCGATGAACGGTTCTTAAAATATGTTACAAGACCAAAAGTTATTACAACCGCTTGCCAGCGGAACCCTTTCTTTGTCTCTATAAGTCGTCAGCAGGATTGCGCTGGAAGTGTTCAACCACCATCTCCATGGCGTCTTGTACACTCGCACAGGCAGCATCTTCTGTGGCGGCTACCGGACCAGCGATCACCGGCGCCAAGGATATGGCGGGGCCGTGACTCCGGAAGCACGTCAGGACGTATTCAACCACCGCCTGGCAGAGCTTGCTGCCCTTTGCCTCCAGGCGGGCACCGATGATCTGATCGAGGCGGCAGAGACGATCGGCGGCGGAGTCCAGCACCGGGAGGGCATCGGATATCGACGCTGGCAGCTCCGACACTGGGATGGGGCTCATCCCTAGTGGCACGAGTGCCGTGCTTGCCTCGCTGGCCCACTCGGCAATGCGCTAGACCCCGGCGTGGTGCTCTGCCTGGAGATCCTCAAGGGCCTTTCTGGTGGCCTCCATGGCCAAGGGGCCCGGCGCCGCCTGCGCCGCATTAAACTGGCGGATCTGCTCCTCCAGCTTCCTCTCTTTTTCCTCCGCCTCGAGCTCATGCTCGGCCAGCAACTCGCCTCGCCAGGTGATCATTTCTTCTCTGAAGGCAAGATCCGTCTCTCGCCTGGCGAGGTTCGTCTCCCGCCTATCCAAGGACTGTTCCTTCACCTTAAGATTTTCCTCGGCGAGGCGGCGTCGCTGGCCTTGCCCTCGAGCTCTTGCTACCATTTCTGCAGCCTCTCCACAGCCTTGACCTACTGGGCCCGTTGGGCTTCCAAAGTCTGGTCCAGAGCATTCAGCTTGGCCTGGTACTCTATCATGAGGGCCTCCCTCTAGGTCATAGCCTCCTCCCTCCTGGCCACCTTCTTCTCCCTCTGGGACACCTCCAGCTCCCTGGCGCACACCCTCTGGAGGTCCTTCTTGTACTCCTTGCGGTCCTGCTCGAGTTGGGACCGGTCGGAGATGAACTGATGGGACGCCGTCTTGGTGCGCTCCTCCAGTTGGGTGCGCCAGTCACTAAGGAGCTGGTGCTCAGCCTCAAGCGCCTCCCACTCCCGCAAGATTGCTGCCTTAGTGTCACTAAGGACCTAGCGGGCATGGGACAGCATGCGGGGGAGGGGGACTGGTGCAGCTTCTTGCTCGGCACCCGACCGGAGTCGTTGCCCAAACACCACCTCCATCTAGACGCGCCTCCTGCATCGAGAGTGGGCGCGGATGCCCCGGCTAGGATCTCCTTCGCCACTGTGATGCCGCCTGACACTGGTGCTGCTGCCGCCAGACCCCCGGCTAGGGCATGGGAAGCCGCTAGCGTTGTCTTGGTAGCAGCTGGGGGCGGACCGCCGGCACCACCCTCAGCAGATTCCTGCTGCTGAGAGCCAGACCCGTCGGTGGGCGTGACCTTGGGAGCGGTGGAGGAAGAAGCCCTGGAGAACAGATGATGGGTTAAGACTTGTCGGCATGATGATTAGACTCATGGAAAAAGGGGCTACACTTACTTGGGGCCCTGGACTTTCCAGTGACCCTGGAAGTGAGCCGATCGTTGCTCCTGCTGCTGTTGCTGTTGCTGCTGCTGCTGGTGCCCCTGGGGGTGATCACCCCCAGATGGTGGTGGTGGCGGCCGGACCAGAGGACTGACGCGCCTCTATGTGCCATGGGCCTAGGAGCTGGCCTCCTCGGCCCCACCTGCAGTCCTCTAACGCTTCTGGGGGGCTCCGAAACGAGCGACCCGTCAGCGCGATGCAGCCTGCGTCGCCTCTCCTCCTCCGACCCCCCGGAGCTACCTGGGGCGGAGGCACTGCTTGCAGCCCCCTTGCCCTTGTCTAAGGGGCTGGGGG
This sequence comes from Zea luxurians, assembly GCA_029449295.1. NCBI lineage: Eukaryota > Viridiplantae > Streptophyta > Magnoliopsida > Poales > Poaceae > Zea > Zea luxurians. Next base: position 94,722,306 of record JAOPSE010000001.1, on the reverse strand, counting down.
CCACAACGAGATTGGCACTAGGAGCCACACCGGCGGGCTGCGGACCTCCAGCCGGTGCATCGGAGATCCAGATCTCGCGGAGGGGGTCCCGGCCGCCGGTCTGGCAAACCGCCACGCCACTGTCGTTGAGGGTCGGCAGTGTGGCCAGGATCGTCGTCCTGAACCCTGGGTCATCGCACATCGCTGGGACGGCCTGGGGGAGTATCAGGGATTTAGGGACAAAAGTATCCCTAGTAATCCCCCAACCAGGAGTTCCAGCTCGTCCTAGGATAGATCGGTGCCCGGCCCATGCTGGATCCTGCCAATGTCGTTCGGGCTAGTGAACCAGCAGCACAGGCGTGGCGTCCTCTGCAGCAGCATGATCCGGCACTTTAGGAGGTCGCCGACCACGTGCATTGACGTCAGGCCGCCCATGGCCAAGACCTTGATCCTGTCCAATATGGGCAGGAACTCCAGCGATAGGGACGGCTTGGTCCTCCATTGCTTGTGGTCGAGGGCTGGCCCATTGGACGATAGGACAAGGCGGTCGTTGGCTTCGGTGCTGGCAATCACCTAGTCGCTATGCTAGTTCTCCCACTTCGCTCCACCAAAGGTGGGGATGTAGACTATGGTCAGATCTGGCCTTGTCTGAAAGTAATAGGCACCGATGTGGTCCCTAGTCTTCCCAAACCTGACCAGCACGAAGAAGTAGCAGAAGAGGGAAGTGCAGGGGGCCACATCTACGAACATTTTGTAGAGATGGACGAAGATTGCTGCTGGAGGATGGAGTGGGGCGTGAGGTGTTGAAGCTGAAGCCCGAACTCCTCCAGCAGTAGCAGGAAGAAGGGCGAAATCGTTAGTGCCAACCCACAAGAAATGTAGGAGGTGAACAACACGAACTCCCTAGCGGCGAGATCGCCAAGGGGGGCAGCACCGACACGGATTCTTCCGGTGAGCCCTGGCGCGCTCCACCCAAGCAGGCCACGCACCAGATTAAGCGCTTCCTTAGACTGAAAGTGGTTAGGATGACCAAGCGAAGCCATGGAGAGTGTGGCGGCATGAGCGTAGAGCAGAGGAGCATGAAGGCAAAGGGGCGCAGCCGATTGGGAGAGAATGCGAAAAGGTAACTGCTGCACGCGGGGTGAATCCTTTTTCAAGGAAACCTGAGTCCTTGTTCAGGGAAACCCTTCCATGCGCCCCTGAATCGCCGCAGGAAATCCCACTCGACGGGTACCAAGGACCCAGGCAGCCTAGTCTGTGACACGGGGGGCCCGGGTCCACAAGTCATACAGCTTGTGTGCCGGATTTCGAGTGCGGAAAGAGCGAACCGCCGCACGCGCCTGTAGTGCGCCTCCTAGGGGCCGCTGCAGAAGACAAAAGGTAATTTTTTAAACCAAGCCAGCGACAACGAGGCACCCCGCTGAAAGGGAAATGTGCCCTTGGGCCATTTCTAAGTATTTTGGTGATCAAGTGCCAACACAAATGGTTTAAGTGTGAAACTATGCCAAATGGTGGAAGAAGTGCAAAGTCAACACAAAGGTATGATTCTAGACTTAGTACATTGGTTTTTGTGTACTAACATATTTGTCTAAGTGCTAGAATCAGAGAAAATACAATTGGAAAAGACTTGGCTCGAGCAGCCAAGACTCTGCTTAGTCTGGGTGCACCAGACTCTCCGGTGGTGCACCAGACAGTGTCCGGTGCGCCAGGCTGACGTCTGGTCAACTGGCTTCTCTCTGGTCTCGATGGCGGCATATGGCTATAAATCACTGGACTGTCCGGTGGTGCACCGGACTGTCCAGTGAGTCGTCTGCGGCGAAGTCGCTGCTCTCGGGAACCAAGTCAACAGCGTACGGCTATAATTCACCGGACTGTCCGGTGAGGCACCGGACTGTCCGGTGAGCCAACGGTCGGGCGCGCCAACGGTCAGCTGCGCAATCCGCGCGTGACGCGTGGCCGAGCCAACGGTCGGATGGGAGCACCGGACAGTGTCCAGTGCGCCAACGGCTCCAAGTCTTCAACGGTCAGCTGCGCCAGAATAGGAAAGAAATCTGCACCGGATAGTGTCTGGTGGTGCACCGGACTGTCCGGTGCGCCAGTCGACAGAAGGCAAGAATTGCCTTCCTGGATTGCTCTCAACGGCTCCTAGCTGCCTTGGGGCTATAAAAGGGACCCCTAGGCGCATTGAGGAGCACACCAAGCATCTCTTGAGCATTCCTAAGCAACAAGACTTCATTTCCGCACATTCGATTCTTTGTGATAGCAACTAGAGCTCCATTTGAGTAGAGAACTCTTTGAGTTGTGTTGAGAGCTCAAGTTGTGACTTGTGTGCGTATTGTTGCTCTGATTTTGTGTCTTGTGTGTGTTGCTCATCCCAACCTTACTTCCGTGCTTCTTTGTGATAATCAAATTGTAAGGGCGAGAGGCTCCAAGTTATGGAGATTCCTCGCAAGCGGGATATAGTGAAACAAAAGCAAAACTCCGTGGTATTCAAGTGGGTCTTTGGACCACTTGAAAGGGGTTGAGTGCAACCCTCGTCCGTTGGGACGCCACAACGTGGAGTAGGCAAGTGTTGGACTTGGCCGAACCACGGGATTAACCACTATGCCTCTCTGTGTTGATCTCTTTGTGGTTATTGTGTTTTGCAAGAACTCATCTCTAGCCACTTGGCTTCATTGCTCTAACACTTAATCAAGTTTGTGGCTTTAAGTTTAAGTTTTTACAGGATCACATATTCACCCCCTCTAGGTGCTCTCAATTGGTATCGGAGCCATTCTCTTCAAGAAAGGGACTAATCGCCCGAAGGGATGGATCCTAAGGGAAAGGGGATGGTGATCAACGACAAGGAGAAGGAGTCCTTCATCAATGAGCCAAAAGACGACAAGCCCACTGACTCGGGCTCAGGTCATAATAAGAAGGACGGGAAGAAGAAGAGGCGTATCAAGAAGATCGTCTACTACGACGACAGCGACGAGTCTTCTTCTTCCCAAAAGGACGGCGATGACAACGACTACGAGAAAAAGAAGACGGTTAACTCGAACTTTTCTTTTGATTACTCTCGTTTTCCGCTTAATTCAAATGCACATTTGCTTTCCATTCCTCTTGGTAAACCTCCACACTTTGATGTAGAGGACTACGGATTTTGGAGTCACAAAATGCGTAGTCACTTGTTCTCTCTCCATCCAAGTAAATGGGAGATAGTAGAAAATGGAATGCAATTTGATAGTACGGATAGTCCCACGTTCATCAATGAACAAATTCACAAAAATGCACAAGCTACTACTGTTCTTTTAGCGTCATTGTGCAGGGAAGAGTACCATAAGGTGAGCGGCTTGGATAACGCCAAGCAGATTTGGGACACCCTTAGGATCTCTCATGAGGGGAATGACGTCACCATGCTCACCAAGATGGAGTTGGTGGAGGGTGAACTGGGGAGGTTCGCAATGATCAGGGGGGAGGAGCCAACCCAAACGTACAACAGGCTCAAGACCCTCGTCAACAAAATAAGGAGCTATGGAAGCACGCGATGGACGGACCACGACATCGTCCGTCTAATGTTAAGGTCTTTCACTGTCCTTGATCCACATCTTGTAAATTCTATTCGTGAAAATCCTAGGTACACCAAGATGTTGCCCGAGGAAATACTTGGAAAGTTCGTAAGCGAGCGAATGATGATCAAGGAGGCGAGATACGTTGATGAGGCGTTGAATGGCCCAATCCACGAGCCTCAAACCGTTGCTCTCAAAGCAACAAGTAGCAGGGAGGCGCTACCTAGAAAGGTGGCGCAAGTTGAGGCGGCGGGGCTCAACGAGGAAGAAATGGCCCTTATCATCAAGCGCTTCAAGACGGCACTAAAGGGTCGCAAGGAGCATCCCAAAAAGAACAAGACGAAGGGAAAGCGCTCCTGCTTCAAGTGCGGTAAGGTTGGTCACTTTATTGCTAATTGTCCCGATAATGATAGTGACCAGGATCAAGAAAAGAAGAGGGAAAAGAAGAAGTCTTACAAGAAGGCTAAAGGTGAGGCACACCTTGGAAAAGAGTGGGACTCGGATTGTTCTTCGTCCGACTCCGACGACGAAGGACTCGCCGCCACCGCCTTCAACAAATCATCCCTCTTCCCCAACGAGCATCACACCTGTCTCATGGCAAAAGAGAAGAAGGTAAGCACTCGCAATACTAGTACTTACGCTTCTTCAAGTGATGATGAATCTAGTGATGATGAAATAGACTATGCATGTTTATTCAAAGGATTAGATAGAACCAAAATTGATAAGATCAATGAATTGATTGATGCCTTGAATGAGAAGAATAGACTTTTAGAAAAGCAGGAAGATCTTTTGTATGAACAGCATGATAAATTTGTAAGTGCGCAAAATTCTCTTGCTTTAGAAGTTAGAAGAAATGAAATGCTTTCATGTGAATTATCTACGTGCCATGAATCTATTTCTAGCTTAAGGAGTATCAATGATGACTTGAAGGCAAAGTTAGAAATAGCTAATAAATCAACCTCTTGTGTAGAACATGTAGTAGTTTGCAATAGGTGTAAAGACTTTAATGTTGATTCATGTGTTGAGCACCTTACTTCTATTGCAAAATTAAATGATGAAGTGGCTAGTCTTAATGCCCAACTTAAGACTAGCAAAAATGATTTTGATAAACTAAAGTTTGCAAGGGATGCCTACACTATTGGTAGACACCCCTCAATTAAGGATGGGCTTGGCTTTAAGAAGGAAGCCAAGAACTTAACAAGTCATAAGGCTCCCATCTCCGCCAAGGAGAAAGGGAAGGCTCCAATGACTAATAGTGCTAAAAAGAACCATGCTTTCATGTATCATGATAGGAGATATTCGAGGAATGTTCATTATGATAGAAGTTATAATGCTTTTGATTCACATACCATGATTGCTTCAAGTTCTTCTATTATGCATGGTAGAAATTTGGCTAGGAAAAATGTTATTCATCATATGCCTAGAAGAAATGTTGTTCATGTACCTAGGAATGTAAGTAATGAACACTCTACAATTTACCATGCTTGCAATGCTTCCTTTGCAATTTGTAGAAAGGATAAGAAAGTGATTGCTAGGAAATTAGGGGCAAAATGCAAGGGAGATAAGACTTGCATTTAGGTCCCTAAGGCTATTATAACTAACCTTGTAGGACCCAACAAGAGTTGGGTACCTAAGACCCAAGCCTAATTTGCCTTGCAGGTTTATGCATCCGGGGGATCAAGCTGGATTGTCGACAGCGGATGCACAAACCACATGACAGGGGAGAAGAAGATGTTCACCTCCTACGTCAAGAACAAAGATTCCCAAGATTCAATCATATTCGGTGACGGGAATCAAGGCAAGGTTAAAGGTTTAGGCAAGATAGACATCTCAAATGAGCACTCTATCTCCAATGTATCTTTAGTAGAGTCGCTAGGTTATAATCTTCTATCGGTTAGTCAATTATGTAATATGGGATACAATTGCTTATTCACAAATGTAGATGTGTCTGTCTTTAGAAGGAGTGATGGTTCATTAGCTTTTAAGGGTGTACTAGACGGCAAACTCTATTTAGTTGATTTTGCAAAGGAGGAGGCCGGTCTAGATGCATGCTTAATGGCTAAGACTAGCATGGGCTGGCTGTGGCATCGCCGTCTAGCACATGTGGGGATGAAGAACCTTCGCAAGCTTCTAAAGGGAGAACATGTGTTAGGTCTAACAAATGTAACTTTCAAAAAAGATAGACCTTGTGCAGCTTGTCAAGCAGGTAAGCAAGTGGGAAGTGCTCATCACATCAAGAATGTGATGACTACATCAAGACCTCTGGAGCAATTGCATATGGACCTCTTCGGACCCGTCGCCTACCTCAGCATCGGGGGAAGTAAGTATGGTCTTGTTATAGTTGATGATTTTTCCTGCTTCACTTGGGTATTCTTTTTGCACGATAAATCTGAAACCCAAAGGACCCTCAAGCGCTTTCTAAGGAGAGCTCAAAATGAATTTGAGCTCAAGGTGAAGAAGATAAGGAGCGACAACGGGTCCGAGTTCAAGAACCTGCAGGTGGAGGAGTTTCTTGAGGAGGAAGGAATCAAGCACGAGTTCTCTGCTCCCTACACACCACAACAAAACGGTGTGGTAGAAAGGAAGAACAGGACGCTTATAGACATGGCAAGGACAATGCTTGGAGAATTCAAGACGCCCGAACGGTTTTGGTCGGAAGCCGTGAACACGGCTTGCCACGCCATAAACCGGGTCTACCTTCATCGCCTTCTCAAGAAGACGTCATACGAGCTACTAACCGGTAACAAACCTAATGTATCTTATTTTCGAGTTTTTGGGAGTAAATGCTACATTCTGGTGAAGAAAGGTAGAAATTCAGAATTTGCTCCCAAAGCTGTAGAAGGGTTTTTGTTAGGTTATGACTCAAATACAAAGGCGTATAGGGTCTTCAACAAATCATCGGGTTTGGTTGAAGTCTCTAGCGATGTTGTATTTGATGAGACTAATGGCTCTCCAAGAGAGCAAGTTGATCTTGATGATGTAGATGAGGATGATGTTCCAACGGACGCAATTCGTACCATGGTGATTGGAGACGTGTGACCATAGGAACACGAGGAGCAAGATCAACCTTCTTCCTCAACGACGGTGCACCCCCCAACTCAAGATGATGAACAGGTACCTCAAGAGGAGGCGTGTGATCAAGGGGGAGCACAGGATGTCCAAGTTGAAGAGGAAGAAGCACCACAGGCCCCTCCAACTCAAGTTCGAGCGATGATTCAAAGGAACCATCCCGTCGACCAGATTTTGGGTGACATTAGCAAGGGAGTAACCACTCGCTCTAGATTAGCTAATTTTTGTGAGCATTACTCTTTTGTCTCTTCTATTGAGCCTTTCAGGGTAGAAGAGGCCTTGCTAGATCCGGACTGGGTGTTGGCCATGCAGGAAGAGCTCAACAACTTCAAGCGTAATGAAGTTTGGACACTGGTGCCGCGTCCCAAGCAAAAAGTTATGGGAACCAAGTGGGTGTTCCACAACAAACAGGACGAGCACGGGGTGGTAACAAGGAACAAGGCTCGACTTGTGGCAAAAGATTATGCCCAAGTCGCAGGTTTGGACTTTGAGGAGACTTTTGCTCCTGTGGCTAGGCTAGAGTCTATTCGCATTTTGTTAGCCTATGCCACTCACCATTCCTTCAGGTTGTTCCAAATGGATGTGAAGAGCGCTTTCCTCAACGGGCCAATCAAGGAGGAAGTGTACATAGAGCAACCCCCTGGCTTTGAGGATGAACGGTACCCCGACCATGTGTGTAAGCTCTCTAAGGCGCTCTATGGACTTAAGCAAGCACCAAGAGCATGGTATGAATGCCTTAGAGACTTTTTAATTGCTAATGCTTTCAAGATTGGGAAAGCCGATCCAACTTTTTTCACTAAGACTTGTGACGGTGATCTATTTGTGTGCCAAATTTATGTCGATGAAATAATATTTGGTTCTACTAACCAAAAGTCTTGTGAGGAGTTTAGCAGGGTGATGACTCAGAAATTCGAGATGTCGATGATGGGCGAGTTGAACTACTTCCTTGGATTCCAAGTGAAGCAACTCAAGGACGGCACCTTCATCTCTCAAACGAAGTATACGCAAGACTTGCTCAAGCGGTTTGGGATGAAGGACGCCAAGCCCGCAAAGACTCCAATGGGAACCGATGGACATGTCGACCTCAACAAAGGAGGTAAGTCCGTTGATCAAAAGGCATACCGGTCTATGATAGGGTCTTTACTTTATTTATGTGCTAGTAGACCGGATATTATGCTTAGTGTATGCATGTGTGCTAGATTTCAATCCGATCCAAGGGAGTGTCACCTTGTGGCCGTTAAGCGGATTCTTAGATATTTAGTCGCTACGCCTTGCTTCGGGATCTGGTATCCAAAGGGGTCTACCTTTGACTTAATTGGATATTCAGACTCCGATTATGCTGGATGTAAGGTCGATTGGAAGAGTACATCAGGGACGTGCCAATTCCTAGGAAGGTCCCTGGTGTCGTGGAGCTCTAAGAAACAAACTTCCGTTGCCCTATCCACCGCTGAGGCTGAGTACGTTGCCGCAGGACAGTGTTGCGCGCAACTACTTTGGATGAGGCAAACCCTCCTAGACTTTGGCTACAAACTGAGCAAAGTCCCACTCCTATGTGACAATGAGAGTGCAATCCGCATGGCAGATAATCCTGTTGAGCACAGCCGCACAAAGCACATAGACATCTGACATCACTTTTTGAGAGACCACCAGCAAAAGGGAGATATCGAAGTGTTTTATGTTAGCACCGAGAACCAGCTAGCCAATATCTTTACCAAGCCTTTAGATGAGAAGATCTTTTGTAGGCTGTGGAGTGAGCTAAATGTCTTAGATTCGCGAAACTTGGATTGATTTATAGCATACATGTGTTTATGCCTTGATCATGTTCCTTATGCTTTTTGTTTATGGTGCTCAAGTTGTACAAGCACTCCCCGGACCTCCCAAGTCTATTTGCGAGTGATGCACATATTTAGGGGGAGATGTGCTACAACTTGACCCTTTGAGACTAACCATGTGTTTGAGCTTGCTTGATTTAGTCTCAAAGGTGGATTGAAAGGGAAAGGTGAACTTGGACCATGCAAGACATCCACTGCACTCCGATGAGAGGGTAACTTACTCCAAGTTCATCTCCATATTCTTATTGCCTTTTTACTCTTATTTGAAGATTTTGGTGAGGCAATGGAGTTTAAGGGCCAAGATTGATCCCATTTTGGTGCTTGATGCCAAAGGGGGAGAAAATAAGGCCAAAGCAAGAAATGGATCAGCTACCACTTGAGAATTTTGAAAATAATAGAATTAGAGCGTTTGGTTTGTCAAAATACTCTTATTGTCTCTTATTGTCAAAAGTTGATCTCTTGTGGGGAGAATGTTTGATTATGGGAAAAGGGGGAGTTTTTGAATTCTTGATCAATTTCTCTTGGAATACCTCTCTCTATGCCTCAACAAGTGACTTTGACTTAGAGATAGGAAACTGAGTTTAATTTGCAAAAACAAACCAAGTGGTGGCAAAGAATGATCCAAATATGCCAAATTTGAATCAAAACAAATTTGTGTTCTCATTTGCATTGATGTTGCACTTCTTTTAGTTGTTTTTTGTTGTGTTGGCATAAATCACCAAAAAGGGGGAGATTGAAAGGGAAATGTGCCCTTGGGCCATTTCTAAGTATTTTGGTGATCAAGTGCCAACACAAATGGTTTAAGTGTGAAACTATGCCAAATGGTGGAAGAAGTGCAAAGTCAACACAAAGGTATGATTCTAGACTTAGTACATTGGTTTTTGTGTACTAACATATTTGTCTAAGTGCTAGAATAAGAGAAAATACAATTGGAAAAGACTTGGCTCGAGCAGCCAAGACCCTGCTTAGTCTGGGTGCACCGGACTGTCCGGTGGTGCACCGGACAGTGTCCGCTGCGCTAGGCTGGCGTCTGGTCAACTGGCTGCTCTCGAGTCTCGACAGCGGCGTACGACTATAAATCACCGGACTGTCCGGTGGTGCACCGGACTATCCGGTGAGTCGTCTGCGGTGAAGTCGCTGCTCTTGGGAACCAAGTCAACAGCGTACGGCTATAATTCACCGGACTGTCCGGTGAACCAACGGTCGGACGCGCCAACGGTCGGCCGCGCAATCCGCGCGTGACGCGTGGCCGAGCCAACGGTCGGATGGGAGCACCGGACTGTCCGGTGTGCACCGGACAGTGTCCGGTGTGCCAACGGCTCCAAGTGTTCAACGGTCGGCTGCGCCAGAATAGGAAAGAAATCCGCACCGGACAGTGTCCGGTGGCGCACCGGACTGTCCGGTGCGCCAGTCGACAGAAGGCAAGAATTGCCTTCCTGGATTGCTCTTAACGGCTCCTAGCTGCCTTGGGGCTATAAAAGGGACCCCTAGGCGCATTGAGGAGCACACCAAGCATCCTTTGAGCATTCCTAAGCACCAATACTTCATCTCCGCGAATTCGATTCTTTGTGATAGCAACTAGAGCTCCATTTGAGTAGAGAACTCTTCGAGTTTTGTTGAGAGCTCAAGTTGTGACTTGTGTGTGTATTGTTGCTCTGATTTTGTGTCTTGTGTGTGTTGCTCATCCCATCCTTTCTTCCGTGCTTCTTTGTGATAATCAAATTGTAAGGGCGAGAGGCTCCAAGTTGTGGAGATTCCTCGCAAGCGGGATATAGTGAAACGAAAGCAAAACACCGTGGTATTCAAGTGGGTCTTTGGACCGCTTGAAAGGGGTTGAGTGCAACCCTCATCTGTTGGGATGCCACAACGTGGAGTAGGCATGTGTTCGACTTGGCCGAACAACGGGATAAACCACTGTGCCTCTCTGTGTTGATCTCTTTGTGGTTATTGTGTTTTGCAAGAACTCATCTCTAGCCACTTGGCTTCATTGCTCTAACACTTAATCAAGTTTGTGGCTTTAAGTTTAAGTTTTTATAGGATCACCTATTCACCCCCGTCTCTAGGTGCTCTCACCCGCGCGTGGCCTGACGAAACCACCAGGCGTGGGGGCCCGTCGGTCAGTCAGCCGCGGGGACAGATATGGCAGTTGGCGTGACCGAAGGTGGATTGATGGTGGGTGCATCAACAGACGCGCTGAAACAACACACCAATCACTGATTAGGCCATGTTGAGGCAAAGTACAAGCTTTGGCCCCACCTGCAGGCTCGCATCCTCCCCTGAGGTGGGCCTGGGGGCCACTATCGGTACCCTAAAACTAGGGTACCCCTTACTGCTGTATAAAAGCACAGTACCCGCGCGGCTACTCTTAGTCGCGTGGTAAAAGAGCTGCATGTGGGACCAGGCCATGACTCGCCCCAGCCTCGGGCGACTACTATGTTTCAGCAACAGCGCCTGACCCCACCACATGGGCGAGTCCGAGGCCGCCTTGTGTCCAGAGAAAGTGATATACTCCAAGGCATCAACAGTGAGTCCAGACCCCCATGGGAAAGTGCCGGACCCCTGGATATACAGTCCGGACCTCCAAGATTGGTCCAGGACCCCCACGTGTACGGACCGGACCCCTGGAATGGGATCCGGACCCCCCGTATGGGGTCCGGGCTGCCCATAGTAGGGTCCCAGGGTTCCACGACAGGGCACACCTGGGCTTTAATCAGGGCCCAGGCGGGGGTCTGGTGCCGACACGTGTCCAGACCTGGTCAGGTGGGATCCGGACCTATCCGCATACACTCCTGCTCCCTGCCGAAGCAGAGGCCCAATGTTGCCACGTGTACTGCGCGCGACGTAAGCCAACAGGCGGAACCTAGCATAAAGCCTCTGGGCTACGCGCTTCTTTGCATTTATTGCGGGTAAGATGTGCGCCTGTTCATTCCAGTGACAGATGGCGCGCCCAGTCCATATTGCGTGGGCCATGCTGTTACTCACCATTACTCACACATTTCCAAGAAAAGGGTTATTGACTATCAATGCTGCATGGACTACGGTCATCATGACTCCCGCTGATTACTCATGCGTTACTAAGGCGGAGGATCTTTATGTGCTGTCAGCATTTACTATTCACATAATTTATTCCTACCATTATGCTCCTGGGCCCGCATGTCGGGGCTCAGCATCCTTGTTTGTACCTCCCTTAAACTATAAAAGGGAAGGGACACAGCGTTACAAGGGACACGCTAAAACACACACTCAATACAACATATAGACAGTGGAGGTAGGGTATTACGCTCCCAGCGGCCTGAACCACTATAAATCCTCGTGTGCTCTTGTGTTCATCCCGAATTCACCAAACAGGCAACTGCTTAGGCCCCCTCCTCATCTTAGGATTAGGGCGGGTGCATTCCGCCACTCGGCCGGAGGATTTTCTCTCCCACAGTACTCGACTGAGAACGTACCTAGTGCCACTCCTGGAGTCTCCTGGACTGTGTCGGCCTCCAAGTGGTTCACCTTTCCATACTGGGCACGAGGTTGCCCATGGTTGTTGCTTCCTTGCTACATTGCATTCTGCCTAACTGGGGCATTGGGAGCTGGTTGCTACTGAGCTGCTTTCTTTAGGCAATGATTTGCCCAATGGCCTTGTTTCCCATAGTGGAAACATGCACGACCTCCTCCTTGAGATGGCGCTGTTTGGTTGCTCTGGTTGGTTGCTGGGGTCGGAAGATGGGCTTCCTGGTTGCTCTGACGCTGGTATTGATTTCCTCCTTGCTAGCTATTCTGACGGTACTGCTGCTGCTGAGGAAACTGCCTCTGGTACTGCTGCTGGATCTGACGCCGATGCTAGTGCTGGTACTGGTGACCTTGCTTGAATGGCTGAGGTGGGTTGCCTGAGTAGCGAGGACGGCTGCTACTTCCAACCTGAGGTCCACCTTTCTGTCTTGATTGCTCTGTCGATCAGATGTTGGAAGGTAGGGAAGGTGTGGTTCATCAGCTGATAATGGAGAGGGTCAACCAATCCTCTTAGAAAGCAGTACTGCCTCTTAGCATCCATGTTGACATCTTCTGGGGCATAACGCGACAGCTGCAGAAACTTATCCCTATACTCACTGACGGACAGGGGGCCTTGCTTCAAAGCAAGAAACTCCTCCTTTCTCACTATCATCAGACCCTCGGGCACATGGTAGCGACGGAAGTTGTCCCTGAACTCCTCCCAAGTGATGGCTTCAGGGTTGGCATGGGTGGCGAGGTAAGACTCCCACCAAGACTGTGCTGCTACCCTCAACTATCGGGGACCATACAAGACCTTCTCTCGATCGTTGCACTGGGTAGTGTGCAACTCACGCTCCATGATACGCAGCCAATCTTTCGCGTCCATGGGATCAGCAGAGTGGGCAAAGACTGGGGGATGGCTGTGACGGAACCTCCCAAGTCATTAGGCCCACCTACAGTTGTCCTTGTCCAACGGACCTCAGACAACCCTGTAGGTGCCCCTGAATCACTTGATAAGCTCGGTATCTGCTTTCTTTACCTTACCCAAGAGCGTTTCACCCATCACGCAGACATTACAATACATCGAAGGTACGAAAATGTGAAAGCAGTTGCAATAACTTACCTTATATTAAAAGTAAGAAAGAGTTGGATTATTACAGACCAGAAACAAATATAGGAGTGCTGAGTATTATTATTACATCACTGGGAGGCAAAAACCCCTCCCGATAAATAATAAACAAAAGATTTTAACAGAGGATCCTTCCTCCTGAAGCTTTACTCCTGGTTTTCTTCTTTTGGTACCACCTTTGAGCAGAAGCAACAAAAGTTGGCTGCTTCTTCACCTAAAACAACATGGGACAAAGCCCTGAGTACGAAGTGTACTTTCTCAAGACTTACCCGACAAAGTAAAAGACTCAAGGATATGCTGGCCTTTTAAGGGAGTCAAGGTAAGGCTTATCAATAATCAATGACGTTCTTTGCAGAAATGCTTACTAATAGTGGATCCTTAAAAATCCAATTTTAATTGTCAGGTTAAGTATGATTACCTGCATCTAGAGTTCTCTCTATCCTAGTTCAATCACTTGACCTGCACTAGCCAATTTCTTAACAACCCTTCATCTTTACTAGAGTTCTACGTATAGGGCAGTGACCAAGTCTTCATATCCGCGAAGTTACGGTGATCCGAATCGATTATACTCAGCTGAGGATCTCCAATCACACGACATATGTAGCACTTAACCCTTGCATATGTTAACTCACCACCGGGGTTCTTAAGACCAAATCAGGTTCACGCCAACCGAGAGCACAGATACACCACCGTCCAGCCTCTTGCCACGGAGGGTACACGCTACTCTCGCCATCTCTCCACTCCCATTGCATGTTATATTATTCTGGTATTAGTCTGCCCGAGGCAAAGCTTACCCATGATGAGGCATGTGACCAGTTAAAGGGTCCTCGGTCAGCAAGCCTATATCGACACGGTCCCTAATCGACTTAGACGGAGACACTACACCGAGACTCTCTTCTTGTGCAAGTTACCCGCCCGGTCTCAGCTTAATCATTTCAAACCCAAAGTTTGGTACCTGATAGAGGTACATCTTTTCCGATGTTGAACCCATCATGGCCATGATGGATTCACCATCAAGTTTTGTTTTTGAAAAACATCCCTCCCACTTTGTAGCATCATCTTTTGTGAAAAAAAAACATTTTGTTTTTCTAGAGCAAAGCTAAGCATAAGTAAAACCTTTTGTAAAACAGGGATTTAAGAGGTAATTAAATCCAAGGCAGGAAATGTAGGAATTGGTTTAGCACACAACTCCTATTACCTATTGCATCAAGTAAGTGAGAAAGATTTTAAAAGCAACAAGGAGGTGACAAATGCACCGGGGCTTGCCTTGTGTTACTGGTGAATCAGGCTCTATCCCGTAGATATCAAAATAGAAACAGTTGCCTGCCTGATGTTCCTCAGGTGGTGGTGGTGGTGAAGTCCTTGTCTCTTCGACTTCTACTTCCTCTTCATTTTCTAAATATAATAATATATAATAATGAATGCCCATGTAATGCACATGAGAGTGCAAAGATAATAAGAATTTATTATCTAGAGTCTTGAATACAACTTTCCTTCACAAATCTCCGAGAACTTAGAGTTTTTGGAGTCAATAGTGAAGTTCATAGGGCAGAGGTTAGGGTTTTGGGTTATAAGTATCAAACATGGTCCAAATCATACCAAACTTTTCCCAAGGCTTCTAAATATTATTTAGAGTTTACCCTAAAAATTTGGTGAATTTTGGATTTATTATTTATTCCCTAAAAATCCAGAAACATGGTTTTTGGCTATTTTAAATGCTCTTTAATTTCTTATTTGGACTAAAAATCATGAAACTATTTGTATTAAATACTACATGAAATTAGAAGTATAGCAAAATTGGTCTTGCATTTTTAGCATTTTTCTACGATTTTCTAGAATTTCTTTAGCTCTGGTAGGAAAAGAAAAAGAAAAGTCATGAATAGTATTGGACCGAATCGGGTCCAGATCGGCCCAACTACGGGCGAAAATGCGGCCGCGCGCGCCCGCCATGCTGGTTTTGCAGAAACGCCCGTCTCGATCTGAATAACTGGAAAAGGGTCACGTCACTGTTTATATGATTCGCTGACAGTTTACGAAAACCCCCTTGGGTTCTATTTCTTTACGGACTGACGTTCCCGACGGTGAGCGGCGCCGCCCAGAGCTCCGACGAGCTCGTGTACCGGCCGATTCTCTCAATGATTGGCGTTCTACGTTGGCAGAGACCGAATTCAAGCCCTATCCTCCGTTTCCCCACACTAATTTCACGAACGGCGATCTAACCTACTCTATCCACGGTGACAGCGGGTGTCGCAGACATTCAATCGCGTTCCCGGTGATCCAAGATAGCCAGACTCAATTGAACTGGCCGAGGGGCATCTAGGAAACCTAAGGAAGCTAAAACAAGGGAGCAGGGAGAATGAGCATACCTGGAACAGGCCAGCCACGGCGAGGTGCTTCTACGTTGGCGGAAACAGATATTGGGGAGAATGTGAAATTGGAGAGTTCTAGGGGGTGATTCGAGGCAAGCGTGGGTGCGTTGGCTTCATGATAACATGGCGCAACAGACCCGGCCATCAATTTATAGGATCGCTAAGCGGTGGCTGGGGATTTAAACGAAGACGTGCGGCGACCGGAGAAACAGAAAGTTAATGGCGCGCGTGATTAGTGTCTTTCGTCGTGGCGAACTCACCGGCGATTAACAAACACCGCAAGCCGAGCTACTGCAATGTGGTAAAGTGCTTTAGCATGTGGCGCACGGTGGTAATTAGCCAATGGCGGCGAGATCTATCCCAATCGATCGATGAGCAAGGGGGTACGGTGAGCTTAGCCGCGACCGGACCCAAGTTGATCCAGGCGCCAAGATCTTTACCCACCCACGGTTATCCGCAAGCCACGACGCACGAATCGCGACGATCGGTCAACAATCGCGGCGAAGGGTCACCGGTGGCGAGGGGGGATGAACCCGCGATCTGATTCAACCACTGTACCATGGGAGTGTTCTGCAGACAACCTGACAGTCCATATTCAAGGTAGATTTTCTCTAAATTTTGCATGACAACTTCATCATCCTTCTGCACCAAAGTTGTAGACCTATCAACCATCTCTACTTTTGCTATAACAGTTCTAGCCAAATTCCCACTGAATCTAACTCAAATCTGATCTCAAGTTCGTCCAATACCACTGGTGGCCAAATTTTAGTCTAGAAATCGACTGACAGCCCATCTTTGGGTCCAATTTTCTCAAAACATTTCATAGAACCATGTAACACCCTAGGTGTTTATATTCCGCTCGACAACGAGTATGGATTTAACATGTGATATCAGTGAATAAGACGGACACTAAGGTCTAAACATTTTCGCCTTTCGCGATTTTAATATCGCATTTGTTCCGTATGTCGCGAGTGCGACATCGTTTTTATTATATCTATCCGGGCTCTTCCAAAATTTTCGCAATGTTCAGAACATCGTTGTTCCGAAAATCAGTGCGTCCAGTGAGTATTTAAAAATTCATCGCTCGCGCGAGTACGAATTCGGAAGCTTTACCCACTCGGACGATTTATCTCGGTCCAATTAAATAGAATTCATCGACTAAGGTTTTCGGCGCAAATAATTCTGTCTCCACTCGTCAACCGAGAAAATCACGTCTAAGAATTTATAATTGAGATTCGATTCTCCACATAAATTATCTGTTGACGTGGAATCGGGTGTCGACTGCGGATGAAATAATTTGATTTCAAATCAAATTGAACACCGTCTGAAATACAGTTGTTCACACCGTTCGAATTTGTTCCGAACGACGTCTAGCCCCGATCCAAAACTTTGGATATAAATAACAGGTGCAAATGCATCTGATTCCGAAGTATTCACCAAATCAAATCATGTCCCATTTATCATTATCAATCTCGTTTGGTTCGACCCTTGGTTCATCGCTCTAGTTCTGTAGTAGCGCACGCGTCTTCTTCGTTCTCCAATGCCAGCGCCCTGATGCCTGCGCGCGCTGCTCCTCTTTCCAATCCGCGCCCCTCTCTCTCTCGAGTCTCTGCGCCACGCCTGCTCCAGCCATGGTTGTCGCGCCCTCTTTGTTCCCTCTGCCGCGCGTTGTAGTATTCCCCTGCACCTCTCTCTCTCTTCCAACTCCGATGTTCCCTCTGCCATCTCTGGTGTTTGGCCGTCGCGCCCCCTATTTTTCCTGGCCACGGCGCCCGTCCTGGCTCCCTGCGTCGCGAGCTCCAGCTCGGATTCCCCCTCCCATCGCGTCCCAATCCCCAAGCCGTGCCTAAGCGCCCTGTCTCTCTCCCCTGTGCTCGGAATCAGTGCCGCTCATGTCCTGCTCGCCCCCGGCTTTCTGCCCGAAGCTCCCTCGACGCTCTCCTATGCTCGACCGCGCGCCCTCCTCCAAGCTCGGCCTCCTGCCCATCCCCTGCGTTTTTCCCCTGTTGAAGCTTTTCCATGGCGTCCTGTTTTCTGCGTGCGTTTCTCCGCGCCCGACTCCCTCTCCTCGGACCGCGCCCAGCCCCATCACGGCGCTTCAGCTCGCCCGACCGCGGTCGTCCTTGCTCCTCGGCTGGCCACGCAGAGCTTCCGCTATCCTTGGCCGCCGTCGAAGCTCCCTGGGCGTTGTTCTTCCTTGAAGCTCCCATGGCTGCCTGCATCGCGCGCTGCTCCCTGCGTCGCGCGGGTCTCTGGTGTTCAGCTGCCTAGCTCCTTCTGCTTCCTTGCTGAACTCGTGGTCATGGTCTCGCTTTGCTGCCACAGCCGCGTCTACTGCTGCGCCCAGCCTACTCCCTTGTGCGCGCTCTGCTTCCTCGCCAAGGTCTCGTGCAGATCTCCCAGCTCGTCGTTCCTCCCTGCGTGTGTGTCTGCTCCTTTGCCGTGATCCTACGCTTTCTGCTCGGTCCGGCGTAGGTTTTAGTTGATGGTCAAGCGCGCCCCATTTTCTGTCTTGTCGTCGTTGTTCAGTTCGCCTTCGTCGCGTTGCCGTGCGCGCGAAACTGCTCGTGGTCGACATCGAGTCCGTGACGCGCGCGCTGGACACGGTAAAACATTGCGTGTGCTTGTGTCCGAGCCCGCCCGGCCACAACCTCGCTTTGCTCTCTGCGTTGGCTACTCACTGGTGCTCCAACTCGTCAGCTGTCGTTGTCCTATCCATGTCAGCACGCAACCGTGGTCGTGTTCATCGAGTTCGCCAACACTCTATTGTCGATTCGACTGTCGTCGTTGTTGTATGCCTCATTGCGTGCTCACCGAGTGTTGTCGGTTGCACTTCAGCACGCGTGCTTGCCGCTGGCTCGCGTTAACACTCGCGCGTCTCCTCGTTGTCACTGCGGCGCACTCGCTCTCATCTATCGTGTTTCACGCATGCTCGCGTCGGTCGTCGAGCTGTTAAACCCGTCCTCCCTTGCTCGTGACTTCGTCGTCGCTAGAGCCGTCACTAGATTCGTGTCCTCGCCATCTTGCTTCATATTCAATCTCGTCGTCGTTCCTCGCGTCAGCAAGAAATCTCAAGAGTCAGGTGAAGACAAAGCTAGTAGCGCGATATTCCCTAAGCACTCGACAAATTGCCTGGATCGGAAAATCACTACCGATTTCGTGGATTCGAGTCGGCTATTGAAACGGTAAACTAATGAATTATTCAGAATAGTTCAATCGTTGAATAAATTAATGTGCTAGTGCGATGCTCATTAGGTGCTCGATAAATTGCGTGAGTCACGAAACTCTCGTCGACTACGCGGTTTTTGCGATTATCGAGCCAGATTCAGCTATGGCGATTTATTTCGCTATTTCGGGCAATTCGCTGAATTAGTGTGCCGAGCAGAATATTAGTAGGCCTGTGTATTGATGAAATATTTTAATCATTTATAAAGATGTAGTATAATTTATAAAGCAAGGGATTAGTTTAGAATTTAATTAATTAACTAATAAGTTGTGATTAGGCTAATTGTATTTCATGTGTATAGTTTGTTGTTCGTGATGTTTGCGTTAGGTTCGAGAAGCATAATTATTGCGCGTAGTCGTATATTAATAACTAGTATTTTCGTATAAAATTATACAACGCCTCGCCGCTAGGTGTTTAAATCCGCTATCGCGTAACACTATTTAGGTTTGTAATATTTTCGTCGATATGCATTCATGTGCATAATGCATTCCATTCAGGTACGTTAATTAATCGCGTGATGCGGAAGACAACCCAAGTCGACCCCAAGCGCAGGATAATCCGTAGGATGAAGCTGATGGACCAACCTGAAGATGGTTAAATCAAGCAAGTGCTCGGTCGAGGGATACTCGTCAAGCGGACATCGCCTATCAAACACTAACCTAGTGTTATTCAGGCAAGCCCCGGTGCATTTGCCACCTCCTTGAAGTTTTAAAATCTTTATCACCTTGTTTGATGCATTAGGTGATAGGAGTTGTGTGCTAAACCATTGATGCATTTCCTTCCTTGAAACTTGATTTCCCTTCCTTGATATCCGTTTTAAAAAGAATTTTATGATGCTTAGCCTTGCTTTAGCATACAAAAATGTTTTGTTTTAAAACAAAGGTTATGCTTCAGTGGGTGGGAATGTTTTCAAAAATAAAACTTGATGGTGAATCCGTCAAAGGCCTTGATGGATTCAACATCTGGAAAAGATTTACCTCTGCCAGGTACCAAACTTTGGGTTGAAAATAATAAAGCTGAGACCGGACGGTTGACTTGCACGAGAAAGGAGTCTCGGTGTAGTGTCTCCGTCTGAGTCGATTAAGGACTGTGCCGATGTAGGCTTGATGATCGAGGACCCTTTAACTGGTCACATGCCTCGTCATGGGTAAGCTTTGCCTCGGGCAGACTAATACCAGAATAAGATACCCAGCAATGGGAGTGGAGAGATGGCGAGAGTAGCGTATACCCTCTGTGGCAAGAGGCTGGACGGTGGTGTATCTGTGCTCTCGGTTGGCGTGAACCTGATCTGGTCTTAAGAACCCCGGTGGCGAGTTGACATATGCAAGGGTTAAGTGCTACATATGTCGTGTGATTGGAGATCCTCAGCTGAGTATAATCAATTCGGATCGCTGTAACTTCGCGGTTATGAAGACTTGGTCACTGACTTACACGTAGCAATCCAGTGAAGATGAAGGGTTGTTAAGAAATTGGCTAGTATAGGTCAAGTGATTGAACTAGGGTAGACAGAACTCTAGATGCAGGTAACTTTACCTAACCTGAAAATAAAACTGGATTTTAAGGATCCACTCATAGTAAGCTTTTCTGCAAAACAGAGTCTTTGATGCTTGATAAGCCATACCTTGAATCCTTCTAGCCAGCATACCCTTGAGAGTCTTTTCTTTAGTCGGGTAAGTCTTGCTGAGTAATTCCATACTCAGGGTTTTATTCCCTGTTGTTTTTTAGGTTTAGTTTTGTGCTGCTGATGATGATGTTAAGTGCCGGTGGGCTTGGCCTTCTTATAAGTCTAAGTAATTCTTCTATACTTCTTATTGAGGATGGCCACTTGAGCTAGCATATATTTCAAACTTATACTTTTGTAATCACTCCGATGAATATTGTGTAAAATTTTTGTAACCTATAAAATTTGGTAATAAGATTTCCACTGCAAAAATGTTGATGTGTGTGATTTGTGTTACTTAATCCCACGGTTCTAGTTGTAAGTGGTTTATTCGATGTCCTTGGGCCAATCAGACAGATCCTGTTAAGTTATCTGGTGCACATGCATAGCCGTCTGAGGTCTTTGGGACAAGGACAGGTGCATGTGGGCCCAATAACTTGGAGGTTCTGCCATAGGCTAGTATCGGAGCAGGATTAAGTATATACGGTCACATATGTGTTTTTAAAACAAAAGTTTTGGTTTTAGAAAACCTATTTTCAGCTAAACACATTGTTTGGCTTTGAAAAACATATTTTAAAAACTATAATGCTAGCGACATCCTCTGTCAAGCCCTAAAGTAAGGACTATCATGTGGCTCAGTTGAAAAACCCACAACCGGGGGTATTGCATACATGTGTATTGTTATTTTGAGGCCATTCACTTTTGAATGGATCGACGCTCAAGGTAAGGTGAGATGTGAGAGCATGACTGAATAACCGTCGGTCTAGGGAAGAGTATAAAAAGCGCTTGATTATATACATGTTTTACATATGTATATATGAAGGCTGCGATGTGGAGTAATTAATTTTCTGGGATTCAGTACCCCATGGATGTGTATGGGTATACAAACATGGGAATACTAAGAAGTGTAATGTACTTGTAACGACGCACCTACGCTCAGGTAAGAAGGTGAGTTACCATAATGAGTTGCCCTATGGTTACAGTGTGGCAACGACGCCTATGCGTGGCTCGGCGCTTAATGATGAGCTGGCCTCCATATAGAAATATATGGAGTATAAACTGTGATAAACTGTCATGTGTGAACTGCAACATGGGAAATTATGTTGTGATGGAATTTTTCTGCAGGTACACTAACCTCGAAAACGTATGTGTAGCTGACTACTAGCAATATACTGTGAGAGTCGTAAGTATGCTACCGATATAGAACGTTATTGCCACAGTATGTTGGCAAAACTTGTGAGGACGTTTAGGACGAGCATGCATCCTGATTGTTGCATCATGTTTGTCACCTATACACCCAAGATGCTTTTCTCATCTTTATTCCAGCAACCAGTGATTGTAAATGATGTGGTATCTTAGGGATACAGGTTTAGATTGCTTTTAACTTTTCATAATTTGACCATTAGTGCAAATTATGTTTGCTCTTGTGCTTTATGTGCCGATAGAATGTTGGTGACGTGTTTGTCTAAACCCAAAACTAGGCCATGTTCTTATTTAGTGAACCATGACCCAAATTTGAATTTTTCTTTATCCCTCCATGACCAAACTCATACAAATTTAGGTTATGGCCATACCTTGTTCATTTCATCGGGCCATGATCTGTTTGGCTCCCTACTTGTAACCATCCTTACAGGTGGAGTATCTCTTTGTACATTGTCACCCTTGCCCAATTCATTTGTGTCGCGTGAGATTTCTTATTGGTTATGTCTGATAATGGTGTTATGACTAAAACCAGTGGTGCCGTGACAAAACCGAGGGCCTTCTGTGTGTGCGCACATGGTTGTGCTACTCGGCACATGCTAGTATCACAGTTAGTAGTCATAATCCATTATGAGATTATATCAATATGTTATCTTTCGTCGACCTTCCCTTGAAACGATTTCGGTGTTGTTTGTCAAAGTGACCAAGCAACATCTGTCATCTCCGTTGGATCAAAAGGGCATACCACTTTCATGTGTGGCCTTATTTCTTTTGATCTTGGTAGTGACTACTCATACAAGTTCCCTTTACATCCTTTGTGTAAAGGTGAAGCCTTGGAGCTTTTTAGTGTCGAGAAACAACTGATTAGCTTTCAAATTGGAGATTGACTTTCCCTGCTGTTGAGATGCAGGAGTTTGTCCATTCACTCTCTTATGTAATCCATGCATTCCCGGACCAAGTCTATTCGTCTCGCATGCGGGAATGGATGAACAACCTGACCAAATGGATTCCTGCCCAACTGCATGATCAACTGTTAATAAGAGTGAACTCTCAACCCTTGGCTTACCGATGGTACTGAGAGGACTTGCTCAATGTCAAAAGTGGTTCAACAAGTTGGTTTACTAACTTGTAACTACCCAATGAACAAAGATTGAGTTTGGAGATTATTTTATCGAGTTGTCTAAACTCACTTTGGTTCAACCTATTTAAAAAAGTACTCACAAAAGTTAAGTCGACCAATAACCAACTAATTATGGCTCTAGTCACGCCTCGACCGCCTCGCGTGCTTTTCCAGCGTGTGCGATCATGTCGAGCCATGCCTAGTGCTTGATAAAATGGGTTGGTCGCGAAGTCAACCTCAATGGATCTTTTCATTGATATTTTCTCGAATCTCTATCATCTTTCGTGGACTTGAATTCTCTAGTTAGCCATATGTTAACCGTGACAGTATTCGACATCCACACCCGTCTCATGTGCTATAAAATTATCGTGACCACTTGTTGGTAAACCTCTTTCTGTGTGTTTTACCCAAGATGGCGCATCTGATTCTGTTTGGGTAAAATCGCGTATCTGCCACTTGCTCAATAGACTCAGATTGTACAATGTCATCAGAAAAGGCAAACTGCACACATGGAACCTTATATGTTCTCATGGCAGGCATCGTCTCTACTGATGGAAATCTCTAATTTAGCTTGTGGCAATACATGCTACGTCCACTAGAGAAACAACATCCTGAGACACTCACCTTTGCTTGAAACTGTCTTAGGGTTATCGCTGAAATGGACATGGGTTACGTGCTTCTCTACTCTTAAAAGTCTTTCGCTCCGAATCTCAGGACGAGATTCTTTTAAGGGGGGAGGGCTGTAACACCCCAGGTGTTTATATTCCGCTTGACAACGAGTACGGATTTAAGCACGTGATATCAGTGAATAAGACGGACACTAAGGTCTAAATATTTTCTCCTTTCGCAATTTTAATATCACATTTGTTCCGTATGTCGCGAGTGCGACATCGTTTTTATTATATCTATCCAGGCTCTTCCGAAATTTTCGTGATGTTCGGAACATCGTTTTTCAGAGAATCGGTGCGTCCGGTGAGTATTTAAAAATTCATTGCTCGCGCGAGTACGAATTCGAAAGCTTTACCCACTCGGACGATTTATCTCGGTCCAATTAAATGGAATTCGTCGACTAAGGTTTTCGACACAAATAATTCTGTCTCCACTCGTCAACCGAGAAAATCGTGTCTGAGAATTTATAATTGAGATTTGATTCTCCACATAAATTATCTGTTAACATGGAATCAGGTGTCAACTGTGGATGAAATAATTTGATTTCAAATCAAATTGAACACCGTCTGAAATACGGTTGTTCACACCGTTTGGATTTGTTCCGACGATGTCTCGCCCCGATCCAAAACTTTGGATATAAATAACGGGTGCAAATGCATCTGATTCCGAAGTATTCACCAAATCAAATCGTGGCCCATTTATCATTATCAATCTCGTTTGATTCGACCCTTGGTTCATCGCTAAAAATCTCCAATCCAAAAATATCTCTGATTCTCGGTAAAAAGAAAAGAGAAAGAAAAGAAAATCTAAAAAAATCTACTCGAACCTATCCTGTCCAGCCGCCCTCTAGGATTTTTTAGCACCGCCCCTGCTCCTTTGTTACGCATCGCTCTGGTTCTGTAGTAGCGCATGCGTCTTCTTCATTCTCCAACACCGGCGCCCTGATGCCTGCGCGCGCTGCTCCTCTTTCCAATCCGCGCCCCTCTCTCTCTCTCTCTCGAGTCTCTGCGCCGCGCCTGCTCCAGCCATGGTTGCCGCACCCTCTTTGTTCCCTCTGCCGCGCGCCATAGTATTCCCCTGCGCCTCTCTCTCTTCCCGCTCCGACGTTCCCTCTGCCATCTCCGGTGTTTGGCCGTTGCGCCCCCTATTTTTCCTGGCCACGGCGCCCTCCCATGGCGTCCCCGTCCCATGGCGTCTCTCTCGGCCTTCTTATAAGTCTAAGTAATTCTTCTATACTTCTTATTGAGGATGGTCACTTGAGCTAGCATATATTTCAAACTTATACTTTTGTAATCACTCCGATGAATATTATGTAAAATTTTTGTAACCTATAAAATTTGGTAATAAGATTTCCACTGCAAAAATGTTGATGTGTGTGATTTGTGTTACTTAATCCTACGGTTCTGGTTGTAAGTGGTTTATCCGATGTCCTTGGGGCAATCAGACAGATCCTGTTAAGTTATCTGGTGCACATGCATAGCCGTCTGAGGTCTTTGGGACAAGGACAGGTGCATGTGGGCCCAATAACTTGGAGGTTCTGCCACGAACCAGGACTTGATCTCTATAGCAAAATTGTTCCCCTTTTATAGCTCTACAAACTTGATGTGGTGACCTAGGACAAAATCTTCATACCTTGGTAGATATGAGGCTTCAAAGTTGAGTCAATGTCACTGAATTTCAGACTTAGTTCCATAGGGTTTAAGTTGTGCTTTTTGCAAATAGGTCCAATTCACAACTTTTTACTTAGGAATCCTCAAACATGTGAACCTTATGACTTTAGGTATCCTAATACCTTGGTTTTTGCACTTTAGTCCAAAGGTGTGCACATTTTGCACTTAGCCCCCTAGGGTTTAAGTCTAGGGCTTTCCAGGGTCTTATTTAGGGTTTATGATTCTCCTAGGGTTTTGATGCCACTTTAGTCCATTTATAGTGATATTTTATGATTATCATAACTAAGTTTTGGAGTTTTCTCTTGGTTAAGCTTTGTTTACTCCTTTAGTCCTAATCTAGGGTTTCACTTATAACATGTTACTTCAATACAACTTGTTGAACCTTTTTACCTAGTGAATGCACTCTAAGTGTAACAATCACATGATATGCCAATGCTTATGATGTTATGCTCAAGTTTTAGTGGCAGTAACACCAGGGGTGTTACATCCTTCCCCCCATAAAATAATCTCGTCCCGATTTAAGTCTTTGGGTAAGTAATGGAAAAGGAAATGCTTCACACTTTTATTTCCTTATTCTTGGTACAAGGCAGGGGTGGTTTGGGGTTCATTCCTTTATTACAACAATTGTATACACTTTACAAATTACATGAGGCTAAAAATCCTGGGAAATTATTTTCTAAAAAGTCCTGAGTTTCCCATGTAGCCTCATCTTCTGAATGCTGGTTCCACTGTATCTTGTAAAACTCGAGAGTTTTCCTTCGGGTAATTCTGTCCTTTTGATCCAAGACTCGAATAGGGTGTTTTAAATATGTCAAGTCTGGTTCTAAGGCAACATCCGTTACTTCAATGGTTCGATCGGGAACCCGAAGACACTTCTTAAATTGAGACACGTGGAACACATTATGTATAGCAGACAAGGTTTCGGGTAATTGGAGTCGGTACGCCAGTGGTCCACATTGCTCAAGAATAGGGAAAGGACCAATGTACCGGGGTGCAAGCTTCCCCTTTACCCCGAAACGTGATACACCCTTCATCAGTGAGACTTTCAGATAGACATAATCTCCAACTAGAAAGTACAAGGGTGTCCGTCGTTGGTCTGCGTAACTGTTCTGACGAGCTTGAGCTTTCTTCAAATTATGAATTATTCGTTGAACTTTCTCTTCTGTCTCCTTTACCATATCATGCCTGAAAAAATTTCTTTCACCTGGTTCAGACCAGTTTAACGGAATACAACACCGTCGTCCATATAAAGCTTCGAAGGGTGCCATCTTAATGCTTTCTTGATAGCTATTATTATATGAGAACTCCGCTAATGGTCAACAATCATCCCATTTCTATGGGAATTCTAGGGCACAAACTCACAACATGTCCTCAAGTATTTGATTCACCCTCTCAGTCTGCCCACTGGTTTGAGGATGATAGGCCGAACTATGGAGCAACTTAGTATCCAAAGCCTTGTGAAGTTCTTCCCAAAATTTGGACACGAATTGCGGTCCATGATCTGACACTATAGTCTTTGGAACACCATGCAAACTGAGAATACAGGCAATGTACAATTCTACATATGTGGCCACTGTATACTTTACCTTGACAGGAAGGAAGTGGGCGATCTTTGTAAGTCCATCAATAATAACCCAGATGGAATCATACCCTTTTTCTATCCTAGGCAATCCCACAATAAAGTCCATACTTATATCCTCCCATTTCCATGAAGGGACAGGTAAAGATTATAATGGTCCAGCAGCTTTTATGTGTATGGCCTTGACACGTCTACAAGTGTCACATCTTGCCACATAGCGTGCAATTTCAATCTTCATCTTTGTCCACCAATAATGCTGTTTTAGATCATGATACATCTTAGTGCTTCCGGGATGAATAGAATAGCGACTAAGATGTGCTTCAACTAGAATTTGCTGGCGGATCTCTTCATTCTTGGGCACAACTATGCGGTTGTTAAACCATACAATACCTTGATGATCCTTTCTGAAGCAGTTGGCTCTTCCGGCCTCTATTTTCTCATGGATGTGCTTCATACCCTCATCATCCTTTTGAGCATCAATTATCTTTTCTATAAGGACTAACTCAAGCTTTAGTTGATTTAAGGTTCCATGTTGGATCATTCCCAGGTTTAACTTCTCCATCTCTTGGCATAGTGTATTGTCAGAGGTTTTCACCGTAAGACAGTGACAGGAAGCCTTACGACTGAGTGCATCTGCCACTACATTGGCCTTGCCTGGGTGATAATGAATTTCCAATTCATAGCCCTTAATAAGCTCAAGCCATTGCCTCTGTCTCATATTAAGCTCTGACTGGGTGAAGATGTACTTCAAACTTTTATGATCTGTATAAATGTGACAGATGTTCCCCAACAGATAATGACGCCAGATTTTTAGAGCATGAAGCACAGCAGCTAACTCCAGATCATGAGTTGGATAATGTTCCTCATGCCGATGCAACTGCCTTGAAGCATAAGCTGTCACTCGGCCTTCTTGCATTAGAACACAGCCGAGACCACTGCCTGATGCGTCACAATACACATCAAAGGGTTTTTCAATATCCAGTTGAGCTAATACCGGAGCAGTGGTTAAAAATACCTTCAACTGTTCAAAGGCTTCATTACACTTTGATGACCAAATAAATTTAGTATCATTCTTCAATAAACTTGTGATTGGTTTCACAAGCTTAGAAAAATCTGGAATGAATCAGCGGTAATAGCCAGCCAGTCCAAGGAAACTTCGGACTTGATGTATAGTGGTTGGGGGTTTCCACTCCAAAATATCCTTGACCTTGCTGGGATCCACCGCAATCCCCTTGGCAGATAATACATGTCCCAGAAATTGGATTTCCTCCTGCCAGAACGCGCATTTACTGAACTTAGCATATAATTGATGTTCTCTTAAGCGCGTTAACACGATCTGTAAATGCCGAGCATGCTCCTCTTCATTCTTGGAATATATTAAGATATCATCAATGAATACCACCACAAATTTATCCAGCTCGGGCATGAATACCGAGTTCATAAGATAGATGAAATGGGCAGGAGCATTTGTTAGTCCGAAAGACATAACCAGATATTCAAACAAACCATACCTCGTAGTGAATGCGGCCTTCGGTATATCTTCGGGTCAGATACGGATCTGATGATAGCTCGATCTGAGGTCAATCTTAGAGAATACCATCGCTCTAGTTACTTGATCAAATAGAATATCAATCCATGGAAGAGGGTACTTATTTTTGATGGTAACCTCATTGAGGGGTCTATAATCCACGCACATCCAAAGTGTTTGATCCTTCTTCTTAACAAAGATGGCTGGACAACCCTAAGGCGATGAGCTTGGTCGGATGAATCCCTTCTCCAGTAGATCTTGTAATTGGGTCTTGAGCTCTACCAATTCATTTGGAGGCATTCGGTACGACCTTCTAGAAATAGGAGCTGTACCGGGCTTCAACTCAATCACAAATTCTACATCTCTCTCTGGAGGCAATCCGGGCAAATCTTCTGGAAAGACATCTGGTAACTCACATACTACTGGAATATCTTGGATCTCCGGTAGGATAACTTCATATACTCTGCCAATTGATTTAGCTACGGGAATGGTTAAGAGAACCTCTTCTTGGCCATAATTCAACCTAATAGTTCTCAATTCAGTGTTGAGAATAGCTTTATGTTGGGCCAACCAATTCATGCCCAGAATTACATCTATATCTTGGCCTTTGAGAACAATCATATTAGTAGGAAAGTCCCGTTTAGCCAATGTTACGGGCACTTGGAAAGCCACTTCGTTAGTAAATATTTGTCCCCCAGGCAAATGAATTTTAAACTCTTCCCTTGATTCATGGTATGGAATGCAATATTATTCCACAAACTTCTTGCTTATGAATGTATGTGAAGCGCCAAAATCAAAAAGAATAATTGCGGGGTGATTGGCCACGAGAAACCTACCCATCATAACTGGTTCGCCTTCCAGTGTTGTGGCCACTTGAGTATAATAAATCCGCCGCGTTTTCTTCATATTTCTTCCCGCGGTATTGTTCGCCACATTTCCCTTTCCTTGAGTGGAATTCCCAGAACTCTGCTGATTACTTGATCTATTCTGCTTTGGGTATGGACAGTCCTTGATAAAGTGTCCGGACTTTCCACAGTTAAAGTAGCCGGTTGAAGAGCTTGGGAGAGCAGGGAAACGAGTACCAGGGGCACTCGGCTGATTTGTTGGAGTGGGGGCAGTGGCAGGGCGAATGAAGATCGGTTGTTTGAAAGGGTAGGAGGGTGGACGTGGTGACGAGCGATTCGTATTAAAAGGTCGGATTACCAACCTTTGTCTTTTCTCAGACCCTGACTGGGCCTGTCGCCTCCATAGCCCTTCGATTTTCCCGAACCTACGTATTTGGCCTCGACTGCCAGTGCTATGCTGATAGACCTTCCATAAGAAAGATCAATGCAGGCGGCCATCTTTCGTTGCATTCGGTCATTGAGACCTCTCATAAAGCAATTTCTCTTCTTCAGATTCGTGTTAACTTGATCGATGGCATATTGGGACAAGTGGTTTAATTTGTTGAGATACTGAGTGATAGTATCCCCACCTTGTTTGAGCTTCATAAACTCCTCCTGTTTCATATGGAGCACCCCTTCTGGTATATAGTGCTCCCGGAAAGCCAGCTTGAATTCGTCCCATGTGATTTGATGACCAGCCGGTTGAACGGCTACATAATTTCCCCACCAGGTACTGGCAGGGCCTCGCAATTGTTGTGCCGCAAATAAGGGCTTTTGAGTCTCCGTACATCGGAGAAGCCCGAACTTCTGTTCGATAACGCGGAGCCACTCATCCGCTTCCAGAGGATCTTCCGCCTTGACAAACAATGGGGGACGTGTCTCTGAGAAATCTAGATATGACATTTCGCGGGGTCCTTGCTGATATGCTCGCCCACCTTGCTGTTGCATTTGTTGTCCCGCCATTTCCCGCAGAAAGCGGGTGTTGTCGGCCGTAGCGTTAACAAAGGCAACGATGGCCTCAGCTAATGTTGGAGGTACTGGGGGCGGGTTCAGAGTTGTTTCCCTCCCACGGGAGGTTCCTGCTCCATCCTGTGCACGAGTCTTGGAAGGCATCTGAGGCAAAGAGCATTTGGAAAATATAATATGCCAAAGAAAACCATCCATTTACATTACTGAAAAGGGTAATGATACAGACTCGAATTTACAACAGGATTACATTACCTATTATACATTACTACTACTTCTACACTATAGTACTCTTGCTTCTTATCACTTTTGGTAGCTTCACTTCTGGGCATAGGAGACCATTCATCAAGCAACTTCATAGAGGGAGGGGGCCTGAAAAGGTCCAGTTCACCACCAAGTGCTTCTCCCGCTACTCCAGAAGGTCCGGCTCCCATTCCGACAGGATCCGTAGGTACATTAGGGTGCAGTTGTGAATACAATACGTGAACTTCTTCATGTAGTGTATTACAATAAACCTGCAAGTTATCCACGGCTGAGCTAAGCTCCTCCACGCAGGCTCGAGCTCTAGCTTCCTTTGCCCAAGCAAGTGAACGAGAGTTCATAGCCCAGTCGAGCGCTAGATCTCGTTCCGCAAGTTGCTCTTGTAGGTGGCGGATGTCTGTTCTCAATTCATTTATTCTTTCACCATCAGCGACCAATATATTGTTCCTACGACGGAGTTCTGATCAATGTTGTTCAACTTGGGCTTCCAGATCTCCGATTGGATCATTTCTAGCACTGCTACTGTCTTCATGCCTCAGGGCAAGTTGATGACGGGGTACGCCAATTGGCCCGGTAGACTTGCGCGCAGTCTTTCTCGTGCGTGGCAGCATTTCTCTAAGGGGAAATCTTTTTAACATAATTTTTAGCATGATGCATGTGTAACTACAGAATCAACCTTAGTTGATCCACACCTTCTATACATCGCACTCTACCATCTAGTCTTTAAAATAAGTAGAAGATGATTGGATAAGAAGAAAAGAGATTTTTTTAGATAAGTCTTTGAAAATTCTTTTTGAAAATGTCCCACAATATCTGCAGAGATGGGCTTCGCTCCAATACCAGCTGTGACGGAACCTCCCAAGTCATTAGGCTCACCTACAGTTGTCCTTGTCCAACGGACCTCAGACAACCCTGCAGGTGCCCCTGAATTACTTGATAAGTTCGGTATCTGCTTTCTTTACCTTACCCAAGAGCGTTTCACCCGTCACGCAGACATTACAATACATCGGAGGTACGAAAATGCGGAAGCAGTTACAATAACTTACCTTATATTAAAAGTAAGAAAGAGTTGGATTATTACAGACCAGAAACAAATATAGGAGTGCTGAGTATTATTATTACATCACTTGGAGGCAAAAAACCCCTCTCGATAAATAATAAACAAAATTTTTTAACAGAGGATCCTTCCTCCTGAAGCTTTACTCCTGGTTTTCTTCTTTTGGTACCACCTTTGAACAGAAGCAACAAAAGTTGGCTGCTTCTTCACCTAAAACAACATGGGACAAAGCCCTGAGTACGAAGTGTACTTTCGCAAGACTTACCCGACAAAGTAAAAGACTATCAAGGATATGCTGGCCTTTTAAGGGAGTCAAGGTAAGGCTTATCAATAATTAATGACGCTGTTTGCAGAAATTCTTACAAATAGTGGATCCTTAAAAATCCAATTTTAATTGTCAGGTTAAGTATGATTACCTGCATCTAGAGTTCTCTCTATCCTAGTTCAATCACTTGACCTACACTAGCCAATTTCTTAACAACCCTTCATCTTTACTGGAGTTCTACTTATAGGGCAGTGACCAAGTCTTCATATCCGTGAAGTTACGGCGATCCGAATCGATTATACTCAGCTGAGGATCTCCAATCACATGACATATGTAGCACTTAACCCTTGCATAGGTCAACTCGCCATCGGGGTTTTTAAGACCAGATCAGGTTCACGCCAACCGAGAGCACAGATACACCATCATCCAGCCGCTTACCACGGAGGGTACACGCTACTCTCGCCATCTCTCCACTCCCATTGCGTGTTATATTATTCTGGTATTAGTCTGCTCGAGGCAAAGCTTACCCATGATGAGGCATGTGACGAGTTAAAGGGTCCTAGGTCAGCAAGCCTATATCGACATGGTCCTTAATCGACTCAGACGGAGACACTACACCGAGACTCTCTTCTCATGCAAGTCACCCGCCCGGTCTCAGCTTAATCATTTCAGACCCAAAGTTTGGTACCTGACAGAGGTACATCTTTTTCGATGTTGAACCCGTCATGGCCATGATGGATTCACCATCAAGTTTTGTTTTTGAAAAACATCCCTCCCACTTTGCAGCATCATCTTTTGTGAAAACAAAACATTTTGTTTTTCTAGAGCAAAGCTAAGCATAAGTAAAACCTTTTGTAAAACAGGGATTTAAGAGGTAATTAAATCCAAGGAAGGAAATGCAGGAATTGGTTTAGCACACAACTCCTATTACCTAATGCATCAAGTGAGAAAGATTTTAAAAGCAACAAGGAGGTGACAAATGCACCGGGGCTTGCCTTGTGTTACTGGTGAATCAGGCTCTGTCCCGTAGATATCAAAATAGAAACAGTTGCCTGCCTGATGTTCCTCAGGTGGTGGTGGTGGTGAAGTCCTTGTCTCTTCGTTTTCTAAATATAATCATATATAATAATGAATGCCCATGTAATGCGCATGAGAGTGCAAAGATAATAAGAATTTATTATCTAAAGTCTTGAATACAACTTTCCTTCATGGATCTCCGAGAACTTAGAGTTTTCGGAGTCAATAGTGAAGTTCATAGGGCAGGGGTTAGGGTTTTGGGTTATAAGTACCAAACATGGTCCAAATCATACCAAAATTTTCCCAAGGCTTCTAAATATTATTTAGAGTTTACCCTAAAAATTTGGTGAATTTTGGATTTATTATTTATTCCCTAAAAATCCAAAAACATGGTTTTTGGCTATTTTAAATGCTCTATAATTTCTTATTTGGACTAAAAATCATGAAACTATTTTTATTAAATACTACAGGAAATTAGAAGTCCAGCAAAATTGGTCTTGCATTTTTAGCATTTTTCTACTATTTTCAAGAATTTATTTAGCTCTGGTAGAAAAAGAAAAAGAAAAGTCATGAATAGTATTGGACCGAATCGGGCTCAGGTCGGCCCAACTACGGGCAAAAACACGGCCGCGCGCGCCCGCCGTGCTGGTTTTGCAGAAACGCCCGTCTTGATCTGAATAACTGGAAAAGGGTCATGTCACTGTTTATATGAGTCGCTGACAGTTTACGAAAAATCCCCCTGAGTTCTATTTCTTTACGGACTGACGTCCTTGATGGCGAGCGGCGCCACCCAGAGCTCCGACGAGCTCGTGTACCGGCCGATTCTCTCAATGATTGGCGTTCTACGTTGGCAGAGACCGAATTCAAGCCTATCCTCTATTTCCCCCAAACTAATTTCACGAATGGCGATCTAACCTACTCTGTCCACGGTGGCAGCGGGTGTCGCGGACATTCAATCATGTTCCTAGCGATCCAAGATAGCTAGACTCAATTGAACTGGCTGAGGAGGGCATCCTGGGAACCAAAGTAAGCTAAAACAAGGGAGCAGGGAGTATGAGCATACCTGGGACAGGCCAGCCACGACGAGGTGCTTCTATGGTGGCAGAAACAGAGATTGGGGAGAATGGGAAATTGGAGAGTTCTAGGGGGTGATTCGAGGCAAGCGTGGGTGCGTTGGATTCGTGATAACATGGCACAACAAACCTGACCATCAATTTATAGGATCGCTAAGCGGTGGCCGGGGATTTGGACTAAGATGCGCAGCGGCCGGAGAAACAGAAAGTTACTGGCACGCGTGATTAGTGTCTTTCGTCGTGGCGAACTCACCGGCGATGAGCAAACACCGCAAGCCGAGCTACTGTGACGTGGTCAGGTGCTTTAGCATGTGGCGCACGGCGGTAATTGGCCAACGGCGGCGAGATCTATCCCAATCGATCGATGAGCAAGTGGGTACGGTGAGCTTAGCTGCGATCGGACCCAAGTTGATCCAGGCGCCAAGATCTTTACCCGCCCACGGTTATCCAAGCCACGACACACGAATTGCGACGATCGGTCAACAATCGCGGTGAAGGGTCACTAGCGGTGAAGGGTCACTAGCAGCCACTGTACCATGGGAGGGTTCTGCAGACAGCTTGACAGTCCATATTCAAGGCAGATTTTCTCTAAATTTTGCATGACAACTTCATCATCCTTCTACACCAAAGTTGTAGACCTATCAACCATCTCTACTTTTGCTATAACAGTTCTAGCCAAATTCCCACTGAATCTAACTCAAATCCGATCTCAAGTTTGGCCAATACCAATGGTGGCCAAATTTCAGTCTAGAAATCGACTGACAGCCCATCTTTGGGTCCAATTTTCTCAAAACTTTTCATAGAACCAGGACTTGATCTCTATAGAAAAATTGTTCCCCTTTTATAGATCTACAAACTTGATGTGGAGACCTAGGGCAAAATCTTCATAACTTGGTATATATGAGGCTTCAAAGTTGAGTCAATGTCACTGAATTTCAGACTTAGTTCCATAGGGTTTAAGTTGTGCTTTTTTGCAAATATGTCCAATTCACAACTTTTGACTTAGGAATCCTCAAACATGTGAACCTTATGACTTTAGGTATCCTAATACATTGGTTTTTGCACTTTAGTCCAAAGGTGTGCACATTTTGCACTTAGCCACCTAGGGTTTAAGTCTAGGGCTTTCTAGGGTCTTATTTAGGGTTTTTGATTCTCCTAGTGTTTTGATGCCACTTTAGTCCATTTATAGTGATATTTTATGATTATCATAACTAAGTTTTGGAGTTTTCTCTTGGTTAAGCTTTGTTTACTCCTTTAGGCCCAATCTAGGGTTTCACTTATAACATGTTACTTCAATATAACTTGTTGTACCTTTTTACCTAGTGAATGCACTCTACGTGTAACAATCACATGATATGCCAATGCTTATGATGTTATGCTCAAATTTTAGTGGCAGTAACACTAGGGGTGTTACAATGGCCCCTCATGAATTCTGCCTGCTTGTCTCTAGGCACTTGTGGCATCTGGACTTGCACAGGAGGGCGGTGGTGGCTGCTGCTAGACCTGCTGCATAGCTGCTAAGGTCTTTCCGATTACCTAAACTGCTTGGGTCTGCATCAAGAACATTTGCTCAATGGTCATCGGTGGTGTTGGTGGCAAATGCTGCTGCGGGGCTGCCTCCTCTTGGGGTGCCTGCTGTTCAGGCTGAGCACGCCTTGCACGTCTGCGCCTGTTATCAGACATTTGTATAAATCACACACGTGTATCAAATCTGACTCTACAGTCTTTTAGCATAAGAAAAGATGTATAGAAATTCTCCATAACACTAAACAAATGACCATCTTCATTGACATCTTCTCAGATAAAGAGGAAAAGGGAAATAAAGGGATTACCCAACTAAATAACTGACTTTATTAAGAACTATACCAAGTTGCAGGGGATACCCACACCTTGGTGACAATCATTACAAAGATCCAACTTCAGTACATGTCCATCATAACAAGCATCCAACATAAGATAAGCAAACTAACTCTGACTTAGGCTAAGACACTGAACTAAGCATTATTACAGACTCTGACTCTGTCGATCTAAGGATCCAAATCTATGCGGGTCCTGCAGTCTGGAGTACCATAGTCGAAGCGACCATGGGGCGGTGAATGGTAAGGGTGCTGAATCCCGACAGGGGCGCGAGAACCACCATCCAAATAGTGGCGTGCTGCGCACTCAGCACGCAATTCCGCAACCTCCACCTGAACATTTCCAAACTCATCAAGGGCATGGTCCAACTCTGTGTTGAGCACGGTGACCAGATTGACCATGCTGTTCAGCTAGGGATTGCCCTCACCCACTGGCGAGACAATCACACCTCCAGCACTGCCGGTCGAACGGCGACGATAGTACTTTAGGTCAAGGCCATTAGCTACCCCGCTGAACAACGAGCAATACTGAGAAAGTGCCCGTCGTGCTGCATCTTGCATGGCTACCTCGGCAGTATCCCTCTTAGTAATAGAATAGTGCTCTGAGAAGGCCTCTGCACCCTGGAGATCATCGTCCGGATGGTGCACCAAGCAAGTAGCCTCCCACTAGTCCGGGTAGAGCCCGCGACGATGCTGGTAGACTACACAACGATATTCGATGGACCAAGTGTGTCGGTCGAAGGCCCGACGCAACAGGGTATCGAGAGCATCGTGGAGGTGACACCCGCGAGCAACGTCACGAGTGATGGGTCTAGCGATCCATCCCTCCGGCTCTGGCTCCTCCGAGAGCTCTGTGCCATGGCTCGAACTGCCACAAGTGTCGTCATCGTCTCCGTCTCCGTTAGGGTCTCCTCTAGCAACCGGGATGCCCTATGGTGGTGCAGGGGGCATCTCTGGCTAAGGTGCAGGGGAAGGCGGCCTCTCAAACTCAAACTCCACCTCTCGCTGAGGCGAGGGGGAGGAGTCCTGCTGCTCCCGCTCCTGCTCCTGGCATCGGCGCTCCTGCTCCTCGTGTAGTCGATGATGCAGTCTCTCCAATTGACTGGACTGACCTGACACTGTGCGACGCATTGGATGCTCCGCCAAGCGGGAAGGCAAAAAGGGGATCACAGACTTACGTGCAGTGCACCTAAGGCGAGCCATCTACAAAAGACATCGTAAGCACAAGAGTAAGAGTAGAACTATGAGACCAGAAAGTAAATAGAAAGAAAAGTGAGATAAAACTTTTGAGATAAGTAAACAACATAGAGTTGGTCAAGATGACCATCTTTTGAAAAGACACTAAGGTCAAGGTAAGAGTAGGGGTCTATAGTCCTTAGGGCGACCATTCTAGTCTAGGTTAGCGGTCCTACAGTCAGCAAGGGATTTGATACCACTTATGTCACACCCGGTTTTAGAAGGCAAACCGAATGCGAACCATGTACGTGCCAGGATCAGAAACTCACGTACACAGCGATTACATAATTGGACATCATCACACAATGCTCGAAATAAATAGCAGAAAGGTACTTTATTACATCAAGATGTCTAAGACATCCATAAAGTTTATTACATAACCATTGTTCAACATAATTATCAAAGTGCGAGATTACGAAACGTAGAAGCTAAGCCTACACAGGCAGCTGACTGGGGGTTTGCCACTAAGAAAGAACTAGAACTCGTAGTCCTGAAACTCCTCGAAATCTTCCATGTTGCCAGCATCACCTCCTGAGTATTGAGTACAATGGGGACAACCTGGGGTGGGGTGGTGTGTAAAGCAAGGGTGAGTACACATCAACGTACTCAGCAAATGTCCCGTTTGGCTAAAGTGGACTAGCTGTATATGGGGTTGAGGTCAAGCAGTTGCTTTTAAGTTAGTCAAGTATTCATTATTATTAGTAGAGCCAACTTTTAGTAATAAACCCAGTTATTACCCAAAAGTACTTCCTCAAACGAGGAAATACCAAAGATCAGATTTTATAGCATCATTGTTAATCATTGTCATAAAAGAATCCAAAGTTCTTCTGATCAAAGAGGATCCCAAGGCTACTCTTAATCGTGAGCTTGGCTGATATACTAGTTTTAACACTCTGTAGAGGTTGTACACTTTACCCACAAGTCGCGATCCCTTTCTAGCCTGGGTTATACAAACCTGATCTTCACTACCAAGGTGAATGGCCAGGGATACACTACATAGCCTTTACAAAGATTCCCCTGGTGCATAGCTGCTCCTTAGGTTTCACCAGTCATACAAACACAGTACACCTCCCCAAGGTGGGTGACTAACAAAACCAAATCAAAAGAACCTCTACACCACAACCTTGGCAGAGCAAGCACTACGCCCCGGCCCCCATTGACGACCCTCTGGCAAAGCCAACTACACCCCCAGGTTCATCTAATTAATCAGCTAAGGGCATCCCATTCCACCCTCATGGTTGTACTGTTATCCCGGGTGGTCACTCCATGAACAGGTCCTTACAGAGAGGTACTCAGGAAAAAGGCCTGAGTCCCCTAAGGTATCACAAGATCATTCACATAATCAGGATAATAGTATCGTATCATAAATATTCACATCATGTTGTTTGATTTAAGTTAAGGCAATAGCAAAATGCTAACCATGATAACCCGAAAAGGTAAACAAGGATAAGTGAATACAGACTAGTCAATCCTTAGGTTTCATAAAGTAATGTGGGATAGTGAATCATAAAGTATGTAGGACATAATAGGTCAGAGGACACTTGACTTCACCAGGTTGCTGCTCAGGGAGGTCTCCAACTACACACTCAGGAACCTCGGACTGCTTGTTGTCTAAATAAAGCGAGCATGCATTCAATACATTTGGAAAGTACAAATAAACATCACACCAAACATGTACAAACATTGGAACACCTCTTAAAAAGACACAATACTACATAAGGGATAATGAATTCAAAGTATAACATAAACTATAACATATATCAACTTTATTTAAAAATAGATTACTATTCCCCTAAGTGTTACTTACAAGTACATAAACATAGTTCAACTTATTTTATTGTGACCTAAATTTAGACCAGAGATTATTTCATGTAATACATATTATTAGTCTCACAAGCTTACACATGTTTAAATCTCTAAGGTTCTCCTTTTATTTATTTTATTAAATAAATAAAAATACATCTACACTAGTTCATATGCAATCCTGAGAATTAGAGTGTGCAGACAGTAAGTGAAACCATTTTATTTAAACAGAGAATAATTTTATGAACATTTTGTAATTTGAATCACTAAATTTGGAGTTCATATGCAAAATTTATGAAATAAACAAGTTTGGGAATTCAAAATATGAAATTAGGGCTAGTTCTATGAATATTTAAAAGTCCAGGGTTCAATCTGCAAGATTACAGGGGCCTACACGCGAAAACCAGGGACGGCGGGTTGATTTCCAATAAACCGAGGGTCTCTTTAATAAAACAGCCACGCGAAGGGGTATCGGGTGAATCTAACCGTCAGATCTAAAACCAACGGCTGAGATTAGATCTGCGGTCGAGGGCGCGCGCGGGGGCGGGCTAGCACTGACAAGTGGGCTAGGGGCATCATCGGCAGAGGGGGAGGGCGCACTGACCGAGCGGGCCCAGCATCAGAGGACTTAGGTGCTGACAGGCGGGCCAGGGCATCAGGGCACGCGTGCGCGAAGCGTTATGCGTGGTCCGAGCCGTTCGATCTGAATCGGAAAGAGGGGATCAGACCAGGGGGAACAGACGGCTGCGGGTGGCACCGCTCCTCTCCGCGGCGGTGAGGTCGCCGGAGTTGAGGCTGGCGCGAGCTAGGGTGGCTTCGGGGTCACCGGAGTTGGGCAGAGAGGGAGAGGGCACCACGGCGAACTCAATGGCGAGGAAGAGGCCATGAATCCACAGGCACAGAAGGGAGAACGACGGTGAGAAGGTCTCGGGCGGGTCGGAGTAACTCCATTGAGCCATTCCAGCCATGGGGAGGGGACTTAAGACGCGCTGAGGCCTAGGCTAGCTTCAGCAGAGGCAGGGGTGACACAGGGACCTACTCTGGGAACTAGACCGGGCTAAATCGGCCGGCCACCGCGCGAGCACGGCGGACCGCCGTGGCCGAGCACTGGCGAAGGCAAAATTGGCCGAGCACAGGGCGCAATAAGGGAAATTGGGCATGGGGACAGGTGTCTCACCTCGGGGCGGAGCTCGGAGAGGCTTGGCGCGGTCTCCATCGAGCTGGATGGTCAGGAACGCGGGCGCGGGTCTCCAGCGGTGGTTGGCGGCGTGGGCAGAGCACGGGAGAGGGCGAAGCTGCGCGAAATTAGGTGAGGGGTGTGTGCGGGGCACTGGTGGGGCTCTAAGATGGGAGCTGAGCGCGTGGAGGGCATCGTGGCCGAGAAATCCGGCGACGTTCATGAGTGCGCACGTGCCGGTCCAAAGTGAGCGCGGAGGGGGTGGAACTGACAGGTGGTCCACGGCATAGAGAGAGAAGAAAGGGGCGTGCGGGGCAACGGCTCGGTGACTGGCAAACCGGGCTCGCGAGACAGAGAGAGAGAGCACGCGGGCGAAGGAAACTGGCGC
Source organism: Zea luxurians (assembly GCA_029449295.1). Lineage (NCBI taxonomy): Eukaryota > Viridiplantae > Streptophyta > Magnoliopsida > Poales > Poaceae > Zea > Zea luxurians. The sequence continues at coordinate 94,682,265 of JAOPSE010000001.1, read as the reverse complement.
CGATAGGTTGGCCCCATTGGGCGGTCCGGCACCTTCCCATGGGGGTCCAGGACCTCCACGTGTGCGAACCGAACCACTAGAATGGGGTCTGGACCCCATGTATGGGGTCCCAGGGTTCCAGGACAGAACATACCCGGGCCTTAATCAGGACCCAGGTGGGGGTTCGGTGCCGGCACGTGTCCAGACCTGATCTGGTGGGATCCGGACCTTATCACATACACACCTGCTCCCCGCCTAGGCGGAGACCCGATGCTGCCACGTGGCCTACTTCGTGCGGCGTAAGCCAACGGGCAGAACCTGGCATGAAGCCTCTGGGCTACGCGTGTCTTTGCAATAATTACGGATAAGACGTGCACCTGTCCATTCTAGTGACAGGCGGCGTGCCCAGTCCACGCTTCGTGGGCCGTGCTGGGCTGCTTTCTCTTTTTCTTTTTCTCTGAATTTTCTAATTCCTTCTCTATTTCTTTTCTCTAGGGTTTTTCAAATCCAAATTCAAACTAGGTTTCAAATTCAAATAAATTCAAACTTGTGCAACATGTCATGACTCATAAGGTTTTGGCAAAGATAAATAATTAACCTCCACTAGTTTAGGCTATTTCTAATCGGAAAGGAAGAAGGGAGAAAGAATCTAGAGAGAGAGAAAACCTAGATTGAGAAAAAGAAGAGTAACACATGATTTTGGGTGATAATTAGAAAGAAATTTTATACCCCAAAATCTGGGTGTTACACCTTGACATGTCTACAGGTGTCACATTTCACCACATAGCGTGCAATTTCAATCTTCATTTTTGTCCACCAATAATGTTGCTTCAAATCATGATACATCTTAGTGCTTCCGGGATGAATGGAATAACGACTAAGATGAGCTTCATCCAAAATTTGCTGGTGGACCTCATCATTCTTGGGCACAACTATGCGGTTATTAAACCATACAATACCTTGATCATCCTTTCTCAAACAGTTTGCTTTACCGGCCTTTATTTTCTCATGAATGTGTTTCATACCCTTAACACTTCTCTGTGCATCAATTATCTTTTGAAGAAGGACCAACACAAGCTTCAATTGATTTATTGTTCCATGTTGAATCATTCCCAGGTTTAACTTTTCCATTTCTTGGCATAATATGATGTCAGAAGTCTTCATCGTAAGACAATGATAGGAAGCCTTGCTTGGGTGATAGTGAATTTCCAATTCATAATCCTTAATCAGCTCAAGCCATCTCCTCTGCCTCGTATTTAGCTCTGACTATGTAAAAATGTACTTCAAACTTTTATGATTTGTATATATATGGCAGATATTTCCCAGCAGATAATGACGCCATATCTTAAGGGCATGAACCACGTACAACAGCTAATTCTAAGTCATGAGTTGGATAATGTTCCTCATGCCGGCGCAACTGTCTTGAAGCATATGCTATGACTCGGTCCTCTTGCATCAAGACACATCCGAGACCACTGCCCGATGCGTCGCAATACACATCAAAAGGCTTCTCAATGTCTGGTTGGGCCAATACTGGAGTAGTGGTTAGCAATACCTTCAGTTGTTCGAATGCTTCAATGCATTTCGAGGACCAGTTGAATTTGGTGTCATTCTTCAATAGACTTGTGATTGGCTTCACAATCTTGGAGAAGTCCGGGATAAATCTGTGGTAATAGCCAGCTAATCCAAGGAAATTCGAATTTGATGTACAGTGGTTGGTGGTTTCCACTCTAGAATATCCTTGACTTTGCTAGGATCAACCGCAATCCCATTTGCAGGCAATACGTATCCCAGGAATTGGATTTCCTCCAGGCCAAACACGCACTTGGTGAATTTAGCATATAATTGATGTTCCCTTAAGCGCGTTAACACGATCCGTAGATGCTGAGCATGCTCCTCTTCGTTCTAGGAATATATCAAGATATCATCAATGAAGACCACCACAAATTTGTCCAACTCAGGCATAAATATCGAGTTCATTAGATATGTGAAGTGGGCAGGAGCATTCGTTAATCCGAAAGACATAACCAAGTATTCAAATAATCCGTACCGCGTAGTAAATGCGGTCTTGGGTATATCTTCGGTTCGGATACGGATCTGATGATAACCCGACCTGAGGTCAATTCTAGAGAATACCCGAGCTCTAGTAAGCTGATCAAACAAGATATCAATCCGGGGAAGAGGGTACTTGTTCTTAATTGTGACCTCATTAAGGGGTCTGTAGTCCACGCACATCCAAAGCGTTTGATCCTTCTTCTTGACAAAGATTGCGGGGCAACCTCAAGGTGTCGAACTAAGTCTGATGAATCCCTTCTCCAGTAGATCTTGTAATTGAGTCTTGAGCTCTGCCAACTCATTTGGAGGCATTTGGTATGACCTTCTAGAAATAGGAGCCATACCGGGCTTTAGTTCAATAACAAACTCTACATCTCTTTCTGGAGGTAATTCAGGCAAATCTTCAGGAAAGACGTCCGAAAACTCACATACTACCAGAATATCTTGGATTTCCAGGATGATAGCTTCATAGACTCTACTACATGGTTTAGCTAGAAAAACTACAGGGATGGACAAAAGAACCTCTTCATGGCCATAACTCAACCTGATGGTTCTCAAATCAGTGTTGAGGAAAGCTTTGTGTTGGGCTAACCAAGTCATGCCCAGAATTACATCTATATCCTGGCCTTTCAGAACAACCATGTTGGTGGGAAAGTCCCATTTAGCCAATGTTACTGGCACTTTGAAGGCCACTTCTTTAGTGAATATTTTTCCCCCAAGCGAATGAATAATAAACCCTTCCCTTGACTCAATGCAAGGAATGCAATATTTCTCCACAAATTTCTTGCTTATGAATGTATGCGAAGCACCAGAATCAAAGAGAATGACTGCTGGGTGATTGGCCACAAGAAACGTACCCATCATAACTAGCTCTCCCTTCGGTGTAGTGGCCACTTGAGTGTAATATATTCACCCAGTCTTCTTAATATTCCTGCCCGCAGAATTATTTGCCATGTTTCTCTTGCCTTGATTTGAGTGCCCTGAGTTCTGCTGATTGTTGGACTTATTTTGCTTTGGATATGGGCAGTCTTTGATAAAATGTCCAGACTTCCCATAGTTGAAGCAGCCAGTTTATGAACTAGGGAGGGCGGGGAAACGAGCACCAGGGGCACTCGGCTGATTTGTTGAAGTGGGGGCAGTGGTAGGGTGGATGAAGACAGACTGTTTAAATGGGTAGGAGGGTGGACGAGGTGAAGAACGGTATTGATTGAAAGGTCGGATTACCAACCTTGGTCGCTTTTCATGCCCTTGATTGGACCTGTCACCTCTGAATCCCTTTGATTTTCCTGGGCCTGTATGCTTAGATTCTACTGCCTGCGCTGTGCTGACAGCCCTGCTATAGGAGAGATCTAGACAGGAGGCCATTTTTCTTTGAAGCTGGTCGTTGAGGCCTCTCATGAAGCAATTCTTCTTTTTCAGGTCAGTATTTACCTGATCAATTGCATACTGGGACAAATGATTGAATTTGTTGAGATACTGCATGACAGTATCTCCTCCTTGCTTAAGTCGCATGAATTCCTCCTGTTTCATGTGCAGCACTCCTTCTGGAATATAGTGCTCACGAAACACTAATTTAAATTCATCCCATGTGGCCTGATGTCCGGCAGGATGAATGGCCACATAATTTCCCCACCACGTACTGGCAAGGCCTCTTAGCTGTTGAGCCGCGAACAACAGCTTTTGGGTTTCAGTGCAGCGGATGAGTCCAAATTTCTGCTCTATAACCCGTATCCATTCGTCGGCTTCCAGAGGGTCTTCGGCTTGGACGAAGAGTGGGGGACGGGTTTTCGAGAAATCCAGATATGAAGTATCACGAGGTCCCTGCGGATAAGCCCTTCCGCCTTGTTGCTGAAATTGATTTCCCGCCATTTCACGTAAAAAGCGGGTGTTGTCGGCGGCCGCATTGACCAAGGCAGTGATAGCCTTGGCCAACATTGGCGATATAGGCGATGGGTTTGGCGTGTCTTCCCGACCACGGGAAGTACCCGCAACATCATGCGCACGAGTCCTTGATGGCATCTGAGGCACAAAAACATTTGGGAAAAATATAACATTGCCGATACACACCATCATTTTACATTACCAAGATGTAATGATACAGACTCAATGTACAACATGACGTCATTACCTATTTTACATTAGTATTATAGTTAACTATACTATTCTAGTATTTATCGTCTTTGGTTGCTTCACTGTCTGTTGTAGGGGACCGTTCGTCAGCCAGGTTCATAGAAGGAGGGGGCTTGAAAAGGTCCAATTCCCCGCCAAGTGCTTCACCTGCTGTACCAGAAGGTCTAGCTCCCATTGCAATAGGGTTGGCAGGTACGTCTAGGTGCAGTCGCGAATACAGTACATGGACTTCCTCATGTAAAGTATTGCAATACACCTGCAAGTTGTCAAGGGCTGAACTGAGCTCATCCACATGGGCTTGAGCTTTGGCTTTCCGGGCCCAAGCAATCGAACGTGAATTGACAGCCCAATCGATTGCCAAATCCCATTCAACAAGCTCATCATGCAGACGTCTGACGTCAGCTCTCAACTCATTCATACGCTGACAATCTTCTATCCACACCCGGTTCCGGTGACGTAGCTCCATCCGAAGCTGTTCCACTTGGGCTTCTAGGTCTCCGATGGGGTCGTTACTACCGCTGCTGCTCCCTTCATGCCTTGGAGCCAGCTGATGCCGAGGTACGCCAATAGATCCAGTGGACTTACGTGTGGTTTTCTTCATGCGTGGCGGCATACCTCCATAAGGGGGAAAACATTATTAATATAGTTTTTAAACATGATGCATGCATAATTACAGAATCAACTTTAGTTGATTCGCAACCTCCTATGCATTGCACTCTGCTACCTGGTCTTATAAGATGAGTACTTCAGATAGTAGTAAGAAGAGAATGAAAGAAATTTTCTTTAGATAAGTCTTTGAAAATTCTTTTTGAAATGTCTCATAATATCTGAAGAGATGGGCTTCGCTCCGATACCAGCTGTGGCGGAACCTCCCAAGTCATTAGGCCCACCTATAGTTGTCATTGTCCAGCGGACCTCGGGCAACCCTGTAGATGCTTCTAATCACTTGACAAGTTCGATATATGTGTCCTTTGCCTTCCCCAAGAGCGTTTCACCCGTCACGCAGGTATTACAATACATCGGAGGAACGAATAAGCGGAAGCAATTACAGCAACTTAATTTACATTAAAATATAGAAAGGGTGTTATTATTACAGACCAACAGTATATGAGTGCAGAAGTATTATTTGTGACACCCCAGTGTCACCTAGGGTTTCTTCTCAACACTAACTCAAGGGCCATTATTTCATGTGAACCAAATTGGGCAAGAGGCACCAATCAACTAAAAAAAAGATCCACTAAGTTTATATCTAAAGAATCATGCCCAAAACAAATGAGGTTTTCAAAAAAAGGGAAAATGTTGAAACCCTAGACCAACCCTAATTAAGCCACTTAAGTAAAAAGGAAGAAAAGGGGTAAAAAGACCATGAAAAACATGGAATCATGGCTTAGGCCAATTATTAAAATTGGAATTCACTAACTAAGCTACAATAAAGAATATAAAAGTGTGGCCAAAATAGTTTGTTAAAAACCTCAAGCAAGCCATTCAAATGGAGGTTTAATAGGGAAATCTGAAATTCAGATTTCTGAATTTTCAGCCTCTAAACCAAAACCGAGTGTGTTCACCTTAATCTATATCTCAAAACCCTAAGCTTCCATTGACAAAAATGTGCCTAACTAACCCCTCTACCTCATACCTGAAGATGGCATTGGGACGCGTTCCCTGGACACGTCAAACCTGAGATCTTCTCTCGGTGTTCAGCAGTGAGACAAACCCAACTTCACCCCTCCATATCTCTTGATCCAGTCAGCAAAACCCATAAGCCTCCACACACAAACGACAAAGGGATGTCAGGGGAAGAGATCACTCAATGGGATCATGGCCATAATATCAAAGATTTGGAGCCAATCCACGCCTCTGCGCTGCCTCGTGCTCGACGCCGTGCCCAGACGCCAGAGCGCGCACTGGCGCTCGCCCGCGCACACATCGAGTGCTTTTCAGAGCCACCCCTCGGCCATGCTTGCCCGTGCCTTTAAGACCACCCCCGGGCGTGCCTCACCTCACCCCATGCTCATCCTCGCTGGCCAAACACCCCTCCCTTAGCTCCGGTGAGCTCTCCTCCACCCGCCATCACTGCCCGAGCCTCGGCCATCGCGGCCAACTCCCTCCAGCCACATCCATGCCGTGCCAGTCGCTCGGTTAGCTTCGCCAGTGGCCCGTGAAGCATTCCAAGTCCTCAAGCCCGATAGAACTTCACTGGAGACCCAGGATCGCCCTCACTAGACTTCGGTCGCCCGCAGCCGAGCGTAGACCAAGCAATCCGGTGAGCCATTCTCAAATTCCTCGCGCGTATGTCTTCCTTGACCTTTGGTGAAGCTCCCTGACCCATTCAATTGAACTGTACCGCCCTGGTTAGGCCGGATTCCTCGCTGCCGATGAGCTCCCCCGCCTGCGCATGTGGACCGACCTACTCCGACCACCATCGCCGACAATTCACACCACGACGTGATCGCTAGAGACCCCCGGACCTCGCCCGACCCCTCAACGGAGCAACCTCGCCGCCGGTAAGCCCCTCTGCACTTTTCCTCCGCCACGGTCACTGTTCCATTAGGGGAAGGATCACGGGTTCGATTTTGCAAAACCCTAGGGGGTTTTCTATAGAGTCATAGACTCAGATGAATAGTGAACCAAGGACCTGTCTGTAATACACTTAAAACCTTTCACCAGGGACCCCAATGCAAAACCATTTTTCCTTTATCCATTTCTGATTATTCTTTTTAAATTCAGCAGAGAACTTAGGAAATTTGTATCTTGAGAAATATTCAACCAAATTTAGTCAAACCAATTTTACTGGATTCAAAATATTATGAATTGTCACATAAAAATAGTGAACCCTTTGCTTTCTGTTTTAAATTCTAGAGTTCGGAATTAATTAAGGAAACTGACCAAACCTTATTAAAACAAAGAAAATTAGTTATGCTTCTGTGCTGAACTTAAGGAAATTTGTAGAAGTTCAAAACCCCTAGACACTGTTTAAAAATAGTAAGCACTCCAGTATTAAATATTTAGACAAGGTTACTTATTAAAAGCTATAATTGCCCAAAACATAGGAAAATAAGAAAGGTACTAGAAAATAATGAATAGTGGATGCAAATATTTTTCCTAGTCCACTTAAGTAATAAAGAACCTAGGAAAAATAAAGGGAGCCCTAGTCCAGAACAAATTCAAGGTGAGTTGTTTTATTAGGCATTAATAAAACTAGAAGGACAATTATTAAAAATATGAGAACAATTTTAAAATTGGTAAGAAAAATTCAGTAGACTTGTAACCACTAGGACACCACTACAAAAATGATAAACACCCCAGCCCATCATTTTAAGTAGGTTGAACAAATAAAACTTGGTATTGAGCCATATTTCAATTAAATCATAAGCAAGCCAAAAATTGTGCAACAGTGGACAAATAAATTTTTACCAAGTTATTAATGAAGTAAGCCACCAGGGAAAAATGCAAAACCCATTCAAAGCTACAAAGTAATACCCATTACCCCTACTTCATGAAAAAGGCCATTTAATTCAAGAAATTTCTACCACCCTCTCCCTTAAGCAATAAGTTGCCAAATTTTAGAATGATTGCTCTTGCACAAAGAAGAAGATAGAAAAAATTAGAAATATGTTGTTTGATATTTTTCAAGTATAGTGGTAGTAGAAAGCACTCCTTGGGCTAGAAACTTTAGAAAATCATAGTAAAATAACTAACAAGTATTAGTGGCTGAAAATTTCTACAAAGTCATGTTATAACATCTGGATACCTGAAAAAATAAGTCTTAGAGAATAACCCCCCTGTGTAAAGGAAGTGTAGTTCAAAACACCCCCTTTGCCCTAACACTTGATATTTTTGTACAGAGAGAACCCCTCACTTTTTAAGCCCCAAATTTTGAGACATAGAATTATACACCAGTGAGAAGCCATTGTAATTTTTGCAGAATTGTTGGAAATTTATTGAGCTATCTTGTAGTTCAAACCCACCTTAAAAGCATAAGGGAAATAGAGAAGAAGAGAGGGATTAGGGAGATTAATAAGTATTCCCCCAACATGGCAGCTAAGAATATTGTTAAAAATATCCATAAGATATAAAGAAAAAAATCAGTAGAACACCAAATATGGGTTAACCATTCAGTAATCACCTGACCCTAATTTTCTAAGTGTGCCACAAAAATCTCCAATAGTAAGAATAAGCTCTACCTTATTAAATTGATCATTCCCCATCAAATCTTAATTGCTAAATTACATATAATGGCATGCATATATCTCACTTATTGCATTCATTAGATTGCAATCTCGCTGACGGAGAGTACGTACTCATCCGCGAGCAAGGAGCTGTCCACGAGGAAGACCAGGAGCAAGCTCCCGAGACTGCCATCGAGGATCTCCCCGTAGCCCCAGCATTTGAAGGCAAGCCCTGGTTTTATGCATAACCATTTAAATATGCTACTTTACTACACTTAATGTTTGTAGGCTTGGAATGTGCACTTAAGTGTAGGAATTGCTTGAAACCATAGTTGCATGAATTTAGGATTCCTTTTTGAGATGGATACTAGTATGCTAGGTCGAGTAGTTGCTTTGCTAATTAGGGTCTCGGTAGAAGTTGAGTGATTTTTCTAGCACTCGCGCGAGGTCAGGAATTGATTGTATTCATCTTGATAACGGGATCTATGATGGTCTATGGACTTGGATCCAGGGTGGATGCCTTGTACATGAGATGGAAAAATGAATTAAGGATTAATGTGTGGATACCCGAGTCAAGCGTTTGAACATACTAAATACATGTCAGGAAATATGGTAACCGGTAAACCTAGTACCTGAGTAAAGCTGGGCGTGGACTTTTCTCCTCACTCGTCCTTAGACTGGGTCTCCCATGCTGGCTATGGTGGGTACAAGTGCGGTCACTGCACGGCAGCAGCTGGGGTCAGTGGAGCATTGTATGCCAAGGTAGTGAGCCCTGGCCACGAACGGGGAATCGATGGGGACGGTTGACGTGTGTGGGGACGGAGTGCCCTGACATGTCGTGTGTTTAGGTTTACCTTGCAAGGTTAAAAACTCGATTCGAATCGTCTGCTTCTCGTAGCTAATGGGACTGCTTGACCCCTTGTACTACATTAAGTAAGAAGTGAAATGAGGTTTTACATGAGATAACTTGTTGATTGTACTAAATGATTGTTACCATGTATGCTTAGAAAGAGCAAACTTAGCTAAAATAATGATACTAGAACTGGGAAAACTAAAAGTTGACCTTAGATATAGCTAGTGCTTTTGGCAAACCAAACCCCTCAACCAAACAGCTGCATGGTCAAGAGGTAGAGGAGTAGTTTCCTCACACCGGGTAAGTCTAGCTGAGTATTAGTATACTCAGCCTTGCTTGTGGCATAATTTTTGCAGGTACGCTTCAGGATATGGTTGATGGTGTAACTTGGCCTACCACCCTGCCACCAGGTTGGACGGTCGAGTGGGATGCTGCTCTGGTAGGAGAGGAGCAGGAGGAGTAGTGGGCTAGGCCTTGCCCTATTACTCGCTTTCGATGATATCGATTATTCGCTGCAGTTTATTTTTGAACTTATATCAGCTACTTGAAAAACTCCAATTTATGTAATAACTCTAGTACTTTAATTTGAGGTTTTCCTATTTTATTGTATTTCTTCTGTGACTTACCTTCGAGTGAGTTTGTGCTATTTGATCCTGGTTAAGTGGCTTTATCAGACTAGATCTGAGGGACTGACGGGTTATTCCGATTTAAGTGTGTTACGACCCCTGAGGCGTGACTTGCACACTTAAGCTGGAATAATTCGTGCGGTTCTGCCACATTATTATTACAAACTCGGGAGGCAAAAACCCCTCCCGCATACAGATATAAAGTTTTTCAAAAGGAGGACAGCATCCTCCTGAGGCTTCACTCTTGCGATTCTTCCTTTGGCACCACCTTAGAGCAAAAGCAACAAAAGTTTGTTGCTTCCTCACCTACATCAACATGGGTTCGGAAACCCTGAGTACGAAGTGTACTTTTGCAAGTCTTACCCATCAAAATAAAAGAGTCTCAAGGATATGCTGGCTTGAGGGGGGTCAAGGTAAGGCTGAATGAAGAATCAAGACTCTGTTTGCAAAAATGCTTACTAATAGTGGATCCTTAAAAATCCAGTTTTATTAGCAAGTTAAGTCATTACCTGAATCTAGAGTTCTTTCTATCCTAGTTCAAGCACTTGGCCTAGACTAGCCATCCTTTTATCAACCCTTTTTGTTCACTGGAATGCTACGTGTAGGGCAGTGACCAAGTCTTCATGTCCGAGAAGTAACGGCGATCCGAATCGATTAATACCCAGCTGGGGATCTCCAATCACACGACATATGTAGCACTTAACCCTTGCATATGTCAACTCGCCACTGAGGTTCTTAGGACCAGATCAGGTTCATGCCAACCGAGAGCATATATACACCACCGTCCAGCCTCTTGCCACGGAGGGTACACGCAACTCTCGCCATCTCTCCACTCCCATTGCGTGTTATCTTATTCTGGTATTAGTCTCCCCGAGGCAAAGCTTACCCATGATGAGGCATGTGACCAGCTAAAAGGTCCTCGATCAGCAAGCCTACATCAAGACACTACACCGAGACTGTCTTCTCGTGCAAGTCACCCGCCTGGTCTCAACTTTATCATTTCAACCCAAAGTTTGGTACCTGACAGAGGTACATCTTTTCCGATGTTGAACCCATCATGGCCATGATGGATTCACCATCAAGTTTTATTTTTGAAAACATCCCATCCCACTTGAAACATCATATTTTGTTAAAACAAAACATTTTGTTTTTCTAGAGCAAGACTAAGCATAAGAAAAATCTTTTCATAAAATAGGTGATCAAGGAAAGGTAATCAATCTTTCAAGGAAGGAAATGCATCAATTGTTTAGCACACAACTCCTATTACCTAATGCATCAAGCAAGTGAGAAAGATTTTAAAATAGCAAGGAGGTGGCAAATGCACTGGGGCTTGCCTTGTGTTATAGGAGAGTCAGGCTCTGCTCCACAAATATCAAAATAATAGCAGTTCACAGTAGGTGGGGCTTCAGGTGTTGGTGTAGCTCTTCCTTCTTCAACCTCTACTTCTTCTTTGTTTTCTATATATATTAATCATACATAACCATGAATGCTCATGTAATGCTTATGAAAATGCAGTAATAGAAAAGATTTATCAAGTTATATCTTGAATACAATTTTCCTTCACGGTACTCTAGGAAACTAGGGTTTTTGGAGTCAAGATTTTATTTCATAGGGCAGGCACTACTTAGAAGATTAGGGTTTTGAGTTTAGGTATCAAACATTGTCCAAATCATGTCAAACTTCACTCAGGGTTTCTAATGACTTGGCGAAGCAGGCGGGAGCATCAATTTATAGAAGCTTTAGGCTGCGGCTCCGAATTTGGGAGGAGAGTGGAACTTATCTCTCGGGTGAGTCCATCACCGAGGCTTGTCGTGGAGTGCATGCGTTCATCTTGCGATCGTAACAATCTAGGGGATGCCACGATTACAACAATGCGGTGAATCAGGCGATGACGTGTCCCTTGCTGCGATCACGGTGAGCACCGGTGGCGATATTTTACCGACCGCGCGGGCAAGTGGGTACGGCGGTGACTCAGCCCCGGCCAAGACCTTCTTCCCCAAGATCTTTTTAACCCTCATGGTTATCCACTCTTTATTGGCACGAATCGCGGCATCAACGTGAATCACAGCGTGGAGGTCGCCGGCAACGAGGTACTCTGAACTTGGCGTTCTGATCCAATTATTGTACCATCGTGCTAGTTATCAGTGGTTCTGACAGAGCGATTTACAGCGCTTTGTTCTTCAATTTTTGTGTAACAACTTGATCTTCGGCTAGCAGGGAAATTGTTGCCCTATAATCCTTTCTAACTTTGTTATAGTGTCCACCATCAAATAGTTACAGGATCTTACTCAAAATCGAGCTCTAAGTTCATCCTACTTTACTGCTAGTGAGAATTCAGACTTAGGGCTACCTGACAGCCCAACTTTGGACCTAATTATCTCCAAATTTGTCATGACACCGAGGCTTAATCCCTTTAGCAAAGTTGTACTCCTATAGGAGCTCTACAAGTTTGATGTGTTGGCCCTAGGTAAATTACTCATGAACTGAAAGATACAGGGTTCCAATGTTGGCTCTATGCACTGGTTTTTAGACTTAGACATAGGAATGCATGGGGTGTCCTTTTTGCCAATAAGTCCAAACTTCACCATTTGGCTTACAAATCTTCAAATGTGAAAACACATAGTTTTTGATGTTGTACTACCTTGGTATTTGCACTTGGATCCAAAAGTGTACAAAATTTACACATAACCCCTTAGGGTTTCAATTCAGGGTTTTCCAGGGGTCTTTTTAGGGTTTTGACATATCTAGGGTTTTGGTGCTATCAAACTCCATTAAAGGTGATATCTTATGACCATTTCTAATGAGTTTTGAGATTTTAACTTATTTAGGCTTTATTGACACTTCTAAGCCTAGTTTAGGGTTAAGTACCCTACCCTAGGGTTTCACACATAACAAGTCACATCAATACAACTTGTTTGAAATTTTTGCCTAGTGAATGCACTCTAAGTGTAACAAACACATGATATGCTAATGCTCATGATGTTATGCTCAAGTTTTAGTGACAGTAACACCAGGGGTGTTACAATTTGATCCATGGGGTGATTTCTTTGGATCGTTGCCCGAACATGAGTTGGACGGGCCCCTGGTGCTTCTTCCTCCATAACATGTTCTTCCTGTGCTCCCCTTGATCCTGCTCCTCTTCTTGAGGTACCTGTTCATCGTCTTGGGTTGGGGGATGCACCATCATAGAGGAGGAGGGTTGATCTTGTTCCTGTAGTTCATGTGGTCGCACATCACCTATTGCCATAGTTCGCATTGCGGCCGTCGGAACCTCATCTTCATCTACATCATCAAGATCAACTTGCTCTCTTGGAAAGCCATTAGTCTCATCAAATACAACATCACTAGAGACTTCAACTAATCCTGATGAATTGTTGAAGAACCTATACGCCTTTGTATTTGAGTCATATCCTAATAAAAACCCTTCTACTGCTTTGGGAGCAAAGTTTGAGTGTCTACCTTTCTTCACCAGAATGTTGCATTTGCTCCCAAATACATGGAAATAAGACACATTGGGTTTGTTACCAGTTAGGAGTTCGTAGGAGGTCTTTTTTGAGGAGACGGTGCAAATAGAGCCGGTTTATGGCATGGCAAGCTGTGTTCACAGCTTCTGACCAAAACCTCTCAGGCGTCTTGTACTCTCCAAGTATTGTTCTAGCCATGTCGATTAGCATCCTGTTCTTCCTCTCTACTACACTGTTTTGTTGTGGTGTGTAGTGAGCAGAGAACTCGTGCTTGATGCCTTACTCCTCAAGATATTCTTCAACTTGTAGATTCTTGAATTCGGACCCGTTGTCGCTTCTTATCTTCTTCACCTTTAGTTCAAACTTATTTTGATCTCTCCTTAAGAAGCGCTTTAGGGTCCCTTGGGTTTCAGATTTGTCCTATAAAAAGAATACCCAAGTGAAGCGGGAAAATTCATCAACTATAACAAGACCATACTTACTTCCCTCGATGCTGAGATAGGCAACGGGGCCGAAGAGATCCATGCGTAGGAGCTCTAGTGGTCTTGATGTCGTCATCATATTCTTGCTGCGATGAGTGCTTCCCACCTATTTTCCTACCTAGCATGCTGCACAAGGTCTGTCTTTCTCAAAACAGACATCGGTAAGTCCTAACACATGATCTCCCTTTAGTAGTTTATGAAGGTTCTTCATTCCAACATGTGCTAGACGGTGATGCCAAAGCCAGCCCATGTTAGTCTTTGCAATTAAGCATGCATCTAGATCGGCATTCTCTTTCAAAAAATCAACTAAATAGAGCTTGCCATCTAATACACCCTTAAAGGCTAATGAACCATCACTCCTTCTAAAGACAGATACATCAATATTTGTAAATAAACAATTGTAGCCCATATGACACAATTGACTTACAGACAATAAATTATACCCAAGCGACTCTACTAAAAACACATTTGATATTGAGTGCTCGGTCATGATGGCTATCTTGCCCAATCCTTTAACCTTGCCTTTATTCCCATCTCCAAAAATGATGGTGTCTTGGGAATCCCTGTTCTTGACATAGGAGGTGAACATTTTCTTCTCCCCCATCATGTGGTTTGTGCATCCACTGTCGATAATCCAGCTTGAGCCCCCGGATGCATAAACCTGCAAGGCAATTAAGCATGGGTTTTAGGTACCCAACTCTTGTTGGGTCCTACAATGTTAGTTACAATAACTTTTGGAACCCAAATTCAAGTCTTGTCTCCCTTGCATTTAGATCCCAATTTTCTAGCAACTACTTTGGCATTTTTGCATAATAATACAAAAGAAGCATTACATGTTTAATACATAGTAGTTGGACCAGTGTAAACTTTCCTAGGTGCACGAGAAACAATATGATTACGCCTAGGCCTGCTCCTATCATGAACATATGTGGAACTGGATGCAAACATAGCATGTGAATCATGATAAGTAGGTAAAGCAGCATGATTATAACATTTATCATGATGAGAAACTTTCTTGACATGAGCATAAAGATAAGCATGCTTCTTTTGATCATGTGAAGAATACGAGCTACTAGCCATAGGGGCCTTCCCTTTCTCCTTGTTGAGACCGGAAGTCCTTTGGCTTGTTAAGTTCTTGGTTTCCTTTTGAAAACTAAGTCCATCATTAATTGAGGGGTGCCTGCCAACAGTGTAGGCATCCCTAGCAAATTTAAGTTTCTCATAATTATCCATGCAAGTCTTAAGTTAAGCATTAAGACTTGCAACCTAATTATTTAACATAGCAATAATGGAGGCATGTTCATTACAAGCATCAACATCAAAGTCTTTACATCTATTGCAAATAGCAACATGCTCTACACATGAACTAGTTGCATTTATGTTGGGGGCCTTCGGCTTTCGAAGGTCCTCAAAAACATGATTTGACAATGTTTTCCGAGTGAAACATGTGAACAGGTATCTTCGGAGTCAGGTTGCGGGTATACAAGAGCATGGTTAAGACGAAGCTTGGCTGGGACGGAAAGCGACCACGACGAAGGATAAGACGATCACGAAGCTATGTGTAGAAAAGCTTCGGCATGACGGCAGAAAAGAGGAACCGACTTAAAGATGAAAAGCCAAATTAAACCTCGAAGAGTTGCTATAGAGTTATTGATATATGTAAAGGGCATCAATGTAATTTTACACGGCCTGCGTCCCGTGCCTATAAATAAATGAACAGTACTCCCGTACTGTTCACGCTGACTTGGCATACGCTTTTTGCATCACGTCTGTACCTTTACTTTTCATCAATCTGAAGGTACATTTATAATTTGTCTTTATGAATTTGGTAATAAAAATAAGTTGATGATAATATTTGTATCATTATTCGTGTTTCATACATGTGCTCTTTTTTACCATTTATCGATCTTACGAACGTCTTTTCCTTCGTAACCTTCGTCCAGAATTCATTATATCCGAAGGGGCATAATGTTTATAAGGACGAAGGAATTTAACATTTAACACTTTTATGTTGCCTTGTTCTTAACTCTTAGCATTTGAGAACAAGTCCCCAACATTGGCGCCCACCTCCGGTGAACTCACGTCCATTTTTTGAGTTTTGGACACCTTCGGCAAGCATCACCTTCGTCATGCCGCCGAAAAAAGCTTCAGTGACAGGGGCTGCCACTCTGCAGCCGCTAGACCCCAATCAGGATGTCGTTTCTCTTAGGGAGGCCCGAAGCCAGAAGAGGAAGGCCATCAGTCCAACGCCTCCGAAGGATGACTTGGATCAAGAAATCCAAAACTTGGAGATGCTCCATCAACAGGTCCAACGGAAGAAGGAAAAGATGGCTCGTCTAGCTGACCTACAAAAGCAGATAGACGAAGCCTCTGAAGAACTTCGTCATCTTGCTCAAGATGACCAGAACCGAAGGCCTCCGCGTAGAGAGCTTCATCAGGAGGGCTTCTACAACGAGGATGACTGGTATGAAGATTTCCATCATGGAAATTTTGCTTTTGATGATTCTTCTCCTCTATCAACAGAACTGCAGGCTACACCTTGGCCACAGTCTTACAAGCCACCCCAGCTCCCCATGTACGACGGCCATTCAGACCCGAAGCAATTCTTGATGAGCTATGAAGCAACCATATCTTTGTATGGTGGCAACACGGCGGTCAAGGCAAAGTCTTTCGTCATGGATGTCAGGAGTGTTGCACAAACTTGGTACTCCTCTCTTTGGCTAGGGACAATCACTTCATGGCAAAAGCTAAAGGACATGTTGATAACCAGCTTCCAAGGGTTTCAAACGAAGCCAGTTACTGCCCAAGCTTTATTCCAGTGCACCTAGGACCACGAAGAATATCTTTAGGCGTATGTCCGAAGGTTCCTGCGTCTGAGGGCACAGGCACCAACAGTGCCCAATGAAATTGTCATTGAGGCAATGATCAAGGGGCTTCGGCCGGGACCTTGAGCTCAGTACTTTGCCAGAAAACCTCCTCAAACTTTGGAGAAGTTGCTCCAGAAGATGGACGAGTATATTCGAGCTGACAATGATTTTCGCCAAAGAAGGGAGGAAGCATTCCGGTTCTCTGAAATGACCAGGGGCTTCGGAGGAAGATTCCATCCGAGGCACGTCAGGTCAATTCACAATTCTACTCAAAGTGATGACAAAGGGAGTCAACAGCAAAGGCCACAGTGCTCCTCGCAAGCTTCGGGGCAACAGCAAAGCTCTTTCCGGCCGCCAGTGCCAAGGGGCAGAGGCGCCAGGGGCTTCGGGGGAAGATTTGGAGATCAACCAAGAAAAAATTACTGCGTATTCTGTGGTGAAGGCAAGGGCCATACCACCAGGATGTGCCATGTTACCATCCAGAAGCAAAAGGAGCTAGCAGAAGCTGCAGCGCAATAGGGCCAGCCGAAACAGGTCATGCATACTGCTTCGTACCATTCGCCTTACATTCCAGAATATGTAGGCAATCACCCTGCAGCTTCTGTTGCTTCGGCAAGTCAATCCCAAGCATCTTGGCAACAGCCTCCACCACCACCACCAATGCAGCGAGATCAGCGGCCAGAAGGGAGTCAGCACACTCACCTTCAGCGGGACTTCAGAGAGGAGTTCGAAGCTCGCACAGTCAATAGCACTGTGCCAGAGTCGAAGCATATTTACTGATAAATATCCTACCTCGACAGCGGATTTTCACATTATTCGCATTTCAGTCTTACTTTCTTTTTAATAAGGAACAATTATGAGAAGTTTAAGTGCTTTTTATCGTCTTTTAATCTCTTGTAACAGTTTCATTCTCTGTCGTAATAAAAATATGTCTTCTCCATTGGCTTAAGTTGCCGAAACATAAGAATTTATGGTGGCAAGAAAGATCTTCGAATTATCAAAAATTTGTTCTAAGAAATACAGTGCAATTTCTTTGAAGCAGCAAAAGTCGTTCCTAAGATAGCGCAGTGTAAGTTTTCCGCTCAAAAGTCGTTCCTAAAGGAGCGCAGTGTAAGTTTTCTGCTCAAAAGTCGTTCCGAAGGGAATGCAGAGCTTACAGCGAAAAATAAACGCTGATTTCGCTGAAAGTAAAAGGCGAAGAAGCTCCTAAGGGAGGCTTACAGCGAAAAATAAACGCTGATTCCGCTGAAAGTAAAAGGCGAAGAAGCTCCTAAGGGAGGCTTACAGCGAAAAATAAACGCTGATTCCGCTGAAGTAAAAGGCGAAGAAGCTCCTAAGGGAGGCTTGCAGTGAAAAATAAATGTCGACCTTCGGCAAATATCATTTTGCATAACATCACATCATCACATCATTTGCATAGCATAACATCATACATCATGTTGCATCAATGACACAAGAAGGGGATCAATGTTGATATTTGGAGATTGTTCCGAAGAAACAGTGCCAAGGCACGGAAAAGTAAATTTTGAAGAAGCATACCTTCATCAAACTCCGAAATGAAAAGATTTATCGGTTATTGATTTTGCGAAGATCGGATGTTTTTATGAAAATATGGATATTATTTACGAAGCATGAAAAGAAGGGAAGGTGTTTTTTCGCCGAAGGCTCAAAAACGGTATGTATATGAAGTTTCATGCATCGTAAAGAATAGAACAATAAATAGTTAATATATTACACATGTTTCTCAACAAATATTATATTCTAAATGTCTTTACAGCAGCATTTAATCTTCCCTTAGAACTATTCTGCAGCTTCATTTAGTAGCTGATCAACAACTTTATCCATGATGGCTTCGGCCATTTGTCTAATTTCGTCATCCCCCTTCGTGTGGGGGCCCGCAGATGACTCAGCAGGTTCTGAGGGAAGAGTAGATATGGACTTATTACTATTACAAACCGTCAACAAGTTCAAAATCAAAAAATTACAACAAAGAGACAAAAACCACTAGTTAATACCTATTTGCCCTTCGGGCTCTGCGCTTTTCTCAACAGCCTCTGCTACTTTTCTAGCATCATGGATGCCTTTTTTGCTTTTTTGAATAATCTCTTGGGCCATTTCCCGGCCACCATTATCCCAGATGTCGGTGAAAAATTTTCCACCAACCATTCTAGCTTCGGTCGAGGGGTCTTTTATATCTTCGAAGGATAAGGCAGTTTCCGATTGTGCTAAAACTTTCACATGCTCGCATCCTTTCCTCTCCAAAATAGTAGCAATCCCCCTGGCACCCGAAAAAGCACATATGTCTCCACGGCTATTCAAAATTTCCTCAAAGGCCTCAGCTTCGTGATTAATCCATTCGATTGGGCCTTCGGGGTTACCCCTTGTGAAGTTTTCCTCGCTCGAGAACGCGCCAACGCTGGCGAAGCTAGCTTTTATTTTCTTAACGCATTCTATAGATTTGTCATAGCACCTTTTCTTGGATGAACGAAGCTCTTCAACGGTTCCTTCTAAATGATTTGCCCATTGATCGCTAAGTTCTCGCTTCGTTTCTTCAAGTATGCGTTCTTCTTTAGCTCGGGCTAATTGTTTCCGAAGATCTTCAATTTCGTGCTTCTGAGCTTCGGCCTGAGCTTTAGAAGTAGCTTCGTTTTCCTTTATCTTATCCACCAATGTAAGTAGAATTTTGTCCTTTTCCAAGGCTTCGTTTCTTAGCTTGATAACTTCTGTTCGAAGGTTATTGAGAGCAATAGTGTAGCTCTCATCTTCAGCATTCTTTTGTGCCCTTAAGGCATTGCTGAGTATTAAGCCCTATTCAAAAGAATGAATGGATTAACATAAGAACAAAAGACTAATTCAAAATTCATAAACTTCAAAATTCACAATTTTTGTACCTTCAGACTATTGTATGCAAGGCTATCCGCAAGATCGTCCTTCGTCATGGCGCAGAGGCCAGCTTCAAGCTTCGGGAACCCCATGCTTCTAGCCATCTCCCGGCAGACGGATAATTCCTTGTTATCTGGGAGACAGTATAAGAAGTCGTCTTCGTCTGTGCCATTGAATACTAAGGCCCCTTTTGGATACCTCAGTTCTTGGGCATAGTGATTAGCTTCAAAAATCTCTTCTTTAGATAATCTTTTTCCCGAATCATGTTGAACAATATAATCGAGGGCTTTGGAGGATGCTTCGGGGGCAGCAGTGCCAGTTTCTTCAACTAAAATCGGCTCTGTCATTTTTGCTTCTTCGGCTTCCAAGGATTTTACCTTGGTGGGCTCTGAAGGCCCAGCTTCAGTCTCAGATTGTTGCTTTGGAGCTTCGGCAACAAAGATTTCAGTTTGCACTTCGGAAGTTTCAACAATTTTCTTCGGAGTTGTGCTTGAAGACTTAATTGTCTCCAAAACATCTAGCACATTAACCATCCTTTTTCTTTTTGGGGTCACTGATGGGCCCTTTTGGTTTTTTGCTATCTCAATTTTTGCTGAAGGACTTAAAATTTCTAATGATTTTGTTTCTTCAGTCCTTGGTTTTTCTGTTTTTACTGTTGATGGTGCTTCGACCATTTCTTCGATTTTTGGCACTGGAGGTGGTTCTTTAGCTTTGGTGGCCGAAGAGGTCTCACCAATAAATTCAGGCACTGTGGCCGGTTCAATAAAACGTGGCCGGTGTGAGAACCTTTACCTTTTTTCTCTTCGGCGCTGGCTCGCTAGGAGCAGCTGAAGCAATTGCCTTTGCAGAAGAAGTATTCTTTCTTTTTTGAGCCCGCGCTGGGTAATGGTAGTCGGGGTAGACAAACCCAATTGCATCAAATACTCGGTTAAGTCTCTTCTTCTTTTGGCCTCCGAAGGCCGCTGATAATGCAGTATCTTCGGCCTTCGAGTACACTCCAAGCAATTCGTCACTTATGGCCTCAATACTCTTTAACCAATCATCATCTGGCTCAACAAACTTATCTCCGTATTTGAATGTGTATTTTAGCCTAACTAGTCCACCTTCGTCAGGTTCCTTGACGGTCTCCTTCGGCATTTCCCACTTTTCTACAAGTGGCCATATTCTGAAGGAAATATGCTCTTGGACCAAATCCCTTGTCCCAATAAAAGAGCAAACCACGCCGAAGGCTCTCTGGCATTCTTCGGCTGCTTCATTCATTTTCACCTTCGGCTTCCGGAGGCCGAAGCGTTGCCAGATAGGGCGCATAATGATACCCTTGATATCTTCACGTGATTTCAAGTTATTTTTCACATAAAATCATTCAGTCATCCAGTCGTCGGGCCACCTCTTTCGAAAGGTTGGCACAGTGCAGCTTGACCCAGACCGAGCGCCGAAGCTGTAGCAGCCGAAATTGTTGTGATACTGCTCTTTGCCCCAGGGTTCTGTCTAATACAATAACTCATGTATGTTGTAGAAGCTTTTTGCATTAGGTTCCAAACCTTGGCTCCTCGTGGCCCACACAAAAATGCCCATCCTCATGATTGCTTCGGGAGTAAGTTGATGAAGGTAGATTTCAAATATCTTCAGTATTTCCACGACAAATCTGCTCAAGGGAAATCGTAATCCAGCTTTTAAGAAGCTTCGGAATATCATGACTTCATTTTCTTCGGGAGTCGGGCAAGTCTTCTCTCCTTCGTCAGCCCTCACAATAGACAAGTCCCTAAAATATCTGCCCCTCATATTGACAAGATGATTTTCTTTAATACTCGATTTACCAAAAACTGCATGGCTTGGTCGCCAGGGTCGATCTTCGGAATCTTCACCACCACTATCCACATCGTAACTTTCACTGTCGCCAGTATCTTCAGATAAACCCTCCAAAATCTCCCTGGTAATCTTCTCTGTATTAGTCTTTGACATTGATTCAAGAAAGCCCAGGTGCATCTCCACAGAAAGGCTTAGCTTTGAAGCACCAACAACTTTCTTATCTTCAGACATCTTTGCAAATGCTGACAAATCGCACTCGAAACCGAAGCTTAAAAATTTAAAACCAAGCAAGTGCTGTTGCGCGTAGGCTAAAAAGTTGGGTGAGTAAAAGCAGGTGGCAAGGGAGCGTGCCAAATAGGCTGGTGCTGAGCTCTTATTTATACAGTTAGTGCGTTGAAAACTGGAGGGTCCCGCTTGTCAATGACTGCTGCTATTCTAGCAGAAGGGAAGGTGTTTTTTTCGGACCTTCGGCTTAAAGCCTTCGTCCATGTCGCAATATGAATTTATCATTACAGTAAATTAATATTGCGAGGGGCTACTGTTGGGGGCCTTCGGCTTTCGAAGGTCCTCAAAAACATGATTTGACAATGTTTTCCGAGTGAAACATGTGAACAGGTATCTTCGGAGTCAGGTTGCGGGTATACAAGAGCATGGTTAAGATGAAGCTTGGCTGGGACGGAAAGCGACCACGACGAAGGATAAGACGATCACGAAGCTATGTGCAGAAAAGATTCAGCATGACGGCGGAAAAGAGGAACCGACTTAAAGATGAAAAGCCAAATTAAACCTCGAAGAGTTGCTATAGAGTTATTGATATATGTAAAGGGCATCAATGTAATTTTACACGGGCTGCGTCCCGTGCCTATAAATAAATGAACAGTACTCCCGTACTGTTCACGCTGACTTGGCATACGCTTTTTGCATCACGTCTGTACCTTTACTTTTCATCAATCTGAAGGTACATTTATAATTTGTCTTTATGAATTTGGTAATAAAAATAAGTTGATGATAATATTTGTATCATTATTCGTGTTTCATACATGTGCTCTTTTTTACCATTTATCGATCTTACGAAGGTCTTTTCCTTCGTAACCTTCGTCTAGAATTCATTATATCCGAAGGGGCATAATGTTTATAAGGACGAAGGAATTTAACATTTAACACTTTTTATGTTGCCTTGTTCTTAACTCTTAGCATTTGAGAACAAGTCCCCAACAATTTACTTCCTCTAGCTTAGTATTCAAATCATCATTTAAATTCTTTAAGCTAGAAATAGATTCATGACAGGAAGACAATTCAGATGACTGTTTTTCATTTTTCTTAACTTCTAAAGCAAGAGATTTTTGAACACTAATGAATTTATCATGTTCCTCATATAAAATATCTTCTTGCTTTTCTAGCAATATATCCTTTTCATTAAGAGCATCAATTAATTCATTTATTTTGTCTACTTTAGCTCTATCTAAACCTTTAAATAAATCAGTGTAATCTACTTCATCATCAGAAGATTCTTTATCACTAGAAGATGTATATTTGGGAATGTCTCGAATACATATCTTCTTCTCCTTAGCCATAAGGCACATATGGCGTTCATTGGGGAAGAGTGATGATTTGTTGAAGGACGAGGTAGCTAATCCTTCATCTTCGGAGTGAGATGAGAAACAGTTGGAATCCCATTCCTTCCCGATGTGTGCCTCGCCCTTGGCTTTCTTGTAGCTCTTTTTCTTTTCCCTCTTTCCATACTTTTTTTGTGCCTGGTCATTATCATTATCGGGGCATTGAGATATAAAATGACTGGTCTTACCGCATTTGAAGCAGGAGCGTTTTCCCCTTGACTTGTTCTTGTTAGGGTACTCCTTGCGTCCTTTCAGTGCGGTCTTGAAGCGTTTGATGATTAGGGCCATTTCATCCTCATTAAGCCCGACAGCCTCCACTTGTGCTACCTTGCTAGGTAGCACCTCCTTGCTGCTGGTCGCTTTGAGGGCAACGGGCTGCGACTCATAGATGGGTAGTGGACCGTTTAAGGCATCGTCCACGTATCGTTCTTCTTTCACCATCATACGCCTGCTTACGAATTTTCCGAGGATTTCCTCGGGCGTCATCTTGGTGTACCTGGGATTCTCACGAATAAGATTTACAAGATAGGAATCAATAACTGTAAATGACCTGAGCATGAGTCTAACGACGTCATGATCCGTCCATCTTGTACTCCCGTAGCTTCAGATTTTATTGACCAGGGTCTTGAGCCTGTTGTAGGTCTGTTTTGGCTCCTCTCCCTTGATCAACGCGAACCTCCCTAGCTCGCCTTCCACCAGTTCCATCTTGGTAATCATGGTGGCGTCATTACCCTCGTGAGATATTTTGAGGGTGTCCCAAATCTGTTTGGCGTTGTCCAGGCCGCTGACCTTGTTATATTCATCCCTACGTAGAGATGCTAGCAAAACAGTAGTGGCTTGGACATTTTTATGAATTTGTTCATTGATACGCACAGGGTTATCAGTACTATCAAAGTGCATTCCATTTTCTACAATTTCCCAAATGCTAGGATGGAGAGAAAATAGGTGACTCCAAAATGAGTAATCCTCTCCATCGAAGTGTGGAGGTTTTCCAAGTGGAATAGATAGTAAATGGGCATTTGAATTGTACGGAATGCGAGAATAATCAAAGTAGTAGTTTTGATTAACCGTTTTCCTTTTGGACGAGGAGTCGTCGTCGTCATCCCTTGGTGAAGAAGAGGAGGCGTCGCTGTTGTAGTAGATAATCTTCTTGATGCGCCTCTTCTTCTTCCCGTCCCTCTTCTTGTGACTTGAGCCTGAGTCAGTGGGCTTGTCCTCTCTTGGCTCATTGAGGAGGGACTCCTTCTCCTTGTCGTTGATCACCATCCCCTTGCCCTTAGGATGCATCTCTTCGGGCGGTTAGTCCCTTAGATGAAGAGTACAGTTGTTGGTCACTTGTTCTCAAATGCTATGAATCAAGAACAAGGCAACACAAATGTTAATGGTTAAAGACCTTCGTCCTTCGAAACATTATCTCCTTTAGGATATAATGATCTTCGGACAAAGGTCATGAAGGATGTACCTTCATCATTTCAATATACAAAGATATAAACATGAACATATGAAACACAAAAAGAACATGAATAAACATTTTAAATCATTAGATTATTCATACTGTCATTATAAAATCATGAACAAACACCAATGATATTAAACTACATTTATACCTTTGGCTTGACAGAAGGTAAAAATCCAAGAGTGACGTGCGAGTCATTACAAGTCAACGTGAATAATACGTTGTTACTGTTCATCTATTTATAGGCACAGGACGTAGCCTAGGTAAAATTACATTCATGTCCCTGACATTTACTATTAGCCAAAAGGTAATCTGTCGAGGACTGAGCAGTCTTTTCCTTTTAAGTCAGTTTCATCCTCCATCATCATCCTTGTGCTGAGCCGAAGCTTCTCCAGCCATAGCTTCGGAGTTGGTATATTCTTCTTCCAGATCATGCTTTTTCACACCATGCACGCCTTCATCTTAAACCGGAAGCTTCTTGTGACAGTATACTATACTGGAAAACATGTTAGTCATGTTTTTGAGGACCTTCGGAAGATGAAGGCCCCCAACAGTAGCCCCTCACAGTGTTAATTTGTTGTTTTACAAATTTAGACTGCGACATGAACGAAGGTCTTTAGCCGAATGTCCAAAAAAACACCTTCCCTTCGCTAGAATAGCAAAAGTCAATGACAAATGGGGCCCGCCAAGTTGCAATGCACTAGGCATATAAATAGAAACCCACAGTGACATCATTTGTTGCGCCATCTCAATTGCTTGTGCTATTTTCTCAAGTTTTAAATTTTTTGCTGTTAGATTTCACTTGTTTTGTGAGCTTCGGCATTTGTTCGTTTTTCCACCAAATGGCTTATGAGAAGAAGGTAGCTGATCCTGCCCTGGCTGGTTTTTATGAGGCCATGGAAAAAACAAACACAGAGAAGATTACAAGTGAGATACTAGCTGCTTTGTCTGAAGATTCTGACGATAGCGAGAGCTTTTGATATGGTAAGTGAAGACGAAGATGCAGAAAATCGGCCCTGGCAACCGAGTCATACCATCTTCGGGAAATCATCCATTAAGCAGAGTCAAATTGACGCTATGAAAGGGAGATTTTTCCGAGATATTTTAATTGTGAGAGCTAGAGGAGATAGTGCTGCACCTGCTCCCGAAGAGGATGAGGTGGTTGTTTACAGGAGTTTTATGAAGGCCGGGCTTCAGTTCCCATTAAGCAAATTCCTGATTGAAGTGTTGAAGACCTTCGAGATTTTGCTGCATAAAATTACCCCCGAAGCCATTATTAGGATGGGGGTTTTCATTTGGGCCATGAGAAGCCAGGGGCTGGAGCCAAGCGCAAAATGCTTCTGCAATATGCACGAGATGCTGTACGAGACAAAGGCTACTGGCAAGGAGCAGTAATACAACAATTTTGGTTGTTATGGCTTCGTGCCCCACGCCGATGTAAATTACCTGGTCCCAACATTCCAAGAAAGGTGGCCCAGGGCCTGGATGGAGGAATGGTTCTATGTTAAGAATAATTTAATTGAGAGGGAAGATATAAAAGGAATTATTCAACGTACCATTTGGTCTCGCTTCGGTATCAGGAGGCCAGCCATCGCTCTTGGGAACGATATAGAGGCATGCCAGAGAAGCTTCAACACGGTGTGTACTTTTATTGGCACTAGAGACCTAGTTCAAGAACACATCGCCTACAGAGTATGGCCGCTTGTGAATGAATGGGAGATGCCGAAGGAATCTGCTGTCGGGTCTAGTCAAGGCCGCTTGGTCTATTTGAATTGCTTGGGGCCTACACAAGGGCCGAAGATGATGCCATGACATTGGCCTTTGAAGGCCGCGACAAAAAAAGATTGAATAGAGTTTTTGATGTCATTGGTTTCGTATACCCTGATTATTGCTATCACTCGCAAAAGCAGGGAAAGAAAAGGAAAACTGCCGCTTCAGCCATTTCTGCTGTGCCGAAGGGCAAAAAGATCAAGGTCTTAACACATCGGCCAAGATACATTGAAACGACCATAGTGCCAAGGCTTAGCGAAGGGACATCTTTCACTGCTGAGGCAGGACAGATTGAATTGTCGAAGGTGCCTACAGCCAAGCCAGTCGAAATGCCAAAAAATGGTGCCGAAGCCAAAGAAGAGGTGGTTAAAAAGCCAGAGCTAGAAAAAACAATAGTGCTGCGAGAAATCTTGAGCCCACTGGCAGAAGCAGAATTGTCGAAGGTTGCAAAGGCTTCCGCAACAACTCCCAAGAGGAGGAGAATGGCTAGCGCGCTAGACGCTGTCATGGAGACGACAAGGGCTTTAACTCCTACCCCTGTGAAGAAGGTTGCCGAAACTGTTATGGTTCGTGCTGAAACCGAAGCTGGGCCCTCAGTGCCCGCGGAGGCAGAGCCTGCCGCAACTGAGCAGAGAGCTAAGCAAGAATTTCCAGATACTAGCATGGCTCTAGAGAAGGATGTGGCCAAAAAAGCTAAATCTCCTGCTCCCGAAGCACCGTTCGAAGATCTTGACTTTATTATTCGACATGCTTCGGGAAAAAGACTATCTGAATAAGAAATTGCAAAAGCCAAACACTATGCCCGGGAATTGAAATACCGAAGGGTGCATTGGTATACAATGGCACAGACGAAGATGACTTCCTATACTGTCTCCCAGACAACAAGGAAATATCTGTCTGCCGGGAGATGGCCAAAAATATGGGATTTCCGAAGCTTAAAGTTGGCCTTTCTGCCATGTCAAAGGATGACCTCGCAGATAGCCTTGCATAAAATAGTCTGAAGGTACAGAAGTTATGAACTTAAAAATAAAGTCTATGAACTTAGAAATAAAGTCTTTTATTCTCATGCTAATCCTTTATCCTTTCTTCTTTTTTGCAGGGCTTAATTCTTAGCAATGCTTTGAGGGCGCAAAAGAATGCTAAATATGAAAGCTATGTGATAGCTCTCGGCAACCTTCAATCAGAAGTTATCAAGCTGAGAAATGAAGCCTTGGAGAAGGATAAAGTTCTACTTTCATTGGTAGACAAAGTGAAGAAAGATGAAGCGAATTTTAACGCTCAATCCGAAGCTCATAAAGCCGAAGTTGAAGACCTTCGAAAAAAAACTTGCCGAAGCTAATGAAAATTTTGAACTTGCAAAGGTGAAGCAAGAAATAAGTGAATGGTCAAACACTAGGCTGGAGAAAAATGTTGCGGAGCTTCACGATTCCAAGGAGAGATGTTTTGAGAAATTCTTGGAATGTGTGAGAAAATTGAAAACCAGCTTTGCCAAGATGGGTTCGTATTCTTCCGAAGAGAATTTCATTCAAGGCGATCATGAGGGTGTTATTGATTGGATAAGCGGAGAAGCTGAAGCTTTTGAAGAGATCCTTAGTGATCGTGGGGACATTTGTGCCTTCGCCGGCGCTCGAGGGGTTGCAGCAATTCTGCAGAAGGCTGGTTGTGACCATGTTAAAGCTGTAGCCCAGACTGAAGCCGTCTTCTCCACAGACGACACGAGAGACCCTTCGGCCGAAGCTACTTTAGTGGGCGGAAAATTTTATTCCAATGTCTGGTTTAACGGTGGCCGAGAATTGGCCAATGAAATCATAAAGAAAAACGAAAAAGAAACCCACGATGCTCGAGAAGAAGCGAGACGAGCCGAATAAGCTGTCGAGCGCGCAAGGCGTATAGGTATTGTTTTTGAATTTTAGCTTCGGTGTTTATTTTCTGGCTTTGAACTAACAGTTTGTCTATTACAGCTGAACTCTCACCGCTGCCCAAGCCATACGACCCCCTGGCTGATCCTGTCATGAAAGAAGCGCTGGATGTAATGAGCGTTGCTAACTCCATCGTCGACGAAGTTGTCGATAGGATGCTAAACGAAGCTGCTGAGAAAATCCTTAAGGAAGATTAGGCTTTTATTGTAATGATATGATGTAACATTTGGTGCATGAAACAATTAATTAGACATGTAAATTTTTGTAATATATTTCTTTGCGATGCATGAAATTTACGCACATACCGTTTTTGAGCCTTCGGCGAAAAACACCTTCCCTTCATTTCATGCTTCGTAAATACAGAAGCCCTTTTTAATGGTGAATCTTTGTGATAAAATTGTATTGGCCAAAGGTTTTCTTCGTGCTTCAGCACATTTTCATTCAACAAATTATTGCCGAAGATCTGCTTCGTACCCAATCTTTTTGCTGTTGATGCGATATGATGTATGATGTAATGTTATGCGGAATGGTGCGATGATATGATGCAATATGATGGTAATGCCGAACACACACACACCCACACTGGAACAACCAAGACTCTGCATCCCCTTAGGGACGTCTTTGGAGTCTTTAAGCTCTGCATCCCCTTAGGAACGACTTTGGAGCTTCTTCACCATCTATTTTGGTGGTATCTAAGCTCTGCATCCCCTTAGGAACGACTTTGGAGCTTCTTCACCTTTTATTTCGATGGTATTTTGGCTCTGCATTCCCTTAGGAATGACTTTGGAGCCTTGGAACTTACTCTGTGCTCCCTTAGGAACGACTTTTGTAGCTTCAAAACTTACTCTGCGCTCCCTTAGGAACGACTTTTTGTACCTTCGGAACTTACTCCGCTTTCTTAAGAACAGCTTTTGTAGCTTCGGAAGTCTGTTAGGAAGAAGCATTTTACTTATTGATACGGGCACAATTATTACATGAGACCAAAATTAAGTCCTTCGTGACTTGTTTTTCATACAAGAAAAATAAGATGATGGAAAAGATGAAGATACATCAAGGGTAGGATATTCTTTTAGTAGATGTGCTTGGATTCAGGCACAGTGTTGTTAACTGTGCGAGCTTTAGACTCCTCCCAGAAGTCGCGCTGCTGTTGAGCATGCTAGTGCCCTTCTGGCTGCTGGCTTCGGGTCAGAGTAGGTGGTAGCGATGGTGGTGGTGGAAGCTGAGCCCAGGAAGCTTGAGAATGGCTCGCCGAAGCAATAGAGGTCGTAGGCTGTTGATTACCTACATACTCTGGTACATAGGGAGAATAGCATGAGGCAGTATGTAGGACCTGCTTCGGCTGATTCTGCCGCGCCTCAGCTTTGGCAATCTCCTTTTTCTTCTGAATTGTGACTTGGCATGTTCTTGTGGTGTGGCCCTTGTCTTCTAGGCTGATCTCCATATCTTCCTTCGAAGCCCCTGCCGCCTCTGCCCCTTGGGACTGGTGGCCTGAAAGAGCTTTGTTGTTGCCCTAAAGATTGGGTGCTGTGTTGTGGCCTTTGAGGTTGGTTTCCTCTATCATCACTTGGGTTGGAATTATGGATCGATCTGACGTGCCTAGAGTGAATTCTTCCTCTAAATCCCCTGGTCATCTCAGAAAACCTGTATGCTTCTTTCCTTCTTTGGCGGAAATCATTATTAGCCCGGATATACTCATCCATCTTCTGAAGAAGCTTCTCCAGGGTTTGTGGGGGTTTCCTGGCAAAATACTAAGCCATAGGTCCTAGCCGAAGCCCCTTGATCATGGCCTCAATGACAATTTTATTGGGCACTGTAGGTGCTTGTGCTCTTAGACGCAGGAACCTTCAGACATACGCCTGAAGATACTCCTCATGGTCTTGTGTGCACTGAAACAAAGCCTAGGCAGTGACTGGCTTCGTCTGAAAGCCTTGGAAGCTAGTGATTAGCATATCCTTGAGCTTGTGCCATGAAGTGATTGTCCCTAGCCAGAGAGAAGAGTACCAAGTTTGTGCGACACTTTTGACTGCCATGACAAAAGATTTGCCATGACTGCAGTGTTGCCCCCATATGAAGATATGGTTGCCTCGTAGCTCATTAGGAACTACTTCGGGTATGAGTGCCCATCATACATAGGAAGCTGAGGTGGCTTGTATGATGGGGGCCATGGGGTAGCCTGCAACTCTGCTGTTAGAGGAGAAGCGTCATCAAAAGCAAAATTGCCATGATGGAAATCATCGTACCATTCATCATCGTTGTATGAATTGTCTTGATGAAGCTCTCTGTGTTCAGGCCTTCGGTCTTGGTCATCTTGAGTAAGATGACGCATTTGTTCCGTGGCCTCATCAATCTTTCTCTAAAGATCGGCGAGACAAAGCATCTTTTCTTTCTTCTTCTGAACCTATTGATGGATGGCTTCGAGGTCCCAGATTTCTTGGTCCAACTCCTCCTCCTGAGGTGTTGGACTGGTAGCCTTCCTTTTCTGGCTCCTAGCTTCACGTAATGTTTCTTGATTAACATCTAGTGGCTGCAGTGCAGCCCCTGGCCCTGATGACTTCTTCGGCGGCATGACGAAGGTCAAAGCTTGCCGAAGGTGGTCAAATGAGTTCACTGGAGGTGGGCGCCAATGTTGGTCACTTGTTCTCAAATGCTATGAATCAAGAACAAGGCAACACAAATGTTAATGGTTAAAGACCTTCGTCCTTCAAAACATTAGCTCCTTTAGGATATAATGATCTTCGGACGAAGGTCATGAAGGACGTACCTTCACCATTTCAATATACAAAGATATAAACATGAACATATGAAACACATAAAGAACATAAATAAACATTTTAAATCATTAGATTATTCATATTGTCATTATAAAATCATGAACAAACACTAATGATATTAAATTACATTTATACCTTCGGCTTGACAGAAGGTAAAAATCCGAGAGTAACGTGCGAGTCATTACAAGTCAACGTGAAGAGTACGATGTTACTATTCATCTATTTATAGGCACAGGACGCAGCCTGGGTAAAATTACATTCATGTCCCTAACATTTACTATTAGCCAAATCGTAATCTGTCGAGGACTAAACAGTCTTTTCCTTTTAAGTCGGTTTCATCCTCCATCATCATCCTTGTGCTGAGCCGAAGCTTCTCCAGCCAAAGCTTCTCCAGCCATAGCTTCCGAGTTGGTCTATCCTTCTCTAGATCACGCTTTTCCACACCATGCACGCCTTCATCTTAAACCCGATGCTTTCTATGACAGTATACTATACTAGAAAACATGTTAGTCGTGTTTTTGAGGACCTTCGGAAGATGAAGGCCCCCAACAACGCTTCGATACCAATTGAGAGCACCTAGAGGGGGGGTGAATAGGTGATCCTGCAATATTCAACACTAATAGCCCAAACTTGGTTTATAAAATGTTAGTTAATTAAACCAAGTTTCTATAAAGCGAGCTCTTGAGAAGAAATCAATCACAAAGAAAAGCAACACAAGAGGCACGGTGTTTTTATCCCGTGGTTCGACCAAGTAACACTTGCCTACTTCCATGTTGTCGCTGGGCTAGCCAGGGCACCAGACAATGTCCGGTGCACCACCGGACAGTCCAGTGCACCACAGGTTGGTGCTGGTTTGGCTGAACTTAGCCAAAACTTCTCCTGTCCGATTCTAGTTTTCTTGGCTATGTTCCTAGCACTTAGAGAGTGTGTTAATATCCAAAAACAAATTACTAAGTCCAGAATCATACCTTGATTCTTGATTTTGCACTTCACAACCACTTATCACATATTAACTTAAAACCATGTGTTGGGCATCTAATCACCAAAACATTTATAGAGGTGGCCCAAGGGCACATTTCCCTTTCAACACTTCATCAGCATTATTACTACACAACAACTGTGGCATAATACCCAGTATTGAACCGACAGAAGGGTAATCTTTTTCTTTGTGACGCATGAAAAGAAGGGAAGGTGTTTTTTCGCCAGCGGCTCAAAAACGATATGTACGAAGGTTTAATGCATCACAAAGAAATATATTACATTAATATACATGCAAATAGTTGGTACTCGATTCTTACAAAGGTGAAAGCTAAGTACAAAAACTAAACTCTCAAATATACAAGGTTTTAATCTTCTTTCAACACTTTCTCAGCGACTTCGTTTAGCAGTCTGTTGACAGCTTCGTCAACAGCTTCATTAGCAATTTTAATCATCTCTAGTGCTTCCTTCAAGGCCGGGTCGGCTTTGGGGTTGTATGGCTCCGGTGAGGGTGAAAGTACAGCTACATCATAAAACATGTTTGTTAATTTTGAAGCTAAAAACGAATTACGAAGCTAAACCTCAATAAAGGTACCTATAAGCCTCGCACGCTCAGCAGCTTCTTTAGCTCATTTGGCTTCTTCTTAAGCGTCGTGAGATTATTTTTCATTCCTTCTGATAGCTTCATCAGCTATCTCACGGCCGCCCTTCATCCATACCTCGGAGTAAAATTTCCCGCCTAATACAGAAGCTTCAGCTGAAGGGTTTTTTTTGTCATCAGCTGAGAATGCGAAATTTGACTGAGCCACAGCCTTAATATGTTCGCAACCAGCCTTCTCTAAGTTGGACATGGCCTCCCGCGCACCAGCAAAGGCACAGAAATCTCCTCAGTCACATAGAATTTTGTCAAAAACTTCGGCTTCTTCACTATTCCACTGGACAACTCCATTAGGGTCGCCACGAATGAATCTCTGCTCAGAGGAATATGCCCCAACTTTAGCAAAGTTGCCTTTTAATTTCTTGGTGAATTCCAAGGATTTTTCATAACATATTTCTTTGGAAGCATGAAGCTCATCAGCATTCTTTTGTGCTCTTGACCTTTCAGTCTCGTATATCTAATGCTTTATCGCTTCAACTTCAAATTTTTCGGTTGCTTCAGCAACCTTCTTCTTTAGTTCTTCCACTTCGGCTTTATGAGCTTCGGCTTGTGCAACAAGTTTAGCCTCATTAGCTCTCATCTTATCCACTAAGGAAAATAATATCTTATCCTTTTCAAGAGCTTCGTTCCTTAGTGTGATGACTTCTGAGCGAAGATTCCCAAGAGCTATTAAGTAGCTTTCATCTTCTGATTCTTTCTGTGCCTTTAGAGCCTTACTTAGAATTAAGCCTAGGAAAACGAAGAATGAGCACATAATGATAGCAAAGGAAACCATAAAAACAATTCATTTTACACAAGTCCAAGTATACAGACCTTCAGACTGTTGTAAGCAAGAATGTCTGCAAGTTGATCTTTCGACATTGCAGATAGGCCAAGTTCAAGCTTCGGATATCCTATATTGTCCATCATTTCCCGGCAGACATGTATTTCATTGCCCCCATATACCAAGGACCCTCGGGGGTACTTCAGATCCATGGCATAGTGTTGCACTTCGGCAACCTGCTCTTCTGATAGCTGCTTTCCCGAAGCAAGTCGAACAATGAATTCCACCTCTTCAATGGGTGCTTCAGGTGTAACACCCCATTGCTCCCACACAATGAATGTTACCAAATACCCTTCCCAAAAAACTTAAACAACATAAGAAAAGAAATAGAGATAGAAAGTAAAAAAAATCTGGCAGCACCTACCTTGAAAGTGGCATAACGAGGGGAACATACTGTTTATACATAATGTAAAAGAAAGGTAATCCACATAGTATAATCAGAATGCAAAGGTAGTAATGACTAATCATGATCGAAATAAAAAAAGGAAATCCAGCCAGTCCAAAAGCAAATTCGACTACCATGAAGGCTAGAACATATTAATTCCCTAGTGAAAGGGAAATAGGGTCAAACCTTTTCCTATATGAATTTTGGTGGTTGAATTGCCCAACATAAACAATTGGACTAACTAGTTTGCACTAGAATATATGTTCTACAGGTGCCAAAGGTTCACAACAAACCAATACAAGATAAAAGAAAGGGTTCAAAACAAAGGAGCAAAGTTAAACCGAAGGCAGCCCTGGTCTGGCGCCCCGGACAGTGTCTGGTGCACCAGGGACGATCAACTCAAACTTGCTAGCTTCGGGAATTTGGGGAAGCCGCTCCGCTATAATTCACCGGACTGTCCGGTGTAACACCGGACTGTCCGGTGTGCCAGCGGAGCAATGGCTACTTCGCGCCAACGATCATCTGCAAAGGAACAGTAAAAGTAAACAGTGCGCGCCTACGTGCGTAGAAGTCAGAGCAGGCGCACCGGACAGTGAACAGGACCTATCCAGTGCACCACCGGACTGTCCGGTGGCCCCACTTGTCAGAGCTCCAACGGTCGAACCCTAACGGTTGGGTGACGTGGCTGACGCACTAGACAGTGTCCGGTGGCACACCGGACTGTCCGGTGCGCCATACGACAGCAGCCTTCACGGACGGCCACTTTGGTGGTTGGGGCTATAAATACCCCCAACCACCAACACTTCAAGGCATCCAAGTTTTCAGCCATTGCATTCAATACAAGAGCTCTAGACTTCACTCCAAGACATAAACAAAGAGATCAAATCCTCTCCCAAGTCCAAAGATCATTCCAATCAAATAGTGACTAGTGAGAGAGACAATTGTGTTCATTTGAGTTCTTGCGCTTGGATCACTTTTCTTCTTCTTCCTTTCTTATTCCCAACTCAATTGTAATCAAGGCAAGAGACACCAATTGTGTGGTGGTCCTTGTAGAGACTTAGTGTCTCGATTGATAGAGAAGAGAAGCTCACTCGGTCTAGGTGACCGTTTGAGAGGGGGAAAGGGTTGAAAGAGACCCGGTCTTTGTGACCACCTCAACGGGGAGTAGGTTTGCAAAAACCGAACCTCGGTAAAACAAATCACTGCGTCTCACTCTTTATTTGCTTGTGATTTGTTTTCGCCCTCACTTTTCGGACTCGATTTTAATTCTAACGCTAACCCCGGCTCGTAGTTGTGCTTAAAGTTTATAATTTTCAAATTCCGCCTATTCACCCCCCTCTAGGCGACTTTCAATTGGTATCAAAGCCCGGTACTTCATTAGAGCCTAACCGCTCGAATTGATGTCGGGAGATCACGCCAAGAAGGAGGTCATGACCGGTGAGAAGCCTGCTACAAGCCACAGGAAGGCTCCATCAAGGGAGTCCGACTCCAAAGGAAAGGGAGAGTCAACCTCCCACAACAAGTCGCATCAGAGTGGCGACAAGAAGAAGAAGATGAAGAAGGTGGTCTACTATGAGACCGATTCTTCGTCACCATTCACCTCCGGCTCCGACGCACCGTCCGTAACTTCTAAGCGCCATGAGCGCAAGAAGTTTAGTAAGATCCCCCTACACTACCCTCACATTTCTAAACGTACTCCATTGCTTTCCGTTCCATTAGGCAAACCACTGGTTTTTGACGGTGAAGATTATAACATGTGGAGTGATAAAATGAGGCATCACCTAACCTCACTCCATGCTAGTATTTGGGACGTTGTTGAGTTTGGAGTGCAGGTACCATCCGTAGGGGATGAAGACTTTGATTTGGACGAGGTTGCCCAAATCCGGCACTTCAACTCCCAAGCCACCACTATACTCCTCGCCTCTCTAAGTCAAGAGGAGTATAACAAGGTGCAAGGGTTGAAGAGCGCCAAAGAAATTTGGGACATGCTCAAGACCGCGCACGAGGGAGATGAGGTGTCCAAGATCACCAAGAGGGAGACGATCGAGGGGGAACTCGATCGTTTTATGTTCAACCAAGGAGAAGACCCACAAGCCATGTACAACCGGCTAAAGACCTTGGTAAATCAAGTGCGCAACATCGGGAGCACCAAGTGGGATGACCATGAAATGGTCAAGGTTATTCTTAGATCACTTGTATTTCTTAACCCCACTCCAGTTCAATTAATTCGTGGTGATCCAAGATATAAACTAATGTCTCCCGAGGAAGTGATAGGAAAATTTGTGAGCTTTGAATTGATGATCAAAGGCTCCAAGAAGATCATCGAGTAAGGCACCTCCTCCGTACCCGAGGCACAACCCGTTGCATTCAAGGCAACGGAGGAGAAGAAAGAAGACACTACACCTAGTAGGGTCCCCATCGATGCCTCCAAGCTCGACAACGAGGAAATGGCGCTCATCATCAAGAGCTTCCACCAAATCCTCAAGCAAAGGAGGGGGAAGGATTTCAAGCCTCGCTCCAAGAAGGTTTGCTACAAATGTGGTAAGCCCGGTCATTTTATCGCTAAATATCCATTGTCTAGTGATGGTGATAGGGATAACGACGAGAGGGGGAAGAAGAAGGAGAAGAAGAGGTACTACAAGAAGAAGGGTGGCGATGCCCATGTTTGCCGAGAGTGGGACTCCGACGAGGGCTCCACCGACTCCTCCGACGACGAGGACGCCGCCAACATCGCCATCAACAAAGGCCTCCTCTTCCCCAACGTCGGCCACAAGTGCCTCATGGCAAAGGACGGCAAGAAGAAGAAGGTAAAATCAAGATCCTCCACTAAATATGCAACTTCTAGTGATGATAATAATTCTAGTGATGATGAGGACAACTTGCATACTCTTTTTGCCAATCTTAACATGCAACAAAAAGAGAAATTGAATGAATTGATTAGTGCCATTCATGAGAAGGATGAACTCTTGGATAGCCAAGAGGACTTCCTTATTAAGGAAAACAAAAAGCATGTTAAGACTAAAAATGCTTATGCTCAGGAGGTAGAGAAAAATGAAAAATTAACTAGTGAGCTTAGCACTTGCCATGACACTATCTCCAACCTTAGGATTGAGAATGCTAATTTGATTGCTAAGGTTGAGAAGTCAAATATTTGTGATGATTCAATTACCAATCTTAGAAATGATAATGCTAGTCTAATTGCTAAGATTGAAAAATTGAATGCCTCTCTTGCTAGCCTTAAGAATGAGAATGAAAAATTAATTGCTAAGGCTAAGGAATTATATGTTTGCAATGTTTCTATTTCCAATCTTAGAGATGAGAATGCTATTTTACATGATAAGATTGTTGAATTAAATGACGGCAAACCCTCTACATCTACGGTTGATCATGTTTCTATTTGTACTAGATGTAGAGATATTAATGTTGATGCTATCCATGATCACCTTGCTATGATTAAACAACAAAATGATCATATAGCTAAACTAGATGCTAAAATTGCCGAGTATGAACTAGAAAATGAGAAATTTAAATTTTCTCATAGCATGCTTTATAGTGGGAGACGCCCTGGCATTAAGGATGGCATTGGCTTCCAACAGGGAGACAATGTCAAGCTTAATACTCCTCCTAAAAGATTGTCTAATTTTGTTAAGGGCAAAGCTCCCATGCCTCAGGATAATGAGGGTTACATTTTATACCCTATTGGTTATCCTGAGGATAAGATCAGGAGAATTCATGCAAAGAAGACTCATTCATTCATGCAAAGAAGACTCATTCTCTTTCTCACCATGCTTTTATTTATAAGAATGATGCTTCTAGCTCTAGGCATTCTACACATGTTAAAATGCCTAAGAAGAAAACTCCTATTGCATCAAATGATCATAATATTTCATTCAAGTCTTTTGATGCTTCATATGTGCTTACTAACAAATCAGGCAAAGTAGTTGCCAAATATGTTGGGGGCAAACACAAGGGGTCAAAGACTTGTGTTTGGGTACCCAAGGTGCTTGTTTCTAATGTAAAAGGACCCAAGACCGTTTGGGTACCTAAGAACAATGCCTAAATTTGTTTTGTAGGTTTATGCATCCGGGGGCTCAAGTTGGATCATCGATAGCGGGTGCACAAACCACATGACAGGGGAGAAAAGGATGTTCTCCTCCTATGAGAAAAACCAAGATCCCCAAAGAGCTATCACATTCGGGGATGGAAATCAAGGTTTGGTCCAAGGATTGGGTAAAATAGCTACATCACCTGACCATTCTATTTCCAATGTTTTTCTTGTAGATTCTTTAGACTATAACTTGCTTTCTGTTTCTCAATTATGCAAAATGGGCTACAATTGTCTTTTTACAGATGTAGGTGTTACTGTTTTTAGAAGAAGTGATGATTCAGTAGCCTTTAAGGGAGTGATTAGAGGGTCAGCTATACTTAGTTGATTTCAATGGAGCTGAACTCAATACTTGCTTAATTGCGAAGACTAACATGGGTTGGCTCTGGCATCGCCGACTAGCCCACGTTGGGATGAAGAATCTTCACAAGCTTCTAAAGGGAGAGCACATTTTGGGACTAACCAATGTTCATTTTGAGAAAGACAGGATTTGTAGCGCATGCCAAGCAGGGAAGCAATTTGGTGTTCATCATCCATACAAGAACATCATGACGACTGACAGGCCACTGGAACTACTCCACATGGACCTATTCGGCCCGATAGCTTACATAAGCATCAGCGGGAGTAATTACTGTCTAGTAATTGTGGATGATTATTCTCGCTTCACTTGGGTATTCTTTTTGCAGGAAAAATCTCAAACCCAAGAGACTTCGAAAGGATTCTTGAGATGGGCTCAAAATGAGTTCGGCTTGAGGATCAAGAAAATAAGAAGCGACAACAGGACGTAGTTCAAGAATTCACAAATTGAAGGCTTTCTTGAGGAAGAGGGCATCAAGCATGAGTTCTCTTCTCCCTACATGCCATAATAAAATGGTGTAGTGGAGAGAAAGAATAGAACTCTATTGGACATGGCAAGGACCATGCATGATGAGTACAAGACTTCGGATCGGTTTTGGGCCGAGGCGGTCAACACCGCTTGCTACGCCATCAACCGGTTATATCTACACCGAATCCTCAAGAAGACATCTTATGAACTCCTCACCGGTAAAAAGCTCAATGTTTCATATTTTAGAGTCTTTGGTAGCAAATGCTTTATTCTTGTTAAAAGAGGTAGAAAATCTAAATTTGCTCCTAAGGTTGTAGAAGGCTTTTTACTTGGTTATGACTCAAACACAAGGGCATATAGAGTCTTTAACAAGTCCACTGGACTAGTTGAAGTCTCATGTGACATTGTGTTTGATGAGACTAACGGCTCTCAAGTAGAGCAAGTTGATCTTGATGAGCTAGATGATGAAGAGGCTCCGTGCATCGTGCTAAGGAACATGTCCATTGGGGATGTGTGTCCTAAGGAATCCGAAGAGCCTCCACAAGCACAAGGTCAACCATCTTCCTCCATGCAAGCATCTCCACCAACCCAAGATGAGGATCAAGCTCAAGATGATGAAAATGAAGATGAAGAAGATGAGCCACCTCAAGAGGAGGACAATGATCAAGGGGGAGATGCCAATAATCAAGACAAGGAAGATGAACAAGATCCAAGGCCGCCTCACCCAAGAGTCCATCAAGCAATCCAACGAGATCACCCCGTGAACACCATCCTCGGCGATATTCATAAGGGGGTAACCACTCGATCTCGTGTTGCTCATTTTTGTGAACATTACTCTTTTGTTTCCTTTATTGAGCCACACAGGGTAGAGGAAGCACTTCAAGATTCGGAATGGGTGTTGGCGATGCAAGAGGAGCTCAATAATTTCACGAGGAATGAGGTATGGCAATTAGTTCCACGTCCTAACCAAAATGTTTTAGGAACCAAGTGGGTTTTCCACAACAAACAAGATGAGCATGGTGTGGTGACAAGGAACAAGGCACGACTTGTGGCCAAGGGGTATTCACAAGTCGAAGGTTTGGATTTTGGAGAAACCTATGCACCCGTAGCTAGGCTTGAGTCAATTCGTATATTACTTGCCTATGCTACTTACCATGGCTTCAAGCTTTATCAAATGGACGTGAAGAATGCCTTCCTCAATGGACCAATCAAGGAAGAGGTCTATGTTGAGCAACCTCCAGGCTTTGAAGATAGTGAGTATCCTAACCATGTCTACAAACTCTCTAAGGCGCTTTATGGGCTCAAGCAAGCCCCAATAGCATGGTATGAATGCCTAAGAGATGTTCTTATCACTAATGGCTTCAAAGTCAGAAAAGCCAATCCTACTCTCTTTACTAAAACAATTGAAAATGATTTGTTTGTATGCCAAATTTATGTTGATGATATCATATTTGGGTCTACTAACAAATCTATTTGTGAAGAGTTTAGTAGGATCATGATTCAAAAATTCGAGATGTCTATGATGGGGGAGTTGAAGTATTTTCTAGGATTTCAAGTCAAGAAACTCCAAGAGGGCACCTTCATTAGCCAAACGAAGTACAATCAAGACATACTCACCAAGTTTGGAATGAAGGATGCCAAGCCCATCAAGACACCCATGGGAACCAATGGGCATCTCGACCTCGACACAGGAGGTAAATCCGTAGATCAAAAGGTATACCAGTCGATGATAGGATCTTTACTCTATTTATGTGCATCTCGACTGGACATTATGCTTTCTGTATGCATGTGTGCAAGGTTCCAAGCCGATCCTAAGGAAGTTCACCTTAGGGCCGTGAAGAGAATCTTGTGATATTTAGTTCATACACCTAAGTTTGGTCTTTGGTACCCCAAGGGATCCTCTTTTGATTTATTAGGATATTTCGATGCTGATTGGGCAGGGTGTAAAATTGATAGGAAGAGCACATCAGGGACTTGTCAGTTTCTGGGGAGATCCCTGGTGTCTTGGGCTTCAAAGAAACAAAACTCAGTAGCTCTTTCTACGCCGAAGCCGAGTATATTGCCGCAGGCCATTGTTGTGCGCAATTACTTTGGATGAGGCAAACCCTCAGGGACTATGGCTACAAATTTAGCAAAGTCCCTCTCCTATGTGATAATGAGAGTTCAATCCGCATGGCCGATAATCCCGTTGAGCATAACCGCACTAAGCACATGGCCATTCGGTATCACTTTTTGAGAGATCACCAACAAATGGGCGATATCGAGATAGCCTATATTAACACCAAAGATCAATTGGCCGATATCTTTACCAAGCCACTAGATGAGAAAACCTTTACCAAACTTAGGAATGAGCTAAACATTCTTGATTCTTGGAATTTTGATTGATACTTTGCACACATAGCTCATTTATATACATTTGACCATATCTCTTTTATGTCTATGACTAATGTGTTTTCAAGTGTATTCTCATGCTTAGTCATAGAATTGAAAGGGAAATGGAGTATTCGGCAAAGAAGGCGCTTCCACTCAACTCCATTGGTATTTGCCGGTACTCCACATCGTTCTCCACTTTGGTATAATCTTCACTCATATCAATTTGTTTGCCATTGGGGAGAAAGTTAAAGGGCTTATATTTCATTCACAAGTATCCGTTTTTGGCGATTCATGCCAAAGGGGGAGAAAGTATGGGCCCAAAGCAAAATGACCGCACCACCACTGATTTTCAAAATTAAAGTTTTCAAATTGATATCTTATTGTGTTCAAAAAAGGGGGGAGTATCTTCAAAAATTTGTAAAACCCTCTTGAACACTAAGAAGAGAATTTCATTGAGGGGGAGTTTTGTTTAAGTCAAAGGAAAAGCATTTGAAATAGGGGGAGAAAATTTCAAATCTTGAAAATGCTTCTTTCAATCTTATTCATATACCTTTGACTATTTGCAAAATGTTTTGAAAAGAATTTTACAAAGGATTTGCAAAAACAAAACTAGTGGTGCAAGAGTGGTCCAAAATTTTGAATAAGAAGAAAACCATCCACACATATCTAGTAGAAA
Source organism: Zea luxurians (assembly GCA_029449295.1). NCBI lineage: Eukaryota > Viridiplantae > Streptophyta > Magnoliopsida > Poales > Poaceae > Zea > Zea luxurians. The sequence goes on along the minus strand of JAOPSE010000001.1, from coordinate 94,640,592 downwards.
TAATTATTGGTTTCATTCCAAAGTAACCTTTGCACTTACCTTATGCAAACTAGTTCAATTCTGCACTTCTATATTTGCTTTGGTTTATGTTGGCATCAATCACCAAAAAGGGGGAGATTGAAAGGGAAGTAGGGTCAAACCTTTTCCTATATGAATTTTGGTGGTTGAATTGGTCAACACAAACAATTGGACTAACTAGTTTGCACTAGAATATATGTTCTATAGGTGCCAAAGGTTCACAACAAACCAATACAAGATAAAAGAAAGGGTTCAAAATAAAGGAGCAAAGTTAAACCGAAGGCAGCCCTGGTCTGGCGCACCGGACTGTCCGGTGCACCACCGGACAGTGTCCGGTGCACCACGGACAGTGTCTGGTGCACCAAGGACGATCAACTCAAACTTGCCAGCTTTGGGAATTTGGGGAAGCCGCTCCGCTATAATTCACCGGACTGTCCGGTGTAACATCAGACTGTCCGGTGTGCCAGCGGAGCAATGACTACTTCGCCTGCAAAGGAACAGTAAAAGTAAACAGTGCGCGCCTGCGCGCGCAGAAGTCAGAGCAGGCACAGAAGGCGCACTGGACTGTCCGATGGCCCCACTTGTCAGAGCTCCAACGGTCGAACCCTAATGGTTGGGTGATGTGGCTGGCGCACTGGACTGTCCGGTGCGCCATACGACAGCAGCCTACACCAACGGCCACTTTGGTGGTTGGGGCTATAAATACCCCCAACCACCAACACTTCAAGGCATCCAAGTTTTCAGCCATTGCATTCAATACAAGAGCTCTATACTTCACTCCAAGACACAAACAAAGAGATCAAATCCTCTCTCAAGTCAAAAGATCATTCCAATCAAATAGTGACTAGTGAGAGAGACAATTGTGTTCATTTGAGTTCTTGCGCTTGGATCGCTTTTCTTCTTCTTCCTTTCTTGTTCCCAACTCAATTGTAATCAAGGCAAGAGACACCAATTATGTGGTGGTCCTTGTAGGGACCTAGTGTCCCGATTGATTGAGAAGAGAAGCTCACTCGGTCTAGGTGACCGTTTGAGAGAGGGAAAGGGTTGAAAGAGACCTGGTCTTTGTGACCACCTCAACGGGGAGTAGGTTGGCAAAAACCGAACCTCGGTAAAACAAATCACTGCGTCTCACTCTTCATTTGCATCTGATTTGTTTTCGCCCTCTCTTTTCGGACTCGATTTTAATTCTAACGCTAACCCCGGCTTGTAGTTGTGCTTAAAGTTTATAATTTTCAGATTCCTCCTATTCACCCCCCTCTAGGCAACTTTCACCTAGACTTGAACCCCTGTTTAACATCATTACTAAGCAGTGGTATAATTATTTAAGGGTGTAGTGGCCGTGCTGCTACTTCCCTTCTTTCCAAAAAGCAAAGATCAAGTGCCTGCATCAAACAATGCAAGAGTGAGATGACACATCTCAGCAAGTAAAAAGATCAAACGACAATTGGACAATGTAAACAAACCGTGTTTAAACAACCACGTAGTTCACAATTTCCCTCTTGAATATTAAATTGCAGCAAGTAAACAAGTAACCAATTACTCAGTTCCAATATGAATCACCAAGTGAAGATCCACAATATCCACACCACCATAACAGGTTCCACACTTCACTCATGAACGCACATGGCTACAAATGCAGTAATGACTTCTGCCTTCATACCTCTAAGGATACGAAGCTACATCATACCCCTTCTCGGGCAATGTATGATGCTTATTATACTAGTATGGTCGGACCATAAGATCGCGACGAAACTTCCATGCAAGGATGATGAATGCACTATGCATGTCAACAACATGAGTCCACCCCAAATAACATGTGTTAAACATATACTTCCACCTCTTCCAAATAATAAACAACATGTGCAACTTGATCAAACCACACCCTCAACATATGTAATTAATAGAACATGAATAACTTCAAGCAACGGTACCTAACAAGGAATATGAGGATGAACACAATGGACATAAATATAATCAAGTATCGGACACATTAATCAACCGACGGGATAAACCATCACTATTTTACTTGCCTTCACTGGGGAATTTGGACAAAGCCTTAAGTGCGATCCGGAAGTCCACCACCTATTTTTGACACACAACTTAGTGCACAAATCCACATAACAAACGCTCATAAACGACGCCGCACCTATGCACAATTCCGAACCCATCGCGAGCGACTTATCACCCCGCTTGACAATTTCATATCTTTAAAATTATGACAGCAGTGGTGACAAACAAAAACTCCAGAAGAATCTACATAAAATTCCCCACAAGTTTTGTATTCAAATGATAATTAAATTCCAACATCTAATTAGCCCAAAACCGTCCACAAGATACACCCTGCAATCTGTTTTTGGACAGCAACCTAGTCAGGTTCGAACCGCGATATCTCCTAAAGTATAACTCCGAATCGAGCGCATAAGTACTCGTTGGAAAGGTATGACAAAGCTTTACATGATTATCATACTGTTTACCACTAATTACCCACGAAAAATCCCCAGAAACTGTTAATACTACTGTTGTTTGCCCACCCACAAAAATTCTGGACAGCACCTCTACCGATTCGCATAGGTAAACATATAACCAATTGAATTTCAGCGCAAAAACATAGATAACCTCAAGATCACCTTGAGTTCCACCCTTTTTCCTCCTTCCTTCTTTCCACCAATTCTCCACTTGAAACTTGCACCAACACGAAGAAGATCCGAACGAGGAAGGACGGCACTTGGAGAAGAGGAGATGGGGGGGAATGGTGGCTAGGGTTGTAGGGAATGGCTGCTGCAAGAACTTAGGAATGGGGGGGCTGCAGCACTTGGGAAGAGAGAAGAGGGAAGATGGGGGGGTGGCAGCCAAAGGAGAAAAGGGGGGTGGCTGCCCACAAGGGGACTTAAGGGAGGGGCGGCTAGGGTTTTGGGGGGGAGTGGGCTTTCCCACCGCCGGATCGCGATCAATGGCCCAAATCCATTCCTACGCCAGAGCTCCCGGCCCCCACGCACACATCAAACATAAATTTTACTGTTTTACGGATGTTTACCTCCTAAAATTCCAAACCCCCCATACCACGGAACCTGCAAGAGAAAACAATGAAAAAAGAGTAAACTTCAATTTCTCTTCTTTTTTTGTAAATTGGGTATCACATCAGGAGCAGGAGATTTAGATTTCTTAGGAACACTCTCTTTCTCCAGAGTTATTGGTGCAGTTTTCGAAGGTTTAGCATTGGCAGGAGCTTCTGAAGGTCTAGCTTCAGCAGGAGTGTGGGCTATGTTGCAATCAACAATTTTCTCTGAATCTTTAGCCTGGGTGCTAAGAGCTTCAGCAGAGGCAGGAGCTGATGTCTTCACAGACACCAGAACAGTGTCTAGCATGCTAGCCATCCTCCTTTTCCTTGGAGTCAATGCAGGAATGCTTGATGGCTTCAGTAGTCCTACTGCACATGGTGGACTCAGCACCTTGAACTGTTCTGTTGTCTTTTTAGTTTCAACTCTTCGACCAGATTTGTACTAGCCTCGACTGGCACAACATGACCTAGCTCTATGGTAGGAGCAACCTCTACACATTCAATAAGCTTCGGCACATCGACCGTCTCAATACGTCGTGGTCTATGTGTCAAAACTTTCACTTTCTTTGCCTTAGGCGCACTAGAAGATGCCGAAGCGGCAGTTTTCCTTTTCCCCTTGTGTTTCTGAGCAGGAAAACAGTAGTCAGGGTAGATAAACCCGATAACATCAAAAACCCTATTCAATCTCTTTTTCCCTTGAGCACCAAAGGCCATTATCATAGCTTTGTCTTCAGCCCTCGAGTAGGCTCCAAGCAGCTCATCACTTGTTGCTTCTATGGAATCCAACCAATCATCATTCGGCTCGTCAAACCGATCCCTGAACCGAAATGTGTACTTCAGATAGATCAAGCCACTTTGGCTGGAACCAGCGACAGCCTCCTTCGGCATTTCCCATCCACTCGCAAGAGGCCATACTCTGTAAGCAATATTCTCTTGAATCAAATCCCTTGTGCCAATGTAGGTGCATACAATATTGAAAGCCATCTGGCACGCTTGTACATCATTTCCAAGTGTGACTGAAGGTCTTCTTATGTCGAAGCATGACCATATAGGACGTTGAATTATGCCTCTTATATCCTCTCTCTGGTCTAGGTCATTTTTTACATAAAACCACTCCTGCATCCAAGAGCCAGGCCATTTCTTTCGAAATGTAGCCACCGAGTAACTGCCCCAGAGCGGGGCACGAAGCTGTAGCAGCCGAAGTTATTGTGGTATTGTTCCTTTCCAGTCGCTTTCGTCTGATAAGATAATTCGTGGATATTACAGAAGCTCCTCATGGCCCATATGAAAACAACTACTTTAATAAGAGCCTCAGGGATAAGTTGATGAAGGTATACCTCGAAAGTTTTCAAAACTTCGACCAACATCTTATGCAGTGGAAAACAAAGTCCGGCTTTCATGAAGCTTCTAAAAACCACCACCTCATTAGCTTTGGGAAGAGGAACGGTGCTCTCTACTCCGTCTCTTACAATAGAAATATCACGAAAGTATATGCCTTTCATAGCTTCTATCTGCCCTTGTTTAACAGATGACTTCCCAAAAACAATGTGGCTTGGCCTCCATGGCTGGTCTTCAACTTCTTCATTTCCACTTTCTATGTCAAAACTTTCACTATCGCTGGAATTTTTAGATAGCCCAGCTAGCATCTCATTGGTGATTTTCTCCATATTTGTCTTCTCCATAGCTTTGTAAAACCTGGCTAGCGCAGGTTCAGTGGTCTTCTCCTCCTCAGCCATTTAGACGATGATTGGACAAATGTGAAGCTCAAAAGATTAATTGAGCTCGAGAAAACAAAGAAAGCTGAAATGGCAAAACATAGCACAATCAGCTAGATGGTACGAAAAATATTCACAACATAGGCTTCTATATATACTCAGAGCCCCACAGTGCGGTGGGACCCGCGGGTCAGAATGATTCGCTATTCTAGCGAAGGAAGGTGTTTTTCGGACCTTTGGCAAAAGGCCTTTGTTCATGTCGCAGTCTAAATTTGTTACAAAGAAACAAATCAATACTGCGAGGGGCTACTGTTGGGGGCCTTTCTCTCCCAAAGGTCCTCAAAAACGTGACTGATCATATGTTTTCAGTATGATATGGATTATTACAGGGTGGCTTCGGCTTCGGGATGAAGGTATTCTCTTGTGATAAGGTGAAGATATAACCCAAAGGTGATAAGAATGGACAACGGAGCTATAGATGGAGAGCTTCAGCTTAACGTGATGACGAAGACCAAGTATGATGAGGGCTAAAAAGGAACAAAGACTATCCAATCCTTAATGATTCGTATTATGGTTATAGATAAATGTCAAGCGCATAAATGTACTTTTACCCGGGCTACGTCCCGTGCCTATAAATAGATGAACAGTAGCACCATACTGTTCACGCTGAATTGTAATCACTCTCTCGCGTCTTCACCATTGAGCAAGCCGAAGGTATCAATGTAATATTAATCCTATTAATATTCATACGTGTTGGGGGCTTGTTCTCAAATGCTAAGAGTTAAGAACAAGGCAACACAGAAAATGTTAAGTGTTAAAGTCCTTCGTCCTCCACCACATTATATCCTTTCGGGATATAAAGAATTTCGGACGAAGGTTACGAAGGACGTACCTTCGTAAGCATAATAACGAGGGACGAAGTGTTCATATAAATCATGAGGTATAAAATAAACATTTAAATATTATCATAGAATCATTTCCATTTTTATTAACATGAAGGAATATAAATGATTTCAAATTACAAATGTACCTTCGGTCCTGAGGAAGGCGAAAATACAAGTGTGATGCGAAGGCAAATGACAGGTTCGCGTGAATAGTACGGGGGTACTGTTCATCTATTTATAGACACAGGACGCAGCCTGTGACAAATTACAATTATGCCCCTTACAAAAGTTTACAACATTGACTCAGACCTTTATGGATAAAAAGGTCATTCTATCTCTATGTCGGTTTGTAACGCCGAAGCTCCATGAAAAGGAACCTTCGGCCATCTCCTGGGGACAACTTCAGCCGAAGCTGCTTCTTCGTGTAAGACCTTCGGCGCAACGAAGCATGGCCCCAACAGTAGCCCCTTTCGCGGTGCTAGATCGTTTTTCGTAACGAGCTTGATCCGTGAAAAAAGCCTCTTCAGCTTCGGGAAGCCGAAGGTCCAAAAAACACCTTCCCTGAGCTCATTGCTGAGAAACGATCCGGTTTCCGAGCGCGTGCCAGGCCCACCTTGCAGAGTTACTGTTTGATCTTTGCGGTCCACTGCACAGCGAGTACAAGTGACTGCCCGCCTGGTGTAAAAATCCTGCCGCTTCGCCTTCTTACCTACAGCACTATATAAACAGACGAGTAGGTGTGAAGTTACCACAGCATTCATTGCTATTTGCACTGTTTTGCTGCCAAAATTTTTAACTATAGCCGAAGCTCGATTCTCAGAATCGAACGAAGGTCCATCTCAAAGTCTGCTTCGTCAGAAAGAAAAGCTTCGGGAGAAAAGGAAAAAGAAAAAAGTATCTAACTTCCCCAAACTCAGAATCAAATGGCCAGAGTGCGATCTACTGCCAGAGTTGCACGTGAAGGAGACGAAGCCGAAGGTTCGAATACTGTGCCCATCTCCGAAGCGATGCAGCGTTCCGGACTGGTGACTGCGGGAGAAATGCCTGCTGCTGAAGCAAACCCGACAACTGCCGAAGGAGAAGAAGAAAACATTGAAGGGACTGATCCCGAAGATGACTACCGTATTGCCATGCCCAGCAAGCCCAGTCACCTAGATTTCGGAAAGTCGACTGTTTCAAAGGCTGATCTATCCAAGATGGTGAAAGCAGGTTATTTCAGTGAAAACCAGAAGAAGCTACTTCGCTTCGGGGGAGAAGAAACCACCCCGAAGCCAGAGAAGGACGAGATTGTCATCTTCAAGAGCTTTTTAAAGGCTGGGCTGAGATTCCCCCTTCACGAGATTATTGCGGAGATACTGAAGAGATTTGGTATCTACCTTCACCAGTTAACTCCTAACGCTATCGTTAGGCTTAGCGTTTATATTTGGGCCCTCCGAAGCCAAGCAGTGGAGCCATTTGCCGACAGTTTTTGTCGAGTTCACGAACTGCACTATCAGACGAAGGCTAGAAAAGATGGATTGCATGACAATTTTGGTTGCTATAATTTTGCTTATCGGAAAACTGCAAAGTTTCCTGTAATCAGCTACCGAAGCAAATGGCCGGCAGGCTGGAAATCAGAATGGTTCTATATCAAGGTTGATGACGACAAGGAGAAGCTTGTGCAAAGTCCACTCGAGCTGATCTTCGGAGAAACCCGACCCCGCTGCAACATGACACCAGAAGGTCAAACACAACAGGCAATGGATGAATTCAGAATTATTGCAGAGCATATCAGTACCAGGGATCTGGTTCAAGAATTCTTAGCATTCAGAGTCTTCCCTACTCTGAAAGAATGGGAAATGCCAAAGTTAAAGGGGGAGAAGAAGGAGGGGGAACTTGTCCGGCTTCCTTATCACTTCAAATTCAAGAAATACTTTAAGAAGCCCTGCCAAGAATGGCTGGACACAGTTGAGGTGATGTGTAATGAAATTCTTGGGAATTATTCCAAAAAAGAAGATCAACTAATGACAGCAGCCTTCGGCACCCGTCCGAAGCGAAGGCTGAACCGAGTGCTTGATGCCCTGGGCTTCGAGTACCCTGACTATGAACGGCTGAACAAGGGTGCTGAGGGCCAAAAAAGAAAAAGAATGACCGAAGCTTTGAACAAGGATGAAGAAAAACCAGCAAAAGAGAAGAAAATTCCCAAGAAGAGAAAAATATCAACTCCAAAGCGAAAATTATCCGATGAAGAGGGGTCCCCCGCACCACCTTCTGCCAGCGACGTGGAGGAAATTTTAAAGGTAATGACTGAACCCGTGCCCCCGAAGCTAAGTCCATTAAGGCTCCAACTAACAAAGCTTTTTCGAAAGGTGGAAGAGCCGGAACAAACGAAGATAACCAAACCAAAACGGCAAAGAATTATTGCAGTGACTGAAGTTATCGACAAGACGCCGCCGAGGGCGTCAATTCAGAAAACACCAGCTGTCGAGGGCACAACTAACGTCGAAGTCGCACCTTCGGAGGTCGCGGCTACCGAAGCCGCTACAGCCGAAGATGTGAACTTAGAAACTACCATTGAGGACATCGACAAAATTTTGCAAGACATGGCTGCAGAAGAAGCTGCCACTGCTGCTGAAAAAACCATGGCCACAGTGCCTGGGAAGGGGAAAGAAATAGCCGAAGACACTTCGGACGACGAAGCCTACACATTTCAAAATTTAGTTGGGCAAAAACTGACGAAGGCCGAAATAGAAGAGCTCAAGGAATACGCCAAATCTTGCGGATACAGGCCAGGAGCTCTTCTTTTCGGAGGTGTGGACGATGAAAAATTAGGCTGCATTCGAGACCAAACTGGAGCTAAGGTAATCGGTACTCTATCAAAGAGTATCGGTTTTCCGAAGCTAGAGACAGATATCAGCTGCTACCGACGACAACATATCGTCGGCAGCTTATTTTATTCCAACTTCAAGGTAAACAACCTTTTCTCTGGTTTTTATTGCTTTTAATAATGAAAATGTTACTAACGAAAGTTGTTTCTGTGCAGAGCATGCTACTGAGCAAAGCTCTGAAGATGCAGCAAGATTTGGAGGACAAAAAACACGAAGCTATAATTGAAAATTTAGAGAGCAAGATAAAAGAACAATCAGCTATCATTGAAAAGAAAGACTTCGAGCTCCAATCGACCGAAGGCTTGCTGGCAGAGACTGAGGCTAAAGTATCAGAATTGAATTCGAAGCTTATCAGTCAATCAAAACAATTTGAGCAGGAGAAGCTAGAGCTTAATTCGAAACTTGAAGCCGAAGTCCAGAGCAACTCAGACTTGAAGAAATCATTAACAAGCCTTCAAGACAAGTGCCTGAAATTTAGTAACAACTGTATCCAACAATTAAAGAAGATCTTTCACTCAGTTGGAGCCAGCAGTGGGAAGTTTAACCCTTCAGCTGAAAATTTACCAAAAGCCTTCGATCATATTGAAGCTGAAATTGAAGAACTTGACGAAGTTATAGCCGGGCACGGTGACTTCTATGCCTGGGTAGCTTCTCGGGGTACCGCTGCAGCGTTCCTGAAGGCCGGCTGTGAGCATGGAAAAATCGTCAACAGGCCCAACTTCACCCTGTCTCCATCAATCCTGGACGATATACCTGACCTCGCCCGAAGCATCTCAAATAGATTTATAAAAATGATATGGACAAAAGGCGGGCGGGAGAAGGCTGGAGACGAAGCTCGAAGTCATCTTGAACCAGTAAGAAATGATACTTCGTACTTACCTTCTCCTTTGCACTTGATTTTTACTCACGATACCTTGATTCATGTAGGATGACGAAGCTAAAGGTGATACTTAAAGAATATGCCGCCGAAGCGGAAGCCTGACGAAGATTAGCAGGAGTAGACTAGAAAAACTCAGGAGAATTTGTAACAACTTTTTGTAAATACAATTAATTTGTTCTCAATGAACTTTGTACATACCTTGTAATATATTCTTACCCTTCTATTGAGGCGCTTTGATGTGGACGAAATTAGTATTTTGAGCCGAAGGCGAAAAAACACCTTCCCTTCTTTTCGTACACAACGAAGCATAAGAGACCAATTCTTCTTTTTGCCGAGCAACGAAGCATAAAAGACCACTTCTTCTTTTTACCGAAGCTTTTCTTTTTTGTACACAACAAAGCATAAGAGACCACTTCTTCTTTTTGCCGAAGCAACCACTTAGGAACACAAATGCTATGAATGAATGCTTATGAATGCAAATGCTATGATGTAATGTAATGTGCGAATGAATGTCCAAAGCATATGTCCGAAGCCACACTCTCAGCCATTATTTCCTTAGAAACAACCACACATCAGCTCTGCATTCCCTTAGGAACGACTTTGGAGCATCTTCGCCTTTTACTTAGACGGTATAAGCTCTGCATTCCCTTAGGAACGTCTTTGGAGCTTCTTCGCCTTTTACTTAGGCGGTATAAGCTCTGCATTCCCTTAGGAACGTCTTTGGAGCTTCTTCGCCTTTTTCAGTTTCGGCACTCGATGGTGCGTTCTCAGCTTTTTACATTTACATTCTTTGGGGGATTTTGCTCTTATAAAACTAAAAAAGGAAATTACATATGATGGCCCCATTAAAAACCTTTCTCCCCCTTTAGAAAGGAAAAGGGTGCCATGAAAAAGAAAAAGTAAAACATAAAAAGTTACATCAAGTTATACATAATATCTCCGAAGCTCATCTGCATTCCAAGATCTTGGAATTTCGTTGCCATCCATGTCCTTTAATCTGTACGAACCAGGCCTTGACGAAGATGCTACTAAGAAAGGCCCTTCCCATTTCAATTGTAACTTGCCCACTGTATCTGGGTTGGCCACTCTCCGAAGCACCAAATGTCCTGGCTCAATATTTTTTAGCCGGACCTTTCTATCTCGCCATTTGACTGTTTCAGCCTGGTATTTATTGATATTCTCCACGGCTTGAAGCCTGATCCCTTCTAAGGCATCTTTTTCCACAAGACAAGCATCTTCGGTACCTGATTCTGCCGAAGCTACCACTCTTATTGATCCAGCTTTAGCTTCTTCCGGAGTTATTGCTTCGTCACCGAATAATAACTTGAATGGGGTAAAGCCTGTAGACCTTGATGTTGCTGTATTGTGGCTCCATACCACTTTGGTCAACTGATCTGGCCACTTTCCCCTGGGTTGATTGAAGATTAACTTCATTATTCCTGTCATTATAATGCCGTTGGCCCTTTCAACGAGCCCATTCGACTCCGGATGCCTGACTGATGCAAAATGGATCTTCGTTCCAATTTGATCACAGAAATTTCTGAAAGCTTCGGAGTCAAACTGCGTTCCATTATCTACAGTGATGGCCTTCGGTACCCCGAAACGACAGACAATATTCTGCCAGAAAAACTTTTGGACAGTGGCCGAAGTTATTGTGGCTAATGGCTTCGCCTCAATCCACTTGGAAAAATACTCCACAGCTACTATAACATATTTTAGATTCCCTTGGGCCGGTGGTAATGGACCCAACAAGTCAAGGCCCCACCTTTGCAATGGCCAGATGGGTTGTATCAGCTGTGTCAAAGACGAAGGTTGCTTTTGATCTCTTGCACATTTTTGACAACCTTCGCACTTTTGAACTAACTCCGCTGCATCCGAAGCTGCCTTCGGCCAATAAAATCCTTGGCGGAACACTTTTCCAAGTAACGGCCTGATCCGATGTGGGATCCACACAGGCCTGCATGTATCTCTTTCATCAACTCTATACCTTCGGCTCTAGATAAGCACTTGAGCAGCGGAGTGCAAACTCCATGTTTGTATAATTCCCCTTCTATCATGACATACGGACGAGCTCTTGCCTCTATTCTTTTATTGTAAGCTTCGTCATCTGAAAAGAACTTACCCTGAAGGTAAGAGATTATTTCAGTTCTCCAATCTTCGCTGTAAACAGGAGATATGTTGAGGACTGCTCTTTCAAGGAGCTCCACTGAAGGTGCCTTTATTGTTTCGAAGAACACATCCGAAGGTAACGGCAGCCCCTGTGCTGCAGACTTGGCTAGCAAATCAGCATGCTCATTTTGTCCTCGAGGAATATTCTTGACAGAAAATCCTTCGAAGGAGGCTTCGATCCTTCGGACCGTGTCTAGATATTTTTCAAGCTTCGGATCTTTAGCCTTGAAACTTTTGTCAATATGACCCGAAACAACCTGGGAATCAGTTTTAAGAATCGCCCTTCTGATTCCCATTGCCTTTAATTTCCGAAGGCCCAGGAGCAGGGCTTCGTACTCAGTAATATTGTTTGTACAGCTGAAGTCAAGTCTTGCTGCATAACAAGTTTTAACCTTGGATGGTGAGACCAACACAGCAGCTGCACCTGCTCCGAAGGTTCCCCAAGAGCCATCACAAAACACTGTCCACACTTCGGTATCTTTATTTGCTTCTTCATCCTGAGCCCCTGGCGTCCAGTCGGCAATGAAATCTGCCAATGCTTGAGACTGGATCGAGGATCTATGCACATAATCAATGTAAAATTCATTGAGCTCTGCAGCCCATTTTCCAATCCGTCCAGTAGCTTCTCTATTTCTCATGATATCCTTCAACGGCTGCGAAGAAGGAACAATAATATTGTATGCCTGAAAATAATGCCGAAGCTTCCTAGATGCCATTAAAACGGCATATAATACCTTCTCCAGCTCTGTATAATTTTTCTTTGATATACTAAGGACTTCAGATACAAAATATACTGGGACCTGCTTCTTGACTTGTCCATCAAACTTCTCCTGGACAAGTGCCGCACTTACTGCTGAGTGTGAAGCTGCCACATATAACAACAGAGGAGCCCCTGGCGTTGGTGGAGTTAATGTTGTTAGATCTATTAAGTATTGCTTCAGCTCTTCGAAGGCTTTTTGTTGACTTGGGCCCCATTGAAAGACTTCAGCTGACTTCAGCACCTCGAAGAATGGTAAGTTTCTTTCTGCTGATCTGGATATAAATCTGTTGAGAGATGCCAGCCTTCCTGTCAATCTTTGGGCCCCCTTTCTTGTGGTTGGTGGCTCCATTCGAAGTATAGCTTCGATTTTATTTGGATTAGCTTCGATTCCCTTTGTTGAAACCAAGCATCCAAGAAATTTACCCTTCTTCACTCCGAAGACACATTTTTTTGGATTCAGCTTCAGACCAGCTTGTCTGAAGCTGGCGAAGGTCTCCTGTAGATCAGCAATATGATTTTCCTGCTTCGTGCTTTTTACAATAATGTCATCAACATAGGTCAACACATTTCTGCCTATCTGAGACTGGAGAACCTTCGCAGTCATTCGGCTGAAACTCCCTCCAGCATTCTTGAGCCCCTCAGGCATCCGAAGATAGCAATATGTGCCACTTGGGGTTATGAAGCTAGTCTTCGGCTCATCTTCCTTCTTCATCCAAATTTGATGATAGCCTGAGTAGCAGTCTAGGAGACTCATGAGCTCTGAAGAAGCTGCTGCATTGACTAAAGAGTCTATCCTTGGCAGCGGGAATTCGTCCTTTGGACAAGCCTTGTTGAGATCTGTGAAATCGATACACATTCTCCACTTGCCATTGGCCTTCTTCACCATAACAGTGTTAGCTAGCCACTCTGGATACTTCACTTCTCTGATAACTCCTGCACTGAGGAGTCTTTTTACTTCATTGCGAGCCCCTTCGGCCTTGTCATCAGACATTTTTCGAAGCCTCTGCTTTCGGGGTCTGAAGGATGGGTCAACATTGAGCGAATGTTCAATAACATCCCGATTTACTCCACAGAGATCATTAGCTGACCATGCAAAAACATCTTTGTTGTTGAATAAAAACCTTATCAAGGTTTTCTCCTGGTCTTCAGATAGTTGCGAGCCCAACAGCACCTTCTGCTCTGCTATGTCTTCACACAATAACATGGGCTTCGGCTGATCCGCTGAAGCTGCCTTCTCCCTCCTGAATTTGTACTGTTCACAAGCTTCAGCTCCATCTATGTTATGGATTGCCTTGGAGTCAGTCCAGCTTCCTTCGGCCCTTCTAGCAGCTTCCTGGCTTCCATGAATAGCAATAGGCCCTTGGTCCGAAGGTATCTTCATGCAGAGATAAGCTGGGTGAAGAATTGCTTCGAAGGCATTAAGAGTACCACGGCCAATGATAGCATTGTAAGGATACTCCATGTCAACAATATCAAACACAATTTGCTCAGTCCTTGTGTTGTTAACAAATCCGAAGGTTACCGGCATGGTAATCTTCCCAAGTGCTACAATCTGTCGCCCTCCGAAGCCACAAAGGGGGTGCGTAGCATCATGAATCTTGTCTTCGGGCTCTTGCATTTGTCTGAAGGCTTTAGCAAATATAATATCAGCTGCACTGCCTGTATCAACTAAGACATTGTGGACCAGAAATCCTTTGATCACGCAAGAGATGACCATGGCATCATTGTGAGGATAATCCTTAAGCTGAAGATCTTCCTGAGAGAAAGTAATTGGAATGTGAGACCATTTTGACTTGATGAAGGGTCCCTGCACTCCAACATGCTGCACCCTTCTCTGAGCCTCCTTCTTCTGCTTCTTGTTAGCCGGCTCTGAGCAAGAACCGCCTGTTATCGGAAGTACCAGCTTCGAAGCCGAAGCAGCTCCAGCTTGATTGTTGAACGAAGCCATCAGCTCAGAAAAGTGGAAGTGAGTTCACCGGAGGTGGGCGCCAATGTTGGGGGCTTGTTCTCAAATGCTAAGAGTTAAGAACAAGGCAACACAGAAAATGTTAAGTGTTAAAGTCCTTCGTCCTCCACCACATTATATCCTTTCGGGATATAAAGAATTTCGGACGAAGGTTACGAAGGACGTACCTTCGTAAGCATAATAACGAGGGACGAAGTGTTCATATAAATCATGAGGTATAAAATAAACATTTAAATATTATCATAGAATCATTTCCATTTTTATTAACATGAAGGAATATAAATGATTTCAAATTACAAATGTACCTTCGGTCCTGAGGAAGGCGAAAATACAAGTGTGATGCGAAGGCAAATGACAGGTTCGCGTGAACAGTACGGGGGTACTGTTCATCTATTTATAGACACAGGACGCAGCCTGTGACAAATTACAATTATGCCCCTTACAAAAGTTTACAACATTGACTCAGACCTTTATGGATAAAAAGGTCATTCTATCTCTATGTCGGTTTGTAACGCCGAAGCTCCATGAAAAGGAACCTTCGGCCATCTCCTGGGGACAACTTCAGCCGAAGCTGCTTCTTCGTGTAAGACCTTCGGCGCAATGAAGCATGGCCCCAACAATACGTGTTTTATGGAATACAAATATGAATGGATTAATAAGATGTAGTTATTGTCTTCATCCTTTTGCATTCTTACTCACATATTAAATGACGAAGGTATGTGCTTCCTGACCTTCGTCTAATAAGCATTATAGCCATATGGAGATAATGCTTTGGAAGACGAAGGTCTGTAATAATTAACAATTGTGTTACCTTGTTCTTGATCTACAACATTTGAGAACAAGTGGACAACAGTAACAATTTGTGTTGTTTCTAATTCACCAATGCGCTCATTGGTGTGAGGGCATCTATGTGCAACCTTACTTGACGTTCAAAATGTTAAATGATGCCCGCTGTTCGTGGAGAATGTGGAGGCCGTGCATTTGCATCCTTTTCCATGGTTAGTGCAAAAGAGATACAAAAACAAGTAATGTAGTCTAGTATTTGCTTGGATGTGGATGGATAAATACTGCCTGGCTAGCAAGAAATCAAGCCTTACAAATTCTCAACACACGATGCAGGAGGCACCGGCGAATAACAAGAACAACAACGGTGGCTGCTAGCACAACCTGGTGGTTGTTGGGGACTTGTTCTCAAATGCTAAGAATTAAGAACAAGGCAACATAAAAAGTGTTAAATGCTAAAGCCCTTCGTCCTTCGAGACATTATGCCCCTTTGGGAATAATGAGTTTCGGACGAAGGTCATAAGAAACATACCTTCGAAAATATAACGAATAATGACGAAGGATTCATATAAAACATGGAATATAATTTAGACATCAACATAAAATCATTTCTATTTTATTAACATGGAAAAATAGAAATGATTTCAAATTACAAAAATACCTTCGGTCCTGAGAGAAGGTAGAAGGTACAAGCGTGACGCAAAAAGCGAATGCCAAGTCAGCGTGAACAGTACGGGAGTACTGTTCATCTATTTATAGACGCGGGACGCAGCCCACGTAAAATTACATCCATGTCCATTACATTTGTTAATGACCTATGGAAATCTGTCGAGGCCCACGTAGTCTTTTCATCTCTAAGTCGGTTCCCCCCTTTGCCATCGCGCCGAAGCTTCCCTGCGCACAGCTTCGGCTGCGCTCGTCCTTCGTCTGGTTCAGGCTTCGTCCTGGCCGTGCTTCATATTCATAATTCTGAGTCCGAAAATACCTGTTCACATAATCCACTTGGAAAACATTGTCAAATCATGTTTTTGAGGACCTTCGGAGGACGAAGGCCCCCAACAGTAGCCCCTCGCAATATTAATTTGTCAATAATAAATTCAGATTGCGATATGGACGAAGGCCTTGAGCCGAAGGTCCGAAAAAACACCTTCCCTTTGCTAGAATAGCAACATTCACTGACAAGCGGGGCCTTTCAATTTTCAACGCCCTGGGCGTATAAATAAGATCGGACCGCAAACTCATTTGGTACGCACACTTGCCATCTGCTTCGGCCCACTAAAAATTTTTAGCTCTTGTGCATTAAGATTGGTGACCTTTTTGAGTTCGAAGCTTCGGCCCTGAAAACAGTTTTTTAGCATTTCCGAAGATGTCTGAAGGCAAGAAGATCCCTGCGGAGACGAAGCTGAGCCTCGAGGAAGAGAAGAATCTGGGGTTCCTGATTGCGATGGCGGAGACCAATACAGAGAAAATCACCAAGGAAATTCTCGAAGGTTTGTCCGAAGATACTGGTGACAGCGACAGCTATGATGTAGAGAGTGGTGGGGAAGAGGCCGAAGATCGTCCATGGCGGCCAAGTCACACAGTTTTCGGGAAAACCACTATCAAGCAGAGCCATATTGATAATATGAGGGGGCGGTATTTTCGAGATATATCTATTGTGAGGGCTGACGCTGGAGAAAAAACTTCTCCCACCCCCGAAGAAGATGAAGTTGTGATTTTCCGAAGCTTTCTCAAGGCTGGGCTTCGATTCCCCCTGAGCAGCTTTGTTGTCGAGGTACTGAAAACATTCCAAGTCTACCTTCATCAACTTACTCCCGAAGCTATCATAAGAATGGGGATATTTGTCTGGGCTGCAAGAAGTCAAGGTTTAGAACCGAATGCTAAAAGTTTTTGCAATATTCATGAACTGTTATATGAGACGAAGCCGTGGGGAAAAGAACAATATCACAATAATTTTGGGTGTTACAGCTTCGGTGCCCGCTCCGGGTCAAGCCGCCCTGTGCCAACTTTTCGGAAGAGATGGCCCGGAGCCTGGATGGCTGAATGGTTCTATGTAAAAAACGACTTAACAGTGCAAGAAAATGTCAAGAGTATCATTATGCACCCTATCTGGCAACGCTTCGGACTTCGAAGGCCGAAGGTTGAAATGGACGAAGCAGCCGAGGAATGCCAAAGAGCCTTCGGCACAGTCTGCTCTTTCATTGGGACAAGGGACTTGGTCCAAGAGCACATTGCCTTCAGGGTATGGCCACTTGCAGAAAAGTGGGAAATGCCGAAGGACACTATTAAAGAGTCCGACGAAGGCGGACTAGTTAGACTAAAATACGCATTCAAACATGCAGATAAATTTGTTGAACCTGATGATGACTGGCTGAAGAGCATTGAAACTTTAAGTGATGAACTACTTGGGGCATATTCGAAGGCCGAAAATACTGCGCTATCAGCAGCCTTCGGAGGCCGTAAAAAGAAAAGGCTCAACCGTGTGTTTGACTCAGTCGGGTTTATGTACCCTGACTATCACTATCCGGTATTGGGTCGCAAAAGGAAAAATTCTTCTCCTGCGATAGAAGCTACCACGAGTGCCCCTAGTGAGCCAGCGCCTCAAAGAAAAAAGATGAAGGTGCTCACCCATCGGACACGCTTTATTGAGCCGGCCACAGTGCCAGAATTCATTGGTGAAGTCTCTTTGGCCTCTGAAGCTACCGAACCAGCTTCAGTGCCGAAGATGGAAGAAAAGATTGAAGCGCCTTCAGCGGAAAAATCAGAGAAACCGAAGGTTGACGAGCCAAAAATGTCTGAAATCTTAAGTCCTTCGGTAAATGTCGAGGCAATAAAGAACCAAAAGGGGCCATCGGTGACCCCAAAAAGGAAAAGAATGGTAAACGTACTAGATGTCTTGGAGACAATCAAGTCTTCAAGCACAACTCCAAAAAAGAGTGTTGAAGTTGCTGAAGCTTCTACTGAAGCTTCGATGCAACAAGCTGAAGCTGAAGCTGGGCCTTCAGAGCCCTACAAGGAGCAACCTTTGGAAGCCGAAGCAATAAAAATATCAGAACCAGTTGTAGTTGAAGAAATTGACACTGCCATCCCCGAAGCTCCTGCCAGCATATGTGATTACATTATACGACACGCTTCGGGGAAGAAACTGTCTGCAGAAGAAACTTATGAAGCCAACCATTATGCGAAAGAGCTAAAATATCCGAAGGGGGCAGTAATATTCAATGGGACAAATGAAGATGACTTCCTATACTGCCTACCTGATAATAAAGAACTATCTGTCTGCCGAGAGATGGCCAGGAGTATAGGCTTTCCGAAGCTCAAAGCTGGTTTAAGCGCCATGACGAAAGAGGATCTCGCAGACAGTCTTGCATACAATAGCCTAAAGGTTTGAGAATTAAGCGTTTGAAAAAACTTTTTTAATACGTAATTCATTCCTATATTCTTATGTGGATTCTTTTTCGTACAGGGCTTAATTCTAAGCAACGCATTAAGAGCCCAAAAAAGCGCCGAAGATGAAAGCTATGAGATTGCATTCAACAATTTGCGCTCCGAAGTTATCAAAATGAGAAACGAAGCTCTGGAAAAGGATAAAATCCTGCTTACGCTGGTAGACAAAGTAAAGAAGGACGAAGCTGCTTCAAAAGCCCAGGCCGAAGCCCAAAAGCGTGAAATTAAAGATCTGCAGAAACAGCTGGCTAGAGCTAGAGAGGAGCGCGTGCTTGAGGAAACAAAACGAGAACTCAGTGATCATATGGTCAACAAATTGGAGTTAAGAGTTAAAGAGCTTCGCGCATCTCAGAGGAAATGTTATGTTAAATCTATAGAATGCGTGAATAAAATTAAAACCAGCTTCGCCAACGTGGGCGCCTTTTCCAGCGAAGAGAATTTCTCTCGAGGCAATCCCGAAGGTCCACTGGAATGGATTAGTCACGAAGCAGAGGCCTTCGAGGAAATCCTGAGCAGTCGCGGCGATATCTGCGCTTTTTCGGGCGCCAGAGGAATTGCTTCTGTCTTGGAGAAAAAAGGTTGCGGGCACGTAAAATTTTTAGCTCAGTCCGAAGCTACCTTATCTTCCGAAGACATCAAGGACCCCTCGGCCGAAGCAAACGTGGTTGGTGGCAAATTTTTTACTGATATCTGGAACGACGGCGGCCGAGGAATGGCGCAAGAAATCATCCAAAGGAGCGAAAAGGGCATCCATGATGCTAGGAAAGTGGCAGAAGCTGCCGAAAAAAGTACAGAGCCCGAAAGGCAATTAGGTATTAATTAGTCGTTGTTATTGTGTTGTAATTTTTGTTTCAAACTTTGCTCACGGTTTGTAATAGTAATGAAGAAATATTCTTTTGCCTCAGAAGCTGCTGAACCGACTGCCGACCCGCACACAAAAGATGATGATGAAATTAAACAAATGGCCGAAGCTATCATGGACAAAGTTGTTGATCAGCTTCTAAATGAAGCCGCCGAAGCAGTATTAAGAGAAGACTAGATGCTATTTAGAAAAAACATTTAAAGTGTGATCTATGTAACATTTTGTACATTTGAATGTAATATACAAGTTTCTTTTCGTTATTCAATTCTTTACGATGCATGAAACTCTACATACATACCATTTTTGAGCCTTCGGCGAAAAAACACCTTCCCTTCTTTTCATGCTTCGTGAAGAAAATATTCTCCGCTAAAACTGTTCTGATAAGTCACATCCATGCTTCGTGAAAGCATTCTCCGAAGCTATGCAATTTCGATATTGTTCTGACAAAGCTTGTCCATGCTTCGTAAAAATATTCTCCGAAGCTGTATTCCGAATTTATACAATTTCGATATTGCTTTCTCAGAGCATTCTTCCGAAGGTCGATACTGTGTACCCTTCTCTTGCAAAATGCAATATGATGTATGATGCTTATGCTATGCAAGATGATGTGATGATGTTATGCTATGCAAATGACCTTTGTTCCGAAGATACACACAAAATTTATTCATAAGCTCTGCATTCCCTTAGGAACGTCTTTGGAGCTTCTTCGTCTTTTACTTAGACGGTATCAGCGTTGACTTTTCGCTGTAAGCCTCCCTTAGGAGCTTCTTCGTCTTTTACTTAGACGGTATCAGCGTTGACTTTTCGCTGTAAGCTCTGCATTCCTTCAGGAACGACTTTTGAGCAGAAAACTTACACTGCGCTCCCTTTGGAACGGCTTTTTGTGACTTCATAAACTTACTCTGCGTTCCTTAGAACGACTTTCTGTTAATCCGAAGGATTTTTAATATTTCGAAGGTCCTCCTTGTTAACACAAAAACCTCATCAACTTAATCCTGTGGAGAAAATAGATTTTCCTCGTGGGAAACAGCAAAATTATTACATGGAAACGATCAATGTTTTTTGCTACAGAGAATAGAACTGAATGGAAAAGACTGCTATCAAAGGTAGGATATGTGTCAATAAATGTGCTTCGACTCTGGCACAGTGCTGTTGACTGTGCGAGCTTCGGATTGTTCTCTGAAGTCCCTTTGATGTGGAGCATATTGACTCCCTTCTGGCTGTTGACCCTGTTGCAATGGGGGTGGAGGCGGGGGCTGTTGCCAGGAAGCTTGAGGTTGACTTGCCGAAGCTACAGAAGCTGCAGGGTGGTTGTCTATGTACTGTGGGATGTAAGGCGGATGATACGAAGCAGTATGCATGACCTGCTTCGGCTGAACTTGTTGGGATGTAGCTTCGGCTATCTCCTTTTGCTTCTGGATTGTAATATGGCACGTCCTGGTGGTATGGCCCTTGCCTTCTCCACAGAACAAGCAAAACAATTTCCTTGGTTGATCTCCGAATCTTCCGCCGAAGCCCCTGGCGCCTCTGCCTCTCGGAGCTGGTGGCCGGAAGAAAGCTTGTTGTTGCCCCGAAGCCTGTGAGGAGCACTGCGGTCTGCTCTGCTGACTCCCCTTATCATCATTCTGAGTGGAGCTGTGGATGGACCGGACATGCCTCGGGTAGTACCTTCCTCCGAAGCCCCTGGTCATTTCAGAAAATCTGAAGGCCTCCTCCCTTCTTTGGCGAAAGTCATTGTCAGCACGAATGTACTCATCCATCTTTTGGAGCAGTTTCTCTAGAGTCTGAGGCGGCTTCCTAGCAAAGTATTGAGCTGCAGGCCCAGGACGAAGCCCCTTGATCATGGCTTCAATAACAATTTCATTGGGCACCGTTGGTGCCTGCGCCCTCAAACGTAAGAACCTTCGGACATAAGCCTGAAGGTATTCTTCATGATCCTGAATGCACTGGAACAAGGCTTGAGCTGTGACCGGCTTCGTCTGAAATCCTTGAAAGCTGGTCAGTAACATATCCTTCAGCTTTTGCCATGAAGTGATCGTTCCTGGCCGAAGGGAGGAATACCAGGTCTGAGCAACACTCCTGACAGCCATAACGAAAGACTTCGCCATGACTGCAGCATTGCCCCCATACGAAGACACTGTTGCTTCGTAACTCATCAGGAACTGCTTCGGGTCTGAGTGGCCGTCGAACATGGGAAGCTGGGGTGGCTTATAGGATGAAGGCCAAGGTGTAGCCTGCAGCTCAGCGGACAAAGGAGAAGCATCATCGAAAACAAAATTTCCCTGATGGAAATTGTCATACCAATCATCTTCGTTGACGAAGTCCTCCTGATGAAGGTCTTTCTGCTGAGGCCTTCTGTTTTGCTCATCATGGGTAAGATGGCGGACTTCCTCAGAGGCTTCGTCTATCTGTCGTTGCAACTCAGCTAACCGGGCCATCTTCTCCTTCTTCCTTTGCACCTGTTGATGTAAAATCTCCATATTCCTGATTTCTTGGTCTAGCTCTTCCTCCTGAAGTGTTGGGCTGACGGCCTTTCTCTTCTGGCTTCGAGCCTCCCGAAGAGAGACGGTGTCCTGGTTGTGGTCCAGCGGTTGCAGTGCTGAAGCCCCAGCCGCTGAAGCTTTCTTCGGTGCCATAGCGAAGATCTACAGCTTCCGAAGATGTTCAAAAGAAAACTCGAAGTGGAAGTGAGTTCACCGGAGGTGGGCGCCAATGTTGGGGACTTGTTCTCAAATGCTAAGAATTAAGAACAAGGCAACATAAAAAGTGTTAAATGCTAAAGCCCTTCGTCCTTCGAGACATTATGCCCCTTTGGGAATAATGAGTTTCGGACGAAGGTCATAAGAAACATACCTTCGAAAATATAATGAATAATGACGAAGGATTCATATAAAACATGGAATATAATTTAGACATCAACATAAAATCATTTCTATTTTATTAACATGGAAAAATAGAAATGATTTCAAATTACAAAAATACCTTCGGTCCTGAGAGAAGGTAGAAGGTACAAGCGTGACGCAAAAAGCGAATGCCAAGTCAGCGTGAACAGTATGGGAGTACTGTTCATCTATTTATAGACGCGGGACGCAGCCCACGTAATATTACATCCATGTCCATTACATTTGTTAATGACCTATGGAAATCTGTCGAGGCCCACGTAGTCTTTTCATCTCTAAGTCGGTTCCCCCCTTTGCCATCGCGCCGAAGCTTCCCTGCGCACAGCTTCGGCTGCGCTCGTCCTTCGTCTGGTTCAGGCTTCGTCCTGGCCGTGCTTCATATTCATAATTCTGAGTCTGAAAATACCTGTTCACATAATCCACTTGGAAAACATTGTCAAATCATGTTTTTGAGGACCTTCGGAGGACGAAGGCCCCCAACAGTGGTGTTATAGAAAATTTTGTAGATATATAGGTAGCTTCTAAAACAATAGTTCCAAGAAATAGCTAGTACCACGTTAGCCAAAACCATGCAAGAGACATGAGTCGTTGCACAAATGGTGTCAACGAAAGCTCAGAACAACAATCTGAATTCTAATACTATAAAATGGATGCACACCTATATTCTTGCACTTGGAAACTTGATCTACCAAAATTCTTGCTGTGATTTTTTGACTCTTTTCTTTTGTACGTGCTCTCTCTTTTTTATGATCAGCGCGGTTTTTTGTGCACTTGCCTTTTCCTTTGTCTTTTTTTATTGCACCTAGAGGACTAAAATGGTGATTGAAACAAGGTGGCGCAAACTTGAAACTCTAGTGGTAAGCAACCTTTTAGACCAACAACTCGACATAAATGCAGCAACCATGAATTCAACAAGTCGGAAACTAAGTAGCAACGCAAAGGCTCAAAATGTTTTTAGTTGATATTCTGATCTAAAATTATCTTTGGGCATAAGTGGATTGTAGGTAAATAAACAAGGAAGATAGAGATCTCACACCAAGCAACCTGAAATTTGATACCACTTGATAACTCGACGGGTTGGAGGGAGCCCGATCTTTTGATGAGACAAGATGGAGGTGGAAATTTTGTTGAAGGCCGGCGTTGGCTCCTCAACAACCACAATCAAGATGGTGTGGCACCTTGAGCGATAGGTACACCATGTCCTAATAAATACGATTTGGGGTCGAGGTCGACATTGTGCTATCCGACTACCACAACCAAAAGGGTGATGTGCCTTACCGATAGTTACACTGGCTCCTGTTGTTGCTGCTCTTGTTGTGCCATAGTGTATACTAAGCAGGTCATTGGTGGACTACTGCCCTCCTCCAGGACAACCTAGTGTACCCTGGGGTGGAACATAGCGAGGGTGGATGCTACTGCTCCCCTAGCCTTGGGTGATAGCCTTCCTCTTCATCTCGCGTAGCTAAACACGTTTGTGTTCAACAGTTATGGCCTTGTCTAGAAGCCTCTGGAAAGATGGGAAGGTGTGAGATACTAGTTGATACTGGAGTGGCCCAAAGAGTCCCTCCATGAACTGCTCCTGCTTCCTTTCGTCATCAGCAACCTCCTCTGGAGCATACCTTGACAGCTGAATGAATTTATCACGGTATTCACTCACTGTCATATTGCCTTGCTTGAGTGATAAGAATTCCTTCTTCTTTATTTTCATTAGGCCAGCAGGAATATGGTAGTTCCTGAATTGTGTAGAAAATTCTACCCAGGTAATAGTGTTAGCAGTAGCATGGGCAGCACAGTAGGAGTCCCACCAATCAGCAGCGGGGCCAGTGAGACGACCCGACGCATAGAGCACCTTCTGCGATCGGTACATTGAGCAATATTGAGCATCTTTTCCACTGACTTCAGCCAATCATCAACATGTAGAGGATCTGGAGAGCTGGAGAATGTGGGCGGCTTGTGACCATGAATTCCCGGTGCTTGTCCCGGTGGAACTGGTGGTGGTGGTGGAGGTAGTGGTGGTTGTTGCGGTCATTCCAGTCATTCTTGTCTCATCTCCTGTCGCATTTCCTATCGTTCCTGGCGCATCTCCTGATGTTCTTGTCGCATATGAGCTTGCCTATCAGTCATGGTGTTTGCCATTTGCTGCAGCTGCTGCATTTGAGCGGCAGCCACAGGATCTGCTCCCGCTGGTGGAGGGTTCGATGGAGGATCCATCTCTGGTTTTGGTTGGTTAACAATCCTCCTACGACGGTTGTTGGCAGGTAGATCGATACCGCCTCCCTTCCTAGTATTAACCATCTAGGTTAGAAACACATGGTAATATAAAATTGTAGATAAGACGAGTAATTACAAGACATCCACTATTAGATCATGATCTTTCAGGGTCTTAATACCTTAGTAGATTAGTGTGTCACCTACTAATACTAAATATTACCTTATGGTGGTACATGCTAGAATGCCCTGCTATACTATTTCGGTCAATAAAGAAGCAAATCAAGCATTTATCATCAGAACAAACATCCAAACACTTTAGATAGAGAAAATATGTATTATTTTTTTATCTTAGGTCTCCTATCTCTTTAGGGAGTCTGTAGATGTAGGATTCCAAGGTGTGAAATCCTTCTTTGTCTTTCTACAGTAGAAAAGGTTAGAGTAGTCAGAGTAGAACAGCCAAAGGTGAGACAGGATGAAGAAAAGTATAGAAAGATTCAGAGTAAGGTAAGTGTCACACCTGGATTTAATCTAGGTTTCATGACTAAACAGAGTTACCAGGTGATAAACAATATTAAAACAAAATTAATGCAACTAGAATGGATCAAAAGGAATTAAAATGGATTTTCTATGAATTAAATAAATTTTAGAGATTATTTTTAATACAACAAATCATTTTCTAATTCAATTTATTACTACCGAGTTCAGTTTGGACTACGCGCACTATTATACTAAAGCCCAGGGTCATTTTATAAATACCAGGGCCTCAGCGTAAAGGTCTTTCAACTACTTGGGACTGCGGGATGATACTAAGAAAACAGAGGGGCTCTTAAGTAAGAATGGCACAGCGAAGGGGTATGGCGGGTTCTCGGCTGTCTGAATAGAGAAGAACGGCATAGATCTGATCTGTTAATAAACGAACCAGTACGATAGGAGATCCCTCGGATCTCAGATCGCGTCACATATTTTATGTGGCCGCGATCCAATCCTATCCACTCGATACGGCATCAACGATTACCGTTCCACTATGGCCAAACGGTACGCGGAGTCCAATTGGGACCACACAACTCGCATCCAATGGTGCACAGCCACCCTCTTCACCAGATCCAGCTGGGCGGTGGCGCACCCGCTGGGATATGACGGAGACATCGCCGGTGCACGCCAACCGGTCCAAACAGGGCCCTAAACTCTAGTACGACAAACCCTAAACAAAGCGGAGGTGACTGTTGATTGATGTAGGGGGTTTCTTACCGAGGATTGGTGTTCGGGTGAGGTAGGCCACGCTGTCAGACAGAGCCGCGATGAATTTGTGGCTCCAGCGAGCGATTCTGATCAAGGTTGGTCGAGACTCCGGTCAATACGCTGCGCGCAGGTCATACATGCGGTGACGGAGCTTCCGCACCACCCTCCACGATCGCCCGACGACGTGAACCGAGATCCCTTCACGACGGTGGTGCACTCTGCCTAGTGATGGCTCTCGGTCGCACGACAATTGGTTGGGCACTATGCGGTTGGAGTTAGGGATGAGGAGGCGTAGACCCCGGGCGCCAGCTATTTGAGGGGAGCCCCAGCCATCAGGGTGGACCCATCGGCCGTCGGGGTTGAAACCACCTGCGCGAGATCACCGGACCACGCGAGGAGATAAACAGTGGTGTGGGTCCCGCGTGTCAGTGGCACCAAGCCAAAGTTCGTGTATGACCAAGGCTGTCGACATCTGGGCCCCACCGGTCAGTGGACGATGCACGCAACAGGGCCGATCCGTGTAGGTGGGTGTAGTGTGCCGGAAGTGGCATTTCCACCCAGGTGATGTTTTATTATTTTCTTTTTTCTTTTTTCTTTTTTGTTTTCTGATGAGGACATCACTACCATGGATACAAACAACACTCCCCTAGTTGATGTTCAAGGTCCCATTACTCGCGCACGCGCAAGACAATTGAATTTGCAGGTGAGCTCATTCCTATGTACTTATTCTTGTGCATTTGACAATAGTGTGCTACCTAATGAATTAATTGTACTTAGGAATGAAGGAAAGGACCAGCAAGGACATGGTGAAGGACTTGGAGGCGTGGAAGGCTAGCAAGGACGTTCGGATCAAGGTCGAGGACCAAACCGACGTCCGTAATTTGTCTCGGTGCTGCAACACCGTAATTGGCCTTTGGGCCGTGTATCTTTGTTGGGCCCATTAGGGTGCGTCCAGGGAGGGAGTCACGCTCCTAACCCTTATATAATCAGTAGCCGCCACCACATTAGGGCTCGGGTTTTGTTTAAGTTAGATCTGTCAAGAACAGTCGTCGTAGATCGGTTTGTGAGACCACAACTTGTGAGCTTAATCATTCATCCGCAATATTCCAGATTGTGTTCTTTCTTGTTCTTGCTTGTGTCTTTGATTCTCAGGCAGGAATTAGCCCTCATGGCGAGGTCAATCGTGCAGTGCACAGTTGATAACCAGATGAGAAGTGGTGCTACGATTGCGGGGTTCTAGTCGTGTTGATTGGAAGTCGGATCGTCTATGTGACATTTCCACCAAATCGATAGTTACCTTCACCTGACGGAAGATCGGGCACCCCTGTTCCTATCATTGTCCTTTTTATTTTTGAATCCCAAATTTGAATCCAAATCTTTGTTGTGAATTTTTACTTTAGATTAAATATTCAAACCAAAGATGCGAGTATGAAAAGGCACATTTATTTATATATTTTTCTTCATATTGTGTATAGGGTTTTCCTTTTTCTCCTCTTTTCTTCTCTAATTCATTTTTTCCAAATTGTAGAATTCAAATTAGGTTAAACCTCCTTCTCATTATTAATGTATTCTTACTATTATTATTATTATTATTAAATGCTCAAACAATTAAACTCCAACATGATTCACTATTTTCTTTATTTAATATAATTGATGCAAAAATGAGAAAATCAACACAAGTAGTGAATTAAACATTTTATATTTTCCCAAATCCTGTACATTCTATTCCTCCCAATATTTGGGTACTACAAATCCTACCCCTCTTAAAAGGAATCTCGACCTCGAGATTAAGATGAACTAGGAAAGAGGTGTGGAAAATCTACTTGCAGCTCTTCTTCTCTTTCCCAAGTAGCTTCATCTTCTCCATGATGACTCCATTGCACTTTGCACATTTTGATCACTTTACTCCTTGTAACCTCGGTCAAAGTATCAATGGTCTTGATAGGATACTCAGTATAAGTCAGATCATCTTGGACACTTAATTCCTCTATAGACAGTTGCTCTTCTGGTACCCTGAGACACTTCTTCAACTGGGATATATGGAAGACATCATGTACATCCGCAAGATGGTCAGGTAGTTCCAGTTGGTAGGCAACTTCTCCCACTCGCTTTAGGATCATGAAGGGTCCAATAAAGCGAGGGGACAGCTTCCCTTTAACATTAAACCTCCTCATACCCCGGATCGATGACACCTTCAGATACACGTGATCACCCTCCTTAAACTCCAACTTCCTTCTGCAGGTATCTACATAGCTTTTCTATCTTGATTGTGCAGTTCTCAAGTTCTTACGTATCAAACGTACTTGATCTTCTGCCTCTTTAATAATTTTAGGTCCAAAGAACTTCCTTTCGCCAATTTGATCCCAATATAGAGGAGTCCTGCACTTTCTGCCATATAAAGCTTCAAACGGAGACATCTTCAAACTAGTGTGGTAGCTGTTATTGTAAGAGAACTTCGCATAGGGTAAACTCTTGTCCCAACTGCCACCATTTTTAAGAGCACAAGCCCTTAACATATCTTCTAGTACGTGGTTGGTTCTCTCGGTCTGCCCATCAATTTGAGGATGGTAGGCCGAGCTAAAATTCAACTTTGTGTCCAAGCACTCATGTAACTTCTGCCAAAACCGAGAAGTGAACTAGGATCCCGATCTGACACAATCTTCTTAGGTACTCCATGTAGACAAACTATCCGGGCCATATACAACTCTGCTAACTTGGCCCCCGTGTAATTAGTCCTCACAAGAATGGAGTAAGCCACTTTTGTTAGTCTGTCCACAATCACCCAAATAGAGTCAAACCAAGCAGAAGTGTGGGGTAGACCAACAACGAAGTCCATGCCAATTTATTCCCACTTCCACTCGGGTACCTTCAGTGGGTGAAGTAATCCGATTGGTCTCTGATGTTCCACTTTTACCCATTGGCAAACATCACACACTGCCACATGCAAAGCAACATCCCATTTCAGACCATACCACCAGTACTCCTGCTTTAGATCTTGATACATCTTGGTACTGCTAGGATGAATGGAGTAGGCTGAGTCGTGTGCTTCCTTCAATATGGTTTCATGAAGACTATCAATCTCAGGGACACAAATCCTGTTCTTGAACTAGATCATGCCCTGCTCATCCTCCGTGAAGTCTAGACCTCTACCTTCTACCATCAGATCTTTGATCTCTTGAATTTTAACATCACCGATTTGACCCTTTCATATTTCTTGTTCTAAGGTAGGTTCCACCTCTATGGTAACTCCTTCTGTGTGAGCAACTATTCCCATGTTGAGCTTCTCAAAGTCTTCTACTAACTCATCGGGTAACTGGGCAACAATAGCTGCATGAACATGCTCCTTCCGAATCAAGGCATCTGCAACCAGATTCGCCTTGCCCGGATGATAGTGAATTTCCAAGTTGTAATCTTTAATGAGCTCCAACCAACGGCGTTGCCTAAGGTTGAGATCTTTCTAAGTGAAAATATACTTTAAGCTCTTTTGATCAGTATAGACTTAGCATTTGGTCCCCATAATGTAATGCCTCCAAATCTTGAGAGCGTGCACTACGGCTACCAGTCCTAAGTCATGAGTGGGGTAGTTCATGTAACACCCCTGGTGTTACTGCCACTAAAACTTGAGCATAACATCATGAACATTAGCATATCATGTGCTTGTTACACTTAGAATGCATTCACTAGGCAAAAAGTTCAAACAAGTTGTACTGATGTGACATGTCATGGGTGAAACCCTAGGGTAGGGTACTTAAACCTAAACTGAGCTTAGGGTGTCAATAAAGCCCAAATGAGTTAAACTTATTAGAAATGGTCATGAGATATCAACTCTAATAGGATTTGATAGCATCCAAACCCTAGAAGTGCCAAGAACCCTAAAAAGTACCACTAAAAACCCCAAAATAGAATCCCTAGGGGGTTATATGCAAATGTTGCCCACATTTGGACCTAAGTGCAAAAACCAAGGTATTTGGGCACATCAAATCACATGGTTCACATGTATGAGGATTTGCAAATTAAACCATGAGATTTGGACTTATTTGCAAAAAAACACCACTTAAACCTTATTGAGTTAAGTCTGAATTTAGGTGAATGGGGTCAACTTTGAAGCCCTGTACCTTCAAATTTATAAGGATTTTGCCCTAGGTCAACACATCAAATTTGTACAGCTACTATAGGAGAACAACTTTGCTATAGGGATTAAGGCTTGGTGCCATGAAAAATTTTGAGAAAATTGGATCCAAAGTCGGGCTGTCAGGCAACCCTAAGTCTGAATCCTCACTAGCAGTAAAGTAGGATGAACTTAGAGCTCAATTTAGAGTTAGATTCACTGCTCGATTGAGGGTAATTGCTATAGCAGAATTGTAGTTGATATAAAGGGCTACAAGTTTGCTACAGATGGATGGGTGAGTTTTCACACAAAAATCTGAGATCTTGGTGTTGTAATCCTGTCTATCAGATGCTCCGAATGAGATTTCCAATGGTACAGTGAATGGATAGGGTCAGATTCTGAGAGCCTTGCCGTCGGTGAGCTGTGCACCCGGATTCACACCGCTGTTGTGATTCGTGCTCACCGGTGATCGGATAATGCTTCTAGGTAAAAGATCTTTGCCATGGGATAACACCGGCGGCTGGCTGTCGTACCCCTTTGCTTTGCGGTCGGCTCAGATAAGTTCACCGGAACTGGCCGCCCGTCGATCGGATGCCACGTGCCCTGAAGCTTCACCACGTCGCCGTAAGCCGCTCTATATCACTGGCTCGTCACCGATGGGTCTGCCACGGTGAAAGCCACTAATCGTTGCGCCAGTGCCCCTCCTCCTCTCCGACCGTCGCGTGTCTCCATCGAATTCACTGGCCACCGCTCAAGCCCGCTATAAATTAAGCACACCCTCGGCTCTGCTAGGTAGTCAAGCACCTAATCCAGCAACTCGTGCCTCAAATCATCCACCAGAGCTCGCCAATTCGTGATTCCCCCAAATGAGCTGGCAGAACTCAAGACCCAATTACAAGATCTACTAGAGAAGGGATTCATCTGGCCAAGCTCGTCACCATGGGGTTGTCCAGCCATCTTCGTTAAGAAGAAGGATCAAACACTACGGATGTGCGTGCATTATAGACCCCTTAATGAGGTTACCATCAAAAATAAGTACCCTCTTCCACGGATTGACATTCTATTTGATCAACTGACTGGAGCAAGGGTCTTCTCCAAGATTGACCTCAGATTGGGCTATCATCAGATCCGTATTCGGCCCGAAGATATACCGAAGACCGCATTCACTATGCGGTATGGATTATTTGAATATTTAGTTATGTCTTTCGGATTAACAAATCCTCCTGCCCACTTCACATATCTGATGAACTCGGTATTCATGCCCGAGTTGGATAAATTCGTGGTGGTATTCATTGATGATATTTTGATATATTCCAAGAGTGAAGAGGAGCATGCTCGGCATTTGCGGATCGTGTTAACGCGCTTAAGGGAGCATCAACTATATGCCAAATTCAGTAAATGAGCGTTTTGGCTGGAGGAGATCCAATTTTTGGGACACGTATTATCTGCCAAGGGGATTGCAGTGGATCCCAGCAAGGTCAAGGATATTTTGGAGTGGAAACCACCAACCACTGTACATCAAATCCGAAGTTTCCTTAGACTGGCTGGTTATTACTGCTGATTTATTTTAGACTTTTCTAAGCTTGTGAAGCCAATCACAAGTTTATTGAAGAACGATACCAAATTTAATTGGTCTTCAAGATGCAATGAAGCCTTCGATCAGCTGAAGGTGTTATTGACCACTGCTCCGGTATTAGCTCAACCGGACATTGAAAAGCCTTTTGATGTGTATTGTGATGCATCAGGCAGTGGTTTAGGTTGTGTCTTGATGCAAGAAGGCCGAGTTGTAGCATACGCCTCAAGACAGTTACGCCTGCATGAGGAACATTATCCAACTCATGACCTAGAATTAGCTGCTGTAGTTCATGCCCTGAAAATATAGCGTCATTATCTGCTGGGGAATATATGTCTTATCTATACAGATCATAAAAGCTTGAAGTACATCTTTACCTAGTCAGAGCTAAATATGAGGCAGAGAAGATGGCTTGAGCTGATTAAGGATTATGAATTGGAAATTCACTATCACCTAGGCAAGGCCAATGTAGTGGCAGATGCACTAAGTCGCAAGGCTTCCTGTCATTGTCTTACAATGAAGACTTCTGACATTACATTATGCCAAGAAATGGAGAAGTTGAACCTGGGAATGATTCAACATGGAACTTCAAATCACTGGAAGCTTGAGTCGGTTCTTCTGCAAAGAATAATTGATGCACAAAGAAATGATGATGGTATGAAACACATTTATGAGAAAATGGAGGCCGGTAAAGCCAACTGCTTCAGAAAAGATGATCAAGGCATTGTATAGTTTAATAACTGCATAGTTGTGCCCAAGAATGATGAGATCCGCCAGCAAATTTTAGAGGAAGCACATCTTAGTCGCTACTCTATTCATCCCGGGAGCACTAAGATGTATCACGATCTAAAGCAACATTATTGGTTGATGAAGATGAAGATTGAAATTGCACGCTATGTGGCGAGATGCGACACTTGCAGACGTGTCAAGGCCATACATATGAAAACTGCTAGTCCATTGCAATCATTACCTATCCCAACATGGAAATGGGAGGATATAAGCATGGACTTTATTGTGGGATTGCCTAGGACAACAAAAGGATATGATTCTATTTGGGTTATAATTGATCGGCTTACGAAAATCGCTCATTTTCTGCCAGTCAAGACATATTACCCGGTCATCACTTATGCCCAGAGGTATATTGCTCGCATCCTCAGTTTGCACGGTGTTTCGAAGACAATAGTGTCAGATCGTGGACCTCAATTCGTATCCAAATTCTGGGAAGAACTTCACAAATCCTTGGGTACTAAATTGCTCCATAGTTTGGCCTATCATCCTCAAACTAGTGGACAGACTGAGAGAGTAAATCAGATACTTGAGGACATGTTGCAAGAATGTGTTCTAGAGTTTCCTCAGAAATGGGATGATTGCTTACCATTGGTGGAGTTCTCATACAATAACAGCTATCAAGAAAGCATCAAAATGGCACCCTTTGAAGCTTTGTATGGACGACGGTGTCGTACTCCGTTAAACTGGTCTGAACCAGGAGAGAGATAGTTTTTCAGGCCTGATATGGTAAAAGAAACGGAAGAGAAGGTTCAACGAATAATACATAATTTGAAAGAAGCCCAAGCTCGTCAAAAGAGTTATGCAGACAAACGACGCAAGCCCTTGTACTTTCAAGATGAAGATTATGTCTACCTGAAAGTTTTTCCAATGAAGGGTGTATCTCGTTTCAAGGTAAAAGGGAAGCTTACACCTCGGTACATTGGTCCTTTTCCTATCCTCGAAAGATATGGACCAGTGGCATACCGACTCCAATTACCCGAAGCATTGTATGTTGTACACAATGTGTTCCATGTGTCTCAATTAAAGAAGTGCCTTCGGATTCCAGATCAAACTGTTGAAGAGATGAATGTTGCCTTAGAACCAGATTTGATGTATTCAGAACATCCTATTCGAGTTTTGGATCAAAAGGACAGGATTACCCGAAGGAGCACTCTCAAGTTTTATAAGATACAATGGAACCAACACACGGAGGATGAAGCTACTTGGGAAACTCGAGACTTTTTAGAAAAGAATTTCCTAGGTTTTCTAACTTCATATAAATTGTAAGATATGTACACTTGTTGTAATAGAGGAATGAACCCCATACCACCCCTGCCTTGTACAAGAAATAAGGAAATAAAAATGTGAAGCATTTCCTTTTCCATTACTTGCCCTAGGACTTTTTAATCTTGGGACGAGATTCTTTTATGGGGGGAAGGATGTAACACCCCTAGTGTTACTGCCACTAAAACTTGAGCATAACATCGTGAACATTAGCATATCATGTGCTTGTTACACTAAGAATGCATTCACTAGGCAAAAAGTTCAAACAAGTTGTACTGATGTGACATGTCATGGGTGAAACCCTAGGGTAGGGTACTTAAACCTAAACTGAGCTTAGGGTGTCAATAAAGCCCAAATGAGTTAAATTTTCAAAACTTATTAGAAATGGTCATGAGATATCAAATCTAATAGGATTTGATAGCATCCAAACCCTAGAAGTGCCAAGAACCCTAAAAAGTACCACTGAAAACCCCAAAATAGAAACCCTAGGGGGTTATATGAAAATGTTGCCCACTTTTGGACCTAAGTGCAAAAACCAAGGTATTTGGGCACCTCAAATCACATGGTTCACATGTATGAGGATTTGCAAATTAAACCATGAGATTTGGACTTATTTGCAAAAAAACACCACTTAAACCTTATTAAGTCTGAATTTCAGTGAATGGGGTCAACTTTGAAGCCCTGTACCTTCAAATTTATAAGGATTTTTCCCTAGGTCAACACATCAAATTTGTAGAGCTACTATAGGAGAACAACTTTGCTATAGGGATTAAGCCTTGGTGCCATGAAAAATTTTGAGAAAATTGGATCCAAAGTCGGGCTATCAGGCAACCCTAAATCTGAATCCTCACTAGCAGTAAAGTAGGATGAACTTAGAGCTCGATTTAGAGTTAGATTCACTGCTCGATTGAGGGTAATTGCTATAGCAGAATTGTAGTTGATATAAAGGGCTACAAGTTAGCTACAGATGGATGGGTGAGTTTTCACACAAAAATCTGAGATCTGGGCGTTGTAATCCTGTCTGTCAGATGCTCTGAATGAGATTTCCAATGGTACGGTGAATGGATAGGGTCGGATTCTGAGAGCCTCGCCGCCGGTGAGTCGTGCGCCCAAATTCACGCCGTCGTTGTGATTCCTGCTCACCGGTGACCGGATAATGCTTCTAGGTAAAAGATCTTCGCCACGAGATAACACCGGCGGCTGGCCGCCATACCCCTTTGCTTTGCGGGTGGCTCAGATAAGTTCATCAGAACTGGTCGCTCGTCGATCGGATGCCACATGCCTTGAAGCTTCACCACGTCGCCGTAAGCTGCTCTATATCACTGGCTCGTCGCCGGTGAGCCTGCCATGGTGAAAGCCACTAATCGTTGCGCCAGTGCCCCTCCTCCTCTCCGATCGCCGTGCGTCTCCATCGAATTCACTAGCCACCGCTCAAGCCCGCAATAAATTGAGCACACCCTCGTCTCCGCTACGTAGTCAAGCACCTAATCCAGCAACTCGTGCCTCAAATCATCCACCAGAGCTCGCCAATTTGTGATTTCCCCCAAATCGGTTTCCGCCGCCGTAGAAAGGATCTCACCATGGCTAGTGCACTTCAGGTACGTTCATGTTCTCTGCCCTCTTGTTTCAGCACCCCTACCTGCCCCTAATGCCTCTCGACCCGACCGATTAGGCTAGGACCCCTTAGATTGCCGGGAACGCTTCATGCTGTCCATTGTGTCCGCTGTCACCATGGACAGGGTGATGTAGAGCTCCAATCCAGCAATTAAGCAAGGGGAAATGTTGGTTAAGGGTTCAATTTGGTGTCTGCCGCACGAGAGCACCGGCAGTTAAGTAATCCGGTCGTTGTAGGCTCGCCGAAGTTCGGCTCTCCGCCACTCCCCGTCGTGGACCTCGGGATGAGAAGGAATAGAAGCGCGGGGGTTTATTTGCAAGTGTCAGTGACCCATTAAAAACCAGTCAAGGACTCCTTCTCAGTTATTTAAAATCCCAGGGACTTTTGCGCGAAGTTATCAGCGTGGGCGCGCGCAGGGGCATTCTGCCTATTGTAGGCCCTCTCGGACTGAAATGAGCCCAATACTGTAGCACCTTTCTCTTTTTCTTTTTCTGCCAGGACTAGAGAATTCCTAGTAAATTGTAGAAAAATGCTAAAAATGCAAGACCAATTTTGCTAGGCTCCTCACTTTCTATAGTATTTAATAAAAATAGTTTTAGGATTTTTATTCCAAATAAGAAATTATGGAGTATTTAAAATAGCCAAAACTCATACCTCTGGAATTTTAGAAATTAATTAATAATTTCAAAAATCACCAAACTTTTTAGATAAGCTTTAAATATTATTTAGAAACCTTGTGTAAAGTTTGGCATGATTTGGACAATGTTTGGTACCTAGAACCCGAAACCCTAGTCTCCTGCCCTATGAACTTCACTATAGACTCCAAAAACCCTAGTTTCATGGAGATCCGTGAAGAAAAATTATATTCAAGACCTAAGATAATATATTTTTATTATCTTTGCATTTTCATGAGCATTACATGAGCATTCATGATTATATATGGCTATATATAGAAAACGAAGAAGAGATAGAAGTTGAAGAAGCAAGGACCACACCACCACCACCTGAAGAACCCCAGGCCGGGAACTGCTTTTATTTTGACATCTGCGAAGCAGAGCCTGACTCACCTATAACACAAGGCAAGCCCCGGTGCATTTGCCACCTTCTTGCTATTTTAAAATCTTTCTCACTTGCTTGATGCATTAGGTGATAGGAGTTGTGTGCTAAAACAGTTGTTGCATTCCCTTCCTTGAGGATTTGATTACTTTTCCTTAAATCCCCTATTTTACAAAAAGGTTTTTCTTATGCTTAGCTTTGCTCTAGAAAAATAAAATGTTTTGTTTTGACAAAAGATGATGCTTCAAGTGGGTGGGGTGTTTTCAAAATAAAACTTGATGGTGGATCCATCATGGCCATGAGGGTTCAACATCGGAAAAGATGTACCTCTGCCAGGTACTAAACTTTGGGTTTGAAATGATAAAGCTGAGACCGGGTGGGTGACTTGCATGAGAAGAGAGTCTCAGTGTAGTGTCTCCGTCTGGGTCACTTAAGGACCGTCTCGATGTAGGCTTGATGATCGAGGACCTTTTAACTGGTCACATGCCTCATCATGGGTAAGCTTTGCATCGGGCAGACTAATACCAGAATAAGATAACACGCAATGGGAGTGGAGAGATGGAGAGAGTAGCGTGTACCCTCCATGGCAAAAGGCTGGACGGTGGTGTATCTGTGCTCTCCGTTGGCGTGAACCTGATCTGGTCTTAAGAACCCCGGTGGCGAGTTGACATATGCAAGGGTTAAGTGCTACATATGTCGTGTGATTGGAGATCCTCAGCTGAGTATTAATCAATTCGGATCGCCATTACTTCTCGGACATGAAGACTTGGTCACTGACCTACACGTAGCAATCCAGTGAACAAGAAGGGTTGATAAGAAATTGGCTAGTATAGGTTAAGTGCTTGAGCTAGGATAGAAAGAACTCTAGAACTCAGGTAATGACTTCACTTGCTAATAAAACTGGACTTTTAAGGATCCACTATTAGTAAGCATTTCTACAAATAGAGTCTTGATTATTGATAGCCATACCTTGATTCCCAAAGGCCAGCATATCCTTGAGAGTCTTTTTATTTTGACGGGTAAGACTTGCAAAAGTACACTTTGTACTCAGGGCTTTGTCCCATGTTGTTTTAGGTGAGGAAGCCACAAATTTTTGTTGCTTTTGTTCCAAGGTGGTGCCTAAGGAAGAAAACCAAGACTGAAGCCGCGGGAGGAAGTGTCCTCCTTTAAGAAAAACTTTTTACTGTTCATCGGGAGGAGTTTTTGCCTCCTAGGTTATGTAATAATATTACTCTAGCACTCTTATATTTGCTCTAGTCTATAATAATACTACTCCTTCTCTACTTTAAATAAAATAGAGTTATTGTAACTGCTTCCACATACTTGTTCCTCCGATGTGTTGTAATATCTGCGTGACGGGTGAAACGCTTTTGGGCAAGGTAAGAGTATAGATACCAAACTTGTCAAGTGATCAGGTGCACCTGCAGGGTTGTCTGAGGTCCGTTGGACAAGGACATCTGTAGGTGGGCCTAATGACTTGGGAGGTTCCATCACAGTTTAGCTCATGTTTCCGCAACTAGCGAGATGCGTAGGCAATGACATGTCCTTCTTGCATAAGAACACATCCCAAGCTCTAGCAGCATGCATCACAATATATGTCAAATCCCTTCTGCAGTTCTGGCATAATCAACACTAGGGGTGATATCAATCTAAACTTCAGTTGATTAAAACTTTCTTGGCATTCATGAGTCCACTTAAACTCCTTTCCTTTCTCCAATAGTGAGGTCATAGGCTTCGCTATCTTGGAGAATCACTCAATGAAACGCCGATAATACCCTACTAGTCCTAGGAAAGTCTGGATTTCAGTGACCGAGCTTGGTATCTTCCATCCGACTATATCTCTCACATTAGCTGGATCCACTGATATTCCTCCATTAGAAATGATGTGCCCAAGGAATGGTACTTCGTCAAGCCAGAACTCACACTTACTATACTTGGCATAGAGTTGATTATCCCTCAGCTTCTGTAGTACCAATCATAGATGTTCCTCATGATCACTATCATTCTTGGAATACATCAGAATAACGTCGATGAATACCATGAAGAACTTATCAAGATACTCCATAAACACCTGGTTCATCAGATTCATGAGTAGGCTGGTGCATTAGTCAAGCCAAACGACATGATAGTGAACTCATATAGACCATATTGGGTAGAGAAAGCTGTCTTGGGAATATCAGAAGGCTTAATCTTCATTTGATGATAACCCGATCTGAGATCAATCTTAGTGAATACTTTGGCACCTCTCATCTAATCAAACAAATCTTCAATACGAAGTAAAGGATACTTGTTCTTAATTGTGACATCATTAAGTGATCTATAATCAACACACATCCTTTGTGAAACATCCTTCTTCTGTAAAAACAGAACCGGTGCTCCCCAAGGTGAGGAACTCGGACGAATGCACCTCGCCTCCTGTAACTCTGTTAGTTGTTTCTTATGTTCTTTTAATTCTTCCACTGACATCCTATATGGCCTCTTAGAAATAGGAGCGGTTCCAGGTAAGATATCAATAACAAATTCAACTTCCCTACGGCCTGTTTGGTTTCGATAAAATTGTCAAAAAAATTCAGGAAAATAAAGAAAAAAATTTGTCAAAGCTCTTGCACGCTTTTCAGAGAACTTGCTCATTTTTTGTAGACCACGTCTGATCTCTATTTTAGGTGAAACTTGGTGTAGTTCCTATTTTGTTGCTTCTTGTGCTGAGAAAAATATCAAAAAATCATACAAAAAAGAAAAACAAAATCACCAGTGATTCCTACTAGTGCCTTTTTGTCCTCGCTAGTACAATATTTACGGTACTGCCATTCTGCTTATTCCATTGTTCTTTTTCCAACTTGTTGCGCTACGCCTCGGATACATCTCTTAGCCAGCAATTGTGACTTGTGCTTTGGATATTTATTGAACTTCGCTCATCTGCACTCGATTTTGTTCCACATTCACATACATATTGTGCCTATCCTACAGCTCCACATACTTTCTTCTGATTAATACAGCTTTGACCTTGCAATCGCGATTTCACTCCCTCTTGGTAAGTATCACGAACTAGCCTCTGATTGTACCATCCTTTGCTTTGTATTTCGTCAGACACTTGTAAGAGCTTGGTAAGATACATTAGAGCGTGTTCCTGTGTTCCACTTGAGAGGAGCGTGTAGTGAAATTATTAGGGATAACCTTCACCGTTTATTTCCTGTTTTTGTGTTTCGATGGCAGGCAACAAAGAAGAAGCAAGGATCCCTATAGACTTCGATGAATGTGTTAGCCACCAAGATCTAGAGGCAAACAACAAGCTCCTGAAGCAGCAAATGGAGGAGACGGTCCACAAGTCAGTGCATGATGCCTTCATTAACATGAACCTTGGCAAGACTTACAAGAGGCTGGATCGACGGTTGTCCGAGATCGTCGACAGACTTGCTATGTTGGAGATGCAACAACAAGCACCACCACCACCACCTCCTCGTCCACGTCTTCTAGATGATGCGGTGTTTGATGAAGAAGGTAATTATGATGAAGCGGCCACCAGAGATTTGCGCCTACGTCACCGTCTTCATCAAAACATAGAATGTATGCCACACCGCCAGCAAGGTAATAACAATCGTGCTCTTGACAACCCTTATGCTAAGATTAAATTTTCTATACCATCTTTTTCAGGTCATTATGATGCTAAGGGATATCTTGATTGGGAGATGACGATAGAACAGAAATTTGCTGCCCACCTTGTACATGAACGACATCAAGTTAGACAAGCCACTAGTGAATTTAAAGATTTTGCTATTGTCTAGTGGACTGGTCTAGTTGGGGATGGTAGAGCACCTACGACTTGGGAAGATCTTAAGGTAGCTATGTGCGATAGATTTGTTTCCCATTTTATCATAGAGAATTGCGTAAGAAATTGATGCGTTTAGAGCAAGGGGATAAATCTGTTCAAGGTTATTATGCTGAGCTTCAGAAGGGATTGCAGCGTTGTGGGATAGTAGAGAGACATAAGGACGCTCTTTGCCGTTTTTATTTAGGTTTGTGGTGTGACATTCAGGACATTGTGGATTACAAAGAATTTAACACTGTCAACAAGTTGTTCCAGTTTGCTATGCTTGCAGAGAAGGAATTGCAGGGACACCAACATCGACCAAGGGCTACTTTTGGCGCCTCCTCTACATCATGGACGCACACACCTGCCTTGAGTCATACACCTTCGACCACTCCAACGTCCACGCGACCTCCCTCGACACCTGTTGCACATGTTGGTAAACTTCCTTTGCAGGTACCTGCCAAGAAACAGAATTCACCAGCACCTGCAGCACCTTCCAGTGGTCATTCTTTGGGTATTGTTTGCCACCGTTGTCATGGGATTGGTCACATGAAGAAGGATCGCCCGAGTCAGCGAACATACATTGCTACGGATGATGGCTACATTAGTGCTTCCGACGGTGAGGATGACGATGATGACTCCAGTGATGTTGCTGCTAATGATGATGCCATGCTTGGTGCTGATGCTACGGTGAAACTTCGAAGCATCATGGTGCAGCGTGTTCTTAGTTCTCAGCCTGAATCATCAGAGAAGCAGCAACGCCATAATTTGTTCTAGACTTTCTTCACCATCGAGAATCGGCGTGCATGTGTTATTATTGATGGTGGAAGCTGCAATAATTTGGTGAGTTCAGATTTGGTCAAGAAGCTTGGCCTGACCACACGTCCACGGCCACATCCATACCACATTCAGTGGATCAATGATTTAGGCAAGGTTAAGGTAACACACATGGTACGAGTGCATTTCTCCATTGGTATGTATTCTGATTATGCGGATTGCGATGTAGTACCTATGGAAGCTTGTTCTCTTTTGTTGGGTAGACCTTGGGAATATGATACTGATGCACATCACCATGGTAGGAGTAATACATACACTTTTAGGCATAAAGATAAAAACATTACTTTGCTACCTTTGACTCTTGCTGAAATTGTACAAGCTGATAAAGATAGAGCTGCAAGTACCCATAAGGAACCAACTAATGAGACAGAAATTCAGCAACAAATTAAATTGAAAGCTCCTATCATGCTTGCTACTAAATCTGATCTTCTTGAAACTCATGCTACTGATGCGTGTTGCTATGCCTTGGTTTGCAAAGATGCTTTCTTTTCTATTGATGATATTCCTAGCACTTTGCATGCATCTGTGACTAACCTTTTGCAGTAGTTCCGAGATGTTTTCCCTCTCAGTTACCTCCAGGACTTCCTCCCATTCGTGGGATTGAGCACCAGATTGATTTGATTCCTGGAGCGAGCTTGCCCAACCGTGCTGCATATCGAGCAAATCCTGAGGAGACTAAGGAGATTCAGCACCAAGTCCAAGACCTTTTGGACCGCGGGTATGTACGTGAGAGCCTTAGTCCTTGTTCTATTCCTGTCATTTTGGTTCCAAAGAAAGATGGCAGTTGGCGCATGTGTGTAGATTGTAGAGCCATTAACAACAACACTATCCGGTACCGTCATCCTATTCCTCGATTAGATGATATGCTTGATGAGTTAAGTGGTTCTAAAATATTTTCTAAGATTGATTTGCACAGTGGGTACCACCAAATTAGAATGAAATTAGGCGATGAATGGAAAACTGCTTTTAAAACCAAGTTCAGGTTGTATGAGTGGTTAGTGATGCCTTTTGGATTAACTAATGCCCCTAGTACTTTTATGTGTTTGATGAACGAGGTTTTGCGCCCATTTATTGGAAAATTTGTGGTGGTTTATTTTGATGATATCTTGATCTACAGCACTTGTTTATCTGAACATCTTGACCATCTATGTGCTGTTTTTGATGCCTTGCGCGCCGCGCGCTTATTTACTAATCTTGAGAAATGCATCTTTTGCACCGAACGAGTATCGTTTCTTGGCTATGTTGTCACTCCATAGGGTATTGAGGTTGATGAGGCCAAGGTGCATGCTATTCAGAGTTGGCCAACTCCATCGACGGTGACACAAGTGCGGAGTTTTCTTGGACTTGCAGGATTTTATCGTCGTTTCGTGAAGGATTTCAGCACCATCGCTGCCCCATTACATGAGTTCACCAAGAAGGGTGTTTCATTTAATTGGGGGCAGTCACAAGAGGATTCTTTTGCTCTTTTAAAAGAGAAGCTTACTCACGCGCCACTACTCCAACTTCCTGACTTTGGTAAGACTTTTGAACTCGAATGTGATGCAAGTGGAGTTGGCATTGGTGCTGTTTTGATGCAAGGAGGTAAACCCGTTGCATATTTTAGTGAGAAATTGAATGGCCCTGTTCTTAATTATTCCACGTATGGTAAAGAATTATATGCTCTCATACGATCTTTGCAAACATGGAAACATTATTTGTGGTCTAAGGAATTTGTTATTTATTCTGATCATGAGTCACTTAAGCATCTTCGTAGTCAAACAAATCTAAACCATAGACATGCTAAGTGGGTAGAATTTCTTGAAACTTTTCCTTACATCATTAAACAAAAAAAGGGGAATGATAATGTGATTGCTGATGCTTTGTCTAGACTCTATGCTATGTTGTCTCAACTTGATTGTCGTATTTTTGGACTTGAAACAATTAAGGGACAATATGCTTTTGATGATGATTTTAAAGAGGTTGCATTAAATTGTAAAGAGGGCCATACATGGAATAAATTTGTGCTAAATGATGGATACTTGTTTAGAGCTAACCGCCTATGCATCCCAGTTGGTTCGGTTCGTCTTTTGTTGTTGCAAAAAGCGCATGGTGGTGGTTTGATGGGTCACTTCGGTGCCAAGAAGACGGAGGCTATGCTGTCCACACACTTCTTTTGGCCTCGAATGCGACATGATGTTGAGCACTTTGTAGCAAGATGCACAACATGTCAAAAAGCGAAGTCACGATTGAACCCACATGGTTTGTATATGCCTCTTCCTATTCCTTCAGTTCCGTGGGCGGATATTTCTATGGATTTTGTTTTGGGATTGCCTAGGACGAAGAGGGGGAGCGATAGTGTTTTTGTTGTGGTTGATCGTTTTTCTAAGATGGCACATTTTATACCTTGTCACAAAACGGATGATGCCATTCATATTGCTAACCTCTTTTTCAAAGAGATTGTTCGTTTGCATGGTATGCCTTCTACTATTGTTTTAGATCATGATGTAAAATTCTTGAGTCATTTTTGACGCACTCTATGGAACAAATTGGGGACAAAATTGCTGTTTTCTACTACTTGTCATCCCCAAACTGATGGACAAATGGAAGTTGTGAATAGAACATTGTCTACAATGCTGCCAGCAATATTGAAGAAAAACTTGAAAATGTGAGAAGAGTGTTTGCCACATGTGGAGTTTGCATATAATCGGGCGAAACACTCCACCACCAAGGTAAGTCCTTTTCAGGTAGTGTATGGTTTTAACCCTCATGCTCCTATTGATCTTTTGCCTCTACCTACTACCGAGCAAGTACATAGTGATGCTAAGGAGCGTGTTGACTTTATTTTGAAACTTCATGCTTCAACTAAAGCCAACATTGAAAAGATGACTGAAAAATATAGAATTGCTGGTAATCAAGATAGAAAACCAGTTAAGCTTGAAGTGGGTGATTTAGTGTGGTTGCACTTGAGAAAAGATAGATTTCCAGAGTTAAGAAAGTCTAAATTGATGCCACGTGCTGCTGGTCCATATAAGATTTTGGAGAAAATAAATGATAATGCATATAAACTTGAGTTGCCTCCTGAGTTCCGGGTTAGTCCTACATTTAACATTGCAGATTTGAAACTGTATTTGGGGGAAGAAGATGAGCTTGAGTCGAGGACGACTCCACTTCAAGAGGGGGAGGATGATGAGGACATCACTACCATGGATACAAACAACACTCCCCTAGTTGATGTTCAAGGTTCGACTACTCGCGCACGCGCAAGACAATTGAATTTGCAGGTGAGCTCGTTCCTATGTACTTATTCTTGTGCATTTGAGAATAGTGTGCTACCTAATGAATTAATTGTACTTAGGAATGAAGGAAAGGACCAGCAAGGACATGGTGAAGGACTTGGAGGCGTGGAAGGCCAGCAAGGACGTTCGGATCAAGGTGGAGGACCAAACCGACGTCTGTAATATGTCTCGGTGCTGCGACACCGTAATTGGACTTTGGGCCGTGTATCTTTGTTGGGCCCATTAGGGCGCATCCAGGGAGGGAGTCACGCTCCTAACCCTTATATAATCAGTAGCCGCCACCACATTAGGGTTTGGGTTTTGCTTAAGTTAGATCTGTCAAGAACAGTCGCCGTAGATCGGTTTGTGAGACCTCAACTTGTGAGCTTAATCATTCATCCGCAATATTCCAGATTGTGTTCTTGCTTGTGTCTTTGATTCTCAGGCAAGAATTAGCCCTTGTGGCGTGGTCAATCGCACAGTGCATGGTTGATAACCAGAGGAGAAGTGGTGCTGCAATTGCGGGGTTCTAGTCGTGTTGGTTGGAAACCGGATCGTCTGTGTGACATC
Source organism: Zea luxurians (assembly GCA_029449295.1). Taxonomy (NCBI): domain Eukaryota; kingdom Viridiplantae; phylum Streptophyta; class Magnoliopsida; order Poales; family Poaceae; genus Zea; species Zea luxurians. The sequence goes on along the minus strand of JAOPSE010000001.1, from coordinate 94,595,960 downwards.
TCCACCAAATCGATAGTTACCTTCACCTGACGGAAGATCGGGCACCCCTGTTCCTATCATTTTCCTTTTTATTTTTGAATCCCATATTTGAATCCAAATCTTTGTTGTGATTTTGTACTTTTGATTAAATATTCAAACCAAAGATGCGAGTATGAAAAGGCACATTTATTTATATATTTTTCTTCATATTGTGTATAGGGTTTTCCTTTTTATCCTCTTTTCTTCTCTAATTCATTTTTTCCAAATTGTAGAATTCAAATTAGGTTAAACCTCCTTCTCATTATTAATGTATTCTTACTAATATTATTATTATTATTCAATGCTCAAACAATTAAACTCCAACATGATTCACTATTTTCTTTATTTAATATAATTGATGCAAAAATGAGAAAATCAACACAAGTAGTGAATTAAACATTTTATATTTTCCCAAATCCTGTACATTCTATTCCTCCCAATATTTGGGTACTACAAATCCTACCCCTCTTAAAAGGAATCTCGACCTCGAGATTAAGATGAACTAGGAAAGAGGTGTGGAAAATCTATTCGCAGCTCTTCTTCTCTTTCCCAAGTAGCTTCATCTTCTCCATGATGAATCCATTGCACTTTGCACATTTTAATCACTTTACTCCTTGTAACCTCGGTCAAAGTATCAATGGTCTTGATAGGATACTTAGTATAAGTCAGATCATCTTGGACTTCTCCCACTCACTTTAGGATCATGAAGGGTCCAATAAAGCGAGGGGACAACTTCCCTTTAACATTAAACCTCCTCATACCCCGGATCGGTGACACCTTCAGATACACGTGATCACCATCCTCAAACTCCAACTTCCTTCTCCAGGTATCTACATAGCTTTTCTGTCTTGATTGCGCAGTTCTAAAGTTCTCCCGTATCAAACGTACTTGATCTTCTGCCTCTTTAATAATTTCAAGCCCAAAGAACTGCCTTTCGCTAGTTTGATCCCAATATAGAGGAGTCATGCACTTTCTGCCATACAAAGCTTCAAACGGAGACATCTTCAAACTAGTGTGGTAGCTGTTATTGTAAGAGAACTTCGCATAGGGTAAACTCTTGTCCCAACTGCCACCATGTTTAACAGCACAAGCCCTTAACATATCTTCTAGTACTTGGTTGGTTCTCTCGGTCTACCCATCAGATTGAGGATGGTAGGCCGAGCTAAAATTCAACTTCATGTCCAAGCACTCATGTAACTTCTACCAAAACCGAGAAGTGTACTAGGATCCTCGGTCTAACATAATCTTCTTAGGTACTCCATGTAGACAAACTATCCGGGCCATATACAACTCTGCTAACTTGGCCCCCGTGTAATTAGTACTCACAAGAATGAAGTGAGCCACTTTTGTTAGTCTGTCCACATTCACCCAAATAGAGTCATACCAAGCAGAAGTGCGGGGTAGACCAACAACGAAGTCCATGCCAATTTATTCCCACTTCCACTTGGGTACCTTCAGTGGGTGAAGTAATCCGACTGGTCTCTGATGTTCCACTTTTACCCTTTGGCAAACATCACACACTGCCACATGCGAAGCAACATCCCATTTCAGACCATACCACCAGTACTCCTGCTTCAGATCTTGATACATCTTGGTACTGCTAGGATGAATGGAGTAGGATAAGTCGTGTGCTTCCTTCAATATGGTTTCACGAAGACTATCAATCTCAGGGACACAAATCCTGTTCTTGAACCAGATCGTGCCCTGCTCATCCTCCATGAAGTCTGGACCTCTACCTTCTGCCATCAGATCTTTGATCTCTTGAATTTTAACATCACTGATTTGACCCTTTCGCATTTCTTGTTCTAAGGTAGGTTCCACGTCTATGGTAACTCCTTCTATGTGAGCAACTATTCCCATGTTGAGCTTCTCAAAATCTTCTACTAACTCATCGGGTAACTGGGCGGCAATAGTTGCATGAACATGCTCCTTCCAAATCAAGGCATCTGCAACCAGATTCGCCTTGCTCGGATGATAGTGAATTTCCAAGTTGTAATCTTTAATGAGCTCCTACCAACGGCGTTGCCTAAGGTTGAGATCTTTCTGAGTGAAAATATACTTTAAGCTCTTGTGATCAGTATCGACTTAGCATTTGGTCCCCATAATGTAATGCCTCCAAATCTTGAGAGCGTGCATTACGGCTACCAGTCCTAAGTCACGAGTGGGGTAGTTCAGCTCATGTTTCCGCAACTAGCAAGACGCGTAGGCAATGACATGTCCTTCTTGCATAAGAACACATCCTAAGCCCTAGCGGCATGCATCACAATATATGTCAAATCCCTTCTGCAGATCTGGCATAATCAACACTGGGGGTGATATCAATCTAAACTTCAGTTGATTAAAAATTTATTGGCATTCATGAGTCCACTTAAACTCTTTTCCTTTCTCCAATAGTGAGGTCATAGGCTTCGCTATCTTGGAGAATCACTCAATGAAACGCCGATAATACCCTACTAGTCCTAGGAAAGTCTGGATTTCAGTGACCGAGCTTGGTATCTTCCATCCGACTATCTCTCTCACTTTAGCTGGATCCACTGATATTCCTCCGTTAGAAATGATGTGCCTAAGGAATGGTACTTCGTCAAGCCAAAACTCACACTTACTATACTTGGCATAGAGTTGATTATCCCTCAGCTTCTGTAGTACCAATCATAGATGTTCCTCATGATAACTATCATTCTTGGAATACATCAGAATGACGTCGAGGAATACCACGAAGAACTTATCAAGATACTCCATAAACACCTGGTTCATCAGATTCATGAGTAGGCCGGTGCATTAGTCAAGCCAAACGACATGATAGTGAACTCATATAGATCATATTGGGTAGAGAAAGGCGTCTTGGGAATATCAGAAGGCTTAATCTTCATTTGATGATAACTCGATCTGAGATCAACCTTAGTGAATACTTTGGCACCTCTCATCTGATCAAACAAATCTTCAATATGAAGTAAAGGATACTTGTTCTTAATTGTGACATCATTAAGTGATCTATAATCAACACACATCCTCTGTGAAACATCCTTCTTCTGTAAAAACAGAACCGGTGCTCCCCAAGGTGAGAAACTCGAACGAATGTACCTCGCCTCATGTAACTCTGTTAGTTGTTTCTTAAGTTCTTTTAATTCTTCCACTGACATCCTATATGGCCTCTTAGAAATAGGAGCGGTTCCAGGTAAGATATCAATAACAAATTCAACTTACCTATCCGGTGGCATTTCGGGTAACTCCTCTGGAAAGACATCTAGGAACTCTCTAACCACACTAATGTTTCTGCCCAGAAATTTACCATCTACTAGATATATGGCGGGTCTGGTGTAGGGGGTTATAGTAACCATGACTTCGAATTTTTCTCCTTTTGGACTGGTGAGTCTTATGGTTCCCCTAGCACAATGTATAACTTGCCCTTGCTTTCCTCAACCAAGACACACCTAGAATCAGATCTATACAGCTCTCCTCTAATACTATAGGCATAGACCAGAATTCGCTTCCCATGATTGCAATGTTAATCTGTTGGTCATATAATTTCCTTCAATAGGCCCTTTAGGGGTGATTACTATTATGGGTTTTTGCTTAGTTTGAAGTGGTAACTCATTTGTATTGACATAACGAGCAGAAATGAACAAATGTGTAGCTCCAGAATCAAATAATATAGCTGTAGGAACTGAATTAGTATAAAATGTGACGATAGCAATATCAGCACCATTAGCAGTAGCATCAGCACTGACTTGGTTGACTCTAGCAATGCAGAACCCCTTGCCGGAAGCTGGAGTCTGTTGCTTGCCCTGAACATTGCTTCGAGCTAGTGTGTTGGGGTTCCTCTTCGGACAAGCATTGGCGTAGTGCCCAACCTCACCACACTTGAAGCAAGTGGTGACTGTAGACGTACGCTAGCCATCAGGTCTTGCCGGGGTGCTAGTGGGGGTAGCCTGACGAGTATGCGAAGTCTACAAAGTCGCCTGTGGTGTATACTAAGCAGCTTGTTGGTAGGACTGTTGCCCTCTTCTAGGACGAGCTGGCATACCCTAGGGTGGAACATAGAGAGGGCGGAAGCTACTGCTCCCCTGACCCTAGGTGATAGCCTTTCTCTTCATCTCGCCCAGCTGAACATGTTTGTGTTCAATAGCTATGGCCTTGTCTAGAAGCCTCTGGAAAGATGGGAAAGTGTGAGATACCAGCTGATACTGGAGTGACCCAATGAGTCCCTCCATGAACTACTCCTGCTTCCTTTCGTCATCAGCAACCTCCTCTGGAGCATACCTTGATAGCTGAATGAATTTATCACGGTATTCACTCACTATCATATTGCCTTGCTTGAGTGATAAGAATCCCTTCTTCTTTATTTTCATCAGGCCAGCAGGAATATGGTTGTTCCTAAAATGTGTAGAAAATTCTGCCCAGGTAATAGTGTTAGCAACAACATGGGTAGCACAGTAGGAGTACCACTAATCAGGAGCGGGGCCAGTGAGACGACATGACGCATAGAGCAACTTCTCCCAATCAGTACATTGAGCAATATTGAGCATGTTTTCCACTGACTTCAGCCAATCATCAGCATGTAGAGGATCTGGAGAGCTAGAGAATGTGGGCAGCTTATGACTCATGAATTCCCGGTGCTTGTCCCGTGGTGGAGCTACTGGTGGTGGTGGAGGTAGTGGTGGTTGTTGCTGCCGTTCCAGCCGTTCTTTTCTCATCTCCTGTCGCATTCCCTGTCGTTCCTGGCGCATCTCCTGGCGTTCTTGCCACATCTGAGCTTGCATATCAGTCATAGTGTTTGTCATTTGCTGCTGCAACTGCATCTGAGCGGCAGCCACAGGATCCGCTCTAGCCGGTGGAGGATCCATCTCTGGTTGAGGTTGGTTAACAATCCTCCTGCGATGGTTGTTGGCAGGTAGATCGATACTGCCTCCCTTCCTGGTATTGACCATCTAGGTTAGAAACACATGGTAAGATAGAATTGCAGATAAGACGAGTAATTACAAGACATCCACTATTAGATCATGATCTTTTAGGGTCTAAATAGCTCAGTAGATTAGTGTGTCACCTACTAATACTACATATTACCTTATTGTGGTACATGCTAGAATGCCCTGCTATACTATTCAGTCAATCAAAGAAGCAAATCAAGCATTAATCATTAGAACAAACATCCAAACACTTTAGATAGAGAAAATATACATTATTTTTTGTCTTAGGTCTCATATCTCTTTAGGGAGTTTATAGATGTAGGATTCCAAGTTGTGAAATCCTTCTTTGTCTTTCTAGAGTAGAAAAGGTAAAAGTAGTCAGAGTAGAACAGCCAAAGGTGAGACAGGATCTAGAAAAGTATATAAAGAATCAGAGTAAGGTAAGTAGGTAAGGGTTTTGTCCTGTTCTATCCAGGTTTCGTCCTACAGTCAATATTTCCTCTGATACCACTTCTGTCACACCCGGATTTGATGGGTGAAGCCGAGTGCGTCTCATATGTGCGCCAAAGAAGAAAAACACATATAATGACCAAGTGTATAGTGACAAATGTCACAAATATTATTACATAGCGGAAGTATCTTACAAAAATAAATGATAACGATAAAACAAACTAATAATTATTCCTTAGCACCATCAAGCTGACTAGGAGACGCCACCTAGATAAGCTCGTACTCCTCGTTGTAGACCTCCTCCTAGGCTACCTGCCCTTCACCTGTGGGGGGGTTTATATATCGCAAGGCTGAGCTCACAAAAGATCATAGCTCAACAAGTTGTGGGGAATAATATACATGAACTCACCAAAGGTGGGAGCTCATGTGAAGTGTAAAGCTGATCAACAAATAAGGGTTAAAGCTAAGCATTGCTTTTAATAAGTTGATCAAATTTTATTAGCAGTTACTAAATATAATTATATACCAAACTAGAGTAATAATAGATCAAAATTAATAATAAAACAACAATGTGCTGCAAATGACAAATTGAGTTTAATTTCATAAGTTAATCATGCGAGAGTCTTGAGATGCTCAGGACCGTGTAAAGCCCAAAATTTGTATCAGAGAAAAAAATAATGATATAAATGAATAAATATTATTGTGTAGGGTTTTAGGATTATGGAACCATTTGACATTACTTGATTTTCATTTATTTGTGCATATTCAATTAATGGAATTATATTGGTTAAACAACAAATAAATAAATACAGAAATATGCATCTCATGCTAAGGTTCTTGTATTTTTGCATTTATGTTTAAATTCGGCAGAAAAATTTAAGTTTAAAAAAATTAGAATTTGAAAATGAAAGAAAAGAAAAGAGAAGAAAAGGAAAAGAATATCCATTATAAAGAAAAATGTAAATAAATAAATATAATTCCTCATGCTGGTATTTTTAATTGTGCACTCAATTTGTGAGTAAAGCTCACAAACAAATTTGAAATCGAATTCAAATAGAAAATTAAAAAAAAAGAGAAGAGAGCTTAATCGGGCCTAGGGGCACCAATTCCTAAGGGGTGGGACACATTCGTCAGCCCTTCAACATGTGCGTGCTATTCGCTCACTAGCTAGCAGGCCCCGCGTGTCAGTTGGGGCGCCACTGTTGCTCTTCTCCAAGCAACGCAACGAACAGCGTTGAAGCGCACGGCACGGCGGGGAAATCGGGCGTCGTGGGGTTGTTACACCGAATCGACCTCCTGAAGGCCATATAGCTGATCCTCGGAGCCATTGCTTCTCCTCTCACCCCCGCGAGCCACCACCAACCGAGAAAGTAGTGAGCGACGGAACCGCTGACTGCCACCGTGCGTGAACCCCTGGCTCATCGCTGCCAAGCTCCCGGCAACCTCTTACGTGGGTCTGTGAGGTCTGTGAGAGTGTTGTCGACAACTTGTGCATGGCTCATTGGGACCCAATACTATGGGATTTCTCACCGGACTTCGTATTCCGCGACCATCCGCCTCACGTCGTGGCCGGCCCCCTTTGTGACCCAATCAGCAGGTAATACCTTCCCCAATCGAACCACCTCATCGTTCCGTATGGATTGCCATTGTCAGTGCGCGATTTAGGGCATCGAGTTGGGAGACGGGACCCCGTATTCTGCCACCGCGGTTGACCGACGTGCCGCCGCCTCGGTCGGGAGGAGGAAGACGTGTGCGGACCGTCAATCTTCTGCGGATGATATAGATTAGAAGCATCAATACCTGTTCATGATTTTTAATCTGAGTCATCGGTGGGTAGATGTGTGGCACATGGTATCGTGTGACGTAGCGCAGATTTTGGCCACAGATCATAAATCTAAGGGTCACCTTATTCTACACCAGTGGATTCTAATCGGTGCCGCCTATTTTAGATCCAACGGTCGGTTTGAGCGGATACCCCTTCGATCGAACGATTTTGCAGAGAGGCCCTTAAAGTTTTCATGAATTAACCCGCTGTCCTAGAACTATAGTAGAGAGTTTAATATAGGCCCCTGGTATTTGTAGTTTGAACCTCGGGTTTCTCAGTAATCACGGCCGCAATCCAATCCATTGGAGATATGATTTAATTAGATGCAGAATCATTTTTTAGTATAAAAATAATGTCTTAATCTTGGAAAATTCATAACTTCATGAATTTAACTCTGATTTGATCTGTTTCAGTTGCGTTACCTTCGTATAAATATTTATTACGCATTAATAGCATTGGTTATACCATATCTCATACTTTTATAATCAGATATTTATTTAACCTATGTTTACTAGAGTAACTCTTCTAATCAAAACTAACCTGCCTATAATTACAATCTGCTTAAAATATGATCTCTAGGCAAATTATAATTAAGATTAAAGTTGGGTTAATCATTATAGAATATTCTCTCATATGGTGTATATTAATCAATTTATAATATAATTTAATAATTGAATCACCTAGATCTTCCATAAATCACAACTCCTTAACCATGACTTCGATTTTAGTGATTCTCGTTGCCACGATCTCGTTACGACGCGTAGATTATTATTACATAGTTTGTTCTTATGTTTGGTGTGATGTTAATTTTACCTATACCATGTTTGTTTGTATTGCTACGACTAGCGCAAGGTTACGAGTCATCTGAAGTTCATCCTGTTACCTGGAATCTCAAGTCCCAGGCAAGTTGTGCCCTTGACCACTTTTATTATCCAATAATGTTCTTTATAATCATTTATCCATGCATAGGTTTAATTTTGATGGGACCCAATAGGTTGCCCTAGTCTGCTTATCTTGTTACCTTGATTACCCCTGAATCATATTGGGTAGTTTTGCTATTGCTCTATATGGTTTTGGGATTAATATTACATTGTGTCCATGTTCCAATTATTCTGTTATTTTATTTATGTTCATGTCAAGATCATTATTTTTAATTGGAACATGGAGCTTAACTTGAGAAACACGTGCCACCACAAGGGTGGAATGGGACACCCTTGGCTGACTAACTAGGAAAGCTAGTGGAGGACTACCTTACACTATAGGGGCAAGGGCAGTAGGGGATTAGGCATGTAGGGAGGTTGCCGGGTTGATTTTGCTGCGATGGCGGTCAGACGGAGGATTCCTGCATTGCTCCTCCTAGAAACTATAGCGGGTTTTCTAAAGCTAGTGGAACTTTGTAAAGGCCTCGTAGTGGATCCCTAGCCATTCACCTTGGAATTGTCTAAGGGCCTTGCAAACCCTAGTGACATGGGATACACGACTTGTGGGTACTAGGTACAACCTCTGCAGAGTGTAAAGCTGGTATACTAGTCGTGCTCACAGTCATGAGCAGCTCAGGACTCTCGCATGATTAATTATGGAACTAAATTCAATTTGTCATTTGCATTGCATGGGATTTATTATTAATTTTGTTCTATTATGACTATGGTTTGGTATTTACTTACATCTAGTAATTGCTAATAAAATTTTGACCATCTTTAAAAGCAATGCTCAGCTTTAACCATTCTCTTTGGTAAGTCATACACTTCATATGAGCTCCCACCTTTGGCGAGTTCATACACATTATTCCTCACAACTTGTTGAACGATGAACATATGTGAGCTCACCCTTGCTGTATCACACCCCCCATAGGTCAAGAACAGGTACCACAGGATGAGGCGCATGGAGGATGCTGCGATGTGTTTGTGAGAGGTCTAGGCCGTCGTCTCTCAGTCAACTTTGGGTTGCTGGATCGTTGTCTCCTTTTGATGTAACTATTTATTTATTTTGTACAGAACTCCTATTATATAGTAAAGATGTGACATTCGTTTTTGTACCATGATTCGCCATTTGTGTGAGACTTGGTCCCAGCACACCTGGTGATTATGTTCGCGCCCGGGTCCCTAAAACCTGGTTGTGACAGAAGTGGTATTACAGGAATGTTAACTGTAGGATGTAACTTAGATAGAATTGGATAGCCCTTACCTACTTACCTTTTCTACTCTAATTCTATTCTAAAGCTTTCTTAGTCTTTTCTCATCTATTTCCGCTCTACTCTGATTATTCTTACATCTTCATTTCTAAAGACAAAAGTGGATTTCACACTTTGAAATCATATACCTAAAGTGAGTTTTACGAATAGGAGACCTACTCTTAGGAACAAACAACCAAAACTATTTTTATAAATATTTGTATGCTTGAATGTTTGTTCTGATGATATCTGTCTGATTTGGATCTTTGATTGAGCGTCATGAGTTGTGGAGTAATGTCCACAATTACATCTACATATTTATATAGGCATAAATATAAATAAATAAAATTCATAAGATAACTAAACAACCTAGATTATCCTCCATTAAAGTGTATCTATTTTAGATAGAATCCTTTGAGGGAAAATTTTATCTTATCCTAATAGGTTCATCTTATGTTAAAAAAATTATTATCTTATTCTCATAAATTCTTTATGAGATAAACTAGACCAACCAAGAATACCCCCACTAGAATATATCAAGCCTAATAGATCCATCTTATCTTAAAAGACTCTCCCTTATCTTAATGAATTCATCTTATCTTGAAAGATTCGTCTTATCATAACCACTATACTTATCTCATCCTAAAGTTACAACCAGGTGAAAGCTCTCTTGTGAGTTTTGGTGTTTGGATGACAACTCAATTAAAGGACTAACAAGTGTACTAAGTGTTGAACAGGTGCTTAAGGTAAAGCCTACAGGGTTCAACACAAGTGAACAAATGTGATGGTCCAAGAACTGGATTATGGACATCACAAGTAAGATGGACATTGCATAAAGTGAGACTCGGGTGCGTAGCTCGGAGACAACTGATCAAGCCAAGGATGGAGGCAAGAAGAGCTTCGAGGTACCAAGTGCACGGGAGAAGGTCAAGGAGGCTGAGGAACCCAAAGCCAAGGGTGAAGAAGAAGGCTTGCAAAGTCAAGGGTGATCGAGTTGAGAACAGCTACGGCACATCAAGGATCACTACATAAGGACGTGACTTACAACCAATGAGGCAACAGCTACAGTTATGTGGTGTAAGTCATAAGGCTCAAGATCAAGCTCTAAGAAGGAGATCAAGGTCACTAGAAGGAGAACAAGTGTCAAAACCAGAATTGGGAGCAGCCCAAAAGAGCTAAGTTTACCTTGATCTTTAGTTTGGGTTGTTCCTATGTTTGGAGATGTTCTATGTGATCTTTGCAGGATGTTGGAGCTAAGAAATGTCAATCTAGATCAAGTCAAGCTGACTTGATGATTTATGAGTCCAACATCAAAGCTCAAGCATGACAAATGCTATAGATGTAATAATTAAGAGAAGGTATGTTTCTAGACTTAGTACATTAGTTTTTGTGTACTAATATACTTGTCTAAGTGTTAGAAACAGAAGGAAGAAGAAAAGGAAAGAGGTGCAAATGGCTTGGCTATGTACAGCCAAGACTCAGCTCAGTCTGGCACACCAGACTGTCCGGTGGTGCACCGGACAGTGTCCGGTGGTGCACTGGACAGTGTCCGATGCGCCAGGTTGAACCCCGGTGAACAGGTCGCTCTCGGGAGGAGTCTGGCAACGTACGGCTATAACTCACCGGACTGTCCGGTGGTGCACCGGACTGTCCGGTGAGCCAACGGTCGGCTTGGGCAACGGTCGGCCACGCGATCTGCGCGTGACGCGTGGCCAAACCAACGGTCAAATGGGGGCACCAGACTGTCCGGTGTGCACCGGACAGTGTCCGGTGCGCCAACGGCTCCAGGACTGCAATGGTTGACTGCTCCATATATGGAAGGAAATCAGGCACCGGACAGTGTCCGGTGGTGCACCGGACTGTCCGGTGCGCCACCCGACAGAAAGAAAGTATTGCCTTCCAAATGGGATTCCAACGGCTCCTAGGCCCCTTGTGCCTATAAAAGGGACCCCTAGGCGCCTCAAGCAATATATAAGTGCAGCCAACAAGTGTAGACATCACACGAATCAATTCTCACTCTCCCTCTTGTGTGTAACTCTATAGTTTGTGTAGAAGGCACAACTATAAGCCTTTAGAGAGAGGAGAAGTGCTGCTAAGAGCTAGAGCAAGGTCTTGAGCGTATCGTTACTCTACCGAGGTGCTGCCGAGAAGTTTGTAAGCAGCCACGGTGTTGTTGTAACCCAACTCAATAGTGAAAGGCTCTATCTGTCATACTGACAGATCTGAGCAAACAGAGGAAGGAGTTGAAATAGACTCCAAGCCCAGGTGTGGCTAACTCCAACGAGGACTAGGAAAGCATTTCAGGCTTGGCCGAACCTCGGGATAAATCCTTGCGTCTGTGTGCTCTGTTCTATATTGTATCCTGACTCTCTGTCTTACTTGATTTTATATCTGCACTTCAACACTTATCTGTGGTATAAGCTTTATTTGAAGTGCAGGACATTTTGAGACAGGATCTCCGATTCCGCTGCAACCTACTCGAAGAGTCTTCTCACTCCACTGCGTATTAAGTCTTCGAGTAGAGTAAGAAGTTAAGTTTTAAAGTAATAAGTTTTTCGCCTATTCACCCCCCCCCTCTAGGCGACATCTAGATCCTGTTCCCGGGTCAAAGGGAACTTTCAATTGGTATCGGAGCTAGGCCTCTCCAGTGTGGGCTTAGCCGTCCGGAGATAACGATGTCGTCACAAGAGGTAACTGTAGAACTTCTTTTAGGCGATGGTTCTAATTACAAATCTTGGTCTGTCTCTATTTACAAAGCTTTCATGAATGTTGATTCTGATTTGAGACAGATCTTTAGTAGAAGTATTTTTCCCTCTGATTTTAGTAAAAATCCTTCTAATGAAGAACTAAGATGTTTATCTCTCAATCATCATGCTTGCAACATCTTAGTTGACTCTCTTTCTAGAAGTGCTTATTTTGCTATCATGAGCAGTGATAGTGATCTATTTGTTGATGCTCATGATTTATGGAATAGAATTAAAGAAAAATATTCTGTGGCAAACTGTGATGCTCCTACTCCCTATATTACTTGTGTTACTAACCATTTAGAGGGAGAAGAACAAGAACGATGGCACCCAAACGATGAATCCACCTCGTCGACAGGTTTGTTCTCCACTAGTGATAAATGTTTTATTGCTAACAATGACGGTGGAGACGAAAGCCATGATGAGGAGGAATATGAGGATGATAGCGAGGATGAATCTTCATCATCACAAGGTACATTTTCCTATATTGCTTCCACTGACATTAATGACAGGGAAAATGAGACCGATGATGTGGAAGAAGAGGCGATTCGTCGTTTCTACAACCATCTCAACAAAGCGGACAAAGCTCTCTTGGTTAAGTTGTTGAGAAGGAACAAGGAACAAGGCGAGACGCTTCTCAGGCTAGAGGAGACTCTCATCAAAACAAACAACAGCCTAGAGAAGATGACCAAAGAACATAAGGAGCTACGGTGCTCTCATGATGTCTTGGTCCAACGGTATGATTCAATGTTAATTGAGCAAAGTAATAATGATGACACTCTATCTAATGTTGCTCAACTTAAAACTGAAAATTCTATGCTTAGAAGTCAAGTAGAAATAATGAAATTAGAAAAGCTTGCTCTTAGTGAAAAGTATGATACGTTGTCAAACTCTCATAGTAAACTAGTTGATGATCATATCATGCTCGATATTGCTCATGAGGTAGTAATTACTAGTTTAAACTCATATGAACCTCATTCTTGCACTAGTAATCAATTGGTCAAAATATTATCATGTGCTGACCTCCACCGCCCCAAGAAAGGCCAATCCTTGTTTGAGAAACAAGTTGCAGGATCAAAAAGGAAATTGCTTGGGAACAAGAAACAAAGACAATTAAGGAGAAGATGCCTTGCTCGACTTCCGCAAGATATCCACGAACACGTGGTGAAGAAGCTTGAGGAAGGAGAAACCGCAGCAAGGGTCAAACTCCATAAGAAGGATGTTCCCAAAGCAATAAATGAAGAAATCAACATGAACAAGGAAAAAGGTAAAAATTCAATTAATCATGTTGTTTGCACTAATCATCTCTCCATGTCATTCAAGTACAAAAAGGTAAAAGGAAAAAGGAGGTGCTTCAAGTGCAAGAAGTTAGGCCACCTCATCGCGTCTTGTCCGTACAAAGACAAGAATGAAGGGACAAGGAGTTGTTTTGGATGCAACAATAAGGACCACACGATCATTTCATGTCCAGTCATGAAGAATCAAGGATGTGCATCCTCCAAGGTGACCCTCACCAAGGAAAATGACAAACAGCAAGCGTCATGTTAGGTTGAGCGACGCTTCTGCTACAAGTGTGGTGAGCAGGGTCATCTATCCAAGGTATGTTATAAAGGTAAGATTCCTAAGCAAGTGAATTTGTCTCAATCTTATTCACGTAGGAGACCCAAATCATACACTTGTGCTAGATCTATAACGAGATCACCTAGAACTAGCACAAAGGCAATTTGGGTACCAAAGGCAAATATAGATGATCATTATGGACCCATCCCAAGATGGGTACCAAACTGTGCTAACTAGACCATGCAGGTGCCTTGAGATGGACTGGAGACCATGGGAGAGCTTAAGACGGTTATCTAAAACTCTATGCTTAAGCTGTTAATTGGTTTGGTGTTTATTGACCCAAGGTTGAATTATTGTGAGACACTAATCCCATGTTCATCTCAAGTGAAATAAGGTGTATAGGTCCTTAATCATTATTGGTGAATCAAACAAAGAACCTTGATGAGATTCTTCAACTTGCTCTCCATAGGATGGTACCCTTGTATCGTAAGTACTTTGTTGATAATTAGTATTGCTCGGTGTGTTACCTGTCCTTGGAGTAGTTATGTCTCTTGATTGCCTGTATTGAGTATCTTTCAATCAATGATTAGTGATTTCCAAGATCGTAACCATGCGTGCTTAATCATGATTAGGTGCTCTCAATTGGTATCTTATCATTGCTTAATCATTCTTTGGGTAACCTATCATTTGAGATATCCTCCATGATTAACTCTTGTTGTGTTCGTGAATAAACCTGCATCCCGTTGTGAGTTATGCTATATGGTTTTATGATTAGCCTGTGTGAAAATATGACATGTTGCTTAGTTCATATGATGACCCTATTGTGGCACTATGTGTTATGCCTCTAATGCCTCTAATGCATTCTCTCGAGCTATGAAGTGCATAAATAATAGGGAACTTTCAGCTGGTTTGTGGTAATAACTGGTGCTCTCATGGCCACACTGGTAAAAGGCAAAGGTATGGAAAATGGAACTGTGCAATTTTATTGAATATCTTGAAGTTCCATTGATTGTGATCATAGCTGTGTTCTTGCATTTCTCTGGTAGTACCGTGGCTTAGGAGACTTATGCCTTAAAATGTTTTTTTCTTCTGGTGTACCTAAAGAACCTTCTTAACTATGATGTGCTTAAGACATGATCGTGTTGATTTTCAATTGGTATATGTGATACAATGATAGTTAAGTATGAAGCATGTCTAAGTTGCGTGTAAATGTTAGACTTCCTGTGATTATTCAATTGGCTTAGGTACTCCTGAGGCATGCATTAGATTAAGTAAATCTTTCATTTGATATTCAAATTGGTATCTTTGTGTGATGAAAGTGATAGAGTATGCCTTGACCAAGGTATGTTGTGATCCCCTCTAGTTCTAAGGAAGCTAGAATGTGCAAAGTGCAAGTCATTCAAATACTTGATGCACAACTTGAGGGGGAGCACACATAACTTATGTTTTTTGAGACTAACTGTTTCTTGAGCAATCTTGTATAGTCTCTAGGTGGAAAAGAGAAGATGAGCAAGAAATGGAGTAATCAGGACTTGGGTACCTCTGTAAGTCAAGAAATTGGTATCTCAAGTCGTGAGTAAGTGCATATTTTTAGATTGCTCATGCTCTATAATATCTGGTGATAATAGATGCTTATTCTTAAATATCATGGAGCTATGATAATAAATGATCTTGCAATTGGTATCTTTCAATTGGTAGTTGTGATAGTTTGCTTCAATTGACATCTTTTGATAATCATTAGAATAGAAGTTTCTTCTTGTGCCCAATACTATAACTTGTTCTAAGTTTGGTGTCTTAGCAACAAGAAAAGGTTAGGATAAAGAATCAGGCACAAGTGTGGAGAAGCTCTCGAGAGATTAAATACTTTCAAGATGGGAAGTGCACTACAACATGGTAAAGGTTCAAAAGGAAGTATTAATCTATTTCTGTATATGTATCTTACTTAAATGCTGGTGGTGCATATGTTCAATAAGTAAGGGGGAGTGTTGATAGTGTGTTTTTCCTCCTAAAACACCCTGTTGTCCCTTGACATCATCCTATGTTCTTGCTTGAGTATGGTTTTTGGTGTTTGATGTCAAAGGGGGAGAATTTGTGTATTAAAGCTTATCTCAACCTGAGAGGAAAGCTTATCCTAAGGGGTGATGCGTTAGTTTAAGCTTTGCTAGTGTGTTATTCATATGCTTCTTCTTGCAGTATTATATGTGGTGCATGTGGTTAGATAGTCATGTGGATAATGGTGCATGTGGTTAATGGTTCTTTAAGATTGTTTTAAATTAGTATCTTAGTTTAAATTGGTATTAGTTTGAATTGGTATCTTAATGGTGAATAGTGGTAGGTTGATATCCCTGTGATATATCCACTAAATTGAATGATGTTTAACTCTGATTACATGCATTTGTGTGTTATAGCATCATGGTTTGATTCTTGACACAATGCATCCTAAAAAGTGCTAAGGTGTAGAAATGTTTCGAATTGCCTAAGTATGTGCAAATTGGCGTCTGAGGCCAAAATTATGTTTTTGAAGTAAGCACATATTTAGGGGGAGCATTCTATAAACTTAGAATTCATGCTTCAAATCTTATTCTTATGTAAGCTTTAATTGTGTTGCCATCAATCACCAAAAAGGGGGAGATTGAAAGCTCTCTTGTGAGTTTTGGTGTTTGGATGACAACTCAATTAAAGGACTAACAAGTGTACTAAGTGTTGAACAGGTGCTTAAGGTAAAGCCTACAGGGTTCAACACAAGTGAACAAATGTGATGGTCCAAGAACTGGATTATGGACATCACAAGTAAGATGGACATTGCATAAAGTGAGACTCGGGTGCGTAGCTCGGAGACAACTGATCAAGCCAAGGATGGAGGCAAGAAGAGCTTCGAGGTACCAAGTGCACGGGAGAAGGTCAAGGAGGCTGAGGAACCCAAAGCCAAGGGTGAAGAAGAAGGCTTGCAAAGTCAAGGGTGATCGAGTTGAGAACAGCTACGGCACATCAAGGATCACTACATAAGGACGTGACTTACAACCAATGAGGCAACAGCTACAGTTATGTGGTGTAAGTCATAAGGCTCAAGATCAAGCTCTAAGAAGGAGATCAAGGTCACTAGAAGGAGAACAAGTGTCAAAACCAGAACTAGGAGCAGCCCAAAAGAGCTAAGTTCACCTTGATCTTTAGTTTGGGTTGTTCCTATGTTTGGAGATGTTCTATGTGATCTTTGCAGGATGTTGGAGCTAAGAAATGTCAATCTAGATCAAGTCAAGCTGACTTGATGATATATGAGTCCAACATCAAAGCTCAAGCATGACAAATGCTATAGATGTAATAATTAAGAGAAGGTATGTTTCTAGACTTAGTACATTAGTTTTTGTGTACTAATATACTTGTCTAAGTGTTAGAAACAGAAGGAAGAAGAAAAGGAAAGAGGTGCAAATGGCTTGGCTGTGTACAGCCAAGACTCAGCTCAGTCTGGCACACCGGACTGTCCGGTGGTGCACTGGACAGTGTCTGGTGCGCCAGGTTGAACCCCGGTGAACAGGTCGCTCTCGAGAGGAGTCTGGCGACGTACGGCTATAATTCACCGGACTGTCCGGTGGTGCACCGGACTGTCCGGTGAGCCAACAGTCGGCTTGGGCAACGGTCGGCCACGCGATCTGCGCGTGACACGTGGCCAAACCAACAGTCAAATGGGGGCACCGGACTGTCCGGTGTGCACCGGACAGTGTCCGGTGCGCCAACGGCTCCAGGACTGCAACGGTCGACTGCTCCATATATGGAAGGAAATCAGGCACCGGACAGTGTCCGATGGTGCACCGGACTGTCCGGTGCGCCACCCGATAGAAAGAAAGTATTGCCTTCCAAATGGGATTCCAACGGCTCCTAGGCCCCTTGTGCCTATAAAAGGGACCCCTAGGCGCCTCAAGCAATATATAAGTGCAGCCAACAAGTGTAGACATCACACGAATCAATTCTCACTCTCCCTCTTGTGTGTAACTCTATAGTTTGTGTAGAAGGCACAGCTATAAGCCTTTAGAGAGAGGAGAAGTGCTGCTAAGAGCTAGAGCAAGGTCTTGAGCGTATCGTTACTCTACCGAGGTGCTGCCGAGAAGTTTGTAAGCAGCCACGGTGTTGTTGTAACCCAACTCAATAGTGAAAGGCTCTATCTGTCATACTGACAGATCTGAGCAAATGGAGGAAGGAGTTGAAATAGACTCCAAGCCTAGGTGTGGCTAACTCCAACGAGGACTAGGCAAGCATTTCAGGCTTGGCCGAACCTCGGGATAAATCCTTGCGTCTCTGTGCTCTGTTCTGTATTGTATCCTGACTCTCTGTCTTACTCGATTTTATATCTGCACTTCAACACTTATCCGTGGTATAAGCTTTATTTGAAGTGCAGGACATTTTGAGACAGGATCTCCGATTCCGCTGCAACCTACTCGAAGAGTCTTCTCACTCCACTGCGTATTAAGTCTTCGAGTAGAGTAAGAAGTTAAGTTTTAAAGTAATAAGTTTTTCGCCTATTCACCCCCCCCCCCCTCTAGGCGACATCCAGATCCTGTTCCCGGGTCAAAGGGAACTTTCACCAGGATCTAATCCAAAATAATGAGATCTTATCTAGTCTAATCTAGTCACACAAATATAACTTAGACCTGATCTAATGTGATAGATTAATCTAACCTAACGAAGGCTAACCTCAAGTTGAGCTAATCGAATGTAAGTTGCTTAACAAGAAGGATAATACTGATGAAATAAATGAGACTCTACTCCTATAAAATATGTTTTAAATTAATTCAATCTGCACTAGATTAAGAACGACACACCAACTCGGCCTCATGCAACTACCTTAACCATCTGATGGTTGCATAACCCCTCTGTTTGAACCTAACAGAGATTCTAACTTACCTTCACCATATAATCCATCCCATCTCAAAAGATTCTAACATATCTTAATAATATATATATAACCTACCCTGGTAGATCTATCTAACTTAAACTAGTTTAATCTAGTTATATCCAGTCTAATCTAGACCCTACCTAATCTAATATGATCCAATCAAAAGGGAGTTACTTAAAAAAGTTAGTTAATACTGGTAACATAAACTAGACCATATTCCTATAAATGTGTGACGGAACCTCCCAAGTCATTAGGCCCACCTACAGTTGTCCTTATCCAACTGACCTCAGACAACCCTGCAGGTGCACCTGATCACTTGACAAGTTCGGTATCTGAATTCCTTACCTTTCCCAAGAGCGTTTAACCCGTCACGCAGACGTTACAATACATCGGAGGTACGAAAATACAGAAGCAATTACAGTAACTTACCTTATATTAAAGTAAGAAAGAGTTGTATTTATTACAGATTAGAGGTAAAATATAAGAGTGCTGAAGTATTATTATTACATTCCTGGGAGGCAAAAACCCCTCCCGATAAACATTAAACAAAAGTTTTAACGGAGGATCCTTTCCTCCCGAAGCTTCACTCTTGGTTTTCTTCTTTGGGCACCACCTTCGAATAAAAGCAGCAAAAGTTTGTCGCTTCCTCACCTAAAACAACATGGGACAAAGCCCTGAGTATGAAGTGTACTTTCGCAAGACTTACCCATCAAAGTAAAAGACTCTCAAGGATATGCTAGCCTTTTGGGGATCAAGGAATGGCTTATCAATAGTCAAAGACTCTGTTTGCATAAATGCTTACTAACAGTGGATCCTTAAAAATCAATTTTACTTGTCAGGTTAAGTGAAGTTACCTGAAGCTATAGTTCTTTCTACCCTAGTTCAATCACTTGACCTATACTAGCCAATTTCTTAAAGACCCTTCATCTTTACTGGATTGCTACGTGTAGGGCAGTGACCAAGTCTTCATATCCGTGAAGTTACGGTGATCCAAATCGATTATACTCAGCTGAGGATCTCCAATCACATGACATATGTAGCACTTAACCCTTGCATATGTTAACTCGCCACCGGGGTTCTTAAGACCAGATCAGGTTCACGCCAACTGAGAGCACAGATACACCACCGTCCAGCCTCTTGCCATGGAGGGTACACGCTACTCTCGCCATCTCTCCACTCCCATTGCGTGTTATCTTATTCTGGTATTAGTCTGCCCGAGGCAAAGCTTACCCATGACGAGGCATGTGACCTGTTAAAGGGTCCTCGATCATCAAGCCTACATCGAGAAGGTCCTTAATCGACGCAGACGGAGACACTACACTGAGACTCTCTTCTCGTGCAAGTCACCCGCCCGGTCTCAGCTTTATCATTTCAAACCCAAAGTTTGGTACCTGGCAGAGGTACATCTTTTCCGATGCTGAACACATCATGACCATGATGGATCCACCATCAAGTTTTTGTTTTTGAAAACATCCCACCCACTCTGAAGCATCATCTTTTGTGAAAACAAAAACATTTTGTTTTTCTAGAGCAAAGCTAAGCATAAAAAAACCTTTTTGTAAATCAGGGATTCAGGAGAAATAATCAAATCCAAGGAAGGAAATGCAGCAACGGGTTTAGCACACAACTCCTATCACTTCATGCATCAAGTAAGTGAGAAATATTTTAAAATAACAAGGAGGTGGCAAATGCACCGGGGCTTGCCTTGTGTTACTGGTGAATTAGGCTCTGTTTCGCAGATGTCAAAATAAAAACAGTTCCCTGCCTGATGTTCCTCAGGTGGTGGTGTAGTTCTGGCTTCTTCAACCTCTACTTCCTCTTCGTTCTCTAGACATAACCATATATAATCATGAATGCTCATGTAATGCTCAAGAAAATGCTAAGATAATAGAATTTTATTATCTAATGTCTTGAATACAACTTTCCTTCACAGATCTCCGAGAAACTAGGGTTTTCGGAGTCAATAGTGAAGTTCATGGGGCAGGGGTTAGGGTTTTGGGTTCTAAGTATCAAACATGGTCCAAATCATACCAAATTTTACCCAAAGCTTCTAAATAATATTTAAAGTTTACCCTAAAAGTTTAGTAAATTTTGGATTTATTATTTATTCCCTAAAAAATCCAAAAGCATGGTTTTTGGTTGTTTTAAATGTCCCAAAATTCCCTATTGGAACTAAAAATCAAGAAACTATTTTTATTAAATATTATAAGAAATTAGAAGCATAGCAAAATTGGTTTGGCATTTTTAGCATTTTTCTATAATTTTCTAGAAATTCTTAAACCTTGACAGAAAAAGAAAAGGAAAAGAAATGAACAGTGTTGGATCGGAACTGGCCCAAGTCGGCCCAACTTGAACAGGAGACGGGGATGTGCCCGCGCGCGCCCGCGTTGGCGAATTTGCACAAAAGCCCCCGCTTGCCTGGATAACTTGTTAAGAACCCCTAGCCACTATTCATCGTTTCATTGACAATCACGCATAGGTCCCTCGGCTTTTGTTTCTTCTCCAATCAGACCCATGGCCACGGCGCGCTCGCCGTCGAGCACCACGCGGCTCGTACTGGCCATGACCGGCAGCAGCTGTCCAAATTAGCTACGGGGTGAGCATTTCCAACCCAAGGCGACTCAAGAACAGCCATCAATTTTGGTTTGTATACTTAGAGAATGCCCAATCCATGCGCACGGCGGAAACCGTGACGCCGAGCCCGCATTCCCATGCAAACATGCCTGAATTGGCCAAATGGTTGCCACAATGAGCTTCATGGGTATGCAGAGCTGCTAAAACAACACATGAGAGGTGCAGAGCCATACCAGAATGATCCGGCCACAGAGCACGGAGAATTTGAACTCGCTAGTAAAGAACTATAGTTTCACCATGCACTACCAATTTTGGGAGAGGTGGAGAGGATTCCACGAATTTGGACTTCAACTGAGCTCACTGGTGGAGATGTGAATACCTCGCTGTGGTCCATGGTGCTATTTATAGCCACGGCGGTCCATCTAACGATCAGCGACCGTGGAAGGCTTGCTCACGCATGGCAACCACGTATAGAAGAGGTATAGTAAGGGAGGAGCAAGGCATGGATGACACCGCTGTGGAATTGACCGAGCCACGGCGGCCACCGGTGAATAACTCCAGCCACGCCTAGCTGAACTCACGAGATGGTGCCACGTTCGAAGCTATCCTCCCTCGGATCGATTCCCATCACTGGATCGCATGAGCACATCCGATTCAACAGTGATGTAGATCTTTTACCCGCGTTCTTAAGATATTTGCAAGGTTTTGATCTTCAGCTTTTTCCTGAACCGAGCACCTTCCATCCTCTCTATCTCTTGATTCTTATTAAGGACAGAGCAAACTTCATTAATAAAGTTTGTTCACCTAACAACCGTCTTCAAACTTACTATAGGATACTTGGGTCAAAACCGAGTGAATTCAAAGATATGGCGCGTCCAATTTAGCCCCATCCCGTAGTGACCATTTCTGTTTTCAAATTCAGTTTCAGTTATCCAACACCATTCTGATAGAGCAACTTTGGGCTATAGTTTCTTTAATTTTTATATAACAACTAAAGAAGATGTATGTATCAAAGTTATTCTCCTATAGTAGCTCTAGACTTTTGATGTGTTGACCTAGGGCAAAATTCTTATGGTTTGGAAGTTACAGGGCCTCAAAGTTGAGCCAATTACACTGAATTTCAGACTTAATCCCAATAGAGTTCAAATAGGGCTTTTTGCAAATAGGTCCAAATCTCCAGGTTTAGGTTGCAAATCCACATACTTGTGAACCATATGAGTTAAGATACCCTAATTTCATGGTTTTTGCACTTTAGTCCAAAAGTGCACTAATTTTGCACTTAGCCCCCTAGGGTTTTTAGTCTAGGGTTTTCCAGGGTTCTATTTAGGGTTTTTGATACTTCTAGGGTTTGGATGCTACTTAAGTTCATCCATGGTGACATTTCATGATCATTTTAACTAACTTTTGAAGTTTTCTCTTATTAGGCCTTGTTTGCTCTATTAAGCCCAATCTAGGGTTAAGCACTGTTCCTTAGGGTTTCACTTAAAACATGTCCCATCAATACAACTTTGTTTGAAATTTTTGCCTAGTGAATGCATTCTAGGTGTGACAAACACATGATATGCTAATGCTTATGATGTCATGCTCAAATTTTAGTGGCAGTAACACCAGGGGTGTTACAAAATGGGTTTTAAACCTAAATAGGTGTCTTAGACCAACTCGTCCGTGGAACCATTACCTAGCCTATGTTATAGGTTGCCCAACCCATTTGTCCCAAAACAAAGTAAAACTATGTTTAATCTACCTACCCCATGTACCCGCAATGGTTATCCCAACTCAGATAATGGCATCTAACACCACGATCAATGGTCCCTAAGTGAGACCCAAGAAGAAGGTTAACCTCGACAATGAAGGATATGAGTAGAAACAGATCTTCAGATGAATCAAGGTCCACCACCCGGAATAAAAGTCTCCCTTACCTAACTTTCTCTTACCCCAAATCTTCTCTACACGCATCTAATAGCTAAAACCTGAGGTACCCTTGTTTTCTATGCCACACCTGCTAATGGCATGAAAATTTCAGGTGTATAAAAAATATATACTAATTGGGAGTTCCACTTAGATAAAAAAAGGATACTAGAACTTCATAAAGATAAAGTCATCAGCCTGATATACTCAACTAAATGGTATTCTTAAATAGGATTATAGAATCTAATGTGATCTAATCTAGTGTGATCTAATCTAATGTGATCTAATCTAATATGGTCAACTTAAATAGATTAGTGTTACTGGTAGTGGAGATTAGATCCTACTAGCGAGGTGTTAACTCAACTTAGCATTATACCAACTCAACCAAGAGCAGAAGAGCTAACCCAACCAATAGAGTTATGATGGATTGCATAATCTGTCTATCCCCACCTAACATCAAAAAAACTTTTGACCTACATCATGTAGTCTATCTCATCCATATCTATCTTAACCATATTTTCCAACCCCGATGATGAACACTAACCTCAAATCGATGAGACCAAGACCTTCGGCTTTCCTTTTATTTACTAATCTTAACAAGGAAGGATATAACAGTCAAAGTGAATCTCAAGGTGAATCAAGACTTAAACCTTTTGGATGAAGTCTTTTCCTTGCCATAAATCTTTCTTACCTTAACCTGTCCAGCTTATAACCTACATAATAAGTAGCTGGATACCTATGCTCTTCTAATCACACACTATTGACTATAAAAAGTGAGACTCTAGGTTTTTGAACCAATTATAGACTAAAAGCCAAATTACAAACCAATCCTTTTGTATCCCTTTTCCTACAAATCTCGAGGACGAGATTTCTGTTAAGGAGGGTAGGATTTGTAAAGCCCAAAATTTGTATCAGGGAAAAAAATAATAATGATATAAATGAATAAATATTATTGTGTAGGGTTTTAGGATTATGGAATCGTTGGAGATTACTTGATTTTCTTTTATTTGTGCATATTCAATTAATGGAATTATATTGGTTAAACAACAAATAAATAAATACAAAAATATGCATCTCATGCTGAGGTTCTTGTATTTTTGCATTTATGTTTAAATTCGGGAGAAAAAATTTAAAAAATTAGAATTTGAAAATGAAAGAGAGAAGAAAAGGAAAAGAATATACATTATAAAGAAAAATATAAATAAATAATGCACTCAATTTGTGAGTAAAGCTCACAAACAAATTTGAAATCAAATTCAAATCTGAAATTCAAATAGAAAATTAAAATAAAAAAAGAGAAGAGAGCTTAATCGGGCCTAGCGGCGCCAATTCGGCCCACTTGGCGTTCCTTCCACGCGGCCTACCCTACACGGCGCCGACCACCTAGCCCCACAGGGCAGCCGCTGAGCCCTCCCCCCCTCACACCAATCCCATTCACGAATTGAGTCACTGAGGGGTGGGACACATTCGTCAGCCCTTCAGCACGTGCGTGCTATACGCTCACTAGCTAGGAGGCCCCGCGTGTCAGCCGGTGCACCACTGTTGCTCTTCTCCATGCAACGCAACGAATAGCGTCCAAGCGCACGACATGGTGGGGAAATCGGGCGTCGTGGGGTTGTTACACCGAATCGACCTCCTAAAGGCCATATAGCTGATCCTCGGAGCCATTGCTTCTCCTCTCACCCCCGTGAGCCACCACCAACCGAGAAAGTAGTGGGCGACGGAATCGCTGACCGCCACCATGCGTGAACCCCGGGCTCGTCGTCGCCAAGCTCTCGGCAACTGCTTACGTGGGTCTGTGGGGTCTGTGAGAGAGTGGTCGACAGCTTGCTCATGGCTCATTGGGACCCAATACTACGGGATTTCTCACCGGACTTCGTATTCCGCGACCATCCACCTGACGCCGTGGCCGGCCCACTTCGCGACCCAATTAGCAGGTAATACCTTCCCCAATCGATCCACCTCATCGTTCTGTATGGATTGCTGTTGTCAGTGCGTGATTTAGGGCATCGAGTTGGGAGACAGGACCTCGTATTCCGCCGCCGCCGCCGCGGTTGACTAGCGCGCCGCTGCCTCAGTCGGGAGGAGGAAGACGTGTGCGGACCATCGATCTTCTGCAGACAGTATAGATTAGAAGCATCAATACTCGTTCATGGTTTTTAATCTGAGCAGTCGGTGGGTAGATCTGTGGCACAGGGTATCGTGTGACGTAGCACAGATTTCGGCCACAGATCATAAATCCGAGGGTCACCGTATTCTGCACCGGTGGATTCTAATCAGTGCCGCCTATTTTAGATCCAATGGTCGGTATGAGCGGATACCCCTTCGACCAAACGATTTTGTAGAGAGGCCCTTAAAGTTTTCGTGAATTCACCCGCCGTCCTAGAACTATAGTAGAGAGTTTAATATAAGCCACTGGTATTTGTAGTTTGAACCCCGGGTTTCTCAGTAATCACGACGGCAATCCAATCCACTAGAGAATTGAATTAATTAGATGCAGAAATCATTTTTTAGTATAAAAATAATGTCTTCATCTTGGAAAATTCATAACTTGATGAATTTAACTCTGATTTGATCCGTTTAAGTTGCGTTACCTTCGTATAAATATTTACTATGCAGTAATAGCATTGGTTATACCATATCTCATACTTTTATAGTCAGATATTTATTTAACCTATGTTTACTAGAGTAACTCTTCTAATCAAAACTAACATGCCTATAATTACAATCTGCTTAAAATATGATCTCTAGGAAAATTAGAATTAAGATTAAAGTTGGGTTAATCATTATAGAATATTCTCTCATATGGTCTATATTAATCAATTTATAATATAATTTAATAATTGAATCACCTAGATCTTCCATAAATCACAACTCCTTAACCATGACTCCGATTTTAGTGATTCTCGTTCACATGATCTCGTTATGACGCGTAGATTATTATTACATAGTTTGTTCTTATGTTTGGTGTGATGTTAATTTTACCTATACCATGTTTGTTTGTATTGCTACGACTAGCGCGAGGTTACGAGTCATCTGAAGTTCATCCTGGTTCCTAGAATCTCAAGTCCCAGGCAAGTTGTGCCCTTGACCACTTTTATTACCCAATAATGTTCTTTATAATCATTTATTCATGCATAGGTTTAATTTTGATGGGACCCGATTGGTTGCCCTAGTCTGCTTATCTTGTGACCTTGTTTACCCCTGAATCATTTGGGTAGTTTTGCTATTGCTCTATATGGTTTTGGGATTAATATTACATTATGTCCATATTCCAATTATGCTATTATTTTATTTATGTTCATGTCAAGATCATTATTTTTAATTGGAACATGCAGCTTAACTTGAGAAACACATGCCACCACAAGGGTGGAATGGGACGCCCTTGGCTGACTAACTAGGAAAGCTAGTGGAGGACTACCTTACCCGATAGGTGCAAGGACAGTAGGGGAGTAGGCGTCTAGGGACGTTACCGGGTTGATTTTGCTGCGATGGCGGTCAGACGGGGGATTCCTACATTGCTCTTCCTAGAAACTGTAGCGGGTTTTCTGAAGCTAGTGGAACTTTGTAAAGGCCTCATAGTGGATCCCTAGCCATTCACCTTGGAAGTGTCTAAGTGCTTGTAAACCCTGGAGACATGGGATACATGACTTGGGGGTACAGGGTACAACCTCTGTCGAGTGTAAAACTGGTATACTAGTCGTGCTCGTGGTCATGAGCAGCTCAGCACTCTCGCATGATTAAATTATGGAACTAAATTCAATTTATCATTTGCATTGCATGGGATTTATTATTAATTTTGTTCTATTATTATTATGGTTTGGTATTTACTTATATCTAGTAATTGCTAATAAAATTTTGACCAACTTTAAAAGCAATGCTCAGCTTTAACCATTTTCTTTGGTAAGCCTTATACTTCACATGAGCTCCCACCTTTGGCAAGTTCATGCACATTATTCCCCACAACTTGTTGAGCGATGAACATATGAGAGCTCACCCTTGCTGTCTCACACCCCCACAGGTCAAGAATAGGTATCGCAGGATGAGGCGCATGGAGGATGATGCAATGTGTTTGTGAGAGGTCTAGGTCGTCATCTCTCAGTCAACTTTGGGTTGCTAGATTGTTGTCTCCTTTCGATGTAATTATTTATTTATTTTGTACAAAACTCCTATTATATAGTAAAGATGTGATATTCGTTTCTGTACCATGATTCATTATATGTGTGAGACTTGGTCTCAGGACACCTGGTGATTATGTTCGCGCCTGTTGGAGGCCATCCTTTTCCGAAGTCCTAAAAAACATGACTAACCATATGTTTTCAGTGTAACATAGACCGTTACAAGAGGCTTCGGCTTTAGGATGAAGGTTCTCTTTCTGGTGAAAGCATGTGTGATATGAAGATACAACCCGAAGGCAGAACGGACGAACGCTAAAGTTGTTGTTAAAGGAGCTTTGGCTTAATATGATGACGAAGGTGGAAGACAAAACCGAACTAAAGGGGAAAAGACTACTTAGCCCTTGATAGTTTGCTTTATGATTAAGAGTAAATGTCAGGAACATGGATGTAATTTTGTCCAAGCTGCGTCCCGTGCCTATAAATAGATGAACAGTAACATCGTACTGCTCACGCTGGATTGTAATCACTCTTGCGTCATTCCCGCATTTTCACCTTCTGACAAGCTGAAGGTATTAATGTAATATAAATGTTGTTGATGTTTATTCATGTTCATAAAATGAGAATATAAATAACTCAATGGTTCATAATTATTATTTATATTCTTTTATGTTTCATGTATCCTCACTTATATTTGTTCACTGAGATGATGAAGGTATTTCCTTCATGACCTTCGTCTGAAGATCATTATATCCCAAAGGAGATAATGCTTCAAAGGACAAAGGTCTTTAATCATTAACAGTCGTGTTGCTTTGTTCTTGATGTATTGCATTTGAGAACAAGGACCAACATTGGTGCCCACCTCCGGTGAACTCAATCGACCACCTTCGGCAAGCATCGACTTTCGCAATGTCGTCGAAGAAGACAATGGTGCCAGGGGCTGCCTGTAGCCATTAGACACTAATCAAGAGACGCTACGAGAAGCTATGAGCCAGAAGAGGAAGGCTACTAGCCCAGCACCTCAGGAGGAGGAGCTAGATCAAGAGATCAGGTATTTGGAGGCTATCCACCAACAGGTGCAAAGGAAGAGGGAAAAGATGCTTCGGCTCGCCGACCTTCAGAAAAAGATCGACGAAGCTACTGAAGAAATGCGTCACCTCACTCAGGATGACCAAGACCGAAGGCCCCAACACAAGGAGCTTCGCCAAGGAGGCCTATTCAATGATGATGAATGGTACGGTGACTTTCATCAGGGCAATTTTGCTTTTGATGATGCTTCTCCCTTGGCAGCAGAATTGCAGGCTACCCCGTGGCTGCCATCATACAAGCCACCTTAGCTCCCCATGTATGACGGGCACTCAGACCCGAAGAAACTCTTAATGAGCTATGAAGCAACCATATCCTCATATGGGGGCAATACTGCAGTCATGGCAAAGTCCTTCATCATGGCAGTCAAAAGCGTAGCTCAAACTTGGTACTCCTCTCTTCGGCCAAGGACAATTACGTCATGGCAGAAGCTAAAGGATATGTTAGTGACCAGCTTTCAGGGTTTTCAAACAAAGCCGGTCACTGCCCAAGCTCTCTTTTAGTGTACGTAGGACCAGAAGGAGTACTTACAGGCGTATGTCCGAAGGTTCTTGCGGCTGAGAGCTCAAGCACCTACAGTGCCCAATGAGATCGTCATTGAGGCCATGATCAAGGGGCTCCGGCTAGGACCTACGGTGCAATACTTTGCAAGGAAGCCACCGCAAACCTTGGAGAAGCTTCTCCAAAAAATTGATGAGTACATCAGAGCCGACAATGATTTTCGGCAAAGAAGGGAAGAAGCCTTCAGATACTCTAAGTTGGCTAGGGGCTTCGGAGGAAGATTTCACCCTAGGCATGTTAGGTAGATTCATAATTCTAGTACAAATGACAATAAGGGGAATCATACCCAAACACAACAACACAACTCTCAATCATCAAGGGCGCAACAAAGTTCTTTTAGGCCACTAGCTCCAAGAGGCAGAGGGGGCAGAAGCTTCGGAGGAAGATATGGAGATTAGCCCAGGAAACTATTTTGTTTGTTCTGCGGCGAAGACAAAGGGCATACCACAAGGACGTGCCAAGTCACGATTCAGAAGCAGAAAGAAATTGCTGAAGCTGAAACACGGCAGAATCAGCCGAAGCAGGTTCTGCATACCACTTCGTGCTACTCTCCCTACATCCCAGAGTATGTAGGCAATCAACAGCCTGCGGCCTCTATTGCTTCGGCAAGCCATTCTCAAGCTTCCTAGGCCAAGTTGCCACCACCACCACCGCTAGCACCTGCCCTGGTTCACAGTCAACAGCTAGAAGGGCATCACCATGCTCAACAATAGCACAACCTTTGGGAGGAGTCCGAAGCTCGCACAGTCAACAACACTGTGCCTGAGTCGAAGCACATCTACTAAAGGTGCCACGGCGATTCGATTAAAGAATATCCTAATCTGGTGTATCTTAGTTTTGTCCATCATTTTATTTTCTTGCATGAAAAACAATTCACGAAGGTTTAATCTCCAATTTGATGTAATATTATTGTGGACACACCATCGAGTGTGGAACGCATTCCCTTAACAATGCTTCCGAAGCTATAAAGTCATTCTTAAGGGAGCGCAAAGTAAGTTCCGAAGCTACAAAGTCATTCCTAAGGGAGTGCAGAGTAAGTTCCGAAGCTACAAAGTCGTTCCTAAGGGAGAGCAGAGTAAGTTCGGAAGCTCAAAAGTCATTTTTAAGGGAATACAGAGCCAATATGCCATCGAAACAAAAGATGAAGAAGCTCAAAAGTCGTTTATCATCACTAGAGCTACCCTCATCATTGGATGTAGTGTATTTAGGGGTATCTCTAGAGTGTACCTTCTTCTTCTTGTCATCCTTAGCCATGAGGCACTTGTGGCCGACATTGGGGAAGAGGAGGCCTTTGTTGATGGTGATGTTGGTGGTGTCCTCGTCGGAGGAGGAGTCGATGGAGCTCTCATCGGAGTCCCATTCCCATCCCATGTGCCCCTCGCCACCCTTCTTCTTGTAATACCTTTTCTTCTCCATCTTTTTCTTCCCCTTCTTATCGTCGTCCCTATCAATGTCACTTGTATATGGACATTTAGCTATAAAGTGACGGACTTACCACACCTGTAGCACACCCTCTTAGAATAGGGCTTGTAGTCCTTTCCCTTCCTTTGTTTGAGGATTTGACGAAAGCTCTTAATGATAAGAGCCATCTCCTCGTTGTCGAGCTTGGAGGCGTCGATTGGGAGTGTACTTGGTGTAGACTCTTCCTTCTTTTCTTCCATTACTTTGAATGCAACGGGTTGCACCTCGGGTGTAGAGGTGGCGCCTTGCTCCAAGTTGACGATATGTTTGAAGTCTTTGATCATAAGTTCAAAGCTCACAAACTTGCCAATCACTTCCTCGGGAGACATTTGTTTATATGTAGGATCCCCACGAATTAATTGAACTTGAGTAGGATTACAGAAAACGAGGGATCTTAGAATAACCTTGACCATTTCATGGTCATCCCATTTGGTGCTCCCGAGGTTGCGCACTTGATTCACCATTGTTTTGAGCCGATTGTACATTGCTTGTGGCTCTTCTCCTTTGTTGAGGATGAATCGACCGAGCTCTCCCTCGGTCATCTCTTGCTTGGTGATCTTGGCCACCTCGTCCCCTTCGTGCGCCGTTTTGAGGACGTCCCAAATTTCTTTGGCATTCTTCAACCCTTGCACCTTATTATACTCCTCTCGACACAAGGAGGCAAGGAGTATAGAAGTTGCTTGTGAGTTGAAATGCCTAATTTGGGCAGCCTCGTCCGAGTTGTAGTCCTCGTCGTCCACCTGTGGTGCCTGCGCTCCAAACTCAACAATATCCCAAATGCTTTCGTGGAGTGAGGTTAGATGGTGTCTCATTTTATCACTCCACATGCAATAATCTTCACCATCAAAATATGATGGTTTGCCTAGGGGTACGGAAAGTAGAGGAGCGCATTGAGGAATGCGAGGATAGCGAAGAGGCATCTTACTATACTTATTACGCTCATGGCGTTTCAAAGTAGTAGACTCGGCGCCGGATGTGGAAGGTGATGAAGAGTCGGTCTCGTAGTAGACCACCTTCTTCATTTTCTTCTTCTTCTTGTCACCCTTCCTATGTGACTTGATGGAGGAAGAGGATTCCTCCTTGTACTTGTCGCCGGACTCGCTTGATAGAGTCCTTCCTGAGCCCATGGCCTTGTCGCCCGTGACAATATCCCTCTTGGCGTGATCTCCAGACATCACTTCGAGTTTGTTAGACTCTTAATGAAGCACTGGCTTTAATACCAATTGAAAGTCGCCTAGAGGGGGTGAATAGGCGAAACCTAAAATTTATAAACTTAAACACACACTAAGGCCAAGGTTAGCGTTAGAATTAAATCAGCATGCAGAAGAGGGTTCTCCTTGCTTAGAGTTGCTCAATCAATGCGGATGATGTTTGGGAGCAAACTCAAATCAATATGAGCAAGGGAACTTTAGAGAGAGGAAAGAGGGAAAAACAAATCAAGTGAGAATCAATGCAAGTTGGCACGATGATTTGTTTACCGATATTCGGTTCCAAAGAACCTAGTCCCCATTGAGGAGGCCATAAAGGCCGGGTCTATTTCAACCCTTTCCCTCTCTCAAACGGTCACTTAGACCGGATGAGCTTTCTCCTTAATCACTTGGGTCACTAAGACCCTGCAAGGATCACCACACACTTAGGTGTCTCTTGCTAGCTTTACAAAGCACTTATGAGAATAAGAATAGAGAAGGAGAAAGCAACCCAAGCAACAAGAGCAACAAAAGAACACAAGTGATCCTCTCATAAGTCTCTAAGCAATAGATGTCGGTTTTGGAGCTTGAAGTGGATTGAATGCTTTGGTTGTGTCTTTGAAGTGGTTGCCTTTGCTCTTGCAATGAATGTGATGTTCAGAATACTTGGATGCCATTGAAGGAGGTGGTTGGGGGGTATTTATAGCCTCCAACCACTTCCTAGCCGTTGGCTGAGTTTGCTATCGATGGGCACACCGGACATGAATTGTTCACTGTCCGGTGCGTGCCATGTCAGCACGCCTGTTGGGGTTTGGAGCGACTTGACCGTTGGAACCCTTTGTCCTATAGCTGCACCGGACAGTCCGGTGCCACACTGGACATGTCCGGTGTGCTCTGACCTCTGCCGCGCACTGTTCACAACTGTTCACTTTTGGCAGACGATCGTTGGCGCAGGTTATTGTTGCTTAGTTGGCTCACAGGACATGTCCGGTGCACACCGGACAGTCCGATGAATTATAGCAGAGCGTGCCCTGAGAAAACCAGAGAGTGGCCTGTTCGCTTGGTGCTCGACCTGGTGCACCGGACACTGTCCGGTGCGCCACTAGCAGCACATTCTCAAGTCCTTTGCTCCAAATTTATTTGAGTCCCAAACTTTTATTCTTTCTTGGTTTGTGTTGAACCTTATGCACCTGAGATAAATGACATCTAGGCAAACTAGTTAGTCCAAATGGTTTGTGATGGACGTCAACCACCAAAATCGATTATAGGAAATGATTAAGCCCATTTGCCTTTCAATATTTACTCTTGTATCCTTTGTATTTGTAGCACCCTAGGTGTTACCCAGGAAGGCTACTCAGCAAATCACACCCTTGACCTATTACCACATGTGGTTTAGTTGAGCGTAAGAGACCCAAAAATTAGCAACCAAGTTCTAAGTAATTGTTGATCATAGAATGCCTACCTTTATCTTATAAGGGGAGAAGTTTCTAAAACCATAAGTCTACTCACTTGGAGCACATAAGGCATTACTAGGGACTAAGTAAGAAGGCAATGTAAATAGCCTTATCATGGATTGGGCTAATTATAAATGTTGTATATCACCAAAATATCTACAAAAGATAGTAAGAAGATTACCCCAAAAAGGTTCTACAAAAGCCCCAAAATGATCACTCTAGTGGAGGGCTTAAAGGAAAAATCAACCTTTTCTCTATGTCATTTTCCAACCCTTTTCAAAGATCAACCGTGTTCACCTATTTCCAAAACTCAAAACCAAATGGTCCAATGGACAAAGTGGCGCCAAAATACTCTATGCACACCCTGGTAAAGTTTGAGATCAAATCAAAATCGTTTGTCATGATTTGGCCTAAGATTTGTCTCAAGGGCGGCACTGCTGACATAGCCAACTTGACACCCCAAGATCTTTTAACCCTGACCACATGTACACTTGGAACTTGCACAGCAGAGGTAGAGCTTGGCTTGGTGAAGAGACCATACACGAGATCTTTGCCAAGACATGCATGTTAGGGTAGCTAAACAGGTGCTTGGACAAGGGCAGAAGCAAGCCGCCACATGCTCGACCTCGACTGGCACTCGGGAACGCGCCCTGTCCGTGCTCGCGCGTGCCCTAAGCTTCAGTCTATACGATCACGTGCCCAACCACGCGCTCGTGCCCGTTCCCTCGCCTATAAGTTGGCCCAGCCCCTCGGCCTGGCTCTCCTACACACCTCAGAATCTAGCCGAAGCCTAAACGTCGGTGATCGCTAGGAAACCGAGCATAGCGCCGCCCTCAAGCTTGCCAAGCCTCGACCACTGCGGTCTGACTACCCTAGCCCCTCTCCGCCCAGTCTAGCTTCACTATTAGATTCCCAGAGGCTAGAGAAGCTTCACAAACCTTCAGACCAAATGCTACTAAGCCGGATACGCCGAATCACCTCGCCGCACTTCCTCCACCCTCCGGTGTTCGTGGTCCAGGTAATCCAGCAAGCTGTAACACCCTGTCCAATCCCTGGACCAGTGGTACTTACTCCTGGCAGCTCTCTAGGATCATATATTGTCCCCATAGACCAACTCGAGACTTTTGTGCGCACTTTGTCCTCACTCATGCGCACTCGAGAAAACTTCTCGGTCGGTCACCCATCCCAAATTGCTCCAAGCCAAGCACGCTTAATTTGGAGGTTCTTTCGAGATAGGCTTCCGAAAAAGAAGATGCACCTTATTGGTATGGATACTCTATTAATTCTATTAAGCCTTGGGCAAGGATACCACCATCCTAGGGGCTAGGATATCACAATCCACCCCCCTAAGAAGACCGACGTCCTCGTTGGTCAACCCAGTCCAGGAACCACCCCTCTTAGCCACGTTTGTGTCTAGTGTCGTCATATGCCATGCTATGTGACCACTCCGGGCCCATATGCGCCATGCGCCATATACCCGAACCCCCTAGCCCACACACGCCCATTAAACCTCGACGGTCGGTTCTAATACCACTTGTAACACCCCGTCTAATCCCTGGACCAGTGGTACTTACTCCTGGCAGCTATCTAGGATCATATATTGTCCCCACAGACCAACTCGAGTCTTTTGTGTGCACTTTGTCCTCACTCATGCGCACTCAAGAAAACTTCCCGGTCGGTCACCCATCCCAAATTGCTCCAAGCCAAGCACGCTTAACTTGGAGGTTCTTTCGAGATAGGCTTCCAAAAAAGAAGATGCACCTTATTGGTATGGATACTTTATTAATTCTATTAAGCTTTAGGCCAGGATATCACCATACTAGGGGCCAGGATATCACAATCCACACCCTTAGAAGACTGACGTCCTCGTCGGTCAACCCCAGTCCAGGAACTTCTCCTCTTAGCTACGTCTGTGTGTCTAGTGTCGTCATATGCCATGCCATGTGACCACTCCGGACATACGCCATGCGCCATATACCCGAACCCCATAGCCCACACAAACTCGTGAAACCTTGAGGGTTGGCTTTGATACCACTTGTAACACCCCGTCCAATCCCTGGATCAGCGGTACTTACTCCTGGCACTCCTGGTAGCTCTCTAGGATCATATATTGTCCCCATAGACCAACTCGAGTCTTTTGTGCGCACTTTGTCCTCACTCATGCACACTCGAGAAAACTTCCCGGTCGGTCACCCATCCCAAATTGCTCCAAGCCAAGCACGCTTAACTTGGAGGTTCTTTCGAGATAGACTTCCGAAAAAGAAGATGCAACTTATTGGTATGGATACTCTATTAATTCTATTAAGCCTTAGGACAATATATCAACATCCCAGGGGCCAGGATATCACACAAGACATTCTTCTTTTCCTTGCACACACACATTCCCTACCACATAGTGAAGCACCGCCGGTACAAGCGCCGCCACCGAGCATCGCTGCCTGAACTCGTGGCCAGACCAATCCGGTCACCTTCGACGACGATCTACACATCGACGTGACCATTAGAGGCTCCCTAATCTCACCCGACCTTTCACCGGAGCTCTACCGTCGCCGGTAAGTCGCTCCACTATCTTTTTCGCCGTGGTTACTATTTACCTCAGCCAAGGACCGCTGTCACACCTGGATTTAATGGGCAAACCCGGGTGCGTCTCATATGTGCGCCAAGGAAGAACAATACATATAATGACCAAGTGTATAGAGATAAATGTCACAAACTTTATTACATAGCGGAAGTGTCTTACAAAATAAACGATAACAAATAAAGCAAACTATTATTATTTCCTCGGTGCCATCAAGCTGACTGGGAGACGCTACCTAGACCTTGTCGAACTCCTCACAATAGTCCTCCTCCTGGGCCACCTGCCTGGGGTTTATATCACAAGAGTGAGCTTACAAAATTTCATCGCTCAACAAGTATGGGGAATAATGTGCATGCGCTCACCTATGGTAGGCTCTTATGTGAAGTGTAAGGCAGATCAACAAATAATGGTTAAAGCTGAGCAATCCTTTTAATAAGTTGGTCAAATTTTATTAGCAATTACTAAGTGCAAGTATATACCATCCCACAATAATAAGAGATCAAAATTAATAATAACATCACAATGTGATGCATATGACAAATTAAGTTTAATTCCATAAGTTAATCATGTGAGAGTCCTGAGTCGCTTTTGACCGCGAGCACGACTAGTATACCAATTTTATACTGTACAGAGGTTGCGCATTTTTACCCACAAGCCATGTTACCAATTTGCCAAGAGGTCTAGAAGTCCCATTCATCTCTACTAAGGAGGCGAGGCGGGTAGCAATCCAATAGTAGGAATCCACTACTTTCTAAATCCTAAACCCTATAAACACATTCATCTTTCTCCATATAATCCTGACGATAATTAGATTATCTCTGCAGCCAGATTCTCTATACAGCAAAATTCTCAGAAAATGTGGTAAAAAAGTTGAACCAAAAGGCCACATTGAATGCACATTTTGACAGCTCTCCCGTCGCAGCCTGAAGCTGTGCGCCCCGGTTCGGTGGGCGTGAAAGGGGGAGAAAAGAGGGCGGGAAGGACCGCGGATTTTGCTAGGGTTTGCGGTTTCTGCTTCACACTGCCTCCTCAGTCCTCACCACCACAGCCGTCGCGCGCAGGAGGGTAGGGAGGATGCCACGTAAGATCACCATGGTCAAGGAGGGGGAGCCGCAGCCGGTGGACGCTGCTCAAGGGGAGCCCGCTCCGGCACCGGCGGCACCGACGGCCGCGTTGACGGAGGCGGAGGTGGACGAGCTGCCCAGGGCCATCGTGCGCCGCCTTGTCAAGGACAAGCTTTCCCACGTCGCCGGTGGGGAAGGAGCCGAGGTCATCGTCAACAAGGACGCCATGGCCGCGTTCGCCGAGAGCGCCCGCATCTTCATCCACTATCTCTCCGCCACGTCTGTAACATCACATTCCCTCCACAGTCCCACCATCTCTGATTAGATCCAGATTACCCCCAGTTACTGTGATTCTTATCCTCTGTTGCTCTGTTTGGGGGTTGGAATTTGGAACTCGGAAGAGAAAGCAACTAATCTGATATTTTTGTTGAACAGTAGACTCAGTAATAGTGAGGTACAGCAATTTTATCCAATCGAATTCTGCGTATTTTGGGGTATAATGCTGCCATCAACGGAGTGGATCCAAGTAATATATGTGATGTATTTTAATGTTGTTGAGTAACTAGCAGGATATTTTTGTTCCATAGCAATCTCTGCTCGTTTTTTAGTAGAAAAAGGTACATAGAAGGGAATGTACATAATCTATCCTCTCTCTTTTTTTTTTAAGAAAGGGTTCTTGCATATTGTATCCTGGAGGCTCCCGATTTTTCCAGATGGAAAACAGACTTAGAGTGTCGGTATAATCAGCTTTTTGTTATTAATGCATCCATGAAAATAATACGATCATGGTTTTATCTGCAGTGCCAATGATATGTGCAAGGAATCAAAGAGGCAGACCATCAACGCTG
This sequence comes from Zea luxurians, assembly GCA_029449295.1. Lineage (NCBI taxonomy): Eukaryota > Viridiplantae > Streptophyta > Magnoliopsida > Poales > Poaceae > Zea > Zea luxurians. The sequence continues at coordinate 94,558,562 of JAOPSE010000001.1, read as the reverse complement.
ATGATGTCCTCAAGGCTCTTGATGACATGGAGTTTTCGGAGTTTGTAGAGCCCCTTAGGACTTCACTGCAAGGTCAGTCTTGCTGCCTTCATCATGTTAGCACCTTCTTAGATGCTCCATGGTGTTATCGATATGTTAAGTGAATGCAGGTAAAGCAGCATGAGTTTCAGCTTTGGATTGTGCCTTTTACAATCCGAAGCTTAAATAAACAGGCAACTTTTGACCTCAGACTCGACAGCCTAGGTTGTTGGATTGTAACTTTTCGAAGAATTTGGTCTTCCTCTGCTTTCCACGAAGTGTAACTTCAAATTACTTGCAATGCCATTCGTTCTGAACCCGGTCAAGTGGTGCACACAACAATCAAACAACCTGATCCAGAGATTTTCATAATCTACAAGCTGCTTTTCAGAATTCCTAGCCCAAACAAACAGACCATTACTCTAACCATTACTCATTGCTATACTTGCTTAAATTTTACCGTCTTACTCCATTGAGTAAAGGTTATTAACAATAGTCACAAGTTCTAGAGGATTCCATTCCAATAATTTCATTGATTTTGTAACCATGGTTTGCATGGCTGTTCTGCCAATGCGAGTGCCAATCCATATGAAGTTACATACAAATACTCGGAGATTTTTGTAGTGAAGTCTATTTTATGGGTAGCTCATCTTATCTGATTTCTCCTTTGCCCTCATTTTTTATGTTTCAGAGTTTAGAAACAAAAATGCAGACAAAAGGTCAGAAGCAAAAAAACAACAGAAGGAAAAGAGAAGGAAATTAAATGAAGAGACACTTCTGCAGAAAGAAAATGATCCAGCTGATGATGCCAAGGAGAATGGAGTAGCTTAATCGCAAGAAAAATGAAGAATGAATACAATTAACTTCTCTGCTGGAGGGGCAGTAACACGCAGAATCAAAACTATGGCAGTATTTGTTGGTAGTTGTATTTGCTTTTGCTCCATATAGCCTCTACTGCAAAACACTTTCTTGACTTGATATGATGCTGTATAATTCTAGTGTCTTATCAGTTTTCAGCTTGCTTATGGTGCAATTAAAATTCTGTGCCTGATGAAATTGTTCTTATGAATGAAGAATGATACCAGCACTATGTTCGTTGGCAAATTACTGGTTTTATTCTTCCAGTACTAGAATAGCTCACGACTTCCTTAGATGTTAAAACTGGATGTGCTTATTATCATATTGCTTCATGCTTTACAGTTTGACATAGATACACTAAAGCAGTCCATCTGGACAACCATATTCCGTAATTTTGGTTCATAAATATCGATTTGGCACATGACAGTACATGTTTGTATATTTAAATATCTAACTGAACAATATTTAGATGTTGGCATTGGTTTGGAAGAACCAACTAATGCTCGTCTTTCATGCAATGACAGTACATGTTTGTATACATAAAACATCACTGCAATTAGTGTTGGAAACCAGCCGAGCCAAGCCGACTTTGCTCCAGCTTGCTATGGCTCGGTCAAGTAACTCGCTTCTCTAGCGAGTATGAAATTCTTGGCTTGTCTCGTTGCTAGCTTGCGAGTTGGCTCGCTGAGTAACGAGTTTGACTATAAACATGAAAACATTTTTCAAACTATAATATAAAATCTCAAAAATATTAAGTAACATATTTTAATTAATAAAATAAATATATTACTAATATAACATAGATAATAGATTAATTCTATATAGTAATCTCAAATAACATAATCTAATCATTTATTGATACTAATATTATATGCTAATTAAAATTTTATGTAACAAATTGTTGTTAGGTTAAGCCACGAGCTAGCTCGCGAGCCGTAGTGAGCCGAGCCGAGCTAGCTCACTCTGTTCTCGAGTAGAGATGCCAATAGGGCTCTCATCTCCGATTCCCCGTGGGGAATTCCTCAATTAGACGATAAGGATGGGAAAATTTATTCCCCCACGAGGATGTAAACAAGGAAAATTTTTTACTCGATAGGTAAATGGAGATAGGGATGGGAAAGACCTATTAAACCTGCACGTGACGATATTTTTATGTACTAGTTAACGATAAAAATAAATAATCATCTTATCAAAAGATGAATCATTATATAAATATGTTCGTTTTGATGTACACATAATTATTTCTTACATTTAACAATATGTATAAGTGAAAATTTAACAATATGTATAAGTGAAAATATTTTGCATTAATAACGAAGAATGTATGTTCTAATTGTAATTTAAACGGAGATGAGGATCCTCGTCATAGATTTATTCCCATAGGGTATGGAGATGGAAAAAACATCCCTGCAAGCGTTCATGGAGAATCCTGTGTGAATTTTTTTTATTGCGGGAACGGGTATAAAGAGTTTTCCTCGACGGAAAATTCTCCATTGCCATCCCTATTTTCGAGCCGCAAAAACAGGCTCGAGTTAGACTCGTTCTAACCGACGAGTTCTTCCGAGCCAGTTCGTCGAGCTCAATCTTTTTTTCTGTCTAAACTGCAGCTGTCCAAAACCATCCACAAAAGCTGCCTAAAATTCAATTCAGAAACTAGCTTGAACATTGGTAATTTATAGATGACCCAGAACTCAGAAAAATAAAGGGTAAAATAAACGCTTTGAAAGAGCCAGGATTACAGCGTGTAGAGCTTACAGAATGACTCAGAAATGTTACACGTAATAAAAACAACTTAAAACACGAATGCTCGTACTTCATATTGAGTGGCAACGCTGATACAAAACTCTGAACAACCACTAATCACGGTCTTCATCTCAAACAATTCGGCAAACATCAACATTTCAGTGTCTGCAAAACTCTGAACAAGAAATACTCCGTCTGATTTTAGGAATCCTTTTGGTCAAACTTTTTCTAACATTGACTAGCATCACAACATATTTCATTTAAAAGGTCATATTTTCATAGAAATTATTGTAACATGTCTACTGTCGTACATACAATGAAACAGAGAGAGTTGCTCACAAGACATAACTGTGCACTACTTCAGTCCATTGCCCATTTCCGAACTACTCTTTCTTTCGCAGACATTCCAGCCTTTTCTTTCACAGGCACTCCAGCCACATTGCTAAGGCCAAGGGTACTTGACTTTGGTCCAGACCTTTCAACCAATGCGCCCTGGAAAACACAGTAAGCTATGAAGGAGAGTATGCGCCGAATCTGCCGCAGCACAAGCAACAACGAATTGATAACAGCAGCCACCAGTATATTGAAGTTTGCAATCAGGAAAAACTGCAACACAAATTGAACAATATACTTAGCAGACATTTAGGCTGGGAGCTAAAACAATGTAACAAGGTTATTTTGTTTTACCGCCACGATAATGCCAAGGATTGTAAGAACAGTTTGTTTTGCTGCATCCCAGAAACCTCCACCAGTAAGCCGCCTAAACCAGCTGCCTCCTCCTGACCATCCTCCACCACAAGCAGCAGGATCTCTAGGGTAGCCCCTTTGCCTCCTTTCAATTTCCACACCGCATTTGTCAAACTCAGCCTTCTTCCCTAGGGCATTTTCCAGTCCTTTCCTAGCTTCATCCTGTAGGGAAAATAGTAATTTGATCCTGCAGACTACTTAGTCCGATAAGTAATAGTGCCTTTTTTATTTACAAAATAAAGTAGTAAAAGAAGAAAAGGGAGTACTAAGGTCAGGTTTGGTTCGCTACCTAAGTTGCCACATTTTGCCTAACTTTTCTGTTTAAGGTTAGTTATTAAATTTGGACGACTAACCTTAGTCAAAGTGTGACACATTTAGCCACAAACCAAACAGATCCTAAATCCTTGCACTTCACAGTTTTGCTATGGAAGGGTTATCCAACTTCCAAAGATCAGTGAACGAAGGTGCAATTAACAAGTAGAAAAAAGTTTCCTCATGAAAATTTATTCTATTACTATGCGGACATGTTACATCATCAGCATTATCTATATTCCAATAAGAAGCAAAGTAATAGGGTTTCCCAGCACTTTCATACTCATAGTCATAGCTTTGTTCTATAAGGAAGTTTGTGTTCAATTTAATCCAATATTTCGCGTAATTTTGGATTCTCATAAATCAGCAGTGCTATCTAGTTCAATACAGTCTTGCATATAAAAGTGACATTTTTTTCGTATAATGAAAATCAGCATGGCATGCCAGAGGATCTCTGATTCCAAGAAAATGTACAGTTTTGCAACAACGGGGTTGCCTAAACATTACTTGTAATGGGTAAAGAGGGGTTGTCTAAACATAGCAGATTAATAAATACCGCAATACAATAACTTGATACTGTCTGCTGACACTACCGAATTCGGCATTATACACATCACCCTAAAAAATTAAAACAAGGGGTTCTTATCGAATAGGTGGTGTTCGTTTGAATAACAAATAGTGTAAACAAATTTAATCAATCCCATTTTCTACAGTGCTATGTGTTCAATCCCAGAGACAGACAAACTCAACCCCCGGAGGCCAGAACCTGGGCCACATATGAAGACGGGAGTCCACGAAAATCGTTCCCAGATAAACCAAACGACCAACGAAACCCGAATTCGCGGGGCTACCCAATCATGAGATGCATGCTGCGTTGCGCGCACCTGTTTCTTGCGGTTATCACCGCCAGAGAAGAGGCAGTACACGCGGCCGGCGCGGCCGCAGGATCGGCGATTAAGGCATCCAGGGATACTGGGGAATCGACCGGCATAGAAGGAGGTGAGGACTCCATCGCGGGGGAAGGCGCGCAGGCGAGCGGAAGGCGGAGGAGGCCGCGCAGGCGACATGGCTCGCTCGGTAGCTAGAGTGGCGTGGCCGCGTGGGTTTGTGGTACGGTGGAGGCTGCTTACACAACAACTGGGCTGGGCCTACTTTTTTTTTCCCCCTTCAGAGTGTGTTCTCGTGAACAAATTGTTAGGGTTAGTTTAAAAACTCAAATCCCCTTTGTAATTTGAGGGAATTAGAAAGAAAATTAGTTTATTTTCACTTAAATTTCCTCTAATCCTGAAGAGGATCTGAGGCTCCTAAAGTAGCCCTTATGTGGTTTGTCCTATCTCCTGTGAATTTGACAACAAAATCATGATACATGACATGTAATCTCAGCCAACCGATTTACTTGTAAAGCCCTAAAATTAGAATAAGATAAAATATAATAATAAAATAAATAAATACATGAATTTATATAAAAGTGTTTTAGGAATTATTTCCATTACTTTGTGCATACTCAAGTAAGGGAATTAAAATAGTTAAAATAGCGAATAAAATAAATATAAATGTAGTTCATATTGAAATTTTGTTTTGTATGAGCATGTTTGAATGAAAATTTGAATTTGGAGATTTATAAATTTAAAATTTAAAACAGAAAACAAAAAAGGGGATTTAAATTCAAACTTGGGTATGATTTGAAATGGGAATAAAAAAATGATGAAATCAGAAGAAAAGAAAAAGAGAAAAGACCACCTGGGCCGATTCTGGCACCCTTGGCCCAGCTCTCTTCTCCCTCGGCCCACCTCCACATCTATTCCGCACGGCCCGCTTCCCTTTTTCTCGCCACCACCAGCCCATTTTCTATTATTGTCACTGACGCACCAGGGCCACCGGCCGACCTCACTCTCTGGTGATACTCATGACACTGATTGGTGGGGCCCATTGTCAGCTCGTCCGTCCACCTCGGAACCGCGCTCGGACTCTGTACGCCGCAACAAACCCCGCCGTATTCCATGGGTGATTCTTGTATGGCGGCGTCGAATCCTCGGTGGTCGGTCGCGTGGGAATCGCGCCTAATCCGCTTGATCTTACCAGCTCCATCTTCGTTGTAGTAACCGAGCTCCGCACTCACGTCCGCGATCATCGGGGAGTTCAACCGCCCGCGCTCTCGGCAAACGGTTCACCGGCCAACCCTCGCCTCGGACTTGTACCTCCCCTATATAGCTGTGGAGGTCGTGATTTCTTGAGCCATAGCTGACGCAAACCAGACACCGTGAGATCATGCTGAATGCGGTGCGCCAAAGATAGCTCGAACCGTCGCGCCTTGGGCTGGAATCTACACCTCTTCGCCATCGGTAAGGTATACCTCATACCATTGCTTCACCCGTCCCTTCAGACTGTGCCCGCCGCAGTGGGATGTTGCCACTCGGGGTGCGATGGGGGCTCACCACAGAGGTTCGCTCCATTGCGCCATGTTGTTGGGGAGATGCACCGAGCTCGCCAGAGTTACTTGCCGCGGCCTGTGGGCGGCGCCACCGTGTACTGGCGCTATGGAAGAAGAGAGCTCGTGTGTCGTTGATCTTTCATAGAACGGTCGCGATTAGATCGGGGGCGTACCCCTTCGTGGCTCTAATCCAGGCCGTCGATCTGGCAATGGACGGTGTGGTATAGGTCACGTACTCATGAAAACCCTAACCGTAGGATTGAGATCCAAGGGATAGTGAGAGCGTACCGGTTCGATTAAAACGCGATCTAATCTGGACTGTCTGGGTTAGATTGGGCGGTTGAGACTTCACGATACCCCCTTCACCGTGCGTTGTTTGCAAATAAACCCTTGCAGTTCTGTAGAATAAACCCGCCGTCCTATCTAGCAGTAAGAAAATTTAATTTGGGTCCTAAATATTGCACAGAGCACCCTAGCCTTTCCAGAAATTGAAGCCACCGTCCACTGGGAATTTTATTATATATAAAATAAATCTGGAAATGATTTTTAGGTACGAGAATAATTCTAGAACTTTGTTTAACTCATAATTAATTCATTTTAACTCTGTTTCACTCCATTCAAGTTGCGTTAGCTTTGTATCAGTAGAAACATTGATTATATAATATCCCATACTTTTATAATTACGTAACTAATTTTATTAATCTATGTTTATTGGATTAACTTTTCTAATATTAATATAGTACTCTGATCTTATGGTTATAATTCGACTAAAAGATGATCTTTAATAACTTGGATTAAAAGTTGAGTTAATTATTCATAGAATATTCTCCCATATGGTGTACTCTAACCAATTTATAATATAGTTTTATATTTAAACCACATATATCTACCATAAATCCTAATTCTTTAACCGTAGCTCCGAATTTAATGATTCTCGTTCCCTCGATCTCATAGCAACGTGTAGATCATTATTATGTAGTTTGTTCTTATGTTTGGTGTAATGTTAATTTTGCATATACCATGTTTGTCTGTATTGCTACGTCTAGCAGTGAGGACACGTGTCACTTGAAGATCATCCTGGTACCTGGAATCTCAAGTCCCAGGCAAGTTGTGCCCTTGATCACTTCTTTTTACCCACTCATGTTCTAATTGATCATAATGATCTGCATAGGTTAATTTTGATGGGACCCAATAGGATACCCTAGTTTGACTATCTTTATACCTTGTTCACCACTGAATTGTTGGGTAGTACCTGCTATTGCTTTATGTGGTTTTGGGTATAGAGATACACATTACTCATGATTACACTTTTTACTATCTGTTTATTATTTACTGTTCATGATAAGATCACTATGTTAATTGGAACATGGAGAACCACCCGGGAAAACAGTGCTACCACAAGGGTTTAATGGGACGCCCTTGGCTGATTATTTAGGAAAGCTAGTGGATGACTACCTTACCCAAAAGGGGCAAGGGCAGTAGGGGAGTGGTCAGTGTAGGGAGGCCCTTGGGATGATTTTGCTGCGATGGCGGTCATGCGAGGGATTCCTGCATTGGAGCTTCCTATAAACTGTAGCGGGTTTTCTGAAGCTAGTGGAACTTTGTAAAGGCCTCGTAGTGTTACCCTGCCTCGCCTCCTCGGTAGAGGTGTATGGGATTGGCCGTCTCTTGGCAGATGGGTAACTTGACTTGTGGGTAAAGATGCGCAACCTCTGCAGAGTGTAAAACTAGTATACTAGTCGTGCTCATGGTCATGAGCAGCTCGGACCCTCACATGATTAATCTATGGAACTTAAATTCAATTTGTCATATGCATTGCATCGCATGTGATGTTGTTACTTTTGTTCTACTACTTAATTGGGTTGGTATTTACTTATACTTAGTAATTGCTAATTAAATTTTGACCAACTTTAAAAGCAATGCTCAGCTCTAACCATCCTCTTTGGTAAGCCTTACACTTCACGTGAGCTCCCACCTTTGGCGAGTTCATGCACATTATTCCCCACAACTTGTTGAGCTATGAACGTATGTGAGCTCACTCTTGTTGTCTCACACCCCCCACAGGTCAAGAACAGGTACCACAGGATGAGGCGTATGGAGGATGCTGTGATTTGTTCGTGAGAGGTCTAGGCCGTCGTCTCCCAGTCAACTTTGGGTTGCTGGACCGTTGTCTCCTTATAATGTAATTATTTATTTTGTACAGAACTCCTATTATATAGTAAAGATGTGACATTCGATCCTGTGCCATGATTCATCATATGTGTGAGACTTGGTCCCAGCACACCTGGTGATTATGTTCGCGCCCGGGTCTTGGCGCCCCGAAACCCGGGTGTGACAGAAGTGGTATCAGAGGAATGTTGACTGTAGGACGAAACCTAGATAGAATTGGACAACCAATACTTACTTACCTTACTCTGATTCTTTCTAAACTTTTCTTAATCTTTCCTCATCTATTTTCGCTTTACTCTGATTATTCTTATCTTTTCTTTCTAAAAGACAAATATGGATTTTACACTTTGAAATCCTGTGCCTAAAGTGATTTTAGGAATAGGAGACCTCATCTTAGGGACAAAATCAAAACTATTTTTGTAAATATTTGTATGCTTGAATGTTTGTTCTTATGATATTTGTCTGATTTGGATCTTTGATTGAGTGTGATGGGTTGTGGAGTAATGTCCACAATTACATCTGCATATACGTATAGGCATAAATGGAATTCATAAGAAAACTAAGCAACTTAGATTACCCTCCATTAAAATGTATCTATCTCATAGAGATCCCTCTAATCTTAAAAGACTCTCCCATATCTTAATAGATTCATCGTATCTTATAAGATTCTCTCTTATCTTACTAGATCCACCTCATCTTAAAAGATTCTTCTTACCTTAATAAATTCATCTTATCTTGAAGAGATTCTATCTTATCATAACATATATAACTAATCTCAAAAGATTCTAACATATCTTAATAATACATATTCTACCCTATTAGACCTATCTAACCTAAACCAGTCTAATCTAGTCATATCCAATCTAATCTAGATCTTATCTTACCTAATGTGATCTGATCTAGTGTGGTCTAACGTAATCTAACCGGATGTGGTCCACTTAAACAGATTAATGGCACTAGTAGAAGAAATTAGACCCTACTAGCCATGTATTAACTTAACTTAGCACATTGGATCAACTCAACCATGAGCTAATCCAACCCATAGAGTCATGATGAAAGGTATAATCTATCTGTCCCCACTTAACATCAAACAAACTTTTAACCTACACCATGTAGACTATCTCATCTTAACAAAATTCTATCCTACCTTGGATATTCACCTTATACGACTAGTTATCCCAAGCTTGGTATAAAATAAATATTAAGTCGTGCCAAAGAATCCTCAGATCAACCAGTTATTGGCCTGTTCGTTTGCTGGCCAAATAATTTTTCTTGCAAAAAAAAAATAATAACTATATTCCCATATGCTTCTAACTTTCATGGTCAATACCAGGACAGGAAAGATTATCACGCAACAGCAAACATAAATGAATCCTCCAAATCCTCCACCTGTTGAAATCGATCAAGTGGTTGCTGCCCAAAGACTGGTAATACAACAGTTGACAGACCTAGTGACCGAGATGCCAAATCAGATAAGACAAGGACGCGAGGAAATACGTCAGGTCCGCCAAGAAATAAGCCAAGCGCGGTTGGAGAGACAACGACAACAACAACCTCCACCACCACCACCAGCTCCACCAAGCTACATAAACATATATATAAATTACTACTATTTGTAAGATCTAGAAGTTACTTTAGTTAGTGGATGATATGATACTATTTTAGAAGGAATAATAAGGTCTAATCGACCCTATGTCTTGCTAATGAAGTATGCATCATGCTGAGATTTTGTTTGTGCATATGTTCTGAGAACAATATGAGTATACATCATTTTTTTCTTACAAATCTCGAGGACGAGATTTCTGTTAAGGGGGGTAGGATTTGTAAAGCCCTAAAATTAGGATAAGGTAAAATATAATAATGAAATAAATAAATACATTAATTTATATAAAAGTGTTTTAGGAATTATTTCCTTTACTTTGTGCATACTCAAATAAGGGAATTAAAATAGTTAAAATAGCGAATAAAATAAATATAAATGTAGTTCATATTGAAATTTTGTTTTGTATGAGCATGTTTGAATGAAAATTTGAATTTGGAGATTTATAAATTTAAAATTTAAAACAGAAAACAAAAAAAGGGATTTAAATTCAAACTTGGGTATGATTTGAAATGGGAATAAAAAAATGATGAAATCAGAAGAAAAGAAAAAGAGAAAAGACCACCTGGGCCGATTCTGGCACCCTTGGCCCAGCTCTCTTCTCCCTCGGCCCACCTCCACATCTATTCTGCACGGCCCGCTTCCCTTTTTCTCGCCACCACCAGCCCATTTTCTATTATTGTCACTGACGCACCATGGCCACCGGCCGACCTCACTCTCTGGTGATACTCATGACACTGATTGGTGGGGCCCATTGTCAGCTCGTCCGTCCACCTCGGAACCGCGCTCGAACTCTGTACGCCGCAACAAACCCCGCCGTATTCCATGGGTGATTCTTGTATGGCGGCGTCGAGTCCTCGGTGGTCGGTCGCGTGGGAATCGCGCCTAATCTGCTTGATCTTACCAGCTCCATCTTCGTTGTAGTAACCGAGCTCCGCACTCACGTCTGCGATCATCGGGGAGTTCAACCGCCCGCGCTCTCAGCAAACGGTTCACCGGCCAACCCTCGCCTCGGACTTGTACCTCCCCTATATAGCTGTGGAGGTCGTGATTTCTTAAGCCATAGCTGACGCAAACCAGACACCGTGAGATCACACTGAATGCGGTGCGCCAAAGATAGCTCGAACCGTCGCGCCTTGGGCTGGAATCTACACCTCTTCGCCATCGGTAAGGTATACCTCATACCATTGCTTCACCCATCCCTTCAGACTGCGCCCGCCGCTGTGGGATGTTGCCACTCGGGGTGCGATGGGGGCTCACCACAGAGGTTCGCTCCATTGCGCCATGCTGTTGGGGAGATGCACCGAGCTCGCCGGAGTTACTTGCCGCGGCCTGTGGGCGGCGCCACCGCGTACTGGCGCTATGGAAGAAGAGAGCACGTGTGCCGTTGATCTTTCATAGAACGATCACGATTAGATCGGGGGCATACTCTTCGTGGCTCTGATCCAGGCCGTCGATCTGGCAATGGACAGTGTGGTATAGGTCACGTACTCATGAAAACCCTAGCCGTAGGATTGTGATCCAAGGGATAGTGAGAGCGTACCGATTCGATTAAAATGCGATCTAATCTGGACCGTCTGGGTTAGATCGGGCGGTTGAGACTTCACGATACCCCCTTCACCGTGCGTTGTTCGCAAATAAACCCTTGCAGTTCTGTAGAATAAACCCGTCGTCCTATCTAGTAGTAAGAAAATTTAATTTATGTCCTAAATATTGCACAGAGCACCCTAGCCTTTCCAGAAATTGAAGCCACCGTCCACTGGGAATTTTATTATATATAAAATAAATCTGGAAATGATTTTTAGGTACGAGAATAATTCTAGAACTTTGTTTAACTCATAATGATCCATGAGCGGTCATTTTATTTTGCATATCCTTGGTGATCTCGTTGTTTCCTTGTAACTTCCTTGGGTAATGAATTTTTACTTCAACCCTTCTGTTGGAACCATACCTATCTTACCCTTGATTATTCTCTCCACTTCGCCACTTCACGAGTCTTGCCTTAACTCTATCCTTGGTCATGCTTTTCACGATTATCATCTTTACCCTTGTCACCTCTATATCTTACCTTGATGCTTATGTCATACCTGTCCTTTAAAACCTTCTGTCTTCCATCTCAGTTTTATAGTTGTATTTTACCTATTTTCCCTTGGTCGTATCCTCTTCCTTGTCGCTTGCAAGTTTTCAAGTCCATCCTTTATTGTGCTCCTGTTGGGTACTACCTTTACCTTTCTCATCTCTTGATCCTACCTTGGTAATTACATTATGTCCGTTCTCTAAAATCTCCAATATCCTATCTTAGTTTGAGAGCAGTGTTTTACTTACCTCACCCTTGGTTATATCCTCTTCTTTACTGCGTGTAAGCTTGGGCGCAACTCCATTCTTTGTTGTACTCATACCACTGGCTCTTCAATGTCTTCATCTTTTCACTCATACCCTTGTCTGTTATTGCCTTTGACCCTTGCAATATTGATGTCTTCTACCTAAATGAATACTTTGAACTTACCCTCTAAAAGCCTCCCCTTTCTTTCCAACTAGCTTGAGAGTTGCGAGTTACCTATCTCTCCCTTCATTTCTTTTCACTTCTTGTCGCCTTACAAGTTTTGTGTGAATTCCATCCTTTGCTATGTTTTATTTGCTATCACCATCACCTTGTCACCCGTCGATCTTGCGTTGACACTCATCTTTATTCCATCTCTTTAAAAAATCTCCTCTCTTCCACCTCAATTTGAGAGTGGCAGTTTACCTATCTAGCCCTTGGACGTACCTCTTCTTTTCCATTTGCAGGTCCTGTCTTAACTCCATCCTTTGTGGTACTTATATCATTTGTTCTTATGCCCATTTACCTCCTCTCTTACATTCTTGTCCGTTATCACCTTAATATCCATACCCTTACACGCTTACTTTGAACCTACCTTTTAAAGCCTCCTCTTTTCCGTCCCTGTTCGAGGGTAATGCCTCACCCACTTCACCATTGATTGCTCCCCCTTCTTTGACGCCTTGCAAGTTTTGTCTAAAATACATCCTTTGTTGTGTGTTTGTCTGTTATCACCTTAACCCTTGTCATCCCTCGATCTTTACCTTGAGGCTTATCATGTACCCATATTTTAAAGCTTCCTCTCTCATTTCAGTTCAAGAGTGATGTCTTACCCATCCCGCTCTTATTCGTTCATTTTTTCTCTATCGTGTTGCAAGTATTAGCTTTTGCTCGATATCACCCTTACCTTCTTAATATCTAGATCTTTCCATGATACTTATCCTATGCCTACCTTTTGAAATATCATCTTTCCCATCTCGATTTGAGAGTGGTGTTTTACCTATCCTTACCTTGGTTGCATTCTCAACCTGTTGGCTCCAATTCTTGCTTTAGCTCCATCCTTTATTATGTTCATGCCCCTTTCCTGCATGTCTTATTATTCCCCTTGCCTTTCAATGGCCTTAGAGTAGTTTCCCCTTTGTAAGGAAAGACCACCATCTAGTTAACATTAACGTGTAGCAACGAGATGTTTGTTGTTGTATGCTTGGGCTGTTTGTCTTTGTGTTATGACTGATTTGCTTCTTTGTGATGAGTGTTGATGTGTAGTGGCCCTTGGTCCGCAATAACATCAGTTTACTAGCTGATTGCCATAGAGTAAGGCAGCTGGGTGCTCTCCCTTTTCTCTCTTTAATCCATCAATGCTTACCGTTTCTATCTATACCCTTCCCTCTTGCACCTGTCTGGTTGACATCCTACAACCTCTATTAATCAGTCAAGATCAGAGTCGACAGCATCTTCATCAAGTGCATATCAACACTTCTGTTAAGGGAGTTAGCCGCTAACCCCAATGAAGACAATGCGATCAACATCAACCAACAAGATCAAAGTGGCGCATCAGAAGCATGTGTGGGTCCTAACCCATAGGTCCAAGAGATCATCAAGAATTGCATCAGGGGGTCGTGAACATCTGAAGGTTAAAGCAACTAGTCCACAGGTTAAGTTTGCAGGGTCAAAGTCAACCCAAGGAAGCCATGGACAACCTATGAACCAACCTTGTCGTTCTTGCTATCCTCTTCTTGAATCTCAGGGGCGAGATTCTGTTAAGGGGGTTAGATTTATAACACCTTGAATTTGGGGATATAAAATTTCTTTTCTAATATCCAACAAATTCAGGTGTTACCCTCTCTTTTCCTTGCTTTTATTTTTATTTTTCTAAATATTGTAGAGTTATTTTGTTATGTATATAGGCGTAAGCCTAGTAAAATAAAATCCTAAGGGAGTAATGATTGTTGCATCATGCTAGAATATATTTGTTGTGGCTTGGTGTTTTTCTTTGGTGTGTGTCCATTTAATATGTGGTTCATTATTGTAAACGCATTCGATAGTAGGAAATATAAAAGAGAAAGAAATAAAAAGGTAAATAAGAACCCAGCCGAGCAACCCCTCACCCTCAGCTTGCCTCGCGTAGCCCACTCCCGCCCTGCTCCTAGCCGGCCAACTGAGCTATGTGCGACCTAACCTAGCTCCGTTCCCACGGCCACCTTCGCCTGGGCCTGTTTGCACGGCCCACCGTGCCAAGTCGCCAGCCGGCCCAACCCTGCAGCCTAGCAGTCGCGCCCCCGTTTGCCCTTGCGTCCGCGGCGCGTTCCCTAGTTGTCTCCCCCGTGATGTGCGCACCCACCTTGCCCACGTCACCCCAAAACAGGAACTGGCACTCCCGTTGCCTCGTCCCTCGCATCCAGCTCCACTAGAACCACTCACAACTTGCGCCTCGCCCGTTCTCGCCCAGCTCCGCCTGCTCACGCTGTGCATCAACATGCAGGGATCCGTGTCGTGATGCGCTCACTGTACCGCGCTGCTCCTCGCCGCTGACCGAAGAACCACCGTCCTGCGTTCAAGGTTCGACGCCCCTCGTTCCTCTCTCTACCGGCTTTCTTCTTTTCAACTGCGCTACGCCCACTAGCCATGGCGAATTGGCGCTCTTGTCTGGTGCTCGCCTGGCCTCTCACGGCACGAGCACGCGCGGCCAGCAGACCAGCGTCAAGGCCGCCAGCCGATCGCACCTCCCCAGCCCCGGCTCAGCGGCCTACCAGCGCGGCAGCACGGCCAGCCGGAGCGGCAACCATGCGCGCGCGGCGAGCCGCCGCGAGATCCGCCTCGGCCAGCGAGCCACCATCGCCTGGAGTCTCTACGCGTTCGCGTCTCGCATAGAAGAAACCACCGTGTGTTTTCAGCCGAAGACGAAAATAGGAACTGCCATGGGGTCCACTCGCATGGCCGCATGCACTTTCCCATGCACGCGACTCCCACCACGGTACACACGAGACCTCCGTACGTGCTTGCAAATTGCCTGGCCCCATCCACATGCATCCACGGGATCCTAGAAACCAGCCTTCACAATAGATCCCACATCTTCTATGACCATTTTCCATGTGGCCCTGCATGTGGCAAGTCTTCAGCCAATTGTATCGCGCCGCATGTTTTTCAGTCCCCGGCTAATTGGATATGCGACACCATTTGCGTTAAATATTTGTTTTAATTCATTCGAGTCAGGTTAGATTCGTAATAACGTTGACAACATGTTAATAACATTATTCTGTTCGTACACAAGTTTAATTAATTAGTTAATTACTTATTCATCTGATATTTATTAAAATAACAATATAAATAAAACTAATCTATAATTTTAATTTGCGCTTTTATAAATACAAATTAATGTGATTAATACCAACTTTAACGTTTTCAACTAACATTTGTTTCATATAAGCGTGACATCTATTTGTGATTTTCTCGTTGTTTCGTGCGTCTCGCGTGTGCTATTCGCGCACACCATCGCCGTTGTTCGCGCGCGTCGTCGTTGTTCATTCGCACGTTTGTGCACGCCGCGCTACCCTGGATGCGTGCGCTCGTGCCGCGCTTCTGGTTTGTGTGTTGTCTCACGTCGTTCACGCGTGTCGCACGTCGTTTCCGTGCGTCGTTTGTGCCATTTACACATGTCGCTCGCCTTGCCGTGCGTCGTTAGCGCGAATCACACATGTCGATCACATGTGTCGCGTGGCGTCTGCGCGTGATGATAAATTGTTTTCGCTTATAAACACTTATGTTAATAACATTAATTCGTCAGGTCGCGTATTTTAGATAATTAACTTAAGGTTGGCTCGGCTAATATCTATTAGATTAATATTCCAATTAGATTAAATGTGTAGTGTTCAACTTGCGCTTTTATATTAAACATTAAAATGGCTAATATTAACTTAACTACTTATTTAATAATTGGTTAGTATAAACGTGTCATCTATTTAGTTTTCTCGCCTATCGCGCGTGCTGTTCCGTACGTGGTGGCGTGCTGGTTCGTGCGTCGTTCGCGTTGGTCGCATGCACTGTCTCGTGCGTCGTTCGCGTGCTATGTCACGCGTGTCCGCGTGTTGTCTGCATGCTGTGGTATTGTTTTACACGTCATAAATTCGCCTCGCTTAGAATCTCTCGTGCTAATTATATTAGTTATTTATTTGGTAGCTGTTAGTGTGGTAGATTTCATCAAAACTACATAGCGGTTATAAGTTATGTTTTATAATGTCAAATTAAATGTCCTAACTACTACTTGCATAGCGTGAACGTTATAACTTATCGACTGTAGCTCCGACTAACGCGTTTCTTATCCTCTCATAACCGTAGATGCGCTCTCTATTTTATATTGCTTGTTTTTACGATATGTTATCTTGTATGGTGCAATGTTCTTATGCAAGTATATGTTTGCTTGTGCCTGTTTGTATTCTGTCGGCGTTTCGAGACCGGGGGGTCCCTAAGCCGACGAGTGAGTGTGCCGCGTGCCCCAGCCCAGATGGGTCGAGCGCGTGGGCGAGCGCGAAGAGGGGAAGCGAGGTGGCCGGAGACGGGCGTGAGAGAGGTGGAAATCCCGCGGCCTTCGTGTTCGTCCCGCGCCCAGGTCGGGTGCGCTTGCAGTAGGGGGTTACAAGCGTCCACGCGGGTGAGGGAAGCGAGCGGCCCCAAGAGAGCGCCTGCCCCGTCCTCGTCCCCGCGCGGCCAACCTTTTCTAAGAAGGCCCTGGTCCTTCCTTTTATAGGCGTAAGGAGAGGATCCAGGTGTACAATGGGGGTGTAGCAGAGTGCTACGTGTCTAGCGGGGGAGAGCTAGCGCCCTAAGTACATGCCAATGTGGCAGCCGGAGAGATCTTGGCACCCAGCTGGTGTGGTGTCGTGGCTGTCGGAGGAGCAACGGAGCCTGGCGGAGGGACAGTTGTCGGAGCGGTTGGGTCCTTGCTGACGTCCCCCTGCTTCCGTAAGGGAGCTGAGAGCCGCCGTCGTCACGGGGCTAGCGGGGCGCCATCATTGCCTATCTGGCGGAGCTAGCCAGATGGGACACCGGTCTTATTCTCTGCGGCCCGGGTCGGCTCGGGGTAGGGTGATGATGGTGCTTCCTGTTGACGTGGCGGGCTTGTGCCCTAGGTCGGGCGACGTGGAGGCTCCTCCGAAGCCGAGGTCGAGTCTGTCTTTCATGGCCGAGGCCGAGCCCGAGCTCCTGGGTCGGGCGAGGCGGAGGTCGTTCGGCAGAGGCCAGGGCGGAGTCCGACCCCTGGGGTCGGGCGAAGCGGAGTTCGTCGTCTTCTGGGGCCTAGCCCGAGTCCGAGCCCTGGGTCGGGCAAAGCGGAGTTCGCCGTCTTCCGGGGCCTTAGCCCGAGTCCGAGCCCTGGGTCGGGCAGAGCGGAGTTCGCCGTCTTCCGGGGCCTTAGCCCGAGTCCGAGCCCTGGGTCGGGCGGAGCGGAGTTCGCCGTCTTCCGGGGCCTTAGCCCGAGTCCGAGCCCTGGGTCGGGCGGAGCGGAGTTCGCCGTCTTCCGGAGCCTTAGCCCGAGTCCGAGCCCTGGGTCGGGCGGAGCGGAGTTCGCCGTCTTCCGGGGCCTTAGCCCGAGTCCGAGCCCTGGGTCGGGCGAAGCAGAGTTCGCCGTCTTCCGGGGCCTTAGCCCGAGTCCGAGCCCTGGGTCGGGCGGAGCTTCCTATGGCACCTTTGGCAAGGCCTGATTGCCTGTCAGTCTCACTCTGTCAAGTGGCACTGCAGTCGGAATGGCGCAGGCGGCGCTGTCCTTCTGTCAGACCGGTCAGTGGAGCGGCGAAGTGACGGCGGTCGCTTCGGCTCTGCCGGGGGCGCGCGTCAGGATAAAGGTGTCAGGCTACCTTTGCGTTAAATGCTCCTGCGACTCGGTCGGTCGGCGCGGCGATTTAGTCAGGGTTGCTTCGTAGCGAAGGCAAGGCCTCGGGCGAGCCGGAGATGTGTCTACCGTTAAAAGGGGGCCTCGGGCGAGACGGAAACCCCTCGGGGTCGGCTGCCCTTGCCCGAGGCTAGACTCGGGCGAGGCGTGATTGAGTCGCTCGTATGGACTGATCCCTGACTTAATCGCACCCATCAGGCCTCTGCAGCTTTATGCTGATGGGGGTTACCAGCTGAGAATTAGGCGTCTTGAGGGTACCCCTAATTATGGTCCCCGACAGTAGCCCCCGAGCCTCGAAGGGAGTGTTAGCACTCACTTGGAGGCTTTCGTCGCACTTTTTTGCAAGGGGACCAGCCTTTCTTGGTTGCATTTTGTTCCGGTGGGTGCGCGCGAGCGCACCCGCCGGGTGTAGCCCCCGAGGCCTCGGAGGAGTGGTTTCACTCCTTCGAGGTCTTAATGCCTTGCGTAATGCTTTGGCTGGTCTGGTGGTTCCCTCATGCGAACTGGCCGTAGCCCGGATGCATGGTCGGGGCCCAAGTTCTCGGGCTGGTATGTTGACGCTGTCAACGGTTCGGCCAGAGCCGAGTTTGCGAGAGCAGCCCCCGAGCCTCCGCACAGGGCGAGAGGGCGATCAGGGTCAGACTCGGCTTTTTTACATACGCCCCTACGTCGCCTTTCCGCAAGGAGGAGGGGGGGAGAGCGCCATGTTACCCTCGATGGGCACCGAACATGGTGTCTCCGGTGAGCTGCAAGCGGGTAATCCGAGTGGACGTCCGTGCCCCGTTCGTTGGGGGTCGGCTAGGGGCCCAGAGGCACGCCCAAAAGTACCTGCGGGTGATCTGCCGGACCCGGTCCCCTGGCGACGGGGTCCGAGGGCTCGATGCCTCCCTCCGATGGGATTCCGTTACAAGATCGCTCCCGCTGGTCTCGGAAATGTCCTAGGGTACCTCGGGAGCGCAGCCCGAGCCTTGGTTATGTATCGAACGTACCCCTGGTCATCCCTCGCTCGGCGTCTGAGGCGACTGTGAACCCTTCGGGGGCCAGCCTTCGAACCCCTGATCAGTAATGGGCGCGGAGCCCGAGTAGCCTGAGGCGGCCGTGGAACCCTTCAGGGGGCCGGCCTTCGAACCTCTGACCAGTAGTGGGTGTAGGGCCCACGCGATCTGAGGCGGCTGTTGAACCCTTCGGGGGGCCAGCCTTCGAACCCCTGATCAGTAAGGAGGCTCGGAGCCTAGTTCCTTCACGGGGAAGGATCCCTTTCGGGGTATCCCCCTTTCCCGGTCCCTGTCGCAAGAGATAGAGAAAGAGGAAAAAAGGAAAAAGGATACGAAACCGAACGACGCGGCGTACCTTTTTTGGTGCGGTTGTTTTGGCGAAGGCGAAGCGTCGCCCGCTGCTCCTGCCAGAAGCGCCGCCTGTCCAGCCGCGGAGTTAATGCGACGGGGCGAGTAGTTGGCAGGGCGGCCGTTGCGCGTGCGCGAGCCGTTCGAGGAACGGATCACGGGCGCGTTGTCTTCACGCCGTGAGAGGGGGTTCTCTCGCTGCCTCCGGATGGGACATGAGCTTGGCTGACGACGTGACCGCTGCTCCCGCGCGCCTGCCACCGTCATTACTGCCGGCCCACTTTTGACCGCGTCGACCGCTGCGTCAGGCTGGCGCTGCTGGGTCGCGCGCTGGGTCGTCTCGAGTCACGGTATTGGTTCCGCAATCGAGGAGGCGCGGTGGTGGCGCAAGTGGTACAGTTGCATGCATGCAGCATCCGGCGCGCCATTCGCGCGATGCGTGGGCCTGGGCCTCCATGCTGGCGTGTCGGGAGTCGGAGAGGCACGTCCACTTGGCGCGGTTGCATGCCGCCTGCATGGCTGCCCGCCCCTTTCGCCCGTTGGTCTGGGCAAAAGTGGAGGGTCACTTGTAACCGCTGGGCGGTTGCGTGCACCACGTGCGGCGGTTTGGCTACTTCTGCTCAGAGCCGGTCTGCATGACATGCGGGACCCAGCCCCCGCGCCGCAGGGGAGGGCCTTGGAGCGTGTTGGAGAAGACTCAGCCCGTGACGGTTGGGGGTGCAAGCAGGGAGAGTCGCCTTTAAAAGGAGGGCGACCCCTTTCGTAAGGCGACCATGTCTTCTTGCTCCCTTATGCACCGCATCTTTCCACCTTCCAAGCCCCCGGATGGGGGAAACCGCCGTCTTTTCGCCTCATCGTTGGAGGAATGCAACTCCGTGGGAGTTGGTACCTTTCAGCCATCGTTCGGCTTCAAGGATTTTCATCACACAGCCCGGTTGCTCCCCTCCGCTGGTGGTCACCCAAGACGGTGACCTCCAGCTCCTGGATGGGGAGAGGCAAACCGGGCTGTGATCCCGGTCCCGCCCTCAGTGTTGAGGGTGTTCGTCATCCTCGCTGGGGCGGGGAGCGAGGCGAGCCGGGGCTTCACCTCCTGCGCGGGTCGGCGGACCACCTCTTCTTCCAGCTTCTGGTGGTGGCAATCGCCCTTTAGCCCTACGGCGGAGACGTCCTCCAGCCATGCCAGGGAAGGCGAACTGTTGCTGCCCAGCTAGGATGCAACATTCCGTCCTCTTCCTCGCATTCGCGGCGAGGACGGCTGCGAGGATCTGCCGGGATGCTTGGGGGCGTCCCACGTTTTGCTGGTGATTCGCCCAGAGCTTGTCGCTCCACGGGCTTCCCCGGCGGGGAGGTTGTCCATACCCGTGGAGACGGAACCGGAGTTCCGTTTGTGACGGCACTTCGAATGCCGGTGTTTTTTGTTCATTTCGGCTTTCGGGGCCTGAACATGTATGTAATTACGGCACGGAGCCGTGTTCTTTCCTCATTTTTGAGCACTAAGACTCGTCTGCTGATTATCTGAACCGCTTCACCAAGCATGAGTCGCCCCATGTCAAGGTGACGAGTGAGGTATCCGTATCCCGGAGGCGTAGGAGTCCCTCGGCTCGGTCGGCCTTGCTGTCCGAGGTTCCTCTAGCTTAGTTAAAGAGACCCCTCGGCCGCTCTTCGATGAGCCGAGGCCAGGGGTAGCGATATCAGCATGAACAGAGGCGGAGTTGGCTCGAAAATGAAACCTGGTTGGCCGGAGCCTAGCCGGGTTGTCCGTTGGCAGGATCGACGTCGGAGTTGATCAGCCGAGGCTTCGGACCGGGCTGGCGCCCTCGGAAGATGGTTGGCCGAGGCCCTAGGGGTGACCGGCTGAGCCGCCTGCTCGGGCCGGATTCCCGGAGAAGTCCCTGGGAGCGATTGCCCGGGCGTGGTGATGACGTCGTCCTTCAGAGCGGAGAACCTCGGACCGCGTTGCCGTCCGAGGCTAGGTCGGGCCTCGCCGAAGGTGTCGTCGATGCCGAGGGTGTTGCTGCCCCCTTCCAGCGTCAAGACCCGAGCCTGTAGGATCAGATTGTCTTGTAGCGTGTGCCTTGTGCGGCCGTCGAGGCCAGAACACACACCCTCGCTGCGTTGTAAAGCTACGTCTCTTTTCCTCTTGTTTCGAGTATCTGGACTTTTTGTCGGTAACAGGGATGTTAGTGCGAGCGAGAGTTGCTTCTCGTGGAAGGTGATGAGTGAGGTATCCATATCCCGGAGGCGTGGGAGTCCCTCGGCTCGGTCGGCCTTGCCGCTTACGCGTACTTTCACCCGTCCGTGAGGCCCTGTCGCCGACTCGGTCGAGAAGGCTCGAAGGATCGCTTCGGCAGAAGGGCTTCCGAACGTAAAGACTTGTTCGATCCGCGGAGCCACTTTATCCGAACGCGAGTTACTTATCGCAGAAGGTGATGAGTGAGGTATCCGTATCCCGGAGGCGTAGGAGTCCCTCGGCTCGGTCAGCCTTAGCTGCTTACGTGTACTCCGTCGTTTCCAGGACCCACTTTTCGAAGTAGTCAAAAAGCACGAAAGATATTCTGGTAAAAGAGATTTTTTTTTCGAGGAAAATTTTGACGTAGAGGGGGTTTCCCCCCTTTTAGCCCCCGAGGGAGGGTCGGGCTTTGCCGAGGCGAGGCCGACCCTTCCTTGTTGACTAAACTTTGCGTGGGTGCGAGGTATATGAACAACTTGGAAACATCTTAAGGGTAGAAGCGACGTAGCTGTTGGATGTTCCAAGCGTTGCCGTAGACCTCGCCTTGACTGTTGGCCAGCTTGTACGTTCCGGGCTTCAGATCTTTGGCGATGACGAATGGCCCCTCCCAGGGGGGCGTGAGCTTGTGCCTCCCTCGGGCGTCTTGCCGCAGCCGAAGCACCAGGTCGCCCACCTGGAGGCCTCGGGGTCGGACCCCTCGGGCGTGGTAGCATCGCAGGGACTGCTGATACCGCGCCGAGTGTAGTAAGGCCCTGTCCCGAGCCTCTTCCAGCTGGTCCAGCGAGTCTTCTCGGCTAGCTTGGTTGCTTTGATTGTCGTAGGCCCTCGTCCTCGGGGAGCCGTATTCCAGGTCAGTGGGCAAGACGGCCTCGGCCCCGTAGACCAGGAAGAACGGCGTGAAACCCGTGGCTCGGCTCGGCGTTGTCCTCAGGCTCCAGACCACCGAGGGGAGTTCCTTCATCCATCGCTTGCCGAACTTGTTGAGGTCGTTGTAAATCCGAGGCTTGAGCCCTTGTAGAATCATGCCGTTGGCACGCTCTACTTGCCCATTCGACATGGGATGAGCTACGGCAGCCCAGTCCACCTGGATGTGGTGATCTTGACGTTGATCTTGACAGAGGGTTGGTGCAGATCCCGGGAGAAGACGTCCGGGGGAACCGTCGTTCGCCCCGAGGCTATTTTTGCCAGCTCGTCCGCAGTCTCGTTGTAGAGCCGGGCGATGTGGTTAAGCTCGAGCCCGTAGAACTTGTCTTCTAGGCGCCGAACCTCATCGCAGTAGGCCTCCATCTTCGGGTCGCGGCAGTGGGAATTCTTCATGACTTGGTCGATGACGAGCTGCGAGTCGCCGCGAGCGTCGAGGCGTCGGACCCCTAGCTCGATGGCGATTCGCAATCCGTTGATCAGAGCTTCGTACTCAGCCACATTGTTGGACGCCGGGAAACGGAGGCGCAGCACGTAGCGTAGGTGTTTCCCGAGGGGCGAGATGAAGAGCAGGCCCGCGCCGGCTCCCGTCTTCATCAGTGACCCGTCGAAAAACATGGTCCAGAGCTCCGGTTGGATCGGAGCCGTCGGCAGCTGGGTGTCGACCCATTCGGCTACGAAGTCCGCCAATACCTGGGACTTGATGGCCTTCCGAGGGGCGAACGAGATTGTCTCGCCCATGATTTCCACCGCCCACTTTGCGATCCTGCCCGAGGCCTCTCGGCACTGGATGATCTCCCCCAGGGGGAAGGATGACACCACAGTTACCGGATGAGACTCGAAGTAATGTCGCAACTTTCGCCTTGTCAGGATCACTGCATACAGTAGCTTCTGAACTTGTGGGTAGCAGATCTTGGTTTTGGACAGCACCTCGCTGACGAAGTAAACTGGCCTCTGAACGGGCAATGCATGCCCCTCTTCTTGCCTTTCGACCACAATCGCGGCGCTAACCACCTGAGTGGTCGCGGCGACGTAGACCAAGAGGGCTTCTCCATCAGCTGGGGGTACCAAGATAGGCGCCTTGGTAAGGAGCGCCTTCAGGTTCCCGAGAGCTTCCTCGGCCTCAGGGGTCCAAGTGAAGCACTCAGCCTTCCTTAAGAGGCGGTACAGAGGCAGGCCTCTTTCGCCGAGGCGTGAGATGAAACGGCTCAAGGCCGCGAGACATCCCATGACCCTCTGTACACCTTTTAAGTCCTTGACGGGCCCCATGCTGGTGATGGCTGCGATCTTCTCCGGGTTGGCTTCGATGCCCCGCTCGGAGACGATGAACCCTAGGAGCATGCCTTGGGGCACCCCGAAGACACACTTCTCGGGATTGAGCTTGACGTCCTTTGCCTTGAGACACCGGAATGTCACTTCAAGGTCGGAGAGGAGGTCAGAGGCTTTCCTTGTCTTGACTATGATGTCATCGACGTAGGCCTCGACCGTACGACCGATGTGTTCGCCGAACACATGGTTCATGCACCGCTGGTACGTCGCACCCGCGTTCCTCAAACCGAACGGCATGGTGACATAGCAGTACATGCCGAAGGGCGTGATGAAAGAAGTCGCGAGCTGGTCGGACTCTTTCATCTTGATTTGATGATACCCTGAGTAGGCATCGAGGAAAGACAGGGTTTCGCACCCAGCAGTGGAATCCATGATTTGATCGATGCGAGGTAGAGGGTAGGGAACCTTCGGACATGCTTTGTTGAGACCAGTGTAGTCTACACACATCCGCCATTTCCCCCCTTTCTTTCTCACAAGCACAGGGTTGGCAAGCTATTCGGGATGGAATACCTCTTTGATGAACCCTGCTGCCATTAGCTTGTGGATCTCCTCGCCTATCACTCTGCGCTTCTCCTCGTCGAATCGGCGCAGAGGCTGCCTGACCGGTCGGGCTCCGGCCCGAATATCCAGCGAGTGCTCGGCGACATCCCTCGGTATGCCGGGCATGTCCGAGGGACTCCACGCAAAGACGTCGGCATTTGCGCGGAGAAAGTCGACGAGCACTGCTTCCTATTTGGGGTCGAGCCCGGAACCGATCCAGATCTGCTTGGAGGTGTCGCCACTGGGGTCGAGAGGGACGGCCTTAACCGTCTCCGCTGGCTCGAAGTTGCCGGCGTGTCGCTTTACATCTGGCACCTCTCTGGAGAGGTTCTCCAGGTCGGCGATGAGGGCCTCAGACTCGGCGAGGGCCTCGGCGTACTCCACGCACTCCACGTCACATTCGAACGCGTGTTTGTACGTGGGGCCGACGGTGATGACCCCGTTGGGGCCCGGCATCTTGAGCTTCAGGTAGGTGTAGTTGGGGACGACCATGAACTTCGCGTAGCATGGCCTCCCCAATACCGCGTGGTAGGTTCCTCGGAACCCGACCACCTCGAACGTCAAAATCTCCCTTCGAAAGTTGGAGGGCGTTCCGAAGCAGACAGGAAGGTCGAGCCATCTGAGGGGCTGGACGCGCTTCCCAGGAATGATCCCGTGGAAGGGCGCGGCGCCTGCTCGGACGGAGGACTGATCGACGCGCAGGAGCCTGAGGGTCTCGGCGTAGATGATGTTGAGGTAGCTGCCCCCATCCATCAGGACCTTGGTGAGCCTGACGTCGCCGATGATGGGGTCGACGACGAGCGGGTATTTCCCCGGGCTCGGCACGTGTCCGGGGTGGTCAGCTTGGTCGAAGGTGATGGGCTTGTCGGACCAGTCTAGGTAGACTGGCGCCGCCACCTTCACCGAGCAGACCTCCCGACGCTCTCGCTTGTGATGCCGAGCCGAGGCATTCGCCGCATGCCCTCCGTAGATCATGAAGCAGTCGCGGACCTCGGGGAACTCTCCTGCTCGGTGATCCTCCTTTTTGTCGTCGTCGCGGGCCTTGCCACCCTCTGCGGGTGGCCCGGCCTTGTGGAAGTGGCGCCGAAGCATGATGCACTCCTCGAGGGTGTGCTTGACGGGCCCCTGATGGTAGGGGCACGGCTCCTTGAGCATCTTGTCGAAGAGGTTAGCACCTCCGGGGGGCTTCCGAGGGTTCTTGTACTCGGCGGCGGCGACAAGGTCCGCGTCGGCGGCGTCGCGTTTCGCTTGCGACTTCTTCTTGCCTTTCTTCTTGGCGCCGCGTGGAGTAGACGCCTCGGGAGCCTCTTCCGACGGGCGGCCTGGGGCTGATTGTCCTTTCGGAAGATGGCCTCGACCGCCTCCTGGCCAGAGGCGAACTTGGCGGCGATGTCCATCAGCTCGCTCGCCCTGGTGGGGGTCTTGCGACCCAACTTGCTCACCAGGTCGCGGCAGGTGGTGCCGGCAAGGAACGCGCCGATGATATCTGAGTCGGTGATGTTGGGCAGCTCGGTGCGCTGCTTCGAGAATCGCCGGATGTAGTCCCGAAGAGACTCTCCCAGCTGTTGCCGGCAGCTTCGGAGGTCCCAGGAATTCCCGGGGCGCACGTACGTGCCCTGGAAATTGCCGGCGAAGGCTTGGACCAAATCATCCCAGTTGGAGATCTGCCCCGGAGGCAGGTGCTCCAACCAGGCGCGGGCAGTGTCGGAGAGGAACAGGGGGAGGTTGCGGATGATGAGGTTGTCGTCGTCCGTTCCACCCAGTTGGCAGGCCAGGCGGTAGTCTGCGAGCCACAATTCCGGCCTCGTTTCCCCCGAGTACTTTGTGATAGTAGTCGGGGGTCGGAACCGGGCCGGAAACGGTGCCCGCCGGATGGCCCGGCTGAAGGCCTGCGGACCGGGTGGTTCGGGTGAGAGACTCCGATCCTCCCCGCTGTCGTAGCGTCCCCCACGCCTGGGGTGGTAGCCTCGGCGCACCCTTTCGTCGAGGTGCGCCCGACGGTCGCGACGATGGTGCTTGTTGCCGAGGTGGCCCGGGGCCGCAGGCGCGGTGTTGCGCGTGCGTCCGGTGTAGACCGAGGCTTCCCGCATGAATCGGGAAGTCGCGGCATGAGGTTCCGAGGGGTACCCCTGCCTTCAAGAGGCAGAGCTCTCGGCCCACCGGGCCGCAGCGCCTTCCAGGAGATTCTTGAGCTCTCCCTGGATTCGCCGACCCTCGGTGGTTGATGGTTCTGGCATCGCGCGGAGGAGCATCGCTGCGGTTGCCAGGTTCTGACCGACCCCGCTGGATGCGGGTGGCGGCCTGTCCCTGACATCGTTGGCGACGCGGTGCTGGAAACCCTGGGGCAGGTGACGTATTTCTCCGGCCGGGGGTTGGCCCGCCCATACCTGCCCGACGTCCCAGCGGATCGACTCAAGCGCTCCTGCTCCCTCGTCGAGCCTGGCCTGCGCCCCGCGGACTTGCTCGAGCTGTGGGTCGTGACCCCCCACCGGAACGGGGACCACAGCTAGCTCCCACGGGATATCGGCGCGAGGCACCGGCCTAGGGAGATCACCGTCCTCCGGCATGCCGAGATGGTTGCCTTCGGAGGGATCCCCTAGCTCGACGTGGAAACATTCGCGGCTTGGGCCGCAGTCCTTGTCGTCAAGGCTGCGGCTGCCATCGAAACAGTCGGAGAGGCAGTAGTCACATGCGGTCATAAAGTCCCGCATGGCACTGGGGTTGCCAAATCCAGAGAAATCCCAACAGACGCTGGGATCGTCATCTTCCTCGGACCCAGAGGGCCCGTAGGTCGAGACGTCCGTCAATCGGTCCCAAGGCGACCGCATATGAAACCCCAGAGGGGTTGCACTCGCCTCAACGTGAGCGCCCGCCAAAGCGAGATCGCTAGGCGGGTTGAGGCCGAGTCGAAATGACGTAGGATGGGAATCAGTCGGTACCTTTTGGTCGACGAGGAGCGACATAGTCACGTCGGGGACTGATTGCGCCGTCATCTTGGGTACGAGGGCGACGTCCTGCAGGCCCTCCGCGAGCGTGCTGGCGTCGTCCACTTGCTCGGGATTGGCATGTCGCGGGGGGACGGCGCTCGCCTTCGTCTCAAACGCGAGGTCGACGCCCGACGCGCCCTCCGTTGGGGCGCTGGGGACGTCGATTCGCTCGACAGCCGACGGAGCGTGGCCTCCCGCTCGGCCTTGGTTGCCCCGCCTCCTCCTCCGATGGCGGGGGAGAGGACGGGGCGAGCTCGAATGTTGTTCTTCCACCACGCGGGGAAGACGTCGTCGATTCCGCCGCCGGCGGGCGGGCTGTCGGCCGCCATTGTCGTCGTCGCGCGGCGGTGGAAGGAGTATCATGTCGTAGCTGCCGTCGAGAGACATGAACTCGAGACTCCCGAAATGGAGCACCGTCCCGGGTTGGAGAGATCGTTGGAGACTGCCCATCTGGAGCTTGACGGGAAACTGCTCGTCAACACGCAGCAGGCCCCTACCTGGCGCGCCAACTGTCGGCGTTTCGAGACCGGGGGGTCCCTAAGCTGACGAGTGAGTGTGCCGCGTGCCCCAGCCTAGATGGGTCGAGCGCGTGGGCGAGCGCGAAGGGGGGAAGCAAGGTGGCCGGAGACGGGCGTGAGAGAGGTGGAAATCCCGCGGCCTTCGTGTTTGTCCCGCGCCCAGGTCGGGTGCGCTTGCAGTAGGGGGTTACAAGCGTCCACGCGGGTGAGGGAAGCGAGCGGCCCCAAGAGAGCGCCTGCCCCGTCCTCGTCCCCGCGCGGCCAACCTTTTCTAAGAAGGCCCTGGTCCTTCCTTTTATAGGCGTAAGGAGAGGATCCAGGTGTACAATGGGGGTGTAGCAGAGTGCTACGTGTCTAGCGGGGGAGAGCTAGCGCCCTAAGTACATGCCAATGTGGCAGCCGGAGAGATCTTGGCACCCAGCTGGTGTGGTGTCGTGGCTGTCGGAGGAGCAACGGAGCCTGGCGGAGGGACAGCTGTCGGAGCGGTTGGGTCCTTGCTGACGTCCCCCTGCTTCCGTAAGGGAGCTGAGAGCCGCCGTCGTCACGGGGCTAGCGGGGCGCCATCATTGCCTATCTGGCGGAGCTAGCCAGATGGGACACCAGTCTTGTTCTCTACGGCCCGGGTCGGCTCGGGGTAGGGTGATGATGGCGCTTCCTGTTGACGTGGCGGGCTTGTGCCCTAGGTCGGGCGACGTGGAGGCTCCTCCGAAGCCGAGGTCGAGTCTATCTTTCATGGCCGAGGCCGAGCCCGAGCTCCTGGGTCGGGCGAGGCGGAGGTCGTTCGGCAGAGGCCAGGGCGGAGTCCGACCCCTGGGGTCGGGCGAAGCGGAGTTCGTCGTCTTCTGGGGCCTAGCCCGAGTCCGAGCCCTGGGTCGGGCGAAGCGGAGTTCACCGTCTTCCGGGGCCTTAGCTCGAGTCCGAGCCCTGGGTCGGGCGGAGCGGAGTTCGCCGTCTTCCGGGGCCTTAGCCCGAGTCCGAGCCCTGGGTCGGGCGGAGCGGAGTTCGCCGTCTTCCGGGGCCTTAGCCCGAGTCCGAGCCCTGGGTCGGGCGGAGCGGAGTTCGCCGTCTTCTGGGGCCTTAGCCTGAGTCCGAGCCCTGGGTCGGGCGAAGCGGAGTTCGCCGTCTTCTGGGGCCTTAGCCCGAGTCTGAGCCCTGGGTCGGGCGGAGCTTCCTATGACGCCTTTGGCAAGGCCTGACTGCCTGTCAGTCTCACTCTGTCAAGTGGCACTGCAGTCGGAATAGCGCAGGCGGCGCTGTCCTTCTGTCAGACCCGTCAGTGGAGCGGCGAAGTGACGGCGGTCGCTTCGGCTCTGCCGGGGGCGCGCGTCAGGATAAAGGTGTCAGGCTACCTTTGCGTTAAATGCTCCTGCGACTCGGTCGGTCGGCGCGGCGATTTAGTCAGGGTTGCTTCGTAGCGAAGGCAAGGCCTCGGGCGAGCCGGAGATGTGTCTGCCGTTAAAAGGGGGCCTCGGGCGAGACGGAAACCCCTCGGGGTCGGCTGCCCTTGCTCGAGGCTAGGCTCGGGCGAGGCGTGATCGAGTCGCTCGTATGGACTGATCCCTGACTTAATCGCACCCATCAGGCCTCTGCAACTTTATGCTGATGGGGGTTACCAGCTGAGAATTAGGCGTCTTGAGGGTACCCCTAATTATGGTCCCCGACATATTCGTTGCGCGTCGCGAATAGACTTCGACCCATTCCGAGCTTCGAGGGATCGACGCTCAAGCTTCGGCGACCAAGAGATCAACTCTTCGAGTTCTACGAGGCTGAAGATCCTGCGCATCTGTTTGGTGAAGGCAAGTGTCCTCTGACCCATTATGTCCCATTTACTTTATAATTCACTGTCCCGCATACTATGAACAACCTAAGGATTGACTAGCTTTCTATCTACCTGGTCCTTGATTACCTTTTGGGCTACTATGGATAGATTTATGCTATTGCTTTACTTTAATCAATGAACATGATGTGAACACTTACGATACGATGTTGTCATTATGATTATGATGTTGGCCTGGTGATACTTTAGGGGGCTCGAGAGGTTTGTCGAGTGCCTCTCCGTAAGGACCTGTTCGTTGGATGATCGCCCGGGAAAACAGTGCAACCATGAGGGTGGAATAGGATGCCCTTAGCTGAATAATTAGAGGAACTGGGGTGTAGTTCGCTTCGCCGTCGTGTCGTTAATGGGGCTCGGTGTATGCGGCTCGCTCTGCCAAGGTTGGTTTGCCCCTTGGGAAGGAGTGCGATGCATTTAGGAAACCTAACGGGCGGCTACAGCCTTAGGGAATCTTTGTAAAGGCTTCGTAGTGAATCCCTGGCCATTCACCTTGGGAGTGAATAAGGGTCTTGCAAGCCCGGGCTAGAGAGGGAATCACGACTTGAGGGTAAAGTGCGCAACCTCTGCAGAGTATTTGAAAACTGATATATCAGCCGTGCTCGCAGTTATGAGCATCCAAGGGAGCTCCATTGATTAGAGACACATTGATCAAAGATGTTTGGTTACAGATCATGATGAGGATAATGATGGTTTTTATGATTATGATTATGCTTATGGTTTCTGGTATTCTTTCCATTTGGAAAGAGTACTTTTGGGTTAACAACTTGGGTTAATGTTAAAACCTGGCTCTCTACTATTAATAATTACCTGACCATCTAAAAGCAACTGCTTGACCTTAACCCCACATAAAGCCGCTAGTCCACTTCAGCCAAATGGGACATTTGCTGAGTACGTTGATGTGTACTCACCCTTGCTTTCACAAAACACCAGGTTGCCTTTGATGCAATTTATGCTTAGATAAAGAAAGATAAGAAGGCGTCGAGGTGGATCTCTAGGAGTTCCTGGACGTCGATGAGTTTGAGGATTAGGCTAGCGACCTCCCCCAGTCAGCTGCCTGTGGTGGGTTGTTTATGTTGGCTACGTTTCGATTCTATGTACTTTGATTTATATTATGTAAATGACTCTTGTCTTTAATATTATTACTTACTCTTTATTGTTATTCGAAGCATTGTGCTATGATGAGTCATTTATGTAATCGCTGTGTGTGTGAATTTCTGATCCTGGCACGTACATGGTTCGCATTCGGTTTACCTTCTAAAACCGGGTGTGACACACCATCACATGTTTTTCTTTTTGAAAACATTCCCACCTACTGAAGCATCAACCCATTTTTGTTTGCTAACGCAAGGCTAAGCATCATAAAATTGTTTTCAAAAAGGGTATCAAGGAAGGGTAATCAATTTTTCAAGGAAGAAAATGCATCAACGGTTTAGCACACAACTCCAATCACCTAATGCATCAAACAAGGTGATAAAGATTTTAAAACACAAGGAGGTGGCAAATGCACAGGGGCTTGCCTGGGTAACACTAGGTTAGTGTTGTTAGACGACGTCCACTTGACGATCATCCTTGTCCTAGCACTTGATCAGGCAGGTTCGTCCATCAGCATTATCCTGTGGATTAGCCCGCGCTTGGGGTCGACTTGGCTCGTTTTCCGCATCACGCGATTAACAAATGTACCTAAATGGTTTGCATAATGCACATGAATGCATATAAACAAGAATAGTACGAGACTAAACATTACTTATATTTAGACACTCGGAACAACAAGCACCATTTGACACGAGCAATACAGAAAATGCCTACCACTTAAACATTCATAGCATGGACAGAAGCAATTTATTTAGTTGTCTAAACTTCTTTTCCAGACTCACTTGCATATCCTACAAACTAATTATAATATCTCGATTTACTAACTTCGGACACCAAATAATCAGACTAAGGATGACAACAAGTTAATTAATTTCTTAATCAACAAGATTTTGCGCAAGCATCAAGGAAGCAGTATACTGGACACATCACACGAGGCATCGATTAAACAATATTAGACTTTATCACATTACTTTATAACTTAGCAGGCAGAGTATTTTTATTCAAATTACACCATGCCTACAAATTTATTAACATATTCTTCACACTATTAATTCTCCTCCCTCCTCAGCAAAGAGCCAATTTAAACCTATTCGGCATATGCATCCACCACATATTACCTGCGATGCAATTTAATAATCATTTAATATAACTACAACCGTATTTATCAGCTATATGAGCGAGACACTAGACTTATTATTCACTTAACCGCTCCTTACACAATAATCATTTTAAACTTGAGTTTCGCGTGACACGACCACTTTATACGTATGTACACACTCTATTGATGCATGAAGCGAGGCATTACGACATACATTTAATACCTCGACAACGCACCCGTGCTAAGAATAAAACATTCTTTACGGACAACTAATTCAACCAATCCATTCATCAGATCAGTCAATAAAAATAGCAAACTAGCTTACCGTTCCAACGGCTGACTCAAATCCGCTAGATTGGTAATGATTTTCTGATCTAGGCAATTTGTTGAGCGCTTGGCAGGTACTATAGGAATTTCACGCTGCTGGCTTCGTCTTCGCCCGATTCTTGGGATTTCTTGATGATACACGGAACAACGACGTCCTTCGATTGAATCTGGAGCGAGCTAGTGAGGTGGGGGTCGAGCAGGGGATGACGGGTTCGATGACTCGACGGCAAACGCGAGCACGCGTGAAACCCGATGGACAAAGAGCGAGCGCACACGGGGCAAGTAGCATGGATTTGAAGCGTAGAGAAATCGCCCACGGCGAGACGAACAGAGCAAGGAGTGCTCGTGAACTCAATGGCGGAATCGGCGGCAACCGATGCCAGAGCGCATGGCGAGGGAGTTTCGTAGTTCGTCAAGGCCGTGGCCGAGCGAACTCTATGGCGTGGACTGCTTCATGGCCAAGATAGCTGTCGCGACGCGCATGACATCGCCACGCCACAACACCACCACAGCCAGGCTCGGCCATTGGCGCGACGAGCAGGAAGGACGCGCGGTCAGGATCCAGGCACGCGACCTGCAGAAGAACACGCGCGCGCGACACCAAGAACCCGTGCTCGCTGCAACATATCATCGAGCAAGCAGAGGGCGCGACTCCGATGGGGTTGCCATAGTTGTTGCTGCTGCACGGCCAGGGCGAGGGCATGCACAACGGAAGGACGACACCAGAGAAGGTGCAACAAAGGTCACGCACCAACGACGAAGGGAGCGACCATGGACAAACCTAGGTGTTCTAGAAATTGAACAAAGAAGGCGCAGGGAAGAGTCCACGGTGAGGGAGAGAGAAAGGAGAAGTGAGGAGCAGGGGAATGGGCGGCAGGGCACTAGGGCTCGACCTGAGATGGAGGGAGGTTGGAGGCCGGGCACGCAGGGACGAAGGCTGAGCTGGAGGAAGAAGATCCGGGCTGGGGAAGAAGCAGAAATCCTAGGCGACGACCAGCAGAGAGAGACGCAGGGAGAAAGGAGAAGAAGACGCACGCATATAAAAAAGGAACCAGGCGGCGGGATCTTTTTTCCCTGAGCGGCTAAAGATAGGACTGTAGGATATTTCTCTTTTTCAGTTTTTTTACCGAAAAATCGCAAATATTTTGGGTTCCAGATTTTTAGCGATGTACACTGGCTTGACACGCTATACGTCTACACATTTCATTCTAATGATTTAGCGAAGTAAATCATTTACCAATTACTTGTTGTCAGTACTAATTATTATAGTAGTCTAGTTTGTTTCGGACAGGATGTAAATGGACCGAATTAAACGGATTTTGGCTTTGGTATTTTAATCTGCATTTGATTCAGTTGACTTCAGATGATTTCTGTTCGCTACTCAAACACTCAACTAGAGGACAATTCAATTAAAAATCCGTAGACGCGATGTCACGGATAACAAAATGGGGACTAAATTATTTTACACTGAAATCTTAGTCGTCGAGTTCTTCTTAATCAGTTTGGGATAAAATCATCCGAGGGTGTCAGGCTTCCGAATTCGTATTCGCGCGAGCGATGAATTTAAAATAATCACCGGATGCACCGATTTTCGGAACAACTATGTTCCGAACATCACGAAAATTTCAGAAGAGCTCGGATAATTAAAAACGATGTCGAACTCACGACAGACGAAACAGATGCGATATTAAAATCGTGATAGGCGAAGATGATTAAAATTTAACATCCGTTTCATCCACTGATATTTCGTGCTTAAATCCATACTCGTTGTCGAGCAGACGATAAACACCTAGGGTGTTACAGATGTGGTCTACTGCTTGGAGCATGGTCCCTTCTATGGTATCTTTTGTTATTTTGTAACCCTCTTCATCTTTTGTCGAAGCCAAAGTCCTTACTGAGCCCCTTCTTGCTTCTTTTGGTGTTATTGCTTCGTCATCAAACAGAAGCTTAAATGGAGTAAAGCCTGTTGACCTTGAAGCAGCAGTGTTGTGGTTCCACACCACCTTTGTAAATTCGTCTGGCCACTTTCCCTTGGGCTGGTTGAAGATTGACTTCATTATTCATGTTATTATAATTTCGTTTGCTCTTTCTACCACTCCATTTGACTCCAGATGTCTCACTAATGCAAAGTGTATTTTTGTACCAATCTGGTCATAAAAGGTTTTGAATGTTTCAGCATCGAATTGAGTTCCGTTGTCAACCATGATAGCCTTCGGCACAGTGAAGCGGCAAACAATATTTTGCCAAAAGAATTTCTGTACTATGGCCGAAGTTATTGTAGCTAAGGGCTTTGCTTCGATCCACTTAGAGAAGTACTCCATTGCTACCACAATATATTTCAAGTTGCCTTGTGCTGGTGGAAGTGGTCCTAAAATATCTAGACCCCACCTTTACAGTGGCCAAGTAGGCTGTATTAGCTGGGTTAAAGACGAAGGTTGTTTCTAGTCTCTAGCACATCTTTGGCAATTTTCACATTTTTGAACCAAATCTGCTGCATCCGAAGCTGCCTTCGGCCAGTAAAATCCTTATATGAAAACCTTCCCTAACAGAGGCCTAGACCCAATATGAGCTCCACACAATCCCGCATGTATTTCCTTCATCAATTCTTGACCTTCGGTTCTGGACAAGCATTTGAGCAATGGAGAGCAGACTCCTTGTTTGTATAACTCCCCTTCCATAATTACATATGGTCATGCTCTTGCTTCCATTCTTTTATTGTAAACTTCGTCATTCGAAAGACAATTGCCTTGGGGGAAAGATACAATCTCAGTCCTCCAATCTTCACTGTGCACTGGTGAGATTGTGAGAACTGCTCTTTCCAGGAGCTCAACCGAAGGTGCTTTTATTGTTTCGAAGAATACCTCCGAAGGTAGCGGAAGCCCCTGTGCCAATGATTTAGCTAGCAAATCTGTGTGCTCATTTTCTCCTCTCGGGATGTTTTAACAGAGAAGCCTTCGAAAGAGGCTTCCATCCTTCGGACTGCATCTAGATATTTTTCTAGCTTCGGGTCCCTTGCTTTGCTACTTTTGTCAATGTGACCTGAGATGACCTGTGAGTCAGATTTGAGTATTGCCCTTCTTATTCCCATTGCCTTAAGATTTAAAAGCCCCACGAGAAAGGCTTCGTACTCTACAATATTATTTGTGCAGTTGAAGTCCAATCTTGCTGCATAGCAGGTTTTGATTTTTTATGGTGAAATTAAAACAACCGCTGCTCCTACGACGAAGGTTCCCCAGGACCCATCACAAAATATTGTCTAGGCTTCAGCATCATTTGTTTTCTCTTCTTCTTGTGCCCTTGGCATCCAATCAGCAATGAAGTCCGCTAACGCATGGGATTGAATCGAAGATCTATGAACGAAATCAATAGTGAATTCATTCAATTTTGTAGCCCATTTTCCAATTGTTCCTGTGGCTTCTCTATTTCTCATTATGTCCTAGAGGGGTTGTGAAGAAGGTACTATGATATGGTATGTTTGGAAGTAATGCCGAAGCTTCCTAGAAACCATTAATACAACATATAGTACCTTCTCTAATTCTGTATAATTTTTCTTTGATGCACTAAGTACTTCGAAGATGAAGTACACTGGCACTTGTTTTCTTGCTTGGCCATCCTGCTTCTCTTGCACTAGCGCTGCACTAACCACAGCTCGGGAAGCAGCTACACCCAGCAACAATGGAGTTCCTGACGAAGGTGGGGTTAAGGTTGTCAGTTCCGTCAAATACTGCATCAGTTATTCAAAGGCTTTTTGCTGGGTTGGTCTCCATTTAAAGACTTTGGCTGACTTCAGCACTTCGAAGAATGGCAAATTCCTCTTTGCTGATCTTGAAATAAATCTATTCAATGATGCCAGCCTTTTTGTTAACCTTTGGGCAACCTTTCTTGACTTTGGTGGCTCCATCCGAAGTATAGCTTCTCTCTTACTTGGATTAGCTTCGATACCCTTTGCTGATACTAAGCAACCAAGAAATTTGCCCTTCTTCACTCCGAAGACACATTTTTCTGGATTTAGTTTAAGTCCAGCTCGTCTGAAGTTAGCAAATGTTTCTTGCAAATCAGCAACGTGATTTTCTTGCTTTGTGCTCTTTAATATGATATCATCAACATATGTCAGCACATTTTTGCTAATTTGGGAGTGAAGGACTTTGGCAGTCATCCTGCTAAAGCTTCCTCCATCATTCTTGAGCCCCTCGGGCATTCGAAGGTAGCAACAGGTCTCACTAGGGGTTATGAAGCTTGTCTTAGGTTCATCCTCCTTCTTCATACAAATTTGATGATAACCTGAATAGCAGTTCAATAAGCTCATGAGATCTACAGTAGCCGCTGCATCCACAAGAGAATCTATCCTTAGCAATGGGAATTCATCCTTTGGGCATGCCTTATTGAGATCTGTGAAGTCAATGCACATTCTCCATTTTCCATTAGATTTTTTCACCATCAAAATTGTCAGAGAGGAAAATCTCCAGCCGGGTGGCGGAACGCACCCGCCCTAAATCCTAAGATGAGGAGGGGGCCTAAGCGTTTTGCCTGCTAGGTGGATTCGGGATGAACACAAGAGCACACAAGGGATTATAGTGGTTCAGGCCGCCGGAGCGTAAAACCCTACCTCCACTGTCTCTGTATTGTATTGAGTGTCTGTGTGCTTGAGAGCTTGTGAGCCTTCCTGAGGGTCTACTCGAGAGCTTGAGTTGGGTCTGCCTTGTAACGTTGTGTGCCTTCCCTTTTACAGCTCAAGGGAGGCACATACAAGGATGCTGAGTCCCGACATGTGGGACCACGAGCATAATGGAAGGAATACATTATAGGAGTAACTAATGCAAGTAACGCCTGAGCAAACTCCAGGCGCCATGATGTCCGCAGTCCGCGCAGTATTGATATGCGGCGACAGCTTCCTTGGTAACGTGCGAGTAATGATGAGCGTAGTGCACGCGGCAGTATGGGCGTGTCGCCTGCCAGTGGAATGGACAGGCACGCCGCCTGCGGAATGGACAGGTCGCCGCCTGCCAGCGGAATGGACAGGTCTCAATAAATGCAGAGGCGGCACACCGCCTGCTAGTGGAATGGACAGGCGGCGCGCCTTATCCTCAATAAATGTAGAGGCCGCGTAACCCAGAGGCCTTACGTCAGGCTCTGCCCGTTGGCTTACATCACGTGCAGTAGGCCACGTGGTAGCATCGGGTCTCGGCCTGGGCGGGGAGCAGAAGTGTATGCGGACAGGTCCGCACCAGACTAGGTCTGGACACGTGTTGGTATCGGACCCCTGCCTGGGTCCTGTTCAAGGCCCATATATGTTCTGTCCTGGGACCTTGGGACCCCATTGTTGGTGGCTCGTACCCCATACAGGAGGGTCCAGATCCCACTCCAGGGGATCCGACTTGCACATGTGGCGGTCCTAGACCAACCTTTGAGGTCCGGACTGCATATCCAAGGGTCCGATGCTCTCCCATGGGGGTCCTGACTCACCATTGATGCCTTGGAGTATATCACCTTCTCTGGACACGTGGTGCCTCTGGACCTGCCCATGTGGTGGAGTCGGGCGCTGCTGTGGACCTAGAGTAGTCGCCCGTGACTGGGGTGAGCCATGGCCTGGTCCCACACACAACAACTATACCACGCGACTAAGAGATAGCCGCATGGGCACTGCGACTTTATATAGTAGTAAGGGGTACCCTAGTTTTAGGGTACCGACAGTGGCCCCCGGGCCTGCCTCAGGGGAGGATGCGAGCCTACAGGCGGGGCCAAGGTTCGTACTTCGCATCAACATGGCGTGACCGGTGATTGGGGCACCATCTTAGCACGCCTGCTGACGCGCCGCATTAATTCAGCTCATCTGTCGAGGCACATGCTGTCAATCTGCCTTCGGTCACGTCAACTACCACATCAGTCCCCACAGCCGACTGACCCATGGCCCCCACGTCTGGCAGTTTCGTCAGGCCACGCGCGGGGCGCCTTGTTGCCGCCCCCTTGGTAAAAAATATCCTTCCACAGCGGCCCCGAGGCGGCGTGCGATCGTGTGCGG
The DNA here is from genome assembly GCA_029449295.1 of Zea luxurians. NCBI lineage: Eukaryota > Viridiplantae > Streptophyta > Magnoliopsida > Poales > Poaceae > Zea > Zea luxurians. The sequence goes on along the minus strand of JAOPSE010000001.1, from coordinate 94,520,244 downwards.
CGGTTCGCTCCCCGCACGGCGGTTCGCTCTTTTCGCACTCGAAGTCTGGCACACAATTCGTATGACTTGTGGGCCCGGGCCCGCGTGTCATAGACCGGGTTGTCTTGGTCCTTGGTGCTCGTCGGGCGAGATCTCCTGCGGCGATTGAGGGGCGCGCGGAAGGGTTTCCTTGAGTGAGGACTCTAAAATTTGAGGTTGAAAATAACTCAGATGCTCCTTGTGCAAAAATGACAAAAGTAAGGGTAAAAGGGCACTTTACACTATAGCTCTGCTTTAGGTGAGGTTTCTGCACTAAATTTTATTTTTGCCATGATTCCTAAATGATAATAGGTCTTTGTGTTAAAAATCACAGAAAAAGACCCAATGGATATTTAGTTGTGATTTTCCAAGTTTTATGGTCAAAAAGGTGTTTATAACCAACTTGTTATTTGAAAAATATCAAACAACCTGAACTTATATTTTTCCTAGATTCATATGAGCATGTTATTAGTTATCCCAAGGATTGGGGTGGGTTTTCCTCAGGATTATTTTTCTAGGATTTTTCTAAGTTCTCATTGTTTTCATGAAATAAAATGTGGTGCATTTATTTTGTACTAACAGAGGGCTTAACAAAATTTTCTAGTGAACTATGTTAATAAAATAAGCTAGCAAAAATGTGGTTGCTCCCTGGTTCTTATTTTAAACTCCTTTTTTATTTTCTTTAGTTTTGAACCAAAGTAAATTTAAATTGTAAACCCTTCCTTAATCTGGTGTACTGAGAGGTTTATTATTTTTAAACAGGCTAGGTAGTGGTTTAGTACCTCCCTGATTTTTCTTAACCCCAGTCTAAAAGTGTAGCTATTTTTCCCTTCTTTATTTAGCTTTTGGCAAGTTTACTATTTAAATCTAAACTTTAAAATTTCCTGCAATACTTAGGGTGTTTGGTATTTTTCCTAAGTAGTCCATATTATTTAGAACCTAGCAAAATTTGTTTGTCCAGATTTTGTTGGATAAAACTGAAGTTATGAATTTTACAAGCTCTGTCCACATTTAGATGAATAATGTTTAAAGGTTTTATGCAAAACCAGTTTACATCGAGACCCCTGGGCTTTTTCGAAACCAAGTCTTTAACTTATGCCCCTGCGAGAATATTCACATGAGTCACTGACTAATCAAACCCCCCCGGCTTCTTCTTCTTTTTCTCCGAGCTCCCTCCCCCTTTGAAACGGTAACCGCGGGAATAAAAAGGGTGGTGTGGCTTACCAGCGGTGAGGGAGGTCTGGCGAAGGGCAGGGTTAGCTCTGGGAGGTCCTAGCGGTCACGTCGAGGTACGGCTCGTCGACGGTGATGGCCGGAATTGGTCGGGCCACGTGCGCAGGCGGTCGGGCTCGTTGGTGGCATGTGCTCCGGTCTGCTCATGGCGGTAGAGTTCAATTAAACTGCACGGGGAGCTTCACGGGAGGCTACGGGTGCTACCAGTGCAAGGAATCGAAGAAGGGCTCACCGTGGAGCTTGGTCCATGTGCGCTAACGGTCGGGTGAAGTTCGGCAACGTTGATCCGGTGTCTCCGGCGAGGTAGAGTTCAATCCCCGGCTCTAGAAGCTTCACCGAGGTCCATAGAGGCTATTCCGAGGGTCGGATAGGGCGGGGAATGGCTAGGGTGGCTAGTCTACGGTGGTTGGGTGTCGGGCGGCCGCTGGCACGCCATGCGCAGAGCGATCGCCGGTGAACTTGCGCTCCGGTGGGGTGGAGAGCGAGCGGGGGTGTACGGTCAAGGCTGGGGTCGGCTTTATAGGCGCAGGCGTGGGCGCGGGAGCAGGCCGAGCGCCGGGGCATGCTCTGGCATCGCCAGGGCGCATCGAACACGTGGCCATTTCCTTCTGCCCATGTTCTAGCCCTTGCTGAGCAGCCAAACGTGCAAATCTTGCCATAAGACTTTTGTGAGATCTCTTCCCTGCACCTAGGGCTACCTAGTTCATGTGAGTTCCAAGGGAAGATATGCCCTAGCTTGGGAGATATGCGGGCGCCAAGTTGGGTCTGTCGGCACTGTTCATCCCGAGACAAAATGGATGTCAACTCGTGTCAAAAGGTCTTGGCTTCGGTTCAAACTTTTCCAGTGTGTGCCTTAGGTAATTTGGCTCCCTTTTGTCAATTGAACCTCATGGATTTGGCGCCAGCAACTAGGTGAACATCCCTGATCTTTGGAAGAGGTTTGAGTTTTAACTTAGAGAAAAATTGGTTGCTCTTGAGTGTTCTTCACTTGGCGCCAGCAACTAGGCGAAGGGCGGGGTTAGCTTCGGGAGGTCCTGGCGGTCATGTCGAGGTACGGTTCATCGACAGTGATGGCCGGAATCGGTCGGGCCACGTGCGCAGGTGGTCGGGCTCGGCGGCGGCGTGTGCTCCGGCCTGCTCACAGCGGTAGAGTTCAATTAAACCGCACGGGGAGCTTCACAAGAGGCTAAGGGTGCTACCAGTGCAAGGAATCGAAGAAGGGCTCACCGTGGAGCTTGGTCCACGTGCGCCGGTGGTCGGGTGAAGTACGATGACGTCAATCCAGTGTCTCCGGCGAGGTAGAGTTCAATCCCCGGCTCTAGAAGCTTCACCGAGGTCCGTAGAGGCTATCCCAATGGTCGGACGAGGTGGGGAATGGCTAGGGTGGCCAGTCTACGGTGGTTGGGTCTCGGGCGGTCGCTGGCATGCCATGCACAGAGCGATCGCCGGTGAACTTGTGCTCCGGCGGCGTGGAGAGCGAGCGGGGGTGTACGGTCAAGGTCGGGGTCGGCTTTATCTGCGCGGGCGCGGACCAAGCGCCGGGGCGTGCTCTGGAGTCGCTAGGGCGCGTCGAACACGTGGCCATTTCCTTCTGCCCGTGTTCTAGCCCTTGCTGAGCAGCCAAACGTGCGAATCTCGCCATAAGACTTTTGTGAGATCTCTTCCCTGCACCAAGGGCTACCTAGTTCATGTGAGTTCCAAGGGAAGATATGCCCTAGCTTGGGAGATATGCGGGTGCCAAGTTGGGTCTGTCGGCACTGTTCATCCCGAGACAAATTGGTTGTCAACTCGTGTCAAAAGGTCTTGGCTTCGGTTCAAACTTTTACAGTGTGTGCCTTAGGTAATTTGGCTCCCTTTTGTCAATTGAACCTCATGGATTTGGCGCCAGCAACTAGGTGAACATCCCTGATCTTTGGAAGAGGGCTGAGTTTTAACTTAGAGAAAAATTGGTTGCTCTTGAGTGTTCTTCACTTGGGGGCTGAAATTGAGAATTTTGTGGGACCTTTTTGGAATACTTTCCTTACTATTTCTTGTAGATATATAAATGTACTTCAACTTTGGTAAAGGGTTTAAGTCATGAAATGGTCATTTGCATAGCTTTCCCACTAATCCCATGCTTGGAGGTCTAATGGCTCAAGAGGGGGTCTAGGGTTTGAGCCACTTTTTCCAAGGTGAAGGTGTATGAAAATCTTGGGTATTTCTTTTGTCATGATCATTCCTTAATTAATCCATGGTTTCTAATGTTTTGGTGCACCCTTTCCCCCACTTAAACACATGTGATAAAAGGCCAATAGTGCATGTATTTAGCCATGGCCTTGGGTAACACCTGGGGTGTTACAGCCCTCCCCCCTTAAAGGAATCTCGTCCCGAGATTGGGTAGGGATCCTTTAGTGGGTTACCAAGAAGGTGTAAGTTTGTGTGTTGCAGTTTCCTTTAACCAAGTTTCTCTAGTTAACTGCTCTTCGAATGTCATCTTCTTTGCAACTTTAGAAGGAAGTCCTTCTAGATTTCTTTCCTCAACTTACCCTACTCTTATGAACTAGGTTTTTCTTATATTTAGATTCAAAGGGCAGGTGGGGGTGGGTGTTTTGGGTTACGTACCGACTCGTTTAGGCAGAAAGTTGGGGAAGCGAGAACGTAGGAAATCCTCAGTCTCCCACGTAGCCTCTTCTTCTGAATGGTTGCTCCACTGAATCTTATACATTTGGATTGACCTAGCTCGAGTTGATCTTTCTTTCCGGTTCAATACCTTGACGGGGTGCTCTTGATAAGGCAAGTTTGGCTCTATCTCCAATTCTGGTTCAGGTAGCACTTATGTGGGTAAGCGGACACACTTTCGTAGCTGAGATACGTGGAATACATCATGAATTGCTGACATATGAGGTGGCAACTTCAATTGGTATGCTACAGGTCCACAAGTCACTTTGATTTCATAGGGCCCAATATAGTGAGGAGCTAACTTGACCTTGATTCCAAACTTCTGAACACCTTTGGTGGGTGACACCTTGAGATATACATGATCCCCTGCTTCAAATTGTAGAGGCTTCCTCCTCTTATCATGATAGCTCTTCTGTCTGGCCTGAGCAGCTTCCAAGTTCTTCTTAATGACTCTGACTTTATTCTCGGCTTCAAGTACTAGGTCAGGCCCAAATATTTCCCTCTCTCCAGCTTGTGACCAATTTAGCAGTGTCCTACACCTTCTCCCATACAAGGCCTCAAAAGGTGCCATCTTTAGGCTGGATTGGTAGCTGTTGTTATAAGAGAACTCCACCAACGAAAGGCACTTATCCCAATTCTTCCCATAGTGCAACACACATGCCCTCAACATGTCTTCCAAAATCTGATTTACCGTTTCTGTTTGGCCATCTGTCTGAGGATGGTATGTTGAGCTTCTTATCACATGGGTTCCAAGTGACTCTTGAAGTTGCTCCCAGAAACGTGCTACGAACGGTGTTCCTCTGTCTGACACGATAGTCCTTGGTATTCCATGCAAACGAACTATCTGGTCAATATAGATTTCTGCATACTTTTCTGCCCTGTGGGTAGTATGTATTGGCAAGAAATGAGCTGTCTTCGTTAGCCTGTCAACAATGACCCAAATAGAATCGTGGTGTCAGGAGTTGTTGGGCAAACCCACAATAAAATCCATGCAAATATCCTCCCATTTCCAAGATGGTATGGGAAGAGGCTATAAGGTACTAGCTACCTTCAAATGACTAGCCTTGATTCTTTGTCATGTCGCATTCAGATAGATACTTAGCAATTTCCCTCTTCATTCTGGTCCACCAATACAAGGGTCTAAGATCATGATACATCTTGTTACTGCCGTGGTGCATGGAAAATTTGGAAAGATGAGCTTCATCCAATATTTTCTTCCTGAGTTTTGGATTTTTAGGAACTACCAATCGGTCTTCAAACCATAGAACTCCCTTGCTATCCTGACGGAAGCATTTGTACTTATCCACCTTTTTTCTGAGCATCTCTTTAATGACTTGAACCCCCTTGTCACCAATTTGTGCCATGATTATCTGCTCATGTAGAGTGGGCTCCACTGAGATATAATTCAAGGTACCTGAGGAAACAACTTCCATGTTCAACTTGCACAACTCGTCACACAGGGTGGCGATCTTAGAGTCCATAGTTACACAGTTACACTGGGCCTTTCGACTTAGGGCATCTGCCACAATGTTGGCCTTGCTCGGGTGGTAATGCACTTCTAAATCATAGTCCTTGTTTAATTCCAACCATCTCCTCTGCCTCATATTAAGATCAGCCTGAGTGAAAATATACTTGAGACTCTTGTGATCAGTATAAATATTACAGTGGGCTCCCATCAAATAATGTCTCCAAATCTTCAGAGCATGAACTACGTCTGCTAATTCCAGATCATGGGTGGGGTAGTTCTGCTCATGAGGCCTAAGTGCTCGAGATGCATAGGCAATAACTCTGTTGTCTTGCATCAAGACACATCCCAATCCAGTGCCTGAAGCATCGCAATAAACATCGAAAGGTTTGGTGTTGTCAGGCTGTGCTAGCACGGGTGCTGTTGTCAAATGCCGCCTCAATGTATGAAAGGCATCTTCACATTTCTGACTCCATTCATACTTTACTCCTTTCTTCAACAATTCAGTAGTTGGCTTCGCAATCCTGGAGAAATCCAGAATAAATCGCCGATAATATCCTGCCAATCCCAGAAAACTCCGAATCTGTCGTACAGTGGTAGGAGGCTCCCAGTCCATCACTTCTTGCACTTTCTCAGGATCAACTTATACCCCATCCTGAAAAATGGTGTGACCCAAAAATTTAATTTCCCTCAGCCAAAAATCACATTTTTACAACTTAGCATATAAGCGATGATCGCACGGTCTCTGAAGTACTGTGTGCAAGTGCATAGTATGCTCCTGTTCATTTCTTGAATATACCAGAATGTCATCAATGCAAACCACCACAAACTTATCCAGTTCTAGCATAAATACTGAGTTCATCAAATACATGAAATATGCTGGGGCATTGGTTAGCCCGAATGACATCACCAAGTACTCATAGAGTTCGTATCTGGTAGAGAAAGCCGTCTTCGGGATATCGCTGGCCCTGATCTTGATCTGATGATAACCAGAGCGAAGGTCTATCTTAGAAAACACTTTGGCTCCCACCAACTAATCGAATAATACATCAATGCGGGGCAATGGATACTTATTTTTGATTGTCACCACATTGAGAGGGCGGTAATCAACACACAATCTCAGACTCTCATCTTTCTTCTTCATGAACAAGGCTAGACATCCCCATGGAGAAGTTCTCGGGCGAATGAATCCCTTGTCCAACAACCCTTGCAATTGCTTTTTCAATTCTGCCAACTCTGCGGGAGGCATCTTATAGGGTCTCTTGGATATAGGTGCAGTTCCGGGTTGTAGCTCAATTGCAAACTCTATGTCTCGGTCGGGTGGCATCCCTGGCAATTCATCTGCAAAAACATCTGGGTACTCAAAAACCACTGGAATTCTCTCAATAGGTGACTCTGTCAGGGCGAAGGCATAGGAACGGGTACAACCCTGGTTAGGCAAATATAACGTAATTTCACCACAAGTAGGTGAGTGTATCTCAATGGCCCTTGTTGCGATATCAATCATTGCCTGATGCCAGGATAACCAGTCAGTTCCTAATATGATATCCACACTATTGAATCCCAAGATAAGGAGGGTGGTTCTAATTACAAGACTACCAAATTTTATAGGCACCTGCGTGTTGATTTGATAGGTGGCAACCCTGCCTCCTGGTGTTGAAATTGTAATGCCCCCATTTGTGTGATGGAAAGGTAACTGGCATTTGGCACTAAATTTTGCACTGATAAAACTGTGTGATGCACCAGAATAAAAAAGAATGACTACAGGGTAATTCGAAACGGAAAATATACCAGACATGATGGTTGCTCCTTCTGGAATATCAGCCATGGTGGTGAAGTTCATCCTGCCTTGTCTCACTTGCACCTTCTGCCTCTTGCCTTGGTTCTGATTGGAATTTTGCCCCTGCCTCTGCTTGTTCTTGGGGCAATTCTTAGCGTAGTGTCTAGTGCTGCCACAAGTGAAACATCTGTTGTCATTGGCCTAACGGTACTACTGTTGTGGCTGGTTGTTGTTCCTCTGAACTGGGGGCTGAGAGCGGTTGGGGGTCTACTACTGTTGTTGTGGTCGGATCACCCACCGTCCTTGCTACTGAGGTCCCCTACTCTGAGTGTCGGACACAATCCTAAAGCGCTGAGGCTGAGCTAAAGGTCCTGCCATATGGGTCTTCCTCTTATTTTCTACCTGGCGAGCTGTGATGCAGTTTTCCTGAGAAATGGCCATGTTGATTAACTCACTATAGCTGTTGGCCCTGACTGTGTTGAGACGGTCGTGGAGCTTAGTACTGAGGCCCCTCCTGAACCTGTCCCTCTTCTTCTCATCAGTATCCGCATGATAACCTGCGTACTGACACAGGTCATTGAAGGCTTGGGCGTACTGTAACACTGTACGACTCCCCTGGGTGAGTGCCAAAAACTCATTGAGCTTGTGGTCCATGATGCCTATTGGTATGTGATGTCCTCTGAATTCTACCTTGAATTCTCCCCATTCCACCACGTGATCAACTAGCTGCATAGCGAGGAAGTGATCCCACCATGTTCGCGCGGGTCCGCGAAGCTGCTGGGTGGCGAACCAGACCTTAGCCACATCTGAACAAACTCCATTAAGCAGTGGGAATTTGGATTCCACTACCCTGAGCCACACATCAGCATCAAGTGGATCCTCTGCCCGAGTGAACAATGGCGGCTGAGTGCTGAGGAACTCCTGATAGGTGGTCGCTGCTGGGGGACGCTGATGGTGATCACCACCACCACAGTGCTGAGGTGGTGGTTGACGTTGAGCCAACTATCGCAGAATCTCATTCTGCTGAGCCATCAGTTTTTGCATGGTAGGAGGCGGCGGTGGTGGTGGAGGAATGCGCTCATTCTTTCCACGGCACACTCTTCCTGCCATCTGAAATTTAGGGTGCTCATAATATCATTCCTTGAAATCATGGATTTCACATGGTAAGAGAATTTAAAGGACAGAGTTTGTAAAATGTCAAACACTTCCTTGCACTTTCATAAAAGGTACCACATGACATCATCCATCATTCATAAATCCAAAAGAGTTTTCTAACGGGTACAAAAGTGTTCAACAGACTCAACTCTTTCTAGCCTAGTACCCCAAAGGTGCAAAAGCTAAGCTAGCTTTGAGGAGTTCTACTACCGCACACTTCTATCCCAATCTCTGAAACCTAATGGGCAAACAAGGCAACACTAGACTCGGGGGAAGGTGGTCTTCCCGAGCCAGCAGTGTCCAAACTGGATGCAGGCTCCGACTCCTCTCCTCCCTCGATGTCGACATCCTCATTGTCTCCTCTGGCCTCCATGTCTTGAATTTCCTGATGGTGCATATCCAAGTGCTGGTTGGCTTCCTCAAGATGTTGCTGCGTGGTCAGGAGCTGATCCTCGAGAACCTCGATGGTGTTCTCCCTGGCCCCTACTTGCTCCTCAAGCTCTTGGATTTGGGTGGCCATCTGCTCCACCTGGAGGTCCTCTTTCACCAATTCAGTGGATAGATCTACCACAAGGTCCTCCCTATTATCTAGGGTGATCTTGGTAGACTCCACCAATCCCATCAGTTGTGACATTGCCTCACCTCGCACTGCTTGCAGATGATACAGGGCATTCATGCATCGCACTGTCAGGTGAGCAGTCTGCCCTGGGTAAAGAGCCCACACATCCTTGGCATGCTCCACTTGATCCTTCCACATTGGGTCATCCTCCTTTTCAGTGGGGAACAAGCCAATGGGATGAGTTGACAGCTCCAAGGGGTGAAAGCCACAAAAGGTCGTCATCCCGTGGAGAGCAATGGACTCAATGGTATCTTCGGCCATGAACCCGAAAGACTCGGAGTCCAACGAACGCCAGCCTGGCTGCAGGGGATCAGGTTCCAAGGTCATCCTCACCCTACAGCGAGGTACCCGGTGCTCCTCGAACAACTGCACCGCATACTGGGGAGGTGTCGTATATCCGGCTCCCTGTAGTACCTCCCACAAAATGCGGGGAAAGCCCTCGCGTGCAAGTTTATCCGTGTGGGAATGTGTGTTCCCTCCTTCCGAGGATTCATGAGAAGTCATCTGTGTAAGGGTAAGCGTAAGCTAAAAAAAGAAAAAGAATTTCAAAAATGAAAGAGAAATAGTGCTTGGCTTTTCTAAGGTTACGTTGAGGTCTTGGAGTATACTTAATCTTTTATTATCATGCCTAATAGCTTTAAACAGTTCTTGACCACTTACCAAGTAGTTTGAATAAAATGATGCATGCATGCTCGTCCTAAGCGACCTCACATCAACCTATAGGGATAGAGAAATCTCCATCCATTATAGTAGCCTGTAGGGCACATTCAAATAGCCACCTAGCTACCCATCTAGTATACTAAGGCTTCACGCTCTATGTCCATCCTTATCGCCTTACCGATCTATCCAACATTGGTTTCTAACAAGTTTTACTTTTTGAAAGGGATAGTAATTACGGTTTATTGATTCCTCTGTGGTGGTACAAGCTCCGATACCAGCTGTGGCAGAACCATTCGAATTATTCTAACTTAAGTGTCTAAGTCTCGCCTTAGAAGCTAGACCACACTTAAATAGGAATAAAACGTCAGTCCCTCGGATCTAGTCCGACATTGCCACCAACAGGATCTAGTACCACGTACTCACTCGAAGGTGAGGCACAGAGCAAATACAATAAAGCATAAAACCATACGTTAATGAGTACTTAAATTTATTACAACATCATCAGAGTTTATCAAAAGTAGTGATCATTGTTCAGAATGTAGCGGAGTACAACTAACGGTAAATAAACGGAGGGATGGGGAAGCCTGGCCCATCACTCCTCATGCTCCTCCTCTGCCGAGGTAGGGTCCCACTCGACTGTCCAACCCGGTGGCAAGATGGACGGCCAAGTCACTCCAGCAACCATATCCTCTAGAGAATCTGTAAAAAGTTATGCCACAAGCAAGGCTGAGTATACTAATACTCAGCTAGACTTACCCGGTGTGAGGAGCCTACTCCTCTACCTCTAGACATGCAGCTGTTTGGCTGAGGGGTTTGGTTTGCCAAAAGCAGTAGCTGAATCTAAAATCAAGTTTAGCTTTTCAAGTTTTAGTGTGACTCTCTTAAGACTAAGTGTGTACCTATCTAATCATACATGGTATCAAGCATTTAGCAAGCAACATATTTTGCCAAATCAACACATTTCCACTTGTTACTCAATGTAGCAGCATGGATCAAGCAGTCTCATTAGCTGCGAGAAGCAGATGATTCAAATCGAGTTTTTATCCTTGCAAGGTAAACCTAAACACACGACGTGGCGAGGCACTCCGTCCCCACGCACATCAACCGTCCCCATCGATTCCCCGTCAATAGAAAGGGGCTCACCGCGCCTTGGCGTACAATGCCTCACTGACCTCGACTACCATCGTGTAGTGACCGCACTTGTACCCACCATAACCGGAATGGGAGACCACGTCTCAGGTCGCGTGAGGAGGGTAATCTGTGGGAAGGTTCACTCAGGTACTAGGCTTACCGATTTACCATATTTCTCGGCATGTGTTTAGTATGTTCCAACACTTGACACACGCTACCACACCTTAGTCCTTATTCCAATTTCCGTCTTGTAGACAACGCATCCCCATGGACCGTTGTCCATAGACCACCATCATTACGATATCAAAATGGATACAACCAATTACTGACCTCGCGTGAGTGCTAGAAAAATCACTCGACATCTACCAAGATCCCTAATTAGTAAAGCATCTACTCGACCTAGCATACTAGTATCCATCTCAAAGGAATCCTGAGTTCATGCAACTAGGGTTTCAGTCAACTCCTACACTTAAGTGCACAACACAAGCCTACAATCATTAGGTGCAGTAAAATAGCATATAAAATTGGTTATGCATAAAACCGGGGCTTGCCTTCCAAAGCTGGGGCAGGCAGATCCTCGATGGCAGGCTCTGGTGCTGGCTCTGGGACTACCTCCTGAGCAACTCCTTGCTCTGGAACGAGGATGTACTCTCCGTCACCGAGATTATAGTCTATCGAATGTAATGAATAAGATGTATGCATATTAATGATATGGCATTTTGGAAACACTAAGCATAGTGAAACAATATTAAAAATAGGGGTATACTAGGGTTTCCGTGGTTAGCCTTAAGGGTTTCATACTTCATCTTTAGGGTTTTGAATGAACTTAAAACCTCTAATTACATCTTTTAGGTTCTATGGGATTATTAGAGGATTTAGTTATACATTATTAAGTTCTCCCCAAATTTCCCCTTTTTCCTCCTATTATGCTTCTTATTAAGTATTTTTGAACTACCATGACAATTTAGAATTTTCCAAAAATGTTATAAAAATTACAGTGGGTAAACATGGACCTCTGGTTTCATTCTATAAATTTGAGGTTGAAAATAATTTAGATGCTCCTTGTGAGTAAGGGTAAAAGGGCACTTTACACTATAGCTCTGCTTTAGGTGAAGTTTCTGCACTAAATTTTATTTTTGCCATGATTCCTAAATGATAATAGGTCTCTGTGTTAAAATCACCGAAAAAGACCCAATGGATATTTAGTTGTGATTTTCCAAGGTTTAAGGTCAAAAAGGTGTTTATAACCAACTTGTTATTTGAAAAATATCAAACAACCAAACTTACATTTTTCCTAGATTCATATGAGCATATTATTAGTTATTCCAAGGATTGGGGTGGGTTTTCCTCAGGATTATTTTTCTAGGATTTTTCTAATTTCTCATTATTTTCATGAAATAAAATGTGGGTGCATTCCTTTTGTACTAACAGAGGGCTTAACAAAATTTTCTAGTGAACTATGTTAATAAAGTAAGCTAGCAAAAATGTGGTTGCTCCCTGGTTCTTATTTTAAACCCCTTTTTTTTATTTTTTTAGTTTTGAACCAAAGTAAATTTAAATGGTAAACCCTTCCTTAATCTGGTGTACTGAGGGGTTTATTATTTTTAAATAGGCTAGGTAGTGGTTTAGTACCTCCCTCATTTTTCTTAACCCAGTCTAAAAGTGTAGCTATTTTTCCCTTCTTTATTTAGCTTTTGGCCAGTTTACTATTTAAATCTAAACTTTAAAATTTCCTGCAATACTTAGGGTGTTTGGTATTTTTCCTAAGTAGTCCATATTATTTAGAACCTAGCAAAATTTGTTTGACTAGATTTGGTTGAATAAAACTGAAGTTATGAATTTTACAAGCTCTGTCCACATTTAGATGAATAATGTTTAAAGGTTTTATGAAAAACCAGTTTACATCGAGACCCCTGGGCTTTTCTGAAACCAAGTCTTTAACTTATGCCCCTGCGGCTTCTTCTTCTTTTTCCCCGAGCTCCCTCCCCCCTTTGAAACAGTAACCGCAGGAATAAAAAGGGTGGCGCAGCATAACGATGGTGAGGGAGGTCCGGCGAAGGGCGGGGTTAGCTCCGGGAGGTCCTGGTGGTCACGTCGATGTACGGCTCGTCGACAGTGATGGCCGGAATCGGACGGGCCACGTGCGTAGGCGGTCGGGCTCGTCGGCGGCGTGTGCTCCGGCCTGCTCACAGCGGTGAATTCAATTAAACCGCACGGGGAGCTTCACATGAGGCTAAGGGTGCTACCAGTGCAAGGAATCGAAGAAGGGCTCACCATGGAGCTTGGTCCACGTGCGCTGGTGGTTGGATAAAGTCCGACGATGTCGATCCAGTGTCTCCGGCGAGGTAGAGTTCAATCCCCGGCTCTAGAAGCTTCACCGAGGTCCGTAGAGGCTATCCTAAGGGTTGGACGAGGTGGGGAATGGCTAGGGTGGCCAGTCTACGGTGGTTGGGTCTCGGGCGGTCGCTGGCATGCCATGCGCAGAGCGATCGCCGGTGAACTTGCGCTCCGGCGGCGTGGAGAGTGAGCGGGGGTGTACGGTCAAGGCCGGGTTCGGCTTTATAGGCGCGGGCGCGGGCCGAGTGCCGGGGCGTGCTCTGGCATCGCCACGGCGCGTCGAACACGTGGCCATTTCCTTCTGCCCGTGTTCTAGCCCTTGTTGAGCAGCCAAACATGCGAATCTCGCCATAAGACTTTTGTGAGATCTCTTCCCTGCACCGAGGGCTACCTAGTTCATGTGAGTTCCAAGGGAAGATATGCCCTAGCTTGGGAGATATGTGGGTGCCAAGTTGATTTTGTCGGCCCTGTTCATCCCGAGACAAATTGGATGTCAACTCGTGTCAAAAGGTCTTGGCTTCGGTTCAAACTTTTCCAGTGTATGCCTTAGGTAATTTGGCTCCCTTTTGTGAATTGGACCTCATGGATTTGGCACCAGCAACTAGGTGAACATCCCTGATCTTTGGAAGAGGGCTGAGTTTTAACTTAGAGAAAAATTGGTTGCTCTTGAGTGTTTCACTTGGGGGCTGAAATTGAGAATTTTGTGGGGCCTTTTTGGAATACTTTCCTGACTATTTCTTGTAGATATATAAATGTGCTTCAACTTTGGTAAAGGGTTTAAGTCATGAAATGGTCATTTGCATAGCTTTCCCACTAATCCCATGCTTAGAGGTCTAATGGCTCAGGAGGGGGTCTAGGGTTTGAGCCACTTTTTCCAAGGTGAAGGTGTATGAAAATCTTGGGTATTTCTTTTGTCATGATCATTCCTTAATTAATCCATGGTTTCTAAAGTTTTGGTGCACCCTTTTCCCCCACTTAAACACATGTGATAAAAGGCCAATAGTGCATGTATTTAACCAGGGCCTTAGGTAACACTTGGGGTGTTACACCGGCCCCCAGTCGCAGTTGCGACGACCGGAGTAGCAGACTGCGGCCTCTCATGGCCACGGTTCTTCTTCTTTTTCTTTTTGCCGTCCTAGGTGATGGCACCCGAGCCACCCGTCTGGGCAACCCCGGTCTGTGGTGCCGAGTGCCATGCATGCCCCTCGGCAGCTCTGGCACACTTGTCAGCCAGAGCGAAGAGCGTGGTGACATTTTCCATGTCAGGCATGGCCAACGTCTCTAGCATCTTCTCGTCACGTACCCCCTAGCGGAAAGTTGTGATGATGGAAGCATCGGAGATACGAGGTATAGTCCCTCGTACCTTAGTGAAGCGGGAGATGAAAGCCCAGAGAGTTTACCCGGGTTCCTGCCTCACTGCATGGAGGTGATCCTCCACGCCATGCTGCTGATAAGCACTGGCGAAATTCGCTGTGAACCGCGCGCAGAGCTCTTCCTAGGAGTAGATCGATCCCAGGGTGAGGTTCATGAGCCAGGTCTGGGCTGGCCCAGACAAGGCTACATGGAAATATGTTGCCATTACAGCAGTGTCTCCACCTGCTGCCGTAATAGCGGTGACATATACCTGCAAGAATTCCGACGGGTTTGACGTACCGTCATACTTTTCTGGCAGGTGTGGCCGGAACTTGGATGGCCAAGTCGTCGCGCGGACATGATCCGCCAGTGCGGCGTAGCCCACGCCGGCCATTGGGACACCCGCATGAATTCGGGCACCCCTTGGAGTTTGCGGCGCAACTATGGTGAAGTCTAGGTCGAGGTTGTGACCCTCGATGTTCTGCCGTCGCTCACGCGCCCTCTCCAGAGAGACTCGGGCATCCTCGCCTGCACGCCTATGGTTGAGTTCTACCCGCAGGTCATCAGGCCTCTCTAGAGAGACTGGAGCGTCCTCTCCTGCATGCCTACGGTTGAGCTCTGCCCGCAGGTCCTCAGTCGGAGCGGTCTTCACCGAGGGTGAGCGCACTGATGCCTCGTGCTGACGCCGGAACGACTGAGGCCTGGGCCTAGCCGAGCCAGATTGCGCCATGCCAAGGAGACGATCGACATTGTCATGCCACTGCTTTATGGCCCCCGGCAAGGCCGTGGAACTTGGAGTGTGGCGTAGCAACTCCCTGGCCACAGACAACGCCCCAGGAGCAACCCCTAACGGAGCTCGGGATGTCTGTGCAGGCTTGTGCTGCTGCGCAGCGTGCACAGCAGCAGCACTAGGCGCAGGGTGGTTGGAGCTTCGTGGCATGGAAGATGCAACTTCTTCCTCCATCAAGAAGTCCTCAAAAGTCAAGACGTGGTACTCGATGATCTGAACCATCATGTTGTGCAGAAAAGCAGGCGAAAAACCTAAAGCCAAGCCCCGTACCTGGCGCGCCAAATGTCGGAGAGGAAAATCTCCAGCCGGGTGGTGGAACGCACCCGCCCTAAATCCTAAGATGAGGACGGGGCCTAAGCGTTTTTCCTGCTAGGTGGATTCGGGATGAACACAAGAGCACACAAGGGATTATAGTGGTTCGGGCCGCCGGAGCGTAAAACCCTACCTCCACTGTCTGTGTATTGTATTGAGTGTCTGTGTGCTCGAGAGCTTGTGAGCCTGCCTGAGGGTCTACTCGAGAGCTTGAGTTCGGTCTGCCTTGTAATGTTGTGTGTCTTCCCTTTTATAGCTCAAGGGAGGCCCATATAAGGATGTTGAGTCCCGACATGTGGGCCCAAGAGCATAATGGAAGGAATACATTATAGGAGTAACTAATGCAAGTAACGCCTGAGCAATCTCCGGGTGCCATGATGTCCGCAGTCCGCGTAGTATTGATATGTGGCGGCAGCTTCCTTGGTAACGTGTGAGTAATGATGAGCATAGTGCACGCGACAGTATGGGCGTGCCGCCTGCCAGTGGAATGGATAGGTCACCGCCTGCCAGCGGAATGGACAAGTCTCAATAAATGTAGAGGCGGCACACCGCCTGCCAGTGGAATGGACAGGCGGTGCGCCTTATCCTCAATAAATGCAGAGGCCACGTAACCCAGAGGCCTTACGTCAGGCTCCGCTCGTTGGCTTACGTCACGTGCAGTAGGCCACATGGCAGCATCGGGTCTCCGCCTGAGCGGGGAGCAGAAGTGTATGGAGATAGGTTCGCACCAAACTAGGTCTGGACACGTGTTGGCATCAGACCCCCGCTTAGGTCCTATTCAAGGCCCGTGTATGTTCTGTCCTAGGACCTTGAGACCCCATTTTGGGCGGCCTGGACCCCATACGGGAGGGTCTGGATCCCATTCCAGGGGTCCGACTTGCACACGTGGTGGTCCTGGACCAACGTTGGAGGTTCGGACTGGATATCCAGGGGTCCGGCGCTCTCCCATGGGGGTCCTGACTCACCGTTGATGCCTTGGAGTATATCACCTTTGGACATGTGGCGTCTCTGGACCCGCCCATGTGGTGGAGTCAGGCGCTGCTGTGGACCCAGAGTAGTCGCCCGTGACTAGGGCGACCCATGGCCTGGTCCCACACACAGCACCTTTACCACGCGACTAAGAGATAGCCGTGTGGGCACTGCGACTTTATACAGCAGTAAGGGGTACCCTAGTTTTAGGGTACCGACAACAATGTTGGCCAACCACTCTGGGTATGTTACTTCTATAATAACTTCGGCACTAAGAAGCCTTTTGACTTTGTTCCGTGCTCCTTCGGCTTTATCATCGGACATTTTCTGAAGCTTCTGCTTTCATGGCCTAACAGCTGGGTCTACATTGAGTGAATGCTCAATGACATCTCTGTTGACACCACAAAGGTCATTGGCTAACCAGGCAAAGACATCCTTGTTATTGAACAGAAATCTCAACAAAGTCTTCTCCTGTTCATCAGATAATTGGGATCCCAACAACACTTTCTGTTCGGCTATGTCTTCGCACAAAAGCATGGGCTTTGGTTGATCTGCTGAAGCAGCCTTGTCTCTTTTATGTTTATATTATTGATGAGCTTCGGCTTCATCTATGTTATGGATGGCCTTCGAATCTGTCTAGCTACCTTCAGCTCTCCTGGCAACCTCTTGGCTTCCATGCACAGCGATAGGCCCTTGGTCAGAAGGTATCTTCAAGCAAAGATATGCTAGGTGGAGTATTGCTTCAAAGGCATTCAACGTCCCTCGACTAATGATTGCATTGTAGGGATACTCCATATCGACAATGTCAAAGACAACCTTTTCTGTCCTTGTATTGTGAACATAGCTGAAGGTATTCGGCATAGCTATCTTGCCGAGTGCCACAATCTGTCTTCCTCCGAAGCCGTAGAGGGGGTGTGTTGCATCATGTATCTTGTCATCCGGCTCTTGCATTTGCTTGAAAGCCATCGCAAAGATGATGTCTGCCACACTGCCTATGTCTACTAGGACATTATGGACCAGGAACCCCTTGATGACACAATATATGACCAATGCGTCATTATGAGGATAATCCTTGAGCTGAAGGTCTGCTTGGGAGAAGGTGATTGGTATATGAGACCATTTTGACTTGATGAAGGGTCCTTGCACTCCAACATGATGTACCCTTCTCTGTGCTTCCTTCTTCTGCTTCTTATTGGCTGGTTCAGAACTTGAGCTGCCTATGATTGGGAGCACTAGCTTTGTAGCTGAAGGTGCCACAGCTTGGTTGCCTTGCGAAGTCATTGTCGCAATTGTGGAAGTGAGTTCACCGGAGGTGGGCACCAATGTTGGTTACTTGTACTCAAATGCTATATATCAAGAACAAGGCAACACAATTGTTAGTCATTATAGACCTTCGTCTATTCGAAGCATTATCTCCTCAGGGACATAAAGCTTCGTCAGACTAAGGTTAAGAAGGACATACCTTCATCATTCAATATGCGAGTAGGAATGTGAAAAGATAAATATGATAGCTGCATATCCTTAATTGATTTATTCTTATATTCCATAAAACAGAAATGAATATCAATGATGTTAATATTAGATTGGTACCTTTGGCTTGCTTGAAGGTGTGGATGCGTGAAAGTGAATACAATCTAGCGTGAACAGTACATGGTTACTGTTCATCTATTTATAGGCACGGGACGCAGCCCAAGCAAAATTACATTCGTAACCTTAAACGCTTATTTACATGCAACTAAAACTAATAAGGTCTATTTAGTATTTTATTTCTTTTCTTGGTCCGAGCCGAAGCTATTGACCTTCGACATTCTGCAACGTTGCCTGTACACAAAATCTTCGTCTTGAGAAGCAAAACTGAGGTTGATGATAGCTTCGGCGAGCCTTTGTATTATCTTGTCGAAGGTGTTTTTGTCTTGAGGACCTTCGTGAAGAAGAAGACCCCGAACAAAAGCCGTCTTAGGAATATCAGAAGGCCTAATCTTCATTTGATGACAACCTGATCTAGGATCAATCTTAAGAGAATACCCTGTCACCTCTCATCTGATCAAATAAATCCTCAATACGAGGCAAAGGATACTTATTCTTAATTGTGACATCATTAAATGATCTATAATCAACACACATCCTCTACGATCCATCCACAAACAGAACCGGCGCTCTCCAAGGTGAGGAACTCGAACGAATGTACCCTGCCTCCTATAACTCTGTTAGTTGTTTCTTAAGTTCTTTTAATTATTCTACTAACATCCTGTATGACCCTTTAGAAATAGGAGCGGTTCCAGGTAAGAGATCAATAATAAACTCAACTTCCCTATCTGGTGGCATCCCAAGTAACTCCTCTAGAAAGACATCTAGGAACTATCTAACCACACGGATGTTTCTGCCAACAAATTTACCATCTACTAGATATATGGCAGGTCTGGTAGAGGGGTTATGGTAACCATGACTTTGAATTTTTCTTCTGTTGGACTGGTGAGTTCTATGGTTCCCCTAGCACAATGTATAACTGCCTTTGTTTTCCTTAACCATGACATGCCAAGAATCAGATCTATACTGCTCTCTTCTAATACTATAGGCATAGACTAGAATTCCCTTCCCATGATTATCAGTGTTAATCTGTTGGTCATATAATTTGCTTCAATAGGCCCTTTAGGGTTTATTACTATAATGGGTTTTTGCATATTTTGAAGTGGTAACTCATTTGTGTTGAGATAGTGAGCAGAAATGAACGAATGTGTAGCTCCTGAATCAAATAATATAGCTATAGGAATTGAATTAATATAAAACATACCGATAACAATATCAGCACCATCAGCAGTAGCATCGGCACTGACTTGGCTGACTCTAGCATTGCTGAACCCCTTGTTGGAAGCTGGAGTTTGTTGCTTGCCCTGAACATTACTTCGAGCGGGTGTGTTGGGGTTCCTCTTCGGACAAGCGTTGGCATAGTGCCCAACCTCACCACAATTGAAGCAAGTGGTGACTGTACCCTGTCTAGCAGGTCTCACTAGGGTGCCAATGGGGGCAGCCTGACGAGTATGTGGAGTTTGCGGAGTCACCTATGGTGTATACTGAGCAGGTCGTTGGTAAGACTGCTGCCCTCCTCCAGGACGAGCTAGTGTGCCCTGGGATGGAACATAGCGAGGACGGATGCTACTGCTCCCCTGCCCCTGGGTGATAGCATTCCTCTTCATCTCGCCCAGCTGAACACGCTTGTGTTCAACAGTTATAGCCTTATCTAGAAGCCTCTGAAAGATGGGAAGGTGTGAGATACTAGCTGATACTGGAGTGACCCAATGAGTCCATCCATGAACTGCTCTTGCTTCCTTTCATCATCAGCCACCTCCTCTGGAGCATACCTTGATAGCTGAATAAATTTATCACGATACTCACCAACTAACATGTTGCCTTGCTTAAGTGAAAAGAATTTCTTCTTCTTAATTTTCATCAAGCCTACAGGAATATGACAATTCCAGAATTGTGTAGAAAATTCTGCCCAAGTAATAGTGTTAGCAGTAGCATGGGCTTTATAGTAGGAGTCCATCAATCAACAGCGAGGCCAGTGAGACGGCATGACACATAGAGCACTTTCTCCCGATCAGTACATTGAGCAATATTAAGCATCTTCTCCACTGATTTCAGCCAATCATCAGCATGTAGAGGATCTAGAGAGCTAGAGAATGTGGGTGGCTTATGACTCATAAATTCGAGGTGCTTGTCCCGGGGAGGAGCTAGTGGTGGTGGTGGATGTAGTAGTGATTGTTGCTGTCGTTCTAGTCGTTCTTGTCTCATCTCCTGTTGCATTTCCATCCGCTCCTTGCGCATCTCCTGACGTTCTTGCCGCATCTAAGCTTGCATTTCTATCATAGTATTTGACATATGCTACATCAGCTGCATCTGAGCGGCAGCTACTGGATCTGTCCTAGCCAGTGGAGGGTTCAGAGGATTCATTTCTGGTTGTGGATGGTTAGCAATCCTCCTGCGAAGGTCGTTGGTAAGTAGATCGATACCTCCTCCCTTCCTGGTATTGACCATCTGAGTTAGAAACACATGGTAAGATAGAATTGCAGAGAAGACGAGTAATTATGAGACATGATATTTTGGGGTCTTAATAGCTTAGTAGATTAGTGTGTCATCTACTAATACTAATACATTACCTTATGGTGGCACTTCCTAGAATGCCCTGCTATACTATTACATTCAATCAAAGAAGCAAATCAATCATTTATCATCAGAACAAACATCCAAACACTTTAGATAGAGAAAATATATACATTTTTTTGTCTTAAGTCTCCTATCTCGTTAGAGGGTCTTATATGTAGGATTCCAAGGTGTGAAATCCTTCTTGTCTTTTTAGAGTAGAAAAGATAAGAATAGTAAAAGTAGAACAACCGAAGGTGAGATAGGATCAAGAGAAGTATAGAAAGAATCAGAGTAAAGGTAAGTATGTAAGGGTTTTGTCCAGTTCTCTCTAGGTTCCGTCCTATAGTCAATATTTGCTCTTATACCACTTCTGTCACACCCCAGATTTAAGGGATAAAGCCTGGTGCGTCTCATATGTGCGCCAAAGAAGAACATCACATATAATGACAAAGTGTATAGAGATAAATGTCACAATATTTATTACGTAGAGGAAGAGTCTTACAAAAATAAATGATAATAATAAAATGAACTAAACAATTATTCCTTGGCGTCATCAAGCTGACTGGGAGACGCCACCTAGATAAGCTCATACTCCTCATTGTAGACCTCCTCCTGGACCATGTTCTTCTCTTGTGGGGGGTTTATATATCGCAAAGGGTGAGCTCACAAAAGATCATAGCTCAACAAGTTATGTGGAATAATGTGCATGAACTCACCAAAGGTGGGAATTCATGTGAAGTGTAAGGCTGATCAACAAATAATGGTTAATGCTGAGCATTGCTTTTAATAAGTTGGACAAATTTTATTAGTAGTTACTAAATTTAAGTATATACCAAACTAGAGTAATAATAGATCAAAATTAATAATAAACCACAATGCGATGCAAATGACCAATTAAATTTAATTCCATAAATTACTCATCTGACGGTCTGAGCTGCTCATGACTATGAGCACGGCTGATATACTAGTTTTACACTATATAGAGGTTGCGCATCTTTACCGATAAGTCATGTTACCCATCTGCCAAGGGGTCATGAATCCCATACACCTCTACCAAGGAAGCAAGGCAGGGTAACACTACGAGGCCTTTACAAAGTTCCACTAGCTTCAGAAAACCCGCTACAGTTCTAGGGAGCGCAGCATAGGAATCCCTCGTCTGAAAAGCCATCGCAACAAAATTGTCACACCCGGGTTTTAGGGGTCCAAAATCCAGGCGCGAAATAATTAACAAGTGTGCTAGGACCAAGTCTTACACATATGATGACTCATGGTACAGAAACGAATGTCACAACATTAATATATAATGGAGTTCTGTACAAAATAGTTAAATAATTACATCATATGAAGACAATGATCCAGCAACTAAAGTTGACTAGGAGACGACGACTTAGACCTCTCACGATCTCATTGTAGCATCCTCCATGCGCCTCATCCAGCGGTACCTATTCTTGACCTGTGGGGGTCTGAGACAGCAAGGGTGAGCTCACATACGTTCATCACTCAACAAGTTATGGGGAATAATGTGCATGAACTCGCCAAAGGTGGGAGCTCATGTGATGTGTAAGGCTTACCAAGGAGGATGGTTAAAGCAGAGCATTGCTTTTAAAGTTGGTCAAAATTTTATTAGCAGTTACTAAGTGTAAGTAGATACCAACCCAAATAAGTAATATATCAAAATTGATAACAACACCGACAATGCAATGCATATGACAAATTAAGTTTAGTTCCATAAATTAATCATGTGAGGGTCCAAGCTGCTCATGATCGTGAGCACGACTGATATACCAGTTTTACACTCTGCAGAGGTTGCACATCATTACCCACAAGTTGTGTTACCCATTTGCCACGGGGTTGATCGGACCCCATACACCGCTACCAAGGAAGCGAGGCAGAGTACCACTATGAGGCCTTTACAAAGTTCCACTAGCTTCAGAAACCCGCAACAGTTTCTAGGAAGCTCCAATGTAGGGATCCCTCGTCTGATCGCCGTCGCAGCAAAATCAGCCCGAGAACCTCCCTACACTAACCACTCCCCTACTGCCCTTGCCCCTTTTGGGTAAGGTAGTCCTCCACTAGATTTCTTAATTAGTCAGCCAAGGTCTTCCCATACCACCCTTGTGGTAGCACTGTTTTCTCGGGTGGTCACTCCATGTTCCAATTAACAATATGATCTTATCATGAACAATAATTAAGCAACAATATGATTGGAACATGATCATAATGAAACATTAGTTTCCCAAAACCAGGTAGAGCAATAGCAAATCTACCCAATAATTCATCTGTTTGCAAGGTAGGGAATAAACAATGCTAGGGAAACCTATTAGGTCCCATCAAATTAACCTGAGCATGTCATAGTGATTAACGTCGAACATTATTAGGTAAAAAGAAGGAGTGATCAAGGGCACAACTTGCCTGGGACTCAAGATTCCAGATACCAGGATGATCTTCAGATTCTCAGGACCTCACTGCTAATCGTAGCAATACAAACAAACATGGTATAGGCAATCTTTGGTATTTCCTCTTGGAGGGAGTACATTTGGGTAATAACTGGGTTTATTACTAAAACTTGGCTTTACTAATAGTAATAAATACTTGACCAACTAAAAGCAACTTCTTAACCTTAACTTACAGCTAGTCCACTTTAGCCAAATGGGACATTTGCTGAGTACGTTGATGTGTACTCACCCTTGCTTTTAAAAACCACCCACCCCAAGTTGTCCCCACTGTATTCAGTGCTTAGGAGGAGATGTTGGCAACATGGAGGACTTTGAGGAGTTTCAGGACTACGACAAGTTCTAGTTATCTTAGTGGAAAACCCCCAGTCAGCTGCCTTTTGAAGGCCCTATCTACTACATTTTGTATTCTGCACTTTGATAATGTTAATGACTATGTTATAAACTCTATGGATGTCTAGACCTCTTCATGTAATAAAGTACCTTCTCGCTATTTACTTTGAGCAATGTGTGACGATGTCCAATTATGTAAACGCTGTGTACATGAGTTTCTGATCCTAGCACGTACATGGTTCGCATTTGTTTTGCCTTCTAAAATCGGGTGTGACAGGATCATGATCAAGACGATGAGGCACCTCAAGAGGAGGACATTGATCAAGGGGGAGATGAATATGATTAAGACAAGGAAGATGATCAAGACAAGGAAGATGATGAAGAAATTCAGGATCAAAGACCACCGCACCCTAGAGCCCACCAAGCAATTCAAAGGGTTCACCCCGTCAACTCCATTCTTGGTGACATCCACAAGGGGTAACCACTCGATCTTGAGTTGCTCGTTTTTGTGAACATTACTCTTTTGTGTCTTCTATTGAGCCATACAAGATAGAATATGCACTAAGAGATCCAGACTGGGTAGTGGCAATGCAAGAGAAGCTCAACAACTTCACAAGGAATGAGGTATGGCATTTAGTTCTACGTCCTAACCAAAATGTTGTCAGTACCAAATGGGTATTTCGAAACAAGCTAGATGAGCATGGTGTGGTGACTAGGAACAAAGCCCGACTTGTTGTCAAAGGGTATTAACAAGTCGAAGGTTTGGATTTTGATGAAAGCTATGCACCCGTAGCTAGGCTTGAGTCAATTTCTATATTACTTGCCTATGCTACTTACCATGGCTTTAAGTTGTATCAAATGGATGTGAAAAGTGCCTTCCTCAATGGCCCTATCAAAGAAGAGGTGTATGTTGAGCAACCTCCTGGCATTGAGGATAATGAGTATCCTTCACATGTTTATAAGCTCTCAAAGGCGCTTTATGGGCTCAAACAAGCCCTAACAGCATGGTATGAATGCCTAAGAGACTTTCTTCTCACTAATGGATTTAAAGTCGGTAAAGCAAACACTACTCTCTTCACCAAAACAATTGATAAAGACTTGTTCATATGCCAAAGTTTAGTAGGATTATGATACAGAAATTCGAGATGTCAATGATGGGGGAGTTGAAGTATTTTCTTGGATTCCAAATCAAGCAACTTGATAGGAACGAGGGTGCCCAATCTTCTGTCAGGTGTAGGTAACTATCGATTTGGTGGAGATGTCACACAGACGATCCGGCTTTCAATCAACACAACTAGAACCCTGCAATCGCAACACCACTTCTCCTCTGGTTATCAACCGTGCGCTGCGCGATTGACCTTGCCACGAGGGCTAATCCTTGCCTGCAATCGAAGACACAAGCAAGAACAAGAAAGAACACAATCTAGAATATTGCGGATGAATGATTAAGCTCATAAGTTGGGGTCTCACAAACCGATCTACAGCAGTTGTTCTCGACAGATCTAACTTAAGCAAAACCCAACCCTAATGTCGTGGCAGGTGCTGAATAAATAGGGTGTTAGGGTGTGCATGACCCCTGGACTCACCCCTAATGCGCTCCGACACGATACACAGCCAAACGGCCCAACAGACAGTGTCACAGCACCAAAACATAATCTGAACGCTGACTTGTTTCGACGATTCCCATTAACTCTGGACAAATTTTAGGGTGGAACTAGTGGGGTTGGTTAGATAATCTCCTTATCTTTCCAACCATATCAAGTCCATCGCAATCGGAGTCTGGATGCATCTTGGGTGTCCATTTTAGTGCAGACTGATCCTGGAACCCGAAATGGAGTCGCAGCCGAGTCGGACTTGATCTCCTTCCTGTTGTGGCGCCCTTGCTCCTCCTCCTCAACACCTAGGCCTTTCCCAAGTCCTTGCTGGTCCTCTCCAAGGTTCCTCATCATCAAAACATCCATGGCCCTAAGCGTAAGCTCTGAAACACAATTGACTAGGGTAGAACGTACCTGGAGATTTAGCTGTCGTGCACACGATCGTGTTATCGATCCATTCATTTTATGTATAGAAGTGATGTCCTCATCATCCTCCTCCTCTTGAATTGGAGTCGTCCTTGACTCGATCTCATCTTCGTCACCCATATATGGCTTCAAATCTGAAATGTTAAAGGTGGGACTAACCCGAAAATCTAGAGGCAACTCAGGTGGTAATCCAGGGGGTATCTCAGAGGGAAACACATCCATGTCCTCATCATCCTCCCCCTCTTAAAATTGAGTCGCCCTCGACTCAAGCTCATCTTCTTTTCCCAAATATGGCTTTAAATCTGAAATATTAAAGATGGGACTAATCCTAAACTCGGGGGGGGGGGGGCAACTCAAGTTTATATGCATTGTCATTAATCTTCTCCAAAATTTTAAATGGTCCAGCAGCACGGTTGGGCAAGCTTGCTCTAGGAATCAAATCAATCTGGTACTCAATCCCATAAATGGGAGGAAGTCCTGGAGGTAACTCAAAGGGAAAAACATCTCGGAACTGCTGCAAAAGGTTAGTCACAGATGCAGGCAAAGTGCTAGCAATATTATCAATAGAAAAGAAAACATCTTTGCAAACCAACGCATAGCAACAAGCATCAGTAGCATGAGTTTCAAGAAGATCAGATTTAGTAGCAAGCATGATAGGAGCTTTCAATTTAATGTGTTGCTGAATTTCTATCTCATTAGTTGGTTCCTTATGGATACTTGCAGCTCTATCTTTATCAGCTTGTACAATTTCAATAAGAGTCAAAGGTAGCAAAGTAATGTTTATATCTTTATGCCTAAAAGTGTATGTATTACTCCTACCATGGTGACATGCATCAATATCATATTCCCAAGGTCTACCCAACAAAAGAGAACAAGCTTCCATAGGTACTACATCGCAATCCGCATAATCAGAATACATACTAATGGAGAAATGCACTCGTACCATGTGTGTTACCTTAACCTTGCCTGAATCATTGATCCATTGAATGTGGTATTGATGTGGCCGTGGACGTGTGGTCAGGCCAAGCTTCTTGACCAAATCTGAACTCACCAAATTATTGCAGCTTCCACCATCAATAATAACACGTGCACGCCGATTCTCGATGGAGAAGAAAGTCTCGAACAAATTATGGCGTTGCTGCTTCTCTGATGATTTAGGCTGAGAACTAAGAACACGCTGCACCATGATGCTTCAAAGGTTCACCGTAGCATCAGCACTAAGTATGGCATCATCATTAGCAGCAACATCACTGGAGTCATCATCGTCACCCTCACCGTCGGAAGCACTAATGTGTAGCATCCCAAAAATTCAAATCCTGAAATTTTCTCAAACTCGCCCTAAATTCAAAATGAATTTCAAGTTTCATTTCAAATGTTTGTTTGCGAGTTGATATCAGCAAATAAATTATAGTGGTCTATATTCTCTCCAAAATCCTCCTCAAAATATCCTACAAATATTTCCCCAGTGATCACCCTCAAGTTCTTTCCAGAAATACTGCCCAGATATTTCCCACTGATCCCCTCTGATTCTTTCCGGAAATACTGCCCAAATATTCCACATATAATCCTCCAAGCATTTTCCTCCTGAGAAATACCTTCAGAATCATTTTTCAAGTCCCTACAAATATTTTCTTCATAATTTCATGCTCATACGTATACGTATGCCTCCAGTGTCATACGGTGAGCTCTACAAGCTAATTAAACTTATACAAGACAAATACATGCTAATCTCCCACTAATCCTCTCATCCTCCCACTCATCCTCTCATCCCTCCCCCTAATCCCCCCACCATGGCTATAAATAGAGGGGCAAGGGCCTCCTCTCATCCCACCCCAAGCCACTTCATGGCAACTCTCTTCCCCCCCCACACACCCACTCCATGTTCCACACAAGCACACACTAGCACAAGGATCGTTCGATCGTTCTTCGATCGTTCGTCCCCTGTTCTTAGTTTGTCCGTTCGTTCGTCCGATCGTTCGTCCGATCGTTCATGGTTCGTTCGTCCGTTCGTTCGATCGTTCGTCCGTTCGTTCGTCCAAATAATCTTTTTCCTACCGTTATGCTGCTGAAATTCCGATCGTTCGTTCGTTCGGTCATTCGATCGTTCATCATTTGTTCATAGTTCCTATTCATCGTTCATCGTTCGTTCATAGTCCCTATTCATCGTTCTTCCAGATAATCTTTGTCCTGCCGTTATGCTGCCGAAATTCCGATCGTTCGTTCGTCCGATCATTCGATCGTTCGTCCGTTCGTTCATAGTTCCTATTCATCGTTCATCGTTCGTTCATAGTTCCTATTCATCGTTCATCGTTCGTTCATACGACTATTCACCATCACTATTCACCGTTACTATTCATCATTACTATTCACTGACACTATTCACCATCGTTGCTATTCAGTGTTACTATTCATCATCGTTACTACTCATCTACGATATCTAGTAACTTTTTCGTCATCACTATTCATCGTTACTATTCATCGATTAGCCGATCACCCCAAATTTCAACTACTCATACATCATGCTGTCCAGTCCACCTAAGACCAGCCAGACCCATATTCCAGTCATACGAACTCCGGTGACTGTGATTTTCCTTCCAGTAGGGAACTTCCCATCTGGTCACCCATCCTAGGTTTCTCCAAGTTGAGCATGCTTAACTTTGAGATTCCTTTGAACCAGGCTCCCAAACTCAGATTCCAATAATTCTCATTTCTAAATTCTTATCAAATTATTCCCTATCCAACCATGCCATCCCTTAAGCATGGTTCATATTCCAGAAAACTCCCAAAGTACTCTTGTCCCATATTCTGCCTATAACTCTCCTGTTCATACTAAGTCAGACAACTCATTCGTCACAATTCTCACCAACAGTGAACTTCACTGTGCTACACCACATACACCCAGCTATAAATACACCCAGCTACCATCTCCCTCTCAACACCCTCAGCCAAGGCAAACACCCCACCCACTCAGTTACTCTGCTCTGCCGGCTACACGCATAGTGTCGCTTCGCCTCCAGTCCACCCTCCTGGTAAGCACCTCCGCTCCACCACTAGTAGTATCTCAACACCACATGACACAGATTCTACTCAAGACTCTACCCATCCATATATCGCTATTCTGACCACTATACTAAATATTTGTTGGTATACTTGCCTGTTTGTATGTTTGCTTATTCATGTTGCATAGTTATTGGAGTGTTCGTGCCGTCTTGTGGAGGCCAGATCCGCAAGTCTACGTTAGGCGGTGGAGCCAGAAGCCAGTTCCGCGAGCTCCCCTTCCCCCTTCGATGAATAAGCACAGCAAGCTCACTGGATCCCTTTGATGCATAAATTACCTATGTTTTACAACCACAACCCTCAGCCTGTTATTTTATGCATAATATGATTTTGAGACAAGTTATTATGGCCACCCAGCCGCTTGCCGCAATCGATCCCTGATATAATTGTTACAAATGATTTGAGGAAAGGTGTGAGTTTTCAAAAGAAAATGCTTTTCAAAATGTGTTTGATGAAGGGTTTTCACCCTTATCACCTTTGAGTAGGGATGATCAAGGACTCCCTGGTTTAGGGGAGGGCCTAAGGTGATGGCTCAGCTGGTTTAGGCATGAGCAGAAGGATTGTCCCCTCTTATAAGGACCGGTTTGTCATCTTTCACTACCTGTACTCTTTAATAGTACAACCACTCGAGACTGTGTGGGCAGTCACTCAATCTGAACTCGTAGGGTCCAAGCCCAGGGTTATGAAGGTTGGGGAGCACCGGGAGGATAAGGAGGGGGAAAGTTTTGTCCGGTTTGGACATGGTGGTGGCCTAACTCCTTCCGGATAACCGTTAAGGCTAGGACGTGCGGGGAAAGAAAGAGATTCGGATTCGGGTCTCACTAGCTATGAGATCGCAGAGCCGGACTAGTGGGTAAAGTGTACACCTCTGCGTAGAGTTTGAAAACCTATTCGAATAGTCTGTGTCCACAGGAATGGACGAGTCTGGTGTGGTATGACAATTAATGTTTTGTTTTCAAAAAAAAGGTGCGTTTGAGAAAAGTGGTTTTTAAAAGGTCTGGCGGTTGAGCCGTGAGCTATGGTGGACGGGAAGTCCAGTGGCTGTTGTTGAAAATGAAAACCAGTGGGAAACTGCTGAGATATCTGGATGGTTTAGTCCAGGGGATTTAGTTCTAATATTGAAAAACTTCCTGCTCCTTTGGGAGAGGATGCGCTTTGAAAAATACAAAATATTTTACAAAACAACCCTACATAAAATATTGCTGTTTCTACAAATACCCTGAGCTCCACATATTCCATGCATTATATCTGATTTCCCCATTCCGCGGGTGAAGGTGGGCTGCTGAGTACGTTTGTACTCACCCTTGCTTATTTGTTGTTTTTTAGAAATAGGAGATCGGGTAAGAGTTACGACTGTTCCCAACCTTGCCTGTGGCTGTTGGACCGCTGATTTGCTTCGCTGTGTATATCGGGCTGCTTCAGCCCCACTCTGATGATATGTCTCGAGTTGTGGACCAACTCTTAAAGTTGTTCGCCACCTTTGTAGGTTTGTCTCGTTTAAGCAGATTTGGTATCATCTGATGTATAAATGTGTTAACTAGCCTCCTGGGACTAGTAATTGTATCACATTTGAGTCCCAGAGGATTGGGGATGCTTCAGGTGGTATCAGAGCTGTTAGGTTGGCCGCAGGACGTAACCCTTAGCCTGATCAAAAGTTTTTGAGTCAAAACTATTTTCTTAAAAAAAATTCTTGCTCTCATCCCTTCATTTCAAAAATGTTTCCCCCTTTCCTTCTCTCAGAAGTCAGATGGAGGTTCAGTGCCAAACTAGCTTCTGCCAGAATGAAGATGGTTTCCCCAACTTGCTGAGAGCATGCACAGTCCACCTCGGAATCAGGAGCCAGCCAGAGTATGATGGTCATGAATTCATCGAGCATGGCACAGAGAAGTGTGTCGTGACTGTATACATTGGATCCAGTCCGCACCATGTGGAATGGAGTGTCACTACTGCTGGGCACAAATTCAAAGACACCTGCCAAGTCGTCGCTCGCAAGGCATTGAGGACCCTGTGTCAACTTTATGAAGAAGAAGTGGCCGACACCCCACTCAGATTCTTTCCGCCCTTTCAGAGAGACCGTCCTGCTTGGATGGCCAGGATGCGTGCATTGGAAGGGAAGCAGCTGCTTGAGGACGACCCCACAGTCGTATACCTCACTGCATACCTGCTCACCCTGGATGCGCAGTATGATTTCTTGGCTCGGCACCACCGTCAGATGATTGCTCGAGCAGAAGATGAAGAGAAGCTCAACCGTAAGCTCCATGTGGATCTCACCACAGCTCAAGCCCGTGTAGCTGCCTTGGAAAGTCGTGAAGTTATTGCTGTTGAAGCCCTGAAGCAAGCCAAGGATGAGCATGTCCAGAAGTTGATGGAGGCCTACTTGGTAACCCATAACCAATGTAGAGCCCTGCGGATCCAAGAGCCCGCTCCATCCAACCCAGTTCAACCCAGGAGAGCTGAAGACCCTCAGATTCTTGAAGGTCACCCGGTCTCTATCAGAGGAGAGAAGAAGGCTTGGGAACTACCGGAAGGAGCCATAGTCTTGGAAGGAATTCCAGTCTCCCCTAAGGCTATGGATAAGCAAGAGCACCCCGAGTCCTCCCAAGATCCCCCGCCGGAGTTGTGTGAACCCCTCACCATGAAGAAGATTCCAGCACCGTCCCTTGAGGTCAAGGAAGAAGCTGCAAGCACCCCGCCACCACCGCCGCCCTCAGAGGAGCTACAAGAGCTAGTTCCGCTTGAAGAAGAGTTCGACCCTGTCCTGCCATCTCAGTCGCCGCCAGAAGAAGTCATCAACATCAGCTCCCTCTTGACCCATCCAGGAGATGTCTCAGATTGAAGTTGTGTGTTAGGCTCGCTAGAAGAGAAGCTGCCTGGTCTGAAGTTAGTTGTAACGCCCTGAATTTGGGGGTAGAGTTTTTTTTCTTCTTTTCTCTCACCAAATTCAGGCGTTACCCTTTTTCTTTTTTCTCGTCCCCTCGCTAAACCTTGATCTTTTCCAAAGTTATAGCGGGTTTTGGCTTTAGACCCCGTGTAAAGCAAAACCTTAAAATACTTTATTTTGGGTGTTGCATCATGCCGAAGCACATTTCTTTGTCTGATGTTGAGTGTTCGTCTCGTTCCGTTCCGGATTTCGATTCACGATTTAATTCCATTTAGTGGTCCGCGCTCGTCGTGGGTTTTCGATCCGCGAAGTGGCCTGGCCCAGCCTAGCCCAGCCCAGCCCGGCCCGGTCCGGCCCGGCCCTACGCGCCCCTGGCGCCCAAACCCCCCATGCGCCCCCCTTCTCTCTCTCTCTCTCATTTGGATCTCCCGCGCAACAACCTCTCCTCTGCCTCTTCCACCTCTCTCTCCCCGTGGTGCCCTAGGATTTGGAGATGGCGATCACCGGATTTTGGACCCCGAGGTGAGCTCCCCTCCCCTCCCCTTCTCCTCTCTCTCTCCCTCTCCCTCCTCTTCTTCCCCCCCCCCCGCGCGCGTGCCCTCCCTCTCCCCCTGCCCGCTCGCGACCCCCCCGCTCGGCCTCCCTCCCCGGCGGCGGCGCGGCCCCGCTCGGCCCCCTCGGCCCCGGCGGCGCGCGGCCCCTCGCCCGGCCCCCCGGCGGCGCTCGGCCCCGCCCCCTGCCCCGCCCCGGCCCCCGGCGGCGCTCGGCCCGCCCCCCGCCCTCCCCTGGCCCACGGCGGCGCGGCCCCGCCCCCTGCCCGCGCGGTGGCGCGCGGCCCCGGCGCGCCCCCGGCGTGGCCCGGCGCGGCCCCGGTGGCCCCTGCTCGCCCGGCGCGGCCCGGCCCCCGGCGTGGCCCTGCGCACCCCCGGCGCGGCCCCCGGCCCCCGGCGTGGCCCCCGGCGCGGTCCGGCCCCCAGCGCGGCCCCTGCCCGGTTCAACCGCCCCGTGCCCCGGCTCGGCCGCCCGTTCCCGCGCCCGACCTCGTCCGACCGTGTCCCCACTCGCCCGCGCTCGCGGTGATTATTTTTAGTCGGTAGTTAACGTCAAACTCCGTTAGTTAGCGTGCTGCGTCGCGCGCTTCGCCGCACGACGGATTTGTCTAATTTCAGATTCTATCTGTGTGTTGCGTCGTGCGCTTCGTCGCGCGACGATTCATTTTAATTTCAGGTTGTTTAAGGTGTAACGCCGCGTGTGTATTCACGCGACGTTCCACTTTGGACTCATTTTAGTCGACGTATGCCGTCGTGCGTTTCGTCGCGCGACGCTTAACGTCTCCTCATAACTAAGGCGAAGTGTCTCGTTGCGTGCTCGGTCGCGCGACGAGTCGTTAACTTCTTAATTTGTTTTAGAGTGCTATGTCGCGCGTCTCGCCGCGCGACCATCCTTTTTATTTATCTCTACCTGCTTATAATGATTAGACATGAAACATGACTTTACTTTACGCTAAACATAGTGTCTACGTTAAATTTCCTTCCATTAAGCGAGTGGTTAAATTATAATCATGTAACGTGACCGTTTCCCGACTGTCTTGTTCTCTTTCTCTCTTAACTATAACTGCGAGCCCGCGTGGAACGTCAGTTTACTTATTGCATTCTATTGTATGGTGTACTGTTCTTTTGTATTAAATATGTGGATGTATGTATGTTTGCGCTCGCATAGAGGACGATCCGGTCGGAGAGCCCGAAGAACCCGTAGGAGAAGCCCCCTGAGTAGCAGTCGGTTGGTGGAGGCAAGTGTCCTTTGACCTATCTCTGTCCTATTCATTCTTTAATTCACCTCCCGCATTACACATTTATACCTAAGGATTGACTAGCTTTTGTTATCCATGTCCTTGTTTACCTATTTGGGTCGGTTTATTATTGTTTAGCTTCATGCTATTGCTCAAACTCTAATCAATGAACATGATGAGATTATATATGATACGCTGTTTTCCCTTCTCTTATTATGATATTATACTTGTGGCTTTTAAGGGGGCTCGAGCGGTTTCTCGAGTGCCTCTCCGTAAGGACCTGTTCTATGGATGACCACCCGGGAAAACAGTGCAACCATGAGGGTGGAATGGGACGCCCTTAGCTGAATAATTAGAGGAACCGGGGTGTAGTTCGCTTAGCCGTCGTGCCGTCAATGGGGCTCGGTGTATGCGGCTCGCTCTGCCAAGGTTGATTTGTCCCTTAGGGAGGAGTGCGGTACATTTAGGAAACCTAACGGGCGACTACAGTCCCGGGGAATCTTTGTAAAGGCTACATAGTGATTCCCTGCTGGGTCACCTTGCTAGTGATCAATGGAGAGTCATGATCTCTGGGCAGAAAGGGAATCACGGCTTGTGGGTAAAGTGCACAACCTCTGCAGAGTGTTTGAAAACTGATATATCAGCCGTGCTCGCGGTTATGAGCGGCCAAGGGAGCTCCAGTGATTAGTGGTACTTGATCAGAGACATTTTGGTTTACAGGTGACAATGAGGATGGTTATGATTATGCTTATGGTAATGGTAAGTGGTATTCTTTCCGTTTGGAAAGGGTACTTTGGGTTAATAACTAGGGTTAATGCTAAAACCTAGCTTTCTACTAGTAAATAATAAACTGACCAACTAAAAGCAACTGCTTGACTTACCCCCACATAAAGCTAGTCCACTACAGCCAAACAGGACGCTTGCTGAGTATGTTGATGTGTACTCACTCTTGCTCTACACACCAAACCCCCCCAGGTTGTCAGCATTGCAACCACTGCTCAGGAGAAGATGAAGCTGTGGAAGGAGACTTCCAGGAGTTCCAAGACTACGACGAGTTCTAGGTGTGGGTTAGCGGCAACCCCCAGTCGGTTGCCTGTGAAGGCCGCGGTTATCTACGTTTCTTTTCCGCACTTTGATTTATTGTAAGGACTATATGGACGTCTCAGACGTATGATGTAATCGACTATTATTTCCCCTTTTAATACTATTTTGAGCACTGTGTGATGATGTCCATGTTATGTAACTGCTGTGTACGTGAATAACTGATCCTGGCACGTACATGGTTCGCATTCGGTTTACCTTCTAAAAACCGGGTGTGACATAAGTGGTATCAAAGCCGTGCTGACTGTAGGACCGCTAACCTAGAGTAGAATGGTCATTCTAAGGATTATAGACCTCTGTCACTGCCTTGACTTTGATATCCCTTCAAAAGTTGGTCATACCGACCAAACCTATGTTTTACTATTTATTATACCTTGCTGAAAATTATGTTTTATTCTGATCCTTCATTTATTTACGATTCATTACTTGCTGGTCATATTGATTCTGTTCTCACCCTTTTGCTTGCGATGTCTTTTGTAGATGGCTCGACTTAGACACACTGCACGAAAGTCCGTCATCCCCTTCTTACCCTCCCGCCTTGCTGAGCGTCCGCTTCGCCGTCCCGTGGCCGGACAGTCCAGCCACTTGGAGAGACTGCACCACCGCCTGCATGAGGAGCAGGAACGTCGACGACAGGAGCAGCAGGGCTCTTCTTTCTTGCTCCAGCAGGAGATAGAGTCTGTGAGGAGCTGCTCTCCTGTGCTTCCCCTGGAGGCGCCCCCTGCACCACCACTGGGCGCCCCAGCTTCTGGAGTAGCTGCTGGAGGAGACCCAGACGACGGAGATGGCGACGACAGCCCGAGGCACGACACTGACTTTCCTGCTGACCATGAGCCGGAAGGATGGGTTGCTCGACCCATCACTCGCGATGCTGCTCGCGGGTGTCACTTCCACGACGCGCTCGACACCCTGCTACGTCAGGCACTTGACCGGCGTACTTGGTCCATCGAGTATCGCTGTGTGGTCTACCAGCATAGTCGCGGGGTCTACCCGGACCGCTGGGAGGCGACCTGTTTGGTGCGCCGTCCGGAGAACAGTCTCCAGGGCGCGGAGGCTTGCTCAGAGCACTATTCTATCTCTGAGCGGGACTCAGCTGAGGCAGCCATGCAGGATGTTGCACGGCGTGCGCTTTCGCACTACTGCTCAGTTCTCGGTGGGGTAGCTGACGGTCTCGACCTGAAGTATTACCCCCGCCGTCCATCTGGCAGCATAGGAGGCGTGATTGTTTCACCTGCTGGTGAGGACAATCCTAGGTTGAGCAGCAAAGTCAACCTAGCCGCCGTGCTAAACACGGAGCTGGACCATGCACTAGATGAGCTGAGTAGGGCTCGTGCTGAGATCGCCCTGCTGCGGGCTGAGCGCGGGAACGTCGTCACTTGGATGATGGTTCCCTCGCCCCCGTTGGGACTCAGCACCCGTACCGCTCACCTCGGCGTGGACACCAGTCTTATGGCAATCCCGACTGCAAGACCAAGATAAATCTAGAACCATAGCTCGTTAGAGTTGGATCTTGTAATTAATACGAAATATATATACATAGAAGCTTCAGTCTTAGCGTTAGTCTCGGTCTTAGTTAGTCTTAGTTAGACAGGGTAGTTTGCTATATCCTGTGCATTTATGTTTGTCATGATGAACTATGTTTGGTTTGGATCTTTGTAATGACTGTCACCAGAGTGTGGGTATCCCCTACATTTTGGCTTACCTATTATGTTAATGGAGTTAGTTATGTAGTTGGGAAAACCTTTATTCTACTTTCCTCTTTATCTGAGAAGCTGTGTGGTCTGTGATGGAGATCAGTGAAGATGCTCATCTGTTCAGTGCTGTTGAAGAATTCTACACTCTTTTCTTATGCTGCAAGATTTGCCAGATCAGTTCTGATGTGTGGTTGCATTCTGCAGATGTCAGAGAACAGGCGCAGAGGAGGAAGGCGTGCTCAGCAGGAGCGAGCCGCTCCGCAGGATGAGGTGCCCCAGCAGCAGCACCTGCCACCCCCGCCCCCGATGTCGATCGAGCAGATGTTTCTGATGCAGACTCAAGCGGTTCAAGCCATCGGTTAGACTCTGGCCGCCATTCAGCAGCAGCAGCAGCAACAGCAGCAAGCACCACCCCAGCCTCAGATGCCTCAGATGCCCAGAGACAAGCGTGCTAAATTCATGAGAGGTCATCCCCCAACGTTCGCTCACTCTTCTGACCCCATGGATGCTGAAGATTGGCTGCGCACTGTGGAGCGGGAGTTGCATACCGCTCAGTGTGACGACAGGGAGAAAGTCTTGTATGGTCCCCGTCTGTTGAGAGGAGCAGCCCAATCATGGTGGGAGTCTTACCTCGCCACCCATGCCAACCCCGATGCCATCACCTGGGAAGAGTTCAGAGGTAGCTTTCGTCAGTACCATGTGCCTGCAGGTCTGATGACAGTGAAGAAGGAGGAGTTCCTGGCCCTTAAGCAAGGGTCATCATCTGTCAGTGAGTATCGAGACAGGTTTCTGCAGTTGTCTCGCTACGCTCCTGAAGATGTCAACACCGACGCCAAGCGACAATACCGTTTTGAGAGGCTTGGTTGACCCTCTGCACTACCAACTGATGAATCATACCTTCCCGACATTTCAACACCTGATTGACAGAGCAATCATGACAGAAAGGAAGCGTAAGGAGATGGAGGATCGTAAGCGCAAGATCAGTGGACCCCAGCCTGGAAGCAGCAGCCGCCCTCGTTTCTCAGGCAATCAACCTCAGCAGTTTAGGCAGAACCAGCGTCCACCTCAGCAGCATCAGCAGTTCCAAAGGCAGTATCCTCAACATCAATACCAGAACCGTCAGAGCAATCAGTCAGGAGGTCAGTTTCAGAGGCAGAATCTGCAGACACCTCGTCTTCCTGCCCCAGCAAACCAGCAGAACAGTCAGGCAGCACCAGCTCAGGTTGGAAACAGAGCATGTTTCCACTGTGGAGAGCAAGGCCACTGGGTGATGCAATGTCCGAAGAAGGCAGCCCAGCAGCAGTCAGGCCCCAATGCCCCAGCAAAGCAGAATGTGTCTCAGCCTGGAGCAGGCAACCGCTCTCAACCGCGCTATAATCATGGGAGACTGAACCACTTGGAGGCTGAAGCAGTTCAGGAGACTCCCGGCATGATAGTAGGTATGTTCCCAGTCGACTCCCATATTGCAGAAGTGTTATTTGATACTGGAGCAACGCATTCTTTCATTACTGCATCATGGGTAGAAGCACATAATCTTCCAATTACTACCATGTCAACCCCCATTCAAATTGACTCAGCCGGTGGTAGAATTCGAGCCGGCAGCATATGTTTGAATGTATGTGTGGAAATAAGGGGGATAGCATTTCCCGCTAACCTTATAGTAATGGGTACTCAGGGAATAGATGTCATCCTAGGGATGAATTGGCTAGATAAGTATCAGGCAGTTATCAGTTGTGATAAAAGGACAATCAAGTTGGTGTCCCCACTAGGAGAGGAAGTGGTGACCGAGTTAGTCCCGCCTGAGCCGAAGAGAGGAAGTTGTTATCAGATGGCTGTCGATAGCAGTGAAGCAGACCCAATTGAGAGTATCAAGGTTGTGTCTGAATTCCCAGATTGTTTCCAAAGGACTTACCGGGTATGCCACCAGAGCGGAAAGTTGAGTTTGCCATAGAGCTTCTTCCTGGAACCGCCCCTATCTTTAAGAGAGCTTACAGAATATCCGGACCAGAGTTGGTTGAGCTTAAGAAGCAGATTGATGAGCTGTCAGAGAAAGGTTACATCCGGCCAAGCACCTCGCCTTGGGCCGCTCCTGTCTTGTTTGTGGAAAAGAAAGATGGCACCAAGAGGATGTGTATCGATTATCGAGCTTTGAATGAAGTCACGATCAAGAACAAGTACCCTTTGCCCAGAATAGAAGATCTGTTCGACCAGTTGAGAGGAGCCAGTGTGTTCTCCAAGATTGATCTGAGATCAGGTTATCATCAGCTCAGGATCCGACCTTCGGACATTCCGAAGACGGCATTCATTACCAAGTATGGATTGTATGAGTTCACAGTGATGTCTTTTGGTTTGACCAATGCACCAGCATTCTTCATGAACTTGATGAACAGTGTATTCATGGATTATCTCGATAAGTTTGTGGTGGTATTCATTGATGACATTCTGGTTTATTCTCAAAGCGAAGAAGAACATGCAGATCATTTGAGGATGGTATTGCAGAGATTGCGAGAGCACCAGTTGTATGCAAAGTTGAGCAAGTGTGAGTTCTGGATCAGTGAAGTCCTGTTCTTGGGTCACATAATCAACAAAGAAGGATTGGCTGTGGATCCGAAGAAAGTGGCAGACATTTTGAACTGGAAAGCGCCAACGGATGCTCGAGGAATCAAGAGCTTCATTGGAATGGCCGGATATTATCGGCGATTCATTGAAGGGTTTTTGAAGATTGCGAAACCAATGACAGCGTTGCTAGGCAACAAGGTTGAGTTCAAGTGGACCCAGAAATGTCAAGAGGCCTTCGAAGCGCTGAAAGGGAAGTTGACAACAGCGCTTGTCCTAGTCTTGCCTGATGTGCACAAGCCCTTCTCTGTGTACTGTGATGCTTTTTACACAGGTTTGGGATGCGTGTTGATGCAAGAGGGAAGAGTTGTGGCTTACTCGTCCCGACAGCTGAAGGTTCATGAGAAGAATTACCCAATCCATGACCTAGAGTTGGCAGTAGTGGTTCACGCACTGAAGACATGGAGGCACTATCTGTATGGACAGAAATGCGATGTTTACACAGACCACAAGAGTCTGAAGTACATATTCACTCAGTTAGAATTGAATATGAGGCAGCGAAGATGGTTAGAGTTGATCAAAGACTATGAGTTGGAGATCCATTACCATCCGGGCAAAGCGAACGTAGTGGCAGATGCTTTGAGCAGAAAGAGTCAAGTCAATCTGATGGTCGCTCGTCCGATGCCTTATGAGTTGGCCAAGGAGTTCGACAGGTTGAGTCTCGGATTTCTAAACAATTCGCGAGGAGTCACAGTTGAATTGGAACCTACCTTGGAGCGCGAAATCAAAGAAGCGCAGAAGAATGATGAGAAGATCAGTGAGATCCGGCGACTGATTCTAGATGGCAGAGGCAAAGATTTTCGAGAAGATGCAGAAGGCGTGATATGGTTCAAAGACCGCTTGTGTGTTCCCAATGTCCAGTCCATTCGGGAGTTGATTCTCAAGGAAGCTCATGAGACAGCCTATTCGATTCACCCTGGTAGTGAGAAGATGTATCAGGATCTGAAGAAGAAATTCTGGTGGTACGGAATGAAGAGGGAAATCACAGAGCATGTGGCTATGTGCGATAGTTGTCGAAGAATTAAGGCAGAGCACCAGAGACCTGCTGGATTGTTGCAACCGTTGCAGATCCCTCAGTGGAAATGGGATGAAATCGGCATGGATTTCATAGTCGGATTGCCTCGCACTCGAGCCGGCTACGATTCCATTTGGGTAGTAGTGGACCGCTTGACCAAGTCAGCCCACTTCATACCAGTCAAGACCAACTACAGCAGTGCAGTAAGGGCAGAGTTGTATATGTCTCGGATCGTTTGTCTTCATGGTGTGCCAAAGAAGATAGTGTCAGACAGAGGAACACAGTTCACCTCTCATTTCTGGCAGCAGTTGCATGAAGCCTTGGGCACACATCTGAATTTCAGTTCAGCTTATCATCCGCAGACAGATGGCCAGACTGAAAGGACCAATCAAATTCTCGAAGATATGTTGAGAGCCTGTGCGCTGCAAGATCAGTCTGGATGGGACAAGCGATTGCCTTATGCAGAGTTTTCCTATAACAACAGTTACCAGGCCAGTTTGAAGATGTCACCGTTTCAGGCGCTCTATGGAAGGAGTTGCAGAACTCCGTTGCAATGGGATCAGCCTGGAGAAAAGCAGGTGTTTGGGCCAGACATTCTGCTTGAAGCCGAAGAGAACATTAAGATGGTCCGAGAGAATCTGAAGATAGCGCAATCAAGGCAGCGAAGCTATGCGGACACAAGAAGAAGAGAGCTGAGTTTCAAAGTCGGAGACTTTGTCTATCTGAAAGTGTCACCGATCTGAGGAGTCAGAAGATTCGGAGTGAAAGGCAAGCTAGCACCCCGCTACATTGGTCCGTACCAGATCCTCTCAAAGCGTGGAGAAGTGGCCTATCAGCTCAGTCTGCTAGAGAATTTGTCAGCTGTGCATGATGTCTTTCATGTGTCTCAGTTGAAGAAGTGCTTGCATGTGCCAGAAGAGCAGTTGCCAGTGGAAGGTCTTGAAGTCCAAGAGGACTTGACCTACACAGAGAAGCCAGCGCAAATCCTTGAGGTTGCAGATAGAGTCACCCGAAGGAAGACCATCAGGATGTGCAAAGTTAGATGGAATCACCACTCTGAGGAAGAAGCAACCTGGGAGCGTGAAGATGATCTGATGGCTAAATACCCTGAGCTCTTTGCTAGCCAACCCTGAATCTCGAGGGCGAGATTCTTTTAAGGGGGATAGGTTTGTAACGCCCTGAATTTGGGGGTAGAGTTTTTTTTTCTTCTTTTCTCTCACCAAATTCAGGCGTTACCCTTTTTCTTTTTTCTCGTCCCCTCACTAAACCTTGATCTTTTCCAAAGTTATAGCGGGTTTTGGCTTTAGACCCCGTGTAAAGCAAAACCTTAAAATACTTTATTTTGGGTGTTGCATCATGCCGAAGCACATTTCTTTGTCTGATGTTGAGTGTTCGTCTCGTTCCGTTTCGGATTTCGATTCGCGATTTAAAAAATACACATTATAACAAACATAATATAAATTAATTTACAAAAAACATGTAAATTGTTACAACTATAAATTTAAACTGATTAGTGCACTAACAAAATTATATTTAATTTGCTTAGATATCGAATATGTATTTTTAAATAGAAAATATCATCATATGACAAAATTCTATATTATGCGTGGAGGGAAAGAGGTAAATTACAGATCAGATTGTCTTCTACCTGTTTCAGGGAGCTGGGCGTCAGTGTTGTGGAGAAGGGGAAGACAACGACGGGATCTGCACGATGTTGGCAAACCGAGGAGCTTCGGTGGTGCTGCGCAACACGGCGACAAGCAGCAGCAGCAAGCGACAACGAACAACATTGTACATGGCGTGGAGTCGTGAACAAGGAGTCGACGACGACGATGTTGCGGCTGTGCGCATGGGCAGGGGAATTATAGCGCATTGAGTCACTAGTGTGGGAGAAGGCTAGGAGCTCGATGACCGCACGAATTCTAGTGAGACAGCGAGCATGGTGAGCAACTGTAGCAGGCAGGCTGCGAGCTGAGGCGTGTAGGAAAAGAATGGAGAAAGCAGCAGGATGTCGTGGGTTTTGGCGGTGAAGGGCAGCGAGGACAGAAAGGATCGGGCGCATGGGAGCTCGGCACCAGAGCTCGGTGGTGTGGATTGGGCAATCGCCGGTGCTGAGGACCGCGCGACGGTGTAGAGGTGATGCAAGGAAAAAAACGAGCTGGATGTGTTTTATATGTGAGGAATAGGGGACCACGGGTGGCTTTGATTGCTATTTCTGCGCCCAGAGAAACGACTCCTGTTACTACACCATTAATGGAGGTTTAAAGATGGGGAGACGAACGACATGAGTGGAGGGAGGAAGAGAAAGGGACGGGCGACACGGCACGGCTGCGGGAGCACAACATGGACGGCCGATGAGCAACGTCGTGGCACAGCACTGGAAACGGTCAAGCGACGGCTGTGGGGGACAGATATCCCCCGGGTCCACTAAAAGGCTAGAAGGCCTCGCGAAAGGCTTTGGGCCCATTATGTCGCAAGGCCGTCCCTTCGTGGGCCAGGGGAGGAGCCACGGACGGAATGAATTGACGCAAGATTGGATATACTTGGTCCCAGACGGCTCATTGGATTTAAGCATTATCCATAGCATTGATCCATTCTCCCGTGCAACGCCCTCAGATGTCGGAACTAAATGAGGACAAGTCGGCAGGATAATAGGAAGATAAGTTCGGTCGGTTCACTATTACTTAGGTGCACGATGTTATCATACCCACATGTAATGCCCCATGGTCGAGTATATAAGGCCAAGGGGGCACCCCCTCGAAAGACAGATCACTCATTAGCCATTTACCCCATTCTCTAGCATCCACCACATAAAGATCCTCACCAGGAAGTAGGGTATTACGCCTCTCTCAGCGGCCCGAACCTATATAAAATTGTCTACCTTCTCTCGTGCACCTAGCACGAACCATCGAGCTAACACCGTCCTACCCAAAAGCACCTCGAGGGGTTTCCCCGGGTGCGCGGTCGGGTCCCAAACATCGACAGCTGGCGCGCCAGGTAGGGGGTGTGTCGCTAATTCAAGCTAGCTCAATGTCCATCGTCTTCCAACACAAGATTGTCATCCGACCTGGATCCGTGTTCTGCTTCGGAACCATCTCATCCATAGCAGACGAAGAACGAATTCTACATCGCATAGCAGATCCACTGGAGAAGAAGCCTTCCTCGAAAATCTCCAAAAAAGCTGGAACGGAGCAGGAAAAAGTGCAACCTCTAGCGCCCCAGGCAAAGACTACCTCCTACAAGCCAGGAGCAGAAAATTCGTTTACCCGAAGAACCCCATTGTCCACCTCATCCACGAAAAGATGGACACGGATTACAAGGAAAAAAAGCAAACGAGATAATGGCTCGTCAAAGGAGAACAGAGAGAAGCTTGCCATCACAGCAACTCCATTCTACCCCAATGTCCTCTTCATCGGGGGAAGAATGGAATCGTCCCCCATCTCTGACGATGAGCCAACCATGCCTGGGGAAGAACCTCCTCACCAAGAGGCTCGCCGACGGAGGAACTGACGCAAGAATGTTCGACGACATCATGAAGCCAGAGAACGAGACCTGGCGCAGCCTATATCCCGAGATGAGATCTCGAAGGTCGAAGAAACTCTTGATGAACGAGTCTTCAGGGAAAGAAGGAATTCCCGTTGACATGATCGTCGGCAGGCTCAAGAGCAAGCTGAACAGGATGCGAGGCTATGCCGAGAGAACCCTCTCTTCGCGCGAAACCTGAACCCTGAATTCGCCCGCACCATGAACACACCGAGTGAGGTTGGGGGAGTATTGGCTTGGATAGCCGATGGTCTCCCCCGGACTCCAGACGCTGAAGGGTATCAGCGGTTGTTCACTCAAGTGGCTAATCATCTTCTGCCCTCTCGCTCATCCTCCGAGCGATCTACGGCACGCCATCAACAGTCAGCGGGATGTGCGGAGCTCCATCAACGCTTCACGCGAATGGCAACATGAGAATGAAATACGGCGCTGAGAGGAGTACGACTGGGATCATGACGTCCCTGCACGAAGTTAGGCTACTAGAGCTGAGTCGGCAACGGCTTCAACTGATGGCACAACCCAGGGGCGGTCGAGACAACACATCCGCAACTCCTCTCCCTGGGACCGGCACCGCGATCGTCGACAGGAGGACACATGTGGAGTATCGGCACTCACTCCGCGTCTCAGGGCCATTCAATGGCCCCCAAACTTCAAGGTCTCCAACATTGACAAATATGAGCCCAAGCAGGACTCGGGAGGCTGGTTGGCCGTCTATACCACTGTCGCCCGGGCCACTGGGGCAACTAAAGATGTGATGACTGTATACTTACCCATCGTCCTTGGGCAAGATGCACTACAATGGCTATGACACCTACCCCGACACAGCATCAACAATTGGAGCGACTTCAGTCTGTGTTTTATCGCCAACTTCCAATCCCTCTCCGACAAGTCGGTGCAGCCATGGGACCTCAAATACATCAGGCGCTGTAGGGATGAGAATCTTCGGTTGTACCTCAAAAGGT
Organism: Zea luxurians; assembly: GCA_029449295.1. NCBI lineage: Eukaryota > Viridiplantae > Streptophyta > Magnoliopsida > Poales > Poaceae > Zea > Zea luxurians. Next base: position 94,476,156 of record JAOPSE010000001.1, on the reverse strand, counting down.
TTCAGACCATGAGAAATCATATTCCCAAGGTCGCTGAAGCAGCAGTGATCAAGGACTTCTACCAGGGATCTAATGACTCGGCCTTCGTCCGAGCCATACTACAAAGGGCGCCGACCACTTCCGAGCAGCTGTTCAGGGAGGTGGACCTCTACATCACCACCGATGAGCATGCCTAGGACCTCATTGGGGGAACGAAGCCTTCTCCATCTGCACCATGGCGTGATGCAAACTAGCAGACCGACAAACGCTAGGAGAAGAGGCCTCGTGAAGAAGTCCATGCTGCTGGACCACCCGTCTCTCGTGCCCGAGGGGCACCCCACAGAGGCGAACGAACATTGGATGACATCCTCGACGCATAGGGCCCGTACCACAAAGATATGTGCCACACCCTCCGGAACTGCAGAGACTTCAAGCACTCCGTCGGGAATGGCCGACCCTTCCAACCTCTACCACATCCGCCACTGCGAGGAAGACCCGCGGAACCTCGACAACCTCAGCAGCAGGAAGGGGGAGGAGGCGGAGCGTTCCCGCACGTCGATGGAGAAGTCAACATCATCTTCGGCGGGCATGGGTCACAAGAGAACAAAAGGCAGCAGAAGCTCAACGATCGACAGATACTAATGGCGACCACTATGACGGAACCTCCCAAGTCATTAGGCCCACCTATAGTTGCCCTTGTCCAACGGACCTTAGACAACCCTGAAGGTGCCCCTGAATCACTTGACAAGTTCGGTATCTGCTATCCTTAACTTTCCCAAGAGCGTTTCACCCGTCACGCAGACATTACAATACATCGGAGGTGCGAAAATGCGGAAGCAACTACATTAACTTACCTTTATTGAAAAGTAAGACAGAGTTATATAGTTATAGACCACAACATAATATATGAGTGCTGAGTATTATTATAACAAACCATGGGAGGCAAAAACCCCTCCCGATAAGTATTAAACAAAAGTTTTACGGAGGATCCTTTCCTCCCACAGCTTTAGTCTTGATGCTCTTCCTTTGGTACCACCTTTGAACAGAAGCAACAAAAGTTTGCCACTTCTTCACCTAAAACAACATGGGATAAAGCCCTGAGTATGGAATTACTCAGCAAGTCTTACCCGACTAAAGAAAAGACTCTCAAGGGTATGCTGGCTAGAGGGAGTCAAGGTAAGGCTTATCAATAATCAATGACTCTGTTTGCAGAAATGCTTACTAAGAGTGGATCCTTAAAAATCCATTTTTACTTGTCAGGTTAAGTAAGTTACCTGCATCTAGAGTTCTTTCAACCCTAGTTCAAGCACTTGGCCTATACTAGCCGTCTTTTCATCATCCCTTTAGTTCACTGGATTCCTACGTATAGGGCAGTGACCAAGTCTTCATAACCGCGAAGGTACGACGATCCGAATCGATTATACTCAGCTGAGGATCTCTGATCACACGACATATGTAGCACTTAACCCTTGTATATGTCAACTTGCCACCGAGGTTCTTAAGACCAGATCAGGTTCAAGCCAACCGAGAGCATAGATACACCACCGTCCAGCCTCTTGCCACGGAGGGTACACACTACTCTCGCCATCTCTCCACTCCCATTGCATGGTATCTTATTCTGGTATTAGTCTGCCCGAGGCAAAGCTTACCCATGACGAGGCATGTGACCAGTTAAAGGGTCCTCGGTCATCAAGCCTACATCGGCACGGTCCTTAATCGACTCAGATGGAGACACTACACCGAGACTCTCTTCTCGTGCAAGTCACCCGCCCGGTCTCAGCTTAATCATCTCAAACCCAAAGTTTGGTACCTCGCAGAGGTACATCTTTTCCAATGTTGAATCCATCATGGCCATGATGGATCCATCATCAAGTTTTATTTTCGGAAACATCCCACCCACTTTGCAACATCGTCTTTTGAGAAAACAAAACATTTTGTTTTTCTAAAGCAAAGCTAAGCATAAGGAAAACCTTTTTTAAAATAGGGATTTACGAAATAATCTAGTCCAAGGAAGGAGATGCAACAATAGTTTAGCACTCAACTCCTATCACCTAATGCATCAAGTAAGTGAGAAAGATTTTAAAAAGAACAAGGAGGTGGCAAATGCACCGGGGCTTGCCTTGTGTTACTGGTGAATCAGGCTCGGTTTCGCAGATATCGAAATAAAAACAGTTGCCTGCCTGATGTTCCTCAGGTGGTGGTGGTGAAGTCTTCGCTTCTTCGACTTCTACTTCTTCTTTGTTTTCTAGATATAGCCATACATAATAGTGAATGCCCATGCAATGCTCATGAGGGTGCAAAGATAATAAAAGTTTATTATCTAAAGTCTTGAATACAAATTTCCTTCACGATTCTCCGAGAACTTAGGGTTTCCGGAGTCAATAGTGAAGTTCACAGGGCAGGGGGGCTAGGGTTTTGGGGTTCTAAGCATCAAACATGGTCGAAAACATTCCAAACATTACCTAAGGCCTCTAAATATTATATAAAGTTTATCCTAAAAGTTTAGTGAATTTTGGATTTATTATTTATTCTCAAAAAATCCAGAAATAAGGTTTTTGGCTATTTTAAATGCTCCAAAATTCCCTATTGGAACTAAAAATCATGAAATTATTTTTATTAAATTCTATGGAAAATTAGAAACCTAGCAAAATTGGTTTTGTATTTTTATCATTTTTTTACAATTTTCTAGAATTGTTTTAGCTCTGGCAGAAAAGGAAAAAGAAAAACAATGAATAGTATTGGACCTAAACCGGCCCAAGTCAGCCCATGACAGAAGGAAAGCGCCCGCGCGCGCTGGCAGTTTTGCATAGAGACCCCCACGATTTTAAATAACCCGAATCAAGTTCACCGCACTATTGCTATGAGTCGCTGACAGTTAATAGAAACCTCCCACAAGTTCTATTCCTTCACCACCCGAGGTCGACGACGGCGAACAGCGCGGGGACGAACTCCGGTGAGCCTATGTCGGCTGATTCACGCAACGGCCGGTGCTCCCGAGCGGCAGACACCAAATCAGACCCCTCCTAAATCTTTCCCCTCACTTAGTTTCACTAACAAGGCTCTAAACCATCCGGTCCACGGAGGTAGTGCGGACAGTCCAAGGAACCGACGTGTTCCCGGTGATCCAGGACTCCCTAGCTTAATTGGGCGGGTTAGCGAGCATCAGGAGCAAGCGAATAATGGAACAGAACGGACCTGAGACGAGCTGGCCACGACGAGGGTACTTCTACGGTGTTTTTGAGTGATTTGGGGGAAATCCCAAATTGGAGCTCTCTGGTGACTAATTGGTGACACGGGTGGGTGCATTGAGTGCTTGACTACATGGCGGAGCCGAGGTCGTGCTCAATTTATAGAGCCCACGAGCGGTGACCGGTGAATTAGACGATGACGCGCAGCGGCCGGAGGAACAAGAAGTCACTGGCGCGCGCGATTGGTGTCCTGTTACCGTGGCAAACTCCCCAGCGATGAACGGAGGATTACTGCGAGTCACGGCGATGCGATGGATGTGCCAAGGTACGTGGCGCAAGGCTGTGAGGCGGCTGTCACCGGCGAGCTCATCCGAATCCGCCGTGGCTAACCCGGTACGGTGGTCGGAGTAAACTATTGGCCGGAGTATATCCGTGGCACGATATTTACTGACCCCCCGGCGTTGTCTAGCTGACCCGGGCGTGAATCACGGTGGCAACCGCACGAATCCTCGCGCGGCTCATCGGCGGTGAGGGGGCTGAACCGGGAATCTTCTTCAGTTGTCCTTGTCCAACTGACCTCAGACAACCCTGTAGGTGCTCCTAAATAACTTGACAAGTTCGGTATCTGCTTTCCTTACCTTTTCCAAGAGCATTTCACCCATCACGCAGACATTACAAGCATCGGAGATACGAAAATGCGGAAGCAGTTACATTAACTTACCTTTATTAAAAAGTAAGACAGAGTTATATAGTTACATACCAGAACAAAATATACGAGTGCTGAGTATTATTATTACAAACCATGGGAGGCAAAAACCCCTCCCGATAAGTATCAAACAAAAGTTTTATGGAGGATCCTTTCCTCCCATAGCTTTACTCCTGGTGCTCTTCCTTTGGTACCACCTTTGAAAAGAAGCAACAAAAGTTGGTTGCTTCCTCACCTAAAAACAACATGGGACGAAGCCCTGAGTATGGAATTACTCAGCATGTCTTACCCGACTAAAGAAAATACTCTCAAGGGTATGTTGGCTAGAGGGAGTCAAGGTAAGGCTTCTCAATAATCAATGACTCTATTTGCAGAAATGCTTACTAAGAGTGGATCCTTAAAAATCCAGTTTTATTTGTCAGGTTAAGTAAAATTACCTGCAAATAGGGTTCTCTCTATCCTAGTTCAATCACTTGACCTGCACTAGCCAATTTCTTAACAACCCTTCATCTTTACTGGATTTCTACGTATAGGTCAGTGACCAAGTCTTCATAACCGCAAAGGTACGGCGATCCGAATCGATTATACTCAACTGAGGATCTCCGATCACACGACATATATAGCACTTAACCCTTGCATATGTCAACTCGCCACCGGGGTTCTTAAGACCATATCAGGTTCACGCCAACTGAGAGCACAAATACACCACCGTCCAGCCTCTTGCCATGGAGAGTACACGCTACTCTCGCCATCTCTCCACTCCCATTGCGTGGCATCTTATTCTGGTATTAGTCTGCCCGAGGCAAAGCTTACCCATGACGAGGCATGTGACCAGTTAAAGGGTCCTCGATCATCAAGTCTACATCGACACGGTCCTTAATCGACTCAGACGGAGACACTACACTGAGACTCTCTTCTCGTGCAAGTCACCCGCCCGGTCTCAGCTTAATTATTTCAAACCCCAAAGTTTGGTACCTAGCAGAGGTACACCTTTTCTGATGTTGAACCCATCATGGCCATGATGGATCCACCATCAAGTTTTATTTTCGAAAACAACCCACCCACTTTGCAACATCATTATTGAGAAAACAAAACATTTTGTTTTTTTAAAGCAAAGCTAAGCATAAGAAAACCTTTTGTAAAATAGGGATTAGGAAGTAATCCAAGGAAGGAGATGCAACAATAGTTTAGCACACAACTCTTATCACCTAATGCATCAAGTAAGTGAGAAAGAGTTTAAAAGTAACAATGAGGTGGCAAATGCACTGGGGCTTGCCTTGTTTTACTGGTGAATCAGGCTCAGATCCGCAGATATGAAAATAAAAGCAGTTGTATGTCTGATGTTCCTCGGGTGGTGGTGGTGGAGTCTTCTCTTCTTCTACTTCTTCTTCGTTTTGTAAATATAACCATACATAATAATGAATGCCCATGTAATGCTCATGAGAGTGCAAAGATAATAAAAGTTTATTATCTAAAGTCTTGAATACAACTTTCCTTCACGGATCTCCGAGAACTTAGGGTTTTCGGAGTCAATAGTGAAGTTCACAGGGCAGGGAGGTTAGGGTTTTGGGGTTCTAAGTATCAAACATAGTCCAATTCATATCAAACTTTACCCAAGGCTTCTAAATATTATTTAGAGTTTATCCTAAAAATTTAGTGAATTTTGGATTTATTATTTATTCTCTAAAAATCCAGAAGCATAGTCTTAGGCTATTTTAAATACTCTATAATTTGCCCTACGGACTAAAAACCATAAAACTATTTTTATTAAATTCTATAGGAAATTAGAAACCTAGCAAAATTGGTTTGGTATTTTTAGGATTTTCTATAATTTTCTGGAATTGTTTTAGCGCTGGCAGAAAAAGAAAAAGAAAAACTGTGAATACTATTGGACCTCAGTCGGCCCAGTCTGCACTGGAAACAGGGACGCGCCCACGCGCATGCGCCCGCGATGGTAGGTTTGCACCGAGGCCCCCGCTGTTGTGAATATATGTTAAGAATCCCTAGTTACTATTCAACGTCTCACTGACATTCGCAGAAAAACCCCTACACTTCTAATTATTCACCACCCGGAGTCCTCGACGGCGAACGACGTCGCGCAGAGCTCCGGCGAGCCCGTATACCGGCCGACTCATGCAATGACTTGCGCCTTGCTTTGACTGAGACCGAATTCAAGACCTAATAATCGTTTCCCCCAAATCAATTTCTGGATTACAGCCATACAGCGCCCTACCCACGGTGACCGCAAGCACTACGACCAACCCAGCGCGTTCCCGGTGATCTATGGAGTCTTAACTTAATTGACCGAGTCGAGAAGCATCACCAGCACACAAGGATGCTAAACCAAGAGCAAGGAGGGCATGATCGGACCTATGACGGGCTGACCGCGACGAGCCCAAACACACGGTGTTCTTTACCGAATTGGGGGAAATTCCAAATTGGGGAGTTGTGGGGAACGATTGGAGGTAAGAGCTGGTTTACTGGACGCGCAATTACCTAGTGGAGCTCTAGGAGGCTTCAATTTATAGAACGCAAAGGCGGTGGCGCTCAATTTGGCAGTGAAGTGTTGGCGGCCGGAGAGGGGAGATTACTGGCACAGTGGATTCGTGTCTTCCGTCATGGCGAACTCACCGGTGATGAGTAACTATCGCAAGCCAAGCTACTGCGATGTGGTAAAGTGCTTAGCACGTGGGGCACAGCAGTGGTCGGCTAACGGCGGCGAGGTTTATCCTGATCGGCTGGTGAGCAAGTGGTATGGGGAACCTAGCCGCGGCCGGACCCAAGTTGATCCGGGCGCCACGATCTTTACTCGTTCACCGTTATCCACAAGTCACAGCGCACGAATCACGGCGACTGACGTGAATCACGGCGAGACAGTCGTCGGTGGCGAAGGGAAATGAACTGGGTATCTTCCTCAGTTACTGTACCATGGCATTCGTCTTCAGTTGACCTGACAGAGCAACTTGAAGCTGGATTTTCTCCTAAATTCACTTGGCAACCTACTGATCGACCAGTATGAAAGTTGTCGTCGTATGATCCATCTACAAACCAACTATAGTCACCATACACAAACATCCACGGAATCATCTGCAAAATAGCCCCCAAAGTACATCCCATAATACTGAATATCCAATTTCAGGCTTCAGACAGACTGACAGCCTAACTTTGGGTGTATTTTTCTTCACATTTTTCATAACAACATTGTTGAATCCTTTAAACAAAGTTATTCTCCTTTGATAGATCTACAATATTGATGTGGTGACCTAGGGTAAAATCCCTTTTGTTTGGAAATTACAAAGCCCCAAAGTTGAAAACATTATACTGAAATTCAGACTTAGTCAAAAGAGTTCAAATGTGGCTCTTTTGCAAATAAGTCCAAAACTCAGGGTTTAGGTTGCAAATCTTCATAATTGAGGACCATATGACTTAAGATGCTATAACTTCATAGTTTTTGCACTTTAGTCCAAAAGTGCACTAATTTTGCACTTAGCCCCCTAGGGTTTAGGTTTAGGGTTTTCTAGGGTCCTTTTTAGGGTTTTTGACATTTCAGGGGTTTGGATGTAACTTAGGTCCATTCTTAGTAACATTTTATGACTATTTCAATTGAACTTTAGAGTTTTCTCTATTTGGACTTTGTTTTACCCTTCTGATCCCCATTTAGGGTTAAGTACCCTATTCTAGGGTTTTATCCACAAAATTGTCATACCAATACAACTTGTTTGAAATTTTTGCCTAGTGAATGCATTCTAGGTGTGACAATCACATGAAATGCCAATGCTTATGATGTTATGCTCAGGTTTTAGTAATAGTAACACCAGGGGTGTTACAGTTGTCGTCGCTTGTCTGCATAACTCTTCTGACGAGATTGAGCTTCTTTCAAATTATGAATTATTCGTTGAACTTTTTCCTCGGCCTCTTTTACCATATCAGGCCTGAAGAAACTTCTTTCACCAGGTTCAGACCAATTTAGCAGAGTACGACATCGTCGTCCATATAAAGCTTCGAAGGGTGTCATCTTAATACTTTCTTGATAGCTATTATTATATGAGAACTCCGCTAATGGTAAACAATCATCCCATTTCTGTGGGAATTCCAGAACACATGCTCGCAACATATCTTCAAGTATTTGATTTACCCTCTCAGTTTGACCACTTGTTTGAGGATGATAGACCGAACTATGGAGCAACTTGGTATCCAAGGATTTGTGAAGTTCTTCCCAAAATTTGGATACGAATTGAGGTCCACGATCTGACACTATGGTCTTTGGAACACCGTGCAAACTAAGAATACGAGCAATGTACAGTTCTACATATGCAATTACTGGATATTTTACTTTGACTAGAAGGAAGTGGGCGATCTTTGTGAGTCGGTCAATGATAACCCAAATGGAGTCAAATCCTTTTGCTATTCTGGGTAATCCCACAACAAAGTCCATGCTAATATCTTCCCATTTCCATGTTGGTATTGGTAGAGATTGTAATGGACCAGCAGTCTTCATATGTATGGCTTTGACACGCCTACAAGTGTCACATTTTGCCACAAAGCGTGCGATTTTAATCTTCATCTTTGTCCACCAATAATGTTGTTTTAGATCATGATACATCTTAGTGCTTCCAGGATGAATAGAAACATACCCATCATAACCGGTTCGCTGTCCGGTGTTGTGGCCACTTGATCATAATAAATTCGCCCCATTTTCCTTGTATTTTTGTCCGCGGTATTGTTTGTCGCATTTCCCTTTCTTTGAGTGGAATTCCCGGAACTTTGCTGATTACTTGATCTATTTTGCTTTGGGTATGGACAGTCCTTGATAAAGTGTCTGGACTTTCCACAATTGAAACAACCAGTTGAAGAGCTTGGGAGGGCAGGGAAACGAGTACCAGGGGCACTCAGCTGATTTGTTGGAGTAGGGGCAGTAGCGGGGCAAATGAAAACCGGTTGCTTGAAAGGGTAGGAGGGTGGACACGGTGAAGAGCGATTTGGATTAAAAGGTCGGATTACCAATCTTTGTCTTTTCTCAGACCCCTATGTATAGGGCAGTGACCAAGTCTTCATAACCGCGAAGGTACGGCGATCCGAATCGATTATACTCAGCTGAGGATCTCTGATCACATGACATATGTAGCACTTAACCCTTGCATATGTCAACTCGCCACCGGGGTTCTTAAGACCAGATCAGGTTCACGCCAACCGAGAGCACAGATACAGCACCGTCTAGCCTCTTGCCACGAAGGGTACACGCTACTCTCGCCATCTCTCCACTCCCATTGCGTGGTATCTTATTCTCGTATTAGTCTGCCCGAGGCAAACTTACCCATGACGAGGCATGTGACCTGTTAAAGGGTCCTCGGTCATCAAGCCTACATCGGCACGGTCCTTAATCGACTCAGACGGAGACACTACACCGAGACTCTCTTCTCGTGCAAGTCACCCGCCCAATCTCAGCTTAATCATCTCAAACCCAAAGTTTGGTACCTAGCAGAGGTACATCTTTTCTGATGTTGAATCCATCATGGCCATGATGAATCCATCATCATGTTTTATTTTCGGAAACATCCCACCCACTTTGCAACATCATCTTTTGAGAAAACAAAACATTTTGTTTTTCTAAAGCAAAGCTAAGCATAAGGAAAACCTTTTGTAAAACAGGGATTTAGGAAATAATCAAGTCCAAGGAAGGAGATGCAGCAATAGTTTAGCACTCAACTCCTATCACCTAATGCATCAAGTAAGTGAGAAAGATTTTAAAAAGAATAAGGAGGTGGCAAATGCACCGGGGCTTGCCTTGTGTTACTGGTGAATCAGGCTCGGTTCCGCAGATATCGAAATAAAAACAGTTGCCTGCCTGATGTTCCTTAGGTGGTGGTGGTGAAGTTTTCGCTTCTTCGACTTCTACTTCTTCGTTTTCTAGATATAGCCATACATAATAGTGAATGCCCATGCAATGCTCATGAGGGTGCAAAGATAATAAAAGTTTATTATCTAAAGTCATGAATACAATTTTCCTTCACGGTTCTTCGAGAACTTAGGGTTTCCGGAGTCAATAGTGAAGTTCACAGGGCAGGGGGGCTAGGGTTTTGGGGTTCTAAGCATCAAACATGGTCCAAAACATTACAAACTTTACCTAAGGCCTCTAAATATTATATGAAGTTTATCCTAAAAGTTTAGTGAATTTTGGATTTATTATTTATTCTCTAAAAATCCAGAAACAAGGTTTTTTGGCTATTTTAAATGCTCCAAAATTCCCTATTGGAACTAAAAATCATGAAATTATTTTTATTAAATTCTAGGGAAAATACGAACCTAGCAAAATTGGTTTGGTATTTTTATCATTTTTTTACAATTTTCTAGAATTGCTTTAGCTTTGGCAGAAAAGGAAAAAGAAAAACTATGAATAATATTGGACCTAAACCGGCCTAAGTCAGCCCACGATAGAAGGAAAGCGCCCGCGCATGCGCCCGCGCTGGCAGTTTTGCATAGAGACCCCCACGGTTTTAAATAACCCGAATCAAGTTCACCGCAATATTGCTATGAGTCGCTGATAGTTTACAGAAAACTCCCCCAAGTTCTATTCCTTCACCGCCCGAGGTCCACGACAGCGAACAGTGCGGGGACGAACTCCGGTGAGCCTGTGCCGGCTTATTCATGCAACGGCCGGTGCTCTCGAGCGGTAGACACCAAATCAGACCCCTCCTAAATCTTTCCCCTCACTTAATTTCACTAACAAGACTCTAAACCATCTGGTCCATGGAGACAGTGCGGACAGTCCAAGGAACCACGTGTTCCCGGTGATTCAGGACTCCCTAGCTTAATTGGGCGGGTCAGCGAGCATCGGGATCAAGCGAGGTTGCTGAAACAAGAGAATAATGGACCAGAACGGACCTGAGACGAGCTAGCCACGACGAGGGTACTTCTACGGTGTTTTTGAGTGATTTGGTGGAAATCCCAAATTGGAGCTCTCTAGTGACTAATTGGGGACACAGGTGGGTGCGTTGAGTGCTTGACTACATGACGGAGCCGAGGGCACGCTCAATTTATAGAGCCCGCGAGCGGTGACTGGTGAATTAGACGATGACGCACGGCGGCCGGAGGAACAAGAAGTCACTAGCGCGCACGATTGGTGTCCTGTTACCGTGGCAAACTCCCCGACGATGAACGGAGGATTACTGCGAGTCACGGCGATGCGATGGATGTGCCAAGGCACGTGGCACAAGGCCGTGAGGCGGCTGTCACCGGCGAGCTCATCCGAATCCGCCGTGGCTAACCCGGTACGGTGGTCGGAGTAAACTACTGGCAGGAGTATATCCGTGGCGCGATATTTACTGACCCCCCGACATTGTCTAGCTGACCCATGCGCGAATCACGGCGGCAACCGCATGAATCCGCGTGCGGCTCGTCGGCGGCGAGGGGGCTGAATCGGTAATCTTCTTCAGTTACTGTACTATGGCGAATTCCATTCAGTTGGCCTGACAGAGCTCTTTTGAGGGCAATTTGTGCCAGATTTTGTGTAGTGACCCGACCAGCACTCTGTATTAAAGTTGCAGCCCTACAAACCATCTTCATCTTTGTTATAGCATCCTTAATCAAATTCCTACTGGATCATGATTGAATTCGAGCCCTAACTTCATGCCATCCCACTGTCAGTCTGAATTTCAGACTCCAAGTAGTCTGATAGTCCAACTTCAGCTTCATTTATCTTCAGTTTTCATTTAGCACTAGTGGTTAGTTGCTTAAGTACACTTGTTCTCCTATGATAGCTCTACAAACTTGATGTGGTGACCTAGGGCAAAATCCTTACGGTTTGGAAGTTACAAGGCCCCAAAGTCGAGCCAATTACACTACAATTCAGACTTAGCCATAGAGTTCAACTGTGGCTCTTTTTCAAATAAGTCCAAATCTCAAGGTTTTACTTGCAAATTCACATATATGTGAACCATATTACTTAAGACACCTTAACTTCATAGTTTTTGCACTTTAGTCCAAAAGTGCACTAATTTTGCACTTAGCCCCCTAGGGTTTAAGTTTAGGCTTTCTAGGGTCTTATTTAGAGTTTTTGATACTTCTAGGGTTTGGATATCCCATAAGTCTATTCAAGGTGACATTTTATGATCATCTCTAATGAGTTTTTAAGTTTTCTCTTATTAGGCTTTTCTTTGCCCTTCTAAGCCCAATTTAGGGTTAAGTATCCTACTCTATTGCTTTATTCACAAAATGTAATAGTATCACAACTTGTTTGAAAATTTTTGCCTAGTGAATGCACTCTAGGTGTGACAAACACATGATATGCCCATGCTTATGATATTATGCTCAAGTTTTAGTAATTGTAACACCAGGGGTGTTACAACCAACAGTGCTCCCGCCCTGTATCGATGGTCAGAACACCCAATCACCTTTACTCGGGCGGATCAATGGCTAAACTTCGATCATCCAGGGAAGTACCCGCTCCTCGTCGATCCGTTGATCCGAGAGAGCAGGGTAAAGAAGGTGTTGGTGGACGAAGGAAGCAGCATCAACGTCACTTTCCCCTGGACACTCTTAGGCTTGGGAGTCACACTCAAAGAGCTCCACGAGTCAGACACTCCTTTTTTCGGCATTGTGTCGACCGAAGGAGAATACCCGCTTGGGCACATCTACATGCATGTCACCTTTGGAACTCCGGAAAACTACAGAACCGAGTTCCTGAGGTTTGAGGTAGCAAGCTTCGACTGTGGCCATTCAGGCAGCCCTCACCACCAAACCACCAACGACTTCCTCCGTGCAGGTGAACTCAAAGCCTGAGGAAGACCTCGTGATACCTGTGAATGAAGCTCAAGCCGTGACCTCTATGCGGCCGACTGAGGAGACAAAGAGAATCAACCTCGGGTTCGCTGATGAACGCAAGACTGCCATCATCAGCTCTAGCCTAGATGACAAATAGGAAGGCGCGCTTGTCCAGTTTCTGCAAGATAACCGAGATGTATTCACATGGCAGCCTGCGGATATGCCGGGAGTCCCGAGAGAGCTGGCTGAGCACAAACTGAAAGTCTATCCCCAGGCAAGGCTGATCCGACAAAAAATGCGTCATTTCACGCCTGACAAGAGAGAGGCTATTCGCGCCGAGCTAGCTCGCCTAGTCGTAGCAAGATTCATTAGAGAAGTACTACATCCTGAGTGGCTAGCAAATCCTGCTCTTGTACTCAAAAAGAATAAAGTGGATTGGCGCATGTGCGTCGACTATACAGATCTCAACAAACATTGTCCAAAGGATCCCTTCGGACTTCCCAGAATAGATCAGGTGGTAGATTTGACCGCCGAATGTTCTATGTTGTCCTTCCTGGACTGCTACTCTAGATACCATCAGATCAGCCTGGCAAAACAGGATGAAGAAAAGACAGCATTCATTACCCCGTTTGGAGCTTTCTGCTATACCTCCATGCTGTTTGGCCTCAAGAACGCTAGAGCGACTTACCAGAGAGCTATTCAAACATGCTTAGCCGATCACTGGGGCAAGCGGGTAGAAGCTTATGTCGATGATGTGGTGATCAAAACAGAAAATTCAGAAAACTTCATTGAAGATTTGCAGCTAGTCTTTAACAGCCTGAGACGATACCGGTGGAAGCTCAATCCAGAAAAATGTGTCTTTGGAGTACCAACAGGGAAGTTGCTCGGATTCATTGCCAGCCACCGAGGAATTGAAGTTAACCCGGAAAAATCGAGGCTATCATGAGAATGGAAGCACCACGATCATAGAAGAAAGTGCAAAGGCTTACTGGATGCATGGCAGCCTTGAGCAGGTTCATATCAAGGCTAGGAGAAAAGGCCTACCATTCTACAAATTGCTCAAGAAGGTAGACAAGTTCCAGTGGACCACAGAAGCATAGGAAGCTCTCGATGCACTGAAAAAGTTCTTGACCACGCCACCAGTACTAAAGCCACCACGCCGAGCCATGCCGGCAGAAGATCTGCTGTTATACATCTCCTGCACGACTCACGTGGTAAGCACCGCGTTAGTAGTCGAGTGAACAGAGGAAGGGCACGCATATCCAGTACAGCATCCGGTCTACTTCATTAGTGAAGTTCTGGGACCCTCTAAAAAGAAGTATCCTCAAGTTCAAAAACTATTGTACGCAGTACTTCTAACTGCTCGTAAGCTCCGTCACTACTTTGACAACCACAAAGTCATAGTAGTCACCGGGTTTCCAATAGGGGATATTCTTCACAACAAAGAAACCATTGGAAGAATAGCCAAGTGGGTCTGCAAGCTGGGAGCTGACGACATTGAGTTTTGGCCTCACATAGAAATAAAGACTCAAGCACTAGTTGACTTCGTATCAGAATGGATCGAGCAACAAGTACCAGACAACCTGGAGGCTACCAAAGTATGGCGAATGTATTTTGATGGCTCGCTGAAGCTGCAGGGAGTAGGCGCAGGAATCCTCTTCATTGCCCCTGGAGGTGAACAACTCAAATATGCTCTTCAGTTATCATTCCCAGCATCAAATAATGCAGCAAAATATGAGGCTCTGATCCATGGATTGAACATTGTCATATCACAAGGCATTAAGAGGTTGATGGTATATGGAGATTCACTAGTGGTCATAAGTCAGATAAATAAAGACTGGGATTGCTCGACTGATTCTATGGGCAAGTACTGTACAGCCATCCAAAAATTAGAAGACAAATTTGAAGGGCTAGAATTTCATCATGTGGATAGAGATCGCAACGCAGCAGTAGATGCGTTGTCAAAACTAAGATCCAGTCGAGCTCAGGTCCCACCTAGAGTTTTCGTCTGTGAAGTGTCACGCCCAAGTATTCCCTCAGATCAGGCGAAAGAGTGCAATGCTTTGAGCCAGCCAAAGTCAGACTCTAATGACTGGAGAGAGCCTATCATCAGGTATATAAAGAATGAAGAAGAACTTGATGATAAGGCCACAACAGAACGCGTCGCAATACAGTCGGCCCACTACACCCTCATAGGGGATGTACTGTACAGAAGGGGTGCAACAGGAGTCCTCATGAAGTGCATTTCCTCGGTTACTGGGAGACAACTACTAGATGATATTCACGTCGAACATTGTGGAATACAAGCAGCATCCAAAACTCTGGTTGGGAAAGTCTTCAGGTCTGGTTTCTATTGGCCAACAACAAAGAGTGATGCAGCCGAGTTAGTCCAGAAATGTGAAGCTTGCCAATTCTTGTCGAAGCAACAACATTTACTAGCACAGCAGCTGCAAACCATACCTGTAACATGGCCATTTGCGTGCTGGGGACTGGATATGATTGGACCCTTCAAGAAAGCTCAAGGAGGCTATACTCACGTGCTGGTCGCCAGCGATAAATTCACCAAATGGATAGAGTACAAACCCATTGCTTCTCTAACTTCAGCCAAGACAGTGGAATTCATACAAGATATAATATTCAGATTTGGGATACCGAATAGCATCATAACTGACCAGGGATCCAACTTCACTAGCTCTGAATTCTTTGATTTCTGCAAGCAACAGAGCATCCATATCAAATATGCATCAGTAGCACACCCAAGAGCTATTAGTCAGGTGGAAAGGGCTAATGGAATGATACTGGAAGCACTCAGGAAGAAAGTCTTTGACAAGAATGAAAAGTTCGCAAGAAAGTGGATCAGAGATTTGCCTTATGTGGTTTGGAGCCTAAGACCTCAACCCAGTCGAGCTCTGCATGGAAACACCCCCTTCTTCATGGTCTATGGTTCGGAGGCAGTGCTACCTGCCGACCTTAGGTTTGGGGCACCAAGGCTGGTCTTCAAAAGCATAACTGAAGCAAAAGCTACCAGGCTAGAAGATATTGATGTGCTGGAATTAGAGCGATTGAATACAGTAATTCAGTCAACTAGATACCAGCAGACCCTGAGGCGATAAGGCTATACGACATCGATCCTTTGTAGTGGGAGAGTTGGTCCTTCACCGAATTCTAACGGAAGAAGGACGGCACAAATTATCACCGCTATGGGAAGGGCCATTCATGGTATCGGAGGTCACTCGGCCAGGATCATATCGGCTTAC
This sequence comes from Zea luxurians, assembly GCA_029449295.1. Taxonomy (NCBI): domain Eukaryota; kingdom Viridiplantae; phylum Streptophyta; class Magnoliopsida; order Poales; family Poaceae; genus Zea; species Zea luxurians. The sequence continues at coordinate 94,460,266 of JAOPSE010000001.1, read as the reverse complement.
TCAAATGGATGGCACGGAAGTGGAGAATTCATGGAATATAGAGCATCTCAGGAAGTTTTATCCTTAGCAATACTTCAAATGCTATCGAAGCAACATTGTACTCTGTAATTGGAAAATACGTCATCAATAAAGGATTTCATTCTCAAAAGCATTCAAACTGTCGGTTTTCAATTGATTTCAACTTGGTTAAACATGGAATCAACACGCTTACTCGACTCAGGGTGACCACTATACCCTACCAACGGAGCAATTGACTTAAGTCGGCGATGACTTAAGATGGTGCAACATGCTCACGCTTACTCGACTTAGGGTGACCACTATACCCTACTAACAGAGCAATCGGCTTAAGTCGGTGATGACTTAAGACGGTGTAACATACTCACGCTTAATCAACTCAGGGTGACCACTATACCCTACCAACGGAGCAATCGGCTTAAGTCGGCGATGACTTAAGATGTTGCAACATGCTCACGCTTACTCGACTTAGGGTGACCACTATACCCTACTAACAGAGTAATCGGCTTAAGTCGGCGATGACTTAAGACGGTGTAACATGCTCACGCTTAATCGACTTAGGGTGACCACTATACCCTACTAACGGAGAAATCAGCTTAAGTCAGCGATGACTTAAGACAGTGCGACATGCTCACGCTTACTCGACTTAGGGTGACCACTATACCCTACTAACAGAGCAATCGGCTTAAGTCGGCAACGACCTAAGACGATGTGACATGCTCACGTCTACTCGTCCTAGGGCGACCACTATGCCTTACCAGCCAAGCAATTGGCATAAGTCAGGAAAAAACTCCAAAACCATCACGCCGCATTTACTTCAGCAAAAGTTCAGGATGACTGTTAAATCTTAAACAACAGAAACAAAATGTTATAGTTATCAGCACCAAGGACACATTCTAGTGCCCTATCCACTGAGTATCCAAACACAATGATCACACACAAATAGAATTCGCAAATACATTCACTATTTTCTAAAAACATCACTACGGCGAAACGTCTCTATTTGGTAATGTCTTTCGCAGGGGCAATTGAAGAAGAAGGGCGACTCGAGGCATCAAGCACAGCCTTGACATCAGCAATAATGTCATCAGGACGGGCCTTCTCATCAAGATCTGCCCCGCGCGAATGGCTTTGTCCATAGCCTTGTCGCTCTGAGCCTTTAGAATGGCGCAATTGTCCTCTGAAACTTTGGTAGGCAGTCGAGCGGCCACTAGCTCCTAGGCGACTAACTTCTTGGAGGCACGCAGATCCTTGATGATGGAATCCTTGCTTGACACCAACTCTCTAAGCCGCAGAACCTCATCCTGGGACACTTGCAGTTCACGACGATGATGATCCAGATCTGACATAGTAAAGCAATGGCTCCTTTCCAAGATGGTTAAGGAATTACTAGCGTCACGATACAACCTATCCAGATTGTCACGAGAAGTGGCAAGTGCTCGTTTCTCCTCCTACATACAAGAATCAACTTTCAGCATTCAGTAAATAGAAAGCATGGCAGAGCCAGTTAAGAAAGTTTACCTCGTATGGTGCCTTCTCGGAGTTAAGGTGAGCATTGAGAGAAAAATTCAAAGAATGCGCATCATCCAGAGAAGCGGAAACCCGAGCCAGGTTAGTCTGACCTTGAGAATACTTCTCTTCAAGATCAGAGTACCGTCGGGTTGAGTCGGCTTGATACTGAAGATGTTTTTCCTCAAGCTCGGAGCACTGCCGAGCCATATCTAACAAGGCAGTCGAAGAAAGATGCTTGGTTAAAATCAAATCGAACAATCAGTCAAGGAAGAAACAAAGTTACGAACCAGTGTTTGACGCCATCAAATTAGCTATCTGTTTTTGAAGCAGCAATGGGTTCCACTGTGTCAAAGACAGAGCCCCTTCTGGGATAGTGGCACCATATGATCTCAACTGAGTAGACATTCCATCAACCAAAGCCTATGATGAAAGGCAAATGAGTATAGGGAAGATGATTTACCAGGAGGAACAGTAAAACAAAAAGCGCTGAGTTACCTGAAGATTGGAGAAGAATGAGGGTAATCCCAAGTCATGAGAAGCTGCGTTGTAGCTCGACGTAGGAAGACCAATCGAAACAATTTGAAGAACATTGTTAGGAGTTGACTCAGATCCGCCAACAGATTTCAGAATTCGTGCATCTGGCTCGCCGACTCGCTTGCTCGAAGCCAAAGAAGCAGGCATCGCCATCACCCCATCAGATCATGGTGGAGACGACCCGGCATGGACATCCATGGAGGTGTGGTGTTGGGACCATGCTTCGTCGCCGAAGGTCCTGCAGGAAGAAACAACTTCGGCTGAAGCTGTCGGCACGTGATGACCGAAGGTTGCTGTTCATGAAGCTTCGGAATTGCAATCCGACTTAAAAGTAGAATGACCTTTTAGTCCACAAGTGTTTGAGTCATTGTTGTAAACTTTTATGAGGGACATGATTGTAATTACTTACAGGCTATGTCCTGTGTCTATAAATAGTGAACAGTATTCCTTTACTGTTCACGCATTCCTGTAATTACAAACACATTGCCCGAAAATTGTTATCTATCAAGGAGAAGCATTTGAGAACAAGTCCCCAACATTGGCGCCCACCTCCGGTCAACTCACTTCCACTTTTTTGAGCTGATGGCTTCGTTCAACGATCAAGCTGGAGCTGCTTTGGCCCCGAAGCTGCTACTCCCGATAACAGGTGGTTCATGCTCAGAGCCAGCCAACAAAAAGCAGAAGAAGGAAGCACAGAGAAGGGTACAGCATGTTGGGGTGCAAGGACCTTTCATCAAGTCAAGATGGTCTCACATTCCAATTACCATCTCCCAAGAGGATCTCCAACTCAAGGATTACCCACACAATGATGCTATGGTTATCTCTTGTGTGATCAAAGGATTTCTGGTCCATAATGTTTTGGTTGACACAGGCAGCGCAGCTGATATCATATTTGTTAAAGCTTTCAGACAAATGCAAGAGCCCGAAGACAAGATCCATGATGCTACGCACCCTCTTTGTGGCTTCGGAGGACGGCAAATTGTAGCACTTGGGAAGATTACCATGTCAGTAACCTTCGGATTTGTTAACAACACAAGGACTGAGCAAATTGTGTTTGATATTGTTGACATGGAGTATCCTTACAATGCTATCATTGGTCGTGGTACTCTCAATGCCTTCGAAGCAATTCTTCACCCAGCTTACCTCTGCATGAAGATACCTTCGGACCAAGGGCCTATTGCTATTCATGGAAGTCAAGAAGCTGCCAGAAGGGCCGAAGGAAATTGGACAGATTCAAAAGCAATCCATAACATAGATGGAGCTGAGGCTTGTGAGCAATACAAGTTCAGAAGGGAAAAGGCTGCTTCAGCTGATCAGCCGAAGCCCATGCTCTTATGTGAGGATATAGCAGATCAAAAGGTGCTATTGGGATCTCAATTGTCTGAAGAGCAAGAAAAAACCTTGATAAGGTTCCTATTCAACAATAAAGATGTTTTTGCTTGGTCAGCTAATGATCTTTGTGGAGTTAACAGGGATGTTATTGAACACTCGCTCAATGTTGACCCATCCTTCAGACCCAGAAAGCAGAGACTTCGGAAGATGTCTGATGACAAGGCCGAAGGTGCTCGGAATGAAGTGAAAAGACTCCTCAGTGCTGGAGTTATTAGAGAGGTGAAATACCCAGAATGGTTGGCTAACACTGTTATGGTAAAGAAGGCCAATGGTAAATGGAGAATGTGTATTGATTTTACTGACCTCAATAAGGCTTGTCCGAAGGACGAGTTTCCATTGCCAAGGATAGATTCCTTAGTCGATGCAGCAGCTTCATCAGAGCTTATGAGTTTGCTGGATTGCTATTCAGGCTATCATCAAATCTGGATGAAGAAGGAGGATGAACCGAAAACCAGCTTCATAACCCCTAGTGGGACATATTGCTACCTTCGGATGCCTGAGGGGCTTAAAAATGCCGGAGGAAGCTTCAGCAGAATGACAGCGAAGGTTCTCCATTCTCAGATAGGCAGGAATGTACTAACTTATGTTGATGATATCATTGTAAAAAGTACGAAGCAGGATAACCACATTGCTGATTTACAGGAGACCTTCGCTAATTTTAGACAGGCTGGTCTAAAGCTGAATCCAGAAAAATGTGTCTTCAGAGTAAAGAAGGGGAAATTTCTCGGTTGCTTAGTTTCAACAAAGGGAATTGAGGCCAACCCAAGTAAAATCGAAGCTATACTTCGAATGGAGCCACCTAGTACAAAAAAGGGGGCTCAAAGATTAACAGGAAGGCTAGCATCTCTCAACAGATTCATATCTAGATCAGCAGAGAGAAACTTACCATTCTTCGAAGTGCTGAAGACAGCTGAAGTCTTTCAATGGGGACCACTCTAGCAGAAGGCCTTCGAAGAACTGAAGCAGTATTTGATAGATCTAACAACATTAACTCCACCTACGACAGAGGCTCCTTTGTTATTATATGTGGTAGATTCGCACTCAGCGGTAAGCGCAGCACTTGTTCAGGAGAAGCTTGAAGGCCAGGTTAAGAGGCAGGCCCCAATATATTTTGTATCCGAGGTTCTTAGTTTATCAAAGAAAAATTATACAGAGTTGGAGAAGGTACTGTATGCTGTCTTGATGGCCTCCAGAAAGCTTCGGCACTATTTTCAAGCTTACAACATAATTGTTCCTTCTTCACAACCTCTGAAGGATATTATGAGGAACCGAGAAGATACTGGAAGGATTGGAAAATGGGCTGCAGAGCTCAATGAATTTTGTATTGATTATGTGCATAGATCTTCGATTCAGTCCCAGGCATTAGCAGACTTCATTGCTGATTGGACGCCAGGGGCTCAGGAGGAAGAAACAAATAAAGACGCCGAAGCATGGACAGTGTTTTGCGATGGGTCTTGGGGAACCTTCGGAGCAGGAGCGGCTGCTGTGTTGGTTTCACCTTCCAAAGTTAAAACTTGTTATGCCGCAAGACTTGATTTTAGTTGCACAAATAACATCGCCGAGTATGAAGCTCTGCTTTTGGGTCTTCGGAAATTAAAGGCAATGGGAATCAGAAGGGCCATTCTTAAAACTGATTCTCAAGTTATTTCTGGTCATGTTGACAAAAGTTACAAAGCAAGAGACCCGAAGCTTGAAAGGTATCTAGATATAGTCCGAAGGATTGAGGCTTCCTTCGAAGGTTTCTCTGTCAAAAATATTCCTCGTGGAGAAAATGAATACGCTGATCTATTGGCTAAGTCAGCAGCCCAGGGGCTGCCTATACCTTTGGAAGTATTTTTTGAAACAATAAAAGCACCTTCGGTCGAGCTTCTTGAAAGAGCAATCCTCAACATATCCCCTGTTTATAGTGAAGAATGGAGAACTAAAATCATCTCTTTCCTTCAGGGTAATTTTCTTTCAGACGGCGAAGCTTATAACAGGAGAATAGAAGCAAGAGCTCGACCATATGTCATAATAGAAGGGGAGTTATACAAGCGCGGGGTCTGTTCCCCATTGCTCAAGTGCTTATCCAGATCCGAAGGTATAGAATTAATGAAGGACATACATGCAGGTCTATGTGGATCTCATATTGGATCTAGGCCCTTGCTTGGGAAAGTTTTTCGCCAAGGATTTTAATGGCCAAAGGCAGCTTCGGATGCAGCGGATTTAGTTCAAAAGTGCGAAGGTTGTCAGAAATGTGCAAGAGATCAAAAACAACCTTTGTCGTTAACTCAATTAATACAGCCCACTTGGCCATTGCAAAGGTGGGGTCTGGATTTGCTAGGTCCATTACCACCTGCACAGGGGAACTTAAGATATGTGGTGGTGGCAGTGGAATATTTTTCCAAGTGGATTGAGGCAAAGCCCTTAGCCACAATAACCTCGTTTACTATTCAAAAGTTTTTCTGGCAAAACATTGTTTGTCGCTTCGGAGTGCCGAAGGCCATAACTGTGGATAATGGGACACAGTTTGATTCTGAAGCCTTTAGAGAATTTTGCAATCAAATCGGCACGAAGATCCATTTTGCATCAGTCCGACACCCAGAATCTAATGGACTTGTTGAAAGAGCCAATGGGATCATAATGACAGGAATAATGAAGTCAATCTTCAATCAGCCAAGGGGAAAGTGGCCAGACGAGTTAATCAAAGTGGTGTGGAGTCATAACACAACCATTTCAAGATCAACAGGCTTTACACCCTTTAAACTATTGTTTGGTGACGAAGCAATAACCCCAGAAGAGGCTAAAACAGGATCGATAAGGACAGTAGCTTCGGCAGAGGGCGAAAACGAAGCTGACTGTTCTGTGGAAAAAGATGCTATTGAAGGGATTAGACTTCAAGCTGTGGAAAACATCAATAAATACCAAGCTAAAACAATAAAATGGCGTGATAGAAAGGTCAAGCTAAAGAATATTGAATCAGGACACTTGGTACTTCGAAGAGTAGCTAACCCTGAAACAGTAGGCAAATTGCAGCTGAAGTGGGAAGGCCCCTTTTTGGTAGTATCTTCGTCAAGACCTGGTTCCTACAGATTGAAGGATATGGACGGCAATGACATTCCTAGATCGTGGAATGCGGATGAGCTTCGGCGATATTATGTTTAGTTTGATGTAATTTTTTATATTCTTTTTTGTGGCACCCTTTTCCTTTCCAAAGGGGGAGAAAGGTTTTTAATGGGGCCACAACATGTAATTTTTCTTTTCCTTATTTCAATTCTATAAGAGCGATATCCCCCAAAATGTAAATGTAAAAGCTGAGAAAGCACCTTCGAGTGCAAAGAAAAAAGAAAAGAGAACAGGAAGAAGCTCCTAAGGGAGACTTACAGCGAAAAATAAACGCTGATTCCGCTGAAAGTAAAAGGCGAAGAAGCTCCTAAGGGAGACTTATAGCGAAAAATAAATGCTGATTCCGCTGAAAGTAAAAGGCGAAGAAGCTCCTAAGGGAGGCTTACAGCGAAAAGTCAACGCTGATTCCGCTGAAAGTAAAAGGCGAAGAAGCTCCTAAGGGAGGCTTACAGCGAAAAGTCAACGCTGATACACCGAAAAGTAAACGGTGAAGCCGAAAAGTAAACGGCAAAAAGATTTTTATCATTCTTAAGGGGACGAAGGGCCGTGCTTATGTTTTCTTTTGAACATGTGTCCCAATATTCATTTGCACATAACATATCATTATGTCATTTGCATTCATAAACATCCATTTAGACATATGTAGAGTCATCATCATGCTACACAAAAAAGACAGGTGCTTCAGAAATTAAGGAAAAGATTCGAAGGAAAAATTTTCTATGCTTCGTTGTGTACGAAAAGAAGGGAAGGTGTTTTTCGCCTTCGGCTCAAAAGAGAAGTTTCGTCCACAGCAAAGCAGACTGGATGTGGTTATAGGAGACAGAATATATTACAAGGTATGTACAAATTTACATAAGTTATTCCATATCTATATTACAAGAGTTTCTCCAAGAATTTTTGCAGGAAAGCGCATTACAAGCAATTTTAAGCTTCAGCCAAGGCTCCGTCTTCAGTTTTGTCAAATTTTAGCATTGTCAATCTTCAGCTTCGTCATCCTATATATCAAACAGCACAGTAAGAAAGGTACAAATTTCAAAGGAGAAGGTAAAAGCAACAAACATAAGTTTCTTACCGGTTTCAGATGGCTTCGAGCTTCGTCGCCTGCCATTTTCCGCCCGCCACTTACCCAAATCTGGGTCATGAATCTATTTCCAATGCTTCTGGCTAGTCTTGGGATATCTAACAAATCTGAAGCTGACAAGCTGAAGTTTGGTCTGTTCACGATGTTTGCATGTGTGCAGCCAGCCTTCAAAAAAGCAGCAGCTGTGCCCCGAGAAGCTACCAGGGCGCAGAAGTCAGCGTGCCCACCAATAACTTCGTCAAGGGCATCAACTTCGCCTTCAATATGTTCTAATGTTCTTGGCAGATTTTCAGCTGAAGGTGTAAATTTCGAAGAGCTAGCTCCGACAGAGTGAAACACGTCCTTCAGCCGCTGCACACATCGGATGCCGAAGCTTAAGCATTTCTCCTGAAGTTCTGTAAAAGATTTCTGCAAATTTGAGTATTTATCCACTTCAGCTTTCAGGCTTGTTTCAAAATATTTCTTTTCTTGCTCGAATTTTTCTGATTGACGGAGCAATTCATTCTTTAAATTATCATTTTCAGTTTGGACTTCAGCTAAAGAGCCCTCCATGGTCTGAATAACAAAATCTTTCTTTTCTAATGCACCTTCGTGCTCTTTGACCATGATTTCAAGATCTTGGATTGCGAAGTCTTTCTTTTTCAGATTGGTTTCGTAGTTTTCAATCTTTTCAGTCAAATCTTGAATGACGGTTTTATTTTTCTCTTCCTCCAGATCTTGTTGCATTTTTAGAACCTTGCTTAATAATATGCTCTGTCGAAATGATCTTCGTTAGAACACGACCCAAAAGTTAATAATAAAAGTAATAAAATAACAAAAATATTCGTTACCTTGAAGTTAGCATAAAGCAAGCTTCCGGCGATGTGGTGTCGTTGATAACGACACAAGTCCGCTTCCACCTTCGGCAAGCCAATGCTTTTGGAAAGGGTTCTGATAATTTTGGCCTCGGTGTGGTTCCGAAGGCACCTTAGTTTCCCTTCGTTCACCCCACCAAATAGCATAGCGCCTGGTTTATATCCGCAAGATATGGCATATTTTTTCAACTCCTCTTTCTCAGTGTCTGTTAACTCTTGTCCAAGTAGGTCTTGAAAGTTAAAATCTTCTCCTTCAGAAATTTCACCAATTTGCTCTTTCCCCTTTTCAGTTGCTGTATTCACTACAGCCACAGTAGCTTCTTCTTCGGCCATTTTTAGGAGAATATTGTCAATAACCTCAAGTGTAGTTTCCAGGTTCGACTCTTCGGTGGCCCCGGCTTCGGCCTCGGTAGCTTCGGGTTCGCTGGTTTCAGCTTCAGTAGTTTTCATCCCAGTAGCTTCGGCTTCGGTAGTTTCAGCAAAGGGAATTTTCGGCACCGTTGCCGGTGGCGACGTCTGGTGGATCACATCTGTTACTTGAATAATTCTCCGTTTTTTCGGCTTTGCAGAACTTTCTGCTGCCGAAGCTGCCTTGTCCTTCTGAAAAAACTTCGTCAGTTCCAGTGCCAGTGGACTTAGCCTGATAGGCAAGGGTTTAGTCATTACCTTCATAATTTCTTCTACTTCAACAGCAGAAGGAGAAGTAGGAATATCTTCTTCTCGGACCGACGTTTCCGGCTCCGGGGACGCACCTTTTCTCTTTCTTGAAGTGGCCACCTTCGGCTCAGGATTTAACTCTTCAGCGCTAAGACTTTCAGAATCTTTCTTTTTCTTCTTGGCTACCTTGACGACCTCTTCGTCAGTAGCGCTAGCAATCCTTTTTCGCTTCGGGCCTCCGGCATCTCCGCCCAGTCGACCGTAGTCAGAGTATTCAAATCCTATGGCATCAAGCACTCTGTTCAGCCTTCGTTTTGGCCGAGTGCCGAAGGCCGCTGTCATCAGTTGGTCCTCTTTTTTAGAGTAGTTCCCAAGAATTTCATTACTCATCATTTCAATTGTATCAAGCCATTTTTGGCAGGGTACTTTAAAAAATTTCTTGAATTTATAATGATAAGGTAGCCTGACGAGTTCCCCCTCTTTCTTTTCCCCTTCAAGCTTCGGCATTGTCCACTCTTTCATCGTTGGAAAAACTCTGAAAGCCAGGAATTCTTGCACTAAATCTCTAGTGCCAATATGTTCTGCTATAATTTTGAATTCGCCCAGTGCAGCCCAAGTTGGACCTTCTACTATCATTTTGCATCGGGGTCTTGTTTCTCCGAAGATTAATTCAAGAGGGCTCTGAACCAGCTTCTCTTTATCTTCATCAATTTTGACATAAAACCATTCTGATTTCCAGCCTGCCGGCCATTTGCTTCGGTAGCTGATCACGGGAAACTTCGTGGTTTTCCGATAAGCAAAATTATAGCAGCCAAAATTCTCATGCAATCCATCTTTTCTGGCCTTAGTTTGGTAATGCAACTCATGAACTCGGCAGAAGCTGTCAGCAAATGGCTCCACCGCCTGGCTTCGGAGAGCCCAGATATAGACGCTGAGCTTGACAATTGCGTTGGGAGTCAGTTGGTGAAAGTAGATACCAAATCTTTGTAGCACATCAGATATCATCCTATTTAAGGGGAATCTTAATCCAGCTTTTTGAAAGCTCTTAAAAATAACTATTTCATCTTTTTCTGGCTTCGGGGTAGTTTCTTCCCCCCCGAAGTGAAGTAGCTTCTTCTCATTCTCACTGAAATAACCCGACTTCACCATCTTGGAGAAATCAGCCTTGGAGACAGTCGATTTCCCGAAGTCCAAGTGACTGGGCTTGCTTGGCACGGCAATATGATAATCATCATCAGAATCAGCTTCCTCAATATTTCCTTCTTCCGCTTCGGCAACAGCTTCTTCTGTCTCGGCAGCAGTCTGCCCTGTCTCGGCAGTACGGATTCCTTCCGAGGTCACCAGTCCGGATCGTTGCATCGCTTCGGAGATAGGAACAGTCTCCGCTCCTTCGGCTTCGCCTCCCTTACGCTCAACTCTAGCGGTAGAGCGCACTTTGGCCATTTAATTCTGAATTTCTTGGGAACTAAAGAACTTTTTCTTTCGAAGCTTTTTCTTCTGATGAAGTAGGCTTTAAAATTGGAGCTTCGTCTGCTTGCGAGAGTCAAGCTTCGGCTATGGTTAAAAATTTTGGCAGCAAAACAGTGCAATAGCAATGAATGCTGTGGTAACTTCACACCTACCCGTCTGTTTATATAGTGCTGCAGGTAAGAAGGTGAATCATCAGGATTTACACACCAGGCAAACAGCTGCTTACACCCGCTGCGCGGTGGACCGCAGAGACCAAATAGTAACCCTGCAGGATGGGACCGCTACGCGCTCGGAAACTGAATCGTTTCTCGACAACGAGCTCAGGGAAGGTGTTTTTCGGACCTTCGGCTTCCTGAAGCCTAAGAGTCTTTTTTCACGGATCAAGCTCGTTACGAAAAACGATCTAGCACCGCGAAGGGGCTACTGTTGGGACCATGCTTCGTCGCCGAAGGTCCTGCAGGAAGAAACAACTTCGGCTGAAGCTGTCGGCACGTGATGACCGAAGGTTGCTGTTCATGAAGCTTCGGAATTGCAAACCGACTTAAATGTAGAATGACCTTTTAGTCCACAAGTGTTTGAGTCATTGTTGTAAACTTTTATGAGGGACATGATTGTAATTACTTACAGGCTGTGTCCTGTGTCTATAAATAGTGAACAGTATTCCTTTACTGTTCACGCATTCCTGTAATTACAAACGCATTGCCCGGAAATTGTTATCTGTCAAGGAGAAGCATTTGAGAACAAGTCCCCAACATGTGGGAAGGAGAGCTCACTTGGACACCCTCGTAGGCTGGGTTGCAGCTCGCGCCACCCACCAGAGCCGGATCACTTCCGGCAACACCCTCGGGGGCTGGGTTGCAGCTCGCGCTACCCACCAGAGCCAGATCACTACCGGCGACACCCTCGGGGGCTGGGTTTTCTACAACAGCCACCTCTAAGGCTGAAGGATCCTCAGTCACCTCCATGGGAGTCAGGCAATCCTGACCAACTTCTTGACATCAAAGACTTCCTTCCAAAGTCGATGATGCACGAGACACTGCTCGGGATACCTCTAATCCCACGTCTGGAATTTCAGAGCAAACATCCATCATATCACCAACAGTCGGCTCTGACAGCATATCTTCAGGAACGACATCCTCATGGGCCTGATCAAAATCTGCTATGGACAACTCTTGAAGGCTGACAAGAGCAGAAAGAGCTGGAGAAGGAATATCACTATCCCCACTATTACCTCTGTAACGCTGGCTATTCTTATGAATTAGCGGAACTTCTCCTTCCTCTTCTTCGTCCTCATCAAAAATATGGACAATAGCCGGTGCACGGTCACACCTATTGGGTTCAATTTCTGCACGGTCACACCCATTGGGTTCAATTTCTACACGGTCACACCCATTGGGTTCAGCTTCTGCACAGTTACACCCATTTGGTTCAGAGTTGACAAGGCCACACCCATTAGGGACAACTTCAACGCGTACACCACCACTGGGATCAACCTCAGGAAGAACCTCTACTGGTACTTCTTCACAAACAGGAACAGAAGGGCCAGCATCCTGGTCCAAGCATGATAGTCGCCGAAGCCGCCTCTTCTTCTTCTTCTCCTCAACGGGCGCAGTTGGACGGCTAACCTGGCAAGGATGTTTTGGGCAAGTACCCTCAGGCTTTCGGGTGTCCACTATTTTGCTAACCTCTTGTCCAACCATAACAGCCATCGGTTCAGCAGGGGCCGAGTCAGAAGATTATCCAGCCAACATATTGAGTACAACATCTATTTCTGCATCATCCAGACTTGCCGGCATCTCAAAGTGAATTTGCCTCTCATCATTGGGAAGATCACGAAGAGGAGCAACCAGAGCCTCAATGTCTTCAGGAGAGGGTCACACTCTAAGACCCAAACCACTATCACTGGCAGGAGGGTTGGACACGAAATTGAAAAATGACCTAGCAGGTGGCAGATTCCAAGCAGAATAAGCAACAGGAGCACCAACATTTAATACCTTGCCCCTCAGGATCATGTCTAGTCAGCTCACCAGATCCTCAGTAGGAATTTTCCTGTCGGTAACCCGAGTTGAATCAGTAATACCACTATACAAGTAAGCTGGACACGCCCTATATTTTAAAGGCTGAATATTATTGAAAACGAAGTCAGCAACCACAGCTTCAGCAGTCAGACCTCTTTCCTTCAGTAGACATATCTCAGCAAGCAGAACCCTAGCTTCCATCACCTCCAAGGCAGTAGGAGACTCAACCCAACTCGGAGTGCGTACATCTGGTTGTCTCCCCGACCGAGGGGGAGGGACTTGCCGTGGTTTTCCATAATAAACCATTCAAGGTGCCACCCTTTAATGCTGTCCTTGAGAGGAATGTCAAGGTATTCTGTCTTCCTCCAGTGGCGCATCTCCAGACTTGCACCACCAATGAGCTGGTGCTACCCCCTAGCCATCCCAGGCCGACAGTGATACAAATACTTCCATAATCCGGAATGAGGAAGAATTCCGAGGTAGGCCTCACACAGATGCACGAAAATAGAAATTTGCAAGATGGAATTGGGATTCAGATGGGTCAGGTTTAGATGGTAAAAATCAAGGAGACCGCGGAAGAAGGGAGAAATGGGAAGAGCAAGACCGTGGATGAGAAAAGGAACATAGACAACAGACATGTGGGTATCTTTTGTCGGAACAGTGACCCCATGGCAAATCCGCCAAGAGCATAGCTCTTTTGGAGGAAGAACTCCAACATCAACAAGGTGGAGGGGATACGATTCGGAAACAACAGACATGTGGTTACCTGCAAACGTCAACTGGCTGTTGGGATCGAGGGGAGGAATGACCATCGTAGCAGAATTCTGGTTCTTCCGCTTGGGCGCCATCGCAATCTCACCGGCGGGTTGAACAAGGGCGAAATCAGGGGGAAACAGAGGAGTGGTTTGAGGCGGAAATGTGAAGTTAGGGCTCAGAACTCAAAAGCGCACGACGACGTGATATAAATGGGGTCTTTTCGGGTTGGGCACCATTTCTAAAAAGTGCCAAGTCATCACTCGGGAAAACAAGATTTCCGACATAGCTCGGCTGTTAACTCTAAAACGCCAACAACATCAAGCACCACTCGGCCGTTACATCTAAAACGCCGACAGTGTTTGTCATGACTCGGCTGTTATCTCTAAAACGCATATGGGGTCAAGCATAACTCGGTTGTTACCTCTAAAACGCCGACATCATCAAGCACCACTGGGCTGTTACATCTAAAAAGCCAACAGTGTCTGTCATAACTCGGTCGTTTTCTCTGAATAATGCCGGCAGAACCAAACACGACTCAGCAGTTTCCAGTTATCACTTGGTAATTATTTCTAAAACACCAGCAGCGCTAAGCGCGAAGACAAACTATCAATTGACTATAAAGGAAGAACGGCGGAAAAGCGAATGGTTGCTCAGAACAAGCTGAAATTTTTTTCAATATATGGAGGAGGGAAGTTCTTCCACAAACTTAAAGACCAACTCATTATGAGTCAGCCTTTTTCCCTCTTTTCACCACATTACATTACTACATTACTACATTACTTACTCTACACTATACTACTAACTACTACTACATTATTCTGTTGCTGCTACTACTACTACTACTACTCCTACTACTAATTATCTATACTAATATATAAACCAGTGACGCTTTGCCACTGGCCTTGCTACTGTCGCCGCCGCCGCCCCTGCTGCCGTCGTCGCCTTTGCCGCCGTTGTCGTCGCCCTTACCACCTTTGCCTCCGTCGCCCTCATCATCGACGTCGCCGTCATCGCCGCCGTCACCACCGTCGCTACCATCACCCTCGTCGTCGCCGTCTTTGCCGCTCTACTCCTCGGATGAGTCGGAGGAGTTCTCCTTGTCCGAGGAGACCTCCGACTCATCCGAGCCCTCGAGCCCGGAGCGCTCGACAGCCCAGATGTACGTCCACACCTCGGCAACGATCCCCTAGGAATTGTCCGAGTCATCGGACGACACCAGGGGAGAGGCGTAGACCGGTGCCCCCTCGGACTCGGAGGAAAACTCCTCCTTCGAGTACTCGGAGTCACCAAAGTCCTCCGAGGGGGGACTTGGCTCGCTCTTCCGCTTATCGCCGGAGTGGTGCGATGAACTTCCACCCTTCTTGTTCTTTCCCATGGTTGGTTGGAAGAGAAGAGAAAAGTGGGAAAATAAGCAACAAACGATTAGAAGATGTGTGAAGACAATAGAGGGGCAGGCAGTCTATTTATAGAGGCCGGAAGCAACCGCTCATCTCCTACCACGGTCACCTAACAGTCGCAAGTATTCAATAAGCAATTCAAATCGTCTGGAGGCAAGTCAATCAGCGGATGCCGTTCCACGTAACACATCACCATTTGGACTAAGGTCAACTGTTTGGACGATATGATTACACCCCGCGGTCACGTCAAGTTACTACTCAAGGACAATTTGCTAAACGCTCGGAGTACCAAGCCATCCCTCGGTTACACCCATTGGGGATGGGACGTCCAGGAATTTTCAATAGATTTTCCCAAACAGTCACATCCATACAGTATACACAATGAATGTATCAAGACAGAAGAAAGATATCGATGGAGATTAGAGGAAAGCCAAATATAGCTACTGAAGTACAAGTCTAATCAACAGAAGCATTGAAGCACGAAGCGAAATGAAGACCAGCCAAGAGCCATCTACCAGACGTCCAATCAGTCGCTGATCAAATAAATTTGAAACCTAACAAGACATGGGAAAGCGTGAGATGAAGACCTTTGAGTGGATCAAAGCTCGGGGGCAACACCCATTGGGTGCACCTCCAGTGCACCCGATGGATCCTCAGCCCCTAAGGAAAGAATGCTGATCTCTAAAGCATAAGCGAGTAACAGAGCACTGATTCCTGAAGTATAGGGTGAAGACCACCGAATGTGCCAAAGAAGGATAACAGAAGATTGTTTTTACTGAATTGCTTAGAGTTCAGAAGCAACGACTTGATAGGTGTATTTTCAAAGCATCCACTGTCTAAAATCAAAACCGCAAGTTGGACCTAGAATCTTTGGGCCGATTATTTCAGAATCAACTCAAAGATTGGGGGCTTGTGTGGGACAGATATCCCCTGGGTCCACTAGAAGGCTAGAAGGCCTCACGAAAGGCTTTGGGCCCATTATGTCGCAAGGTCGTCCCTTCGTGGGCTAGGGGAGGAGCCGTGGACAGAATGAATTGATGCAAGATTGGATATACTTGATCCCAGACGGCTCATTGGATTTAAGCATTATCCATAGCATTGATCCGATTCTCCCGCGCAGCGCCCTCAGACGTCGGAACTAAACGAGGACAAGTCAGCAGGATATAGGAAGATAAGTTTGGTCAGTTCACTATTACTTAGGTGCACGATGTTATCATACCCACATGTAATGCCCCACGGTCGAGTATATAAGGCCTAGGGGGCACCCCTCGAAGGACAGATCACTCATTAGCAATTTACCCCATTCTCTAGCATCCATCATACTAGAGAACTCCTCTGTAACCCACCACATAAAGATCCACACCAGGAAGTAGGGTATTACGCCTCTCTAAGCGGCCTGAACCTATATAAAATTGTCTACCATCTCTCGTGCGCCTAGAACAAACCATCAAGATATAGTCGGTAACACCGTCCTACCCAAAAGCACCTCGAGGGGTAACCCCGGGTGCGCGGTCAGGTCCCAAACACCGACAACGGCGGCACGACACAACCAGCAGAGAGCAGCGACACTTGGTCTATGCGAGCGGCGGTCGTGTTTGGGCATTTGCTGAGGAAGAAAGGTTGGATATCGCAGCTAGTGGAGAGCGGCACACGACACATACCACAGTGTGGGCTGAGGCATAGGGGTGAGGAGGAGCAAGGAGGCGGGGAACAGGTTCCACGAGTCACAAGTTCCACGAGTACCACAGTGTGGGCTGAGGCATAGGGGTGAGGAGGAGCAAGGAGGTGGGGAACAGGTTCCACGAGTCATGGTTCCACGAGACATAGGCACGCGATTTATAGGGGCGAGGGAGGTAGAGGGAGAGGTGCCAAGATGGGAAGATGGAGAGGGCGACGACCGGCCATCAATGGAGCCGTGACGTCCACGGTTACTAGCATCGTGATGTCTATTCATGGCGGCATGGTGCTCCAATGTGTGGGCGTGCGGCTAGTGGGCAGGGGAACAGATCGGTCGACTGCGTCAGTTCTACGTTCGGAAGTGAGCAGGTGAGGCAACGGTAGGGCAAAATGGGTGGACGAGAGGCGTCTGCTTACTGAAATAGAGAGCGGACATAAGAGAAATTGAGCATAGGAAATGAAGACATGTTGGGCGGTGGGGCCGACCTGCATGCCAACGAGAGAGAGGAGGGTGTGCGGTTAAGCAAAAAGGCCAATTAGGCCATGAGCCTTCGTCCGTTCTTCTCTTTTGTATTTTGTTTTTTACTTTTGTTTTTTTTAGAATAGATTATTCAAATATATAATTAAATATATATTTTTAAATATTCCAAAAATATAATAAATCCATTAAAAATATGTTTATAAATATAATATCAAATACTTATTTATGCGAAAGTCTATTAATTGAATAAAATGTCCGTTCATAAGAAGAGATAAAACAAATAAAATGTATTTTTAGTAATTACTTACAAACAAAAATTATTAACATGTCAAATTACATACTCCAAAAATAATATTTTAACAA
Source organism: Zea luxurians (assembly GCA_029449295.1). NCBI lineage: Eukaryota > Viridiplantae > Streptophyta > Magnoliopsida > Poales > Poaceae > Zea > Zea luxurians. Next base: position 94,442,954 of record JAOPSE010000001.1, on the reverse strand, counting down.
CTCATTTTTATTTTATAAAATAAGATTTTTGCACCAAATTAAATAAAAAAATTGATACATCACACAAAAATTATGTCTCGGCATGAATGCATCAAACACTAATTTTTCGAGAATTTGTTCAATTTATATATATCACCATTTCATTATTTGAATATAAACATTTTCCTTTCTACTAAGAATTAACAATATAGACTAAGTTATTTTCAATTGACGGATTTAGAGTGTTACAAAATCTACCCCCTTAAAAAGAATTTCGTCCTTGAGATTAGAGAGGCTAGCAAGAAAACAAATGTGATACAGGGTTATTGGTTGAAATCGGACTCTTTCCAAACTTATGGAACTCATTGCTTTTTTGTTCCACAATATATGCTAATCTAGCGACCTTCATCATCGTACTTATAAATTAGTTGGTCTTCTAGATTATTGCTTGGGTCTTGCTTTGCAGTCTTCTTGTCTAGTCGATCTAGACGCTTCTTGGGGCATTGGCGAATAATATGCCTTCATTTTTGTAGTAGTAGTAGTAGCAAGAACCTTTTGCTTTGAGCTCTTTACGAATCAACTTCGTTTGACTAATGGTGATGGCTGATTGGTTGTCTGTATCATAAATAGTTGAACCTGACTTGATCTTTTCTGTTTGGGTATGGGAAGGAAAGAGAGGATGAAAAGATTGAGGAAAGACATGGTACAAAGTGTAGAGAAAACCCAACTATATAAGGTTTTACAGAGCTAACTGATGTCTTTGTGGACAAAAGTGACACAATACACCAACAATCATTACAAAGAAGCAAATCAATCACGAGCACAAGGACAACTAACATGAACTCAAGCACACCAGCACAACACATTCAACCAAAAGGGGAACTTTTTCTAAGGACAACGGTTTTATAACAATTTTTTTTGAAAGGTGAGACAAGGTTAGGAGTAAAAAAAGATTATAAAATCAAGGAACCATGGTAGAATAGCAAGGTGTTAGACAAGAGCAAGACATTATTGTTGATGGCCAAGAGTAAAATGAGATAACCTTGAACTGGTGAAGCGAGGATAAACGATACAACCAAGCATATGAAGTGATTTGGGGAGGAAGTTTTTTTATGGAGACAATATAGAGGCATTACCAAGGAGAAAAGTAGAGATGCAAAGGTTCAATATATCAAGGTAGATATTTCCCAAGGATAATAATCAGATGACAAGAAAACTATGGTAGAGGAAGTCAAAGGGTATATAGTAAGATAATGATTTAGAAAACCAGTATAATATAATATAACATCATCCTTACTTATCTAGTCGAAAAATATAATATTATAGAGCTATCCTATTAACCTAGTCAGAAGTTCAAAAATAGATCTAGGGGATCCATAACAAAACTTTTTGCGGGGTGGGGATAAGAAAGAGAATGGAGCATCTTTAATAGCTTTGAAAGGGTTCCTTTTGTTAAACTTTGCTTCAAGTTTCGCAATCTTAACTTGATCATATTGTAGTGCTTCTGAGCAGAGCCTTCTGATAGACAAAAAATCAGACTAGAAGAGTTGAAGACAAAAGAGACTAGTTTTGATATAAAGTAAGTTTTATAGAGATAAATAGTCCATGTTTTAAAAGACCGACTGTGCTTTCCATTTCTAACTAATCTAGCAACCTACGGTCACATTGCTTTGATACAACTTCTGTCACACCCGGTTTTAAGGGCAAAACCGAATGCATAGCATATGTGTGCTAGGATCTATTTCCACACATATGTTGATGTCGCAAATGTAATATATCAAAAGAACAATGCATAAAAGTGTAAATAAAGATTATATTAACATATTACACTTCAAACAGACATAATGTCTTAACCTTTACTCATCAAAGTACAGTGAAACATGGACATCCTTCCATAGGAAGATGACCAGGGGAATCACTATACTAGCATCCATCGAGTTCATCATCATATCTTCATCTGCAAACTTCTGATCAAAATTAAGCAAGGGTGAGCTCACTTATGGACGGGGGTCAGCAAGTGGGGTGAAAATGAAAGGTTAACAAGGTAAGGCTAAAGTTTATTGTGGTTAGCATTTTAGTTGGTCAACATTTTATTATCAACACCTGATTACTAGGTATAAGTATATACCAAACCCAATTAAGCATAATTCATAATCAGCATAAGCTCAAACCACTTGATCAAATACCATCAACATGAAGCTCAACCTCTTGAGCGAACCACTTAAGCATACTGCTTAAACAAAATCGATCACGATTTATTTCCATCTTCAAGTTTAATTATCATGTGAGGGTCCACGCTGCTCTTAATCGTGAGCACGACTGATATATTGGTTTTCACTCTGTAGAGGTGGTACAACTTTACCCACATGTCTTGTATCCCCTCTAGCCTAGGTCGGCCAAACCCGTAAACACTTCCAAGGTGAATGGCTAGGGATCCACTATGAGGCTTTCACAGAATACACTTAATACAAAGCAACCCGCTAAGGTTTCCACGTCAGTATTGGTTACCCTCTGGGTGAGGTATCTTAGCCAAGGCTACCACCCCATGTTAACGTGAGCTGCCACCAAACCACTGCCACCCCCTCTTGGCCATCTTTCAGGTAAGGTTCCTAGGCACTAAGTATATAAAGCTAATTACCAAAGCCAGAGCCACGATAGCACTCGTGGTTGCACTGTTTTCCTGGGTGGTCACTCCATGTTCCAATTATCAAAATATGATCTTGTTTAATCATCAGATTAACAACAATAATGTAAACTTACCATTTGGAACATTAATATGATTAAAGAGTGACATCATAAAAATAAAGTTGTAGCAATAGCGTAGCTACTTGATTAAATCATAATCTCAGGTTAAACAAGGAATAAGGTTGGAAAGGTTAGATGTATCTGAATAGGTAACCCATCAAATTACGCACATATCCAGAAGTAAAATTTATTAAATGTATTGTATGGGATCAGATAGAATATGCAGGGGGAGAAGTCCACTTGCCTTGCTTAAAGGAAACTTGTGATTCTTCCACGGAATAGAACTTGATTCTCAACTACTAGATCAACCACTGAATATCACACAAACAAACAAGAAGAAACAAACATCACTCAATAACATACAACATTCATCATAGACCAAACTACAAGAAAACATAATAAAAAGATCGTTTTCGCTTCAATAACACAAACAAAGGTTATAACAAAAGACGCTCTTTTGCAAAAAGGTTTGATTCATAGTTTATAAAACAAGACCTAAACTTGAGAATATATTAATTATAAATATGCAAATTTTAGGTTTACTATTTTAATCTTTTATAAAAGTCATATGTGGTATGTCTAAGATTAAGGGTACATAAGGTTATAAACACTTTATAACATTATTAAACCTTTTTAACCGTTTAGAAAAGATATATGCTATATGTCTATGGTTAATGAGTTATGAAACATATTAAACATTGATTTATGAAACATTACAAAACATATTGTAAAACATTTATTGATGAAAAGATATTATATAAGCCTAATCGAGTTTTATGTGGAAGGGTGATTAAACAGATAATTATATTTATTTTCATTAAGAAAATGCATGGCCTGGATAAGTTTTTAGGTAACAGATAATTAAACAATTACTAGTCGGTTGCCCGTGCGTTGCGACGGCTTACAACAATACTCATGTAAACTATCCACCAAAAAAATTTCAAGATTTTTTATTGATTGTCTCCACTCTTCATATAATATTTTTTTGATTTGGCTAACTGATGTTATTGTTTACTCAATCCAATATGTCTTGGTACAACACGACCAATAAAGTGAGCGATTAGAAGAGAGTTCACAATGACTGACTGAAGGAACAGAGATTATAAAATGACATAATTCCACCATACAGAGACCAAATAAGAGAAAATTTGTGATCTCAAGTTTCTAAAATAAGTCACATGAACTCAAACTTATAAAAAAGATAAATCAAAATATAGAGTGATTAATAAAGTCAGGCATCAATAAATACTAGATGTGCTTCATATAAATTATGCTACTTCGTAGCAATTACTAACGTTTAAAACCAACAAATAACCTTTCATTTTATATTAGTGTGACAAATCATTGCTGCTCCATCCAATTCAGCAACCTCAAACACCATGGAGTCCATTGCGCCAATGTGGTCTCAAAAATGACTTAATGCTTGCAAAAGCCAAGAACGCCGTGTTGTGCTTGGGCTGTAGCCTCTGCCCGTAGTGCTGGCCCGGCCCGACACAATTATATTGTTTTTATTTTAAAAAAACATATATGCAATTTATATTCAATATTAAAAATATTTGAGCATGATGTTCTACTGGTTAGACAGCTTCACTCAATGTCTCCTGTTTTCTTCCATCAGGGTATGGGTTCAAACCTCACCTTTTGCACCATTTTTAACATTTTATCCTGATTTAATCAAATAGGTCGACAGGCTAATGGGCTGGCCCGGCACAGTTAGCAGGCCGGCATGATGTGCCTAGGCCAGAGTTGTGGCCCGCGGGCGTCTAGCCCGTGCCGGGCTGCTGTTTGGCCATCTATAGACGTACAACGGGTTAATTTGAAATAGCTCTGAGGGGTTATTTGTAAAAGAGGACACGGGACGACCGTTGAAACTAGTGCTTTAAGTATAGTATAGAATTATATTCACTTTTGCTTAAGAACACACTAGACTCTATTTTTATTAAGAAAGTCATAAACAAAGCAACATATAAACTAACATTTTAATTATATAAAGAACATGAGCAATAATTTCTTTATTTTATCCTTTAGGAAAAAACTAGGTAGTATATATAAATACTATGGATTGAATTCGATGAACGGATTAATCATGCCTATATTACTAGTTATTGACAAATTGAAATATAAATCTAACTAATAAATTATGAGAAAAGATAATTAATCTATTCATTATATTTAGTTTCAATTTAGCAACATATGATCTAAATCATTTGAAAGAAAATTGTATAAACTATCATTTTCATAAGCTCTAGGCAATGTACTTATATATATCGAACTTGAATATGAAACTATTATATGAACAAACATATCTAACTAAATAAGTGGCTATATTATATTTTTGCTGATAAAAACATATGTGCTACCTTTTAAATTTCTTTTTAACAAAAACATAACTCTAATTTAAATTACGAAAATTCAAAAACCTGTGTGAATATGAATTGAAAATGTATCACATAATTATAAAATTAATCGAACTGTTTCTAAATTGTTTAGCTTCCAAATAATCAAAATTACATTATTAAATCCGGTGTAGGGCTATTTTCTATTTATCTATAACCAGCTAGGGATAGCTGCTACATTTACATTTTTGTATACATGTCATTATAAATAATTATCTCTTATTTTCTATGTTATAAAAACATAAGGCTATAATTCTTTTTAATTTCTTAATTTGAAAACTACACATTATAACAAACATAATACAAATTAATTTACAAAAACATGTAAATTGTTGCAACTATAAATTTAAACTGATTAGTGCACTAACAAAATAATATTTAATTTGCTTAGATATCGAATACGTATTTTTAAATAGAAAATATCATCATACGACAAAATTCTCTATTATGCGTTGAGGGAAAGAGGTAAATTACAGATCAGATTGTCTTCTACCTCTTTCAGAGAGCTGGACGTCGGTGTTGTGGAGAAGGGGAAGACAACAACAGGATCTGCACGATGTTGGCATACCGAGGAGCTTCAGTGAGGTGCTGCGTAGCACGGCGACAATGGCGAACAACATTGTACGTGGCGTGGAGTAGTGAACAAGGAGTCGACGACGACGATGTTGCGACTGTGCGCACGGGCCGGGGAATTACAACGCATCGAGTCACTTGTGTGGGAGAAGGCTAGGAGCTTGACGACCGCACGAATTCCAATGAGACAGCGAGCACGGTGAGCAGCTGCAGCAGGTAGGGTGCGAGCTGAAGCGTGTAGGAAAAGAACGGAGGAAGCGGCAGGACGTTGTGGGTTCTGAAGGTGAAGGGCAGCGAGGACAGAAAGGGTTGGGCGCATGGGAACTCGGCAGTAGGCTCCGGTGGTGGGGATTGGGCAATCGCCGGTGCTAAGGACCATGCAAGGAAAAACAAGCTGGTTGTGTTTTATATGTGAGGAATAGGGGACCACGGGCGGCTTTGATTGCTATTTCTGCGCCAAGAGAAACGACTCTTGTTACTACACCATTAATGGAGGTTTAAAGATGGGGAGATGAACGGCGTGAGTGGAGGGAGGAAGAGAAAGGGATGGACGACACGACATGGCTGCGGGAGCACAACACGGACGGCCGACAAGCAACGTCGTGGCACGGCATAGGAAATGGTCAAGCGACGGCGGCACGACACAACCAGCAGGGAGCAGCGGCGTTTGGTCTATGCGAGCGGTAGTCACGTCTGGGCATTTGCTGAGGAAGAAAGGTTGGATATCGCAGCTAGTGGAGAGCGGCGCACAATACGTACCACAGTGTGGACTGAGGCATAGGGGTGAGGAGGAGCAAGGAGGCGGGGAACAGGTTCCACAAGTACCATAGTGTGGGCTGAGGCATAGGGGTGAGGAGGAGCAAGGAGGCGGGGAACTGGTTCCACGAGTCACAGGTTCCACGAGACATAGGCACACGATTTATAGGGGCGAGGGAGGTAGGGGGAGAGGTGTCGAGATGGGAAGATGGAGAGGGCAACGACTGGCCATCAATGGAGCAGTGATGTCCATGATTACTAGCAGCGTGATGTCTATTCATGGCGGCGTGGTGCTCCAATGCTTGGGCGTGCAACTAGTGGGATGGGGAACAGATCAGTCGACTGCGTCAGTTCCACGTCTGGAAGTGAGCAGACGAGACAACGGTAGGGCAAAATGGGTGGACGAGTGGCGTCTGCTTGCTGGAATAGAGAGCGGACATGAAAGAAATTGAGCAAAGAAAATGAAGACGTGCTGGACGGTGGGGCTGACCTGCATGCCAAGGAGAGAGAGGAGGGTGTGCGGTTAAGCAAAAAGGCCAATTAGGCCATGAGCCTTCATCCGTTCTCTCTTTTGTATTTTTTTACTTTTGTTTTTTAAGAATAGATTATTCAAATATATAATTAAATATATATTTTAGATATTCCAAAAAATATAATAAATCTAATAAAATATGTTTATAAATATAATATCAAATACTTATTTTAGGAGAAAGTCTATTAATTAAATAAAATGTCCCTTCATAAGAACAGATAAAACAAATAAAATGTATTTTTAGTAGTTACTTACAAACAAAAATTATTAACATATCAAATTACATACTCGGAAAATAATATTTTAAACAACTCATTATTATTAGGATTTTTGCACCAAATTAAATCAAAGAAATTTGATACATCACACAAAAATTATGTCTCAGCATGAATGCATCAAACACTATTTATTCAAGGATTTATTCAATTTATATATATCACCATTTCTTTATTTGAATATAAACATTTTCCTTTCTACAGACAATTAACAATTTAGACTAAGTTATTTTCAATTGACGAATTTAGAGTGTTACACCTTACCCGAAAGGGGCAAGGGCAGTATGGGACTAGGCGTGTAGGGAGGTTCTCGGGTTGGTTTTGCTGTGATGGCGGTCAGACGAGGGATTTCTGCATTGCTCTTCCTAGAAACTATAGCGGGTTTTCGGAAGCTAGTGGAACTTTGTAATGGCCTTGTAGTGGATCCCTAGCCATTCACCTCGGAAGTGCCTAAGGGTCTTGCAAACCCTAGCGACATGGGATACATGACTTGTGGGTACAGGGTACAACCTCTGTAGAGTGTAAAACTGGTATACTAGCCATGCTCGCGGCCATGAGCAGCTCAGGACTCTCGCATGAAAGACATACCTTCATCAATTTATGGAACTATTCAATTTGTCATATGCATGCATCGCGGGTGTTGTTATTGTTGCTCACTTGCTCTCTAATGCTATGAATCAAGAACAAGGCAACACAAATGTTAATGGTTAAAGACCTTCGTCCTTCGAAGCATTATATCCCTTAGGATATGATGGTCTTCAAACGAAGGTCATAAAAGACATACTTTCATCATTTTAATACATAAGAATAACAACAGGAGCATGTAAGGCATAGAAAAGAGCATGAATAATTGTTTAATACTATCAGATTCTTAGTATTCTCATTTATGTAAATCAACATCAATGATATTAAATTACATTTATACCTTCGGCTCGATAGAAGGCAAAAAGTCCAAGTGACGTGCGAGCGATTACAAGTCAGCATGAATAGTACGGTGTTACTGTTCATCTATTTATAGGCACACGACGCAGCTTGGGTAAAATTACATTTGTGTCCTTAACACTTACTACTGACTAAGAAGTAATCTGTCGAGGACTGATTGGTACATTCCTTTTTAAGTCGGTTCCATTCTCCATCGCTGCCTTTGCGTTAAGCCGAAGCTTCTTCATCCGTAGCTTCGGCACTGGTTCAACCTTCTCCCAGACTGCGCCTTTCATACTGCGCACAGCTTCATCTTAAGACTGAAGGTTCCTGTCGCAACACATTATACTCGGAAAACATGTTAGTCGTGTTTTTGAGGACCTTCGGAAGACAAAGCCCCCCAACAGTTATCAATTTTGATCTACTACTTATTTGGATTGGTATCTACTTATACCTAGTAATTGCTAATAAAATTTTGACCAACTTTAAAAGCAATGCTCAGCTTCAACCATCCTCTTTGGTAAGCCTTACACTTCACATGAGCTCCCACCTTTGGCGAGATCATGCACATTATTCCCCACAACTTGTTGAGCGACGAACGTATGTGAGCTCACCCTTGCTGTCTCATACCCCGCACAGGTCAAGAACAGGTACCACAGGATGAGACGCATGGAGGATGCTGCGATGTGATCGTGAGAGGTCTATGGCGTCGTCTCCCAGTCATCTTTGGGTTGCTGGATCGTTGTCTCCTTATGATGTAATTATTTATTTATTTTGTACAAAACTCCTATTATATAACAAAGATGTGACATTCGTTTCTGTACCATGATTCATCATATGTGTGAGACTTGGTCCTCACACACCTGGTGATTATGTATGCACCCGGGTCTTGGTGCCCCGAAATCTAGGTGTGACATGGCAGCATCATGGGCAGCAGTGTTATAGTCCCACCAATCAGCAGCGAGGCCAGTAAGACGACCAGAAGCATAGAGCACCTTCTCCAGTCAGAGCATTGAGCGATATTAAGCATCTTCACCACTGATTTCAACCAGTCATCAGCATGTAACGGATCTGGAGAGCTGACGAATGTAGGTGGTTTGTGACTCATGAACTCCCGGTGCTTGTCCCGGGGTGGAGCTGGTGGTGGTGGAAGTAGTGGTGGTTGTTGCTACCGCATCATTCATTCTTGCCTCATCTCCTCTCGCATCTCCTGCCTTTCTTGACGCATCTCCTCGCATTCTTGCCTCATTTGAGCCTGCATCTCATTCATCGTGTTGGTCATCTGCTGTAGCATCTGCATCTGAGTGGCAACCACTGGATCTGTCCCAGTCGGTGCAGGATTCAGAGGATTCATTTTTGGTTGTGGTTGTCTAACAATCCTCCTGTTGTGGGGGTTGGCAGGTATATCTATTCCGCCTCCCTTCCTGATATTGACCATCTGGGTCAGAAATACATGGTAAGATAGAATTGTAGATAAGACGAGTAATTGCGAGACATAATCTTTAGGGGGTTATTAGCTAAGTAGAATAGTATGTCACCAACTAATACTAATTCATTATTGATAGGAACGGGGATGCTCGATCTTCCATTAGGTGAGGGTAACTATCGATTTGGTGGAGATGTCACACAGACGATCCGGCTTCCAATCAACAAGACTAGAACCCCACAATTGTAGCACCACTTTTCCTCTGGTTATCAACCGTGCGCTGCTCGATTGACCTTGCCACGAGGGCTAATCCTTGCCTGCGAATAGAAGACACAAGCAAGAACATGAAAGAACACAATCTAGAATATTGCGGATGAATGATTAAGCTCACAAGTTAGGGTCTCACAAACCGATCTACGACTACTGTTCTCGATAGATCTAACTTAAGCAAAGCCCAACCCTAATGTGGCAGTGGTTGCTGAATAAATAGAGTATTAGAGCGTGTGTGACCCCTGGACTCGCCCCTAATGGGCTCCGACACGATACACGGCCCAACGGCCCAACAGACGGTGTCGCAGCACCAAAACAGAATCTGAACACTGACTTGTTTCGACGATTTCTGTTGACTACAGATGAATTTTAGGGTGGAACCCATTGGGTTGGTTAGATAATCTCCTTATCTTTCCAACCATAACAAGTCCGTCGCAATCAGAGTCTGTATGCATCTTGGGCGTCCATTTTAGTGTAGATTGGTCCTGGAACCCGAGATGGAGTCGCAGCCGAGTCGGACTTAATCTCCTTCCTGTTGTGGCGCCCTTGCTGCTCCTCCTCAACACCTAGGCCTTTTCCAAGTCCTTGTTGGTCCTCTCCAAGGTTCCTAATCATCAAAACATCCATGGCCCCAAGCGTAAGCTCTGAAACACAATTGACTAGGGTAGAACGTACCTGGAGATTTAGCTGCCGTGCACGCGATCGTGTTATCAGTCCATTCATTGTATGTATAGAAGTGATGTCCTCATCATCCTCCTTCTCTTGAATTGGAGTCGTCCTCGACTCGATCTCATCTTCGTCACCCATATATGGCTACAAATCTGAAATGTTAAAGGTGGGACTAACCTGAAAATCTAGAGGCAACTCAGGTTGTAATCCAGGGGGTATCTCAGAGGGAAACACATCCATGTCCTCATCAATTACCTTATGGAGGTACATGCTAGAATGCCCTGCTATGCTAATTCAATCAATCCAAGAAGCAAATCAGGCATTTGTCATCAGAACATTCACTTCAGGTAGAGAAAATATTTTTAATTTTGTCTTAGGTCTCCTATCTCTTTAAAGGGTCATAAATGTAGGATTCCAAGGTGTGAAATCCTCCTTGTCTATCTAGAGTAGAAAAGATAAGAGTAATCAGAGTAGAACAACAAAAAGGTGAGACATGATCAAGATAAGTATAGAAAGAATCAATGTAAGGTAAGTAGGTAAGGGTTTTGTCCAGTTCTATCTAGGTTTCGTCCTACAGTCAACATTTCCTCTGATACCACTTCGGTCACACCTGAATTTAAGGGATAAAGCCGGGTGCATCTCATATGTGCGCCAAAGAAGAACATCACATATAATGATAAAGTGTATAGAGATAAATGTCACAAGTATCATTATTACATAGCGAAAGTCTTACAAAAATAGATGATAACAATAAAATGACTAAATAATTATTCATTGGCGACATCAAGCTAACTGGGAGGCGCCACCTAGATAAGCTCATATTCCTCATTGTAGGGCTCCTCTTAGACCACCTGCTCTTCACCTGTGGGGGGTTTATATATCGCAAGAGTAAGCTCACAAAAGATCATAGCTCAACATGTTGTGGGGAATAATGTGCATGAACTCACCAAAGGTGGGAGCTTATGTGAAGTGTAAGGCTGATCAACAAATAATGGTTAAAGTTGAGCATTGCTTTTAATAAGTTGGTCCAATTTTATTAACAGTTACTAAATGTAAGTAAATACCAAACAGAGTAATAATAGATCAAAATTAATAATAAACCACAATGCGATGCAAATGACAAATTGAATTTAATTCCATAAGTTACTCATGTGAGGGTCCGAGCCACTCATGACCGTGAGCACGGCTGATATACCAGTTTTACACTCAAAAGAGGTTGCGCATCTTTACCCACAAGTCATGTAACCCATCTACCAAGGGGTCACGAATCCCATACACCTCTACCAAGAAAGCGAGGCAGGGTAACACTATGAGGCCTTTACAAAGTTCCATTAGCTTCAGAAAACCAGCTACAGTTTCTAGGAAGAGCAATGCAGGGATCCCCCATCTGACCGCCATCGCAACAAAATCAACCCGAGAACCTTCCTACACCGACCACTCACTACAGGAAAACACTTTATTCCTGTCGGCCTGAAACCGACGGGAATAAGCCCTAAACCGACGGGAATAATTAATTCCCGTCGGTTTAGGGCTTATTCCCATCGGTTTCAGGCCGACGGGCGTCCCTTGTCGGGGATAAGGTTATCCCCGTCGGCGGCTGACGGGAATAATTAATTCCCGTCGGCTAGATAGTGGCCGACGGGAATTACGGCTAATTCCCGTCGGTTCTGCTGGCCGACAGGAGTTATTAATTAATTCCCGTCGGTTCCCTAGGCCGACGTGAGTTATTAATTAATTCCCGTCGGCCCCACGTGGCCGACGGGAATTAACTGGGCCGACGGGAGTTAGTAGTTAATTCCAGTCGGTTCGACCATAGCCGACGGGAATTAACTGGGCCGACGGGAATTATTGTATACTGATACAAAAACAGCACTAAATTAAGTCACTATTTCTGCACACATAACATATATCAAACATAATCACATATAACAGCCACATTACAAACACATGTAGAGATACGACATCCACAAACACATGCATTTAGACATAGTGCATTTATAATTAAAACATCCACCAACGTGTACGACATAGTATTCAAACATAACATCCACCAACATCAAACAATGAGTACGACATAGTATTATTGAACATAACATCCATCAACGAGTACGACATTTCAAACATAAGTTTAAGTGTTTAGAGATAACCACCACTTGGGTGGTTAGAGCTTTGACCGCTGCCGCCTTCACCACCAGGAGGAGGGAACGCGAAGAGCGAGTCAACAAATCCAGTCCCTACTGCTGGATCAGACCCACTGCCACCCGCTTCAGGCGTAACCTATGCAAGTTAGCAAATATCAACACGTTAAATGCAAATATCAAAAAGTATACAAGTGTATAAATTAATGGAGAGTTATCAAACGTACCCTATCTCCAGGTGCAGGTATATGTGTCGGAGGGGTGGTGAACTGTGGTGGTGGAACTGGTGTGTTTGCAAATTGGCTCCATTGTGGTGGCGGTGGAAATTTTGATGTCATGCCCTATTGCTGCATTAACTGTTAAACACATATGTGTTACTACTGAAGATGTTGTATTGAAATATAATAATTTAGAGTTCAGATTATGTGTACTCACTTGATACATCGCTTGATTATGAGCATTGCAAGCTTCCATAAATTCGCGTTGTTGTCTCATCTCTTCACGCATCCTCATAATCTCCAACTCCTGCTCGTTCGGTCGACGAGAGCATGAGCTACGGGAAGATGAACCCGTCCTCTGAGATCTCACCGACGACGAGTCAATGAATCCGTCGAAGAGTGCGTATCTATAAGTGATTCAAAAAATGTTATTACTGCATAATCAATTTAGTGTCAACCATATAATTTCATAAGTTAGAGCTTACCGTCCATGCGCTTTGCCACCACCACTTGCGTACACCACCGAGGGATCCACCGGTTCATGGCGCCAGTCGTAGTCAGGGCCATGGCGACGAACCATCTCCTCCCCATATGCCGCCTATACATCATTCACAACCTTACAAATGCAGGAATTTATATACTTTGAACGTTTGAACTTTTGAGCCAAAACTCACCAAGCGATCCGTGGCTGTCTGGCTGCAGAGCTGGTCAGGGTTGTTCGGGTCGGGTCCTTTGTGGCCCTCCTGGTACACCTCAATGTCACTAGGCTTTTGGCACTCGTAGCTTCCTGTATAAACAAAAAACATTCATAAGCAATCGTATTATTTGTTGATCGACATAAAAAGATCAAACTTACCATTCTTTTAGCTTTTCATATCATGTCGTCACCGCCAAACTTGTGGTTAGGATTGGTTCCTCGACATTGTCTGTGATGCGCTGACGCTTTCTGGAAGCCTTCGGAAGCCCAATATCGACACCAAGCATAGTACGCATCAGGCACGGGCGCCATCCATGGAACCATCACCTGCACACACACAATGTTACATATTATATCAATCACAACAATAAATATAAAGGGTAAAACAAATTGAATACTAACCTCACGATATTGATCCTCAGTCAAATATATCTTTGAGGACCCTTCCTTTTTATTCAAGGGGCCTGCTTCTTCTGGATGCTTTTGAAAATACAGGTTTGTAGCCTGAATTCTCGCATAATATATAGCATCCTTCACCAGCTTCTTTGCATTGTTTTGCAAGACACGTTCAGCGTGCCCCATGTAATCCTCTCCGTCAGGCAACCGATATCGAAGCTACAACATAAAGAATACAAATACAATGGTATAAGTCATAGATTTACCATATTAAGAAACATAACAAAAATAATAAAGAATTCATACCCAAAAGTCATTACGCACAAGTCCCTGTCTGTCGGTGTGGTTTCGTTCCTTTTTAAACTTGTACTCATCCCAGGTACTGACGAGCACCTCATCCTCGGTATCACCGTTTGACACCTTCACTATACCAGGGTAGTGAAGGTGGCAAAGAGAACCCAACGTAAGGTTAACCTGAGTGTGGTGTCCCTTGCCGTCGAAGGACAGGTCCTCCCAATTCCTGCATTACACAAAAACATTAATAATACACATAATAGTTATATGAGATAAGTTAATATATTACACTCACCGATCTCCATGTGGCATGATTAAAGTCCTATCAGCCTCTCGCTCTATCGCGTGACGAGGCTTTACTGAGTGGCTTTTTCTTGAGCGACGTGTGCGTGTCGCTGAAGAGCCTCCCGAGCCATCATCCATCGGGTTGTCAGCCGGTTCGCCCTGTTGGCCCCACTGGTCCCACGCCTGTTGCTGCTCTCTCTGGTGGTCCCACTGGTCCCATGGCTGTTGATGCTGTGCGGCCTGGTCCCATGTCCCGTGCTCCACCTCCTCATTGTGCTCCACCTCCTCATTGTGCTGCTCAGCCTCATTGTGCTGCTCCTCCTCAATGTGCTGCCCCTCAGTGTGTTGCTCATCCTGGTACATACAACTCAAGATTTATTTGTAAATATGTAAATAAATTTATTTGTACAAGATATGTTACCTCATCTCCATGTACCGCGCTCAACAGCTCTCGACGTCTGCTGCTGCTCGAAGAACTGCCCTGAAAAAGGCCCAAGCCCTTGAACAACCCTTTCACTGACTTCTTTGATTTTGGCGGCATCCTGCATAAAAAATAAGAAATTATTCATTAGTGCATCAAAAATGACATAATACTTAAAATATAAACAAATGAAATAACAAAACAACTTTACTTGTTAAATATCATCAAAATCAGGATCTATTTGTTCTCTTCTATGCAGAGGTCGCCATGTAACTTTTCTCCTAACAGGTTGTCTTCTCCGCCTCTCGGGAAAAGTTAAGTCGTTAACGTCTGTGACTAGTGAATCTAATGCCGGTGCAGGATCAATATGAAAACTAGTTGGCAACTCTTCTTCTTGAAACACCTCATCAACCTGCTCAAGGTGACCAATTTGATATTTGTCCTCACCAGGAGTGTATAGGCGTTCGCGGGGATTTACATTGTACACAACCCTCCATTTAGACAACTTTTTGGATGGATATGTCGAGAAATAAACTTGGTCTGCTTGATGGGCAAGGATATACGTGTCGTGTCCTTGAAGCAATTTCTCAGGTTGGATCTATGTCATCCCAAATTCGGTCCTATAATACTTCGGGTCATACCATTTACACTCAAAGAAAACTAGCGCTAAAGGCTTATTTCCAGCAAATGTAATCTCGATTATATTTTTGATTTTCCCGTAATAGCAGGCTTCGTGTCCTTCCATGTCGGTTGCCCTAGTAACGACTCCACTATTTTGAGTGGCGGCCATAGGATGACTTGATTCGAAAATGCTTGAACGAAAGCGATATCCATTGACGTCGTAACGTCCATAGCTTTTGGCAGTTACGCTTCCAATAGATAACTGACGTAAGTCATCATTCAAATTCATTTCCTCCCCAAACTGTCAATCATGCCACAAAGCATTAGCAAATTCTGTAATATTAGTTAAATGAAATTAGCTCTCGGAGCCACATAATTAAGACTTACACGGTCCCGAAGCCACATAATGAAATTAGGTCGCCCATGCATACCATCGCGTCGCAATTTGTCTATGTCTCTCGCTGTTGGCCTACCGAGACACCTCATGTTTTGTTCATCAAACTCGCTGTCAAATATTATTGTATGACATGAGATATTTGATAACATAAACTAATTCACATATGAACAGTTTAAGAAAACAAGTCTTACACAAAGTATTTCTCCACCTCAGGCATATTTGTGAACATGTACAGTAAAGTAGACTTCCGTTCTTCCATACTGAGGTGATATGCCTTGGGTGGACCAACGGCTTTGCCGTTTGTCTGAAAAATCGAAAGATCACTACACGGAGGCATCTCTCGTTCATCATCATGGTACCTTTTCTTTCGAGCAAATACATTATGTTCTTCTGCAAAGTAACAACTTGTGAAGTGTGCTACCTCCTTTAGTTTAAATTGTTCCGCAATACATCCTTCAACTCTTGCCTTATTGCCCACCATTGCTCTAAGCTTCTTTAATGCTCTTTCTATATGAAACATCCACCTATACTGAACAGGACCACCGACCTTAGCCTCATATGGAAGATGTATAAAGAGATGCTGCATAGGATTGAAGAAACCCGATGGAAATATTTTTTCCAATTTGCACAAAAGCACCGGTGCCTCTTTCTCCAGCTGTTCCATCACATCTCTTCTGATTTCTTTAGCACACAATTGTCTGTAGAAATAGCTAACTTCAGCTAACGTTTTCCACACATCTTCGGAAATGTACCCACGAAACATTACAGGCATGAGCCTCTCCATAATTATGTGGAAGTCATGGCTCTTCAGTCCATTCATCTTCATTGTCTTCAAGTTCACAGATCTTCTAAAACCAGCGGCATAACCATTGGGGAATTTAATATCCTTCATCCACTTCATCACTTCTTTTCGTTGCTTAGATTTCAGACAATAGTCAGCTTTTGGTTTGCCTCCGTTTTCTCTAAGCACTAGGGTTGGACGATCACATATCACTGCTTAGTCCATGCGTGCCTTGTCATTGTCTTTCGTTTTATCAGGGAAATCCATGCATGTATTTATGAGGGCTTGGTAAAAGTTACTCTCTTGATGCATGACGTCGATGTTGTGCATCAAAATCAATGACTTAGCATAAGGAAGCTCCCACAAGCCACATATGTGAGTCCAGTTATGCTCCTCACCAAAACCTTGATACCTTTTCCCACTCTCGTCTAGGACAAGTTTCATATGCTCTTCTGTAATTTCTATCCCACTACGTCGCTTGGGCGGTCCCTTCGTGACGATGGTGCCCTTCCTAAATTCCTTTCTCTGCCTTCTGAAGGGGTGATTGAAGGGTAGAAAACATCTATGGCAATCAAAGTAACATATCTTGCCACCAGCACTAAGACGAAAACAATCTGTATCTTTAGCACAATAAGGACATGTCAATCTACCATGCACGCTCCATCCAGAGAAAATACCATACGCCATAAAATCATGAACCGAGAACAGATAAGCAACACGAAGATTGAATTTCTGCTTCTTGAAGCAATCATAGGCTTCCACACCTTGCCATAGCTTCTTCAACTCTTCAATCAGTGGTTGAAGCATCACATTGAGGCGTACGCCAGGATGCTCAGGACCAGGTATAACAAGACATAGGAACATAAACTCATATTTAATGCAAAGAGTAGGTGGAAGGTTGTACGGTATGGCAATGATAGGCCAACATGAATACGACGCAGCGGTCATATTGAACGGCGTGAAACCATCAGTTGCCAAGCCGATACGAACGTTTCTTGCATCGCTGGCAAAATCTGGATCAAATTTGTCAAGAGCCTTCCATGCATCACCATCTGACGGGTGCACCATTAACCCATCTTGTCTGTCCGTACAATCTTTATGCCACCTCATGTGCATAGTGGTCTTCCTCGAGAGAAACAAACGTTTCACTCTAGGAGTGAGAGGCATGTACCGAAGCTTTTTATGTGCAACCTTTGTCACCACCTTCTCCCCATCTTCATTTACAAGCTCCACGTACCTCGACTTCCCACATTTTAAGCATTTCTGTTCTCTGCCATGTTCCTTCCAAAAAAGCATACAATTGTCTTGGCAAACATCAATCTTCTCATACTTCATACCAAGACCTTCAAGCAATTTCTTGGACTGGTACATGTCTTTCGGAATCTTGTGACCCGTAGGAAGAACCTCGCTAATCAAATCCACAAGCTCCTTGTAACAATTAATTGAGAATGCAAACTTGGACTTGATTGACATCAGCCGGGTCACAAATTCCAGTACGGTCACGTCAGTGTGCCCGTGAAGAGGCTCTTCTGACGCTTTGAGTAGGTCGAAGAACTTCTGAACCTCCGGTGTAGGTGAATCATGATGATCTGGTGCCAGTTCAGGCTGCAGATCCTCAAGCATCTGGTCCATCCTATCAACATCATCTTCACCGTCATCAACTTCTACTTCTGCTGCTCGTTCAACATCTTCACCATGGAGATACCAGACCTTATAGCCTGGCACGAAACCATGCGAACACAGGTGTAGTGTGACCTGCCTCTTGGTGTGGCTCGTCATATTTCTACATTTATTGCATGGACACCTAATATTATCTATTTGTGACAAAGCAGCTGCATGGTCCAGAAACATCTGCGTCTTGGCAAACCATTCACTTGTGTGACACCCACCCTTCTTGAAACCTTCATACATCCAATCACGTCTATCACCCATTATTGCGGCTGTGTGTACGAGTAAAGAGTGCATGTGAGACATTCATGTTTCTACACGTCACACATACATCTATAGGTAAGTAGTAAAACTATATATATATATATATATATATATATATATATATATATATATATATATATATATATATATATATATATATATATATATATACATAACATCACCTTCAACACAATAACATGATATTCATTAATTAACAATAATGCAACATCCAAATTTAGATAAACAATATTTGCAACATTTTCAGAACATCAAATTTGCAACAAATACCAATATTAAATAAATTGTAATCGCATTACAGTTAACTCCCGTCGGCCATAAAAACCGACGAAAATAAACAATATTTGCAACATTAAATCCATTAAATTAAATAAAATTTTCAGAACATCAAATTTATTAACAATAGCATCAAATTTATCAATATCGAAACCTTCATACATCCTAATATTATAAGTTAAATCTAATCAATAAACAATTAACAATTTTAAATTAACTCTAATCACATGAAACTTAACTCCCGTAGGCCATAAAAAACCGACGAAAATAAACATCTACACACATATTTAACTATTATAATCACACTCGTATTCACAATTTAGGATGTATACCTCAACGACAAGGCAGCAACGGCGCTCGGGAAGCGGTCGAGACCGGCGGCGGCACTCGTGGAGGCGATCGAAGGCAACGGCGGACTTGGGGCTGCGGCGGTGCTCGGAGAGCCGGTCGGAGCGATGGGCGGCGGTGGAGGAGGCCGACGGGGGAGGCTATTGCGGCGGCGGCGGGGTCCGGCAGGGGCGGCGTGGTGGTCGGCCGGCCGTTAGGGGCGGCGCGGGGCCGGTAGGGGAGTGGCGGCGGCGGCGGTGGATGGGGCAGGGGCGGCGGCGGACGGGGCTGGGACTGGGGCTGCTGCGGCCGCGTGGGGTCGGGGCGACGGCGGGGCTTGGGGAGGCACGACGGCGGGGCTTGGGCAGGCGACGGCGGGGCTTGGGGAGGCGCGGCGGGGCTTGGGGAGGCGCGGCGGCGGGGCTTGGGCGCGGCGGCGGCGGAGCTAGGCGATGGCGGCTCGGCGGTTGAAGACAGACAGAATGCGTCCGCGCGGGTGAACCCGCGCTCATAAACGGCTAATCCCCGTCGGTTTTCTCCCTGGCCGACGGGAGTTAAGTAATCCACGTCGGCCTACGCTCTAGCCGACGGGAGTTAAGTTAACTCCCGTCGGCCTACTTTCTGGCCGACGGGAGTTAAGTTAACTCCCGTCGGCTGTGTTTTAGCCGACGGGAGTTACATTATCCCCGTCGGTTTTCTCCCTGGCCGACGGGAATTACCCTGGCCGACGGGAATCAATAGGATTCCTGTAGTGACTCCCTTACTGCCCTTGCCCCTTTTGGGTAAGGTAGTCCTCCACTAGCTTTCCTAATTAGTCAACCAAGGGCATCCCATACCACCCTTGTGGTTGCACTGTTTTCCCGGGTGGTCGCTCCATGTTCCATTTAACATAATGATCTTATCATGAACAATAAATAACAAATTGATAATAAAAGCATGATCATGAATAATGTGTATCTCAATATCCAAAACCACATAAAGCAATAGCAGGTACTACCCAAAAGTTCAGTGGTAAACAAGGTATATAGAATAGTCAAACTAGAGTGACCTATTGGGTCGCATCAAAAGTTAACCTATGCAGATCATTATGATTAACAAGAACATTATTTGGTAAATAGAAGTGATCAAGGGCACATCTTTCCTTCAATGAGCTCCTACTTAGCAGTCTCCACCTGCTGAACACCTAGGTCCTTAGTGGCTTGTTCGTCTACTCGCAACAATACAAACAAACATGGTATAGGAGAAATTAACATCACACCAAACAGCAGAACAGAATGCATGATATTATTCTACACATCGTAACGAGATCGTACGAACAAGAATGACTAAATTCGGAGTTACGGTTATCAAGTTACGATTTTCCAAAATTATTAAGTGTTTAGTATGGGATAAATTAAGTAGACAATTTTAATATATGTCTCATGTCTAAACAGAGTTACTAGGTGTTAAACAGTATTAAAACAAAATTAATGCAACTGAAATTAAACAAATTCTAGAATTATTTTTACATTAAAAATCATTAATTTCTCTAGTTTTTCTACTTCCCTGGACTGCGCGCACGATTACCAGAGAGTTCGGGGGTGAAACTATAAATTTTAGGGCCCTAATCTTAATTACTTCTTCATAGTGTTGGACGGCGGGTTAAATACCCTGAACCCCGAGGGCTCTTTTACAAATCTGCGAGCTCAAAAGGGTATGGGTCAGCATGAGCCGTCCGATTCAAATCTATGGCTCGAATTAAACATTGGTTAGACTAAAACGGTGCAATATCGTGACCCTTGGATCCAGAATTGGCGGTGCGGATTTTAAATGATACAGATCCTCTTACGCAGCCCGATCATGATCTAAGGGTCAGGATCTAATCGATAGCCTCATTTTAATCCAAGCCGTCTAGTGGCTATCCCACGGCCAACCCGCCCTCGCACACACTCGGCCATGCTAAGCGGCAGCGCCACGCCACCCATGACGAAGACCATGGCTGGAGGTGACTACACCAGCGAAGTATAGCCTAAACTCCAAATAAAATAGTGCTACGTGTCAAGAACAACAAGGCGAACTCCATGGGTAATGAACTTACCGAAAACCAAGTTGCGCATGGGCTATTCATGGTGGGGCGCTAGCGCGGCAGAATTCCCCAACTCCGGCAAAGGATTCCCACGGCCTCTGCTGGGCCCTTTTCGATTACTCCCTCACACAGCTTCTACGCGATCAGCCTAAGCTTTGGGTGACTAGGTTGGGGCCTGAATCGCGCTATTGGTGGCTATCCGCGGCGGCGGCGTTGCACCCTCGTGCGGAATGTGGCGGTGCAGCGTTCGGTGTGGTGTAGCGGCTGCGGAAAGAGGGGCACGAGAGGGCGAGGCTGAGGGGATTCATATAGGTGCGAGCACCGGAGGGTGGGCCAGCTGGTACCGAGGTTTTCTGCGCGCCGGTTGCGGCCGCCCGCCATGCGCGCGAGGTAGGGGAGATTAGGGCTGACAGAGTGGGCCCGTGTTCTAGTGGCGCCAAGGGAGCGGTTACGATGATGACTGGTGGCTAACCCACAGGCCCGTTTCGTCGGTGAGCGCAAGCGCGGGGGTGGAGAGGCCGTTTGGGCCAACAGCGAGGGGTTGTGAATGGGCCAACTAACCAATTTTGGCCCACGCGCGACTTCCTTCTTTTTTCTTTTTCTTTTCTATTCTCATTCTTCTCCTTTTATTTTTAATTCTCTAATTTAAATTCTTATTTTGAACTTCACAATATAATTTCAATATAAATAATGCTTCTACTGGTTGCTATAACAACATTTATCAAAATTACTATTACCCCTTTGTTTCTATGTGTGTCATTTCTTTTCTAGAGCCAAATTCTCATGTTAAAATAAGATTTGTTTAAATTATGAATTTTGAGTTTTGATGCACAAACAAAAGACTTCCAACATGATGCATAAATTAATTATTTCATTAGTTACTTTGTTCTCTTTAATTATGTTCCTTAATATTTCTCATGCTTAGAAGGCAATACATGTGAGAAGATTTATCCTCCTCATTTATTATCCACAATTTGGGTATTACAACTTTGTTCCCAATTGCAATTGACAGCCTTCTAATACTGAAGCGTGACCATATGGGACGCTTAATATTGCCCCTCACATCTTCCCTCTCACTTAGATCATTCTTCACATGGAACCAATGTTTCATCCAAGAGCCTAGCCATTTCTTTCGAAATGTTGGCACGGGATATCTTGCATCAGAGTGGGGCATGAAGCTGTAGCACCCAAAGTTGTTATGGTACTACTCCTTCCCAGTTGCCTTCGTCTGGTAAGATAATTCATGAATATTACAAAAGTACCTGGCATCTGGCTCTAACCCTTGGCTCCTCATAGCCCAAATAAAAACCCCCACTTTAATCAAAGCTTCAGGAATCAGGAGTAAGTCGATGAAGGTATATCTGAAATGTCTTCAGTACTTCAACCAGCATCTTGAGCAATGGAAAACGAAGCCCAACCTTCATGAAGCTTTTAAAAACCACTACTTCATCTGCTTCAGGAAGAGGAACAATGCTTTCTCCCCTAGCCCTCACTATAGATATATCATGGAAATATTTGCCCTTCATCGCTTCAATCTGCCCTTGTTTGACAGTAGATTTCTCAAAATCAACATGGCTTGGCCTCCACGACCGATCTTCAGCATCCTCGTTACCAATTTCCACATCAAAGCTATCACTGTCGATGGAACCCCTAGATAACCTAGCCAACATTTCATTAGTGATTTTTTCAATGTTCGTCCTTTCCATTGCTTTGTAAAAGCCAACTAGTGTGGGGTCTATAGTATTCTTATCCTCAGCCATTTCGATGATGATCACAGCAAATGTCGGAGCTCAGAAAACAATTGCGCTCATAGAAGAAGAAGGCTCAAATGGCAATCACAGCACAGAAAGCTAGATGGCACGAAAAATATTCACAACGCAGGCCTCTATATATATACTCAGAACTCCACTGGTCGATGGGTCCCACGGTTCAGAACGATTCGCTATTCTAGCGAAGGGAAGGTGTTTTTCGGACCTTCGGCTAAAGGCCTTCATTCATATCGCATTCTGAATTTGTTACAAAGAAACAAATTAATACTGCGAGAGGCTATAGTTGGGGGCCTTCCTCTTCCGAAAGACCTCAAAAACATGACTAACCATTTGCTTTTAGCATAATATTGATTATTGCAGGGAGCTTCGGTTCATGATGGAAGTTTACTCCTCTGTCTAAGGTCTTCAAGGCAAAGGTATAGCTCGAGAATCATAGCAATGGATGCCGAAGCTATAGCCGAAGAGTAACAACTTTGGCATGAAGTAATATCAAAGATCAAGCATGTTGCTGAGCCGATGAGGAAAAGACTAGCTAGTCCCTAATGATTTATGTCACAGTTATGAACAAATGTTAAGGTCATAAATGTATTTTTACCCAGGTTGTGTCTCGCACCTATAAATAGATGAACAGTACCACCATACTGTCCACGCTGGATTGTAATTGTTCTCACGTCAACACCTTCGAACAAGACAAAGGTATCAATGTAATATAAATTCTGTTAATGTTCATGTGTATATCATGACATACATATATGAATGTATGAATGGATTACATATATTATTTCTATGTATTCTTGTTCTCATAAATGATGAAGGTGTGTCATTCATGACCTTCGTCTAAAGATCATTATATCCAAAAGGAGATAATGCTTCGAAGGACGAAGGACTTTAACCTTTAACAATTGTGTTGCCTTGTTCTTGATTCACAGCATCTGAGAACAAGTGACCAATAGGACCCGAGCTGCATGTTGCACAATTGCCATGTCATGCCGAAGCTCATTTTTAGGGGACTCATCACCATAGTCATAAGCTTCTCTCTCTTCTTCTCATCAGCTTTCACGTAAAACCATTCATTTATCCAGCCAGTCGGCCACTTGGTGCAATATCCAATCACAGGCGCCTTAGTATCCTTTCGGTATGTAAAATTGTAACATCCAAAGTTCTTATGCAGCCCATGAGCTCTAGCCTTAGTCTGGTAGTGGAGTTCATGCACCCAGCAAAATCCTTAAGCATTGGCACTCTTCCCTTGGCTTTGGAGAGCCCATATATATGCGCTGAGTTTGACTATAGCATTTTGGGTGAGTTGATGAAGGTAGATTTCAAACTTCTTTAAAACTTCATCGATCATCTTGTATAGAGGGAACCGAAGACCTGCTCTGAAGAAGCTTTTGAAAACTATGACTTCGTCATTTCTTGATTCTGGAATCACTTCTTCCCAAGCAAACCGAACTAGTTTGTTATCATTCTCTCCAAAATATCCTAAATTCTTCATTAAAACCAAATCTTTCGCTTTAACTGTGGATTTTCCAAACTCAATATGCCTAGGATTGCTCGGACTTAAAATGCCATTATCTTCTTCGTCATCACTGTCAGCTTCGACAGTAGTTGGTTTAGCTTTGGCAATAGCAACATCTTTTATGGAATTGACTCTTTTTCTTCTTGTACATCTAACCCAGAACCTTTCATCATTTGTGAGATAGGGGCCATCTTAGAAGCTCCAACTTTTTCTCCTTCGTGTGCTACTCTAGCAGTAGACCTAACTCTAGCTATTTCAGTTTTTATGAGACGAAGCTACACTCAACTAATTGAACATTTGTCCAAAGCTTACACAGCAAGTGCACGGAAAGCAAGAAGCTTCGGCTTCAGTAAAAAATTTTAGCAGCACAACAACGCAGTAGTAATGAATGATGTGGTAACTTCTCACCAACTCGTCTGTTTATATAGCCCCGCAGGTGAAGAAGGCCAACCACCGAGACACGTGTACTGGCTGATCGGTGGACCGGTAAGCGCCGCAAATTTATATTCATTTTTTAATAAGAGGCTCAGGGAAGGTGTTTTTTTATACCTTCGGCATCCAGAAGCCTTCATGTTTTTCACGGATCGAGCTCGTTATGAAAAAACGATCTAGCACCACGAAGGGCTACTGTTGGGGGTCTTCTTCTCTGCCAAAAGTCCTTAAGACGAAGATACTGTCTACAGGAGACAAGAACGAATGCCGAAGCTACAACGAATATGTGTGGGAAAGCCGAAGGTGAACAGCTTCAGCTTAAGATGGTGACGAAGGTTGGGCAAAATGCTGAGTCCAAGAGGAAAAGACTATTTAATCCCTGATGTTATGTATTAGGACTATAAGGGGGGTGGATTGTGATATCCTGGCCCCTGGGATGGTG
The DNA here is from genome assembly GCA_029449295.1 of Zea luxurians. Lineage (NCBI taxonomy): Eukaryota > Viridiplantae > Streptophyta > Magnoliopsida > Poales > Poaceae > Zea > Zea luxurians. The sequence goes on along the minus strand of JAOPSE010000001.1, from coordinate 94,417,387 downwards.
ATATCCTGGGCTAAGGCTTAATATAATTAATAGAGTATCCATACCAACAAGGTGCATCTTCTTTTTTGAAAGCATATCACGAAAGAACCTCCAAGTTAAGTGTGCTTGGCTTGGAGCAATTTGGGATGGGTGACCGACCGGGAAGTTTTCTCGGGTGTGCATGAGTGAGAACAAAGTGCGCGCAAAAGACTTGTGTTGGTCTGTGGGAACGATATATGATCCTAGAGAGTTGCAATAGTAAGTACCACTAGTACAGGGATTGGACGAGGTGTTACAAGTGGTATCAGAGCCAACCCTCGCGGTTTCACAAGTGTGTGTGGGTTAGGGGTTTGGGTATATGGCGCATGGCGCATGTGGGCCCTGAGTGGTCACATGGCATGGCATATGACGACACTAGACACACAAACGTGGCTAAGAAGGGACGTTCCTAGATTTGGGTTGATCGACGAGGACATCGATCTTCTAAGGGTGGTGGATTGTGATATCCTAGCCCCTGGGATGGTGATATCCTGGGCCAAGGCTTAATAGAATTAATAGAGTATCCATACCAACAAGGTGCATCTTCTTTTTCAGAAGCATATATATCTCGAAAGAACCTCCAAGTTAAGCGTGCTTGGCTTGGAGCAATTTTTGATGGGTGACCGACCGGGAAGTTTTCTCGAGTGCACATGAGTGAGGACAAAGTGCAACACAAAGGCTCGTGTTGATCTGTGGGGACGATATATGATCCTAGAGAGCTGCCAGTAGTAAGTACCAATAGTCTAGGGATTGGACGGGGTGTTACACTAAATATGTGTCCGAGTTTGACACCTACAAAAGAATCATGGCAAGTCACCTAAAAGTAGCAGGTGCCTTGCAACCACTCCCAATACCATTCTAGAAATGGGATTATATCAGCATGGATTTTATCGTAGGATTATCCAATACCTCACGGAAGCACGATTCCAAATGGGTCATTGTAGATAGATTAACCAAGACAACTCATTCTCCCTATGCACACGACAAACCCCACCAAGAGATATGCTGAGATATATATGGACCTGATAGTGTGTTTACATGGATTACCTCAGACGATTATCTCAGATCGAGGAGCTCAATTTGTAGCACAATTTTGGGAGCAGCTACAACACTCGCTGGGGACCAAGCTAATCAGAAGCTCAGCATACCATCCCAAACAGATGGGCAAATAGAGAGTTTGAATCAAATCTTAGAGGACATGTTAAGAGCCTGCACAATAGACTTTGGTAAGAATTGGGACAACTGTCTCTCATTAGGAGAATTCTCCTACAACAACAGTTACCAGGATGGTTTGAAAATGGCAACCTTCGTAGCCTTGTATGGAAGGAGGTGCCGAACACCCCTTAACTGGTGACAAGTAGGGGAAAGAGAAATCCTTGGAATAGAGTTGGGTACCAAAGCCAGAGAAAAATTCAGGATAATTAAAAGGAAATTAGAAGCCGCTCAAGCCAAGCACAAGAGCTATCATGATAAGAGAAGAAAGCCTTCATAGTTCAAAGTTGGAGTACCGATAGAAGTTCTGATCGAACCAGAGATGAAGATAGAACTAGACCTATCATATAAAGAGCACCCTGTCAAAATGTTGGACCATAAGGAGAGATCCACTCGCAAGAGCGCAATTAAAATGAATAAAGTTCAATGGAATAATCATACTAAAGAAGAAGCCACCTAAGAAACCAAGGATTATTTGATTAAGAACTACCTAGAGTGTCATGGAACCTCCCAAGGTATTAGGACCACCTACAGATGTCCTTGTCCTGAGGACCTCAGACAGTCATGCAGGTGCGCACAATGACTCGGCAGGTCTGGTTATCTGTATCTCCATCACATCGCCCAAGAGCGCTTAACCCATCACGCAGACATTACACAACATCGAAGTAAGCGGAAAGGATTACAATAACCTAATTGACATTGATAAGTAAAATATAGAAAGAGTTGATTATTACATATCCGGGTACTTGAGTGCGTAAACTTATTATAACATCACAGGAAGGCAAAACACCTTCCCTAGATAAGTCTTAGTTCTCCTCCTCCTATTTGGGAACCACTTTGGAACAGAAACAACATAACTCAGCAGTTTCATCACCTACAACATGGGTTTGAAACCTTGAGTACGGAGTGTACTTTCGCAAGTCTTACCCGTCAAAGGAAAAAGACTCTCAAGGATATGCTGGCCTTTGGGAATCAAGGTAAAGCTTATCAAGATGCAAAGACTCTATTTGCAAAAAAACATACTATGAGTGGATCCTTAAAAATTCATTTTACTTAGCAGGTTAAGTAATTACATGCATCTAGATTTCTTTCTATTCTAGATCAAGCACTTGGCCTATACCAGCCATCTTTTTATCGCCACTTCGGTTCACTTGTTGCTACGTGTAAGTCAGTGACCAAGTCTTCATGTCCAGGAAGTAACAGAGATCCAAATCGATTAATACCCACCTGGGGATCTCCAACCACACGACATATGTAGCACTTAACCCTTGCATATGTCAACTCGCACCCGGGTTTCTCAAGACTAGAATGGGTTCATGCCAACCGAGAGCACATATACTCCACTGTCTAGCCTCTTGCCATGTAGGGTACACGCTACTCTCGCCATCTCTCCACTGCCATTGCATGGTGGCCTTGCTAGTATTAGTCCGACTGAGTCAAAGCTTACCCATGATGAGGTATGTGGCTAGTTAAAAGGTCCTCGATCATCAAGCCTACATCGACTTGGTCCTTAATCAACTCAGATGGAGACACTACACCGAGACTCCTGTCTCGTGCAAGTCACCCGCCCGGTCTCGTCTTTATCATTTAAAACCCAAAGTTTGGTACCTGACAGAGGTACTTCTTTTTAGATGTTGAACTCATCACCGTCGTGCTTTTCTTTGTAAAAATTCCCATTCCATGTGAAGCATCACATTTTTATTTTAAAACAAAACATTTTGTTTTCTAAAGCAAGGCTAAGCATCAGAAAACTTGTTTGAATAAATTAGGTAATAAGGAATGGTAATCAATTTTCCATGGAAAGGAATGCATCAACTGTTTATCACACGATTCCTATTACCTAATGCATCATCTAAGGTGATAAAGATTTTAAAATAACAAGGAAAAGGGATAATGCACCGGGGCTTGCCTTGTGTTGCAGGAGGTTCTGGTTCCACACTGCAGATGTCAAAGTAAAAGTTGTTCTCCGTTGGAGGATTCTCAGTCCGGGAGACAACCTCTTCTTCTATTACGGTTTCTTCCTCGTGTTCTATACATGATAATACATGTACATGAATGCTTATGCTATGTCATGAATATGCAGTTGCACAATAGAATTATAATAAGTGGTAACTTGAATTCAACTTTCCTTCACACTACAAATCAATCACTATGGTTTTCCAGTTAGGTATTATTTTAGGATTAGTATTAAGTAATTAATCTTATGAGACTAGTTATTGGGTTTCTGATCAAACAACATCCAAATTATTTCAAACTTCACTCAGGGGCTCTAATTATCATATTAAGCTTACTCAAAACGTTTTATGGTTTTTGGAATTATTAAACTATCTCTAAAATTCTAAAAGGCTTGGTTTAAGCACCTTTAAATGCTACACAATTCTAGTGTTGTGATAAAAATCTTAGAATTATTTTTCTTAAATATTACTTAATTTTAGGAATCTAGCAAAATTGGTCTCATGATTTTACCTATTTTCTACTATTTCTTATGAATTTCTTAAACTCGTGGCAAAAAGAAAAGGAAAAACAGTGAATAGTATTGGGCTGAAACTGGTCCGGCCTGGCCTAGGGACGGCGAAACGCGCCTGCATCCGCGCCCGCGTGAGCCCTTTTTGCATGGAACCCCCTGGGTATTTGAATAACCGAAGACCAATCCAAGGCACTGTTTTTTGAGTCACTAACATTTACAAAGAAATCCCCCCCTTTCTTTCTCCATCACACAACCGGGTCCCCGACCACGAACGACGACACAATCACTCCGACGAACTTGCGCAGTCCACCACATCCCATAATCCGAGCTCAAAGTTTCTCTCGCACCAAATTCAACTCTTGGCGCTATTCTAAGGATAAAAAATCGGGCATGAACTCCATCCCAGAGCTCAGCCCATGAGCACCTGCGGACCCAAAACCTTTACGGACCCGTTCCTAGTGATACAACGTGGTAGCGTTCAAATTAGGAGTATGATAAGCTTCAGTGACTCACCAGGACTCCGGGATGACGGCTAGGAAGACGGGTGAAAGGACAGAGCAGTGGGTTGACGGAGGAAGTGTCCATGATGGCTTCCCACGATTGCGACACGGCGTTCCGGGGATCCTGCTACGGTAGAGTTCGACCGGGTGGGTCGATGAGCATCACGACACGTAAGAGAACTCAAAACACTCTCAAGCCTGGCCACAGTTACCTTAGAGAGCTCTGGCCACGATGAGATGTCTCACGGCGGCGCGGATGACCAATTTAGGGGGAAAACAGAAATTCGAGAGCTATGGTGGATGATTGGGAGTGAGGAGTGGTGCGCTGGGTTCCTAACAAGATAGCGGAACAAGGAGGGCACTCAATTTATAGTGGCTGGCTGTGGTTGCTCCGAATTTTGGATGGGATGAACTCACGGTGGGGAAGGGGTGAGTCACTAGAGTTTGCCAAACGTGGCGTTCATTAGGGTATAGTCTCGGGGAGGTAACTAGCTATCTCGCACGACTAACTGCGATGTGGTAGCACGGTCGATGGCATGGCACAACTAGGATAACGATCCACCACGACGACGGTCGCACGACCACTTCACCGACAAGTGGGTACGACAGACTTGCTTTAGAGCCCACCTTCACCTCCTCGGTGATCTTTTCACTCTCCATGCCGATATTTTCACGTTACCATGCGCACACATCTCAACCATCGCGTGGATCACTGCACACGACCATCGGCGGCGAAGTATCTTGAATCTCTGATCTTTTTCAGTTACTGTACATATTGAATGGCTCATTCATCAGCCTAATAGAGCAACTTGAGGAACTTTATTCTTCGATTTTCATGTGATGAACTACCAATCCGACTGCATCAAAGTTGTTGCCCTATATACCAGCTTCAATTTGGTCATAGGAGCCCTGGTCATTTGCTCACTAGATCAAGCACAAATTGGCTCCAAAGTTAGTCAGAAACCACTGTCAGTTTGGTTTTAGTACAAAACCCGACTGACCGCCCGACTTCTAGGGTACTTTTATCCAATTTCTGTACAGTTCTAGGGCTAGGTCACTGAATCAAACTTAAACTACTACAATAGCTCTACACATTTGTTGTGGTGACTCATGACAAAAGCCTCATAGATCAAGAGATACAGGGGCTTGAAGTCGGCTTGATAACATTGTTTTTTAGAGTTAAGTATATGGGTACCCTTGGCTCTTTTGCAATTTACCCCAACTTGCTCCATAAAACATGGAAATCCCCACACATGAAAGTTGCTTAACTTTAGTTGCTCTATCACTTTGGTTTATACACTTTTGACTAAAAGTGCATAGAAATTGAAATCTCCCAATAGGGCACTAATTAGGGGTTTTAGGGTTTTGAGTGTTCCAGGGTTCAAGTGGCACTTAAACACTCTAAGTTTAATCTTTATTGAACGTTTCTACTAACTTTTGAGATCAACCTCTAGTTCTCATCTCACAAATCCGCATGCTTTTAATCTTTGGGAAAATACCCTATCCTAGGGTCAATGACCTCTTTGATCAAGTCAGATTATCACATCACCTGTTTGCTTATTTTAGTCTAGTGGATGCACTCTAGGTGTAGCATACATAATGAAATGCCAATGCATATGATTTCGTGCCAAAGTTTTAGTTCTCGTAACACCAGGGGTGTTACACCGAGTTTCTACCTAAGAGTGTTGGTACGTAAACCATATCCCTACTTACTCTGTTCCAATCTTGAGGACAATATTCTTTTAAGGGGAGTAAGCTATAACACCGCAAGTGTTAACTCTATGGTTTTTACTCAACACACTCACTAACCTATGATCCCATGTGAACAACTTTGGGCTAAAGACTCCTCACTCATGGATTAAGGCCATAATAGGTGTTAATCGTCCTGAAAGTCACAACTTAACCATCCCATGGTGATCCAAGGAGGGGAAGTGACCAAACCCTAAGTCAAGCCCTTGAAAAATAAATGGGGGCACTAAAAACAAGTGATTAAGAAAACTAATTAAAACACCTCAACACAAAGTTGACCATTAACAAAAGTTGTAGTTCACTAAATGACCAAGAAAAGTTACTAAAGGTTGGGGGCCTAAAAGTGTTAGGAACACCCCTAATCATGTCCCATAAGGGTGAGAGGAAAAAGAAAAATAAAAAATTCCATTAACCAAAACTCAACCCTCCAATAAAGACAATAGGTGTTCTCCAAGTTTCAAGGCTCAACCCTAATGACCCCAATTACCAAAGTTAGGCCAAATTATCTATTCTATCCTCGAGAAAATTTTGAAATCGAGGCACCATTGTTTGACATGACAAAACAATGATTTGCTCTCGGATTTAGTCAGTGAGACAGACCAGACATGGGAACAAGAACACTCCTTAACTCTGCCATAAAACGCCTCAGTCACTGTACAGGATAGGAAGAGTGGAGACTGGGGAATAAATCATATACATGAATCTTGCCCAAATTCGCTCAGATTTGCAACCTATGAGTGCTTGAAAACGACTAAACCCATTCGAGCTACCTATTCGACTGACAGTTTGACTCAAAGAGCGGGCATTGGCCACTCCCTGTGCATGTCCCAAGCGTCAGTCCGATACCCGCCGCACCCACGCCCCCACGTGCTTATAAAGCCCACCGTGGCCTTAGTAACGCTCACCGCGAGCCATTAAGCACACCCCGAGCACACCTCGTTGGACTCTCGCCTAAACATCTAGCTCCGCCGCCCACTTTTATTCTCGAAAAATGGCCACCATGGCCCGAGGCTGCCGAGCCATTCCTTCCCAAACCAGGCATGCCCCAAGCATCTTTGTGGCACGGTGAAGCTCCCCCCAAATGGTCAATTCTAGTGCTAGCACCGCCGACAAGCTGAATCAACCGCCTCCATGCCTCTCTCTCTACTGGTGAGTATGGACACGCATCTCTAGCCACCCGCCACCAAAATCAAGCAGACCTCAGCTTCACCAAATCCTAGTGAAGCTCTTGAGCCTCTCCCTCGGCGCACTTCAGCACCATCGAGCAAGATCACCATCGCCAGTGAGCTCCGCCAGCAGTTCCTCACCATCAGCCCATCTCCAAACATCATTGGCCAATCAAAAGGTACCGACGTGTTCGCCTTGATCACCTGCACCTCCCCGGCTACTTCCCCGGACTGCTACCGCTGTCGTTAGGCCATGTCACCATATTTCCTCCTCCCGACACTGTTCCAGAAGCGAGGGAGTGTGAGTTTGAATAGGTGAAAGAAAAGAGGTTTCTTTTGAAATGCCCAAGACTCAAATGATAAGGATTCAATTCAGGTTAAGCCCAGTGGCCCGGCATAAAGTATTTTTCCACTAAACCTTTTTGTTTTATTTCTCTTTTTAGACAGAGAACTTCAAAAAGACATAACTCAAGATTTATGAGTCTAAAAATAACCAAACAAATTTGATAGTGCTCTGTATATATCTAACTTCAAACTAAAAATAGGTAACCACCTAGTTTTAGTAATGATTATAGGAGTTTTGAATTAATGTAATAATCTCTTCATTTCCAACTATTAGTGGGAAAATAGTTATACTGCTGAACCAGGCCTGAGAAATTTTTAGTACAAGGGAATACATGTTTGCCACTGCATAATGTTTTATAGAACCCTAGTATAAGTCTTTGATAGAGTTTTATCCAACAAAAACTAAATAGGGCCTTAACTACATAAAATCAAGAAAAATAGTGAATAGATGAAAATAGAGAACTTCTTATTTTTCCTAATCTAAATAAAGGATGTAGCACCAGAGAAAAATATGTTAGGCACTAGCTAGTGAAGAATTATAGAACCACTAATTAATTGGGTGAAATAGAAGAAGCTTTAGAAAATCATAGAAAAAGAATCTAGAGGAGAATCAACCCCAACTTTGGCAATGATTTCTCTTGTGCAAAAGGAAACTTAAGAAAAAATTCTAAATCTGTTGTTTGACATTTTTCAGAAGGCAAGCTAGTTATAAGTGCTTCTTTTGTCCTAAACTTTGAAAACCCTAGCTAAAAGTCTACTAAGCGCCACTTGGTGAAATTTGGCACAATACTATGTTATTGCACCTAGATACAAGGAAAATACCCATAAGGGAAGTAACCACTTCTAAATCATAGTTGCAGTTCAAAGAACCCTATAAAAGATTAATATAAAAAGAAACAAAGATTAAAGGTTAACTAACATTAATTAAATGATTTCAGCAAAACCCATGTGAGCCTTAATTAAGTTTTTGGGAGAATAATCTAAGTCTTAATCAACTCTTTTCCTTAATCAAATCTTATTATGGACCCTAAATGAAAATCCCTATAAAGGCTTATTCTAATGAGTATAAACCCTCACTTTGCTAAGTAACTTAGTGTCACTTCACCATGCATCCTCAATTAACATTATGCACATCATGAGCATACATATATCTTATACATTGCATTTGTTAGATTGCAACCTCACTGACAAAGAGGACGTGTTGATCTCGGAGCAAGGAGTTGAGCAAGAGGAAGTCCAAGAACCTGCTCCCGAGGCAGCCATAGAAGATCTCCCCGCAGCACCAACAGTTGAAGGCAAGCCCCGGTTATGTGCATAACCGTTATATATGCCATTTTACTAAAATAATTGTTTTAGGCTTGTATTGTGCATTAAGTGTAGGAGTTTCACTGTATTCATTTTAATAATGGGATTATGATTTTCTGTGCACATGGATCCCTAGGAATGCACTGTCTATGAGACATGATCAAAATAACGATTTACGTATGGATACTTGTGTCTAGCGTTTAAAAGTACTAAGCACATGCTAAGATATATGTTAAATCGGTAAGCCTAGTACCTGATTGAACCTACTCGCAAACTTCTCTCCTCAACTTTCCTGAGATGTGGTCTCCCATGCTAGCAATGGTGGGTGCAAGATCAGTCACTGCATGGCAGCAGCTAGGGATAGTACTTTCAAACGTTGGATATATGTGAATAAGGATTAACCTAGTGATTTAGACTTAGCTAGTGTGTTTGGCAAACCAAACCCCTTAGCCAAACAACTTCATGCTCTAGAGGTAAATGAGTAGACTCCTCACACTAGGTAAGTCTTGCTGAGTATTAATATACTTAGCCTTGCATGCGGCATAATTTTACAGATGCTTCTTTGGATGAAATGGTTACTGGTGTGACTGGGTCGTCCACCCTACCACTGGGTTAGACAGTCGAGTGGGATGTTGCCTTGGCAGGAGAGGACATGGAGTGACTTGGCCAGGCTTTGCCTTGTTACTCTATATCTTTGTTAGTTTATTTTCCGCTACATCGAAAACAATGGTTACTTCTTATACAACTCCGATGATGTAATAATACTTAAGTATTTCCTTAATTATGGTATTGTGCCTAATTGTATTTCTATGTGTCTCACCTTCGAGTGAGCAAGTGGTACTTGATCCAGGTTGAGTGGTTTTATCGGACTAGATCCGATGGGCTGACAGTTTATTCTGATTTAAGTGTGTCGCTGCCTCTAAGACGAGACTTGTGCACTTAAGCTGGAATAATCTGGGCAGTTCCACCACACCCTCTAGAATTTGGGGCTCTTCAGGTCTCATGGGTTGAACTAGGCTGGATGTGGTAGGCTCTTAGATCCGTAGAGCTCTACGTTGGTTGTTGGTGACCATGTAGGCCGCAATTAACTTTTGTACATGCTCGTCCTTATCTTGATCTATGGATTCAACAGCAATGACCTCAAGACTTACCAAGGCAGCTACACGGGCTTCAGTTGTGGTGAGTTCCACATGGAGTTGATGATTGCACCTCTTTGCATCTTCTGCTCAGGCAATTGTCTGATAGTGGTGCTAAGCTAAGTGATAATACCATGCTTCTAGGGTAATAAGGTATGTAGTGAGGTATATAACTGTAGGGTCATCCTCTAGCTACTATTGCCCTTCCAAGGCACGCATCTGGGCCATCCAAATGGGACTATCTCTATCAAAGGACAGAAAGTATCTTAGTGGGGTGTCGACCAGTTCCTCTTCATAGATCTGACATAAGGTCCTTAATGCCTTGCGGGTCATGACTTGGTCGATGCCTCTGAATCTGGGCCCCACAGCAGTGACACTCCATTCCATATGGTGCAGACTAGATCCACTATATACAGTCACGACACACTTCTCTATGCCATGCTCGATGAATTCATGACCATCGTACTCTAGCCAGCTCCTGATTCCAAGGCGTGTTGTGCATGCACTCGACAATTTGGGGAATCCATCTTTATTATGGCAGTAGCTAGTCTGGCAGTGAACCTCCATCTGACTTCTAAGAGAAGAGAAGGAGGGTAAATAATTTTGAAATGGCGAAATGAGAGCACCAATTTTTTAACAAGATAATTTTGACTCAAAAACTTTTGTCCAAACCTAAGGATTACGTCCTGTGGCCAACCTTCAGCTCTGATACCGCTTGAATCGTCACCATCCTTTAGGACTCAAATGTAATACAAATACTAGTCCCATGAGTCTAATATACATATTTATACATCATATGGTTCTAGATCTTGCTAAACGAGAGAATCCTATACAAGTGGTGATCAACTTTAAGAGTTGATCCACAACTCGTAACATATCATTAGAGTGGGACTAGAGTAGAGCAAATCAACAATCCAATAGCCATAGCCATGGTTGGGAAACATGCATAACTCTTACACGATCAGCGATTTCCTTCTCTAAAAAACAACAAATAAGCAAGAGTGAGTAATTATGTACTCAGTAGCCCACCTTCGCCCAAGGGATGGGGATTCATATATACATGCATTGAGTAAGTGGAGCTACGACTATTTTGCAGAAATCAATTTTTGATGCAAGGCTATTTTTGTAAAACTTTTTATCTTTTCCAAGGCGCATTCTCTGACAAAGGAGCAGAAAGTTTTCCATTATAAAATCAAATCCCCTAGACTAAGTGTGGCAGCCCTCCCAAGTCATCGGGCCCACATGCACCAATCCTTGCCATTAACGGCCTCGGATGGCTATGCATGTGTACCAGGTAACTTAACAAGGCTATCACGAGTTCAACAACTTGAACTCATCATCCCAAGGATCTCCCACCATACATGCTTATTACATTAATCACATTGGATACACCCACACACTTTGGAGATAAGAGCGAAAGACTATATAAAACATTCTTTTCATTTCTAAAACTGAAGTTTATTACATAGGAAGGTTACATTTGTTACAAGTCCTGATATACTCAAAGTGCATAACTTATTACAATAGCAGGAAGGTAGGAACTATCCAAAGCTTATACACAAGCCTAACTAGTCCTCCTCCAGAACTAGAAACGCCCTCCAGCCATAGGAACACTTAGAATACTTCTTATCACCTGCAACAACATGGGTTCGAAAACCCTGAGTATGGAGTGTACTTTGACAAGTCTTACCCAACTATGGGAAAATGACTCTCAAGGATATGTTGGTTAAATAGGAATCAAGGAAAGGCTTGAGCAAGAATCAACTTAGATACTTTTGCAGAAATAGCTTACTAAAGTGAGTCCTTACTTTCATTGTTTTAACGCCATATTAAATATTAATAGACTCTGGTTGCATCTAGTCTAATTTCACCATCTCATCAATACAACATCATTTTTATTCATAACATTTACATCCTGACTTAGGTTGCAGGTCAGAGATCAAGTCTCCACTCTCCGGGGATATAACGGCGATCCAAATCGATTTACTTAGCTGAGGATCTCTAACCACACGACAAATGTTTCTCATAACTCTTGCATATGTCTACCATTCCCACGGATCCTCCACTGCATGAACAGGTCTGCGCCAACCGAGAGAACACCACCCCTTTTAGGCGGTCCTTTGCCAAGAGGGTACGTGCCACTCTCGCCATCTCTCCACTCACAATGCGTGATTGTCTTTTCATGTATGGAATAGCTGGGTTCAAGCTTACCCTGTCCCATATCCAGGGCATGTGGCCAGTTAAGATAGTCCTTGATCATACAGGCCTACATACGCATCCAATCCTTAAATAACCTGGGTGGAGCATCACCTGTTCCTAGCCCAAGTCTCAAGTTAAGTACTTCCACCCTTAGGATTGTTTTGTGTTCCTAAGGATGAAAAGAGCATTATAGGGAACTTTGCAGTAAGATCCCACCATGCTCCCAATAAAAATATTCTTGCAGGTAGAAGCCATCCTTCCTCAAGATAAACCCTGAGCTAGGCATTATTGCAAAAGACAACCTCTATCCATAAGATCTAAGCAGGGCTAAGCATTTTTTATAAACAATATTTGGTACTTGCAAAGAAGTATCTATAACAGGAATGGATATCAAGGTAGTCGATGCATCAAATAGTTTTCAAGCAATTCATATAAACTTAATGCACATTTCACTAGACTTAAAGTGTATAAAAGTATTTTAAAAATACAAGGAAGGGGCAAATGCACCTAGGCTTGCCTTTGTTGCAGTGAAGAGGTTCCAGATACCTCTATCCAATACCCAGTTAGATGGCTCCATCCACTTGAGGAGCAAGCACTGGAGTAGACTTCTTCAATCACCACTTCAGCTTGAATCTTCACTCCTTCTGCTAGGAGTTCTATATGAAATGACATGATCATGGATGTTTATGCTTATGCAACTTGAAAAGAAAATACTAAGAAGCATCACAAGACTTACACCTCTCTAAAGGTGCACACAAAAACTAACAAAACCTTAAGAGAGCTAAATACTCTAATATCACAACTCAATCATACTAGGGCAGCCAGCAAGGATGAGGTGATATTCTTCAGTTACTTCAATATAGACACTAGTTTACTAAATCAGCCACCACAGCTGCACTACACCCACATACACACGCAAAACACAGGGAGAGAGTGATCTTCTTCAGTCAATCAACCAGACACTGAATCCACCTCTAATACCCAACTGTATATTTCCCTGTTCAGCCCCACTTTTTCCTTGTTTCTGCTAGGGACAGACCATACCAAACCTGTTCACTAACTAAAGCTCTTCAAGTTTGTTACAAGAATCTAAGACCGAAATTGCATGTACTACAAGTTAAGGTGTCCAAAATTCAGCCACCTTCCACTAAATTTGTTTTCAGTTTTATGAAACAGACATCTCACATAGACTGACAGAAGAAATTTAGGCACATTTTACTCTAAATTTTATACAGCTCCAAACTTATTTTTCTGTAAGAAACTCGTTCACCCAACACAGCTACAAATCTCTTCTATAAGGTCTTTAGCTTATAACCATACATATCAAGCATTAGGGTGCATTAAAGTTGAGCAAACACACAAAAAATCCATTTTCCCAATCTGAAACAGCACATTACTAGGTCTGACAGAGAGTTTTGTCACTCCTTTTTCTCCAAATTCTACACAGTAGCAAGCCAAGACTTTGCATGAGACTTGCTCTCCTTGACATGGTCTTTCACTTTGCTATAGCATTCTTACCCCCAATTCTTCTTGGATTAATTACCACAAGGACCCAAATTTGAACAAAAACACACAAATTCAGACTTAAATATTATTCTAAGTCTGAATCCCAACACCAGACAGTCCACCTTTAGGCCACTTTTATTCCCAAATTTATGTGGAACCAAGTCCACCTCACTTTACAAAACTTACTCTCTTTACTATGGTCTCCATCTTTGCTATGGAAACTTTAATCCAAAACCCCATGAATCAGTCACAAATGAATTCCAAACTAGGCATCCTGCTGCAATTCAGTTCTCAGAACTGAATAAAAATTTAGTTATGTGTCTAGCCTAACAGACCAACTTTAGCCAACCCTTTTCTTCAATTTTTACACAGCAACAGACCAAGCTCACATTACCAAAATTATTCCTTAGATATAGCTCTACTACTTTGGTATAGTACACATAGGTTGAAAATATTCAAAACAATTTTTTTATGAAGCACCAAAGTGGAGCTCAACAAACTAGAATCTAGTTTTAGCCTTCTGCACTAAGTCTAGGATCCAGAAACCTGATAGCCTATGTTTGAGAAAATTTCACACCTAGTTCCAGGCAACCAATAGTGGTAGAGTTCAAGTAGTAAATGGTGTGAGCTTCACTGACCTGAGATGATTACGGAACAAGCTTCATATAGGCCAGCAACTCCCTAGAATGTTCTGGCTATGGTGGGGTGAAGAATTGTGAGTGTGGTCACCACTAGCACTTGATGCTCTGGACAAAGCAGACTTGGTGGCTGTGGGAGAGGGTCATCACTAGCAGGAATACAAGATCCCCAACACCCATGTAGTGGTCTATGAGTAGAGCTCGAGGTAGAGAGGAGATTTCCATTGCTCCCTGCCCTTTAAATATCTGAAATGGAATAGGTGTTCCCTGAACTTGGCAAACATGCAGAGGGGATGTGTTTTCCAGTGTGCCAGCACAACATGGACTCAAAGATGTGGCACCGATGCACTACTATCATGTAGATTCACAGCACAGACAAAGACACAGAACTTGGTTCATTTATATGGTAAAAATATCAATTTTTTGGTCTCCTACTGCAGATAAGAGAGGGCAACTAGGAACCCACAAATATCCCACTTGAGGATAGGCTCAAACAGGTCTAACACTTGATATTTTGTACAGGGATGAGGCCACTAAATTAGCTGTCCAGTTCATCCTTATCTCAATCCTAAATATCAGTTTTGTCCAATACTACAGGCAACAAACAAAATCAATAGGGATTCTACTGTCCATAGCTCACTGCTCCAAAACAGTCCAAAATCCTTGGATATTTTAGTGGGGAGTGGTCTCTAGACCTTTAGTGATGTATCTCAATCTTATCTCCATCCCACACTCAAGTGGCACTTGCAGAAAGCAACTGATCTTCTTCAGATTCCATATACCACACTGAACTCAACTGCATCAGCGTACTGTTTCATCTACACACCTCCCTGTTGACCCCCTGCAAACTCTTAGTTTTCCATGGCAATAGGGGGAGCAAGTTTAACAAAACTTGTCGACCAAATGACTCTCTACCACTTCTCCACAGGGACCTTAGGCTTAAATCCCTTGGATCAGTCACAAACAAGCTCCAAAATCTAAAGAAAAACACTGAAAATTCAGTTTCAGAGGTCTGAAACAGCACACCACTCAGTCTGACAGAGGAAGTTTAAAGGTGTTTTACTCCCATTTTTTTGTAGAACCAAGTCCAACCCTCTTGATAAAACTTATTCTCTCTACTATGGACTCTAACTTTGCCACATAGTTCATAGTCCAAAACCACAAGAGTTGGTCGCAATAGGGCTCTAAACTTTGCATCACGCACTGATTTCAAACATTCAGTTCTGAATAGACTAAGTCACCAACCACCTGATAGTCAAACTTTGAGCAGCTGTTACACTGCTTTTTATGTGGGACCATGCCCATCATCCTTTAATAAAGTTGTTCACCATTAGGTGGTCTTCACTTCCTCTACAAAAACCTCAGTCCAAAACCTTATAGAACAACCACAAAAGGGCTCCAAACTTGGCACCATACAACAAATTTCAGATTTTAGAACTGAACCAAATATAGTTACAAGAATGCCTAGTAGCTGATCTTTGGGGACATTTTTATCCACTTTTTATGTGGGAACAAGCCAAAGTCACTTAAAGAAACTTGTTCACCATCATATGGGCTTCAACTTCTCTATAAACACCATAGCACAAAACATTATAGAACAGCCACAAACCAGCTCCAAAACTGCACTAAAAATGCTAATTTCAGACTTTCAGTTCTGAATAAACTAAGTCAACAACAATCTGATAATCCAACTTTGGCAAAGTTTTTCTCCAATTTTTGTATAGGATCATTCCAAACACACTTAAAGAAAGTTGTTCCACATTATATGGTCTTCAATTATTCTACAAACACCACAGCACAAAACATTATTGTAAAATTTTGATCTAGTGAATGCATTCTAGGTGTAACAAGCAAGTTAATGCAAATGCTTATGATGACATGTCAGATTTTTATAGTTCACGTAACACCAGAGTTGTTACACTAAGCCATCTAGGAATCTCGGTAGTTTCCCACTAGTTTTCATTTTCAAATCCAAAAGTAGCTACTGGACTTCCCGTCCACTATAGCTCACGACTCAACTGTAGGACCTTTCAAAACCATTTTCAAAGCTTTTTAGAAAACATAAAACTAATTATCAAAACCAAGCCATAACTCATCCATACCAGTGAACACGGTCTATTCGAATAGATTTTTGACTCTACGCAGAGTTGTACACTTTACCTACTAGTCTGATTTATGTATCACATTGTCATGAGATTCGAGTACCAAAACTCTTTCCTCCCATGCATGGCTTTACATTAATGTTATATAGAAAGGAACAAAGCCACCATCTTTCCCAAACTAGGATGGCACCGCTCTCCTTTCTTTTCCTTCCGTCGCTCCCTAGACATCGATAATCCTAGGTTGCAGCCCATGCATGTTCAGATCAAGTGACTGCCCACACAGTCTAGAGTGGTTGTACTTGTTGAGAGTTTAGGTAAGGAGTAATGACAAACTAGTCCTTATGTGAGACGGGACAATCCATCTTGACCATGCCTAACCCAACTGAGCCAACTTCTTTTTGGGCCCTCCTATGATCAGGGAGTCCCAACCATCTCGCACTTGGTAGTGATGGTGATAACCGTTCACTTTATTTTTTGATAATAAAGTTTATTTTGTAAAACTCACACCTTTTCTCAAATCACATTGTAACAAAATGGTAAGGAGTATGTGGATGATTTGCGGTAATGTTCTAAGGCTAGGTGGCTATATCATCATGTCTCTTAGCAGCAAAATAATATAATATGCATATATAAAAACAAGCTAAGGGATGTGTTTAAAATATAGTTAATTTATGCATCAAAGGGATCTAGTGAGCATGTCGTGCTTTAACTGGCGAAAGGGTGAGAGTTCACAGAACTGGCTTCACCTCCTTGCAAAGATCGTCAGAGTGGTCCCAACCATAGGATCTAGTGGCATCGGGAGGGTCACCCACTTTGCACTTGGGTCGGAGGGCCCGAAGGCAGCGAAGGTGGCAAAACCACATACAAGGGTACCAGTAGACCCACCTAAAGGGACCTTAAGGCCCAGCGACAATCCCGCTGCCTCAACCTATCCCGAGTAGCTCGCCTTCACCATGCTCGGGGATAAGGAACCCAAGGGAGGTGAAGGCGACAAGGCATCAACCATGTCTGCCACCGTATCATTGCCTGGCCCGCTTGCAGGGGCTCCTAGTCCTAGTGACACAACCACTAGCACTACTCCCCCAAGTGGCCTGGTGCAACTGTGCCACTCGAAGCCATTGCCAGCACCGATGGCACGGAGACCTAAGAGAACGAGGTGCCCTCCCTCATTGCACGAGCCATATCCTTCACAAATTTGTGCGGCACATATGCGTTGGTGGGATGATGGGTGAGGACCCAGAAATGATGGTAAAAAGAATAAGCGTAAAAAAACTACTTCTCAGGAAGATCGTGCCCGGAAGAAGGGCATCCTCTGCACAACAGAGTCCACTGCCAAGGAACCTCACAATGATCCCCCTCGTGACGCTTGGCTGATGCCAAGAGCGCAGGGGACGCCACCGGTAGCTTCTCCTAGTTCCGAGCGCCAGAATCGCTCTCAACCCCATCGCCCATCATCACCTGCGTCGTGGAGCCACTGGAAGCCATGGAGGTCATATCCTCCATGTTAGTGGAGGGGGTGATACTCCTCATCGGCCCTGTGCGAGCCACACGCTCGGCTTTCTTTTCGTTTTTTCTTGCCTAACAACACTTCTTACGTGCCGCTAGGCTCTCTGCCTTCTCCTCCCTCTTCCTTTTCCTCTTCACCCCCGAGGGCGGCGTCCTTAGGGAGAGGATGAAGGCTGGACTTGTTGGTTCCAAGCCCCTATAAGGTGAGCACCTGCCACACTAGAGCAAGCAAATCACGTGAAGGAGGAAGAAGACGAAGGAAACTTACTAGCTCAATCAATCTTGCTGCATTGAGGAGGAGGGGACCTCCCTCATTCATGAAGTACAACATCATGCCCTCAGTGATGACACAAACACGGGCATTGATCTTGCTATTTGCGAGATCCTTGGCAAAATGCTAGTCAGGGTCACCCACGCTGGCGAACTTCCACATTAGGTTCTGCTGGGCCATGACAGGTTGGAGCCACCGGTTCATAAAACTATAACACCTCAAAAATCATGTTTTTGACAATCGAGAAGCTCTTCAAAATATTTGGATTAAAATGCCTTTTAAACAAGAATTGTATTATCTTCGGAATCATTTTCTTAAAATAAATAAATGATAATATTATATTTCAATTATTCAAAGCCAGATTAGATCTAGAGTACTAGAATTTGACTTTGAAATTCATAAAATAATCAAACATGAAGATTTTCATTTATTTATATTAGTGAATTGTTTTCGGGTTATGTATCTACATCTATTCAAAAAAATGGAGTAATTAATAAAATGAAGTATTCTTGCATTCATGTTAAAACTCTTTGGTTATGTATTTAATTAAGTTTGGCATACAAAACCTAAACTTGAATTGAAATTCGAAATGAAAACAGAAAAGAAGAAAAGGGAAAGCTCAGCCTAACCCAACTCATTCCTGTCGGCCCGTTTTCATTTCCACTTTACCCCTCCGCTCTATCCCAAAACAGCCCGCTGGCCCACCCAGTTCCTTCGCAGTCACTGTCGTGTGGGCACTAGTGTCCATGTAGCTTACACATGGGACTCCGATGTCAGGACAATCTTCTTGCTCGTGTCCTTAGACCCCCATTGCCAAACGAACCACGGAGGGTAGCGTCACGAACACCCCATCCGGATGACGATTGATCCCAACAAAACCATAACAACCACACCCTAGCCGGCTAAAAGCCAAAGCCTCAGAAGCTTATCCCCTCACGCTCATCTTTATCCATGCGGGATCAACGTCAGCGTAACAAACTGGGTGCTGCCATCGCGACGAACAGGGACCGGGTGGGCGCAACAAACTCCTCGAGATTTCTGGGTTTTAGTTGGGGGAAGCTAGTCAACCCTAGGGTATAAGGGCAGGGCGACGCCGCGCTCTTCTCATCAGGCCGCCAAAAGCATTCCGTTGTTGGGGTCCTGCTAAGAGAGAGGAGGGCCTGTCGCCGTGGCGCATCATCCACACCGCCACCATTGAAAATGGGGTCTGCAGCCACTAGACATAGGAGCATGGGCGAGATTATGCCCTGGCGTGCACCAATAGTGGAAGCGTTGTTCTCTTGGACGGATGCTGACCCAGCGTGGAACAATTGCTCGCTGGTGCATGCCTTCCACTGCCGAGCCGCAGAACACGTGTGCGGGGGCCGGGGTGCCTCGACGTCCTAACTCTAGGTAAGAGGGCCCTATAGCTACTCGCCTTAGACTCAGCAACGTGTAGCTTAGTTTTGATCTGAAGGGGATTCATTGAGGGAGCTCATAGTCTGGTCTCGGCCATGGCGCCTTCGTGCCGGAGCTGGCCGCCGCCATAGTGGCCTTGGTCTAGAAGATAAGAGAGATGAGGGTGAGGGGTGGAACAACCGTCGGATTCATGCCCGATGGATGAGATCAAATCCAGCATACCTATTCGCTTTATTGAATGACAACCATCGATCGACTAGTGTAGGGCTGAGATCAAAACCTGTTGCATCTCTGTGGTACTCGGATATGAGCCATTGATGTTAGATCGAACGGTGTGGGGTGTTGGAGGATCTCGCCCTAAGATTTTGATCTGACGAATGTTATAGCGTACCGGTTCATTATGGCCACAATCTAATCCTGACCGCTTAGATTTGATCGGGCGACTCAGATTTACCCATACCCCTTCGCGGGTGCTCTTTTATTTAAGAGACCATGTACGTTAGGATAACCAAGCCGTTGTCCCCTAGTATTGAAAGAGTATTACGTAGAGGTCATAGAATTAACGAAAACAACCCTGACTTCTCTAGTAATTATGTCCGTAGTCTAGAATCATTAGGGAAATTAAGAAATTAAATAAGATAATGATTTTAGTATAAAAATAATTCCAGAAACTTGTTTAATTTATAAGTAATTCATTTTAACTCTTTTTGATTCATTCTAGTTGCATTAATCTCACAACAATATTGTTTATCATCTAGTAACTTTGTATTACCATAAAACCTATGTGTCAGAGTGGAAAACTCCGGCCAGGTGGCGGAGTGCACCCGCCCTAAATCCTAAGATGAGGAGCGGCCTAAGCATTTTGCCTGTCTGCTAAGCGATGAACGAACACAAGAACACACAAGGGTTTAGAGTGGTTCGGGCCGCTGGAGCGTAATACCATACTCCACTGCGTGTTTGTATTGCTCGAGAGCTTGAGTTGTGTCTAGGATGGCTTGAGTCTGAATCACAGTGCACCCTCCCTTTTATAGTTCAAGGGAGGCACATACAAGGATACTGAACCCCGACACATGGGCCCAGTGACAAATGGAAGGAAGAAACTTCTGCTTGCAACACCAGGGTGATCTCCGAGCGCCATCCGTAGTGCATACACTATTGATATCTCGCGACAGCGTCCTCGGTAATGCGCGAGTCATGATAAGTGCTGCGCATGCGGCAGCACAGGCGTACTGTTAGCCAACGGGAATAGACAGGCACGCCGCCTACAGGATGGCCTGGACGCCGCCTGCCAGCTGAGTGGACAGGACACATTAAATGCTGAAGGGGCACATCGCCTGTCAGTGGGATAGACAGGCGGCGCGTCTTCTCCATAGTACATGAAGAGGCAGCGCGGCCCAGAGGCCTTACGTCAGGCTCCGCCCGCAGGCTCACATCACGCGCGGTAGGCCATGTGGTAGCATCGGGTCTCCGCTTGGGCGGGGAGCAGAAGCGTTATGCGGACAGGTCCGCACCAGGCTGGGCCTGGACACATGTCGGCTCCGGACCCCTGCCTGAGCAAGGTCTGGGTATTCTCTACCCGAGTCCCAGGACCCGGTTATGGGTAGCTCGGACTCCACGCAGAGGGGTTCAGGACCCGTCCGGGAGGTCCGGGTCGCACTCGCGGGGGTCCTGGACTTTGCCCCGGAGGTCCGATCTTCATGTACAGGGGTCCAACGCTTTCCCCATGGGGGTCCGGATCCACTGTTGGCATCTTGGAGAATCTCTCTTTCCCTGGCCACATGGCGACCCCGGAGCCGTCCACGTGGCGGGACAGAGAGTTGTTCGCCATGCAACCAGAGGTAGCTGTGCTAGTATAGCGTCTTCATACTATAGCAAGGGGTACCCCTGTTTTAGGGTACCAACAGTGGCCCCTGGGCCCACCTCAGGGGAGGATGCGAGCCTGCAGGTGGGGCCAAAACCTGTATCTTGCGTAAGCACGACATGACTGGTGACTGGGGCGCCTCCTTAGCGTGTGCCACATTAACTCGGTGCGCACACACTGTCAGTCTGTCATCAGTGACACCAACTGTCGTGTATGTCTTTGCGGCTGACTGGTGTCCGGCCCCCACACTGGCGGTTTTGTCGGGCCACGCGCGCGGGGCGCCTTGTTGCCGCCGCCTAATTTAAAAATATTCTCTCACAGTGGCCCCGAGGCGGTGCAGGATATTGCACGGTGGTTCGCTCCTTGCGCGGCAGTTTGCCTTCTTCGCACTTGGAAACCAATGCCCCAGCTAGATGACTTGCGGGCCCGGGCCCCCATGTCAGTGACTGAGTTTTCTGGACGCTAGGTGCGCATCAGGCGGATTTTCCTGGGGTGCGAGCGGGGGAGTCCTTCTTTGAAAAGGGGTTCTCCCTGCGTGTAGCGGTTACGCTTTCGCATTCTCTCCAACTGTTGTGCCCTTTTGCCTTCGAGCCCTTTGCGCCCCTTTGCATTCGCGCTCTTAAGCTCTCCGCTGCCGTGGTCGCCATGGCCACGCTGGTTCGTCTCGAGCGTTTCCAGACTGAGAAGGCGCTTGACACATTGCGCCGCCTGCTCGGATGGACCATGTCGGTGTTCGCCGGGAGGATCCGGGCCGGCACTACTCCCCTCGGTGATCTCACCGCCGGGGAGTTTGTGCTCTTCGTCTCCTATCTCTCCTGCGGGTTGGCGCTGCCGATTTCGTCGTTCTTCCTGCTGCCGCTGGAGGAGATCGGACTCCAACTCTAGCACCTCACGCCCCACTCCATCCTCCAGGTGGCCATCTTCGTCCACCTCTGTGAGATGTTCGTGGGGGTGGCAGCCTGCACTTCCCTCTTTCGCCAGTTCTTCGTGCTTGTGAGGTCTGGGAAGGGCAAGGACTACCTTGGTGCCTACTATTTCTAGACGAGGTCAGATCCAACCATGGCCTACATCGCCACCCTTGGTGGCGCGAGGTGGGAGAACTGGCCTAATGACTGGGTGATCACCAGCGCTGAGGCCAACAACTACCTTGCTCTGCCGAGCGACGGACCAAGACTCGACCGGAAGCAATGGAGGGCCAAACCGTCCCTCGCACCGGAGTTCGAGCCCGTACGAGATAGGATCAAGGAACTGGTGGTCAGTGGTCTATCCTCGATGCATGTAGTCGGCGATTTCTTGAAGGGCCAGGTCATGCCAATGCAGGGGAGGCCGCGTCTGTGTTGCTGGTTCACCGGTCCCAGCGACATTGGCAGGATCCAGCGCGGGCCAGGGACTGACCTGTCCTAGGAACAGCTGGAAATTTTGGTGAAGGGGATCACTAGTGAGGCCTTTATCCCCAAAACCTTGATACCTCCCCAGGGCATTCCGCCGCTCTGCGATGATCCAAGGCTGTGGTCGGTGGTGCTGGCCTGGCTGCCGACCCTCGATGAGAGCGGTGTGGCGATCCGCCAAACTTGCGACCGGGGCCCCCACCGGGGGATCCATATTCCCGGTATATCGGTCGGAGGTTCCTAGCCCGCCGATGTGGGCTCCAGAGCTCCCTCCGCGGCCCCCAGCTCCTCAGACAATGGCAAAGGGCCTGCGGGCGTCTCTTCCGCTCCGGGTGCCACCGAAGGGTCGGAGGGAGAGAGGCGACACCGACTGTGCCGCGCCGATGGGTCTTTTGTCTCAGATCCGCCCCTTGGTTCGGACCCCCCCAGAAGCGCCAGAGGACAGTGTAACACCCGGTTTTAAAGGACAAAGCCGGGTGCATCTCATACATGCGCCAAGAAGACAACACATATAATAACAGAGTGTATAGAGATAAATGTCAATAACATCAGAGTACTTATTACATAGCGGAAGACTTATTACAAAGTAAAAGTAAATATAAAACGAACTAAGGATCGTCGGCGCCAATGTCAACTGATAAACGCCACCTAGATCAAGTCGAATGCCTCAGTGTTAGCCGGCTCCTCTTCGACCACCTGTTCTTCTCCTGTGGGGGGTGTGAGACAGCAAGAGTGAGCTCACATACGTTCATAGCTCAACATGTCATGGGGAATAATGTGGCACGAACTCACCAATGGGGGGAGTTCATGAAGTGTAAGGCTGATCAATAGAATAAAGGCTGAAGCTGAGCATTGCTTTTATAAGTTGGTCAAATTTTTATTAGCAATTACTAGGTGTAAGTAAATACCAAACCTTAATAATAATAAAGAACAGTAATATTAAAATAATCCCAAATGCGATGCAAATGTCAAATTAAATTTAAGTTCCATAAATTAATCATGTGAGGGTCCGAGCCGCTCTTGACCGTGAGCACGGCTAGTATACTAGTTTTACACTCTGCAGAGGTTGCACATCTTTACCCACAAGTCATGTTACCCATCTGCCAAGAGACGGCCAATCCCATACACCTCTACCGAGGAGGCAAGGCAGGGTAACACTACGAGGCCTTTACAAAGTTCCACTAGCTTCAGAAATCCCGCTACAGTTTATAGGAAGCTCTAGTGCAGGGTTCTTGCCTGACCGCCACCGCAGCAAAATCAACCAAGGACCTCCCTACACTGACCACTCCCCTACTGACCTTGCCCCTTTCGGGTAAGGAAGACCTCCACTAGCTTTCCTAGTTAATCAGCCAAGGGCGTCCCATTAAACCCTTGTGGTAGCACTGTTTTCCCGGGTGGTCGCTCCATGTTCCCATTAATTTAATGATCTTAACATGAACAGTAATAATAACAAGATAATAACAGGATGATCATGAGTAGTGTATCTCCATACCCAATCCACATAAAGCAATAGCAAGTACTACCCAAAAATGTTTCAGGGGTGAACAAGGTATAAAGATAACCAAAACTGGGGTAACATAAAGGGTCCCATCAAAATTAACCTATGCAGATCATTAAAATTAATAAGAACATGGCTGGAAAAAGTAAGTGATCAAGGGCACAACTTGCCTTCAATGAGCTCCTGCTCAGCTACTTCTACTTGTTGAACCTCAGATTCCACAGTGGCTTGCTCGTCTACTCGCATCAACACAATACATACATAGTATAGCAAAAATTAACATTGCACCAAACATATAAATAAAATACACAGTAAAAATCTACACATTAAAATGAAATCATAGGAACTGGAATCACTAAATTTGGAGTTATAGAATTCAAGTTATGAATTTCCTAAGGTTTAATGTGATTAAAATAGGATTAGATGATAAATTAATTTTCTAACTGTTTTCATGTCAAAACAGAGATACTAAATGATAGAGAATAATATTACAAAATTTTAGGAATTGGAATGACTCAATTTGGAGCTAAAATGAATTTTCTATGGAATAAACAAGTTTCTAGAATTGTTTTTGTATTAAAAATGAATTTCTAATATTATTTCTCTGTTTTTAAACATCTCTGGACTGGGCCTCATTTTTCAGAAAGTTCAGGGGCTAGCGCGCAGATTTTCCCGAGACTCGGAACACAGTGAACGCGGACGGCGGGTTGAATCTCAATAAACCCAGGGGTTCTTTAATTAAAAAGCCGAGGCCAAAGGGGTATTAACGATTCCTAGCCGCCCGATCTGATTCCAGCGCACAGGATTAGATTTAACTTATTATGAAACGGTACGCCACGATGACCACAGGATCTAGATCCTACGGTTTAGATCTAATGAACGCTGGAGCCACTTCCCGCCACTGGATATTCATCCGACGGTCGCTATATGCCCTGGCCGAAGAGTTATTTGGTTCTCTAATCCCGACCATCCAACAGAGGATCGACGGCCGAGATCGCGCGCACCAATCTACAGCGAGCACGGCGGCGGTGGCGCACTGCTCACACGGCGGATCGCTCGCCGGCGGCACGCAATCCGGCTAATCACTGCCCCAAACCTAAAATTGGACCGTTCTACACGACGAGACCGACATGGTGAAGGTAGGAGTGGAGTTCTCACCAGCGTTCCTGGATCGCGTAGACGTGACCACGGTGCGTGGCGGAACTGAGGCGGTGGTGAAGCTCTGGTGACGAATTCGCCGGTGTAGATCGCCCCCCAACCCGATGCCGGTGCACGCACACCCTCCCTGGTTCCCGGCGACGCTATCCGACCAAAATCCCGGGACCCCCGGTCACCACCGCACCTGAGGACAGCCGCGCCCTCACCCGAGAAGGTCCTGGGGAGCTTTAGCACACGCGGCCGAGTACAATCCCGCAGCACCCCGGTGTCAATCGGAAACGGTGGCGATGGATGGCTCTGACGGCTCCTTACGGTGCGGATGAGAAGAAGCGAAAGGCACGAGGAGTGGGGAGGTCACGGCTGGGCTCCTTATACCGAGATGGGCGAAGGCAATCAACCAGCCAACTGCCCCCCAATTTCTCGGCGGCCGGTGAGCTCGTGAGCGAGTCGCGCGGAGGAGAAGATCTACAGGGTGATTCCTTACGTGTGGGACCCATATGACAGTGGCGAGAGCGTAGGCGTATGTGCGCGCGGTGGAGCTTGGTCCCCGGGTCCCCACCTGTCGGCGCACGATAGCCACAGTTGGGCCGCATGGGCGGTTTCTTCAGGTGGGCCGAAATGAGCTCCGCAGCCCAGGTAAGGTTGTTTTCTCTTTTTCTTTTATTTTTTGTTTTATTTCGTTTTTGTTTTCAATTTCAAATTCTGAATTTTGAATCCTTTTAGGAGTTTCACCTTTGGGTAAAATTTACACATTCAAGTCTAATTATAGAGGTATTATATTTTATTATATGTATGTGTTTTATTATCTTTTTCACTCATATAATATTTTTTTCTTCTTCTCTTCTTTTCTAAATTCTTGAATTCCTTTTAGAATTAAAATTCTACTTTAAGCTTTGATATACTTCTTGTCATTTTATGTTGTCACAAGATGCACAAAATAAAATCCCAACATGATGCATGTATTATTTTTAGGTGTCTTTTGTCATTTAGTTATTTGTTATATGTGATGTGCTCATGAAATGATAAACTTGGATGACACACATATGTATAAAGGAATATAATTTTCTTTATACTCTTATTACAAAGTTGATATTACAGACAGTCGGCGGGGCCGAGGAGGCCGGCTCCGAGGACCAGGGCATGCAGAGGCGCGCTAGTACTCCACCACCTCCATCATCAGACCCACCGCCACCGCCACCATCAGGCTCGCCGCCACCATCGCAGGGGCAGCAGCAGCACCAACAGCAGCACCAACAGAAGCAGCAGCAGGGGTAGCGATCGTCCCGTTCCCAGGTTCGCTGGAAATTTCAGGGCCCCAAGTAAGTGTAGCCCCCTCTTTTTTATTTCTTCGCTGGTCTAGTTATCATGTCAACGGGTATTAACCCGTCCTTTGCTCATCAGGGCCACTTCTTCCTCTACATCCAAAGTCATGCCTCCCTCGCCTCTAGTTGTTACCGCCGGGGCAGTGCCACCGGGCCCCCAGGCTCCTGCTGTGGATCCGGCTCCATCAGCGCCAACACCAAGCAGTGCTGCGGCGGCAGAGGGGGTCCCCGCTGCCCTGACAGCCGTCTCAGCCTCAGCGACAGCGATGCCGTCGAGTACTCCATCGGCAGCGGCAGAGGAGGCCTCAGTCGCGCCCATCGCCACTATCGAGGTCAGTGCAGGAGGCGCATCCAGCTCCAACCCGCCACCTACCCCGAAGGAGACGGAGGTAATTTTCGGGCGGTCGCTCCGATCCAGCACCGAGCCAGAAGCGGCGCTGATTCCCCTCTCCCGGGTGCTGTCTCACGCCCATCAGGCCCTCGAAGAGACTGGGACGGCGATCCTGCGGGAGTGAGAGGCGCTTGAGGCCGAACACCAGCGCCTTAGCGACTGGCGCACCCAGCTGGAGGAGCGCACCAAGGCAGTGTCCCGCTAGTTCACCTTCGAGCGGTACGAGCTTGAGCGGGATTGCAAGGTCTACCGGGAGGACCTCCAGAAGGTGTTCGCTCGGGAACTGGAGGTGACCCAGAAGGAGACAAGGCTGGCTAAGAAGGAGGTGCACTTGGACCAGAGGGAGGAGGTCATCACGGAGCTCTAGGCGAAGCTAAGTGCCTACAACAAGATGCTAGAGGAGCAGCAGGACCAATAGTCCGTGGCTATTGAGGACCTGAAGAAGGTGCAGCAGGGGCTTGACGATAGGGCCAATAGCCTTGCTCTGGGCAAAGAGAACCACAAGGAGAAGGATGCCTCCTTGGATAAGCGGGCGGCGGATCTCGCTTGGCGGGAGAAGGACCTCGCCTTCAGGGAGGAAATGCTTGAGAGGCGGGATAAGCTGCTGACCGATTATGAGCTCGAGGCAGAGGAGAAGGAGCGGGCGCTGGAGGAGAAGGAGCGGACGCTAGGGGAGCGAGTCCGCCAGTTTGAGACAGCACTGGCAGCTCAGGCGGCGCAGGTGGCCCTAGGCTCCTAGGCTATGGAGGCGATGAGGGAAACACTTGAAGATCTCTGGACGGAGCATCGCGCCGGGATCCAACGTAGCGCCGCCTGGGCCAGTGAAGCGAGCTCGGCAATAGTGCTGCTAGGGGTGAGCCCCATCCCGGTGTCGGAGCAGCCGGCGTCCATCTCCGACACGCTCCCGGTGCTAGATTCTGCCACCGACTGCCTCCGATGCCTTGACCAGATCCTTGGCGCCCGCCTGGAGGCCGAGGGCAGCAGACTCTACCGGTCGGTAATAGAGTACATCCTGACGTGCTTCCAGAGCCACGACCCGGCCATCTCCTTGAGCCGGTGATTGCAGGACCGGTGGCTGATACCAAAGACGCTGCCCGGGAGGGCGTACAGGATGCTGTGGGTGTGGTGGCCGAGTGCTTCTAGCGGGATCCCGCTGACGATGAGTAGCTAGGCCTGCATAGAGAAAGCGAGGGTCCCGCTGGGGAGCAGGTTGTAATATATCTTGATTTTGTAAGATACTCTTTAAGTACTACTTATCAGGCAATATTACAACTTATCTGCACGCTACTTTTCCTTTGCTATGTGCGTTGTTACCAACTTCTTCCCTGGTACTTGGCCCCCCTAGGATGTGGGCTCAACGTGTCGAGGCTGGATGCTAGTATTCTTAAGAAGGAATTGGTGACATAGCCCCCAGGAGGTAATCTTGACTAGGACCCGGACCTGCACACAGCCTTGGCTAGGAAGTTTTAGTAGTGCACCCATAGGACCCACTAACTGGTATCTTTTATCCTTTGATTCACGCAACAGGACCGGCAGGGCTTGGCCTGGGAAGCAAGGCTGTGTGCCTGGATCCCCTGAACCACAGTTCCAGATACTGGAACACCCACTGCAGACTGGTGGAGTGTGTAGGCTTACGGTACGGGATCGAGCTAAGCGGCTTCACAGCTCCCGACCACCCCAGGGGACATGCGTCCATACTCTAGAACCGGACCCTAGGTTCCCGGACCAGGGGGCTATAGTTCCAAATACCAGGATACCCACCACAGTGTGGTGGATCGTGCAGGCTTAGGGTGTAGAACCAAGCTAAGCGGCTACACAGCTCCGTACCACCCCAGGAGGCGAGCACCCATTCTCTAGAACTAGCCACCAGGCTGCCGGGCCTGGCTACGCAATGTGGATGTCACTATACTAGCAAGGGAGGGAAACCGTATGGGTGGTTTAGTTAACAATAATGGTTGTAAACTTAAGCAGAATAAAACCATCAGAAAAACAAATCTGTGGGGCGAACTCCTTCCTTATAACAGGATATACATGAGCGTAGGCCAACGAACCAGGTTTACGAGGGCGGACCTCACCGGGCTGGCGTACATATACGCGCTACCTAGTTTCAAAGGAAGAAAACCGAATCCCCCAACTCTGCTTTTATGGGAAAAACTTACGGAGATGCTCTATATTCCAAGGATTGGGAAGAGGTACTCCGTCAGCTATGGCGAGGTGGACGCACCTGGGGCGACATATTTCCGTCACCTTGAAGGGTCCCTCCCAGCTGGGGGAGAGTTTGTGGAGCCCTTCTCGGTTCAGTACTCGCCTTAGGACCAGGTCCCCAACCTCGAGCTTCCTACTATGCACGAACCGTTGGTGGTAGCGCCTGAGCGCCTGGTTGTACCGCATTTCGGATTGCTGCTCGCCATCTGTGCTCGTCGATGAAGTCCACGTCCTCACGCCGTAACTGTTCCTGCGTAGATTCATCTAACGACTGGACCCATGGGGAGCCCATAATGATTTTCGGGGAAAGGCAGGCTTCGGCCTCGTAGACTAGGAAGAATGGGGTCTCCCCGGTAGCTCGGCTAGGTGTGGTCCGGTTCCCCCACAACATGGACGGTAGCTCACTGACCCAATTTGCACCATGCTTCTTCAAGCAGTCATAGGTGCGCGTCTTGAGTCCCCTAAGGATCTCTGCATTTGCCCTCTCCACCTGGCCGTTGCTCCTAGGATGAGCCACGGATGCGAAGCAGAGCTGGGTGCCGATGCCCTCGCAGTACTCCTTGAAGATTCGACTTATAAACTGGGTCACGTTGTCCGTAATGATACGACTTGGGACCCCGAATCTACAGACGATTGACTTAACGAAGGCGACGACAGCACCCTGGGTGATGCTGACTACAGGGGTGGCCTTTTGCCACTTGGTGAACTTGTCGATGGTGACAAAGAGGTACCGGTACCGGCCGACGGTCCTGGGGAATGGTCCCAGGATATCCACCCCCCCATACGGCAAATGGCCAGGAGGGCGGAATCATTTGCAGAACCTGTGCTGGTGTGTGTATCTGCTTTGCATGGAACTGGCACGCTTCGCAGGACTTTACCAGCTCGCCCGCATCCTGGAGGGAGGTTGGCTAGTAAAAGCCATGCCAGAAGGCCTTACCGATCAGTGTGTGGGATGAAGAATGACTTCCACACTCCCCTCCATGGATCTCCGTGAGTAGCTCACGACCCTCCTCCCAGGTGATGCACCGCATGAGAATGCCGTTGGCGCCATGGCGGTAGAGATCCCCTTCCACCACCGTGTAGCGTTTAGCCAACCGCATTATGCGCTCTGCGGAGACATGGTCTTTAGGAAGGATATTTTCTTTCAGGTAGTCCCGGATCTCGGAGATCCATGCATCAGGACCACTCTGAGCTGTAGCTACGACGCTAAGGGGTCGGCGAAGTCGCCCACAGCACACACAGCCTTCGGTGGGTTCTGGGACGCCACCGGGACCGCCGGCTTCGAGGTGCCAGTCTCGCTCCCTTCGCCTAGTTCAGCGGGCTAGGCGGTGGGTCTCAGTAGCCGTCTTTCGAAGACGCCCTCAGGCACGGGTGCCCGAGTTGATGCTCTCTGGGAGAGGTCATCTGCCGCTGAATTGTCGGCCCGGGGAACATGTTGCAGTTCCAGGGCCGTGAAGTCCTTCTCCAGCTTCCTGACATGGAAGAGGTAAGCTGTGAGTCTGGGCTCGTTGCAGCTACACTCCCCGTGGACCTGCTTGATGATTAGCTGAGAGTCCCCCTTCACGAGGAGCTGGCGGATCCCCAGGGATAGGGCCACAGATAAGCCGAAGATCAGTGCCTCATACTCCGCCATGTTGTTGGTGGCCTTGAACTCGAGGCGCACCACGTACTTCACCTGATCTCCGCCTGGGCCGACGAGGACCACCCCCGCACCAGCACTCTGCTGGCGGGTGGATCTGTCGAAGAAGAGCGTCCAGTGGGGCTTGGTGAAGACCAGACCCCTGCGCTCCGCAGGTGTGGGGCCTAGATCGGGGTCCGGGCCCCTAGGGGCGCTCGGATGTGGAGTCCACTCCACGATGAAGTCGGCCAGGACCTGACTTTTGATGGCGTGGTGAGGCTGGAAGTCCAGCTGGAACTCAGCAAGCTCCGCTGCCCACTTGACGATGTTGCTAGTGGCGTTAGAGTTGTGGAGGATTGCCCTTAACGGAAAGGAGGTCACCACCACAACTCTGTGTGCCTGGAAATAGTGGCGCAACTTCCTAGACGCAACCAGCACAACATAGAGGAGTTTGTGAGTCTCGAGGTACCTGGCCTTCGCCTCATGGAGGACCACGCTGACGTAGTAGACCGGCTTCTGGACGGTCCAGGCTCCTGTAGCTGGTTCTAAGCCTTCAGGTCCTTGGCCTTCTTGTGTCGCCCTTTCGGCGACTAGCACCATGCTCACCGCCTCTGCCGCCGCCGCAATGTACAAATACAGTGGCTCCCCTGGCTCCGGAGCAACCAGGATCGGTAGGGATACTAGGTGCTGCTTCAACTCTTGGAAAGCTTGTTCCGCCTCTTCGGTCCAAGAAAATGGGCCGGATTTCCGTAGAAGCTTGAAGAAGGGCAGTGCCCTCTCGGCCAGCCTCGAAATGAAGTGGCTAAGGGCAGCTAATGATCTCGTAAGCTTCTGGACGTCCTTGATACGGGCGGGAGGCCTCATTGCCTCAATAGCCTTGATCTTCTCCGGGTTAGCTTCAAGGCCCCAGTATGAAACCAGGAACCCCAGCAGCTTTCCTGCGGAGACACCGAAGACGCACTTCTCTGGATTTAGCTTGGTGTGGGTTGCCCACATCTTGCTGAAAACCAGGGTCAGGTCTTCTACTAGAGTGGACCCCTTCCTAGTCTTGACCATGATGTCATCGACATAAATCTCTACCTTGTCCCAAATCAGGTCCCCGAAGGTCTTACTCATTGCCCGAACAAATGTTAGCAAGGCGTTTTTTAGACCGTAGGGCATTACAACATAACAGTACAACCCATCCACTGTTACAAAAGCGGTATGCTTCCTATCCTCCCTAGACATCCGGATTTGATGGAAACCGAAGTAGGCATCTAAGAAGGACAATAGGTCGCACCCAGAGGTGGAGTCCACGATCTAATCTATACGTGGTAGTGGATACGGGTCTTTGGAACATGCCTTATTCAGGCTGGTGTAGTCGATGCACATCCGAAGCTTCCCGTTTGCCTTTGGCATGAAGACTAGGTTGGCCAACCACACGGGGTGATGAACCTCTTCGATGAAGCCAGTGTGTAACAGCTTCCGGACCTCCTCACAGATGATGTCCTACCACTCCACGGACTGTCTCAGCGACTTCTGGCTCACCGGCTTGGTGTACGGGTAGATCTTCAAATGGTGCTCAATCACCTCCCTGGGGATCCCAGGCATCTGCAACAGCTCCCAAGCGAACACGTCGGCATTTGCCTGGAGGAAGGCGACGAGCGCGAGTTCCTATTTCTCTCCCAGATTTCCCGCAATGCGAGTAGTCTAGGAGGGGTCCGCGCTGACCTGGATGGTCTTCGCTGGTCCGCCGTCTGCTCCATACGGTTGTACCTTCAGTGCCTTAGGGGGCGCTTTGGCACCGAAGTTCGAGGGGCTTCTTCCTCCACCGTCCGGCCGAGCAATCTTGGCCGCCAGAGCGTGTAGCTTCTCGACGGCCGCAAGCGCAGCGGCGCGGTCGCCCCGCACGGTGAGGACCCTTGCGGCGGACGGCATCTTGAGGACCAAATACTCGTAATGGGCAATGGCCATGAACCGGTACAGGGCCGGCCTACCAATGATGGCGTTGAAGGGGAGGTTGACATCCGCGACATTGAACTGTACGTTCTCCGTGCGGAAGTTTTCCTCCGTCCCGAATGTACACGGGCTGTGGGCCCACCCTAGAGAATGGGCGAGAGTGCCCCAGCCGGGACCCCGGGATCTGCAGCTGCCTGAATGCCGCATGGCTGATGACGTTGAGGCCGGCCCCTCCGTCGATCAGCACATGGTGCAGCCGCATGTTGGCGACGACAGGGGCAGTGATGAGCGATAGTACGCCGGCCCCCGCCATGTTGTCAGGGTAGTCGGATGCCCTGAATGAGATGGTGGTGCTCCTCCACCGTTGGTGTGGAGCAGCCTTGGGGACCCCTGGGACCACCGAAAGAACCTCCCGTGACGTAGGGACTTGACGTTCCTACGGGAGGTGAGCTCCCAGCTTCCGTCGTACATTACGTACAGCTTCTTGCGGCGGTCGTTGTCATCGTCGGAGTCGGAGTCTCCGGTGAAGACGTCCTTGAGGTCCCCCTCGGGCGTCTGGTACCCGAGGTCTTGTTCCCCTGCGGCCGAAGCTTCTTCGTCGGCCTCTCCTTGCCGGGCCGGCGACGAGGTGGCGAGCCGTCCATGGAAGACTGCTCGTGCCGCTCGCTGACGCGCTTCACGAGCTTGATAATCTCATGGCAGTTGGCGTCGCTGTGGTGGCTGTTGGGGTGCACAGGGCATGTGCCACTGCTGCCTCCCTGGGGCCGTGGGCGCTTGTTGCGCTCACCCTGGCCCTCGGCCGCGGCAGCGGCGACTGGAGCAGCAACTTGTGGTTTCTCGTGGCCGCGGTTCTTGTTCTTCTTTTTCTTCTTGCCGCCGCCCTGGGCGACGGCACCCGCGCTGCCCATCTGGGTAACCCCGGTCTGTGGCGCCGAGTGCCATGCACAACCCTCAGTGGCTCTGGCACACTTGTCGGCCAGAGCGAAGAGCGTGGTGACGTTGTCCACATCATGTGTGGCCAACTTCTCCAGCATCTTTTCATCACGTACCCCCTGGCGGAAAGCAGTGATGATGGAAGCATCTGTGATACAAGGGATGGTCCCACGTACCTTGGTGAAGAGGGAAATGAACGTCCGGAGGGTCTCCCCTGGTTCCTGCCTCACTACATGGAGGTGTGCCTCCACACCATGCTGCAAGTAAGCGCTGGCGAAGTTCGCTACAAACCGCACGCAAAGCTCTTCCTAGGAGTAGATGGATCCTAGGGCTAGGTTCATGAGCCAAGTCCGGGCTGGCCCAGACAAAGCTACAAGGAAGTAGGTCGCCATCACGGCAGTGTCTCCACCCGCTGCCGTAAGGGCGGTGACGTAGACCTACAGGAATTCTGACGGGTTTGTCGTACCGTCGTACTTCTCCAGCAGGTGTGGCCGAAACTTGGATGGCCACGTTGCCGCGCGGAGGTGATCCGCTAGAGCAGCACAGCCCACACCAGCCAACGAGATACTCGTCTAGAATCGGGCACCCCCTGGGGTCTACGGTGCGACCGCAGCGAAGTCTTGCTCGAGGTTGCGACCCTCGAGGTTTTGGCGGTGCTCATGCGCCCTCTCCAAAGAGATACGGGCATCCTCGCCCACACGCCTGCGGTTGAGCTCGTCCCGCAGGTCTTCAGACCTCTCCAGAGAGGCTTGACCGTCTTCTACCGCACATCTGCGGTTGAGCTCCGCTCGTAGATCTTCAGTCGGCGCAGCCCTCACCGAGGGTGAACGCACCGAGGCCGATGCCTCGTGCTGGCGCTGGGATGATCGAGGCCTGGGCCTAGCCGAGCCAGAGTGCGCCATGCCAAGGAGGCGATCCACGTCGTCGCGCCACTGCTTCATAGCCCCTAGCGAGGCTGTGGGGCTTGGTCGGTGGCGCAACAACTCCCTAGCCGCAGAAAGCGCCCCGGTGGGAACTACCCCCGATGGAGTCCAGGACGCCTGTGTAGGTGTGTGTTGCCGTGCGGGGCACACAGCAGCTGCACCAGGCGCCGGGCGGCTGGAGCTCAGCGGCGCAGAAGATGCGGCTTCCTCCACCATGAGGAAGTCCTCAGAGGCTACGTCACGGTGCTTGACGATATGGACCATGATGCCGAGCAGGAAAACAAGCAAAAACCTAATGCCAGGCCCCCTACCTGGTGAGCCAAATGTCGGATTGGGAAACTTCGACCGGGTGGTGGAGTGCACCCGCCCTAAATCCTAAGATGAGGAGGGGCCTAAGCGTTTTGCCTGTCTACTAGGCGATCAACGAACACAAGAACACATAAGGGTTTAGAGTGGTTCGGGCCGCCGGAGCGTAATACCATACTCCACTGTGTGTTTGTATTGCTTGAGAGCTTGAGTTGTGTCTAGGATGGCTTGAGTCTGAATTACAGTGCACCCTCCCTTTTATAGTTCAAGGGGGGCACATACAAGGATACTGAGCCCCGACACGTGGGCCCAGGAACAAATGGAAGGAAGGAACTTCTACTTGCAACACCAGGGTGATCTCCGAGCGCCATAATATCCATAGTGCATACAGTATTGATATCTCACAGCAGCGTCCTCGGTAGCGCGCGAGTCATGATGAGTGCTGCGCATGCGGCAGCACAGGCGTAGTGTTAGCTAACGGGAATAGACAGGCACGCCGCCTGCAGGATGGCCTGGACGCCGTCTGCCAGCTGAGTGGACAGGACACATTAAATGCTAAATGAGCACATCGACTATCAGCATGGATATATAGGCAGCGCGTCTTCTCCGCAATAAATGCAGAGGCAGAGCGACCCAGAGGCCTTACGTCAGGCTCCGCCTGCCGGCTCACGTCAAGCGCGGTAGGCCATGTGGTAGCATCGGGTCTCCGCCTGGGCGGGGAGCAGAAGCGTTATGCGGACAGGTCCACAACAGGCTGGGCCTGGACACATGTCAGCTCCGGACCCCTGCCTGAGCAAGGCCTTGGTATTCTCTGCCCGAGTACTGGGACCCGGCTATGGGTAGCCCGGACCCCACGCAGAGGGGTTCGGGACCTGTCCCGGAGGTCCGGGTCGCATTCGCGGGGGTCCTGGACCTTGCCCCGGAGGTCTAGTTTTCATGTACAGGGGTCCGGCGCTTTCCCCATGGGGGTCCAGATCCACTGTTGGCATCTTGGAGAATCTCACTTTCCCTGGCCACGTGGTGACCCCGGAGCCGTCCATGTGGCGAGGCAGAGAGTTGTTCGCCATGCAACCAGAGGTAGCTGCGCGGGTATAGCGTCTTCATACTGTAGCAAGGGGTACCCCTGTTTCTGGGTACCGACACTATGATTAAAATCTTGTACGTCCTTTGTTTTATAGTCAACACCTAAACCTTCGGAAAATCATACCTCTTTAACCGTAACTCTGAATTTAGTGGTTCTTGAACCTATGATCTTGTTACAATACATAGAACCTTATTATGCAGTATGTTCTTATGGTTGGTATGATGTTAATTTTGCTTATACAATGTTTGTTTGTATGGCTACGATTAGAAGTAAGGTTACGAGTCACTTGAAGAGCAAATTGGTACCTGGGAATCTTGAGTCTCAGGCAAGTTGTGCCTTTGATCACTTTTCTTTACCTAATAATGTTGCTGTCAATCTCTGTGCCGTGCTTAGGTTAATTTGGTGGGACCTAATAGGTTTCCCTAGCATTGTTAACCCCCACCTTGCAAACAGATAAACTATTGGGTAGATTTGCTATTGTGCTACCTAGTTTTGGGAAAGTAATGTTTTATTATGATCATATTCCAATTATGTTGTTGTTTTAATTAGTGTTCATGATAAGATCATCATGTTAATTGGAACATGGAGAACCACCCATGAAAACGGTGCTACCACAAGGGTGGTGTGGGGCGCCCTTGGCTGACTAATTAGGAAGGCTAGTGGAACACTACCTTACCCGAAAGGGGCAAGGATGGTAGAGGAGCTGCGAATAGGGAGGTTCTTGGGTTGATCATGTTGCGATTGCTTTTCAGATGAGGGATTCCTATATTGCCCTTCTCAGAAACCGTAGCAGGCTTTCGGAAGATGCGTATAGGGAGGTTTTCATAGTTGTACCCTGCCTCGTCTCCTCGGTAGAGATGAATGGGAAGTCGCGATCCCTTCGCAAATGGGTAACACAACTTGTGGGTAAAGATGTGCAACCTCTCCAGAGTGTAAAACTGGTATATGAGCCGTGCTCACGGTCATGAGCAGCTAGGACACTCACATGATTAAGTTATAGAATTAAACTTAACTTGTCATATGCGTTGCATTGTTCGTGTTATTATTAATTTGATCTCTTATTTATTTGGGTTGGTATCAACTTACACTTAGTAACTGCTAATAAAATTTTGACCAACTTTAAAAGCAAACCTTATTAAATTAAAGAAACTTAGTTATGCTTCCATGCTGAACTTAAGAAAATTTGTAGATGTTCAAACCCCATTTAGACACTGTTTAAAAATAGTAAGCACCCCAGTATTGAAAATTTAAGTAAGATTATCTATTAAAAGCCATTTTTGCCCAAAAATTAGGAAAATCAGAAAGGCATTAAAGAGAAATGAATAGTGAATGCAATTATTTTTCCTAGTCTACTTAAGTAACAGAGAACTTAGGAAAAATAAAGGGACCCCTAGTCCAGAACAGATTCAAAGTGAAATGTTTATTTAAGCACTAACCAAACTAGAAAAACAATTATTAGAATTATGAAAACAATTTCAAAATTGTTAATAAAAATCAAGTGAACTTGTAACCACTAGAACCCCAATACAAAAATGATAAACACCCGAGTCCATCATTTTAAGTAGGGTAATCAAATAGAACTTGATATTGAGCCATATTTCAATTAAATCATAAGTAAGCCAAAAAGTGTGCAACAGTGGGCAAATAAATTTTTACTAGATCAATAATGAAATAGGCCACCAGAGAAAAATGCAAAACCCAATTGAAAGCTGCAAAATAATACCCATTGCCAATACTTCATGAAAAAGGCCATTTAATCCAAATAATTCCTACCCCCCTTCCCTTAAGCAAAAAGTTGCCAAAATTTAAAATGATTGCTCTTACACAAAGAAGAAGACAGAAAAAACTGGAAATCTGTTGTTTGATATTTTTCGAGTATAGTGGTAGTAGAAAGCACCCCTTTGGCTAGAAACTTTAGAAAATCATAGTAAAATAACTAATAAGTATTAGTGGCTAAAAATTTGTACAAAGTCATGTTGTAACATCTAAATGCCAGCAAAAATATGTCTTAGAGAATAACCCACTGTTAAAAAGGAGTTGTAGTTCAAAACACCCCCTCTGCCCTAATATTTGATAATTTTATACAGAGAGAACCCCTCACTTTTTGAGCACCAAATTTTGAGACAGAAACTTATACACCAGTAAGGAGCCACTGTAATTTTTGTAGAATTTTTGGAAATTTATTAAGCTAGCTTGTAGTTCAAACCCAACTTAAAAGCATAAAAGACATAGAAAGGAAGAGAGGAAAAATAAACCTCGCTCCAATAAGTTTAACTAGAAATCTTGATAAATTCTCACTAAGACATTAAAAGGAAATCAGTGGAACACCAAAATGTACTTACCACTTAGTTTAACTAAGCTTGACCCTAAATTGCTAAGTATATCCCAAGAATCTTCAAGTAGCAAGATTGAGCCCTACCTTATTAAATTGATCATTCTTCGCCCAAGTTTAATTGCTAAATTGTATATCATACCATGCATGTATCTTACTCATTGCATTCATTAGATTGCAATCTCGCTGACGGAGAGTATGTGCTCATTCCCGAGCAAGGAGCTGTCCACGAGGAAGACCAGGAACAAGCTCCCGAGACTACCAGTGAGGATCTCCCCGCAACCCTAGCTATTGAAGGCAAGCCCATGTTTTATGCATAACCGTATCTATTTATGCTACTTTACTACACTTAATGTTTGTAGGATTGTAATGTGCACTTAAGTGTAGGAGTTGCTTGAAACCTCTAGTTGCATGAACTTAGGATTCCTTTTTGAGATGGATACTAGTATGCTAGGTCGAGTAGCTGCTTTGCTAATCAGGATCTCGGTAGAAGTCGAGTGATTTTTCTAGCACTCACGTGAGGTTAGGAAATTGACTGTATTCATCTTGATAATGGGATCTATAATGGTCTATGGACTTGGATCCAGGGAGGATGCCTTGTCCATGAGACGGGAAAAAGGAATTAAGGATTAATGTGTGGATACCTGAGTCAAGCTTTTGAATGTACTAAACACATGTCGGGAAATATGGTAACCGGTAAACCTAGTACCTGAGTGAAGCCGGGCGCGGACTTTATCCCTCATACGACCTGAGACTGGGTCTCCCATGCTAGCTATGGTGGGTACAAGTGCGGTCACTGCACGATGGCGGCCGGGGTCAGTGGAGCATTGTATGCCAAGGTGGTGAGGCCTGGCCGCAAACAGGGAATCGATGGGGACGGTTGACGTGTGTGGGGACAGAGTGCCCTGAAATGTCGTGTGTTTAGGTTTACCTTGCAAGGTTAAAACTCGATTTGAATCGTCTGCTTCTCACAGCTAATGAGACTGCTTGACCCCTTGTACTACATTGAGTAAGAAGTGAAATGAGGTTACATGAGATAACTTGTTGTATGTACTAAATGCTTGCTATCATGTATGCTTAGAAGGAGCAAACTTAGTTAAGATAATGATGCTAGAAATTGAAAAGCTAAAATTTGATTTTAGAATATAGCTAGTGCTTTTGGCAAACTAAACCCCTTAGCCAAACAGCTGCATGGTCTAGAGGTACAGGAGTAGACTCCTCACACCGGGTAAGTCTAGCTGAGTATTAGTATACTCAACCTTGCTTGTGGCATAATTTTTGCAGGTACGCTTCAGGATATAGTTGATGGTGTGACTTAGCCTACCACCCTGCCACCGGGTTGGACGGTCGAGTGGGATGCCGCTTCGACAGGAGAGGAGCAGGAGGAGTATTGGGCTAGGCCTTGCCCAATTCCTCGATACCGACAACACTGATTATCCGCTGCATTTTATCTTATGAACTATTTCAGTTTACTTGAGAAACTCCGATTCATGTAATAACTCCAGTACTTTAATTTGAGGTTTTCCTGTTTTATTGTGTTTCCTTTGTGACTCACCTTCGAGTGAGTATGTGGTATTTGATACTGGTTAAGTGGCTTTATCAGACTAGATCTGAGGGACTGACGGGTTATTCCGATTTAAGTGTGTTATGGCCCTTGAGGCGTGACTTGGGCACTTAAGCTGGAATAATTCGGGCGGTTCTGCCACAGCTAGTATCGAAGCAAATACCACCACAGAGAAGGACAATAAACCATGAATACCAATTTTCAAAAATTTAAAACTTGCTTAGAAACTAGTGTGAATCGTCAGGACTAGAACGCTAGACCTAGAATGAAAGGCCTTAGGGATAGAGGGAGAAATAGGTGGCTAATTAAGTAGGCCCTGTGGGCCAGTATTTAGATTTTTAAAGGATGCCCTAGGAGCACCCTTTTGTTCGAAGAGGAGACGTTATTTTCAGCATGCATGCATTACAAAATTAAAAGGATTAAGAACTAAAGAAGGAAAAATTTGAGCTAATCCACTTCCTTTTTAAACCACTGAGGCTCTTTTATTTTCTTCCTTCCACCATAATCTTTACATCTGATACCCTTCCGCAGATGACTTCACCCACCCCCGCCAGTGGAGGAGACACTCGTTTCAGCTCTGACTTCCTTTCTCATGATGGCTTTCCTTCCATCTTGTGGGAAGTGCTTAACTCCGTTGGTTACCCTACGCCCCCTTTGTACACGGTGCAGTTGTACGAGGAGCATTGGGTACCTCGTTGCCGAGTCTGGCTGACTTTGGAGGCTCATCCCCTTCAGCCGGGTTGGCGTTCTCTTGACTTCGAGACGATTGGATTTAGGACGGACGACACCACTGAAGCAGCTGCCATGAAGACTCTGACGACTTTCTGTGGCTACCATCCCCTGGAGATGGTGATGCACCCCTTGGGACTCTTCCCTGCTGAGAAGAAGGATGACCCCATGTGGTGTAACCGCGTGAGCCATGTGAAGGATGTGTGGGCAATGTATCCTGACTTGGTTGGGAGGGTCATTGTTCAGTGCATGAGTGCGCTGTACCGCCTTCAGGCCCTGCAGAGTGATGCCATGGCACATCTTGCTAACATCGCTCAAACCACCAAACTCACCCTCGATAGCCGAGAAGACTTTGTGGTCGACTAGTCCTCCGAGTTGGTGGAGAAGGACGTACAGGTGGAAAGGCTGAGCCAGCGCATTGCCACCTTGGAGCAGCAGGTGGAGATCCGAGACAACACCATTGATGTCTTGGAGAACTAGCTCCATGATGTGCAGCGGGAACTCGAAGAAGCTAATGACTACCTGGACATGCACCACTTAGAGATGGAGGCCAATAAGGCCGGAAGCGAGGGAGAAGAGGCTCCCGAGGAGTTAGGACTGGCCCCTGGTGCCAACGAGAATACCTCCACGATGCCCCCTTCACCCACATCAAGTGTCGCTTCCACCGCTCAGGGTTGATAAGTCGTTTTGAGGCTTTAGGCGGATAGAAACCTACGCAAGCTTAGTAATGACAGATTTTGGACTAG
Source organism: Zea luxurians (assembly GCA_029449295.1). Lineage (NCBI taxonomy): Eukaryota > Viridiplantae > Streptophyta > Magnoliopsida > Poales > Poaceae > Zea > Zea luxurians. Next base: position 94,375,873 of record JAOPSE010000001.1, on the reverse strand, counting down.
GCTTATGGGTACTTTCCCCTAATAGATGTAACCCTTGAAAACTTTTGAGATCTGTGGGATGTTGTAACCATGTTATCTTCATTCGAACTTAATGTATGATTATGGCATTTTCTTCCATATGAGATAATAGCATGTTGTTCGAAAATTGTGATAACAATGGCGACAATCTCTGTTTCCAGATGGCAGCTAGGCAGCGTTGTGGGCATAATGAGCAAGTTCCCCCGCCACCTCCTCTAGCTCCCACAGTGCAGGAGCTAATGGCCCAGCAGAATGAGATTCTGCAATAGCTCTTGCAGCGCCAGCCCCACCCTCAGCAATATGGTGGAGGTCAGCCGCAGCGACCTCCGGCAGCAGCAACCTACCAAAAGTTCCTGAGCATGCAGCCGCCCTTGTTCACCAAGGCAGAGGATCCGTTGGATGCCGACGTGTGGCTACGCGTCGTGGAATCCAAGTTTCCCCTCCTCACGGGAGACTGCCCTGATGATACCAAGGCTCTCTTCGCCGCGCAACAGCTTCGTGGCCCTGCTCGGACTTGGTGGGACCACTTCCGTGCTATGCTACCCGCTGATCATGAAGTGTCTTGGGAGGAATTCAAGACTGCTTTTAGAGGACACCACATCCCAGCTGGAATCCTTGACCGCAAGCTGAATGAGTTTTTGGCACTCAATCAAGGAACCCGCACGGTATTGCAGTACGCTCAGGCCTTCAATGACCTATGCCAGTACGCAGGTTACATGCTGATTCTGATGAGAAGAAGAGAGTCCGCTTCCGCAGGGGTCTCAACACTAAGCTGCGGGAACGTCTCAACACTGTCCGGGCTAATAGCTTCAATGAGTTGGTCAACCTGGCCATCTCCCAAGAGGACTGTATTGTAGCTCACCGGGCAGAGAAGAAGAGAAAGGCACCATCGACAGCACCATCCACTCAGGCCCAGAGGTTCAGGACTGTTTCTCACAATCAGAGCAGGGGATTTCAGCAGCAGGCAGGCAGATGCGTGATCAGGCCACCTCAGCAGCAGCAGCCGGCACCCACTCATTTTCTAGCTCCCGCTCCAAGGAACAATCAGCCTCTACAGCAGCAGCAGTTCCGCCAGGGCAATGGGAACAAGTGCTTTACATGTGGCAATGTGGGCCACTATGCCAAGAATTGCCCAAGAAATCAGCAGAGGCAGATGCCAGCACCAAATCAAGACAAGGGGAGAAAGCAGAAGGTACAAGTCAAGCAAGGGAAGCTCAACTTCACTACTCTGGAGGAGTTACCTGAGGGAGCCCCCATCATGACTGGTATCTTTTTAGTTTATAATCAACCTACTTTAATTCTATTTGATTCTGGTGCATCTCGTAGTTTCATTAGCCAAAAGTTCAGTGCTAAATGTCAACTGTCTTTCTATCACACAAAAGGGTCATCTATGATAGCCACACCTGGAGGTAAAATTGCAACTAATCAATTAAACCAAAGTGTGCCTATTCAACTGGGGAGCCACATTATCAAAACCACCCTTCTTGTTTTGGGTTTAGAAAATGTGGATATTATTCTGGGAGCTAACTGGATGACCCTACACCAAGTAGTGCTTGATGTAGCCAGCCGCATCGTGGAAATCAATTCCCATTCTGTGGGAGTTTCACCTTGTTTCTGCCCAGTCAAGATTCTACTCAGTCATGTGCTTTTGCTATGACGGAGTTACCTCTGAAGAAGATTCCAGTGGTCTGTAAGTATGCAGATGTCTTTCCTGATGAATTGCCAGGAATGCCACCAGACCAGAATATTGAATTCGCCATCGAGTTGCAACCGGGAACGGCACCTATTTCCATGAGGCCTTACCGGATGCCACCCACTGAGTTGGCAGAATTGAAGAAGCAATTGCAAGAATTGCTGGACAAAGGCTTTATTCGCCCAAGTACTTTGCCTTGGGGATGTCCAGCCTTGTTTGTAAAGAAGAAAGATAAAAGCTTGAGGCTATGCATAGATTACCACCCCCTTAATGCAGTGACTATCAAGAACAAATATCCTTTGCCTCGTATTGATGTTCTTTTTGATCAGTTGGTCGGAGCCAAAGTGTTTTGCAAGATAGACCTTCGCTCCGGCTACCATCAGATCAAGATACGAGCAAGCGATATTCCGAAGACTGCCTTCTCAACCAGATATGGGCTATATGAATTTCTGGTGATGTCTTTTGGGCTGACTAATGCACCAACATATTTCTTGTATTTGATGAATTCTGTTTTCATGCCTGAATTGGACAAATTTGTAGTTGTTTTCATCGATGATATCTTGGTGTACTCGAAGAACGAAGAAGAACATGCTGGGCATTTGCATGTAGTGCTTCAACGTCTGCGAGAGCACCATCTTTACGCCAAATTGTCAAAATGTGATTTTTGGCTAAAGAAGATCAAATTCTTGGGTCACACTATCTCTTAGGCAGGTATAGGTGTTGATCCTGATAAGGTGCAAGTGGTGATGAACTGGAAGCCGCCAACGACTGTCCGTCAGATTCGGTGTTTTCTGGGATTAGCTAGTTATTACCGAAGATTCATTCCAAATTTCTCTCGAATTGCGAAGCCCATAACTGAATTGCTGAAGAAAGAAGCCAAGTTTGTTTGGGGTCAGAAGTGCGAAGATGCCTTCCATGCATTGAGGCAACATCTGACCACGGCACCGGTGTTAGTGTAACCCGACAGCAGCAAGCCATTTGATGTGTATTGTGATGCCTCTGGCACTGGACTAGGTTGTGTCTTGATGCAAGACAACCGAGTCATTGCTTACGCATCAAGATCCCTCAAGCCTCATGAGCAGAATTGTCCCACTCATGACCTAGAGTTGGCAGCTGTGGTCCATGCATTGAAAATGTGGAGACACTATTTGATGGGAACCCACTTCAACATCTTCACTGATCATAAGAGCCTTAAGTATATCTTTACTCAGGCTGATCTCAACATGAGACAGAAAAGATGGCTAGAGCTGATCAAGGACTATGACCTGGAGGTACATTATCACCCAGGAAAGGCCAATGTGGTAGTAGATGCCTTGAGTCGGAAGTTGCAATGCAACTGTGTTATGATGGATTCTCGCATTGACACCTTGTGTGATGAGTTGAGCAAGATGAAGATTGAAGTGATTCCTTCTGGTGCTTTGTCTCACATTTCGGTTGAGCCAGCTTTGCAAGACTAGATCATCATGGCCCAACTCAGTGACAAGGGAGTGCAAATTATTAAGAAGAATCTCCATCAGAAGACCGAGAAGTATAAATGTTTCCGCCAAGATGGAAAGGGTATATTGTGGTTTGAAAACAGATTGGTGGTTCCTAAGAATAAGGATCTCAAGAAGAAAATCTTGGATGAGGCCCATCTCTCCAAATTCTCCATGCATCCAGGGAGCACCAAAATGTACCATGATCTGAAGCCCTTGTATTGGTGGACCAGAATGAAGAGGGAGATAGCCCAATATGTATCGGAATGTGACACCTGTTAGAGGATAAAGGCAAGCCACTTGAAATCAGCTGGAGCTTTGCAACCCCTATCTATACCTTCGTCGAAATGGGATGACATCAGCTTGGATTTCATTGTGGGTCTGCCCAACACCTCTCGCCATCATGATTCAATTTGGGTTATTGTGGACCGACTGACGAAAGTGGCACATTTTCTCCTAGTGCACACCACTGATAAGGCTCAAAAGTATGCAGAGTTGTACATTGACCGAATCGTGTGTTTGCACGGATTGCCCCGGACCATTGTTTCTGACCGAGGAGCCCAATTTGTTACCAGATTTTGGGAACAACTGCAAGAGTCTTTGGGAACCAAGCTAATCAGAAGTTTAGCTTACCACCCACAGACTGATGGTCAAACCGAGAGGGTAAATCAAATTCTTGAAGATATGCTAAGAGCTTGTGCGATTGATTGTGGCAAGAACTGGGATAAGCACCTCTACTTGGCAGAGTTTGCTTATAATAACAGTTATCAATCCAGCCTAAAGATGGCACCCTTCGAAGCTCTTTATGGGAGAAGGTGTAGGACACCCCTCAATTGGTCTTAGCCTGGAGAAAGAGAAGTTTTCGGACCTGACTTAGTGACTAAAGCCGAAAGGAAGGTTAAACTAATCAGGAAGAATCTAGAAGCTGCTCAGGCCAGGCAGAAGAGTTACCATGATAAAAAAAGGAAACCTCTCCAGTTCGAGGTGGGAGATTTCGTATACCTGAAGGTATCACCCACCAAGGGAGTGTAGAGATTCGGGATCAAAGGCAAGTTAGCCCCTCGTTACATTGGACCTTATGAGATCATAGAAGCATGTGGACTCGTGGCATACAAATTGAAGTTACCTCCAAAAATGTCTGTCATCCACAATGTGTTCCATGTATCCCAGCTGAAGAAGTGTGTTCGATTGCCGATTGAGATCATAGCTGAACCAGAATTGGAGATAGAGCCAGATCTATCGTACCAAGAGTACCCTTCCAAGATTCTGGATTGCAAAGAAAGATCAACTCAGGCTAAATCGATCAAGATGTATAAGATCCAATGTAGTAATCACTCAGAGGAAGAGGCTCCATGGGAGACTGAGGAATTCCTGCGTTCCAACTTCCCCGATTGCCTACATAAGGAAATTGGTACATAATCATGCACAACCCCTCCCCTTGCCCTTCGAATCTAAATTTCAGTAAAATAATCTTGAATAGGAAAGAGTAAATTGTAAAACAAGAATTAAAAGGACTACCTTCTGAAGTTGCAAAGAGAATGACATTCGAAGAGCAGTTTGTCTTAATAAATAAAGCGCCCACTTCAAGTAAGTCTCACCCTTCGCTTCACCCCGGGAGGACTCCGACCCGAATCTCGGGACGAGATTCCTTTAAGGGGGGAAGGCTGTGACACCCTAGTGTCACCTAGGGTTCCTTCCTTAAGCTAACTTAAACCATTATCACATGTGAACCAAATAGAGGCATGAACATCAAAAACTAATAATCAAGGTTTAAAGTGAGTCTTTTCATCTTAAGAAATTCTCCTAATCATATCAAGAATCTCAAGGTAAGAAGAACTCTCAAACCCTAATTAACCCAAAGTGAACCATTAAGCACATAAAAGGGAATTTGGGAAAAGACTTGGGAAAAATACAAGATTTTGGTAAGAACCAAATAACAAAGTTTTAATACACTAAATGACCAACATAACATAGTAAGAAAGTTTGACCATTTGGTTTTTCCAAAATCCCCAAATCAGCCCTTGAATCAAGGTCCTATGGGGAAATTCAAAATTCTGAATTCTGAATTTCAGAACCCTTTTTCAAGATCAAATGTGTTCCCTGTTTTCCAAAACTCGAAACCAAAAAGTCCAAATATCAAAGTAGTGTCAAATTTCCTTGAACATGCTCTGGAAAAATTTAAACTCAAACCAAATTCGTTTGGCACGGTTTTGGCACTGTTTGACCTCGGGACCCGGCTATTTGACACTGCCATCTTGGTGACGCTACAACTCTCTGTCCCTAGCCTAAAACCGCACGACGTCCACACATAAACGACAAAGCACAGTGAGGGGAACAAATCCTTCACAGCGATCTTGCCCAAATTCGTGAAGATTTGCGCCCAATCGGCGTTAGAACTCGGGCAGAAGCAACGGTTCCATGTGTTCGACCGTGGCTGACACACCCGGTTCAAGCCCGTTCGCGCACCCGCGCTCCCCAGTGCACGCCCGCACGCGCTCGCCGGTCCACGACCGCCCGTGCACCACGTCGTGCCTATAAAGCCGCCCCAGGCCTCGGCCGTACCTCCCCGCACGCTCTCAAGTCCTGCCTGAGCCAAAGTTCACCGGACTTCGCCTCGAGCACGCCGCGCCACCGCCTGCCATCACCACCCGAGCCTCGGCCACCGTGGCCAGCTCCCTCCAGTCAGTTTCAAGTCGTGCCAGCCACTCGGTTAGCTTCGCCAATAGCCCATGAAGCTTTCCATGTCCTCGGACTCGGCAGAACTTCACCGAAGACCCGAGATCATCCTCGCCAGACTTCGGTCGCCCGCCTGCACACGTAGACCGAGCAATTCGGTGAGTCATTCTCCGATTCCTTTCACACACGCCTTCCTTGATCTCTGGTGAAGCTCACTGACCCATTTGATTGACCTATCGTGCCCTGATTAGGCCAGATTCCTCGCCACCAACGAGCTCCCCCACCTGTGCACGTGGACCGACCAACTCCGACCATCCCTGATGGCGACCCGCACATTGCCGTGACCCTCAGGACCTCCCCTACACCCTCGACCACCTCACCGGAGCAGTCTCGCCGCCGGTAAGCCCCTCCACCCCTTTCTTCCACCGCGGCCACTATTCCATTAGGGAAGGACCGCGGGTTCGATTTCAAGAAACCCTAAGGGGTTTTCTGCAGAGCCGTAGACTCATGTGAATAGTGCACCAAGGACCTATCTGTAATTCACTTAAGATCTTTCGCCAGGGACCCAGCGCAAAACTGTTTTTCCTTTATCCATTTCTATTTAACCTTTTTAAATTCAGCAGAGAATTTAGAAAATTTATATCTTGAGTTATATTCAACCAAATTTAACCAAACCAATTTTGCTGGATTCAAAATATTATGGACTATCAATTAAAAATACTGAAGCCTATACTTTCTGATTTAGATTTTAGAGTTTGAAATTGATTAAGGAAAATGACCAAACCTTATTAAATTAAAGAAAATTAGTTATGCTTCCATGTTGGACTTAAGAAAATTTGTAGATGTTCAAACCCCATTTAGACACTATTTAAAAATAGTAAGCACCCCAGTATTGAAAATTTAAGTAAAGTTATCTATTAAAAGCCATTTTGCCCAAAACTTAGGAAAATCAGAAAGGCATTAAAAAGAAATGAACAGTGAATGCAATTATTTTTCCTAGTCTACTTAAGTAACAGAAAACTTAGGAAAAATAAAGGGACCCCTAGTCCAGAACAGATTCAAAGTGAAATGTTTATTTAAGCACTAACCAAACTAGAAAAACAATTATTAGAATTAAGAAAACAATTTCAAAATTGTTAATAAAAATTCAGTAAATTTGTAACCACTAGAACCCCACTACAAAAATGATAAACACCTCAGTCCATCATTTTAAGTATGGTAAACAAATAAAACTTGATATTGAGCCATATTTCAATTAAATCATAAGTAAGCCAAAAAGTGTGCAACAGTGGGCAAATAAATTTTTACTAGATCAATAATGAAATAGGCCACCAGAGAAAAATGCAAAACCCAATTGAAAGCTGCAAAATAATACCCATTGCCAATACTTCATGAAAAAGGCCATTTATCCAAATAATTCCTACCCCCTTCCCTTAAGCAAAAAGTTGCCAAAATTTAAAATGATTGCTTTTGCACAAAGAAGAAGATAGGAAAAATTGGAAATCTGTTGTTTGATATTTTTCAAGTATAGTGGTAGTAGAAAGCACCCCTTTGGCTAGAAACTTTAGAAAATCATAGTAAAATATCTAATAAGTATTAGTAGCTAAAAATTTGTACAAAGTCATGTTATAACATCTAAATGACAGAAAAAATATGTCCTAGAGAATAACCTACAGTTTAAAAGGAGTTGTAGTTCAAAACACCCCTTCTGCCCTAATATTTGATAATTTTATACAGAGAGAACCCCTCAATTTTTGAATCCCAAATTTTGAGACAGAAATTTATACACCAGTAAGGAGCCACTGTAATTTTTGTGGAATTTTTGGAAAGTTATTAAGCTAGCTTGTAGTTCAAACCCACCTTAAAAGCATAAAAGAAATAGAAAGCAAGAGAGGAAAAATAAACCTCGCTCCAATAAGTTCAACTAGAAATCTTGACAAATTCTCACTAAGACATTAAAAGGAAATCAGTGGAACACCAAAATGTACTTACCACTTAGTTTAACTAAGCTTGACCCTAAATTGCTAAGTATACCCCAAGAATCTTCAAGTAGCAAGATTGAGCCCTACCTTATCAAATCGATCATTCTTTGCCCAAGTTTAATTGCTAAATTGCATATCATACCATGCATGTATCTAACTCATTGCATTCATTAGATTGCAATCTCGCTGACGGAGAGTACGTGCTCATCCCCGAGCAAGGAATTAAGGATTAATGTGTGCCCTGACATGTTGTGTGTTTAGGTTTACCTTGCAAGGTTAAAACTCGATTCGAATCGTCTGCTTCTCGCTATCATGTATGCTTAGAAGGAGCAAACTTAGTTAAGATAATGATGTTAGAAATTGAAAAGCTAAAATTTGATTTTAGAATACAGCTAGTGCTTTTGGCAAACCAAACCCCTCAGCCAAACAGCTGCATGGTCTAGAGGTAGAGGAGTAGACTCCTCACACCGGGTAAGTCTAGGTGAGTATTAGTATACTCAGCCTTGCTTGTAGCATAATTTTTGCAGGTACGCTTCAGGATATGGTTGATGGTGTGACTTGGCCTACCACCCTGCCACCGGGTTGGACGATCGAGTGGGATGCCGCTCCGATAGGAGAGGAGCAGGAGGAGTAGTGGGCTAGGCCTTGCCCAATTCCTCGATACCGACGACACCGATTATCAGCTGCATTTTATCTTATGAACTATTTCAGTTTACTTGAGAAACTCCGATTCATGTAATAACTCCAGTACTTTAATTTGAGGTTTTCCTGTTTTATTGTGTTTCCTCTGTTACTCACCTTCGAGTGAGTATGTGGTATTTGATCCTGGTTAAGTGGCTTTATCAGATAGATCTAAGGGACTGACGGGTTATTCCGATTTAAGTGTGTTATGGCCCTTGAGGCGTGACTTGGGCACTTAAGCTGGAATAATTTTGGCGGTTCTGTCACAGAGATGAGGACGATATCAAAATTGTGATGAATGAAGATGATTAAATTTCAGTGGTCTTTACATACACCGCTATCACGTGTTAAAGTCTGCACTCGTGGTCGAGCAGACGATAAACACCTGGGGTGTTACAGCCCTCCGCCCTTAAAAGAATCTTGTCCCGAGATTCGGAGCGAAATACTTTTAAGAGTAGAGCAGCATGTAACTCCTGTCCATATCAGCGATAGCATAAGATAGTTCCAAGCAAAGATGAGTGTCTCAAGAGGTTGTTTCTCTAGTGGACATAACATGCATCGCCTTAAGCTAATTTATAGATGTCTGCCAGAAGAACACACAAGGTTCCATGTGTGCAATTTAATTTTTCTGATGACAATATATTATCTTAGTCTGTTGGGCGAGCGGTAGATATGCAACTTTACCCAAACAGAATTAGTTGCAACCTCTTGGGTAAAACACACAAAAGAGTTTTACCAACAAGTGGTCATTGGAAATTCATCGCACACAAGACGAGTATGGATGTCGAATAACATCACAATTAACTCGTGACTAGCCAAAAAATCCAAGTCCAAGAAAAATGATAGACACTCGAAAAATCACCAGCGAAGGGATCTGTAGATGCGAACTTTGCAACCAACCCATTTTATCCAGCAGCAATCATGGCTCGACTTGATCACACACGTTGGAAAACCATACGGGAGGTGATCGAGGTACGACTAGAGCGATGACTAGGTGGTTACTGGTCGACTTAATCTCGATTCTTGTAAGTACTTTCTTTAAGAGGGGTTGTACAAAAGTGAGTTTAGACAACTTGACAAAACAATCTCTAAACTCAATCTTTGTTCACAAAGCAGTTACAAGTTAGTAAAAGCTAACTTGTTGAACTACTTATGACATTGAGTAATTTCTCTTATTGCCCATTGGCAATCCAATGGTTGAGAGTTCACATTCATTAACAAGAGATCATACACTTGAGTAGAAATCCATTTGGTCAAGTTGTTCATCCATTTCTTGCATGCGAGATGAACTAACTTGAGTCGGGAATACATGGATTAAATAAGAGGGCGAATGAATAAACTTCTGCAATCTCAGCAGCGGGAAAAGTCAATCTTCATTTGAGAACTAATTAGCTGTCTCTCAACACTAAAAAGCTTCAAGGCTTTACCTTTACACAAAGGACGTAAAGGGAACTTGTATGAGTAGTCACTACCAAGATCAAAAGAAAAGAGACCACACATGAAAGTGGTATGCCCTTTTGATCCAACAGAGATGATAGATGTTGCTTGATCACTTGACAAACAACATAGAAATTGTTTCAAGGGAAGGTCCATGGAAGATAACACATCAGTGTAATTCCATAACGGATCATGACTAGAGACCTCGATACCAGCATGCGCTAAGCAGCATAACCTTGCATGTACATTCACAAGGGGCTCTCAGCTTCTTTGCGGCATCATAAGTCATTAACCATGACACCATCATCGAACTAGAACCGATAATGAATCTCACATGGTAAGAACAATTTGCGCAAAGATAACATATCGATATAGTCTCATAATGGATTATGACTACTAACTGTGATACCAGCGTGTGCCAAGTAGCGCAACCATGTGTTGATCACCAACAGGAGGCCCTCGGTTTCGTCGCGGCACCATCAATTTTAATCATAACGCCATTACCAGACGTAACCAATAGGAAATCTCACGCAACAAATAGACTGAGCTAGGATGACAATATACAAAATAGACTACATCTGTAGGAATGGTTACAAGTAGAGAGCCAAATAGATCATGGACCGATGAAAAGAACAAGACATGGCCGTAACCTAAACTTGTTGATGAATGAGTATGATGGGAGACTGTTATTTCAGCCCCAAGCATATTTCTATGGCCATCGCAAGAATTTCAAGGTCAAGGATGAGCGTTTGATTAGATACGCAGGAAAATGATCGGGAGATTAAATTGGTAAAATTTCAAGAGATATGAGGAAACCAAAGACATTAGGTTCAAGAAAATGATCGGACATGCCTTTCCTAGGTTAAGTTGATAAAGCAACATGGCGATCCCTAAGAACAGGTGAACTGGATAAGGTACATCAGCTTGTGCCAATCGAACAAGGGCATGATCTAGGATGGAAATATGACAACTAAAACGTCACAGATTAAATAACAAGAACACGGACTCGTGATCCTAGCTTTAAGTCCATGCACATCTTGTGTTGGGTAAAGAAATTATCCAAACATCCATTCGCATGAGTGTGGTCATGGAGTGATAGTGGAGAATTCAAACTTTGGGTCATGGTTCACTAAATAAGAACATGGCCTAGTTTTGGGTTTAGGCAAACAAATTACCAACCTTCTATCGGCACATTGAGTACTAGAACAAACACATATAACACCTAAATAGATTACCTAAAGAACGGAGGACAACTATTTCACCGAAGTTCATAATACATCATTACACCACATTATCTACAATCATCGGTTATTAGAATAAAGGTGAGAGAAGCACTTTGGGTGTATAGGTGACAAACATGATGCAACAATCAAGATGCATGCTCGTCCTATTCGTCCTCACAAATTTTGCCAAAATAATGTGCCAATAGCGTTCTATATCGGTGGCATACTTACGACTCTCTTGGTATTTTGCTAGTCGTCCGCTACACATACATTTTCGAGGTTAGTGTACCTACAGAAAATTTTACCACAACCCAATTCCCATGATGCAAGATCCACACATAAAAGTTTATCACAGTTTATACTCCATATATTGCTATATGGAGGCCAGCTCTTCATTAAGCGCCAAGTCACGCATAGGCGCCGCTGCCACACTTTAACCATAGGGCAGCTCATTATGGTAACTCACCTTCTTACCTGAGCGTAGGTGCGTCGTTACAAGTACATTACACTTCTCAGTATTCCCATGTCTATATATCCATACACATCCGTGGGGTACTGAATCCTAGAAAGTAATTACTCCACTTCGCAGCCTTCATATATACATATGTGTAACATGTATATAATCAAGCACTTTTTATACTCTCCCCTAGACCGATGTTTGTTTGGTCATGCTCTCACATCTCACCTTACCTGAGCGTCGATCCATTCAAAACTGAATGGCCTCAAAAACAACATTACACATGTATGCAATATCCCCCGGTTGTGGGTTAGTGTTTTGAACGAAGCCACCTGATAGTCCTTAATTTAGGGCTTAGCAGAGGATGTCGCTAGCATTATAGTTTTTCAAAGCTGTTTTTCAAAGCCAAACAATGTGTTAAGTTGAAAATAGGTTTTCTAAAACCAAAACTTTGTTTTTAAAATACGTATGTGACTGTATTATACTTAATCTTGCTCCGATACAAACTATGGCAGAACCTCCCAAGTTATTAGGCCCACATGCACCTGCCTTTGTCTCAAAGACCGTAGACGGCTATGCATGTGCACTAGATAACTTAACAGGACCCGTCCGAGTGTCCCAGGGACCCTGGATAAACCACTTACATTTAGGATCGCAAGATTAAGTAAACACAACTCACATACAACCACTTGCAGCAGAAATAAATTCTTTATTACAAAATGATTACAAGTTACATCAAGATTTCATTATACATCATCGGAGTGATTAAAAAAATGGTTCAAAAGAATTACAATTTGAAGTGTTATAAAATATTTGTAACTTTGAAAATACATGCTAGCTTAAGTGACAATCCTCAATAAAGAAGCTAAAGATGGGATATACTTATATAAGAAGGCCGAGCCCACCGGCACTTAACATCAATCACAATCAAAGTGACTCGTAACCTGTAGCAACAATGGGAATAAAACCCTAAGTACGCAAGTACTCAGCAAGACTTACCCGAATAAAGAAAAGACTCTCAAGGGTATGCCGGTTTAAAAAGGATTCAAGGTATGGATAATCAAGTTTCAAATACTCGTTTTGGCAGAAAAGCTTACTAGTAGTAGATCCTTATGCCAAACTTTTACTTCACCGGTTAAGTACTTTTCCTAAATCTAGATTTGCCTAATTTAGAGCATTCACTTGTTCTGGTCTAGCTTTCTTTTACCAAACTCTTATTTTACTTATTAACTACGATGAGTGGTCAGAGGGTAGAGTCTCCACAACCGAGGAGCAACGACGATTTGATCGATTATACCCAGCTAGGGATCCCTAACCACACGACATATGTAGCACTTAACCCTTGCATATGTCAACTGTTCCCACAGATCCTCCACAAAGTGAACCGGTCCGCGTGTCACACCTGGTTTTGGAAGGCAAACCGAATGCGAACCATGTATGTGCCAGGATCAGAAACTCACGTACACAGCGATTACATAATTGGACATCATCACACAATGCTTGAAATAAATAGCAGAAAAGGTACTTTATTACATCAAGATGTCCAAGACATCCACAGAGTCTAACACATAACCATTGTTCAACATAAATATCAAAGTGCGAACTACGAAACGTAGATGCCAAGCCTACACAGGCAGCTGACTAGGGGTTTGCGACTAAGAAAGAACTAGAACTCGTCGTAGTCCTGGAAATCCTCGAAGTCCTCCATGTTGCCAACTTCACCTCCTGAGCACTGAGAATAGTGGGGACAACCTGGGGTGGGGTGGTTTGTAAAGCAAGGGTGAGTACACATCAACGTACTCAGCAAATGTCCTGTTTGGCTAAGGTGGACTAGCTGTATGTGGAGTCAAGGTTAAGCAGTTGCTTTTAGTTGGTCAAGTTTTATTATTATACGCAGAGCCAAATTTTAGTAATAACCCAGTTATTACCCAGAGGCACTCCCTCCAAGAGGAAATACTAGAGATCAGAATTATAATCACCATTGTTAATCATCATCATAAAAGTAACCATTGTTCTTCTAATGGAAGAGGATCCCAAGGCTGCTCATAACCGTGAGCACGGCTGATATACCAGTTTCTAACCCTCTGCAGAGGTTGCACACTTTACCCACAAGCCGTGATTCCCATTCTGCCCGGGGTTCTAGCCTCCCCATTGATCACTACCAAGGTGACCTAGCAGGGTCTCACTACGTAGCCTTTATAAAGATTTCCCAAAGGTCATAGCCGCCCATTAGGTTTCTCCAGTTTGATAAACACAGTACGTCTCCCTAAAGGAAGGGTGACTAACAAAAACCAAATCGAATGAACCTCTGCAACCAACCTTGGCAGAGCAAGTACTGTGCTCGGAACCCATTGATGGCCCTACGACGAAGCCAACTACTCCTCTGGTTCCTCTAATTAATCAGCTAAGGGCGTCCCATTCCACCCTCATGGTTGCACTGTTATCCCAGGTTGTCACTCCCCAAACAGGTCCTTATAGAGAGGCACTCAGGAAACAGCTTGAGCCCCCTAAAGAAATCACAAGGACCTCATCAGGATAACATCATCGTATCATAAAAGATCACATCATGTTCATTGATTAAGTTAGAGCAATAGCATAAGCTAACCATGATTAACCCAAAAAGGTAAACAAGGGTAGGGGAAATACAGACTAGTCAATCCTTTTGTTTCAATAATGTAATGCGGGACAGTGAATTGTAAAGTAAAATAGGACATGATAGGTCTGAGGACACTTGCCTTCACCAGGTTGTTGCTCAGAGGGATCTTCAGCAACACACTCAGGAACCACGAGCTGCTCGTTGTCTAAGTAAAGCGAGCATACATTCAATACATTTGGAAGGTGGAAATGAACATCACATCACACATGTGCAAATATTGGCACACAACTCAAGAAGGTACAATATTAAGTACAGAGGAATGAGGTCAAGCTATAAAAATGGACTAATCCTAATTGGGGAATTGATTACTCTCTAAATGTTTGGAACATAGCTCAAAAAGGTTAAGTAGTGATTAAAACAAATGAAAGCTAGAATTATAAGATAAACTACTCTCATTTAGAAATTTGATTATCTTTTAAGTATTATCCATAATTACATTCCTAATTCTATTTATGTCATTAAGGCCTAGAGGTTAAGCCAAAAATAAATCCAAGTAATGCATAACACTAAACTCTCAAGATTGAATATACTTTATTCCTAGGGTTCTTCTTTTATTTATTTCATTAAATAAATAAATCAATCAATATATACTTTAATTCTATATTCTAAGTGTAAAAATTAAAGTGTACAGATTACAGTTGGTCATATTTTATTTGAACAGAGAATAATTTGGTGAACATTTTGCAATTTGAACCACTAAATTTGGAGTTCATATGAAAAAGATATGAAATAAATAAGTTCTGAAGTTTGAAATATGAAATTAGGGCCAAATCTGTGATTAAATAAAAGTCCAAGGGTCTAATTAAAACAAACCAGGGACCTATGCGTTAAAACAGAGGACGGCGGGTTGATTTCCTAAAACTAGGGGGTTTCTTTAATAAAACTACCGCGCAAAGGGGTATCGGGTGAATCTAACTGCCAGATCTAAAACCAACCGGCTGAGATTAGATCTGCGGCTGAGGGCGCGGACGAGCACTGACAAGCGGGCTAGGGAGTGTCAGCGACAGAGGGGAGAGCGCGTTGACCGAGCGGGTCCAACGCCAGAGGACTGGGGCGCTGACAGGCGGCAGCAGGGGTCCAAGGGGGTCCGAGCGGGTCCGAGCCGTTCGATCAAGATCAGACAGAGAAAAATCAGACTAGGAAGGATGAGCGACTGCGGGTGGCACTGACAGGCAGGCGAGGGCATGTCAAGCGCACGTGCGCGAAGCGGTATCCCACGATCTAGGCCGTTCAATCAGAATCGAACGGAGGAAATCAGACCGAGGGAAAACAGATGGCTGCGGGCGGCGCCGTTCCTCTCCACGGCGGTGAGGTCGCCGGAGTTGAGGCAGGCGCGAGTTAGGGTGGCTCTGGGGTCGCCGGAGATGGGTAGAGGGGAAGAGGGCGCCACGACGAACTCGATGGCCGGGAAGAGGCCATGAATCCACGGGCAGAGAGGGGAGAGCGGCGGTGAGGTGGCCTCGGGCGGGCCAGAGAAACTCCGGTGAGCCATTCCGACCACGGGGAAGGGACTTAAGGCACGCTAAGGCTTGGGCTAGCTTCAGCACAGACAGGAGTGACACAGAGACCTACTTCTATGAACTAAACTGGGCCAAATCGGTCGGCCCCCCGTGCGAGCACGATGGACCGCTAAGGCCGAGCACTGGCGAAGGCGAAATTGGCCGAACACAGCGCGCAATAAGGGAAATTGGGCACGGAGACGGGTGTCTCACCTCGGGGTGGAGCTTTGGGAGGCTTGGAGCGGTCTCCGATGAGCTGGATGGTCGGGGACGCGGGAGCGGGTCTCCGGCGGCAGCTGGCGGCGAAGGCAGAGCGCGAGAGAGGGTGAGGGTGTGCGAAATGAGGTGAGGGGTGTGCGAGGGGCACTGGCGGGGCTATAAGAAGGGAGCTGGACGTGAGGGTGGGCGTCGTGGCCGAGAAACCCGGCGACGTGCGCGAGTGCGCATGCGTCGGTCCACTGCGACGCGCGGAGAAGGCGGAACTGATAGGGCTGGCCCACGGTGCAGAGAGAGAAAAGAGGGACGCTTGGGGCAATGGCTCGACGACTGGTGATCCGGGTCCGCGAGGCAGAGAGAGAACGCGCGGGCGCGGTTGAAAAAAACGGGCACGGACAGATCGGCCCCAGCAGGCAGAGAGCGAGAGAGAGAGAGCGCGCGCGAACGAGGGGATCTGCCACTGACAGGCGGGGTCCTCCTGTCAGGGGCGGCAGGCGCGCGGGCGCGCGGCCTGGCTAGGCTTAGCTGGGCCGGCTGGGCTGCTTTCTCTTTTTCTTTTTCTCTGGATTTTTCTAATTCCTTTTCTATTTCTTTTCCATAGGGTTTTCAAATCCAAATCCAAACTAGGTTTGAAATTCAATTAAATTAAAACATGTGCAACACTCCAAAGAATATTTTAAGCTCGGCATGATGCAACATGTCATGACCCAAAATGTTTTAGCAAAATAAATAATTAAATCTCTCTAACTTAAGCTAATTCTACTTAAAAGGGAGAAAGGGAGAGAATCTAGAGAGAGAGAAAACCTAGAGTGGGAAAAGTAAGAGTAACACCTAATTTTGGGTGATAATTGGAAAGAAATTTTATACCCCCAAAATCAGGGTGTTACAGACCTATCCCCCTTAAAAGAATCTCGCCCTCGAGATTCTGGGCTGGCTAGAAAAGAGCTCAGGGTACTTGGCTTTCAATTCATCTTCTCTTTCCCAGGTTGCTTCTTCTTCTGAGTGATGACCCCATTTGACTTTGCACATCCTGATGGTACTTCTCCGAGTGACCCGATCTACTGTCTCCAGAATTTGAGTTGGCTTCTCAATATAAGTCAGATCTTCTTGAACTTCAAGATCCTCTGCTGGCAACTGCTCTTCTGGCACTCTTAAGCATTTCTTCAACTGAGACACATGGAACACATCGTGAATAGCTGATAGATTCTCTGGTAAGCTGAGTTGATAAGCCACTTCTCCACGTCTTGCTTGGATCTAATACGGTCCAATATAACGGGGTGCTAGCTTGCCTTTGACTCCAAAACTTTTGGTTCCTCTGATAGGTGACACCTTCAAATAGACATAATCTCCCACTTCAAAACTGAGTTCTCTTCTTCTGGTGTTAGCATAGCTTCGCTGTCTGGACTGCGCTGCCTTTAAATTCTCTCGGACCATTCTGATGTTCTCTTCGGCTTCAAGCAAAATATCTAGACCGAACATCTGTCTTTCACCAGGTTGGTCCCAATGCAGTGGAGTTCGACAATTCCTTCCATAGAGCGCTTCAAAGGGTGACATCTTCAGACTGGCTTGGAAGCTGTTGTTGTAAGAGAATTCTCCATATGGTAATCTCTTGTCCCAACCTATTTTGTCTTGTAGAGCACAAGCCCTCAACATATCCTCTAGAATCTGATTAGTTCTTTCAGTTTGACCATCTGTCTGCGGGTGGTAAGCTGAGCTGAACTTCAAATGCGTGCCCAAAGCTTCATGTAACTGCTGCCAAAAATGAGAGGTGAAGTGGGTGCCTCTATCTGATACTATCTTCTTCGGAACGCCATGCAAGCACACAATCCGAGCCATGTATAACTCTGCCACTGCGCTGTTGTAGGTGGTCTTGACTGGTACGAAATGGACCGCCTTTGTCAAACGGTCCACTACTACCCAGATAGAGTCATAACCAGTATGAGTGCGGGGCAAACCAACTATAAAGTCCATCCTGATCTCATCCCATTTCCACTAAGCAATCTGCAACGGTTGCAACAAACCTGTAGGTCTTTGATGTTCTGCTTTAATCCTCTGACAACTGTCACATACAGCCACATACTCTGCTATCTCTCTTTTCATACCATACCACTAGAATCTTTTCTTTAGGTCTTGGTACATCTTCTCACTGCCAAGGTGTATAGAGTATGCTGTCTCATGGGCTTCTTTGAGAATCAGTTCCTAGATCGATTTGATGTCGGGAACACACAGTCTGTCCTTGAACCATACCACTCCTTCTGTATCTTCACGAAAATCCTTGCCTTTCCCATCTATGATTAGCCGCCGGATCTCGTTGATTTTCTCATCATCCTTCTGACCTTTCCTGATGTCTTGCTCTAGAGTGAGTTCCAACTCGATTGTCACTCCTTGGGTGTTGTTCAGAAATCCGAGACTTAATCTGTCGAATTCTTTTGCTAGCTCATACGGCATCGGGTGAGCTGCAAACATATTGACTTGACTCTTCCTGCTAAGAGCATCTACAACCACATTTGCTTTGCCTGGATGATAATGAATCTCCAGTTCATAGTCTTTGATCAACTCTAGCCATCTTCGCTGCCTCATGTTTAACTCTGACTGAGTGAATATGTACTTTGAGGCTTTTGTGGTCCGTGTATATGTCACACTTCTGCCCATAAAGATAATGTCTCTAGGTCTTCAATGCATGAACCACTGTTGCTAGCTCCAAATCATGAGTAGGATAATTCTTCTCATGAACTTCCAATTGTCGGAACAAATATGCCACTACTCTCCCTTCCTGCATTAACACATATCCCAGTCTGGTGTACGAGGCATCGCAATACACTGAGAATGGCTTGTGAACATCTGGCAGAATCAGTACTGGTGCCGTTGTTAACTTCTCCTTCAATGTCTCAAAGGACCTCTGGCATGCTAGGGTCCACTTGAACTCAATCTTCTTTGCTAGCAGGGTTGTCATTGGTCTGGCAATCTTGGAGAAACCTTCAATAAAACGTCGATAATAATCGGCCATTCCGATGAAACTCTTGATTCCTCGGACATCTTTTGGTGCTTTCTAGTCCAAGATAGCTGCTACCTTCTTTGGATCTACAGCCAATCCTTCTCGGTTTATAATATGACCCAAGAATAGGACTTCATTGATCCAGAACTCGCGCTTGCTAAGCTTGGCATACAACTGGCAATCTTGTAGCCTCTGAAGTACCTTCCTCAAATGCTCCTCATGCTCTTGCTCATTCTGGGAATATACAAGAATATCATCAATGAACACCACTACGAACTTGTCGAGGTAGTCCATGAACACACTATTCATCAGGTACATGAAGTAAGCTGGCGCATTCGTCAATCCGAATGACATAACCATGAACTCATATAGTCCATACTTAGTGATGAATGTTGTCTTCGGTATATCTGAGGGTCGAATTCTGAGCTGATGGTAACCTGACCTCAGATCTATCTTTGAAAACACACTGGCTCCTATCAACTAATCAAATAGGTCTTCAATTCTGGGCAGAGGGTACCTTGTTCTTGACAGTGACTGCATTCAAAGCTCTGTAATCAATGCACATCCTCTTTGTGCCATCCTTCTTCTCCACAAATAATACTGGGGCTGCCCAAGGTGAGGTACTTGGTCTGATGTAGCCTTTCTCCAACAACTCATCAATTTGCTTCTTGAGTTCCACCAACTCTTGTCCGGACACTCGATAAGCTCTCTTGGAAATAGGGGCGATGCCTGGAATAAGCCCTATGGCGAATTCAACCTTCCTCTCAGGTGGCATGCCTGGTAACTCTTCAGGAAATACATCAGGGAATTCTAACGCAATCCTAATTTCTTCAATCGAATTAGGCTCCTTATCATCTACTGATAAATGGTGACAAGCACCTTCTTCTAGTTCAGGTAAGTACAGCTTGGTTACTACTTCCTTTCCGGATGGGGACACCAACTTAACTGTTCTCTTGTCACAACTGACAGTGGCTTGATTTCTTTGTAGCCAATTCATCCCTAGGATGACATGTAACCCTTGAGTTCCCATGACTACTAGGCTAGCGGGTAAGGCTATCCCCCTTATTTCAATCCTTAGATTTTGACAAATCCTATCGGACTGAACTTTCCCCCAACTGAATTAACTCTCAAAGGTGGGATCATTGGTTCTATGGGGATGTTATGTGATTCTACCCAAGATGCGGAAACAAAAGAATGTGTGGCACCAGTATCAAATAGTACTTTTGCTGGGTAGGATTCGACTAGAAACATACCTACTGCAACGTCCTGAGCATCTTGGATTGCTTTGGCCTCCAGGTGATTCACCTTTCCACGGTTGTAGGCCTAACCACGGACTCCTGGTGCTTGCTATGGTGCTCCTTGTCTTGCTGGGGCATTGACTGTTGGCGGTTGTTGGGCTGCTTTCTTTGGACAATTCTTCGCCCAGTGATTCTGTTCTCCACAGTAGAAGCATGCACGACCTCCTAATTGTGCTGGTGCTGCTTGGCCATTCTGGTTGGTTGCGGGGGCAGGAAGATGAACTACCTGGTTGTTCTGATGCTGGTACTGATTTCCTCCCGGCTGAGTGTTCGGACGGTACTGCTGCTGTTGTTGTTGAGGAAACTGCCTCTGGTACTGATGCTGGTGCTGGTGCTGGTGACCTGGCTTGAATGGTTGAGGTGGGTTGCCTAAGTAGCGAGGACGACTGCTACTCCCAACCTGAGATCCACCAAACTTGTGTTTCTTGTCTTCCATTTCCCGATGCTTCCTTTCTATCATAATTGCTCTATCGATCATATGCTAGAAGGTAGGGAAGGTGTGGCTCATCAGCTAGGAATGGAGAGGGTCAACCAATCCTCTTAAGAAACGGTACTATCGCTTGGCATCTGTGTTGACATCTTCCAGGGCATAACGTGACAGCTGTAAAAACTTATCCCTGTACTCACTGACGGACAAGGGACCTTGCTTCAGGGCGAGAAACTCCTCCTTCTTCACTATCATCAGTCCCTCAGGCACATGGTAGCGATGGAAGTTGTCCCTGAACTCCTCCCAAGTGATGGCTTCAGGGTTGGCATGGGTGGCGAGGTAGGACTCCCACCAAGACTGTGCTGCTCCCCTCAGCTGTCGGGGACCATACAACACCTTCTCTCGATCATTGCACTGTGCAGTGTGCAACTCACGCTACACGGTATGCAGCCAATCTTCGGTGTCCATGGGATCAGCAGAGTGGGCAAAGACTGGGGGATGGCCCCTCATGAACTCTGCCCACTTGTCTCTGGGCACTTGAGGCATCTGGACTTGCACTGGAGGCTGAGGTGGTGGTGGCTGCTGTTGTGCCTGCTGCATAGCTGCTAAGGTTTGACCAATCGCCTGGACTGCTTGAGTCTGCGTCAAGAACATCTGCTCGATAGTCATCAGGGGTGGCGGTGGCAATTGCTGCTGCGGAGCTTCCTCCTCTTGGGGTGCGTGCTGCTCTAGCTGAGCACGACCCGCACCTCTGCGCCTGTTCTCAGACATCTGTAGGAATAACACACATATCAGATCTGACTCTACAGTCTTTCAGCATAAGAAAAGATATATAGAAAATCTCCATAACACTGAACAAATGACCATCTTCACTGACAGCTTCTCAGATAAGGAGGAAAGGGGAACTAAAGGGATTACCCAACTAAATAACTGACTTTATTAATAACTACACCAAGTTGCAGGGGATACCCACACCTTGGTAACAATCATTACAAAGATCCAACTTCAGTACATGTCCATCATAACAAGCATCCAACATAAGATAAGCAAACTAACTCTAACTAAAACTGACTTATGCTAAGACACTGAACTAAGCATTATTACAGACTCCGACTCTGTCGAACTAGGGATCCAAATCTATGTGGGTCCTGCAGTCTGGGGTACCATAGCCGAAGCGACCATGGGGCGGTGAACGGTAAGGGTGCTGAATCCTGACAGGGGCGGGAGCACCACCATCAAGATAGTGGCGTGTAGCGCACTCAGCACGCAATTCCACAACCTCCGCACGAACCTTGCCCAACTCGTCAAGGGCGTGGTCCAACTCTGTGTTGAGCATGACGACCAGATTGACCATGCTGTTCAGCCTGGGATTGCCCTCACCCACTGGCGAGACAATCACACCTCCAACACTGTCGGTCGAACGGCAAGGATAGTACTTCAGGTCAAGGCCATCAGCTACCCCGCTGAACAATGAGCAATACTGAGAAAGTGCTCATCGTACTGCATCTTGCATGGCTGCCTTGGTAGTGTCCCTCTCAGTAATAGAATATTGCTCTGAGAAGGCCTTTGCACCCTGGAGATCATCGTCCGGACGGCGCACCAAGCAAGTAGCCTCCCACTGGTCTAGGTATAGCCCGCGACGATGCTGGTAGACTACACAACGGTACTCGATGGACCAAGTGTGCTGGTGGAAAGCCCGACGCAACAAGGTATCGAGAGCGTCATGGAAGTGACACCCGCGAGCAGCGTCACGAGTGATGGGTCTCACGATCCATCCCTCTAGCTCTGTGCTGTGGCTCGAACTGCCACCGGCGTCGTCGTCGTCTCTGTCTCCGTCAGGGTCTCCTCCAGCAGTCGGGATGCCCTATGGTGGTGTAGGGGGCATCTCTAGCTGCGGTGCAGGAGAAGGCAGCCTCTCAGACTCCACCTCCTGCTGAGGCAAGGGGGAAGAGTCCTGCTGCTCCTGCTCCTGGCATCGACGCTCCTGCTCCTCGTGCAGACGACGATGCAGTCTCTCTAGGTGACTGGACACTCCGCCAGGCAAGAAGGCAAAAATGGGATCACAGACTTACGTGCAGTGCACCTAAGACGAGCCATCTACAAAAGACATCGTAAGCACAAGAGTAAGAGTAGAACTATGAGACCAGAAAGTAAACAGAAAGAAGAGTGAGACAAAACTTTTGAGATAAGTAAATAACATAGAGTCGATCAAGATGACCCACTTTTGAAAAGACACTAAGGTCAAGGTAAGAGTAGGGGTCTATAGTCCTTAGGTCGACCATTCTAGTCTAGGTTAGCGGTCCTACAGTTAGCAAGGCTTTGATACCACTTATGTCACACCCGGTTTTGGAAGGCAAACCGAATGCAAACCATGTACATGCCAGGATCAGAAACTCACGTACACAACGATTACATAATTGGACATCATCACACAATGCTTGAAATAAATAGCGGAAAGGTACTTTATTACATCAAGATGTCCAAGACATCCATAGAGTCTAACACATAATCATTGTTCAACATAAATATCAAAGTGCGGAACTACGAAACGTAGATGCCAAGCCTACACAGGCAGCTGAATGGGGGTTTGCCACTAAGAAAGAACTAGAACTCATCGTAGTCCTAGAACTCCTCGAAGTCCTCCATGTTGCCAACTTCACCTCCTGAGCACTGAGAACAGTGGGGAAACCTGGGGTGCGGTGGTTTGTAAAGCAAGGGTGAGTACACATCAACGTACTCAGCAAATGTCCCATTTGGCTAAGGTGGACTAGCTATATGTGGAGTCAAGGTTAAGTAGTTGCTTTTAGTTGGTCAAGTTTTATTATTATACGTAGAGCCAAATTTTAGTAATAACACAGTTATTACCTAGAGGCACTCCCTCCAAGAGGAAATTCCAGAGATCAGAATTATAATCACTATTGTTAATCATCATCATAAAAGTAACCATTGTTCTTCTAATCGAAGAGGATCTCAAGGCTGCTCATAACCGTGACCACGGCTGATATACCAGTTTCTAACCCTCTACAGAGGTTGCACACTTTACCAACAAGCCATGATTCCCATTCTGCCTGGGGTTCTAGCCTCCCCATTGATCACTACCAAGGTGACCTAGCAGGGTCTCACTATGTAGCCTTTACAAAGATTTCCCAGAGGTCATAGCCGCCCGTTAGGTTTCTCAGTTTGATAAACACAGTACATCTCCCCAAAGGAAGGGTGACTAGCAAAAACTAAATCGAATGAACCTCTGCAACCAACCTTGGCAGAGCAAGTACTGTGTCCGTACCCCATTGATGGCCCTACGGCGAAGCTAACTACTCCTCTGGTTCCGCTAATTAATCAACTAAGGGTGTCCCATTCCACCCTCATGGTTGCACTGTTATCCCGGGTTGTCACTCCCCAAACAGGTCCTTACGGAGAGGCACTCAGGAAACAGCCTGAGCCCCCTAAAGAAATCACAAGGACCTCATCGGGATAACATCATCGTATCATAAAAGATCACATCATGTTCATTGATTAAGTTAGAGCAATAGCATAAGCTAACCATGATTAACCCAAAAAGGTAAACAAGGGTAGGGGAAATACAGACTAGTCAATCCTTAGGTTTCAATAATGTAATGCGGGACAGTGAATTGTAACGTAAAATAAGACATGATAGGTCTGAGGACACTTGCCTTCACCAGGTCATTGCTCAGAGGGATCTTCGGCAACACACTCAGGAACCACGAGCTGCTCGTTGTTTAAGTAAAGCGAGCATACATTCAATATATTTGGAAGGTGGAAATGAACATCACATCACACATGTACAAATATTGGCACACAACTCAAGAAGGTACAGTATTAAGTACAGAGGAATGAGGTCAAGCTATAAAAATGGACTAATCCTAATTGGGGAATTGATTACTCTCTAAATGTTTGGAACATAGCTCAAAAAGGTTTAGTGATTAAAACAAATGAAAGCTAGAATTATAAGATAAACTACTCCCAATTAGAAATTTGATTATCTTTTAAGTATTATCCATAATTACATTCCTAATTCTATTTATGTCATTAAGGCCTAGAGGTTAAGCCAAAAATAAATCCAAGTAATGCATAACACTAAACTATCAAGATTGAATATACTTTATTCCTAGGGTTCTCCTTTTATTTATTTCATTAAATAAATAAATCAATATATACTTTAATTCTATATTCTAAGTGTAAAAATTAAAGTGTACAGATTACAGTTGGTCATATTTTATATGAACAGAGAATAATTTGGTGAACATTTTGCAATTTGAACCACTAAATTTGGAGTTCATATGAAAAAGATATGAAATAAACAAATTTTGAAGTTTGAAAGGTGAAATTAGGGCTAAATCTGTGATTAAATAAAAGTCCAAGGTTCTAATAAAACAAACCAGGGACCTATGTGTTAAAACAGAGGATGGCAGGTTGATTTCCTAAAACCAGGGGGTTCCTTTAATAAAACTACCGCGCGAAGGGGTATCGGGTGAATCTAACTGTCACATCTAAAACCAACGGCTGAGGTTAGATCTGCGGTCGAGGGTGCGGACGAGCACTGACAAGCGGGCCAGGGAGTGTCAGCGACAGAGGGGGAGAGCGTGCTGACCGAGCAGGTCCAACGCCAAAGGACCGGGGCGCTGACAGGCGGCTGTAGGGGTCCAAGGGGGTCCGAGCGGGTCCGGACGGGTTCGAGCAGGTCCGAGCGGGTCCGAGCGGGTCCGATCCGTTCGATCAAGATCGGACGGAGAAAAATCAGACTCGAAAGGATGAGCGGCTGCGGGTGGCGCTGATAGGCGGGCCAGGGCGTGTCAAGCGCACGTGAGCGAAGCAGTATCCCGCGGTCTGGGCCGTTTGATCAGAATCGGATAAAGGAAACCAGACCGAGGGAAAACAGATGGCTACGGGCGGCGCCGCTCCTCTCCGCGATAGTGAGGTCGTCGGAGTTGAGGCAGGCATGAGTTAGGGTGGCTCCGAGGTCACTGGAGTTGGGCAGAGGGGAAGAGGGTGCCACGACAAACTCGATGGTAGGGAAGAGGTCATGAATCCACGGGCAGAGATGGGAGAGCGGCGATGAGGTGGCCTCGAGCGGGCCAGAGAAACTCCGGTGAGCCATTCTGACCATGGGGAAGGGACTTAAGGCACGCTAAGGCTTGGGCTAGCTTCAGCAGAGACAAGGGTGACACAGAGACCTACTCCGGTGAACTAAACCGGGCCAAATTGGCCGGCCACCGTGGGAGCATGGCGGACCGCCGTGGCTGAGCACCGGCGAAGGCGAAATTGGCCGAACACAGGGCGCAATAAGGGAAATTGGGCACGGGGACGAGTGTCTCACCTCGGGGCGGAGCTCGGGGAGGCTTGGAGCAGTCTCCGAAGAGCTGGATGGTCGGGGACGCGGGCGCGGGTCTCCGGCGGCGGCTGGCGTCGAAGGCAGAGCGTGGGAGAGGGTGAGGGTGTGCGAAATGAGGTGAGGGGTGTGCGCGGGGCACTCGCGGGGCTATAAGAAGGGAGCAAGACACGAGGGTGGGCGTCATGGCCAAGAAACCCGGCGACGTGCGCGAGTGCGCATGCGCCGGTCCACGGCGACGCGCGGAGAAGGCGGAACTTACAGGGCTGGCCCACGGCACAGAGAGAGAAAAGAGGGACGCTCGGGGCAACGACTCGACGTCTGGCGATCCGGGTCTGTGAGGCAGAGAGAGAGAGAGAGAATGCGCGGGCGCGGTTCAGAAAAACGGGCGCCGACAGATCGGCCCCAGCGGGTAGAGGGTGTGAGAGAGAGAGAGAGCGCGCGGGCGAGGGGATCTGCCGCTGACAGGTGGGGTCTGCCTGTCAGGGGCGACAGGCGTGCGGGCGTGCGGCCTAGCTGGGCTTAACTGGGCCGGCTGGGCTGCTTTCTCTTTTTCTTTTTCTTTGGATTTTTCTAATTCCTTTTCTATTTCTTTTACATAGGGTTTTCAAATCCAAATCCAAACTAGGTTTCAAATTCAATTAAATTCAAACATGTGCAACACTCTAAAGAATATTTTAAGCTCAGCATGATGCAACATGTCATGACCCAAAATGTTTTAGCAAAATAAATAATTAAATTTCTCTAACTCAAGCTAATTCTACTTAAAAGGGAGAAAGGGAGAGAGAATCTAGAGAGAGAGAAAACATAGAGTGTGAAAAGTAAGAGTAACACCTGATTTTGGGTGATAATTGGAAAGAAATTTTATACCCCCAAAATCAGGGTGTTACACCGCACTACCCGGGACCACAGTACTCCTTTGTCCAGCCTCTAGCTAGGAGGGTACACGCTACTCCCACCATCTCCCATGCCCAGTGCGCGATTGTCTTTTCACGTATGGAATAGCCAGGTTCAGGCTTACCGGAGCAACTGGCTACTTGCAAAGTCTCCACCACAATAGGCCTACATCGAACGGTCCTTAATCGACATAGACGGGCGAACTTTCCTGCTCAACGTCTGGTCTACATTTCATATTATTTCCCAAAACTTGATACCTGAGAGAGGTACCCTACTTGAATGATGAAATCATCGTGGCCACAATGGCTTCATCATCACAAGTCATTTTATTTCACAAACTCCCGTATCCCGTGTTACACATCATCTTTTAGAAACAATCCTAAATTAATAAGCAGGGCTAAGCATCACTAAATTTTCAAAAAATAGGTATCAAGGAGGATAATCTAGTTCCAAGGACTGGTGAAGCATCAATTGTTTATTCACACAACTCCTATCACCTAATGTAGCATATAAGTGATAAAAGTTTTTAAAACAGATGGAGGTGGCAAATGCACCAGGGCTTGCCTGGAATAAACACTACGTTAGTGTTGGTTAGATGACGTCTGCTTGGCGATCAGCTCTTATCCCAACACTTGTTCAGTTTGCCCTTCCTCAGGTTCATCCATTCGCATCACCTTGCGAATTAGTCCACCCATTATGTCATCTTGGGGTCATCTTGGCTCTTTTTCCGCATCACGTGATCAATTATCGTACCTAATTGAAATGCATGATGCACATGAATGCATATAGACAGGAATAGCACATGAATAATTATCGCTATACCGAAGAGGATTAAATATTTAACTGCAAGGCATCACAACTTTCGTAAGTAAATCCTATATACCTATGACTCGCTAGCACAATAATCACGTTCGTCCGGTTTAACCGGGCTAGCTCAAAACTCAAGAAAACAATAGTCATAGACACGACCTATAATCGCCTAAGCGAGGTAATCATCAACAGACTAACGAAACATAGGCTTAACACTTTTGGACATTTAAATTTAGAACGCGAATAGAAAAAACCTAACTTGCTCGCTTCTCGGATTAACTCGCATACACACTAACTAAAACATCATCAAAGCAAAGATCCCACAACAACATAACCTTAACAGTCTAACGTATTGATAAAAATTTAGTATAGGGTTTCTCAAATTTCGATTGAAATCAGCTCGCTGATGCTACTCGCTTCTAATTTATTTAGAAACGACCCACACTCATCTAATATTACGGCTAATAGAAATAATAAGAATGCGCGCCAATATTAAATTCAGCTCACACCCACTACATCAATTAATGAATACTAATTCAGGTTTTTTTGTCGTTCACACGTTAAATATTGCACTAATTTGGTTCTTCGTCTCCTTACCCCAACTAAACCCGCAAATCACTTCGATTATACGAGACCTATACATCCATCAAGGCACTTCTCGCCTAAACAATATTCTCATCAACCGAAATTCCCAAAATTATTTACACATCTTCTACTACAAGGTTTTTCTCAGATTTCCAACAGATGCCGGCTTGTTGATGTTACTCAACAATTAGCCAAGACACCTAATCGACCACTAAATATCATATACTAGCTCCCACATCAGGACATCGACGAAATACATCCAAAGCAATTTAATCAACATCTATCTCCCAGACTTTAGAAATACTAGCCCTATAATTTGTATTATTAACTTGGTCACATAATTTAGATATGTCTACCCTTACCCTTCATATGAATCACATTTAAACTCCCATTTCAACACACGTATGCTAAATCAAGAAAATCATCGCGTTCAACAATTCTATTTGATCCATCAACCCAATCAACTAAAATAGTGAATCGACTTACCTAAATCCGACTTGGAATTTGCAGAAATGACGACGATCACATGTTCAAGAAGTTCATCGAATATTTGACGAGCATCATGCGAGAATCGCTTATTCACCCAGCTCTCGGGGTTTCTTGATGAACCACGGAACAACAACAAGTTGGAGACTTGCAGGGTCGAGCACAACAAGAAGTTCTGAAAATCGACGTAGGCAGCACACAATTGGAAAACAGATCATCGAAGTCGACGAGCACATCATGGACACAACGTGGGTCGACGACGAGGTCCATGACGAGCTTCGCTTTCGGACTTCATTTTCTTCTTCAACCATAGCTCCATCCTCACTCCCATACACACGCAGGCGAGGCAACCACAAAAGGAACTTGACGATGATGGCAGACACAAATATGGACATGATGTCAGGGCGTCGAGCAATGCACAGCAATCACGACAAACTGACTGCGAGCTGGATAACAATGCGGTACTAAGTGGCACGCGTAGGGTCAAGCAGAGGACCATTCCAGCGAGTAGGAGGCCACGCGCGTGTACCACGGCTGGGCGCGTGCTGGGCGAGACCCGAGCAGAGGAGCGCGGCAGCAGAGAGATGAGCGGATCGGCGCAGTGGAGAAGAGGTGAGGGCGCGCTGCAGGGGAGCAGGGAGGAGCGCTCGGCCATGGGGGAGGTGAGGAGCCGGGGGCGAGCTACACGCCGAGGTGGCGAACGGGCGCATGGAAGACAGGAGCTCGAAGCCGAGCGCTATCCAGGGATGTGAGTAGGAAGTCCTGGGCACCAAGAGAGAGCCGTAGGGGAGGAGCTTGGTAAGGCACGTTGGCCATGGGAAAAACCTTGGTGGGGTCACGGCCAACGAGCTGAACATGGCTAGCGGCGCGAGCAGGGAAGGAGCAGAGGCCGAGCTCGACGGCCATGGCGAGCAGCAGGATGGCGGCCAAGCTGGAGCCGGCGCAGGGAGGAGCCTGGGAGAGAGGCGCCGCGATGGGAAGGAAGAGGAGCGCGCGTCAGGGAGCTCAGGGAGATGGGGTGAGCTCGGTACCAGGAGGAGCGCAAAGCTAGGCACCGAGCGGCAATAGGGAGGAGATGGGACGGCACGCAGGGGAGCTTTAGGGTGCGCGGCTTGGGGAAGACAGCACACGCAGAGAATATCAGGGGGAGGGAGAGAGATAACGACGGGAGGAGGGAAAATCTCCACGGCGCGCAGGAGATAACGTCGGCTGAGAAAAATCATAGGGAAGCGACGGCGGTGAGAAAAATTAGGGAGAGAGAATGGCTGGAGATATTTTCTTTTTTATTTCTTCTTTTTTACAGAAAATCACAGATATTTTGAGTTAGGATTTTTAGCGATGAATAAAGGGTCGACGCACTATACGGCTACACACTTCATTTTCTAAACCACGAAACGGACAAATCAGAGGAGTAACATTTTAGACAGTTCTGGCTAAACCTCATTTGGATAATTTTCGTGACTATCCTTGGCACGATGTAAATGGACCAGATTAAAACGAGTTCGGCTTGGATATTTAATCTGTGCTTAACTCGTCTAACCTGATAAATCTCATCGTCAAATTCTAATAAATTTTATTTGGGACACAGATCACAAATGTGGATCGAGCTTCCAGTTTCGCATTCGTTTAACAGATTGATTCTAGATAGGAGCAAGACTCAATAGCTCATATAATAAATACGTTACGAGTTTCACAAACCATTTAGATTAACCCAAATGGGCAGAGATGAGGACGATATCAAAATCGTGATGAACGAAGATGATTAAATTTTAGTGATCTTTACATTCACCGCTATCACGTGTTAAAGTCCGCTCTCGTGGTCGAGCAGACGATAAACACCTAGGGTATTACACGCTTCCTCTATGATTATAAGTCGAGGTCATGTGTGGTGATGTTATTTATGTGGTGAATGCATATTGAAATGGTTTATGTTGTGCGATATGAGTAGAAACGTGAAGGATGGACAATGTGTTTTGGAGGAGTAGCAAATAGGATTGGCATGTATGGTAGTGGTTGAGTCACTTATGTTGTAGAATTGATGCTCGACAAGTTAGATCTCCTAAAATGTGGTGTTTTATGTGACTTGTGTGTTTTCCAATTTAAGTTGAGAGATGGTTAAGGAAAGCTAATTAATCTACTCCCACCCATGTTTTGAGTCGCAATGTCTAAAATGGTTTGCTAAGTTTTATACTATGTTAGCCAACTCCTGTTAAGTAGTTGTCAATTGTGTTAAGTGATTGTTATATATATGTTGTGTCTCGGATTGCGATAATAATAGGCAAGCTAACGTGTATGTTGTATAGCGGGCTATGTCGTTACTCTCGATCGCTGACTTGTTAGATGGCTTTGGTTAAGCTCGCGGTCAGATGATTTGCTTGTTGTGCTCAAAATGCGCATGGTTATGGTTGTGGATGAAAAGTAGTAGTGCTCATGTGATGTCTAAGTTAAAATGCAAATTATTGTGTGAAAAGCGCATCGATATATATATATATATATATATATATATATATACCGGGTTTGATTATTATGGTGAATGCATTTGTAAATTGTGTGTGATAATTCTAGCGCATGAAATGACTTGGATAAAATTTTTAAGTCGACTTGTAGGTCCTCATTTGATTGTTTCAACTCTAATAAATGGTAAAGTGTTAAAGTAATTCAAGTATTTAGAACATGGGCATTCTTGAAGTAAATAGGAGCTAAAATTTATTAGTTGTTGTTTTGGGCTGCATGCTCTGTTTTCGCCCTGTTATCTATTTAATGAACTAAATTATGTTTTCTTTAGAAAAGTCATAAAAAAGTTGTAGATAACTAGAACTTGACAGCCATAAGTCTGATCATTTAGAAGTTATGCTTTTTACAAGTTCAGTACCTGAATCTGTCCAATTTCTGTACAAGTTTCAGAGATTGCAATGTTTGCTTAAGTTAATTTTATAATCAGTTCTTGGTGGTCACAAGAAAGTTGTAGATGACTCTCTTATCTTGCTTGTGTTAAACTTTCATAACCATAGGCCTGATAGTTTAAGAGTTATGAATTTTACAATAAGATTGTTGTGTTCTGTTTAATGTCAGGACAGATTTCGAAAATTGTATTGTTTGGATTGATTAAAATTGGAATCACTTCTTGGTCATTATAAAAGTTACGTAGAACTTTTACTAATCTTTCCAAAAAGACTTGGACCATCCTTTTTGGTGGTCTAAAGCTCAAGTTATAGATGTTTTAAGTGTGAAGACTGAATCTGTCCAAATCTGAATAGCAAAGCCTTCTAGTGTCTTTTATCCTTAATTGCATATTGAATCACCTTGAGATGTTTATAAATATTTTGTTGGAAATTTCATTATCTTTCTAGCAAATCTAGGATCACCTGATTTGGGTGCATGAGTCCCTAGCTATGGAATTTTGAATTCAGAGGTCTGAATCTCCGATAATGTAATCACTACTGATACTTCCTTAATTTATGGTATTATGCTTTATTGTATTTCTTTGTGCCCCATCTTCGAGTGAGTTAGTGGTATTCGATCCTTGGTAAGTGGCTTTATCAGACTAGATCTGAGAAACTGACGGGTTATTTCGATTTATGTGTGTTGCTGCCTCAAAGGCGTGACTCGGGCACTTAAGTTGGAATAATCTAGGCGGTTCCGCCACAGCTGGTATCGGAGCGATACCACTTCAGAGAAGTCAATAAGTCATAAATACCAACTTTTCAAAAGTAAAACTTGCTTAGAAACCAATGTTGGATAGGTGTAAGGATGATAAGAATAGACCTAGGACGTGAAGCCTTAGGAAATAGATGTGCAGCTAGGTGGCTATTTATATAGGCCATAAAGGCTACTACTACTATTAGGAAGGATGCTATAGCAAGCACCCGAAAAGTAGTTAGGTCTGAGAAGACGCCTAGAATGAGCAAGCATCATGATTGTCGCGTCATTGTCTCTTGTGCATCAACATGCTCCTCTTACCTTTACCCCAATAACAAGAAATTGTGAATAATGTGATGTATTGCTATGTTATGAACTATAAGAAATGCCCTATCTCGTGTTGGATTGGTAAGTCTTGTTAGGTTGTGTTTTGTGTTTCTCTTGTCTTGCAATCTAGGAGATGTTGTAGCTGTTCAACCATTTTGCTCCCAACCAACAAAAACAACCTTGTGGTTAACAAGTGAAACCCCTTAAAAATCACATGCTTCTGTTGGTATTTTCTAATCCTTGTGTGTTTTACCCTTGAAGATGCACCTGCACAGCTTGTAGATCTCTTTAGCTTGATCACTAGATCGACTAAAGCCTCCTGTGCACTTGTTTCTATACAAAAAACTTTTGGTTGGTGTCTATTTGCGCAAAACAATATCCAGTCCCAAATTCTTCTTGGAAGCCTTGTCCAAATTCTCGTTAATCTCTCGTCTGCTCATCCTAGTCGGTCTCATGCGACTACCTATCTTTTCACCTAGATCTAGTAATTGTTTTCCTTATGAGTCATGGTGTGACCTTATGTATCATATCTCTAGATCATTCGTTAAGTTCTACCGAGTCATCTTGTTATCTGCTATAACCCGTTCTCAAATATCGGATGTTGATCTGCCTAAATCTCTCATTTCTGGTCATTCTCATACCCCCTTCTCCGAGGATCATGACGCTATTTTATCGATTTTATCTCTAAGCAGTGTATCCAATTGGTTCAATGGATTTTGTTGTTGTCTTTAGTTCTCTCATGTCTCAGCAAGTTGCCAATCTTAATCTCATGGTTGCTTCCTCATCATATCCCATCTTATACTAATCTTTGGCCTGATAATATCTGTGATGATCACAAAAGAGTATATGGAATTGAAGAAGATTCTCATGTGTTGCTCGTTTTGCCAACAATCCTATGTTTCAACTCATGTCATGATCTTATTTTCCGAGCCATACTCTCAAGGGCTCCATCTATTTATGCCAGTTGGATTTCTCGTTGGTTATGTTTGCTAATGGTATTATGGCTAACGGCTGATGGTGCCACGACAAAAACGAGAGCCTCATGTGGGTGCACACATAAGGTTGAGCTGCTCGGCACGTGCTAGTATCACGGTTAATAGTCGTGATCCATTATGGGACTATACCGATGTGCTATCTCTTGTGGACATTCTCTCAAAGTGATCGCTGCATTTTGTCTCAATATGTCGCGATGATTTGATCTAAATCTATCTTCTATATCTTGTCAGATAACATTTCATGGATTGGTATCTACATCAGCCTGGGAGTTACATATTTCTCCACCCTTAAAGATCCTCATTCAAATCTCGGGACGAGATTCTTTTAAGCGGGGAAGGCTGTGACACCCCAGGTGTCTGTTTCGTGTTTTGTTGGGAGATTTATCCTAATCTCGGAAGCTCAGTAAAATTTTCTATTTCTCGATCGCATCTATCTCCTTTTATCAAGTTACTTGTGAAGGTTTCACCGATTTCTGAATTTATTCGATCTCGAGAAAGGCCGAATTTGGAGCCTATTAAAACTTTTATTTCTCGGCACAAATGCAAACTCGATAATCAATCTCGATTTATAAATCTTGTCTAAAGCTCATTTAATCAAACGCTCGACAGTTGCTAGTCGAGCTATGTTTGAGTCTGATGCCTCGACCTTCGATTTATGTCCAACTATTTTATCCGGATGCGTACTCTCAACTAGAATGCTCTGTTGTGTAAATCTTTAAATAATTCTTATCCGACTCAGCCTAATATCTCTGTGCCCGAACCAAACTCAAAATTCTCAATCCAAAATTAAGTGCTCGGTCGTCTGTCATCTGGACGACAGTTTGTTTTTTGTTTGTCACACCGGTTCGAGTTTTCACACAGATGAATCGTCGCTCAAACCTAGGGATATTTTCGGGTTGCTTAGCCTAGAAGCAACATTTGCTTCTACCCTAATAAAACCAGCCCAACCCTAGCCCTCGCTTGTCTACAAATAGAAGTGCCTCCCCTTGCAAATTGCAAATTTTCCATTCCCCCACCCTAGCCGCCATCTTCCCTCTCCTTGTCTCCTTCTCCCTCACAGCAGTAGCAGCTCCACCTCCCTACCCCTCCTCATGCACGCCAGTACAAGGCCTTCCCCATGGCGCCACCCCTTCCCCTTGGCTCCAGCTCCCTCGGGGCTCCCTTCTAGCGTCCGAGCTCGAGCAGGTGAGCTGGCGCCCCTTGTTGGAACTCACGTTCTCGGGCAGGTTGATTCCAACAGGGGGTTGAGTGAGATGGGAACATGGTTAAACTGGAGGGCAGCAATTGCTCTGTTAATCTAGCCCCTCAAGGGCACTGTATGGGGGTATTTATAGGTGCCTAAGCGCCCAGCGTCTCGGATTAAGGACACATGTGCCCTCAAGCCCCTAGGTCATTCCTGGAATATTCCCATAAAGCAAGGTTACAGACCGTCATTACATAAAAGCATTTGCAAATCGGGCCCGTAATACAACCGGCCGCGCAGGGCCTGTTACAATGGGCCGAATTCCACGTGGGCCTTCATGCTCGACGAAGACGTGGGGCAGGGCGACCTCGTCGTGGGCCTTCATCTTGCAACGTGTTGGACGAAGGGTGGGAGCTGCCGGTCGTTTTGCCTCCGTTGATGCAGCGAGACTGGCGAAGGCATCGAGCGAGGGGTAGTGTCTTCGCCTTCACCCCAACATTTGCCCTCCGAGGGACCAGTTCGACTGAGTCATCTGGTGCCAAAGACGTCGCTAGATGGTGGAGACGCTGCCCTCGCTCGAAGTGGTTCCGCGGGGGTTTTTGATGTGACCGTTGATGGACGCGGTACTGTTGGACTGCGGGTTTCCCGAAGCATCGCGTCCTGTATATAAAAAGGGGGGCGGGGCGGCGCGGGTCAGGTACTCTTTCTGTGCGCCGCAAAACCCTAGCCTCCTTCTGAAATCGTTTGTCTGCTCGCTTGCCCTCCTTGTTCCTACTCATCGGAGAACTGGCCCGCGTGAAGCAGACCGCCTGTCGCCGCTGCCGGTACGTAGCCATGCCGTCCTCTTCTTCATCTGCTGCCGATACACCGCCGGCCGGCGCATCGTCCGAGGACACTTTGAGCAACGTGGCGGCGGGAGGAGTTGCATCCTGGTGATACAGTGGAGTTTGGCGTGTCGCGGATTTCCTCGGTCCGTGTTCAGGACATGCAACAGCTTGGATATTTTGGCAGCGGAGTGGGGTGTCCCGGGGGCGGAGGAGGTCCCCGAGCCAGAAGGCGAGTTGGTCGTTTTTGAGGCTTTTTTCACTGCTGGCCTATGTCTGCCCGCACATCGATTCTTGGCAGAGGTCCTGCGGAAGTTCGAGGTCCAGGTCCACCAGCTGACGCCGAATGTCGTGGTGGCCCTGGCGAAGTACGTCTGGGCGACGACTTCGTATGGTGGCCAGCCCTCAGTGGAAGTCTTCGCAAAACATTATTGTCTGCATTGGCAAAAGAGGAAAATTGGAGATGAGATTGCACAGTTTGGATCGTGCACATTCACGCCGAAGTCCGGGAAGACTTCGATGGAGGTTGTGGAGTTGGTTCCCTGCGCCTATAATAAGTGGGGTAACTGGTGGGATTTCTGGTTTTACGTTTCAGAAGGCGCAGTCGAAGACCACCCCGGGCTCCCCGTGGCCGTCATGTGCTCCCATCATTATGTAGCATACCCGCAATTTGAGGTAGCGGAGGATGACGAAGACGAAGGAGCCCTTCGTTGTGCTGCCCGCATGAGTAGCGAGCGCGATTTAGTTGAGGAATTTGTTGGGTATGGGGTATGGCCCTTGGCGCATGGCTGGACGTTGGGCGAAGTATGCCCTCGCGAGATGCCCTCCCGTGGCGGGTAGCTCGTGCGAAGTCCTGCCTTCGCGCTGGATTTGCGTGGCCGAGATCCTGCCGCATTCGTGCGTGAAGCAGAAGACAGGGCGGCAAGGATCGTGGGGCGCTATGTGCCGAAGACAGAGGGTCTGCGGAGCTGGGATATCCGTGGGTCCAAAGACAGATTGAACCGGGTCTTTGACCTGAACCGCTTGCCGTACGGTGGTTATCCTGGTGTGGACGCCGCCGACCGCCGCGGGAAGAAACTGATGGGCGGGACCGAGGAAGAGCCTTCGCAGGAGGCTGCCCGGCCACTAAAAAGAGGAAATTAGGTACTATAGTGGGAGGAATGGGGGTGTCTGATAATTTTGCTATGGAGTTGATGGGGACATGCGTGGCCCCCGGGGGAAGGATGTCTTCACCCGAGCTCCGGGAGTCATCGGCGCGAATGCTGGAGGTTACCGGGGGTCAATGGCCAAAGAGTCTTCCAATCCCCTGGGCGGAAGGCGAAGACATGTCTACGCCTCTTATAGCTCGTGGCTTGAGGATTTTCCCTTACGGACGGAATATTGCTGCTGTTGTGTCGGCAGTGATGACCAAGGACCGTCAAGACGCTGCGCAGAAGCGCCGAGCGGTTATCAGGATGGCGGATCCGAGGCGTGAGGCAAAGAGAGTGCGGGGGAGCATGAAGGCTGCTGCCTCCGGCAGCAGCCAGCCTGTGCCGGCTACGAAACCGGCCGTGCCTGGGTCCAGCAAATCATCGGCGGGCGCGAAGACATCCGCTGCTGGCGGGACCAAGTCTCCCCCGGTCGAGGCTGCGAAGGGATGGGAGCTGCCCTCGCCGGGGAAGTGAGTTACCGACTTCGGCACGAACATCAGCGTGGAGGACTATTTTGTTGGTAATTATTTTTTTGGAGGTCTTTTGACTGGTGATATGTTGCATTGCAGGGTCCGGCGAGGGACAGATGGTTGTTGTCCCGCCTTCGGTGGCAACCGCTTTGCCATCGGAGGAGGTAAGGGCGAGGGGGACCGCGCAGGACCCGTGGGCCGCCATCTGCGAGAGCGGCGAGATTCTGACAGCCGCTGCCACTAAGAACGTGGCGGGCACCATGTCCCAGCGGTTGAGGGAGGCATCGCAGCGGCTGTCGCAGCAGCTATCGCAGCAGCTAAGTCAAGTAAGTTGAGTTGGACTTCGGTGTTTGTTGTTTCCATGGAGATTTGGGTCTCATGTGTTTTTGTCAGGCGGCTGACTTCGCCGACCGCGTTGCGTCTGGTGTCCTAACTGCGGACGTGGCTACCGAAGTCGAGACACTTCGGGCACAGCACGCGGATGCCGTCCGGGAGAAGTCGGCCGCGGAGAGCAAAAGCCGCCAGTTGGTGGAGAAAGTGGCTGCCTTGGAGGCCGAGAAGACGGACCTTCGGCACCGGCTGGCAGAACAGAGGAGGGAGGCGAACTAGGCCGTCGCTGAGGCGCAGGCTGCGCAGGCGGAGGCCAAGGTGGCGCGGGCGGAGGGAAGTCTCGCCAGCCAACGCGCCGAGGAGTGGGAGGCAAGGTTCAACGCCCTGCGCGGCCGCGTGGATAAGGCCGAGGCCTCGACGTGCTCTACGGTTGAGCGGACGCTCACATAGTTCGTGAGCTCGTATCGCGAGCTGGGCGCGCGTACTGCTGACTTCGAAGTGCCCGACCGGGAGGCGGGCCTTCGCTTCCTCGAATGGTTGCAGGAGGAGTTGCTGGTACTCCCAACCATCGTGGAAGGTTTCATGTCCTTTGCCTCCCTCGTCACCTGCGAGGGGGCCATGAATGCGTTGTCCCGCGAGGGCTACAAACACTATGAGGTTTTCGGCCAAGCAGACGAGAGCTTTGAGTGCGAAATCTTCAAGGCCGAAGACCCCGTTGTGAAGCAGTCAGCGGGCCCTTTTTGATAGGATGTGGGGGGCACATGGTCGGGAGGCTGTCTGGGAGCGATCCGACCGGGCGAGAGAGCAGGTGAAGGTTATTATTTTTGTGTGGTTGGTTGCGTGTGGGTATGTATAGTTTTTGCTGAGTGAATGTGATGTTGTTGCAGATGGAGCGTGCCGAGGATGTTGAAGACTTTGGAAGTCTGGTCGGCGCGCCGCCTGAGGTTGCGGAGGTTAATCCGGTGCTGCCCTTGGAGCCGGCAAAGGCCCCTCGGCCGTGGCCGTTCCTGCTATGGCCGGCGGCGAAGACCCTGTGTCGGCCCCTGCACCGACGATCGAAGGTGCCCTGAAGGTGGCGGACGAGTCGCCAGTCGAAGACCCCACGGCCGCGGCCAGGCCCTCGCAGGTGGCTAAGTAGCTGAATAGGTGCGGGGGAGTGTGTAAGTTTTGTCTGCGTGTTACTGAACCTCGGTTGCTGCGTAGGTTCAGGGTTTTGGACCTGCGCACGCAACCGCTACTGACACTGCTAATTTTGTGGCGGCTTCGACCGTGGTTGCTGAAGATGTTTCAGATGATTCTGTGTCTAAGTTTTTTGAGTCTGGTGATTCTAGGGGTTCGATTGTGTGGACGGAGGAGTCTTTGGATGAGGACTTGGATTATTTTGTGGCACTAGATGTGGCTGTGGTGGAAGCTTCTCCGCGCGTGGTAGGTGCTGAAGTTATTCCTAGTGCGAGTGCTGGGCGTAGGCGGCGAAGGGCGATCGCGAAGCTGAGGGTTAGTGAGGTGGAGGGAAGTCGTCTTCGTGTGGATGGGGCTGGCAAACGAGAATTGTTGTCCTTGCCGGCTGGGACGAGTGTAGGTGAGGGGGAGTTGCGGAATCTTTTTGAGGGTGAGGAGCTGAGGATAATGCTGTTCAACTACAGGGAGATGGGCATTATTCCTAAGGTTGAGCCAATGTAACGTGTGATGCCCTCGCTATATATATGTACCCGTGATTTATATGAGGCTGTGTGTCTTCGTTGATCCGGTCGTGCCCGTAGACGACTTGTGCGCGGGGAACCTTTTGGGAAATACTTTCGGTTTTGCGCGCTTACTGTGCTAGTCTGGCTGCTCCCGTGGGCGCCTTTTGCGTGGAGAGTCCTTTGGAGAGGACTTCGATTTTGGGCACTTATTGTGCTGGTTCGGCTGCACCCGTAGGCGACTTTTGCATGGAGAATCCGGCTGCACCCTTAGGCGACTTTTGCACGGGGAGTCCTTTGGAGAGGACTTCGATTTTGCGTGCTTATTGTGCTGGTCTGGCTGCGCCCGTCGGCGACTTTTGCACGGAGAATCCGGCTGCACCCTTAGGCGACTTTTGCACGGAGAATCCTTTGGAGAGGACTTCAATTTTGCGCACTTATTGTGCTGGTCCGGCTGCACCCGTAGGCGACTTTTGCGCGGTGTGTCGCACGCAAGGGTAGCCAACGTTGTCCCTCGCGGTGACTTTGGTGTAGTCGAATGCCGAAAACCGTTGATGCGGTCTTTTTCGACATTGGCTTAGTTTTTTGCAGGGGATTTTTGCTTGTATATTACATGGCTCCGACTCATTAAAAACCTCACCCCCTGGGAGGAAAAGAGTGCGGGCCGGAATAATAATGTTTGGCGAATTACAAGGGCGTGATGGCCCTAAGGGTTCAAACAAAAAATTTGCGAAGACTATCTATATTCCAGGAATGTTCTAGGTCTTCGCTAGATTGTGTTATTAATCTGTACGCACTCGGAGACGACTTCGTCTTGACGATAAATGGTCCTTCCCACTTTGGTTCCAGCTTACCCCGTGACTCTGTCCGGGTTGTTCGGATGAGTACGAGGTCCCCTTCGTTAAATTCTCTTGGGACGACTACGTGGTCGCGCCAGGCCTTCGTTTGGGCTTGATATTTGTTGAGGGCCTGCAGGGCGAAGACGCGGTCTCCGTCGATGAGGTCTTTGGAAGTTGGCTCGTCGACGTCGGGCTTTGCTGAAGCGGTTGTCCGCGGGGACCCATGTTTGATTTCCTGCGGGGTCATGGCCTTCGATCCGTATAGCAGGCGAAAAGAAGTGAATCCGGTCGCCCGACACTCGGTCGTGTTCAGTGCCCAGACTGCTTCAGGTAGTAGGTCGGCCCATTTGCCCTTCTTGTCGTTGAGGAGCATTTTCTTGATCGCCGTGAAAATCTTGCTGTTGGCGCGCTCCACGACGCCATTGGATTGTGGGTTGTAGACTGAGGCGAAGGCGAGCTTGGTGCCAATGGAGAAGCAGAAATCCCTGAAGTCTTGGCTGTCAAATTGCTTGCCATTGTCAACTGTGAGCTCGGACGGGACTCCAAATCGACAAACAATGTTTTGCCAGAAGAATTTCTAGGCAGTCTTTGATGTTATTGTGGATACCGCCCTCGCCTTGATCCACTTGGTAAAATACTCGACGGCGACGAAGGTGAACTTGAGGTTCCCTTGGGCCGTGGGTAGTGGCCCAACGATGTCCAGGCCCCAACGCTGAAGGGGCCACGTGTGTGCGATTAGCTTTGTGAATTGCGAAGGGCTTCCCGAGCGTGGAGAAAACTTCTGGCAGGCTTCACATGACCTTGTGTCCCGATTTGCGGCGCAGATCATGGCGGGCCAGTAGAAACCTTGACGGATCACCTTGGTGGCTAGGGCCCTGGGCCCTGCGTGAGAGCCGCAAGTCCCGCTGTGGACTTCGCGCAGGATTTGGACGCCTTCGGTCTCGGTGACACATTTGAGCATGGGTTGGCTGACCCCCTTCTTGTAAAGCTAGCCTTCGATGAGAGCGAAATCTCGGCTTCGGTGTTTGAGGCGCTTGGCCTCGTTGACATCGGCTGGATGGTAGTATCCTTGCAGGAATAGGGTTATTGGTGCTCGCCAGTCTTCGGTCATAATGAGGTTGACTATGTGCTGGCCTTCGATGTCGTTGGTTATTTGTAGGCCCTCTGGGCTGCGGATGGCTGGTGTGCCGATGACATGGTAGAATACGTCCAAGGGTAGAGCCTCACCCCTGGCGGCTACTTTGGCCAACGCGTCGGCCTCCTCATTCTTGGCGCGGTCGACATGCTGCAAGGTGAAGCCTTTGAATTGTCTCTCGAGACTGCGGATAGCTGCGAGGTACTACATAAGTGCGGGGTCCTTCGCTACATAATCTTTCTCAATTTGGCCGGCAACTACCTTGGAGTCTGCTCTGATTATGCAGGTAGTAACACCAAGTGCCCTTAGCTTGCGAAGGCCGAGGATGACAGCTTCGTACTCTGCTATATTGTCAGTGCACCTATCAGACTCCAGAGCAAAGCTGAGGCATGCAGCATATCTGTGCTTGACCCCTGCGGGTGAGGTGATGACTGCAGCAACGCCTGCCCCCGCATGGCACCATGCGCCGTCGCAATGGATGGTCCACACCGTCTCTGCAGACGTGCCCGGCTGCGTTATTGGCCCGGTCCAGTCGACGATGAAGTCTGCCAGGACTTGTGACTTGATGGCTGTCCGGGGCTCGAAGGTGATATGGTAGCCAGAAAGCTCGGTTGCCCATTTGGCGATCCGGACTGATGTCTCTGGATTTCTGAATAATTCGCCGAGTCCCGTGTCCGAGGTGACCCGCACATTGAACGCTTCAAAATAATGGCGCAATTTGCGCGAAGCCATGACTACTGCGTAGGCGATTTTTTCCAGTTCTGTCATATTGCATTTGGATGCTGTGAGTACTTTGGAGACGTAATAAACTGGACATTGCCTGGTCGTTCCCTCTCTGTCCTGCTCCTGAACCAGCGTTGCGCTGACCGCGTGCGGTGAAGCTGCAACGTAGAGCAACAGGGGCAGCGAGGGGTTGGGGCTTGAAAGAATTGCCAGTTCTGACAGATGCTGCTTTAGTGAAGTGAAGGCTGCCGCTTGCTCTGGTCCCCATGCGAAGTCTTTTGCGTCGCATAGTGTTTTGAGGAAAGGTAGGCTTCGCTCTATGGATTTGGAGATGAATCTGTTGAGGGCGGCCAATCTGCCGGTCAGTCGTTGGACGTCTCTGGCTGACTGCGGGGGTGTCATGTTGATGATGGCCTGTATTTTGGTCGGGTTGGCTTCGATTCCGCGGTGCGACACCAGGTATCCCAGTATCTTCCCCTGGCGAACGCCGAAGACGCACTTTTCGGGGTTTAAGCGAAGTCGTGCGTCTTGCATGTTCACGAATGTTTCTGTGAGGTCAGCCAGATGGTCTTCTTTGCTTTTGCTGGCAACGACGATGTCGTCCACATATGTAAATATGTTTCTGCCGACTTGGCTCTCGAGCACCGTTTTGGTGAGACGAGAGAATGTGGACCCAGCGTCCTTGAGTCCCTCCGGCATTCTGATAAAGCAGTACATGCCGAAGGGTGTTATGAAGCTGGTGCTGGCCTTGTCTTCCTCCATATAAATTTGGTGGTAGCCGGAGAAGCAGTCGAGGAGTGACATGACTTCACAGCCGGCCACACTATCGACGATCTTGTCGATCCGAGGCAGCGGGAAATTATCCTTGGGGCAGGCTTTGTTGAGGCTGGTGAAATCGATGCACATCCGCCATTTGCCGCTCTTCTTTTGCACCATGACTACGTTGGCGAGCCACGTAGGGTAGGCGACTGGCTCGATGAACTTGGCCTCAAGTAGGCGGTGTACCTCGGCCTTGGTGGCTTCTGTCGTCTCATCAGACATCTTGCGCAGCCATTGCTTCTTCGGCCTCACCGAAGGGTCAATTCCCAAGTTGTGCTCGATGATAGAGCGACTGACTCTGACCAGGTCGAGAGCGGACCAGGCGAAGACGTCATTATTTTTGGACAGACAAGAGAGGAGTCTCTCCTCGTCATGCGAGGTAAGGTCTTCACTTATGATGACCGTTTGCTTGGGCGTTGACTGGTCAAGGGGGACAGTCTTGGTCCCATCGTTGCTCTGCAGCTGTGCCTTTTCATGTTCTTTGGCGATCGGGCTGGTTGACTCGGGGGCCTCGCGCTGCGCCGTGAGGCAGTGTACGTTCCTTTGCCCTGGAATGAAGTCTCTTTCTATGTTGCACGTGGCCTGCTGGTTGCCGTAGACTGTGATTGTGCCTTGTGGACAACGACAGCTGATGCCCATGCGGTCAAAAGCGTGGAGGAAAATGATATCCGCTTGGCTGCCGTTGTCCACTAAGACTTTGTGCAGGTCCCAGCCTGCCACGCTACAGTTGATTACCATGGCATCGATGTGGGGTGCGCTGCGCAGGTCGACGTCTCTGGCGTCGAAGGTCAATGGCACATGGGACCACTTCGTCTGCACGACTGGGCCAGTGACGGCGACATGGTTGACGCTGCGGTAGTGGTCCCTCTTTCGCCGCTTTGTGTCGAAGTCGACGCTGGATCCCCTAGTGATCATGTGAATGACTCCGCGATACGGTTGATCAGTGAAGTCTTCTTGTTTTGGTGCATGGGGGTGATGGATGTTTGGCTGTCGTAGGTGTGGAGGTGGGGGTGGGGGAGGCACGATTTGTACCTCCTGATGTTGGTATGCGTGGTTGGGTGGATGCTGAGGAGGGCCGTGGTTGTATGGTGGTGGGAGTTGTTGATATATGTGCGCGACAACTCTTGGGTTATCGGTTGGTTGCGCTCGAGACATCCTGTCTCTGGTGGCCTTCGTCTCCGGGCAGTTCCTTGTTGGGTGCGCGCAGTCTTCGCCGTGGAACAAGCAGTAAAATCTGCGCGGCTGCTGCACCCGTCCTCGGCCTCGACCGCGGGTTCCTCCGCCGCGGCCCTGGGGGATAATCTTGGCGGCGAGAGGCCTCACCAGCGAGGGGCTGGTTGGCGATGTTGTGTACCTGCTGCTGGCTGCGGCCGTCCCGACCGGATTCTGTCTGCGAAGGTCTCGTCCACGTGCGGTTGGACTGCGGAGGGTCTTTGGATTTCCTCTGGGACTCGACCTTGCGCTGGTGGAGCTC
This sequence comes from Zea luxurians, assembly GCA_029449295.1. Lineage (NCBI taxonomy): Eukaryota > Viridiplantae > Streptophyta > Magnoliopsida > Poales > Poaceae > Zea > Zea luxurians. The sequence continues at coordinate 94,331,388 of JAOPSE010000001.1, read as the reverse complement.
TTCGGATCTGGCGTACTTCTCGAACAGCTGATACAGCTCTTGGAGGTTCTTGGGTGGATCTCTGATGCAGTGGCTATAAAGGACGCCAGCCTGAAGGCCATTGATGGCATAGTGAATGGCTATTTGGTCATCGACCGAAGGCAGTTGTGACTTGAGGGTCAGGAACTTGCGGTAGTACTCCCGCAGAGTCTCTCTTTCCAGCTGCTTGCAGAGTGACAGTTTGGCCAAGGCGTCGGTGTCTAGGCGGTACCCTTGGAAGTTGAGCAGAAATTTGTCCCGGAGACTTCGCCAGGAGTCGATGGACAGCAGGGGCAATCTGGTGTACCAAGTGAGAGCCGGGCCTTCAAGGGCGATGATGAATGACTTGGCCATCGTTGCGTCGTCCCCTCCAGCTGATGCAACGGTGACTTGATAGCTCATGATATACTGTGCCGGGTCAGTGCTGCCGTTGTACTTGGGGTAGGTCCCTGCCCTGAAATTGGCGGGCCATGGTGACACTTGCAGCTGTGGCGCCAGGGGGCTTAGCTCGTCAAGGTAATTGATGCCTTGGAAAGCTGCGGCATGCGGGATGAAGGGCCCGCGGTGAGGGATGAATAGGTCTTCGACCGGCACGCGCTGCTGGAGGGGCGAGCTGTGCTGCTGCAGATCATGTTGGCCTTCGCGCTGCAAGAGCGCAATCTCTTGCTCAAGCTCTTGGGCCCTCTACTCTTCATCTCGTATCATTTGGTGCAGCTTGGCCTGCACAGTGACGCGTTGGTGCTTGGCCTCCAGGATTTTCTTCTGCTTCTGAAGATTGCAGTTTCAGAGGCGCAGGGCCCGCAGTTGTAGCTGCTTTTCTGCGGAGACGCCGAGGACCTCGCCGTCCTCTGCTGCGTCCTCGCCCTCTGGTGGTGCGAAGCCTGGGGGTGGCACTTGTGGCTGCCCTTCGGAGCTGTAGGTGCGAAGGGTGCCTTCTAGAGTGTGTTGGTCGTTGCGCTGTCTCTTGTTGTGTGCTTCATCTTCACCAGCTCCTTGGTGGGTGTTGTCGGCGAGGGCCTTGCCCTTTTTCTCGGCTAGCAGGGCTGCCTTCGCTGCTTCGTCGACAGATGGGGCTGCCTTCGAGTTAGCTCTTTTGGGTGCCATCACGGGTGATTTTTTCGTAGCACGAACGGTGGGCGCCAAATGTTGGAACTCGCGTTCCCGGGCAGGTTGATTCCAACAGGGGGTTGAGTGAGATGGGAACACGGTTAAACTGGAGGGGCAGCAATTGCTCTGTTAATCTAGCCCCTCAAGGGCACTGTACGGGGGTATTTATAGGTGCCTGAGCGCCCAGCGTCTCGAATTAAGGACGCATGTGCCCTCAAGCGCCTAGGTCATTCCCGGAATATTCCCATAAAGCAAGGCTACAGACCGTCATTACATAAAAGCATTTGCAAATCAGGCCCGTAATACAACCGGCCGCGCGGGGCCTGTTACAATGGGCCAAATTCCACGTGGGCCTTCATGCTCGACGAGGATGCGGGGCGGGGCGACCTCGTCGTGGGCCTTCGTCTTGCAACATGTTGGACGAAGGGTGGGAGCTGCCGGTCGTTTTGCCTGCATTGATGCAGCGAGATGGCGAAGGCATCGAGCGAGGGGTAGTGTCTTCGCCTTCGCCCCAACACCCCTCTCCCATGGCTATTCCCCCTTCTCTTCCAATGGAGCATGGCGCAGGTAGCACCCCATCCATGGCTTAGGTCCGAGTCCATTCTACGTTCCTCTCCTAGTCGATGCCCAAGCTGGGGACCGAACTTGCCTCTACAACTCCCTCTCGTTGCCTCTCTTAGCGCCTCCCTCAAGCCCATCCATGGTGGCTTCTAGTCTCTCCATCGCTGCCTCCCCATCTTCTCATGTAGAGCACAACAGTAGCCGCTCCTCCCTTTCCTCCCCATGGTCGCGGCGCCCTGGTCTCTAGCTCCCTACAGCCATGGCACCTAGGTCGTCTTCTCCCATCGGCTACCACCCCATCGTCGTTCTTCCCCAGCTATGGTGGCCTCCATGCCCTGCGCCCTCGGCTCTACCTGGCCGGTGACGCCCAGCTGCCATCTTGGGTGTGGCCGAGATCCCACATTCCCACCTTGCGCCAAGTGAGTGTCATCTAGCAAACACTATCTTGTGTTGGATTCTAGGCAAGCCCCGGTTTTATGCATAACTGTTATATATGCTATTTTACTGCACTTAATGTTCGTAGGCTGGTACTGTGCATTTAAGTGTAGGAATTGCCTGAAACCCTAGTTGCATAAACTCAGGATTCCTTTTTGAGATGGATACTAGTATGCTAGGTCGAGTAGCTACTTTGCTAATTAGGGATCTCGGAAGAAGACGAGTGATTTTTCTAGCACTCGCACGAGGTCAGGAATTGGTTGTATCCATTTTGATAACTGAACGATGATGGTATGTGGACATGAATCCATGGGAATGCGTTGTCTACGAGATGAAATTGGAATAAGGATTAACATGCGGATACCTGTGTCAAGCGTTTGAACGTATTAGACACATGTCAGGAAATATGGTAACAGATAAGCCTAGTACCTAATTGAACCTGACCACAGACTTTACTCCTCACGGGACGTGAGACGGAGTCTCCCATGCCGGATTATGGTGGGTACAAATGTGGATATTGCACGGCGGCAGTCGGGGTCAATAGAGCATTGTACGTCAAGGTCGTGAGCCCTTATCTGTTGCCGGGGAATTGATCGGGACGGCTGATATGTGTGGGGACGGAGTTCCCCTACATGTCGTGTGTTTAGGTTTACCTTGCAAGGTTAAAACTCGATTCGAATCGTCTGCTTCTCACAGCTAATGAGACTCCTTGATCCATTGTACTGCATTGAGTAAAAAGTCGAAATGAGGTTACTTTCAAAAGGATGTTGATTGACATAATGCTTGATACCATGTATGGATAGTTAGGTGCTCATCTAGTCTAAAAATAATATTCTAGAACATGAAAAGCTAAAACTTGTTTTAGACTCAGCTAGTGCTTTCGGCAAACCAAACCCCTCCACCAAACAGCTTCATGGTCTAGAGGTAGAGGAGTAGAATCCTCACATCGGGTAAGTCTAGCTGAGTATTAGTATACTCAGCCTTGCTTATGGCATAATTTTTGTAGGTACTTCCTTGGATGATTGGTTGATGGTGTGACTTGGCCTCCATCCCTGCCACTAGGATAGACAGTCGAGTGGGTTGCTTCCTCCACAGGAGAGGACCAGAAGGAGTAGCATGGCCAGGCTTCGCCATGTTACTCGGTTTTCTCCGTTAGTTATTTCCGCTGCATTAAAAACTATGGTTACTGTTTCTGAAACTCTGTTAATGTTATCACTATTGATACTTCCTTAATTTATGATACTTCCTTAATTTTTGTATTCGATCCTTGGTAAGTGGCTTTATCAGACTAGATCCAAGGGATTGACGGGTTATTCTGATTTAAGTGTGTTGATGCCTCCAAGGCGTGACTCGGGCACTTAAGCTGGAATAATCTGGGCGGTTCCGCCACAAGGATGACTTTCCTCTACCTAGAATAGACTCTCCTGTAGATAAGGCAGCTACTTCAGAGCTAATGAGTCTTCTATACTGCTACTCAGGTTATCATCAGATTTGGATGAAGAAGTAAGATGAGCCCAAGACAAGCTTCATAACCCCATAGTGGAACTTATTGCTATCTTTGGATGCCTGAGGGGCTCAAGAATGCTAGAGGAAGCTTCAGCAGAATGACATCCAAGGTTCTGAGTACCCAAATTGGCAAAAATGTCTTGACATATGTTGATGACATCATAGTCAAGAGTACGAAGTAAGAAAATCACATTACTGATTTGCAGGAAATATTTGCCAACTTCAGGAAAGCTCGCCTTAAGCTAAACCTAGAAAAATGTGCCTTTGGAATAAAGAAGGGAAAATTCCTTGGTTGCCTAGTATCAACAAAAGGGATCGAAGCCGACCCAAGCAAGAAAGAAGCCATACTTCGAATGGAGCCGCCGATGTCAAGAAAGGGTGCTCAGAGATTGACAGGAAGGCTGGCATCATTGAATAGATTTATCTCAAGATCAGTAGAGAGGAATCTACCATTCTTTGAAGTGCTAAAGTCAGCTAAAGTCTTTCAATGGGGACCCATTCAACAAAAAGCCTTTAAAGACCTGAAGCAACCTTATACAATTAACAACCTTAATTCCACCTTAATTAGGAGATCCACTGTTACTGTATGTAGCTGCCTCTCATTCTGCAATTAGTGCAACACTGGTTCAAGAAAAGCAGTACAGGCAGACGAAGAGACAAGTCCTAGTCTACTTCATCTCCGAGGTCTTGAGTCCGTCAAAAAGAAATTACACATAGTTGGAGAAGGTACTATATGCCGTGTTGATGGCCTCCAGGAAGCTTTGGCATTATTTTCAATCTTACCATATAATAGTACCTTCGTCCCAACCCTTGAAAGACATCATAAGAAATAGAAAAGCCACATGAAGGGTTGGCAAATGGGTCATAGAGCTGAATGAATTCACTATTGACTTTGTCCACCGATCTTCGATCCAATCTCAAGCACTAGCAAACTGCATTGCTGATTGGATGCCATGGGCTCACGAAGAAGGACATGTAATAGACGAAGAAGCTTGGACAGTGTTTGGTGATGGCTCATGTGGAACCTTCGGCGCAGGCACAGTAGCTGTTCTGATTTCACCATCAAAAATAAGAACCTGCTATGCGGCCTGGCTAGAATTCATGTGCACAAACAACATTGCAGAATACGAAGCAGTGCTATTAGGGCTTCGAAATCCCAAGGCCATGGGAATAAGAAGAGCTGTACTTAAATCTGACTCCCAAGTAATTACAGGTCATGTTGACAAAAGTAGTAAGGCAAAGGACCCAAAACTCGAAAAATATCTTGACACAGTCCGAAGGATGGAAGCCTCCTTTGAAGGATTCTCAGTAAAAAACATCCCAAGAGGGGATAATGAACAAGCAGACTTGCTAGCTAAATCAACAGCATAGGGGCTCCCACTCCCGCTCCCCCTAGAAGTGTTCTTCGAAACTCTTAAAGCACCTTGGGTTGAGCTCATGGAAAGGGTTCTACTCACAATATCACCTATGCAAAGCGAAGATTGGAGAATAGAAATTGTATCCTTTCTCTAGGGCAACTAAAATTCTGTGGCAGAATCTCCCAAGTTATTGGGCCCACATGCACCTGCCCTTGTCTCAAAGACCTAAGACGGCTATGCATGTGCACCGGATAACTTAACAGGATCTGTCCGAGTGTCCCATGGACCCCGGATAAACCACAAACAACCAGGACCATAGGATTAAGTAAACACAAATCACACACCAATAATTTTTGCAGCGGAAATCTTATTACCAAATTTTACAAGTTACAACAAATTTACATTATATTTATCAGAGTGGTTACAAAAGTGGTTCAAAGAATAAACTTTGAAATGCTATAAATTATTTATAAGTTTGAAATATATGCTAGCTCAAGGGACCATCTTCAATAAGAAGTATAGAAGTACTTAGACTTATAAGAAGGTCGTGCCCATCGGCGCTTAACACCAATCACAATCAAAGTGACTCGTAACCTGCACCAACAATAGGAATAAAACCTTAAGTATGCAAGCACTCAGCAAGACTTACCCGACTAAAGAAAAGACTCTCAAGGGTATGCTGGTTTTAAAAAGGATTCAAGATAAGGCTTATCAAGAATCAAGGACTCTGTTTGCAGAAAAGCATACTATGAGTGGATCCTTAAAAAACTAGTTTTTACTTGTCAGGTTAAGTAAAATTACCTGCATCTAGAGTTCTTGCTACCCTAGTTCAAGCACTTGGCCTATACTAGCCGTCTTTTATCATCCCATCAGTTCACTGGATTGCTACGTGTAAGTCAGTGACCAAGTCTTCATATCCAAGAAGTAACGGCAATCTGAATTGATTAATATCCAGCTGGGGATCTCCAATCACACGACATATCTAGCACTTAACCCTTGCATATGTCAAGTCACCACCGGGTTTCTTAAGACCAGACCGGGTTCACGCCAATCGAGAGCACAGATACACCATCGTCCAGCCTCTTGTCACGGAGGGTACACGCTACTCTCGCCATCTCTCCACTCCCATTGCGTGTTGGCCTTTCTAGTATTAGTCTGGACGAGGCAAAGCTTACCCATGACGAGGCATGTGACCAGTTAAAAGGTCCTCGATCATCAGGCCCACATCGGTATGGTCCTTAATCGACTTAGACGGAGGCACTACACTAAGACTTCCTTCTCGTGCAAGCCACCCGCCTGGTCTCAGCTTAATCATTTATAACCCAAAGTTTGGTACCTAGCAGAGGTACATCTTTTCCGATGTTGAACCCATCACGGCTGTGATGGATCCACCATCAAGTTTTATTTTTTGAAAACATTCCATCCACTGTGAAGCATCACTTTTTGTTTTAAAACAAAACATTTTGTTTTTCTAAAGCAAGGCTAAGCATACCATAAAAATCATTTTCATAAAAGGGTATCAAGGAAGGGTAATCAATTTTCCAAGGAAGGAAATGCATCAATTGTTTAGCACACAACTCCTATCACCTAATGCTTCAAACAAGGTGATAAAAGATTTTAAAATAGCAAGGAATTGGCAAATGCACCGGGGCTTGCCTGGAATAAACACTATGTTAGTGTTTGTTAGGTGGCGACCACTTGGCGATCAGCTTTTGTTTCGACACTTGTTCAGATTATCCATCTTTAGATTCGTCCATCAGCATCACCTTGTGGAGAAGCTCACGCATAGCGACATCTGGTGGTCAACTCAGCTCTGGACCTCCACATCACGTAGTCAATAAACGTACCTAAATGGTTTGCATAATGCACATGAATGCATATAAACAGGAATATCACAAACCTAAATAATGTTACACGACAGCGAATTAAACACCAAGCAGTGAGGTGTTCTACCATTTCATATGAAAACACTAGTTATCGACATACGACTAAGCGCAATAGCCGTGCCTTTCTAGCTTAACCAAATCTAATTCAAACATCAAGCAGCAATGAATATGAATACACGCTATGTTATCCTTAGCTAAAGCATAACATCGAGGGTCTAACAATATTCAGACTCCTATTATTGGACACCGAGATAGTATGTGCAGGAACAATTTAACAAATCTTTTAAATCATGTTTCTAGATTAATTTGAATTACATACAAATTAAATAATTGCTAAACTTATCCTTTACATTATTAATTATACCACATCGCTCACAAAGAACTATTTTAATTTTATTTCACACCATTCAGATTTATTCAATCTATCTAACAATTCAGCTAACAGGAATAACAAAAATGCGTGCCAATTTTAAGTTGAGCTCGAACCCACTATATTGATAAACAAATACTAATCCAGGCTTACGTTAAATATCGCAGTAATTTGGTTCTGTGCCAGCTTACCCTAACTAAACCTGCAAATCACTACCAGGAGTCTATGCCAGTGAATAATCGAACCACTGCCACAAACACTAACCATACCACTATGCACGCTAAGATATTTCTTCATACGACAAATATAACTACGGCAAGTAAGCTCACAATAAGATAATCATCGTGACTACTATATTTAGCCAATCCAACCATTCCTTATACTCACAGGAAATAAATGGATCAGCTTACCATGTTCGAATCGACTCGGAGCCGTGATTTCAACGAGGCTATCCGGTTTGAACCATTCATTGAACACCATGTGTGCGTCGTTTTCCCCAAAATCAAACAATAAATATCCGGCAAGAACATCGGTGTCGATCTTCCCAACACGCGATGAGCACCGGTCCACTCATTTTGTCGAACACCAAACGGGCACTGCACGAACTTTACTTCTCTTTTCTTCATCTAACAAACTTCCGAGGTCTCTCATCTATCGCCATAGGTTTGCTAGAGAGTGGGATGGACATCAAAGCTGATGGCCAGGCGACGAGATGCCCCGTAGGAGAGGTCGCTCCAGCTAGAATGGGGGCCAAAAAACCTAGGCACGGCCACGACACTGATGACGAGCGCGAGACCGACCAGGGAGTAGCGCGGATCAAGGAGCAGTGGCACGACGAAGACTGATGACGCGCGCATCAGGAGCATAACCCGGCATGATGGGGAGAGAGCTGTGCGCGTCTAGGACCACGGCAAGTTGTCGGTCGAGAGCACACAAAGAGGGTACGGCATCCTGACGTCCTGGGCGCCATCGAGCCGATAAGGAGTGTATGGATTCGAAGCTGCCGGCCATGGCGAAGATGGGGAAGAAGGAAGGCACGACCAAGGAAACTCGACGTAGTGTCCTAGCCAAACCAGCGTAATTCACGTGCGCAGGGGCGAGCTCGGCAGGGCAGCGGCCCATGTCCACGGTGAGCAGGTTGGGCGCGACTATGGAGGAGCAAAGGGGCTGGGGGCGAGCTCGGCAGGACGCAGGGAAGAGCACTGGCGAGCAGGGAAAATTCGCGCGCGCGGCGTTGGAGGAGAAGGGAGCGCGTGGCGATGGGAGAGGGAGAGGAGCGCGCAGGGTTCCACGGCGCTGGAATTCCTCGGGCACGCGGCGAGCTGGAGCAGAGGGCGGGTGGCAGGGAGAGCCGAGACCAAGGTGCACGAGATCCGGGACAGCTTGGCTGGGCGAGCTGGAGGAGCGCCGGAGATGGAGCAAGGAGGGCGCGGTCCGAGCGCCGGCATTGAGGGCTGGGACTCGGCGCACAGCTAGAGCTGGACGCAGAGGGAGATGGAGCGGCTGGGTTGGGCGAGCTCCATGGCCAGACAAAGAGCAGGGCAAGGCACCAGGGAGCTCGGCCAGGCGCCAGAGCTGGAAGCCGAGCGAAGCTCCAAGCTGGGGCGAGCAGCAGACGTGGCTGGAGGAGGGAGCTGGGCGCGGCGAGTAGACAGCTAGAGACCGAGCACAGGTGTGCGCGTATGAGCTCTGGAGCGACCGGCGAACGCTACAAGTGCCAGAGAGAAGAATCCAGCGGTTTGAAGAAGATGGGGAGGAGATCGGATACGAAGGAGACGAGGGCAGCGAGGTAAAAAAATCAGCGACGGGATAGGAACGCTGACCATGCGCGGCGGTGAGAAAAATCAGGGAGAGAGAGAGAGCTCGGTTAGAAATATCAAGGAGATAAGGACGGCAGGGGCTTCAGGAAAATATCCCAGGCCAGCGCCAGCGCGAGCAGGGAAAGTGCGGCTAGGGGAAAATTTTCAGAGAGACAGAGAGAGAGAGCGGTGGGAAAATTAAATCTGTGCAACCTTGGCGCAATTAGATAATATCGATAGCCAGAAAATCAATACAAAAACTAAGCGGTGGTGAATATCATAAGAGGATATTTTATTTAGTAAAAGGAATTTCAGAATATTAAAATTTGAGCCTGGACAAGATGTAAACAAATCTAATTAAAACGACACTTGGGTTAAACATATTATTTACTTGGACTTTGAAATACGACACCGAATCGACTAACAATTGTTCCGGTTTATTTAAACAGTCTGCCCCTAGTAGTGTATTTACCAAATTCATAGAGATTGCTCGAACAGAGCGAAATACTTGGGTGACCTTTTTAATCCACCTTAATCGGTTAATTTAAACTGGCACTAGACTCGACACTTTAGAAATAAATAAATTTTGAACTACGCGAGCCGAACGCGGCATCACAATCGGAATCGCCTCGCAGACGATACCAGCATCATCACGGGAGCAAAATGTAGACAGATTAAACCAGACGACATCAGATTTGATATTTTAGACTATATTTAATCCAGTCTAAGTTTTACGAGTCTCACCAGCTATCGATTATTCGCTTTAACGCCAAGAATCATATGCTGAGAGAAACAATTTAATTAATGTGCCGGCGCATTATTATTTTCAGACTGCGCGGGGCTCCAATTTTTACATAAAATCAGAAGTTTTCTGATTTTCGCATTCACTTACGCGCGTGATCCGAACAGTTCAAAATTCGCCAGCAAACGAAGATTCGATAATCCAAAAGTTTCTTGAACCCCTTTTTAATTGCGTAGATTATCGAAATGAAAATGGCACCAAACTCGAACTTTTGCGAGATGATTAAAATTTAGTGTCTGTTTTATTTACTGATATCACGTGCTTAAATCCATACTCGTTGTCGAGCGAAATATAAACACCTAGGGTGTTACAGCCCTCCCCCTTAAAAGAATCTCGTCCTAAGATTCCAAGTGAAAGACTTTTAAGAGTAGTGAAGCATGTAACCCATGTCCATATCAGCGATAATCATGAGACAATTCCAAATAAAGGCAAGTGTCTTAGAATGTTGTTTCTCTAGTGGACATAACATGTATCGCCTTAGGTTAATTTAGAGATGTCCAACAATAGAGACGATGTTTGCCAGAAGAACACATAAGGTTCCATGTGTGCAGTTTGCGTTTTCTGATGACATTGTACTATCTGAGTCTGTTGAGCGAGCGGTAATTATGCGACTTTACCCAAACAGAATTAGTTGCAACCTCTTGGGTAAAACACATAAAAAGAGGTTTACCAACAAGTGGTCACGGTAAGTTCATAGCACACGAGATGGGTGTGAATGTCGAACAACATCACAGTTAACTTGTGTTAGGCACAGAATCCAAGTCCATGAAAGGTGATATAGATTCGAGAAAATCACCAGCGGAGGGATCTATAGTTGTTGCCTTCACAACCAATCCATTTTATCGAGCACTAATCATGGATCTAGTTGATCACACATGCTGGAAAAGCACACGTGAGACGATCGAGGCATGACTAGAGCGATGATTAGGTGGTTACTGGCCAACTTAATCTCGATTCTCGAAAGTACTTCCTTACGATGGGTTGAACCAAAATGAGTTTAGACAACTCAACAAAACGATCTCTAAACTCAACCTATGATCACAATGCAGTTACAAGTTAGTAAAACCAACGACATTGAGCAGGTCCTCTTAGTACCATCGGTAAGCCAAGGGTTGAGAGTTCACTTTTGCTAGCAAAAGGTCATGCACTTGGGTAGAAATCTATTTGGTCAGGTTGTTCATCCATTTCTTCATGCGAGATGAACTGACTTGGTCAGGGAATACCTGGATTAAATAAAAGAGCGAATGAACAAACTCCTGCATCTCAGCAGCAGGGAAAGTCAATCTCCATTTTGAGAGCTAATTAGTTGTCTCTCAACACTAAAAAGCTTCAAGGCTCCACCTTTACAACAAAGGATGCAAAGGGAACTTGTATGTGTGCAATCACTACCAAAGTCAAGGGAAAAGATACCACACATGGGAAGTGGTATGCCCTTTTGATCCAACAGAGATGATAGATGTTGCTTGATCGCTTGACAAATAACATAGAAATTGTTTCAAGGAAGAGATCCACAGAAGATAATATATCCATGTAGTTCCATAAGGGATCATGACTAGAGACCTTGATACCAGCATCCGACGAGTAGCACAATCATGTGTGCGCATTCACAGGAGGCTCTCAGTTTCGCTGCGGCACCATAAGTCCTTAATCATGACACCAATACCGAACTGGCACCGATAAGGAATCTCACATGGTAAGAATAATTTGTGTAGAGATAACATATCGATATAGTCTCATAATGGATTATGACTACTAACTGTGATACCAGCGCGTGCCAAGTAGCACAACCATGTGTGTACATTCACAGGAGGCTCTCGGTTTCGTCACGGCACCATCGGTTTTAGTCATAACACCATTACTAGACGTAACCAATAAGAAATCTCACGCGACACCAATGGATTGAGCAAGGGTGACAATATACAAAGAGACTCTACCTGTCAAAACGGTTACAAGTAGAGAGCCAAATAGATCATGGCCCGATGAAATGAACAAAACACGGCCATAACCTAAATTGGTTGATAAAGGGAGTATGATGGGAGACTGTTAATTCAGCCCCCGGCATATTTCTATGCCCATCATAGAGATTACAAGGTCAAGGATTAGTATCTGATTAAATATGGAGGAAAATGATCGAAAGATTAAATTGGTATGCCTTCAAGAGATATGAGGAAACCAAAGTCATTAAATTCAAGAAAATGATCGGACATGTCTTTCCTAGGTTAGGTTGATAAAGCAACATGGCGATTCTTAAGAACAGGCAAACTAGATAAGGCACATCAGCTTGTGCCAATCAAACAAGGGCATGGTCTAAGATGGAAATACGACAACTAAAACATCACAGATTAAATAACAAGAACACAGACTCGAGATCCTAGCATTAAACCCATGCACATCTTGCATTGGGTAAAGAAATTATCCAAACATCCATTCGCATGAGTTCGGTCATGGAGGGATAACGGAAAAATCAACTTTGGGTCATGGTTCACTAAATAAGAATATGGCCTAGTTTTGGGATTTAGGCAAATAGGTCACAAACATTCTATCGACACATTAAGCACAAGAGGAAACACATATAACACCTAAACAGATTACCTAAAGAACGGAGGACAACTATTTTATCAAAGTTCATAATACAACATTACACCACATTTTCTACAATCACTAGTTACTGGAATAAAGGCGAGAGAAGCATTTTGGTGCATAGGTGACAAACATGATGCAACAATCAGGATGCATGCTCGTCCTATTCGTCCTCACAAATTTTGCCAACATAATGTGGCAATAGCATTCTATATCGGTAGCGTACGTTCTCTCTCAGTATTTTACTAGTCATCAACTACACATACGTTTTCGAGGTTAGTGTACCTGCAGAAAATTCCACCACAGCCCAATTTCCAATGATGCAAGTCACACATGACAGTTTATCATAGTTTATACTCCATATATTTCTATATGGAGGCCAGCTCTTCATTAAGCGTCGAGCCACGCATAGGCGCCATTGCCACACTTTAACCATAGGGCAACTCATTATGGTAACTCACCTTCTTACCTGAGTGTAGGTGCGTTGTTACAAGTACATTACACTTCTCAGTAGTCCCATGTATGTATGCCCATACACATCCATGGGGTACTGAATTCCCAAAAAATAAACACTCCACAACGCAGCTTTCATATATACAAATGTAGAACATGTATATATTCAAGCGCTTTTTGTGCTCTCCCCTAGACCGACGTTTGTTCGGTCATGCTCTCACATCTCACCTTACCTGAGCATCGATCCATTCAAAACGGAATGGCCTCAAAAATAACAATACATATGTATGCAGTATCCCCGGTTGTAGGTTAGTGTTTTTAACTAAGCCACCTGATAGTCCTTAGTTTAGGGCTTAACAGAGGATGTCGCTAGCATTATAGGTTTTCAAATCTGTTTTTCAAAACCAAACAATGTGTTTAGTTGAAAATAGGTTTTCTAAAACCAAAACTTTGTTTTTAAAATACATATGTGACCGTATTATACTTAATCCTGCTCCAATACCAGGCTGTGGCAGAACCTCCCAAGTTATTGGGCCCACATGCACCTGCCCTTGTCTCAAAGATCTCAGATGGCTATGCATGTGCACCGGATAACTTAATAGGATCTATCCGAGTGTCCCATGGACCCCGGATAAACCACAAAAAACTAGGACCGCGGGATTAAGTAAACACAAATCACACACCAATAATTTTTGCATTACCAAATTTTACAAGTTACAACAAATTTACATTATATTTATCAGAGTGGTTACAAAAGTGGTTCAAAGGATAAACTTCGAAATGTTATAAATTATTTATAAGTTTAAAATATATGCTAGCTCAAGGGACCATCGTCAATAAGAAGTATAGAAGAAGTACTTAGACTTATAAGAAGGTTGTGCCCATCGGCGCTTAACACCAATCACAATCAAAGTGACTCGTATGGAATAAAACCCTAAGTACGCAAGTACTCAGCAAGACTTACCCAACTAAAAAAAGACTCTCAAGGGTATGCTGGTTATAAAAGGATTCAAGGTAAGGCTTATCAAGAATCAAGGACTCTAATGGCAGAAAAGCTTACTATGAGTGTATCCTTAAAATCCAGTTTTACTTGTCAGCTTAAGTAAAATTACCTGCATCTAGAGTTCTTTCTACCCTAGTTCAAGCACTTGGCCTATACTAGCCGCTTTTATCATCTCATCAGTTCACTGGATTGCTACGTGTAAGTCAGTGACCAAGTCTTCATATCCGAGAAGTAACGGCGATCCGAATCGATTAATACCTAGCAGGGGATCTCCAATCACACGACATATGTAGCACTTAACCCTTGCATATGTCAACTTGCCACCGGGTTTCTTAAGACCAGACCGGGTTCACGCCAACCGAGAGCACAGATACACCACCATCCAGCCTCTTGCCACGGAGGGTACACGTACTCTCACCATCTCTCCACTCCCATTGCGTGTTGGCCTTTCTGGTATTAGTCTGCCCGAGGCAAAGCTTACCCATGACGAGGCATGTGACCAGTTAAAAGGTCCTCGATCATCAGGCCCACATCAGTACGGTCCTTAATCGACTCAGACGGAGGCACTACACCGAGACTTCCTTCTCGTGCAAGCCAGCCGCCCGGTCTCAGCTTAATCATTTATAACCCAAAGTTTGGTACCTGACAGAGGTACATCTTTTCCGATGTTGAATCCATCACGGCTGTAATGGATCCACCATCAAGTTTTATTTTTGAAAACATCCCATCCACTGTGAAGCATCACTTTTTGTTTTAAAACAAAACATTATGTTTTTCTAAAGCAAAGCTAAGCACATCATAAAAATCCTTTTCATAAAAGGGTATCAAGGAAGGGTAATCAATTTTCCAAGGAAGGAAATGCATCAATTGTTTAGCACACAACTCCTATCACCTAATGCATCAAATAAGGTGATAAAAGATTTTAAAACAGCAAGGAATTGGCAAATGCACCGGGGGCTTGCCTGGAATAAACACTATGTTAGTGTTTGTTAGGTGGCGACCACTTGGTGATCAGCTTTTGTTTCGGCACTTGTTCAGATTATCCATCTTCAGATTTGTCCATCAGCATCACCTTGTAGAGAAGCTCACACGTAGCGACATCTGGTGGTCGACTCAGCTCTGGTCCTCCACATCACGTAGTCAATTAACGTACCTAAATGATTTGCATAATGCACATGAATGCATATAAACAGGAATATCACAAACCTAAATAATGTTACAAGACAGCGAATTAAACACCTTGCGGCGAGGCGTTGTACCATTTCATACGGAAACACTAGTTATCGACATACGACTAAGCGCAATAGTCGTGCCTTTCTAGCTTAACCAAATCTAATTCAAACATCAAGTAGCAATGAATATGAATACACGCTATTTTATCCTTAGCTAAAGCATAACATTGAGGGTCTAACAATATTCAGACTCCTATTATTGGACACCCAGAGTTATAGTATGTGCAGGAACAATTTAACTAATCTTTTAGATCATGTTTCTAGATTAATTTGAATTACATACTAATTAAATAAATGCTAAACTTAGCCTTCACATTATTAATTATACCACATCGCTCACAAAGAACTATTTTAATTTTATTTCGCACCATTCAAATTTATTCAATCTATCTAACAATTCGGCTACAGGAATAACAAAAATGCGCGCTAATTTTAAGTTCAACTCGAATCCACTATATTGATTAACAAATACTAATTCGGACTTACGTTAAATACCGCAGTAATTTGGTTCTACGCCAGCTTACCCCAACTAAACCCGCAAATCACTACCAGGAGTCTACGCCAATGAATAATCGAACCACTTCCACAAACACTAACATACCACTATGCACGCTAAGATATTTCATCTTACGACAAATATAACTACGGCACGTAAGCTCACAACAAGATAATCATCGCAACTACTATATTTATCCAATCCAACCATTCCTTATACTCACGGGAAATAAATGGATCAACTTACCATGTCCGAATTGACTCAGAGCCGTGATTTCGACGAGGCTATCCGGTTTGAACCATTCATTGAACACCATGTGTGCGTCGTTTTCCCCAAAATCAAACAATCAATATCCGGCAAGAACATCGGTGCCGATCTTCCCAACATGCGACGAGCACCGGTCCACTCATTTAGTCGAACACCAGACGGGCGCTGCATGAACTTTACTTCTCTTTTCTTCATCTAACAAACTTCCGAGATCTCTCATCTACCGCCATAGGTTTGCTGGAGAGTGGAATGGTCATTGAGGTTGATGGCCAGGCGATGAGATGCCCCTTAGGAGAGGTCGTTGCAGCTAGAACGGGGGCCAAAGAACCTGTGCGCGGCTACGACGCTGATGACGAGTGTAAGACCGACCAAGGAGTATCGCAGATCACGGAGCAGTGGCACGGCGAAGACTGATGACACGCGTATCGGGGCATAACCCGGTGCGACGGGGAGAGAGCTGTGCCCGTCCAGGACCGTGGCAAGTTGCCGGTCGAGAGCACAGAGAGAGGGGCAGCATCCCAACGTCCTGGGCGCCGTCGAGCCGACAAGGAGTCTATGGATTCGAAGCTGCCGGGCACGGCGAAGATGGAGAAGAAGGAAGGGCACGATGAAGGGAACTCGACATAGTGTCCTAGCCGAACCAGGGTAATTCACCTGCGCAGGGGCGAGCTCAGCAGGGCGCGGCCCACATCCACGGCGAGCAGGTTGGGCGTGACTATGGAGGAGCGAAGGGGCCGGGGGCAAGCTCGGCAGGACGCAGGGAAGAGCGCTGGCGAGCAGGGAAAATTCGCTCGCACGGCGATGGAGGAGAAGGGGGTGCGCGGCGATGGGAGAGGGAGAGGAGCGCGCAGGGCTCCACAGCGCTAGAATTCCCTGGGCACGCGGCGAGCTGGAGCAGAGGGCAGGGCGGCTAGGAGAGCCGGGACCAGGGCGCGCGAGATCTGGGATGGCTTGGCTGGGCGAGCTGGAGGAGCGCCGGAGATGGAGCAGGGAGGGCATGGTCTGAGCGCTGGCGTTGAGGGCTAGGGCTGGGCGCACGGCTGGAGCTGGACGCGGAGGGAGATGGAGCGGATGGGTTGGGCGAGCTCCATGGCCGAACAGAGAGCTAGGCGAGGCACCAGGGAGGTCGGCCGGGCGCCAGAGCTAGAAGCCGAGCGAAGCTCCAAGCTAGGGCGAGCAGCAGACGCGGCTGGAGGAGGGAGCTGGGTGTGGCGCGTAGACATCTAGAGGCCGAGCAGAGGTGTGCGCGTTGGAGCTCTGGAGCGACTGGCAAGCGCTACAAGTGCCAGAGAGAAGAATCCAGCGGTTTGAAGAAGAGGTAAAAAAATCAGCGACGGGATAGGAACGCTGACCATGCGCGGCGGTGAGAAAAATCAGGGAGAGAGAGAGAGCTCGGCTGGAAATATCAGGGAGATAAGGCTATCCGCACTTGTGGAACCCTAAATTTATACTCTAAAAGGAATATTTCATCCTGTTCAGCGAGATTCTCTACTCTATCCTATAATACTCCGCGTTCATATTCACCCTAAATATCTACCCTATACCAACTACCCCATATTCTATCATTTTTCCCACACTTTTTTATCCCCACCCTATTATCCAGCGACAGACGCCTGCTGCTGCTGCCGTATAGCGTGGAAGCCTGCTGCTGCAGTAGGAGAGAAGGAACTCCAGATTTGGCGTTTCAGTTGCCCTACTCGAAGATAGCGTAACATATCGAGTTGCCGCTGCAGCCTATTTCGCAACTGGAACTGTATAGCGTATGCCTTGGCGTTCTCGACTGCGGCTAGCCTAAGGACGGCAGCGGCTTCAGGAAAATATCCCAGGCCAGCGCCAGCACGAGCAGGGAAAGTGTGGCCAGGGGAAAATTTTCAAAGAGAGAGAGAGAGAGCGGTGAGCAAATAAATCTGTGCAACCTTGGCGCAATTAGATAAAGTCGATAGCCAGAAAATCAATACAAAAACTAAGCGGTGGTGAATATCATAAGAGGATATTTTATTTAGTAAAAGGAATTTCAGAATATTAGAATTAGAGCCCGGACAAGATTTAAACAAATCTAATTAAAATAATACTTGGGTTAAACATATTATTTACTTGGACTTTAAAATACGACACCGAATCGGCTAACAATTATTCCTGTTTATTTTAACAGTCTGCCCCTAGGTAGTGTATTTACCAAATTCGTAGAGATCACTCGAACAGAGCGAAATACTTGGATGACCTTTTTAATCCGCCTTAATCGGTTAATTTAAACGGGCACTAGACTCGACACTTTAGAAATAAATAAATTTGGAACTACGCGAGCCGAACGCGGCATCGCAATCGGAATCCCCCTCGCAGATGATGCCATCATCATCACGGGAGCAAAATATAGACGGATTAAACCAGACGATATCAGATTTGATATTTTAGACTGTATTTAATCCAGTCTAATTTTTACGAGTCTCACCAGCTATCGATTACTCGCTTTAACACCAAGAATCACATGCTGAGAGAAACAATTTAATTAATGCGCTGGCGTATTATTCTTTTCGGACAGTGCGGGGCTCCAATTTTTACATAAAATCAGAAGTTTTCTCATTTTCGCATTCACTTACGCGAGTGATCCGAACAGTTCACAATTCGCCAGCAAACAAAGATTCGGTAATCCAAAAGTTTCTTGAACCCCTTTTTAATTGTGTAGATTATTGAAATGAAAACCAGAACTGAGCAAGTTGTGTTTGATATTGTCGATATGGAGTACCCCTATAATGCAATCATTGGTCGTAGAACACTCAATGCTTTCGAAGCAATTCTTCATCCAGCCTATATTTGCATGAACATACCTTCGGATCAAGAACCTATTGCTATTCATGGGAGTCAGAAAGATGTCAGAAAGGCTAAAGGGAACTGGACAGGTTCAAAGGCAATCCATAGTATGGATGGAGCCGAAGCTTGTGAGCAGTACAAGTACAGAAGGGAGAAGGCTGCTTCGGCCGATCAGCCGAAGCCCATGCTTTTATGTGAAGATATTGCAGAGCAGAAGGTGCTGCTGGGATCTCAATTGTCTGAACAACAGGAGAAAACCCTGATAAGGTTTTTGTTCAACAACAAAGATGTCTTTGCATGGTCAGCCAATGATCTCTGTGGTGTTAACAGGGATGTCATTGAACACTCGCTCAATGTTGATCCATCCTTCAGACCCAGAAAGCAGAGGCTTCAAAAAATGTTTGATGACAAAGCCGAAGGTGCTCGGAATGAAGTGAAAAGACTTCTTAGCGCTGGAGTCATCAGAGAAGTGAAATACCCAGAATGGCTAGCCAACACTGTCATGGTAAAGAAGGCCAATGGTAAATGGAGGATGTGTATTGATTTTACTGATCTCAACAAGGCTTGTCCGAAGGATGAGTTTCCATTACCAAGGATCGATTCTCTAGTAGACGCAGCAGCTTCGTCAGAACTTATGAGTCTGCTAGATTGTTATTTAGGCTATCATCAAATTTGGATGAAGAAAGATGATGAGCCGAAAACCAGCTTCATAACCCCTAGTGGAACATATTGTTATCTTCGGATGCCTGAGGGGCTCAAGAATGCTTCAGGAAGCTTCAGTAGAATGACAGCGAAGGTTCTCCATTCTCAGATAGGCAGAAATGTGCTAACCTATGTTGATGATATTATAGTAAAAAGCACGAAGCAAGAAAATCACATCGCTGATTTGCAGGAGACATTCGCTAATTTTAGACAAGCTGGTCTGAAACTGAATCCAGAGAAGTGTGTCTTCGGAGTGAAGAAGGGGAAATTCCTTGGTTGTCTGGTTTCAACAAAAGGAATTGAAGCTAATCCAAATAAAATTGAAGCTATTCTTCGGATGGAGCCGCCAAGCACAAAGAAGGGGGCTCAATGGCTGACAGGAAGACTGGCATCTCTGAATCGATTCATATCTAGATCAGCAGAGAGAAATCTACCATTCTTTGAAGTGCTGAAGTCAGCCGAAGTCTTTCAATGGGGATCAGCTCAGCAGAAGGCCTTCGAAGAGCTGAAGCAGTATCTGATAGATCTAACGACCCTAACTCCACCAGTGCCAGGGGCTCCTCTGTTGTTGTATGTGGCAGCTTCGCACTCAGCAGTGAGTGCGGCACTTGTCTAGGAAAAGCTTGAAGGTCAAACCAAAAAGCAAGCCCCAATATATTTCGTCTCCGAAGTCCTCAGTCTATCAAAGAAGAACTATACAGAATTAGAGAAGGTGTTGTATGCTGTCTTAATGGCCTCTAGGAAGCTACGACATTACTTTCAAGCATATCATATAATTGTTCCTTCGTCACAACCTTTGAAGGATATCATGAGGAACAGAGAAGCTACTGGAAGAATTAGAAAGTGGGCTGCGGAACTCAACGAGTTCAGCATTGATTATGTGCACAGATCCTCAATACAGTCCCAGGCATTAGCGGACTTCATCGCTGATTGGACGCCAGGGGCTCAGGGAGAAGAAACAAATAAAGATGCCGAAGCTTGGACAGTATTCTGCGACGGTTCTTGGGGAACCTTCGGGGCAGGAGCAGCTGCTGTGTTAGTTGCACCTTCCAAAGTTAGGACTTGCTACGTAGTAAAACTTGATTTCAGCTGCACAAATAATATTGCTGAGTACGAAGCTTTGCTTTTGGGGCTTTGGAAGTTAAAAGCAATGAGGATTAGAAGGGCGATTCTCAAAACTGATTCCCAAGTTATTTCTGGTCATGTTGACAAGAGTTGTAAAGCAAGAGACTCGAAGCTTGAGAAATACTTGGACATGGTCCGAAGCATTGAAGCTTCCTTCAAAGGGTTTTCTATCAAAAATATTCCTCGAGGAGAAAATGAACATGCTGATTTGTTAGCCAAGTCAGCAGCATAGGGGCTGCCCTTACCTTCGGAAGTATTTTTTTGAAACAATAAAAGCACCTTCGGTGGAACTTCTTGAAACAGCAGTGCTCAATATATCCCCTATTCATAGTGAAGATTGGAGAACTGAGATTATGTCTTTCCTCCAAGGCAATTTCCTTTCAGATGACGAAGCTTATAATAAGAGAATAGAGGCAAGAGCCCGACCATATGTCATAATAGAAGGGGAGCTATACAAGCATGGAGTCTATTCTCCATTGCTCAAATGTTTATCCAGAGCTGAAGGTATAGAATTGATGAAGGAAATACACGCAGGCCTGTGTGGATCTCATATTGGATCTAGGCCCTTGCTGGGAAAAGTTTTTCGACAAGGATTTTATTGGCCGAAGGCAGCTTCGGATGCAGCAGAATTAGTTCAAAAATGCGAAGGCTGTCAGAAATGCGCAAGAGATCAAAAACAACCTTCGTCTATGACTCAGTTAATACAACCAACTTGTCCATTGCAAAGGTGGGGCCTTGATTTGTTAGGCCCATTACCACCAGCACAAGGAAATTTAAAATATGCTGTGGTGGCAGTAGAATATTTTTCTAAGTGGATTGAGGCGAAGCCTTTAGCCACAATAACTTCGGTTACCATTCAAAAAATTTTCTGGCAGAATATTGTTTGTCGCTTCGGAGTGCCGAAGGCCATTACCGTGGATAACGGAACACAATTTGATGTCGAAGCTTTTAAAGAGTTCTATGGACAAATTGGCATGAAGATCCATTTTGCATCGGTTAGGCATCCAGAGTCAAATGGACTTGTCGAAAGAGCTAACGGCATCATAATGATGGGAATAATGAAATCAATCTTCAATCAGCCTAGAGGAAAATGGCCAGATGAATTAATTAAAGTGGTGTGGAGCCACAATACAATAGCATCAAGGTCAACAGGTTTTACACCATTCAAGTTATTATTTGGTGACGAAGCAATAACTCCAGAAGAAGCAAAAGCGGGATCAATAAGAACAGTGGCTTCGCCAGAGGACGAAGCTGATTACTCTGTGGAGAAAGATGCTATAGAAGGGATCAGGCTTCAGGCTGTGGAAAACATCAATAAATATCAAGCCGAAACAATAAAATGGCGTGATAGAAAGGTTCGGCTAAAGAACATTAAGCCAGGACATTTGGTGCTTCGGAGAGTGGCCAACCCAGATACAGTAG
Source organism: Zea luxurians (assembly GCA_029449295.1). Lineage (NCBI taxonomy): Eukaryota > Viridiplantae > Streptophyta > Magnoliopsida > Poales > Poaceae > Zea > Zea luxurians. The sequence continues at coordinate 94,309,458 of JAOPSE010000001.1, read as the reverse complement.
GCAAGCTACAGCTGAAATGGGAAGGACCTTTTCTGGTAGTATCTTCGTCAAGACCCGGTTCTTATAGATTGAAGGATATGGACGGCAACGACATTCCTAGATCATGGAATGCGGATGAGCTTCGGAGATATTATGTCTAGCTTGATGTAATTTTTTCTGTTCTTTCCTATGGCACCCTTTTCCTTTCCAAAGGGGGAGAAAGGTTTTTAATGGGGCCATAGCATGTAATTTCTCTTTTTCTTATTTCAGCTCTATAAGAGCAATATCCCCCAAAGATGTAAATGTAAAAGCTGAGCACGCACCATCGAGTGCAAAGGAAAAAGAAAAGAAAACAGGGAGAAGCTCAAAAGACGTCCCTAAAGGGATGCAGAGCACGACGAAGCTACAAAAAAGCCGTTCCTAAGGGAGCGCAGCGTAAGTTTTCTGCTCAAAAGTCATTCCTAAGGGAATGCAGAGCTTACAGCGAAAAATAAACGCTGATTCCGCCGAAGTAAAAGGCGAAGAAGCTCCTAAGGGAGGCTTACAGCGAAAAATAAACGCTGATTCCGCCGAAGTAAAAGGTGAAGAAGCTCCTAAGGGAGGCTTACAGCGAAAAGTCAGCGCTGATACACCGAAAAGTAAACGGTGAAGCCGAAAAATAAACGGCAAAGAGACTGTGTCTATTCCTACGGGAACAGAGACTATGGTTATGGCTTCGGATATGTGTTTGGACACTCATTTGCACGATACATCACATCATAGCATTTGCATTCATAAACATTCATTTAGACATACATAGGATCATTATCATCATAACACAAGTAATTGCTTCGGCTCTAAAGATCATGCTTCGGCAAAAGAGGAAAAAGAGGCAGTTTCTTTTGCTCCGCTGTGTACGAAAAGAAGGGAAGGTGTTTTCTTGCCTTCGGCTCAAAAATGATAATTTCGTCCACACCATAGCACTTCATGCATTAACGGAAAGGTAAGAATATATTACAAGGTATGGACACAGTTCACAGAATACAATTTGATTACATTTGTAAAAGTTACTACAGAAAGTTTTTAGAATTTCTTCTACAGACATTCATCTAAGCTTCATCAATATTCACTGAGCTTCAGCTTCAGAATTGTTATCCAATAAAAGCTTCGGCGTCATCTTCTTACTCCTCAAGCTTCAGTTTCGGCTTCATCATCCTACACGGATTAAAAGTATTATAAGCAAAATTCAATTTCGAAGGAAGAGGTAAACACGAAGGTATGATTTTGTTACCGGCTGAAGATGACTCCGAGCTTCGTCACCAGCTTTCTCTCGCCCACCCTTTGTACATACCACCTTTATAAATTTGTTCCCAATACTTCGGGCGAGGCTGGGAATATCATCCAGAACTGCTGGTGATAGGCTGAAATTGGGTCTGTTGATAATTTTTCCGTGTTCGCAGCCAGATTTCAGGAACGCAGCAGCGGTGCCCCGAGAAGCTACCAGGGCACAGAAGTCACCGTGTCCAGCAATAACATCATCAAGGTCATCAATCTCACCTTCGATGTGTTCAAAGGCTCCTGATAGATCTTCAGTTGATGGAGTAAATTTTTCGCTACTAGCCCCGACTGAATGGAATACCTTCTTTAGCCATTGAACACATTGACTACTGAATTCTAAGCATTTGTTTTGAAGGCTTATCAACGATTTTTTCAAATCTAAACCCTTCTGGACTTCGGCCTCAAATTTTTCATTAAGCTTCAGCTTTTCCTGTTCAAAACTTTCTGACTGGCAGAGAAGCTTTGTATTCGGTTCTGTTATTTTTGCTTCGGCCTCCGCTAATAAGCCTTCAGTTGTCTGGAGTTCGAACTCTTTCTTCTCAAAAGCAGCTGATTGTTCTTTTATTTTATTCTCCAAGTTTTCAATTATAACCTCGTGCTTTTTATCTTCTAGATCCTATTGCATCTTCAAAGCTTTGCTTAGTAGCATACTCTGTACACGAACAATCTTCGTTAGGAAACATTTTTGTTATGAAAAATAGAAAGTTAGAGAGAAATTGTTTACCTTGAAATTGGAATAAAACAAACTACCGACGATGTGCTGTCGTCGGTAGCGGCTAATATCGGCTTCGAGCTTCGGGAAACCGATACTTTTTGATAGAGTACCAATAACCTTCGCTCCGGCTTGATCCCGAATGCAGCCTAGTTTCTCATCATCAACACCCCCGAAGAGAATCGCCCCCGGCCGATAGCAGCAAGATATGGCATACTCTTTTAATTCTTCTTTTTTGGCTTTCGTCAGTTCTTGCCCGATCAAGTTTTGAAAATTGAAATTTTCATCTTCCGATGTTTCTTCGGTGATTTCTTTCTTTTTTCGGGTTCTGGGGCCGAAGCTTCTTCGATGGCCCCAGCAGCTTCTTCTGCGGCCAGGTCTACCAGAATTTTATCTATATCAGCAACCATGCTTTCTAAATTAATATCTTTGGCTCCAGTAGCCTCGGCATCTGTGGTTTCCGAAGGAGCAGCTTCAGTAGCTGCCGAACTTTTAGTAGTTGGCACCTTCAGAGCTGAAGCTCCTGGCGGCGTCTTTTCAATGACCTCTGTCACCATGATGATTCTTTGCTTCTTTGCTTTAACTGCTTCCCTCGATTTCACAGGCTCCTTTTCCTTCTGAAAAAGCTTCGTCAGTTGTGGCCCCAGTGGACTTAGCTTGACAGGCAAAGATTCAGTCATTACCTTTAAAATTTCCTCTACTTCGGTAGTAGAGGGTGTTGCAGGAGTTCCTTCTTCTTCGACAATTGCTTTTTGCTTCGGAGACGAAGCTTTTCTCTTCTTCGAAACACCTATTTTCGGTTCAGACTCTGGTTTTTTCTTTTTCGATTGTTCTTCATCGTCTTTACTTAGAACATCTGCTACTCTTTTTCTCTTTTGGCCCTCAGCACCCTTAACTAGCCGCTCATAGTCAGAATATTCAAAACCCAGGGCATCCATTACACGGTTTAGCCTTCACTTCGGACGGGTGCCGAAGGCTGCAGTCATCAATTGGTCTTCTTTCTTAGAATAATTTCCAAGTATTTAATTACACATTACTTCAATTGTGTCCAGCCACTCTTGGCAAGGTACCTTGAAAAGTTTCTTGAATTTGAAATAGTAGGGCAACCGAACAAGTTCCCCTTCTTCTTCTTCCCCTCTAGCTTCGGCATTTCCCACTCCTTCAAAGTCGGGAATACTCTGAAGGCCAGAAATTCCTGTACCAAGTCCCTAGTGCCAATATGATCTGCAATCACTCTAAATTCAGCTAAAGCAATTTGACTTGGACTCCCTGGTAACATGTTACACGAGGGTCGGGTCTCTCCGAAGATCAATTCTAACGGACTTTAGACCAACTTATCTTCATCTTCGTCCACTCTGACATAGAACCACTCAGATTTCCGTCTAGCTGGCCATTTGCTTCGGTAACTGATCACTGGAAACTTTGTAGTCTTGCGGTAAGCAAAGTTGTAGCAGCCAAAATTTTCATGAAGACCATCCCCTCTAGCTTTGGTCTGATAATGCAGTTCGTGCACTCGGCAGAAACCTTCAGCGAATGGTTCCACCCCCTGGCTTCGGAGAGCCTAGATATAAACATTTAGCCTAACGATAGCATTAGGGGTTAGCTGATGAAGGTAGATCCCAAATTTCTTCAGCACTTCAGCAATCATCTTGTTCAAAGGGAATCTTAAACCAGCTTTAAAAAGGCTTTTGAAAACCACCACTTCATTCTTTCCCGGCTTCGGGATAGTTTCTTTTCCACCAAAACGAATCAACTCCTTCTTCGCTTCACTAAGATAGCCCAACTTCACCATCTTAGGAAAATCAGCTTTAGAAATGGTGGACTTTCTGAAGTCCAGGTGGCTAGGTTTGCTCGGCACTGCACTGCTATAATCATCTTCGGAGTCAGTTTCTTCAGCATCAGCTTGTCCTGCTTCAGCGACAGGAATATCCTCCGATGTTACCAGCCCAGACCGCCTCATTGCTTCGGAAATTGGAACAGTTTCAGCAGCTTCGGTCTCATCTCCCTCACGGTCAATCCTGGCAGTAGAACGCAACCTCGCCATCTGATTATGATTTTTTTGAAATTTTTTGAAGTTGTTGACTTTCTCGATTTCTCTGAAGTTCTTTCTCTTCTGACGAAGCAGAATCAGAAGTGGTGCTTCGCTTGAGCACGATGATTAAGCTTCGGCTATGGTTAAAATTTTTGACAGCACAACAGTACAATAGCAATGAATGCTGTGGTAACTTCACACCTACCCGTCTGTTTATATAGCGCCGCAGGTGGGAAGGTGAATCATCAAGGTCTTCCGCACCGGGAAAACAGCCACCCACACTCATTGACCGGTGGGCCACAAGGTCCACAAGGGTGAATCGCCAGGACGCGCGCAACTACTGCAAGATGGGGCCACCTCGTGCGTGGATTATTTTAATCGTTTCTCGTCAACGAGCTTAGGGAAGGTGTTTTTTCGTATCTTCGGCATCCCGAAGCCTAGAAGACTTTTTCACGGATCAAGCTCGTTACGAAAAACGATCTAGCACCGTGAATGGGCTACTGTTGGGGGTATGCTTCGTAGCCGAAGATCCTAAAAGAGAAAACACCTTCGGCAAAATCCTTTCAAGAATAGCGCCGAAGATATCATCGATAAAGCTTCGGCACAGTGACAAGTCTCAAGACGAAGGGGGCGAACCGACTTAAAGATCAAATGACTCAAAGACCCATGATGTTTTGTGTCAATATTGTAATTGATTATAAAGGGGATAAATGTAATTTCACATAGGCTGTGTCCTGTACCTATAAATAGATGAACAGTACCTCTATACTTTTCACGCAATCTTGTAATTGCTGACGCATTGCACTGGAATTATTGTTTTCCGTCAAGAAGAAGGTATAAACGTACTCAAATGTTATATTTTAATATTCGTATCCATATAATGAAATATAAGAATGATGTTATCTCTCTCTAACATATGTTTTACACTTTATGCTTCATTTTACATTGTTGTATAAACCTAATCATGAAGGTATGACCTCTGTGATATTTTACTCGTGTCCTTCGTCTGAAGTTCATTAAATCCTTGAGGAGATAGTGCTTCAGCGGATGAAGGGCATTAACATTTAACATTTTTATGTTGCCTTGTTCTTAATTCATAGCATTTGAGAACAAGTCTCCAACAATCTGAAAACAGAATTTTGGGTTGTTATAGGCATTCCCCATCCACCTGATGTGGGGAAAGTTTTATTCGTGAGGTATTCTTGCACTAAATCACGATTGCTAATGTGCTCGGCTAAAACTCTGAATTGAACTTTAGCTAAATGGCATGGGGAGCCAAGTTTCATATTGTATAGTGGTCTTGTCATACCGAAGCTCAGCTTTAACGGACTCATCACCATATTCATGAGTTTTTCCCTCTTCTTCTCATCAGCCTTCACAAAGAACCATTCGTTGGTCCAGCCAGTAGGCCACTTAGTGCGATATCCAATCACTAGAGCCTTCATGTCCTTTCAATAGGCAAAGTTATAGCATCCGAAGTTCTTGTGGAGGCCGTCTGCTCTAGCCTTGGTCTAATAGTGAAGTTCGTGCACTCTGTAGAACCCTTCGGCATTAGCACTCATACCCTGACAACGCAAAGCCCAAATATATACACTGAGTCTAAATATGACATTTGGAGTGAGTTGATGAAGGTAAATTATGAATCTTTTCAAAACTTCACCGATCATCTTATACAGAGGGAACCGAAGCCCTGCCTAGAAGAAGCTTTTAAAAACTATAACTTCATTATCCCTCGGTTCCAGAATCACCTCGTCCCCAACAAATCTTACTAGTCCATCGTAATTCTTCCCAAAATACCTAAGCTTCTTCATTAGAAGTAGGTCTTCTACTTTTATAGTAGATTTTCCAAATTCAACAAGACTAGGCTTGCTCGGACTCAAGATACCATCGTCTTCCTCATCATCACTACCAGTTTCGGAAGCAACATTTTCAGCTTCGACATTAACATTGTCCTTCTTTGGAAAAGATACTCATTACACCAAAATAGTGAACTTCCTAGAGCCTATACCCTAGGAAGTTAGCCCTAAACTCTAGGAAGTTAGCTAAACTCTCGGAAGTTAAGCCATCCCATCGGAAGTTTGGCTCTCGGGAATTTTTTCTCGGAAGTTAGCTTAACTTCCTAGAGCCCTCTAGGAAGTTAGCTAACTTCCTATAGCCAAAGAAGCCTCTCGGAAGTTAGTAGGTTCTCGGAAGTTAGTAGGTTCACGCCGTCAGCGCCGTCAGCTGACTAACTTCCTACGACTAACTTCCTACAGCTGACTGTAGCCCCTAGGAAGTGAGCTGGCTAACTTCCTATGGCCCAATTGGCCTCTAGAAAGTTAATTTGACCAGCATTACAAATGTTGTTTATTTTTATTTTACACCACATTCCACAACATAACAAATATATCAATAGCTATATACCACAACATATTTTCACATAAAACATCTCACACACATTCACATAACAATATTTAAATCCATAGTCTCATCAATTACATCACAAAAGTCTCATCCGTAGTCATATTTATTATTTAGAAATAAATTATAGAATTACAATAGTATTCACATACAACGTCACTTTTCTTGTTCCGTACAAAGATTGTAAGGGAAAAATAGTATCAAAGACATATTGAAATTTACTACCTCTCCATCCTCCATCTCTAGCGCAACTAAATCTTCACTGATTTGTGTTCATCTGTTCTTAGTCAACAAATGAACTTGCTTCACATTACTGCTTGGTTATAAGAAGACACCAATGTAAAGGATGCATCCAACTTCTTTGCCAACCATGGTAGTTTCAAGATGCAAAGTTTTTGTACGATTGTCTGTCTTCTTTACTTCCTTCAATTCATCCATACATTGTCAGCAACACCGGTGGCTGAAGGCCCCATGAAATACGAACGAGGGTTGAATCTCCAGCGGGCTGAACCTCCAAGTAACTAAACACATGCTCTAAAAGTCTGAAAGATACTATTAAAAACCAACACATTTAGTAATGGCAGAATGTAGTGCCCACAGACATAAGCAGATTCAATTCATATTAACAAACAAAGTTACTAGCAACATAGAGTCTGACAAGAACTTACAACTCATTACAGGATGAAATAGAGACATAGTTGTATGCCCTAGCAGACAACCTTGTCATGCGTCATACCAGATTTCTTGCTTAAAAATTTATCAGCAACCTACAACATGAAGAAAGGAACAAACATCAAAAGGTTCAGTACAATAATCTATGAATTTTTAGGTCTGCACATGTTATCGTTAGTTCAAAAACCTAAAGAGTTCAAGCCAGCAAAATCAAACCCATTAAAGAACAAAGGACTTGTTCATATCTAAAAATAAACAAAGGAATGCAAAACAATGAATTGATGTTTTAAGAGAGTCATATATCCAAGTAAAGAATAGAACTTTGGACCATTTAGCCTGGTAAAATTGTACTGTACTCCTGCAATTAAGCTCCCTTTTCTCCCAACCAACCATGCCCTAAAGGGTACCTTGTTGGATACTGCAAAGAAAAGAATTAGCTTGACATGCGTGTTAGATATGAACAGAGCCACATAAGAATATTATTAAGGAACAATCCAATGCATTAAATCGATTCAAAACTATGGAGATGCATCTAGTTGTTATATCATCCTTAATGAAATTCAATAAACAATAGGAGTACAGTACAATGGGGGCCATGCGCCACAGAGGAGCAGAGGTAGGGTGCCGTGAGGGAGGCGAGCCACGGGGGAGGAGCTCGGCCATGGAGATCCAGACCGACCATAGGTAGCTGATCGATCTCCAACTAACCAGGCAAAGCAACTCACCGCTAATGAAGGTGGAGTAGGGGAGGGAGGCGACCGATCGCATCTCCTCGCGGGCCTCGAGGCCGTTCTGGTTCGACGGCAGGTGGGTCTTGAGCGCCTCTAGGTTCTCCCTCCTTTCCACACGCTCTGCAGGACGACCGGACGAGTCGCCATTTCAGCGCACGTGAACAAAGGGGCAACCGCAGAAGCGAGCCGGTGGGCGAGGGCGGGGCCGGAGGCGGCCGCGCCGGCGGGACCGGTGGCTAGGGGCGGGGGCGGCCGTGGCAGGCGGGGCCGGGGCGGGAGCGGCTTGCGTGGGTGGGAGCAGCCGTGCAGCAGCGGCTTCGATTTGGTGGAAGAGACACGAGAGTGAGAAAGGGGTGAGAAGAGGATAAGATTGAGTAGAGGTTTAAGATAAAAAATATAACTTCCTAGAGTAAAACTGTAGGAAGTTACATAACTTCCTAGAGTTTGTACATGTACTCTAGGAAGTTAAGTAACTTCCTAGAGCCGGCCGTAGAAAGTTAGCTTTTCGTTTGATTTGGTCAAAAGCTGAAATCTAACTTCCTAGAGGAGGTCGTAGGAAGTTAGCTGCCCATGCTAACTTCCTAGAGGCAGTCGTAGGAAGTTAGCTTTTCGTTTGACTGGTCAAAAGCTAAAATCTAACTTCCTAGAGGAGGCCGTAGGAAGTTAGCTGCCCATGCTAACTTCCTAGAGGCAGCCGTAGGAAGTTAGCTTTTCGTTTGATCACACCCGCGGATCAGCAACTAAAAGCTAACTTCCTAGAGGAGGCCGTAGGAAGTTAGCTGCCCATGCTAACTTCCTAAAGGCAGCCGTAGGAAGTTAGCTGCCCATACTAACTTCCTACGGCCGCCTCTAGGAAGTTAGTGGCTCGCTTGACCGAACACACGGGTCAGCATGTGAAAACTAACTTCCTACAGCTTTTATAAAATACCGAAGGAAGTTATGTTTATTTCCTAGAGCTACCAGCTGCCTCTCGAAAGTTATTTATTTCCTACGGTTTGTTATAAAAGCTGTAGGAAGTTAAAAAACCGTAGGAAGTGTATGATTTTGGTGTAGTGACTTCTCCCTCTTGAACAACCAACCCAGAATGCTTCATAACCTCTAAAATTGGAGCTATCTCAGTGGTCTCGGTCTCTCCACCCTCATTTGTCAGTCTAGCAGTAGATCTAATCCTGGCCATTTTAGTCCTTAAAACAAAGCTAACTTTCAATTGTTTTGATGCTTGTTCAAAGATCAGTTAACAAATGTACAGAGCGCATACAACTTCGGCTTCAGTAAAAATTTTCAGCAACACAACAGTGCAATAGCAAGGAATGCTGCAATAACTTCTTACCGACCAATCTGTTTATACTGACTGATCAGTGGACCAAAGTAGGCCGTGAATTTTTTATTCGTGTTTTAATAACAAGCTCAGAGAAGGGGTTTTGGACCTTCGGCATTCAGAAGCCTTCGTGTGTTTCGCAGATCGAGCTCGTTATGAAAAAAACTACCACCACGAACGGGGCTACTGTTGGGGGTCTTCTTCTCTGCCGAAGATCCTCAGGATGAAGAAATTGCTTATAATCAAAGGAATTAAGTGCCGAAGCTGCAACAGACATGCATACAATGCAGCGAAGCTTCGACAAGAATTAAAGCTTCAACATAACATGGTCACGAAGGTCACACATGACACCAACCCAGTAAGGAAAAGACCTGTTTATCCTTGAGTTTTGTATTAGAGCAATGTGTAGGTATCAAGGTCATAATTGTACTTTAGCTTGGGCTGCGTCCTATACCTATAAATAGATGAACAGTACCCATATACTATTCACCCTAAATTGGAAAATTGTATTCGCATTCTCTCTTTCAAGCAAGTCGAAGGTACAAATGTAATATACAATTTGTATCATTTTATTAGTGCACAATATAGATCTTAGCATCATTCTGACATGCAATATGAAATGAGTAATTGTCATAATGTTGCATTGTAATATTATTTCTATGAAAAATGAAAACTTGTTCTTCATGACCCTCGTCCAAGATTCATTATCTCTGAAAAGGAATAATGCTTCGGAGGACGAATGTCCTTAACGTTTAATATTTGTGTTGCCTTGTTTTTTATTCACAGCAACTAAAAACAAGTTACTAACAGTTATTAATCACTAAAACCAACCAGGGGCCTAGATGCTTTCATCCATAACGACTTTGTCCTTAGACTGAATAATGTTCTTCTTGTTCTGTCCATGAAAAGGAACTTAATTTATGTTTCCTTATTAGACAATGACGGATATGAGTGTGTGTCTAGGAAACCCATATGCTTAATTAATAATGTGATGATTGTATTGGTCTTGCTTCCAAGCGAGACTGACTTTACATGTTGTCCTTTAACAATTTTCTTGTGTTAAACATGTATGGTGCTTCCAATAAGCATAAGAGAGAATAATGAAACCTCGTCAAAATTGTGGCATCGTCGTTTAGGCCATATTTCGAAGGGGAGAATAAAACGTCTCATTAGATAAGAGATGCTTAAACACTACAACATTTATGGCCTTCTATGACGAATAGTTAGTGACAATAGAGTAATTCGTCATTAGATCACCTTGTTTATGATAATTTTTAGAAGATAGCTTAGTGTACTGACGAAAATTTAACATCTTTCATTATAATTGTCATAATATAATCTAGCATCATGTTTATGACAATTTTCTATGACAATATATGAATCGTCATAAGAATAAATCGTCATAACCTTCTCTACATAATAATTATAACAATATTTCATGACAATACACATATGTTATGGGCAGGTTGCTATAATATGACACATCATTGTTTATTGGTCAATCCCTCTGCATTACCCATGAACCAGCCCACCTAGGGCCTGTCATCATACCACATGTTTACGAAGTAGCAGGTGACTTAGTTACACAGTTGCAAGTTTTTGTCTCAGTTTTGCATTCACATCCAAATTTAGGAGTTTATATAACATATTTTTCTTTGTGGTGCTTCTTTTTTGTCTAACAAAATCTTGTATTTGCATCCTAGATATTTCTTGACATATGATTGCGATGTCCTAATTATTCCACCTAGATGAATTGTATTTATTTTAGTTGTCGACACTTGCTACTTGAGCGTTGTTTTAGCATTGTTCGTATCTAAAATGCTTTAGCACTGTTCATATCTAAAATTCCTTCTAAATTGTTATTTCGAAATCCAACATGTACCTTATTTCAAGACCTCAATTCTCGCCAGACTCATTTTTTATATCATTTCAGAAGCAAGAAAAATATAAGGATGTTGAACCTAGTCTAATAGATCTTTTCAAGGAGATGCATTGTAGCAAGAAGAAAGGTTTTAGCAAAAATGTTCAGAGAGCTATTGTAAGTGCTCGTTTTTGTTTCATGTTTGTATTCAAAACTTGCAACTTAGAGTATACTATATTAATGAATAACCTTTAACCTTTATATTAGGTTGACATAAAAAAATGGTGGCAGCATTAGTTTATGATGGACAAAAACCAAAATCTCCTACAGAAGTTGTTTCTAATGTGCTACCAGTCTCTAGTGTGTTCCTACGCAATCTTGGTCTTCGATCAGCCTCCAAGAAAAGCTCCACAGCAACAGTTTTTGTAAAGGTTCAACAACTTCAAGATCAACTAGAGTTCGAGTAGCAAGAAAAATATGGATTTTGGGAAGAAGTGGAAACCTTAAAGGCTCAGGCACATGTATCTCAGGAGAACATTGATATTATGAAGAGGTTGGTGGAAGAAAATAACAATCTCCTTCATCAACTATTAAGCTTCAATCGAGGCCAAATGCCTCCATCTTAATTTTGCTTGACCACTATAGGACCTGCAGCCTTATGCCTACTATAGTAGCTAGTTACAGTAGCTCTGGAGTTGAAGTTATACGATTGTTTCCATTTTGCTTAATGTTTGATACATTGAGTTGAAGTTATATGATTCTCTACTAGATGAAATATTTGTGTTCAACATATTCATACGATTTTTTGTTGTGATGTATAATATTCAATGACGATATGAATACATATGATATGTTCCTTCTGATGACGATTCTATCTGTCACAAAAACTTGGCCACATCACTTGCCATGTCATCACGTTTTATGATGAAAATATTTGTCATAAATGCATTGCCACGTCAGTGGACATCACCTCCTAATTTATGACGAAATTCTTCATCACAACAATTTTTCCACATCATCTGCCACATGGCTTGCCACGTGATCAAATCTATGACAAATATTTTCATCATAAAGGTTTTGCCACGTCACATTCCAAGTTATCACCATTAGCCATGTGGCAATGCATGGCCGTATGAATTGTGACGTTTTTAGAGACACTTATGACAAAATAGAGCGTCATAGATTTAGTGACGATTTTGGTGTGCGTCATAAAATCTATGACGATTTTTTTATGACCGTCATTGAATTTTATTTAACATGCACCTTCTGTGGCGAGGACCTTTTCATCACAGTGATGTCACTAAAATACAATCTGTGACAAATAAACGCTAGTTAGTGATACAATCATAATGTCATAGAAGGCCTAAATGGTTGTAGTGAAACAATTAGATTTCTCTGACATAGACCACTACATTGATTGTATTAAAGGGAAGTTCGTGAAACAAATTAAGAAAGATGGGGCAACACATAGTTCTGGTGTTTGAGTTAATTCACATTGGGAGATGCAACCGTTTGTGGCGCTGGACAACAAGAAAATCTTTGAAAAGCCATGGCCTGCCTCCAAGCTTTGAATTTTGCTGTCGATGCTGGTATGTCAAGAGTGGAATTTGAGACTCCGTATTATGTATTGCGCTTGTATCTCCCTAGTTTGTTTGACCAAGCTCCTTGCGGTAGCTTGTTTAGGGAAATCAAAATTTTTTTGCCCTTCGAATTTAATGATGTAAACGTAAGGAATAAGCCTCGGTGCTGTAATGGTGTTGGTCATCATGTAGCAAGTTTTAGTGTAGCAATAAACCTGGGTGGAGTCTGTGTCTGGCATAATAATTTTCCTGATTATGTAAAACTCTTGGTGGCTGTTGATATAAGGTCAACTTAAGCTAGATTGTTCAGTAGAGCTCTTGTGCTCTTGAATCTTGATTCTCCCTAGGAAGTCATTATTAGAGAAGTGGTTTTGTGGCTGAAAATAATTCTCGTACAAGATGGTGAAGTGGATAAAAAAACTATTGTTTTGAACTCTAATCTACTACTCCCTTCATTTTTTTTATTTGTCGTGTTTTAGTTCAAAAATGAACCAGACAACAATAAATATTCAAAAACGAAGGTAGTACTTTATTTCATTTCGTAGAATCAACAGAGTACCTACTCTTGCTAGAGCTTCTAGAGCTCTACAAAGTACAGAGCATCCCAACTTCTTTATAAATACTTGAAATTTGAACTAGTTGCATGTCCCTTGTAAATAATAGGAAACAAGTTTACATAATTCCCTCACCTCTAGAGGGTATCTACTTCACTCCCTCACCATTAAAATCAGTTGTTTAACCCCCCTCAACTTCAGAAAATCGAGCAAGTAACACTTTGGACGGTTTTAGTGAGTGGTTTTGCTGACGTGACATTGCCACCATAACACCAATTTTGTCTATTTCATTTCTGTGATCTTATAGTATATAAAATTTATATAATTTTACACACAATTGATTATCAGGTATTATATTTGCCCTAATTTTTCTAGATTTTTGGACTAGCAGCTTAATTACTGCAAATAAAAAACTATATGAAAATAGCTGAATCATTTTGTCCCAGATTCATTTCTTATATTTTAAGGCTAAAATTTTTACTATAGGTAACTAATACAATCAAAATACCACTAGAACTTTGTTTGATTTTATTAATATATTTAAGTGTCCTTTCTTCTGATTATAACTAAATCAATTTTATATTTTTTAGAAACACTTGGAAATAGTAATAAAAATATCTCATATACTTACATAGCCCTCTTCTTAGCTAAAATAACTTATACAAATATTTTCAGTTTTATGAGCACTTTAAATATTTCCACATTGCCAATGCCAAGTCAGCCAACACACCAACCACAGTGGCAATGCCACATCAACAAAAGCACTCACTAAAACCGTTTAGTGGGTTATTTGCTCAGTTTTGTAAAGTTAGGGGGCTAAACAACTGATTTTGAAAGTGATGGTGTGATGTAGACTATCCTCCACAGATGAGGGGGTTATGTAGACTTTTTCCTAAATAATAAGGTCCTCTTTCGAGAGGTTTAGTCGGTTGGAAGCATTGTAACATTGATGTGACGAAACTATCAAAGCCTTAAAATGCTGCCCTCTCCATCTCCTCTATCTCTAGCAGTCTCTTCTATCTCATTTTTTATTTTAAACTCCACTCTATAAATAGTGCAGTCTACAGTACAAAACAATGTTAGGCTATCTCTAGTAGTCTTACCTATCATTGCTCCTATTTCAAATTTTACTATGTAAACAACATTGTTAGGCTATCTCCAGCAGCCTTACCTATCCATGTTTCTATTTCAAACTCTACTCTATCTATAGGAAAAATAATACAAAATAGTGTTTTGTATGGCAATATACTCGACCTACTGCCTGTAGACTGTGTGTTTTGCGAAAACGACGTTGGCCGCTTAGTGTTACAATTTGACACAGTGTTGTACCTGGGCTGGGAGCTAGAGCTATCTCACTAAGAGCTAATTTGGTGACAGGGGATCCCGGGAGGATCGGAGGGGATTGAGGGGGAAATGAACTAATTTCTTTCTCAATCCCCTCCGGTCCTCCCGGGATCCCGGATCACCAAATCAACCCTAAGGCTTTATTTGGTTATGTCTTGATAAGGGGATTAAATCCCTCCCATTTTGACTAGGGAGAGATTTATTCTCTTCCAATCCCTAATAATTGTCTTCTATGAACTCTCATTATCCATCAATGTAATTTTATTTGAAAGGTAAGAATTATAAAGTGGATAAAGTCGCACCAATTCAATTGAGCTAGTACAAACGTCCCTAAGAATTTACTACGAATTCTCTCATACTCCATCGATATATTTTTTTTTTTGAAAGTAGGAATTAGAACTGTGTATATTTGGGGCAAAAAAGTTGCATCAATTCAATTGACTTAGCATTTGAAGTATCTTTAATATGATGATAATTCTGTAGTTTTTTTGAAACTGATAATTTTGTACAGTTAACAATATGATTTGTATTGATGGATGGACAGCCAGGAAATACCATGCGAAGTATTGATTGTTCCTTCCGCCGTATGCATGCTGCGATCTGACGTATTAGCTTAACAAAAAAATCATGGTGCTTCCAAGCAGAGTTTCATTTTTGGCTTTTCTGACTCCCTCGTCCCAAAATAAAATTCATTATTTGAACATAGACACAAAAATCAAGAGCTAAAACAACTAATCTTTTGGTATAGAGGAAGTATTAGTTTCCAGCAATACCTTACTAAAAAAAAGAGTGAAACCTTAAACAACTACCAAACACAAGCAAATAACCCGGTCTAACATTAAACATTGCACTGCAGTAAACAGGTCTGTTACATGATTCGTCATCATCATAACTAGTGTCGTTGCTTGTCATGCATGGTACAAGAAATAGGTTCGGTAATTCAATAACACTCATTAATTTACAACACAACACTGACTACCAGATGAGTCTGCTTGTAAACCTGACCATCAATTGTGTCAACAGAGATTCCTCTGCTTCTAAACCTGATCAACAATGGTGCCGGGCCCGCACTAGGCAAAGCAAGAAACAACGTCCTCTTCATGCCTCAGTTCAACCCGGCAACCATCCTATGCACAATGGGGCTGCATATGGTTCATCTTCATCAATAAGTGCCAAGAGGACCAAGTATTAAGCAAAAAAGAAACGTGAGAACTGCACTAACCCACATCCCTGTCGCCTGTTCACATACTGGACCACCCCAATCTTTGCTCTCCTCCCTGATCGCCCACTCACTGCAGAATCCCAATTTTTCATCATCGTCATCAGTCCTTCGACAACAGAGCCCATTCAAATAGGGCAAGATGTGCTCCTTCAGCATCTCAACCTGTGAGGAGCAAGCAACAGAAGGAAGTTGAAAGGGGCATGCAGGTGGCCCCACAGCCCAAGCTTCACCTCCCAGCTTCTTGTGGATTGGAAGAGGGGTTGCCCAATAAACCTCGAGTTGCTTCTGTTTAGAGAACAGAGTATAAAGTGTCCCTCCTGCATCTCAGTATGCAGGGAGGACCAGGGAGCAACTACACCGAGAGTGTGTACAGGCTGACAATATCAAATGGATGGCTGACTCTGCCTTACACCTCTGGGTTCTTTAATGCCTGCTACCATCTGCCAGCAGAACGAAGGGTAATGTGTTCAATGCACACTGGCAGGTGCAGGCATGCACGGCCCCCCTCACCAGGGCCGGGCAAAGCGCAAACTAGCATCAGATTGTTGTTGGTGAGTCTGTACCAGTAAAAAATCTGTTAGCCAAGAACTAAATTTAACTAGTGCATCTCATGGAGTTTCAACTCATTCGAAGTTAAATACCCCATCCATTCCAAATTGTAAGCCGTGCTGGTTTTTCAATGTACTTAACTTTTACTATGTATCTAAACATAATGTATATCTAGATGCATAGCAAAAGCTATGTACCTAGGAAACCCAAAACGACTTAGGCTATCTCCAACAGAATTCGTATCCTATCCCCTATTTCAATCTTCACTCTGTAATCAGTATCAAACAGTGTTATCTACAGTTCCGCGTCCCCTATTTTACAACACCTGCTGGACACAGTCTTACAGTTTGAAATGGAGAAGAGTAGACTATGACATATAATGCAATACGACGATTATTACAATATGCAGTTGAATATCATGCAATAGGATTTCTAGGAACATATAATGTTATTATAGTGAGTACCAACCATATACTGTGTATCCATAAGCTTCTATAATAATAATCGAGCAAATATTAACTCAGTATGGTAACAAAGAACGAACTGAATCACATAGGATGAAAAAACACATACATACTTGTGCAAATGGTCCCATGGATTCCTGTGGATGTACAAATGGAACTCCAGGGCGTGAAGGTATGGCATATTGCTGTGAAGCATGCATGAAAACAGATGATCTCACAGGTGCACGAATATGGCCAGGGCTGTAAGGCCCCATGACACCATCTGGCCCATAGCCAATTGCATTGGTTGCTTGAGCCACAGACCATGTCACAGGCATGTGCTGAGCTATTGGACAAGGTTGCTGTTCGACAGCAACAGGTGATTGGTGTGCTGAACCAAGCTGAGGGAATTCAGTGTTGTAGTTTACAGCAGGGGCATACAGAGGTCGAATTGTGTATGACCCTCCACTAAATCCAAATCCAGGATCAAATCTTTGCATATACCTGTACAAGTCACTCATGATGAGTGATTCTAGAGATCAAGTATGTCTACCACAGTGAACAAGAACAGAAAAAGGTATCATGTAATCTTAACTAGCTTAGCCAACTTCATAAAAAATAAGTAGACATCACAAGATTTAATGCTTCCTATAAAAGAAATGATAATCTTATTGTCATGCTTCACTAACATCCCATCATTAGCAAACAAACTGATATTTTTCCATTGACTTCAAAAGTTTCGGGTGATAGTTAAATCATGTAGGACTTAACTAAACTTATTAAAAGCAGAGGCATACGATGCATAAGAAACAATTGAGCAGAAGCATGGTAAAAATAGCCAATAAAAGCTTTCTTGTTCATGGTGCGCTAGGAGTATAGCAGCAAAGAGATGTGTTACAAGAAAAAAAACTAACCTGTCGTAGCTTCTGTCATAATCAGGATCCCTGCGCTCTGACTCACGGTCTCTGAAAATTGCAACCCTATTGTTCTGTCTGTTTCTATTGACTGCAGGCTCCTTATCACTCTTGCTTCTATTTGACATGCTGCTAGCTGAAGTGGTAGTCAAGGTCCTCTTAAGAGTAATTTCAGCCCCTTGGCCCATTCTATTGCTTGAGTTCAACTCCAAGGAAGTGGACCTGTGAAGAGTAGTGGGTGAAGTCACTTCCTCAGCTGATCTCCCATCAGTAGCATAACTGACATTGCCGTTGTTAAATATACGCGCTCGTGCCTTGTTGTATTCCTCTTTTCTTTCTTCAACGCTTTTCTGGAGATTGTCTCTAAAGGAGTGAGCACTTGAGCTGTTCATGCCATGGAAATTCTTTTGAGGCCTCTGCTTAATAGCTACTTTCGCCACAGAGATGTTTTCTTCTTGTGGTAGGTTAACTGGAATATCTGCAAGGCAGACAGCAGGCAGTTGGCACTCAGATGATGTCTTACGGAGGATGATACGCGAACCAGTTCCATCAGGCAAACTGTTGTCTGGTATGGCAATGGACTGCAGGAAGTAATGCTGCGCCAGGCGATGTGCAGCGAGACGCAAATATGAAGTTGGAAGACCATTGAATTCATACTCTGTAAACCTAGGGTCACCAATGAACTTCAAAATTTCTTGCTCCATTCTTAGCACTGCAGACAGGAATAGACTAGAGTCAAATACAAGGACTCCGCGTGTTTTGTCAATTTGAGCATTAAGCAATGGAACAGTGAAATTGTAAAGTTCCAGTTGATAATTGAGATAAAAATTAGTTGCACCACACGACCATCAGATGCACAAGGTGCTTGGAGCAAACACTTGCACTTCATAATTTTTGGAACAGAATTTAACTATCTGGTGGCTGCACAAATCTCTTATCCTATGGGACCAGCATGTTTGCACATATAAAAAGGGCATAAGATGCATGGAGAACATCAAGCCAAATTTTCCAGAGACCTAGCTACCTGGCTATAGTAGCAAGCCATAAGGGTGAAGTACATAAAGACAGAACACAGCATATAAGTACGACCACGAAAGAATACAACATTACCACATGAATAAAGCAACTAGCCACCTGTGCATATCTCAAAACAAGCAAGGAACACTCTGCACGTATCCTAAGCTAACCTTTTTGTCGCGCAATCATCATGTTAGTAGAATCTCGCATAACAAGCAAATCAATTGGTAAACTATGTGCGGAGGAGGCGTTAATTTACCAGAAAGCCTCTCCCTCGGCTTCTCTAGAGCCTCTCGTAGGAACTGATCGACCTGAGCCACCAAATCCTCGCGCGCAGCCGAGGGAACCGAAGGCGGGCCCTGCGGCTGCAGCGCGGGCGGCGGCTGGGGCGGGTCCGGGTCGTCAGCGAGGTCCGGCGAGGAGGACACGCGGCGCGCGGAGAGGATAAGCCGGCTTATGGGCCCGTCGATGTCGGCCGACTCCCACGAGTCCGGCGCGGCGGCTGCAACGTCCTCGGCTGCGAGCTCCATGGCCTCGTGTGCGCGGGCGATCCGGAGCTAGAGGGCGGAAGGGCGATGATCGGAGAGACTGGAGCTAGGAACGAGGGTGGCCATGGGGCTAGACTCTAGAGCGCCGAGATCTGGAGGAGGAAGCGCAGCTAGGTTTGGTTCTGCGGTGCAGGTGTTGGTAGATGGTAGGAACACGAACGCGGTGGAGGTAGATGTTAACTCGTCAGGCACGAAACTTGCAATTAAAAGAGCATAAATAGTTACCACTTAGACACGCAGCGTAGTAGAAAAGGAGTTATAGCCACGATCCAACATAGGCACGCGTCGATAAAGAGGAAATAGCCGATCACGATCGTCTCCTCTTCTGTAGTGTGTCAGCGCAACAGTCGCAGCTGCGTCTCCACATAGTCCACACATACAGGGGACGAACGTCGTGCGCCTATGTGCTAGCACCGTGTGCGCAGCAAGGGACTCACGGCTAGGTACGAGGAAGACAACGGCAAGGGTTTGTACGTGTGGTGGAGAGCTCTAACCCTATCCCCTTTTCATATATATTATAGATCGTGTTAATGGGCTGCAACTCATTAAACCTCTAATCCCAATTAGGCTCTAATCTGAATTGTGTATGATTGCCTCTTGAGTATATCACTAATAATCTCCCACTTGCACTAGAGACAATCATATAGGCAAGTTCCAATGTTCCAACCCATTAAGTGTGTGACTCGTTAGGTTCATGTGCAGACAGCAGTGAATGAAACCTTTTCAAACCACAAGTCAATAGCGGTATCTAGCAACACATATTAACTCCTGAATGTACATTAAAAATCATATCGGTTGAACTTTGATACATTCTCATACTGATCCCTTTGTCGCACGATATCAGTCAAGCTCAAGACAAAGTACGTGCCATTCTTGTTATAGCTTAATCATTCACTCCATCAAATAGTGGATTCAATTCATGACTAACATTTAGTTGTTGTGATTAACTCTTTAGTCATATTGGCATGTGATGAGGACATCACTCTCATACAAAATAATACATGGTCTAACAACACGAGCAAGTGCATGACAGCTAAATTGGTAGGTTCGTTCTTACCTAGTCAATTGTATTTTAGATCTTACGCTTTGTGGTATAGATGATTTGATGATTAGGAACCTTAGATAGTACCATCAAGGACTTAGGAAAGGCCAATATATTAAGGAGGATAAGCTAGGATGTTCACAACGAGAGAAAGCCAACTCCGACTCAACTTCGTATCCACCTCGGAGTCCATGACCAGTCTTCACTAAAACGGACGCTCAGGATGCATCTAACCTCCTATTAGGTTGGACTTTATATGGATGGAAAGCTAATGAGATAAGCTTTCCAACTCGATTGAAACCAACTTAAAATCGTCTGGATTCAACGGAAATCGTCGAAACAAGTCAGCGTTCAGATTCTGTTTTGGTGCTACGACACCGTCTGTTCAACTGTTGGCCCGTGTATCATGTCGGAGCCCATTAGGGGTACCTTCAGGGGTTATGCATGCCCCTAACCCCTATTTTAACAGCAGTCACTGCCACATTAGGGTTTGGGTTTTTGTCACACTCGGATTTAAGGGACAAAGTCGGGTGCATCTCATACATGCGCCAATGAAGACAACATATATAATAACAGAGTGTATAGAGATAAATGTCACAACATAATCAGAGTACTTATTACATAGCAGAAGTCTTACAAAAACAAAAGATAAATATGGACCGAACTAAATTCCATCCTTGGCGCAGGAAGTCAACTGGGAGACGCCACCTAGATCGAATCGAACTCCTCGCTGTGTGGCTCCTCTTGAACCACATGTTCTTCTCCTGTGGGGGGTGTGAGACAGCAAGGGTGAGCTCACACATGTTTATCAATCAACAAGTTGTGGGGAATAATGTGGCATGAACTCACCAAAGGTGGAAGATCATGTGAAGTGTAAGGCTTACCAAAGAGAATGGTTAAAGCTAAGCATTGCTTTTAAAGTTGGTCAAAATTTTATTAGCAATTACTAGATGTAAGTAGATACCAAACTATAATAATAAATAATAGAACAAAATTAATAACAAATCCCATGCAATGCATATGACGAATTGAATTTAAGTTCCATAGATTAATCATGCGATAGTCCTGAGCTGCTCTTAACCGTGAGCTCGGCTAGTATACCAGTTTTACACTCTGCAGAGATTGTACCCTTTACCCACAAGTCGTGTTTCCCATGTCGCCAGGGTTTGCAAGGCCCTTAGACACTACCAAAGTGAATGGCTAGGGATCCACTACGAGGCCTTTATAAAGTTCCACTAGCTTCGGAAAACACGCTACAGTTTATGGGAAGAGCACTGCTTGCAAGAATCCCTCGTCTGACCGCCATCGCAACAAAATCAACCCGAGAACCTCCTTGCATGCAACTCCCCTACTGCCCTTGCCCCTTTCGGGTAAGGTAGTCTTCCACTAGCTTTCCTAATTAGTTAGCCAAGGGGTCCCATTCCTCCCTTGTGGTGGCACGTGTTTCTCAAGTTAAGCTCCATGTTCCAATTAAAAATATAATGATCTTGACATGAACATAAATAAAATAACAGAATAATTGGAACATGGACATAATATGATATTAATCCCAAAACCATATAGAGCAATAGCAAAAACTACCCAAGTGAATTCAGGGGTAAACAAGGTAAACAGGATAAACATACTAGGGTGACCTATTGGGTTCCATCAAAATTAAACCTATGCATTGAATAATGATAATAAAGAATATTATTGGGTAACAAAAGTGATCAAGGGCACAACTTGCCTGGCACTTTGAGATTCCAGTTACTAGGGTGATTCTTCAGATCCTCGTGACCGCACTGCTAGTCGTAGCAATACAAACAAACATGGTATAGATAAAATTAACATCACACCAAACATAAGTATAAATTGAATAATAATGATCTACGCAAAGCTACGAGATCGCGGGATCGAGAACTATTAAAATCGGAGTTACGGTTAAGGAGTTATGATTTTATAAAAGATCTGTGTGATTAAAATATTAAACTATATTATAATTTCGTTAATATAAATTATATGAGAGGTTATTCTATAAATACTTATCTCAACTTCATTCTAAGTCATTAATTGATTAAAGATCATTTAATCAAACTATAACTATAAGGTCAGAGGTTAATCCAATAAGCATAGGTTAATCCAAATACATAGGATAAATAAATATCTAATTATAAAAGTATGAGACATGGTATAATCAATGTTGTTACTGCGTAGTACATATTTATACGGAGCTAACGCCACTTGAACGGATCAAATTGGAGTTAAAATGGGTACGTTACGAATTTCCAAAGGTTTTATACATTTGACAAAAGATTACATAGGATATAAATTTTTAATGTGAATTTCATGTCAAACAGAGACACTAGGTGATACACAATGATATTACAAAATTATAGAAACTAGAATAGACTGAAAAGGAGTTAAAATGCATTTTCTAGGAATTAATTAAGTTCCTATAATTATTTTCACACAAAAATGTATTTTCTAAATGAATTCCTTTGATTTTCTAGACTGAGCGCATCAAAACAAAGGAACGCAGGGGTCTCGGTGTAAAACAACCCAACACATAGGGCGCCAGGCGTTGGACTGCGAGCTAATTCGCGATAATTTCAGGGGTTCTTCTACAAAATCATTCGACCAAAGGGGTATGCTCCGTTTCAGGCCGTCGGATGAAGCAGGGGCGGCCCAGATTAGATCACCAAAGTGTCCAATCGGTACAGGACTTCGACGGCTGGATCACGATCCAACGCTCAGCAGTTAACAAGGCTGAGACCGCATCACGACCGTCCATTCCTGAATATATGGATCGAAGTAGATGCCCCACCTGATCTAATCATACACACTGGATTGAAATCCTATGGTCACAAACGTTTCCCGGTCCCATCCAAATCGTGGCCGCCCACACAGAGATCGAAGACCAACAAGTCGTTCTCCTCCCTCCCAGACCGAGCCACGGCGGCGCGCCCACATACTACGGTGGAGCTCCACCGGAGCACACCGCACGCGCACAACCTAGGCCCCATAGCCAAATTCCCCGGTCCGATGCGTAGAGAAGCGTAAAGCGAACTAGATGGATGGGTTCTTACCTTGATTCAGGCAATGGACGAACCGCCCCACGGAGTTTGGCGGACGCGCGGCGGAGTTCGCACCACGGCGACAAATTTCGAGGGCTCCGGCCGCCAATCCATAGCAGGGAGGTCCCCGGCTCAATCCCCGACGTATGGCGAGACTCACAGGGCCGAATTCGTGGATGCGACGGCGGTAGACACGAAACCGGGTCGGCGGCGGCGCTGCTTCGTCTCTCTTTCTCCCTCTCCCAAAGTGTTACGATGTCGGGTTTGAGAAGAGCCCCACGGCGGATCTCAATTCCTCCCCGAGGTCGGCTCTAATGGCGACCTATGCATTCTGCGAGACAGGCTCCAGCTCCCGGTTTTTTATACCCAGACCCCAACCTCAACCACCGCGCGCGTAGGTGGGAAGTTGGTTCTGCCATTCCCGGATAGCGATTGGGGTGAGTAAATATCGTCGCCGTGGATATGTTCCGGCCAATAATTTACTTTGGCCACTGTACCGAGCTTGCCACGACCGCTTCGGATGAGCTCGCCAGTGACAGCCGCCTCACGGCCTTGCGTCACGTGCTTTGGCACATCCAACGCGTCGCCGTGACTCGTTGTAACCCTCTGTCCATCACCGGGGAGCTTGCCACGGTAATCGGACACTAATCGCGAGCGCCAGTGACCTTCTCTTCCTCCGACCGCCGCGCGTCTCTCCCAAATTCACCGGCCACCGCTCTTGCCTTCTATAAATTGAGCGCGCCGTCGGGTCTGTAGGATAATCACGCACCAAGCCACCAAGTATTGCCTCCAATCGTATACCCGAGAGCTCCAATTTCGCATTTCCCCCAATCTACTCAAGAACACCGCACGGTTTAGCCTCGCCATGACCAGCCCAATTCAGGTCCGATCTCACCCTCTGTGTTATTGTTTCAACACCCTTGCTTGCTCGTGATGCTCACCGACCCGCTCAATTGAGCTAGAACCCCATAGATCATCGGGAACTGGATCGGTTGTCCGCGATACCCACTGTCACCGTGGGTAGAACAAGTTAGATCACCATTCATGAAATTAGTTTGGGGAAAACGATCCATAGGTCTTGAATTTGGTTTCTGCTGAAGTAGGGCGCCAGTCATTAAGTTAATCGGCCGGTGAGGGTTCACTAGAGCGCGGTCCGGCGTCATTCGTCGTCGTGGGCTTCGGGTGGTAAAGGAATAGAAGTGCAGGGGCTTTTCTACAAATGTCAGCAACTCAGTCGAATAGTGCCGTGACCCCGCTTCAGGTAATCCCATAAGACAAGTCCCTTTCTGCAAAATCACCACACGCGGGCGCGGGCACGCGCGTTCGCCCGAAGTTGGGCCAACCTAGGCCGAATTCGATCTAGTACTATTCATAGTTTTTCTTTTTCCTTTTCTACCAGAGCTAGAACAATTCTAGAAAATTATAGAAAAATGATAAAATTACCAAACCAATTTTGCTAGGCTCCTAATTTCCTATAGAATTTAATAAAAATAGTTTCTTGATTTTTAGTCCTAAAGGGAAATTATAGAGTATTTAAAACATCCTAAGACCATGCTTCTGTATTTTTAGAAAAGAATTAATAAATCCAAAATGCACTAAATTTTTAGGATAATCCCTAAATAATATTTGGAAGCCTTGGGTAGAGTTTGGTATGATTTGGACCATGTTTGATGCTTAGAACCCAAAACCCTAGCCCCCCTGCCCTGTGAACTTCACTATTGACTCCGGAAATCCTAAGTTCTCGGAGATCCGTGAAGGAAAATTATATTCAAGACTTTAGATAATAGACTTTTATTATCTTTGCACTCTCATGTGCATTACATGGGCATTCATTATTATGTATGATTAAGTTTAGAAAACGAAGAAGAAGTAGAAGTCGAAGAAGCGAAGACTTCACCACCACCACCTGAGGAACATTAGATAGGCAACTGCTTTTATTTTGATATCTGCGGATCAGAGCCTGATTCACCAGTAACACAAGCCAAGCCCTGGTGCATTTGCCACCTCCTTGTTCCTTTGAAAATCTTTCTCACTTACTTGATGCATTAGGTGATAGTAGTTGTGTGCTAAACTATTGCTGCATCTCCTTCCTTGGATTATTTCCTAATCCCTGTTTTACAAAAGGATTTCTTATGCTTAGCTTTGCTTTAGAAAAACAAAATGTTTTGTTTTCTCAAAAGATGATGTTACAAAGTGGGTGGGATGTTTTCAAAAATAAAACTTGATGGTGGATCCATCATGGCCATGATGGGTTCAACATCGGAAAAGATGTACCACTGCCAGGTACCAAACTTTGGGTTTGAAATGATTAAGCTGAGACCAGGTGGGTGACATGCACGAGAAGAGAGTCTCGGTGTAGTGTCTCCGCCTGAGTCGATTAAGGACCGTGTCGATGTAGGCCTGCTGACCGAGGACCCTTTGACTAGTCACATGCCTCGTCATGGGTAATCTTTGCCTTGGGCAGACTAATACCAGAATAAGATACCACGCAATGGGAGTGGAGAGATGGCGAGAGTAGCATGTACCCTCCGTAGCTAGAGGCTTGACGGTGGTGTATCTGTGCTCTCGGTTGGCATGAACCTTATCTGGTCTTAAGAACCC
Source organism: Zea luxurians (assembly GCA_029449295.1). Taxonomy (NCBI): domain Eukaryota; kingdom Viridiplantae; phylum Streptophyta; class Magnoliopsida; order Poales; family Poaceae; genus Zea; species Zea luxurians. Next base: position 94,283,569 of record JAOPSE010000001.1, on the reverse strand, counting down.
CGGTGGCGAGTTGACATATGCAAGGGTTAAGTGCTACATATGTCGTGTGATTGGAGATCCTCAGCTGAGTATAATCGATTCGGATCACCGTAACTTCATGGTTATGAAGACTTGGTCACTGACTTACACGTAGCAATCCATTAAAGATGAAGGATTGTTAAGAAATTGGCTAGTGCAGGTCAAGTGATTGAACTAGGATAGAGAAAACCCTAGTTGCAGGTAATTTTACTTAACCTGACAAATAAAACTAGATTTTTAAGGATCCACTCTTAGTAAGCATTTATGCAAACAGAGTCATTGATTATTGATAAGCCTTACCTTGACTCCCTTTATCTAGCATACCCTTGAGAGTCTTTTCTTTAGTCGGGTAAGACTTGCTGAGTAATTCCATACTCAGGGCTTTGTCCCATGTTGTTTTAGGTGAAGAAGCGGCAAACTTTTGTTGCTTCTGTTCAAAGGTGGTACCAAAGGAAGAACATCAAGACTAAAGCTGCTAGAGAAAAGGATCCTCCGTAAAACTTTTGTTTAATACTTATCAGGAGGGGTTTTTGCCTCCCATGGTTTGTAATAATAATACTCAGCACTCATATATTATGTTCTGGTCTATAACTATATAACTTCGTCTTACTTTTCAATGAAGGTAAGTTAATGTAACTGCTTCCGCATTTTCATATCTCCGATGCTTGTAATGTCTGCGTGACGGGTGAAACGCTCTTGGGAAAGGTAAAGAAAGCAGTACCGAACTTGTCAAGTAATTCAGGGGCACCTGCAGGGTTGTCTGAAGTCTGTTGGACAAGGACAACTGTAGGTGGGCCTAATGACTTGAGAGGTTCCGTCACAGCTGGTATCGGAGCCAAGCCCATCTCTGCAGATATTATGAGGCATCTTCAAAAAAAATTTTCAAAGACTTATCTAGAAAATTTCTTCCTTTCTTATCTAGCTTCCTTCTAAAGAACTTATTTAAAGACCAGATGGTAGAGTGCTATGTATAGAAGGTGTGAATCAACTAAGGTTGATTCTGTAATTACACATGCATCATGCTAAAAACTATGCTAATAAGATTGTCCCCCTTAAGAAATGCCGCCGCGCACAAGAAAGACTGCATGCAAGTCTACCGGGCCGTTTGGCGTACCCTGTCATCAACTTGCCCCATGGCATGAAGACAGCAGCAGTGGTAGCAACGATCCGATCAGGGATCTGGAAGCCCAAGTTGATCAGCTTCGAACAGAACTCCATCGCAGGAACGACATATGGGTCACGGATGGCGAAAGAATAAACGAATTAAGAACAAACATCCGCCACCTGCAAGATCAGCTCGCAGAGCGGGATCTAGCGCTCGACTGGGCAGTTAACTCTCGTCGCTTGCCTGGGCTAAAAAGGCAAAAGCTCGAGCCCGCGTGGAAGAGCTCAGCATAGCCGTAGATAACTTGCAGGTTTATTGTAATACTCTACATGAAGAAGTTCATGTATTGTATTCCCAATTGCACCCCAACGTACCTGCGGATCCTGTCGGGATAGAAGCCGGACCTTCTGGAGTAGCGGGAGAAGCATTCGATGGTGAACTGGATTTGTTCAGGCCCCCTCCCTCTATGAAGTTGGTAGATGAATGGTCTCCTACTCCTGACAGCGAGGCTACCAAAAGTGACAAGAAGCAAGAGTAGTATAGTATAGAAGTAGTAGTAATATATAATAGGTAATGTAATCCTGTTGTAAAATTCGAGTCTGTAACATTACCCTTTTTAGTAATGTAAAATGGATGGTTTTCTTTGGCCTATTATATTCTTCTAAATGTTTGTTGCCTCATATGCCTTCCAAGACTCATTCATAGGATGGAGCAGGGACCTCCAGTGGGAGGGAAGCAACTCTGAACCCACCTCCAGTACCTCCAACGCTAGCTGAGGCCATCGCTGCCTTGGTTAACGCTACGGCCGACAACACCCGCTTTCTGCGGGAAATGGCAGGGCAACAAATGCAACAACAAGACGGGCGGGTGTATCCGCAAGGACCCCACGAAACATCATACCTGGATTTCTCAGAGACACGCCCTCCATTGTTTGTCAAGGCAGAAGATCCTCTGGAAGCGGATGAGTGGATCCGCGTCATTGAACAGAAGTTTGGGCTTCTCCGATGTACGGAGATTCAAAAGCCCCTATTCGCAGCACAACAATTGCGTGGCCCTGCCAGCACCTAGTGGGGAAATTTTGTAGCCGTTCAACCAGCCGGTCATCAAATAACTTGGGATGAGTTCAAGTTGGCTTTCCGTGAGCACTATATACCTGAAGGGGTGCTCCACATGAAGTAGGAAGAGTTCATGAAGTTGAAACAGGGTGGAGATACTGTTACCCAGTATCTCAATAAATCCAACCACTTATCCCAATATGCTATCGATCAAGTCAACACGGACTTAAAGAAGAGGAATTGTTTCTTGAGAGGTCTTAATGATCGAATGCAAAGGAAGATGGCCACCTGCATTGATCTTTCCTACGGAAGGGCTATCAGTACTGCACTGGCAGTCGAGGCTAAATATGTAGGCTCCAAAAAATCCAAGGGTTACAGAGGCGACAGGCCCAGTCAGGGGTCTGAGAAAAGACAAAGGTTGGTAATCTGACCTTTTAATCTGAATCGCTCTTCCCGACGTCCACCCTCCTACGCTTTCAAGCAACCGGTCTTCATTCGCCCCGCCACTGCCCCTGCTTCAACCACTCAGCCGGGTGCCCCTGGCACTCGTTTCCCTGCCCTCCCCAGCTCTTCAACTGGCTGTTACAACTGTGGAAAGTCCAGAAACTTTATCATGGACTGTCCATACCAGAAGTAGAATCGCTCAAGTAATCAGCAGAGTTTTGGGAATTCCGTTCGAGGAAAGGGAAATGCGGCAAACAATACCGCGGGCAAAAATACAAGGAAAACGGGACGAATTTATTATACTCAAGTGGCCACAACACCGGACGGCGAACCAGTTATGATGGGTACGTTTCTAGTGGCCAATCACCCTGCAATTATTGTTTTTGATTCTGGCGTTTCGCATACTTTCATAAGCAAGAAGTTTGTGGAGCAACATTGCATTCCATACCATGAATCAAGGGAAGGGTTTAAAATTCATTCGCCTGGGGGACAAATATTTACTAAAGAAGTGGCTTACCAAGTGCCCGTAACATTGGCTGAACGGGACTTTCCTACTAATATGATTGTTCTGAAAGGCCAAGACATAGATGTAATTCTGGGCATGAATTGGTTAGCCCAACATAAAGCTATTCTCAATACTGAATTGAGAACTATCAAATTGAGTTATGGCCAAGAAGAGGTTCTCTTGACCATCCCCCTAGCCATTCCAGCTAAACCATTTGGCAGAGTATATGAAGCTATCATACCAGAGATCCAAGATATTCCGGTAGTATGTGAGTTCTTGGATGTTTTTCTAGAAGATTTGCCTAGATTGCCTCCAGAAAGAGATGTTGAATTTGTGATTGAGTTAAAGCCCGGTACGGCTCCTATTTCTAGAAGGTCGTACCGAATGCCTCCAAATGAACTGGCAGAGCTCAAGACCCAGTTACAAGATCTACTGGAGAAGGGATTCATCCAGCCAAGTTCATCACCATGGGGCTGTCCAGCCATCTTTGTTAATAAGAAGGATCAAACACTACGGATGTGCGTGGATTATAGACCCCTTAATGAGGTTACTATCAAAAATAAGTACCCTCTTCCACGGATTGACATTCTATTTGATCAACTGACTGGAGCGAGGGTCTTCTCCAAGATTGACCTCAGATCGGGCTATCATCAGATCCGTATCCGACCCGAGGATATACCGAAGACCGCATTCACTACGCGGTATGGATTATTTGAATATCTGGTTATGTCTTTCGGACTAACAAATGCTCATGCCCACTTCACCTATCTTATGAACTCGGTATTCATGCCCGAGCTGGATAAGTTTGTGGTGGTATTCATTGATGATATCTTGATATATTCCAAGAATGAAGAGGAGCATGCTCAACACTTACGGATCGTATTAACGCGCCTAAGAGAACACCAATTATATGCTAAGTTGAGTAAGTGCGCGTTCTGGCTAGAAGAAATCCAATTTCTGGGACATGTATTATCTGCCAAAGGGATTGCGGTGGATCCCAGCAAAGTCAAGTATATTTTGGAGTGGAAACCCCCAACCACTGTACATCAAGTCCGAAGTTTCCTTGGACTAGCTGGCTATTACCGCCGATTCATACCAGATTTTTCCAAGCTTGTGAAACCAATCACAAGTTTATTGAAGAATGATACTAAATTTATTTGGTCTTCAAAGTGTAATGAAGCCTTTAAACAATTGAAGGTATTATTAACCACTGCTCCGATATTGGCTCAACCGGATATTGAGAAGCCCTTTGATGTGTATTGTGACGCATATGGCAGTGGTCTCGGATGTGTTTTAATGCAAGAAGGCCGAGTAATAGCTTATGCTTCAAGGCAGTTGCGCCGGCATGAGGAACATTATCCCACTCATGATCTGGAGTTAGCTGCAGTGGTTCATGCCCTAAAAATCTAGCGTCATTATCTGCTGGGGAATATCTATCACATCTATACAGATCATAAAAGCCTGAAGTATATTTTCACCCAGTCAGAGTTGAATATGAGACAGAGGCGATGGCTCGAGCTTATTAAGGACTATGAATTGGAAATTCATTATCACCCAGGCAAGGCCAATGTAGTGGCAGATGCACTCAGCCGTAAGGCTTCTTGTCACTGTCTTATGGTGGAGACCTCTAATAATACATTATGCCAGGAGATGGAGAAGTTAAACCTAGGAATGATCCAACATGGAACCTTAAATCAATTAAAGCTTGAGTCAGTCCTTTTACAATGGATAATGGATGCTCAAAAGGATAATGAGGGTATGAAGCACATTCATGAGAAGATAGAGGCCAGAAGAGCCAAATGTTTCAGAAAAGACGATCAAGGCATTGTATGGTTCAATAACCGCATAGTTGTGCCAAAGAATGAAGAAATCTGCCAGCAGCTTTTGGATGAAGCACATCTTAGTCGCTATTCTATTCATCCCGGAAGCACTAAAATGTATCATGATCTAAAACAACATTACTGGTGGACAAAGATGAAGATTGAAATCGCACGCTATGCGACAAAATGTGACACTTGTAGGCGTGTCAAAGCCATACATATGAGGACTGTTGGTCCATTACAATCTCTACCAATACCAACATGGAAATGGGAAGATATTAGTATGGACTTCATTGTGGGATTGCCCATAATAGCAAAAGGGTATGACTCTATTTGGGTTATAATTGATCGGCTTATGAAAATTGCTCATTTTCTGCCAGTCAAGACAGATCACCCAGTTGTTGTTTATGCCTAATTGTACATTGCTCGTATTCTCAGTTTGCACGGTATTCCGAATACTATAGTGTCGGATCGTGGACCTCAATTTGTGTCCAAATTCTGGGAAGAACTTCACAAGTCCTTGGGTACTAAATTGCTCCATAGTTCGGCCTATCATCCTCAAACTAGTGGTCAAACTGAGAGGGTAAACCAAATACTTGAAGATATGTTGCGAGCATGTGTTCTGGAATTCCCACAGAAATGGGATGATTGTTTACCATTAGCGGAGTTCTCATATAATAATAACTATCAAGAAAGCATTGAGATGGCACCCTTCGAAGCTTTGTATGGCCGACGGTGTCGTACTCTGTTAAACTGGTTTGAACCTGGTGAAAGAAGTTTTTTCAGGCCAGATATGGTAAAAGACACAGAAGAAAAAGTTTGGCAAATAATTCATAATTTGAAGAAAGCTCAAGCTCGACAGAAAAGTTATGCAGACAAGCGACATCAACCCTTGTACTTTCTCGTTGGAGATCATGTCTACCTGAAAGTTTCACTAATGAAGGGGGGGGGTAACACGTTTCGGGGTAAAAGGGAAGCTTGCACCTTAGTACATTGGTCCTTTCCTTGTGCTTGAGCAATGTGGACTAGTGGCGTACCGACTTCAACTACCTGAAACCTTGTCTGCTGTACATAATGTGTTCCACGTGTCTCAACTGAAGAAGTGTCTTCGGGTTCCCGATCGAACCATTGAAGTAAAGGATGTTGCCTTAGAACCAAACTTGACATATTCAGAGCACCCTATTCGAGTCTTGGATCAAAAGGACAAAATTACCCAAAGAAGAACTCTCAAATTTTACAAGATACAGTGGAACCAGCATTCAGAAGATGAGGCTACATGAGAAACTCGGGACTTTTTAGGAAAGAATTTCCCAGGCTTTTTAGTCTCCTGTAATTTGTTAAGTATATACAATTGTTGTAATAAAGGAGTGAGCCCCAAACCACCCCTGCCTTGTACCAAGAATAAGGAAATTAAAGAGTGAAGCATTTCCTTTTCCATTACTTGCCCTAGGACTTTTAATCTCGGGACGAGATTCTTTTATGGGGGGGAAGGATGTAACACCCCTGGTGTTACTATTACTAAAACCCGAGCATAACATCATAAGCATTGGCATATCATATGTTTGTCACACTTAGAGTGCATTCACTAGGCAAAAATTTCAAACAAGTTGTATTGATATGACATTTGGTGAATAAAACCCTAGGGTAGAGTACTTAACCCTAGATTAAGCTTAAAGGGGTAACTAGAGTTTAACCAAGAGAAAACTCCAAAGCTTGGTTATAATAATCATAAAATATCACCATAAGTAGACTAAAGTGGCATTAAAACCCTAAAAGTACCACAAACCCTAAATGGAACCCTAGAAGGCCTAAACTTAAACCCTAGGGGGCTAAGTGCAAAATTAGTGCACTTTTGGACTAAAGTGCAAAAACCATGAAATTAAGGTATCTAACTCATATGGTTCACATGTGTGTGAATTTGCAAGCTAAACCTTGAGATTTGGACTTATTTGCAAAAGAGCCACACTTGAACTCTTTTGACTAAGTCTGAATTCCAGTGTAATGGGTTCAACTTTGGGGCCTTGTAACTTCCAAACCATAAGGATTTTGTCCTAAGTCACCACATTAAGTTTGTAGAGCTATCATAGGAGAACAAGTTTGCTTAAGTAACTAACCACTGGTGTTGAATGGAAACTGAAGATAAATGAGTCTGAAGTTGGGCTGTCAGACTGTTTGAAGTCTGAATTTGGACTGCCAGTGTGTTTGAGCAAACTTTGAGCTCAATTCTAAGCATGATCCAGTGGGAATCTGATTAGTGATGCTATAGCAGAAGTGAAGATAGTTTGTAGGACTACAACTTTGATACCGGTCGATCAGCATATTGCCATGTAAATTTAGGAGAAAATGGGACTCAAAGTTGATCTGTCAGACCGCCTGAATACACTTCGTGATGGTACAGTGATGGGATCAGGCCGCCAGCTCAGTCCCTCGCCACCGACGAGCCTCGCGCGATTCGTGCCTCCGCCGCCTTGTTTCATTCTCGGATCAGTCGAATAGCGATTGGGGTGAGTAAATATCGTCGTCGTGGATATGTTCCGGCCAATAATTTACTCCGGCCACCGTACCGAGCTTGCCACGGCCGCTTCGGATGAGCTCGCCGATGATAGCCGCCTCACGGCCTTGTGCTATGTCCTTTGGCACATCCACCGCGTCGCCGTGACTCGCTGTAACCCTCTGTCCATCGCCGGGGAGCTTGCCACGGTAATCAGACACTAATCGCGAGCGCCAGTGACCTTCTCTTCCTCCGACCGCCGCGCGTCTCTCCCGAATTCACCGACAACCGCTCTTGCCTTCTATAAATTGAGCGCGCCGTCGGGTCCGTAGGATAATCACGCACCAAGCCACCAAGTATTGCCTCCAATCGTATACTCGAGAGCTCCAATTTTGCATTTCCCCCAATCTACTCAAGAACACCGCACGGTTTAGCCTCGCCGTGGCCAGCCCAATTTAGGTCTGATCTCGCCCTTTGTGTTATTGTTTCAACACCCTTGCTTGCTCGTGATTCTCAGCGACCCGCTCAATTGAGCTAGAACCCCATAGATCATCGAGAACGCGATCGGTTGTCCGCGATACCCACTGTCACCGTGGGCAGAACAGGTTAGATCACCATTCATGAAATTAGTTTGGGGAAAACGATTCATAGGTCTTGAATTTGGTTTCTGTCGAAGTAGGGAACAAGTCATTAAGTTAATCGGCCGGTGAGGGTTCACCGGAGCACGGTTCGGCGTCGTTCGTCGTCGTGGGCTTCGGGTGGTAAAAGGAATAGAAGTGCAGGGGCTTTTCTACAAATGTCAGCGACTCAGTCGAATAGTGTCGCGACCCCGCTTCAGGTTATCCCATAAGACAAGTCCCTTTCTGCAAAATCACCACACGCGGGCGCGCGCGTTCGCCCGAAGTTGGGCCGACCTGGGCCGAATTCGATCTTGTACTATTCATAGTTTTTCTTTTTCCTTTTCTGCCAGAGCTAGAACAATTCTAGAAAATTATAGAAAAATGATAAAATTACCAAACCAATTTTGCTCGGCTCCTAATTTCCTATAGAATTTAATAAAAATAGTTTCTTGATTTTTAGTCCAAAAGGGAAATTATATAGTATTTAAAACAGCCTAAGACCATGCTTCTAGATTTTTAGAAAAGAATTAATAAATCCAATATTCACTAAATTTTTAGGATAATCCCTAAATATTATTTGGAAGCCTTGGGTAAAGTTTGGTACGATTTGGACCATGTTTGATGCTTAGAACCCAAAACCCTGGCCCCCCTGCCCTATGAACTTCACTATTGACTCCGGAAACCCTAAGTTCTCGGAGATCCGTGAAGGAAAATAGTATTCAAGACTTTAGATAATAGACTTTTATTATCTTTGCACTCTCATGAGCATTACATGGGCATTCATTATTATGTATGATTATATTTAGAAAACAAAGAAGAAGTAGAAGTCGAAGAAGCGAAGACTTCACCACCACCATCTGAGGAACATCAGTCAGGCAACTGCTTTTATTTTGATATCTGCGAATCAGAGCATGATTCACCTTTAACACAAGGCAAGCCCCGGTGCATTTGCCACCTCCTTGTTCCTTTGAAAATCTTTCTCACTTACTTGATGCATTAGGTGATAGGAGTTGTGTGCTAAACTATTGCTGCATCTCCTTCCTTGGATTATTTCCTAATCCCTGTTTTACATAAGGATTTCTTATGCTTAGCTTTGCTTTAGAAAAACAAAATGTTTTGTTTTCTCAAAAGATGATGTTATAAAGTGGGTGGGATGTTTTCGAAAATAAAATTGATGGTGGATCCATCATGGCCATGATGGGTTCAACATCGGAAAAGATGTACCTCTGCCAGGTACCAAACTTTGGGTTTGAAATGATTAAGCTGAGACCAGGCGGGTGACTTGCACGAGAAGAGTGTCTCAGTGTAGTGTCTCCGTCTGAGTCGATTAAGGACAGTGTCGATGTAGGCCTGCTGACCGAGGACCCTTTAACTGGTCACATGCCTCGTCATGGGTAAGCTTTGCCTCGGGCAGACTAATACCAGAATAAGATACCACGCAATGGGAGTTGAGAGATGGTGAGAGTAGCATGTACCCTCCGTGGCAAGAGGCTGGACGGTGGTGTATCTGTGCTCTCAGTAGGCGTGAACCTGATCTGGTCTTAAGAACCCCGGTGGCGAGTTGACATATGCAAGGGTTAAGTGCTACATATGTCGAGTGATTGGAGATCCTCAGCTGAGTATAATCGATTCGGATCACCGTAACTTCGCGGTTATGAAGACTTGGTCACTGACTTACACATAGCAATCCAGTAAAGATGAAGGGTTGTTAAGAAATTGGCTAGTGCAGGTCAAGTGATTGAACTAGGATAGAGAAAACCCTAGTTGCAGGTAATTTTACTTAACCTGACAAATAAAACTGGATTTTTAAGGATCCACTCTTAGTAAGCATTTCTGCAAACAGAGTCATTGATTATTGATAAGCCTTACCTTGACTCCCTTTATCCAGCATACCCTTGAGAGTCTTTTCTTTAGTCGGGTAAGACTTGCTGAGTAATTCCATACTCAGGGCTTTGTCCCATGTTGTTTTAGGTGAAGAAGCGGCAAACTTTGTTGCTTCTGTTCAAAGGTGGTACCAAAGGAAGAACATCAAGACTAAAGCTGTTGGAGGAAAGGATCCTCCGTAAAACTTTTGTTTAATACTTATCGGGAGGGGTTTTTGCCTCCCATGGTTTGTAATAATAATACTCAGCACTCATATATTATGTTCTGGTCTATAACTATATAACTTCGTCTTACTTTTCAATAAAGGTATGTTAATGTAACTGCTTCCGCAATTTCGTATCTCCGATGCTTGTAATGTCTGCGTGACGGGTGAAACGCTCTTGGGAAAGGTAAAGAAAGCAGATACCGAACTTGTCAAGTAATTCAGGGGCACTTGTAGGATTGTCTGAAGTCTGTTGGACAAGGACAACTGTAGGTGGGCCTAATGACTTGAGAGGTTCCATCACAAAAACCTTTCTATTACTTCTTTTCTAAAATAATTCTTTGTTTTCAAAATTCAGTCCTCCAATTTCAACAGTCAAATATAATTTGAGATATCTGAATTTACTCTTTCATTTCTTCATTTATTTTATTATTATATTTTTTATACACCAATTCTGGGCCTTACAGTTTTGCTTAGATCATATCTGTCATCAAATAGTTTGTCGTTCATCGGTTTGTGAGATCCCAACTCGTAATCAACACAGTTTTAGTTGTGTTCTACCTATTCTTGCTTGTGTTCTTGATTGCGCTTGCTGGGATAAGCCTTCGTGGTAAGGTCACTCGTGTGTCACGGGTGATAACCAATAAAGTGATTGCGAGGATCCATTCGCTCGGAGCCTTAGATCATCATCGTCGAGATCTCCACCCAATCAAGTTATCGTACCTTGCGGAAGATCGGGCCTTGTCCTCTATCAAGTGGTATCAAGATTCAGGTTGCCTGTGAGGTATAATCCTACCTTTCGATTCATTTTGTCCGTCCCATAACCCACAAAAAATCCAAAAAAACATCAGTGTTAACTCTGTTAACCTACAACATTCGCCTTAGCCTTTGCACAATTGGTTTTAGATTCTGCTGTATTGAGTTAGTGTCCTAGGTCAAGGTCTTGTTGCTTGTTAAGATTTGTTTTGGTTTAGTTTGATCCTTTCCATCCGCTTCCATACTACAAAATTGATTTCCAAAATAGATCCCATCTACAAAACTGATCCTAACTGATCCTATTTTATCTCATCATCATGTCCTTATCAGATTAGTTTCTGTACAGTTTGGTATTTTAAGTATAAATCTCGCATATGAACTCAGAATTTGGTGTTATTGTACTTTCTAGAAAGCTTATAAAACTATCTACAACTTTGGTATTTACTAGTTTTCCGAAGAACGTCAATATCAAGGAGTTATTTGTATTGGAATTAAATTTGTTTGGGATCCTGAAATTTCGGACCAGTCTGTTTTCGGGGTCATTATCTTCCACTTCCGTTATCCAAAACAGGCGATCCATATATCCAAAAGAAATAGAAAAACGAAATCTATAACTTTCGTGTTGTGAGTTTTTGCGTTTGTGGTTACTATATTTGTGAAACAGTCTATTGACGTTAGAGCAGAAAATCTGTAATAGATAGACGATAACTTTTTTTGATACTCTTGAGTTGTATCTTGTTTTTGCGGCACTTTTGTGAAAAAAAGAATATAAAAGGAAAGTGCACAAAAAGGCACACAAAACAAAGAAAAAAATTAGAATAAAGAGAAAAAGTGAGCGCATAAGCAGTAACACCACCATGCACCTCTACAATTCATCTTATTTCTATCTTCTTTCCTTGCTGTACCTAGATCGTTGTTACCTCCTTTGTGTCTTCCTCCAACTGTTCTAATACATTCTTTAGGCCAGCAACTAGAATGAGTATTTGGAACACTTATTCAGCACTACTATCTGTTACTGACTTGTGTGCCACAAATATATATTTAGTGAGCCTTCTCAAAGCTCCACCTTTCTCTCGAGCAGAACAAGTATGCTCTTTGGGCAGTCACACCGGGCACCGTTTGCCACCTGCAATGCTGGTAAGAAACTTGTAAGAGCGGGGTAAGACACTTTCATAACTTGTGTTCCACCACCACCTTGAGAGTAGTTATAGGGTTCACACTGTTCGTTTTGTTGCCTTTTGTCTCTGTTTTGTACTAACAATGATAGGACCAAAAACCCAACCGAACAAGGATAAGTGCCCTAAGACCACTGATGGTGAGTGTGTCTCCGATCTGGAATTGAAGGAGATGATGTGTGTTGGGGGTCTTCTTTCCCGCTGAAGGTCATTAAGGCAAAAACACCTTCGGCAAAATACTACAGAGGCATACGCGACATGAGGATACAAGCTGAAGATAATGCGAACAGGAGCTGAAGTCATGACTGAAGGAGCTTCGGCTTAATATTATGATGAAGACGAAGGACGATACCGACTTAAGGAGGAAAAGGCTATCTAGTCCCAAATAGTTCGCATTATGATTTCAATTATTTATGAGGGACATGAATGTAATTTTGTTCGGGTTGCGTCCCGTGCCTATAAATAGATGAACAGTACCCCCGTACTGTTCACGCTGGATGGTAATCACTCTTGTGTCATTTTCGCATCTTCACCTTCTGGCAAGCCCAAGGTGTCATTGCAATATAAATATTATCGGTGTTTATACATGTTTATGATATGAGAATATAAATAACTTTATGATTCATAATCATTATTTATATTCTTTCGTATTTCATGTACCCTCATTTATATTTGTTCACTGAGATGATGAATGTATGCCCTTCATGACCTTCGTCTTAAGATCATTATATCTAAAAGGAGATAATGCTTCAAAGGAAGAAGGTCTCTAATTATTAACAATGGTGTTGTCTTGTTCTTGATGTATAGCATTTGAGAACAAGGAATAACAATGTGCACATTGACTAAAGCCTTTGAGAGCCACACCATTGACGCTGATTCGTCTCCCTCAGGTTCGATATATCCATCCTTCTCTTCTTTTGATGAAAATATTGCAAATGAGTATTATGAATGGTAAGTATCAATGGATAAGATTTTTACACGACATCATATATGTGATAGGCCAAAATTTAAAATTGTGGCTAGCACTTTAATGAATGATGTGTTAGGTTGGTGGAATAATTTGCTTGACTATGAGAAATCACAAACTTGGGCAGATGTGAAAGCTCAAATGAGACAACAATTAGTTTCTATGGATGATTCTAAAAATAATTTGAGTAATTCTACTAATATCTTGTCTTCAGATAAATCTGAGTTGCCTTTGTTACAAGAGGATTGTCTTGTTGTTCCTTGTGATAAATAATAGTTGTGTGATGATAATACTATTGTTTATATGCCACAACTAGACAACAAACTTGATGTTGTTGCTTCTAATCCTATTAATTGTGCCAAAATTAGAACATTCAATCCTATAACTAGTGTGTATGAGCTGAAATTGTTATCTTCTTTAAATACTTTGGGCTATATTGAATTTGATGTTCTATGTAATATAAATAATTGGAAAGGACAAACATACATATCATGTTATTGGAAGATATAACTGGAAATGACAATATATGGTACATCGACTATATATTTGTTCAAATATGAAATCTTCTTTTGTCATGAAAAAATGATCAATTAAAGGGTTGTGTTAAAGCTAATAATATCACGTCCAGTTCCACTTGTCCTTCTTTGTATGTTTTACAACAATAGGATTGTTGGGACCATGCTTCGTCGCCGAAGGTCCTACAGAAAGAAACACCTTCGGCAAATCCGCTTGTACGTAATACCGAAGCTATCGCTCATGAAGCTTCGACACTAGAACGTATCCAAAGACGAAGGAACAAACCGACTTAAAGATGGAATGACTTTTTAGTCCATAAAGAGTCTGAGTTACAATTGTGATCTTCTGTAAGGGGCATGATTGTAATTTCTCACAGGCTGCGCCCTGTGCCTATAAATAGATGAACAATACTCCTTTACTGTTCACGCAATCTTGTAATTGCTGACACCGTGCTGCCGAGACGAAAGGTATAAATGTACCTAATTACCGTGTTTTAATATTCGAATTTATATTATACAGAAAGAGTAAATAATGTTATTTATTTTTATCATTCTGTAGCATTTTTGTATTTTATATTTCTTTTCACATTATTTTATCTCTGATCATGAAGATATAATCTTCGTGATATATTCATAACCTTCGTCCGAAGCTCATTAAATCCACGAAGGAGTAATGTTGCAGCGGATGAAGGGATTTTACATCTAATTCTCTATGTTGCCTTGTTCTTAATTCGAAGCATTTGAGAACAAGTCCCCAATATTGGCGCCCACCTCCGGTGAACTCACTTCCACTTTTTGAGCTGATGGCTTCGCTCAAGAACCAAGCTAGAACTGCTTCAGCTCCGAAGCTGATTCTCCCAATAACAGGCGGTTCATGCTCAGAGCCGGCTAACAAGAAACAGAAGAAGGAGGCGCAAAGAAGAGTACAACATGTAGGGGTGCAAGGACCCTTCATCAAATCAAGATGGTCTCACATCCCGATTACCTTTTCTCAAGAAGATCTTCAGCTCAAGGATTACCCACATAATGATGCTATGGTTATCTCTTGTGTGATCAAAGGATTTCTGGTCCACAATGTTTTGGTTGATACAGGCAGTGCAACGGATATCATATTTGCCAAGGCCTTCAGACAAATGCAGGAGCCCGAGGACAAGATTCATGATGCTACGCACCCTCTTTGTGGCTTCGGAGGAAGACAGATTGTAGCGCTTGGTAAGATTACCATGCCGGTGACCTTCGGATTTGTCAACAATACAAGGACTGAGCAAATTGTGTTTGACATTGTTGACATGGAGTATCCTTACAATGCTATCATTGGTCGCGGAACACTCAATGCCTTCGAAGCAATTCTTCATCCAGCATATCTTTGCATGTAGATACCTTCGGATCAGGGACCCATTGCTATTTATGGGAGTCAGGAAGCTGCCAGAAAGGCTGAGGGAAATTGGACTGATTCAAAGGCAATCCACAATATAGATGAAGCCGAAGCTTGTGAGTAGTACAAGCACAGAAGGGAGAAGGCTGCTTCGGCCGATCAGCCGAAGCCCATGCTTTTATGCGAAGATATCGCAGAGCAGAAGGTGCTACTGGGATCCCAATTGTCTGAAGAACAAGAGAAAACCCTGATAAGGTTCTTGTTCAACAACAAAGATGTTTTTGCATGGTCGGCTAATGATCTCTATGGCGTCAACAGAGATGTTATTGATCATTCGCTCAATGTTGATCCATCCTTCAGGTCCAGAAAGCAGAAGCTTCGGAAGATGTCTGATGACAAGGCTGAAGGTGCTCGAAATGAAGTAAAAAGACTCCTCAGTGCCGGAGTCATCAGAGAGGTGAAGTATCCAGAATGGCTGGCTAACACTGTTATGGTAAAAAAGGCCAATGGCAAATGGAGGATGTGTATTGATTTCACTGATCTCAATAAGGCTTGTCCGAAGGATGAGTTTCCATTGCCAAGGATAGACTCCCTAGTCTATGCAGCAACTTCATCAGAACTTATGAGTCTCTTGGACTGTTATTCAGGCTATCATCAGATTTGGATGAAGAAGGAGGATGAGCCAAAAACCAGCTTCATAACCCCTAGCGGAACATATTGTTACCTTCGGATGCCTGAGGGGCCCAAAAATGCTGGAGGAAGTTTCAGCAGAATGACAGCAAAGGTTTTTCATTCCCAGATAGGCAGAAATGTGCTAACTTATGTCGATGATATCATTGTAAAAAGCACGAAGCAAGAAAATCACATTGCTGACCTGCAGGAAACTTTCGCCAATTTTAGACAGGCCGGCCTAAAACTGAATCCAGAAAAGTGTGTTTTTGGGGTAAAGAAGGGGAAATTTCTTGGTTGCCTAGTTTCAACAAAAGGAATTGAGGCTAATCCAAATAAAATCGAAGCTATTCTTCGAATGGAACCACCAAGCACAAAGAAGGGGGCTCAACGATTGACAGGAAGATTGGCATCTCTCAATAGATTCATATCTAGATCAGCAGAGAGAAATTTACCATTCTTCGAAGTGCTCAAATCAGCCGAAGTTTTCCAATGGGGACCAGTTCAACAGAGAGCCTTCGAAGAGCTGAAGCAATATTTGATAGACTTAACGACGTTGACCCCACCAACGCCAGGGGCTCCTCTGTTGTTATATGTGGCAGCCTCGCACTCAGCGGTAAGTGTGGCACTTGTCCAAGAAAAGCTTGAAGGGCAACTCAAAAAGCAGGCTCCAATATACTTTGTATCTAAAGTTCTTAGTTTATCAAAGAAAAATTATATAGAATTGGAGAAGGTGCTGTATGCTGTTTTGATGGCTTCCAGGAAGCTTCGGCACTATTTTCAAGCATACAATATAATTGTCCCTTCTTCACAACCATTGAAGGACATTATGAGAAATAGAGAAGCCATTGGAAGGGTTGGAAAATGGGCTGCAGAACTCAATGAATTCTGCATTGATTATGTGCACAGGTCTTCGATTCAGTCCCAGGCGTTAGCAGACTTCATTGCTGACTGGACGCCAGGGGCTCAGGAAGAACAAGCGAGTAAAGATGCCGAAGCATGGACAATATTCTGCGATGGTTCTTGGGGAACCTTCGGGGCAGGAGCAGCCGCTGTGTTGATCTTACCCTCTAAAGTTAAAACTTGTTATGCAGCAAGACTTGACTTCAGCTGTACAAATAACATTGCTGAATACGAAGCTTTACTTTTGGGTCTTCGGAAGTTAAAGGCAATGGGAATCAGAAGGGCGGTTCTTAAAACTGATTCCTAGGTTATTTATGGTCATGTTGACAAGAGTTGTAAGGCAAGAGACCAGAAGCTAGAGAAATATTTAGACACGGTCCGAAGGATTGAAGCTTCCTTTGAAGGGTTCTCTGTCAAAAATATTCCTCGAGGAGAAAATGAACATGCTGATTTGCTAGCCAAGTCAGCAGCACAGGGGCTGCCCTTACCTTCGGAAGTGTTTTTCGAAACAATAAAAGCACCTTCGGTTGAACTCCTTAAAAGAGCAGTCCTCAATATATCTCCTGTTTATAGTGAAGACTGGAGAACTGAGATCATCTCTTTTCTTCAGGGTAACTTTCTTTCAGATGACGAAGCTTATAACAAAAGAATAGAGGCAAGAGCTCGACCATATGTTATAATAGAAGGGGAGCTGTACAAACATGGATTTTGTTCTCCACTACTCAAATGTCTATCCAGAGCCGAAGGTATAGAGTTGATGAAAGAAATACATGCAGGCTTGTGTGGATCTCACATTGGATCTAGGCCTTTGCTGGGAAAAGTTTTTCGTCAAGGATTTTATTGGCCAAAGGCAGCTGCAGATGCAGTGGAATTAGTCCAAAAGTGCGAAGGCTGTCAGAAATGTGCAAGAGATCAAAAACAGCCTTCGTCTTTAACTCAATTAATACAACCCATTTGGCCATTGCAAAGGTGGGGCCTTGATCTGTTAGGCCCGCTACCACCAGCACAAGGGAATTTAAGATATGTTGTAGTGGCAGTGGAGTATTTTTCTAAATGGATTGAGGCAAAGCCCTTAGCCACAATAACTTCGGTTACTATTCAAAAGTTTTTCTGGCAAAATATTGTCTGTCGCTTCGGAGTGCCGAAGGTTATCACTGTGGATAATGGAACGCAGTTTGATTCCGAAGCTTTTAAAGAATTTTGTGAACAAATTGGCACAAAGATTCATTTTGCATCCGTTAGACATCCGGAATCGAATGGACTAGTTGAAAGAGCTAATGGCATTATTATGACAGGAATAATGAAGTTAATCTTCAATCAGCCAAGGGGAAAGTGGCCAGATGAATTAATCAAAGTGGTGTGGAGCCACAACACAACAATATCAAGGTCAACAGGTTGTACACCATTCAAATTGCTGTTTGGTGATGAAACAATAACCCCAGAAGAAGCTAAGGCAGGATCAATAAGGACAGTGGCTTCGGCAGAAGACGAAGCTGAGTGCTCTATGGACAAAGATGTTATAGAAGGGATTAGGCTTCAGGCTGTGGAAAACATTAATAAATACCAAGTCGAAACAATAAAATGGCGTGATAGAAAGGTTCGGTTGAAGAACATCAAGCCAGGACATTTGGTGCTTCGAAGAGTGGCCAATCCAGACACAGTAGGTAAACTACAGCTGAAGTGGGAAGGCCCCTTTCTGGTAGTATCTTCGTCAAGACCCGGTTCCTACAGGTTAAAGGATATGAACGGCAACGACATTCCTAGATCTTGGAACACGGATGAGCTTCGGCGGTATTATGTGTAACCTGATGTAATCTTTTTTATTTTTATTTTTTATTTTTTATTTTTTCCTATGGCACCCTTTTCCTTTTTAAAGGGGGAGAAAGGTTTTTAATGGGGCCATAGCATGTAATTTCCCTTTTTCATTATTTCAGCTCTATAAGAGCGATATCCCCCAAAAAATGTAAATGTAAAAGCTGAGAATGCACCATCGAGTGCAAACAAAGAAAGAAAAGAAAATAGGGAGAAGCTCAAAGGTCGTTCCTAAGGGAATGCAGAGCTTACAGCGAAAAATAAACGCTGATTCCGCCGAAAGTAAAAGGCGAAGAAGCTCCTAAGGGAGGCTTACAGCGAAAAATAAACGCTGATTCCGCTGAAGTAAAAGGCGAAGAAGCTCCTAAGGGAGGCTTACAGCGAAAAGTCAACGCCGATACATCGAAAGATTTGAGTCATTCCTAAGGGAATGACGACTATGATTATGGCTCTGAATATGTACTTGGACATTCATTCGCACAATACATCATGTCATGACATTTGCATTCATAAACATCCATTTAGACATACATAGGATCATTATCATATCATACAGAAAAGGCAGATGCTTCGGCTATGAGGATAAAGCTTCGGAGAAAAACACAAACAAGAAATTTTTGTGCTTCGTTGTGTACGAAAAGAAGGGAAGGTGTTTTTCGCCTTCGGCTCAAAAAGAAAATTTCGTCCACAGCAAAGCAGATCGTACGTGAACAAAGGGGAAAAGATATATTACAAGGTATGCACAAATTGACATAAGTTTCTTTATAATCATGTTACAAAACGTTTTCTAGAATCTTGTGCAGCAAAAGACTTTCGGAGCATTGGTTAAAGCTTCAGTTCGTCATTCTTTAGCTTCATCATCCTGTACATATTAAAACGAAATGAGAAAAGCGCAGAGTTCAAGGAGAAGGTAAAAGTAACGAGTATAAGTCTCTTACTGGCGGAAGGTGACTCCGAGCTTCGTCACCAGCCATTTTTCGCCCGCCATTTATCCAAATCTGCGTCATAAACCTGTTTCCTATGCTTCGAGCTAGGCTGGGGATGTCAATTAAATCTGCTGGTGACAGACTGAAATTTGGTATGTTAACAATTTTCCCATGTGTGCAGCCAGTTTTCAGGAAAGCAGAAGCCGTGCCTCGAGAAGCTAACAGGGCGCAGAAATCGGCATGCCCGGCGATAACTTCATCAAGTGCATCAACTTCGCCCTCAATGTATTCAAAAGTGCTCGACAAGTTTTCAGCTGAAGGTGTAAATTTGTCAGAGCTGGCTCCGATTGAGTGAAACACATCCTTCAGCCGCTACACACATCGGTTTCCGAAGTCTAAGCACTTTTCCTGAAGCTCTTTCAATGATTTCTGCAAACTTGAATTTTTCTCAATTTTCTTGCTCAGATTTTTCTGATTGTACGAGTAATTTGCTGTTTAATTTGTCAATTTTAGCCTGAGCTTCAGCCAGCGAGCCTTCCATAGATTGAATGACGAAGTCTTTCTTATCCAAGGCAGCTTTGTGATCTTTAGCTTTATGTTCAAGATCTTGAATGACGAAGTCCTTTTCCTTCAGAGCAGCTTCGTAATTTTTAACTTTGTTTTCTAGATCTTTGATGATAGCTTCGTTTTTCTTGTCTTCAAGATCTTGTTGCATCCTTAGCACTTTACTTAGTAATATACTCTAGCAAAACAACCTTCGTCAGAAAACATTTTAATCAGCATAGAACAATAAAAGTTGAGAGTTTTTACCTTGAAATTAGCATAGAACAGGCTACCGGCGATATGTTGTCGCTGGTACCTGCACAGGTCCGCTTCAATCTTTGGTAGCCCAACACTCTTTGAGAAGGTTCTAACAACTTTGGCCTCGGTTCGATTCTGAAGGCATCTCAGTTTACCTTCATTGACTCCGCCAAATAGTAGAGCCCCTGGCTTGTATCCGCAGGATATAGCGTATTTCTTTAGCTCTTCTTTTTCACTTTCTGATAAATCTTGTCCAAGTATATCTTGAAAATCAAAGTTTTCTTCTTCCAAAGTGTTTTCAATTTGTTCTTTTCCTTTCTCAATCATCGAGCCCACCGCGACCGCAGCAGCTTCTTCTTCAGCCATTTTCAAAAGCATATTGTCAATATCACCAAGTGTGGTCTCTAGATTAGGATCTTTGGTGATCTCAGTTTCGGCTCCGGTGTCTCTGGTGGCTTCAGCTTCGGCAGTAATAGTGGTCTCAATTATTTTTGGCGCCGGTGTCGATGGTGGTGTCTGGTGAATGACATCGGCCACTTGCATAATTCTTCTTTTCTTCTTTGGCTTGGTAGGACTCTCTGTTGCCGAAGGTTCTTTTTCCTTTTGAAAAATCTTCATCAGTTCTGGCGCCAGCGGACTTAGCTTGATAGGCAAAGGATCAGTCATTACCTTTAGAATCTCTTCCACTTCGGCAGCAGAAGGTGTTGCAGGAGCTTCTTCTTCTTGGGCTGGCGCCTTCGGTTCTGGGGTTGCAGCTTTTCTTCTCTTTGAAGCAGTTATCTTCGGCTCAGGGCTTAATTTTCTTTTCTCAGAATATTCTTTGTCCTTTTTAGCCAACTTGGTGCCTTCTTTATCAAGGACGCTGGCAACCCATTTTCTTTTCTGCCCTTCAGCAACTTTGCCCAACTGCTCATAATCAGGATAATCAAAATTCAAAGCATCCATCACCCGATTCATCCTCCGCTTCGGACGAGTGCCGAAAGCTGCAGTCATTAATTGATCTTGTTTTTTAGAATAGTTGTCGAGGATCTCATTGCACATAACCTCAATTGTATCTAGCCACTCTTGGCAAGGTGTCTTAAAATGTTTTTTAAACTTGAAATGATAAGGAAGTCGAACAAGCTCTTTTTTCTTCTTCTCTCCTTTCAGCTTTGGCATGTCCCATTCCCTAAAAGTTGGGAATACTCTGAATGCTAAGAACTCTTGGACTAGATCCCTGGTGCCAATGTGCTCTGCAACAGTCCAAAATTCGATCAGCACGGTCTGGCATGCGCTATCTGGATCCATGGTGCATTGAGGCCTAGTTTCCCCAAAGGTTAACCTTAAAGGGCTCTGAACCAATTTTTCCTTCTTTTCATCCACTTTGACATAAAACCATTCACCCTTCCAGCCGGCTGGCCATTTTGTACGGTAGCTAATAACTGGGTACTTGGCATCTTTCCGGTATGCAAAATTGTAGCAGCCAAAGTTATCATGTAGCCCGTCTTCTCTAGCTTTTGTCTGATAATGAAGTTCATGCGACCGGCAGAAACGTTTGGCAAGAGGTTCTGCATCTTGGCTTTGGAGTGCCCAGATGTAAACACTGAGCCTGACAATAGCATTGGGAGTTAATTGCTGAAGATAAATTCCAAATCTCTCTAACACATCTGCAATCATCTCATGCAGGGGAAATCTTAGCCCTGCTTTGAAGAAGCTTTTAAAAACCACCACTTCATCTTTTTCGGGCTTCGGGGTAACCTCCTCTCCCCTGAAGCGAATTAGCTCCTTCTTATCTTCGCTGAAATAGCCTAACTTCAATAACTTAGCCATATCACCTTTGTTAATAATGGATTTCCCAAATTCCAAGTGACTGGGTTTGGATGGCGTTGCACCGTACTCATCTTCAAATTCAACTTCTTCAACATCAGCTCCTTTCACTTCGGCAGCAGGTGCATCCCCTGATGTTGCTAGCCCGGACCGCCTCATTGCTTCGGAAATAGGAACAGTTTCAGAAGCTTCGGCCTCGTCTCCCTCACGCTCAATCCTGGCAGTGGAGCGCAACCTAGCCATTTGATTATGAACACCTAAAGGTTTTTTGAAATTAATAACCTTTTTTCCCGAAGCTCTTCTTGTGACGAAGCAGAATCCGGAATGGTGCTTCGTTTGAGTGCAAGGATCAAGCTTCGGCTATGGTGAAATTTTTGGCAGCAAAACAGTGCAATTGCAATGAATGCTGTGGTAACTTTACACCTACCTGTCTGTTTATATAATGCTGCAGGTAAAAAGGTGAATCGTCAAGCCTCTTACACCGGACGAACAGTCGCCCGGACTCATTGAACAGTGGGCCACAAAACCCGAGAAGGTAAATGTGCTTGCTGGGACTACTTTGCTCTCGGAAGTTATATCGTTTCTCGGCAACGAGCCTAGGGAAGGTGTTTTTCGGACCTTCGGCTACCCAAAGCTTAAGGAGACTTTTTCACGGTTCAAGCACGTTACGAAAAACGATCTAGCGCCGCGAAGGGGCTACTGTTGGGACCATGCTTCGTCGCCGAAGGTCCTACAGAAAGAAACACCTTCGGCAAATCCGCTTGTACGTAATACCGAAGCTATCGCTCATGAAGCTTCGACACTAGAACGTATCCAAAGACGAAGGAACAAACCGACTTAAAGATGGAATGACTTTTTAGTCCATAAAGAGTCTGAGTTACAATTGTGATCTTCTGTAAGGGGCATGATTGTAATTTCTCATAGGCTGCGCCCTATGCCTATAAATAGATGAACAGTACTCCTTTACTGTTCACGCAATCTTGTAATTGCTGACGCCGTGCTGCCGAGACGAAAGGTATAAATGTACCTAATTACCGTGTTTTAATATTCGAATTTATATTATACAGAAAGAGTAAATAATGTTATTTATTTTTATCATTCTGTAGCATTTTTGTATTTTATATTTCTTTTCACATTATTTTATCTCTGATCATGAAGATATAATCTTCGTGATATATTCATAACCTTCGTCCGAAGCTCATTAAATCCACGAAGGAGTAATGTTGCAGCGGACGAAGGGATTTTACATCTAATTCTCTATGTTGCCTTGTTCTTAATTCGAAGCATTTGAGAACAAGTCCCCAACAAGGATCAACTTCAAGAAGGGGAGCAAGGTTGGATGACTTCAAGCACTACATCAACACCTTTTGTAGGCACCAACGACTTTGAGTCGAGGATGACTCAAAACCAAGAAGGGAAGAATGATGAGTACTTAGATGTCAACTATATGGTCAAGTCCCAATCAATCATAGAGTCCCAAGCTCAAGGGGAGTTGAAGTCAAGTTTATTGGTGAATCCGGTTCGGACTACAAGAGTGGGTCTCGCGAAAACGGAAGCTTAGACTACATAAGGACTCCATTTTTGATGTTCTAAATACCTTTGGAAAGCTAAGGAGATAAGATTTCCAACCCATCTAGTTTCATGTAAAAATATGCTCGAAGCTCATGGTAATCGTCATAACAAGATGACATCCAAAATATGTCAGAAATCATCGATGTCTGTTTTTGGGCCTAAAGGCCTTGTACATCTTAGGGTTCCTCGGCCACCCCCTTGGCCACCGCCAGAGTCAAGAACAACTCCAATTCAAGTGGGGGAGAATGATGAGTACATCACTCGCATACAAATAATGCATGGGCTAACAACACGAGCATGTGCATGACAGCTAAATCTCCAGGTTCATTCTTACCTAGTCAATTGTATTTTAGAGCTTACCTAGCCAATTGTATTTTAGAGCTTACACTTTGTGTCATGGATGTTTTGATGATTAGGAACCTTGGAGAGGACCATCAAGGAGTTTGGAAAGGCCAATATATCAAGGAGGAGAAGCGAGGACGTTAACAAGCCAAGTCCGACTCAATTTCGTCTCCACCTTAGAGTCAAGGACCAGTCTTCACTAAACCTGACTCCAAGGATGCATCTAACCTCCAATTAGGTTGGGCATTATATGAATGGAATTCTAAGGACATAAGCTTTCCAACCCAATTGGAACCAACTTAAAGTTCATTTGGAGTCAACGGGGATCGTCGAAGCAAGTCAGCATTCAAATTCTATTTTGGTGCTGCGACACCGTCTGTTGGGCTGTTGGCCCGTGTATCGTGTTGGAGCCCATTAGAGGTACCTCCAGGGCTTGTGCACACCCCTAACCCCTATTTTAACAGTATCCACCACCACATTAGGGTTTTTCTTAGATCATATCTGTCATTGAACGGTTCGCGTTCATCGGTTTGAGAGACCCCAACTCATAATCAACACAGTTTTGGTTGCGTTCTACCTATTCTTGCTTGTGTTCTTGATTGTGCTTATAGGGATAAGCCATCATGGAGAGGTCACTCGTGTGTCATGGGTTATAACCAATAGAGTAGTGGTGTAGTGATTGTGAGGATCCGTTTGCTCAAAGCCTTGGACCATCAACGTCGAGATCTCCACCCAATCAAGTTATCCTCTATTAGCATGGCCATGCACTTTCTAGTCCAACTATCTCAAGGGGCCTATTGATATCTCTCTTGTTATCTAAGAGGGGCAAATCTCATTTTGATCCGCACATATCCCATTCCATGCTTCATGGTACACCCGAAGACTCCTTTTATGACTACCCAGTTACGGTGTAGCGATTGGGGGTCCCAAAATGCACAACTACACAAAGTGATAAATAATGGCAATCTTAGGTCTAAGGATTTAGTTGGTGTTCCACTCGAAAACAACTGATGGCACATACAGAATAACAATCCCAGCAGTGTTTCTAGGTGGGTCGATCCAACACCATGTTCATTAACATGTGTTCACATTATTAACCTAATATCTCTATATCCATGATCCGTGAAACATGATTGTTGGGGTCTTCTTCTCTGCCAAAGGTCCTCAGGATGAAGAAGCTGCTTGTAATAAAAGGAACTAAGTGCAGAAGCAGTAACAGATATGTATAAAATGCAGCGAAGCTTCGACAATAATTAAAGCTTCGGCTTAAGATGGTCACGAAGGTCACACGTGACACCAAGCTAGCAAGGAAAAGACCTGTTTATCCTTGAGTTTTGTATTAGAGCAATGTATAGGTATCAAGGTCATAATTGTACTTTTGCTTAGGCTGCGTCCCATACCTACAAATAGATGAACAGTACCCCCATACTGTTCACCCTGGATTGGAAGGTTGTATTCGCATTCTCTCTTTTGAGCAAGGTGAAGGTACAAATGTAATATACAATTTGTATCATTTTATTAATGCACAATACAGATCTTAACATCATTTTGACATGCAATATGAAATGAGTCATTGTCATAATGTTGCATTGTAATATTATTTCTATGAAAAATGAAGACTTGTTCTTCATTACCTTCGTCCAAGATTCATTACCTCTGAAAAGGAATAATGCTTCGGAGAACGAAGGTCCTTAACGTTTAACATTTGTGTTGCCTTATTTTTGATTCATAGTAATTGAAAACAAGTGACCAACAATGATCATCATTTAATACACGTGCTAGTCCATGTGTACTCGTTATCTCATATAATGATATGGACTAGGGATTATCTAGAATAACACCATAATCAACAAAGAGTTTCACGAACAAGTCACATACTTGGTAATCAATGTAAATGATAGCTATTCAAACAATACTTTATTCAATAGTACATAAACATAGTCATGACATAGTTCTTTCACACATTCACACTAGAAACACTGATGTAAGCATCTTGTACCCATTGATCTTGTGTGTGCTTCATGGTTTGCTTGTGAAAGAGGTTCCATCAATGGATATGCAACATTTGAATCCATGTGCACCATGCAAATCTTCACATCACCTCGTTCTACGATCTCTCGAATGAGATGATAGCACCATAGTATATGTTTGGAATTTTGGTGTGATCTAGGCTCCTTTGCCTCTGCAATGGCTCCACTATTATCACAATAGAGATCCACTAGACTGGACGCACTAGGGACAACACCTAACTCAGAAACAAAATTTCTGATCCAAACAGCCTCTTTTGCAGCTTCTGAAGCCGCAATATACTCATCTTCTACCATCGAATATGCTGTTGTATCTTGTTTGGAACTCTTCCAACTCACTACCTCACAATTGAGATAGAAAACAAAATCAGATTGCGACCTAGAATCATCTACGACTGTCTAAAAGCTAGCATCGGTGTAACCAGTTACAACGAGCTCTTCCTCACCACCAAACACTAAGAACGCATCCTTAGTTCTTCTTAAGTAGTTAAGGATGTTTTTCACAGCTGTCCAATGGGCTTCTCCATAATTTGATTGATATCTACTTGTAACACTTACAACATAGGAGACATTTGGCGTGTACATAGCATGGCATACATGATGGATCCTATAGCCGAAGCATAAGGAATTACTTTCATCCTTTCTTGCTCATCAATTTTCACCATACACTGACTCTCGCAAAGATGAACGACATCTGACATTGGCAAGAATCCTTTCTTAGAATCCTACATATTGAATCGATTCAATACTTTGTCAATATATGTATTGGCTTAATCCAATAAGCCTTTTTGATCTATCTCTATTGATCTTTATGCCTGTTGGGGGCCTTCCTCTCCCGAAGATCCTCAAGAACATAATGAACCATTTGCTTTCAGCATAATATAAGCTATTACAGGGAGCTTCGTCTTCAGGATGGAAGTCTTTCCCCCACGATGAAGGCATACGAGATGAAGATATGATCTAAAGATGATAAGAACAAACGCCAAAGCTATTGCCAGAGTAACAACTTCAGCTTATAATGGTGATGAAGACTGATGATGATGTTGGCTGAAGGGGAAAAATACTACTTAGTCCTTAATGATTTATGTTACGATCATAAGTAAATGTCAGGGACATAAATGTACCTTTACCCGGGCTGCATCCTGTGCCTATAAATAGATGAACAGTAGCACCATACTGTTCACGCTGAATGGTAATCACTCTTGTGTCAACGCTTTCGAGCAAGCCGAAGATATCAATGTAATGTAGACTTTGTTAATATTCATGTGTATACTATGAAATATAAAGGTGGATGAACTAATGAATTATATTCTTCATCTTTATGTATTCTTATTTATCCATAAAATCATGAAAGCATGTTCTTCATGACCTTCGTCCGATGATCATTAAATCCGAGAGGAGGCAATGCTTCGGAGGACGAAGGTCCTTAATGCTTAACAATTGTGTTGCCTTGTTCTTGATCCACAACATTTGAGAACAAGTGACCAACATTCATCCCCACCTCCGGTGAACTCACTTCCACAACCTTCGGCAAGCGTTCGCCTTCATTATGGCGCCGAAGAGGGCAACAGCGCCAGGGGCTACCCTAGAGCCACTGGACACCAATCAAGAGACGCTCTCAGTGAGAGAAGCTAGGAGCCAGAAAAGGAAGGCTACTAGCCCAACACCACAGGAAGAGGAGTTGGACTAGGAAATCAGAGACCTAGAGGCTATACATCAGCAAGTACAGAGGAAAAGGGAAAAGATGCTTCGGCTAGCCGAACTTCAGAGGAAGATTCACGAAGCCGCTGAAGAAATGCGCCACATCACGCAGGATGATCAAGGACAAGGGCCTTAATACAGAGAGCTTCATCAAGAAAGTCCAACCAACGATGATGGATGGTACGATGATCTTTACCATGGTAACTTTGCTTTCGATGATGCTTCTCCCCTAGCAGCAGAGTTACAAGCTACCCCATGGCCACCTTCGTACAAACCTCCACAACTCCTCATGTATGATGGGCATTCTGACATGAAGCAATTCCTCATGAGCTACGAAGCAACCATATCATCATATGGTGGCAACACTGCTGTCATGGCAAAGTCCTTCGTCATGACAGTCACATCATGGCAGAAGCTGAAGGATATACTAATCACCAGCCTCCAGGGATTCCAGGCGAAGTCGGTGACTGCTCAAGTTCTATTCCAATGCATGCAAGAACATGAGGAGTACTTGTAGGCATATGTCCGAAGATTCTTGCGACTCAGAGCCCAGGCGCCAATGGTGCCTAATGAGACCGTCATTGAAGCCATGATTAAGGGGCTCCAACCAAGATCGATAGCATAATATTTTGCAAGGAAGCCACCATAGACCATGGAGAAGCTTCTCCAGAAGATGGATGAGTATATCCGAGCAGACAATGATTTTCGCCAGAGAAGGGAGGAAGCTTACATGTATTCTGAGATGACTAGGGGCTTTGGAGGAAGACTCCACCCCATGCATGTCAAAACAATCCACAATCCCAACACAAATGATGATAAGGCAAATCACACCCAGAGTAGCCAGCAAAGCTCTCAATCCTCGGGAATGCAGCAAACTTCCTACAGGCCACCAGCCCTAAGAGGTAGAGGGGGAGAAGCTTCGGAGGAAGGTTTGGCACTCAACCCAGGAGATTGTTCTGCTTATTCTTCTGTGGGAGGATAAGGGACACACAACAAGGACTTGCCAAGTCACGATACAAAAGCAGAAGGAAATCGATGAAGTCGAAGCACGACAAAATCAGTCGAGGCAGGTCTTGCACACTACTTCTTGCTATTTGCCATATATCCCTGAATATGTGGGCAACCAGCAACCCACGACATCAGTTGCTTCGGCAAGTCATTCACAAGCTGCATGGGCTCAACTACCACATCCACCACCACCACCACTGGTGCCCACTTTGGTTGATAATCAGTAGCTAGAAGGGCATCGCCAGGTGTAGCAACAGCACGATACTCGGGAGGAGTCCAAAGCTCGCATAGTCAATAGCACTGTGCCTAAATCAAGACACATTTACTGAAAGCAGCGCAGGGTTTTGACTAGATAGTCTCCTAATTAAATGTATTTTTACTTTTTTGCCTTTATATTTCCCTTTCAAAAGACAATATAAGGAGGTTTAACCTTTAGCCTGATGTAATAAATCTGTGGTTACACCATCGAGTGTAACAAAAAAGGGTGAAGAAGCTCCAAAGTCGTTCCTAAAGAGATGTAGAGCTGAAATACCACCTAAATAATGGGTGAAGAAGCTCCAAAGTCATTCATAAGGGGATGCAGAGCTTAGCTCCAAAGTCGTTCCTAAGGGAATGCAGAGCTAAAATACCACCTAAATAAAAGGTGAAGAAGCTGAAAAGTCGTTCCTAAGGGGATGCAGAGCTTAGCTCCAAAGTCGTTCCCAAGGGAATGCAGAACTGAAGTACCACCTAAGTAAAAGGTGAAGAGACTCCAAAATCGTTCCTAAGGGGATACAGAGTCTTATCTTTTATGTTTTATGTGTCAACATCATTTGCATCATGCCATCACATCATATTGCATCATGACATCGCATCATGCATCACTTTGCATTGATACATACACTGGAAAACAAGGAAAATTGCCCCTTCAGCTTCGACAAAAAATTAATGAGAATAGCCTTCGACAATGGTATTCTTATGCATTGTCTTCGGTAAGAACTATATACTCGCTTTGGAAAAGAAGGGGGTTTCTTTCTGAAGCGTGAAAAGAAGGGAAGGTGTTTTTTCGCCGCAGGCTCAAAAACGGTATGTACGAAGGTTCCACGCATAAAAAAGAAATATATTACATCAATATACATGCAAATTGTTCATAAGTATTTCTTACAAAATCAAGAGCCATGTACAAGGACACTAAACTACAAAAATACACAACTTCAGTCTTCTTTCAGAACTTTGTTTGCAGTGGCAGCTTCGTTCAACAGCTTGTCGAACGCCTCGTCAATAGCCTCATTAGCAATTTTAATTATATCGAGCGCCTCCTTCACAGATGGATCAGTTTCAGGATCATATGGCTTTGGAAGAGGAGATAGCTCAGCTGCATTAGAACACAAACATCTGTCAATACTGAAGATGCAAAAAATTATGAAGCTGAATTATAAAGGGTATACCTATAAGTCTGGCCCGCTCAATAGCTTCCTCAACTCTTTTAGCCTCTTCTAAGGCGTCATGACATTCTTTCTCATTCTTTTTAATGGCTTCATCAGCAATTTCTCATCCACCCTTCAACCATACTTTAGAATAAAACTTCCCACCCAAGGTAGTAGCTTCGGCTAAAGGGTTTCTAACATCGTCATCTGAGAAGGCAAAATCTGGCTGAGCTACATCCTTGGCATGATCACAACCAACCTTCTCCAAAATAGACACAACCCCATGAGCACCGACAAAGGCACATAAGTCTCCTCTGTCACTAAGAATTTCCTCGATGGCTTCGGCTTCACTGCTAATCCATTGGATAACTCCATTGAGGTCTCCACAGATGAATTTTTGCTCCGAGGAAAATGCACCAACTCTAGAAAATCCGTTCTTCAGATTTTTAGCACATTCCACATCCATATCATTGCATTTTTCCTTAGCAGCACGAAGCTCATCAACATTTTTCTGTGCTCTTGATCTTTCGATTTCACATATTTCTGTGCTCATCAACATTAAAATTCTCAGTTGCTTCAACAACTTTCTTCTTTAGCTCTTGCATGTCGGCTTCAGGGCATTAGCTTGAGCACAAAGCTTGGCCTCGCTAGCTTTCAATTTCTCGACCAATGATAGCAAAATCTCGTCTTTTGCGAGAGCTTCGTTTCTCAGGGTTATAACCTCCGATCGGAGGTTTCCAAGTGCTATTCGACAGCTCTCATCCTCTGCATCCTTTTGGGCCTTCAGAGCCTTGCTTAGAATTAAGCCCTGGCAAACGAAGAGTGAAGAAATAACAACGATAAGAATTACTATAAAAATAGTTCACCGTAACAAAAATTACAAAATGACAAGCCAAAGTATACAAACCTTCAAGCTATTGTAGGCAAGGCTATCTGCAAGCTGATCCTTTGTCATCGCAGATAAGCCAAGTTCAAGCTTTAGATACCCCATGTTATCCATCATTTCACAGCAAACATTGACCTCCTTACTGTCTGGTAGACACTAGAGGAAGTCATCTTCGTTATCTCCTCCATATACCAAGGACCCCTATGGGTATTTTAGCTCCTTAACATAATGTTGAGTTTCAGCAACTTGCTCCGCCGATAGCTGTTTTCCTGAAGCATGTTGAACAATATAATTCAAATCATCCTGGGGAGGTGCTTCGGGACTAGGTGTTGTGGGTTTTTTGGAAGGCTTTCTCCCAACAGTTTTTCTAGCGCAGCTTCTGAAGGTCCAGCTTCAGCATGAACAAAAGAAATGCTTGCAGTGGCCACTTCTCTGGCATCTTCAATTTTCCCACCAGAAGCTTCGACAGAAGTAGGAGGTGGCGTTTTCATGGATTCCAGAACAATTTCCAAAACACTAGCCATCCTCCTCTTCCTCGGAGTTGTTGTTGCAGTAGCTGTTAGCTTCGGTAACGCTGTCACTAGCACCTTTGGCTCTGCCGCCTTCTTTGATTCCAGCTCTTTGACCAGGTTTGCACTAGCTTCAATCGGCATCACAGGAGCCGTCTTTGTGGCTAGGGGGCAGTTTCTGCCCTTTCAATTAACTTCAGCACATCGGTCGTCCCAATGGGTTTTAGTCTACGTGTTAAGACCTTGACTTTCTTCACCTTCGGCGCACTAGAAGATGTTGAAGCAGCGACTTTCCTTTTTCTCCCTTGCCTTTGGACGGAAAGCAGTAATCTGGGTAAACAAACCCAATAACATCGAATACCCTATTTAGCCTCTTTTTCCCGTGAGCGCTGAAGGCAGCTGTCAAACCTTTGTCTTCTGCCATCGAGTACTCCAAGTAGTTCATCACTCATTGCCTCTATAGCGTCTAGCCAATCATCATTTGGCTCATCAAATTGGCTTATGTACCGAAAGGTATACTTGAGATAAACCAAGCCACTCTGGCTGGAGCCAGTGGCGGCTTCCTTCGGCATTTCCCATTCGTTTGCAAGAGGCCATACTTAATAAGCAATGTGCTCTTGAACTAAATCTCTCATGCCAATGTAAGTGCATATGGTGTTGAATGCAATTTGGCACACCCGCACTTCGTTCCCAAGTGCGATGGATGGCCTTCTAATGCCGAAACATGACCATACATGATGTTGGATAACGCCTCTCACATCCTCCCTCTGATTCAGGTCATTCTTCACGTAAAACCATTCCATCGTCCAAGAACCTGGCCACTTTTTCCGAAATGTAGGAACATGGTAATTTGCCCCAGAACGAGGCACGAAGCCGTAGCAACCAAAGTTGTTATGATATTGTTCTTTTCCGGTCGCCTTCGTCTGGTAAGAAAGTTCATGAATATAACAGAAGCATCTGGCATCCGGCTCCAATCCCTGACTCCTCATGGCCCATATAAAAACTCCCACTCTGATAAGAGCCTCGGGGGTAAGCTGATGAAGGTATATCTCGAATGTCTTCAAAACTTTGACTAGCATTTTGCGGAGCAGAAAGCAAAGCCCAGCTTTCATGAAGCCCTAAAGACCACCAATTCATCACCTTTAGGAAGGGGAACAGTGTTTTCTCCCCAGCCCTTACTATGGACACATCATGAAAATATTTGCCTTTCATCGCTTCAATTTTCCCTTGTCTGATAGTTGACTTCCCAAAAACAATGTGGCTTGGCCTCCACGGCCGATCTTCGGCATCTTCGTTCTCACTCTCACATCGAAGCTCTCGCTATCACTTGAATCACCAGATAGTCCAGCTAAAATTTCATTAGTGATTTTTTCTACGTTGGTCCTTTCCATGGCTTTGTAGAAGCCAGCGAGTGTGGGATCCGCGCTTTTCTTATCCTCGGCCATTTTGGTAATGATCACTGCAGAAAGCCGAACCTCAAAAACAATTGTGCTCACATAATAGGAAAGCTAAAACGACAACCGTAACACGAAAGCTAGATGTTACAAAAAATATCTGCAACACAGCCTTCTATATATATACTCAGAGCCCTACAGTTCGGTGGGTCCCACGGTTCAGAATGATTTGCTATTCTAGCAAAGGGAAGGTGTTTTTTTGAACCTTCGGCTAAAGGTCTTCATTCACGTCACAGTCTAAATTTGTTACAAATGAACAAATTAATACTGCAAGGGGCTACTGTTGGGGGCCTTCCTCTGCCGAAGGTCCTCATGAATATAATTAACCATTTGCTTTCAGCATAATATAAGCTATTACAAGGAGCTTCGTCCTTAGGATGGAAGTCTTTCCCCCACGATGAAGGCATATGAGATGAAGATATGATCTAAAGAAGATAAAAACAAACACCGAAGCTATTGCCAGAGTAACAGCTTCGACTTATAATGGTGATGAAGACTGATGATGATGGTAGCCGAAGGGGAAAAAGACTACTTAGTCCTTAATGATTTATGTTATGATCATAAGTAAATGTTACGGACATAAATGTACTTTTACTCGGGCTGTGTCCCGTTCCTATAAATAGATGAACAGTAGCACCGTACTGTTCACGCTGAATGGTAATCACTCTCGCGTCAACGCTTTCGAGCAAGCCGAAGGTATCAATGTAATGTAGACTTTGTTAATATTCATGTGTATACTATGAAATATAAAGGTGGATGAACTAATGAATTATATTCTTCGTCTTTATGTATTCTTATTTATCCATAAAATCATGAAGGCATGTTCTTCATGACCTTCTGCAATGACCATTAAATCCGAGAGGAGGCAACGCTTCGGAGAACGAAGGTCCTTAATGCTTAACAATTGTGTTGCCTTGTTCTTGA
Source organism: Zea luxurians (assembly GCA_029449295.1). Classification (NCBI taxonomy): domain Eukaryota; kingdom Viridiplantae; phylum Streptophyta; class Magnoliopsida; order Poales; family Poaceae; genus Zea; species Zea luxurians. The sequence continues at coordinate 94,249,891 of JAOPSE010000001.1, read as the reverse complement.
TCCGTAGCATTTGAGAACAAGTGACCAACAATGCCCAAAATATATGACTTCTCTCCTAAATCTTTCATTGATAAACTCTTTCTTAATGAAGATTTAATGTCCTCGAGCATTGATATGTTATTCCTAATCAATAATATGACATCTACATACATGATCAGAAATACAATTGCGCTCCCTCTAATCTTCTTGTAAATACAAGGCTCCTCTAGATTTTTGATGAAACCAAACCCTTTGATCACTTCATCAAAACCTATATTCCAACTCCGAGATGCTTGCTTCAACCCATAAATGGACTTACGAAGTTTGCATATCTTCCTAGCATTTTTAGTATCGACAAAACCTTCAGGCTTTGTCATGTACACATCCTCAGTCAGACTTCCATTAAGGAAAGCGGTTTTGACATACATTTGCCATATTTCATAATCAAAATATGTAGCAATAGCTAGGATAATCTGTATACACTTTAGCACTGCAGTTGGTCAGAAAGTTTCATCATAGTCTACTATAACACCCTGAATTTGGGGGTATAAAATTTCTTTCTAATTATCTACCAAATTCAAGTGTTACTCTTGTATCTCTCTCTAGACTCTTTCTCTCCTTCTTTTAGCTAGAATTGAATTAATTAGGAGATGGATTAATTATTTATTTTGTCAAAACAATATGAGTCATGAAATGTTGCATCATGCCGAGCTTAAAATATTCTTTGAATTGTTGCACATGTTTGAATTAGTTTGAATTTGAATTGAAAACCCTAGGGAAAATAAAATAGAAAAGCCATTAAAAATTTTAGAGAAAAAGAAATGGCCAATTTAGCCCCGCCGGCCCAGCCAGGCCGCGCGCGTGCCCGCGTCGCCTAACAGGTGGACCCCACCTGCCAGCGACCGCCCGCGTCCACGCACGCGTGCTCTCTCTCCCTCCCGCTGCCTGGTGGACTAGACCTGTCAGCGCCAAACTCATCCACGCACGCGTTCTTTCTCTCGCTATCCCATGGGACCTCCCTGTCAGCAGTTGATCGCCCGTTGTTGTGCGCCCTCGCTGGTCCGTGGACCCTGCCTGTCATCCACACCCCTCGTCGCTAACCTCCCACCCCACGCACTCCGTCATGGACGCGCCCATGTCACACGTTTCCCGACCACCTCTGCACGCACCCGACCTCCTTTTAGTGCCTGCACCCCACTCACTCACTCCCCTCACTCAGTTGCGCCCTCAGTCGAGCACCCTCGCCCCCTCTCTTGCTCTGCGCGTGTCCAGGGAGCTCCACCGCTGCTCACTGAAGTCCGCCGCTTGTTCTACGGTCGCCATCGAGCCCTCGTCACGCCCGTAGCCTCGGTGAGTTCTGCCTCGCCGTCAGCAACTCGGGACACCCCTCGGTTCACCCCTAGCCCCTCTGGCTTGCCTGGTACGTGCTCACCATAGTCTTCCCCGTGCAACTAGAGTCCGCCACCATCGACCCAAGGCTTCCCCGCGTCCCCGCCATCGCTCAAGCGCCCCTGAGTCAGCACTCGAGGTGAGCAACCTTCCCATGCCCTTATTTCGCCTATTACTGCCCTAGTGTCCGTGTAATTGCTCACCGGAGTTGATTCGCGCCGCTGTTAGGCCACCCCACCGCGTTGTGTGCCCTCTGGTGCCCCCGCGCCGGTGTTGCGCCCATGATTGAGTTCGCCATGTCGCCCTGAACACGCCCAAGCCTTTCCCCAAACCCCTAGGCCCTGCCGTGGCTGTCCCCCTTGTCTCCGGTGACCTTGCCGCCGTGGAGGAGGCAACGCCGGCCACCGAGCCATAAAGCCTCGTGCGCCCCATCGCGACCGTCCATCCATAATCCAACGGCTCAGATCCGAGGATCGCGACTCACGCCCGCGCGCTCTGCCCCTGGGCCCCGCCGGTCAGCGCCTGCGGCCCTAGGCGCTGGGTCCGACTGGTCAGCCCACCTCCCCCTCAAGTTGCTGACACCCCACCCCCACTTGTCAGCCGCAATCATTTGCCCGCACCTGCGCGCTCGCTCCCTAGCGGTTGGAAAAGCCCGATACCCCTTCAGTTTGCAGTTTCAGTTTTGCTAAAGAGACCCTCAGTTCTTGGGTAATAGAACCCGCCATCCCTGAGTATTGTGCGCAGGCCCCTGATTTCTTTTAAACAGACCCATGGCCTTTTAAATAATCATATAACTGGACTTAGTTTCATATTTCAAACTTCAAAACTTGTTTATTTCATATCTTTTTCATATGAACTCCAAATTTAGTGGTTCAAATTGCAAAATGTTCATAGGAATATTCTCTATTCAAATAAATTATGTTCATCCATAGTCTGTGTACTTTAATTTCATGGCTAAGCTATAGGTTAGTATATGTAATAATTAATTTATGAAATAGGAAAATAAAAAGGGAAACCCTAATGATACTTAGGTGTTTAATTTTGTGAGATCAATATTATGTCCTGCATGAAGTTACCCATGTTGTAATTTTGTGTCCCACCAAAATTAGTAGAACTAAACTATGTAATCCATAATGTCTAGGGAATCACTAATCTCTAATTAAATTAGTCCCTAGCATTTAAGTCTATCTCTTGTGTTAATAATGTCCTGTCAAACTTGTGTTCACTTGATTGTACATGTTTGGTGTGCTATTCATTTGTACTTTCCCAAATGTATTGAATGTATGATCGCTTTATTTAGACAATGAGCAGCCCGTGGTTCCTGAGTGTGTCGCCGAAGATCTCCCTTAGCAACAACCTAGTGAAGGCAAGTGTCCTTTGACCTATTATGTCTTACTTACTTTATAATTCACCGTCTCGCATTACTTTAATTGAAAACCTAAGGATTGACTAGTTTGTACTTACTTATCCTTGTTTACCTTTTGGGTTATCATGGTTAGCATTATGCTATCGCCTAACTTAATCAATGAACATGATGTGAATACTTAAGATACGATGATTTTATCCCAATGATGATCTTGTGACACTTTAGGGGACTCAGGCTGTTTCTTGAGTACCTCTTCGTAAGGACCTGTTTGGGGAGTGACAACCCGGGATAATAGTGCAACCATGAGGGTGGAATGGGACGCCCTTAGCTGATTAATTAGAGGAACTAGAGGTGTAGTTGGCTTCGCCGTAGGGCCATCAATGGGGTCCGGGCACAGTACTTCCTCTACCAAGGCTGGTTGTAGAGGTTCTTGATTTGGTTTTGTTAGTCACCCTTCCTTTGGGGAGAGGTATTGTGTTTATCAAACTGGAGAAACCTAACGGATGGCTACGACCTCTGGAAATCTTTGTGAAGGCTACGTAGTGATACCCTGCTAGGCCACCTAGGTAATAGTCAATGGAGATTGACTCTTTCTGGGCAGAATGGGAATCACGACTTGTGGGTAAAGTGTGCGACCTCTGCAGAGTGTTAGAAACTGGTATATCAGTCGTGCTCACAGTTAAGAGAGGCCTTGGGATCTTCTTTGATTAGAAGAACTTGGGATACTTTTATGATGATGTTTAATGATGAAGGTTATAATTATGATCTCTAGTATTTCCTCTTCGAGGGAGTACATTTGGGTAATAACTGGGTTTATTACTAAAACTTGGCTCTACTAATAGTAATAAATACTTGACCAACTAAAAGCAACTGCTTAACCTTAACTCCACATACAGCTAGTCCACTTTAGCCAAATGGGACATTTGCTGAGTACGTTGATGTGTACTCACCCTTGCTTTACAAACCACCCCACCCTAGGTTGTCCCCACTATACTTAGTGCTCAAGAGGAGATGCTGGCAACATGGAGGACTTTGAGGAGTTTCAGGACTACGATGAGTTCTAGTTTTTCATAGTGGCAAACCCCCCTAATTAGCTACCTGTGAAGGCCTTATCTAATACGTTTCATATTTCCGCACTTTGATTTTAAAATCACTATGTTACAAACTCTGAGGATGTCTTAGATATCTTGATGTAATAAAGTACTTTTCCGCTATTTACTTTGAGCAATGTGTGATGATGTTCAATTGTGTAATCGCTGTGTACATGAGTTTCTGATCCTGGCACATACACAGTTCGCATTCGGTTTGTGATATGACCACGCCATTAAGCAACATGTTACAACCCCCAAGTCATACTACATCAACCCAAGTACAACCAACATCATCACCAACCCAAGTCTTTGATGGACCAATTACACGTAGCCGAGCTAAGAAGCTACAGCAAGAGGTGCACGCGCTACTTTATGAATTTCATTTAAACACTAATGAGAATTTTATGCTACCTAAGTCGTGTATGTTGATACTACTTAGGTTCACCAAAGAGGAAGGACAAAACGTATCAAGGACGAGTCAACAAGAAGAGCTATGTCCGAGTCAGTCCAGCGCAACAGAACCGTCCAGAAGAAACAGTCATATCTTTTGATTCCCAAAAGCTATGAAGGCCCATAAGTACTTTTTGGAAAGCTCTTGAAGTCTAGTTTCCAATGCTTCTAAAGCCGACTTAACCACATCTACCAGAAAGGCAGCCGACCTACTTTAGTGCCGACTGGTCAGAAGGTCAACAGTCAGCTTGATGACCAAGTTTTCGTATTAAACTGCATCATTCTACGAAGTTTCATTAAGCATGCTATATATGGTGAGAAAGCTTGTCAAGTCAGCTTTCCAACGCATCCAGCCCCACGTCATTTGAAGATTCCTAGAAGAAGTTATTGTCAAAACACTGAAGGCTGCGTAGAAGTCAAACAGCCACACGGAAATCTGTTCTGCAGATCTCCCGAAGAGGCTCCTTCACATTAGCTCGTGAAAATACTTTTGTTCTGTGTTTATACCTTGTTAAGGCTGGTTGTTACTAGTATAAATACCCCCCTATGTCTATGATGTAAGGCAGCTTATGATAATCTAAAACAGAACCCCTTTGTTCAGCTATGTGCTAACAAATATTGAGAGTGATCTCTACCCCTTTGCTCTTGTGAATTCCTTCGCGGGATTGCAGAAGCGGCGGCTTCATCCGCTCCCAATTGGTGCTCCTACTCCCTTCGAGGTCTCCTCGATTGATTGTAGGCTGTGTTGGTTGGTTCTTTGAGAGTGTGGTTGGACGAATCCTCGATTCAAGCTGCCGGTTAAAGACGGTGGTTGGCTTCGAGTTTTATTTGTCAGGTTGCACTAGTTATCACTGCTTGCAGCAAGTTATCTTGGCTTCTTTGAAGCTAGTTATCTGAAGATTGATCCTACGTCGTGAAGATCGGGCATCGTGACGCATCATCTGGTATCAAAGCCTCAGTTGCCACGGTAGGATTCTTTACCCTTAGCTACATATATTTTGTGTTCGTCCTATCCACCCAAAAGCCATAAAATATTTTTGCCATAGCCTTTTCTTTCAATCTGTTGTTCCAGTGAGTTTTGTTAAGTTTCAGTCCTTAGAATCTTTGTTTAGTTGCTGGTCACTCTATCCTTTGTGTTTTCCTTTGAGCCTCTTATATATATCTGAAAATATCCACAAAAAGAGTATTCTGAAAAAAAAACCTCATCATTTCCTTCGCGTTAACTTTGATCCTATTTAAGTTATAGCTGCTGGTTGAGTTGTTTGTTAAGTATTATAAAGTGTGCAATATCATATCAGATCTCTGTGTTTAGTTGTATAAAAAAAAGTATCAAAAAAAAGAGAAGAAAGAAAAGTACCAAAGAAAAGTGTTGAACAAGATTGTGAAAGAAAAGTAGAACAATCAGTTTGTTTATGTGCACAAGTGCTGAAAATTTTATCAAGTTATTCAACCAGTTTGCTATTGTCATTTGGTGCAAAATTTTGGTTGGATCTGATTGCAACACTTGCATTCCAATCATACTCCTTGTCTGCATCAAATCTGAAATTTCTTGCGCGTGTGTTTGATCTATTTACATCACTCGAATCTTGTGGTCAGCACTAGGCAGGGAACTTCTAGTCGGATGGTTATTTAACTTAACAACAACTAGAATTCAGATTGTATCCCTTGTTTATTAATCCCCACCAAGCTCCACATATAAGCCATCGTAATCGGTACTCTGGTCTTGTATTCGCTTAACCACCACTTTCTTGTTACCACCACACATTTTCTTGCAACCCGCAGGGAACTCATAAGAGCTTTGGTTGGTAAGAGTGGTGAGGTTGTGAGATTCTATATAGCTTCATATTCCACCTATATTTGTTGTCCTGTTTCCACTAACTTCGCAGGAAGATGGATCCCAACGTTGAGATTGAAGAATGTGTCACCCTGATACAATTCAATGAGCTCAAACAAAGCATAGAAGCCAAGCAAGATCTGTTGGCACAAGATCTTCAGACACTTATGGCTGAAATCAGAGGTCGTCGTCGACTCCCCGATGGTGTAAGAAACCATGATGAAGATGGGGAAGAAGATAAAGGAAATTATTCTAGAAGAACAAGTGAACATGGGAGGAGAAATCAAGGTGCTGCATATGGTAGAGGAAGAGGCCGGAATCGAAGAAATAATGACAATGAAGAATCTGAATTTGGGGATGATCAGTCTCAACATCGCTATGGTCGTCGTCATCATAGAGGTGTCAACCAAGAAGAGAGATTTGGGAAACTTAAGTTTACCATGCCAAAATTAGATGGTAGATCTGATCCTGAAGATTATTTCACATGGGAATTAAAGGTGGAGAAAATCTTCCGCCTACATAATTATTCAGAGGAGAAGAAACTCGTAATGGCATCTCTCGAGTTTGAAGGATATGCTTTGATTTGGTGGGAGCAACTTCTTCGTGATCGTGAAGAAGATGGAGAGGACCCTATTATTACTTGGCAAGAGATGAAGCGAGAAATGAGAATTCGTTTTGTGCCGAAGCATTATCGGCGTGATCTTTTTGATAAATTGCAGAATTTGAGGCAAGGAAGTTTCTCTGTTGAGGAGTATTATAAGGAGATGGAGAAGGCCATGATTAGAGCCAATGTATATGAAGACGAAGAGCAAACCATTGCACGTTTCATGGCTGGGTTACACCGCAGCATTCAGCGTATTGTTGAGTTTCAGCCGTACCAACGTCTTATTGATTTGGTACATCAAGCCACCAAAGCTGAACGCCAGCTACAACAAGATGCTAAGAACAACAAACCTTTGTCATATGGTGCACGAACCATGACTGGAGGAAGCTCAAGGTTTACTGTTGCACCCTTAATGTCAAAAGTTTCAACTGGAGACTTGCGATCCCACAATCAAAGCAATTATAGTGGAAAGAACGCTGCTGGTCCAATCATGGATTCTAAATCAGCAGCATCCACTTCTACATCAGTGGGCTCTACAGCCAAGAGTAGCGGTATTCAGTGCTTCAAGTGTGGAGGTCGTGGTCATGTCATAAAGGAGTGTCCAAATAATCGTGTGATCCTTGTGACTGATGATGGAGAATATACATCAGCTAGTGAAGATGAAGCTGAAGCAGGAAATGAAGATGACATTGATAAATCTGAAGAACAAACGGGATGTGAATTTGAGCATGGTACTACTCTTGTGGTTACACAAATTTTGAGTGTTCAAATGAAAGAAGCTGAAATTGGACAGCGACATAATCTTTTTCAAACGCGAGCCAAAGTGCAAGACAAAGTAGTAAAAGTGATCATTGATGGAGGGAGTTGCCATAATCTTGCAAGTCGTGAGATGGTTGAAAAGCTTGGTTTGAAGTTGCAGCGACACCCTCATCCATATCATGTCCAATGGTTGAATGAATCAAGAGATATCAAGATTGGTTATAAGGTGAAAGTTTCGTTCAAGATTGGAGAGTATGTTGACACAGTGGAGTGCGATGTTGCACCCATGTCTGTGTGTCACATGCTGCTAGGAAGACCTTGGCAATATGATCGATATTCTCAGCATTGTGGAAGAACAAATCAATACACGCTAGATCTGAAAGGGAGAAAGTTTGTACTCAAGCCTATGACCCCTCAACAAATCATGGCTGAACATTTACAAAAGAAAACTGAAATTAGTGCAGCAAGTAGAGGAGGAGAAGAGCAAAAGAAATTGAGTGCCATCCACAATTCGGTGAGCGAGTGCTACAAGCCAAATTCAAGAGATAAAAGGAAGGAAGAGGGAGAACATCTAGTTATGCTAGCCACAAAATCTGAGCTGAGAGAAGTGAGGAACAACCCATATCAAGTACTCTTTGTACTTGTGAACAAAGATGTTTTGATTTCTCCTAACGACATAACATCTCTTCCTAGTGTTGTGGCTGATCTTTTGCAGGAATTTGAAGACATGTTTCCACAAGAAACACCGGCTGGACTACCTCCAATTCGAGGGATTGAGCATCAAATCGATCTTATTCCAGGGGCTGCACTTCCTAACCGTCCACCATATCGAACCAATCCTGAAGAAACTAAGGAAATACAAAGGCAAGTGCAAGAACTTCTTGATAAAGGTTTTGTTCGCGAAAGCTTAAGCCCTTGTGCTGTTCCTGTGATTTTAGTACCTAAGAAACATGGATCTTGGAGGATGTGTGTTGATTGTAGAGCTATAAATAATATTACCGTTCGCTATCGCCATCCTATTCCACGGCTAGATGATATGCTTGACGAATTAAGTGGTTCCATAATTTTTACTAAAATTGATTTGAGAAGTGGATACCATCAAATAAGAATGAAAATTGGAGATGAATGGAAGACTGCATTTAAAACAAAATTTGGGTTGTATGAATGGTTAGTAATGCCCTTTGGGTTGACTAATGCTCCTAATACTTTTATGAGATTAATGAACCATGTCTTAAGAACTTTCATTGGAAAATTTGTTGTTGTCTACTTCGATGATATTCTAATTTACAGCAAGTCTTTTGATGAACATGTGAAACACATTCGACAAGTTTTAGATGAGCTTAGAAAGGAGAAATTATTTGCTAATCTTGAGAAGTGCAGTTTTTGCACAGACCATGTTGTGTTTCTTGGCTTTGTTGTTTCAGCAAAAGGAATAGAGGTGGATGAATCCAAGGTGAAAGCCATCAAGGATTGGCCAGCTCCAACGAATGTAAGTCAAGTAAGAAGTTTTCATGGTCTTGCTGGTTTTTATAGAAGATTTGTGCGAGATTTCAGTACCATCGCTTCTCCTTTAAATGAATTGACAAAGAAAGGTGTTGAATTTAAATGGGGAAACTCACAAGAAGATGCTTTTCTAAAATTGAAGAAACGTTTGACTGAAGCACCTGTACTTATTCTTCCTGATTTCACTAAAACTTTTGAAGTAGAATGTGATGCTAGTGGGATTGGGATAGGAGGAGTTTTAATGCAACAAGGAAAACCTATAGCATATTTTAGTGAAAAATTGGGAGGTGCTCAATTAAATTATTCTGTGTATGACAAAGAATTGTATGCTTTGGTCCGAGCGCTTGAAACATGGCAGCACTACTTATGGCCAAAAGAGTTTGTTATTCATTCTGATCATGAAGCTTTGAAGTATTTGAAAGGGCAAGCCAAACTGAACCGTCGCCATGCCAAATGGGTTGAGTTTATCGAAACATTTCCATACATTGTGAAATATAAGAAAGGTAAGGACAATGTGGTCGCTGATGCCTTGTCTCGAAGGAATGTGTTGTTGAATCAACTAGAGGTAAAAGTTTTGGGTCTTGAAAATTTGAAAGAAATGTATAATGATGATCCTGAATTTTCAGAACCATACAATCATTGTAAAGATGGAAAAGGTTGGGAAAAATATCATATACATGATGGATTTTTGTTTAGAGCTAACAAACTTTGTGTACCAAATTCTTCGGTTAGATTGCTTTTATTGCAGGAGTCACATGGAGGCGGTCTAACAGGTCATTTTGGACAAAGGAAGACTTATGAAATGCTCAGTGATCATTTCTATTGGCCCAAGATGAGTAGAGACGTCATCAGATTTGTGGAGCGTTGTGTCACCTGTCACAAAGCTAAGTCAAAATTGAACCCTCATGGTTTATATACTCCTTTACCCGCTCCTAAAATTCCTTGGGAAGACATAAGCATGGATTTTGTTTTAGGACTGCCGATGACTCGAAAAAAGAGAGATTCTATTTTTGTTGTGGTTGATAGATTTTCAAAAATGGCTCATTTTATTCCATGCAACAAGAGCGACGATGCTTCACATGTTGCTAATTTGTTTTTCAGAGAAATCGTGAGACTACATGGAGTGCCCAAGACCATCGTATCTGACCGTGATGTGAAGTTTGTGAGCTATTTTTGGAAAACATTGTGGGCAAAGCTTGGAACTAAACTTTTGTTCTCCACCACATGCCACCCCCAAACTGATGGCCAAACTGAAGTGGTGAATCGTACATTGTCAATGCTGCTGCGAACAATGGTAAAGAAGAACTTGAAGGATTGGGAGGAATGTTTGCCACACGTGGAGTTTGCTTATAATAGGGCAGTACATTCTACAACTAATTTATGCCCCTTCGAAATTGTATATGGGTTTAAACCTATTGCTCCCATAGATTTGTTGCCCCTTCCATTGCAGGAAAGAACCAATATGGAAGCTTCCAAGCGTGCTGCATATATAAAAAAGATACATGAGAAGACCAAGGAAGCAATTGAGCTCAAAGCAGTGCGCAAGGCTGCAAGTATGAACAAGCATAGGAAGAAAGTGTTATTTGAGCCGGGGGACTTGGTTTGGATTCACTTGCGCAAGGAGCGTTTTCCTGATCAACGCAAATCCAAATTGATGCCACGAGGGGATGGTCCATTTCGTGTTCTTGCCAAGATCAATGATAATGCATACAAGATAGATCTTCCACCAAGCTATGGCGTGAGCAACACGTTCAATGTTGCTGACCTCTTACCTTATACAAGCGAAGACATTTCAGAGTCGAGGACGACTCCTTTTCAAGGGGAGGAGGATGATATGACCACGCCATTAAGCAACATGTTACAACCCCCAAGTCATACTACATCAACCCAAGTACAACCAACATCATCACCAACCTAAGTCTTTGATGAACCAATTACACGTAGCCGAGCTAAGAAGCTACAACAAGAGGTGCACGCGCTACTTTATGAATTTCATTTAAACACTAATGAGAATTTTATGCTACCTAAGTCGTGTATGTTGATACTACTTAGGTTCACCAAAGAGGAAGGACAAAACGTATCAAGGACGAGTCAACAAGAAGAGCTATGTCCGAGTCAGTCCAGCGCAACAGAACCGTCCAGAAGAAACAGTCATATCTTTTGATTCCCAAAAGCTATGAAGGCCCATAAGTACTTTTTGGAAAGCTCTTGAAGTCTAGTTTCCAATGCTTCTAAAGCTGACTTAACCACATCTACCAAAAAGGCAGCCGACCTACTTTAGTGCCGACTGGTCAGAAGGTCAACAGTCAGCTTGATGACCAAGTTTTCGTATTAAACTGCATCATTCTACGAAGTTTTATTAAGCATGCTATATATGGTGAGAAAGCTTGTCAAGTCAGCTTTCCAACGCATCCAGCCCCACGTCATTTGAAGATTCCTAGAAGAAGTTATTGTCAAAACACTGAAGGCTGCGCAGAAGTCAAACAGCCACACGGAAATCAGTTCTGCAGATCTCCCGAAGAGGCTCCTTCACATTAGCTCGTGAAAATACTTTTGTTCTGTGTTTATACCTTGTTAAGGCTGGTTGTTACTAGTATAAATACCCCCCTATGTCTATGATGTAAGGCAGCTTATGATAATCTAAAACAGAACCCCTTTGTTCAGCTGTGTGCTAACAAATATTGAGAGTGATCTCTACCCCTTTGCTCTTGTGAATTCCTTCGCGGGATTGCAGAAGCGGCGGCTTCATCCGCTCCCAATTGGTGCTCCTACTCCCTTCGAGGTCTCCTCGATTGATTGTAGGCTGTGTTGGTTGGTTCTTTGAGTGTGTGGTTGGACGAATCCTCGATTCAAGCTGCCGGTTAAAGACGGTGGTTGGCTTCGAGTTTTATTTGTCAGGTTGTACTAGTTATCGCTGCTTGCAGCAAGTTATCTTGGCTTCTTTGAAGCTAGTTATCTGAAGATTGATCCTACGTCGTGAAGATCGGGCATCGTGACGCATCAGTTTGCCTTCCAAAACCAGGTGTGACATCTACACCATGAATCTGCTTGAATCCTTTGGCCACCAATCGTGCTTTATATACATGAACATTTCCATGCATGTCTGTTTTTTCTTATAAATCCACTTGCAGTCGATAGGTCTCACACCATCGATTGGATCAATCAAGTTCCAAACTTGATTGTCGTGCACGGATTGTATTTCAGAATCCATGGCTCCATGCCATTTACTGGAGTCGGATCCCATCATTGCTTCTTTGTAGGTTGCAGGCTCATTGTAACACCCCTAGTGTTACCAGAACAAAAATTTGAGCATGGCATCATATGCATTGACATGTCATTATGTTTGTTACACCTAGAATGCATTCACTAGGCTAAAACTTCAAAACAAGTTGTGATGTGGTAATTTGAAGTGCTGCTTAACCCTAGAGTAGGATACTTAACCATGGGATTAGGGCATATGGGTAAATGTGAGATCAAATTGAGTATGACCTCAAAAGCTATTTTAAATGTTCACAAAAGACTAAATTGATGAATTTAAGTGGCACAAAAACCCTAAAGTACCCTAAAACCTTAAATGGAACCCTAGAAAACCCTAATTTGTGACCTATGGAGTGATTTCAATTTCTATACACTTTTGGACCAAAATGCATATATCAAAGTGGTAAAGTATCAAAAACTAAACAACTCTTACATTGGAGGTTTCTCAAGTAATGTGGAACAAATTGGACTTAATTGCAAAAAGCCTCAAGAGCACCCATGTGGTTAACTCTGAAAAATCAGTGTAATTTGGCCAAGTTTGGGGCCTTGTATTTCCTAATCCATGTAGATTTTGCCCCAAGTCATTACAATAAACTTGTAGAGCTATGTTAGGGGAACAAGTTTGATTAAGTGACTAAGCATTGGTGCTGTACAAAAATAGTAGAAAAATGGACATGAAGTTGGACTGTCAGTCACCACCGAAGACTGAAACATGGCTGACACTGAACCCTAATGAACTTTGGAGCCGATTTGAGTTTGATCGAGTGAGCAAATGACCAAGGTTCCTATGGTCAAATTGGAGCTGGTATATAGGATAATAATTTTGCTATAATCCGGTCGGTAGCTTATCACATAGAAATCAAAGAAAAACACTCCCAAATTTGCTCTGTCAGGCGCTCTGATGAACGGTCGCGATGGTACAGTGGTGAAGAAAATCTTCAGATACATCGCACCTCGCCGCCGGTGATCCCCGCGCATAGATTCACGATGGCCATCATGATTCATGCTCGGCACGAAGTGGATAACCGCGCGGGGGTAGGGGGAGGGGTAAAAGATCTGGCAGGGGTGGATTTGGTCAGCAAGAGCTTATCGGATGCACTTGATGGCCATGCGATGTGGCCGAACGACTATGTTGTCGTGGGTCACCGGTGAGCTCAATTGCGCCACGCCGTGGTCCTTTACCACGTAGTCGTAACCGTGGCATGCTGAGAATTACTATCCTTGCATTTGTATGCCGTCGAACGCCACAACGTACTCACCAATACAACATCTTGTCACCGCCGCAATCCAAATCCCTTCCAAATTCAGGATAACCGTGGCCAACTTCTATAAATTGAGTGTACAGCTAGCTCTGTTAGCTTATCATGAACCCAGTGCACCCACTCTCACCTCCAATTAGCCATCATAGTGCCTGAATTTGGCTTTTCCCCAATTCGATCGCATCGCCGCCAATGAGAGCTCTTCCATGGCCAGCGTCGCCTGTGGTAGTTCCAACCCAATTATCGTCTATTCTAGCTTCCTTAGGGTATAGTGGTGCTTCCCGTACTTAGAGTTTGGATGCTACCGTGCCTAGTCGTCGGGAACACCTCGGTTCACCCTCGGGTCTCGCCGTCGTTGTGGGCAGAAGAACTCCGGGTCAGACTAGCTCAATTAGGGGCTGGACTAGGGTCGCCTAGGATCGAGAACGCTAGTCCAGCACTTGGTTTAGTCAATCGTCGCCGTTCATGGCTGGTCCCAGCATGGAAATGGCCGGCGGGTGAGCACACCGTCGCCGTTCACCGGGAAGAAATAGAAACCTAGGGGTCTAAGTGCACATGTCAGTGAGACGATTGAATAATGCTCAGGGGTTCTTTACCGTTTGTTCGAATGACCGAGGGCCCCTGCGCAAAATCATTAGCGTGGGCGCGTTTCGCCTGGTCATGGGCCGGATCGGGTTAGATTGAGCCTAGTACTATTCATACTTTTCCTTTTTCTTTTTCTGCCAGACTTGGAAAATTGTAGGAAATTCTAGAAAAATGGTAAAACTATGAGGCCAATTTTATTACACTTCTAAAATCATCTAGTATTTAATAAAAATAGTTCCAAGAGTTTTAGTCCAAACCAACAATTATTTAGCATTTAAAGATGCCTAAACCTAGCCCTTTAGAATTTTAGAATTAATTTGGTAGCTCCAAAAATAATATAACTTTTTGGGTAAGCTTGGTTTGATGATTAAAGCCCTTGGGTAAAGTTTGATATGTTTTGGACATTGTTTGGTCCCAAACATAAGACACTAGCTTCCTAGGATATGAGTGCCTAACCCTAATAGAGTACTAACCCAGGAAACTCTAGTGACTAGTTTGTACCATGAAGAAAAGTTGTATTCAAAATACGACTTAGTGTGTTTCTATGTGTTGATCCTTGTTCTAAAATGCTATACATTAAGAACAAGACAACACGATTGTCAATAATTAAAGATCTTCGTCCTTTGAAGCATTATCTCCTTTTGGATATAATGATCTCCAGACGAAGGTCATGAAGGGCTTACCTTCATCATCTCAGTAAACAAATATAAATAAGGGTATATGAAATACAAAAGAATATAAATAACGATTATGAATCAGTAAGTTATTTATATTCTCATTTCATAAACATGAATAAACATCAAAAATATTTATATCACAATAATACCTTCGGCTTGTCAGAAGGTGAAGATGCGAGAGTGATGTAAGAGTGATTACAATCCAGTGTGAACAGTACGGGGGTACTGTTCATCTATTTGTAGGCACGGGACTCAACCTGGACAAAATTACATTCATGTCCCTGATAACTAATTGTAATCATAATGCGTACTATTAAGGACTAGATAGTATTTTCCTCCTTAAGTCGGTATCGTCCTTCGCCCTCATCATAATGCTAAGCTGAAGCTCCTTCAGTCATAGCTTCGGCTTCTATCCGCATCATCATGTCGCGTATACCTTTGTAGCATTTTGCCGAAGGTGTTTTTGCCTAGAGGACCTTCTGCGGGAAAGAAGACCCCAACAGTAGCCCTTTCGCGGTGCTAGATCGTTTTTCGTAATGAGCTTGATCCTCGAAAAACACGAAGGCTTCAGAATGTCGAAGGTCCGAAAAACACCTTCCCTGAGCTTGTTGCCGAGAAACGATTATAATATTCTGGACGCCGGACTGTCCACTACTCAGCCAGTGCGAGCGGTATGGCGGTTCGCCTTCTGCTTGCCAAAGCTCTCTGTATTGCATTTTCGAGCAGACGCTTCATCACTTGAGATCAGCTTTGTCTTAAAAAAGCATAAACACTAAAATGGCTAGAGTATGATCCACTGCTAGGGTGTCTCGTGAGGGGGACAAGGCCGAAGTGACCGAAACGGCACCAATATCAGAAGTGACGAGGCAATCAGGTCTTGTTGTGCCAGAGGAGGCTGTTGCCGAAGGTACCTCGATTGCTGAAGCGGAACAGATCGTAGCTGAAGGAGGAAGTGAGAACAAAGATGAAGAGGACTACACTATTCTGAGCCACATTGAATTTGGTAAATCTACTATGATGGCAGACAATATGGTTATGATGAAGAAATTGGGCTACTTTGGGGAGGCCGAGAGCAAGCTTGTCCAGTTTTCTGGGGAAGAGGTGATTCCAGAACCAAAAGATGATGAAGTCATAGTCTTTAAAAGCTTCTTCAGGGCAGGACTTCGTTTCCCCCTACATGAGATGATTGGAGAAGTTTTAAAAAAATTTGATATATACTTTCATCAGCTGACACCCAATGCAATTGTTAGACTTAATGTATACATATGGGCTCTCCGAAGCTAGGGTATGAGTACCAATGCCGAAGCTTTCTACTGGGTGCACGAGCTGCACTATCAAACGAAGGCTAGAGCAGATGGTCTTCATGAGAACTTCGGCTGCTACAACTAGGCGTGTCGGAAGGATACGAAGGCCCTCGTTCTCGGCTATCGTACCAAGTGGCCGACCGGTTGGAAAAGCGAATGGTTTTACATAAAGGCAGATGAGAAGAGAAGGGAGAAGCTAATGACTATGGTCATGAGTCCATTGAAGTTGAGCTTCAGGATGACAAGGCCCTTGTGCCACATGTAGCTTGGCTCCCCATGCCAGGTTGCCGAAGTAGAATTCAGAGTGGTAGCAGCCGAAATCAGCACTAGAGATCTAGTGGAAGAGTACTTGGCAAATAGAATATTTCCGACCTCTAGTGGCTGGGGAATGCCTAAGAAGAAGGAGAGGGCAAAAAGAACGAACTTATTCGGCTCTGTTACCAATTTAAATTTGAGAAACAATTCAAGAAGCCATGCAAAGAGTGGCTAGAAATGATCGAAACAATGTGCAATGAAATTCTTGGCAACTACACCATGAAAGAGGACCAATTAATGACTGCTACCTTCAGCACTCGGCCAAAACGAAGGCTGAATCGGGTGATGGACGCGTTAAACTTCGAATACCCAGACTATGAAAGGGTTGACAAAGGGGCCGAAGGGGTGAAAAGGAAAAGGATTGTTAGCACTCTGAGTAGACAAGCTGCTCGGCTAGTAAAGGAAGATGAGAAAATTTTGAAGAAAGCAAAATTAGCTCCTGAGCCGAAGGCGGCAATTTCTAAAAAGCTAAAGCTTGACATAATGCCCTCTGCTGAGCCGAAGGTGGATGAGACAGGAGAAGAAGCTCCTTGAACGTCCTCTGCCGACGAAGTAGCAGAAATGTTAAAGGTAATGACTGATTCCCCGCACTTCAAGCTGCTAAGTCCTCTGGGATCAGAACTGACACAATTTTTACAGAAGAAAGAACAACCTTCGGCTGCAAAGGAGAAGGTTGAAGGGCAAAAGAAACTACGAATAGTTAACGTGATGCAAGCCGTCGAGCAAACACCGCCTTCAGCCTCAGGGGCTAAAATAGTGACTGTTGCGGGTGTCGAAGCTGATGCTGCTGTCAAAGTCAAAAACACTAATGAAGCCGAAACAACAATGTCAGATATTGATAGGCTCATATCAGATGTGGATATAGAGGAAGAAATTGCCGCAGCGCCAAGCAAAGAAAGGGAAATTGATGCTATCCCTTCGGGCGAAAAATATTTTGATCATTGGCACCTGGGTGGCCAAGAATTGTCTAAAGAGGACAAGTCAGAGTTGCGGGAATTTGCTGTATCCTGTGGATATCAACCAGGAGCTTTGCTCTTCGGGGGGGGGGGGGGGTTGATGAGGAGATCCTAGGATGCATCCGCGACCGCGCCGGGGCTTAGAGAATAAGATAAAGGATCTTGAAGCTTCTCTAGAGGAGAAAGATTTTCTGCTGCGAGCAGCCGAAGGCTCCCTAGCGGAAGTACAATCTCGGAATACTAAATTAAGCAAGGAACCAGATAATGCTCAAACAATTTTAAAGAAAGAATCAGAGCGCTTCGAGCAAGAAACAAAAGAATTGCAAGCAAAAGCTAAAGCCGAAGCTGAGAAAAATACGAAGCTACAGGAGTCATTGAAAGACCTTCGAAATAAGTGCATGAATTTCACCACCCACTATGTAAACCAACTAAAAGGAATATTCAAATCGGTTGGGGCTAGTTCTGAAGAAATTGCTCCTTCAGCTGAATATATCCCTAAAGCCTTCGAGCACATTGAAAACGAAGTTGAAGCACTCGATGAAGTTATAACTGGGCATGGGGATTTCTGTGCTCTTTTAGCTTCTCGTGGCACATCTGCTGCATTTTTGAAGGCCGGGTGTACTCATGCTAAAACAGTTAACAAACCAACCTTCAGCCTCTCATCATCAGACTTAGTTGATATTCTTGGTGAAGCCCATAACATTGAAAACAGATTTATCACTCAAATTTGGGCTAAGGGTGGGCGCGCGCTAGCTAGAGATGAAGCTCGGAAACTGCTCAATTCAGTATGAACCTTTTACCTGTCTTTTACATTGGTTTTTATTTATTACATTTGCGATTACCTTATACCATCATCTGTCTGTAGGATGGTGGCGCCGATGGTTGCTGAGCTAAAGCTTGTTCAGAAAGGCTGAAGGCTCTTAGAGCTTCCTTTTGTAATTTCCTGTAGAAAACTTGGGATCTCTTTGCATTATTTGGCGAAAGATTGTAATTGAGAATTGAACACAACATTGTACATATTTGTCCATACCTTGTAATATAATTTTACCTCTTCATCCATGTGTGAATTGCTTTGCTGTGGACGAAACCCACACTTACAATTTTTGAGCCGAAGGCAAAAAACACCTGCCCTTCTTTTCGTTCACATCGAAGCATCTTCGTATTCAATGAAGCATTTTGTCACCAAAGACAGGCATCTTTTTTCTTTCCTGTTAACGCTTGTGCTTCATGTCATGATAATGATGATACTACGAATGTCTAATGAATGTTTGTATGAATGCAAAGAATGATGTGATGGAATATGCAAATGTATGACCCGAACACACACGAAACCACACCTAGACTCTGCATCCCCTTAGGAATGACTTTTGAGTCTCTTCACCTTCTATTTCGGTGGCATTTAAACTCTACATCCCCTTAGTAACGACTTTTGAGCTTCTTCACCTTCTATTTCAATGGCATTTTGGCTCTGCATTCCCTTAGGAACGACTTTTGAGCTTCGGAGCTTACTATGCGCTCCCTTAGGAACAACTTTTGAGCTTCGGAACTTACTCTGCGCTCCCTTAGGAATGACTTTTGTAGCTTCGTCACCCTCCAGGTGACTCTTTAGCTCTGCATCCCCTTAGGGACGACTTTTGAGCTTCTCCCTGTTTTTTTTGCACTCGATGGTGCGGATTCTGATGTTACATGTTACATTCTTGGGGGAATTTGGCCCTTGTATTGCATAGGGATAAACAAAAAAAATGAAAATTACAACCTATGGCCCCATTAAAAACCTTTCTCCCCTCCTAAAAGGAAAAGGGTGTCATAGGAAAAAAAATAAGAAAATTACATCAATTACACATAATATCGCTGAAGCTAATCCGTATTCCAAGACCTGGGTATGTCGTTGTCGTCCATGTCCTTCAGTCTGTAAGAACCAAGTCTTGACGAAGATACTACCAAAAAAGGGCCTTCCCATTTTAGCTGAAGCTTCCCCACTGTATCAGGGTTAGCTATCCTTCAAAGCACCAAATGACCTGGCTTGATATTTTTCAATCGAACTTTTCTGTCATGCCATTTTATTATTTCAGCCTGGTATTTATTGATGTGCTCTATGGCCTGAAGTCTGGTCCCTTCTATGGTGTCTTTTGTTACTTGGCATTCGGCATCATCCTCCGTCAAAGCTAAGGTTCTTATTGAACCCATTCTTGCTTCTTCCGGTGTTATTGCTTCGTCACCAAATCGAAGCTTGAATGGAGTAAACCCTATTGACCTTGATGCAGTGGTGTTGTTGCTCCAAACCACTTTTATTAATTCGTCTGGCCACTTCCCTTTCGGCTGATTGAAGATTGACTTCATTATTCCTGTTATTATGATTCCATTTGCCCTTTCTACCAACCCATTTGACTATGGGTGCCTCACTGATGCAAAATGTATTTTTGTGCCAATTTGGCTACAAAAAGTTTTGAAAGTTTTAGCATCGAATTGAGTTCCATTATCAACGGTGATAGCCTTCAGTACGCAGAAGCGACAAACTATGTTCTACCAGAAGAATTTTTGCACTGTGGCCGAAGTTATTGTAGCCAAAGGCTTTGCTTCAATCCACTTAGAAAAGTATTCCACTGTCAGCACAACATATTTTAGGTTGCCTTGCGCTGGTGGCAATGGCCCTAACAAATCCAACCCCCATCTTTGCGATGGCCACATTGGTTGTATTAGCTGGGTTAAAGACGAATATTATTTCTGGTCTCTGGCACATCTTTGACAATTTTCACATTTCTGAACTAAATCTTTCGCAACCGAAGCTACCTTCGGCCAGTAAAAACCTTGTCTAAAAACTTTTCCTAACAGAGGTCTGGACCCAATGTGGGCTCCACATAAGCCTGCATGTATCTCGTTCATTAATTCCTGTCCTTCGGTTATGGACAAGCATTAAAGCAACGGGGGAGCAAACTCCTTGCTTGTATAACTCCCCTTCTATTATTACATAAGGTCTTGTCCTTGCTTCCATTCTCTTGTAATAAGCTTCATCATCTGAAAAACAGTTGCCCTGGAGAAAGGATACTATTTCGGTCCTCCAGTCTTCACTATGTACAGGTGAATTTGTGAGCACTACTCTTTCCATGAGCTTGACTGAAGGTGCTTTTATTGTTTCAAAAAATACTTTCGAAGGCAAAGGGAGCCCCTGTGTCGCTGATTTAGCTAATAAATCTGCATGTTCATTCTCTCCCCTTGGCATATTTTTTACAGAAAAAACTTCAAAAGAAGCTTCCAACCTTCGAACTGCATCCAAATACTTTTCAAGCTTCGGGTCTCTCGCCTTACTGATTTTATCCACATGGCCCAAAATAACCTGTGAATCAGTTTTGAGGATTGCCCTTCTTATTTCCATTGCCTTTAGCTTCCGAAGCCCCAAAAGAAGAGCTTCGTACTCGGCAATGTTATTTGTACAACTGAAGTCTAACTTTATTGCATAACATGTTCTGACTTTAGAAGGTGCGACTAGAATAGCAGCTGCCCCTGCACCAAAGGTCCCCCAAGATCCATCACAAAATACCGTCTAGGCTTCGGCATCTTTTGTTGCTTCTTCATCCTGAGCCCCTGGCGTCCAATCGGCAATGAAGTCTGCTAATGCCTAAGATTGTATTGAGGATCTGTGCACGTAATCAATGGTGAATTCGTTAAGTTCCGCGACCCATTTCCCGATCCTTCCTGTAGCTTCTCTGTTCATCATTATGTCCATCAGGGGTTGCGATGAAGGCACTATTATGTGATATGCTTGAAAGTAATGCCGAAGCTTTCCGGAGGCCATCAATACAGCATACAATACCTTCTCCAACCCTGTGTAATTTTTCTTTGAAGGGCTGAGTACTTAGGAAACAAAGTATACCGGTGCTTGCTTTTTTACCTGGCCCTCTTGTTTCTCTTGTACAAGTGCTGCACTAACCGCAGTATGGAAAGCAGCCACATATAGAAGTAACGGAGTTCGTGATGAAGGTGGGGTTAGAGTTGTTAGGTCTATTAAATACTGCTTCAGTTCTTCGAAGGCTCTCTGTTGAGATGGACCCCATTGGAAGACTTCGGCTGGTTTTAGTATTTCAAAAAAAGGTAAATTCCTCTCCGCTGATCTTGAAATGAATCTATTTAATGATGCCAGCCTTCCAGCTAACCATTGAGCCCCCTTTTTTGAATTTGGTGGCTCCATCCGAAGGATAGCTTCGATCTTGCTTGGGTTAGCTTTGATGCCTTTTGTTGATACCAGGCAACCAAGAAACTTGCCCTTCTTCACTCCGAAGACACATTTTTCTGGATTTAGCTTGAGACCAGCTTGTCTAAAATTGGCAAATGTTTCTTGCAAATCAGCAACATGGTTTTATTGCTTTGTGCTTTTTACTATGATATCATCGACATATGTCAGCACATTCCTGCCAATTTGGAAGTGAAGAACCTTGGCGGTCATTCTACTGAAGCTTGATGTCGGCGTTTCGAGACCGGGGGGTCCCTAAACCGACGAGTGAAGTGTCACCGCGTGCCCCAGCCCAGATGGGTCGACGCGAGGCGGAACGTGAAGGGGGGAAAGTGAGGTGGCTGGAGATGGACGAGAGAGAGGTGGAAATCCCGCGGCCTTCGTGTTCGTCCCGCGCCCAGGTCGGGTGCGCTTGCAGTAGGGGGTTACAAGTGTCCACACGGGAGAGGGAGCGAGCGGCCTCTCGTGAGCGCCTGTCTCGTCCTCGTCCCCGCGTGGCCAACCCTCTCTAAGAGGGCCCTGGTCCTTCCTTTTATAGGCGTAAGGAGAGGATCCAGGTGAACAATGGGGGGGTGTAGCAGAGTGCTACGTGTCTAGCGGAGGAGAGCTAGCGCCCTAAGTACACACCATCGTGGCGGCCGGAGAGATTTTGGCACCCGGTTTGTGTGATGTCGTGGCCGTCGGAGGAGCGCTGGAGCCTAGCGGAGGGACAGCTGTCGGGGCCGTCGAGTCCTTGCTGACGTCCTCTTGCTTCCGTAAGGGGGCCGAGAGCCGCCATCGTCAGGGAGCGTGCGGGGCGCCATCATTGCCTATCTGGCGGAAAGAGCCAGATGGGACGCCGGTCTTATTCCCCGTAGCCTGAGTCAGCTCGGAGTAGGGTAATGATGGCGCTTCCTGTTGACGTGGCCGGCCGGCGCCCTAGGTTGGGGCGATGTGGAGGCTCCTCCGAGGTCGGGGTCGAGTCCGTCTTTCGTGGCTGAGGTCGAGTCCGAGCCCCTAGGTCAGGCGAGGCGGAGGCCGTTGGCTGGGGCCAGGGCGGAATTTGAGTCCTGGGGTCGGGCGAAGCGGAGTTCGTCGTCTTCTGGGGCTGAGCCCAAGTCCGAGCCCTGGGTCGGGCGGAGCGGAGTTCGCCGTCTTCTGGGGCTTAGCCCGAGTCCGAGCCCTGGGTCGGGCGGAGCGGAGTTCGCCATCTTCCGGGGCTTAGCCCGAGTCCGAGCCCTGGGTCGGGCGGAGCGGAGTTCGCCGTCTTCCGGGGCTTAGCCCGAGTCCGAGCCCTGGGTCGGGCGGAGCGGAGCTCGCCGTCTTCCGGGGCTTAGCCCGAGTCCGAGCCCTGGGTCGGGCGGAGCGGAGCTTGCTATGGTGCGTGCGGCCGGGCCTGACTGCCTGTCATCCTCACTCTGCCAAGTGGCACCGCAGTCGGAGCGGCGCAGGCGGCGCTGTCTTTCTGTCAGACAGGTCAGTGGAGCGGCAAAGTGACGGCGGTCACTTCGGCTCTGTCGGCTGAGGGGCGCGCGTCAGGGTAAAGGTGTCAGGCCACCTTTGCATTAAATGCTCCTGCGATTTGGTCGGTCAGTGCGGCGATTTGGTCAGGGTTGCTTCTTGGCGAAGACTGGGCCTCGGGCGAGCCGGAAATATGTTCACCGCTGGAGGGGGGCCTCGGGCGAGGCGGAGATCCTCTGGGGTCGGCTGCCCTTGTCCGAGGCTGGGCTCGGGCGAGGCGTGATCGAGTCCCTCGAATGGACTGGTCCCTGACTTAATCGCACCCATCAGGCCTTTGCAGCTTTATGCTGATGGGGGTTACCAGCTGAGAATTAGGAGCATTGAGGGTACCCCTAATTATGGTCCCCGGCAGTAGCCCCCGAGCCTCGAAGGGAGTGTTTGCACTCGCTTGGAGGCTTTTGTCGCACTTTTTTGCAAGGGGACCGGCCTTTCTCGGTTGCGTTTTGTTCCGGTGGATGCGCGCGAGCGCACCCGCCGGGTGTAGCCCCCGAGGCCTCGGAGGAGTGGTTTGACTCCTCTGAGGTCTTAACGCCTCGCACAATGCTTCCGCTGGTCTAGCCGTTCCCTCATGCGAGCTGGCCGTAGCCCGGGTGTACGGTCGGGTCCCAAGCTCTCGGGCTGGTATGTTGATGCTGTCAACGGTTTGGCCGGAGCCAGGTTTGCGAGAGCAGCCCCCGAGCCTCTGCACAGGGCGAGAGGGCGATCAGGGACAGACTCGACTTTTTTACATACGCCCCTACGTCGCCTTTCCGCAAGGAGGAGGGGGGGAGAGCGCCATGTTGCCCTCGGTGGGCGCCGAACATGGTGTCTCCGGTGAGCTGCAGGCGGGTGATCCGAGCGGACGTCCGTGCCCCATTCGTTAGGGGTTGGCTAGAGGCCCAGAGGCGTGCCCAAAAGTACCTGCGGGTGATCTGCTGGACCCGGTCCCCTGGCGACGGGGTCCGAGGGCTCGATGCCTCTCTTTGATGGGATTCCGTTACAAGATCGTTCCCGCTGGTCTCGGAAATTTCCTAGGGTACCTCGGGAGCGCAGCCCGAGCCTTGGTTATGTATCAAACGTACCCATGGTCATCCCTCGCTCTGTGTCTGAGGCGGCTGTGAACCCTTCGGGGGCCAGCCTTCGAACCCCTGATCAGTAGTGGGCGCGGAGCCCGAGTAGCCTAAGGCGGCCGTTGAACCCTTCCGAGGGGCCGGCCTTCGAACCTCTGACCAGTAGTGGGTGTGGAGCCCATGTGCTCTGAGGCGGCTG
Source organism: Zea luxurians (assembly GCA_029449295.1). Lineage (NCBI taxonomy): Eukaryota > Viridiplantae > Streptophyta > Magnoliopsida > Poales > Poaceae > Zea > Zea luxurians. The sequence goes on along the minus strand of JAOPSE010000001.1, from coordinate 94,225,586 downwards.
TTGAACCCTTCCGAGGGGCCAGCCTTTGAACCTCTGATCAGTAGGGAGGCTCGGAGCCTGGTTCCTTCACGGGGAAGGATCCTTTTCGGGGTATCCCCCTTTCTCGGTCCCTATTGCAAGAGAGAGAAAGAGGAAAAAAGAAAAAGGATACGAAATCGAACGACGCGGCGTACCTTTTTTGATGCGGTCATTATGGTGAAGGTGAAGCGTCGCTCGCTTCTCCTGCCAGAGGCGCCGCCTGTCCCGCCGCGGAGTTAATGCGACAGGGCGAGTGGTTCGCGGGGTAGACGTTGCGCGTGCGCGAGCCATTCGAGGAACGGAACACGGGCGTGTTGTCTTCACGCCGTGGGAGAGGGTTCTCTCGTTGCCCCCGGATGGGACACAAGCTTGGCTGACGACGTTACCGCTGATCCTGCCCGCCTGCCACCACCATTACTGCCGGCCCATTTTTGGCCGCATTGACCGTCGTGCCAGGCTGGCGCCGCTGGGTCGTGCGCTGGGTCGCCTCGAGTCGTGGTATTGGTTCCGCAGTCGAGGAGGCGCGGTGGTGGCGCAAGTGGTGGTGCAGTTGCATGCACGAAGCATTCGGCGCGCCGGTTGCATGACGCGTGGGTCTGGGCCTCCATGCTGGGCGTGTTGGGAGTCGGAGAAGTGCGCCCACTTGGCGCGGTTGCATGCCGCCTGCATGGCTGCCCGCCATTTCGCCCGCTGGTCTGGGCAAAAGTGGAGAGCCGCTTGTAACCGCTGGGCGGTTGCACGCACCACGCACGGCGGTCTGGCTTCTTCTGCTCTAGGCCAGCTTGCATGACGTGTGGGACCCAGCCCCCGCATCGTAGGGGAGGACCTTGGAGCGTGTTGAAGAAGACTCAGCCCACGACGGCTGGGGACGCAAGTAGGGAGAGTCGCCTTTAAAAGGAGGGTGACCCTTTTGGCAGGCGACCATGTCTTCGCGCTCCCTTATGCATCGTGTCTTTCCACCTTCCAAGCCCCCGGATGGGGGATATCCGCCGTCTTTCCGCTTCGTCGTTGGGGGAATGCAACTCCGCGGGAGTTGGTACCTTTCAGCCGTCGTTCGGCTTCAAGGATTTTCATCATGCAGCCCGGCTGCATCCCCTCGCCGGTGGTCACCTAAGACGGTGACTACCAGCTTGATGGTGGGGAGAAGCGGACCGGGCTGCTGCCTCCGCCCCGCCCTCAGCTTCAAGGATCTTCATCACCCTTGCTGGGGCGGAGGGTGAGGCGAGTCGGGAGGCCGCCTCCGCGTGGGTCGGTAACCCTTTTCTTCCCCCGGCGTCGGGGGGAGAAAGGCATCTCCCAGCTCCGCGGAGGCTTCCCTCAGCCATGCCGGGGTAGGCGGACCGCCGCTGCTCAACCAGGGTGCAGCGTTCCATCCTCCGTCCGGACGATGGTTGCGCCGCGTGTGGGCCAGCCATGTCCAGGCCTCCCTCGCGCTGACAGCCGCATCAGTGGGTCGCCCAGCACGTCGTGTGCCGCGAGGGTGGCGCTCATGTTCTGGGCGACTCCGGCGAGGGCGAGGACCTGCTGGTGCGCTTTGAGGCGTCTGGCGCCCACTAGCGCGGTGCTGGGGTGGTGGCAGCCGGAGAAGGCTTCTCTGTCAACGAGATTGCCAACTCCGCCCGCACCCCTGGGCCTCCGTCTTCTGGCCTGAATGGCTGGTTCTCGTCCTCGGTGAACGAGAGCCCCCCTGCCGTAGCGCCCGCCCGGAAGCCACTGCTGAAGCTGCTTCGCCGCCCGGGGAGGAGGTCATCGTCGCTGCTGCCGGAACGGGCGACGGCGAGCCACCCGTCGGCCTTCTGTTGCTCCGCAGGCCCCCCAATCGCGTGGGGTTGCTCGTACCTGCGGAGGTGGAACCGGAGTTCTGTTTGTAATGGCACCTCGAATGCCAGTGTTTTTGTTCATTGTGGCTGTCGAGGCCTGAACATGTATGTAATTTCGGCACGGAGCCGTGTTTTTTCCTCATTTTCGAGCACTAAGACTCGCCTGTTGGTTGTCTGAACCGCTTCACCAAGCGTGAGTCGCCCCGTGTTAAGGTGACGAGTGAGGTATCCGTATCCCGGAGGCGTAGGAGTCCCTCGGCTCGGTCAGCCTTGTTGTCCAAGGCTTCCCTTGCTTAGTTAGAGGAACCCCTCGGCCGCTCTTCGATGAGCCGAGGCCAGGGGTAGCGGTGTCGGCGCGAACAGAGGCAGAGTTGGGTCAAAAAAAAAACCTGGTCGGCTGGAGCCTGGCCGGGTCGTCCGTTGGCGGGACCGACGCCGAAATTGATCTGCCGAGGCCTCGGGCCGGGCTGATGTCCTTGGGGGACAGCTGGCCGAGGCCCCGGGGTGACCGGCCGAGCCGCCTGCTCGGGCCGGATTCTCGGGGAAGACCCTGGCGGCGATGGCCTGGGCTTGGTGATGACGTTGTCCTTCAGGGCGGAGACCCTTGGACCGCGTCGCCGTCCGAGGCTAGTTCGGACCTCGCCGAAGGTGTTGTCGACGCCGAGGGCGCTGCTGCTCCCTTTAGCCGTCAAGATCCGAGCCTGTAGGATCGGATTATCTTGTAGCGTGTGTTTTCTGCGGCCGGCGAGGCCGAAACACACCCTCGCCGTATTGTAAAGCCGCGTCTCCTTTCCTCTTGTTTCGAGTATCTAGACTTTTTTGTTGGTAACAGAACTGTTTGTGCGAGCGAGAGTTGCTTCTCACGGAAGGTGATGAGTGAGGTATCCGTATCCCGGAGGCGTAGGAGTCCCTCGGCTCGGTCGGCCTTGCCGCTTACGCGCACTCTTACCTGTCCATGGGGTTCTGTCACCGACGCAGTCGAGAAGGCTCGAAGAATCGCTCCGGCAGAAGAGCTTCCGAACGTGAAGACTTGTTCGGTCCGCGGAATCACTTATCCGAACGTGAGTTACTTATGGCAGAAGGTGATGAGTGAGGTATCCATATCCCGGAGGCGTAGGAGTCCCTCGGCTCGGTCAGCCTTGGCTGCTTACGTGTACTCCATCGTTTTCAGGATCCACTTTCGAAGTAGTCGAAAAGCACGAAAGACATTCTGGCAGAAAAGATCTTTTTTTCGAGGAAAATTTCGACGCAGAGGGGGTTCCCCCCTTTTAGCCCCCGAGGGAGGGTCGGGCTTTGCCGAGGCAAGGCTGACCCTTCCTTGATGACTAAACTTTGCGTGGGAGCGAGGTATATGAACAACTTGAAAACATCTTAAGGGTAGAAGCGACATAGCTGTTGGATGTTCCAAGCGTTGCTGTAGACCTTGCCTTGACTGTTGGCCAGCTTGTACGTTTCGGGCTTCAGAACTTTGGCGATGACGAACGGCCCCTCCCAGGGGGGCGTGAGCTTGTGTCGACCTCGGGCGTCTTGTCGCAACCGAAGCACCAGGTCGCCCACCTGGAGGTCTCGGGACCGGACCCCTCGGGCGTGGTATCGTCGCATGGACTGCTGATACCGCGCCGAGTGTAGTAAGGCCTTGTCCTGAGCCTCTTCCAGCTGGTCCAGCGAGTCTTCTCGACTAGCTTGGTTGCTTTGGTCGGCATAGGCCCTCGTCCTCGGGGAACCGTATTCCAGGTCTGTGGGCAAGATGGCCTCGGCCCCATAGACTAGAAAGAACGGCGTGAAGCCCGTGGCTCGGCTCGGTGTCGTCCTCAGGCTCCAGACCACCGAGGGGTGTTCCTTCATCCATCGCTTGCCGAACTTGTTGAGGTTGTTGTAAATCCGAGGCTTGAGTCCTTGTAGAATCATGCCGTTGGCACGCTCTACTTGCCCATTCGTCATGGGATGAGCCACGACAGCCCAGTCCACCCAGATGTGGTGATCCTCGCAGAAGTCCAGGAACTTTCTGCCGGGGAACTGGGTGCCGTTGTCGGTGATGATGGAGTTCGGGACCCCAAAACGGTGGATGATGTTGGTGAAGAACACCACCTCCTGCTCGGACCTGATGCTGTTTAGGGTCGGACCTCGATCCACTTGGAAAATTTGTTGATGGCGACCAACAGGTGCGTGTAGCCCCCGGGTGCCTTCTGCAAGGGGCCGACGAGGTCCAGACCCCACACAGCAAAAGGCCATGTGATGGGTATCGTCTGCAGAGCCTGAGCGGGCAGGTGGGTCTGCCTTGCGTAGAACTAACACCCTTCGCAGGCGTGGATGATTCTAGTGGCGTCGGCCACCGCCGTTGGCCAGTAGAAACCTTGTCGGAAAGCATTTCCGACAAGGGCTCGAGGTGCCGCGTGGTGGCCGCAAGCCCCCGATTGTATTTCTCGGAGGAGTTCCTGACCTTCGGTGGTGGAGATGCATCGCTGGAGGATGCCTGAAGGGCTGCGGTGGTAGAGCTCCTTCCCTTCACCCAGCAAGACGAACGACTTGGCGCGCCGCGCCAACCGCCGAGCTTCGGCTCGGTCGAGGGGTAGCTCTCCTCGGTGGAGATATTGCAGGTACGGGGTCTGCCAGTTTTGATCAGGCGTGACCCCGCTTTGCTCCCCCTCGACGTGCAGCGTCTCGCCCTCGGGGGCAGAGGGCACCTCGGGCCGAACCGAGGGTGCCTCGGGCCGAGCCGAGGGTGCCTCGGACTGTGCCAAGGGTACCTTGGGCTGGGCCGAGGGTGCCTCAGGCTCGGGCGCGTCGTCGATCTTGACAGAGGGTTGATGAAGATCTTGGGAGAAGACGTCCGGGGGAACCGTTGTTCGCCCCGAGGCTATTTTAGCCAGCTCGTCCGCAGTCTCGTTGTAGCGCCGAGCGATGTGGTTGAGCTCGAGCCCATAGAACTTGTCTTCCAGGCGCCGAACCTCATCGCAGTAGGCCTCCATCTTCGGGTCGCGGCAGTGGGAGTTCTTCATGACTTGGTCAATGACGAGCTGCGAGTCACAGCGAGCGTCGAGGCGTCGGACCCCTAGCTCGACGGCAATCCGCAACCCGTTGACCAGAGCCTCGTACTCAGCTACATTGTTGGACGCCGGGAAGTGGAGGCGTAGCACGTAGCGTAGGTGCTTCCCGAGGGGCGAGATGAAGAGTAGGCCTGCGCCGGCTCCTGTCTTCATCAGCGACCCATCGAAGAACATGGTCCAGAGCTCCGGTTGGATCGGAGCTGTTGGTAGCTGGGTGTCGACCCATTCAGCCACGATGTCCGCCAAGACCTGGGATTTGATGGCCTTCCGAGGGGTGAACGAGATTGTTTCGCCCATGATTTCCACCGCCCACTTTGCAATCCTACCCGAGGCCTCTCGGCAATGGATGATCTCCCCCAGGGGGAAGGATGACACCACAGTTACCGGATGAGACTCGAAGTAGTGTCGCAACTTTCGCCGTGTCAGGATCACCGCGTACAACAGCTTCTGAACTTGTGGGTAGCGGATCTTGGTTTCGGACAGTACCTCGCTGACGAAGTAGACTGGCCTCTGAACGGGCAATGCTTGCCCCTCTTCTTGCCTCTCGACCACAATCGCGGCGCTAACCACCTGAGTGGTCGCGACGACGTAGACCAAGAGGGCTTCTCCGGCAGCTGGGGGCACCAAGATAGGCGCCTTCGTGAGGAGCGCCATCAGGTTCCCGAGGGCTTCCTCGGCCTCAGGGGTCCAAGTGAAGCACTCGGCCTTCCTTAAGAGGCGGTACAGAGGTAGACCTCTTTCGCCGAGGCATGAGATGAAGCGGCTTAGAGCCGTGAGACATCCCATGACCCTGTGTACGCCTTTCAAGTCCTTGATGGGCCCCATGCTGGTGATGGCTGCGATCTTCTCCGGGTTGGCTTCGATGCCCCGCTCGGAGACGATGAACCCCAAGAGCATGCCTCGGGGCACCCCAAAGACACACTTTTCAGGATTGAGCTTGACGCCTTTTGCTTTGAGACATCGAAATGTCACTTCAAGGTCGGAAAGGAGGTCGGAGGCTTTCCTCGTCTTGACTACGATGTCATCGACGTAGGCCTCGACCGTGCGGCCAATGTGTTCGCCGAACACATGGTTCATGCACCGCTGGTACGTCGCGCCCGCATTCCTCAAGTCGAACGGCATGGTGACATAGCAGTACATGCCGAAGGGTGTGATGAAAGAGGTCGCGAGCTGGTCGGACTCTTTCATCCTGATTTGGTGATACCCTGAGTAGGCATCAAGGAAAGACAGGGTTTCGCAACCAGCAGTGGAATCCACGATTTGATCGATGCGAGGCAGAGGGTAGGGAACCTTCGGACATGCTTTGTTCAGACCAGTGTAGTCTACACACATCCGCCATTTCCCCCCTTTCTTTCTCACAAGCACAGGGTTGGCAAGCCATTTGGGATGGAATTCCTCTTTGATGAACCCTGTCGCCATTAGCTTGTGGATCTCCTCGCCTATGGCTCTGCGCTTCTCCTCGTCGAATCGGCGCAGAGGCTGCTTGACGGGTCGGGCTCCGGCTCGGATGTCCAGTGAGTGCTCGGCGACATCCCTCGGTATGCCGGGCATGTCCGAGGGACTCCACGTGAAGACGTTGGCGTTCGCACAGAGAAAGTCGATGAGCACTGCTTCCTATTTGGGATCGAGCCCGGAGCCGATCCGGACTTGCTTGGGGGCATCACTGCTGGGGTCGAAGGGGACGGACTTAACCGTCTCCGCTGGCTCGAAGTTGCCGGCATGACGCTTCACGTCTGGCACCTCCTAGAGAGGCTCTCCAGGTCGGCGATGAGGGCCTCGGACTCGGCGAGGGCCTCGGCATACTCCATGCACTCCACGTCGCATTCGAACGCGTGTTTGTACGTGGGGCCGACGGTGATGACCCCGTTGGGGCCCGGCATCTTGAGCTTGAGGTAGGTGTAGTTGGGGACGGCCATGAACTTCGCGTAGCATGGCCTCCCCAATACCGCGTGGTAGGTTCCTCGGAACCCGACCACCTTGAACGTCAGGGTTTCCCTTCGGAAGTTGGAGGGTGTTCTGAAACAGACGGGAAGATCGAGTTGTCCGAGTGGCTGCACGTGCTTCCCGGGGATGATCCCATGGAAAGGCGCAGCGCCCGCCCGGACCGAGGACAGATCGATACGCAGAAGCCCGAGGGTCTCGGCGTAGATGATGTTGAGGCTGCTGCCTCCGTCCATGGGGACCTTGGTGAGCCTGACGTCGCCGATGACGGGGTCGACGACGAGCGGGTATTTCCCTAGGCTCGGCACATGGTCGGGGTGGTCGGCTTGGTTGAAGGTGATGGGCTTGTCGGACCAGTCCAGGTAGACTGGCGCCGCCACCTTCACCGTACAGACCTCCCGGCGCTCTTGCTTGCGGTGCCGAGCCGAGGCATTCGCCGCTTGCCCGCCGTAGATCATGAAGTAGTCGCGGACCTCGGGGAACTCTCCTGCCTGGTGATCTTCCTTCTTGTCGTCGTCGCGGGCCCTGCCACCCTCCGCGGGTGGCCCGACCCTGTGGAAGTGGCGCCGAAGCATGACACACTCCTCAAGGGTGTGCTTGACGGGCCCCTGGTGGTAGGGGCACGGCTCCTTGAGCATCTTGTCGAAGAGGTTGGCACCTCCGGGCGGTTTCCGAGGGTTCTTGTACTCGGCGGCGGCGACAAGGTCCGCGTCGGCGGCGTCGCTTTTCGCTTGCGACTTCTTCTTGCCCTTCTTCTTGGCGCCGTGCTGAGTTGACGCCTCGGGGGCATCTTCCGATGGGTGGCCCTGGGGCTGCTTGTCCTTCCGGAAGATAGCCTCGACCGCCTCCTGGCCGGAGGCGAACTTGGTGGCGATGTCCATCAGCTCGCTCGCCCTGGTGGGGGTCTTGCGACCCAGCTTGCTCACCAGGTCGCGGCAGGTGGTGCCGGCGAGGAACGCGCTGATGACATCCGAGTCGGTGATGTTGGGCAGCTCAGTGCGCTGCTTCGAGAATCGCCGGATGTAGTCCCGGAGAGACTCCCCCGGCTGCTGTCGGCAGCTTCGGAGGTCCCAGGAATTCCCGGGGCGCACGTACGTGCCCTGGAAATTGTCGGCGAAAGCTTGGACTAGATCGTCCCAGTTGGAGATCTGCCCCGGAGGCAGGTGCTCCAGCCAGGCGCGAGCGGTGTCGGAGAGGAATAGGGGGAGGTTGCGGATGATGAGGTTGTCATCGTCCGTTCCACCCAGTTGGCAGGCCAGATGGTAGTCCGCGAGCCAAAGTTCCAGTCTCGTCCCCCCCGAGTACTTTGTGATAGTAGTCGGGGGTTGGAACCGGGTCGGGAACGGCGCCCGTCGTATGGCCTGGCAGAAGGCCTGCGGACCAGGTGGTTCGGGCGAGGGACTCCGATCCTCCCCGCTGTCGTAGCGTCCCCCACGACTGGGGTGGTAGCATCGGCGCACCCTCTCGTCGAGGTGGGCCCGACGGTCGCGGTGATGGTGCTCGTTGCTGAGGCGACCCGGGGCCGCAAGCGCTGTATTGCGCGTGCACCCGGTGTAGACCGAGGCTTCCCGCATGAATCGGGAAGTCGCGACATGATGTTCCGAGGGGTACCCCTGCCTTCAGGAGGCGGAGCTCTCGGCCCGCCGGACCGCGGCGCCTTCCAGGAGATCCTTGAGCTCTCCCTGGATTCGCCGCCCCTCGGTGGTTGATGGCTCCGGCATCGCGCGGAGGAGCATTGCTGCTGCAGCCAGGTTCTGGCCGACCCCACTGGATGCGTGTGGCGGCCTGACCCTGACATCGTCGGCGATGCGGTGCTGGAAGCCCTGGGGTAGATGACGCATTTCTCCGGCCAGAGGTTGGCCCGCCCATGCCTGCCCGACGTCCCGGCGGATTGGCTCAAGCGCTCCTGCTCCCTCGCCGAGCCTGGCCTGCACCCCACGGATTTGCTCAAGCTGTGGGTCGTGACCCCCCACCGGAACGGGGACCACAACTAGCTCCCGTGGGATGTCAACGCGAGGCACCGGCCTAGGGAGATCACCGTCCTCCGGCATACCGAGATGGTTGCCTTCGGAGGGACCCCCTAGATCGACGTGGAAACATTCGTGGCTCGGGCCGCAGTCCTCGTCGCCGAGGCTACGACTACCGTCGGAACAGTCGGAAAGGCAGTAGTCGCATGCGGTCATGAAGCCCCGCATGGCACTGGGGTTGCCAATTCCGAAGAAATCCCAACAGAAGCTGGGCTCGTCGTCTTCCTCGGACCTAGAGGGCCTGTGGGTTGAGACGTCCGTCAGCCGGTCCCAAGGTGACCGCATACGAAACCCCAGAGGGTTCGGATTCGCCTCTGCGAGAGCGTCCGCCAAAGCGGAGCCGCTAGGCGGGCCAAGGCTGAATCCGAAAGGCGTGGGATGGGAATCGGTCGGTACCTCTTGGTCGACGGACGATGATGAAGTCACGTCGGGGACTGACTGCACCGTCGTCTCAGGTACGAGGGCGACACCCAGCAAGCCTTTCGCGAGCGTGCTGGCGTCGTCCGTTTGTTCGGGATTGGCGTGTCGCGGGGAGACAGCGCTCGTCTTCGTCTCAGGCGCGAGGTCGATGCCCGGCGCGCCCCCCGTTGGAGTGCTGGCGTTGTCGACTCGCTCGATGGCCGACGAGGCGCCGCCTCCTGCTTGGCCTTGGTTGCCCCGCCTCCTCCTCCGTTGGCGGGGAAGAGGACGGTGCGAGCTCGAAGGTTGTTCTTCCACCACGCGGGGAAGACGTCGTCGATCCCACCACCGGCGGGCGGACTATCGGCCGCCATTGTCGCTGTCGCCCGGCGGTGGAAAGAGTATCATGTCGTAGCTGCCGTCGAGGGACATGAACTCAAGGCTCTCGAAACGGAGCACCGTCCCGGGCCGGAGAGGTTGCTGGAGACTACCCATCTGGAGCTTGACGGGAAGCTGTTCGTCAACACGCAGCAGGCCCCTACCTAGCGCGCCAACTGTCGGCGTTTCGAGACCGGGGGGTCCCTAAGCCGACGAGTGAAGTGTCGCCGCGTGCCCCAGCCCAGATGGGTCGACGCGAGGCGGAACGCGAAGGGGGGAAACTGAGGTGGCCGGAGATGGGCGAGAGAGAGGTGGAAATCCCGCGGCCTTCGTGTTCGTCCCGTGCCTAGGTCGGGTGCGCTTGCAGTAGGGGGTTACAAACGTCCACACGGGAGAGGGAGCGAGCGGCCTGACGCGAGCGCCTGTCTCGTCCTCGTCCCCACGCGGCCAACCCTCTCTAAGAGGGCCCTGGTCCTTCTTTTTATAGGCGTAAGGAGAGGATCCAGGTGTACAATGGGGGGGTGTAGCAGAGTGCTACGTGTCTAGCGGAGGAGAGCTAGCGCCCTAAGTACACGCCATCGTGGCGGCCGGAGAGATTTTGGCGCCCGGTTTGTGTGATGTCGTGGCCGTCGGAGGAGCGCTGGAGCCTGGCGGAGGGACAGCTGTCGGGGCCGTCGAGTCCTTGCTGACATCCTCTTGCTTCCGTAAGGGGGCCGAGAGCCGCCATCGTCAGGGAGCGTGCGGGGCGCCATCACTGCCTATCTGGCGGAGCGAGCCAGATGGGACGCCGGTCTTGTTCCCCGTAGCCTGAGTCAGCTCGGAGTAGGGTAATGATGGCGCCTCCTGTTGACGTGGCCGGCCTGCGCCCTAGGTTGGGGCGATGTGGAGGCTCCTCCGAGGTTGGGGTCGAGTCCGTCTTCCGTGGCTGAGGTCGATTCCGAGCCCCTAGGTCGGGCGAGGCGGAGGCCAGGGCGGAATTTGAGTCCTAGGGTCGGGCGAAGCGGAGTTCGTCGTCTTCTGGGGCTGAGCCCAAGTCCGAGCCCTGGGTCGGGCGGAGCGGAGTTCGCCGTCTTCCGGGGCTTAGCCCGAGTCCGAGCCCTGGGTCGGGCGGAGCGGAGTTCGCCGTCTTCCGGGGCTTAGCCCGAGTCCGAGCCCTGGGTCGGGCGGAGCGGAGTTCGCCGTCTTCCGGGGCTTAGCCCGAGTCCGAGCCCTGGGTCGGGCGGAGCGGAGCTCGCCGTCTTCCGGGGTTTAGCCCGAGTCCGAGCCCTGGGTCGGGCGGAGCGGAGCTTCCTATGGTGCGTGCGGCCGGGCCTGACTGCCTGTCATCCTCACTCTACCAAGTGGCACCGCAGTCGGAGCGGCGCAGGCGGCTCTGTCTTTCTGTCAGACAGGTCAGTGGAGCGGCGAAGTGACGACGGTCACTTCGGCTCTGTCGGCTGAGGGGCGCGCGTCAGGGTAAAGGTGTCAGGCCACCTTTGCATTAAATGCTCCTGCGATTTGGTCGGTCAGTGCGGCGATTTGGTCAGGGTTGCTTCTTGGCGAAGACAGGGCCTCGGGCGAGCCGGAAATATGTTCGCCGCTGGAGGGGGGCCTCGGGCGAGGCGGAGATCCTCCGGGGTCGGCTGCTCTTGTCCGAGGCTGGGCTCGGGCGAGGCGTGATCGAGTCCCTCGAATGGACTGGTCCCTGACTTAATCGCACCCATCAGGCCTTTGCAGCTTTATGCTGATGGGGGTTACCAGCTGAGAATTAGGAGCATTGAGGGTACCCCTAATTATGGTCCCCGACAGATGATAACCTGAGTAGCAGTCCAATAAACTTATGAGCTCTGAAGAAGCTGCTGCATACATAAGGAAATCTATTCTTGGTAGTGGGAATTTATCTGTAACAGCCTTATTTTGGCGTATGAAATTTTCTTTTCTCTACTCTCAAAATTCATGTGTAACCTTTTTTTTATTTACCTTTCTAGTATTTTTTTCCTAGGATTTATTTTTTATTATATAAGTATTAAGTTAAGTAAAATAAAATACTAGAAAAAAAAACTTTGTATGATCGTATTTATTTCTGGAGCATGAGTTTTTTTGGTTGTTAGTAAGTTGCAATTATTTTCTTATTAATTAATTTATTTTGTTTAGGCGAAGCCCAATTTATTTAAATGAATAGAGCTTGCCAAAAAATTTTATTTAAGTTTTAATATTTCGTTTATGTAATGTTGTTTCTACATTATTTATATTTTTTCAGAATATTTATATATATACACGTATAAAAAAGAAACAAAAAAAAGAAGAAGGAAAATACCTCTCAACCCCGCTCAGACCAGTGGACTCCCATCGTGCACGCCGCGCGGGTGCTCAGCTTAGGCACGTTCCTGCCCAGCGGCCCCACGTGTTAGCCCACCTCCTTTCACGTAAAAATCTTCCTTCCGGCTCTCCGCGTCGCTCGCTCCATGGCTCAAAATTCGGAACCGTCTGCACGCCCACGTCCCCATACCTGCGCTGTCTGGTTCTACCGTCTGCCTGCCCCTCTCCCAAACTGCAGCCATCCAGCGCCCTCGCCACGCTAGCAGAACCGCCGCCCCCAGCCATCCACGCACGCCGTTGTCATGCAGGAGCCCCACGCGCCTCGTGCCCGTCGAGCCGCGCGTTCAGTGCCCTCGCCATCGTGCCCCACCGTCGTCTTCAACCCAGCAGCAACATCCCACAACCCTTGTCGCAGCGCATGGCGCCGTGTGCCGGAGCATCGCTGTTCGCCACCATTTTGCCACCATTTTCTCTTCTCTTTTTCTTTCTCAGCTCTTCGTTACTGTGCATCATTCAGCCATGCGCCGATGAGCCGCCCTCCCTGCACCTAGGCTGAGCAGGACCGTCGGCGAACGCCCACGGCTCACGTCGCCGCGCAGCGTCCATGCTCATATGGTCCTTTGTGTGGCCATCTTTTTGACCAATCACACTGCGAGATATAAAACATTCAATATATTTTACGTAAAAAATCCTTTTCGACTTGTTTCAGTCGCGTCAACTTTGTAACCTCGTCGTCTACGTATTGGTAACATTATTTCATTGTGATACACGTTTTAGTTAATTAATTGATTATTTATGTATCCGATAGTTAGTAAGTAGCAATCTACTTGAACCGAATTATAGTTTTAGTTGCGCTTTATAAATACATTTTAATATGATTATGAATACTCGAATGTTTTTTAAATTAATACTTGTTTATTATAAAGGTGATATCGGTTAGTGATCCTCGCGTGTCACGCATGCCGTTCGAGTGCTGTCAGCTCGCTGTTCGCGCGTGTCGTCATTCGCACACGTCGTCACACTGTCTGTGTGCTGTTCCGCGTGTTGCGCTCGCTGTTCACGCGCGTCGTCATTCGCACGCGTCGTCGCACTGTCTGTGCACTGTTCCGCGTGTTGCGCTCGCTGTCTGCGCGTCATCCGCACGCTAAATCGTGTGTATCCACGCATCGTTCGTGGATCGTTCGCACGTGTCGTTCACGCATGTCGCACAAATTATATTTGCACATCGCACATCTTGTCGCATGTCGTTAATTTCGTCCTGCTTAGAATCTCTCGTGTTAATTAAATTACTTAGTTAACTGACAACTGATAGTGTAGCATATTGATTGAAACTAAATAGTAGTTATAATTAATATAATTATGTCGATTAATACTTATTTAGTGTAAATACGATAACTACTCGACCGTAGCCCCGACCGTCGCCTTTCTTTTTCCTTGCATGACCGTAGTAACGCGCTCTATTTCGATCTGCACGTTTTTATAATGTTTTATCTTGTATGGTGTAATGTTCTTATGCATGTATATGTTTGGTTGTGCCTGTTTGTATTCGTTGCGTGTCGCGAATAGACTGTGATCCATTTCTGAGCTTCGAGGAATCGACGGTCAAGCTTCAGTGGCCAAGAGATCAAACTCTTCAAGTTCTATGAGGCTAAAGATCCTGAGCTTCTGTTTGGTGAAGGCAAGTGTCCTATGACCTATTATGTCCTATTTACTTTATAATTCATCAACCCGCATACCATGATCAACCTAAGGATTGACTAGTATTATGTTTTCCTGTCCTTGTTTACCCTTTGGGAATTGATTATCATGATTAGTTCTATGCTAGCGCTTTACTATAATCAATGAATATAATGAGATACAATGATGATACTATGATTTTATTCTGGATATGATGATATACTTGTGGCATTTTAGGGTACTTGAGCGGTTTCTCGAGTGCCTCTCCGTAAAGACCTGTTCATTGGATGACCACCCGAGAAAACAGTGCAACCATGAGGGTGGTATGGGACGCCCTTAGCTAACTAATTAGAGGAACTGAGGTGTAGTTTGCTTCACCGTCGTGCCGTCAATGGGGCTCGGTGTATGTGGCTCGCTCTGCCGAGGGTGGATTGCCCCTTGGGGAGGAGTGCAGTACATTTAGGAAACCTAACGGGCGGCTACAGCCTCAGGGAATCTTTGTAACGGCTTCGTAGTGAATCCTTGGCCATTCACCTTGGGAGTGAATAAGGGTCTTGCAAGCCCGGGCTAGAGAGGGAATTACGGCTCGTGGGTAAAGTGCGCAACCTCTGTAGAGTGTTATGAAACTGATATATCAGCCGTGCTCACGGTTATGAGCGGCCAAGGGAGCTCAATTGATTAGAGACACATTGATCAGAGATACTTTATTTACAAGTGATGATGAGGATAATGATGATTTTGATTATGATTATGATATGGTTTCTGGTTAACAACTTGGGTTAATGCTAAAATCTGGCTCTATACTAGTAATAATTATCTGACCAACTAAAAGCAACTGCTTGATCCTAACTGCACATAAAGCTAGTCCACTTTAGCCAAATGTGACATTTGCTGAGTACGTTGATGTGTACTCACCCTTGCTTTCACAAAACACCAGGTTGCCTTTGGTGCAATCTATGCTAAGGTAAAGAAGAAGGTGTCGAGGTGGATCTCGAGGAGTTCCTGGACTTTGGTGAGTTCGAGGATTAGGCTAGCGACCTCCCCCAGTCAGTTGCCTGTGGTGGGTTAATTTATGTTGGCTACGTTTCGATTCTGTGTACTTTGATTCATATTATGTAAATGACTCTAGTCTTTAATATTATTACTTACTCTTTATTGTTACTTGAAGCATTGTGCTATGATGAGTCATTTATGTAATCGCCGTGTACGTGAATTTCTGATCCTGCACGTACATGGTTCGCATTCGGTTTACCTTCCAAAATCGGGTGTGACATAAGTGATATCAAAGCTGTGTTGGCTGTAGGACCGCTAGCCTACAGTAGCATTGGCCGTTTTAGGGACTTATTGACTATTACTTCACCTCATCCTTGATTCTGCTTCAAAATATTAGTCATCTCGACTAATTCTATGTTGTGCTCCTATATGCCCCTTGCCAAAAGTATTTTATTCTAGTATGGTCTATACTTCTCTTAATATATTAGAACTGATCTCACTCTTGTGCTTGCGACATCTTTGTAGATGCCCGATGACCATAACCTTCTTGTTTTTTGGGGTTCTTTCCTCTTCCATCGTTAAATTGCTATCATTTCGCAATATCTATTCCATTGGTATTGATATGCTTGTATCCTTGCATTTTTAATATCCTTATCCCTTAATTCAAAGTACTTACCCTTGTACCTCTGTTGTCTATTTAAACAGTTCGATTTATATGAACATGACCTTCCTGTCTTGTGAGGTCCTTTCCCATTCCGTTGTTAAGTCATTATCTTTTGGCAATTTCTATTCTCTTGGTATTCGTATGCTCGTATCCTTGGAGTCTTGCGTACTCTCATATTTTCATGTATGCTTACCTTCATACCCCAATGACTATTCAAGACATTTCATTTATGTCGGCGTTTCGAGACCGGGGGGTCCCTAAGCCGACGAGTGAGTGTGCCGCGTGCCCCAGCCCAGATGGGTCGAGCGCGTGGGCGAGCGCGAAGGGGGGAAGCGAGGTGGCCGGAGACGCGCGTGAGAGAGGTGGAAATCCTGCGGCCTTCGTGTTCGTCCCGCGCCCAGGTCGGGTGCGCTTGCAGTAGGGGGTTACGCGGGTGAGGGAAGCGAGTGGCCCCAAGAGAGCGCCTGCCCCGTCCTCGTCCCCGCGCGGCCAACCTTCTCTAAGAAGGCCCTGGTCCTTCCTTTTATAGGCGTAAGGAGAGGATCCAGGTGTACAATGGGGGTGTAGCAGAGTGCTACGTGTCTAGCGAGGGAGAGCTAGCGCCCTAAGTACATGCCAATGTGGCAGCCGGAGAGATCTTGGCACCCAGCTGGTGTGGTGTCGTGGCTGTCGGAGGAGCAACAGAGCCTGGCGGAGGGACAGCTGTCGGAGCGGTTGGGTCCTTGCTGACGTCCCCCTGCTTCCGTAAGGGAGCTGAGAGCCGCCGTCGTCACGGGGCTAGCAGGGCGCCATCATTGCCTATCTGGCGGAGCTAGCCAGATGGGACACAGGTCTTGTTCTCTGCGGCCCGAGTCGGCTCGGGGTAGGGTGATGATGGCGCTTCCTGTTGACGTGGCGGGCTTGTGCCCTAGGTCGGGCGACGTGGAGGCTCCTCCGAAGCCAAGGTCGAGTCTGTCTTTCATGGCCGAGGCCGAGCCCGAGCTCCTGGGTCGGGCGAGGCGGAGGTCGTTCGGCAGAGGCCAGGGCGGAGTCTGACCCCTGGGGTCGGGCGAAGCGGAGTTCGTCGTCTTCTGGGGCCTAGCCCGAGTCCGAGCCCTGGGTCGGGCGGAGCGGAGTTCGCTGTCTTCTGGGGCCTTAGCCCGAGTCCGAGCCCTGGGTCGGGCGGAGCGGAGTTCGCCGTCTTCCGGGGCCTTAGCCAGAGTCCAAGCCCTGGGTCGGGCGGAGCAGAGTTCGCCGTCTTCCGGGGCCTTAGCCCGAGTCCGAGCCCTGGGTCGGGCGGAGCGGAGTTCGCCGTCTTCCGGGGCCTTAGCCCGAGTCCGAGCCCTGGGTCGGGCGGAGCTTCCTATGGCGCCTTTGGCAAGGCCTAACTGCCTGTCAGTCTCACTCTGTCAAGTGGCACTGCAGTCGGAATGGCGCAGGCGGCGCTGTCCTTCTGTCAGACCGGTCAGTGGAGCGGCGAAGTGACGGCGGTTACTTCGGCTCTGCCGGGGGCGCGCGTTAGGATAAAGGTGTCAGGCTACCTTTGCGTTAAATGCTCCTGCGACTCGGTCGGTCGACGCGGCGATTTAGTCAGGGTTGCTTCTTAGCGAAGGCAAGGCCTCGGGCGAGCCGGAGATGTGTCCGCCGTTAAAAGGGGGCCTCGGGCGAGACGGAAACCCCTCGGGGTCAGCTGCCCTTGCCCGAGGCTAGGCTCGGGCGAGGCGTGATCGAGTCGCTCGTATGGACTGATCCCTGACTTAATCGCACCCATCAAGCCTCTGCAGCTTCATGCTGATGGGGGTTACCAGCTGAGAATTAGGCGTCTTGAGGGTACCCCTAATTATGGTCCCCAACAGTAGCCCCCGAGCCTCGAAGGGAGTGTTAGCACTCGCTTGGAGGCTTTCGTCGCACTTTTTTGCAAGGGGACCAACCTTTCTCGGTTGCATTTTGTTCCGGTGGGTGCGCGCGAGTGCACCAGTCGGGTGTAGCCCCCGAGGCCTCGGAGGAGTGGTTTCACTCCTTCGAGGTCTTAATGCCTTGCGTAATGCTTCGGCTGGTCTGGTGGTTCCCTCATGCGAACTGGCCGTAGCCCGGGTGCACGGTCGGGTCCCAAGTTCTCGGGCTGGTATGTTGACGCTGTCAACGGTTCGGCCGGAGCCGGGTTTGCGAGAGCAGCCCCCGAGCCTCCGCACAGGGCGAGAGGGCGATCAGGGACAGACTCGGCTTTTTTACATACGCTCCTACGTCGCCTTTCCGCAAGGAGGAGGGGGGGAGAGCGCCATGTTACCCTCGATGGGCACCGAACATGGTGTCTCCGGTGAGCTGCAAGCGGGTAATCCGAGTGGACGTCCGTGCCCCGTTCGTTGGGGGTCGGCTAGGGGCCCAGAGGCACGCCCAAAAGTACCTGCGGGTGATCTGCCGGACCCGGTCCCCTAGCGACGGGGTCCGAGGGCTCGATGCCTCCCTCCGATGGGATTCCGTTACAAGATCGCTCCCGCTGGTCTCGGAAATGTCCTAGGGTACCTCGGGAGCGCAGCCCGAGCCTTGGTTATGTATCGAACGTACCCCTGGTCATCCCTCGCTCGGCGTCTGAGGCGACTATGAACCCTTCGGGGCCAGCCTTCGAACCCCTGATCAGTAATGGGCACGGAGCCCGAGTAGACTGAGGCGGCCGTGGAACCCTTCGGGGGGCCGGCCTTCGAACCTCTGACCAGTAGTGGGTGTAGGGCCCACGCGATCTGAGGCGGCTGTTGAACCCTTCGGGGGGCCAGCCTTCGAACCCCTGATCAGTAAGGAGGCTCGGAGCCTAGTTCCTTCACGGGGAAGGATCCCTTTCGGGGTATCCCCCTTTCCCGGTCCCTGTCGCAAGAGATAGAGAAAGAAGAAAAAAGGAAAAAGGATACGAAACCGAACGACGCGGCGTACCTTTTTTGGCGCGGTTGTTTCGGCGAAGGCGAAGCGTCGCCCGCTGCTCCTGCCAGAAGCGCCGCCTGTCCAGCCGCGGAGTTAATGCGACGGGGCGAGTAGTTGGCAGGGCGGCCGTTGCGCGTGCGCGAGCCGTTCGAGGAACGGATCACGGGCGCGTTGTCTTCACGCCGTGAGAGGGGGTTCTCTTGCTGCCCCCGGATGGGACGTGAGCTTGGCTGACGACGTGGCCGCTGCTCCCGCGCGCCTGCCACCGTCATTACTGCCGGCCCACCTTTGGCCACGTTGGCCGCCGCGTCAGGCTGGCGCTGCTGGGTCGCGCGCTGGGTTGCCTCGAGTCGCGGTATTGGTTCCACAATCTAGGAGGCGCGGTGGTGGCACAGGCGGTACAGTTGCTTGCATGCAGCATCCGGCGCGCCGGTCGCGCGACGCGTGGGCCTGGGCCTCCATGCTGGCGTGTCGGGAGTCGGAGAAGCGCGTCCACTTGGCGCTGTTGCATGCCGCCTGCATGGCTGCCCGCCTCTTCCGCCCGTTGGTCTGGGTAAAAGTGGAGGGTCACTTGTAACCGCTGGGCGGTTGCGTGCACCACGCGCGGCGGTTTGGCTTCTTCTGCTCGGTGCCGGTCTGCATGACATGCGGGACCCAGCCCCCGCGCCGCAGGGGAGGGCTTTGAAGCGTGTTGGAGAAGACTCAACCGAGGCCTCAGGTCGGGCTGGCGCCCTTGGAAGATGGTTGGCCGAGGCCCCAGGGGTAACCGGCCGAGCCGCCTGCTCTGGCCGGATTCCCGGAGAAGTCCCTGGCAGCGATTGCCCGGGCATGGTGATGACGTCGTCCTTCGGAGCGGAGACCCTCGGACCGCGTCGCCGTCCGAGGCTAGGTCGGGCCTCGCCGAAGGTGCCGTCGATGCCGAGGGTGTTGCTGCCCCCTTCCAGCGTCAAGACCCGAGCCTGCAGGATCAGATTGTCTTGTAGCGTGTGCCTTGTGCGGCCGTCGAGGCCAGAACACACACCCTCGCTGCGTTGTAAAGCTGCGTCTCTTTTCCTCTTGTTTCGAGTATCTGGACTTTTTGTCGGTAACAGGGATGTTAGTGCGAGCGAGAGTTGCTTCTCGCGGAAGGTGATGAGTGAGGTATCCGTATCCCGGAGGCGTGGGAGTCCCTCGGCTCGGTCGGCCTTGCCGCTTACGCGTACTTTCACCCGTCCGTGAGGCCCTGTCGCCGACTCGGTCGAGAAGGCTCGAAGGATCGCTTCGGCAGAAGGGCTTCCGAACGTAAAGACTTGTTCGATCCGCGGAGCCACTTTATCCGAACGCGAGTTACTTATCGCAGAAGGTGATGAGTGAGGTATCCGTATCCCGGAGGCGTAGGAGTCCCTCGGCTCAGTCAGCCTTGGCTGCTTACGTGTACTCCGTCGTTTCCAGGACCCACTTTTCGAAGTAGTCAAAAAGCACGAAAGATATTCTGGTAAAAGAGATTTTTTTTTTCGAGGAAAATTTTGACGCAGAGGGGGTTTCCCCCCTTTTAGCCCCCGAGGGAGGGTCGAGCTTTGCCGAGGCGAGGCCGACCCTTCCTTGTTGACTAAACTTTGCGTGGGTGCGAGGTATATGAACAACTTGGAAACATGTCAAGGGTAGAAGCGACGTAGCTGTTGGATGTTCCAAGCGTTGCCGTAGACCTCGCCTTGACTGTTGGCCCGCTTGTACGTTCCGGGCTTCAGAACTTTGGCGATGACGAATGGCCCCTCCCAGGGGGGCGTGAGCTTGTGCCTCCCTCGGGCGTCTTGCCGCAGCCGAAGCACCAGGTCGCCCACCTGGAGGTCTCGGGGTCGGACCCCTCAGGTGTGGTAGCGTCGCAGGGACTGCTGATACCGCACCGAGTGTAGTAAGGCCCTGTCCCGAGCCTCTTCCAGCTGGTCCAGCGAGTCTTCTCGGCTAGCTTGGTTGCTTTGATCGTCCTAGGCCCTTGTCCTCGGGGAGCCGTATTCCAGGTCAGTGGGCAAGACGGCCTCGGCCCCGTAGACCAGGAAGAACGGCGTGAAACCTGTGGCTCGGCTCGGCGTTGTCCTCAGGCTCCAGACCACCGAGGGAGTTCCTTCATCCATCGCTTGCCGAACTTGTTGAGGTCGTTGTAAATCCGAGGCTTGAGCCCTTGTAGAATCATGTCGTTGGCACGCTCTACTTGCCCATTCGACATGGGATGAGCTACGGCAGCCCAGTCCACCCGGATGTGGTGATCCTCACAAAAATCCAAGAATTTTCTGCCGGTGAACTGGGTGCCGTTGTCGATGATGATGGAGTTTGGGACCCCGAAGCGATGGATGATGTTGGTGAAGAACGCCACCGCCTGCTCGGACCTGATGCTGTTCAGGGGTCGGACCTCGATCCACTTGGGGAATTTGTCGACGGCGACCAGCAGGTGCGTGTAGCCCCCGGGCACCTTCTGCAGAGGGCCGACAAGGTCCAGACCCCACACAGCGAAGGGCCAGGTGATGGGTATCGTCTGCAGAGCCTGAGCGGGCAGGTGGGTCTGCTTCGCATAGAATTGACACCCTTCGCAGGTGCGGACAATTCTAGTGGCATCAGCCACCGCCGTCGGCCAGTAGAAGCCTTGCCGGAAAGCGTTCCCGACGAGCGCTCGAGGCGCTGCATGATGGCCGCAAGCCCCCGAGTGTATCTCTTGCAGGAGTTCCTGACCTTCGGCGATGGAGATGCATCACTGGAGGATGCCCGAGGGGCTGCGGTGGTAGAGCTCCTTCTCATCGCCCAGCAAGACGAACGACTTGGCGCGTCGCGCTACCCGCCGAGCCTCGGCTTGGTCGAGGGGTAGCTCTCCTTGGCGGAGATATTGCAGGTACGGGGTCTGCCAATCTCGATTAGGCGTGACCCCGCTCCGCTCCTCCTCGATGCGCAGCGCCTCGCCCTCGGGGGCCGAGGGTACCTCGGGCTGAACCGAGGACGCCTCGGGCTGGGCCGAGGGTACCTCGGACTCGAGCGTGTCGTTGATCTTGACGGAGGGTTGGTGCAGATCCCGGGAGAAGACGTCCGAGGGAACCGTCGTTCGCTCCGAGGCTATTTTTGCCAGCTCATCCGCAGTCTCGTTGTAGCGCCGGGCGATGTGGTTAAGCTCGAGCCCGTAGAACTTGTCTTCCAGGCGCCGAACCTCATCGCAGTAGGCCTCCATCTTCGGGTCGCGGCAGTGGGAGTTCTTCATGACTTGGTCGATGACGAGCTGCGAGTCGCCGCGAGCGTCGAGGCGTCGGACCCCTAGCTCGATGGCGATTCGCAATCCGTTGATCAGAGCTTCGTACTCAGCCACATTGTTGGACGCCGGGAAATGGAGGCGTAGCATGTAGCGTAGGTGTTTCCCGAGGGGCGAGATGAAGAGCAGGCCCGCGCCGGCTCCCGTCTTCATCAGCGACCCGTCGAAAAACATGGTCCAGAGCTCCGGTTGGATCGGAGCCGTCGGCAGCTGGGTGTCGACCCATTCGGCTACGAAGTCCGCCAATACCTGGGACTTGATGGCCTTCCGAGGGGCGAACGAGATTGTCTCGCCCATGATTTTCACCGCCCACTTTGCGATCCTTCCCGAGGCCTCTCGGCACTGGATGATCTCCCCCAGGGGGAAGGATGACACCACAGTTACCTGATGAGACTCGAAGTAATGTCGCAACTTTTGCCTCGTCAGGATCATTGCATACAGTAGCTTCTGAACTTGTGGGTAGCGGATCTTGGTTTCGGACAGCACCTCGCTGATGAAGTAAACTGGCCTCTGAACGGGCAATGCATGCCCCTCTTCTTGCCTTTCGACCACAATCGCGGCGCTAACCACCTGAGTGTTCGCGGCGACGTAGACCAAGAGGGCTTCTCCATCAGCTGGGGGTACCAAGATAGGCGCCTTGGTGAGGAGCGCCTTCAGGTTCCTGAGAGCTTCCTCGGCCTCAGGGGTCCAAGTGAAGCACTCGGCCTTCCTTAAGAGGCGGTATAGAGGCAGGCCTCTTTCGCCGAGGCGTGAGATGAAACGGCTCAAGGCCGCGAGACATCCCATGACCCTCTGTACACCTTTTAAGTCCTTGATGGGCCCCATGCTGGTGATGGCTGCGATCTTCTTCGGGTTGGCTTCGATGCCCCGCTCGGAGACGATGAACCCCAGGAGCATGCCTCGGGGCACCCCGAAGACACACTTCTCGGGATTGAGCTTGACGTCCTTTGCCTTGAGACACCGGAATTTCACTTCAAGGTCGGAGAGGAGGTCGGAGGCTTTCCTTGTCTTGACTACGATGTCATCGACGTAGGCCTCGACCGTACGACCGATGTGTTCGCCGAACACATGGTTCATGCACCGCTGGTACGTCGCACCCGCGTTCCTCAAACCGAACGGCATGGTGACATAGCAGTACATGCCGAAGGGCGTGATGAAAGAAGTCACGAGCTGGTCGGATTCTTTCATCTTGATTTGATGATACCCTGAGTAGGCATCGAGGAAAGACAGGGTTTCGCACCCAGCAGTGGAATCCACGATTTGATCGATGCGAGGTAGAGGGTAGGGAACCTTCGGACATGCTTTGTTGAGACCAGTGTAGTCTACACACATCAGCCATTTCCCCCCTTTCTTTCTCACAAGCACAGGGTTGGCAAGCCATTCGGGATGGAATACCTCTTTGATGAACCCTGCTGCCATTAGCTTGTGGATCTCCTCGCCTATCACTCTGCGCTTCTCCTCGTCGAATCGGCGCGGAGGCTGCCTGACCGGTCGGGCTCCGGCCCGAATATCCAGCGAGTGCTCGGCGACATCCCTCGGTATGCCGGGCATGTCCGAGGGACTCCACGCAAAGACGTCGGCGTTTGCGCGGAGAAAGTCGACGAGCACTGCTTCCTATTTGGGGTCGAGCCCGGAACCGATCCGGATCTGCTTGGAGGTGTTGCCACTGGGGTCGAGAGGGACGGCCTTAACCGTCTTCGCTGGCTCGAAGTTGCCGGCGTGTCGCTTTACGTCTGGCACCTCTCTGGAGAGGTTCTCCAGGTCGGCGATGAGGGCCTCGGACTCGGCGAGGGCCTCAGCGTACTCCACGCACTCCACATCGCATTCGAACGCGTGTTTGTACGTGGGGCCGACGGTGATGACCCCGTTGGGGCCCGGCATCTTGAGCTTCAGGTAGGTGTAGTTGGGGACGACCATGAACTTCGCGTAGCATGGCCACCCCAATACCGCGTGGTTGGTTCCTCGGAACCCGACCACCTCGAACGTCAAAATCTCCCTTCGAAAGTTGGAGGGCATTCCGAAGCAGACAGGAAGGTCGAGCCGTCCGAGGGGCTGGACGCGCTTCCCAGGAATGATCCCGTGGAAGGGCGCGACGCCTGCTCGGACGGAGGACAGATCGACGCGCAGGAGCCTGAGGGTCTCAGCGTAGATGATGTTGAGGCAGCTGCCCCCATCCATCAGGACCTTGGTGAGCCTGACGTCGCCGATGATGGGGTCGACGACGAGCGGGTATTTCCCCGGGCTCGGCACGTGGCTGGGGTGGTCAGCTTGGTCGAAGGTGATGGGCTTGTCGGACCAGTCTAGGTAGACTGGCGCCGCCACCTTCACCGAGCAGACCTCCTGACGCTCTCGCTTGCGATGCCGAGCCGAGGCATTCGCCGCATGCCCTCCATAGATCATGAAGCAGTCGCGGACCTCGGGGAACTCTCCTGCTTGGTGATCTTCCTTTTTGTCGTCGTCACGGGCCCTGCCACCCTCTGCGGGTGGCCCGGCCTTGTGGAAGTGGCGCCGAAGCATGACACACTCCTCGAGGGTGTGCTTGACGGGCCCCTGATGGTAGGGGCACGGCTCCTTGAGCATCTTGTCGAAGAGGTTAGCACCTCCGGGGGGCTTCCGAGGGTTCTTGTACTCGGCGGCGGCGACAAGGTCCGCGTCGGCGGGGTCGCGTTTCGCTTGCGACTTCTTCTTGCCTTTCTTCTTGGTGCCACGCGGAGTAGACGCCTCGGGAGCCTCTTCCGACGGGCGGCCCTGGGGCTGCTTGTCCTTTCGGAAGATGGCCTCGACCGCCTCCTGGCTAGAGGCGAACTTGGTGGCGATGTCCATCAGCTCGCTCGCCCTGGTGGGGGTCTTGCGACCCAACTTGCTCACCAGGTCACGGCAGGTGGTGCCGGCAAGGAACGCGCCGATGACATCTGAGTCGGTGATGTTGGGCAGCTCGGTGCGCTGCTTCGAGAATCACCGGATGTAGTCCCGAAGAGACTCTCCCGGCTGTTGCCGGCAGCTTCGGAGGTCCCAGGAATTCCCGGGGCGCACGTACGTGCCCTGGAAATTGCCGGCGAAGGCTTGGACCAAATCATCCCAGTTGGAGATCTGCCCCGGAGGCAGGTGCTCCAACCAGGTGCGAGCAGTGTCGGAGAGGAACAGGGGGAGGTTGCGGATGATGAGGTTGTCGTCGTCCGTTCCACCCAGTTGGCAGGCCAGGCGGTAGTCTGCGAGCCACAATTCCGGCCTTGTTTCCCCCGAGTACTTTGTGATAGTAGTCGGGGGTCGGAACCGGGCCGGAAACGGCACCCGCCGGATGGCCCGGCTGAAGGCCTGCGGACCGGGTGGTTCGGGCGAGGGACTCCGATCCTCCCCGCTGTCGTAGCGTCCCCCACGCTTGGGGTGGTAGCATCGGCGCACCCTTTCATCGAGGTGGGCCCGACGGTCGCGACGATGGTGCTCGTTGCCAAGGTGGCCCGGGGCCGCAGGCGCGGTGTGGCGCGTGCGCCCGGTATAGACCGAGGCTTCCCGCATGAATCGGGAAGTCGCGGCATGAGGTTCCGAGGGGTACCCCTGCCTTCGGGAGGCAGAGCTCTCGGCCCGCCGGGCCGCAGCGCCTTCCAGGAGATTCTTGAGCTCTCCCTGGATTTGTCGACCCTCGGTGGTTGATGGTTCTGGCATCGCGCGGAGGAGCATCGCTGCGGCTGCCAGGTTCTGACCGACCCCGCTGGATGCGGGTGGCGGCCTGTCCCTGACATCGTTGGTGACGCGGTGCTGGAAACCCTGGGGCAGGTGACGTATTTCTCCGGCCGGGGGTTGGCCTGCCCATACCTGCCCGACGTCCCGGCGGATCGACTCGAGCGCTCCTGCTCCCTCGTCGAGCCTGGCCTGCGCCCCGCGGACTTGCTCGAGCTGTGGGTCGTGACCCCCCGCCGGAACGGGGACCACAGCTAGCTCCCGCGGGATGTCGGCGCGAGGCACCGGCCTAGGGAGATCACCGTCCTCCGGCATGCCGAGATGGTTGCCTTCGGAGGGATCCCCTAGCTCGACGTGGAAACATTCGCGGCTTGGGCCACAGTCCTTGTCGTCAAGGCTGCGGCTGCCGTCGGAACAGTCGGAGAGGCAGTAGTCACATGCGGTCATAAAGTCCCGCATGGCACTGGGGTTGCCAAATCCAGAGAAATCCCAACAGACGCTGAGATCGTCATCTTCCTCGGACCCAGAGGGCCCGTAGGTCGAGACGTCCGTCAATCGGTCCCAAGGCGTGCATACGAAACCCCAGAGGGGTTGCACTCGCCTCAACGTGAGCGCCCGCCAAAGCGAGGTCGCTAGGCGGGTTGAGGCCGAGTCGAAATGACGTAGGATGGGAATCAGTCGGTACCTTTTGGTCGACGAGGAGCGACATAGTCACGTCGGGGACTGATTGCGCCGTCGTCTTGGGTACGAGGGCGACGTCCTGCAGGCCCTCTGCGAGCGTGCTGGCGTCGTCCACTTGCTCGGGATTGGCGTGTCGCGGGGGGACGGCGCTCGCCTTCATCTCAAACGCGAGGTCGACGCCCGACGCGCCCTCTGTTGGGGTGCTGGGGATGTCGATTCGCTCGACAGCCGACAGAGCGCGGCCTCCCGCTCGGCCTTGGTTGCCCCGCCTCCTCCTCCGATGGCGGGGGAGAGGACGGGGCAAGCTCGAATGTTGTTCTTCCACCACGCGGGGAAGACGTCGTCGATCCCGCCGCCGGCGGGCGGGCTGTCGGCCGCCATTGTCGTCGTCGCGCGGCGGTGGAAGGAGTATCATGTCGTAGCTGCCGTCGAGAGACATGAACTCGAGACTCCCGAAACGGAGCACCGTCCCGGGTTGGAGAGGTCGTTGGAGACTGCCCATCTGGAGCTTGACGGGAAACTGCTCGTCAACACGCAGCAGCCCCCTACCTGGCGCGCCAACTATCGGCGTTTCGAGACCGGGGGGTCCCTAAGCCGACGAGTGAGTGTGCCGCGTGCCCTAGCCCAGATGGGTCGAGCGCGTGGGCGAGCGCGAAGGGGGGAAGCGAGGTGGCCGGAGATGGGCGTGAGAGAGGTGGAAATCCCGCGGCCTTCGTGTTCGTCCCGCGCCCAGGTCAGGTGCGCTTGCAGTAGGGGGTTACAAGCATCCACGCGGGTGAGGGAAGCGAGCGGCCCCAAGAGAGCGCCTGCCCCGTCCTCATCCCCGCGCGGCCAACCTTCTCTAAGAAGGCCCTGGTCCTTCCTTTTATAGGCGTAAGGAGAGGATCCAGGTGTACAATGGGGGTGTAGCAGAGTGCTACGTGTCTAGCGGGGGAGAGCTAGCGCCCTAAGTACATGCCAATGTGGCAGCCGGAGAGATCTTGGCACCCAGCTGGTGTGGTGTCGTGGCTGTCGGAGGAGCAACGGAGCCTGGCGGAGGGACAGCTGTCGGAGCGGTTGGGTCCTTGCTGACGTCCCCCTGCTTCCGTAAGGGAGCTGAGAGCCACCGTCGTCACGGGGCTAGCGGGGCGCCATCATTGCCTATCTGGCGGAGCTAGCCAGATGGGACACCGGTCTTGTTCTCTGCGGCCCGAGTCGGCTCGGGGTAGGGTGATGATGGCGCTTCCTGTTGACGTGGCGGGCTTGTGCCCTAGGTCGGGCGACGTGGAGGCTCCTCCGAAGCCGAGGTCGAGTCTGTATTTCATGGCCGAGGCCGAGCCCGAGCTCCAGGGTCGGGCGAGGCGGAGGTCGTTCGGCAGAGGCCAGGGCGGAGTCCGACCCCTGGGGTCGGGCGAAGCGGAGTTCGTCGTCTTCTGGGGCCTAGCCCGAGTCCGAGCCCTGGGTCGGGCGGAGCGGAGTTCGCCGTCTTCCGGGGCCTTAGCCCGAGTCCGAGCCCTGGGTCGGGCAGAGCGGAGTTCGCCGTCTTCCGGGGCCTTAGCCCGAGTCCGAGCCCTGGGTCGGGCGGAGCGGAGTTCGCCGTCTTCTGGGGCCTTAGCCCGAGTCCGAGCCCTGGGTCGGGCGGAGCTTCCTATGGCGCCTTTGGCAAGGCCTGACTGCCTGTTAGTCTCACTCTGTCAAGTGGCACTGCAGTCGGAATGGCGCAGGCGGCGCTGTCCTTCTGTCAGACCGGTCAGTGGAGCGGCGAAGTGACGGCGGTCACTTCGGCTCTGCCGGGGGGCGCGCGTCAGGATAAAGGTGTCAGGCTACCTTTGCGTTAAATGCTCCTGCGACTCGGTCGATCGGCGCGGCGATTTAGTCAAGGTTGCTTCTTAGCGAAGGCAAGGCCTCAGGCGAGCCGGAGATGTGTCCGCCGTTAAAAGGGGGCCTCGGGCGAGACGGAAACCCCTCGGGGTCGGCTGCCCTTGCCCGAGGCTAGGCTTGGGCGAGGCGTGATCGAGTCGCTCGTATGGACTGATCCCTGACTTAATCGCACCCATCAGGCCTCTGCAGCTTCATGCTGATGGGGGTTACCAGCTGAGAATTAGGCGTCTTGAGGGTACCCCTAATTATGGTCCCCGACAAGTTAGCATGCCCTTGACCACCCTTGTTTCCTAATAATCCATGAGCGGTCATTTTTATTTTGCACATCCTTGGTGATCTCATTAATTCCTTGTAACTTCCTTCGGTAATGAATTTTTACTTCAACTCTTCTGTCTGAACCTCACTTATCTTACCCTTGATTGTTTTCTCCACTTCGACACTTTTCGAGTCTTGCCTTAACTCTATCCATGGATTATGCTTTTCATCATTATCACCTTTATCCTTATCACCTCTATATCTTACCTTGATGTTTATCTTATACTGGCCTTAAGATATCCTCTTTTCCATCTCAACCTGAGCATCGTACGTTACCTACTTTTCCCTTGGCTGTGTCCTCTTCTTTGTCACCTGCAGGTTTTAAACTCTATCCTTTCTTGTGCTTTTGTTTGCTATTTCATTTACCCTTCTCATCACTCTATCCTACCTTGTGATTAAATTATGTCTGTTATCTAAAATCTCCAATCTCCTATCCCATTTTTGGGAGTGGTGTTTTACTTACCTCACCCTTGGCTATATCCTCTTCTTTACCGCATGTAAGCTTCGACGTAACTCCATTCTTTGTTGTACTCATACCGCTGGCTCTCTAATGCCTTCATCTTTTCTCTCATACTCTTGTCCATCGTCGCCTTTAATCTTTGCGATATTGAGGCCTTCTACCTAAATGTTTACCTTGAACTTATCCTTTAAAAGCCTCCCCTTTCTTTCATCCCAGTTTGAGGGTTGTGAGTTACCTATCTCTCCCTTGATTTCTTTTCACTTCTTGTCGCCTTACAAGTTTTGTATTAATTCCATCCCTTGCTGTGTTTTTATTTGCTATCACCCTCACCTTGTCGTCCATCGATCTTGCCATGGTACTCATCTTTATTCCTACTCTTTAAAAATCCCCTCTCTTCCACCTCACTTTAAGAGTGGCAATTTACCTATCTGGCCCTTGGACGCACCTTCTCCTTTTCCATTTGCAGGTCCTATCATAACTCCATCCTTTATGGTACTTATATTCGTTGTTCTTATGCTTATTTACCTTCTCTCCTATATCCATGTCCGTTATCAGTTTTAAAACCCTTGTGATACTTATGCCCTTGGCTTCCTGCCTACCTTGAACCTACCCTTTGAAGCCTCCTCTTTTCCATCTCTGTTCGAGGATAATGCCTCATCTATTTCATCATTGAATGCTCCCCCTTCTTTGACACCTTGCCAGTTTTGTACAAAATACATCCTTTGTTGTGTGTTCGTCTGTTATCACCTTAACCCTTGTCATCCCTCGATCTTTACCTTGATGCTTATCTTGTACCTGCATTTTAAAGCCAAAAAATGTTTATTTTTAAGTTTTGATATTTCGTTTATGTAATGTTATTTCTACATTATTTATATTTTTTAGAATATTTATATATATACACATATAAAAAAGAAACAAAAAAAGAAGGAAAATACCTCTCAACCCCGCTCAGACTAGTGGACTCCCATCGTGCATGCCGCGCGGGTGCTCAGCTTACGCATGTTCCTGCCCAGCGGCCCCACATGTCAGCCGGCTCCTTTCACGTAACCATCTTCCTCCCGGCTCTCCGCGTCGCTCACTCTATTGCTCAAAATTCGAAACCGTCTGCAAGCCCATGTCCCCATACCTGCGCTGTTTGGTTCTACCGTCTGCCAGCCCCTCTCTCAAACTGCAGCCGTCTAGTGCCCTCGCCGCGGTAGCACAGCCGCTGCCCCAGCCATCCACGCACGCCGTTGTCAAGCAGGAGCCCCTCGCGCCGCGTGCCCGTCGAGCTGCGCGTTTAGTTCCCTCGCCATCGCGCCCCATCGTCGTCTTCAACCCAGCAGCAGCATCCTACAACCCTTGTCGCAGCGCATGGCGCCGTGTGCCGGAGCATCGCTGTTCGCCACCATTTCGCCACCAGCGCAGCCTTCCTCCGGTCATCCTCTTCATCTCCGGTGAGCATTTTCTCTTCTCTTTTTCTTTCTCAGCTCTTCGTTACTGTGCATCGTCCAGCCATGCGCCGGCGAGCCGCCCTCCCTGCACCTAGGCCGAGCACGGCCGTCGGCGAGCGCCCATGGCTCACGTCGCCGCGCAGCGTCCATGCTCATATGGTCCTTTGTGCTGCCAACATTTTGACCAATCACACTGCGAGATATAAAACATTCAATATATTTTACGTCTCAAATCCATTTCGACTTGTTTCAGTCGCATCAACTTTGTAACCTCATCGTCTATGTATTGGTAACATTATTTCATTGTGATACACGTTTTAGTTAATTAATTGATTATTTATTTATTCGATAGTTAGTAAGTAGCAATCTACTTGAACCAAATTATAGTTTTAGTTGCGCTTTATAAATACATTTTAATATGATTATGCATACTCGAATATTTTTTAATTAATACTTGTTTATTATAAAGGTGATATCGGTTAGTGATCCTCGCGTGTCACGCATGTCGTTCGCGTGCTGTCAACTCGTTGTTCGCGCGCGTCGTCATTCGCACGCGTCGTCGCACTGTCTATGCGTTGTTCTGCGTGTTGTGCTCGCTGTCTGCACGTCATCCGCACGCTAAATCGTGTGTATCCACGCGTCGTTCGTGTATCGTTCGCACGTGCCGTTCACACGTGTCGCACACATTATTTTTGCATGTTGCTCATCTTGTCGCGTGTCATTAATTTTGCCCCGCTTAGAATCTCTCGTGTTAATTAAATTACTTACTTAAGTGACAGCTGATAGTGTAGCATATTGATTGAAACTAAATAGTAGTTATAATTAATATAATTATGTCGATTAATACTTATTTAGTGTAAATACGATAACTACTCGACCGTAGCCCCGGCCGTCGCATTTCTTTTATCTTGCATGACCGTAGTAATGCGCTCTATTTCATTCTGTACATTTTTATAATGTTTTATCTTGTATGGTGTAATGTTCTTATGCATGTATATGTTTGCTTGTGCCTGTTTGTATTCGTTGCGCATCGCGAATAGACTGTGATCCATTTCTGAGCTTCGAGGAATCGACGGTCAAGCTTCAGCGACCAAGAGATCAAACTCTTCGATTTCTATGAGGCTGAAGATCCTGAGCATCTGTTTGGTGAAGGCAAGTGTCCTCTGACCTATTATGTCCCATTTACTTTATAATTCATCAACCCGCATACCATGATCAACCTAAGGATTGACTAGTATTCTGTTTTTCTATCCTTGTTTACCCTTTGGGAATTGATTATCATGATTAGTTCTATGCTAGCGCTTTACTTTAATCAATGAACATGATGAGATACAATGATGATACTATGATTTTATTCTGGATATGATGATATACTTGTGGCATTTTAGGGGACTCGAGCGGTTCCTTGAGGGCCTCTCCGTAAGGACCTATTCGTTGGATGACCATCCGGGAAAATTGCGCAATCATGAGGGTGGTATGGGATGCCCTTAGCTAATTAATTAGAGGAACTGAGGTGTAGTTCGCTTCGCCGTCGTGCCATCAATGGGGCTCGGTGTATGCGACTCGCTCTACCGAGGGTGGATTGCCCCTTGGGGAGGAGTGCAGTACATTTAGGAAACCTAACGGGCGGCTACAGCCTCAGGGAATCTTTGTAAAGGCTTCGTAGTGAATCCTTGGCCATTCACCTCGGGAGTGAATAAGGGTCTTGCAAGCTTGGGCTAGAGAGGGAATCAAGGCTCGTGGGTAAAGTGCGCACCTCTGCATAGTGTTATGAAACTGATATATCAGCCGTGCTCGCGGTTATGAGCGGCCAAGGGAGCTCCATTGATTAGAGACACATTGATCAGAGATACTTTATTTACAGGTGATGATGAGGATAATGATGATTTTGATTATGATTATGGTTTCTGGTATTCTTTTCGTTTGGAAAGAGTACTTTTCGGTTAACAACTTGGGTTAATGCTAAAACCTGGCTCTATACTAGTAATAATTATCAGACCAACTAAAAGCAACTGCTTGATCCTAACTCCACATAAAGCTAGTCCACTTCAGCCAAACGGGACATTTGCTGAGTACGTTGATGTGTACTCACCCTTGCTTTCACAAAATACCAGGTTGCCTTTGGTGCAATCTATGCTCAGGTAAAGAAGAAGGTGTTGAGGCGGATCTCCAGGAGTTCCGGGACTTCGGTGAGTTCGAGGATTAGGCTAGCGACCTCCCCCAGTCAGCTGCCTGTGGTGGGTTGATTTACGTTGGCTACGTTTCGATTCTATGTACTTTGATTCATATTATGTAAATGACTCTAGTCTTTAATATTATTACTTACTCATTATTGTTATTCGAAGCATTGTGCTATGACGAGTCATTTATGTAATTGCTGTGTACGTGAATTTCTGATCCTGGCACGTACATGGTTCGCATTCGGTTTACCTTCTAAAACCGGGTGTGACATCATCCTTCGGACATGCCTTGTTGAGATCTGTGAAGTCGATACACATTCTCCATTTTCCATTAGCTTTCTTAACCATGACAGTGTTGGCCAGCCACTCTGGGTATGTTACTTCTCTGATGACGTCGGCACTTAGAAGTCTCTTCACTTCATTTCATGCACCTTCGGCTTTATAATCGGACATTTTTCGAAGCCTCTTCTTTCTTGGTCTGAAGGACGGGTCCACATTGAGTGAGTGCTCAATGACGTCTCTATTGACACCATAGAGATCTTTGGCTGTCCTAGCAAAAACATCTTTGTTGTTAAACAAGAATCTTAACAAAGTTTTTTCCTGTTCAACGGACAGTTGGGATCCTAGCAATACTTTTTGCTCTGCTATGTCTTCACACAAAAGCATAGGCTTCGGTTGATCTGCTAAAGCAGCCTTCTCTCTTTTATGCTTATACTGCTGATAAGCTTTGGCTTCATCTATATTATGAATAGCCTTTGAATCCATCCAACTCCCTTTAGCTCTCCTGGCAGCTTCTTGACTCTCGTGTATAGCAATGGACCCTTGTTCTGAAGGTATCTTCATGCAAAGATATGCTAGATGAAGTATTGCTTCGAAGGCATTAAGCGTCCCTCGACCAATGATTGAATTGTATGGATACTCCATATCAACAATGTCAAAGACAACCTGTTCGTTTCTTGTGTTATGAACATTCGAAGGTAACTGGCATTGTTATCTTGCCAAGTGCCACAATCTGTCTTCCTCTGAAGCCACAAAGAGGGTGTGTTGCATCAAGTATCTCATCCTCTGGCTCTTGCATTTGCCTGAAAGCCTTTGCAAAGATGATATCTGCTGCACTGCCTGTGTCCACTAAGACATTGTGAACCAGAAATCCCTTGATAACACAAGATATTACCATTGCATCATTGTGAGGATAATCCTTAAGCTGAAGGTCTTCCTGAGAGAAGGTAATTGGAATATGAGACCATTTGGACTTGATGAAGGGTCCTTGCACCCCAACATACTGTACCCTTCTCTGTGCTTCTTTCTTCTGCTTCTTGTTGGCTAGTTTAGAACTTGTGCCGCATGTGATTAGGAGCACCAGCTTCATGGTCGAAGGTGCTACAGCTTGGTTGTTGTGCGAAGCTGTGGCGGAACCGCCCGAATTATTCCAGCTTAAGTGCCCAAGTCCCGCCTCAGAGGCAGCAACACACTTAAATCAGAATAACTCGTCAGTCCCTCAGATCTAGTTTGATAAAGCCACTTGCCAAGGATCGAATACCACTAGCTCACTCAAAGGCGAGTCATAGAGAGAATGCAATAAACATGAAACCAAAAAGTAAGGTACTGGAGTTATTACAACAATCAGAGTTTTAACAATAGAAACGCAAGTTCATAAGTAAAGTGCAGCAGATAATCGATATCGTCGAATGCTAAGGAATAGGGCAAGGTCTAGCCCACTACTCCTCCTGATCCTCTCCTACCAGAGCAGCATCCCACTCAACTGTCCAACCCGGTGGCAGGGTGGCAGGCCAAGTCACACCATCAACCATCTCCTGTAGCATACCTGCAAAAATTGTACCACAAGCAAGGCTGAGTCTACTAATACTCAGCTAGACTTACCCGGTGTGAGGAGTCTACTCCTCTACCTCTAGACCTTGCA
Organism: Zea luxurians; assembly: GCA_029449295.1. Lineage (NCBI taxonomy): Eukaryota > Viridiplantae > Streptophyta > Magnoliopsida > Poales > Poaceae > Zea > Zea luxurians. Next base: position 94,191,636 of record JAOPSE010000001.1, on the reverse strand, counting down.
GCTGTTTAGCTGAGGGGTTTGGTTTGCCAAAAGCACTAGCTGAGTCTAAAATCAATTTTAGCTTTTCTAGTTCTAGCATAATTAAATTCAGCTAGGTTTGCTTCTTTCTAAGCATACATGGTACCAATCATTTAGTACAATCAACATGTTATCTCAAGTAAAACCTCATTTCACTTTTTACTCAATGTGGTACAAGGGGTCAAGCAGTCCCATTAGCTGCGAGAAGTAGACGATTCGAATCGAGTTTTTATCCTTGCAAGGTAAACCTAAACACACGACATGTAGGGGCACTTCGTCCCCACACACATCAACCGTCCCCATCGATTCTCTGGCAACAGAACAGCGCTCACGGCCTTGGCGTACAATGCTCCAATTGTCCCTGGCTGCCGCCGTGCAACGGCCGCACTTGTACACACCATAGCTAGCATGGGAGAACCCGTCTCAGGTCCAGTGAGGGGTAAATTCTGCGGGCAGGTTCAGTCAGGTACTAGGCTTACCGGTTACCATATTTCCCAACATGTGTTTAGTACATTCAAACGCTTGAATTAGGTATTGTTGGGGACTTGTTCTCAAATGCTATGAATTAAGAACAAGGCAACATAAAATGTTAAATATTAATGCCCTTCGTCCGCTGAAGCATTATTTCCCCAAGGATTTAATGAACTTCGGACGAAGACCATGAGTGAAGTATCATGAAGGTCATACCTTCGTGATTAAACTTACAAAATAATATGAAATAATATATAAAACATGAGACATTAAAGATAGATGTATTAGAAATAAATAACATCATTCACATATTTTATTATATGAACATAAAAATGTCAGAACATGGAGTTTAAGTACATTTATACCTTCTCCTTAACAGATGATAATTCCCGGGCAATGCGTTTGCAATTACAGGAATGCATGAACAGTAAAGGAATACTGTTCACTATTTATAGACACAGGACACAACCTGTAAGGAATTACAATCATGCCCCTTATAAAAGTTTACAACAATGACTCAGACCCTTATGGGCTAAAAGGTCATTCTATCTTTAAGTCGATTCGATCCTTTGTCTTCGGGCATGCTATAACACCGAAGCTTCATGAGTGGTAGCTTCGGTCATCATGTATAAGCAGCTTTAGCCGAAGCTGTTTCTTCCTGCAGGACCTTTGGCGACGAAGCATGGTCCCAACAGTAGCCCCTTCGCGGTGCTAGATCGTTTTTCGTAACGAGCTTGATCCATGAAAAAAGTCTCTTAGGCTTCGGGAAGCCGAAGGTCTGAAAAACACCTTCTGTGAGCTCGTTGCCAAGAAAGGATACAGTTTTCGAGCGTGGAGCGGTCCTACCATGCAGGTTCACCTTCTTGGTTGTTGCGGCCCACCGTGCAGTGGGTGCGAGTGACTGTTTTCCCGGTGAAAAAATTCTGACGATTCACCTTCTTCCCTGCAGCACTATATAAACAGACAGGTAGGTGTGAAGTTACCACGGCATTCATTGCTATTGCACTGTTTTGCTGCCAAAAATTTAACCATAGCCGAAGCTTGATTTTTGCATTCAAAACGAAGCTCCAGTTTGGTTTGTGCTTCGTCACGAGGATATCTTCGGAAAAAAGGTTATTGACTTCCAAAGAATTTTTTCAAGAAAATTTAAAATCAAATGGCTAGAATACGCTCCACTTCTAGGGTTGAGCGTGATGGAGACGAGACCGAAGCCGTTGAAACTGTTCTGATTTCTGAAGCGATGAGACGTTCCGGGCTGGTTCCGTCAGAAGACACACCTGCTGCCGAAGCAACGCAAGCTGATGTTGAAGAAGTTGGTTCTGAAGATGAGTACAACTGCGGGATGCCAAGCAAACCTAGTCATTTGGACTTTGGAAAGTCCACGATCTCTGAAGCTGATCTTCCAAAATTGGTGAAGCTGGGCTATTTTAGTGAAACAAAAAAGGAGCTGGTTCGTTTTGGCGGGGAGGAGATTACTCCGAAGCCGGAAAAGAATGAAGTGGTTGTGTTCAAAAGCTTCTTTAAAGCAGGATTAAGATTTCCTTTGAATGGGATGATTATTGATGTGTTGAAGAAGTTTGGGGTTTACCTTCATCAGCTGACCCCTAACGCTATTGTTAGATTAAGTGTTTATATTTGTGCCCTTCGTAGCCAGGGAGTGGAACCGTTCGGTGAAGGTTTCTGTCGAGTCCATGAACTACACTATCAGACTAAAGCCAGAGGAGATGGTCTTCATGAGAATTTTGGATGTTACAACTTTGCTTATCGCAAAACTTCGAAGTTTCTAGTGATAAGCTACCGAAGCAAATGGCCAACCGGATGGAAATCTGAGTGGTTTTATGTTAAAGTTGATAAAGATGAAGATAAATTGGTCCAAAGTCCACTAGAGCTAACCTTCGGAGAACCGAGGCCCCGATGTAACATGAGAAGTGGAAGCTTGAGCCAAATTGCTTTGGCTAAATTTCGCGTGATTTCAGATCATATTGGCACTAGAGACTTGGTGCAGGAATTTCTGGCTTTTAAAGTGTTTCCAACAATGAGGGATTGGGAGATGCCGAAGCTGGAGGGAGAAAAGAAAAAGGGAGAATTTGTTCGATTACCGTGTTACTATAAGTTTAAAAACAATTTAAAAAGCCCTACCAAGAGTGGCTGGACACAATCGAGATTATGTGCAACGATATCCTCGGAAATTACTCTAAGAAAGAAGATCAGTTGATGACTGCAGCCTTCGGCACTCGTCCGAAGCGAAGATTGAATCGTGTGCTAGATGCTTTGAATTTTAATTACCCTGATTACGAGCAACTGGGCGGAGATGCTGAAGGCCCGAAGAGAAAGAGGATTGCCAGCGCCCTGACAGAGAAAGCACCAAATTGGCCAAAAAGGAAAAAGAAATTTCTGAAAAACTGAGCCCTGGACCGAGGGTAGCTGTTTCAAGGAAAAGAAAAGATACATCTCCAAAACCTGCATCTCCAAAACCAAAGACGTCGGACCAGGAGGAAGAAGCTCCTGCGACACCTTCTGTTGCCGAAGTGGAAGAGATTCTGAAGGTAATGACTGAACCTTTGCCTGTCAAACTAAGCCCGCTGGCGCCAGGACTGACGAAGTTTTTTCAGAAGGGCAAAGAAGCTTCGGCAGCAGAAAGTCCCGCAAAGCCGAAAAAACGAAGAATTATCCAAGTGGCTGATGTCATTCATCAGACACCGCCACCGACCTCGGCGTCAAAAATTGTCATTGCCGATCTCACAGCCATCGGAGCCGAAACCGCCGGAGCCGAAACCGGAGGAGCCGAAGCCACCGGAGCCGAAGCCACCAGGGCCGAAACCGGGACCGACGAAGATCCTAACCTGGAAACTACACTTGAAGATATTAACAATATGCTTCTGAGAATGGCTGAAGAAGAAACTGCTGTGGTTACAGTGAACACGGCAACAGAAAAAGGAAAAGAGCAGATTGAAGACATTTTGGAAAAAGAAGATTTTAATTTTCAAGATATACTTGGACAAGAGTTGTCAGACGCTGAAAAAGAAGAGCTGAAGAAATATGCTATATCCTGTGGATACAAACCAGGGTCTCTGCTATTTGGTGGAGTCAATGAAAGGAAGCTGAGATGCCTTCGGAACCGAACCGAGGCCAAGGTTGTTAGGACCTTCTCCAAAAGCGTTGGCCTGCCGAAGATTGAAGCAGACCTCTGTAGATACCAGCGATAGCATATCGCCGGTAGCTTGCTATATGCTAATTTCAAGGTAAAAAAGTCTCGATTTTTTTATTATATATTTTTTTATTTTGAATTAAGTTGTTTTCTGACGAAGGTTGTTTTGGCAGAGTATACTTCTAAGTAAAGTGCTGAGAATGCAACAAGATCTTGAGGATGAAAAGAACGAAGCTACTATCAAAGATCTAGAAAACAAAGTCAAAACTTACGAAGCTGTTCTGAAGGAAAAAGACTCCGTTGTTCAATATCTTAAAATCAAAGTTAAAGATCACGAAGCTGCCTTGGAAAAGAAGGACTTCGTCATTCATTCTATGGAAGGTTCATTGGCTGCAACCCAAGCCGAAAATGACAGGTTAAACAACGAATTACTCAAAAAGTCAGAAAAATCTGAGCAGGAAAAGAAGAACCTCGAAACAAGTCTCAAGACCGAAATCGAGAAGAGTTCAAATTTGCAAAAATCATTGAAGGAGCTTCAGGAGAAATGCTTAAATTTCGGCAGCCGATGCGTGCAGCGGCTGAAGGATGTGTTTTACTCGATTGGAGCCAGCTCTGATACATTTACACCTTCAGCTGAAAACCTGCCCAGCACCCTAGAATACATTGAAGGCGAGGTTGATGCACTTGACGAAGTTATTGCTGGGCATGCTGACTTCTGCGCCCTGCTAGCTTCTCGAGGCACAGCCACCGCTTTCCTGAAGGCTGGCTGTATGCACGGAAAAATTGTAAATAGGCCAAACTTCAGCTTGTCACCAGCAGATTTGGTTGACATCCCAAGCCTAGCCCGAAGCATTGGAAACAGATTTATGACTCAGATTTGGGTAAATGGCGGGCGAAAAATGGCTGGTGACGAAGCTCGGAGCCACATTAAGACGGTGAGAAACTTATACTTGTTACTTTCACCTTCTCCTTGAAATTTGCACCTTTCTTATTCTGCTTTAATATATGCAGGATGATGAAGCTGAAGAATGACAGGCTGAAGCTTAACAGTTGCTGTAAAAGACTTTCCTGCAAAAAATCCTGAAGAGATCTTTGTAATATAATTGTAGAAAAAACTAATGTAAATTTGTGCATGCCTTGTAATATATCGTTTCTCCTTTATCCGTGCACAATCTGCTTTGTTGCGAACGAAACTTTACTTTTGAGCCGAAGGCGAAAAACACCTTCCCTTCTTTTCGTACACAATGAAGCATGAAAATTTCCTCTTTCTCCGAAGTTTTTCCGCATAGCCGAAGCATTTGCCTTTTCTGTGTGATACGATGATGATGATCCTATATGTCTAAATGAATGTTTATGAATGCAAATGTCATGATGTAATGCATTGTGCAAATGATTATTTGAATGTACGTCCAAAAAATCATAATCATAGCCCTCATTCCCTTGAGAACGACTCAAATCTTTTTGCCGTTTATTTTTTGGCTTCACTGTTTACTTTTCGGTGTATCAGCGCTGACTTTTCGCTGTAAGCCTCCCTTAGGAGCTTCTTCGCCTTTTACTTTCGGCGGAATCAGCGTTTATTTTTCGCTGTAAGCCTCCCTTAGGAGCTTCTTCGCCTTTTACTTTCGGCGGAATCAGCGTTTATTTTTCGCTGTAAGCTCTGCATTCCCTTGGGAACGACTTTTGAGCTTCTCCTTCTTTTCTTTTTCCATTGCACACGATGGTGCGTTGTCAGCTTTTACATTTACATTTTTTGGGGGGATATCACTCTTATAGAATTGAAATAAGGAAAAGAAAAATTACATGTTGTGGCCCCATTAAAAACCTTTCTCCCCCTTTTGAAAGGAAAAGGGTGCCATAAGAAAAAACTAAAACAACAATAAAAAATAAAAAATAGAAAAGATTACATCAAGTTACACATAATACCGCCGAAGCTCATCCGCATTCCACGATCTAGGAATGTCATTGCCGTCCATATCCTTTAATCAGTAGGAACCGGGTCTTGACGAAGATACTACCACATAGGGGCCTTCCCATTTTAGTTGTAGTTTGCCCACTGTGTCTGGGTTGGCCACTCTTCGAAGCACCAAATGTCCTGGCTTAATGTTCTTCAACCGAACCTTTCTATCACGCCATTTTATTGTTTCGGCTTGGTATTTATTGATGTTTTCCACGGCCTGAAGCATGATCCCTTCTATAGCATCTTTGTCCACAGAACAATCAGCTTCGTCTATCGCCGAAGCCACTGTTCTTATTGATCCTGCCTTAGCCTCTTCTGGGGTTATTGCTTCATCACCAAACAGCAATTTGAATGGTGTAAAACCTGTTGACCTTGATACTGTTGTGTTGTGGCTCCACACAACTTTAATTAATTCTTCTGGCCATTTTCCCCTTGGCTGATTGAATATTAACTTCATTATTCCTGTCATTGTGATGCCATTAGCCCTTTCAACTAGTCCATTTGATTCCGGATGTCGAACTGACGCAAAATAGATCTTTGTGCCAATTTGGTCACAAAATTCTTTGAAGGCTTCGGAGTCAAACTGCGTTCCATTGTCCACAGTGATAGCCTTCGGCACTCCGAAGCGACAAACAATGTTTTGCCAGAAAAACTTTTGAACAGTAACCGAAGTTATTGTGGCTAAAGGCTTTGCCTCAATCCATTTAGAAAAATATTCCACTGCCACTACAACATATCTTAAATTCCCTTGTGCTGGTGGTAGCGGACCTAACAAATCAAGGCCCCACCTTTGCAACGGCCAAGTGGGTTGTATTAACTGAGTTAGAGACGAAGGTTGTTTTTGATCTCTTGCACATTTCTGACAACCTTCGCACTTTTGGACTAACTCCGCTGCATCCGAAGCTGCTTTTGGCCAATAAAATCCTTGGCGAAAAACTTTTCCCAACAAAGGCTTGGATCCAATGTGAGATCCACACAAGCCTGCATGTATTTCCTTCATCAATTCTATACCTTCGGCTCTGGATAAACATTTGAGTAACAGAGAGCAGACACCATGCTTGTACAGCTCCCCTTCTATTATTACATATGGACGAGCTCTTGCCTCTATTCTCTTGTTATAAGCTTCGTCATCTGAAAGGAAATTACCCTTAAGGTAAGAGATGATCTCAGTTCTCCAGTCTTCACTATAAACAGGAGATATGTTGAGGACCGCTCTTTCAAGAAGTTCAACCGAAGGTGCTTTTATTGTTTCAAAAAATACTTCCGAAGGTAAGGGCAGCCCCTGTGCTGCTGACTTGGCTAGCAAATCAGCATGCTCATTTTCTCCTCGAGGAATATTTTTTACAGAAAACCCTTCAAAGGAAGCTTCAATCCTTCGGATAGTATCTAGATACTTCTCAAGCTTCGGGTCTCTTGCCTTACAACTCTTGTCAATATGACCAGAGATAACCTGGGAATCAGTTTTAAGAACCGCCCTTCTGATTCCCATTGCCTTTAACTTCCGAAGACCCAAAAGTAAAGCTTCGTACTCAGCAATGTTATTTGTGCAGCTAAAATCAAGTCTTGCTGTGTAGCAAGTTTTAACTTTGGAGGGTGCGACCAACACAGCGGCTGCTCCTGCTCCGAAGGTTCCCCAAGAACCATCGCAGAATACTGTCCATGCTTCGGCATCTTTATTTGCCTCTTCTACTTGAGCCCCTGGCGTCCAGTCAGCAATGAAGTCAGCTAACGCCTGGGACTGAATCGAAGATCTATGTACATAATCAATGCAGAATTCATTAAGTTCCGTAGCCCACTTTCCAATCCTTCCAGTGGCTTCTCTATTTCTCATAATGTCCTTCAATGGTTGTGAAGAAGGGACAATTATATTGTATGCTTGGAAATAATGCCGAAGCTTTCTAGAATCCATCAAAACAGCATATAGCACCTTCTCCAATTCTGTATAATTTTTCTTTGATAAACTAAGAACTTCAGATACAAAGTATATTGGAGCTTGCTTCTTGATTTGCCCTTCAAGCCTTTCTTGGACAAGTGCCGCACTTACCGCTGAGTGCGAGGCTGCCACATATAACAATAGAGGAGCCCCTGGTGTTGGTGGAGTTAGCGTTGTTAGGTTTATCAAATATTGCTTCAGCTCTTCGAAGGCTCTCTGCTGGACCGGTCCCCATTGAAAAACTTCGGCTGTCTTCAGCACTTCGAAGAATGGTAAATTTCTCTCTGCTGATCTAGATATGAATCTGTTGAGAGATGCCAGTCTTCCTGTCAATCTTTGAGCCCCCTTCTTTGTACTGGGTGGTTCCATTCAAAGGATAGCTTCGATTTTATTTGGATTAGCCTCAATCCCTTTTGTTGAAACTAGGCAGCCAAGAAATTTCCCTTTCTTCACCCCGAAGACACATTTTTCTGGATTCAACTTTAAACCAGCCTGTCTGAAATTAGCGAAGGTTTCCTGGAGGTCAGTAATGTGATTCTCTTGCTTCATGCTTTTTACAATGATATCATCAACATAAGTTAACACATTTCTGCCTATCTGAGACTGAAGAACCTTCGCTGTCATTCTGCTGAAGCTTCCTCCAGCATTCTTGAGCCCCTCAGGCATCCGAAGTTAACAATATGTTCCACTAGGGGTTATGAAGCTGGTCTTCAGCTCATCCTCCTTCATCCAGATTTGATGATAGCCTGAATAACAATCCAGCAGACTCATAAGCTCTGATGAAGCTGCTGCATCAACTAAGGAATCTATCCTTGGCAATGGAAACTCGTCCTTCGGACAGACCTTGTTGAGATCAGTAAAATCGATACACATCCTCCATTTACCATTGGCCTTTTTTACCATGACAGTGTTAGCCAGCCATTCTGGGTATTTTACCTCTCTGATAACTCAAGCACTGAGAAGTCTTTTCACTTCATTTCGAGCACCTTCGGCCTTGTCATTAGACATCTTCCGAAGCCTCTGCTTTCTGGGTCTGAAGGATGGATCAACATTAAGAGAATGCTCAATAACATCCCTGTTAACTCCGCAAAGATCATTAGCCGACCATGCAAAGACATCTTTGTTGTTGAACAAGAATCTTATCAAGATTTTCTCTTGTTCCTCGGACAATTGAGATCCCAGCAGCACCTTCTGCTCTGCGATATCTTCGCATAAAAGCATGGTTTGGGCTGATCGGCCGAAGCAGCCTTCTCCCTTCTATGCTTGTACTGCTCACAAGCTTCGGCTTCATCTATGTTATGAATTGCCTTTGAATTAGTCCAATTCCCTTCAGCCTTTCTGGCGGCTTCCTGACTCCCATAAATAGCAATAGGTCCCTCATCCGAAGGTATCTTCATGCAAAGATATGCTGGATGAAGGATTGCTTCAAAAGCATTGAGTGTTCCGCGACCAATGATAGCATTGTAAGGATACTCCATGTCAACAATGTCAAACACAATTTGCTCAGTCCTTGTGTTGTTGACGAATCCGAAGGTTACTGGCATGGTAATCTTTCCAAGTGCTACAATCTGTCGCCCTCCGAAGCCACAAAGAGGGTGCGTAGCATCATGAATCTTGTCTTCGGGCTCTTGCATTTGTCTGAAGGCCTTAGCAAATATGATATCTGCTGCACTGCCTGTATCAACCAAAACATTATGGACCAGAAATCCTTTGATCACACAAGAAATAACCATGGCATCATTGTGTGGGTAATCCTTGAGCTGAAGATCCTCTTTAGAAAAGGTAATTGGGATGTGAGACCATCTTGATTTGATGAAGGGTCCTTGTACCCCTACATGTTGTACTCTTCTCTGTGCCTCCTTCTTCTGTTTCTTGTTAGCTGGCTCTAAGCATGAACCGCCAGTTATCGGGAGAATCAGCTTCGGAGCCGAAGCAGTTCCAGCTTGGTTCTTGAACGAAGCCATTGTCTCAGGAAAGTGGAAGTGAGTTCACCGGAGGTGGGCGCCAATGTTGGGGACTTGTTCTCAAATGCTATGAATTAAGAACAAGGCAACATAAAATATTAAATATTAATGCCCTTCGTCCGCAGAAGCATTATTTCCCCAAGGATTTAATGAACTTCGGACGAAGACCATGAGTGAAGTATCATGAAGGTCATACCTTCGTGATTAAACTTACAAAATAATATGAAATAATATATAAAACATGAGACATTAATGATAGATGTAATAGAAATAAATAACATCATTCACATATTTTATTATATGAACATAAAAATGTCAAAACATGGAGTTTATGTACATTTATACCTTCTCCTTAACAGATGATAATTCCTGGGCAATGCGTTTGCAATTACAGGAATGCATGAACAGTAAAGGAATACTGTTCACTATTTATAGACACAGGACATAGCCTGTAAGGAATTACAATCATGCCCCTTATAAAAGTTTACAACAATGACTCAGACCCTTATGGGCTAAAAGGTCATTCTATCTTTAAGTCAGTTCGATCCTTTGTCTTCGGGCATGCTATAATACCGAAGCTTCATGAGTGGTAGCTTCGATCATCATGTATAAGCAGCTTTAGCCGAAGCTGTTTCTTCCTGCAGGACCTTCGGCGACGAAGCATGGTCCCAACAGGTATCCACACATTAATCCTTAATTCCATTTCCGTCTTATAGACAAGGCATCCACCCTGGATCCAAGTCCATGGACCATCATAGATCTCGTTATCAAGAGGAATACAATAAATGCCTGACCTCGCGCGAGTGCTAGAAAAATCACTCGACTTCTACCGAGATCCTGATTAGCAAAGGCAGCTACTCGACCTAGCATACTAGTATCCATCTCAAAAAGGAATCTTGAGTTCATGCAACTAAGGGTTTCAAGCAACTCCTACACTTAAGTGCACATTACAAGCCTACAAACATTAAGTGCAGTAAAGTAGCATATATAAACGGTTATGCATAAAACTGAGGCTTGCCTTCAAAAGCTAGGGCTGCGGTGAGATCCTCGGTGGCAGGCTCGGGAGCTGGCTCCTGGACTTCCTCTTGGACAGCTCCTTGCTTGGGAATGAGCACGTACTCTGCGTCAGCGAGGTTGCAATCTAATGAATGCAATGAGTGAGATACATGTATGCCATGATATGCAATGTAATAGTAAAAATGATCAAGTTGATAAGGTAAGGCTAAATCTTAATATTGGAAGATCTAGTGGTATACTTAGTCATTTAGGATCAAGTATGGTCAAGTTTAAGTGGTCAGATTATTTTAGTGTTCCACTGATTTTCTTTTAGTGTCTTAGTGAAAAGTTTATCATGATCCTTGCTGAACTCATTATGGGTGAGATTTATTATTCTTACCAATTCTCTCTTTTCCCCTTTTCTATTATGCTTTGTAGAGTGGGTTTGAACTACAACATAACGTTATAAATTCACAAAAATTCTGTAAAAATTATAGTAGTTTCTCACTGGTGTATAATTCTCAGTCTCAAAAGTTGGGGCTTAAAATGTTAAGGGTTCACTCTGTACAAAAATATTAAGTTTTAGGACAGAGGGGGTGCTTTAAACTACAACTCTCTTTTAATAGTGGATTATTCCCTAAGGCTTATTTTTGCTGGCATTTAGGTGCAATAATATGACTTTGTACCAAGTTTTAGCCAATGACACCTAGTGGTCATTTTATTGTGATTTTATAAAGTTTTAGGGCCTAATGGTGCTTTCTACTATTACTATATTTGAAAAATGTCAAACAATAGATTTCCTATTTTTTCTGTCTTCTTCTTTGTGCAAGAGCAATCATTCTAGAATTTGGCTAATTTTTCTCAAAGGGAAGGGTGGTAGCATTTCTTGGAATATATGGTCTTTTTCATGAAGTAAGAAGTGAGGTGTATTACATCATGTTCTTACCTTAGTTTCATATTTTTCCCTAGTGGTTTACATCATAAGTGTAAGGCCCAAAAATTTGTATATAAAAAAGATAATAAAAATAACAAAATAAATATATGAAGGAATAAAATAGCAGATTCAGATATCTCAAATTGTACTTGAGAGTTGAAATTGAGGACTGAATTTTGAAAACCAAGAATTATTTTAGAAAAGAAGTAATAGAAAAGTTTTCTATTCAACTAAATGATTATGCATGTCATTAAAGGATGCACCATAAGCATGTATTTACATGAATAGTTAATTTTGAAGTAACTTTTACTTCTTATCCCACATTCAAAATACTATTTTTCTAAAAAGAAAGAAAACAATATGAGTGTTTCTCATATTTCAAACATCTACCAAACAAATAAATCAAATATAATAAACATATATCTATTGCATTATGTTGGAGTTTATTTGTTTGTGCATTTAATAATAATAATAATTGTAATAAAAATATAATAATGTTGATATTGGGATTTAACCCAAAGAATACAATTTAGGAATTTGAAAATGGAAATAGGAAATAATATATAAAAAGCAAGAGAGAAAGACAAGAAAAATACCATATAAAAAATATATGAAATAATTATATAAATAAAATATATTCTTTTAATCACCAGATTTAATTTTGTACATTTGACATAGGTGAAAATCTACAAATAGATTCAAATTTAAAATTTGAAGTCCAAAAGGAGAAAGGAAAATAAAAAGAATAAAAAAAGATAGGACCTTACCTGCTCATGGGCCTGATCTTCGCTCATCGGCCTAGCTCCTAACCCTCCGCCTTGGCCGATCTGTATAAACCCCAGCCCACATACACCGCACGGTACGGTTGGCAGGTGGGTCCTAGTGCCCAGCGACTGCGCTCCTCTACGCGTGACTTCATGTGTCGCTTGCATACGGGCCCATGTTGTCAGAATCGTCTCCATAACAAACTGAGCTGCATACTCCACCTCCCCAACGGACCTGCGCGATACCAGGCAGGGCTTGACTCCGCCGCCCTCTCCTCTGGTCTCCCTCGTGTCCGTATATGTGGGCACCACCGTTCCCTGGTGGTTATAAGCCTGTTCTTCCCTGGGAGGTTTGATCGACCAGCCATGACTTCCCTTTTACCGAGCCAACGCAACCGAGGTGGAGAGAGCTACGGGGCAGGAGGTCGTGAGTTGGGGAATGGCAGTGGTGGAACTCTAACTTGCCGTCGTCTAGTTCTCGGCGTACGCTCCGGGAGTTCGGCAAGACTCGCGGTTGCCGCGCCGTCGAACCGGTGGGATGCGGCCAGAGCTCCCTAAACTGGCGTCACGGTCCTGGTGTCTCCGCCTATCCTTGCAGCTCAAGGTCCGTGGTCATCCTCCATGTTTACCTTGGTCGTCTACATGGGTTGGACCTCACGGGGTCGGTTGTGGGCGTCGAGTGATTGGTGGGGCCTGCGTCGGTGCTCCTGCCGGTCTGCGTAGTGCGCCACCATGGGGGCTGGAGCTCCGTCGAGCTCGGATAGCGTTAGATGAAGGGGTCTGGACTGTTGGCGTGTTGATCTACGGCTTAGATTGGGTATGGTTCCTTGGCCGCGCACTCGGATAAGAGAGAGAAACCAAGGGCATGGCCATGGTGTGTCCACCGTCGAGCGCGCCACCAACGGCGCCTGGGCATCTCGTCGGGGATGACGAGTGCTCGGCCGTTCATCCAAAGATCGAGGGCTGTAAACAGGCGTGCGCATTGTGGGAGCAAGAGTGAATCTGGACCGTATCATTTGATCCAACGGTCCCTCGCGTTCCGGTTGCTGTTGATTATGGCCTAATCCGTGCCATATACTTCCGATCGGACGGTCGGGGCGAGTTACCTATTTTATAAAAGATCGATCTAATCCGATGCGTCGGTTTTCGATCGGATGATCCAGAATCCATGTTACCCCTTCGCCGTTGCATTTCACGTAAGAGCCCCTGGGTTATTCAAGATTCAACCCGCCGTCTAAGGGTGGGTGTAGCCTGAGTCTTTGGAACCTTTGCGGGTTAGCCCCTGCGCTTTCAAGATTTCATGCGCGCAGACTAGAGGCAGAGAAATTCATTTTAGAAATGATTTTTAATGTAAAAATAATTATTAAAACTTGTTTAATCCCTAGAAAATTCATATTAAGTCCAAATGAGTCCATTCCAATTTTTATAATTTTATAATATTATTGTTTATTAATTAGTGCCACTGTTTTGACATGAAAGTCACATTAAAATTAATATCCTATTTAATCTTGTACAAAACACATAGAATCTCTAGAAATTCATAACTTAAAATCTATAACTTCGATTTGATACATTCAAGTTGCGTTAGTCTCATACAACTAATTACTATGCAATAACAACATTTGTTATACCATGTCTCATTCTTTTATAATTAGATCTTTATTCAACTTATGTGGGTTAGTCTTGTTCATCTGCTTATCATTATAATCTATCAAAATATAATTTATGGTTAATTTATAACTTAGATTAAAGTTGAGATAATTATTTATAGAATAACCTCTCATATGATCTATCCTACCCAATTCATAATATAGTTTAATATTTTAGTCACATAGATCTTCCATAGATCATGACTCCTGAACCATGACTTCGATCTTAGTAGTTCTCAATTCCACGATCTCGTAGCAACGCGTAGACTATTATTATATAGTTTATTCTTATGTTTGGTGTGATGTTAATTTTGTCTATACCATGTCTGTTTGTAATGCTATGACTAGCAATGAGGTCAAGAGGATCTAAAGAATCATCCTGGTACCTGGAATCTTAAGTGCCAGGCAAGTTGTGCCCTTGATCCACTTTTATTACCCAATAATATTCTTTATTATCACTATCAATGCATAGGTTTAATTCTGATGGGACCCAATAGGTCACCCTAATCTGTTTATCCTTTTACCTTGTTACCCCTAAATCATTTTGGTAGTTTGCTATTGCTTTATTGGCTTTGGGATAATATTTCATTATATCCATGTTCCAATTATTTTGTTATGTTATTTATATTCATTTCAAGATCATTATTTTTAATTGGAACATGGAGCTTAACTTGAGAAACACGTGCCACCATAAGGGTGGAATGGGACGCACTTGGCTGACTAATGAGGAAAGCTAGTGGAAGGCTACCTTACCCGAAAGGGGCAAGGGCAGTAGGGGAGTTGCATGCAATGAGGTTCTCGGGTTGATTTTGCTGCAATGGCGGTCAGACTAGTGATTCTTGCAAGTGCTTTTCCCATAAACTGTAGCGGGTTTCCGGAATCTAGTGGAACTTTGTAAAGGCCTCGTAGTGGATCCCTAGCCATTCACCTCGGTAGTGTCTAAGGGCCTTGCAAACCCTAGCGACATGGGATACACGATTTTGGGTACAGGGTACAACCTCTATAGAGTGTAAAACTGGTATACTAGCCGAGCTCACGGTCATGAGGAGCTCAGGACACTCACATAATTAAATATGGAACTTAAATTCAATTTGTCATTTGCATTTGCATGGGATTATTTGTTAATTTTGTTCTATTATTTTCTATGGTTTGGTATTTACTTACATTTAGTAATTGCTAATAAAAATTGACCAACTTATTAAAAGCAATGCTCAGCTTTAACCTCTGTTGTTGATCAACCTTACACATCACATGAACTCCCACCTTTGGTGAGTTCATGCCACATTATTCCCCACAACTTGTTGAGCGATGAACATGTGTGAGCTCAACCTTGCTGTCTCACACCCCCCACAGGAGAAGAACAGGTGGTTCAAGAGGAGCCACACAGCGAGGAGTTCGATTCGATCTAGGTGGCGTCTCCCAATTGACTTTTTGGCGCCAAGGATGGAATTTAGTTCAGTCCATATTTATCTTTTGTTTTGTAAGACTTCCGCTATGTAATAAGTACTCTGATTATATTGTGACATTAATCTCTATACAATCTGTTATTATATATGTTGTCTTCTTTGGTGCATGTATGAGATGCACCCGACTTTGTCCCTTAAAACAGGGTGTGACAGAAGTGGTATCAGATGAATGTTGACTGTAGGACGAAACCTAGATAGAAATGGACAAAATCATTACCTACTTACCTTACTCTGATTCTTTTCTAAACTTATCTTAATCTTTTCTCGTCTATTTCCGCTTTACTCTGATTATTCTTACATGTTCCTTCTAAAGACAAAATTGGATTTCACACTTTGAAATCCTGTGCCTAAAGTGACTTTAGGAATAGGAGATCTACTCTTAGTAATAAAAACAAAACTATTTTTATAGGTATCTATACGCTTGAGTGTTTGTTCTTGTGATATTTGTTTGATTTGGATCTTTGATTGAGTGTGATGAGTTGTGGAGTAATGTCCACAATTACATCTGCATATACACATAGACATAAATAGAATTCATAAGATAACTAAACAACCTAGATTATCCTCCATTAAAGTGTATCTCTTTTAGATAGAATCCTTTAAGTTGAGGTAAAAAAACTATCTTATCCTAATAGGTACATCTTGTGTTAAAAAATTATCATCTTATCCTCATAAATTGTTTATAAGATAAACTAGACCAACTAAGAATACCCCCACTAGAATATATCAAGTAGGTCCATCTTATCTTAAAATATTCTTTCTTAACTTAATAGATTTATCTCATCTTGAAAAGATTTGATCCTATCCTAATAGATCTAACTAATCTCAAAAGATTCTATCTTATTCTTGGAGACTCATCTTGTCCTAATAAGCGTACTTATCCCCAACACTTGCTTATCTCATAATAGTGTAACACACATGATCTATTCCAAAATAAATTAAGTAGATCTTATCTAGTTTAACCTGATTACACCAATTCAATTCTCATCCGATCTAATCTAGTCAGATCTAATCTAATGGATAAACATGTTAGATAATACTGGGAAAATAGATTGGACCCTACTTCTATAAGCATATTTTAACCTAAATTGGTGCTCTAGATTAATTATACCACATACAACTACCTAACCGTATGCGACTACCTTAACCATTAGATAGTTGCATAGCCCCTCTGTGTTAACCTAACAGAGATTTTGATCTACCTACACCATATAATCCATCTTATCTCAAAAGATTCTAACATATCCTAATAATATATATCCTACCCTGGTAGATCTATCTAACTTAAACTAGTCTAATCTAGTTATATCCAACCTAATCTAGACCCTTACCAAATCTAATATGATCCAATCTAAAGGAAGTTACTTAAACAAATTATTCAATACTGGTGACTTAGATTAAACCATATTTTGATAAATGGGTTTTAAAACTAAATTGGTGCTTTAAACCAACTCGTTCGTGAACCACGACCTAGCCTATGTTATAGTTGCCTAACCCATTTATTTGACAAGCAACGTAAAACTCTGTTTTACCTACCTACTCCATGTACCCACAATTGTTATCTCAACTAAGATGATGGCATCTAACACCACGACCGATGGTCCCTAAAGCAGACCCAAGAACAAGGATGACCTCGACAATGAAGGATATGAGTAGAAACAGATCTTTAGATGAATCAAGACCCACCACACGGAATAGAAGTCTCCCTTACTTAACTTTCTTTTGCCCCAAATCTTCTCTACACTCATCTAATAGCTAAAACCTGATGTACCCTTGTTTTCTATGCCACACCTATTGATGGCATGAAAATTTTAAGTGTATAAAAATATATACTAATTGGAAGTTCCACTTAAAAAAGGATACTAGAACTTTGAAAAGATGAAGTCAGCTTGATATGCTCAACCAAATGGTATTCTTAAATTGGATAATGGAAATCTAGTGTGATCCAATCCAATGTGGTTTACTTAAACAGATTAGTGATACTAGTAGAAGAGATTAAACCCTACTAGCTAGGTGTTAACTTAACACATTAGACCAACTCAACCATGAGCATAAGAGCTAACCCAACCCATAGAGTCATGATGAATGGTATAATCTATCTATCCCCACCTAACATCAAACAAACTTTTAACCTACATCAGGTAGACTATCTCATCTCGACAAAATTCTATCCTACCTTGGAAATTCACCTTATCCGACTAGTTACCCCAATCCGGACATAAAACAAAGATTAAACCCTGCTAAAGGATCTTCAGATCATAACCAGCTACTAGCCTATTCATTTTGCTTACCAAATACTTTTCATTGCAAAACTATCCTACTATATGCTTCTAACTCTCATGGTCAATACGAGGAAGGGAAGATTATCAGGCAATAGCAAATAGAAATGAATCCTTCAGATCCTCCACCGGTTGGAATCGATCAAGTGGTTGCTGCCCAAATGATGGTAATGCAACAAATGCGAACATAATTACCAAAATGCAAAATTAGATAAGACAAGAACGCTAGGAAATATGTCAGGACCGGCTGGAGATACGTCAAGAAATAAGGCAAGCACGGTTGGAAAGACAACAACAACAACACCCACTACCTCCACCACCACCATCTACACCAAGCTACATAAACATATATATATATATTACTACTATTTGTAATATCTAAATGTTACTTTAGTTAGTAAATGGTATGATACTATTTTAGGAGGAATAATAAGGTCTAATTGATCCTATGTGTTGCTAATAAATTATGCATCGTTCTGAGATTTTGTTTGTGCATATGTTTTGAGATAACATGGTTTTACACCCTGTTCTTACAAATCTCGAGGACGAGATTTCTATTAAGGGGGGTAGGATTTGTAAGGCCCAAAAATTTTGTATATAAAAAAGATAATAATAATAACAAAATAAATATATGAAGGAATAAAATAGCAAATTCAGATATCTCAAATTGTACTTGAGATTTGAAATTGAGGACTCAATTTTGAAAACCAAGAATTGTTTTAGAAAAGAAGTAATACAAAAGTTTTCTATTCAACTAAATGATTATGCATGTCATTAAAGGATGCGCCATAAGCATGTATTTACATGAATAGTTAATTTTGAAGTAACTTTTACTTCTTATCCCACATCCAAAATACTATTTTTCTAAACATGTATTTACATGTATTTACATGAAGAGTGTTTCTCATATTTCAAACATCTACCAAACAAATAAATCAAATAAATTAAACATATATCTATTGCATTATGTTGGAGTTTATTTGTTTGTGTATTTAATAATAATAATAATTATAATAAAAATATAAATAATGTTGATATTGGGATTTAACCCAAAGATACAATTTAGGAATTTGAAAATAGAAATAGGAAATAATATATATAAAGCAAGAGAGAAAGACAAGAAAAATACCATATAAAAATATAGGAAATAAATATATAAATAAAATATATTCTTTTAATCACCAGATTTAATTTTGTACATTTGACATTGGTGCAAATCTACAAATAGATTCAAATTTAAAATTTGAAGTCCAAAAGGAGAAAGGAAAAATAAAAAGAACAAAAAAAGATAGGACCTTACATGCTTGTGGGCCTCATCTTCGCTCATCGGCCCTGCTCCTAACCCTCCGCCTGGGCCGATCTGTCTAAACCCCGGCCCACATACATCGCACGGTACGGCTGGCAGGTGGGTCCCAGTGCCCAACGACTGTGCTCCTCTACGCGTGACTTCATGTGTCGCTTGCATACGGGCCCATGTTGTCAGAATCGTCTCCATAACAAACTGAGTCGCATACTCCACGTCCCCAACGGACCTGCGCGATACAAGGCAGGGCTTGACTCCGCCGCCCTCTCCTCTAGTCTCCTCGTGTCCATACATGTGGGCAACACCATTCCCTGGTGGTTATAAGCCCGTTCTTCCCTGTAACACCCAAATGTGTACATCATATGATAAGAGGTTATTCCCTTGAATATTTTGTCCCTATTTAATGGAGCATGTGAACATCACATTTAAAAACAAATAATTAATAAAAGACATACCACAAAATTTTGCATCATGCTGGTTTTTCACTCTTGTGTGCACTTTGTGACAATATAAGTAAATATAATAATGTGAAAAGAGATATACTAAAGGCCAAAGTGGAACTTAAGATGTAAAAAGAAATTCTAGAAATTGGAAAGGAGGAGAAATAAAATATTTTGTGGATAAAAATAAATATATAAAAACAAATACTAATCCTACACTGGAGAAATGAAGTTGAACATTTGGCCAATGGTGAAATTCATAACAAGATCCATATTCAAATTTGAAATTTAAAAAAAATAAAAACAGTAAAACAAAACAGAAAAAAAAAGAAGAGAAAAGCACTCCTCGTGTTGGGCCCAATGTGACCAGGGCCGGCCTACCTCCATCAACCACGCAGGCCACCGTTGGATTCACGCGCCTGACTTGTGGGACCCCACCCGTCGGCTTCTCTCTCCGTGACCTGGTCATCCGCACCCCACGGCGACGGCAAGCTCGTCGTGCGCGCGATTCTCGGTGGTGGACTTCTTAACAACCTCCGTGTGATGCGGCCACCATGGGAAGCTCATATATGATCGACGCGGATGCTCGTGAGCCCAACCTCGTCCCAAAAAAAAGAAGAAGAACCTAGCGCCGCCACAGATCGAGAGAGAAGGGAGAAGAAGTGTCGGTCGGTGTACTGGGCGTAATCTGGGGGCTCGGGCGCAGGACCGGGTGATCGTCGGGAGTTTGCCGCGGTGACACGAAGCGGGTCACGCCGGGTCGGCATCAACCTCGGTGGCGGGCAATCCATATCGGCGCTAGTCGCTGGTGAGTGCTTTTCCTCTGCGACATTGTGTATGCATCGGATGTTCCCGGTGAGCAAAACTCCTTCCCCGCATTACCGTAGGGTCGTATCTTCCTTGCCAACCCGTAGGGATAGAATAGAACGCGTGAGCAGGATCTGGACCTCATCGGCGGCGTGCGTGGTGGGATGTGTTTGGTCGTGGGGGATCAGTAATCCTAGAGCAAATTTGGAAGCGGACCGGGACCAATGCGCCGCTGGAGGACGGCGGAGTCGTGGGAAGGCTTGTGAGGGCCGGGCAGCTCGCCGGTTGACCAATGGGAGAAAGAGAGAAGTGCTGGGGTGAGCACGACGTCTGTACGCGGGCGGGGTGAGGTTGAAGACGCCAGGGCGCCCGTGGATTAGAAAACAGACGGTCGAGATCGCACGGGTGACGTTAGAACGCGCGTACGCGAAAACTGGACCGTTGGATCGCGGGTGAAGGCTTAGGATCGAATCAAGGCATGGTCGTCCCTCATCCATCGATTTCGGATCTGATGGCCAGCGCGAGTTGTAGTGTGTCTACAGTGCCGTGTTCTAATCTTGTCCGATCGGTCGTGATCGGACGGCTCTCGATGGCCGATACCCCTTCGTCGTTTCATTTTACATAAGAAACCCTAGAAAATGTGATAACCAACCCGCGGTCCAGAGTCATATTCTCTGAGTCTAAGGAATTTTTGTAGATCAGTCCCTGCGCTTTACAGATTTTGACGCCCAGTCCAGAGACTTAGAAAATCAGAGAAATAAATATAAAAATTGATTTTTAATATATAAATAAGTGCTAGAATTTGTATAAATCATAGAAAATTCATTTGGACTCCAATTTGGTCCATTCCAGTTCCTAAATTTTTGTAATAATATTGTCTACCCATTAGTGCCTCTGTTCTGACATGACAAACACATTAAAATTATTCTTTCACTTAATCTTGTATTAAATGCATAAAACATTAGAAAATCCATAACTTAAGATCTATAACTCCAAATTTGATGATTCCAGTTCCTGTGATCTTATTTTAATGTTTAGTTTATTACTGTATATTCTATTTGCATGTTTGATGTGATGTTAATTTATGCTATGCCATGTATGTATTGTATTGATGCGAGTAGACGAGCAACCCACTGTGGAACCTGAGCTTCAACAAGTTGAAGTAGCTGAGCAGGAGCTCGTGGAAGGCAAGTTGTGCCCTTGATCACTTCTTTTACCCATTCATGTTCTTATTATTCATAATGATCTGCATAGAATAATTTTGCTGGGACCCAATAGGATGCCCTAGATTTTGACTATCTTTATACCTTGCTTCACCACTGGTTTTACTACTAAAGTTTTGGGTAGTACATGCTATTGCTTTATGTGGATTTGGGTATAGAGATATTCATCACTCATTGTTATACTATTTATTGTTATCTGTTTTATTATTCCTTGTTCATGTTAAGATCATTATGTTAATGGGAACATGGAGAACCACCCGGGAAAACAGTGCTACCACAAGGGTTTAATGGGACGCCCTTGGCTGATTAACTAGGAAAGCTAGGGGAGGGCTACCTTACCCGAAAGGGGCAAGGGCAGTAGGGGAGTGGTCAGTGTAGGGAGGTCCTTGGTTGATTTTGCTGCGATGGCAGTCAGGCAAGAACCCTGCACTGGAGCTTCCTATAAACTGTAGCGGGTAGTCTGAAGCTAGTGGAACTTTGTAAAGGCCTCGTAGTGGTACCCTGCCTCGCTTCCTTGGTAGAGGTGTATGGGGTCTGATCAACTCCGTGGCAAATGGGTAACATGACTTGTGGGTAAAGATGCGCAACCTCTGCAGAGTGTAAAACTGGTATACTAGCCGTGCTCACGGTCATGAGCGGCTCGGACACTCACATGATTAAATTATGGAACTTAAACTTAACCTGTCATTTCATTGCATTTTGGGATTATTTTATTATTACTTTTATTTATTATTACTATGGTTTGGTATTTACTTACAATTAGTAACTGCTAATAAAATTTTGACCAACTTATAAAAGCAATGCTCAGCTTCAGCCTTTATTTCATTGATCAGCCTTACACTTCATGAACTCCCACCTTTGGTGAGTTCATGCCACATTATTCCCCACGACTTGTTGAGCTATGAACGTATGTGAGCTCACTCTTGCTGTCTCACACCCCCCCCCACAGGAGAAGAGCAGGTGGTCGAAGAGGAGCCGCCTAACACTGAGGAGTTCGATCTGATCTAGGTGGCGTTTCTCAGTCGACATTGGCGCCGTCGATCCTTAGTTCGTTTTACATTTATCTTTATTTTGTAATAAGTCTTCCGCTATGTAATAAATACTCTGATGTTTTATGACATTTATCTCTATACACTCTGTTATTATATATGTTGTCTTCTTTGGCGCATGTATGAGATGCACCCGGCTTTGTCCTTTAAAACCGGGTGTTACAGAAGTGGTATCAGAGGAAATGTTGACTGTAGGACGAGACCTAGATAGAAATGGACAACTCTTACCTACTTATCTCATTCTGATTCATTCTATACTTACCTTACTCTGAATCTCTCTATACTTAACTTGATCCTGTCTCACCTTCTACTGTTCTACTCTGATCATTCTTACCTTTTCTACTCTTAGACAAGATGGATTTCACACCTTGGAATCCCTACCCCTATGACATTCTTAAGAGTTAGGGAACCCAAGACAAAATTTAAAACTATTTTCTTAAAAAAAAATGTTGGTTGATTGTGCTGATGCTAAATGCCTGATTTGCTTCTTTGATTGATTGAATTATTATAGATGGACATCTTAGCATGTACCAACATAAGGTATTGAATTAGCTATAGTAGGTGGAATATTAATCTGCTTAGCTAATAAATCCCCCAAAATAACTTGATTTGTAAGTACTGCCTTGGCTACTATTTTCTTACCATATGTATCTAACTCAGATGGTCAATACCTAATTTGTGTAGGGAGCATCGTGGCCCCGATCTGTCGTGCCCCGGCGATGTTCCGCCATGTTGGGGCGGCGGCGCGGCCGTGTTTGGGGACGGGGAGAGAAGACGTGCTCGCCGCCGTCAGATTCTCTTTGGACGGCGCAGATTAGAGTAATCAGTGTACCGCTTCGGGTGGGATCGTGCGCCGTCCGATCTTGATCGGTCGGTAGCAAATCAATATGGGATATTTAAATCTGAGACGTTGATGTTCTATTGTGCGGTGCGGATTGAGTACCGTTTCGCTCGGTGGATAGATCTAATCGGGGCCGTTCATTTGCGATCGGGCGATCAGAAACCTTTCATACCCCTTCGCGAGTTAGATTAGCAAAAGAGCCCCTCGGTTTTGTTATAATAAACCCGCCATCCTAGTGACTGTGCGCTGTGTCTTAGAAAATTTTACCCGAGCCCCCCTACGCTTTGCAGTAATTGAGGCCCAGTCCAGAACTCGTTTAAATTGAATAAATAAAATAGAAAATAGATTTTTAATATGAAAATAATTGCTAGAACTTAGATAATTCATAGAAAATTCATTTTAGCTCCAAATGGAACCATTCCAGTTTCTAAAAATTTGTAATAATATTCTTCATCATTTAGTGTCTCTGTTTTGACATGAACTCTGTCAGAAAATTTATTTATCATTTAATCATATTTTAATCACATTAAACCTTTGAAAATTCATAACTTAAAATCTATAACTCCAAAATTAATGATTCCTGTTCCTATGATCTTATTTTAATATGTATATTAATAATGTGTATTTTGTTCTTATGTTTGGTGTAATGTTAATTTTGCCTATACCATGTTTGTTTGAATTGCTACGACTAGCAGTGAGGTCACGAGTCACCTGAAAATCATCCTGGTACCTGGAATCTCAAGACCCAGGCAAGTTGTGCCCTTGATCACTTCTTTTTACCCACTCATGTTCTAATTAATCATAATGATCTGCATAGGTTAATTTTGATGGGACCCAATAGGTTACCTTAGTTTGTCTATCTTTATACCTTGTTTACCACTGAACTTTCTGGGTAGTACTTGCTAGTGCTATATGTGGTTTTGGGTATGGAGATACACTATTCATGATTACACTTTTGTTATCAGTTGTTATTTATTGTTCATGATAAGATCATTATGTTAATTGGAACATGGAGCGACCACCCGGGAAAACAGTGCTACCACAAGGGAGGAATGGGACCCCTTGGCTGATTAATTAGGAAAGCTAGTGGAAGACTACCTTACCCGAAAGGGGCAAGGGCAGTAGGGGAGTGGTCAGTGTAGGGAGGCCCTCGGGAGGATTTTGCTGCGATGGCGGTCCTGCAAGGGATTCCTGCATTGGAACTTCCTATAAACTGTAGCGGGTTTTCGGAAGCTAGTGGAACTTTGTAAAGGCCTCGTAGTGGATCCCTAGCCATTCACCTCGGTAGTGTCTAAGGGCCTTGCAAACCCTGGCAACATGGGATACACGACTTGTGGGTAAAGATGCGCAACCTCTGCAGAGTGTAAAACTAGTATACTAGCCGTGCTCACGGTCATGAGCGGCTCGGACCCTCACATGATTAAATTATGGAACCTAAACTCAATTTGTCATATGCATTGCATCGCAGGTGAAGTTGTTACTTTTGTTCTACTACTTAACTGGGTTGGTATTTACTTATACTTAGTAACTGCTAATAAAACTTTGACCAACTTTAAAAGCAATGCTCAGCTCTAACCATCTTCTTTGGTAAGCCTTACACTTTATGAGCTCCCACCTTTGGCGAGTTCATGCACATTATTCCCCACAACTTGTTGAGCGATGAACGTATGTGAGCTCACTCTTGCTGTCTCACACACCCCACAGGTCAAGAACAGGTACCGCAGGATGAGGCGCTTGGAGGATGTTGTGACGAGTTCGCGAGAGGTCTAGGCCGTCGTCTCCCAGTCAACTTTGGGTTGCTGGACCATTGTCTCCTTATAATGTAATTATTTATTTTGTATAGAACTCCTGTTATATATAAAGATGTGACATTCGATCCTGTGCCACTATACATCATATGTGTGAGACTTGGTCCCAGCATACCTGGTGTTTATGTTCGCGCCCGGGTCTTGGTGCCCCGAAATCCGGGTGTGACAGAAGTGGTATCAGAGGAATGTTGACTGTAGGACGAAACCTAGATAGAACTGGACAGCCCTTACCTACTTACCTTTGCTACTCTGGTTCTTTTCTAAACTTGTCTTAATCTTTTCTCATCTATTTCCGCTTCACTCTGATCATTCTTACCTTATCCTTCTAAAGACAAATGTGGATTTCATACTTTGAAATCCAGTGCCTAAAGTGACTTTAGGAATAGGAGACCTAATCCTAGGAACAAAAACAAAACTATTTTTATAAGTGTCTATGTATTTGAATGTTTGTTCTTATGATATATGTCTGATTTGGATCTTTGTTTGAGTGTGATGGGTTGTGGATCAATGTCCACAATTACATCTGCATATACATCTAGGCATAAAGGATAGCATTTGTAAGATAACTAGACAATCTAGATTATTCCCCCTAAATATATATATATATATATATATATATATATATATATATATATATATATATAGTATTCCGTATCTATCTCATCTTGACAGATTCTATCTTACCTTTGGACATTCACCCCGTACAACTAGTTACCCTAGTCTTGACATAGAATATCTGGCCCAGCCCTGCCAAAGAAGTTTCAGTACATAACCAACTATTAGCTTATTCATTCTGTCTACTAAATGATTCCCTTGCAAAGCTATCTTACCATATGCTTCTAACTTAGATGGTCAATACCAGGCGGGGTGGTGGAATTGATTTACCTCCTAATCGACACACTCGGTGGATATATCAACAACCCCAACCATAGCCAGCAGAGATGAATCCTCCTAATCCTCCACCAGGCGGAGTCGATCCACTAATTGCAGCTCAAATGAGGATGATGCAGCAAATGGCTGACACTATGGCAGATATGCGCACCCAAATGCAACAAGAACGCCAAGAAATGCACCAGGAAAGAGAGGATGCACGTCGGGAAATGCGCCAAGAGCGGGAAGAGATACGCCAGGAGAGAAGGGTACAACAACAGCAGCTGCAGCAACAACTTCAACAACAGCAGCAACAACAACAAGTGCCATTGCCTCCACCTCCACCACCAGTTCCACCCCGGGACAAGCACCGGGAATTCATGAGCCACAAACCACCAACCTTCTCCAACTCCGCAGATCCGCTGCAAGCAGATGACTGGTTAAAGTCCATAGAGAAGATGCTCAACATAGCTCAGTGCTCGGATAGAGAGAAAGTACTCTATGCATCAGGTCGTCTTGCTGGTCCCGCTGTGGATTGGTGGGATGCGTACTGCGCTGCTCATGCTGTTGTCGATACAATTACCTGGGCAGAATTCTCCACTCAATTCAGGAATTACCATATTCCTGCTGGACTCATGAAGATTAAGAGGAAGGAGTTTTTATCCCTCAAGCAAGGAAGTATGTCCGTGAGTGAATATAGGGACAAATTCATCCAGTTATCTCGATATGCTCCTAGAGATGTTGAGGATGATGAGCAAAAGCAGGAGCTTTTTCTGGACGGTTTGATTGGACCCTTGCAATATCAACTGGTATCGCACACATTCCCATCCTTCCAAAGGCTACTTGACAAAGCTATTGCTATAGAAAACAAGAGGAGTATATTTGGAGAGAAAAGAAAGGCTGTCAACCAAGGGCAGGCTGGAAGTAGTTCCCGTCCTCGCTATACTACCACTCCAAGTACACCAGCTAGTGGCAGTTCCGGACAACAAACTCAACAAGCACCAACTCCTCCTCCAAAAGCAAGCACCCCAGCAGGATCCGTTGCTCCTAACACAACCGCCAACAGGGCATGCTTCAAGTGTGGACAACCGGGACACTACGCCAACTATTGTCCCAACCGAGCTGCCTACACTACACCGGCTCCGATGAAGCAAGGACAAGCCTCGGCAGGAAAGAGTCAGCCCCTATCTATCAACCGGGGATATGCCCATCATGCAGAAGTAGAAGCTGAACCCGGTGAACTTGAAATTCAAGAAGAAGAGCCAGTTGAAGATGAAGTAGTCGGTGAAGAAGTCAACGAGCAACAAGAATAGAGAGATAAACATAGATATAGATACATATATAAATATATATATATATATATTTTTACTGTTTGTAAGACCTAAATATTAGTTTAGCCAGTAGTAGTATTTTACTATTTTAGTAATAATAATAAGGTCCATTTGACCCTGTGTTTTGCTAATAAGATATGCATCATGCCGAGATTTTGTTTATGCATACGTGTTGAGACAATATGAACATGCACCCCTTTTTCCTTACAAATCTCGAGGACGAGATTATTTTTAAGGGGGGTAGGATTTGTAAAGCCCAAAATTGGTAGAAAAAAAATGATGATGAGGAGTTCTTTACTAAAACACAAATAAACCATTGCCTCATATTGGACTTTTGGTTTGTGCATTTAAAACAATAATAATATTAATAGAAATACATTAATGTTCACATTTGGATTTAAGCCCTAATTTGCAAATTAGAATTTGGAGAGGGAGGAGGATTATACAAAGTAGAGGAAAATAAATGTATGAAAGAATATATTTTGTCCCCACTAATATTTTAATTTAAAGAACTTAACTCAGTTAAGAAGCTCACAAACAAGTTTGAATTCAAATTAATATTAAAAACTTGAATTTGTGAAAAAGGGGAGAAAGGAAATTTTGATAAAGTTATTCTTTTCTTCCATATTTACACAATATAGAGAATAATAAATAAATAATTTCAGTGCAGGCAATAGAATAATTAGAATTTGATTTGATGTTTGAAATCTGGAAATTAAAAACCATAATTTGAATTTAGTTTGAGTTTTGATTTGGAAATAAAACAGAAAATAAAAAGAAAATAGAAAAGAAAACACAAGAAGCCACTTGGGCCGATTCCCTCTGCCGCGGCCCAAATTCCTTTCCATTCCTGGCCTGCTCTCTCGCGCCCACTACGCATGAGCGGCTGACTGTGGGACCGCTTGGTCGGCAAGCCCCGCGCGCGCCTGAGCCAAATGCCTCACTGGATCGTGGACCCACCCCGTCAGCCACTCCCTTCGCCGCTGGAGACTGTCTCGTGGGGCCCAATCGTCAGTTCCTTCACCCCATCTCTATCGCGAAGCTCGTAACAGAAATCGCCGCGTTCCCTGGGTGTATCGCGGGAGGCCGGCGCGACCTCACCGGAATCCTCGGGTGGCTTCGGACCCTTGGGGGAGTATAAAAATGCTCCCACCGACCCTGCCTTGCTTCCATCCTTCGAAGCCGAGAACCCATCTAGATCGAGCAGAGAGAAAAGAGAAGTCGCGAGGTAGAAGAAGGGTGCCGCCGTGGGTGATTCTCGCCGTGGCTGTCGGTCCGGCCAAGGGGACCCACTCGGGGGAAAGCGCGGAGCTCAAGAAGGTTGTGTGGGGGATCCGTGGACGAAATAGACCACCGAGCTCACCGGAATTCCTCACCGACGTTCGTGCGCCGCCGCGGGTCCGCTCTTCTCCGTGGCCAGCGTCCTCCATTGCCCTCCAGCTGTGGTGAGTGTCTCTATCATATTCGAATTCCCCTTCTCGTTGCGAATCGTGGCCCTAATTTGTGTAGGGAGCATCGTGGCCCCGATCCGTCGTGCCCCGGCGATGTTCCGCCATGTTGGGGCGGCGGCGCGGCCGTGTTTGGGGACGGGGAGAGAAGACGTGCTCGCCGCCGTCAGATTCTCTTTGGACGGCGCAGATTAGAGTAATCAGTGTACCGCTTCGGGTGGGATTGTGCGCCGTCCGATCTTGATCGGTCGGTAGCAAATCAATATGGGATATTTAAATCTGAGACGTTGATGTTCTATTGTGCGGTGCGGATTGAGTACCGTTTCGCTCGGTGGATAGATCTAATCGGGGCCGTTCATTTGCGATCGGGCGATCAGAAACCTTTCATACCCCTTCGCGAGTTAGATTAGCAAAAGAGCCCCTCGGTTTTGTTATAATAAACCCGCCATCCTAGTGACTGTGCGCTGTGTCTTAGAAAATTTTACCCGAGCCCCCCTACGCTTTGCAGTAATTGAGGCCCAGTCCAGAACTCGTTTAAATTGAATAAATAAAATAGAAAATAGATTTTTAATATGAAAATAATTGCTAGAACTTAGATAATTCATAGAAAATTCATTTTAGCTCCAAATGGAACCATTCCAGTTTCTAAAAATTTGTAATAATATTCTTCATCATTTAGTGTCTCTGTTTTGACATGAACTCTGTCAGAAAATTTATTTATCATTTAATCATATTTTAATCACATTAAACCTTTGAAAATTCATAACTTAAAATCTATAACTCCAAAATTAATGATTCCTGTTCCTATGATCTTATTTTAATATGTATATTAATAATGTGTATTTTGTTCTTATGTTTGGTGTAATGTTAATTTTGCCTATACCATGTTTGTTTGAATTGCTACGACTAGCAGTGAGGTCACGAGTCACCTGAAGATCATCCTGGTACCTGGAATCTCAAGACCCAGGCAAGTTGTGCCCTTGATCACTTCTTTTTACCCACTCATGTTCTAATTAATCATAATGATCTGCATAGGTTAATTTTGATGGGACCCAATAGGTTACCTTAGTTTGTCTATCTTTATACCTTGTTTACCACTGAACTTTCTGGGTAGTACTTGCTAGTGCTATATGTGGTTTTGGGTATGGAGATACACTATTCATGATTACACTTTTGTTATCAGTTGTTATTTATTGTTCATGATAAGATCATTATGTTAATTGGAACATGGAGCGACCACCCGGGAAAACAGTGCTACCACAAGGGAGGAATGGGACCCCTTGGCTGATTAATTAGGAAAGCTAGTGGAAGACTACCTTACCCGAAAGGGGCAAGGGCAGTAGGGGAGTGGTCAGTGTAGGGAGGCCCTCGGGAGGATTTTGCTGCGATGGCGGTCCTGCAAGGGATTCCTGCATTGGAACTTCCTATAAACTGTAGCGGGTTTTCGGAAGCTAGTGGAACTTTGTAAAGGCCTCGTAGTGGATCCCTAGCCATTCACCTCGGTAGTGTCTAAGGGCCTTGCAAACCCTGGCAACATGGGATACACGACTTGTGGGTAAAGATGCGCAACCTCTGCAGAGTGTAAAACTAGTATACTAGCCGTGCTCACGGTCATGAGCGGCTCGGACCCTCACATGATTAAATTATGGAACCTAAACTCAATTTGTCATATGCATTGCATCGCAGGTGAAGTTGTTACTTTTGTTCTACTACTTAACTGGGTTGGTATTTACTTATACTTAGTAACTGTTAATAAAACTTTGACCAACTTTAAAAGCAATGCTCAGCTCTAACCATCTTCTTTGGTAAGCCTTACACTTTATGAGCTCCCACCTTTGGCGAGTTCATGCACATTATTCCCCACAACTTGTTGAGCGATGAACGTATGTGAGCTCACTCTTGCTGTCTCACACACCCCACAGGTCAAGAACAGGTACCGCAGGATGAGGCGCTTGGAGGATGTTGTGACGAGTTCGCGAGAGGTCTAGGCCGTCGTCTCCCAGTCAACTTTGGGTTGCTGGACCATTGTCTCCTTATAATGTAATTATTTATTTTGTATAGAACTCCTGTTATATATAAAGATGTGACATTCGATCCTGTGCCACTATACATCATATGTGTGAGACTTGGTCCCAGCATACCTGGTGTTTATGTTCGCGCCCGGGTCTTGGTGCCCCGAAATCCGGGTGTGACACGTGGGCGGGGTGAGGTTGAAGACGCCAGGGCGCCCGTGGATTAGAAAACAGACGATCGAGATCGCACGGGTGACGTTAGAACGCGCGTACGCGAAAACTGGACCGTTGGATGACGGGTGAAGGCTTAGGATCGAATCAAGGCATGGTCGTCCCTCATCCATCGATTTCGGATCTGATGGCCAGCGCGAGTTGTAGTGTGTCTACAGTGCCGTGTTCTAATCTCGTCCGATCGGTCGTGATCGGACGGCTCTCGATGGCCGATACCCCTTCGTCGTTTCATTTTACATAAGAAACCCTAGAAAATGTGATAACCAACCCGCGGTCTAGAGTCATATTCTCTGAGTCTAAGGAATTTTTGTAGATCAGTCCCTGCGCTTTACAGATTTTGACGCCCAGTCCAGAGACTTAGAAAATCAGAGAAATAAATATAAAAATTGATTTTTAATATATAAATAAGTGCTAGAATTTGTATAAATCATAGAAAATTCATTTGGACTCCAATTTGGTCCATTCCAGTTCCTAAATTTTTGTAATAATATTGTCTACCCATTAGTGCCTCTGTTCTGACATGACAAACACATTAAAATTATTCTTTCACTTAATCTTGTATTAAATGCATAAAACATTAGAAAATCCATAACTTAAGATCTATAACTCCAAATTTGATGATTCCAGTTCCTGTGATCTTATTTTAATGTTTAGTTTATTACTGTATATTCTATTTGCATGTTTGATGTGATGTTAATTTATGCTATGCCATGTATGTATTGTATTGATGCGAGTAGACGAGCAACCCACTGTGGAACCTGAGCTTCAACAAGTTGAAGTAGCTGAGCAGGAGCTCGTGGAAGGCAAGTTGTGCCCTTGATCACTTCTTTTACCCATTCATGTTCTTATTATTCATAATGATCTGCATAGAATAATTTTGCTGGGACCCAATAGGATGCCCTAGATTTTGACTATCTTTATACCTTGCTTCACCACTGGTTTTACTACTAAAGTTTTGGGTAGTACATGCTATTGCTTTATGTGGATTTGGGTATAGAGATATTCATCACTCATTGTTATACTATTTATTGTTATCTGTTTTATTATTCCTTGTTCATGTTAAGATCATTATATTAATGGGAACATGGAGAACCACCCGGGAAAACAGTGCTACCACAAGGGTTTAATGGGACGCCCTTGGCTGATTAACTAGGAAAGCTAGGGGAGGGCTACCTTACCCGAAAGGGGCAAGGGCAGTAGTCAGTGTAGGGAGGTCCTTGGTTGATTTTGCTGCGATGGCAGTCAGGCAAGAACCCTGCACTGGAGCTTCCTATAAACTGTAGCGGGTAGTCTGAAGCTAGTGGAACTTTGTAAAGGCCTCGTAGTGGTACCCTGCCTCGCTTCCTTGGTAGAGGTGTATGGGGTCTGATCAACTCCGTGGCAAATGGGTAACACGACTTGTGGGTAAAGATGCGCAACCTCTGCAGAGTGTAAAACTGGTATACTAGCCGTGCTCACGGTCATGAGCGGCTCGGACACTCACATGATTAAATTATGGAACTTAAACTTAACCTGTCATTTCATTGCATTTTGGGATTATTTTATTATTACTTTTATTTATTATTACTATGGTTTGGTATTTACTTACACTTAGTAACTGCTAATAAAATTTTGACCAACTTATAAAAGCAATGCTCAGCTTCAGCCTTTATTTCATTGATCAGCCTTACACTTCATGAACTCCCACCTTTGGTGAGTTCATGCCACATTATTCCCCACGACTTGTTGAGCTATGAACGTATGTGAGCTCACTCTTGCTGTCTCACACCCCCCCCCATAGGAGAAGAGCAGGTGGTCGAAGAGGAGCCGCCTAACACTGAGGAGTTCGATCTGATCTAGGTGGCGTTTCTCAGTCGACATTGGCGCCGTCGATCCTTAGTTCGTTTTACATTTATCTTTATTTTGTAATAAGTCTTCCGCTATGTAATAAATACTCTGATGTTTTATGACATTTATCTCTATACACTCTGTTATTATATATGTTGTCTTCTTTGGCGCATGTATGAGATGCACCCGGCTTTGTCCTTTAAAACCGGGTGTTACATTCCCTGGGAGGTTTGATCGACCAGCCATGATTTCCCATTTACCAAGCCAGTGCAACCGAGGTGGAGAGAGCTACGGGGCGGGAGTTGGGAAATGGTAGCGGCGAAACTCTAACTTGCCGTCGTCTCGTTCTCGGCGTACGCTCTTGGAGTTCGGCAAGACTCGCGGGTGCCCCACCGTTGAACCGGTGGGATGCGGCCAGAGCTCCCCAAACTGGCGTCGCGGTCTTGGCGTCTCCGCCTATCCTCGCAGCTTAAGGCCCGTGGTCATCATCCATGTTTACCTTGGTCGTCTACTTGGGTTGGACCACACGGGGTCGGTTGTGGGCGTCGGGTGATTTCGGAAATGATTTTTAATGTAAAAATAATTATTAAAACTTGTTTAATCCCTAGAAAATTCATATTAAGTCCAAACGAGTCCATTCCAATTTCTATAATTTTATAATATTATTGTTTATCAATTAGTTCCACTGTTTTGACATGAAAGTCATATTAAAATTAATATCCTATTTAATCTTGTACAAAACACATAGAATCTCTAGAAATCCATAACTTAAAATCTATAACTCCAATTTGATACATTCAAGTTGCGTTAGTCTCGTACAACTAATTACTATGCAATAACAACATTTATTATACCATGTCTCATTATTTTATAATTAGATCTTTATTAAACTTATGTGGGTTAGTCTTGTTAATCTGCTTATCATTATAATCTACCGAAATATAATTTTTGGTCAATTTATTACTTAGATGAAAGTTGAGATAATTATTTATAGAATAACCTCTCATATGATCTATCCTAACCAATTCATAATACAGTTTAATATTTTAGTCACATAGATCTTCCATAGATCATGACTCCTGAACCATGACTTCGATCTTAGTAGTTCTCGATTCCGCGATCTCGTAGCAACGTGTAGACTATTATTATACAGTTTATTCTTATGTTTGGTGTGATGTTAATTTTGTCTATACCATGTCTATTTGTATTGCTACGACTAGCAATGAGGTCACAAGGATCTGAAGAATCATCCTGGTACCTGGAAACTTAAGTGCCAGGCAAGTTGTGCCCTTGATCCACTTTTATTACCCAATAATATTCTTTATTATCACTATCAATGCGTAGGTTTTGTGACACCCCAGGTGTCTATTTCGCGTTATGTCAGGAGATTAATCCTAATCTCGGTTGCTCAGTAAAAATTTATATTTCTCGATCGTGCCTATCTCTGTTTATTAGGCTTTCTCTCGGAAGTTCACCGAATTCAGAGTTAATCGATCGCGAGAAACAGCCAATTTTGGAGCGTGTTAAAACTTTCAATTCTCGAAACTAATGCAGACTCGAAGATCATTCTCGAATTATAAATCTCGTCTGAAGCTCTTTAAATCAAACTCTCAACGACTGTTATCTGATTTGAGCCCGAATCTAATTCCTCAAAACTTCGATCTATGTTCGACTATTTTATCCGGGTCCGTATTCTCCAACGGGATACTCAGTATGTCACCCTCTAATTAATTCTTATCCGACTCGACTTCATACCTCTGTGTTCGATCCCGATTTAAAAATCAACATCGGCGATGATTTTAAATGTCGCGATTTGTCTCTTTCAATCAAAAATCCGAAAGCTGGTCGTATCCCGAGACAATTTATTTTCGAATCATGCGTAGGAAATTATTTTCGAGCGAATTCAAATTAGACTCTCGACCAAGTTAATCGCCCGATCTTCCGAAATCTATTCGCTCTGTTCTCCGTGGAAGCGAATTCCGCAGGAGCATTTTTATTCCAGAAAATATTTTGGCGCAACCCGATTACGTGTTTTGGGCCAAGCCCATTCAAGCCCAATAGGCCCACTAAGAAACCCTAACCCTAGGGCTGCTTCTATAAATAGGGGTGCTCACTTGGAAATTTTTCACTCCCACCCCTCACTTTCCCCTAGCCGCCACTTTGATTCCTGCCTGTCTTCTTCTCGTACGGCAGCAGCCATGGGCGCCAACAGCAGGAAGCCAGCGCCCCTCTACAGCTCGGCTTCTCCTCTCCCGGGCGCCCCCCTGCCACTGCTCCAAATGGAGAGCTCCTCCCATCGGCCAGCCATGGCGCCCCCCCTACTCCTTCTTCCTCGGCGCGCTGAAGCTTTCCCCCATGGCAGCGAGCTCGAGTTTCTCCCATGGCGCCTTCCCATGTTCTTCCCTGCTCGGCCAGCAACCAGGGCGTCCAAAGCCCCTGTGCTCGGCGTCCTTCTTCCACCTCCAGCCGACCTCCACCTTCCTGCTCCATGGCCGCCCAGCAGCAGCGCCCCTCCCTTGCTCCACGGTGAGCAGCAGCTCGTCCACCTCTTCCTCCCATGGTGCCCAGAAATTCCAGCAGCACGGACTCCCTCTCCTCCACAGCAGCAGCAGCTCGACCCTCCTCTCCTCGCTGGCGCAAACCTCTCCCATGGCGCGCTGCAGCAGACGCCCTGGAGCATCCCCGCCATGGCTCGTGACCCGGCTTCCTCCCTGCTTGTGTGCTGCTGCGCAGTGCCCCGTCAGTGCTTGCTATGTGGTCGACGAAATGCGCAGCAAGCCACGCGTCGTCGATTTCCTGCAGCAGCCCCGGCATCTCCGCGCACTGCGGGCTTGCTGTTTTATAAAGCGCAGTGAACAGCACGCCGTCGACACTCGCCGGGTGTTTGCTGTTTTGCACAGCCTCATCCGCGATGCCGTCAAAAACCATGGTGAGACACCCCGCTCCCCTTGCTGCTATCCCATTTTTTTGTGTGCTCGGTAAAAATGTTGAACCGTTGTGTGCGTCTAATCGCAGCTAGCCGTCGATGTCGCGCTTCACGCCTTGCCCGTTCGATGAAATGCCGAGCCATGTGGACAGCCCATGCGTCTAGTCACGACTCGTTCAGGTTGATTGATTTATAATAATACATATGCTTTGGTTGATGTCGGGCAGTGCATGTATATATGTGGATGTGTGTAATATGTTTCGGCTATACACGTTGGTAGGATCGCATTTGCGGTTAGAGAACAAGAGGTTGTTGATGTGTGCGATTTGTAGTTTGTCTAATTACATTTTGGTCGATGTGGTGTATATTGGTGTTTGACTATATGTGGGTATAAAATGTTTTGGTTATATGCAGTGGCAAGGTCGCATTCACGTTTTGGTAAACAAATGTGTCGTGCTTGTTTTATGTGATGAGTAAGTCTGGAAATACAAGTTATGTGAAGATTGAATTAGTACACGTATGTGTGTGTGCCGTGGTGTATTATGGTGATGGTGGCGTAAGGTGTTTATTTGAGGTGTGCGGGTATATGCCGTAATATGGTTATACTCGCGACGAGGAAATATGTATGTATTGTGTGACCCGACATTTAGGTTGCTATTGTACAATCGTGTGAAGGATGCTCCCGATGGTCATTTGACTAAAGGGTGTAGTGGTAAGGCGAGAAGTAAGTTTAATTTTTCAAACGATTAGTGGATAGTATCTCAGTGTTGTCTTGATTTTTGTTGTATGGCAATGTGATGCTTCGCTTTGTCAATCATCACATTCCATGCCCCTTTGGATAAATAAATATCTTGTTGATTGATTAGAGGTCTTATATGAGCGTGATCGCAGCCCAATAATTATTGGAGGCGAGTAGCGTTCATGAGTCAGTCCTTGCTAAAATTGAAGAACAATCCGATAACATATGCATGTGAGTGCTTTAGGTCCTTCAGTAGCCAATGCAGGTCTTATGGAGTTTTATGCCATGTGTTAATGTCTCTATGTTAGACCTCCTAAAATATAGTGTTTTAAGTGACTTGTGTGTTAACTAATTCAAGTGAAGCGATGGTTAAGAAACACTGATTAATCTGCTCCAACCCATGTTTTTGAGTCGCGATGTCAAAAATAGTTTGCTAAGTTTTATACTGTGTTGGCTAACTTCGGTTAAGAAACAGTTGATTGCGACAAGTGATTGCTATATACATGTTGTGTCTCGGAGTGCTATAATAATGAGTTAGCAGACTTATTAGATGATTTTGGGTTAAGTTCGTGGTCACGATGAATTGCTTGTTGTAGTCTAAATGCGTATGATTATGGTCACAAATAAAAAGTATTAGTGCTCATGTGATGTCTAAGTTGAAATGCAAATTATTGGGAGAAAAGCGCTTCGATATTGATTTTCGTGGAGAATGCGTTGTTAATTGAGTATGGAAATTCTAGGCACAAAATGACTTGGATAAAAAGTAGTAAGTTGACTTGTTGGTCCTAATTTGATTAATTTAACTCTAACAAATGGTAAAGCGTTAGAATAATTCAAGTCTCTGGAACGCGGCGATTCTTGAATTATATAGGAGCTGAAATTTATTGATTGCTGTTTTGGACTGCACACACTGTTTTAGTTGTCCTGTATGTTTGATGAACTAAATTGTGTTTTCTGTAGATATGTGCTATAGAAAAGTGGTAGATAACTTTATTATCTTGCTGGTGTTAGAATTTGACAGCCATAGGTCTGACAGTTTAGGAGTTATGTATTTTACAAATTCAGTAACTGAATCTGTCCAAATTCTGTACAGATTTCAGAAACTGTATTGTTTGCTTAATTTAATTTTGTAATCTGTTCATAGTCATTATAAGAAAGTTGTAGAGGCTTTTCTTATCTTGCTTGTGTTAAAATTTCATAACTATAGGCCTGACGGTTTAGGAGTTATGAATTTTACAAACTAGTTGCTGTGTTCTGTCCACTGTCAGAACAGATTTCGAAAACTGTAATATTTGATTTAGTTAAACCTGGAATCACTTCTTGGTGATTATAAAAGTTGTGTAGTACTTTTGCTGAGCTTTCCAAAAAGTCTTGGATCACTCTTTTTGGTGGTCTGAAGATTAGGTTATGGATGTTTCAAGTGTGAAGACTGAATCTGTCCAGTTCTGGACAGCACAGCCTTCATAGTGTATTTTACCCTTGATACATGTTAAACCGGCCAGTGATGTTTATAAATAATTTGTAGAACATTTAATTAGCTTTCCAGAAAGTCTAAGATCACTTTGTTTGGATGTCTGAATCTTCAGTTATGAATTTTTAAATTCACCAGTCTGAATCTGTCCAAATCTGGACAGCGCTGTGGTGTTAACACCTTTTGACCCTGCTAAGTGTTTAATCATGCTGTGATGACAATACCAAAGTTGTAAAGCACTTTTCAAGCTTTCTAGAAAGTCCTAGTTTACTATTTTTGGTTAAATATCTTGTGAGTTATGACTGAAACAAGTGACTGCTGTATTGCTGTCCAAAAATTCTGCTAGTACGCTTTTGATTGTTTAGTTCACCCTTCTCGCTAAAAATGTTTGGTTTGCTCTTAAGTAATGTAGACTTGCCATGGTTAAGCTAGAGATGACATGTGTGTCTTGTTTTATAGGTTCCTTTCTCTAGTGATTGCGATATAGGAGTTTCATAGATATTGACGCTTATGTCCTCTATTGAATTTGTGTTATCAGTGATGCTTGTGTGTGATCAATAGAAGAACTAATAAATAAAATGTGCGTGCTTGTGACGTTGTAATAGTGTTGCGTAAATAAATAACATGTTGTCGTCTTTTTAATGGTGTTAATGTTGAACGTCGATAATGTGTAGATGACTAAAGCGAACATGTGGTTATTACGGTGTCTTCCATTTTATTGTTTAGTCCGCCAC
This sequence comes from Zea luxurians, assembly GCA_029449295.1. Classification (NCBI taxonomy): domain Eukaryota; kingdom Viridiplantae; phylum Streptophyta; class Magnoliopsida; order Poales; family Poaceae; genus Zea; species Zea luxurians. The sequence goes on along the minus strand of JAOPSE010000001.1, from coordinate 94,152,997 downwards.
TGTGTGCTTTGTATATCTTGTGCTACTTTTGTGCTACTTTCATTATATTCATACATATGCATCTTGCATCTCATTTAGGACCGAGAGATGACGATCGTGCAAGTGATGTGGTGCCACCCACAAGATGCAGTCGATGGACGACCCAAGGAAGGATGGACTTAACCAGTGGATGCTCGCCAAGCGAGTACCCACCCCAGCAAACACTATCTAAGTGTTAAACTAAAGGCAAGCCCCGGTTTTTTGCATAACCAGTTATTTATGCTATTTTACTACACTTAATGGTTGTAGGATTTAATGTGCACTTAAGTGTAGGAGTTGTTTGAAATCCTAGTTGCATGATCTCAGGAATCCTATTGAGATGAATACTAGTATGCTAGGCCGAGTAGCTGCTTGATTAATTAGGATCTCAGTAGAAGTCGAGTGATTCTTCTAGCACTCGCGCGAGGTCAGGACATTGATTGTACCCACTTTCATATCATACTGATGTTGGTCTGTGGACACGGATCCATGGGGATGCGTGGTCTACGAGATGAAATTGGAATAAGGATTAACGTGCGGATACCTGTGTCAAGCGTTTGAATGTACTAAGCACATGCCGAGAAATATGGTAAATCGGTAAGCCTAGTACCTGATTGAACCTGGCAGTGGACTTTACCCCTCACGCGACCTGAGACGTGGTCTCCCATTCCGGTTATGGTGGGTACAAGTGCGATCACTGCACGACGGCAGTCGGGGTCAATGAGGCATTGTACGCCAAGGCGGTGAGCCCTGATCTGCTGACGGGGAATCGATAGGGGCGGTTGATGTGTGTGGGGATGGAGTGCCCCTACATGTCGTGTGTTTAGGTTTACCTTGCAAGGATAAAAACTCGATTCAAATCGTCTGCTTCTCGCAGCTAATGAGACTGCTTGATCCATTGTACTGCATTGAATAACAAGTGGAAATGTGATGAGTTGACACAAGATGTTGATTGCTAAATATGTTTGATACCATGTATGAGTAGATAGTACACATTTAGCCTTAAGAGAGTCACACTTAAACTTGACAAAGCTAAAACTTGATTTATAAACTCAGCTAGTGCTTTTGGCAACCAAACCCCACAGCCAAACAACTGCATGTCTAGAGGTAGAGAAGTAGACTCCTCACACCGGGTAAGTCTAGCTGAGTATTAGTATACTCAGCCTTACTTGTGGCACAATTTTTTGCAGGTACTCCTTAGGATGATTGGTTGCTGGTGTGACTTGGCCTCCATCCCTGCCACCGGGATAGACGGTCGAGTGGGTTATTACTTCCGCAGGAGAGGACCAGGAGGAGTAGCGTGGCCAGGCTTCGCCATGTTACTCGGTTTCCTCCGTTAGTTATTTCCGCTGCATTAAAATTTATGGTTATTATTTCTGAAACTCCGATAATGTAATCACTAATGATACTTATCAAATTTGTGGTATTATGTTTTATTGTATTTCTCTGTGCCTCACCTTCATGTGAGCTAGTGGTATTCGATCCTGGTAAGTGGCTTTATCGGACTAGATCCGAGGGACTGACGGGTTATTCCTGTTTAAGTGTGTTGCTGCCCTTAAGGGTGCGACTTGGGCACTTAAGCTGGAATAATTCGGGCGGTTCCACCACAGGTTTAATTCTGATGGGACCCAATAGGTCACCCTAATCTGTTTATTCTTTTACCTTGTTACCCCTAAATCATTAGGGTAGTTTTCTATTGCTGTATTGGTTTTGGGATAATATTTCATTATATCCATGTTCCAATTATTTTGTTATTTTATTTATATTCATGTCAAGATCATTATCTTTAATTGGAACATGGAGCTTGTTGGTCACTTGCTCTCAAATGCTATGAATCTAGAACAAGGCAACACAAATGTTAATGGTTAAAGACCTTCGTCCTTCGAAGCATTATATCCCTTAGGATATGATGGTCTTCAGACGAAGGTCATGAAAGACATACCTTCATCATTTCAATACATAAGAATAACAGCAGGAGCATGTAAGGCATAGAAAAGAGCATGAATAATTGTTTAATACTATCAGATTCTTAGTATTCTCTTTATGTAAATCAACATCAATGATATTAAATTACATTTATACCTTTGGCTTGATAGAAGGAAAAAAGTCCAAGTGACGTGCGAGCGATTACAAGTCAGCGTGAACAGTACAGTGTTACGGTTCATCTATTTATAGGCACAGGACGCAGCCTAGGTAAATAACACTTACTACTGACTAAGGAGTAATTTGTCGAGGACTGAATGTTACATTCCCTTTTAAGTCGGTTCCATTCTCCATCACTGCCTTTGCGCTAAGCCGAAGCTTCTTCATCCGTAGCTTCAGCACTAGTTCAACCTTCTCCTAGACTGCACCTTTCATACTGTGCATACCTTCATCTTAAGATCGAAGGTTCCTGTGACAACACATTATACTCGGAAAGCATGTTAGTCATGTTTTTGAGGACCTTCGGAAGACGAAGGCCCCCAACAGAGCTTAACTTGAGAAACATGTGCCACCACAAGGGTGGAATAGGACGCCCTTGGCTAAATAATTAGGAAAGCTAGTGGAAGGCTACCTTACCCGAAAGGGGCAAGGGCAGTAGGGGAGTAGCATGCAAGGAGGTTCTCGGATTGATTTTGCTGTGATGGCGGTCAGACAAGGGATTCTTGAAAGTGCTCTTCCCATAAACTGTAGCGGGTTTCTGGAAGCTAGTGGAACTTTGTAAATGCCTTGTAGTGGATCCCTAGCCATTCACCTCGGTAGTGTCTAAGGGTCTTGCAAACCCTGGCGACATGGGATACATGACTTGTGGGTACAGGGTACAATCTCTGCAGAGTGTAAAACTGGTATACTAACCGAGCTCACGGTTATGAGCAGCTCAGGACTCTCGTATGATTAAATATGTAACTTAAATTCAATTTGTCATTTGCATTTGCATGGGATTATTTGTTAATTTTGTTCTATTATTTACTATGGTTTGGTATTTACTTACATTTAGTAATTGTTAATAAAATTTGACCAACTTATTAAAAGCAATGCTCAACTTTAACCTCTGTTGTTGATCAGCCTTACACATCACATGAACTCCCACCTTTGGTGAGTTCATGCCACATTATTCCCCACAACTTGTTGAGCGATGAACATGTGTGAGCTCACCCTTGCTGTCTCACACCCCCCAACAGGAGAAGAACAGGTGGTTCAAGAGGAGCCACACAGCGAGGAGTTCGATTCGATCTAGGTGGCGTCTCCCAGCTGACTTTTTGGCGCCAAGGATGGAATTTAGTTCGGTCCATATTTATCTTTTGTTTTGTAAGACTTCCTCTATGTAATAAGTACTCTGATTATATTGTGACATTTATCTCTATATACTCTGTTATTATATATGTTGTCTTCTTTGGCGCATGTATGAGATGCACCCGGCTTTGTCCCTTAAAACCGGGTGTGACAATAAGTAATTAGGTAAAAATTGGTTTGCCCACTGTTGACATTTTTAGGCTTTCTTTTAATTTATTGAAAGCATGGGCCAATTTCATGTTTTAATTGTTCAACTCACTTACTGTGATGGTTTGGGGTGTTTATCATTTTTGTAGTGGTGTTGTAGTAGCTAGAGGCCTACTGAATTTTTCTTGTCATTATTGTATTTGTCCTTATATTTTTAATCATGGCTTTTCTTGTTTCCTTAATGCCTAATAATATTTAGAACCTTAGGTTAGCACTAGACTAGGGTTTCATATATTTTTCCTATATTCTTCATTACTTAGGTATACCAGGAAAAATGTGGTCATCGTCTAGTTTTCATCTCCTATTACCTTTCTTATTTTTTTAAAGTTTGGGCAGAAACAACTTTTAATGGACATCTCTGGTCTATTTTAGTATACTGGGATGCTCAGTATTTTTAAACAGTGTATATACCAGGTAAGTATCTCTACAAATTTTCTTTAGCCCAGTATAAAAATATTCCTATTTTTCCTTGTATTAATAAGGTTTGGGTAGTTTTCTAATTTAAATCCAAACTCTAAAATTTAGTACAGAAAACATGGGGTTCAATATTTTTGTCTCACAGTTCATAACTTTTGAAATCCAGCAAAATTAGTTTGACTAATTTTGGATCAGTATTTCTCAAGTTATGCATTTAACTGATTTACTTCTGATTTAAAGAATTGAAATTCGAAATGAAAAGGAAAATCTACTTTGCTCTGGGGTCCCTGGTAGTTTCTTCCTAGGTTCCTTACAAATAGGTCCTCGGTTTCCTATTGCACTGAGTATCTTATAGTGCAGAAAACCCCCTCGGGTAATCCTGAATCTAACCCGCAGTCCTTTCCCTAATGGAACAGTACCCGCGGCAGAGAAAATGGCAGTGGGGCTTACCGGTGGCGAGATAGCTCTAGCAAGGTGGTCGATGGCGTAGGGGAGGTCGTGGCGGTCACGTCGATGTGCGGATCGTCGTCGAAGGTGAATGGAGTTGGCGGGCCCACGTGCGCAGGCGGGGGAGTTCGTCGGTGGCAAGGACTTCAACCTAACTAGGGCGGCATAGCACAATCCAGTGATTTGGGGAGCTTCACTGGAGGTCATGGAGGTCGTGGGTGCAAGGAATCGAAGAATGGTTCACCTGGTGGCCCGGTCTACGAGCGGTGGCGGGCGGCCGAAGTCCGGCGATGGTGATCCCGCTGCTCCGGTGAGGCAGTGTCTCGATCCTTGCTTGGAGAAGCTTCATGGCTCCACAGGGAAACTGTCCATAGGCTCGGGGTGAGGATAGGGGTCTCTGAGAATGGCTGGCCACGATGGCCGGCATTCGTGTGGCTCGAGCGGGCAGCACAGAGCTCGCCGGAGCTAAGAACTAGGCCGGGACAGTGAGGGCAAGCGTAGAGTGAAGTGTTGCGCATCCGGGAATGGTTTTTAAAGGCGCGGGAGAGCACGGCCGAGGGCTGCTCTGACAAGCGCTTGGGGCATGCGCGGAGGAGCGCTAGTGCGCGCTCTGCCGCCTGGGCACGACATCGAGCACGAGGCAGCGCTGAGAGTGGTCACTTTCAGGCGCCCATTGGCTCCAAATATTCGCGATTATGGCCATGATCCCTTTGAGAGATCTCTTCACCGTACCTTCCTTTGTCGTTTGTGTGTGGCGACCTATGGATTTTGTTGACTAGAGCCAAAGATATGGGGCGATCTAGTAGGGTTTGTCTCACTGTGTGAATCAGAGATAAAATCCTTGACTTGATGTGTCTAGGGCATGAATCTCGATGCCATCTTCACACACATTGCAGAGGGGTTAATTTAGCATAACTTTGTCAATGGGAGCTTAGGGTTTTGAGTTAGGGATCAAGGTGAACGCGCCCGAGTTCTAGGTGAGGGCTCGAATTCAGAAATCTGAATTTTCAGATTTCTATAGAGAGTTCCCACTTGCATGGCCTTTTTGGGGATTTTGATCAATTATTTTGGCCAAACTTTTGTAGTATTTTTTGTAGCTTACCAAGTATGTTTCAAGTTTTATAATTGGTTCTAGCCATGATTTCACATTTTTCATTCCCCTTTTTCAAATTTCCCTTTTATACTAAAATGGCTTAATTAGGGGTATTTTTGGGTTTGGGCATGTTTCTCACTTTGAGGAGCATGATATGGTTAAGGTATGATCCTTAAGATAAAAAGACTTAGTTAAATCTTTGCTCCTAAATTTTTGGTGTCTTTTGCTCAATTGGATTCACATGTGATAATGATCTTGAGGTTAGCACTGAGAAGAACCCTAGGTAACACTAGGGTGTTATAGCCTTGCCCGCTTAAAGGAATCTCGTCCCGAGATTTGGGTCGGAGTCCTCAGGGGTGAGAGAAGGTCATGGTTTGCTTGTATGGTGTGGGTTTGTTTATTAAGGTTCTTTAGTAAACTGCTCTTCGAATTTCATCCTCTTTGCAACTTTAGAAGGAAGTCCTTCTTGATTTTGTTTTAAAGCTTACTCAGTTTATGTTAAGACCATCTTTCTTATATTTGGATTCGAAGGGCAGGGGGAGGGTTGGGTCATGGTTACGTACCGATTCCCTTAGGTAGACAATCAGGGTAGTTTGAATGCAGAAATTCCTCAGTCTTCTAGGTAGCTTCTTCCTCTGAATGGTTGTTCCATTGGATCTTATACATTTTGATCGTCTTCGCACGAGTTGATCTTTCCTTGCAATCTAGAGCCTTGGAAGGGTACTCTTGCTATGAGAGATCTGGCTCTATCTCCACTTCTAGTTCTGCTACAACCTCGGTTGGCAAACGAACACACTTCTTCAACTGGGATACATGGAATACATTGTGGATGGCAGACATATTTGAAGGTAGCTTCAATTTGTATGCCATGGGTCCACATGCTTCCATGATTTCATAAGGTCCAATGTAGCAAGGGGCTAACTTGCCTTTGATCCCAAACCTTTGCACTCCTTTTGTGGGTGATACCTTCAGATATACGAAATCTCCCACTTCAAACTGGAGGGGTTTTCTTCTCTTGTCATGGTAGCTCTTCTGCCTAGCCTGAGCAGCTTCTAGATTCTTCCTGATCAATTTGACTTTCCTTTTGGCTTCTGTCACTAGGTCAGGTCCAAAGATTTCTCATTCTCCAGGCTGAGACCAGTTGAGGGGTGTTCGACACCTCCTTCCATATAGGGCTTCAAAGGGTGCCATCTTTAGGCTGGATTGATAACTGTTGTTATAAGCAAAGTCTACTAAAGAGAGGTACTTATCTCAGTTCTTACTGTAATCGATCACACAAGCCCTTAGCATATCTTCAAGAATTTGATTTACCCTTTCGGTCTGACCATCTGTCTGGGGGTGGTAAGCTGAACTTCTCATTAGCTTAGTTCCCAAAGACTCTTGCAATTGCTCCCAAAATCTGGCAACGAATTGGGCTCCTCGGTCAGAGACAATTGTCCAGGGTAACCCGTGCAAACACACGATTCGGTCAATATACAATTCTACATACTTCTGAGCCTTATCAGTGGTGTGCACTAGAAGGAAATGTGCCACTTTTGTCAATCGGTCCACAATGACCTAGATTGAATCATGACGTCGAGAGGTGTTGGGCAGACCCACGATGAAATCCATGCTGATGTCACCCCATTTCCATGAAGGTATCAATAGGGGTTGCAAGGCACCAACTGATTTTATGTGGCTTGCCATTATCCTCTGACATGTGTCACATTCAGATACATATTGGGCTATTTCCCTCTTCATTTTGGTCCACCAATATAGGGGCTTTAGATCATGGTACATCTTGGTGCTTCCCGGGTGCATGGAGAATTTGGAGGGATGAGCATCATCTAAGATTTTGTTCTAGAGGTCTTTATTCTTAGGAACCACCAATCTGTCTTCAAACCATAATATCCCCTTGCTGTCTTGGCAAAAACACTTATACTTCTCCACTTTCTGACGAAGATTCTCCTTAATGATTTGCATTCCCTTGTCACTGAGTTGGGCCAAAATAATCTAATCTTGCAAGGTTGGCTCAATGGAGATGTGAGACAAGGTACCAGAAGGAATTACTTTGATCCTCATCTTACTCAACTCGTCACACAGGGTATTGATGCGAGAATCCATCATCATACAGTTGCATTGTGACTTTCGACTTAAGGCATCCGCTACCATATTGGCTTCCCCCAGTGGTAATGTACTTCCAAGTCGTAGTCCTTGATCAATTCCAGCCATCTTCTCTACCTCATGTTGAGATTAGCCTGAGTAAAGATGTACTTGAGGCTCTTGTGATCAGTATAGATGTTGCAGTGGGTCCCCATCAAGTAGTGCCTCCACATTTTTAATGCATGAACCACAGCTGCCAATTCTATGTCATGAGTGGGGTAATTTTGCTCATGCGGTCTGAGTGCTCTTGACACGTAGGCAGTGACTCGGTTGTCTTGCATCAAAACACAACCCAGTCCAGTGCCAGAGGCATCACAATACAAATCAAATGGCTTGTTGCTGTCGGGCTGCGCTAACACAGGTGATGTGGTCAGATGCTGCCTCAAAGTGTGGAAAGCATCTTCACACTTCTGACCCCCATTCAAACTTTGTTCCCTTCTTCAATAATTCTGTCATGGGCTTCGCAATTTGAGAGAAGTCCAGAATGAATCGTCGGTAATACCCGGCCAATCCCAGAAAACTTCAAATCTGACGAACAGTTGTTGGTGGCTTCCAATTCATCACCTCTTGCACTTTATCTGGATCAACAACTATTCCTCCCTTAGAGATAGTGTGACGCAAGGTTTTGATTTCCTTCAACCAAAAATCACACTTGGACAATTTGGCATAAAGGCGATGCTGTCTCAGACGTTGGAGTACCGTGTGCAAGTGTTTGGCGTGCTCCGCTTCATTCTTCGAGTACACCAGAATATAATCGATGAAAACCACCATGAATTTGTCCAGTTTAGGCATGAAGACTGAATTCATCAGATACATGAAGTATGATGGCGCATTTTTCAACCCAAATGACATCACCAAGTACTCATACAACCCATATTTGGTTGAGAAGGCAGTCTTCGGTATATCACTTGCTCGTATCTTGATATGATGATAGTCGGAGCAAAGGTCTATTTTGGAAAACACTTTAGCTCCGACCAATTGGTCGAAAATAACATCAATACGAGGCAAAGGATACTTGTTTTTGATAGTCACCACATTGAGTGGGCGGTAATCTATGCATAATCTCAAGCTTTCATCCTTCTTCTTCACAAATAAGGCTGGACATCCCCAAGGTGATGTACTTGGGTGGATGAAACCCTTGTCCAACAACTCTTGCAGCTGTTTCTTCAATTTTGCCAATTCAACGGGTGGCATCTGGTAGGGCATCTTGGAAATAGGTGTCGTTCCCAGTTGCATCTCGATAGCAAATTCAATATCCCGATCTAGTGGCATTCCTAGCAACTCATCAGGAAAAACATCTGCATACTCACAAACCACTAGAATTTTCTTCAAGGGTAACTCTATCATAGCAAAAGCACATGACCGAATGGTTTCTTGGCTGGGCAAAATTAAGGTGAAATTTTCACAGATTGGGGAATGGATTTCAATGATGCGGTTGGCGACATCTAGCACCACTTGGTGCCGGGTCATCCAGTTTGCTCCCAAAATAATATCCACATTATCCATCCCCAGAATAAGGAGGGTGGTATTGACGGTGTTGCTTCCCAGCTGAATAGGCACACTTCGATTGAATTGGTTTGTTGCAATTTTGCCCCCATGCGTTGTTATCATAAAAGACCCTTGGGTATGATAGAAAGGCAGTTGACATTTAACACTGAATTTCTGGCAAATGAAGCTATGTGATGCACCAGAATCAAATAGAATTAATGCAGGTTGATTAAAACTGAAAAGGTACCAGTCATGACGGGTGCTCCTTCAGGTAGCTCCTCCAGAGTAGTGAAATTGAGCTTCCCTTGTCTGACTTGCACCTTCTGCTTTCTTCCTCTGTCTTGGTTTGGTGCTTGCATCTGCCTTGGCTGATTCCTCGGGCAATTCTTGGCATAATGGCCCACATTGCCACATGTGAAGCATTTGCTTCCATTCCCTTGGCGGAACTGTTGCTACTGCTGCGAAGGTTGATTGTTCCTTGGGCGGGAGCTAGAAAATGGTTGGGCGCTTGCGGCTGCTGAGGCGGCCTAATAACCCATCTTCTTGCCTGCTGCTGAAATCCTCTGCTCTGAATGTTGGAGACAATCCGGAATCTTCGGGGTGATGCTGAGGGTCCTGATATTGGTGCCTTCCTCTTCTTTTCTGCCTGGTGAGCTACAATACAGTCTTCCTGTGATATGGCTAGGTTGACCAATTCATTGAAGCTGTTAGCCCGAACAGTGTTGAGGTGCTCATGCAGCTTGGTGTTGAGACCTCTGCGGAAGCAGTCTCTCTTCTTTGCATAAGAGTTTGCATGATAGCCCGCATACTAGCACATGTCGTTGAAGGCCTGGGCATATTGCAACACAGTGCGGGTTCCCTGAGTTAATGCCAGAAACTCATTCAGCTTGCGATCCAGAATCCCTACTGGAATATGGTGTCCCCTGAAAGCAGTCTTGAATTCCTCCCATGTCACTTCATGATCAGCAGGTAACATGGCGCAGAAATGGTCCCACCACGTTCGAGCAGGTCCGTGGAGCTGCTGTGCGGCGAAGCGAGTCTTGGTGTCATCAGGGCAAGCTCTCGTGAGGAGGGAAAACTTGGACTGCACGACCCTTAGCCACACATCGGCGTCTAGCGGATCCTCTACCTTTGTGAACAAGGGCGGCTACGTGCTTAGGAACTCTTGATAGGTTGCCGCGGCTGGAGGACGCTGCGGCTAGCCTCCACCATATTGCTGAGGGTGGGGCTAGCGCTACAATAGCTGCCGCAGAATCTTATTCTACTGAGCCATCAGCTCCTGCACCGTGGGAGCTAGAGGAGGTGGCAGGGGAACCTGCTCGTTCTGCCTGCGACACTGCCTAGCTGCCATCTGAAAATTGAAATTGTCGCCATTTTTATCTCAATCCATGATTCCGAACAATATTCTTTATATCATATGGAAAATGTCATAACATAATATTGAATCGGACGAGGATAACATGATTGCATTCATCTCCTTGCTCATAAAAGTTTTCCCTAGGTTACAACAATTTAGGGGAAAGTACCCATAAGCCTAATCCAAAATCTGATGCCAAACTAAGCTCTTGTGGGTTTCTATTCTCCTGAAGTGTCAAACTAACCCATCAACCCTAAGTGGCTTAGGCAATGCTGGATGCGGGTAAAGGGGGCATCCCGGAGGGAGCCGCATTAGGACCAGGGGCTGGTTCTAGCTCCTCGGGAGCTTCCTCTCCCTCGCTTCCTACCTCGTTTGCCTCCATATCCTGGTGGTGCATCTCCAGGTGGTCGTTGGCTTCCTCAAGCTCCTCTTGCACATCATGGAGCTGGATCTCCAGGATATCGATAGTGTTATCCCGGATCTCCACCTGCTGCTCTAAGGTTGCAATGCGCTGGCTCAATTGTCCACCTATAGGTCTTTCTCCACCAATTCTGAAGACAAGTCGACCACGAAGTCCTCTCGACTTTCGAGGGTGAGATTAGTGGTCTGAGCAAGGTTAGTGAGATGTGCCATGGCTTCGCTTTGCAGGGCCTGAAGGCGGTACAGTGCGGTCATACACTGAACAGTGATCCTCCCAAATTGGTCGGGATGCATGGCCCACACGTCCTTCAAGTGGCTCACTCGGTTGCACCACATGGGGTCATCCCTCTTCTTAGCAGGGAAGAGTCCCAGGGGGTGCATTACCATATCCAAGGGATGGTATCCGTAGAAAGTCATCAGGGTCTTCATAGCTACAGCCTCGGTGGTGTCGTCCGCCCTGAATCCAATAGTCTCGGAGTCAAGGGAACGCCAACCTGGCTCTAGAGGGTGAGCCTCTTGAGTCAGCCAGACTCGGCAATGGGGCACCCGATGCTCCTCGTACAACTGCACCGTGTACAGAGGGGTTGTAGGGTAACTGGCGGAGCTGAGCACCTCCCACAAGATGGAAGAGAAACCCTCATGGAAAAGGTAGTCGGAACTGAAACGAGTGTCTCCTCCACTGATGGGGGTGGGTGAAGTCATCTATGAAAGAGGGTTAGATGTAAACGTTATGGTAGTGGAAAGGAATACATGTGCCCGGGTTGTTAACAGGAGGTAGGTTAAATTAGATTCTACTTCTTATGTTAGTTATTATTAACCCTATTTGCCACATTCGCACTTAGATGCATTTTTCCTTTAAATCCTAATCCTTTCTTGTTTTATAATGCATGCATGCTGAACAGAACGTATCCTCACTGGTCAGAAGGGTGCTTTTAAGGCATCCTTACTATTCTAGGACTGGCCTATATGGCCTACTTCACTAGCCACCTGTTTTCCCCCACTGTTCCTAAGGCCTTTCGTCCTAGATCTAGCGTTCTAGTCCTGACGATTCCAACACTGGTTTCTAAGCAATTTTTATTTTTGAAAAGTTGGTATTCACGACTTATTGATTTCTATGTGGTGGTATTCGCTCCGATACCAGCTGTGGCAGAACCGCCCAAATTATTCCAGCTTAATTGCCCAAGTCCTTCCTCAGAGGCAGCAACACACTTAAATCGGAATAACCCGTCAGTCCCTCAGATCTAGTCTTATAAAGCCACTTACCGAGGATCGAATACCACTAGCTTACTCGAAGGTGAGTCACAGAGAGAATGCAATAAACATGAAACCACAAAGTAAGGTACTGGAGTTATTACAACAATCAGAGTTTTAACAATAGAAAAGCAAGTTCATAATTAAAGTGCAGCGGATAATCGATAACGTTGAATGCTGAGGAATAGGGCAAGGCCTAGCCCACTACTCCTCCTAATCCTCTCCAGCCGGAGCAGCATCCCACTCAACCGTCCAACCCGGTGGTAGGGTGGAAGGCCAAGTCACACCATCAACCATCTCCTGTAGCGTACCTGCAAAAATTGTGCCACAAACAAGGCTGAGTATACTAATACTCAGCTAGACTTACCCGGTGTGAGGAGTCTACTCCTCTACCTCTAGACCATGCAGCTATTTGGCTGAGGGGTTTCGTTTGCCAAAAGCACTAGTTGAGTCTAAAATCAATTTTAGCTTTTCCAGTTCTTGCATAATTAAATTCGGCTAGGTTTGCTCCTTTCTAAGCATACATGGTACCAATCATTTAGTACAATCAATATGTTATCTCAAGTAAAACCTCATTTCACTTTTTACTCAATGCAGTACAAGGGGTCAAGCAGTTTCATTAGCTGCGAGAAGCAGACGATTCGAATCGAGTTTTTATCCTTGCAAGGTAAACCTAAACACACGACATGTAGGGGCACTCCGTCCCCAGACACGTCAACCGTCCCCATCAATTTCCTGGCAACAGAACGGGGCTCACGGCCTTGGCGTACAATGCTCCAATTGTCCCCGGCTGCCGCCATGCAAAGGCCGCACTTGTACCCACCATAGCTAGCATGAGAGAACCTGTCTCAGGTCCAGTGATGGGCAAAGTCTACAGGCAGGTTCAATCAGGTACTAGGCTTACTGGTTACCATATTTCCTGACATGTGTTTAGTACATTCAAACGCTTGACTCAGGTATCCACATATTAATCCTTAATTCTATGTCCGTCTTATAGACATGACATCCACCTTGGATCCAAGTCCATAGACCATCATAGATCCCGTTATCAAGAGGAATACAATCAATGCCCGACCTCGCACGGGTGCTAGAAAAATCACTCGACTTCTACCGAGATCCTGATTCGCAAAGGCGGCTACTCGACCTAGCATACTAGTATCCATCTCAAAAAGGAATCCTAAGTTCATGCAACTAAGGGTTTCAAGCAACTCCTACACTTAAGTGCACATTACAAGCCTACAAACATTAAGTGTAGTAAAGTAGCATATATAAACGGTTATGCAATAAACCGGGGCTTGCCTTCAAAAGCTGGGGCTGCAGGGAGATCCTCGGTGGCAGGCTCGGGAGCTGGCTCCTGGATTTCCTCTTGGACAGCTCCTTGCTCGGGAATGAGCACGTACTCTGCATCAGCAAGGTTGCAATCTAATGAATGCAATGAGTGAGATACATGTATGCCATGATATGAAATGTAATAGTAAAAATGATCAAGTTGATAAGGTAAGGCTAAATCTTAATCTTGGAAGATCTAGTGGTATACTTAGTCATTTAGGGTCAAGTATGGTCAAGTTTAAGTGGTCAAATTATTTTAGTGTTCCACTGATTTTCTTTTAGTGTCTTAGTGAAAAGTTTATTATGATCCTTGCTGAACTCATTATAGATGAGATTTATTATTCTTACTAATTCTTTCATTTCCCCTTTTCTATTATGCTTTTTAGAGTGGGTTTGAACTACAATATAGCTTTATAAATTCCCAAAAATTTTGTAAAAATTATACTAATTTCTCACAGGTGTATAATTCTCAGTCTCAAAAGTTGGCGCTTAAAATGTTAAGGGTTCACTCTGTACAAAAATATTATGTTTTAGGACATAGGGGGTGCTTTGAACTACAACTCTCTTTTAATAGTGAATTATTCCCTAAGGCTTATTTTTGCTAGCATTTAGGTGCAATAATATGACTTTGTACTAAGTTTTAGCTAATGACACCTACTGGTCATTTTATTGTGATTTTCTAAAGTTTTAGGGCCTAATGGTGCTTTCTACTATTACTATATTTGAAAAATGTCAAACAACAGATTTCCTAATTTTTCTATCTTCTTCTTTGTGCAAGAGAAATCATTCTAGAATTTGGCTAATTTTTCTCAAACGGAAGGGGTGGTAGCATTTCTTAGAATTTATGATCTTTCTCATGTAATAAGAAATGAGGTGTATTATATCATGTTCTTACCTTAGTTTCATATTTTTCCCTGGTGGTTTACATCATAAGTAATTGGGTAAAAATTGGTTTGCCCACTGTTGCACATTTTTAGGCTTTCTTTTGATTTATTTAAAGCATGGGCCAATTTCAAGTTTTAATTGTTCAACTCACTTACTGTGATGGTTTGGGGTGTTTATCATTTTTGTAGTAGTGTTCTAGTAGTTAGAGGCCTAATAAATTTTTCTTGTCATTATTGTATTTGTCCTTATATTTTTAATCATGGCTTTTCTTGATTCCTTAATGCCTAATAATATTTAGAACCTTAGATTGGCACTAGACTAGGGTTCCATATATTTTTCCTATATTCTTCATTACTTAGGTATACCAGGAAAAATGTGGTCATCCTCTGGTTTTCATCTCCTATTACCTTTCTTATTTTTTAAAGTTTGGGCAGGAACAACTTTTAATGGACATCTCTGGTCTATTTTTGTATACTGGGGTGCTCAACATTTTTAAATAGTGTATATACCGGGTAAGTATCTCTACAAATTTTCTTTAGCCCAGTATAGAAATACTCCTATTTTTCCTTGTATTAATAAGGTTTGGGTAGTTTTCTAATTTAAATCCAAACTCTAAAATTTAGTACAGAAAACATGGGGTTCAATATTTTTGTCTGACAGTTCATAATTTTTGAAATCCAGCAAAATTGGTTTGACTAATTTTGGATGAGTATTTCTCAAGTTATGCATTTAACTGATTTACTGCTGATTTAAAGAATTGAAATTCGAAATGAAAAGGAAAATCTACTTTGCTCTGGGGTCCCTGGTATTTTCTCCCTGGGTTCCTTACAAACAGGTCCTCGGTTTCCTATTGCATTGAGTCTCTGACGTGGAGAAAACTCCTAGGGTAATCCTGTCTGGCGGAACCGCCCGAATTATTCCAACTTGAGTGCCCAAGTCCCGCCTTAGAGGCAATGACACACTTAAATCGGAATAAATCGTCAGTTCCTCGGATCTAGTCCGATAAAGCCACTAACAGGATCAAGTACCACATACTCGCTCGAAGGTGAGGCCCAGAGAAATACAATAAAGCATAAAACCATAATTTAAAGAAGTACTTAATTGTTATTACATCATCATCAGAGTTTCAAAAGTAGTAATCATTGTTTCGATGCAACAGAAATTAACTAACGATAAAAGAAAGAGAGGATGGGGAAGCCTGGCCCATCACTCCTGCTCCTCTCCTGTGGAGGCAGGGTCCCACTCGAATGTCCAGCCCGGTGGCAGGGTGGATGGCCAAGTCACTCCAGCAACCATGTCCTCCAAGGTACCTGTAAAATTATGCCACAAGCAAGGCTGAGTATACTAATACTCAGCTAGAATTACCTGGTGTGAGGAGTCTACTCTTCTACCTCTAGACCATGAAGATGTTTGGCTGAGGGGTTTGGTTTGCCAAAAGTGCTAGCTGAGTCTAAAATCTAGTTTTATCTTTTCAAGTTCTAGAGTAATAATTTTGACTAGATGAGTACCTAGCTATTTATACATGGTATCAAACATTTTATCAATCAACCTCTTTTGAAAGTAAACTCATTTCACTTCTTACTCGATGCAGTAGCATGGATCAAGCAGTCTCATTAGCTGCGAGAAGCAGACAATTCAAATCGAGTTTTAACCTTGCAAGGTAAACGTAAAACACATGACGTGGCGAGGCACTCCATCCCCACACACATCAACCATCCCCATCGATTCCCTGGCAATAGAAAGGGGCTCACCGCCTTGGCATACAATGCCCCACTGACCCCGGCTATCGCTGTGCAGTGACTGCACTTGTACCCACCATATCCGGAATGGGAGACCACGTCTCGGGTCACGTGAGGAGGGCAATCTGCGGGAAGGTTCACTCAGGTACTAGGCTTACCGATTTACCATATTTCTCGGCATATGTTTAGTACGTTCAAACGCTTGACACACGGTACCACACATTAATCCTTATTCCAATTTTTGTCTCGTAGACAACGCATCCCCATGGATTATTGCCCATGGACCATCATCATTCCGATATAAAAATGGATACAATAAATTCCTGACCTCGCGCGAGTGCTAGAAAAATCACTCGACTTCTACCGAGATCCCTAATTAGCAAAGCATCTACTCGACCTAGCATACTAGTATCCATCTCAAAAGGAATCTTGAGTTCATGCAACTAGGGTTTCAGGCAACTCCTACACTTAAGTGCACAATATAAGCCTACAAACATTAAACAATAAAATAGCATATATAATGGTTATGCATAAAACCGAGGCTTGCCTTCAAAAGCTGGGGCGGGGAGATCCTCGGTGGCAGGCTCTGGTGCTGGCTCCTGGACTCCCTCCTGAGCAACTCCTTGCTCCGGAATGAGTATGTACTCTCCGTCAGCGAGGTTGCAATCCATCGAGTGCAATGAATGAAATACATGCATGTTAATGATATGCAAATTTAGTAATTACGATGCATGGTGAATTAACACTAAGGCAGCAGGTAGACTAGGGTTTCTTTGTCGTATGGAGTTCTTAGGGTGTATACTTACCAGTCTAGGTTTTTTTGAGTGGATTAAGATTTTGGTCATCCCATAAAGTTTTAGTGGGCACTTAGGGAGGTTTTGTTGTAGTGGTGAGTGTAATATTATTTCCTTCCACCAATTTCCCTTTTTGTTCTCTATTTATGATTTTAAGGTGGGTTTGAACTACCATAGTGTTTAAAAAAATTTCCAAAAATTCTGTAAAATTTATAGTGGGTTAATATTGACCACTGTAGCCTATCCTATAATTTTGAGGTTAAAAATAAATAGGATAACACCTAGACAAAAATAACAAAAGTTAGGGTAGAGGGTCACTTTGTACTACATCTCTTATTTAGGTGGGGTTTCTGTACTAAGGGTTATTTTTGCTGAGATCTATGTGTAATAACATGCTTCTGTGCCAAAAATCACAGGGGGTGACCTAGTGGTTATTTAGTTGTGATTTTCTAAAGTTTAATGCCAAAAAGACACTTATAACTAACTTGCTATTTGAAAAATGTCAAACAACAGAACTTGTATTTTTCCTAGATTCTTATTAGCATAAGAGTAGTCATTCCTAAGGTTGGGGTGTTTTCTCCTAAGGATTATTTTTCTATGACTTTTAAAAGTTCTTTCTGTTTTTATTAAATAAATTGTGGTGCATTTTCTTTGCACTAGATTAGGGCTCAACAAATTTTTGTTATAAACTACATCACCTAAGCAAGTTAGGAAAAATGTGGTTGCTCTCTGGTTCCCATTTTTTATTTTCTTAAGGTTTGGGCAAATACAAGTTTTAATAGATAAACTTTCCTTAATCTAGTATACTAGAGAGTTTAATATTTTTAAATTGTGTAGTTACTAGTTAAGTCTATCTCCAATTTTTCACAGCCCTAGTCCAAAAGACTTTCTATTTTTCCTCTGGTTATTAAGGTTTGGGCAGTATGCTTATTTAAATCCAAACTCTAAAAAGCATTGCAGGAACCATGATGTTTATTATTTTTTCTGGGTAGTTCATAATATATAGGTCCTAACAAAATTTGTTTGACCAAATTTGGTTGAATAAAACTTATTTTACGGATTTTTCTAGTTCCCTGCTCATTTAGAAAGAATAAATCTAAAAGTTTAAAGGAAAATGGCTTTGCATCGGGGTTCCTGGGGTTTTCCTTAACTGAATCGTTTAAACCGTGCCCCTAGGTAACTATTCAACAGAGTCACTGCACTACAGGAATTCACTTAATTCCCGTCGGCCAGAAACCGGCGGGAATAAGCATATACCGACGGGAATTACTTAATTCCCGTCGGTTTAGGGCTTATTCCGGTCGGTTTTCAGCCGCCAGGCGTCCCTTGTCGGGGATACGTTTATCCCCGTCGGCGACCGACGGGAATTATTAATTCCCGTCTGCCACTAACTAGCCGACGGCAATTAATGCTAACTCCCGTCGGTTCACCAGGCCGACGGGAGTTATGAGTTAATTCTCGTCGGTTCACCGGGCCGACGGGAGTTATTAGTTAATTCCCGTCGGTTCCCCAGGCCGACGGGAATTAACTGGGCCGACGAGAGTTATTAGTTAATTCCCGTCGGTTCGACCATAGCCGACGGGAATTAACTGGGCCGACGAGAATTACCCTATACTGCTACAAAAACAGCACTAAATTAGGACACTATTTCTGCACACATAACATATATCACACATAACATAAATAACAGATAACAGCCACATTACAAACACATGCATTCATAATAAAATCACGCATTACAAACATAACATCCACCAACATTTCAAATATAAGTTCAACCACCACATCGAGTCAACGAGTACGACATAGTATTGAAATATAAGTACGACATATGTTCAAGTACGACCAAGAGTCCACGAGTTAAGAAACATGTTCATGTGTTTAGAGATAACCACCACTTGGGTGATTAGAGCTTTGACCGCTGCCGCCACCACCACCAGGAGGAGGGAACGCTTCGGGCGTAACCTATGCAAGTTAGCAAATATCATCACGTTAAATGCAAATATCAAAAAAGTATACAAGTATATAAATTAATGGAGAGTTATCAAACGTACCCTATCTCCAGGTGCAGGTATATGTGTCGGAGGGGTGGTGAACTGTGGTGGTGGAACTGGTGTGTTTGTGTCGGGGACCATAATTAGGGGTACCCTCAAGACTCCTAATTCTCAGCTGGTAACCCCCATCAGCATAAAGCTGCAAAGGCCTGATGGGTGCGATTAAGTCAGGGATCAGTCCATTCGAGCGACTCGATCACGCCTCGCCCGAGCCTAGCCTCGGGCAAGGGCAGCCGACCCCGGAGGATTTCCGTCTCGCCCGAGGCCCCCCTCCAACGGCGGACACATCTTCGGCTCGCCCGAGGCCCTGCCTTCGCTAAGAAGCAACCCTGACTAAATCGCCGCACCGACCGACCAAATCGCAGGAGCATTTAACGCAAAGGTGGCCTGACACCTTTATCCTGACGCGCGCCCTCCGGCAGAGCCGAAGTGACCGCCGTCACTTCGCCGCTCCACTGACCGGTCTGACTGAAGGACAGCGCCGCCTGCGCCACTCCGACTACAGTGCCACTTGACAGAGTGATGCTGACAGGAAGCTAGGCCCTGCCAAAGGCACCATAGGAAGCTCCGCCCGACCCAGGGCTCGGACTCAGGCTCAGCCTCGGAAGACGGCGAACTCCGCTCCGCCCGACCCAGGGCTCGGACTCGGGCTCAGCCCCGGAAGACGGCGAACTCCGCTCCGCCCGACCCAGGGCTCGGACTCGGGCTAAGACCCGGAAGACGGCGAACTCCACTCCGCCCGACCCAGGGCTCGGACTCGGGCTAAGACCCGGAAGACGGCGAACTCCGCTCCGCCCGACCCAGGGCTCGGACTCGGGCTAAGACCCGGAAGACGGCGAACTCCGCTCCGCCCGACCCAGGGCTCGGACTCGGGCTCAGCCCCAGAAGACGACGAACTCCGCTTCACCCGACCCCAGGGCTCGGACACCGCCCTGGCCTCTGCCGACGACCTCCACCTCGCCCGACCCAGGGGCTCGGACTCGGCCCCGACCATGAAGGACGGACTCGACCTCGGCTTCGGAGGAGCCTCCATGTCGCCCATCCTAGGGCGCAGGCCAGCCACGTCAATAGGAAGCGCCATCATCACCCTACCCCGAGCTGACTCGGGCCGCAGAGAACAAGACCGGTGTCCCATCTGGCTGTCTCCACCAGATAGGCAATGATGGCGCCCCGCATGCCCTATGACGACGGCGGCTCTCAGCTCTCTTACGGAAGCAGGAGGATGTCAGCAAGGACACAACCGCTCCGACAGCTGTCCCTCCGCCAGGCTCCACCACTCCTCCGACGGCCACGACATCACACAAGTTGGGTTCCAAGATCTCTCCAGCTGCCACATTGGCATGCACTCAGGGCACTAGCTCTCCCTCGCTAGACACGTAGCACTCTGCTACACCCCCATTGTACACCTGGATGCTCTCCTTGCGTCTATAAAAGGAGGGACCAGGGCCCTCTTAGAGAGGGTGGGCCGCGCGGGACGAGGACGGGACAGGCGCTCTCTTGGGGTCGCTCGCTTCCCTCACCCGCGTGGATGCTTGTAACCCCCTACTGCAAGCGCACCCGACCTGGGCGCGGGACGAACACGAAGGCCGCAGGATTCCCACCTCTCTCACGCCGGTCTCCGGCCGCCTCGCTCCTTTCCCCCCTTCGCGCTCGCCCACGCGCTCGACCCATCTGGGCTGGGACACGCGGCACTCACTCGTCGGCCTGAGGGACCCCCCGGTCTCGAAACGCCGACAGTTGGCGTGCCAGGTAGGGGCCTGCTGCGTGTTGACGAGCAGCTTCCCGTCAAGCTCCAGATGGGCAGTCTCCAACAACCTCTCCAACCCGGGACGGTGCTCCGTTTCGGGAGTCTTGAGTTCATGTCCCTCGACGGCAGCTACGACATGATACTCCTTCCACCGCCGCGCGACAACGACAATGGCGGCCGACAGCCCGCCCGCCGGCGGCGGAATCGACGACGTCTTCCCCGCGTGGCGGAAGAACAACATTCGAGCTCGCCCCGTCCTCTCCCCTGCCAACGGAGGAGGAGGCGGGGCAACCAAGGCCAAGCAGGAGGCCGCGCCTCGTCGGCTGTCGAGCGAGTCGACGTCCCTAGCACCCCAACAGGGGGCACGTTGGGCGTCGACCTCGCGTGTGAGACGAAGGCGAGCGCCGTCTCCCCGCGACACGCCAATCCCGAGCAAGTGGACGACGCCAGCGCGCTTGCGAAAAGCTTGCAGGACGTCGCCCTCGTACAGGAGGCGACGATGCAGTCAGTCCTCGACGTGACTTCATCGCCGCTCGACGACCAAAAGGTACCAACCGATTCCCATCCTACGTCATTTGTACTCAGCCTCAACCCGCCTAGCAATCTTGCTTTGGCGGGCGCCCTTGTAGAAGCAAGTACAAACCCTCTGGGGTTTCGCTTGCGGTCGCCTTGGGACCGGCTGACGGACGTCTCGACCTACGGGCCCTCTGGGTCCGAGGAAGATGACGACCCCAACATCTGTTGGGATTTCTCTGGATTTGGCAACCCCAGTGCCATGCGGAACTTCATGACCGCATGTGACTACTGCCTCTCCGACTGTTCCGACGGTAGCCGCAGCCTCGACGACGAGGACTGCGGCCCAAGCCGCGATTGTTTCCACGTCGATCTAGGGGGTCCCTCCGAAGGCAATCATCTCGGCATGCCAAAGGATGGTGCTCCCCCTGGGCCGGTGCCTCGCGCTGACATCCCGCGGGAGCTAGCTGTGGTCCCCGTTCCGGCGGGGGGTTACGACCCACAACTTGAGCAAGTCCACGGGGCGCAGGCCAGGGTCGACGAGGGAGCAGGAGCGCTTGAGCCGATCCGCCGGGACGTCGGGCAGGCATGGGTGGGCCAACCCCCGGCCGGAGAAATACGTCACCTGCCCCAGGGTCTCCAGCACCGCGTCGCCGATGTCGTCAGGGTCAGGCCACCACCTGCATCCAGTGGGGTCAGTCAGAACCTGGCCGCAGCAGCGATGCTCCTCCGCGCGATGCCGGAGCCATCCACCACCGAGGGTCGGCGAATCCAGGGAGAACTCAAAAATCTCCTGGAAGGCGCCGCGGTCCGACGGGCCGAGAGCACTGCCTCCCGAAGGCAAGGATACCCCTCGGAACCTCATGCCGCGACATCCCGATTCATGCGGGAAGCCTCGGTCTGCACCGGGCGCACGCGCAACACCGCGCCTGCGGCCCCGGGCCACCTCGGCAACGAGCGCCATCACCGCGACCGTCGAGCCCACCTCGACGAGAGGGTGCGCCGAGGCTATCACCCCAGGCGTGGGGGATGCTACGACAGCGGGGAGGATCGGAGTCCCTCGCCCGAACCACCTGGTCTGCAGGCCTTCAGCTGGGCCATCCGGCGGGCACCATTCCCGACCCGGTTCCGACCCCCGACTACTATCACAAAGTACTCGGGGGAAACGAGGCCGGAATTGTGGCTCGCGGACTACCGCCTGGCCTACCAACTGGGTGGAACAGACGACGACAACCTCATCATCCGCAACCTCCCCCTGTTCCTCTCCGACACCGCTCGCGCATGGTTGGAGCACCTACCTCCGGGGCAGATCTCCAACTGGGATGACCTGGTCCAAGCCTTCGCCGGAAATTTCCAGGGCACGTATGTGCACCCTGGGAATTCCTGGGACCTCCGAAGCTGCCAACAGCAGCCGGGAGAGTCTCTTCGGGACTACATCCGGCGATTCTCGAAGCAGCGCACCGAGCTGCCCAACATCACCGACTCAGATGTCATCGGTGCGTTCCTTGCCAGCACCACCTGCCGCAACCTGGTGAGCAAGTTGGGTCGCAAGACCCCCACCAGGGCGAGCGAGCTGATGGACATCGCCACCAAGTTCGCCTCTGGCCAGGAGGCGGTCGAGGCTATCTTCCGAAAGGACAAGCAGCCCCAGGGCCGCCCATCGGAAGATGCTCCCGAGGCGTCTACTCCGTGCGGCGCCAAGAAGAAAGGCAAGAAGAAGTCGCAAGCGAAACGCGATGCCGCCGACACGGACCTTGTCGCCGCCGCCGAGTACAAGAACCCTCGGAAGCCCCCCGGAGGTGCCAACCTCTTTGACAAGATGCTCAAGGAGCCGTGCCCCTATCATCAGGGGCCCGTCAAGCACACCCTTGAGGAGTGCGTCATGCTTCGGCGCCAGATTCGACGAGGTGAAGCGCAGAGCCCGCGACGACGACAAGAAGGAAGATCACCAAGCAGGAGAGTTCCCCGAGGTCCGCGACTGCTTCATGATCTATGGCGGGCACGCGGCGAATGCCTCGGCTCGGCATCGCAAGCAAGAGCGCCGGGAGGTCTGCTCGGTGAAGGTGGCGGCGCCAGCCTACCTAGACTGGTCCGACAAGCCCATCACCTTTGACCAAGCTGATCACCCCGACCACGTGCCAAGCCCGGGGAAATACCCGCTCGTCGTCGACCCTGTCATCGGTGACGTCAGGCTCACCAAGGTCCTTATGGACGGGGGCAGCAGCCTCAACATCATCTACGCCGAGACCCTCGGGCTCCTGCGCGTCGATCTGTCCACCGTCCGAGCAGGCGCTGCGCCCTTCCATGGGATCATTCCCGGGAAGCGCGTCCAGCCCCTCGGACGACTCGACCTCCCTGTCTGTTTCGGAACACCCTCCAACTTCCGAAGGGAGACTCTGACGTTCGAGGTGGTCGGGTTCTGAGGAACCTACCACGCGGTGCTGGGGAGGCCATGCTACGCGAAGTTCATGGCCGTCCCCAACTACACCTACCTGAAGCTCAAGATGCCAGGCCCCAACGGGGTCATCACCGTCGGCCCCACGTACAAACACGCGTTCGAATGCGACGTGGAGTGCGTGGAGTACGCCGAGGCCCTCGCCGAGTCCGAGGCCCTCATCGCCGACCTGGAGAACCTCCCCAAGGAGGTGCCAGACGTGAAGCGTCATGCCGGCAACTTCGAGCCAGTGGAGACAGCTAAGACCGTCCCCCTCGACCCCAGTGGCGACGCCTCCAAGCAGATCCGGATCGGTTCCAGGCTCGAGCCCAAATAGGAAGCAGTGCTCGTCGACTTTCTCCACGCGAATGCTGATGTCTTCGCGTGGAGTCCCTCGGACATGCCTGGCATACCGAGGGATGTCGCCGAGCACTCGCTGGATATTCGGGCCGGAGCCCGACCGGTCAAGCAGCCTCTGCGCCGATTCGACGAGGTGAAGCGCAGAGCGATAGGCGAGGAGATCCACAAGCTAATGGCAGCTGGGTTCATCAAAGAGGTATTCCATCCCGAATGGCTCGCCAACCCTGTGCTTATGAGAAAGAAAGGGGGGAAATGGCAGATGTGTGTAGACTACACTGGTCTCAACAAAGCATGTCCGAAGGTTCCCTACCCTCTACCTCGCATCGATCAAATCGTGGATTCCACTGCTGGGTGCGAAACCCTGTCTTTCCTCGATGCCTACTCAGGGTATCATCAAATCAGGATGAAAGAGTCCGACCAGCTCGCGACTTCTTTCATCACGCCCTTCGGCATGTACTGCTATGTCACCATGCCGTTCGGTTTGAGGAATGCGGGTGCGACGTACCAGCGGTGCATGAACCATGTGTTCGGCAAACACATCGGTCGCACGGTCGAGGCCTACGTCGATGACATCGTAGTCAAGACAAGGAAAACTTCCGACCTCCTCTCCGACCTTGAAGTGACATTCCGGTGTCTCAAGGCAAAAGGCGTCAAGCTCAATCCCGAGAAGTGTGTCTTCGGGGTGCCCCGGGGCATGCTCTTGGGGTTCATCGTCTCCGAGCGGGGCATCGAAGCCAACCCGGAGAAGATCACAGCCATCACCAGCATGGGGCCCATCAAGGACTTAAAAGGTGTACAGAGGGTCATGGGATGTCTCGCGGCCCTGAGCCGCTTCATCTCGCGCCTCGGCGAAAGAGGCCTGCCTCTGTACCGCCTCTTAAGGAAGGCCGAGTGCTTCACTTGGACCCCTGAGGCCGAGGAAGCTCTCGGGGACCTGAAGGCTCTCCTCACCAAGGCGCCTATCTTGGTGCCCCCAGCCGATGGAGAAGCCCTCTTGGTCCACGTCGCCGCGACCACTCAGGTGGTTAGCGCCGCGATTGTGGTCGAGAGGCAAGAAGAGGGGCATGCATTGCCCGTTCAGAGGCCGGTTTACTTCGTCAGCGAGGTACTGTCCGAAACCAAGATCCGCTACCCACAAGTTCAGAAGCTGCTGTATGCAGTGATCCTGACGAGGCGGAAGTTGCGACACTACTTCGAGTCTCACCCGGTAACTGTGGTGTCATCCTTCCCCCTGGGGGAGATCATCCAGTGCCGAGAGGCCTCGGGCAGGAATGCGAAGTGGGCAGTGGAAATCATGGGCGAGACCATCTCGTTCGCGCCTCGGAAGGCCATCAAGTCCCAGGTCTTGGCGGACTTCGTAGCCGAATGGGTCGACACCCAGCTACCGACGGCTCCGATCCAACCGGAGCTCTGGACCATGTTTTTCGACGGATCGTTGATGAAGACGGGAGCCGGCGCGGGCCTACTCTTCGTCTCACCCCTCGGGAAACACCTACGCTATGTGCTACGCCTCCATTTCCCGGCGTCCAACAATGTGGCTGAGTACGAAACGGATTGCGAATCACCATCGAGCTAGGGGTCCGACGCCTCGACGCTCGCGGCGACTCGCATCTCGTCATCGACCAAGTCATGAAGAACTCCCACTGTCGCGACCCGAAGATGGAGGCCTACTGCGATGAGGTTCGGCGCCTGGAAGACAAGTTCTACGGGCTCGAGTTTAACCACATCGCTCGGCGCTACAATGAGACTGTGGACGAGCTGGCAAAAATAGCCTCGGGGCGAACAACGGTTCCCCCGAACGTCTTCTCCCGGGATCTGCATCAGCCCTCCGTCAAGATCGACGACCCTCCCGAGCCCGAGGCGCCCTCGGCCCAGCCCGAGGTACCCTCAGCACGGCCCGAGGCACCCTCAGCTCAACCTGAGGAACCCTCGGTCTCCGAGGGCGAGGCATTGCGCGTCGAGGAGGAGCGAAGCGGGGCCACGCCTGATCGAAATTGGCAGACCCCGTACCTGCAATATCTCCGCCAAGGGGAGCTACCCCTCGACCGAGCCGAGGCTCGGCGGATAGCGCGACGCGCCAAGTCGTTCGTCCTGCTGGGCGATGAGAAGGAGCTCTACCACCACAGCCCCTCGGGCATCCTCCAGCGATGCATCTCCATCGCCGAAGGTCAGGAACTCCTGCAAGAGATACACTCAGGGGCTTGCGGCCATCACGCAGCGCCTCGAGCCCTCGTCGGGAATGCTTTCCGGCAAGGCTTCTACTGGCCAACGGCGGTGGCTGACGCCACTAGAATTGTCCGCACCTGCGAAGGGTGTCAATTCTATGTGAAGCAGACCCACCTGCCCGCTCAGGCTCTGCAGACGATACCCATCACCTGGCCCTTCGCTGTGTGGGGTCTGGACCTCGTCGGCCCTTTGCAGAAGGCACCCGGGGGCTACACGCACCTGCTGGTCGCCATCGACAAATTCTCCAAGTGGGTCGAGGTCCGACCTCTGAACAGCATCAGGTCCGAGCAGGCGGTGACGTTCTTCACCAACATCATCCATTGCTTCGGGGTCCCGAACTCCATCATCACCGAAAACGACACCCAGTTCACCGGCAGAAAATTCTTAGACTTCTGCGAGGATCACCACATCCGGGTGGACTGGGCCGCCGTAGCTCATCCCATGTCGAATGGGCAAGTAGAGCGTGCCAACGGCATGATTCTACAAGGGCTCAAGCCTCGGATTTACAACGACCTCAACAAGTTCGGCAAGTGATGGATGAAGGAACTCCCCTCGGTGGTCTAGAGCCTGAGGACGACGCCAAGCCGGGCCACGGGTTTCACGCCGTTCTTCCTGGTCTACGGGGCCGAGGCCGTTTTGCCCACTGACCTGGAATACGGCTCCCCGAGGACGAGGGCCTACGACGATCAAAGCAACCAAGCTAGCCGAGAAGACTCGCTGGACCAGCTGGAAGAGGCTCGGGACAAAGCCTTACTACACTCGGCGCGGTATCAGCAGTCCCTGCGGCGCTACCACGCCCGAGGGGTCCGACCCCGAGACCTCCAGGTGGGCGACCTGGTGCTTCGGCTGTGGCAAGACGCCCGAGGGAGGCACAAGCTCACGCCCCCCTGGGAGGGGCCATTCGTCATCGCCACAGTTCTGAAGCCCGGAACGTACAAGCTGGCCAACAGTCAAGGCGAGGTCTACGGCAACGCTTGGAACATCCAACAGCTACGTCGCTTCTACCCTTAAGATGTTTTCAAGTCGTTCATATACCTCACACCCGCGCAAAGTTTAGTCATCAAGGAAGGGTCGGCCTCGCCTCGGCAAAGCCCGACCCTCCCTCGGGGGCTAAAAGGGGGGAACCCCCTCTGCGTCGAAATTTTCCTCGAAAAAAGGTCTCTTCTGCCAGAATATCTTTCGTGCTTTTTGACTACTTCGAAAAGTGGATCCTGAAAACGACGGAGTACACGTAAGCAGCCAAGGCTGACCGAGCCGAGGGACTCCTATGCCTCCGGGATACAGATACCTCACTCATCACCTTCTGCGATAAGTAACTCGCGTTCGGATAAAGTGATGCCGCGGACCGAACAAGTCTTCATGTTCGGAAGTTCTTCTGCTGAAGCAATCCTTCGAGCCTTATCGACTGAGTCGGTGGCAGGGCCTCATGGATGGGTGAAAGTACGCGTAAGCGGCAAGGCCGACCGAGCCGAGGGACTCCCACGCCTCCGGGATACGGATACCTCACTCATCACCTTCCGCGAGAAGCAACTCCCACTCACACAAACATCCCTGTTACCGACAAAAAAGTCGAGATACTCGAAACAAGAGGAAAGGAGACGCAACTTTACAACACAGCGAGGGCGTGTATTCTGGCCTCGGCGGCTGCAGAAGGCACACGCTACAAGACACTCTGACCCTGCAGGCTCGGGTCTTGACGCTGGAAGGGGGCAGTAACACCCTCGGCATCGACGACACCTTCGGCGAGGCCCGACCTAGCCTCGAACGGTGACGCGGTCCGAGGATCTCCGCTCCGAAGGACGACGTCATCACCACGCCCGGGCAATCGCTGCCAGGGACTTCTTCGAGAAACCGGCCCGAGCAGGCGGCTCGGCCGGTTGCCCCTGGGGCCTCGGCCGACCATCTCCCAAGGGTGCCAGCCCGACCTGAGGCCTCGGCTGATCAACTTCGACGTCGGTCCCGCCAACGGACAACCCGGCTAGGCTCCAGCCAACCAGGTTTCATTTTTGAGCCGACTCCGCCTCTGTTCATACTGATATCGCTACCCCTGGCCTCAGCTCATCGAAGAAGCGGCCGAGGGGTCCCTTTAACTAAGCTAGAGGAGCCTCGGACAGCAAGGCCGACCGAGCCGAGGGACTCCTACGCCTCCGGGATACGGATACCTCACTCATCACCTTGACACAGGGCGACTCATGCTTGGTGAAGCGGTTCAGATAATCAACAGACGAGTCTTAGCGCTCAAAAATGAGGAAAAAACACGGCTCCGTGCCGAAATTACATACATGTTCAGGCCCCGAAAGCCGAAATGAACAAAAAACATCGGCATTCGAAGTGCCGGTACAAACGGAACTCCGGTTCCCCCCTCCGCAGGTACGAACAGCCCCACTCGATAGGGGTGGGCCTGCGGAGCAACAGAAGACTGACGAGCGGCTCGCCACCGCCCGCTCTGACTACGGCGACAACGGCCCCCGCTCCGGATGGCCGAGCTGCAGCAGCGCAGGCCTCGGGGTGGGCGCTGCTGCGAGCTTGCCCCCGCCCACGACGACGCTCGAGGGGCGAGGACAAGTACGAAGAACCGAAGGCCCGAAGCGCGGATGGTGGCGGCGATCCCGTCGGCGACGGGGACTTCTCGAGCCGTTTCCACCTCGGCACCGATGGCAGGGGCCATCAACCCTCCGGCAGATCCCCACTCAAATCCTCCTGGATGAGTGGGGGACCGGCCTCTGCGCGAAGGCGCCATCCCGGTGCAAAGGCAGGACCACCCCAGAACACGAACGCCGCCCTAGCAGCGTGCGGCATCTGGGGTGGCCCTCCCGTGTACACGGCGCGGCAGCCACCCCCTGGCAGAAGAGGCCGCCGGGAGCCAAGCCGACAAGCCCGACACGCTGGGGATGACGACGTCCGCCGTCGACCAGCCCCGCGTTGTCGAAGTCCGGGCCGCCCGCAGGGCCAGTGAGCGCCCTCTCCCTCGAACACCGCGGGAGAGGGCGATCCACGAACCCGCGCGGGAGGAAGAGCGCCGGCTCAGCCCGGCCCCCACCTCAGCGAGGATGATGAACATCCTTGAAGCTGAGGGTGGGACCAAGATTGCAGCCCGGCATGCTTTCCCCCACCATCAAGCTGGAGGTCACCATCTTGGGTGACCGCCGGTGGAGGGGTGCACCCGGGCTGCATGATGAAAATCCTTGAAGCCGAACGATGGCTGAAAGGTACCAACTCTGACGGAGTTGCGTCCCTCCAACGACGAGGCAAAAAGACGGCGGGTATCCCCCATCCGGGGGCTTGGAAGGTGGAAAGATGCGGTGCATAAGGGAGCGAGAAGATACGGTCGCCTTTCGAAAGGGGTCACCCTCCTTTTAAAGGCAACTCTCCCTGCTTGCACCCCCAACCGTCACGGGCTGAGTCTTCTCCAACACGCTCCAAAGCCCTTTCCTGCGGCGCGGGGGCTGGGTCCCGCATGTCATGCAGACTGGCTCCGAGCAGAAGAAGCCAAACCGCCGCGTGTGGTGCATGCAACCGCCCAGCGGTTACAAGTGACCCTCCACTTTCGCCCAGACCAACGGGCGAAAGAGGCGGACAGCCATGCAGGCGGCATGCAACCGCGCCAAGTGGACGCGCTTCTCCGACTTCCGACACGCCAGCATGGAGGCCCAGGCCCACGCGTCGCGCAACCGGCGCGCCGGATGCTGCATGCAAGCAACTGCACCGCCACTTGCGCCACCACCGCGCCTCCTCGATTGCGGAACCAATACCGTGACTCGAGGCGACCCAGCGCGCGACCCAGCAGCGCCAGCCTGGCGCGGCGGTCAACGCGGCCAAAAGTGGGCCGGCAGTAATGACGGTGGCAGGCGCGCGGGAGCAGCGGTCACGTCGTCAGCCAAGCTCACGTCCCATCCGGGGGTAGCAAGAGAACCCCCTCTCACGGCGTGAAGACAACGCGCCCGTGATCCGTTCCTCGAACGGCTCGCGCACGCGCAACGGCCGCCCCGCCAACTACTCGCCCCGTCGCATTAACTCCGCGGCTGGACAGGCGGCGCTTCTGGCAGGAGCAGCGGGCGACGCTTCGCCTTCGCTGAAACAACCGCGCCAAAAAAGGTACGCCGCGTCGTTCGGTTTCGCATCCTTTTCCCTTTTTCCTCTTTCTCTATCTCTTGCGACAGGGACCGGGAAAGGGGGATACCCCGAAAGGGATCCTTCCCCGTGAAGGAACCAGGCTCCGAGCCTCCTTACTGATCAGAGGTTCGAAGGCTGGCCCCCCGAAGGGTTCAACAGCCGCCTCAGATCGCGTGGGCCCTACACCCACTACTGGTCAGAGGTTCGAAGGCCGGCCCCCCGAAGGGTTCCACGGCCGCCTCAGGCTACTCGGGCTCCGCGCCCATTACTGATCAGGGGTTCGAAGGCTGGCCCCCGAAGGGTTCACAGCCGCCTCAGACGCCGAGCGAGGGATGAACAGGGGTATGTTCGATACATAACCAAGGCTCGGGCTGCGCTCCCGAGGTACCCTAGGACATTTCCGAGACCAGCGGGAGCGATCTTGTAACGGAATCCCATCGGAGGGAGGCATCGAGCCCTCGGACCCTGTCGCCAGGGGACCGAGTCCGGCAGATCACCCGCAGGTACTTTTGGGTGTGCCTCTGGGCCCCTAGCTGACCCCTAACGAACGGGGCACGGACGTCCACTCGGATTACCCGCTTGCAGCTCACCGGAGACACCATGTTCGGCGCCCATCGAGGGTAACATGGCGCTCTCCCCCCCTCCTCCTTGCAGAAAGGCGACGCAGGGGCGTATGTAAAAAAGCCGAGTCTGTCCCTGATCGCCCTCTTGCCCTGTGCAGAGGCTCGGGGGCTGCTCTCGCAAACCCGGCTCCGGCCAAACCGTTGACAGCGTCAACATACCAGCCCGAGAACTTGGGCCCCGACTGTGGCGGAACTGCCCGAATTATTCCAACTTAAGTGCCTAAGCCCTGCCTTAGATGCTAGACCACACTTAAATGGGAATAACCCATCAATCCCTCGGATCTAGTCCGACACGGCCACTGATAGGATCAAGTACCACACTCTCACTCGATGGTGAGTCACAGAGCAAATACAATAAAGCATAAAACCATACATGTCAGAGTATTAAATTATTACATCATCATCATCATCATCAGAGTTTTTGCAAAAGTGACCATCATTGTTTTGAAGTGCAGCGGAAATAAACTAACCGTAAATAAATAGAGAGATGGGGAAGCCTGTCCCATCACTCATCATGCTCCTCCTCAGCCGAGGCAGGGTCCCACTCGACAGTCCAACCCGGTGGCAAGGTGGACGGCCAAGTCACTCCAGCAACCATTTCCTCCAGAGAACCTGTAAAATTATGCCACAAGCAAGGCTGAGTATACTAATACTCAGCTAGACTTACCCGGTGTGAGGAGTCTACTCCTCTACCTCTAGACATGCAGCTGTTTGGCTGTGGGGTTTGGTTGCCAAAAGCACTAGCTGAGTTTCTAAATCAAGATTTTAACTTTGTCAGAATTAAGTGTGACTCTCTTAAGGCTAAAAGTGTATTATCTACTCATACATAGTAGCAAGCATTTTTAGCAATCAACATCTTGTATCATCTCATCACAGTTCCACTAGTTACTCAATGCAGTACAATGGATCAAGCAGTCTCATTAGCTGTGAGAAGCAGACGATTCGAATCGAGTTTTTATCCTTGCAAGGTAAACCTAAACACACGACATGGCGAGGCACTCCGTCCCCACACATATCAACCGTCCCCATCGATTCCCCGTCAGCAGATCAGGGCTCACCGCCTTGGCGTACAATGCCTCACTGACCCCGACTGGCCGTCGTGCAGTGACCGCACTTGTACCCACCATAACCGGAATGGGAGACTACGTCTCAGGTCGCGTGAGGGGATATGTCCACTGCCAGGTTCACTCAGGTACTAGGCTTACCGATTTACCATATTTCTCGGCATATGTTTAGTACGTTCAAACGCTTGACACAGGTATCCGCACGTTAATCCTTATTCCCATTTTACCTCATAGACCACGTATCCCCATGGATCCGTGTCCACCAACCAACTATCAGTGTGATAAGAAAAGTGGGTACAACCAATTCCTGACCTCACGCGAATGCTATAAAAATCACTCGACTTCTACCGAGATCCCTAATTAGAAAAGCAGCTACTCGACTTAGCATACTAGTATTCATCACAATGAGGTTCCTGAGATCATGCAACTAAGGCTTCAAACAACTCCTACACTTAAGTGCACAAACAATCCTACAATCATTAAGTGTAGTAAAATAGCATAAATAACAGGTTATGCATAAACCGGGGCTTGCCTTCCAAAGCAGGGGCAGGCAGGTCCTCTAGTGCAGGCTCTGGTGCTGGGTCTGGGGCTACCTCCTGAGCAGCTCCTTGCTCCGGCACGAGGACGTACTCTCCGTCAGCAAGATTACAATCTATCGAATGCAATGAACATGTATGTTATAATTATGCAGGATTAATGACATTATGCAAAAAGAACTAAGTTAAGGAAAAACTTAGGGTTTCCGGGTCATACGGGGCCTTTAGTGGTTTATGCTTATCACTCCTAGGTTTAGGTCTTTGCTGAGGACAATATAGTGGATTTGCATTGTTCTTACACATTTCAATGGGAAATGTTATAAGGGTTTTAGGGTGACACTAATTACCAGTATTTATTTTCCTTTCTTTAATTTCTACTTATGGTTTTTAGTGTAGGTTTGAACTATGACAGTGGGTTAATAATTTCAAAAAATTCTGTAAAAATTGCAGTGGGTTGCCATTGGCTACCCTAGCTGGTTTTAGGAATTTGAGGCTTAAACTATAATGGCTATGCTTTAGACAAAAATAACAAGGGTGGTGTAAAATGGGCCACTTTACACTACACCTCACCATTAGAGTTGTGTTCCTTCCTAAGGGTCATTTTTGTTGGGATCTAACAGTAATACTAAACCTCTGTGCCAAAATCCATAGGAAGTTAATTGGTGATTATTTAATTGTGATTTTCTAAAGTTCAATGCCAAAAAGGTGCTTATAACTAGCTTGTTATTTGAAAAATATCAAACAACAGATTTTGTATTTTTCCTCTGTTCATAATAACCAAACATTAGTTATGCCAAGGTTTGGGGTGTCTTTGCCTTAGGGTTATTTTTGTAGGGTTTTTCTAAGTTATCCTTATTTTATTAATTTAAAAGGTATCCTTCTTATTTTATACTAAACCAGGGTATGATATATTTTTCCAGTGAACTACATTAAATAAGCATCCTAACAAAAATAGGGGTGTTCTCTGGTTCATGGTTTAAATTACATTTTCTATTTTTCTTATCTTTAAGCATATTATGGAATAAGGGGTAAAAACCAACTTAAAAGAGTGGACAAAGAGGTTTAACATTTTTATTTGGTTTAGTAGGTAGATACAAACTTCTCAAAATTTTTCTAACCCTGGTCAAACAATATTCCTATTTTTCCTCCTAATATTGAGTTTTGAGTAGTTTCCTTATTTAATTTAAAACTTCAGAAAGAAGTACAGAAACCATGGGTTTTATTATTTTTATCTGATAGTTCATAATTTCCAGAATCTAGCAAAATTGGTTTGAACATTTTTGGATGATTATTCTTCAAGTTATGCATTTATTTAGTTATCTGTCATAACAAAAGAAAAATAAATTCGAAAATGGAAAAGAAAACAGGTTTACGCTGAGGCCCCTGGGGTTTATCTCTTTCTTTTCTCGCAAAACAGCCCTTGGTCCACTATTGGCATGGGTCACTGACATTGCACAAAACCCCCTGGACCTAACCGAAATCTAACCCGCGCTCCCTGACTGACTTAAACAGTACCCGCGGCATAGATTACGGCGGCGAGGCTTACCGGCGGTGGTAGAGCTCCGGTGGGGTGGTCAGTGACGTCCGGGAGGTCGCGACGGTCACGCCGATGTGCGGGTCGGCGTCGGAGGTGGTCGGAGCTACCCTGGCCACGAGCACAGGCGGCGGGGGTCGTCGGCCGCTCCTGCTCCGGCCAAACCACGGCGGTATAGTTTAATTAAGGTGCACGAGGAGCTCCACGGGGTGATGTAGAGGCCATGCGCGCAACGAATTGGGAAATGGTGCAGAGGCTTACCCGGTCCACGTGCGCCGGCGGGTTCTCGAACTCCGGTGAGCACGATTGAGCTATTCCGGTGACGCGGGCCCCCGGGTCAAGCTTGAGCAAGTCTCACGGCCTCACCAGGAAGCTATTTGAGGGCTTGGATCAAACGGAGGAAGACGGAAAAGGGGCTGGCCACGGTGGTTGCTCTCGGGCGGCACTGGCGGGTCGCGGGGAGGTCGCCGGAGCTAATGGCTGGCTCGGGTAAGTCAGGCGAGGTACGGAGGAGGCAATGGGGAAGGCAGCCGAGCACTGGGGTGGGCTTTATAGCCGTGGCGCGGGCGTGGTCACGGGCGACCGCGGGCACGCGGGGGTTCGCGCACGGGCGTGCTCTGAGCGCGCCCCCAGATGTCAGCTCGCGTCGAACACGTGGAAGCTTGCTTCTGCCATGGTTCAACGGCGGATTAGAGCACCATAGCGTGTGTATCTTAGCAAAGTCACTGTGTACGGTCGCTTCTCTGCTCCATATCCTACCCTTTTGCTGTGAGTTCCAAGCCAAGATACGGTCGGGGTAGGGAGATAGAGAGGGAAGAAGTTTGCTGTGTCAGCTAGGTCCGAACCGAGACAAAAGTGGTGTCAAGTCGTGTCTAGCGCCCTAGGGTAGGTGTCATCTCTTTCCAGGGTGTTCTAGGGTTAATTTGGCGCCACTTTGTCAATTGGGTCGAAGGGTTTTGAAATTTGGATTAAGGTGAACATGTGGAGTCTTTGTTCAAGGGTTAGTTTTTACACTTAGGCAAAATCTGAATTCTCCTTGAGCTGAACCTTAGGTGATCTTTTGAGGACTTTTCTGAAATCTTTTTGGGGGTGCTTCCTTACTATCAATTGTAGGTTAGGAAGTATATTACATCTTTTATATTTGGCCCAAGCCATGATCATAAGGTTTACATGATCCTTTGATCATAGCTTCAATTAGGGTTCTTATTGCCCAAGGGGGGGGTTTGCTTTAGGGTTTTGGGAAATCCTCACTTAGATGTGCATGACAAGCTAGGGCATGATATCCAAGATAGTTTGCACTTGATTAGGACCTTGAATTCCAAGTTTGAGGTACTTTGCCCATATAAATCTTTATGTAATAATGGGTTAAAAGGGGTAGCCCTGGGGGTGGACGCCCTGTGTAACACCTGGGGTGTTACAGCCCTCCCCCCTTAAAGGAATCTCGTCCCGAGATTTCAGGTAGAGTCCCTTGGAGGGGTGCTTGAAGGTGTGTTAGTGCTACTCTCCCTTTATGCTCAAGTTTCACTTATTAACTGTTCTTCGAATGTCATCCTCTTTGCAACTTCAGAAGGAAGCCCTTCTTAAGTTAAATCCACCACTTAGACTATCCTTGTTATCTAAGTTTTTCTTATAATTGACTTCAAAGGGCAGGTGGGGGTGGGGTTTTTGGGGTTACATACCGACTCCTTTGGGCAGAAAGTCGGGGAAGCGAGAGCGTAGAAAATCCTCCGTCTCCCATGTAGCTTCTTCTGCTGAATGGTGACTCCACTGAACCTTATACATTCTGATTGATCTTGCCCGAGTTGATCTCTCCTTTAGATCCAATACCTTGACGGGGTACTCTTGGTAGGATAAGTCTGGTTCTATCTCAATGTCTGGTTCTGGTAGCACTTCAGTGGGTAGATGAACACATTTCCGCAGCTGGGATACATGGAACACATTGTGAACTGCTGACATACGGGGTGGCAATTCCAATTGGTAAGCTACGGGTCCACAACTTGCCTTGATCTTATAGGGTCCAAGGTAACGAGGGGCTAACTTGCCCTTGATCCCGAATCTCTAGACACCCTTGGTTGGTGATATCTTAAGATAGACATGATCTCCCACCTCAAACTGTAGAGGCTTCCGCCTCTTGTCATGATAACTCTTTTGCCTGGCCTGAGCAGCTTCTAGGTTCTTCTTGATAATTCTGACCTTTACTTCTGCTTCAAGTACCAAATCGGGCCCAAAAA
Organism: Zea luxurians; assembly: GCA_029449295.1. NCBI lineage: Eukaryota > Viridiplantae > Streptophyta > Magnoliopsida > Poales > Poaceae > Zea > Zea luxurians. The sequence goes on along the minus strand of JAOPSE010000001.1, from coordinate 94,116,702 downwards.
TTTCCCTTTCTCCTGCTTGAGACCAATTTAGTGGGGTCCTACACCTTCTCCCATATAATGCCTCAAAAGGTGCCATCTTCAGACTGGACTGATAGCTGTTATTGTAAGAAAACTCTGCCAAGGAAAGACACTTGTCCCAATCCTTTCCATAGTGTAGTGCACATGCTCGCAACATGTCTTCCAAAATCTGATTCACCCTTTCTGTCTGACCATTGGTTTGAGGGTGATATGCTGAGCTTCGGATTACGTGGGTCCCGAGTGCTTCTTGCAGTTTTTCCCAAAAGCGTGCCACAAACAGTGCTCCTCTGTCAGATATAATGGTTTTTGGGATACCATGCAATCTTACTATCTGATCAACATAAATTTCTGCGTACTTCTTTGTCTTGTGGGTGGTGTGCACTGGCAAGAAATGAGCAGTCTTGGTCAATCTGTCCACAATGACCCAAATAGAATCATGGTGGCTGGAGGTATTGGGTAATCCCACTATGAAGTCCATGCAGATATCCTCCCATTTCCAAGATGGTATGGGAAGGGGTTGCAGAGGGCCTGCTGCCTTCAAGTGACTAGCCTTAATCCTCTGGCAAGTGTCACACTCGGATATGTACTTGGCAATTTCCCTTTTCATTCTAGTCCACCAATAAAAAGATCTAATATCATGGTACATCTTGTTGCTACCAGGGTGCATGGAGAATTTGGAAAGGTGAGCTTCATCCAGTATCTTCTTTCTAAGTTCAGGGTCCTTTGGAACCACCAATCGGTCTCCAAACCATAAAATTCCCTTGATGTCCTGACGGAAACACTTGTATTTTTCTGCCTTTTGCTTGAGCATATCTTTGAGAACCTGAACACCCTTATCCCCAATCTGTGCCTGAACTATTTGCTCTTGCAATGTGGGCTCCACCGAGATATAACTCAATTCACCGGAAGGAATAACTTCCAAGTTCAGCTTACACAACTCATCGCACAGGGTGGTGACTCTTGCATCCATGTTCATACAATTGCACTGGGCCTTTCTGCTCAAGGCATCTGCCACAACATTGGCCTTGCCCGGATGGTAATGTACTTCCAAATCATAATCCTTGATTAACTCTAACCATCTCCTTTGCCTCATGTTCAGGTCTGCCTGAGTGAAGATGTATTTGAGACTCTTGTGATCCGTGTAGATGTTACAGTGAGCTCCCATCAGGTAGTGTCTCCATATCTTGAGAGCATGAACTACAGCTGCCAACTCCAGATCATGTGTAGGGTAGTTCTGCTCATGAGGTCTGAGTGCTCGGGAAGCATAAGCAATCACTCTGTTCTCTTGCATCAAGACACATCCCAATCCTGTACCAGAAGAATCACAATAAACTTCGAAGGGCTTAGTGTTATCGGGTTGAGCCAGCACTGGGGCTGTTGTCAAATGTTGCCTCAGTGTATGAAAAACATCTTCGCACTTCTGGCTCCAAGTGAACTTGGCTCCCTTCTTCAATAACTCAGTCATTGGCTTGGCAATTCTAGAGAAATCTGGAATAAATCGTCGGTAGTACCCTGCCAATCCCAGAAAACTCCTAATCTGTCTCACTGTAGTTGGAGGTTTCCAGTTCATCACTTCTTGCACTTTCTCAGGGTCAACTGATATCCCCTCCTGAGAAATTGTGTGACCCAAGAATTTTATTTCCTTTAGCCAGAATTCACACTTAGACAATTTAGCATAGAGACGATGATCGCGCAGTCGTTGAAGCACGATATGTAAATGCTCAGCATGCTCGTCTTCATTCTTGGAATAGACCAGAATATCGTCAATGAAAACGACCACAAACTTGTCCAGCTCTGGCATGAATACTGAGTTCATCAAGTACATGAAATAAGCCGGGGCATTGGTCAGCCCAAAAGACATCACCAAAAACTCATACAACCCATATCTGGTAGAGAAGGCCGTCTTGGGAATATCGCTGGCACGGATCTTGATCTGATGGTAGCCTGAGCGAAGGTCTATCTTGGAGAATACCTTGGCTCCTACCAACTGATCAAACAGAACATCAATGCGGGGTAACGGGTATTTGTTCTTGATAGTCACCGCATTGAGAGGGCGGTAGTCAACACACATCCTCAAACTCTCATCCTTTTTCTTCACGAATAAGGCGGGACATCCCCATGGTGAAGTACTGGGACGAATAAACCCCTTGTCCAACAACTCTTGCAATTGCTTCTTCAATTCTGCCAATTCCGCGGGAGGCATCCTATAGGGTCTCTTAGAGATAGGAGCAGTCCCGGGTTGCAATTCAATTGCAAACTCAATGTCTCTATCAGGTGGCATTCCTGGCAATTCATCCGGAAAAACATCGGGGTAGTCACAGACTACTGGGATCTTCCTTACTGGGGATTCTGTCATGATATAGGCACAAGAACGGGTACAACCCTGATTGGGCAAATATAATGTGGTTTCACCACAGGTTGGTGAGTGCACTTCGATGGCCCTAGCTGTAATGTCAATCACTGCCTGATGTTTGGTCAACCAATCAGTTCCCAATATGATATCCACACTATCTAGTCCCAAGATAATAAGGTTGGTTTTAATTATCAAACTACCAAACTTTAGAGGCACATTCTTGCTGATTTGATTAGTGGCAATCCTGCCTCCTGGGGTTGAAATGGTGATACCCCCGTTGGTGTGGTGAAAGGGCAATTGACACTTGGCACTAAATTTGGCACTAATAAAGCTATGTGATGCACCAGAATCAAAAAGAGTGATAGCAGGATAATTTAAAACTGTAAAGATACCAGTCATGACGGGTGCTCCCTCTGGAATATCAGCCATGGTGGTGAAGTTCAGCCTGCCCTGCCTCACTTGCACCTTCTGCCTCTTCCCTTGGTTCTGATTAACATTCTGCCCCTGCCTCTGCTGATTCCTGGGGCAATTCTTGGCATAATGCCCAGTGCTACCACAGGTGAAACACCTGTTGTCATTTGCCTGGCGGTACTGCTGCTGCTGATTGTTCCTCTGAGCTGGAAACTGGGTGCGGTTGGGTGCCTGCTGCTGCTGCTGCGGTGGTCTGATCACCCATCTCCCTTGCTGCTGCTAGGGTCCCCTGTTCTGCGTGTCGGACACAATCCTGAAGCGCTGCGGCTGAGCTGAGGGTCCTGCCACAGGGGTCTTCCTCTTCTTCTCTGCCTGTCAAGCTATAATGCAGTCCTCCTGGGAGATAGCCATGTTGACCAACTCATTGTAGCTGTTGGCCCTGACGGTGTTGAGACGATCACGGAGCTTGGTGCTGAGCCCCCGTCTGAACCTGTCCCTCTTCTTCTCGTCCGTGTCTGCATGGTATCCAGCATACTGGCACAAGTCATTAAAGGCCTGGGCATACTGCAACACTGTCCTGTTGCCCTGAGTGAGTGCCAAAAACTCATTAAGCTTCCGGTCCATGATCCCGGCTGGTATATGGTGTCCTCTAAAAGCTGCCTTGAACTCCCTCCACTCCACCTCTCGGTCCTCTGGCTGCATAGCAAGAAAATGATCCCACCAAGTCCTTGCGGGTCCACGAAGCTGCTGGGTGGCAAACCTGACTTTGGCGACCTCTGAGCAAGCTCCATGGAGCAGTGGGAATTTGGATTCCACCACCCGCAACCATACATCTGCATCAAGTGGGTCCTCTGCCCTCGTGAACAATGGAGGCTGGGTGCTGAGGAACTCCTGATAAGTAGCCGCCGCAGGGTGACGCTGATGGTCTCCACCACCATAGTGCTGTGGTGGTGGCTGACGCTGAGCCAGCTGCCTCAAGATCTCATTCTGCTGATCCATGAGCTCCTGCAGAGTGGGAGGCGGTGGCGGTGGAGGAACGTGCTCATTCTGGCCACGACGCTGCCTCCCGGCCATCTGAAAAGCCACATACATGCTTAACACCACATCTCCAAGTTCAAGATTTAATTGCGGGGAAAAAGTTAAAACAACATGATAGACTCCAACTTCAACATAAAGATTTTTTTTAAAAGTCACAAATTCTTCTTTCCAAATTTAAACTGATATTAGCATCCATTAAACAAGCCTCCAAGAGAGTTTAGTACGATTACATCGATTGGTCCCAAAATGACTCAACTCTATCTAGCTTAGTACCCCAAGGGCGCAAAAGCTAAGCTAGTCGCGAGGAGTCCTACCATCACCAACGTCTAACTCTACTCTGAACATCTAGTGAGCAAATGAGGCCGCACTCGACTCGGGGGAAGGTGGTCTTCCCGAGCCAGCAGTGTCTACACTGGAGGCAGGCTCATCTCCTCCCTCGATGTCGACGTCCTCGTTGGCCTCTTGGTCCTGGAGCTCCTGGTGATGCATGTCCAGGTGCTCGTTAGCCTCAGCAAGCTGCTGCTGAGTGTTAATGAGCTGATCCTCTAAAACCTCGATGGTGTTCTCCCTGGTGCCCACTAGCTCCTCCAACTCATGAATCTCATCAGACAGCTGCTCCACTTGCAAATCTTTTTCTACCAACTCCTGGGACAAGTCAACCATGAGCTCCTCCCTATTGTCCAAGGTGATCTTGGTTGCCTCTAGCAGTGCCATCAAATGAGACATCGCCTCCCCACGCATCACTTGCAGACGATACAGGGCGTTCATGCATCGCACCGACAAGTGAGCCGTGTGGCCTGGGTAGAGAGCCCAGATGTCCTTGGCATGCTCCACCCGATCCTTCCACATCGGGTCGTCCTCCTTTTCCGCGGGGAACAACCCAATGGGGTGGGTAGAGAGCTCCAAGGAATGGAACCCACAAAAAGTCGTCAACCCGTGCAGAGCGATCGCCTCGATCGTGTCCTCTGCCCGGTATCCGAAAGACTCGGAGTCCAGAGAACGCCAGCCTGGCTGCAGGGGATGAGGCTCCAAGACCATCCTCACCCTACAGCGAGGCACCCGGTGCTTCTCAAATTACTGCACCGTGTACTGAGGGTGTGTCAAGTACCCGGCCCCCTGAAGTACCTCCCACAAGATGTGGGGAAAACCCTCTCGTGCAAGCCCGTCAGTGTGGGTCAGTGCATTTCCGTCATCGGAGGATCCGTGGGAAGTCATCTGTGTACGGTTAAGTGTAAGTAAAAGAAAAAGAATTACAAAAAGAACAAGGAAAATAAAACTCAGCCTGTCTCTAGTTAAAAGAAAAAGGCACTGGGGACCTAGTTGGTTGTTATCTTGTTTTTAAGTCCTTTTACTCAGTTATCCATTTGCTTAATTAAGAATGCATGCATGCTCGTCCTGAACGACCTCTCAAGAAGATAAAAGGAATAGGGAAGAACTCCCATCCTGTAAAAAGTGGCCTGTAGGGCCTAATCACTTAGCCACCTAGCTACCCTTCTATCATCCTAAGGCTTCACGTCCTAGGTCTATCCTGCTCGTCCTACGATCTATCCGACATTGTTTCTATCAAATTTTACTTTAGAAAAAGGATGGCATTCATGTTTTATTGATTCCTCTGTGGTGGTACAAGCTCCGATACCAGCTGTGGCGGAACTGCTCGAATTATTCCAACTTAAGTGCCTAAGCCCTGCCTTAGAGGCTAGACCACACTTAAATGGGAATAACCCGTCAATCCCTCGGATCTAGTCCGACACGGCCACTGACAGGATCAAGTACCACACTCTCACTCGATGGTGAGTCACAGAGCAAATACAATAAAGCATAAAACCATACATGTCAGAGTATTAAATTATTACATCATCATCATCATCATCAGAGTTTTTGCAAAAGTGACCATCATTGTTTTGAAGTGCAGCGGAAATAAACTAACGGTAAATAAATAGAGAGATGGGGAAGCCTGTCCCATCACTCATCATGCTCCTCCTCAGCCGAGGCAGGGTCCCACTCGACAGTCCAACCCGGTGGCAAGGTGGACAGCCAAGTCACTCCAGCAACCATTTCCTCCAGAGAACCTGTAAAATTATGCCACAAGCAAGGCTGAGTATACTAATACTCAGCTAGACTTACCCGGTGTGAGGAGTCTACTCCTCTACCTCTAGACATGCAGCTGTTTGGCTGTGGGGTTTGGTTGCCAAAAGCACTAGCTGAGTTTCTAAATCAAGATTTTAACTTTGTCAGAATTAAGTGTGACTCTCTTAAGGCTAAAAGTGTACTATCTACTCATACATAGTAGCAAGCATTTTTAGCAATCAACATCTTGTATCATCTCATCACAGTTCCACTAGTTACTCAATGCAGTACAATGGATCAAGCAGTCTCATTAGCTGCGAGAAGCAGATGATTCGAATCGAGTTTTTATCCTTGCAAGGTAAACCTAAACACACGACATGGCGAGGCACTCCGTCCCCACACATATCAACCGTCCCCATCGATTCCCCGTCAGCAGATCAGGGCTCACCGCCTTGGCGTACAATGCCTCACTGACCCCGACTGGCCGTCGTGCAGTGACCGCACTTGTACCCACCATAACCGGAATGGGAGACTACGTCTCAGGTCGCGTGAGGGGATATGTCCACTGCCAGGTTCACTCAGGTACTAGGCTTACCGATTTACCATATTTCTCGGCATATGTTTAGTACGTTCAAACGCTTGACACAGGTATCTGCACGTTAATCCTTATTCCTATCTTTAAGCATATTATGGAATAAGGGGTAAAAACCAACTTAAAAGAGTGGACAGGGAGGTTTAACATTTTTATTTGGTTTAGTAGGTAGATACAAACTTCTCAAAATTTTTCTAACCCTGGTCAAACAATATTCCTATTTTTCCTCCTAATATTGAGTTTTGAGTAGTTTCCTTATTTAATTTAAAACTTCAGAAAGAAGTACAGAAACCATGGGTTTTATTATTTTTATCTGATAGTTCATAATTTCCAGAATCTAGCAAAATTGGTTTGAACATTTTTGGATGATTATTCTTCAAGTTATGCATTTATTTAGTTATCTGTCATAACAAAAGAAAAATAAATTCGAAAATGGAAAAGAAAACAGGTTTACGCTGAGGCCCCTAGGGTTTATCTCTTTCTTTTCTCGCAAAACAGCCCTTGGTCCACTATTGGCATGGGTCACTGACATTGCACAAAACCCCCTGGACCTAACCGAAATCTAACCCGCTCTCCCTGACTGACTTAAACAGTGCCCGCGGCATAGATTACGGCGGCGAGGCTTACCGGCGGCGGTAGAGCTCCGGTGGGGTGGTCAGTGACGTCCGGGAGGTCGCGACGGTCACGCCGATGTGCGGGTCGGCGTCGGAGGTGGTCGGAGCTACCCTGGCCACGAGCACAGGCGGCGGGGGTCGTCGGCCGCTCCTGCTCCGGCCAAACCACGGCGGTATAGTTTAATTAAGGTGCACGAGGAGCTCCACGGGGTGATGTAGAGGCCATGCGCGCAACGAATTGGGAAATGGTGCAGAGGCTTACCCGGTCCACGTGCGCCGGCGGGTTCTCGAACTCCGGTGAGCACGATTGAGCTATTCCGGTGAAGCGGGCCCCCGGGTCAAGCTTGAGCAAGTCTCACGGCCTCACCAGGAAGCTATCTGAGGGCTTGGATCAAACGGAGGAAGACGGAAAAGGGGCTGGCCACGGTGGTTGCTCTCGGGCGGCACTGGCGGGTCGCGGGGAGGTCGCCGGAGCTAATGGCTGGCTCGGGTAAGTCAGGCGAGGTACGGAGGAGGCAATGGGGAAGGCAGCCGAGCACTGGGGTGGGCTTTATAGCCGTGGCGCGGGCGTGGTCACGGGTGACCGCGGGCGCGCGGGGGTTCGCGCACGGGCGTGCTCCGAGCGCGCCCCCGGATGTCAGCTCGCGTCGAACACGTGGAAGCTTGCTTCTGCCATGGTTCAACGGCGGATTAGAGCACCATAGCGTGCGTATCTTGGCAAAGTCACTGTGTACGGTCGCTTCTCTGCTCCATATCCTACCCTTTTGCTGTGAGTTCCAAGCCAAGATACGGTCGGGGTAGGGAGATAGAGAGGGAAGAAGTTTGCTATGTCAGCTAGGTCCGAACCGAGACAAAAGTGGTGTCAAGTCGTGTCTAGCGCCCTAGGGTAGGTGTCATCTCTTTCCAGGGTGTTCTAGGGTTAATTTGGCGCCACTTTGTCAATTGGGTCGAAGGGTTTTGAAATTTGGATTAAGGTGAACATGTGGAGTCTTTGTTCAAGGGTTAGTTTTTACACTTAGGCAAAATCTGAATTCTCCCTTGAGCTGAACCTTAGGTGATCTTTTGAGGACTTTTCTAAAAACTTTTTGGGGGTGCTTCCTTACTATCAATTGTAGGTTAGGAAGTATATTACATCTTTTATATTTGGCCCAAGCCATGATCATAAGGTTTACATGATCCTTTGATCATAGCTTCAATTAGGGTTCTTATTGCCCAAGGGGGGGTTTGCTTTAGGGTTTTGGGAAATCCTCACTTAGATGTGCATGACAAGCTAGGGCATGATATCCAAGATAGTTTGCACTTGATTAGGACCTTGAATTCCAAGTTTGAGGTACTTTGCCCATATAAATCTTTATGTAATAATGGGTTAAAAGGGGTAGCCCTGGGGGTGGACACCCTGTGTAACACCTGGGGTGTTACACCGACCGTACACCCGGGCTACGGCCAGCTCGCATGAGGGAACAACCAGACCAGCTGAAGCATTACGCAAGGCATTAAGACCTCGAAGGAGTGAAACCACTCCTCCGAGGCCTCGGGGGCTACACCCGGCGGGTGCGCTCGCGCGCACCTACCGGAACAAAATGCAACCGAGAAAGGCTGGTCCCCTTGCAAAAAAAGTGCGACGAAAGCCTCCAAGCGAGTGCTAACACTCCCTTTGAGGCTCGGGGGCTACTGTCGGGGACCATAATTAGGGGTACCCTCAAGACTCCTAATTCTTAGCTGGTAACCCCCATCAGCATAAAGCTGCAAAGGCCTGATGGGTGCGATTAAGTCAGGGATCAGTCCATTCGAGCGACTCGATCACGCCTCGCCCGAGCCTAGCCTCGGGCAAGGGCAGCCGACCCCGGAGGATTTCCGTCTCGCCCGAGGCCCCCCTCCAACGGCGGACACATCTTCGGCTCGCCCGAGGCCCTGCCTTCGCTAAGAAGCAACCCTGACTAAATCGCCGCACCGACCGACCAAATCGCAGGAGCATTTAACGCAAAGGTGGCCTGACACCTTTATCCTGACGCGCGCCCTCCGGCAGAGCCGAAGTGACCGCCGTCACTTCACCGCTCCACTGACCGGTCTGACAGAAGGACAGCGCCGACTGCGCCACTCCGACTACAGCGCCACTTGACAGAGTGATGCTGATAGGAAGCCAGGCCCTGCCAAAGGCACCATAGGAAGCTCCGCCCGACCCAGGGCTCGGACTCAGGCTCAGCCCCAGAAGACGGCGAACTCCGCTCTGCCCGACCCAGGGCTCGGACTCGGGCTCAGCCCCGGAAGACGGCGAACTCCGCTCCACCCGACCCAGGGCTCGGACTCGGGCTAAGACCCGGAAGACGGCGAACTCCGCTCCGCCCGACCCAGGGCTCGGACTCGGGCTAAGACCCGGAAGACGGCGAACTCCGCTCCGCCCGACCCAGGGCTCGGACTCGGGCTAAGACCCGGAAGACGGTGAACTCCGCTCCGCCCGACCCAGGGCTCGGACTCGGGCTTAGCCCCAGAAGACGAAGAACTCCGCTTCACCCGACCCTAGGGCTCGGACACCGCCCTGGCCTCTGCCGACGACCTCCGCCTCGCCCGACCCAGGGGCTCGGACTCGGCCCCGGCCATGAAGGACGGACTCGACCTCGGCTTCGGAGGAGCCTCCACGTCGCCCAACCTAGGGCGCAGGCCAGCCACGTCAACAGGAAGCGCCATCATCACCCTACCCCGAGCTGACTCGGGCCGCAGAGAACAAGACCGGTGTCCCATCTGGCTGTCTCCACCAGATAGGCAATGATGGCGCCCCGCATGCCCTGTGACGACGGCGGCTCTCAGCTCTCTTACGGAAGCAGGAGGATGTCAGCAAGGACACAACCACTCCGACAGCTGTCCCTCCGCAAGGCTCCGCCGCTCCTCCGACGGCCACGACATCACACAAGTTGGGTTCTAAGATCTCTCCGGCTGCCACATTGGCATGTACTCAGGGCACTAGCTCTCCCTCGCTAGACACGTAGCACTCTGCTACACCCCCATTGTACACCTGGATCCTCTCCTTGCGTCTATAAAAGGAGGGACCAGGGCCCTCTTAGAGAGGGTGGGCCGCGCGGGACGAGGACGGGACAGGCGCTCTCTTGGGGCCGCTCGCTTCCCTCACCCGCGTGGACGCTTGTAACCCCCTACTGCAAGCGCACCCGACCTAGGCGCGGGACGAACACGAAGGCCGCGGGATTCCCACCTCTCCCACGCCGGTCTCCGGCCGCCTCGCTCCTTTCCCCCCTTCGCGCTCGCCCACGCGCTCGACCCATCTGGGCTGGGACACGCGGCACTCACTCGTCGGCCTGAGGGACCCCCCCGGTCTCGAAACGCCGATAGTTTGTAAATTGGCTCCATTGTGGTGGTGGTGGAAAATTTGATGTCATGCCCTGTTGCTGCATTAACTGTTAAACATATATGTGTTACTACCGAATATGTTGTATTGAAATATAATAATTTAGAGTTCGGATTATGTGTACTCACTTGATACATCGCTTGGTTATGTGCATTGCAAGCCTCCATAAATTCGTGTTGTTGTCTCATCTCTTCGCGCATCCTCATAATCTCCAACTCCTGCTCGTTCGGTCGACGAGAGCATGAGCTACGGGAAGACGAACCCGTCCTCTGAGATCTCACTGACGACGAGTCAATGAATCCGTCGAAGAGTGCGTATCTATAAGTTATTCAAAAAAAGTGATTATTGTATAATCAATTTAGTGTCAACCATATAATTTCATAAGTTAGAGCTTACCGTCCATGCGCTTTGCCACCACCACTTGCGTACACCACCGAGGGATCCACCGGTTCATGGCGCCAGTCGAAGTCAGGGCCATGGCGACGAACCATCTCCACCCCATATGCCGCCTATACATCATTGACAACCTTACAAATGCAGGAATTTATATACTTTGAACGTTTGAACTTTTGAGCCAAAACTCACCAAGCGATCCGTGGTTGTCTGGCTGCAGAGCTGGTCAGGGTTGTTCGGGTCTGGTCCTTTGTGGCCCTCCTGGTAGACCTCAATGTCACTAGGCTTTTGGCCACTCGTAGCTTCCTGTATAAACAAAAAACATTCATAAGCAATCGTGTTATTTGCTGATCGACATAGATAGATCAAACTTACCATTCTTTTAGCTTTTCGTATCATGTCGTCACCGCCAAACTTGTGGTTAGGATTAGTTCCTCGACATTGTCTGTGATGCGCTGACGCTTTCTGGAAGCCTTCGGAAGCCCAATATCGACACCAAGCATAGTACGCATCAGGCACGGGCGCCATCCATGGAACCATCACCTGCACACACACAACGTTACATATTATCAATCACAACAATAAATATAAAGGGTAAAACAAATTGAATACTAACCTCACGATATTGATCCTCAGTCAAATATATCTTTGACGACCCTTCCTTTTTAGTCAAGGGGCCTGCTTCTTCCGGATGCTTTTGAAAATACAGGTTTGTAGCCTGAATTCTCGCATAGTATATGGCATCCTTCACCAGCTTCTTTGCATTGTTTTGGAAGACACGTTCAGCGTGCCCCATGTAATCCTCTCCGTCAGGCAACCGATATCGAAGCTACAACATAAAGAATACAAATACAATGGTATAAGTCATAGATTTACAATATTAAGAAACATAACAAAAATAATAAAGAATTCATACCCAAAAGTCATTACGCACAAGTCCCTGTCTGTCGGTGTGGTTTCGTTCCTTTTTAAACTTATACTCGTCCCAGGTACTGACGAGCACCTCGTCCTCGGTATCACCGTTTGACACCTTCACTATACCAGGGTAGTGAAGGCGGCAAAGAGAACCCAACGTAAGGTTAACCTGAGTGTGGTGTCCCTTGCCGTCAAAGGACAGGTCCTCCCAATTCCTGCATTACACAAAAACATTAACAATACACATAATAGTTATATGAGATAAGTTAATATATTACACTCACCGATCTCCATGTGGCATGATTAAAGTCCTATCAGCCTCTCGCTCTATCGCGTGACGAGGCTTTACTGAGTGGCTTTTTCTTGAGCGACGTGTGCGTGTCGCTGAAGAGCCTCCCGAGCCATCATCCATCGGGTTGTCAGCCAGTTCGCCCTGTTGGCCCCACTGGTCCCACGCCTGTTGCTGCTCTCTCTGGTGGTCCCACTGGTCCCATGGCTCATTGTGCTGCTCAGCCTCATTGTGCTGCTCCTCCTCAATGTGCTGCTCCTCAGTGTGCTGCTCATCCTGGTACATACAACTCAAGATTTATTTGTAAATATGTAAACAAATTTATTTGTACAAGATATGTTACCTCTTCTCCATGTACCGCGCTCAACAGCTCTCGACGTCTGCTGCTGCTCGAAGAACTGCCCTGAAAAAGGCCCAGGCCCTTGAACAGCCCCTTTACTGACTTCTTTGATTTTGGCGGCATCCTGCATAAAAAATAAGAAATTATTCATTAGTGCATCAAAAATGACATAATACTTAAAATATAAACAAATTAAATAACAAAACAACTTTACTTGTTAAATATCATCAAAATCAGGATCTATTTGTTCTCTTCTATGCAGAGGTCGCCATGTTACTTTTCTCCTAACAGGTTGTCTTCTCCTTTTCTCGGGAAAAGTTAAGTCGTTAACGTCTGCAACTAGTGAATCTAATGCCGGTGCAGGATCAATATGAAAACTAGTTGGCAACTCTTCTTCTTGAAACACCTCATCAACCTGCTCAAGGTGACCAATTTGATATTCGTCCTCACCAGGAGTGTATAGGCGTTCGCGGGGATTTACATTGTACACAACCCTCCATTTAGACAACTTTTTGCATGGATATGTCGAGAAATAAACTTGGTCTGCTTGATGGGCAAGGATATACGTGTCGTGTCCTTGAAGCAATTTTTCAGGTTGGATCTGTGTCATCCCAAATTCGGTCCTATAATACTTCGGGTCATACCATTTACACTCAAAGAAAACTAGCGCTAAAGGCTTATTTCCAGCAAATGTAATCTCGATTATATTTTTGATTTTCCCGTAATAGCAGGCTTCGTGTCCTTCCATGTCGGTTGCCCTAGTAACGACTCCACTATTTTGAGTAGCGGCCATAGGATGACTTGATTCGAAAATGCTTGAACGAAAGTGATATCCATTGACGTCGTAACGTCCATAGCTTTTGGCAGTTACGCTTCCAATAGATAACTGACGTAAGTCATCATTCAAATTCATTTCCTCCCCAAACTGTCAATTATGCCACAAAGTATTAGCAAATTCTGTAATATTAGTTAACTGAAATTAGCTGTCAGAGCCACATAATTAAGACTTACACGGTCCCGAAGCCACATAATGAAATTAGGTCGCCCATGCATACCATCGCGTCGCAATTTATCTATGTCTCTCGCTGTTGGCCTACCGAGACACCTCATGTTTTGTTCATCAAACTCGCTGTGAAATATTATTGTATGACATGAGATATTTGATAACATAAACTAATTCACATATGAACAATTTAAGAAAATAAGTCTTACACAAAGTATTTCTCCACCTCAGGCATATTCGTGAACATGTATAGTAAAGCAGACTTCCGTTCTTTCATACTGAGGTGATATGCCTTGGGTGGACCAACGGCTTTGCCGTTTGTCTGAAAAATCGAAAGATCACTACACGGAGGCATCTCTCGTTCATCATCATGGTACCTTTTCTTTCGAGCAAATACATTATGTTCTTCTGCAAAGTAACAACTTGCAAACTCTCTTGATGCATGACGTCGATGTTGTGCATCAAAATCAATGACTTAGCATAAGGAAGCTCCCACAAGCCACATATGTGAGTCCAGTTATACTCCTCACCAAAACCTTGATACCTTTTACCACTCTCGTCTAGGACAAGTTTCATATGCTCTTCTGTAATTTCTATCCCACTACGTCGCTTGGGCGGTCCCTTCGTGACAATGGTGCCCTTCCTAAATTCCTTTCTCTGCCTTCTGAAGGGGTGATTGAAGGGTAGAAAACATCTATGGCAATCAAAGTAACATATCTTGCCACCAGCACTAAGACGAAAACAATCTGTATCTTTAGCACAATAAGGACACGTCAATCTACCATGCACGCTCCATCCAGAGAAACTACCATACGCCATAAAATCATGAACCGAGAACAGATATGCAACACGAAGATTGAATTTCTGCTTCTTGAAGCAGTCATAGGCTTCCACACCTTGCCATAGCTTCTTTAACTCTTCAATCAGTGGTTGAAGCATCACATTGAGGCGTACGCCAGGATGCTCAGGCCCAGGTATAACAAGACATAGGAACATAAACTCATATTTCATGCAAAGAGCAGGTGGAAGGTTGTACGGTATGGCAATGACAGGCCAACATGAATACGATGCAGCGGTCATATTGAACGGTGTGAAACCATCAGTTGCCAAGCCGATACGAACGTTTCTTGCATCGCTGGCAAAATCTGGATCAAATTTGTCACGAATTCGAGGACGGTCACGTCAGTGTGCCCGTGAAGAGGCTCTTCTGACGCTTTGAATAGGTTGAAGAACTTCTGAACCTCCGGTGTAGGTGAATCATGATGATCTGGTGCCAGTTCAGGCTGCAGATCCTCAAGCATCTGGTCCATCCTATCAACATCATCTTCACCGTCATCAACTTCTACTTCTGCTGCTCGTTCAGCATCTTCACCGTGGAGATACCAGACCTTATAGCCTGGCACGAAACCATGCGAGCACAGGTGTAGTGTGACCTGCCTCTTGGTGTGGCTCGTCATATTTCTACATTTATTGCATGGACACCTAATATTATCTATTTGTGACAAAGCAGCTGCATGGTCCAGAAATATTTGTGTCTTGGCAAACCATTCACTAGTGTGACACCCACCCTTCTTGAAACCTTCATACATCCAATCACGTCTATCACCCATTATTGAGGCTGTGTACGAGTAAAGAGTGTGTGTGAGACAATCACGTTTCTACACGTCACACACATATATACATACATATATACATCTATAGGTAAGTAGTAAAACTATATATATACATAAATAATTATATATACACATAAATAACATCAAATTAATCAATATCAAAACATTCATACATCCTAATATTATAAGTTAAATCTAATCAATAAATAACATCAAATTTAACAATTCAATAGTATAAGTTAAATCTACTATAAGAATACAATAAATAATTACCTAACATGAAGCCACACATGTGATATTAAATTAACTATAATCACACTCTAATCACATGTGTTATTAAATTAATACTAATCACATGAAAGTTAACTCCCGTCGGCCATAAAAAACGGACGAAAATAAACATGTACACACATAATTAACATTCACAATCCAATGCATTAACATGTACACACATAATTAACTCACGTGGGTGTCGTAGTTGGTTCGGAGATGCGGTCGGGGGCGGAGGCGGCGCTTGGACGCGGCGGCGGCGCTCGAGGAGGCAGCGACGACGCTCCGAGAGACCCGGCGGCGATGTGGGCGGTGTGGGGGCACGGCTGAGACGAGCGAGGGCGGGCACGGCCGCGACGGACGGGCGGGCGCGCGGCGGTGGGGCGGCTGGGCGCTCGGCGCCGCGAGAGGACGGGCGGCAGACGGGCGACGCCGGGGCGCCCGGGTGCGCGGCGTCGGGCGGCGTCGGGCAGCGTGGACGGGCGGCGCTCCGAGGGGCGGCGTCAGGCTCGGCCGGGAAGGCACGCCGGCGGGGAGGGGCGGCGGCGCGGCGGCGGTTAGAGGCGGCGGCGAGAATAGGGCAGGCGGCGGCGGCTAGGAAGAAAGACAGAGAAGAAATGAGCCCGCGCGGGCGAACCCGCGCTCATAAAAGCCTAATCCCCGTCGGCCTGCGCTCTGGCCGACGGGAGTTAAGTAATCCCCGTCGGCCTATTTTCTGGCTGACGGGAGTTAAGTTAACTCCCGTCGGCCTACTCTCTGGCCGACGGGCGTTACGTTATTCCCGTCGGCTTCAGTGTAGCCGACGGGAGTTACGTTATCCCCGTCGGCTTTTTCCCTGGCCGACGGGAATTATCCTGGCCGACGGGAATCATTAGGATTCCTGTAGTGCTGACTTCGCACATAACCCCCTAGTCTTTTCCCCTTCTTAACCCACGCTCCCTCCTCGCCGAAACAGTAGCCGAGGGGAGAAAAAGCGGTGGTGCGGCTTACCGGCGATGGGAGAGGTCCGGTGGAGGGTCAGGCGAGGTCTGGGGGTCCCTGGTGGTCACGTCGAGGGGCGGATTGCCGGTGGTGGTGACCAGAGTAGGGTTGGCCACGTGCGCAGGCGGTCGGGCTCATCGGTGGCGTGTGCTCTGGCCTGCTCACAGCGGTAGAGCTCAAACAAAGTGCTTGGGGAGCTTCACGGGAGGTCAGCGGTGCCATAGTTGCAAGGAATTGAAAGGTGGCTCACCTGTGCAGCTCGGTCTACACGCTGCGGCGGTCGGATGAAGTTCGATGATGGCAATCCGGCATCGCCGGTGAAGTGGTGTTTGGTCTAAGGCTTCGGGAAGCTTTACGGAGCTCTAGGTAGGCTAGCTGCGGAGTCAGATTGGATGGAGGTGGGCCCAAGTGGCCGGTCCACGGTGGTCGGGGCTCGGGCGGCCGCTGGCACGCTATGCGCAGAGGGAACTCCGGCGATCTCGTACTCAGGCGGGGCTAAGAGCGAGCGGGGGAGTACGGTCATGGCCTCGGTCTGTTTTATAGGCGCGGGCGCGTGGGGCCGAGCGCCGAGGCGTGCTTTAGCGCGCCAAGACAGGTCGAACACGTGTGCGTGTTCTTCTGCCCTAGTTCAAGCGCTTGCTGAGCAGCCAAACATGTGAATCTCGCCAAAAATCTTATGTAGGGTCTCTTCTATGTCCCTAGGGCTATCTTGTTTGTGTGAGTTCCATGTGAAGATCTGGTCTAGTTTGTGAGATATGGTGGCACCAAGTCAGGTCTGTCGGCACTGTTCAACCCGAGACAAAACACATGTCAAACCATGTCAAAATTTGGTGCCCCTTTGTCAATTGGACCATGTTGATTTGGCTTTTGCAACTAAGTGAACACAGGGGGTCTTTAGAAGAGGGCTGAAATTTGACTTAGAGAAAAAGAGGTTGTTCTTGAGGGCTTTCCACTTGGGTGATTAATTTGAGGTTTTTGTGGGACCTTTTTGGAATAACTTCCTTACTATTTCTTGTAGGTATTTAAATGTGCTACAACTTTTGTAAAAGGCTTAAGTCATGATTTGGTAATTTACATAGCTCTCCCACTAATCCAATCTTGGGGCTCTAATTCCTCAAGGAGGGGGTCTAGGGTTTTGAGTATCTTTCTCAATTAGAGATGCATGAAAAGGCTAGGATATTCCTTCTTGTATGATCAACAGTTGATTAAGACATTGCTTCTCAATTTTGGTGCTTCATTCTCAAACTAAATCACTTGTGATAATAGGTCACATGTGAATGTGTAAGCCAGGGCCTTGAGTAACACCTGGGGTGTTACATCCTAAATCTAACTCGCAGTCCTTTCCCTAATGGAACAGTACCCACGGTGGAGAAAAGGGCGGCGAGGCTTACCGGTGGTGAAATAGCTCCGGCAAGGTGGTCGATGGCATAGGGGAGGTCGCGGCGGTCACATCGATGTGCGGATCATCGTCGGAGGTGACTAGAGTTGGCGGGTCCACGTGCGCAGGCAGTGGAGTTCGTCAGTGGTGAGGACTCCGGCCTCACTAGGGCAGTATAGCACAATCCATTGAGTCGGGGAGCTTCATGGGAGGTCAGGGAGGTCATGGGTGCAAGGTATCAAAGAATGGTTCACCTGGTGGCCCGGTCTACGAGCGGTGGCGGGTGGCCGATGTCCGGCGATGGTGATCCCGCTGCTCCGGTGAGGTAGTGTCTCGATCCTTTCTTAGAGAAGCTTCACGGCTCCACGGGGAAACTGTCCAGAGGCTCGGGTGAGGCTAGGGTCTCTGAGAATGGCTGGCCGCGATGGCCGGCCTTCGGGTGGCTCGGGCGGGCAACACAGAGCTCGCCGGAGCTAAGGACTAGGCCGGGACAGTGAGGGCAAGCGTGGAGTGAAGTGTTGCGCATCCGGGGATGGCTTTTAAAGGCGTGGGCGAGCACGACCGAGGGTGCTCTAACATGCGCTCGCGGCGTGCGTGGAGGAGCACCAGTGCGTGCTCTGCCACCTGGGCACGGCATCGAGCACGAGGCAGCGCTGAGAGTGGTCACTTTCAGGTGTCCATTGGCTCCATATCTTCGTAATTATGGCCATGATCCCTTTGAGAGATCTCTTCACCGGACTTTCCTTTATCATTTGTGTGTGGCGACCTATGGATTTTGTTGACTGGAGCCAAAGATATGGGGCGCTGTAGTAGGGTTTGTCTCACTGTGTGAGTCCGAGATAAAATCCTTGACTTGACGTGTCTAGGGCACGAATCTCGATGCCATCTTCGCACGTGTTGCAGAGGGGTTAATTTAGCACAACTTTGTCAATGGGAGCTTAGGGTTTTGAGTTAGGGATCAAGGTGAACGCGCCCGAGTTCTAGGTGAGGGCTCAAATTCAGAAATCTGAATTTTCAGATTTCTATAGAGAGCTCCCACTTGCATGGCCTTTTTGGGGATTTTGATCAATTATTTTGGCCAAACTTTTCTAGTAGTTTGTAGCTTACCAAGTATATTTCAAGTTTTATAATTGGTTTTGGCCATGATTTCACATTTTTCATTCCCCTTTTTCAAATTTCCCTTTTGCACTAAAATGGCTTAATTAGGGGTATTTTAGGGGTTGGGCATGTTTCTCACTTTGAGGTGCATGATATGGTTAAGGTATGATCCTTAAGATAAAAGGACTTAGTTAAATATTTGCTCCTAAATTTTTGTTGTCTTTTGCTCAATTGGATTCACATGTGATAATGATCTTGAGGTTAGCACTGAGAAGAACCCTAGGTAACACTGGGGTGTTACTGAAGCCATCGTCGCAACTGTGGAAGTGAGTTCATCGGAGGTGGGCGCCAATGTTGGTCCTTGTTCTCAAATGCTATACATTAAGAACTAGACAACACAATTGTCAATAATTAAAGACCTTCGTTCTTTGAAGCATTATCTCCTTTTGGATATAATGATCTCCAGACGAAGGTCATGAAGGGCTTACCTTCATCATTTCTGTGAACAAATATAAATAAGGGTATATGAAATACAAAAGAATATAAATAACGATTATGAATCAGTAAGTTATTTATATTCTCATTTCATAAACATGAATAAACATCAACAATATTTATATCATAATGATACCATCGGCTTGTCAGAAGGTGAAGATGCGAGAGTGACGCAAGAGTGATTACAATCCAGTGTGAACAGTACGGGGGTATTATTCATCTATTTATAGGCACGGGACGCAACCCGGACAAAATTACATTAATGTCCCTGATAACTAATTGTAATCATAATACGAACTATTAAGGACTAGATAGTCTTTTCCTCCTTAAGTCGGTATCGTCCTTCGCCTTCATCATAATGCTAAGCCGAAGCTCCTTCAGTCATAGCTTCGGCTTCTATCCGCATCATCATGTCGCGTATACCTTTGTAACATTTTGTCGAAGGTGTTTTTGCCTAGAGGACCTTCGGCAGGAAAGAAGACCCCCAACACTATGATAACTACATATTCATAGCATCAAATAAGCATTCATGTATATATATTGTTATGTATAGAAAATGAAGAAGAAGTTATAGTCAAAGAAGAAGTTGCCCCGCAAGCTGAGAATCCCCCGGTTGAGAACAACTTCTACTTTGATATCTGTGGGACAAACCCAAAGCCTCCTACAACACAAGGCAAGCCCCAGTGCATTTACCCCTTTCCTTGTTGTTTTAAACTCTTTATCACTTGAGATGATGCATTAGGTGATAGGAGTTGTGTGCTAAACAATTGCTGCATTTCCTTCCTTGTAACTGATTACCATTCCTTGATACCTGTTTCACTTAAAAGTTCTCTGATGCTTAGCTTTGCTTTAAAAAACAAAATGTTTTGTTTTAAACAAAAGATGATGCTTCACATGGGATGGGAGGTTTTCAAAGAAAAGACTTGATGGTGAATCCATCATGGCCATGATGGGTTCAACATCGGAAAAGACGTACCTCTTTCAGGTACCAAACTTTGGGTTGTAAATGATAAAGACGAGACCGGGCGGGTGACTTGCACGAGAAGGAAGTCTTGGTGTAGTGTCTCCGTCTGAGTCAATTAAGGATCATGTCGATGTAGGCTTGATGGTTGAGGACCTTTTAACTGGACACATGCCTTGTCATGGGTAAGCTTTACCTCGGTCGGACCAATACCAGAAAGGACACCACGCAATGGGAGTGGAGAGATGGCGAGAGTAGCGTGTGCCCTCTGTGGCAAGAGGCTAGACGGTGGTGTATCTATGCTCTCGGTTGGTGTGAACCTATTCTGGTCTTGAGAAACCCAGTGGGGAGTTGACATATGTAAGGGTTAAGTGCTACATATGTCGTGTGGTTGGAGATCCCTAGCTGAGTATCGATTCGGATCACCCTTACTTCTCGGACATGAAGACTTGGTCACGACCCTACACGTAGCAATCCAGTGAATTGAAGGGTGATAAAAGATGGCTAGTATAGGCAAGTGCCTAAACTAGGGTAGAAAGAACTCTAGATATAGGTAATGACTTAACCTGAAAATAAAACAGGATTTTTAAGGATCCACTGTTAGTAAGCATTTCTGCAAACAGAGTCTTTGATTCTTGATCAGCTTTACCTTGAATCCCACAAGCCAACATATCCTTGAGAAGTCTTTTTCCTTTGTCGGGTAAGATCTGCGAAAGTACACTCCGTACTTAGGGTTTTCGAACCCATGTTGTTGTAGGTGATGAAACAACCGAGTTTTGCTGCTTCTGCTCGAAGGTGGTGCCAAAGGAGGAGGCAAATCAGTAAACTTGTTGGTGGGAGGATGTTTTACCTCCCTGATATGTAATAATAAGCTATGCACTCAGACACCCGGTGTTGTAATAAATACTCTCTATATTTTTATATGAATGTAAATTATGTTATTGTAATCCACTTCCGCTTATTCTTTACTCCGACTATGTGTGTAATGTCTGCGTGATGGGTGAAGCGCTCTTCGGCGATATGATGATGATACAGATGAACGAACTTGTTGAGTAATTATGTGCATCTACATGGTTGTCTGAGGTCCTTAGGAGGTTCCGTGACAGCTGGTATCGGAGCGAAGCCCGTCTCTTTGGACATTACGTAGTACTTCAAAAGAATTTTTAAATACTTACCTTGAAAGATTCTTTCGTTCTTATCTTACCACTTTCTGGTAGTCACTTTTTAAAGTTGAGTAACAGAGTGCTAAATAAAGGTATATGCAGGAAATAGGGGATCAATGAAAAGTTGATCCCATGATTATTAGGTTATGCATGCATCATGATTAAACTACACTAAATAATTTTTTTTCTCTCTTATGGAGATATGGCGCGAACCAAGACCACTCAACGCAAATGAACCGGACCACATGGTGTATCCTGGCACTAGCTGGCCTCTAGGCATGAAGGAAGCAGTAGTGGAAGCAACGACCCTATCGGGGATTTGGAGGCCAGAGTGGAGCGACTCAGGTCTGAGCTACGCCATGGGTGTAGGGAGCGTGTGCACGATAGCCGCCGCATTGCTAAACTATCAGCAGAAGTTACTCACCTGCAACAGGATATTTCGAAATGCGATACGACCATTGACTGGGTCGTAAACTCGCGCTCTTTTGCTTGGGATTGTGAAGCCAAAGCTCTAGCTCGACTAGCAGAACTTAGCGCATCCCTGGAAAACCTGCAAGCATACTGCAACACCCTATATGAAGAGGTGCACGTGTTGTATGATCGGCTGCACCCGAACGTGCCCCCAGAAGTTGCAACAATGGGAGTTGGGCCATCTGGAACAGCAAATGAAGGATCTTATGGGGAGCTAGACCTTTTTGGGCCCCTCCTTCCATGAATCTTGTAGATGAATGGTCTCCTGAAATAGGTAGTGGAGCAGCTAAGGACGAAGAGGATTAGAGTAGTATAGTTTAAGTAATGTACTCATGTAAGATAAATAAGAAAGTTGAGTTGTAATACTGAGTATGTATAATTATTACTGTTTAGCAATGAAATAAAGATGGTGTGTTGGCATGTAATAATTCAGGATGTTATTCTTCCTCAGATGTCATCGCGAACTCGTGCTCATGATGGGGTGGGAACATCCCGAGGCGGGGAGGAAACTCCCAATCCGCCACCTATACCTCCTACCCTGGCCGAGGCTATCGCTGCCTTGGTCAACGCTACCGCCAACAACACGCGCTTCCTGCACGAAATGGTGGGAAATCAATTTCAGCAGCACAGAGGAAGAGGTCCACCTCAAGGACCATGAGAAACCACCTATCTGGAGTTCTCCGAGACCCGTCCACCACTCTTTGTCAAGGCAGAGTGCAACACCCTAAATTTGGGGGTAGAATTTTTTCTTCTTTAATACTTACTAAATTCAGGCGTTACTCTCTTTTCCCTTCTCGTTTCGCTCATTCTTCCCAATTTCAAAGCAGTATAGCGACTGGTGTCCGTGTTGCGTGTAAATAAAAACCTAAGTTGTCATGGGTGTCGCATCATACCGAGGCATATTTCTTGTCTGATGTCGGGTTTAATCCCATGTCTGTCTAGTCTTGTTTCGGTTTTCGTTTCACGTTTGGATTCCAATCTGTGGTTGTGCGCGTCATGGGATTTTGACCCACGACGTGGCCCAGCCTGGCCCGCTCTGGCCCGCGCGCCCTGACGCCGCTGCCCCTCCCCAATGCGCGCGCCCCCTCCCCTTGCCTCGCTTTCCCTCATTCAATTCTCCCACGCACAACTCCCTCTCTCTCTCCCTCGTGGTGCCCTAGATTTTGGAGACGGTGATCGCCGGATTTGGACCTCGAGGTGAGCTCCCCTTCCCTCTCCCTCTCTCTTCCCCTCCCCCTCCCCTTCCTTCTTCCCCCATGCGGCCTCACTGCGCAGCCCCTCGGCCCCTCCCTGCGCGGCCCACTCGGCCCCTCCCTATGTGACCCCTCGGCGCCCCCGCTGAGGCCCCTCGACCCCTCCCCGGCGTGGCCCCCTAGCCCCCCCGCGTGGCTACCTTGGCCCCTCCCCAACGCGGCCATCCCAGTCCACCGGCGGCACAGCCCCCGGTGCCCCTCGTGTGCGGCCCGTGGCACCCCTCGGCGCGGCCCCTTGGCCCCCCTGTTGCGGATCCCCGGCCCCCGGCGGCGCGGCCCCTTGGCCCCCGGTGACGCGTGTCACACCCAGTTTTAGAAGGCAAACCGAATGCGAACCATGTACGTGCCAAGATCAGCAATTCACGTACACAACAGTTACTTAACTGAACATCATCACACAGTGCTCAAATAATAACATAAAAGGGTAATAATAGTCGATTACATCATGATGTCCAAGACATCCACATAGTCTTTAACAATTATCAAAGTGCGGAAAAGAAACGTAGATACACATGGCCTAAATAGGCAGCTGACTGGGGGTTTGCCGCTAACCCACGCCTAGAACTCATCATACTCTTGGAACTCGTGGAAGTCCTCCTCCACGACTTCATCTTCTCCTGAGTAGTAGTTGCAATGCGGACAACCTGGGGGGGTTGGGTATGTAAACCAAGGGTGAGTACACATCAACATACATAGCAATATGTCCCGTTTGGCTGTAGTGGACTAGCTTAATGTGGAGTAAAGTCAAGCAATTGCTTTTAGTTGGTCAGGTTATTACTTACTATTAGAAAGCCATGTTTTGGAATTAACCCAAGTTATTAACCCGATGTACCCTTTCCAAACGGAAAGAATACCACTTACCAGTACCGTAGTCATAACCAAAATCATCATCCTTATCACCTGTAAACCATACATCTCTGATCAAGTATCTCTAATCAATGGAGCTCCCTTGTCCGCTCATAACCGTGAGCATAGCTGATATATCAGTTTCATAACACTTTGCAGAGATTGCGCACTTTACCCACAAGCCGTGATTCCCTCTTGCGTCGGGCCGATCAAACCCTTAAACACTACCAAGGTGAATAGGCAGGGTCTCACTACATAGCCTTTACAAAGATTCCCTAGGGTTGTAGCCGCCTGTTAGGTTTCCTAAATGCACCGCACTCCTCCCCAAGGGGCAAACCAACCTTGGCATAGCTAGACACAGACATCGAGCCCCATTATCGGCACAACAGCGAAGCGAACTACACCCCAGTTCCTCTAATTACTCAGCTAAGGGCGTCCCACTCCACCCTCATGGTTGCATTGTTTTCCCGAGCGGTCATCCAACGAACCAGTCCATACGGAGAGGCACTCGAGAAACTGCTCGAGCCCCCTTAAATGTCACAGTACCATCATCATAATCAAAAGGGAAAACAGCGTATCATAGATAATCTCATCATGTTCATTGATTAAGGTGAAGCACTAGCATAAAGCTAAACCATAATAACCCAACCAGAATAGGTAAACAAGGACAAGATAGAAAAAAGCTAGTCAATCCTTAGGTATAAATGTGTAAATGCGGGATGTGAATTATAAGAATGACTAGGACATAGATGGGTCAAGGGACACTTGCCTTTACCAACCGACTGCTGCTCAGGGTCTTCACCTGCAACTCCTTCGGACTCCGCCAACTGATTGTTATCTATACAAGTTTCAAACATACATTCCACAAGTTTTAATACAAAGGAACAGTACACCATACAATAGAATGCAATAAATAGAGAGACGTTCGACGCAGGGCTCGCACCTACAACTAAACGAGAAAGAGAAAGTAACGGTTGAGGCTACGGTCGAGAAGCGATCACGTTACACGATTATGGATTAAAATACTCGTCTAAACAGAATGGTATTAGTTTAGCCATCGTGTTAAGCATAAGGTAAAGTCATGTTCCATATTTAATTATTATAAACAGATTAAAGTAAGTTAAAAGGATTGTCGCGCAGCAAAACGCGCGACACAGCACTTAAATTGAATTAAGAAATAAACGACTCGTCGCGCGACAGAGCGCACAATGAGACACTGGCAATAATTATAAAGAGACATTAAGTGTCGCGTGATGAAACGCACAACGGCGTACGTCAACCAAACTGAATTTAAAATGGAACGTCACGTGACTAGACGCGTGACGTCATACATTAAAGAATCTTGAAATTAAAATAGATCATCGCGCGATGAAGCGCACGACGCAGCACATTAATAGAATCTGAAACTAAACAAATTCGTCGCGCGACGAAGCGTGGGACGCAACACATTCATTAAACTAAATTTAGAAACTAATTAAACCGAGGTTCGATCGCCGCGCGCGATAGGGCTACGCGCACGGGAACACGCTGCGCGCCGGGGGCACACGAGGCCACACCGGGGCACACGCAGGGGCTGCCGAGCCGCGTGGGGGCGCGCGCGAGGGGCTGCCAGGGGCCACCGCCGGGGGACCACGCAAGGAGCGCGCCGGGGGGCCATGGGGAAGCGCGTAGGGGGCCGCGAGGGGCGCACGTAAGGGCGCCAGGGGCCGCCGCCGGGGGGCCACGCAGGTAGCGCGCCGGGGGGGCGCCAGGGGGCCACGCGAGGAAGGCGCCAGGGGGCTGCGCGAGGAAGCCGCTAGGGGGCCACGCGGGGAAGCCGCCAGGGGGCGCGGGGGAGGCCATGAGGGCCGCGCGAGGCGCGCGTGGAAGGGCGCGCGTGGAGGCCGCCAGGGGCGCGTGGAGGCCGCGAGGGACACGCGGGGTGAGCGTGGAGGGGCGCGTAGGGAGGCTGCATGGGGGAAGAAGGGAAGGGGAAGGGGAAGAGAGAGAGAGAGAGAGAGAGAGAGAGAGAGAGAGAGAGAGAGAGAGAGAGAGAGGGGAGGTGAGCTCACCTCGGGGTCCAAATTCGGCGATCACCGTCTCCAAAACCTAGGGTACCATGGGGAGAGAGAGAGAGGTGGGAGAGGAGGTTGCTGCATGGGAGAATTGAATGAGGGAAAGAGAGACAAGGGGAGGGGGCACGCGCACATGGGGAAGGGGCAAGGGTGCAGGGGTGCGCGGGCCGAGGCCAGGCCGAGCTAGGCTAGGCTGGGCCGCACCGCGGGTCAAAATCCTGTGGCACGCAGACCCACAAATCGAAATCCAATTGTGAACCAAAATCCAGAACGAGACAAGGTGAACACGCGATTAAACACAACATCAGACAAAGAAATATGATTCGACATGATGCAACACCCATGTCAACTTAGGTTTTTTTGTTTACACATGACATAGACACCAGTCGCTATACTACTTTGAAATTGGGGAGAAGGAGCGAAACGGGAAAATAAAAGGGAGTAACGCCTGAATTTGGTGAGTAAAAAGAAGAAAAAATTCTACCCCCAAATTCAGGGTGTTACAAACCTATCCCCCTTAAAAGAATCTCGCCCTCGAGATTCAAGTTTGGCTAGAAAAGAGTTCAGGGTATTTGGCCATCACATCATCTTCACGCTCCCAGGTTGCTTCTTCCTCAGAGTGGTGACTCCATCTGACTTTGCACATTCTGATAGTTTTCCTCCGGGTGACTCTGTCTGCAGTCTCAAGAATATGCGCTGGCTTCTCTATGTAGGTAAGGTCCTCCTGGACCTCCAGACCTTCCACTAGCAACTGCTCTTCTGGCACACACAGACACTTTTTCAACTGAGACACATGGAAGACATCATGCACTGCGGACAAGCCTTCTGGCAGACTGAGCTGATAGGCCACTTCTCCACGCCTTGCGAGAATTTGATACGGACCAACAAAGCGGGGCGCTAGCTTGCCTTTGACTCTGAATCTTCGGACTCCTCTGATAGGCGATACTTTCAGATAGACAAAATCTCCGACTTCAAAATTCAGCTCTCTCCTTCTTGTGTCTGCATAACTTCGCTGCCTTGACTGCGCTATCTTTAGATTCTCCCGAACCATGTTGATGTTCTCTTCAGCTTCGAGCAGAATGTATGGCCCGAACACTTGCTCTTCTCCAGGCTGATCCCATTGCAATGGAGTTCTACAACTCATCCCATAAAGTGCCTAAAATGGTGACATCTTCAAGCTTGCCTGGTAGCTGTTGTTATAGGAGAATTCTGCGTAAGGTAATCTCTTGTCCCACCTGGACTGATCCTGCAACGCACAAGCTCTCAATGTCTTCGAGGATTTGATTAGTTCTTTCAGTCTGGTCGTATGCCTGTAGATGGTAAGCTGAACTGAAATTTAGATGTGTACCCAAAGCTTCATGCAACTGCTGCCAGAAATGAGAGGTGAACTGCGTTCCTCTGTCTGACACTATCTTCTTTGGCACACCATGAAGACAAACGATCCGGGACATGTACAACTCTGCCAATACTTCACTGCTTTAGTTGGTCTTGACAGGTACGAAGTGGGCTGACTTGGTCAAGCGGTCTACTACTACCCAGATGGAATCGTAGCCGGCTCGAGTGCGAGGCAATCCGACTATGAAATCCATTCCGATTTCGTCCCATTTCCACTTAGGAATTCACAATGGTTGCAACAATACAGCTAGCCTCTGATGCTCTGCCTTGATCCTTTGACAACTGTCACATATAGCCACATGCTCTGCGATCTCCCTTTTCATTCCGTACCACCAGAATTTCTTCTTCAGATCCTGATACATCTTCTCACTTCCAGGGTGTACAGAATAAGCTGACTCATGAGCTTCCTTGAGGATCAACTCCCGAATGGACTGGACATTGGGAACACACAGACGGTCCTTGAACCATACCACACCTTCTGCATCTTCTCAAAAATCTTTACCTCTCCCTTCCAGAATCAGGTGCCAGATTTCACTGATCTTCTCATCATTCTTCTGTGCTTCTTTGATTTCCCGCTCCAAGGTGGGTTCTAACTCAACTGTCACTCCACGCATATTGTTCAGAAATCCGAGGCTCAACCTTTCAAACTCTTTGGCCAACTCATAAGGCATCGAATGAGCGACCATCATATTGACCTGACTTTTCCTGCTCAAAGCGTCTGCCACTACGTTCGCTTTGCCTGGATGGTAATGGATCTCCAATTCATAGTCTTTGATCAACTCCAACCATCTTTGTTGCCTCATATTCAGCTCCGACTAAGTGAATATGTACTTCAGACTCTTGTGGTCTGTGTAAACATCACATTTCTGCCCATACAAATAGTGTCTCCATGTCTTTAGTGCATGAACCACTTCTGCCAACTCTAGGTCATGGATTGGGTAATTCTTCTCATGAACCTTCAGCTGTCAGGACGAGTAAGCCACAACTCTTCCCTCCTGCATCAACACACATCCCAAACCAGTGTAACAAGCATTGCAATACACTGAGAAGGGCTTGTGCACATCAGGCAAGACTAAGATAGGCACTATAGTCAACTTCTCTTTCAGCGCTTCAAAGGCTTCTTGGAATTTCTGAGTCCACTTGAACTGAACCTTGTTGCCTAGCAAAGCTGTCATTGGTTTCGCAATCTTCGAAAACCCTTCGATGAATCACCGATAATATCCGGCCATTCAAATGAAACTCTTGATTGCTCGAGCATCTGTTGGTGCTTTCCAATTCAGAATGTCTGCCACTTTCTTCGGATCCACAGCCAATCCTTCTTTGTTGATTATGTGACCCAAGAACATGACTTCACCAATCCAGAACACGCACTTGCTCAACTTTGCATACAGCTGGTGCTCTCGCAATCTCTGCAATACCATCTTCAAATAATTCACATGCTCTTCTTCACTTTGAGAATATATAAGAATGTCATCGATAAATGCCACCACAAACTTGTCGAGATAATCCATGAATACACTATTCATTAGATTCATGAAGAAGGCTGGTGAATTTGTTAGACCAAAGGACATCACAGTGAACTCATACAACCCATACTTGGTAATGAATGCCGTCTTCGGAATGTCTGAGGGTCGAATCCTGAGCTGATGATAACCTGACCTCAGATCTATCTTTGAGAACATGTTGGCTCCTCCAACTGGTCGAACAGATCTTCTATTCTGGGCAAGGGGTACTTGTTCTTGATCGTGACATCATTCAGGACTCGATAATCGATGCACATCCTTCTAGTGCCATCTTTCTTCTCCACAAATAGGATAGGGGCGGCCCAAGGCGAGGTGCTTGGCCTTATATAACCTTTCTCTGATAGCTCATCGATCTACTTCTTAAGTTCAACTAACTCTGGTCCAAATACTCTGTAGGCTCTTTTAGAGATAGGGGCGGTGCTAGGAAGAAGTTCTATAGCAAACTCAACTTTCCGCTCAGGTGGCATGCCTGGTAAGTCTTCCTGAGACACATCTGGGAATTCTGACACAACCTTGATAATCTCAAGTGAATCTGGCTCCTTGCTATCAATAGCCATCTGATGACAACTTCCTTTCCTTGGCTCAGGTGAGACTAACTCGGTCACCACTTCCTCTCCTAGTGGGGACATCAACTTGATTGTCCTCTTATCACAACTGATAACTGCCTGATACTTATCTAGCCAGTTCATCCCTAGGATGACATCTATTCCCTGAGTACCCATTACTATGAGATTAGCAGGAAACGCTATCCCCCTTATTTCCACACTTACGTTCAAGCAAATGCTATCGGCTCGAATTCTACCACCGGCTGAGTCAATTTGGATGGGGGTTGACATGGTAGCGATTGGAAGATTATGTGCTTCTACCCATGATGCAGTAATAAATGAATGGGTTGCTCCAGTATCAAATAACACTTCTGCAATATGGGAGTCGACCGGAAACATACCTACTGTCATACTGGGGGTTTCCTGAACTGCTTCAGCCTCCAAGTGATTCAGTCTCCCATTGTTGTAGCGTGGCTGAGAGCAGTTGCCTGCTCAAGGCTAAGACACATTCTGCTTTGCTGGGGCACTAGGGCCTGACTGCTGCTGGGCTGCCTTCTTCAGACATTGCATCACCCAATGGCCTTGTTCTCCACAATGGAAACATGCTCTGCTTCCACCCTGAACTGGTGTTGCCTGACTGTTCTGTTGGGTTGCTGGGGCGGGAAGACGAGGTGCCTGCTGATTCTGCCTCTGGAACTAACCTCCTCCTGACTGATTGTTCTGGCGATTCTACTGCTGGTGCTGAGGATACTGCCTTTGGAACTGCTACTGCTGAGGTGGGCGCTGGTTCTGCTTGAACTGCTGAGGTGGATTGCCCGAGAAGCAAGGGCGATTGCTGCTTCTAGGCTGAGGTCCACTGATCTTACGCTTGCAATCGTCCATCTCTTTGTGCTTCCTCTTTGTCATAAATGCTCTATCAATCAGGTGCTGAAATGTGGGGAAGGTATGATTCATCAGCTAATAATGCAGAGGGTCAACTAAGCCTCTCAAGAAGCGATACTGCCTCTTGGTGTCTGTGTTGACATCTTCAGAAGCATAGCGGGACAGTTGTAGAAACCTATCTCGGTACTCACTGACGGACATGGGCCCTTGCTTGAGCACCAGGAACTCCTCCTTCTTCACTGTCATTAGTCCTGCTGGAACGTGGTACTGACGGAAGCTATCTCTGAATTCTTCCTAGGTGATGGTGTCGGGGTTGGCATGGTGGCGAGGTAAGACTCCCACCAAGACTGGGCTGTTCCTCTCAACAGATGGGGATCATACAGAACTTTCTCCCTGTCGTCACACTGGCGGTGTGCAACTCCTGCTCCATGGTGCACAACCAATCTTCATCCATGGGGTCAGAAGAGTGAGCGAACACTAGGGGATGACCTCTCATGAATTCAACACGCTTGTCTCTAGGCATCTGAGGCATCTAAGGTTGAGGTGGGGGCTGCTGTTGCTGCTACTGCTGAATGGCGGCCAGAGTCTGACCAATGGCTTGAACTGCCTAAGTCAGCATCAAGAACATCTGCTCGATGGTCATCGGGGGCGGTGGTGGCAGTTGTTGTTGCTGGATTGCCTCATCCTGTGGGGCTGCATGCTCCTGCTGAGCACGCCTTCCTCCTCTGCGCCTGTTTTCTGACATCTGCAGAATGCAACCACACATCAGAACTGATCTTGCAACTTGCAGCATAAGAAAAGAGTATAGAATTCTTCCACAACATTGAACAGATGAACATCTTCACTGACTTCCAACACAGACCAACACAGCTTCTCAGATAAAAAAGGAAAGTGGGATAAAAGGGCCTCCCAACTAGATAACTAATTTTATTAACATTTAACAGGTAAACCAAGGTGCAGGGGATGCCCACACTCTGGTGACAGTCATTACAAAGATCCAAATCCAACATAGTTCATCATGACAAACATAAAAGCACAGGATAAGCAAACTACCCTGTCTAACTAAGACTAACTAAGAGTAAGACAAATGCTAAAACTATAGCTTCTATATTTATATTTGCATCAATTACAAGATCTGATGCTGACGAGCTATGGTTCTAAATTTATCTTGGTCCTACAGTTAGGATTGCCATAAGCCTGGTGTCCATGCTGAGGTGAGCGGTACGGGTACTGAGTCCTGAAGGGAGCGGGGGAGCCATCCTCCAGGTGACGATGCTCCGCGTGCTCAGCCCGCAGCTAGGCGATCTCAGCACGAGCCCTACTCAGCTCGTCTAATGCATGGTCCAGCTCCATTTTTAGCACGGCGGCTAGGTTGACTGTGCTGCTCAACCTAGGATTGTCCTCACCGACAGGTGAGGCAACCACGCCTCCTGTGCTGCCAGATGGGCGGCGGGGGTAATACTTCAGGTTAAGACCATCAACTACCCCGCCGAGCACTGAGCAGTAGTGCGAAAGCGCACGCCGTGCGGCATCTTGCATGGCCGCCTCAGCTGAGTCCCGCTCTGAGATAGAATAGTGCTCTGAGTAGATCTCCGCACCCTGCAGACTGTTCTCCGGACGGCACACCAAGAAGGTCGCCTCCCAATGGTCCGAGTAAACCCCATGACTATGCTGGAAGACCACACAGTGATACTCGATAGACCAAGTGCGCCGGTCGAGTGCCTGGCGTAGCAAGGTGTCGAGCGCATCGTGGAAGTGACACCTGCGAGCAGCGTCGCGAGTGATGGGTCGAGCAACCCATCCTTCCAACTCTTGCTCCTCTAAAAGGTTGGTGCTGTGGCTTGAGCTGCTGTCACCACCTTCGTCGTCTGGGACTCCTCCAGCAGCTACTCCAGTGGCTGGGGCGCTCAGTGGTGGTGCAGGGGGCGCCTCCAGCGGGAGCATAGGGGACAGCTCCTCACAGACTCTATCTCCTGCTGAAGCAAGAAAGAAGAGCCCTGCTGCTCCAGATCCTGTCGTCGACGCTCCTGCTCCTCGTGCAGGCGGTGGTGCAGCCTCTCCAACTGGCTAGACTGACCAGCCACCTGACGGCGAAGCGGACCCTCCGCGAGACGGGAAGGCAAGAAAGGAATGACTGACTTCCATACAGTGTGTCTAAGACGAGCCATCTACAAAAGACACCGTAAGCATAAGAGTGAGAACAGAACTAATATGACCAGCAAGTAGACCATAAATAAATAAGGAATTAGAATAAAACAAATTTTTCAGCAAGGTATAATATATATAGTAGAACATAGGTTTGGTCGATACGACCAACTTTTGAAGGGATACCAAAGTCAAGGTGATAATAGGGGTCTATAATCCTTAGAACGACCATTCTATTCTAGGTTAGCGGTCTTACAGTCACCACAGCTTTGATACCACCTATGTCACACCCGGTTTTAGAAGGCAAACTGAATGCGAACCATGTACATGTCAGGATCAGCAATTCACGTACACAACAGTTACATAACTAGACATCATCACACAGTGCTCAAATAATAACATAAAAGGGTAATAATAGTCGATTACATCATGATGTCCAAGACATCCACATAGTCTTTAACAATTATCAAAGTGCAGAAAAGAAACGTAGATACACATGACCTACACAGGCAGCTGACTGGGGGTTTGCTGTTAACCCACGCCTAGAACTCATCGTACTCTTGGAACTCCTGGAAGTCCTCCTCCACAGCTTCATCATCTCCTCAGCAGTGGTTGCAATGCGGACAACCTGGGGGGGTGGGTGTGTAAAGCAAGGGTGAGTACACATCAACATACTCAGCAATATGTCTCGTTTGGCTGTAGTGGACTAGCTTTATGTGGAGTTAAGTCAAGCAGTTGCTTTTAGTTCGTCAGGTTATTACTTACTAGTAGAAAGCCATGTTTTAGAATTAACCCAAGTTATTAACCCGATGTACCCTTTCCAAACGGAAAGAATACCACTTACCAGTACCGTAGTCATAACCAAAATCATCATCCTCATCACCACCAGTAAACCATACATCTCTGATCTAGTATCTCTAATCAATGGAGCTCCCTTGGCCGCTCATAACCGTGACCACGGCTGATATATCAGTTTCATAACACTCTACAGAGGTGGCGCACTTTACCCACAAGCTGTGATTCCCTCTTGCCTCGGGCCGATCAAACCCTTAAACACTACCAAGGTGAATAGGCAGGGTCTCACTACGTAGCCTTTACAAAGATTCCGTGGGGCTGTAGCCGCCCGTTAGGTTTCCTAAATGCACCGCACTCCTCCCCAAGGGGCGAACCAACCTTGGCAGAGCGAGCCGCATACACCGAGCCCCATTAACGGCACGATAGCGAAGCAAACTACACCCCAGTTCCTCTAATTACTCAGCTAAGGGCGTCCCACTCCAACCTCATGGTTGCACTGTTTTCCCGGGCGGTCATCCAACGAACCAGTCCTTACGGAGAGTCACTCGAGAAATAGCTCGATCCCCCTTAAATGTCACAGTACCATCATCATAATCAAAAGGGAAAACAACGTATCATAGATAATCTCATCATGTTCATTGATTAAGGTGAAGCACTAGCATAAAGCTAAACCATAATAACCCAACCAGAATAGGTAAACAAGTACAAGATAGACAAAAGCCAGTCAATCCTTAGGTATAAATGTGTAAATGCGGGAAGTGAATTATAAGAATGAGTAGGACATAGATGGGTCAAGGGACACTTGCCTTCACCAACCGACTGCTGCTCAGGGTCTTCACCTGCAACTCCTTCGGACTCCGCCAACTGACCGTTATCTATACGAGTTTCAAACATACATTCCACAAGTTTTAATACAAAGGAACAGTACACCATACAATAGAATGCAATAAATAGACAGACGTTCGACGCAGGGCTCGCACCTACAACTAAACGAGAAAGAGAAAGTAACGGTCGAGGCTACGGTCGAGAAGCGATCACGTTACACGATTATGGATTAAAATACTCGTATAAACAGAATGGTATTAGTTTAGCCATCGCGTTAAGCATAAGGTAAAGTCATGTTCCATATTTAATTATTATGAACAGATTAAGGTAAGTTAAAAGGATTGTTGCGCGGCGAAACGCGCGACACAACACTTAAATTGAATTAAGAAATAAATGATTTGTCACGCGACAGAGCGCGCAATGAGACACTGGCAATAATTATAAAGAGACATTAAGTGTCGCACGACGAAACACACGACGGCGTACGTCAACCAAACTGAATTTAAAATGGAACGTCGCGTGACTGGATGCGCGACGTCATACATTAAACAATCCTCAAATTAAAATGGATCGTCGCGGCGACGAAGCGCACGACGCAGCACATTAATAGAATCTGAAACTAAACAAATTCGTCACGCGACGAAGCGTGCGACACAACACATTCATTAAATTGAATTTAAAAACTAATTAAACCGAGGTTCGATCGCCACGCGCGCTGGGGCTGCGCGCACGGGAACGTGCTGCGCGCCGCGGGCACGCGAGGCCACGCCAAGGCATGCGCAGTGGCTGCCGGGGCACGGGGCCTGGCACGCGAGGGGCTGCCAGGGGCCACCATCAGGGGGCCGCGCTGGGAGCACGACAAGGGGCCATGGGGAAGCGCATAGGGGGGCGCGCGGGGCTCGCGTAGGGGTGCCAGGTGCCGCCGCCGGGGGGCCACGCAGGGAGCGCGCCGGGGGGGAGGCTGCCAAGGGCACGCGGGAGGTCGCGAGGGCCACGTGGGGCGCGCGCGGAGGCCGCTAGGGGCACGCGCAGGGAGGCCGCACAGGGGAAGAAGAAGGGGACGGGAAGGGGAAGAGAGAGAGGGAGAGGGGAGGGGAGCTCACCTTGGGGTCTAAATCTGGCGATCACCGTCTCCAAAACATAGGGCACCACAGCGAGAGAGAGAGAGGTGGGAGAGGAGGTTGCTGCGTGGGACAATTGAATGAGGGAAAGAGAGACAAGGGGAGGGAAGCGCACGCACATGGGGGAGGGGCAGGGGCGCTAGGGGCGCGCGGGCCGAGGCCAGGCTGAGCTAGGCTAGGCCGGGCTGGGCTAGGCCACACCGTGGGTCAAAATCCCGTGGCACGTACACCCACAGATCGGAATCCAATTGCAAACTGAAATCCGGAATGAGACGAGGCGAACACGCGATTAGACACGACATCAGACAAAGAAATATGATTCGGCATGATGCAACACCCATGTCAACTTAGGTTTTTTGTTTACACATGACACGGACACTAGTCGCTATACTACTTTGAAATTGGGGAGAAGGAGCAAAACAGGAAAAGAAAAGGGAGTAACGCCTGAATTTGGTGAGTAAAAAGAAGAAAAAATTCTACCCCCAAATTCAGGGCGTTACAGCGCGGCTCCCCTGGCGACCCTCGGCATGGCCCCTTGACCCCGGTGGCGTGGCTCCCCCGGCCCCTGCGCGCGGCCGTCCCGGCCCCAGCGCGTGCGGCCCCTGCCCTCGGCAGCGTGGTCCCCCGGCGCGGCCTGCGTGGCCTCGCACCTTGGTTCGCACCTAGATTGAATTAAGAACGAATGACTTCGTCATGCGACACAACACCTAGACTGAATTAAGAACAAATGACTTCGTCACACGACGCTTGACATTATTTTCATAATTAGTTTAAGTGTCTCATGGCGCACTCCGTCGCGCGACGAGTCATTCGTTCTTAATTCAGTCTAGGTGTTGTGTCGCGCATTTCACCGCACGACAATCCTTTTCAAATTTACTTTGGTCCGTTTATAATGATTCAACATGGAACATGATTTTATCCTATGTATAAGCGCGATGGCCAAATTAATACTATTCTGTTTAGATGAGTATTTTCGATTTATAATCGTGTGACGTGATCGCTCTTCGACCGTAGCCTCGATCGTTACTCTCTCTCTTTCTCTCTTAGTTGTAGGTGTGAGCCCTGCGCCGAGTGTCTGTTTATTTATAACATTCTATTGTATGGTGTACTGTTCTTTTTGTATTAAAGGTGTGGAATGTATGTTTGAACTCGTATAGATAACGGTCAGCTGGTGGAGTCCGAAGGAATTGTAGGTGAAGACCCTGAGCAGCAGCTGGTTGGTGAAGGCAAGTGTCCCTTGACCCATCTATGTCCTACTCATTCTTATAATTCACTCCCCGCATTTACATAGTTTATACCTAAGGATTGACTAGCTTTTGTTTATCTTGTCCTTGTTTACCTATTCTGGTTGTGTTATTCTGGTTTAGCTATATGCTAGTGCTTAACATTAATCAATGAACATGATGAGATTATCCATGATACGTTGTTTTCCCTTTTGATTATGATGATATACTTGTGGCATTTAAGGGGGCTCGAGCTGTTTCTTGAGTGCCTCTCCGTAAGGACTGGTTCGTTGGATGACCGCTCAAGAAAACAGTGCAACCATGAGGGTGGAATGGGACGCCCTTAGCTGAATAATTAGAGAATCTGGGTTGTAGTTCGCTTCGTCGTTGTGCCGTTAATGGGGCTCGGTGTATGCGGCTCGCTCTGCCAAGGTTGGTTTCCCCCTTGGGGAGGAGTGCGGTACATTTAGGAAACCTAACGGGCGGCTACAGCCTTAGGGAATCTTTGTAAAGGCTACGTAGTGAAGCCCTGCCTATTCACCTTGGTAGTGTTTAAGGGTTTGATCGGCCCAAGGCAAGAGGGAATCATGGCTTGTGGGTAAAGTGCGCAACCTCTGCAGAGTGTTATGAACCTGATATATCAGCCGTGCTCGCGGTTATGAGCAGCCAAGGGAGCTCCATTGATTAGAGATACTTGATTAGAGATGTTTGGTTTACAGGTGGTGATGAGGATGATGGTTTTGGTTATGACTATGGTAATGGTAAGTGGTATTCTTTCCGTTTGGAAAGGGTACATTGGGTTAATAACTTGGGTTAATGCTAAAACCTGGCTTTCTACTAGTAATAATAACCTGACCAACTAAAAGCTACTGCTTGACTAAACTCCACACAAAGCTAGTCCACTACAGCCAAACGGGACATATTGTTGAGTATGTTGATGTGTACTCATCCTTGCTTTACACACCAAACCCCCCTAGGTTGTCCGCGTTGCAACCACTGCTCAGGTGAAGATGAAGTCGTGGAGGAGGACTTTCAGGAGTTCCAAGAGTACGATGAGTTCTAGGCGTGGGTTAGCAGCAAACCCCCAGTCGGCTGCCTGTGTAGGTCGTGTGTATCTACATTTCTTTTCCGCACTTTGATAATTGTTAAAGACTATGTGGATGTCTCAGACATCATGATGTAATCGACTATTATACCTTCTTCTATGTTATTATTTGAGCACTTTGTGATGATGTCTAGTTATGTAACTGCTGTGTATGTGAATTGCTGATCCTGGCACGTACATGGTTCGCATTCGGTTTGCCTTCTAAAATCGGGTGTGACACGGAGGAACCCCTGAAAACTGATGAATGGGTGCGAGTGATGGAACAAAAGTTTGGGCTAATCCGATGCACTAAGACATAGAAGCCCCTATTTGTCGCTCAACAGTTAAGAGGCCCCACCAGCACCTGGTGGGCAAACTTTTCCGCCATCCAGCCTGTGGGACATCAAGTAACTTGGGAAGAGTTCAAACTGGCATTTAGGGAACATTATGTTCCAGAAGGCGTGCTACAGATGATGCTAGAAGAATTCATATGTCTAAAGCAAGGGGGAGATTCTGTGATGCAGTATCTCTACAAATTTAACCACCTCTCCCAGTACGGAATTGATCAAGTGGACACACACTTGAAAATGAAGAATTGTTTCATGAAGGGATTAAATGACAGGCTCTAGCGCAAAATGGCTACGTGTTTGGACCTCACATATAGCAGGGCTGTCAGCACAGCATTGTCAGTTGAAGCTAAAAATGCGGGACAAGGAAAGTCAAAAGGATATGCGGGTGAAAGATCAACTCAGGGACCTGAAAAGAGAACAAGGTTGGTAATCTGACCTTTCAGTCCAAACCGTTCTTCTCCTTGCCCACCTACATATCCATTAAACAACCCGTGTTCATTCGCCCTACTCCTGCCCCCACCTAGAACAATCAGCCGAGTGCCCTTAGTGCTCGTTTCCCTGCCCTTCCAAGTTCCTCGAGTGGCTGCTTCAATTGTGGCAAGTCCGGACATTTCATCAAGGACTGCACCTACCCGAAGCAAAACAAATTCAACTTTCCACAGACTTTCGGGAACACAAATCAAGGAAAGGGAAACCCAGCCAATCCTCCAGCGGACAAAAATCTGAAGAAAACTAGGCGAGTCTATTATACCTAGGTGGCTACTACACCGGAAGGCGAACCGGTGATGATGGGTATGTTCCTCATTGCCAACCACCCAGCAGTTATCCTTTTTTATTTTGGTGCATCGCATACATTTATGAGCAAGACTTTTATGGATAAGCATTGCATACATAGCAATGAATCAAGGGAGGGATTTGTTATCCACTCACCTAGGGGTCAGATATTTACTAAGGAAGTACTCTTCCAAGTACCCGTAACTTTGGCCGGACGTGAATTCCCTACAAACATGATTGTTATAAAGGGGCAAGATATAGATATGATTCTAGGAATGAACTAGTTAGCCCAGAATAAGGCCATCATCAATGCGGACCAAAGGACCATTAAATTGAGTTATGGTCATGAAGAAGTCCAATTGTCCATGCCTATAGCTGTCCCAATCAAAGCATCTGGACAA
Source organism: Zea luxurians (assembly GCA_029449295.1). Taxonomy (NCBI): domain Eukaryota; kingdom Viridiplantae; phylum Streptophyta; class Magnoliopsida; order Poales; family Poaceae; genus Zea; species Zea luxurians. Next base: position 94,077,665 of record JAOPSE010000001.1, on the reverse strand, counting down.
GTTTTTGAGGCCATAGTACAAGAAATCCAGGATATTCCAGTTGTATGTGAATTTCCAGATGTATTTCCTGAAGACTTGCCTGGATTGCCTCTAGAAAGGGACGTGGAATTTGTGATCGAGTTGAAGCCCGGTACGGCTCCTATTTCTAGAAGATCATACCGTATGCCACCTAATGAACTGGCGGAACTCAAGACTCAACTACAAGACTTGTTGGAGAAAGGGTTCATTAGACCAAGTTCATCACCGTGGGGATGTCCAGCAATCTTCGTCAAGAAGAAGGATCAGACACTTCGAATGTGCATTGACTATAGACCCCTCAATGAGGTTACCATCAAGAATAAGTATCCTCTTCCTCGGATCGATATTTTATTAGATCAACTTACTAGAGCCCGATTATTATCCAAGATTGATCTTAGATCAGGCTACCATCAGATCCGTATTCGACCCGAGGATATACCCAAGACCGCATTCACCACTCAGTATGGGTTATTTGAATATCTGGTCATGTCTTTCGGATTAACAAATGCTCTAGCCCACTTCACCTACTTAATGAATTTGGTATTCATGCCCGAGTTAGACAAGTTTGTGGTGGTCTTCATTGACAACATTCTGATCTATTCCAAGAATGAAGAGGAGCATGCAAAGCACTTACAGATTGTGTTAATGCCCTTAAGGGAACATCAATTGTATGCCAAATTCAGCAAATGCGCATTCTAGTTGGAGGAAATCCAATTCCTTAGACATGTTTTGTCTGCAAAAGGGATTGCGGTTGATCCTAGCAAAATTAAGGATATTCTAGAATGGAACTCACCTACTACAGTACATCAAGTTCGAAGTTTCCTTGGACTGGCTGGTTATTACTGCAGATTCATTCCAAATTTCTCCAAAATTGTTAAACCCATTACGGGATTATTGAAGAATGATACAAGGTTTGATTGGTCCTCGAAATGCAACGAAGCCTTTGAGCAGCTGAAAGTGTTGTTAACCACTGCATCGGTTTTGGCCCAACCGGATATTGAAAAGCCTTTTGATGTGTATTGTGACACGTCAGGAAGTGGACTCAGATGTGTCCTAATGCAAGAAGGACGAGTGATAGCCTATGCTTCAAGGCAGCTGCGCCAGCATGAAGAACACTATCCAACTCATGATCTGGAACTAGCTGCAGTGGTTCATGCCCTTAAGATTTGGTGTCACTATCTGCTGGGAAATATATGCCATTTGTATATGGATCACAAAAGTTTGAATTATATCTTTACCCAGTCAGAACTAAACATGAAACAAAGAAGGTGGCTTGAGCTAATCAAAGATTATGACTTGGAAATCCATTATCACCCAGGCAAAGCTAATGTGGTGGTAGATGCTTCAAGTCGCAAGACTTTTTGTCATTGTCTTATAGTAAGAGCACCTCATACCACTTTATGTCAAGAAATGGAAAGGTTGAATCTAGGGATAATCCAACAAGGAACCTTGATGAATTTGAAGCTTGAGTCAATTCTTCTACCAAGAATTATTGATGCCCAAAGAACCGATAAGGGTATGAAGTATATTCATGAAAACATGGAGCCCGGCAAGGCAAATTGCTTTAGGAAAGATAATTAGGGAGTAATATGGTTTAAAGATCGCATAGTAGTGCCAAAAGATGTTGAAGTCCGCCAACAAATCCTAGACAAAGCTCATCTTAGTCGATATTCCATTCATCCTAGATATGAAGGCTTAAAATGTATCAAGACTTAAAGCAACATTATTGGTGGACTAAAATGCAGATTGAAATTGCACGCTATGTGGCAAAGTGTGACACTTGCAGACGGGTCAAAGTGATACATATGAAGGCTGCTGGACCATTGCAATCTCTACCAATCACAACCTGGAAATGGGAAGATATTAGTATGGATTTCATTGTGGGATTACCCAGAATAGTTAAAGGATTTGATTCTATCTAGGTCATAATTGATCGGCTTACAAAGTCTGCCCATTTTCTTCCCGTCAAGGTGAAATATCCAGTGGTTGCATATGCAGAACTTTATATTGCTCGCATTCTCAGTTTACACGAAGTTCCAAAGACGATAGTGTCGGACCGAGGATCACAATTTGTATCCAAGTTTTGGGAGGAGTTGCACAAATCCTTGGGTACTAAATTACTCCATAGTTTGGCTTATCATCCTCAGACAAGTGGGCAAACTGAGAGTGTAAATCAGATACTTGAAGATATGCTACGGGCATGTATCCTGGAATTTCCACAAAAATGGGATGATTGTTTGCCATTGGCAGAATTTCCTTATAATAATAGCTATCAAGAAAGCATTAAGATGGCACCGTTTGAAGCACTGTACGGACAACGATGCCGAACACCATTAATTGGTCTGAACCAGGAGAACAGTGGTTTTTAGGCCTGACTTGGTTAAAGAAACTGAGGAAATAGTTCAACGGATAAGACACAACTTGAAAGAAGCTCAAGCACGGCAGAAAAACTATGCGGACAAGCGATGCCGACCTTTGGTCTTTCAAGTTAAGGATTATGTATACCTGAAAGTTTCACTGATGAAGGGTGTTAACCGGTTCGGGGTAAAAGGAAAGTTGGCACCCCGATATATTGGCCCGTTTCCCATTCTTGAACAATGCGGACCAGTGGCGTATAGACTTCAACTGCTCGAATCATTATCTGTGGTGCATAATGTGTTCCATGTATCCCAATTAAAGAAATGTCTTCGGATTCATGATCGAACCATAGATGTGGTGGATGTTACTTTGGAACCAGACTTGACTTATTCAGAACGTCCCATTCAAGTTCTGGATCAAAAGGACAGAATCACATGGAAAAGGACTCTCAAGTTCTACAATTTACAATGGAACCAACACACTAAAGACGATGCTACCTAGGAAACTCAAGATTTCATAGAGAAAAATTTCCTAGGTTTTTAGCTTCGTGTAACCTGTAAGATTTGTATACATTATTGTAAAATTGGAACAAGCCCCATACCACCCCTTGCTCTGTAAGATAAATAAGGAAATAAAGTTGTGACGTGTTTCCTTTTGCATTACTTACCCTAGGTCCTTAAATCTCGGGAGAAGATTCTTTTATGGGGAGGGATGTAACAACCCTGATGTTACCAGAACTAAAATTTGAGCATGGCATCTTATGCATTGTCATGTAATTATGTTTGTTACACCTAGAATGCATTCACTAGGCTAAAACTTCAAAACAAGTTGTGATGTGGTAATTTGAAGTGCTGCTTAACCCTAGAGTAGGATACTTAACCATGGGGTTAGGTCATATGGGTAAATGTGAGACCAAATTGAGTATGACCTCAAAAGCTATTGTAAATGTTCACAAAACACTAAGTTGATGAATTTAAGTGGTACAAAAACCCTAAAGTACCCCAAAACCTTAATTTGTGCCCTATGGAGTGATTTCAATTTCTATACACTTTTGTACCAAAATGCATATATCAAAGTGGTAAAGTATCAAAAACTAAACAACTATTACATTAGAGGATTCTCAAGTAATGTGGAACAAATTGGACTTAATTGCAGAAAGCCTCAAGAGCACCCATGTGGTTAACTCTGAAAAATCAGTGTAATTAGGCCAAGTTTGGGGCCTTGTATTTCCTAATCCATGTAGATTTTGCCCCATGTCATTACAATAAACTTGTAGAGCTATGTTAGGGGAACAAGTTTGATTAAGTGACTAAGCATTGGTGCTGTGGCGGAACCACCCGAATTATTCCAGCTTAAGTGCCTAAGTCACGCCTCAGGGGCCGTAACACACTTAAATCAGAATAACCCATCAGTCCCTCAGATCTAGTCTGATAGAGCCACTTAACCAGGATCAAATTCCACAATCTCACTCGAAGGTGAGTCACAGAAGAAATACAATAAAACAGGAAACCTCAACTTAAGTGCTGAATTATTACATGGATCGGAGTTTTGAGTAGCAAATAAGAGTTCACGAAATAAAATGCAGCGGATAATTGATGTCGTCAGTATCGAGGAAATGGGCAAGGCCTAGCCCACTACTCCTCGTGCTCCTCTCCTGCCGGAGCAGCATCCCACTCGACCATCCAACCCGGTGGCAGGGTGGTAGGCCAAGTCACACCATCAACCATTTTCTGAATGGTACCTGCAAAAATTATGCCACAAGCAAGGCTGAGTATACTAATACTCAGCCAGACTTACCCGGTGTGAGGAGTCTACTCCTCTACCTCTAGACTATGCAGCTATCTGGCTGAGGGGTTTGGTTTGCCAAAAGCACTAGCTGTTTCTAAAAGCCAGTTTTACTTTTCAAATTCTAGCATCATTATCTTAGCTAGGTTTGCCTCTTCTAAGCATACATGGTAACAAGCATTTAGTTCAATCAACAAGTTATCTCATGTAACCTCATTTCACTTCTTACTCGATGCAGTACAAGGGCTCAAGCAGTCTCATTAGCTGCGAGAAGCAGACGATTCGAATCGAGTTTTAACCTTGCAAGGTAAACCTAAACACACGGCATGTCAGGGTACTTCGACCCCACACATGACAACCGTCCCCATCGATTCCCCGTTCGCGTCCAGGCCTCAGCGCCTTGGCATACAATGCTCCACTGACCCCGGCTGCCACCGTGCAGTGACCGCACTTGTATCCACCATAGTTAGCATGGGAGACCCAGTCTCAGGTCGCATGAGGGATAAAGTCCCCGCCCGGCTTCACTCAGGTACTAGGTTTACCGGTTACCATTTTTCCCGGCATGTGCTTAGTACGTTCAAACGCTTGACTCAGGTATCCACACATTAATCCTTAATTCCTTTTTCCCGTCTCATGGACAAGGCATCCTCCCTGGATCCAAGTCCATAGACTAACATAGATCCCGTTATCAAGATGAATACAATCAATTCCTGACCTCGCGCGAGTGCTAGGAAAATCACTCGACTTCTACCGAGATCCTGATTAGCAAGCAGCTACTCGATCTAGCATACTAGTATTCATCTCAAAAAGGAATCCTAAGTTCATGCAACTAGACACAACAAGAGCTACAGCCATTTTCGGCGGCCAGAAGCCGCCGAAAATAAGCCAGTTGCCACCGAAAATAAGCTATTTTCGGCGGCAATTGACTTATTTTCGGCGGCTTCTGGCTGCCAAAAAAAACTGGCCGAAAATAAGACTTTATTTTCGGCGGCCAGGCCCTGGCCGCCGAAAATAGCTTATTTTCGGCGGCTGACTCCCTGGCCGCTGAAAATAACAGATTAGTTTCGGCGGCCAGCCAGTCAGCCGCCAGAAATAACAGCTACCGAAAATAAAATACCTATTTTCGGCGGCCAGAGGGGCCGCCGAAAATTACTAATTTCAGAGCAAAAAAAATTGAAAAAAATGCGAAAAATAACAGAATTTCATACAAAATTCATACAATAACAGAAATTCCATACAATCACAGAAAATTCATACTTGAGTTCACAACATAAAACTTGAGTCCATACAAATATAAAGTCCACAAATAGTCCATACAAACATAAAGTCCACAAAATAGTTTATTACAACACAGTCCGACACAAAGCTAACTTAATCACACATTGGGGTCGTTGGAGTTGTGTCCACTACCTCCAGAAGCCAATAACTGGTCGACGAAGTCGTGTAACGGGTTTGGATCCTAAAAAAAAGATGACATTAATAACGGCATTGGTTACATGTATAACGACTATTCAAACAAATTGTTTCTCAAACTAACCTCTCCTGCATAAGCTCCCTCCCCTGCATAAGCTCCTAGTGCTGGTATGACCGGTGGTGGCGTGTTGTGGCCCATGACCCCGGATCCCTACAAAATCAAGTTTAGTAAAGATTTGACAATTAGGTTGATACAAACGACAAGTCTTAACTAAATTGAATAACCTGAGGTGGAGGTGGAGGTGGCGGAGCATGTAATCCCCACTGAGGCATCGGCGGCTGAAATTGAGGGAAAACAAATGGTTGCTGCTGTGCCTGCTGTGGAAACCAAGACTGTTGCAAATATAATATATTAGTTATAGAACCAATATCGAGCGTGTTGAGAATAAATAAGACACTCACGGTCATTGCTTGTTGCGCCTGTGCGTTGTAAGCAGCCATGTACTCTGATTGCTGTTGGAGAAATGCCATTTGTTGTTGCCGCATCTCTTCACGAAACTTTTCTTGCTGCTCCCTCATAGCTTCCTCCATGCTAGATACAGAGCGGCGACTACGGCTGCTACTACCATAGCCCGCCTGCGACGAAGAGCCGCCACGAGAACGCAACTCCGTCGAATCGATAACACCGGTAAACATAGAATATCTTTACGAACAAGAAAATTAGCTATTCGGTCGTAGTTTCAATATTATTGAAAACAATTCATAAGTTCATACCGTCCATGCGCCTTGCCGCCAAGTGAATGCACAACCTCAGCGTCGATGGTAGGTGCTCCTCGCCAATCGTAGTCTTCTCCATACTTCTTAACCATCTCCTGCCCGTATGTCTCCTGCAATACAATATGAAGGTTCAGCACACATGTAATTTATAGCTATATGGGAAGAAAACATTAATCATAACAACAACTAACCATACGCTCAACGGCCGCTTGACTACACAGCTCATCGGAGATTTCACTGTTTTTCGCTCGATGCCCTCTCCTATAAACATCGATTGGGCTCGGGACAACTCCAGTTTGAGCCTCCTGCAAATATATGAGTTGAATCCGGTTTCATTTCTGAGTAAAACAGAATACTACATACTCACCATTCGCTTAGCCAACCGAATGTGTCCATCAGCCCCATAGGTATGGTTGACTACGACCTCATCATCGTCCTCGTCCTGCTGATGGCGCTGTCTATGTCGATTTCTGTTTGACTTCTCAATCCACTCGGGCGAAGCCCATATCTCACACAAAGCCTTGTAAGCCTGCGGCCGGTGTTCCATCCATGGAAGAGTTACCTGCATATAAAGCGTTAGCTCAAAATTACATTCATATCTGAATGAGCTGTTAAATTAGATTTTTACCTCCATGTACTGGTCTACAGTCAAGTAGACATCTGAATATTGTCGAAAGTTGTTGATAGAATGACCTCGGCGCTTCATGTACGCGTTCACAACCTGTAGACGAGCATTGGAAAATGCATCCCTGCACACCTTTTTCGCATTTTTCTCTAATACTCGGTCTGCATGCTCTTGAGCCTCAGGTTCCACACGATAGCATCTCTGTCCAACATCGAAAATAAAATTAGTTCAAAAACAACTAATAAATGTTAGGTTGAAACAACTAATAAATGTTAGTTCGAAAAAATTACCCAAAAGTCGTGCTTGACGGCGCCTTGAGCTGTTCCATATGTAGCATGTGGAGCCAGTGCGAAGTGCGACCAGCTAGTGCAAGGAACCACCACACCTTTCGGGTCGGTGACAATTCCTGGGTTATATAGACGACAGAGGTTACCTAAGACTTGATTAACCTGTCTATGGTAACCTCGACCGTCAAATGACGTGTCTTCCCATTGGCTGCATGACAAAAAACAAGAAAGTCATGTCATATATATAGTGTAAAATAAACAAATCAGTAAGAACAAAGTGGCCAAACGTGAGTACCTATCACCAACCGGAATGATCAGTACTCGAGCTTCAGATTGTGCAGGCGCCGACGGAGGTAGGACAAAGTGGCCCTTCCGAGTGCCCCTTCGTCGAACGACAGGAGCCTCGGTGGTATCGTCATCCGCCTCAGCATCTAAGCCCTCATGGGCCTGCTCGTCCTCCTCGTCATCCTCCTCATGGGCCTGCTCGTCTTCGTCCTCCTCCTCATGGTGTTGCACCTCCTCCTCGTCGTCCTCCTCTTCCTATGCACATGAAATAGAGACACGTAAAAATTTACATAAACATTTACATAAGATCATTTATATAAGTGACTGACAAATATGATCAATTACATAAACATTTACATCGGTAGTCTGTTGTAGAGCGATAGGTGTATCACGTAGTTCTGGCCGAGTGTGTCTCAGCAACGCCTCCTGTCTGCTCTGGCTAGAAGAACTCCCTTGGAAAAGGGAACATGCACCAGAGAGTATCCTGCTAGCCGCATTAAGAAACCCCCTAGCAGTGCGCTTTGGTTTATTCCTACCACTCATCCTGTTCAATAGAAAAACATTAAATGTATTAGCTCCATAAAATTAAGTGAACTAACAAAAAATCAAATAATACATCACATAATATGAAATTTTGCATTACACATCAAAATTCATCAGAATCACGATCAAGGAGTCTTCTTCGATCCAAAGCTCGCAATGTGGCTTTTTTGTTCCTTGGATTTCGTTTTCGTTTCGGTGCAACACACTCATCAGTAGTGACATCGTTACGGTCTCCGACTAGTGAGTTCAGTGCAACACCCTCATCGATAGTAAAAGTAGTTGGCAATTCTTCTTCTTGATAAACATCATCGGCCTGTTCGTCTTCGAATTGATAACCAGCAGTGCCAGGAGTATGTAAACGTTCCCTAGGGTTCACCTTATGAACTACCCACCATGCTTCAAACTTCGGATTTGGGTACGACATATAGTAGACCTGCTCGCACTGGTGTGCAAGGATAAAATTATCATGGCCTCGAAGTCGTTCCTTGTGCTTTACTTCAGTTATACCATATTGACTTTGTCTAATCCCATTAGTGCTGTCAAACCAATCACATAGAAAGAATACTAATTTCAAAGGTTTGTTCCCTGCAAAATTAAACTCTAGGATGTTTTGAATGATGCCATAATAATTAGTTTCTCTGCCGAGTGCATCGAGTGCCCTAGTCAGAACTCCAGTGTTACGTGTGGCTGCACGAGGCCGAGACTTTTCAAATTGGTCTGAACGAAAACAAAAGCCATTCACATCGTATCGACCAAATGTTCTGCAAGTGACCGTCCCATAAGATAGTTGTCTCAAGTCCTCGTGTATGTTAGGAGTCTTTGTGCACTGCAAATAATATACAGTTAAAATGACTACCTCGCGTAAAAGGCTAAATGACATGAAAGTAAGGAATATAGAGAGTTTACATGCTCGCGAAACCAGTCAACAAAATTAGGTCTTCCTTGCCTCCCATGTCGTCGCATAGTATCTAGTTGTTTGCTTGTAGGCTGATGGGAATAAGTCCAATTTTCCTCGTCGAACTTACTGTACGACAAATAAGTAATTAAATATGGCTCCTTTGGTACAGAAATTAAGGGGTAAAATAAAGACTTACATGAAATATGGCTCCATCTCTTCCATATTAGAGTACATGTATAGCAATGCGGACATTCTTTCATCCATGCTAAGGTGGTAGAACGTGCCCTTACTAGTACTTGTGCCTCTCCATTGGAAAATGTTGAGATCACTGACAGGAGGTTCCTCATCGACATTGTATCGCATGGTAGCAGCATAGACATTATGTTCCTCTGCGAAATACACACTCGTGAAGTATGAAACCTCCTTTAGCAAAAAAGCTTCAGCGATGCATCCTTCTACTCTAGCCTTATTTCGAACCATGCCTCGCAGGTTTTTGAGTGCACGTTCAATGTGATACATCCACCTATATTGTATAGGTCCACCAACCTTTGCCTCATATGGAATGTGAATAAGTAGATGCTCCATCGGATTGAAGAATCCAGGTGGGAATATTTTTTCTAGCTTGCATAACAACACTGGTATTTGTTTCTCCAACTTCTCCATCATATTTTTACTTATTTCTTTGGCACAGATTTGCCTGTAGAAATAACTTAGCTCAGCTATTGCTTGCCACATGGCGTCGGGCATATAACCACGAAACATGACAGGGATAATCCTCTCCATTAATATATGGAAGTCATGGCTCTTTAACCCAGTTAGTTTTCCCGTTTTCAAATTCACAGCTCTTTTCAAGCCCGCAGCATAACCATCGGGAAATTTAATTTTTTTCATCCATCTCATTACCTCGATCTTGTCTTTAGAGGTAAGACAGAACAAGGCACGGGGCGGCCTACCGTTGTCATTGAGCACTTGGGTTGGTCGGTCACAAAGCATTGCTAGATCTCTTCGAGCTTTCAGATTGTCCTTTGTTTTGTCAAAATGCATGCAGGTGTGTATGAGGGCTTCAGCAACATTACTTTCTTGATGCATGACATCAATGTTGTGCACAAGAATCAATGATGACATATAAGGGAGCTCCCAGAGACCACATATATGTGTCCAGTTGTGGTCCACTCCGAATCCTTCGTACTTGTCCCCCTTTTCATTTATGACAAGGTTGTTCAGCTGAGCATATATTTCTGCCGCGTTAAGACGTTTAGGCGGACCTTTGGTGACCACAGTGTTCTTTATAAAGTTTTTCTTATCGCTCCTAAAGGGGTGTTTCCTGGGCAACCAGCGTCGATGACAATCGAAGTAAGTGATCTTTCCACCATGAGCAAGACGGAAGCAATCTGTATCTGAACCGCAATATGGACATGTCAATCTACCATGTGTACTCCAACCGGTAAAAATAGCATACGCCATGAAGTCATGCACCGACCACAAATACGCAACTCGAAGTTTGAATATCTGTTTTGTAAAAACATCGTATGCTTCAACACCTTTCCAAAGCTCCTTCAACTCTTCAATCAAGGGTTTTAACATGACATTGAGGTTCTTTCCAGGATAGTCTGGGCCAGGAATGATTAAGCAAAGAAATATAAATTCATATTTCATACAAAGAGAAGGTGGAAGGTTGTATGGAATAACAAAGACGGGCCAACATGAGTATGATGATGCCATTTGACCAAAAGGTGTGAAGCCATCGGTCGCGAGGCCAATTCGAACATTCCTCGGATCAGCTGCAAACTCGGGATCAAACGTGTCGAGAGCCTTCCATGCATCCCCATCTGAAGGGTGCACGATTAGGTCATCGTTATCACGGACACCTTCTTTGTGCCATCGCATGTGCATAGCGGTTTTTTTAGATAGAAACATCCATTTCACTCGAGGAGTTAGTGGCAAGTAGCGGAGCTGCTTATGTGCAACATCTGTCATCACCTTCTCACCCTCATCATTAACAACTTCCACAAATCTAGATTGTCCACATTTCAGACATTTTTTCTCTTCCGCATGCTCCTTCATGAAAAGCATACAATTATTTTTGCACGCATCAATCTTCTCATAATCCATACCGAGACCTTTGATAATTGTCTTTGATTGGTACATGTCTTTAGGCAACTTATTGGGCTTTAGGAGCACATCTCCTAATAACTTTAAAATCTCATTGTAACAATTGTTCGAGAAAAAGTACTTGGACTTAATGGACATGAGCCGAGTCACAAAAGCGAGTATACTCACATCTGTGTGTTCATGCAACGGCTCTTCAGAGTCTTTTAGTAGTTTAAAAAATCTGGAAACCTCTGGTGTGGCAGGATCCTCGGAGCTTAGGTTGAATTCTGGACGTAGCGAATCTAGCATCTCATGCATCGCATCATCGCCAGCCCAATCATTGTTCTCCTCCTCTTCTACATTCCTGTTGGGTACTACCTCACCATGATGTTCCCACACCTCATATCCGGGCATAAATCCAAACTGACAAAGATCTAGGCTAATTCTTTCCTTATTAAGAAATATACTGTTTTCGTGACGCCTACAAGGGCATCTAACAGTGCCGGTTAAGGACAAGGCGAATACGTGGTCCACAAAATCTTTGGTCTTGGCTATCCATTCATCAGAATGACGTCCATTTCTACTCCAGCCATTGTACATCCATGCACGATCTTCAGCCATGCCTGAGACTATTAAACGGAACAATATCGTGAAAAAAAAATTCAACTTCGTCAAGGGTATCGGTCCTACATGTATGTACGACATGGATAGGTTCTAAACCCACATAAACCTAGCAGGACCCAAAATAATTTGGCAGCATAACTTCGCTGCCACTAAATTAAACAATATACTATTAAAGCTAATAATATAATAGTAATCAAACAATAATACGAAAATAAAAAATAAAATACTTGCATGCTAATAATATACTATTAAAGCTAATAATATAATAGTAATCAAATTAAACAATATAATATACTATAACATACTTGCATTCTAATAATATAATTGCATACTAATAATATAATAGTAATCAAATTAAACAATATAATATACTATAACATACTTGCATTCTAATAATATAATTGCATACTAATAATATAATAGTAATCAAATTAAACAAAATTACAAACAGTAATCAAACAAACACAATTACAAATATATAATAATTTCGGCGGCATCTGTAACACCCCTGGTGTTACTATAACTAAAACTTGAGCATGGCATCATGAGCATGGGCATTGCATATGTTTGACACACCTAGAGTGTATTCACTAGGCAAAAATTTCAAACAAGTTGTATTGTTTTAAAGTTTTACAAATAGGACCCTGGTTAAGGACTTAACCCTAAATAGTGATTAAAGGGGTAAAACTTAACCCAAGTTGAGAAAACCTAAAGGCTCTAGGGTAAAAGTCATAAAATGACCCCAACAATAAAGTTGAATCACATTTATACCCATGGAATACCAGAAACCCTAATTGGAACCCTGGGAAACCCTAAAACCAAACCCTAGGGACCTAAGTGCAAAATTAGTCCACTTTTGGGCTAAAGTGCAAAAACCAAGTCAAATAAGTGTTTTAAGTCAATTGGATTACAAATATGTGGATTTGAAAGCCAAACCCTAAGTTTTGGACTTAAATGCAAAATGGACCTCATTTGAGTTTTACTCTAAGTCTGAAAATTCAGTGAATGGGCTCAACTTTGGAGCCTTGTATCTTTCAGAATATAGAGTTTTTACCCTAGGTCACCACATCAAAGTTGAAGACCCATCAAAGGAGAACAACTTTGCTTAAGGATGCAAGCATTGTTGTTATGAAAAATTTGGAGAAAAACCTAGTCCAAAACTGGCTGTCAGACTGCTTGAAGTTGAATTTCAGAGTTACAGTGCTATGGGGTGAACTTTGAGCTTGATTTTGATTTGGATCCAGTGCTCAAATGTGATCAAGTCCTATAGTTGAGTTGTAGCTGGTATGTAGCACTACAACTTTGGTGCAGAGACTTGGACCTGTTGTCACATGAAATCTGGAGAAAAAAGACTCTAAACTCGCTCGGTCAGAAGCTCTGATGAGGCAATGCCATGGTACAGTGACCGGTTAACTGAAGAAGATCGTATTCGTTCTCGTCGCCGGTAGCTGCTGCCGTCGATCGTCGCTCGCCAAGATTCGTGCTCGGGGGTCACCGGATAAGTTTGCCGCGGTAAAGGTCCTCGTCACCGGTGAGCTGGCCACCACTCCGACGACCCCCCCTGGCTTCCTTCTGCTTTGCGGCTGGCGATAAGCTCGCCGTCGACCGCCGCTGCCCGACCGTGCGCCGCGTGGCCTAGCCGGTTCATAGCACTGCCGTAACGACCTATGACTGTCCCATCATCGCCGAGAGAGTTGCCACGGCGATGAACACGTATTCACCGCGGCCAGCGCTTCTTCATCCTCTCCGACCGCCGCGCGTCCTCCTCGAATTCACCGGCCACCGCCCCCGGCGCTTATAAATTGAGGGCAGGGCTAGTTGCGCCATGAAATTGTGAAGCTCTAGCACCCGTCCCCACACTCGATCGTCCACCCGCTCGCCTGAATTGCTCATTGCCCCAAATCTGTTTTCCGCCGCCGTTGTAGTGAGCTCGCCGTGGTCAGCCCTCCACAGGTCAGTTCCTGCCCTCTGCGCCTTCGTTTGAGCATGCTCATGTCTCTGTGATGCTCCCCGACTCCTTTAAGTGGACTGGACCGCCATGAATCGCCGGGAACACGATCATATTGCCGCACTTCTCACGGCCACCGTGGCCAGAGTTCTATAGTTCATCAATCGTGCGATTAAGTTAGGGGAAATGGTCTGGCTAACCCCAATTTCGTGTCCACCGCTCGGAGAGCTCAGCCGTTGTCCCGTTCGGCCGGTCTGCTGGCTCGCCGGAGCGCGGCCGTGCTTGAACGCCGTCGGGGACTGCGAGTTGTGAATTGATAGAAACCCGAGGACCTTTTCGTGAACTATCAGCGACTTAAAACAATAGTGAATGGCCCTATTTCGGTTAAGCTGTTAAGCCGGGGGTCTCTGCGCAAAACCTCCTTCGCGGGCGCGGGCGCGCGCGCGATTTCGCGCGGGCCTGGGCCGCTGGACTTGAAATCGGCCCAGTACTGTTGCTATTTTTCCTTTTTCTTTTTCCGCAGAACTTTAGAAATCGGTAGAAAATTGTAGAAAAATCCTAAAAATATGAGACCAATTTTCCTAGGCTTGTTATTTTCCATAGTATTTAATAAAAATAGTTTTATGATTTTTAGTTGGAATAGGGAATTTTAGGATATTTAAAATAGCCTAAACCAATGGTTCTGAATTTTTAGAAAATAAATAATAAGTCCAAAATTCCCCAAACTTTTTATGTGAGCTTTTCACATTATTTAGAAGCCATGGGTAGAGTTTGGTTTGATTTGGACCTTGTTTGATCACTAAACCCAAAACCACCCCCCCTGCTCCATGAACTCCTTTACCGACTCCGGAAACCCTAGGTTCTCGGAGTACCGTGAAGGAAAGTTGTACTCAAGACATAAATAATAAGTTTATGTTACCTTTGCATCCTCATGAGCATTCCATGACATCCATTCTTATGCATGTATATGATTATATTAGAGCAAGAAGAAGAAGAAGAAGTTTTTGAAGAGGGGATACCACCCACCTCTGATCCTCAAGCAGACAACTGCTTTTATTTCGATATCTGTGGATCCGAGCAGGACACCTCTGATAACAAAGGCAAGCCCCGGTGCATTTGCCACCTTCCTTGATGTTTTAAAATCTTTCTCACTTGCTTGCTGCATTAGGTGATAGGAGTTGATTGATTAAACAATTCCTGCATTACCTTCCTTGATCTTGAAATCCTGTTTTTTTTTACAAAAAGGTTTTACTATGCTTAGTATTGCTTTAGAAAAACAAAAGGATTTGTTTTACAAAAAATGTTTGGCAAAGTGGGAAGGGTTGTTTTCAAAAACAAAACTTGATGGTGGATCCATCATGGCCATGATGGATTCAACATCGGAAAAGATGTACCTCTGCCAGGTACCAAACTTTGGGTTTGAAATGATTAAGTTGAGACCGGGCGGGTGACTTGCACGAGAAGAGAGTCTCGGTGTAGTGTCTCCGTCTGAGTCGATTAAGGACCGTCTCGATGTAGGCCTGCTGACCGAGGACCCTTTAACTGGTCACATGCCTCGTCATGGGTAAGCCTTGCCTCGGGCAGACTAAGGCCGGAATAAGATAACACGAAATGGGAGTGGAGTGGTGGCGAGAGTAGCGTGTACCCTCCGTGGCAAGAGGCTGGACGGTGGTGTATCTGTGCTCTCGGTTTGCGTGAACCTGATCCGGTCTTAAGAACCCCGGTGGCGGGTTGACATATGCAAGGGTTAAGTGCTACATATGTCGTGTGATTGGAGATCCTCAGCTGAGTATAATCGATTCGGATCGCCGTACCTCCGCGGTTATGGAGACTTGGCCACTGACTTACACGTAGCATTCCACTAAAGATGATGGGTTTTTGTTAAAGAAATTGGCTAGTGCAGGACCAGTGATTGAACTAGGGTAGAAAGAACTCTAGTGCAGGTAATTTTACCTAACTTGACAAATAAAATTGGATTTTTAAGGATCCACTTTAGTAAGCATTTCTGCAAAACAAAGTCTTTGATTATTGAGAAGCCTTACCTTGACTCCCATATAACCAGCATACCCTTGAGAGTCTTTTCCTTAGTCGGGTAAGACTTGCTGAGTAATTCCATACTCAGGGTTTATCCCTTTGTTGTTTTTAGGTGGGGAAGTAGCAGACTTTTGCTGCTTCTGTGCTAAGGTGGTTCCCAAAGAAGAAAACCAAGACTGAAGTGCGGGAGGACTCGGTCCTCCATCTAGGGTCTTTTGTTTATAGTCTTTCGGGAGAAGGTTGTGTCTCCCTGGTTTGTATAATTATTACTTCTATGCACTCGCTTTTAAACTGGTCTGTAATAAATTAACTCGAGCTTACTTTTGGTAATAAATGTAAGTTTATGTAATTCGCTTCCGCATATCTTCATCTCCGATGATCTGTAATGTCTGCAAGACGGGTGAAACGTTCCTGGTGAGGTAAGGAAAGATACCGAGCTTGTCGAGTAACTTAGGAACATCTACAGGGTGTTTGATGTCTGTTAGACAAGGACAACTGTAGGTGGGCCTGATTACTTGGGAGGTTCTGTCACAGCTGGTATCGGAGCGTAGCCCTTCTTTGCAGATATTATAAGGCATCTTCAAAAGATTTTCAAAAGTCTTACCTAAAGATTCTTCTCTCTTCTTACCTAAGTATTCTGAAGAGTTTATCTTAAAGACCAGATAGGAAGAGTGCAACGTATAGAAGGTTGAATCGACCAAGGTTGATTCTGTACTTACTCATGCATCATGCTAAGAATTATACTAATAAATTTTCCCCCTTAGAAAGATGCCGCCACGCACGAGGCTAACGGCACGAAAATCAACGGGACCAATTGGAGTACCCCGGCATCAACTGGCTCCTCGACATGAAAGCAGTAGCAGCGGGAGTAACGACCCCATAGGAGACTTGGAAGCTGAAGTGAGTCGACTTCAAGCGACGCTGCGACACAGGACCAATGCTTGGATTGCAGACGGAGATAGAATAAATGACTTAAGAAGGGACATCCGTCACTTGCGGGATCAGCTGGCTGATCGGGACTTGGCACTTGACTGGGCAGTACAGTCACATATGTTGGTATGTGCTAAGGAAGCAAGGGCTCAGGCCCGGATTCAAGAACTCAGCTCAGCTGTTGACAACCTGCAGGTTTACTGCAATACATTGCATGAGGAAGTCCATGTGCTCTACTCGCAACTACACCCTAGTGAGCCTGCACCCTCTGCTGAGGCGGAAGCCGGACCCTCTCACGTTGCGGGACGCGCGTTGGGTGGGGAGTTAGATCTTTTTGAACCCCCTCCTTCTTTGAGGTTGGTGGACGTCTGGACTCCCACACCTGACAATGAAGCCGCCAAAAGCAACGGAAAGTAGGACTAATAGTGTAATAAAAGTAGAGTAGTGTATTGTAGGGGTGTACTGTTGTATAATAGGTTAAACTTTTGTAAAATGGGTAATGTATCCTGTTGTATAATATCGAGTCTGTACCATTACTCTTTATAGTAATGTAAAACGGAAGGTTTTCTTTGGCACATTATGTTTATTCAAATGTTTTTGCCTCAGATGCCGATCCGAACTCGCGGACAGGATGCAGCCGGAACATCCGGGGGTCGGGATGTTACACCGAATCCACCTCCCGTTCCACCCACGCTTGCCGAGGCAATCGCTGCCTTGGTAAATGCTACCGCCGACAATACCCGCTTCCTGAGGGAGATGGCGGGTCAGCAGCAGCTTCAGCAACAAGCAGGAAGAGGATTTCAACAAGGTCCCCGTGAGACCACTTATCTGGATTTCTCCGAGACTCGTCCGCCTCTCTTCGTCAAAGCAGAAGATCCGCTCGAAGCCGACGAATGGATACGAGTCATCGAACAGAAGTTTGGCCTTCTACGTTGTTCGGAAACCCAGAAGCCATTGTTTGCGGCACAGCAACTCCGAGGCCCTGCCAGCACTTGGTGGGGGAACTTTGTGGCCATCCAACCGGACAACCATCAAATTACATGGAACGAGTTCAAAGCAGCATTCCGCGAGCATTACATTCCTGAGGGAGTGCTGCACATGAAGCAAGAAGAGTTCATGAAACTGAAGCAAGGGGGAGATACTGTTAACCAGTATCTCAACAAATTCAATCACCTGTCACAATACGCAATTGATCAGGTGAACACAGATTTGAAGAAAAGGAATTGTTTTATGAGGGGTCTGAACGACCGGATGCAGCGAAAAATGGCTGCATGTATCGATCTTACCTATGGGAAGGCTGTCAGCACAGCCTTATCTGTGGAGGCCAAATATGCAAATTCTGGGAAAAGTAAGGGATTCAGTGGTGATAGGCCTAATCAGGGCCCAATAAAGAGGCAACGGTTTATTCTCCGGCCCTCTAACCAGAACCATTCAAGTGCACCATCTTTCCCTTTCAAGCAGCCCATAATTATTCGTCCCAACAAAGCTCCTACTGTCCAAAGTCAGCCGGGTGCCCCAGGCACTCGATTCCCTGCTCTGCCAAGTTCTTCAACTTGATGTTTTAACTGTGGCAAATCTGGGCATTTTATTAAAGATTGCCCCTATCCTCGGCAAAATCAGGCTAATAATCAACAAGGATCGGGAAATTCAGCTCCAGGCAAGGGAAGTACTTCGGGCAAGAATACCAAGAAAACGGGGCGAGTATATTATACGCAAGTGGCTACCACACCGGAGGGAGAGCCGGTGATGATGGGTACGTTCCCTGTGGCCAGTCACCCTGCAATTATTCTTTTTGATTCTGGTGCTTCGCATACCTTCATTAGCAAGACATTTGTGGAGCAACATCACATTGCATGTCATGAATCAAAAGAGGGATTTAAAATTCATTCACCTGGGGGACACATTTTTACTAGAGAAGTGGCCTATGAAGTGCCAGTAACTATGGCCGGACGGAACTTTCCTGCTAACATGATTGTTCTAAGAGGCCAGGATATAGATGTAATTTTGGGGATGAATTGGTTAACCCAACACAAGGCAATTCTCAACACTGAACTCAGAACCGTCAGGTTGAGCTATAATCAAGAAGAAATTCTCTTGTCTCTCCCCAAAACCAATCCAGCCAAAGCTTCTGGTAGAATATTTGAAGCCATTGTACCGGAGATCAAGAACATTCCGGTAGTATGTGAGTTTCCAGATGTATTTCCGGAAGATTTGCCTGGACTACCCACTGAAAGAGATGTAGAATTCGTAATTGAGTTAAAGCCCGGTACGGCTCCCATCTCCCGAAGATCGTACCGTATGCCCCCTAATGAGTTGGCAGAATTGAAGATTCAATTACAAGATCTGCTAAATAAGGGATTTATCCGGCCAAGCTCGTCCCCGTGGGGTTGTCCCGCCATCTTTGTGAAGAAGAAGGATCAAACCTTGCGAATGTGTGTGGACTATCGGCCCCTAAATGAGGTCACCATCAAGAATAAGTACCCTCTCCCAAGGATCGACATCTTATTTGATCAACTGACTGGGGCGAGGGTGTTTTCCAAAATCGATCTCAGGTCGGGCTATCATCAAATCCGTATTCGGCCCGAGGACATACCGAAGACCGCATTCACTACGCGGTATGGATTGTTCGAATATCTAGTAATGTCTTTCGGGCTCACAAATGCTCCTGCCCACTTCACCTATTTGATGAACTCGGTGTTCATGCCCGAGTTAGACAAGTTCGTGGTGGTCTTCATCGACGATATTTTGATATATTCTAAAAATGAAGAGGAGCATGCTCAGCACCTACGGATTGTATTGACGCGCCTGAGGGAACATCAGCTGTATGCCAAGTTCAGCAAGTGCGCGTTCTGGCTGGAGGAAATTCAATTTCTGGGGCACGTGTTATCAGCCAAGGGAATTGCGGTAGATCCTAGCGAGGTCAAGGATATTCTGGAGTGGAAACCTCCAACGACTGTTCACCAAGTCCGGAGTTTTCTTGGACTAGCAAGATACTATCGCAGATTCATACCTGATTTTTCTAAGCTTGTGAAGCCAATCACAAGTTTATTGAAGAATGATACTAAGTTCAATTGGTCTTCTAAATGTAATGAAGCCTTTGAGCAACTGAAGACACTATTGACCACTGCTCCGGTATTGGCTCAACCGGACATCACTAAACCTTTTGATGTATATTGTGATGCGTCAGGCAGTGGACTCGGCTGTGTGCTAATGCAAGAAGGCCGAGTAATTGCGTATGCTTCAAGGCAGTTACGCCGACACGAAGAGCATTATCCAACACATGATTTAGAGCTAGCTGCTGTGGTTCATGCCCTAAAAATATGGCGTCACTATCTGCTGGGAAATATCTGTCACATATATACAGATCATAAGAGTTTGAAGTATATATTTACCCAGTCAGAGTTAAACATGAGGCAAAGACGATGGCTTGAGCTCATTAAAGATTATGAACTGGAAATCCATTATCACCCAGGTAAGGCCAATGTGGTGGCAGATGCATTGAGTCGCAAGACTTCCTGCCACTGTCTTATGGTAAAGACCTCTGAAAACACTTTGTGTCAAGAAATGGAGAAGTTAAACCTGGGGATAATCCAGCAAGGGACTCTGAATCAACTAAAGCTTGAGTCAACCATTTTGCAAAGGATAATTGATGCTCAAAAGGATAATCTGGGCATGAAGCACATACGAGAGAAGATCAGGGCTGGAACAGCCCAATGTTTCAAGGAAGATGATCAAGGTGTGTTATGGTTCAACAACCGCATAGTAGTGCCGAAGAATGAAGAACTCCGCCAGCAAATCTTAGATGAGGCGCATCTTAGCCGCTATTCCATTCATCCGGGAAGCACTAAAATGTACCAAGATTTAAAGCAACATTACTGGTGGACGAAGATGAAGATTGAAATTGCACGCTATGTGGCTAAGTGTGACACTTGCAGACGTGTCAAGGCCATACACATGAAAACTGCCAGTCCATTGCAGTCATTATCAATACCAACATGGAAATGGGAAGACATAAGCATGGACTTCATTGTGGGACTGCCCAGGACGATAAAAGGGTATGACTCTATCTGGGTGATTGTTGATCGACTTACAAAGATTGCTCACTTCCTGCCGGTCAAGACAAATTCCCCGGTTACTGTCTACGCCCAATTGTACATTGCTCGTATTCTTAGTCTGCATGGTGTTCCAAAGACCATAGTGTCGGATCGTGGACCTCAATTTGTAGCCAAGTTTTGGGAAGCACTTCACCAATCTTTGGGTACTAAGTTACTCCACAGTTCGGCCTATCATCCTCAAACCAGTGGGCAGACTGAGAGAGTGAACCAAATACTTGAAGATATGTTACGGGCATGTGTCCTGGATTTCTCACCAAAATGGGATGAATGCTTACCTTTGGCAGAGTTTTCATATAATAACAGTTATCAAGAAAGTATCCAGATGGCACCTTTTGAAGCTTTATACGGACGTCGGTGTCGAACTCCGCTAAATTGGTCTGAACCTGGTGAAAGGTATTTCTTTAGGCCTGATATGGTGAAAGAGGTCGAAGAAAAGGTTCAGAAAATCATTCATAATATGAAGAAAGCTCAGACTCGACAAAAGAGTTATGCAGACAAACGGCGAATGCCCTTATTCTTCTTAGAAGGAGACTACGTCTACTTAAAGGTTTCACCAATGAAGGGAGTATCGCGTTTCGGGGTAAAGGGAAAACTTGCACCCAGGTACATTGGTCCATTTCCTATTCTTCAAAGATATGGGCCAGTGGCGTATCAACTTCAACTCCCCGAAACATTGTCTGCTGTGCATAATGTGTTCCACGTGTCACAATTGAAGAAGTGTCTTCGGGTTCCCGATCGAACCGTTGAAGTGACTGATGTTGTCCTGAAACCAGATTTAACGTACTCGGAACATCCCATTCAAGTTCTGGATCAAAAGGACAGGGTTACCCGGAGAAAGACTCTCAAGTTTTATAAGATACAGTGGAACCAGCATTCGGAAGATGAGGCTACATGGGAAACCCAAGACTTCTTAGATAAGAATTTCCCAGGCTTTCTAGCCTCTTGTAAATTGTAAAGTTTGTATAGCTGGGTAATAAAGGAATGAACCCCCACACCACCCCTGCCTTGTACCAGAAATCAGGAAATAAAAACATGACACATTTCCTTTTCCATTACTCACCCTAGGACTTTAAATCTCGGGACGAGATTCTTTTATGGGGGGAAGGATGTAACACCCCTGGTGTTACTATAACTAAAACTTGAGCATGGCATCATGAGCATGGGCATTGCATATGTTTGACACACCTAGAGTGTATTCACTAGGCAAAAATTTCAAACAAGTTGTATTGTTTTAAAGTTTTACAAATAGGACCCTGGTTAAGGACTTAACCCTAAATAGTGATTAAAGGGGTAAAACTTAACCCAAGTTGAGAAAACCTAAAGGCTCTAGGGAAAAAGTCATAAAATGACCCCAACAATAAAATTGAATCACATTTATACCCCTGGAATACCAGAAACCCTAATTGGAACCCTGGGAAACCCAAAAACCAAACCCTAGGGACCTAAGTGCAAAATTAGTCCACTTTTGGGCTAAAGTGCAAAAACCAAGTCAAATAAGTGTTTTAAGTCAATTGGATTACAAATATGTGGATTTGAAAGCCAAACCCTAAGTTTTGGACTTAAATGCAAAATGGACCTCATTTGAGTTTTACTCTAAGTCTGAAAATTCAGTGAATGGGCTCAACTTTGGAGCCTTGTATCTTTCAGAATATAGAGTTTTTACCCTAGGTCACCACATCAAAGTTGAAGACCCATCAAAGGAGAACAACTTTGCTTAAGGATGCAAGCATTGTTGTTATGAAAAATTTGGAGAAAAACCTAGTCCAAAACTGGCTGTCAGACTGCTAGAAGTTGAATTTCAAAGTTACAGTGCTATGGGGTGAACTTTGAGCTTGATTTTGATTTGGATCCAGTGCTCAAATGTGATCAAGTCCTATAGTTGAGTTGTAGCTGGTATGTAGCACTACAACTTTGGTGCAGAGACTTGGACCTGTTGTCACATGAAATCTGGAGAAAAAGGACTCTAAACTCGCTCAGTCAGAAGCTCTGATGAGGCAATGCCATGGTACAGTGACCGGTTAACTGAAGAAGATCGTATTCGTTCTCGTCGCCGGTAGCTACCGCCGTCGATCGTCGCTCGCCAAGATTCGTGCTCGGCGGTCACCGGATAAGTTTGCCGTGGTAAAGGTCCTCGTCACCGGTGAGCTGGCCACCACTCCGACGACCCCCCTGGCTTCCTTCTGCTTTGCGGCTGGCGATAAGCTCGCCGTCGACCGCCGCTGCCCGACCGTGCGCCGCGTGGCCTAGCCGGTTCATAGCACTGCCGTAACGACCTATGACTGTCCCATCATCGCCGAGAGAGTTGCCACGGCGATGAACACGTATTCACCGCGGCCAGCGCTTCTTCATCCTCTCCGACCGCCGCGCGTCCTCCTCGAATTCACCGGCCACCGCCCCCGGCGCTTATAAATTGAGGGCAGGGCTAGTTGCGCCATGAAATTGTGAAGCTCTAGCACCCGTCCCCACACTCGATCGTCCACCCGCTCGCCTGAATTGCTCATTGCCCCAAATCTGTTTTCCGCCGCCGTTGTAGTGAGCTCGCCGTGGTCAGCCCTCCACAGGTCAGTTCCTGCCCTCTGCGCCTTCGTTTGAGCATGCTCATGTCTCTGCGATGCTCCCCGACTCCTTTAAGTGGACTGGACCGCCATGAATCGCCGGGAACACGATCATATTGCCGCACTTCTCACGGCCACCGTGGCCAGAGTTCTATAGTTCATCAATCGTGCGATTAAGTTAGGGGAAATGGTCTGGCTAACCCCAATTTCGTGTCCACCGCTCGGAGAGCTTAGCCGTTGTCCCGTTCGGCCGGTCTGCTGGCTCGCCGGAGCGCGGCCGTGCTTGAACGCCGTCGGGGACTGTGAGTTGTGAATTGATAGAAACCCGAGGACCTTTTCGTGAACTGTCAGCGACTTAAAACAATAGTGAATGGCCCTATTTCGGTTAAGCTGTTAAGCCGGGGGTCTCTGCGCAAAACCTCCTTCGCGGGCGCGGGCGCGCGCGCGATTTCGCGCGGGCCTGGGCCGCTGGACTTGAAATCGGCCCAGTACTGTTGCTATTTTTCCTTTTTCTTTTTCCGCAGAACTTTAGAAATCGGTAGAAAATTGTAGAAAAATCCTAAAAATATGAGACCAATTTTCCTAGGCTTGTTATTTTCCATAGTATTTAATAAAAATAGTTTTATGATTTTTAGTTGGAATAGGGAATTTTAGGATATTTAAAATAGCCTAAACCAATGGTTCTGAATTTTTAGAAAATAAATAATAAGTCCAAAATTCCCCAAACTTTTTATGTGAGCTTTTCACATTATTTAGAAGCCATGGGTAGAGTTTGGTTTGATTTGGACCTTTTTTGATCACTAAACCCAAAACCACCCCCCCTGCTCCATGAACTCCTTTACCGACTCCGGAAACCCTAGGTTCTCGGAGTACCGTGAAGGAAAGTTGTACTCAAGACATAAATAATAAGTTTATGTTACCTTTGCATCCTCATGAGCATTCCATGACATCCATTCTTATGCATGTATATGATTATATTAGAGCAAGAAGAAGAAGAAGTTTTTGAAGAGGGGATACCACCCACCTCTGATCCTCAAGCAGACAACTGCTTTTATTTCGATATCTGTGGATCCGAGCAGGACACCTCTGATAACAAAGGCAAGCCCCGGTGCATTTGCCACCTTCCTTGATGTTTTAAAATCTTTCTCACTTGCTTGCTGCATTAGGTGATAGGAGTTGATTGATTAAACAATTCCTGCATTACCTTCCTTGATCTTGAAATCCTGTTTTTTTTACAAAAAGGTTTTACTATGCTTAGTATTGCTTTAGAAAAACAAAAGGATTTGTTTTACAAAAGATGTTTGGCAAAGTGGGAAGGGTTGTTTTCAAAAACAAAACTTGATGGTGGATCCATCATGGCCATGATGGATTCAACATCGGAAAAGATGTACCTCTGCCAGGTACCAAACTTTGGGTTTGAAATGATTAAGTTGAGACCGGGCGGGTGACTTGCACGAGAAGAGAGTCTCGGTGTAGTGTCTCCGTCTGAGTCGATTAAGGACCGTCTCGATGTAGGCCTGCTGACCGAGGACCCTTTAACTGGTCACATGCCTCATCATGGGTAAGCCTTGCCTCGGGCAGACTAAGGCCGGAATAAGATAACACGAAATGGGAGTGGAGCGGTGGCGAGAGTAGCGTGTACCCTCCGTGGCAAGAGGCTGGACGGTGGTGTATCTGTGCTCTCGGTTTGCGTGAACCTGATCCGGTCTTAAGAACCCCGGTGGCGGGTTGACATATGCAAGGGTTAAGTGCTACATATGTCGTGTGATTGGAGATCCTCAGCTGAGTATAATCGATTCGGATCGCCGTACCTCCGCGGTTATGGAGACTTGGCCACTGACTTACACATAGCATTCCACTAAAGATGATGGGTTTTTGTTAAAGAAATTGGCTAGTGCAGGACCAGTGATTGAACTAGGGTAGAAAGAACTCTAGTGCAGGTAATTTTACCTAACTTGACAAATAAAATTGGATTTTTAAGGATCCACTTTAGTAAGCATTTCTGCAAAACAAAGTCTTTGATTATTGAGAAGACTTACCTTGACTCCCATATAACCAGCATACCCTTGAGAGTCTTTTCCTTAGTCGGGTAAGACTTGCTGAGTAATTCCATACTCAGGGTTTATCCCTTTGTTGTTTTTAGGTGGGGAAGTAGCAGACTTTTGCTGCTTCTGTGCTAAGGTGGTTCCCAAAGAAGAAAACCAAGACTGAAGTGCGGGAGGACTCGGTCCTCCATCTAGGGTCTTTTGTTTATAGTCTTTCGGGAGAAGGTTGTGTCTCCCTGGTTTGTATAATTATTACTTCTATGCACTCGCTTTTAAACTGGTCTGTAATAAATTAACTCGAGCTTACTTTTGGTAATAAATGTAAGTTTATGTAATTCGCTTCCGCATATCTTCATCTCCGATGATCTGTAATGTCTGCAAGACGGGTGAAACGTTCCTGGTGAGGTAAGGAAAGATACCGAGCTTGTCGAGTAACTTAGGAACATCTACAGGGTGTCTGATGTCTGTTAGACAAGGACAACTGTAGGTGGGCCTGATTACTTGGGAGGTTCTGTCACAGCATCTAAATAACAGCCGTCAAAAATAAGAAATAAAATACTAAAAAAATTACCTCTCTCGATGCGGCGGCTCGACGACGGCGGTGGAATGGCGGGCCGACGGACGAGCACTGCGGGGACGGACGGCGGCGGACGGCGGTGCGCGCAGCTTCCTTCGGCGGCGGCGGCGCGCAGAGGCAGCAGAGCGCGGCGGCGGCGGCGCGCAGGGCAGCAGAGCGCGGCGGCGGCGCTGTGGCAGGGCGCGGCGGCGGCGCGGGCGGCGGCGCGGCGTGGGCAGAGCGCGGGCGGCGGCGCGGCGGCGTGGGCAGAGCGCGGCGGCGTCGGGTGAGAGAGAGAGAGCGCGGAGAGAAAGAAGATAGGAGAAGGCCGACAGTTTTAAATTCCTCTATTTTCGGCGGCCAGGTCAGAGGCCGCCGAAAATAGCCGTATTTTCGGCGGCTAGTGTCAGAGGCCGCCGAAAGTTGTTTTATTTTCGGCGGCTGGTGTCAGAGGCCGCCGAAAATAGCACTACTTTCGGCGGTCGTGTCAGACCGCCGAAAATAGTGGGTAATTTTCGGCGGCCCTCCCCTAGCCACCGAAAATAATGGGGGCCGCCGAAAATGGCTGTAGCTCTTGTTGTGAGAGGTTTCAAGCAA
This sequence comes from Zea luxurians, assembly GCA_029449295.1. NCBI lineage: Eukaryota > Viridiplantae > Streptophyta > Magnoliopsida > Poales > Poaceae > Zea > Zea luxurians. The sequence goes on along the minus strand of JAOPSE010000001.1, from coordinate 94,051,181 downwards.
CTCCTACACTTAAGTGCACATCACAAACCTACAAGCATTAAGTGTAGTAAAGTAGCATATAATAATACGGTTATGCATATAAACTGGGGCTTGCCTTCAATTGCTGGGGCTACGGGGAGATCCTCGATAGCAGCCTCGGAAGCCTGCTCCTGGTCCTCCTCTTGGATAGATCCTTGCTCGGGGATGAGCACGTACTCTCCGTCGGCAAGATTACAATCTAATGAATGCATTGCATAAGATATATGCATGATACGATATGACATGTGCTTTAGAAATTACGACTTTTGATGGTGTATGATCTACTTGAGTTAGACAAGGTTAAATCTTACTTATGTAAGACTTTTGGGTGGTATACTTGGTAAATTGGATCAAACTTAACTAAGGTAAGTGGTAGGTTTTATTTTGGGGTTCCACTGAATTCCTTTTAAGCCTTAGTGAGTTTTGACAAGAATTCCAGTTAGACTCATTGGAGTGAGGTTTATTTCTTCTTTCTTTTTCTTTATTCTCCTTGAGTTTTTGGAGTGGGTTTGAACTACAAGTTGTTTTAATAAAATTCCAAAACTTCTGTAAAAATTACAGTGGCTTATTACTGGTGTATAATTCTCTGTCTCAAAATTTGGGGATCAGAAAGTGAATAGTTTTCTCTGGACAAAATTACCAAATTTTAGGGCAGAAGGGGTGCTTTGAACTACAACTATTACTTAACAGTAGGTAATCCTCTAAAATTTATTTTTGCTGGCTTTTAGGTGCTATAACATGACTTGACACAAATTTCTAGCCAAAGGGGTGCTTTCTACTACCACTATATTTGAAAAATATCAAACAACAGATTTCTAATTTTTCTTAGCTTCTATTTTGTGCAAGAGCAATCATTCTAAAATTTGGCATCTTTTTGCTTAAGGGGAGGGGTGGTATGCATTAATTGGATTAAATGGCCTTTCTTATAAAATATTAGCAATAGGTATTATTTTGCATCTTTTTAATGGGTTTGTATTTTTCTCTGGTGGCCTATCTCATTATTGACCTAGCAAAATTTTATTTGCCCATTATTGCATTATTATGGGTTATCCATGATTTATTTAGAAAATGCCTCATTATCATATTACACTTATTTACCCTACTTAAAAGGATGGGCTAGGGTGTTCTTTATTTTTGCAGTGGGGTCCTAGTGGTTATAAGTCCACTGGATTTTTATTATCAAATTTGGGTCTGGCTTTGTAATTTTAATAATTGATTTCTAGTTGGAATAATGCTAAATAAAACATTTTATTTTAAAACTGATCTGGACTAAAGGTCCCTTTATTTTTTCTTAGGTTCTCTGTTACTTAAGTAAATTAGGAAAAATAATTTCACTCACTGTTCATTAATTCTAATGCCTTTCTGATTTTACTAAGTTTTGGGCAGAAATGGTTTTCAATGAATATTTACACTATGTTCTTCAATACTGGGGTTCCAACTATTTTTAAATAGTGTCTAAATGAGGTTTGAATACCTACAAATTTTCTTAGGTTCAGCACATAAGAAAAACTAATTTTCCTTAATTAAACAAGGTTTGGTCAGTTTCTGTTTTTAATTTTAAACTCTAAAAATTAGAACAGAAAGCATAGGGTTTATTATTTTTAATTAATAGTTCATAATATTTAGGATCTAGAAAAATTAGTTTGACAACTTTTGATTAAGAATTCATCAAGTCATGGATTTTCTAAGTTCTCTGGTTATTTAAAAAGATTAACAGATTTGATTAAAGGGAAAACTACTTTGCACTGGGGTCCCTGGCGGGTATTTCAAGTTTTTCCTCACGAATCATTCCCTGGGCTACTATTCACATGAGACACTGACATTGCAGAAAACCCCCCGGGTTCTTCTAATCCTAACCCGAGGTCCTTTCCCCAGTTTGAACAGTGCCCGCGGCGGAAGAAAGGGCGGAGGGGCTTACCGGCGGCGAGATTGCTCCAGTGAGGTGGTCGAGGACGTAGGGGAGGTCTCGGGGATCACAACGATGTGCGGGTCGCCGTCGGGGGTGGTCGAAGTTGGCTGGTCTGGGAGCACAGGTGGGGGAGCTCGTCGGCGGCGAGGAGTCCGGCCTATCCAGGGCGAAATTGACCAATCAAACGGGACAGAGAGCTTCACCAGGGATCAAGGAAGGTGTGGGCGCGAGGAATTGAAGAATGGCTCACCGGAGAGCTCGGTCCACGCGCGCAGGCGGGCGACCGAAGTCCGGCGAGGGTGATCTCGGGCTTCTGGTGAAGTTCTGTCGGGTCCGAGGGCTTGGGGAGCTTCACGGGCCTATGGCAGAACTAACCGAAGCACCGGCGCGACTTAGGGGCGACTGGAGTGGGCTGGCCATGTTGGCCGAAGCTCTGGCGGCAATGGCGGGCGAAAAAGAGCTCGCCGGAGCTAAGGAGGGGTGGCTGTCCGGTGATGGTGAGCGCGGGGTGAAGTGAGGCGAGCTCGTGGAGGCTTTATAGGCGCGGGTGAGCACGGCCGAGAGCGGGGCTCTGACAAGCGCTCGGGGCGTGCGCGGCGAACGCCAGTGCGCGCTCTGGTGCCTGGCACAGCGTCGAGCACGAGGCAGCGCAGAGAGAGGTCGAGTTCAAGCGCGGATTGGCTCCAAATCTTGGAGATTTTGGCCATAATCCCGTTGAGAGATCTCTTCCTCTCAGGTCCCTTTGTCGTTTATGTGTGGAGGCTAGCAGGTTTGGTTGACTGGATTAGGAGATAGAGAGGAAAGAAATCTGGATTGTCTCACTACCGCACACAGGGAGAAAATCTCTGGTTTGACGTGCCCGAGGCACGCGTCCCAATGCCATCTTCTGGCAGGCGACAGAGGGGTTAGTTAGGCACGTTTTTGTTAATGGGGTCATTAGGATTTGAGTTAGGGATCAAGGTGAACACGCTTGACCTTTGGCTCAAGGTCTGAAATTCAGAATTCTGAAATTCAGAATTTCCTATTGAGTCCCCACATAAGAAGCTTGCTTGGGGTTTTATTTGAATTATTTTGGCCAAGCTTCTTCATTCTTTATTGTTGCTTATTAAATATACTTCAATGTTTATAATTGGCCCAAGCCATGATTTTAAATTTTTCATACCCTTTTCCCCATTCTCTTGAATTTTGCTCATAGGGCTCAATTAGGGTTTTTGTTGGGGTTGCATATTTTGCCTTTTTGAAAAATCCATTTGTTTTGAACATGATACTTCTAAGTATATGCTTGGTGGATCCTTTATTCTTAAGTCCATTTGATGTTCATACTTAAATTTGGTTCACATAAGATGATGGTTCATGGGTTAGCACTTTGAGAGAAACCCTAGGTGACACTGGGGTGTCACAGCCTTCCCCCTTAACAGAATCTCGTCCCGAGATTCGGGCCAGAGTCCTTCCGAGGTGAAGCGAAGGGTGAGACTTATAGGAAGTGGGTGATTATTTATCAGATCAAACTGCTCTTCGAATGTCATTCTCTTTGCAACTTCAGAAGGAAGTCCTTCATAAATTTTGTTTCATGATTACTTTATCCTGAATTAAGATTATATCTTTAGAATTTAGATTCGAAGGGCAGGAGGAGGGGTTGGGTGTGATTACGTACCAGCTTCCTTAGGTAGGCAATCGGGGAAGTTGGATCTCAAGAATTCCTCAGTTTCCCAAGTAGCTTCTTCCTCTGAGTGATTACTCCACTAGACCTTATACATCTTGATCGATTTAGCCCGAGTTGATCTTTCCTTGCAATCCAGAATCTTGGAAGGGTACTCTTGGTACGATAGATCTGGTTCTATCTCTAATTCTGGCTCTGCTAAGATCTCTGTCGGCAATCGAACACACTTCTTCAGCTGAGATACATGGAACACACTGTGAATGGTGGACATCCTTGAAGGTAACTTCAACTTATATGCCACGGGTCCACATGCTTCGATGATCTCATAAGGTCCAATGTCACGAGGGGCTAGCTTGCCTTTAATTCCAAACCTCTGCACTCCCTTGGTGGGTGATACCTTGAGGTACACAAAATCTCCCACCTTGAACTGGAGAGGTTTCCTTCTTCTATCATGGTAACTCTTCTGCCTGGCCTAAGCAGCTTCTAGATTCTTCCTGATTAGTTTGACCTTCCTTTCGGCTTTAGTCACTAAGTCAGGTCCAAAAACTACTTTCTCTCCAGGTTGAGACCAATTGAGTGGTGTTCTGCACCTTCTTCCATAGAGAGCTTCGAAAGGTGCCATCCTTAGGCTGGATTGATAACTGTTCTTATAAGCAAACTCTGCCAAGGAGAGGTGCTTATCCCAGTTCTTGCCACAATCGATTGCACAAGCTCTCAGCATGTCCTCCAGGATTTGGTTTACCCTTTCCGTATGACCATTAGTCTGTGGGTGGTAAGCTGAACTCCTGATTAGCTTAGTTCCCAAAGACTCCTGCAGTTGTTCCCAAAATCTGGCAAAAAATTGGGCTCCTCGGTCAGAAACAATGATCCGAGGTAATCCGTGCAAACACACGATCCGGTCAATATACAATTCTGCATACTTCTGAGCCTTATCAGTGGTGTGCACAGGAAGAAAATGTGCCACTTTCGTCAGTCGGTCCACAATAACACAAATCGAATCATGATGACGAGAGGTGTTGGGCAGACCCACAATGAAATCCATGCTGATGTCATCCCATTTCCATGAAGGTATAGATAGGGGTTGCAATGCTCCATCTGATTTCAAGTGGCTTGCATTTACCCTCTGACAGGTGTCACATTCCGATACATACTGGGCTATCTCCCTCTTCATTCCGGTCCACCAATACAATTGTTTCAGATCATGGTACATTTTGGTGCTTCCCGGATGCATAGAGAATTTGGAGAGATGAGCCTCATCCAAAATTTTCCTCTTGAGGTCCTGGTTTTTAGGAATCACCAATATGCTTTTGAACCATAACACACCCTTTTCATCTTGGCGGAAACAACCATACTTTTCAATCTTCTGATGGAGATTCTTCTTGATAATCTGCACTCCCTTGTCACTGAGCTGGGCCATGATGATCTGGTCTAGCAAGGCTGGCTCGACAGAAATGTGAGACAACGAACCAGAAGGAATCACTTCTATTTGCATCTTGCTCAACTCATCACACAAGGTGTTAATACAAGAATCCATCAGAATACAATTGCATTGCAACTTCCGACTCAAGGCATCTGCTACCACATTGGCCTTTCCTGGGTGATAATGTACCTCTAGGTCATAATCCTTGATCAGCTCTAGCCATCTCCTCTGCCTCATGTTGAGATCAGCCTGAGTAAAGATGTACTTAAGGCTCTTATGATCAGTGAAGATGTTGCAGTGGGTCCCCATTAAATAGTGCCTCCACATTTTTAATGCATGAACCACTGCTGCCAACTCAAGGTCATGAGTGGGATAATTTTGCTCATGAGGCCTGAGTGCTCTTGAGGCATAAGCAATGACTCGGTTGTCTTGCATTAAGACACAACCTAGTCCAGTGCCAGAGGCATCACAATATACATCAAAAGGCTTGCTGTTTTCGGGTTACGCTAACACGGGAGCCGTGGTCAGATGCTGCCTTAATGCATGGAAGGCATCTTCGCACTTCTAACTCCAAACAAACTTGGTTTCTTTCTTCAGCAACTCAGTTATAGGCTTCGCAATTCGAGAGAAATCCGGAATAAATCTTCGGTAATAACCAGCTAATCCCAGAAAACTCTGAATCTGATGGACAGTCGTTGGTGGCTTCCAGTTCATCACCTCTTGCACTTTATCAGGATCAACAGCTATTCCCGCCTGAGAGATAGTGTGACCCAAGAATTTGATTTCCTTTAGCCAAAATCACAATTGGACAACTTGGCATAAAGGTGGTGCCCTCGCAGACGTTGAAGCACTACATGCAAATGTCCGGCATGTTCTTCTTCGTTCTTCGAGTACACCAAAATATCATCGATGAACACCACTACGAATTTGTCCAATTCAGGCATGAAAACAGAATTCATCAGATACATGAAATATGCTGGTGCATTTGTCAGCCCGAATGACATCACCAAAAATTCATATAGCCCATATCTGGTTGAGAATGCCGTCTTCGGAATATCGCTTGCTCGTATCTTGATCTGATGGTAGCCAGAGCGAAGGTCTATTTTGGAAAACACCTTGGCCCCGACCAATCGATCAAAAAGAACATCAATACGAGGCAAAGGATACTTGTTCTTGATAGTTACCACATTAAGAGGGCGGTAATCTATACACAGCCTCAAGCTTTCATCCTTCTTCTTCACAAACAGTGCTGGACATCCCCAAGGCGAAGTACTTGGGCGAATAAATCTCTTATCCAGCAACTCTTGCAATTTCTTCTTCAATTCTGCCAATTCAGCGGGTGGCATTCGGTAGGGCCTCTTGGAAATTGGTGCCGTTCCCGGTTGCAACTCGATGGCAAATTCAATATCCCGGTCCGGTGGCATCCCTCGCAATTCATCAGGAAAGACATCTGCATACTCACAGACCACTGGGATCTTTTTCAGAGGTAACTCCGTCATAGAGAAAGCACATGACTGAGTAGAACCCTGACTATGCAGAATTAAGGTGAAGTTCCCACTGAACGGAGAATTAACTTCCACGGTATGGCTGGCTACATCAAGCACAACTTGGTGCAGGGTCATCCAATTAGCTCCCAGAATAATTTCCACATTTTCCAAACCCAACACAAGAAGGGTGGTTTTGACAATGTGGCTTCCCAGTTGAATAGGCACACTTTGGTTTAATTGATTAGTCGAAATTTTACCCCTAGGTGTGACTATCATGAATGACACTTTTGAGTGAGAGATTGGCAGTTCACATTTAGCGCTGAACTTCTGGCTAATGAAACTATGAGATGCACCAGAATCAAATAGAATTAAAACAGGTTGATTATAAACTGAAAAGATACCGGTCATGATAGGAGCTCCCTTAGGTACTTCCTCCAAAGTAGTGAAGTTGAGCTTCCCTTGCCTGACTTGTACCTTCTGCTTTCTTCCCTTGTCTTGATTTGGTGCTGGCATCTGCTTCTGCTGGTTCTTGGGACAATTCTTGGCATAGTGGCCCACATTGCCACAAGTGAAACACTTGTTCCCGTTGCCCTGGCGGAACTGCTGCTGCTGCGGAGGCTGATTGTTCCTTGGCACGGGAGCTGGAAAGCGGTTGGGTGCTGGCTGCTGCTGCTGAGGTGGCCTGGTCACCCATCTGCCTGCCTGCTGCTGGAAATCCCTGCTCTGATTGTGAGAAACAATCCGGAACCTCTGAGCCTGAGTGGATGATGCTGCCATCGGTGCCTTTCTCTTCTTCTCTGCCCGGTGAGCTACAATGCAGTCCTCCTGGGAGATGGCCATGTTGACCAACTCATTGAAGCTATCAGCCCGGACAGTATTGAGTCGTTCCCGTAGCTTGGTATTAAGACCCCTGCGGAAGCGGTCTCTCTTCTTTTCATCAGAATCAGCATGGTACCCTGCATACTAGCACAGGTCGTTGAAGGCTTGCGCATACTGCAGTACCGTGCGGGTTCCTTGATTAAGGGCCAGAAATTCATTCAGCTTCCGATCAAGAATGCTAGCTGGGATGTGGTGTCCTCTGAAGGCAGTCTTGAATTCCTCCCAAGACACTTCACGATCAGTGGGGAGCATAGCACGGAAGTGGTCCCACCAAGTCCGAGCAGATCCGCGAAGCTGCTGCGCGGCGAAGCGAGTCTTGGTAGCATCAGGGCAGTCTCCCGTGAGGAGGGGAAACTTGGACTCGACGACGCGAAGCCACACGTTGGCGTCCAACGGATTCTCTGCCTTGGTGAACAAGGGTGGATGCGTGCTCAGAAACTCCTGGTAAGTTGCCATTGCCGGAGGTCGCTGATGCTGGCCTCCACCTTGCTGCTGAGGGTGGGGCTGGCGCTGCAAGAGCTGTCGTAGAATCTCATTCTGCTGGGCCATCAGCTCCTGCACTGTGGGAGCTGGAGGAGGTGGCGAGGGAACCTGCTCGTTATGCCCGCGACGCTGCCTAGCTGCCATCTGAAAACAGAGATTGCCGCCATTGTTATCCCAACTCACAGTTTCGAACAACAAGATATCATCTCGTATGGAAGGAAAAATGCCATAGTCATAATATCAGGTTCGAAATTAAGATAACATGGTGACAACATCCCACAGATTTCAAAAGGTTCACAGGGTTACATCAATCAGGGGAAAGTACCCATAAGCCTAGTCCAAAATCTGACATTAACTAAGCTCGCATAGGTTTCTATCCGCCTAAGAGTGTCAAAGTGACTGTTTAACCCTGAGCGGTGGAAGCGACACTGGATACGGGTGAAGGAGGCATACCGGAGGTAGTCCCATTGGCACCAGGGGCTGGTCCTAGCTCCTCGGGAGCCTCTTCTCCCTCACTTCCGGCTTCATTGGCCTCCATCTCCAAGTGGTGCATGTCCAGGTGGTCATTCGCTTCTTCGAGTTCCCTCTGCACATCGTGAAGCTGGTTCTCCAAGACATCAATGGTGTTGTCTCGGATCTCCACCTGCTGCTCCAAGGTGATAATGCGCTGGCTCAGCCTTTCCACCTGCAGATCCTTCTCTACCAACTCGGTGGATAAATCGACCACAAAATCTTCCCGACTGTCGAGAGTGAGCTTGGCAGTTTGAGCGATGTTAGCAAGGTGCGCCATAGTGTCGCTCTGAAGGGCCTGAAGGCGGTACAACACACTCATGCAATGAACGGTGACCCTCCCAACCAAGTCAGGATACATTGCCCACACATCCTTCACATGGCTCACGCGGTTACACCACATGGGATCATCTCTCTTCTCAGCAGGGAAGAGTCCCAAGGGGTGCATCACCATCTCCAGGGGATGGTAGCCACAAAAAGTCGTCAGAGTCTTCATGGCTGCTGCTTCGACGGTATCGTCCGTTCTGAGTCCAATCATTTCGGAATCAAGAGAACGCCAACCCGGCTGAAGGGGATGAGCCTCCAAAGTCAGCCAGACCCGACAATGAGGTACCCGATGCTCCTCATACAACTGCACTGTGTACAAAGGGGGCGTAGGGTAACCGGTGGAGTTAAGCACTTCCCACAAGATGGAGGGAAAGCCATCGCGGGAAAGGAAGTCAGAACTGAAACGAGTGTCTCCTCTACTGGCGGGGGTGGGTGAATTCATCTGCGGAAGTGAATCAAAGGTAAATATTATGGTGGTAGGAAAAAGAAAAAGAGAGCCCAGATGGTTTTTAAAGAAAGTGGGTTAGCTCAAGTTTTTAATTCCTCTTTGTGTTTATAATGCATGCATGCTGGAAGTAACGTTGCCTCTCCAATCAGTAGGGTGCTCTTAGGGCATCCCTTAAAAATATAAGTACTAGCCCACGGGGCCTGCTTAATTTGCCACCTATTTCTTCCTCTATGCCTAAGGCCTTTCGTCCTAGGTCTAGCGGTCTAGCAGTTTCTAGACAAGTTTTAGATTTTTCTGAAAATTGGTATTCATGGTTTATTGTCCTTCTCTGTGGTGGAATTTGCTCTGATACCAGCTGTGGCGGAACCACCCGAATTATTCCAGCTTAAGTGCCTAAGTCATGCCTCAGGGGCCGTAACACACTTAAATCGGAATAACCCGTCAGTCCCTCAGATCTAGTCTGATAGAGCCACTTAACCAGGATCAAATTCCACAATCTCACTCGAAGGTGAGTGACAGAAGAAATACAATAAAACAGGAAACCTCAACTTAAGTGCTGAATTATTACATGGATCGGAGTTTTGAGTAGCAAATAAGAGTTCACGAAATAAAATGCAGCGGATAATTGATGTCGTCGGTATCGAGGAAATGGGCAAGGCCTAGCCCACTACTCCTCCTGCTCCTTTCCTGCCGGAGCAGCATCTCACTCGACCGTCCAACCCAGTGGCAGGGTGGTAGGCCAAGTCACACCATCAACCATTTCCTGAATGGTACCTGCAAAAATTATGCCACAAGCAAGGCTGAGTATACTAATACTCAGCTAGACTTACCCGGTGTGAGGAGTCTACTCCTCTACCTCTAGACTATGCAGCTGTCTGGCTGAGGGGTTTAGTTTGCCAAAAGCACTAGCTGTTTCTAAAATCCAGTTTTACTTTTCAAATTCTAGCATCATTATCTTAGCTAGGTTTGCCTCTTCTAAGCATACATGGTAACAAGCATTTAGTTCAATCAACATGTTATCTCATGTAACCTCATTTCACTTCTTACTCGATGTAGTACAAGGGGTCAAGCAGTCTCATTAGCTGAGAGAAGCAGACGATTTGAATCGAGTTTTAACCTTGCAAGGTAAACCTAAACACACGGCATGTCAGGGTACTTCGACCCCACACATGACAACCGTCCCCATCGATTCCCCGTTCGTGTCCAGGCCTCACCGCCCTGGCATACAATGCTCCACTGACCCCGGCTGCCGCCGTGCAGTGACCGCACTTGTACCCACCATAGCTAGCATGGGAGACCCAGTCTCAGGTCACATGAGGGATAAAGTCCCCGCCCGGCTTCACTCAGGTACTAGGTTTACCGGTTACCATTTTTCCCGACATGTGCTTAGTACGTTCAAACGCTTGACTCAGGTATCCACACATTAATCCTTAATTCCTTTTTCCCGTCTCATGGACAAGGCATCCTTCCTGGATCCAAGTCCATAGACTAACATAGATCCCGTTATCAAGAAGAATACAATCAATTCCTGACCTCGCGCGAGTGCTAGGAAAATCACTCGACTTCTACCGAGATCCTGATTAGCAAGCAGCTACTCGATCTAGCATACTAGTATTCATCTCAAAAAGGAATCCTAAGTTCATGCAACTAGAGGTTTCAAGCAACTCCTACACTTAAGTGCACATCACAAACCTACAAGAATTAAGTGTAGTAAAGTAGCATATAATAATACGGTTATGCATATAAACCGGGGCTTGCCTTCAATTGCTGGGGCTGCGGGGAGATCCTCGGTAGCAGCCTCGGAAGCCTGCTCCTAGTCCTCCTCTTGGACAGATCCTTGCTCGGGGATGAGCACGTACTCTCCGTCGGCAAGATTACAATCTAATGAATGCATTGCGTAAGATATATGCATGATACGATATGACATCTGCTTTAGAAATTACGACTTTTGATGGTGTATGATCTACTTGAGTTAGACAAGGTTAAACCTTACTTATGTAAGACTTTTGGGTGGTATACTTGGTAAATTGGATCAAACTTAGCTAAGGTAAGTGGTAGGTTTTATTTTGGGGTTCCACTGAATTCCTTTTAAGCCTTAGTGAGTTTTGACAAGAATTCCAGTTAGACTCATTGGAGTGAGGTTTATTTCTTCTTTCTTTTTCTTTATTCTCCTTGAGTTTTTGGAGTGGGTTTGAACTACAAGTTGTTTTAATAAAATTCCAAAAATTCTGTAACAATTACAGTGGCTTATTACTGGTGTATAATTCTCTGTCTCAAAATTTGGGGATCAGAAAGTGAATAGTTTTCTTTGGACAAAATTACCAAATTTTAGGGCAGAAGGGGTGCTTTGAACTACAACTATTACTTAACAGTAGGTAATCCTCTAAAATTTATTTTTGCTGGCTTTTAGGTGCTATAACATGACTTGACACAAATTTCTAGCCAAAGGGGTGCTTTCTACTACCACTATATTTGAAAAATATCAAACAACAGATTTCTGATTTTTCTTAGCTTCTATTTTGTGCAAGAGCAATCATTCTGAAATTTGGCATCTTTTTGCTTAAGGGAAGGGGTAGTATGCATTAATTGGATTAAATGGCCTTTCTTATAAAATATTAGCAATAGGTATTATTTTGCATCTTTTTAATGGGTTTGTATTTTTCTCTGGTGGCCTATCTCATTATTGACCTAGCAAAATTTTATTTGCCCATTATTGCATTATTATGGGTTATCCATGATTTATTTAGAAAATGCCTCATTATCATATTACACTTATTTACCCTACTTAAAAGGATGGGCTAGGGTGTTCTTTATTTTTGCAGTGGGGTCCTAGTGGTTATAAGTCCACTGGATTTTTATTATCAAATTTGGGTCTGGTTTTGTAATTTTAATAATTGATTTCCAGTTGGAATAATGCTAAATAAAACATTTTATTTTAAAACTGATCTGGACTAAAGGTCCCTTTATTTTTTCTTAGGTACTCTGTTACTTAAGTAAATTAGGAAAAATAATTTCACTCACTGTTCATTAATTTCTAATGCCTTTCTGATTTTACTAAGTTTTGGGCAGAAATGGTTTTTAATGAATATTTACACTATGTTCTTCAATACTGGGGTTCCTACTATTAGGGCTGGGCATTTGGTTTTTTTCTAAACTTCGGTTCGGTTTTTCGGTTTTAAAAAACTTCGGTTTTTCAAACATTAGAAACCGATCGGTTTTCTAGAAAATGAAAAACCGAGAAGTTCGGTTTCGGTTTTTTACTTCGGTTTTTCGGTAAAAACCGAATACCAAACTTATAATCAAGACAATACATACAACAAGTTTACATGATAGATTACACATAATTTTAAAAAGTAAAAAATATATAGGTACAAATTTTTAGATATACATCATATATCACATACAAATAAGTGAATAACAATTTAATTGTATCACACATTTAGTTCACATAATTGAATAGTCAAATTTGAGAATTGATAAAGTTTGGTATTCGGTTTTTTCGGTTCGGTATACGGTGAAAACCGATTACGATACCGAAAACCGAACTTCTTAGATAAAAAAACCGAAACCAAACCGAACTACCAAAAAAACCAAAATTTCGGTTCGGTTTGGTACGATTCGGTTCGGTTTTCAGTTTATGGTAAAAATGTGCCCACCCCTACCTACTATTTTTAAATAGTGTCTAAATGAGGTTTGAATACCTACAAATTTTCTTAGGTTCAGCACATAAGAAAAACTAATTTTCCTTAATTAAACAAGGTTTGGTCAATTTCTGTTTTTAATTTTAAACTCTAAAAATTAGAACAGAAAGCATAGGGTTTATTATTTTTAATTAATAGTTCATAATATTTAGGATCTAGCAAAATTAGTTTGACAACTTTTGATTAAGAATTCATCAAGTCATGGATTTTCTAAGTTCTCTGGTTATTTAAAAAGATTAACAGAATTGATTAAAGGGAAAACTACTTTGCACTGGGGTCCCTGGCGGGTATTTCAAGTTTTTCCTCACGAATCAGTCCCTGGGCTACTATTCACATGAGACACTGACATTGCAGAAAACCCCCCGGGTTCTTCTAATCCTAATCCGAGGTCCTTTCCTAGTTTGAACAGTGCCCGCGGCGGAAGAAAGGGCGGAGGGGCTTACCAGCGGCGAGATTGCTCGGGTGAGGTGGTCGAGGACGTAGGGGAGGTCTCGGGGATCACAACGATGTGTGGGTCGCCGTCGAGGGTGGTCGGAGTTGGCCGGTCCGCGAGCACAGGCGGGGGAGCTCGTTGGTGGCGAGGAGTCCGGCCTATCCAAGGTGAAATTGACCAATCAAACGGGTCAGAGAGCTTCACCAGGGATCAAGGAAGGTGTGCGCGAGAGGAATTGAAGAATGGCTCACCGGAGAGCTCGTTTCACGCGCGCAGGCGGGCGACCGAAGTCCGGCGAGGGTGATCTCAGGCTTCCGGTGAAGTTCTGTCGAGTCCGAGGGCTTGGGGAGCTTCACGGGCCTATGGCGGAACTAACCGAAGCACCGGCGCGACTTAGGGGCGACTGGAGTGGGCTAGCCACTCTGGCCGAAGCTCTGGCGGCAATGGCGGGCGGAAAAGAGCTCGCTGGAGCTAAGGAGGGGTGGCTGGCCGGTGATGGTGAGCGCGGGGTGAAGTGAGGCACGCCCGGGGAGGCTTTATAGGCGTGGGCAAGCACGGCCGAGGGCGGGGCTCTGACAAGAGCTCGGGGCATGCGCGGCGAACGCCAGTGCGCGCTCTGGTGCCTGGCACAGCGTCGAGCACGAGGCAGCGCAGAGAGAGGTCGAGTTCAAGCGCGGATTGGCTCCAAATCTTGGAGATTTTGGCCATAATCCCGTTGAGAGATCTCTTCCTCTCAGGTCCCTTTGTCGTTTATGTGTGGAGGCTAGCAGGTTTGGTTGACTGGATTAGGAGATAGAGAGGGAAGAAATCTGGTTTGTCTCACTGCCGCACACAGGGAGAAAATCTCTGGTTTGACGTGCCCGAGGCACGCGTCCCAATGCCATCTTCTGGCAGGCGACAGAGGAGTTAGTTAGGCACGTTTTTGTTAATGGGGTCATTAGGATTTAAGTTAGGGATCAAGGTGAACACGCTTGACCTTTGGCTCAAGGTCTGAAATTCAGAATTCTGAAATTCAGAATTTCCTATTGAGTCCCCACATGAGAAGCTTGCTTGGGGTTTTATTTGAATTATTTTGGCCAAGCTTCTTCAATCTTTATTGTTGCTTATTAAATATACTTCAATGTTTATAATTGGCCCAAGCCATGATTTTAAATTTTTCATACCCTTTTCCCCATTCTCTTGAATTTTGCTCATAGGGCTCAATTAGGGTTTTGGTTGGGGTTGCATATTTTGCCTTTTTGAAAAACCCATTTGTTTTGAACATGATACTTCTAAGTATATGCTTGGTGGATCCTTTATTCTTAAGTCCATTTGATGTTCATACTTAAATTTGGTTCACATAAGATGATGGTTCATGGGTTAGCACTTTGAGAGAAACCCTAGGTGACACTGGGGTGTCACAGGTGCTGTACAAAAATTGGAGAAAAATGGACATGAAGTTAGACTGTCAGTCACCATCGAAGACTAAAACTTGGCTGACAGTGAACCCTAATGAAGTTTGGAGCTGATTTGAGTTTGATCGAGTGAGCAAATGACCAAGGTTCCTATGGTCGAATTGGAGCTGGTATATAAGTTAATAATTTTGCTGTAATCCGGTCGGTAGCTTATCACATAGAAATCGAAGAAAAACACTCCCAAATTTGCTCTGTCAAGCGCTCTAATGAACAGTCACAATGGTACAATGGTGAAGAAAATCTTCAGATACATCGCACCTCGCTGTGAAAGCATGGGCAACTGTGAAAAGCATCCCACCAGTCGGACGCGGCGCCTTCGAGTCTCCTGGAAGCATATAAGACCTTCTCCCGGTCATTACACTAGGTGATATCCAACTTCTTCCCGATAACCTTAAGCCAATCATCGGCATCCAAGGGGTCAACCGCATGAGAGAAAGCAGGTGGGTGGTGCCTCATGAAATCCCGATGCTTGTCTCTAGCTTGGGGTGCATTCTGCTGTTGCTGCTGGTTCTGCTGGTTTTGTTGTATCTGTTGCACAGTGGCAGTGAGTCCTTGCAGAAGCTGCATTTCAGCTGCGATAAATTGCTCCATATTGGGGTTTGGTGGCGGTGGTGGCAACTGCTGACCACGCTAATTTCTGTTGTTCCTGGGACCTGAGCGAGCGTTCACCATCTGGTTGGTTAGAAAGTGCAATTCTTAGGTAAGTGAGGAGTAAGAAAGATTCTAGAGGGGAATAGCTTATTATTAAAGTTAAGTTTTTTTGTACTTATGGCCATCATTCTATAAGACCATTGCACTCAAGCAATTATCCAAATCAAACATTGCAACCAACACCATCACATGGTTGTTACTATTATAAGCGTAAATTATAAAGGAAGTGTTCATCGTCTGACGTGAAAAATATATTAATACAATATAAGTTAAAATTTTATAGCAGCTTGCTGATGGATCCTGGTTCCCCATAGTGAATCCTCTTGCGGGGAGGGAACAACGCCATGGCAGGGACTTGGGCTTCAGGGGGATCCCTTCCTTGTACCTAAGCTTCTAGGGCTGCAATCCTTGTGTGGGCATCCTCTAGCTCCAAGTGAACCCTAGAAAGATCCTGAGTAGCACTTTCCAGGTCGGTGTTAAGACCTACCACTACACCAGCTAGTGTGTTGAGGCGATCTTCTCCAGCTCCACTTGAAACGATGCTGGTCTGGCTCCCTCCACTAAGACGCAGAGGAAGATGCATGTACTTCATGTCATGCAGCTACTGCCGGTAGGTGTGGCTGAGAGACCACAGAGTCTGCCTAGCAGAGCATCGCTGACCGAAGCAGTGTAGGTGGATAGCGGTTTTAGGGACTCATGAGCTGATAGAGTCCTTAACCCTCTATCCCCTGCATCCATCACCCTGACATGAATGCAAGTGATGTAGTAGCAAGCCCGAGGAGGCTCACACACTCGCCTTGTCTCGTACAAGGGTCAGATGTAGGTTCCCAACGCATGTAGAACATCCCGCAACAGGTTGGGGAAGTGCCTTGTCTCGAACATTGATGTATAATGTTCGGTGACAGGCCCTAACCCCATGAAGTAGTCTTGCTGAACACCATTGGCTTCTTTGATGACATTCTCATCGTCATCTTCTTCGTCGTCGTCATCTTCATCATCATCACCAGAGTCGTCCGGGTCGTCGCCTCCAGGAGCAGGGGCTTGAATTGCTGGTGCAGGTGGTGCTGAAGCTGACGATCCAGCTGCGAAGGCTAGTGACTCTGCCAACGGGGTGGGCGTATGCAGAAGTTCCTCTGAGCTGTGCTCCAAGATGACTCCATTCTCCATGCGAAGGCAATGGAGATCCACAGGAATTTCCTCAACTACCACTAGGTAGACAGGAACTTGCCGTGGTGGAGGGACGTAGCTGGTGTTGACTGGGGTGGTTTGAAGGGTGCGAACCATCTACAAGAGAAATTGTCAAATTAGTTGAATTTTAATGAGGTAAGACTAATAGAATAATTTTGTAAGAACGAAATTAGCAAGTTTTGAACAGAATAGGCTTTTATTTCTAACTAGTCTAATGACCTAGGGTCAACATAACTTTGATACCACCTATGTCACACCCGGTTCTGGGGGCAAAACCGAATGCATAGCATATGTGTGCCAAGATCCATTTTTCCACACATATGTTGACGTCACAAGTGTAATATATCAAAATACAATGCAAAAAGGCATAAAGAGAATAGAGTAACTTTATTACATCATCCATACATAAGTATCTTAAACAGGATCATCAAAGTATAGCGGAAATAACATGGGTAATCTCCCCCAGGAAGATGACTGACGCATCGTTAGACTCAGTATTCATTGAAATCTCCATCAAGGTCTTCTTCATCACCCTCTGATCAAAATATTAGCAAGGGTGAGCTCACTTATGGTCGGGGCTCAGCAAGTGGGGGAAAATTAATGCAAGTTTAACAAGGTAAGGCTAAGGTTAAGCGGTAACCATTTTAGTTGGTCAATATTTTATTAGCAACACCTGTCATACTAATAAGTGTGTCCCAAATATCCCAATTAATCAAAGGCATAAGAATATATCAAAAACACTTAAGTGAAATCACTTAAGCAAACCAATTGTGAATCATCGGATCATGATTTATTTTCCATCTTTATGTTCAATTATCATGTGAGGGTCCAGGTTGCTCTTAACCGTGAGCATGGCTAACATATCAGTTTTACACTTTGCAGAGGTGGTACAACTTTACCCACAACCCGTGTATCCCATCTAGCCTGGGTTGTACGGACCCTTAAACACTGCCGAGGTGAATGGCTAGGGATCCACTATGAGGTTTTCAAAAAATACACTTAATACAAAGCAACCTGCTAAGGTTTCTAAGTCGGTGTGGAGGCCCTCTGGGCGAGGTACCTTAGCCAAGAATACGTCCCCATGTTAACATGAGCTGCCACCACTACCGCTCTCCCTCCTGCCATATTTCAGGTAAGGTTGCTAGATACTAAGCGCATTAAGCTAATTACCAAAGCCAGAGCCATTATAGCACTCGTGGTTGCATTGTTATCTTGGGTGGTCACTCCATGTTCCATTTAATATGAAATAATCTTGTTTAACCATCGGGTTAACATCATAATACAATTTCATTTCCGGAACAATAGTATCAGTGAAAAAGTAACCTCATGTTTATCAAGTTGAGCGATAGCAAAAATTGCAAAGCATAATATTTTTCCTAGGGTAATCAAGGAATAAAGTTGGTAAATCTAGGAAATCCTTAATTAGGCAAATCCCATCAAATTATGCAATATATCCAAAGATTAAACCTTATTGTCGGGGACCATAATTAGGGGTACCCTCAAGACTCCTAAATCTCAGCTGGTAACCCCCATCAACACGAAGCTGCAAAGGCCTGATGGGTGCGATTAAGTCAAGGATCGGTCCATTCGAGGGACGCCATCGCGCCTCGCCCGAGCCCAGCCTCGGGCAAGGGCAGCCGACCCTGGAGGATCTACGTCTCGCCCGAGGACCCCCTCCAGCAACGGACACACCTTCGGCTCGCCCGAGGCCCAGTCTTCACCAAGAAGCAACCTTGGCCAAATCGCCACGCCAACCGACCAAATCACAGGGGCAATTAATGCAAAGGTGGCCTAACACCTTTATCCTGACGCACGCCCTCCAGTCGACAGAGCCGAAGTGACCGCAGTCACTTCGCCGCTCCACTGACCGGTCTGACAAGAGGACAGCACCGCCTGCACTGCTCCGACTGCTGAGCCACTCGACAGAGTGAGGCTGACAGCAGCCAAGTCCGGCCTCAGGCGTCATAGGAAACTCCGCTTCGCCCGAACCCAGGGCTCGGACTCGGGCTCAGCCCCGAAAGACGGCGAACTCCGCTCCGCCCGACCCCAGGGCTCGGACTCGGGCTCAGCCCCGGAAGACGGCGAACTCCGCTCCACCCAACCCCAGGGCTCGGACTCGGGCTCAGCCCCGGAAGATGGCGAACTCCGCTCCGCCCGACCCCAGGGCTCGGACTCGGGCTCAGCCCCGGAAGACGGCGAACTCCGCTCCTCCCGACCCCAGGGCTCGGACTCGGGCTCAGCCCCGGAAGATGATGAACTCCGCTCCGCCCGACCCCAGGGCTCGGACTCGGGCTGAGCCTCGGAAGACGACGAACTCCGCTCCACCCGACCCTAGGGCTCGGACTCGGGCTCAGCCCTGGAAGACGACGAACTCCGCCTCGCCTGACCCCAGGGCTCGGACTCAGGCTCAGCCTCGAAGGACGACGAACTCCGCTTCGCCCGACCCCAGGGCTCGAACTTAGCCCTGGCCTCAGCCGACGGTCTCCGCCTTGTCCGACCCAGGGGCTCGGACTCGACCCCGACCTTGGAAGACAGACTCGACCTCGACCTCGGAGGAGCCTCCACCTCGCCCAACCTAGGGCACGGACCGACGACATCGACAGGAGGCGCCATCATTACCCTACCCCAAGCTGACTCAGGCTACGGGGAACAAGACCGGCGTCCCATCTGGCTCGCTCCACTATACGAGTAATGATGGCGCCCCACATGCCCTGTGACGACGGCGGCTCTCAGCCCCCTTACGGAAGCAAGAGGACGTCAACAAGGACTCAACAGCCCCGACAGCTGTCCTTCCGCCAGACTCCAGCGCTCCTCCGACGGCCACGACATCATGCGAACTGGGTGCCAAAACCTCTCCGGCTGCCACAATGGCATGTACTTCGGGCGCTAGCTCTCCTCCGCTAGACACGGTAACACACTGCTACACCCCCCATTGTACACCTGGATCCTCTCCTTCGCCTATAAAAGGGAGGTCCAGGGCCCTCTTACTGAGGGTTGGCCGGGCGGGGAAGGACGGGACGGCGCTCGCGCAAGGCCGCTCGCTCCCTCCCGCGTGGACGCTTGTAACCCCCTACTGCAAGCGCACCCTACCTGGGCGCGGGGCTAACACGAAGGCCGTGGGTTCCACCTCCCACGCCTGTCTCCCTCCGGCTGCTTCTCCCCCTTCATGTTCCGCCTCACGCCGACCCATCTGGGCTGGGGCACGCGACGACAATTCACTCGTCGGTCCAGGGACCCCCCGGGTTTCGAAACACCGACAGTTGGCGCGCCAGGTAGGGGCCTACTTCGCGTTGACGAACAGCTTCCCGTCAAGCTCCAGATGGGCAGTCTCCAGCAACCTCTCCAACCCGGGACGGTGCTCTGTTTCGGGAGTCTTGAGTTCATGTCCCTCGACGGCAGCTACGACATGATACTCCTTCCCCCGCCGCGCGACAGCGACAATGGCGGTCGACAACCCGCCCGCTGGCGGGGAAATCGACGATGCCTTCCCCACGTGGTGGAAGGACGACATTCGGGCTTGTCCCGTCCCCTCCCCCGCCGATGGAGGAGGAGGTGGGGCAACCAAGGCCAAGCAGGAGGCGGCACCTCGTTGGCTGTCGAGCGAGTCGACAGCGCCGGCGCCCAAATGGAGAGCGCGTCGGGCATCGACCTCGCGTCTGAGACGAAGACGAGCGCTGTCTCCCCGCAACACGCCAACCTCAAGCAAACGGACGACGCTAGCACGCTCGCGAAGGTCTTGATGGGCGTCACCCTCGTACCTGAGACAACGGTGCAGTCAGTCCCTGATGTGACTTCGTCACCGCCCGTCGACCAAAAGGTACCGACCGATTCCCATCTCACGTCTTTTGGATTCGGCCTCGACCCGCCAAGCAACTCCGCTTCGATGGACACTCTCATAGAGGCGAGTCCAAACCCTCTGGGGTATCGTGTGCGGTCGCCCTGGGACCGGCTGATGGCCGTCTCGACCTACGAGCCCTCGGGGTCCAAGGAAGATGGCAAGCCCGACCTTTGTTGGGATTTCTCTGGACTTGGTAACCCCAGTACCATGCGGGACTTCATGATCTTATGCGACTACTGCCTTTCCGACTGTTCCGACGGTAGCCGCAGCCTCGACGACGAGGACTGCGGCCCAAGTCGCGAATGTATCCACGTTGATCTAGGGGGTCCTGGTGAAGGCAACCATCTTGGTATACCGGAGAACGGTGATCACCCTAGGCTCGTGCCTCGCGTTGACATCCTTTGGGAGCTAGCTGTGGTCCCCGTCCCGGCGGGGGGTCATGATCCACAACTCGAGTAAATCCGCGAGATGCAGGCCAGGCTCGATGAGGGAGCAGGAACGCTTGAGCTGATCCGCCGGGACATCGGGCAGGAATGGGCGGGCCAACCTCCGGCCGGAGAAGCGCGTCATCTCCCCCAGGGCATCCAGCGCCGCATCGCCGACGACGTCAGGGTAAGGCCGCCACCGGTTTCTAGTGGAGTCGACTAGAACCTGGCTACAGCGGCAATACTTCTCCGCCCAATGCCAGAGCCATCAACCACCGAGGGGCGGCGAATCCAGGGAGAGCTCAAGAATCTCCTGGAGGACGCCGCAGTCCGACGGGCCGAAAGCTCCACCTCCCGAAGGCAGGGGTACCCCTCGGAAGATCACGCCGTGACTTCCCGATTCATGCGGGAAGCCTCAGTCCACACCGGGCGCACGCGCAACACAACGCCTGCGGCCCTGGGTCGCCTTGGCAACGAGCACCATCACCACATCCGTCGGGCCCACCTCGACGAGAGGGTGCGCCGAGGCTACCACCCCAAGCGTGGGGGACGCTACGACAACAGGAAGGATCGGAGTCCTTCGCCCGATCCACCCGATCCGTAGGCTTTTAGGCACGCCATACGACGGGCGCCGTTCCCGACCCGGTTCCGAACCCCGACTACTATCACAAAGTACTCGAGGGAGACAAGACCGGAACTGTGGCTCGCGGACTATCGGCTGGCCTGTCAACTGGGTGGAACGGACGATGATAATCTCATCATCCGCAACCTCCCCCTGTTCCTCTCCGACACCGCTCGAGCCTGGCTGGAGCACCTACCCCCGGGGCAGATCTCCAACTGGGACGACCTGGTCCAAGCCTTCGCCGGGAATTTCCAAGGCACGTACGTGCGCCCTGGAAACTCCTGGGATCTCCGAAGCTGCCGCCAGCAGCCGGGAGAGTCTCTCCGGGACTACATCCGATGATTCTCGAAGCATCGCACCGAGCTGCCCAACATCACCGATTTGGATGTCATCGGCGCGTTCCTCACCGGCACCACCTGCCGCGACCTGGTGAGCAAGCTAGGTCACAAGACCCCCACCAGGGCGAGCGAGCTGATGGACATCGCCACCAAGTTCGCCTCTGGCCAGGAGGCGGTTGAGGCCATCTTCCGGAAGGACAAGCAGCCCCAGGGCTGCCCACCGGAAGATGTTCCTGAGACGTCAAATCAGCGCGGCACCAAGAAGAAGGGTAAGAAGAAGTCGCAAGCGAAACGCGACGCCGCCGACGCGGACCTTGTCGCCGCCGCCGAGTACAAGAGCCCTCGGAAACCTCCCGGAAGTGCCAACCTCTTCGACAAGATGCTCAAGGAGCCGTTCCCCTATCATCAGGGGCCCGTCAAGCACACCCTTGAGGAGTGTGCCATGCTTCGACGACACTTTCACAAGGTCGGGCCACCCGCGGAGGGTGGCAAGGCTCTCGACGATGCTAAGAAGGAAGATCACAAGGCAGGAGAGTTCCCCGAGGTCCGCGATTGCTTCATGATCTACGGTGGGCAAGTGGCAAACGCCTCGGCTCGGCACCGCAAGCAAGAGCGTCGGGAGGTCTACTCGGTAAAGGTGGCAGCGCCAGTCTACCTAGACTGGTCCGACAAGCCCATCACCTTCGACCAGGCCGACCATCCCGACCGTGTGCCGAGCCCGAGGAAATAGCCGCTCGTTGTCGACCCCATCATCGGCAACGTCAGGCTCACCAAGGTCCTCATGGACGGAGGCAGCAGCCTCAACATCATCTACGCCGAGACCCTCGGGCTCCTGCGGATCGATCTGTCCTCGGTCCGGACGGGCGCTGCGCCTTTCCACAGGATCATCCCCGGGAAGCGCGTCCAACCCCTCGGACAACTCGATCTACCCGTCTGCTTCGGGACGCCCTCCAACTTTCGAAGGGAGACCCTCACGTTCGAAGTGGTCGGGTTTCGAGGTACCTACCACGCAGTGTTGGGGAGGCCATGCTATGCCAAGTTCATGGCCGTCCCCAACTACACCTACATTAAGCTCAAGATGCCGGGCCCCAACGGGGTCATCACCGTCGGGCCCACGTACCGACACGCGTACGAATGTGACGTGGAGTGCGTGGAGTACGCCGAGGCCCTCGCTGAGTCCGAGGCCCTCATCGCCGACCTGGAGAACCTCTCTAGGGAGGCGCCAGACGTGAAGCGCCATGCCGGCAACTTCGAGCCGGCGGAGACGGTTAAGTCCATCCCTCTCGACCCCTGCAACGACACCTCCAAGCAGATCCGGATCGGCTCCGAGCTCGACCCCAAATAGGAAGCAGTGCTCGTCGACTTTCTCCACGCAAACGCCGACGTTTTCGCGTGGAGTCCCTCGGACATGCCCGGCATACCGAGGGAAGTCGCCGAGCACTCGCTGGATATCCGAGCTGGAGCCCGACCCGTGAAGCAGCCTCTGCGCCGATTCGACGAAGAAAAGTGCAGAGCCATAGGCGAGGAGATCCACAAGCTAATGGCGACAGGGTTCATCAAAGAGGTATTCCATCCCGAATGGCTTGCCAACCCTGTGCTTGTGACAAAGAAAGGGGGGAAATGGCGGATGTGTGTAGACTACACTGGTCTAAACAAAGCATGTCCGAAAGTTCCCTACCCTCTGCCTCGCATCGATCAAATCGTGGATTCCACCGCTGGGTGCGTGTAACACCCTGAATTTGGGGGTATAAAATTTCTTTGCTCATATTCACAAATTCAGGTGTTACTTCTCTTTTCACACCCTTCCCAATCCCCTCTTTCTATTTTCTATAGAAGAAAAGTGGCTATTTACTTTGTGTAATTATAGTCTATTAGACTAAAACTCCAAGGAGTATGTATTGTGACATCATGTCAAACCCTAAATTCCACTTTTGCTTGGTGCATAATTTTTGGAAGTGCTAATTTGAATTTGTGGCCTATTTAGATTTGAATCAAATAGAGTAAATAAAAAGAAAAGGGAAAACAAATGCCAGAATAAAAGAAAAAAGGAAAGAAGCCCACACCCCCGCCCCCTCGGCCTTTCGGTCCATCTGGCCCATCCCGCGCGCTCGCCTTCCTCCCCCCCTCTTCTCTCTCTGCCCTGGCGGGCCCGCCCGTCAGCGCAGCCGCTTTCCCCGCGTCCGCGCCCGCTTCCCCCGCTCTCTCTGCTCGCGGGCCCGGGCTGTCAGCTCCTCCGTCTCCGCGTAACCGCCGCCCCGAGCTGCGCGTGCCGCGGACTCCGCGCCCACGTCGCGTGTGGAGCTCGCAACCACCTCGCCCTCGGCCACTTGAGCCCGGAGCCTAGCCCACCCTGTCCCCCTCCCTCATTTGCGCACCTGCGGACCTCCCTTCCACCTCCCCCACGCTGCTCACACGCCAAAGCGCCGCCGCCATTAACCGCCGTCGTCCCGAGCCCGTTTCTCCGTCGGTGTTGGAGCCCCGCCGTGCCCTCTACCACGGTGAGCTTCGCCTCGACGTCCGCAACCCGGGACACACCCCAATTTCCCCTCTCCCTCCCTAATTTTCTCTGCCCGCGCTCACCCGTCGTCCTCTGCGCAGTCGCCGTGGTCCGCCACCGTCGACCTGGGCCGTCGCCGCGCCTTCGCCGCCACCGAGGAGTCCCCGGGGTTCGCCTTGAGGTAAGGAACCACCTCTGCCCTCTCCCTTCCCCTCTATTGCACCCTGCTACGCTCAATTCCTTGCTGGAGTCGTTTAGCGCCGCCGCCGAGCCACTTCGCCGTGGACCGCCCTCCTCCGGTGCCCCTGTCCCGACTTAGCCCTACCAGAAGATTCCCCGCGCCTTCCCCAACCTCCCAGGCCACCTCGGTCGCCCTAGGGACCCGCAGAGCCCCCGCGCCCCTCGTCTCCGGCGAGCTTCCCCGCCGCGGGTGCGGCCGCCGCCGTCTCTGCTGGCTGGGGAAGGGGACAGAAGCCAGCCGCCAGATCTCCGCCGTCCATTTTAGATCGGACGGCCCCGTTTCAAATAGCCCAAGCCCAACCCTAGCCGTCCGCCTGAGATCCGACGGCCCAGGGCCGTTTCCCCTGCACCCCGCCTTCCTGCCCGCCCGGCCCCGCCTGTCAGCCGCTCATGCCGCCGCGCGCTCGCGCGCCTGCCCACCGATCTAATCTCGGGCGTTGATCCAAGATCCAACGGCCATAGGTGCCCGATACCCCTTCGCCCGCGCAATTTCTTAAAGAGACCCCCGGTTTTCTGCAAATTGACCCGCCGTCCCTGGAACTTCGCAGTTAGGTCCTCGGACCTTTTATTTAATCCAGATTAAGTATTTAAGGAATATTTTTAATCCCTAATCTTGTAAAATTCATAACTATGTCATATGAACTCCAAATTAGGTGCTTCAAATTGCAAAATGTTCATAATATTTTATCTACATGTTTAAACAATGTTTCCCTGCTGTTTTTATGTCCCAATTAATAGTTGATCATTAGTGTAAAATTAATGTTATTGGAACCCAATTTGAGATAAATTAAAGATAGTAGACTTTAATAAAAGTTGGAGCACCTAAGTTTATGGACTTAACACCATGTAATGATTTAACCCCACCACTGACATAGACCTAGTTAGTGGATAATGAATCACTTTGTATAGCCATCTACCCTAGACCTAGGGAACACCAGATTGCCAATCCTTTTCTATTGTGAACTTGTGATCTCTCTGCTGCATATGTTTGGTATATTGCTTTTGTTTGTTATTTCCCAAGTGCATAGAATGAATGATTACTTTACGTAGACAACGGGCAGTCTGTGTTTCCCGAGGAAGTTGCAGAAGAAGTCCCTGATCAGCAGTTTGGTGAAGGCAAGTGTCCTCTGACCCATTATGTCCTATTCACTTATAATTCACTTTCCCGCATTACTGAATTGAAACCTAAGGATTGACTAGCTTTATACTTTACCTTATCCTTGATGACCTGTTGGGTTATTATGGTTAGCATTTTGCTATTGCCTCAACCTAATCAATGAACATGATGTGACTATTTATGATATGATACTGTTATCCTGATGATATTGATGAGCTTGTGATACTCTAGGGGGCTCAGGCTGTTTCCTGAGTACCTCTCCGTAAGGACCTGTTCGTTGAGAGACCACCCGGGATAACAGTGCAAATATGAGGGTGAAATGGGATGCCCTTAGCTAATTAATTAGAGGAACTAGAGGTGTAGTTGCTTCGCCGTCGTGCCGTCAATGGGGTCCAGGCACAGTGCTTGCTCTGCCGAGGCTGAGTGCCGAGGTTCTTTCGTTTTGCTTTTGTTAGTCACTCTCCTGCGGGGAGGGGTCCTGTGTTTATCAAACTGGAGAAACCTAGCGGGCAGCTATGATCTCTAGGGAATCTTTGTAACAGCTACGTAATGATACCCTGCCGGACCACCTAGGAAGTGATCAATGGGGATTAGCTCTCCCCGGGTAGAAAGGGAATCATGACTCATGGGTAAAGTGTGCGACCTCTGCAGAGGGTAGTGAAACTGATATATCAGCCGTGCTCACGGTTAAGAGCAGCCTTGGGATCCTCTTTGATTAGAGATACTCCGGATACACTTTGAAGGATGACTTTAATGATGATGGTTAATGATGGTGACTTCAAGTATGTATTCTAGTATTTTCCTCTTTGAGGAGGTACTTTTGGGATTAAAACTTGGGTTTCATGATAAAATCTGGCTCCTACTAACAATAAATACTTGACCAACTAAAAGCAACTGCTTGAGCCTACCCCACATAAAGCTAGTCCACTTCAGCCAAACGGGGCATTTACTGAGTACGTTGATGTGTACTCATCCTTGCTTTACCACAAAACACCAGGTTGTCCACATTGTAACCACTGCTCAGGAGAAGACGAAGTCGTGGAAGGAGACTTCCAGGAGTTCCAAGACTACGACGAGTTTTAGGTGTGGGTTGACGGCAACCCCCAGTCAGCTGCCTCTGAAGGCCTTATCTTTACTGCGTTTCGCTAGCACTTTGATTTATCTGTTAAGTTGATGACTATGTGGATGTCCCTGACTCTGTGATGTAATAAGTTTATACACTTTTATGTTATTATTCGAGCACTGTGCGATGATGTTCATTTATGTAATCGCTGTGTACGTGAGTTCTGATCCTGGCACGTACATAGTTCGCATTCGGTTTGCCTTCAAATCAGGGTGTGACATAAGTGGTATCAAAGCCGTGCTAACTGTAGGACCGCTGACCTAGAGTAGCACTGGTCGTACTAAGGACTATTGACCTTCCCTCTCACCTTGATCTCTGATGTTACTTCAAAAGTCGGTCACCTCGACCAACCCTATGTTTTACTACATATATATACTAAATTATACCTTGTTAAAATTTTATTTTGTTCTGTCTATGGTTTATTCACTTGTCATATTAGTTCTGTTCTTACTCTTATGCTTACGGTGTCTTTTGTAGATGGCTCGTTTTAGACACACTGCACGTAAGTCGGTGATTCCTTTCCTGCCGTCTCGCCTTATGGAGCGTCCTCTGCGCCGCGCCGTGTCCGGTCAGTCGAGTCACCTGGAGAGACTGCACCACCGCCTGCGTGAGGAGCAGGAACGCCGGCGTCAGCATAGAGAGCAGCAGGGCTCTTCCTCCCCACCTGAGCAGGAGGTGGAGTCCGTGAGGTGCCGTTCCCCTATTCCTCAGCTGGAGGCGCCCCCTGCACCACCGCGGGACGCCCCGGCTGTTGGAGGAGCTACTGGAGGGAGTCCTGGAGGAGACCCCGACGACGACGACTCGGACCATAGCACGGAGTCCTCTGAGCCGCAGGAGGCGGAGGGATGGGTCGCCCGACCCATCACTCGTGACGCCGCTCGCGGTTGTCACTTCCACGACGCGCTCGACACCTTGCTGCGCTAGGCTTTCGACCGGCACACCTAGTCGATCGAGTATCGTTGTGTAGTCTACCAGCATAGTCGCGGGAGATACCTGGACTGCTGGGAGGCTACCTGCCTAGTTCGCCGTCTGGAGGATGATCTCCGGGGTGCGGAGGCCGTTTCGGAGCACTACTCCATCTCCGAGAGGGACACTGCAGAGGTAGCTATGCAGGATGCAGCACGGCGTGCACTCTCCCAGTACTGTTCCTTATTCGGTGGGGTGGCCGACGGTCTTAACCTTAGGTACTACCCCCGCCGTCCTACTGGTAACACAGAGAGTGTGGTTGTCTCACCCGTTGGTGAGGATAACCCTAGGTTGAGCAGCACAGTCAACCTAGTCGTGGTGCTTAACACTGAGCTGGATCACTCTCTGGACGAGCTAAGTAGGGCTCGAACGGAGATTGCTGAGTTGCGTGCTGAGCTGGCAGAGCACCGCCACCAGGAGGGTGGTTCCCCCGCTCCTGTTGGGACCCAGCACCCTTACCGCTCGCCACCACGTGGTCACTACACTTATGGTTCCCCTGCCTGTAAGACCAGGATAGATCTAGATCCTTAGATCGTTAGCGTCGAAGTTTGTAATAATTCTTAAGTCAGATGTCTCAGTCTTAGGTAGTCAGTTTAGTTTGCTTATCAGTTGCTTCCATTTAGATTAGTTTGCTTACCAGTTGCTTACATGCTTGTTATGATGAACCTGTGCTGGATTTGAATCTTTGTAATGACTGTAGCCAACATGTGGGTTTCCCCTGCAGTTTGGCTTAGCTAGTGATGTTAATGAAGTCAGTTATTTAGTTGGGAAACCATTTACTTTTACTTTCCTTTTTATATGAGAAGCTGTATTGGATCATAATGAGGATCAGTGAAGCTCTTTGTTCACTCAGTGTCATGAAGAATTCTGTTTTCCCTCTTCTTATGCTGAAGGATTGTAAGATCAATGCTGATGTGTGAATGTCTTCCACAGATGTCTGACAACAGGCGCCGATGCAACAGGCGTGCTCAGCAAGAGCAGCATGCCCAGCAGGAGGAACATCAGAGACAGCCTCCCCCACCACCCCCGATGACCGTGGAGTAGATGTTCTTGATGCAGACTCAGGCAGTGCAGGCTATTGGGCAGACTCTGGCAGCCATGCAGCAGGCTCAACAGCAACCCCAACCCCGGTTGCAAGTGCAGATGCCCCAGATGCCACGAGATAAGCGTGGTGAGTTCATGAGAGGGCACCCTCCTACCTTTGCCCATTCTGCTGACCCCATGGATGTGGAAGACTGGCTGCGTGCAGTGGAAAGGGAACTGCGCACCACCCAATGTGACGACAGGGAGAAGGTTCTGTACGGTCCCCGCCAGCTAAGGGGAGCAGCCCAGTCTTGGTGGGAGTCCTACCTCGCCACCCATGCTGACCCCGAAGCCATCACCTGGGAAGAATTCAGTGAGAGTTTCCGCAGATACCATGTTCCAGAGGGACTGATGATTGTGAAGAAGGAGGAGTTTCTGGCTCTGAAACAGGGACCCCTGTCTGTTAGTGAATATAGGGACAAGTTTCTGCAGCTATCTCGTTATGCACCTGAAGACGTCAACACTGATGCTAAAAGGCAGTACAGGTTCATGAGGGGTTTGGTGGATCCCCTGCATTACCAGCTGATGAATCACACCTTCCCCACCTTCCAGCACCTGATCGATAGGGCAATTATGACTGAGAAGAAGCGTAAGGATATGGAAGATCGGAAGCGCAAGATGAGTGGACCACAGTCCGGAAGCATCAGCCGTCCCCGCTTCTCAAGCAGTTCATCTCAGCAAGGCAGGCCCGGTCACCCACAGGGATATCAGCATCAGAGTCAGCGCCCGCATCAACAGCAGTTTCAGAGGCAGTACCCACAACAGCAGCAGTATCGTCAGAACAACCAACAGGGAGGTAATCAGTATCAGAAGCAGAACAACCAGGCACCTCGCCTTCCTGCCCCCACAGCAAATCAGAACAACCAGGCAGCCCCAGCACAAGGGGGAGGCAGAGTATGTTTCCACTGTGGAGAACAAGGCCACTGGGCGATGCAGTGCCCAAAGAAGATGGCGCAGCAGCAGACCAACCCCAATGCTCCAACAAGGCAAGGTGTACTACAGCAGGCAGCAGGCAATCGTGGCCAAGCATACAACCGTGGGAAGGTGAACCACTTGGAGGCCGAAGCAATCCAGGATGCACCAGACGTGGCAGTAGGTATGTTCTCAGTCGAATCTCATTCCGCAAAAGTGCTATTTGATACTGGTGCAACTCATTCATTTGTCACTGCAACATGGGTAGAAATGCATAACATCTCAGTAGAGGCAATGATGCCGCCCATGAGGATTAATTCGGTTGGTGGCAAGGTGCAAACAGATAAAATATGCTCAAATATAAGGGTGGAAATAAGGGGGATAGGGTTCCCTAGTGACCTAATAGTAATAGACACCCCTGGAGTAGATGTCATCCTAGGGATGAATTGGTTAATGAAATATGAAGCGAATGTCAGCTGTGACAAGAGGACCGTAACATTGAAGTCCCCGTCCGGAGAGGAGGTAGTGGCTGAGCTAAAGATGCCTAAATCAGCGAAGGGAGTTTGTCACCAGATTTCAGTTGATAGTAAGGAGACCAACCCGCTTGAGGATATCAAGGTTGTGTCGGACTTTCCAGATGTGTTTCCCGAGGAGCTAACGGGCATGCCACCCGAGAGAAAAGTCGAATTTGCCATAGAACTTATCCCTGGTACCGCCCCCATTTCCAAAAGAGCCTATCGAGTGTCTGGACCAGAATTGGTGGAACTCAAGAAGCAGATAGATGAGATGTTAGAGAAGGGTTACATCAGACCAAGCACCTCGCCTTGGGCCGCTCCAGTATTGTTTGTAGAGAAGAAAGATGGTACCAAAAGGATGTGCATAGACTACAGAGCCCTAAATGAAGTCACTGTTAAGAACAAGTACCCCCTGCCAAGAATAGAAGATCTGTTTGACCAGCTCAGAGGTGCCGGCGTATTCTCGAAGATAGATCTGAGATCGGGTTACCATCAACTCAGAATTCGACCCTCAGACATACCGAAGACAGCATTCATCACCAAGTATGGGTTATATGAGTTCACAGTTATGTCCTTTGGTTTGACAAATGCGCCAGCCTTCTTTATGTATCTGATGAACAGCGTGTTCATGGATTATCTAGACAAGTTTGTTGTAGTGTTCATTGATGATATTCTTATATATTCTCAAAGTGAGGAAGATCATGTGGAGCATTTGAAGATGGTATTGCAAAGGCTTCGAGAGCATCTGTTGTATGCCAAGTTAAGCAAATGCGAGTTCTGGATTCATGAAGTCTTGTTTCTAGGTCACATCATAAACCAAGATGGGTTAGCAGTGGACCCAAAGAAAGTAGCAGACATCCTGAACTGGAAAGCACCGAAGGATGTTCGTGGGATCAAGAGCTTCATTGGAATGGCCGGATACTATAGGCGTTTCATTGAAGGCTTTTCAAAGATTGCTAGACCAATGCAGAGCAAGCACTGTGCCTGGACCCCATTGACGGCACCATGGCGAAGCAACTACACCTCTAGTTCCTCTAATTAATTAGCTAAGGGCATCCCATTTCACCCTCATGGTTGCACTGTTTTCCCGGGTGGTCTCTCAACGAACAGGTCCTTACGGAGAGTTACTCAGGAAACAGCCTGAGCCCCCTAGAGTATCACAAGCTCATCAATATCATCAGGATAACAGTATCGTATCATAAATAGTCACATCATGTTCATTGATTAGGTTGAGGCAATAGCAAAATGCTAACCATAATAACCCAACAGGTCATCAAGGATAAGGTAAAGTATAAAGCTAGTCAATCCTTAGGTTTCAATTCAGTAATGCGGGAAAGTGAATTATAAGTGAATAGGACATAATGGGTCAGAGGACACTTGCCTTCACCAAACTGCTGATCAGGGACTTCTTCTGCAACTTCCTCTGGAAACACAGACTGCCCGTTGTCTACGTAAAGTAATCATTCATTCTATGCACTTGGGAAATAACAAACAAAAGCAATATACCAAACATATGCAGCAGAGAGATCACAAGTTCACAATAGAAAAGGATTGGCAATCTGGTGTTCCCTAGGTCTAGGGTAGATGACTATACAAAGTGATTCATTATCCACTAACTAGGTCTATGTCAGTGGTGGGGTTAAATCATTACATGGTGTTAAGTCCATAAACTTAGGTGCTCCAACTTTTATTAAAGTCTACTATCTTTAATTTATCTCAAATAGGGTTCCAATAACATTAATTTTACACTAATGATCAACTATTAATTGGGACATAAAAACAGCAGGGAAACATTGTTTAAACAGGTAGATAAAAATATTATGAACATTTTGCAATTTGAAGCACCTAATTTGGAGTTCATATGACAAAGTTATGAATTTTACAAGATTAGGGACTAAAAATATTCCTTAAATACTTAATCTGGATTAAATAAAAGGTCCGAGGACCTAACTGCGAAGTTCCAGGGGCGGCAGGTCAATTTGCAGAAAACCGGGGGTCTCTTTAAGAAATTGCGCGGGCGAAGGGGTATCGGGCTCCTATAGCCGTTGGATCTCGGATCAACGCCCGAGATTAGATCGGCGGGCAGGCGCGCGAGCGCGCGGCGGCATGAGCGGCTGACAGGCGGGGCCGGGCGGGCAGAGCGGGCACGGGCGGCTGACAGGCGGGGCCGGGCGGGCAGGAAGGCGGGGTGCAGGGGAAACGGCCCTGGGCCGTCGGATCTTAGGCGGACGGCTAGGGTTGGGCTTGGGCTATTTGAAACGGGGCCGTCCGATCTAAAATGGACGGCGGAGATCTGGCGGCTGGCTTCTGTCCTCTTCCCCAGCCAGCAGAGACGGCGGCGGCCGCACCCGCGGCGGGGAAGCTCGCCGGAGACGAGGGGCGCGGGGGCTCTGCGGGTCCCTAGGGCGACCGGGGTGGCCTAGGAGGTTGGGGAATGCGCTGGGAATCTTCTGGTAGGGCTAAGTCGGGACAGGGGCACCGGAGGAGGGCGGTCAACGGCGAAGTGGCTCGGCGGCGGCGCTAAATGACTCCGGCAAGGAATTGAGCGCAGCAGGGTGCAATAGAGTGGAAGGGAGAGGGCAGAGGTGGTTCCTTACCTCAAGGCGAACCTCGGGGACTCCTCGGTGGCGGCGAAGGCGCGGCGACGGCCCGGGTCGACGGTGGCGGACCACGGCGACTGCGCAGAGGATGGCGGGTGAGCGAGGGCAGAGAAAATTAGGGAGGGAGAGGGGAAATTGGGGCGTGTCCCGGGTTGCGGACGTCGAGGCGAAGCTCACTGTGGCAGAGGGCACGGCGGGGCTCCAACGCCGACGGAGAAACGGGCTCGGGACGGCGGCGGTTAATGGCGGCGGCGCTTTGGCGTGTGAGCAGCGTGGGGGAGGTGGAAGGGAGGTCCGCAGGTGCGCAAATGAGGGAGGGGGAGAGGGTGGGCTAGGCTCCGGGCTCAAGTGGCTGAGGGCGAGGTGGTTGCGAGCTCCACGCGCGACATGGGCGCGGAGTCCACGGCACGCGCAGCTCGGGGCGGCGATTACGAGGAGACGGAGGAGCTGACAGCCCGGGCCTGCGAGCAGAGAGAGCGGGGGAAGCGGGCGCGGATGCAGGGAAAGCGGCTGCGCTGACGGGCGGGCCCGCTAGGGCAGAGAGAGAAGAGGGGGGGAGGAAGGCGCGCGCGGGATGGGCCAGATGGGCCGAAAGGCCGAGGGGGCGGGGGGTGTGGGCTTCTTTCCTTTTTCTTTTATTCTGGCATTTGTTTTCCCTTTTCTTTTTATTTACTCTATTTGATTCAAATCTAAATAGGCCACAAATTCAAATTAGCACTTCCAAAAATTATGTACCAAGCAAAAGTGGAATTTAGGGTTTGACATGATGTCACAATACATACTCCTTGGAGTTTTAGTCTAATAGACTATAATTACACAAAGTAAATAGCCACTTTTCTTCTATAGAAAAGAGAAAGAGGGGATTGGGAAGGGTGTGAAAAGAGAAGTAACACCTGAATTTGTGAATATGAGCAAAGAAATTTTATACCCCCAAATTCAGGGTGTTACAAACCTATCCCCCTTAAAAGAATCTCGCCCCGAGATTCAAGGTTGGTCAGCAAAGAGTTCAGGGTATTTGGCCTTCAGATCATCTTCTTGTTCCCAGGTTGCTTCTTCCTCAGAGTGGTGCCCCATCTGACCTTGCACATTCTGATGGTGTTCCTCCGGGTGACTCTGTCTGCAAACTCCAGAATCTGCGTTGGCTTCTCTACGTAGGTCAGATCCTCTTGGACTTCCAAGTCCTCCACGGGCAACTATTCTTCTGGTACTCGCAGACACTTCTTCAATTGCGACACGTGGAACACATTGTGCACCGCTGACAAACTTTCTGGTAGGTTGAGTTGATAGGCCACTTCTCCACGCTTTGCTTGAATCTGATATGGTCCAACGTACCGGGGTGCTAACTTGCCTTTAACTCCGAACCTTCTGACTCCTCTGATAGGTGACACCTTCAGATAGACGTAATCTCCCACTTCGAAACTCAATTCCCTTCTCCTTCTGTCAGCATAGCTTCACTGTCTTGATTGTGCTATCTTCAGGTTCTCTCGAACCATTTTGATATTCTCTTCGGCTTCAAGCAAGATGTCGGGGCCAAACACCTGTCTCTCCCCAGGCTGGTCCCAATGCAGCGGAGTCCTACAACTCCGTCCATAGAGTGCCTGAAACGGTGACATCTTCAAGCTGGCCTGGTAACTATTGTTGTAGGAGAATTCCGCATAAGGTAACCTTTTGTCCCATCCTGACTTGTCTTGCAACGCACAGGCTCTCAGCATATCTTCTAGGATCTGATTGGTTCTCTCAGTCTGACCGTCCGTCTGTGGGTGATAAGCCGAGCTGAAGTTCAAATGTGTGCCCAAGGCTTCTTGTAGCTGCTGCCAAAAATGAGAGGTGAACTGTGTTCCTCGATCTGACACTATCTTCTTCGGCACACCATGAAGGCAGACTATCCGTGACATGTATAACTCAGCTAACGTTGCTCCGGTGTATGTTGTCTTCACGGGTATGAAATGAGCCACCTTTGTTAAGCGGTCCACAACCACCCAGATGGAATCATAGCCGGCCCGGGTACGAGGTAGGCCAACTATAAAATCCATCCCGATCTCATCCCACTTCCACTGAGGAATCTGCAATGGCTGCAACAGTCCGGCGGGCCTCTGATGCTCTGCTTTGGTTCTTTGACAGCTATCACAGATGGCGACATATTCTGCGATCTCTCTTTTCATGCCATACCACCAAAACCTCCTTTTTAAATCCTGATACATCTTCTCACTTCCAGGGTGTATGGAGTAGGCTGTCTCATGAGCTTCCTTGAGGATCAGCTCCCGAATGGGTTTGATGTCGGGAACACACAATCTGTCCTTGAACCATATTACTCCCTCTTCATCCTCTCGAAAGTCTTTGCCTCTTCCTTCTAAGATCAGCTGCCGGATCTTGTTGATGTTTTCATCATCCTTCTGCCCTTCTTTGACCTCCCGCTCTAGGGTGGGCTCTAATTCCACTGTTACTCCTTGCGTACTGTTCAGAAAACCAAGACTCAGTCTGTCGAACTCCTTGGCCAACTCATAGGACATCGGGTACGTGGCCATCATATTGACTTGACTCTTCCTGCTCAGAGCATCTGCAACAACATTGGCTTTGCCTGGATGGTAGTGTATCTCCAACTCGTAGTCTTTGATCAATTCCAACCATCTTCGCTGCCTCATGTTTAACTCTGACTGGGTGAATATGTATTTCAGACTTTTATGATCCGTGTAGATATCGCACTTCTTCCCATACAGGTAATGCCTCCATGTCTTTAAAGCATGAACCACTGCTGCCAACTCTAGGTCGTGTGTGGGGTAGTTTTTCTCATGGATCTTCAGCTGTCGAGATGAGTATGCTACGACTCTTCCTTCTTGCATTAGCACACATCCCAATCCGGTGTAAGAAGCATCGCAATACACCGAGAATGGCTTGTGAACATCAGGCAGAACTAACACAGGTGCTGTAGTCAATCTATTCTTCAGTTCTTCAAATGCTTCTTGGCACTTTTGGGTCCACTTAAACTCAACTTTCTTCGCTAGTAACGCTGTCCGAGGCTGAGTGCCGAGGTTCTTTCGTTTTGCTTTTGTAAGTCACTCTCCTGCGGGGAGGGGTACTGTGTTTATCAAACTGGAGAAACCTAACGGGCAGCTATGATCTCTAGGGAATCTTTGTAACAACTACGTAATGATACCCTGCCGGACCACCTAGGAAGTGATCAATGGGGATTAGCTCTCCCCGGGTAGAAAGGGAATCATGACTCATGGGTAAAGTGTGCGACCTCTGCAGAGGGTAGTGAAACTGATATATCAGCCGTGCTCACGGTTAAGAGCAGCCTTGGGATCCTCTTTGATTAGAGATACTCTGGATACACTTTGAAGGATGACTTTAATGATGATGGTTAATGATGGTGACTTTAAGTATGTATTCTAGTATTTTCCTCTTTGAGGAGGTACTTTTGGGATTAAAACTTGGGTTTCATGATAAAATCTGGCTCCTACTAACAATAAATACTTGACCAACTAAAAGCAACTACTTGAGCCTACCCCACATAAAGCTAGTCCACTTCAGCCAAACGGGGCATTTGCTGAGTACGTTGATGTGTACTCATCCTTGCTTTACCACAAAACACCAGGTTGTCCACATTGTAACCACTGCTCAGGAGAAGACGAAGCCGTGGAAGGAGACTTCCAGGAGTTCCAAGACTACGACAAGTTTTAGGTGTGGGTTGACGGCAACCCCCAGTCAGCTGCCTGTGAAGGCCTTATCTTTACTGCGTTTCGCTAGCACTTTGATTTATCTGTTAAGTTGATGACTATGTGGATGTCTCTGACTCTGTGATGTAATAAGTTTATACACTTTTATGTTATTATTCGAGCACTGTGCGATGATGTTCATTTATGTAATCGCTATGTACATGAGTTCTGATCCTGGCACGTACATAGTTCGCATTCGGTTTGCCTTCAAATCCGGGTGTGACATAAGTGGTATCAAAGCCGTGCTGACTGTAGGACCGCTGACCTAGAGTAGCACTGGTCGTACCCTACCCTCTGCCTCGCATCGATCAAATCATGGATTCCACCGCTGGGTGTGAAAACCTGTCTTTCCTCGATGCCTACTCAGGGTATCATCAGATCAGAATGAAAGAGTCTGACCAGCTCGCGACTTCTTTCATCACACCCTTCGGCATGTACTGCTATGTTACCATGCCGTTCGGCTTGAGGAATGCGGGTGCAACGTACCAGCGATGCATGAACCATGTGTTCGGCGAACACATCGGCCGAACGGTCGAGGCCTACGTCGATGACATCGTAGTCAAGACGAGGAAAGTCTCCGACCTCCTTTCCGACCTTGAAGTGACATTCCGATGTCTCAAGGCGAAAGGCGTGAAGCTCAATCCTGAAAAGTGTGTCTTCGGGGTCCCCCGAGGCATGCTCTTGGGGTTCATCGTCTCTGAGCGGGGCATCGAGGCCAACCCGGAGAAGATCGTGGCCATCACCAGCATGGGGCCCATCAAGGACTTGAAAGGCGTACAGAGGGTCATGGGATGGCTCGCGGCTCTGAGCCGTTTCATCTCGCGCCTCGGCGAAAGAGGCCTGCCTCTGTACCGCCTCTTAAGGAAGGCCGAGTGCTTCGCTTGGACCCCTGAGGCCGAGGAAGCCCTCGGGAACCTGAAGGCGCTCCTCACGAACGCGCCCATCTTGGTGCCCCCCGCTGCCGGAGAAGCCCTCTTGATCTACGTCGACGCGACCACTCAGGTGGTTAGCGCCGCGATTGTGGTTGAGAGGCGAGAAGAGGGGCATGCATTGCCCGTCCAGAGGCCAGTCTACTTCATCAGTGAGGTACTGTCCGAGACCAAGATCCGCTACCCACAAATTCAGAAGCTGCTGTACGAGGTGATCCTGACGCGGCGGAAGTTGCGACACTACTTCGAGTCTCATCCGGTAACTGCGGTGTCATCCTTCCCCCTGGGGGAGATCATTCAGTCCCGAGAGGCCTCGGGTAGAATTGCAAAGTGGGCGGTGGAGATCATGGGCGAGACGATCTCGTTCGCCCCTCGGAAGGCCATCAAGTCCCAGGTCTTGGCGGACTTCGTGGATGAATGGGTCGACACCCAGCTCCCAACAGCTCCAATCCAATCGGAGCTCTGGACCATGTTTTTCGATGGGTCGCTGTTGAAGACGGGGGCCGGCGCGGGCCTGCTCTTCATATCGCCCCTCAGAAAGCACCTACGCTACGTGCTACGCCTCCACTTCCCGACGTCCAACAACGTGGCTGAGTACGAGGCTCTAGTAAATGGGTTGCGAATCACCACCGAGCTAGGGGTCCGACGCCTCGACGCTCGCGGTGACTCGCAGCTCGTCATCGACCAAGTCATGAAGAACTCCCACTGCCGCGACCCGAAGATGGAAGCCTACTGCGATGAGGTTCGGCGCCTGGAAGACAAGTTCTACGGGCTCGAGCTCAACCACATCGCCCGACGCCACAACGAGACTGCGGACGAGCTGGCTAAAATAGCCTCGGGGCGAACAACGGTTCCCCCGGACGTATTCTCCCGAGACCTGCATCAACCCTCCGTCAAGACCGACGACGCGCCCGAGCCCGAGAAGGCCTCGGCCTAGCCCGAGGCACCCTCGGCTCAGTCCGAGATACCCTCGGCTCAGTCCGAGGTACCCTCGGCACAGCCCGAGGCACCCTCGGCTCGGCCCGAGGTACCCTCGGCCCCCGAGGGTGAGGCACTGCACGTCGAGGGGGAGCGGAGCGAGGTCACGCCTAATCAAAACTGGCAGACCCCGTACCTGCAATATCTCCACCGAGGAGAGCTACCCCTCGACCAAGCCGAAGCTCGGCGGTTGGCGCGGCGCGCCAAGTCTTTCGTCTTGCTGGGAGATGGGAAGGAGCTCTACCACCGCAGCCCCTCGGGCATCCTCCAGCGATGCATTTCTGTAACGCCCGGTTTTAAAGGAACAAAGCCGGGTGCATCTCATACATGCGCCAAAGAAGACAACATATATAATAACAGAGTGTATAGAGATAAATGTCATAAAACATCAGAGTACTTATTACATAGCGGAAGACTTATTACAAAATAAAAGAGTAAATATAAAACGAACTAAGGATCGTCGGCGCCAATGTCAACTGAGAAACGCCTCCTAGATCAAGTCGAATGCCTCAGTGTTAGGCGGCTCCTCTTCGACCACCTGTTCTTCTCCTATGGGGGGGTGTGAGACAGCAAGAGTGAGCTCACATACGTTCATAGCTCAACAAGTCGTGGGAATAATGTGGCATGAACTCACCAAAGGTGGGAGTTCATGAAGTGTAAGGCTGATCAATGAAATAAAGGCTGAAGCTGAGCATTGCTTTTATAAGTTGGTCAAAATTTTATTAGCAGTTACTAAGTGTAAGTAAATACCAAACCATAGTAATAATAAGTAAAAGTAATAATAAAATAATCCCAAATGCAATGAAATGACAGGTTAAGTTTAAGTTCCATATATTAATCATGTGAGTGTCCGAGCCGCTCATGACCGTGAGCACGGCTAGTATACCAGTTTTACACTCTGCAGAGGTTGCGCATCTTTACCCACAAGTCGTGTTACCCATTTGCCACGGAGTTGATCAGACTCCATACACCTCTACCTAGGAAGCGAGGCAGGGTACCACTACGAGGCCTTTACAAAGTTCCACTAGCTTCAGACTACCCGCTACAGTTTATAGGAAGCTCCAGTGCAGGGTTCTTGCCTGACCGCCATCGCAGCAAAATCAACCAAGGACCTCCCTACACTGACCACTCCCCTACTGCCCTTGCCCCTTTCGGGTAAGGTAGCCCTCCACTAGCTTTCCTAGTTAATCAGCCAAGGGCGTCCCATTAAACCCTTGTGGTAGCACTGTTTTCCCGGGTGGTTCTCCATGTTCCCATTAACATAATGATCTTAACATGAACAGTAAAGAATAAAACAGATAATAAGAAGTATAACAATGAGTGTTGAATATCTCTATACCCAATCCATATAAAGCAATAGCATGTACTACCCAAAACTTTAGTAGTAAAACCAGTGGTGAAGCAAGGTATAAAGATAGTCAAATCTAGGGTATCCTATTGGGTCCCATCAAAATTAACCTATGCAGATCATTATGATTAATAAGAACATGAATAGGTAAAAGAAGTGATCAAGGGCACAACTTGCCTTCCACGAGCTCCTGCTCAGCAGTCTCTACTTGTTGAACCTCAGATTCCACAGTGGCTTGCTCGTCTACTCGCATCAATACAATACATACATAGCATAGCATAAATTAACATCACATCAAACATGCAAATAGAATATACAGTAATAAACTAGACATTAAAATAAGATCACATGAATTGGAATCATTAAATTTGGAGGTATAGATTTTAAGTTATGAATTTCTGGAGGTTTTATGCATTTAGTATAGGATTAAGTGGGAAATAAATTTAAATGTGTATTTCATGTAAAAACAGTGGTACTATTTAATAGAGAATACTATTACAAAATTATAGGAACTGGAATGGGTCAATTTGGAGTTCATATGCATTTTCTATGAATTATACAAATTATATGAATTGTTTTTATATTAAAAACTCATTTCTCAATTCATTTTCTTGATTTAATAACCCACTGGACTGGGCGTCAAAATCTGCAAAGCGCAGGGGTCTCTGCGAAATTAATCCAAGACACAGTCTACAGTCCCTATGGGACGGCGGGTTGATTCTTAAACACTATGAGGGGTTTTCTGCAAAGTGGATACGCGAAGGGGTATTGACAGATCTCGGCCACCCGATCAAAAGAGAACGCTACGGATTAGACCCTCATCCTTATAAACTATCGTGCGATCACAGCCATCGGTTACAGACCTACGGTTCTGATTT
This sequence comes from Zea luxurians, assembly GCA_029449295.1. NCBI lineage: Eukaryota > Viridiplantae > Streptophyta > Magnoliopsida > Poales > Poaceae > Zea > Zea luxurians. The sequence continues at coordinate 94,010,488 of JAOPSE010000001.1, read as the reverse complement.
AAAGCCCTACGGTTTGATCACAAGCGCTCAACCGTTGATCAACGGCCATGGTGAGTCTCACCCAATTGGTACGTCAGGTTAGATCTGAACCGCCCATCGCACATCGACGGTCAGAAAACCTTTCCCCTCCGCGGACAGAGGAACGCGGCGGCGCAAGCTACCAGAGCACGGTGGCGCCCTCGCCGGAGTGCACCGAAATCCCATCCCCGACTCACTAAAGTTCAATTAACACCCCTCTACATGATGTCAGGTGAAAGGCGAAGCAAGGGGAGGGAGTAGTACCCGCAGGCACGGCGCGACGCTCCCTGGCCACGGCAGATGGTGTTCCACGGCGGGGAAGGAAACTCCGGTGAAGAATTGTCGTCAATGCGCCAGCGATTCCGACCCAGAGATTGGTCCAACGGCCGTAGTGGCATCCACTGGTGCACTCGGGACGGATTCCGCAACCGAGAAGCCAACCACGGTGGATTCTATTGCGCCCCGGGCGAGCGGATCTCGCCAGCGCCGGTGGTGGGTTGGAGGTCTGGGAATGAGAGGAGGAGAAGGGGAATAACTGCTCGAGTATTATAGGCGCAGGGCAAAGGAGGGTTGCGGAACCTAGCTGGCGCAAAGGTCGGCGGGCAGCTCGGGCGGGTCGTTACCGCCGCGAGGAATCGAGGAAGAAGATGCATAGGGCAGCGGTCGCGGGCCCACCAGTCATCTGGGAGAAACGGAATAGCATGCGCGTGCGAGAGTAGACCCGGGAGATTCGTTGAAGCCGCCTCAGCCGGGAGCGACATTCACGGCGAAGGAATCGGCTGCGTTCCGTTGGGGAGGATGGAGCTGACCATGAGGGCCCACACGGAAGTGTCACAGGATTGCAGGGGTGGGTGGCTATGTGTCTGCCGGTAGGGTCCACCTGTCAGCGCAGGTACACGCGCGCGCGGAGGATAGCACAGAGCCGAGTTCGGCCCGCGAGGGCGCGATTACTGGGCCTAAATTAGCCTTCACGGCCCACCCGAGTTAGGAGTCCTTTTTCTTTATTCTTTTCTCCATTTTTCTTATTTTTGAACCTAAATTTGAATTTCAAATTTGTGGTGAATCTTGTACTCTAACTTCCGAGTATATGATTTGAATAAATCATTATGGAATATATTTATCTGCTTATAACTTTATTATTGTATTGTATAGTACCTTCTCCTTCCTCCTCTATTTCAAACCCTAATTCTCAAGTTAGGATTTAAACTTCATCTGAAGACAATTATTATATTTTAATTAATATTATTGTGAACATTATCTGATGCACAAACAAAACTCCAATATGATGCACTTTCTTTTATTTTAGTGTCATTGGTTAAATTTATTCACTCTTAATTTTGTGTATGCTATTTTCATGATGCAAATAAGGCACATCAAATCAGGAAATCACTATATATTCCTTGTGTACAATTTTTGAGTATTACAAATCCTACCCCCCTTAAAAATAATCTCGTCCTCGAGATTTAGGAAGATCTAGGGAAAAGATGGGGAAAATCTATACGAAGCTCTTCTTCTCTTTCCCACGTGGCTTCATCTTCACCGTGGTGACTCCATTGCACTTTGGACATCTTGATCACCTTATTTCTTGTAACTCGAGTCAAAGTGTCTAGAATCTTGATAGGGTACTCAGTATATGTCAGATCATCTTGCACACTAAGGTCCTCCATTGGTAACTGCTCCTCAGGTACCCTGAGGCACTTCTTTAGCTGGGACACATGAAACACATCATGTACATCTGACAGATGATCGGGTAACTTCAGTTGATATGCAACTTCTCCCACTCGCTTTAAGATCATGAAAGGTCCAATGAAGCGAGGGGACAACTTTCCTTTAACTTTAAATCTCCTCATACCTCGGATTGGTGACACCTTCAGATACACGTGATCACCCTCCTTAAATTCTAGTAGTCTCCTTCTATTGTCAGCATAGCTCTTTTGCCTGGATTGTGCAATTCTCAAATTTTCTCTTATCATTCGAACTTGTTCTTCTGCCTCTTGTATAAGTTCAGGCCCAAAGAACTGTCTTTCTCCAGTCTGATCCCAATATAGGGGAGTCCTGCATTTTCTGCCATATAAAGCCTCAAATGGTGACATCTTCAAACTGGCCTGGTAGCTATTATTATAAGAAAACTCAGCATAGGGTAAGCTCTTCTCCCAACTGCCACCATGCTTGAGAGCACAAGCTCTTAACATATCTTCCAGCACTTGATTAGTCCTCTCTGTCTGCCCATCAGTCTGGGGATGGTAGGCTGAGCTAAAATTCAACTTTGTATCCAAGCTCTCATGCCACTTCTTCCAAAATCGAGAAGTAAACTGTGATCCTCGATCAGACACGATCTTCTTAGGCACTCCATGTAAACAAACTATCCGAGTCATATACAATTCTGCTAGCTTGGCTCCCATGTAATTAGTCCTCACTGGTATGAAATGAGCCACTTTTGTTAATCTGTCCACAATTACCCAAATAGAGTCATACCCAGCAGGGGTGCGGGGTAGTCCAACAATGAAATCCATACCGATTTCTTCCCATTTCCACTCAGGAATCTTAAACGGGTGCAATAGTCCAGCGGATCTTTGATGTTCGGCCTTGACTCTTTGACATACATCACACTTAGCCACATGGGCAGCAACATCTCTTTTCAGTCCATACCACCAATACTTCTGCTTCAAATCTTGATACATCTTAGTGCTACCAGGGTGGATAGAATAATCAGAATCATGAGCTTCTTTCAATATAGTCTCACGGAGGCTATCAATCTCTGGAACACATATCCGATCCTTGAACCATATAGTGCCTTGCTCATCCTCCGTGAATTCAGGGACTCTTCCTTCAGTAATCAGATCCTTAATCTCTTGGATTTTAGCGTCACCAACCTGACCTTTACGAATCTCTTGCTCCAAGGTAGGTTCCAATTCAATGGTGACTCCTTCAGTGTGTGTAACAATTCCCAAGTTGAGTCTCTCAAAATCTTTTGCTAATTCATCGGGTAGCTGGACGACAAATGCGGAGTGAACATGCTCTTTCCGACTCAAGGCATCTACAACCAAATTTGCCTTGCCTGGATGATAGTGAATCTCCAAATCATAATCCTTGATGAGCTCCAACCAACGGCGTTGCCTAAGGTTGAGATCCTTCTGAGTGAATATGTAATTCAAACTCTTATGATCCGTATATACTTGGCACTTAGTTCCCATAATGTAGTGTCTCCAAATCTTAAGTGCATGCACAACGGCTGCCAGTTCCAAGTCATGGGTGGGGTAGTTCAATTCATGCTTCCGCAACTGACGAGATGCATAGGCAATCACATGACCTTCTTGCATAAGCACACATCCAAGTCCTTGGCCACATGCATCACAATAAATATCAAATCCTTTCTGCAAGTCTAGCATAACCAATACTGGTGGCGACATTAGTCTCTCCTTCAATTGATCAAAGCTTTCTTGGCACTTCTCATCCCACTTGAATTCTCTTCCTTTCTCCAAAAGCGATGTCATAGGCTTGGCAATCTTAGAGAACCCTTCAATAAATCTCCGATAATAGCCTGCGAGTCCCAAGAAGCTACGAATCTCAGTAACTGTAGTGGGCACTCTCCACTCCATTATCTCCTTCACTTTAGCAGGATCCACTGCTATTCCTCCATTAGAAATAATATGTCCAAGGAATGGCACCTTGTCAATCCAAAACTCGCATTTACTGAACTTGGCATAGAGCTGATTATCCCGTAGCTTCTGTAGCACCAACCTTAGATGTTGTTCATGATCACTTTCACTCCTAGAATAGATAAGAATATCATCGATGAACACCACGACGAATCTGTCCAAGTACTCCATAAACACCTTATTCATCAAATTCATGAAATATGCCGGCGCATTGGTCAATCCAAACGACATAACAGTAAACTCATATAATCCATATCGAGTCGAGAATGCTGTCTTGGGAATATCCGATGGTCTAATCCTCATCTGATGGTAACCGGATCGAAGATCAATCTTCGAGAATACTCTAGCACCTCTCATCTGATCAAATAAATCCTCAATACGGGGTAATGGATACTTATTCTTCACCGTGACATCATTAAGTGATCTATAGTCCACACACATCCTCTGGGATCCATCCTTCTTCTGTACAAATAGAACCGGTGCTCCCCAAGGCGAGGAACTTGGACGAATGTAACCAGCCTCTTGTAACTCCGTCAACTGCTTCTTCAGTTCCTTCAACTCCTCTACGGACATTCTATACGGCCGTTTGGAAATAGGGGCGGTTCCAGGTAAGAGATCAATAACAAACTCAACTTCTCTATCAGGTGGCATCCCTGGTAACTCCTCTGGAAAGACATCCGGAAAATCTCTAACCACCCGGATGTTGTTACCAACAAACTCCTCAGGCATAAAGAACATTGCACGCATGGATGAGGAGGTTACTGCAATATTAACTTGAAATCTTTCTCCTTTGGTGGTAGTGAGTTCTACGGTACCTCTACCACATGCTATAACGGCCTTTGCCTTTCTTAGCCATGACATACCAAGGATCAGATCTATACTGCTTGACTCTAATATTATAGCAGTAGCTCCAAATTCTCTACCCATAATGGTTAATGTCAATCTACGTGTCATTTGATTTGCCTCAACAGGCCCTTTAGGTGTAATTACTATCAGGGGTTTTCTCATATTTAGCAGTGGTATTTCATTTGTGTTGGCATATCTAGCAGACATGAATCAATGTGTAGCACCAGAATCAAATAATATTGTCGCAGGAATTGCATTAACATAAAACATACCAGTTACGAGGTCCCCACCATCAGGAGTATCATCAACGCTGACTTGATTCACCCTGGCTATAGAATATCCCTTGCCAGGGGTCTGTTGCTTGTTCTGAGCTGGAGTAGTAGCAATCCTCTGTGGGCAAACATTTGCATAATGACCAGTCTTCCCACACTTGAAACACGTAGTGCCTGGACTCTGTCCTGCAAACTTCGTCGGGGTGCTAGTGGGGGTAGCCTGTCGAGGAGGTGGAGTCCTCAGTGGTGATTGCTGAATTGGGCGCGGTCCTCCTGGTCGAGTTGGTGTACCCTGTGGTGAACTGTAATGAGGACGAACACTGCTGCTACCCTGTCCTTGTGAGATAGCCTTCCTCTTCAAATCACCCAGTTGAACACGCTTGTGTTCAATAGCAAGAGCCTTATCCAGTAGTCTCTGAAATGATGGAAAGGTGTGTGCAACAAGTGCATACTGCAAGGGTCCATTAAGTCCTTCAATAAAGTGCTCCTGCTTTCTTTCATCCTCAGCAACTTCCTCTGGAGCATACCTCGGCAGCTGAATAAATTTGTCTCTGTACTCTTTGACCGACATACTGCCTTGCTTCAATGACAGAAACTCCTTCTTCTTAATCTTTATCATCCCAGCTGGAATATGGTAGTTCCTGAACTGCATACTGAACTCTGCCCAGGTAATAGTATCAGCAGCGTCATGGGCAGCAGTATAAGAATCCCACCAGTCAGCAGCAGGACCTGTCAGACGTCCAGAAGCATAAAGAACTTTCTCCCGGTCCGTGCACTGTGCAATATTCAGCATCTTCTCAACGGACTTCAGCCAATCATCCGCGTCCAGTGGATCAGGTGAGCTAGCGAATGTAGGTGGCTTATGACTCATAAACTCCCGGTGCTTATCACGAGGTGGAACTGGTGGTGGTGGTGGAGGCAATGGCACTTGCTGCTGTTGCTGCTGTTGTTGAAGTTGTTGTTGCAGCTGCTGTTGTTGCGCCCTCCTTTCTTGGCGTATCTCATCTCTCTCCTGGCGCAACTCCTGGCGTATATCTTCTCTTTCCTGACGCATTTCCTGGCGTTCTTGCTACATCTGGGCACGCATATCAGCCATAGTGCCCGCCATTTGCTGCATCACCGCCATCTGAGCAGCAACCAGTGGGTCAACTCCGCCTGGTGGAGGATTAGGAGGATTCATCTCTGCTGGCTGTGGCTGAGGTTGTCTGTATATCCTTCGAGTGTGTCGATTAGGAGGCAAATCAATTCCACCACCCCGCCTGGTATTGACCATCTTAGTTAGATACATATGGTAAGAAAATAATAGCCAAGGCAGGTATTTACAAAGCAGGTTACTTTGGGGAATTTTTATTAGCTAAGCAGATTAATATTTTACCTACCAAAGCTAATTCAACACCGTATGGTGGTACATACTAAGATGTCCATCCATAATAATTCAATCAATCAAAGAAGCAAATCAGGCATTTAGCATCAGCACAATCAAACAACATTTTTAAAGAAAGTAGTTTTGAATTTTGTCTTAGGTCCCCTATATCTTAAAAAAAGATCATAGTGGTAGGATTCCAAGGTGTGAAATCCATCTTGTCTTAGAGGAGAAAAGATAAGATTAACCAGAGTGGATTAGCAGAGGGTGAGACAAGATCAAGATGAGATAAGTATAGAATGAGTCAGAGTAAGGTAAGTAGGAAAGGGTTTGTCCATTTCTATCTAGGTCTCGTCCTATGGTCAACATTTCCTCTGATACCACTTCTGTAACGCCCGGTTTTAAAGGAACAAAGCCGGGTGCATCTCATACATGCGCCAAAGAAGACAACATATATAATAACAGAGTGTATAGAGATAAATGTCATAAAACATCAGAGTACTTATTACATAGCGGAAGACTTATTACAAAATAAAAGAGTAAATATAAAACGAACTAAGGATCGTCGGCGCCAATGTCAACTGAGAAACGCCACCTAGATCAAGTCGAATGCCTCAGTGTTAGGCGGCTCCTCTTCGACCACCTGTTCTTCTCCTGTGGGGGGTGTGAGACAGCAAGAGTGAGCTCACATACGTTCATAGCTCAACAAGTCGTGGGAATAATGTGGCATGAACTCACCAAAGGTGGGAGTTCATGAAGTGTAAGGCTGATCAATGAAATAAAGGCTGAAGCTGAGCATTGCTTTTATAAGTTGATCAAAATTTTATTAGCAGTTACTAAGTGTAAGTAAATACCAAACCATAGTAATAATAAGTAAAAGTAATAATAAAATAATCCCAAATGCAATGAAATGACAGGTTAAGTTTAAGTTCCATATATTAATCATGTGAGTGTCCGAGCCGCTCATGACCGTGAGCACGGCTAGTATACCAGTTTTACACTCTGCAGAGGTTGCACATCTTTACCCACAAGTCGTGTTACCCATTTGTCACGGAGTTGATCAGACTCCATACACCTCTACATAGGAAGCGAGGCAGGGTACCACTACGAGGCCTTTACAAAGTTCCACTAGCTTCAGACTACCCGCTACAGTTTATAGGAAGCTCCAGTGCAGGGTTCTTGCCTGACCGCCATCGCAGCAAAATCAACCAAGGACCTCCCTACACTGACCACTCCCCTACTGCCCTTGCCCCTTTCGGGTAAGGTAGCCCTCCACTAGCTTTCCTAGTTAATCAGCCAAGGGCGTCCCATTAAACCCTTGTGGTAGCACTGTTTTCCCGGGTGGTTCTCCATGTTCCCATTAACATAATGATCTTAACATGAACAATAAAGAATAAAACAGATAATAAGAAGTATAACAATGAGTGCTGAATATCTCTATACCCAATCCACATAAAGCAATAGCATGTACTACCCAAAACTTTAGTAGTAAAACCAGTGGTGAAGCAAGGTATAAAGATAGTCAAATCTAGGGTATCCTATTGGGTCCCATCAAAATTAACCTATGCAGATCATTATGATTAATAAGAACATGAATAGGTAAAAGAAGTGATCAAGGGCACAACTTGCCTTCCACGAGCTCCTGCTCAGCAGTCTCTACTTGTTGAACCTCAGATTCCACAGTGGCTTGCTCGTCTACTCGCATCAATACAATACATACATAGCATAGCATAAATTAACATCACATCAAACATGCAAATAGAATATACAGTAATAAACTAGACATTAAAATAAGATCACAGGAATTGGAATCATTAAATTTGGAGGTATAGATTTTAAGTTATGAATTTCTGAAGGTTTTATGCATTTAATATAGGATTAAGTGGGAAATAAATTTAAATGTGTATTTCATGTAAAAACAGTGGTACTATTTAATAGAGAATACTATTACAAAATTATAGGAACTGGAATGGGTCAATTTGGAGTTCATATGCATTTTCTATGAATTATACAAATTATATGAATTGTTTTTATATTAAAAACTCATTTCTCAATTCATTTTCTTGATTTAATAACCCACTGGACTGGGCGTCAAAATCTGCAAAGCGCAGGGGTCTCTGCGAAATTAATCCAAGACACAGTCTACAGTCCCTATGGGACGGCGGGTTGATTCTTAAACACTATGAGGGGTTTTCTGCAAAGTGGATACGCGAAGGGGTATTGACAGATCTCGGCCGCCCGATCAAAAGAGAACGCTACGGATTAGACCCTCATCCTTATAAACTATCGTGCGATCACAGCCATCGGTTACAGACCTACGGTTCTGATTTAAAGCCCTACGGTTTGATCACAAGCGCTCAACCGTTGATCAACGGCCATGGTGAGTCTCACCCAATCGGTACGTCAGGTTAGATCTGAACCGCCCATCGCACATCGACGGTTAGAAAACCTTTCCCCTCCGCGGACAGAGGAACGCGGCGGCGCAAGCTACCAGAGCACGGTGGCGCCCTCGCCGGAGTGCACCGAAATCCCATCCCCGACTCACTAAAGTTCAATTAACACCCCTCTACATGATGTCAGGTGAAAGGCGAAGCAAGGGGAGGGAGTAGTACCCGCAGGCACGGCGCGACGCTCCCTGGCCACGGCAGATGGTGTTCCACGGCGGGGAAGGAAACTCCGGTGAAGAATTGTCGTCAATGAGCCAGCGATTCCGACCCAGAGATTGGTCCAACGGCCGTAGTGGCATCCACTGGTGCACTCGGGACGGATTCCGCAACCGAGAAGCCAACCACGGTGGATTCTATTGCGCCCCGGGCGAGCGGATCTCGCCAGCGCCGGTGGTGGGTTGGAGGTCTAGGAATGAGAGGAGGAGAAGGGGAACAACTGCTCGAGTATTATAGGCGCAGGGCAAAGGAGGGTTGCGGAACCTAGCTGGCGCAAAGGTCGGCGGGCAGCTCGGGCGGGTCGTTACCGCCGCGAGGAATCGAGGAAGAAGATGCATAGGGCAGCGGTCGCGGGCCCACCAGTCATCTGGGAGAAACGGAATAGCATGCGCGTGCGAGAGTAGACCCGGGAGATTCGTTGAAGCCGCCTCAGCCGGGAGCGACATTCACGGCGAAGGAATCGGCTGCGTTCCGTTGGGGAGGATGGAGCTGACCATGAGGGCCCACACGGAAGTGTCACAGGATTGCAGGGGTGGGTGGCTATGCGTCTGCCGGTAGGGTCCACCTGTCAGCGCAGGTACACGCGCGCGCGGAGGATAGCACAGAGCCGAGTTCGGCCCGCGAGGGCGCGATTACTGGGCCTAAATTAGCCTTCACGGCCCACCCGAGTTAGGAGTCCTTTTTCTTTATTCTTTTCTCCATTTTTCTTATTTTTGAACCTAAATTTGAATTTCAAATTTGTGGTGAATCTTGTACTCTAACTTCCGAGTATATGATTTGAATAAATCATTATGGAATATATTTATCTGCTTATAACTTTATTATTGTATTGTATAGTACCTTCTCCTTCCTCCTCTATTTCAAACCCTAATTCTCAAGTTAGGATTTAAACTTCATCTGAAGACAATTATTATAATTTAATTAATATTATCGTGAACATTATCTGATGCACAAACAAAACTCCAATATGATGCACTTTCTTTTATTTTAGTGTCATTGGTTAAATTTATTCACTCTTAATTTTGTGTATGCTCTTTTCATGATGCAAATAAGGCACATCAAATCAGGAAATCACTATATATTCCTTGTGTACAATTTTTGAGTATTACAATTTGCATCGCCGAAGGTCAGGAGCTCTTACAAGAGATACACTCGGGGGCTTGCGGCCATCACACAGCGCCTCGAACCCTTGTTGGAAACGCCTTTCGACAAGGTTTCTACTGGCCGACGGCGGTGGCCGACGCCACTAGAATTGTCCGCACCTGCAAAGGTTGTCAGTTCTACGCAAAGTAGACCCACCTGCCCGCTCAGGCTCTGCAGACCATACCCATCACCTGGCCGTTTGCTGTGTGTGGTCTGGACCTCATCGGCCCCTTGTAGAAGGCACCCAGGGGCTACACGCACCTGCTGGTCGCCATCGACAAATTCTCCAAGTGGATCGAGGTCGGACCCCTAAATAGCATCAGGTCCGAGCAGGCGGTGGTGTTCTTCACCAACATCATCCATCGCTTTGGGGTCCCGAACTCCATCATCACCGACAACGGCACCCAGTTCACCGGCAGAAAGTTCCTAGACTTCTACGAGGATCACCACATCCGGGTGGACTGGGCCGCTGTGGCTCACCCCATGACGAATGGGCAGGTAGAACGTGCCAACGGCATGATTCTGCAAGGACTCAAGCCTCGGATCTACAACGACCTCAACAAGTTCGGCAAGCGATGGATGAAGGAGCTCCCCTCGGTGGTCTGGAGTCTAAGGACAACGCCGAGCCGAGCCATGGGCTTCACACCGTTCTTTCTAGTCTACGGGGCCGAGGCCATCTTGCCCACAGACTTAGAATACGGTTCCCCGAGGACGAGGGCCTACGCCGACCGAAGCAATCGAGCCAATCGAGAAGACTCACTGGACCAGCTAGAAGAGGCTCGGGACATGGCCTTACTACACTCGGCGCGGTACCAGCAGTCCCTGCGATGCTACCATGCCCGAGGGGTTCGGTCCCGAGACCTCCAGGTGGGCGACCTAGTGCTTCGGCTGCGACAAGACGCCCGAGGGCGGCACAAACTCACGCCTCCCTGGGAAGGGCCGTTCGTCGTCACCAAGGTTCTGAAGCCCGGAACATACAAGCTGGCCAACAGCCAAGGCGAGGTCTACAGCAATGCTTGGAACATCCAACAGCTACGTCGCTTCTACCCTTAAGATGCTTTCAAGTTGTTCGTATACCTCGTTCACACACAAAGTCTGGTCGTCAAGGAAGGGTCAGCCTTGCCTCGGCAAAGCCCGACCCTCCCTTGGGGGCTAGAAGGGGGAACCCCCTCTGCATCGAAATTTTCCTCGAAAAAAAGGAAAAAAATCTTTTCTGCCAGAATGCCTTTCGTGCTTTTCGACAACTTCAAAAGTGGATCCTGAAAACGACGGAGTACACGTAAGCAGCCAAGGCTGACCGAGCCGAGGGACTCCTACGCCTCCGGGATACGGATACCTCACTCATCACCTTCTGCGATAAGTAACTCGCGCTCGGATAAGTGATTCCGCGGACCGAACAAGTCTTCACGCTCGAAAGCTCCTCTGCCGGAACGATTTTTCGGGCCTTCTCGACTGCGTCGGTAACAGAACCCTATGGACGAGTAAGAGTGCGCGTAAGCGGCAAGGCCGACCGAGCCGAGGGATTCCTACACCTCCAGGATACGGATACCTCACTCATCACCTTCCGTGAAAAGCAACTCTCGCCCGCACAAACAATTCTGTTACCGACAAATAAGTCCGGATACTCAAACAAGAGGAAAAGAAACGCAGCTTTACAACACGACGATGGTGTGTTTGGGCCTCGGCGGCCGCAGAAAACATACACACACTACAAGACAACCCAATCCTGCAGGCTCGGACATCGACAATTGAAGGGCAGCAGCACCCTCGGCGTCAACTACACCTTCGGCGGGGTCTGACCTAGCCTCGGACGGCGACGCGGTCGGAGGATCCCCACTCTGAAGGATGACATCAGCACCACACCCGGGCCATCGCCGCCAGGGTCTTCTCCAAGAATCCGGCTCGAGCAGACGGCTCGGCCGACCACCCCGAGGCCTTGGCCAGCTGTCCCCCGAAGACATCAGCCTGGCTTGAAACCTCGGCAGCTCAACTTCTGCGTCGGTCCCGCCAGTGGACGACCCGGCCAGGCTCCGGCAGACCTAATCTTCTTTTTGAGCCAACTCTGCCTCTATCCGTGCTGACACCGCTACCTCCGGCTTCGGCTCATCGAAGAGCGGCCGAGGGGTTCCTTTAACTAAGCAAGAGAAGCCTCGGATAGCAAGGCCGACCGAGCCGAGGGACTCCTACGCCTCCAGGATACGGATACCTCACTCGTCACCTTTGCACGAGGCGACTCACACTCGGTGAAGCGGTTCAGATAGTCGACAGGCGAGTCTTAGTGCTCGAAATGAAGGAAAAACACGGCCCCATGCCAAACATACATACATGTTCAGGCCTCGACAGCCACAATGAACAAGATACCGGCACTCAAAGTGCCATTACAAATGGAACTCCGGTTCCACCTCCGCAGGTACGAACAACCCCACACGATTGGGGGGCCTGCGGAGCAACAGAAGGCCGACGGGTGGCTCGCCGTCACCCGCTCCGGCAGCCGTGACAACGACCCTCGCTCCGGGTGGCCGAACTGCAGCAGCGATGGCCTCAGGGCGGACGCCGCTGCAACCTTGCCCTCGCCCACACCGACGCTCGAGGGGCGAGGACAAGTACAAAGAGCCGAAGGCCCGGAGCGCGGATGGTGGCGGTGATCCCGTCGGTGACGGGGACTTCTCGAGCCGCATCCACCTCGGCACCGACGACCGGAGCCGTCAGCCCATCGGCAGATCCCCACTCGGATCCTCCCGGATGAGCGGGGCACCAACCTCCGCGCGGAGGCGCCGTACCGGTGCAAAGGTAGGACAGCCCCAGAACACGAACGCCGCCCTAGCGGCGCGCGATGTCTTGGGCGGTCCACCCGTGCGCACGGCGCGACAACCGCTTTTGCGGCGGGAGGGGGCACCGGGAGCCAAGCCGGCAAGCCCAACGTGCTGAAGCTGGCGACGCCCGCCGTCGACCAGCCCCGCGTTGTCGAAGTCCGCTCCTCTCGCAGGGCCAGTGAGCGCCCTCTCCCTTGAATGCTGAAGGGGAGGCTGACCCACGAACCCGCGCGGGAGGTAGAGCTCCGGCTCAGCCCGGCCTCCGCCCCAGCAAGGATGATGAACATCCTTGAAGCTGAGGGCAGGACCAAGATCGCAGCCCGGCTTGCTCCTCCCCACCCAGGGGCTGGTGGTCACAGTCTTGGGTGACCACCGGCGAGGGGATACAGCCGGGCTGCATGATGAAAATCCTTGAAGCCGAACGATGGCTGAAAGGTACCAACTTCCTCGAAGTTGCGTCCCTCCGATGACAAGACGGAAGGATTGCGGGCGTCCCCCATCTGGGGGCTCGGAAGGTGGAAAGACACGATGCATGAGGGGAGCGAGAAGACGTGGTTGCCCTCCAAGGGGGTCGCCCTCCTTTTAAAGGCAACTCTCCCCACTTGCGTCCTCAGCCGTTGCGGGCTGAGTCTTCTCCAACATGCTCCAAGGTCCTCCCCCTACGGCACGGGGGCTGGGCCCCACGCATCATGCAAGCTGGTCCAGGGCAGAAGGAGCCAAACCGCCGCGCGCAGGGCATGCAACTGCCTAGCGGTTACAAGCATTGCTCCACTTTTGCCCAGACCAGCGGGTGAAAGGGTGGACAGCCATGCAGTCGGCATGCAACCGCGCCAAGTGGGCGCGCCCCTTCGACTCCAACGCGCCCAGCATGGAGGCCCAGGCCCACACGTCATGCAACCGGCGTGCCGGTTGCTACGTGCGAGCAACTGCACTGCAACTCGCGCCACTACCGCGCCTCCTCGACTGCGGAGCCAATACCGTGACTCGAGGCAACCCTGCGTGTGACCTAGCAGTGCCAGCCAGGCGCGACGGTCAATGCGGCCACAAATGGGTCGGCAGTAATGGCGGTGGCAAGCGGGCAGGAGCAGCGGTCACGTCGTCAGCCAAGCTTACGTCCCATCCACGGGCAGCGAGAGAACCCTCTCTCATGGCGTGAAGACGGCGTGCCCGTGATCCGTTCCTCGAACGGCCCGCGCATGCGCAACGGTCGCCTTGCGAACCACTCGCCCCGTCGCATTAACTCCGCGGCGGGACAGGCGGCGCCTCAGGTAGGAGAAGCAAGGGACGCTTCGCCTTCGCCATAATGACCGCGTCAAAAAAGGTACGCCACGTCATTCGATTTCGTATCCTTTTCCTTTTCCTCTTTCTGTCTCTTACAACAGGGACCGGGAAAGGGGGATACCCCGAAAAGGATCCTTCTCCGTGAAGGAAACAGGCCCCGAGCCTCCCTACTTATCAGAGGTTCAAAGGCTGGCCCCTCGGAGGGGTTCAACGGCCGCCTCAGAGCGATTGGGTTCTGCACCCACTACTGGTCAGAGGTTCGATGGCTGGCCCCTCGGAAGGGTTCAACGGCTGCCTCAGGCCACTCGTGCTCCGTGCCCACTACTGATCAGGGGTTCATAGGCTGGCCCTCGAAGGGTTCACAGTCGCCTCAGACACAGAGCGAGGGATGACCCTAGGTACGTTCGATACATAACCAAGGCTCGGGCTACGCTCCCGAGGTACCCTAGGACATTTTCGAGACCAGCGGGAGCGATCTTGTAACGAAATCCCATCAAAGGGAGGCATCGAGCCCTCAGACCCCATCAAAAGGGGACCGGGTCCGGCAGATCACCCGCAGGTACTTTTGGAGCGCGCCTCCGGGCCTCTAGCCGACCCCTAACAAATGGGGCACGGGCGTCCACTCGGATTACCCGCCAGCAGCTCACCGGAAACACCATGTTCGGCGCCCTCCGAGGGCAACATGGCGTTTTCCCCCCTCCTCCTTGCGGAAAGGCGACGCAGGGGCGTATGTAAAAAAGTCGAGTCTGTCCTCGACCGTCCTCTCGCCCAGTGCAGAGGCTCGGGGGCTGCTCTCGCAAACCCGGCTCCAGCCAAACCGTTGACAGCGTCAACATACCAACCCGAGAACTTGGGACCCGACCGTGCACCCAGGCTACGGCCAGCTCGCATGAGGGAACAACCAGACCAGCCGAAGTGTTGCGAAACGCACTAAGACCTCGAAGGATTCAAACTACTCCTCCGAGGCCTCGGGGGCTACACCCGGCGGGTGCGCTCGCGCGCACCCACCGGAACAAAGTACAACCAAAAAAGGCTGGTCCCCTTGCAAAAAAGTGCGGCAAAAGCCTCCAAGCGAGTATTAACACTCCCTTCGAGGCTCGGGGGCTACTATCGGGGACCATAATTAGGGGTACCCTCAAGACTCCTAAATCTCAGCTGGTAACCACCATCAGCACGAAGCTACAAAGGCCTGATGGGTGCGATTAAGTCAAGGATCGGTCCATTCGAGGGACGCGATCGCGCCTCACCCGAGCCCAGCCTCGGGCAAGGGCAACCGACCCCGGAGGATCTACGTCTCGCCCGAGGACCCCCTCCAGCAACGGACACACCTTTGGCTCGCCCGAGGCCCAGTCTTCACCAAGAAGCAACCTTGGCCAAATCGCCACGCCAACCGACCAAATCGCAGGGGCATTTAATGCAAAGGTGGCCTGACACATTTATCCTGACACACGCCCTCCAGTCAACAGAGCCGAAGTGACCGCAGTCACTTTGCCGCTCCACTGACCGGTCTGACAAGAGGACAGCGCCGCCTGCGCCGCTCCGACTGCTGAGCCACTCGATGGAGTGAGGCTGACAGCAGCCAAGTCCGGCCTCAGGCGTCATAGGAAACTCCGCTTCGCCTGACCCCAGGGCTCGGACTCGGGCTCAGCCCCGGAAGACGGCGAACTCCGCTCCGCCCGACCCCAGGGCTCGGACTCGGGCTCAGCCTCGGAAGACGGCGAACTCCGCTCCGCCCGACCCCAGGGCTCAGACTCGAGCTCAGCCCTAGAAGACGGCGAACTCCGCTCCGCCCAACCCCAGGGCTCGGACTCGGGCTCAGCCCTAGAAGACGATGAACTTCGCTCCGCCCGACCCTAGGGCTCGGACTCGGGCTCAGCCCTGGAAGACGGCGAACTCCGCTCCGCCCGACCCCAGGGCTCGGACTCGGGCTCAGCCCTAGAAGACGATGAACTCTGCTCCGCCCGACCCCAGGGCTCGGACTCGGGCTCAGCCCCGGAAGACGACGAACTCCGCTCCGCCCGACCCCAGGGCTCGGACTCGGGCTCAGCCCCAGAAGACGACGAACTCCGCCTCGCCCGACCCCAGGGCTCGGACTTAGGCTCAGCCCCGAAGGATGACGAACTCCGCTTCGCCCGACCCCAGGGCTCGGACTCAGCCCTGGCCTCAGCCGACGGTCTCCGCCTTGTCCAACCCGGGGGCTCGGACTCGACCCCGACCTTGGAAGACAGACTCGACCTCGACCTCGGAGGAGCCTCCACCTCGCCCAACCTAGGGCACGGACTGACCACGTCGACAGGAGGCGCCATCATTACCCTACCCCAAGCTGACTCAGGCTACGGGGAACAAGACCGGCGTCCCATCTGGCTCGCTCCACTATACGAGTAATGATGGCGCCCCGCATGCCCTGTGACGACGGCGGCTCTCAGCCCCCTTACGGAAGCAAGAGGACGTCAGCAAGGACTCGACAGCCCCGACAGCTATCCTTCCGCCAGGCTCCAGCGCTCCTCCGACGGCCACGACATCACGCGAACTGGGTGCCAAAACCTCTCCGGCTGCCACGATGGCATGTACTTAGGGCGCTATCTCTCCTCCGCTAGACATGGTAGCACACTGCTACACCCCCCATTGTACACCTGGATCCTCTCCTTCGCCTATAAAAGGGAGGTCCAGGGCCCTCTTACAGAGGGTTGGCCGCGCGGGGAAGGACGGGACGGCGCTCGCGCAAGGCCGCTCGCTCCCTCCCGTGTGGACGATTGTAACCCCCTACTGCAAGCGCACCCGACCTGTGCGCGGGGCTAACACGAAGGCCGCGGGTTCCACCTCCCACGCCTGTCTCCCTCCGGCTGCTTCTCCCCCCTTCGCGTTTTGCCTCGCGCCGACCCATCTAGGCTAGGGCACGCGGCGACAATTCACTCGTCGGTCCAGGGACCCCCCGGGTTTCGAAACACCGACACTTATTATATGCATTAATTGGGTACAAACAGAATATGTAGAGGGAGAATCCACTTGCCTTGCTCAAAAGTGTCTTATGGGTCGTCCTCAAACGAATTTGGTTCTTCTACCACACAGTCAGCTTCTAATATAGATATGCATATCGTACATACAAAAGAAAACACTCACCAAATAAATAAACATACACCATTACATGAATATCATTCACCATTATATGAACAAGCATATACCACACAAACTATGCGTATAATAGTGCCTAGAATAAAACCTAATTTGTATTCATAGCATTAGTCTACATGTATTGACATATATGAATTTTAACTCCTACTTTGGATTGTTACTTTTGATAGTTACATGAACATGCGACTATGAAAGTATTTTACATAACATAGCTTAGATGTAATGACTTTACCAAATTCTACAGAAATAAATTAATTACCAATTAATTATTTTTATTATGAATAACGACATCCTTTCAATCTTATTCTTTCTAAAAGAAAATGTCATTATAATAATCAGAGGTCCAAACATTTAATAATAAATTAAACCACTGTTTAGACTATAATATTTGTATTGTTATGAATTCTATACCACATACTAATTCTATGTTAAGAAAAGCTTCTATTATCTATTTAGTGGGTTTAAATGAACCTATGATTGTAAACTTATAGGTAAATTCTAAAATTCATCGTAAACAAAATTAACTATGAAATTACTTATCTAGTGTTTTTATTACCAACATGTGTCTACCAAATTTTGTCGTACTTCATTCCAATCCTAAATTCTAAAGAAATCGTAAACCAATATCATGTCTAATAATAATTCACTAATTCATCGCATATATATCCAAAAATCAATAGTTCACATACGCATGAATTCCGAATCACAACATTCCCATATTACAACACAATAATTACAAAATTCATAAACTAATTGAAAACACGCTTTGAAAAATAAATCAAAATTTTGGATTGTCTTCAACCTTGGACGAACAGACGGCAGCGAGGCACGGGGGCACGGTGCGGGGCATGACGCGGTCGACGGTGGACTGTGAGGGCTTAGGCGTGGCCGGGGCACTGCGCGGGCGCGGCTAGGCTCGGCGGGGTTCGGACGGGGCTCAGGCATGGCTCCGGTGACCCAACGGCGAACAGCGAGGGCACGACGGTGAGCTCCGACGGCGAGCTTTACGACAAGGGGAGGGAGAAGATGGAGGGGGCTCGGCTGTAGGGGAGGGAGAGGAGTAGGGGCTCAACCGGATTTTATAGGGAGGGAGAGGGGAGAGGAGAGGGTGCCGGGGGGGAAAGAAATGGGGGGGGGGGGAGAAACGGTCGACCATCACCACACCATTGATGGCCATCAATGGTGGTCTTCATTGAGGGGGAAAGGACGTGGGGGAGGGAGAGGAGAAATGGTGACGGTTTTCGGATCTAGGGCAACAGATGGGCGCGGCTAGGGCGCGGGCGGGTGCGCGGCTCGGCTGCGTGGGGTCGGACGTCGAGCACGTAGACGCGCGTCCTGGCGGTGGCGCTGGGAGAAGGAAAGGTGGAGAGGAGAGAGGAGGGAGGCCCGGGTGGGGCCCGCCTGTCGGTGAGAGAAAAGGGGAGGGGGAAAGGGCGGCTGGCCGGCTGGGCCTCAATTGGCCAGAATGGCCGGTAGGGTTAGGGTTTCGAATTTTTCTTTTTTCTTTTCTATTTAAAAATATAAATATATTTTTAAATAACTCTAAAAATCATAATAACTATTCCAAAATTATTTATAACTAAAATATTTATTTTTGGACCAATATTTCTATATTAATTAATTGGATTTTCCATATGAAAGAAAATTCTTACTAAACATCCAAAGATCAAATATGAGCAAACAAAATTACTCTAAATGCAGATAAATATCAAACACTTGAATGAAAATTTCATTACCATTTCTACCATTAATAACTAAATGCATCATTTTTAGGTTATGGTTTTTATAGTGTTACAAATATCAAGCCAGGGCATTTTGTGCTTTGAAGGGTGGCTAATCTAGAGACTGTAGGGAAGTTACAACTCAAGTAGGAAGGACCCTTCCTGGTAGTATCTTCGGCCAGACCAAGATCTTATAGGTTAAGAGACATGGAAGGAAATGACATTCCAAGGTCCTAGAATGCAGATGAGCTTCTGATGTACTATATGTGACAATCATGTAATTTTTTCATTTTTATGGTTCCCTTTTTTTCCTTTAAAGTGTAGAGAAAGGTTTTTAGTGGGGGCCATATTTTGTAATTTTCATTTTTTTCTAGCCCTATTCAATACAAGGGCAAATTTTCCTAATTTGTAAAATGTAAAGAACTAAGGTTACACCATCGAGTGTAAAAAAGAAGAAAAAGCAAAAGCCCTGAAGTCGTTCCAAAGGGGATGCCGTAACACCCTAGGTGTTTATCGTCTGCTCGACCACGAATGTGGACTTTAACACATGATAGCTGTGAATGTAAAGGTCATTCTAAATTGTCTAATTTATTTTGCAAAATTCAGACTTTGGTAATTTTCGGAACATAGAATCCAGTATCATTTGAGTTAAGCCATCGATGTCTTGCCCAAACTTTAATTCTGGCGGATCTGGTTTCTTAAACTACATTTGAAATTCTTTCACCCTTGCGTTGCTTGCGTTGCACGTGTCTCTCTGTGGCCTGGCATCGTGGCGCGTGGCTGGTGCTAAGCGATGTCTGGACAGCGCACAACCTCTCGCCCACGTGAACGATGCGTGTGGTCGCTTCCGAAAGGATCACACTTTTTATGTCGCATCGATCTCGCATATTTATTTCGCTAAATATCGAGTCTTATGTCTGTTTAAAAATTTATAGATTAAGAGAACATGAATTTGGAATCCTGGCCCACTCTTGTGATTGTTGTCCTAAGCAAATATTATTAGAACTCGACGACAACAATATTGACGCAAAATTAAATCGAATCGAGATAACAAGAACCGAACTGATTATTCGTAATTAATCTGTTTCACTGTCTACAACTGTGGAAATTTGTCTGGTCCTGAAAATACCTCCCATTGTAAGCGCAGTCCAAAAATATCAAAATTTATATTTTTTTGATTGGTCTCTTTGCATCTCATTTAGATTCAAATCCTACAACTAAATTAAACTTCATCTAAAATATATTTGACCGATAGCGTTTTGATCCGATCCATGTAAATCCTGTTCTAAATCATAGTTCTAAAATCCAGAAATATAATTATGTCATTATTTTTCTAAAAAAAGGAAGAAAAGAAAATTTCTCTCTTGCTTATCCCTTGATGCCGCTCAAGTGGATAGTTTTTTTTTCACTACCCCACGTATCCTTTATAATCCAAATCGTGCCATGTGCATGAGCATTCTAGCGCACGTGTCTCTCCTTCATTAGTTGTTGTACACGTCTTCTGTGCACGCCTCTACCTTCTAGAGCTTTCATGCTTCACGCCATCTCCTGCTCCTGTCTCAAGCATCGTCGTGCCCTGTCCATCGTTCTCCAGCTGTAGAGCAGTTGCCGGTTCAATAGCGCGTGACACCGTCTTCCAGTTTCGACCCACTCTCCCAGCGCGCCGCTGTGCTCCAGCTCGTCCCTTGGCATCACCCATGGCCGCCCCTTCCTGGCCCCCTTCCTGCAGCAAGCCGATACCCTCTCTCCTCCATTTCCATATGGCAAGTGCCCTTAAGTCCTGGGTCAAACTCGCCCATCTCCCTAGCCACCGTGCTGCTCGCCGTTCTCTGTCTCTGTGCGAGCAGCAGCACGCCGGAGCAGTCCGATGTCTGTGATGCGTGCCAGGTGTTTGATGGAACGTTTGAACCAAAGTTCATCATTGTTTTTCATCGGTGACCTGCTAGTCTTCGCACATCGATGAGGTTATATTCTTACTTGAGTATTTTGTTTCTCGATGTTGATTATAAGATATTAATCAAGTGTATATTTATGTGTGGTTGTGTGGAGCGAATCCCAGATGTTGGGTGAAAGCAAGCGAGGTCTGGGTGATGCTTGACAGGTGTCCGATAGAAAGACTGAACCCAAAGCCATCGCCGTGTTTGTGGACGTCGCTTTGAGTTTAGTCGTGGTAAGTCGATAGGTTGTTTTTGTTAGTCAAATAAATAGTTTATTTGTATGGATCCATTGGTCACAATGATCAGCTTGGTTGTAGCATACGTATTATGGTTCTTATCGATTTAATAATATGTTCGGTAGAAAGCCGGAACCTAAGTCATCGTTGTTTTTGTGGAATTCATGGCAGATTAGTAATTGTACTATGATTTGTTACTACTACTCATCGAGTTATTAGTGAATAGGATAGGTATACCAGTCATGGTACTTATGGATTAGTTATTAGATTTATCTACTCTTTTGCGTTCTTTTAATTGTATGTTTGAGTATGACGTAGACTAGTCTATATATGTGGTTATATAGGTGGGTTAGCTCTAATTAATCATATGGTATTAGAGTGTTCTAAATGTCAAAAGCATGATAAGTGTAGCCGATGCATCATCTTTGTTGGGTAATTTTAGATCTCCTTTAAGATAAGGTATTAGCATATTTGAAGTATCGAGCACCCGAAAATTTTAGAAGTTAACTAGGAGTTAAATTAGGATTCTTGTTGTTCAGGGCTGCAGGTATAGTTTTAGTTGCGCAGCTAGTTCAATAAAGTAAACCATGTTTTCTATAGAAATGTTATATATAAAAGTTGTAGCTCACTTCTTTATCTTGCTTGTGTAAAAATTTCATGACCATAGGTCAAGTAGTTTAGGAGTTATGATTTTTCCAAGTCCAGTTTCTGAATCTATCCAAATTCTGTACAGATTTCAAAAATTGGATTGTTGGCTAAGCTAAACTGAGAATCAGCTCTTTGTAATTATAGGAGAATTGTAGTACTTTACTTAAGCTTTCCAACAAATTTTGGATCACCCTTTTTAGTGATCTATAAGTTAAGTTACAGCTGTTTGAAGTTGGATCTCTGAATCTGTCCAAATTTGGACAGCAGAGCCTTTTTCATGTCTTTTAACATTGTTATGCATTTAATTAACCTGAGATGTTTATAAATGAATTGTAGACTATTCTACTAGCTTTCTAAAATGTCTAGGATCGCTTGATTTGGATGCCTGATTTTGGAACTTGCTCTCTTGGGCAAGTGGATCCAACGGGGAAGTGGAAAGAGTGCAAGCAAAGTTTATCGTGGGATGACAATTGCTCCGTTAATCTGGCCTCTCGAGGGCACTGTACGGTGGTATTTATAGGTACCCGAGTGTCCAATGTTCCAAGGCAAGGACGTTTATGCCCTCAGGTACCTGGACTATCCCAAGGGAGGTTACATACCGTCATTACAGAAAAGCTATTACAGATTAGGCCCGTAACACGCTTGTCCACGTGGGGCCCGTAACAGTGGGCCGAATTCCACGTGGGCCTCTAGGCGAGATGAGGACATAGGACTGCCAGACTTCGTCGGAGTCTGGCATTCGTCTTGTAATGGAGAGGACGAAGGGCAACCGCGCCGATCATCTCGCCTTCGTTGGTGTAGAGAGCCGTCGAAGGCTTCGTGCGAAGGGTAGCGTCTTCACCTTCGCCCCAACATTTACCCTCTGAGGGACCAGTTCGATTGAGTCATCTGGTGCCGAATATGTCGCTAGATGGTGGAGACGCTGCCCTCGCTCGAAGTGGACCCACGGGGGTTTTTGAGGTTACCTTTGATGGATGTGGCATTGTTGAACTGTGGGTTTCCCGAAGCGCCGCGCCGTGTGTATAAAATGGGCGGCACGGCCCCAGTCTGACTCTTACCTTCACATGCACCGGAAAAACCCTAAGCTTTTGAAATCGCTCGCCCATTTGCCTGCCCTCCCTGCTCCTCTTCATCGGAGATCTAGCTCGCTTCAAGCAAACCGTGCGCCGCCGCCGACATTACGTAGTGATGTCGTCTTCTTCCTCATCCGCTGCAAATGCGCCATCGTCCGATTCATCGTCCGAAGATACCTGGAGCAATGTGGCGGCGGTGGAGTTACATGCGGGACAGAGTGGAGTTCGGCGTTTCGAGGATTTCCTCGGTTCGCGTGCAGGATATGCAGCAGTTGGCGTATTTTGGGGACGATGTTGGGCACGTCCTAGAGGCAGAAGAGGTTCCCGAGCCTGAGGGCGAGTTAGTCGTGTTTGAGGCGTTCTTCATCGCCGGCCTTCGCCTACCTGCGCATCGTTTCGTGGCGGAGGTCCTACAGAGGTTTGAGGTCTAGGTCCACCAGTTGACACCTAACGAGTATGTCTGGGCGGTGACTTTGTATGGCGGTCAGCCTTCTGTAGAGGTCTTCGCCAAGAATTACTGTCTGCACTCGCAAAAGAGAAAGATTGGGAGTAAGATTGCATAGTTTGGATCGTGCACGTTCATGCCGAGGACCAGAAAGACTTCGGCGGAAGTCGTGGAATTAGTTCCCTATGCTCGCAACAAGTGGGGCAACTGGTGGGATTATTGGTTTTATGTTTCGGGAAGCGAAGTCAAAGACCTCCCAGGGCTGCCCGCGGCCATAATGTGCTCCCATTGTTATGTGGCATTCCCATTATTTGAGGTGGCGGAGGATGATGAGGACGAAGGGGTCCTCCATTGCGCTGCTCGCATGAGCAGCGGGCGTGATTTGGTTGAGGAATTCATTGGTTATGGAGTGTGGCCCCTGGCGCATGGATGGGTGCTCGGCGAAGTGTGCCCTCGCTAGATGCCTACTTTGGGCCAGCAGCTGGTGCAAAGTCTGGCCTTCGCTTTGGATCTGCTTGGCCAAGACCCATCCACGTTTGTTCGTGAAGTGGAGGATGGGGCTGTGAGGATTGTAGGGCGGTATGCACCGAGGATGGAGAGTCTGTGGAGTTGGGATATTCGTGGATCCAATGTTCGCATGAATTGGGTATTCGAGTTAAACCATTTGCCATACGGTGGTTACCCTAGAGACGATGCTGCTGCGGCTATCGACTGCCATGGGAAAAAACAGTGGCCATGGCTGAGGGAGGCCCTTCGCGGGAGGCTGCCCCGGCCATTAAGAAGAGGAAAATAGGTACTGCAGTTGGGGGGTTGGGGGTTTCTGATCGTTTTGCTGTGGAGTGTATGGGGACTTGTGCGGCCCTCGGGGGAAGGATGTCCTCGCCCGAGCTCCAGGAGTCTTCAGCGCGAATGCTGAAGGTTACCGGGGGTCGATGGCCAAGGAACGTTCCAATTCCTAGGGCGACCGACGAGGACATATTTACATCTCGTTTGGCCCGTGAGAAGAAGATTTTTCCTTATGGATGGAATATTGCTGCTGTTGTATCGGTAGTGATGGACAAGGATCGTCAAGATGCGGCGCGGAAGCACCGGACGTTCACTAGGGTCAGGGACCCTAGTCGCGAGGTGAAGAAGGTGCGGGGAGGCGCGAAGTCCACCGCCCCTTGCAGTAGCAAACCGCCACCGGCTGCAAAGCCGGCCGCCCCCGGGCCCAGCAAGTTTTCGGCGGGTGCGAGGGATGCTGCTTCCGGCGCGGGCAAGCTGCCCTCGGCTGAGCCCTCGAAGGAGCGAAGGCCGCTGTCACCGGTTTGCACCGATGAAGCAGCGGCGGGTGGTGCCAACTTCGACATTGACATCTGCATGGAGGATTACCTCGTTGATGAGTTTTTTTGGGACTAGGTCTTGAACAAGGTTATGGCGCAGGGTCGAATGCGGGGCAGCTGGCTGTTGTCCCGGCTCTGGTGGCGGCCACTTCGCCTACGGCGGTGGTTGGAGCGAAGGCTGCTTCGCAGGACCCATGGTCCAAATTATGCTCCAGCAGCGAGATTTCGTCAGCCGCCGCCGCTAAAGACGTGGCGGGCTCTATGTCCCAGCAGTTGAGGCATGCGTCGTAGCAGCTGAAGCATGTAAGTCATCTTGGACTTCGTTAGTTCGTTGTTTTTATGTAGTTGCGAATCTGATGGATTTTTCGTGGCAGGCGGCCGCCTTCACCGACCATGTTGCGTTGGGCGCCCTGACTTCGGAGTTCGCTGCCGAGAGGCAACGACTCAAGGGCAGGATTGAGCGCCTCCGAGCGTAGCATACGGATGCTGTTCGGGACAAGTTAGCTGCGGAGAACAAAAGCCGTAGGCTGGCGGAGAGGTTGGCGGCTGCGAAGGCCAAGAAGAAGGATTTCAGGCGTCAGTTGGCGGCGGAGAGGAGGGATGCAAACAAAGCTTGTGCTGAGGCATAGTCTGCGCAAGCCGAGGCCAAGCTTGTGAGGGCGGAGGCCAGTCTCACCCACCAACGCGCCGAGGAGATGGAGACGAGGCTTGGTGGCCTGCGCGACCGCCTGGACAAGATGGAGGCCTCGACGCGCGTGGAGGTCGAGCGGACGCATTCACAGCTGGTGGACGCGTACTGGGTGCTGGGTGCGCGGACCGCTCCCTTCGAAGCGCCCGGTCGAGAGGTGGGCATCCGCTTCTTTGGGTGGCTACAAGAGGAGCTGGAGGTGCTCCCGACCATTGTGACGGGCCTCATGTCCTTTGCCTCCCTCATCACCTGTGAGGGGGCCATGAATGCCCTGTCCCGCGAGGGATGCGGGCACTTCGAGGTCTTCGACTAGTTGGACGAAGGCTTCGAGCGTGGAATCTTCCAAGTCGAGGACCCAATGTTGAAGCGGTCGGCTGGGGCACTTTTTGATAGGATGTGGGGCCCTCACGGTCGAGAGACTGTCCGGGAGAGGTCCGACCGGGCGATGGATCAGGTAAAGGTGCATTTGTGTGATTATATGTATGGGTATGTGTGGTTTGTTGAATGGATGTGCTATTTCTGTAGATGGTGCATGATGAAGAGGTTGAGGACCTCGGTGATCTGGACAGCATGTTGCCCGAGGCATCAGGGGTGGAGCTAGCGCCGCCATCCAATGCTGGCGAGGGCCCCTCAGCGACCCCCGCATCGACTGGAGCTGGTAAAGACCCCGTGCCAGCTACTGCGCTGACGGGTGAGGACGCTTCGAAGGTGGTGGGCGAACCAGCTGCCGAAGACCCAGCGGCGTCAGCCGGGCCTTCGCTGGTGGAAGAATAGGGGCTAGGGCTTTTCGGTGTAAACTGTTGTTTTTGTGATACTGAACATCGGTTGCTGCGCAGGTTCCGACGTTTGGGCCTATGCAAGCAACCGCTGCTGGCAATACTGATTTTGTGGCGACCTCAACCGTAGTGTCTGCCGATGATAATTTATTTGGCTCTGGATCTGAGTGTTTTGAGTCTAATGGTGAGTCTGGGAGTTCGTTTTCCTGGACAGAGGAGTCCTCGGATGAAGGCTTGGATTATTTTGCTGCGTTAGATGTGGTCGCAGTGGAGTCATCGCCGCGTGTGGAGGGTGTCGGGGCTGTTGGTCTTCCTAGTGCGAGTACTGAGTACAGGCGGCGAAGGGTGGTGTCGAAACACAGTGTGGGTGAGTTTTCGCAAAGTGGTAGGTGCCGTTGTATGAGGATGGAGCGTGGCCGTCTTCGAGTAGACCGGATTGGTAAACGAGAATTGTTGTCCTCGCCGGTTGGGGCAAGCATAGGTGAGGAGGGTCTGCGAAATCTTTTTCAGGGTGAGGAATTGAGGATAATTCTGTTCAATTATAGGGTGATGGGTATCATCCCTAAGGTTGAGCCGATGTAGTATATGGTGCCCTCGCCATGTGTATGTAACTGTAATTTGTATTGTAATGTGGCCTGTTGGCTGTTTTCGCACGCCTGTGTTGATCCGGCTGCACCCGTGGGCGAATTTTGTGCGGAGTGTCTTTTTGGCGAGAGACTTCGATGGCGTATTTTATTGTGCCTGTCTGGCTGCACCCTTAGGCGACTTTTGCACGGCGTGTCTTTTCAATAAAAGACTTCGATTATCGCAATTGTTGTGCTGTTCCGGCTGCACCCTTAGGCGACTTTTGCGCGGAGTGTCTTTTTAATAAAAGACTTCGATTAACGCACTTGTTGTGCTGCTCCGGCTGCACCCTAAGGTGACTTTTGTGTGGAGTGTCTTTTCAATAAAAGACTTCGATTCACACACTTATTGTGCTGCTCCGGCTGTACCCTTAGGCGACTTTTGCGTGGAGTGTCTTTTCAATAAAAGACTTCGATTAACGCACTTGTTGTGCTGCTCCGGCTGCACCCTTAGGTGAATTTTGCGCGGAGTGTCTTTTCAATAAAAGACTTCGATTAACGCACTTGTTGTGCTGCTCCGGCTGCACCCTTAGGCGACTTTTACGCGGAGTGTCTTTTCAATAAAAGACTTCGATTAACGCACTTGTTGTGCTGCTCCGGCTGCACCCTTAGGTGACTTTTGCGCGGAGTGTCACACGCGAGGTTAGTCTACGCTACCTGTCGCGGTGACTTCGGAGTGGTCGAATGCCGAAGACTGTCGATGCGGTCTTTTTCGACACGTTGCATCTGAGTTTGTGTTGTTGCGGGGGCTTTTGCAGGTATATTACATGGCTCCGCCTCATTAAAAACCTCACCCCCCGGGAGGAAAAGAGTGCGAGCTGGAATAGTATTGTTTGGTGGATTACAAGGGCACGTGGGCCCTAAGGGTTAAACAAAAAATTTGCGAAGATTGTCAATGTTCTAGGAGTGCTCTAAGTCTTCGCCGGAGGGCGTTGATAGCATGTACACTCTGGGGGAAGCCTTCGTCTTGACGATGAATGGACCCTCCCATTTTGGCTCCATCTTGCCCCGTGACTCTGTCCAGGTGGTCCAGATGAGTACGAGTTCTCCTTTATTGAACTCTCCTGGGACGACCGCGTTGTCGCGCTAGGACTTGGTTTGAGCTTTGTATTTGTTGAGGGCCTGCAGGGCGAGGACGCGATTTCCGTCGATGAGGTCTTTAGACGTTGGTTCGTCGACGTCGGGGACCGCTGATGTGCTTGTTAGGGGTGACCCATGCTTTATCTCCTATGGCGTCATGGCCTCCGATCCATATAATAGACGATAAGGTGTGAATCTGGTTGCCCGGCATTCGGTCGTGTTTAGGGCCCAGACCACTTCAGGTAGTTGGTCAGCCCATTTGCCCTTCTTGTCATCGAGGAGTCTTTTCTTGATGGCAGTGAAAATCTTGCCATTGGTGTGCTCGACGACACCGTTGGATTTCGGGTGGTATACCGAGGCGAAGGAAGGCTTGGTGCCAATGGAGAGGCAGAAATCCCTAAAGTCCTAGCTGTCAAACTGTTTGCCGTAGTCGACTGTGAGCTCAGACGGGACTCCGAATTGGCAAACAATGTTTTGCTAGAAGAACTTTTGGGCGGTCATCAACGTTATTGTGGATACTGCCCTGGCCTCGATCCACTTGGTGAAGTACTCGATGGAGACGAAGGCGAATTTGAGGTTCCCCTAAGCCGTAGGTAGTGGTCCGACAATATCCAGCCCCCAGCGTTGAAGTGGCCATGTGTGGGCGATCAGCTTGGTGAACTGCGAAGGGTTGCTCGAGCAGGGAGAAAAAACTTCTGGCATGCTTCGCAAGACCTCGTGACTCGATTCGCGGTACAGATTATTGCGGGCCAGTAAAATCCTTGACGGATTACCTTGGCAGCTAGGGCCCTGGGCCCTGAGTGGGACCCGCAAATTCCGTTGTGGACTTCGTGAAGGATATGAATGCCTTCGGTTTTGGTCACGCATTTTAGCATGGGCTGACTGATCCCCTTTTTGTATAGCTGGCCGCCGACTAGTACGAAGTCCCGGCTTCGGTGCTTGGCCTCATTGATGTCACTTGGGTGGTAATATCCTTGCAGAAATAGGGTTATTGGGGCCCGCCAATCTTCAGTCATAATGAGGTTGACGATGCGATGGCCCTCGGCATCGTTGGTTACTTGTAAGCCCTCTAGGTTGCGAACGGCTAGTGTGCCAATGACGTGGTAGAACACGTCGGAAGGCAAAGTCTCGCCTCTGGCTGCTGCCTTAGCCAATGCGTCGGCCTCTTCGTTCCTAGCGTGGTCCACATGTTGTAGGGTGAAGCCCTTGAACTGTCTCTCGAGACTGCGAACAGCCGTGAGATACTGGATGAGTGCGGGGTCTTTTGCTGAATATTCTTTTTCGACCTGGCCAACAACTACTTTGGAATCTGTCTTGATTATGCAGGTGGTGACACCGAGCGCTCTCAGCTTGCAAAGGCCTAGGATGACAGCTTCGTATTCTGCTATGTTGTTGGTGCATCTGTCAGACTCTAAAGCGAAGCTGAGGCGTGCTGCGTATCTGTGCTTGACGCCTATGGGTGACGTGATGATTGCAGCTGCGCCTGCCCCCGCATGGCACCATGCGCCGTCGCAGTGGATGGTCCGCACCTTCTCTGGAGGCTCTTCTTGCTGCCGTGTCGGCCCTGTCCAGTCGACGATGAAGTCTACCAGGACCTGCGAATTGATTGCTGTCCTGGGTTCGAAGGTGATGTGGTACCCGGAGAGTTCGGCTGCCCATTTGGCGACTCGGACGGACGCCTCTGGGTTTCTGAACAGTTCTCCCAGTCCCCTGTCCGAGGTGACCCGCACCTTGAATGCCTCAAAGTAGTGGCGTAGCTTGCGCAATGCCATGACGACTGCGTAAGAGATTTTTTCTAATTCAGTCATGTTGCGCTTGGAAGTCGTGAGGATTTCGGAGACATAGTAGACTGGACACTGTCGGGTCGTGCCCTCTCTGTCTTGTTCTTGGACTAGCGCTACACTGACTGCATATGGCGAGGCTACGATGTAGAGCAGCAGAGGCAGCGAGGGATCGGGACTAGTAAGAATTGCCAAGTCTGACAGGTGTTGCTTGAGTGATGAAATGCTGCCGCCTGTTCTGGTCCCCATGCGAAGTCTTTCGCACCACGCAGTGTCTTGAGGAAGGGTAGACTCCGCTCTACAGACATGGAAATGAATCTGTTAAGGGCGGCTAATCTGCCTGTCAGACACTGGACGTCCCTAGTTGACTGCGGGGGTGTCATGTTGATGATTGCTTGAATCTTGGTCGGGTTGGCCTCGATCGCTTTGTGTGACACTAGGTAGCCCAGTATCTTTCCCTGGCGAACTCTGAAGATGCACTTCTCGGGGTTGAGGCGAAGTCGTGCGTCCTGCATGTTTGCGAACGTCTCTGCGAGGTCAGCTAGGTGATCTTC
Source organism: Zea luxurians (assembly GCA_029449295.1). Taxonomy (NCBI): domain Eukaryota; kingdom Viridiplantae; phylum Streptophyta; class Magnoliopsida; order Poales; family Poaceae; genus Zea; species Zea luxurians. Next base: position 93,980,414 of record JAOPSE010000001.1, on the reverse strand, counting down.
TTTATTTTTGCTTGCGACAACGATGTCGTCCACGTACGTGAAAATGTTGCGGCCCATTTGGCTCTCGAGCACCGTCTTGGTGAGGCGGGAGAAGGTTGACCCAGCATTCTTGAGTCCATCTGGCATCATGATGAAGCAGTACGTGCCGAAGGGTGTGATGAAGCTGGTGCTGGCCTTATCTTCCTCTTTCATGTATATCTGGTGGTAGCCGGAGGAGAAGTCGAGAAGGGACATGACTTCGCAATCGGCTGCGCTATCGACTATTTTGTCGATCCATGGCAGCGGGAAATTGTCCTAGGGGCAGGCCTTGTTGAGGCTGGTGAAGTCTATGCACATGCGCCACTTGCCGCTTGTAACGCCCTGAATTTGGGGGTAGAATTTTTTCTTCTTTTCTCTCACCAAATTCGGGCGTCACTCTCTTTTCTCTTCCCGTTTCGCTCCTTCCTCCCAATTTCAAACCAGTATAGTGACAGGTGTCCGTGTCGTGTATGAACAAAACCTAAGTGTCATGGGTGTTGCATCATGCCGACGCACATTTCTTTGTCTGATGTTGCGTGTTCGTCTCGTTCCGTCTCGGTTTTTGGTTCGCAATTGGATTCTGTTTGATAGTCGTGCGTGTCGTAGGTTTCGATCCGCAGAGTGGCTCGGCCCAACCCAGCTCGGCCCTGCGCGCCCCTGCGCGCCCCTGGCGCCCCCCATGCGCCCTCTCCTCTCCTCTCTGTCTCATTTGGATTTCCCACGCAGCAACCTCTCCTCCCCATCTCTCTCTCTCCCTCCCGTGGTGCCCTAGGGTTTGGAGTCGAGATCGCCGGAGTTGGATCCCGAGGTGAGCCCCTCCCCTCTCCTCTCCTTTCTCTCTCTCCCTCTCTCCCTCTCCCTCCTCTCTCCCCCTGCGCGCGCTCCCTCTTCTCTCCCCTGCGCGCGCGCGTACCAGCGCGGCGGCGTGCCCTGCTCCCCCCCGCGGTGGCGCTCGGCCCCTCCCCTTCCCTCCCCGGCGGCGCGGCGCCCCTCCCCTTCCTCGGCACGTGGCCCCTGCGAGGGCACGCGGCTCGGCGTGGCCCCGGCGCGGCCTCGGCGCAGCAGTTCGGCCCCTGCGCGCGGCCTTCCGACCCCCGGCGCGACTCGCGTAGCCCGTTTACCCCCTAACGTGTTCCCGCGTGCGCAAACCCACACGCACGGTGATTATTTTTGGTTGTAGTTAATTTCAAACTCCGTTAGTTAGTGTGCTGCGTCGCACGCATCGTCGCGCGACGATTCAATTCAAGTTCATATTTATCAATGTGTTGCGTCGTGCGCTTCGTCGCGCGACGATTCAATTTAAATTTGTGTTTATTAATGTGCTGCGTCGCGCGCTTCGTCGCGCGACGATTCTTTTAGTTTATATTCATTAAAGTGTTGTGTCACGCGCTTCGTCGCGCGACGGTCTATTTTAATTTCAGGTTGTTTAAGGTGCGATGTTGCGCGTCCAGACGCGCGACGTTCCACTTTAAACTCAGCCCTGTTGACGTATGTCGTCGTGCGCTTCGTCGCGCGATGCCTCACGTCTCTTTATAATTAATGCAAGTGTCTCGTTGTGCGCTCTGTCACGCGGCGAGTCGTTTACTTCTTAATTCAATCTAAATGTCGTGTCGTACGTCTCGACGTGCGACCACTCCCTTTCATTCATCTTCAATTGTTTATAATAATTAAATGTGGAACTTGACTTTACTTCATGCTAAACGTAGTGTCTGCATTAATGCCCTTCAATCGAACGAGTGGTTTAATTTATAATAATGTAATGTGATCGTTTCTCGACTGTCTTTTCCTCTTTCTTTCTTAACCGTAATTGCGAGCCCACGTGGAACGTCAGTTTATTTATTGCATCCTATTGCATGGTGTACTGTTCTTTTGTATTAAATGTGTGGATGTATGTATGTTTGCGCTCGCATAGAGAACGATCCGGTCGGAGAGCCCGAAGAACTCACAGGAGAAGCCCCTAAGCAGCACTCGGTTGGTGGAGGCAAGTGTCCCTTAACCTATCTCTGTCCTATACATACTTTAATTCACCTCCCGCATTACATATTTATACCTAAGGATTGACTAGCTTTTGTTGTCCATGTCCTTGTTTACCTATTTGGGTCGGATTATTATTGCTTCGTCTTATGCTATTGCTCAACTCTAATCAATGAACATGATGAGAATTATCAATGATACACTGTTTTCCCCTCCTTTATTATGATGTTATACTTGTGACCTTCAAGGGGGCTCGAGCGGTTTCTCGAGTGCCTCTCCGTAAGGACCTGTTCGTTGGATGATTGCCCGGGAAAATAGTGCAACCATGAGGGTGGAGTGGGACGCCCTTAGCTGAGTAATTAGAGGAACCGGGGTGTAGTTCGCTTCGCCGTCGTGCCGTCAATGGGGCTCGGTGTATGCGGCTCGCTCTGCCAAGGTTGATTTGTCCCTTGGGGAGGAGTGCAGTACATTTAGGAAACCTAATGGGCGACTACAGCCTCGGGGAATCTTTGTAAAGGCTTCGTAGTGATGCCCTACTGGACCACCTAGGTAGTGGTCAATGGGGAGTAGCTCTCTCCGGGCAGAAAGGGAATCACGACTTGTGGGTAAAGTGCACAACCTCTGTAGAATGTATGAAAAACTGATATATCAGCCGTGCTCGCGGTTATGAGCGGCCAAGGGAGCTCCAATGATTAGTGGTACTTGATCAGAGATGTTCGGATTTGAAGGTGGCAATGAGATCGATGGTTTCTGGTATTGACTATGGTAATGGTAAGTGGTATTCTTTCCATTTGGAAAGAGTACGATTGGGTTAATAACGTGGGTTAATTCTAAAACTTGGCTTTCTCTACTAGTAATAATAACCTGACCAACTAAAAGCAACTGCTTGACTTACCCCCACATAACACATAAAGCTAGTCCACTACAGCCAAACAGGACACTTGCTGAGTATGTTGATGTGTACTCACCCTTGCTCTACAGACTAACCCCTCTCAGGTTGTCTTCATTGCAACCACTGCTCAGGAGAAGATGAAGCCGTGGAAGGAGAGTTCCAGGAGTTCCAAGACTACGACCTGTTCTAGGTGTGGGTTATCGGCAACCCCCAGTCGGCTACCTGTGAAGGCCGCGTTTATCTACGTTTCTTTTCCACACTTTGATTTATTGTAAAGACTATATGGATGTCTCAGACATATGATGTAATCGACTATTATTTCCCTTCTTAATACTATTTGAGCACTGTGTGATGATGTCCATGTTATGTAACTGCTGTGTACGTGAATTGCTGATCCTGGCACGTACATGGTTCGCATTCGGTTTGCCTTCTAAAACCGGGTGTGACATAGGTGGTATCAAAGCCGTGCTGAGTGTTGGCCTGCTAAACTAGAGTAGAATGGTCGTTCTAAGGATTATAGACCTCTGTCCCTGCCTTGACTTTGGTATCCCTTCAAAAGTTGGTCATATCGACCAAACCTATGTTCTACTATATATTATACCTTGCTGAAAATTGTGTTTTATTCTAATCCTTCATTTATTTATGGTTCATTACTTGCTGGTCATACTAGTTCTGTTCTCACTCTTTTGCTCGTGGTGTCTTTTGTAGATGACTCGTCTTAGACACACTGCACGGAAGTCTGTCATCCCCTTCTTACCCTCTCGTCTCGCGGAGCGTCCGCTTCGCCGTCCCATGGCCGGTCAGTCCAGCCACTTGGAGAGGCTGCACCACCGCCTGCATGAGGAGCAGGAGTGTCGACAACAGGTGCAGGAGCAGCAGGGCTCTTCTTTCTCGCTCCAGCAGGAGATAGAGTCTGTGAGGAGCTGCTCCCCTGTGCTTCCCCTGGAGGCGCCCCCTGCACCACCACTGGGCACCCCAGCCTCTGGAGTAGCTGCTGGAGGAGACCCAGACGACGGAGGTGGTGGCGACAGCTCGAGCCACGACACCGACTTTTCTGCTGACCAGGAGCCGGAAGGATGGGTTGCTCGACCCATCACTCGCGACGCTGCTCACGGGTGTCACTTCCACGATGCGCTCGACACCCTGCTACGTCGGGCACTTGACCGGCGTACTTGGTCCATCGAGTATCGCTGTGTGGTCTACCAGCATAGTCGCAGGGTCTACCCGGACCGCTGGGAGGCGACCTGCTTGGTGCGCCGTCCGGAGAACAGTCTCTGGGGTGCTGAGGTCTGCTCGGAGCACTATTCCATCTCTGAGAGGGACTCAGCTGAGGCGGCCATGCAAGATGCCGCATGGCGTGCGCTTTCGCACTACTGCTCAGTGCTCGGTGGGGTAGCTGACGGTCTCAACCTGAAGTACTACCCCCGCCGTCCATCTAGCAACACAGGAGGCGTGATTGTTTCGCTTGTTGGTGAGGACAATCCTAGGTTGAGCAGCACAGTCAACCTAGCCGCCGTGCTAAACACGGAGCTGGACCATGCATTAGATGAGCTGAGTAGGGCTCGTGCTGAGATCGCCCAGCTGCGGGCTAAGCGCGCGGAACGTCGTCACCTGGATGATGGTTCCCCCGCCCTCGTCGGGACTCAGCACCCGTACCGCTCACCTCGGCGTGGACACCAGTCTTATGGCAACCCCGACTGCAAGACCAAGATAAATTTAGATCCATAGATCGTTAGAGTCGGATCTTGTAATTAACACGAAATATATACATAGAAGCTATAGTCCTAGCATTAATCTCGCTTTTAGTTAGTCTTAGTTAGACAGGGTAGTTTGCTATATCCTGTGCATTTATGTTTGTCATGATGAACTAAGTTTGATTTGGATCTTTGTAATGACTGTCACCAGAGTGTGGGTATCCCCTACATTTTGGTTTACCTGCTATGTTAATGGAGTTAGCTATTTTGTTGGGAAGCCTTTTATTCCACTTTCCTCTTTATCTGAGGAGCTGTGTTGGTCTGTGTTGGAGATCAGTGAAGATGCTCATCTGCTCAGTGTTGTGGAGAATTCTATACTCTTTTCTTATGCTGCAAGATTTGCAAGATCAGTTCTGATGTGTGGTTGCATTCTGCAGATGTCAGAAAACAGGCGCAGAGGAGGAAGGCGTGCTCAGCAGGATGAGGTACCCCAGCAACAGCACCTGCCGCCCCGCCCCCGATGTCCATCGAGTAGATGTTTCTGATGCAAACTCAGGCAGTTCAAGCCATTGGTCAGACTCTGGCCGCTATTCAGCAGCAGCAGCAGCCACCACCTCAGCCTCAGATGCCCAGAGACAAGCGTGCTGAATTCATGAGAGGTCATCCCCCAACGTTTGCTCACTCCTCTGACCCCATGGATGCTGAAGACTGGCTACGCACTATGGAGCGGGAGTTGCATACCGCTCAATGTGATGACAGGGAGAAAGTCCTGTATGGTCCCTGTCTATTGAGAGGAGCAGCTCAGTCATGGTGGGAGTCTTATCTCGCCACCCATGCCCACCCCGACACCATCACCTGGGAAGAGTTCAGAGGTAACTTTCGTCAGTACCATGTGCCTGTAGGTCTGATGACAGTGAAGAAGGAGGAGTTCCTGGCCCTCAAGCAAGGGTCATTGTCTGTTAGTGAGTACCGGGACAGGTTTCTGTAGTTGTCTCGCTATGCACCTGAAGATGTCAACACCGATGCCAAGCGATAATATCGTTTCCTGAGAGGCTTGGTTGACCCTCTGCAGTATCAGCTGATGAATCACACCTTCCCGACATTCCAGCACCTGATTGACAGAGCAATCATGACAGAGAGGAAGCGTAAGGAGATGGAGGATCGCAAGCGCAAGATCAGTGGACCCTAGCCTGGAAGCAGCAATCGTCCTCGTTTCTCAAGCAATCAACCTCAGCAGTTCAGGCAGAATCAGCGTCCACCTCAGCAGCAGCAGTTTCAAAGGCAGTTTCCTCAATGCCAGTATCAGAATCATTAGAACAATCAATTAGGAGGAGGTCAGTTCCAGAGGCAGAATCAGCAGGCACCTCATCTTCCTGTCCTAGCAAACCAGCAGAATAATCAAGCAGCACCAGCTCAGGTTGGAAACAGAGCATGTTTCCACTGTGGAGAGCAAGGCCACTGGGTGATGCAATGCCCGAAGAAGGCAGCCCAGCAGCAGTCAGGCCCCAATGCCCCAGCAAAGCAGAATGTGTCTCAGCCTAGAGTAGGCAACCGCTCTCAGCCACGTTATAATCATGGGAGACTGAACCACTTGGAGGCTGAAGCAGTTCAGGAGACCCCAAACATGATAGTAGGTATGTTCCCAGTCGACTCCCATATTGCAGAAGTGTTATTTGATACTGGAGCAACACATTCTTTCATTACTGCATCATGGGTAGAAGCACATAATCTTCCAATAACTACCATGTCAACCCCCATTCAAATTGACTCAGCTGGTGGTAGAATTCGAGCCGATAGCATTTGTTTGAATGTAAGTGTGGAAATAAGGGGATAGCGTTTCCCGCTAACCTCATAGTAATGGGTACTCAGGGAATAGACGTCATCCTAGGGATGAATTGGCTAGATAAGTATCAAGCAGTTATCAGTTGTGATTAGAGGACAATCAAGTTGATGTCCCCACATGGATAGGAAGTGGTGACGGAGTTAGTCCCGCCTGAGCCGAAGAAAGGAAGTTGTTATCAGATGGCTGTCGATAGCAGGAAAGCAGACCCAATTGAGAGTATCAGGGTTTTGTCCGAGTTCCCAGATGTGTTTCCAAAGGACTTGCCAGGTATGCCACCAGAGTGGAAAGTTGAGTTTGCCATAGAGCTTCTTCTTGGCACTGCCCCCATCTTTAAGAGAGCTTATAGAGTATCAGGACCAGAGTTAGTTGAACTTAAGAAGCAGATCGATGAGTTGTCAGAGAAAGGTTACATCCGGCCAAGCACCTCGCCTTGGGCCGCCCCTGTCCTATTCGTGAAGAAGAAAGATGACACCAGAAGGATGTGTATCGATTATCGAGCTTTGAATGAGGTCACAATCAAGAACAAGTACCCCTTGCCCAGAATAGAAGATCTGTTCGACCAGTTGAGAGGAGCCAGCGTGTTCTCCAAGATAGATCTGAGGTCAGGTTATCATCAGCTCCGGATCCGACCTTTAGACATTCCGAAGACGGCATTCATTACCAAGTATGGGTTGTATGAGTTCACAGTGATGTCTTTCAGTCTAACAAATGCACCAGCCTTTTTTATGAATCTGATGAACAGTGTATTCATGGATTACCTTGACAAGTTTGTGGTGGTATTCATTGATGACATTCTGATTTATTCCCAAAGCGAAGAAGAGCATGCAAGTCATTTGAGGATGGTATTGCAGAGATTGCGAGAGCACCAGTTGTATGCAAAGTTGAGCAATTGTGAGTTCTGGATCAGTGAAGTCCTGTTCTTGGGTCATATAATCAACAAAGAAGGATTGGCTGTGGATCCGAAGAAAGTGGCAGACATTCTGAACTGGAAAGCGCCAATAGATGCCTGAGGGATCAAGAGCTTCATTGGAATGGCCGAATATTATCGGCGATTCATTGAAGGGTTTTCGAAGATTGCGAAACCAATGACAGCTTTGCTAGGCAACAAAGTTGAGTTCAAGTGGATCTAGAAATGTCAAGAGGCCTTTGAAGCGCTGAAAGAGAAGTTGACTACAGCGCCTGTCTTAGTCTTGCCTGATGTGCACAAGCCCTTCTCAGTGTATTGCGATGCTTGTTACACCGGTTTGGGATGTGTGTTGATGCAAGAGGGAAGAGTTGTGGCTTACTCGTCTCGACAGCTGAAGGTTCATGAGCAGAATTATCCAATCCATGACCTAGAGTTGGCAGCAGTGGTTCACGCATTGAAGACATGGAGGCACTATCTGTATGGACAGAAATGTGATGTTTACATAGACCACAAGAGCCTGAAGTACATATTCACTCAGTCAGAGCTGAATATGAGACAACGAAGATGGTTAGAGTTGATGAAAGACTATGTGTTGGAGATTCACTACCATCCAGGCAAAGCGAACATAGTGGCAGATGTTTTAAGCAGGAAGAGTCAAGTCAATCTGATGGTCGCTCGTCCGATGCCTTATGAGTTGGCCAAAGAGTTTGACAGGTTGAGTCTCGGATTTCTGAATAATTCGCGAGGAGTCACAATTGAGTTGGAACCTACCCTGGAGCGGGAAATCAAAGAAGCATAGAAGAATGATGAGAAGATCAGTGAAATCTGGTGACTGATTCTAGAAGGCAAAGGCAAAGATTTTTGGGAAGATGCAGAAGGTGTGATATGGTTCAAGGACCGCTTGTGCGTTCCCAATGTCCAGTCCATTTGAGAATTGATCCTCAAGGAAGCTCATGAGACAGCCTATTCGATTCACCCTAGTAGTGAGAAGATGTATCAGGATCTGAAGAAGAAATTCTGGTGGTACGGAATGAAGAGGGAAATTGCAGAGCATGTGGCTATGTGTGATAGTTGTCGGTGGATCAAGGCAGAGCACCAGAGACCAGCTGGATTGTTGCAACCATTGCAAATTCCTCAGTGGAAATGGGACAAAATCGATATGGACTTCATAGTCGGATTGCCTCGCACTCGAGCCGGCTACGATTCCATTTGGGTAGTGGTGGACCGCTTAACCAAGTCAGCCCACTTCATACAAGTCAAGACCAACTACAGTAGTGCAGTATTGGCAGAATTGTACATGTCTTGGATCGTTTGTCTTCACGGTGTGCCAAAGAAGATAGTGTCAGACAGACGAACGTAGTTCACCTCTTATTTCTGGCAACAATTGCATGAAGCCCTGGGCACACATCTGAATTTCAGATCAGCTTATCATCCGCAGACAGATGGTCAGACCGAAAGGACCAATCAAATCCTCGAAGACATGTTGAGAGCCTGTGCGTTGCAAGATCAGTCCGGATGGGACAAGCGATTGCCTTATGCAGAGTTCTCCTATAACAATAGTTACCAGGCCAGCTTGAAGATGTCACCATTTCAAGCGCTCTATGGAAGGAGTTGTAGAACTCCGTTGCAATGGGATCAGCCTGGAGAAAAGCAAGTGTTTGGGCCAGACATTTTCCTTGAAGCTGAAGAGAACATCAAGATGGTTCGAGAGAACCTGAAGATAGCGCAATCAAGGCAGCGAAGCTGTTGGGGGCCTTCGTCCTCCGAAGGTCCTCAAAAACAAGATTTGACAATGTTTTCCAAGTGAATTATATGAACAGGTATTTTCGGACTCAGATTATGAGCATGGAGTATGGTCAGGACGAAGCCTAAGCCAGACGAAGGGGGATTGAGATGAAGGACGGGCTGATTGCCATGCTATACGAAGGATGGCGCGCAGCCGAAGCTATGCGCAGGAAAGCTTCGTCGCGATAGCAGAATGGGGACCGACCTAAAGATGAAAAGACTACTTAGGTCTTGATAGACTTCCATAAGTCATTAGCAAATGTAATGGACATGAATGTAATTTTACATGGGCTGCGTCCCACGCCTATAAATAGATGAACAGTATCCCTGTACTGTTCACGCTGACTTGGCATTTGCTTTTGCGTCACGCTTGTACTTTTGCCTCTCTCAGGACCGAAGGTACATTTGTAATTTGAAGTCATTTCTTTTCGTTCATGATAATAAAATAGAAATGATTCCATGATAATATTTAAATGTTTATTTTATACCTCATACTTTATATGGATCCTTCGTCAATTAATGTCGTGCTTACGAAGGTACGTCTTTCGCAACCTTCGTCCGAAACCCATTATCTCCCGAAGGGATATAATGTTTTGGAGGACGAAGGACTTTAACATTTAACATTTTTTATGTTGCCTTGTTCTTAATTCGAAGCATTTGAGAACAAGTCCCCAACATTGGCGCCCACCTCCGGTGAACTCACTTCCACTTTAAGTTTTTGAACACCTTCTGAAGCCATAAACCTTCGCTATGGCGCCGAAGAAAGCTTCAGCGACTGGGGCTGCAGCCTTGCAACCGCTGGACCCCAACCAGGAGACTCTCTCTCTTCGGGAAGCCCGAAACCAGAAGAGGAAGGCTGTCAGCCCAACGCCTCAAGAGGATGAGCTAGATCAAGAGATCCGAGATATGGAGATGCTTCATCAACAGGTGCAGAGGAAGAAGGAAAAGATGGCCAGGCTAGCTAAACTGCAAAGGCAGATAGACGAAGCTTCTGAAGAAGTTCGCCATCTCACTCACGATGAGCAGAACCGAAGGCCTCAACAAAAGGACCTTCATCAGGAGGGTTTCTTCAACGAAGATGACTGGTATGACAATTTCCATCATGGAAATTTTGTTTTCGATGATGCTTCTCCCCTGTCCGCTGAGCTGCAGGCTACACCTTGGCCTCCGTCCTATAAGCCGCCCCAGCTTCCCATATTCGATGGCCATTCAGACCCGAAGCAGTTTTTGATGAGTTACGAAGCAACAGTATCTTCGTATGGTGGCAATGCTGCAGTCATGGCAAAGTCTTTTGTTATGGCTGTCAGGAGTGTTGCTCAAACCTGGTATTCCTCCCTTCGACCAGGAACGATCACTTCATGGCAAAAGCTGAAGGACATGTTGCTAACCAGCTTCCAAGGGTTTCAGACGAAGCCGGTCACTGCTCAGGCCCTGTTCCAATGCACTCAGGATCATGAAGAATACCTTCAGGCGTATGTCAGAAGGTTCTTGCGTTTGAGGGCGCAGGCACCAACGGTGCCCAATGAAATTGTCATCGAGGCCATGATCAAGGGGCTTCGTCCTGGACCTTCAGCTCAATACTTTGCTAGGAAGCCTCCTCAAACTTTGGAGAAGCTGCTCCAGAAGATGGACGAGTACATTCGTGCCGACAACGATTTTCGCCAACGAAGGGAGGAGGCTTTCAGATTTTCTGAAATGACCAGGGGCTTCGGAGGAAGATTCTATCCGAGGCATGTCAGGTCCATCCACAACTCTACTCAAAATGATGATAAGGGGAGTCAGCAGCACAGGCCGCAGTGCTCCTCACAAGCTTCGGGGCAACAGCAAAGTTTCTTCCGACCACCAGCTCCAAGAGGCAGAGGCGCCAGGGGCTTCGGCGGAAGATTTGGAGATCAACCAAGGAGAATGTTTTGCTTATTCTGTGGTGAAAACAAGGGCCATACCACCAGGATGTGCCATGTTACCATCCAGAAGCAAAAGGAGATAGCCGAAGCTGCAGCGCAACAAGCTCAGCCGAAGCAGGTCATGCATACTGCTTCGTACCATCCGCCTTACATCCCAGAATACATAGGCAACCACCCTGCAGTTTCTGTTGCTTCGGCGAGTCAACCTCAAGCTTCATGGCAACAGCCTCCGCCTCCACCACCGTTGCAACAAGGCCAACGGCCAGAAGGGAGCCAATACGCTCCACACCAGAGGGATCTCAGAGAACAATCCGAAGCTCGCACAGTCAATAGCACTGTGCCAGAGTCGAAGCACATCTATTGACAAATATCCTACCAGTTTTTTCCATTCAGTTCTATTTTCTGTGTAATAAAGGACATTGTTTAGTTTTCATGCAAAAGATTCTTTGTTTTCTACAAGGAAAATGTATTTTCTCAGGTTTAAGTTGTTGGAGCTTAAAAATTTGCGATAACAAGGAGGACCTTCGAATTATCGAAAATTCTTCGAAGCAACAAAAAGTCGTTCTAAGGAACGCAGAGTAAGACTTGCTAAAATCACGAAAAGCCGTTCCAAAGGGAACACAGTGTAAGTTTTCTGCTCCAAAGTCGTTCCTAAGGGAATGCAGAGCATACAGCGAAAAGTCAACGCTGATACCGCCTAAGTAAAAGGCGAAGAAGCTCCAAAGTCGTTCCTAAGGGAATGCAGAGCTTACAGCGAAAAGTCAACGCTGATACCGTCTAAGTAAAAGACGAAGAAGCTCCAAAGTCGTTCCTAAGGGAATGCAGAGCTTATAGCGAAAAGTTAGCGCTGGTACAAAGATATTTTGTGTTTTACGGGGATATGTGTGTATCTTCGGAACAAATGTCATCTACATAACATAGCATCATCACATCATTTTGCATAGCATAAGCATCATACATCATGTTGCATATGGCAAAAGAAGGGGACACAGTATCAACCTTCGAAAGGATGTTTTGAGAAAGTGAAAATCGTGCAAAGTCACAAGGGAATACAATGTTGATCTTCGGAATACAGCTTCGGAGAATGTTTTCACGAAGCGTGGACGTGCTTCATCAGAATAGTATTAAAGGAGAATGTCTTCTTCACGAAGCATGAAAAGAAGGGAAGGTGTTTTTTCGCCGAAGGCTCAAAAATGGTATGTATGTAGAATTTCATGCATCGTAAAGAATTGAATAATGAAAAGAAGCTTGTATATTACATTCAAATGTACAAAATATTACATAGATCACATTTCAAATGTTTTTACTAATAACATCTAGTCTTCTTTTAGTACTACTTCGGCAGCCTCATTTAGAAGTTGTTCAACAACTTTATCCATGATAGCTTCGGCCATTTGTTTAATTTCGTCATCCCCTTTCGGGTGAGGGTCAGCAGACGAACCAGCAGGTTCTGAGGAAAGAGAATATATATCTATGTTACTATTACAAACCATAAGCAAGTTCGAAAATCAAAAATCACAACAGACCTAAAAACCACTAGTTGGTACCTATTCGGCTTTCGGGCTCTGCGCTTTTTTCAGCGGCCTTAGCTACTTCCCTAGCATCATGGATACCTTGCTCGCTTCTTCGAATAATTTCCTGGGCCATTTCTCGGCCACCATTGTCCCAGACGTCGGTAAAGAATTTTCCACCAGCCTGGCTAGCTTCGGACGAGGGGTCTTTAATATCTTCAGCGGATAAAGTGGCTTCAGATTGCGCAAGAAGCTTAACATGCTCGCAACCTCTCCTCTCCAAAACAGTAGCAACTCCTCTGGCGCCCGAAAAAGCGCAGATGTCGCCGCGGCTACTCAGGATTTCCTCGAAGGCCTCTGCTTCGTGACTGATCCATTCCATTGGACCTTCGGGATTGCCTCTTGAGAAATTCTCTTCACTAGAGAATGCGCCAGCGCTGGCAAAGCTGGATTTTATCTTTTTGACGCATTCTATGGATTTAACGTAGCATTTTCTCTGGGTTGCACGAAGCTCTTTAACACTTATCTCTAAATGATTGGCCAATTGATCACTAAGCTCTCGTTTTGTTTCTTCAAGCACACGTTCCTCTTTAGCTCTAGCTAGCTGTTTCTGAAGATCTTTAATCTCACGTTTGTGGGCTTCGGCCTGGACCTTTGAGGCAGCTTCGTCCTTTTTTACCTTGTCTACCAATGTAAGCAGAATTTTATCCTTTTCCAGAGCTTCGTTTCTCAGTTTAATAACTTCTGACCGTAGGTTGTTGAACGCAATTTCATAGCTCTCATCTTCGGTATTCTTTTGTGCTCTTAATGCGTTGCTTAGAATTAAACCCTATAAATAAAAAAAAAGTTGGTATAAGAATAAAAGAATGAGTTACGAATTATAAAATTTCCAAGCGCCCAATTCCCATACCTTTAGGCTATTGTACGCAAGACTATCCGCGAGATCCTCCTTCGTCATAGCACATAATCCAGCTTCGAGCTTTGGAAACCCCATACTCCTAGCCATCTCCCGGCAGACAGATAATTCTTTGTTGTCAGGAAGGCAGTATAGGAAATCATCTTCGTTTGTCCCATTGAACACTACTGCCCCCTTCGGATATTTTAATTCTCTGGCATAGTGATTGGCTTCATAGATCTCTTCTCCAGATAATTTCTTCCCCGAAGCATGTCGCACAATGTAATCGCATATGTTGGACGAAGCTTCGGGGGCGCCAGTGTCAATTTCTTCAACCAAAATTGGCTCTGACATATTTGTTTTTTATTCGGTTTCCAAAAATTGTTCCTTGGTGGGCTCTGAAGGCCCAGCTTCAGCTTCAAGTTGTTGCTTCGAAGCTTCAGCAGCTAAAGCTTCAATAGATACTTCAGAAAGTTCAACAGTCTTCTTCGGAGTTATGCTTGAAGACTTAATTGTCTCTAAAACATCTAGCACGTTCACCATTCTTTTTCTTTTCGGGGTCACCGATGGACCCTTTTGATTTTTTAATGTATCAACATTTGCTGAAGGACTTAAAATTTCCAATATTTTTGGTCCTTCAATTCTCGGTTTTTCTGCCTTCTCTGCTGAAGGTGCTTCGGTTTTTTCTTCGATCTTCGGCCCTGGAGCTGGCTCTGTAGTTTCAGTGGCCAAGGAGACTTCACCGATAAATTCAGGCACTATGGCCGGCGCAATAAAACGTGCTCGGTGAGTGAGCACCTTCATCTTTTTTCTTTGCGGCGCTGGCTCGCTAGAAGCACCTGTCGCAACTTCTGTTGCAGGAGAAGTATTTTTTCTTTTGCGGCCTGGCACCGGATAATGATAGTCAGGGTAGACAAACCCGATTGCATCCAATACCCGGTTGAGCCTCTTCTTCTTTCGGCCTCCGAAGGCTGCCGACAATGCAGTACTCTCGGCCTTCGAATATACCCCAAGCAGTTCGTCACTTAAGGTTTCAATGCTTTTTAACCAATCGTCATCAGGTTCAACAAACTTATCCCCGTATTTGAATGTGTATTTCAGTCTGACCAGTCCACCTTCGTCAGACTCTTTGATGGTCTCCTTCGGCATTTCCCACTTTCCTGCAAGTGGCCATACCCTGAAGGCAATATGCTCTTGGACCAAGTCCCTTGTCCCAATAGAAGAGCAGACTGCGCCGAAGGCTCTTTGGCATTCTTCGGCTGCTTCATCCATTTCAACTTTCGGTTTTCGGAGTCCGAAGCTCTGCCAGATAGGACACATAATGATACTTTTAACATCTTCCTGTGCTGTCAAGTCATTCTTTACATAGAACCATTCTGTCATCCAGGCACCGGGCCACCTCTTCCGAAAGGTTGGCACGGGGCAGCTTGACCCGGAGCGAGCACCGAAGCTGTAACAACCAAAGTTGTTGTGATATTGTTCTTTCCCCCAGGGCTTTGTCTCATATAACAACTCATGAATTTTGCAAAAGCTTTTAGCATTTGGTTCTAAACCTTGGCTTCTCACAGCCCAGACAAAGATCCCCATTCTTATGATAGCTTCGGGAGTAATTTGATGAAGGTAGACTTGAAATGTCTTCAGAACTTCGACAACAAAGCTGCTTAGGGGAAATCGAAGCCCAGCCTTAAGAAAGCTTCAGAAGATCACGACCTCATCTTCTTCGGGGGTGGGAGAAGTTTTTTCTCCAGCATCAGCTCTCACAATAGATATATCTCGAAAATATCTCCCCCTCATATTGTCAATATGACTCTGCCTAATAGTGGTTTTCCCGAAAACTGAGTGACTTGGCCGCCATGGTCGATCTTCGGACTCTCCCCCACCGCTTTCTACATCATAACTGTCACTGTCACCAGTATCTTCAGACAAACCTTCCAGAATCTCCTTGGTGATTTTTTCCATATTGGTCTTCGCCATCGCTATAAGGAACCCCAAGTTCTTCTCTTCGTCGAGACTTAGCTTCATCTCAGCAGCGGCCTTCTTATCTTCAGACATCTTCGGAAACACTAAAAAACTGTTTTCAAAGCCGAAGCTTCAAAACCAAAAGATCAGCAAATCTTAGTGCGCAAGAGCTAAAAATTTAGTGAGCGGAGAGCAGATGGCAAGAGAGCGTACCAAATGAGTTTGCAGTATGATCCTATTTATACGGCCAGTATGTTGAAAATTGAAAGACCCCGCCTGTCAGTGATTGTTGCTATTCTAGCAAAGGGAAGGTGTTTTTTCGGACCTTCGGCTTAAGGCCTTCGTCCATATCGCAATCTGAATTTATCACTAACAAATTAATATTGCGAGGGGCTACTGTTGGGGGCCTTCGTCCTCCGAAGGTCCTCAAAAACAAGATTTGACAATGTTTTCCAAGTGAATTATATGAACAGGTATTTTCGGACTCAGATTATGAGCATGGAGTACGGTCAGGACGAAGCCTAAGCCAGACGAAGGGGGATTGAGATGAAGGACGGGCTGATTGCCATGCTATACGAAGGATGGCGCGCAGCCGAAGCTATGCGCAGGAAAGCTTCGTCGCGATAGCAGAACGGGGACCGACCTAAAGATGAAAAGACTACTTAGGTCTTGATAGACTTCCATAAGTCATTAGCAAATGTAATGGACATGAATGTAATTTTACATGGGCTGCGTCCCACGCCTATAAATAGATGAACAGTATCCCTGTACTGTTCACGCTGACTTGGCATTTGCTTTTGCGTCACGCTTGTACTTTTGCCTCTCTCAGGACCGAAGGTACATTTGTAATTTGAAGTCATTTCTTTTCGTTCATGATAATAAAATAGAAATGATTCCATGATAATATTTAAATGTTTATTTTATACCTCATACTTTATATGGATCCTTCGTCAATTAATGTCGTGCTTACGAAGGTACGTCTTTCGCAACCTTCGTCCGAAACCCATTATCTCCTGAAGGGATATAATGTTTTGGAGGACGAAGGACTTTAACATTTAACATTTTTTATGTTGCCTTGTTCTTAATTCGAAGCATTTGAGAACAAGTCCCCAACAGAAGCTATGCAGATACAAGAAGAAGAGAGCTGAGTTTCGAAGTTGGAGATTTTGTCTATCTGAAAGTGTCACCGATCAGAGGAGTCAGAAGGTTCGGAGTGAAAGGCAAGCTAGCACCCCGCTACATCGATCCGTATCAGATTCTCGCAAAGCGTGGAAAAGTGGCCTATCAGCTCAGTTTGCCAGAAGGCTTGTCCGCAGTGCATGATGTCTTTCATGTGTCTCAGTTGAAGAAGTGTTTGCGTGTGCCAGAAGAGCAGTTGCCAGTGGAAGGTCTGGAGGTCCAGGAGGACTTGACCTACACAGAGAAACCCGCGCAGATCCTTGAGACTGCAGACAGAGTCACCCGAAGGAAGACCATCAGAATGTGCAAAGTCAGATGGAGTCATCACTCTGAGGAAGAAGCAACCTGGGAGCGTGAAGATGATCTGATGGCTAAATACCCTGAGCTCTTTGCTAGCCAACCCTGCATCTCGAGGGCGAGATTCTTTTAAGGGGGATAGGTTTGTAACGCCCTGAATTTGGTGGTAGAATTTTTTTCTTCCTTTCTCTCACCAAATTCGGGCGTTACTCTCTTTTCTCTTCCCGTTTCGCTCCTTCCTCCCAATTTCAAACCAGTATAGTGACAGGTGTCCGTGTCGTGTATGAACAAAACCTAAGTGTCATGGGTGTTGCATCATGCTGACACACATTTCTTTGTCTGATGTTGCGTGTTCGTCTCGTTCCGTCTCGGTTTTTGGTTCGCGATTGGATTCTGTTTGATAGTCATGCGTGTCGTAGGTTTCGATCCACAGAGTGGCTCGGCCCAACCCAGCCCGGCCAAGCCCTGCGCGCCCCTGGCGCCCCACCCTCCCCCATGCGCCCTCTCCTCTCCTCTCTCTCTCTCATTTGGATTTCCCGCGCAGCAACCTCTCCTCCCCATCTCTCTCTCTCTCCCTCCCGTGGTGCCCTAGGGTTTGGAGTCGAGATCGCCGGAGTTGGATCCCGAGGTGAGCCCCTCCCCTCTCCTCTCCTCTCTCTCTCCCTCTCTCCCTCTCCCTCCTCTCTCCCCCTGCGCGCGCTCCCTCTTCTCTCCCATGCGCGCGCGCCCCTGCGCGGCGGCGCGCCCTGCTCCCCCCCGCGGCGGCGCTCGGCCGGCCCCCCTCCCCCCCCCCGCGGTGGCGCTCGGCCCCTCCCCTTCCCTCTCCGGCGGCGCGGCGCCCCTCCCCTCCCCTTCCTCGGCGCGCGGCCCCGGCGCGGGCGCGTGGCCTTTGCGCGGGCGCGGCTCGGCGCGGCCCCGGCGTGGACCCGGCGTGGCGGTTCGGCCCCTGCGCGCGCGGCGTCCCGACCCCCGGCGCGACTCGCGTAGCCCGTTTACCCCCTAACGCGTTTCCGCGTGCACAAACCCACGCGCGCGGTGATTATTTTTGGTTGTAGTTAATTTCAAACTCCGTTAGTTAGTGTGCTGCGTCGCGCGCTTCGTCGCGCGACGATTCAATTCAAGTTCGTATTTATCAATGTGTTGCGTCGTGCGCTTCGTCGCGCGACGATTCAATTTAAATTTGTTTTTATTAATGTGCTGCGTCGCACGCTTCATCGCGCGACGATTCTTTTAGTTTATATTCATTAAAGTGTTGTGTCGCGCGCTTCGTCGCGCGACGATCTATTTTAATTTCAGGTTGTTTAAGGTGCGATGTTGCGCGTCCAGACGCGCGACGTTCCACTTTAAACTCAGCCCTGTTGACGTATGTCGTCGTGCGCTTCGTCGCGCGATGCCTCACGTGTCTTTATAATTAATGCAAGTGTCTCGTTGTGCGCTCTGTCGCGCGGTGAGTTGTTTACTTCTTAATTCAATCTAAATGTCGTGTCATACGTCTCGACGTGCGACCACTCCCTTTCATTCATCTTCAATTGTTTATAATAATTAAATGTGGAACTTGACTTTACTTCATGCTAAACGTAGTGTCCGCATTAGTACCCTTCAATCGAACGAGTGGTTTAATTTATAATAATGTAATGTGATCGTTTCTCGACTGTCTTTTCCTCTTTCTTTCTTAACCGTAATTGCGAGCCCGCGTGGAACGTCTGTTTATTTATTGCATCCTATTGCATGGTGTACTGTTCTTTTGTATTAAATGTGTTGATGTATGTATGTTTGCGCTCGCATAGAGAACGATCCGGTCGGAGAGCCCCAAGAACTCACAGGAGAAGCCCCTAAGCAACACTCGGTTGGTGGAGGCAAGTGTCCCTTAACCTATCTCTGTCCTATACATACTTTAATTCACCTCCCGCATTACATATTTATACCTAAGGATTGACTAGCTTTTGTTGTCCATGTCCTTGTTTACCTATTTGGGTCGGATTATTATTGCTTTGTCTTATGCTATTGCTCAACTCTAATCAATGAACATGATGAGAATTATCAATGATATGCTGTTTTCCCCTCCTTTATTATGATGTTATACTTGTGACCTTCAAGGGGGCTTGAGTGGTTTCTCGAGTGCCTCTCCGTAAGGACCTGTTCATTGGATGACCGCCCAGGAAAACAGTGCAACCATGAGGGTGGAGTGGGACGCCCTTAGCTGAGTAATTAGAGAAACCGGGGTGTAGTTCACTTCGCCGTCGTGCCATCAATAGGGCTCAGTGTATGCGGCTCGCTCTGCCAAGGTTGATTTGTCCCTTGGGGAGGAGTGCGGTACATTTAGAAAACCTAACGGGCGGCTACAGCCTCAGGGAATCTTTGTAAAGGCTACGTAGTGATGCCCTGCTGGACCACCTAGGTAGTGGTCAATGGGGAGTAGCTCTCTCCAGGCATAAAGGGAATCACAGCTTGTGGGTAAAGTGCACAACCTCTGCAGAGTGTATGAAAAACTGATATATCAGCCGTGCTCGCGGTTATGAGCGGCCAAGGGTGCTCCAGTGATTAGTGGTACTTGATCAGAGATGTTCGGATTTGCAGGTGGCAATGAGATCGATGGTTTCTGGTATTGACTATGGTAATGGTAAGTGGTATTCTTTCCATTTGGAAAGAGTACGATTAGGTTAATAACATCGGTTAATTCTAAAACTTGGCTTTCTCTACTAGTAATAATAACCTGACCAACTAAAAGCAACTGCTTGACTTACCCCCACATAAAGCTAGTCCACTACAGCCAAACAGGACACTTGCTGAGTATGTTGATGTGTACTCACCCTTGCTCTACACACCAAACCCCCCCCCAGGTTGTCCGCATTGCAACCACTGCTCAGGAGAAGATGAAGCCATCGAAGGAGAGTTCCAAGAGTTCCAAGACTACGACGATTTCTAGGTGTAGGTTAGTGGCACCCCCAAGTCGGCTGCCTGTGAAGGCCGCGTTTATCTACGTTTCTTTTCCGCACTTCGATTTATTGTAAAGACTATATGGATGTCTCAGATATATTATGTAATCAACTATTATTTCCCTTCTTAATACTATTTGAGCACTGTGTGATGATGTCCATGTTATGTAACTGCTATGTACGTGAATTGCTTATCCTGGCACGTACATGGTTCGCATTCGGTTTGCCTTCTAAAACCGGGTGTGACACCGCTTTTCTTCTGTACCATGACTACGTTAGCAAGCCACGTAGGGTAGGCGATTGGTTTAATGAAGTTGGCCTCTAGCAGGCGGTGCACTTCAGCTTTGGCAGCTTCTGTCTTCTCGTCGGACATTTTGCGCAGCCGCTGCTTTCTTGGACGCACCGAAGGGTCGATGCCCAGACCGTGCTCGATGACGGTGCGGCTGACTCTGACCAGGTCGAGGGCGGACTAGGCGAAGACGTCCTTGTTTTTGGAGAGATAGGAGATGAGTTTCTCCTCATCTTGCGAAGTCAGGTCTTCGCTTATTACGACCGTTTGCTTGGGCGTCACCGGATCAAGGGGAACTGTCTTTGTTCCATCGTTGCTCTATAGCTGCGCCTTAACTTTCTCGACGGCGGCTGGGCAGGTCACTTCGGAGACTTCGCGTTGTGTTGAAAGGCAGTGTACGTTCTGTTGGCCTGGAACAAAGTCTCTCTCAATGTTACACGCAGTCTGCTGGTTACCATAAACCGTTATCACGCCTTGCGGACCCGGAATTTTCATGCAGAGGTACAATTCGTGAATGGCCGCTTCAAATTTATTGATAGAGCCCCGACCCATTATGGTGTTGTAGGGATAGACCATGTCGATGATGTCAAAGGTGACCTGTTCGCTTCGTGCATTGGGTGCTACACCGAATGACAGGGGTATTTCTATCTTGCCCATAGGGAAAGTGCCCTTGCCGCCGAAGCTGTATAGGGGGTTGTCCGAAGGCTTGAGTAAGCTGTGGCTGATGCCCATGCGGTCAAAGGTGTGCAGGAAGATGATGTCCGCTTGGCTGCCGTTGTCGACTAGGACTTTGTGCAGGTCCCAGCCAGCCACGCTGCAGTTGATTACCATGGCGTCAACGTGAGGTGCACTGCGCAGATCAACATCTCTGTCATCGAAGGTTAGTGGCACGTGTGACCACCTCGTTTGCACCCCCTGGCCGATGAGGGTGACATGGTTGACACTCCGGTAGTGATCCCTCTTTTGCCGCTTCGTCTCGAAGTCTACACTGGACCCTCCGGTGATCATGTGGATGACTCCTCGATACGGCTGATCGGCAAAGTCTTCCTGCTTTGGTGCTGGGGGTGATTTTGGTGGTGTGGGTTCAGGTGATGTGGAGGCGGAGGCGGGGGTGGAAGGATTTGTACTTCCTGGTGATGCTGATTTGCGTGGTTGGGTGGGTGCTGGATATGAACGTTGTTATATGGTTGCTGGTGGTGATATGTGTGCACAACAACTCTTTGATTGTCGGCTGGTGGTGCCCGAGATATTCTGTCCTTGGTGGCTTTTGTTTCTAGGCAATCCCTTGTTCGGTGTGCGCAGTCTTCGCCATGAAATAAATAGTAAAATCTGCGCGGTTGTTGCACCTATCCCCGGCCCCGGCCTCGTGTGCCATTGCCACGGCCCTGGGGGGATATTCCTGACGGTGAGGGGCCTCACCAGCGGGGGTGCTGGTTGGCTATGTAGTGTACCTGCTGCTGACTGCGGCTGTCCCGTCCAGAGTCTGGCTGTGAAGGCCTTGTCCAGGTTCGACTGGACTTGTGGAGGGTCCTTGGGCTTTCTCTGAGACTCGACCTTTCGTTGACGGAGCTCTTCAGATCTGGCGTATTTCTCAAACAGCTGATAGAGCCCTTGGAGATTTTTGGGTAGGTTCCTGATGCAGTGACTGTATAGGACGCCAGCCCGAAGGCCACTGATGGCGTAGTGTATCGCGATGTGGTCGTCTACCGAGGGCAATTGTGACTTGAGAGTCAGGAACTTGTGGTAGTACTCCCGTAGGGTTTCCTTCTCTTGTTGTTTGTAGAGTGATAGCTCGGCCAAGGCATCGGTATCGGGTCGGTATCCTTGGAAGTTGAGTAGAAACTTGTCTCGAAGTCCTTTCTAGGAGTCGATGGACAATGGGGGCAACCTGGTGTACCAGGTTAAGGCCGGACCCTCGAGGGCGATGATAAAACACTTGGCCATTGTGGCGTCGTCCCCTCCGGATGATGCGACAGCGACTTGGTAGCTCATGATGTATTATGCCGAGTCTGTGCTGCCGTTGTACTTGGGGTAGGTCCCTGCCCTGAAGTTGGTGGGCCACGGTGACACTTGGAGTTGCAGAGCCAGGGGGCTTCGCTCATCAAGGTAATTGATGCCTTGGAAAGCTGTGGTGTGTGGGATGAAGGGCCTGCGCTGGGGTATGAATAAGTCTCCGGCCAGCGCGCGCTGTTGGAGGGGCGGGCCGTGTTGCAGATCATGGTGGACTTCGCTCTGCATGAGCGCAATCTCTTGCTCGAGTTCCCGGGCTCTTTGCTCCTTGTCTCGTATCATCTGGCGCACCTTGGCTTGTGCGGTCACACGTTGGCGCTTGGCCTCGAGGATGTCTATCTGTTTTTGGAGGTTGTGGTTCTTGATGCGCAGGGCCCGTAGCTGTAGCTGTTCTTTGCCTGAGATGCCGATGACTTCACCGTCCTCTGCCGCGTCTTCGCCCTCTGGTGGAGCGAAGCCTGGGGTGGTGCTTGTGGTTGCCCTCCGGAGCTGCAGGTGCATATGGTGCCTTCGGGAGTGGGGTGTTCTTGGCGCTGTCTCTTGCTGAGAGCTTCATCTTCGGAGGCTTCTTGGTGGGTGTTGTCTGCGAGGGCCTTGCCTTTTTTCTCAGCCAGGAGAGCCGCCTTCGCCGCTTCGTCGACGGATGGGGCTGCCTTCGAACTAGCTCTCTTGGGTGCCATCGCGGGTGGTTTGTTCAAGGCACGAACGGTGGGCGCCAAATTTTGGAACTTGCTCTCTTGGGCAAGTGGATCCAACGGGGAAGTGGAAAGAGTGCAAGCAAAGTTTATCGTGGGATGACAATTGCTCCGTTAATCTGGCCTCTCGAGGGCACTGTACGGGGGTATTTATAGGTACCCGAGTGTCCAACGTCCCAAGGGAAGGACGTTTATGCCCTCAGGTATCCAGACTATCCCCAGAATATTCCCATAAAGGGAGGTTACAGACCGTCATTATAGAAAAGTTATTACAGATTAGGCCCGTAACACGCTTGTCCACACGGGGCCTATTACAGTGGGCCGAATTCCACGTGGGCCTCCGGGCGAGATGAGGACACAGGACTGCCAGACTTCGTCAGAGTATGGCCTTCGTCTTGCTATGGAGAGGATGAAGGGCAACCACACCGATCATCTCACCTTCATTGGTGTAGCGAGGCGACGAAGGCTTCGCGCGAAGGGTAGCGTCTTCACCTTCGCCCCAACACCTAAGACTCCAGTTATGGAGTTTTGAAATAAGTAGTCGAATTCTGTCCAAATCTGGATAGAATTTATGTTTAGTTATGTTTGACCTTTCTAAAGTCGAATCTTGTTACGATGATTATACAAAAGTTATAGAGGACTTTATAAGCTTTCCAGAAAGTTCTAGTTTACTATTTTTTGATGGATATTTTGTGAGTTATGAATAAAGAAGTTAACCGCTATGCTGCTGTCCAGAAAGTCTGCATGTGTTAAAATGATTGTTTGGTGTCATTCTTGTTTAGCTAGATAGGATTAATCAATTCTTGATCCTTGATTGGTGCCAACTTGTTGCATATGGATTGTTTATCAAAATGCCTTATTATATTTGATTAATTCATTTCCTTCTTGCTGTTTGCTTTAGACTTTAGTAATTGGGAAGGAAGTAAATATTTTGGTGAGTGTATTTGAATTAGTGACTATTTAGGCCTTCTGTGTATGGCAAAATTTATAATGCGAAAAGGGTTTAGTAGACAAGTATACATAGTATTATTAAGTTGTTTCGGTAGTGTGGTGTTTATAAGTATGATCTGCTATTCCCACTTGCACTTAACATTTAGTCGTTCCAAGTTTTTGCTTCTAAGTGATAGTCGAATGGAATTTGTAATGTGTTGATGGTGTTTTTCTAAGTGATATCTTGTGCTAGTTATACTTGTTCTCATTCATGTGCATTATCCATATCATATAGGTACGATATTTGATCACGTAATGTGGAGGACAAAGGATGGATTAATCTCAAGGTGATGCTGATGAATAAACCTGAAGATTGGATGATCTAATCAAGTACCAGAATGGAAGATGCTCACCAAGTGGTCGACATTTAACAACACTAACCTAGTGTTATTCCAGGCAAGCCCCAGTGCATTTGCCACCAACAGTTTTATCACCTTGAATGATGCATTAGGTGATAGGAGTTGTGTGATCAAATAGTTAATGCATTTCCTTTCTTGATTAAACAACCCTAATACCTGTTTTATGAAAATTTAGTGATGCTTAGCCACGCTTATTAATTTAGGATGGTTTTTAAAATACGATGTGTAACACGGGATATGGGAGTTTGTGAAATAAAAGGACTTGTGATGATGAACCCATTGTGGCCGCGATGATTTCATCATTCAAGTAGGGTACCTCTCTCAGGTATCAAGTTTTGGGGAAATAATATGTAATGTAGACCAGACGTTGAGCAAGAAAGTTCGCCCGTCTCTGTCAATTAAGGTCCGTTCGATATAGGCCTTGTTGGGGACTTGTTCTCAAATGCTATGAATTAAGAACAAGGCAACACAAAAAAGTTAATAATTAATGACCTTCGTCCTTCGGAGCATTATTTCCCTAAGGATATAACAATCTTTGGATGAAGGTCATGAAGGACGTACCTTCATCATCACAGCATATATTAATGAAAGACGAAGCATATAGAACATGGGAAATAATCATGAATAATCACATAATACTGTTAATATGTCTTATTATTATATAATTATTAATGAATAAGAACAACATTAAATTAGATTTGTACCTTCGACTTGACAAAAGGCCAAGGTACAAGCGTGACGCACGAGCGAGTATCTGTTAGCGTGAACAGTACAGGGGTACTGTTCACCTATTTATAGGCATGGGACACAGCCTGATTAAAATTACATATATGTCCTTTACAACTTAACACAATCATGCCACAAATTACCATGGGCCGATTAGTAATTTCATCTTTAAGTCGGTGCAACCCTTCGTATCAAGGCATGTCGCTATGCCGAAGCTCCCTGGAAAGTAGCTTCGGTGTGTATTTTCGTGCTATGCTTGCTTCTGTGTTGATCTTTCGAAGGTGTTTGTTCTCAAAGGACCTTCAGCGACGAAGCAGACCCCCAAAAGTAGCCCCTTCGCGGTGCTAGATCGTTTTTCGTAACGAGCTTGATCCGTGAAAATATCTTCAAAGCTTCGGAATGCCGAAGGTCCGAAAAACACCTTCCCTGAGCTCGTTGTCGAGAAATGATTAAAATATTCCAAGCGCGAGGTGGCCCACCATGCGGCCGGTACGCACGGTCTGACAGTTCTCCTCCCAAGCGCTGGGTGGTCCACCGTTCAGCGGGTGCGGGTAACTGTTCAGCGGGTGTGGGCAACTTAGCGATTCACCTTCCCCACCTGCGGCACTATATAAACATATGGGTAGGTGTGAAGTTATCACAGCATTCATTGCCATTGCACTATTGTGCTGTTGAAAATTTTAACCATAGCTGAAGCTTTTTCACTGCATTTTCGAGCAAGCCATCGTTCTGGATTAGCTTTGGCAAAAGAAGGAGCTTCGTCAAAAAAACTATGAAAAAACAATCAACTTCGTAAGAACTGCAAGAAATTCAATCATCAAATGGCCAGAGTACGCTCAACTGTGAGAGTGACTCGTGACAGAGAGGAGGCCAAAGCCACCGAGACTGCTCCGATCTCTGAAGTGATGAGATAATCCGGACTAGTTGTGACAGTGGGAGCCATTGAAGAAGGTGCACCTGCTACTAAAACTGAACAAGACGTCGAGGAAGAAATCATTGATGAAGGAGAAGAAGAGGATTATAGTATTTTGATCCTGTCAAAACCTAGCCACTTGGATTTTGAAAAATCTACTATTTCTGAAGCTGATATGCCCATGATGACGAAGCTAGGCTACTTCGAAGAAGCCGAGAAGAAGCTGATTCATTTTGCTGGGGAAGAAACCACTCCGACACCGAAAGATGACGAAGTGGTAGTTTTCAAAAGTTTTTTCAGAGCAGGATTGCGGTTTCTGCTGAACAAGATAATTGGAGAAATTTTGGATAATTATGAAATATTTTTTCATCAGCTGACCCCTAACGCCATCGTTAGGCTCAGTATTTTCATCTGGTCCCTTCGAAGCCAGGGGATGGACCCAAATGCCGAAGCTTTTTGCCGAGTGCATGAGCTACATTACCAGACGAAGGCCAGAGAGGACGGGCTCCATGAAAATTTTGGTTGTTATAACTTCACGTATCGCAAGGATACGAAGGCCTCGGTCCTGAGCTATCGGACCAAATGGCCAACTGGCTGGAAAAGTGAGTGGTTTTATATCAAGGCTGACGAGAAAAAGAGGGAGAAGCTAAAGAAGCTGGTCATGAGCCCACTGAGCCTAAGCTTCGGGATGACCAGACCCCTGTGCAACATGAAGCCAGGGTTACCATGCCAGCTAGCCATGGCAGAATTCAGAGTGGTGGCTGAACATATCAGTACCAGGGATCTAGTGCGGGAATACCTGGCAAACAAGGTATCTCCAACATTGAATGGTTGGAGCATGCCGAAGCTGAAAGGATCAAAGAAGAAGGGTGAACTTGTTCAATTGCCCTATCGCTTCAAGTTTGAGAAACAATTCAAAGAGCTCTGCAAGGAATGGCTAGAAATGATTGAAACTATGTGCAACAAAATTTTGGGCAATTATACGAAAAAAGAAGATCAACTGATGACTGCAGCCTTCGGCACCCGAACAAAATGAAGGTTGAATCAGGTAATGGATGCTTTAAACTTTGAATACCCTGACTATGATAGACTAAACTAGGGTGCCGAAGGACTGAAGAGAAAAAGGATTGTTAGTGTTATGAGTAGCAAGCTGCTAGGATGGTAAAGGAGGATGAAAAAGCTCTGAAAAAGAGAAAATCCAGTCCTGAGCCGAAGGTGGTTACTTCGAAGAAAAGAAAAACTACAACTCCAGAGCCAAAGATGGCTAAGATAGAAGAGGGAGCTCCTTCGACACCTTCTGCTACCGAGGTAGAAGAGATTTTAAAGATAATGACCGAATCCCTACCTATCAAGCTACTAAGTCCTCTAGGGCCGCAACTGACGAAGCTTTTATAGAAGAAGGACGAGCCTTTGGCAGCGAAGAAGACAGTTGGGCCAAAGAAGCAAAGGATTGTCACTGTTATAGAAGCTATTGAGGAAACGCCACCGTCGGCCTCAGCGTCAAAAATAACACCAGCTGCCGAAGCTGCTGCTCCTGCCAAAGCTTCAACTGCCGAAGCTACCAACTTAGAAAGTACATTATCTGATGTTGACAAAGTGCTCTTGGATTTCGCCGTGGAAGAAGCTGCCGCAGCTACAGAAGGAGTCCTGGCAGCAGAAGAGACTGCTGCAGTCACAGAAAAAGCCATGGCCACAGCGCCTGGAAAAGGAAAAGAAATTGCTGAAGATACTTCGGAAGATCAAGGCTTCTGCTTTCAAAATTTGATTGGTCAAGAATTATCCAAGGCTGAAAAGGAGGAGCTGCAGGAGTATGCTATATCCTGTGGCTACCAGCCAGGAGCCATGCTCTTCGGCGGAATTAACGAAGAAGCCTTAGGATGTATTCGAGATCAGACTGGAGCAAAGATTATCAGCACTCTGTCGAAGAGTGTTGGTTTTCCGAAGCTCGAAGCTGACATCAGCAGCTACCGACGACAACATATCATCGGCAGCTTATTCTATGCTAATTTCAAGGTAAAATTTTTCCCTCAACTTTTTATTGTTTTGTGATGAAGGTGATTTCTGATGAAGGTTATTTTGCACAGAGTATGCTACTAAGTAAAGCCTTGAGGATGCAACAGGACCTCGAAGATAAGAAAAATGAAGTTATAATTGAAGGCTTGGAAAATAAAATCAAAGACCATGAAGCTGCTCTTGAAAAGAAAGATTTTGTTCTTCAAACAATGGAGGGTTCACTAGTAGAAGCCCAAGCCAAAATTTCTTGATTAAACAGTGAGCTCCTCCTAAAATCCAAAAGTTTCAAGCAAGAAAGGAAGAATTTTAACGTGAAACTTGAAGCCGAAGTTGAAAAAAGTTCGAATTAGCAGAAATCTTTGAAAGAGCTTCAGGATAAATGCTTAAACTTCGGCAATCGATGTGTGCAACGGCTGAAGCAGGTTTTCAACTCAGTTGGTGCTAGTTCTGAAAAATTTGAACCCTCAGCTGAAGACCTGCCAAGCACCTTTGAACATATTGAGGGCGAAGTTGAGGCGCTCGACAAAGTTATAGCTAGGCATGGTGACTTCTGTGCCCTGCTAGCTTCTCGCGGCACAGCTGTAGCTTTCATGAAGACTGGTTGCACGCACGAGAAGATCGTAAACAGGCCAAACTTCAGCCTATCACCAGCAGATTTGACTGACATCCCCAACCTGGCCCGAAGCATTGGAAATAGATTTATAACACAAATTTGGACGAAGGGTGGACGAAACTTAGCTGGTGACGAAGCTCAAAGTCATCTCAAGCTGGTATTAAACTTGTACCTGTTGCTTACCTTCTCCTGAGATTTCTTTTTACCTTATACCGCTTTGTTGTATAGAGGTGACGAAGCCGAAAGTCAATAATTCGAAGCTTGATGGATACAGATGAAGCCACTGCAAAAAACTCTAGAGAAATTTGAATTATCTTTGTAAAAGATATTGTAATTTAGGAATGAAAACACTACTCTGTAAATTTGTCCATACCTTGTAATATATTTTTACCTTTTTCATCCGTGTGTGAATTGCTTTGATGTGGATGGAACTTGTATCTTTTGAGCCGAAGGCGAAAAATACCTTCCCTTCTTTTCGTACACAACGAAGCATATCTTTGCTTCTTTATACTCATCGAAGTTTTGTCGTCAAAGCCGAAGCATCTGTTTGCATTCTATGTTATGATGATGATGATCCTACGAATGCCTAAATGAATGTATATGAATGCAATGAATGATGTGATGAAATGTGCAAATGAATGTCCAAACACACGCATACGAAGCCTCATCCGAACTCTGCATTTGCTTAGAAACATCTTTCCAGTCTTTAAGCTCTGCATCCCCTTAGGAACGTCTTTTAAGCTTCTTCACCGTTTATTTTTTGGTGTTCATCGTTTATTTTTCGGTGTAAGTTCTGCATCCCCTTAGGAACGTCTTTTGAACTTCTTCGCCTTCTATTTTTGCGGTATAAGTTCTGCATCCCCTTAGGAACGTCTTTTGAACTTCTTCGCCTTCTATTTCGGCGGTATTTGGCTCTGCATTCCCTTAGGAACGACTTTTGAGCATAAAACTTAGGCTGTGCTCCCTTAGGAATGACTTTTTGTAGCTTCGGCGTGCTCTGCATCCCCTTGGGGACGACTTTCGAGCTTCTCCCTACTTTTTTCCTTTTCTGCACTCAATGGTGCATGCTCAGATTTTAAATTTTACATTCTTTTTGGGGGATTTTGGCTCTCGTGGAGCTAAATAAGAAGGAAAAAATTACAAGCTATGGCCCCATTAAAAACTTTTCTCCCCCTTTGGAAAGGAAAAGGGTGCCATAGAAAAAATGAAAAAAGATTACATCAAATTACACATAATATTGCCGAAGCTCATCCGCATTCCAAGATCTAGGAATGTCGTTGTCATCCATGTCCTTCAATCTGTAAGAACCAGGTCTCGACGAAGATACTACGAGAAAAGGTCCTTCCCACTTCAGTTGTAATTTGCCTACTGTGTCCGGATTGGCCACTCTTTGAAGCACCAAATGCCCTGGCTTAATATTTTTCAACCGAACTTTTCTGCCACGCCACTTTATTGTCTCGGCTTGATATTTATTGATGATCTCCATAGCCTGAAATCTAGTCCCTTCTATAGTATCTTTTGCAACATGGTAATCAGCTTCATCTTCTGCTGAAGCTGTTGTTCTTATTGATCCTTCTTTAGCTTCTTCTGGAGTTATAGTTTCGTCACCAAATAATAGCTTCAAAGGTGTGAATCCTGTTGATCTTGATATGGTTGTATTGTGGCTCCACACCACTTTAATCAACTCATCTGGCCACTTTCCTCTGGGCTGGTTAAAGATTAGCTTCATTATTCCCGTCATAATAATGCCATTTGCACTTTCCACCAGCCCGTTTGACTTTGGATGCCTAACTGATGCAAAATGAATCTTTGTGCCAATTTGGTCATAGAAATCCTTGAACGTTTCGACATCAAACTGTGTTCCATTGTCCACAGTTATAGCCTTCGGCACGCCGAAGTGACAAACAATATTTTGCCAGAAGAATTTCTGGACTGTAACCGAAGTTATTGTAGCCAAAGGCTTAACTTCAATCCACTTGGAAAAATATTCCACAGCCACCACAACATATTTCAAATTACCCTGATCTGGTGGAGGTGGGCCTAATAAATCCAGGCCCCATTTTTGCAAAGGCCAAGTAGGCTGTATTAGCTGAGTGAGAGACGAAGGTTGTTTTTGGTCTCTTGCACATTTTTGAACTAACTCTGCCGCATCCAAAGCTGCCTTCGGCCAGTAGAATTCCTGTCTAAATACCTTTCCCAGCAAGGGCCTAGATCCAATATGTGATCCACACAGCCCTGCATGTATCTCTTTCATCAATTCAATACCTTCAACTCTGGATAAACACTTAAGAAGTGGGGAACAAACTCCATGTTTATACAAGTCCCCTTCTATTATCACATACGGTCTTGTCCTTGGTTCCATTCTCTTATTATAAGCTTCGTCATCCGAAAGACAATTCCCTTGGAGGAAAGATATAATTTTAGTCCTCCAATCTTCACTATGTACTGGGGAAAATATAAGCACTGCTCTCTCCATAAGTTCAACCGAAGGTGCTTTTATTGTCTCAAAAAATACTTCCGAAGGTAGCGGGAGCCCCTGTGCCGCTGACTTGGCTAGCAAATCAGCATGCTCATTTTCCCATCTTGGAATATTTTTGACTGAAAATCCTTCGAAAGAAGCTTCGAGCCTTTGAACCGTGTCTAAATATCTTTCAAGCTTTGGGTCTCTGGCCTTGCTACTTTTGTCAACATGACCAGAAATGACTTGAAAATTAGTTTTAAGTATGGCCCTTCTTATTCCCATTGCCTTCAACTTCCGAAGCCCCAACAGAAGTGCTTCGTATTCAGCAATATTGTTTGTGCAACTGAAGTCAAGCCTTGCTGCATAACATGTTTTGTCTTTTGAAGGCACAACTAGGACAGCAGCCGCTCCTGCACCGAAGGTTCCCCAAGAACCATCGCAGAACACTATCCAAGCTTCAGTGTCTTTGATTATTTCTTCTTCCTGAGCCCCTGGCGTCCAATCAGCGATAAAGTCTGCTAACGCCTGCGACCGAATTGAGGATCTATGCACATAGTCAATAGTAAATTCGTTAAGCTCCGTGGCCCATTTTCCAATCCTTCTGGTAGCTTCTCTATTCCTCATTATGTCCTTCAGAGGCTGTGACGAAGGAACAATTATGTGATATGCTTGAAAATAATGCCGAAGCTTCCTAGAGGCCATTAACACAACATACAACACCTTTTCCAATTCTGTATAGTTTTTCTTTGACAAGCTTAAAACTTCGGAGAAAAAATAGACTGGAGGCTGCTTTTTGATTTAGCCATCTAGCTTCTCCTACACCAGAGCCGTACTAATTGCGTAGTGCGAAGCTGCCACATATAAGAGCAATGGAGCCCCTAGCGAAGGTGGAGTTAGTGTTGTTAGATCGATCAAGTATTGTTTCAGCTCTTCAAAAGCTTTTTGCTGGGCCGGATGTTGGGGGCCTTCGGCTCCCGAAGGTCCTCAAAAACATAGTTTGACAATGTTTTCTGAGTGTAATATGTGAACAGGCACCTTCGGAGTCAGGTCGCGGATATACAAGAGCAGGGTTAAGACGAAGCTTGACTGGAATGAAAAATGATCATGACGAAGGATAAGACGATCACGAAGCTATGTGCAGAAAAGCTTCGGCATAACAACAGAAAAGAGGAACCGACTTAAGGATGAAAAGCCAAATTGGACCTTGAAGAATTACTATAGAGTTATTGATAAATGTAAGGGGCATCAATGTAATTTTACAAGGGCTGCGTCCCGTGCTTATAAATAGGTGAACAGTACTCCCGTACTGTTCACGCTGACTTCGCATGCGCTTTTTCGCATCAAGCCTGTACCTTTACTTTACATCAACTTGAAGGTACATTTGTAATTCGTTTTTATGAATTCAATAATAGAAATACATTGATGATAATATCGGTATTATTATTCGTGTATTATATATGATTGCTCTGTTTTACCATTTATCAACCTTACATAGGTCTTTTCTTTTGTAACCTTCGTCCGAGATTCATTATATCCAAAGGGGTATACTGTTTTTAAGGACGAAGGAGTTTTACATTTAACACTTTTATGTTGTCTTGTTCTTAATTCATAGCATTTGAGAACAAGCCCACAACATTGGCGCCCACCTCCGGTGAACTCATTTCCACTTTTTGAGTTTTGAAAACCTTCGGCAAGCATCACCTTCGTCATGCCACCAAAAAAAGCTTCAGCGACAGGGGTTGCCACTCTGCAGCCGCTGGACCCCAATCAGGATGTCGTTTCTCTTAGAGAGGCCCGAAACCAGAAGAGGAAGGCCACCAGTCCAACACCTCCGGAAGACGACTTGGACCAAGAAATCCAAAAATGGAGATGCTCCATCAACAGGTCCAACGGAAGAAGGAGAAGATGGCTCGTCTAGCTGATCTTCAAAAGCAGATAGATGAAGCCTCTGAAGAGCTTCGACACCTCGCTCAAGATGACCAGAATCAAAGGCCCCCGCGTAGAGAGCTTCATCAAGAGGGTTTCTACAACGAGGACGACTGGTATGAAGATTTCCATCATGGAAATTTTGCTTTTGATGACACTTCTCCCCTGTCAACAGAACTGCAGGCTACACCTTGGCCACAGTCTTATAAGTCACCTCAGCTCCCCATGTACGACGGTCATTCAGACCCGAAGCAATTCTTGATGAGCTATGAGGCAACTATATCTTCGTATGGTGGCAACACAGCGGTCATGGCAAAGTCCTTCGTCATGGCTGTCAGGAGCATTGCACAAACCTAGTACTCCTCCCTTAGGCCAGGAACAATCACCTCATGGCAAAAGCTAAAGGATATGTTGATAACCAGCTTCCAAGGCTTTCAGACAAAGCCAGTCACTGCTCAATCTTTATTCCAGTGCACCCAGGATCACGAAGAATACCTTCAAGCATATGTCCGAAGGTTTCTACGTCTGAGGGCACAGGCACCAACAGTGCCCAATGAAATTGTCATTGAGGCCATGATTAAGGGGCTTCGGCCAGGACCTTCAGCTCAGTACTTTGCCAGGAAGCCTCCTCAAACTTTGGAGAAGCTGCTCCAGAAGATGGACGAGTATATTCGAGCTGACAATGATTTTCGCCAAAGAAGGGAGGAAGCTCTCAGGTTTTCAGAAATGACCAGGGGCTTCGGAGGAAGGTTTTATCCGAGGCATGTCAGGTCAATTCACAATTCTACTCAAAATGATGACAAAGGGAGTCAGCAGCAAAGGCCATAGTGTTCCTCGCAAGCTTCGGGGCAACAGCAAGCTTCGGGGCAACAGCAAAGCTCTTTTCGGCCGCCAGCACCAAGAGGCAGAGGTGCCAGGGGCTTCGGGGGAAGATTTGGAGATCAACCAAGAAAAATTTACTGCTTATTCTGCGGTGAAGGCAAGGGCCATACCACCAGAATGTGTCATGTTACCATTCAAAAGCAAAAGGAGCTAGTAGAGGCTACAGCTAAAAGGGAATTAGGCTTACACCTAGTCCCTAATTAATTTTGGTGGTTGAATTGCCCAACACAAATAATTGGACTAACTATTTTGCTCTAGTGTATAAGTTATACAGGTGCCAAAGGTTCACACTTAGCCAATAAAAAGACCAAGTATTGGGTTCAACAACAGAGCAAAGGGACAACCGAAGGCACCCCTGGTCTGGCGCACCGGACTGTCCGGTGTGCCACCGGACATGTCCGGTGCACCAGAGGACTCCAGCGCAAACTCGTCGTCTTCGAGAAAATCCGGAGGCAACTCCACTATAATTCACCGGACTGTCCGGTGTACACCGGACAGTGTCCAGTGCTCCAAGGAAGAGCGGCCTCAGGAACTCGCCAGCTTCGGTGTAACTGCGGGGCAACGGATACTTCGGCGCCAACGGCTACCTGCAGCGCATTTATTGCGCGCCAGCGCGCGCAGAAGTCAGGAACGCCCATACTGGCGCACCGGACACTCTACAGTACATGTCCGGTGCGCCACCGGACATCCAGGCGGGCCCAGAAGACAGAGCTCCAACGGTCGGAACCCAACGGCTTTGGTGACGTGGCTGGCACACCGGACATGTCCGGTGTGCACCGGACTGTCCGGTGCACCATGCGACAGTCAGCCCCACCAAACGGCTAGTTTGGTGGTTGGGGCTATAAATACCCCCAACCACCCCACATTCAAGTCATCCAAGTTTTCCTCTTCTCAACTACTTACAAGAGCTAGGCATTCAATTCTAGACACATTCATGTGATCAAATCCTCTCCAAACTCCACACAACGCCCTAGTGATTAGTGAGAGAGATTTGCTTGCGTTCTTTCGAGCTCTTGCGCTTGGATTGCTTTCTTCCTTCTTTGATTCTTCATTGCGATCAAACTCACTTGTAATTGAGGCAAGAGACACCAATCTTGTGGTGGTCCTTGTGGGAACTTTGTGTTCCAAGTGATTGAGAAGAAAAGCTCACTCGGTCCGGGGGACCGTTTGAGAGAGGGTAAGGGTTGAAAGAGACCCGGCCTTTGTGGCCTCCTCAACGGGGAGTAGGTTTGCAAGAACCGAACCTCGGTAAAACAAATCCGCGTGTCACACTCTTCATCCGCTTGCGATTTATTTTGCGCCCTCTCTCTCGGACTCATTATATTTCTAACGCTAACCCGTCTCGTAGTTGTGTTTATATTTTGTGAATTTCAGTTTCGCCCTATTCACCCCCCTCTAGGCGACTTTCAATTGGTATCAGAGCCCGGTGCTTCATTAGAGCCTAACCGCTCGAAGTGATGTCGGGAGATCACACCAAGAGGGAGATGGAGACAGGCGACAAGCCCACTACAAGTCACGGGAGCACTTCATCGGAAGAGTCCCGCACCAAGAGGAAGGAGAAGAAGAAGGACTCCTCCAAACGGAAGGAGAAAAGATCTTCTTCTTCACACCACAAAGAGAAGAAGGAAAAATCCTCTTCCCACAAGCCGCATCGGAGTGGGGACAAGAAAAAGAGGATGAGGAAGGTGGTCTACTACAAGACCGATTCTTCATCGACATCCACCTCCGGCTCCGACGTGGCGTCCGTCACTTCTAAGCGCCAAGAGCGCAAGAAGTATAGTAAGATCCCCTTACGCTACCCTCACGTTCCTAAACATACACCTTTGCTTTTCGTCCCATTAGGCAAACCACCAACGTTTGATGGTGAAGACTATGCTAGGTGGAGCGATTTAATGCGATTTCATCTAACCTCACTCCACAAAAGTATATGGGATGTTGTTGAGTTTGGTGTACAGGTACCATCCGTAGGGGATGAAGACTATGATGTGGATGAAGTGGCCCAAATCGAGCACTTCAATTCCCAAGCCACAACCATTCTCCTCGCCTCTCTAAGTAGAGAGGAATATAACAAGGTACAAGGATTGAAGAATGTGAAGGAGATTTGGGACTTACTCAAGACCGCGCACGAAGGTGATGAACTCACCAAGATCACCAAGCGGGAAACAATCGAGGGGGAGCTCGGTCGCTTCCGTCTTTGCCAAGGAGAGGAGCCACAAGATATGTACAACCGGCTCAAAACCTTGGTGAACCAAGTGCGCAACCTCGGGAGCAAGAAATGGGATGACCACGAGGTGGTTAAGGTTATTCTAAAATCTCTCATTTTCCTTAACCCCACTCAAGTTCAATTGATTCGTGGTAATCCTAGATACACACTAATTACTCCCGAGGAAGTAATCGGGAATTTTGTGAGCTTTGAGTGTATGATTAAAGGCTCAAAGAAGATCAACGAGCTTGATGAACCCTCCACGTCCGAAGCACAACCAGTGGCATTTAAGGCGACGGAGGAGAAGAAGGAGGAGTCTATACCAAATAGACAACCAATTGATGCCTCCAAGCTCGACAATGAGGAGATGGCTTTAATCATCAAAATCTTTCGCCAAATCCTCAAGCAACGGAAGGGGAAGGATTACAAATCCCGTTCCAAGAAGGTTTGCTACAAGTGTGGTAAGCCCGGTCACTTTATTGCTAAATGTCCATTATCAAGTGACAGTGACAGGGATAACGACAAGAAGGGCAAGAGGAGAGAAAAGAAGAGGTACCACAAGAAGAAGGGCGGCGATGCCCACGTGTGCCGCGAGTGGAACTCCGACGAGAGCTCCACCGACTCCTCCTTCGACGACGAGGACGCCACCAACATCGCCGTCACCAAGGGACTCCTCTTCCCCAACGTCGGCCACAAGTGCCTCATGGCAAAGGACGGCAAAAAGAAGAAGGTTAAATCTAAATCCTCTACTAAATATGAGTCTTCTAGTGATGAAAATGCTAGTGATGAGGAGGATAACTTGCGTACCCTTTTTGCCAACCTTAACATGGAACAAAAGGAAAAATTAAATGAGCTAATTAGTGCCATCCATGAAAAGGATGGTCTCTTGGACTCCCAAGAGGACTTCCTAATCAAGGAAAATAAGAAACATGTTAAGGTTAAAAATGCTTACGCTCTTGAAGTTGAAAAATGTGAAAAATTGTCTAGTGAGCTAAGCACTTGCCATGAGACCATTGACAACCTTAGAAATGAGAATGCTAATTTGTTGGCTAAGGTTGATTCACATGTTTGTAATATTTCAATTTCCAATCCTAGAAATGATAATGTTGATTTACTTGCTAGGATTGATGAATTGAATATCTCTCTTGCTAGCCTTAGAAATGAGAATGAGAAATTGATTGCTAAGGCTAAAGATTTTGATGTTTGCAATGTTACAATTTCCGATCTTAGAGATAAAAATGATATATTACATGCTAAGATTGTTGAACTTAATTCTTGCAAACCCTCTTCATCTACTGTTGAGCATATGTCTATTTGTGATAGATGTAGAGATGTTGATATCAATGCTATTCATGATCACATGGTCTTAATTAAACAACAAAATGATCATATAGCATTATTAGATGCTAAAATTGCCGAGCATAACCTAGAGAATGAAAAGTTTAAATTTGCTAGAAGTATGCTCTATAATGGGAGATGCCCTGGCATCAAGGATGGCATTGGCTTCCAAAGGGGAGACAATGTCAAACTTAATGCCCCTCCAAAGAATTTGTCCAACTTTGTTAAGGGCAAGGCTCCCATGCCTCAGGATAACGAGGGTTACATTTTGTACCCTGCCGGTTATCCCGAGAGCAAAATTAGGAAAATTCATTCTAGGAAGTCTCGCTCTGGCCCTAACCATGCTTTTATGTATAAGGGTGAGACATCTAGCTCTAGGCAACCAACCCGTGCTACGTTGTCTAGAAAGAAAACTCCTAGTGCATCAAATGATCATGGCATTTCATTTAAGACTTTTGATGCATCTTATGTACTTACTAACAAATCCGGCAAGGTAGTTGCCAAGTTTGTTGGGGGCAAACACAAGGGCTCCAAGACTTGTGTTTGGGTACCCAAAGTTCTTGTTTCTAATGCCAAAGGACCCAAAACCGTTTGGGTACCTAAATTCAAGAACTAAACTTGTTTTGTAGGTTTATGCATCCGGGGGCTCAAGTTGGATCATTGATAGCGGGTGCACAAACCACATGACAGGGGAGAAGAAAATGTTCTCCTCCTACGAGAAAAATCAAGATCCCCAACGGGCTATCACATTCGGGGATGGAAATCAAGGTTTGGTCAAAGGTTTGGGTAAAATAGCTATATCTCCTGACCATTCCATTTCCAATGTTTTTCTTGTAGATTCTTTAGATTACAATTTGCTTTCCGTATCTCAATTATGTCAAATGGGCTACAACTGTCTATTTACTGATATAGGTGTCACTGTCTTTAGAAGAAGTGATGATTCAATAGCATTTAAGGGAGTGTTAGAGGGTCAGCTATACTTGGTAGATTTTGATAGAGCTGAACTCGACACTTGCTTAATTGCTAAGACTAACATGGGTTGGCTCTGGCACCGCCGACTAGCCCATGTTGGAATGAAGAATCTTCATAAGCTTCTAAAGGGAGAGCACATTTTAGGACTAACAAATGTTCATTTTGAGAAAGACAGGATTTGTAGCGCATGCTAAGCCGGGAAGCAAGTTGGCACTCATCATCCACACAAGAACATCATGATAAGTGACAGGGCACTAGAGCTCCTACACATGGATTTATTCGGCCCGATCGCTTACATAAGCATCAGCGGGAGTAAGTACTGTCTAGTTATTGTGGATGATTATTCTCGCTTCACTTGGGTGTTCTTTTTGCAGGAAAAATCCCATACCCAAGAGACCTTAAAGGGATTCTTGAGACGGGCTCAAAATGAGTTCGGCTTAAGGATCAAGAAAATTAGAAGCCACAACGGGTCGGAGTTCAAGAACTCTCAAATTGAATGCTTCCTTGAGGAGGAGGGCATCAAGCATGAGTTCTCTTCTCCTTACACCCCACAACAAAATGGTGTAGTGGAGAGGAAGAATCGAACTCTATTGGACATGGCAAGAACCATGCTTGATGAGTACAAGACACCGGATCGGTTTTGGGCCGAGGCGGTCAACACCGCTTGCTACGCCATCAACCGGTTATATCTTCACCGAATCCTCAAGAAGACATCCTATGAACTCCTAACCGGTAAAAAGCCCAATATTTCATATTTTAGAGTTTTTGGTAGCAAATGCTTTATTCTTGTTAAAAGAGGTAGAAAATCTAAATTTGCTCCTAAAACTGTAGAAGGCTTTTTACTAGGATATGATTCAAACACAAGGGCATATAGAGTCTTTAACAAGTTCTCAGGACTAGTTGAAGTTTCTTGTGACGTTGTGTTTGATGAGACTAACGGCTCTCAAGTAGAGCAAGTTGATCTTGATGAGATAGGTGAAGAACAGGCTCCGTGCATCGCGCTAAGGAACATGTCCATTGGGGATGTGTGTCCTAAGGAATCCGAAGAGCCTCCACATGCACAAGATCAACCATCCTCCTCCACGCAAGCATCTCCACCAACTCAAAATGAGGACGAGGCTCAAGTTGATGAAGGAGAAGATCAAAGAGATGAGCCCCCTCAAGATGACGGCAACGATCAAGGGGGAGATGCAAATGATCAAGACAAGGAGGACGAAGAACCAAGGCCGCCACACCCAAGAGTCCACCAAGCAATCCAACGAGATCACCCCGTCGACACCATCCTCGGCGACATTCATAAGGGGGTAACCACTCGATCTCGTGTTGCACATTTTTGTGAGCATTACTCTTTTGTTTCCTCTATTGAGCCACACAGGGTAGAGGAAGCACTACAAGATTCGGATTGGGTGATGGCGATGCAAGAGGAGCTCAACAACTTCACTAGGAACGAGGTATGGCATTTAGTTCCACATCCTAACCAAAATGTTATAGGAACCAAGTGGGTCTTCCGCAACAAGCAAGACGAGCATGGTGTGGTGACAAGGAACAAAGCTCGACTCATGGCCAAGGGGTATTCACAAGTCGAAGGTTTGGATTTTGGTGAAACCTATGCACCCGCAGCTAGGCTTGAGTCAATTCGTATATTATTAGCCTATGCTACTTACCATGGCTTCAAGCTCTACCAAATGGACGTGAAGAGTGCCTTCCTCAATTGACCAATCAAGGAAGAGGTCTATGTTGAGCAACCTCCCGGCTTTGAAGACAGTGAGTACCTAAACCATGTCTATAGGCTCTCTAAGGCGCTTTATGGGCTCAAGCAAGCCCCAAGAGCATGGTATGAATGCCTTAGAGATTTCCTTATTGCTAATGGCTTCAAAGTCGGCAAGGCCGATCCTACTTTATTCACTAAAACTCTTGATAATGATTTGTTTGTATGCCAAATTTATGTTGATGATATTATATTTGGGTCTACTAACGAATCTACATGTGAAGAATTTAGTAGGATCATGACACAAAAATTCGAGATGTCTATGATGGGGGAGTTGAAGTATTTTCTAGGATTCCATGTGAAGAAACTCCAAGAGGGCACCTTCATTTGCCAAACGAGGTACACTCAAGACATTCTAACCAAGTTTGGAATGAAGGATGCCAAGCCCATCAAGACACCCATGGGAACAAATGGGCATCTCGACCTCGACACGGGAGGTAAATCCATCGATCAAAAGGTATACCGGTCGATGATTGGTTCATTGCTTTATTTATGTGCATCTCGACCGGACATTATGCTTTCCGTTTGCATGTGTGCAAGATTCCAAGCCGACCCTAAGGAATCACACCTTACGGACGTAAAACGAATCTTGAGATATTTGGCTTATACTCCTAAGTTTGGGCTTTGGTACCCTCGGGGATCCACATTTGATTTGATTGGTTATTCGGATGCCGATTGGGCGGGGTGTAAGATTAATAGAAAGAGCACATCGGGGACTTGCCAGTTCTTGGGAAGGTCCTTGGTGTCTTGGACTTCAAAGAAGCAAAATTCGGTCGCTCTTTCTACCACCGAAGCCGAGTATATTGCCGCAGGCCATTGTTGCGCGCAATTGCTTTGGATGAGGCAAACCCTGCGGGACTATGGTTACAAATTAACCAAAGTTCCTCTTCTATGTGATAATGAGAGTGCAATCCGCATGGCGTATAATCCCGTTGAGCATAGCCGCACTAAACACATAGCCATTCGGTATCACTTTCTTAGGGATCACCAACAAAAGAGGGATATTGAGATTACATACATTAATACTAAAGATCAATTAGCCGATATCTTTACCAAGCCACTTGATGAACAATCTTTTACCAAACTTAGGCATGAGCTCAATATTCTTGATTCTAGGAATTTCTTTTGCTAAACTCGCACTCATAGCTCATAAGTATACCTTTGATCATATCTCTTTTATATATGCTATGACTAATCTGTTTTCAAGTGTATTTCAAATCAAGTCATAAGTATATTGAAAGGGAATTGGAGTCTTCGGCGAAGACAAGGCTTCCACTCCACTCTGCTACTCATCCTTCACCGTCGCTCCGCTTCACTCTCCGTCTTTGGTATAATCTTCTCTCATATGGTTTATTTGCCAAAGGGGAGATAGCAGTTAGCAACGGGCCTATATTTCATTCCAAGTATCCGTTTTTGGCGATTCATGCCAAAGGGGGAGAAAGTATTGGCCCAAAGCAAAAGGACCGCACCACCACCCTAATTTTTAAAATTAATGATTTTCAATTGGTAAATTTCAAATTGGTATCTCTTTGTGTTCTAAAGGGGGAGCAAGTAGTATTTTCAAAAGTTGATATCTTAAAACCCTCTTGAACACTAAGAGGAGAATTGATTGAGGGGGAGTTTTGTTTTTAGTCAAAGGAAAAAGCATTTGAAACAAGGGGAGAAAAATTTTCAAATCTTATAAATGCTTCTCAAAATCTTATTCATTTACCTTTGACCAATTTGCAAAAGGACTTTAAAAAGAATTTACAAAAAGAATTTGCAAAAACAAAACATGTGGTGCAAGCGTGGTCCAAAATGTTA
Source organism: Zea luxurians (assembly GCA_029449295.1). NCBI lineage: Eukaryota > Viridiplantae > Streptophyta > Magnoliopsida > Poales > Poaceae > Zea > Zea luxurians. Next base: position 93,938,659 of record JAOPSE010000001.1, on the reverse strand, counting down.
ATAATAAAGAAACAATCCATGCATATCTAGTAAGTAACATTTATTGGCTCAATTCCAAGCAACCTTTGCACTTACATTATGCAAACTAGTTCAATTATGCACTTTTATATTTGCTTTGGTTTGTGTTGGCATCAATCACCAAAAAGGGGGAGATTGAAAGGGAATTAGACTTACACCTAGTCCCTAATTAATTTTGGTGGTTGAATTGCCCAACACAAATAATTGGACTAACTAGTTTGCTCTAGTATATAAGTTATACAGGTGCCAAAGGTTCACACTTAGCCAATAAAAAGACCAAGTATTGGGTTCAACAAAAGAGCAAAGGGACAACCGAAGGCACCCCTGGTCTGGCGCACCAGACTGTCCGGTGTGCCACCGGACATGTCCGGTGCACTAGAGGACTCCAGCGCAAACTCGTCGTCTTCGGGAAAATCCAGAGGCAACTCCACTATAATTCACCGGACTGTCCGGTGTACACCGGACAATGTCCGGTGCTCCAAGGAAGAGCGGCCTCAGGAACTCGCCAGCTTCGGTGTAACTGCGGGGCAACGGATACTTCGGCGCCAACGGCTACCTGCAGCGCATTTATTGCGCGCCAGCGCGCGCAGAAGTCAGGAACGCCCATACTGGCGCACCGGACACTCTACAGTACATGTCCGGTGTGCCACCGGACATCCAGGCGGTCCCAGAAGACAGAGCTCCAACGGTCGGAACCCAACGGCTTTGGTGACGTGGCTGGCGCACCGGACATGTCCGGTGTGCACCGGACTGTCCAGTGCACCATGCGACAGTCAGCCCCACCAAACGGCTAGTTTGGTGGTTGGGGCTATAAATACCCCCAACCACCCCACATTCAAGTCATCCAAGTTTTCCTCTTCTCAACTACTTACAAGAGCTAGGCATTCAATTCTAGACACACTCAAGTGATCAAATCCTCTCCAAACTCCACACAACGCCCTAGTGATTAGTGAGAGCGATTTGCTTGTGTTCTTTCGAGCTCTTGCACTTGGATTGCTTTCTTCCTTCTTTGATTCTTCATTGCGATCAAACTCACTTGTAATTGAGGCAAGAGACACCAATCTTGTGGTGGTCCTTGTGGGAACTTTGTGTTCCAAGTGATTGAGAAGAAAAGCTCACTCGGTCCGGGGGACCGATTGAGAGAGGGTAAGGGTTGAAAGAGACCCGGCCTTTGTGGCCTCCTCAACGGGGAGTAGGTTTGCGAGAACCGAACCTCAGTAAAACAAATCCACGTGTCACACTCTTCATCCGCTTGCGATTTGTTTTGCGCCCTCTCTCTCGGACTCATTATATTTCTAACTCTAACCCGTCTCGTAGTTGTGTTTATATTTTGTGAATTTCAGTTTCGCCCTATTCACCCACCCTCTAGGCGACTTTCAGCAGCACAACAGAGCCAGCCGAAGCAGGTTATGCATACTGCTTCGTACCATTCGCCTTACATTCCAGAATATGTAGGCAATCACCCTGCAGCCTCTGTCGCTTCGGCAAGCCAACCCCAAGCTTCCTAGCAACACCTTCCACCGCCACCACTAATACAACGAGCTCCGCAGCCAGAAGGGAGCCAACACTCTCACCCCCAGAGGGACTTCAGAGAAGAATCCGAAGCTCACACAGTCAATAGCACTATGCCAGAGTCGAAGCACATTTACTGACAAAATATCCTACCTCCACAGTAGCTTTTTGCACTTTCACATTCAGTTTTACTTTCTTCGTAGTAAAGAACAATTATGGGAAGTTTAAGTGTTTTTTATCGTTTTTCAAATTCATGTAACAGTTTAGCTTATTATCATAATGAAAATATATCTCCTCCATAGGCTTGAATTGTCGAAGCACAAGAATTTATGGAGGCACGGAGAACCTTCGGATTATCGAAAACTTGTCCTAAGGAACGAGCCGTAACTTTTTCGAAGTAATAAAAAGTCGTTCCTAAGGGAGCGCATTGTAAGTTTTCTGCTCGAAAGTCGTTCCAAAGGGAATACAGAGCTTACAGCGAAAAATAAACGCTGATTCCGCTGAAAGTAAAAGGCGAAGAAGCTCCTAAGGGAGGCTTACAGCGAAAAATAAACGCTGATTCCGCTGAAAGTAAAAGGCAAAGAATCTCCTAAGGGAGGCTTACAGCGAAAAATAAACGTTGATTCCGCTGAAAGTAAAAGGGGAAGAAGCTCCTAATGGAGGCTTACAGCGAAAAATAAACGCTGATTCCGCTGAAAGTAAAAGGCGAAGAAGCTCCTAAGGGAGGCTTACAGCGAAAAATAAACGCTGATTCCGCTGAAAGTAAAAGGCGAAGAAGCTCCTAAGGGAGGCTTACAGCGAAAAGTCAGCGCTGAGATAAAAAGATTGTGCGCTCTATTACAGGGATATTTGTATTTTTAGCATAAATGTCATTTTGCATAACATAACATCATTACATCATTTTGCATAACATAAGCATCATCCATCATTTCGCATGTAGAACAGGAAGGGGACACAGCATTGATCTTCGAAGAATGTTTTGAAAAAGAGAAAATCGTGCTAAGGCACAAGATAAATCGAGAAGAAGTGTAGCTTCATTTGAGAGGCAACATAAGACTTTTTTATGGATTCAAAGAATGTTTTCATGAAGTTTGGAGATTCTTCATCAAAGAAGTATGGCAATTCTTGTGATACATAAAAGATTTTCTTCACGAAGCATGAAAAGAAGGGAAGGTGTTTTTTCGCCGAAGGCTCAAAAAGCGGTATGTATGAAAAAATTTCATGCATCGTAAAGAATTGAACCATAAATAGAATATATATTACATTCAAAGTTACAAAGTTTTACACGTGTCATGTTCCAAGTGTTTTTACAATAGCATTTAATCTTCCCTAAGAACTACTTCTGCAGCTTCGTTTAGTAGCTGATTGACAACTTCGTCCATGATGGCTTCGGCCATTTGTCTAATTTCGTCGTCCCCCTTCGGGGGAGGGTCCGCAGATGCCTCAGCGGGTTCTGAGGGAGGAGAGGACATGGCTATATTACTATTACAAACTACGAATAAAGTTCAAAAATCAAAAATTACAGCAAAATAAAAATCACTAATTAATACCTATTTGCCCTTCGGGCCCTGTGCTTTTTTCAGCAGCTCTCGCTACCTCCCTAGCATCATGGATGCCTTTTTCGCTTGTCTGAATGATCTCTTGAGCCATTTCTCGGCCGCCATTGTCCCAAATGTTAGTGAAAAATTTTCCACTGACATGGCTTGCTTCGGCTGAAGGATCTTTGATATCTTCAGAGGATAAAGTAGCTTCAGATTGTGCCAAAGATTTCACATGCTCGCACCCTTTCTTCTCTAAAATAGTAACAATTCCCCTGGCGCTCGAAAAAGCACAAATGTCCCCGCGACTATTCAAGATTTCGTCGAAAGCATCAGCTTCGTGACTAATCCATTCAATCGGGCCTTCTGGATTTCCCCTTGTCAAATTTTCTTCACTAGAGAACGCGCCAACGCTGGCGAAGCTGGATTTTATTTTCTTAACACACTCTATGGATTTATCATAGCACCTCTTCTTCGAAGCACGAAGCTCTTTAACATTTACTTCCAAATGATTTGCCCATTGATCACTTAATTCTCATTTTGTTTCTTCAAGAATGCGTTCTTCTTTAGCTCGGGCTAGTTGTTTCGGAAGATCTTCGATTTCGCGCTTCTGAGCTTCGGCTTGAGTTTTAGAGTTAGCTTCGTCTTCCTTCATTTTTTCCACCAACGTAAGCAGAATTTTGTCCTTCTCCAAGGCTTCATTTCTTAGCCTGATAACCTCTGTTCGAAGGTTGTTAAGAGCAATGGTGCAGCTCTCATCATCGGCATTCTTCTGTGCCCTTAAGGCATTGCTGAGTATTAAGCCCTATTCAAAAGAATGAATGAGTTAACATAAGAACAAAGGCCTAATTCAAAATTCATAAACTTTAAAATTCACAATTTTTGTACCTTCAGACTATTGTATGCCAGGCTATCCGCAAGATCATCCTTCGTCATGGCGCAAAGGCCAGCTTCGAGTTTTGGGAACCCCATACTTCTATCCATCTCCCGGCAGACGGATAATTCTTTATTGTCTGGGAGACAGTATAGGAAGTCATCTTCGTTTGTCCCATTGAATACTACGGCCCCCCTCTGATACTTCAGTTCTCGGGCATAGTGATTGGCTTCAAAAATCTCTTCTTCGGATAGTTTCTTCCTCGAAGCATGTCGCACAATATAATCACGTATTTTGGAAGATGCTTCAGGGGTGGCAATGTCGATTTCCTCAATCAAAATCGGCTCTGTTGTTTTTGTTTTTTCAGCTTCTAAACTTGCCTCTGACATTTTTTCGGTTTCCAAAGGTTGTATCTTGGTGGGCTCTGAAGGCCCAACTTCAGTTTCAAATTGTTGCTTCGAAGTTTCAGCAACAAAGGCTTCAGTAGGCACTTCAGAAGTTTCAACGGTTTTCTTTGGAGTTATGCTTGAAGATTTAATTGTCTCCAAAACATCCAGCACATTAACCATCCTTTTTCTTTTCGGGGTCGCTGCTGGCCCCTTTTGGCTTTTAGCTGCCTCAACTTTTGATGAAGGACTTAAAATGTCTAATGTTTTTCCTTCTTCAGCTCTCTGTTCTTCCATTTTCTCTATTGCTGGTGCTTCGGCCATCTCTTCGGATTTTGGCGCTAGAGTTGGTTCTCTGGCTTCGGTGGCCGAAGAAGCCTCACCAATAAACTCAGGCACTGTGGCCGGCTCAATACAACATGGAGGGTCGGTGAGCACTTTTACCTTCTTCCTCTTCGGCGCTGGCTCCCTAGGAGCAGCCGAAGCAATTTCCTTTGTAGGAGAAGTATTTTTCCTTTTTTGGCCTCGCATTGGGTAATAGTAGTCGGGGTAGATAAACCCAATTGCATCAAATACTCGGTTGAGTCTCTTCTTCTTTCGGCCTCCGAAAGCCGCTGATAATGCAGTATTTTCGGCCTTTGAGTATGCCCCAAGCAATTCATCACTTACATTCTCAATGCTTTTTAGCCAATCATCATCTGGTTCAACGAACTTATCTCCATACTTGAATGTATATTTCAGCCTGATTAGCCCACCCTCGTCAGTTTCTTTAACGGTCTCCTTCGACATTTCCCAGTTATCTGCAAGTGGCCACACTCTGAAGGCAATGTGCTCTTGCATTAAATCCCTGGTCCCAATAAAAGAGCAGACTACGCCGAAGGCTCTCTGACATTCTTCAGCTGCTTCGTCCATTCCTACCTTTGGTTTCCGAAGTCCGAAGCTCTGCCAGATAGGGCGCATGATGATATCTTTAATATCTTCTCGAACCTTCAAATCGTTCTTCACATAGAACCATTCCTTCATCCAGTCCCCGGGCCATCTCTTCTGAAAAGTTGGCACGGGACAGCTTGACCCAGAGCGGGCACCGAAGCTATAACAACCAAAATTATTATGATATTGCTCCTTACCCCAGGGCTTCGTCTCATATACTAGCTCGTGTATATTGCAAAAGCTTTTTGCACTTGGCTCCCGGCCCTGGCTCCTCACGGCCCAGACGAAGATTCCCAATCTTATCACTGCTTCAGGGGTAAGTTGATGAAGGTAAACCTGATATATTTTCAGAACTTCTACCACAAATCTGCTTAGAGGGAATCGTAGCCCAGCTTTAAAAAAGCTTCGGAAGATCACAACTTCATTATCTTCGGGAGTCGGCGTAGTTTTCTCTCCGTCATCTGCCCTCACGATGGATATATCTCAGAAATATCTCCCCCTCATATTTTCAAGGTGACTCTGCTTTATAGTTTATTTTCCGAAATTTGAGTGACTAGGCCACCACGGACGATCTTCGGAATCCTCTTCACCACTATCCACATCATAACTATCACTATCGCCAGTATCTTCAGATAAACCCTCTAAAGTCTCCCTAACAATCTTCTCTGTATTGGTCTTCGACATTGATTCAAGAAAACCCAGGTGCATTTCCTCAGAAAGACTTAGCTTCGAAGCACCAGCAACTTTCTTATCCTCAGACATCTTCGCGAATGCTCGCAAACCAGACTTGAAACCGAAGCTTAAAAATTTAAAACCGAGCAAATGCTGTCGTGTGCAGGCTGAAAAGCTAGGTGAGTAAAAAGCAGATGGCAAAAGAGCGTGCCAAATAAACTCGTGGTGAGCTCGTATTTATACACCCAGTGTGTCGAAAACTGGAGGGCCCCGCTTGTCAATGACTGTTGCTATTCTAGCAAAAGGAAGGTGTTTTTTCGGACCTTCGGCATAAAGCCTTCGTCCATGTCGCAATACGAATTTATCATTACAGTATATTAATATTGCGAGGGGCTACTGTTGGGGGCCTTCGGCTCCCGAAGGTCCTCAAAAACATAGTTTGACAATGTTTTCCGAGTGTAATATGTGAACAGGCACCTTCGGAGTCAGGTCGCGGATATACAAGAGTAGGGTTAAGACGAAGCTTGACTGGAATGAAAAACGATCATGATGAAGGATAAGACGATCACGAAGCTATTTGCAGAAAAGCTTCGGCATAACGACATAAAAGAGGAACCGACTTAAAGATGAAAAGCCAAATTGGACCTTGAAGAATTACTATAGAGTTATTGATAAATGTAAGGGGCATCAATGTAATTTTACAAGGGCTGCGTCCCGTGCCTATAAATAGGTGAACAGTACTCCCGTACTGTTCACGCTGACTTGGCATGCGTTTTTTCGCATCAAGCCTGTACCTTTACTTTACATCAACTTGAAGGTACATTTGTAATTCGTTTTTATGAATTCAATAATAGAAATACATTGATGATAATATCGGTATTATTATTCGTGTATTATATATGATTGCTCTGTTTTACCATTTATCAACTTTACGTAGGTCTTTTCTTTTGTAACCTTCGTCCGAGATTCATTATATCCAAAGGGGTATACTGTTTTTAAGGACGAAGGAGTTTTACATTTAACACTTTTATGTTGTCTTGTTCTTAATTCATAGCATTTGAGAACAAGCCCACAACACCGGACCCCATTGGAAAACTTCGGCTGACTTCAGTATTTCGAAGAATGGCAGATTTCTTTCTGCTGATCTGGATATGAATCTGTTTAATGATGCTAACCTTCCTGCCAGCCGTTGGGCCCCCTTCTTTGTGCTTGGCGGCTCCATCTAAAGAATAGCCTCAATCTTGCTTGGGTTGGCTTCAATTCCTTTAGTTGACACCAAACAGCCAAGGAACTTGCCCTTCTTTACCCCAAAAACACACTTTTCTAGATTTAACTTCAAGCCAGCTTGCCTGAAGTTAGCAAATGTCTCTTGTAAATCAGCAATGTGATTTTCTTGCTTCATGCTTTTCACTATGATATCATCAACATAGATCAGTACATTCCTGCCTATTTGAGAATGAAGGACCTTGGCTGTCATTCTGCTGAAGCTTCCTCCAGCATTCTTGAGCCCCTCAGGCATCCGAAGATAACAATATGTGCCATTGGGGGTTATGAAGCTAGTCTTCGGCTCATCTTCCTTCTTCATCCATATTTGATGATAACCAGAGTAACAATCTAGTAAACTCATGAGCTCCGAAGAAGCTGCTGCATCTACTAGGGAGTCTATTCTTGGCAATGGGAACTCGTCCTTCGGACAAGCCTTGTTAAGATCTGTAAAATCAATGCACATTCTCCATTTTCCATTGGCCTTCTTCACCATAATAGTGTTGGCTAGCCATTCTGGGTATTTCACCTCTCTGATAACACTAGCACTAAGAAGTCTCTTCACTTTGTTCCGAGCACCTTTAGCTTTGTCTTCAGACATTTTCCGAAGCCTTTGTTTTCTTGGCCTGAAGGATGGATCCACGTTTAGTGAATGTTCATTGACATCTCTGTTGACACCACAGAGATCATTGGCGAACCAAGCAAAGACATCTTTATTGTTGAATAAGAATCTTAGCAAAGTCTTCTCTTGTTCTTTAGACCCCAGCAATACCCTTTGTTCTGCTATGTCTTCACATAGGAGCATAGGCTTTGTGGCAGAACCTCCAAGTTATTGGGCCCACATGCACCTGTCCTTGTCCCAAAGACCTCAGACAGCTATGCATGTGCACCAGATAACTTAACAGGATCTGTCCGATTGCCCCAAGGACATCGGATAAACAACTTACAACCAGAACCGCGGGATTAAGTAACACAAATCACACACACCAATAATTTTGCAGCGGAAATCTTATCACCAAATAAGATTTCCGCTGCAAAAATATTGGTGTGTGTGATTTTTGTTACTTAATCCCGCGGTTCTGGTTGTAAGTGGTTTATCCGATGTCCTTGGGGCAATCAGACAGATCCTGTTAAGTTATCTGGTGCACATGCAAAGTTGTCTGAGGTCTTTGGGACAAGGACAGGTGCATGTGGGCCCAATAACTTGGAGGTTCTGCCACAGCTGGCATCGGAGCTGGATTAAGTATATACGGTCACATACGTATTTTCAAAACAAAGGTTTTGGTTTTGAAAAACCTATTTTCAACTAAACACATTGTTTGGCTTTGAAAAACAGTTTGAAAAACTATTATGCTAGCGACATCCTCTATTAAGCCCTAAGTTAAGGACTATCAGGTGGCTTAGTTCAAAACCACTAACCCACAACCGAGTGGGTATTGCATACATGTGTATTGTTATTTTTGAAATCCATTCAGTTCTGAATGGATCGATGCTCAAGGTAAGGTGAGATGTGAGAGCATGACCGAACAAACGTCGGTCTAGGTAAGAGTGTAAAAAGCGCTTGATTATATACATGTTACACATATGTATATATGAAGGCTACGATGTGGAGTAATTACTTTTTCAGGAATTCAGTATCCCATGGATGTGTATGGGTATACAGACATGGGAATACTGAGAAGTGTATTGCACTTGTAACGACGCACCTACGCTCAGGTAAGAAGATGAGTTACCAAAATGAGTTGCCCTATGGTTAAAGTGTGGCAACGGCGCCTATGTGTGGCTCGGCGCTTAATGATGAGCTGGCCTCCATATAGAAATATATGGAGTATAAACTGTGATGAACTGTCATGTGTGAACTGCATCATGGGAAAAATGGGCTGTGATGGATTTTTCTGCAGGTACACTAACCTCGAAAACGTATGTGTAGCTGACGACTAGCAAAATACCGAGAGAGAACGTATGCCACCGATATAGAACGTTATTGCCACATTATGTTGGCAAAATCAGTGAGGACATATAGGACGAGCATGCATCTTGATTGTTGCATCATGTTTGTCACCTATACACCCAAAATGCTTCTCTCATCTTTATTCCAGTAACCATTGATTGTAAATAATATGTTGTTTTAAAGCTACATGTTTAGATAGCTTTCAGGCTATTTTAATTTGACCATTAGTGCAAATGGTGTTTGCTCTTGTGCTTGATGTACTAATAGAAAGTTAGTGACTTGTTTGCCTAAACCCAAATCTAGGCCATGTTCTTAGTTGGTGAACCATGATCAAGGTTGATTTTTCCGTTACCCCTCCTTGACCCAAATTTATACAAATAAATGCTTAGATAATTTCTTTGTTGGACAAAAAGGGTACTTAAGCTTAAAATAATAATCTCGACTCATATTTCCATCTTAGACCATGCCCTTGACAATTGGTACAAGCTGATGTACCTTATCCAGTTTGCCTGTTTTTAAGGATCGCCATGTCGCTTTATCAACCTAACCTAGGAAAGACATGTCCAACCATTTTTCTGGAATTTGATGTCTTTGGTTTCCCCCATATCTATCGAAGGCATTCCAACTTAATCTTAAGATTGTTTTTCCCTGTATCTAGTCAGATACTGATCCTTGATCTTGTGATCTCTACGATGGGCATAGAAATATGCTTGGGGCTGAAGTAACAGTCTCCCGTCGTACTCCTTTCATCAAATTTAGGTTATGGCCATGCCTTGTTCATTTCATTAGGCCATAATCTATTTGGCTCTCTACTTGTAACCGTTCTGACAGGTAGAGTCTCTTGTATATCGTCACCCTTGCTCAGTCTATTTGTGATGCGTGAGATTTCTTATTGGTTATGTCTAATAATGGTGTTGTGACTAAAACTGATGGTGCCGCGACAAAATCGAGGGCCTCCTGTGGATGCATACACATGGTTGCGCTACTTGGCACGCGCTGGTATCACAGTTAGTAGTCATAATCCATTATGAGACTATATCAATGTGTTATCTTGGCACAATCTGTTTTTGCTACGTGAGATTCTTTATTGGTGCCAGTTCGGTAATGGTGTCATGGGTAATGACTTATGGTGCCGCAGCGAAACTGAGAGCCCCTTGTGAGTGTACACGCAAGGTTATGCTGCTTGGCGCATGCTGGTATCGAGGTCTCTAGTCATGATCCATTGTGGAACTACACTAATATATTATCTTCCGTAGATCTCTTCCTTGAAACAATTTCGGTGTTGTTTGTCGAAGTGATCAAGCAACATCTATCATCTCTGTTGGATCAAAAGGGCACTACCACTTTCGTGTGTGGTCTTATTTTTTTGATCTTGGTAATGACTATTCATACAAGTTCCCTTTACATCCTTTGTGTAAAGGTGAAGCCTTGGAGCTTTTTAGTGTTAAAGAAACAACTGATTAGCTCTCAAATTGGAGATTAACTTTCCCTGCTGTTGAGATGCAGGACTTTGTTCATTCGCTCTCCTATTTAATCCATGTATTTCCGAACGCAGTCCGTTCATCTCGTATGAAGAAACGGATGGACAACCGGACCAAATGAATTTCTACCCAAATACATGATCTCCTATTGCAAATGTGGACTCTCAGCCCTTGGCTTACCGATGGTACTGAGAGGACTTGCTCGATGTCAAAAGTAGTTCAACAAGTTGGTTTTGACTAACTTGTAACTGCCCAATGAATGAAGGTTGAGGTTAGAGATCGTTTTATCAAGTTGTCTAAACTCACTTTGGTTCAACCATCCTAAGGAAGTACTTGCAAGAGTCAAGTCAAGTCAGCCAATAACCACCTAGCCATCGCTCTAGTCGTGTCTCGATCACCTCACGTGTGCTTTTCCAGCATGTGTGATCAAGTCGAGCCATGCCTAGTGATTGATAAAATGGACTGGTTGCAAAGTCCGCATCTACAGATCCCTCCGCTGGTGATTGTGACCTCGACTGTTTAAATAAGTTGTAAGAACATGATTGTCGTAAGTAACAATATATCGATAATTAGTGTCCACAGTGTCTCGTCATTAAATAGGTTATTTCTCTTTTGCATAGTATTGTAATGTCTGGTGTTATTATTCCTTATATGCATTCATGTGCATCATGCATTTCAATTAGATACGATAAATAATCGCGTGTGCAGAAGATGTCCCAAGTCGACCCCAAGCGCGGGCTACTCCACATGGTGAAGCTGATGGACAAACCTGAAGATGGTCGTCAAGTGGACGTCATCTAACAAACACTAACGTAGTGTTTATTCCAGGCAAGCCCCGGTGCATGCAACCCCTTTCCTTGTGTTTTTAAATAATTTTTGCACACTTTAAGTCTAGTGAAATGTGCATTAGGTTTATAGGAGTTGCTTGGAACCCTTTGATGCATTGCCTTCCTTGATATCCATACCTTTATAGATACTTCTGGTGAAGTATCAAAATATGATTTACAAAAATGCTTAGCCCTGCTCAGATCTTGTGGATAGAGGTTGTCTTTTGCGTTAAGGCCTTGCTCAGGGGTTATCCTGAGGAAGGATGGCTTCTACCTGCAAGAATATATTTTCATTGGGAGCATGGTGGGATCTTACTGCAAAGTTCCCTTTGATGCTCTTTTCATCCTAAGGGATACAAACAATCCTAAGGGTGGAAGTACTTAAATCGGGACTTGGGCTAGGAACAGGTGATGTTCTACCCAGGATGATTAAGGATTGGATGTGTATGTAGGCTTGATGATCGAGGACCCTTTAACTGGTCACATGCCTCGTCATGGGTAAGCTTTGCCTCGGGCAGACTAAGGCCAGAATAAGATAACACGGAATGGGCGTAGAGCGGTGGCGAGAGTAGCGTGTACCCTCCGTGGCAAGAGGCTGGATGGTGGTGTATCTGTGCTCTCGGTTTGTGTGAACTTGATCTGGTCTTAAGAACCCCGGTGGCGGGTTGACATATGCAAGGGTTAAGTGCTACATATGTCGTGTGATCAGAGATCCTCAGCTGAGTATAATCGATTCGGATCGCCGTACCTTCGCGGTTATGAAGACTTGGTCACTGCCCTACAACCTAAGTTAGGATGTGAACATTATGAATAAAAATGATGTTGTATTGATGAGATGTTGAAATTAGACCAGATGCAAACAGAGTCTATTAATACTTAATTTGGCGTTAAAATATTGAAAGTAAGGACTCACTTTAGTAAGCTATTTCTGCAAAAGTATCTAAGTTGATTCTTGCTAAAGCCTCTCCTTGATTCCCAATTCCAGCATACCCTTGAGAGTCTTTTCTTTAGTCGGGTAAGTCTTGCTGAGTAATTCCATACTCAGGGTTTTATTCCCTGTTGTTTTTTAGGTCCTAGTTTTGTGCTGCTGATGATGGTGTTAAGTGCCGGTGGGCTCGGCCTTCTTATAAGTTTAAGTAACTCTTCCATACTTCTTCTTGAGGATGGTCATTTGAGCTAGCATATATTTCAAACTTATAATCACTCTGATAAAATAATGTAAAATTTTTGTAACTTGTAAAATTTGGTGATAATATTTCCGCTGCAAAAATATTGGTGTGTGTGATTTGTGTTACTTAATCCCGCGGTTCTGGTTGTAAGTGGTTTATCCGATGTCCTTGGGGCAATCGGACGGATCCTGTTAAGTTATTTAGTGCACATGCATAGCTGTCTGAGGTCTTTGAGACAAGGACAGGTGCATGTGGGCCCAATAACTTGGGAGGTTCTGCCACAGGCTTCGGCTGATCTGCTGAAGCAGCCTTCTCTCTTTTGTACTTATACTGCTCACAGGCTTCGGCTCCATCTATATTATGGATTGCCTTTGAATCTGTCCAATTTCCTTCATCCTTTCTGGCAGCCTCTTGACTTCCATGGATAGCAATGGGCCCTTGCTCCGAAGGTATCTTCATACATAAGTATGCTGGATGAAGTATAGCTTCGAAAGCATTGAGTGTCCCACGGCCAATGATTGCATTGTATGGATACTCCATGTCAACAATGTCAAAACAACTTGTTCAGTCCTTATGTTATGAACGAAGCCAAAGGTTACTGGCATTGTGATTTTGCCGAGTGCTGTTAAGTTATCCTCTGGCTCTTGCATTTATCTGAAGGCCTTAGCAAATATGATATCTGCTGTACTGCCTGTGTCAACCAGAACATTATGGACCAGAAACCCCTTGATGACATAAGATATGACCATAGCACGCATCATTGTCGGGGTAATCCTTGAGCTGAAGATCCTCCTAGGAGAAAGTGATTGCGATATGGGACCATTTGGACTTGACGAAGGGTCCCTACACCCCAACATGTTGCACCCTTCTCTGCGCTTCTTTCTTCTTCTTCTTGTTGGCTGGCTCTGAGCTTGAACCAGCTGTTATCGGGAGCACCAGCTTCGTAGCCGAAGGTGCTACAACTTGGTTGCTAAACGAAGCCATCAGCTCAAAAGTGGAGGTGAGTTCACCGGAGGTGGGCGCCAATGTTGGGGACTTGTTCTCAAATACTATGAATTAAGAACAAGGCAACACAAAAAGAAGTTAATGATTAATGACCTTTGTCCTTCGGAGCATTATTTCCCTAAGGATATAACAATCTTCGGACGAAGGTCATGAAGGACGTACCTTCATCATCACAGCATATATTAATGAAAGACGAAGCATATGGAACATGGGAAATAATCATGAATAATCACATAATACTGTTAATATGTCTTATTATTATATAATTATTAATGAATAAGAACAACATTAAATTACATTTGTACCTTTGGCTTGACAAAAGGCCAAGGTACAAGCATGACGCACGAGCGAGTATCTGTTAGCGTGAACAGTACAGGGGTACTGCTCACCTATTTATAGGCACGGGACGCAGCCCGGTTAAAATTACATATATGTCCTTTACAACTTAACACAATCATGGCACAAATTACCATGAGCCGATTGGTAATTTCATCTTTAAGTCGGTGCAACCCTTCGTATCAAGGCATGTCGCTATGCCGAAGCTCCCTGGAAAGTAGCTTCGGTGTGTATTTTTGTGCTATGCTTGCTTCTGGAAGGACGCTACCCCCAACAGGCCTGATGAGGTGAGACTTTGCAACTAGCCACATGCTCTAGTAAGCCTGAACCCGACTATTCCATACGTGAAAAGACAACCGCGCACTGGGCATGGGAGATGGTGGGAGTAGCGTGTGCCCTCCTAGCTAGAGGCTGGACGGAGGAGTACTATGCTCCCGGGTAGCGCGGACCGGTTCACGTTGTGGAGTATCTGTGGGAACGGTTGACATATGCAAGGGTTAAGTGCTACATATGTCATGTGGTTAGGGATCCCCAGCTAGGTATAATCGGTTCGAATCATCGTTGCTCCTCGGTTATGGAGACTCAACTCACTGACCACTCATCGTAGTTATTAAGTGAAATTTGAATTGGCTAAAATAAAGCTAGATCAGGACAAGTGAATGATCTAGATTAGGCAAATTTAGAATCAGGTAAGAACTTAACTTGATAATTAAAAGATGGCTTAAGGATCCACTATTAGTAAGCGTTTCTTCAAAATGAGTCCTTGATTATTGCTTAGCCTTAACTTGATTCCCAACAAGCTAGCATATCCTTGAGAGTCTTTTCTTTAGTCGAGTAAGTCTTGCTGAGTAATTGCGTACTCAGGGTTTTATTCCCATTGTTGCTGCAGGTTAGAGTCGCTTGGATTGTGATTGATGTTAAGTGCTAGTGGGCTCAGCCTTCTTATATAAGTATATCCCATCTTTAGCTTATTTATTGAGGATTGTTATTAAGCTAGCATATATTTCAAAAATTATAAATAACTTATAACATTTCAAAGTATATTTCTTTGAATCACTTTTGTAACCACTCCGATAAATATAATGTAAATTTGTTGTAACTTGTAACTTTTTGTAATAAAGAAATTCTGCTGCAAATGTTGGTGTGTGATTTGTGTTTACTTAATCTTGTGATCCTGGTTGTAAGTGGTTTATCCGGGGTCCCTGGGACCCTCGGACGGATCCTGTTAAGTTATCTGGTGCACATGCATAGCCGTCTGAGGTCTTTGAGACAAGGGCAGGTGCATGTGGGCCCAATAACTTGGGAGGTTCTGCCACAGATGCAGAGCTCAAATACCACCTAGTAAAGCTGAAGAAGCTCCAAAGTTGTTCCTAAGGGGATGCAGAGCTCAAATACCACCTAGTAAAGGTGAAGAGACTCCAAAGTCGTTCCTAAGGGGATGTAGAGTCTGTTTTTCTTTTTTACCTTCGGCATACATTCTTGCAAAACGCATGGCATCATAATTTGCATTCATACAAGCATTCATTATAGACATTATAGTTTCATCGCATCATCGCATTTTGATGAAAAAATAATGAGAAGCTTATGATGCTTTGTTGTGAACGAAAAGAAGGGAAGGTGTTTTTTGCCTTTCAGCTCAAAAAGAATGTCACAGTTTTGTCCACAACGAAGAAAATGGATACATCAAAAGGTAATATTACAAGTTATTTGTACATATTACAAAAAAATTACATGTCATCTTTTATTGTTTTCCCATCAAATACAATGTGTTACACAATGAAGGTCTTTAAGAACACGTTTCGGGATTTCTTCATGAGCTTAGCTTCGGTTTTTCACTCCTCACCAGCATCAACCTGGAAACAGCATCGTATTAATATTGAGCAATAACAAACAGGAAGAACATAGAAGAAAAAAACAAAAATTTTCATACTTCATCAAGTAGCGCTCGAGCTTTGTCTCGAGCAACTTCCCGTCCACCCTTCATCCAAATCTAGGTAACAAACTTTTATCCACACTTCTAGCTTCACCAGGTATGTTGCCTAGGTCAGACGGGGAAATGATGAAGGTGGGCTTCTTAACGATCTTTAACTGATTGCACCCAGCTTTGGTAAAGATAGCAGCAGTCCATTGGGCAGCTACTAGTGCATAGAAATCATTATGTCCTACCATAACTTTGTCAAAATCTCCAACTTCCTTTTCAATCCATTCAAGCACCTTGGTAATATGATCAAGAGAGTGTTTGGCCTCTTCCGAAGCTGCTTTGATAGAGTTAAAAATATCCTGCAGTAGTGAGGAGCATCGAGTTACAAAACCAAAGAAAGTATCTCCAAGATTTTTCAAAGCTTCGGATAGTTTAGTATTCTTATCGGCTTCGGTTTTGACTTTCAGTTTTAAATCTTTAGCTTCTTGGTTAAAATAGTTTACATTATCTTGGAAAGTTGATTTTGCTTTTTCAAGTTCTCTACTCAATTCTTCGACTTTTTTTTGCTTTGATCTATAATCTGGATGTCTTGTTTCTCGCTTCGAAGGTGAGCTTCAGCAAGATTTGCCTCGACAGACTCGAGTCTAGAGTCTCTTTCCTTCAACAAATCTTCAAGATTCTTAACCTTCTTCTCTAGATCATTGATAATAAATTCGTTATTTCTGTCTTCGCATTCTTGTTGCACCTTCAAAGCCTTGCTTAGCAGGAAACTCTGTCACAAGTCCAAAGATACATAAGATTTTGACCGTTAAAATTTGAAACTTGTAAATTAGAGAAAAGTATAAAAGTCTGTACCTTAAAATTTGAATACACTAAGCTACGAGTGATGTGTTGTTTTTTGTAACACCCCTGGTGTTACGATAACTAAAACTCTGACATGTGATCATAAGCATTTGCATTAACTTACTTGTTACACCTCAAATGTATTCACTAAGTCAAAATTTTCTTTGCACAAGTGTGATGTGGTGTATAGAGTATAGGGCTTCGATTTAAAACTTTGCTTAAGCCTAGTGAGGAGAAATCATCTCTTAAGAAATTCATGAGTTGACTTGGAGTCTTAAGTACTAAAGACAAGTTTTAGAACCTAGAGTAACTTTGCTTTAGGTAGATGGATCAAAGGGATGAATCACCGGAAGAAATTGAACCACAGTTGAAACCATAAACTAGTGCTAAAGTTAGAAATTCAAAACCTAAATGAATTTGGTCATAGTTCATATATTAAAGTTGTAGAGATTGGAAAAGTGAATAACTTTCTTATTTGGAGATTCCCATGTTGTGTGGAAGAATTTGGAGTTAAGTACAAAAATTCAGTTTTGGGTTCATTTTGAAATTGTTCAAATTAATTTAAACTAGTCTACTTTGAACCCTTGTAACTTCTGATCTAGAACCATTTGGAAGATGGTCATTATAACAAAGTTATAGGGCTACATGAGGAGTATAAGTTTGGTTAAGTAAAATGGTCCTAAACCTATATGCAACTAGAAGAAAAAGTTATGCAAAGTGGAGCTGACAGATTTGGATTTCAGATTTAGTGCAGCAAACTAAATCTGAATTTTAGTGTTTTTGGTACGAATTTGGAGCTTTCTTGTGCACAATGCATAAGGTTTTAAACTATGGTTTATATATAGGAGTTGTAGACCATATGATGGGGAACAAATTTCTTTAAGAGAGTTGGGCTTGATCTCAAATAAAAGGTAGAGCAAAATCTGCCCAAAAGTGGATTGTTAGAGTTGCACTAGCTGAATTTTTGTCATTACTGAAATCTGAATTTCAGTAAAAAGTGTCAAGTTTGGAGCTCCTTGGTGATCAATCCATGTGTTTATGGACTATATTTTCTATGGCAAACTTGGATATCAATATTGGGGGAGTAAACCTTAGTAAGGTTCATGCCCCTAATGCTACATGGAATTGGAAGGACATGGTGCCCTAAAGCATGCTGTGAGACTTCGATTTCAGACTTAGATCAGTTATCTAAAACTAAATTTCAGTAAGTTTTGCTCAACTTTGGATCTTCCTTGTGACTAATCTTGGAAGTTTTGGACTATGGTTTCTATAGAATAAGTGAAGATCATATATTGGTGAACAAATCTCCTTAAGTAGGTTTGGCTTGGTGCTACACAAATTTTAAGAAATGTTGGTCCAAAGAGGGGTTGTCAGGCAAGAGAGCGCTACATATTGTTCAGTAATCCAAACTAAATTTCAGTCATGTTGGACCAATTTCGAAGTTTATTTGGGACTGTTCGGTGCAGCTTGGAGCTCCTACCTTGTATGGGAAAGTTGAAGACCATTGTTAGGTGCCTAAGTCCTCTATAGGGAGATAATATTGGTGCTATGTAGAGTTGAGCTAAATACACCTAAACTTTCTCTGTCAGGTCCATTTGGTGCTGAACTATGTTCAATTTAGTGAGGCAGTGATTTTGGGTTAACTTTGGAATAGGATAGCTCTTGATTTGTGAACTTTTGGCTTGGGGTTACTGTGTCAAGGTTGAAGAGGTGAGCGGGTTTGGTGAATTATGGTCAACCTGTTAGCATTGGAAGTTAGGTGTTTGGGAGGAGTCATTAGGGATGGTTCATTCGAGTTCTGTGTTTTAGGGTTTGATTAGACTCTGAAAAAGATCTTCACCCTTGTCATGCTCCACTTGTGCTGCTCCAGCTTGAATTGAGGATAAGAACAGGGGCACAAGGGGTACCAAGGGTGAGGAGTTTGACGTGGCTGACACCTGAGTCGTGAGCAGCCTGTGAGTTATCCACACCGGTGACTCACCAGGTTGTTTATTTCTAGTTTGCGCGCCACTAATCCCGCCTACATGGCTTCAGCCTGATATCGAGCGTTATATATGCATGAACGCCGCGTAAACATGTCCTAGCAGCTGCTAACAACGTACCACCCCAATCCTCCCAGGTCTAGCCTCACCTTGAGTTGTGTTTGTCACTGTCTTTAGCTTAGTGTCGCTGCTGCCTCCGGGTTTGGCAAAATTCACTGTTCCCGCGAGTTCATCACCCAAATTGATAACACATTGTGCTTCGCCACCCTCTTGCGCTTGTAACCACAACCCAGCCACATGTCTTCACCTGAGCCCCCTAAGAGGTGTCTTGCCCTACTGTTCGTCGCCGCGCTATTCAATTTCTGCCTCATCATTGCTAGGTTTGTTTGACATCGTTCGATGCCTCTAATCGCGTGTTCTGGTCTCCTATCGGTGTAGTGAAGCTCATGCACCTGCCCATTTAAACTCTACTACTCTAGATCATCCAGAACATGGCCACGACATCGTCACTCATCTTCATGGGTCGCCTCATCGTCAGCCGATCTATCCCCGCTTTCTCCAGTCTGATCTGCGTAAGCGTCATGGTGTGGGTGAGTTGCTGGTGCTTCTATGCCTTAAATTTGAGCTCTAGTGTGCCCTCGCGTTCGGTTCGAGCTCGCCAGACTTTGAGTTCCACTGTGGCCATGGCCAGCCGGGGTTCTATGGTGTTTTTGTGCGTTGTTAGGTACCGACGTGTTCGCCGAGCGTTGGGGAGCACGATGTTGCTCTTACCCAGGATGGAGAAGGCTCCGGCAGGGACCGTTGTGGACTCGCCGGCGTTCGGTTCGGCCAGAGTCGTGGATCAAGCATTGTAAATAGGAGGAGAAGAAAGGGTTTAAGTGAGAATGTTAGCCACTCAGTGAAACAGTGGATCAGGCTTAGATTCGTTTAGGTGTTGCAGTAGGGGTCTTTGCGCAAAACAAGTAGGTGCCAGCGCACGTGCAGCCATCCATGGGCCGGCTTTGTCCTCTTGTATGGGCTGAGTGGCGAGATTGGGCCTGATAATGTTCATAGTTTTGGCTTTTTCCTTTTCTAGAGAACTTGAGAATAGTGCCAAAAATAGTAGAAAATTCCAAAAATCATGGGACAAATTTTGTTAGATCAGTTAGCAAAGTTTAAGTGAATTTAGGGTGCTCTTTGAAGGACTATTTTAATTTTAGAAATAATAATAAAGAACCAAAAATCATGAAAATTTTTGGAGAACCTTTTTATCAGCCGTTGAACATTTGGTAAAGGTTTGGGGCTGTTTGGAAGCTTTTTGCTCTAGAAACCTTTTAAGCCCCAAAATAGAGTGGTTAATCCCTAATCAAATGTGGGTTAGTGCTTTGGAAAGGAGATAAGTTTATCTAGGTAAGAGATGTAGTTGCCTAAGATGTTTTAAGCTTTTGGATGAGTTCTAAGATGGATTAGTTCTCTGGTTTGCCTAAGTGAATCCGATTTGGCCACTTTTAGCAAGTGCTGGTGGTGTAGAACCATGTGTATTCTTGTCATGTGTTTATTTAGGAGTGTTTATGTTCCCCACCTCTCCTTGTGATAGTTTGCATTCATATCATTATATCAGCATACATGTATTTTTATTTGACTTGTAGAACACCTAGACGAAGTGGTGTTTAAAGGAGGAGTCTACTCCAGTGGCTGTTGATCAAGTGGAGGAGCCATCTAACTGGGTATTGGATAAAGGGATCTAGAACCTCTTCACTGCAACAAAGGCAAGCCTCGGTGCATTTACCCCTTACTTATATTTTTAAAAGACTTTTATACACTTTAAGTCTAGTGAAATGTGCATTAAGTTTATAGGAATTGCTTGGAAACTATTTGATGCATTCACTACCTTGATATCCATTCCTTTACAGATACTTCTGATGAAGTATCAAAATATGATTTATAAAAATTCTTAGCCCTGCTTAAATCTTGTGGATAGATGTTGTCCTTGCAATAATGCCTAGCTCAAGGGTTATCCTAAGCGAGGGTGGCTTCTACCTACAAGAATATTTTCATCGGGAGCATGGTGGGATCTTACTGCAAAGTTCCCTATAATGCTCTTTTCATACTTAGGAACAGAAAATAATCCTAAGGGTGGAAGTACTTAACTCGAGACTTGGGCTAGGAACAGGTGATGCTCCACCCAGGTTAATTAAGGATTGGGTGCGTATGTAGGCCTGTATGATCAAGGACTATCTTAACTGGCCATATGCCCTGGATATGGGATAGGGTAAGCTTGAACCCGGCTATTCCATACATGAAAAGACAATCGTGCACTGGGAGTGGAGAGATAACGAGAGTGGCACATACCCTCCTAGCAAAGGACCGCCTAAAAGGGGTGGTGTGCTCTCGGGTGGCGCGAACGTGTTCATGTAGTGGAGGATCCGTGGCAATGGTAGATATATGCAAGAGTTACGAGAAATATATGTCGTGTGGTTAGAGATCCGTGGGAATGGTAGACATATACATGAAAATTGATTCGGATCTCCGTTATATCCTCGGACAGTGGACACTTGATATCTGACCTGCAACCTATGTCAGGATGTAAACATTATGAATAAAAATAATGTTGTATTTATGAGATGGTGACATTAGACTAGATGCAACCAGAATCTATTAATATTTAATCTGGCATTAAAATATTGAAAGTAAGGACTCACTTTAGTAAGATATTTCTACAAAAGTATCTAAGTTGATTCTTGTTCAAGCCTTTCCTTGATTCCTATTTAACCAGCATATCCTTGAGAGTCTTTTTCCTTAGTCGGGTAAGACTTACGAAAGTACACTCTGTACTTAGGGTTTCTAAACCCATGTTGTTGCAGGTAATAAGAAGTACTCTAGGTGTTCCTAAGGTTGGAGGGTGTTTCTAGTTTTGGAGAAGGATTAGTTAGGCTTGTATAGAAGCTTTGGAGGGTTCCTACCTTCCTGCTATTTTAATAAGTTATGCACTTTGAGTATATCAGGACTTGTAATAAATATTACTCTTTCTATGATGTAAAACTTGAGTTTTGGGAAATATAAAGAATGTTTTATAAAGTCTTCCGCTCTATCTTTGAAGTGTGTGTGTTTCGAAGGTGATTAATGTAATATGCATGTATGGTGGGAGATCCTTGGGATGATGAGTTCAAGTTGTTGAACTCATGATAGCCTTGTTAAGTTACCTGGTACATGTGCATAGCCATCTGAGGCCATCAAGGCAAGGATTGGTGCACGTGGGCTCGATAACTTGGGAGGGCTGCCACAGAGTGGTATCGGAGCGATCACCATTAGCATGGATATTAAAGTAATCCTTTGATAAACTTCAAAAGGATTTTGAATCCAAATTATTTTGGAAAACTTAAGAATGAATAAGCAAATCCTGATAGTAGAAGTGCAAATAGTATATGGTTAAAACTAAGGACTATAAGATGGCCTAGTTTAAGATGCTAACCACTAACCATAATTATAATGCAATTTTCTGCAGGTACACTAACTAAACCCTATAAAAGTGCGACTAGTGATCAATAATGGTGTGAGTAGGTATGTGTCACACCCGGGTTTTAGGGACCCGAGCGCGAACATAATCACCAGGCGTGCTGGGACCAAGTCTCACACATATGATGAATCATGGTACAGAAACGAATGTTACAACTTTACTATATAATAGGAGTTTTATACAAAATAAATAAATAATTACATTGTAAGGAGACAACGATCCAGCAACCCAAAGTTGACTGGGAGACGACGGCCTAGACCTCTCACGAACACATCGCAGCATCCTCCATGCGCCTCATCCTGTGGTACCTGTTCTTGACTTGTGGGGGTGTGAGACAGCAAGGGTGAGCTCACATATGTTCATCGCTCAACAGGTTGTGGGGAATAATGTGCATGAACTCACCAAAGGTGGGAGTTCATGTGATGTGTAAGGCTAATCAATAATAGGGGTTAAAGCTGAGCATTGCTTTTAATAAGTTGGTCAAATTTTATTAGAGTTACTAAATGTAAGTAAATATCAAACCATAATAATAATAGAACAAAATTAATAATAAATCCCATGCAATACAAATGACAAATTGAATTTAGTTCCATAATTTAATCATGCGAGAGTCCTGAGCTGCTCATGACCGAGAGCACGGCTAGTATACTAGTTTTACACTCTGCAGAGGTTGTACCCTGTACCCACAAGTTGTGTATCCCATGTCGCCTGGGTTAGCTAGACCCTTAGACACTACTGAGGTGAATGGCTAGGGATCCACCACGAGACCTTTATAAAGTTCCACTAGTTTCAGAAAACCCACTACAGTTTCTCGGAAGAGCAATGCAGGAATCCCCCTCTGATCGCCATCGCAGCAAAATCAACCCGGGAACCTCCCTACAGGCCTACTCCCCTACTGCCCTTGCCCCTATCGGGTAAGGTAGTCCTCCACTAGTTTTCCTAGTTAGTTAGCCAAGGGCGTCCCATTCCACCCTTGTTGTGGCACGTGTTTCTCAAGTTAAGCTCCATGTTCCAATTAAAATAATAGTCTTATCATGAACTGAAATAGAATAATAATAAATAATTGGAACATAATCATAATGTAATATTAATCCCAAAACCATATAGAGCAATAGCAAAAACTATCCAAATAGTTTAGGAGTAAACAAGGTATAAATATAACAACACTAGGGTGACCAATTGGGTCCCATCAAAATTAAGCCAATGCATGATAAAATGATTATAAAGAACATTAGTGGGTAAATAAAAGTGATCAAGGGCACAACTTGCCTCGGACTTGAGATTCCAGATACCAACTTGCTCTTCAAGTGACTCGTGACCTCACTACTAGTTGTAGCAATACAAACAAATTTGGTATTGACAAAATTAACATCACACCAAATATAAGAACAAACTGCATAATAATAATCTACGCGTTGCTACGAGATCGTATAAATGAGAATCAATAAAATCGGAGTTACGGTTAGAAAGTTATGTTTTTCTAAAGATTTAGGTTATTTAAATAATAAACAATGTTGTATGTTGAATATAATTCATGTGATAGAGACATTACAAATACATAACTTAAGTGGGGCTTGTTCTAAGTTATAAATTAGTTAGACATCATATCTTAGTTAAATTATAGCCATAAAATCATAATACTATATTAATATTAGAAAAGCTAATCCAATAAACATAGATTAATCTAATTAGTTACTTAATTATAGAAGTACATGATATCGTATAATTAGTGTCGCTACTGTGTAGTAAATATTTCTATGAGGGTAAAATAATTCGAATGGATCAAATCGGAGTTAAAACGAAAAAGATATGAATTTCCAAAGTTTTAGGTGATTAATAATAAAATTATATTCTTTGTGGGTTAATACAAATCTTGTGAGAGAAATATTACAAAGAAATAACTAATTCAATCTTTAATCAAGACTATAACTTTTTTTAGAGGCACTATTTTCATGGAGTTATGGATGAAAAACATTGACTTTTTATTAGAAAAGTAAACCTAATGAGCACAAGTTAAATCATTATTTAATTAATTCTCACAACATGATGGAATAATATTGTTTAATTGCGTAGACAATCTTAATACAAAGATAACGCAATTGGAACGGATTAAATCGAAGCTAGAACATACAAGTTATGGATTATCTAGGTTTTATGGATTCCTTATAACTGATTTTATACCCAAAATAACTAAAAAGACTAATATGTAAATGTCGAGGACCTACGTGTGGGCATCTTCCATTGAAGGAGGACGGCGGGTTATTTTGGCATAAGGCCAGGGGCTCTTTAGAAAGAAGGACGCGACTGAAGGGATATTGCGTTCAGAGCCGTCCGATTAAAATCCATCGGCACAGATTAGACCTAATCTTCACTGAACCGGTATCCAACCACGGCCACTGGATCACGATCCCACGACCCCAAATACAGCAACGCCAGCACCAGTACCGAGCCCATGGATTCGATCTCGACAGCTCAGATTTTATTGTGCAAAGAGTTATGGAGATTCTAATCTACAACATTGACTCCAATCCAATGGCGCACCTAAATCTTCTTCCTCCAGACACTTGCCTAGGGCCGGCCGTGCGCCACACAGGCGGACGCGCCTTCGGCATAGACCACCGCAGGAATCCCACCAATTGTGTCTAGATCCCAAGCGCACGCTCCTGGATCACTGGTCATCGGCCCATCTTCTTCCTATCATAATCCAGTGCGGCGTCGCTCTCCACATCACGACAGTCATTTCAGCAAGCAAGTGACCCGGTGACCCGATAGCCCATACACAGTACCGATAAGTCTCACGCAAAAAAGAAAGCAACACGAATCGGTATAGGGGCAACTTACCACGTAATGCATAGCACAACACCGTGACGACGACGCAGGGTGGATCCAAGGTGACCACAGTACACCGGCGAGGTATATTCCATGCTCCCTCGTGCTCTCCCTCAGTCACGCTTTCACGTATGTTCTACGTGCCTCGACACACCTCCTCAACCTTTTTGCGAAGACCTGATGGTGGCATACGAGCGGATCGACATTGGCGGCCAACTAGCTTCTCTCTACGCACCCTCATCTCCCACTCGGTTCATCAATGGTGGCTCCGATGAAAGAGTCAGGGGGCGGCGGCCAGGATTTTATGTAGGGCGAGAGGGGAAACGAGGCCAAGGCCCGAGCTCCAACAACTCCCTAGCGAATCTCAACAACCCCCGGCAAATCCTAACCAATCCCTGAAGCTCAAGCGCTATCACAGTTTCGGTCAGTTCAATTTGAGCAGGTTTTACGCCGAGGGGAACCTAGCAAGGGGGCCCCACATCACAGTGCAGCGACACACATACTCTGGTGGTACAACAAGTGGAGGCACTAGCCAGTGGGCCACGCAAACGTAGGGTCGAGCTGGGCCGCGGGGAAATTATTCAGCCCAGGCATGTCAGCGTTTTCTTGTGTTTTTATTTTTATTATTTTCTTATTTCTCTTTCCATTTAAGATTTCAAACCCAAATTAGTTCAAATCTGAGTTATCAGTTTAACTACACATGTTGCAAAACAAGAGACTCATAATGACACAAATATTTATTTATTATTCTATTTTTGCATATACTTCTAACGATGTAGCTTACACATAAATGGTTCATTTTAGAGAAATAATTTTCTATTAAGATATAATTTCTTTAAAAAGTAACTTTCAATGTATAGGTCAAAAAGGGATAACTTCATTTATCTAGTGATCTTTTGATTCGTTCTTTTACTGAAAGCATATTTATTATATAGTTACTGAGAGGAATACCCCATTTTAACACTATTTTATTATTCATTTGTTTCCTGGTCTCATGTTGAATCCTAGTTCCAAATTTTAACTCAAATATTTTGGACAAACTTTTATGAAATTCCAAAGTTAGGATTTTGGGATGTTACAAATCCTACCCCCTTAATAATAATCTCGTCCTTGAGATTAGTAAGAAAAGGGATGTAAAAAGTATTATTTATAGTTTAGCTTTTAGTTTCTAATCAGTTCAAGAACAAGAAGTTTCGTGTTAATTAGAAATTAATTAGGAAAGCATTGGTATCTATATGTATAGCCATTTTATTGTGTAGGATAAAAGATGGGTAGGTTTGCGCAAGAATAGCCTGGGGTAAGAAAGTTTATGATGAAAAAGAACTCCTTGTTGGGTGGTAATGCATCTGAAGATCGAGTTTGACTTCTCTCCTTCCTTGACGAGGTTGATCTTGTCCTTCTCCAGTCTTGGTTTCATTGATTCGAGGTTAGTGTATATCATTGGGGTTGAGTAATATGATTAAGATAGATATGGATGAGATAGACTACATGATATAGGTCAAAAGTTTGTTTGATGTTAGGAGGGGATAGACAGATTATGCAATCCATCATGACTCTATTGGTTGGGTTAGCTCTTTTGCTCAAGGTTGAGTTGGTCTAATGTGCTAAGTTAAGTTAACACCTGGCTAGTAGGTTCTAATCTCTTCTACCAGTATCACTAATCTGTTTAAGTAGACCATATTAGATTAGATCATATTAGCTTAGATCACATTAGATTCTATAATCCTATTTAAGAATATCATTTAGTTACGCATATCAAGCTGACTTTATCTTTATGAAATTCTAGTATTATTTTTTTTCTAAGTGGAACTTCCAATTAGTATATATTTTTTTGTATAGACCTAAAATTTTCATGCCATTAGCAGGTGTGGCATAGAAAACAAGAGTACATTAGGTTTTAGCTATTAGGTGAGTGTAGAGAAGATTTAGGGGTAAGAGAAGGTTAGGTAAGGGAGACTTTTATTCCGGGTGGTGGATCTTGATTCATCTGAAGATCTGTTTCTACTCATATCCTTCATTGTCGAGGTTAACCTTCTTCTTGGATCTGATTTAGGGAGCATCGGTCGTGGTGTTAGATGCCATTATCTGAGTTGGGATATCAATTGTGGGTACATGGGGTAGGTAGGTTAAACAGAGTTTTACTTTGCTTTTGGGATAAATGGGTTGGGCAACCTATAACATAGGCTAGGTCGTGGTTTCACGAATGAGTTTGTCTAAGGCACCAATTTAGGTTTAAAACCCATTTATAGGAATATGGTCTAATCTATGTTACCAGTATTAACTAACATGTTTAAGTAACTCACTTTAGATTGGATCATATTAGATTAGGTAGGATCTAGATTAGATTGAATATAACTAGATTAGACTAGTTTAAGTTAGATAGATCTAATAGGGTAGGATATGTTAGAATATTTTAAGATAGGATGGATTATATGATGTAGGTAGGTCAGAATCTCTGATAGGTTAAAACAGAGGGATTATACAACCATCGGATGGTTAAGGTAGTTGCATGAAGCCGAGTTGGTCTGTCGTTCTTAATTTAGTGCAGAGTGAATTAAGTTAAAACATATTTTTTTACGAGTAGAGTCTCATTTATTTCATCAGTATTATCCTTCTTGATAAGCAACTTACGTTAGATTAGCTCCACTTTAGCCTTGGTTATGTTAGATTAATCTATCACATTAGATCAGATCTAAGTTTTATTTGTGTGACTAGATTAGACTAGATAAGATGTCATTATTTTGGATTAGATCCTGGTTGTTACTTTAGGATGAGATAAGTAAAGTGGTTAGGATAAGATGAATCCTTCAAGATAAGATGATATTAAGATACGAGAGAGTCTTTTAAGATAAGATGGATCTATGAGGCTTAATATATTCTAGTGGGGGTATTCTTAGTTGGTCTACTCTATCTTATAATCAATTTATGAGGATAAGATAGATTTTTTTCTTTTTAACATAAGATGAACCTATTAGGATAAGATAGAATCCTTTAAGTTAAGAGGGATCTATTTAAAATAGATACACTTTAATAGAGGATAATCTAGATTGTTTAGTTATCTTATGAATTTTATTTATTTATATTTATGTCTATATGTATATGAAGATGTAACTGTGGACATTACTCCACAATTCATCGCACTCAATCAAAGATCCAAATCAGACATGTATCACAAGAACAACAAATATTTACAAAAATAGTTTTGATTTTGTTCCTAAGAGTAGGTCTCCTATTCCTAAAGGTCACTTTAGGTACAGGATTTCAATGTGTGAAATCCACTTTTGTCTTTAGAAGTGAAAAGGTAAGAATAATCAGAGTAGAGCGGAAATAGATGAGAAAAGTTTAAGGAAAGTTTAGAAAGAATCAGAGTAGCAAATGTAAGTAAGTATTGGTTGTCCAGTTCTATCTAGGTTTTGTCCTACAGTCAACATTCCTCTGATACCACTTCTGTCACACCTAGGTTTTAGGGACCCAGGCGCGAAAATAATCACCAGGTGTGCTAGGACCAAGTCTCACACATATGATGAATCATGGTACAGAAACGAATGTTACAAGTTTACTATATAATTGGAGTTCTGTACAAAATAAATAAATAATTACATTGTAAGGAGACAACGATCCAGCAACCCAAAGTTGACTAGGAGACGACGGCCTAGACCTCTCACGAACACATCACAACATCTTCCATGCGCCTCATCCTGTGGTACCTATTCTTGACCTGTGGGTGGTGTGAGACATCAAGGGTGAGCTCACATATGTTCATCGCTAAACAAGTTGTGGGGAATAATGTGCATGAACTCACCAAAGGTGGGAGTTCATGTGATGTGTAAGGCTGATCAATAATAGGGGTTAAAGCTGAGCATTGCTTTTAATAAGTTGGTCAAATTTTATTAGCAGTTACTAAATGTAAGTAAATATCAAACCATAATAATAATAGAACAAAAATAATAATAAATCCCATGCAATGCAAATGACAAATTGAATTTAGTTCCATAATTTAATCATGCAAGAGCCCTGAGCTGCTCATGACCGCGAGCACGACTAGTATACTAGTTTTACACTCTGCAGAGGTTGTATCCTATACCCACAAGTCATGAATCCCATGTCACCAGGGTTAGCTAGACCATTAGACACTATCGAGGTGAATGACTAGGGATCCACTATGAGGCCTTTACAAAGTTCTAATAGCTTCTGAAAACCCGCTACAGTTTCTAGGAAGAGCAATACAGGAATCACCTGTCTGATCGCCATCGCAGCAAAATCAACCCGGGAACCTCCCTACACGCCTACTCCCCTACTGGCCTTGTCCTTATCGGGTAAGGTAGTCCTCCACTAGCTTTCCTAGTTAGTCAGCCAAGGGCGTCCCATTCCACCCTTGTGGTGGCACGTATTTCTCAAGTTAGGCTCCATGTTCCAATTAAAATAATAGTCTTATCATGAACAGAAATAGAACAATAATAAATAATTAGAACATAATCATAATGTAATATTAATCCCAAAACCATATAGACAATAGCAAAAACTACCCAAATAGTTCAGGGGTAAACAAGGTATAAAGATAACCAGACTAGGTTGACCTATTGGGTCCCATCAAAATTAAGCCTATGCATGATAAAATGATTATAAAGAACATTATTGGGTAAATAAAAGTGATCAAGGGCACAACTTGCCGGGAACTTGAGATTCTAGGTACCAACTTGCTCTTCAAGTGACTTGTGACCTCACTGCTAGTCGTAGCAATACAAACAAACATGGTATAGACAAAATTAACATCACATCAAACATAAGAACAAACTACATAATAATAATCTACGCATTGCTATGAGATCGTAGAAACGAGAATCAATAGAATCGAAGTTACGGTAAGAAAGTTATGATTTTCTAAAGATTTAGGTGATTTAAATAATAAACTATGTTCTATGTTGAATATAATTCATGTGATAGAGACATTACAAATACATAACTTAAGTGGGCCTCATTCTAAGTTATAAATTAGTTAGACATCATGTCTTAGTTAAATTATAGCCATAAAATCAGAATACTATACTAATATTAGAAAAGTTAATCCGATAAACATAGATTAATCCAATTAGTTACTTAATTATAGAAGTACGTGATATCGTATAATTAATGTCGCTACTATGTAGTAAATATTTCTACGAGGCTAACGTAATTCGAATGGATCAAATCAGAGTTAAAACGAAAAAGATATGAATTCCCGAAGTTTTAGGTGATTAATAATAAAATTATATTCTTTGTGGGTTAATATAAATCTTGTGAGAGAGATATTACAAAGAAATAACTAATTCAATCTTTAATCAACACTATAACTTGTTTTAGAGGTACTATTTTCATAGAGTTATGGATGAAAAACATTGACTTTTTATTAGAAAAGTAAACCTAATGAGCACAAGTCAAACCATTATTTAATTAATTCTAACAACATGATGGAATAATTTGTTTAATTGTGTGGACGGTCTTAATACAAAGATAACGCAATTGGAACAGATTAAATTGAAGCTAGAACATACGAGTTATGGATTATCTAGGTTTTATGGATTCCTTATAACTGATTTTATACCCAAAATAACTAAAAAGGACTAATCTGTAAATGCCGAGGACCTACGTGTGGGCATCTTCCACTGAAGGGGGACGGCGGGTTATTTTGGCATAAGGCCAGGGGCTCTTTAGAAAGAAGGACGCGACTGAAGGGGTATTGCGTTCAGAGTCGTCCGATTAAAATCCATCGACATAGATTAGACCTAATCTTCAGTGAACTGGTATCCAACCACGGCCACTGGATCACGATCCCGTGACCCCAAATATAGCCACGCCAGCACCGGTACCGAGCCCACAGATTTGATCTTGAAGGCTCAGATTTTATTGCGCAAAGAGTTACGGGCATTCTAATCTACACCATTGACTCCAATCGAACGGCGCACCTAAATCTTCTTCCTCCAGACACCCTTGCCTGGGGTCAGCCGTGCGCCGCATAGGCGGACGTGCCTATGGCACAGACCACCGCAGGAATCTTGCCAATGGTGTCTAGATCCAAAGCGCACGCTCCTGGATCACCGGTTATCGACCCATCTTCTTCCTATTCTAATCCAATGCAGCGGCGCTCTCCACATCTCGACGGTCATGTCAGCGAGCAAGTGACCCGGTTACCCGATAGCCCATACATAGTACCAGTAAGTCTTACGCAAAAAGGAGAGCAACACGAATCGATCTAGGGACAACTTACCATGTAATGCAAAGCAGAACGACGTGACGACGACGCAGGGTGGATCTGAGGTGACCACAGTACAACAGCGAGGTATATTCCTTGCTCCCTCGCGCTCTCCCTTAGTCATGCTTTAATGTATGTTCTACATGCCTCGACGCACCTCCTCAACCTTCTTGCGAAGACCTGATGGTGGCGTACAAGCAGATCGACATTGGCGGCCTACCAGCTTCTCTCTACGCACCCTCATCTCCCACTTGGTTCATCAATGTGGCTCTGATGAAAGAGTCAGTTGGGGCGGGGGCCAGGATTTTATGTAGGGCGAGAGGGGAAACGAGGCCGAGGCCTGAGCTCCAACAACTCCCTAGCGAATCTCAACAACCCCCGGCAAATCCTAACCAATCCCCGAAGCTCAAGCGCTATCACAGTTTTGGTCAGTTCTATTTGAGTAGGCTTTACGTTGAGGGGAAACCTTGCAAGGGCCCCACATCACAGTGCAGCGACGCACAAACTCTGGTGGCGCAACAAGTGGAGACACTAGCCAGTGGGCCTCGCAAATGTAGGGTCAAGCTGGTCCGTGGGAGGAAATGGTGCTAGACCGTGGGGAAATTATTCAACCCAGGCAAGTCAGCGTTTTCTTTTGTTTTCTTTTTATTATTTTCTTATTGCTCTTTCCATTTAAGATTTCAAACCCAAATTAGTTCAAATCCGAGTTATCAGTTTAACTACACATGTTGCAAAACAAGAGACTCATAATGACACAAATATTTATTTATTATTCTATTTTTGCAAATACTTCTAACGATGTAGCTCACACATAAATAGTTCATTTTAGAGAAATAATTTTCTATTAAGATATGATTTCTTTAAAGAGTAACTTTCAATGTATAGGTCAAAAAGGGATAACTTCATTTATCTAGTGATCTTTTCATTCATTCTTTTACTGAAAGCATATTTATTATATAGTTACTGAGAGGAATACCCCATTTTAACACTATTTTATTGTTCATTTGTTTTCTGGTCTCAAGTTGAATCCTTGTTCCAAATTTTAACTCAAATATTTTGGACAAACTTTTATGAAATTCCAAAGTTAGGATTTTGGGATGTTACAGTATGTCACCGCCATAGTACATGATAGCCACTATATGTTGGCAAGAGTTGCAAGGACGAATAGGACGAGCATGCATCATGACATAAAACTTTGAGTTAAACCCCCTATGTAGCTATTATAGTATGTGTTTCATTGACCCTATTCATGCTACCTATCTTTACTTTTCTATGCTACCCTTCACTATTCATGAAGCCTGATAGTCAAGTTAAATTGGTGGGCAGAATACCTTGCATTGCATCCATAGGAGCATTACGTTTCTAGACTAGAGTTCCGTGAGGTATTTCCCTTCACGTGGAGCCAAAGGTACATATGTAATCATTTGTTCTTGTATTGCCCAAAGTAAGGTCTTGTTAAGATATATAAACAAAAGAAAGGAAGAGTTAATCTCTTATGATTTGCTGATCATTTTAACATGAATACTTTTGTCATATTATAAACCTTCACGTACTAACAACCTTCAGCCAAGGATTGATTAAAAGTGAAGTGACATATCCACTATCACCTTCGTCCAAGAACTATTATCTTCAAGAGAAGGTAATGCTTCGAAGGACGAAGGTCTTTAATGTTTAATATTGTGTTGCCTTGTTTTTGATTCATAGCAATTGAAAACAAGTAACCAACATAAGTCCCAACAAGTCAATTGCCCTCTCACTATGACCAGTGAAGGGTGCTTTGGTCATCTTCCCAAGCAAACAAGACTCGCACACGTCAAGTGATTCAAAATCAAATGAGTTAAGCAAACCATCATTGTGGAGTCTTTTAATGTGTTTCTCATTTATATGACCTAAGCGACAATGCCAAATAAAAGTAGGATTCAAATCATTTGGTCAAGCCCTTTTAGTATTAACGTTACAGATAGTCTTATTCTCAGAATCAAGAACATATAATCCATTCATCAATGAAAAATGAGCAAAGAAAAATATCATTATAATAAATAGAACAACACTTGTTCTTTCTTACATCCTCATAGCGATCTACTTCTTCCTGACATGAAGAAGAGATAATGTTCTTACTTATAGAAGGAATGCAATAATAATTATTCAACTCCAAAACTAATCCTGAGGGTAGTGATAAGTTGTAGGTGCCAACTGCTATGACCGCAACTATTGCTCCATTGCCGACATATACATCCATCTCGACTTTTGCAAATCTTCTAGTCTTTCTTAGTCCCTGCAACGATTTGCAGGAGAGAATCACCAATCCAGTATCAAATACCCATGATTCATTAGAAGATGTAGCAATATTAATTTCTATAATATTTATACCTGAAGTAGAAGTCTCACTTCCCTTCTTCTTCTTGACTTTTTCCAAGTACTTCTTGCAATTCCTTAACCAATGTCCCTTTTCATGACAATGAAAGCATTCATTATCAGGAGAAGGGCCAGGCTTGCCCTTTGACTTAGCCTTAGAGCTTGAGGTCTCCTTGGGTACATTCTTTCTCTTTCCTTTGCCCTTGGGAGGCGTCCAACACTTCCTCTTCTTGTTTTCCTTTTTAACCATCATCACATGATTAGGATTTTTCTTAATGCTTTCCTCGTCCGTCTTTAGCATCCCATGCAATTCATCTAATGTTTTCTCCAAGCCATTCATCCGGTAGTTCATTATGAATGGTTTGTAGCTCGGATGGAGCGATTGGAGAATAACATCAATAGCCAGGTCATCATTGAGTTCACAACCAAGTTTGTCCAAAGTCTCAATGTAACTAATCATCTTGATCACTTGAGGACTAACCGGGCTACCTTTTGCAAGCTTCATAGAGAACAAGGACTTTGAGATGTTGTATCTCTCGGCCCTAGCCTGGTTCTCAAACATTCAATGCAACCCCACTGTTGGAGCGAAAATCCTCTGGCCAGGTGGCGGAATGCACCCGCCCTAGTCCTAAGATGAGGAGGGGGCCTAAGCGCTTGCCTGTTTGGTGAATTTCGGATGAACACAAGAACACTCGAGGGTTTATAGTGGTTCAGGCCGCAGGAGCGTAATACCCTACATCCACTGTCTGTAAGTTGTATTGAGCGTGTGCCTTGTAACGCTGTGTCCCCTACCTTTTATAGTTTAAGGGAGGTATATACAAGGATGCTGAGCTCCGACATGTGGGCCGAGGAGCATAATGGAAGGAATACATTATGTGAATAATTAATGCTGAGTAAACCCTAAACAAGGGAGCCGTTCAGATTCCCTCTGCCTTAGTAACGCATGAGCAGTCAGCGGGAGTCATGATGACTGCAGTCCATGTAGCATTAATAGGCAGTAACCCTTTTCTTGGAAACGTGCGAGTAATGGTGAGTCATTATCCTTGATGTGGTAACGTGTGAGTAACTGCATGGCCCTCGCAGCGTGGACTGGGCACGCCGTCTATCACTGGAATGGACAGGCGCACGTCTTATCTGTAATGGATGCAAAGACACACATAGCCTAGAGGCTTAATGCCAGGTTCCGCCCGTTGGCTTACGCCGCGCGCAGTAGGCCACGCGGCAGCATTGGGTCTCCGCTTGTGCGGGGAGCAGGAGTGTATGTGATAAGGTCAGGATCCCGCCAGATTAGGTTTGAACACGTGTCGGCACCGGACCCCCGCCTGGGTCCTGATAAAGGCCCAGGTATGTTCTGTCTTGGAACCCTGGGACCCCACTGTGGGTGTCCCGGACACCATATAGGGGGTCCGGATCCCATTCCAGGGGTCCGGTTCGCACACGTGGAGGTCCTGGACCAAACTTGGAGGCCCGGACCGTATATACAAGGGTCCAGCACCTTCCCATGGGGTTCTGGACTCACTGGTGATGCCTCAGAGTATGTCACTTCCTCTGGACACGTGGTGGCACTGGACCCACCCATGTGGTGGGGTCAGGTGTTGTTGCTGGCCTAGAGTAGTCGCCTAAGGCTGGGGCGAGTCATGGCCTGGTCCCACATACAGCTCTTTTACCACATGACTAAAAATAGCCGTGTGGGTACTGCGTCTTTATATAGCAGTAAGAGGTACCCTAGTTTTAGGGTACCGACAGTGGCCCCTGGGCCCACCTCAGGGGAGGATGCGAGCCTGCAGGTGGGGCCAAAGCTTGTACTTTGCCTCAACATGGCCTGATTGGTGATTGGCGCGCTGTTTTAGCACGTCTGCTGACGCACCCACTGCTAATCCGCCTTCGGTCACGTCAACATCCATATCTGTCCTCGCGGCTGACTGACCCACGGCCCCCCACTCCTTGCGGTTTCATCGGGCCACACGTGGGGCATCTCATTGCCGCTGCATTGGTTTTAAAAATAACCTTTTGTCTTCTGCAGTGGCCCCGAGGAGATGCGCTATCGCGTGGGGCGGTTCGCATCCCGCTCTTTCCGCACCCGAAATCCAACACACGAACTGTATGACTTGTGGACCCAGACCCCCGTGTCAGACACTGGGCTGCCTGGGTCCCTTTTGTCTTCTGCAGCGGTCTCAAGGAGGCGCGCTATCACGTGCGGCAGTTCACACCCCGCTCTTTCCGCACCCAAAATCCGGCACACTAACTATATGACTTGTGGACCTAGGCCCCCATGTCAGACACTGGGCTGCCTGGGTCCTAGGTGCTCATCGAACGGGATTTCTTGCAGCGTTCCAGGGGCGCGCGAGAGAGTTTCCCTGAAAAAGGATTCAGGTTTCCTTGAAAAAGGATTCACCCCGCGTGCAGCAGTTACCTTTTCGCATTCTCTCCCAATCGGCTACGCCCCTTTGCCTTCGTGCTCCTCTGCTCTACGCCCGTGTCGCCGCACACGCCATGGCTTTGCTCGCTCATCCTGATCGCTTTCAGGCTTAAGAAGAGCTCAATCTGGTGCATGGCCTGCTTGGGTGGAGCGCGCCAGGGCTCGCCGGAAGGATCCGTGCCAGCGCTGTCCCCAATGGTGATCTCGCCGCCGGGGAGTTTGTGTTGTTCACCACGTACATTTCTTGCGGGTTGGCGCTGCCGATTTCACCCTTCTTCTTGCTACTGTTGGAGGAGTTCGGGCTTCAGATTCAACACCTCACACCCCACTCCATCCTCCAGGCAACAATCTTCGTCCACCTCTGCGAGATGTTTGTAGGTGTGGCCCCGTGTACTTCCCTCTTCCGCTACTTTTTCGTGCTGGTCAGGTCCGGGAAGACTAAGGACCACATAGGTGCCTACTACTTTCAGACAAGGCCAGATCCGGCCATAGTCTACATCCCCACCTTTGGTGGTGCGAGGTGGGAAAACTGGCACAGCGACTGGGTGATTGCCAGCACCGAGGCCAACGACCGCCTCATCCTGCCGAGTAATGGGCCAGCACTCGACCGCAAGTAATGGAGGACCAAGCCATCCCTCTCGCCAGAGTTCCTGCCTGTATTGGACAGGATCAAGGTCTTGGCCACGGGCGGCCTCACATCAATGCACGTGGTCGGCGATCTCCTGAAGCGCCGGATCACGCCACTGCAGAAGAGGCCACGCTTGTCCTGCTGGTTCACCGGCCCCAACGACATCTATAGGATCCAGCGTGGGCTGGGTACCAATCTGTCCTGGGACGAGTTGGAACTCCTGGTGGGGGATTACTAGGGAGACTTAAGTCCCTGAATCCCTGATACAAATGTCAGCAAGGCATTCTTCAGACCATAAGGCATTACAACATAATAGAAAAGCCCATCCACAGTTACAAAAGCGGTATGCTTCCTATCTTGCCTAGACATCTGGATCTGATGGAAACCAGAGTAAGCATCTAGGAAGGACAGGAGGTCACACCTAGAGGTAGAATCCACGATTTGATCTATTCATGGAAGTGGATATGGGTCCTTGGGATAGGCCTTATTGAGGTTGGTGTAGTCGATGCACATTCGAAGCTTCCCGTTAGCCTTGGGAACGATGACTAGATTGGCCAGCCATACTGGGTGATGGACCTCTTTGTTGAAGCCAGCGTGCAGCAGCTTTCGGACCTCCTCACGGATGAATTCCTACTGCTCAATGGACTGTCTCCGAGGCTTTTGACTCACCGGTTTGGCATTAGGGTGGATCTTCAGATGGTGCTCGATCACCTCCCTAGGGATCCCAGGCATCTGCGACGGTTCCCATGCGAATACATCGGCATTTGCCTGGAAGAAGGCGACGAGTGCGATTTCCTGTTTCTCCTCTAGATTAC
Organism: Zea luxurians; assembly: GCA_029449295.1. Classification (NCBI taxonomy): domain Eukaryota; kingdom Viridiplantae; phylum Streptophyta; class Magnoliopsida; order Poales; family Poaceae; genus Zea; species Zea luxurians. The sequence continues at coordinate 93,901,180 of JAOPSE010000001.1, read as the reverse complement.
CTGCGATGCGAGTGGTGTGGGAGGAATCCACGCCGACCTAGATGGTCTTGATGGGACCACTGTCTGCTCCAGATGGTTGCACCTTAGGCACCTTAGTAGGCGCCTTGGTACAGGAAGTCGAGGGGTCCCTCCCCCCGTCATCTGGGCGAGCAGTTTCTGCTGCTAGGGCGTGCAACTTCTCGATAGCTGTAAGCGCAACGGTGCGGTTGCCCTGCACGGTGAGGACCCTAGCAGGGGACAACATCTTGAGGACCAAGTACCCGTAATGGGTGATGGCCATGAACCGGTACAGGGTCGGCCTGCCAATGATGGCATTGAAAGGGAGGTTAACCTCCGCAACGTCAAACTGGATATTCTCCTTGTGGAAGTTCTCCTCAGTCCCGAATGTAACCGGGAGTGCGATGCACCCAAGGGGATACACTGGTTGAGGGCCCACTCTGGAGAATGGGCGAGAGGGTCCTAGTCGGGATCCTGGGATCTGCAGTAGCTTGAACACAGCATGGCTGATGATGTTGAACCCAGCCCCACCGTCAATCAGGACATGATGTAGCTTCATGTTGGCGAAGACAGCGGCGGTGATGAGTGGTAGTATGCCGGCCCCTACCATGTTTTTGGGGTAGTCGGATGCCCCAAAGGACATAGTGGTGCTCCGCCACCGCTGATGTGGAGTAGCCTTTGGGACCCCTAGGATCGCCGAAAGGACCTCGCAGCGCAGGGACTTCACGTTCCTACGGGAGGTGAGCTCCCAGCTTCTGCCATACATCACATACAACTTCTTGCAGCGGTCGTTGTCATCACCTGAGTCGGAGTCTCTAGTGAGGATGTCCTTGAGGACTCGCTCGGGAGACTGATACCAAAGGTCCTGTTCTCCCGCGGCCGTGTCACATTCGTCGACCTTCTCCTTGCCAGCCTGGCGACGAGCCATCCTTGGAAGCCTACTTGCGTCGCTCGCTAGTGCGCTTCCTGAGCTTGAGAATCTCTCGGTATTCCGAGGCGCTGTGGCGACTGTTGGGATGTATAGGGCATGACCCACTGTTACTTCCCTGCTACCGTGGGCGCTTGCTGCGCTCGTTTCGGCCCCCAGCCACAGCTGCGGCGACCGGAGCACCAGACTATGGCCTATCGTGACCGCAGTTCTTCTTTTTCTTGCCACCACCCTGGGTGGCAGCACCTGAGCCACCCGTCTGGGTAACTCCGGTTTGCGGTGTCGAGTGCCATGCAAGGCCCTCGGCAGCTCTGGCACATTTGTCGACCAGAGTAAAGAGCATAGTGACGGTTTCCACGTCATGCTTCGCTAATTTCTACAACATCTTCTCATCACGCACCCCCTATCGAAAAGCAGTGATAATGGAGGCATCGGAGACACGAGGTATAGTCCCTCGTACCTTGGTGAATGTAATAACCTGATTTTGGGGGTATAAAATTTCTTTCTAATTATCACCCAAAATCATGTGTTACTCTTTTTTTTCTCACTCTAGGTTTTTTCTCTCTCTAGATTCTTCCTCCCTTTTTCCTTTTTGTTAGAAATAGCTTAAACTAGTGGACGTTAAATATTTATTTTTGCCAAAATCTTATGAGTCATGACATGTTGCATCATGCTGAGTTTAAAATATTCTTTGAAGTGTTGCACAAGTTTGAATTTATTTGAATTTGAAACCTAGGTTGAATTTGGATATGAAAACCCTATAGAAAAAGAAATAGAAAAGGAAATAGAAAATCCAGGGAAAAAGAAAAGCCATTTCGGCCCAAACCAGCCCACCAGACCCAGTCCCGCGCGCGCGCCTGCCACCCCTGACAGGCGGACCCCGCCTGTCAGCGGCAATTCCCCTCTCCTACGCGTGCTCTCTCTCTCGCTCTCTGCCCGCTGGGGCGAACCTATCGGCGCCAGTTACTTCACACGCTCGCTCTCTCTCTCGCGGGCCCGGATCGCTAGTCGCCGAGCCATTGCCCCACGCGCCCCTTTCTTCTCTCACTGCGCCGTAGACCCTACCTATCAATTCCGCCTTCTCCGCGCTCGCCGTGGACCAGCGCGTGCGCACTCACGCACGTCGCCGGATTTCTCGGCCACGACGCCCGCCCACACGCCTAGCTCCCTTCATAAAGCCACGCCAGTGCCCTGCGCAAACCCCTCACCTCATTTCGCGTAGCTTCGCCCTATCTCGCACTCTGCTCACGCCGCCAGCCGCCGCCGGAGACCCGCGCCCACGTTCCCGGCCATCCAGCTCGCCGGAGTCCGCGCTAAGCCTCTCTGAGCTCCGCCCCAAGGTGAGATACCCGTCCCCGTGCCCAATTTTCCTTATTGCGCCCTGTGCTCGGCCAATTTCGCCTTCGCCGATGCTCGGCCGCGGTGGTCCGCCATGCTCGTGCAGTGGCCGACCGATTAAGCCCGGTCAAGTTCCCCGGAGTAGGTCCCTGTGTCACACCTGCCTCTGCTGAAGTTAGCCAAGGACTTATTGTGCCTTAGGTCCCCTCCCCGTGGCCGGAATGGCTCGCCGGAGTCTCTCCGGCCTGCCCAAGGCTTTTTCACTGCCGTTCTACCCTCTCTGCTAGTGGATTCATGGCCCCTTCCCCGCCATTGAGTTCGCCATGGCGCCCTCTCCCTCTCTGCCCAACTCCGGCGACCCCGGAGCCACTGTAGCTCGTGCCTGTCTCAACTCCGACGACCTCACCGCCACAGAGAGGAGTGGCACCTCTTCACACACGTCTGTTTCCCCGGTCTGATTTCCCTCCGTCCGATCTTGATCGCACGGCCTGGACCGCAGGATACCGCTTCGTGCGCGCGCGCCTGACGCCCTGGCCCGCCTGTCAGCGCCACCCGCAGTCACTCATCCTTCCTGGTCTGATTTTCCCCGTCCGTTCTTGATCGAACGGCTCGGACCCCATCGGACCCCCTCCATCTGATCTTGATCGAACGGCCTAGACCCTAGGAAAACCGCTTCGCGCCCGCGCGCCCTGATGCCCTGACCCACTTGTCAGCACCCAAAGCCCCTGGCACTGGGCCCGCTCGGTCAGCATGCTCTCCCCCTCTGTCGCTGACACTCCCTGGCCCGCCTGTCAGCACTCGACCACTCGCGCGCGCGCGCCCTCGGCCGCAGATCTAATCTCATCCGTTGGTTTTAGATCTGACGGTTAGATTCACCTGATACCCCTTCGCGTAGCTATTTTATTAAGGAGACCCTCGGTTTATTGGAAATCAACCCGCCGTCCCTGGTTTTCATGCGCAAAACCCTGTAATCTTGCAGATTTAGCCCTGGACTTTTAAATATTCACAGAATTAGCCTTGATTTCATATTTTGAATTCCCAAACTTGTTTATTTCATAACTTTTGCATATGAACTTCAAATTTAGTGATTCAAATTGCAAAATGTTCATAGAGTTATTCTCTGTTTAAATAAAATGGTTTCACTTACTGTCTGCACACTCTAATTTTTAGGATTGAATATGAACTAATGTAGATGTATGTTTTATTTATTTAATAAAATAAATAAAAGGATAACCTTAGAGATTTAATCATGTTTAAACCTGTGAGATTAATGATAGGTATTGCATGAGTTCACCTCTGTTCTAAATTATAGGTCACAATAAAATAAATTGATCTATGATTATGTACTTGTAAATAACACTTAGGGAAATAGTAATCTATTTTCAAATAAAGTTAAGGTATGTTATAGTTTATGATATTCTTTGAATTCATTATCCCTTATGTAGTATTGTGTCCTTTTAAGATGTGTTCCAATGTTTGTACATGTGTGGTGTGTTGTTCATTTGTACTTTCCAAATGTATTGAATGCATGCTCGCTTTATTTAGACAATGAGCAGTCCAAGGTTCCTGAGTGTGTTGTTGGAGACCTCCCTGAGCAGCAACCTGGTGAAGGCAAGTGTCCTTTTACCCAATATGTCCTATGTACTCTATAATTCACTGTCCCGCATTACTTTATGAAACATAAGGACTGACTAGTCTGTATTCACTTATCCTTGTTTACCTTTTCGAGTTATCATGGTTAGCATGTTGCTATTGCCTTAACTTAATCAATGAACATGATGTGAACATTTATGATACGATACTATTATCCTGATTATGTGAATGATCTTGTGATACCTTAGGGGGCTTAGGCCTTTTTCCTAAGTACCTCTCTGTAAGGACCTGTTCATGGAGTGACCACCCGGGATACCAGTACAACCATGAGGGTGGAATGGGATGCCCTTAGCTGATTAATTAGATGAACGTGGGGGTGTAGTTGGCTTTGCCAGAGGGCCGTCAATGGGGGCTGAGGCGTAGTGCTCGCTCTGCCAAGGTTGGGGTGCAGAGGTTCTTTTGATTTGGTTTTGTTAGCACCCACCTTGGTGAGGGGTACTGCGTTTGTACGACTGGCAAAACCTAACTAGCAACTATGCACCAGGGGAGTCTTTGTAAAGGCTACGTAGTGTATCCCTGGCCATTCACCGTGGTAGTGAAGATCGGGTCTGTACAACCCAGGCTGGAAAGGGATCACGACTTATGGATAAAGTGTACAACCTCTGTAGAGTGTTAAAAACTGGTATATCAGCCGAGCTCATGGTTAAGAGCAGCATTGGGATCCTCTTTGATTAGAAGAAATATGGATACTTTTATTATGATGATTAACAATGATGTTATAAACGCTGATCTTTGGTATTTCCTCGTTTGAGGAAGTACTTTTGGGTAATAACTGGGTTTATTACTAAAAGTTGGCTCTACTAATAATAATAAATACTTGACTAACCTAAAAGCAATTGCTTAACCTCAACTCCATATACAACTAGTCCACTTTAGCCAAACGGGACATTTGCTGAGTACGTTGAAGTGTAATCACCCACCCCACCCCAGATTGTCCCCACTATACTCAGTGCTCAGGAGGTGATGCTGGCAACATGGAAGATTTAGAGGAGTTTCAGGACTACGACGAGTTCTAGTTCTTTCTTAGTGGCAAACCCCTAGTCAACTGCCTGTGTAGGCTTAGCATCTACGTTTCGTAATTCTGCACTTTGATATTTATGTTAAACAATGGTTATGTATTAGACTCTATGGATGTCTTGGACATCTTGATGTAATAAAGTACCTTTCCGCTATTTATTTCGAGCATTGTGTGATGATGTCCAATTATGTAATCACTATGTACGTGAGTTTCTGATCCTAACACGTACATGGTTCGCATTCGGTTTGCCTTCCAAAACCGGGTGTGACATAAGTGGTATCAAAGCCTTGCTGACTGTAGGACCGCTAACCTAGACTAGAATGGTCGCCCTAAGGACTATAGACCCCTACTCTTACCTTGAACTTAAAGTTCTTTCAAAAGTTGGTCATCTTGACCAAATCTATGTTATCTACTTATCTCAAAAAGTTTTGTCTCACTTTTCTTTCTATTTACTTTCTGGTCTCATAGTTCTACTCTTACTCTTGTGCTTACGATGTCTTTCGTAGATGGCTCGTCTTAGGTGCACTACACGTAAGTCTGTGATCCCCTTTTTGCCTTCTCGCCTGGCGAAGCGTCCACTGCGTCGCACAGTGTAAAGTCAGTCCAGTCACCTGGAGAGACTGCATCGTCGCCTGCACGAGGAGCTGGAGCGCTGACGCCAAGAACAAGAGCAGGAGCAGCAGGACTCGTACCCCTCGCTTCAGCAGGAAGTGGACTCTGAGAGGCCGCCTTCCCCTGCACCTCAGCCAAAGATGCCCCCTGCACCACCACAGGGCATCCCAGCTACTGGAAGAGACCCTGACGGAGACGGAGACAACGACGACGCTGGTGGCAGTTCGAGCCACGGTACGGAGCTCTTGGAGGAGCCGGAGCAGGAGAGATGGATCGCGAGACCTATCACTCATGACGCTACTCGCGGGTGTCACTTCCACGACGCTCTCGATACCCTATTGCATCGGGCCTTCGACCAACACACTTGGTCTATCGAGTACCGTTGTGTAGTCTACTAGCGTCGTCACAGGCTATACCTGGACTAATGGGAGGCTACTTGCTTGGTGCGTCATCCAGACGATGATCTCCGGGGTGCAAAGGCCTTCTCAGAGCACTATTCTATTACTGAGAGGGATACTACCGAGGCAGCCATGCAAGATGCAGCACGACGGGCACTTTCTCAGTATTGCTCGTTGTTCAGCGGGGTAGCTGATGGCCTTGACCTAAAGTACTATCCTCGTCATTCGACCGCAGTGCTGGAGGTGTGATTGTCTCGCCAGTGGGTGAGGGCAATCCTAGGCTGAACATCATGGTCAATCTGGTCGTCGTGCTCAACACAGAGTTGGACCACGCCCTTGATGAGTTAGGCAAGGTTTGGGCGGAGGTTGCGGAATTGCGTGCTGAGTGCAGCACGCCACTATCTTGATGGTGGTTCTGCCGCCCCTATTGGGATTCAGCACCCTTATCGTTCGCCGCCCCGTGGTCGCTTCGACTATGGTACCCCAAACTGCAGGACCCGGATAGATTTGGATCCTTAGATCGATAGAGTCGGAGTCTGTAATAATGGTTAGTTCAGTGTCTTAGCCTAAGTCAGTTTTAGTTAGAGTTAGTTTGCTTATCTTATGTTGGATGCTTGTTATGATGGACATGTACTGAAGTTGGATCTTTGTAATGAGTGTCACCAAGGTGTGGGTATCCCCTGCAACATGGTGTAGTTATTAATAAAGTCAGTTATTTAGTTGTGTAATCCCTTTATTTCCCCTTCCCTCTTTATCTGAGAAGCTGTAAGTGAAGATGGTAATTCGTTCAGTGTTATGGAGATTTTCTATACATCTTTTCTTATGCTGAAAGACTGCAGAGTCAGATTTGATATGTGTGTGATTCCAACAGATGTCTGAGAACAGGCGCAGAGGTGCGAGTCGTGCACAACTAGAGCAATAGGCACCCTAAGAGGAGGTAGCTCCGTAGCCGCATTTGCCACTACCACCCCCGATGACCATTGAACAGATGTTCTTGATGCAGACCCAGGCAGTTCAGGCAATCGGACAGACCTTAGCAGCTATGCAGCAGGCGCAACAGCAGCCACCACCACCTCAGCCTCTAGTGTAAGTCCAAATGCCACAAGTGCCTAGAGACAAGTGGGCAGAATTCATGAGGGGCCATCCCCCTATCTTTGCCCACTCTGCTGATCCCATGGACGTGGAAGATTGGCTGCATACCATGGAGCGTGAGTTGCACACTGCCCAGTGCAACGATCATGAGAAGGTGTTGTATGGTCCCCGACAACTAAGGGGAGCAGCACAGTCTTGGTGGGAGTCTTACCTTGCCACCCATGCCAACCCTGAAGCCATCACTTGGGAGGAGTTCAGGGATAATTTCCATCGCTACCATGTGTCCGAGGGACTGATGATAGTGAGGAAGGAGGAGTTTCTCGCTCTGATGAAAGGTCCCCTGTCTGTCAGCGAGTATAGGGACAAGTTTTTGTAGCTGTCATGTTATGCCCCAGAAGATGTCAACACGGATGCTAAGAGGCAGTACCGCTTTCTAAGAGGATTGGTTGACCCTCTCCACTACCAGCTGATGAACCACACCTTCCCTACCTTCCAGCATCTGATCGACAGAGCAATCATGATAGAAAGGAAGCGTCGGGAGATGGAGGACAGGAAGCGTAAGATTGGTGGACCTCAGGTTGGAAGTAGCAGCCGTCCTCGCTACTCAGGCAACCCACCTCAGCCATTCAAGCAAGGTCACCAGTACCAGCACCAACATCAGCATCAGAACCAGTAGCAGCAGTACTAGAGGCAGTTTCCTCAGCAGCAGCAGCAGCAGTACCTCAGAATAACCAGCAAGGAGGAAATCAATACTAGTGTCAGAGCAACCAGGCAACCCGTCTTCCTGCCCCATCAACCAACCAGACCAACCAAGCAGTGCCAGCGCAAGGAGGAGGTCGTGCATGTTTCCACTGTGGGGAACAAGGCCATTGGGCGAATCATTGTCCAAAGAAAGCAGCTCAGCAGCAGCTAGCTCCCAATGCCCCAGTTAGGCTGAATGCAATGCAACAAGGAGGCAACAACTGTGGGCAACCTCGTGCCCAGTATGGAAAGGTAAACCACTTGGAGGCCGACACAGTCCAGGAGACCCCAAGAGTGGGACTAGGTACGTTTTCAGTCGAGTACCATTCTGCAAATGTCTTATTTGATACTGGAGCAAATCATTCTTTTGTGACTGCATCATGGGTAGAATCATATAATATACCAGTAGCTCCCATGTATCCACCTATGAGGGTTAGTTCAGTTGGTGGAAGAACCCAAACAGATAGATTTTGCCCTAGTGCAAAGGTTCAAATAAGGGGGATAGCGTTCCCCGCTGATTTAATAGTTATGGGTAACCAAGATACAACTATAGATGTCATCCTAGGGATGAATTGGCTAACCAAGTATTAGGCCAGTCTTAGTTGTGATAAGAGAACAGTGAAGTTAGTGTCCCCATCAGGAGAAGAAGTGTTAGTAGAGTTGGTCTTGTCTGGACCAAGGAAAGGGAGTTGTCACCAAGTCACCGCTCACATTGAGGAGATTAAATCATCAGAGGCTATCAGTGTAGTATCATATTTCCTAGATGTGTTTCCCGAAGAGTTACCAGGTATGCCACCTAAGAGGAAGGTTGAATTTGCTATAGAGCTTATTCCAGGCACCACCCCTAATTCCAAGAGAGCCTATCGAGTGTCCGGACCAGAGTTGGTGGAACTCAAGAGCAGATTGATGAGTTGTTAGAGAAAGGCTACATCAGACCGAGTACCTCGCCTTGGGCAGCCCCAGTATTGTTTGTGGAGAAGAAGGATGGCACAAAGAGGATGTGCATTGACTACAGATCCTTGAATGAGGTTACTATCAAGAATAAGTACCCCCTGCCCAGAATTGAAGATTTATTCGATCAGCTGAGAGGAGCCAGTGTGTTCTCAAAGATAGATTTGAGGTCAGGCTATCATTAGCTTAGAATCTGACCTTCAGATATACCGAAGACAGCATTTACCACCAAGTATGGACTGTATGAGTTCACGGTCATGTCATTCGGTTTGACGAATGCACCAGCTTACTTCATGTACTTGATGAACAACGTGTTCATGGACTACCTCGACAAGTTAGTAGTAGTGTTTATTGATGATATTCTTATATATTCCTAGAATGAGCAAGAGCATGAGGAGCATTTGAGGAAAGTACTTCAGAGGCTACGAGATTGTCAGCTGTATGCCAAACTTAGCAAGTGCGAGTTCTGGATCAGTGAAGTCCTATTCTTGGGTCACATTATAAACCGAGAGGGATTGGCTGTAGATTCGAAGAAGGTAACGTCTATCTTAGACTGGAAAGCACCAAAAGATGTCCGAGAAATCAAGAGTTTCATCGGAATGGCCGGTTATTATCGGCGTTTCATTGAAGGTTGCTCCAAGATTGCCAGGCCAATGACAGCCTTGCTGGCATAGAAGGTTGAGTTCAAGTGGACCCCAGCATGCCAGAAGTCTTTTGAGACATTGAAAGAGAAGTTGACAACGACACCAGTACTGATTCTGCCAGATGTTCACAAGCCATTCTCAGTATATTGCGATGCTTCATACATCAGACCGGGATGTATGTTGATGCAGGAAGGGAGAGTAGTGGCATACTCGTCCCGACAGTTGAAGATTCATGAGAAGAACTATCCTACTCATGATCTAGAGTTAGCAGGCGTGGTTCATGCATTGAAGACCTGGAGGCATTATCTTTATGGGCAGAAGTGTGATATCTACACGGACCACAAGAGCCTCAGGTACATATTCACTCAGTCAGAGTTAAACATGAGGCAGCGAAGATGGTTAGAGTTGATCAAAGACTATGAGCTAGAAATTCATTACCACCCAAGCAAAGCAAATGTAGTTGCAGATGCTCTTAGCAGGAAGAGTCAAGTCAATATGCTGGCCGCTCACCTGATGCCATATGAGCTAGCCAAGGAATTCAACAGATTGAGTCTCGGATTTCTGAACAACACTCAAGGAGTGACAATTGAGTTGGAACCCACTCTAGAGGAAGACATCAGGAAGGGTCAGAAGGATGATGAGAAGATCAAGGAGATCTGACAGCTTATCATAGATGGAAAAGGCAAGGATTTCCGTGAAGATGCAGAAGGAGTGATATGGTTCAAGGATAGACTGTGTGTTCCCAACATCAAATCGATCTGAGAACTGATTCTCAAGGAAGCCCATGAGATAGCATACTCTATACATCCTGGTAGTGAGAAGATGTACCAAGACCTGAAGAAAAGATTTTGGTGGTACGGTATGAAAAGGGAGATAGCAGAGTATGTGGCAGTGTGTGATAGTTGTAAGAGGATTAAAGCAGAATATCAGAGACCTGCAGGTTTGTTGCAACCGTTGCAGATTCCTCAGTGGAAATGGGATGAAATCGGAATGGACTTTATAGTTGGTTTGCCCCGCAGTCGTACTGATTATGACTCCATCTGGGTAGTTGTGGACCGTTTGACAAAGGCGGCCCATTTCGTACCAGTCAAGACCACCTACAACAGTGCGGTGTTGGCCGAACTATACATGGCTCGGATTGTGTGCTTGCATGGCATTCCGAAGAAGATAGTATCAGATAGAGGCACCCAGTTCACCTCTCATTTTTGGTAGCAGTTACATGAAACCTTGGACACGCATTTGAAGTTCAGCTCAGCTTATCACCCGCAGACAGATGGCCAAACAGAGGACATGTTGAGGGCTTGTGCTTTGCAAGCAAGATAGGTTGGGACAAGAGATTACCATACGCAGAATTCTCTTACAACAACAGCTATAAGGCCAGTCTGAAGATGTCACCATTCGAAGTGCTCTATGGGAGGAATTGCATGACTCCATTGCATTGGGATCAACCTGGTGAAAGACAGGTGTTCTGTCCAGATATTTTGCTTGAAGCCGAAGAAAACATCAGAATGGTCCGAGAGAATTTAAAGGAAGCGCAGTCCAGACAGCGAAGCTATGCTGGCACCAGAAGAAGAGAACTCAGTTTTGAAGTGGGAGATTATGTCTATTTGAAGGTGTCACCCATCAGAGGAACCAAAAGGTTTGGAGTCAAAGGCAAGCTAGCACTTCGTTATATTGGGTCGTATCAGATTCAAGCCAGACGTGGAGAAGTGGCTTGTCAACTCAACTTACCAGAAAACCTGTCCACTGTTCACGATGTGTTCCATGTGTCTCAGTTGAAGAAATGCTTTAGAGTGCCAGAAAAGCAGTTGCCAGCAGAGAATCTTTAAGTTCAAGAAGATCTGACTTATATTGAGAAGCCAACTCAAATTCTAGAGACAGCAGATCGGGTCACCCGGAGAAGTACCATTAGGATGTGCAAAGTCAAATGGGGTCACCACTCAGAAGAAGAAGCAACCTGGGAACGAGAAGATGAATTGAAAGCCAAGTACCCTGATCTCTTTTCTAGCCAGCCCTGAATCTCGAGGGCGAGATTCTTTTAAGGGGGATAGGTCTGTAACACCTTGATTTTGGGGGTATAAAATTTCTTTCTAATTATCACCCAAAATCATGTGTTACTCTTTTTTTCTCACTCTAGGTTTTTTCTCTCTCTAGATTCTTCCTCCCTTTTTCCTTTTTGTTAGAAATAGCTTAAACTAGTGGAGGTTAATTATTTATTTTTGCCAAAACCATATGAGTCATGACATGTTGCATCATGCTGAGTTTAAAATATTCTTTGAAGTGTTGCACAAGTTTGAATTTATTTGAATTTGAAACCTAGTTTGAATTTGGATTTGAAAACCCTATAGAAAAAGAAATAGAAAAGGAATTAGATAATCCAGGGAAAAAGAAAAGCCATATCGGCCCAAACCAGCCCACCAGACCCAGTCCCGCGCGCGCGCCTGCCACCCGTGACAGGCAGACCCCGCCTATCAGTGGCAGTTCCCCTCTCCTGCGCGCGCTCTCTCTCTCTCTCGCTCTCTGCCCGCTGGGGCCAACCTCTCGGTGCCAGTTACTTCACCCACTCGCTCTCTCTCTCTCGCGGGCCCAGATCGCCACTCGCCGAGCCGTTGCCCCGCACGCCCCTTTCTTCTCTCACTGCGCCATGGACCCTACCTGTCAATTCCACCTTCTCCGCGCTCGCCATGGGCTGGCGCATGCGCACTCGTGCATGTCGCTGAATTTCTTGGCCACGATGCCCGCCCACACGCCCAGCTCCCTTCATAAAGCCCGGCCAATGCCCCACGCACACCCCCTCACCTCATTTCGCGCAGCTTTGCCCTCTTTCACGCTCTGCTCACGCCGCCAGCCGTCGTCGGAGACCCGCGCCCGCGTTCCCAGCTATTCAGCTCGTCAAAGACCGCGCCAAGCCTCACCAGGCTCCGCCCCGAGGTGAGATACCCATCCCCATGCCCAATTTCCCTTATTGCGCCCTGTGCTCGGCCAATTTCGCCTTCGCCGGTGCTCGGCCACGGCGGTCCACCGTGCTTGCGCGGTGGGTGTGACAGAACCTCCCAAGTCATTAGGCCCACCTACAGTTGTCCTTGTCCAACGGACCTTAGACAACCCTGTAGGTGCCCCTGAATCACTTGACAAATTCGGTATCTGTATTCCTTACCTTTCCCAAGAGCGTTTCACCCGTCACGCAGACATTACAATACATCGGAGGTACGAAAATGCGGAAGCAGTTACAATAACTTACCTTATATTGAAGTAAGAAAGAGTAGTATTTATTATAGACCAGAGCTAAAATATAAGAGTGCTGAAGTATTATTATTACATCACTGGGAGGCAAAAACCCCTCCCGATAAACATCAAACAAAAGTTTTTAACGGAGGATCCTTTCCTCTTGAAGCTTCAATCATGGTTTTCTTCTTTGGGCACCACATTTGAACAAAAGCAGCAAAAGTTTGCCGCTTCCTCACCTAAAACAACATGGGACAAAGCCCTGAGTATGAAGTGTACTTTCACAAGTCTTACTCGTCAACATAAAAGACTCTCAAGGATATGCTGGCTTTTAAGGGAGTCAAGGTAAGGCTTATCAATAGTCAAAGACTCTGTTTGCAGAAATGCTTACTAATAGTGGATCCTTAAAAATCCAGTTTTAATTGTCAGGTTAAGTAAAGTTACCTGTATCTAGAGTTCTTTCTACCGTAGTTCAATCACTTGACCTATACTAGCCAATTTCTTAACAACCATTCTAATTCACTGGAAAGCTATGTGTAGGGCAGTGACCAAGTCTTCATACACGCGAAGTTATGGCGATCCAAATCGATAATACTCAGCTGAGGATCTCCAATCACACGACATACGTAGAACTTAACCCTTGCATATGTCAACTCGCCACCGGGGTTCTTAAGACCAGATCAGGTTCACGCCAACCGAGAGCACAGATACACCACCGTCCAGCCTCTTGCCACGGAGGGTACACTCTACTCTTGCCATCTCTCCACTCCCGTTGCGTGTTATCTTATTCTGGTATTAGTCTGCCCGAGGCAAAGCTTACCTATGATGAGGCATGTGACTAGTTAAAGGGTCCTCGATCCACAAGCCTACATCGACAAGGTCCTTAATCGACTCAGACGGAGACACTACACCAAGACTCTCTTCTCATGCAAGTCACCCGCCCGGTCTCAGCTTTATCATTTCAATTCCCAAAGTTTGGTACCTGGCAGAGGTACATCTTTTCTGATGTTGAACCCATCATGGCCATGATGGATCCGCCATCAAATTTTATTTTTGAAAACATTACACCCACTTTGAAGCATCATCTTTTGTTGAAACAAAAACATTTTTTTTCTAGAGCAAGGCTAAGCATAAGAAAAACCTTTTTGTAAAACAGGGGATTGAGAAGTAATCAAATCCAAGGAAGGAAAATGCAGCAACTGGTTTAGCACATAACTCCTATCACCTAATGCATCAAGTAAGTGAGAATGATTTCAGAATATCAAGGGGGGTGGCAAATGCACTGGGGCTTGCCTTGTGTTACTGGTGAGTCAGGTTCTACTCCACAAATATCAAAGTAAAAGCAGTTTCCTGCCTAAGGTTCTTGAGGTGGTGGTGGTGGTGTTGTCCTGGCTTCTTCAATCTCTATCTCTTCTTCGTTTTCTATACATAACCATATATAATCATGAATGCTCATGTAATGCTCATGGAAATGCAAAGACAATAAAAGTTTATTATCTAAAGTCTTGAATCCAACTTTCCTTCATGGATCTCTGAGAAACCAGGGTTTTCGGAGTCTATAGTGAAGTTCATAGGGCACGGGGTTAGGGTATTGGGTTCTAAGTATCAAACATGGTCTAAATCATACCAAACTTTACCCAAGGTTTCTAAATAATATTTAAAGTTTACCTAAAAAGTTTGCTGAATTTTGGAATTATTAATTATTCCCTAAAATTCCAGAAGTATGGTTTTTGGTTGTTTTAAATACTCGATAATTTCCTTTTTGGACCAAAAATCATGAAACTATTTATATTAAATACTATGGAAAATTAGGAGTCTAGCAAAATTGGTCTGGTATTTTTAGCATTTTTCTACAATTTTATAGAAAAGGAAATGAATAGTGTTGGGCTGAATTTAGCCCAACAAGCCTAAAGTAGGGGAGAATCCACGCGCGCCCGTGCCCGCGGGGCGGTTTTAAACTGAAGCCTTCCGGGGTTTGAATATCTAAACAAGAATCCTAAGCACTATTTAACTGGGTCACAGACATCTGCGAATAAGCCCTTGCACTTCTATCTCTTCACAGCTCGTAGTCCACGACGGAGAACGGCGCGGGGTCGAACTCCGATAAGCTTACATCGGCTGATTCACGCCAAGACCGGTGCTCTACTTTGGTTTAAACCTAATTCAAGTCCTAACCAGTGTTTCCCCCCATCTAATTTGACTAATGGAGCTCTAACACGCTATGTCCACGGTGACAGTGGGCACCACGAGCAACCGAACGCGTTCCCGGCGATCCTAGGGACTCTAGCTCAATTGGATGGGTCAGAGAGTATCAGGAGCATCCAAGGATATGGAAATGAGGATCCAGAGGACATGAACGAACCTGAGATGCGCTGGCCACAGTGAGGTCAAACCGCTCGGTGCTCTTGGTTGATTTGGGGGAATCCCAAATTGGGGAGTTCTAGTGGATGATTCAAGGCACGGGTTGCTCTACTGGTTGCACAATTACTTAGCGGAGCAAGCAGGTTAGGCAATTTATAGTAGGCTTGAGCGGCGGGCGGTGAATTTGAGAAAGACACGCGGCGACCAGAGAAGAAGAAGGTCTCTGGCGCGCACGATTGGTGGCAATTATTGTGGCAAGCTCCCCGGCGATCACCGAATAGGCTTAACACGATCGACTGGGACATGGTAAGATGCCCAGGCACGTGGTGCACGGCCGTGAAGAGGCTATCTTCGGTGAGCCTATCCAAGGCAGCCGCGACACGCTCGGGTACAGCGACCGGAGTAAAATAGCGGCTGGAGTTCATCCTTGGGCGATATTTCTTACCCCAGTGCTATCCAATTGATCCGAGCGTGAATCACCACGGCGATAGCACGAATCCGCACGCGGCTCGTCGGTGGCGAGGGGGATAAGCTTGGGATCTTGTTCAGTTACTGTAGCATGGAGTCTCTATTCAGTGTGCCTGACAGACCACTTTGTAGGGCTCAGATCCTAGGTTTTTACATGACAACCTGTTGATCGGCCAGTAGCAAAGTTGTTGTCTGATGATCCAGCTACAATCTTGCTATAGCAACCATAGCCAAACTCTCACTAGATCATGGTTGAATTCCAGTCCAAAGGTTGCTCAATCACACTGTCAGTCTGAATTCAGACTCAAGGCAGTCTGACAGCTCGACTTTGGGCACATTTTTCTCCAAATTTTTTCATGAGACCATGGTTTAATCCCTATAGCAAAGTTGTTCTCCTTATATAGTTCTACAAATTTGATGTGTTGACCCTTGGAAAATTCCACAAAATTTGGAAGATACAGGGCTTCAAAGTTGGTTCCATTTACTGAAATTCATACTTAGTTATTGAAGCACAAATTTGGCCTTTTTGCATATAAGCCCAAAACCTATGGTTTCATTTGCAAATCTCCAAACATGTGAACCATATGACTTAAGGTACTATAATGCCTTGATTTTTGCACTTTAGTCCAAAAGTGCACTGGTTTTGCACTTAGCCCCCTAGGGTTTTAGTCCAGGGTTTACTAGGGTTCTATTTAGGGTTTTAGGTACTTCTAGGGTTTGGATGCTACTTAAGTCCATCCATGGTGATATTTTATGATCATTTTAACTAAGTTTTGAAGTTTTCTCTTAGTTAAGCTTTATTTACTCTTCTGAGTCCAGTTTAGGGTTAAGTACCCTATTCTACGGTTTTACCCACAACCAGGCATATCCACACAATTTGTTTGAAATTTTTGCCTAGTGAATGCATGCTAGGTGTGACAAACACAAGATATGCCAATGTTTATGATGTTATGCTCAAGTTTTAGTGACAGTAACACCGGGGGTGTTACATCCTTCCCCCAATAAAAGAATCTTGTCCCGAGATTAAAAAGTCCTAGGGTAGGTAATGGAAAAGGAAACGTGTGATACTTTTATTTCCTTATTTTTGGTACAAGGTAGGTGTGGTATGGGATTCATTCTTCTTATTACAACAAATGTATACATCTTACAATTTACACGAAGCTAAAAAGCCTAGGAAATTCTTATCTAAAAAGTCTTGAGTTTCCCAAGTAGCTTCATCTTCTGTATGTTGGTTCCACTGTATCTTGTAAAATTTGAGAGTTCTTCTTCGGGTAATTCTGTCCTTTTGATCCAAGACTTGAATAGGATGCTCGGAATATGTCAAGTCTGGTTCTAAGGCAACATCAGTTACTTCAATGGTGCAATCGGGAGCTCGAAGACACTTCTTCAATTGAGACACATGGAACACATTATGCACAGCAGACAAGGTTTCGGGTAATTGGAGTCAGTATGCCACTGGTCCACATTGTTCAAGAACAAGGAAAGGACCAATGTACCGCGGTGCAAGCTTCCCTTTTACCCCGAAACGTGATACACCCTTCATTGGTGAGACTTTGAGGTAGACATAATCTCCAACTAGAAAGTACAAGGGTTTTCGTCGCTTGTCTGCATAACTCTTCTGTCGAGCTTGAGCTTCTTTCAAATTATGAATTATTCTTTGAACCTTTTCTTCTGTTTCCTTTACCATATTAGGCCTCAAGAAACTTCTTTCACCTGGTTCAGACCAATTTAACGGAGTACGACACCGTCGTCCATACAAGGCTTCAAAGGGTGCCATTTTGGTACTCTCCTGATAGCTATTATTGTATGAGAACTCCGCTAATGGTAAACATTCATCCCATTTCTATGGAATTTCTAGAGCACAAGCTCACAACATGTCCTCAAGTATTTGATTCACCCTTTCAGTTTGCCCACTGGTTTGAGGATGATAGGCCGAACTATGGAGTAACTTAGTATCCAAAGCCTTGTGAATTTCTTCCCAAAATTTGGACACGAATTGCATTCCATGATCTGACACTATGGTCTTTGGAACGCCATGTAAACTGAGAATACGGGCAATATATAACTCTGCATATGTGGCCACTGTATACTTTACCCTGACTGTAAGGAAGTGGGCGATCTTTGTAAGTCGATCAACAATGACCCAGCTGGAATCATACCCTTTTGATGTCTGGGGCAATCCCACAATAAAGTCCATGCTTATATCCTCCCATTTCCATGTAGGGATAGGTAAAGATTGTAATGGACCAGCAGCTTTCATGTGTATGGCCTTGACACGTCTATAAGTGTCACATCTTGCCACATAGCGTGCAATTTCAATCTTCATCTTCGTCCACCAATAATGCTGTTTTAGATCATGATACATCTTAGTGCTTTCGGGATGAATAGAATAGCGACTAAGATGTGCTTCATCTAGGATTTGCTGGCGGATCTCATCATTTTTGGGCACAACTATGCGGTTGTTAAACCATACAACACCCTGATCATCTCTTTTGATGTAGTTGGCTTTTCTGACCTCTATTTTGTCATAAATGTGTTTCATTCCCTCATCATTTCGCTGTGCGTCAATTATTCTTTGCAGGAGGACTGACTCAAGTTTTAAGTGATTTGAAGTTCCATGTTGAATTATTCCCAGGTTCAACTTCTCCATTTCTTGGCATAACGTAATGTCAGAAGTCTTCATTGTCAGACAATGGCAGGAAGCCTTGCGACTTAACACATCTGCCACTACATTAGTGTTGCCTAGGTGATAGTGAATCTCCAATTCATAGACCTTAATAAGCTCAAGCCATCGTCTCTGTCTCATAGTCAACTCTAACTGGGTGAAAATATACTTCAAGCTTTTATAATATGTATAGATATGACAGATGTTCCCCAGCAGATAATGACGCTAGATTTTTAGGGCATGAACCACAGCAGCTAACTCCAGGTCATGAGTTGGATAATGTTCTTCATGCCGGCGCAACTGCCTTGAAGCGTAGGCTATCACTCGGCCCTCTTGCATTAGAACATAGCCTAGACCATTGCCTGATGCGTCACAATACACATCAAAGGGCTTTTCAATGTCCGGTTGAGCCAATACTGGAGCAGTGGTCAATAATACTTTCAGCTGCTCAAAGGCTTCATTACATTTTGAAGACCAATTAAATTTAGTATCATTCTTCAATAAACTTGTGATTGGCTTAACAAGCTTAAAAAAATCTGGAATGAATCGGCGGTAATAACCAGCCAGTCCAAGGAAACTTCGGACTTGATGTATAGTGGTTGGGGGTTTCCACTCCAAAATATCCTTGACTTTGCTAGGATCCACCGCAATCCCCTTGGTAGATAATACATGTCCCAGAAATTGGATCTCCTCCAGCCAGAACGCGCACTTACTGAACTTATCATATAATTGGTGCTCTCTTAAGCGCGTTAATATGATCCGCAAATGTCGAGCATGCTCCTCTTCATTCTTAGAATATATCAAGATATCCATAATGAATACCACCACGAATTTATCCAACTTGGGCATGAATACCGAATTCATAAGATAGGTGAAGTGGGCAAGAGCATTCGTTAGTCCGAAAGACATAACCAGATATTCAAATAATCCATACCACGTAGTAAATGCGGTCTTGGGTATATCTTTGGGCCGGATACGGATCTGATGATAACCCGACCTGAGGTCAATCTTGAAAAATACCCGGGCTCCGGTAAGTTGATCAAATAAGATATCAATCCGGGGAAGAGGGTACTTATTCTTGATTGTGACCTCATTAAGGGGTCTATAATCCATGCACATCCGAAGCATTTGGTCCTTCTTCTTGACAAAGATGGCTGGACAACCCCATGGTGATGAGCTTGGCCAGATAAATCCTTTCTCTAATAGATCTTGTAATTGGGTCTTGAGTTCTGCCAACTCGTTCGGAGGCATTTAGTACGACCTTCTAGAAATAGGAGGCGTACTGGGCTTCAGCTCAATCACAAATTCTACATCTCTCTTAGCAGGCAATCCGAGCAAATCTTCTGGAAAGACGTCTAGCAACTCACATACTACCGGAATATCTTGGATCTCTGGTATGATAGATTCATATACTCTACCAATTGGTTTAGCTGGAATAGCTACGAGGATGGACAAGAGAACCTCTTCTTGGTCATAACTCAACCTGATGGTTCTTAGATCAGTGTTGAGGATAGCTTTATGTTGGGCTAACCAATTCATGCCCAGAATTACATCTATATATTGGCCTTTTAGAACAATCATATTAGTAGGAAAGTCCCGTTCAGCCAATGTTACGGGCACTTGTAAAGCCACTTCTTTAGTGAATATTTGTCCCCCGGGCGAATGAATAGTAAACCCTTCCCTTGATTCAGTATATGGAATGCAATGTTTCTCCACAAACTTCATGCTTATGAAAGTATGCGAAGCACTAGAATCAAAGAGAATAACTGCAGGGTGATTGGCCACTAGAAACGTACCCATCACAACTGGTTCTCCTTCCGGTGTCGTGGCCACTTGCGTATAATAAATCCGCCCAGTTTTCTTCATATTTTTGCTTGCGGTATTGTTCGCCGCATTTCCCTTGCCTTGAGCGGAACTCCCCGAACTCTACTGATTATTTGATCTGTTCTGCTTCGGGTATGGACAGTCCTTGATAAAATGTCCGGACATTCCACAATTAAAGCAGCCTGTTGAAGAGCTTGGGAGAGCAGGGAAATGAGTACCAGTGGCACTCGACTGAGTGGTTGAGGTGGGGGCAGGGACGGGACGAATGAAGACTGGTTGTTTAAAAGGGTAGGAGGGTGGACGTGGTGAAGAGCGATTCGGATTAAAAGGTCGAATCACCAACCTTTGTCTTTTCTCAGGCCCCTGATTGGGCCTGTCGCCTCCATAGCCCTTTGATTTTCCTGGGCCTGCATATTTGGCTTCGACTGACAGTGCCGTGCTGACAGCCCGGCTATAAGTGAGGTCGAGGCAGGTGGCCATTTTCCACTGCAACCGGTCATTGAGGCCCCTCATAAAACAATTTTTCTTCTTTAGATCAGTGTTGACCTGATCGATGGCATACTGGGACAAGTGGTTGAATTTGTTGAGATACTGAGTGACAGTATCTCCACCCTGTTTGAGCTTCATAAATTCTTCCTGTTTCATATGGAGCACCCCATCAGGAATATAGTGCTCCCCAAAAGCCAGTTTGAATTCGTCGCAGGTAATTTGATGACGAGCAGGTTGGATAGCCACATAATTTCCCCACCAGGTACTGGCAGGGCCTCGCAGCTGCTGTGCCGCAAATAAGGGCTTTTGAGTCTCCGTGCATCGGAGAAGCCCAAACTTTTGTTCGATAACCTGTATCCATTCATCCGCTTCAAGAGGATCTTCAGCCTTAACAAATAATGGGGGACGTGTCTCTGAGAAGTCCAAATATGAAGTTTTGCGGGGTCCTTGCGGATATGCCCACCCACCTTGCTATTGCATTTGTTGTCCCGCCATTTCCCGCAGAAAGCGGGTGTTGTCGGTCATGGCATTAACTAAGGCAGTGATGGCCTCAGCTAATGTTGGAGGTACAGGGGGCGGGTTAGGAGTTGCTTCCCTCCCACGGGAGGTTCCTGCACTATCCTGTGCACGAGTCTTGGATGGCATCTAAGGCAAAGAACATTTGAAAAAAAATATAATATGCCAAAGCAAACCATCCATTTTACCTTACTAAAAAGAGTAATGATACAGACTTGAATTTACAACAGGATTACATTACCGATTATACATTAACACTATGTCTATACTACACTACTCTAGCTTCTTATCACTTTTGGTAGCTTCACTGTCGGGTGTAGGAGACCATTCATCAACCAGCTTCATAGAGGGAGGAGGCCTGAAAAGGTCCAGTTCACCACCAAGTGCTTCTCCCGCTACTCTAGAAGGTCCGGCTCCCATTCCGACAAGATCTGCAGGTATGTTAGGGTGTAGTTGTGAATACAACACATGAACCTCCTCATGTAGTGTATTACAATACACTTGCAAGTCGTCCACGATGGTGCTAAGCTCCTCCACGTGGGCTCGAGCTTTGGCTTCCTTGGCCCAAGCAAGTGAACGTGAGTTAACAGCCCAATCGAGCGCTAAATCTCGTTCAGGAAGTTGGTCTTGCAAGTGTAGGATGTCAGTCCTCAACTCGTTTATTCGCTTACCATCCTCGACCCATACTTCATTCCTATGATGGAGTTCCATTCGAAGTTGTGCTACTTGAGCTTCCTATTCTCCGATTGGATCATTGCTACCACTACTACTGTCCTCATGCCTTGGAGCTAGTTGATGGCGAGGTACGCCAATTGGCCCGGTAGACTTGAGCACAGTTTTCCTTGTGCGCAGCGGCATATCTCTAAGGGGGAAAATCTTTTTAACATAATTTGTAGTATGATGCATGCATAATTACAGAATCAACCTTAGTTGATTCACAACCTTCTATACATTGCACTCTAATATCTGGTCTTTAAGTAGAGAAGGTAGTAAGATAAGAAGGAAAGAAAATTTCTAGATAAGTCTTTGAAAATTCTTTTTGAAAATGTCTCATAACATCTGCAGAGATGGGCTTCGCTCCGATACTAGCTGTGACGGAACCTCCCAAGACATTAGGCCCACCTACAGTTGTCCTTGTCCAGCAGACCTCAGACAACCCTGCAGGTGCCCCTAAATCACTTGACAAGTTCGGTATCTGTATTCCTTACCTTTTCCAAGAGCGTTTCACCCGTCACGCAGACATTACAATACATCGGAGGTTCGAAAATGCAGAAGTAGTTACAATAACTTACCTTATATTGAAGTAAGAAAGAGTAGTATTTATTACAGAACAGAGCTAAAATATAAGAGTGCTGAAGTATTATTATTACATCATTGGGATGCAAAAACCCCTCCCGATAAACATTAAACAAAAGTTTTTAACGGAGAATCCTTTCCTCCCAAAGCTTCACTCCTAGTTTTCTTCTTTGGGCACCACCTTTGAACAAAAGCAGCAAAAGTTTGCCACTTCCTCACCTAAAACAACATGGGACAAAGCCCTGAGTATGGAGTGCACTTTCGCAAGTCTTACCCGTCAATATAAAAGACTCTCAAGGATATGCTGGCTTTTAAGGGAGTCAAGGTAAGGCTTATCAATAGTTAAAGACTCTGTTTGCAGAAATGCTTACTAATAGTGGATCCTTAAAAATCCAATTTTAATTGTCAGGTTAAGTAAAGTTACCTGTATCTAGAGTTCTTTCTACCCTAGTTCAATCACTTGACCTATACTAGCCAATTTCTTAACAACCCTTCTTATTCGTTGGAAAGCTACGTGTAGGGCAGTGACCAAGTCTTCATATCCGCAAAGTTACAGCGATCCGAATCGATTATACTCAGCTGAGGATCTTAAGACCACCGAGGTTCTTAAGACCAGATCAGGTTCACGCCAACCGAGAGCACAGATACACCACCGTCCAGCCTCTTGCCACAGAGGGTACACGCTACTCTCACCATCTCTCCACTCCCATTGTGTGTTATCTTATTCTGGTATTAGTCTGCCCGAGGCAAAGCTTACCCATGATGAGGCATGTGACCAGTTAAAGGGTCCTCGATCAGCAAGCCTACATCGACAAGGTCCTTAATCGACTCAGACGGAGACACTACACCGAGACTCTCTTCTCATGCAAGTCACCCGCCCGGTCTCACCTTTATCATTTCAATTCCCAAAGTTTGGTACCTAGCAGAGGTACATTTTTTCTGATGTTGTACTCATCATGGCCATGATGGATCCACCATCAAATTTTATTTTTGAAAACATCCCACCCACTTTGAAGCATCATCTTTTGTTAAAACAAAAACATTTGTTTTTCTAGAGCAAGGCTAAGCATAAGAAAAACCTTTTTGTAAAATAGGGAATTGAGAAGTAATCAAATCCTATCACCTAATGCATCAAGTAAGTGAGAAATATTTCAGAATATCAAAGGGGTGGCAAATGCACCGGGGCTTGCCTTGTGTTACTAGTCAGTCAGGTTCTGCTCCACAAATATCAAAGTAAAAGCAGTTTCCTGCCTGAGGTTCTTCAGGTGGTGGTGGTGGTGTAGTCTTGGTTTCTTCAATCTCAATCTGTTCTTCGTTTTCTATACATAACCATATTGTCGGCGTTCCGAGACCGGGGGGTCCCTGAGCCGACGAGTGAAGTGTCGCTGCGTGCCCCAGCCCAGATGGGTCGACGTGAGGCCGAGCGCGAAGGGGGGAAAGCGAGGTGGCCGGAGATGGGCGTGAGAGAGGTGGAAATCCCACGGCCTTCGTGTTCGTCCCGCGCCCAGGTCAGGTGCTCTTGCAGTAGGGGGTTACAAGCGTCCACATGGGGGAAGGAGCGAGTGGCCTCACGCGAGCGCCCGTCTCGTCCTCGTCCCCGCGCGGCCAACCTTCTCTAAGAGGGCCCTGGTCCTTCCTTTCATAGGCGTAAGGAGAGGATCTAGGTGTACAATGGGGGGTGTAGCAGAGTGCTACGTGTCTAGCGGAGGAGAGCTAGTGCCCTAAGTACACGCCATCGTGGCGGCCGAAGAGATCTTGGCACCCGGTTTGTGTGATGTCGTGGCCGTCGGAGGAGTGCTGGAGCCTGGCGGAGGGACAGCTGTTGGGGCCATTGAGTCCTTGCTGACGTCCTCTTGCTTTCGTAAGGGGGCCGAGAGCCGCCATTGTCAGGGAGCAAGCGGGGCGCCATCATCGCCTATCTGGCGGAGTGAGCCAGATGGGACGCCGGTCGTGTTCCCTGTAGCCTGGGTCAGCTTGGAGTAGGGTAATGATGGCGCCTCCTGTCGACGTGGCCGGTCCGCGCCCTAGGTTTGGGCGATGCGGAGGCTTCTCCGAGGTCGAGGTCGAGTCCGTCTTCCGTGGCCGAGGCCGAGTCCGAGCCTCGGGGTCGGGCGAGGCGGAGTTCGTCGTCTTCTGGGGCTGAGCCCAAGTCTGAGCCCTAGGTCGGGCGGAGCGGAGTTCGCCGTCTTCTGGGGCTTAGCCCGAGTCCGAGCCCTGGGTCGGGCGGAGCGGAGTTCGCCGTCTTCCGAGGCTTAGCCCGAGTCCGAGCCCTGGGTCGGGCGGAGCGGAGTTCGCCGTCTTCCGGGGCTTAGCCCGAGTCCGAGCCCTGGGTCGGGCGGAGCGGAGTTCACCGTCTTCCGGGGCTTAGCCCGAGTCCGAGCCCTGGGTCGGGCGGAGCGGAGTTTCCCATGGTGTGCGGCCGGGCTTGACTGCCTATCAGCCTCACTCTATCAAGCGGCACTGCAGTCGGAGCGGCGCAGGCGGTGCTGTCTTTCTGTCAGACCGGTCAGTGGAGCGGCGAAGTGACGGCGGTCACTTCAGCTCTGTCAGCTGTGGGGCGCGCGTTAGGATAAAGGTGTCAGGCCACCTTTGCATTAAATGCTCTTGCGATTTGGTCGGGGTTGCTTCTTGGCGAAGACAGGGCCTCGGGCGAGCCGGGAACACGTTCGCCGCTGGAGGGGGGCCTCGGGCGAGGCGGAGATCCTTCGGGGTCGGCTGCCCTTGTCCGAGGCTAGGCTCGGGCGAGGCGTGATCGAGTCCCTCGAATGGACTGATCTCTGACTTGATCGCACCCATCAGGCCTTTGCAGCTTTGTGCTGATGGGGGTTACCAGCTGAGAATTAGGAGCCTTGAGGGTACCCCTAATTATGGTCCCCGATAGTAGCCCCCGAGCCTCGAAGGGAGTGTTAGCACTCGCTTGGAGGCTTTCATCGCACTTTTTTGCAAGGGGACCAGCCTTTCTCGGTTGTGTTTTGTTCCGGTGGGTGCGCGCGAGCGCACCCGCCGGGTGCAGCCCCCGAGGCCTCGGAGGAGTGGTTTGACTCCTCCGAGGTCTTAACGCCGTGCGCAATGCTTCGGCTGGTCTGATCGTTCCCTCATGCGAGCTGGCCGTAGCCCGGGTGTACGGTCGGGTCCCAAGTTCTCGGGCTGGTATGTTGATGCTGTCAACGGTTTGGCTGGAGCCGAGTTTGCGAGAGCAGCCCCCGAGCCTCTGCATAGGGCGAGAGGGCGATCAGGGACAGACTCGAATTTTTTACATACTCCCCTGCGTCGCCTTTCCGCAAGGAGGAGGGGGGAGAGCGCCATGTTGCCCTCGGTGGGCGCCGAACATGGTGTCTCCGGTGAGCTGCAGGCGGGTGATCCGAGTGGACGTCCGTGCCCCATTCGTTAGGGGTCGGCTAGGGGCCCAGAGGCGCGCCCAAAAGTACCTGCGGGTGATCTGCCGGACCCGGTCCCCTGGCAACGGGGTCCGAGGGCTCGATGCCTCCCTCTGATGGGATTCCGTTACAAGATCGTTCCCGCTGGTCTCGGAAATGTCCTAGGGTACCTCGGGAGCGCAGCCCGAGCCTTGGTTATGTATCGAACGTACCCATGGTCATCCCTCGCTCTGTGTCTGAGGCGGTTGTGAACCCTTCGAGGGCCAGCCTTCGAACCCCTGATCAGTAGTGGGCGTGGAGCCCGAGTAGCCTGAGGCGGCCGTTGAACCCTTCCGAGGGGCCGGCCTTCGAACCTCTGACCAGTAGTGGGTGTGGAGCCCACGTGCTCTGAGGCGGCTGTTGAACCCTTCCGAGGGGCCAGCCTTCGAACCTCTGATCAGTAGGGAGGCGCGGAGCCTGGTTCCTCCACAGGGAAGGATCCTTTTCGGGGTATCCCCCTTTCCCGGTCCCTGTTGCAAGAGAGAGGAAGAGGAAAAAAGGAAAAGGATACGGAATCGAACGACGCGGCGTACCTTTTTTGACGCGGTCATTATGGCGAAGGCGAAGCGTCGCTCGCTTCTCCTGCCAGAGGCGCCGCGTGTCCCGCCGCGGAGTTAATGCGACGGGGCGAGTGGTTCGCAGGGTAGCCGTTGCGCGTGCGCGAGCCGGTCGAGGAACGGGTCACGGGCGCATTGTCTTCACGCCGTGAGAGAGGGTTCTCTCGCTGCCCCTGGATGGGACGTAAGCTTGGCTGACGACGTGACCGCTGCTCCTGCCCGCCTGCCACCGCCATTACTGCCGGCCCGTTTTCGGCCACATTGACCGTCGCGCCAGGCTGGAGCCGCTGGGTCGTGCGCTGGGTCTACTCGAGTCGTGGTATTGGTTCCGCCATCGAGGAGGCGCGGTGGTGGCGTAGGAGGCGATGCAGCTGCAAGCGCGAAGCATTCAGCGCGCCAGTTGCATGACACGTGGATCTGGGCCTCCATGCTGGGCGTGTTGGGAGTCAGAGAAATGCGCCCACTTGGCACGGTTGCATGCCGCCTGCATGGCTGCCCGCCCTTTCGCCCGCCGGTCTGGGCAAAAGTGGAGAGTCGCTTGTAACCGCTGGGCGGTTGCACGCACCGCGCGCGGCGGTTTGGCTTCTTCTGCTCTAAACCGGCTTGCATGACGTGTGGGACCTAGCCCCCGCGCCGTAGGGGGAGGACCTTGGAGCGTGTTGGAGAAGACTCAGCCCACGACGGCTGGGGACGCAAGTGGGGGGAGTCGCCTTTAAAAGGAGGGTGACCCTCTTGGAAGGCGACCGTGTCTTCGCGCTCCCTTATGCATCGTGTCTTTCCACCTTCCAAGCCCCCGGATGGGGGATATCCGCCGTCTTTCCGCTTCGTTGTTGGAGGAACGCAACTCTGCGAGAGTTGGTACCCTTCAGCCGTCGTTCGGCTTCAAGGATTTTCATCAGGCAGCCTGGCTGCATTCCCTCGCCGGTGGTCACCCAAAACGGTGACCACCAGCCTCTGGGTGGGGAGGAGCAAGCCAGGCTGCAATCTCGGCTCCGCCCTCAGCTTCAAGGATGTTCATCATCCTTGCAGGGGCGGAGAGCGAGGTGAGCCGGGGCTCTACCTCCTGCGCGGGTCGGCTGGCCACCTTCTCTTCCAGCTTCTGGTGGTGGAAACCATCCTCCAGTTCTGCGGAGGAGGCGTCCTCCAGCCATGCCGGGGAAGGCGAACTGTTGCTGCCCAGCTAGGATGCAACATTCCGCCCTCTTCCTCGCTTTCGCGGCGAGGACGGGAGTGAGGACCTGCCGGTGCGCCTCGCAGACCGTCGGCGTTGGTGGAGAGACGGACGTCGCCGTCCATGCTGCTGTGGTGGCAGTCGGAGGAAGCTCCCCCCTCGTCGAGGCCGTCAGCGCCGCCCACGGGCCGGCCCCTCGCTCTTTGGCTTTGATGTCTGTTTCGCGTCCCTTGAGTAGGGACGCGAACGAAAGCCTTCCGGTGGCCACGCCCGTTCTGGGATCATGGCTGCTGCTGTGGGGACGGAACCGGAGTTCCGTTTGTAATGGCACCTTGAGTGCCGGTGTTATGTTCATTGTGGCTGTCGAGGCCTGAACATGTATGTAAATTCGGCACGGAGCCGTGTTTTTTCCCATTTTCGAGCACTAAGACTCGACTGTTGGTTGTCTGAACCACTTCACCAAGCGTGAGTTGCCCCGTGTAAAGGTGACGAGTGAGGTATCCGCATCCCGGAGGCGTAGGAGTCCCTCGGCTCGGTCAGCCTTGTTGTCCGAGGCCTCCCTTGCTTAGTTTGAGGAAACCCTCGGCCGCTCTTCGATGAGCCGAGGCTAGGGGTAGCGGTGCCAGCGCGAACAGAGGCAGAGTTGGCTCGAAAGGAAGACCAGGTCGGCCGGAGCCTGGCCGGGTCATTTGTTAGCGGGACCGACGCCGGAATTGACCTGCCGAGGCCTCGGGCTGGGCTGATGTCCTTGGGGACAGCTAGCCGAGGCCCCGGGGTGACTGGCCGAGCCGCCTGCTCGGGCCGGATTCTTGGAGAAGACCCTGGCGGCGATGGCCCGGGCTTGGTGATGACGTCGTCCTTCAGAGTAGAGACCCTTGGACCGCGTCGCCGTCCGAGGCTAGGTCGGACTTCGCCAGAGGTGTTGTCGACGCCGAGGGTGCTGCTGCTCCCTTTAGCCGTCAAGATGCGAGCCTGCAGGATCGGATTATCTTGTAGTGTGTGTTTTCTGCTGTCGCCGAGGCCGAAACACACCCTCGCCGTATTGTAAAGCCGCGTCTCCTTTCCTCTTGTTTCGAGTATCTGGACTTTTTTGTCGGTAACAGAACTGTTTGTGTGAGCAAGAGTTGCTTCTCACGGAATGTGATGAGTGAGGTATCCGTATCCCGGAGGCGTAGGAGTCCCTCGGCTCGGTCGGCCTTGCCGCTTACGTGCACTCTTACCCGTCCATGGGGTTCTGTCACCGACGCAGTCGAGAAAGCTCGAAAAATCATTTCGGCAGAGGAGCTTCTCGAGCATGAAGACTTGTTCGGTCCGCGGAGTCACTTATCCGAGCGCGAGTTACTTATCGCAGAAGGTGATGAGTGAGGTATCCGTATCCTGGAGGCGTAGGAGTCCCTCGACTCGGTCAGCCTTGGCTGCTTACGTGTACTCCGTCGTTTTCAGGATCCACTTTCGAAGTAGTCGAAAAGCACGAAAGATATTCCGGCAGAAAAGATCTTTTTTCGAGGAAAATTTCGACGCAGAGGGGGTTCCCTCCTTTTAGCCCCCGAGGGAGGGTCGGGCTTTGCCGAGGCAAGGCTGACCCTTCCTTGATGACTAAACTTTGCATGAGAACAAGGTATATGAACGACTTGAAAACATCTCAAGGGTAGAAGCGACGTAGCTGTTGGATGTTCCAAGCGTTGCTGTAGACCTCGCCTTGACCGTTGGCCAGCTTGTATGTTCCGGGCTTCAGAACCTTGGCGATGACGAACGGCCCTTCCCAGGGAGGCGTGAGCTTGTGCCGCCCTCGGGCATCTTGTCGCAGCCGAAGCACCAGGTCGCCCACCTGGAGGTCTCGGGACCTAACCCCTCGGGCGTGGTAGCGTCTCATGGACTGCTGGTACCGCGCCGAGTGTAGTAAGGCCTTGTCCCGAGCCTCTTCCAGCTGGTCCAGCGAGTCTTCTCGACTAGCTTGGTTGCTTTGGTCATCATAGGCCCTCGTCCTCGGAGAACCGTATTCCAGGTCTGTGGGCAAGATGGCCTCGGCCCCATAGACTAGGAAGAACGGTGTGAAGCCTGTGGCTCGGCTCGGCGTTGTCCTCAGACTCCAGACCACCGAGGGGAGTTCCTTCATCCACCACTTGCCAAACTTGTTGAGGTCGTTGTAGATCCGAGGCTTGAGTCCTTGTAGAATCATGCCGTTGGCACGCTCTACTTGCCCATTCGTCATGAGATGAGCCACGGCGGCCCAGTCCACCCGGATGTGGTGATCCTCGCAGAAGTCTAGGAACTTTCTACCGGTGAACTAGGTGCCGTTGTCGGTGATGATGGAGTTCGGGACCCCGAAACGATGGATGATGTTGGTGAAGAACGCCACCGCCTGCTCGGACGTGATGCTGTTCAGGGGTCGGACCTTGATCCACTTGGAAAATTTGTCGATGGCGACCAACAGGTGCGTGTAGCCCCCGGGTGCCTTCTGCAAGGGGCCGACGAGGTCCAGACCCCACACAGCAAAAGTCCATGTGATGGGTATTGTCTGCAGAGCCTGAGCGGGCAGGTGGGTCTGCCTTGCGTAGAACTGACACCCTTCGCAGGTGCGGACAATTCTAGTTGCGTCGGCCACCGCCGTTGGCCAGTAGAAACCTTGTCGGAAAGCATTTCCGACAAGGGCTCGAGGTGCTGCGTGGTGGCCGCAAGCCCCCGAGTGTATTTCTTGGAGGAGTTCCTGGCCTTCGGTGGTGGAGATGCATCGCTGGAGGATGCCTGAATGGCTGCGGTGGTAGAGCTCCTTCCCTTCTCCCAGCAAGACGAACGACTTGGCGCGCCGCGCCAACCGCTGAGCTTCGGCTCGGTCAAGGGGTAGCTCTCCTCGGTGGAGATATTGCAGGTACGGGGTCTACCAATTTTGATCAGGCGTGACCTTGCTTTGCTCCCCCTCAACGCGCAGCGTTTCGCCCTCGGGCCGAACCGAGGGTGCCTCGGGCCGAGCCGAGGGTGCCTCGGACTGTGCCGAGGGTACCTCGGGCTGGGCCGAGGGTGCCTCAGGCTCGGGCGTGTCGTCGATCTTGTCGGAGGGTTGATGCAGATCTCGGGAGAAGACGTCCGGGGGAACCGTTGTTCGCCCCGAGGCTATTTTAGCCAGCTCATCCGCAGTCTCGTTGTAGCGCCGAGCGATGTGGTTGAGCTCGAGCCCGTAGAACTTGTCTTCCATGCGCCGAACCTCATCGCAGTAGGCTTCCATCTTCGGGTCGCGGCAGTGGGAGTTCTTCATGACTTGGTCGATGACGAGCTACGAGTCACCGCGAGCGTCGAGGCGTCGGACCCCTAGCTCAATGGCGATTCGCAACCCGTTTACTAGGGCCTCGTACTCCGCCACATTGTTGGACGCCGGGAAGTGGAGGCGTAGCACGTAGCGTAGGTGCTTCCCGAGGGGCGAGACGAAGAGGGGGCCTGCACCGGCCCCTGTCTTCATGAGCGACCCGTCGAAAAACAT
Organism: Zea luxurians; assembly: GCA_029449295.1. NCBI lineage: Eukaryota > Viridiplantae > Streptophyta > Magnoliopsida > Poales > Poaceae > Zea > Zea luxurians. Next base: position 93,870,345 of record JAOPSE010000001.1, on the reverse strand, counting down.
GGTCCAAAGCTCCGGTTGGATCAGAGCCGTCGGGAGCTGATTGTCGGCCCATTCAGCCACGAAGTCCGCCAAGACCTGGGACTTGATGGCCTTCAGGGGGGCGAACGAGATTGTCTCGCCCATGATCTCCACCGCCCACTTCGCGATCCTACCCGAAGCCTCTCGGGAGTGGATGATCTCTCCCAGGGGGAAGGATGACACCACCGTCACCGGATGAGACTTGAAGTAGTGTCGCAACTTCCGCCGTGTCAGGATCACCGCGTATAGCAGCTTCTGGATTTGTGGGTAGCGGATCTTGGTCTCGGACAGTACCTCACTGATGAAGTAGACTGGCCTCTGAACGGGCATTGCATGCCCCTCTTCTTGCCTCTCGACCACGATCGCAGCGCTAACCACTTGAGTGGTCGCGGCGACGTAGACCAAGAGGGCTTCTCCGGCAGCTGGGGGCACCAAGATAGACACCTTCGTGAGGAGCGCCTTCAGGTTCCCGAGGGCTTCCTCGACCTCAGGGGTCCAAGTGAAGCGCTCGGCCTTCCTTAAGAGGCGGTACAGGGGTAGACCTCTTTCATCGAGGCGTGAGATGAAATGGCTCAGAGCCGCGAGACATCCCATGACCCTCTGTACGCCTTTCAAGTCTTGGATGGGCCCCATGCTGGTGATGGCTGCGATCTTCTCCAGGTTGGCTTCGATGCCCCGCTCGAAGACGATGAACCCCAAGGGCATGCCTCGGGGCACCCCGAAGACACACTTTTCGGGATTGAGCTTGACGCCTTTCGCCTTGAGACATCGGAATGTCACTTCAAGGTCGGAAAGGAGGTCAGAGGCTTTCCTCGTCTTGACTATGATGTCATCGACGTAAGCCTCGACCGTGCGGCCAATGTGTTCGCCGAACATATGGTTCATGCACCGCTGGTACGTCGCGCCCGCATTCCTCAAGCCGAACGGCATGGTGACATAGCAGTACATGCCGAAGGGCGTGATGAAAGAAGTCGCGAGTTGGTCGGACTCTTTCATCCTGATTTGGTGATACCCTGAGTAGGCATCGAGGAAAGACAGGGTTTCGCACCCAGCAGTGGAATCCACGATCTGATCGATGCGAGGCAGAGGGTAGGGAACCTTCGGACATGCTTTGTTCAGACCAGTGTAGTCTACACACATCCGCCATTTCCCCCCTTTCTTTCTCACAAGCACAGGGTTGGCAAGCCATTCGGGATGGAATACCTCTTTGATGAACCCTGCCGCCATTAGCTTGTGGATCTCCTCGCCTATGGCTCTGCGCTTCTCCTCGTCGAATCGACGCAGAGGCTGCTTGACGGGTCGGGCTCCAGCTCGGATGTCCAGCGAGTGCTCGGCGACATCCCTCGGTATGCCGGGCATGTCCGAGGGACTCCACGCGAAGACGTCGGTGTTCGCGTGGAGAAAGTCGACGAGCACTGCTTCCTATTTGGGATCGAGCCCAGAGCCGATCCGGACTTGCTTGGAGGCGTCGCTGCTAGGGTCGAGGGGGACGGACTTAACCGTCTCCGCTGGCCCGAAGTTGCCGGCATGACGCTTCACGTCTGGCACCTCGTTGGAGAGGCTCTCCAGGTCGGCGATGAGGGCATCGGACTCGGCGAGGGCCTCGACGTACTCCACACACTCCACGTCGCATTCGAACGCGTGTTTGTACGTGGGGCCGACGGTGATGACCCCGTTGGGGCCCGGCATCTTGAGCTTGAGGTAGGTGTAGTTGGGGACGGCCATGAACTTCATGTAGCAGGGCCTCCCCAATACCGCGTGGTAGGTTCCTCAGAACCCGACCACCTCGAACGTCAGGGTCTCCCTTCGGAAGTTGGAGGGCGTTCCGAAGCAGACGGGAAGATTGAGTTGTCCGAGGGGCTGGACGCGCTTCCGGGGATGATCCCATGGAAAGGCGCAGCACCCACCCGGACCGAGGACAGATCGATACGCAGAAGCCCGAGGGTCTCGGCGTAGATGATGTTGAGGCTGCTGCCTCCGTCCATGAGGACCTTGGTGAGCTTGACGTCGCCGATGACGGGGTCGACGACGAGCGGGTATTTCCCCTGGCTCGGCACATGGTCGGGGTGGTCGGCCCGGTCGAAGGTGATGGGCTTGTCGGACCAGTCTAGATAGACTGGCGCCGCCACCTTCACCGAACAGACCTCCCGGCGCTCCTGCTTGCGGTGTCGAGCCGAGGCGTTCGTTGTTTGCCCACCGTAGATCATGAAGCAGTCGCGAACCTCGGGGAACTCTCCTGCCTGGTGATCTTCCTTCTTGTCGTCGTCGCGGGCCCTGCCACCCTCCGCGGGTGGCCTGGCCCTGTGGAAGTGGCGCCGAAGCATGACGCACTCCTCGAGGGTGTGCTTGACGGGCCCCTGGTGATAGGGGCACGGCTCCTTGAGCATCTTGTCGAAGAGGTTGGGACCTCCGGGGGGCTTCCGAGGGTTCTTGTGCTCGGCGGCGACGACAAGGTCCGCGTCGGCGGCGTCGCGTTTCGCTTGCGACTTCTTCTTGCCCTTCTTCCTGGCGCCGCGCTGAGCTGATGCCTCGGGGGCATCTTCCGATGGGCGGCCCTGGGGCTTCTTGTCCTTCCGGAAGATAGCCTTGACCGCCTCCTGGCCGGAGGCGAACTTGGTGGCGATGTCCATCAGCTCGCTCGCCCTGGTGGGGGTCTTGCGACACAGCTTGCTCACCAGGTCGCGGCAGGTGGTGCCAGCGAGGAACGCGCCGATGACATCCGAGTCGGTGATGTTGGGCAGCTCGGTGCGTTGCTTCGAAAATCGCCGGATGTAGTCCCGGAGAGACTCTCCCGGCTGTTGTCGGCAGCTTCGGAGGTCCCAGCAATTCCCGGGGCACACGTACGTGCCCTGGAAATTGCCGGTGAAAGCTTGGACTAGGTCGTCCCAGTTGGAGATCTGCCCCGGAGGCAGGTGCTCCAACCAGGCGCGAGCGGTGTCGGAGAGGAACAGGGGGAGGTTGCGGATGATGAGGTTGTCATCGTCTGTTCCACCCAGTTGGCAGGCCAGACGGTAGTCCGCGAGCCACAGTTCCGGTCTCGTCTCCGCCGAGTACTTTGTGATAGTAGTCGGGGGTCGGAACCGGGTCGGGAATGGCGCCCGTCGTATGGCCCGGCTGAAGGCCTGCGGACCGGGTGGTTCGGGCGAGGGACTCCAATCCTCTCCGCTGTCGTAGCGTCCCCCACGCCTGGGGTGGTAGCCTCGGCGCACCCTCTCGTCGATGTGGGCCCGACAATCGCGGTGATGGTGCTCGTTGCCGAGGCGACCCGGGGCCGCAGGCGCTGTGTTGCGCGTGTGCCCGGTGTAGACCGAGGCTTCCCGCATGAATCGAGAAGTCGCGGCATGATGTTCCGAGGGGTACCCCTGCCTTTGGGAGGCGGAGCTCTCGGCCCGCCGGACCATGGTGCCTTCCAGGAGATCCTTGAGCTCTCCCTGGATTCGCCGCCCCTCGGTGGTTGATGGCTCCGGCATCGCGCGGAGGAGCATTGCTGCTGCAGCTAGGTTCTGGCCGACCCCACTGGATGCGGGTGGCGGCCTGACCCTGACATCGTCGGCGATGCGGTGCTGGAAGCCCTGGGGTAGATGACGCATTTCTCCGGCCGGAGGTTGGCTCGCCCATGCCTGCCCGACGTCCCAGCGGATTGGCTCGAGCGCTCCTGCTCCCTCGTCGAGCCTGGCCTGCACCCCGCGGATTTGCTCAAGTTGTGGGTCGTGACCCCCCGCCGGAACAGGGACCACAGCTAGCTCCCGCGGGATGTCAACACGAGGCACCGGCCTAGGGAGATCACCGTCCTCCAGCATGCCGAGATGGTTGCCTTCGGAGGGACCCCCTAGATCGACGTGGAAACATTCGCGGCTCGGGCCATAGTCCTCGTCGTTGAGGCTACGGCTACCGTCGGAATAGTCGGAAAGGCAGTAGTCGCATGCGGTCATGAGGTCCCGCATGGCACTGGGGTTGCCAAGTCTGGAGAAATCCCAACAGACGCTGGGATCGTCGTCTTCCTCGGACCCGGAGGGCCCATAGGTCGAGACGTCCGTCAGCCGGTCCCAAGGCGACCGCATACGAGATCCCAGAGGGTTCGGATTCGCCTCTACGAAAGCGTCCGCCAAAGCGGAGCCGCTAGGCGGGTCGAGGCTAAATCTGAGAGGCGTGGGATGGGAATCGGTCGGTACCTCCTGGTCGACGGGCGGTGATGAGGTCACGTCGGGGGCCGACTGCACCGTCTTCTCAGGTACGAGGGCGACACCCAGCAAGCCTTCCGCGAGCATGCCGGCGTCGTCCGTTTGCTCGGGGTTGACGTGTCGTGGGGAGACAGCGCTCGTCTTTGTCTCAAGGGCGAGCGCGAGGCCGATGCCCGGCACGCCCCCCGTTGGAGCGCTGGCGTTGTCGACTCGCTCGACGGCCGATGAGGCGCCGCCTCCTGCTTGGCCTTGGTTGCCCCGCCTCCTCCCTCTCCATCGACGGGGAAGAGGACGGGGCGAGCTCGAAGGTTGTTCTCCCACCACGCGAGGAAGATGTCGTCGATCCCGTCGCCGGCGGGCGGACTGTCGGCCGCCACTGTCGCTGTCACCCGGTGGTGGAAAGAGTATCATGTCGTAGCTGCCGTCGAGGGACATGAACTCAAGGCTCCCGAAACGGAGCACCGTCCCGGGCCGGAGAGGTTGCTGGAGACTACCCATCTGGAGCTTGACGGGAAGCTGTTCGTCAACACGCAGCAGGCCCCTACCTGGCGCGCCAACTGTCGGCGTTCCGAGACCGGGGGGTCCCTGAGCCGACGAGTGAAGTGTCGCTGCGTGCCCCAGCCTAGATGGGTCGACGCGAGGCCGAGCGCGAAGGGGGGAAAGCGAGGTGGCCGGAGATGGGCGTGAGAGAGGTAGAAATCCCGCGGCCTTCGTGTTCGTCCCGCGCCCAGGTCGGGTGCGCTTGCAGTAGGGGGTTACAAGCATCCACACGGGGGAAGGAGCAAGTGGCCTCACGCGAGCGCCCGTCTCGTCCTCGTCCCCGCGCGGCCAACCTTCTCTAAGAGGGCCGTGGTCCTTCCTTTTATAGGCGTAAGGAGAGGATCCAGGTGTACAATGGGGGGTGTAGCAGAGTGCTACGTGTCTAGCGGAGGAGAGCTAGTGCCCTAAGTACACGCCATCGTGGCGGCCGGAGAGATCTTGGCACCCGGTTTGTGTGATGTCGTGGCCGTCGGAGGAGTGCTGGAGCCTGGCGAAGGGACAGCTGTCGAGGCCATTGAGTCCTTGCTGACGTCCTCTTGCTTTCGTAAGGGGGCCGAGAGCCGCCATCGTCAGGGAGCGTGCGGGGCGCCATCATCGCCTATCTGGCGGAGCGAGCCAGATGGGACGCCGGTCTTGTTCCCTGTAGCCTGGGTCAGCTTGGAGTAGGGTAATGATGGCACCTCCTGTCGACGTGGCCGGTCCGCGCCCTAGGTTTGGGCGATGTGGAGGCTTCTCCGAGGTCGAGGTCGAGTCCGTCTTCCGTGGCCGAGGCCGAGTCCGAGCCTTGGGGTCGGGCGAGGCGGAGTTCGTCGTCTTCTGGGGCTGAGCCCAAGTCCGAGCCCTGGGTCGGGCGGAGCGGAGTTCACCGTCTTCCGGGGCTTAGCCCGAGTCCGAGCCCTGGGTCGGGTGGAGCGGAGTTCGCTGTCTTCTGGGGCTTAGCCCGAGTCCGAGCCCTGGGTCGGGCGGAGCGGAGTTCGCCGTCTTCCGGGGCTTAGCCCGAGTCCGAGCCCTGGGTCGGGCGGAGCAGAGTTCGCCGTCTTCCGGGGCTTAGCCCGAGTCCGAGCCCTGGGTCGGGCGGAGCAGAGTTCATCGTCTTCTGGGGCTTAGCCCGAGTCCGAGCCCTGGGTCGGGCGGAGCGGAGTTCGCCGTCTTCCGGGGCTTAGCCCGAGTCCGAGCCCTGGGTTGGGCGGAGCGGAGTTTCCCATGGTGTGCGGCCGGGCCTGAATGCCTGTCAGCCTCACTCTGTCAAGCGGCACCGCAGTCGGAGCGGCGCAGGCGGTGCTGTCTTTCTGTCAGACCGGTCAGTGGAGCGGCGAAGTGACGGCGGTCACTTCGGCTCTGTCAGCTGAGGGGCGCGCGTCAGGATAAAGGTGTCAGGCCACCTTTGCATTAAATGCTCCTGCAATTTGGTCGAGGTTGCTTCTTGGCGAAGACAGGGCCTCGGGCGAGCCGGGAACGCGTTCGCCGCTGGAGGGGGGCCTCGGGCGAGGCAGAGATCCTCTAGGGTCGGCTGCCCTTGTCCGAGGCTAGGCTCGGGCGAGGCGTGATCGAGTCCCTCGAATGGACTGATCTCTGACTTGATCGCACCCATCAGGCCTTTGCAGCTTTGTGCTGATGGGGGTCACCAGCTGAGAATTAGGAGCCTTGAGGGTACCCCTAATTATGGTCCCCGACACATATATAATCATGAATGCTCATGGAAATGCAAAGATAATAAAAGCTTATTATCTAAAGTCTTGAATACAACTTTTCTTCACGGATCTCCGAGAAACCAGGGTTTTCAGAGTCTATAGTGAAGTTCATAGGGTTGGGGGGCTAGGGTTTTGGGTTCTAAGTATCAAACATGGTCTAAATCATACCAAACTTTACCCAAGGTTTCTAAATAATATTTAAAGTTTACCTTAAAAATTTGGTGAATTTTGGAATTATTAATTATTCCCTAAAATTCCAGAAGTATGTTTTTTGGCTGTTTTAAATACTCTATAATTTCCTATTTGGACCAAAAATCATGAAACTATTTTTATTAAATACTATTGAAAATTAGGAGTCTAGAAAATTGGTCTGGTATTTTTAGCATTTTTCTACAATTTTATAGAAATTCTTTAACCCTGGCCAAAAAAGAAAAGGAAAAGCAATGAATAGTGTTGGGCTGAATTCAGCCCAACCAGCCAATAGTAGGGGAGAATCCGCGCGCGCCCACGCCCGCGGGGCGGTTTTACACCAAAGCCCACCTGGGTTTGAATATCTAAACAAGAATCTTGCGCACTATTTAACTGGGTCACAGACATTTGCGAATAAGCCCTTGCACTTCTATCTCTTCACAGCTCGTAGTCCACGGGGCCGAGCTCCAACGAGCTTACACCGGTTGATTCATGCCAAGACCGGTGCTCTACTTTGGTTTAAACCTAATTCATGTCCTAACCAGTGTTTCCCCAACTAATTTGACTAATGGAGCTCTAACACGCTCTGTCCACGGTGACAGCGGGCACCACGGGCAACCGAACGCGTTCCCTGCGATCCTAGGGACTCTAGCTCAATTGGCGGTCGGTGAATTTAAGAAAGACGCGTGGCGGCCGGAGAAGAAGGTTACTGGCGCGCGCGATTGGTGGCAATTACTGTGGCAAGCTCCCCGGCGATCACCGGATAGGCTTAACACGATCAACTAGGACGTGGTAACATGCCTGGGTGGTGCACGGCCGTGAAGAGGCTATCTCCGGCGAACCTATCCAAGGCAGCCGCAACACGCTTCGGTACGGTGGCCAGAGTAAAATAGCGGCTAGAGTTCATCCTTGGGCGATATTTCTTACCCCCAGTGCTATCCAATTGATCTGAGCGCAAATCACCACGGCGATAGCACAAATCTGCGCGCGGCTCGTCGGCGGCGAGGGGGATAAGCTTGGGATCTTGTTCAGTTACTATACCACGGAGTTTCTATTCAGTGCGCCTGACAGACCACTTTGCAGGGCTCAGATCCTAGGTTTTTACATGACAACCTGTTGATCGACCAGTAGCAAAGTTGTTGTCTGACGATCCAGCTACAATCTTGCTATTGCAACCATAGCCAAACTCTCACTAGATCATGGTTGAATTCCAGTCGAAAGATTGCTCAATCACACTGTCAGTCTGAATTCAGACTCAAGGCAGTCTGACAGCTCGACTTTGGGCACATTTTTCTCCAAATTTTTCATGAGACCAAGGTTTAATCCCTATAGCAAAGTTGTTCTCCTTATATAGTTCTACAAATTTGATGTGTTGACCCTTGGCAAATTCCACATATTTGGAAGATACAGGGCTTCAAAGTTGGTTCCATTTACTGAAATTCATACTTAGTTATTGAAGCACAAATGTGGCCTTTTTGCAAATAAGCCCAAAACCTATGGTTTCATTTGCAAATCTCCAAACATGTGAACCATATGACTTAAGGTACTCTAATGCCTTGATTTTTGCACTTTAGTCCAAAAGTGCACTGGTTTTGCACTTAGCCCCCTAGGGTTTTAGTCCAGGGTTTACTAGGGTTCTATTTAGGGTTTTAGGTACTTCTAGGGTTTGGATGCTACTTAAGTCCATCCATGGTGATATTTTATGATCATTTTAACTAAGTTTTGAAGTTTTCTCTTAGTTAAGCTTTATTTACTCTTCTGAGTCCAGTTTAGGGTTAAGTACCCTATTCTACGGTTTTACCCACAACCAGGCATATCCACACATTTTGTTTGAAATTTTTGCCTAGTGAATGCATGCTAGGAGTGACAAACACATGATATGCCAATGCTTATTGTGACGGAACCTCCCAAGTAATTAGGCCCATCTACAGTTGTCCTTGTCCAACAGACCTCAGACAACCCTGTAGGTGTCCCTAAACTACTTGACAAGTTCGGTATCTTTCCTTACTTTACCAGGAACGATTCACCCGCCTTGCAGACATTACAGAACATCGGAGATAAAGAATTGCGGAAGCGATTACATGATTCACATTTATTTAAAAGCAAGCTCAAGTTGTTTTATTACAGACCAGAACTAAGAGCGAGTGCTGAGTAGTATTATTATACAAACCAAGGGAGGCAAAAACTCCTCCCGAGAAGATTTAAGTAAAAGATTTATATGGAGGACCAAGTCCTCCCGCACTTTAGTCTTGTGTTTCTTCTTTGGGAACCACCCTGGCACAGAAGCAGCAGAAATCTGCTACTTCCTCACCTAAAAACAACGAAGGGATAAACCCTGAGTATGGAATTACTCAGCAAGACTTATCCGACTAAAGAAAAGACTCTCAAGGGGATGCTGGTTATATGGGAGTCAAGGTAAGGCTTCTCAATAATCAAAGACTCTGTTTTGCAGAAACGCTTACTAAAGTGGATCCTTAAAAATCAAATTTTTATTTGTCACGTTAAGTTCAATTACCTGCAACTAGAGTTCTTTCTACCCTAGTTCAATCACTGGTCCTGCACTAGCCAATTTCTTAACAAATACCCATCATCTTTAGTGGAATGCTACGTGTAGGTCAGTGACCAAGTCTTCATAACCGCGAAGGTACGGCGATCCGAATCGATTATACTCAGCTGAGGATCTCCAATCACACGACATATGTAGCACTTAACCCTTGCATATGTCAACACGCCACCGGGGTTCTTAAGACCGGATCAGGTTCACGCAAACCGAGAGCACAGATACACCACGTCCAGCCTCTTGCCACGGAGGGTACACGCTACTCTCGCCACCGCTCCACGCCCATTTCGTGTTATCTTATTCCGGCCTTAGTCTGCCCGAGGCAAGGCTTACCCATGACGAGGCATGTGACCAGCTAAAGGGTCCTCGATCATCAAGCCTACATCGACAAGGTCCTTAATCGACTCAGACGGAGACACTACACCGAGACTCCTTTCTCGTGCAAGTCACCCGCCCGGTCTCAGCTTAATCTTTTCAACCCAAAAACTTGGTACCTGGCAGAGGTACATCTTTTCCGATGTTGAATCCGTCACGGCCGTGATGGATTCCCCATCAAGTTTTATTTTCGAAAACATCCCACCCACTTTTGCCACATCAACTTTTGTAAAACAAATCCTTTTGTTTTTCTAAAGCAATACTAAGCATAGTAAAACCTTTTTTGTAAAAACAGGGTTTCAAGGAGGGTAATCAAGATCAAGGAAGGTAATGCAGGAATTGTTTCATCAATCAACTCCTATCACCTAATGCATCAAACAAGTGAAAAAGATTTTTAAAACACAAGGAGGGTGGCAAATGCATCGGGGCTTGCCTTTGTTAACAGGTGAGTCCTGCTCGGATCCACAAATATCGAAATAAAAGCAGTTGCCTGCTTGAGGATCTAAGGTTGGTGGTGTCCCCTCTTCAGTGACTTCTTCTTCGTGTTCTAACATAACCATATATATGCATAAGAATGGATGCCACGGGATGCTCATGAGGATGCAAAGATAATATAGACTTATTATCTAAGTCTTGAGTACAACTTTCCTTCACGGTACTCCGAGAACCTAGGGTTTCCGGAGTCGGTAAAGGAGTTCACAGGGCAGGGGGGTGGTTTTGGGTTCTAGTTATCAAACATGGTCCAAATCAACTCAAATTCTACCCAAGGCTTCTAAATATTTTATTAAGTTCCCATAAAAAGTTTGGGCATTTTTGGACTTACTAATTATTTTCTAAAAATCCATAACTAATACTTTTAACTACTTTAAATTCCCTAAAATTTCTTATTTCCACTAAAAATCACAAAACTATTTTTATTAAATTCTAGGGAAAATAACAAGCCTAGGAAAATTGGTTTCACAATTTTATTATTTTTCTACTGTTTTCTATAATTGTTTTGGCTCTGGAGATAAAAAAAAGAAAAACAGATGAATAGTATTGGACCAAAACCAGCCCAGGTCGGCCCATTACCAGAGGAAATGCGCGTGCCCGCGTCCGCGCTGACAGACTTGCGCAGAGGCCCTCGTGTTTTTGTCAAATAGCAAACGAGGTCATTCACTGTTTCTACGTATCACTGACAGTTTACAGAAACGCCCCTGATGTTCTATTTCTTCACCCGACTCATCCTCGACGGCGTTCATGCCCCGCCGAGCTCCGGCGAGCGCCTGAACCGGTCGATTGGGGCTATGGCTGGGTTCTCCGAGCAACCGACATGAAATCGAGGCTACCTAGATGGTTTTCCCCAACTTAATTTGGCCCATGATCGACTAAGGAGCTCTGGCCACGGTGGCCGTGAGCATGGGGGATAGCCCGTCGTGTTCCCGACGATTGGGGGCATCTACATTCAAATTGATGGCTTGGCGAGCATCACTGAACTATAAGAAGACTTAAACAAGGTTTGAATCGGACAGAGCTTTACCAGAATCGGCTGGCCACGGTGGACTTGGTTTCACGGTGTTCTTCGACCGATTTGGGGAAAAACGTGAATTCGAGCTCACTGGTGGATGATTGTGGGTGAGTAGCGGTGGCTAGTTAGCTGACGACCTTACGGAGCTAGACATGGGCTCAATTTATAGGAGAGTAAGACGGTGGCCGCGAATTTTGAGGAGGACGCGCGGCGGCCGGAGATGAGGAAGAGAGCGGCGCGGTGAATACGTGTCTAGAGGCGTGGCGGTTACTCCGGTGAGCCACGGAGAGCAAGGGGAAGACACGGTGGTGCGGTGGAAAGTGAGAGCCATGCGGCGCATGGCCGGAAGACGGCGGTCGCCGGCGTGTTAATCCGCTCAGCCGCAAAGAGGGAGAGAGAGCCACGGTGATGTCACCGGAGTGACCTCCAGCTCACCGTCGGCGAGGGGCTTCTACCGCACGACGTTATACACTTACCCGAGCGCGAATCATGACACCGGCGACGTGAATCACGGCGGAAGGCCACTGCCGGTGAGATCTTTTCTGGGACTGGCGATCTGATCCTCAACGGTCACTGTACCATGGGCGGCAGTATTCAGTCAACCTGACAGCCATAGTTTAGACTCGATTTGCTCACAAATTTTCATGGCAACATACCCAATGATCTGCAGCAAAGTTGTAGTGCTATAATCCATCTATATCTTTGCTATAATGTGTACTCACAAAAAGTCACTGGATCCCCTTCAAAATCGAGCTCAAAGTTCATCTCAAAACACTGTCAGTCTGAACTTCAGACCCCAGGCAGTCTGACAGTCCAACTTGGGTTGAGATTTTCTCCACATTTCTCATAAGAACATGGCTTGAATCCTTAAACAAAGTTGTTCTCCTATAATTGGGCTTCAAACTTGTTGTAGTCACTTTGGGCAAAAACCCTATGCTTTGAAAGTTACAAAGCCCCAAAGTTGAGCCAATATCACTAAAATTTCAGACTTAGTATAGAACTCAAATGAGGTCCATTTTGCAATTGAGTCCAAAACTTAGGGTTTGGCTTTCAAGTCCACATATTTGTGAACCAAAGGACTTAAGAACCTTATTTGACTTGGTTTTTGCACTTTAGTCCAAAAGTGGACCAATTTTGCACATAGGCCCCTAGGGTTTAGTTTTAGGGTTTTCCAGGGTTCTATTTGAGATTTTTGGTATCCAGGGGTATAAATGTGACTCAACTTTGTTTTTGGGGACATTTATAACTCTTTCCCCTAAAGCCTTTAGGTTTTATCATCTTGGGTTAAGTTTCACCCCTTTAATCCCTATTTAGGGTTAGGTTTCCTATTCAAGGGGCTATTTGCAAAAACACTTAAACAATACAACTTGTTTGAAATTTTTGCCTAGTGAATGCACTCTAAATGTATCAAACATATGCAATACCAATGCTATGATGTCATGCTCAAGTTTTAGTTATAGTAACACCAGGAGTGTTACATCCTTCCCCCCATAAAAGAATCTCGTCCCGAGATTTAAAGTCCTAGGGTGAGTAATGGAAAAGGAAATGTGTCACATTTTTATTTCCTTATTTCTGGTACAAGGCAGGGTGGTGTGGGGTTCATTCCTTTATTGCCATAACTATATACATTTTACAAATTACATGAGGCTAGAAAGCCTGGGAAATTCTTATTCAAGAAATCTTGAGTTTCCCAAGTAGCTTCATCTTCAGAATGCTGGTTCCACTGTATCTTATAAAACTTGAGAGTTTTTCTTCGGGTAACCCTGTCCTTTTGATCCAAGACTCGAACAGGATGCTCAGAATAGGTCAAGTCCGGCCCAAGGACAACATCAGTTACTTCAATGGTTCGATCGGGAACCCGAAGACACTTTTTCAATTGTGACACATGGAACACATTATGCACAGCAGACAAGGTTTCGGGTAGTTGGAGTCGGTATGCCACTGGTCCACATTGCTCAAGTACCAGGAATGGACCAATGTACCTGGGTGCAAGCTTCCCTTTAACCCCAAAACGCGATACTCCTTTCATTGGTGAGACTTTCAGGTAAACATAGTCTCCTTCCAGGAAATATAAGGGCATTCGCCGTGTGTCTGCATAACTCTTCTGACGAGCTTGTGCTTTCTTCATATTATGAATAATTTTCTGAACCTTATCCTCGGATTCTTTCACCAGATCAGGTCTAAAGAAGCACCTTTCACCAGGTTCAGACCAATTTAGCGGAGTCCGACACCGTCGTCCATATAAAGCTTCAAAGGGTGCCATCTTGATACTTTCTTGATAGCTATTATTATATGAAAACTCCGCCAAAGGTAAACATTCATCCCATTTCTGTGAGAAGTCCAGAACACATGCCCGCAGCATATCTTCAAGTATTTGGTTCACTCTCTCAGTCTGTCCACTGGTTTGAGGATGATAGGCCGAACTGTGGAGTAACTTAGTACCCAGGGATTTATGAAGTTCTTCCCAAAATTTGGATACAAATTGTGGTCCACGATCCGACACTATAGTCTTTGGAACACCATGCAAACTGAGAATACGAGCAATATATAATTCCGCATAGGTAAGTACCGGGTAATATGTCTTGACCGACAGAAAATGAGCAACCTTTGTAAGTCGATCAACAATCACCCAGATAGAGTCATACCCTTTCGCGGTCCTGGGCAATCCCACAATGAAGTCCATGCTTATGTCTTCCCATTTCCATGTTGGTATTGGTAATGACTGCAATGGACCGACAGTTTTCATGTGTATGGCCTTGACATGTCTGCAAGTGTCACACTTAGCCACATAGCGTGCAATTTCAATTTTCATCTTCGTCCACCAGTAGTGCTGTTTTAGATCATGATACATCTTAGTGCTTCCCGGATGAATAGAATAGCGACTAAGATGCGCTTCATCTAAGATTTGCTGGCGGAGTTCTTCATTCTTTGGCACTACTATGCGGTTTTTAAACCATATCACACCTTGATCGTCTTTCTTGAAAATTTGGCTGTTCCAGCCCTTATCTTCTCTCGTATGTGCTTCATACCCAGATTATCCTTTTGAGCATCAATTATCCTTTGCAAAATGGTTGACTCAAGCTTTAGCTGATTCAGAGTCCCTTGTTGAATTATCCCTAGGTTTAGCTTCTCCATTTCTTGACATAAAGTGTTCTCGGAGGTCTTCGCCATAAGACAGTGGCAGGAAGTCTTACGGCTTAATGCATCTGCCACCACATTGGCCTTGCCTGGGTGATAATGGATCTCCAGTTCATAGTCTTTAATGAGCTCAAGCCATCGTCTTTGCCTCATATTTAACTCTGACTGGGTGAAGATGTACTTCAAACTTTTATGATCTGTATATATGTGACAGATATTTCCCAGCAGATAGTGACGCCATATTTTCAGGGCATGAACCACAGCAGCTAGCTCCAGATCATGAGTTGGATAATGCTCCTCATGTCGGCGCAACTGCCTTGAAGCATACGCAATTACTCGGCCTTCTTGCATCAGTACACAGCCGAGCCCACTGCCAGATGCATCACAATATACATCAAAAGGCTTAGTGATGTCCGGTTGAGCCAATACCGGAGCAGTGGTTAATAATGTCTTCAATTGCTCAAAGGCTTCATTACGCTTAGAAGACCAATTGAACTTAATATCATTCTTCAATAAACTTGTGATTGGCTTCAAAAGCTTAGAAAAATCGGGTATGAATCTGCGATAATATCCAGCTAGTCCAAGAAAACTCCGGACTTGGTGAACAGTGGTTGGGGGTTTCCACTCCAGAATATCTTTAACCTTGCTAGGATCTACCGCAATTCCTTTAGCTGATAATACGTGCCCCAAAAATTGAATTTCCTCCAGCCAGAACGCGCACTTGCTGAACTTGGCATATAGCTGATGTTCCCTCAGGCGCGTCAATACAATCCGTAGATGCTGGGCATGCTCCTCTTCATTATTAGAGTATATCAAAATATCGTCGATGAAGACCACCACGAACTTTTCCAACTCGGGCATGAACACCGAGTTCATCAAATAAGTGAAGTGGGCAGGAGCATTTGTGAGCCCGAAAGACATTACCAAATATTCAAACAATCCATACCGCGTAGTAAATGCGGTCTTCGGTATATCCTTGGGCCGAATACGGATTTGATGATAGCCCGACCTGAGATCAATTTTAGAAAATACCCATGCCCCAGTCAGTTGATCAAATAAGATGTCGATCCTTGGAAGAGGGTACTTATTCTTGATGGTGACCTCATTCAGGGGTCGATAATCCACACACATCCGCAAGGTTTGATCCTTCTTCTTAACAAAAATGGCGGGGCAACCCCATGGGGACGAGCTTGGCCGGATGAATCCCTTATTCAGTAGATCTTGTAATTGAATCTTCAATTCCGCCAACTCATTAGGGGGCATACGGTACGATCTTCGGGAGATGGGAGCCGTACCGGGCTTTAGCTCAATTATGAATTCTACATCTCTTTCAGGGGGTAGTCCAGGCAAATCTTCCGAAAATACATCTGGAAACTCACATACTACTGGAATGTTCTTGATTTCCGGTACAATGGCTTCAAATATTCTACCAGAAGCTTTGGCTGGATTGGTTATGGGGAGAGACAAAAGAATCTCTTCTTGATTATAGCTCAACCTGACGGTTCTGAGTTCAGTGTTGAGAATTGCCTTGTGTTGGGTTAACCAATTCATACCCAAAATTACATCTATATCCTGGCCCTTCAGAACAATCATGTTAGCAGGAAAGTTCCGTCCGGCCATTGTTACTGGCACTTCATAGGCCACTTCTCTAGTAAAAATGTGTCCCCCAGGTGAATGAATTTTAAATCCCTCTTTTGATTCATGGCATGCAATGTGATGTTGCTCCACAAATTTCTTGCTAATGAAGGTATGCGAAGCACCAGAATCAAAAAGAATAATTGCAGGGTGACTAGCCACGGGAAACGTACCCATCATCACCGGCTCTCCTTCCGGTGTAGTGGCCACTTGAGTGTAGTATACACGCCCCGTTTTCTTGGTACTTCTCCCCACAGCATTTCCCTTGGGCTGAGTAGACTTCCCAGTTCCTTGCTGAGCATTGGATTGATTTTGCTTGGGTATGGGCAGTCTTTGATAAAATGTCCTGATTTGCCGCAGTTGAAACACCCAGTTGAAGAGCTGGGCAAGGCAGGGAATCGAGTGCCTGGGGCACCCGACTGATTTGGGGAAGTGGAGGTATTGTTGGGGCGGATAATAATGGGCTGTTTGAAAGGGAATGCTGGTGGACGGGAAAAAGTGCGGTTTTGGCTAGAAGGCCGGATGACGAACCGTTGCCTCTTTGCCTGGCCCTGATTAGGCCTCTCGCCACCGAATCCCTTATTCTTCCCAGAACTTGCATATTTTGCTTCCACAGATAAGGCTGTACTGATAGCCTTTCCATATGTGAGATCAATACATGTGGCCATCTTTCGCTGCAACTGGTCATTTAGACCTCTCATAAAACAGTTCTTTTTCTTCAAATCAGTATTCACCTGGTCGATGGCATACTGCGACAGGTGATTAAACTTGTTAAGATATTGATTGATGGTATCTCCTCCTTGTTTCAGCTTCATGAATTCCTCTTGTTTCATATACAGCACCCCTTCAGGTATGTAGTGCTCACGGAAGGCTGCTTTAAATTCTTCCCAAGTGATTTGATGGTTGTCAGGTTGGATAGCCACAAAATTTCCCCACCAAGTACTGGCAGGGCCACGTAGTTGCTGTGCCACGAACAATGGCTTCTGCGTTTCAGAACAACGAAGAAGACCAAACTTTTGTTCAATAACTCGTATCCACTCGTCGGCTTCTAGCGGGTCTTCTGCTTTGGTGAATAGAGGTGGACGAGTTTCGGAGAAGTCCAGATAGGTGGTTTCACGGGGACCTTGCTGAAAACCTCTTCCTGCCTGCTGCTGGAACTGCTGCTGACCCGCCATTTCCCTAAGGAAGCGGGTATTGTCTGCGGTGGCATTCACCAAGGCGGCAATCGCCTCGGCTAGCGTGGGTGGAACCGGAGGTGGATTTGGGGTGACATCCCGACCCCCAGAAGTTCCGGCTGCGTCCTGTCCGCGAGTCCTGGTCGGCATCTGAGGCAAAAACATTTGAAATAAACATAATATGCCAAAGAGACCTTCCATTTTACATTACTATAAAAAGTAATGATACAGACTCGATATTACATAACAGGATACATTACCCATTATACAAAGGTTCAACCTATTATACAACAGTGCATTCTACAATACACTACTCTACTTCTATTACACCATTAGTCCTGCTTTCCGTTACTTTTGGCGGCCTCATCGGCAGGTGTGGGAGTCCAGACGTCAACCAACCTCAAAGAAGGAGGGGGTTCAAAAAGGTCTAACTCCCCACCCAACGCGCGTCCCGTAACGTGAGAGGGTCCGGCTTCCGCCTCGGCAGAGTGTGCAGGCACACTAGGGTGTAATTGTGAGTATAGTATATGGACTTCCTCATGCAACGTATTGCAGTAGACCTGTAGGTCGTCGACAGTTGAGCTAAGTTCTTTAATTCGGGCCTGAGCCCTTGCTTCCTTAGCACATGCCAGCAAATGAGACTGTACTGCCCAGTCAAGTGCTAAGTCTCGATCAGCAAGCTGATCCTGCAGGTGACGGATGTCCCTTCTTAGTTCATTGATTCTATCTCCGTCTGCGACCCAAACATCGGTCCTGTGTTGTAGCCCTGCTTGAAGTCTACTCGCTCGGGCTTCAAGGTCTCCTATGGGGTCATTACTTCCGCTGCTGCTGCTTTCGTGTCGAGGGGCTAGTTGATGCCGGGGTACTCCAATTGGTCCCGTTGACTTACGTGCCGTTAGCCTTGTGCGTGGCGGCATCTTTCTAAGGGGGAAAATTTATTAGCATAATTCTTAGCATGATGCATGAATAAGTACAGAATCAACCTTAGTCGATTCAACCTTCTATACATCGCACTCTTCCTATCTGGTCTTTAAGATAGACTCTTCAGAATACTTAGGTAAGAAGAGAAAAGAATTTTTTTTTAGGTAAGACTTTCGAAAATCCTTTTGCAGATGCCTCATAATGTCTGCAAAGAAGGGATACGCTCCGATACCAGCTGTGACGGAACCTCCCAAGTAATTAGGCCCATCTATAGTTGTCCTTGTCCAACAGACCTCAGACAACCCTGTAGGTGTCCCTAAACTACTTGACAAGTTCGGTATCTTTCCTTACTTTACCAGGAACGATTCACCCGTCTTGCAGACATTACAGAACATCGGAGATAAAGAATTGCGGAAGCGATTACATGATTCACATTTATTTAAAAGCAAGCTCAAGTTGTTTTATTACAGACCAGAACTAAGAGCGAGTGCTGAGTAGTATTATTATACAAACCAAGGGAGGCAAAAACTCCTCCCGAGAAGATTTAAGTAAAAGATTTATATGGAGGACCAAGTCCTCCCGCACTTCAGTCTTGTGTTTCTTCTTTGGGAACCACCCTGGCACAGAAGCAGCAGAAATCTGCTACTTCCTCACCTAAAAACAACGAAGGGATAAACCCTGAGTATGGAATTACTCAGCAAGACTTACCCGACTAAAGAAAAGACTCTCAAGGGGATGCTGGTTATATGGGAGTCAAGGTAAGGCTTCTCAATAATCAAAGACTCTATTTTGCAGAAACGCTTACTAAAGTGGATCCTTAAAAATCAAATTTTTATTTGTCACGTTAAGTTCAATTACCTGCAACTAGAGTTCTTTCTACCCTAGTTCAATCACTGGTCCTGCACTAGCCAATTTCTTAACAAATACCCATCATCTTTAGTGGAATGCTACGTGTAGGTCAGTGACCAAGTCTTCATAACCGCGAAGGTACGGCGATCCGAATTGATTATACTCAGCTGAGGATCTCCAATCACACGACATATGTAGCACTTAACCCTTGCATATGTCAACCCGCCACCGGGGTTCTTAAGACCGGATCAGGTTCACGCAAACCGAGAGCACAGATACACCACCGTCCAGCCTCTTGCCACGGAGGGTACACGCTACTCTCGCCACCGCTCCACGCCCATTTCGTGTTATCTTATTCCGGCCTTAGTCTGCCCGAGGCAAGGCTTACCCATGACGAGGCATGTGACCAGCTAAAGGGTCCTCGATCATTAAGCCTACATCGACAAGGTCCTTAATCGACTCAGACGGAGACACTACACCGAGACTCCTTTCTCGTGCAAGTCACCCGCCCGGTCTCAGCTTAATCTTTTCAACCCAAAAACTTGGTACCTGGCAGAGGTACATCTTTTCCGATGTTGAATCCGTCACGGCCGTGATGGATTCCCCATCAAGTTTTATTTTCGAAAACATCCCACCCACTTTTGCCACATCAACTTTTGTAAAACAAATCCTTTTGTTTTTCTAAAGCAATACTAAGCATAGTAAAACCTTTTTGTAAAAACAGGGTTTCAAGGAGGGTAATCAAGATCAAGGAAGGTAATGCAGGAATTGTTTAATCAATCAACTCCTATCACCTAATGCATCAAACAAGTGAAAAAGATTTTTAAAACACAAGGAGGGTGGCAAATGCACCGGGGCTTGCCTTTGTTAACAGGTGAGTCCTGCTCGGATCCACAAATATCGAAATAAAAGCAGTTGCCTGCTTGAGGATCTGAGGTTGGTGGTGTCCCCTCTTCAGTGACTTCTTCTTCTTCTTCGTGTTCTAACATAACCATATATATGCATAAGAATGGATGCCATGGGATGCTCATGAGGATGCAAAGATAATATAGACTTATTATCTAAGTCTTGAGTACAACTTTCCTTCACGGTACTCCGAGAACCTAGGGTTTCCGGAGTCGGTAAAGGAGTTCACAAGGCAGGGGGGTGGTTTTGGGTTCTAGTTATCAAACATGGTCCAAATCAACTCAAATTCTACCCAAGGCTTCTAAATATTTTATTAAGTTCCCATAAAAAGTTTGGGCATTTTTGGACTTACCAATTATTTTTCTAAAAATCCATAACTAATACTTTTAACTACTTTAAATGCCCTAAAATTTCTTATTTCCACTAAAAATTACAAAACTATTTTTATTAAATTCTAGGGAAAATAACAAGCCTAGGAAAATTGGTTTCACAATTTTATTATTTTTCTACAGTTTTCTATAATTGTTTTGGCTCTGGAGATAAAAAAAAGAAAAACAGATGAATAGTATTTGACCAAAACCAGCCCAGGTCGGCCCATTACCAGAGGAAATGCGCGCGCCCGCGTCCGCGCTGATAGACTTGCGCAGAGGCCCTCGCGTTTTTGTCAAACATCAAACGAGGTCATTCACTGTTTCTACGTATCACTGATAGTTTACAGAAACGCCCCTGATGTTTTATTTCTTCACCCGACTCATCCTCGACGGCGTTCATGCCCCGCCGAGCTCCGGCGAGCGCCTGAACCGGTCGATTGGGGCTACGGATGGGTTATCCGAGCAACCGACATGAAATCGAGGCTACCTAGATGGTTTTCCCCAACTTAATTTGGCCCATGATCGACTAAGGAGCTCTGGCCACGGTGGCCGTGAGCATGGGGGCTAGCCCGTCGTGTTCCCGACGATTGGGGGCATCTACATTCAAATTGATGGCTTGGCGAGCATCACTGAACTATAAGAAGACTTAAACAAGGTTTGAATCGGACAGAGCTTTACCAGAATCGGCTGGCCACGGTGGACTTGGTTTCACGGTGTTCTTCGACCGATTTGGGGAAAAACGCGAATTCGAGCTCACTGGTGGATGATTGTGGGTGAGTAGCGGTGGCTAGTTAGCTGACGACCTTACGGAGCTAGACATGGGCTCAATTTATAGGAGAGTAAGACGGTGGCCGCGAATTTTGAGGAGGACGCGCGGCGGCCGGAGATGAGGAAGAGAGCGACGCGGTGAATACGTGTCTAGAGGTGTGGCGGTTACTCCGGTGAGCCACGGAGAGCGAGGGGAAGACACGGTGGTGCGGTGGAAAGTGAGAGCCACGCGGCGCATGGCCGGAAGACGGCGGTCGCCGGCGTGTTAATCCGCTCAGCCGCAAAGAGGGAGAGAGAGCCACGGTGATGTCACTGGAGTGACCTCCAGCTCACCGTCGGCGAGGGGCTTCTACCGCACGACGTTATACACTTACCCAAGCGCGAATCATGACACCGGCGACGTGAATCACGGCGGAAGGCCACCGCCGGTGAGATCTTTTCTGGGACTGGCGATCTGATCCTCAACGGTCACTGTACCATGGGCGGCAGTATTCAGTCAACCTGACAGCCATAGTTTAGACTTGATTTGCTCAAAAAATTTCATGGCAACATACCGAATGATCTGCAGCAAAGTTGTAGTGCTATAATCCATCTATATCTTTGC
Organism: Zea luxurians; assembly: GCA_029449295.1. Classification (NCBI taxonomy): domain Eukaryota; kingdom Viridiplantae; phylum Streptophyta; class Magnoliopsida; order Poales; family Poaceae; genus Zea; species Zea luxurians. The sequence continues at coordinate 93,848,917 of JAOPSE010000001.1, read as the reverse complement.
TATAATGTGTACTCACAAAAAGTCACTGGATCCCCTTCAAAATCGAGCTCAAAGTTCATCTCAAAACACTGTCAGTCTGAACTTCAGACCCCAGGCATTCTGACAGTCCAACTTGGGTTGAGATTTTCTCCATATTTCTCATAAGAACATGGCTTGAATCCTTAAACAAAGTTGTTCTCCTATAATTGGGCTTCAAACTTGTTGTAGTCACTTTGGGCAAAAACCCTATGCTTTGAAAGTTACAAAGCCCCAAAGTTGAGCCAATATCACTGAAATTTCAGACTTAGTATAGAACTCAAATGAGGTCCATTTTGCAATTGAGTCCAAAACTTAGGGTTTGGCTTTCAAGTCCACATATTTGTGAACCAAAGGACTTAAGAACCTTATTTGACTTGGTTTTTGCACTTTAGTCCAAAAGTGGACCAATTTTGCACATAGGCCCCTAGGGTTTAGTTTTAGGGTTTTCCAGGGTTCTATTTGAGATTTTTGGTATCCAGGGGTATAAATGTGACTCAACTTTGTTTTTGGGGACATTTATAACTCTTTCCCCTAAAGCCTTTAGGTTTTCTCATCTTGGGTTAAGTTTCACCCCTTTAATCCCTATTTAGGGTTAGGTTTCCTATTCAAGGTGCTATTTGCAAAAACACTTAAACAATACAACTTGTTTGAAATTTTTGCCTAGTGAATGCACTCTAAGTGTATCAAACATATGCAATACCAATGCTATGATGTCATGCTCAAGTTTTAGTTATAGTAACACCAGGAGTGTTACACTTATGATGTTATGCTCAAGTTTTAGTGATAGTAACACCAGGGGTGTTACAGTGGCGGGCCGATTTAGCCTGGTCTAGTTCCCCGGAGTAGGTCCCTATGTCAACCATTCCTCTGCTGAAGTTAGCCAAGGCCTTAGCGCGCCTTAGGTCCCCTCTCCATGGCCAGAATGGCTCACCGGAGTCTCTGCAGCCCGCCCGAGGCTTTCTCACCGCCATTCTACCCTCTCTGCCAGTGGATTCATGGCCCCTTTCCCGCCATTGAATTCGCCGTGGTGCCCTCTCCCTCTCTGCCCAACTCCGGCGACCCCGGAGCCACCCTAGCTCGCGCCTGCCTCAACTCCGGCGACCTCACCACCGTAGAGAGGACTGACGCTGCTTCGCGCATGTCTGTTTCCCCGGTCTGATATCCCTCCGTCCGATCTTGATCGCATGGCCCGGACTGCGGGATACCGCTTCGCGCGCACGCGCCTGACGCCCTGGCCCGCTTGTCAGCGCCACCCATAGTCACTCATCCTTCCCGATCTAATTTTCCCTGTCCGATCTTGATCGAACTGCTCGGACCCCCTCGGACCCCTTCCATCCGATCTTGATCAAACGGCCCGAACCCCAGGAAAACCGCTTCGTGCCCGCGCGCCCGGATGCCCTGACCCGCCTGTCAGCGCCCAAACCCCCTGGCACTAGGCCCGCTCGGTCAGCGCGCTCTCCCCCTCTGTCGCTAACACTTCCTTGCCCGCCTGTCAGCGCTCGCCCGCTCGCGCGCGCGCCCTAGGCCGTAGATATAATCTCAGCCATTGGTTTTAGATCTGACGGTTAGATTCACCCGATACCCCTTCGCATAGCTGTTTTATTAAGGAGACCCTCGGTTTATTAGAAATCAATCCGCCGTCCCTGGTTTTTACGTGCAGACCCCTGTAATCTTACAGATTTAGCCCTGGACTTTTAAATATTCATAAAATTAGCCCTGATTTCATATTTTGAATTCCCAAACTTGTTTATTTCATAACTTTTGCATATGAACTCCAAATTTAGTGATTCAAATTGCAAAATGTTCATAGAATTATTCTCTGTTTAAATAAAATGGTTTCACTTACTCTCTGCACACTCTAATTTTTAGGATTGAATATAAACTAATGTAGATGTATGTTTTATTTATTTAATAAAATAAATAAAAGGATAACCTTAGAGATTTAATCATGTTTAAACCTGTGAGATTAATGATAGGTATTGCATGAGTTCACCTCTGTTCTAAATTATAGGTCACAATAAAATAAATTGATCTATGATTATGTACTTGTAAATAACACTTAGGGAAATAGTAATCTATTTTCAAATAAAGTTAAGGTATGTTATAGTTTATGATATACTTTGAATACATTATCCCTTATGTAGTTTTGTGTCGTTTTAAGGTGTGATCCAATATTTGTACATGTGTGGTATGTTGTTCATTTGTACTTTCCAAATGTATTGAATGCATGCTCGCTTTATTTAGACAACAAGCAGTTCGAGGTTCCTGAGTGTGTTGTTGGAGACCTCCCTGAGCAGCAACCTGTTGAAGGCAAGTGTCCTCTGACCCAACATGTCCTACATACTCTATAATTCACTGTCCTGCATTACTTTATAAAACATAAGGACTGACTAGTCTGTATTCACTTATCCTTGTTTACTTTTCGGGTTATCATGGTTAGCATGTTGCTATTGCCTTAACTTAATCAATGAACATGATGTGAACATTTATGATACGATACTGTTATCCTGATTATGTGAATGATCTTGTGATACCTTAGGGGGCTCAGGCCTTTTTCCTGAGTACCTCTCCGTAAGGACTTGTTTGTGGAGTGACCACCCAGGATAACAGTACAACCATGAGGGTGGAATGGGACGCCCTTAGCTGATTAATTAGATGAACCTGGGGGTGTAGTTCGCTTTGCCGGAGGGCCGTCAATGGGGGTCGGGGCATAGTGCTCGCTCTGCCAAGGTTTGGGTGCAGAGGTTCTTTCGATTTAGTTTTGTTAGTCACCCACCTTGGGGAGGGGTACTGCATTTGTACGACTGGCGAAACCTAACAAGCAGCTATGCACCAGGGGAGTCTTTGTAAACGCTATGTAGTGTATCCATGGCCATTCACCTTGGTAGTGAAGATCGGGTCTATACAACCCAGGCTGGAAAGGGATCACGACTTGTGGGTAAAGTGTACAACCTCTGCAGAGTGTTAAAAACCGGTATATCAGCCGAGCTCACGGTTAAGAGCAGCCTTCGGATCCTCTTTGATTAGAAGAAATATGGATACTTTTATGATGATGATTAATAATGATGCTATAAAAGCTGATCTTTGGTATTTCCTCGTTTGAGGAAGTACTTTTGGGTAATAACTAGGTTTATTACTAAAAGTTGGCTCTACTAATAATAATAAATATTTGACTAACCTAAAAGCAAATGCTTAACATCAACTCCATATTCTGCACTTTGATATTTATGTTGAACAATGGTTATGTATTAGACTCTATGGATGTCTTGGACATCTTGATGTAATAAAGTACCTTTCTGCTATTTATTTCGAGCATTATGTGATGATGTCCAATTATGTAATCACTGTGTACGTGAGTTTCTGATCTTGGCACGTACATGGTTCACATTCGGTTTGCTTTCCAAAACCGGTTGTGATAGTGATGCGGGAGATCAAAGCCTAGAGAGTCTCCCCAGGTTCCTGCCTTATGGCATGGAGATGAGCCGGTTGTGACAGTGATGCGGGAGCTGATAAACACTAGCAAAGTTTGCTGTGAACCGTGCACAGAGCTCTTCCTAGGAGTAGATGGACCCCGGGATGAGGTTCATGAGCCAGGTCCGGGCTGACCCGGTCAAGGCTACATGAAAGTAGCATCCCATTACGGTAGTGTTTCCACCACTTGCTGTAATGGCGGTGACGTATACCTGCAAGAATTCCATGGGTTTGACGTACCATCGTACTTCTCCGGCAGGTGTGGCTGGAACTTGGGTGGCCAAGTCGCCGCACGGAGGTGATCCGCTAGTGCGGCATAGCCCACGCCGACCAATGGGACACCCGCCTGGATTCGAGTGCCCCGTAGAGTTTGTGGTGCAACTGGAGCGAAATCTTGGTCGAGGTTGCGACCCTCGAAGTTTTGTCGGCGCTCACGCGCCCTCTCCAAAGAGACTCGAGCATCATCGCCCGCACGCCTACGGTTGAGCTCTACCCGCAGGTCGTCAGCCCTCTCCAGAGAGATTCGAGCATCCTCACCCACACGCCTGTGGTTGAGCTCTGCCTACAGGTCATTAGTCCGTGCACCCCTCACTGAGGGTGAGCGCACAGATGCTGACGCCTCACCTTGACGCCGGAATGATCGAGGCCAGGACCTAGCTGAGCTAGGATGGGCCATGACAAGGAGACGGTCAACCTCTTCGTTCCACTACCTCATGGCCCCCGGCGAGGCCGTGGAACTTAGAGGGTTACGTAGCAACTCCCTGGCTGTAGACAACGCCCCACTAGGAGCAGCCCTTGACGGAGCCCTAGATGTCTGTGCGAGCGTGTGCTGCTGCGCAGCGTGCATAGCAGCAACACCAGGCGCAGGGCGGTTAGAGCCCAGTGGCACGGAAGATTCTGCCCCTTCCTCCATCAGGAAGTCCTCGGAAAACAAGTCGCGGTGCTCGACGATCTGAACCATTATGTCGAGCAAGAAAACAAGCGAAAAACCCAAGGCTAGGCCCCTACCTGGCGCGCCAAATGTCGGAGAGAAAATCCTCTGGCCGGGTCGCGGAATGCACCCGCTCTAGTCCTAAGATGAGGAGGGGGCCTAAGCACTTGCCTGTTTGGTGAATTTTGGATGAACACAAGAACACTCGAGGGTTTATAGTGGTTCAGGCCGCAGGAGCGTAATACCCTACATCCGCTGTCTGTAAGTTGTATTGAGCGTGTCCCTTGTAATGCTGTGTCCCCTCCCTTTTATAGTTTAAGGGAGGTACATACAAGGATGCTGAGCTCCGACATGCGGACCGTGGAGCATAATGGAAGGAATACATTATGTGAATAATTAAAGCTAACTAAACCCTAAACAAGGGAGCTGTTCAGATTCCCTCCACCTTAGTAACGCATGAGCAGTCAGTGGGAGTCATGATGACTGCAGTCCATGTAGCATTGATAGGCAGTAAACCTTTTCTTGGAAACGCACGAGTAATGGTGAGTCATTATCCTTGATATGGTAACGTGTGAGTAACTACACATCCCACGCAGCGTGGACTGGGCACGCCGTCTGTCACTGGAATGGACAGGCGCACGTCTTATCCGTAATGAATGCAAAGACGCATGTAGCCCAGAGGCTTCATGCCAGGTTCCACCCGTTGGCTTATGCCGCGCGTAGTAGGCCATGCAGCAGCATCGCCCGCCTAGGTAGGGAGCAAGAGTGTATGTGATAAGGTTCGGATCCCGCCAGATCAGGTATGAACACGTGTCAGCACCGGACCCCCACCTGGGTCTTGATTAAGGCCCGGGTATGTTCTATCCTGGAACCCTGGGACCCCACTGTGGGCAACCCGGACCCCATATAGGGGGTCTGGATCCCATTCCAGGGGTCCAGTTCGCACACGTGGAGGTCGTAGACCAAACTTGGAGGCCCGGACCGTATATACAGGGGCCTGGCACCTTCCCATGGGGGTTCGGACTCACTGGTGATGCCTCAGAGTATGTCACTTCCTCTGGACACGTGGTGGCACTGAACCCACTCATGTGGTCGGGTCAGGTGTTGTTGCTGGCCCAGAGTAGTCGCCCGAGGCTAGGGCGAGTCATGGCCTGGTCCCACATACAACTCTTTTACCACGCGACTAAAAATAGTCGCGTGGGTATTGCGTCTTTATACAGCAATAAGGGGTACCCTAGTTTCAGGGTACCGACACCCACAATCATAGAATAAGCATAAGTATGCTCATACTATTTCTATAGATCTGGGGACATGGTGGCAAGCATAAGACAACTCACATTAATTGAGTCATTGGTGTGCTTCTCATAAGCCAAATGTTCTGACTCATCCACATTATTAGGGAGGTCATCAGGGTATGGTTCCTCAAGAACATACTCAGCTTTTTCTTGCTTGAGAACAACTCTCAGGTTGCAGTACCAATCAATAAAATTAGTTCCCATGAGTTTCTCCTTTTCAAGCATAGATCGCAAATTTGTCGGCGTTCCGAGACCGGGGGGTCCCTGAGCCGACGAGTGAATGTCGCCGCGTGCCCCAGCCCAGATGGGTCGAGCACGAGGCCGAGCGCGAAGGGGGGAGAGCGAGGCGGCCGGAGACCGACGTGAGAGAGGTGGGAATCCCGCGGCCTTCGTGTTCGTCTCGTGCCCAGGTCGGGTGCGCTTGCAGTAGGGGGTTACAAGCGTCCACGCGGGAGAGGGAGCGAGCGGCTCCAAGCGAGCGCGTATCTCGTCCTCGTCCCCGCGCGGCCAACCCTCTCTAAGAGGTCCCTGGTCCTTCCTTTTATAGGCACAAGGAGAGGATCCAGGTGTACAATGGGGGGTGTAGCAGAGTGCTACGGGTCTAGCGGAGGAGAGCTAGCGCCCTAAGTACATGCCGTTGTGGCAGCCGGAGAGATTTTGGCACCCAGCTGGTGTGATGTCGTGGCCGTCGGAGGAGCGATGGAGCCTGGCGGAGGGACAGCTGTCGTAGCGGTTGAATCCTTGCTGACGTCCTCTTGCTTCCGTAAGGGGGCTGAGAGCCGCCGTCGTCATAGAGTATGCAGGGCGCCATCATTGCCTATCTGGTGGAGCGAGCCAGATGGGACGTCGGTCTTGTTCCCTGCGGCCCGAGTCAGCTCGGGGTAGGGTGATGATGGCGCCTCCTGTTGACGTGGCTGGTCTGCGGCCTAGGTTGGGCGATGTGGAAGCTCCTCCGAAGCCGAGGTCGAGTCTGTCTTCCGTGGCCGCGGTCGGGTCCGAACCCGAGGTTCGAGCGAGGCGGAGATCGCCGGCTGATGCCGGGGCGGAGTCCGAGCCCTGGGGTCGGGCGGAGCGGAGTTCGTCGTCTTCTGGGGCTGAGCCCGAGTTCGAGCCCTGGGTCGGGCGGAGCGGAGTTCGTCGTCTTCCGGGGCTGAGCCCGAGTCCGAGCCCTGGGTCGTGCGGAGCGGAGTTCACCGTCTTCCGGGACTTAGCCCGAGTCTGAGCCCTGGGTCGGGCGGAGCGGAGTTCGCCGTCTTCCGAGACTTAGCCCGAGTCCGAGCCCTGGTACGGGCGGAGTTCACCGTCTTTCGGGACTTAGCCCGAGTCCGAGCCCTGGGTCGGGCGGAGTTCGCCGTCTTCCGGGACTTAGCCCGAGTCCGAGCCCTGGGTCGGGCGGAGCGGAGCTTCCTATGGTGCCTTTGGCCGGGCCTGACTACCTGTCAGTCTCACTCTGTCAAGTGGCACCGCAGTCGGAGTGGCGCAGGCGGCGCTGTCCTTCTGTCAGGCCGGTCAGTGGAGCGGCGAAGTGACGACGGTCACTTCGGCTCTGCCGGCTGGGGGGCGCGTGTCAGGATAAAGGTGTCAGGCCACCTTTGCATTAAATGCTCCTGCGATTTGGTCGGTCGGTGCGGCGATTTGGTCAGGGTTGCTTCTTGGCGAAGACAGGGCCTCGGGCGAGCCGGAAATATGTTCGCCGCTAGAGGGGGGCCTCGGGCGAGATGGAAACCCTCTGGGGTCGGATGACCTTGTCCGAGGCTAGGCTTGGGTGAGGCGTGATCGAGTCCCTCGAATGGACTGATCCCTGACTTAATCGCACCCATCAGGCCTTTGCAGCTTTGTGCTGATGGGGGTTACCAGCTGAGAATTAGGAGCCTTGAGGGTACCCCTAATTATGGTCCCCGACAGTAGCCCCTGAGCCTCGAAGGGAGTGTTAGCACTCACTTGGAGGCTTTCGTCGCACTTTTTTGCAAGGGGACCAGCCCTTCTCGGTTGCGTTTTGTTCCGGTGGGTGCGCGCGAGCGCACCCGCCGGGTGTTGCCCCCGAGGCCTCGGAGGAGTGGTTTCACTCCTTCGAGGTCTTAATGCCTCGCGTAATGCTTCGGCTGGTCTGGTCGTTCCCTCATGCGAGCTGGCCGTAGCCCAGGTGTACGGTCGGGTCCCAAGTTCTCGGGCTGGTATGTTGACGCTGTCAACGGTTCGGCCGGAGCTGGGTTTGCGAGAGCAGCCTTCGAGCCTCTGCACAGAGCGAGAGGGCGGTCAGGGACAGACTCGGCTTTTTTACATACGCCCCTGCGTCGCCTTTCCGCAAGGAGGAGGGGGGGAAAGTGCCATGTTGCCCTCGATGGGCGCCGAACATGGTGTCTCCAATGAGCTGCAAGCGGGTAATCCGAGTGGACGTCCGTGCCCCGTTCCTTAGGGGTCGGCTAGGGGCCCAGAGGCACGCCCAAAAGTACCTGAGGGTGATCTGCCGGACCCGGTCCCCTGGCGACGGGGTCCGAGGGCTCGATGCCCCCCTCTGATAGGATTCCGTTACAAGATCGTTCCCGCTGGTCTCGGAAATGTCCTAGGGTACCTCGGGAGCGCAGCCCGAGCCTTGGTTATGTATCGAACGTACCCATGGTCATCCCTCACTCGGCGTCTGAGGCGGCTGTGAACCCTTCGGGGGCCAGCCTTCGAACCCCTGATCAGTAATGGGCGCGGAGCCCGAGTAGCCTGAGGCGGCCGTGGAACCCTTTCGAGGGGCCGGCCTTCGAACCTCTGACTAGTAGTGGGTGTAGGGCCCACGCGATCTGAGGCGGCTTTCGAACCCTTCCGAGGGGCTAGCCTTCGAACCTCTGATCAGTAGGGGGGCTCGGAGCCTGGTTCCTTCTCGGGGAAGGATCCTTTTCGGGGTATCCCCCTTTCCCGGTCCCTGTTGCAAGAGAGAGAAAGAGGAAAAAAGGAAAAGGATACGAAATCGAACGACGCGGCGTACCTTTTTTGACGCGGTCATTATGGCGAAGGCGAAGCGTCGCCCGCTTCTCCTACTAGAGGCGCCGCCTGTCCGGCCGCGGAGTTAATGCGACGGGGCGAGTGGTTGGCGGGGCGGCCGTTGCGCGTGCGCGAGCCGTTCGAGGAACGGAGCACGGGCACGTTGTCTTCACGTCGTGAGAGAGGGTTCTCTTGCTGCCCCCGGATGGGACGTGAGCTTGGCTGACGACGGGGCCGCTGCTCCTGCCCGCCTGCCACCGCCATTACTGCCGGCCCATTTTTAGCCGCATTGACCGTCGCGCCAGGCTGGCGCTGTTGGGTCGCGCGCTGGGTCACCTCGAGTCACGGTATTGGTTCCGCAGTCGAGGTGGCGCGGTAGTGGCACAAGTGGCGGTGCAGTTGCATGCACGAAGCATTTGGCGCGCCGGTTGCATGACGCGTGGGCCTGGGCCTCCATGCCGGGCGTGTTGGGAGTCGGAGAAGTGCGCCCACTTGGCGCGGTTGCATGCCGCCTGCATGGCTGCCCACCCTTTCGCCCGCTGGTCTAGGCAAAAGTGGAGGGTCGCTTGTAACCGCTGGGCGGTTGTACGCACCGCGCGCGGCGGTTTGGCTTCTTCTGCTCTGAGTCGGTTTGCATGACGTGTGGGACCCAGCCCCCGCGCCGTAGGGGAAGACCTTGGAGTGTGTTGGAGAAGACTCAGCCCATGGAGGCTAGGGACGCAAGTAGGGAGAGTCGCCTTTAAAAGGAGGGTGACCCCCTTGGAAGACATCCCTTATGCATCGTGTCTTTCCGCCTTCCAAGCCCCCGGATGGGGGATATCCGCCGTCTTTCCGCCTCGTCGTTGGAGGACGCAACTCCGTGGGAGTGGGTACCTTTCAGCCATCGTTCGGCTTCAAGGATTTTCATCACACAGCCCGGCTGTAGCCCCCCCCCCCCCCCCGCCGGCGGTCACCCAAGACAGTGACCACCAGCCCCTGGGTGGGGAGAAGCAAGCCGGGCTGCGATCTTGGTCCCACCCTCAGCTTCAAGGATGTTCATCATCCTCGCTGGGTGGAGACCGGGCTGAGCTGGAGCTCTACCTCCCGCGCGGGTTCGTGGGTCACCCTCTCCTGCGGCGTTCGGACTTCGACAACGTGGGGCCGGTCGACGGCAGGCGTCGTCTGCCCCAGCGCGTCGGGCTCGTCGGCTTGGCCCCCAGTGCCCCCTCCGGCCGGAAGGCGGCTGCCGCACCATGTGCACGGGAGGACCGCCCAAGATGTCGCACGCTGCTAGGGCGGCGTTCGTGTTCTGGGGCAGTCCTGCCTTTGCACCGGTACGGTGCCTCCGCGGGGAGGTCGGTGCCCTGCTCGTCCGGGAGGATCCGAGTGGGGATCTGCCGGCGGGCTGACGGCCCCTGTCGTCGGTGCCGAGGCGGAGGCGGCTCGAGAAGTCCCCGTCGCCGACGGGATCACCGCTACCATCCGCACTTCGGACCTCCGGCTCTTTGTACTTGTCCTCGCCCCTCGAGCGTCGGCATGGGCGAGGGCAAGGTTGCAGCAGCGTTCGCCCTGAGGCCATCGCCGCTGCAGTTTGGCCACCCGTAGAGGGGGTCGTTGTCGCTGCTGCTGGAGCGGGCGACGGCGAGCCGTCCGTCGGTCTTCTGTTGCTCCGCAGGCCCCCCCTTGAGTGAGGTTGTTCGTACCTGCGAAGGTGGAACCGGAGTTCCGTTTGTAATGGCACTTTGAATGCCAGTGTTTTTGTTCATTGTGGCTGTCGAGGCCTGAACACGTATGTATTTTTGGCACGGAGCCGTGTTTTTTCCTCCTTTTCGAGCACTAAGACTCGCCTGTTGGTTGTCTGAACCGCTTCACCAAGCGTGAGTCGCCCCGTGTAAAGGCGACGAGTGAGGTATCCGTATCCCGGAGGCGTAGGAGTCCCTCGGCTCGGTCGGCCTTGTTGTCCGAGGCTTCTCTAGCTTAGTTAAAGGAACCCCTCGGCCGCTCTCCGATGAGCCGAGGCCAGGGGTAGCGGCGTCAACATGAACAGAGGCAGAGTTGGCTCGAAAAGAAAACATGGTTGGCCGGAGCCTGGCCGGGTCGTCCGTTAGCGGGACCGACGCCGGAATTGACCAGCCGAGGCCTCGGGTCGGGCTGACGTCCTTGGAGGACAGCTGGCCGAGGCCCCGGGGTGACCGGCCGAGCCGCCTGCTCGGGCCGGATTCCCGAGAAGACCCTGGCAGCGATGGCCCGGGCGTGGCGATGACATCGTCCTTCAGAGTGGAGATCTTCGGACCGCGTCGCCGTCCGAGGCTAGGTCGGACCTCGCCGAAGGTGTTGTCGATGCCGAGGGTGTTGCTGCTCCCTTCCAGCGTTAAGACCCGAGCCTGCAGGATCGGATTGTCTTGTAGCGTGTGTTCCCTGCGGCCGCCGAGGCCAAAACACACCCTCGCCGTGTTGTAAAGCCGCGTCTCCTTTCCTCTTGTTTCGAGTATCTGGACCTTTTTGTTGGTAACAGAAATGTTTATGCGAGCGAGAGTTGCTTCCCGCGGAAGGTGATGAGTGAGGTATCCGTATCCCGGAGGCGTAGGAGTCCCTCAGCTCGGTCAGCCTTGGCTGCTTACGTGTACTCCATCGTTTTCAGGATCCACTTTCGAAGTAGTCAAACAGCCCGAAAGACCTTCTAACAGAAAAGATCTTTTTTCGAGGAAAATTTCGACGCAGAGGGGGTTCCCCCCCTTTTAGCCCCCAAGGGAGGGTCGGGCTTTGCCAAGGCGAGGCCGACCCTTCCTTGATGACTAAACTTTTGCTGGGCGCGAGGTATATGAACAACTTGAAAACATCTTAAGGGTAGAAACGACGTAGCTGTTGGATGTTCCAAGCGTTGCCGTAGACCTTGCCTTGATTGTTGGCCAGCTTGTAGGTTCCGGGCTTCAGAACTTTGGCGATGACGAACGGCCCCTCCCAGGGGGGCGTGAGCTTGTGCCGCCCTCGGGCGTCTTGTCGCAGCCGAAGCACCAGGTCTCCCACCTGGAGGTCTCAGGACCGGACCCCTCGGGCGTGGTAGCGTCGCAGGGACTGCTGGTACCGCGCCGAGTGTAGTAAGGCCTTGTCCCGAGCCTCCTCCAGCTGGTCCAGCGAGTCTTCTCGGCTAGCTTGGTTGCTTTGGTCGGTGTAGGCCCTCGTCCTCAGAGAACCGTATTCTAAGTCTGTGGGCAAGATGGCCTCGACCCCGTAGACTAGGAAGAACGGCGTGAATCCCGTGGCTCGGCTCGGCGTTGTCCTCAGACTCCAGACCACCGAGGGGAGTTCCTTCATCCATCGCTTGCCGAACTTGTTGAGGTCGTTGTAGATCCGAGGCTTGAGCCCTTGTAGAATCATGCCGTTGGCACGCTCTACTTGCCCATTTGACATGGGGTGAGCCACGGCGGCCCAGTCCACCCGGATGTGATGATCCTCGCAGAAGTCCAGGAACTTTCTGCCGGTGAACTGGGTGCTGTTGTCGGTGATGATGGAGTTCGGGACCCCGAAGCGATGGATGATGTTGGTGAAGAACGCCACCGCGTGCTCGGACCTGATGCTGTTTAGGGGTCGGACCTCGATCCACTTGGAGAATTTGTCGATGGCGACAAACAGGTGCGTGTAGCCCCCGGGTGCCTTCTACAAGGGGCCGATGAGGTCCAGACCCCACACAGCAAAAGGCCAGGTGATGGGTATCGTCTGCAGAGCCTGAGCGGGCAGGTGGGTCTGCCTTGTGTAGAACTGACACCCTTCGCAGGTGCGGACAATTCTAGTGGCGTCGGCCACCACCGTCGGCCAGTAGAAGCCTTGCTGGAAAGCATTCCCGATAAGGGCTCGAGGCGCTGCGTGATGGCCGCAAGCCCCCGAGTGTATCTCTCGCAGGAGTTCCTGACCTTCGGCGATGGAGATGCATCGCTGGAGGATGCCGGAGGGGCTGCGGTGGTAGAGCTCCTTCTCATCACCCAGCAAGACGAACGACTTGGTGCGCCGCGCCACCCGCCGAGCCTCGGCTCGATCGAGGGGTAGCTCTCCTCGGTGGAGATATTGTAGGTACATGGTCTGCCAGTTTTGATCAGACGTGACCCCGCTTTGCTCCCCCTTGACGTGCAGCGTCTCGCCCTCGGGGGCCGAGGGTACCTCGGGTTGAACCGAGGATACCTCGGGCCGAGCCGAGGGTGCCTCGGAATGATCCGAGGGTACCTCGGGCTGGGCCGAGGGTGCCTCGGGCTCGGCCGAGGGTGCCTCGGGCTCGGGCGTGTCGTCGATCTTGACGGAGGGTTGATGCAGATCCCGGGAGAAGACGTTCGGGGGAACCGTCGTTCGCCCCGAGGCTATTTTAGCCAGCTCGTCCGCAGTCTCGTTGTAGCGCCGAGCGATGTGGTTGAGCTCGAGCCCATAGAACTTGTCTTCCAGGCGCCGAACTTCATCGCAGTAGGCCTCCATCTTCGGGTCGCGGTAGTGGGAGTTCTTCATGACTTGGTCGATGACGAGCTGCGAGTCACCGCGAGCGTCGAGGCGTCGGACCCCTAGCTCGATGGCGATCCACAACCCGTTGACCAGAGCTTCGTACTCAGCCACATTGTTGGATGCCGGGAAATGGAGGCGTAGCACGTAGCGTAGGTGCTTCCCGAGGGGCGAGATGAAGAGTAGGCCTGCGCCAGCCCCTGTCTTCATCAGCGACCCGTCGAAGAACATGGTCCAGAGCTCCGGTTGGATCAAAGACGTCGGTAGCTAGGTGTCGACCCATTCAGCTACGAAGTCCGCCAAGACCTGGGACTTGATGGCCTTCCGAGGAGCGAACGAGATTGTCTCGCCCATGATTTCCACCGCCCACTTTGCAATCCTACCCGAGGCCTCTCGGCACTGGATGATCTCCCCCAGGGGGAAGGATGACACCACAGTTACCGGATGAGACTCGAAGTAGTGTCGCAGCTTCCGCCGCATTAGGATCACCGCGTACAGCAGCTTCTGAACTTGTGGGTAGCGGATCTTGGTTTTGGACAGTACCTCGCTGACGAAGTAGACTGGCCTCTGAACGGGCAATGCATGCCCCTCTTCTTGCCTCTCGACCACAAGCACGGCGCTAACCACCTGAGTGGTCGCGGCGACGTAGACCAGGAGGGCTTCTCTGGCAGCTGGGGGCACCAAGATAGGCGCCTTTGTGAGGAGCGCCTTCAGGTTCCCGAGGGCTTCCTCGGCCTCAGGGGTCCAAGTGAAGCACTCGGCCTTCCTTAAGAGGCGGTACAGAGGTAGACCTCTTTCGCCGAGGCGTGAGATGAAACGGCTCAGAGCCGCGAGGCATCCCATGACCCTCTGTACGCCTTTCAAGTCCTTGATGGGCCCCATGCTGGTGATGGTTGCGATCTTCTCCGGGTTGGCTTCGATGCCCCGCTGGGAGACGATGAATCCCAAGAGCATGCCTCGGGGTACCCCGAAAACACACTTTTCGGGATTGAGCTTGACGCCTTTCGCCTTGAGACATCGGAATGTCGCTTCAAGGTCGGAAAGGAGGTCGGAGGCTTTCCTCGTCTTGACTACGATGTCATCGACGTAGGCCTCGACCGTGCAGCCAATGTGTTCGCCGAACACATGGTTCATGCACCGCTGGTACGTCGCGCTCGCATTCCTCAAGCCGAACGGCATGGTGACATAGCAGTACATGCCGAAGGGTGTGATGAAAGAATTCACGAGCTGATCGGACTCTTTCATCCTGATTTGGTGATACCCCGAGTAGGCATCAAGGAAAGACAGGGTTTCGCACCCAGCAGTGGAATCCACGATTTGGTCGATGCGAGGCAGAGGGTAGGGAACCTTCGGACATGCTTTGTTGAGACCAGTGTAGTCTACACACATCCGCCATTTCCCCCCTTTCTTTCTCACAAGCACAGTGTTGGCAAGCCATTCGGGATGGAATACCTCTTTGATGAACCCTGCCGCCATTAGCTTGTGGATCTCCTCGCCTATGGCTCTGCGCTTCTCCTCGTCGAATCGGCGCAGTGGCTGCTTGACGGGTCGGGCTCCGGCTCGGATGTCCAGCGAGTGTTCGGCGACATCCCTCGGTATGCCGGGCATGTCCGAGGGACTCCACGCGAAGACGTCGGCGTTCACGCGGAGAAAGACGACGAGCACTGCTTCCTATTTGGGATCGAGCCCGGAGCCGATCCGGGTCTGCTTGGAGGCATCGCCGCTGGGGTCGAGGGGGACGGACTTAACCGTCTCCGCTGGCTCAAAGTTGCCGGCATGACGCTTCACGTCTGGCACCTCCTTAGAGAGGCTCTCCAGGTCGGCGATGAGGACCTCGGACTCGGCGAGGGCCTCGGCGTATTCCACGCACTCCACGTCGCATTCGAACGCGTGTTTGTACGTGGGGCCGACGGTGATGACCCCGTTGGGGCCCGGCATCTTGAGCTTCAGGTAAGTGTAGTTGGGGACGGCCATGAACTTCACGTAGCATGGCCTCCCCAGTACCACGTGGTAGGTTCCTCGGAACCCAACCACCTCGAACGCCAGGGTCTCCCTTCGGAAGTTGGAGGGTGTTCTGAAGCAGACGGGAAGGTCGAGCCGTCCGAGGGGCTGGACGCGCTTCCCGGGAATGATCCCATGGAAGGGCGCAGCGCCTGCCCGGATGGAGGACAGATCGACACGCAGGAGCCCGAGGGTGTCGGTGTAGATGATGTTGAGGCTGCTGCCTCCGTCCATGAGGACCTTGGTGAGCCTGACGTCGCCGATAACGGGGTCATCGACGAGCGGGTATTTCCCCGGGCTCGGCACATGGTCGGGGTGATCGTCTCGGTCGAAGGTGATGGGCTTGTCGGACCAGTATAGATAGACTGGCGCCGCCACCTTCACCGAGCAGACCTCCCGGTGCTCTTGCTTGCGGTGCCGAGCCGAGGCGTTCGCCGCTTGCCCACCATAGATCATGAAGCAGTCGCGGACCTCAGGGAACTCTCCTGCCTGGTGATCTTCCCCCTTGTCGTCGTCGCGGGCCTCGCCACCCTCCGCGGGTGGCCCGGCCCTGTGGAAGTGGCGCCGAAGCATGACGCACTCCTCAAGGGTGTGCTTGACGGGCCCCTGGTGATAGGGGCACGACTCCTTGAGCATCTTGTCGAAGAGGTTGGCACCTCCGGGGGGCTTCCGAGGGTTCTTGTACTCGGTGGCGGCGACAAGGTCTGCGTCGGCGGCGTCGTGTTTCGCTTGCGACTTCTTCTTGCCCTTCTTCTTGGCGCCGCGCTGAGTTGATGCCTCGGGAGTATCTTCCGATGGGCGGCCCTAGGGCTGCTTGTCCTTTCGGAAGATAGCCTCGACCGCCTCCTGGCCGAAGGCGAACTTGGTGGCGATGTCCATCAGCTCGCTCGCCCTGGTGGGGGTCTTGCGACCCAGCTTGCTCACCAGGCCGCGGCAGGTGGTGCCAGCGAGGAACGCGCCGATGACATCCGAGTCGGTGATGTTGGGCAGCTCGGTGCGCTGCTTCGAGAATCGCCGGATGTAGTCCCGGAGAGACTCTCCCAGCTGCTGTCGGCAGCTTCTGAGGTCCCAGGAATTCCCGGGGCGCACGTACGTGCCTTGGAAATTGCCGGTGAAAGCTTGGACTAGGTCGTCCTAGTTGGAGATCTGCCCCAGAGGCAGGTGCTCCAACCAGGCGCGAGCGGTGTCGGAGAGGAACAGGGGGAGGTTGCGGATGATGAGGTTGTCATCGTCCGTTCCACCCAGCTGGCAGGCCAGACGGTAGTCCGCGAGCCACAGTTCCGGTCTCGTCTCCCCCGAGTACTTTGTGATAGTAGTCGGGGGTCGGAACCAGGTCGGGAACAGCGTCCGTCGGATGGCTCGGCTGAAGGCTTGCGGACCGGGTGGTTCGGGCGAGGGACTCCGATCCTCCCCGCAGTCGCAGTGTCCCCCATGCCTGGGGTGGTAGCCTCGGCGCACCCTCTCATCGAGGTGGGCCCGACGGTCGCGGTGATGGTGCTCGTTGCCGAGGCGACCCGGGGCCGCAGGCGCGGTGTTGCGCGTGCGCCCGGTGTTGACCGAGGCTTCCCGCATGAATCGGGAAGTCGCGGCATGAGGTTCCGAGGGGTACCCCTGCCTTCGGGAGGAGGAGCTCTCGGCTCGTCGGACCGCGGCGCCTTCCAGGAGATTCTTGAGCTCCCCCTGGATTTGCCGCCCCTCGGTGGTTGATGGCTCCGGCATCGCGCGAAGAAGCATTGCTGCTGCCGCCAGGTTCTGGCCGACCCCACTGGATGCGGGTGGTGGCCTGACCCTGACGTCGTTGGTGATGCAGTGCTGGAAGCCCTGGGGTAGATGACGTATTTCTCCGGCCAGAGGTTGGCCCGCCCATGCCTGCCCGACGTCCCGACGGATCGGCTCAAGCGCTCCAGCTCCCTCGTCGAGCCTGGCCTGCACCCCGCGGATTTGCTCGAGCTGTGGGTCATGCCCCCCCGCCTGAACGGGGACCACAGCTTGCTCCCGTGGGATGTCAACGCGAGGCACCGGCCTAGGGAGGTCACCATCCTCCGGCATGCCGAGATGGTTGCCTTCGGAGGGACCCCCTAGATCGACGTGGAAGCATTCGCGACTTGGGCCGCAGTCCTCGTCGCCGAGGCTACGACTACCGTCGGAACAGTCGGAAAGGAAGTAGTCGCATGTGGTCATGAAGTCCCGCATGGCACTGGGGTTGCTAAGTCCAGAGAAACCCCAACAGATGCTGGGCTCGTCGTCTTCCTCGGACCCAGAGGTCCCGTAGGTCGAGACGTCCGTCAGCCGGTCCCAAGGTGACCGCATACGAAACCGCAGAGGGTTTGGACTCGCCTCTACAAGAGCGCCCGCCAAAGCGGGGCCGCTAGGCGGGTCGAGGCTGAATCCGAAAGACGTGGGATGGTAATCGGTCGGTACCTTTTGGTCGACGGGCGACGATAAGGTCACGTCGGGGACTGACTGCGCCGTCGTCTCAGGTACGAGGGTGACGTCCAGCAAGCTTTTCGCAAGCGTGCTGGCGTCGTCCGCTTGCTCGGGATTGGTGTGTCGCGGGGAGACGGCGCTCGCCTTCGTCTCAAACGCGGGGTCGACGCCCGGTGCGCCCCCCGTTGGGGCGCTGGGGCCGTCGACTCGCTCGACAGTCGACGAGGCGCTGCTCCTGCTTGGCCTTGGTTGCCCCGCCTCCTCCTCCGTCGGCGGGGGAGAAGACGGGGTGAGCTCGAACGTTGTTCTTCCACCACGCGGGGAAGACGTCGTCGATCCCGCCGCCGGCGAGCGGGCTGTCGGCCGCCATTGTCGTTGTCGCGCGGCGGTGGAAGGAGTATCATGTCATAGCTGCCGTCGAAGGACATGAACTCAAGACTCCCGAAACGGAGCACCGTCCCGGGTTGGAGAGGTTGCTGGAGACTGCCCATCTGGAGCTTGATGGGAAGCTGTTCGTCAACACGCAGCAGGCCCCTACCTGGCGCGCCAACTGTCGGTGTTCCGAGACCGGGGGTCCCTGAGCCGACGAGTGAATGTCGCCGCGTGCCCCAGCCCAGATGGGTCGAGCGCGAGGCCGAGCGCGAAGGGGGGAGAGCGAGGCGGCCGGAGACCGGCGCGAGAGAGGTGGGAATCCCGCGGCCTTCATGTTCGTCCCGCGCCCAGGTCGGGTGCGCTTGCAGTAGGGGGTTACAAGCGTCCACGCGGGAGAGGGAGCGAGCGGCTCCAAGCGAGCGCGTATCTCGTCCTCGTCCCCGCGCGGCCAACCCTCTCTAAGAGGGCCCTGGTCCTTCCTTTTATAGGCGCAAGGAGAGGATCCAGGTGTATAATGGGGGTGTAGCAGAGTGCTACGTGTCTAGCGGAGGAGAGCTAGCGCCCTAAGTACATGCCGTTGTGGCAGCCGGAGAGATTTTGGCACCCAGCTGGTGTGATGTCGTGGCCGTCGGAGGAGCGATGGAGCGTGGCGGAGGGACAGCTGTCGGAGCGGTTGAATCCTTGCTGACGTCCTCTTGCTTCTGTAAGGGGGCTGAGAGCCGCCGTTGTCACAGAGTATGCAGGGCGCCATCATTGCCTATTTGGCGGAGTGAGCCAGATGGGACGCCGGTCTTATTCCCTGCGGCCCGAGTCAGCTCGGGGTAGGATGATGATGGCGCCTCCTGTTGACGTGGCTGGTCTACGCCCTAGGTTGGGCGATGTGGAAGCTCCTCCGAAGCCGAGGTCGAGTCTGTCTTCCGTGGCCGAGGTCAGGTCCGAACCCCAGGTTCGGGCGAGGCGGAGATCGTCGGCTGATGCCGGAGCGGAGTCCGAGCCCTGGGGTCGGGCGGAGCAGAGTTCGTCGTCTTCTGGGGCTGAGCCCGAGTCCGAGCCCTGGGTCGGGCGGAGCGGAGTTCGTCATCTTCCGGGGCTGAGCCCGAGTCCGAGCCCTGGGTCGGGCGGAGTGGAGTTCGCTGTCTTCCAGGACATAGCCCGAGTCCGAGCCCTGGGTCGGGCGGAGCGGAGTTCGCCGTCTTCCGGGACTTAGCCCGAGTCCGAGCCCTGGGTCGGGCGGAGCGAGCTTCCTATGGTGCCTTTGGCCGGGCCTGACTGCCTGTCAGTCTCACTCTGTCAAGTGGCACTGCAGTCGGAGTGGCGCAGGCGGCGCTGTCCTTCTGTCAGGCCGGTCAGTGGAGCGGCGAAGTGACGGCGGTCACTTCGGCTCTGCCGGCTGGGGGGCGCGTGTCAGGATAAAGGTGTCAGGCCACCTTTGCATTAAATGCTCCTGTGATTTGGTCGGTCGGTGCGGCGATTTGGTCAGGGTTGCTTCTTGGCGAAGACAGGGCCTCGGGCGAGCCGGAAATATGTTTGCCGCTGAAGGGGGGCCTCGGGCGAGACGGAAACCCTCCGGGGTCGGCTGCCCTTGTCCGAGGCTAGGCTTGGGCGAGGCGTGATCGAGTCCCTCGAATGGACTGATCCCTGACTTAATCGCACCCATCAGGCCTTTGCAGCTTTGTGCTGATGGGGGTTACTAGCTGAGAATTAGGAGCCTTGAGGGTACCCCTAATTATGGTCCCCGACAAAATTCAAAACAAAATTGTTGCTAGCAGACATGATCTACAATAGAAAATAAATATACAAGTTTTAGCGCTATGTTATGTACCAATCTTCTATTAACCAATGTAATAAAAGACATCACCACGATATTGAATTGTCTTCCCTATAACGAAATATAGTGGTCCAAGATCCATACCCACTAAATTTTAATGAGCTTTGGCTACACCGCTAAAATTTAAGTGTCATAGGTAAACAACATATTGTTAACCATATCTCCATATGACTCTTGTTTGCTGGGTGGCATCCAATGCTCTGGCTCCCAACTCCATGCCATAAAGCCCAAAACTGTTTTGATAGCTTTGCTATGTAACCAATACTATGCTTGTAAATGTCCAATATCCACCTTAATCACAAAGATAGCTGATGGTGTTTTGCTTTGGCAAACACACCACGCAACGATCACATCTTCATTAATTCCAGCTATTGGTAAAAGGCATAAAAAACTTAGCTTTTTCCGAGAGAAGCTATTCTATCATGACAAAAACATCCACCATATGTAATGCATGAAAGGAATAGTAAGATAAGAAGATAAACATCACATCATATAATCATATCATATCATGAGTAGTATGGCCTTTTTGGATTTATTGTGGTCTCCATTGCCATGCCTCCTCTTGTCTTGTGATCATTATTACCATCATGCTTGAAGTGCCTCCATGTAACTATACAATGTTACTACATCTAATAGATAGTAAATGAATAAGATGAAGAATCTTTGAAGCATCACATGTAATGAAACAACCTCAACCCGTTTGTGATACTTTACAACACGTAGGCATGCACAAAAGTTATGACCAAAACATCATAGCATATTAAGGCCATACCATTCACATCATACCCTGCAAAAACAAGTTAGACGGACACGTTTTCTACATGTACGCCACTATAGAATGTAGCAACAATGGGGGTCGAGGGGGAGCCACCCCCTGCGGGTCTCAAGGCAGTACCATAAAAACCTCACAGGATTTCATGCATCGTATCTATGGAAATTTCACTAAAAATCTCATGCGATTGATCAAATCAACCCAAATTCGAGACCTTCAACCTGAAGAAGATTACACTCACTACTGATTATGTATGCAATTAGCCACGATGGTGAATCCAGCCGGTAGGGCAAGTTGTGCACACAACAGACAAGGACGTATTGATCCCTTCAGTCATATACGATGCAATCTACTTCAAAAATTACCGATCTGTTGTCTTGATCTTCTGATTGTGTACACGATTGGCCTCGATGGTGATTCTAGCCGGTAGGTGCAAGTTGCGCACACAACAGAGTCATGACGAATTGATTCCATCAGCAATATACAAAGCAATCTACTTCAACCGCTTATGACCAGTTGATCTAATCAAACCGTGCATCAAATAGATCCATCTCATGAACCTAGATACAGACCAAAAACTATGCAAGATGGCTCTGGTACCACTGTTAGGAAATGTGCTAGACACATCCACCATGTCATGCAGGAAACTTGCAAGTAAGAGATCATGGATCGTTACCACTAGATGCGTAGCATAGAGGAAGACGAGTTGGAACAGCGATCCAATGTAGGCGCGCGTTGATGGAGAGGAAGTAGCCGATCATGATCGCTCCTCCTCCATAGTCTATCAGCGCAGCAGTCACAACTATGCCACCATGTATTCCACACATATGGGGAACGAATGTCGTGCGCTGGTATGCTAGCACCACACACGCAGCGAGGGTCTCACGGCTAGGTATGAGGAGGGCGACGACTAGGGTTTGCACATGTGGTGGTGGAGAGCTCTAACCCTAGCCCCTTCCCATATATTTATAGAGCATGTTAATGGGATGTTGTCCATTAAACCTCTAATCTCAATTGGGCCCTAATTTGAATTGTGTATTATTGCCTCTTCGGCATAGCACTAATAATAGAATCTAAGGTGATGTTTGGTTTCGTTCCTGAGATGGTAACGTCTGTAGTTAACGCTGCAATTCGGAGGGCGGGGGAATAAATAACACTTGGTTAGGAGTGGTTTCATTGTACAAGGTTGTAACACCCCTGGAGTTACTGCCACTAAAACTTGAGCATAACATCATGAGCATTAGCATATCATGTGATTGTTACACTTAGGATGCATTCACTAGGTAAAAATTTCAAATGAGTTGTATTGATGTGACATGTCATGGGCAAAACCCTAGAGTAGGGTACTTAACCCTAAACTGGACTTAAAAGAGTAAACAATGTCTAAATAAGAGAAAACCTCAAAACTCATTAGTAATGGTCATAAAATGTTACCATTAATGGACTTAAGTGGCACCCAAACCCTAGAAGTACCAAAAACCCTAAATAGACCCCTGGAAAACCCTGGACTGAAACCCTAGGGGGGTATATGTAAATTTTGCACACTTTTGGACCTAAGTGCAAAAACCAAGGTGTTAGGGTACCTCAAGTCATATGGTTCACATGTTTGAAGATTTACAAGTCAAAAGATGTGAATTGGACTTATTTGCAAAAAGCACCACTTAAACCCTATTGAGTTAAGTCTGAATTTCAGTAAATGGGGTCAACTTTGAAGCCCTATACCTTCAAATTCATAAGGAGTTTGCCAAGGTCCACACATCAAACTTAAAGAGCTATATAAGGAGAACAAATTTTATTAAGTAAGTAAGCCTTAGAGCTACATGGAAATGGGAGAAAAAGAAACCTGAAGATGGTCTGTCAGTCAAGCACAACCCTGAAACTAGACTGACAGTAACTTAGGACTAGGTTTGAGAGCTATTTTGAGCATGATCTAATGAGAATTGAAGTATGGTGACTATAGTGAAATTAAAGCCAGATGGTAGGAGAACAACCTTGCTAAAGGTAGATTAGCAAGTTATCACATGGAAATTTGAGATCTGGGCTCTGCAAATAGCTCTGTGAGACAAACTAATGAAGCCTTTGATGGTACAGTGCACTGAAAGAGATCAGGTGCAGTGCACCTCGCCGCCGGTTACCCGCGTGCCCGGATTCACGCTGCTGTTATGATTCATGCCCACCGATGACCAGATAACACTTCTGGGTAAAAGATCTTCACCACCAGATAACACCGGTGGCTGGCCGCCGTACCCCTGTTGCTTTGCGG
Source organism: Zea luxurians (assembly GCA_029449295.1). NCBI lineage: Eukaryota > Viridiplantae > Streptophyta > Magnoliopsida > Poales > Poaceae > Zea > Zea luxurians. The sequence continues at coordinate 93,826,108 of JAOPSE010000001.1, read as the reverse complement.
TCGGCTCAGATAAGTTCACCGGCGTAGGTCGCCTGTCGATCGAATGCCACGTGCCCTGAAGCTTCACGACGTCGCTGCAAACCGCTCTATATCACTGACTCATCGCCGGTGAGCCTGCTACGGTGAAAGAAACGCAGCTCTTGCACAGTGACCTCTTCCTTCTCCGGCCGCCACCGTGCGAGACCAAATTCACTGACCATCGCTTAGCGCCCCTATAAATTGATGGCCCGGTCTGCTGCACCATGTTATCACGAAGCCGGAACAACCATTCCCACCTTCGATTAGCCACCATAGTTCTCTATTTTCTCGTTCTCCCCAAATCTGTTCTCCGCCACTGTGAAAGAGCCCTCGCCGTAGCTAGCTTGTTCCAGGTCTAATCATACTCTCTGCTCTTCCGTTTTAGCATCCTTAGGTTCTCCTAATGCTGCTCGAACCATTCAATTGAGCTGTATTGCCCTAGATCACCGGGAACACATTTGCTCATCCATTGTCTGCGCTGTCTTCGGGAACAGGGCGATTTAGAGCTCGAGCTATGAAATTGATTGAGGGGAAACACTTGATAAGTGTTGAATTATGTCTTAGCCAAATTAGAGCACCAGTCCTTAAGTATCTCGGCCGGTATGAGTTCATCGGAGCTCTGTTCTCCGCCACTCCCCGTCGTGGACCTTGGGGTGTGAAGGAATAGAAGCGCGGGGGGTTTATAGCAAAGGTCAGTGAGACAAACAAATATTGCGTGGGTTCCTTGCTAGATTTTCAAACCGCCGAGGACTTCGGTGCAAAACCGCTGCGCGGGCATGCACGCACGGGCGAGTTCTGTCTTTGTTGGGCCGTCTCGGACTGAAATGAGCCCAATACTGTAGCACCTTTCTCTTTTTCTTTTTCTGCCAGAACTAGAGAATTCCTAGAAAATTGTAGAAAAATGCTAAAAATACCAGACCAATTTTGCTAGACTCCTGATTTTCTATAGTATTTAATACAAATAGTTTTAGGATTTTTATTCCAAATAAGGAATTATGGAGTATTTAAAATAGCCGAAACTCATACCCCTAGAATTTTAGGAATTAATTAATAATTTCAAAAATCACCAAACTTTTTAGATAAGCTTTAAATATTATTTAGAAGCCTTGGGTAAAGTTTGGTATGATTTGGACCATGTTTGGTATCTAAAACCCAAAACCCTAGTCCACTGCCCTATGAACTTCACTATAGACTCCAAAACCCTAGTTTCCTGGAGATCCGTGAAGGAAAAATTATATTCAAGACCTAAAATAATATACTTTTATTATCTTTGCATTTTCATAAGCATTACATGAGCATTCATGATTATATATGGCCATATATATAAAACGAAGAAGAGATAGAAGTTGAAGAAGCAAGGACTGCACCACCACCACCTAAAGAACCCCATGCTGGGAACTGCTTTTACTTTGACATCTGTGGAGCAGAGCCTGACTCACCTATAACACAAGGAAAGCCCCGATGCATTTGCCACCTCCTTGCTACTTTTAAAATCTTTCTCACTTACTTGATGCATTAGGTGATAGGAGTTGTGTGCTAAACAAGTTGTTGCATTTCCTTCCTTAAGAATTTGATTACCTTTCCTTAATTCCCTGTTTTACAAAAAGGTTTTTCTTATGCTTAGCTTTGCTCTAGAAAAACAAAATGTTTTATTTGACAAAAGATGATGCTTCAAGTGGGTGGGATGTTTTCAAAAATAAAACTTGATGATGGATCCATCATGGCCCTGATGGGTTCAACATTAGAAAAGATGTACCTCTGCTAGGTACGATACTTTGGGTTTGAAATGATAAAGCTAAGACTGGGTGGTTGACTTGCACGAGAAGGAAGTCTCGGTGTAGTGTCTCCGTCTGAGTCGATTAAGGACCTTCTCGATGTAGGCTTGCTGATCGAGGACCGTTTAACTAGTCACATGCCTCGTCATGGGTAAGCTTCGCCTTGGGCAGACTAATACCAGAATAAGATAACACGCAATGGGAGTGGAGAGATGGCAAGAGTAGCGTGTACCCTCCATGGCAAGAGGCTGGATGGTGGTGTATCTATGCTCTCGGTTGGCGTGAACCTGATCTGGTCTTAAGAACCCTGGTGGCGAGTTGACATATGCAAGGGTTAAGTGCTACATATGTCGTGTGATTGGAGATCCTCAGCTGAGTATTAATCGATTCGGATCGCCGTAACTTCGAAGACATGAAGACTTGGTCACTACCCTACACGTAGCATTCTAGTGAATATGAAGGGTTGATAAGAAATTTGGCTAGTATAGGTCAAGTGATTGAACTAGGGTAGAAAGAACTCTAGATACAGGTAACTTTACTTAACCTGACAAGTAAAATTGGATTATTAAGGATCCACTATTAGTAAGCATTTCTGCAAACAGAGTCTTTGATTCTTGATAAGCCACACCTTGATCCCCAAAAGCCAGCATATCCTTGAGAGTCTTTTATTTTGTTGGGTAAGACTTGCGAAAGTACACTTCGTACTCAGGGCTTTGTCCCATGTTGTTTTAGGTGAGGAAGCAGCAAATTTTTCCTGCTTTTGTTCCAGTGTGGTGCCGAAAGAAGAAAATCAAGACTGAAGCCTCGGGAGGAAGTGTCCTCCTCTAAAAACTTTTTACTGTTAATCGGGAGGGGTTTTTGCCTCCCAGTGATGTAATAATATTACTCTAGCACTCTTATGTTTTACTGGTCTGTAATAATCCTACTCTTTCTATACTTTAAAATAAAGTAAGTTATTGTAACTGCTTCCGCATACTCGTTCCTCCGATGTGTTGTAATATCTGCGTGACGGGTGAAACGCTCTTGGGAAAGGAAAGGAATACAGATACCGAACTTAACAAGTGATCAGGTGCACCTACAGGGTTGTCTGAGGTCTGTTGGACAAGGACAACTGTAGGTGGGCCTAATGACTTGGGAGGTTCCGTCACCAAGGGCCTGAAAAGCGACAAAGGTTGGTGATCCGACCTTTTAATCCAAACCGTTCTTCATCTCGTCCACCCTCCTACCCCTTCAAACAACCTATATTCATCCACCCTACCACTGCCCCCACCTCAACAACTCAGCCGAGTGCCCCTGTTACTCGTTTCCCTGCACTGCCAAGCTCCTCAACATGCTACTTTAATTGTGGGAGGTCCGAACATTTTATCAAGGACTGCCCATATCCAAAGCAGAACATATCTAATAATCAGCAGAGCTCTGGGAGCTCAAACCAAGGCAAGGGAAACACGGCAAGTGATACAGTGGGCAAGAATATGAAGAAAACTAGGCGAATCTATTATACACAAGTGGCCACCACACCGGAAGAGCCGATCATGATGGGTATGTTTCTCGTGGGCAATCACCCTGCAGTTATTCTCTTTGATTATGGTGCTTCACATACTTCCATAAGCAAGAAATTTGTGGAGAAATATTGCATTCCTTACACTGAATCAAGGGAAGGGTTTACTATTCATTCGCCTGGGGGACAAATATTCACTAAAGAAGTGGCTTTCCATGTGCCCGTAACATTGGCTGAACGGGACTTTCCCCAAAACATGATTGTTCTGAAAGGCCAAGATATAGATGTAATTTTGGGCATGAATTGGTTTGCCTAGCACAAAGCTATCCTCAACACTGATTTGAGAACCATCAGGTTGAGCTATGACCAAGAAGAAGTTCTCTTGTCCATTCCCATAGCTATTATAGCTAAACCATTTGGCAGAGTATATGAAGCCATCATACCAGAGATCTAAGATATTCCGGTAGTATGTGAATTTCTGGACGTTTTTCTGGAAGATCTGCCTAGATTGCCTCCAGAGAGAGATGTAGAATTTGTGATTTAATTGAAGCCCGGTACGGCTCCTGTTTCTAGAAGATCGTACCGAATTCCTCCGAATGAGTTGGCAGAGCTCAAGACACAATTACAAGATTTACTGGAAAAATGATTCATCCGGCCCAGCTCATCACCATGGGGTTGTCTAGCCATCTTTGTCAAAAAGAAGGACCAAACGCTTCGGATGTGCGTGGATTACAGACCCCTTAATGAGGTCACAATCAAGAATAAGTACCCTCTTCCCCGGATTGATATCTTATTTGATCAACTGACTGGAGCTAGGGTCTTCTCTAAAATTGACCTCAGGTCAGGCTATCATTAGATCCGTATTCGACCCGAATATATACCAAAAACCGCATTCACTACGTGGTATGGATTATTTGAATATCTGGTTATGTCATTCAGATTAACAAATGCTCCTACCCACTTCACATATCTTATGAACTCGGTATTCATGCCCGAGTTGGATAAATTGGTGGTAGTCTTCATTAATGATATTTTGATATATTCCAAGAATGAAGAAGAGCATGCTCAACACCTACGGATCGTATTAACATGCTTAAGAGAGCATTAGTTATATGCTAAATTCAGTAAATGCTCATTTTGGCTGGAAGAAATTCAATTTCTGGGACATGTACTCTCAGCCAATGGAATTGCGGTTGATCCCAACAAAGTCAAGGATATTCTCGAGTGGAAGCCACCAACCACTATACATCAAGTCTAAAGTTTCCTTGGACTGGCTGGTTATTACTGCCGATTTATTCCAGATTTTTCCAAGCTTGGAAGCCAATCACAAGTTTATTGAAGAACGATACTAAATTTAATTGGTCTTCAAGATGCAATGAAGCCTTCGAGCAGCTAAAGGTGTTATTGACCACTGCTCCGGTGTTAGCTCAACCGAACATTAAAAAGTCATTTGATGTGTATTGTGAAGCGTCAGGCAGTGGTTTAGGTTGTGTCTTGATGCAAGAAGGCCGAGTTGTAGCATACGCCTCAAGACAGTTGCGCCGGCATGAGGAACATTATCCAACTCATGACCTGGAATTAGCTGCGGTGGTTCATGCCCTAAAAATATGGCGTCATTATCTGCTGGGGAATATCTGTCATATTTATACAAATCATAAAAGCTTGAAGTACATCTTTACCCAGTCAGAGCTGAATATGAGGCAGAAAAGATGGCTTGAGCTAATAAAAGATTATGAATTGGAAATTCACTATCACCCGGGTAAGGCTAATGTAGTAGCAGATGCACTAAGTCGCAAGGCTTCCAGTCATTGTCTTACAATGAAGACTTCTGACATTACATTATGCCAAGAAATGGAGAAGTTGAACCTGGGGATGATTCACCATGGAACTTTAAATCACTTGAAGCTTGAGTCAGTTCTTCTGCAAAGAATAATTGATGCACAAAGAAATGATGAGGGTATGAAACACATTCATGAGAAAATAAAGGCCGGTAAGGCAAACTGTTTTAGAGAAGATGATCAATGCATTGTATGGTTCAACAACCGCATAGTTGTGCCCAAGAATGATGAGGTCCGCTAGCAAATTTTGGATGAAGCTCATCTTAGTCGCTATTCTATTCATCCCGGAAGCACTAAGATGTATCTTGATCTAAAACAACATTATTGGTGGACGAAAATGAAGATTGAAATTGCACGCTATGTGGCAAAGTGCGACACTTGTAGACGTGTAAAGGCCATACATATGAAAACTGCTGGACCATTGCAATCTTTACCTATCCCAACCTGGAAATGGGAGGATATCAGTATGGATTTCACTATGGGATTACCTAGGACAGCAAAAGGTTTTGACTCCATCTGGGTTATTGTAGATCAACTTACAAGGATCGCCCACTTCCTTCCAGTCAGGGTAAAGTATATAGTGGCCACATATGCGGAGTTATATATTGCCCGTATTCTCAGTTTACATGGTGTTCCGAAGACAATAGTGTCGGATCATGGACCGCAATTCGTGTCCAAATTTTGGGAAGAACTTCACAAAGCTCTGGATACTAAGTTGCTCCATAGTTCACCCTATCATCCTCAAACCAGTGGGCAAACTGAGAGGGTGAATAAAATACTAGAGGACATGTTAGGAGCTTGTGCTCTAGAATTTCCACAGAAATTGGATGATTGCTTACCATTGGCGGAGTTCTCATACAATAACAGCTATCAAGAAAGCATCAAAATGGCACCCTTTGAAGCTTTGTATGGACGGCGGTCCTGATATTGTAAAGGAAACCGAAGAGAAGGTTCGACGAATAATACATAATTTGAAAGAAGCCCAAGCTCGACAGAAGAATTATGCAGACAAACGACGGAAACCCTTGTACTTTCAAGTTAAAGATTATGTCTACTTGAAAGTCTCACCCATAAAGGGTGTATCGCGTTTCGGCGTAAAAGGGAAGCTTGCACCTCGGTACATTGGTCCTTTTCCTATTCTTGAAAGATATGGACCAGTGGCATACCAACTCCAATTACCCATAACATTGTATGATGTGCACAATGTGTTCCACGTATCTCAATTGAAGAAGTGTCTTCAGGTTCTAGATCGAACTATTGAAGTGACAGATGTTGCCTTAGAACCAGACTTGACATATTTAGAACACCCTATACGAGTCTTGGATCAAAAGGACAGGATTACCCGAGGGAGAACTCTCAAATTCTATAAGATACAGTGGAATCAACACACGGAAGATGAGGCTACATGGGAAACTCAAGATTTTCTAGAAAAGAATTTCCCAGACTTTTTAGCTTCATGTAAACTGTAAGATATGTACACTTGTAATAATAGAGGAATGAACCCCATATCACCCCTTCCTTGTACCAAAAATAAGGAAATAAAAGTATGACACGTTTCCTTTTCCATTACTTGCCCTAGGACTTTTAATCTCGGGACGAGATTCTTTTATGGGGGGAAGGATGTAACACCCCTATTGTTACTGCCACTAAAACTTGAGCATAACATCATGAGCATTAGAATATTATGTGATTGTTACACTTAGGATGCATTCACTAGGTAAAAATTTCAAATGAGTTGGATTGATGTGACATGTCATGGGTAAAACCCTAGAGTAAGGTACTTAACCCTAAACTGGACGTAAAAGAGTAAACAAATTCTAAATAAGAGAAAACTTCAAAACTCATTAGTAATGGTCATAAAATGTCACCATTAATGGACTTAAGTGGCACCCAAACCCTAGAAGTACCAAAAACCCTAAATAGACCCCTGGAAAACCCTGGAGTGAAACCCTAGGGGGGTATATGTAAATTTTGCACACTTTTGGACCTAAGTGCAAAAACCAAGGTGTTAGGGTACCTCAAGTCATATGGTTCACATGTTTGAAGATTTACAAGTCAAAAGATGTGAATTGGACTTATTTGCAAAAAGCACCACTTAAACCCTATTGAGTTAAGTCTGAATTTCAGTAAATGGGGTCAACTTTGAAGCCCTGTACCTTCAAATTCATAAGGAGTTTGCCCTAGGTCTACACATCAAACTTAAAGAGCTATATAAGGAGAACAAATTTTATTAAGTAAGTAAGCCTCAGAACTACATGGAAATGGAATAAAAACAGATCTGAACATGGTCTGTCAGTCGAGCACAGCCCTGAAACTAGACTGACAGTAACCTAGGACCAGGTTTGAGAGCTATTTTGAGCATGATCTAAAGAGAATTGAAGTATGGTGACTATAGTGAAATTAAAGCCAGATGGTAGGAGAACAACCTTGCTAAAGGTAGATTAGCAAGTTATCACATGGAAATTTGAGATCTAGGCTCTACAAATAGCTCTGTCAGACAAACTGATGAAGCCTCTGATGGTACAGTGCACTAAAGGAGATCAAGTGCTGTGCACCTCGCTACCGGTTAGCCGTGTGCCCAGATTCACGCCGTCGTTATGATTCGTGCTCACAGATGACCGGATAACACTTCTGGGTAAAAGATCTTCGCCACCAAATAACACAGTTGGCTGGCCATCGTACCCCTGTTGCTTTGCGGCCGACTCAGATAAGTTCACCGGCGTAGGTCGCCCGTCGATTGAATGACACGTGCCCTGAAGCTTCACCACGTCGCTGCAAACCGCTCTATATCACTGACTCGTCGCCAGTGAGCCTGCCACAGTGAAAGACACGCAGCTCTTGTGCCAGTGACCTCTTCCTTCTCCGGCAACCACCGTGCGAGACCAAATTCACTGACCACCGCTTAGCGCCCCTATAAATTGATGGCCCGGTCTGCTGCACCATGTTATCATGAAGCCGGAACAACCATTCCCACCTTCGATTAGCCACCATAGTTCTCTATTTTCTCGTTCTCCCCAAATTTGTTATACGCCACCGTGAAAGAGCCCTCGCCGTGGCTAGCTTGTTCTAGGTCTGATCACACTCTCTGCTCTTCCGTTTTAGCAACCTTAGGTTCTCCTAATGCTGCTCGAACCATTCAATTGAGTTGTATTGCCCTAGATCACCGGGAACATGTTTGCTCATCCATTGTCTGCGCTGTCTTCGGGAACAGGACGATTTAGAGCTCGAGCTATGAAATTGATTGAGGGGAAACACTTCATAAGTGTTGAATTATGTCTCAGCCAAATTAGAGCACCAGTCCTTAAGTATCTTGGCCGGTATGAGTTCGTCGGAGCTCTGTTCTTCGCCACTCCCCGTCGTGGACCTTGGGGTGTGAAGGAATAGAAGCGCGGGGGGTTTATAGCAAAGGTCAGTGAGACAAACAAATAGTGCGCGGGTTCCTTGCTAGATTTTCAAACTGCCGAGGACTTCGGTGCAAAACCGCCACGCGGGCACGCACGCACGGGCGAGTTCGGTCTTTGCTGGGCCGTCTCGGACTGAAATGAGCCCAATACTATAGCACCATTCTCTTTTTCTCTGCTAGAACTAGAGAATTCCTAGAAAATTGTAGAAAAATGCTAAAAATACTAGACCAATTTTGCTAGACTCCTGATTTTCTATAGTATTTAATAAAAATACTTTTAGGATTTTTATTCCAAATAAGGAATTATGGAGTATTTAAGATAAACAAAACTCATACCCCTGGAATTTTAGAAATTAATTAATAATTTCAAAAATCACCAAACTTTTTAGATAAGCATTAATTATTATGTAGAAGCCTTGGGTAAAGTTTGGTATGATTTGGACCATGTTTGGTACCTAAAACCCAAAACCCTAGTCTCCTGCCCTATGAACTTCACTATAGACTACAAAATCCCTAGTTTCCTAGAGATCCGTGAAGGAAAATTATATTCAAGACCTAAAATAATATACTTTTATTATCTTTGCATTTTCATAAGCATTATATGAGCATTCATGATTATATATGGCTATATATAGAAAACGAAGAAGAGATAGAAGTTGAAGAAGCAAGGACGGCACCACCACCACCTGAAGAACCCTAGGCTGGGAACTACTTTTACTTTGACATCTGTGGAGCAGAGCCTGACTCACCTATAACATAAGGCAAGCCTCGGTGCATTTTTCACCTCCTTGCTACTTTTAAAATCTTTCTCACTTACTTGATGCATTAGGTGATAGGAGTTGTGTGCTAAAAAAGTTGTTGCATTTTCTTCCTTGAGAATTTGATTACCTTTCCTTAATTCCCTGTTTTACAAAATGGTTTTTCTTATGCTTAGCTTTGCTCTAGAAAAACAAAATGTTTTGTTTGACAAAAGATGATGCTTCAAGTGGGTGGGATGTTTTCAAAAATAAAACTTGATAATGGATCCATCATGGCCGTGATGGGTTCAACATCGGAAAAGATGTACCTCTGCCAGGTACCAAACTTTGGGTTTGAAATAATAAAGCTGAGACCGGGCGGTTGACTTGCATGAGAAGGAAGTCTCGGTGTAGTGTCTCCGTCTAAGTCGATTAAGGACCTTCTCGATGTAGGCTTGCTGATCGAGGACCCTTTAACTAGTCACATGCCTCGTCATGGGTAAGCTTCGCCTCGGGCAGACTAATACCAGAATAAGATAACTCGCAATGGGAGCGGAGAGATGGCGAGAGTAGTGTGTACCCTCCGTGGCAAGAGGCTGGACGGTGGTGTATCTCTGCTCTCGGTTGGCGTGAACCTGATCTGTTCTTAAGAACCCCGGTGGCGAGTTGACATATGCAAGGGTTAAGTGCTACATATGTCGTGTGATTGGAGATCCTCAGCTGAGTATTAATCGATTCGGATCGCCGTAACTTCGTGGACATGAAGACTTGGTCACTGCCCTACACGTAGCATTCCAGTGAATATGAAGGGTTGATAAGAAATTTGGCTAGTATAGGTCAAGTGATTGAACTAGGGTAGAAAGAACTCTAGATACAGGTAACTTTACTTAACCTGACAAGTAAAATTGGATTTTTAAGGATCCACTATTAGTAAGCATTTCTGCAAACAGAGTCTTTGATTCTTGATAAGCCACACCTTGATCCCCAAAAGCCAGCATATCCTTGAGAGTCTTTTATTTTGATGGGTAAGACATGCGAAAGTACACTTCGTACTCAGGGCTTTGTCCCATGTTGTTTTAGGTGAGGAAGCAGCAAATTTTGCTACTTTTTTTCTAGGGTGGTGCCGAAAGAAGAAAATCAAGACTGAAGCCTCGGGAGGAAGTGTCCTCCTCTAAAAACTTTTTACTGTTAATCGGGAGGGGTTCTTGCCTCCCAGTGATGTAATAATATTACTCCAGCACTCTTATATTTTACTGGTCTGTAATAATCCTATTCTTTCTATACTTTAAAATAAAGTAAGTTATTGTAACTGCTTCCGCATACTCATTCCTCCGATGTGTTGTAATATCTGCGTGACGGGTAAAACGCTCTTGGGAAAGGAAAGGAATACAGATACCGAACTTAACAAGTGATCAGGTGCACCTACAGGGTTGTTTGAGGTCTGTTGGACAAGGACAACTGTAGGTGGGCCTAATGACTTGGGAGGTTCCGTCACAAAGGTTTTATCAGATAGCACTACGAATCAATATAAGCTTCTCTAATCAAACTCAAAGCAAAAGTTATGAATCAACAACAAACTAAAAGGACCAAACAAAACAACCAAAGGCAAGGAGGATGGGTAGAAGAACTAGGTGAGGAGGAGATTTTTGAGATTTTAGAAGACTAATGTGGCGGAACCACCCGAATTATTCAAGCTTAAGTGCCTAAGACACGCCTCAGGGGCCGCAACACACTTAAATCGGAATAACCCGTCAGTCCCTCAGATCTAGTCTGATAGAGCCACTTAACCAGGATCAAATTCCACAATCTCACTCGAAGGTGAGTCACACGAGAAATACAATAAAATAGGAAATCTCAAATTAAGTGCTGAATTACTACATAGATTGGAGTTTTTCGAGTAGCAAATAAGAGTTCACGAAGTAAAATGCAGCGGATAATCGATGTCGTCGGTATCGAGGAAATGGGCAAGGCCTAGCCCACTATTCCTCATGCTCCTCTCCTGCCGGAGCAACATCCCACTCGACCGTCCAACCCGGTGGCAGGGTGGTAGGCCAAGTAACACCGTCAACCATCTCCTGAATCGCACCTGCAAAAATTATGCCACAAGCAAGGCTGAGTATACTAATACTCAGCTAGACTTACCCGGTGTGAGGAATCTACTCCTCTACCTCTAGACTATGCAGCTGTTTGGCTGAGGGGTTTGGTTTGCCAAAAGCACTAGCTGAGTCTAAAAATCAATTCTTAGCTTTTCAAATTCTAGTATTATTATCTTAGCTATATTTGCTCCTTCTAAGCATACATGGTAACAAGCATTTAGTTGAATCAACAAATTGTCTCATGTAACCTCATTTCACTTCTTACTCGATGTAGTACAAGGGGTCAAGCAGTCTCATTAGCTGCGAGAAGCAGACAATTCGAATCGAGTTTTTATCCTTGCAAGGTAAACCTAAACACACGACATGTCAGGGCACTCCGTCCCCACACATGTCAACCGTCCCGATCAATTCCCCGTTCGCGTCCAGGCCTCACCGCCTTGGCATACAATGCTCCATTGACCCCGGTTGCCGCCATGCAGTGACCGCACTTGTACCCACCATAGCTAGCATGGGAGACCCAGTCTCAGGTCGCATGAGGGATAAAGTCCGCGCCCGGCTTCACTCAGGTACTAGGTTTATCGGTTACCATATTTCTCGACATGTGCTTAGTACGTTCAAACGCTTGACTCAGGTATCCACACATTAATCCTTAATTCCTTTTTTCCCGTCTCATGGAGAAGGCATCCTCGCTGGATCCAAGTCCATAGACTAACATAGATCCCATTATCAAGATGAATACAATCAATTCCTGACCTCGCGCGAGTGCTAGAAAAATCACTCGACTTCTACCGAGATCCTGATTAGCAAAGCAGCTACTCAACCTAGCATACTAGTATTCATCTCAAAAAGGAATCCTAAGTTCATGCAACTAGAGGTTTCAAGCAACTCCTACACTTAAGTGCACATTACAACCCTACAAACATTAAGTGTAGTAAAGTAGCATATAATAATACGGTTATGCATATAAACCGGGGCTTGCCTTCAATAGCTGGGGCTGCGGGGAGATCCTCGATAGCAGCCTCGGGAGCTTGCTCCTGGTCTTCCTCTTGGACAGATCCTTGCTCGGGGATGAGCACGTACTCTCTGTCAGCTAGATTACAATCTAATGAATGCAATGCGTAAGATATATGCATGATATGATATATGCTTTAGTAATTTAAACTTTTTGATGGTGTATGATCTACTTGAGTTAGATAGAGCTACATCTTGCTTATACGAGATTTTTGGTGGTATACTTGGTAAATTGGATCAAACTTAGCTAAGTTACGTGGTAGGTTTATTCTTGGGGTTCCACTGAATTCTTTTTAAGGTCTTTAGTGAGAATTGTCAAGAACTCAAGTTGGACTTATTGGAGTGAGGTTTATCTTTCCTCCTTTTCTTTTTCTTTATTCTCTTTAAGTTTTTGGAGTGGGTTTGAAGTACAAGTCACCTTAATAAATTTTCAAAAATTCTGTAAAAATTACAGTGGCTTATTACTAGTGTGTCATTCTCTGTCTCAAAATTTGGGGTCCAAAAAGTGAATATTTTCTCTGGACAAAATTACCAAATTTAAGGGCAGAAGGGGTGATTTGAACTACAACTATCATTTAATAGTAGGTAATCCTCTAAGACTTATTTTTGCTGGCATTTAGATGCTATAACATGATTTGGTACAAATTTCCAGCCATTAATACTTATCAGTTATTTTACTAGGATTTTCTAAAGTTTCTAGCCAAAGGGGTGCTTTCTACTACCACTATATTTGAAAAATATCAAACAACAGATTTCTGATTTTTTCTAGCTTCTTCTTTGCGCAAGAGCAATCATTCTGAAGTTTGGCATCTTTTTGCTTAAGGGAAGGGGTGGTGTGCATTAATTGGATTAAATGGCCTTTCTTACAAAATATTGGCAATAGGTATTATTTTGCATCTTTCCAATGGGTTTGTATTTTTCTCTGGTGGCCTATCTCATTATTGGTCTCGCAAAATTTTATTTACCCATTATTGCATTATTTTGGTTTACTCATAATTTAATTGAACTATGGCTCATTATCATGTTCTATTTATTTACCTTACTTAAAATGATGGGCTGGGGTGTTTATTATTTTTGCAGTGGGGTTTTGGTGGTTTCAAGTCCACTGGATTTTTATTATCAATTTTGGGCCTGGTTTTGTAATTTTAATAATTGATTTCTAGTTGGAATAATGCTAAATAAAACATTTCTCTTTGAATCTGATCTAGACTAGAGGTTCCTTTATTTTTCCTAGGTTCTTTGTTACTTAAGCAAACTAGGAAAAATAAATTCATCCATTGGTCATTAATTTCTAAGGCCTTTCTGATTTTCCTAAGGTTTGGGCAGAAATGGCTTTTAATGGATATCTACACTAAACTTTTCAATGCTGGGGTTCTCACTATTTTTAAACAGTGTTTAAGTGAGGTTTGAACATCTACAAATTTTCTTAGGTTCAGCACAGGAATATAACTAATTTTCCTTAATTAAACAAGGTTTGGTCAGTTTCTGTATTTAATTTTTAACTCTAAAAATTAGAACAGAAAGCATAGGGTTCAGTATTTTTAATTGATAGTTCATAATATTTAAAATTTAGCAAAATTGGTTTGACAATTTTTGGTTAAGTATTCATCAAGTTATGAATTTCCTAAGTTCTCTGTTCATTAAAAAGATTAAACAGAAATGATTAAATAGAAAACTACTTTGCAACGGTGGTCCCTAGCGGGTGTTTTAAGTTTTCCTTACAGACTAGTCCCTGGGCTACTATTCAATTGAGTCACTGACATCTCAGAAAACCCCCTGGATTCTTCTAATCCTAACCCGAGGTCCTTCCCCCAAATTAAACAGTACCCGCGGCGGAAGAAAGGGCGGAGGGGCTTACCGGTGGCGAGATTGCTCCGGTGAGGTGGCCGAGGGTGTAGGGGAGGTCCTGAGGATCACGGTGATGTGCGGGTCGCCGTCGGGGATGGTCGAAGTCGGCCGGTCCGCGTGCGCAGGCGGGGGAGCTTGTCGGCGGCGAGGAGTCCGGCCTATCCAGGGCACAATTGACCGATTGAACGGGTCAGAGAGCTTCACTGGGTGCTAGGGAAGACATGGTTGCAAGGAATTTGATAATGGCTTACTGAAAGGGAAATGTGCCCTTGGGCCATTTCTAAGTATTTTGGTGATTGAGTGCCAACACAAGTGCTTAAATGTGAATTTATGTCCATGGATGAACAAAGTGCAAATCATGAAGTAAAGGTATGTTTCTAAGCCTTAAGTACATTGGTTTTGTGTACTAATATACTTGTCTAAGTGTTAGAAACAGAAAGAAGAAGAAAAGAAGAAAGGTGCAAAAGACTTGGCTGTGTACAGCCAAGACTCAGCTCGGTCTGGCACACCGGACTGTCCGGTGGTGCACCGGACAGTGTCCGGTGTGCCAGGCTGACTCGGCGTGAAGAGGCCACTCTCGGGAATTCGCCGACGGCGTACGACTAAAATTCACCGGACTGTCCGGTGTGCACCGGACTGTCCGGTGAACCAACGGTCGGCCGGGCCAACGGTCGGCCGCGCAATCTGCGCGGGACACGTGGCCGAGCCAACGGCTAGAAGATGGCACCGGACTGTCCGGTGTGCACCGGACATGTCCGGTGCTCCAACGGCTCCAAGTCTGCCAACGGTCGGCTTCGCTATTTAAGGAAGGAAATCGGGCACCGGACAGTGTCCGGTGTGCACCGGACTGTCCGGTGCCCCCGACGACAGAAGGCAAGATTGGCCTTCTAGATTTGCTCTCAACGGCTCCTAGCTGCCTTAGGGCTATAAAAGGGACCCCTAGGCGCATGGAGGAGGACACCAAGCAACCTTAGAGCATTCTTGATCATCCACACTCCGTCTTTGCGCATTCGTTTGTCATTCTCAGTGATTCGAGCTCCGTTCTAGTGAGAACTTTGAGATAGTCTGTTGAGCTCGATTCTTGGCCGTGTGTGTGCGCATTTTGGCTGTGGATTTGTGTGTGTTGCTTTCATCCCTTACTCCGTATTTCTTGTAAATCTCAAGTGTAAGGGCGAGAGGCTCCAAGTTGTGGAGATTCCTCGCAAACGGGATATTGAAAGGCAAAGCAAAACACCGTGGTATTCAAGTTGGTCTTTGGACCGCTTGAGAGGGGTTGATTGCAACCCTCGTCCGTTGGGACGCCACAACGTGGAGTAGGCAAGCGTTGGTCTTGGCCGAACCACGGGATAAACTACTGTGTCATCTCTGTGTTTGATCTCTTGTGTTTAAGTTTCACAGGATCACCTATTCACCCCCCCCCCCCCCTCTAGGTGCTCTCAATTGGTATCGGAGCCGTTCTCTTCAAGAAAGGGACTAACCGCCCGAAGAGATGGATCCTAAGGGGAAGGGAATCGTGATCAACGACAAGGAGAAGGAGTCCTTCGTCAACGAGCCAAAGGACGACAAGACTACCGACTCGGGCTCGGGACACAGACGCAAAGAAGGGAAGAAGAAGAAGACAAGACGCATCAAGGAGATCGTCTACTACGACAGCGACGAATCTTCCTCTTCCCAAAAGGACGACGACAACGACTACAAAAAGACGGTCAATTCGAACTTTTCATTTGATTATTCTCATATTCAACATAGTTCGAATTCGCATTTGCTTTCCATTCCTCTTGGCAAACCTCCACACTTCGATGGGGAGGACTACGGATTTTGGAGTCACAAAATGCGTAGTCACTTATTCTCTCTCCATCCAAGCATTTGGGAGATTGTAGAAAATGGAATGAAGTTTGATAGCTCGGATAACTCTATGCTCATAAATGAACAAATCCATAGAAATGCACAAGCTACTACTGTTCTGTTAGCGTCCTTGTGTAGGGAAGAGTACAACAAGGTGAGCGGCTTGGACAATGCCAAGCAAATATGGGACACCCTCAAGATCTCTCACGAGGGGAATGACATCACCATGCTCACCAAAATGGAGTTGGTGGAGGGCGAGCTTGGACGATTCGCCATGATAAGGGGAGAGGAGCCAACCCAAACATACAACCGGCTCAAGACCCTCATCAACAAAATAAGGAGCTACGGAAGCACGCGATGGACGGACCACGACGTCGTCCGCCTAATGCTAAGGTCCTTTACCATTCTTGATCCTCATCTCGTGAACAATATTCGTGAGAATCCTAGGTACACGATGATGACGCCCGAGGAGGTACTCGGAAAATTCGTAAGCGGGCGGATGATGATCAAGGAGGCGAGATACGTCGACGACGCGTTGAACGGTCCAATCCACGAGCCTCAACCCATTGCTCTCAAGGCAACAAGGAGCAAGGAGTCGCTACCCAGCAAGGTGGCGCAAGTTGAGGCGGCCGGGCTCAATGATGAAGAGATGGCTCTCATCATCAAAAGATTCAAGACGACGCTAAATGGTCGCAAGGGGCAACCAAGGAAGACCAAGACAAAGGGGAAGCGCTCATGCTTCAAATGTGGTAAGGTTGGTCATTTTATTGCTAACTGTCCCGAAAATGATAGTGACCAGGAGCAAGGGAAGAATGGGAAGAGAGAAAACAAGAATGTTTACAAGAAGGCCAAAGGCGAAGCACACCTTGAAAAGGAGTGGGATTCGGATTGCTCTTCGTCCGACTCCGACGACGAAGGACTCGCCGCCACTGCCTTCAACAAATCGGCCCTCTTCCCAAATGAGCATCACACTTGCCTCATGGCAAGGGAAAAGAAGGTAATCACTCGTAATGCTAATACTTATGATTCTTCTAGTGATGATGAGTCTAGTGAGGATGAAATAGATTACTCTAGTTTATTCAAGGGATTGGATAGAACTAAGATAGCTAAGATTAATGAATTGATTGATGCCTTGAATGAAAAGGATAGAATCTTAGAGAAACAAGATCTTTTATATGAAGAGCATGATAAATTTGTTAGTGCACAAAATTCACTTGCTCTAGAAGTTAAAAGAAATGGAATGCTTTCTTGTGAACTTTCTACTTGTAATGAAACCATTTCTTCTTTAAAAAGTGAAATTAATGATTTAAATGCTAAACTAGAAGTAGCAAGTAAATCTAACTCTTGTGTTGAACATGTTGAAATTTGCACTAGGTGTAAGGATGTTGATATTAATGCTTGTTGTGAACACTTAGTTTCAATTTTAAAACTAAATGATGAAGTGGCTAGTCTTAATGCCCAACTTAAGACTAGCAAGAATGAATTTGATAAGCTGAAATTTGCAAGGGATGCCTACACGATTGGTAGACACCCCTCAATTAAGGATGGACTTGGCTACAAGAGGGAAGCCAAGGACTTGACAGGCCATAAGGCTCCTATCTCCGCCAAGGAGAAAGGGAAGGCTCCTATGGCTAGTAGTACTAAAAGGAACCATGCTTTTATATATCATGATAGGAGACAAACTAGAAATGCTTATAGGAGTTATAATGCTTATGATGATTTTGACTCTCATGCCATGTTTGCTTCTAGTTCTTCCTATATGCATGGTAGAAATATGTCTAGGAGAAATGCTATTCATCATGTGCCTAGAAAGAATATTATTCATGCTCCTAGGAAAGTAGTGAATGAACCTTCTACAATTTGTTGTGCTTTAAATGCTTGCTTTGCTATTTGTAGAAAGGATAGGAAAATAATTGCTAGGAAGTTAGGGGCAAAATGCAAGGGAGACAAAACTTGCATTTGGGTCCCTAAGGATATTTGCACTAACCTTGTAGGACCCAACATGAGTTGGGTACCTAAGACCCAAGCCTAAATTTGCCTTGCAGGTTTATGCATCCGGGGGTTCAAGCTGGATTATCGACAGCGGATGCACAAACCATATGACGGGGGAGAAGAAGATGTTCACCTCCTACGTCAAAAATAAGGATTCCCAAGATTCAATTATATTCTGTGATGGGAATCAAGGCAAGGTAAAAGGGTTAGGTAAAATTGCAATTTCTAATGAGCACTCAATTTCCAATGTGTTTTTAGTTGAGTCTCTTGGTTACAATTTGCTGTCTGTTAGTCAACTATGCAATATGGGATATAATTGTCTTTTTACAAATGTAGATGTGTCTGTCATTAGAAGAAGTGATGGTTCACTAGCCTTTAAGGGTGTATTAGACAGCAAGCTTTACTTAGTTGATTTTGCAAAAGAAGAGGCCGGTCTAGATGCATGCTTAATGGCTAAGACTTGCATGGGCTGGTTGTGGCATCGCCGCTTAGCACATGTGGGGATGAAGAACCTTCACAAGCTTCTAAAGGGAGAACACGTGATAGGTTTGACTAACGTACAATTCGAAAAAGATAGACCTTGTGCAGCTTGTCAGGCAGGTAAACAGGTGGGAGGAGCGCATCACAGCAAAAATGTGATGACCACATCAAGACCCCTGGAACTGCTACATATGGACCTCTTCGGACCCGTCACCTATCTAAGCATAGGAGGAAGTAAGTATGGTTTAGTTATTGTTGATGACTTTTCCCGCTTCACTTGGGTGTTCTTTTTGCAGGATAAGTCTGAAACCCAAGGGACCCTCAAGCGCTTCCTAAGGAGAGCCCAAAATGAGTTTGAGCTCAAGGTGAAGAAGATAAGGAGCGACAACGGGTCCGAATTCAAGAACCTTCAATTGGAGGAGTTCCTTGAGGAGGAAGGGATCAAGCACGAGTTCTCCGCTCCCTACACACCACAGCAAAATGGTGTGGTAGAAAGGAAGAACAGGACGCTCATAGATATGGCGAGGACTATGCTTGGAGAATTCAAGACCCCCGAGTGCTTTTGGTCGGAAGCCGTGAACACGGCTTGCCACGCCATCAACAGGGTCTACCTTCACCGCCTCCTCAAGAAGACGTCGTATGAGCTACTAACCGGTAACAAACCCAATGTATCTTACTTTCGTGTATTTGGGAGCAGGTGCTACATTCTAGTGAAGAAGGGTACAAATTCTAAATTTGCTCCCAAAGCTGTAGAAGGGTTTTTATTAGGTTATGATTCAAATACAAAGGCGTATAGGGTCTTCAACAAATCATCGGGTTTGGTTGAAGTCTCTAGCGACGTTGTATTTGATGAGACTAATGGCTCTCCAAGAGAGCAAGTTGTTGATTGTGATGATGTAGATGAAGAAGATGTTCCGACGGCCGCTATACGAACCATGGCGATTGGAGAAGTGCGGCCACAGGAACAAGATGAACGAGATCAACCTTCTTCCTCAACAACGGTGCATCCCCCAACTCAAGATGATGAACAGGTTCATCAAAAGGAGGCGTGTGATCAAGGGGGAGCACAAGATGATCACATGATGGAAGAAGCGCAACCGGCACCTCCAACCCAAGTTCGAGCGGTGATTCAAAGGGATCATCCCGTCGACCAAATTTTGGGTGACATTAGCAAGAGAGTAACTACTCGATCTCGATTAGTTAATTTTTGTGAGCATTACTCCTTTGTCTCTTCTATTGAGCCTTTCAGGGTAGAGGAGGCCTTGCTAGATCCGGATTGGGTATTGGCCATGCAGGAGGAACTCAACAACTTCAAGCGCAACGAAGTTTGGACACTGGTGCCTCGTCCCAAGCAAAATGTTGTGGGAACCAAGTGGGTGTTCCGCAACAAACAAGACGAGCATGGGGTGGTGACGAGGAACAAGGCTCGACTTGTGGCAAAAGGTTATGCCCAAGTCGCAGGTTTGGACTTTGAGGAGACATTTGCTCCTGTGGCTAGGCTAGAATCAATTCGTATCTTGCTAGCATATGCCGCTCACCATTCTTTCAGGTTGTACCAAATGGATGTGAAGAGTGCTTTCCTCAACGGGCCGATCAAGGAGGAGGTGTACGTGGAGCAACCCCCTGGCTTTGAGGATGAACGGTACCCCGACCACGTGTGTAAGCTCTCTAAGGCGCTCTATGGACTTAAGCAAGCCCCAAGAGCATGGTATGAATGCCTTAGAGACTTTTTAATTACTAATGCTTTCAAGGTTGGGAAAGCCGATCCAACTCTTTTTACTAAGACTTGCGATGGTGATCTTTTTGTATGCCAAATTTATGTCGATGACATAATCTTTGGTTCTACTAATCAAAAGTCGTGTGAAGAGTTTAGCAGGGTGATGACGCAAAAATTCGAGATGTCGATGATGGGCGAGTTGAACTACTTCCTTGGGTTCCAAGTGAAGCAACTCAAGGATGGCACTTTCATCTCCCAAACGAAGTACACACAAGATTTGCTAAAGAGGTTTGGGATGAAGGACGCCAAGCCCGCAAAGACGCCGATGGGAACCGACGGACACACCGACCTCAACAAAGGAGGTAAGTCCGTTGATCAAAAAGCATACCGGTCCATGATAGGTTCTTTGCTTTATTTATGTGCTAGTAGACTGGATATTATGCTTAGCGTATGCATGTGTGCTAGATTTCAATCTGATCCGAAGGAGTGTCACTTAGTGGCTGTGAAGCGAATTCTTCGATATTTAGTCGCTACGCCTTGCTTCGGGATCTGGTATCCAAAGGGGTCTAACTTTGACTTAATTGGGTACTCAGATTCCGACTATGCTGGATGTAAGGTCGATAGGAAGAGTACATCAGGGACGTGCCAATTCTTAGGAAGGTCCCTGGTGTCATGGAACTCTAAGAAACAAACATCCGTTGCCCTATCCACCGCTGAGGCCGAGTATGTTGCAGCAGGACAGTGTTGCGCGCAACTACTTTGGATGAGGCAAACCCTCAGGGACTTTGGCTACAATCTGAGCAAAGTCCCA
This sequence comes from Zea luxurians, assembly GCA_029449295.1. Taxonomy (NCBI): domain Eukaryota; kingdom Viridiplantae; phylum Streptophyta; class Magnoliopsida; order Poales; family Poaceae; genus Zea; species Zea luxurians. The sequence goes on along the minus strand of JAOPSE010000001.1, from coordinate 93,805,039 downwards.
CTCCTATGTGATAATGAGAGTGCTATCCGAATAGCGGAAAATCCTGTTGAGCACAGCCGCACAAAGCACATTGGCATCCGACATCACTTTTTGAGAGACCACCAGCAAAAGGGAGATATCGAAGTGTTTCATGTTAGCACCGAGAACCAGCTAGCCGATATCTTTACCAAGCCTCTAGATGAGAAGACCTTTTGCAGGCTGCGTAGTGAGCTCAATATCTTAGATTCGCGGAACTTGGATTGAAATGTAGCATACATGTGTTTATGCCCTTGATCATGTTCATTCTGCATTTTGTTGCTTATTGTGGTGCTCAAGTTGTACAAACACTCCCTGGACCTCACAAGTCCGTTGCAAAGTGATGCACATGTTTAGGGGGAGATGTGTTACAACTTGACCCTTTGAGACTAACCATATGCTTGAGTTTGCTTGATTTAGTCTCGAAGGAGAATTGAAAGGGAAAAGGTGGACTTGGACCATGAAAGACTTCCACTGCACTCCGATGAGAGGGTAACTTATTCCAAGTCCATCTCATGAACTCTTATTGCCATTTGCTCTAAATTGAAGATTTTGGTGAGGCAATGGGGTTAAAGGGCCAAGATTGATCCCGTTTTGGTGCTTGATGCCAAAGGGGGAGAAAATAAAGGCCAAAGCAATAAATGGATCAGCTACCACTTGAGAAATTTGAAAATAGTAGAGTAGAGCTTTTGGTTTAGTAGAGTAGAGCTTTTGGTTTGTCAAAACTCTTTTATTGTCTCTTTTGTCAAAAGTTGGCTTCTTGTGGGGAGAAGTAGTAATTATGGGAAAAAAGGGGGAGTTTTTAAAATCTTTGATCAATCTCTTTTGGAATGACTCTCTTTATGCTTCAACATGTGTGTTTGACTTAGAGATAGAGATTTGAGTTTGATTTGCAAAAACAAACCAAGTGGTGGCAAAGGATGATCCATATATGCCAAAATTGAATCAAAATAAATTTGAGTTTTATTTGAAGTGAGTTTGCACTTGTTCTAGTTGCTTTATGTTGTGTTGGCATAAATCACCAAAAAGGGGGAGATTGAAAGGGAAATGTGCCCTTGGGCCATTTCTAAGTATTTTGGTGATTGAGTGCCAACACAAGTGCTTAAATGTGAATTTATGTCCATGGATGAACAAAGTGCAAATCATGAAGTAAAGGTATGTTTCTAAGCCTTAGTACATTGGTTTTGTGTACTAATATACTTGTCTAAGTGTTAGAAACAGAAAGAAGAAGAAAAGAAGAAAGGTGCAAAAGACTTGGCTGTGTACAGCCAAGACTCAGCTCGGTCTGGCACACCGGACTGTCCGGTGGTGCACCGGACAGTGTCCGGTGCGCCAGGCTGACTCGGCGTGAAGAGGCCACTCTCGGGAATTCGCCGACGGCGTACGGCTAAAATTCACCGGACTGTCCGGTTTGCACCGGACTGTCCGGTGAACCAACGGTCGGCCGGGCCAACGGTCGGCCGCGCAATCTGCGCGGGACACGTGGCCGAGCCAACGGCTAGAAGATGGCACCGGACTGTCCGGTGTGCACCGGACATGTCCGGTGCTCCAACGGCTCCAAGTCTGCCAACGGTCGGCTTCGCTATTTAAGGAAGGAAATCGGGCACCGGACAGTGTCCGGTGTGCACCGGACTGTCCGGTGCCCCCGACGACAGAAGGCAAGATTGGCCTTCCAGATTTGCTCTCAACGGCTCCTAGCTGCCTTGGGGCTATAAAAGGGACCCCTAGGCGCATGGAGGAGGACACCAAGCAACCTTAGAGCATTCTTGATCATCCACACTCAGTCTTTGCGCATTCGTTTGTCATTCTCAGTGATTCGAGCTCCGTTCTAGTGAGAACTTTGAGATAGTCTTTTGAGCTCGATTCTTGGCCGTGTGTGTGCGCATTTTGGCTGTGGATTTGTGTGTGTTGCTTTCATCCCTTACTCCGTATTTCTTGTAAATCTCAAGTGTAAGGGCGAGAGGCTCCAAGTTGTGGAGATTCCTCGCAAACAGGATATTGAAAGGCAAAGCAAAACACCATGGTATTCAAGTTGGTCTTTGGACCGCTTGAGAGGGGTTGATTGCAACCCTCGTCCGTTGGGACGCCACAACGTGGAGTAGGCAAGCGTTGGTCTTGGCCGAACCACGGGATAAACCACTGTGTCATCTCTGTGTTTGATCTCTTGTGTTTAAGTTTCACTGGATCACCTATTCACCCCCCCTCTAGGTGCTCTCACTTACCGGAGAGCTCGGTCCACGCGCGGGGGCGGGCGACCGAAGTCCGGCGAGGGTGATCTCGGGCTTCCGGTGAAGTTCTATCGGGTCCGAGGACTTGGAAAGCTTCACGGGCCAATGGCGGGGCTAACCGAAACGCTGGCGCGACTTGGGGTGACTAGAGTGAGCTGGCCACGGCGGCCGAGGCTCTAAAAGCTTGGCGGGCGGTGGCGCGGCGTGCTCGGGGCAATTTCCGGTGATCTCTAACTTGGGCAAGACTTAAGAGCGCGCGGGGATGAATGGCCAAGGCTTGGGGCGGCTTTATAGGCACGGCGCGGTGCACAGGTGGCCGTGGACCGGCGAGCGCGCGCGGGCGTGCACTGGGAGGCGCGGGTGCGCGAACGGGCGTGAACCGGAGGTGTCAGCCACGGTCGAACACGTGTGCCCGTTGCCTCTGCCCAAGTTCTAGCGCTGATTGGGTGCAAATCTTCGCGAATTTGGGCAAGATCGCTGTGAAGGATTTGTTCACCTGACCTTGCTTTGTCTTTTGTGTATGGACGTCACGCGGTTTTAGGCTAGGGACAGGGAGTTGTAGTGTCACCAAGGTGCCAGTGTCAGAATGTCTGGTCCCGAGGTCAATCTGCGTCAAAACCATGTCAAATGAATTTGGTTTGAGTTCAAACTTTTCCAGTGCGTGTTCAAGGGAATTTGGCACAACTTTGATATTTAGATCTCCTAGTTTTGAGTTTCGAAAATCAAAGAACGCAGTTGATCCTTGGAAAGAGGTCTGAAATTCAGAAATTCAGAAATCTGAATTTCTCCAAGGGTTCATGGTTCAAGGGCTGATTTGGGAATTTAAAAAAACAAAACGCCAAACTCTCTTAGTATGATTTGTTAGTTATTTGAGGAACTAAAACTTTGTAATTTGGTCATATCTAAAATTTCCATTTCCCCCCATGATTTCTCCCAATTACCCTTTATGCCTAACTTGGCTTACTTAGGATTTATTAGGGTTTGAGAGTCTTTCTCTCTCAAGGTTCATGACAAGATTAAGGAGAGTTTAAGAAGATTCATTATAAACCTTTGCTCTAAATTTTCTTTTGATGTTCAACCCTTTACTCAATTTACATGTGATAATAGGTTGGGGTTAGCTTAGGGAAGAACCCTAGGTGACACTGGGGTGTCACAACTAAAGACGGTGGAGCGGGTTTTAGGGCCTATTTGGGAACTCTGTTTTCCAATACCACAGTTTATTGTATGATATGACATAATTATGATGTATTTTATATCAGTCTAATTCAGCCTTGTTTGAAGACATAGTATTTTGGTTGTAGTGTTGGAGAAGACAAGACTGCAGCTGCGTGCAAGCAAAAAACTTTGGTCCAGACCAAAGTTTTTTTGACCCCAAAAATAATGTGGTGTTGGTAAACCCATGGTTTGAAATACAAAGTTTTTAGATGTGTTCTCAAATGCCTTTTGTTGTAAAATACCATGGAGTGCTCAAATACCACGCTATTGTCTTAGGACTAAGGAAATATTGTGTTCCAAACATATCCTTAGCAATTTGCTCGAATGGAAACATCATCGTCTTCAATCGTCTAATATAGAGATTACTGTACTCATCCTTTCTCTCGTGACGGCGACAACGAACACATCAACATTTGCTACTTTTCTGTCGCTACCTCCTTGGAGCCGCTCCGCATCAGCATAGCTGCTAGCCCGCTACTATCGTCGTGGCGTTTGGTCTGTGTTGGGGGGATTCTTCTCCGCCGAAGGTCCTCAAGACAAAGACACCATCGGCAAAGTGATATTGAAGACTTCCTTTTTCTCTGCCGAAGCTCCTCAAGACAAAGGTCTCGTCTGGAAGAAACGATGGCAAGTGTCGAAGCTGCCACCAGCTTCGGCTTAGACCAAACAGAGGAGGAAAAGACTATCTAGTCCTTAGTGGTTTATGTTATGATTATGAACAAATGTTAAAGGTTATAAATGTACTTTTACCTGGGCTATGTCCTGTGCCTATAAATAGGTGAACAGTATCCCTGTACTGTTCACACTAGATTGTAATCACTCTCGCGTCAGCACCTTTGAACAAGCTGAAGGTATCAATGTTGTATTAACTTTGTTAATGTTTATGTATATGTTATGAAATATAAATGTGAATGGACCAATGAATTATATTCATCATGCTTATGTATTCTCGTTTAACTATGAAATGATGAAGGCATGCCCTTCATGACCTTCGTCTGATGAACATTATATCGGAGAGGAAGTAATGCTTCGGAGGACGAAGGTCCTTAATACTTAACAATTATGTTGTCTTGTTCTTGATTCACAGCATTTGAGAACAAGTGACCAAAATTGGCGCCCACCTCCGGTGAACTCACTTCCACGTCCGCGACAATGGCTTCGCAAGGAACCCAAGCCATGGCACCTTAGGCTGCGAAGCTGGTGCTCCTAATCATAGGTGGTTCAAGTTCTGAACCATCCAATAAGAAGTAGAAGAAGGAAGCACAGAGAAGGGTACAACATGTTGGAGTGCAAGGACCCTTCATCAAGTCCAAGTAGTCACATATACCAATCACCTTCTCCTAGCACAACGAGGCATTTTCGGCGGCCAGATGCCGCCGAAAATAAGCCCTTTGCCGCCGAAAATAGGCTATTTTCGGCGGCATCTGGCCGCCAAAAAACCCCGGCCAAAAATAAGGCTATATTTTCGGCGGCCAGGCCCTGGCCGCCGAAAATAAGCTATTTTCGGCGGCTGGCTCCCTGGCCGCCGAAAATAACTAATAATTTCCGGCAGCCACATAGTTAGCCGCCGAAAATTAAAACTGCCGAAAATAGTACTCTTATTTTCGGCGGGCAGGGAGGCCGCCGAAAATTAATAATTTCAGAGCAAAAAAATTGAAAAAATGCGAAAAATAACAGAAAATTTATACAAAATTCATACAATAACAGAAATTTCATACAATAACAGAAAATTCATACTTGAGTTCACAACATAAAACTTGAGTCCATACAAATATAAAGTCCACAAATAGTCCATACAAACATAAAATCCACAAATAGTTCATTACAATGTACAGTGCGGCACAAAGCTAACTTAATCACATATTGGGGTCATTGGAGTTGTGTCCACTACCTCCAGAAGCCAAGAACTGGTTGACGAAGTCGTGTAATGGGTTTGGATCCTAAAGAAAAAAGAAGACATTAATAACGGCATTGGTTACATGTATAACGACTATTCAAACAAATTGTTTCTCAAACTAACCTCTCCTGCATAAGCTCCCTCCCCTGCATAAGCTCCTCCTAGTGCTGGTATGACCGGTGGTGGCGTGTTGTGGCCCATGACCCCAGATCCCTACAAAATCAAGTTTAGTAAAGATTTGAAATTAGGTTGATACAAACGACAAGTCTTAACTAAATTGAAGCACCTGAGGTGGAGGTGGTGGAGCATGTAATCCCCACTGAGGCATCGGCGGCTGAAACTGAGGGAAAACAAATGGTTGCTGCTGTGCCTACTGTGGAAACCAAGACTGTTGCAAATATAATATATTAGTTATAGAACCAATATCGAGCGTGTTGAGAATAAATAAGACACTCACGTTCATTGCTTGTTGCGCCTGTGCATTGTAAGCAGCCATGTACTCTGATTGCTGTTGGAGAAATGCCATTTGTTGTTGCCACAGCTCTTCACGAAACTTTTCTTGCTGCTCCCTCATAGCTTCCTCCATGCTAGATACAGAGCGGCAACTACGGCTGCTACTACCATAGCCCGCCTGCGACGAAGAGCCGCCACGAGAACGCAACTCTGTCGAAACGATAACACTGGTAAACATAGAATACCTTGAAAAACAAGAAAATTAGCTACTCGATCATAGTTCCAATATTATTGAAAAGAGTCACAAGTTCATACTGTCCATGCGCCTTGCCTCCAAGTGAATGCACAACTTCAGCGTCGATGGTAGGTGCTCCTCGCCAATCGTAGTCTTCTCCATACTTCCTAACCATCTCCTGCCCGTATGTCTCCTGCAATACAATATGAAGGTTCAGCACACATGTAATTTATAGCTATATGGCAAGAAAACATTAATCCTAACAACAACTAACCATATGCTCAACGGCCGCTTGACTACACAGCTTGTCGGAGATTTCACTATTTTTCGCTCGATGCCCTCTCCTATAAACATCGATTGGGCTCGGGACAACTCCAGTTTAAGCCTCCTGCAAATATATGAGTTCAATCCGGTTTCATTTCTGAGTAAAACAGAATACTACATACTCACCATTCGCTTAGCCAACCGAATGTGTCCATCAACCCCATAGGTATGGTTGACTGCGACCTCATCATCGTTCTCGTCCTGCTGATGGTGCTACCTATGTCGATTTCTGTTTGACTTCTCAATCCACTCGGGCGAAGCCCATATCACACACAAAGCCTTGTAAGCCTGCGGCCGGTGTTCCATCCATGGAAGAGTTACCTGCATATAAAGCGTTAGCTCAAAATTACATTCACATCTGAATGAGCTGTTAAATTAGATTTTTACCTCCATGTATTGGTCTACAGTCAAGTAGACATCTGAATATTGTCGAAAGTTGTTGATAGAATGACCTCGGTGCTTCATGTACGCGTTCACAACCTGTAGACGAGCATTGGAAAATGCATCCCTGCACACCTTCTTCGCATTGTTCTCTAATACTCGGTCTGCATGCTCTTGAGCCTCAGGTTCCACACGATAGCGTCTCTGTCCAACATCGAAAATAAAATTAGTTCAAAAACAACTAATAAATGTTAGGTTGAAACAACTAATAAATGTTAGTTTGAAAAAAATTACCCAAAAGTCGTGCTTGACGGCGCCTTGAGCTGTTCCATATGTAGCATATGGAGCTAGTGCGAAGTGTGACCAGCTAGTGCAAGGAACCACCACACCTTTCGGGTCGATGACAATTCCTGGGTTATGTAGACGACAGAGGTTACCTAAGACTTGATTAACCTATCTATGGTGACCTCGACCATCAAATGATGTGTCTTCCCACTGGCAGCATGACAAAAAAACAATAAAGTCATGTCATATATATAGTGTAAAATAAACAAATAAGTAAGAACAAAGTGGCCAAACGTGAGTACCTATCACCAACCGGGATGATCAGTACTCGAGCTTCAGATTGTGCAGGCGCTAACGGAGGTAGGACAAAGTGGCCCTTCCGAGTGCCCCTTCGTCGAACGACAGGAGCCTCAGTGGTATCGTCATCTGCCTCAGCATCTATGTCCACCTCGTCCTCCTCCTCATGGGCCTGCACCTCCTCCTCCTCATGGGCCTGCTCGTCCTCCTCCTCATGGTGTTGCACCTCCTCCTCGTCGTCCTCCTCTTCCTATGGACATGAAATAGAGACACGTAAAAATTTACATAAACATTTACATAAGATCAATTACATAAGTGACTGACAAATAAGATCAATTACATAAACATTTACATCGGTACTCCGTTGTAGAGCGATTGGTGTATCACGTAGTTCTAGCCGAGTGTGTCTCAGCAACGCCTCCTGTCTGCTCTAGCTAGAAGAACTCCCTTGGAAAGGGGAACGTGCACCAGGGAGTATCCTGCTAGCCGCATTAAGAAACCCCCTAGCAGTGCGCTTTGGTTTCCTACCACTCATCCTGTTCAATAGAAAAACATTAAATGTATTAGCTCCATAAAATTAAGTGAACTAATAAAAAATCAAATAATACATCACATACTATGAAATTTTGCATTACACATCAAAATTCATCAGAATCACGATCAAGGAGTCTTCTTCGATCCAAAGCTCGCAATGTGGCTTTTTTGTTCCTTGGATTTCGTTTTCATTTCGGTGCAACACACTCATCAGTAGTGACATCGGTACGGTCTCCGACTAGTGAGTTCAGTGCAACACCCTCATCGATAGTAAAAGTAGTTGGCAATTCTTCTTCTTGATAAACATCATCGGCCTGTTCGTCTTCGAATTGATAACCAGTAGTGCAAGGAGTATGTAAACGTTCCCTAGGGTTCACCTTATGAACTACCCACAATGATTCAAACTTCAGATTTGGGTACGACATATAGTAGACCTGCTCGCACTGGTGTGCAAGGATAAAATTATCATGGCCTCGAAGTCGTTCCTTGTGCTTTACTTTAGTTATACCATATTGACTTTGTCTAATCCCATTAGTGCTGTCAAACCAATCACATAGAAAGAATACTAATTTCAAAGGTTTGTTCCCTGCAAAATTAAACTCTAGGATGTTTTGAATGATGCCATAATAATTAGTTTCTCTGCGAAATACACACTCGTGAAGTATGAAACCTCCTTTAGCAAAAAAGCTTCAGCGATGCATCCTTCTACTCTAGCCTTATTTCGAACCATGCCTCGCAGGTTTTTGAGTGCACGTTCAATGTGATACATCCACCTATATTGTACAGGTCCACCAACCTTTGCCTCATATGGAATGTGAATAAGTAGATGCTCCATCGGATTGAAGAATCCAGGTGGGAATATTTTTTCTAGCTTGCATAACAACACTGGTATTTGTTTCTCCAACTTCTCCATCATATTTTTACTTATTTCTTTGGCACAGTTCTACCTGTAGAAATAACTTAGCTCAGCTATTGCTTGCCACATGGCGTCAGGCATATAACCACGAAACATGACAGGGATAATCCTCTCCATTAATATATGAAGTCATGGCTCTTTAACCCAGTTAGTTTTCCCGTTTTCAAATTCACAGCTCTTTTCAAGCCCGCAGCATAACCATCAGGAAATTTAATTTTTTCATCCATCTCATTACCTCGATCTTGTCTTTAGAGGTAAGACAGAACAAGGCACGTGGCGGCTTACCGTTGTCATTGAGCACTTGGGTTGGTCGGTCACAAAGCATTGCTAGATCTCTTTGAGCTTTCAGATTGTCCTTTGTTTTTTCAAAATGCATGCAGGTGTGTATGAGGGCTTCAGCAACATTACTTTCTTGGTGCATGACATCAATGTTGTGCACAAGAATCAATGACGACATATAAGGGAGCTCCCAGAGACCACATATATGTGTCCAGTTGTGGTCCACTCTGAATCCTTCGTACTTGTCCCCCTTTTCATTTAGGACAAGGTTGTTCAGCTGAGCATATATTTCTGTCGCGTTAAGACGTTTAGGCGGACCTTTGGTGACCACAGTGTTCTTTATAAAGTTTTTCTTATCGCTCCTAAAGGGGTGTCTCCTGGGCAACCAGCGTTGATGACAATCGAAGTAAGTGATCTTTCCACCATGAGCAAGACGGAAGCAATCTGTATCTGAACCGCAATATGGACTTGTCAATCTACCATGTGTACTCCAACCGGTAAAAATAGCATACGCCATGAAGTCATGCACCGACCACAAAAATACGCAACTCGAAGTTTGAATATCTGTTTTGTAAAAACATCGTATGCTTCAACACCTTTCCAAAGCTCCTTCAACTCTTCAATCAAGGGTTTTAACATAACATTGAGGTTCTTTCCAGGATAGTCTAGGCCAGGAATGATTAAGCAAAGAAATATAAATTCATATTTCATACAAAGAGAAGGTGGAAGGTTGTATGGAATAACAAAGACGGGCCAACATGAGTATGATGATGCCATTTGACCAAAAGGTGTGAAGCCATCGGTCGCGAGGCCGATTCGAACATTCCTCGGATCAGCTGCAAACTCGGGATCAAACGTGTCGAGAGCCTTCCATGCATCCCCATCTGAAGGGTGCACGATTAGGTCATCGTTATCACGGACACCTTCTTTGTGCCATCGCAAGTGCATAGCGGTTTTTTAGATAGAAACATCCGTTTCACTCGAGGAGTTAGTGGCAAGTAGCGGAGCTGCTTATGTGCAACATCTGTCATCACCTTCTCACCCTCATCATTAACAACTTCCACAAATCTAGATTGTCCACATTTCAGACATTTTTTCTCTTCCGCATGCTCCTTCATGAAAAGCATACAAATATTTTTGCACACATCAATCTTCTCATAATGCATACTGAGACCTTTGATAATTGTCTTTGATTGGTACATGTCTTTAGGCAACTTATTGGGCTTTGGGAGCACATCTCCTAATAACTTTAAAATCTCATTGTAACAATTGTTCGAGAAAAAGTACTTGGACTTAATGGCCATGAGCTGAGTCACAAAAGCGAGTATACTCACATCTGTGTGTTCATGCAACGGCTCTTTAGAGTCTTTTAGTAGTTTAAAAAATCTGGAAACCTCTGGTGTGGCAGGATCCTCGGAGCTTAGGTTGAATTCTAGACGTAGCGAAACTAGCATCTCATGCATCGCATCATCGCCAGCCCAATCATTGTTCTCCTCCTCTTCTACATTCCGGTTGGGTACTACCTCACCATGATGTTCCCACACCTCATATCCGGGCATAAATCCAAACTGACAAAGATCTAGGCTAACTCTTTCCTTATTAAGAAATATACTGTTTTTGTGCCGCCTACAAGGGCATCTGACAGTGTCGGTTAAGGACAAGGCGAATACGTGGTCCACAAAATCTTTGGTCTTGGCTACCCAATCATCAGAATGACGTCTATTCCTACTCCAACTATTGTACATCCATGCACGATCGGCAGCCATTCCTGAGACTGTTAAACAGAACCATATCGTGAAAAAATTATTCAACTTCGTCAAGTGTATCGGTCCTACATGTATAGACAGGGATAGGTTCTAAACCCACATGAACCTAGCAGGACCCAAAAAAAATTTGGCAGCATAAATTTGCTGCCACTAAATAATATTACTTATATACAAAACAAACAATGATATAATACTAATCAAATCAAACTAAGTAACACATACACTAATTATGCAACTATTATACGTACCAATATAATATACTATTAAAGCTAATAATATAATAGTAATCAAACAATAATACGAAAATAAGAAATCAAATACTTGCATACTAATAATATACTATTAAAGCTAATAATATAATAGTAATCAAAGTAAACAAATATAATATACTATAACATACTTGCATACTAATAATATAATTGCATACTAATAATATAATAGTAATCAAACAATATAATCTACTATTAAAGCTAACAATATAATAGTAATCAAATTAAACAATAATACAATTCACAAACAGTAATTAAACAAACACAATTACAAATATATAATAATTTCGGCGGCATCTAAATAACAACCGTCGAAAATAAGAAATAAAATACTTAAAAAAATTACCTCTCTCGATGCGGCGGCTTGACGACGGCGGTGAAATGGCGGGCCGGCGGACGAGCAGCGCGGGGACGGACGGCGGCGGACGGCGGTGCGCGCAGGGGCCTTCGACGCCGGCGGCAGCGCGCAGAGGCAGAGCGCGGGCGCTGTCGCGGCAGGCGCGCGGGCGGCGGCGCGGTGGGCAGAGCGCGCGGCGGCGTCGGCGTCAGGTGAGAGGGAGAGGAGAGAAAGAAGGTAGAAGAAAGGGCCCGACAGTTTTAAATTCCATTATTTTCGGCGGTCGTCTTAGATGCCGCCGAAAATAGCCTTATTTTCGGCGTGGGCTTCCTGGCCACCGAAAATAGTGCTACTTTCGGCGGCCGTGTCAGACCGCCGAAAATAGTGGGTAATTTTTGGCGGCCCTGCCCTAGCCGCCGAAAATAATGGAGGCCGCCGAAAATGATTGTAGCTCTTGTTGTGTAGGAAGACCTTCAGCTTAAGGACTACCCTCATAATGATGCAATGTTCATATCTTGTGTCATCAAGGGGTTTCTGGTGCACAATGTCCTTATATACACAGGCAGTATAGCAGATATCATCTTTGCAAAAGTTTTCAGGCAGATGCAGGAGAAGGAAGATAAGGTACATGATGCAACACACCCCCAATGTGGCTTCGGAGGAAGGCAAATAGTAGCACTCAGGAAGATAACGATGCTAATCACCTTTGGTTATGCTCATAACACAAGGACAGAGCAAGTTGTTTTTGACATTGTTGATATGGAATATCCCTATAATGCAATAATTAGTCGAGGGAAATTAAATGCCTTCGAAGCAATACTTCATCTAGCATATCTACGCATGAAGATACCATCTGACCAGGGTCCCATAGTTGTGCATGGAAGTCAAGAGGCTGCTAGAATGGCCAAAGGGAACTAGATAGATTCAAAGGCCATCCATAACATAGATGAAGCCGAAGCTCATCGACATTATAAGCATAAAAGAGATAAGGCTGCCTCAGCAGACCAATCGAAGCACATGCTTCTATGTGAAGACATAGCCGAGCAGAAGGTGTTGCTGGGGTCTCAATTCTCTGGTGAACAAGAAAAAACTTTGCTGAGGTTTATGTTCAACAACAAGGATGTCTTTGCTTGGTCAGCCAATGATCTTTGTGGTGTCAACAGAGATGTCATTGAGCACTCACTTAATGTAGATCCGGCTATTAGGCCAAGGAAGCAAAAGCTTCGGAACATGTCCGATGACAAAGCCGAAGGTGCAAGAAACGAAGTCAAAAGGCTCCTTAGTGCTGGAGTAATTAGAGAGGTGACATATCTAGAGTGGTGTCACACTCCGATTCTAGGGGTCCAAAACCCGGGCGTGAAATAATCACCAAGTGTGCTAGGATCAAGTCTCACACATATGATGACTCATGCTACAGAAACAAATGTCACATCTTTACTATATAATAGGAGTTCTATACAAAATAGTTAAATAATTACATCATACGAAGACAACGATGCAGCAACCCAAAGTTGACTAGGAGACGACGGCCTAGACCACTCACAAACTCATCACAGCATCCTTCGTACGCCTCATCCTACGGTACCTATTCTTGACCTGGGGGGATGTGAGTACAGCAAGGGTGAGCTCACATATGTTCATCGCACAACAAGTTGTGGGGAATAATGTGCATGAACTCACCAAAGGTGGGAGCTCATGTGAAGTGTAAGGCTTACCAAAGAGGATGGTTAAAGCCGAGCATTGCTTTTAAAGTTGGTCAAAAATTTATTAGCAGTTACTAGGTATAAGTAGATACCAACAAAATTAAATAAGAGATCAAGATTAATAGCAACACCCACAATGCAATGCAACTGACAAATTGAGTTTAATTCTATAAGTTAATCATGTGAGTGTCCGAGCCACTCATGACCGTGAGCACGACTGATATACCAGTTTTACACTCTGCAGAGGTTGCGCATCTTAACTCACAAGTCATGTTACGCATTTGCCATGGGTTTGATCGGACCCCATACGCCTCTACCAAGGAAGCGAGGCAGGGTGCCACTATGAGGGCTTTACAAAGTTCCACTAGCTTTAGAAAACCCGCTACAGTTTCTAGGGAGCATAGCATAGGAATCCCTCGTCTGAAAAGCCATCGCAGCAAAATCAACCCAGGAACCTCCCTATATCGACCACTCCCCTACTGCCCTTGCCCCTTTCAGGTAAGATAGTCCTCCACTAGCTTTCCTAATTAGTCAGCCAAGGGCGTCCCATACCACCCTTGTGGTAGCATTATTTTCTTGGGTGGTTCTCCGTGTTCCAATTAACAATATGATCTTATCACGAACAATAATTAAACAACAACATAATTGGAACAAGGTTATAATGAAACATTAGTTTCCCAAAACCAGGTAGAGCAATAGCAAATCTAAGCAATAATTCATCTGTTTGCAAGGTGGGGGATAAACAATGCTAGGGAAACCTATTAGGTCCCATCAAATTAACCTGAGCATGTCACAATGAAAAGTGATCAAGGGCACAACTTGCCTGGGACTCAAGATTCCAGGTACTAGGATGATCTTTAGATTCTCGTGACCGCACTACTAACCGTAGCAATACAAACAAACATGGTATAGGCAAAATTAACATCACACCAAACGTTAGAACCAACTGCATAATAATAATCTACGTGTTGCTACGAGATAGTGGGTTCGAGAATCACTAAATTCGGAGTTATGGTTGAAAAGATATGGTTTTCTAAAGATTTAGGAGTCTCGTACGAAAGAAATTAAGTACATAATTTTAATTTAGGTTTCATCACAAAATAAAGCTACCAACAATATTATTATGGATCTAATACAATTGGAATGGATCAAAAATGAGTTAAAATGTGCAAGTTATGAATTTTCCAAGATTATTCTATATTATAAATCATTTTCTATATTTGTATTTACTTAATACAAAAGCTATGGGTTGCGGTTACTAAATCTATGGAGTACACAAACTATTCCATAAATGTCCAGTGCTCTGATGAAATTATTTAGTACTGGTTGAGGATGGCGGGTTAGTTTCAAGATTCCCTGGGACTCTTTAGCAAAAAAGATTATGGTGAAAGGGTACGAGTTTATATGAGCCGCCCCATCAAGATCTTGTGGATCAGATTAGATCCACCATATATCGAAGCAGTATGCGCTATGGGCTGCTAGATCCAGTAGGGATGGCCTAGATTAGATTGCCATTTCATGAACCGGTACACATCGTAGGCCGTTGGATTAGGATCTGACGAACCAGATTGTAAGCGTGAAGGAAACTGACCTGAGCCATACATCAACAGATCCACGATCTGGATTAAATCGTGAACGGTTATTCTAGGTTTCAATCCCAACTGTCCGTGGCTAATCCAAGGATCCTACGGTCTATTCCTCTCAGCGCTAGCACGTGGTGGTGCCGCCCACAGACCATGGCGAAGAACTTCAACGAACCCCCCCCCCCAAATCAGCGACCCACCACCCCAAACTAACCCTAAATGATGCAACGCGGCGAAGGAACAATGGCAAACAAGTAAAGTGGATACTCACCGGCGGTTGGAGGCGCAGAGAGCACTAATCACGGCGAGGGGTGACTCCGCGGCCCCGGGGAACTCCGGTGAGGAATTCCGAATTCCTTGGCTAAAGATTACTCTCGCCGTGACGATTACCACCACCCTGGGAACAATTATAAGCTCCCTGACCCGGCGCAGAGACCTAGAGGAAAGAGAACCCACGCAATCTCCACGGCGGCTTGGTTCTTCACCCCCGGTTCGCGGCGGTCAGGCACGGGTTGAGTGGTTCAATGGAAAACCACAAGGTATGCTTATATATACTAGGGACCCGAGGAACTAGAGGGGTACAACATGATTCTTGATAACCGAATCGGTGATGTATCCGCGATTTGTGTGGGCAGAGTCCATGCCATACACGTGTGCAGCGAACAGAGAAGAATCTGACGTCCTGGGTCCATGATGTCTGTGACTCGTCTTCAGGCGGGTTGGT
The DNA here is from genome assembly GCA_029449295.1 of Zea luxurians. Classification (NCBI taxonomy): domain Eukaryota; kingdom Viridiplantae; phylum Streptophyta; class Magnoliopsida; order Poales; family Poaceae; genus Zea; species Zea luxurians. The sequence goes on along the minus strand of JAOPSE010000001.1, from coordinate 93,789,598 downwards.
GTTGAGCGACTGACGGTGTGGGTCCCGCCAGGAAGAGGCACGCCCGAAGCTGCTCCCATGAATGGGTGAGGGCTGATTCGTAGGCCCCATGCGTCGGTCACACGGCAAAGTGCGGGTGTGCGGCTAAGAAGCTGTGCGTGGGCCCGGACTGCAGGTGACGGCGCGCACAAGGGAGAGTAGAAGTGGGCCGGCGGGGAAGGTTTTCAGCCCAAGCGGCCAGAAGATGAGCGGGCCAAAAAGAATGAAGTCAGCCTAGGTGCAGGTTTGCCCATTTTTTCCTTTTATTTTCTTTTCTATTTCCAATTTGAAGTATTCAACCCAAATTCAAATTCTTGTTTTGAATTTTAGATTCCCAATCTCAACATAATTCTAATATGAATATAAATCTTACTATTTTTAATATTATTATTTATCTTTCGTCCTTTTATTTAGTAATGGAGAGGGTAGTGGTCTTAATTAGAATTCCTCCCCTTTTATTTCTCTTTTTTTTTGTTTTATATTCCCATTTATCATTTAAATTCAAATTTTAAATTATGATTCCTTCATTTTTGGTAGAAAACATTTTCAAAGGTTTAATCTTTATCAGGATATGATTTAGCTAACATTATTTAATTATGACCAATTACTTTAGGAAAGGGGTGCATTTTAAAGTCTAACAGACTCCTCTCTTGCGTCACGCTGCTACTATACTTGGCACTGCCCCTGAAGCTGCTGATTATGGGATGAAGTAGGAGCCACAAGCGGTGGTTGCGATAAGGCCCACGCACCTAGAGAGTGACTTGTCGAAGCTACCGAGTCTGTATAGGTTGCGAGAATGGTTGCTGGTTACCCACATACTCTAGGATGTATGGGGAGTACACAAAGCAGTATGTAGAACTTGCTTTGGTTGGTTCTGTCGTGCTTCGGCCTTAGCTATCTCCTTCTGTTTTGTATTGTAACTTGACAGGTTCTTGTTGTGTGCCCATTATCCTCTCCACAGAATAAGCAAAATAGTCTTCTTGGTTGAGAGTTGAATCTCCCTCCGAAGCTACGCCCTCCTCTACCTCTTGGTGCTAGCAGTCTGAAGGAGTTTTGTTAAGTCTCTGTTGACTAGGAACTATGTTGGTGCCCTTGATTATTATTGTTCATGTCCTCACTTTGACTAGGATTATGTATTGTCCTGACATGCAATGAATGAAACCTTCCTCTGAAGCCCTTGGTCATCTCAGAATATATGTAGGCTTCCTCCCTTCTTTGTCGAAAATCATTGTCGGCTCTAATTTATTCATCCATCTTTTGGAGAAGCTTCTCCAAGGTTTGGGGAGGCTTTCTGGAAAAATATTGTGTTGTTGGACCTGGACGAAGTCCTTTGATAATGGCTTCAATGACAATCTCATTTGGCACTGTTGGCGCCTAAGCTCTGAGGTGTAAGAACCTTTAGACGTACGCCTGTAGGTACTCCTCGTGGTCCTGTGTGCACTGGAATAGAGCTTGGGGGTCATTGGCTTCGTCTGAAATCCCCAAAAGCTAGTGACTAGCATGTCCTTCAACTTCTGTCATGATGTGATCGTTCCTGGCCTAAGAGAAGAATACCAAGTTTGACTGCCATGACGAAGTGTGACGGAACCTCCCAAGGTATTAGTCCCACCTACAGTTATCCTTGTCCTAAGGACCTTGGACAACCCTGTAGATGCACATAATCACTCGACAAGTTCAGTAACTGATGAGGACATCACTATGAGTACGACTACACCAGCAGCACCTCCACATCAAGCGCCACTTCCTTCATTAGCTGGGCCAATCACTCGGGCCCATGCCAGAGATCTTAACTTCATCATGCTACTAAAGAATGAGGGCCCAGAAGAATAGACGACCAGCCCAACTACGACCCATAGTGGACGACCTAGGGTTGGCCGCCCCTAGGGGCTGCGCCTTCTCTCTATTTATCCAGGAGCTGCGCCTCCTTTGTTCTTTGAGTTTTGTTTTATGTTAGCTTTAGCTACTCTCGAACACGCGCAAATCAGCGCCATCTTCGTGTATTCAGAACTCCACCCTCGAGTAATAGATTAGATTGCTCGCATCTTTTTCTTGTTTGTTCTTCGATTGTGCACAGGAAACGATCTTCGTGATCAGGCCGATCTCGCATCAGCAAGGTCGGTAACCACAGGGAGTTGGTTCAGCGATTGCATTGGCGCCTTGGGCTTGCTCGTCGTAGTCGGATCGCAAGGGTCATCTTCTGCCAAATCGGAATTATCTCTACTCGCCAAAAGATCGGGCACCTCAGCTATATCAGTAACTGTATCCTCATCATTTCGCCCAAGAGCGCTTCACCCGTCACGCAGATATTACATCACATCGTACGAAAGAATAAGCGGAAGCAAATTACAATAACTTAATTTACATTCATCAAATATAGAGAGAGAGTATTATTATAACAATACCAGGGTATTATGAGTGCATAAAGTATTATTACAGACCAGGGAGGCAAAACACCCTCCCGCGCAAAAGTTTATTGTTTTCAAAGTGGGAGGCAAACATCCTCCCGCGACCAAATTCACTGCTGGGGCTCTTCCTTGGGTACCACCTTTGAACAGAAACAGCAAAACTCTGTTGTTTCCTCACCTACAACAACATGGGTTTGAAAACCCTGAGTATGGAGTGTACTTTCGCAAGTCTTACCCGACAAAATAAAATGACTCTCATGGATATGCTAGCTTGAGAGAGTCAAGGTAAGGCTAATCAAAATTCAAAGACTCTGTTTGTAGAAATGCTTACTATTGGTGAGTCCTTAAAAATCTAGTTTTATTGTCAGGTTAAGTTATTACCTATAGCTAGGGTTTTTTTCTACTCTAGTTCAAGCACTTGGCCTACGCTAGCCGTCTTTTATCACCCTTTCAGTTCACTGGAATGCTACGTGTAAGTCAGTGATCAAGTCTTCATGTCCGAGAAGTAACGGAGATCCAAATCGATTAGTACCCAGCTGGGGATCTCCAACCACACGACATATATAGCACTAACCCTTGCATATGTCAACTCGCCACCGGGTTTCTCAAGACCAGACCGGGTTCACGCCAACCGAGAGCACAGATACACCACCGTCTAGGCTCTTGCCACAGAGGGTACATGCTACTCTCGCCATCTCTCCACTCCCATTGCATGTTGGCCTTTTCTGGTATAGGTCTACCCGAGGCAAAGCTTACCCATGACGAGGCATGTGGCCAGTTAAAAGGTCCCCGATCATCAGGCCTACATCGGTGTGGTCCTTAATTGACTCAAACGCAGACACTACACCGAGACTTCCTTCTCGTGCAAGTCACCTGCCCGGTCTCAGCTTTATTATTTTCAATCCCAAAATTTGGTAACTGACAGAGGTACATCTTTTACGATGTTGAACCCATCACGGCCACGATGGATCCACCATCAAGTCTTTTCTTTTGAAAACTTCCCACCCCATGTGAAGCATCATCTTTGTCTTTCAAAAACAAAACATTTTTTTTCTAAAGAAAGACTAAGCATCAGAAAACTTTTAAGCAAAACAGGTATCAAGGAATGGTAAACAGTTCCAAGGAAGGAATGCAACAATTGTTTATCACCCAACTCCTATCACCTAATGCATCATTTTAAGTGATAAATAGTTTAAAACAGCAAGGAAGAGGGTAAATACACCGGGGCTTGCCTTGTGTTGAAGGGGATTCGGGATCTGTTCCACAGATATCCAAATAAAAACTATTCCCGGTAGGTGGAGTCTCAGTTGGTGCAGTCTCTTCTTCGACAATTACTTCTTCGTTTTCTATACATAACCATACATATACATGATTGCTCAAGTGATGCTATGAATATGTAGTTATTATAGAACATAGTAAGTTATATCTTGAATATAACTTTCCTTCACGGTACACTTGGGTAACTAGGGTTTTCTGAGTCAGTACTCCATTAGGATAAGGCAAATATTACCTTCGAAAGCTAGGGTTTTGGGCTTGGGGATCAAATAGTGTCCAAAACATGTCAAACTTTACCCAAGGGCTTTAATTATTATATTAAGCTTGCCCAAAAAGTTTTATGATTTTTAGGGCTATCAAATAATTTCTAAAATTCCAAAAGTCTAGGTTTAGGCCTTCTTACATGCTAAGTAATTCATGGTTGGAACTAAAAATCTTGGAAATATTTTTATTAATTACTAGGGAAATTTAGAAGTCTAGTAAAATTGGTCCCGTGATTTTATTATTTTTTAGAATTTCCTACAAATTTCCTAAGCCTGGTAGAAAAAGAATAGGGAAAATGATGAACAGTGATGGGCTCAATCCAGCCCATGCCAGCCCACAGACAAGGAAACGCGCCCGCGCGCGCCTGCGATGTTCATTTTGCATAGAGGGCCTCGGTCATTCAAATAATCGGTGAAGAACCCCTGGCTACTGTTCATTGTCTCACTGACATTCACAGTTAGGCCCTCGGAGTTCTATTTCTTCTCAACGACAGGTCCCCGATGGTGAACACCGGTGAGCACGCCCTCTGGTGAACCTGTACCGGCCAAGACACTCAATGACCAAAGCCCTGGCTTGGCCAACACCAAATTCCATCCTCGGCGACACTAATCCCTCCATTAATTGCACGAATCCAGCCTAGAGTTCATCTGCCCACGACGACGGCAAGATCCGAGGAGAAACTATGGTGTTCTTCATAATTCAGCGCGGTCTAGTTCAGTCAACCAAGCCTACAAGCAACAGGAGACCTAAGGGATGCTAGAACATCTACTAGAGAAGCATGAACCAACCTGAGGAGGGATGGCCACGGTGAGAGGCTCTCGGTGGCGCGGAAAACCAGATTTGGGGGAAATGCGAAATTGGGAGGCTATGGTGGACGATCAGAGGCGAGGGCTAGAGCATTGGATGCGTAATTACCTAGCAGAACACACCGGGGCATCAATTTATAGAATCCCACGGCGGTGGCGTCTAATTTGGAGAAGGCGCGCTGGTGGCCGGAGAGAGGGGAAATCACCAAGCAAGGCTCTTGGTGAAGGACGGACTCCCTATTGCGGTTCACTGTGATGTGGTAATGCTCCTAGGCACGTGGCGCACGGGCGGCAAGTGGCCAACTCCGACGAGGATCATCTCGGCCGGCCGCAGAATAAGTGGGTACAGTGAATCATCCAGAGACCGGGTTCGAACCTATCCGGGCGCCAAGATCTTTTCCTCCCCTCAGTTATCCACTTTGCACCGAGCATGAATCGCGGTGACCAGCGCGAATCCGAGTGCGGGGTCACCGGCGGCGAGTTCTCTGAACCTGGATTCTTCTTCAGGTCACTGTACCATCAGAACTCCATTCAGAGCGCTTGACAAATCATTTTTAGGGGTGATTTTCACAAATTTTTACGTGGCAACTCTCTAATTGGTCTGCAGCAATATTAATCTCCTACAAACCAGCTTTGATTTCATTATAAAGACCTTAAGTGAATTCTCATCGAATCATACCGAATTCGGCCTCCAAAGTTCACCCGAGCTCACTGTGAGTCCAACCCTAACCCTTGATCCGACTGACAGCCTAGCTTTGAGTCCATTTTACTCCAATTTTTGCACAGCACCAATGCTTAGTCACTTAGTCAAAGTTGTACTCCTAACATAGCTCTATAATTTTGATGTATTGACCTAGGGCAAAATCCTCATAAATTGAGAATTACAAAGCTCCAAATTTGGCTCAATTTCACTAAAGTTCAGAGTTAGCCACATAGTGCTCATGTGACCCTTTTGCAAATATGTCCAAATTTCATCATTTAACTTGAAAATTCTCCAATGTGAAAGTTACTTGGTTGGTGGTGTTCTATCACTTTGATATTTGCACTTTGGTCCAAAAGTGCATATAATTTGTATTTACCCCCCTAGGGTTCCAATTAGGGTTTTCTAGTGTTTATTTTAGAATTTGGGCACATTAGGGTTTTTGCGCCACTTAACTTCATTACTCTTGACCTCTTTTGAATATTTCTAATAACTTTTTAAGACATTGCTCACCTTGGCTTCATTTTCATTCATAGGCCCTAATTCCAGGGTCAAGTATCCTACCCTAAGGTTAAGCACTCTTCAAGTTACCACATCACAACTTGTTTTGAAATTTTACCTAGTGAATGCATTCTAGGTGTAACAAACAACATGAAATGTCAATGCACATGATGTTATATTCAAGTTTTAGTGCCAGTAACACCCGGGGTGTCACATCCTTCCCCCATAAAAGAATCTCGTCCCGAGATTTAAAGTCCTAAGGTAAGTAATCGAAAAGGAAACACGTCACATCTTTATTTCCTTATTTGTCTCACAAAGCAGGGGGTGGTATGAGGTTTATTCCACTTTTACAATCAAATATACATATCTTACAGGTTACATGAAGCTAAAAACCTAGGAAAATTCTTTTCCAAGAAGTCTTGAGTCTCCCAGGTAGCTTCATCTTCAGTATGTTGGTTCCATTCTACCTTATAGAATTTAAGTGTCCTTTTTCGCGTGATCCTGTCCTTTTGATCCAAAACTCGAATGGGATGTTCTGAATAGGTCAAGTCTGGTTCCAAAGCAACATCAACTACGTCGATGGTTTGGTTAGGAATCCAAAGGCACTTCTTCAATTGAGATACATGGAACACATTATGTACTGCAGACAATGTTTCTGTCAGTTGAAGTCGGTATGCCACTAGTCCGTATTGTTCAAGAATAAGAAACGGGCAATATACTGGGTGCCAGTTTCCCTTTTACCCTGAAACGGTTCACACCCTTCATTGGTGATACTTTCAGGTATACATGATCATTAACTTGAAAGACCAAAGGTTGGCGTCGCTTATCTGCATAATTCTTTTGTCGAGCTTGTGCCACTTTCAAGTTATGTACGATCTGTTGGACTTTTTCTTCTGTGTCTTTAACCATGTCGGGCCTGAAAAACCACCTTTCTCCGGGTTCTGACCAATTTAAGGGTGTCCGACACCATCGCCCGTACAGTGCTTCAAATGGTGCCATCTTAATGCTTTCTTGATAGCTATTGTTATATGAAAACTCTGCTAATGGCAGACAGTCATCCCATTTCTGTGGAAACTCTAGGACACATGCCTGCAGCATATTTTCAAGTATTTGATTTACTCTCTCAGTTTGTCCACTTGTTTAAGGATGATATGCCGAACTGTGGAGCAGCTTAGTACCCAAGGATTTATGCAGTTCACTCCAAAATTTAGATACAAATTGTGGACCACGGTCCGACACTATCGTTTTTGGAACTCCATGTAAACTGAGAATACGAGCAATATATATCTAGGCATAGGTAATGACCGGGTAAGATGTCTTGACTGGTAGAAAATGGGCTATTTTTGTAAGCCGATCAATTATAACCCGGATAGAGTCAAAACCTTTAGTTGTCCTGGGTAATCCCACAATGAAGTCCATACTAATATCCTCCCATTTCCAAGTTGGGATGGGCAAGGATTGTAATAGTCCACCGATCTTCATATGTATGGCTTTGACACGTCTGCAGGTGTCACATGTTGCCACGTAGTGTGCAATCTCAATCTTCATTTTTGTCCACCAATAATGTTGCTTTAAGTCTTCATACAACTTAGTACTTCTAGGATGAATGGAATAGCGACTAAGATGAGCTTCATTTAAAATTTGTTGGCGGACTTCAGCATCTTTAGGCACAACTATGCGATCATTAAACCATATTATTCCTTAGTCATCTTTCCTGAAGCAATTTGCTTTGCCGCCTTCTATTTTCTCATGAATATGCTTCATACCCTTGTCGGTTAATTGTGTCAAAGTTCTGTGTCGTACACTACAAAACAAACCCCCTATAGCAACATATACCTGGCAACGTATAGTTATATGCGTTGGAAGTTATTAGGTTCCAACGCTTGTTATGTGTTGCAACCTATATCCGTTGAATTACAATGATACTGACAACGTTTAACATGTGTTGCAAACCGTATGCGTATAGTAAATACGATCATAGCAACATTTACCATGTGTTGCAACAGTATGCGTAGAGTAACTAGAATTCTTGTAACGTTTACATGCGTTGTAAACCATATCTGTAGATTAATTTTGTTACTTAAGCAATTTTGTAGCTATGACTTTTATTTTTAACTAAAGCATAGTAGTTGGGGATGCTAATTGCGTAAAAACTGTGCAAAGTGAGGAATTGAACAACAATACAAAGTCTTTTAATCCACTTCGTGTCGTTTTATTTGTTAAAATTATTATTTTATCTTGTTTGTTACTGTGTTGCACTTATTAAAATATTTGTTATATCTCTATTTATTTGTCAACAACATGCGAAATATGTTTTCGATGACTCAGTTGTACTTATTAAAATATTTTTGTTATATTACCTTTTATTAAAAGGAACTCAGGATTCAGATGTCCAAAGTGATCTAGCACCTGTTCCACAAGCATCTGTCGACGCGTGTCATATGGACGGCCATGAACGCGTGCTTTCGTTTAGGGCGCTCAATGTCAGGTCCCATACTCCTATCTCTGCAGGCCACACCACTCAAGCCAATTCCTCCCCTCGCTGCCAGCCTCACCTCTCTCCCTTCCTTCACGGCCGCACTGCCACCCCACCGGCTTCCACACCCAGCGTCACGTCGCCCCCCCCCCCGTCGGCTGCCCCCACGACTCAACTCCACCACTTGCAGAACAAAGGTAGGGTTTGATTCCCCTGCCCTCCTCACGCTCTCCCGCCTCAAGAGACAAGGACCACCCATCATCTCTCGCCTCCCGCCACCATGGGGATGGAGTGGAAGTAGAAGGTGAGCCTCTTCGACGTGGTCGATGAGACCTCCGTCTCCACCAAGCTTGGTCGCGCTGCCTCCAACGGCATCGTCGCCACTGCGACTAGGGGCAACTTGTATGTCAGTCAGTGGAATGGGCGACCCACACGAACGACACTTCGAGATCCTCGAGAAGCATCGTACGCTCCCTGTATGGTAGCAGAAGGAGGAGTTTCTTCACTCCCTCTACGACAACTAGACCCTCGTCCTCGTCAGTGAAACTGGAAGCAGAAAGACAACTCGGGTATCGTGCACACTACAGTACCCATACACCTTCTCCTAGACGGCTATGCCCTGCTGATATTTGATTTTCTTATTTATATCCTTTGTAGCTAAGGGCTAGGAGATAGTGTTATAATCCTTTGCATAGTTAGGATCAAGCAGGGAGTAAAATCATCATGTCAAAGGGTCGATATAACCAGACACAGTACTAATTCCAAGAGCCAGGGTGCCAGCAGTAATCACACATGTAAGGGTAGTTTGAAGGAATCATTTGAATAGTCTGGCATGATTTAGCAGGTATTTTACCCAGTCCAAGAAGAAGAAAACTTGATAAAAGAAAGGGTTTCCCTTATGTTTGTTCAATCCTGATCTATGTGCTTGCAAGTTGCAAACCATCCTGATGCTAGTTGTCAGTTATAATTTGACGACCACCTCACAGTAGACTACGGTTGTATCAAGAGATAATAAACTACAATTGGTTATTGTAGGCATCTATATATACTCGAAATAGTACCCAACCACAAAAGCATTGTTTAGAGGATTTTGACACCGATTATAGTTCACTTTGGGCTGTACCTTTTTTGTAGGATTCATTCTACCATGCTTCAACTGAGGAGCAGTCTAAGCATGTGCAAGACTACAACTTTGATCACCCTGGTACTTGATATGCAATAATGTGAAACATATTTTATTTATCTTTTAGTTTCTGGGATTTAGTTCACCTTAGCTAAGATTATTTTCATTTATTTTTTGCCTTTTACTTACTGATAACTTTTGTAGTGCATGGGAAGGTTAGAAATTTGACAGGCCATAGATATTCCTATCTATGATTTTAAGAATCACAGACAATGCTCTGAAAAGTTTACGAAGGTAGTGTAACAAACTATTTGTGTGAATAAAACTATTCTCTTTTTATTTGCAATCTAATTTGTGTAACCTTAGTTACAATGTTTTTATAGATATCAAAACTATATAAAACTTGGTGGCATGCCGTGGATGTTATTTATTGTGATCAGACTGAATTTCTGTTATGAAAGCTTTCTCTTTATTTTTTAGGAATGCTATTGCAGTTCTATGTTATCATTTCATACTCTAGATATTGGCGCCAACTTATTAAATTTGTTAGTATACATGTACATTTGAAGCCTTTTGTTTTAAAATAAGCTACGCATGGTAAATGGTGTAAATTGGCATACTTCATAAGATTAGCAGTGTTATGCTTCCTTGATTTGCATTAGAGTAGCCATTTACTATCAAGGCCTCAGCCACATGTTGTCATCCCCTGCCTACCCCACCCAAAAAAACTCCCCCACTCCATCGAAGAAAAAAAGTGTCCTAGTTAATTTCATTATCATGTTATTGGTTTTTATTTACTATCCTTTTATGTGTCAGACCAAAATGAATTATGATTTTATTTTACTTTGCACTCTTCTTATGATACAAATCATTGGTCATTGTTTTGTTAGATCAATGAATCTGATGTCATCATTTCAGAGCAAAGGGAAGGAACATGTTTCAGCAAAATTGGGACTATAACACTACTGTATGAACATAGCATTTGCTATTTTCTATGCATATTTGTGGCCTTTCCGAAACTATTAAGTTTTGGTACATATTTCATTGATGAGTGTTTCTTAATGTTTTTGAAATAAATTATCACTGAATTTTTCTATTACTTTAATTATTATGCTTTGCGCTATATAATATATATATAGTTGAACATTGTGGTTGCCCATAAAAATGCCACATCCTATTTTCATTGTTATGAAGTACCAGAGTTTTTCCCAGTGCACATGTGAAAGAATCTCTTGGAAGTTCTAGGTCTTCGTAGAAGATTATTTGTTGATTGTTCTATCTACTTTTCATTTCATCCAGCACTACCCTCTACTATTCCATATTTTAGAATAGAAAATGAATTGGAATGTTTGAAATCTATTGTATCATTATTGTTTGGCCTGCATTTCAGGATCTGTTTATATGGGAGTTGACTTTTGCATGAAGCTCTTTGCAGTGTCTATTGTTCAAAGGTAAATCTAGAGTAACTTTTGATAGAAAGTTTGACACTTAATAGGAAATATAATTTAAAATGTTAGGTGGTTTACTCATCTGTATTTTTCACTATTCTTTGTTTTCTTGCATTCTATGAGATGCATGCCTTGTCTTGTGAGAAAAAAATCGAAATGATATATTAAAAAGCAAAAAGTAATATGATTTGTTTCGTGACAACAAAATTGATAGAATATGTATTTTAAAGTCCAAATTGATGACTATGATGCACCAGGTGACACTCCATTAGACAGTCAACTCCAGATAGGGCTAGACATGTAATTGTCTAAGAAAGAAGGTTGGATATTTTATTTTTAATTGAACTGTTGTTTTACCTTTTTCCTTGCTTTCTTTTGCTTTTGTAGAGCTGATGAACTGCAAACAGTGCTTATGGAGATGGTAAAGCAAGACAGTAGGCGCCAATTAAGTGCAAAGGTATAGAGTACTTTCCTGTTATTTATAGAGAAAATATTCAATTAAGGTTTGTGTATAAGTGGCTGGTACACCGCCTAGTAGGGTGCTTCCTTCTTCTAGTCTCTATTTACTTGTCAAAAAACATGCAAAAAACATGTCAAATACTTCTTCGATGATGTTTATTGAGTACTCTAATTCTTTTCCAAGGGTGAATTGAAGGAACTTTAGACGTGCTTATGCCCATTCTCAGGGCAAAACACGGTGGCAGCGAAAGGTTTAAGGATGCATGAATATGTACTTCGAACTTTCTTTGTAATAAACCTGGCGCTCCCATGTTGCGGCACTTGCTGTGGGGGTGGATCTTTGCTATGCCCCTAGCTATCCCCTCCATTCAAAGGATTGTCATCGCCAGCGCTAGGGATAGTTGCCTCTGGTCAGATTTCTAGAAAAAATGTCCACAGTTGAACAACCTTTTTCTTCTCGTCTACACCCTCTAATTAGCAGCTTAGTCTTAGTCTCCATGTTTTGTGCAATTATATATGAAACTATGGATCAACTTTTTGTAATACAACTACTGATTTGTAATATATATTTATTTTTTGATTATTGCCATGTGTGTGTGGATGATTCCAGAAATATCAAATGTACATTGTTCAGCATGTTGTAATCTTAACCTCAAAATAAAATATTCAAATATTTTTTATTGGTTTATTGCTTGCAGCGGATAAAAATGTTGCCACAACTCGAATCTAAACGTTGTAGCATCCTATGATAACGAGCTGGTCATGGGCGACACCAACACATGTAAGCGTTGTTGTATCTTATAAAAATATGTTGCAGTTTACCAACGCTTATTTATATGACTTACCAACGTATGTATAAGCGTTGTAGTAGCCCCTAGCAACGGCAGTATAGGCAACACATAATTATGCGTTGGTATAGACCCTAGCAACGCTTATATAGGCTTGTACCAACACATATATGCATTGCTAAAGGGGGGTCATTTTGTAGTGGTATCGTCCCCAGATTTAACTTTTCCATTTCTTGACATAGTCTAGTGTCAGGGGTCCTTACTGTAAGACAATGACAGGAAGCTTTGCGACTTAAAGCATCTGCCACCACATTGGCTTTTCCTGGGTGATAGTGGATTTCCAAATCATAGTCTTTAATTAGCTCAAGCCATCTTCTCTGCCTCATGTTTAGCTCTGACTACGTAAAGATATACTTCAGACTTTTATGATCTGTATATAAATGACAAGTATTTCCTAGCAGATAATGACGCCATATCTTAAGGGCATGAACCACTGCAGCTATTTCCAAATCATGAGTTGGATAGTGCTCCTCATGTCAGCGTAGTTGTCTTGAAGCATAAGCTATGACCCGGCCCTCCTACATTAGGACACACCCGAGTCCACTACCTGATGCGTCACAGTACACATCAAAAGGCTTTTCTATATCTAGATGAGCCAATACCGGAGCAGTGGTCAATAACACCTTCAGCTGCTCGAAGGCTTCATTGCATTTTGAGGACCAGTCAAACTTGGTATCATTCTTCAATAAACTCGTAATAGGTTTAACAATCTTGGAGAAATTCGGGTAATATCCAGCCAGTCTAAGGAAACTTTGAACTTGATGTAGTGTAGTTGGCGGTTTCCATTCTAGAATATCCTTGACTTTGCTAGGATCGACCGCATTCCCTTTTGCAAATAGCACATGTCCAAGAAACTGGATTTCCTCCTACTAGAACGTGCATTTGCTGAACTTAGCATACAACTGGTGCTCCCTTAAGCGCGTTAGCACGATTCGTAAGTGCTTAGCATGCTCCTCTTCATTTTTGGAATAGATTAGGATGTCACCAATGAAGACTATCACAAATTTATCTAACTCGGGCATAAATACCGAGCTCATTAAATACGTGAAGTGGGCTAGAGCATTTGTTAATCTGAAAGACAACCAAATATTCAAATAATCCATACCGCGTAGTGAATGCGGTCTTGGGTATATCTTCCGGTCGAATACAGATATGATGATAACCTGACCAGAAGTCAATCATGGAGAATACCCGAGCTCCAGTAAGTTGATCGAATAAGATATCGATACGGGGAAGAGGGTACTTGTTCTTGATGGTGACCTCATTAAGGGGTCGGTAGTCCACACACATTCTTAATGTCTGATCCTTCTTCTAAACGAAAATTGCTGGACATCCCCATGGTGATGAACTAGGCCTAATGAACCCCTTCTCAAGCAAGTCTTGTAGCTAAGTCTTGAGTTCTGCCAATTCATTAGGTGGCATTCGGTACGACCTTCTAGAAATAGGAGCCATACCGGGCTTTAGTTCAATCACAAATTCCACATCCCTTTCAGGAGGCAACCCAGGCAAATCTTTAGGAAAGACATCCGGGAATTCACATATCACCAGAATATCCTGAATTTCTTGTATGATAGCTTCATAAACTCGTCCAGATGGTTTGGCTAGGACAGCTACAGGGATGGACAACTTGATCTCTTCATGGCCATGGCTTAATTTGATGGTCCTTAAGTCGGTATTGATGATGGCCTTATGCTGGGCTAACCAGTTCATGCCCAGAATTACATCTATGTCTTGACCTTTTAAAACAATCATGTTGGTAGGAAATTCCCATCCGGCCAACGTTACTGGTAGGTGGAAGGCTACTTCCTTAGTAAATATTCGTCCCCCAGGTGATTGGATAATAAATCCTTCCCTTGATTTAGTGCAAGGAATGCAATGTTTTTCCACAAAATTCTTGCTTATGAAGGTATGTGATGCACCAGAATCGAAGAGAATAACTGTTGGGTGATTGGCAACAAGGAACATACCCAACATTACCAGCTCGCCCTCCGGTGTTGTAGCCACCTGGGTATAATAAATCCGCCCAGTTTTCTTGAAATTCTTGCCCGTTGAAGTATTAGCCGTGTTCCCCTTTCCTTGGTTGGAGTTCGTAGAATTCTGTTGAAAATTGGTTTTATTTTGCTTCAAGTATGGGCAGTCCTTGATGAAGTGTCCGGACTTTCCACAATTGAAGCAACTAGTGGAAGAACTGGGAAGAGCAGGAAATAAGTACCAAGGGCACTCGGCTGGTTGCTAGAAGCGGGGGTAGTGGTAGGACAAATAAAGACAGGCTGCTTGAACGGATATGAAGGTGGGCGAGGCAAAGAATGATTTTGATTAAAAGGTCAGATCACCAACCTGGTTCTCTACTCAGGCCCTTGATTTGACCTTTCACCTCCAAACCCCTTTGATTTTCCATGTCCTGCATTTTTGGTTTCCACTGCCAGTGCTGTACTGACAGCCCTACCGTAGGTAAGGTCCAAGCATGTTGCCATTTTCCGCTGAAGCCTGTCATTGAGTCCCCTCATAAAACAATTCTTCTTTTTCAAATCTGTATTCACCTGGTCAATGGCATACTGGGAGAGATGGTGAAATTTATTGAGATACTGCATTACAGTATCTCCCCCTTACTTTAACCGGATAAACTCTTCTTGTTTCATATGGAGCACTCTCTCTAGAAAATAATGCTCCCAGAACGCTAGCTTGAATTCCTCCCACGTAATCTGATGCCCAATAGGTTGGATTGCTGAAAAAATTGCCCACCAAGTGCTGGCAGGCCCTCTTAGCTGTTGTGCGGCGAACAAGGGCTTTTGCGTCTCCGTGCGTCGAATTAACCCAAACTTCTGTTCCATAACTCTCACCCATTCATCAGCTTCTAAAGGTTCTTCTGCTTTGATGAAGAGCAGGGGTCGAGTCTCAGAGAATTCCAAATATGTAGTTTCACACGGTCCTTGAGGAGGAGCTCTTCCTCCATACAGTTGGAACTGATTGCCTGCCATTTCGCACAAGAAGCGCGTATTATCAGCGGTGGCATTAACCAGGGCAGCGATAGCCTCGGCCAAAGTCTATGGTACTGGTGGCGAGTTGGGAGTATCCTCCCTACCGCGGGAAGTCCTCGCACCATCATGTGCGCGAGTCCGTGATGGCATCTGAGGCAAAGAAACATTTGGAAAAAATATAACATGCCAACATACAACATCTTATTACATTACCAAAATGTAATAATTATACAGACTCCAGTGTACAACTCAACTTTATTACTTATTTTACATAAGCATAACACTTAGATTATACTATTCTAGTCTTTTTCATCCTTTGTTGCTCCATTTCCTGCTGCAGTAGACCGTTCGTCAGCAAGGTTCATGGAAGGAGGGGGCCTAAAAAGGTCTAGCTCCCCGTCAGGTCCTTCATTTGCTGTACTCGATGGTTCGACTCCCATTGCAGCAACGTCTGAAGGCACGTCCGAGTGCAGTCGAGCATACAATACATGTACTTCTTCATGTAAAGTATTACAGTGCACTTGTAGGCTTTCGAGGGATGCACTAAGCTCTGCCACACGAGCTAGAGCTTTCGCTTCACAATCCCAAGTGAAAGAACGCGAGTTGACGGCCTAATCAATGGTTGTATCCTGTTCCAAGATTTCATACTGCAAGCGGCTGACTTTGGCTGACAATTCCGCTATACGGTGACTGTCCTACTCCTGTGCCCTATTCCTGTGGCATAACTCTGACCGGAGTTGTTCCACCCTGGCTTCCAGATCTCCAATTGGGTCATTACTACCACTACGTCTTCCTTTGTGCCTGGAAGCAAGCTAATGTTGTGGCACTCCAAAAGGTCTAGTAGATTTGCGCATTGTTTTCCTAGTACGTGCCATATCTCCACAAGAGGGGAAGATTTATTAGTATATTTTTAAACATGATGCATGCATAACCTGATGATTATGGAATCAACCTTCGTTGATCCCCAACTTCCTATATATTGCACTCTATTACCCAACTTTACAAGATAAGGGACTACTAGAAAGTGGTAAGGTAAGAATGAAAGAATATTTCTAGGTAAGTGTTTGAAAATTCTTTTGAAGTATTACGTAATATCTAAAGAGATGGGCTTCGCTCCGATACCAGCTGTGACGGAACCTCCCAAGGTTTTAGGCCCACCAACAGTTGTCCTTGTCCTAAGGACCTTGGACAACCCTGTAGATGCACATAATCACTCGACAAGTTTGGTAACTGTATCCTCATCATTTCGCCCAAGAGCGCTTCACCCGTCACGCAGATATTACATCACATCGGAGGAAAGAATAAGCGGAAGCAAATTACAGTAACTTAATTTACATTCATCAAATATATAGAGAGAGAGTATTATTATTACAATACCAGGGTATTATGAGTGCATAAAGTATTATTACAGACAAGGGAGGCAAAACACCCTCCCGCGCAAAAGTTTATTGTTTTCAAAGTGGGAGGCAAACATCCTCCAGCGACCAACTTCACTGCTGGGGCTCTTCCTTGGGTACCACCTTTGAACAGAAACAGCAAAACTCTATTGTTTCCTCACCTACAACAACATGGGTTTGAAAACCCTGAGTATGGAGTGTACTTTCGCAAGTCTTACCCAACAAAAGAAAACAACTCCCAAGGATATGCTGGCTTGAGGGAGTCAAGGTAAGGCTAATCAAAATCCAAAGACTGTTTGCAGAAATGCTTACTATCGGTGAATCCTTAAAAATCCAGTTTTATTGTCAGGTTCAGTTATTACCTGTAGCTAGGGTTTTTTTCTACTCTAGTTCAAGCAGTTGGCCTACGCTAGCCGTCTTTTATCACCCTTTCAGTTCACTGGAATGCTACGTGTAAGTCAGTGACCAAGTCTTCATGTCCAAGAAGTAACAGCGATTCGAATTGTTTAGTACCCAGCTGGGGATCTCCAACCACATGACATATGACAACTCGCCATCGGGTTTCTCAAGACTAGACTGGGTTCACGCCAACCGAGAGCACAATTACACCACTGTCCAACCTCTTGCCACGGAGGGTACACGCTACTCTCGTCATCTCTCCACTCCCATTGTGTGTTGGCCTTTCTGGTATTGGTCTGCCCAAGGCAAAGCTTACCCATGACGAGGCATGTGGCCAGTTAAAAGGTCCTCGATCATTAGGCCTACATCGGTGTGGTCCTTAATCGATTCAGACGGAGACACTACCTGAGACTTTCTTCTCGTGCAAGTCACCTGCTCGGTCTCAGCTTTATTATTTTCAATCCCAAAATTTGGTACCTGACAGAGGTACATCTTTTCCGATGTTGAACCCATCACGGCCATGATGGATCCACCATCAAGTATTTTCTTTTGAAAACTTCCCACCCCATGTGAAGCATCATCTTTGTCTTTCAAAAACAAAACATTTTTGTTTTCTAAAGCAAGACTAAGCATCAGAAAACTTTTAAGCAAAACAGGTATCAAGGAATGGTAAACAGTTCCAAGGAAGGAATGCATCAATTGTTTATCACCCAACTCCTAGCACCTAATGCATTATTTTAAGTTATAAAGAGTTTAAAAGAGCAAGGTAGAGGGTAAATGCACCGGGGCTTGCCTTGTATTGAAGGGGATTCGGGACATGTTCCATAGATATCAAAATAAAAACTATTCCCGGCAGGTGGAGTCTCAGCTCGTGGTGCAGTCTCTTCTTCTTCGACAATTACTTCTTCTTCGTTTTCTATACATAACCATACATATACATGGATGCTCATGCGATGCTATGAATATGCAGTTATGATAGAACATAGTAAGTTATATCTTGAATATAACTTTCCCTCATGGTACACTTGGCCACTTAGGTAACTAGGGTTTTCTGTGTCACTACTCCATTAGGATAAGGCAAATATTACCTTAGAAAGCTAGGGTTTTGGGTTTGGGGATCAAACAGTGTCCAAAACATGTCAAACTTTACCCAAGGGCTTTAATTATTATATTAAGCTTTCCCAAAAAGTTTTATGATTTTTAGGGCTATCAAATAATTTCTAAAATTCCAAAAGTCTAGGTTTAGGCCTTGCTACATGCTAAGTAATTCATGGTTGGAACTAAAAATCTTGGAACTATTTTTATTAATTACTAGGTAAATTTAGAAGTCTAGTAAAATTGGTCCCATGATTTTATTATTTTTCTAGAATTTCCTACAAATTTCCTAAGCCTTTGAGAAAAAGAAAAGAGGAATGATGAACAGTGATGGGCTTAGACCAGCCCATGCCAGCCCACAGACAAGGAAACGCGCCTGCGCGCGCACCTGCGATGTTCATTTTGCGTAGAGGGCCATGGTCACTCAAATAATCGGTGAAAACCCCCTAGCTACTATTCATTGTCTCACTGACATTCATAGTTAGGCCCTCAGAGTTCTATTTCTTCGCAACGACAGGTCCCCGATGGCGAACGCCGGTGAGCACGCCCTCCACAAACCTGTACTGGCTGAGACACTCAACGACCAGAGCCCTAGCTTGGCCAACACCTAATTCCACCCTCGGCAACACTAATCCATCCATTAATTGCACGAATCCGGCTCGGAGTTCGTCTGCCCACAACGACGGCAAGATTCGAGGAGAAACTATGGTGTTCTTGGTAATTCAACGCGGTCTAGTTCAATCAACCGAGCCTACAAGCAACAGGAGACCTAAGGGATGCTAGAACATCTACCAGAGAAGCATGAACCAACCTGAGGAGGGCTGGCCACGGTGAGAGACTCTCGGCAGCGCGGAAAACCTGATTTGGGGGAAATGCGAAATTGGGAGGCTATGATGGACGATCAGAGGCGAGGGCTAGTGCATTGGATGAGTAATTACCTCGCAGAACTCACTGGGGCATCAATTTATAGAATCCCACGGTGGTGGTGTCTAATTTGGAGAAGGCACGCAGGTGGCCGGAAAGAGGGGAAATCACCGAGAAGCGCTAACGTGGCTTTTACTGAGGCAAGGCTCCCGGCGAAGGACGGACTCCCTATTGCGGTTCACTGCGACGTGGTAATGCTCCTAGGAACATGGCGCACGGGTGGCAAGCGGCCAATGTCGGTGAGGATCATCTCGGCCAACCGCAGAACAAGTGGGTACGGTGAACCATCCAATGACCAGGTCCGAACCTATCTGGGCGCCAAGATCTTTTACTCCCCTCGGTTATCCACTTTGCGCCGAGCACGAATAACGGTGACCGGCGCGAATCTAGGCGTGGGGTCACCAGTGACAAGTTCTCTAAACCTGGATTCTTCTTTAGGTCACTTTACCATCAGAACTCCATTCAGAGCGCCTGATAGAGCATTTTCAGGGGTGATTTTCAGAAATTTTTATGTGGTAACTCTCTAATTGGTCTATAGCAAAATTAATCTCCTACAAACCAACTTTGATTTCATTATAAAGACCTTGAGTGAATTCTCATCGAATCATACCGAATTCAGCCTCCAAAGTTCACCCGAGCTCACTGTCAGTCCAACCCTAACCCTTGATCTGACTGACAGCCTCGCTTTGAGTCCATTTTACTCCAATTTTTGCATAGCACAAATTGTTAGTCACTTAATCAAAGTTGTACTCCTAACATAGCTCTATAATTTTGATGTATTTACCTAGGGCAAGATCCTCATGAATTGAGAATTACAAAGCTCCAAAGTTGGCTCAATTTCACTGAAGTTCAGACTTAGCCACGTAGTGCTCATGTGACCCTTTTGCAAATAAGTCAAAATTTCATCATTCAACTTGAAAATTATCCAATGTAAAAGTTACTTGGTTGGTGGTGTTCTATCACTATGATATTTGCACTTTGGTCCAAAAGTGCATAGAATTTGTATTTACCCCCCTAGGGTTCCAATTAGGGTTTTCTAGGGTTTATTTTAGGATTTGGGCACATTAGGGTTTTTCTGCCACTTAACTTCATTACTCTTGATCTCTTTTGAATATTTCTAATAACTTTTTAAGACATTGCTCACCTTGGCTTCATTTTCATCCATAGGCCCTAATTCCAGGGTTAAGTATCCTACCCTAAGGTTAAGCACTCTTCAAGTCACCACATCACAACTTGTTTTGAAATTTTACCTAGTGAATGCATTCTAGGTGTAACAAACAATATGAAATGTCAATGCACATGATGTTATGCTCAAGTTTTTGTGCCAGTAACACCAGGGGTGTCATACGAAGGACTTTGCTATGATAGCTGTGTTGCCACCATATGATGATATGGTTGCTTTGTAGCTCATGAGAAATTGCTTCGGGTCTGAATGACCTTCATACATGGGAAGCTTAGGTGGCTTGTATGAAGGTGGCCATGGGATAGCTTGCAACTCTATAGCTAGAGGAGAAGCGTCATCAAAAGCAATGCTATCATGATGAAAATCATCATACCACATGTCATCATGGCTAGGGCCTTCTTGACAAAGGTCTCTTTGTTGTAGCTTATGCCCTTGCTTAGTGTCTTGCACAATATGTCGCATCTCCTCGGCTGTTTCATCAATCTTCTTCTGGAGCTCAGCCAACCGAAGCATCTTTTCCCTTCTTTTTTCCACCTGATGATGAATAGCTTCTAGATCTATAATTTCTTGGTCTAGCTCCTCGTCTTGTGGTGTTGGGCTAGTAGCTTTCCTCTTCTGGCTTCGGGACTCCCTTAGAAGGAGCCCATCTTGATTGGTGTCCAGGGGAGCAAGGATAACCCCTAGCGCCACTGTCTTCTTCGGTGGCATGACGAAGATGTTTGTGGAGTTCCCTTGACGAAGGTGGTCATTTGAGTTCACTTGTTTTTTTATCATTGTGAACCATAAAACAAGGCAACACATTTGTTAAATGTTAAGGACATCTGTCCTTCGAAGCATTATCTCCCTTCGGGTATAATGAGTCTTGGACGAAGGTCATGAAGAACAAGTTTTCTTCATTCACAAATATAAAAGCATTGTTACAGATATAACATTGTATCATTTATTCATTCCATATTAAATGTTAAACAATATTAGAATCCATCTCATATATTAATAAAGTGATACATAATGTACATTACATTAGTACCTTCGGTTTGCTCGAAGGTAAAAATGTGAATGCAATTCCAATTCAGCGTGAACAGTACAGGGGCACTATTCATCTATTTGTAGGCAATCATACAACTTCGTACGATATTACATTCATTCCATCAAAGATTACATACAAAGTTTACAAATGTCACAAGGATAGCATTGTCATTTGCTCCTAGTAACTCGAATAACACCTTCTCCTTATGTCATGCATTGTTGTGACGAAGCTTACTTCATTGTGCCTCCATCATTTTGCACTGAAGCTATTCTGATTCCGTAGCTCCTGTAATACTTAGTAATATGCTAATAACAAATGGTTAGCCATATTTTTGAGGACCTTCGGAAGATGAAGGCCCCCAATAACTCCTTTCCATGGCTTTGTAAAAACCTAGCCAGTGCAGGGTCTGCACTTTTCTTGCCCTCGGCCATCGCAGCTTAAGCTAAAAGAGCAACCGAAGCTAAAAACAAATAGAAGCAAATGGCTAAAAAGTAGCAAGATAGCTCAACAACACGATGGATATTTTATGATGACCGTCATATTTATACACAAAACGCTACTGCAAGATGGTCCCCACATTTCAGAAGTTTCGTTATTCTAACGATGGGAAGGTGTTTTTCGGACCATCGGCATAAGGCCTTCATCCATGTAAGGAAAATGGACCCCTGGCCATTTGGCTCAAAAGGTTTTGGTGTTTGATGGTCAGCATAACTCGTGGACTAATGAGTTCGCTAGATTTTGTATTTTAAGTTCACAGGATGCAAAGAGGATTGGACTAAAGCACTAAGGATGCAACACCTCAAAAGAAAACATAAAAAGAGCTTAGAAGTCCAAGACTCAAGAACAAAAGAAGCCCAAGGAAATAATGAAGTAATCCATAAAGTGGGTTGTCAGCCAGCGCCCTAGTGGCGCACCGGATAGTGAATAGTACCCTGTCCGGTGGGACACCGGACAGTCTGCGCAGAGGGGCTCACAGATGGGCACCCTCGGGCTCGCACCGGACTATCCCATGTGCACCAGATAGTCCAGTGTGCACCGGACAGTCTGGTAACAGACGGATCCAACGGTCGACTGTTGTAGACCTCAACGGTCGGCTAAATAGTGCATGTCCGGTGTGCACCGGACTGTCTGGTGCGCCCGTCGACAGAAAGCTGCTGCTTCTGTCCAACGACTATAATTAGGGGAGGATGCTATAAATACCCCCCAACCGGCCATTTCAAGGTGTGGGAGCCCAATCAACATACCAAGGCATATTGTTGACATTTCCAAGTGCTCAAACACCCAAGTGCTTAATAGAATCACTCGGTGATTAGCGTAGGTGCTTTGCGAAGTGCTTAGGTTAGTTAGACAGCTTATGCACTTGCTCTAGGTGAATCCTAGTTAGTTGAGTGAGTTTAAAAAATCCACACAACCCATCGGCTCTTGTGCGAGCCGTTGTAATTGTACCGAGTGGGGCGAGAGTCTTGCGAGACTGTGACAACCGCGATTGTGTCCCGGCCACCACCGTGTACCAAAGGGAATGAGGCCTGCGGTGTTTTGGCCAGAAGCTCGATAGTGGAGATGGCAGGGAGCGTCCGAGAGGAGCCGGAAGCGGAGCACCACTTGCGTATGGAGAAGGCACGTGGCTCTCTACGGAGTTACTCGACCGTGGTGCTTGGCCATCGCGTGTGCTTCTCTTTGCGTAGGGGCACCAACGAGGATTAGTCAGAACCTTGCGTGGTTCCGGATACCTCGGTAAAAATACTGGCGTCATCCACAATAGTTTGCATCTCTACCTTGCTCTTTACCTTCCGCATTTATATTAAGTATTAAAGTTTCAATTTTGTTTTTGTGATTAGATTACTTAGGTTTGAACTTAGCTTTTTGCGGTAGAGATAACAACACATAGACAAAACCTAGTTTGCACATTCTAGATTGTTTATTTGCATAGGTTTTGCTCTAGGGATTTATTTGTGGCCTATTTTAGAGAAAGTTTTAGAAGTGCTAATTAACCCCCTCTTAGGTGTCATCGTTTCTTCTAATTGGTATCAAAGCCTGGTTTGGCTCATTTGAAACGTTTTAGCTTCACCGCTAAACGAGCCGACACTTTTTAGAGGAAGGGGATGGTTAACCATAGGCCACCAAACTTCGACAGCACTAACTTCCCATATTATAGTGCTAGAATGGCTTGTTACCTAGAGGTCGTTGATCTAGGTGTTTGGAGAGTCACTCATGACGGGATGAAACCAACCAAAAATCCCGAGAAACCCACCACGAGTGAGGAAAAAGAAATTCATTTGAATGCTAGAGCCAAAAATTGCTTGTATGAATCTCTTAGCATGGATATTTTTGATCAAGTTTTTACATTAAAAACTACTAATGAGATTTGGCTAAAATTGCATGAGCTCCATGACGGCACATCCAATGTCCATGACCAAAAACATTGCCTAGTCTTAAATGAGTATAATTCTTGTGACACCCCAGGTGTCTATTTCGTGTTATGTCGGGAGATTTATCCTAATCTTGGATGCTTAGAGAAAATTTCTATTTCTCGATCGCATTATCTCCTTTTATCAAGTTACTTGTGAAAGCTTCATCAAGTTTGGAATTATTCGATCTCAAGAATAGCCTAATTTGGAGCCTGTTAAAACTTTTTGTTTCTTGAAGCAAACGCAAATTCGAAAGTCAATCTCGTCTCACAACTCCTGTCCAGACTCATTTATTTGGACTCTCGATAGTTCTTATGTTATCCAATGGGTGTCCGAATCTGCTTTCTCGATAGTCGGTCTACGTCCAAATACTTAATCTGAATCTGCATTCTCCCGCAAAATCTCTTTGTGTCAACCTCTAATTAATTCTTATGCAAATTGACTTGTTTTCTCTATATCACAATTCATCTCTATCTATCAAGTGTATTCTAAAGAATTCTAGAAGTTTAAAGCAAATACTCACATGAAAAGATAAATCCTATACATGCTTGAAACTGCTCGTCTGAACAAATGCAAATTTTGAAATTCAACAAAGCCTTGTCATCTTACTCAAACAACTCTATATCAACTCTACAACAAAATTTATTAAGGGTTCATGTAGAGGAAATGCCAAGTAAATATCGAGAAAATACCCCAATTGCCTTAAAATATAATTTAAAGCCTTATAATGATGCTACCTTGACCAAAGTGAAACTTTAATTTATATTTAAGATATAAGGTTTGGCCTTTAATAAAAGTTGTAGAACCTATGTTACACAACAAATTTTATATTTAAATCAAGCCTTTATTCAATTTCTAAGTACCTCAAACAGTGCCATCAAGATAGAATAAAAAACTGATTTTAGGATTCGAATTCTTCTAAGTCTGGAATCAGTGTCGTTCGGGTCGACGTCTCGCTTTCCCAATTTTTTGTTGAACAAATCAAGTTTCCCCAAATATAAAAGTTGTTAATAACTAATAGAAGCACAACATATTAAAAGATGGCATTCATCTGATTCTGTTTGACATATTTTGACACTCAGTTTTCACAAGTTTCCACTGATTCCTAACCCACTGACAAACCAATTTTTGTGGGTCTATAACTCTCTAACCAGTGCCCAAATCACCTCAATTTCTGCACAAAATTTGTAGTGTAGATCAAGGAAAATATATTGTACACTGACCGAGATCCGAATCCAAACAGAAGACGCCAAAAATGCCCGTCCAAAGTCAGTACTGTATCAAGCACCACATGTTCGTTGCTTCTGCTCTAAGGAAAACCAGCTCTAGCAGGCAGCCACCCGCGTCCACCAATGCCTAGCCACGTCCCTGCCATAGCCTACCATGCCTCGCCTTTAAATGGGCGCAGTGGGCACCTTGGGCTCCCCGAACTCCACTGCACAGCCTACTCACCTTTGGTTCCCCCTCTCATGCGAAGCTCGCCGTGAACCGTCATTGTAGGATGTCGGAGCACCACGGTCTCATCGTTTCGTCCCTTCCCAACTCAATTCAACTGCAGCATCGTGTTTCCCATGCATCGTGGAGTCTTGGGCGCTCATTTCCACGTGCAGAACCATGGCCGGACGGGCTCAGCCACCATCGCGACTGGGCAGCACCGCCAGTGGTCGTGGCCAGGCCTGCTCAGGCCATTTTCGGCTAGGCCGGGGCCGCCCTCGAGCACGGCGGACGTCGGGGATGCCATGGCCCGTGCTCCCGTGCTTCCCTCACCGCCGGCGAGCTCCGTTGGTCGGCCAGATCCTCCCTTCTGTCATGCTGTCTAGAGGTTGAAGAAAAGGGACCAGCGTGCATTTTCTAAAAACTGCAGGGGGTTACGTGCAAAGTGCATGACTCAGGTGAATAGTGCAGCCAAGGGCTTATGTGCTGAAGTTTTTCTTTTTCGAATTTCATTTCACAGATTTGGTGCTGAACTTTAGAAAATCTTAGTAAATCACAGAGGTTTAGAATCCTTGGGAAATTTTCTATGCAATGGATCTATATGTTGGCACATTTTAGTAGAAACTTTTTGGCTGTAGAAATTCATTTTTCAAAAGAGGTTTAGAAAACAAATGAACATGCTTCTCTCCACAATTTTAATTTTAAAAATCCAAAAATGATGAAACTTGTTTTGTTGGTTAGATGTTGTCATACTCTAGCTAAAAAAAATATAAAACTTATATGTTGTTCACTGTTTTCTTAATGTGTTAATAAAACATGTTAAATAGGAAAAAATAAGATTGTTTTGCTTGTTATTTTTGGATATGTAGCTCTAGTGCTCCAAATAGATTGAAAGTTTTACAGTTGACCCTCTGTGTGATGCTTAGTGAATGGTAAAAATTTTATGATTTATGGTCGATGTATCACTGAGTTATTGATTTAACTTGTTTGATGCATATTAGGTAGTTTTAAATGATTTATAAATAATAGTTGAATGTAAAAATAGAAAATGGTGTTCCACTGACCTTGCATGATATTATAGTGGCCTAATAAAACTTAATATGGTCATGCATCTACAGAAAATAATTAGTTTTAGATTTAACTTGCTCTGACATGCTTTAGTGCATTAATAATTTGTTCTTTTTGTAGAAATTAATATATAAAACCTGGACATGTGAAATTTGTACAGTAGTCATGATTGTTTATCACCTATCTCTAGTAAACATTTGGAGTCCAAATGAGATGTTTACGACACCACCCAAAAATAACATTTATAGGCTAAAAATAACATTTAATATGAATAAGTGAAATCATGTGTGTCTCTTGAATGCTTGGGTTGTACCTTGATGACAATTAGAGAATTTATGGTTTTGTCATGGTATTATAGAGCAAAGTAATTGTGGAGCCTCATCATAATATTGCTTGGAAGCTAAGTTAAGTAGTTTTGTCCATGAACTGAAATTTCTGCATGCGTGTTCTCTGATTGTGATGATGATTTAGTAAAGAAAACTGTATTTTCTTTAGATGTGCTCTATATAAAAGATTTATTTAACTTCAATATCTAGCTCGTCCTAAAAATTCATGAGCTAAGAATTGATGGTTTAGAAGTTGTGCTTTTCACGAATTCAGGAACTAAATCTGTCCAACTTCTGAACAGATTTCAGAGATTGCAATGGTTGCATAAGTTAATGTTAAAATAAGTTATTAGTGGTCACAAGAAAGTTGTAGACGGCTTCCTTATCTTGCTTGTGTTCAAATTTGACAGCCATAAGTCTGATCGTTTAGAAGTTATGCTTTTCACAAGTTCAGTAACTAAATCTATCCAATTTCTGTACAGATTTTAGAGATTGTATTGTTTGCTTAAGTTCAATTTAGAATCAGTCCTTGCCAATTATAAAAAAGTTGTAGATAGTTTCCTTATCATACCTGTGTTAAATTTTCATAACCAGAAACCTGGTAGTTTAAGAGTTATGAATTTTACAAAATGGTTGCTGTGTTCTGTCCACTCTCAGAACAGATTTCGAAAACTGTATTGTTTGATTTGGTTAAACATAGAATCGCTTCTTGGTGATTATAAAAGCTATGTAGTGCTTTTACTAAGCTTTCCGAAAAGTTTTAGATCATCCTTTTTGATGGTCTAAAGCTCAGGTTATAGATGTTTTAAGTAGGAAGACTGAATCTGTCCAAATCTAGATAGCAAAGCCTTTCTAGTGTCTTTTAGCCTTGATACACTTTAAAGCAACCTGAGTTACGTTGTTTATAAATAATTTGTAGACAATTTAATTATCTTTCCAGAAAGTCTAAGATCAAATGAATTGGATGTCTGAGTCTCTAGTTATGAATTTTTGTAGTCGTAAGTCTGAATCTGTCTAAATCTGAACAGAGCTGTCGTTTGTCACTATTTAACCTTGTTAAGTGTCTAATCAGATTGAGATGACAATACCAAAGTTGTAGAGTGTTTCTTATGCTTTCCAAAAAGTTTTTTATCACTATTTTTAGATAAATATCTTTTGAGTTATGACTAAAACAAGCAACTATTGTGTTGTTGTCCTAATCTTGTTGATTGTGGTTGATTGCTCTACTCTCTTATCTTGCTTAAGCATGATTGATAGTGTTATCTTAGGATCCCTATATTAGTAGATTATATTATTAGAGATATACAGGTAGCTAGTGCAGAAGTAAATTAAATTTTTGACGTCTAATAAGTAATTAGCTTTGATCAACATTAATTTAGCAAGTGTCATTATATGGACAAGAAACACAATTAACAATATGTTACCATTTCTAATACTTGCGCTACTACTCTAATATTACTAAATAATCAACCTCATTAGACTAGTATAAAAGGCATTGTGATTAGGCTAACACCTTCTATGTGTTCTCTTGGGTGTGTGCTTGCATTAGAATATTGAGAATGTTGGTAGAACCTGATTAAGTGATTATTCCCTGTTAAACTAAATTTGTCTGTATGATGTTTAGAAGTCACAGTAAATGTATGTGTGCCTAAAGTAGTTTAATAATAGAGTAACTAATAAATCATTAAAGTGAATGTGGTAAATGTTTGTACGAGTGATGTCGTGTTTGCATTGGATAATTATAGGTAGCTCGTCGTCTTTCCAGTAATGTTGACTTGTTGTGCCCATTGATGTGTAGATAGCTAGTGCTAGTGTGTGTGGTCGTTCATGATGTCTCGCCATTTAGTGTTTAGTTCGCTACCGTCTGTTTTGGCATTGTCTTGTGATATTTTTCACCATATTCATACATGTGCATCCTGCATCTCATTTAGAACCGAGAGATGATGATCGTGCAAGTGATGTGGTGCCAACCACAAGATGCAGTTGATGGACGACCCAAAGAAGGATGGACTTAACCAGTGGATGCTCGCCAAGCGAGTGTCATCTAGCAAACACTATCCAGTGTTGAATTCCAGGCAAGCCCCGGTTTTATGCATAACCGTTTATATATGCTATTTTACTACACTTAATGTTTGTAGGCTTGTACCATGCACTTAAGTGTGGCGGAACCGTCCGAATTATTCCAGCTTAATTGCCTAAGTCGCGCCTCAGGGGCCACAACACACTCAAATCGGAATAACTCGTCAATCCCTCAAATCTAGTCTGATAAAGCCACTTAACTAAGATCAAATACCACAAACTCACTCGAAGGTGAGTCACAGAAGAAATACAATAAAACAGGAAACCTCGAGTTAAAGTACTAGAGTTATTACATAAATCAGAGTTTTTCAAGTAGCTGACATAAATTCACAAAATAGATGCAGCGGATAATCGATATTATCGATGGCGAGGGATAGGGCAAGGCCTAGCCCACTACTCCTCCTGCTCCTCTCCTGCTGGAGCAGCATCCCACTCGACCGTCTAACCCGGTGGCAGGGTGGTAGGCCAAGTCACACCATCAACCATATCCTGAAGCGTACTTGCAAAAATTTTGCTACATGCAAGGCTGAGTATACTAATACTCAGCTAGACTTACCTGGTGTGAGGAAACTACTCCTCTACCTCTAGACTATGCAGCTGTTTGGCTGAGGGGTTTGGTTTGCCAAAAGCACTAGCAGAGTCTAAAATAATTTTTATCTTTTCCAATTCTAGCATAATTAATTTAGCTAAGTTTTCTCCTTCTAAGCATACATGGTAACAATCATTTAATACAATCAACTAGTTATCTCATGTAAAACCTCATTTCACTTCTTACTCAATGTAGTACAAGGGGTCAAGCAGTCTGATTTGCTGTGAGAAGCAGACGATTCGAATCGAGTTTTTAAACCTTGCAAGGTAAACCTGTCACGTACCATAATTAGGGGTACCCCCAACGCTCCTAATCATGGCTGGTTAACACCCGCAGACCGACAGACGGGTGCGGTTCAAGCCAAGACTTCGTCTGTCTGAGGAACGCAATCTCACCCGAGCCTAGCCTCGGGTTGGAACAGTAGTCCCAGACAAGTTCACGCCTCGCCCGAGGGCCTCCTCAGACAGCGGGTACCCCCTCGGCTCTCCCGAGGCCCGGCTCAGGCAGGCTTCATTGTGAAGCAACCTTAGCCATACCGCCTCACCAACCGACCGCTTTGCAGGCGCATTAAGTGTAGGGGATGCCTGATGCCGTATCCTGACACACGCGCCTCAGTCGGCCAGGCCGAAGTGACCATAGTCACTTCGCCCCTCTTCTTTACTGTCCGACATGACAGGAAAACAGCATCGCTCCCTCCGCTCCGACTGTCGTATCAGCCACCCCGGCAACGACTGACAACAAGTCACGATCAACCACTGAGTTCAAGCCTCGGGCGCAACAGGAAGCTCTGCCTCGCCCGACCTCACGCTCCGGTCTCGGGAGGAGGTTTTCGCCTCGCCTGACCTCACGCTCCAGCCTCGGGAGGAGATCTCTGCCTCGCCCGACCCCCGGACTCGGCCTCGATCCCGGTCTCGGGAGGAATCGCGTCCTCGCCCGACCCCGGCCTCGGCCTCAAGAGAAGTCTCCGCCTCGATCGACCCTGGGCTCGGACCGACCGTGCTAACAGGGGAAACATCATTTCCCTATTCCTAGCCTGCTCAGGCTACGAAGAACAAGACCGACGTCCCATCTGGCTTACCCCGGCGACGGGTAATGATGGTGCCTCGCGTGCGCCATGACGCCGGTGGCTCTCAACCCCTTACGACAGCAAGGAGATGTTAGCAGGGTCCTCGCCGCGCTGCTAGCTGTGCTCCTACAGGACTCAGGTGCTCCTCCGGCGGCCATGCCATCACATGTACAGGACCCAAGCTCTCCCCCAACAGCCGCGTTGGCATGTACACAGGGCTTAGGCACTCCACTGCCGGACACGTTAGCACATAGCTATGCCCCCGTTGTACGACTGGACTCTCTCCTTGCCTCTATAAAAGGGAGGTCCAGGGCCACCTTGAGGGACGTTCGTGCGAGGGAAGCGGCGGACGAGCTCTGTATCCCCCTCTCTCTCCCTCACGTGACGCGCTTGTAACCCCTACTGCGAGGGGCACCCCTGGTGCAGGATAATACAAGGCTTGTCCCACATCTTGTGTTCCATCCCGCACCAACCCATCTAGGGAGGGACACGCAGCGACAATTCACTCGTCGGTCAAGGGACCCCCCCTGGGGTCGAAACGCCGACAGTTGGCGCGCCAGGTAGGGGCCTACTGCGTGATTAACGAACACCTTCCCGTTGAGATCCAGATGGGGAGTCTTCAGCAACCTCTCCAGCCGGGACGGTGCTCTGCTTCGGGAGTCTCGAGTTCATGTCCCTCGACGGCAGCTACGACATGGTACTCCTCCCCCCGCGGCGTAACAACAACGACGGTCTTCGACTCGCCCAGTGGCGGCGAGCTCTACGATAGCATCTCCCCGTGGCAGAAGAGGAGCACTCCGGTCGTCCCCGCCACCCTCCTCGTCGGAGGAGGCGGAGACGGGGCAACCATAGCCACGTAGGAAGCGGCACCTTCTCGACCGTCGCACCAGAGTGAGTCGACGACGCTGGCACTCCCCCGCTGGACATGTCGGACATTGCCCTCGCACCTGAGGCGACGGCGGGTGTCACTTCCCCGCGACGTGTCAGCCCCGAGTGGACTGATGACGCCAGCACCCTCGCAAAGGACCTGCTGGGCGTTACCCTCGTACCTGAGGTGACAGTGTGCTCCGCCCCCGACACGACTTCACCACCGTCCAACGACCAAGAGGTACCGTCCGTTTTCCATCCCATACCTTTTCAGTTCAGCTTCGATCCACCTAGCGACCCCGCTATGGTGAGCGCCTTCGTAAAGGCGTATCCAAACCTTCCGGGGTACCACATGTTGTCGACCTGGGACCGATTGACAGCCGTCTCAACCTTCAGACCGACGGGTTCCGAGGAAGAGGACGACCCTGACTCCGGTTGGGATTTCTCTGCCCTCAATGACCCCGGTGCCATGCGGGGCTTCATGTCCGCATGTGACCACTGCCTCTCCGGTTGTTCTGACGATGGCCATGACCTTGACGACGAGGGTTACGGCCCAAGTCGCGAATGTTTCCACGTCGATCTGGGGGATCACAACGAAGGCAACCACCTTGGTATGCCAGAGGTTGACGATCCCCTTGGGCCCGCATCTCGCGTTGACATCCCGCGGGAGCTAGCTGTGGTCCCAGTCCCTGTGGGGGGTCAGGACATACAGCTTGAGCAAATCCGTCAGATGCAGGCCCAGGTCAACGGGGAAGCAGGCCGACTTGTACAGCTCCAACAGAACATCGAACAGGAGTGGGCAGGCCAATCACTCGCCAGAGAAGCCTGTCATCAGGCTTAAGACATCCGGCACCACATCGTCGACAATGCCAGGGCAGCGCTGCCTCCGGCCGTCAGCGGGTCCGGCCAGGACCTAGCTGCAGCGGCGATGCTGCTTCGGGCCATGCCGGAGCCATCCACCACCGAGGGACGGCGCATCTAGGGCGAACTCAAGAATCTCCTAGAAGGCGCCGCGGTTCGACGAGCCGAGAGCTCTGCATCCCGCAGGCGAGCTGACCCCTCGGAGCATCACGCGGTGTCCTCCCGGCGCATTCGGGAAGCCTCGGTCCATCCTGAGCGTACACGGGACGAGGCGCCCGCCGCCTGGGAACGCCTCGGCAACGAGCACCACCATCTCGACCATCGAGCCCGCCTCGATGAGAAGGTGCGCTAAGGCTACCATCCTAGGTGCGGGGGATGCTGCAACAGCAAGGAGGATCACAGTCCTTCGCCCAAACCACCCGGCTCGTGAGTCTTCAGCAAGGCCATACGACGAGCATCGTTCCCTGCCCGTTTCCGAGCCCCGACTACTATCACCAAGTACTCGGGGGAGACGAGGCTAGAGTTGTGGCTCGCGGACTACCGACTGGCCTGCCAGTTAGGAGGGGCGGATGATGACAACCTCATCATCCGTAATCTAACCCTTTTCCTCTTCGACGCCGCCCGAGCCTGGCTGGAGCATCTGCCTCCTACACAGATCTCCGACTGGGACAATCTGGTCAAAGCTTTCGCGGGAAACTTCCAAGGCACGTACGTGCGCCCTGGGAACTCGTGGGACCTCCGAAGCTGCCGCCAGCAGCCAGGGGAGTCCCTCCTAGAGTACATCCGGCGGTTTTCGAAGCAGCGCACCGAGCTGCCCAACGTTACCGACTCGAATGTCATCGGGGCTTTCCTTGCCGACACCACTTGCCGAGACCTAGTAAGCAAACTAGGGCGCAAGACTCCCACCCGCGCGAGCGAACTGATGGACGTCACCACCATGTTTGCCTCGGGTCAAGAGGCGGTCGAAGCCATCTTCCAGAAGGACAAGCAGCCTCAGGGGGAGCCGAAGACAGATGCCCCTGAGGCGTCCGCCTAGCAGGGCACGAAGAAGAAGGCCAAAAACAAGTCGCGAGCGAAGCGCGACGCCGTAGACACGAATCTTGTCGCTGCGACCGAGCACAGGAACCCTCGGAAACCAATTGGAGGGGCCGGCGCGTTCGACAAGATGCTCAAAGAGTCGTGCCCCTATCACCAGGGGCCCGTCAAGCACACCCTCGAAGAATGTGTCATGCTCCGATGCCACTTCCATAAGACCGGGCCCCCAGCGGAGGATGGCAAGGGCCATGACAACAACAAGAAGGAGGGCGGCAAGGAAGAGGGATTCCCGGAGGTCCATAACTGCTTCATGATCTACGGCGGGCAGGCGGCGAACGCCTCGGCACGCCACCGCAAGCAGGAGCGCCGGGAAGTCTGCTTGGCGAAGGTGGCGGCGCCAGTCTACCTAGACTAGTCCGACAAGCCTATCACCTTCGACCAAGGCAACCACCCCAACTTCGTGCCGAGTCCGGGAAGGTACCCGCTCGTCGTCGATCCGATCATCGGCAATGTTAGGCTCTCCAAGGTCCTCATGGACGGAGGCAACAGCCTTAACATCATCTACGCCGAGACCCAGGAACTCTTAGGGGTTGATCGGTCCGAAGTCTCGGCCGGTGCGGCACCCTTCCACGGGATCGCGCCCGGGAAGCGAATCCTACCCCTCGGACGGATCGACTTACCCGTTTTCTTCGGAACTCTCTCTAACTTCCGAAAGGAAGCTCTCACCTTTGAGGTCGTCGGGTTCCGAGGAACCTACCATACGGTGTTGGGAAGACCATGCTACGCCAAGTTCATGCCCGTCCCCAACTACACCTACCTCAAGCTCAAGATGCTGGGCCCGAATGGGATCATCACCGTCGGATCCACGTACCGCCACGCGTACAAATGCGATGTGGAGTGTGTGGAGTACGTCGAGGCTCTCGCCGAGTCCGAGGCCCTCATCGCCGGCCTAGAACGCCTCTCCAAGGAGGTACCCGACGCGAAGCAGCACGCCGGCAACTTCGAACCAGTTGAGGCGGTCAAGTCTGTCTCTCTCGACCCCAGCAACGACGCCAGCAAGCAAGTTCGGATCGGCTCCGAGCTCGACCCCAAATAGGGAGCAGTGCTCGTCGACTTTCTCCGCGCAAACGCCGAAGTCTTTACGTGGAGTCCCTCGGACATGCCCGGCATACCGAGGGATGTCGCCAAGCACTCACTGGACATCAGAGCTGGAGCCGGACCCATGAAGCAAACCCTGCGCCGTTTCGACGAGGAAAAGCACAGGGCCATAGGCGAGGAGATCCACAAGCTACTCGCGGCAGGGTTCATCAAAGAGGTATTCCATCCCGAATGGTTAGCTAACCCTGTTCTTGTAAGGAAGAAGGATGGGAAATGGAGGATGTGTGTAGACTACACTGGTCTAAACAAAGCATGTCCGAAAGTTCCCTACCCTCTACCTCGCATTGATCAAATCGTGGACACCACTGCTGGGTGCGAAACCCTGTCATTCCTTGATGCCTACTCAGGCTATCACCAAATCAAGATGAAAGAGTCCGACCAGCTCGCGACTTCTTTCATCACACCTTTTGGCATGTACTGTTACACCACAATGCCATTTGGGTTGAGGAATGTAGGTGCCACTTACCAGAGGTGCATGAACCACATGTTCGGAGAACACATCGGCAGAACGGTCGAGGCTTACGTTGATGACATCGTTGTAAAGACGAAGAGAGCCTCCGACCTCCTCTCTGACCTTGAAACGACATTCAAGTGTCTGAGAGCGAAAGGCGTGAAACTCAATCCCAAGAAGTGTGTCTTCGGAGTCCCCCGAGGCATGCTCCTTGGGTTCATCGTCTCCGAGCGGGGCATCGAGGCCAACCCAGAGAAAATCACGGCCATCACCAGCATGGGACCGATCAAAGATTTGAAAGGAGTCCAGAGGGTCATGGGATGTCTTACGGCTCTAAGCCGCTTCATCTCACGCCTTGGCGAGAGAGGCTTGCCTCTGTACCACCTCTTAAGGAAGGCCAAGTGCTTTGCTTGGACCCCCGAGGCCGAGGAAGCCCTCAGAAACCTTAAGGCGCTCCTTACGAACACACCCATCCTGGTGCCCCCCGCCACAGGAGAAGCCCTCTTGATCTACGTAGCCGCGACTACTCAGGTGGTCAGCACCGCGATCGTAGTCGAGAGACAAGAAGAAGGGCATGCACTGCCCGTCCAGAGGCCAGTCTACTTTATCAGTGAAGTGCTTTCCGAGACTAAAGCTCATTACCCACAGATCCAGAAGCTGCTCTACGCAGTGATCCTGACACGGCGAAAGTTAGACACTACTTCGAGTCTCATCCGATAACTGTGGTGTCATCCTTCCCCCTAGGGAAGATCATCCAGTGTCGCGAGGCCTCGGGTAGGATAGCAAAGTGGGCGGTGGAGCTTATGGGTGAAACGCTATCATTCGCTCCTCAGAAGGCTATAAAATCCTAGGTCTTGGCAGACTTCCTGGCTGAGTGGACTGACACCCAGTTACCGACAACTCCAATCTAGCCCGAGCTCTGGACCATGTACTTCGATGGGTCACTCATGAAAACAGGAGCGGGCGCTGGCCTGCTCTTCGTTTCACCCCTCGGAAAGCATCTCTGCTACGTCATTCGCCTCCATTTTCTAGCATCAAACAACGTGGCCGAGTACGAAGCACTGGTTAACGGGCTACGCATCACCGTCGAACTAGGGGTCTGACGCCTCGACGCTCGAGGCGACTCGCAGCTTGTCATTGACCAAGTCATGAAGAACTCCCACAGCCGTGACCGGAGGATGGAAGCCTACTGCGACGAAGTCCGGCGCCTGGAGAACAAGTTCTACGGGCTAGAGCTCAACCACATCGCCCGACGGTACAACGAGACTGCGGACGAGCTGGCGAAAATAGCCTCGGGGCGAACGACAGTTCCCCCGGATGTCTTCTCCAGAGACCTACATCAACCATCCATCAAGATCGACGACGCGCCCGAGCCTGAGGAAGCCTCGGCCCAGCCCGAGACAACCTCGACCGAGCCCGAGGTACCCTCGGCCGCACCTGAGTCACCCTCAGCCATCGAGGAAGAGGCATTGCCCGTCGAAGAGGAACAGAATGGGGTCACACCAGATCTGAACTGGCAGACCCCGTACCTGGAATATCTCCTCCGAGGAGAGCTTCCCATCGACAAGACCAAAGCTCGGCGGCTGGCTCGGCGCGCCAAGTCATTTGTCCTGCTGGGTGATGAAAAAGAGCTCTATCACCACAGCCCCTCGGGCATCCTTCAACGATGCATATCTATCGCCCAAGGACAAGAGCTGTTGCAAGAAATACACTCGGGGGCTTGCGGCCACCATGTAGCGCCTCGAGCCCTCATGGGGAATGCCTTCCGACAAGGTTTCTACTGGCCAACCACGGTGGCCGACGCCACTAGGATTGTGCGCTCCTGCCGGGGGTGTCAATTCTACGCAAAGCAGATGCATCTGCCCGCTCAGGCCTTGCAGACGATACCCATCACCTGGCCATTTGCTGTGTGGGGTCTGGACCTCGTCGGTCCCTTGCAGAAGGCACCCGGGGGCTTCACGCACCTGCTGGTCGCTATCGACAAGTTCTCCAAGTGAATCGAGGTCCGACCCCTAAGCAGCATCAGGTCCGAGCAGGCGGTGGCATTCTTCACCAACATTATTCATCGGTTCGGGGTCCCAAACTCAATCATCACCGAAAATGGCACGCAATTCACCAGAAAAAAGTTCCTGGACTTCTGCGACGACCACCACATCCGTGTGGACTGGGCCGCCGTAGCTCATCCCATGACGAATGGGCAGGTGGAGCGTGCCAATGGTATGATTCTGCAGGGGCTCAAACCAAGGATCTACAACGACCTCAACAAGTTCGGCAAGCGATGGATGAAAGAGCTACCCCCGGTAGTCTGGAGACTGAGGACGATGCCGAGTCATGCCACGGGTTTTACACCGTTCTTTCTAGTCTATGGGGCTGAGGCCGTCCTCCCCACGGACTTAGAATATGGTTCCCTAAGGACCAAGGCATACGACGACCGAAGCAACCAGACCAGCCGAGAAGACTCGCTGGACCAACTCGAGGAGGCTCGAGATGTCGCCCTACTACATTCGGCACGGTACCAGCAGTCGCTGCGGCGCTACCATGCCCGAAGCGTTCGGTCCTGAGGCTTCCAAGTGGGAGACTTGGTGCTTCGCCTGCGATAGGACGCCCGAGGGTGCCACAAGCTCACTCCTCCCTGGGAAGGGCCCTTCATCATCGCCAAGATCTTGAAGCCCGGAACATACAAGCTGGCCAACGACCAAGGCGAGGTCTACAGCAATGCTTGGAACATCCAATAGCTACGTCGCTTCTACCCTTAAGATGTTTTAAGTCGTTCATGTACCTCGTTTACATACACAAAGTCTAACAGTCAAGGAAGGGTCGGCCTTGCCTCAGCAAAGCCCGACCCTCCCTCGGGGGCTAGAAGGGGGGAACCCCCTCTGCGTCAAAATTTTCCTTGGAAAAATTTTCCACCAACACGACTTTTCGTGTTACCTGACTATATCGTAACAGAACCCTGCAAAACGAATAAGAGCGCATGTAAGCGACAAGGCCGACCGAGCCAAGGGACTCCTATGCCTCCGGGATACGGATACCTCACTCGTCACCTTCCGCGAAAAATAACTCTTACTCGGATAAATAATTCTGCTACTGACGAACGAGTCCGGATACTCGAAACAAGAGGAAAAGAAACGCAGCTTTATAACACAACGACAAAGTGTTTAGGCCTCGGCGGCCGCGAAAGACACATGCATGTTCCAAACAAACTGCTCCGGCAGAATCAGACTTCACCTGGGGGAGGAGCGGCACCCTCGGCTTCGTCTCCACCCTCAGCGCCGTCTCCACCCTCGGCGAGATCCGCCCGGCCTTGGACGGCGACGCAAGCGGAAGAATCTCCACATCGAAGGAGGACGCCAACACCGCGCTTGGGCCTGCGACGGCCGCGTCAAGCCTCTGAACTTCGGCCAGGGCAGCTTCATCTTCGTCGGGTAGATAGTACCCCTCGCTGACCCGCTCCAGATCCACATCGTAGTGGGAAGCGAGCATGGCGAAGGCCCGCCTAACGCCGTTATGCAGCGCCTCGCGGAGTATGCTGCGCACATGGCCGCCCATGGCCTGTAGGCGACTCTAGGGGGAGCTTCCCGAGGGGAAGTCGTCAAGACCAAAGGCCTGGCAGAAGGCCGAGATAGCTTCAGACATGGCCACGCGGTCGGCTTCCTCCCGCTCAGCCGCCCGGGCAAGTGCCTTGGCGGACTCATTGAGGGCCGACTCGAACTCTACAAACAGCCAAACAGAATTCTTCGACACTAGTTGAAGAATGAAGATTGAAGTTACAAAGCGGCCAAAACATACCTTTAGCCCGGGCATGCTGCTCCAAGGCTGCGGCTTGGGCGGACTGGGCAGACCCGACGGCCGCGGCCAGGTCCTCCACAAGGGCTCCGGCCCGAGCAGACGCCTCAGCTAGCTGGCCCCTAAGAGCCTTAGCCCAGCTTTCGGCCTCGGCAGCCTGGTTCCGAGATTGGTCACGCTCGTCGATGACCTGGCCAAGCTCCAGCTACCGCTGCTGCGCCTCTGCGCGTGCCGCCGCTGCCTCCACCCCCAGCTCATCGCAGAGCAACCGAAGGTCCGCCGCCTCGGCGCTCCGTTGGGCGAGGCGTTCGGTAGCCTCAGTAAGCGCGGCCATCAGGAACCATAGCGAACCCTAGACGTCAGCCTTGCGGCAGATGAACAACGACTTGGCGGTGCTCAGATCCGTCAGATCCTGAGGAAGGGAAGCAGGGTGTCACAAAGAATGCCCTAGCCATGCAAAAGGTATGCCTGAAATCCTTACCTGGAGGATCCTAGGAACGTCCTTGGAAAAGATCTTCATGGTCGACCGAAGCGACCCCATCGCTGCCTCGGCATACTCACGGAGCTCATCCCAAGATTGCTCCTCCCGCTCATCGTCAAGGACGAAGAGGGGTTTTGGGGCGCCGCGGGTCCAGAACTGGAGCGCCTGCGCGCGCCACTCATTGGGATCGCGCCGCGCAGGGATGAGGTCGCCGCTCCCCAAGACGGGTCGCGGTTCTGCACCCACTCCTCCGAGGCATCGGGACCCCCTGCGGTCGACGCATCGGGTACCCCCTCGGCTAAGGGGGCGGGCTCCCGATCGGCGACCTCGAGCAGCGGCACCTCAACCATCTCAGCATCAGAGGCGACGAGTGGCTCCACGGGCAAAACGGCAACAGCCTCAGCAGAAGCTGGTGCCGGCGCCGACAACGTGTCAGGTGGGCTCAAGGCCATGGCCACGCCAGCAGTCTCCCCCGGCACGACGGCCGCCTCGACGGAGGGGTCGGCCTGGGGAGCTCGCCCCATGG
Organism: Zea luxurians; assembly: GCA_029449295.1. NCBI lineage: Eukaryota > Viridiplantae > Streptophyta > Magnoliopsida > Poales > Poaceae > Zea > Zea luxurians. The sequence continues at coordinate 93,750,137 of JAOPSE010000001.1, read as the reverse complement.
CAACTCGCGCCACCTGGGCCTCCCGCTTGGGGGCATCTTGTGCGGAGGCCGGCCGACCGGCGTGGCGCGGTGCGGTACTGGCTGCAGAAGCCGACACCGTCTTAAGGGCCTTCCTGGGAGTCAGACCGGCCGAACCGTGCCTCCGTTTGCTGGGAGGAAAAGGAAAAGCAGGATCAGGAGACATGAGGGAGGAGCCAGGACACAGGTATCCTTAGATACTTACCCGCTCTAGGCCAAGGCCAATCGTGCCTGCAGGGAGGCCCCTCGGGCCTCGATCCCCACAGGCGCCGCCGAGGTTCGCCCCGCTGCCGGCTTCAGCGCCGTTCCCACTTCGGGCGCCTGGGGCGCTGAAGGGACGGCTCGCCCATGCGACGTCACGACGGCCCGAGGATCAACCTCCTATACGGCCGACACGGGAGACTGCTCGCGGGGGACAAGCGGGATGGCCTGACTCCCCGGGGTCACCTAAACTACCTCGGCCAAGGGGTCAAGTACCCCCTCAGCCTGCTCTTCGGACCGGGACCCTGATGTCCCGGCCCTAGATACCGACGGCGCCAGCCCACTCGGGGGATGGCTGGACGACCCTTGGCCCAGCCTCAGATCCGGGCTGAGGCCAAGGCGGGCCGCCATGTCGTCGTCTTCGTCATCATCGTCGTCATCGTCGTTTTCGGGTGTCTCCAGCGATGGCTCCCTCGGGAGCCCGTCCCTCTCCTGCCTCCGACGGCGCCTCTCCAAGGCGTCCCGGGCCCACATTCGCTCACAAGCCCGAGCCTTTTTCGCGTCCTTCTTCTCCTTCTTCTTCTCCGCGGCGACCCTCCGCACGGCTCGGTCCACCGCATCCTCTGGGACCGGTGGCAGGGAAGGCTTGTAACACCCCAACTCCTAGAGACGAGCGGAAATCCTGACTGAGAGAATCAAAGGCAACCAGACACAAGATAGGAGAAGGAGCGGACACTCACCAAGGACACGCACCCACGCTCGGGACGCATCAAGGGCTGGGTAAGGGCGCCGGCGTCTATCCTCCCCACCGTGCCCGCTACCCGCCTGCGAAGGTCATCGGTAGAGAGGGGGACCGAGGACATCTGCGAACCCTCCAAGTCGACTCTCGGCAACATCTCCGAAACCGGCAACCGCCGCTCTGCCAAGGGAAGCACCCTCCAGCGATGGATGGCGGCAACCACCCCCACGGCGGTGAGCCCCCCATCTCGTAACTCTTGCAAGGCCTCCAGAAGGGGCTGGAGTTTCTCCTGTTTTTGGCGCACGGCCCCATAGCGCCAATTGCTGTCGGGGGCGGTCACCACTCATTGAGAAAACGACGGGAGCCTTCCATCGTCATTCCGAAGGTAAAACCACCGGTGCTGCCACCCCTTGTTCGAAGACACAAGGATGGCAGGGATGTACTGCTACGCGCGCGCCTGCCTCAACTAGAGGGTGCAGCCGCCGGCCCGCACCGCCATACGAACTTTCTTCTCCCACGTCGTCAAGGCAAAAAGCTCCACGGAGAAGAGATGGGTCCACAGATCCCAGTGGGGGTCAATCCCCAAGAAGCCTTCGCAAACCGCCGTGAAGATGGCCGCTTGCGCAATGGAGTTGGGGTTGAGGTTGTGCAGCTCCACCTCGTAGTAATGCAGGAGCGCCCGCATGAAATGGCTTGCTGGCACTCCGAACCCCCGCTCATGGAAGGAGATGAAGCTCAGCACATACCCCGGCGGGGGGGGGGGCGGGTCAGCCCCGCTCGGAGGGACCATCTACTCCGGCTGCGGGTCACCGGAGAGGGGACGGAGCAAACCGTCGGTGACAAGGGCCTCCAGATCATCCACTGAGACGATGGAAAAAGGCCACGGGTCGCGCGGCGGAACGACGGTCACCCGGTCGGCCATCGCCAAACGAAGGGGGTGGTGGCAGAGCGGACAAGGTGCGCGGTTTTCTTTCTCTGGCTATTCCCTTAGGTTGCGAAAACCAAAGTAGGAGGCGAGCGGCAGAGTAAAGAACCGCAACCAGTCCCTCTTCCAGGTATATAAAGGCCCAGGCAAGACCCGTTCAACACCTCGCCCGAACCCGCCGCGAAGTTCAAACTAAAAGACGAAACGCACGTTCCTCGAACGACTCGCGCATGCACAACGGCTGCCCTGCGAACCACCCGTCCCGTCGCATTAACTTCGCGGCAGGGCAGGCGACACCTTTGGCAGGCGAAGCGGGCAACGTTTCATCTTCGCCATAATGACCGCGTCAAAAAAGGTGCGCCACCTTATTTAAATTCATATCCTTCCCCTCCTATCTCTCTCTCTCTCTCTTGCCACAGGGACCGGGAAAGGGGACGTTGTGGAAAGGATCCTTCTCGGCGGAGGAAGCGGGCCCCGAGCCCTCCTACTGATCAGGGGTTCGAAGGCTGGCCCCTCGGAAGGGTTTCAACAGCCGCCCCAGAGCACTTGGACTTCAAGCCCATTACTGATCAGGGGTTCGAAGGCTGGCCCCTCGGAAGGGTTCGACAGCCGCCCCAGAGCGCCCGGGCTCCGTGCCCACTACTGATCAGGGGTTCGTAGGCTGGCCCCTCGGAAGGGTTCGACAGTCGCCCTAGAGCACGCAGAGTGAGGGATGACTCTGGGTACGTTCGATACATAGCTAAGGCTCGGGCTATGCTCCCGAGGTACCCTAGGACATTTCCGAGACTAGTGGGAACGATTTGTAACGGAATCCCACCGGAGGGAGGCATCGAGCCCTCGGACCCTGTCGAAGGGGTCTGGGTCCGGTGAATCACCCGCAGGTACTTTTGGAGCATGCCTCTGGGCCACCAGCCGACCCCTAACGAACGGGGCACGGGCGTCCACTTGGATCACCCGTTAGCAGCTCACTTGAAACACCATGTTCGACGCCCTCCGAGGGCAACATGGTGCTTTCCCCCCCTCCTCCTTGCGGAAAGGCGATGCGGGGGCGTATAATAAAAGTCGAGAAAGTCCTTGATCGTCCTCTCGCTACGTGCAAAGGCTCGGGGCTGCTCTCGCACCCGGCTACGGCCAAAACTGTTGACAGCGTCAACAAACCAGCTTGATAACTTGGAACCCGACCACGCACCCGGGCTACGGCCGGGCCGCATGAGGGAACTATAAGACCGGCCAAAGCACCACGAAAAGCATTTAGACCTTAGAGGAGTCAAACCACTCCTCCGAGGCCTCGGGGGCTACACCTGGCGGGTGCGCTCTCGCGCACCCACCAGAACAAGGCAAAAACCGAGAAAGGCCAGTCCCCTCACCAAAACGCGGCAAAAGCCTCCAAGCGAGTACCATCACTCCCTTCGAGGCTCGGGGGCTACTGTCGGGTACCATAATTAGGGGTACCCCCAACGCTCCTAATCATGGCTTGTTAACACCCGCAGACCGACTGACGGGTGCGGTTCAAGCCAAGACTTCATCTGTCCGAGGAACGCGATCTCACCTGAGCCCGGCCTCGGGTTGGAACAGTAGTCCCAGACAAGTTCACGCCTAGCCCGAGGGCCTCATCAGACAGTGGGTACCCCCTCGGCTCTCCCGAGGCCCAGCTCGGGCAGGCTTCGTTGTGAAGCAACCTTGGCCATACCGCCTCACCAACCGACCGCTTCGCAGGCACATTAAATGCAGGGGATGCCTGACGCCGTATCCTGACACATGCGCCTCAGTCGGCCAGGCCGAAGTGACCGCAGTCACTTCGCCCCTCTTCTTTACTGTCCGACATGATAGGAAAACAGCGTCGCTCGCTCCGCTCCGACTGCCGTATCAGCCACCCCGGCAACGACTGACAACAAGTCACAATCAACCACCGAGTTCAAGCCTCGGGCGCAACAGGAAGCTCTGCCTCGCCCGACCTCACGCTCCAGCCTCGAGAGGAGGTTTCCGCCTCGCCCGACCTCATGCTCCGGCCTCGGGAGGAGATCTTCGCCTCGCCCGACCCCCGGACTCGGCCTCGACCCCGGTCTTGGGAGGAATCACGTCCTCGCCCGACCCCAGCCTCGGCCTCAAGAGAAGTCTCCGCCTCGACCGACCCTGGGCTCGGACCGACCGCGCTAACAGGGGAAACATCATTTCCCTATTCCTAGCCTGCTCAGGCTACGAAGAACAAGACCGGCGTCCCATTTGGCTTACCCCGACGACGGGTAATGATGGTGCCCCGTGTGCGCCATGACGCTGATGGCTCTCAGCCCCTTACGACAGCAAGGAGATGTCAGCAGGGTCCTCGCCGCGCTGCCAGCTGTGCTCCTACAGGACTCAGGCGCTCCTCCGGTGGCCACGCAATCACATGTACAGGACCCAAGCTCTCCCCCAACGGCCGTGTTGGCATGTACACAGGGCTTAGGCACTCCACTGTCGGACACGTTAGCACATAGCTACGCCCCCCGTTGTACGACTGGACTCTCTCCTTGCCTCTATAAAAGGGAGGTCCAGGGCCATCTTGAGGGAGGTTCGCGCGAGGGAAGCGGCGGACGAGCTCTGTGTCCCCCTATCTCTCTCCCTCACGCGACGCACTTGTAACCCCTACTACGAGTGGCACCCCTGGTGCAGGATAATACGAGGCTTGTCCCACATCTTGTGTTCCATCCCGCGCCAACCCCCCCGGGGTCACGTAGCGACAATTCACTCGTCAGTCCAGGGACCCCCCCGGGGTCGAAACGCCGACAAAACCTAAACACACGACATGTAGGGGCACTCCATCCCCACACACGTCAATCGTCCCCATCGATTCCCCGTTCGTGGCCAGGCCTCACCTCCTTGGCATACAATGCTCCAATGACCCCGGCTGCTGCCGTGCAGTGACCGTACTTGTACCCACCATAGCTAGCATGGGAGACCCAGTCTCATGTCACGTGAGGGGTAAAGTCCGCGCTCAGCTTCACTCAGGTATAAGGTTTATCGGTTACCATATTTCCTAACATGTGTTTAGTATGTTCAAACGCTTAACTCAGGTATCCACACATTAATCCTTAGTTCATTTTCCCGTTTCATAGACAAGGCATCCTCCCTGGATCCAAGTCCATAGACCATTATAGATCCCATTATCAAGATGAGTACAATCAATTTCCTGACCTCGCGCGAGTCCTAGAAAAATCACTCGGCTTCTACCGAGATCCTAATTAGCATAGCAGCTATTCGACCTAGCATACTAATATCCATCTCAAAAGGAATCCTGAGATCATGCAACTAGAGGTTTCAAACAACTCCTACACTTAAGTGCACATTACAAACCTACAAACATTAAGTGTAGTAAAATAGCATATATAAATGGTTATGCATAAAACTGGGGTTTGCCTTCAATTGCTGGGTCTGCGGGGAGATCCTTGATGGCAGTCTCGGAAGCTTGCTCCTAGTCTTCCTCTTGGATAGCTCCTTGCTCAGGGATGAGCACGTACCCTCCGTCAGCGAGATTACAATCTAATGAATGCAATGAGTAAGATACATACGTGGCATGATATGTAATTTAGCAACTAAAATTGGATGGGCAATGATCAATTTAATATGGAGCTTATTCCCATTATTTGGGCATGATCACGGCACAATATTTTCTCTCCCGACTTAGCTTTGTCATTTATGTGTGAAAGTCGAGCGGTTTGGGGCTATGTACAGAGGGTTGTCGCGTCACTAAGGTGGCAGTGTCACAAGGTCGAGTCCCGAGGTAAATCCATGTCAAGATCATGTCAAACGGTGGAGAGAGGTTTCCAAACTTTGTCACGGTGTGTTCCAGGTAATTTGGCGCCACTTTGCTATTTGGACTTGTTTGATTCAAGTTTTGAAAAACAGAGAACACGGTCGATCTTTGGAAAGAGGCTGAAATTCAGATTTCTGAATTTCTGAATTTTTCCCAAGTGCATTAGTTCAGGGGCTGATTTAGGGATTTTGAAAAATTCAAATGGCAAAACTTTCTTACTATATTTTGTTGGTTATTTAGTGCACTAAAACTTTGTTATTTGGTTTTTACCAAAATTTGTATTTTTCTCCCAAGTCTTTTCCCAAATTCCCTTTATGTGTTTAAATGGTCCACTTAGGATTAATTAGGGTTTGAGAGTTCTTCTTACCTTGAGGTTCATGACATGATTAAGAGGAATTTCTTAAGATAAAAAGACTCACTTCAACCTTTGTTACTAATAATTTAAAAAAAATTGATGTTTATCACTCTATTTGGTTCACATGTGATAATGGTTTGGGTTAGCTTAAAGAAGAAACCCTAGGTGACACTGGGGGTGTCACATTAAGTGTAGGAGTTGCCTGAAACCCTAGTTGCATGAACTTAGGATACCTTTTGAGATGGATACTAGTATGCTAGGTATAGTAGCTGCTAAGCTAAATTAGGGATCTCGGTAGAAGTCGAGTGATTTTTCTAGCACTCGCGCGAGGTCAGGAATTGGTTGTGTCCATTTTGATAACAAAATGATGATGGTCTGTGGACACAGATCCGTGGGGATGCGTTGTCTATGAGACGAAATTGGAATAAGGATTAACATGTGGATACCTGTGACAAGCGTTTGAACGTACTAAACACATGTCGGGAAATATGGTAATCGGTAAGCCTAGTACCTGAGTGAAGCAGGGCGCGGACTTTACTCCTCACTTGTCCTGAGACGTGGTCTCCCATTTCGGATATGGTGGGTACAAGTGTGGCCACTGCACGGCGGCAACCGGGGTCAGTGGAGCATTGTATGCTAAGGCGGTGAGTCCTGGCCGCGAACGGGGGATCAATGGGGACAATTGACGTGTGTGGGGACGGAGTGCCCTACATGTCATGTGTTTAGATTTACCTTGCAAGGTTAAAACTCGATTCGAATCGTCTGCTTCTCACAGCTATTGAGACTGCTTGATCCACTATACTGCATTGAGTAATAAGTGGAAATGAGGTTACTAGCAAAAGATGTTGATTGACTAAATTGCTTGATACCATGTATGGATAGTCAGGTGCTCATCTAGTCTAAAAGTATTATTCTAGAACTTGAAAAGCTAAAACTTGTTTTAGACTCAGCTAGTACTTTTGGCAAACCAAACCCCTCAACCAAACAACTTCATGGTCTAGAGGTAGAGGAGTAGATTCCTCACACCGGGTAAGTCTAGCTGAGTATTAGTATACTCATCCTTGCTTGTGGCATAATTTTTGCAGGTACCTCCGTGATTTTGGTTGATGGTGTGACTTGGCCTCCATCCCTGCCATCGGGATAGACAGTCAAGTGGATTGCTGCTTCCGCAGGAGAGGACCAGGAGGAGTAGCGTGGCCAGGCTTCGCCATGTTACTTGGTTTTCTCTGTTAGTTATTTCTGCTGCATTAAAAATTATGGTTACTATTTCTGAAACTACAATAATGTAATCACTAATGATACTTTCTTAATTTATGGTATTATGCTTTATTGTATTTCTCTATGCCTCACCATCGAGTGAGCTAGTGGTATTCGATCCTTGGTAAGTGGCTTTATCGGACTAGATCTGAGGAATTGTTAGTTTATTCCAATTTAAGTGTGCCATTGCCTCTAAGTCGTGACTTGGGCACTTAAGCTAGAATAATCTGGGCGGTTCCGCCACAATTCTTTTGCTATGAAAGATAATGAGCTTGTTAGAGATATGTATTCTCGTTTAAATCTAATCATCAATGAGCTCAACTCTATTGGCATTAATAAGCTAGGTGATGCGGACATTGTGAGGAAGATTATCTCCCTACTACCACAACAAAGATATGGTAGCATCATCACCATTCTTCACAACATGGAGGACTTGAGTCAAATGACCCCGACCATTGTGATTGGAAAAATTGCGACATTTGAGATTTCATGAAAAATGGGTCGACAAGTGGAGCCAACTTCTTCAAGGCCATATGCTTTTGCATGTGATGAGAAGAGTAAAGGAAAGAAGAAGGCTCCCGCTCCAAGTTCCTCAAGTGATGAAGAGGAAGAAGAAGAAAGTGATGATGATGAAGATAATTGTTGGTCACTTGTTCTCAAATGCTGTGAATCAAGAACAAGGCAACACAATTGTTAAAGATTAAGGACCTTTGTCCTCCGAAGCATTATCTCCTCACAGATATAATGATCTTTAGATGAAGGTCATGAAGGACACACCTTCTTCATTTATGAGAATAAGAATCCATAGAGATAATATATGTTATCCATTCATCCATTCATTCATATATCTATTTCATAATATATATATACATGAACACAACAGAATTTATATTACATTGATACCTTTGACTTGTTTGGAGGTGTTGACGCGAGAGCAATTACAATCAGCGTGAATAGCACGGGGGTACTGTTCATCTATTTATAGTCAACCACAATGGTTCAGACGCTATTACATTTATGCCCTCAATGATTACAAACAAAGTTTACAAAATATCACAAGGGTAACATCGCCATTTGTATTTAATAACTTGGGCAACACCTTCTCTTTGCATTGTCTCATTGCTTCGTTGTGACGAAGCCTACTTGACGAAGCATGCTTTGTTGTGCTTCCCTTTCGTTATTCCGAAGCCACATTGTCTACCCGTTTCACCGTGATGAAGCTTGTCGAACAAAGCTTGCTTCGCTCTTCTTGTGTTATTTCGAAGCTTTTTTGATTGATGAAGCTCCTGTAATACTCAGTAGTACGCTAAAAGCAAATGGTTAGTTGTGTTTTTGAGGACCTTCGGAAGAGGAAGGCCCCCAACAATAATCAACCATCAACATCATCCTCCGAGGACGAAGAAATAATCTGACGCGTCGATAAGGTAATGGGGATGATCCGCAAGATTAATCTAATGGGTGTACCCTTGTAGGTAGAGGATCTTCTCTTTAACATTGACATGAAAAAGCAAAGAAAGAGAGGATGCTTCGCATGTGGGGAGAAGGGCCACTTCAGGGACAGCTATCAAAATTTGGCTGAACCCACAAAGGGGAGGAACAAAGGCAAGGCGCTTACAAGTGTCAAAACTTAGGATGACTCTTCAAGTGAAGATGAACCTCCAAGGACGCGCAGCCACCGATCCTCATCACGCTCATCACGGTCATCACGCAAGTGCCTTACGACAAGAGGTAAAATGAGTATTCCATCCTCTAGTGATGATAACAGTAGTGACAATGAAGGTGAGGGAATGCCCTTCATAGATGAGCTTGCGGAAGCCGTAAAAAATTTTTAGGATGTATGCACTAAACAAAAGGCTCAACTTAAAACTTTGAAAAATAAGTTGATTAGCTCTCAAAATGATTATAAATGTTTCTAGAAAAATTTGAAACATTTGCAAATTTAAATTTTGAGCTATCAACTAAAATTGAGCAATTAGAGTATAGTGCTCAATTGTAACACCCCTGGTGTTACGAGAACTAAAATTTTGCCTTGTCATCATATGCATCAGCATCATCTTGCTTGATACACCTAGAATGCATTTTACTAGGTCAAAAATTACAAACCAAGTGTAGGGTGTGGTGTTGTTGTGATCCAAAGCAAGTTCAAAAACCTTGTTTGCAATCAAGTTTAAGCAACCAACTTCAAAACTAATGACACTTTGGACATGAGATCTATATCAAAGTTGGACCTTGGGTTAAAGAGTAACTTTACTTTTAAGTGAGGGATCAGAGTTGAGAGACTGTTTGGAGAATGGTGAGCACAAGTGAAACCCTAAATTAGCCCCAAAAGTGGAATTCAAAAACTAATGAGAATTTGCTAGAAGTCTATATAACAAAATTGTAGAGCTTGGAAAATTGAACAACTTTCTTATTTGGAGATTTCCATGTTGCATGGAAAATTTTGGAGTAATTGCAAAAGTTCAAATAGGGGTTAACTTTTGGAATTCTGAAAGTTATTATGATGAGCTGACTTTGGAACTCGATATCATGTAATCCATGAGCTTTTGGTAAAAGCTCACAATGCAAACATGTAGAGCATCTATAGGAGAACAACTTTAATTTTATTCATTGTGGTAGCCCAAAACAATATTCAAAAGAGGCTCAAAACCTTGCTGTCAGATTCTGTTGTTCTGAAATTTGTTCAATAAGTTGAAGTGCAGTTTCAGCATTATTCACCAAATTTTAGAGCTCTATTGTGACTGATCCATGATGTTATGGCCTGCTTTCTCTATATAAAACTGTTAGAGGGTAGTGTGGTGAGTAATTTTCATTGAGGTGAATCCCCCTTACCTGTAACACCCCTGGTGTTACTATCACTAAAACTTGAGCATAACATGATGTACATGGGCATATCATTTGCTACACCTAGATTCCATTCACTAGGTAAAAATTTCAAATATGTTGTACTGCTATGACTTGATGTGTGGTTAACCCTAGTGTAAGGTACTTAACCCTAAATCTAGGCTTATGGATTTAAGGGAAGCCCAAATATGAGAAAACTTCAAAAGCTTTGAGAAATGATCCTAAGATATCCTCTTGGAAGGACTTGAGTGGCAGCAAAACCCTAGAGTACTAAAAACCCTGAAAGGAACCCTAGAAAACCCTAAACTGAAATCCTAGGGGGTTAAGTGCAAATTTTGTACACTTTTGGACTAAAGTGCAAAAACAAAGGTAACATAACACTAGAAACTATGTGCTTCTCACATTTGAGGATTTGCAAGTTAAAAAGTGGGATTTGAACTTAATTGCAAAAAGTACCTTTTGAACCCCATATGCTTAAGTCAGAATTTAGTGCAATTGGAGCAACTTTGGAGCTTTATATCTTTTAATCCATAAAGATTATGTTCTGGCTTAATACATCAAGATTATAGAGCTATTATAGGAGTACAACTTTGCTTAAGTGATTAAGCCTTGGTGTTGTACAAAAATAGGAGCTAAATCGGTTTGAAGTCTGGCTGTCAGACCAACCTGTGACTGAATATTAACTAACAGTGAGTTTTGGCGAACTTTGGACTTGATTCTAGCTCAAAGGGTCGAATAAATGAGTTAGGTCTCTATAGTTGATTTGTAGCTGGTTTTTTGAACTACAACTTTGATGTAGAGAGTTGGTCAGGTCACTACATGAAATTTGGAGCAAATCGCCCCCAAATCAGCTCTGTTAGACCGACAGAATGGCATTGCGATGGTACAGTGCACTGAATATGATCACAAGTGTAGTGCACCTGGCCGCTGACGACCTTGCACTCGAATTCATGCCAGCGCCGCGATTCACGCCTGGTTAAACACGGATAACGATCCCCGGGTAAAAGATCTTGCCGCAGAGGAACTTGGAGGTACTATTGTGCTCTGTCATTCATCCACTCGCACAGGCGACGTGGCCGAGCGACCGTCACTAGCATGTACACCATTCACCATGGTGGCGCCACGCCTTAGGACATGTATCGCGTCGTCGTGAGCCGTAGTGACTGCCCAGTGACCGCCATAGCTCATCGCCCTGCGATCACCACGGTAGATCGCCGTAGTGACTCACCCCCCTTCTCGGTCGCCAGCACAATTTCTTCAAATCAGGCGCCACCGCTTAACGCCCCTATAAATTGATGGCCCGGTCTGCTACGCCATGTTATCACAAAGCCAGAGCACCCACTCCCGCCCTCGATTATCCACTATAGCCGGAGAATTTCATTCTTCCCCCAAATCGATTTTCCACCGCTATGAAAGATTCTCAACGTGGTCAGCACGTTACAGGTCCATTCCCACCCTCTGTTCCCTTGTTTCAGTACTCTGATATACCCTTGATGCTCCTTGACCCATCCAATTGAGTTAGAACCCGTAGGATCACCGGGAACGTCTCGGTTTATCCGTTACTCGCGCTGTCTCCATGGGCAGTATGATTAAGAGCTCGAACCTTGTAATTGATCAAGGGGAAACGATTGTTAGGGGTTAAATTAAGTGTCAGCCAAGCTAAAACACTAGCCATTGCCTATTCCGGCCAGTACGAGCTCGCTGGAGCTCGGCCTATCGCTGTCCATGACCGAGGGTCTCGGGATGTAAAGAATAGAAAAGGGAAGGGTCTTACTCGAGATGTCAGTGATACAGAGAACAGTAGGAAGGAGTCTTTACAAGTTGTTCAAACAACCAGGGGTCTCTGTGCAAAGACGCCAGCGGGGGCGCGCGCGGGCGCGTTTCACCTGTCGTGGGCCGTCCCGGGCCAGATTGAGCCCAGTACTGTTGACCTTTTTTCTTTTTTCTTTTTCTACCAGACTTTGGAAATCCATAGAAAATTCTAGAAAAACGCTAAAAATATGAGACCGATTTTGTTGGACTCCTAAATTTCTATAGTATTTAATAAAAATGGTTCCAAGATTTTTAGTCCAAGCCAGGATTTATGAAGTATTTAAAATAGCCAAAACCTAGTCTCTGGGAATTTTAGGAATTATTTGAAGACTCCAAAAATCACCAAACTTTTAGGATAAGCCTAATTTAGTAATTAGATCCCTTGAGTGAAGTTTGACTTGCTTTGGACATTGTTTGGTTCCTAAACTTAAAACCCTAGTCTTCTAGGTAGGGTCTGCCCTCTGAAATGAAGAACTGACTCGAAAAACCCTAGTTTTCCTAAGAACCGTGAAGGAAAATTGTATTCAAGACCTAATATGATGTACCTTTATGATTATTGCATTTTCATAAACATCACATGAGCATTCATGGTTATATATATATGTGGTTATATATAGAGAGAACGAGGAAGAAATAGTGGTTGAAGGAGAAGGAGCTACACCACCACCACCTGAAGACCCACCTATCGGGAACTGCTTTTATTTTGATATTTGTGGAGCAGAGCCCGACTCTCCTACAACTCAAGGCAAGCCCCGGTGCATTTTCCACCTCCTTGCTGTTTAAAATCTTTATCACTTGATTGATGCATTAGGTGATAGGAGTTGTGTGCTAAATCAGTTGATGCATTTCCTTCCTTGGATCTGCTTACCATTCCTTAATTACCTATTTTCTTAAAAAGGTTTTTCTGATGCTTAGTCCTGCTTTAGAAAAACAAATGTTTTGTTTTTAACAAAAGGTGATGCTTCACTGTGGTTGGGTTGTTTTCAAAAATAAAACTTGATGGTGGATCCATCATGGCCATGATGGGTTCAACATCAGACAAAATGTACCTATGTTAGGTACCAAACTTTGGGTTGAAATGATAAAGCTGAGACCGGGCGGGTGACTTGCACGAGAAGAGAGTCTCGGTGTAGTGTCTCTGTCTAAGTTGATTAAGGACCTTGTCGATGTAGGCCTGATGATCGAGGACCTTTTAACTGGTCACATGCCTCATCATGGGTAAGCTTTTCCTTGGGCAGACTAATACCAGAATAGGACAACACGCAATGGGAGTGGAGAGATGGCGAGAGTAGCGTGTACCCTCCATGGCAAGAGGCTGGACGGTGGTGTATCTGTGCTCTTGGTTGGCGTGAACCCTATCTGGTCTTAAGAACCCCGGTGGCGAGTTGACATATGCAAGGGTTAAGTGCTACATATGTTGTGTGATTAGAGATCCCTAGCTAGGTATTAATCGATTCGGATCGCCGTTACTTCTCGGACATGAAGACTTGGTCACTGACTTAAACGTAACATTCCAGTAAACTTAAAGGGATGATAAAAGGATGGCTAGTATAGGCCAAGTGCTTGACCTAGAGTAGAAAGAACTCTAGATTCAGGTAATGACTTAACTTGCTAATAAAACTAGATTTTTAAGGATCCACTATTAGTAAGCATTTTTGCAAACAGAGTCTTGATTCTTGATTCAGCCTTACCTTGACTCCCTCAAGCCAGCATATCCTTGAGAGTCTTTTATTTTGACGGGTAAAACTTGCGAAAGTACACTTCATACTCAGGGTTTTCAAACCATGTTGTTGTAGGTGAGGAAGGAGCAAACTTTTGATGCTTTTGCTCTAAGGTGGTGCCAAAGGAAGAATCTCAAGACTGAAGCCTCGGGAGGATGTTGTCCTCCTTTTAAAAACATTATACTTTTATGCGGGGGGAGTTTTTACCTCCCGAGTTTGTAATAATAATACTTCTACACTCCTATATCGCTGGTCTGTAATAATAACACTCTTTCTATATTTTAATGTAAATTAAGTTACTGTAATTGCTTCCGCTTATCCGTTCCTCTGATGTGTTGTAATATCTACGTGATGAATGAAATGTTCTTGGAAACGATAAAGGATACAGATACCGAACTTGTCGAGTGATTAGGTGCATCTACAGGGTTGTCCGAGGTCCACTGGACAAGGACAACTGTAGGTGGGCCTAATGACTTGGGAGGTTCCGTCACATTACCTTTCCTAGAAATGGGAGAAAATGGTGTCCAAAAACATGTTGTCAAACTTTGAGTTTTAGACTTAGTTCAGTTCACTAAAACTGAATTTTAATGAGTTTTGCTCAACTTTGGATCTTTTTTATCACTAATCCATGGAGTTATGGGTTGTAGTCTCTATAGAGAAGTTAAAGAACACAGAATGGTGAGCAAGTTTATGGCATCATCATCCCTTCGTAGCTTGGGGCGCTGCTATCCTGCAGCTCGCCATAGCATCTTCGGTTGTGTCTCGCTTTGGCCATCCTTCCTAGTGACTCACTATGGTCGTCGTTCCTGCTGTTCGTCGTTGTCGTTGCCCGGCAACCGTAGCATCGACGTCCCGTGTCCCTGCCGCTTGAAGCTACTGCCATCTCTAGTATAGGACGCACCTCCCTACTCAAGCTTGATGTCTCCTTCCTCAAGGCATCATCGCCCTCTATTGCCATCTTGCGCCATCTTCGTCCTCGTCGTCAAGTGCCACGCCATCAAGTTTCGCCTCACCGTTCTCCATCCTTGTCTTTCAAAGTTTCTGTGAGACATCGCTAGTCTCACTTTTCAGTTTGTCGGGTACAGGAGATAAACAAAAATATCAGTGATGTGGATGGTTGTCGCGTTAAGATAGTTCGATTCCGTCCGGTTCACATGCGCACCAAGTCCTGGTGAATCATCCGAATCGGAACTCGTTGTCGTTTCCGCGACTTCCTAGTCAAATTAGCAGTAGTGAGCTAATTCCTAATCCTCTAGCTAGTTTGATGTTTGAAGGCATTCTATAGATTTACTGGTTACGCTAATATTTGTTTTGTGCGTGTGGATGTGGGGGTAAGTTCGGGGAATTGTTTCTTGTGTGGTAGTAGGCCATTGGGCCTGCACCATTAGTCTATACTTTGTGTTTGTGATGTGCGTGAGAATAGCAGTAGTATGAGTGGTGGACAAAAGAAAATAGCACACTAAAAATTTGTAGGAAAAATTGAGTAAACTTATCTTGGCCATATTAACCCTTAGGCTAGGTTTGAAGCTGTTTGGAAATGGTTTGCTCAGCAAACTAATTGTTACTCAAAATAGAAAAAGAGTTTCACCCTTAGGGAACTAGGGCATCTGGTGTCTTGTAGCTTGTGATGATAGCTTGTAGGTATATTCTAGATATATTATTTGTTACCCTCTATGCAAGTTGAATTTTCATGGCATTGCACAAGCATTCATAAGCATGTTATCACATCTAGAGCTCCCTAAAGAAGTGGACATCAAAGAGAAATTTGCTCCAGTACCTGAATACCCATTGATGGGGTTCCATCTAACTAGTTATTTGGTAGAAGAATTTTGGATCTTCTCTGCAACAAAGACAAGCCCCAGTGCATTTGCCACCTTCCTTGTGTTTACAAAATTTTATCACTTATATGCTGCATTAGGTGATAGGAGTTGATTGATTAAACTCTTGATGCATTACCATCCTTGAAAGCTTGATTACCATACATTGTTACCTGTTTAATAAAAGCTAGTGATGCTTAGTCACGCTATAGATTAAGAAAAAATGTTTTTGATCTATGACTCATGTTTTTACAAAAGAAAAATGAGTCTGGGATAATGAAGGCATCAAGATGTTCATGAGTTCATTATCCAGGCATGGCCCCTCTACCAGGCGCCAAAGTTTTGAAATAGTTTAAAATGAGACCATACGCTGAGCAGGAAAAGTTTCCCGTCTGTGTCATTTAAGGACCGTACCGATTGTTGGCCTGCTAATCTAGGACCTTTTGTCTAGCCACATACCTCGTCATGGGTAAGCCTGAACCCGACTATTCCATACGTGAAAAGACAATCACGCACTGGGAGTGGAGATATGGCAAGAGTGGCGTGTACCCACCTGGCACATGGCTGGATGGTGGAGTACCATGCTCTCGGGTGGCGTGAACCTGTTCATGTGGTGGAGGACCTGTGGGAATGGTAGACATGTGCAAAAGAGTTAAGGGAAGCATATGTCGTGTGGTTGGAGATCCCCAGCTGGGTATTAATCGATTTGGATCGCAGTTACTTCTCGGTTATGAAGATTAGATCTTCGACCTACAGCGTAGTTAACAAGTATAACAAAGTTTTGATTAAAAGCAACCTAGTGTAGGTCCAGTGAATGATTTAGGTTAGGAAAACGCTAGATTCAGGCTACAAGATTCAGGTAATAACCTAACTTATGAAGTAAACTTGGCTTAAGGATCCATTATTAGTAAGCCTGCTTTTCTACAAAAAGGATGTGGCAGAACCACCCAAATTATTCCAGCTTAAGTGCCTAAGTCACGCCTCGGGGGCCGTAACACACTTAAATCGGAATAACCCGTCAGTCCCTCAGATCTAGTCTGATAAAGCCACTTAACCAAGATCAAATACAACATTCTCACTCGAAGGTGAGTCACAAATGAAATACAATAAAACGGGAATACCTCAAATTAAAGTACTGAATTATTACATAAATTGGAGTTTTTCAAGTAGCTGAAATAAGTTCAGAAAATAAGTTGCAGCGGATAATCGATATCGTCAGTAGCGAGGAAATGGGCAAGGCCTAGCCCACACTCCTCCTGCTCCTCTCCTGCCGGAGCAGCATCCCACTCGACCGTCCAACCCGGTGGCAGGGTTATAGGCCAAGTCACACCATCAACCATATCTTGAAGCGTACCTGCAAAAATTATGCCACAAGCAAGGCTGAGTATACTAGTACTTAGCTAGACTTACTCGGTGTGCAGAAACTACTCCTCTACCTCTAGACCATGCAGCTGTTTGGCTGAGGGGTTTGGTTTGCCAAAAGCACTAGCTGAGTCTAAAATCAAATTTTAGCTTTTCAATTTCTAGCATCATTATCTAAGCATACATGGTAGCAATCATTTAGTGCAACCAACAAGTTATCTCAAGTAAACCTCATTTCACTTCTTACTCAATGTAGTACAAGGGGTCAAGCAGTCTCATTAGCTGCGAGAAGCAGACAATTCGAATCAAGTTTTAACCTTGCAAGCTAAACCTAAACACACGACATGTAGGGGCACTTCGTCCCCACACATATCAATTGTCCCCATCGATTCCCTGTTCGCGGCCAGGGCTCACCGTCTTGGCATAGAATGCTCCACTAACCCCGGCTGCTGCCGTGCAGTGACCACACTTGTACCCACCATAGCTAGCATGGGAGACCCAGTCTCAGGAAAAGTGACGGGAAAAGTCTGCGCTTGGCTTCACTCAGGTACTAGGTTTACCGGTTACCATATTTCCCGACATTTGTTTAGTACGTTCGAACGCTTGACTCAGGTATCCACACATTAATCCTTAATTCCTTTTTCTCGTCTCATGGACAAGGCATCCTCCCTGGATCCATGTCCATAGACCATCATAATTCCCGTTATCAAGATGAGTACAATCAATTTCCTGATCTCGCGCGAGTGCTAGAAAAATCACTCGACTTCTACCGAGATACTGATTAGCATAGCAGCTACTCGACCTAGCATACTAGTGTTCATCTCAAAAAGGAATCCTATGTTCATGCAACTAAAGGTTTCAAGCAACTCCTACACTTAAGTGCACATTACAAGCCTACAACATTAAGTGTAGTAAAGTAGCATATATAAACGGTTATGCATAGAACCGGGGCTTGCCTTCATATGTTGGGGCTGCGGGGAGATCTTCAATGGCAGTCTCGGGAGCTTGCTCCTGGTCTTCCTCGTGGACAGCTCCTTGCTCGGGGATGAGCACGTACTCTTTGTCAGCTAGATTGCAGTCTAATGAATGCAATGAGTAAGATACATGCATGATATGATATGAAAGCTAGCACTTCAACTTTTAAGGGTGAATGATTAAATTAACGAGGTAGAGCTTAATCTTGCTACTTGAAGATTCTTGGAGTATACTTAACAATTCAGGGTTAAGCTTAGTTGACTAAGTGGTAAGTCTATTTTGGGGTTCCATTAAATTCTTTTTAATGTCCTCGTGAGAATTTATCCAGATTTCTAGTTGAACTTATTGGAGCGAGGTTTATAATTTTCCTTTCTTCTTCTTATTTCCTTTATGCCTTTAAGGTGGGTTTGAACTACAAGTTATATTAATAAATTTCCAAAACTTCTGTAAAAATTACAGTGGTTTCTTACTGGTGTATAATTCTCTGTCTCAAAATTTGGGGCTTAAACAGTGAGGGATCCTCTTTGTATAAAATTATCAAATATTAGGGCAGAAGGGGTGTTTTGAACTACAACCTTCTTTTTCAGTGAGTTATCTCCCAAGACTTATTTTTATTGGCATTCAGATGCTATAACATGATTTTGTACAAATTTTTAGACACTAATACTCATTAGTTATTTTACTATGATTTCCCAAAGTTTCTAGCCAAAGGGGTGCTTTCTACTACCACTATATTTAAAAAATATCAAACAACAGATTTCTGGTTAAATATTTTGAATCCAGCAAAATTGGTTTGACAATTTTTGGTTAAATATTCCTCAAGTTATGAATTTCCTAAGTCCTCTACTGAATAATAAAAGATTAATTAGAAATGGTTTAAAGAAAAGTAGTTTTGCGCTGGGGTCCCTTGCGAAAGATCTTAAAGGAATTACAGACACGTCCCCGGGGCACTATTCATTTGAGTCTACGGCTCTGCAGAAAACCCCCTAGGGTTTCTAGAAATCAAACCCGCGGTCCCTCCCTAATGGAACAGTGGCCGCGGAGGAAGAAAGGGGCGGAGGGGCTTACTGGCGGCGAGGTTGCTCCGGTGAGGTGGTCGAGGATGTAGGTGAGGTCTCGGGGATCACGGCAATGTGCGGGTCACCGTCGGGGATGGTTGGAGTCAGCCGGTCCACGTGCGCAGGCGGAGATGGTCGTCGGCGGCGAGGAATCCGGCCTAACCACGGTGCGATAGGTCAATTTAATGGGTCAGAGAGCTTCATGGGATTCTAGGGAAGATGTGGGTGCAAGGAATTGGAAATAGACTCATTGGTTAGCTCGGTCCACGCGCGGTGGCGGAAGATCGATGTCCAGTGAGGGTGAAACCACTTCTCCGTTGTGGCAATGCCTCGGCTCAAGATTTGAGAAGCCTCACGGCTTCACGAGGAAGCAATCCAGGGGCTAGGGCGAGGCTGGGGTTCAAAAGAATTGGCTGGCTATGATGGTCGGGCTTGGGCAGATATGGCGGGCGGTGGTGCTTGCTTTTCACGGTGAGCTCCGGTGATCTCTGGCTCGAGCGAGGCACTGGGTGTGCAAGTGCCAACGGCTAAGGCCCCTGGAGGTATTTATAGGCGAGGACGAGGCACAAATGCGTGGAAGCGGGGTGACCACGCGCAGGGCGCGCGCTGCCGCGGCTAGTCCGCGCTCGGCCGGTCAGGCAAGCGATCGAACACGTGTCTCTTTGCTTCTGCCCGAGTTCAAGCGCTCATAGGTTGAAGATCTTCGCGAATTTGGGCATGATCACTACGCAAGATTTGCTCCCCCAACAGAGCTTTGTCGTTTATGTGTGGAAGTCGAGTGGTTTGGGGCGGTGTACAGAGAGTTGTCGTGTCACAAAGGTGGCAGTGTCACAAGGTTGAGTCCCGAGGTAAAACCATGTCAAGGGCATGTCAAACGGTGGAGAGAGGTTTCCAAACTTTGCCACGACATGTTCAAGGGAATTTGGCGCCACTTTGATATTTGGACTTGTTTGGTTTGAGTTTTGAAAAACAGAGAACGTGATTGATCTTTTGAAATGGGGCTGAAATTCAGATTCTGAATTTTTGAATTTCCCCCAAGTGCATTAGTTTAGGGGTTGTTTTGGGGATTTTGAAAAGTTCAAATGGCAAAACTTCCTTACTATGCTTTGTTGGTTGATTTGTGAACTAAAACTTTGTAATTTGGTTTTTACCAAAATTTGTATTTTTCTCCCAAGATTTTTCCCAAATACCCTTTTATGCTTAAATGGTTCACTTAGGATTAATTAGGGTTTGAGAGTTTTCCTTCCTTAAGATTAATGACAAGATTAAGGAGAGTTTGAGAAGACTCATTATAATTCTTTGTTCTTACTTTTTGATGTTTTATCCCTTCATTTGGTTTACATGTGATAATGGTTAGGGTTAGCTTAGGGAAGAAACCCTAAGTGACACTGGGGTGTCACAGCCTTCCCCCCTTAAAGGAATCTCGTCCCGAGATTCGGGTCGGAGTCCTCCAGGGGTGAAGCGAAGGGTGGGACTTACTTGAAGTGGATGCTTTGTTTATTAAGGCAACTGCTCTTCGAATGTCATTCTCTTTGCAACTTCAGAAGGAAATCCTTTTAATCTCTTGTCTTATAATTAACTCTCTTTTTGTTAAGATCATTTTTCTGAAATTTAGATTCGAAGGGTAGGGGAGGGGTTTGGGTATGATTACGTACCAATTTCCTTAGGCAGACAATCGGGAAAGTTGGAACGCAGAAATTCCTCAGTCTCCCAAGTAGCCTCTTCCTCTGAGTGATTACTCCATTGGATCTTATACATCTTGATCGATTTTGCCCGAGTTGATCTTTCTTTGCAATCCAGAATCTTGGAAGGGTACTCTTGGTACGATAGATCTGGCTCTATCTCCAGTTCTGGTTCTCCTATGATCTCGGTCGGCAATTGAACACACTTCTTCAGTTGAGATACATGGAACACACTTTGGATGGTAGACATTTTTGGAGGTAACTTCAATTTGTATGCCACGGGTCCACATGCCTCTATGATCTCATAAGGTCCAATGTAACGAAGGGCTAACTTGCCTTTGATTCCAAATCTCTGCACTCCCTTGGTGGGTGATACCTTTAGATAAACGAAATCTCCCATCTCGAACTGGAGAGGTTTCCTTCTCTTATCATGGTAACTCTTCTGCCTGGCCTGAGCCGCTTCTAGATTTTTCCTGATTAGTTTGACCTTCCTTTCGGCTTCAGTCACTAAGTCAGGTCTGAAAACTTTTCTTTCTCCAGGCTGAGACCAATTGAGTGTTGTTCTACATCTCCTCCCATAGAGAGCTTCAAAGGGTGCCATCTTTAGGCTGGATTGATAACTGTTGTTATAAGCAAACTCTGGCAAGGAGAGGTGCTTATCCCAGTTCTTTCCACAATCGATCGCACAAGCTCTCAGCATATCTTCAAGAATTTGATTCACCCTCTCGGTCTGACCATCAGTCTGTGGGTGGTAAGCTGAACTTCTGATTAGCTTGGTTCCTAAAGACTCTTGCAGTTGTTCCTAGAATCTGGCAACAAATTGGGCTCCTCGGTCAGATACAATGGTCCGAGGCAATCCGTGCAAACACATGATTCGGTCAATGTACAACTTTGCATACTTTTGAGCCTTATCAGTGGTGTGCACTGGGAGAAAATGTGCCACTTTTGTCAGTCGGTTCACAATTACCCAAATCGAATCATGATGATGAGAAGTGTTGGGCAGACCCACAATGAAATCCATGTTGATGTCATCCCATTTCCATGAAGGTATAGATAGGGGTTGCAAAGTTCCAGCTGATTTCAAGTGGCTTGCCTTTATTGTCTGACAGCTGTCACATTCTGATACATATCGGGCTATCTCCCTCTTCATTCTGGTCCACCAATACAAGGGCTTCAGATCATGGTACATTTTGGTGCTTCCCGGATGCATGGAGAATTTGGAGAGATGGGCCTCATCCAAGATTCTCTTCTTGAGATCCTTATTTTTAGGAACCACCAATCTGCTTTCAAACCACAATATACCCTTTCCATCTTGGTGAAAACATTTATACTTCTCGGTCTTCTGATGAAGGTTATCCTTAATAATTTGCAATCCCTTGTCACTTAGCTGGGCCATGATGATCTGGTCTTGCAAAGTTGGCTCAACGGAAATATGAGACAAAGCACCAGAAGGAATCACTTCAATCTTCAATTTGCTCAACTCATCACACAAGGTGTTAATGCGAGAATCCATCATAACACAGTTGCATTGCAACTTCCGAGTCAAGGCATCGGCTACCACATTGGCTTTTCCTGGGTGATAATGTACCTCCAGGTCATAGTCCTTGATCAGCTCTAGCCATCTTCTCTGTCTCATGTTGAGATCAGCCTGAGTAAAGATATACTTAAGGCTCTTATGATCAGTGAAGATGTTGCAGTGGGTTCCCATCGAATAGTGCTTCCACATTTTTAATGCATGAACCACGGCTGCCAACTCCAGATCATGAGTGGGATAATTCTGCTCATGAGTCCTGAGTGCTCTTGATGCATAAGCAATGACTCGGTTGTCTTGCATCAAGACACAACCCAGTCCAGTGCCAGAGGCATCACAATACACATCGAATGGCTTGCTGCTGTCGGGTTGCGCTAACACCGGTGCTGTGGTCAGGTGTTGCCTCAATGCATGGAAGGCATCTTCGCACTTCTGACCCCAAACAAACTTGGCTTCCTTCTTCAGCAATTAAGTGATGGGCTTCGCAATCCGAGAGAAATCCGGAATGAATCTTCGGTAATAACCAGCTAATCCCAGAAAACTCTGAATCTGACAGACAGTCGTTGGTGGCTTCCAATTCATCACCTCTTGCACCTTATCAGGATCAACAGCTATGCCTGCCTGAGAGATAATGTGACCTAAGAATTTAATCTCCTTTAGCCAAAAATCACACTTTCACAATTTGGCATAGAGACGGTGCTCTCGCAGACGTTGAAGCACTACATGTAAATGCCCGGCATGTTCTTCTTCGCTCTTTGAGTACACCAGGATATCATCGATGAAAACCACCACGAATTTGTCCAATTCAGGCATGAAAACAGAATTCATCAGATACATGAAATATGCTGGCGCATTAGTCAGCCCAAAAGACATCACCAAGAATTCATACAACCCATATCTGGTCGAGAAAGCTGTCTTCGGAATATCACTTGCTCATATCTTGATCTGATGATAGCCAGAGCGAAGGTCTATCTTAGAAAACACTTTGGCTCCGACCAACTGATCGAAAAGGACATCAATACGAGGCAAAGGATACTTGTTCTTGATAGTCACCGCATTAAGGGGGCGGAAATCTATGCACAACCTCTAGCTTTCGTCTTTCTTTTTCACAAACAAGGCTAGACAACCGCAAGGCAAAGTACTTGGGCGAATAAAACCCTTGTCCAACAATTCTTGCAATTGCTTCTTCAATTCTGCCAACTCAGCGGGTGGCATCTAGTAGGGCCTCTTGGAAATTGGTGCCATTCCCGGTTGCAACTCGATGGCGAATTCGATGTCCCGATCTGGTGGCATTCCTGGCAATTCATCAGGAAAAACATCAGCATACTCATAGACCACTGGAATCTTCTTCACAGGTGACTCCATCATAGCAAAAGCACATGATTGAGTAGAATCTTGGCTGGGTAGATACAATATCAGGTCTTCGGAGGTAGGGGAACGAATCTCCAAGGCTCTAGCAGCTACATCCATCACTACTCGGTGATGAGTCCTCCAGTCGGCTCCGAGAATGATGTCCATACCCTCTAATCCCAAAATTAGGAGTGTGGTTTTGAAGATTTTACTTCCCATTGAGATAGGCACACTTCGGATTAATTGGTTGGTTGCAATTTTACCCCCAAGTGTGGCTATCATGAATGACCCTTTTGTATGACAGAAAGGCAATTGACATTTTGCACTGAACTTCTAGCTAATAAAACTATGAGATGCACCAGAATCAAACAGAATTAAATCATGTTGATTAAAAACTGAAAAGATACCAGTCATGATGGGGGCTCCCTCAGGCAACTCCTCTAGAGTAGTGAAGTTGAGCTTCCCTTGTCTGACTTGCACCTTCTGCTTCCTCCCCTTGTCTTGATTTGGTGCTGGCATCTGCCTCTGCTAGTTTCTTGGGCAATTCTTGGCATAGTGACCCACATTGCCACAAGTGAAGCATTTGTTCCCATTGCCCTGGCGGAACTGCTGCTGCTGCGAAGGCTGACTGTTCCTTGGAGCGGGAGCTAGAAAACGAGTGGGTGCCAGCTGCTACTGCTGCTGAGGTGGCCTGATCACCCATCTGCCTGCCTGCTGCTGAAAACCCCTGCTCTGATTGTGAGAAACAATCTGGAATCTCTAGGCCTGAGTGGATGGTGTTGCCATTGGTGCCTTTCTCTTCTTCTCTGCCCGGTGAGCTGCAATACAATCCTCCTAGGAGATGGCCAGGTTGACCAACTCATTAAAGCTATCAGCCCGGACAGTGTTGAGATGTTCCCGCAGCTTGGTGTTGAGACCCCTGCGGAAGCGGTCTCTCTTCTTCTCGTTAGAATCAGCATGGTAACCTGCATACTGGCACAGGTCATTGAAGGTCTGAGCGTACTGCAATACCGTGCGAGTTCCTTGATTAAGTGCTAGAAACTCATTCAGCTTGAGATCTAGAATTCCCGCTCGAATGTGGTGCCCTCAGAAAGCAGTCTTGAATTCCTCCCAAGACACTTCACGATCAGCAGGTAGCATAGCACGGAAGTGGTTCCACCAAGTCCGAGCAGATCCTCGAAGCTGCTGCGCGGCGAAGCGAGTCTTGGTATCATCAGGGCAGTTTCCCGTGAGGAGGGGAAACATGGATTCCACGACGCGTAGCCACACGTCAGCATCCAACGAATCCTCTGCCTTGGTGAACAAGGGTGGTTGCGTACTCAGGAAATCCTGGTAGGTCGTCGCTGCTGGAGGTCGCTGCTGCTGGCCTCCACCATACTACTGAGGGTGGGGCTGGCGCTGCAAGAGCTGTCGCAGAATCTCATTCTGCTGGGCCATCAACTCCTGCACTGTGGGAGCTGGAGGAGGTGGCGGGTGAACTTGTTCATTTTGCCCGTGACGCTGCCTAGCTACCATCATAAAACAGAGATTGTCGCTAATGCTATCTCAATTCACCAGCTCAAACGACATGCTATTATCTTGTATGGAAAGAAAATTGCCATAATCATAACATTAAGTTCGAAATGAAGATAACATGGTTACAACATCCCATAGATCTCAAAAGTTCTCAAGGGTTACATCAATTAGGGGAAGGTACCCGTAAGCTTAGTCCAAAATCTACCATCACTAAGCTTGTGTAGGTTTCTATCCGCCTAAAGCATCAAAACAACTGATCAACCCTGAGCGGTGGAAGCGACACTGGATGCGGGTGAAGGGGGCATCGCGGAGGTAGTCCCATTGGCACCAGGGGCTGGTCCTAACTCCTCGGGAGCCTCTTCTCCCTTGCTTCCGGCCTCATTGGCCTCCATCTTTAAGTGGTGCATGTCCAGGTGGTCATTAGCTTCTTCGAGTTCTCGTTGCACATCATGGAGCTGGTTCTCCAAGACATCAATAGTGTTGTCTTGGATCTCCACCTGCTGCTCCAAGGTGGTAATGCGCTGGCTCAGCCTTTCCACCTGCAAATCCTTCTCCACCAACTCGGAGGACAAGTCGACCACAAAATCTTCTCGGTTGTCGAGGGTGAGCTTGGTGGTTTGAGCGATGTTAGCAAGATGTGCCATAGCGTCGCTCTGTAGGGCCTGAAGGCGATACAGCGCACTCATGCACTGCACAGTGACCCTCCCAACCAAGTCAAGATACATTGCCCACACATCTTTCACATGGCTCACACGGTTACACCACATGGGGTCATCCTTCTTCTCAGCAGGGAAGAGTCCCAAGGGGTGCATCACCATCTCCAGGGGATGGTAGCCACAGAAAGTTGTCAGGGTCTTCATGGCTGCTACTTCAGTGGTGTCGTCCGTCCTAAATCCAATCATCTCGGAGTCAAGAGAACGCAACCCGGCTGAAGGGGATGAGCCTCCAAGG
Organism: Zea luxurians; assembly: GCA_029449295.1. Taxonomy (NCBI): domain Eukaryota; kingdom Viridiplantae; phylum Streptophyta; class Magnoliopsida; order Poales; family Poaceae; genus Zea; species Zea luxurians. Next base: position 93,724,237 of record JAOPSE010000001.1, on the reverse strand, counting down.
TCAGCCAGACTCAGCAACGGGGTACCCGATGCTCCTCGTACAACTGCACCATGTACAAAGGGGGCGTAGGGTAACCAATGGAGCTAAGCACTTCCCACAAGTTGGAAGGAAAGCCATCATGAGAAAGGAAGTCAGAGCTGAAACGAGGGTCTCCTCCACTGGTGGGGGTGGGTGAATTCATCTGCAGAAGGGGATCAGATGTAAAGATTATGATGGAAGGAAGAAAATAAAATAGCCTGGGTGGTTTGAAAGGAAGCGGGTTAGCTCAAGTTTTACTTCTTTAGTTCTTAATCCTCCAAATTTTTATAATGCATGCATGCTGAAAATAACGGCTCCTCTCCAAAACAAAGGGTGCTCCTAGGCATCCTTCAAAAGCTAAGGACTGGCCCACAGGGCCTACTTACTTAGCCACCTATTCCCCCCTCTATTTCTAAGGTCTTTCGTCCTAGGTCTAGCGGTCTAGTCCTGATGATTCTTATTAGTTTCTAAGAAAGTTTTAAATTTTGGAAAATTGGTATTCATGGTTTATTGTTCTTCTCTATGGTGGTATTTGCTCCGATATTAGCTGTGGCAGAACCGCCCGAATTATTCCAGCTTAAGTGCCTAAGTCACGCCTTGGGGGGCCGTAACACACTTAAATCGGAATAACCCGTTAGTCCCTCAGATCTAGTCTGATAAAGCCACTTAACCAGGATCAAATACCACATTCTCACTCAAAGGTGAGTCACAGAAGAAATACAATAAAACGGGAATACCTCAAATAAAATACTGAATTATTACATAAATTGGAGTTTTTCAAGTAGCTGAAATAAGTTCCTAAAATAAGTTGCAGCGGATAATCGATATCGTCGGTAGCGAGGAAATGGGCAAGGCCTAGCCCACTACTCCTCCTGCTCCTCTCCTACCGGAGCAGCATCCCACTCGACCGTCCAACCTGGTGGCAGGGTTGTAGGCCAAGTCACACCATCTACCATATCCTGAAGCGTACCTTCAAAAAATATGCCACAAGCAAGGATGAGTATACTAATACTCAGCTAGACTTACCCGGTGTGAGGAAACTACTACTCTACCTCTAGACCATGCAGCTGTTTGGCTGAGGGGTTGGTTTGCCAAAAGCACTAGCTGTGTCTAAAATCAAATTTTAGCTTTTCAATTTCTAGAATCATTATCTTAGCTAAGTTTGCTCCTTCTAAGCATACATGGTAGCAATCATTTAGTGCAACCAACAAGTTATCTCAAGTAAACCTCATTTCATTTCTTACTCAATGTAGTACAAGGGGTCAAGCAGTCTCATTAGCTGCGAGAAGCAGACAATTCGAATCGAGTTTTAACCTTGCAAGGTAAATCTAAACACACGACATATAGGGGCACTCCGTCCCCACACATATCAACCATCCCCATCGATTCCCCGTTCGCGGACAGGGCTCACCGCCTTGGCATACAATGCTCCACTGACCCTGGCTGCCGCCGTGCAGTGATCACACTTGTACCCACCATAGCTAGCATGGGAGAGCCAGTCTTAGGACAAGTGAGGGGAAAAGTCCGCGCCCGGCTTCACTCAGGTACTAGGTTTACCGGTTACCTTATTTCCCGACATGTGTTTAGTACGTTCAAACGCTTTACTCAGGTATCCACACATTAATCCTTAATTCCTTATTCCCGTCTCATGGACAAGGCATCCTCCCTAGATCCAAGTCCATAGACCATCATAATTCCCATTATCAAGATGAATACAATTAATTCTTGACCTCGCGCGAGTGCTAGAAAAATCACTCGACTTCTACCGAGATCCTGATTAGCATAGCAGCTACTCGACCTAGCATACTAGTATTCATCTCAAAAAGGAATCCTAAGTTCATGCAACTAAAGGTTTCAAGCAACTCCTACACTTAAGTGCACATTACAAGCCTACAACATTAAGTGTAGTAAAGTAGCATATATAAACAGTTATGCATAGAATCGGGGCTTGCCTTCAGATGCTGGGCTACGAGGAGATCTTCAATGGCAGTCTCGGGAGCTTGCTCCTGGTCTTCCTCGTGGACAGCTCCTTGCTCAGGGATGAGCATGTACTCTCCGTCAACTAGATTGTAGTCTAATGAATGTAATGAGTAAGATACATGCATGATACGATATGAAAGCTAGCACTTAAACTTTTAAGGGTGTATGATTAAATTAACGTGGTAGAGCTTAATCTTGCTACTTGAAGATTCCTGGAGTATACTTAACAATTCAGGGTTAAACTTAGTTGACTAAGTGGTAAGTCTATTTTGGGGTTCCATGAAATTCTTTTTAATGTCCTCATGAGAATTTATCCAGATTTCTAGTTGAACTTATTGGAGCGAGGTTTATTATTTTCCTTTCTTCTTATTCCCTTTATGCCTTTAAGGTGGGTTTGAACTACAAGTTATATTAATAAATTTCCAAACATTCTGTAAAAATTACAGTGGCTTCTTACTGGTGTATAATTCTTTGTCTCAAAATTTGGGGCTTAAACACTGAGGGGTCCTCTTTGTATAAAATTATCAAATATTAGGGCAGAAGGGGTGTTTTGAACTACAACCTTCTTTTTCAGTGAGTTATCTCCCAAGACTTATTTTTATTGGCATTTAGATGCTATAACATGATTTTGTACAAATTTTTAGCCACTAATACTCATTAGTTATTTTACTATTATTTCCCAAAGTTTCTAGCCAAAGGGGTGCTTTCTACTATCACTATATTTGAAAAATATCAAACAACAGATTTCTGATTTTTCCTAGCTTCTTTTTTGTGCAAGAGAAATCATTTTGAAGTTTGGCATCTTTTTGCTTAAGGGAAGAGTGGTAGGGATTTCTTGAATTTAATGGCCTTTTTAATAAAGTATTGGCAATAGGTATTATTGGTTGCTTTCAATTGGGTTTTGCATTTTCTCTGGTGGCCTACTTCATTATTAATTTAGTAAAAATTTATTTGCCCAGTGTTGCACATTTTTTTGGCTTACTTATGATTTAATTGAAATATGGTTTAATATCAAGTTCTATTTGTTTACCCTATTTAAAATGATGGGCTGGGGTGTTTATCATTTTTGTGGTGGGGTTCTAGTGGTTACAAGTCCACTGGATTTTTATTAGCAGTTTTGGATTTGCTTGTATAATTCTAATAATTATTTTCTAGTTGGAATAATGCTAAATAAAACATTTCACTTTGATTCTGTTCTGGACTATGGGTCCCTTTATTTTTCCTAGGTTCTCTATTACTTAAGTAGGCTAGGAAAAATAATTGCAGTCACCGTTCATTACTTTCTAATACCTTTCTGATTTTCTTAAGTTTTGGGCAAAAATTGCTTTTATTGGATAAACCTACTTAAACATTCAATTCTGGGGTGTCTAGTATTTTTAAACAGTGTCTAATTGGGGTTTGAACATCTATAAATTTTCTCAATTTCAGCACAGAAGTATAACTAATTTTCTTTAATTTAATAAGGTTTGGTCAGTTTCTGTAATTAATTTCAAACTTTAAAATTCAAAATAAAAAGCATGGGGTTCAATATTTTTAATTGATAGTCCATAATATTTTGAATCCAGCAAAATTGGTTTGACAATTTTTGGTTAAATATTCCTCAAGTTATGAATTTCCTAAGTCCTCTGTTGAATAATAAAAGATTAATTAGAAATGGTTTAAAGAAAAGCAGTTTTGTGCTGGGGTCCCTGCCGAAAGATCTTAAAGGAATTACAGACAGGTCCCTGGGGCACTATTCATTTGAGTCTACGGCTCTGCAGAAAACCCCCTAAGGTTTTTGGAAATCAAACCCGCGGTCCCTCCCTAATGGAACAGTGGCCGCGGAGGAAGAAAGGGGCGGAGGGGCTTACCGGCGGTGAGGTTGCTCTGGTGAGGTGGTCAAGGATGTAGGGGAGGTCTCGAGGATCACGACGATGTGCGGGCGCCGTCGGGGATGGTTGGAGTCAGCCGGTCCACGTGCGCAGGCGGAGATGCTCATCGGCGGCGAGGAATCCGGCCTAACCACGGCGCGATAGGTCAATTTAATGGGTCAGAGAGCTTCACAGGATGCTAGGGAAGATGTGGGTGCAAGGAATTGGGAATAGACTCACTGGTTAGCTCGGTCCACGCGCGGCAGCGGAAGACCGAAGTCCAGTGAGGGTGAAACCGCTTCTCCAGTGAGGCAATGCCTCGCCTCAAGCTTGGAGAAGCCTCACGGCTTCACGGGGAAGCGATCCAGGGGCTAGGGTTCAATAGAAATGGCTGGCCATGATGACCGGGCTTGGGCAGAGATGGCGGGCGGCGGTGCTTGCTTTTCACGGCGAGCTCCGGTGATCTCTGGCTCGGGCGAGGCTCTGGGTGTGCAACTGCCAATGGCTAAGGCCTCTGGAGGCATTTATAGGCGAGGCACAGACGCGCGGGGGCAGGGCAACCACGCGCGGGGCGCGCACTGCCGTGGCCAGTCTGTGCTCGGCCGGTCAGGCAAGTGATTGAACATGTGTCTCTTTGCTTCTGCCCGAGTTCAAGCACTCATAGGTTGAAGATCTTCGCGAATTTGGGCATGATCACTGCGCAAGATTTGCTCCCCCAACAGAGATTTGTCGTTTGTGTGTGGAAGTCAAGCGGTTTGGGGCGGTGTACAGAGAGTTGTCGTGTCACAAAGGTGGTAGTGTCACAAGGTTGAGCCTCGAGGTAAAACCATGTCAAGGGCATGACAAACGGTGGAGAGAGGTTTCCAAACTTTGCCACGGCGTGTTCAAGGGAATTTGGCGCCACTTTGATATTTGGACTTGTTTGGTTTGAGTTTTGAAAAACAGAGAACGTGATTGATCTTTGGAAAGGGGGCTGAAATTCAGATTCTGAATTTCTGAATTTCCCCCAAGTGCATTAGTTTAGGGGCTGTTTTGGGGATTTTGAGAAGCTCAAATGGCAAAACTTCCTTACTATGCTTTGTTGGTTGATTAGTGAACTAAAACTTTGTAATTTGGTTTTTACCAAAATTTGTATTTTTCTCCCAAGATTTTTCCCAAATACCCTTTTATGCTTAAATGGTTCACTTAGGATTAATTAGGGTTTGAGAGTTTTCCTTCCTTAAGATTCATGACAAGATTAAGGAGAGTTTGAGAAGACTCATTATAATTCTTTGTTCTTACTTTTTGATGTTTATCCCTTCATTTGGTTTACATGTGATAATGGTTAGGGTTAGCTTACGGAATAAACCCTAAGTGACACTAGGGTGTCACAAAGGAGTCCTTGATAATTGATGAGCTTTTCCTTGAGTTCCAAAGCTAGCATGCCCTTGACAGTCTTTTCCTCTTGCTGAGTAATTGCCTACTCAGGGTTTTATTCCCTATGTTGTTGCAGGAAAGATTCTGATGTCTTTGTCTTAATTAGTTACTTCATGTGGAGGTCTTGAAGCTTAGATTACTTATGTGTATCTCTTATGGAAAGGCTTCAACTTGCCAAGTATTGTAGTTAAGTTATGCACTTCGAGTACTATCAAGACTTATAATAAATACATCTCTTTCTACCATGTAAAACTTGAGTTCTGGAATGTAAAGAATACTTTGTAAAAGTCTTCCGCTCTATCTCCAATGTGTGTGTATCAAATGTGATTACTGTAATATACCTATTATGTGGGAGATCCTTGGGATGATGAGTTCTAGTTGGCGAACTTGATAACCTTGTTAAGTTACCTGGTACACGTGCACAGCCATCTAAGGATATTAAGGCAAGGATTGGTGCATGTGGGCTTGATAACTTGGGAGGGCTGTCACAGCGTGGTATCAGAGCAATCCCCCATTAGCATGGACATTAAAGTAATCCTTTGATAAACTTTAAAATGATTTTGAGTCCAAATTACTTTGGAAAACTTAATAATGGATAAGCAAAGCCTGATAGTAGAAGTGCAAATAGTATGTGGTTAAAACTAAGGACTATAAGGTGGCCTAGTTTAGGATGCTAACCACTAAGTGACAACTAGGTAGGGAACTACATACATGTGTAATGTTATTTTGGGGCCATTCTATTTTGAATGGATCGACGCTCAGGTAAGGTGAGTTGTCAGAGCATGACCGAACAACGTCGGTCTAGGGGAGTTCTTAAATGTGTCACTGGACTATATATTTATTCTACATATGTATATATGAAGGTTGCAATGTGGAGTATTTAATTTCTGGGATTCAGTACCCCATGGATGTGTATGGGTATATAGACATGGGAATACTGAAAAGTGTAATGTACTTGTAACGATGCACCTAAGCGCAGGTAAGAAGTTAAGTTACCACAATGGGTTGCCCCGTGGTTAAAAGTGTGGCAACGACGCCTATGCGTGGCTCGGTGCTTAACGAGGATGTTGGGGGCTTTCCTCTTCCGAAGGTCCTCAAAAACATGACTAACCATTTGTTTCTAGCGTATTGTTGAATATTATAGGAGCTTTGTCATAAGAAAAGCTTTGTTTTGATGAGGATCTTTTTTCCCCGTCGAAGGTCCTCGAGACAAAGACATTATCTAAGACCAATTATAGCGAATGACGAAGCTGCAGCTGAAGGACGACGGCTTCGGCTTAAGCCAACAATGAAGGTCAAACATGATGTCAAGCCAAAGAGAAAAAGACTAGCTAATCCCTAATGTTTTATGTCACAATTGTGGCTATATGTTAAGGTCATAAATGTATTTTTACTCGGGCTGCGTCCTGTGCCTATAAATAGGTGAATAGTACCCTCGTACTGTTCAAACAAGCCGAAGGTATCCATGTAACATAAATTTTGTTAATGTTCATGTGTATATCATGAAATGAATATATGAATGAATGAATGAATAACATATATTGTCTCTATGGATTCTTACTCTCATGAATAATGAAGTTGTGTCCTTTATGACCTTCATCTGAAGATCATTATATCTGGAAGGAGATAATGTTTCGGAGGACGAAAGTCTTTAATCTTTAATAATTGGTTTGCCTTGTTCTTGATCCACATTATTTGAGAACAAGTGACCAACATTGGCGTCCACCTTTGGTGAACTCAAACGACCACCTTTGACAACATCCCAAGCAACCAACTTTGTCATGCCGCCGAAGAAGGCAATAGCGCCATTGGACATCAACCAAGAAGGACTTCCTCTGAGAGAAGCCCAAAACTAGAAAAGGAAGTCCATTAGCCCAACACCAGAGGAAGAGGAGCTAGATCAAGAGATCAGAGATCTAGAGGCCATCCACCAGCAAGTGGAAAAAGAAGGGAGAAAATGCTTCGGCTAGTTGAACTCCAAAAGAAGATTGATGAAGCTATCAAAGAAATACGCCATATCACACAGGACAACGACCAAGGACGAAGGCCACAACAGAAAGAGTTTCGTTAGGAAAGCCCAACCTATGATCATGTATGGTATGATGATTTCAATCATGGTACCTTTGCTTTTGATGATGCTTCCCCTCTAGCAGTAGAGTTGTAGGCTACCCCGTAGCCACATTCGTACAAATCGCCACAACTCCCCATGTATGACAGGCACTCCAACCTGAAGCAGTTCCTTATGAGCTATGAGGAGACCATATCATCATATGGTGGCAACACTGCCGTCATGGCGAAGTCCTTCGTCATGGCAGTCAGGAGTGTGGCTCAAACGTGGTATTCTTCCCTTCGGCTAGGAACAATCATGCTATGGAAGAAGCTAAAGGACATGCTAGTAACCAGCTTCCAGGGTTTCTAGACGAAGCTAGTAGCTGCTCAAGCTCTGTCCCAGTGCACACAGGACCATGAGGAATACTTGCAAGTGTATGTGTGAAGGTTTCTGTGTCTCAAATCTCAAGCGCCAACGGTGCCAAATGAGATTGTTATTGAAGCCATGATCAAGGGGCTTCAACTAGGACAAACATCGCAGTATTTCGCTAGGAAGCCCCCATAAACTTTGGAGAAGCTTCTATAAAAGATGGATAAATACATCAGGGCCGACAATGACTTTCGACAGAGAAGAGAAGAAGCATACAGATACTCCGAGATGACCAGGGGCTTTGGAGGTAGACTCCACCCTAGGCATGTCAGGACGATCCATAATCCTAGCTCAAGTGACTACAGGGGAAATCATACTCAAGGGCATCAGCACAGCTCCCAATCATCAGGGGCACAACAAAGCTCCTTCAGGCCACCAACTCCAAGAGGCAGAGGAGGTAGAAGCTTGGTGGAAGATTCAGCTACCAACCTAGAAGGTTGTTTTGCCTATTCTATGGGGAAGATAAGGGGCATACAACAAGGACATACCATGTCACGATTCAGAAGAAAAAGGAAATAGCTGAAGCCGAAGCATGATAGAATCAGCCAAAGCAGGTCCTGCATAATGCTTCGTGTTATTCCCCATACATCACCGAGTATGTGGGCAACCAACAACCCACAACATCAGTTGCTTCAGCAAGCCACTCACAAGCTACATGGGCCCTGCTACCACCACCACCCATGGCTCCAACCTCATCTCACAATCAATAGCCAGAAGGGCACCGCCAGGTACAACAACAACGTCGCACGCGAAGAGCCTGAAGCTCGGATAGTCAACATCATTGTACCAGAGTCAAGACACATTTACTGAAGCAATACAGGGGCTCAATCAAAAAAATTCATGCATACTCAATGTAACCTTTGTTTCTCTTGCCTTTATGTTTTTTCCCAAAGACAATATAAGGAGGTATAATCTTCGGCCTATTGTAACAAATGTGGGGTTACACCATCGAGTGTAACAGAAAAAATTACGAAGCTCCAAAGTCGTTCCTATGGAGATGTAGAGCTAAAATGCCACCTAAGTAAAAGGTGAAGAAACTCCAAAGTCATTCCTACGAGGATGCATAGCTAAAATGCCACCTAAGTAAAAGGTGAAGATGGGATGCAGAGCTAAAATGCCACCTAACTAAAAGGTGAAGAAGCTCCAAAGTCGTTCCTAAGGGGATGTAGAGCTTAGCTCCAAAGTCATTCCTACGGGGATGCAGAGCTAAAATGCCACCTAAGTAAAAGGTGAAGAGACTCCAAAGTCGTTCCTAATGGGATGTAAAGTCTTACTTTTATGATTTGTGCATTAACATCAGTTGCATCATATCATCATACCATACTACATAGCATCGCATCATTCGTCATCTTGCATCATCCGAAATAATGGAAAAAGAAGGGAAATTTCCCCTTCAAACAAACTGGCTAACTGAAAGGGAAATAGGGTCAAACTTTTTCCTAAATGATTTTGGTGGTTGAATTGCCCAACATAAACAATTGGACTAACTAGTTTGCTCTAGATTATAAGTTCTACAGGTGCCAAAGGTTCAACACAAACCAATAAAAAGTCCAAGAAAGGGTTCAAATAGAAAGGAGCAAAACCAACCGAAGGCTGCCCTGGTCTAGCGCACCGGACTGTCCGGTGTGCCACCGGACAGTGTCTGGTGCACCAGGGAGATCAACTCTGAACTCGCTACCTTCGGGTTTTTGGAGAGCCACTCCGCTATAATTCACCGAACTGTCCGGTGGGCCACCGGACTGTCCGGTGTGCCATGCGGAGTAACGGCTACAGCGCCAACGGTCATCTGCAAAAGTGAACAGTGAACGCTACAGTGCTAAGACAGTTTGTGCAGAGTCAGAGCAGGCGCTAGAAGGCGCACCAGACAGTGAACAGTGATTGTCCGGTGCACCACCGGACTGTCCGGTGGACTAAATTGTTAGAGCTCCAACGGTCAAACCCTAACGGTTGGGTGTTGTGGCTGGCGCACCGGACAGTGTCCGGTGGTGCACCGGACTGTTCGGTGCGCCCACCGACAGACAGCCTCCCCAACGGCCATTTCAGTGGGGCCTATAAATACCCCCCAACCACCACACTTCAAGGCATCCAAGTTTTCAGCCATTGCATTCAATACAAGAGCTCTAGACTTCACTCCAAGACACAAACAAGAGATCAAATCCTCTCCCAAGTCCAAGATCACTCCAAACAATTAGTGACTAGTGAGAGAGAGATATTTGTGTTCATTTGAGTTCTTGTCGCTTGGATCGCTTTTCTTCTTCCCCATTCTTGTTCTCAAGACACTTGTAATCAAAGCAAGAGACACCAATTGTGTGGTGGTCCTTGTGGGGTCTAAGTTACCCAATTGATTGAGGAGAAAAGCTCACTCGGTCTAGGTGACCGTTTGAGAGAGGGAAAGGGTTGAAAGAGACCCGGTCTTTGTGACCACCTCAACGGGGACTAGATTTGCAAGAACCGAACCTCGGTAAAACAAATCACCGTGTCACTCTTTTCATTTGCTTGTGATTTGTTTTCGCCCTCTCTTTCGGACTCGGATTTAATTCTAACGCTAACCCCGGCTTGTAGTGCGTGCTTAAGTTTATAATTTTCAGATTCCACATATTCACCCCCCCTCTAGGAGACTTTCAATTGGTATCGAAGCCCGGTACTTCATTAGAGCCTAACCGCTCGAAGTGATGTCGGGAGATCACGCCAAGAAGGAGGTCGTGACCAGCGAGAAGCCTGCCACAAGCCACGGGAAGGCTCCATCAAGGGAGTCCGGCTCCAAAGGAAAGGGGGAATCTCCTCCCCGCGTTATGTCGCACCGGAGTGGCAATAAGAAGAAGAAAATGAAGAAGGTGGTCTACTACGAGACCGATTCTTTGTTGCCCTCCACCTCCGGCTCTGACGCGCCGTCCGTCACTTCTAAGCGCCATGAGCGCAAGAAGTTTAGTAAGATCCCCCTGCGCTACCCTCGCATTCCTAAACGTACTCCATTGCTTTCTATCCCATTAGGCAAATCACCGGTTTTTGACATTGAAGATTATAGTATGTGGAGTGATAAAATGAGGCACCATCTAACCTCACTCCACTCTAGTATTTGGGATATTGTTGAGTTTGGAGCACAGGTACCATCCGTAGGGGATGAAGATTATGATTCGGATGAGGTTGCCCAAATCCGGCACTTCAACTCCCAAGCCACTACTATACTCCTCACCTCTCTAAGTCGAGAGGAGTATAATAAGGTGCAAGGATTGAAGAGTGCCAAAGAGATTTGGGACTTACTCAAGACCGCGCAAGAAGGAGATGAGGTGACCAAGATCACCAAGCGGGAAACGATCGAGGGGGAGCTCGGTCGATTCATGCTCAACCAAGGAGAGGAGCCACAAGCCATGTACAACCGGCTCAAGACCATGGTGAACCAAGTGCGCAACCTCGGGAGCACAAAATGGGATGACCATGAAATGGTCAAGGTTATTCTAAGATCACTTGTTTTTCTTAATCCTACACAAGTTCAATTAATTCATGGTGACCCTAGATACAAGCTAATGTCTCCTGAGGAGGTTATAGGAAAGTTTGTGAGCTTTGAATTGATGATCAAAGTCTCCAAACAAATCATCGAGCGAGGCGCCACCTCAACACCCAAGGTGCAACCCGTTGCCTTCAAAGCAACGGAGGAGAAGAAATAAGAGTCTACATCAAGTAGGCTTCCCATCGACGCCTCCAAGCTTGACAACAAGGAAATGGCACTCATCATCAAGAGCTTCCGCCAAATCCTCAAGCAAAGGAGGGGGAAGGATTACAAGCCCCGCTCCAAGAAAGTTTGCTACAAGTGTGGTAAGCCCGGTCATTTTATTGCAAAATGTCCTATGTCAAGTGATAGTGACAGGGGCGACGACAAGAAGGGAAAGAGGAAGGAAAAGAAGGGCGGTGATGCCCACGTGTGTCGGGAGTGGGACTCTGACGATGAGGACGCCGCCAATATCACCGTCAACAAGGGCCTCCTCTTCTCTAACATTGGCCACAAGTGCCTCATGGCAAAAGACGACAAAAAGAAGGTAAAATCTAGAGCCTCCACTAAATATGCAACATCTAGTGATGAGGATAACTCTAGTGATGATGAAGATAATTTGCTTGCCCTTTTTGCCAACCTAAACATGCAACAAAAAGAAAAATTAAATGAATTGATAGGTGCTATTCATGAGAAGGATGAACTCTTGGATAGCCAAGAGGACTTCCTTATTAAGGAAAACAAAAAGCATGTTAAGGTTAAAAATACTTATGCTCAGGAGATAGAAAAATGTGAAAAATTGACTAGTGAGCTTAGCACTTGCCATGACACTATTTCTAACCTTAGAAATAAAAATGCCAAATTAATTGATAAGGTTGAAAAGTTAAATGTGTGTGATGATTCTCTTGTCAACCTTAAAAATGATAATGCTAGTTTGATTGCTAAAATTGATAAGTTGATTGAATCACTTTCTAGCCTTAAGATTGAGAATGAAAAATTAATTGCTAAGGCTGAAGATTTAAATGTTTGAAATGATGCTATTACCAATCTTAGAAATGAAAATGCCATGTTACATGCTAAGATTGATGAATTAAATGTTTGCAAACCCTCTACATCTACTATTGATCATGTTTCCATTTGTACTAGATGTAGAGACATTAATTTTGATGCTATCCATGATCACCTAGTTTTAATTAAACAACAAAATGATCACATAGCTCAACTTAGTGCTAAGATTAATGAGCATGACTTAGAAAATGAAAAATTTAAATTTGCTAGAAGCATGCTCTATAGTGGGAGACGCCCTGGCATTAAGGATGGCATTGGCTTCCAACAGGGAGGCAATGTTAAACTTAATGCCCCTAAGAAATTATCCAACTTTGTTAAGGGCAAAGCTCCCATGGTTCAGGATAACGAGGGTTACATTTTATATCCTGCTGATTACCCCGAACACAAAATTAGGAGAATTCATTCTAGGAAGCCTCACTCTGGCTCTCATCATGCTTTTATGTATAAGAGTGAGGCACCTAGTTCTAGGCAATCCACTCATGTTAAATTGCCTAAAAAGAAAACTCCTACTGCATCAAATGAGCCTATTGTTTCATTTAAGACTTTTGATGCTTCTTATGTTTTAACTAACAAATCAGGCAAAGTAGTTGCAAAACATGTTGGGGCCAAGCACAAGGGCTCAAAGACTTGTGTTTGGGTACCCAAGGTGCTTGTTTATAATGTCAAAGGACCCAAGGCCGTTTGGGTACCTAATAACAAGGCCTAAACTTGTTTTGTAGGTTTATGCATCCGGGGGCTCAAGTTGGATCATTGATAGCGGGTGCACAAACCACATGACTGGGGAGAAAAAGAAGTTCTCCTCCTATGAGAAAAACCAAGATCCCCAAAGAGCTATCACATTCGGGGATGCAAATCAAGGTTTGGTCAAAGGACTTGGTAAAATTGCTATATCACCTAACCATTCTATTTCCAATGTTTTTCTTGTAGATTCTTTAGATTACAATTTGCTTTCTGTTTCTCAATTATGCAAAATGGGCTACAACTGTCTTTTTACAGATTTAGGTGTTACTGTCTTTAGAAGAAGTGATGATTCAATAGCATTTAAGGGAGTATTAGATGGTCAGCTATACTTAGTTGATTTTAATAGAGCTAAACTCGATACTTGCTTAATTGCTAAGACTAATATGGGTTGGCTCTGGCATCACCGACTAGCCCACGTTGGGATGAAGAATCTTCACAAGCTTCTAAAGGGAGAGCACATTTTGGGACTAACCAATGTTCATTTTGAGAAAGACAGGATTTGTAGCGCATGTCAAGCAGGGAAGCAAATTGGTGCCAATCATCCACACAAGAACATCATGACGACCGATAGGCCGCTTGAGCTACTCCACATGGATTTATTTGGCCCGATAGCTTACATAAGCATCGGCGGGAGTAAGTATTGTCTTATAATTGTGGATGACTATTCTTGCTTCACTTGGGTATTCTTTTTGTAGGAAAAATCTCAAACCCAAGAAACTTTAAAGGGATTCTTGAGACGGGCTCAAAACGAGTTCGGTTTAAGGATTAAAAAGATTAGAAGCGATAATGGAACGGAGTTCAAGAACTCTCAAATTGAAGGCTTTCTTGAGGAGGAGGGCATCAAGCATGAGTTCTCTTCTCCCTACACACCTCAACAAAATGGTGTAGTGGAGAGGAAGAATAGAACTCTACTTGACATGGCGAGGACCATGCTTGATGAGTACAAGACACCGGACCGGTTTTGGGCCGAGGCGATTAACACCGCTTGCTACTCCATCAACTGGCTCTACCTTCACTGAATCCTCAAGAAGACATCATATGAACTCCTCACCGGTAAAAAGCCCAATGTTTCATATTTTAGAGTCTTTGGTAGCAAATGTTTTATTCTTGTTAAAAGAGGTAGAAAATCCAAATTTTCTCGTAAGGCTGTAGAAGGCTTTTTACTTGGTTATGACTCAAACACAAGGGCATATAGAGTCTTTAACAAGTCCACTGGACTAGTTGAAGTTTCTTGTGACGTTGTGTTTGATGAGACTAACGGCTCTCAAGTAGAGCAAGTTGATCTTGATGAGCTAGATGATGAAGAGGCTTCGTGCATCGCGCTAAGGAACATGTCCATTAGGGATGTGTGTCCTAAGGAATCTGAAGAGCCTCCACAAGCACAAGATCAACCATCATCTTCCATACAAGCATCTCCACCAACTCAAGATGAGGAACAGGCTCAAGATGATGAAGAAGAAGATCAAGAAGATGAGCCACCTCAAGAGGAGGGCAATGATCAAGGGGGAGATGACAATGATCAAGACAAGGAAGATGAACAGGGTCAAAGACCGCCACACCCAAGAGTCCACCAGGCGATTCAAAGAGATCACCCCGTGAACACCATCCTCGGCGATATTCATAAGGGGAGGATGCACTTAAAGATTCGGATTGGGTGCTGGCAATGCAAGAGGAGCTCAACAACTTCACGAGGAATGAGGTATGGCATTTAGTTCCACATCCTAACCAAAATGTTGTAGGAACCAAGTGGGTATTTCACAATAAGCAAAATGAGCATGGTGTGGTGACAAGGAATAAAGCACGACTTGTGGCCAAGGGCTATTCACAAGTCGAAGGTTTGGATTTTGGTGAAACCTATGCACCCGTAGCTAGGCTTGAGTCAATTCGTATATTACTTGCCTATGCTACTTACCATGGCTTTAAGCTTTATCAAATAGACGTGAAGAGTGCCTTCCTCAATGGACCAATCAAGGAAGAGGTCTATGTTGAGCAACCTCCCGGCTTTGAGAATAGTGAGTATCCTAACCATGTGTATAAACTCTCAAAGGCGCTTTATGGGCTCAAGCAAGCCCCAAGAGCATGGTATGAATGCCTAAGAGATTTTCTTATCACTAATGGCTTCAAAGCCGGTAAAGCCGATCCTACTCTCTTTACTAAAACCATTGCAAAAGATTTGTTTGTATGCCAAATTTATGTTGATGATATCATATTTGGGTCTACTAACAAATCTACTTGTGAAGAGTTTAGTAGGATCATGGTACAGAAATTTGAGATGTCTATGATGGGGGAGTTGAAGTATTTTCTAGGATTTCTAGTCAAGCAACTCCAAGAGGGCACCTTCATTAGCTAAACAAAGTACATTCAAGATATACTCACAAAGTTTGGAATGAAGGATGCTAAGCCCATCAAGACACCCATGGGAACCAATGGGCATCTCGACCTCGACACGGGAGGTAAATCCGTAGATCAAAAGGTATACCGGTCGATGATAGGATCTTTACTCTACTTATGTGCATCTCGACCGGATATTATGCTTTCTGTATGCATGTGTGCAAGGTTCCAAGCCAATCCTAAGGAAGTTCACCTTAGGGCCATGAAAAGAATCTTGAGATATTTAGTTTATACTCCTAAGTTTGGCCTTTGGTACCTTAAGGGATCCTCATTTGATTTATTAGGATATTCAGATCTTGATTGGGTAGGGTGTAAAATTGATAGGAAGAGCACATCAGGGACTTGTCAGTTTCTGGGAAGGTCCCTGGTGTCTTGGGCTTCAAAGAAACAAAACTCAGTAGCTCTTTCTACCGCCGAAGCCGAGTATATTGCCACAGGCCATTGTTGCGCGCAATTGCTTTGGATGAGGCAGACCCTGAGGGACTATGGCTACAAATTTAGCAAAGTCCCTCTCCTATGTGATAATGAGAGTGCAATCCGCATGGCGGATAATCCCGTTGAACACAGCTGCACTAAGCACATAGCCATTCGGTATCACTTTTTGAGAGATCACCAACAAAGGGGGATATCGAGATAGCCTATATTAACACCAAAGAACAATTAGCCGATATCTTTACCAAGCCTTTAGATGAGAAAACCTTTACCAAACTTAGGAATGAACTAAACATTCTTGATTCTCAGAATTTTGATTGATACTTTGCACACATAGCTCATTTATATACCTTTGATCATATCTCTTCTATGTCTATGACTAATGTGTTTTCAAGTGTATTCTTATGCTTAGTCACAGAATTGAAAGGGAAATGAAGTATTCGGCAAAGACGGCGCTTCCACTCAACTCCATCAGTATTATCTACTCTTTGCCGGTATTCTGCCATCTCTCCACATTGGTATATTCTTTCACTCATATATTGTTTGCCAAAGGGGGAGAGAATGTACTAAGGGCTCATATTTCACTCAAAGTATCTGTTTTTGGCGATTAATGCCAAAGGGGGAGAAAGTATTAGCCCAAAGAAAAAGGACCGCACCACCATGCCAATTTCAAAATTTTTCGAAACAAGTTTAAGTTTTTAAATGTTTTTTCAATTAGTATCTTGGAAATTAGCATTCCTCTAAGAAATTCTATCTCAATTGGTAAAACCCTCTTGAACACTAAGAGGAGAATTTCATTAAGGGGGAGTTTTGTTTAGTCAAAGGAAAACCATTTGAAACAGGGTGAAATTTCAAATCTTTAAAATGCTTCTTTAAATCTCAATCATATTCCTTTGACTATTTGCAAAAGGATTTTGAAAAGATTTTTCGAAAGAATTTGCAAAAACAAAACTAGTGGTGCAAGCGTGGTCCAAAATGTTAAATAAGAAGAAAGCAATCCATGCATATCTTATGAAAGTTTAAATTGGTTTAAATTCCAAGCAACCTTTGCACTTACCTTATGCAAACTAGTTCAATTCTGCACTTGTTGGGGTCGTGCTTCGGTGCGCCGAAGGTCTCACACGAAGAAGCAGCTTCGGCTGAAGTCGTCTCCAAGAGATGGCCGAAGGTTCCTTGTCATGGAGCTTCGGCGTTACAAACCGACATAGAGATAAAATGACCTTTTTATCCATAAAGGTCTAAGTCAATGTTGTAAACTTTTGTAAGGGGCATAATTGTAATTTGTCACAGGCTGCGACCTGTGCCTATAAATAGATGAACAGTACCTCTGTACTGTTCACGCGAACCTGTCATTTGCCTTCGCATCACGCTTATACTCTTGCCTTCCTCAGGACCGAAGGTACATTTGTAATTTAAAGTCATTTGTATTCACTCATATTAATAGAAATAGAAATGATTCTATGTTAACATTTGAATGTCTATTCTATACCTCATGATTCATATGAATGCTTCGTCCCTCGTTATTATGTTTACGAAGGTACGTCCTTCGTAACCTTCGTCTGAAGTTCCTTATATCCCGAAGGGGTATAATGTAATGGAGGACGAAGGACTTTAATATTTAACATTTTCTGTGTTGCCTTGTTCTTGATTCTTAGCATTTGATAACAGGCGGTTCTTGCTCAGAGCCGGTTAACAAGAAGCAGAAGAAGGAGGCTCAGAGAAGGGTGCAGCATGTTGGAGTGCAGGGACCCTTCATCAAGTCAAAATGGTCCCATATTCCAATTACCTTCTCTCAGGAAGATCTTCAGCTTAAGGATTATCCTCATAATGATGCCATGGTTATCTCTTGTGTGATCAAAGGATTTCTGGTCCACAATGTCCTAGTTGATACAGGCAGTGCAGCTGACATTATATTTGCTAAAGCCTTCAGACAAATGCAAGAGCCCGAAGACAAGATTCATGATGCTACGCACCCTCTTTGTGGCTTCGGAGGACGGCAGATTGTAGCACTTGGGAAGATTACCATGCCGGTAACCTTCGGATTTGTTAACAACACAAGGACTGAGCAAATTGTGTTTGATATTGTTGACATGGAGTATCCTTACAATGCTATCATTGGTCGCGGAACTCTTAATGCTTTCGAAGCAATTCTTCACCCAGCTTATCTCTGCATGAAGATACCTTCGGACCAAGGACCTATTGCTATTCATGGAAGCCAGGAAGCTGCTAGAAGGGCCGAAGGAAGCTGGACTGATTCCAAAGCAATTCATAATATAGATGGAACTGAAGCTTGTGAACAGTACAAATTCAGGAGGGAGAAGGCAGCTTCAGCGGATCAGCCGAAGCCCATGTTATTGTGTGAAGACATAGCAGAGCAGAAGGTGCTATTGGGCTCGCAGTTATCTGAAGACCAGGAGAAAACCTTGATAAGGTTTTTATTCAACAACAAAGATGTTTTTGCATGGTCGGCCAATGATCTCTGTGGAGTGAATCGGGATATTATTGAACATTCGCTCAATGTTGACCCCTCCTTCAGACCCCGAAAGCAGAGGCTTCGGAAAATGTCTGATGATAAGGCCGAAGGGGCTCGCAATGAAGTAAAAAGACTCCTCAGTGCAGGAGTTATCAGAGAAGTGAAGTATCCAGAGTGGCTAGCTAACACTGTTATGGTGAAGAAGGCCAATGGCAAGTGGAGAATGTGTATTGATTTCACAGATCTCAACAAGGCTTGTCCGAAGGATGAATTCCCGATGCCAAGGATAGACTCTTTAGTCGATGCAGCAGCTTCTTCGGAGCTCATGAGTCTCCTGGATTGCTACTCAGGCTATCATCAAATATGGATGAAGAAGGAAGATGAGCCGAAGACTAGTTTCATCACCCCAAGTGGTACATATTGCTATCTTCGGATGCCTGAGGGGCTCAAGAATGCTGGAGGGAGTTTCAGCAGAATGACTGCGAAGGTTCTCCAATCTCAGATAGGCAGAAATGTGTTGACTTATGTCGATGACATCATCGTAAAGAGCACGAAGCAAGAAAATCATATTGCTGATTTGCAGGAGACCTTCGCCAGCTTCAGACAAGCTGGGCTGAAGCTGAATCCAGAAAAATGTGTCTTCGGAGTGAAGAAGGGTAAATTTCTTGGATGTTTGGTTTCAACGAAGGGAATCGAAGCTAACCCAAATAAAATCGAAGCTATACTTCGAATGGAGCCACCAACCACAAGAAAGGGGGCCCAAAGATTGACAGGAAGGCTGGCATCTCTCAACAGATTTATATCCAGATCAGCAGAAAGAAACTTACCATTCTTTGAGGTGCTGAAGTCAGCTGAAGTCTTTCAATGGGGCCCAAGTCAACAAAAAGCCTTCGAAGAGCTGAAGCAATACTTAATAGATCTCACAACATTAACTCCACCAACGCCAGGGGCTCCTCTGTTGTTGTATGTGGCAGCTTCGCACTCAGCAGTAAGTGCGGCACTTGTTCAGGAGAAGTTTGATGGACAAGTCAAGAAGCAGGTCCCAGTATATTTTGTGTCTGAGGTCCTCAGTGTCTCAAAGAAAAATTATACAGAGCTGGAGAAGGTGTTGTATGCCGTTTTAATGGCATCCAGGAAGCTTCGGCACTACTTTCAGGCATACAACATTATTGTTCCTTCTTCGCAGCCGTTGAAGGACATCATGAGGAATAGAGAAGCTACTGGGCGTATTGGAAAATGGGCTGCGGAACTCAATGAATTTTACATTGATTATGTGCATAGATCCTCAATTCAGTCTCAAGCATTGGCAGATTTCATTGCCGACTGGACGCCAGGGGCTCAGGACGAAGAAGCGAATAAAGATGCCGAAGCATGGACAGTGTTTTGTGATGGCTCTTGGGGAACCTTCGGAGCAGGTGCAGCTGCTGTGTTGGTCTCTCCGTCCAAGGTTAAAACTTGCTATGCAGCAAGACTTGACTTCAGCTGCACAAATAATATCGCTGAGTACGAAGCCTTGCTCCTGGGTCTTCGGAAACTAAAGGCAATGGGGATCAGAAGGGCGATCCTTAAAACTGATTCTCAGGTTGTTTCGGGTCATATTGACAAAAGTTGCAAGGCTAAAGACCCGAAGCTCGAAAAATACCTAGACACGGTCCGAAGGATCGAAGCCTCCTTCGAAGGATTTTCTGTTAAGAATATCCCTCGAGGACAAAATGAGCATGCTGATTTGTTAGCCAAGACTGCAGCACAGGGGCTGCCGCTACCTTCGGATGTGTTCTTCGAAACAATAAAGGCACCTTCAGTGGAGCTACTTGAAAGAGCAGTCCTTAACATTTCTCCTGTTTACAGTGAAGATTGGAGAACTGAAATAATCTCTTACCTTCAGGGTAACTTCTTATCAGATGACGAAGCTTATAATAAAAGGATAGAGGCAAGAGCTCGTCCCTATGTCATGATAGAAGGGGAGTTGTACAAGCATGGAGTTTGTGCCCCGCTGCTCAAGTGTTTGTCTAGGGCCGAAGGTATAGAGTTGATGAAGGAGATACATGCAGGCCTGTGTGGATCCCACATCGGATCCAGGCCGTTACTTGGAAAAGTGTTCCACCAAGGATTTTATTGGCCGAAGGCAGCTTCGGATGCAGCGGAGTTAGTTCAAAAGTGCGAAGGTTGTCAAAAATGTGCAAGAGATCAAAAGCAACCTTCGTCATTAACACAGCTGATACAACCCATCTGGCCATTGCAAAGGTGGGGCCTCGATTTGTTGGGTCCATTGCCACCGGCCCAAGGGAACCTAAAATATGTTATAGTAGCTGTGGAATATTTTTCCAAGTGGATTGAGGCGAAGCCATTAGCCACAATAACTTCGGCCACTGTCCAAAAATTTTTCTGGCGGAACATTGTCTATCGCTTCGGAGTACCGAAGGCCATCACTGTAGATAATGGAACGCAGTTCGACTCCGAAGATTTCAGAAATTTCTGTGATCAGATTGGAACGAAGATCCACTTTGCATCAGTCAGGCATCCGGAGTCGAATGGGCTTGTTGAAAGGGCCAACGGCATCATAATGACAGGAATAATGAAGCTAATCTTTAATCAACCAAGGGGAAAGTGGCCAGATCAGTTGACCAAAGTGGTGTGGAGCCACAATACAACAATATCAAGGTCTACAGGCTTTACCCCATTCAAGTTATTATTCGGTGACGAAGCAATAACTCCAGAAGAAGCTAAAGCTGGATCAATAAGAGTGGTAGCTTCGGCAGAATCAAGTGCCGAAGATACTTGTCTTGTGGAAAAGGATGCCTTAGAAGGGATCAGGCTCCAAGCCGTGGAGAATATCAATAAATACCAGGCCGAAACAGTAAAATGGCGAGATAGAAAGGTCCGGCTAAAAAATATTGAGCCAGGACACTTGGTGCTTCGGAGAGTGGCCAACCCGGATACAGTGGGCAAGTTGCAACTGAAATGGGAAGGGCCTTTCTTAGTAGCATCTTCGTCAAGGCCTGGTTCGTACAGACTGAAGGACATGGATGGCAATGAAATTCCAAGATCTTGGAATGCGGATGAGCTTCGGCGGTTTTATGTATAACTCGATGTAATTTTGTATGTCTTTTCTTTTCTTTTTCATGGCACCCTTTTCCTTTCTAAAGGGGGAGAAAGGTTTTTAATGGGGCCATCATATGTAATTTTCCTTTTTAGTTTTATAAGAGCAAAATCCCCCAAAGAATGTAAATGTAAAAGCTGAGAGCGCACCATCGAGTGCCGAAACTGAAAAAGAGAAAAAGCTCCGAAGACGTCCCTAAGGGGATGCAGAGCTCACAGCGAAAAGTCAACGCTGGTTCCGCCGAAAGTAAAAGGCGAAGAAGCTCGAAAGACGTTCCTAAGGGAATGCAGAGCTTATACCGCCTAAGTAAAAGGCGAAGAAGCTCCAAAGACGTCCCTAAGGGGATGCAGAGCTTACAGCGAAAAGTCAACGCTGATACTGCCTAAGTAAAAGGCGAAGATGCTCCAAAGTCGTTCCTAAGGGAATGCAGAGCTGATGTATGGTTGGTTCTAAAAGAAGTAATGGCTGAGAATGTGGCTTCGGACATACGCTTCGGACATTCATTCGCACATTACATTACATCATGGCATTTGCATGCATAAGCATTCATTCATAGCATTTGTGTTCCCAAGTGGTTGCTTCGGCAAAAAGAAAAGCTTCGGAGAAGTGGTTTTTTATGATTCGTTATGTAAAAGAAAAGCTTCGGAGAAGCAGTTTTTTATGATTTGTTATGCTATGTTGTGTACAAAAGAGAAAAGCTTCGTTGCTCGGCAAAAAGAAGAATTGTTTTTATGCTTCGTTGTGTACGAAAAGAAGGGAAGGTGTTTTTTCGCCTTCGGCTCAAAATACTGATTTCGTCCACATCAAAGCGCCTCAATCGAAGGGTAAGAATATATTACAAGGTATGTACAAAGTTCCTTGAAGAACAGTTTAATTCTATTTACAAGAGTTGTTACAAAATTATCCTGAGTTTTTCTATAGCACACTTCTACTAATCTTCATTAAGCTTCAGCTTCGGCGACAGCTTCGGCGACATATCTTAGGCATCATCTTCACCTTCGTCATCCTACATGAATCAAGGAATCGTGAGTAAAAATCAAGTCCAAAGGAAAAGGTAAGTACGAAATATCATTTCTTACTGGTTCAAGATGACTTCGGGCTTCGTCTCCAGCCTTCTCCCGCCCGCCTTTCGTCCATATCATTTTTATAAATCTATTGGAGATACTTCGGGCGAGGTCAGGCATATCATCCAGGATTGATGGAGATAAGGTGAAGTTGGGCCTGTTGACAATTTTTCCATGTTCGCAGCCGGCCTTCAGAAATGCAGCAGCGGTACCCCGAGAAGCTACCCAGGCACAGAAGTCGCCGTGCCCGGCTATAACTTCGTCAAGCTCTTCGATTTCAGCTTCAATATGATCGAAGGCCTGGGGTAAATTTTCCGCTGAAGGGTTAAATTTCCCGCTGCTGGCTCCAACAGAGTAAAATATCTTCTTTAATCGCCCAATACAATTATTGCCAAAGTTCAAGCATTTGTCTTGAAGGCTTGTTAATGTTTTCTCCAACTCTAAGCTGGTCTGGACTTCGGCTTTAAGCTTCGAATTCAGTTCTAGCTTCTCCTGATCGAATTGTTTTGATTGATTGATAAGCTTCGAATTCAACTCTGATAATTTAGCCTCAGTCTCAGCCAGCAAGCCTTCGGTCGATTGGAGCTCGAAGTCTTTCTTTTCAATGATGGCAGATTGCTCTTTTATTTTGCTTTCTAAGTTTTCAATTATAGCTTCGTGCTTTTTGTCCTCCAAGTCTTGTTGCATCTTCAGAGCTTTGCTCAGTAGCATGCTCTGTACAGAAACAACTTATGTTAGTAATATTTTCATTGTTAACGGCAATAAAAACCAGAGAAAAGGTTGTTTACCTTGAAGTTAGAATAAAATAAGCTGCCGACGATATGTTGTCGTCGGTAGCGGCTGATGTCTGTCTCTAGCTTCGGAAAACCGATACTCTTTGATAGAGTACCGATTACCTTAGCTCCAGTCTGGTCTCGAATGCAGCCCAATCTTTCGTCATCAATGCCTCCAAATAAAAGGGCTCCTGGCTTATAGCCGCAAGATTTGGCATAGTCCTTGAGTTCTTCTATTTCGTCCTTCGTCAGTTTTTGCCCAACTAAATTTTGAAAAGAGTAGGCTTCGTCGTCCGAAGTCTCTTCGGCTATTTCTTTTCCTTTTTCAGGCACTGTGGCCATGCTTTTTTCAGTAGTAGCATCAGCTTCTTCTGCTGCCATGTCTTCCAAAATTTTGTCAATATCCTCAATGGTTGTTTCTAAATTCACATCTTCGGCTGTAGCGGCTTCGGTAGCCGCGACCTCCGAAGGTGCGACTTCGACGTTTGTGGTGTCTTCGACAGCTGGTGTTTTCTGAACTGACGCTCTAGGCGGCGTCTTGTCGATGACTTCAGTTACCGCAATAATTCTTTGCCGTTTGGGTTTGCTTATCTTCGTCTGATCCGGCACGTCCACCTTTTGAAAAAGCTTCGTCAGTTGGAGCCCTAATGGACTTAGCTTCGTGGGCATGGGTTCAGTCATTACCTTTAAAATTTCCTCCACGTCGCTGGCAGAAGGCGGTGTGGGGGTCCCTTCTTCTTCGGGTGATTTGCGCTTCGGAGTAGATATTTTTCTTTTCTTGGGAATTTTCTTTTCCTTTGCTGGTCTTTCTTCATCTTTGATCAGAGTTTCGGCCACTCTTTTTCTTTTGTGACCCTCGGCACCCTTGCTCAACTGCTCATAGTCTGGGTACTCGAAGCCCAGGGCATCGAATACTCGGTTCAGCCTTCGCTTCGGTCGGGCGCCGAAGGCCGCTGTCATCAATTGATCCTCTTTTTTGGAGTAATTCCCCAAGATTTCATTGCACATTACCTCAACTGTGTCTAACCACTCTTTGCAGGGTTTTTTAAAGTACTTCTTGAATTTAAAGTGATAGGGCAGACGGACCAGCTCCCCCTTCTTCTTCTCTCCCTTCAGCTTCGGCATTTCCCACTCTTTTAGAGTAGGGAAAACTCTGAATGCCAAGAATTCCTGAACTAGATCCCTGGTGCCAATATGTTTTGAAATAATTTCAAATTCACCCAGAGCAGCCCAGGTGGGACCTTCTAGATCGCCGATGCGGCATCGTGGCCTCGTTTCTCCGAAGATTAAATCCAGAGGGCTTTGTACCAATTTTTCTTTGTCTTCGTCAACTTTTACATAAAACCATTCAGATTTCCAGCCTGCTGGCCATTTGCTTCGGTAGCTGATTACAGGACACTTTGTTGTCTTCCGGTAGGCAAAGTTATAGCAACCGAAATTATCATGTAGCCCATCTTTCCTGGCCTTTGTTTGGTAATGTAATTCGTGAACTCGGCAGAAGCTGTCAGCAAATGGTTCCACAGCTTGGCTTCGGAGGGCCCAGATATAAACATTGAGCCTAACGATGGCGTTAGGAGTCAATTGATGAAAGTAGATACCAAACCTCTTCAGTATCTCCGCAACAATATTGTGAAGAGGGAATCTTAGCCCAGCTTTTAAAAAACTCTTGAAGATAACAATCTCATCCTCCTCTGGCTTCGGGGTGGTTTCCTCTCCCCCGAAGCGAAGTAGCTTCTTCTGATCTTCATTGAAATAACCTGCTTTTACCATCTTCGAAAGGTCAGCCTTTGAGACAGTTGATTTCCCAAAATCCAGGTGACTGGGCTTGCTGGGCATGGCAATATGGTAGTCATCTTCGGGATCAGTCCCTTCAATGTTCTCTTCCTCTCCTTCGGCGGTTGTTGGGTTTGCTGCAGCACTGGGCATTTCTTCCGCAGCCACTAGACCGGAACGCCGCATCGCTTCGGAGATAGGCACGGTGTCCGAACCTTCGGCTTCGTCTCCCTCACGCACAACTTTGGCCGTAGATCGCACTCTCACCATTTTAATTCTGAGTTTGGGGAAGTCAGACACTTTTTTCTTTTTTTCTTTTCTCCGAAGCTCTTCTATCTGACGAAGCAGATGTTGGGATGGACCTTCGTTCGATTCTAACAGTCAAGCTTCGGCTATGATGGAAAATTTTGGCAGCAAAACAGTGCAAATAGCAATGAATGCTGTGGTAACTTCACACCTACCCGTTTGTTTATATAGTGCTGCAGGTAAGAAGGCGAAGCGGCAGGATTTTTACACCAGGCGGGCAGTCACTCGTACTCGCTGTGCAGTGGACCGCAAGGATCAAACAGTAACTCTGCAAGATGGGCCTGGCACGAGCTCGGAAGCCGGATCGTTTCTCCGCAACGAGCTCAGGGAAGGTGTTTTTTGGACCTTCGGCTTCCCGAAGCTAAAGAGGCTTTTTTCACGGGTCAAGCTCGTTACGAAAAACGATCTAGCACCGCGAAAGGGGCTACTGTTGGGGTCGTGCTTCGGTGCGCCGAAGGTCTCACACGAAGAAGCAGCTTCGGCTGAAGTCGTCTCCAAGAGATGGCCGAAGGTTCCTTGTCATGGAGCTTCGGCGTTACAAACCGACATAGAGATAAAATGACCTTTTTATCCATAAAGGTCTAAGTCAATGTTGTAAACTTTTGTAAGGGGCATAATTGTAATTTGTCACAGGCTGCGACCTGTGCCTATAAATAGATGAACAGTACCTCTGTACTGTTCACGCGAACCTGTCATTTGCCTTCGCATCACGCTTATACTCTTGCCTTCCTCAGGACCGAAGGTACATTTGTAATTTAAAGTCATTTGTATTCACTCATATTAATAGAAATAGAAATGATTCTATGTTAACATTTGAATGTCTATTCTATACCTCATGATTCATATGAATGCTTCGTCCCTCGTTATTATGTTTACGAAGGTACGTCCTTCGTAACCTTCGTCTGAAGTTCCTTATATCCCGAAGGGGTATAATGTAATGGAGGACGAAGGACTTTAATATTTAACATTTTCTGTGTTGCCTTGTTCTTGATTCTTAGCATTTGAGAACAAGCCCCCAACAGCACTTATATTTGCTTCGGTTTGTGTTGGCATCAATCACTAAAAAGGGGGAGATTGAAAGGGAAATAGAGTCAAACCTTTTCCTAAATTATTTTGGTGGTTGAATTGCTCAACATAAACAATTGGACTAACTAGTTTTCTCTAGATTATAAGTTCTACAGGTGCCAAAGGTTCAACACAAACCAATAAAAAGTCCAAGAAAGGGTTCAAATAGAAAGGAGCAAAACCAACCGAAGGCTGCCTTGGTCTAGCGCACCGGACTGTCCGGTGTGCCACCAGACAGTGTCTAGTGCACCACCGGACATTGTCCGGTGCACCAGGGAGATCAACTTTGAACTCGCTACCTTCGGGTTTTTGGAGAGCCACTCCGCTATAATTCACCGGACTGTCCAGTGGGCCCCCGGACTGTCCGGTGTGCCATACGGACTAATGGCTACAGCACCAACGGTCGTCTGCAAAAGTGAACAGTGAACGCTATAGTGCACGGACAGTTCGCGCAGAGTCAGAGCAAGCGCCAGAAGGCGCACCGGACAGTGAATAGTGACTGTCCGGTGCACCACCGTACTGTCCAGTGGACCAAATTGTCAGAGCTCCAACGGCCGAACCCTAACGGTTGGGTGACATGGCTGGCGCACCGGACAGTGTCTGGTGTGCCCATCGACAGACAGCCTCCCCAACAGCCATTTAGGTGGGTGGGGCTATAAATACCCCCCCAACCACCACACTTCAAGGCATCCAAGTTTTCAGCCATTGCATTCAATACAAGAGCTCTAGACTTCACTCCAAGACACAAACAAGAGATCAAATCCTCTCCGAAGTCCAAGATCAGTCCAAACAATTAGTGACTAGTGAGAGAGAGATATTTGTGTTCATTTGAGTTCTTGTCGCTTGGATTGCTTTTCTTCTTCCCCATTCTTGTTCTCAAGACACTTGTAATCAAAGCAAGAGACACCAATTGTGTGGTGGTCCTTGTGGGGTCTAAGTGACCCAATTGATTGAGGAGAAAAGCTCACTCGGTCTAGGTGACCGTTTGAGAAAGGGAAAGGGTTGAAAGAGATCTGGTCTTTGTGACCACCTCAATGGGGAGTAGGTTTGCAAGAACCAAACCTCAGTAAAACAAATCACCGTGTCACTCTTTTCATTTGCTTGTGATTTGTTTTCGCCCTCTCTTTTGGACTCGGATTTAATTCTAACGCTAACCCCAGCTTGTAGTGTGTGCTTGAGTTCATAATTTTCAGATTCCGCCTATTCACCCCCCCCCCCTCTAGGCGACTTTCACTAACCCATGAGGTTAAGTCTCTCTTCGACAAAGAGTTACGAAAGGATGTATCAATAATGCAAGATCTATGCCTTCAGCAGTGGTATTTTATACAAGATTTATGCCTTCGACAACGGTACTCTTATGCAATATCTATGACAAGGCCTTCAAGTCCAATAAGCCGCTTTGGTAGAAAAGGGGGATTTTTTCTTTATGAAGCGTGAAAAGAAGGGAAGGTGTTTTTTCGCCTGCGGCTCAAAACCGGTACGTACAAAGGTTTCACGCTCCACAAAATAAATATATTACATCATTAAATACATATAGTTGATAATTGTTTCTTACATAAGAAAGTTGCATAAAAAATTCTACAATTGTTTAATTAAACAAGGTCTAATCATCCTCTTTTAAAACTTTATCATCAGCTTTGTTTAGAAGCCTATTGACAGCTTCATCAACAGCTTCATTAACTATTCTAATTACATCAAGAGCCCTCTTTAGAGCTAGATCGACCTCAGGGTCATACGGCTCCAGAGGGGGAGAAAGTTCGGCTGAACCACAGTATAAGTGTTTGTTAGTTACAAAGTTAAAACAATTTATGAAGCTAAGTCATGACAAAAATACCTATAAGTCTTTCACGTTCTGCAGCTTCTTTAGTTTTCCTTGCCTCTTCCAAAGCAGTTTGAGACTCCTCATTTTTTCTAATAGATTCATCTGTTATCTCTCGGCCACCATTTAACCAGACTTCGGAATAAAGTTTTCCGCTCAGCGCAGTGGCTTCAGCTGAAGGGTTCTTAATGTCACTAGCTGAGACCGAGAATTCTGGCTGAATTACAGCCTTTGCGTGCTCGCAGCCAGCTTTCTCAAGGAGTGAGATGGCTCCTCGGGCGCCGGTGAAGGCACAAAAATCTCCTCATCAGTGAGAATTTCATCAAAAGCTTCAACTTTGTCGCTAATCCATCGAATAACCCCGTCAGGATCACCACGGATAAAGTTCTGCTCCGAAGACAATGCACCAAGTTTAGCAAAACTATTATTCAAATTATTACAACATTCCATAGCAACCTTGTAACACTCCTCTTTGGCTTCACGAAGCTCCTTGACATTTTTTAAACTTTTAACCATTCTGTATTAGATATCTCATGTTTTGTTTGTTCGACATTAAAATTTTCAGTTATTTCATCGAGTTTCTTCTCCAATCCTTCCACTTCGGATCTGTGCAATCCCACCTAAATGGATAACGCATATTATAAATTAGCAATATGCTTCGCATGTTTCTCTTTCTTCTTTTCAAACTCCTTCATTTTTTGTTCTGCTTCGGAAAGGCTAGACAGTTTAGCTTCGCTAGACTTTAATCTCTCGACTAAGGAGAGCAGGGTTTTGTCCTTCTCGAGGGCTTCATTCCGAAGCATTATGACTTCCGAATGCAGGTTCCCAAAAGCTATCTGAATGCTTTTGTCTTCTGCATCCTTCTGGTCTTTTAAAGCTTTGCTAAGGATAAGACCCTGACAAACAAAAAATATACAAATATTAATAAGTATTACCACAAATCGTCTATTGAAAACTTATCAAACAAAAATTAGTAGATGCAGACATTAAAATATACAAACCTTCAAGATGTTATAAGCAAGGTTGTCTGCAAGTTGGTCCTTCGTCATTATAGATAGACCAAGTTCAAGCTTCGGGTATCCCATGTTGTCCATCATTTCTCGACAAACATTTATCTATTTGTTGTCTGGTAGACAGTAAAGGAAGTCATCTTCGTCATCTCCTCCATAAATTAGGGACCCTCGAGGGTATCTTAGGTCCTTTGCGTAATGTTGTGCTTCAGCGATTTGCTCTTCTAATAGTTGTTTTCCTGAAGCATGACGAATAATATATTCCAAACTATCTCGAGACAATGCTTCAGGCATAGGTGATGTTGGCTTCTCCGGAAGATCTTCTTCTTCTTGTTCTACTAGCTTAAATCTCGAAGGTCCAGCTTCAGCGTGTGGAGGAGAGATGCTTGCAGCCGTTATGTGGCGGAACCGTCCAGATTATCCTAGCTAAAGTGCCCAAGTCTCGCCTTAGAGGCAACGACGCACTTAAATCAGAATAAACTGACAATTTTTCCTCGGATCTAGTCTGATAAAGGCACTTACCAAGGACCGAATACCACTAGCTCACTCAAAGGTGAGGCATAGAGAAATACAATAAAGCATAATACCATAAATTAAAGAAGTATCAGTAGTGATTACATTATCGGAGTTTCAAAAACAGTAACCATAGTTTTTAATGTAGCGGAAATAACTAACGGAGAAAACCTAGTAACATGGCGAAGCCTAGCCACACTACTCCTCTTGGTCCTCTCCTGCGGAAGAAGCAACCCACTCGATCGTCTATCCCGGTGGCAGGGATGGAGGCCAAGTCACACCATCAACCAATCATCCAAGGAAGTACGTGTAAAAATTATGCCACAAGCAAGGCTGAGTATACTAATACTCAGCTAGACTTACCTGGTGTGAGGAGTCTACTCCTCTACCACTAGACCATGAAGTTGTTTGGCTGAGGGGTTTGGTTTGCCAAAAGCACTAGCTAAGTCTAAAACAAGTTTTAGCTTTTTAAGTTCTAGAATAATATTTTTAGACTAGATGAGCACCTAATTATCCATACATGGTATCAAGCATTATGTCAATCAACATCCTTTTGAAAGTAACCTCATTTCCACTTTTTACTCAATGCAGTACAATGGATCAAGCAGTCTCATTAGCTGCGAGAAGCAGACGATTCGAATCGAGTTTTAACCTTGCAAGGTAAACCTAAACACATGACATGTAGGGGCACTCCGTCCCCACACATATCAGTCGTCCCCATCGATCCCCCGGCAACAGATTAGGGCTCACGGCCTTGGTGTACAATGCTCTATTGACCCCGGCCGCCGTCGTGCAATATCCACATTTGTACCCACCATAATCTGGCATGGGAGACTCCGTCTCAGGTCCAATGAGGAGTAAAGTCTGTGGGCAGGTTCAATCAGGTACTAGGCTTACCGATTACCATATTTCTCGGCATGTGTTTAGTACGTTCAAATGCTTCACGCAGGTATCCGCACGTTAATCCTTATTCCAATTTCGTCTCATAGACAACGCATCCCTATGGATCCGTGTCCATAGACCATCATCATTTCGTTATCAAAATGGATACAACCAATTCCTGACCTCGTGTGAGTACTAGAAAAATCACTCAACTTCTACCGAGATCCCTAATTAGCATAGCAGCTACTCGACCTAGCATACTAGTATCCATCTCAAAAAGGAATCATGAGTTTATGCAACTAGGGTTTTAGGCAACTCCTACACTTAAGTGCACGGTACAAGTCTACAAACATTATGTGCAGTAAAATAGCATATATAATGGTTATGCATAAAACTGGTGCTTGCCTGGAATCCAACACTAGATAGTGTTTGCTATATGACACTCGCTCGGCGAGCATCCACTGGTTAGGTCCATCCTTCTTCGGGTCATCCACCAACTGCATCTTGTGGTTGGCACCACATCACTTGCATGATCATTATCTCTCGGTCCTAAATGAGATGCAGGATGCATATGTATGAATATGATGAAAGTAGCACAAGATATTCCAATACACGGTAGCGAACTAAAGACTAATTAGTAAGACACTGCAACAACTATACGCAAGTGTTAGTTATTTATAAGTCATCGGGCACACGTAATCACTACCACTGGAAAGACGACGACATTTCCTATGATTAACCAATGCAAACACGACATCACGAGTACAAGCATTTATTTAATTTGCTACGGCTTTTCGTTAATTCTTCTATTGATCACACAAAAGCATCCTAGACAACACAAGTTTAACAGAGGACATAGGCATCAATGTCTATGGAACTCCTATATCACAATCAACTGGAGAAAGAAACATATAAAACATGACATAGATGCTATCTTAAGCTTAGCCATAGCAAGTCTACATTAATTAAGTGCTAACCAAATATTTTTAGCTAAAAGGGTGAACTAAACAATCAAATGAGCACTTGCAGATTTTTGGACAGCAGCACAACAGTAACTTGTTTTAATCATAACTCTCCAGATATTAATCCAAAAATAGCAAACTAAGGCTTTCTGGAAAGCTTAAAAAGTTCTCTACAACTTTGGTATTTTTATCTCAGCATGATTCAACACTTAGCAAGGTCAAAAGTGCTAACACGACCGTGCTATCTAGATTTGGACAGATTCAGACCTCTGAATTCAAAATTTCATAACTAGGGACCCATGCACCCAAATCAGGTGATCCCAGATTTTCTAGAAAGGTAATGAAATTGCCAACAAAACATTTATAAACATCTCAAGGTGATTCAATATGAAATTAAGGATAAAAGACACTATAAGGCATTGTTGTCCAGATTTGGACAGATTCAGTCTTCATACTTAAAACATCTATAACTTGAGATTTAGACCACCAAAAAGGATGATCTAAGACTTTCTGGAAAGCTTAGTAAAAGTACTACATAACTTTTATAATCACCAAGAAGTGATTATATGTGTAACCAAATCAAATAATACAGTTTTTGAAATCTGTTCAGACAGTGGACGGAAAACAGTTTCAAAATTTGTAAAATTCAAAAGTCTTAAACTATAAGGCTATGGTTATGAAATTTTAACAAAAACAAGATAAGGAAGTCATCTACAAATTTATTGTGATCACCAAGAACTGATTGTAACATTAACTAAAGCAAACATTGCAATCTGTGAAATCTGTACAGAAATCGGACAGATTCAGTTACTGAACTTGTGAAAAGCATAACTTCTAAACGATCAGACTTATGGCTGTCAAATTTTTCCACAAGCAAGATAATAAAGTTATCTACAACTTTTCTATATGACTTTTCTACAGAAAACATATGGACTCCGACTCTGTCGATCTATGGATCCAAATCTATCTGGGTCCTGCAGTCAGGGGTACCATAATCAAAGCGACCACGGGGCGGCGAACGGTAAGGGTGCTGAATCCCGACAGGGGCGGGAGAACCACCATCTAGATAGTGGTGCGCTACGCGCTCAGCACGCAATTCTGCAACCTCCGCCTAAACCTTGCCCAACTCGTCAAGGGTGTGGTCCAGCTCGGTGTTGAGCACGGCGACCAGGTTGACTGTGACAGCCCTCCCAAGTTATTAGGCCCACATGCACCAATCCTTGCCTTAATGGCCTCAGATGGTTGTGCACGTGTATCGGATAATTTAACAAGGCTATCGAGTTTGCCAACTGGAACTCATCAACCCAAGGATCTCCCACATAACGGGTATATTACAGTAATCACATTTGATACACACACATTGGAGATAGAGCGGAAGACTTTTACAAAGTACATTTTACATTCCAAAACTCAAGTTTTACATGGTAGAAAGAGATGTATTTATTACAAGTCCTGATAGTACTCGAAGTGCATAACTTATTACAATAATTGGAAGGGTGAAGCCTTTTCATAAGATATATATAAAAACATTCTCAGCTTCAAGTCCTCCACATGAAGTAACAAACCCAAAGATAAGGGAATAAAACTTCTCCTACAAAAACAACAAGGGATAAATCCCTGAGTACTCAATTACTCAGCAAGACTTACCCGACTAACGAAAAGACTCTCAAGGGTATGCTAGATTTGGGACTCAAGGAAAAGCTCATCAATTATCAAGGACTCCTTTTTGCAGAAAAGCAGGCTTACTAATAATGGATCCTTAAGCCAAGTTTTACTTCACAAGTTAGGATATTACCTGAATCTAGCATTTGCCTAATCTAGATCATTCACTTGACCTAAACTAGGTTGCTTTTACTCTAAGCTTTGTTATACTTGTTAGCTACGCTGCTGGTCGAAGATCTAGTCTTCATAACCGAGAAGTAATGGCGATCCAAATCGATTAATACCTAGCTGGGGATCTCCAACCACATGACATATGCTTCCCTTAATTCTTTTGCACATGTCTACCATTCCCACGGATCCTCCACCACATGAATAGGTCCGCGCCACCCGAGAGCACAGTACTCCCCATCCAGCATCTTTCCAGGGGGTACACGCTAGTCTCGCCATCTCTCCACTCCCATTGCGCGATTGTCTTTTCACATAGGGAATAGCCGGGTTCAGGCTTGCCCATGACGAGGTATGTGGCTACATAAAAGGTCCTAGATCAGCATGCCAACAATCGGTACGGTCCTTAATCGACATAGACAGGTGACTTTTCCTGCTCAGCGTCTGGTCTCATTTTAAACTATTTCAAAACTTTGGCGCCTAACAGAGGGGCCATGCCTAGATAATGAACCCATCAACGTCTTGATGCCTTCATTATCACATACTCATTTTTTCTTTTTGTAAAAACATGAGTCATAGATCAAAAACATTTTTCTTAATCTATCAGCGTGACTAAGCATCACTAACTTTTATTAAACAGGTAACAAGGTATGGTAATCAAGCTTTCAAGGATGGTCATGCATAAAAAGTTTAATCAATCAATCCTATCACCTAATGCATCATATAAGTGATAAAATTTTGTAAACACAAGGAAGGTGGAAAATGCACCAGGGCTTGCCTTATTGCAGGAGAAGATCCCAAAATTATTCTACTCTGGTAAGTAGTTAGATGAAACTCCATCACTGGATCAACAGGCACTGAAGTGAACTCCTTCAAACATCACTTCTTCTAAGTGTTCTATAAGTCAATTACATGTAGATGAATGCTTGCTATGGTATGAAAATGCATTTCATAAAGAAGGTAACAAACAACACATCAAGAGTATACTTTTCTACAAAGTGCATGAAACTAGCCAAAACACTAGAGGATTTCCAAGGGCACTTCAAGACATATTCACTTACTAATCTCCAGGGAACTAATCCATGTTAGACTTAATCCAAAACTCAAACCTTCTTAAGCAACTTCATTGCCTAATTACCCAAGGGTAAAATCCTCATCCTTTTTGGGCAACAATCTGTTTACTGAGCAAATCACTTCTAAACAAATTCAAACTTGGACCAAGTGCTCAACTGGTCAATACAACGTTGCCCAAAATTTTTCA
Organism: Zea luxurians; assembly: GCA_029449295.1. NCBI lineage: Eukaryota > Viridiplantae > Streptophyta > Magnoliopsida > Poales > Poaceae > Zea > Zea luxurians. Next base: position 93,689,547 of record JAOPSE010000001.1, on the reverse strand, counting down.
TAATTTTTGGAACACAACTTTTATTTTTAAAAATCAAATAGTCCTTCTAAGAGCATCTGTTATTCCCTAAAATTTGGTGTATGCTATAAAAATCCTAAATCCATTTTTAATAGAAAGTATATGATTTTACACACCTTGATCGAGGAACCACGAGGAGACCGGTCGATGGAGAACTGCGATGCGACGATGTTCACTGGCGGCAAGCCCTCCGTTCCGATAACCGTGGAAAATTTTGGCCGCGGTGAGGAGGAGAATTGGTTGGCAAGGTCACCACTATTGTCAATACCATGGTGACACCGTTATGACGGCCTGGCGCGGTGGAGCAGTGAGTCGACGGTGTGGCATAACAAGTGGAGCACACAGCAATGCGAGGTTGGACGAGGGATCCATGGCCGACGACCAAAGATAAGTGTGCAGCGACACACACCATGGACCGAGAAGAACCGGAGATGACGTGTGTGAACCCCAGGGGGATTCGCGGCGTGGACTACACGCTAGGGTGAGGTCCGAGAACGTCGATGAAATTCTGGACGTCGAGGATGGTGGATCAGGGACGAGCGCATGTGGCTGATGGGGAGCTGAGACGAGCGCGTGTGAAGAAGCTCAACGCCAAGCTGCTATTGTTCTAGCGTCGAGAGGCGAGCGACGGTGATGAAGACTTGGGCGTCGGTGAGGTGACAGTAGTTGGTACACAGGGCCTGGAAAGCTTGGAGTCGACGTCGGGCGCGGCAAACATCCAGGACACCAGCGAGTTAAAAAACGGGAAGGAGGAGCTAAGTGAACTGGACGCGCTGGACAGAGGCTATGGCGCTTGAGACAAGGAGCAGGTGAGGTGAGGAATTGATTTGCGGTGCTGAGAGTTGTACACGGCGAGAGAAAAACATAAGTTTGAGCGCTTGGGAGGGATGACGTACATGGGAAGGCAGATCGTGAAGGAGATAAACTTCATGCACTGGCTTGAGTTGGATCAGAGAGAGATGTGGATGGGATAAGGACAACGGAAATGACTAGAAGGACAGCTTACGGATTAGATAGAAAGGAGAGGCTGGTGGAGATAAAAAAATGGAACCCCTTTTTTTTACCCAAAAACTGAACCAAGCTTCAGCCACTTGAGATAAAAACGCACAGCAGCCGACTGAACCCTCCCTGCTGACCCCGTTCAATCTAGCAATTTGCAGTAATAATAGAGAGGTTATGTTGGATATATATGTTCTCCAATCAACCCTCTATCAAATTGCCATAGAGACCATAGCCTTATACTTCCTAGATTCAACACCAAATAGCCCCAAAAATGGGTGAAAACACAGAACTCCAATTCAGCTAACTGAATAACAAACTAACCTCCCCATCTGACAACACGAATTTTGACTCAGTTTTCTCCAAAGTTAGTGCAGCACTAAGCAAAATCTCCTTTAGAAAACTTTCTCACTAACTTATGATCTCCAAATTTTACATATAATTCATAGTCTAAAACCTTATGGAATGGTCACAGAAGTGCTCCAACAGAGCACCAAACATTGTGATTTTAGTTTTCATTGGACTGAATGAAATTCAGTTTGTGTGACTGACAGTCCCACTTTGGGCAGTATTTACACCACTTTTTGTGTAGGGTCACGCCCAACACACTTAAAGGAACTTATTCACTAACATATGGTCTTCAAAGTCTTCACAATAACTTCAATCCAAAACCATATAGATCAAGCACCACAAAGCTCCAAAGTTTAACCAGACACATATTTCAGACTTAGGCTACTCCACAATAGTCAATACTCTTTTATCTGACAGCACAACTTTGTGCGGTGTTTTCTCTCATTTCTAAGCAGTTTCAAGGGTATGTCCCTCACTAGGAATTACTAACCCAACATTGGTCTCCAAGTTTGCTACAGAAACCAGCTTAAAAACAAAGGGATTGACCACCAAGGAGCTCCAAACTTCACACTTTTATCTGAAATTCAGGTCTCAATCAGCCATAGACTGTCTGAAATAAAACCTGTCAGTCCCACTTTGAACCACTTCTTCACATAGTTGCATGCGGTTTCAGGGGTAGTATACTTAATACCAATTGTTCTCCTATAGTTACTCTACAAGTTTGTTATAGCACCTTTTTACCAAAAGTCTATAGACTAAAAGATACAGGGGTCCAGAAACAGCTAAATGAAACTGTTTTCAGCCAAATCCAAACTGAAACCAATCTGAACTTTTACAAATTACTCCAAATTTCTCTACACAACATGGAAATCTCTAAATATGAAAGTTGTTCTAATTTCCAATATATACCACTTTGACATATGGGACCCTAACAAATTCTCTCTAGATTCAAAACTCCACTTTTGGGCTAGCTAAAGGTTTCAATTGGGATTGCTTTTCGCCGACAATCTCGCAACTTTGGGTTCATCACTTAAGAGTAGAGTTACTCCCTAACCTAAGATCCAACTTTGATGTATAGAGCTCATGTCCAAAATGACATTGGTTTAGAAGTGGTGCACTTAAACTTGATTGCTATAACACCCTAAATCCATCAATTGAAGATAACTTAGTTTATATTATTATTTTTCAGTAGAAAGGAAAAATATTTATGTTTTCAAATAAGGAAAACCTTGATATATATAATTTGAAGAATTTCTTGAATAGATAAAATTTAATCAAGTGTTTGAAGCATTCATGCTGCAGCATAAATTTTGGTTGACTTGATTTGCAAATACAATTTTTGATTTAATCATATGAAGGAAATCTCGTTTTATAAAATAATAAAGAATTATTAGTATATTACCATTGTAATATATATTTTATTTTGTTAATAACTTTAAATAATAGTGCTTGCAAATGCTCCATTTTTATTAGACTTTAATTTCTTTTGGTGATGATCTTTTATTTAAAAGAGAATTCTTTCTAAAAACAATATTTTGCTACAAAACAAATATTTATTTGTGTTAATATTATTTTGGGAGTTTTTTTCTGCAGTGTATATATATTTATATATATATTCTAAATATTTAAAAAAGAGAAAAGAACAAACCCTAATCCTATCGGCCGATTCGGCCCATGTGGCCCAAACCGGCCAGCCACCGCGCGCTCCACCCGAGCCGCGCCCCTTCGTCTCCCAGCCGCCACCTCCTCTCTCCCCACCCACTCTCTCACCTCCTCTCTTGCTTCTCTTCCCAAGCAATGCCGCCGTTTGGCCTTCTCCATCCCGCGCCCTACCCGCCCCTGCACGCCGGCCATGACCGCGCGGCCCTGCACCGCCCGACGCGCGCATCGAGCCTGCCTCCCTGCTCGCCGAGCCGCACGACCCGACCAGCCACCAGGACGCCCGCCCGCCAACGCCCTGCGCGCAGCCGAACGCTCTGCCCAAGCAGCGCAAGCTCCGAACGCACCAAGCGCCCCGCGACCGCGACGCCCCTGCCCAAGCCGAAGATTGACCGACGTCCAAGCCGCCAACCGAAGCCCGCGCCATCTGAAGTTTAATGCATCCATTTCTCTCCCTCATTGAAGCTCCATGAACGCCATCAATGGCATAATGGCCGGCCGCCGTTTCTCTTCTCTCTCCCGACGCCCTCTCCCTATAAAATCCAGCCGAACTCCCTTCCCTTCTCCCCGAGCTCCCTCTTCTCTCTTTTCGTGCTCGATTCTGCGCTCTCCCACCCGAACTGCTCTATGCACAGGCTCTGCTGTCGCGCCGCTGCTGCACACCATCGTCGTCGAGCCTCTACTGCTCGCATAGCGACGCCGGCCCCTGTTGTTGTTTCCCCGCCGTCGCACAACTCCTCTTGCTGCCACATCTTGTGCTGTTGCCTATGCTCGCTGCAGCTCACCATTCCTCGCCAGACCGTCCATGCCCGTCTGTCGTTCAACGGAGCTCCGCCCGTGCCTGCGCGCCATACGCCGTTCACCGTCTGTTCTCGCCCCGCCGTCCAAACGCATCGCCGGAGTTACGCCGTCCACCGTCGACGCGACCGTGTAACACACCAACTGGACCATCCGCGCTTCGCCGTCCACATCCTGGCGAGCCACCGCGCTAGGAACACCACCTTGATCGAACCCCTACTCGTGTCGTGCCCAGCTCGCCACCGACCACCGTGAAGCTCGCCCACGCAGCACCGCGGCGACCGTGCCCACACAGTTCGCCGTCGTCCGTTCACCCAAGGTTGAAGACAACCCAAAACATTAATTTTTTTTCTAAAGCATGTGTTGAATTAATTTATGAATTTGTGAATTATCATTGTAATATTATGATGATGCGATTTGACGATTCACGTGTATGATTTTAGAGATTTCAATGTATACGTATAGCCAAAATCGAACCCCACAACAATACTTTGAATATGCGTATGATTTTATAATTCTAAAAATGAACACAATCACTATTCACTACCGCAGTGATGTTCATAATAGAAAATGTTTATAGATTTGATTTCACTTTAGTGTATGGAACGATAATTGTTAGTAGTATTTTAAGTGTAAACTTATCGATATAAGAAAAAAAAATAGAAGAAATACTAAGCCATGTATTTCTAGTCAAATGGAGATATAGATTTTACTATTCATAATAAATATATTCATAAGTATAGCACTTAAATTACATAGAATTAGTAAAATATTTATGTATATAGTAATAACCATGAATATGTTATTAAAAAGTCTCATTTAGTAATTTACAATTAATTCTTAGTATATTAATGTTAGAAGAATTATAAATAAACAATTTTTAGTTATACGTATAATTTCTATTTAGAAAAGAAAGGAGAAAACAGAAAGAATAGAGTTTTCTAAAAGATACTAAAATAATAGAATTGGTGTTCATATCTTTAAAATGATGACCTATCGGTTTGAATGTAGTTTTCTCAATAAATATAGATTTAGTGTTTATCTAATAGAATGATAATTATTTATTATCCTTTCACATAAAACTCATTTAGTCTCATATTTAAGTATCCATAATTATATGCTTTACAATAGAAATGTGTCATATAATTTTTCTAATAATGAGATAATGGCTAAATTAAATGCTCACACAGTCATAACTAAAATAATAGTTAATAATATACCAATGAATATAGTATTAAATATCTAGGTCATATGTTCCTAAACTAAAGGTAAAGATAAGTAATAGAGTAATTATGTTCTCTCATAATCTAGTTAATTAGATTTATATTTCAATTTGTTCACAACTGGTTATATAGGCTTAATTAACCATTTAATCAAAATTAGTCCATGTCATATATACATCAATTAGTTTTCTAGACATGATTAATATTATCCATCAAATTAGTCCATATTATTTATATCACTTAGTTTTTCCCAAAGAATAAACTAATGAAATTAGTGTTCATGTTCTTTTAAAATACGAGTTTATATGTTGTTTTGCATATAACTTTCTTAATGAAAATAGAGGCTAGTGCTTTATTAAGCAAAAGTATAGATAATTAATTATTTTATTATCTCTCATAAAAATCTATTAGACCATGTATTTTCTTAATGAAAATAAATATAACTATTTGTTTAATGATCTTTTCACATAAAACATGTTTAGGCTTATATCTTAAGGTCTTTTCAAATAGATGTTTTATTATATGTTCCATAATGCTTCATTAATTAATAATGTATTTCATAACGCATTAATCTTAGATATATAACATATATCTTCTCTAAAAAGTTAAAAAGGTTTAATATTGTTATAACATGTTTTATCATCCTATAAACCCTTAATCTTAGACATATCACATATGACGTTTCATAAAAGATTAATTTGGTGAACCTAATATTTGTATAGTTTAAATAAGATATTTTGAGCTCATGCCTTGTTTTAAAAAGTATAGATCACACATTTTTGAAAAGAATACCTTTTATTATAACCCTTGCGTATAATGTTTTTGAAAAACGAACGCTCTTTTTGTTATGCTTTCTTTTAGCTTTACGTATGGTGAATGTTGTATGTTATTGAATGGTGTTTGTTCTTCTTGTTTGTTTGTATGATATTCAGTGGTTGATCTAGTAGTTAAGAATCAAGATCTATTCCTATCTGTGGAAGAATCTCAAGTTTTCTATAAGCAAGGCAAGTGGACTTCTCCCTCTGTATATTCTGTCTGATCCCATACAATACATTTAATAAAGTTTACTTTTGGAGATATGCATAATTTGATGGGTTACCTATTTAGATACCCTTGACCTTTCCAACCTTATTCCTTGTTTAACCTGGGATTACGATTCAATCAAATAGCTATGCTATTGCTACAACTTTTTATGATGTCACTCTTTAATCATATTAATGTTCCAAATGGTAAGTTTACATTATTTTTGTTAATTCGATGATTAAGCAGGATCATATTGTGATAATTGGAACATAGAGTGACCACCCAGGAAAACAGTGCAACCACGAGTGCTATCATGGCTCTGGCTTTGGTAATTAGCTTTATATGCTTAGTGCCTAGCAACCTTACTTGAAATATGGGCAAGAGGGGGAGCGGCAGTGGTGGTAGCTCACATTAACATGGGGACGTATTCTTGGCTAAGGTACCTCACCTAGAGGGCCTCCACACCGACTTAGAAACCTTAGCAGGTTGCTTTGTATTAAGTGTATTTTGTGAAAGCCTCATAGTGGATCCCTAGCCATTCACCTAGGAAGTGTTTACGGGTTTGGCCAACCTAGGCTAGAGGGGATACATGGCTTGTGGGTAAAGTTGTACCACCTATGCAGAGTGTAAAACTGATATATCAGTCGTGCTCACGGTTAAGAGCAGCCTGGACCCTCACATGATAATTGAACTTGAAGATGAAAATAAATCATGGTCCTTTATGGTTCAAGTGGTTCTGAGCTTATGCTGGTGATTATTTATGTTAATGGTATATATATGCTGAAGGTTATCGCTTATGCTTAATTGGGTTTGGTATATACTTATACCTAGTAATCAGGTGTTGATAATAAAAGGTTGACCAAATAAAATGCTAACCGCATTAAACTTTAGCCTTACCTTGTTACCTTGCATTTTCACCCCACTTGCTGAGCCCCGACAATAAGTGAGCTCACCCTTGCTTAATTTTGATCAGAAGTTTGAAGATGAAGATATGAAGGTGAACTTGATGGATGCTAGTGTAGTGATTCCCCTGGTCATCTTCCTGTGGAAGGATGTCCATGTTTCGCTGTACTTTGATGAATAAAGGTTAAGACAATATGTCTGTTCGAAGTGTAATATGTTAATAAAATCTTTATTTACGCTTTTATGCATTGTTCTTTTGATATATTACACTTGTGACATCAACATATGTGTGGAAATAGATCCTGGCACACATATGCTATGCATTCGGTTCTGCCCTTAAAATCGGGTGTGACAATTGCAAATAGGGTTTTTAATCTTCTCTGGCTCCCAACAACACAACACACCACATTTGAGTTGAATAAATATTCACATCATGTTCATTGATTAAAGTAAAGCAATAGCATGAAGCTAACTATGATAACCCAAAAGGTAAGCAAGGACAAGATAAATACAGACTAGTCAATCCTTAGGTTTCAATAATGTAATGGGGGACAATGAATTATAAAGTAAGTAGGACATAATAGGTCAAAGGACACTTGCCTTCACTAGGTTGTTGCTTAGGAAGATCTTCGGCAACACACTTAGGAACCACGGGTTGCTCGTTGTCTAAATAAAGCGATGATACGTTCAATACATTTGGATAACAACAAATGAACAATACACCAAACATATGCAACTGTCACACCCGGTTTTGGGAGCCAAACCAAATGAGAACCATGTACGTGACAGGATCAGAAACTCACATACACAGTGAATACATAATTGGACATCATCACACAATGCTCGAATTAAATAGCGGAAAGGTACTTTAATTACATCAAGATGTCCAAGACATCCATAGAGTCTAATACATAACCATTGTCTTTAACATAAAGATCAAAGTGCGAAGAAAATGAAACGTAGATGATAAGCCTACACAGGCAGCTGACTAGGAGTTTGCCACTAAAGTAAACTAGAACTCGTCGTAGTCCTAGAACTCCTCGAAGTCCTCCATGTTGCTAGCATCACCTTCTGAGCACTGAGTACAGTGGGGACAACCTGGGGTGGGGGTGGTTTGTAAAGCAAGGGTGAGTACACATCAACGTACTCAGCAAATGTCCTGTTTGGCTAAAGTGGACTAGTTGTATGTGGGGTTGAAGTTAAGCAGTTGCTTTTAGTTGGTCAAGTATTTATTATTATTAGTAGAGCCAAGTTTTAGTAATAATCCCAGTTATTACCCAAAAGTACTCCCTCAAAAGAGGAAATACCAGAGATCAGATTTATAACATCATTGTTAACCATCATCGTAAAAGTATCCAAAGTTCTTCTAATCAAAGAGGATCCCAAGGCTACTCTTAACCGTGAGCTCGGCCGATATACCAGTTTCTAACACTCTACAGAGGTTGCACACTTTACCCACGAGTCATGATCCCTTTCCATCCTGGGTTGTACAGACCCGATCTTCACTACCGAGGTGAATGGCCAGGGATAAACTACGTAGCCTTTACAAAGACTCACCCGGTGCATAGCTGCTCATTAGGTTTCACCAGTCGTACAAACGCAACACACCTCCCCAAGGTGGGTGACTAACAGAAACCAAATCGAATGAACCTCTGCACCCCCCTTGGCAGAGCGAGCACTACGCCCTGGCCCACATTGATGGCCCTCCGGCAAAGCTAACTACACCCCCAGGTTCATCTAATTAATCATCTAAGGGCATCCCGTTCCACCCTCATGGTTGCACTGTTATCCCGGGTGGTCACTCCATGAACAGGTCCTTATGCAGAGGTACTCAGGAAAAAGGCCTGAGCCCCCTAAAGTATCACAAGGTCATCAGCATAAACAAGATAACAGTATCATATCATAAATGTTCACATCATGTTAATTGATTAAAGTAAAGCAAAAGCAAGCTGCTAATCATGATAACCCAAAAGGTAATTCAAGGACAGGGTAGATACAAAGCTAGTCAATCCTTAGGTTTCATAAAGTAATGCGGGACAGTGAATTATAGAGTATGTATGACATGATAGGTCAGAGGACACTTGCCTTCACCAGGTTGTTGCTCAGGGAGGTCTCCAACAACACACTCCGAAATATCGGACTGCTCGTTGTCTAAATAAAGCGAGCATGCATTCAATACATTTGGAGAGTACAAATGAACAACACACCAAACATATACAAACATTGGAATACATCTCAAAAAGGCACAATACTAAATAAGGAATAATGAGATCAAAGTATATCATGAACTAATTTTATTTAGAAATAGATTATTCTTTAAATGTTGTCCAAAATTACACAACCTAGTTCTATTTGTTTTACTATGACCTAAAAGTTAGACCAGAGATAAATTCATGTAATACACATTATTAATCTTCACAAGGTTAAATACACTTTAATCTCTAGGGTTTTCCTTTTATTTATTTTATTAAATAAATAAATCTACACTATACTAGTTCATAATTAACCATAAAAATTAGAATGTGTAGACAGTAACTGAAACTAATTTGTTTAAACAAAGAATAATCCTACAATCGTTTTGCAATTTGAATCACTAAATTTGGAGTTCATATGCAAAAGATATGAAATAAACAAGTTTGGGAATTCAAAATATGAAAATGGGTCTAATTCTATGAATATTTAAAAGTCCAGAGTTCAATCTGCAAGATTACAAGGGCCTGCGCGCGAAAACTAGGGATGGCGGGTTGATTCTGAACAAACCGAGGGTCTCTTTAATAAAACTACCGCGCGAAGGGGTATCGGGCGATTCGAATCGTTAGATCAAAAACCGACGGCCGAGATTAGATCTGCGGCCGAGGGCGCGCACGGGGGCGAGCAAGCGAGAGCTGACAGGCGGGCCAGGGGGTGTCAGTGACTGAGGGGAAGGGCGCACTGACCGATCGGGCCCAGCGCCATGGGACATGGGCACTGACAGGTGTAACACCCCTGGTGTTACTATTATTAAAACTTGAGCATAACATCATAAGCATTGGCATTACATAAGTTTGACACACCTAGAGTGCGTTCACTAGGCAAAAATTTCAAACAAGTTGTATTAATATGGCATTTTGCAAATAAGACCCTAGTGTAGGGTACTTAACCTCAAATAGGGACCCGAGGGATAAAACAGGACCCAAATAGAGAAAACCACAAAGATTAAGTAAAATAATCATAAAATGTTATCAAAGATGGACCTACATTGCATTTACGCCCCTGAGATATCAAAAATCCTAATTGGAACCCTGGAAAACCCTAAAACTAAACCCTAGGGGGTTAAGTGCAAAATCAGTGCACTTTTGGGCTAAAGTGCAAAAACCATGGCAATAAGGTATCCTAAGTCATATGATTCAAAATCATGAAGATTTGCAATCCAAAAACTAGAGATTTGGACTTATGTGCAAAAGAGCCACACTTGACCCTTTTAGTGAAGTCTAAATTTCAGTGTGATTGTTCAACTTTGAGCCCTTGTATCTTCCAAATTAGTGAGAATTCACCCTAAGTCACCACATCAAATTTGTTAACCTATCAAAGGAGAACAACTTTGTTTAAGAGTGTAAGCATAGTTGTTATGAAGAAATTGGAGAAAATCAGACCTAAAGTTGGGCTGTCAGGTCATTTTAAGTCTGAATTTTCCAATAACAGAGAGATTGGATGAACTTAGTGTTCGATTTTGGGTATGATCCTATGATCTTTTGTGGGTGCACCATGTAACAAAGTTAAAGCTAGTTCATTAAACTATAACTTTGGTATAGAGAGCTAGTTCGGTCACTACACCAAATCGGGAGTAAATCAACGCTAAACCTGCTCTGTCAGACCGACTGATGAAGCTGTGCAATGGTACAGTAGCCTGATCGGGTTCAGTAAACCTCACCGCCGATGACCATCGCGCTGTGATGCACGTAGATCGTCAAGATTCGTCCGCTGTGGATTGGGGATAACGGCGGGCGGGTAAAGATCTTGGCATCTGGAACAACATGAGTCCGGCCACGGCTAAGCTCGCCATACCCCCTTGCCCTGCGGCGGCGCGGATAAGCTCACCGGCGATGGCTGCCTGCTGATCCTGCGTCGCGTGTCTAGGCACTTTACCACATCGCAGTAGCTCGGCTTGCGATAGTTACTCATCGCCGGTGAAGTCGCCACGACGAAAGACACGAATCCACTGCGTCAGTAATCTCCCCTCTCTCTGGCCGCCAACATTGCTCGGCCAAATTGAGCACCACCGTGTAAGCCCTCTATAAATTGATGATCGCGTCAGCTACGCTATGTCATCACGAAACCAAAGCACCCACTCCCACACCCAATCATTCGCCAGAGCTCCCGAATTTCGAGTTTTCCCCAAATTAGTTCATCCCACCGCAAGAACACCCTCGCCGTGGCCAGTGCAATTGAGGTCAGTTCAAACCTTCTGCTCCCTTGTTTGAGTGATCTCACATACCCGTGATACTCATCAACCCGCCCAATTGAACCGAGCTGCCTTAGATCATCGGGAAAGCGCTTAGTGGTTCGTTGTTGCCGCTGTCACCGTGGGCGGAGCATTGTGGGGCTCCAATCCGTAATTTAGGGGAAATAGTCGTAAAGGGTTGAATTCGGTATCCAGCACTGGGCGGGGCTAGCCGTTGCGTAATTTGGCCGGTACAGGATCACCGGAGATCGGCCTGACGCCGCTCACCGTCGTGGATCGGGCGGTGTAAAGAAATAGAAATCCAAGGACCTTTCTGTAAAATGTCAGTGACTCCCCGAAATAGTGCGCGAGTTTCTTCTGTGGTTATTCAATGCTCCAGGGTCTTTGGTGCAAAGTCGCACGTGAGCGCGAGCGCGCGGGCGCGCTTTCACCCGATGTTCGGCCGACCAGAATCAGATTCGGTCCAATATTTTTACAAGTTTTTCTTTTTCTTTTTCTTCCAGAGCCAAATAAATTCTAGGAAATTGTAGAAAAATCCTAAAAATATAAGACCAATTTTGTTAGATCCCTAATTTCCTGTAGTATTTAATAAAAATAGTTTCTTGATTTTTAGTCTAAATAGGGAATTTTGGAGCATTTAAAATAGCCTAAAACCTTGTTTCTGGATTTTTAGAAAATAGATAATAATTCCAAAAATTCCCAAACTTTTTATATGAACTCAGAATAATATTTAGAAGCCTTGAGTAGAATTTGGTATGATTTGGACCTTGTTTGATAATTAGCACCCAAAACTCCCACCCCCTGCTCTGTGAACTTCACTGCTGACTCTGGAAACCCTAGTTTCCCAGAGAACCGTGAAGGAAAATTGTATTCAAGACCTTAGATAATAAACTTCTAATACCCTTGCACTCCCATGAGCATTACATGGCATTCATTATTATGTATGGTTATCTTTAGAACGCGAAGAAGAAGTTGAAGTAGAAGGAGAAAAGACTTCATCACCACCTCAGGAACCTTAGGCAGACAACTGTCTTTATTTTGAAATCTGTGGGACTGAGCCTGAATCACCTATAAACCAAGGCAAGCCTCGGTGCATTTGCCACCTCCTTGATTCTTTTAAAATCTTTCTCACTTGTTTGATGCCTTAGGTGATAGGAGTTGATTGATAAAACAATTCCTGCATTATCTTCCTTGAAATTGATTACCTTCCTTTGAATCCCTGTATTATAAAAAGTTTTAATATGCTTAGTCTTGCTTTAGCAAAGAAAAGATTTTGTTTTTACAAAAATGATGTGGCAAAGTGGAAGGGATGTTTTTGAAAATAAAATTTGATGGTGGATCCATCATGGCCATGATGGGTTCAACATCTGGAAAAGATGTACCTCTGCCAGGTACCAAAATTTGGGTTTTAAATGATAAATCTAAGACCGGGTAGGTGACTTGCACGAGAAGAGAGTTTCGATGTAGTGTCTCCGTCTGAGTCGATTAAGGACCGTGTCGATGTAGGCCTGTTAACCGAGGACCCTTTAACTGGTCACATGCCTCGTCATGGGTAAGCTTTGCCTCGGGCAGACTAAGGCCAGAATAAGATACCACACAATGGGAGTGGAGAGATGGCGAGAGTAGTGTGTACCCTCCGTGGCAAGAGGCTGGATGGTGGTGTATCTGTGCTCTCGGTTGGCGTAAACCTGATCTGGTCTTAAGAACCCCAGTGGCAGGTTGACATATGCAAGGGTTAAGTGCTACATATGTCGTGTGATCGGAGATCCTCAGCTGAATATAATCGATTCGGATCGCCGTACCTTCGCGGTTATGAAGACTTGGTCACTGACTTACATGTAGAACTCCAGTAAAGATTAAGGGTGCTAAGAAATTGGCTAGTGCAGGTCAAGTGATTGAACTAGGATAGAAAGAACTCTAGAGACCGGTAATCTTACTTAACCTGACAACTAAAATTTGGATTTTAAGGATCCACTTTAGTAAGCATTTCTGCAAACAGAGTCTTTGATTATTGAGAAACCTTACCTTGACTCCCTAATAACCAGCATGCCCTTGAGAGTCTTTTCCTTAGTCGGGTAAGTCTTGCTGAGTAATTCCATACTCAGGGTTTTATCCCCTATTGTTTTTAGGTGAAGAAGCGACAAACTTTTGTTGTTTCTGTTCTAAGGTGGTCTCAAAGGAAGAAAACCAAGAATAGAACTGCGGGAGGAAGGGTTCCTCCATAAATCTTTTGTTTGATACTTATCGGGAGGGGTTTTTGCCTCCCTTGGTTTTGTAATAATAAAACTCTGCACTCAGCTAAGTATATCCTGGTCTGTAATATATAACTTTGTCTTACTTTCAAAATAAATGTAAGTTTATGTAATCGCTTCCGCATTTTCGTATATCCGATGATCTGTAATGTCTGCGTGACGGGTGAAACGCTCTTGGGAAAGGTAAGAAAAGCAGATACCGAACTTGTCAAGTGATTCAGGGACACCTACAGGGTTGTCGGAAGTCCATTGGACAAGGACAACTGTAGGTGGGCCTAATGACTTGGGAGGTTCCGTCACAGCTGGTATCGGAGCGAAGCCCTTCTCTGCAGATATTATGAGGCATCTTCAAAAGAGTTTTCTAAAGACTCATCTAGAAAATTTCTTCCCTTCTTATCTACTATTTCTAAAGAGTTTATATGAAAGACCAGATAGGAAGAGTGCAATGTATTGAAGGTTGAATCAACTAAGGTTGGTTCTGTAATTACACATGCATCATGCTAAGAACTGTGTTAATAAGATTTTCCCCTTAGAAAAATGCCGCCGCGCACAAGCAAAACTGCATGAAAGCATACTAGCCCAATTGGTGTGCCACGTCATCAACTTGCCCCAAGACACGAGGATAGCAGTAGTGGGAGTAATGATCCGATCAGGGATCTTGAAGCAAAAGTTAATCAGCTTCAAACAGAACTCCAATGCAGGACTGACATATGGGTTGCAGATGGCGATAGAATCAATGAATTGAGAAGCGACATCTGCTGCATGCAAGATCAGCTCGCAGATCGAGATTTGGCGCTCGACTGGGCGGTTCACTCTCGTTCGCTTGCCTGGGCTAAGAAGGCAAAAGCTCGAGCCCGAGTAGAAGAACTTAGCTCAGCTATCGATACCTTGCAGGCTTATTGTAACACTCTACATGAAGAAGTTCATGTATTGTACTCACAATTACACCCCAGTGTACCTGCGGATCCTATCGGGACAGAAGCCGGACCTTCTCAAGTAGCGGGAGAAGCTTTTGGTGGCGAGTTGGACCTCTTTAGGCCCCCTCCCTCTATGAAGTTGGTCGATGAGTGGTCTCCTACGCCTGACAGTGAGGCTACCAAGAGTGACAGGAAGCAGGAATAGTATAGGATAGAAGTAGTACTATTGTGTAATAGGGGGTGTAATCCTATTGTAAAGTACGAGTCTGTAACATTACCTTTTAAAGTAATGTGAAATGGATGGTTTGTATGGCATATTATATTGCTCCCAATGTTCTTTGCCTAAGATGCCTTCCAGGACTCGTGCTCAGGATGGGGCTGGTACCTCTCGTGGGAGGGAGGCGACCCCGAATCCACCTCCAATACCCCTGACACTTGCCGAGGCCATCGCTGCCTTGGTAAACGCTACAGCAGAAAATACCCGCTTTCTGCGGGAGATGGCAGGCCAACCACTTCAACAACAAGGCGGACGGGCCTATCCGCAAGGCCCCCGGGAGACATCTTATCTAGACTTCTCCGAGACGCGCCCTCCGTTGTTCGTCAAGGCAGAAGACCCTTTAGAGGCGGTCGAATGGATCCGCGTCATTGAACAAAAATTTGGACTTCTTCGATGTTCCGAAACTCAGAAGCCCCTGTTCGCAGCTCAGCAATTGCGTGGCCCTGCCAGCACCTGGTGGGGGAACTTTGTTGCCGTACAACCGGGCTAGTCATCAAGTAACCTGGGATGAATTCAAGCTAGCCTTCAGGGAACATTATATACCGGAAGGAGTACTCCACATGAAACAGGAGGAATTCATGAAGTTAAAGCAAGGCGGAGATACTGTCACCCAGTATCTCAATAAATTTAATCACTTATCTCAGTATGCGATTGACCAAGTCAACACCGACGTAAAGAAGAAGAACTGTTTCATGCGGGGTTTAAATGATCGGATGCAAAGAAAAATGGCTACCTGCATTGACCTCACCTACGGAAGGGCTGTCAGCACAGCACTGGCAGTTGAATCTAAATATGCAAATTCTGGAAAGTCCAAGGGGAATGGAGGCAATCGGCCTAATCTAGGCCCCGAGAAAAGGCAACGGTTAGTTCTCCGGCCTTTTAATCAGGGTCGTTCTTCATCACGCCCGCCCTCCGTCCCATTCAAACAACCAGTGTTCATTCGTCCCAATGCTGCCCCCACTACAACAAGTCAGCCGGGTGCCCCTGGTACTCGATTCCCTGCCCTTCCCAGTCCGTTAGCAGGCTGCTTCAATTGCGGAAAATCTGGGCACTTTATCAAGGATTGCCCCTACCCGAAGCAGAACCGTTCAAACAATCAACAAGGTACTGAGAATTCTTCTCAAGCTAAGAGAAATACGGGCAAGAACATAAAGAAGACGGGATGAATGTATTACACTCAAGTGGCCACCACACCGGACGGTGAACTGGTAATGATGGGTACGTTCCTTGTGGCCAATCATCCCGCAATTATTCTCTTTGATTCTGGTGCTTCGCATACATTCATCAGCAAGAAATTTGTGGAGCAACATTGCATTCCATACCATGAATCAAGGGAAGGGTTTAAAATTCATTCACCCGAGGGACAAATATTTACTAAGGAAGTGGCTTTCAAAGTGCCCATAACATTGGCTGGACGGGACTTTCTTACTAATATGATTATTCTGAAAGGCCAAGACATAGATGTGATTTTGGGCATGAATTGGTTGGCCCAACATAAAGCAACCCTCAACACTGATCAGAGAACCATCAGGTTGAGTCATAACCAAGAGGAAATTCTTTTGTTTATCCCCATTCCAGCTAAAACTACTGGCAGATTATATGAAGCCATTACACCGGAGATCAAGGATATTCCGGTAGTATGTGAGTTCCCAGATGTCTTTCCAGAAGATTTGCCTGGATTGTCACCTGAAAGAGATGTAGAGTTTGTAATTGAGTTGAAGCCCGGTACGGCTCCCATTTCTAGAAGATCGTACCGGATGCCTCCAAATGAGCTGGCAAAACTGAAGATTCAATTACAAGATCTACTAGAGAAAGGATTCATCCAGACAAGCTCATCACCATGGGGTTGTCTAGCCATATTCGTCAAGAAGAAGGATCAAACATTATGAATGTGTGTGGATTATTGCCCCCTGAACGAGGTCACTATTAAGAACAAGTACCCTCTTCCACGAATTGATATTTTGTTTGATCAACTGACTGGAGCAAGGGTATTCTCCAAGATTGATCTCAGATCAGGCTATCATCAGATCTGTATTCGGCCCGAGGATATACCAAAGACCGCATTTACCACGCGGTATGGATTATTTGAATACTTGGTAATGTCTTTCGGACTGACGAATGCTCCTGCCCACTTCACTTATCTGATGAACTCGGTATTCATGCCCGAGTTGGACAAATTTGTGGTGGTCTTCATAGATGATATTTTGATATATTCAAAGAATGAAGAGGAGCATGCTCAACATTTACGGATTGTATTGACACGCCTAAGGGAACATCAATTATATGCTAAGTTCAGTAAGTGCGCGTTTTGGCTGGAAGAAATTCAATTTCTGGGACATGTGCTATCTGCCAGGGGGATTGCGGTAGATCCCAGCAAGGTCAAGGATATTTTGGAGTGGAAACCCCCAATCACTGTTCATCAAGTCCGAAGTTTTCTTGTACTAGCTGGCTATTACCGCCGATTTATACCGGATTTTTCTAAGCTTGTGAAGCCAATCACAAGTCTATTAAAGAATGAGACTAAATTCAATTGGTCTTCAAAGTGTAATGAAGCTTTTAAGCAACTGAAGATATTATTAACCACTGCTCCGGTATTAGCCCAACCGGACATTAATAAGCCCTTTGATGTGTATTATGACGCATTAGGCAGTGGTCTCGGCTGCGTATTAATGCAAGAGGGCCGAGTAATCGTGTATGCTTCAAGGCAGTTGCGCCGGCATGAGGAGCATTATCCCACTCATGATCTAGAGCTAGCTGCAGTGGTTCATGCCCTGAAGATCTGGCATCATTATCTACTGGGAAATGTCTGTCATATTTATACAGACCACAAAAGTTTGAAATACATCTTTACCCAGTCCGAGCTCAATATGAGACAAAGGAGATGGCTCGAGCTAATCAAGGATTATGAACTGGAAATTCATTATCACCCAGGCAAAGCAAATGTAGTGGCAGATGCACTCAGTCGCAAGGCCTCCTGCCATTGTTTAACTATGAGGACTTCTGACATTACATTGTGCTAGGAGATGGAAAATTTGAACCTGGGAATGATTCAACAATGAACTTCAAATCACTTGAAGCTGGAGTCAGTCATCCTACAAAGGATAATTGACGCACAAAAGAATGATGAGGGTATGAAACATGTACGTGAGAAGATAAGGGCTGGAAAGGCCAATTGTTTCAGAGAAGACGACCAAGGTGTAGTATGGTTCAACAATAGCATAGTTGTGCCGAAAAATGAAGAAGTCCGCCAGCAAATTCTGGATGAAGCACATCTTAGTCGCTATTCTATTCATCCCGGAAGCACTAAGATGTATCAAGATCTGAAACAGCATTATTGGTGGACGAAGATGAAGATTGAAATCGCACGCTATGTGGCTAGATATGACACTTGTGAGCGTGTCAAAGCCATACACATGAAGGCTGCTGGGCCATTACAATCTCTACCAATACCAACATGGAAATGGGAAGATATTAGTATGGACTTTGTTGTGGGATTGCCAAGAACCGCGAAAGGGTATGATTCTATCTGGGTTATAATTGATCGGCTTACGAAAATTGCTCATTTTCTGCGAGTCAAGATAGATCACCCAGTTACTGTCTATGCCAAATTGTACAATGCTCGTATTCTTAGTCTGCATGGTGTTCCAAAGACTATAGTGTCGGACCGTGGACCTCAATTTGTAGCCAAGTTTTGGGAGGCACTTCACAACTCCCTAGGTACTAAGTTGCTCCATAGTTCGGCCTATCATCCTCAAACCATTGGGCAGACTGAGAGGGTAAATCAGATACTCGAAGATATGTTGCGGGCATGTGTTCTGGAATTCCCACAGAAATGGGATGAATGTTTACCATTAGCGGAGTTCTCATATAATAATAGCTATCAAGAAAGTATTAAGATGGCACCCTTCGAAGCTTTATATGGACGACGATGTCGTACTCCGCTAAATTGGTCTGAACCCGGTGAAAGGTACTTCTTCAGGCCTGATATGGTGAAAGAAACCGAAGAAAAAGTTCAAAGGATAATTCATAATTTGAAGAAAGCTCAAGCTCGTCAGAAAAGTTATGCAGACAAGCGACGACAACCCTTATACTTTCTCATGGGAGATTATGTTTACTTGAAAGTTTCACCAATGAAGGGTGCATCACGTTTTGGGATTAAAGGGAAGCTTGCACCTCGGTACATTGGTCCATTCCCTATACTTGAACAGTGTGGACCAGTAGCATATCGACTTCAGTTACCCAAAATCTTGTCTACGGTACATAATGTGTTCCACGTGTCTCAGTTAAAGAAGTGTCTTCGGGTTCCACATCGAACCATTAAAGTAACAGATGTTGTCCTGGAGCCAGACTTGACCTATTCAGAACATCCTATTCGAGTCTTGGATCAAAAGGACAGGATTACCCGAAGAAAAACTCTCAAGTTTTATAAGATACAGTGGAACCAGCATTCTGAAGATGAGGCTACTTGGGAAACTCAAGATTTCTTAGACAAGGATTTCTCAGGCTTTTTAGCCTCTTGTAATTTTTAAAGTGTACAAAATTGTTGTAATTGAGGAGTGAGCCCCAAACCACCCCTGCCCTGTACCAAAATTCAGGAAATAAAAACATGAAGCATTTCCTTTTCCACTACTTACCCTAGGACTTTTAATCTCGGGACGAGATTCTTTCATGGGGGGAAGGATGTAACACCCCTGGGGTTACTGTTATTAAAACTTGAGCATAACATCATAAGCATTGGCATTGCATATGTTTGACACACCTAGAGTGCGTTCACTAGGCAAAAATTTCAAACAAGTTGTATTGATATGGCATTTTGCAAATAAGACCCTAGTGTGGTACTTAACCTCAAATAGGGACCTAAGGGATAAAACAGGACCCAAATAGAGAAAACCACAAAGATTAAGTAAAATAATCATAAAATGTTATCAAAGATGGACCTACATTGCATTTACACCCCTGAGATATCAAAAATCCTAATTGGAACCCTGGAAAACCCTAAAACTAAACCCTAGGGGGTTAAGTGCAAAATCAGTGCACTTTTGGGCTAAAGTGCAAAAACCATGGAAATAAGGTATCCTAAGTCATATGATTCACAATCATGAAGATTTGCAATCCAAAAACTAGAGATTTGGACTTATGTGCAAAAGAGCCACACTTGACCCTTTTAATGAAGTCTGAATTTCAGTGTGATCGATTCAACTTTGAGCCCTTGTATCTTCCAAATTAGTGAGAATTCACCCTAGGTCACCACATCAAATTTGTAAACCTATCAAAGGAGAACAACTTTGTTTAAGAGTGTAAGCATAGTTGTTATGAATAAATTGGAGAAAATCAGACCTAAAGTTGAGCTGTCAGGTCATTTTAAGTCTGAATTTTCCAATAACAGAGAGATTGGATGAACTTAGTGTTCGATTTTGGGTATGATCCTATGATCTTTTGTGGGTGCACCATGTAACAAAGTTAAAGCTGGTTCACTAAACTATAACTTTGGTACAGAGAGCTAGTTCGGTCACTACACCAAATCGGGAGTAAATCAACGCTAAACCTGCTCTATCAGACCGACTGATGAAGCTGTGCAATGGTACAGTAGCCTGATCGGGTTCAGTAAACCTCACCGCCGATGACCGTCGCACTGTGATTCACGTAGATCGTCGGGATTTGTGCGCTGTGGATTGGGGATAACGGTGGGCGGGTAAAGATCTTGGCGTCTGGATCAACTTGAGTCCGGCCACGGCTAAGCTCGCCATACCCCCTTGCCCTACGGTGGCGCGGATAAGCTCACCGGCGATGGATGCCTGCTGATCCTGCGCCGCGTGTCCAGGCACTTTACCATGTCACAGTAGCTCGGCTTGCGATAGTTACTCATCGTCGGTGAAGTCGCCACGACAGAAGACACGAATCCACTGCGTCAGTAATCTCCCCTCTCTCCGGCCGCCAACATTGCTCAGCCAAATTGAGCACCACCTCGTAAGCCATCTATAAATTGATGGTCGGATCAGCTGCGCTATGTCATCACGAAACCAAAGCACCCACTCCCACCCTCAATCATTCGCCAGAGCTCCCGAATTTCGAGTTTTCCCCAAATCAGTTCATCCCACCGCAAGAACACCCTCGCCATGGCCAGTGCAATTGAGGTCAGTTCAAACCTTCTGCTCCCTTGTTTGAGTGATCTCACATACCCGTGATACTCATCGACCCGCCCAATTGAACCGAGCTGTCTTAGATCATCGGGAACACGCTTAGTGGTTCGTTGTTGCCGCTGTCACCGTGGGCAGAGCATTGTGGGGCTCCAATCCGGAAATTAGGTTAGGGGAAATAGTCGTAAAGGGTTGAATTCGGTATCCAGCACTGGGCAGGGCTAGCCGTTGCGTAATTTGGCCGGTACAAGATCACCGGAGATCGGCCTGACGCCGCTCACCGTCGTGGATCGGGTGGTGTAAAGAAATAGAAATCCAAGGACCTTTCTGTAAACTGACAGTGACTCCCCGAAATAGTGCGCGGGTTTCTTCTGTGGTTATTCAAGGCTCCAGGGTCTTCGGTGCAAAGTCGCACGCAGGCACGTGCGCGCGGGCGCGCTTTCACCCGATGTTGGGCCGACCGGAATCAGATTCGGTCCAATACTGTTACAAGTTTTTCTTTTTCTTTTTCTTCCAGAGCCAAATAAATTCTAGGAAATTGTAGAAAAATCCTAAAACTATAAGAGCAATTTTGTTAGATCCCTAATTTCGTGTATTATTTAATAAAAATAGTTTCTTGATTTTTAGTCTAAATAGGGAATTTTGGAGCATTTAAAATAGCCTAAAACCTTGTTTCTGGATTTTTAGAAAATAGATAATAATTCCAAAAATACCCAAACTTTTTATATGAACTCAAAATAATATTTAGAAGCCTTGAGTAGAATTTGGTATGATTTGGACCTTGTTTGATAATTAGCACCCAAAACCCCCACCCCCCTGCTCTGTGAACTTCACTGCTGACTCCGGAAACCCTAGTTTCCTGGAGAACCATGAAGGAAAATTGTATTCAAGACCTTAGATAATAAACTTCTACTATCCTTGCACTCTCATGAGCATTACATGGCATTCATTATTATGTATAGTTATCTTTAGAACGCGAAGAAGAAGTTGAAGTAGAAGGAGAAAAGACTTCATCACCACCTCAGGAACCTCAGGCAGACAACTGTCTTTATTTTGACATCTGTGGGACTCAGCCTGAATCACCTATAAACCAAGGCAAGCCCCGGTGCATTTGCCACCTCCTTGATTCTTTTAAAATCTTTCGCACTTGTTTGATGCGTTAGGTGATAGGAGTTGATTGATAAAACAATTCCTGCATTATCTTCCTTGAAATTGATTACCTTCCTTTGAATCCCTATTTTATAAAAAGTTTTACTATGCTTAGTCTTGCTTTAGCAAAGAAAAGATTTTGTTTTTACAAAAATGATGTGGCAAAGTGGGAGGGATGTTTTTGAAAATAAAATTTGATGGTGGATCCATCATGGCCATGATGGGTTCAACATCTAGAAAAGATGTACCTCTGCCAGGTACCAAAATTTGGGTTTTAAATGATAAATCTAAGACCGGGCGGGTGACTTGCACGAGAAGAGAGTCTCGGTGTAGTGTCTCCGTCTGAGTCGATTAAGGACCGTGTCGATGTAGGCCTGCTGACCGAGGACCCTTTAACTGGTCACATGCCTCGTCTTGGGTAAGCTTTGCCTCGGGCAGACTAAGGCTAGAACAAGATACCACGCAATGGGAGTGGAGAGATGGCGAGAGTAGCGTGTATCCTCTGTGGCAAGAGGCTGGACGGTGGTGTATCTGTGCTCTCGATTGGCGTGAACCTGATCTGGTCTTAAGAACCCCAATGGCGGGTTGACATATGCAAGGGTTAAGTGCTACATATGTCGTGTGATCGGAGATCCTCAGCTGAGTATAATCAATTCGGATCACCGTACCTTCACGGTTATGAAGACTTGGTCACTGACTTACATGTAGAACTCCAGTAAAGATTAAGGGTGCTAAGAAATTGGCTAGTGCAGGTCAAGTGATTGAACTAGGATAGAAAGAACTCTAGAGACCGATAATCTTACTTAACCTGACAACTAAAATTTGGATTTTAAGGATCCACTTTAGTAAGCATTTCTGCAAAAAGAGTCTTTGAATATTGAGAAACCTTACCTTGACTCCCCAATAACCAGCATGCCCTTGAGAGTCTTTTCCTTAGTCGGGTAAGTATTGCTGAGTAATTCCATACTCAGGGTTTTATCTCCTATTGTTTTTAGGTGAAGAAGCGATAAACTTTTGTTGTTTCTGTTCCAAGGTGGTCTCAAAGGAAGAAAACCAAGAATAGAACTGCGGGAGGAAGGGTTCCTCCATAAATCTTTTGTTTGATACTTATCGGGAGGGGTTTTTGCCTCCCTTGGTTCTATAATAATAATACTCTGCACTTAGCTAAGTATATCCTGGTCTGTAATATATAACTTTGTCTTACTTTCAAAATAAATGTAAGTTTATGTAATCGCTTCCGCATTTTCGTATCTCCGATGATCTGTAATGTCTGCGTGACGGTTGAAACGCTCTTGGGAAAGGTAAGAAAAGCAGATACCGAACTTGTCAAGTGATTTAGGGACACCTACAAGGTTGTCGGAAGTCGGTTGGACAAGGACAACTGTAGGTGGGCCTAATGACTTGGGAGGTTCCGTCACAACAGGCGGGCTAGGGGCGTAGGGCACGCGTGCGCGAAGCGGTATCCCGCGATCTGGGCCGTGCGATCAAGATCGGGCGGGGGAGATCAGACCGGGGGAGGGTGAACAGCTACGGGCGGCGCCGCTCCTCCTCGCGACGGTGAAGTCGCCAGAGTTGGGGCAGGCGCGTGCTAGGGCAGTTCCGGGGTCGCCGGAGTGAGTCAGAGAGGGGGAGAACGACACGACAAACTCAGTGGCGGGAAAAGCCATGAATCCGAGGTCAGAGAGAGGGGAATGGCGGGGAAAGGCCTCAGGCGGGCCGGAGGAACTCCAACGAGGGATTCCGGTCGGGGGAAGGGGGCTTGAGGCACGCTAAGGCCTGGGATAGCTTCAGTAGAGGGGTACCTTAGGGACCAACGCGGGGGCACACGGCCAAACTCCAGCGAATCCAAAATTGGCCGACGATAAAGCAAAATTGGGGAAACTGAGCACGGGCACGGGTGTCTCACCTCGGGGCGGAGCTCGGGGTGGCTTGGCGCGGTCTCCGATGAGATAGATGGCCGGGGAGGTGGGCGCGGGTCTCCAGCGAGGTCTGGCGGTGTGAGCAGAGCGCGAGCGGGAGCGGGACTGGGTGAAATGAGGTGAGGGAGTGAGTGTGGACGTGGGCAGGGCTCAAAAAGGAGCTGGGGTGTGGGCAGAGCGACATGGCCGAGGATCCCAGTGACGTGCATGAGTGCGCGCTCGCTGGTCCACGGCGAGCACGGGGAGGGCGGAGCTGACAGGGGAGGCCCACAGCGCAGAGAAAGGGAACAGGCGCATGGGGGTAACGGCTTGGTGACTAGCGAACTGGGCCCGCGAGGTAGAGAGGGAAGAGAGGCGCGCGGGCGAGGGAAACCTGCGCCGACAGCTCGGCCCCACTGGGCAGCGAGCGAGAGACAGAGGAGAGCACGGGGCGGTCTAGTGCTGACAGGCAGGGTCCGCCTATCAGGGGTGGCAGGCGCGAGGGCGCGGGCGCGCTCGGCTAGGCCTGGTGGACTGGTTTGGACCAAAATGGCTTTTTCCTTTTTCTTGAATTTCCTAATTGCTTTTCTATTTCTATTTTCTAGGGTTTGCAATCCAAATTCAATTGAAGTTTCAAATTCAAACTAATTCAAACATGTGCAACAATTCAAGGAATATTTAAGCTCAGCATGATGCAACATGTCATGACCCATAGTGTTTTGGCAAAAATAAATAAACAATCCCCCTAACTTAAGCTAATTCTACTTAAAAGGGAAAAAGGAGAGAGAATCTAGAGAGAGATAGAACCTAGGGTGAGAGAGAAAAGAGTAACACATGAATTTGGGTGATCATTAGAAAGAAATTTTATACCCCCAAATTCAGGGTGTTATAGACCTATCCCCCTTAAAAGAATCTCGCCCTCGAGATTCAGGGCTGGCTAGAAAAGAGCTCAGGGTACTTGGCTTTCAAATCATCTTCTCTTTCCCAGGTTGCTTCTTCTTCTGATTGGTGACCCCATTTGACTTTGCACATCCTGATGGTACTTCTTTGAGTGACCCGATCTGCTATCTCCAAAATTTGATTTGGCTTCTCGATATATGTCAGATTTTCTTAAACTTCGAGATCCTATGCTGGCAACTGCTCTTCTGGCACCCTCAAGCATTTCTTCAACTGAGACACATGGAACACATCGTGCACAGCGGACATATTCTCTGGTAAGCTGAGTTGATAAGCCACTTCTCCATGTCTTGCTTGAATCTGATACGACCCGATATATCGAGGTGCTAGCTTGCCTTTGACTCCAAACCTTCTAGTTCCTCTGATGGGTGACACCTTCAAGTAGACATAGTTTCCTACTTCAAAACTGAGTTCCCTTCTTCTGGTGTCAGCATAGCTTCGCTATTGGGACTGTGCTGCCTTCAAATTCTCTCGGACCATTCTGATGTTCTCTTCGGCTTCAAGCAAAATATCTGGACCGAACACCTATTGCTCACCAGGTTGGTCCTAATGCAATGGAGTTCTGCACTTCATCCCATAGTGTGCTTCGAATGGTGACATTTTCAGACTGGCTTGATAGTTGTTGTTGTAAGAGAATTCCGCATATGGTAGCTTCTTGTCCCAACCTATCTTGTCTTGCAAAGCACAAGCCCTCAACATATCTTCAAGAATCTGATTGGTCCTCTCTGTTTGACCATCTATCTGCGGGTGATAAGTTGAGCTAGACTTCAAGTGTGTGCCCAAAGCTTCATGCAACTGCTGCTAAAAACACAACAGCAATCTAGGCTATTCCCGTCGGCCTAGTACCGACGGGATTTAGCTCAAAACCGACGGGATTAGCTATTCTCGTCGGTTTTAGGCTAAATCCCGTCGGTGCCCGGCCGATAGGAGCTATCCGACGGGGATTGCATTAACTCCCGTTGGCCCGACGGGAGAATATTAACTCCCGTCGGCTATCTATGGGTCGACGGGAGTTATCGCGCCCTGACCCGAGCCCTGGCCGACGGGAGTTAAGGGTCCGCCACGTCATCCCATGCGGGCCTGGGCGCCGGAACAGTACCAGTTTAACTCCCGTCGGCTTTGCAAAACCGACGGGAGTTAAACTGTACCCCCCCCAAAACAGCTCATATTTATGATCAATGGCACAGAAAATATTCACAATATCATCATGCACATTCACACATCAATTACATCCATCCAGGGCCTCAATCACATCCATCGACACACATATATATATATACATATATATATAAAGTCTCTAAGCACATTCATCCACATAAGAAGTGTTCATTACAGAAAAGGTAGAGATCGAAGCACATTCACGAACCGTCGCGGCTAGGGTTGTTGGAGCTTTGGCCGCTGCCTCCGTCCGGAGTTGGGTACGCGAATAGCGAGTTGACGTAGCCATGCATCGTTCCACTTCCTTCCTGATTGTCCTACGGAGCGAGAATGCAATTTGTCAGAAATCGTACATATTAACTGCTGATCTGTCGGCGATAGCTATAGAGTTAGAATACAAACCTGTGCTCCAGGGGCAGGTAGCTGTGCCGGCGGTGTGCTAAACTGAGGCTGCTGCGGCACAAGTCCCTGTTGAATACAAGAATAATACATATTCATGAGTGCAGTGCGGCACAAGTCGTCGTTTTTACTGTGTAACTAGAGAATGGACATAGAATTTCTTACCGGAGGTGGAGGAGGGCCCATAGGGACAAACGTCCATTGCGGCGGAGGCGGAGGGGCCACGTAGGGAATGCCCTGCTGCTGAGCTAGTAACTATTGACCAAGCATATTAGTAGTACGCATTGGATGTGTAAAGCAATGAATAAACAGTAATAATGCAATGGGCTTACTTGAAGCATCTGCTGCTGCTGCGCGTGGACTGAGGCATAGTACTCACTTTGAGCCCTCAACTGCTCAGTTTGAGCCCTCAACTGCTCATCGCACTGACGGTTCTCCTCACGCAGCCTCGTGATCTCAAGCTCTTGCTCAGTGAGCCGACGAGAGCTAGGACCGGAGCTCCCGAACCCGGATGCCAACCGCCGAGACGCTCTAAAATCCGTCGTGTTGATCTTCCATCAAAGAGAGAGAATCTATAATTGTTGTCAAAGAAAGATCAATTAAGGCATATGCTCATATGCTCATGTCACTATATAAATGGCATGTAATGTAACATCTCACCGTCCATGTGCCTTTCCTCCACCGGATTTATGCACGGCTTGAGCATCGATCGACATGGTCCTCCAATCGCAGTCTTCTCCGTGACGGTCCTTCATCTCTTCCGCATATGCCGCCTATATCGATTATATAACCTTAGTTAGTTCATACGTTGCGAGCATTAACCGAATATTGAGGACAACAGCTCACCAGACGCTCCCTTTGTGTCTGGCTGCACAAAGGGTTGGAAGGGTCGCTTCCCCTATGGCCAGTTTCCCACACCTCGATGGGAGTCGGCTCGCGACCTAATTGAGCTTCCTACAGCACAGAGTTAGTACAATAAATGAATATATGACATCTCAACATATTTGTTAGTTTTCTTACCAGGCGTTTCGCCTTTCGTGTGAAGTTGTCGCCACCGAAGGTGTGGTTTGGCATGGTGCCTCGATTGTCCCTGTGACTTTTTGACTTCTGTTGGAAGGCTTCAGAAGCCCATACCCCACACCAAGCTGCGTAGGCCTCTGGTCGGTTAGACATCCACGGAACCACCACCTTCATAAAAACAAACATATATCAGTACCTATTCAAATGAAACAAACACAAAGGAAAGGATTGAAATATAACCTTACGATACTCTTCCTCGCGAAGGTATATACTCGAGGCCCCTGTCTTCTTGTTCATCTTTCGCCCTAAAATTTGTTGATAATACATGCACGTGGCCTAAATCCTTGCCTCGTACAGGGCCTCCTTCACCAACCGATAGGCATTTACTTGAAACACCTTCTCGGCGTGGTTCGCGTCATCCCCATCGGCCAACCGAAAACGTGCCTACAAAAAGAATGCAATGTTATCTAACTTTTTAATGATTGCTTCCATATAACACACAAGATTACGTACCCAGAAGTCAGCGCGAACAAGCCCCTGGGCATCGCCATAAGTGACATCGACCTTCAGCTTGTAATTGTCCCAACAAGAGACGAGGACCGGCGCGGCGTCTGCATCGTCGGACGTCTTCACCAGACTAGGGTAGTGAAACTTTAGGAGCGAACTCAACACAGAGTTCACCTGCTTTTGACGACCCTGGCCGGTGAAAGAGTAGTCCAACCACTCCCTGCAAAAAGACGGGCAAGCATCAAACATGCTTACATTTGATGAATACAGCTGATTCAAATCAAAAGATACAGCACTTACCTATCTCCGACGGGGGAGATCACCGTCTTCCCCGCCTCGGAGCTCGGAACAGGTGGAGGTTGTACGGCATGGGGCCTTCTAAACTTACGTGGACGCCTTGCTAGAGCTGCCTCAGCCTCATCTCCTCCCTCAGCCGCACCTCCTACCTCAGCCGCACCTCCTGCCTCAGCCTCAGTCTCATCTCCACCTCCACCCTCTCCCTGCTCACCTCCTGCCTCAGCCTCCTCACCTCCACCCTCAACCGAAGCCTCCTCATGTCCACTCTCAGCCTCATCCTCATCTGACTCCGATTCATCCTGCAAATAAGTAACTCAAGTGTCACATTCACGCGTTAAAGTCTTACACGAATTAAAAGCAACAATACAATGATTCTTACATCGCCTCTCTGAAACCCCAAGGGCTGGCCCTGTAAATCTGGGTGTAGGCTTCTGTAGAGCTGCTCCTTCTTACTAGCGCTCAAGGAACTCCCTTGGAAAAGGGAGTCCCTGAACCCCTTCACCACCTGCTTAAACTTTTTAGGCATCCTGCAGCAATTGAAAGTTTTTATTAGTACTGAGTAATGTAAATAATAAACAAACGGTGCAAAATAAACCAACATTAAACAAATAAACGTTCATATGGAAATAAACTTAACTTGTTACTTATCGTTTCGTTTCCTTTTCTGTGGCAATGATATATCATTGAGGTCTCCAACTAAACAATCCAATGTAGGAGCAGGGTCTATATCAAATGAGGATGGCAACTCAGCTTCTTGGAACACCTCGTCAACTTGTTGAGCCTCACGATTGTAATCATCGGGAACAGGAGTGGACAACCGATCACGGGGGTAGGTTTTGTATACGACCCACCAAGCGCTCAACTTAGGGCATGGATATGACGAGTAATATACCTGCTCCACCTGATGAGCAAGGACATATCTATCAGCCCCTTGAAGTATTTGCTTGTGTTTAACCTGCGCCATTCCAAATTCGGTTCTATAATGCTTCGGGTCAAACCATGTACAGTCAAAAAACACCACCCTCAGATCCTTGTTCCCTACAAATTGGCACTCGAGTATATTGTTTATGATTCCGTAATACTCGGATTCGTGCCTTTCCATATCTTCAGCCCGGATTACGACTCCGTTATTTTTCGTAGCTGCTAAAGGACGGGAAGCTTCAAATTGGTTGTACGGAAGCGAAACCCGTTTACATCGTAACGGCCATAACTCTTCACTATCACACTACCAATAGAAAGCTGACGTAGGTCCGAATGGACACTACACCGACATGCGGGAGAATCAATGCCCTCATGTGAAGGAGATCCCACAGGACACTTTTGTGAGTCATCCGATACATTCCCGAACTAACAGTCAATAAAGGAAAAAGTGTTACAATTGTCATACCTATACATGATGTATGAGGATGAAGTATACAAGGCTTACATGGTCTCGGATCCAGGAGATAAAATTAGGTCCCCCGTGCAATCCATTTAGACGCAAGTTGTCTAGCTGTTTCGTCGTTGGTTGACGGTTACGAGAAGACCTCCAGTTTTCTTTATCGAACTCGCTAAAAAAGAACGAGAGTAAGAAAACATTGTGTTTCCTAAACATTGAATATACAATTCCTTTAAGCCTAGTAAACTATTACCTGAAGAATTTCTCAGCCTCTTCTGTATTTGACCACACGTAGAGCAAAGCAGATTTCCGTTCGTTCTCACTGAATTCATATGCCACTGGTGGACCAACAGCCTTGCCGTTCCATTGAAATATGCTAATGTGACTGCACGGATGCACCGTTTCATCTTCATGGTACCTCTTCGTATGGGCAAATACATTGTGGTCTTCAGTCAAGTAACCACTTGTGAGGAAAGCTATCTCCTTAAATTTGAACTCCTCTGCTATACAACCTTCAACCTTTGCCTTGTTACCCACCATTGATTTCAGTTTTTTCAACATTCTTTCTATGGGATACATCCACCTATAACACACTAGCCCACCTACCTTTGCTTCATATGGGAGATGGATAAGAAGATGCTGCATAGGATTGAAGAACGCAGGCAGGAATATTTTCTCCAGCTTGCAAAGAAGCACCGGTGCCGATTCCTCTAGTTTCTGCATCATCTCCTTTAAAATTTCTTTAGCACAAAGCTGCCTGTAGAAATAGCTAAGTTCAGCTATCGCTTTCCACACTTCCTCGTTAATGTAACCACGCAACATTACTGGGATCAGCCTTTCCATCATTATATGGTAATCATGACTCTTCAACCCATTGATCTTCATTGTTTTCAAGTTCACAGATCTTCTGAACCCCGCACCATAACCATCGGGAAATTTTAAATCTTTCATCCACTTCATCACTTCTTTTCGTTCATTGGGTCTCAAGGCAAATTCAGCACGAGGCTTGCCTCCATTTTCTCTGAGCATGAGAGTTGGGCGGTTACATATGTTACCTAAGTCCACTCGGGCCTTGAAATTGTCTTTTGTTTTATCTGGGAAATCCATGACAGTGTTAAATAGTGCTTCACACATGTTACGCTCTTGGTGCATTACATCGATGTTGTGCGGGAGCTGCAATGCCCTCATGTAAGGGAGCTCCCAAAGGCCACATTTGTGAGTCCAGTTATGGGTCTTCCCGAAACCTGCAAACCCATCCCCATCCTCATTTCTCACTAGATTACTCAGCTCCTCAGTGATTTCCCACCCGGTGTGACGCTTCGGGGGTTCCTTCATGACAATGGTGTCCTTCCTGAACTCGTGTGCCTGGAGCCTGAAGGGGTGGTTCAAAGGAAGAAAACACCTATGACAATCGAAGTAACAGAACTTCCCACCCTTATCGAGCTAGAAACAATCTGTTTCTTTTCCACAAATAGGACAGCCTAGCCTTCCACTGACTCTCCACCCAGCAAAGATCCCATACGCTAGATAATCATGTATGGACCACAAATATGCTGCCCGAAGTTTGAATTTTTGCTTCATGAAGCTGTCATACGCCTCCACTCCTTCCCAAAGCTCTTTCAACTCCTCAATCAATGGCTCAAGCATAACATTGAGGTTTACGCCAGGATGATCCTTCCCAGGTATGATGAGAGTTAAGAACATAAACTCATCTTTCATGCAATCTTCAGGTGGAAGGTTGTACGGTATGGCAAAGACAGGCCAACATGAGTAAGACGCTGCGGTCATACTAAAAGGCATGAAACCATCTGTCGCTAGCCCAATACGAACATTCCTCTCTTCACTAGCAAATTCTGGATCGAAGCTGTCCAGGGCCTTCCATGCGTCGCTATCACACGGATGCTGCATTACCCCATCCTTTGGGGGCTTACGATTCTTGCGCCACCTCATGTGGCTCGCAATTCTACTAGCCAAGAACAGACGTTTCAGTCTTGGAGTGAGACGCATCCAGCGAAGCTGCTTATGTGCCCTCTTTGTTGTCACCTTCTCCCCTTCTTCGTTTACCACCTCTATGTACCTTGACAGGCCACATTTCAAGCATTTCTCTAGTTTCGCACGATCGCGCCAATATATCATGCAGTTGGACGGGCATATATCGATCTTCTCATATGGCATTCCCAAAGCCTTTAGCAGCTTCTTTGACCGGTAAATGTCTTTAGGCACCTTATGATCGGCAGGAAGGACATCACTAAACAAGTCCAAAATCGCCTTATAACATTTGGCTGAGCAACCAAACTTTGACTTTATGCTCATTAGACGGGTCACGAACTGCAGGATGGTAACCGTTGTGTGTCCGTGCAGAGGAATTTCTAAGTCTTGGAGGAGTTTGAACAACTCTTCAACCTCTTTTATAGGCGGATCTTCAGGATTGTTGACAAACTCTGCCTGCATATCTTCTAACATATGATCCAACCGATCAACGTTTTCACCGTCATCCACCTCCATCTGTGCTGATACTATACTCCGTGACTCGCCGTGCTTATCCCAAACCTTATAACCTTGAACATACCCATGACTGCAAAGGTGTAGTGCCACAGTTCTCTTGTCATGTGACTGGATGTTCCCACATTTGGTGCATGGGCACCTAATCACAGCGTGGGTTGACTCTCCACGAGCGTTCTCTAAAAACTTTTCTATCTTCTGAAACCATTCCTTTGTGTGACATCCGCCCTTCTTCCAACCAGCATACATCCACTCACGGTCATCTTCCATGTTTGTGGACCCGGATGGCTCAGTTTTGTTGTTGTGTAAACCACCAACTGAAAATTCAGCATATAAGAGCGATGCACGTGGCTTAGGTGATAACCCTACTATAGGAAAGGCCATAAACCCACCCGAGAATGGAGGCGGCCACAGGCGACTCGTGATGTGCCCGATGGTCCGAACGAAATTTTGGCAGCATAACCCCGCTGTTCTCCGAACGCACGCCTATCATGGTGCGACGGAGAACAACTGGGTTATGCTGCCGAAATCTCGTTCGGACCATCGGACACGTGCACGAATCACATGCGGCCACACCCATTCTCCGGCTGTCCAAATACGTGGACAATCTAGGAACCACGCACATCACAAGTAATCCTGTGTTTGGACCGAATGAAACTATACAATCTATGCATCCATAGATTGTCGAGGTGCATTAGGCCCAAACATAGGAATAAATGTGATGTGCGTGCTTCCGGAACGGGTGACGCCTAGGGTTAACTACTGGTCTGCGCACTTAACCCTAAAACTCTAGGAAAATAATGGTAAAAATAAAGTAAAGTGCATAAACAAATAAACAGTGTATCGTTATGAATTAAAACATTTCAATTATCATCAACTTAAGTAAAACATGTAGCAACAATAAAAACAAAGTAGTACCATTCATACATTTCAATTATCTTCAACTTAAGTAAAACATGTAGCAACAATATCATACTAATCACATGCAACCAATCGCCTCATCCCTAATCATACTAATCAAACTACCACAACGTAGTTAACTCTCGTCGGCTTAATCAATGCAACCAACCAACCGACGGGAATAAGCATATTTTCGATATAAATATACCGCGTGCGCCCATATACTTACTTTGCACTCACGAACTCAACGGCAGCGGTGTGGGGTACGAAATAAAGCCGAGGTGGCCGGGGACGTCGCCGGGGTGGCCGGGGAAGGGGCGCCGCGCCGGGCCAGGCAGTGGCCGCGCGAGGGCCGGACGGGGACGGGCAGGCGGCGCCGGTGGCCGGGGTCGGCGCGGGGCAGGCCGAGGGGGCCGGGGAGGGCGCAGCGCCGGTGGCCGGGGTCGGCGCGGGGCAGGCCAGGGGCCAGGGAGGGCGCGGCGCCGGCCGGTGGCCGGGCAGGCGGTGGGCGGTGGGGGCGCCTACGCAGGGGCCACGCACCGGGGACGGGTGGGCGGGGGCAGGCGGTGTCGGCAAGCCACGGCGAGGGACGGGACGGGCGCGGCGGGGCAGGCGGCGGTGGTCGGCGGCGCGGCGCAGGCGCGGGCGGCGCAGGCGCGCGAGATCGAACGGGAGCGACGAAAGGGAGAGGGGCGAGTGGGCCGGCGCGTATAGCCTGGCCCGCCCTAAACCCCGTTGGCCAATGGACGAGCCAACAGGAGTTATTTAACTCCCGTCGGGCAGTCCGGAGGCTGATGGGAGCTACATTATCTCCCGTCGGCTTCGTTATGGCCGACGGTAGTTAATTAACTCCCGTCGGCAACCCTAAAAACCGACGGGAATTATTTTGGCCGACGGGAGTATTCAGTTTTGCTGTTGTGAAATGAGAGGTGAACTGAGTGCCTCTATCTAATACTATCTTCTTCGGAACGCCATGCAAGCACACAATCCGAGACATGTATAGTTCGGCCAATACTGCACTGTTGTAGGTGGTCTTGACTGGTATGAAATGGGTCGCCTTTGTCAAACGGTCCACTACTACCCAGATAGAGTCATAACCAGTACGAGTGCGAGGCAAACCGACTATAAAGTCCATTTCGATCTCATCCCATTTCCACTGAGGAATCTGCAACGGTTGCAACAAACCTGCAGGTCTCTGATGTTCTGCATTAATCCTCTGACAACTGTAACATACAACCGCATACTCTACTATCTCCCTTTTCATACCGTACTGTGGGGGATAGATATCCCCCGGGTCCACTAAAAGAGTAAAGGACCTCACGAAAGGCCCAAGGGCCCAATAAATCGTAAGGTTATTCTTTCGTGGGCCTGGGGAAAGACAACCAGCAACGCAGGGCGACATGAGGCCGGATTGGTACAAACCCAGACGGCCCATAGCGTCGAGCCATTGGCCGCAACAGAGATCCGACTTTCCCGCGTCGGGGCCTCCATGCAACGAAGCCACGTGAGGATAAGTCGGCGAGGGTTACGTAAAGGATAATCTCGAGAGGTTCACTATCTTTTAGCCACTTGTTATTATCTTATCCATGTGTACTGCCCCACGGTCGAGTATATAAGGCCTAGGGGGCACCCCTTCAGAACGATCGACCCATTACTTAGCCACCCACATCAACTCTCTGTATTCTCGATCCAGAGAGCTCTCTTGTAACCATATCCACCAAGCATACTCATCAGGACGTAGGGTGTTACGCATCACTAAGCGGCCCGAACCTGTAAATCTTGTCCACCGTCCCTCGTGCGATCGGCACGAACCATTCTGCTACAGTTGTCGACACCTTCCTGCCCCTAAAGCACCTTGAGGGGCAACCCCGGGTGTGCGGTCGGACCCTAAACACCGACAGCTGGCGCGCCAGGTAGGGGGTGTGTCGACAATCCAAGCTAGCTCAATGGCCATCTCTTTCTACAGCAAGATCGCCCTACGCCCTGGATCTATGTTCTGCTTCGGAACGATCTCATTCATAGCAGACGAAGAAGGAATTCTGCACCGTGTCGCGGATCCGCCGGAAAAGGAGTCTTCCTCAACAAACTCCGAAAATACCGGAGGAGTGCAGCACCGCTCTCCGGCTCCTCGAAAGAAGATCACCACGATGGCAGCACCGTTCTACCCCGACGTCCTCTTCATCGGAAGGGCGGAATCGCCCGCCATCTCCGACGACGAGCCGACTGTACCCGGGGAGGAGCCGCCTCAGCGAGAGTCCCGTCGACGAAGGAACCGGCGCAGGAATGTTCGACGACATCACGCGGCCGGAGAGCGGAATCCGGAACAACCTGTCTCGCGGGACGAGGTCTCGGAGGTAGGAGAAACCCCGGAAGAACGCGTTTTCAGAGAGCGAAGGAACTCCCGACGACGTGATCGTCGACGAGCTCAGGGACAGGCTGAGCAGGATGCAAAGCAACGTCGAGAAAATCCACTCTTCGGGCGCAATCTGAACCCCGACTTCGCCCGAGCCATGAACACGCCGAGCGAAGTCGGAGGGGTGCTGGCTCGGATAGCGGAAGGACTTCCTCGGACTCCGGACGCCGACGGCTACCGACGACTGTTCACCCAGGCGGCCAACCATCTTCTACCGCTTGCTCACCCGCCGAATGATCTACGACACGCCATCAACAGTCGCCGAGACGCGCGGAGCTCCATCAATGCTTCGCGGGAACGGCGGCATGAGAACGAAATTCGTCGTCGAGAGGAGTACGATAGGGATCATGGCGCCCCGACTCAGAGCCAAGCTACCAGGACTGAGTCAGCGACGGCTTCAACTGGCGGAACTTCCCGGGGACGGTCGAGGAATCACAACCACAACTCCCCTCCCCGGGACAGACATCGACCCCGACGACAGGAGGACACGTGCGGAGTGTCTGCCCTTACTCCGCGCCTTAGGGCCATCCAGTGGCCTCCCAACTTCAAGGTATCCAATGTTGACAAGTATGAACCTAAGCAGGATCCATGGGGCTGGCTAGCCGTCTACACCACCGCCGCTCGAGCTGCCGGAGCATCTGAAGACGTGATGACCGCGTACTTGCCCATTGTCCTTGGACAAGACGCGCTGCAATGGCTACGACATCTACCCCGACACTGCATCGACGTCTGGGGAGACTTCAGCCGGTGTTTCACCGCCAACTTCCAGTCCCTCTCCGACAAGCCAGCACAGCCGTGGGACCTTAAATCTATCAAGCGCCGAGGGGACGAAACTCTCCGATCGTACCTCAAGAGGTTTCAAACCATGAGGAATCGTATCCCCGATGTCACGGAGGCGGCCGTGATCGAGGACTTCTACCGAGGATCTAATGATTCGGTTTTCGTCCGAGCCATACTACAAAGGGCGCCGACCACCTCGGAGGAGCTGTTCCGGGAAGCCGACCTCTACATCACCGCCGACGAGCGAGCCCAGGATCTCATCGGAGGAGCAAAGCCCGCACCGGCAGCACCACGACGCGACACGAACCAGCAACCTGACAAGCGGTGGGAGAAGAGGCCACGCGAAGAAGTGCACGCCGCCGGACCACCTGCCTCTCGCGCTCGAGGAGGACCTCATGGAGGCGAACGCACACTGGACGACATCCTCGACGCCCAGTGCCCGTACCACAAGGACATGCGCCACACTCTTCGTAACTGCCGAGACTTCAAGCACTCCGTCGGACACGGCCGACCCTTCCAACCTCTACCTCCTCCTCCGCCGAGGGGAGGACCAGATGAACCACGACAACCCCATCGGCAGGAGGAGGGAGGAGGAGGAGGAGCTTTCCCGCGCGTTGACAGGGAGGTCAACGTCATCTTCGGCGGACACGGGTCACAGGAGAGCAGAAGACAGCAAAAGCTCAATGATCGCCAGATACTGGTGGCGACCATCGGCCCTCCCGCCCCATACCGATGGTCGGAGCATCCGATCACCTTCACTCGGGCAGATCAATGGCTCAACTTCGACCACCCGGGCAAGTACCCGCTTCTCGTCGATCCGGTGATCCGAGAGAGCCGGGTGAAAAAGGTGTTAGTGGACGGGGGGAGCAGCATCAACATCACCTTCCCCCGGACACTCCAAAGCTTGGGAGTTCATCTCAAAGAGCTCCACGAGTCGGACACTCCTTTCTTCGGCATCGTGCCGACGGAAGGGGAATACCCGCTGGGCCACATCTACATGCCGGTCACCTTTGGAACTCCGGAGAACTACAGAACCGAGTTCCTAAGGTTTGAAGTGGCAAACTTCAACTGCGGGTACAACGCCATCATCGGGAGGCCGGGATTGGCCAAGTTCATGGCCATTCCGCATTACACATACATGATACTGAAGATGCCAGGGCCACAAGGGATCATAACTGTGCGCGCCGACCTCCAAGGCGCCGCAGAATGTTTCCGAGTGGCTATTCAAGCAGCCCTCACCGCCAAGCCATCGACAGCTCCCTCCGCAATGGCGAACTCTAAGCCTGAGGAGGACCTCGCAATACCAGCAAATGAAGCTCAGACCGCGGCCTCTATGCGGCCGACTGAAGAAACCAAAAGAATCAACCTGGGGTTCGCTGATGAGCGCAAGACGGCCATCATCAGCTCCAGTTTGGATGACAAATAGGAAAGCGCGCTCGTCCGGTTTCTGCAAGATAACCGAGATGTATTCGCATGGCAACCTGCGGATATGCCGGGAGTCCCGAGAGAACTGGCCGAGCACAAACTGAAGGTTTTTCCCCAGGCGAGGCCGATTCGACAAAAATTACGTCGTTTCACGCCTGATAAGAGGGAAGCCATTCGCGCCGAGTTAGCTCGCTTGGTCGCGGCTGGATTCATTAGAGAAGTGTTACACCCCGAGTGGTTAGCCAATCCTGTTCTTGTACTCAAAAAGAATAAAGTGGACTGGCGCATGTGTGTTGATTATACCGATCTCAACAAACACTGTCCGAAGGATCCCTTCGGGCTCCCGAGGATAGATCAGGTGGTGGACTCCACCGCTGGGTGTTCTATGCTGTCTTTCTTGGATTGCTATTCTGGGTACCATCAGATCAGCCTGGCAAAGGAAGATGAAGAAAAAACGGCATTCATTACTCCATTTGGCGCTTTCTGTTATACCTCCATGCCGTTTGGCCTCAAAAACGCTGGAGCGACTTACCAGAGAGCTATTCAAACATGCTTAGCCGATCACTGGGGCAAGCGTGTGGAGGCTTATGTGGATGACGTGGTGATCAAAACACAGGACTCAAAAGACTTCATCGAGGATTTGCAACTGGTTTTCAACAGCCTGAGGCGGTATAGATGGAAGCTTAATCCCGAGAAATGTGTTTTTGGGGTACCAGCCGGAAAGTTGCTCGGATTTATTGTCAGCCACCGAGGAATTGAGGCTAATCCGGATAAGATTGAAGCTATCATGAAGATGGAAGCACCTCGATCGCAGAAGAAGGTTCAGCGACTTACTGGATGCATGGCAGCTTTAAGCAGATTTATATCCAGACTGGGGGAAAAAGGTTTGCCGTTTTACAAGTTACTCAAGAAGGTGGATAAATTTCAGTGGACTTCAGAAGCACAAGAAGCTCTAGATGCTCTGAAAAAATTCTTGACAACACCGCCAGTACTGAAACCACCTCGGCGAGCCACACCAACTCAACCAGCCGAAGATTTGCTATTGTACATCTCTTGCACGACTCACGTGGTGAGCACCGCGTTGGTAGTCGAGCGAGTAGAAGAAGGGCATGCCTATCCAATACAACATCATGTCTACTTTATTAGTGAAGTCCTCGGCCCCTCAAAGAAAAAGTATCCTCAAGTTCAGAAACTATTGTATGCAGTACTTCTAACTGCCCGCAAGCTGCGTCACTACTTTGACGACCACAAAGTCATAGTAGTCACAAGTTTTCCAATAGGGGATATTCTTCACAACAAGGAAGCCATCGGTCGAATAGCCAAGTGGGCCTGTGAGCTGGGATCTCATGACATCGAGTTTCGACCTCGCACTGCCATCAAAACCCAAGCATTGGTTGATTTCGTATCAGAGTGGACTGAACAACAAGTACCAGACAACCCGGAGACTGCAGAAGTATGGCGAATGTATTTTGATGGCTCACTCAAGCTGCAGGGAGCAGGAGCGGGGATCCTTTTCACTGCACCAGGAGGCGAACACCTCAAGTACGCCCTCCAGCTGCTATTCCCGGCCTCCAACAATGCAGCCGAGTATGAAGCCTTGATCCATGGATTGAACATTGCCATATCATTGGGCGTCAAAAGATTAATGGTATATGGGGATTCTCTGGTAGTCATCAGCCAGATAAATAAGGAGTGGGATTGTTCAAATGATTCGATGGGAAGATACTGCACTGCCGTCCGAAAACTGGAGGATAAATTCGAGGGTCTAGAATTTCATCATGTGGAGAGAGATCGGAACGCGGCAGCTGATGTACTGTCCAAGCTAGGGTCCAGTCGAGCTCAGGTCCCACCCGGGGTTTTTGTGCAAGAAATTCTGCAGCCAAGTATCTCATTGGGTCAAATGGAAGAATGCAACATCATAGATCAACCCGAGTCAGATCCCGATGACTGGAGAAAGCCAATCATTAAGTACATAAGGAATGAAGAAGAACCAGATGATAAGAACTCGGCAGAGCGCATTGCAAGACAGTCAGCTCACTATACACTTATTGGGGAAACATTATACAGAAGGGGTGCATCAGGCGAATTCATGAAGTGCATTCTCCCATCCACTGGAAAGCAA
Organism: Zea luxurians; assembly: GCA_029449295.1. Classification (NCBI taxonomy): domain Eukaryota; kingdom Viridiplantae; phylum Streptophyta; class Magnoliopsida; order Poales; family Poaceae; genus Zea; species Zea luxurians. The sequence goes on along the minus strand of JAOPSE010000001.1, from coordinate 93,649,644 downwards.
CTCCTAGAAGAGGTCCACGCTGGACAATGTGGGATACATGCAGCCTCCAGAACACTAGTTGGGAAGGTCTTCAGGTCAGGATTCTATTGGCCAACAGCAAAGAATGATGCAGCCGAGTTAGTTCAGAGGTGCGAAGCCTGCCAATACCTGTCAAAGCAACAACACCTGCCAGCACAGCAGCTGCAGACCATACCAGTGACCTGGCCTTTTGCATGCTGGGGGCTGGATATGATTGGACCTTTCAAGAAAGCTCAAGGGGGATATACTCATGTGTTGGTAGCAATTGACAAGTTCACTAAATGGATAGAATTCAAGCCCATTGCCTCCTTAACTTCTGCTAAGGCCGTGGAATTCATACAAGACATAATATTCAGATTCGGGATACCAAACAGCATCATAACTGATTTAGGGTCCAATTTCACGAGCTCAGAATTCTTTGACTTCTGCGAGCAAAAAAGTATTCAGATCAAGTATGCATCTGTAGCCCATCCAAGAGCCAACGGGCAAGTTGAGCGAGCCAACGGGATGATATTGGATGCACTCAGGAAAAAGATTTTCGATAAGAACGAAAAATTCGCAGGAAAATGGATAAGGGAATTACCCTATGTTGTTTGGAGCCTAAGAACCCAACCTAGCCGAGCTTTGCATGGAAACACTCCTTTCTTCATGGTCTATGGGTCGGAGGCAGTGCTGCCTGCTGATCTCAAGTTTGGGGCACCAAGGCTGATTTTTGAAAGCATAGCAGAAGCTGAGACCACCAGGCTGGAGGACATAGACGTACTCGAGGAAGAACGGCTAAGCGCAGTGATCCAGTCAGCAAGATACCAGCAGACTCTAAGGCGCTATCACGACAAGGCAGTGCGGCAACGATCCTTTTCAGTAGGGGAGCTCGTCCTTCGCCGAATTCTAACGGGAGAAGGACGACACAAGTTATCACCCTTATGGGAAGGACCCTTCATAGTAGCAGAAGTCACTCGGCCTGGATCATATCGCCTCACTCAGATGGATGGCACGGAAGTCGGGAACTCTTGGAACATAGAACACCTGAGAAAGTTTTATCCTTAGCCGTGCCTCAAAACTGCTGGGATAACAATGATGTACTCTGTAAAGTGGAAATATGTCATCAATAAAGAAAAGGTTTCAAGGATACTCAATTTATTTACGATTGACTTGCATTCTTACTTAACTCGGGGTGACCACTATGCCCTGCTAACGGAGCAATCGACTTAAGTCGGCAACGACTTAAGGCGGTGCGACATGCTCACGCTTACTTAACTCGGGGTGACCACTATGCCCTGCTAACGGAGCAATCGACTTAAGCTGGCAACGACTTAAGGCGGTGCGACATGCTCACGCTTACTTAACTCGGGGTGACCACTATGCCCTGCTAACGGAGCAATCGACTTAAGTCGGCAGCGACTTAAGGCGGTGCGACATGCTCGCGCTTACTTAACTCGGGGTGACCACTATGCCCTGCTAACGGAGCAATCGACTTAAGTCGGCAGCGACTTAAGGCGGTGCGACATGCTCACGCTTACTTAACTCGGGGTGACCACTATGCCCTGCTAACGGAGCAATCGACTTAAGTCGGCAACGACTTAAGGCGGTGTGACATGCTCGCGCTTTACTTAACCCAGGGCGACCACTATGCCCAGCTAACGAAGCAATCAACTCCGGTTGGCGTCTACTTAAAACCAATGCAACATGCCCTCGCCTATTTAACTCATGGGATGATTTCCATATCCCACAGACAAAATTCATAGTCATCATGTGTCATAACTACCAAACTCATTAACTAAAAAATTCTGATACAATAAGTGAATAATTATGTTGTTCAAATAAACCGGTGTCCTCTAACAAATGTTCAATCATGCAAGCTGCGCGCTCGGAGCACGCGAAATGTTTTCTCTATTTTGCAATGTCTTTTCCAGGAGCAGTCGACGAAGAAGGACGACTCGAGGAGTCAGGGGCAGCATTCACGTCAGCCCTTATATCTTCAGGAACGACTACGCCAGGCCTCCTCATCAGAATTCGTCCCGCTCGAATGGCCTTATCCATGGCCCTATCGCGCTGGGCTCTCAGAGTATTGGAAGTCTCTTCAGCAACCTTGACAGCCAACTGGGCAGCCTCTAGCTCCTGGGTAACGGATTTCTTGGAAGCACGCAGATTCTTGATGACAACGTCTTTAGCCGATATCAACTCCCGAAGGCGAATCACATCATCCAAGGACTCCTGCAGCTTATAGCGAAGATTATTCAACTCTTCCATGGAAAAGCGATGACTCCTCTCCAGAATAGTCAACGAGTTGCTAGAATCTCGATACAACCTATCAAGATTGTCACGAGAAGCGGCAAGGATGCGTTTTTCTTCCTGCAAGCACAAATCAGTTCCCTCAGAAAACCAGGCAAACAATAGGAGTATAGCAAAACAAAAGCACAGTTTCATATCTCACCTTTTCAGAGTCTAGCTGAGCATGCAGGGAAGAACTCAACGCGTTGGCATCATCTAAGGCGGCAGAGACTTGACTCAGCTCAATTTGACCTTGAGAGTACTTTTCCTCAAGATCAGTACATCGCTGAGACAGTTCAGCCCGATCCTGAGAATGTTTCTCCTCAAGTAGTGTAATCTGTCGAGTCATTCCTAGCGAAGGACAACCAAACAAAGCGAGGTCAGAAGGTAAAACAGTCCACAACAAGCACGAAGAAAAGAAAAAAGGGCACTAACCAGCGTTAGTCGCCTCCAACTCGGATACACGGCGATGAAGAAACACCGGATTCCAACACGAAAAGGATGAAGCTACTTCCGGGATAGGAGCACCATGCAATTTCAGCTGGCTGGTCATCCCATCCACCAAAACCTGACGAGAAGAGCAGATGAGCATAATGGCAAGAGTTCATGTAAAAGTCAAGCTAAGAAACAGCACAGTACCTGGAGGTTGGAGAAGAACGAAGGGATCCCCAAGTCAGGAGAAATCAGATGATAACCAGGCACAAGGTCATCACCCGAAGCAGCATGCAATGGAACAGTGGGAATCAGTTCATCTCCTTCAACAGAGCGGGATACTCGATCAACGGGGACGCTGCCCTCCAAAGCGACGCCCCGGTCTGAAGTTTGGGCCACCACCATGCAGCCAGAGTGTGGAGGTGACCCAGCGTGAACGTCCATGGAAGTGCCGGAAGGAGACCCTGTTTGGGCGCCCTCGGGGACTGGGCCATAGTTGGCACTGCCCACTTGAGCCGGGTTATCCCCGGCAACACCCTCGGGGGCTGGGCAGTAGCTTGCACTCTTCGCCCGGGCTAAGTCGTCCCCGACGACACCCTCGGGGGCTGGACATGTGTCAACACCATCCTTGGGGTCCAAACTTTCAGCAGTAACCATCTCCAAGGTTGATGGGCCCTCGGCTACTTCCATGGAATCAGGACAATTCAAGTTAACATCCCGTCCCTCAAGATCGCGCTCTAAGGTTGATGAGGCACGGGATGACCTCAACCCAGCGTCCGGCACAGCACCACAAACTTCCGTCACATCATCATCCACTGGCCCTGATAACAAGTCTTCTGGGACCATATCCTCGAGAGTTTGATCAAAGTCGGCCAGGGATATGTTTTGCAGACCAACAAGAGCAGACAAAGCCGGAGAAGGAACCCCACTACTTTCCCCACTGGCGAGGAATTGCCGACTGTTCTTCCGAGTCAGAGGAACCTCATCCTCTTCCTCTTCGTCGTCTTCATCAGCAACACTGGCAACGCACCCATTGGGATCAGCAACAGATGGACCACACCCATTGGGATCAGCAACAGTCATACCACACCCATTGGGATCAGCATCAGCAAATTCAGGCGCAGGAACCTCCTCATCAGCAGGAACCGAGGGACCAGCACCCTGATCCAAACTAGATACTCGCCGAATACGTCTCTTCTTCTTTTTCTGCTCATCAACAGAAAGATCAGTCTGGTTGGTTCGGCGGGGACGCTTCGAGCGAGCACGGACAGGTCTCTGAACATCCAAGATTATACCGACCTCTGGGAGAGGTGCCACTGCCAATGACTCAGCAGGAATAGCGTCAGAAGAATCTTCAGCCAACATGTCAAGCACAGCATTTATTTCAGCATCAGTAGGATCCAAAGGCACCTCGAAATGGATTTGTCGTTCATCATCAGGGATTTTCCCAAGTGAGGCAACCAAAGCACTAACCTCCTCGTCAGAAGGTCGCGTTCTAAGGCCCAAACTGCCATCAGTCGCAGGTGGGTTTGACACGAAGCGAGTGAAGGCCTTGGCAGGGGGCAGATTCCAGGCTGAATACGCCACCGGAGCACCAACATTGGAGACTTTGCCTCTGAGAATCATCTCCAGTCGGCTCACCAAATCTGCAGAAGGGATCCTTCTATTGGTAACTCGAGTTGGGTCGGCTAGCCCTTGATATAGATAAGCCGGGTGGACCCTGTCTTTCAGTGGCTGAATGTTTTTGAAAACGAAGTCAGCAACTATAGCTTCAGCAGTTAAACCCCTCTCTTTCAATAGCCCAACTTCAGCTAGCAGCACACTGGCCTCAGCCACCTCTTCGTTTGTAGGAGACTCGGTCCAGCTCGGGGTGCGAACATCTGGCTGTCTTCCTGACCGGGAGGGGAGAGAATTTCCATAATTATCAACTATAAACCATTCCAGGCGCCATCCCTTAATGCTATCTTTAAGGGGGATTTCAAGATACTCAGTTTTCCGTCCCCGGCGCATCTCCAAGCTGGCACCTCCAACCAACTGATGTTGTCCCCCGGCCATCCCAGGGCGACAATGATACAGGTGTTTCCACAATCCAAAATGCGGCAGCACGCCAAGAAAGGCCTCACATAAGTGGACGAAGATAGAAATTTGCAGAATTGAATTAGGGTTCAGATGGGTTAGGTTGATGTGGTAGAAATCAAGAAGACCACGGAAAAAGGGAGAAATAGGAAGGCCAAGGCCACGGAGAAGAAAGGGAGCGTAAACCACAGACTCGTGGGTATCCTCCGTCGGGACCGTAGTTCCGTGGCAAATCCGCCAAGAACAGAGTTCCCGCGGAGGAAGAACCCCGATGGACACGAGGTGAAGAAGTTCGGTTTCAGAGATGATGGACGTGTGGTTACCTGCGAAAGGCAACTGGCTGTTGGGATCAATTGGGGGAATCACCACAGCGGAAGAACTCGCGATTTTCCTCTTGGGAGCCATCTCGATTTCACCAGCGAGCAAATTGGAGGCAAGCGCAGAGGGGATTTGGAAGCAGGAATGCAAAAACTAGGGCGCGGAAAGCAAAGGCGGCTAAAAGTGCAACTCTTATGGGATATTCTCGGACCAGATACCGTTTCAAAAAGTGCCCAGTCATCACTCGGCAGTCATTTCCGAAATCCCAGCATGCCACGTGGTCATTCGGCAGTTATTTCCCAAAAAAAAAACTGGTGGGCCCTCTCCTTACTCGGGTGTTAATCCTCAAAATAACTCGGCGTTGCCTCTAAAACGCTGATCTCGAGTTTAATCACTCGACATTACTTCTAAAATGCCGACGTTGACCTTCAATCACTCGGCGTTGCCTCTAAAACGCTGACCTCGAGCTCAATAACTCGGCGTTGCCTCTAAAATGCCGACGTCACTATTCAGTCACTCGGCGTTGCCTCTAAAACGCTGATCTCGAGTTTAGTCACTCGGCATTACTTCTAAAATGCCGACGTTGACCTTCACTCACTCGGCGTTGCCTCTAAAACGCTGATCTCGAGTTCAATAACTCGGTGTTGCCTCTAAAACACTGACCTCGGGTTCAACCGTTCGGTATTACTTCTAGAAATGCCAACGTTGACCCTCAATCACTCGGCGTTGCCTCTAAAACGCTGACCTTGAGTTAAATTGTTCGGCATTGCCTCTAAAATGCCGAAGTCACTACTTAATCACCCGGCGTTGCCTCTAAAACGCTTACCTCAAGTCTAATTGCTCGGCATTGCCTCTAAAATGCCGAAGTCACTACTTAGACACTCGGCGTTGCCTCTAAAACGACGATCTGGGGTTCAACTACTCGGCATTACTTCTAAAATGTCGACGGCGACTTCCGATCACTCGGCATTACTTCTAAAAACATTGATACAGACTGCAATATTGCTTGGAAGCATCAGTATAACGATCAAGCTGTTCGTCTACGGCCTCAAAAGACTCAGATTCATAGTCAAACGAAACGATTCATCAAAGGGAAACCAAACTCGTTCTTCATTCAAGGGAAGTGACAACATTTACAAATCAACTCATTATGAGTTGATACTTCCCTATTTCTACTACTAAACTACACTCTACTGCTACTACTACTACTACACTACACTATACTACTCTACATTACTAATACTACTACATTATCTAACTATACTACTTCTAATCTATACTAATATTTAAAAGGACCAGTGGCATCTAGCCACTGGCCCTGCCCCTGCCGCCGCCGCTGCTCTTGGTGCCGCCCCCGCCGCCGCCGCTCTTGGTGCCGCCCCTGTCGCCGCCGCCCCTGGTGCAGCCCCCGCCACTGCCGTCGTCGTCGTCGTCGTCGTCGTCATCGTCGTCGTCGTCGTCGTCGTCACCGTCGTCGTCGTCGTCGTCGTCCCCGCCCTCGCCGCCGTCGTCCGAGTCCTCCTCCTCCGAGGAGTACTCGGACTCATCCGAGCCCTCGAGCCCGGAGCGCTCGACGGCCCGGATGTACGACCAGACCTCCGCGGCTAACCCCTGGGAGTCGTCCGAGTCATCGGACGACGCCGGGGGAGAGACGGGGGCCGGGGACCTCTCGGACTCGGAGGAGAACTCCTCCTCCGAGTACTCCGAGTCGCCGAAGTCCTCCGATGGAGGAGTCGGCTCGCGCTTGCGTTTCTTTCCCATGGAGGCAAGCAGAAAAAGAAGAGAAGGAGGCAGTAAGGAATAGCGAAGGGATGTGAAGAAACCAGAGGAACAACAGCGTTATTTATAGAAGAGAAAGGCAACCGCTCACCTCCAACCGCGGTCACTGAACAGTCGCTAAGCATTCAATATACACCTCCACCCGTCCAAAGACACGTCAGGCGGCGGACGCCGTTTCATGCAGCACTACACCCATTGGGACTCCAGTCAACAGCGCAAAGGATATGATTACACTCGCCGTCCCATCACATTACAACTCAGAAGCAGCCGGTTAAAACACTCAGCGTACCAAGCCGTCCCTTGCCCACACCCATTGGGGGGGGGACGCCCAGGAATTGTCAGTATATTTTTCAAAATGGTCACATCTGTGCAGAGCATGCAGTGAATGCCTCAAGACAAAAATGAGATATCAACAAGAGTTAAAGGGAAGCCAAATACAGTCAGCAGAGTGCAAAATATGGTCGACAGACATGACTTGAAGACTAGACAGAGAACGTCCATCGAACGTCCAATCAGTTGCAGAGCAAATACACTATGCTACTCAGCAAGATATGGAAGGATTGCAAATTCAGTTGCAAAAGACAAAACACATGCTGACCTCCGAAGCATAATATTGATGACATAGCACGGATGACATCATGCCAACTTTTTTATAAGCAGAAAGAGTATTCTTCAGCAAAAGGACACAAAAAGAAGACCTTCAAGCGAATTATCCTCAAAAAATCCACTTGAAGGTCGGGGGCTACACCCATTGGGTGCACCTTCGGTGCACCCCATGGATTGTCATTCTAAGCCAGGATAGCACCAATTTCTAAGGGCATGGGACAAGATTAAGAAGCCAATCCTCAACTGGAATAAAGGAACACAAATGGAAGTAATCTCTGATGAAGACCTTCGAGTAGATTATTTTCTAAAATCTACTCGAAGCTCGGGGGCTACACCCATTGGGTGCACCTCCGGTGCACCCAATGAGGTTCAGAATCCTACAAACAGGAATGCCGATCTCTAAGGCACAGGCACAAAGCTAGGCTCTGGTCAACAAGTGATCGAAGCAGGAGAGAACAGCAAGGAGTCATCTTTCTTCAAATCACCTACAAGCTGGACCTGGGATCTTCGGGTTGATTACCTCTAAATTAACCCAAAGATCGGGGGCTTGTGGGGGATAGATATCCCCCGGGTCCACTAAAAGAGTAAAGGACCTCACGAAAGGCCCAAGGGCCCAATAAATCGTAAGGTTATTCTTTCGTGGGCCTGGGGAAAGACAACCAGCAACGCAGGGCGACATGAGGCCGGATTGGTACAAACCCAGACGGCCCATAGCGTCGAGCCATTGGCCGCAACAGAGATCCGACTTTCCCGCGTCGGGGCCTCCATGCAACGAAGCCACGTGAGGATAAGTCGGCGAGGGTTACGTAAAGGATAATCTCGAGAGGTTCACTATCTTTTAGCCACTTGTTATTATCTTATCCATGTGTACTGCCCCACGGTCGAGTATATAAGGCCTAGGGGGCACCCCTTCAGAACGATCGACCCATTACTTAGCCACCCACATCAACTCTCTGTATTCTCGATCCAGAGAGCTCTCTTGTAACCATATCCACCAAGCATACTCATCAGGACGTAGGGTGTTACGCATCACTAAGCGGCCCGAACCTGTAAATCTTGTCCACCGTCCCTCATGCGATCGGCACGAACCATTCTGCTACAGTTGTCGACACCTTCCTGCCCCTAAAGCACCTTGAGGGGCAACCCCGGGTGTGCGGTCGGACCCTAAACACCGACACGTACCACCATAATCTTTTCTTTAGGTCCTAGTACATCTTCTCACTACCAGGGTGTATAGAGTATGCTGTCTCATGAGCTTCCTTGAGAATTAGTTCCTGGATCGATTTGATGTCGGGAACGCATAGTCTGTCCTCAAACCATACCACTCCTTCTGTATCTTCACGGAAATCCTTGCCTTTCCCATCTATGATCAGCTACCGGATCTCGTTGATTTTCTCATCATCCTTCTGACCTTTCCTGATGTCTTGCTCTAGAGTGGGTTCCAACTCGATTGTCACCCCTTAGGTGTTGTTTAGAAATCCGAGACTCAATCTGTCGAACTCCTTCGCTAGCTCATACGGCATCAGGTGAGCGGTCAACATATTGACTTGACTCTTTCTACTCAGAGCATCTACAACCACATTTGCTTTGCCTGGGTGGTAATGAATCTCCAGTTTAAAATCTTTGATCAATTCTAGCCATCTTTGTTGCCTCATGTTTAACTCTGACTGAGTGAATATATACTTGAGGCTCTTGTGATCCGTGTAGATATCACACTTCTGCCCATAAAGATAATGCCTCCAGGTATTCAGTGCATGAACCATGGCAGCTAATTCCAGATCATGAGTAGGATAGTTCTTCTCATGAATCTTCAGCTTGCAGGACGAGTATGCCACTACTCTCCCTTCCTGCATCAACACACATCCTAGTCTGGTGTATAAAGCATCACAATATACTGAGAATGGCTTGTGAACATCTGGCAGAATCAGTACTGGTGCCGTTGTCAACTTCTCCTTCAATGTCTCAATGGACTTCTAGCATGCTGGGGTCCACTTGAACTCAACCTTCTTTGCCAACAAGGTTGTCATTGGCCTGGCAATCTTGGAGAAACCTTCAATCAATCACCGATAATAACCGGCCATTTCGATGAAACTCTTGATTCCTCGGACATCTTTTGGTGCTTTCTAGTCCAAGATAGTTGTTACCTTCTTCGGATCTATAGTCAATCCTTCTCGGTTTATTATGTGACCTAAGAATAGGACTTCTCTGATCCAGAACTCGCACTTGCTAAGCTTGGCATACAGCTGACAATCTCGTAGCCTCTGAAGTACCTTCCTCAAATGCTCCTCATGCTCTTGCTCATTCTGGGAATATATAAGAATATCATCAATGAACACTACTACAAACTTGTCGAGGTAGTCCATGAACACACTGTTCATTAAGTACATGAAGTTAGCTGGCGCATTCATCAAACCGAATGACATGACCGTGAACTCATATAGTCCATACTTGGTGATGAATGTTGTCTTTGGTATATCCGAAGGTCAGATTCTGAGCTGATGGTAACCTGACCTCAGATCTATCTTTGAGAACAAACTGGCTCCCCTCAACTGATCGAATAAGTCTTCAATTCTGGGCAGGGGGTACTTGTTCTTGATAGTAACTTCATTCAAAGCTCGATAATCGATGCATATCCTTCTTCTCCACAAACAGCACTAGGGTTGCCCAAGGCAAGGTACTTGGTCTGATGTAGCCTTTCTCCGACTACTCATCAATCTGCTTCTTGAGTTCCACCAATTCTGGTCCGGACACTCGATAGGCTCTCTTGGAAATAGGGGCGGTGCCTGGTACAAGCTCTATGGCGAATTCAACCTTCCTTTCAGGTGGCATACCCGGTAACTCCTCGGGAAACACATCTAGGAATTCTGATACTACATTGATAGCCTTTGATGGTTTAATCTCCTCAATATGGGCGGTGACTTGGTGACAACTTCCCTTCCTTGGTCCAGACAAGACAAACTCCACCAACACTTCTTCTCCTGATAAGGACACTAACTTCACTGTTCTCTTGTCACAGCTAAGACTGGCTTGATACTTGGTTAGCTAATTCATCCCTAGGATGACATCTATAGTTGTATCATAGTTACCCATAACTATTAAATCAGCAGGGAACTCTATCCCCCTTATTTGAACTTTTGCACTAGGGCAAAATCTATCCGTTTGGATTCTTCCACCAACTGAACTAACCCTCATAGGTGGATACATGGTGCTACTGGTATATTATGTGTTTCTACCCATGATGCAGTCACAAAAGAATGTGTTGCTCCAGTATTAAATAAGACATTTGCAGAATGGTACTCGACTGAAAATGTACCTAGTGCCACTCCTGGAGTCTTCTGGACTGTGTCGGCCTCCAAGTGGTTCACCTCTCTATACTGGGCACGAGGCTGCCCACAGTTGTTGCCTCCTTGCTGCATTGCATTCTGTCTGACTAGGGCATTGGGAGCTGGCTGCTGCTGAGCTACTTTCTTTAGGCAATGATTCGCCCAATGGCCTTGTCCCCCACAGTGGAAACATGCACGACTTCGTCCTTGCACTGGCGCTGCTTGGTTGTTCTGGTTGGTTGCTGGGACAGGAAGACGGGGTGCATGGTTGCTCTAATGCTGATATTGATTTCCTCCCTGCTGGTTATTCTGACGGTACTGCTGCTGCTGCTGAGGAAAATGCCTCTGGTACTGCTGCTGCTGATTTTGACGCTGATGCTGGTGCTGGTGACCCTACTTGAATGGCTGAGGTGGGTTGCATGAGTAGCGAGGATGGCTTCTACTCCCAGCCTGAGATCCACCAATCTTGTGTTTCCTATCCTCTATCTCCTGACGCTTCCTTTTAGTCATGATTGCTCTGTCGATCAGATGCTGGAATGTAGGGAAGGTGTGGTTCATCAGCTGGTAGTGGAGGGGATCAACCAATCCTCTCAGGAAGCGGTACTGCCTCTTGGCATCCGTGTTGACATCTTCTGGGGCATAACGTGACACCTGCAGAAACTTGTCCCTATACTCGCTAACAGACAGGGGACCTTGCTTCAGAGCGAGAAACTCCTCCTTCCTCACTATCATCAGTCCCTCAGGCACATGGTAGCGACAGAAGTTGTCCCTGAATTCCTCCCAAGTGAGGGCTTTAGGGTTGGCATGGGTGGCGAGGTAAGACTCCCACCAAGACTGGACTGCTCCCCTCAGCTATCGGAGACCGTACAACACCTTCTCATGATCATTGCACTGGACAGTGTGCAACTCACGTTCCATGGTATGCAGCCAATCTTCGATGTCCATGGGATCAGCGAAATGAGCAAAGACTGGGGGATGGCCCCTCATGAATTATGCCCGCTTGTCTCTGGGCACTTGTGGCATCTAAACTTGCACCTGAGGCTGAGGCGGTGGTGGCTACTGCTGCACCTGAGGCTGAGGTTAGTCTGACCAATTGCTTGGACAGCTTGAGTCTGCATCAGGAACATTTGCTCAATGGTCATCGGAGGTGGCGGTGGCAAATGCTGCTGTGGTGCTACCTCCTCTTGGGGTGCCTGCTGTTCTAGTTGAGCACACCTCGCACCTCTACGCCTGTTCTCAGACATCTGTAGAAATCACACACATATATCAAATCTGACTCTGCGGTCTTTCAGCATAAAAAAAGATGTATAGAAAATCTTCATAGCACTGAACAAATGGCCATCTTCACTGACAACTTCTCAGATAAAGAGGAAAGTGGAAATAAATGGATTACCCAACTAAATAACTAATTTTATTAATAACTACACCAAGTTGCAGGGGATACCCACACCTTGGTGACAATCATTACAAAGATCCAACTTCATTACATGTCCATCATAACAAGCATCCAACATAAGATAAATGTTGGCGACTTGTTCTCAAGTGCTATGAATTAGGAACAAGGCAACACAGAATGTCAGATGTTAGAGCCCTTTGTCCGCTGAAGCATTATTTCCCCAAGGATTTAATGAACTTCGGACGAAGGTTATGAATAATATATCACGAAAGTTGCACCTTCGTGATCAAAGATAAAATAATGCAAAACAAAATATAAAATGTTACAGAATAGCAAGAATAAATAACATTATTTGATTATTTTGTAATATGAACTTAAATATCAAAACATAATGTTTAGGCACATTTGTACCTTCGCCTTGGCAGAAAACGATAATTCCAGAGTAACACGTTAGCAATTACAAGATTGCGTGAACAGCAAAGAAGTACTGTTCACCTATTTATAGGCACAGGACGCAGCCTGTAAGAAATTACAATCATGCCCCTTACAGAAGATCACAATCATAACTCAGACTCTTATGGACTAAAAAGTAATTCCATCTTTAAGTCGGTTCGATCCTTCGTCTTTGGATACGCTATAGCGTCAAAGCTTTATGAGTGGTAGCTTCGGTATCACATATAAACAGATTTGCTGAAGGTGTTTTCTTCCTGCAGGACCTTCGGTGACGAAGCATGATCCCAACAATAAGCAAACTAACTCTAACTAAGACTGACTAGACTAAGACACTGAACTAAGCATTATTACAGACTCCAACTCTGTTGATCTAGGGATCCAAATCTATCCAGGTCCTGCAGTCTGGGGTACCATAGTTGAATTGACCACGGGGCGGTGAACGGTAAGGGTGCTAAATCCCGACAGCGGCAGGAGAACCACAATCCAGATAGTGGCGTGTTGCGCACTTAGCACGCAATTCCGCAACCTCTGCCTGAACCTTGCCCAACTCATCAAGAGTGTGATCCAACTCTGTGTTGAGCACGGCAGATAGGTTGACCATGCTGTTCAGCCTGGGATTGCCCTCACCAACTGGCGAGACAATCACACCTCCAGCACTACCGGTCGAACGGTGAGGGTAGTACTTCAGGTCAAGACCATCAGCTACCCCGCTGAACAACGAGCAATACTAAGAAAGTGTCTGTCGTGCTGCATCTTGCATGGCTGCCTCGGTAGTATCCCTCTCAGTAATAGAATAGTGCTTTGAGAAGGCCTCTGCACCCCGGAGATCATCATCCGGACGGCGCACCAAGCAAGTAGCCTCCCACTGGTCCAGGTATAACCCGTGACGATGCTGGTAGACTACACAACGGTACTCGTTGGACCAAGTGTGTCGGTCAAAGGCCCGACGCAGCAGGGTGTCGAGAGCGTCGTGGAAGTGACACCCGCGAGCGACGTCACGAGTGATGGGTCTACCGATCCATCCCTCAGGCACCAGCTCCTCCAAGAGCTCTGTGTCGTGGCTCGAACTGCCACCAGCATCATCGTCGTCTCCGTCTCCGTCAGGGTCTCCTCAAGCAGCCGGGATGCCCTGTGGTGGTACAGGGGCATCTCTGGCTAGGGTGCAGGGGAAGGCAGCCTCTCAGACTCCACCTCCTATTGAGGCGAGGGGGAAGAGTCCTGCTACTCCTGGAACTGCTCCTGCTCCTGGCGTCGGCGCTCCTGCTCCTCGTGCAGGCGATGATGCAGTCTCTCTAGGTGACTGGACTGACATGGTACCGTGCGACGCAGTGGACGCTTCGCCAGGCGAGAAGGCAAAAAGGGGATCACAGACTTACGTGCAGTGCACCTGATACGGGTCGTCTACAAAAGACATCGTAAGCACAAAAGTAAGAGTAAAACTATGAGACCTAAAAGTAAATAGAAAGAAAAGTGAGACAAAACTTTTTGAGATAAGTAGATAACATAGAGTTGGTCAAGATGACCAACTTTTGAAAGGACTCTAAAGATTAAGGTAAGAGTAGGGGTCTTTAGTTCCTTAGGGTGACCATTCTAGTTTAGGTTAGCGGTCCTACAGTCAGTAAGGCTTTGATACCACTTATGTCACACCCGGTTTTGGAAGGCAAACCGAATGCGAACCATGTACGTGCCAGGATCAGAAACTCACGTACACAACGATTACATAATTGGACATCATCACGCAATGCTCGAATTAAATAGCGAAAAGGTACATTAATTACATCAAGATGTTCAAGACATCCACAGAGTTTAATACATAACCATTGTCTTTAACATAAACATCAAAGTGCGGAGAAAACAAAACATAGATGATAAGCCTACACAGGCAGCTGACTGGGGTTTGCCACTAAAGTAAACTAGAACTCGTCATAGTCCTAGAACTCCTTGAAGTCCTCCATGTTGCCAGCATCACGTCCTGAGCACTGAGTATGACAACCTGGGGTGGGGGTGGTGTGTAAAGCAAGGGTGAGTACACATCAACGTACTCAGCAAATGTCCCTTTTGGCTAAAGTGGACTAGCTGTATGTGGGGTTGAAGTTAAGCAGTTGCTTTTAGTTGGTCAAGTATTTATTATTATTAGTAGAGCCAAGTTTTAGTAATAAACCCAATTATTACCCAAAAGTACTCCCTCAAAAGAGGAAATACCAGAGATCAGTTTTATAACATCATTGTTAACCATCATCATAAAAGTATCCAAAGTTCTTCTAATCAAAGAGGATCCCAAGGCTGCTCTTAACCATGAGCTCGGTTGATATACCAGTTTCTAACACTCTGCAGAGGTTGCACACTTTACCCACGAGTCATGATCCCTTTCCAGCCTAGGTTGTATAGACCTGATCTTCACTACCGAGGTGAATGGCTAGGGATACACTACGTAGCCTTTACAAAGACTCCCCTAGTGCATAGCTGCTCGTTAGGTTTTGCTAGTCGTACAAACGCAACACACCTCCCCAAGGTGGGTGACTAACAAAAACCAAATCAAATGAACCTCTGCACCCCCCCCCCCTTGGCAGAGCGAGCACTATGCCCCGGCCCCCATTGACGGACCTCCGGCAAAGCCAACTACACCCCCAGGTTCATCTAATTAATCAGCTAAGGGCATCCCATTCCACCCTCATGGTTGCACTATTATCCCGGGTGGTCACTCCATGAACAGGTCCTTATGAAGAGGTACTCAGGAAAAAGGCCTGAGCCCCCTAAAGTATCACAAGATCATCAGCATAAACAAGATAACAGTATCATATCATAAATGTTCACATCATGTTAATTGATTAAAGTAAAGCAAAATCAAGATGCTAACCATGATAACCCAAAAGGTAATTCAAGGACAGGGTAAATACAAAGCTAGTCAATCCTTAGGTTTCATAAAGTAATGCGGGACAGTGAATTATAGAGTATGTAGGACATGATAGGTCAGAGGACACTTGCCTTCACCAGGTTGTTGCTCAGGGAGGTCTCCAACAACACACTCCGAAATATCGGACTACTCGTTGTCTAAATAAAGCGAGCATGCATTCAATAAATTTGGAGAGTACAAATGAACAACACACCAAACATGTACAAACATTGGAATACATCTCAAAAAGGCACAATACTAAATAAGGAATAATGAGATCAAAGTATATCATGAACTAATTTTATTTAGAAATAGATTATTCTTTAAATGTTGTCCAAAATTACACAACCTAGTTCTATTTGTTTTACTGTGACCTAAAAGTTAGACCAGAGATAAATTCATGTAATACACATTATTAATATTCACAAGATTAAATACACTTTAATCTCTAGGGTTTTCCTTTTATTTATTTTATTAAATAAATAAATCTACACCTATACTAGTTCATAATTAACCATAAAAATTAGAATGTGCAGACAGTAACTGAAACTAATTTATTTAAACAGAGAATAATTCTATGAACATTTTGCAATTTGAATCACTAAATTTGGAGTTCATATGCAAAAGATATGAAATAAACAAGTTTGGGAATTCAAAATATGAAAATAGGTCTAATTCTATGAATATTTCAAAGTCCAGGGTTCAATCTATAAGATTACAAGGGCCTGCGCATGAAAGCCAGGGACGGTGGGTTGATTCTGAACAAACCGAGGGTCTCTTTAATAAAACTACCGCTTGAAGGGGTGAAAGTCGCCTAGAGGGGGTGAATAGGTGGAATCTGAAAACTATAAACTTAAGCACACACTACAAGCCGGGGTTAGCGTTAGAATTAATATCGAGTCCGAAAGAGAGGGTGAAAACAAATCAAAAGCAAATGAAGCGGATGACACGATGATTTGTTTTACCGAGGTTCGGTTCTTGCAAACCTACTCCCCGTTGAGGTGGTCACAAAGACCGGGTCTCTTTCAACCCTTTCACTCTCTCAAACGGTCACCTAGACCGAGTGAGCTTTTCTCCTTAATCAACGGGTCACTTAGACCCCATACAAGGACCCCCACAACTTGGTGTCTCTTGCTTGATTACAAGTTGCTTGAGAACAAGAGAGAGGAAGAAGAAAAGAGATCCAAGCGACAAGAACTCAAATGAACACAAATGTCTCTCTCTCTCACAAGCCACTAAGTCTTTGGAATGAGATTTGGGACTTGGAGAGGATTTGATCTTTTGTTTTGTGTCTTGGAGTGAAGTCTAGAGCTCTTGTATTGAATGCAATGGTTGAAAACTTGGATGCATTGAAGTGTGGTGGTTGGGGGGTATTTATAGCCCCACCCACCAAAATGGCCGTTGGGGAGGCTGTCTGTCGATGGGCGCACCGGACAGTCTGGTGCGCCACCGGACACTGTCCAGTGCGCCAGCCACGTCACCCAACCGTTAGGGTTCGACCGTTGGAGCTCTGTCAGCTTGGGCCATCGGACAGTCACTATTTACTGTCCGGTGCGCCTTCTGGCGCTGCTCAGACTTCTGCGCAAACTGTCCGCGCACTGTTCACGCACTGTTCACCTTTTGCAGACGACCGTTGGCGCTGTAGCCGTTACTCCGCATGGCACACCGGACAGTCCGGTGGTACACCGGATAGTCCGGTGAATTATAGCGGAGTGGCATCCTAGAAAACCCGAAGCTGGGGAGTTTGGGTTGATCCACCCTGGTGCACCGGACAGTCCGGTGCGCCAGACCAGGGCACACTTCGGTTTTCTTTGCTCCTTTTGTTTTGAACCCTAACTTGTTCTTTTTATTGGTTTGTGTTGAACCTATGGCACCTTTAGAACATATAATCTAGAGCAAACTAGTTAGTCCAATTGTTTGTGTTGGGCAATTCAACCACCAAAATCATTTTAGGAAAAGGTTTGACCCTATTTCCCTTTCAATCTCCCCCTTTTTGGTGATTGATGCCAACACAAACCAAAGCAAATACATAAGTGCAGAATTGAACTAGTTTGCATAATGTAAGTGCATAGGTTGCTTGGAATAAAACTAATATAATTATTTCAATAGATATGCATGGATTGCTTTCTTCTATTAACATTTTGGACCACATTTGCACCACTTGATTTGTTTTCACAAATTCTTTTGGAAATTCTTTTCAAATTCTTTTTGCAAATAGTCAAAGGTATATAAGTAAGATTTCGAGAAGCATTTTCAAGATTTTGAAATTTTCTCCCCCGGTTTCAAATGATTTTCCTTTGACTAAACAAAACTCCCCCTTAATGAAATTATCCTCTTAGTGTTCAAGAGGGTTTTACCAATTGAGATAGAATTTCTTAGAGGAATGCTAATTTCAAAGATACCAATTGAAAAACATTTAAAAACTTAAACTTGTTTCAAAAAATTTTGAAATTGGCGTGGTGGTGCGGTCCTTTTGCTTTGGGCTAATATTTTCTCCCCCTTTGGCATTAATCGCCAAAAACGGAGTCTTTAGAGCCCTTATAAAATTTGCTCCCACTTTGGCAAACAATATATGAGTGAAAGATTATACCAATGTGGAGAGATGGCGGAATACCGGCAAAGAGTAGATAATACCGATGGAGTTGAGTGGAAGCGTCGTCTTTGCCGAATACTCCATTTCCCTTTCAATTCTATGACTAAGCATGAGAATACACTTGAAAACACATTAGCCATAGACATAAAAGAGATATGATCAAAGGTATATAAATGAGCTATGTGTGCAAAGTATCAATCAAAGTTCCGACAATCAAGAATATTTAGCTCATTTCTAAGTTTGGTAAAGGTTTTCTCATCTAAAGGCTTGGTAAAGATATCGGCTAATTGTTCTTTGGTGTTAATATAGGCTACCTAATCCCCCCTTTGTTGGTGATCTCTCAGAAAGTGATACCGAATGGCTATGTGCTTAGTGCAGCTATGTTCAACGGGATTATCCGCCATGCGGATTGCACTCTCATTATCACATAGGAGAGGGACTTTGCTAAATTTGTAGCCATAGTCCCTAAGGGTTTGCCTCATCCAAAGCAATTGCGCGCAACAATGGCCTGCGGCAATATACTCGGCTTTGGCAGTAGAAAGAGCTACTGAGTTTTGTTTCTTTGAAGCCCAAGACACCAGGGATCTCCCCAGAAACTGACAAGTCCCTGATGTGCTCTTCCTATCAATTTTACACCCTACCCAATCAGCATCTGAATATCCTAATAAATCAAAAGAGGATCCCTTGGGGTACCAAAGGCCAAACTTAGGAGTATAAACTAAATATCTCAAGATTCTTTTCACGGCCCTAAGGTGAACTTCCTTAGAATCGGCTTGGAACCTTGCACACATGCATATGGAAAGCATAATATCCGGTCGAGATGCACATAAGTAGAGTAAAGATCCTATCATCGACCGGTATACCTTTTGATCTACGGATTTACCTCCCATGTCGAGGTCGAGATGCCCATTGGTTCCCATGGGTGTCTTGATGGGCTTGGCATCCTTCATTCCAAACTTGGTGAGAATATCCTGAATGTACTTCATTTGGCTGATGAAGGTGCCCTCTTAGAGTTGCTTGACTTGAAATCCTAGAAAATACTTCAACTCCCCCATCATAGACATCTCGAATTTTTGTACCATGATCCTACTAAACTCTTCACAAGTAGATTTGTTAGTAGACCCAAATATGATATCATCTACATAAATTTGGCATACAAACAAATCTTTTGCAATAGTTTTAGTAAAGAGAGTAGGATCGGCTTTACCGACTTTGAAGCCATTAGTGATAAGAAAATCTCTTAGGCATTCATACCATGCTATTGGGGCTTGCTTGAGCCCATAAAGCGCCTTTGAGAGTTTATACACATGGTTAGGATACTCACTATCCTCAAAGCCGAGAGATTGCTCAACATAGACCTCTTCCTTGATTGGTCCATTGAGGAAGTCACTCTTCACGTCCATTTGATAAAGCTTAAAGCCATGGTAAGTAGCATAGGCAAGTAATTTTTGAATTGACTCAAGCCTAGCTACGGGTGCATAGGTTTCACCAAAATCCAAACCTTCGACTTGTGAATAGCCCTTGGCCACAAGTCGTGCTTTGTTCCTTGTCACCACACCATGCTCATCTTGCTTGTTGTGGAATACCCACTTGGTTCCTACAACATTTTGGTTAGGACGTGGAACTAAATGCCATACCTCATTCCTCGTGAAGTTGTTGAGCTCCTCTTGCATCGCCAGCACCCAATCTGAATCTTTAAGTGCATCCTCCCCTTATGAATATCGCCGAGGATGGTGTTCACGGGGTGATCTCTTTGAATCGCCTGGTGGACTCTTGGGTGTGGCGGTCTTTGACCCTGTTCATCTTCCTTGTCTTGATCATTGTCATCTCCCCATTGATCATTGCCCTCCTCTTGAGGTGGCTCATCTTCTTGATCTTCTTCTTCATCATCTTGAGCCTGTTCCTCATCTTGAGTTGGTGGAGATGCTTGTATGGAAGATGATGGTTGATCTTGTGCTTGTGGAGGCTCTTCGAATTCCTTAGGACACACATCCCCAATGGACATGTTCCTTAGCACGACGCATGGAGCCTTTTCATCATCTAGCTCATCAAGATCAACTTGCTCCACTTGGGAGCCGTTAGTCTCATCAAACACAATGTCACAAGAAACTTCAACTAGTCCAGTGGACTTGTTAAAGACTCTATATGCCCTTGTGTTTGAATCATATCCTAGTAAAAAGCCTTCTACAGCCTTAGGAGCAAATTTAGATTTTCTACCTCTTTTAATAAGAATAAAACATTTGCTACCAAAGACTTTGAAATATGAAACATTGGGCTTTTTACCGGTGAGGAGTTCATATGATGTCTTCTTGAGGATTCGGTGTAGATATAACCGGTTGATGGAGTAGCAGGCGGTGTTAATCGCCTCGGCCCAAAACCGATCCGGTGTCTTGTACTCATCAAGCATGGTCCTCGCCATGTCAAGTAAAGTTCTATTCTTTCTCTCCACTACACCATTTTGTTGAGGTGTGTAGGGAGAAGAGAACGCATGCTTGATGCCCTCCTCCTCAAGGAAGCCTTCAATTTGTGAGTTCTTGAACTCCATCCCATTGTCGCTTCTTATCTTTTTGATCCTCAATCCGAACTCATTTTGAGCCCGTCTCAAGAATCCCTTTAATGTTTCTTGGGTTTGAGATTTTTCCTGCAAAAAGAATACCCAAGTGAAGCGAGAATAGTCATCCACAATTACAAGACAATACTTACTCCCGCCGATGCTTATGTAAGCTATCGGGTCGAATAAATCCATGTGGAGTAGCTCAAGCGGCCTGTCGGTCGCCTTGATGTTTTTGTGTGGATGGTGGGTACCAACTTGCTTTCCTGCTTGACATGCGCTACAGATCCTGTCTTTCTCAAAATAAACATTGGTTAGTCCCAAAATGTGCTCTCCTTTAGAAGCTTATGAAGATTCTTCATCCCAACATGGGCTAGTCGGCGATGCCAGAGCCAACCCATATTAGTCTTAGCAATTAGGCAAGTGTCGAGTTCAGCTCTATTGAAATCAACTAAGTATAGTTGACCCTCTAACACTCCCTTAAATGCTACTGAATCATCACTCCTTCTAAAGACAGTAACACCTAAATCTGTAAAAAGACAGTTGTAACCCATTTTGCATAATTGAGAAACTGAAAGCAAATTGTAATCTAATGAATCTACAAGAAAAACATTGGAAATAGAATGGTGAGTGATATATCAATTTTACCAAGTCCTTTGACCAAACCTTGATTTCTATCCCCGAATATAATAGCTCATTGGGGATTTTGGTTTTTCTCATAGGAGGAGAACATCCTTTTCTCCCCTGTCATGTGGTTTGTGCACCCGCTATCAATGATCCAACTTGAGCCCCCGGATGCATAAACCTGCAAAACAGTTTTAGGCCTTGTTCTTAGGTACCCAAACAGTATTGGGTCCTTTCACGTTAGAAACAAGCACCTTGGGTACCCAAACACAAGTCTTTGATCCCTTGTGTTCGGCCCCAACATATCTGGCAACTACTTTGCCTGATTTGTTAGTCAGCACATAAGAAGCATCAAAAGTTTTAAATGAAACAATAGGCTCATTTGATGCAGTAGGAGTTTCCTTTTTAGGCAATTTAACATGAGTGGATTGCCTAGAACTAGATGCCTCACTCTTATACATAAAAGCATGATGAGAGCCAGAGTGAGACTTCCTAGAATGAATTCTCCTAATTTTATGTTCGGGATAACCAGCAGGATATAAAATATAGCCCTCGTTATCCTGAACCATGGGAGCTTTGCCCTTAACAAAGTTAGACAATTTCTTAGGGGCATTAAGTTTAACATTGCCTCCCTGTTGGAAGCCAATGCCATCCTTAATGCCAGGGCGTCTCCCATTATAGAGCATGCTTCTAGCAAATTTAAATTTTTCATTTTCAAAGTCATGCTCATTAATTTTGGCACTAAGTTGAGCTATGTGATCATTTTGTTGTTTAATTAAAGCTAGGTGATCATGGATAGCACTCTACATCTAGTACAAATGGAAACATGATCAACAGTAGATGTAGAGGGTTTGCATGCATTTAATTCATCAATCTTAGCATGTAACATGGCATTTTCATTTCTAAGATTGGAAATAACATCATTGCAAACATTTAAATCCTTAGCCTTAGCAATTAATTTTTCATTCTCAATTTTAAGGTTAGTAAGTGAGTCATTCAATTTATCAATCTTAGCAATTAAACTAGCATTATCATTTCTAAGATTGGCAATTGAATCATCACATATATTTGACTTCTCAACCTTAGCAATCAAATTAGCATTCTCAATTCTAAGGTTGGAGATAGTGTCATGGCAAGTGCTAAGCTCACTAGTCAATTTTTCACATTTTTCTATCTCCTAAGCATAAGCATTTTTAACTTTAACATGCTTTTTATTTTCCTTAATAAGGAAGTCCTCTTGGCTATCCAAGAGTTCATCCTTCTCATGAATAGCACCTATCAATTCATTTAATTTTTCTTTTTGTTGCATGTTTAGGTTGGCAAAAAGAGCAAGCAAATTATCTTCATCATCACTAGAGTTATCCTCATCACTAGATGTTGCATATTTAGTGGAGGCTCTAGATTTTACCTTCTTTTTGTCGTCCCTTGCCATGAGGCACTTGTGGCCAACGTTGGGGAAGAGGAGGCCCTTGTTGACGGTGATGTTGGCGGCGTCCTCGTCGGAGGAGGAGTCGGCGGAGCTCTCATCGGAGTCCCACTCCCGCCATACAAGGGCATCGTCACCCTTCTTCTTGTAGTACTTCTTATTTTCTTTCCGCCTTCCCTTCTTGTCGTTGCCCCTGTCACTATCACTTGACATAGGACATTTAGCAATGAAATGATCAGGCTTACCACACTTGTAGCAAACTTTCTTGGAGCGGGGCTTGTGATCCTTCCCCCTCCTTTGCTTGAGGATTTGGCAGAAGCTCTTGATGATGAGCGCCATTTCCTCATTGCCGAGCTTGGAGGCGTCGATGGGGAGCCTACTTGATGTAGACTCTTCTTTCTTCTCCTCCGTTGCTTTGAAGGCAATGGGTTGCACCTCGGGTGTAGAGGTGGCGCCTCGCTCGATAATTTGTTTGGAGCCTTTGATCATCAATTCAAAGCTCACAAACTTCCCTACAACCTCCTCGGGAGATATTAGCTTGTATCTAGGATCACCACAAATTAATTGAACTTGTGTAGGATTAAGATAAACAAGTGATCTTAGAATAACCTTGACCATTTCATGGTCATCCCATTTTGTGCTCCCGCGGTTGCGCACTTGGTTCACCAAGGTCTTGAGCCGGTTGTACATAGCTTGTGGCTCCTCTCCTTGGTTGAGCATGAATCGACCAAGCTCCCCCTCGATCGTTTCCCGCTTGGTGATCTTGGTCACCTCATCTCCCTTGTGTGCGGTCATGAGCACGTCCCAAATCTCTTTGGCGCTCTTTAACCCTTGCACCTTATTATACTCCTCTCGACATAGAGAGGCGAGGAGTATAGTAGTGGCTTGGGAGTTGAAGTGCCAAATTTGGGCAACCTCGTCCAAATCATAATCTTCATCCCCTACGGATGGTACCTGTGCTCCAAACTCAACAATATCCCAAATGCTAGTGTGGAGTGAGGTTAGATGGTGCCTCATTTTATCACTCCACATACAATAATCTTCACCATCAAAAACGGGTGGTTTGCCTAATGGGACAGAAAGTAAAGGAGTGTGTTTGGAAATGCGAGGGTATCATAGGGGGATCTTACTAAACTTCTTGCGCTCATGGCGCTTAGAAGTGACGGACGGCGCGTCGGAGCCGGAGGTGGAGGGCGACGAAGAATCGGTCTCGTAGTAGACCACCTTCTTCATTTTCTTCTTCTTGTCGCCACTCCGGTGTGACTTGACGCGGGGAGGTGATTCCCCCTTTC
Organism: Zea luxurians; assembly: GCA_029449295.1. NCBI lineage: Eukaryota > Viridiplantae > Streptophyta > Magnoliopsida > Poales > Poaceae > Zea > Zea luxurians. Next base: position 93,625,593 of record JAOPSE010000001.1, on the reverse strand, counting down.
CTTTGGAGCCGGACTCCCTTGATGGAGCCTTCCCGTGGCTTGTAGACTTGTCACCGCCAGTCACGATTTCCTTCTTGGTGTGATCTCTTGACATCACTTTGAGTGGTTAAACTCCTAATGAAGTACCGGGCTTTGATACCAATTGAAAGTCGCCTAGAGGGGGGTGAATAGGCAGAATCTAAAAATTATAAACTTAAGCACACACTACAAGCCAGGGTTAGCGTTAGAATTAATATCGAGTCCGAAAGAGAGGGTGAAAACAAATCAAAAGCAAATGAAGCGGATGACACGATGATTTGTTTTACCGAGGTTCGGTTCTTGCAAACCTACTGCCCGTTGAGGTGGTCATAAAGACTGGGTCTCTTTCAACCATTTCCCTCTCTCAAAAGGTCACCTAGACTGAGTGAGCTTTTCTCCTTAATCAACGGGTCACTTAGACCCCTTACAAGGACCACCACAACTTGGTGTCTCTTGCTTGATTACAAGTTGCTTGAGAATAAGAGAGAGGAAGAAGAAAAGCGATCCAAGCGACAAGAACTCAAATGAACACAAATGTCTCTCTCTCACAAGCCACTAAGTCTTTGGAACGAGATTTGGGACTTGGAGAGGATTTGATCTTTTGTTTTGTGTCTTGGAGTGAAGTCTAGAGCTCTTGTATTGAATACAATGGCTGAAAACTTGGATGCATTGAAGTGTGGTGGTTGGGGGTATTTATAGCCCCACACACCAAAATGGCCGTTGAGGTGGCTGTCTATCGATGGGCGCACCGGACAGTCCGGTGCGCCACCAAACACTGTCCGGTGCACCAGCCATGTCACCCAACCGTTAGGGTTCGACCATTGGAGCTCTGTCAGCTTGGGCCACCGGACAGTCCGGTGGTGCACTGGATAGTCACTTTTTACTGTCTGGTGCACCATCTGGCACTGCTCTGACTTCTGCGCGAACTGTCCGCGCACTGTTCACACACTGTTCACGTTTTGCAGACGACCGTTGGCGCTGTAGCCGTTACTCCGTTTGGCACACCGGACAGTCCGGTGAATTATAGCGGAGTGGCATCCCAGAAAACCCAAAGCTGAGGAGTTTGGTTGATCCACCCTAGTGCACCAGACATTGTCCGGTGGTGCACCGGACAGTCCGGTGCGCCAGACCAGGGCACACTTCGGTTTTCTTTGCTCCTTTTGTTTTGAACCCTAACTTGTTCTTTTTATTGGTTTGTGTTGAACCTATGGCACCTGTAGAACATATAATCTAGAGCAAACTAGTTAGTCCAATTGTTTGTGTTGGGCAATTCAACCACCAAAATCATTTTAGGAAAAGGTTTGACCCTATTTCCCTTTCAAGGGGTATCGGGCGATTCAAACCGTTAGATCAGAAACTGACAGCCGCGATTAGATCGGCGGCCGAGGGCGCGCACGCGGGCGAGCTTATGCTGACAGGTGGGCCAAGGGGTGTCAGCGACTGAGGGGAAGGGCGCACTGACCGATCGGGCCCAGCACCAGGGGACACGGGCGCTGACAGGCGGGCCAGGGGCACAGGGCACGCGTGCGCGAAGCGTTATCCCGTGATCTAGGTCGTGCGATCAAGATCGAGCGGGGGAGATCAGATCGGGGGAGGGTGAACGGCTGCGGGCGGCGCTGCCCCTCCTCACGACGGTGAAGTCGCCGGAGTTGGGGCAGGTGCATGCTAGGGCGGTTCCGGGGTCGTCGGAGTGGGTCAGAGAGGGGGAAAACGACACGACGAACTCAGCGGCGAGAAAAAGGCCATGAATCCGAGGTCAGAGAGGAGGGAATGGCGGGGAAAAGGCCTTGGGCGGGCCGAAGGAACTCCGGTGAGGGATTCCGGCCGCGGTGTAACACCCGGTTTTAAAGAACAAAGCCGGGTGCATCTCATACATGCGCCAAGAAGACAACATATATAATAACAGAGTGTATAGAGATAAATGTCATAAAACATCAGAGTAATTATTACATAGCGGAAGTCTTATTACAAAATAAAGATAAATATAAAACGAACTAAGGATCGTCGGCGCCAATGTCGACTGAGAAACGCCACCTAGATCAGATCAAACTCCTCGATACTTGACTCCACTTGAAACCACCTGTTCTTCTCCTGTGGGGGGGGGTGTGAGACAGCAAGAGTGAGCTCACATACGTTCATTGCTCAACAAGTCGTGGGGAATAAGGTGACATGAACTCACCAAAGGTGGGAGTTCATGAAGTGTAAGGCTGATCAATGAGATAAAGGCTGAAGCTGAGCATTGCTTTTATAAGTTGGTCAAAATTTTATTAGCAGTTACTAAGTGTAAGTAAATACCAAACCATAGTAATAATAAGTAAAAGTAATAATAAAATAATCCCAAATGCAATGAAATGACAGATTAAGTTTAAGTTCCATAAATTAATCATGTGAGTGTCCGAGCCGCTCATGACCGTGAGCACGGCTAGTATACCAGTTTTACACTCTGCAGAGGTTGCGCATCTTTACCCACAAGTCATGTTACCCATCTGCCAAGAGATGGCCAATCCCATACACCTCTACCGAGGAGGCGAGGCAGGGTAACACTACGAGGCCTTTACAAAGTTCCACTAGCTTCAGACTACCCGCTACAGTTTATGGGAAGATCCAGTAAAGGGTTCCTGGCTGACCGCCATCGCAGCAAAATCAACCAGGGACCTCCCCGCACTGACCTCTCCCCTACTGCCCTTGCCCCTTTCGGGTAAGGTAGCCCTCCCCTAGCTTTCCTAGTTAATCAGCCAAGGGCGTCCCATTCCACCCTTGTGGTAGCACTGTTTTCCCGGGTGGTTCTCCATGTTCCCATTAACATAATGATCTTAATATGAACAAGGAATAATAAAACAGATAACAATAAACAATATAACAATGAGTGATGAATATCTCTATACCCAAATCCACATAAAGCAATAGCATGTACTACCCAAAACTTTAGTAGTAAATCCAGTGGTGAAGCAAGGTATAAAGATAGTCAAAATCTAGGGCATCCTATTGGGTCCCAGCAAGATTATCCTATGCAGATCATTATGAATAATAAGAACATGAATGGGTAAAAGAAGTGGTCAAGGGCACAACTTGCCTGGCACTTGAGATTCCAGGTACCAACTTGCTTTTCAGATGACACGTGTCCTCGCGCTAGACGTAGCAATACAAGCAAACATGGTATATACAAAATTAACATCACACCAAACAAAAGAATATACTGCATAATAATGATCTACACGTTGCTACGAGACTAACGCAACTTGAACGGATCAAATCGGAGTTAAAACGAAGGAGTTATGAATTTCCTAAGGTTTTATGTATTTGATATAAGATTAAATGAAAGAATAATTTTAATGTGTTTGTCATATCAGAACAGAGGCACTAATGGGTAGACAATATTATTACAAAAATTTAGAAAGTGGAATGGATCAATTTGGACTAAAAATGGATTTTCTATGGATTAAACAAGTTCTAGGATTATTTTTACACATAAAAATCTATTTTCTAAATTATTTTATAAGTTTTCTCACTGTCTGGACTAGGCGTCAAAATCTGCGAACAGCAGGGGCCCAGGCGCAAAAGATCCTGAGACTCAGATTACTATACAATAGACTGCGGGTTGATTTCCAATTTCCCCGAGGGCTCTTTTGCAAAACGTGCAACCCGAAAGGGTATGGAGCAATCCTGACCGCCCGATCACGATTCTAGGGTCCGGATTAGATCGTCGCGATCCCGAAGCGGTACGCAATAAAGACCGTTGGATCCCCATCCAACGGTTTGGATGTTATTGAAGAGCGCTCTAATCCTAACCACCGGATACCGATCGGAGGGCATAGATCACCCGTGCGGGCGCCGCGATGAGAACAGGCACACGGTTCGATCCCGACCATACGTCGACCGATCGACGGCCCACCCTGACTCTATGAATCCTTCTAATCGCATCCGTTCCCTGCTTCATCAACGGTCACCAGAGACCCCCCTTTTCTTCCCCAACAACACGCCGCGGCGGCGCCGCCCCAATCCCGCGGCCAAGCCATTGCCGGGAAACCCCGCTGCCCTGTTCTAGCCTCAAGCTCACAATCCGGCCGGCACTATATGAAGTGGATAACCAGGCGAGCGGAGTGGTGGGTGTAATACCGTGATTCGTGAAGTAGTTCATCACGCCCACGGAGATGCGTGACCCCGCGGTGGCCTTGGAGCTGCGGCGAGCAATTCGTCCCTCAATCACCACTGCCGGAGTCCGCCATCGCCACGGACGCGTTCGGCTCGAGCTAGCGACGATTAACGGTGTGCACCACCCGAGTACTAGCTGCAGAAGGGGCGAAGGACTTACCGAGAACGGCGCGCAGCGACGGAGACGACTTCCGCTGCGGAATTCCGGTGTCGCCCCAAGCCCGTTTCTTTCCTCTGGTTCTTCAGTTACCACAGCCAAGTCACAGTGAAGCTTCCCAGGTGGGCATCGAGGTCACCACAGCGAAGGAAAACAGGAATCGTCGACGGCGGATTAGCTCTAGTAGAGTCTGGCGGCGGCGCGCGATGTAGATTAGAGGACACGGCTTCTTGTGGAGCAAGGCATTTGGAGTAGGGATGGGGGCGCCCAGTATATAGGACCAGGGTATGGTCAACAGGGGCGAGTGCGCCATGCACGGCGGCCGTTGGACGGTCAACCGGAGCGAGCATGGAGCGGGCGAGCGAGATCTCCGTGGGGAGGATAGACCCGACAGAGAGGGCCCACGGTCAGCGACCCCGAGCGCGCGACGGACGCTCACGTGAAGGCATCTGACGAGTTGGTCCCACGGTCAGCGACCCAGCGCATCGGGCCCAGGTGGCAGTGGCGAGATGAAGCGCACGCGATGTTGGGCTGGCGCTGTGGTGCAAGGGTGGGCCGGCTGAGGGAAAACGGCCCAAGCGCACAGTAACTCCTTTTCTTTTTCTTATTTTATTGTTCCTATTCCTTTTCTTCCTTCCCAAATTTAAATTCCAATTCCAAATTCAAATTCAAACTTCTGGTAAATTTGTATTCAGACCAAATGTTTAAGTTTATCATACCCAATTGTGATGAAGTTATTTAGTTAAATTTCGTGTGGTGTAATCTTTCTTTCTTCCCTCCTTTCCTATTTTATTCTCTTGGTTTTCAAACCTAAGGTTAAATTTTGTTATGAGTTTTTCCCATTTAGTTTAAATATGCAAATTCAAATACTGGTCTAAATTAGTTTCATTATTTGTATTTTTATTTTCTCTATATGTTATAGTATTTTCCTTCTCTTTTCTAGATTCAAGAATTTCTTTTATTTTCCAATTTTTAATTTTAGGAATTTAATATATTTCTTCTTCAAATTATTTTATGTTGTCACAAAATGCACACAAAATAAAATCCAGCATGATGCATAATTTGGTGGCTTACATTTTTATTAATTATTTGTTTTCAAATGAAGTGTTCACATGTGATGATAAATATAGATGACACATATATGCATAAAGGAATATAATTTCTCTTTCTACACTCTTATTACAAAGTGGGTATTACAAATCCTACCCCCCTTAAAAATAATCTCGTCCTCGAGATTTAAGAAGAACTAGAGAAAAGGTGGGGAAAATCTATGCGAAGCTCTTCTTCTTTTCCCATGTTGCTTCATTTTCTCTATGGTGACTTCATTGCACTCTGCACATCTTTATCACTTTTATTCCTTATAACTTGAGTCAATGTATCAAGAATCCTGATCGGATACTCCGTGTAAGTCGAATCACCCTGAACACTAAGCTCTTCCATTGGTAACTATTCCTCAGGGACACGGAGACACTTCTTAGGTTGAGATACGTGAAATACATTAGGCACATCAGATAGATTAACAGGTATCTCGAGTTGATAGGCCATATCTCCATCTTGCCTAAAAACTCAGAATGATCCAATAAGGTGAGGAGACAATTTGCCCTTAACTTGAATCTCCTCAATCCACGAAGTGGTGACATCTTGAGGTACACATGATCTCCTTCCTCAAATTCCAGTGGTCGACTTCTATTATCAGCGTAGCTCTTTTGCCTGGTCTGAGCTATCCTCAAATTCTTCCGAATTATATGGACTTGTTCTCCTGCCTCTTGAATAAGTCCAGGTCCAAAGAACTGTCTTCCTCTAGTCTAGTCCAAAATAGAGGAGTCCTGCACTTCCTGCTATATAGAGCCTCGAACGGTGACATCTTCAGACTGGCCTGATAACTATTATTATATGAGAACTCAGCATAAGGTAGACTCTTGTCCCAACTACTACCATGCTGAAGGGCACAAGCTCTCAACATATCTTCCTGTACTTGGTTAGTCCTTTCGGTCAGTCCATCAGTCTGAGGTAGGCCAAACTAAAATTCAACTTCGCATCCGTATTCTCATGAAAACTTTTCCAAAATCTGGAGGTAAACTGTGATCCTTTATCCAAAATGATCTTCGATACACCATTTAGAGACATAATCCAAGCCATATATAACTTCGCCAATTGAGATACCTTATAAGTAGTCTTGACCAGAATGAAATGAGCCACTTTAGTCAGTGTATCCACAATCACCCTTGTAGCATCATATCCTTTCTGGGTGCGAGGCAATCCAGTAATGAAGTCCATATCAATCTCTTCTTACTTCCACTTGGACATCTTTGGTGGGTGTAATAGTCCAGCTGGCCTCTGGTGTTCAACCTTAACTCTTTGACACACCTCGCTCATAGCCACATGTGTAGCCACATCTCTCTTCAATCCATACCACCAATACTTCCGCTTCAAATCCTGATACATCTTGGTACTACCAGGATGAATAGAATAATCCGAGTCATGGGCTTCCTTCAAAATAGTCTCATGAAGGCTTTTAATATCAGGAACACACATCCTGTCCTTGAACCATATGGTGCCTTGCTCATCTTCCGTGAATTCCGGAACTCGATCTTCAGTAATCAGATCCTTAATCTCTTGTATCTTAGCATCACCAATTTGTCCTTTGCGGATCTCTTGTTCCAAGGTAGGTTCCACATCAATAATAACTTCTTTAGTGTGAGTAACTATCCCCAGGTTAAGTTTCCTGAAATCCTCAACAATCTCATCGAGTAGCTGGGCAACAACAGCTAAATGAACATGCTCCTTTCGACTCAAGGCATCTGTAACCAAATTTGCCTTGCCCGGGTGATAGTGAATTTCCAAATCATAATCCTTAATAAGCTCCAACCAACAACGTTGCCTAAGGTTGAGATCCTTCTGAGTGAATATATACTTCAACCTCTTATGATCCGTATATACTTGGCACTTCTCGTTCCACTTGAATTTTCTTTCCTTCACCAAAAGCGAGGTCATAAGCTTAGCAATTTTAGAAAATCCTTCAATAAATCTCCAATAATGTCCTGCAAGTCCCAAGAAACTTCGGTCCTCCGTAACCGTAGTGGGTATGCTCCACACCACTATCTCCTTGACTTTAGCAGGATCCACTGATATCCCTCCATTAGAAATGATATGTCCAAGAAATGGCATCTTGTCAATCCAAAGCTCGCACTTGCTAAACTTAGCGTAGAGTTGATTATCTCGTAACTTCTGTAGCACCAACCTTAGATGTTCCTCATGGTCACTCTCATTCTTAGAATAGATAAGAATATCGTCGATGAACACCATGACGGATCTGTCCAAATACTCCAAAAACATCTTATTCATCAAATCCATAAAATAAGCTGGTGCATTTGTTAATCCAAACGACATAACGATGAACTCATATAATCCATATCGAGTCGAGAAAGCCGTCTTAGGAATATCTGATGGTCCAATCTTCATCTGATGGTATCCTGATCGGAGGTCAATCTTCGAGAGTACCCTGGCTCCTCTCATCCGATTAAATAAATCCTTAATGCAGGGTAACAGAAACTTGTTCTTCACAGTGACATCATTAAGGGACCTTTAATCCACGCACATCCCTTACAATCCATCTTTCTTCTTTACAAACAAAACTGGTGCTCTCCAAGGTGAGGAACTCGGACGTAAGTAACTAGCCTCTTGTAATTCCGTTCACTGATTCTTCAGTCCCTTTAGGTGTAATTACTCTCATGGGTTTTCTCATATTGTCCAACTCATATGCCCAAACCAAAATCTCAGCATGACGCATAATTTTATTAGCAACTCATGGGGTCAAATAGACCTTTTTTTTATTCCTCCTAAAATAGTATCATACCGAATACTAACTAAAGGAACATGTAGATCCTACAAATAGTAGTAATTTACATATATGTTTATGTAGCTTGGTGGAGCCGGTGGTGGTGGAGATGGTGGTTGCTCTTGTTGTTGTCTCTCCAACCGTGATTGCCTTATTTCTTGCTGTATCTCCAGACGGGCCTGACGTATTTCCTCGCGTTCTTGTCTTATCTGGCTTTGCATTTCGGTCATCATGTCTGTCAATTGCTGTATTACCAGCCTTTGGGTTGCGATCACTTGCTCGGTTTCAACAGGTGGGGGATTTGGCGGATTCATTTCTGTTTGCTGTTGCGTGATAATCTTTCCTTTCCTGGTATTGGCCATCTGAGTTAGATACATATGGTAAGAGATTAGTAGCCAAGGCAGGTACTTACAAATCAAGTTATTTTGGGGGATTCATTAGCTAAGTAGATTAGTGTGTCACCTACTACAGCTAATACAATACATTATAGTGGTACATGCTAAAATGCCCATCTATACTATTTCAATCAATCAAGGAAGCAAATCAGGCATTGATCATCAGAACAATCAACCAATATTTTTAATAGAGAAAATAGTTTTGATTTGGTCTTAGGCCTCCTATCTCTTAAAAATGTCATGGGGGTAGGGATTCCAAAGTTTGAAATCCATCTTGTCTTAGATTAGAGAAGATAAGAATGATCAGAGTAGAACAGTAGAGGGTGAGACAGGATCAAGATAAGTGTAGAAAGAATCAGAGTAAGGTGAGTGTAGAATGAATCAGAATAAGATAAGTAGGTAAGGGTTGTCCATTTCTATCTAGGTTTCGTCCTACAGTCAACATTTCCTCTGATACCACTTCTGTAACACCCGGTTTTAAAGAACAAAGCCGGGTGCATCTCATACATGCGCCAAGAAGACAACATATATAATAACAGAGTGTATAGAGATAAATGTCATAAAACATCAGAGTAATTATTACATAGCGGAAGTCTTATTACAAAATAAAGATAAATATAAAACGAACTAAGGATCGTCGGCGCCAATGTCGACTGAGAAACGCCACCTAGATCAGATCAAACTCCTCGATACTTGACTCCACTTGAAACCACCTGTTCTTCTCCTGTGGGGGGGGGGTGTGAGACAGCAAGAGTGAGCTCACATACGTTCATTGCTCAACAAGTCGTGGGGAATAAGGTGACATGAACTCACCAAAGGTGGGAGTTCATGAAGTGTAAGGCTGATCAATGAGATAAAGGCTGAAGCTGAGCATTGCTTTTATAAGTTGGTCAAAATTTTATTAGCAGTTACTAAGTGTAAGTAAATACCAAACCATAGTAATAATAAGTAAAAGTAATAATAAAATAATCCCAAATGCAATGAAATGACAGATTAAGTTTAAGTTCCATAAATTAATCATGTGAGTGTCCGAGCCGCTCATGACCGTGAGCACGGCTAGTATACCAGTTTTACACTCTGCAGAGGTTGCGCATCTTTACCCACAAGTCATGTTACCCATCTGCCAAGAGATGGCCAATCCCATACACCTCTACCGAGGAGGCGAGGCAGGGTAACACTACGAGGCCTTTACAAAGTTCCACTAGCTTCAGACTACCCGCTACAGTTTATGGGAAGATCCAGTAAAGGGTTCCTGGCTGACCGCCATCGCAGCAAAATCAACCAGGGACCTCCCCGCACTGACCTCTCCCCTACTGCCCTTGCCCCTTTCGGGTAAGGTAGCCCTCCCCTAGCTTTCCTAGTTAATCAGCCAAGGGCGTCCCATTCCACCCTTGTGGTAGCACTGTTTTCCCGGGTGGTTCTCCATGTTCCCATTAACATAATGATCTTAATATGAACAAGGAATAATAAAACAGATAACAATAAACAATATAACAATGAGTGATGAATATCTCTATACCCAAATCCACATAAAGCAATAGCATGTACTACCCAAAACTTTAGTAGTAAATCCAGTGGTGAAGCAAGGTATAAAGATAGTCAAAATCTAGGGCATCCTATTGGGTCCCAGCAAGATTATCCTATGCAGATCATTATGAATAATAAGAACATGAATGGGTAAAAGAAGTGGTCAAGGGCACAACTTGCCTGGCACTTGAGATTCCAGGTACCAACTTGCTTTTCAGATGACACGTGTCCTCGCGCTAGACGTAGCAATACAAGCAAACATGGTATATACAAAATTAACATCACACCAAACAAAAGAATATACTGCATAATAATGATCTACACGTTGCTACGAGACTAACGCAACTTGAACGGATCAAATCGGAGTTAAAACGAAGGAGTTATGAATTTCCTAAGGTTTTATGTATTTGATATAAGATTAAATGAAAGAATAATTTTAATGTGTTTGTCATATCAGAACAGAGGCACTAATGGGTAGACAATATTATTACAAAAATTTAGAAAGTGGAATGGATCAATTTGGACTAAAAATGGATTTTCTATGGATTAAACAAGTTCTAGGATTATTTTTACACATAAAAATCTATTTTCTAAATTATTTTATAAGTTTTCTCACTGTCTGGACTAGGCGTCAAAATCTGCGAACAGCAGGGGCCCAGGCGCAAAAGATCCTGAGACTCAGATTACTATACAATAGACTGCGGGTTGATTTCCAATTTCCCCGAGGGCTCTTTTGCAAAACGTGCAACCCGAAAGGGTATGGAGCAATCCTGACCGCCCGATCACGATTCTAGGGTCCGGATTAGATCGTCGCGATCCCGAAGCGGTACGCAATAAAGACCGTTGGATCCCCATCCAACGGTTTGGATGTTATTGAAGAGCGCTCTAATCCTAACCACCGGATACCGATCGGAGGGCATAGATCACCCGTGCGGGCGCCGCGATGAGAACAGGCACACGGTTCGATCCCGACCATACGTCGACCGATCGACGGCCCACCCTGACTCTATGAATCCTTCTAATCGCATCCGTTCCCTGCTTCATCAACGGTCACCAGAGACCCCCCTTTTCTTCCCCAACAACACGCCGCGGCGGCGCCGCCCCAATCCCGCGGCCAAGCCATTGCCGGGAAACCCCGCTGCCCTGTTCTAGCCTCAAGCTCACAATCCGGCCGGCACTATATGAAGTGGATAACCAGGCGAGCGGAGTGGTGGGTGTAATACCGTGATTCGTGAAGTAGTTCATCACGCCCACGGAGATGCGTGACCCCGCGGTGGCCTTGGAGCTGCGGCGAGCAATTCGTCCCTCAATCACCACTGCCGGAGTCCGCCATCGCCACGGACGCGTTCGGCTCGAGCTAGCGACGATTAACGGTGTGCACCACCCGAGTACTAGCTGCAGAAGGGGCGAAGGACTTACCGAGAACGGCGCGCAGCGACGGAGACGACTTCCGCTGCGGAATTCCGGTGTCGCCCCAAGCCCGTTTCTTTCCTCTGGTTCTTCAGTTACCACAGCCAAGTCACAGTGAAGCTTCCCAGGTGGGCATCGAGGTCACCACAGCGAAGGAAAACAGGAATCGTCGACGGCGGATTAGCTCTAGTAGAGTCTGGCGGCGGCGCGCGATGTAGATTAGAGGACACGGCTTCTTGTGGAGCAAGGCATTTGGAGTAGGGATGGGGGCGCCCAGTATATAGGACCAGGGTATGGTCAACAGGGGCGAGTGCGCCATGCACGGCGGCCGTTGGACGGTCAACCGGAGCGAGCATGGAGCGGGCGAGCGAGATCTCCGTGGGGAGGATAGACCCGACAGAGAGGGCCCACGGTCAGCGACCCCGAGCGCGCGACGGACGCTCACGTGAAGGCATCTGACGAGTTGGTCCCACGGTCAGCGACCCAGCGCATCGGGCCCAGGTGGCAGTGGCGAGATGAAGCGCACGCGATGTTGGGCTGGCGCTGTGGTGCAAGGGTGGGCCGGCTGAGGGAAAACGGCCCAAGCGCACAGTAACTCCTTTTCTTTTTCTTATTTTATTGTTCCTATTCCTTTTCTTCCTTCCCAAATTTAAATTCCAATTCCAAATTCAAATTCAAACTTCTGGTAAATTTGTATTCAGACCAAATGTTTAAGTTTATCATACCCAATTGTGATGAAGTTATTTAGTTAAATTTCGTGTGGTGTAATCTTTCTTTCTTCCCTCCTTTCCTATTTTATTCTCTTGGTTTTCAAACCTAAGGTTAAATTTTGTTATGAGTTTTTCCCATTTAGTTTAAATATGCAAATTCAAATACTGGTCTAAATTAGTTTCATTATTTGTATTTTTATTTTCTCTATATGTTATAGTATTTTCCTTCTCTTTTCTAGATTCAAGAATTTCTTTTATTTTCCAATTTTTAATTTTAGGAATTTAATATATTTCTTCTTCAAATTATTTTATGTTGTCACAAAATGCACACAAAATAAAATCCAGCATGATGCATAATTTGGTGGCTTACATTTTTATTAATTATTTGTTTTCAAATGAAGTGTTCACATGTGATGATAAATATAGATGACACATATATGCATAAAGGAATATAATTTCTCTTTCTACACTCTTATTACAAAGTGGGTATTACACGCGGGGAGGGGGCTTGAGGCGTGCTAAGCCCTGGGATAGCTTCAGTAGAGGGAGGGGTACCTTAGGGACCAACGCGGGAGCACTGGACCGGGCTAATTTGGTCGATCACCGTGCGGGCGCGGCGGACCGCCACGGCCGAACTCCAGCGAAGCCGAAATTGGTCGACGACAAAGCAAAATTGGGGAAACTAAGCACGGGCACGGGTGTCTCACCTCGAGGCGGAGCTCGGGGTGGCTTGGCTTGGTCTCCAGCGAGCTAGATGGCCGGGGAGGCGGGCGTGGGTCTCCGGCGAGGTCTGCGGCGTGAGCAGAGCGCGAGCGGGAGCGGGACTGGGTGAAATGAGGCGAGGGAGTGAGTGTGGACGTGGGCGGGGCTCAAAAATGAGCTGGGGCGTGGGCAGAGCGACGTGGCCGAGGGTCCCGGCGACGTGCGCGAGTGCGCGCTCGCTGGTCCACGGCGGGCGCAAGGAGGGTGGAGATGACTGGGGAGGCCCACGGCGCAGAGAGAGAGAGGGAACAGGTGCGTGGGGGTAACGGCTTGGTGACTGGCAAAGAGGGAAGAGAGGCACGTGGGCGGGGGAACCGGCGCCAACAGCTCGGCCCCACTGGGCAGCGATCGAGAGAGAGAGAGGAGAGGGTGGGGTGGTCTGGTGCTAACAGGCGGGGTCCGCCTGTCAGGAGCGGCAGGCGCGCGCGGCTAGGCCTGGTGGGCTGGTTTGGGCCAGAATGGCTTTTTCGTTTTTCCTGAATTTCCTAATTGCTTTTCTATTTCTTTTCTCTAGGGTTTTCAATCCAAATTCAATTGAAGTTTCAAATTCAAACTAATTCAGACATGTGCAACAATTCAAGGAATATTTAAGCTCAGCATGATGCAATATGTCATGACCCATAATGTTTTGGCAAAAATAAATAAACAATCCCCCTAACTTAAGCTAATTCTACTTAAAAGGGAAAAAGGGAGAGAGAATCTAGAGAGAGATAGAACCTAGGGTGAGAGAGAAAAGAGTAACACATGAATTTGGGTGATCATTAGAAAGAAATTTTATACCCCCAAATTCAGGGTGTTACAGCAACCAAGTGGACACAAGTTTGATAGGACATTACAAACTCAAAAGATAAACCTAAGTGCTAAGGATCAGTATGTTTAGAGATTAATGATTCCTTGGACATTAAGGATTACATAACTTAGTTCTACTAATTTTAGTGAGACACAAAATTATACCAGGGACAAATTCATACATGGCATATTATTAATCTCACAAAATTAAACATCTAAGTACCATTAGGGTTTCCTTTTTATTTATTTTATTAAGCAAATGAATTATTATATAAACTAACCTATAGTTTAGACACAAAATTAGAGTGCATAGACTGTGAATGAACATAATTTATTTGAATAGAGAATATTTCTATGAACATTATGCAATTTGAATCACTCAATTTGAAGTTCATATGAAAAGATATGAAATAAACAAATTTTGAAGTTTGAAATACAAAATTAAGTCCAAATCTGTGATTATCTAAAAGGTCAGGGGTCTGTTTATAAGAGTACAGGGGCCTACACGTAAAACCTAAGGACGACGGGTTCTATTACCCGAGAACTGAGGGTCTCTTTAGCAAAACTGCCGCGCGAAGGAGTATGGGGTCTCCTCAGCCGTCGGATCTACGAGCAACAACTGAGATTACATCCGTACACAAGTGCGCGGGCGCAACGCGTAGCGAGGGCTGACAAGTGGGCTTGGGATGTCAGCAACCATGGGTAGGGCTCACAGATCGGGCCCAATGGCGGAGCGCGAGTGAGGGGAGCGGAACTAGGCGGCTAGGTTGGCATCGGACGGTTGAGGTTAGCTCTGTTCTAATTAAATCTGGACCGTCAGATCTTGAATGGATACCCGAGATCCAACGGCCAGCGACCGGTCATGGGCCCGGTGGCACCGCTCGACCTCGCGGCGATGGGGACGGCCACAGCGGGGCTCTAGGGGCTTGGGGAAAGACTCGGGCACGTTCTGGGTGACATGGCGAACTCGACCGTGGGCACCATGCTGGCGCGGGGGCATCGGAGGGCGCAGAACACGGCGGGGCAGATCAACGGCGGCGCGGATCAACTCCGGCGAGCAATTACATGGGCACTAGGGCAGCAACAGGCGAAAATAAGGGCATGGGAAGGTTGCTCACCTCGAGTGCAGACTCAGGGGCGCTTGAGCGGTGGTGGGAACGCGGGGAAGCCTCGGGTCAACGGTGGCGGACTCCGGCTGCACGGGGAAGTCTTCGGTGAGCGCGGACCGGGCGAACCAGAGGGGTTGGGGGCGAACTGAGGGCTATCCCGAGTTACTGACGATGAGGCGGAACTCACCGAGGCAATGGGCGCGGCGATGGCTCGACGATGACCATAGAACGAGCACGAGACCACGGCGAGTGGTGGCGGAACTCCCTGGGCGCGCGCAAAGCGAGAGAGAGCGCAAGGGCGTTCGGCTGGGGGCGCAACTGAGCGAGGGGAGTGAGTGAGTGGGGTGCGGGCACTAAAAGGATGTCAGGTGCCTACAGAGTGGCCAGGAAACGCGCGACGTGGGCGCGTCCATGGCGGGGTGCGAGAAGGAGGTTAGGGAAGAGGAAGGGGCTAACGAGTGGGGTCTGTGGGCAGAGAGAGAGACAGAGAGAGAACTCACGAATGAGCGGTCAGCACTGACAGGAGAGGTCCACCGGGCAGTGAGAGATAACGGGCGCTGGCGCGAGTGCGGGTGGATCGGCGCCGACAGGTCGGCCCCACTGGCAGCGAGCGAGAGAGAGATAGAAGGAAGAGACCATGGGCGCGGTCTGGCACCAACAGGCGAGGTCCACCTATCAGGGGCGGCGGGCGTGAGGGTGCGGGGCTGGGCTTGATGGGCTGGTTTGGGCCAAAAGGGGGATTTCCATTTTTCTGGAATTTCTAATGCCTTTTGTGACACCCCAGTGTCACTTAGGGTTCTTCTCAGTACTAGCTCAAAGTACCATCATTTCATGTATGCCAAATTGAGCAAGAAGCATCAAATCAACTCAAGAATAAAAGATACACTAAGTTTGCATCTAAAGAATCATGTCCAAAACAAATGAGGTTTTCAAAAAGGGAAAAATGTTGAAACCCTAATTCTAGCCCTAAATAAGCCATTTAAGTATAAATGAAGAAAAGGGATGAAAGACCATGAAAAACATGAAATCATGGCTTAGGCCAATTATAAAAATTGAAATAAACTAACTAAGCTACAATAAAGATCATAAAAGTTTGGCCAAAATAGTTTGTTAAAAACTCCAAACAAGCCAATCAAGTGGAGGTTTAATGGGGAAATCTGAAATTCAGATTTCTGAATTTTCAGCCCTTGAACCAAAACCGAGCGCGTTCACCTTGATCCTTAGCTCTAATCCTAAAGCTCCGATTAACAAAAACGTGTCTAACTAACCCCTCTATCACATACCAGAAGATGGCATCGGGACGCGAGCCCTAGACATGATAAAACCGAAGATTTGCCTCGGGCTCGGACTGAGAGACAGACCAGACTTTAGAGCTCCATATCTTTGAAACCAGTAGGCTAAATCCTATGACCCCCACACAAGAACGATAGCTTATAGGGAGGAGAAGAGGTTTTGTGCACTAACCAAGGCAAGAGCAGGCTCGAATGAATGAGCACACGCGCCAGAACTCGGGCAGAATGAACGCGCACACGTGTTCGACCCTGGTCGGCACACCGGCGTTCGCCCAACCCGCGCGCGCGCTCGCCCCAGCGTCCAGTCAAGTCCGCCGCGCGCCCTCGCCCTCGCAGTGCCTATAAAGCATCCCCAGGCCTCGGCCGTACCTCCCCGCGCGCTCTCAGGCCTTGCCTAAGCCGAAGTTCACTGGACTTCGCCTCGAGCATGCCGCGCCACCGCCCACCATCACTGCCAAAGCCTCGGCCACCGCGGCCAGCTCGCTCCAGTCGCGTCCAAGTTGCGCCGGCCTCTCGACTAGCTTCGCTAGTGGCTCGTGAAGCTTTCCAAGCTCTCAGACCCAGCAGAACCTCACCGGAGACCCGAGATCGCCTTCGCCGGACTTTGGTCGCCTGCGGCGACACGTAGACCGAGCAATCCGGTGAGCCATTCTCCGATTCCTCGCACACATCTTCTTTGACCTCTGGTGTAGCTCCCCGACCCATTTAATTGACCTATCGTGCCCTGGTTAGGCCAGATTCCTCGCCGCCGATGAGCTCCCCCGCCTGCGCGCGTGGACCGACCTCCTCCGACCACCATCGCCGGCGATCCGCACCTCGACGTGATCGCCAGAGACTCCCAGACCTCACCCGACCCTTCACCGGAGCAACCTCGCCGCTGGTAAGCCCCTCCGCCTTATTCTTCCACCACGGTCACTGTTCCATTAGGGGAAGGATCGCGAGTTCGATTTCGGGAAACCCTAGGGGGTTTTCTGCAGAGCCATAGACTCATGTGAATAGTGCACCGAGGACCTGTCTGTAATTCATTAAACACCTTTCGCCAGGGACCCCAGTGCAAAACCCCTTTTCCTTTATCCATTTCTATTTAATCTTTTTAAATTCAGTAGAGGACTTAGGAAATTCATATCTTGAGAAATATTCCACCAAATTTAGTCAAACCAATTTTGTTGGATTCAAAATATTATGGACTATCACATAAAAATATTGAACCCTATGCTTTCTGTTTCAAATTTTAGAGTTTGGAATTAATTAAGGAAATTTACCAAACCTTATTAGATTAAAGGAAATTAGTTATGCTTCTGTGCTGAACCTAAGAAAATTTGTAGAAGTGTAAACCCCACTTAGGCACTGTTTAAAAATAGTGAGCACCCCAGTATTAAGGATTTAGACAAGGTTACTTATTAAAAGCCATATTTGCCCAAACTTAGGAGAATAAGAAAGACATTGAAAAATAATGAACAGTGAATGCAATTATTTTTCCTAGTCGACTTAAGTAATAGAGAACCTAGGAAAAATAAAGGGAACCCTAGTCCAGAACAAATTCTAGGTGAAATGTTTTATTAGGCACTAACCAAACTAGAAAAGCAATTATTAAACAATTTCAAAAATGATAGGAAAAATCCAGTGCACTTGTAACCACTAAGATACCACTACAAAAATGATAAACACTCCAGTCCATCATTTTAAGTAGGGTAGACAAATGGAACTTGATATTGAGCCATATTTTAATTAAATCATAAGTAAGCCAAGAAGTGTGCAACAGTGGGCAAATAAATTTTTATCAGATTAGTAAGGAAATAAATCACCAGAGAAAAATGTAAAACCTATTCAAACCTACAAAGTAAAACCCATTGCCAATACTTTTTGAAAAAGGCCATTAAATTCAAGAAATCCCTACCACCCTCTCCCTTAAGCAAAAAGTTACCAAAATTTAGAATGATTACTCTTGCACAAAGAATAAGATAGGAAAAATTAGAAAGTTGTTGTTTGATATTTTTCAAATATAGTGGTAGTAGAAAGCACCCATTTGGCTAGAAACTTTAGAAAATCATAGAAAAATAACTAATGAGTATTAGTGGCTAAAACTTTGTACAAAATCATGTTATAGCATCTGAATGCCAACAAAAATAAGTCTTGGAAAATAACTCACTATAAAAAGAAGGTTGTAGTTCAAAACACCCCCTCTGCCCTAATATTTGATAATTTTATACAGAGAGAACGAGTCACTTTTTAAACCCCAAATTTTGAGACAGAGACATATACACCAGTAAGAAGCCACTGTAATTTTTTGCAGAATTTTTAGAAATTTATTAAGCTATCTTATAGTTCAAACCCACCTTAAAAGCATAAAAGAAATAAGAAGGAAGAGAGGGAATAATAAATCTCACTCTATTTATTCAGCTAGAAACCTTAATAAACTCTCACTAAGACATTAAAGAGAAATCAATAGAACACTAAAATAAACTTACCAATTAGCTTAACCAAGCTTGACCCTAATTTGCTAAGTATACCACAAGAATCTTCAGTAGCAAGATTAAGCTCTACCTTATTAATTTGAACATTCACCATCAAAGTTTAATTGCTAAATTGCATATCATACCATGCATGTATCTTACTCATTGCATTCATTAGATTGCAATCTCGCTGACGGAGAGTACGTGCTCATCTCTGAGCAAGGAGCTGTCCAAGAGGAAGATCAGGAGCAAGCTTCCGAGACTGCCATCGAGGATCTCCCCGCAGCCCTAGCATTTGAAGGCAAGCCCCGGTTTTATGCATAACCGTTTATATATGCTATTTTAATACACTTAATGTTTGTAGGTTTGTAATGTGCACTTAAGTGTAGGAGTTGTTTGAAACCCCTAGTTGCATGAACTTAGGATTCCTTTTTGAGATGGATACTAGTATGCTAGGTCGAATAGCTGTTATGCTAATTAGGATCTCGGTAGAAGTCGAGTGATTTTTCTAGCACTTGCACGAGGTCAAGAATTGATTGTATTCATCTTGATAACGGGATCTATGATGGTCTATGTACTTGGATCCAGGGAGGATGCCTTGTCCATGAGACGGGAAAGGGAATTAAGGATTAATGTGTGGATATCTGAGTCAAGCGTTTGAACGTACTAAACACATGTCGGGAAATATGGTAACCGGTAAACCTAGTACCTGAGTGAAGCCGGGCGTGGACTTTTCCCCTCACTTGTTCTGAGACTGGGTCTCCCATGCTAGCTATAGTGGGTACAAGTGCGGTCACTGCACGGCGGCAGCCGAGGTCAGTGGAGCATTGTATGCCAAGGCGGTGAGCCCTGGCCGCGAACAGGGAATGGATGGGGACGGTTGACGTGTGTGGGGACAGAGTGCCCTTACATGTCGTGTGTTTAGGTTTACCTTGCAAGGATAAAAACTCGATTCGAATCGTCTGCTTCTCGCAGCTAATGAGACTGCTTGACCCCTTGTACTACATTGAGTAAGAAGTGAAATGAGGTTACTTGAGATAACTTGTGATTGTACTAAATGCTTGCTACCATGTATGCTTAGAAGGAGCCAACTTAGCTAAGATAATGATGCTAGAAATTGAAAAGCTAAAATTTGATTTTAGACTCAGCTAGTGCTTTTGGTAAACCAAACCCCTCAGCCAAACAGCTGCATGGTCTAGAGGTAGAGGAGTAGATTCCTCACACCGGGTAAGTCTAGCTGAGTATTAGTATACTCAGCCTTGCTTGTGGCATAATTTTGCAGGTACGCTTTAGGATATGGTTGATGGTGTAACTTGGCCTACCACCCTGCCACCGGGTTGGACGGTCGAGTGGGATGCTGCTCCGGCAGGAGAGGAGCAGGAGGAGTAGTGGGCTAGGCCTTGCCCAATTCCTCGCTTTTGACGAAATCGATTATCCGCTGCAACTTAATTTGTGAACTTTTATCAGCTACTTGAAAAATCTGATTTATGTAATAACTCCAGTACTTTAATTTAAGGTTTCCTGCTTTATTGTATTTCTCCTGTGACTCACCTTCGAGTGAGATTATGGTATTTGATCCTGGTTAAGTGGCTTCATCAGACTAGATCTGAGGGACTGACGGGTTGTTCCGATTTAAGTGTGTTACAGCCCCTGAGGCGTGACTTAGGCACTTAAGCTGGAATAATTCGGGCGGTTCTGCCACAGCTGGTATCGGAGCAAATACCACCACAGAGAAGCACAATAAACCATGAATACCAATTTTCAAAAATCTAAAACTTGCTTAGAAACTAGTATGAATCGTTAGGACTAGACCGCTAGACCTAGGACGAAAGGCCTTGGGAATAGAGGGAGAAATAGGTGGCTAAGTAAGTAGGCCCTGTGGGCCAGTCCTTAGCTTTTAAAAGGATGCCCTAGGAGCACCCTTTATTTTGGAGAGGAGACGTTATTTTCAACATGCATGCATTAAAAAAACTAAAGAAATTAGAAACTAAAGAAGTAAAAATTCGAGCTAACCCGCTTCCTTTTAAACCACCCAGGTTCTTTTTATTTTCCTCTTCCACCATAATCTTTACCTCTGATACCCTTTCGCAGATGACTTCACCCACCCCCGCCAGTGGAGGAGACACTCGTTTCAGCTCTGACTTCCTTTCTCATGATGGCTTTCCTTCCATCTTGTGGGAAGTGCTTAACTCTGCCGATTACCCTACGCCCCCCTTGTACACAGTGCAGCTGTACGAGGAGCATCGGGTACCACGTTGCCAAGTCTGGCTGACTTTGGAGGAGCATCGGGTACCACGTTGCCAGGTTGGCGTTCTCTTGACTCCGAGACGATTGGATTCAGGACGGATGACACCACTGAAGCAGCAGCCATGAATACTCTGACGACTTTCTGTGGCTACCATCCCTTGGAGATGGTGATGCACCCCTTGGGACTCTTCCCTGCTGAGAAGAAGGATGACCCCATGTGCTGCAACCACGTGAGCCATGTGAAGGATGTGTGGGCAATGTATCCTGACTTGGTTGGGAGGGTCATTGTTCAGTGCATGAGTGTGTTGTACCGCCTTCAGGCCCTACAGAGCGACGCTATGGCGCATCTTGCTAACATCGCTCAAACCACCAAGCTCACCCTTGACAGCCGAGAAGACTTTGTGGTCGACTTGTCCTCCAAGTTGGTGGAGAAGGACCTACAGGTGGAAAGGCTGAGCCAGCGCATCACCACCTTGGAGCAGCAGGTGGAGATCCGAGACAACACTATTGATGTCTTAGAGAACCATCTCCATGATGTGTAGCGGGAACTTGAAGAAGCTAATGACCACCTGGACATGCACCACCTAGAGATGGAGGCCAATGAGGCCGGAAGCGAGGGAGAAGAGGCTCCTGAGGAGTTAGGACCAGCCCCTGGTACCAATGTAACTGCCTCCGCGATGCCCCCCTTCACCCGCATCCAGTGTCGCTTCCACCACTCAGGGTTGATCAGTCGTTTTGACGCTTTAGGCGGATAGAAACCTACACAAGCTAGTTATGGCAGATTTTGGACTAGGCTTACGGGTACTTTCCCCTAAATGATGTAACCCTTGTGAACTTTTGAGATCTGTGGGATGTTTGTACCCATGTTATCTTCATTCGAACTTAATGTTATAATTATGGAAATTTCCTTCCATATGAGATGATAGCATGTCGTTCGAAATTATGAATTGGGATAACAATGGCAACAACCTCTGTTTTCAGATGGCAGCTAGGCAGCGTCGCGGGCAAAACGAGCAAGTTCCCCCGCCACCTCCTCTAGCTCCCACAGTGCAGGAGCTGATGGCCCAGCAGAACGAGATTCTACGACAGCTCTTGCAGCGCCAGCCCCACCCTCAGCAGTATGGTGGAGGCCAGCCGCAGCGACCTCCGGCAGTAGCAACCTACTAGGAGTTCCTGAGTACGCAGCCACCCTTGTTCACCAAGGCAGAGGATCCGTTGGACGCCGACGTATGGTTACGCGTTGTGGAGTCCAAGTTTCCCCTCCTCACGGGAGACTGCCCTGATGACACTAAGGCTCACTTCGCCGTGCAGCAACTTCTCGGACCTGCTCGGACTTGGTGGGACCATTTATGTGCTATGCTACCTGCTGGTCATGAAGTTTCTTGGGAGGAATTCAAGACTACTTTCAGAGGGCACCACATCCCAGCTGGAATTCTTGATCGCAAGTTGAATGAATTTCTAGCACTCAATCAAGGAACCCACACGGTATTGCAGTACGCTCAGGCCTTCAACGACCTATGCCAGTACGCAGGTTATCATGCTGATTCCAATGAGAAGAAGAGAGACCGCTTCCGCAGGGGTCTCAATACCAAGTTACGTGAGCGTCTCAACATTGTCCGGGCGGATAGCTTCAATGAGTTGGTCAACCTGGCCATCTCCCAGGAGGACTGTATTGTAGCTCACAGAGCTAAGAAGAAGAGAAAGGCACCAATGATAGCACCATCCGCTCAGGCCCAGAGGTTCAGGATTGTTTCTCACAACCAGAGCAGGGGATTTCAGCTGCAGGCAGGCAGATGGGTGATCAGGCCACCGCAGCAGCAGCCGGCACCCAGTCGTTTTCCAGCTCCCGCTCCAAGGAACAATCAGCCTCCGCGGTAGCAGCAGTTCCGCCAGGGTAATGGGAACAAGTGCTTCACTTGTGGCAATGTGGGCCACTATGCCAAAAATTGCCCAAGAAATCAGCAGAGGCAGATCCCAGCACCAAATCAAGACAAGGGAAGAAAGCAGAAGGTGCAAGTCAGGCAAGGGAAGCTCAACTTCACTACTCTGGAGGAGTTACTGAGGGAGCCCCCATCATGACTAGTATCTTTTCAGTTTTTAATCAACCTGCTTTAATTCTGTTTGATTCTGGTGCATCTCATAGTTTCATTAGCTAGAAGTTCAGTGCTAAATGTCAATTACCTTTCTATCATACAAAAGGGTCATTCATGATAGCCACACCTGGGGTTAAAATTGCAACCAACCAATTAAACCAAAGTGTGTCTATCTCAATGGGAAGAAGAATCTTCAAAACCACACTCCTAGTTTTGGGATTAGAGGGTATGGACATCATTCTCAGAGCCGACTAGATGACTCATCACCGAGTAGTGTTGGATGTAGCTACCAGAGCTTTGGAAATCCATTCTCCTACATCCGAAGATCGTGTGTTGTATCTACCCCGCCAAGATTCTACTCAATCATGTGCTTTTGCTATGATGGAGTCACCTGTGAAGAAGATTCCAGTGGTCTGTGAGTATGCAGATGTTTTTCCTGATGAATTACCAGGAATGCCACCAGACCGGGACATCAAATTCGCCATCGAGTTGCAACCGGGAATGGCACCTATTTCCAAGAGGCCTTACCGGATGCCACCCGCTGAGTTGGCAGAATTAAAGAAACAATTGCAAGAATTGCTGGACAAGGGTTTTATTTGCCAAGTACTTCGCCTTGGGGATGTCCAGCCCTGTTTGTAAAGAAGAAGGATGAAAGCTTGAGGATGTGCATAGATTACCGCCCCCTTAATGCGGTAACTATCAAGAACAAGTATCATTTGCCTCATATTGATGTTCTTTTCGATTAGTTGGTCAGAGCCAAAGTGTTTTCCAAGATAAACCTTCGCTCCGGCTATCATCAGATCAAGATACGAGCCAGTGATATTCCGAAGACTGCCTTCTCAACCAAATATGGGTTGTATGAATTCTTGGTGATGTCATTTGGGCTGACTAATGCACCAGCATATTTCATGTATCTGATGAATTTGGTTTTCATGCCTGAACTGGACAAATTCATAGTGGTTTTCATTGATGATATTTTGGTGTACTCAAAGAACGAAGAAGAGCATGCCGGTCATTTGCATGTAGTGCTTCAACGTCTGCGAGAGCACCGTCTTTGTGCCAAATTGTTAAAATGTGATTTTTGGCTAAAGGAAATCAAATTCTTGGGTCACACTATCTCTCAGGCAGGCATAGTTGTTGATCCTGATAAGGTGCAAGAGGTGATGAACTGGAAGCCACCAACGACGGTTCGTTAGATTCGAAGTTTTCTGGGATTGGCTGGTTATTACCGAAGATTCATTCCAGATTTCTCTCGAATTGCGAAGCCCATAACTGAATTGTTGAAGAAAGAAGCCAAGTTTGTTTGGGGTCAGATGTGTGAAGATGCCTTCCATACATTGAGGCAACATCTGACCACCGCACCGATGTTAGCACAACCCGACAGCAGCAAGTCATTTGATGTATATTGTGATGCCTCTGGTACTGGACTGAGTTGTGTCTTGATGCAAGACAACCGAGTCATTGCTTACGCATCAAGAGCACTCAGGACTCATGAGCAAAACTATCCCACTCATGACTTGGAGTTAGCAGCCGTGGTTCATGCATTGAAAATGTGGAGACACTATTTGATGGGAACCCACTGCAACATCTTCACTGATCATAAGAGCCTTAAGATATCTTTACTCAAGCTGATCTCAACATGAGGCAGAGAAGATGGCTAGAGCTAATCAAGGACTATGACCTGGAGGTACATTATCACCCAGGGAAGGCCAATGTGGTAGCAGATGCCTTGAGTTGGAAATTGCAATGCAACTGTGTTATCATGGATTCTCGCATTGACACCTTGTGTGATGAGTTGAGCAAAATGAAGATTGAAGTGATTCCTTCTGGTGCTTTGTCTCACATTTTTGTTGAGCCAGCTTTTCAAGATCAGATCATCATGGCCCAGCTCAGTGACAAGGGAGTGCAAATTATTAAGGAGAACCTCCATCAAAAGACCGAGAAGTATAAATGTTTCTGCCAAGATGGAATTGGTATATTGTGGTTCGAAAGTAGATTGGTGGTTCCTAAAAATAAGGATCTCAAGAAGAAAATCTTGGATGAGGCCCATCTCTCCAAATTCTCCATGCATCCAGGGAGCACCAAAATGTACCATGATCTGAAGCCCTTGTATTGGTGGACCAGAATGAAGAGGGAGATAGCCCAATATGTATCAAAATGTGACACATGTCAGAGGATAAAGGCAAGCCACTTGAAATCAGCTGGAGCCTTGCAACCCCTACCTATACCTTCATGGAAATGGGATGACATCAGCATGGATTTCATTGTGGGTCTGCTCAACACCTCTCGTCATCATGATTCAATTTGGGTCATTGTGGACCGATTGACAAAAGTGGCACATTTTCTTTCGGTGCACACCACTGATAAGGCTCAGAAGTATGCAGAGCTATACATTGACCGAATCGTGTGTTTGCATGGATTGCCCTGGACCATTGTCTCTGACCGAGGAGCCCAATTTGTTGCCAGATTTTGGGAACAACTGCAAGAGTCTTTGGGAACCAAGCTAATCAGAAGTTTAACTTACCACCCGCAGACTAATGGTCAGACTGAAAGGGTGAATCAAATTCTTGAAGATATGCTGAGGGCTTGTGCGACCGATTGTGGCAAGAACTGGGATAAGCACCTCTCCTTGGCAGAGTTTGCTTATAATAACAGTTATTAGTCCAGCCTAAAGATGGCACCCTTCGAAGCTCTACATGGAAGAAGGTGTAGAACACCCCTCAATTGGTCTCAGCCTGGAGAAAGAGAAGTTTTTGGACCTGACTTAGTGACTGAAGCTGAAAGGAAGGTCAAACTAATCAGGAAGAATCTAGAAGCCGCTCAGGCCAGGCAGAAGAGTTACCATGATAAGAGAAGGAAACCCCTCCAGTTCGAGGTGGGAGACTTCGTATATTTGAAGATATCACCCACCAAGGGAGTGCAGAGATTCGAGATCAAAGGCAAGTTAGACCCTCATTACATTGGACCTTATAAGATCATAGAAGCATGTGGACCTGTGGCATACAAGTTGGAGTTACCTCCAAAAATGTCTGCCATCCACAATGTGTTCCATGTATCCCAACTGAAGAAGTGTGTTCGATTGCCGACTGAGATCATAGCAGAACCAGAATTGGAGATAGAGCCAGATCTATTGTACCAAGAGTACCCTTCCAAGGTTCTGGATTGCAAGGAAAGATCAACTCGGGCTAAATCAATCAAGATGTATAAGATCCAATGGAGTAATCACTTAGAGGAAGAGGCTACTTGAGAGACTGAGGAATTTCTGCGTTCCAACTTTCCCGATTGCCTACCTAAGGAAATTGGTAGGTAATCATGCCCAACCCCTCCTTCTGCCCTTCAAATCTAAATTTCAAAAATGATCTTAATATAAAGAGAGTTAATTTTAAGACGAGAAATAAAAGGACTTCCTTCTGAAGTTGCAAATAGAATGACATTCGAAGAGCAGTTGCCTTAATAAATAAAGCATCCACTTCAAGTAAGTCTCACCCTTCGCTTCACCCCGGGAGGACTCCGACTTGAATCTCGGGACGAGATTCCTTTAAGGGGGGAAGGCTGTGACACCCCAGTGTCACTAAGGGTTCTTCTCAGTACTAGCCCAAAGTACCATCGTTTCATGTAACCGAAGATTTGCCTCGGGCTCGGACTGAGAGACAGACCAGACTTCAGAGCTCCATATCATTGAAACCAGTAGGCCAAATCCTATGACCCCCACAAAAGAACGGAAGCTTATAGGGAGGAGAAGAGGTTTTGTGCACTGACCAAGGCAAGAGCAGGCTTGGATGAATGACCACACACGCCAGAACTCAGGCAGAATGAACGCGCACACGTGTTCGACCTTGGTCGGCACGCTGGCGTTCGCCCAACCCGAGCGCGCGCTCGCCCCAGCGTCCGGTCAAGTCCGCCGCGCGCCCTCGCCCTCGCTGTGCCTATAAAGCAGCCCTAGGCCTCGGTCGTACCTCCCCGTGTGCTCTTAGGCCTTGCTTAAGCCGATGTTCACCGGACTTCGCCTCGAGCACGCCGCGCCACTGCCCGCCATCACTGCCCAAGCCTCGGCCACCACGGACAGCTCGCTCCAGTCGCGTCCAAGTTGTGCCGGCCTCTCGGCTAGCTTCGCCAGTGGCCCATGAAGCTTTCCAAGCTCTCGGACCCGGCAGAACCTCACCGGAGACCCGTGATCGCCTTCGCCGGACTTCGGTCGCCTGCGGCCGCACGTAGACCGAGCAATCCGGTGAGCCATTCTCCGATTCCTTGCACACACATCTTCTTTGACCTCTAGTGCAGCTCCCTGACCCATTTAATTGACCTATTGCGCCCTGGTTAGGCCGGATTCCTCACCGCCGACAAGCTCCCCTGCCTGCGCGCGTGGACTGACCTCCTCCGACCACCATCGCCAGCGATCCACACCTCGACGTGATCGCTAGAGACTCTCGGACCTCACCCGACCCTTCACCGGAGCAACCTCGCCGCCGGTAAGCCCCTCCGCCTTATTCTTCCGCCACGGTCACTGTTCCATTAGGGGAAGGATCGCGGGTTCGATTTCGGGAAACCCTAGGGGGTTTTCTGCAGAGCCATAGACTCATGTGAATAGTGCACCGAGGACCTGTCTGTAATTCATTAAACACCTTTCGCCAGGGACCCCAGTGCAAAACCCCTTTTTCCTTTATCCAGTTCTATTTAATCTTTTTAAATTCAGCAAAGGACTTAGGAAATTCATATCTTGAGAAATATTCCACCAAATTTAGTCAAACTAATTTTGCTGGATTCAAAATATTATGGACTATCACATAAAAATACTGAACCCTATGCTTTCTGTTCCAAATTTTAGAGTTTGGAATTAATTAAGGAAATTTACCAAACCTTATTAGATTAAAGAAAATTAGTTATGCTTCTGTGCTGAACCTAAGAAAATTTATAGAAGTGTAAACCCCACTTAGGCACTATTTAAAAATAGTGAGCACCCCGGTATTAAGGATTTAGACAAGGTTACTTATTAAAAGCCATATTTGCCCAAAACATAAGAGAATAAGAAAGACACTGAAAAATAATGAACAGTGAAGGAAATTATTTTTCCTAGTCGACTTAAGTAATAGAGAACCTAGGAAAAATAAAGGGAACCCTAGTCCAGAAAAATTCTAGGTGAAATGTTTTATTAGGCACTAACCAAACTAGAAAAGCAATTATTAGAATTATGAAAACAATTTCAAAAATGATAGGAAAAATCCAGTGGACTTGTAACCACTAAGATACCACTACAAAAATGATAAACACTCCAGTCCATCATTTTAAGTAGGGTAGACAAATGGAACTTGATATTGAGCCATATTTCAATTAAATCATAAGTAAGCCAAGAAGTGTGCAATAGTGGGCAAATAAATTTTTATCAGATTAGTAAGGGAATAAACCACCAGAGAAAAATGTAAAACCTATTCAAACCTACAAAGTAAAACCCATTGCCAATACTTTTTGAAAAAAGGCCATTAAATTCAAGAAATCCCTACCACCCTCTCCCTTAAGCAAAAAGTTATCAAAATTTAGAATCATTGCTCTTGCACAAAGAACAAGATAGGAAAAATTAGAAAGCTGAAGATAGGAAAAATTAGAAAGCTGTTGTTTGATATTTTTCAAATATAGTGGTAGTACAAAGCACCCCTTTGGCTAGAAACTTTAGAAAATTATAGCAAAATAACTAATGAGTATTAGTGGCTAAAAATTTGTACAAAATCATGTTATAGCATCTGAATGCCAACAAAAATAGGTCTTGGAAAATAACTCACTGTAAAAAGAAGGTTGTAGTTCAAAACACCCCCTCTGCCCTAATATTTGATAATTTTATACAGAGAGAACCACTCACTTTTTAAACCCCAAATTTTGAGACAGAGACATATACACCAGTAAGAAGCCACTGTAATTTTTTGTAGAATTTTTAGAAATTTATTAAGCTATCTTATAGTTCAAACCCACCTTAAAAGCATAAAAGAAATAAGAAGGAAGAGAGGGAATAATAAATCTCACTCTAATGATTGAGCTAGAAACCTTAATAAACTCTCACTAAGACATTAAAGAGAAATCAATAGAACACTAAAATAAACTTACCAATTAGCTTAACCAAGCTTGACCCTAATTTGCTAAGTATACCACAAGAATCTTCAATAGCAAGATTAAGCTCTACCTTATTAATTTGAACATTCACCATCAAAGTTTAATTGCTAAATTGCATATCATACCATGCATGTATCTTACTCATTGCATTCATTAGATTGCAATCTCGCTGACGGAGAGTACGTGCTCATCCCTGAGCAAGGAGCTGTCCAAGAGGAAGATCAGGAGTAAGCTTCCGAGACTGCCATCGAGGATCTCCCCGCAGCCCCAGCATTTGAAGGCAAGCCTCGGTTTTATGCATAACCGTTTATATATGCTATTTTACTATACTTAATGTTTGTAGGTTTGTAATGTGCACTTAAGTGTAGGAGTTGTTTGAAACCCCTAGTTGCATGAACTCAGGATTCCTTTTTGAGATGGATACTAGTATGCTAGGTCGAATAGCTGCTATGCTAATTAGGATCTCGGTAGGAGTCGAGTGATTTTTCTAGCACTCGCGCGAGGTCAGGAATTGATTGTATTCATCTTGATAACGGGATCTATGATGGTCTATGGACTTGGATCCAGGGAGGATGCCTTGTCCATGAGATGGGAAAAGGAATTAAGGATTAATGTGTGGATACCTGAGTCAAGCGTTTGAACGTACTAAACATATGCCGGAAAATATGGTAACCAGTAAACCTAGTACCTAAGTGAAGCCGGACACGGACTTTTCCCCTCACTTGTCCTGACTGGGTCTCCCATGCTAGCTATGGTGGGTACAAGTGCGGTCAGTGCACGGTGGCTGTCGGGGTCAGTGGAGCCTTGTATGCCAAGGCGGTGAGCCCTGGTCATGAACGGGGAATCGATGGGGACGATTGACGTGTGTGGGGACGGAGTGCCCTTACATGTCGTGTGTTTTGGTTTATCTTGCAAGGATAAAAACTTGATTCGAATCGTCTGCTTCTCGCATCTAATGAGACTGCTTGACCCCTTGTACTACATTGAGTAAGAAGTAAAATGAGGTTACTTGAGATAACTTTTGATTGTACTAAATGCTTGCTACCATGTATGCTTAGAAGGAGCCAACTTAGCTACGATAATGATGCTAGAAATTGAAAAGCTAAAATTTGATTTTAGACTCAGCTAGTGCTTTTGGCAAACCAAACCCCTCAGCCAAACAACTGCAAGGTCTAGAGGTAGAGGAGTAGATTCCTCACACCGGGTAAGTCTAGCTGAGTATTAGTATACTCAGCCTTGCTTGTGGCATAATTTTGCAGGTACGCTTCAGGATATGGTTGATGGTGTAACTTGGCCTACCACCCTACCACCGGGTTGGACGGTCGAGTGGGATGCTACTCCGGTAGGAGAGGAGCAGGAGGAGTAGTGGGCTAGGCCTTGCCCAATTCCTCGCTTTTGACGATATCCATTATCCGCTGCAACTTAATTTGTGAACTTTTATTAGCTACTTGAAAAACTCTGATTTATGTAATAACTCCAGTACTTTAATTTGAGGTTTCCTGCTTTATTGTATTTCTCCTGTGACTCACCTTCGAGTGAGATTATGGTATTTGATCCTGGTTAAGTGGCTTCATCAGACTAGATCTAAAGGACTGACGGGTTGTTCCGATTTAAGTGTGTTATCGCCCCTGAGGCGTGACTTAGGCACTTAAGCTAGAATAATTCGGGCGGTTCTGCCACACCTTTTCTATTCTATTTTCTCCAGGGTTTTCAATTCAAATTCAAACCAAGTTTCAAATTCAAACCAAATCAAACATGTGCACAAATTCAAAGAATATCTTAGACTCAGCATGATGCAACAATTCATGACTTACATTGTTTTGACAAAATAAATAATTAACCCCTCTCCTAATTAACTTAATCCTACTCAAAAAGAGAGAGAGACTAGAGAAAGACAAGAGTAACACCTAAATTTGGTAGATAGTTAGAAAGAAATTTTATACCCCAAATTCAGGGTGTTACATATACCTTCCGATATATAAGTCAATTTGATGAACCAAATGATGACTGGCTAGATGCTATAGAGGCAACTAGTGATGAGCTACTTGGAGCCTACTCGAAGGCTGGAGACGAAGCTATGATGTCGCCTTCGGTGCTCGGGGGAAAAAGAGGCTAAATAGGGTTTTTGATGTTATCGGGTTTGTCTACCCTGATTACTGTTTTCGTGTTTGGAAACAAGGGAGAAAAAGGAAAATTGCTGCTTCGGCATCCTCTAGCACATTGAAGGCAAAGAAAGTGAAGGTCTTGACACGTAGACCGAGACGCATTGAGACGGCCGATGTGCCAAAGCTTATTGAAGGTGCAAAAACTGCCCCTTTTGCTACAGAATCAGGTCCTATCATGCCAATCGAAACTCGTACAGATCTAGCCAAAGAGTTGAAATCAGAGAAGGCAGCATAACAACCGAAGGTACTGAGCCCAACAATTACAACAGAACTGCTGAAGCCATCAAGTGTTTCCGCAGCGACTTCAAGAAAGAGGAGAATGGCTAGTGTATTAGACGATGTTCTGGAATCCGCAAAGATGTCAATTCCCGCTTCTGCTGAAGCTTCTAGCGGAAAAGCTAAGGATACGAAAGAAGTTGTTGCTGCGAGCACGGCCATTGGTCCTACCAAAGCTGGGCCTTCAGAAGCTAGGCCAATAGAACTGGCAGAAGAGAGTGCTCAAGATGGATCTAAACATCATGCCCCCGAAGCACCTCATAAAGAGCTAGAATTCATCATTCGACATGCTTCGAGAAAGCAGCTGTCTTCAAAGCAGATTGCTAAAGTAGAGCATTATGTCAGGGACCTAAAGTACCCCGAGAGTCCTTGGTATACAGAGGGAATGACAAAGAGGATTTTCTCTATTGCCTTCCTGATAATAAGGAAATAAACGTCTGCCACGAGATGATGAACAACATGGGGTTTCCGAAGCTCAAGCTCGATTTATCTTCTATGTCAAACAATCAACTTGCGGACAGCCTTGCTTTCAATAGCTTGAAGGTTTGCAAATTTTGGCTTTGTGTTTTAGTACTTTCCAAACCGTTTTTCAGTAATTCTTACATTTGTTGTTTACTCTTTTGTTTTATTTTGTAGGGTCTAATCCTGAGTAAAGCTTTGAAGGCCCAAAAGGATGCTGAAGACGAGAGTTGCCAAATGGCACTTAATAATCTCCGATCGGAGGTTATAACATTGAGGAATGAAGCTCTCACTAAAGATAAGATTTTTCTATCTTTGGTCGAAAGGCTGAAGTCTAGTGAAGCCAAGATGTCTGCTCAAGCAGAAGCTCACAAAGCCGAAGTACAAGAGCTGAAAATGAAAGTTGCCGAAGCAACTGAAAATTTTGATGTTGAAGTGGTAAAGCATGAGATATGCGAAATTGAAATATCAAGAGCACAAAAGAATGTTGATGAGCTTCGCGCGGGCAAATAAAAATGCTATGAGATATCCATGGAGTGCGCTAAAAATTTAAAGAACAATTTCTCTAAAGTAGGGGCCTTCTCCTCTAAGCAAAAATTCATCCGCGGTGACCCCGATGGAGTTATCTAGTGGATCAGTGGTGAGGCTAAAGCTTTTGAAGAAATTCTTAGTGATAGGGGGATTTTTGTGCCTTCGTCGGTGCCCGCAGGGTTGTATCAATTCTGGAAAAGGTCAGCTGTGATCATGCCAAGGCTGTCGCTCAGCCAGAATTTGTTTTCTCAGCCGACGACATTAAAAATCCCTCAACCAAAACTTCTCCATTAGGTGGGAAATTTTATGCCGAGGTATGAATGAAGGGCGGCCGTGAGATAGCTGATGAAGCTATTAAGAAAAATGAGAAACAATCTCATGACGCTCAAGAAGAAGCTAAAAGAGCTGAAGAAGCTATTGAGCGCGCTAGGCTTATAGGTACACCTATTATGGTCTAACTTCATAATTTGTTTTAGCTTCGGAACTAACAAACACATTCTATAATGCAGCTAAACTATCTCCCTCTCCGGAGCCATACGATCCAGAAGCCGACCCGTCCGTCAAAGAGGTGTTAGACATTATCAAAATTGCAAATGATACTATTGACAAAGCTGTCGACAGGCTTCTGAACGAAGCTACCGATAAAGTCCTCAAGGAGAACTAAAATCTTTGTATTCGTGGTAGTTAAATGCCCTAGGAAATGATTCTAAGTTTTGTAAGAAACAGTTGCCAACAATTGTAGCGTCCCAAAAATTCAAATCTTGAAATTTTCTCAAACTCGCCCTAAATTCAAAATGAATTTTAAATTTCATTTCAAAATATTTGTTTGCGAGTTGATATCAGCAAATAAAATATAGTGGTCTATATTCTCTCCAAAATCCTCCTCAAATATCCTACAAATATTTCCCCAATGATCCCCCTCAAATTCTTTCCAGAAATACTGCCCAGATATTTCCCCAGTGATCCCCTCTGATTCTTTCCAGAAATACTGCCCAAATATTCCACCGATAATTCTCCAAGTATTTTCTTCCTCAGAAATACCTTCAGAATCATTTTTCAAGTCCCTACAAATATTTTCTTCATAACTTTCCTCATGCTCATACGTATTCGTATACCTCCAGTGTCATACGGTGAGCTCTACAAGCTAATTACACTCATATAAGACAAATCCATGCGAATCTCCCACTAATCCTCTCTTCCTCCCACTAATCCTATCATCCCTCCCCCTAATCCCCCCACCATGGCTATAAATAGAGGGGCAAGGGCCTCCTCTCATCCCACCCCAAGCCATTTCATGGCAACTCTCTTCCCCCCCCCACACACACACGCCCACTCCATCTCCCACACAAGCACACACTAGCACAAGGATCGTTCGGTCGTTCTTCGATCGTTTGTCCCCCTGTTCTTAGTTTGTTCATTCGTTTGTCCGATCATTCGATCGTTCGTCCGATCATTCATGGTTCGTTCGTCCGTTCGTCCGATCGTTCAATCGTTCGTCCGTTTGTTCGTTCGATCATTCAATCGTTCATCGTTCGTTCATAGTTCCTATTCATCGTTCATCATTCGTTCATAGTCCCTTTTCATCGTTCTTCCAGATAATCTTTATCCTGTCGTTATGCTGCCGAAATTCCGATCGTTCGTTCATCCGATCATTTGATCGTTCGTCCGTTCATTCATAGTTCCTATTCATCGTTCATCGATCGTTCATACGACTATTCACCATCACTATTCACCGTTACTATTCACCATCTTTACTATCCACCATAATTACTATTCACCGACAATATTCATCATCGTTACTATTCATCACTGTTACTATTCATGGATGATATCCATAATAACTTTTTTGTCGTCACTATCCACCATTACTATTCATTGTTACTATTCATTGTTACTATTCATCGATCATCCAATCACCCCAAATTTCAACTACTCATCCATCATGTTGTCCAATCCACCTAAGACCAGCCAGACCCATATTCCAGTCATACGAACTCTGGTGACTGTGATTTTTCTTCCAGTGGGAACTTCCCATCTGGTCACCCATCCTAGGTTTCTCCAAGTTGAGCACGCTTAACTTTGAGATTCCTTTGAACCAGGCTTCCAAACTTCGATTCCAATAATTCTTGTTTCTAAATTCTTATCAAACTATTCCCTATCCAACCATGAGCATGGTTCATATCCAAGAAAAACTCCCAAAATACTCTTATCCCATATTCTGCCTATAACTCTCCTGTTCATACTAAGTCAGACGATTCATTCGTCACTATTCTCACCAACAGTGAACTTCACTGTGCTACACCACATACGCCCAGCTATAAATACACCCAGCTACCCTCTCCCTCACCACACACTCAACACCCTCAGCCAAGGCAAACACCCCACCCACTCAGTTACTCCGCTCTACCGGCTACACGCATAGTGTCGCTTCGTCTCCAGTCCACCCTCCTGGTAAGCACCTCCGCTCCACCACCAGTAATATCACAACACCACATGACACAGATGCTACTCAAGACTATACCCATCCATATATCGCCATTCTGACCACTATACTAAATATTTGTTGGTATACTTGCTGGTTTGTATGTTTGCTTGTTCATGTCGCATAGTTATCGTAGCGTTCGTGCCGTCTCGTGGAGGCCAGATCTGCAAGTCTATGCCAGGCAGTGGAGCCAGAAGCCAGTTCCGTGAGCTTCCCTTCCCCCTTTGTCGGATAAGCACGACAAGCTCACTGGATCCCTTTGATGCATAAATTACCTATGATTTTTCAACCACAACCCTCAGCCTGTTATTTTATGCATGATATGGTTTTGAGACAAGTTATTATGGCCACCCAGCCGCTTGCCGCAATCAATCCTTGATATATTTGTTACAAATGATTTGAGAAAAGGTGTGAGTTTTCAAAAGAAAATGCTTTTCAAAATGTGTATGATGAAGGGTTTTCACCCTTATCACCCTTGAGTAGGGATGATCAGGGACTCCCTGGTTTAGGGGAGGGCCTAAGGTGATGGCTCAGCTGGTTTAGGCGTGAGCAGAAGGATTGTCCCCTCATATAAGGACCGGTTTGTCATCCTTCACTACCTGTACTCATGATAAGTGCAACCACTCGAGACTGTATGGGCGGTCACTCAATCTGAACTCGTATGGTCCAAACCCCAGGGTTATGAAGGCTGGGGAGCATCGGGAGGATAAGGAGGGGAAATGTTTTGTCCGGTTTGGGCATGGCGGTGGCCTGACTCCTTCCGGTATAACTGTTAAGGTAAGGACGTGTGAGAAAAGAAAGAGATTTGGTATTCAGGTCTCACGACGCTGAGATCGCAGAAACCAGACTAGTGGGTAAAGTATACCCCTCTGCGCAGAGTTTCAAACCTATTCGAATAATCTGTGTCCACAGGAATGGACGAGTCGGGTGTGGTATGACAATTAGTGTTTTGTTTTCCAAAAAAAGAGATGCTTTTGAAAAGTGTTTTTTTAAAAAAAAGGTCTGACGGTTGAGCCGTGAGCTATGGTGGACGGGAAGTCCAGTAGCTATTTTTGAAAATGAAAACCAGTGGGAAACTACTGAGATACCTGGATGGTTTAGTCCAGGGGATTTTATTCTATATTGAAAAACTTCCTGCTCCTTTGGGAGAGGATGCGCTTTGAAAATTACAAAATGTTTTACAAAACAACCCTGCATAAAATATTGATGTTTTTGCAAAATATCCTGAGCTCCACATATTCCATGCATTATATCTGATTTCCCCATTCCGCGGGTGCAGGTGGGCTGCTGAGTACGTTTGTACTCACCCTTGCTTATTTGTTGTTTTTTAGAAAAAGGAGATCGGGTAAGAGTTACGCCTGTTCCAACCTTGCCTGTGGCTGTTGGACCGCTGAATTGCTTCGCTGCGTATATCGGGCTGCTTCAGCCCCACTCTGATGTTATGTCCCGAGTTGTGGACCAACTCTTAAAGTTGATCGCAGTTTGTCTCGTTTAAGCAGATCTGGAATCATCTGATGTATAAATATGTTTACTAGCCTCTTGGGACTAGTAATTGTATCACATTTGAGTCCCAGAGGATCTAGGGCGCTTCAATAATTTACATGTATATTGATGTAATATATTTCTTTATGTAGCGTGGAACCTTCGTACATACCATTTTTTGAGCCTCCGGCGAAAAAACACCTTCCCTTCTTTTCACGCTTCAGAAAGAAATCCCCTTCTTTGCCGAAGCTGTTGTATGATGCTTGATTCTTGATGTAATTATTGCGTAGGAATAGTATTGTTGAAGGCATAAATTTCACATGGCAGTAGTTTCAAGCATGAACCGTGCACCTTTAATACTCTTTCACAAATCTTTTACCGAAGCTAAAAGAGAAACTCCCATTTTTCCACTGCTTTTGTTGATGTAGAATGATGTATGATGTGATGTCATGATGCAATATGATGTGATGGCATGATGCAACTGATGTTAGCGCGCGAAACATAAAAGATAAGACTCTGCATCCCCTTAGGAACGACTTTGGAGTCTCTTCACCTTTTTCTTAGGTGGTATTTCAGCTCTGCATTCCCTTAGAAATGACTTTGGAGCTAAGCTCTGCATCCCCTTAGGAATGACTTTGGAGCTTCTTCACCTTTGACTTAGGTGGCATTTAAGCTCTGCATCCCCTTAGGAACGACTTTGGAGCTTCTTCACCTTTCACTTAGGTGGTATCTTAGCTCTGTATCCCCTTAGGAACAACATTGGAGCTTTGTGATACTTTTTTGTTACACTCGATGGTGTAACCACAGACTTATTACATCAAGCTGAAGGTTAAACCTTCTTGCATTGTCTTTTGAGAAGAAAAAAATATAAAGGCAAAAAGGGTAAAGATACATTAGATTGAGACACTCAGTAGATATGCCTTGACTCGGGCACAGTGTTGTTGACTGTGCGAGCTTCGGATTTCTCCCGAGTGTCGCACTGCTGTTGAGCCTGGTGATGCCCTTCTAGTTGTTGGTTATGGATCAGGGTAGGCGCCAGTGGTGGCGGTGGTGGCAACTAAGCCCAGGAGGCTTGGGAGTGACTCGCGAAAGCAACGGAAGTCGTAGGTTGTTGATTGCCCACATACTCCGGGACATATGGAGAATAGCATGAAGCAGTATGCAAGACCTGCTTCGGTGGGTTCTGCCGCGCTTTAGCTTCAGCGATTTCCTTCTACTTTTGGATCATGACTTGGCACGTCCTTGTCGTGTGTCCCTTATCTTCGCCATAGAATAGGTAGAAAAGTCTCCTAGCTGATTACCATATCTTCCTCTGAAGCTTCTCCCCCCTCTGCCTCTTGGAGCTGGTGGCCTGAAGGAGCTTTGTTGTGTCCCTGATGATTGGGAGCTGTGCTGATGCCCTTGAGTATGATTTCCCCTGTCGTCACTTGAGCCGGGGTTATGAATCATCCTGACTTGCCTAGGGTGGAGTCTTCCTCCGAAGCCCCTGGTCATCTTAGAGTATCTGTAGGCTTCTTCCCTTCTCTGCCGAAAGTCATTGTCGGCTCTGATGTACTCGTCCATTTTCTAGAAGAGCTTCTCAAAGGTATGTGGTGGCTTCCTTGCAAAATATTGTGCCATGGGTCTAGGTCTAAGGCCTTTTATCATGGCTTCAATGATGATCTCATTAGGCATTGTAGGCGCCTGAGCTCTAAGTCGCAAGAACCTTCAGACGTACGCCTGCAAGTACTCCTCATGGTCCTGCGTACAGAGCTTGAGCAATGATCGGCTTCATCTGGAAACCCTAGAAGCTGGCGACTAGCATATCCTTCAGCTTCTGCCACGACGTGATTGTCCCCGGCCGAAGAGAAGAATACCATGTTTGAGCCACACTTCTAACTGCTATGACAAAGGACTTTGCCATGACAGTGGTGTTGCCCCCATATGAGGATATAGTTGCTTCGTAGCTCATCAGAAACTGCTTCGGATCTGAGTGTCCATCATACATGGGGAGCTGAGGTGGCTTGTAAGATGTCGGCCATGGGGTAGCCTGCAACTCTGCTGCTAGAGGGGAAGCATCATCAAAAGCAAAGTTACCATGATGAAAGTCATCATACCATTCATCATCATTGATTAGGCTTTCTTGACGAAGCTCCCTGTGTTGAGGCCTTCGGCCTTGGTCATCTTGAGTAATCTAGCACATTTCTTCAGCAGCTTCGTCGATCTTCCTCTGAAGGTCGGCTAGCCGAAGCATCTTTTCTCTCTTCCTTTGCACTTGCTGGTGAATAGCCTCCAAATCCCTGATCTCCTGGTCCAACTCCTCCTGAGGTGTTGGGCTGGTAGCCTTTCTCTTCTGGCTCCTAGCTTCTCACAGTGAGAGTGTCTCCTGATTTGTGTCTAGTGGCTGCAGGGCAGCCCCTGGCGCTGTTGTCTTCTTCGGTGGCATGACGAAGGCGGACGCTTGCCGAAGGTGGTCGTTTGAGTTCACCGGAGGTGGGCGCCAATGTTGGCCACTTGTTCTCAAATGTTGTGAA
The DNA here is from genome assembly GCA_029449295.1 of Zea luxurians. Lineage (NCBI taxonomy): Eukaryota > Viridiplantae > Streptophyta > Magnoliopsida > Poales > Poaceae > Zea > Zea luxurians. Next base: position 93,586,634 of record JAOPSE010000001.1, on the reverse strand, counting down.
TCAAGAACAAGGCAACACAATTGTGAATTGTTAGGGACCTTCGTCTTCCGAAACATTATCACCCCATGGGTATAATGATCATCATACGAAGGTCATGAAGGATAGACCTCCATCATTTAATATGTGAACATGAATGTGAAAGGGCATAGATAGAAATTACATCTCATTAATTCCTTCATATTCGCATCCTATAAAACATGTATGGACATCAACTAAACTAAGGGTCTGTTTGGTTGGGCTGTGGCTGTGAAAAAAGCTTCTGTGGGCTATGAGCTATGAGAAAAGCTATTGTGGGCTGTGAGCTATTAAAAAGCTAAAAACTGTTTGGTCAAAACCACTAAAAATCGTTAAAGTTCTTCGATATATGTTTTCACAGTTCCATCCAAAAGCCACTATAAGCAGGTCCAAGGGTGCTTTCATTTTTGCACCGCAAGAAAGTTGGCTTTTAGAAAAAGCTGCTTCCTGGATTCAGCCCTTTGGTTTGGCTTTTGGCTTTTAGGGGGCAAAAGCCAAAGCCAAAAGCCAGACCAAACACACCCTAATATTACATTGATACCTTCGGCTTGCTCAAAGGTGAAGACATGAGAGAGTGATTACCATCCAGCGTGAACAGTACGATGTTACTGTTCATCTATTTATAGACACGTGACGTAGCCCGGGTAAAAGTACATTTATGTTCTCAATATTCAAATATGATCATAATACAAGTTATTAAGGACTAAGTAGTCTTTTCCTCTTTCGGTCAGCATCATCATTATACTTCATCTCCGCTATAAGCCGAAGTTGTCCATCTGGTGATAGCATCGGCATTTACTCTTATCCTCTTTAGATCTGTCTTCATCTTGTGTGCCTTTGTCATGAGGAAGAGGCTTGTATCCTCCAAACGAAGCTTTCTGTAATACTTATGCTAAAAACAAATGGTTAATTATGTTTTTGAGGACCTTCGGAAGGAGAAGGCCCCCAACACTGCCCTCGCCGCGCTCACGCCTATATAAGTCACCCGGTCCTCGGACATCCTTACTCGTAGCTCTCTCACTCTTGCCTGCGGTCGGCCACCAGAGAACCGCCTAAAAACATAGAGCTTCGCTGCCCGCCAAAGCCGCTCAAACTCGACAACCATGGACCGGCCACTCCGGTCCATCCCCGCCCAAGCCAGCTGCTCGGCCAGTTTTCCCAGAGTCTGGTGAAACTTCCCAAGCCCTCAAACCGAGTGCTACACCACTGAAGACGCCTGATAGCCCTCGCCGGACTTCCTTCGCTCGCTGGAGTACGTGGCCCAGGTAAGCCGGCGCACCATTCTTCGATTCTTCGCGTGCATAGCCTCTACATCACCTAGTGAAGCTCCCCGACTAGTCCATTCGAACTCTACCACCGTGTATAGGCCAAGCCCCTCGCCACCGACGACTCGTCTGCCCCTGCACGTGGCCAGCACGACTCCGACCACCTCCAACCAAACCAAAGGTACCGGCGTGTTCCCCACATCCTCTTGCTTCTCCCTGACCTCACCCTTGAAATGCTACCAACGGCGTTTAGCGGTGCCGCCGTGTTTTCCTCACGGAACACTATTCCGGCCGAGAGAGGACCGCGGGTTGAGAGAGATAGAAACCTAGGGGATTTTTTGTGAACCCGCTGACTCACATGAATAGTGCCCCGAGGACTCATTTGTAAGGGAAAGGGGAGAATAAACCCAGGGACCCGAGCACAAAAATGTTTTTCTTTTCTATTCGAATTTCTAATTCATTTTTAATCTGTAGCAAACTTAGAAAAGGCATAACTTGATTAATATTCATTTGAATTTGGTCAAACTAATTTTGCTAGACTCGGCATATTATAAACTACCTAGAAAAAATAGTAGACTTCATGATTCATGTATTACCTTTTTGAGTTTTGATTTAAATAAGAAAACTAATTAAGTCTTGAAAATAGGGAAAAATAGTAAAACCTTTAGACTGAGGTGGAGAAAATTTATGAAAATACTTGACCAGCAGTTATACTATTTAAAAATATTAAGCACCCCAGTACACAAGGTTAAGTAAAGTTTGTCCTCTAAAACTTGTTTTTGCTCAAACTTTAGGAAAATGAAAAAAGTATACTAAAAATAGGAACCATAGAGCAATCCTATTTTTTCTAGCATGCTTAAGTGATGTAGTTTATGGAAAAAATATGTAGAACCATAGTCCAGTACTATTCTGGAAATTATTAATTAAATTAGATATTAAGTATTTAAGCAAAGATAATGGTAAAAATAGTAGCACCCATGCACTAAGGTTAAGAAAATTATGGTAGTCACTTAACCATTATTAAACCACTACAAAAATACTAACCACCTCAGAACACCAAGGTAGGTGGGTTAAAGAAATGGAGTTAGGTTTATGCAATTACCTTTATAAAATAAAAAGAGAACCCAAAAATAGAAAACAGTGAGCAACCCAAATTTTTCCTAAACATCTAAGCCATATGCTATGGGATAAAAATATATAAATGAGGTAGTTGCACAATAGAGCATGCCCCACCCTTGCCCCATGAGAAAGTTTATAAAACTTGAAAAAATCATACAACCCATCCCCTATAAGTAAAGTTGACCAACTTTGGGAATGATTGCTCTTGTGTAAAGAAGAAACTAGACAAAATGGAAAATCTGTTGTTTGAAATTTTTCAAAAGGAGTGTTAGTTGTAAGCACCCATTAAGCCCCCAAACTTTAGAAAATCACCATTAAATAACCACTATGCTTCTTTGTATAAAATTTGGCACAGAAGCATAATATTAACCATAAACATCAACAAAATAAGCTTTAGAGCAGAAGTCACTTCTACACATGGGTTGTAGTTCAAAGTGCCCTCTTTGCCCTAGACCTTGTCATTTTTGTACAAGGTAGCCCCCTTCTGCTCTACTTCCCAAACCTTTAGGAAAGCTTAATTAAGTCAGTAAAAAGCCACTGCAATTTTTTGTAGAATTTTTGGGAACTTCTAGTGTAGGGGCGTAGTTCAACCTACCCCATAAAAGCCTTTTAAAGTAAAGAATGAAAGAGGCTTTAAATTCCTAGCATGCACAAGGGGTATATATATGTTGCATACATTCTCATGCATTTGTATTCATTAGATTGCAATCTCGCGGATGGAGAGTACGTATTGATCCAAGAGCAAAAGGCTCAGCAAGAAGAAACCTGGGAACCAGCTCCCGAGCCCGTCGCCGAGGAACCTTTCGCCGCACCCGTATTTGAATGCAAGCCCCGGTTTTATACATAACCGTTATATATATGCTATTTTACTGCACTTAATGTTTGTAGTCTTGTATTGTGCACTTAAGTGTAGGAATTGCTTGAAACCCTAGTTGCATGAATTCAGGATTTTTTTGAGATGAATACTAGTATGTGAGAGCACCTAGAGGGGGGGTGAATAGGTGATCCTGTAAAAACTTGAAACTCAAAGCCACAAACTTGATTAGGTGTTAGAGCAATAAAACCAAGTGGCTAGAGAGGAGTTCTTGCTAAACACGATAACCACAAAGAAATCAACACAGAGAGGCACAGTGGTTTATCCCGTGGTTCGGCCAAGTCCAACACTTGCCTACTCCACGTTGTGGCGTCCCAACGGACGAGGGTTGCACTCAACCCCTTTCAAGCGGTCCAATGACCCACTTGAATACCACGGTGTTTTGCTTTCGTTTCACTATATCCTGCTTGCGAGGAATCTCCACAACTTGGAGCCTCTCGCCCTTACAACTTGATTATCACAAAGAAGCACAGAAGTAAGGATGGGATGAGCAACACACACAAGACACAAAATCAGAGCACAAACACGCACACAAGTCACAACTTGAGCTCGCAACACAACTCGAAGAGTTCTCTACTCAAATGGAGCTCTAGTTGCTATCACAAAGAATCAAATGCGCGGAATTGGAGTCTTGGTGCTTAGAGTTGATCAAAGAATGCTTGGTGTACTCCTCCATGCGCCTAGGGGTCCCTTTTATAGCCCCAAGGCAGCTAGGAGTCGTTGGAAGCAATCTAGGAAGGCAATTCTTGCCTTCTGTCGGGTGGCGCACCGGACAGTCCGGTGCACCACCGGACATCCCCTGTTCACAGTCCGGTGCAGATTGCTTTCCTAATTTGGCGCAGCCGACCGTTGAAGACTTGGAGCCATTGGCGCACCGGACACTGTCCGGTGCACACCGGACAGTCCGGTGCCCCCATCCGACCGTTGGCTTGGCCACGCGTCACGCGCAGATTTCGCGGCCGACCGTTGGCGCGCCCGACCGTTGGCTCACCGGACAGTCCGGTGTCTCACCGGACAGTCCGGTGAATTTTAGCCATACGCTGTTGACTTGGTTCCCGAGAGCGGCGACTTCGCCGCAGACGACTCACCGGACAGTCCAGTGCACCACCGGACAGTCCGGTGATTTATAGCCGTACGCCGCCGTCGAGACCCGAGAGCAGGTTGTTCATCTAGACTGGTCTTGGCACACCGGACACTGTCCGGTGCACCACCGGACAGTCCGGTGCACCCAAACCGAGCAGCCCTTTGGCTGAACATAGCCAACTTAAAACCAACGCGATTTCTCCTGTTTCTAGCACTTAGACACAATACATTAGTCTTCAAAACAATGTACTAAGTCTAGGAACATACCTTTAATCTTGATTTGCACTTCTTGAATCTTTGGCACAAATATTACTCAAAGCATTTGTGTTGAGCACTTAATCACCAAAATCTTATAGAAATGGCCCAAGGGCAAATTTCCCTTTCAATCTCCCCCTTTTTGGTGATTAATGCCAACACAACAAAACGTAACTAAAGGAAGTGCAATATCAATGCAAATGAGAACAAAAATGTTTTTGATTCAAATTTGGCATATATGGATCATTCTTTGCCACCACTTGGTTTGTTTTTGCAAATCAAACTCAATTTCCTATCTCTAAGTCAAAATCACTTGTTGAGGCAAAGAGAGAGGTACTCCAAGACAAATTGATCAAAGATTCAAAAACTCCCCCTTTTTCCATAATCAAATATTCTCCTCACAAGAGACCAACTTTAGACAATAAGAGACAATAAGAGTATTTTGACAAAACAAAAGCTCTAACTCTACTATTTTCAAAATTCTCAAGTGGTAGCTGATCCATTTCTTGCTTTGGCCTTAATTTCTCCCCCTTTGGCATCAAGCACCAAAACGGGATCATTTTTGGCCCTTAAACCTCATTGCCTTACCAAAATCTTCAATTTAAGAGTAAATAGGCAATAAGAACACGGAGATGAACTTGGAGTAAGTTACCCTCTCATCGGAGTGCAGTGGAAGTCTTGCATGGTCCAAGTTCACCTTTTCCCTTTCAATCCTCCTTTGAGACTAAATTAAGAAAACTCAAGCACACGGTTAGTCTCAAAGGGTCAAGTTGTAGCATTTCTCCCCTAAATATGTGCATCATTCACACATGGACTTGTGAGGTCCGGGGGATCCCTTGCACAACTTGAACACCAAATAAGCAATAAAGTGCATAATGGAACATGATCAAAGGCATAAAACACATGTATGCTTTATATCAATCCAAGTTACGCGAATCTAAGACATTTAGCTCACTACGCAGCCTGCAAAAGGTCTTCTCATCTAAAGGCTTGGTAAAGATATCGGCTAGCTGGTTCTCGGTGCTAACATAAAATACTTCGATATCTCCCTTTTGCTGGTGGTCTCTCAAAAAGTGATGCCGGATGTCTATGTGCTTTGTGCGGCTGTGTTCAATAGGATTGTCCGCCATGCGGATAGCACTCTCATTGTCACATAGGAGTGGGACTTTGCTCAGATTGTAGCCAAAGTCCCGGAGGGTTTGCCTCATCCAAAGTAGTTGCACGCAACACTGTCCTGTGGCAACGTACTCGGCCTCAGCGGTGGATAGGGCAACGGAAGTTTGTTTCTTAGAACTCCACGACACCAGGGACCTTCCTAGGAATTGGCACGTCCCTGATGTACTCTTCCTATCGACCTTACATCCGGCATAGTCGAAGTCTGAGTATCCAATTAAGTCAAAGGTAGACCCCTTTGGATACCAGATCCCGAAGCAAGGCGTAGCAACTAAATATCTAAGAATTCGCTTAACGGCCACAAGGTGACACTCCCTTGGGTCGGATTGAAATCTAGCACACATGCATACGCTAAGCATAATATCCGGTCTACTAGCACACAAATAAAGTAAAGACCCTATCATAGACCGATATGCCTTTTGATCAACGGACTTACCTCCTTTGTTGAGGTCGACATGTCCGTCAGTTCCCATTAGAGTCTTTGCGGGCTTGGCGTCCTTCATCCCAAACCGCTTGAGCAAGTCTTGTGTGTACTTCGTTTGAGAGATGAAGGTGCCGTCCTTGAGTTGCTTCACTTGGAACCCAAGGAAGTAGTTCAACTCGCCCATCATCGACATCTCGAATTTCTGTGTCATCACCCTGCTAAACTCTTCACAAGACTTTTGGTTAGTAGAACCAAATATTATGTCATCGACATAAATTTGGCATACAAATAGATCACCGTCACAAGTCTTAGTGAAAGGAGTTGGATCGGCTTTCCCAACCTTGAAAGCATTAGCAATTAGAAAATCTCTAAGACATTCATACCATGCTCTTGGGGCTTGCTTAAGTCCATAGAGCGCCTTAGAGATCTTACACACGTGGTCGGGGTACCGTTCATCCTCAAAGCCAGGGGTTGCTCCACGTACACCTCCTCCTTGATTGGCCCGTTGAGGAAAGCGCTCTTCACGTCCATTTGGAACAACCTGAAAGAATGGTGAGCGGCATAGGCTAACAAAATATGAATCGACTCTAGCCTAGCCATAGGAGCAAAAGTCTCCTCAAAGTCCAAACCTGCGACTTGGGCATAACCTTTTGCCACAAGTCGAGCCTTGTTCCTTGTCACCACCCCATGCTCGTCCTGTTTGTTGCGGAACACCCACTTGGTTCCCACAACGTTTTGCTTAGGACGTGGCACCAGTGTCCAAACTTCATTTCGCTTGAAGTTGTTGAGCTCTTCCTGCATAGCCAACACCCAGTCTGGATCTAGCAAGGCCTCTTCTACCCTGAAAGGCTCAATAGAAGAGACAAAAGAGTAATGCTCACAAAAATTAGCTAATCTAGAGCGAGTGGTTACTCCCTTGCTAATGTCACCCAAAATCTGGTCGACGGGATGATTCCTTTGAATCTTTGCTCGAACTTGAGTTGGAGGGGCCTGTGGTGCTTCTTCCTCTTCAACTTGGACATCTTGTGCTCCCCCTTGATCACATGCCTCTTCTTGAGGGACCTGTTCATCATCTTGAGATGGGGGGTGCACCGTCGTTGAGGAAGAAGGTTGATCTTGCTCCTTATGTTCCTGTGGTCGCATATCTCCAATTGCCATGGTGCGAATTGCGTCCGATGGAACATCATCCTCATCTACATCATCAAGATCAACTTGCTCTCTTGGAGAGCCATTAGTCTCATCAAATACAACGTTGCTAGAGACTTCAACCAAACCTGATGATTTGTTGAAGACTCTATACGCCTTTCTATTTGAGTCATAACCTAACAAAAACCCTTCTACAGCTTTGGGAGCAAATTTTGAATTTCTACCTTTCTTCACCAGAATGTATCATTTACTCCCAAAAACTCGAAAATACGAAACATTAGGTTTGTTACCGGTTAGTAGCTCATACGACGTCTTCTTGAGGAGGCGATGAAGGTAGACCCGGTTTATGGCGTGGCAAGCTGTGTTCACAGCTTCCGACCAAAACCGCTCGGGCGTCTTGAATTCTCCAAGCATCGTCCTCGTCATGTCTATAAGTGTCCTGTTCTTCCTCTCTACCACACCATTTTGTTGTGGTGTGTAGGGAGCGGAGAACTCGTGCTTGATTCCTTCCTCCTCAAGAAACTCCTCCACTTGCAGGTTCTTGAACTCGAACCCGTTGTCGCTTCTAACCTTTTTCACCTTGAGCTCAAATTCGTTTTGAGCTCACCTTAGAAAGCGCTTGAGGGTCCCTTGGGTTTCTGATTTATCCTGCAAAAAGAATACCCAAGTGAAGCGGGAAAAATCATCAACAATAATAAGACCATACTTACTTCCCCCGATGCTGAGGTAGGCGATGGGTCCGAAGAGGTCCATATGCAATAGCTCCAGAGGTCTTGATGTAGTCATCACATTCTTGATGTGATGAGCACTTCCCACTTGTTTACCTGCTTGACAAGCTGCACAAGGTCTATCTTTTTCGAAAGTTACATTTGTTAGACTTAACACATGTTCTCCCTTTAGAAGCTTGTGAAGGTTCTTCATCCCCACATATGCTAGACGGCGATGCCACAGCCAGCCCATGCTAGTCTTAGTGATTAAGCATGCAACTAGATTGGCCTCCTCCTTCGAAAAATCAACTAAATAGAGTTTGCCATCTAGTACACCCTTAAAAGCTAATGAACCATCACTTCTTCTAAAGACAGACACATCTACGTTTGTAAATAAGCAGTTGTAACCCATATTACATAATTGACTGACGGACAATAAGTTATATCCGAGCGATTTTACTAAAAACACATTCGAAATGGAATGCTCGGAAGAAATAGCTATTTTTCCTAGTCCTTTAACCTTGCCTTGATTCCCATCACCGAATATGATTGAATCTTGGGAATCTTTATTCTTGACGTAGGAGGTGAACATATTCTTCTCCCCCGCCATGTGGTTTGTGCATCCGCTGTCGATAATCCAGCTTGAGCCCCTGGATGCATAAACCTGCAAGGCAAATTAGGCTTGGGTTTTAGGTACCCAACTCTTGTTGGGTCCTACAAGGTTAGTTACAATAGCCTTAGGGACCCAAATGCAAGTCTTGTCTCCCTTGCATTTGGCTCCCACCTTTTCAGCAATCACCTTTTTATTTTTACATGAAAGAATAAATTTATCATTGCAAGCATGAAAGACAGTGGTAGATCCATTAAACACTTTCCTAGGAGCATGAGACACAAAATTCCTCCTAGATCTACATTTAAGGTTTGAACTTGAAGCAATCATGGCATGAGAGTCAAAGGCATTATAACTCCTATCATAATGAACATTTCTAGAATATTTCCTATCATGATACAAGAAAGCATGATTTTTATGAACACTATTAGCCATAGGGGCCTTCCCTTTCTCCTTGGCGGAGATGGGAGCCTTATGACTTGTTAAGTTCTTAGCTTCCCTTCGAAAGCCAAGCCCATCCTTAATAGAGGGGTGTCTACCACTAGTGTAGGCATCCCTTGCAAATTTTAGTTTATCAAAATCATTTTTGCTAGTCTTAAGTTGGGCATTAAGACTAGCTACTTCATCATTTAATTTAGAAATGGAAATTAAATGTTCATTGCAAGCATCAACATTAAAATCCTTACACCTATTGCAAATTACTACATGCTCAATACAAGAATTAGATTTATTTGCAACTACTAATTTAGCATTTAAATCATCATTAATGCTTTTTAAACTAGAAATAGTCTCATGACAAGCAGAAATTTCACATGAAAGCATTTCATTTCTTTTGACTTCTAAAGCAAGAGACTTTTGCACACTTACAAATTTATCATGTTCTTCATATAAAAGATCCTCTTGCTTTTCTAAAAGTCTATCCTTTTCGTTTAGAGCATCAATCAATTCATTGATCTTTTCTACTTTTGCTCTATCTAATCCTTTAAATAAACTAGTGTAATCAATCTCATCATCACTAGAGTCCTCATCACTAGAAGTAGAGTACTTAGGAGTTTCTCTAGTGATTACCTTCTTTTCCTTCGCCATTAGGCAAGTGTGGCGCTCGTTGGGAAAGAGCGACGATTTGTTGAAGGCGGTGGCGGCGAGCCCCTCGTCATCGGAGTCGGACGAAGAACAATCCCAGTCCCACTCTTTGCCGAGATGTGCCTTGCCCTTCGCCTTCTTGTAGGCCTTTTTCTTTTCCTTCTTCCCACTTTTCTCTTGTTCCTGGTCACTATCATTATCGGGACAGTTAGCAATAAAGTGACCAGTCTTACCACACTTGAAGCAGGAGCGCTTTCCCTTCGTCTTGTTCTTTTTGGGATGCTCCTTGCGACCTTTTAGCGCCGTCTTGAAGCGCTTGATGATGAGGGCCATTTCTTCCTCGTTAAGCCCGACCGCCTCAACTTGCACCACCTTGCTAGGTAGCGCCTCCCTGCTACTTGTTGCTTTAAGAGCAACGGTTTGAGGCTCGTGGATTGGGCCATTCAATGCCTCATCAACGTATCTTGCATTCTTGATCATCATTCGCCCGCTTACGAACTTTCCAAGTATTTCCTCGGGCGACATCTTGGTGTACCTAGGATTTTCACGAATAGAGTTTACAAGATGTGGATCAAGGACAGTGAAGGACCTTAGCATTAGGCGGACGACGTCGTGGTCCGTCCATCTCATGCTTCCATAGCTCCTTAGTTTGTTGACCAGGGTCTTGAGCCTGTTGTATGTTTGGGTTGGCTCCTCACCCCTGATCATTGTGAACCTCCCTAGTTCGCCCTCCACCAACTCCATCTTGGTGAGCATGGTGACATCATTTCCCTCATGCGAGATCCTAAGGGTGTCCCAAATCTGCTTGGTGTTGTCCAAGCCGCTCACCTTATGGTACTCTTCCCTGCACAAGGATGCTAAAAGAACAGTGGTAGCTTGTGCATTTTTGTGAATTTGTTCATTAATAAACATGGGATTATCAGAACTATCAAAATGCATTCCATTCTCTACTATCTCCCATATACTTGGATGAAGAGAGAACAAGTGACTACACATTTTGTGACTCCAAAATCCGTAGTCCTCTCCATCAAAGTGTGGAGGTTTACTAAGAGGAATGGAAAGCAAATGTGTATTTGAATTATGAGGAATACGAGAGTAATCAAAAGAAAAGTTTGAGTTGACCGTTTTCTTTTTCTCGTAGTCGTCGTCGTCGTCCTTTTGGGAAGAAGAAGACTCGTCGCTGTCGTAGTAGACTATCTTATTGATGCGCCTCTTCTTCTTCCCATCCTTATTCTTGTGACTTGAGCCCGAGTCAGTGGGCTTGTCGTCTTTTGGCTCATTGATGAAGGACTCCTTCTCCTTGTCGTTGATCACCATCCCCTTTCCCTTAGGATCCATCCCTTCGGGCGATTAGTCCCTTTCTTGAAGAGAACGGCTCTGATACCAATTGAGAGCACCTAGAGGGGGGGTGAATAGGTGATCCTGTAAAAACTTGAAACTCAAAGCCACAAACTTGATTAGGTGTTAGAGCAATAAAACCAAGTGGCTAGAGAGGAGTTCTTGCTAAACACGATAACCACAAAGAAATCAACACAGAGAGGCACAGTGGTTTATCCCGTGGTTCGGCCAAGTCCAACACTTGCCTACTCCACGTTGTGGCGTCCCAACGGACGAGGGTTGCACTCAACCCCTTTCAAGCGGTCCAATGACCCACTTGAATACCATGGTGTTTTGCTTTCGTTTCACTATATCCCGCTTGCGAGGAATCTCCACAACTTGGAGCCTCTCGCCCTTACAACTTGATTATCACAAAGAAGCACGGAAGTAAGGATGGGATGACCAACACACACAAGACACAAAATCAGAGCACAAACACGCACACAAGTCACAACTTGAGCTCGCAACACAACTCGAAGAGTTCTCTACTCAAATGGAGCTCTAGTTGCTATCACAAAGAATCAAATGCGTAGAATTGGAGTCTTGGTGCTTAGAGTTGATCAAAGAATGCTTGGTGTACTCCTCCATGCGCCTAGGGGTCCCTTTTATAGCCCCAAGACAGTTAGGAGCCGTTGGAAGCAATCCAGGAAGGCAATTCTTGCCTTCTGTCGGGTGGCGCACCGGACAGTCCGGTGCACCACCGGACAGTCCGGTGCACCACCGGACATCCCCTGTTCACAGTCCGGTGCAGATTGCTTTCCTAATTTGGCACAGCCGACCGTTGAAGACTTGGAGCCGTTGGCGCACCGGACAGTCCGATGCCCCCATCCGACCGTTGGCTTGGTCACGCGTCACGTGCGGATTCCACGGCCGACCGTTGGCTCACCGGACAGTCCGGTGAATTTTACCCGTACGCTGTTGACTTGGTTCCCGAGAGCGGCGACTTCGCCGTAGACGACTCACCGAATAGTCCGGTGCACCACCGGACAGTCCGGTGATTTATAGCCGTACGCCGCCGTCGAGACCCGAGAGCAGGCTGTTCATCTGGACTGGTCTTGGCACACCGGACAGTGTCCGGTGCACCACCGGACACTGTCCGGTGCACCCAGACCGAGTAGCCCTTTGGCTGAACATAGCCAACTTAAAACCAACGCGATTTCTCCTGTTTCTAGCACTTAGACACAATACATTAGTCTTCAAAACAATGTACTAAGTCTAGAAACATACCTTTAATCTTGATTTGCACTTCTTGAATCTTTGGCACAAATATTACTTAAAGCATTTGTGTTGAGCACTTAATCACCAAAATCTTATAGAAATGGCCCAAGGGCACATTTCCCTTTTAGTATGCTAGGTCGAATAGCTGCTATGCTAATTGAGGATCTTGGTAGAAGTTGAGTGATTTTTCGAGCACTCATGCGAGGTCAGGAATTGATTGTACTTATCTTGATAATGGGATCTATAATGGTCTATGGGCATGGATCTTGGGTGGATGCCTTGTCTATGCAACGAGAATGGATTTAAGGATTAATATGTGGCTACCTAAGTCAAGCGTTTGAACGTACTAGACACATGTCGGAAAATATGGTAACCGATAAGCCTAGTACCTGATTGAACATGCCCATAGACTTTGTCCCTCATTGGTCCGGAGACGAGGTCTCCCATGCTAGCTATGTTGCATACACGTGCGGCCATTGTATGGCGGCAACCGGGGTCAATGGAGCATTGTATGCCAAGGCCGTGAGCCCTGATCTGTTGCCGGGGAATCGATGGGGATGGCTGACGTGTGTCGGACGGAGTGCCCCTACATGTTGTGTGTTTAGGATTACCTTGCAAGGTTAAAATTCGATTCGAATCGTTTGCTTCTCACAGCTAATGAGACTGCTTGACAGGGGCGGGCCTCACTGAATTCAAAGGTATTCAAATGAATACCCATTATTTTTATCAAAATAACTTCAATATATATACATGTATATAGTGTATATGTATGGATAGAAAAATGAATCAAATAAATAAAGGAATCCTGTTAATTTAGACTAAAATATCTTATTCCTACTTCTCATACCTAACTAACCTAATAGTTTGTCGTGGACCATGAGGCCCAACGGAGCGACAAAGCCCACCTCAGTACCTCTAGGCAAAAAATCCCGAAACCCTATTGTAGTTGCACCATGACAGAGCCATCAGATGCGCCAGCCACCAAGTCGTGGTCACGTCTTGCAGCCCCACGTGCTATGGAGACACCAGTACCTCCGTTGCGCCATTGTGGCTTCGCAGCGCAGCTAGGTACCTATACTTGACCGGCTAACTATCATTGCGTTGCATCTGGCCTCGTTGTTGCACCGTCTATCGTCCGTCGTCCGAGACTTCAATCCACCGTAGACGAGTCTGTCATTAGCGATCGAAAAATGCCAAAGAGGACAAGCAGCCAGCTAGCAACCGAGCAACAGCAAACAGATGCATTTTTATTTAAAACTTTTGAAATAGTTTCATGAAATTTAAGTTTAGTAGACTAGCTATTGAATCAGTTATGATCATAACGTGTGTGCTTAATTATAGGTTATACATATATATAATTAATTATATATATTAATAGACATGTTTTAATCTTCCAAAAAATAATCCTATAAAAAATTTCGAATACCCACCCTCTAAATTCTGGGCCCGCTACTGCTGCTTGACCCATTGTACTGCATCGAGTAAGAAGGGAAATAAGGTTTCTTGAGATAATATGTTGATTGTATTAAATAACTGTTACCATGTATGCTTAGAAAGGAATAAACCTAGTATGAAAAAGTACTATAAAACTTGAAAAGCTAAAACTTATTTTAGACTCAGCTAGTGCTTTTGGCAAACCAAATCCCCTTAGCCAAACAACTTCATGGTCTATAGGTAGAGGAGTAGACTCCTTACACCGGGTAAGTCTAGCTGAGTATTAGTATACTCAGTCTTGCTTGTGGCATCATTTTTACAAGTTCACTCCAAGACATGGTTGATGGTGTGATTTGGCTAGCCAGCTTACCACCGGGTTGGACGGTCGAGTAGGATACCGCCTCGGCAGAAGAGGACCAGGGGAAGTAGTGGGTCAGGCCTTCCCTATTCCTCGTTATCGACATTATTTATCATCCGCTGTAATATTAAGAACACTGTTATCTTTTATCAAACTTCGATTTATATAATAACTCAAGTGTTTTGATTTGTGGTTTCATATTTATTGTATTCTCTGTGAGTCTCACCATCATGTGATCTAATGGTACTCGATCCTTGCTAAATGGCTTTATGAGATTAGATTCAAAGAATTGATATATTATTTCGATTTAAGTGTATCGCTGACTTCAATACATACCATACCTCAGGCACTTAAACTTAAATAATCACCGGCTCTTTTGCGCGTGCTCTGCTTCTCTTCCATGCATGTTTCCCTCGCTTTGTGACCTCGCTGCTCGCCGCGGCACCGCCTGCATCCTGACCTGTGACCTCCCTCGCCTTCGCATCTCGCCTCCTTGCTAGACGGCCGCGGCCTTGTTGCTCGCCGTAAGTCCGCACCTCGGCTCGGCCTCCATCCCGAGTCTATTTTAGATAGTATTGATGGTTGTATAAAAAATCTATACTTGCTCGCGAAGGAAGTACAAATTCGTAAAGCACTGTGATAAAAAAAACAAAAAGCAATGTGATAACTAAATACATAAATAGAAGCAACTCGCACCATCGCCTTCCTCTGGTGCTCCCGTCCTGCACATCTCCCCCCTTTCTCCTTTCCTTCTCTTATTTCTCTCACACAAAACCCTTTCTATCACAAGGCGATCGATCCGACGCCTGCTTCTCTCTCTCTCCAGGGGCCGCCGCCGATAGTAGATCCCTCACCATGGCGGCGGCTGAGATCTCGGCGATGCTTGACCTTCTAGTTGCCTCCGGGGAGACGGAGCCGCCGGTACGCCGCCTCCGGTCGCCCGCGGCGCGCCCGGGGCTCGAAGCCCTAGCGGGGGCCCTCGCCGCCGGCCAGTCGGCTGACCCAGGCGCCGCACGCACCGTTCTCGCTGCCGCCCGAGCCGTCGTGTTTCCCGTCCTCCCTGCCTCAGGTGTGCTCTCCCGATCCCGCCCACCAAGTCCTTCCCGCTTCTCCCTCCTGGATGGATTCCCTGGGCCATGGGTTGTGGCTTTGCTGTTACGATCGCTAGTTTTGGATTTTTATCTGTATATAAGCTGAGTGCTAGACGCGCTGCTACTGATTTATCTTTTATTGCGTGATCGTAAATTGCTTATGCTAGTTAGAAAATAGACAGCAAGATAACTATCGCCATCTGTTAGATTGATGATAGCTTCATATTAATTCTTCTTTCTTCTAGGAAGACATAGATATACTCATGCTTTAGTTGCTCTGTCCTTTTTTGGATTTTGATATGATGTTTTAGTTGCTTCATTTCTCTTTTGTTTTTGATATGATGTTAGTCTATAATCCACACTCTCTTGTTTGGTCTATATAGCATTGTTTAAAGTTCAAAGATGTTTCACACATAGCTCAAGGTTTTCTTTACTTAATACTCCCTCCGCCCCAAATTAAAATCCGTTTTTGCCTTTTAATGCATTCATACAATAATTATTGTATGTATTTTGTATATATATGTCTAAATTCATCATCATCAATTTGAATATCGACTTAAAAAACAAGTGCTACAACGACTACTAAATTGAGACAGAGGGAGTATTAAGTAGCAGTCTCCCATTTTTCAGAAATCCTGAATATCGTTCCTGTTTCACTCTTTTAAGGTGTGGTCCACTTATGCATTCTGCTTGAATCTTTATGTTTTGTGATGTTAGGTTTATAGTTTTGCTTGTTCTTGGGAACCCTTGGGCACTATAAAGTCATGAATGCTTGCTTTTTCTCTATACATTTTCATGAATCTTTTGATACTACGAAGAGACCCATTAGAACTACATTTAGTCAGTTGAGAACTTCATATGCAAATTTGCACTTCAAATGCATGCACTCATGCATGGATCAGGTTCACTATACTTCTCCCTGTGGTTGGCGAATCATTATTTACCTTTACCTAATTTTGAATTGGTTATATGCCTAAACTGCATGATTAGCAGTCAGTGGGGATTGACCACATTTTTTCTTTACCGATATTTATCATTTGGTAGAAGTTGATGCTGTGGTGATCTGTAGTTCCTGCTTGCTAACTATGGAGCTAGGTGTTTAGATTTTGGACCACGTCAGAAATTAGAAAGACTAAAGCCCTATTTAGAACTGCTAATTCAGCAATTTTCCATAAAAAAGCTTTGAGGAAGCCGAATGGATTGCTTCTGTTGTGCTTTTTTTTTGTCCCATTGCTCTTTCTGGACTCTGGCTTTTTGTAGAAACAGCCCCCCAGTCAGCTTCTTATCTTTTTCAACCTGTCCTGACACAGCCATGAGCCATCCAACACCTCCTTCCACCATGCCATCCTCAGCCTCGTCCCATCGTGCTAGCCTCCGCCTCTGCTTCCACTGTGCTGCTGGTGGCACTTTCCATTTGCCTCACTGCGTCCAACGTCTTCAAGTCCTGCTCTGGTGGCATCGAGTTCCCTTGTGACCACCCTCAAGCTCCCCTAAACCACCACTGGCCTCCCCTCTGCCTCTGAGCCCCCAAAGCCAGCTCCTCTCCACTGGCAGATACCGGGCACCAGCCCCTTTACTAATCTGGGCAGTTGACGTTCACGGACGGTGCTGGTCACCTATGATGAACGACAGAAGCTTATGACTGCATCCAGACTTTTTGTCGATTCTCCTTTATGATTTGACTTCTCATTTTAGGTGTGAAATCAGTATAGTGCATCATGCTGGTATAGATTAAGATATCTCCTACTATCATAATTTGTTAATTCCTAAATTGAGTAAAGTTTGCCAGATAGTTTTGTTTCGACGTGAGACCTCGGCCGTCGGTGCTACTACGACACTTGGTGGAACCACTGTTGGAACTTACTAACTCGTGGTCAGCCAAGTTCGAACGGTGGGAGAATGGGAAACGGTTTGATGCCAATAAACGCAATGTATTAAGGGTGACAGTGTTTTTTCTCCGTCCCCCGCAATGGTACAGTACGGGGGTATTTATAGGTAACCGAGGGTCGGCCCTGCCTCGCCAAAGACGATTACACCCTCAGTTACCTATGTTATCCCCGGAATATTCCCCCTAGGGGGTTATGGCGGGTCATTACAGCGTAATCAATTACAAACATGGGCTGACCCACCATCAGCCCTGCCAGCGTGGCGGCCTACGGTCGGGATCCTGTAACATGGGCCGACTATACACGGGCCCCCTTTTACAATGTGGCAGATTACAATGCAAAGGTCTTTGCAGTCCTGATTGTTTGATCTCCGGAGTCCTTGATGGTCTTCGCCCTGGCCTGTCTGGGCGAAGGTAGCACCCGAGTCTTCGCACGCGCGTTCTCCCTATGCACTTCGCAGTGTGGCTCAATCTTTAGGCCTTCGAGGTCTTCAGTCTTGAATCCTCTGGCACCGGCCTCTCGAGCGAGGGGGACGTTACGCCTTCGCCCCAACAACCACCAAGTTTGCCTTCCACAGTGAGTGGTTTCTCATTGAATATTGGCTCATTAGTCCACGCCTTCGCGATTGCGCCCTCCCACCCTGCCCCTAGTTTTGGCTTACCCTCCGCCATTGCACACCTCAGGTGGGTGCAGCATCAGATCAGCCCACTTCCATGTGTGATCTAGCCATCTCTGTCTCCATCTTAGAGATCTGGCCATCTCAGGGATCTGGCTATCTCCATCTCCAAGATCTGGCCGTGGAAGTTAGAGAAAAAAAACCAATTTGCCAAATAGTTAGCTTTTCTGGGCGGCTGGGCCTGAGCTTCTCCACTAAGTGGCTGCTGTGGGCAACTTGAGGAAAACCTACCTTCTGCCTAATTTTAAGCTGCGCCAAACAAGCCCAATCTTATTTAAATTTTGTTCCATGACCAATGATTTCAAGTTGCTCGACTAGCTAGTCGATAAGGTTTTAAAGTCGTCCGACTAATCGCAATTAGTCGCGATTAGTCGGCCTTATCGCTAGAGCGAGCTCGATTAGGGTCTCCTACTCGACTAGAGCGACTGGAAAGCGATTAGTCATCCGACTAGGGGTTAAGGTCGACTAGTTAAGCCTGTTTTGGGCCACTAATCCGGTCTCTGTTACATAGGCCAACCCACCATCTGTACAACACAAACACTGTTTTGCCCTAACTGTACCAATATGGTACACACATTACGCAGCGCATAGTCGCGCATGTGCCCTTCTCCAGCACCACCACCCCTTCTCCATCGCCGCCCCCTCCTCTCCTGCTCGTCGTCCTCCTCTCCTGCTGTGCTCTGGCGGCCCTCTACATATGCTCCTGAAGTCCTGACCTTCTGTTGTAGTCACTGACAGCAGCCTACAAGTTTGGCATTCTAATAATTGGTGGAGTCGAAATCAATGTGCCGCTGTATAATCCAAGGTAAGTGATCTTTACCTTTTACTTTTAGTGAAAACATGCGTGTACAATTATGTTGTGATATTGTCAATAGATCTGCAATATAGTATACTGCTGTCCTGCTACAGCTATAGAGAGAGAGAGAGAGAGAGAAACACACTGTTATAGGCGAACGACTAGGCTCGACTAATCGAGCAAATGAACAACTAATCGCGATTAGTCACCTTATCGGTGCTCGGGCGACTAGAGTCGACTAGCTGACATTAAAACCTTGGTCGATACACTTGGGCGACCAGACGACTAATCGGGTCCTAGTCGACCTAGTCATCCCTACAGTCCTTCTGCATATTTACAGGACCATGACCTATATATATATATATACTGTATTTATATATTACACCTGGGTGCATTCAATATAGAGAATGCACCCAGGCCGAACCTATGTGCCAGGTCCGAGCCAACCGTCCCACCCAGGCCGGTTTCGTCCCTCCCGCACGCTCCGGACAGAACCTTTTCATTTTCCCGCCCCCGCGCCCTCTTTCTCCGTGAACGGCTCCTCCGCGAACGGCTCAACCTCTTCACATAAGTTGCAATCACACCAGACTTGCAGTTGCAATTATACCAGACAGCAGTTGCAATCATTGTTTTGTTTAACAGATTTTTGGACATAGTTATATAGAAGTTGCAATCACACCAGACCAGCAGTTGCAATTACACCAGGCAGCAGTTGCAATCATTGTTTTGTTTAACAGATTTTTGGACATAGTTATATAGGAGTTGCAATCACACCAGACCAGCCGTTGCAATTACACCAGACAGCAGTTGCAATCATTGTTTGTTTAATAGATTTTTGGACATAGTTATATAAAAGTTGCAATCACACCAGACCAGAAGTTGCAATTACACCAGACCAGCAGTTGCAATCTTGTTTGTTTAATAGATTTTTGGACATAGTTATATAGAAGTTGCAATCACACCAGACCCACAGTTGCAATTACACCAGACCAGCAGTTGCAATCTTGTTTGTTTAATAGATTTTTGGACATAGTTATATAGAAGTTGCAATCACACCAGATCCACAGTTGCAATTACATCAGACCAGCAGTTGCAATCTTGTTTATTTAATAGATTTTTGGACATAGTTATATAGAAGTTGCAATCACACCAGACCAGCAGTTGCAATCATATTTTTTAACAAAATTTCTCAGAGTTATTCTCAAATGCGGGGGACAGAGACACGCTGACAGAGAGGCGCGCGGCGGCGCGGGGACAGGGAGACGCGCGGCGGCGCGAGAACAGGGAGGCGCTCGGCGGTGCGAGGACAGGGAGGCGCTCGGCGGCGGTGGGATTTAGGGGAGGAGCATCGAGGAGGCGGCGGCGGCGCGGGGAAAGGGATGCGCGCGGCGGCGGCGGGGGGCTAGTAGGCGCACGAAAACGCCTGGGTGCATTCAATATAGAGAATGCACCCAGGTGCATTTTTGCAGCGCCGTATATATATATATATATATATATATATATATATATATATATATATATATATATATATATATATATATATATATATATATATAATATTGATATATATAGCAATATAGCATATAGGAGGCAATACCAAACATAACAAATATGAATACTGGAACTGGACAGTGGACAATTCAGATTTCAGAACATGAACATCAGTCACTAACTCAATTATATATAGAAATATAGCATATAGGAGGCAATACCAATTACCAAACATAGCAAATATGAATACTGGAACTGTCACAGACTCACATTTCAGAACATGAACTAAACATCAGTCACTACTCACTAGTCACTACTTCATATGATGCAGAGTTGCAGACTTACTAGTTACTATGTAAATGCCAAGTAGGCAAGTACAGACTTACTATTGACCTAAAGTAGCAGATCCTCATCCAATTGAAAAGTAGCTGCACTAGTGGGCCTTATTTAGCTAAAACCCTAAGGCATTACACTAATGCACCTTATACCAACTGTCCAGCCCACATCCAAAACATGCCAAAACCAACTAATCGTGCCCACCCAAACTGGACGACTAATCGCGTTTAGTTGATGAATAATCAGACGTTCGGATGATTAGTCGACCTAATCGCGTCGGACTCCCTGGTCGCATCACCACAACCGACTAGCCCGACTAATCGCGACTAATCATGATTAATCGGATGACTTGAAATCATTGTCCATGACCACAATTTACCAATTCAGCTCTCCCTCCCTACAACAGTGTAACACCCAGTCCAATCCCTAGACTGACGGTGCTTACTCCTGGCAGCTCTCTAGTATCATATATTGTCCCCACAGACCAACACGGGTCTTTTGTGTACACTTTGTCCTCACTCATGCGCACCCGAGAAAACTTCCCGGTCGGTCACCCATCCCGAATTGCTCCAAGCCAAGCACACTTAACTTAGAGGTTCTTTCGAGATAGGCTTCCGAAAAAGAAGATGCACCTTATTGGTATGATTACACTATTAATTCTATTAAGCCTTGGGCCAGAAAATCACCATCCCAGGGGCCAGGATATCACAATCCACCCCCCTTAGAAGACCGACGTCCTCGTCGGTCAACCCCAATCCAGGAACCTCCCCTCTTAGCCACGTCTGTGTGTCTAGTGTCGTCATATGCCATGCCATGTGACCACTACGGGCCCACATGCGCCATATACCCGAACCCCCTAGCCCACACACGCCCGTGAAACCTCGAAAGTCGACTCTGATACCACTTGTAACACCCCGTCCAATCCCTGGACTGGTGGTACTTACTCCTGGCAGCTCTCTAGGATCATATATTGTCCCCACAGACCAACACGGGTCTTTTGTGCACACTTTGTCCTCACTCATGCGCACCCGAGAAAACTTCCCGGTCGGTCACCCATCCCGAATTGCTCCAAGCCAAGCACACTTAACTTAGAGGTTCTTTCGAGATAGGCTTCCGAAAAAGAAGATGCACCTTTTTGGTATGATTACACTATTAATTCTATTAAGCCTTGGACCAGGAAATCACCATCCCAGGGGCCAGGATATCACAAACAGACATTAGAACAACATGAACATTGTGGGTTTGGTGGCTGTAATGACTTAGCCTTTTTATAATCTTTGTCCTAGCTTTATAGAGTGCTGATACCTACAATTGTTTCTGTGAGAGCTTCCTAATTAATGCAAAGTATTACCCAAATAATAAGCCTATTACTCCATGCTGAGATCTAGCTAAAGTAAACGCTCTGAACCTAGACACTAGCATGCACCTAGACATGTAGGATTATTTCCAATAATTTATAGGCATGAGAAAAACAAGGATATTAGTTTCATTGTTTACTGAGTTAAGTTCCTTATAGATATAAGCCCAATGTGAAAAGATAGTTTTTGTTGGATTAAAAGATTGTTCTTAGAGGCCAGGTGCCTCAAATAATTGGTCTACCAATGTATCTATTCAATTTCAAGCAAGGATAATGAATTTGTTACTTGTTAGTTT
Source organism: Zea luxurians (assembly GCA_029449295.1). NCBI lineage: Eukaryota > Viridiplantae > Streptophyta > Magnoliopsida > Poales > Poaceae > Zea > Zea luxurians. The sequence goes on along the minus strand of JAOPSE010000001.1, from coordinate 93,564,564 downwards.
CCTCATGTTTCTCTTGTTACAGTGTCATCTCTAACATCTTGAAACATTCATATTCACATTCATCCATTTATCTGATTAGGAGAGATCTTTTGAGATTTGAATTGAACCTTGCAATTTTTTTGTCACCCTTTCAGTCAGCATTGTTTTAAGCTCGAGGATCAGCCCCTTGATGACCTGTGCCTTATTTACTTTGTGGTTCCTTCTTTCTCTGCTCTCTTATTCTTTAATGACGGAGTCTGGTTTCCTGTACCTTACTTTGAGCATCTGGATTGTTACTTTGAGCATCTCATTGCTCAGTATCTTGCTGCTTCTGGAAGTCTTTTGTCTTCTATTTTCCCTTAGTATTTAATACCATCTTGAACAGTGGGTTTATATTGCATAATTGCAATGTATCAATTCTCCTCCCAAGCAGTTCGTATCAAATTAAATGATTGGTGGAAACATGTAAATTAGTTCTGTAAATAGATTATTATATTAGATATGGTGCTGAGACTGGAGTATTGCTTATGGAGTTCTTGACAGGATCCTTGATGAGATACTAGGAAGTAATCTGTATTGCATTCCATGTCACTCTTGTGAAAAATTGGGCATTCCCTTAGTAAAAGCATTGAAGCTTTGACTCCTTTCTGATGCTTGGTGTTGAATAAATAAAATGGTAGAACTTGTTACAACGTAGATGCAAAGTTGTATTTCTTCGGGACCATTTTCTTTTTCTTGCCTATTCATTACATGGCAACGACTACTATGCAATTAGACCTTATGTGCAAGCGAGCCTTTTGGTCCGTTAGATCATGATCCAACTGTAGATATAAATGTGTTCTGTTGGGGGGGGGGGGGTTGTATAAATCTACGTGAGCTGGTGGTGGAAGGGTTTAAGTGTTAAATTAATAGATTTTTCCAATTTTATTGCGCCCTTCTGCTGTTTTCTGTCAATCTTTTAACCATTAGGGGTTTAGTGTAGCTTATGGTTTGATCTGTTTCTCACTTCTATTTTCTATTCTCAACCTTTTGTTATCAGTGGAGCAAGTAGACCCAACAGTTGTGGAGATTGTGGAGAGATCTTTGGAATTCTGTCTCTTACATCTAGAAAAATCATCATATGTGTGTGATGACTTTGGCTTACTGGTAAGTTCTGTTTGCTTGGTTTCAGTTACTTGGGGTTACCATTCTGAGTTTCTGACCTTCAAAAAGAATAATTTGTTGCTGTTGCCGTTTTGTTTCCATCTTTGTTGAGCCAGCATTCTGCATAGATGCTTGGAAGTCTGCTGCATTCTTTTGTTCTTGATTTGTTACAATTATGTCATATGATTGCAGAATGAGGTTGCCTGTTTTATGGAATCTGTGTTGCTTAAAGGTACCCACAATAAGGTATCCTCATTGGAACCCAGCATTATAAATGACATCATTGAGCAGTGGGCATCTGTCCAAGCTGAAACTGAGCGCATGAGCCCACAAGAGAAATATTTCTGCTATCTAAAAGGTACACTCCTGAGGCCTTTCCATGCGAAGGGAATCAATGCACTGTACCTTTTCACTTGATGAGTTCTCACTTACCTTCAATTCTTTCTTACCAGGCTTCAACTGCTCGAAAAGTGAAGATGACCTTAAACAGTTTCATTTGGCCTTATTACCAGAATACTTGCAGCGAGATTATGGTATTTTAGAGAATTCCCAATCATGCAGTGCAGTATCTCCAAATGCCATGGTGCCATTAGCACAGCATTTTGCGGTTGCTCACTTATGTTGTATGCCACACCTTCTTACACTGGTTCAGAAGCTTTGCCAGTCTCCCGCTTTGGAAATGGTTGAAGATGTAAACATTGGCTTGAGGTTGTCTTTCGCCCAAAGGATTTTGAAATTAGTCTGTGGTCTCACTATTGAGTTTCCTCATGATGCCTCTGATGCCATGATGTTATCCTCAGTAGCGAGATGTGCTGATAGTCTTCCAGCCTTGTTCAGACTGAGGTTCAATTTCTCTAATCATGACAGAGTCTTTTCTGTAGATGGTGTTGGCACTATCTTGCTGCAGATACTGGAAGAATTTTTACAGGTAGTGCAAAATATTAGTGTTTGCAACAGTGATATCTGTTGTACAGTTAAAGCATGCATTCTTTCATCCATGCTGGAAATCTTCAGTCCTAATATATGGAGATATGAAAAATCGGGTGCTTGCTTGGTGCCTCCTTTATCTTATTCCCCTCACGTTGTTCAATTTGTGCTGCAACTTTTTAAAGACACCAAACGATGGACAAGTCGTGTTGACAGGGACAAACCTGACAAAGATGTCATGGATTATTCATGCAATAAATATTTAACTGACCTGTATTGTCATGTCCGTTTGGAGGAGGTACCATTGCTGAAGAAATATACATGTGAGGAGTATCTATGTCTTATCTTCCCTTCAGAACATCAATGGTTGAGTGGTTTAGTACATCTCACTTTTTTCCTCCATGAAGAAGGAGTGAAATCATCGACGAGTGAGAAGCAACATCTGAGTTGCTCCAAACAAGCAGTTGTGTCAGAATTGGAGTCTGTGGCAAGTCATGAGGAAGAAGCACTTTTTGGGAATCTATTTGCTGAAGTACGTCCTGCAGGATTAAATGAAAGTGTTGAACAGTCAACATCTCTTGGGAGCAGTCCATCTAACAGCCAGCAGAGGTTTATTCAGTTAGCTGCTGATCTGATGTGCTTTATGAAAACATCCATCTTCTCTCCTGAGTGGTCTAGTGTTATATATGTGGATGCCTGCAGAAAATTCAGTACCTATCATCTAGATCAATTTCTCTCAATACTTAAGTGCCAAGCCTGCTTCCCTGATGAAAGCAGCACTGGAAATATGATGTTGTCTTCTGAAAATAAATCATTGCACATTAATGCAGCTTGTTTTGAACTTCTACAAACATTTCTTGTTTGTGATGATTGTCCTGCTTCTCTAAGGGAATACCTTGTGGAAAAAGTGTTTAATGTTGAAAATGGGAAGTACACCTATAACCACTATACGCTTGCCCTCGTTGTGCATGCTATGAGTTATGCAGCAAACTCAGGGTCTAATCTGGGGAGAAAGATTTTTGTTCAGTATGTTGCTTATCTTCTGGAGAAAGCAACTAATACATCATCCAGCTCATTAAATGTTAGTGATTTCTGCACAAGTCTCCCCTGTGCTTTTCATCTGGAAATTGTTTTGGTCGCATTCCATTTAACCACAGAGCCAGAAAGGACTGATTTGGTCAAAAGTGCACTCTCTTGCTTAGAAAAAATGAAACAGCCTGCGCCTGGTGTAACTGTGGCTGGACTGACAAGATGGGCATTGCTTCTATCGAGAATTCTGCTTGTCCTGCGCCATATGTTGCTGTACTCCTTCACACATCCATCATGGTTGTTTACAAGGTTAAGATCCAGATTGAGGGATATCCGGTTGAAGGAAGGCCATTCATGTTCCATGGATGGCTGCTTGCCATCCCTTGCCACTGTTATTGTTGAGGAAATGTTTGATGGCTCTGTAAAAAAGAGTTCTGTAGCTAGTAACTTGCTCCCTCAGTTAATTGATGTTACTCCAGTTCATGTCGAGTTCTATTTTGATAAAGCTGCTGTTGAAACTTTGGGGTTGAACTTGGCTTATTTGGGTGCAACTATGTCACAAATCCTTGGTTCTTGGAGTGGTAGAAGCCCTGAAGTTGCTGATGATCTCATTGTGGAAAGATATTTATTTTTGATTTGCTGGAGTACTCTCTCTGGTATAGGCAGTCAAGGCAATGATTCTGTTCTGAATAATTTTTACCTGGCGCCTGACTTTGCCGATGTCAATGCGTTCCTAACATTTGCTCTCAATATCAGCAACTGTGCATCTCATGTTGGTGTTGATCTGCCTGCATTAATATTTCTACTTCTAAAGTTATTGCACTCTGATATTCTTGGTTTAAGTATGCTGGAGTGTTGGGATTTCCCCAGGAAAGGTGCATGGCTTTCCTTTATTCTGTCTCACATTAATGCTGTTCTTTTGAGGCAGCAGACAGGTGGAGAAGCTGATGTGGATTCACACAGAATACAGGAGGTTCATGGCGAGGAGCTATTTACTCATGGGAAGAGTTTGTCTATATACATAACTGAGAACAGTGGACACTGTCTGGATATCTTATCTTCTCTTTTGGAGACCTACCTTCATACTTTTAAGAAAGCTTATCTGTCATTTTTTGACAATGGAACGCCTTCCTTGTATACTTGTTATCCATCTCTGCTGCTCAAGCATTCTGTCTTTGACAAATCCAAGCACCATCTTCTTTTTGAGAAATCTGCTTCATATTTGGAAATGCTGGAATCCATATGTAAGGTTTCATCAAGGATAGATAGAGTCGCCACAAAGCTAGGTGAAGGACAGAGAAAATATTATTTCCAGAAGTGCTTGTTACATGGATTTCCATCGGATTACAATTCTAGCAATAGTGCTCTCCTTTCTTGCATTCTGGTAATAAATGAGATCATGCAAACCTTTACTGGATATATGAAGGTTGCACGACAAGGAGACAGAGACCATGTCGATGAGGGTGCTATTTCCAAATTGCTTGGTATGGTGATGGATGTTAGATCTGATCAGATATTCGGACCTGTTCATGGAAACTGTGATAGTATATTTATGAGTCTAATTAACAACAGGAATGATCTTGTGAGATACAGTGAATTGTTTGTCTTGAAGCAGCTAGAAGGTTTCCTAGCAGACATAAACTTGAATGGTAGCATGGATAGCGGGGTAAAAGAGATTTTAGTTTCTACAGTTATTGATCTGGTCGAGGGCCATCAATCTAAACCAGAGGTGTTTAAGTTTTTCCTAGGTGATGCAGAAGGGGCTCCTGATGGAGCAAGCCGTATTTTTGCATCTGGGCGTGCTGATATATCAGTCTTTATTGATGTTTTGGATTACAAATCTGAGCAGGTTAATTTGAAGATTATCCACTTGTTGACAGAAATATTAAGCAATGGTTTTTGTCCTAGTCTTAAAGAGAAGTTGCAAAATAAATTTATTGGAATGGATGTGCCCTGCTTTTCATCGTGGTTAGAATTTATAATATTGGGGCCTTCTGTAAAAGCTGAAAGCACAAATGGTACAGTTAGTCCTGCAATTAGAGAACTGACAGTAGATTTCTTTAAGCATCTCATATGTCCTCCATATGAAACATTAAACAAAGAATTTCAACATCACCTTTTCAACTCTATGCTACCATTGCTTGATCAAGCATTTTTGTCACATGACCTCCAGATTGCTAGAGCATATTTCCATTTTCTTGTTCAACTATCAAGTGAGGAATCAGATTTCAAGCGCTTGTTTGAAAACACTCTGATGCTGATGGAAACAATGGTTGAGGATGAGGGTAAACTGCAAACTTTGAAGTTTCTATTTTCTTTTGTGGAGGCAGTGTTCGGTGATACTGGACTAAATAGAAGTGAGCTTAAGAGACTGTCATCAAAAACTTCTGGAAGCAGTTTTGGGTCAGGATCTCTCATCCCCAAACTGTTGAAAAATTCGGAAAACCTTGTCATTCGCACGAATCAATTAAGTAATACTGCTGATGATTGTGATGGTAGCTCTGGTGAGGAAGATGAAGATGATGGTACATCTGATGGAGAATTAGGGAGCATTGATAGAGATGAGGATGAAGATGGAAACAGTGAGAAAGCTCTAGCATCAAAAGTGTGCACATTTACATCTAGTGGCAGTAATTTCATGGAACAGCATTGGTACTTCTGCTATACATGTGACTTAACAGTTTCCAAAGGCTGCTGTTCAGTCTGTGCTAAGGTGTGCCATCGAGGGCATCGTGTTGTTTACTCCAGATCAAGCCGTTTCTTCTGCGATTGTGGGGCTGGAGGTGTTAGAGGTAGCAGCTGTCAGTGTCTGAAACCTCGGAAATTCACGGGCACATCTACTGTATCACCGCCTGCTGCTAGCAGCTTCCACCCCATATTGCCATATCATGAGGATGTGGAGCAGATTTTGGATAGTGGCTCTGATTTTGAAGATGACATCTCTACTGATGCTGATAATACCATGAAGCTATCTGTGCCAAACGAATTCAGCAATGGGCTTCCTTTATTTCTTAAAAATCAGGATATTGAGGTTAGGGTGCTTGAAATCTGCAAAAAATTGCTGCCTACTATACTCAGCCAAAGGGAGTTGAATCTCCTGAAAGACAGGAAAGTTTTGTTAGGAGGTGATGTGATGGTGTCACATTCCTTTGACATCTTCCAACTAAAGAAGGTATTTAAAAGTGGATCATTGGACCTGAAGATCAAAGCTGATTATCCAAATTCTAGGGAGCTTAAGTCACATCTTGCTAATGGTTCTCTTGCTAAATTATTGCTCAGTATCAGCACTCGGGGTAAGCTTGCTGTTGGAGAAGGTGATAAAGTTGCTATATTTGATGTGGGACAAATCATTGGACAGCCTACTGCAGCACCTATTACAGCAGACAAAACCAATATGAAGCCCCTTTCCAGGAATATTGTCCGCTTTGAAATTGTCCATTTAGTTTACAATCCATTGGTGGACCATTACCTTGCTGTTGCTGGATATGAGGATTGCCAAGTGTTAACATTAAATAGTCGTGGTGAAGTAACTGATCGCCTTGCCATAGAACTTGCTCTGCAAGGACCATATATTCGTCGTTTGGAATGGGTTCAGGGTTCTCAGGTACAACTCATGGTAGTAACAAACCTGTTTGTGAAGATATATGATCTCTCACAGGATAATATTAGCCCCATGCATTATTTTACCATAGCTGATGATGTGATAGTTGATGCAACCCTCGTCCCCTCCTCAATGGGGAAATTAGTGCTACTTGTTCTTTCTGAAAGCGGTGTTTTATATAGGCTGAATGTTACGTTGGAGGGTGATATTGGTGCCAAGATATTGACTGAAACAGTCTTGGTCGAAGATGTCATATCCATGCATAGAGGGTTATCATTGTACTTCTCATCAACCTACAGGCTTCTTTTTGTATCTCACCAAGATGGTACAACCTTCATGGGACGTTTGAATGCTGATTCTTCATCAATAACAGAATTGTCATATATAAATGAGGATCATGATGGTAAATCTAAGCCAGCTGGACTCTACTGTTGGAGAGAGCTAGTAGCTGGCAGTGGTATCCTTACTTGCCTATCGAAATCTAAATCAAATGCTCCTCTTGTGGCGTTGTTGAGTCCTCATCAATTGGTTGCACAAAACATGAGACACAATACTGGTGCAAATTCCTCAGTGGTTGGTGTTGCTGCCTATAAGCCTTTATCCAAAGATAAAACACATTGTCTTCTTTTGTATGATGATGGAAGCCTTCATATTTACTCTCATACACCTAGTGGAGGTGACGGTTCGATGAACCTTACAGCAGAGCAAACAAAGAAGCTGGGCAGCAGCATACTCAGCAGTAGAGCTTACACTGGCACAAAACCAGAATTTCCACTTGATTTCTTTGAGAAGACAACTTGCCTTACATGCGATGTTAAGTTCAATAGTGAAACAACAAAGAGTGGTGATTCTGAAAGCATTAAGCAAAGATTGACATCAGATGATGGGTATTTAGAGAGTTCGACACCTGCTGGCTTCAAGGTAGGATGTTCTTTTCATACTGTGATTTTATTTTATGCAGTGGCCTAAACCAATTGATGTAGAGTAATATTTGGCAGTCCATTTTTTGTTTGTAGGTGGCTATTTCAAATCCTAACCCTGATATAGTCATGGTTGGTTGCCGGATTCACGTTGGCAACACATCTGCTAGCAATATTCCTTCTGAGATCACAATTTTTCATAGAGTCATTAAGCTTGATGAAGGCATGAGATCATGGTATGATATTCCATTTACTACTGCTGAATCACTTTTGGCAGATGAAGAGTTCACAATTACTGTTGGCCCAACATTCGATGGTTCATCTATACCTAGGATAGATTGTATTGAAATTTATGGCCGAGCCAAAGATGAATTTGGATGGAAGGAAAAAATGGATGCAGCGCTTGATATGGAAGCATTGGGTGGTAATGCTACTGGTGGTAGATCTGGAAAGAGACTCCAAATCGTGAAGGCTGCTCCTATCCAGGAGCAAGTTCTGGCAGATGCCCTTAGGATTCTCTCACGAATATACCTGCTTTGCCAACCAAGTTGCTTTACTGACATGGTTGATGGAGGCATGGAACTTGATAATATGAAATGTCGAGCTTTACTGGAAACCATTTTTCAAAGTGACAGGGAACCTCTGCTACATTCTGCCGCATGTCGTGTCCTTCAGGCTGTGTTCCCAAAGAAGGACATGTACCATCATGTAAATACCAATTTTAATTGTCTATGATCTTATTTCCTATGGATCGATGTTCTCCCTCCGCTCCACCATTTTTGGTTAACTTATGGATTATGTTTGTACAGGTTAAGGACACCATGCGTCTCCTTGGGGTAATAAAATCACTCCCAGCAATAACTTCAAGAATTGGAGTTGGAGGTGCCGCATCGAGTTGGGTGATAAAAGAATTTATTGCCCAGATCCATACAGTTTCAAAAGTTGCATTGCACAGGAAATCAAACCTAGCCTCTTTTCTTGAAAGTCACGGTATTAATTGTACTTCTGACTTGTTTAACTAAATTTGTATGCTTGACTATTGCATGTTGACTTTTAGAAGGTTTGGATATTCTATTAATGCTGTCTGTTTTTGTTTCATCTTTTGCATGTTTTTTTTCTCGACCACACAGAACTTCACATCTTCATATTAATAAGGAAAAGGAAGTGTCCAAAATAGACCGTTTACAAGAGAGGGTACATGCACCACATGTTGTTTTTGGGATTAGATATTTACATTAATTTTTACGAATTAGCATAATGGCGTATGTTGCATTTATGTGAGTTGGAGAATGAAACCCTAACCCTAACTAGGGTTGGGACTGATATATATATCAATAGTTGTTGGGCCTGGCCCATTACACAAGGGTGTGACAGTAATTACAAGGGGCTAACTCCAAAACCTTAGACGGGTACTCTAACAATGTGCCCCCCTACATACACATAAAAATCATTTTGGAATGTACTGATTTTTTCATCGTGTCAATTATTTGCCTTCTTTTTTATGTTTTTGTATTTGCCTCCTTTATTTCTGTTCTGGAGATAATAACCTGCATGCTTAGTTAAGTTTCGTGAGAAGGTAGGCTAGATGGTTCTGTAGGTTATCCTTCTTTTCTAACATGTGTAAACATGAGTAGTTTTACAGTTTAAATTACATGAAACTGCAAAGATGTCACATCAATTATTCTGCTGCCGCTGCTGCTTTTGTTGTTTTTGATGTGCAACCTTGCCAACTTTACTCTGCAATCTATATTTGTATGATTGTATCTACTAGTTTGAGCATAGAACACCGCAAATGTTTAGATACAATAATCAAGTGCTGAAATGTGAAACATTTCTAATTTAAAATATTTTCTAACATTCAAATTCAAATATTTATTGTAATGACTATATTTTGCAGGTACAGAACTAGTCGATGGTCTTATGCAGGTATTCTGGTGTATATTAGATTTAGACAGGCCAGACACACAGACAATAAATAGTCTTGTTGTGCCTTGTGTGGAATTTATTTATAGCTATGCTGAATGCCTGGCTTTGCATTCCAATGAAAAAACTAGTGTGTCAGTGGGACCTGCAGTTGCTCTGCTGAAGGAGCTGCTCTTTGCACCATATGAAGCAGTACAGACATCTAGCAGGTGATTTTCTCTTCTACTGTTCATACATCAGTAAGAGTACCACAATTAATATTTGCTAGTTTTTCTTTTGTTTTTGTATCATTTTCTCACTTGTGTTTTATTGCTGCTTTCCAGTTTGGCTATCTCATCCCGATTTCTTCAAGTCCCTTTCCCCAAGCAGACAATGATAGCTAATGATGATGCTCCTGAAAACCAAGCTAAAGCAAGTGCTTCTGCTATGAATTCAACCAGTGCAAACTCTCAGGTTATGATTGAAGAAGATCCTGTCACATCATCAGTGCAATATTGTTGTGATGGCTGTTCCACCGTTCCTATACTTCGGCAAAGGTGGCACTGTAGCATATGTCCAGATTTTGACCTATGTGAAACTTGCTATGAGATACTTGATGCAGATCGTTTACCAGCACCCCATTCTAAAGATCATCCAATGTCAGCAATACCTATTGAAGTTGATACATTTGGAGGTGAAGGCAGTGAAATCCATTTCTCTGTCGATGAGCTAACAGATTCGGGTGTTCTTCATGCTGATAGGAGTGTTCAGACCTCCCCATCATCAATTCATATATTTGATGCAAGTGAGTCTGCAGACTTACCTGAGACTATTACAGACCAGGCAACTGTTTCGATTTCTGCATCAAAACGTGCCATTAACTCCCTGGTACTTAACCATCTAATTGAAGAGCTTAGAGGCTGGATGGGGACCACTGCTGGTACTCGAGCCATACCTTTAATGCAGTTATTTTACAGGCTTTCTTCTGCTGTTGGTGGTCCTTTCATGGATAGTTCAAAGCCAGAAAATTTTGATTTGGAGAAGTTTGTGAAGTGGCTAATGGATGAAGTCAACATAAATAAACAGTTCCCTGCCAAAACACGATGCACATTTGGAGAAGTATTGATCCTTGTTTTCATGTTCTTCACACTTATGTTCCGCAACTGGCATCAACCTGGGAGTGATAATTCTCATTCAAAGTCAAGTGGGAGCTCTGATTTGACAGATAAAGGTCCTGCTCAGGTTCTGGGATCAACAACAATAACTCTTCCGTCATCTAGTGCTGACCAGGATAAAAATGAGTTTGCTTCCCAGTTAGTCCGTGCCTGTTCTGCACTCAGGCAGCAGAAATTTTTGAATTATCTTATGGATATTCTGCAGCAACTTGTTCATATTTTCAAGTCATCATCCATAAATGGAGAAGCTGGTTCTTCTGGTTCAGGCTGTGGATCCCTATTGACAATAAGAAGAGAGCTGCCAGCTGGAAATTTCTCTCCCTTTTTTTCAGATTCATATGCTAAATCTCATCCAACTGATCTGTTCATGGACTACTACAAATTATTGTTGGAGAATACTTTCCGGCTTGTATATAGTATGGTTAGACCAGAAAAGGAGAAGTCTGCTGAGAAGGATAGATGCTACAAGGTTCCCAACACTAAGGATCTAAAGTTGGATGGATATCAAGATGTGCTTTGCAGCTATATTAGCAATCCTCATACTGCATTTGTTCGGAGATATGCAAGGAGGCTCTTCCTTCATTTATGTGGCAGCAAGACTCACTATTATAGTGTGAGGGATTCGTGGCAATGTTCCCATGAAGTTAAGAAACTTAATAAGATCATAAACAAGTCTGGGGGTTTCAGAAATCCTGTGCCTTACGAGAGAAGTGTCAAGCTCATAAAATGTTTATCTACTCTTTGTGATGTGGCTACGGCAAGACCAAAAAATTGGCAAAAGTTCTGTTTGAAGCACATGGATCTTCTTCCATTTCTCATGGACAATGTTTATCATTTCAGTGAAGAGTGTGTTATTCAGACTCTCAAGCTTCTAAATCTGGCTTTCTATTCAGGAAAAGATGCTAATCATAATGCACAAAAAGCAGAGACTACTGATCTAGGAGGTTCTACGAGGACTAGCTCACAGTCTCCAGATATGAAAAAAAACCGGAAGGCTGATGATGGTTCTGAAGGTTCCTCAGAAAAGTCGTGCATGGACATGGAACAGGTTGTAGAGATGTTCAGTGATAAGGAAGGTGACATGTTGAAAAACTTTATCAACATATTCTTACTAGAATGGAACTCAACAGGTGTCCGTCATGAGGCTAAATGTGTTCTATTTGGAGTGTGGTACCACGCAAAAAACCGACTTAGGGAGACAATGCTATCGATTCTGCTACAGAAGGTAATACATCTTCCTTTATATGGACAAAACATTGTTGAGTACACTGACCTCATCACCTGTTTACTTGGGAAAGTGAACGAGTTCAGTGCAAAGCAGAATCACTCTGAACTTGTGAATAAATGTTTGACATCTGAGGTCATAAGCTGCATCTTTGACACACTCCATTCTCAGAATGAGTTATTGGCAAATCATCCAAATTCACGTATATACAACACATTGAGTTGCTTAGTGGAGTTTGATGGCTATTACTTAGAGAGTGAGCCTTGTGTTACCTGCAGCTGCCCTGATGTTCCGTATTCAAGGACGAAGCTTGAAACCCTCAAGTCTGAGACAAAATTTACTGACAACAGAATTATAATAAAATGCACTGGAAGCTTTACTATACAGTCAGTTACAATGAACGTTTATGATGCTCGTAAGTCTAAATCGGTCAAAGTACTTAACCTGTATTACAACAACAGGCCTGTGACTGACTTATCAGAATTGAAGAATAATTGGACTCTTTGGAAGCGTGCTAAGAGCTGCCATCTTACATTTAATCAGACAGAATTGAAGGTTGAATTTCCCATTCCGATTACAGCATGCAATTTCATGATTGAACTTGATTCATTTTATGAGAATCTTCAAGCTTCTTCCCTTGAGTCACTGCAATGCCCACGGTGTAGTAGGTCTGTCACTGATAAACATGGCATATGTAGTAATTGCCATGAAAATGCATATCAGTGCCGGCAGTGTAGAAATATTAACTATGAAAATCTTGACTCTTTTCTCTGCAATGAGTGTGGATACAGCAAATATGGTCGTTTTGAATTCCACTTCATGGCAAAACCTAGTTTTTCATTTGACAACATGGAAAATGATGATGACATGAGAAAAGGATTGGCAGCAATAGAGTCAGAGTCAGAAAATGCTCATAGGCGGTACCAGCAACTGATGGGATTTAAAAAGCCTCTCATCAAACTTGTGTCAAGCATAGGTGAACAGGAGGTAGACTCGCAGCAGAAGGATGCTGTCCAGCAGATGATGGTGTCCTTGCCTGGGCCCACATGCAAGGTAAATCGCAAGATTGCACTTCTTGGTGTTCTATATGGTGAAAAATGCAAAGCAGCTTTTGATTCTGTGAGCAAAAGTGTTCAGACACTGCAAGGGCTCCGCCGTGTTTTAATGACATATCTACACCAAAAAAGTTCTAGTGACACCAATGCATTACCAGCATTTTCAATACCAAGGTCTCCAAATAGTTGTTATGGGTGTAGCACCACGTTTGTTACACAATGCTTAGAGTTATTACAAGTGCTTTCAAAACATGAAAAATGCAGGAAGCAGCTTATAAGTGCTGGAGTTTTGTCAGAGTTATTTGAAAACAACATTCATCAGGGCCCTAGGACAGCACGCACTCTTGCTAGGGCTGTGCTATCTTCGTTTTCTGAAAGTGATGAAGATGCAGTTCATGAATTGAACAACTTGATTCAGAAGAAAGTGATGTATTGTCTTGAGCACCATCGTTCCATGGACATTGCACAATCAACACGAGAAGACTTACTGCTGCTATCAGAGACTTGTGCTCTTGTGGATGAGTTTTGGGAGGCACGATTACGTGTCACCTTTCAACTGTTGTTCTCTTCTATTAAGGTTGGAGCAAAACATCCTGCAATTTCGGAACATATTATTCTTCCTTGTTTGAGGATAATTTCTCAGGCTTGCACGCCTCCAAAATCTGATTGTGGGGACAAAGAGTCAGGTTTGGGAGTATCTAGCTTGACGTTGCACTCTAAGAATGATGATACAACTGGTAACACAACATCTAATAACCCCAATACTAAGATTCAGTCAGATATATCTGGAAAAATTTATGATGGAAGTCGAAGAGACCAGGATATTCCACTTTTGAGCTATTCTGAATGGGAGAGCGGTGCATCATATTTAGATTTCGTCCGGAGGCAGTACAAAGTATCCCAGGCAGTGAAAGGATCTGCTCAGAAGACACGCCATGATTCATATAAGTCTGACTATCTGGTTCTCAAATATGGACTCAGATGGAAGCGTCGTGCATGTTTGAAGTCAAGTAAGAGTGACTTCTCAAAATTTGCCTTGGGCTACTGGGTATCAGACTTGATCTTAAGTTCGTGTTCCCAGTCAATAAGATCTGAGATTTGCACTCTCATAAGCTTGCTATGCCCATCTAACTCTCCTAGACAATTTCAGTTATTGAACTTGCTCATGTCACTACTTCCTCGAACACTCTCAGCTGGTGAAAGTGCAGCAGAGTACTTTGAGTTACTAGGGACAATGATTGATTCAGAGTCTTCTCGTCTATTCCTAACTGTTCGTGGTTGTTTGACAACATTATGTTCTTTGATAACAAAAGAAGTGTCCAATGTTGAATCACAGGAGAGAAGCCTAAGCATTGATATCTCACAGGGATTCATTCTCCATAAGCTTGTTGAGCTCCTGAACAAGTTTCTTGAAGTTCCCAATATCAGAGCAAGGTAAAGCTCTTGTTTGTGCTCCTAAATAATCTACCAATATGCCTGGTTACTTTTTGATGCCCTTACCTTTTTTCCCCACATACTACAGGTTTATGAGTGATAGGTTACTATCTGAGGTGTTGGAAGCTTTTCTGGTGATCCGTGGGCTTGTCGTGCAAAAGACAAAGTTAATTAATGACTGCAATCATCTTCTGAAAGACCTTCTTGATAGCTTGCTTCTTGAGAGTACTGAAAACAAACGTCAATTTATTCGTGCTTGCATCTCTGGATTGCAGAGGCATGTGAAGGAAAAAAAGAGACGGACGTCTTTGGTATGAGCACTTTTTTTTTCTTTTTGGATATTGTACTTATAGTTTGATAGCAACTCTAAACATATAGTGCACTCTATCCATTTCATGTAGGGTATTTTAGAATCCTTAATTCTAAAAGTTAAACATTGTAAACTTTGGTCATCCCTTAGTCTAAATATAATATGTTTAGTGCACAAAAGATGTATCAATAAATTTGTATTTACCATGTCTTTTAGTAAGATGTTGGTTTGTAGTTAATTATAATATACTGTACGATGAATTAATGGTCAAACTACACCTTGAAAAACTTTCAAATCGTAATACACCTTGTAACAAGAACTGGAGGGAGTAATTTATTTAATATCTTGCCATGTTCTCTCACCAGAAATTTTCTTTTGCAGTTTATTTTGGAGCAACTCTGCAATCTGATTTGCCCAGTGAAACCAGAGCCTGTTTATCTTTTGATACTGAACAAGGCACATACTCAAGAAGAGTTCATCAGGGGTTCTATGACAAAGAACCCATACTCCAGTGTGGATGTTGGCCCTCTAATGCGGGATGTGAAAAATAAAATATGTAACCAGCTTGATTTAATTGGACTTTTGGAGGATGATTATGGTATGGAATTATTAGTTGGTGGTAGTATAATCTCACTTGATCTGAGCATTTCCCAAGTCTATGAGCAAGTATGGAGGAAGCACCATGGTCAAACTCAACATTGTTTGTCCAATGTCAGCGCAATAACTGGTGCTTCATCTGTCAGAGATTGCCCACCAATGACAGTGACCTACAGACTGCAGGTTAGCTATGAGGATCAATGTTTCTGTTTTCTTTACTTTAAATATTTATGTTTTTTATTATCACCTAGTTGGTCCAAGGGATCTTGGTGTAGTTTCCACTAATACCTGGAACTTCTGTGCCCTTTTTGATATATTGATGTGCATCTACTATATACTCTCTTTTAATATAATGAGACCTTGATTTCTTGTGTGCCCTGCATACAGATGTGTTTTTCTTTCTCTTAGTATTTATTGCGCCTGTTGTGATTCTTGTTATAGTTTCCACTAATACCCGGAACTTCTGTGTGTCGTTTTTGATAAATTGATGTGCATCTACAATATACATTCTTTTAATATAATGAGACCTTGATTTCTTGTGTGCCCTGCATACAGATGTGTTTTTCTTTCACTTAGTATTTATTGCGCCTGTTGTGATTCTTTGCTTTGTTGGGTTTGCACTTTGGGACATTTCTTGATCGATTCATAGACGTCTGATTTTACTCACAATGCTTCAATATAATGTTCATAAGACATTCATATTTTACGATCAGGGTTTAGATGGTGAAGCTACTGAGCCTATGATTAAAGAGCTGGAAGAGGAAAGGGAGGAATCACAAGATCCTGAAATCGAGTTTGCTATAGCAGGTGCTGTTAGGGAATGTGGAGGCCTTGAGATTATTTTGAGCATGATTCAGGTATGCACGTTTTTTAAGTTTATACATTGAGTTCGTTACCTGTATCTTTTGTTCTCCCTCCAATCCACTGTGCATACCCACATGAATTTGAAAAATAAATGTTAATTTTATATTCCAGTTTTGTTGACAAGGCTTGAGAATTTGAGATTGACCACTTATGTTTTAATGTTCTTATATTTTTTCGGCAGAGCCTGCATGATGATGAGTTCAGGTCTAATCAAGAAGAGTTGACTTCTGTTCTTAACCTTCTAAAATATTGTTGCAAAATCCGTGAAAATAGGTGTGCACTGTTATGTCTGGGTGCTTTGGGTTTGCTTCTTGAGACAGCTAGACGCGCATTTTCTGCGGACGCAATGGAACCTGCTGAAGGTATTCTACTAATTGTAGAAAGTCTTACTATGGAAGCTAATGAGAGTGACATAAGCATTGCCCAAAGTGTTTTTACAACTAGTACTGAAGCGATTGGCGCTGGTGAGGAGGCCAGGAAAATTGTTCTCATGTTTTTGGAGAGAATATGTCATCCTTCAGGTGCCAAAAAATCAAACAAGCAACAAAGGAATGAGGAGATGGTGGCAAGGATCCTGCCGTACTTGACCTATGGGGAACCAGCAGCTATGGAAGCTCTTATTCAACATTTTGAGCCCTACCTTAGGGACTGGTCTGAATTTGATCAATTGCAGAAGCAACATGAAGATAATCCAAAAGATGATAATATAAGCCGAAAGCTGTCAACACAGCGATCTGCTATCGACAACTTTGTTCGTGTATCAGAGTCACTCAAGACTAGTTCATGTGGTGAGAGGCTAAAGGATATTATTCTGGAGAAGGGCATTACAAAAGCTGCTGTTGAGCATGTAAAGGAAAGCTTTGCTTCTGCTGGACAGACTGGCTTCAGAACAAGTGGAGAATGGACAACAGGCTTAAAACTGCCATCTATTCCACCCATTCTGTCAATGTTGAAGGGGCTGGCTAAGGGCCATCTGCCTACACAGAAATGCATTGATGAAGAAGGCATATTACCACTGCTCCATGCTCTGGAAGGGGTGCCTGGTGAAAATGAAATTGGTGCAAGAGCAGAAAATCTTTTGGATACGCTAGCCAATAATGAAAATAATGGTGATGGCTTCCTTGGAGAGAAGATTCAAGAGCTGCGGCACGCTACAAGGGATGAGATGCGTCGCCGTGCTCTTGAGAAAAGAGTGATGCTACTTCAGGTAACTCTTGTAGTTTCATCAGCTGCTATGTTACTGATGTTATCCATCCTGTTTCAGATGTTCTATTCCGCAAATGTTTCTAATCATAACTGTTAGGTCCCGAATACTACATATACACATTAATGGGCACTGCCTTTTTTCCAACATTATACCAGGGAATGGGAATGCGTCAAGAATTTGCTTCTGATGGAGGTAGACGTATTGTTGTATCTCAGCCTACAATTGAAGGTTTGGATGATGTGGAAGAAGAGGAGGATGGTGTAGCCTGTATGGTTTGTAGAGAAGGGTACACCTTAAGACCAACAGACATGTTGGGAGTCTATGCATTCAGTAAACGAGTGAACTTAGGTGCAACAAGTTCTGGTAGTGGCCGTGGGGACTGTGTTTACACCACTGTTAGCCACTTCAACATCATACACTACCAATGCCATCAGGAAGCTAAACGAGCTGATGCTGCACTGAAGAATCCCAAAAAGGAATGGGACGGTGCTACCTTGCGAAACAATGAGACATTGTGCAATTGTATCTTTCCATTGAGGGGGCCATCTGTTCCTCTTGGGCAGTACACTAGGTGTGTTGATCAGTACTGGGACCAATTGAATTCTCTTGGACGAGCTGATGGGAGTCGTCTCCGGTTGTTGACATATGACATTGTGCTGGTATGCAATGCTGACTTCAGTTATAATAGATTATTATTCTAAAACAATGCAAAAATTCCTAGTCGTATATTTCATTCTGATTCAATTTGTGTGAACTGCACTTTGTGTTATTGCTTAGATTTTGCTTTACCTCATGCTCAGGTTTAAATTCTCTTGCTGAGAAGTCGAAATATTCCATGCAATGTGCAGGCCTTTTTTTGTCCCTGAAATCAATTGTTGCATTGACATGCAAGATAAAGGCTTTTTTATTTTGAAAGTTGGATAACATATTGCTTTTTCTTGTTTATTTTTTATTGTTGTCTTTTTTTCTATATTAATAAAAAGAAGAAAGATACAAGGTCCATCTAGACCTAGGTACAAAGGTCCACCTCATGGCGGCCAGAATCTAACATACACAAAATGATCCATCTATCAACAAGAGAACTTAGGGCCTGTTTGTTTACCCCACAGATTATATAATCTGGATTAAATAATTCTAAGAGTCAAACAAACAGTCCAGCTTATTTGTCCAGATTATATAATCTAACCCCTTGGATTATGATAATCCATAAGTAAGTGAGGAGGTGCTTATTTCAGATTATTTTTTTCCCACTTCCCCACTACCCTTTCAAGTTTTCTAGAAATTACCCACCATTGCCATTATAATCCACCGAATCGTTTTTGCGCCTAGTACTAGTCAATTTGGATGAAGAAGGTGACATGAATGCCTTCCGTGATAATATTGCTAATGCAATATTTGCCAATGTCAATTGAATTATTTTTTTCATATATGAGTTTCAACCTAGTACAAATATAGAGGGCATTCTTGTCTTTCTCATACAAAAGAATCCTATTAACAACTCAAATAATCTGGGTAAACAAACAGGACTACTCAGATTATATAATCCAGATTATATAATCCAGATTATATAATCCTTCAAAAATAATCCAGATTATATAATCCATGGGGGTAAACAAACAGCCCTTTAATCACCTCTGGGAGGGGGCTGCAAAGATTACCCCCTTTTTCCCAGAAAACTCCCATATCCGACACTCCTCCCCAGCATGAGTTATAACTACAGCAATACTAGGAGAGAGGCCGTCAAAAACACATCTATTTCTATAATTCCACAACACCCAGACACCCAAAATAATAAGGGAATTGAGACGATCCCTGAGAGGACCATTAACAGTTTCACTGACTTCTTCCCACCAAGCCATGAAACTACGAGTGGTTGGTTGCGGTGGTGCCTTGGAGACCAAATTGCCTAAGAATGAGGAACCAACATTCTCTGGAGAAGACACAAGCCACAAGAAGATGATCAATTGTCTCCCCCTCTTGATCACAAAGAGGACGTCTAAGGGCAGCCAACCACATGAAGAAACGACATTTTGGCGGTGCCCAGGATTTCCAAATCCTCTCATATGGTTCAAATTGCACAGATCTAAGAAAGAGACCCTCATAGGCCGCTTTAGCCGAGTATTTGCCATTAGCAGCCAAACGAAAAATATGCTTGTCATCTTTATCTAGATGAAGCACAACTGTGCAACAATGTCCCAGAGGTGAAGGAAATCTGCTGACTCCAACTTACAATCCCCCACGTATGTCATTTATCCATAGATTCTCTGATTGCCTCTTGCACTGTCCTCTTGTTAACCATTCTTCTAGGAATAATCTCCATAAGGCGAGGGGCAACATCAGCTACACGCTGCCCTCCAATCCATCGATCACTCCTAAGAGGGTAGAGGCCCCATTGCCGACCTCAGAATGCATGGCCATTTTTAAAAATTCTCGAATTTTTCTCTGAAAAGGTAGAGAGGCCCATGGACGGTTTGGCTCAGTTTTTTGCAGCCAAGCCCATCTTATTGTAATAGCCCATCCCAGACGCTGAAAATACCCAATCCTCCGAGATCAAGGGGTCTACAAACTTTTCCCAAGCCACAAGACAATGTCCTCCTCTAACCTCTTTTCGACCATGCCAAAGAAACCCTTTTCGGATTCTATCAATGTCCTTCACAGTTGAAGATGGCAAATCCACAACCATGGCAATGTAAATTAACATCCCTGTCATAACAGACTACACCAAAACACGTCTTCCTGCTTTTGTCAACAGATCAGCTTTCCATCTAGGAAGTTGATTTGCAATTTTGTCCACTATAGTCTGAGCTTGCTCCCTCTTCAACTTATGAAGAGAGAGGGGCAAACCATGATATTTGCAAGGAAAACCAGCTATCTGATAAGGCCAAAAATGATTACAACCTTGAGATCATCCTCTTGATACCCGATGGGATAGACATTAGATTTCAGGTTGTTATTGTAGAGCCCAGAAGCCTCGCCAAAAAGTTGAAGGATGTCTAAAGTAACATTAATATCCTCAGCCACTGGATGTATGAAAAGAACCACATCATCAGCAAAAAGGGAGATACGATGTTGCAAAAGCCTAGATGAAAGAGGCTGCAACAAACCTTCATCTGCTTTAGAAAAAGCCGATCAAGCACATCATCCACTAGGACAAAAAGAATCGAAGAAAGTGGGTCACCTTGCCGAAGCCCTCTCTGATGTGTGATGGTGCTCCCAGGGTGGCCATTAAGCAGCACACGAGTGGAGGAGGTAAGGAGCAGCCCAGACAAGATGTCTCTCCACACTTGACCAAAACCCAGTCTCTGCATGACCTCAAGGAGGAAGGGCTAAGATACCGAATCGAAGGCTTTAGTTGTATCTAGCTTGAGCATCAATGTTGTTGTCATTCCATTCCATTCTGTGCTAACAATATACTCTTATCGGTTCCAGAAACTGTTGACCACTATAATATTCAAGTGTCAGTGATTTCTCATCCTTCATCATAAGTGCATCTATCATTAAATTGTGTTAAAGACGTCAGTGGTTAAGATGCATATTTGAAACTATACTGATGTATGAAATAGAACTATAGCATTGGTCTATAAAATAAAATTCGAAGTATCACCTGCACTTTACTTTGTTCAGCAAAAGTTTTGGATTATTTATATTCATATTATACATGATTGTTCTCACAAGATGACGCTTTTGGTTCCTCCAGATGCTAGCAAGGTTTGCAACAGGCGCTTCGTTTAGCACAGACTGCAAAGGTGGGGGGAGGGAGAGCAACTCCCGGTTTCTTCCATTCATGGTCCAGATGGCTTCTTATCTTTCTGATGGAAGTGCCAACCAGCAACGTCATGTGATGGCCAAAGCTGTCACCACCTACTTGTCCGGCTCCCCAACACTGGAATCTCCTATTCGAGTTTCAGCATCTCTCTCTGGGTCCCGTGGTGGTTCAGGTTCCTCTGAGGAGACTGTACAGTTCATGATGGTTTATTCACTTCTGTCGGAGTCATACGAGAGTTGGCTCCAACACCGCCCTGTGTTTCTACAGAGGGGCATCTACCATGCCTACATGCAACATAGGCACGGGCGGTCGACCCTCAAGCTGTCATCGGACTCGTCATCATCAGCAGTTCGGTCAGACGAAAGTTCATCCTCTGATACAAGTGATAACAAGAAGCTCTTCGCCATAGTCCAGCCTATGCTGGTGTACACCGGCTTGATTGAGCAGCTACAACAGTTCTTCAAGAAGGGCAAATCGTCCAGCTTGATCAAGACGGATGAGAAAGATGAATCCTCTGCCAGCCTCCAGCAATGGGAGATCCAGATGAAAGAGAAGCTGGGCAACATGAAGGAGATGGTGGGGCTGTCCAAGGACCTGCTCTCATGGCTTGAAGACATGACCTCTTCAGGTGATCTGCAGGAGGCCTTTGATGTGATGGGGGCATTGACGGATGTATTCTCGAGTGGTTATGCGACATGCGAAGGTTTTGTCCGGGCGGCCATGCATGCCAGCAGGAGCTCGTCGTGAGAACGGAATGGAGGTTTATATGCCTTGTGCCTGTCTGTTTTGTTTCTATGGGTATGCAGCTGTAAACATTATTGCCTTTTTCGTGGCCCTGGAGAGAGACAAAATGAGGCCCTTATATCTTGACAAATGAACGTTGTATCTGCCGTGTTTGTTAAGTGACAGTGCATGTCAATGCTGGTTGCATTGGATTGGTGGATGATAAGTGAGTAATGATGATTACTGAGTTAGAAGAATGTCGCGCATGGAAGGACTACTTTAGAGTTAGAATGTCGCCCATGAAAGATGCTATGTGCAGAAACTAAAAACAACCACTGCTTATGCTCAATGGCTAATTACTGCCCAACGTGGTTGTGCCACTTGCGCTACCCAGTGTACGACGGTCTTGTTCATGGACCATCGTAACCATTATGCTATGGAGCAGAAATTTTGTACCGAAACGCATTAACTGTTAGGATTTATGGGCTTGGCCCAACTAAGAAATTCAAATAAATCCTAGAAAATCTCAAAAGCCCATACAAGAAGATGGCTAGAGGATAGGTGGAACCAATAGCACCATATTGCTAGCTCTAGTGGAGTAGAGCTAGCTTAAATATGGAAGCCACACTCACTCACCAAGTCATGGATGAGAGGAGAGAGTGTGGAGAGCCACACGCGCGCGCTCGCTCGCCTAGCCGGGCCGGGGCGAAGGGCGCGGGCGCACGACATGCGCGTGAATGGTCCGCCGAAATCCGGCCCCTCGCCTTGCGGGGGCGCGGCTACCTTTTGCCGTTTGATTTCGAGATTTTCGTGCGCGGATAAGCACGGGGGGTCGCGGACTCGGCCCTATAAAAGGAGCCCGGCAGCCAGCCTCCAAATCATCCCAATTCGCTTTCGCCTCTCTTCACAGCTGAGCCGCCTTCCAGTTCCCTTCGTCCCGATCGTAGAGGTGCATCTGCGATTAGGAGAGCAGGTCTCCGGAACCCTTCGCCTTCTAGATCCTGCACCAGGAGAGGCCGAATAAGGTTTTTGGGAAGCGTCTTCACGCGACTGCTCGTGATCTGATTGACCTCGTCGACCCTGCTGATTTCGCTACTTCGACATCGTCGACCCTGCTGATTCCGACGCGTGCCATCTATCAGTAAGTCTAATCAGTACGCATCATCTGATTTGGCTTGTTATTTCAGCGGTTGTGATTTTGTCATAATTTATATTCGGAATTTAAACTGGAATTTGTCTAATTATTCAACAATCCAAAAACCTTATTGTAGACAATTTCCTAGTTTTTCTATGGCTGCTTTTGCCGATGCGCTCAAGCCAGAAAAGTTCAATGGTATGCACTTTAAGAGATGGCAAGTCAAGGCCACGCTCTGGCTTACTGCTATGAATGTCTTCCATGTTAGTAAAGGCAGACCTGAGGGTCCACTGACTCCTGAACAGGAGAAAGAGTACGACCATGCCAATACTATGTTCACGGGAGCCGTTCTTAGCGCCCTTGTTGACCGTCTAGTTGATGCGAATATGCAGTACACAGACGGGAAAGAGTTGTGGGATGCACTTACTACTAAGTATGGTGCATCAGATGCTGGCAGTGACCTGTATATCATGGAGAGCTTTCATGATTATAAGATGGTTGATAATCGCTCTATTGTAGAGCAAGCTCATGAAATACAGTGTATAGCCAAGGAGCTCGACCACCTTAAGATAGTCCTTCCTGACCGATTTGTGGTTGGGTGCATTATTGCAAAGTTGCCTTCTACATGGAGGAACTTCGCCACATCTCTGAAACATAAGAGACAGGAGATATCAGTTGAAAATCTGATAGCGTCTCTGGATGTTGAGGAGAAAGCTCGGGCTAAGGACACGGGATCTAAAGGAGGCGAGGGCCACTCCAGCGCCAACATGGTTCAGAGGAACCACAATAAGGGCAAAGGAAAGCCAAAATCTAACAAGCCCAACAAAACTACCAACTTCAAGAAGAAGAAGAACAAGGCTGAATTGACATGTTTCGCATGTGGCGAGGCGGGTCATTTTGCCAAGGATTGTCCTGATCGAGCGGATCGCCGTGGCAAAAAGGGCAATGTCAACACAGTGGTCGCTAGCAATGAGGAAGACAAAGGGTATGGTAATTTACCTTTTATCTTCTCAGTATTTCAATCACCTAGCTGGTGGCTTGATACTGGTGCTAATGTTCATGTGTGTTCTGACATTAACTTGTTCTCTTCTTATCAGAGCGCCCGGGATTCTTCCGTGCTAATGGGGAATGGGTCACATGCTTCTGTTCATGGCACTGGCACGGTGGATCTGAAGTTTACTTCGGGAAAGATCGTGCAGCTGAAGAACGTGCATCATGTCCCTTCTATACACAAGAATCTTGTTAGCGGAACCCTTCTATGTAGAGATGGGTTCAAGGTAGTTTTGGAGTCCAATAAATTAGTTGTGTCCAAGTCTGGACAATTTATTGGTAAAGGTTATGATTGCGGAGGCTTGTTCTGCTTTTCTTTGTTAGATTTCAATAATAAGTCTGTGAACCATATTTGTGCTAATGTTGATGATCTTGCGAGTATTTGGCATTCTCGTTTGTGTCATATTAATTTTGGCTCTATGTCTCGGCTTGCAACCATGAGTTTAATTCCGAATATCACCATAGTCAAAGGTTCTAAGTGCCATAGTTGTGTGCAGTCGAAGCAACCTCGAAAGCCTCACAAGGCTGCTGAGGAGAGACACCTGGCACCTCTAGAACTCATACATTCTGATCTTTGTGAGATGAATGGTGTGTTGACAAAGGGTGGTAAGAGATACTTCATGACATTGATTGATGATGCGTCTAGATTTTGCTATGTATACTTGCTAAAAACTAAAGATGAGGCTTTAGACTACTTTAAAATCTATAAGGCTGAAGTTGAGAACCAACTAGAGAGAAAGATCAAACGTCTTAGATCAGATCGTGGTGGCGAGTTCTTTCCCAAAGTCTTTGACGATTTCTGTGCAGAACATGGCATTATTCATGAGAGGACTCCTCCCTATTCACCCGAGTCAAATGGGATTGCTGAAAGGAAAAACCGTACGTTGACTGACCTGGTGAATGCCATGTTAGACACTTGTGGTTTATCTAAGGCATGGTGGGGGGAGGCAGTCCTGACTTCATGTCATGTTCTGAATAGAATTCCTATGGGCAAAGAAGAAAAAACCCCTTATGAGAAGTGGGTTGGAAGAAAACCATCACTTTCATACTTGCGCACTTGGGGGTGCATGGCGAAAGTTAATGTACCAATTAATAAAAAGCGCAAGCTTGGTCCAAGGACAGTGGATTGTGTCTTTCTTGGATATGCTTCGTGTAGCATAGCATATAGATTTTTAGTAGTTAAATCTGAAGTTCCTGATGTGTATGTTGATACTATTATGGAATCACGTGATGCTACTTTCTTTGAACATATATTTCCAATGAAAGACATTCATAGCAACTCTAGATACTCTTCTGAGATAACTCCTGAACATAGTACACCTATTGAGAGTTTTGAACAGCCACATGAAATTGTCCTAGAGGAGGATGACAATGATGCTCCTAAAAGGAGCAAGAGACAAAGGGTTGAAAAATCCTTTGGTGATGATTTCATTGTGTACCTTGTGGACGATACCCCTACTACCATTGCAGAAGCATTTGCATCTCCAGATGCAGATGATTGGAAAGAAGCAGTTCATAATGAGATGGACTCCATTCTTTCAAATGGTACGTGGGAAGTCACTGATCGACCCTATGGATGCAAACCTGTGGGTTGTAAGTGGGTGTTTAAAAAGAAGCTCAAGCCTGATGGTACAATTGAAAAGTACAAGGCTAGGCTTGTGGCTAAAGGCTATACTCAGAAAGAAGGAGAAGACTTCTTTGATACTTACTCACCTGTTGCTAGAATGACCACTATTCGAGTACTACTTTCTTTGGCTGCCTCGTATGGTCTCCTTGTTCATCAGATGGATGTAAAGACAGCTTTTCTTAATGGAGAGCTGGACGAGGAAATCTATATGGAACAGCCTGATGGATTTGTAGTAAAGGGTCAAGAAAGCAAGGTGTGCAAGTTATTGAAATCTCTGTATGGTCTGAAGCAAGCACCAAAGCAGTGGCATGAGAAGTTTGACACGACTCTAACGTCTGCAGGCTTTGCCATTAATGAGGCAGACAGGTGTGTATATTATCGCTGTGGTGGGGGCGAAGGAGTTATATTGTGCTTATATGTTGATGATATATTGATATTTGGCACAAACATTGATGTGATCAATGAAGTCAAGTCTTTTCTATCAAAGAGTTTTGATATGAAAGATCTGGGAGAAGCTGATGTGATTCTAAACATCAAGCTGATTAAGGCAGATGGTGGGATTACTCTCTCGCAATCTCACTATGTTGAAAAGGTTTTGAAGCGATTTGGCTTCTCTGAGTGCAAACCTTCTCCAACACCTTACGATCCCAGTGTGACACTGCGAAAGAACAAGAGAATTGGTTTAGACCAATTGAGATACTCTCAGATTGTCGGTTCACTCATGTATCTTGCTGGTGCAACAAGGCCCGATATCTCGTTTGCTGTGAGCAAATTGAGCAGGTTCATGTCAAACCCCGGGACTGATCATTGGCATGCACTTGAGCGGGTTATGCGCTACCTGCAAGGTACAATGAGTTATGGAATTCACTATTCTGGTCAGCATGCAGTACTTGAAGGATATAGTGATTCGAACTGGATATCTGATGCAGACGAGCTTTATGCCACCAGTGGTTATGTCTTTACTATTGGTGGAGGTGCGGTATCATGGAGGTCATGCAAGCAGACCATTTTGACGAGGTCAACCATGGAAGCCGAGCTAGCTGCACTTGACACAGCAACCGTTGAGGCAGAATGGTTGCGTGAACTCTTGATGGACTTGCCGGTGGTTGAGAAACCAATACCAGCTATCCTTATGAACTGTGACAATCAGACAGTGATTGCTAAAGTGACGAGTTCTAAGGATAATGGAAAGTCATCAAGACATGTCAAAAGACGATTGAAGTCTGTCAGGAAGTTGAGAAACTCCGGAGTTATAAGTGTGACTTATATTTCAACAGATAAAAATCTGGCAGATCCTTTTACCAAGGGACTAACACGTAATGTGATAGAAATCGCATCGAGAGAGATGGGTATGAGACCCGAATAAAGTTGCCATGGTGGAAACCCAGTCTATGTGATCGGAGATCCCGTGAATTAGGTCCTGGGAAGAACAAGCCATTGGTGAACTGAGGAGAGTAGCCTTTGACCCTCTCTAAGTAAAGATGCAATACTCTCAAATGTTGTAAGGCAGGTTGGCTTTGTGCCTTAATGTGTTCTGTTGGCTTGTATTAGCGAAGATGTTGTCCTGCAGAACATTCTTTGAAAGAACACACCTATATGAGTTAGACTGTCTAACGTCGCAGTCTATGAGATCTGGGTGATCTCTAGTAAACTCATGAAGAGACCTTGGAGTACGACGTATATGCTCCACCCGAGAAGGGGACTACTGGTAGCCAAGTACTGGTCATGACTTCAAGTGAAACCCATTCACGCAAAACTTGCAATTCAAGGCATAGTCCATTGTCCAAGTTGTGGGTTGGTGTAGCTTGGAGTTCTAGGCGGAAGTTCAACTTAGCAGTCTCTGCTGAAAAACCAGTATATTAAACAGTAGTGAACAGTGGCGAAAACTGCAGATGGGCATTTGAGATCTGGTGGGGGATTGTTAGGATTTATGGGCTTGGCCCAACTAAGAAATTCAAATAAATCCTAGAAAATCTCAAAAGCCCATACAAGAGGATGGCTAGAGGATAGGTGGAACCAATAGCACCATATTGCTAGCTCTAGTGGAGTAGAGCTAGCTTAAATATGGAAGCCACACTCACTCACCAAGTCATGGATGAGAGGAGAGAGTGTGGAGAGCCACACGCGCGCGTGCGCTCGCTCGCCTCGCCTCGCCTGGCCTGGCCTGGCCTGGCCGGGCCGGGCCGGGCCGGGCCGGGGCGGGGCGAAGGGCGCGGGCGCACGACATGCGCGTGAATGGTCCGCCGAAATCCGGCCCCTCGCCTTGCGGGGGCGCGGCTACCTTTTGCCGTTTGATTTTTTGGTTTCTTGGTTGTTACGCTTATCCTAACCGAACGCTATAAAATCTCAACTGATTGCGAGATTTTCGTGCGCGGATAAGCACGGGGGGTCGCGGACTCGGCCCTATAAAAGGAGCCCGGCAGCCAGCCTCCAAATCATCCCAATTCGCTTTCGCCTCTCTTCACAGCTGAGCCGCCTTCCAGTTCCCTTCGTCCCGATCGTAGAGGTGCATCTGCGATTAGGAGAGCAGGTCTCCGGAACCCTTCGCCTTCTAGATCCTGCACCAGGAGAGGCCGAATAAGGTTTTTGGGAAGCGTCTTCACGCGACTGCTCGTGATCTGATTGACCTCGTCGACCCTGCTGATTTCGCTACTTCGACATCGTCGACCCTGCTGATTCCGGCGCGTGCCATCTATCAGTAAGTCTAATCAGTACGCATCATCTGATTTGGCTTGTTATTTCAGCGGTTGTGATTTTGTCATAATTTATATTCGGAATTTAAACTGGAATTTGTCTAATTATTCAACATTAACTAAATTTATCCACCACTACCATTGATTATATTATAAGAAAAATAGTTCGTTCTTTTTTATCTCGGTTACTGCAGCTCTCTCTTCTCCCACCACACGGACACGGTGGTGGGACCTTGTGTGTGTGTGTCGGCCCCCGCGGCCCGTGCCGCTGCTGCTCTACGCGTCCTTGACCACATGCCCTTGTCTTGCTAAGACACCATCGTCGGCAAGGGCTCGAGAGACGTAGAGCCATATAGGACCGTTCGGTTCTTACATGTATGGTCGTGGCGGCGGTCCTTAGATATAAGGCGTGGTGGTTATGATCATGGCTACCGCTGGTTGCAGGTGATTTCTGGTGGCGAACAATGACGGCGACGATGAGAGCAGCGACGCGAGCTTCAACTTGTTCGAGTTGGAGAGGGTTGTTTGATTTCAAATAGGTAGAGAGGGTGAACTATAAAGTTGTCTTCCTTTTTAATGGCAAAGCTCAAGGAATTTGTCAAGGCTGTGGCGCTGTACTAGGCAATGAGGTATGTTGTGTGTTCTCCAGACCGGTGGTGGCCTCGATGCATACCTTCGTTATATGTACATGACTGAAAGAAGCTCTTTTAAATGCTACTTCGGCTGAAGGCCAGCTTCGTCTATCCTTTATATGATACCTAAAACACACTTTCTTAAACCGAAGATAAGGTGATTTGAGGATCTTTGGCAAGGTGGGCCCAACCACAGTAGCCCACTGAGGAATGAGTTCGTTTTTCATAACGAGTTTAGACCATAGAGAATATGATTGGGAGGCCTCGCACCGAAGGCCCGAAAAACATCTTCCTGAAGCTTGTTATGAAAAGTTACTTTTGACCACTTTGATTAGTGGGGTCAAGTGGTTAGTGAGTGGAACTGTTAGCTTTTAAAAATTGCTCGTATAAAAGGGGCAACGCTCGTAGTCGTCGGCATGGCATACGCTTTGTTGCTCCCTTTGTTTACAGCAGTTTGCTCTGCCTTCAAAGCTTGCTTCAAGCACTTTGTTGTGTTCAAACTAGCCTTAGCCAGCGCAAAACAAACACTTATTTCTCAGAGATGGCCGGAGAGCAGCCTGCCCTTGAGCTAACTTTGGTGCCTGTGTTGGGCACTATCACGTGGATGAGCTGACAAGTGGACCCAAACACTCGGGGAGCAGGTGAGAGCTCAGATGCACAACGAAACAAACTAGGGGAACTGTCACTTCGTTATGTGTGTCCCATCCCGCTACAGGACAGGGGTATTTATACGCACGTCTGGGGATAGGCGGTCCAAAATATGGCCCTACCCCCCGGCTACCAACTATACCTAGGGTGTATCCCCAGCAATTGGGTAATTACAGCACAACCCATAAAGTAATCTGCGCACACCAGACAACACACTCTCACGCTATGATGATAGGTGGGCCCTTGTCGATGTCATCTATTATGCCGGAGGTGTTTGGGGTCAACATGTGGCCTTCGCCCTAAGGCCTTCATATCTTTGCTCCCTACAGTTGCGCCTGGTCGGATGACGGAAGTCCTTTAGTCATTTAGATGGCGAAGGCCTCGGCTTCCGCAGACAAGTTGTCGCCCGTCGGCCCGAAGACGTCTTCGATGGTGGTCCTACGGTCAACGAATGCCGACTTCAATGAGGACCCCCTTCTCCTGCGGGCTGAGTCGAGGGCCCAATCGCTTGTGGGCCCCTTCGCGTGAAGACTTGCATATAGTATGAAAAATATGGTCTTCGCTCTATCATCGAGGCCGTGTTCGGTCTTCGCCCAACACTAGCCCCCCAAGGGAGTGGTTCATCCTGATGGGCCATTCTCGGAGTCTGTTAGACTTTAAGGTGATGAACGCTGCCCTCGATCATTAGGTGAACCGCCTTGGAGGCACTAGATGTGACCGTTGGGGAATTCGACGGCAGTACTGTGCACCTGCCCGTGTGCTGTTATAAATTGAGTGGTCCGCGTGTGGGGGCCGACTACCAGCTTGTTGCCTTCTTTAGCCAAGAAAACGTTGCTCAGCTGTGGCTCACTCTCGCGGCGACGACACTGTCACACCTGTAGTGAGGTCGACGCCGCGGGGCAAAACGTTGGCCTGCTTGAAGACTGCATGTCATCGCCGTCCCAAGTACGCCGCCATGCCTCCCTCTCCGAGTGGCGGTAGTTGAAAGTCATCTAGAGGGGGGTGAATAGGCGAAATCTGAAATTTACAACTTTAAACGCACACTACAAGCCGGGGTTAGCGTTAGAACTTAAATCAAGTCCGGGAGAGAGGGGGGAAAACAAATCAAATGGAAATCAAGCGAATGAACACGATGATTTGTTTTACCGAGGTTCGGTTCTAAAGAACCTAGTCCCCGTTGAGGTGGTCACAAAGACCGGGTCTCTTTCAACCCTTTTCCTCTCTCAAACGGTCACTTAGACCGAGTGAGCCTTCTTCCTTAATCTCACGGGTCACTTAGACCCCGTAAGGACCACCACACAATTGGTGTCTCTTGCCTTGCTTACAAAGCACTTGAGAGTAAGAATTGAAAAGAAAAAGAAGGCCAAGCCAAGCAAACAAGAGCAACAAATGAACATAAGAGATCCTCTCACAAGTTCTAATGCACTAGAGTTGATTCGGAGACTGAGTGGATCGATTGCTTTGATTGTGTCTTGAAGTGGAGGCTATTGCTCTTGTATTGAATGCAATGTTCATAATGCTTGGATGCTTGGTGTGGTGGTGATTGGGAGGTATTTATAGCCCTCAACCACCAAATGGCCATTGGGGAAGGCTGCTGTCGATGGGCGCACTGGACAGTCCGGTGCGCCACCGGACAGGCACTTGAGGCTGTTCGGTGCGCCGCCACGTCACCCAACCGTTAGGGTTTGGGAGCTGTCGACCGTTGGAGGCTGTCCTCTTGCAGCACTGGACAATACGGTGCCACACCGGACAGGTCCTGTTCATTGTCCGGTGCGCCTCTGACTCTGCGCTCTGACTCTGCGCGCACTGTTCTTCACTATTCATCTGAGTCAGCGGCTTTTGCAGTCGACCGTTGCGCGAGGTAGCCGTTGCTCCGCTGGACACCGGACAGTCCGGTGGTACACCGAACAGTCCTGTGAATTATAGCGGAGCGCGCCTGCAGAAACCCGAGAGTGGCTGGTTTGAGTTGTACGGTCATGGTGCACCGGACACTGTCCGGTGGCACACCGGACAGTTCGGTGTGCCGTTCCTCAGCACACTCAAGTTTCTTTTGCTCCTTTGAGTTTGATCCCTAACTTGAATATACCAATTGAAGAAATTGCTATTACAAGATACCAATTGAAAAACAAACTTTTGTAAGTACCAACTAAATTATTCATTTCGAAATTTTTTGAAATGGTGGTGGTGCGGTCCTTTGGCTTTGGGCTTAGTATTTTCTCCCCCTTTGGCATTAATCACCAAAAATGGAGATTTTGAGAGCCCTTTTTTACTTTCTCCCCATTGGTACAAGTAGATAAGAGTGAAGATTATACCAATTGAGAGTGATGTGGAGTGACGACGAAGGATAAATGATACCGTTAGAGTGGAGTGGAAGCCTTGTCTTCGCCGAAGACTCCATTTCCCTTTCAATCTACGACTTAGTATAGAAATATACTTGGAAACACAGTAGTCGTAGTCTTGGCACAAGATGAATAAGAAATATGTGTATGTACCAAATGAAAGAGATATGATCAAAGGTATATAAAAGAGCTATGTGTGCACTGTTTCATTCAAAATTCTGAGAATCAAGTATATTTAGCTCATTCCTAAGTTTGCCAAAGATTTTCTCATCTAGTGGCTTGGTAAAGATATCAGCTAATTGATTCTTGGTGTTTACATAAGCTATTTCGATATCCCCCCTTTGTTGGTGATCTCTTAGAAAGTGATACCGAATGTCTATGTGCTTAGTGCGACTGTGTTCAACGGGATTATCCGCCATGCGGATTGCACTCTCATTATCACATAGGAGAGGGACTTTGCTCAATTTGTAGCCATAGTCCCTAAGGGTTTGCCTGATCCATACTAACTGCGCACAACAATGGCCTGCGGCAATGTACTCGGCTTCGGCGGTGGAAAGAGCTACTGAGTTTTGTTTCTTTGAAGCCCATGACACCAGAGATCTCCCTAGAAACTGACAAGTCCCTAATGTGCTCTTCCTATCAATTTTACACCCTGCCCAATCGGCATCGAAATATCCTATTAAATCAAAAGTGGATCCCTTGGGGTACCAAAGTCCAAACTTAGGAGTGTAAACTAAATATCTCATGATTCTCTTTACGGCCCTAAGGTGAACTTCCTTAGGATCGGCTTGGAACCTTGCACACATGCATACAGAAAGCACAATATTCGGTCGAGATGCACATAAGTAGAGTAAAGATCCTATCATCGACCGGTATACCTTTTGATCTACGGATTTACCTCCCGTGTCGAGGTCAAGATGCCCATTGGTTCCCATGGGTGTCTTGATGGGTTTGTCATCCTTCATCCCAAACTTCTTAAGTATGTCTTGAGTGTACTTTGTTTGGCTGATGAAGGTGCCATCTTAGAGTTGCTTGATTTGAAATCCAAGGAAATACTTCCCCCATCATAGACATCTCAAATTTCTGAATCATAATCCTACTAAACTCTTCACAAGTTGATTTGTTAGTAGATCCAAATATGATATCATCAACATAAATTTGGCATACAAACAAATCTTTTGCAACAGTTTTAGTAAATAGTGTAGGATCGGCTTTTCCTACTTTGAAGCCATTAGTGATGAGGAAATCTCACAGGTATTCATACCATGCTCTTGGGGCTTGCTTGAGCCCATAGATCGCCTCTGAGAGTTTATACACATGGTTAGGGTACTCACTATCTTCAAAGTCGAGAGGTTGCTCAACATAGACCTCTTCCTTGATTGGTCCATTGAGGAAGGCATTTTTCACGTCCATTTGATAGAGCTTAAAGCCATGGTAAGTAACATAGGCAAGTAATATACGAATTGATTTAAGCCTAGCTACGGGTGCATAAGTTTCATCAAAATCCAAACCTTCGACTTGTGAATAACCTTTGGCCCCAAGTCGGGCTTTGTTCCTTGTCACCACACCATGCTCATCTTGCTTGTTGCGGAATACCCATTTGGTACCTACACCATTTTGATTAGGACATGGAACTAAATGTCATACCTCATTCATCGTGAAGTTGTTGAGTTCCTCTTGCATTGCCAGCACCCAATCCGGATCTTTTAGTGCATCCTCAATCCTGTATGGCTCAATAGAGGACACAAAAGAGTAATGTTCATAGAAATGAGCAACTCGAGATCTAGTGGTTATCCCCTTATGGATATCACCAAGGATGGAGTTGATGGGGTGATCTCGTTGAATTGCTTGGTGGACTCTTGGGTGTGGCGGTCTTTGACCCTGTATTTCTTGATCATCTTTCTTGTCTTTATCATAATCACCTCCCCCTTGATCATTATCCTCCTCTTGAGGTGGCTCATCCTCTTGATCTTCATTTTCATCATCGTGAGCCTGTTCCTCATCTTGGGTAGGTGGAGATGCTTGGTTGGAAGATGACAGTTGATCTTGTGCTTGTGTGGGCTCTTCGGATTCCTTAGGACACACATCCCCAATGGACATGTTCCTTAGCGCGACGCACGGAGCCTCTTCATCATCTAGTTCATCAAGATCAACTTGCTCCACTTGGGAGCTGTTGGGGACTTGTTCTCAAATGCTATGAGTTAAGAACAAGGCAACACAAAAAATGCTAAGTGATAAAGTCCTTCGTCCTTCGAAGCATTATTTCCCTTGGGATATAATGATTCTCGGACGAAGGTTATGAAGGACATACCTTCATCAACACAACATATAATAATGAAGAAAGAATCATATAAAATATAAAGCATAACGTAAACAATTATGTATAATCATCAACTCATTTTTTATATTATTATTATGGAAAAATAGAAATGATATCCAATAACAAATGTACCTTCGGCTTGAAGGAAGATGTAAGTACAAGTGTGACGCAAAAGTAAAATGCCAAGTCAGCGTGAACAGTACGGGGGCACTGTTCACCTATTAATAGGCACGGGACACAGCCCATGTAAAATTACATTCATGTCCTTTACATTTGGTAGTGATTCTATAGAAATCCACCGAGGCCTAAATAGCATTTTCATCTTTAAGTCGGTTTCCTTTTCTGCTATCATGCCGAAGCTTTCCTGCTCACAGCTTCGACGCTGTATCAACCTTCGTATTCTTCTCCCACTGTGGTGCTGATTCGAGTCCGAAGATACCTGTTCACACATTATACTCCAGAAACACTGTTAAATCATATTTTTGAGGACCTTCGGAAGCCGAAGGCCCCCAACAGTAGCCCTTCGCAATATTAATTTGTTAGAATGATAAATTTAGATTGCGACATGGACGAAGGCCTTAAGCCGAAGGTCCGAAAAAACACCTTCCCTTTGCTAAAATAGCAACATTCACTGACAAGTAGGGTCTCCCAATTTTCAATGCACTGGGCATATAAATAAGAGCATACCACGAACTTATTTGGTACGCTTTCTTGCCGTCTGCTCTTGCTTAATTTTTTAGCTCTTGCGCACCAACTGCTTAGTTTTTTAAGTTTTTAAGCTTCGACTCTGAAAACAGTTTTTAGCATTTTCGAAGATGTCTGAAGGTAAAAAGGCTGCTGCCGAGATGAAGCTGAGTCTTTCTGAAGAGAAAAACCTGGGGTTTCTTGAAGCAATGTCGAAGACCAATACAGAAAAAATCACCAAAGAGATTTTAGAAGGTTTATCTGAAGATACTGATGACAGCGACAGTTATGATGTGGATAGTAGTGGTGAAGACTTCGAAGATCGCCCTTGGCGACCAAGCCATGCGGTTTTCGGCAAATCGAGTATCAAAGAAAATCATCTTGTCAATATGAGGGGAAGATATTTCCGGGACTTGTCCGTTGTGAGAGCCGACGAAGGAGAACTCACTTCCACTCTGAGTTTTGAACATCTTCGGCAACCATAAACCTTCGCTATGGCGCCGAAGAAAGCTTCAGCAACTGGGGCTGCAGTTCTGCAACCGCTGGACCCCAATCAGGAGACTCTCTCTCTTCGGGAGGCCCGAAGCTAGAAGAGGAAGGTTGTCAGCCCGACACCGCAAGAGGATGAGCTAGACCAAGAAATCAGAGACATGGAGGTGCTTCATCAGCAGGTGCAGAAGAAGAAGGAAAAGATGGCCAGGCTAGCAGAACTGCAAAGGCAGATAGACGAAGCCTCTGAAGAAGTTCGTCATCTTACTCAGGATGAGCAGAACCGAAGGCCTCAGCACAAGGATCTTCATCAGGAGGGTTTCTTCAATGAAGATGACTGGTATGAGAATTTCCACCATGGAAATTTTGCTTTTGATGATGCTTCTCCTCTGTCCGCTGAGCTGCAGGCTACACCTTGGCCTTCATCCTACAAGCCGCCCCAGCTTCCCATGTTCGACGGCCATTCAGACCCGAAGCAGTTTTTGATGAGCTACGAAGCAACAGTATCTTCGTATGGTGGCAATACTGCAGTCATGGCAAAATCTTTTGTTATGGCTGTCAGGAGTGTTGCTCAAACCTGGTATTCCTCCCTTCGACCAGGAACGATCACTTCATGGCAAAAGCTGAAGGACATGTTGTTAACCAGCTTCCAGGGGTTTCAGACGAAGCCGGTCACTGCTCAAGCTCTATTCCAGTGCACCCAGGATCACGAAGAATACCTTCAGGCGTATGTCCGGAGGTTCTTACGATTGAGGGCACAGGCGCCAACAGTGCCCAACGAAATTGTAATTGAGGCCATGATCAAGGGACTTCGGCCGGGACCTTCAGCTCAGTACTTTGCTAGGAAACCTCCTCAAACTTTGGAGAAGCTGCTCCAGAAGATGGACGAGTATATTCGGGCCGACAATGATTTTCGTCAAAGAAGGGAGGAAGCTTTCAGGTTTTCCGAAATGACCAGGGGCTTCGGAGGAAGATTTTATCCGAGGCACGTCAGGTCAATTCACAACTCTACTCAAAATGATGATAAGGGGAGTCAGCAGCAAAGGCCACAATGCTCCTCACAAGCTTCGGGGCAACAGCAAAGCTTCTTCCGGCCGCCAGCTCCAAGAGGCAGAGGCGCCAGGGGCTTCGGCGGAAGATTTGGAGATCAACCAAGGAGAACATTTTGCTTGTTCTGTGGTGAAAACAAGGGTCATACCACCAGGATGTGCCATGTTACCGTCCAGAAGCAAAAGGAGATAGCCGAAGCTGCAGCACAACAGGGTCAGCCGAAGCAGATTATGCACACTGCTTCGTATCATTCGCCTTACATCCCAGAATATGTAGGCAATCACCCTACAGTTTCTGTTGCTTCGGCGAGTCAACCTCAAGCTTCCTGGCAATAGCCTCCGCCTCCACCACCGCTGCAACAAGGCCAGCAGCCAGAAGGGGGCCAATATGTTCAACAGCAAAGGGACTTCAGAGAACAGTCCGAAGCTCGCACAGTCAATAGCACTGTGCCAGAGTCGAAGCACATTTATTGACAAATATCCTACTTTGATAGTAGTCTTTTCCATTCAGTTTTATTTTCTGTGTAATAAAGGACAATTTTTAAATCTCATGTAATAGTTTCGTTGATTGCCACAAGGAAAGTATATCTTCTCCACAGGCTTAAGTTGTTGAAGCTTAAAGATTTGCGATAGCAAGGAGGATCTTCGAATTATCAAAAATTTATTTTAAAAGGCACGTCATGAATTCTTCGAAGCATCAAAAAGTCGTTCTAAGGAACGCAGAGTAAGTTTGCTGAAGTTACAAAAAGCCGTTCCAAAGGGAGCGCAGTGTAAGTTTTCTGCTCAGAAGTCGTTCCAAAGGGAATGCAGAGCTTACAGCGAAAAATAAACCCTGATACCGCCTAAGTAAAAGGCGAAGCGCGAAAAGTCAACGCGAATACCGCCGAAAGTAAAAGGCGAAGAAGCTCCTAAGGGAGGCTTACAGCGAAAAATAAACGCTGATTCCGCTGAAGTAAAAGGCGAAGAAGCTCCTAAGGGAGGCTTACAGCGAAAAGTCAACGCTGATTTAAAAAGATTGTGTGTTTTATTGCAGGGATGTGAGTGTATCTTCGGAATGAATACCATTTTACATAACATAACATCATCACATCATTTCGCATAGCATAAGCATCATACATCATGCTGCATATGGCACAAGAAGGGGGCACAATATCGATCTTCGGAAAAATGCTTTGAAAAAGAGAAAATTATGCAAAGTTACAAGGAGATACAATATTGATCTTCGGAGTGTAGCTTCGGAAAATATTTTCACGAAGCTTGGAAATTCTTCATCAGAGCACTATGGATATCGTTGTGATGAATGAAAATTCTTCTTCACGAAGCATGAAAAGAAGGGAAGGTGTTTTTTTGTCAGACTCAAAAACGGTATGTACGTAAAATTTCATGCATCGTAAAGAATTGAACCATAAAAAACAAGTATATTACATTCAGGGTTACAAGATATTACACATATTACATTTCAGATGTTTTTACAATAGTACCTAGTCTTCCCTAAGTACTACTTCCGCAGCTTCGTTCAGGAGTTGATTGATAACTTGATCCATGATAGCTTCGGCCATCTTTTTGATTTCATCGTCGTCCTTCGGATGAGGGCCCGGAGGCGTTTTAGCAGGATCTGAGGGAGGACAGGATACGACTACATTGCTATTACAATTGGCGAACGAAGTTTGAAATAAAAAATTACAACACAATAAAAACCATTAGTTAATACCTATTTGCCCTTCGGGCTCTGCGCTTTTCTCAGCAGCCTTGGCCACTTCTCTAACATCATGAATGCCTTTTTCGCTTTTTTGGATAATTTCTCGGGCCATTTCTCGGCCACCATTATCCCAGATATCGGTGAAAAATTTTCCACCAACTATGCTAGCTTCAGCCGAAGGGTCTTTAACGTCTTCGAAGGACAAGGCAGTTTCGGATTGTGCTAAAATTTTTACATGTTCACAGCCTTTCCTTTCTAAAATGGTGGCAATCCCCCTGGCACCCGAAAAAGCGCATATGTCTCCGCGACTATTTAAAATTTCTTCAAAGGCCTCAGCTTCGTGATTAATCCATTCAATGGGACCTTCGGGGTTGCCTCTCGTAAAGTTTTCTTCACTCGAAAATGCGCCAACGCTGGCGAAGCTAGCTTTCATTTTCTTAACACACTCCATAGATTTGTCATAACATCTTTTCTTGGACGAACGAAGCTCTTCGACAGTTCCTTCTAAATGATTTGCCCATTGGTCGCTAAGTTCTCGCTTCGTTTCTTCAAGTATGCGTTCTTCTTTAGCCCGGGCTAATTGCTTCCGAAGATCGTCAATCTCGTGCTTTTGAGCTGCAACTTGTGCTTTAGATGCAGCTTCGTTCTCCTTTATTTTATCCACCAATGTAACTAGAATTTTGTCCTTTTCCAAGGCTTCATTCCTTAGTTTGATAATCTGTGTTCGAAGGTTGTTGAAAGCGATTTCATAGCTCTCGTCTTCGGCATTCTTTTACGCTTTCAGCGCGTTGCTAAGTATTAAACCCTATATGAAAAAGAGTTAGTATAAGAATAAAACAATAGATTTCAAATCATAAAGTTTCCAAATGCGCAGATCTCGTACCTTCAGGCTATTATACGCAAGGCTGTCCGCAAGATCGTCCTTTGTCATCGCGCAGAGGCCAGCCTCCAGCTTAGGAAACCCCATGCTTCGGGCCATTTCCCGGCAGACGAGTAATTCTTTGTTATCCGGGAGGCAGTATAGGAAATCTTCTTCATCTGTACCATTGAACACTAGTGCCCCCTTCGGATATTTCAATTCTTTGGCATAGTGATTAGCTTCAAAAACTTCTTCTTCTGATAACTTTTTCCCTGAAGCGTGCCGAACAATATAATCAAGGACTTTGGAGGATGCTTCGGGGGCAACAGCACTGACTTCTTCAACAAGAATTGGCTCCGTCATTTTTTCTTCCTCGGATTCCAAGGATTTTACCTTTGTGGGCTCTGAAGGCCCAGCCTCAGTCTCAGTTTGTGGCTTTGGAACTTTAGTGTCAAGGATTTCAGTTTCCACTTCGGAAGTTTCAACAGTCTTCTTCGGAGTCGTGCTTGAAGACTTAATTGTCTCCAGTACATCTAGCACATTGACCATTCTTTTTCTTTTCGGGGTCACTGCTGGGCCTTTTTGGTTTTTATTGTCTCAACACTTGCTGAAGGACTTAAAATTTCCAATTTTTTCGTTCCTTCAGTTCTCGGTTTTTCTGCTTTCTCTGCTGAGGGTGCTTCAGTTTTTTCTTCGATCTTCGACACCGAAGTTGGTTCTTTAGTTACGGTGGCCGAAGAGGTTTCACCGCCGAACTCAGGCACTGTAGCTGGTTCAATGTAGCGTGGCCGGTGTGTGAGAACCTTTACCCTTTGTCTCTTCGGCATTGGCTCGCTGGGAGCGGCTGAAGCAGTTTCTTGTGCAGAGGTTGCGCTTTTTCTTTTTTGGCCCCGCGCTGGATAGTGGTAGTCGGGGTACACGAACCCAATTGCGTCAAACACTCGGTTCAGTCTTTTCTTTTTTCGGCCTCCGAAGGCTGCTGACAATGCAGTATCTTCGGCCTTTGAATAAACCCCAAGTAGTTCATCACTTAAATTTTCAATGCTTTTTAGCCAGTCATCATCTGGCTCAACGAATTTATCTCCAAACTTGAAAGTATACTTCAGCCTGATAAGTCCACCTTCGTCAGCCTCTTTTATGGTTTCCTGCGGCATTTCCCATTTTTCCGCGAGCGGCCATACTCTGAAGGCAATATGCTCTTGGACCAAATCCCTCGTCCCAATAAAAGAGCAAATAACTCCGAAGGCTCTCTGGCATTCTTCGGCAGCTTCATTCATTTCAACCTTCGGCTTCCGCAGGCCGAAGCGTTGCCAAATAGGACGCATAATTATACCTTTAATATCTTCCCGTGTTTCCAGGTCATTCTTCACATAAAACCATTCTGTCATCCAGTCGCCGGGCCATTTCTTCCGAAAGGTTGGCACGGGGCAGCTTGACCCAGACCGAGCGACGAAGCTGTAGCAGCCGAAATTATTGTGATACTGTTCCTTACCCCAGGGCTTTGTCTCGTATAACAATTCGTGTATGTTGCAAAAACTTTTCGCATCCGGTTCCAGACCTTGGCTTCTCACCGCCCACACGAAGATATTCATCCTTATGATTTCTTCGGGGGTAAGTTGGTGAAGATAAATTTCAAATATTTTCAGCACCTCTACGACAAAGCTGCTCAGGGGAAATCGTAGTCCAGCTTTCAAAAAGCTTTGGAACACTACGACTTCGTTTTCTTCAGGAGTCGGACAAGTCTTCTCTCCTTCGTCGGCTCTCACAACGGACAAGTCCCAGAAATATCTTCCCCTCATATTGACAAGATGATTTTCTTTGATACTCGATTTGCCGAAAACCGCATGGCTTGGTCGCCAAGGGCGATCTTCGGAGTCTTCACCACCACTATCCACATCATAACTGTCGCTGTCATCAGTATCTTCAGATAAACCTTCTAAAATCTCTTTGGTGATTTTTTCTGTATTGGTCTTCGACATTGCTTCAAGAAACCCCAGGTTTTTCTCTTCAGAAAGACTCAGCTTCATCTTGGCAGCAGCCTTTTTACCTTCAGACATCTTCGAAAATGCTAAAAACTGTTTTCAGAGCCGAAGCTTAAAAACTTAAAAAACTAAGCAGTTGGTGCGCAAGAGCTAAAAAATTAAGCAAGAGCAGACGGCAAGAAAGCGTACCAAATAAGTTCGTGGTATGCTCTTATTTATATGCCCAGTGCATTGAAAATTGGGAGACCCTACTTGTCAGTGAATGTTGCTATTTTAGCAAAGGGAAGGTGTTTTTTCGGACCTTCGGCTTAAGGCCTTCGTCCATGTCGCAATCTAAATTTATCATTCTAACAAATTAATATTGCGAGGGGCTACTGTTGGGGGCCTTCGGCTTCCGAAGGTCCTCAAAAATATGATTTAACAGTGTTTCTGGAGTATAATGTGTGAACAGGTATCTTCGGACTCGAATCAGCACCACAGTGGGAGAAGAATACGAAGGTTGATACAGCGCCGAAGCTGTGAGCAGGAAAGCTTCGGCATGATAGCAGAAAAGGAAACCGACTTAAAGATGAAAATGCTATTTAGGCCTCGGTGGATTTCTAAAGAATCACTACCAAATGTAAAGGGCATGGATGTAATTTTACATGGGCTGTGTCCCGTGCCTATAAATAGGTGAACAGTGCCCCCGTACTGTTCACGCTGACTTGGCATTTTACTTTTGCGTCACACTTGTACTTACATCTTCCTTCAAGCCGAAGGTACATTTGTTATTGGATATCATTTCTATTTTTCCATAATAATAATATAAAAAATGAGTTGATGATTATACATAATTGTTTACGTTATTCTTTATATTTTATATGACTCTTTCTTCATTATTATATGTTGTGTTGATGAAGGTATGTCCTTCATAACCTTCGTCCGAGAATCATTATATCCCAAGGGAAATAATGCTTCGAAGGACGAAGGACTTTATCACTTAGCATTTTTTGTGTTGCCTTGTTCTTAACTCATAGCATTTGAGAACAAGTCCCCAACAGGCACTAATTTCATACACCACAAACAAACAACTTTTGGCGGCTTTAAAAGTTCGATGTCATAAGAGGACCACCATTCTCAGAGGAAACCATGAAAGCCGACATGTATACAATTTTTTGTTTGACAAATTGTTCATGTTTCGCAGCGTATATCACACTGCCCGTCGTGGAGTCGGTCATCCTCCGCCTTCTGTCCTAGGGCCACACGCTCGACTTCTTCCACCACTCATACTATCCCCTCAATGCCATGGCATCACTCCTGCCACCACACTAACATGTGTACCTCGACCACCTCGCCACAGATGTGCTCGCCTCTCACTGCTCCATGACGTCCAACGTATTGGGTTCCTCCTTCGCCGCCTTGGCACTACTCGCACCTCCTATACATTGTTGTCCATGTCTTTGATGCAGCGACTACGACGCTTAGCTACACCCCAAACTTATACATGTACAACTGCCTCCTCGAAACGCTCGCCAAGGTCGGCCGCACGAAAGACGCCTAGACATAGTTGTAGGAGATGGTGGCGAGGTGCAGTGATGAGAGGGTAGATAAAGCGTGTACGTGTCGTCCTAAAGAGCGTGCGCTATGTTACAGAGAATGAGTGAGAGGGCTTGGGTGGATTAGCACATGTTGATGGTGCTTATTGTGTCGTTCAACAAGTGGGGAAACATGGAGGATGTAGTTGAGTTGCTTAGGGGGATGGAGGCACTTGACATGTGACAAGCGAGAACACATTGAGCGTTTTGATACCTAGGTTTGCTAGGCAGCGGAGGGTTGATGTGGCATGGATATGTTTGGTAAGATGGACAGTTATTGATTCAGTCTGGATTTGGTGATGTACAATGTGTTAATTGAGGGACCATGTCATGGAAATGAGATGAGGAAGGCTGTGAAATTGCTCAAGTATATGAAGAGGGATAGGGTTACACCTGATGTTCGCTTGCTCAAGATGATAATAGAAGCATTCTGTAGGTTAGGAGATTTCTCTACTGTTGGCCCATTCATTAATGAAAATGTAGCGTATTTGAACCCAACAATGTTGTTCTATTGTATAATAATGTGATTCTTGAAGGTCTTATTAACCATGGAGAGGTAGAAGCAACATGTCAGTTACTCAACTCCATGGTGCATGGTGGTCAGAGGGTTAGTGATGACGATAATGTTGGTGTGCATATTTTTATTATCAATGAAGAAGTTGAACCAAACTTTGATTTGTTTAATATTGTTGTGTCTGGCCTTTGTGAGACTAGATCTAGCTTTGGCTCTCACAAAAACATGGTTGGCCTAGGTTGCAAGAGAAAGCTTTTGGTGTTTAATGATTTGATACTTGAATTGTGCAATTTGGATAAACTAGAAGCGAAGGATCTTGCGAGTAATACACAAAAAAGATAGGATATAACTCTCCATTCAAATGGATTGCTAGAGTCACTTGGGCGTGTTTGGCATAGTTCTGTTCCACTTCAGAGTAGCTCTACTCTAAAACTCTGGGTGGAGCAGCTCTGCTCTAGAGTTTAAATTGTTTCTCATAACCAGTGACAGTTAAATAACTCTAAACTCCACGTCTAGGTTGTTTTTAGAGTTTTTGGAGCAGCAAAGCAGGTACTCCAAAAAATTGTACTACAACTATGAAAATTCCATTGAGTTTGTAACCCTGGAGTTAGAGTGAACTTCTTCTTAGAGTTTTACTCCGGAGCCATGCCAAACACGCACTTAGTCATCCCA
This sequence comes from Zea luxurians, assembly GCA_029449295.1. Classification (NCBI taxonomy): domain Eukaryota; kingdom Viridiplantae; phylum Streptophyta; class Magnoliopsida; order Poales; family Poaceae; genus Zea; species Zea luxurians. The sequence goes on along the minus strand of JAOPSE010000001.1, from coordinate 93,520,741 downwards.
ACACATTGATATATACTTTCACCTAAAATTTAGGGGGTGTTTTTTTATTACAATCTATCCAGATTATATAATCCAACAAATTAAACAAAAATGACCTCGGTAGACTATAATCCCAAAAAAATACCCCCTTAGAGCAATAATTCTCTAAAACTAAATCAATAATTTAGGTAGTTAATATAAAAACTCTTCTCCAACAGTTCTCTAAACGAGTTTTATAAATTTAGCAGTTTCTTATCTAACCTCATTTTCTCTCTACATTTGACAACTATTTAGCAACTCACTAAACAAAAATGTTGACTGCATTATGTAGTTAATGGAGATGATTGCTCACATTTGTGTCTTATTTTTTATGTGGATAGATACAAAAAAAACTTCAAATTATATTTAGAAAACTACTAGAGAACTCATAATTCTTTACTCCTAAAGTTATTTAATAACTTTTTAAATCTATGATTTAGATAGCTAAAATTTACATAATTATTGGAGCTGCTCCTAGCTGGATAAAATTCTGTTGAGTGAAATCATTAGTTTGGAAACACCATTTCCCTAAAGAATTTTTTCATTTTTCCAAGGAAAATGAATCTCTTAAGAAGATGTTTTCACCCTAAACGGGCAAAAACCAGTTTTCGTAAAAGTCGGCGTTGTTGATTGATTATTACTTAAAAAATGCCATTTTTTCAACCATGATTTATGTCGAGTGTCTAATTTCTTATGGACCATTTCGATACATCTGGTACGATAGTCGGCCCAAAGTCCCAAACGGACCCACATTTGGGCATTTGGCTCAGACTTGAGAGAGATCGCGCTCTCCAATTTTGCACCCGAACCCCGAACCCTAGCTACCGTCTCAATTCGATCCGACCTCGCCATGAACACCTCCGACGACGAGGCCATTGCCTTCGCTGCCGAGACCAAGAAGAAGTCTCCCAAGGCGGCGGCGGCCAAGGGGAAGGCGACGGGGAAGGGGAAGGCGGCCGCCGGCCCCAAGACGTCGGCCAAGGAGAGCAGCCTCCTTAAGCAGAGTGAGCTCCCTCCCCCCTCCCATTTCTCATTAAGATTTTCAGTTCTTTGGGTCGATTTATCTTATACATTTTGTATCTTTTCTGGGTGTTCTGCTGCAGAATCGCCCGCCGAATTCTTCGCTGAGAACAAGAACATTGCCGGGTTTGACAATGTGAGTTGTTCTCTAAGGACTTTTAGCCGATTTGGGTGCAACAGCTAGATTTCGTGCGTTTGCGAAATTTAGCTAGAATCAGTGATGGAGATGCCCTGTTATCTTGTCGAAATGTCGACAGATAATTTCACTTCTTTATTTTCCTTCTGGTTCAAGCACATTCTTATCTATAGATTAAACTTAGACCACATCTGGCAGTGGGAAACAAACAAAAACTATGATTAAAGGATATTACTCATTCTAGTTGTAGTACACTTTTGAGGAGGAAATTTATAAGATACTATCGTAGTCATTATTTCACAGAGATACTGATGTAATGGTGCTGATCAGCCTGGTAAATCCCTGTACACCACGTTGCGGGAGCTAGTTGAGAATGCCCTTGATTCCGCCGAATCCATATCGGAGCTCCCTGAAATAGAGATTACAATGTAAGTAATCCCCAAATGTATTGTTTGTGGTCTTTTGCTATGTTGCCGTACGGGACAGTGCCCATAAGTTTGTTTTGCCATATCTTTGTCAGAGAAGAGATCACAAAGACCAAGTTCAACACAATGATTGGGCTAGTGGATCGACAGCGTGTTGACGAGGCACTATATGATGATTTTGAGTCAGAAAAGGCTCGTGAGGTAAGATGAGCACCTAGGTTTGTAGTAGTTTGACCATGGATGATGTGTTGAGAGGGGTGAGACTTCACAAACTTACCTCTTTGTATTATCATAATTTTAAGTCTGATGAAGCTGTATGATTCACAATACTTAGAAACGCCTAGCCAAGGAAGCACGTATCCAAGAAACTCAGGCTAAAAATGCTGCACTTGGGAAGAAAGTTAAGGATGCTCCATCTGTTCGAGGAAAAGGTCGGGGTGAGGCTGCATTTTTCAAAGTGACTTGCAAGGTATTGTTGTGACAATGTGATTTATGATATACCCGATGAGAATATATTTTCTTAACTTTGATCTTTATTATCCCCCCTTACGGATGCAGGATAATGGTAGAGGTATGCCACATGATGATATCCCAAATATGCTTGGGAGAGGTAAGTTTTTAATGGTATATTTAATCCGTAATTGCTGAATTCAAACAGTTTGGTCCTTTCTTACTTGGAGAGGAGATAGTACCACGATGTCCAATATCATTTGAGTTATTTACATTGGTGCAGTTTTGTCGGGCACAAAGTATGGTTTGAGGCAAACACGTGGGAAATTTGGACTCGGTGCTAAAATGGTAATTTTTTTTTGCGTACACAATTGAGAAGAAGCTTTCTAAATTGTATGTTGCTGTGGACTATTGTTTTGTATCTTTTTGATAGTTAAGAATGAATGCAAACAGTTAGTTGATTCTGCATTGTCATGAAATGTTGAAGTTGTTTCCTTTCTATTCCTTGGGAATGACTGTCTTTGTGTTTGCAACTTTGCATTAGATTGTGCAAGTGTGCAACCAAGCAATACTCACCTTATGCTGTTTGTCATGGTACTTTTATTTCATTTTCTACATAGCCATGTAAAACTTTCATCATAACTAAAGTAAAATGTTACAATCATAATAGCAATTTGTTTGCAGTTGGCATAATCATCCTTTTCTTTCACTTTGACTATACCTTTAAGTGTGTAGTGGGATCCTAAGGCATGATAATAATGCGAAGAGAGGCATGAAAAAACCGAAGTTGACATGGGAAGAGACAGTAAAAGGAGACTTGAAAGGATGGATTATACCTAATGATTTAGCCTTGAATAGGAGCAAATGAAAAACAACTATCCACGTGCACGAACCTTGATTTGTGGCTTCTGCTGGGTTTTTAACTCTAGCCTACCCCAATTTGCTTAGGACTAAAAGACTTTGCTGTTGTTGTTGATTATACCTTTAAGTGATTTATTATTACTTTGCCCTCTTGTTTGTTATTTCAAATTTGATGGTATTCTTTTGCTTAATCTATCCCATGCCTAAGAGATGCTCACCGTGTTTTGCCTCTGTAAAATAGCTTAATACAATAAACATGTGACCTATGATATTCTCATGGATTATTATTATTTTAGTGGCTCTAATGTTCTGTTTATCTTATAATTGTGGATTAGAACAGGCACTTATATGGTCAAAGATGAGTACAGGGCTTCCTATTGAAATTAAGTCATCGATGAAAGGCCAGAACTATACTTCCTTCTGTCGCCTGGACATAGATATTCATAAGTAAGTACAGCTTGTTGGTTTGTGTGTCTGTTCAACACATGTACTGACTTAATATTGCTATTTATCTCTATTTATGTCCATGCTTATCAAGGCGTCCATTAAGCGTCGCCTTAGCATCGCTTTAGTGCTAAGGCGCGCTCACAGGGCAAGACGTCTTGCTCGCCTTGCGCCGGGGAGTAAGGCGTCCGCCGCGGCGTAAGGCGCCGGCGGGGCGTCAGCAGGGTGTTCTCGGGGCGTCGGCGGGGCAACGCTTAGGGGATAGGTAGGGTTTTGAAGGGCGACAGCTGGAAACAGAGAAGAGGGTTTGACCTGTGTCTGTGTGGCAGCTGCAGCTGCTGCCTCCTTCCTCGTCGGCGCGCAGTGCTCCGGCTATCGGAGGTGGGAGACTGCGGTGGAAGAACCGAGGGAGAGAGAGAGGAGAGCTGTGGGGGAGGGAGAGAGGGGACTGAAGAGAGATGCAGCGTGAGGGAGAGATAGAGGCTGGCGTCTGTGACCTAAAACTGTGTTTTGGGCTGAGCTGGGCCGAGTTGGGCTGGACTCACTTGTTGTGAGGTTCTTTCTTTCCTTTTTTTTTCTGCTTCTACTAGACTGAAATTGGACATATTAGACCTTATAAAAGTGCTAGCTTGCTTATTAACTTTAAATTAGTGATTATAAATAATGTTTGATCTCATTTTTTTTATATTTATCTATCTATATAACTAAGGCGTCACCTCGCCTTATGCTTTATCGCTTAAAAGATAAAAAAGGGGGTCGGTCGCCTTATGTCGCCTTACCGCCTTAATAACTATGTTTGTCACTTCGGTAACTTGTGCAGTTTACCATGACCCATTTTGGTGTATTCCATTTTTCAGAAATATCCCTCATGTCCATTTACATGAGAAAAGTGAGAACAAAACTCATTGGCATGGGGCAGAGATTGAAGTTATAATTGAGGGAAACTGGACAACTCATCGTGTGAGTAGCATGTTTTGGAACATTTGAAACAAGGAATTATTCTGTAAAGCTAAACATCTGATCTCTTTCATGCAGTCAAAGATCCTCCATTATATGCGTCAGATGGCAGTCATCACACCATATGCTCAGTTCCTTTTTAAATTTCTATCTGATGCGGCAGAGTAAGCATTTTGTTTATGGTTATCTATGTTGTGCAAAAGCTGTTGATATTTTTTTCATGAATGAATTTGTTTTCTGCAGCAAAAACTTAACAATAAAGTTTACACGCCGGACAGACGTTATGCCTCCTGTTCCACTTCAAACAAAGCATCACCCATCTGCGGTTGATTTGTTACTGATAAAACGCTTAGTTGCAGAGACTACAAAGCAAAATCTTTTACAGTTTCTACAACATGAGTTTGTGAACATAAGCAAACCGCATGCTGAACGTTTAATTGGTGAGTTTTATGATATGCATTATGGCTGACCTGGTTATCGTAAACTAAAAAAAATAACTAAATCAGTATAGTTTCTATCTGTTTTCAACACATCATGGACTACTTAGTCCAATTTTCCAGAATAGAACCTTTTTGGTGATCGTGAAGTTTCAATTGTTTCTAATGTTGCTTTTCAAAGTATTCTACTCTCCACTAAAATCATTCACAACTCCTATTATAATCTATTTTGACTAAAAATGTAGTTGTATTGTTGTTATGTACTTTTATATTACTCTATTTCTAGGCTTTACTGTTCTTGTTACCAGTTCTATGTTTTAATATAACATATTTTTGATTTGGCAGGGGAGATGGGACCTGATTTCAGTCAAAAAATGGCAGTTAAGAGCCTTACTTCTCAGCAATTAGTTCGAATACATCAATTATTTAGGCAGGCTAAGTTCGATGATCCCAGCGGCAATGTATGCACTCCCTTCAACCTTTATTTGTCAGTTATTCATTGGTTGCTTTCATATGTGTAACTGGTCATTGTGGTATCGAAATCAACCAATTCTATAGTGTCTTAGTCCTGCAGGTGAATATAATTTACGCCTGGGTATCATAAAAGAGTTGCACCCTGATATGGTTGCGACACATGCAAGCAGGTATACCATTTTATTCAGACTGAATTCCAGAAGGCATTCCAATACTGCATATTTGAACAAACTAATAACATAATGTGGTCCTCTATTCAGCCCTCAGGTTTTTGAAGGTCACCCATTTATTGTTGAAGCTGGGATAAGCATTGGTGGAAAAGATGTTAAACAAGTAAATACTTAACTTTTCACTCTCTACAGCAACAACTATGCTTCTATTTTATTGTGTTAAAAAAGATTGTATAAACATGTATTTTGTTAGTCCTTTGTGGTTCCAGCAATTTCCGATGCTAGGCAAATAGCCCCTCAAACAGATCACCAAGAACTCTCATACACACACGAACTTAGCGGGTTTGGTGGCTGGAGTTACTTACCTCCTATATCTCTCTCTCTCTCTCTCTCTCTCTCTCTCTCTATATATATATATATATATATATATATATATATATATAGAGAGAGAGAGAGAGAGAGAGAGAGAGAATATATATATATACCAACACTATTTGTCACCTAGGTTGAAGCTTCATCCACTCAAGTAATTTTCGGTAATTACTAAACATTAGTCAATAATTACCGGATAATTACTGACTATCGTTTAGTAATTACCGAAAATTACTCAGTGAGTGAAGTTTCACTCTAGGTGTCAAATAGCATATATATATATGGCATTATGGCAACATATCAGGTGCAATCCAATTTTCCGTGCAAACTCCATGCAAACCAAGTAATCAACTAACAAAAGTCACAAAAAATTCTCAAAAAAATTATAGATGTACTTCATTGCCTATTCTATCACTGTGTAAAATTTTAAGTTCAAATTCATCATAAGTTAAGAGATAAAAAAGAGAAATTTCTGAGACACAAAAAAGTGAAAATTATCTCAGAATTCTTTTTTTGTATCCTTTAATATATGACGAAATTGAAATTGAAATTTTATACAGTGGTAGAGTGGCCAAAGAAGTACATCCATATTTTTTGTTACTTTTGTTAGTTAGTTTGCACAGAAGTACTAGTGTGCACCTGATACATTGCATATATACTAGTCGGTTGCCCATGCGTTGCAACTGCTCACAACAATACCCATGTAAACTATCCACCAAAAAGATCTCAAGATTTTTTATTGATTGTCTCCGCTCTTCGCATAATATTTTTTATGAACGCACAGGTACTATAGGCAGCAAATCAAGGACCCCATCCCTCGCCTCCCGTGGTTCCAAGGTTTCGTAGAGCAGGAAGGGAAGGAAAGAGACGAGCATACATGTTCGTTGCCGGAGAAGGACACGATGAAGACCTGGACATTTGGAGGCGACATATGTAGTATACCACTAGATACATATAGGGAGAGAGCACGCAAGCAGAGAAAGAAGCCCAACCGGAGCAGCTCCAAACCAAGAGGCACCCACACTAGGCGTCAGTTCGAGAAGGGCGAGAGAATGCGAGTGCCTTTCTAGCCCTGGACCCGCCGAGGCGACACAACATCACCACCAACTCCGTAGCATATGCCGACTGCTGTCGCGCTACGGGCCTTGGTTGTCCAATATCTCAGACCTGGACTCCTCATCGCCAAGATAACCTAAGCGTGGCAGGCGCCACCGTGTCCTCAGCGGCACGCACAGAGAAAGGTCAGGAGCAAGACCGACTCGCCCCGTACCCCCGTTGACGAGCGTCGGTCGGCTCGTGGCCGCGACCGGGGCGGGGCAGCAGGTTGGGGAGGAAGAACAGGGCGAAGGCTGGGAAGACGAACGGGACGTCCGACGACGGCGAAAACGATGGTGCCTGCATGATGTGAAACATCCTCGTGGACGTGCAATAGCCACTGCGCGGGCCGGCGTCGGGGCTGGTGTCGAACGAATACGGGGAGGAGGCGCCTGCTCCCACGTCCTCTGCTGAGAATGGGGTGGCGTGGAGGCGGAGGCATGAGGGGAGAGAGAAAAGAAGCAAGATGGCGAACGAGGTGGCAGCAACTTAGGCGAGGACCATCATTATTGTGCGGAGGTCTAGATGGGCAAATGAGCCGTGTCTGGCGGGCCGGCCCGAGGCACGACCCATTTAATAGTGCCTGGGCCAGCCCGGCACGAGCGCCATGCGGTGCTTGGGCCGTAGCCTCAACTCGTAGTGCTCGCCCAGCCCAACACAAATTTTTTTTACAAAAAAAATCGGACGAATACGGGGAGGAGGCGCCTGCTCCCACGCCCTCTGCTGAGAATGGGGTGGCGCGGAGGCGGAGGCACGAGGGGAGAGAGAAAAGAAGCAGGATGACGAACGAGGTGGTAGCAACTTAGGCGAGGACCATCATTATTGTGCGGAGGTCTAGATGGACAAATGGGCCGTGTCTGGCGGGCCGGCCCGAGGCACGACCCATTTAATAGTGCCTGGGTTGGCCCGGCACGAGCGCCACGCGGTGCTTGGGCCGTAGCCTCGGCTCGTAGTGCTCGCCCAGCCCGACACGATTATTTTTTTTATTTTACAAAAAAAACGTATATACATATGTACAATCTATATTCATATTAAAAACACCTGAGCATGATGTTCTACTGGTTAGGCGCTTCACCCAGTGTCTCCCGCCCTTCTTTCATCAGGGCGTGGGTTCAAACCCCACCTCCTGCACCGTTTTTAACATTTTACGGTGATTTAACCAAATGGCCCGATGGGCTAACGGGCTGGCCCGACACGGTTAGCAGGCCGGTGTGCCATGCCTGGGCCGGAGCTGTGGCCCGCGGGCGTCGGGCTGCCGTTTGGCCATCTATATGTATGCAGAGGTATGGTTTGGGACGTGAAGGTTGATTGCACGGAGGGGACGAACGTATTAATTTGAAATAGACGTGAGGGGTATTTGTAAAAAAATGACGCGGAACGACCGTTGAAACTAGTGCTTTAATATACTACTAGTTGGTTGCCCGTGCGTTGCGACGGTTTACAACAATACCCACGTAAACTACCCATCAAAAAAATTTCAAGATTTTTTATTGATTGTCTCCGCTCTCTGTATAATATTTTTTTGATTTGGCTAACTGATGTTATTGTTTACTTCATGCAATATGTCTTGGTACAACACGGCCAATGAAGTGAGCGATTAGATAAGAGTTAACAACGACTGACTGAACGAACATAGATTATAAAATGACATAATTTCACTATATAGAGACCAAATAAGAGAAAGTTTGTGAGCTCAAGTTTCTAAAATAAGTCACATGAAGTCAAACTTATAAAAAGATAGATCAAAATATGGAGTGATGGCTAAAGTCAGGCATCAATAAAAAATGGATGCACTGCATATAAATTATGCTACTTCGTAGCAATTACTAACGTTTAAAACCAACAAATAACCTTTTATTTTACTGTTAGTGTGACAATCATTGTTGCTCCATCCAATTTAGCAACCTCAAACACTATGGAGTCCATTGCGTCAATGTAGTCTCCGAAACGACCTAATGCTTGCAAGAGCCAAGAACGCCGTGCCGTGCTTGGGTTGTAGCCTCAGCCGTAGTGCTGGCCCGGCCTGACACGATTATATATTTTTTATTTTACAAAAAAACGTATATACATATATACAATTTATATTTAATATTAAAAACATCTGAGCATGATGTTCTACTGGTTAGACAGCTTCACCTAGTGTCTCCTGCCATTCTTCCATCAGGGCATAGGTTTGAACCCCACCTCATGCACTATTTTTTTAATATTTTACGCCGATTTAATCAAATGGGCCGACGGTCTAACGGACTGGCCCGGCACAGTCAGCAGGCCGGCATGACGTGCCTGGGCCAGAGTTGTGGCCCGCGGGCGTCTGGCCCGTGCCGGGCTGCCGTTTGGCCATATATAGACATGCAACGGATTAATTTGAAATAGTTGTGAGGGGTTATTTGTAAAAAGATGACGCAGGACGACCGTTGAAACTGGTGCTTTAAGTATAGTATAGATATATATATATATATATATATATATTTATTTATTTATCACTCTAGTTGAAGCTTCACTCAGCGGTAATGACTGAACGATCTTCAGTCATTTCGCAGTAATGATTGAAAATCATTCAGTAATTACCGCGGGCAATGTTTTTTTCCATCCTTCGCTTTTTAACTGACAGGATATCGCTACATGATTCTACTGGGGTTAAAATTCTTATATTATTATCTCTGTTTCATTCAGGGTCTAAATATTTTTAGGTTTGCAAACAGAATACCACTTCTCTTTGAACAAGGTGCTGATGTCATCACAAGAACTGCTGCAAAAAGGATCTCGTGAGTTTTTTTTTGCTTGGTTAGTGTTTTATTAGTATTAGATGTTCTACCTCTTCTATAGCTTTTCCCATCCTGTTTTTTAGTTGGAGCAGCTACAAAATCAATCAACAGCAAGATAAGATTGGTGTCTTTGTGAGCATTGTAAGTACAAAGATACCTTTCAAAGGAACCGGAAAGGAGTACATTGGGGATGACATAACTGAAATATCATCTGCTGTTAAGGTACATTCCAACTTCCTTTATTAACTGTGTCTGTAAGGCAACATATTAATCATCCTCTTGCACATTCAGTCAGCCCTGAAGCAGTGCTGTCTTCAACTGAAGTCTAAGATTGTGAAGAAACTTCAGGCTCGTGAGCGGCAGGACAGGAAAAGGAACCTGAACAGGTAGTTTCTACTTTTGACTTTGGGTGTCAGAGTGTTGTACCCCCTCTGTTCTTTTTTATTTGTCACGTTTTAGTTCAAAAATGAACTAGCGGGCGACAAATATTCGAAAACGGAGGTAGTATATAATTAGAATTATGGCAAAAGCTTCTGTTTTGAATATGTTACTGAACCACACATTCCATAATACTTGATGAATGCTGATATTGGTTGGTATATAGTATCACTACTGGCATTCAAGCTGACAACGTAAACTCTTGGGACTAAAAACTCGCCTGCAGGGGATGATACCTTCTAACACACTTTGGCATGGAACAGACATGAAGATTTTTTAACGTATGTCTGAAAATTCACTTCCATTAGGAGTGGAACCCAGGCCCTTAGGCTAAACTACCGGGACTAAAACTGGCTTCCCTAATCCTTACCAGTATTTGTAGAAAAAGCTACATTCTGTGGCAATGGATTTATTATGAACAAAAGGGCTCATGCTGCTTTACACTGACACAATTCTCCAAATGGTATGCGTTTTTATCTTATTTTACTATTTTATACTTGCAGATATATTCCTGATGTTGCAAGAGCGGTTATGGAAACTCTAGTAGAAATTGCAGATCAATCTCCCCCAAAACGGCCACGTTATGATAAGGAAGATGAGGAACTCCTTGAGAAGGTAAATTCTCAGGAGGTAACGGAGATGACATTTAGAGACTGCTTGACTCAGCATGTTGAACAGGTAAGAAAAACATATATAAAAAAATAAAAATAATCTTTGAGCCTGTGACACATTTTCTTGCGTGTTCTATTTCTAGATTTTAAGAGGTCATATATGATATATTGAAAAAAATAATTCCTGATGTGGAATACAATCACATCATACCGGTTATTGCTTTTTTCCCCATTGCAAGTTGCTTCAAATGTTCTACTTCAATCGTCTGTTTATTTTTTGATTATTCCCCAGGTCGACTATGAAATGGCGCTGGACTACGCCATGCAGAGTGGAGTAAGCGAGGAGCCCCGAGAAGCAATATATTTGAACTCACTTGAAGGATCTTATAAGTTTGTTGACTTACAGAGTCCAGTCTTCGTGTTCAGATTTGTTCATTGAGAAGTGAAACTTACAGTTGTACAAGTCCATCGATACCAAGTTCCCATAGTACCTGGGATGGAAACTGTCCATGAATTATATTGATGTTGTACCTGAATTTTATGCTTAGGCTGTTGTGACTGAGCTGTTCATGTAGCATAGGCATTAGTACATTACAAGTTGCTAAGTAGCTTGAGCCAAGGATTCCTCTGTATGTTGCTTTTAGGGAGAAAATAATATTTATTACATGTAATTCAAACTGCATTGGGTTCAAAAGTTCAGTACTCATGAGTCAGAACTTGAGACATTAGCTATATAATTCTGAAGGAGAAAATATAAAAGTTGATGCGGCTGCTTGCCACGTGCTGTCGAGGTCTCCACGTTCAATAATTTGTTTGATATTTTTTCTTTATGCCTCTCTCTTTACTCATCCTTTTCATTTGCAAATTTTACCACTATAAGACTGAGTACAAGACTACAACAGTTTCTTTTAAATCTCACCCTCTACTCCCCACAGTGATTCCCCCTATATCCCAGTCATTATAAAATATCAATTTTCTTTCAACCACCATAACTATCTATCCTTCCATTTTACATATATTTGAAGAGCTATATTTAATTTGTTGCTTAGTGTTAGAATACCCGTTTAGGGTTTGGGGTCTCACCCCTCTGTAATGGGTCTGGCCCAGTTTACTCTGCCTATTAATACATCACCCAACCCCTGTTAGGGTTAGGGTTTGCTATTCCAATATGGTATCACAGAGCTAGTTTTTTTTCCTCCCTCCCATCTGCTGCCAGCCGCCGCCATCCCTGGCTGGCCGCAGCCACCCCTGGCCCGCCGCCCCATCCACCTCTCTCTCTCCTCACAGCCGTCGGCGGCCATCTCTGTGCCGGCCGTCTTCCCTCTCTGCGCGGGTTTAGCAGCGGCGGCCGCCTCGTCGCACACCACCGGATCCGCCGCGTCCTCCCCTTTCCGGCCAGATCCGCCGCCGCCGGATCCGCCAGTTCGGCCGCTACCCCCTCTCTCCTCCCTGTCGGCTGCCTGGGTCACGCCCCTACGCGCCGGCCTCCTTCCCCGCGCCCCTGCCGGTTGCCGTCCATCCCTCCGACCCAGGTGCGTAGGACCCGCCGCCCCGCGCCGTGCAGCAGCCTGCAGTGCCACACCGACGCGCAGGCCCGAGCTGCCGCGTGGCCGCGACCCTTCCCCGGCCACGACGAGGTAGCCCCTGTCCTCTCCAGCGTTGCGGTAGCCGCCGCCTCCTCCCTCCTTCACGGCGCGACCATCCTCCCCAGCGTGGGTCCACTGCTGTTGTCCTCGCTGCGGCACTTCTGCTAGGGTTTGGGCGCTTCACCCGGCCTCCTCCCCTCGTTCCTGTCGGCCGCTGGTCCCCAGCCGCCCTTCTCCCTGACGCGAGCGTTCCCCGCCTCGGCCCCCTCTTCCCTAGCCATCGGGCACTGTCGGCCTCTGCTTCTTGCCACGTCGCCCGACCCGATCCTTGTGGCTGCGTGCTCCATTCTCCATTCTTGACGGCCCACCTCGTTGTCTCCACCCACACCGGTTCCATGACGTCACCCCCACCTTACATGAGCTTTACCTCGCCAGCCGCTCTCGTGCCTGTGCGTGTCCTCCTCCACGACGGACAGCTCATCCGGGGCATGTCTGTGTCCTTCGATCCAGTCTGGAACCCTATTCTTCGGGACTGCGTCGAGGTCCACCCTCAGGCGGGCCGTCACGTGTCTGGACCACTTGTCTTCCCACGTGCTGCGATCGCCTCCCTAGCGCTTGAGCCCGTGTCATCTCCCTCACTTCCTAGTGCCTCTGTCGGGGCACCTTCTTTGGCCCTCTCCGCTCACACCGTACCTTCGCCACTTCCACCTCCCTGAACCACCACCGATTGGGTGGTTGACTCCGGGGCCTCCTTCCACACTACCCCCACCACTACTTCGTTACTCCACTCCCATCCACCCTACCCCTCACATCCTACCTCCATCGCCGTCGGCAACGGTTCCACCCTCCCGGTCACCTCAGTAGGTACATCGGCTCTTCCAGGACCATTCTGCCTTAACGACGTCCTTGTTGCTCCCGGACTAACTCATCCCCTCCTCTTGGTTCGTCGCTTCACTAGTGACAACTAGTGCTCTATGGAGTTCGACCCCTGGGGCCTCACCATACGCCACCTTCCCACACATGCTGTGCTCGCTCGCTGTGACAGCTCCGGACCCCTCTATTCTCTTCACTTGCCCTCCACTCCCCACACCAGAGTAGCCTCATCTCTTGTACTTACTACTACCACCACATCACATGCTCTTGCTACTACCACCACCTCCTCCGCCATTTGGCACCGTCACCTCGGGCACCCTGGACCCGACGTCATGTCTCAGCTTTCCGGCCACTCCGACATATCATATACTCGGGGCTCTTCTGAGCGCCTCTGTCATGCTTGTCAGCTCGGCCGTCACTCTCGTCTTCCTTTTTCCACTTCCACGTCCAGGGCTGTTCAGGCCTTTGATCTCGTCCACTGTGATCTCTGGACATCTCCTGTCCTTAGCCTCTCCGGCTACAAATACTACCTGGTCATTCTAGATGACTACTCCCATTTCCTTTGGACTTTCCCCCTTCGGCTGAAGTCCGACACGTTTACCACCCTCACTCACTTCTTCGCCTGGGTATCCACCCACTTCCGACGCCCGGTCCGTGCCCTGCAGTGCGACAATGGCCGCGAGTTCGACAACAACGCCTCCCGCTCTTTCTTCCTCACTCACGGCGTCCAGTTGCGTCTCTCGTGTCCCTACACCTCTGCTCAGAATGGCCGGGCCGAGCGCATGATTCGCACGACTACCAACATGATCCGCTGCCTTCTCTTTCAGGCGTCTCTCCCTGCCACCTACTGGGCAGAGGCCCTTCATACCGCCACGCATCTCCTCAACCGTCTTCCCTCGAAGGCAGTGAGCCACCCTACACCTCACTTCGCCCTGTACGGCACAACCCCTTCCTACGACCACCTGCGCGTGTTCGGCTGTGCCTGCTACCCTAACATTTCCGCCACCGCCCCTAACAAGCTTTCTCCTCGCTCCACTCGCTGCCTCTTCCTCGGCTACTCCCCTGACCACAAGGGGTATCGGTGCCTCGACCTCACCTCCCACCGCATCATCATCTCTCGTCACGTTGTCTTCGACGAAGATGTGTTTCCCCTTGCAGGCTTCACCCCACCCACCGATCTTGACTCCCTCCTCGAGTCCGACCCGGTTCCCCCCCACCCCCGGCGCCCTGTCTTGCACCGTTACCTGCTCCTCGTGCAGCCACGACGCCACAACTCGCGCCCATTTCCACGCCACGCGCGGCCCCGTCGACACCGCCTGCGCCACGCGTGGCCACGACGATCATGCCTGCGCCATGCGCGGCCCCGTCGATCCTGCCTGCGCCACGCGCGGCCCCGTCGACCCCGCCTGCGCCACGCGCGGCCCCGTCGACCACGCCTACGCCACGCGCGGCCCTGTCGACCCGGCTGCGCCACGCGCGGCCCCATCGACCCCGGCGCGCTTCGCCAACCCCACGCTCGTCTACCACTGCCGTGGCCATGCCACTACCTCCGCGCCCCCCGACTTGGGCCCGTCGACGAGCGCGACCCACTTCGCCGACCCTACCGTCGTCTATCACCGCCGCGAGCCGGCCACACCCGCCGCTCTCGACGTTCCGGCAATCCGCTCCGAGCCGTCCGTATACCACCCGGTCGCCATCCACCGCGACCCCGGACACGTCCACCCGATGGTGACTCGGCGCACCGCTGGCGTTCTTCGCCCCGTCGACCGGCTGATCCTGGCAGCTGATACGTTCAGCACTCCACCCGACGCTTCCCCGGTGCCCTCCTCCGTTCGCACTGCCCTCGCCGACCCACATTGGCGTCGTGCTATGGAGGAGGAATACGCGGCCCTCTTGGCCAACCACACCTGGGACCTGGTGCCGTGTCCACCAGGCACCAACGTGGTCACCGGCAAGTGGCTATTTCGCCACAAGCTGACCTCGGATGGCTCCCTTGACCGCTACAAGGCCCGTTGGGTCCTTCGGGGCTTCACACAGCGCCCCGGAGTGGACTACGACGAGACCTTCAGCCCTGTCGTCAAGTTCGCCACTGTTCGCGCCGTCCTCTCCCTCGCCCTCTCCCGCGACTGGGCGATCCATCAGCTCGATGTCAAGAATGCCTTCCTCCATGGCACTCTGACGGAGACTGTCTACTGCAGCCAGCCCACCGGCTTCGTCGACGCTGATCGTCCGGATCTGGTCTGCCGGCTGAACCGGTCCCTGTATGGCCTCAAGCAGGCGCCACGGGCATGGTACAGTCGCTTCGCCTCCTACCTGGCCTCCATCGGCTTCGTTGAGGCCAAGTTAGACACGTCCCTGTTCATCTACCGGCGCGGCGACGACACCGTCTACCTTCTGCTCTACGTCGACGACATTGTGCTCACGACATCCACTGCCGACCTTCTACACCACACGATCGTCGCCCTTCAGCGGGAGTTCGCGATGAAGGACCTGGGGCCCCTACACCACTTCCTCGGCATCACCACCGAGCGACGGCCCCTGGGTCTCTTCCTCCACCAGCGCCAGTACGCCATTGACATCCTGGAGCGGGCTGTCATGTCTGATTGCAAGCCCTGCTCCATTGCCATTAATAAATAATATTAGTGTTGTTACCCGCAAGTTTACCATGAAAAAAAATCAAATCACAAGACCAACATAGGGTATGTTTGGTTGAAAAGTCAACTGAAATGGAGTAACTCAATTTCAATTTCTTAGAATCGAGTCATTCCATTTTGTGTTTGGTAAGCAGAACAGAGCTGCTCTATTTTTTTGTTTAGTTGAATAGTAGAATAGAACAGAACTGCTCCATTCTTTGTTTGGAGAGCCATATGAGTGGGAGAGGAGAGGGAGGAGAGCGCTCGCTGATGAAGACATCACACCCATATAAACAATGTATG